>CM067842.1:645769481-655769481 GCA_034509565.1 Triticum monococcum
CTCTTCGGCACATCTTCACAAGTCCATTGACACCACAATGGATGACAAGCTTCAAGCACTTGAACTCTTCGTGATTCTCCACTTGAAATTGCACACGGCAATCTTGATGACGATCACCACTTGATGTCATCCTTCCCATGGGTTATATGATATCATCCTCTTGACGCAAGCCCATGGACACGTACCTAACCCCACATAGACTCTCACATAGACCATGGGTTAGTACACAAAGTGCAATGGACAATGCTTACCATATCATGGGATCACTTGATCCCTCTCGGTACATCTTCTACTCTTTGTGAGTTGATCAACTTGATTCACTCTTGACTTAGCCTTGATCAACCTTGAATCTTTCCAACTCTCTTCGTTTGGATGATGTCTTGAAGGTAAACATGAATGATCACACAATCTTCTTCTTCAAGACATGCTTGCAATAAGCTCAACTCTCAAATGACCAATCTTTGGATAATTCCTTGAATAGCACCTTGGTCGACACAAACTCTCCTTGAAACCAACACATGTACTCCAGGAAAAGCCTATGGACATAACCTTCAAATATAACTCAAGGAAACCATTAGTCCATAGAGATTGTCATCAATTACCAAAACCAAACATGGGGGCACCGCATGTTCTTTCAATCTCCCCCATTTTGGTAATTGATGACAATCACTTTCACGAGAGTTTATACAAGGAATTATGCATCACCAAGCAATGCAACAACCAATAATGCATGTGTATGAGATGCAAAAGCTTAGGAACAAAACCAAAGCAAGGAGAAAACTCTAAAGACTTCTCCACAAAACTCTCTGAAACTTCTCCCCCATTGGCATCGATTGCCAAAATGGACGAAAAGCTTAGAAGGCCAATATAGATTGAGTTCCTCCATAAGTTGTGTATTTCTCAACAAGAGAGAGGAATGCAATACACATATCCAACGGTAAATACTTGGAGGAAGACAAACTATATTGAGGCCCAAAGATTTCTAAAGGAATGATATGCCACAAGGACATAACAAAGAGAGACACGAGCAATCAAGCAATCAAAAGATACCGATTGAAGCAAGCAATCAACGGATATCAATTGAACCAACTAGACTATATATCCTAAGAGTCACAAGAATAAAAGATATTATGATATGAGCATCGGAGTGATCTTCTAGAGAAACTAGAGAAGCTCCCCATGATTTGTGCACACATAAGAATGTTTGTATTTGGATACAAAGTGCACAAAATAGGATCATAGCTCCCCCAAAATCAATAGAAACTAACAACAAGTGCAAGAGAGCAAAAGGAAACTAAGCCTAGCACTTGCAACAAACACATGGTCGAGCAACAAGTAAAAGAGGCAACTTAAGAATGGGCTCAACCAAAAAGATGTGTGTGAGTCAAGGCAATGCACTTGAGAAGACTAATGTACGGATGAGCATTAAACATCAATAAAGTCTTGAAAGAATGAGGCAACACGGTGCAAGGCCTATCATTCCCACACACAAGTAAATGGGTTCACAAGCTTACTAATAAGCATATAGAGAACCTATGCTTGTGACAACCCGCGGTGAAGATAGAAGATGAAAGCCTCATCAAGACGAGGGATACCAATTAAGATGGCAAAAGCCTCATAAAGATAAGCATGACGAAAATAATCTTCACCACCCAAGAGTGCATCAAGATGCAACGAGATAAGACACGCACTCAAGGCAAAAGCTTTCACGGAGCCACCAAAGAAATGACATACGAAAGACAAGGTGGTCATGAAAGAAAGGATATCAACTAGATATGCAACTTTTCTCAAGTGTATAAGATTCTAGGTAGACGAAATCATGATGATATATATCTGCAAAGAAGGATGTACACCCGAAATAGTTGCAACACGAGGAACAAGATATCCACAAGGAAATCATAAATATACCAATAAGATATTTGCTCGAAAGCATAGCACATGGATAGATATAGTCTTATTGTATACAAATGAATTCCTACTACACAACTATCAAAGACATCACAACTAGCAACATGAGATCATCGTTGAGATGCTTTGAGAAAGGAAACAAGTATCACAAGATGGAATGAAAATCATGCTAAGATGCAACCTACACAAGGTTGATGTAAGAAATGTGTGCATGAAGTATATGAAGATACTTGTTACCGAGATAACATTGGAAGGATGTACTAGATACCAATTGAAGGTACAAAGTAGTTCATTGATCATCCTAGCTTGACTCCAATAAGAACATGGTGAAAACACCTTCCTTGTGAGTGAGCCGAGCATCCAATGCATCCCCACTTGTTCCTAGAACAACACAAACAAAATGGTACCCAAACTCATTGGGACCAAAGAGTTAGAGAACCAACAATACATAGGACAAACTCCACATAAATATGTGCACATAGTTACGAAAATGAATTTCATGCACATCTCATCCAATTTGAGACTTGGTGGAGTTTCCCCTATATATTGGGTCAAAGAAAGAAAGCTTGCCAAAGATACTACACGAAGTTAATATGCATGCTCAAGACTTTCAAGAACCGATACCGAAAGACAAAGAAATACCAAGGAAAGAAAAGATACTAAATGAATAAGTCATCACTTGGAGGGTATCCATAATGGATACAACAAGGAATGAGATATCCATTGATATACACAAAGAAGAGACATCAAACTCCCAAAAGAGAGGATGGTTCCAAACAAACCAAGCTCTCTACAAAGTTTCATGATGGCACAAAGTACCAAAATGAAAACGGCTTGCCTTCCACCAACACACACTTGATAAGGATCACAAGATGAGTGTTTTATAGAAAATAGGATAGCTCCCCTAAGACTAGTGCATTAGAGAGAAATTGCATTTGAATACAACATGCACAAGGTGGGATCATCACTTTCACTATATCTAGAAAACACTAGACAAGGTCAAGAAATACACAAGATCCACAAGTGGTATGGAAGACAAAGGGAGTTGATACAAACCTTGGCAAGATAAAGGGAAAATAAATAGCAAAGGCCGATGTAAAGATGGTCAATAATTTCTACCACACATAAGTGAGTACCAATTGTCAAAATACAAGAAGTATTTGGAAATAATTCCCGGTGGTAGATAACAAGGATATCCAACATCATCTTCACACCAACAAAAAGCAAATTGCAACTTGTAGAGCTAACATGCCACCTAGGAACCAGATAATTTACAATATCAACTCTAGATGACAATATCTCAAATGTACACATTTTCTAGGCTAGTCATATACACATAGCATATTACTCCCCCATAATGTGATACCAATTAAAGACTTTAACAAGAGGCAATAAGAGGAACCAACAAGAGATAATTAATGGACTATTTAGAATTTGAATTTCTCATGAGGAGACATACCACATAGCAACTAGATAATCTTGTAATATCAATACTAAATGGTATTCCTCATGAACACACATTTATAGGATTTTGAGGTGCACAAAGCACATTACTCCCCCATAACGGGATATTCCATTAATCTCTCACAAGAGCCAACTAAGATACAAGAAGAAGCATAAAGGCTCTATGCACGACACACACGTACATGATGTCCAAACCAACACACAAGTTGGAAGCACAACATATACAAACACATGCAAGGAACAAAGCCAAACATGCACAGGGGCAAGTAACTTTCAATGTAAACAATTTAAGCACGAGTTACCGCAAGGAGAAACATTGGATATAAAATAGAAACTTGATAATCCGAATGACTTGGCTTGAGACAATAAGAATGATGAAGTCCCCTTAATTCTTCATAATGTAGCCATGTCTCCAATGACCTCCAACATCACCTATTGATCAAGTTTGAGCTTGTTGGTCCCCAACCAAGTTGGGTCCTAAGAGGTTAGTCACAATAGGCTTGGCTACCCAAATGGTTCTTTGCTTCAAACCACTTTGAGTACCCACAAACTTGGCAACCACATTGCTAACCTTATCCTTCCCAAGAGAATAGACATCATCAATAATAATTGGGTTGGATAAGTTATCACTAGTGCATGAAGAAGCGAGGTGAACTTTCTCGCGACATAGGTAGCAACGTCTACTCTTCACTTTCTTCTCACTTGATTTCTCAACTTGAGAAGCATTAGCTTGAGTCTTCTTGGGAAGAGGCCTTTCTTCAACTTGAGGTTGAGAATGAGAGTGAACTTGTGGCCGCTTCCCTTGTTGCTTGTCACTAATGGGCTTCTTCTTCAATGGGCAAGATCTAACATGATGCCCTTCTACTTTGCACTTGAAGCAAATAATCTTGGCCGAATTCTTGACTTGTTCTTGGCCCTTCTTCTTGATCATCTTGGACTTCTTCTTCTTATTGGAGTTGAATCCAAGTCCACCTTTGTCATTGGGGAATTTTTGCACACTCAAGATATTGTTGAGTGTGGATTTCCCTTCATGACTCTTTTCCAAGTCTTTCTTCAAAGAAGTGACTTGGGCCTCGAGCTCTTTGATTTCCTCTACATGGTTAGTCTCAACACAAGTACTAGAGGAAGTATAAGCTTCATCGTTAGAGCAACAAGGCAAGAAAAGCAATTCATCACAAGATGTACCAACATTGTGAGTAGATGAATTACAAGGACTAGCACATGGCAATATAGCATTTTGACTAGAAGTGGTGCTAGTATCCACATGAGGATCACTAGATGTTACCTTAGTAAGCATGGCCTCATGAGCTAATTTTAGCACATTATGGGATACTAGGAGATCATCATGAGAGCTTGTGAGCTTTACATGATTTTCTTCCAACATTCCATAACTGCTAGATAGCAACTCAAGTTGAGCCCTTAGCTCAACATTCTCCTTCAATATGGATGCTTCACAAGAGATAGAGTTAGTAGCACAAGCATCATCATTAGCAACAAGAGGAGAAGACAACTTGGCAAGCTCTTTAGAATATGAAGCTTTAAGTTGAGCATGATACTCGGTGAGGTTGATGAGCTCACTCTTAATGACCCTTGAGCCATTTTCGAGGTGCTCAAAGTCCTCAAGGAGTTTAGCATGCGCAACTTCAAGCTCCTCATTTTTAGTTTCAAAATCATTGGTCACCTCAAGAGCTCTATCACGAGATTCCCTCACTCTAGATAACTCTAGAGCAAAAGTCTCCTCAAGAGATTCTTTGGTGGTTTGTTCAAGTTCAAGAGCTTGAGAGAGGTCCGCAATCTCATTAGCGTAATCACGCTCATGACCTTCCATTTTATCAATGGTGACCTCATGCTCCTCAAGACGAGATTCCAACTCATCAATATATTTCTTGCCCTCAATAGCAATAGACATGATTTCCATGAAGTTGGAACAAGCAATTTTATTCTTAAGAAGAGCTTTAAAAATCATTTCCCCTTTAATTTTTAAGGAGGCAACATTATCATTCTCTTCATCATTATCCTCATCATCATTAGCATCAACATCATCATCAAGAGACATATTGGGTTTCAAAGTAGGAGATACCTTTGAAGCCTTAGCCATAAGGCAAAAAGCAATAGATGATGATGTAGGATCCCTTGAAGCACCATTTAAGACCACATCTTGTTCCATGGGGTGATGGGTTTCCTCTACATTGATAGCACAACAATTCGAGGACATATATGCATTTTTATCATGGCAACAAGACATAGTAAGCATATCATCATGAGATTTAGTCAAGAAATTTCTACATGATATGCAAGGACTATCAACACAAGCATGTGAAACATTTGGTGTGCTCGAAGTGTTAAAGCCCAAAGAAGGAGCATTGCAATAAGATAGTGATGAAGGATCATCCACAATAAACATACTTTCATCATTGCAATGACCAACACTACTCACCATATCATTACCTTGTGGCAAACCACATGTAGGTGAAGTAGAAGAAGTTGAGAAGACTATACGACCGGAGGTGGAGGGAGAACAATCATCCCCACAAATCTTGGACACTCCATATTTATCTTGAAGCTTCGTCCACAACTCATGAGCATCCCGGAACGGCATGAGTTGAAATATAACTACATTGCTCAAAGCATCGAAAAGCACATTAGAAGCTTGAGCATTGAGATAAGAGTTTTTCTCATCCTCTAAGGATAATCTTTGGGGATCCTTTGGACGAGAAAAACCCATATCTACAATTCGCTCTAAATTTGGGTCCATGACCCTAAAGAGATTAAGCATGAGAATTACCCAAACATCAAAATTTGTGCCATCGAAACTAAGAGTGTCAGAGAATCCTAAACCCCTAGTCGACATCCTTACTCTCTAGGCGGTTAAGCCCTATAAAGAGAGACGAGGCTCTGATACCAATTGAAAGATCGTGGATGTCGCCTAGAGGGGGGGTGAATAGGCGTTTTAAAATAATTACGGTTTAGGCTTGAACAAATGCGGAATAAACCTAGCGGTTAATTTGTCAAGCACAAAACCTAAAACAACTAGGCTCACCTATGTGCACCAAAAACTTATGCTAAGCAAGATAAGCAACTATGTGATAGCAATATATATGACAAGAAAAAATATGGCTATCACAAAGTAAAGTGCATAAGTAAAGGGGCTCGGGTAAGAGATAACCGAGGCACGCGGAGACGACGATGTATCCCGAAGTTCACACCCTTGCGGATGCTAATCTCCGTTTGGAGCGGTGTGGAGGTACAATGCTCCCCAAGAAGCCACTAGGGCCACCGTAATCTCCTCACGCCCTCGCACAATGCAAGATGCCATGATTCCACTAAGGGACCCTTGAGGGCGGTCACCGAACCCGTACAAATGGCAACCCTTGGGGGCGGTCACCGAACCCGTACACTTTGGCAACCCTTGGGGGCGGTCACCGGTACCCGTCAAATTGCTCGGGGCGATCTCCACAACCTAATTGGAGACCCCGACGCTTGCCCGAAGCTTTACACCACAATGATTGAGCTCCGAACACCAACAACCATCTAGGGCGCCCAAGAACCCAAGAGGAACAAGCTCAAGGGTACCAAGCACCCAAGAGTAATAAGCTTCTCAACTTGTAACTTCCACGTATCATGTGGAGAACTCAAACCGATGCACCAAATGCAATGGCAAGGGCACACGGAGTGCCCAAGTCCTTCTCTCTCAAATCCCACCGAAGCAACTAATGCTAGGGTGGCAAATGAGAGGAAGAACAAGAAAGAGAACACCAAGAACTCCAAGATCTAGATCCAAGGGGTTTCCCTCACATAGAGAAGAAAGTGATTGGTGAAAATGTGGATCTAGATCTCCTCTCTTTTTTCCCTCAAAAACTAGCAAGAATCCATGGAGGGATTGAGAGTTAGCAAGCTCGAAGAAGGTCAACAATGGGGGAAGAACACGAGCTCAAAAGATAAGGTTCATTGGGGAAGAAGACCCCCTTTTATAGGTGGGAAAAAATCCAACCGTTATGCTCACAGCCCGCATAGAGCGGTACTACCGCTGCAAGGAACGGTACTACCGCTAGGGCGGAAGTACCCCTTTGAAAAACAACAGCGAGGAGGCAAAAGGCCAGAAGAACCGCCGGAGCGGTACTACCGCTCGTCCTCACGGTACTACTGCTCGACCTCACGGTACTACCGCAAAAGGTAGCGGTACTACTGCTTGCGAGCGGTATTAAAAAATACATCCGGGCCTACCACCGCAAGACTTGGGACGAGTTTTTGGTCCAGAGCGGTACTACCGCTGTAGGAGACGCGGTAGTACTGCTCTGGAGCGGTAGTAAAAAATTACATCCGCTCCAATTCGCGGTAGTACCGCTGCAGCCTTTTCAGAACACCAAAACTTCCACAACTTTTGCAAACGGACTCCGAATTTGATGAAACCAAGTTTGTTGGAAAGCTAGCGACAAGGGCTAACACAATCTTCAAAGAAATATCAATAATAAGCAAATGAGAAAAGGCCCATAAGAAAATGGTGAGAACCCTTCCTCGGAAAAGACCGGTAAAACCTCCAACACCGAAAACATCATAGAAGACGCATGCGAACTCCGTTTTCGATGAAACCAAGTTTGTTGGAAAGCTAGCGACAAGGGCTAACACAATCTTGAAAGAAATAACAATAAGAAGCAAATTATAAAAGGCCCATAAGAAAATGGTGAGGACCCTTCCTCGGATAAGACCGGTAAAACCTACAACACCGAAAACATCATAGAAGACGCATGCGAAATCCGTTTTCGATGAACTCAAGCTTGTCATCAAGATGACCATAAGCTCTAAGAATCACAAAGAGAACCAAACAAGTAACAAGAAACATGATGCAAGGATGCAATGGTTTGAGCTCTCGACGAACGATATGATCAAGCTCCTCACTTGAGAGCCCCCCTTGATAGTACGGCTATCGATCCTATAACCCGGTTCCCAACTACCACCATGAGACCGGTAAAATAGAAAACCTATCAAGGGCAAACCTTTGCCTTGCACATGATCCACTTGAGTTAGATGATGACGATCTTGTCCTCCTCAAGATGGACCACCTTTCTTGATTGCGTTGGGTCGATGAAGACTAGATGATTGCTCCCCCATACTCCACTATGGGTGAGCCACTCTTCGGCACATCTTCACAAGTCCATTGACACCACAATGGATGACAAGCTTCAAGCACTTGAACTCTTCGTGATTCTCCACTTGAAATTGCACACGGCAATCTTGATGACGATCACCACTTGATGTCATCCTTCCCATGGGTTGTATGATATCATCCTCTTGACGCAAGCCCATGGACACGTACCTAACCCCACATAGACTCTCACATAGACCATGGGTTAGTACACAAAGTGCAATGGACAATGCTTACCATACCATGGGATCACTTGATCCCTCTCGGTACATCTTCTACTCTTTGTGAGTTGATCAACTTGATTCACTCTTGACTTAGTCTTGATCAACCTTGAATCTTTCCAACTCTCTTCGTTTGGATGATGTCTTGAAGGTAAACATGAATGATCACACAATCTTCTTCTTCTTCAAGACATGCTTGCAATAAGCTCAACTCTCAAATGACCAATCTTTGGATAATTCCTTGAATAGCACCTTGGTCGACACAAACTCTCCTTGAAACCAACACATGTACTCCAAGAAAAGCCTATGGACAAAACCTTCAAATATAACTCAAGGAAACCATTAGTCCATAGAGATTGTCATCAATTACCAAAACCAAACATGGGGGCACCGCATGTTCTTTCACTCCCGTAAACAGGTGTCCGTCTCGGAGAGTTCAGGAATCCGGACATATTTAGTCCTCAATATAGAGGAAGAATCGCCGCATTGTTCCTCCACCACCGCAATATGATGGGTGACCGGTGGAGAGTTAATCTCCCTTTCATCGGGTTTAAGCCCAATCTGATCATAGTCTATAGCGACTCCCATGGTGGCGATACAATCCAAGAGCTCGTTTTGGGAAGAGAGCTCCATTGTACCCATCTGCTCGGCAAATTCCGAGCCGACATGGAGGCTGTTTTTGATGACCCGAGAAGTCATCGTCGGTGCAGCGGCCGAACGGGCGGTCATGATGAAACTGCCTAGCCGGAGAGTTTGGTCGGCAGCCAGGGCTCCCCCGGCGGTAATGTTGTTTTAAAAGCGAGACGAGGCATCCTTCCTTACGGCGACGGCATAGTGGAACTCTCAATGAAAGCACCAATGTCGGTGTCAAAACCGGCGGATCTCGGGTAGGGGGTCCCGAACTGTGCTTCTAAGGCGGATGGTAATAGGAAGCAGGGGACACGATGTTTTACCCAGGTTTGGGCCCTCTTGATGGAGGTAAAACCCTACGTCCTGCTTGATTATTCTTGATTATATGAGTAGTACAAGAGTTGATCTACCACGAGATCAGAGAGGCTAAACCCTAGAAGCTAGCCTATGGTATGATTGTCTGTTGTCCTACGGACTAAAACCCTTCGGTTTATATAGACACCAGAGGGGGCTAGGGTTACACAGAGTCGGTTACAAGGAAGGATATCTACATATCCGTATTGCCAAGCTTGCCTTCCATGCCAAGGAGAGTCCCATCCGGACACGGGACGAAGTCTTCAATCTTGTATCTCCATAGTCCAACAGTTTGGCCAAAGGATATAATCCGGTTGTCCGGATACCCCCTAATCCAGGACTCCCTCACCTGTATTTATAAGAAAGTGAGTGGGAGCTCTATAGCATTTCTGATATTATATGTGGATGACATATTGTTGATCGGGAATGATATAGAATTTCTGTATAGCATAAAAGGATACTTGAATAAGATTTTTTCAATAAAAGACCTCGGTGAAGCTACTTATATATTGAGCATCAAGATCTATAGAGATAGATCAAGATGCTTGATAGGACTTCCACAAAGCATATACCTGGACTAGATTTTGAAGGAGTTCAAAATGGATCAGTCAAAGAAAGGGTTCTTACCTATGTTACAAGGTGTGAAGTTGTGTAAGACTCAAAACCCGACCACGGCAGAATATAGAGAGAGAATAAAAGTCATTCCCTATGCCTCAGCCATAGGTTCTATAAATTATGCTATGTTGTGTACTAGACCTATTGTGTACCTTACCATGAGTTTGGCAAGGGGGTACGATAGTGATCCAGGAATGGATCACTAGACAGTGGTCGAAGTTATCCTTAGTTACCTAAGAGGATAAGGAAATATTTCTTAGTTATGGAGGTGATAAAGATAAAGAGTTCCTCGTAAAGAGTTACGTCGATGCAAGCTTTGACACTAATCCAAATGAATCCGAGTCTCGATCTGGATACATATTGGAAGTGGGAGCAATTAGCTAGAGTAGCTCCATGCAGAGCATTGTGGACATAGAAAATTTGCAAAATACATACAAATCTGAATGTGACAGATCCGTTGACTAAACTTCTCTCACAAGCAAAACATGGTGATGTGAACTAGTGAAGGAAATATGCCCTAGAGGCAATACTAAAGTTGTTATTTATATTTCCTTATATCATGATAAATGTTTATTATTCATGCTAGAATTTTATTAACCGGAAACTTAGTACATGTGTGAATACATAGACAAACAGAGTGTCCCTAGTATGACTCTACTTGACTAGCTCGTTAATCAAAGATGGTTAAGTTTCCTAGTCATGGAGATGTGTTGTCATTTGATGAACGGGACCACATCATTAGAGAATGATGTGATGGACAAGACCCATTCGTTAGCTTAACATTATGATCATTACAGTTTCATTGCTACTGCTTTCTTCATGAGTTATACATGTTCCTCAGACTATTAGATTATGCAGCTCCCGAATACCGAAGGAGCGCCTTGTGTGCTATCAAACGTCACAACGTAACTGGGTGTTTATAAATATGCTCTAGAGGTTTCTCCGATGGTGTTTGTTGAGTTGGCATAGATCGAGATTAGGATTTGTCACTCCGTGTATCGGAGAGGTATCTCTGGGCCCTCTCGGTAATGCACACCACTATAAGCCTTGCAAGCAATGTGACTAATGAGTTAGTTACAGGATGTTGCATTACAGAACAAGTAAAGAGACTTGCCAGTAACGAGATTGAACTAGGTATTGAGATACCGACGCTCGAATCTCAGGCAAGTAACATACCGATGACAAAGGGAACAACGTATGTTGTTATGCGGTTTGACCGATAAAGATCATCGTAGAATATGTAGGAGCCAATATGAGCATCCAGGTTCCGCTATTGGTTACTGACCGGAGGTGTGTCTCGATCATGTCTACATAGTTCTCGAACCCGTAGGGTCCTCACGCTTAATGTTCTGTGACGATTTGTATTACGAGTTATGTGATTTGATGGCCAAAGTTTGTTCGGAGTCCCAGATGAGATCGGGGACATGACGAGGAGTCTCGAAATGGTCGAGACGTAAAGATCGATATATTGGAAGGCTATATTTGTACATCGAAAAGGTTCCGAGTGACTCGGGTATTTTCGGAGTATCGGAGAGTTACGAGAATTTGTATTGGGCCTTAATGGGCCATATTGGAAAGGAGAGAAAGGCCTCAAGGGTGGTCGCGCCCTTCCCCATGGACTGGTCCGAATTGGACTAGGGAAAGGGGGCGCCCCCTTCATTCCTTCCTTCTCCTTCTCCCTTCCCTTTTTCCTATTCCATGTAGGAGGTGGAATCCTACTAGGACTAGGGAGTCCTAGTAGGACTCCACACTTTGGGCGTGCCCTATGAGGGTCGGCCTCCTCCTCCATCCATCCTTTATATACGTGGTCAGGGGGCACCCCATAGACACACAAGTTGATCATTGATCTCTTAGCCGTGTGCGGTGCCCCCCCTCCACCACAATCCACCATATCATAGCGGTGCTTAGGCGAAGCCCTGTTTCGGTAGCATCATCATCACCGTCATCACGCCGTCGTTCTGACAAAGCTCTCCCTCGACACTCTGCTGGATCGTGAGTTCGTGGGACGTCACCGAGCCGAACGTGTGCAGATTGCGGAGGTGTCATACTTTCGATACTAGGATCGGTCGATCGTGAAAACATACTACTACATCAACCGCGTTGTCATAACGCTTCCGCTTACGGTCTACGAGGGTACGTAGACCATACTCTCCCCTCTCGTTGCTATGCATCACCATGTTCTCGCGTGTGCGTAGGAAAATTTTGAAATTACTACGTTCCCCAACAGTGGCATCTAAGCCAGGTTTATGCGTAGATGTTATATGCATGATTAGAACACAAAGGAGTTGTGGGCGTGGGTATATACATATTTCTTGCGTCACTAGTTGATTCTTGATTCGGTGGTATTGTTGGATGAAGCGGCTCAGACCGACATTACGCGTATGCTTACGCGAGACTGGTTCTACCGACGTGCTTCGCACACAGGTGGCTAGTGGGTGTATGTTTCTCCAACTTTAGTTGAATCGGATTCAATGAACAAGGTTCTTTCTAAAGATCAAAAAGCAATCACTATACCGCGTTGTGGTTTTTGATGTGTATGAAAGAACGGTTCTTGCTCGGCCCGTAGCAGCCATGTAAAACTTGCAACAACAAAGTAGAGGATGTCTAACTTGTTTTTGCAGGGCATGTTGTGATGTGATATGGTCAAGACGTGATGAGATATAAGTTTTTGTATGAGATGATCATATTTTTTTGAAGTTATCGACAACTGGCAGAAGCCTTATGGTTGTCTCTTTATTGCATAAGATGCAGGCGCCAAATAATTGATTTACTTTATCGCTATGCGATAGCAATAGTTGCAAGAGCAATAGTTGGCGAGACGACCATGTGATGACACGTTCATAAAGATCAATATGATGGAGATCATGGTGTCATGCCGGTGACGATGGAGATCATGACAGTACATTGGAGATGGAGATCAAAGGCGCAAGATGATTATGGCCATATCATGTCACATATTTTGATTGCATGTGATGTTTATCCTTTATGCATCTTATTTTGCTTAGTTCGGCGGTAGCATTATAAGATGATCTCTCACTAAATTTCAAGGTATAAGTGTTCTCCCTGAGTATCCACCGTTGCGACAGTTCGTCGTGTCGAGAGACCACATGATGATCGGGTGTGATAAGCTCTACGTTCACATACAACGGGTGCAAGCCAGTTTTGCACACGCGGAATACTCGGGTTAAACTTGACGAGCCTAGCATATGCAGATATGGCCTCGGGACACTGAGATCGAAAGGTCGAGCGTGAATCATATAGTAGATATGATCAACATAGTGATGTTCACCATTGAAAACTACTCCATCTCACGTGATGATCGGACATGGTTTAGTTGATTTGGATCACGTGATCATTTAGATGACTAGAGGGATGTCTATCTAAGTGGGAGTTCTTAAGTAATATGATTAATTGAACTTTAATTTATCATGAACTTAGTCCTGATAGTATTTGCATAACTATATTATAGATCAATAGCTCACGATGTAGCTCCCCATTTATTTTTTATATGTTCCTAGAGAAAAACTATGTTGAAAGATGATAGTAGCAATGATGCGGACTAGGTCCGTGATCTAAGGATTATCCTCATTGCTACACACAAGAATTATTTCCTTGATTCACTACTAGGTGACAGACCTATTGCAGGAGCAGATACAGACGTTATGAACGTTTGGTAAAGCTCGGTATGATGACTACTTGATAGTTTAGTGCACCATGCTTTACGACTTAGAACTGGGACTTCAAAAACGTTTTGAATGCCACAGAGCATATAAGATGTTCTAAGAGTTGAAATTGGTATTTCATACTCATGTCCGTGTAAAGAGGTAGAAGACCTCTGACAGTACTTTGCCTACAAGATGGAGGAAAATAGCTCAACAAGTGAGCATGTGCTCAGATTGTCTGGGTACTACAATTACTTCAATCAAGTGGGAGTTAATCTTCCAGATAAGATAGTAATTGACAAAGTTCTCTAGTCACTATCATCAAGTTACTAGAACTTAGTGATGAACTATAATATGCAAGGGATAACGAAAGTAATTCCCAAGCTCTTCACGATGCTGAAATCGGTGAAGATAGAAATCAAGAAATAGCATCAAGTGTTGATGGTTAACAAGACCACTAGTTTCAAGAAAGAGGGCAATGGGAAAGAAAGAGGAACTTCAAAGAAGAATAGAAAGCAAGCTGCCGCTCCCATGAAGAATCCCAAAGCTAGACCCAAGCCTGAAACTGAGTGCTTCTATTGCAAAGGAAATGGTCACTGGAAGTGGAACTTGAAGGAAATATGCCCTAGAGGCAATAATAAAGTTATTATTTATTTCCTTACATCATGATAAATGTTTATTATTCGTGCTAGAATTGTATTAACCGGAAACATAATACATGTGTGAATACATAGACCAACAGAGTGTCACTAGTATGCCTCTACTCGACTAGCTCGTTAATCAAAGATGGTTATGTTTCCTAACCATGAACAAGGAGTTGTTATTTGATTAACGAGGTCACATCATTAGTAGAATGATCTGATTGACATGACCCATTCCATTAGCTTAGCACCCGATCGTTTAGTATGTTGCTATTGCTTTCTTCATGACTTATACATGTTCCTATAACTATGAGATTATGCAACTCCCGTTTACCGGAGGAACACTTTGGGTACTACCAAACGTCACAACGTAACTGGGTGATTATAAAGGAGTACTACAGGTGTTTCCAATGGTAGATGTTGGGTTGGCGTATTTCGAGATTAGGGTTTGTCACTCCGATTGTCGGAGAAGTATCTCTGGGCCCTCTCGGTAATGCACATCACATAAGCCTTGCAAGCACTGCAACTAATAAGTTAGTTGTGAGATGATGTATTACGGAACGAGTAAAGAGACTTGCCGGTAACGAGATTGAACTAGGTATTGGATACCGACGATCGAATCTCGGGCAAGTAACATACCGATGACAAAGGGAACAACGTATGTTGTTATGCGGTCTGACCGATAAAGATCTTCGTAGAATATGTAGGAGCCAATATGGGCATCTAGGTCCCGCTATTGGTTATTGACCGGAGACGTGTCTCGTTCATGTCTACATTGTTCTCGAACCGTAGGGTCCGCACGCTTAACGTTACGATGACAGTTATTATGAGTTTATGCATTTTGATGTACCGAAGGTTGTTCGGAGTCCCGGATGAGATCACGGACATGACGAGGAGTCTCGAAATGGTCGAGATGTAAAGATTGATATATTGGAAGCCTATGTTTGGGCACCGGAAGTGTTCTGGGTGAAATCGGGATTTTACCGGATTACCGGGAGGGTTACCGGAACCCCCCGGGAGGCAAATGGGCCTATTGGGCCTTAGTGGAAAAGGGAGAAGGGGCAGCCCACAGGCTAGCCGGCCGAACCCCCCTTCCCTAGTCCTATTAGGACTAGGAGAAGGCGCCGGCCCCCCTCTCTTCTCTTTCTCCCGAAGAGTCCTATTAGGAATAGGATTTGGGGGAAGGAGTCCTACTCCCGGTAGGAGTGGGACTCCTCCCTGCGCCTCCCTCCTAGCCGGCCGACCCCTTGCCCCTGGTCCTTTATATACGGGGGCAGGGGGCACCCCATGAACACACAACTTGATCCTTGAGATCGCTCCTTAGCCGTGTGCGGTGCCCCCTGCCACCAAATTCCACCTCGATCGTACCGTTGTAGTGCTTAGGCGAAGCCCTGCGTCGGTAGTACATCAAGATCGTCACCACGCCGTCGTGCTGACGGAACTCTTCCCCGAAGCTTTGCTGGATCGGAGCCCGGGGATCGTCATCGAGCTGAACGTGTGCTAAGAACTCGGAGGTGCCGGAGTAACGGTGCTTGGATCGGTCGGATCGGGAAGAAGACGTACGACTACTTCCTCTACGTTGTGTGATCGCTTCCGCAGTCGGTCTGCGTTGGTACGTAGACAACACTCTCCCCTCTCGTTGCTGTGCATCACCATGATTTTGCGTGTGCGTAGGAAATTTTTTGAAATTACTGCGTTCCCCAACAGTGGCATCCGAGCCTAGGTTTTATGGTTTGATGTTATATGCACGAGTAGAACACAAGTGAGTTGTGGGTGATACAAGTCATACTGCCTACCAGCATGTCATACTTTGGTTCGGCGGTATTGTTGGTTGAGACGATCCGGACCAACCTTACGCGTACTCTTACGCGAGACCGGTTCCCTCGACGTGCTTTGCACATAGATGGCTTGCGGAAGACTGTCTCTCCAACTTTAGTTGAACCAAGTGTGACTACGCCCGGTCCTTGAGAAGGTTAAAACGGAGTCTATTTGACGAACTATCGTTGTGGTTTTGATGCGTAGGTGAGATGAGTTCTTACTTAAGCCCGTAGCAGCCACGCAAAACTTGCAACAACAAAGTAGAGGACGTCTAACTTGTTTTTGCAGGGTATGTTGTGATGTGATATGGTCAAGGCATGATGCTGATTTTATTGTATGAGATGATCATGTTTTGTAACTAAGTTATCGGCAACTGGCAGGAGCCATATGGTTGTCGCTTTATTGTATGCAATGCAATCGCGATGTAATGCTTTACTAGATTACTAAACGGTAGTAATAGTCGTGGAAGCATGAAATTGACGAGACGACAACGATGCTACGATGGAGATCAAGGTGTCGCGCCGGTGACGATGGTGATCATGACGGTGCTTCGGAGATGGAGATCACAAGCACAAGATGATGATGGCCATATCATATCACTTATATTGATTGCATGTGATGTTTATCCTTTTATGCATCTTATCTTGCTTTGATTGACGATAGCATTATAAGATGATCTCTCACTAAATTATCAAGAAGTGTTCTCCCTGAGTATGCACCGTTGCCAAAGTTCGTCGTGCCCAGACACCACGTGATGATCGGGTGTGATAAGCTCTACGTCCATCTACAATGGGTGCAAGCCAGTTTTGCACACGCAGAATACTCAGGTTATACTTGACGAGCCTAGCATATGCAGATATGGCCTCGGAACACAGAGACCGAAAGGTCGAGCGTGAATCATATAGTAGATATGATCAACATGACGATGTTCACCATTGAAAACTACTCCATCTCACGTGATGATCGGTTATGGTTTAGTTGATTTGGATCACGTGATCACTTAGAGGATTAGAGGGATGTCTATCTAAGTGGGAGTTCCTAAGTAATTTAATTAACTGAACTTAAACTTATCATGAACTTAGTACCTGATAGTATCTTGCTTGTTTATGTTGCTTGTAGATAGATGGCTCGTGCTATTGTTCCGTTGAATTTTAATGCGTTCCTTGAGAAAGCAAAGTTGAAAGATGATGGTAGCAATTACACAGACTGGGTCCGTAACCTGAGGATTATCCTCATTGCTGCACAGAAGAATTACATCCTGGAAGCACCGCTGGGTGACAGGCCTGCTGCTGGAGCAACACCAGATGTTATGAATGTCTGGCAGAGCAAAGCTGATGACTACTCGATAGTTCAGTGTGCCATGCTTTACGGCTTAGAATCGGGACTTCAGCGACGTTTTGAACGTCATGGAGCATATGAGATGTTCCAGGAGTTGAAGTTAATATTTCAAGCAAATGCCCGAATTGAGAGATATGAAGTCTCCAATAAGTTCTATAGCTGTAAGATGGAGGAGAACAGTTCTGTCAGTGAGCATATACTCAAAATGTCTGGGTATAATAATCACTTGATTCAGATGGGAGTTAATCTTCCAGATGATTGCGTCATTGACAGAATTCTCCAATCACTACCACCAAGCTACAAGAGCTTCGTGATGAACTATAATATGCAAGGGATGAACAAGACTATTCCCAAGCTCTTCGCAATGCTGAAAGCTGCGGAGGTAGAAATCAAGAAGGAGCATCAAGTGTTGATGGTTAGCAAAACCACTAGTTTCAAGAAAAAGGGCAAAGGGAAGAAGAAGGGAAACTTCAAGAAGAACAGCAAGCAAGTTGCTGCTCAGGAGAAGAAACCCAAGTCTGGACCTAAGCCTGAAACTGAGTGCTTCTACTGCAAGCAGACTGGACACTGGAAGAGGAACTGCCCCAAGTATTTGGCGGATAAGAAGGATGGCAAAGTGAGCAAAGGTATATGTGATATACATGTTATTGATGTGTACCTTACTAGAGCTCGCAGTAGCACCTGGGTATTTGATACTGGTTCTGTTGCTAATATTTGCAACTCGAAACAGGGACTACGGAATAAGCGGACACTAGCAAAGGACGAGGTGACGATGCGCGTGGGAAACGGTTCCAAAGTCGATGTGATCGCGGTCGGCACGCTACCTCTACATCTACCTTCGGGATTAATATTAGACCTAAATAATTGTTATTTGGTGCCAGCGTTGAGCATGAACATTATATCTGGATCTTGTTTAATGCGAGACGGTTATTCATTTAAATCAGAGAATAATGGTTGTTCTATTTATATGAATAATATCTTTTATGGTCATGCACCTTTGAAGAGTGGTCTATTCTTGTTGAATCTCGAAGATAGTGATACACATATTCATAATGTAGAAGCCAAAAGATGCAAAGTTAATAATGATAGTGCAACTTATTTGTGGCACTGCCGTTTAGGTCATATCGGTGTAAAGCGCATGAAGAAACTCCATACTGATGGGCTTTTGGAATCACTTGATTATGAATCACTTGGTACTTGCGAACCGTGCCTCATAGGCAAGATGACTAAAACACCGTTCTCCGGTACTATGGAGAGAGCAACAGATTTGTTGGAAATCATACATACCGATGTATGTGGTCCGATGAATATTGAGGCTCGCGGCGGATATCGTTATTTTCTCACCTTCACAGATGATTTAAGAAGATATGGGTATATCTACTTAATGAAACATAAGTCTGAAATATTTGAAAAGTTCAAGGAATTTCAGAGTGAAGTTGAAAATCATCGTAACAAGAAAATAAAATTTCTACGATCTGATCGTGGAGGAGAATATTTGAGTTACGAGTTTGGTATACATTTGAAAAATTGTGGAATAGTTTCGCAACTCACGCCACCCGGAACACCACAGCGTAATGGTGTGTCCGAACATCGTAATCGTACTTTACTAGATATGGTGCGATCTATGATGTCTCTTACTGATTTACCGCTATCGTTTTGGGGTTATGCTTTAGAGACGGCCGCATTCACGTTAAATAGGGCACCATCAAAATCCGTTGAGACGACGCCTTATGAACTATGGTTTGGCAAGAAACCAAAGTTGTCGTTTCTTAAAGTTTGGGGCTGCGATGCTTATGTGAAAAAGCTTCAACCTGATAAGCTCGAACCCAAAGCGGAGAAATGTGTCTTCATAGGATACCCAAAGGAAACTGTTGGGTATGCCTTCTATCACAGATCCGAAGGCAAGACATTCGTTGCTAAGAATGGATCATTTCTAGAGAAGGAGTTTCTCTCGAAAGAAGTGAGTGGGAGGAAAGTAGAACTTGACGAGGTAACTGTACCTGCTCCCTTATTGGAAAATAGTACATCACAGAAAACTGTTTCTGCGACACCTATGCCAATCAGTGAGGAAGCTAATGATGATGATCATGAAGCTTCAGATCAAGATACTACTGAACCACGTAGATCAACCAGAGTGAGATCCGCACCAGAGTGGTACGGTAATCCAGTTCTGGAAGTCATGATGCTAGATCATGATGAACCTACGAACTATGAAGAAGCAATGGTGAGCCCAAATTCCGCAAAGTGGCTTGAGGCCATGAAATCTGAGATGGGATCCATGTATGAGAACAAAGTATGGACTTTGGTTGACTTGCCCGATGATCAGCAAGCAATTGAGAATAAATGGATCTTCAAGAAAAAGACTGACGCTGACGGTAATATTACTGTCTATAAAGCTCGACTTGTCGCAAAAGGTTTTCGACAAGTTCAAGGGGTTGACTACGATGAGAGTTTCTCACCCGTAGCAATGCTTAAGTCCGTCAGAATTATGTTAGCAATTGCCGCATTTTATGATTATGAAATATGGCAGATGGATGTCAAAACTGCATTCCTGAATGGATTTCTGGAAGAAGAGTTGTATATGGTACAACCAGAAGGTTTTGTCGATCCAAAAGGAGCTAACAAAGTATGCAAACTCCAACGATCCATTTATGGACTGGTGCAAGCTTCTCGGAGTTGGAATAAACGCTTTGATAGTGTGATCAAAGCATTTGGCTTTATACAGACTTTTGGAGAAGCCTGTATTTACAAGAAAGTGAGTGGGAGCTCTGTAGCATTTCTGATATTATATGTGGATGACATATTGCTAATTGGAAATGATATAGAATTTCTGGATAGCATAAAGGGATACTTGAATAAAAGTTTTTCGATGAAAGACCTCGGGGAAGCTGCTTACATATTAGGCATAAAGATCTATAGAGATAGATCAAGACGCTTAATTGGACTTTCACAAAGCACATACCTGGACAAGATTTTGAAGAAATTCAAAATGGATCAAGCAAAGAAAGGGTTCTTGCCTGTGTTACAAGGTATGAAATTGAGTAAGACTCAATGCCCGACCGCTGCAGAAGATAGAGAGAAAATGAAAGATGTTCCCTATGCTTCAGCCATAGGCTCTATCATGTATGCAATGCTGTGTACCAGACCTGATGTGTGCCTTGCTATAAGTTTAGCAGGGAGGTACCAAAGTAATCCTGGAATGGATCACTGGACAGCGGTCAAGAACATCCTGAAGTACCTGAAAAGGACTAAGGATATGTTTCTCGTATATGGAGGTGACAAAGAGCTCACCGTAAGAGGTTACGTTGATGCAAGCTTTGACACTGATCCGGACGATTCTAAATCGCAAACCGGATACGTGTTTACTTTAAACGGTGGAGCTGTCAGTTGGTGCAGTTCTAAACAAAGCGTCGTAGCGGGATCTACATGTGAAGCGGAGTACATAGCTGCTTCGGAAGCAGCAAACGAAGGAGTCTGGATGAAGGAGTTCATATCTGATCTAGGTGTCATACCTAGTGCATCGGGTCCAATGAAAATCTTCTGTGACAATACTGGTGCAATTGCCTTGGCAAAGGAATCCAGATTTCACAAGAGGACCAAACACATCAAGAGACGCTTCAACTCCATCCAGGATTTAGTCCAGGTGGGAGACATAGAGATTTGCAAGATACATACGGATCTGAATGTTGCAGACCCGTTGACTAAGCCTCTTCCACGAGCAAAACATGATCAGCACCAAGGCTCCATGGGTGTTAGAATCATTACTGTGTAATCTAGATTATTGACTCTAGTGCAAGTGGGAGACTGAAGGAAATATGCCCTAGAGGCAATAATAAAGTTATTATTTATTTCCTTACATCATGATAAATGTTTATTATTCATGCTAGAATTGTATTAACCGGAAACATAATACATGTGTGAATACATAGACCAACAGAGTGTCACTAGTATGCCTCTACTCGACTAGCTCGTTAATCAAAGATGGTTATGTTTCCTAACCATGAACATGGAGTTGTTATTTGATTAACGAGGTCACATCATTAGTAGAATGATCTGATTGACATGACCCATTCCATTAGCTTAGCACCCGATCGTTTAGTATGTTGCTATTGCTTTCTTCATGACTTGTACATGTTCCTATAACTATGAGATTATGCAACTCCCGTTTACCGGAGGAACACTTTGGGTACTACCAAACGTCACAACGTAACTGGGTGATTATAAAGGAGTACTACAGGTGTTTCCAATGGTAGATGTTGGGTTGGCGTATTTCGAGATTAGGGTTTGTCACTCCGATTGTCGGAGAGGTATCTCTGGGCCCTCTCGGTAATGCACATCACATAAGCCTTGCAAGCACTGCAACTAATAAGTTAGTTGTGAGATGATGTATTACGGAACGAGTAAAGAGACTTGCCGGTAACGAGATTGAACTAGGTATTGGATACCGACGATCGAATCTCGGGCAAGTAACATACCGATGACAAAGGGAACAACGTATGCTGTTATGCGGTCTGACCGATAAAGATCTTCGTAGAATATGTAGGAGCCAATATGGGCATCCAGGTCCCGCTATTGGTTATTGACCGGAGACGTGTCTCGGTCATTTCTACATTGTTCTCGAACCGTAGGGTCCGCACGCTTAACGTTACGATGACAGTTATTATGAGTTTATGCATTTTGATGTACCGAAGGTTGTTCGGAGTCCCGGATGAGATCACGGACATGACGAGGAGTCTCGAAATGGTCGAGACGTAAAGATTGATATATTGGAAGCCTATGTTTGGGCACCGGAAGTGTTCCGGGTGAAATCGGGATTTTACCGGATTACCGGGAGGGTTACCGGAACCCCCCGGGAGGCAAATGGGCCTATTGGGCCTTAGTGGAAAAGAGAGAAGGGGCAGCCCACAGGCTAGCCGGCCGAACCCCCCTTCCCTAGTCCTATTAGGACTAGGAGAAGGGGCCGGCCCCCCTCTCTTCTCTTTCTCCCGAAGAGTCCTATTAGGAATAGGATTTGGGGGAAGGAGTCCTACTCCCGGTAGGAGTGGGACTCCTCCCTGCGCCTCCCTCCTAGCCGTACGACCCCTTGCCCCTGGTCCTTTATATACGGGGGCAGGGGGCACCCCATGAACACACAACTTGATCCTTGAGATCGCTCCTTAGCCGTGTGCGGTGCCCCCTGCCACCAAATTCCACCTCGATCGTACCGTTGTAGTGCTTAGGCGAAGCCCTGCGTCGGTAGTACATCAAGATCGTCACCACGCCGTCGTGCTGACGGAACTCTTCCCCGAAGCTTTGCTGGATCGGAGCCCGGGGATCGTCATCGAGCTGAACGTGTGCTAAGAACTCGGAGGTGCCGGAGTAACGGTGCTTGGATCGGTCGGATCGGGAAGAAGACGTACGACTACTTCCTCTACGTTGTGTGATCGCTTCCGCAGTCGGTCTGCGTTGGTACGTAGACAACACTCTCCCCTCTCGTTGCTGTGCATCACCATGATCTTGCGTGTGCGTAGGAAAATTTTTGAAATTACTGCGTTCCCCAACAGAACTGTCCTAGATACTTGGCGGATAAGAAGGATGGCATAGTGAACAAAGGTATACTGGATATACATGTTATTGATGTGTGCTTTACTAGTGTTTATAGCAACCCCTTGGTATTTGATACTGGTTCAGTTGCTAAGAGTAGTAACTCGAAACGGGAGTTAAAAAATAAATAGAGACTAGTTAAGTGCGAGGTGATGATGTGAGTTGGAAGTGATTCCAAGGTTGATAAGATCACCATCGCACACTCCCTTTACCTTCGGGATTAGTGTTGAACCTAAAATAAATGTTATTTGGTGTTTGCGTAGGGCATAATATGATTGGATCATGTTTATTGCAATACGGTTATTCATTTAAGTCAAGGATAATTGTTATTATGTTTACTTGAATAAAACCTTCTGAGGTCATACACCCAAGGTGAATGGTTTATTGAATCTCGATCATAGTAATACACATATTCATAATATTGAAGCTAAAAGATGCAAAGTTAATAATGATAGTGCAACTTATATGTGGCACTGCCGTTTAGGTCATATTGGTGTAAAGCGCATGAAGAAACTCCATGCTAATGGGATTTTGGAATCACTTTATTATGAATCATTTGATGTTTGCGAACCATGCCTCGTGGGTAAGATGACTAAAAATCCGTTCTCTGAAACAATGGAGCAAGCAACTGACTTATTGGAAATAATACATACCGATGTATGAAATCCGATGAGTGTTGAGGCTCGCGGCGGGTATCGTTATTTTCTGATCTTCACAGATGATTTGAGCGGATATGGGTATATCTACTTGATGAAACATACGTCTGAAACATTTGAAAAGTTCAAAGAATTTCAGAGTGGAGTGGAAAATCATCGTAACAAGAAAATAAAGTTTCTGCGATCTGATCGTGGAGGAGAATAGTTGAGTTACGAGTTTGGTCTTCATTTGAAACAATGCGGAATAGTTTCGCAACTCACGCCACCTAGAACACCACAGCGTAAGGGTGTGTCCGAACATCATAACCGTACTTTATTAGATATGGTGCAATCTATGATGTCTCTTACCAATTTATCACTATCATTTTGGGGTTATGCATTAGAGACAGCTGCATTCATGTTAAATAGGGCACCATCTAAATCTGTTGAGACGACACCATATGAACTGTGGTTTAGCAAGAAACCTAAGCTGTCATTTCTTAAAGTTTGGGGCTATGATGCTTATGTGAAAAAGTTTCAACCTGATAAGCTCGAGCCCAAATCGGAGAAATGCGTCTTCATAGGATACCCAAAGGAAACTGTTGGGTACACCTTCTATCATAGATCCGAAGGCAAGATATTTGTTGCTAAGAATAGATCCTTTCTAGAGAAGAAGTTTCTCTCAAAAGAAGTGATTGGGAGGAATGTAAAACTTGATGAGGTAATTGTACCTTCTCCCGAATTGGAAAGTAGTTCATCACATAAATCAGTTCTAGTTATTCCTACAACAATTAGTGAGGAAGTTAATGATGATGATCATGAAACTTCAGATCAAGTTACTACCGAACCTCGTAGGTCAACCAGAATACGTTCCACACTAGAGTGGTACGGTAATCCTGTTCTGGAGGTCATGTTACTTGACCATGACGAACCTGCGAACTATGAGGAATCGATGATGAGCCCAGTTTCCACGAAATGGCTTGAAGCCATGAAATCTGAGATGAGATACATGTATTAGAACAAAGTATGGACTTTGATTGACTTGCCCGTTGATCGGTGAGCCATTAAGAATAAACGGATTTTAAAGAGGAAGACGGACACTGATAGTAGTGTTACTATCTACAAAGCTCGAATTGTCGCAAAAGGTTTTCAACAAGTTCAAGATGTTGACTACGATGAGATTTTCTCACTCGTGGCGATGCTTAAGTCTGTCCGAATCATGTTAGCAATTGCCACATTTTATGAAATCTGGCAAATGGATGTCAAAACTGCATTCCTTAATGGATTCCTTAAAGAAGAGTTGTATATGATGCAACAAGAAGGTTTTGTCAATCCTAAAGGTGCTAACAAAGTGTGTAAGCTCTAGCGATCCATCTATGGACTGGTGCAAGCATCTCGGAGTTGGAATATATACTTTGATAAAGTGATCAAAGCATATGGTTTTATACAGACTTGCGATAAAGCCTGTATTTACAAGAAAATGAGTGGGAGCACTACATCATTTCTAATAAGTATATGTGAATGACATATTGTTGACCGGAAATAATATAGAATTTTTTGGAAAGCATAAAGGAGTGTTTTAAAAGATTTTTTCAAAGAAAGACCTCGATGGAGCTACTTACATATTGAGCATCAAGATCTATACATATAGATCAAGACGCTTGATATATTTTCAATGAGTACATACCTTGACAAGATTTTGAAGTAGTTCAAAATGAAAAAAGTCAAACAAGGAGTTCTTGCCTGTGTTGTAAGGTGTGAAGTTGAGTAAAGACTCAAAACTCGACCACGGCAGAAAATAGAAAGAGAATGAAAAGTCATTCCCTATGCCTCAGTCATAGGTTCTATAAAGTATGCTATGTTGTGTACCAGACCTATTGTGTGCCTCACCATAAGTTTGGCAATAGGGTACAATAGTGATCCAGGAGTGGATCACTGGACAGCGGTCAAAAATATCCTTAGTGGAATAAGGAAATGTTTCTCGGTTATGGAGGTGACAAAGAGTTCGTCGTAAAGAGTTATGTTGATGCAAGCTTTGACAACCGATATGGATGACTCTAAGTCTCGATCTAGATACATATCGAAAGTGGGAGCAATTAGCTAGAGTAGCTCCCTGCAAAGCATTGTAGACATGGAAAATTTGCAAAATACATACGGCTCTGAATGTGGCAGACCCATTGACTAAATTTCTCTCGCAAGCAAAACATGATCACTCTTTGGGTGTTAATCACATAGCGATGTGAACTAGATTATTGACTCTAGTAAACCCTTTGGGTGTTAGTCACTGAAGGAAATATGCCCTAGAGGCAATAATAAAAGTTATTATTTATTTCCTTACATCATGATAAATGTTTATTATTCATGCTAGAATTGTATTAACCGGAAACATAATACATGTGTGAATACATAAACCAACAGAGTGTCACTAGTATGCCTCTACTTGACTAGCTCGTTAATCAAAGATGGTTATGTTTCCTAACCATGAACAAAGAGTTGTTATTTGATTAACGAGGTCACATCATTAGTTGAATGATCTGATTGACATGACCCATCCCATTAGCTTAGCACCCGATCGTTTAGTATGTTGCTATTGCTTTCTTCATGACTTATACATGTTCCTATAACTATGAGATTATGCAACTCCCGTTTACCGGAGGAACACTTTGGGTACTACCAAACATCACAACGTAACTGGGTGATTATAAAGGAGTACTACAGGTGTCTCCAATGGTAGATGTTGGGTTGGCGTATTTCGAGATTAGGGTTTGTCACTCCGATTGTCGGAGAGGTATCTCTGGGCCCTCTCGGTAATGCACATCACATAAGCCTTGCAAGCACTGCAACTAATATGTTAGTTGTGAGATGATGTATTACGGAACGAGTAAAGAGACTAGCCGGTAACGAAATTGAACTAGGTATTGGATACCGACGATCGAATCTCGGGCAAATAACATACCGATGACAAAGGGAACAACGTATGTTGTTATGCGGTCTGACCGATAAAGATCTTCGTAGAATATGTAGGAGCCAATATGGGCATCCAGGTCCCGCTATTGGTTATTGACCGGAGACGTGTCTCGGTCATGTCTACATTGTTCTCGAACCGTAGGGTCCGCACGCTTAACGTTACGATGACAGTTATTATGAGTTTATGCATTTTGATGTACCGAAGGTTGTTCGGAGTCCCGGATGAGATCACGGACATGACGAGGAGTCTCGAAATGGTCGAGACGTAAAGATTGATATATTGGAAGCCTATGTTTGGACATAGGAAGTGTTCCGGGTGAAATCGGGATTTTACCGGAATACCGGGAGGGTTACCGGAACCCCCCGGGAGACTAATGGGCCTATTGGGCTTTAGTGGAAAAGAGAAAAGGGAAGCCCACAAGCTGGCCGGCGCCCCCCCTTTCCCCAAGTCCTAGTAGGACTAGGATAGGGGGCCGGCCCCCCTTCTCTCTCCTTTTCCCCCGGGAGTCCTAATAGGATTAGGATTGGAGGGAGGAGTCCTACTCCCGGTGGGAGTAGGACTCCCCTGCGCCTCCTCTCCCTGGCCGGACGGCTCCCCCTCCTCCAACCTTTATATACGGGGGCAGGGGGCACCCCAAGGAACACAAGTTGATCCTTGAGATCGTTCCTTAGCCGTGTGCGGTGCCCCCTGCCACCAAATTCCACCTCGATCGTACCGTTGTAGTGCTTAGGCGAAGCCCTGCGTCGGTAGTACATCAAGATCGTCATCACGACGTCGTGCTGACGGAACTCTTCCTCAACGCTTTGCTGGATCGGAGCCCGAGGAACGTCATCGAGCTGAACGTGTGCTAAGAACTCAGAGGTGCCGGAGTAACGGTGCTGGGATCGATCGGATCGGGAAGAAGACGTACGACTACTTCCTCTACGTTGTGTGATCACTTCCGCAGTCGGTCTGCGTTGGTACGTAGACAACACTCTCCCCTCTCGTTGCTGTGCATCACCATGATCTTGCGTGTGCGTAGGAAATTTTTTGAAATTACTGCGTTCCCCAACAGTCACATGGAGATGTGAACTAATCACATAAAGATGTGAACTATTGGTGTTAAATCACATGACGATGTGAACTAGATTATTGACTCTAGTGCAAGTGGGAGACTGAAGGAAATATGCCCTAGAGGCAATAATAAAGTTGTTATTTATATTTCCTTACATCATTATAAATGTTTATTATTCATGCTAGAATTGTATTAACCGGAAACTTAGTACATGTGTGAATACATAGAAAAACAGAGTGTCCCTAGTATGCCTCTACTTGACTAGCTCGTTAATCAAAGATGGTTAAGTTTCCTAGCCATGGACATGTGTTGTCATTTGATGAATGGGGTCACATCATTAGAGAATGATGTGATGGACAAGACCCATTCGTTAGCTTAGCATTATGATCATTACAGTTTCATTGCTATTGCTTTCTTCATGAGTTACACATGTTCCCTAGACTATGAGATTATGCAGCTCCCGAATACCGAAGGAATACCTTTGTGCTATCAAACGTCACAACGTAACTGGGTGATTATAAAGATGCTCTACAGGTGTCTCCGATGGTGTTTGTTGAGTTGGCATAGATCGAGATTAGGATTTGTCACTCCGTGTGTCGGAGAGGTGTCTCTGGGCCCTCTCGGTAATGCACATCACTATAAGCCTTGCAAGCAATGTGACGAGTGAGTTAGTTATGGGATGTTGCATTACGGAACGAGTAAAGAGACTTGCCGGTAACGAGATTGAACTAGGTATTGAGATACCGATGATCGAATCTCGGGCAAGTAACATACCGATGACAAAGGGAACAACGTATGTTGTTATGCGATTTGACCGATAAAGATCTTCGTAGAATATGTAGGAGCCAATATGAGCATCCAGGTTCCGCTATTGGTTATTGACCGGAGATGTGTCTCGGTCATGTCTACATAGTTCTCGAACCCGTAGGGTCCTCACGCTTAACATTCTGTGATGATTTGTATTATGAGTTATGTGATTTGATGACCGAAGTTTGTTCGGAGTCCCGGATGAGATCGAGGACATGACGAGGAGTCTCTAAATGGTCGAGATGTAAAGATCGATATATTGGAAGGCTATATTCAGACATCGAAAAGGTTCCGAGTGATTCGGGTATTTTTCGGAGTACCAGAGAGTTACGGGAATTCGTATTGGGCCTTAATGGGCCATACGGGAAAGGAGAGAAAGGCCTCAAGGGTGGACGCGCCCCTTCCCCATGGACTGGTCCGAATTGGACTAGGGAAAGGGGGCGCCCCCTTCCTTCCTTCTCCTTCTCCCTTCCCTTTTTCCTATTCCATGTAGGAGGTGGAATCCTACTAGGACTAGGGAGTCCTAGTAGGACTCCACACTTTGGGCGTGCCCTATGATGGTCGGCCTCCTCCTCCCTCCATCCTGTATATACGTGGTCAGGGGCACCCCATAGACACACAAGTTGATCATTGATCTCTTAGCCGTGTGCGGTGCCCCCTCCACCATAATCCACCTCGGTCATATCGTAGCAGTGCTTAGGCGAAGCCCTGTTCCAGTAGCATCATCATCACCGTCATCACGCCATCGTGCTAACGAAGCTCTCCCTCAACACTCTGCTGGATCATGAGTTCATGGGACGTCACCGAGCCGAACGTGTGCAGATTGAGGAGGTGTCGTACTTTCAGTACTAGGATCGGTCGATCGTGAAGACGTACTACTACATCAACCGCGTTGTCATAACGCTTCCGCTTACGGTCTATGAGGGTACGTAGACAACACTCTCCCCTCTCGTTGCTATGCATCACCATGTTCTTGCGTGTGCGTAGGAAAATTTTGAAATTACCACGTTCCCCAGCAGTGGCATCAGAGCCAGGTTTATGCGTAGATGTTATATGCATGAGTAGAACACAAAAGAGTTGTGGGCGTGGGTATATACATATTTCTTGCCGTTACTAGTTGATTCTTGATTCGGCGGTATTGTTGGATGAAGCGGCTCGGACCGACATTACGCGTACGCTTACGCGAGACTGGTTCTACCGACGTGCTTCGCACACAGGTGGCTAGTGGGTGTATGTTTCTCCAACTTTAGTTGAATCAGATTCAATGAACAGGGTTCTTTCTAAAGATCAAAAAGCAATCACTATACCACGTTGTGGTTTTTGATGCATAGGTAAGAACGGTTCTTGCTCAGCCCGTAGCAGCCACGTAAAACTTGCAACAACAAATTAGAGGATGTCTAACTTGTTTTTGCAGGGCAAGTTGTGATGTGATATGGTCAAGATATGATGAGATATAAGTTGTTGTATGAGATGATCATGTTTCGTTGAAGTTATCGACAACTGGCAGAAGCCTTATGGTTGTCTCTTTATTGCATAAGATGCAGGCGCCAAATAATTGCTTTACTTTATCACTATGCGATAGCAATAGTTGCAAGAGCAATAGTTGGCGAGACGACCATGTGATGACACGTTCATAAAGATCAAGATGATGGAGATCATGGTGTCATGTAGGTGACGATAGAGATCATGACAGTACATTGGAGATGGAGATCAAAGGCGCAAGATGATCATGGCCATATCATGTCACATATTTTGATTACATGTGATGTTTATCCTTTATGCATCTTATTTTTCTTAGTTCGGCGGTAGCATTATAAGATGATCTCTCACTAAATTTCAAGGTATAAGTGTTCTCCCTGAGTATGCACCATTGTGACAGTTCGTCGTGCCGAGACACCACATGATGATCGGGTGTGATAAGCTCTATGTTCACATTCAACGGGTGCAAGCCAGTTTTGCACACGCGGAATACTCGGGTTAAACTTGACAAGCCTAGCATATGCAGATATGGCCTCGGAACACTGAGATCGAAAGGTCGAGCGTGAATCATATAGTAGATATGATCAACATAGTGATGTTCACCATTGAAAACTACTCCATCTCACGTGATGATCGGACATGGTTTAGTTGATTTGGATCACGTGATCATTTAGATGACTGGAGGGATGTCTATCTAAGTGGGAGTTCTTAAGTAATATGATTAATTGAACTTTAATTTATCATGAACTTAGTCTTGATAGTATTTGCATAACTATGTTGTAGATCAATAGCTCACGATGTAGCTCCCCGATATTTTTTATATGTTCCTAGATAAAAACTATGTTGAAAGATGATAGTAGCAATGATGCGGACTAGGTCCGTGATCTGAGGATTATCCTCATTGCTGCACACAAGAATTGTGTCCTTGATTCACCGCTAGATGACGGACCTATTGCAGGAGCAGATACAGACGTTATGAACGTTTGGTAAAGCTCGGTATGATGAACGTAAGTGGGTGATTATAAAGATGCTCTACAAGTGTCTCTGATGGTGTTTGTTGAGTTGGCATAGATCGAGATTAGGATTTGTCACTCCGTGTATCGGAGAGGTATCTCTGGGCCCTCTCGGTAATGCACATCACTATAAGCCTTGCAAGCAATGTGACTAATGAGTTAGTTACGGGATGTTGCATTACGGAATGAGTAAAGAGACTTGTCGGTAACGAGATTGAACTAGGTATTGAGATACCGACGATCGAATCTCGGGCAAGTAACATACCGATGACAAAGGGAACAACGTATGTTATTATGCGGTTTGACCGATAAAGATCTTCGTAGAATATGTAGGAGCCAATATGAGCATCCAGGTTCCGCTATTGGTTATTGATCGGAGATGTGTCTTGGTCATGTCTACATAGTTGTCGAACCCGTAGGGTCCGCACGCTTAATGTTCTGTGACGATTTGTATTATGAGTTATGTGATTTGATGACCAAAGTTTGTTCGGAGTTCCGGATGAGATCAGGGACATGACGAGGAGTCTCGAAATGGTCGAGACATAAAGATCGATATATTGGAAGGCTATATTCGAACATCGGAAAGGTTCCGAGTGATTCGGGTATTTTTCGGAGTACCGGAGAGTTACGGGAATTCATATTGGGCCTTAATGGGCCATACGAGAAAGGAGAGAAAGGCCTCAAGGGTGGTCGCGCCCTTTCCCCATGGACTGGTCCGAATTGGACTAGGGAAAGGGGGCGCCCCCTTCCTTCCTTCTCCTTCTCCCTTCCGTTTTTCCTATTCCATGTAGGAGGTGGAATCCTACTAGGACTAGGGAGTCCTAGTAGGACTCCACACTTTGGGCGCGCCCTATGAGGGCCAGCCTCCTCCTCCCTCCATCCTTTATATACGTGGCCAGGGGGCACCCCATAGACACACAAGTTGATCATTGATCTCTTCGCTGTGTGTGGTGCGCCCCTCCACCATAATCCACCTCGGTCATATCGTAGCGGTGCTTAGGCGAAGCCCTGTTCCGGTAGCATCATCATCACAGTCATCACGCCGTCATGTTGACGAAGCTATCCCTCGACACTCTGCTGGATCGTGAGTTCGTAGGACGTCACCGAGCCGAACGTGTGCAGATTGCGGAGGTGTCGTACTTTCGGTACTAGGATCGGTCGATCGTGAAGACATATGACTACATCAACCGTGTTGTCATAACGCTTACGCTTATAGTCTACGAGGGTATGTAGACAATACTCTCCCCTCTCGTTGCTATGCATCACCATGTTCTTGCGCGTGCATAGGAAATTTTTGAAATTACTGCGTTCCCCAACAACTAGATCATTGACTCTAGTAAACCTTATTGGGTGTTGGTCACATGGCGATGTGAACTATGAGTGTTAATCACATGAAGATGTGAATTTTTGTGAAATCACATGGTGATGTGAACTAGATTATTGACTCTAGTGCAAGTGGGAGACTGAAGGAAATATGCCCTAGAGGCAATAATAAAGTTTTTATTTATATTTCCTTATATCATGATAAATGTTTATTATTCATGCTAGAATTGTATTAACCGGAAACTTCATACATGTGTGGATACATAGACAAAACACAGTGTCACTAGTAAGCCTCTACTAGACTAGATCGTTGATCAAAGATGGTTAAGTTTCCTAACCATAGACATGTGTTGTCATTTGATAAACGGGATCACATCATCAGGAGAATGATGTGATGGATAAGACCCATCTGTTAGCTTAGCATAATGATCATTAAGTTTTATTGCTATTGCTTTCTTCATGTCAAATGCACGTATTCCTTCGACTATGAGATTATGCAACTCCCGAATACTGGAGGAATACCTTGTGTGCTATCAAACGTCACAACGTAACTAGGTGATTATAAAGATGCTCTACAGGTATCTCCGAAGGTGTTTGTTGGGTTGGCATAGATCGAGATTAGGATTTCTCACTCCAAGTATCGGAGAGGTATCTCCGGGCCCTCTCCTCAATGCACATCATGATAAGCCTTGGAAGCAATGTGACTAATGAGTTATTTGCGGGATGATGCATTATGGAACGAGTAAAGAGACTTGCCGGTAATGAGATTGAACTAGGTATGGAGATACCGATGATCGAATCTCGGGCAAGTAACATACCGATGACAAACGGAATAACGTATGTTGTCATTATGGTACGACCGATAAAGATCTTCGTAGAATATGTGGGAACCAATATGAGCATCCAGGTTCCACTTTTGGTTATTGACCAGAGAGGTGTCTCGGTCATGTCTACATAGTTCTCGAACTCGTAGGGTCCGCACGCTTAGCGTTCAATGACGATTTTGTATTATATGAGTTATGTGATTTGGTGACCGAATGTTGTTCGGAGTCCCGAATGAGATCACGGACATGACGAGGAGTCTCGAAATGGTTTAGAGGTAAAGATTCATATATAGGACGATAGTATTTGGACACCGGAAGTGTTCCGGGGGTACCGGGTACGTATCGGGTCACCGGAAGGGGTTCCAGACTACCCTAGGCAAACTATATGTGCCTTATGGACCAAGAGGGGAAACACACCAGCCATTAAGGGGCAGGTGTGCCCCCCCCCCATATGGGCTGGCCAAATTGGAGAAGGTAAGGGGAAGGAGGAAAGGAAAAAGGGAATAGGATCCTCCCTTCCCCCTCTTCCCTTCCTACTCCGAATAGGAATAGGAAAGGGGGAGGCCGAATTGGGAGGTGCCCAAGTAGGATTCCTCCTACTTGGGGCGCCCCCTTGGCTGCCTCTCCTCCCCTCCAACCTATATATATGAGGGGGGGCACCGCTAGAACACACAACAAATATTGTTAGCCGTGTGCGGCGCCCCCTCCAAAGTTTATGCCTCTGGTCATATTCACGTAGTGCTTAGGCGAAGCCCTGCGCGGATCACTTCACCATCACCATCACCGTCACCATGCCATCGTGCTGAAAGAACTCTCCCTCGACACTTTGTTGGATCAAGAGTTCGAGGGACGTCATCGAGCTGAACGTGTGTAGAACTCGGAGGTGTCGTACATTCGGTGCTTGATCGGTCGGAATGAGAAGAAGTTCGACTACATCAACCGCATTGTCAAACGCTTCCGCTTTTGATCTACGAGGGTACGTGGACACACTCTCCCCCTATCGTTGCTATGCATCTCTTATATAGATCTTGCGTGATCATAGGGAATTTTTTAAATTGCATGCTATCTTCCCCAACATTAAAAAGTCTGACGGTCGCTTTCAATACCAACCATGAGTGATTTTAGGCTCATCCATTAGGGTGACTCCAAGGGAGACTAGGGTGAACCACTTGGTGGCATTTGGGAGTTTTAGCTTTCACACCTCTCTAGCAGAGATTAGCAATTGGTACATATGTGTGTTCAACTTGTGTGGTTAAACCATTTCCGTACATGTACTTGTGTTTGCTTGCTAGCTAGCTTGATGTTCTATCTTATCTTGTGTATTAGCTTGCTTGTCATATAGGTTCTCACCATATATAGATTCCATTTGTAGAGAACTCAGTTTATTCACATTAGCCCTAAAATTGGAAGTTAAGCTTAATTTTTGTAATCTCCGACTCATCTCTCACCCTAGTGCGCTCCATGCGGCCTCTCGATCATTTCATCCTCGGTTTGGTGAGAGCTTGAACTGGTGATCCAGATCCAAAGGGTGACAAATTCCCATAGTTGAGTTGTGGAATGTAGCTTTGCAACTGCTCTGATCCAGTTACCCCCATTCAGCTCATGGTGCACCATTTTGTGCTTTCTAGATGCGATCTTGAAGAGCCCTGATGCCAATGAGTTGAGGGGGGGGGCTTCCAATTTTTGTGCGAGAAAAGTTCACCATGGACATCTTCGGTGGTAATGGTGGTGAAGGCCTGGAAAAATTCTATGTCGGTTTGGTCGCACAGAAGCTGAGATGCCACCTAAGGTCTGTTAGGGTTGGTCCATTGCAGCCAAGGCCAAAGGAGACACAAAGCACGTCCAAATATATCAATGTCGACAATACCAAGGCCACCAAGTGCTTTGGCGAGCACACTATTTTCCGATTAACCAAAGAGTGCCCTCGAGACGTATGATTATGATCATCTTTTTTGCCAGATGAACCCGTGGGTGATCTTGTCTAATTTCTCGGGACCGACTATAAGTTAGGTACCTGGAAATAAAAGTCCATCAATCACTTTCAACCAGAGCCGTTAGATCTTCATCACAATGTCGCTGGCTTGCCCCGCCCTATAAGTTAAGTGCCTCAAAATAAAAGTCCATCGGTTGCTTTCAACCAGAGGCGTTAGATGCCGCTGGCTTCCATGCGATGGCGCTGGCTTCCTCACGACGCCACCGGCTTCTGATGTCTACTACACAACCTTCTTCTTGTAGACGTTGTTGGGCCTCCAAGTGCAGAGGTTTGTAGGACAGTAGCAAATTTCTCTCAAGTGGATGACCTAAGGTTTATCAATCCGTGGGAGGCGTAGGATGAAGATGGTCTCTCTCAAATAACCCTGCAACCAAATAGCAAAGAGTCTCTTGTGTCCCCAACACACCCAATACAATGGTAAATTATATAGGTGCACTAGTTCGGCAAAGAGATGGTGATACAAGTGCAATATGGAAGGTAGATATAGGTTTTTGTAATCTAAAAATATAAAAACAGTAAGGTAACTAATGATAAAAGTGAGCGAAAACGGTATTGCAATGCTAGGAAACAAGGCCTATGGTTCATACTTTCACTAGTGCAAGTTCTCTCAACAATAATAACATACTTGGATCATATAACAATCCCTCAACATGCAACAAAGAGTCACTCCAAAGTCACTAATAGCGGAGAACAAATGAAGAGATTATTGTAGGGTACGAAACCACCTCAAAGTTATCCTTTCTGATCGATCTATTCAAGAGTCCGTAGTAAAATAACACGAAGGTATTATTTTCATTCAATCTATCCTAGAGTTTGTACTAGAATAACACCTTAAGACACAAATCAACCAAAACCCTAATGTCACCTAGATACTCCAATGTCACCTCAAGTATCTGTGGGTATGATTATACGATATGCATCACACAATCTCAGATTCATCTATTCAACCAACACAAAGAACTTCAAAGAGTTCCCCAAAGTTTCTACCGGAGAGTCAAGACGAAAACGTGTGCCAACCCCTATGCATGAGTTCACAAGGTCACGGAACTCGCAAGTTGATCACCATAACATACATCAAGTGGATCACGTGAATATCCCATTGTCACCACAGATAAGCACATGCAAGACATACATCAAGTGTTCTCAAATCCTTAAAGACTCAATCCGATAAGATAACTTCAAAGGGAAAAACTCAATCCATTACAAGAGAGTAGAGGGGGAGAAACATCATAAGATCCAACTATAATAGCAAAGCTCGTGCCAAATCAAGAACATGAGAGAGAGAGAGAGAGATCAAACACATAGCTACGGGTACATACCCTCAGCCCCGAGGGTGAACTACTCCCTCCTCGTCATGGAGAGCGCCAGGATGATGAAGATGGCCACTGGAGAGGGATTCCCCCCTCCGGCAGGGTGCCGGAACGGGTCTAGATTGGTTTTCGGTGGCTACAGAGGCTTGCGGCGGTGGAACTCCTGATCTAGGTTATTTTCTGGAGGTTTCTGTATTTATAGGAATTTTTTGCGTCGGGAACAAGTTAGGGGGTCCCCGAGTCGTCCACGAGATAGGGCGGCGCGCCCCCCACCCTCGTGGACGGCCCGGGACTCTTTTGACCCAACTCTTTTACTCCGGGGGCTTCTTTTGGTCCATAAAAATCATCAAAAATTAGCACGTCAATTGGACTCCGTTTGGTATTCCTTTCTGTAAAACTCAAAAACAAGGAAAAACAGGAATTGACACTGGGCTCTAGGTTAATAGGTTAGTCCCAAAAATCATATAAAATAGCATATAAATGCATATAAAACATCCTAGATGGATAATGTAATAGCATGGAACAATCAAAAATTATAGATACATTGGAGACGTATCAGCTTCCACGACCCACGGCTGGCGGACCCTACCGCTAGTCTTGGCCATCTCCGGCCCAGCCTTGTCGGCCCACCCAGGCCCGGCCCTAAAATCCAAGGCCTAGGCCCGATGGGCTTGCCCATGGGCCGGCGCTTGGGCTTGAGTTTTGAGCCCACCAACAGGGCCTGGACAGGCTTGTGCTTGGCATTTTAAGGAAGAGGCCCGGCCCACGGCCCTAAACCCTAAGGGTTTTTCAGGGCTTTTTACCAGATGGGCCGGGCTTGGGCTTGAAAAGTAGGCCCGATGGTAGGGCCTGGGAGGGCCTGGGTCTTAGTTTTCTGCCATGGACTTTTTAAGGCCCGGCCTGACCCATGGCCAGGTATACCTACCGCGCACCGCCTGGCCGCCCCGCCCTCCCCTCAACCTCCCCTCACCGCCTTTGCTAGCCGCCGCCCGGACCATCCCTCTATGCCCTGCTACACCAGGGAAGACTTCTGGCGGTCCCCTGCACACCTCCCCCCCCCCCCCACACACACACACACCCCTAAGATACATAATAGGGCAATGAAGTCATCCTAAGAGCATCTCCTAGATGATGTATATTTTGGTGCTCTAAATCGGTGATGTGAAAATTTGGAGTACCAAAAAGTGCTTTTTACATCTTCGAAAAAGGCTCAACTCCAACAGATGGTCCAAAACGGGGATGAAAATAAAAGAGCAACTCCAACAGATGGTACAAAACGAAGATGTAAAATCGGCCGGCGGCAGTTGTTCAGCCACTGTATAGCCGTACATATTTCAAAAAACATCTAAAAACAACATAAAAATTTTATACATGTCCACAATATCAAATTATTACATAGTTCTTCGAATCCACGAGATCGAATGCAACACAAATACAACATAGTTTTGCACAGTCCGTTCTCTTCAAATGAACGCATGACCATAGACGGAACCACCGTGCTTCGGCTTCTTCCCCTTGTGCATGGCCACTAGCATAGCAATGTCCTCTTCTTCATGCAAACCAAATTCCTCGTCCCACGATGAATCGTCCACGAATGAGGAGTCAACCGAGCTCATCTACAATGCAGATAACCACCGTCAAACATACTACCCAATCCCAATTGAAATCATCAACTTTCGTCGTTTTTTACCTTGGGGAATTTCGTCGAACACCTTGTGCGCGGGGTGGTAGAAGATGGCCGGTGGTTGGATTGGTCACTGCTGCGGACGGTGACGCAGAGGAGAAGGGAGCTCGGCGGTCGGCAAAGAGGAGCTATATGGGCTGCCGGACCGCCGGAGTCGGCGAATCCAACCGCGGCTGCTTCCTGAAACGGCGGCGTCGGGGCGGCTGCGAGACGCCCTCCGGCGGGGGAGGCGGCGCGGGCTAGGGCGGAGGGCGGCGGCGGCGATTTGGGCGGTGTCGCCGACGATTTCCAGCGGCTGGTGCTCGGGCGGGCAGGCGGTCGCGAGCGGGAAGACAAATGAACTGGCGGTTGGTCGTTTTGCGGGCGGCCACGGTCTTACATCACTTGTATCTCGTGATGTAAATTTGCATCACGAAATTTTTAATTTTACATCTTTAGAAAGCAATAATGTAATTTTTTTTTTACATATGGACCATCTGTTGGAGCAGCGTTTTCTGTTTTTGAAGATCCAAAAGTTAAGTATTTTTACATATGGACTGTCTATTGAAGATGCTTTTTAAGATAGATAGTGGGAGTCTCTTCTCTGGCGAGGTTTCGGTGCAGCGGGGCACCCAACCCTACCAGTCATGTTCAAGTGCAGCAAAATCACTGCTCTATATATGTTATTTCTTGCCTGTAAGTAAGATGTACAATTTGCCAACCCAAACACGACACACCCCAGCAGAAGCCGATCTCTCATCTCTCCTTCTGCATGCAGTTCTAAGACTCTCCTGTCATGCAGCCACGGAAGAATTGCAGAACAAGCAGCCGTCCGAAATCAACCTTCGGATGACGCTCCCCTCCTCCATTTCGATCCCTCTGCTCTCCCTGTTCCACAGATGGATGCCGAAGCTCCCGCCTCTGATGTTGTCCACCTTGGCCTGCACCCACTTCTCCTCCTTCCTGTCCTTGGGCGCCATGAACAGCCCGCCGATCTTGTTCCAGTCCACGGGGTAGAACGCCCGCGGCGGCAGCACCGTGACGTCCAGCTCCGGCATCCGGCGCGTCACCCTCGACACCAGGTAGGGCCCGTTGTGCCCCCACTTGCTGCCGTCGAACGTGGCGGCGAACTCGGCGATGAACTCGCGCAGCAGCGGGTGGCCCCGGTCGAACGCCATCACGGCGTTGTTCAGCCGCATCCAGTCGCCCGTGGCCGCGTCCACGGCCTGCGCCCCGATGGCGTTGCGGAGGCCCGACAGGGGCCTGAGGACGACGACGTCCGCGTCGAGGTAGACGCCGCCGTACTTGTAGAGCAGCGCGAGGCGGAGGAGGTTGGAGAGGTTCTGCCCGAGAGGCACGCTCCCCGGGCTGACCTCCCCGCGCCGCACCGCACCGAGCCACGGCTCCGCCGGCGTGCCGCGCAGGAGGTGCGCCAAGTCCGGCGACGCGGCGCGGACGCGGAAGCCGCGGTCGAGGAACGGCCGGAGCCTGTCGCCGCCGCCCGGGGAGTCCATGGTGTCGGAGGCGATGAGGAGGCAGGCGTCGCGGTGCCACCGGAAGAGGGTCTCCAGGACGAGGGCCTCGCGGCTTCCGAACTGCTCGAGCGGGGACAGCCACGTCATGAAGAAGCGGTGCGCGCACGGCCGCTGCGGCGACGGCGGCGCGAAGAGCTCGGCCGTGCGCGCCGCGAACTGCCGCGTCCGGGGAGCTTGCCTGATGAGGCGCTTGAAGAGGCCCTTGTTTCGCTTCGTGGAGGCTTTCTTGCTGTTCTTCTTACTCTTAGCCGGTCTAGTACTGGGAGCAAGAGGCGCCGGCGGCGGTGGCGACGCCGTGACGTGGAACTCGAGCAGGGTCCTGTCCATGGAGACGTCAAGGCTAGCGGCGGCGGCGAGAGCAGCACCGGTCTTCGTGGCATTTGCTGACCTCGAAGGTGACTGCGGGAGGAGAGGGCAGAGGAGGAGGCTGAAGGTGGTGTGCGAGAGGAGGAAGACGAGGGAGAAGAGTAGGAGGAGGACGGGGAAGGAGAAGGAGAGGAGGAGCAACGGCAATGGCTTCCGAGGAGCCGGCGCCATGGTCGGAGCGGGAGGGAAGAAGAGCGAAGTAGCGTGGGTTGCCGTAGGAGTAGCAGCCATGGCGTTGGTGCCTTGGTGCGCCCTTGCACCACGCGCATTGGCTGCCTCTTAGAGGCAAGTAACTAAAAAAGATGGCGGTCTTTGTAACATGGGAAGGGAGGAGACGCCATCCGCATGACTGCATGATGGCTGCTGATAGGTTAAAATTAAGTACACTTGCTGCTACTTTCACCAACTAATTCTTCCGATATTGCTGATGTCAAGTCTCAAACCTAGTGCGTTTACTTGCCATGCATCAGGATCAAAATTTTAAATGGCGAACTACAGCATTTGAAGGGGCGTCACGCTAAAGTTACGTTTGTTTTGCGCTAAATGGTTCTTTTTGTCAATAGCGCGCTATAGCGTGATTTAACGCTAAATTTGGAACTCAATTTAGGGTCACGCTAAAGCCTACAGCCATGTCAAGCTTTGCATTCTTATGGCTGGATGCCAGGCTTTGTTTTGCTATGGCTGGATGCCAGGTCCATTGACATATGTATGTATGTCAAACTGTCAAGTATACCTTTTTTGATCAAAAGAAAAGGGGTTTCCCCCCGCCCCATTTTTATACATACATATATATATGTGTGTGTGTGTGTGTGTGTGTGTGTGTGTGTGTGTGTGTGTGTGTGTGTGTGTGTGTGATATTGATGCCTAATATTGTATGCTTTTTTAAAAATGTCTATATGATTTAAGCAAAAATGCTAAATTGGGCTTAGATTCACTATTTGTTTCTCATACCTTCTGGCCGATCCGCCACTAAATGGCATAGCCCACTATTTAAAACTTCGAATATATACCCTTGTATATTTACTTCAATCTAGAGAAAGGACAACTCCAGTTGTGCAATTTGGATGACACTTGCTTTATTTTGTTTAGTGGTGGCTCAACAAGGACGAGCACGTGTTACTGATGTGGAATTTCAACTTGGATCATAGATAATTGTTTAAAACACAATTAAGGTTGACGGCTAGTTTTTGCAAGCCAGATTTGTCATCATCGCGTCAATATAATTTACCATGAAAAACATTTAATTTGTCATGCCCAAAAATCTGACATCAGATTTTTTGCATTTTCCCTTTTTTTAACTATATGGCTGAGCGATAATTAATTAATTGTAACGGCACTTGCCGACGACTTGTAATCAGATCGTATCCCACGTGATTCTTTCCCTAGGATATGATATCAATGAAAGATACTTCACTTTATAGTCCATCGCGCTTGTTGGATATAGAAATAAGCAAGTCAACGCTTTGGTAATGCAACTGCCCAGTGATAGGAAATTATATTCATCAAATAAACAGAGCACAGCACGGCGTGGGTACATTCCTCGCGCCTCTGCTTTTCGTGATATTGTTGATGGTGGCAGCAAGTTGCAAGGCACATTGTGCATATAAGAGTGGTAGTTTTTTTTTTTGACCTGATATAAGAGTGGTAGTTGGCCCAAAGAAAAGGCGTGATGCTCTCCGCTTTCATTGATATCATATCCTAGGGAAAGAATCACGTGGTAACAGCACCCCGCGTGGACAACTCATTGATCAGTAAAAGCTGCACAGAGGTGAGCAAAATTACATCTGGGAGAACCATGGTATGCATACCCTAATCACAATTGGATCTGACATCAAGATCCTTGATTGATATGCGTAGTCCTTTGACTCAGCCAAGCTAACTTTATAGAGATATGTTGTTAATAGTATTGCATGGCCGATCCAATAGGCTGCCTCACCGCCTCCTAGAACAAATCCCGGTGTCGTTCATTACAAGATGGGGAGCATCCAAACCGGTGCACGTGTATCATGGCCCCAAAAATCCACTCACGTTACTATGATTTCGACAATCAATATAACTTCCCTTCACCCTGTCTCAGCTGCCCGAGGGCCTGAAAAACGGCAGCCACCGGTAGAAGCAAATCTCGTAATAAAAGTTACAGAAGTGACCCGACCAATTAACACTGCACCGTAAAATTGAATGAGAAAAAAAAATTGCTCCGCCTCCAAGTCTATACACTATGGAGGAGCAACACAGTGGTAAGTGGTAACCTGATATGCAACAAGAAAAACTCTCCTAACCAGTTGCACTGCCATCCTGCTCTAAGATCCACTGTCAGCTGGGGAATCACAGGTAACAGATCCGAGGGAAGTCATATGACAGCATCGCGGGCTCACTTGGGCAACAGATTGCAACAACTCCGTGCAAGCCACGCCTGCTGGGGGTTAGCTCGGAAATGGCAGTGGGGCAAGAAGGGGAACTCAGAAACCGAAAACAAGACCTAAGGGCGTGTACAGTTATTTCTTGCCTTCACAGCCATCTCGCTCAAACTTGCAATTATGGAGCTTCTTCGGGGGTCACAGATTGCAATGAATTTCCGATGAATCATGTCCACAGAATTCAGACAAAACAATCAGGGAACACGACTGTCATTCCTAGAGTATCTGCCAGAAGGAATCCTTTGTACCATTGGCTGGAAATCTGGCTTGTAGCGCTTATTATTATAATTGGATGCGAATGACCTGTGGAAAGAGCAAAAACTATTCTGGTCATAACTCAGCTCACCCTCATCCACTACCTAAACTGAAGAACGTAAGCATAAAACTGACAATAATGCTAGAACAGTCAGCATGTGTTGCATAGCTCAGTACAGAGGGAATATATTGAACTCTCAACTCCTTCAAGCTAAATATAATTAAACAAGCATCATTTCCACTAGTCTGGAATCTACGTAATGAAACTTCCTCCAAACACTTATATCAAGGGTTTACAATCTGAACTCAGAGGGATGGTCACTTCTATTTCTTTAATTATCTAACTTAAACATCAAACAAGTGAGCCTCATTGTGTAAACAGTGTGGGGTTCCTATATTATGTGCCAGATGTGCTGTAACCTGATATCCTGTTCTGCTTCTATGAAAAGGCGGAAGGTATCCCTTGTTCGGATAAAAACCTAGTACTATGGCAAAAAGTCCGAGATACCACATTTCAAAAGAAATTTCTCGGATCACACAAATAACGAGTGCTAAATGTTACAGATCTACAACAAACAAGAGACTAGCGAATAATCACCTTGGAGATCCAGACCGTTTCTGTGGACGTTGACCAAGCATGTATCTCAGAGTTCCGAGAGCCCCATCAGCAGCCTACAAGACAATATGATGTAAAAGAATGGGTTCAGAAACACTGCAAATTATAACTGTTATAATCCAGATAAAAATTCTTTGTCCAACAAATATCCATTCAAATCTTATAGTTCACTGTATCAAAAGAAGAAAACATTTGTACCCTTAAAATTTAAAGTAATGGTTTTAGACACCTTAGGAAACCAATCAGAAATTGCATCCAGAAAAGATGGTAATGAAGGCTGTGAAGATAAAGGGCCCTCCCTATTTTGCTCAATGTAAGATAAAAATAGAAACCATGCAAGCACCACTGAGTTTATTTGTTGATTTCAGAACTCAAAGAAGAACGAAGTAAAGAAATAAAATAAATATTTCTCATGTGTAAGCTTACAACCTGCACCTTAGCTTCCTCCCATGTTACTCCAACTCCTTTTCCCAGGATTTGCCCGCCTATTTCAATCTGTAAAGCCAAAGACAAGTGATAAGAAGGTACATTGAAAGCATGGATCTAAAAACTACTGAAAGTTAGTCCTAATGAAGTCTTGTAGCTAGCCCATCAGACCAAAATGTTTTTAAGGGAGAGCATCCACCAATGACGATTTGACAACAACATAGAACAAATGTTATACTACTACCATACAACAAATGTTAATAAACAACACCATGTTACACTATCAGAAAAAGGCGTACAGCTAGATCTCAGACATCTTGTGATAGCTTTTGAAGTTAATGGAAGTTAGCTTTTGTTAAGTGCCCTTAAGTGTATATAGTGTTCCATGTATCAGGTAAAGCTTAATGAGTATTTATGGAGACGAAGTACTAACCTGAGCATGAACTTCTTCCCTTCTCAAACTATCTGATGGAGATGGCTGAGCTTGGAAAACTAAGTTATAACCCTCAGCTGTACACTGCAACAAATCAAAACATATATCTGAGTTAAAGGGCACACTTGTTCGAAACTTGACAATTAAAGCAGCTACTTACAAGCTCCTTAAGAGCAGCAACAGAACCAGCAGATTTGGTTGAGTTATCAACTCTCTCGTGCATATATCTAGACCCATCCGACGTGCTTGCAACTGGTACTATATTATCTCCATCAATCCCTCTATATTTGAATGAGTTTGGATTGCTACTAAAACCATCATCCACCGGAACTGTCATCTTATCTGGATCAAATGACAGAAATCTATCTGCATATAAATTTCATCGATCAAAACCAAGCATTATATTATAATGCAATATTTTATATGCTGGATAGAAATAACTACGTGCGCATAGATCAGACCATCAGAAACAATAGAAATTGAGAAATTATGGACAGGCAAAACAAATAGAGAAACGTTTCAGCGGCTTCAGATAATTAATGGTTAAAAAGGCCACGAGTGTCAGAAATCAGGGCGACAATTTGTTCTAAAACTCTGAGACATTGATAATATGTCAGAAGTCGGCTACTAAAAAAAGCCCCCTTAAACAACTGATTGTCAACCACCTATTTGCATATTTGTCATTTTTCATCCGGAGTCAAGAGACTAGGGAGTACAGCATAAACTCACCTGCCAGATTTCTTAATGATATATTAGCAGCTTGTCGTTGAGCTTCTTTCCTTGTTCTTCCCATTCCTTCACCTACTTTTTCTCCAACAATCCAAATCTGAAAGATCAACACAGAAAATAAGGGATATAGAAACGTGACGTGCTAGTGTGCAAACGGCAAGCAGACTGGAATAATGAGCATGCAGCACAATACTTAAATAGTTGGCAAAACGTTAATGTTAAATAGTGCCTATCCTGTAACTCATGTTATCAAGATTACATCCTGACATCCATAGTAATTTTTATAGAATTTCCAATAGAAAGAAAAATGACATCCATAGTAACTTTTATACAATTTCCAATAGAAAGAAAAATGTCATCATCCATTGGCACGGTGGTTTATTAACAAAATGACGTTATTGACATTTTCAATCAGCATAAGTTGTATTTTACCTGAATGGAGAATCGCAACTCTGTAGTATCACATAAAGTTGACCTGTACTCCACCTAGAAACAAGTAAAGAAATACACCAGATAGGCAGATATGTAAGCTAATACTTACAGATGAATGATATCTGATCTGTAGCATCAAAACTACCTTAAATCCACACTTCGCTGCAATCTCCTCCAATACAGCACCAGATGTCTCTGTGTATTGTACAAATTGACGTCCTGACTCCATTTGGCTGCTTCTGTTACCTGGATGAAAACGCTGGGTTGCCATATCCTCGCCTTCACATTGCAGATACAGTTTCAGATACTATAGAGTAAAGCACAAATCAAATAATTTAAGAGGGGCATTCATGAAATTGCAAGCTTTTCATGATAACAGGAGCACCACTGAGCAAAGCAGCAAACAAGAATGAGTTATGGATCAAGATAAACCGCGTTGAAGTGTCTGCAGAAAAGGGCAATCATTTATACTTTCTATTTGATCAGCTCTATGATAAGCCCCAGAATTAGCACCCAACCGACCATGTATATAGGCTCACCAAACGGGTAAAAGGTGATCAGTATTATTCTCTTTGTTAACTGGAAGGAAATACACACCGATGGGTTTACATATACTGGAGTACTGGACCATGAAAAGGCGCACAAATATTTAATTACTTGGCAAAAAGTAACATCTTAGTTCATCATCTAACCACAGAAGACTACGCCAAATGAACGGTTGGAAAATAAGACATGAGAAACGCAGTTAGATATGTTCGTTTTAGATGACAGTAAATACAACTCTATAGGGATAGTACAAGAGACTATAACTATATCCTAAATAGCTTAAGCTTCTAAGTTCGGTGGGGACAAAAGGACCATACATTATCCTATGCAGCTGCCATTGTTCAAAATATCGGCCAATAAATTAGTTAGCTGGCCGATTCACCTATTAATCCCCTACTTGTCAGCCGATCGAGCAGTAACCAGTTAACGATTTCCTGAACATTGGCAGCTGCTAACCTGAATGAACATCAGAAACATCAAAGATAAAGGCATAAAGCAAAACATACCAGAAAATGATCTATATGTTGTAGGTGCCTGGTTCTGAAGCATTTGACGATCCTCACTGTGAGGTAGCTGAATAAATCAAGCATTTGTCACCAAATCGTCTAGAATCACCTCATTAACGAACAAAGATAAACTAAAGTTCGATCAACATAGGTGACCACTCACCTGAGAAGAATATCTCTGGTTCTGATGGTTTAATCTATCGGAAAATATAGGATTATCACGAGCAGGGAAGTATGGTTGATGTGGTGGTTGGCTTTTATCACTATGTACGGCATCAGATTCTAGATGAAAGTCCGTTGAAGTCCTATTTAAGTTTCTTGGGTCCATCTCATCCTCTACAGGAAACCAATTTCCCTGAGATTGCACTGGAGGAACTGAGGCTTGTACAGAAGGTTCTGCAGCAAAGGGTGGTGTGGGATCTCTTGTGTCTTGGCCATGCTGTAATATCAGAAGCCTTCTCCTTGTGTCAGGATCTAACTCAGACTCAGGAACCTCACCCTCTTCTCTAGCTGGAGAACCTTGCAAAGGATCCACCATACCAGATTGAGCATCAGGCCAGCTGACTGAAGGAGGCTGAGGACCTTGATCGTTATTCAAAGGCACCACGCCCAGTGGTGGTGCTAACGGAATAGATGAAGATGTAGCAAATTGCTGGTTAGCAGCTACTGATATCACGTCAACATTTGTTGTCACTGGATCTGCAGCTTGCACACTGCAAACTGCTTCCTGAAAAATAATTTAGATACACATAACTAGGAGAGATAATTAAAAAAACATTGAAAAAAGGTAATAGCTACTAAGAAATGTGAAGATATCGGCCTCCATTACATTGACATTTTTGTTACAACACCATAAGACATAGACATAGGTTTAGCATTGCCAGTTAGTTGTTTCAACAAAATAAACAAAGGTCAAAGCTAATAAACAACGGTTTAGCATTGCCAGTTAGTTGTTTCAACAAAATAAACAAAGGTCAAAGCTAATAAACAACGGTTTAGCATTGCCAGTTAGTTGTTTCAACAAAATAAACAAAGGTCAAAGCTAATAAACAACGGTTTAGCATTGCCAGTTAGTTGTTTCAACAAAATAAACAAAGGTCAAAGCTAATAAACAATGAACCCTCTCATTCACTTTAAGTAAAAAAGAACTCCTGCATATAGTTAATTTAGGGGTTACTATTGCTGGAGCATTCACATATACTACAAAATAATAGATTAGTGGATAATGATCACCGTGTTTCTTGGATATCACTTGTTTCACAGTTCATCTTTTTATAACAAACATTCTGAACAAGGAAGAGAAGGGCAAACCTTCATTCTCCTCTCAACCTCTGCATCTGCCATACCGTCAAAAGCCATCGGATCTTTGTTCACATTCAAACTTGCTGCATTCTCATCCTAACAAGAAAAAAACACTGTTCCTCATCAGTAGTTAAAAGGAGTCAATCTGAAGCATCCACCTTCACAAAGTTTACCTCTGAAATCAAATAATTTCCGACATCAGGAGAAGACGGAACATGATCTAATTCATCATCAAAATGAACTTCACTGATCGATGGTAGAAGACCCTCATCGAATTCCCTGTCAATTGGATCGTAAAATTCTGCATCAGCAACAATTCAACATTGTTTTCTGTGTATGTAACAGGAAACAAGTTTCTGTGGTACCACATAGCCAAGATGTTCTTACTTGAAGAAGCTACCCCTAACATTGCATGCAACATTTCTGGCAACACAAAGAACTGGAATAGGGAAGTTCGCCTGTGCAAGTTAAAGACAGGGTGACCTCTGTAAACAATACTGTAAGATAATCTTATGCTGGAATACAATACAAAATAGACATTACCTCTGCTTGCGGAGCATAATACGGAGAGAAGGCAGGAACAACATGAACTCGACATTGGTCCTTCTCCTCCCAAACTTTCAAACGGTCATCAATCACTAGGGCCATACCAGGGTGACAAGATCCATCATGGAACACATTTAGCAATGACTTTTTAGAGCCTGGATGAGTAAATTTAGCATTAACCTCAAAAGGATGGAAAATCCCACGATATTATATGCATGAACATGGAAATTCATTGTAAGGAGATTCACTCGTTGACAAACTTGATTAAAAGATTATATGAGCAAACTATGCATGTCTTGTAGATGCAATAACTGGAAGAATATTAATACGCACCAGATTTGACACAGACAAGCCTGTGAGGAAGTTGAACAGAGTTTATCAGTCTAGAATCAGGATCAAGCAACCTCCACATTTCCAAGGCATAGTCCCTCTCAGCCATTGTGCACACATACACCTCAAAACGTTTCCGGCCTCTTGCAATCAAGTAGCTCCGAAGATCATCCCAAGCAGGCCTTAACCGCACCAGAACACTGGTATCTCTTATCTAACAGAAAAAGGTATGGAAAATAAACTGTACAGTCTAACAACAAGCAAACATGGTTGAACCAAAACCCAAGATAAGCAAAACAAAGATCAGCGGGCCCAAGAATAAAGAAGGACACTTAGTCATCCACAACATCAAATGCATGCAACTTGCCATGAATGCTGTGGCTAAGACATCATTTAATTTGATTCAAGCTCTGCAATATGTAATGCATGAACAAACTGAGAATGCTGTAACCAAATAGGTTGCCATTTTTTTTCAGAAAAAGAAACAGGCAACTTGCAAAATCTACAGGATACATTGAATGAATTATGGTGGTAAACTTCAACTGAACACACTATACAAAATAATCCAAATTATAGTGGTATGTTCAGAGCCTGTTAAAAATGACCTAATGAAAATACAGAGACGACATGCTTTTTTGCCTATCATATGCTTCCACAGAAAAGTCATGAACTACGTACCGATGGATTTATACGTGTCAATATAATACTTTTGTCTTGTAGCCTTATAACAGGACGGATCATAGGTTGATGATTATCAGCTAAAGGTGGAACAACCTCGGATTGTACTTTATACATTTTCCCACCATCAATAACTTGATCGCCATCTATATACTGCTTTAGCATAGTCCTGTCCTCTTGGTACCTCTTGATCTCTGCCAACATACCACTAATGCGCTGTGGATCAGTCTCTTTACTCAATTTTCTCTGGAGTGCATCAATTCTGTCTTCAAAAGACCGTGTGGTATTGGCAACAATTAGTGTTTCATCAAGGTCAAACACAATACCAAGGCATCGAAGATTCAACATACTCAAGCAAGAACTATACAGGCCTGATGGTACTTTATAGCCCCAAAAACATGCGTGGTTGGGCAAGTTACTCTTGGGTTTCATTGCAACTAAATGGATTTCTTCTGCTCCAAGTGGAAAAACTGCTGTCTGCAAACACAGAGAATCATTAGGAAGGAGATAAGACAAACAGAACATCTGTTCAATTAGGAAATAAAGAGGAAAATTTGTAAAAACACACCCAGGTACAAGGAGAATGCCAAGGCATTTAGCACATCTCTGTACAAAGATGCCTAATAACCAAAAATAAATAAAAGGCGAAGTAGAGGATATTTGCTACAGATTTTGAGGCATGGATTTGCTCAAAACTATCTATATCAAAATCTTAAAACAGGAATTATCATAGCAATGCAATGATCGAAGTTACTACTACTAAAATTTATGATATGGTGAACTACAAGGGCAAAAGATGTACTTAATATAGTTGCACTCTCACAAAAATTAAGTCCCAGTCACTAGCCAGCAGATGAATTCCAGGCACATTAGTGTGCTACACCCCAAAGCTGTTAAGCAACACTTCGCTCATTCCTCAAATATTTCTGTCGGTACATGGAGTTCAGCGGTTCAGAGTTCACATTCAATTGCAGTGATGAACCGCTGAGAACAAGCAATGCTAAGTCCGAAGTCCATAACAATTGTATGCCTTGAGAAGCAACATTTTGTGTTCAAGAGTCTGAGAATATGATTGATTTGTTTGTGAAATATGAACACTGCTCCAGAAACGTTAGTCATTCAGCACTGCCAAGCCTGGTTAAATATATTTCTAGTCTTTAAAATTGTTCATGCCCAAGTTATATAGTACTCATTGATGCAGTAAATGTTTCAGGGGAGGTTTTTCACAAGGTACTTGGTGTGCTAAACTGCTAATTAATACTCCTTGTTCGGGTGAACTTGTCCATGTCATGTCAGGCTAAAAAAAGGTTTTACTTCTACTCATTTGTTCTGTTGCTTGTGATTGTTGGGAATGATGATTCATGTAGTACCTTATTGTCTCTGAGGCAAGCGGTGTGCATGGCAACAAGCGACGACGGGGGCTCGTCGTCAGCGGTTGCTGGGCTTGGCCTCGACTCCATTACGAAGCAGAGGGCGCCGGAGGACACAGTGTGCAGCACGGCGAGCGGCAGGCACCGCTCGCTGGGCGGGGAGAGGCGGTCCACCCGGATCTCCCGCACCCACGGCGCCGCCGCCACGTTCGTCTCCCCCTTGGGAGACAGCTCCACCTCCCCGATGGAGATGTGCCCGAAATACACCATCGATTTGATCATGTCCTCGGCACCAACAGAACAGATCACACGAATCGAAATCCGAACTCAGTCCGAGTCAGTGTGCCTTACACACGCGCGCGCGCGCGCACTGGTCTGATAGACCCTGCACGCTGGCGGATCTGTTCTTATCGCGCGGTCCAAAAACAGAGGAAATTAGAAGAGGGCAGAGGAGGGGGAATCGCGGCGATCTTATGGTGCTTGTGTGCTTCAAATCGCGTTCGAGTTCGCGTTCTTGGCCGATTCCGGCCGGGTTTGGTGGGGAGCCCGTGCGAATCCGCGGCAATGGCGGCGGCGGACGAGCTCGGGGGTGGGCTCAGTGGGCGGGCGGTTGGGTAAGGGAAACCCTAGGCGTTTGATCGGGCTGGAGGATGGGGAAGACGACCAGCGGGGCCACGTGTATTTAGAGAGGCGGGGAGGTAGGAAGATATTCCAGTTTCTCTGTTGTTTTCAAACATGATATTTTTTTTATTACTTGTATCACTCTCCTTTTTTTCTAACACAGTATATATAATAAAAGTCACTTACATACACAAGCATACACTCATCCCTATAAACACACGCACGCACACATTATTCGTAAGAGCACATCCGAGAGACTGAGCCGGCATAGCATTTTGAGATTTTACGGAGTCACCACAGACGCCTCGCAATCGACGGGATCATCTCCTCCCACTAAACGAATATCACCGGAAACATGAAATAAATCCAGAAATAATGCGAGCACCGATGTCAATTTTAAGACTTGAACTCTGATGGGTTGAAAATATCACTGTCTTTCTAACCATCCGAGCACTAGTTGGTTCGCTACTTGTATCACTCTTGATTCTGCCTTGGCATAATCTATCGCGCGTGGTGAGCAATCTTCGAATGATTCAAATTATATGATTATACACCTTTCGAGTAGTTGTTTAAGCTTCTTTCCATGCTATAGGTAAAATCATTGAGCATTACGTCATTGCAGTCCAACTGAATTTGTTGGTATTTTAGACCATTCATAAAGCTAGGCCTTTATGTAGACACTTGTAGATTTAAAATAAATACCAAGAATTTAGAAATGCATTGTAAGTGACATCGTTTTCAATGCTACATGCTAACATAAGCGTAAACTCCAGAACCGCCAGCTATTACATTTTGTGCGACAATAAAAGACCCTAAACATTGGACTCCTTCTTTTGTGCCAATGCCAACCTGGCTTCGAGATTTTCTTCATCCTAGAGCCCCGCGTTGAAGATGCCCTGAGCGCTCTACTAAGGAGGTGTTTGATACAAAACCAAAAGCACACAAGGGTGCTCATTTGGCTTCTAACTAAAAATTAAGAAGTCAATGTTAAGTCTAACCAAACACCTTGTAAACATCAACCTTCCGATCGGGGAGTTAAGTTTCTAGCCCACGCTCGTGTTCGAGTCTATGTATGTTGCTTGCAAGACCACCCATAAAATTTAGGCGGTTAAAAAAAAGATTCCCTAAAAATAGGAGTTTCAAATCGTTGCACTTATGCAATAGATCCTTCAACTGGACAATAAGTTGATTCGTTGTTTCCCCGAACACACAAATTCAATAAGCATTAATGCATGGAATCTTTCCATGTCGACCTTCGAATTGCCCTTTTGTCACGCTATGGGAGGTCTAAGGCAGTGGCGGAGCTAGACAAAAGGTTCAGGTGGGCAAAGGGAAATCATGAAAATCTGAGGGGAGGGGGCCAACAATTTTTTTTGTCTGAATCTAGGCCTCCCAGAAAAAAAAATCTTCACAAACATTTCAAAGTTGTCCCCCCCCCCCCCCCCCCTGAAATCAACATAGCTTACTCAAAATGTTTTTTTATACTGTTTATTAAATGCGAAGCTCTAGTGTCAATATATTCTGACCCTCGATCGAGCTCCCGCAAGGTCGGGCTTGGCAACATTGTGCACTCTGCTCTTCCTACACAGTTGCATGACTTACATTTTACATGTACTCATGCTTATACTTTATTTAGAACGTGGTTATATTATTTTATTTGGAAACACTGTGATGTGCAAGTTCATTTGTTTCTTGACTTGAGAAGTCCCATGAGGATTGTGAGGCATGTTGATCACTTTTATCTGGGGCGGATATATTTCCACTCATTTTTGCTTATTTTTTTGCTAATAAATAAAGGCGTTGACTAAACCATCTGATCTCACCTAGTGAGGCCACCTCAGTCGACAAAGACTCGCACTAAACCGTGGGCCATGGACCGGTTAGTTGGCACGTCGCCGCCACACAGTGGTGTCAGCAGCCATGGCATGACACTGATACGTCCAGCACGATCTTGAAGTTTGTGGAGTTGCAGATGGCAAATCAGAAACCGGAGGATTCAATTCAACGGAGACGGCGCATCTGGAAAGTGGCACCGTCAATTTCTAACTGTTTTGATTGGCCACACTCCACTGTCTGATTGCAAGTCACCGGACATGTCCTTTGTTGTGTGACGACCGTGCGTTCTGGTGTCGTCCCTTTCGGTGCGCGTCAGGTCAGTAGTATCACATCGCAGGAAATCTCCTGTGCCTCCCTCAGGCTGCTACCGTGGCCGCATTCATCGCCGCGCGCGATGTCGGTGCAATTAGTAGCAGGGATTCCGTCAGTCCAAGCAACCCACAGTGGAACGATAGAGCATACACATACAGGAAATGCAGCCCAAAAGCTTCAGAACTCGAGATTTTATTATTCTCTTCCTAGCTCCCTCCCCCGTATGAGAAGACCTGGAAGGCCACTTGTATAACGAATCCACCACTAAGAAAACTCGTCCTTCGCTGTTCTATCTGCATGTATGTATACACCTGAGATTTTTTTTCCTTACAAGAATATGTCAGAAAGGGTAACAAACACACACACACACACACACACACACACACACACACACACACACACACAAGGGAACTAAAGAATTGAGCGGAGAGCCGGAGCGGACAAGAGTGGAAAAGCAGATACAAATGGGCGTGGCCAGAGATTTCACTCCAGCCGGGGCAGGCGCTTTCTCGGGCTCCACTATCATCATGTGGGCGTACAAACGAACAAGGCCGTCGTCGTTAGTCGAGTAAGCACGCATCAGCCACACCCAAATCGCATTCGCACGGAACTCGAACACCGCTAACAGCAAACCAGCCGCATCTCCCACCTATTTACACACAAAAATCACCCCCTACTGCTGCTACTATACTCTGACGGGAAACCCAAAATTCTGGAGTATCCTGATCTGACCCCCACTGCCTGCCGTGGCGATGGCCATGCCCCAGGCCGACCGGCTCGGGGCCTGCCCGCCGTCACCGTCGGGGAGACTGGTGCTGGACCGCGGGCTCTGTTTCGTCGGCGTCATGAGCTCCTCGGGCCAGGTCGCAGACGCTCTGTCGCCGCCGCTGTGGTTCGAACCGTTGCTTAGGTCATCGCGGCTCTGCTGCTGCTGGAAATCAGAGGAATCTCCGTCTCCTGCGTGCGGCAGAGGATACTCGGACACACAATCCAGCTCCTGGTGCTTCCTCCTGGAGTTGGTCCGGGACGTCGCCGCTGACCCCGCCGTGGATGGCAAGGCGACGGCCACCGTCACGTCCCGGCAGTAGAAGTACTCGTAGGAATTTGCGACAGAAACGACGCCCTTGCTGCTGCTGCTGCTTCTTTGCTCGTCAGGGCCGTCGTCGTTTCTCCACACGTACACATGGGAGTTTTCGCTCGCTGAGATCACGTATCTGCCTCTGGCTGCGTAGCAAGCTGAGATTTGGCTGTTGGTGTTACGGAAACCTGGAAATGTGAAGGAACAGGGCGTCAGCAACCGACAAAACATACGGATATCAGATCCCGTCCTAAAAGGAAGAGATGAGTATTTTAACATTGCTAATTGGACATTACGAGCTATCAACTCAACATAGTGGATTCTGACGAGTTTTGGCGCTTTGCTGAAAAGATGAACATGACAGCAGAAACTGGTCTCCACCGTTCACATTCAATCAATCAGCAGAAATAGCATTGCTTATAAGCTGGTTACCACACCATGATTGACAGCTGCAGCCCTACTCTAAACAGAACTTTCATACAGCAAATATAATGATAGGTAATAGTGGCAAATAGGTTAAACAGGTCAAGGACTAAAACTACAAGTAAACTTTAAAGCAACAGTGTCTCGAAAAGATTACCGGCCAAACCTTGAAGATAATAGCAATATGGTATGACACAGTAGCTATGATTCGTTATGACCTTGATACCTTTAAATTTGTGAACTAGTTCAAAATCATCAATAACTCGGATCCGTGAATCGGCAGATGTGATGAGCACCTTCGAAGAACTCCCTGGAAGGAACTGATCAAGTAACTATGATTCAGTAAGAGACCAAGGTTATCATCTGTATGGCCTGGTGTCAGAACAGAACAGATTCGGAAGTTTTTAAAAGTAAGCACCTGAAATCCAGTGATCTTCTTCTGGCGGGACTTCTTCTTTTTAGTTTGCAAGTCAATTTGTTTCTTTTGGATAAGCTTATTATCTGGTAAAGACACAAAGGGTCAATTCTGAAGGAAAAGTAAGAGCTACACATTCAACAAAATAATCTTGAAAATGTCATAAATCATCAGAGCGGGGGAGAGAGAGACCCGATGTGTCATAAAGATGACAGCTGCCCTTGTGGGAACCAACTAACGCACTCTTCAGGGAAAATGAAACTTGGTGTTAGAACTTAACAAACGGAACACATTTAGGGTCGAAAGTATACAAACCTGTCCATCAGGGGTATAGCAAGCAGCAGTGACCATTTCATGCAGATCATGCCAATCAACAATTTCACGTTTTGGAATGCTCCAGATGCGGACCTTTTCATCCAGAGAACCACTAATGAAGTATCTATCATCGACAGGGTTGAACTGGATGCATGTCACTGGAAAGCAAAGCAATAAAGGAAAACTGAGGATAATGCTGACAGAGTGAGAGGCATTCCATGTGTGAGCTAAACTGATAATTAAATTGAAATCTTACCATAGTCACAGTGTGAGAACGTTTTCAAACATGATACACTTGACATGTTCCATAACTTTACTGTTTTATCCATTGAAGACGAAAGCAAGTACTGCACACATGAAAAAGAAGTTCAAGATAAGAAATTTTGTGAAGACACCCGAATCATAATAAATATTATTACAAGATTCAAACAGTGGCAGCAACTAGCAACCATAGTTCGGACGCATTGCTGGATTCACTATTGCAAATTGTGAAGTTTGGATATGTAGCTAGCACAGTAAGGTATAATTGTTGGCTTATAGCTGCCAGCGACGAGGACCCAACAATGTTTATGCATCTAATCTATAATCATGCATATCACCTTTTTGAATGATACTGAACATTAGAAATGTCGGAAAACTTCAAGGTGCAGGTCCTACTTTCTAGACAGTAAGACAAATCATAACTGAATGGCAACTAAAATTCAAACTCCATGAGTAATAACATGTATGTTATGCAACATGCTAGAGATTTCCTGACGCCCCAAGATACATTTAAGCCTAACATAGTTATTAGCCCATGGGCAAGAACATTCGACAAATAAAGGATAATATAGAATTCGGTTTACTATTAAAACCTGGGACATCCTAATCATATGGGTACATAACTCCATACTACTTCATGCAAGTCTAGTAGAATGGATTTGACCTTCACTTAAACCTAGAATAAGCTTGGCCTAAAAGGGGTAAAATCGGCAATAATTTAGTCCAAAAATAAGGCTCAAAGCCTCAAATATACTGGCACAGCACATTAACCGTGGATGGCTAAATTTTGCAAAACCTCATATCATGCTTTACATCAATGAATGCAAAAGACTTAATCCAACATATTTCCAACATTGTAAATTTAGGCACGACAATCTTAACTTCGTTTGCTCTCGAGAAAGCACAACAATCTTTCCGAACATCCAATATAGCATTCTGTGTATCTAATCAATCTCAATTTATACAACATTTCTAAGATCTAATCCCTTTGGAAAACTCAAACGCAAATGAGTCTTCCCACCTATCATGTGGTTAAATTGAGAAGCTTGTGTCATGATAATATGATAAAGATAACTCCAGTAGTTAACACTCTTGGAATTAAAGTACTTCATATCACATTTTGAAACAAGTATTATCTAGTTAATTTCGAAAAAGAAAAGGAAAGGGAAATTACAAACATTACAGTGTGAAATGCTTATGTTACAGTCTGGGCACTAACTTTACTGTTTGATTCAATTGCCACTACATGTATCAAGATAGAAATAATGACCATGACAGGCAAACTGCAAGCTTGGCGAACACATTCCTTTCTTTAAGACAGACAGCAGGTTCAGTTAGTTTTATGCATTATTACAACCTTCCTTTTGAAGAACAGATTCCAAAGTAGTACTAATTGCTTAGAGCTACAGGATACCAGTTTGCATACAATATGGCCTGTGTTTCTAAACCACTACAATTTGATTTGCTAACTGTCAGTTCATCATTTACAGTCAGCTACACTCTAAATGTCTGGCATGGCTGGACTCTCAAATATGGCAAAGAACTTTGGGGTTGCTCAAACAATGCAGTACTTATGAAGTTCTGCCTTTAAGAGCCTAAGAATAAAAATGAAATTATTGAGGACTAATTAATCAACAGAGCTTTCTAAATTAGGCAGAAATTGGGTTGTGGGATTAAATTCAGTGCTCACATTGTAGTCAACACGAAACAAGTTCAGGATATTAGAATGAGAAGCAACACATCATACCTGTGACTTGGACCAGCATAGATCAAGAACATCCTCTGAATGCCCCTCAAAAGTTTTGACAGGTTTTTCCGACAGTCCAAACACATGCTCTGGCACCATCAACCGGTCTGAGCTACTAGATTTCCGACATTGCGAGACCCTCGCCCGGAGTTTCTTATCCCAATGGCTCCCATCCACAGTGGCCAAGGCCAATGTCGGCTCTGGCGAACCATTGCACATCACTGCAACGAATGGATTAGACACCCCATTCTCCTCTCGTCTCCTTTCAAACTCCAACACTTCCCAGACATGGATCACACAGTCCACCCCAGCACTTGCAAGGTAGCGCCCATCGGGGCTAAACTTGATACTCCAGATAGACCCGTCGTGCGCCCGTACCTCCTGGTTCATGAACAGCCCACTGAGCTCCTTGTACGACTTGCCGTACAGCCGCACCTTAATGCGCTCTGGGCCATGGTGCACGGCGCCGGCGCTATCCTGGCTGTCATCCGTGGCTGAGCTGGACCGGCGTCCGCCCTTCTCCGATGACGTGTCCTTCTCGTCGCTGCTTCGGCGGTCACGGGAGCCGGCCACCATCGAGCCAGCGACGTGGCGGATGGTACGAAGCCAGCTAATGCGGCGCCTGGGCCTTGCCGCGCCGTTGCTAGAGTCGGAGCTGGACCTGTGGATGGGAGTGGAGGCGCCGTCGTTCGCAATGTTCTGGCGGCGCATGAGCTCCTGCACGATGGGAGAGCGGCCGACGCAGAGTTGGAACTGCTCCAGGGTGAGCTGGCGGCCCGTGCCGACCTCGCGGAGCTGAAACTCTTCCTTGACGACGAACTCGGTGCCGTCGTCGAGGTTCCGGATTAGGCACCTGGGGTCGGCCTCGTCGTCCTCCGGCATGGCCTCGGAGGAGCCCGACGAGGCCCGGCCCCCTCGCGGCGGCTTGGCCGGCACGGCGCCGTCCGATCTGGATCGGGGCATGGGCGAGAGCGTGGGCGGGCGGACGGGCCCGTCGTAGGAGACCGATCGGCCCATCTCGAGGCGCGCGAGGGAGGGGTCCCCGGCGAGCCCCATCGTCTGGAGGAGCCTCCTGCGGCGCTCCTGCACGGGCGCCGGCTGCGACGTCCACAGGTCCAGCGCGGCCGCGGCCGCCGCAGGCGGGTAGGCGTCCCGTCGGCGTCGCTGCTGCTGCTGCGCGTGGTCATCGTCGTCGGAGGCGGAGGTGGAGGAGCCGGAGGAGGAGAGGACCCGGTCCCGCGACTCGTAGAACACCTCCTCGTCCTCGTCCTCCTCCTCCTCGCCGCCGCTCATCTCCCCCCGCGCATTGACCGCCTCGGCGAACACCGCGAGGAACTGCTGCGGCTCGGGGTCGGCGGGGGAGACGGAATCACGCGGGTACGCGACGAGGGGTCAGATCCAGCAGCAGCGGGAGGGGAGGCCCGCCCGCGCGCGCGAGGTCGTCGGCGGAATCGCGACAGGTTCGTGCCTGCCCTCGCCCCCCCTCTCGTCTGCCTCGGTGGTGGTTGGTGCCGAGGCCGTCGTCGTTGTTATTGCGGAGGGACGCGATGCCTCTCCCCTCCCCACCCCCACCCCTCTCCCGCGTGCGTCGTCGTCGCAGTCCTTGGTTGTGTTTACCACCACCGGTTACTGTTTACTGTCGGGCCGGTCGACGGTCGTACTCCGCCTTGGCCTTTTCGGAAGGGGGAGGTTAAAATCCGGCCGCCATGGCATGGGATGGGGCCCGTCCGTCTGTCACCGATGGGCGGCCGCTCGTGCCGTTTCGGGGAAGCGGGCTAGTCCCTGCGGAGGCGGGGGCGTCCCATTCGGGCGGGCGGCGTGCGGCGTGCGTGTCCTCGGCGCACGCATTATCTGACGGCGATGATGATGGTGATGAGGCCGGGGGCGGCCGTTCGGTTTACGCTCCTGTTTACAGCAGTGGCGTCGTACGCCGCGCTCCTGCTCAAACGCGTGCCGTTGACCTGCGCACACCGATCGTTTCTTCATTTTGTACTGCTAGCACCACTAATCTTTTGTCTTATGTTTAGTACTGGTGTCTTTTCAGCGGGAGCGAAGCCACGTTTTCGGATGGATCGGGGAGAGAAAAGAGGGGCCACGATGCCGAACCCGGGCACTTAAAAAGAAGGAAGGCATACGCCGTGGCCGTAGCCCCAGGGCAGCGCCACATGCGGAGTGTCAGGACCATTGCGCGCAGAGATTCATCAAGGCTCCTCTCTCCCGCTAATAAACCCCCGTCGACCGGGCATCCTATGCCGTCGGCCGGTGGCACTGGCGTGTCCGTGTCCGTCACGAGCCCATCCCTTCCCTCCCTCCCGACCCATCCTCCGGCCGACACGGTGCGGTGCCCGTAACCGTAAGCCTGTGCCGTAACGTGGAGCACGGCGGCACGCACGCATCTGGTGTCCGTCGGTTTGCACCCCGATCGCGCGCACGCGGCCGTTGCGGGCGTAAGCGCCCGACGCGACAGCATGATTCAGCAAGGAGCGAGCACAAGCCACCGTGCAAAAACACGGTGGACGGAGCACCGTCCACGGCTTTGCCGGGTCCGATCGCAGGTAAAAATGAACAAAACTAGCCCTTATCTAAAACTTCAACATAAAATGATCCCAATCTAAAAATATTTTATGAAATGATCCTTTTTTGCATGACGCCCGCAGCCAAGGCGTCATGACGCCCCGGTCTAGGGCGCCATGATAGCGACATGTAGCGTGGCGCCCCGGCCTAAGGCACCATGCCAAATAGCCCCGGGCATCATGCAAAAGGGACCATTTCACGAAATATTTTAAATTGGGGCCATTTTGTGTTGAAGTTTCAGATAAGGACCAATTTTATCCATTTTCACCGATCCCGGCTCCTACGTATCTCTAATCATCGCTAATAAACCTTTAATTTAACACAACATGGACGAAAGCGTTCATATTAGAAAAAACCTCATGTCGCCTAAATATACTCAACGCCCGCGCAGCGAGTAAAAATGTGCCCGCCTCTTTCTCTTGCCCTCGCGGCTGTGTCCTTCCCATCGTCGCCGTCACCACCGATGACCGCCCCCGTCGCACGTGGGTAGCCAAGACTCTCCCGCCACCGAAAACCACCCTTGCGCTACCGCCCACACTGAAAAAAGAGGGTGGAGATAAAAAATCTCCATCGGCCAAAAGCACCGGCTCCAACCGTGATGAAGGCCGCCGGGGTGGCCACTGCCTCTTCGACGATCGTCGATCATCCTCCCGCCGCTCCCGCCGATGACAAGAGAGCTAGGAGACTGACGATTGCGGCGGCGGCCCTCGCGGAGGCGACCGCGAAGAAGAAGGCCACTCCGGCCCTCCGTCCACTCCCAACGCCTCGTGCAGCGTCTCCAGCCACCCTTACAACCACTGCTCCAGCGCGCCCGGCCGCCACAGCCGGCAAAAAGGGCCGCAGCCGCCAAGTGCTCTAGGAAATGCCAACAAGGTAAAAAACTTATTTTTCATTTTGGACGATGAATTTGATGGTGATTGCTAATGCCCAATGATGATGGAGTTTGTTGGTATTGTTGTCGTTGTGTGGAGATGAACACTACCAAATTATTGGCGTCTTTGGAGTCCTCAGATGCGTTGGGGCTAGATGATCTCAATTACGATTCAATTTGGGATCATTGGGAGGTGGCCGAAGAGGAGTTGGGCGAAGAGGAGGTGGCCGATGAAGAAGAACTTGAGGTTGAGGAGGTGACCAAAGCAAGCACAAAGACGCCGCGGTCACGAACTCACAAGTACAATCAACTTGAAGATATTGCTCTATGCTATGCTTGGATGAACATCTACATGGATGCATCGGTTGGAACGGATCAAAGCAAGGACAAGTTTTAGGAGAGAATTTCATAGTGTTGGAAATATGCCCTAGAGGCAATAATAAAGTTATTATTATTATATTTCCTTACTCATGATAAAGGTTTATTATTCATGCCAGAATTGTATTAACCGGAAACTTAAATACATGTGTGGATATATAAACAAATACCGTGTCCCTAGTAAGCCTCTACTAGACTAGCTAATTGATCAAAAGATGGTTAAGGTTTCCTAACTATAGACATGTGTTGTCACTTGATAACGAGATCACATCATTAGGAGAATGATGTGATGGACAAGACCCATCTGTTAGCTTAGCATATGATGGTTCAGTTTATTGCTACTACTTTCTTAATGTCAAATACATATTCCTTCGATCATGAGACCATGCAACTCCCGGACACCGAAGGAATACCTTCTGTGCTATCAAACGTCACAACATAACTGAGTGATCATAACGATGCTCTACAGGTATCTCCGAAGGTGTCTGTTGAGTTGGCGTGAATCAAGATTGGGATTTGCCACTCTGTATGACGGAGAGGTAACCCTGGGCCCTCTCCCTACAGCATCACAAGAAGCTTGCAAGAAAAGTGACTAAGGAGTTAGTTACGAGATGATGTATTATGGAACGAGTAAAGAGACTTGCCGGTAACGAGACTGAACTAGGTATGTGTTGGGGAACGTAGCATGCAATTTCAAAAAAAATCCTACGCTCACGCAGGATCTATTTAGGAGATGCATAGCAACGAGAGGGGGGGAGTGTGTCCACGTACCCTCGTAGACCTAAAGCGGAAGCGTTTGATAACGCGGTTGATGTAGTCGAACTTCTTCTCATTCTGACCGATCAAGCAGTGAACGTATGGCACCTCCGAGTTCTGCACACGGTCAACTCGATGACGTCTCTCGAACTCTTGATCCAGCAAAGTGTCGAGGGAGAGTTTTGTCAGCATGACAGCATGGTGACGTTGATGGTGAAGTGATTCACTCAGGGCTTCGCCTAAGCACTATGACAATATGACCGGAGGCGTAAACTATGGAGGAGGGCGCAGCACACGGCTAACAATCGTTGTTTTTTTGTGTTCTAGAGGTGCCCCCCCTCATATATATATATAGGTTGGAGGGGAGGAGAGGGAGCCAAGGGGGCATCCCAAGTAGGAGGAATCCTACTTGGGCTCCTCCTAATTCGGCCTCCCCCCTTCCATGTCCATCCAGAGGGGGAATGAAGGAGGAGGGAGGAGAGAAGGAAGGGGGAGGCCAAATCCCTCCCCTTCCTTTCTCCCTTCTCTTCTTTCCTCCCCCCTTATTTTGGCCTACATGGGGCGCACCATCCCCTTAGGGGCTGGTATGTTCCCCTCTTGGCCCATTAAGGCCCATGTAGTTGCCGGGGGGATGCCCAGAACCCCTTCCGTTCACCCGATATGCACCCGGTACCCCCAGAACACTTCTGGTGTCCGAATACCATCGTCCAATACATGAATCTTTACCTCTCGACCATTTCGAGACTCCTCGTCATGTCCGTGATCTCATCCGAGACTCCGAACAACATTCAGTCACCAAATCACATAACACATATAATACAAAATCGTCATCGAATGTTAAGCGTGCGGACCCTATGGGTTCGAGAATTATGTAGACATGACCGAGACACCTCTCGGGTCAATAACCAACAGTGGAACCTGGATGCTCATATTGGTTCCCACATATTCTATGAAGATCTTTATCGAACGTATCGTAATGAAAACATACGTTATTAAAGGAAATATGCCCTAGAGGCAATAATAAAGTTGTTTTTTTATATTTCCTTATATCATGATACATGTTTATTATTCATGCTAGAATTGTATTAACCGGAAACTTGATACATGTGTGGATACATAGACAAAACACAGTGTCCCTAGTAAGCCTCTACTAGACTAACTCCTTAATCAAAGATGGTTAAGTTTCCTAACCATAGACATGTGTTGTCATTTGATGAACGGGATCACATCATTAGGAGAATGATGTGATGGACAAGACCCATCCATTAGCTTTGCATAATGATCGTTAAGTTTTATTGTTATTGCCTTCTTCATGGCTTATACATATTCCTCTGACACTACAACATGACCCCTCCTATAGCAACGCAATTTTCCGTATCTAAAAGTCTGTATGCGTTGCTAGTGTCTTTACCAATGGATTGCGATGCGTAGCCTTATACTGTGTTGCTAGTGCATAATGCAACGCTTATATTTTCGTTCGTAAAAGAGACCGTTGCAAGACTACAACACATAAAACGGACTTGTACAACACTTTTATACGTTGTTGCTTAATGTACAGGAACCAAAATCTTCATTGCTTGGCAATTAAGAATTTCCATTCAAGAGTTAATAATTATATTGCTAGCAATTAAGTTAATGCTCCCATGTAATGGTGATGATTATTTATTTCAAGTGAACAATAAATAACAGAATATACTCATGGGAGGAACAAATCATATATTGGATAAAAATGTTGGATTACAATAGTGGATATTACAGGAGAACATCATCCAAATGTGATGCATAATCCAATTATTTTCCTGACAACAAAAGTTAAACTGAAAGCATCCATCAACATCCATACAACTTAACTAAAACCTAACCGAAGAACATCATCCCTACAACTTAACTAAAACTGTAAGCATCCATCTTCATCATCATGATCAGGAACATCATCATCATCATCATTGCAGTATACTCCCTCCGGTCCTTTTTACTCTGCACATTGGATTTGCTGAAAGTCAAACTTTGCTAAGTTTGACCAAATTTATATTAGAAATTATTAGCATCTATAATATCTAATAAATATAATATGGAAATATATTCCAAGATGAATCTAATGATATTGGTGTTGTTATGTGAATGTCTATAATTTTTTATATAAACTTGGTCAAAGTTGGATGAGATTGACTTCGGACAAACCTAATATACAGAGTAAAAAGGACCGGAGGGAGTACTTGCCATGCACCCATATAATCATCCATTTATCTTTTGCATCTACGAACACAAAAACAAAATGAATTGTTAACACAAAACGAATTGACATGATGCAAGTAGGAATAGAGGCAGGATATTAGTCACGTACAAAGGTTGAAGGCCATGCAATCTTTGTTTTGTCTACATTACCGATAGTATTGCAGTTTGCGACTGTGTACCAAATATCAAGTCTTCACAAGTGCCATATTGACATGCACTTCCCAGAATTCATTTGTAAGTTCAACACCATCAAGTTCAAATTTAAGAACACAACTTACAACAGTAGCAAGAGATATGTCTCCGTTATGATTTTCCAGGCTCTTCAGGAATACTTTAGATCATGCATGTTAGAGAAAATCAAAGTTATCAATGGAACGAAAGGAAAGAACTCGTAAAGGAATTACAAAAGCTTCATAAATGCTATTATAGTCCCTCCATATGGAAGATGAAATGAGAATAGTCCTAAGTAAGGCTGCTGAAACTACACAATCAAAATTCTGTTTGTACCTCGATCAAACACCAACATATTGGAAACACCAGATTGTTGAGGTCAATTACCAATGAACAATTACGTAGCTCCATCTTTAAAAAAGAATATTGACATAAATCAGACAAGCAGATTAAATTTAGTTAAATTCCCTTATAATATTGCAACATGAGTGAAATGTCAACAGTTGCATAATTGCATGAAGAAAGCAATTGGCGCAAATGGTGTATATGCATGTTCTGACCGAATACAAACCTGTAGACAATGATCTTATGCTTACTCCTATTTTTATATATTGGACCTATTCAATAATATGTCCACATCACAATCCAACCATCTAAGTGCTGATCCATTAATAGTATGCACCAAATAACTCACCCATTGATCAGGAAGTATCATCCAAATACGAATATTTGGCATTAAAACTGATGAAGAATGAACCTGAACTCCTGCACCTGACTTTGGAGGGGCCAGAGTTTGGTCAGGGCTACACACATAACCATCATCCCACATCATAAGTGCAAGCGGGGCCCAATCCTTGTGTCATCCAATAATCAAGAAGATTGTTTGAATCGAAGAACAGGAACACCACAACAATAAAACCTACTGCCAAACGGCGCCATAAACCTCTTACTGACACCATATTCATTGACACTATATAAGCCACCTGAAAAACATTTGCCAGCACTTAGATGGATTAGGAGTCTCATTTATAAAAGTCAGCTAATTCACAAAGTGTGTGAAGGTTCAAATTCATTTTCTTCTAGTGTATCAACCATAACTACAATAGCATGAATCTTGACTCTATTTTTTTCCTGGTAATCTGGACTTTTTTTAGTATGCCCAAATTGTGAACAAAATTAAACACCAAGAAACAAAAATAGACATGGAAACAAACTTAATACTATGAAAAGAGGGCTAAGCCCGTTGTTTGAGACCTGTTGTGTGAGAACACATGCCTATGCGTCACGTTTATGTTCAAAGAAACTCGTCACACAATCAGAATCTCCCATAGTAATTATCTCGCGATTGGAACCTTAGCAGAATTAATCTCACCCCTGGTCTCTCAGCTCTTCGCCATCAATGATACGATATACGGCTGGGCAAAAGGAGAATCTGAGCGTGTTCATGGCCGTACCTTGGATTCACCGTTGTCGCAGGGGAGCGGTGACGAGGGGCGGTGCACTCGGATGCAGGGTCATAGGGGAGCGGTGACGACGGGCAGCGCGCCGGGATGCAGGGTGACAGGGGAGTGGTGAAGAAGGGAGGCGCGTTGTACCTTGGATTCACCGTTGGTCGCAGGGGAGCGGTGACAAGGGATGGCGCGCCGGGATGCAGGGTCGCCGGGGAGTTGAGATGAGGGACGGCGCGCCTGGATGGAAGTTCGCAGGGGAGTGTTGAGGGGCAGCGCGCCAGGATAGAGGGTCGCAAGGGAGTGGTGAGGGATGGCACGCCGGGAGAGGGGATCATAGGGGAGAGGTGATGTGCGGCAACTGACGGGGGCGGCGGCCGGCGTGGGAGGTCAGGAGAGGAACAGGGAAGGCTGGGGACTGGGAGCGACCTAAAATTATCCAGAAAGCCAACTTGGGCTGGGCTAGACAAGAGGCTGCATTGGGCTTTACTTGGAGTTGTGCCCCGGTTCCAATCTATGTACTAAAATGGGATCACCAGTTGCAAGTCTGCAATTCTACAACGCATATGCTACAATGCTTTATATGCGTATCTCTTGTGAATTTTGCAACACATAGTCAAAACGTTGTAGAATACTTGTTGCTTTATAGAGGGTATCCTTGTAGTGTGACTATGAGATTATGCAACTCTCGAATACCCGAGGAACACCTTGTGTGCTATCAAACGTCACAACGTAACTGGGTGATTACAAAGGGGTCTGTCTAGGACACATCTAGATGCGACATAACTATGTCACATCTAACCTGATTTCCACTCTGTTTGTGGTCTATTTTCTGTCCTAGTTTTTTTGTTTCTTGTTGCTGCATTATATATTTATGGGAGCTTAGATGTGACATCCTTAAAAAACATCTAGATGTGAATTAGACAAACCGATTATAAAGATGCTCTACAGGTGTCTCCGAAAATGTTTGTTGGGTTGGCATAGATCAAGATTGGGATTTCTCACTCCGATTATCGGAGAGGTATCTCTGGACCCTCTCGGTAGTGCACATCACTATAAGCCTTGCAAGCAATGTGACTAATGAGTTAGTTGCGGGATGATGTATTACGGAACAAGTAAAGAGACTTGCCGGTAATGAGATTGAACTAGGTATGAAGATACCGACGATCGAATCTCGGGCAAGTAACATACCGATGACAAAGGGAATAGCGTATGTTGTTATGCGGTTTGACCGATAAAGATCTTCGTAGAATATGTAGGAACCAATATGAGCATCCAGGTTCCGCTATTGGTTATTGACCGAAGATGTGTCTCGGTTATGTCTACATAGTTCTCGAACCCGTAGGGTCCACACGCTTAACGTTCGATGATGATTTGTATTTATGAGTTATGTGTTTTGGTGACCGAAGTTTGTTTGGAGTCCCGGATGAGATCACGGACATGACTAGGAGTCTCGAAATGGTCGAGAGATAAAGATCGATATATTGGAAGGTTATATTCAGACACCGGGAATGGTTCTGAAGTGTTTCGGGTATTTTTCGGAGTACCGGGAGGTTAGCGGAACCCCCCGGGGAAGTAGTGGGCCTTAATGGGCCTTAGTGGAGAGACGGGAGGGCCACAAGAGGATGGCCGCACCCCCCCCCTTGCAGTCTGAATTGGACTAGGGGAACTGGGTGGCGCTCCCTTTCCTTTCCCTCTCCCTCTCCCTTCCTTCTTCCCCCTTCCACCAAGTGGAATCCTACTAGGACTTGGAGTCCTAGTAGGACTCTCTCTTAGCGTGCCCTATAGGGGCCGGCCGGCCTCCCCCCTCCTTTATATACGGGGTTAGGGGGCACCCTAGAACACACAAGATCAAATTGTCTTAGCCGCGTGCGGTGCCCCCTCCACAATTTACCACCTCAGTCATATTGTCGTAGTGCTTAGGCGAAGCCCTGCGCGAATCACATCATCAACACCGTCGTGCTGACGGAACTATCCCTCGTCCTCAACTAGATCAAGATCTCAAGGGACGTTATCATGCTGAACGTGTGCAGAACATGGAGGTGCCGTACGTTCGGTACTTGGATCGGTTGGATCGTGAAGATGTTCGACTACATCAACCGCGTTACTAAACGCTTCCGCTTTCGGCCTCCCCTCTCGTTGCTATGCATCTCCTAGATAGATCTTGCGTGCTCGTAGGAAAATGTTTGAAACACTGTGTTGCCCAAAAATGGCATCCGAGCCAGGTCTATGTGTAGATGTTATATGCACGAGTAGAACTCAAAGAGTTGTGGGCGATAATAGTCATACTACTTACCACCAACGTCTTACTTTGATTCGGCGGTATTGTTGGATGAAGCAGCCCGGACCGACATTACATGACCGCGTTCAAGAGACTGATTCTACCGACGTGCTTCGCACATAGGTGGCTGGCGGGTGTCTGTTTCTCCAACTTCAGTTGAATCGAGTTTCACTACGGACGGTCCTTGTTGAAGGTTAAAACAGCACACTTGACGAAAAATTGTTGTGGTTTTGATGCATAGGTAAGAACAGTTCTTTCTAGAAGCCTGTAGCAGCCACGTAAAACTTGCAACAACAAAGTAGAGGATGTCTAACTTGTTTTTGCACGACATGTTGTGATGCGATATGATCAAGATGTGATGAGATATAAATTGTTGTATGAGATGATCATGTTTTGTAAAAGTTATCGGCAACCGGCAGGAGCCTTATGGTTGTCACTTTATTTATGAAATGCAATCGCCATGTAATTGCTTTACTTTATCACTAAGCGGCAGCGATATTCGTGGAAGCAATAGTTGGCGAGACGACAACGATGCTACGATAGAGATCAAGGTGTCAAGCCGGTGACGATGGAGATCATGACGGTGCTTTGGAGATGGAGATCAAAAGGCACAAGATGATGATGGTCATATTATGTCACATATTTTGATTGCATGTGATGTTTATCCTTTATGCATCTTATTTTGCTTAGTACGGCGGTAGCATTATAAGATGACCCCTCACTAAATTTCAAGGTATAAGTGTTCTCCCTGAGTATGCACAGTTGCTACAGTTCGTCATGCTGAGACACCACGTGATGATCGGGTGTGATAAGCTCTACGTTCACATACAATGGGTGCAAGCCAGTTTTGCAGATGCAGAATATTCGGGTTAAACTTGATGAGCCTAGCATATGCAGATATGGCCTTGGAACACTGAGACCGAAAGCTTGAACATGAATCATATAGTATACATGATCAACATAGAGATGTTCACAATTGAAAACTACTCCGTCTCACGTGATGACCGGACATGGTTTAGTTGATATGGATCACGTGATCATTTAGATGACTCGAGGGATGTCTATCTATGTGGGAGTTCTTAAGTAATATGATTAATTGAACTTTAATTTATCATGAACTTAGTCCTGATAGTATTTGCAAATTATCTTGTAGATCAATAGCTCGGGTTATAGCTCTCTATTTATTTTTTTGATATGTTCCTAGAGAAAAATAAGTTGAAAGATGATAGTAGCAATGATGCGGACTGGATCCGTGATCCGAGGATTATCCTCATTGCTGAATGTGTGCAGAACACGGAGGTGTCGTACATTCGGTACTTGGATCGGTTGGATCGTGAAGACGTTCGACTACTTGAGCCGCGTTACTAAACGCTTCCGCTTTCGGTCTATGAGGGTACGTAGACACACTCTCCCCTCTCGTTGTTGTGCATCTCCTAGATAGATCTTACGTGATCGTAGGTTTTTTTTTGAAATACTGCGTTCCCCAACAGTTATTCCCTTTGTCATCAGTATGTTACTTGCCCAAGATTCGATCATCGATATCTTCATACCTAGTTCAATCTCATCACCGACAAGTCTCTTTACTCATTCCGTAATACATCATCCCGCAACTAACTCATTAGTCACATTGCTTGCAAGGCTTTTTATGATGTGCATTACCGAGAGGGCCCAGAGATACCTCTCCGATACTCGGAGTGACAAATCCTAATCTCGATCTATGCCAACCCAACAAACACCTTCGGAGATACATGTAGAGCATCTTTATAATCACCCAGTTATGCTGTGACTAGCACACAAGGTATTCCTCCGGTATCTGGGAGTTGCATAATCTCATAGTCGAAGGAATATGTATACAACATGAAGAAAGCTATAGCAATAAAACTGAACGATCAACATGCTAAGCTAGCGAATGGGTCTTGGCCATCACATCATTCTCCTAATGATGTGATCCAGATTATCAAATGACAACACATGTCTACGGTTAGGAAACTTAACCGTCATTGATTAACGAGCTAGTCTAGTAGAGGCTTACTAGGGACATGGTGTTTTGTCTATGTATCCACACATGTATCAAGTTTCCGGTTAATACAATTCTAGCATGAATAATGAACATTTATCCTAATATAAGGAAATATAAATAAAAACTTTTTTATTGCCTTTAGGGCATATTTCCTTCAGTCTCCCACTTGCACTAGAGTCAATAATCTAGTTCACATCGCCATGTGATTTAACACCAATGGTTCACATCTTTATGTGATTAACACCCATAGTTCACATCGCCATGTGACCAATACCCAAAGGGTTTACTAGAGTCAATAATCTAGTTCACATCGCTATGTGATTAACACCCAAAGAGTACTAAGGTGTGATCATGTTTTTCTTTGTGAGAGAAGTTTAGTCAACGGGTCTGCCACATTCAGAACCATATGTATTTTGCAAATTTATATGCCTACAATACTCTGCATGGAGCTACTCTAGCTAATTGCTCCCACTTTTAATATGTATCTAGATTGAGACACAAAGTCATCTATATTAGTGTCAAAGCTTGCATCTACGTAACCCTTTACAATGAACTCTTTGTCACCTCCATAACCGAGAAACATTTCCTTAGTCCTCTTAGGTACCTAAGGATAATTTTAACCATTGTCCAGTGATCTACTCATGGATCACTATTGTACCCCCTTGCCAAACTCATGGTAAGGTACACAATATGTCTGGTACACAACATGACATACTTTATAGAACCTATGGCTGAGGCATAGGAATGACTTTCATTCTCTCTCTACATTTTGCCGTGGTCGGCCTTTGAGTCTTACTCAACTTCACACCTTGCAACATAGGCAAGAACCCTTTCTTTGACCGATCCAATTTGAATTTCTTCAAAATTTTGCCAAGGTATGTGTTTTGTGAAAGTTCTGTTAAGCGTCTTGATCTATCCCTATAGATCTTGATGCCCAATATATAAGTAGCTTGATGCTTTCATTAAAAAACTCTTATTCAAGTATCCTTTCATGCTATCCAGAAATTCTATATCATTTCCAATCAACAATATGTCATCCACATATAATATTAGAAATGCTACAGAGTTCCCACTCACTTTCTTGTAAATACAGGCTTCTCCGAAAGTCTGTATAAAACCATATGCTTTGATCACACTATCAAAGCGTATATTCCAACTCTGAGATGCTTGCACCAGTCTATAAATGGATCGCTGGAGCTTACACACTTTGTTAGCTCCTTTAGGATCGACAAAACCTTCTGGTTGCATCATATACAACTCTTCTTTGAGAAATCCATTAAGGAATGCAGTTTTGACGTCCATTTGCCAGATTTCATAATCATAAAATGTGGCAATTGCTAACATGATTCGGATAGACTTAAGCATTGCTACGGGTGAGAAAGTCTCATCGTAGTCAACTCCTTGAACTTGTCGAAAACCTTTTGCAACAAGTCGAGCTTTGTAGACAGTAACATTACCATCAACATCAGTCTTCTTCTTGAAGATCCATTTATTCTCTATGGCTTGCCGATCATCGGGAAAGTCAACCAAATGTCCATACTTTATTCTCATACATGGATCCTATCTCAGATTTCATGACCTCAAGCCATTTCGCGGAATCCGGGCTCATCATCGCTTCCTCATAGTTTGTAGGTTCATCATGGTCTAATAACATGACTTCCAGAACAGGATTACCATACCACTCAGGTGTGGAACATGCTCTGGTTGACCTACAAGGTTCGGTAGTAACTTGATCTGAAGTTTCATGATCATTATCATTAGCTTCCTCTATAGTTGGTGTAGGCATCACTGGAACTGATTTCTATGATGAGCTACTTTCCAATTCGAGAGAAGGTACAATTACCTCATCAAGTTCTACTTTACTCCCACTCACTTCTTTCGAGAGAAACTCCTTCTCTAGAAAGGATCCATTCTTAGCAACAAAGATCTTGCCTTCGGATCTGTGATAGAAGGTGTACCCAACAGTTTCTTTTGGGTATCCTATGAAGACGCACTTCTCCTATTTGGGTTCGAGCTTATCAGGCTGAAGCTTTTTCACATAAGCATCGCAACCCCAAACTTTAAGAAACGACATCTTAGGTTTCTTGCCAAACCATAATTCATATGGTGTCATCTCAATGGATTTAGACGGTGCCCTATTTAACGTGAATGCAGCTGTCTCTAATGAATAACCCCAAAACGATAGTGGTAAATCGGTAAGAGACATCATAGATCGCACCATATCTAATAAAGTACAGTTACGACGTTCGAACACACCATTACGCTGTGGTGTTCCAGGTGGCGTGAGTTGTGAAGCTATTCCACATTGTTTTAAATGAAGGCCAAACTCGTTACTCAAATATTTGCCTCCATGATCAGATCGTAGAAACTTTATTTTCTTGTGACGATGATTCTCCACTTCACTATGAAATTCTTTGAACTTTTCAAATGTTTTAGACTTGTGTTTCATCAAGTAGATATACACATGTCTGCTCAAATCATCTATGAAGGTCAGAAAATAACGATACCTGTCGCATGCTGATACGTCTCCAACGTATCTATAATTTCTGATTGCTCCATGCTATATTATCTACTGTTTTGGACATTATTGGGCTTTATTATCCACTTTTATATTATTTTTGGGACTAACCTATTAACCAGAGGCCCAACCCAGAATTGATGTTTTTGCCTATTTTAGGGTTTCGAAGAAAAGGAATATCAAACGGAGTCCAAACGGAATGAAACCTTCGGGAACATGATTTTCTCAACAAACGTGATCCAGGAGACTTGGACCCTACGTCAAGAAACAAAGGAGGAGGCCACAAGGTAGGGGGGCCTACCCCCCAGGCACGCCCTCCACCCTCGTGGGTCCCCTGTTGCTCCACGGACATACTCCTTCCTCCTATATATACCTACATACCCCCAAACGATCAGATACGGAGCCAAAAAACCTAATTCCACTGCCGCAACTTTCTGTATGCACGAGATCCCATCTTGGGGCCTGTTCCGGAGCTCCGCCGGAGGGGGCATCCATCACGGAGGGCTTCTACATGAACACCATAGCCTATCCAATGAAGTGTGAGTAGTTTACCTCAGACCTTTGGGTCCATAGTTATTAGCTAGATGGCTTCTTCTCTCTTTTTGGATCTCAATACAAAGTTCTCCCCCTCTCTTGTGGAGATCTATTCGATGCAATCTTCTTTTTGTGGTGTGTTTGTTGAGATCGATGAATTGTGGGTTTATGATCAAGATTATCTATGAACAATATTTGAATCTTCTCTGAATTCTCTTATGTATGATTGGTTATCTTTGCAAGTCTCTTTGAATTATCAGTTTGGTTTGGCCTACTAGATTGATCTTTCTTGCAATGGGAGAAGTGCTCAGCTTTGGGTTCAATCTTGTGGTATCCTTTCCCAGTGACAGTAGGGGCAGCAAGGTACGTATTGTATTGTTGCCATCGAGGATAACAAGATGTGGTTTTTATCATATCGCATGAATTTATCCCTCTACATCATGTCATCTTGCTTAAGGCGTTACTCTGTTTCCATGAACTTAATACTCTAGATGCATGCTGGATAGCGGTCCATGAGTGGAGTAATAGATGCAGGCAGGAGTCGGTCTACTTGTCTCGGACGTGATGCCTATATACATGATCATACCTAGATACTCTCATAACTATGCTCAATTCTGTTAATTGCTCAACAGTAATTCGTTCACCCACTGTAAAGTACTTATGCTCTTGAGAGAAGCCACTAGTGAAACCTATGGCCCCGAGTCTATCCTCATCATATTAATCTTCCAATACTTATTTATTTACTTTGCCTTTTTACTTTTCTTTTATTTTACTTTGCATCTTTATCAGAAAATTACCAAAATTATTATCTTATCGTATCTTTCAGATCTCACTCTCGTGTGTGACCGTGAAGGGATTGACACCCCTTTTCGCATTGGTTACGAGGAGTTATTTGTTTTGTGCAGGTACGAGGGACTCGCGCGTACCCTCCTACTGGATTGATACCTTGGTTCTCAAAAACTGAGGGAAATACTTACGCTACTTTGCTGCATCATCCTTTCCTCTTCAAGGAAATCCAACGCAGTGCTCAAGAGGTAGCACGTGCCTCAACACTCATTGGACCGCATACATCGGTATGTATTATTTCCAATAAGTCATTGGCTCGCTCCTTGTTCCGGGGAACAGAGTTTTAGTCATCTTGCCCATGAGGCATGGTTCACAAGTATCAAATGATTCATAATCAAGTGATTCCAAAATCCCATCTGCATGGAGTTTCTTCATGCGCTTTACACCAATATGACCTAAACACCAGTGTCACAAATATGTTGCACTATCATTATCAACTTTGCGCATTTTGGCATCAATATTATGAATGTGTGTATCACTACGATTGAGATTCAATAAACCATTTACATTGGGTGTATGAACACAGAAGGTTTTATTCATGTAAACAGAACAACAATTATTCTCTGACTTAAATGAATAACAGTATTGCAATAAACATGATCCAATGATATTAATGATCAATGCAAACACCAGATAACATTTATTTAGGTCTAACACTAACCCTAAAGGTAGAGGGAGTGTGCTATGGTGATCTTATCAACCTTGGAATCACTTCCAACACACATCGTCACCTCACTCTTAGATAGTCTCTGTTCATTCTGTAACTCCTGTTTCGAGTTACTAATCTTAGCAACTGAACCGGTATCAAATACCCTGGGGTTACTATGAACACTAGTAAAATATCCATCAATAACATGTATATCAAATATATCTTTGTTCACTTTGCCATCCTTCTTATCCGCCAAGTATTTGGGGTAGTTCCGCTTCCAGTGACCATTCCCTTTGTAGTAGAAGCACTCAGTTTCAGGCTTACGCCTAGCTTTAGGCTTCTTCACGGGAGTGGAAACTTGCTTGTCATTCTTCTTGAAGTTCCCTTTCTTTTCCTTTTCCCTTTTTCTTGAAACTAGTGGTCTTGTCAACCATCAACACTTGATGCTTTTTCTTGATTTCTACCTTCGCCGATTTTAGCATTGCGAAGAGCTCTGGAATCGTTTTCTTCATCCCTTGCATATTGTACTTTATCACGAAGTTCTAGTAGCTTGGTGATAGTGACTAGAGAACTCTATCAATCACTATCTTATCTGGAAGAGTAACTCCCACTTGATTCAAGCGATTGTACTACCCAGACATTCTGGGTACATGCTCACTGGTTGAGGCATTCTCCTCCATCTTGTAGGCAAAGTACTTGTCAGAGGTATCATTTAGATACATTAAAACTGAGCATTAATCCAGCCATCTCAGACCATTAGCGTTCGCAGCCGTTGGATCTTCAGTTTTAGGTGTTTTCAGCCGCGCAATTTCTCTCGATCCCGCGCTTGCTCGCTTCGTTCGCTGAGAACGAGCCATATCCCGTGTTGGGCCGCTGCTCCGGTGAAAATTTTGAGCGTCAGGTGTGAAATTGGGCCTAATGGGACTTCTACTGCTCCCCAGTCCATGCAGCCCATATATAGAAGATACAGGCCTCTATGTTGCCCTGCTTTCTCTTTTGCACGAATGCAGCCGTCGCGTGGGCGTGGCGTGGCGGCCGACGCTGTGTGGGAGTGCCTCCCATGGCCACCGCGCCAGGGTCCGACCAACGCAACCCACGACGTCGCATGCCAACTGCCCTTGGGGTCCGATCAAGATGGGCGGGGGCTGCGGATCGTCACCTATCGATTGGATACCCCTCGCGGTCGATTGGAAACCATTCACAAGGCTCTAATGGCAATTAGATGCGCATAACTCGTCGCCGCCTGATAATTATAGGTCAGTTACCATGGCGCTTCATGTACTCCACGCATGTCCATATATTCCCTCCTTCCTATCACGCATTTGGCTAGGAGGCGACCGAGGCAACGGGCCAGCGGCTGATTCCTCTCCTCCTCGATTCCTTACACTCCATTGACGGCATAGCGAACTGGCTGCCATGCAAACCGTGGCAGGAGCACCACATCACCGCTTAGGAGGAAAAGCGGTTGTGTCAGGTCAAGCAAAGGCAGCGCTAGGAGCTGCGCTCCCACATTGCGAAGGTGCCTCAGAAAGTCACAAGGAGGCCGACCGAATGCAAAGCACGTCTTGGGCAAGCGCTCCAATGCCAAGTATACAAATTCCAGTAAAAAATACAGGGGCACACGTTGCTCCAAAGTATCCATGACTTGATTTAGATAATTCTATTATTGCTCCTGATTGTAGATGCATGAAAATGTACTGATTGAGTTGCTTGAAATACTAATTTTAACAAAAAGAAGGTTTTATGTTTTTGAAGAGATATTCGGGTTGGTGAGCCACCAAAAGTTCTAACACGCAGTAGACATGTTGCTGATTATATTCATGGAAGATTTTGGTATTCGATTTTGCAGCTTGCTAATGCTTTTGATATAATTTACTCAAAAGGTAGGACTTAATATTTACTAACTATCAATCCTTTACTGGTACTAATATAAATTCATGAAAATCTTATGATAGAGTTGCCAGTCAGGTCTGGCAAAGCTGGGGCACTTATTTTGTTTCACCGAATTTATTTCATAATTACATTTGTGTTGTTTGTCATATATTTCAGGCAAATCATTAGCTAGATTTTGGTGGATGGGAGAACGGAAGAGATGAGGAGACTAACAAGGTATTGTTAGCTATGGTTATGGTTGGTTGGCGGGTGGAAAGATGAGAACAGTGGACGAGATAATTTTCTCTGTTAGAGGAATGTCTTGACCTGAAAACAAAGGATATAACACTCGAAAGACAAAGCAAGTACCAAGTTGGACGGCACAAATTCAGGATTTTACGAATATGCAAGTACACCATGTATATAATTTTCTGAATTTATAATCTATTCCCAATTAGTAGTTTACTTGTAATTTGTAATTTGTAAGGTCAACGTGTACACCATGTTGTAATTTGACATATCCACAAAACAGCAAAAATTTCCTTCTTCCACCATATACAAGTTACTAAATAAGAGAATTCCAACAAATTTATTGGACTAATGGATGGGCGCTTGGATGGGAAATTTGGGCATTTTTGACCGTTTGATCAACTCATAATCTCAGGCTTTAGTTGACCGAAGAATGCTAGAGGGGCCGGGTCGCTGCTCTCATAACAAATTGAAACTCTTATGTTATTTTGACTCCATGGGCCTTCGGGGTGCGAGCATTCTGTGAATTTTTTCCGGACCGCAACCATAATACTCTTGGGTGGATTCATGTGAGTCATCTGCTCTTCACAAGGAGTAACAATTCTTGTGAGCCAGACTCACAAGTAGGTGAACCATTCACGTGACGTGAGCGACCTAAGCCTTGCCACATTGAGGAGAAGCCACAAAAACACCTGTATGTGATGAGTGACCAAATGAAAGTCAGTCCTCAATCTGACATTTTTCTCATCCAACAACATATACCTATATCCCTAAAAAAACCCGACACATACCTGTAAAAATCCCCAAATAATTTTTCATCAATAACTAACACGAAAAATAATACCGCTCCATTAGTTTTATCAATTACTAACATTAAAGTGCCAAAATTGACCGGCCCAGCAACGCGCGCCTTCAATGATCTAGTACCTCTTGACATGGGCATGAGTCTGAAATACCAATTTCAACTCTTGGAACATCTTTGAAGGAAATATGCCCTAGAGGCAATAATAAAGTTGTTATTTATATTTCCTTATATCATGATAAATGTTTATTATTCATGCTAGAATTGTATTAACCGAAACATTAGTACATGTGTGAATACTAGACAAACAAAGTGTCCCTAGTATGCCTCTACTTGACTAGCTCGTTAATCAAAGATGGTCAAGTTTCCTGACCATAGACATGTGTTGTTATTTGATGAATAGGATCACATCATTAGAGAATGACGTGATGGACAAGACCCATCCACTAGCTTAGCATAATGATCGTTTAGTTTTATTGCTATTGCTTTCTTCATGACTTATACATGTTCCTCTGACTATGAGATTATGCAACTCCCGAATACCGGAAGAAGTACACCTTGTGTCGTGGAATTGTTACGACAGATGTCCTAGCAGAAGGACTTACTCGTGGAGCCATCGCAACTAGGTTAGCTTAAAGGGGTTAAACGGGACAAAGGATATAGAGAGTTTATACTGATTCGGCCCCTTGCGGTGAAAGTAAAGGCCTACTCCAGTTTGGGACTGTGTTGCTTGAGTTTCGATTACCAGGGAGCGAATACGCTTGACCTAGTTCTCGATCTGTTGTTTCTTGCCCTAACCCGCCGCCGGGTCGTCCCTTTATATACACAGGTTGACGCCCGACGGCTCATGGAGTCCTGGCCGGCTCATACACAACGTATCCGACTCGGTGACTAGCTACGCTTGCCTTACAATACAAGTCATACACATGTGGCGGTTCATACTTCTGGGCCTTAAGTCACCTATGGTTCTTGGGTCGTCAATAGGATTGCATGATCCGCCATCTTCGTTGGTAAGCCGCCGGTGGTATAACCCGGCCCCTCCTGGGCGGTTCACACCCAATAGTCATATCCCCAACACCCTGTGTGCTATCAAATGTCACAACGTAACTGAGTGATTATAAAGATGCTCTACAGGTGTCTCTGATGGTGTTTGTTGAATTGGGATAGATCGAGATTAGGATTTGTCACTCCGTGTATCGGAGAGGTATCTCTGGGCCCTCTCGGTAATGCACATCATTATGAGCCTTGCAAGCAATGTGACTAATGAGTTAGTTACGGGATGATGCATTACGTAACGAGTAAAGAGACTTGCCGGTAACGAGATTGAAGTAGGTATGAAGATACTGACGATCGAATCTCGGGAAAGTAACATATCGATGACAAAGGGAATGACGTATGTTGTTATGCGGTTTGACCGATAAAGATCTTCGTAGAATATGTAGGAGCCAATATGAGCATCTAGGTTCCGCTATTGGTTATTGACAAGAGATTTGTCTCGGTCATGTCTACATAGTTCTCGAACCTATAGGGTCCGCACGCTTAACTTTCGACGACGATTTGTATTATGAGTTATGTGTTTTTGATGGCCGAAGTTTGTTCGGAGTGCCAGATGTGATCACAGACATGACGAGGAGTCTCGAAATGGTCGAGACATAAAGAATGATATATTGGACGATGTTATTCGGATACCGGATGAGTTCCAGGAGGTACACTACAAAAAAAGACACATCCGTGACATTTTGGGCCGAACAATTTTTTTCTCTGTCATACATATGACACTTCTATGACGATAATTGTGACAAAACCCGGTATCATCATAGATGTGGTGGGCTCCTACTTCTATGACAAAAAATCATGACAGAAAATGGGCTTTTCGTCCTGGGTGGGCCGGAGACGCAGCTGCATGACATTCTTTGGGCCGTCCATGACGGGAAAAACCGTGGTAGAAGCGAGGGCGAGGAAAATTTTAGGGAGTTCCCGGTTATGGTGGGAGGTCGGGGGCCGAGTGATGCGCGTTTCTCTCATACACATACGCGCGTGTGTGCGAGGCGTTGGCTCTAACTGAACCTGAGCGAGGCGTTGGGCTCTAACTGAACCCAAGCGATTGCACTGCAGGCTACGCGTTACTGAACCCGAGCGATCGATCGATGGCTGTTAACTGAACCCGATCGAGCAATTCCTTCGCTACTGCTGCTAACTGAAGCTGATTGACGCTGCCTCTAGGATGAACAGTGAGCGTCGTGGGGGGGGGGGGGGGGGGGGTTGGATGAACAGTGAGCGGTGGCGTTGCCTCTTGATGAACAAGACCCTGTGGTGTGGTGGAGGGCTGGATGAACAGTAGACGGTGGAGGGGTGCCCGTGGAGGGGTGGTTGAACAGGACCCCGTGGTGTGGAGGGCTTGATGAATAGTAGACGGTGGAGGGGTGCCCGTGCAGGGGTGGTTGAATAGGACCCCGTGGTGCGGAGGGCTGGATGAATAGTAGATGGTGGAGGGGTGGTTGAACAGTAGCCGGTGGAGTAGCGCGCGGTGGAGGCTGGATGAACAGGAGCCCATGGAGGCTGGAGGAGGTCGACGGTAGCCCATGGAGGCTGGAGGAGGTCGACGGTGGAGATGAACAATATCCCATGGAGTCCCGTTTTGCGGTACGCCACGCCCCTCTCGATGAACAGGACCCCCGTTTTGACCGTATGAGGTCTGTTTCGTCCGTTTTGCGGTACGCCACACCCCTCTCGATCAACAGGACCCCCGTTTTGACCGTAGGAAGTCCGTTTCGTCCGTTTTGCGGTACGCCACACCCCTCCCGATCAACATGACCTCCGTTTCGACTGTACGAGGTCTGTTTCCTCCGTTCTGCGGTACGCCAGGTCTCGTTTCCATCGCCTATTCTGTCCAAGCCCTCCCGATGAACACGACCATGCATTCTGTTCCGACACAGCCGGTTGACTCCCACACGTTCTGTTGCCTCCCGATGAACATGACGCATTCCGTTGCCTCCCAATGAACACGACGCATTCCATTGCCTCCCCATGAACACGACGCATTCCGTTGCCTCCCCATGAACACGACGCATTCCGTCGCCTCCCCATGAATACGACGATGACGCTGTTTCTCCGTTCCAACCCAGGCATGTACACGAGCCCTGGCCGTACGTATGTGCGAGTAGGCATCCGAGACCCTGCCCGTATGTACACATACGTGGCCGTATTTTCTTTCTTGCACCCTGGCCGCTGTACGTACGTGTACATGCTACGTGCGCGCCTCTACTACGACACGTGCGCGCCTCTACATCGACCAGTATGTACATACACGTTCGCGACCAGAATGACAACGCTACATACGCTCTGACCAGGTGGGTCCCGACTGTCAGGCACTTCCTTGCGTGCGAATATGTAGCTGGTGGGTCCCAGCAGTCAGGGGGGGTGAATCGTTTTGTTTGTTTTTTTGCCTGGACGCGCTTCCTTGCGTGCGAAGGTGTAGCCGGTGGGTCCCAGTAGTCAGCGGGGAAACGTTTTTTCGCAAAATACGGTGGGTCCCTGCTGTCAGGTGGAGGAATAATTATTTTGCACGTAATAAGGAGGCACTTCCTTGCTGCGGCCGTGGACCCAGCTGTCAGCCTCTCCATGTACAGTCCACATCCGATGGAAGCTGTTCCTTGGCCACGTTGGCCACACTGCGCCGAGAGCACCAGGGTGGTGGACGACGGCAAGGCCTAGGAAGGGGACGACGCGGAGCCGGGGGAGACGCGGTAGTGGATGCCCACGCGTAGAGGACTATGAGGGTTCACTGGTTCGCTGGGGTGTGAGGCTGCCGTCGCCGCAGAATAACAGGGGGTGTAGGTGAGTAGAGGGATGGCCTGGCTAGCGGTGGGAGTAGTAGGGGGCGGTGAGGCCTCCGCCGCATCGCAGCCGGCCATGGGAGGAAGGAGCATGAGGCACGACCGGCGCTGGTTTGGGCGGCTGGAGCAAGAAGACCAGAGGTTGAAGCAGCACTACGACCGTTGGATGGACATCGTACAGTCACTATAGCTAGAATCGTGCATATTGACTAAGTTGACAAAGCCCTCCGTCCTCGTCAACTTGGTAGGCCCACAAGTCAGCCTGCCACTATACTGGGTCTCAGCTAATAGGGGGAGTATTCATTTTTTTGCGCGTAATAAGGAGGCACTTCCTTGCGTGCGAAGATATAGCTGGTGGGTCCGAGCTGTCAGCGGCGGTAACGTTTTTTTCATGAAATACAGAGACCCTTTCGGTGGGTCCCTGATGTCAGGTGGAGGAATCATTATTTTGCGTGTAATAAGGAGGCATTTCCTTGCGTGCGGCCGTGGACCCAGTTGTCGGCCTCTCCACGTACAGTCCACTTCAGATGCATGTCGGTCATTGACCATGTTGACCAGGCTGTGCCGAGTGCACCAGGGCGGTGGACGACGGCGAGGCCTAGGAAGGGAACGACACGGAGGCAGGGAAGACTCGGCAGTTGTTTCCCATGCGGAGGGGAGTACGACTGTACGCGGGTTTACTGGTTTGTCTGCCGTCGCCGGAGAATAACAACAGGTGTGGGTGAGTAGAGGGATGGCTAGGCCAGCGATGGGAGTATGATGGGGCGGTGAGGCCTGCGCGGCAGCACAGCCGGCCACGGGGAGGAGGGAGCATGCATTCCCGTCGGCACTTGTTTGAGCGGCTGGAGCAGGAAGAGCAGAGATTGAAGAAGCACGACGGCCGTTGGATGGACATCGTACGATCACTTGAGCTAGAATGGTTCATATTGACTAAGTTGACAAAGCCCTCCGTCCCCGTCAACTTAGTAGGCCCACAAGTTAGCCTCCCACCATGGTGGGTCCCAGCTAGTAGGGGGAGTATTCATTTTTCTGTGCATAATAAGGAGGCACTTCCGGTGGGTCCAAGCTGACAGCGGGGGGAACATTTTTTCGCGAAATACGGTGGTCCATCTGATGGGTCCCAGCAGTCACGGGCAAACGTTTTTTTCGCGAAATACGGTGACCCGTCTGGTGGGTCCCAGCAGTCTGGGGGGAAACATTTTTCCGTGAAATACTGGTGGCCCGTCCGGTGGGTCCCTGTTGTTAGGTGGAGGAATAATTATTTTGCGCGTAATAAGGAGGCAATTCCTTGCGGCTGCCGTGGACCCAGCTGTCAGCCTCTCCACGTACAGTACTCTTCCGATGGAAGTCGGTCGTTGACCACATTGACCACGCCGATAGCACCACGGCGGTGGACGACAGCGAGGCCTAGGAAGGGGAGGACGCGGAGCCGGGGAAGACGCGGCAGTGGATGCCCATGCGGAGAGGAGTACGAGGGTTCACTGGTTCGGCTGCGGTGTGAGGCTGCCGTCACCGCAAAATAACAGGAGGAGTGGGTGAGTGGAGGGATGGCCTGGCCAGCGGCGGGAGTAGTATGGGGACGGTGAGGCCTCCGCGAGAGCACAGCCGGCCACGGGAGGCAGGAGCATGCGACACGACCGGCGCTGCTTTGGGCGGCTGGGGCAAGAAGACCAGAGGTTGAAGAAGCACTACGACCGTTGGATGGACATCGTTGACCACGCCGCGCCGAGAGCACCAGGGCGGTGGACGACGGCGAGGCCTACGAAGGGAACGACACAGAGTCGGGGAAGACACGATGGTGGCTGCCCACACGGTGGAGAGTACGAGGGTTGACTGGTTCGGCTGCCGTCACCGGAAAATAACAGGAGGTGTGGGTGAGTAGAGGGATAGACAAGCCAGGGATGCGAGTATGGTGGGGCCGTGAGGCCTGCCTGGCAGCACTGCCGGCCACGAGAGGCGGGAGCAGGCGGTTCCGACGGTGCTGGTTTGGGCGACTGGGGCAGGAAGATCAGAGACTGAAGAAGCACGATTGTCGTTAGATTGACATCTAACGGTCTGACGCTAGTAGAGTCGATTGTTGACTAAGTTTCTTTTTTGAGAAACCTTGTGTACGCATGAACTTAGTAGGCCCACAAGTTAGCCTCCCAATCTGTGGTAGACAACATAAAGCCCATTTGCTATTTTTTATAATTTGCAGCCCATTTGCTAATTCTTAAGTAATTTATTACAGCCCATTTTCTGCCCAGGACTACGGTCAAAAAGTCCAACCTTATTTTGCATATTTCGGTGGAGTCCGAACTGTTGTAATCCCGAAATGATAAATATTTTTTAAGAACTTATTGATTTGCCAAAAAAAGTCGTTTTGTTTTTGTAAGCAAATAAGACGTGGGACAATTGAGTTGGTTTAAGGGAAAACCAGTGGTAAAAAAATCAGCGCTGGGTGGGAAAAAACAACAAAAATAAGGATGTAAATATGAAAAGGGAATTTTATGTGTTTTCAATATAATGATACGTGTATATGAACTAGTAAAACTATAGGTAGAGATTAGAAAACGGATGTAGGACATGCGTTTCAAGAGGAAAATAGAACTGGGCTGTCTGTTTGATTCAGTAAAAAAAACTGCCTGCGGATGTTGTAAGACAAAATATAACTAACACTGGCGGGCCAGAGGCTAGTAGATACCTGCTGGATCTTTGTGCCCCGTTGTCGTCATGGGCTGGGCCTGTTAAAAACAAAACCAACCCTGGGCAGTCTATAGCCCAGTTGAAACTTGCTCGACCTAAAAAAACAATATAAGTGCTCAATAAATGAGAGAATTCTGCAAGTACAGACTGATAACTGGGATGCATCACGGATATTGTTTTTTTATCATGATAATAAGTGCATGCACTTGTTTCGAAAAAATTGGAGAACTGGGAATTCGAACGGCGGGTGCTTATGCTACACATCAAATAAAAATCAGGTGCCTGAAAATTCGTTTCAAAACAAATGATTCAACTTTATATCCACGTCGACCCTCGGCATGATGGTTGGAAGCAAATGCAAGTTCATACCAAAAGATCGTTAACAACAATACCAACTTGCGGACGACAAGGTAGTACAACTACCAATACCAAACTAACTTATAATCTTTTTACTCCTGGCCCTAGTGTTCGTCTGGTAGAAAATCTTGCAGAGGACCAGCTCCCGCTCCTTCTCTTGCTCTAGGTCCCCGAGGTGGTACTGGTGCATCACCCAGTTGGTCCTCTGCTGGTCGAAGTTCTTGTTGGTGTGCAGCACCAAAACCTTTTTTGCTGCCCGTCTGTCGGCCGTTGACCATCACCGGCAAGGTATTGCCGGTCTTGTGCCACATCGCGTGCATGCCGCACTCCGACTGTATCTTGCGACGTGTCCATGTGCCCCTTTTGAACGCCCTGGAATTGTGCTAGAAGAAATGCTTCCTTAGGCCACTCAGTGTGATACCTGCAGTATTGTGGAATACAGGTTTTAGTGTACCCAGTTGGCATTTTCATAACATCTTTGGCATGTTGCAGTCGCTTGTTTCACTTTTTATTAACTGTCAAATTGTAATTGCTTCACCAGGTCTGCGTCTAAAAAGAAAAATAGAGCTATAAACAAAGGAATATGTTTGTGCAAGTAGATGGCCGATCGGTGTCTTACCTGGAAGTTTCTCAGGTTGGGTGTAGCATATGCCGTGCTCGTTGTCGATGGTTGGTATGAACAAATCGATGAGAGACTGAAATCTCACGCTGTCAGCACTCACTTTGGCCTCAAGGTGCTCGATCAGCTCCTGATCCGTGGGATCGAACTTGACACCAGCCGGCAGCACCGGCCAATCCTTCTTCGACTTGCATCGGTAATTCCAGTTATATGGTACTCAATGTATGATCAATCAACTATTTTAAGTGAATGATGAAAGATTTCGACAGATAAGTGGTACTCCAAATCTGAAGTCCAGAATACCCGAACACGCCACCGGGATTCTTGTGTCACCTCACGCGCAACGTGTTGTCATGTCAATTCAATGTGTGGACATGATGAATAATTTGATCGACGTATACTAGTACTGCTACTGTACTACTTACTAGTCGTATTTAGTGTCACAGTTTATACATAGGTTTAACTAACAAGTACGCACAATGGTTTAACTAACTGATATATATGGTACTACTTACTACATGGTTTAACTAACTGATATATATATATATATATGGCTTCTGCACAGCATCTCCATCATCATTATCAGTACATCCTACGCAGGTGAGTTAGGATGCACTTGATCCCAGGAAGGTATCTATCCTTCAAACCAAAGGAGTGCTTAAAACTAACAACAATACATAATATCCAACAAAAGAGGGTCGTGCTACAGCAGCAGAATACATGGCTCAGTCTAGATACCAGCACGAATCAAGTTGTGCATATTTGCTGTTGGGATGAACCACATCGCCGCATGTCAGGTTTGCAAAAGCCATCCATCGCATGGAAGCTTGATGCCTTTCACACACTGAAGATTATCTGGCAACAAGCTGTGTAGACGAATCTCTACATATGGTGATTCATGAAACCCATGGTATGATGTGTGAACACAGCCCCCCCCTCGCGGATGGAAGTTGCATAGCACAGTAATCATCGCCAGTGATATGATCGATGATTGGTTGGATGATCGGATAATTGAGCCTGAGGAACAAGGAGTGGTTGCCGAGGCTGTAAACCCGCCTCCAGTTGAATACGCCTGGCCCAACGGAGCTGGGATCTTTCTCGAACACGAAGCAGCCATAGCCATCAATGTCACGAACGCCCCATGCATTGTACTGCATGTGGTTTGATGTAATGGTTTGGTCAATTTTGTACGTGCGAATGAGCATCAAATGACCGCCGTCAGCTGAACGAGCGATAAACCACCACCCATCGGCTGGTATGATTCCAGGTCCTGGAATCATGAAGGCCAGCGCATTTGCGTCTGCTGCAACTATTCAAATTGGAGACCAAAAGGACAAAAATAAACAATCATGTTCAGAGTATGTGTGGAATTAAGATTATTATAACTGTGACACATATCATAGACAGAGAATTGCAATGCCGTGGTCATAATCATACCCCAAGTTAAAAAAATAAGCCAATGGCTTTCATATTCTAGCAATATGTCATGGTTCAAACATCATGTAACAATGAGAGGAAAACAGCTATGACAACGCCTACTCATATTCTACCATAGCACTTACTACTATTGTTCTCATATCAACTCTAAGCAATAACATGCGTTGTTATAAAGTCTTGTAAATGAGAGTAACATATAGCAATCATGATGTTATGCTCATAATATGTATTCTAACAATCATTAGATGCCAATTGTTCTCATATCAACTCTAACAATAACATGTGTGGTCATAAAAATCTAGGAAATGAGAGGAACATATAGCAATGATGTGGTTATAGACATGCTATGCATTCTAAATTTGTAACAAATGAATAGGCAGTCGTATTCATAAGGTAAAGATGAGATGAGATAGAACAATTACACGACGATAGATTCCACTAGTATAGGCTTCCAATATGTGCGTCGACCGCATAAACGATGCCATCATGCACTATAGCTTCAGACAGAAATGTTGCCTCAACAGGATTGATGATGAGCCATAACCATGTATGGCGACCAGATTCTAGATAGACTAATCCCATGTTGAACAAGGCAATGAGCTTGTAATCCATGTAGTCTTCTGATGGTGTGGGCACTTCGCAGATTACAACTTTCTGCAAACAGAGGTCGAGCCAAAAGCTTGACACGTCTCGTGCATAGTAGGCAGGAGTGTCTGGCGGGCCACGAGGCTCGATGGCGGCAGTATCCAATGATGGAACAGTGATCTCTCGCTGGGTGTAGATATCCACGAGACGCCACGGACTACCGGTGTGGTGGATGAGGACGATCCAGTCGGCCTTCATGCCCGCCTAGTAGTGGCCGCGCATGAAGGACAGGTGGATGGGTAGTGGTAGCATGTCGAGGGGCACCACGGCAACCTCCGTAGGATCGTCAAGTCAGTGTCTGGGCCACCTGCGAGGATCGGGCATCAGCAAGCAGAGTGTCTTGAAAAGAGTCGACCGGTTGCAGACGAGTAGATGGTACAAAGACATCGAGCATGCGGCCAGACGGACGGTGCTGAGTAGGTCCATCCGACTATAGATCTGCTCCAAGAGAACATCAGGGAGGGAATTCCAATCGCGGCTCTGTGTGTCAGTCGGTTTTGCCATTGGGGTTTTCGGTGCCTGCGAGCTAGCGGGTAAGTGGATTCGGGTGGGCGAGCGAAGAAGCTTATCCTCGTGTGGCCGAGCAGTGAGCGGGGGGGTATGGTACGCGCGAGCTACCAAGGAAGATGGAGCGGGCGGGCGAGCAGTGAGCGGGGGTAAATGGTGTGCGGCCGACGATGGGGAAGAGAGGAGGAAGAAGAAGAGAGGAGGAAGAAGAAGAGAGGAGGAAGAAGAGTGGAAGACAGGGAAGAAAGTGCATTCAATCTCAATTCTACTTGTACTACTACCTGGATATACCATCCTTCGGAGTGTAAATAGTTACACCGATGACATGTGGGTCTACCACAACAGGGCCCATATGTCAGTTAATGGAGGATAGAGGTGCGTAGGCGTATTTTGTGAAAGCGTGCTCTACTGGCAAACATGATGGCAGTACTGGGTAAGGCTGATTTAGTAACACCAACACGCTAGTTCAGCTTATTAATTACGTGTCCCATCTGCTGCAGCGTGTATTGTCACTTCACTGCGAAGACTAGTTGAATAGTTCTCTCTGACCGAGATGGGGAATAATGGATCGCGAGGACTTCCTTTCTACAGTATCCCTATGCCTCTACGCTCACTTCACTCATTTTGCTCCGTACCTAGTCACTTGTTGAAATCTGTAGAAAGACAAATACTCCGTATTTGGGAACAGAGGGAGGCTTTTACTCCGTACTATATTTGGGAATAGAGGGAGTATCACCATATGGAGGGAACAAAGGAAGCTTTCAATATGAACATGTCAATGGGAGGGAGTAAGCCCCATGCATGCAACATGCAACACTCACACGTACACATGGACGCACGCAACACTCACGCACCCATGCGGCACACAGCACACGATGCAACACACACGCTCACGCTCAAGTGCTCAACCTACTCCCTATGTCCGTGAAAGACTGTACATTTAGAGATTTACACATTGACCAGGGCATAATTAACGCCCAAAAGTAGCAGACTTATGTGTGCATGCGACCATTGAGATAAGAAGATTAAATGAAGGCCGTTGCATGCTGTAATTAAGGATATACATGTAGTCTATACCTACAACATAAGTTGGTGCATTAGTCAATCAATATCGATTTAGATTAAAGGCTAAATGCATTGGAAGTGTAGATGTACATCATGTACTACACTCTTTGTTTTATAGCCGATGTACACTCTTTGTTGGAAGATCGAGGGAGGACACGTGCATGCACTCACATACACAGGCAGGGCGGTTCACGCGCAAGGGTTGGACTCGTGTCACGCCTGCGTAAAGTTTTGTTTAACTGATTTCTTTGCTCTGCCAACTGACAGGTGGGACCCAGAAACCAGGTGACAATTTAACCAGTCAACAAAGTGCCACGTCGACTATGTGGCCGGTCAGTAGGGTGCAAGACGGTGCTCTACGATGAGCTAGTGATCGTATAATCGCTGCAAAACTATATATAGTGTCCGTAAAGAGTGTATTGTTACATGAGCAGTGCTATACGGACGATAAAACACGGACGATTCACGCACGATAGTGAAATCCAGCCACGCATACATGTGTACAGGGGAGCAACGGCCGCCGGATACTTAGTCGTCTTCACATCATCTATGCTTTTATCGTGTGTAGAGCAGTTTCGTTGTTACATACGTTGACCACCAGTGTATTTTCTCGTTTCAAATTAAACCATATTAATCAGAAAGGACGCAGTATGGACTAATACTACTAGTACTAGTACTGCTTTGATGTGTCCCGTCAACTCGCCAAACGAGGAGAAGCTTGCTTACTACGCCTCTCCCTCGCCCACGCGCGCGGTGGTTCGCATGACGAGGAGAGGGTTTTGACTATAGTGCCCTCTCCCTCGCCCTCGCCCTCGCAATGGATGTGCAGCAGTTCAATCGGTGTCAGATTGCGAGAAACATAATGTACTGTAGTATGATCATTGTTGGACCTTCCGAAGAGGCGAAGAGCCAAGTGCAAGGTTCACACGAGTACGAACTGTTGAACCTCCCGAAGAGGCAAAGAGCCAAGCGCAAGGTTTTATAGGAGTTGTCATCCTAGTAGGAGTGTACTACAACTATAGCGAACGATGCTACTGTATGATGCCGCCACGTCACGTATATCCAAAGCTTTGCCACCTTTTTTTTCTCAAAGAGCGTGTTGGAGCCCGTGCAACAACCACACAAGTTGCATGTACACATAACACATTTACTAGTAATAAATTCTAAAGGACAAATGCTAGTATGCCACACAAGTTCATCTCCAATTCATGTGATAAATTTGTGCACAACTAGTCTACATATATTCACAGCGCTACCGTTCACAATTACCGTAGTCCACTTACATGTTATAGATGGGCTACATGTCCTCCTCCAGGTTCCAGTCCTAGGTGTTCTTCATGGATGGCATGATCCATAGCGGTGGGCAACGGGAATCACTGTCGCAGCTTTCTAGTCCGGTTCCACACGATGGAGACTCATCCAAGCTGAAGCGGCATAAACCAGGGATAGCGTGTCCCAGCATGTCATTCATCCGGCGGTGCGCACTGAAGACACAACCATGCTTCATGAATGGCAGGCCTTCTGTGTCGTGCACGGAAGGAGGCATCCGCTTCACAATGGGGTAGTTGTCCCCGATGAAAAGCGAGTACTCTCCAAGAGTGTTCCTCGGCACCCACGTAGCATCACGGGGGTCGAACTCGGCGCCGTTCATCTGGTACACGCGGCATCCCAGATCTGAACACATGGTGACGTACATAGTCAAGGTCCATGCATAATAATGTTGTGCTCAAATATGGCGGTCAGTAATACTGTGCAGCAAATAGTACTACTCCGGTATAGAGGAAGTAAAATAACCGGCTTATTATATATAGCCACTCTTGGCTACATGGATGAGATAGTAAGACGTGGAAAAACAAAAAATGGTGGCAGCTAGTGGGTTCAAGTCTTCAAGGGCCTAGCTAGCTATACGCGTCCTCCAAGGTAAAAAGTACTCCTACTAGTACTACAAAGCATACTACTAGTACAACAATGAAAGAGAAGGCGAGAGGGTTAAAAAATGGAATACCTTGGTAGATGGTGACGGTCCGATCATGGTAGATTGTGTGACCATGTTCCACACCAGTGGTACCATGGGTAACGACTGCTAAGATAGTTGATCCCAATATGCCAAAGTCATCTACAAGGTTCCAGGTTAGACCGAATCGTGGATGCAAATGCACATCCAGGATCGGCGATCTTATTTTGATCGGGGAATGACTGGTCCCTGCAAAATAATGGAGTACCGTTAGGGATGCAAATGATGGTTTGTGCATTCCGTTTGTAATCTCCCATACCGTAGGATGGCAACCAGATGAAACAAGTCCCCTGGCTTGTCACCGCGAAGATGCGGCCTAGATGGCGCACGGCGTCTTCGAACGTGTAGGGGTACAAATCTGCCGCCGCCAACATGCGCCAGCCTCTGCCGTTACTGCCTCTTGCATTGATGGCAATCCTTATGTCAAACACCGCGATGAGATAGTAATCATCGTAGCCGCGTCGCTTTGTCGGCGGGTCCACAATTGCTATCTTCTTCAATCTCATGTAGGCATCATCATACGTATTCAAGCCCAGTCAGTCTGGAAGGCCGATCCCAATGGTGGAGAAGGGGTCTACCAGAACGGCCGCACTGCTGTGGATGTTGTGCAAAATGATGGTGGTATCCGGCTGGAGGTATGCAAGCCAATCTTCGTTGGCACCGACCCAAACCTATATATAAGATGGTGGGCAGCGGAGAAATTACAGGATGGAAATGGAATAACTAAGTACTACATGATCAAACTCCATTACTGACCTGCTCATCGGACAAAAGCCGACTACCTCTCAATGTCAGCAACTCTAGCGGAGTCAACGTGCAACCATGGCCAGGGAGTGGTGGACTGTTCGAAGGATTGTCCCATAGAAGAACCTTCTCCTCGAGGATGCATGGAAGACCAACAAGCATGGCCTTTTCCCAAGCCTGTTTAAGCAGCGTCTTGAAAAAGTTGGTGCAGGAAGCACCGAGTCTTGCGGCGGTGAGGACGTCGGAGCGGCGTGCGATTTTTCCCACAGGATCGTCGTCTAAGGTCTCCCAGCCCCGACGAGGAGGAGAACCGCTTAGCGAATCCATGGGAGCAGCGACGAACTGCCTTCTCCTCGGGGGGAGGGAAACTGGCGAGGAGGAGATAAGAGCGTAGTAACCGCACGGTCTCGTCCCTTCCAACTGTAAATCGTTCCTTAGCGAAGGGGTGAGGCTATTATTTACTACTAGTACTCCCTCCGATTCTTTCTACTCCGTGCAGAAGAGCAGACCCGGATACCAAGGCAGGGGCTCGCTGCATGCTTTCTGGACGGAAATACCCCTAGCGCATGGATGGGAGGAGCTAGCAGCTATAAATGCCCCATGCAGCCCATTGGCTGTCCGCCCACGTTCTCCTCTCTCTGCATGCTGCATCGATGTCTCCCTCTCTCTCACATGACTGCATGCGGTGGCGCTGGCTTATGAGAAGCTCGCGTGGAGATAGCAATCTTCTCTCCAGAAGAGATTTTTTGAAAGAAAGGGATTATGGAATGTTATGGGATTGCATTATACTCTAAATAATAGCACTAGTAAGAAATTTTTGGCACTAGGTAGTAGTTTTTGGCGTGGATTAAGAAATTTTGGGTATGTTTTTGCCATTTTTTGTACACGCCAATTAGTGCCAAAAAAAGTCTTACATTATGTGACGGAGGAGTACATACTCGTACTGTAGCAGTACTAGTACTACTTTTCTCAACTAGTAGTGCGATGTACTGTACTTCTAGTCTAGTCTAGTATAGTGCACCAGTTTTGAACTCTTGAATCTCAGGGCCAAGGAGCTACAGTTGGAAGTGGAGGGTACTACTATTCTCTAGAACCATTTCTGTACTATCAATGCAGGGGAAGTACACCTGTGTAGTGGCCTAATGGGTACTCTCGGTGCTCTATTCAGCCGCTCCTCTCACGTAGCTGGCCTACTCAGCCGCTCCTCTCACGCACACACTAGCAGCCTGTTTAGCAGCGACGATTACAGCGGGGGCAGAACATTTGAGTTATTTGATACAGTGAGACTAGTCTTTTCGCTTCCATTTGTGGCGGTGTAATGGATCTCGTCGAACTTTCACTGGTAGAAAAAGGGCCTATAGTCCCGGTTCGTAAGGGCCTTTAGTCCCGGTTCCCGAACCGGGACTAAAGTGTCGGTACTAATGCCCCGACCCTTTAGTCCCGGTTCAATCCAGAACCGGGACTGATGGGCCTCCTGAAGGAAATATGCCCTAGAGGCAATAATAAAGTTATTATTTATTTCCTTAAATCATGATAAGTGTTTATTATTCATGCTAGAATTGTATTAACCGGAAAAATAATACATGTGTGAATACATAGACTAAACAAAGTGTCACTAGTATGCCTCTACTAGACTAGCTCGTTAATCAAAGATGGTTATGTTTCCTAACCATGAACAAAGAGTTGTTATTTGATTAACGAGGTAACATCATTAGTTGAATGATCTGATTGACATGACCCATTCCATTAGCTTAGCACCCGATCGTATAGTATGTTGCTATTGCTTTCTTCATGACTTATACATGTTCCTATAACTATGAGATTATGCAACTCCCGTTTACCGGAGGAACACTTTGGGTACTACCAAACGTCACAACGTAACTGGGTGATTATAAAGGAGTACTACAGGTGTCTCCAATGGTAGATGTTGGGTTGGCGTATTTCGAGATTAGGGTTTGTCACTCCGAGTGTCGGAGAGGTATCTCTGGGCCCTCTCGGTAATGCACATCACATAAGCCTTGCAAGCACTGCAACTAATATGTTAGTTGTTAGATGATGTATTACGGAACGAGTAAAGAGACTTGCCAGTAACGAGATTGAACTAGGTATTGGATACCGACGATCGAATCTCGGGCAAGTAACATACCGATGACAAAGGGAACAACGTATGTTGTTATGCGGTCTGACCGATAAAGATCTTCATAGAATATGTAGGAGCCAATATGGGCATCCAGGTCCCGCTATTGGTTATTGACCGGAGACGTGTCTCGGTCATGTCTGCATTGTTCTCGAACCGTAGGGTCCGCACGCTTAACGTTACGATGACAGTAATTATGAGTTTATGCATTTTGATGTACCGAAGTTAGTTCGGAGTCCCGGATGTGATCACGGACATGACGAGGAGTCTCGAAATGGTCGAGACATAAAGATTGATATATTGGAAGCCTATATTTGGACATCGGAATTGTTCCGGGTGAAATCGGCATTTTACCGGAGTACCGGGGGGGGGGGGGGGGTTACCGGAACCCCCGGGGGGTTATTGGGCCAACATGGGCCTTAAGGGAGAAGAGGAGAGGAGGCAAGAGGTGGCCGCGCGCCCCTCCCCTTCCTAGTCCGAATAGGACAAGGGAAAGGGGGCCGGCGCCCCCCCTTTCCTTCCTCTCTTCCTCCTATTCTCCCCCTTCTCTCCCAGTCCAACTAGGAGTCCTACTCCTCGTGGGAGTAGGACTCCCCTTGGCGCGCCACACCTTGGCCGGCCGCCTCCTCCCCTTGCTCCATTATATACGGGGGCAGGGGGTGTTGGGGAACGCAGTAATTTCGAAAATTTTCCTACGCACACGCAAGATCATGGTGATGCACAGCAACGAGAGGGGAGAGTGTTGTCTACGTACCAATGCAGACCGACTGCGGAAGCGATCACACAACATAGAGGAAGTAGTCGTACGTCTTCTTCCCGATCCGACCGATCCAAGCACCGTTACTCCGGCACCTCCGAGTTCTTAGCACACGTTCAGCTCGATGACGTTCCTCGGGCTCCGATCCAGCAAAGCGTCGAGGAAGAGTTCCGTCAGCACGACGGCGTGATGACGATCTTGATGTACTACCGACGCAGGGCTTCGCCCAAGCATTGTAACGGTACGATCGAGGTGGAATTTGGTGGCAGGGGGCACCGCACACGGCTAAGGAACGATCTCAAGGATCAACTTGTGTGCCTTGGGGTGCCCCCTGCCCCCGTATATAAAGGTTGGAGGAGGGGGAGCCGGCCGGCCAGGGAGAGGAGGCGCAGGGGAGTCCTACTCTCACCGGGAGTAGGACTCCTCCCCCCAATCCTAATCCAATTAGGACTCCCGGGGGGAAAAGAGAGAGAAGGGGGCCGGCCCCCTATCCTAGTCCTACTAGGACTTGGGGAAAGGGGGGGCGCCGGCCAGCCATGGGCTTGTCCCTTTTCTCTTTTTCCACTAAGGCCCAATAGGCCCATTAGTCTCCCGGGGGGTTCCGGTAACCCTCCCGGTATTCCGGTAAAATCCCGATTTCACCCGGAACACTTCCTACGTCCAAACATAGGCTTCCAATATATCAATCTTTACATCTCGACCATTTCGAGACTCCTCGTCATGTTCGTGATCTCATCCGGGACTCCGAACAACCTTCGGTACATCAAAATGCATAAACTCATAATAACTGTCATCGTAACGTTAAGCGTGCGGACCCTACGGTTCGAGAACAATGTAGACATGACCAAGACACGTCTCCGGTCAATAACCAATAGCGGGACCTGGATGCCCATATTGGCTCCTACATATTCTACGAAGATCTTTATCGGTCAGACCGCATAACAACATACGTTGTTCCCTTTGTCATCGGTATGTTACTTGCCCGAGATTCGATCGTCGGTATCCAATACCTAGTTCAATCTCGTTACCGGCAAGTCTCTTTACTTGTTCCGTAATACATCATCTCACAACTAACATATTAGTTGCAGTGCTTGCAAGGCTTATGTGATGTGCATTACCGAGAGGGCCCAGAGATACCTCTCCGACAATCGGAGTGACAAACCCTAATCTCGAAATACGCCAACCCAACATCTACCATTGGAGACACCTGTAGTACTCCTTTATAATCACCCAGTTACGTTGTGACGTTTGGTAGTACCCAAAGTGTTCCTCCGGTAAACGGGAGTTGCATAATCTCATAGTTATACGAACATGTATAAGTCATGAAGAAAGCAATAGCAACATACTAAACGATCGGATGCTAAGCTAATGGAATGGGTCATGTCAATCAGATCATTCTACTAATGATGTGACCTCGTTAATCAAATAACAACTCTTTGTTCATGGTTAGGAAACATAACCATCTTTGATTAACGAGCTAGTCAAGTAGAGGCATACTAGTGACACTCTGTTGGTCTATGTATTCACACATGTATTATGTTTCCGGTTAATACAATTCTAGCATGAATAATAAACATTTATCATGATGTAAGGAAATAAATAATAACTTTATTATTGCCTCTAGGGCATATTTCCTTCAGTCTCCCACTTGCACTAGAGTCAATAATCTAGATTACACTGTAATGATTCTAACACCCATGGAGCCTTGGTGCTGATCATGTTTTGCTCGTGGAAGAGGCTTAGTCAACGGGTCTGCAACATTCAGATCCGTATGTATCTTGCAAATCTCTATGTCTCCCACCTGGACTAAATCCCGGATGGAGTTGAAGCGTCTCTTGATGTGTTTGGTCCTCTTGTGAAATCTGGATTCCTTTGCCAAGGCAATTGCACCAGTATTGTCACAGAAGATTTTCATTGGACCCGATGCACTAGGTATGACACCTAGATCGGATATGAACTCCTTCATCCAGACTCCTTCGTTTGCTGCTTCCGAAGCAGCTATGTACTCGCTTCACATGTAGATCCCGCTACGATGCTTTGTTTAGAACTGCACCAACTGACAGCTCCACCGTTTAAAGTAAACACGTATCCGGTTTGCGATTTAGAATCGTCCGGATCAGTGTCAAAGCTTGCATCAACGTAACCTCTTACGGTGAGCTCTTTGTCACCTCCATATATGAGAAACATATCCTTAGTCCTTTTCAGGTATTTCAGGATGTTCTTGACCGCTGTCCAGTGATCCATTCCTGGATTACTTTGGTACCTCCCTGCTAAACTTATAGCAAGGCACACATCAGGTCTGGTACACAGCATTGCATACATGATAGAGCCTATGGCTGAAGCATAGGGAACATCTTTCATTTTCTCTCTATCTTCTGCAGTGGTCGGGCATTGAGTCTTACTCAATTTCATACCTTGTAACACAGGCAAGAACCCTTTCTTTGCTTGATCCATTTTGAACTTCTTCAAAATCTTGTCAAGGTATGTGCTCTGTGAAAGTCCAATTAAGTGTTTAGATCTATCTCTATAGATCTTTATGCCTAATATGTAAGCAGCTTCCCCGAGGCCTTTCATCGAAAAACTTTTATTCAAGTATCCCTTTATGCTATCCAGAAATTCTATATCATTTCCAATTAGCAATATGTCATCCACATATAATATCAGAAATGCTACAGAGCTCCCACTCACTTTCTTGTAAATACAGGCTTCTCCAAAAGTCTGTATAAAGCCAAATGCTTTGATCACACTATCAAAGCGTTTATTCCAACTCTGAGATGCTTGCACCAGTCCATAAATTGATCGCTAGAGTTTGCATACTTTGTTAGCTCCCTTTGGATCGACACAACCTTCTGGTTGTATCATATACAACTCTTCTTCCAGAAATCCATTCAGGAATGCAGTTTTGACATCCATCTGCCATATTTCATAATCATAAAATGCGGCAATTGCTAACATTATTCTGACGGACTTAAGCATCGCTACGGGTGAGAAGGTCTCATCATAGTCAACTCCTTGAACTTGCCGAAATCCTTTCGCGACAAGTCGAGCTTTATAGACAGTAATATTACCGTCAGCGTCAGTCTTTTTCTTGAAGATCCATTTATTCTCAATTGCTTGCCGATCATCGGGCAAGTCAACCAAAGTCCATACTTTGTTTTCATACATGGATCCCATCTCAGATTTCATGGCCTCAAGCCACTTTGCGGAATCTGGGCTCACCATCGCTTCTTCATATTTCGTAGGTACATCATGATCTAGCATCATGACATCCAGAACTGGATTACCGTACCACTCTGGTGCGGATCTCACTCTGGTTGATCTACGTGGTTCAGTAGTATCTTGTTCTGAAGCTTCATGATCATCATCATTAGCTTCCTCACTGATTGGTATAGGTGTCGCAGAAACAGTTTTCTGTGATGTACTATTTTCCAATAAGGGAGCAGGTACAGTTACCTCATCAAGTTCTACTTTCCTCCCACTCACTTCTTTCGAGAGAAACTCCTTCTCTAGAAAGTTTCCGAACTTAGCAACAAAAGTCTTGCCTTCGGATCTGTGATAGAAGGTGTATCCAATAGTTTCCTTTGGATATCCTATGAATACACACTTCTCCGATTTGGGTTCGAGCTTATCAGGTTGAAGCTTTTTCACATAAGCATCGCAGCCCCAAACTTTAAGAAACGACAACTTTGGTTTCTTGCCAAACCATAGTTCATAAGGTGTCGTCTCAACGGATTTTGATGGTGCCCTGTTTAACGTGAATGCGGCCGTCTCTAAAGCATAACCCCAAAACGATAGCGGTAAGTCAGTAAGAGACATCATAGATCGCACCATATCTAGTAAAGTACGATTACGACGTTCGGACACACCATTACGTTGTGGTGTTCCGGGTGGCGTGAGTTGCGAAACTATTCCACAATTTTTCAAATGTACACCAAACTCGTAACTCAAATATTCTCCTCCACGATCAGATCGTAGAAACTTTATTTTCTTGTTACGATGATTTTCAACTTCACTCTGAAATTCTTTGAACTTTTCAAATGTTTCAGACTTATGTTTCATTAAGTAGATATTCCCATATCTGCTTAAATCATCTGTGAAGGTGAGAAAATAACGATATCCGCCACGAGCCTCAATATTCATCGGACCACATACATCGGTATGTATGATTTCCAACAAATCTGTTGCTCTCTCCATAGTACCGGAGAACGGTGTTTTAGTCATCTTGCCTATGAGGCACGGTTCGCAAGTACCAAGTGATTCATAATCAAGTGGTTCCAAAAGCCCATCAGTATGGAGTTTCTTCATGCGCTTTACACCGATATGACCTAAACGGCAGTGCCACAAGTAAGTTGCACTATCATTATTAACTTTGCATCTTTTGGCTTCTACATTATGAATATGTGTATCACTATCTTCGAGATTCAACAAGAATAGACCACTCTTCAAGGGTACATGACCATAAAAGATATTATTCATATAAATAGAACAACCATTATTCTCTGATTTAAATGAATAACCGTCTCGCATTAAACAAGATCCAGATATAATGTTCATGCTCAACGCTGGCACCAAATAACAATTATTTAGGTCTAATATTAATCCCGAAGGTAGATGTAGAGGTAGCGTGCCGACCGCGATCACATCGACTTTGGAACCGTTTCCCACGCGCATCGTCACCTCGTCCTTTGCTAGCGTCCGCTTATTCTGTAGTCCCTGTTTCGAGTTGCAAATATTAGCAACAGAACCAGTATCAAATACCCAGTTACTACTGCGAGCTCTAGTAAGGTACACATCAATAACATGTATATCACATATACCTTTGCTCACTTTGCCATCCTTCTTATCCGCCAAATACTTGGGGCAGTTCCGCTTCCAGTGACCAGTCTGCTTGCAGTAGAAGCACTCAGTTTCAGGCTTAGGTCCAGACTTGGGTTTCTTCTCCTGAGCAGCAACTTGCTTGCTGTTCTTCTTGAAGTTTCCCTTCTTCTTCCCTTTGCCCTTTTTCTTGAAACTAGTGGTTTTGCTAACCATCAACACTTGATGCTCCTTCTTGATTTCTACCTCCGCAGCTTTCAGCATTGCGAAGAGCTCGGGAATAGTCTTGTTCATCCCTTGCATATTATAGTTCATCACGAAGCTCTTGTAGCTTGGTGGTAGTGATTGGAGAATTCTGTCAATGACGCAGTCATCTGGAAGATTAACTCCCATCTGAATCAAGTGATTATTATACCCAGACATCTTGAGTATATGCTCACTAACAGAACTGTTCTCCTCCATCTTACAGCTATAGAACTTATTGGAGACTTCATATCTCTCAATTCGGGCATTTGCTTGAAATATTAACTTCAACTCCTGGAACATCTCATATGCTCCATGACGTTCAAAACGTCGTTGAAGTCCCGATTCTAAGCCGTAAAGCATGGCACACTGAACTATCGAGTAGTCATCAGCTTTGCTCTGCCAGACGTTCATAACATCTTGCGTTGCTCCAGCAGCAGGCCTGTCACCCAGCGGTGCTTCCAGGACGTAATTCTTCTGTGCAGCAATGAGGATAATCCTCAGGTTACGGACCCAGTCCGTGTAATTGCTACCATCATCTTTCAACTTTGCTTTCTCAAGGAACGCATTAAAATTCAACGGAACAATAGCACGAGCCATATATCTACAATCAACATAAACAAGCAAGATACTATCAGGTACTAAGTTCATGATAAGTTTAAGTTCAGTTAATCAAATTACTTAGGAACTCCCACTTAGATAGACATCCCTCTAATCTTCTAAGTGATTACGTGATCCAAATCAACTAAACCATAACCGATCATCACGTGAGATGGAGTAGTTTTCAATGGTGAACATCGTTATGTTGATCATATCTACTATATGATTCACGCTCGACCTTTCGGTCTCCGTGTTCCGAGGCCATATCTGTATATGCTTGGCTCGTCAAGTATAACCTGAGTATTCTACGTGTGCAACTGTTTTGCACCCGTTGTATTTGGACGTAGAGCTTATCACACCCGATCATCACGTGGTGTCTGGGCACGACGAACTTTGGCAACGGTGCATACTCAGGGAGAACACTTCTTCATAATTTTAGTGAGAGATCATCTTATAATGCTACCATCAATCAAAGCAAGATAAGATGCATAAAAGGATAAACATCACATGCAATCAATATAAGTGATATGATATGGCCATCATCATCTTGTGCTTGTGATCTCCATCTCCGAAGCACCGTCATGATCACCATCGTCACCGGCGCGACACCTTGATCTCCATCGTAGCATCGTTGTCGTCTCGCCAATCTTATGCTTCCACGACTATCACTACCGTTTAGTAATAAAGTAAAGCATTACATCGCGATTGCATTGCATACAATAAAGCGACAACCATATGGCTCCTGCCAGTTGCCGATAACTGAAGGAAATATGCTCTAGAGGCAATAATAAAGTTATTATTTATTTCCTTATATCGTGATAAATGTTTATTATTCATGCTAGAATTGTATTAACCGGAAACATAATACATGTGTGAATACATAGACCAACAGAGTATCACTAGTATGCCTCTACTTGACTAGCTCGTTAATCAAAGATGGTTATGTTTCCTAACCATGAACAAAGAGTTGTTATTTGATTAACGAGGTCACATCATTAGTAGAATGATCTGATTGACATGACCCATTCCATTAGCTTAGCACCCGATCGTTTAGTATGTTGCTATTGCTTTCTTCATGACTTATACATGTTCCTATAACTATGAGATTATGCAACTCCCGTTTACCGGAGGAACACTTTGGGTGCTACCAAACGTCACAACGTAACTGGGTGATTATAAAGGAGTACTACAGGTGTCTCCAATGGTAGATGTTGGGTTGGCGTATTTCGAGATTAGGGTTTGTCACTCCGATTGTCGGAGAGGTATCTCTGGGCCCTCTCGGTAATGCACATCACATAAGCCTTGCAAGCACTGCAACTAATATGTTAGTTGTGAGATGATGTATTACGGAACGAGTAAAGAGACTTGCCGGTAACGAGATTGAACTAGGTATTGGATACCGACGATCGAATCTCGGGCAAGTAACATACCGATGACAAAGGGAACAACGTATGTTGTTATGCGGTCTGACCGATAAAGATCTTCGTAGAATATGTAGGAGCCAATATGGGCATCCAGGTCCCGCTATTGGTTATTGACCGGAGACGTGTCTCGGTCATGTCTACATTGTTCTCGAACCGTAGGGTCCGCACGCTTAACGTTACGATGACAGTTATTATGAGTTTATGCATTTTGATGTACCGAAGGTTGTTCGGAGTCCCGGATGAGATCACGGACATGATGAGGAGTCTCGAAATGGTCGAGACGTAAAGATTGATATATTGGAAGCCTATGTTTGGACATCGGAAGTGTTCCGGGTGAAATCGGGATTTTACCGGAATACCGGGAGGGTTACCGGAACCCCCCGGGAGACTAATGGGCCTATTGGGCCTTAGTGGAAAAGGAGAAAAAGGGAAAGCCCACAAGCTGGCCGGCGCCCCCCTTCCCAAAGTCCTAGTAGGACTAGGATAGGGGCCGGCCCCCCTTCTCTCTCCTTTTCCCCCCGGGAGTCCTAATAGGATTAGGATTGGGGGGGGGGGGGGAGGAGTCCTACTCCCGATGGGAGTAGGACTCCCCTGCGCCTCCTCTCCCTTGGCCGGCCGACTCCCCTCCTCCAACCTTTATATACGGGGGCAGGGGGCACCCCAAGACACACAACTTGATCCTTGAGATTGTTCCTTAGCCGTGTGCGGTGCCCCCTGCCACCAAATTCCACCTCGATCGTACCGTTGTAGTGCTTAGGCGAAGCCCTGCGCCGGTAGTACATCAAGATCGTCATCACGACGTCGTGCTGACGGAACTCTTCCTCGACGCTTTGCTGGATCGGAGCCCGAGGAACGCCATCGAGCTGTACGTGTGCTAAGAACTCGGAGGTGCCGGAGTAACGGTGCTTGGATCGGTCGGACCGGGAAGAAGACGTACGACTACTTCCTCTACGTTGTGTGATCGCTTCCGCAGTCGGTCTGCGTTGGTACGTAGACAACACTCTCCCCTCTCGTTGCTGTGCATCACCATGATCTTGCGTGTGCGTAGGAAAATTCTTGAAATTACTGCGTTCCCCAACAGTGGCATCCGAGCCTAGGTTTTATGGTTTGATGTTATTTGCACGAGTAGAACACAAGTGAGTTGTGGGCGATACAAGTCATACTGCCTACCAGCATGTCATACTTTGGTTCGGCGGTATTGTTGGGTGAGACGATCCGGACCAACCTTACGCGTACTCTTACGCGAGACCGGTTCCCTCGATGTGCTTTGCACATAGATGGCTTGCGGAAGACTGCCTCTCCAACTTTAGTTGAACCAAGTGTGACTACGCCCGGTCCTTGAGAAGGTTAAAACGGAGTCTATTTGACGAACTATCGTTGTGGTTTTGATGCGTAGGTGAGATGAGTTCTTACTTAAGCCCGTAGCAGCCACGTAAAACTTGCAACAAACAAAGTAGAGAACGTCTAACTTGTTTTTGCAGGGTATGTTGTGATGTGATATGGTCAAGGCATGATGCTGATTTTATAGTATGAGATGATCATGTTTTGTAACCGAGTTATCGGCAACCGGCAGGAGCCATATGGTTGTCGCTTTATTGTATGCAATGCAATCGCGATGTATTGCTTTACTTTATTACTAAGCGGTAGTGATAGTCGTGGAAGCATAAGATTGGCGAGACGACAACGATGCTACGATGGAGATCAAGGTGTCGCGCCGGTGACGATGGTGATCATGACGGTGCTTCGGAGATGGAGATCACAAGCACAAGATGATGATGGCCATATCATATCACTTATATTGATTGCATGTGATGTTTATCCTTTCATGCATCTTATCTTGCTTTGATTGACGGTAGCATTATAAGATGATCTCTCACTAAATTATCAAGAAGTGTTCTCCCTGAGTATGCACCGTTGCCAAAGTTCGTCGTGCCCAGACACCACGTGATGATCGGGTGTGATAAGCTCTACGTCCATCTACAACGGGTGCAAGCCAGTTTTGCACACGCAGAATACTCAGGTTATACTTGACGAGCCTAGCATATGCAGATATGGCCTCGGAACACAGAGACCGAAAGGTCGAGCGTGAATCATATAGTAGATATGATCAACATGACGATGTTCACCATTGAAAACTACTCCATCTCACGTGATGATCGGTTATGGTTTAGTTGATTTGGATCACGTGATCACTTAGAGGATTAGAGGGATATCTATCTAAGTGGGAGTTCTTAAGTAATATGATTAATTGAACTTAAATTTATCATGAACTTAGTCCTGGTAGTATTTTGCAAATTATGTTATAGATCAATAGCTCGCGTTGTTGCTTCCCTGTGTTTATTTTGATATGTTCCTAGAGAAAATTATGTTGAAAGATGTTAGTAGCAATGATGCGGATTGGATCCGTGATCTGAGGTTTATCCTCATTGCTGCACAGAAGAATTATGTCCTTGATGCACCGCTAGGTGACAGACCTATTGCAGGAGCAGATGCAGACGTTATGAACGTTTGGCTGGCTCAATATGATGACTACTTGATAGTTTAGTGCACCATGCTTAATGGCTTAGAATCGGGACTTCAAAGACGTTTTGAAACGTCATGGACCATATGAGATGTTCCAGGAGTTGAAGTTAATATTTCAAGCAAATACCCGAGTTGAGAGATATGAAGTCTCCAACAAGTTCTATAGCTAAAAGATGGAGGAGAATCACTCAACTAGTGAGCATGTGCTCAGATTGTCTGGGTACTACAATCGCTTGAATCAAGTGGGAGTTAATCTTCCAGATAAGATAGTGATTGACAGAATTCTCTAGTCACCATCACCAAGTTAGTAGAACTTCGTGATGAACTATAATATGCAAGGGATAACAGAAACAACTCCTTAGCTCTTCGTGATGCTGAAATCAACGAAGGTAGAAATCAAGAAAAACATCAAGTGTTGATGGTTGACAAGACCACTAGTTTCAAGAAAAGGGCAAAGGGAAGAAGGGGAACTTCGAGAAGAACGGCAAGCAAGTTGCTGCTCAAGTGAAGAAGCCCAAGTCTGATCCTAAGCCTGAGACTAAGTGCTTCTACTGCAAAGGGACTGGTCACTAGAAGCGGAACTACCCCAAGTGATTGGCGGATAAGAAGGATGGCAAAGTGAACATAAATATATTTGATATACATGTTATTGATGTGTACTTTACTAGTGTTTATAGCAAACCCTCAGTATTTGATACTAGTTCAGTTGCTAAGATTAGTAACTCGAAACGGGAGTTGCAGAATAAACAGAGACTAGTTAAGGGTGAAGTGACGATGTGTGTTGGAAGTGGTTCCAAGATTGATATGATCATCATCGCACACTCCCCATAATTTCGGGATTAGTGTTGAACCTAAATAAGTGTTATTTGGTGTTTGCATTGAGCATGAATATGATTTGATCATGTTTATTGCAATATGGTTATTCATTAAAGTCAGAGAATAATTGTTGTTCTGTTTACATGAATAAAACCTTCAATGGTCATACACCCAATGAAACAAGTTCGTTGGATCTCGATCGTAGTGATACACATATTGAAACCAAAAGATGCAAAGTTAATAATGATAGTGCAAACTTATTTGTGGCACTGCCGTTTAGGTAATATTGGTATAAAGCGCATGAAGAAACTCCATGCTGATGGGCTTTCGGAATCACTTGATTATGAATCACATGATGCTTGCGAACCATGCCTTTTGGGCAAGATGACTAAAACGCCGTTCTTCGGAACAATGGAGCGAGCAACAGATTTGTTGGAAATCATACATACTGATGTATGTGGTCCGATGAATATTGAGGCTCGCGACAGGTATCATTATTTTCTGATCTTCACAGATGATTTAAGCAGATATGAGTATATCTATTTGATGAAACATAAGTCTGAAACATTTGAAAAGTTCAAAGAATTTCAGAGTGAAGTAAAAAACATCGTGACAAGAAAATAAAGTTTCTACGATATGATCGCGGAGACAAATATTTGAGTTACGAGTTTGGTCTTTAGTTAAAACAATGTGAAATAGTTTCACTACTCACGCCACCTGGAACACCACATCATAATGGTGTGTCCGAACGTCATAACCGTACTTTATTGGATATAGTGCAATCTATGATGTCTCGTACCGATTTACCACTATTGTTTTTGGGTCATGCATTAGAGACAGCTGCATTCACGTTAAAAAGGGGCACCATCTATATCCGTCGAGACGACGCCTTATGAACTATGGTTTGGCGAGAAACCAAAGTTGTCGTTTCTTAAAGTTTGGGGTTGCGATGCTTATATGAAAAAGTTTCATCCTGATAAGCTCAAAACTCAAATCGGAGAAGTGCATCTTCATAGGATATCCAAAGGAAACTATTGGATACACCTTCTATCACAGATCCGAAGGCAAGACTTTTTGTTGCTAAATTCGGAAACTTTCTGGAGAAGGAGTTTCTCTCGAAAGAAGTGAGTAGGAGGAAAGTAGAACTTGACGAGGTAATTGTACCTGCTCCCTTATTGGAAAGTAGTACATCACAGAAAAATGTTTCTGTGACACCTACACCAGTTAGTGAGGAAGCTAATGATGATGATCATGAAACTTTAGAACAAGACACTACTGAACCTCGTAGATCAACCAGAGTAAGATCCGCGCCAGAGTGGTACGGTAATCCTATTCTGGAAGTCATGCTACTAGATCATGATGATCCTACAAACTATGAAGAAGCGATGGTGAGCCCAGATTCCGCAAAGTGGCTTGAAGCCATGAAATCTGAGATATGATCCATGTATGAGAACAAAGTATGGACTTTGGTTGACTTGCCCGATGATCAGCAAGCAATAGAAAATAAATGGATCTTCAAGAGGAACACGGACGCTGATAGTAGTGTTACTATCTACAAAGCTAGAATTGTCGCAAAAATGTTTTCGACAAGTTCAAGGTGTTGACTACAATGAGATTTTCTCACTCGTATCTATGCTTAAAGTCTGTCCGAATCATGTTAGTAATTCCCGCATTTTATGAAATCTGGCAAATGGATAAACAAAACTGCATTCCTTAATGGATTTGCTAAAGAAGAGTTGTATACGATGCAACTAGAAGGTTTTGTGAATCCGAAAGGTGCTAACAAAATGTGCAAGCTCCAGCGATCCATCTATGGACTGGTGCAAGCATCTCGGACTTGGAATATACGCTTTGATAAGTTGATCAAAGCATATAGTTTTATACAGACTTGCGGTGAAGCCTGTATTTACGAGAAAGTGAGTGGGAGCATTACGGCATTTCTGATAAGCATATGTGAATGACATATTGTTGATCGGAAATAATGTAGAATTATTCTATAAAGCATAAAAGGAGTGTTTGAAAGGAGTTTTTCAAAGAAAGACTTCGGTAAAGCTGCTTACATATTGAGCTTCAAGATCTATAGAGATAGATCAAGACGCTTGATAAGTTTTTCAATAAGTACATACCTTGATAAGATTTTGAAGTAGTTCAAAACGGAAACAGTCAAAGAAAAAGTTTCTTGCCTGTGTTACAAGGTGTGAAGTTGAGTAAAGACTCAAAGCCCGACCACGGCAGAAGATAGAAAGTGAATGGAATTCATTCCCTATGCCTTGGCCATAGGTTCTATAAAGTATGTCATGCTGTATACCAGATCTATTGTATACCCTGCATTGATTTGGCAAGGGAGTACAATAGTGATCTAGGAATAGATCACTGGACAGCGGTCAGAATTATCCTTAGTGAAATAAGGATATGTTTCTCGATTATGGACGTGACAAAAAGGTTCGTCGTAAAGGGTTACGTCGATGCAAGTTTTTGACACTGATCCAGATGAATCTAAAGTCTCAATCTGGATACATATTGAAAGTGGGAGCAATTAGCTAGAGTAGCTCCGTGTAGAGCATTGTAGACATAGAACTTGCAAAATACTTACGGATCTGAATGTGACAGACCCGTTGACTAAAATTATCTCACAAGCAAAACATGATCACACCTTAGTACTCTTTGGGTGTTAATCACATAGATATGTGAACTAGATTACTGACTCTAGTAAACCCTTTGAGTGTTGGTCACATGACGATGTGAACTATGGGTGTTAATCACATGGTGATGTGAACTATTGCTGTTAAATCACATGGCGATGTGAACTAGATTATTGACTCTAGTGCAAGTGGGAGACTGAAGGAAATATGCTCTAGAGGCAATAATAAAGTTATTATTTATTTCCTTATATCGTGATAAATGTTTATTATTCATGCTAGAATTGTATTAACCGAAAACATAATACATGTGTGAATACATAGACCAACAGAGTATCACTAGTATGCCTCTACTTGACTAGCTCGTTAATCAAAGATGGTTATGTTTCCTAACCATGAACAAAGAGTTGTTATTTGATTAACGAGGTCACATCATTAGTAGAATGATCTGATTGACATGACCCATTCCATTAGCTTAGCACCCGATCGTTTAGTATGTTGCTATTGCTTTCTTCATGACTTATACATGTTCCTATAACTATGAGATTATGCAACTCCCGTTTACCGGAGGAACACTTTGGGTGCTACCAAATGTCACAACGTAACTGGGTGATTATAAAGGAGTACTACAGGTGTCTCCAATGGTAGATGTTGGGTTGGCGTATTTCGAGATTAGGGTTTGTCACTCCGATTGTCGGAGAGGTATCTCTGGGCCCTCTCGGTAATGCACATCACATAAGCCTTGCAAGCACTGCAACTAATATGTTAGTTGTGAGATGATGTATTACGGAACGAGTAAAGAGACTTGCCGGTAACGAGATTGAACTAGGTATTGGATACCGACGATCGAATCTCGGGCAAGTAACATACCGATGACAAAGGGAACAACGTATGTTGTTATGCGGTCTGACCGATAAAGATCTTCGTAGAATATGTAGGAGCCAATATGGGCATCCAGGTCCCGCTATTGGTTATTGACCGGAGACGTGTCTCGGTCATGTCTACATTGTTCTCGAACCGTAGGGTCCGCACGCTTAACGTTACGATGACAGTTATTATGAGTTTATGCATTTTGATGTACCGAAGGTTGTTCGGAGTCCCGGATGAGATCACGAACATGACGAGGAGTCTCGAAATGGTCGAGATGTAAAGATTGATATATTGGAAGCCTATGTTTGGACATCGGAAGTGTTCCGGGTGAAATCGGGATTTTACCGGAATACCGGGAGGGTTACCGGAACCCCCCGGGAGACTAATGGGCCTATTGGGCCTTAGTGGAAAAGGAGAAAAAGGGAAAGCCCACAAGCTGGCCGGCGCCCCCCTTCCCAAAGTCCTAGTAGGACTAGGATAGGGGCCGGCCCCCCTTCTCTCTCCTTTTCCCCCCGGGAGTCCTAATAGGATTAGGATTGGGGGGAGGAGTCCTACTCCCGGCGGGAGTAGGACTCCCCTGCGCCTCCTCTCCCTTGGCCGGCCGCCTCCCCTCCTCCAACCTTTATATACGGGGGCAAGGGGCACCCCAAGACACACAACTTGATCCTTGAGATCGTTCCTTAGCCGTGTGCGGTGCCCCCTGCCACCAAATTCCACCTCGATCGTACCGTTGTAGTGCTTAGGCGAAGCCCTGCGTCGGTAGTACATCAAGATCGTCATCACGACATCGTGCTGACGGAACTCTTCCTCGACGCTTTGCTGGATCGGAGCCCGAGGAACGTCATCGAGCTGTACGTGTGCTAAGAACTCGGAGGTGCCGGAGTAACGGTGCTTGGATCGGTCGGACCGGGAAGAAGACGTACGACTACTTCCTCTACGTTGTGTGATCGCTTCCGCAGTCGGTCTGCGTTGGTACGTAGACAACACTCTCCCCTCTCGTTGCTGTGCATCACCATGATCTTGCGTGTGCGTAGGAAAATTTTCGAAATTACTGCGTTCCCCAACAATAACTCGGTTACAAAACATGATCATCTCATACAATAAAATCAGCATCATGCCTTGACCATATCACATCACAACATACCCTGCAAAAACAAGTTAGACATCCTCTACTTGGTTGTTGCAAGTTTTACGTGGCTGCTACGGGCTTAAGCAAGAACTCATCTCACCTACGCATCAAAACCACAACGATAGTTCGTCAAATAGACTCCGTTTTAACCTTCTCAAGGACCGGGCGTAGTCACACTTGGTTCAACTAAAGTTGGAGAGGCAGTCTTCCGCAAGCCATCTGTGTGCAAAGCACGTCGAGGGAACCGGTCTCGCGTAAGAGTACGCATAAGGTTGGTCCGGATCGTCTCACCCAACAATACCGCTGAACCAAAGTATGACATGCTGGTAGGCAGTATGACTTGAATCGCCCACAACTCACTTGTGTTCTACTCGTGCATATAACATCAAACCATAAAACCTAGGCTCGGATGCCACTGTTGGGGAACGCAGTAATTTCGAAAATTTTCCTACGCACACGCAAGATCATGGTGATGCACAGCAACGAGAGGGGAGAGTGTTGTCTACGTACCAACGCAGACCGACTGCGGAAGCGATCACACAACGTAGAGGAAGTAGTCGTACGTCTTCTTCCCGATCCGACCGATCCAAGCACCGTTACTCCGGCACCTCCGAGTTCTTAGCACACGTTCAGCTCGATGACGTTCCTCGGGATCCGATCCAGCAAAGCGTCGAGGAAGAGTTCCGTCAGCACGACGGCGTGATGATGATCTTGATGTACTACCGACGTAGGGCTTCGCCTAAGCATTGTAACGGTACGATCGAGGTGGAATTTGGTGGCAGGGGGCACCGCACACGGCTAAGGAACGATCTCAAGGATCAACTTGTGTGCCTTGGGGTGCCCCCTGCCCCCGTATATAAAGGTTGGAGGAGGGGGAGCCGACCGGCCAGGGAGAGGAGGCGCAGGGGAGTCCTACTCCCACCGGGAGTAGGACTCCTCCCCCCAATCCTAATCCAATTAGGACTCCCGAGGGGAAAAGAGAGAGAAGGGGGGCCAGCCCCCTATCCTAGTCCTACTAGGACTTGGGGAAAGGGGGGGCGCCGGCCAGCCATGGGCTTGTCCCTTTTCTCTTTTTCCACTAAGACCCAATAGGCCCATTAGTCTCCCGGGGGGTTCCGGTAACCCTCCCGGTATTCCGGTAAAATCCCGATTTCACCCGGAACACTTCCTACATCCAAACATAGGCTTCCAATATATCAATCTTTACGTCTCGACCATTTCGAGACTCCTCGTCATGTCCGTGATCTCATCCGGGACTCTGAACAACCTTCGGTACATCAAAATGCATAAACTCATAATAACTGTCATCGTAACGTTAAGCGTGCGGACCCTACGGTTCGAGAACAATGTAGACATGACCGAGACACGTCTCCGGTCAATAACCAATAGCGGGACCTGGATGCCCATATTGGCTCCTACATATTCTACGAAGATCTTTATCGGTCAGACCGCATAACAACATACGTTGTTCCCTTTGTCATCGGTATGTTACTTGCCCGAGATTTGATCGTCGGTATCCAATACCTAGTTCAATCTCGTTACCGGCAAGTCTCTTTACTCGTTCCGTAATACATCATCTCACAACTAACATATTAGTTGCAGTGCTTGCAAGGCTTATGTGATGTGCATTACCGAGAGGGCCCAGAGATACCTCTCCGACAATCGGAGTGACAAACCCTAATCTCGAAATACGCCAACCCAACATCTACCATTGGAGACACCTGTAGTACTCCTTTATAATCACCCAGTTACGTTGTGACGTTTGGTAGTACCCAAAGTGTTCCTCCGGTAAACGGGAGTTGCATAATCTCATAGTTATAGGAACATGTATAAGTCATGAAGAAAGCAATAGCAACATACTAAACGATCGGATGCTAAGCTAATGGAATGGGTCATGTCAATCAGATCATTCTACTAATGATGTGACCTCGTTAATCAAATAACAACTCTTTGTTCATGGTTAGGAAACATAACCATCTTTGATTAACGAGCTAGTCAAGTAGAGGCATACTAGTGACACTCTGTTGGTCTATGTATTCACACATGTATTATGTTTCCGGTTAATACAATTCTAGCATGAATAATAAACATTTATCATGATGTAAGGAAATAAATAATAACTTTATTATTGCCTCTAGGGCATATTTCCTTCAGGGGGCACCCCATAGACACACAAGTTGATCCACGTGTTCTATTCCTTAGCCGTGTGCGGTGCCCCCTGCCACCATATTCCTCGATAATACTGTAGCGGAGTTTAGGCGAAGCCCTGCTGCTGTAGTTCATCAAGATCGCCACCACGCCGTCGTGCTGACAGAACTCTTCCTCGACGCTTTGCTGGATCGGAGCCCGAGGATTGTCATCGAGCGGAACGTGTGCTAAGAACTCGGAGGTGCCGGAGTAACGGTACTTGGATCGGTCGGATCGGAAGAAGACGTACGACTACTTCCTCTATGTTGTGTGATCGCTTCCGCAGTCGGTCTGCGTTGGTACGTAGACAACACTCTCCCCTCTCGTTGCTGTGCATCACCATGATCTTGCGTGTGCGTAGGAAAATTTTGAAATTACTACGTTCCCCAACAGTGGCATGTGGGCAGTGCGCAAAGCCCAGACAGGAGACCCTTTGGTCCCTGTTGGTGGCACCAACCGGGACCAATAGGCATCCACGCGTCAGCATTTCTGTGGCTGGGGTTTTTGTTTTTTTGAAGGGGGGGGGGTTGGGGGTTTTGGGGGGGGGGGTTAATTTAGGTGTTTCATATATTGTGTTAGCTAGCTATAATTAATTGAGAGAAGTGTCCTCTCTTATGTCCATGCTTGGTCGACGCTACGTACTATACATACGTATAGAGAGGACTAGGCACGCTAGCTAGCTAGTAAGCAAACGAAGGAAACAGAAGATCATCATGAACATATATGCATATAGAGAGAAGTGATATCGACCACCTCTCCTTCTCTGAGAGATTGGTTGAACAACAAGTTCTCGTATATCTATCTGACACTACCGGCTACATATATACAATAATTATCTCTTACAAATATAATCATACGGACTCAGGGTCCACATAGAATTCTCCGTCTTCAGGGATCACGTGGTCAAGAAAGAATGCCGCCAATTCCTCTTGAATTGCTCGCATGCGAGCTGGTGCTAGGAGTTCATCCCACTTCCGAAACATCTAATTTAAAGAAGGGGGTCAATACATATATATATGAATGAATGAAACTCAGCACAAATGATGGTAATAAAATAAAATTGTGAATGTTGTTATTTACGTACTTCATATTGTTCGTCAGTGTAGCCCCGCTCACAGGTCGTGTGGCGGATGGACTCGCAAACGTAGTATCCACAGAAATCATTCCCTTGTTCCTGCCACAACCACTTTACAAGAAATAGAGGTTACTCAAACTGATAAGCAAGAATGCCAAATGGTATTGATGAAACTAGCGCTTGAATGACTAGTAGATGCACTTAAAATGCTACTATAGTACTTACTTTCGGGTGTCTAAATTGCAGCTCCTTCGGCAGTTCCGGAGCTTTTCTGGCGAATTTTCTCCAAACCCTGCCGGACAAAGAAAACAATTACTTGATATATCAGGAAATGAACAAAGTTGCTGATATGGTGGATAATGATCGATTTAACTTACTTCTTGAGTATTTGAGTCATGTCTGCATAGTCCTGGGGATCTTTTCGTCTTGAGTCTAAGACGGTTACTAGTCCCTGCTGAAGCTTAGTCTCTAGGAGAATATAGTGGAAACTGCACACGCATGCATAACTCATCAATTACATTACTATAACCTTGACTAATATATAAGGGAAACCGAATACGCACAAGACAGTAACACTCACTTGAAGTTGTAAGGAAAGAGTATTATATCTTTGTTTTCATTTATTACCAACGATCGTAGCAAGTTGGCCTCGGTAGCTGCGGCATGAAATTTAACCTGAGTTGCATCTATGAGATATGTGTTAATGAACCCAATATCACCGACTTGTCTTTTCTTCAATTCGGCGATCTTCAATCTGCATAATATAGTGAGGATGATTATAAATACATGCAATGAAAGAGCTAAGCTATATAGAGAAACTTAATGACAGAAGTAGTACTACTTACAGACAGTAGCAGGCGACCGTTGTTTTATCGAGGGCCAATTGATTGAAAAACTGATAGAACTCCTCAAATGGAACAGGCAACAGTTCAATTCCAACGAGGTCATGCTCCTTTTTAACTTTCACATACAAAGTACTCCTCCCCCCAGAGTCTCTGCAGATTTTCAAGTACCAATCATGCAATCTTTGCATCATCGTTGATAGAGATCTTTCATCTTTGACGAGAGGCTTCCCGTACTCGTATCTTTGTATCTGCACGTCCATGGGTTCATAATGTACATCGTCGCGCAGGTAATCTGCAAGATTGCTATAACCGGGCACCATCCTCGGATCATTAGCGACGTTGTGGCTAGGCACCTTGAGCGGGGGGCATGATTGCTTTGCTTGTTCGCCGAGTTGGGCAATTTGTTTCCCAGCTCGTCGTTCTTTCAGCCTTTGATCACTGACAGTACTTCCCGACCGCTCCGCTTCGGCAAATTCCTTTCCAATAATGCGCTCATAGTTTCCTTTCGGCGGAGACTTCGGTGGTTTTGTCAGGGCAGCCAGAGTGCACTTCACTTTCACCGGATCTACCTTCTCCTCCGGAGGTGGATGTCTCTTTGCTCTCAACCCTTGAAACCAGTCATCCACTTCGGTTCGCGCGATCTCGGCGTTCTCCTCCGGGGTCCTCTCATATGGTAACTTCTCTGGAGTCTTCAGAGAAGGACCGAATTTGTATGTCCTCCCGCCTCTGGTTGTACTGCTAGACGCCGACCGAGCAGACGGAGCGGTTGTCTTCTTTACTTGCTTACGAGGCGGAGGAGAAGGACTACGACGCGCCGGAGCAGCTGGAGCGGCAGCAGGTCTCTTCTGCCCTTGCTGACAAGGCGGAGAAGGAGGAGGCTGGCTGCTCGGGCGCGTCGGCGCAAGCGGAGAAGGAGGCGGAGTGCCTCCATGCGCCGGAGAAGGAGCCGGCCAAGGGCCCTCATCGTCACTCGCCGGAGGAGGAGGCGGTGGAGGAGGCGGAGTGCCCTGACTTGTCGGAGGAGGAGGAGGAGGAGGAGGCGGAGGTGTCCAGTTCGGAAGGTTGATGAGCTCCTTCCGCCATAGGCATGGAGTCTTCAGAGCAGACCCCAGCCGAGTCTCCCCTTCTCTGGTAGGGTGGTCAAGCTGGAGGTCCTCAAATCCCTCCGTTATTTCATCCACCATCACCCTAGCATATCCTTCTGGAATCGGCCGGCAGTGAAAAGTTGCGCCGGGTTCAGTAGGATAAACAGAGCCAACAGTCGCCTTGACCTTCAAATTCATCCATTGCGTCATAAGGTGGCAATTTTGAGACTCCGTTATAGCATCCACGGGATAGCTGGCAGGAGCCATCAAGGCATGCTCCGGCTGAAGCAGCTCGGTGGAAGCCACGCTGCTTCTGCGCTGAGATGGTGGGGTAGCTTCGGGGGAGGCTTCGGCAGTACATTTGCTGCCATTTGCTTCTCGTTCCTCTATCGCGTCTACCCTTGCTTGCAGCGCCTGCATTTGGGTATGCTGCACTTTTTTCCTCCTCTCATGGGATTTGTAACCGCCTGCGTCCGGAAACCCAACCTTCCACGGAATGGAGCCTGGCGTGCCTCGTGTCCGTCTAGGGTGCTCAGGATTCCCAAGGGCCATTGTGAGCTCGTCATTCTCTCTGTCTGGAAAGAACTTCCCTTGCTGCGCTGCTTCGATATACTGCTTAAGCTTCTTGACTGGTATGTCCATTTGATCGTTCGTCCAAATGCACTTCCCTGTTACACGGTCCAAGGTTCCGCCAGCCCCGAAGAACCAAGTCCGGCAACGGTCTGGCCAGCTAATTGTCTCTGGTTCAATCCCTTTATGAACCAGATCATTCTCAGTCTTGGCCCACTTAGGCCGGGCTACGAGGTAGCCACCTGACCCCGGGCGATGGTGAAGCATCTTCTTCGCAGCATTTTGCTTGTTTGTCGCCGACATCTTCTTACTCTTTTCCGATGTCTTGTGGGCCACAAATGCGGGCCAGTGATCTCTGATCTTCTCATATCTGCCCTTGAATTCTGGTGTCTCATTATTTTCGACAAACTTATTCAGGTCTTTCTTCCACCTCCTGAATAGTTCTGCCATCCTCTTAAGAGCAAAAGACTTGATTAATTTCTCTTTAACTGGGTTCTCTGGATTATCCTCTGGCGGTAGGGTGAAATTTGACTTCAGCTCAGTCCAAAGATCATTTTTCTGCATATCATTGACATAAGACACCTCAGGGTCTTCTGTAGCCGGCTTAAACCATTGCTGGATGCTTATCGGGATCTTGTCCCTAACCAGAACCCCACATTGAGCAACAAATGCGCTCTTTGTCCATAGGGGTTCAATCGGTTGGCCGTCGGGCGTGATTGCTATGATCTCTAACTTTTCATCCGAGCTCAATTTTTCTTCGGGCCTCGTCTCTTTACCGAAGTTGTGCTCGATCCGGAGGGCTAGAAAAAAGAACAAAGACTTAATTAATATGTGTACATACCAAAACAATGAATGCATCAATCAGCTAGTCAGCACAGGCTTAACTAATATATATACCTGGCCGGACTCGGTTCGGTCACCGGAGCCGTCATCACGGTCTCCTTGCACCAGCATTGGGTCACCGGAGCCGTCCTCATGTTCTTCTTCTTGCACCGGCATTAGGTCATCGTAGCCAGCTTGTTCACCCTCTCCTTCCAGACCATCGATGTCGTTGAGAAACAACGAGACGACATCACTTCCTTCTGCGATTATGTCCCTCAACAACGCTTCTTTTGCTTCGTCTCGGGCGGTGTCCATAGTTTCTACAAATATTTACAACATGGCAATTATTATTCAAACATGATAGATGGATATATTAGTGCCAAACATAGAACTAGCTACCTAATCAAAGTAAGCTATCGGGAGGGGGTATATATCGACAACGACGACACTACATCTATGTCCCTCGACGACCCTCGTTCCCGATAAAAAAAAGAGGAAGAAGAAGAAAAAAAAGAGGAGAAGAAAGAATAGAGGAGAAGAACTCCTCTATTCTTTCTTCTCCTTTTTTTCTTCTTCCTCTTCTTTTTTTATCCTCTTCTTCCTCTCATGTTCGAGAGCATCGCCGAGGGGTCGGGAGGTGGCGTAGTGTCAAAGAATTCAACAAAACCATGTCTTCATCATTAGGCGAAAGTAACATGTGCATGATGGTACGAAGCTCTTCAAAGTTGTTCTGGAACGGAGTCCCAGATAGGATAATTCGCTTTTTGGTACAAAGTTCAGCAAGAGCCTTCCGAATATCGCTATTTGGAAGGCCTTTGCTGAATTCGTACCAAAAGGCGGATTATCCTATCCGGGACTCCATTCCAGAACAACTTTGCAGAACTTCGTACCAACATGCCCTGGTTACTTCCGGCTATTGATGAAGGCATGGATTTCTTCAATACTTTGACACTAGGAAACCTCTCTCGACCCCTCGGCGATCCTCGACCCCTCGAACCCTCGATGACCCTGGAACCCTCGACCCCTCGGCGATCCTCTTCTTCCTCTCATGTTCGAGAGGATCGCCGAGGGGTCGGGAGGTTGCGTAGTGTCAAAGGATTCAACAAAACCATGTCTTCATCATTAGGCGAAACTAACATGTGCATGACGGTACGAAGCTCTTCAAAGTTGTTCTGGAACGGAGTCCAGATAGGATAATTCGCTTTTTGGTACAAAGTTCAGCAAGAGCCTTCCGAATATCGCTATTTGGAAGGCCTTTGCTGAATTCGTACCAAAAGGCGGATTATCCTATCCGGGACTCCATTCCAGAACAACTTTGCAGAACTTCGTACCAACATGCCCTGGTTAATTCCGGCTAATGATGAAGGCATGGATTTCTTCAATACTTTGACACTAGGAAACCTCTCTCGACCCCTCGGCGATCCTCAACCCCTCGAACCCTCGACGACCCTGGAACCCTCGACCCCTAGACGACCCTGGAACCCTCGACCTTCGACCCTATAGAACCCTCGAACCCTCGACCCTGAAACCCTCGACCCTTGACCCCTCGAACCCTCGACCCTGAAATCCTAGAGGAGAAGATCGAAGAAAAAAAAGAAGAAAAAAAGAGGAGAAGAAGAAAGGAATAGTGGAGAAGAAGAAAAAATAGAATATATTCTATTTTTTCTTCTTCTCCACTATTCCTTTCTTCTTCTCCTCTTCTTTTTCTTCTTTTTTCTTCTTCTTATTTATTTCTCCTCTTCTTCCTCTCCTCTTCTTCTTCTTATTTAGTTCTCTCGACCCCTCGTCCCTCTCTCGACCCCTCGACGCCCCTCGTCCCTGATAACATTTTTTTTCTCCCCTCGACACCTCTCGACCTCTCGTCCCACTCTCGACCCCTCATCATCATCTATCACCCCCCTCGTTTTCTTTAGCATATATCCATGAAGAAAAAAGAAGTCTTCCTCTTCTTATTTTCCTTTTTCCACTCCTCCCTTTTCTTCTTCTTCTTCTTCTTCCTTCTTCCTTCTTCCACTTTTCTTCCTTTTCCTTATTTTACTTTTTCCTCTACACTAACCTAAAATCGATATCTACTAATTAACAACCTAAATAAAAAAATGAATACATATATGAAAAAAAACATCTAGCATTTCATCAAACACCTTCTATATGGACAAAAAAATTCAGAAGCTCCTCTATTCCTTCTTCTTCTCCTCTTTTTTTCTTCTTCTTCCTCTTCTTCCTCTCCTCGTCTTCTCCTTCTTCTTCTCCTTCTTTCTCTACTTATTTTCTTTTTCCTTATGTTACTTTTTCCTCTCCACTAACATAAAATGCACTAACCTAAAATGCAACAAACATAAAATGCACTAAATCGATCAACTAACCTAAAATCAGTGATAAAATGCACTAACCTAAAATCAATATCTACTAACAACTTAAAAAATTAATACATATATGAAAAAATGCATATATAAAAAACATCATCATATCATCAACAGAAAAAATAGTATTTTTTCTAAAAATCTATCTTTTGCATATATACATCAACATATATACACACTAACCTAAAATGCACAAAAATGCTATCGGAGAGGGGTATATCGACCACCCTCATGTATCCACATACATACATCTATACATACATACATTTCTCATATATACATACATACATTTCTCATATATAAGTTTTTCTTCTTCTTCCTTTCTTCCTTCTTCCTAGCTAGATATATAAATTTTTGCATATATAAAATACATATATACTTGCATATATGTATAAATTTTTGCATATATAAAGTTTTTCTAAAATTTAACTTTTGCATATATGAACATATATACACAAAGAACATATACATATATGCACATTTTTATAATAACGAAAAAAATAGGAAAGGGCGCCGGCGGCCGGACCGAAGGTGGCGGCGTGTGGTCGGGGCGACGGCGACGGGGTTGGGGAGGGGCGGCGCGCGCGGCGACGGCGACGGGGTTGGGGAAGGGGCGGCGCGCGCGGCGACGAGGACGGGGTCGGGGAACGGGTGGCGCGCGCGGCGACGGCGACGGGGTCGGGGCTGGGGTGTCGCGCGCGGCGACGGCGATGGTGTCGGGGCCGGCAGGGGCGGCGGGCACGGCGACGGTGTCGGGGCAGTGGCTCGGCGGCGGCGACGGCGAGGTGGACCAGCCTGACGGCGTCGGGGCAGGGCTCAGCGGCGACGGCGACGAGGAGCAGAAGGCGTCGGGGCGAGAAGAAACAGATGGATTTTGGCGAAAACTGCAAAGTGCTGTATATATAGCAAGAGCATTGGTCCCGGTTCGTGGCACAAACCGAGACTAATGCCCCCCTTTAGTCCCGGTTGGTGCCACCAACCGGGACCAAAGGCCAATTTTCAGCAGCCCAAAGGGCGGGAAGCGGCGGCCTTTACCAACCGTGACCAATGCCCCCTTTAGTCCCGGTTGGTGCCACCAACCGGGATCAAAGGCCTGTGCTGCCCCGAACCCAAATATTTAGTCTCACCTCGCTAGTTGAGAGGGAGGCGCACCTGTTTATAAGGTGCGGTGCGCCTTCCCTCTCGAGCTCCTCTCTAAAGCAGGCTTTCGGGCCCAACACTGCAATCTATGCCTGTGGGCCTACTGGGCCCCCCGCGGGCCTGAATCCTAGCCCATGGTAGGGTTTCTAGTCGTATTCAGGCCGTGGGGGCCCAGTAGGTGGCATTTTTTTGTTTTTTTTGTTTCTACTTAGAACTAAATACTTATAGTTTTGTAGTGATTTCTTTTTTATTTTAGGTCACAAAAATTATAAACTTTCTGTTAGTGCCATTAGTTTTAAAATTTGAATAGTTTAAATTTGATTTTTTTAAAATTTGTGTGAATCACTAGTTTATGAATAACTTTACTATAAAAATTGATTTTGAGTCAATCTTTTTCCTGCTATTTAATATTACTGTGTTTTATCATTATACTCAATTTGGTAATTTTAGTTAGTCATAACAAATATTATAGGGGTGAGCCCTATTTTTTCCATTTTTTTGTTTTGTTTTCTGCATTATTTATTTCCTTTTGTTTTTTGCTTTATTTTTAAATTCTTTTTTCTTTTAGTTTTAGAAAAATTATAAACTTTCTGTTAGTGCCATTAGTTTTCAAATTTGAAAACACTTTTTTAGTTTTATTTTATTTGTTGCTTTATTTATTTTATTTTGTTTATACTTACAACAAAATACTTATTGTTGCTATTTTTATTTTTTTCCAATTTTTTTGTTTTGTTTTCTGTATTATTTATTTTGTTTTGTTTTTTGCTTTATTTTTTAATTCCTTTTGCTTTTAGGTCAGCAAAATTATAAACTTTGTGTTAGTGCCATTAGTTTTAGAAAAAATATAAACTTTCTGTTAGTGCCATTAGTTTTCAAATTTGAATAGTTAAAATTTGAACATAGATGCACCTATAGAGAAAATTCGACCTAAATTCATAGTTTTCAAATGAACTCTGAAAAAGTTGGCATAGCATACTCGTCTGTTACAAATTTGGCATGGTATCATCTAATAGTTGCGGGAGAAAGTCTTCACTTTTTCTTCGCTTGTGTCATTTGCTTATTGCGCCGTAACCATGGATAATCTTCATTGTTTATCAGGATGCTTGGGTCAGCCTTGACATTGAAGGGAGGAATTTCATGAAACTTTTCATAATCTTCAGACATGTCTGTCTTGCCGTCCACTCCCAGGATGTCCCTTTTTCCTGAAAGAACTATGTGGCGCTTTGGCTCATCGTATGATGTATTCGCTTCCTTATCTTTTCTTTTTCTCGGTTTGGTAGACATGTCCTTCACATAGATAACCTGTGCCACATCATTGGCTAGGACGAACGGTTCGTCAGTATACCCAAGATTTTTCAGATCCACTATTGTCATTCCGTACTGTGGGTCTACCTGTACCCCGCCGCCTAACATATTGACCCATTTGCACTTAAACAAAGGGACCTTAAAATTAGGTCCGTAGTCAAGTTCCCATATGTCCACTATGTAACCATAATATGTATCCTTTCCGCTCTCGGTTGCTGCATCAAAGCGGACACCACTGTTTTGGTTGGTGCTCTTTTGATCTTGGGCGATCGTGTAAAATGTATTCCCATTTATCCGTATCCTTTGTAAATCAATACAGTCAAAGATGGTCCCCTGGACAACAAGTACAACTCATCACAAATAGTGTTGTCACCTCTGAGACGTGTTTCCAACCAACTGCTGAAAGTCCTGATGTGTTCACATGTAATCCAGTCGTCGCACTGCTCCGGGTGTTTGGAGCGGAGACTGTTCTTGTGTTCATCGACATACGGGGTCACCAAGGTAGAGTTCTATAGAACTGTGTAGTGTGCTTGAGACCAAGAATATCTGTCCCTGCATATTATTGAGTCTCTTCCAAGAGTGCCTTTTCCAGTCAGTCTCCCCTCATACCGCGATTTAGGGAGACCTATCTTGTTAAGGCCAGGAATGAAGTCAACACAAAACCCGATAACATCCTCTGTTTGATGGCCCATGGAGATGCTTCCTTCTGGCCTAGCACGATTACGGACATATTTCTTTAGGACTCCCATGAACCTCTCAAAGGGGAACATATTGTGTAGAAATACGGGCCCGAGGATGACAATCTCGTCGACTAGATGAACTAGGACGTGCGTCATGATATTGAATAAGGATGGTGGGAACACCAGCTCGAAACTGACAAGACATTGCGCCACATCACTCCTTAGCCTTGGTACGATTTCTGGATCAATCACCTTCTGAGAGATTGCATTGAGGAATGCACATAGCTTCACAATGGCTAATCAGACGTTTTCTGGTAGAAGCCCCCTCAATGCAACCGGAAGCAGTTGCGTCATAATCACGTGGCAGTGATGAGACTTTAGGTTCTGAAACTTTTTCTCTGGCATATTTATTATTCCCTTTATATTCGACGAGAAGCCTGTCATGACCTTCATACTGAGCAGGCATTCAAAGAAGATTTCTTTCTCTTCTTTCGTAAGAGCGTAGCTGGCAGGACCTTTATACTGCTTCAGAGGCATGCCGTCTTTTTCGTGCAAACGTTGCAGGTCCTCCCGTGCCTTAGGTGTATCTTTTGTCTTCCCATACACGCCCAAGAAGCCTAGCAGGTTCACGCAAAGGTTCTTCGTCACGTGCATCATGTCAATTGAGGAGCGGACCTCTAGGTCTTTCCAGTAGGGTAGGTCCCAAATATAGATTTCTTCTTCCACATGGGTGCGTGTCCCTCAGTGTCATTCGGAACAGCTAGTCCACCGGGCCCTTTCCAAAGATTACATAGTGTAAATCATTGACCATAGCAAGCACGTGATCACCGGTGCGCATGGCGGGCTTCTTCCGGTGATCTGCCTCGCCTTTGAAATGCTTGCCTTTCTTTCGACATTGATGGTTGGTCGGAAGAAATCGACGATGGCCCAGGTACACATTCTTCCTGCATTTGTCCAGGTATATACTTTCAGTGTCATCTAAACAGTGCGTGCATGCGTGGTATCCTTTGTTTGTCTGTCCTGAAAGGTTACTGAGAGCGGGCCAATCGTTGATGGTCACGAACAGCAACACCTTAAGGTTAAATTCCTCCTGTCTGTGCTCATCCCACGTACGTACACTGTTTTCATTCCACAGCTGTAAAAGTTCTTCAACTAATGGCCTTAGGTACACATCAATTTCGTTGCCGGGTTGCTTAGGGCCTTGGATGAGAACTGGCATCATAATGAACTTCCGCTTCATGCACATCCAAGGAGGAAGTTTATACATACATAGAGTCACGGGCCAGGTGCTGTGATTGCTACTCTGCTCCCCGAAAGGATTAATGCCATCTGCACTTAAAGCAAACCATACATTCCTTGGGTCCTTTGCAAACTCATCCCAGTACTTTCTCTCGATTTTTCTCCACTGCGACCCGTCAGCGGGTGCTCTCAACTTCCCATCTTTCTTTCGGTTCTCACTGTGCCATCGCATCAACTTGGCATGCTCTTCGTTTTTGAACAGACGTTTCAACCGTGGTATTATAGGAGCATACCACATCACCTTCGCAGGAACCCTCTTCCTGGGGGGCTCGCCGTCAACATCACCAGGGTCATCTCGTCTGATCTTATACCGCAATGCACCGCATACTGGGCATGCGTTCAGATCCTTGTATGCACCGCGCTAGAGGACGCAGTCATTAGGGCATGCATGTATCTTCTCCACCTCCAATCCTAGAGGGCATACGACCTTCTTTGCTGCGTATGTACTGTCGGGCAATTCGTTATCCTTTGGAAGCTTCTTCTTCAATATTTTCAGTAGCTTCTCAAATCCTTTGTCAGCCACAACATTCTCTGCCTTCCACTGCAGCAATTCCAGTACGGTACCGAGCTTTGTGTTGCCATCTTTGCAATTGGGGTATAACCCTTTTTTGTGATCCTCTAACATGCGATCGAACTTTAGCTTCTCCTTTTGACTAATGCATTGCGTCCTTGCATTGACAATGACCCGGCGGATATCATTATCATCGGGCACATCGTCTGGTTCCTCTTGATCTTCAGCAGCTTCACCCGTTGCAGCATCATTGGGCACATCGTCTGGTTCCTCTTGATCTTCACTAGCTCCCCCCGTTGCAGCATCACCGTATTCAGGGGGCACATAGTTGTCATCGTAGTCTTCTTCTTCGCCGTCTTCCATCATAACCCCTATTTCTCCGTGCCTCGTCCAAACATTATAGTGTGGCATGAAACCCTTGTAAAGCAGGTGGGAGTGAAGGATTTTCCGGTTAGAGTAAGACCTCGTATTCCCACATTCAGTGCATGGACAACACATAAAACCATTCTGCTTGTTTGCCTCAGCCGCATCAAGAAACTCATGCACGCCCTTAATGTACTCGCGGGTGTGTCTATCATCGTACATCCATTGCCGGTTCATCTGCGTGCATTATATATAATTAAGTGTCCAAATTAATAGAAGTTCATCATCACATTAAAACCAAAGTGCATACATAGTTCTCATCTAACAACATGTAGCTCTCCAGAGCATCTAATTAATTAAACCATACATTGAAACTATGTAAAACATTTCAATGCGAAAACAAATGCGATCATAATCGCAACCAAGGTAACAATTGATCCAACGGCATAATGATACCAAGCCTCGGTATGAATGGCATATTTTCTAATCTTTCTAATCTTCAAGTGCATTGCATCCATCTTGATCTTGTGATCATCGACGACATCCGCAACGTGCAACTCCAATATCATCTTCTCCCCCTCAATTTTTTTTATTTTTTCCTTCAACAAATTGTTTTCTTCTTCAACTAAATAACCTCTCGACAATAGGGTCGGTTGGCATTTCCGATTCACATACATCCTAGATAAATAAAATCTATGTCACGTTGGTCGGCATAATTTTCATAAACAATAAATGAACCAATAGTTATAAAGATAATATACATACCACATCCGAATCATAGACAAGACGAGGGCCGACGGGGGCGGATACCAAAACCATCGCATTATATAAGATGCAATAATAAATGTAAGAAAATGATACAAGTATCTATATAAACATACAAGTAAGAATATTTTTCCTTTCAGAAAGAAGATAAGAACAAGAGGCTCACCACGGTGGTGTCGGTGATGAGATCGGCGCGGGTGATCGACGGCGGTGAAGACGGGGACGGGGCGTGACGGACCGCTAAATCTAGACAAATCTCGAGGAAAATGGAGCTTGGAAGTCGAGCTTCGAGAGGAGAAAGCTTAAGTAGTGTGGCTCGGGCATTCCATCGAACACCTCATGTGCATAGGAGGTGAGCTAGAGCACCACAAAGCCCTCTCCCCCTCGGCCAGAAAAAACATAGCACTGTGCTCTGCTCTTGCGCGAGGGGGTATATATAGGCACCTCATTGGTCCCGGTTGGTGACATGAGCCGGGACTAAAGGGGAGCCTTTGGTCCCGGTTCAAGCCACCAACCGGGACCAATGGTGGTGGGCCAGGAGCGAGGCCCATTGGTCCCGGTTCATCCCACCAGCCGGGACCAAAAGGTCCAGATGAACCGGGACCAATGGCCCACATGGCCCGGCCGGCCCCCTGGGCTCACGAACCGGGACCAATGCCCACATTGGTCCCGGTTCTAGACTGAACCGGGACTAATGGGCTGACCCGGCTTGGACCAAAGCCCTGTTTTCTACTAGTGTTTGTTAGTAGTTCCTTCTTTATGAATGAGATGAAACAAAGCTTTTGCCTCCGTTTAAAAAAAACACGCCCAGAGGAATTTCTTTTATAGTAGAGCCGATAATGGAGTGAAGTCCATGCGTGCAACACCACAAGCTACAGAGTAGTAGTAGAGCACTTTACGTACAGAGCCATATTGCACAGTTCCCAATGCCCCGCCAGGCTTTTCCGGCTCCTCGGGCTTAATTGAGAGGCGCTAGTTTAAATATGCTACTAGCTGATGAGGAAGCTGCAAGCGAGGTGCGGCTAGGGTGAGCACGTGAGCCACGGGATGCTGGGAAGGAAAACCCGTTCACGTGGCTAGGCTGTCCAGTGCACCCAGATTGTGGGGCCGCACGTCTGTTTGACTTCAAAACTCAAACTACCCGTGTAAAATATTGGCTCGCAGCGAAGTATAGTAGTACTATTTTTTTTTAAAGGTCATCGTGCGTTCGGCCGGGATCGAACCCACAAAACGAGGTATACACTCCCGCGACCACTAGTAGTACTCGTTGGAGTACAACGCAACCTAGAATCGCCTTTTATCGCTAGTAGTACGTACATTGTTCCTTACGAGAACATGGTTAATAGTATAGCCAGCTGCTGGCTATAAGCTAGTGCCATGTCATCTACAGCCCATCTTATAGCCAACATGTACAATAATAGATCAAAAGAGTGTACTACTTTTTTATTATGTGGCCCACTTCTCATTCTCACAAAGTGCCTAGGAGCATGTGATAGAGCTGGCTCTTCACGAAGAGCCCGCTTACCTTCTCTCTCCACTTCTCTTTCCTCCAACTAAGCAGAAATATACTAGTTTATTTCTTATAGCCCGCTGACTCAGCTCTATTGTACTTGCTCTAATAATGCAAGAAACCACTAAAATGCCAAGAAACTACTACCACTTGCATATGTGGCAGACTTAAGATAAGACTACCTTATCAACCATTGTACATGTTCTTACCAACAAAAATCCTCGAGTGACCTCCTACCTCCGTCTCGTCCACCTAGTCATCCTCGGCCATGGGACGCAGCTACCGCCGCCGGCAGAAGGCGAGGTCAAAACCGCCGGCGGTGCGGAGCCCATGTTGCGGCAGCCCGGATGCCAGCTCCGGCCGGCGCTCGCGGCCGCTAGCTAGCCAAGATAGCTCTGTATAGCTGCTTGTCTGCAAGGTTTGCTAGCTAGATTGGCACGGCAGCGCGGCGGCTTGCTCGCGCGCGCCGCGCTAAGGCCAGCCATCTGGCTCGAGCGAAGGCCAGCGCGGCGGCTTGCTCACTCGTGAGTCACGCTCGGGCCAGCCTGCCAACCCGTACGGAGGCCAGCGCGGCGTCCGGCCCGTCCGGCGGAGCGGCGGCCAAGTCGCTCATCACCGGCGCCACCGATGAACACGCATGAGTACTGTTTGAAGTAATGTTCAGGAAAAATAATGATTTGAGGGGGAATAACAGGATAGAAGGTCAGATGTTGGTCCCTCGTGTCAACGGTCAAACAAAATGTGTTGGTTTAAGCTGCCTCATCAGCACGGACGTGTGGGCCAACCCTGTCATAAATGGGTTTAAACAAACCTAGTCGGTAGGAGTACTAGGTAGTTTTTGGCGTGGATTAAGAAATTTTGGGTATGTTTTTGCTATTTTTTGTACAATAGATTCTTCCTAGGGCTGGTTGAAAGTGGTATTTTTTGTTAAATACTCTACATTTTGTAAGTAGGAGTGGAAGTTAAGCTTTGGAAGCCAATAAGCAAGGCTAGTTACATAGTGCATATGTGTACATGATTGAAAGTAAATATCAACCATGAGTGACTAATATCTTGATGGAAAACTCGAAACTATGGAATACTAGGAAAAAAATGCATGGTTGGAAATACTAGCAATGTTCATGTCTAGTGCAACGAATCATAATTAGAATAATACTTATTCACAAACTTGGTACAAAACACTCTAATTTTGATATACATATGTCACTAGAGATATATTATGTTTCAATTAGAATATATTCCTTGGGCTATTTTGGTGAGGTCAGGGAGGGATGTGGTTGGTTTTAAGATACTAGTTATGGGTTTTTCTGCAAATTGGTAGAGAAGTGGGATTTTGGTGAGAAAAGGCAACAACTTACCTCACAATCGTTAGATGTAGATCTAATGGTCAGAAACGACAGATGGCAGACACACCAGCATCACCAACTTTGTCTTGTGTAGGAGTACTAGCAAGATCCGTGCATTGCATGGAACATCAAGATGCATTTTTTATAAAACACTTGTTGTGATTGACCCTTGCGGGAGTAATCCCATGCGTAAAAACTAATGATATCTCGAGAAATATGAGATAAGGTGAAGAGGAGTGGGGTGTGGTGGTGGTTGGTGGTCGGACTGAGCGGAGGCATGGGGATTGACGACGCCGGCAGCGGCCACCAGGCCAGTTTGTTCCAGAGGATTCCTTTCTTAATTGCTCAACAATGAGGTTTGTTGTAGATAAGGATGAATGAGGGAAGGCCTTGTCTACAAATGTGGAGAGGGGTGCGGGTATCTTTTAGTTTAATTTCCATCCATCAGATATAGATCAGACGGTCTATATTGCAAGATGGCACACATACGATCATCACCAACTCGGTTTTTTATAAGAGAAGAAATATAAGTATGGAGACACAAACGTATTATCGATACTTGCTTCCGTAAACTAGCATCTACATTCTATTCAACGCCTCGACATGTGGGGCCTTAGCACAATGACTTCTCGACTGTGTAAAACAAAGATTTTCCTTTCGCCGACAAGGAGGGGGTGACGGCGGCACGCTTTAGTCCTAGTAGTCATACTAGGTGGTCTAAGCACGTGTAGATTTATTCCTTTTCATGTCTTGTGTTCGCCGTACTACCACAACTGTTGATGAATAGACAGTAAGTTATTCACGGGGAAACCCTTGTTGAGCGTGTTTGCGAGAGAGAGAGACAGTGTGCGTGTGTGATATGTTAGAGACTGAGGCAATGATAACATATTCTTTGTGTCTATGTGTGTGGAGGATAGAGAGAGACATGTACATGGGGCTTTGTGTTGTGTAATGTGGAGACACATATACATAATTAGAGAGTGAGTGTGTGAGATACACATGCGGACATGAGGAGAGATGAGGATCTAGATAAATGGGTGTTTGTGCGTGTTTGTGTGTGTTTGTGCACGCATTTGTGTGTGAGAGGGAGAGAATGTATGTGGAGTAGAGAGACCACTGATGATGTAAACCTAGTATAAGGGAAGGGGGAATGGTGTGACATGTGTAGTAGCGAGATAGCACGGGTGCGGGCGGGGGGAGCAGACTATTTGGAAGAGACATCGAGTGTGTGTGTGGGAGAGGGGTGTGAGAGCGAGAGAAAGAGAGATCTAGCGACACAAAGAGAGAGAGGAAGAGAGGGGGCGAGAGGGGTCGTTTGTGTCCATAAATGGCGTATAGATAGGGAGACAATGTTGATGTTGTCTGAAATTGGCCTATGAACGGAGACGCAAGGGAAGCGAGTCATCGTGTGTGTGATAGGGACTTCATGAGAGATCTAGAATATATGGTGTAGAGAACAATGTGCGAAATCGAGAACGATTATACATTAGGGAGCTATGCAAATAGTCACGACATATATGTATACAGGGAAGGAGCTGGGGCGGGTCCGCATGTGGGAGAGATAGAAAGAGGAGAGTGGTGCACAAGGAGACAAAGTGTGCTTGTTTGCAGTGGGGGTGGTGTGTGAGGTGAGTGCGCGAGAACCACATAACTAGGGAGATAGACGTTTGGGGGCGACGTTTTGTGTCTATGGGAAATATAAACTCTACATAGTGCGTGTGCTTGGGTAAGAGAGATAGCGGGAGACCTAGAGAGTGAGGGAAGAGATGTGTGCATGCCCGAGAGACAAAGTGATAGAGACCTATGTTGGGGTCCGGACTTTACAAGAGAGAGGGGTGTTAATGTGCTCGTGTGTTGGTGTTTGGGGGAGAGAACGACTTCTCTTTGTGTGTGTGTGGTGGTGGTGGTGGGGGGGGGGTTGACTTCAGATAAAGAGTGAGGTGTCTATATTTGAGGGACTTTAGCGTAATTGAGATATTGTGCACTCATGGTTGATCAATTTGTTTCACAGTTTGTACTATGAGATAACGATACTTTTGAACATGCGTCATATACCTTGATGTACCAGAATTACAAACCTAAGATTAGAATTTTGGAATTTAGCTTTTGTAATTCGTTTAAACGGAGGTACATTTTTTAAGCCGGGATTTCATGATTTCAAATTCATATATCAAACCTAGAGATAGACACATACGGGCATGTTCAAACTTTATAATCATCCACTTTATTCATACACATACACATTTTTTGCTTTTATCATCATATTTAGGATAAACACATTTGGAATTTCATTTGAATTGGACCGTATGATGGTATTTGCTTGTAGTAGCTCAATGATCCATATTTGAATTGAATGGACAATCTAAGTTTTGAGTTGGAGACATTGATTTTCAAAACTTGCACAATTTTTTTGCGTGCAAAACAAACAAATTGTTGGCCATGATATCATAGTCGGCTGTACGAGGGCAGAATACTTATAATTTTAGGCGCCAAAAGCTTTCAAACTTCCCGCTCACATCAAAATATCACGCGCCCGAAAGTTTAGCCCTGCGATATTCCTATTTTACCCCTGCCACATGAACGGAAAATGGCTGCTTTGGTAACTCCATTGTTTCCCCCTCTTTGCCCCCAACATTCTTCCCCAGATCCCCTCCCCTTCCCCTCCCCGACCCCCAACCATGGCAAGCCGCCGAATCTAGTCCTGCGTTGCAGCGGTGGACCTCACACCCCGCCGGATCTACCTTCCGCACCTTGGAACCCCCAACTGCCAACTCACCACTTCACCGGAGCCGCTTCAGCGAATGGCTTGTCCACCGCTCCAGATCTCCTTGACCGCCATCATGGTCCACCGCACCGGATCTGCTTAACCGACGCCCTCGTCCACCACAGCGTAGGCCCTTCACTGACTCCCTCGTCCGCCCCTTCGCTGGCCCTTCATACAAGCCCTCGTCCGCCGCAACAGATCCGCCTCACCGAAAGCACTGTACAACGCGCCCGCCGAAGCCTTCGTCCACTGCACCGGACCCGCTCCACGGACGCCATATTCAACTCCACCGGCCCTGCTTTACCGGCGTTGCAGCCTCATCAGGTTATTTCGATTTGTACTCCTTCGGTTTTTCTCTTTATCGTGCAACTGTTCACTTACCACAGATGAGCTTTCTTGTATGTCGACAGACGCCGCAACCGTAGCACTGGAGCCGCTTCAGCGACGGTGACAGCCGGCCCAAACAGAACCGCAACACGAGCACCATCGATGATCCTTAGCTATCAAGTATGACAATGATACCCATACGCCGTCAAGAATCAGGTACTATTATCCAACAGCCAGCGCCTACATTCACTTTCCTAGCATAAGCACCACACCTTTGAATTTCTTCAGGGCATCATTCAGTTTTTCATGAGACGCGTTATTCTGCTTGCACCTGTAGGGCCATACTTTTGGCAGTGAACATGTTACATGTGCTAAATTACATACCAGTGCACATATAGTTAAAATAAAATAAAATGAGACCAACCCAAGGGCTAACCTTCGTTGGCTTTTCTTTATAGGAGAAACTCCGTGAGCACCGCGTGTCCGTGCCGGGACTCGAACTCGGGTGGGCTGGCAGCAACCTCAGCTGCCCAGCCAACGGGTCGATGCTCCGTCCTCCAGTGCACATATAGTTAATATGCTTTAGTTTTGTTCTGATTCCACCTCTTGGTTCCATCAGACTGCTTAATGTTCTCTATGCTTAATTACACATCAGCAAACTAGCATGTGGTTCCGCTGCTTTTTGTTCGTTTTACCCTACATTTTCTGATGCTAGCTATTACGTCACTGCTCCGAGCCTCTGTTCATTACTTGTTTGTGTGTTCTTGATATTCCCAAGTTGCATGACTAATTTGATGCTTCTATTAATTATGAAGCTGCCAACCCCATCAAGCAAAATATTTGTTCTTTTGGGGCTGGCACCTCGAACAAGCATAAAAATAGAGGGAAGCGGATATATTGTCGTGTATGCACACACCCTTCTTTCATTAGTTTAGATGAACCATTGATGATCAATTCGGACCAGTGCATGCGATTAAAATTAATTTCACCTAAATAGATGGTGAATAAACTACAACAACTAGATTTGCAACCACGGGACACTGATGATATCTTCAAAGAACATCGCAACAGCAGCTAGGCTTCACAGCAACATATGGTAAGCCAGTGTGTTTTAGTACATGTGAAATGTAATGCGAGTGGGTTGCTTTCTTGGCTTCTGCCCTCAACATGTAATCCTACCGAATTAAAAATAGTTCAGTTGTCTGCTTTGCTGTATTGTTTGATTCGAATGCTTATTTGTTGTTACGCTATACCTGAGTGGGCCAATATGTCAGCAGTGCCTGCTGTACTATCGTAAAGAAATGCATGCCTATTTCATTTGAGTCCTTAACTTTTCCTCTCAACTTCATCACAAGACTGTCTTCGTAGTTTATATGAGGCCACACTGTTAAGTGCTTTCTCAGATTATTTCAACTGCTTAGATGCCTTGGCAACTTAAATATAGCGGTTGTACACTCCCTTTCAACTAGGGATGTCAACTGGGTTCCGTTTAATCCCGATTAAAGTCCACTAGTGGTATGATAGTTCAAAAGAGTTTTTGTTTTTTGAGGAAAATGAACTAGGGAGGTAGCAAAAACTAACTAGATGGGACTGGCGGATGTCGTTTATTTGCCACTTACATCCCTAGTTTCATCTTACCATTTTAATTTCTTTTCGGCTGATGCTGCTTCGAACCATTTAAATATAGTTTGCCATGCTCGGCAATAATTCGTCCGTCATTTGCCATGTAAGCTTACTGCCTGGATCATACGATAACTATCTCTTACGGATGTCCAGCGGAAACCTTTCAGGATGCCGTTCACACTAGGACACAATGTACAACCCCAGAATCTATTTGTGGAAGCAGTGCGCCATCCATGTTACCAGATGGTAGCAGTTCAGAGGCAACACCGACGGAGAGCAGTCTGAGCACATATATTATAGTGCTTGAGGCTCTACTAGAGGCAGAAAGAGATGGTGTGGCTTCCATGAATGAGGTAATCTTTATATTGAGGCTGGAAATTACGGAATTAGTGGCACGCATTATGCAAGCAACCCAAGAATTGGAGGAAGTAAGAATGTTCCATGTGTTGTAATGATCCGAATTTTTTAGGCGAGGTAATCCTCAGTACTTGTATGATTGACATAAGGTGAACTATTTTTCGTGTGAGCATATTGTATTGGATGAAATAACTGTTTGACTCAGAGTGTATCCAACCTACTGAATTCGAAGATCACGACATTTCTAAACCATAATCATATATAAAGGTGGAATAAATTTTTGTTGTGGTTTTGAAGAAATAAATAACAAAACGTATAATTATTTGTGGATATTCGTAATCGAATACAAATTGGATTTGAATTTAGTTTGCCAGGTCCCAGGGCAAACGTGAATGCTAATTCTCCCAAGTTTTGAACGAAGCGGCTAAACACCCACTATAATTTGTGGCTGCCCGAAGCAAGTATTTTCGAGATGGAAATTACTGTCTACCCCTGACACTTGACATCCTGATCGACCGGATTTACATTGCTGTCGATAGGGGTAGACTAGTAACTTCAATCAGACGTGACACGACGACCTCTGAGCCCATTCAGACACGGTGGGCACCAATCATGGGCGGCAAAACACATTTGATTCAAGCTCATCCGAAAGACATGTGTCTCTTCCTCCATTTCCCCATTCATACACAGTGGGCGGCAAAACAAACTCTCCTCGTCCAAAATCGATGTAGGCTAATATTTTAAATAGGGGCAGATGTGTAACTTCCATCAGACGTAACACAACCGCCCTACCTGTCAGCCTTGTTCATACACCATGGGTGCTAACCGTGGGTGGGAAAACACCCTCTCCTCGCGCGAAATAGTTACCGCCAAATATTTGGGAGATGCGAGATTACCGTCCTATGCCCAACTGACGCGATGTCTGAAATTTTAAAAGGGGGATAAGTTCGTAACTTTCCCCCATTTCAGAGAAGCGCGTCCCAAAGTTTGAGATCCCCCTCCCCTCCATTTCCCCATTCATACACCGTCGGCGGCACGGCAACCTCCGCACTGCGGCCAGCCTCCTCCGTCCGCCACCCCATCCTCCACCTTGCTGAAGCCGCTACCCCTACCCCATCGTCCACTGCAAGAGATGGACGTCTCTCATCCATGGTGCTGGACCAGGATCCTTTCATCGCCTCCTCTCGCTTCATCGGCGCCGTCATCCACCTTGCCGTTGCCGCTCCTACGACCGCCTCGTCCACGGCAACAGGATATATCCCCCGACCCGGCCGTCTGCCGTCTAAAGTGTTCTTCCCCGCCGCCGACAGCCATCGCACCCGCAGCACCCTCAACGTATCAGCATAGGCCTACACGGTGTCGCAAGAGAGGTGGTACTCTTCCATATGTGCTTAAGTTATTGATCTCACCTGGAAAATAGATCGTAATTTGTTTACTGTACTTTTCTTGTCCGTACCAAATCGTAGTGGCTAGTTGAAAGCAAACATTGGTTGCGAAGTAGCTTTGTCCGGTTTGCACCTTCAGATCCGCTATGGCACGGGCACTATACTCGTAAAGCTTATGGTTTCCCCCCTTTATATTCACTACCATCATCGTAGGTGCTTCATGTCGTGCTAGCACTGCTCCTCAAGACCTCAACCCAAAGCTTATGTGTTGAAATACGAATCTGATATGATGCTCATATCACTAAAACAGGGAATGTTTAATTGGTCACCTAATGTTCCTATATTCGTTTCGAAAAGCATGTGCGCCACCCACTGGTCCAGCTAGTTCCACTTTCCTGATTTTTCTCTTGATGCTTAGGGTTTTCCCCTTTTATCTACTCTACTATGATCTGTGTAGGTGCTTTCTGTCGTACTAGCATTACTCCACCCTTCAAGCTAAACAACACAACACTCAGAATTCGAAAGCTTAGTTGTTCAAATATGATTATGATATGATAGTGATATTAATTAACCGACACATTTAATTGGTTAGCTAAAGGTCCCACTTGAGTTTCCAAATGCATGTCATGACATATAGAGAGACAGCATAATTCCATTTCTTTGTCACTTGTTGACCGTATTTTCTTGTCCATACCAAATCTTAGTTGTTATTTCAAAGCAAACATCGGTTGCTAACTACCCTTTGCGCGGTTTGCAGTTTCAGATCTGCCATCCCACTGCCACGGTCAACACTGTACTCATCATGCTTATGTTTTCCCCATTTTATGATGACCACAATCAGCCTACATGGTTCGTGTCGTAATAGCACTGCTCCACCCATCGAGCTAAACAAGCTTAGTTGTACAAATTCATATCTGATATTATTGCTGATATTAGTAAAACTGAGAGATGTTTAATTGGTTAGCTAAATGTTCCTACTTTAGTTTCGAAATGCATGTGAGCCACATATGGAGAGACCGGAAAGAATAGTATTTCTCTATGCGCTCTGGTTCATCATGGGTGGCCAACCGACATTGTATTGAAAGACTTGTAATATCTTCAATATGCTTGCTCTTCTGCTCTTCTCTAAGATGATACTCTTCTCTTACGGTCGACTGGTCAGGTCGAGTTGTTCTCCCTTAGTATATTTTGAATCTGTCAGGTCAGGTCGACTTGTTCTTCTTTACTATATGTTGAACCTATCATCTGCGAAGTGTCATCACTTCTGGAGCTCTCATATTTTGAGTAGTAGGCCACATTATATTAATGCACACAACAAATTATAGCATGCATGACATCTTCTAAAAGAATTGTAGAGATAGCACAAAGGGGTTTACAAGGAGGCAGTATTGGATTATAATCACTTCTGCATTACAAAGAAAATCTCACTTGTTTTTATGTTTTCATGCATGTCAGATATTGAACACTATCAAAATGAATATGAGAATGGGTGCATGAGAGGAATATTGCGGAACGGTCCACTGGCTAACAAACTTGGCATGGTGGAGGATGGCCTATCTTATTCACACATCAAGGTGCTTGCTCTAACTTTGCAAAGTTGTATTGGTTGCCATATTTTGCATCTGACCTCTTGCATTACTTCTACTTTGTTACACCATCTGCTTAGTTTAAGCATCATATATGAGTATATGCCATACCTATCCATTTTCTGTACCTATTCCATGTGTCATCACACTATGTTTTCCCAGTCAAATGTAATTCTTTCGTAATAGATGTCCAAAAGGAAGAGGGTGAGTGCAGATCCCCGAGGAGTACAAACTAGGTATTTGGAAAAGGTAGTGATACCTGTTAAATCAGATAGATCAGCAGCCACAGAAAACACATGCCCAACTATACCACACTTTACCCCTACTCCAGTGGCCAAACCCCTATTAGAACTGCTGGGAGCCCAGCGTCAGGTACTGTCTATGATATCAATTCAAAATTTGAACTCCTAAATTTCTGCTTGTGCCTTACCTTCTCTCTTGTATGAAAACTAATTTCAGATGAATCTCCTTGCTCAAAGGATCATACGATCTCAAAACAATAATAGGCTCTGCATTGCTCTTGTTAGTACCTCTGTCCCTTTTGCCTTGTAAAGCTGTACTTAATTAATTGCTATTTGATTATGTATCATCAGTCTGCACATGAGCTTCATTATCCTCTGTTTCTTCCAATATTATTTGATCTATATTTACTCTTTGCAAAATGTAGAATAATGGCCACGCTTATAAAGAATTTTCTTTGGGGAATTTATTGAATTATCCTTCCATCAACATGGAGAAGGGCTTTGTCCAGCCCGTGTTAACATGTAATGTAAGTTCATCCTTCTCAAGCCTTCAAACTTTGTTCTAGTATAGATTTGGGTAGGCATCATTTCCTCCACTATTGTTTGCTTTGCTATTTACATCTGATTGGATATTTGCAACAACTACCAGTTTCAAATTGTAGTTGTAAAAACATGTTCCTTATGCAGAACAGATCCATTTATTTGCTTATATAATTGTGAAACCTGTTACGTGTCTCCTTGTTTCTCTTTTAGACTCGTATCTCTTACGCCAGGCAGAACTTTAGGGAAGATAGTGAGACAAACCATCTTGAGGACAGCGAGATGACCCCAAGGTCCTATCTTGATGAAGACAGTGAGTTGAAGCTACACACTAGCAGGTGTGAGACAACCTCTGTGCATTCGATGCCTCAATCAGTTCGACTTCTTCAGTCTCGACTTAAAGCGGAAAGGCTTGCTTCAGCTCAGCTCTGACTTGAAGTCAAAGATGCAATGAAGATGTCAGAGGACTGTCGTGCGCACCATCATGCCTTAAATCTAGTGTTGATGCATCTATCGTTGACACAACTGAGGTCTACTCAGCTTCTTCAGCTGTTTGGGGGGGCCCGACCTGGCCAGGCCTAGTGCCTTCTGAAGTGCTCTCAGTTTTGTATATTCTTTTGTCGGCGCGTTTATTTGCACTGGTGGCGAAACTTTGATGCCCAGTGGATGTAATATGTGTGATAGCCGTGATAGCCTAGCGTAAGTTGCTTGCTTATTTATTTCCTTGTTGTCTTGTTTATTTGCTTGCTTCTAGTCATTGCAGTTCTTTTTCCATGGTTTGCTAGTGGCTGCAATAACCTATTTTTAAAAACTAGGCCACAATAACCATGGGCTAATATTTACTGTAGTGACACTGGGCCTCCTACGGGCCGTAGAAACAGTGGGCCTTCTACGGGCCGTAGAAACAGTGGGCCTTCTATGGGCCGTAGAAACAATGGGCCATCTACGGGCCATATCATCAATGGGCCTTATATGGGCAGTATGATCGATGGCCAAACATGGGCCAATAACAGGCCACATTATGGCCGTAAACGGGCTAAAGTTGTAATCGTCCGTTCATGGGCCGACCATAACGGGCCATCGTTAATAGGTCGTGTTTGATGACGCTATGAAAACGGCCCAACGTATTAACGGACCACAAACGGGCTGACTGTAACCACGTGCTGAATTTGGCCCACAAGCAGAAAATGACAGTAACGGGCCGTAAGTAAATGAATGCTGGAAATGAGCCCAAGAATAAATGGGCTCTGAGAAGGCCGAAAGATAACATGGGCTAGAAACGGCCCAATGGAATAACGGGTCTTTAATGGGTATAAAGTGATACATTGTTCATTACGGGCCAGTTTCACCACGGGCCGTTAATGGGTGTAAAGTGATACACTGTTCATTACGGGCCAGTTTCACCACGGGCCGTTAGTAGGCCAAGAGTTACATAGGGACTCATATGGGCTGAAAGACGTCATGGGCCAGAAGTGAAAACGGGCTGGAATCATATTGGATGGCCCAGATGACGCTACTGGGCCTAATTCGGATAGGGCATAATGGGCCTTGGGTTAGCGGGCTGTAAATGGGCTATATACGAATAGGCCGTTAACAGGCTTTCCATGGGCCGGCCTGCCATCTTTTGACCAAGTCAAACGGGCCGGCCTTTTCACAGGAATGGGCCTCTGTTGGGCCGTGCCACATGTTGACGTATCATAGGCGCCTTCCGTCCAATGGGTGGTTGACATCTGTCCCAACGATGAGCCGACACGTGTTTCCTCCAGCCAATGATGATTTTAAACATGGAAAATCCCCATTGGTTGGGGTTGTTAACGGGTTATTGGATCCAAAACCCGACCCGATAGCTTAACGGTGTTCCGTTATGGTGGATGCCACGTGTCGGTCACCCTTGACGAAAGCACTTCTATGATGCGCGATTTATCGTCATGGAAGTGGACACTTCCGTGATGATAATTTTGGTAATGTCACGGAACACTTCTACGACAGCACAGGTATGACTATCTTGATTCTGTCATAAATTTGTCATGGATGCACATGCATGACAAAAAAAGCGACCTACTGTGACAAACAAGTATCATCATGGAAGTGTATTTTTTTGTAGTGTCGGGAGGACTTGTTCATAACCATGGAGGTCACAACCACAATGGAGGATCGCATAACCACAATGGTGCTAAGAATGGAAATGGGAACGGAGCTAACCACAATCAGAACCGCTCTAGCCCAGCCACACCCGCCAAAAGAGACCTAAGTCAAGTTACTTGCTTTAAGTGCGGGAAGACAGGGCACTATGCCAATGATTGCCCTGAAGGAAGGAATGGAAAGGGAAATGGGAGCGATGGGAAGAAGCCTAATCCATTCAACAAAGGACAAGTGAACCTCGTTAACATGGAGGAGGTTGAAGAGCATCCGGACGCGGTAATAGGTAAGTTTTTGGTTAAGACATTTACCGCTCTTGTTCTTTTCGATACTGGTGCATCGCATTCATACATATCAAGGGGATTCGTGGATAAGTTTAAACTACCAACCCAAACCCTTAGGATCCCTCTCCTAGTGAGTTCACCTGGAGCAGAGTACATGGCTAGCCGATGGTGCGACCAGATACCCCTAACCATTGGCACACATGTTTTTTCGTCCGACCTAATTATCTTGGAGTCACAAGGATTGGATGTGATATTAGGTATGGACTAGATGTCAAAGTATGGAGGAAGTATTGACTGTGCTAGTAAGTCGAGTAATCTCACCACCCCAGAGGGAAAAAGGATTAAGTATGTATCTAGGCATGTGCCTAGGAGAAGCCAAGTGAATGCCCTCACAGGAGTTGCTCAGGAGGAAGTGCTTGTAGTGAAGGATTACCCATATGTTTTTCCAGAGGAGTTACCAGGCATGCCACCGGATCGAGATATTGATTTTCTGATAGAGCTATCGCCAGGTACAGGGCCAATATCCAAGAGACCCTATCAGATGCCCGCAAATGATCTGCAGGAAATTAAGAAACAGATCAAGGAGTTATTGGAGAAAGGCTACATTCGAAGAAGTTCGTCACCTTGGGGAGCCCCGGTACTTTTGGTTGAGAAGAAGGATAAATCCCTAAGGATGGTTGTTGATTATCAAGCTTTGAATGAAGTGACGATTAAGAACAAGTATCCACTGCCGATGATCAATGATCTGTTTGATCAGCTGCAAGGAGCTAAAGTGTTTTTGAAGATCGATCTACGATCGGGATATCATCAGTTGAAAATTCGAGAGAAGGATATACCAAAGACATCGTTCACCACACGGTATGGATTATACGAGTATACGGTCATGTCATTTGGACTGACTAACGCCCCTGCCTATTTCATGAGCATGACGAACAAGGTGTTCATGGAGTATTTGGACAAGTTTGTTGTGGTGTTTATTGATGATATTATGGTATACTCGAAGAATGAAGAGGAGCACAAGGAGCATTTGCGCTTAGTTCTCGAAAAACTCAGGGAACACCAGTTGTATGCTAAGTTCAGCAAATGTGAGTTTTGGTTGAAGGAAGTCGGATTCCTTGGACATGTTATATTAGGAGACGATATAGCAGTAGACCCCAGCAAGGTTCAGTCAGTCACTGAATGGTTGGCACCCACTTCAGTTAGCGAGATCCGTAGTTTCCTTGGACTCGCAGGATACTACCGGAGATTCATTGAGATTTTTTCCAAGATTGCGAAGCCAATGATTGAACTATTGAAGAAGGATACTAAGTTTAAATGGACAGAAGATTGCAAGGCAAGTTTCCAGGAGTTGAAGAAACGTTTGACTATAGTCCCAGTGCTAACACTGCCAGATATACATAAGGAGTTCCAAGTGTATTGCGACGCCTCTCGCTTAGGACTTGGATGTGTGCTTATGCAGGACGGAAGAGTTGTTTCATATGCCTCACGACAACTAAAACCTCATGAGTTGAACTATGCCACACATGATTTGGAGCTAGCAGCCGTAGTGCATGCGTTGAAGACTTTGAGACATTACCTTATTGGAAACCGTTGTGATGTGTACACGGATCATAAGAGTTTGAAGTACATCTTCACACAGAAGGAGCTGAACCTTAGGCAGAGGAGATGGTTGGAGCTTATAAAGGACTACGATATGAAGCTACACTATCATCCAGGAAAGGCCAATGTCATAGCAGACGCTTTGAGCCGGAAGAGTTATGCCAATATCCTTGAAAGTAAGGGATTGCCGAAGGAGTTAGCAGAGGATATCATGGAACTTCGATTGGAGATTGTTCCAAGAGGTTTCGTTGCAACAATGGAGGTTCAGTCTATATTGTTGGGCAAGATTCGGGAAGCTCAAAAGGATGACAAAGAGATTGCCGAGATAAAGGAGAAGATGAGCAAAGGAAAGGCCAAAGGTTTTCGTGAGGATGAGCACAATACCTTATGGTTTGAGGACCGAGTTTATGTGCCCAATAACCCAAAGATCAGGAAGTTAATACTTCAGGAGGCTCATGACTCACCACACTCGATACACCCCGAAAACACCAAGATGTATTTGGATTTGAAGGAACATTTCTGGTGGACTGGTATGAAGAAGGATATGCCGAATATGTAGCCGTATGTGATGTATGTCAGAGAGTAAAGGCAGAGCATCAGAAGCCAGCAGGATTGTTACAGCCTATGCCGGTACCCGAATGGAAGTGGGATAAACTTGGCATGGACTTTATCACCGGATTGCCCAGAACCAAAGCAGGATATGACTCTATATGGGTATTAGTTGATTGCTTGACCAAAGTGGCTCACTTTATCCCAGTGAAAACCACCTATACAAGTGCGAAGTTGGCCAAGATATATATGTCCAGGATCGTATGTCTGCATGGAGTTCCGAGGACCATTGTATCAGATAGAGGAACACAGTTTACTTCAAAGTTTTGGCATCAGTTACACCAGACTTTGGGAACAAGATTGGAGTTCAGCATAGTGTTTCACCCGCAGACAGATGGACAGACTGAGAGAGTCAATCAGATTTTGGAGGACATGTTGAGAGCCTTTGCGCTAGATTATGGATCTAGCTGGGATGAAAATTTGCCTCACGCAGAGTTCTCATACAACAATAGCTACCAAGACAGTTTGAAGATGGAACCGTTTGAAGCCCTATATGGACGCAGGTGCAGAACGCCATTGATGTGGGATGAGGTAGGAGACCGGCAGTTGTTTGGACCAGACTTGATCAAGGAGCCTGAGGAGAAGGTTAAACTGATTCGTGATAGACTGAAGATTTCTCAGTCCAGGCAGAAGAGTTACACAGACTCGAAACACAAGGAGGTAACCTATGAAATCAGATAGATCAGCAGCCACAGAAAACACATGCCCAACTGTACCACACTTTACCCCTACTCCAGTGGCCAAACCCCTATTAGAACTGCTGGGAGCCCAGCGTCAGGTACTGTCTATGATATCAATTCAAAATTTGAACTCCTAAATTTCTGCTTGTGCCTTACCTTCTCTCTTGTATGAAAACTAATTTCAGATGAATCTCCTTGCTCAAAGGATCATACGATCTCAAAACAATAATGGGATCTGCATTTCTCTTGTCAGTACCTCTCTCCCTTTTGCCTTGTAACGTTCTACTTAATTAATTGCTATTTGCTTATGTATCATCAGTCTGCACCTGAGCTTCATTATCCTCTGTTTCTTTCAATATTATTTGATCTATATCTACTCTTTGCAAAATCTAGAATAATGGCAACGCTTATAAAGAATTTTCTCTGGGGAATTTATTGAATTATCCTTCCATCAACATGGAGAAGGGCTTTGTCCAGCCCGTGTTAACATGTAATGTAAGTTCATCCTTCTCAAGCCTTCAAACTTTGTTCTAGTATATATTTGGATAGGCATCATTTCCTCCACTGTTGTTTGCTTTGTTGTTTACATCTGATTGGATGTTTGCAACAACTACCAGTTTCAAATTGTAGTTGTAAAAACATGTCCCTTATGGAGAACAGATCCATTTATTTGCTTATATAATTGTGAAACCTGTTGCGTGTCTCCTTGTTTCTCTTTCAGACTCGTATCTCTTATGCCAGGCAGAACTTTAGGGAAGATAGTGAGCCAAACCATCTTGAGGACAGCGAGATGACCCCAAGGTCCTGTCTTGATGAAGACAGTGAGTTGAAGCTACTCACTAGCAGGTGTGAGACAACCTCTGTGCAGTTGCTGCCTCAATCAGTTCGACTTCTTCAGTCTCAACTTAAAGCGGAAAGGCTTGCTTCAGCTCAGCTCCGACTTGAAGTCAAAGATGCAATGAAGATGTTAGAGGACTGCCGTGCGCACCATCATGCCTTAAATCTAGTGTTGATGCATCTATCATTGACACAACTGAGGTCTACTCAGCTTCTTCAGCTATTTGGGGGGCCCGACCTGGCCAGGCCTAGTGCCTTCTGAAGTGCTCTCAGTTTTGTATATTCTTTTGTCAGCGCATTTATTTGCACTGGTGGCGAACTTTGATGCCCAGTGGATGTAATATGTGTGATAGCCGTGATAGCGTAGCGTAAGTTGCTTGCTTATTTATTTCCTTGTTGTCTTGTTTATTTGTTTGCTTGTAGTCATTGCAGTTCTTTTTCCTGGTTTGCTAGTGGCTGCAATAACCTATTTTTTAAAACTAGGCCACAATAACCATGGGCTAATATTTACTGTAGTGACACTGGGCCTCCTACGGGCCGTAGAAACAGTGGGCCTTCTATGGGCCGTAGAAATAGTGGGCCTTCTACGGGCCGTAGAAACAATGGGACGTATTTGATGACGCTATGAAAATGGCCCAATGTATTAACATGCCAACTGTAACCACGAGCTGAATTTGGCCCACAAGCAGAAAATGACAGTAACGGGCTGTAAGTAAACGAATGCTGGAAATGAGCCCAAGAATAAATGGGCTCTGAGAAGGCCGAAAGATAACATGGCTTGGAAACAGCCCAACGGAATAACGGGCCGTTAATGGGTATAAAGTGATACACTATTCATTATGGGCCAGTTTCACCACGGGCCGTTAATGGGTGTAAAGTGATACACTGTTCATTATGGGCCAGTTTCACCACGGGCCGTTAATAGGCCAAGAGTTCCATAGGGCCTCATATGGGTTGAAAGACGTCATGGGCCATACATGGGCCAGAAGTGAAAACGGGCTGGAATCATATTGGGTGGCCCAGATGACGCTACTGGGCCTAATTCGGATAGGGCATAACGGGCCTTGGGTTAGCGGGCTGTAATGGGCTTTATGCGAATAGGCCGTTAACAGGCTTTACATGGGCCGGCCCGCCACCTTTTGACCAAGTCAAATGGGTCGGCCTTTTCATAGGAATGGGCCTCTATTGGGCCGTGCCATGTGTCGACGTATCATAGGCGCCTTCTGTCCAATGAGTGGATGACATCTGTCCCAACGATGAGCCGATACGTATTTCCTCCAACCAATGATGATTTTACACGTGGAAAATCCCCATTGGTCGGGGCTGTTAACGGGTTATCGGATCCAAAACCCGACCTGATAGCTTAAGAGCGTTTCGTTACGGTGGATGCCACATGTCAGTCACCCTTGATGAAAGCACTTCTGTGACACGGGATTTATCGTCATGGAAGTGGACACTTCCGTGATGATAATTTTGGTAATGTCATGGAACACTTCTACGACAGCATAGGTATGACTATCTTGATTCTGTCATAAAATCGTCATGGATGTACATGCATGACAGAAAATGCGACCTACTATGACAAACATGTATCATCACGGAAGTGTATTTTTTTGTAGTGGTAACGGATAACTATCGGAGTGCCGGAGGGTTATCGGAACCCCCCGGGGGAACTAATGGGCCTTACTGGAGAGAGAGGTGGGCCACAAGGGGCTGGCCGCACGCCCCTCTTGCAGTCTGAATTGGACTAGGGGAAGGGGGCGGCGCCCCCCTTTCCTTTCCCTCTCCCTCTCCCTTCCTTCTTCCCCCTTCCACCAAGTGGAATCCTACTAGGACTTGGAGTCCTAGTAGGACTCCTCTCTCTTGGCGCGCCCTACAAAAGCCGGCCGACCTCCCCCTCTCCTCCTTTATATACGGGATCAAGGGGGCACCCTAGAACACACAAGATCAATTGTCTTAGTTGTGTGCGGTGCCCCCCTCCACAGTTTACCACCTCGGTCATATTGTCGTAGTGCTTAGGCGGAGCCCTGCGCGGATCACATCATCAACACCGTCACCACACTCTCGTGCGGACGGAAATCTCCCTCTTCCTCAACTGGATCAAGAACTCGAGGGACGTCATCGCGTTGAACGTGTGCTAAACATGGAGGTGCCGTACATTCGGTACTTGGATCGATTGGATCGTGAAGACGTTCGACTACATCAACCGCATTACTAAACGCTTCCGCTTTCGGTCTACGAGGGTACATAGACACAGTCTCCCCTCTCATTGTTATGCATCTCCTAGATAGATCTTGCGTGATCGTAGGAAAATTTTAAAATATTGCGTTCCCCAATAGTGGTATGAGAGCCAGGTCTATGCATAGATGTCATATTCACGAGTAGAAAACAAAGAGGTGTGGGCAATAATAGTCATACTGCTTACCACCAACGTCTTACTTTGATTCGGTGGTATTGTTGGATGAAGCAGTCTGGACCGACATTACATGACTGCGTTCATGAGACTGGTTCTACCGATGTGCTTCACACACATGTGGCTGGTGGGTGTTTGTTTCTCCAACTTTAGTTTAATCGAGTTTGACTACGACAGTCCTTGTTGAAGGTTAAAACAACACACTTAACGAAAAATCGTTGTGGTTTTGATGCGTAGGTAAGAAGGGTTCCTGCTAGAAGCCCATAGCAGCCACGTAAAACTTGCAACAACAAAGTAGAGGATGTCTAACTTGTTTTTGCAGGGCATGTTGTGATGTGATATGGTCAAGACATGATGATATATAAATTGTTGTATGAGATGATCATGGTTTGTAAAAGTTATCGGCAACTGGCAGGAGCCTTATGGTTGTCGCTTTATTGTATGAAATGCAATCGCCATGTAATTGCTTTACTTTATCACTAAGCGGTAGCGATAGTCGTAGAAGCAATAGTTGGCGAGACGACAACGATAGTACGATGGAGATCAAGGTGTCAAGCCGGTGATGATGGAGATCATGATGGTGCTTTGGAGATGAAGATCAAAGGCACAAGATGATGATGGCCGTATCATGTCACATTTTTTGATTGGATGTGATGTTTATCCTTTATGCATCTTATTTTGCTTAGTACGACAGTAGCATTATAAGATGACCCCTAACTAAATTTCAAGGTACAAGTGTTCTCCCTGAGTATGCACCGTTGCTACAGTTCGTCGTGCCGAGATACCACATGATGGTCGGGTGTGATAAGCTCTATGTTCACATAAAACGGGTGCAAGCCAATTTTGCACGTGCAGAATACTCGGGTTAAACTTGACGAGCCTAGCATATGCAGATATGGCCTCGGAACACTAAGACCAAAAGGTCGAACATGGATTATATAGTTCACCATCTAAAACTACTCCATCTCACGTGATAATCAGACATGGTTTAGTTGATATGGATCACGTGATCATTTAGATGACTAGAGGGATGTCTATCTAACTGGGAGTTTTTAAGTAATATGATTAGTTGAACTTTAATTTATCATGAACTTAGTACCTGATAGTATGCATGTCTATGTTGTTGTAGATCAATGGCCCGTGCTACCATTCCCTTGAATTTTAATGCGTTCCTAGAGAAAGCTAAGTTGAAAGATGATGGTAGCAACTACACGGACTGGGTCCGTAACTTGAGGATTATCCTCATTGTTGCACAGAAGAATTACGTCCTGGAAGCACCGCTAGGTGCAAAACCCGCTGCAGGAGAAACTCCGGACATTGAACATCTGACAGAGTAAAACTGATGACTACTCAATAGTTCAGTGTGCCATGCTTTACGGCTTAGAATCGGGACTTCAAATACGTTTTGAATGTCATGGAGCATATGAGATGTTCCAAGAGTGGAAGTTAATATTTCAAGGAAATGCCCGAATTGAGAGATATGAAGTCTCCAATAAGTTCTATAGCTTCAAGATAGAGGAGAATAGTTCCATGAGTGAACATATACTCAGAATGTCTGGGTACCACAACCACTTGACTCGGCTGGGAGTTAATCTCCTTGATGATAGTGTCATTGATAGAGTTCTTCAATCACTGCAAGCTGCAAAAGCTTCGTGATGAACTATATTATGCAAGGATGGATAAGACAATTCCTGAGCTCTTCGCGATGCTAAAGGCTGCGGAGGTAAAAATCAAGAAGGAGCATCAAGTGTTGATGGTTAACAAGACCACTAGTTTCAAGAAAAAGGGCAAAGGGAAGAAGGGGAACTTCAAGAAGAGCGGAAAGCAAGTTACTGCTCGAGTGAAGAAGCCCAAGTCTGGACCTAAGCCTGAAATTGAGTGCTTCTACTGCAGAGGGACTGGTCACTGGAAGCGGAACTGCCCCATGTATTTGGCGGATAAGAAGGATGGCAAAGTGAAAGGTATATTTGATATACATGTTATTGATGTGTACCTTACTAATGCTTGTAGTAGCACCTGGGTATTTTATATTGGTTCTGTTGCTCATATTTGCAAGTCAAAACAGGGGCTATGGATTAAACGAAGATTGGCTAAGGACGAGGTGACGATGCGCGTGTGAAATGGTTCCAAAGTCGATGTGATCGCCGTCAGCACGCTACCTCTACATCTACCGCCGGGATTAGTTTTAGACCAAAATAATTGTTATTTTGTGCCAGTGTTGAGCATGAACATTATATTTGGATCTTGTTTGATGCGAGACGGTTATTCATTTAAATCAGAGAACAATGGTTGTTCTATTTATATGAGTAATATCTTTTATGGTCATGCACCCTTGATGTCTACTACACAACCTTCTTCTTGTAGACGTTGTTGGGCCTCCAAGTGCAGAGGTTTGTAGGACAGTAGCAAATTTCCCTCAAGTGGATGACCTAAGGTTTATCAATCCATAGGAGGCGTAGGATGAAGATGGTCTCTCTCAAGCAACCCTACAACCAAATAACAAAGAGTCTCTTGTGTCCCCAACACACCCAATACAATGGTAAATTGTATAGGTGCACTAGTTCGGCAAAGAGATGGTGAAACAAGTGGTATATGGATAGTAGATAAAGGTATTTGTAATCTTAAATTATAAAAACAGCAAGGTAACGAATGGTAAAAGTGAGTGTAAACGGTATTGCAATGATAGGAAACAAGGCCTAGGGTTCATACTTTCACTAGTGTAAGTTCCCTCAACAATACTAACATAATTGGATCACATAACTATCCCTCAACATGCAACAAAGAGTCACTCCAAAGTCACTAATAGCAGAGAACAAACGAAGAGATTATTGTAGGGTACCAAACCACCTCAAAGTTATTCTTTCCAATCAATCCGGTGGGCTATTCCTATAAGTGTCACAAATAGCCCTAGAGTTCGTACTAGAATAACACCTTAAGACAGAAATCAACCAAAACTCTAATGTCACCTAGATACTCCAATGTCACCTCAAGTATCCGTGGGTATGATTATATGATATGCATCACACAATCTCAGATTCATCTATTCAACCAACACAAAGGACCTCAAAGAGTGCCCAAAGTTTCTACCGGAGAATCACGACGAAAACGTGTGCCAACCCCTATGCATAGGTTCCCGATGTCACAAAACCCGCAAGTTGATCACCAAAACATACATCAAGTGGATCAATAGAATACCCCATTGTCACCACGGGTATCCCACACAAGACATACATCAAGTGTTCTCAAATCTTTAAAGACTCAATCTGATAAGATTACTTCAAAGGGGATACTCAATTCATTACAAGAGAGAAGAGGGGGAGGAGAAACATAAGATCCAACTATAATAGCAAAGCTCGCGATACATCAAGATCGTATCGTCTCAAGAACACGAGAGAGAGAGAGAGAAATATCAAACAGATAGCTACTGGTACATACCCTCAGCCCCGAGGGTAAACTACTCCCTCCTCGTCATGGAGAGCGCCGGGATGATGAAGATGGCCACCGGTGATGGTTCCCCCCTCCGGCAGGGTGCCGGAACAGGGTCCTGATTGACTTTTGGTGGCTACAGAGGCTTGCAGCGGTGGAACTCCCGATCTATTCTCCGTTCTGGAAGTTTTAGGGTATATGGAGTTATATAGGCAGAAGAAGCACGTTAGGGGAGCCACGGGGGGCCCACGAGGCAGGGGGCGCGCCCTACGGGGTGGGCGCGCCCCCCACCCTCGTGGGCAGCTCCCATATCTTCTGACGTGAGGTCCAAGTCCATTAGGTGTGTTTCCTTCCAAAAATAACTTCTCCAGTTGATTTCGTTCCGTTTTGACTCCGTCTGATATTCCTTTTCTTCAAAACACTAAAATAGGCATAAAACATCAAATCTGGGCTGGGCCTCCGGTTAATAGGTTAGTCCCAAAAATAATATAAAAGTGGATAATAAAGCCCAATATTGCCCAAAACAGTAGATAATATAGCATGGAGCAATCAAAAATTATAGATACGTTGGAGACGTATCAAGCATCCCCAAGCTTAATTTCTGCTCGTCCTCGAGTAGGTAAATGATAAAAAAGATAATTTTTGATGTGGAATGCTAGTTGGCATAATTTCAATGTAATTCTTCTTACTTGTGATATGAATATTCAAATCCGAAAGATTCAAGACAAAAGTTTATATTGACATAAAAATAATAATACTTCAAGCATACTAACTAAGCAATTATGTCTTCTCAAAATAACATGGCCAAAGAAAGCTATCCCTACAAAATCATATAGTCTGGCTATGCTCTATCTTCACCACACAAAATATTTAAATCATGCACAACCCCGATGACAAGCCAAGCAATTGTTTCATACTTTTGATGTTCTCAAATTTTTCAATCTTCACGCAATACATGAGCGTGAGCCATGGATATAGCACTATAGGTGGAATAGAGTGGTGGTTATGGAGAAGACAAAAAGGGAGAAGATAGTCTCACATCAACTAGGCGTATCAACGGGCTATGGAGATGCCCATCAATAGATATCAATGTGAGTGAGTACGGATTGCCATGCAACAGATGCACTAGAGCTATAAGTGTATGAAAGCTCAACAAAAGAAACTAGTGGGTGTGCATCCAACTCGCTTGCTCACGAAGACCTAGGGCATTTTGTGGAAGCCCATCATTGGAATATACAAGCCAAGTTCTATAATGAAAGATTCCCACTAGTATATGAAAGTGACAAGATAGGAGACTCTCTATCATGAAGATCATGGTGCTACTTTGAAGCACAAGTGTGGTAAAAGGATAGTAGCATTGCCCCTTCTCTCTTTTTCTCTCATTTTTTTATTTTTTTATTTTTTATTTGGGCCTTCTTTTTTTCATGGCCTCTTTTTTTTCTTTTTTAATTTGGGTTTCTTTGGCCTCTTTTATTTATTTTCGTTCGGAGTCTCATCCCGACTTGTGGGGGAATCATAGTCTCCATCATCCTTTCCTCACTGGGACAATGCTCTAATAATGATGATCATCACACTTTTATTTTCTTACAACTCAAGAATTACAACTCGATACTTAGAACAAGATATGACTCTATATGAATGCCTCCGGTGGTGTACCGGGATATGCAATGAATCAAGAGTGACATGTATGAAAGAATTATGAACGGTGGCTTTGCCACAAATACGATGTCACCTACATGATGATGCTAGCAATACGACAATGATGGAGTGTGTCATAATAAACGGAACTGTGGAAAGTTGCATGGCAATATATCTCGGAATGGCTATGGAAATGCCATAATAGGTAGGTATGGTGGCTGTTTTGTGGAAGGTATATGGTGCGTGTATGATACCGGCGAAAGGTGCGCGGTATTAGAGAGGCTAGCAAAGGTGGAAGGGTGAGAGTGCGTATAATCCATGGACTCAACATTAGTCATAAAGAACTCATATACTTATTGAAAAAATCTAGAAGTTATCAAAGCAAAGCATTACGCGCATGCTCCTAGGGGGACAGATTGGTAGGAAAAGACCATCGCTCGTCCCCGACCGCCACTCATAAGGAGGACAATCAATAAATAAATCATGCTCCGACTTCATCACATAATGGTTCACCATAAGTGGATGCTACGGGAATCACAAACTTCAACACAAGTATTTCTCAAATTCACAACTACTCAACTAGCATGACTCTAATATTACCATCCTCATATCTCAAAACAATCATCAAGCATCAAACTTCTCTTAGTATTCAACACATTCATAAGAGAATTTTATTATTCTTGAATACCTAGCATATTAGGATTTTAAGCAAATTACCATGCTATTAAGACTCTCAAAATAATATAAGTGAAGCATGAGAGTTCATATATTTCTTCAAAATAAAACCACCACCGTGCTCTAAAAGATATAAGTGATGCACTAGAGCAAATGACAAACTACTCCGAAAGATATAAGTGAAGATCAATGAGTAGTCGAATAATTATGCAACTATGTGAAGACTCTCTAACATTTAATAATTTCAGATCTTGGTATTTTATTCAAACAGCAAGCAAAGCAAAATAAAATGACATCTAAGAATAGCAAACATCATGTGAAGAAGCAAAAACTTAGGATCAATTGAAACTAACCGATAGTTGTTGAAGAAGAAAGGTGGGATGCCAACCGGGGCATCCCCAAGCTTAGATGCTTGAGACTTATTGAAATATTATCTTGGGTGCCTTGGGCATCCCCAAGCTTGAGCTTTTTTGTCTCCTTAATTTCTCTCATATCACGGTCTCCTTAAATCTCAAAAGCTTCATCCACACAAAACTCAACAAGGACTCCTGAGATAAGTTAGTATAAACTATTGCAAAAACCTTATCATAATCTACTGTAGCAAATCACTAAAATTATTATTCAACATTGCATACTAAATGCCTCTGCATATTTAATAGTCCTATCCTCAAATAGAATCATTAAAGAAACAAACATATGCAAACAATGCAAACATAACAGCAATCTGCCTAAACAGGATAGTCTGTAAAGAATCCTGCAACATCCATACTTCCCTAGCTCCAAAAATTATGAAAGAAAATTCCCACTGTAGTAAATTTATCAGAGCTTAATATGCAAAAGGTTTCAACATTTTATCACATTCTGACTTTTCTAGGGAATTATTGCAACAGTGGTAAACTTTCTGTTTTCAAACAGCAACATGTGGACTTCTAAAATAGGCATAGTAAAGGATATCAATGCCACTTTTATTGAAATAAAATATGCAAAACATTGTTCTAAATAACAGCAAGCAAATCCTAACAAAATAAATTTATGCTCCAAGCAAAACACATATCATGTGGCGAATAAAAATATAGCTCCAAGTAAAGTTACCGATGAACGAAGACGAAAGAGGGGATGCCTTCCGGGGCATCCCCAAGCTTAGGCTCTTGGCTATCCTTGAATATTACCTTGGGGTGCCTTGGGCATCCCCAAGCTTAGGCTCTTGCTACTCCTTATTCCATAGTCCATCGAATCCTTACCCAAAACTTGAAAACTTCATGACACAAAACTTAACAGAAAACTCGTAAGCTCCGTTAGTATAAGAAAATAAATCACCACTTCAAGGTACTGTAATGAACTCATTCTTTATTATAATGGTGTTAAACCTACTCAACTTCTCTATGGTTTATAAACTACTCCCTCCGGTCCTTTTTACTCTGCACATTGGATTTGCCGAAAGTCAAACTTTGCTATGTTTGACCAAATTTATATTAGAAATTATTAACATCTATAATATCTAATAAATATAATATGAAAATATATTCCAAGATGAATCTAATGATATTGGTGTTGTTATGTGAATGTCTATAATCTTTTATATAAACTTGGTCAAAGTTGGATGAGATTGACTTTGAACAAACCTAATATGCAGAGTAAAAAGGACTGGAGGGAGTATTTTACTAGCCATAGATTCATCAAAATAAGTAAACAACACACGAAAAACAGAATCTGTCAAAAACAGAACAGTCTGTAGTAATCTGGATCAAACATATACTTCTGGAACTCATAAAATTCTAAAATACATTTCTGGACCTGAGGAATTTATCTATTAATCAGCTGCAAAAAGAATTAACTAAATAGCTCTCTCCAAATAAAAATGGCAGCAGTTCTCGTGAGCGCTAAAGTGTCTGTTTTTTACAGCATGATCAACAAGACTTTCCCCAAGTCTTCCCAAAGGTTCTACTTGGCACAAACACTAATTAAAAGCGTAAAACCACATCTAAACAGAGGCTAGATGAATTATTTATTACTAAACAGGAGCAAAAATCAAGGAACAAAAATAAAGTTGGGTTGCCTGCCAACAAGCGATATCGTTTAACGCCCCTAACTAGGCATGATGAATTCAATGATGCTCACATAAAAGATAAGAATTGAAACATAAAGAGAGCATCATGAAGAATATGACTAACACATTTAAGTCTAACATACTTCCTATGCATAGGGATTTTGTGAACAAACAACTTATGGGAGCAATAATCAACTTCCATAGGAAGGTAAAACAAGCATAACTTCAAAACTTTAAGCACATAGAGAGGAAACTTGATATTATTGCCATTCCTACAAGCATATGTTCCTCCCTCATAATAATTTTCAGTAGCATCATGACTGAATTCAACAATATAACTATCATGTGATTGAAAATTTAGATCAAGATGACAAGTTTCATGGTTATTATTATTCTTTAAAGCATACGTGTCATCACAATAATCATCATAGATAGGAGGCATGCTTTCATCATAATAAATTTGCTCATCAAAACTTGGGGGACAAAAAATATCATCTTCATCAAACATAGCTTCCCCAAGCTTGTGGCTTTGCATATCATTAGCTTCATGGATATTCAAGGAATTCATACTAACAACATTGCAATCATGCTCATCATTCAAATATTTGGTGCCAAACATTTTATAGATTTCTTCTTCTAGCACTTGAGCACAATTATCCTTTCCATCATACTTACGAAAGATATTAAAAAGGTGAAGCGTATGAGACAAACTCAATTCCATTTTTTATAGTTTTCTTTTATAAACTAAACTAGTTATAAAACAAGAAACTGAAAGACTCGATTGCAAGATCTAAAGATATACCTTCACGCGCTAACCTCCCCGGCAACGGCGCCAGAAAAGAGCTTAGTTGACGGGGTGTGTTAGCGCCGCTTTCCTTGCCTCCCCGGCAACTGCGCCAGAAAAGAGCTTGATGTCTACTACACAACCTTCTTGTAGACGTTGTTGGGCCCCAAGTGCAGAGGTTTGTAGGACAGTAGCAAATTTCCCTCAAGTGGATGACCTAAGGTTTATCAATCCGTAGGAGGCGTAGGATGAAGATGGTCTCTCTCAAGCAACCCTGCAACCAAATAACAAAGAGTCTCTTGTGTCCCCAACACACCCAATACAATGGTAAATTGTATAGGTGCACTAGTTCGGCGAAGAGATGGTGAAACAAGTGGTATATGGATAGTAGATAAAGGTATTTGTAATCTGAAATTATAAAAACAGCAAGGTAACGAATGGTAAAAGTGAGCGTAAACGGTATTATAATGATAGGAAACAAGGCCTAGGGTTCATAATTTCACTAGTGTAAGTTCCCTCAACAATACTAACATAATTGGATCACATAACTATCCCTCAACATGCAACAAAGAGTCACTCCAAAGTCACTAATAGCGGAGAACAAACGAAGAAATTATGGTAGGGTACGAAACCACCTCAAAGTTATTCTTTCCAATCAATCCGTTGGGCTATTCCTATAAGTGTCATGAACAGCCCTAGAGTTCGTACTAGAATAACACCTTAAGACACAAATCAACCAAAACCCTAATGTCACCTAGATACTCCAATGTCACCTCAAGTATCCGTGGGTATGATTATACGATATGCATCACACAATCTCAGATTCATCTATTCAACCAACACAAAGGACCTCAAAGAGTGCCCAAAGTTTCTACCGAAGAATCATGACGAAAACATGCGCCAACCCCTATGCATAGGTTCCCGATGTCACGAAACCTGCAAGTTGATCACCAAAACATACATCAAGTGGACTCAAATCTTTAAAGACTCAATCCAATAAGATTACTTCAAAGGGGAAACTCAATTCATTACAAGAGAGAAGAGGGGGAGGAGAAACATAAGATCAAACTATAATAGCAAAGCTCGCGATACATCAAGATCGTATCGTCTCAAGAACACGAGAGAGAGAGATCAAACACATAGCTACTGGTACATACCCTCAGCCCCGAGGGTAAACTACTCCCTCCTCGTCATGGAGAGCACCGGGATGATGAAGATGGCCACCGGTGAGGGTTCCCCCCTCCGGCAGGGTGCCGAAACAGGGTCCCGATTGACTTTTGGTGGCTACAGAGGCTTGCAGCGGCGGAACTCCCGATCTAATCTCTGTTCTGGAAGTTTTAGGGTATATGGAGTTATATAGGCAGAAGAAGCACATCAGGGGAGCCACGGGGGCCCCACGAGGCAGGGGGGCGTGCCCCCCACCCTCGTGGGCATCTCCCATATCTTCTGATGTGAGGTCCAAGTCCATCAGGTGTGTTTCCTTCCAAAAATAACTTCTCCAGTTGATTTCGTTCCGTTTCGACTCCGTCTGATATTCCTTTTCTTCAAAACACTGAAATAGGCATAAAACAACAAATCTGGGCTGGGCCTCCGGTTAATAGGTTAGTCCCAAAAATAATATAAAACTGGATAATGAAGCCCAATATTGCCCAAAACAGTAGATAATATAGCATGGAGCAATCAAAAATTATAGATACGTTGGAGACGTATCAACCCTTGATGAGTGGTCTATTTTTGTTGAATCTCGATTATAGTGATACACATATTCTTAATATTGAAGCCAAAAGATGCAAGGTTAATAATGATAGTGCAACTTATTTGTGGCACTGCCATTTAGGTCATATTGCTGTAAAGCACATGAAGAAACTCCATGCTGATGGGATTTTGGAATCACTTGATTATGAATCACTTCATGCTTGTGAACCATGCCTCATGGGAAAGATAACTAAGACTCCATTCTCCGGAACAATGGAGCAAGCAACTGACTTATTGGAAATAATACATACTGATGTATGCGGTCCAATGAGTGTTGAGGCTCGCGGCGGGTATCGTTTTTTTCTGACCTTCACAGATGATTTGAGCAGATACGGGTATATCTACTTAATGAAACATAAGTCTGAAGCATTTGAAAAGCAAAGAATTTCAGACTGAAGTGGAAAATCATCGTAACAAGAAAATAAAGTTTCTATGATCTGATCGTGGAAGTGAACATTTGAGTTATGAGTTTGGTCTTCATATGAAACAATGTGGAATAGTTCGCAACTCCCGCCACCTGGAACACCACAACGCAATGGTGTGTCCGAACGTCGTAATCGTACTTTATTAGATATGGTGCGATCTATGATGTCTGTTACTGATTTACCACTATCGTTTTGGGGTTATGTTTTAGAGACGACTGCATTCACGTTAAATAGGGCACCATCTAAATCCGTTGAGGCGACACCATACGAAATGTGGTTTGGCAAGAAACCTAAGTTGTCGTTTCTTAAAGTTTGGGGCTGCAATCTTATGTGAAAAAGCTTCAACCTGATAAGCTCGAACCCAAATCATAGAAATGTGTCTTCATAGGATACCCAAAGGAGACTGTTGGGTACACCTTCTATCACAGACCCAAAAGCAAAATATTCATTGCTAAGAATGGATCCTTTCTAGAGAAGGAGTTTCTCTCGAAAGAAGTGAGTGGGAGGAAAGTAGAACTTGATGAGGTAATTGTACCTTCTCCCTTATTGGAAAGTAGTTCATCACAGAAGTCAGTTCCAGTGATTCCTACACCAATCAATGAGGAAGTTAATGATGATGATCATGAAACTTCTGATCAAGTTACTACCGAACCTCGTAGGTCAACCAGAGTACGATCCGCACCAGAGTAGTATGGTAATCCTATTTTGGAGGTCATGTTACTTGACCATGACGAACCTACGAACTATGAGGAAGCGATGATGAGCCCAGATTCCGCAAAATGGCTTGTGGCCATGAAATCTGAGATGGGATCTGTCGGTGTCAAAACCGGCGGATCTCGGGTAGGGGGTCCCAAACTGTGCGTCTAGGCGGATGGTAACAGGAGGCAGGGGACACAATGTTTTACCCAGGTTCGGGCCCTCTTGATGGAGGTAAAACCCTACGTCCTGCTTGATTAATATTGATGATATGGGTAGTACAAGAGTAGATCTACCGCGAGATCAGAGAGGCTAAACCCTAGAGGCTAGCCTATGGTATGATTGTTGTTCGTCCTATGGACTAAAACCCTCCGGTTTATATAGACATCGGAGAGGGCTAGGGTTACACAGAGTCGGTTACAATGGTAGGAGATCTACATATCCGTATCGCCAAGCTTGCCTTCCACGCCAAGGAAAGTCCCTTCCGAGCACGAGACGAAGTCTTCAATCTTGTATCTTCATAGTCCAGGAGTCCGGCCGAAGGTATAGTCCGGCTATCTGGACACCCCCTAATCCAGGACTCCCTCAGTAGCCCCTAAACCAGGCTTCAATGACGATGAGTCCGGCGTGCAGATTGTCTTCGGCATTGCAAGGCGGGTTCCTCCTCCAAATACTTCATAGAAGATTTTGAACACAAAGGTAGTGTCCGGCTCTGCAAAATAAGTTTCCACATATTGCCATAGAGAGAATAATATTTACACAAATCTAATCTGCTGACGTATTCCGTAGCGTGACATCACACCACGGCTAAGTCTTTATTCGAATCGTTTTACTGTCCCACCTCAACGCGTTTAGCGAGGTGGTTTCCTTGGCACGTCTTGTCAAAGCAGAGATCATGTCCCCTTATTCCCGAATTCTCATCAATATGGGCGTGGGTAACCCAACTGCGCCATTGATTACGACGCTTGGGAGATAAGCAAGTTTTACCAGGCTGGTGGGGACTGTCGGGTGGTAGGAGCGACATATGCCAACGGGTGGCTTATCATTGCGGGGGCCAATAGAACATCGCCGGTGCCTGGAAACGGGATGAGGCGAAGACATGCACGCCGGCGAATCTTACCCAGCTTCAGGGCTCTCCGGGGAGATAACACCCCTACTGCTGCTCTGCGGGGTCTCCGCATGGTTACTAAGTGAACAAGTAGCCACAATGCTCCTTGAGCTGTTTTGGGTGGAAGGAGGAAGAAGGGCTCAGCTCAGCCTGCTTCCTCTCCTTGTATGGTGTCTAGGTCTAGAATGAGAGTCCAAACCTTTGCATGGGTGCACCGGGGGGTTTATATAGGCCTACCCCCCGGGGGTACAACGGTAATCCGACTGGGTGCAGGGCCCAGCTGTCTGTGACTATGCTTGCCGGCTTCTGCGCTGGCTTCCGGGGCCCGCCGGCTGGTGGGTCCCACCGGCTGCCGGCTCCTGGGTCGACAGGCCGGCCCCACCGGCCAGGGCCTGGTCGGCGGCTAGTTACTGTTACTCCGTGTTGTTGACACAGGCTTGGTCGGGGTAAGCGTGGCTACAGTAACGCCGCCTTGGCGGGCGATTACTGTAGCCCCGCCGCATCTTGCCTCCTTAATGGGCGTCTCCTTCGAGGAGGGTGGCAGGCCGGTTATGTGAAGCCGGCCCTCTATCTTGCCGGCTTGAGAGGAGGTGCGGCCGCCTTCGGCATCTCTCTGCCCGAAGGGGCCCACCGCCTCGGGGGCCACGCTGGCGGCCCATCGTGGATGGCGTCAGAGCCACCGTGGCTACAGTGCCGCGCCGGGCGGGTCGCGGCTGCCCGCACGACGCGCTGTACCAGGCGTGCTCCGGGTTTTGGGGGTGGCAGGCTCCACTGTAGCCATGCCCCGCTTCATCATCGCAGAGTGGACGCGTACATTGTGGGTACGGCGTTGACTGCTTCATGGGAGCCGGCCTGGCTGTAGCCGGCCTTGTTGTAGCCGGCCTTGTGGTAGCCGGCCCTGCCGTAGCCGGCCCTCCACAGCTTTCTTCATGAGGGTAAAGGGCGGGCCGCCCCCGAAGCCGGCTAGGAAGGTAGTCGGCTAGGGGGGAGGCAGCCCAGGTCTTGAGTCTTCTTATGAGCCGGATGGGCTCGTAATTTTTCTGAGGGGCCAGGGGAAGCCGGCTGGGCTACCCATGGCTATTTACCCCCACAGTAGTCCCCGAAGCCGGGCGAGCTTCACGACGGACGGAAGGACGGGAAGCTTGGCCGGCTTCATACCCTGAGGGGCCGACCTCGCCGTCGTAGCCGACTTCGGAGCACTTTTTGTTTATTAAGGTGACCGTGGTTGACCCGCGGGCTGGCCGCAGGCCCCACGACGAGCCACGTGGCGGAGAAGTCCTGCCATTGCACGCGCGCGACGGGACCCCGCCGCAGGCCCGGGCCCGCCACTCCCTGGCCTTGGCCCGGGCGCAGATCTTCTGTGGCCCGAGGGGACTGCTCGCCTCCCCGCGGCTGTTTCTTCGCGTCATCAAGGCGCACAATTAATGCGGGCATGGGGGAGATGGGCACGATCGATCCCCACGATCCCCCACGCCGCGCCTCCTCGGCTCTGGCGCACAGGCCTACAAGTAGGGGGGAGGGGGAGAGACAGAGGCTCGTTCGCTCCCCCGCTCCCCGTCCCTCCTTGCTCTTCTTCTTCCCTTTCTTCTTCCTCGCGCCCGACGCAATCTCGCGCTGCAGCCCGCTCTCGCCGCCATGTCCCTGGCGCTGTCAAGCTCGTGGGACGGGTCCAACGTCCACGAGGACCACAACGAATTCCTCCGCCAGACCCGGCGCCTGCCCGCCGCCAACCTCGTGCAGGTTCGTCTGGCGCCAGAGACGGAGGTCTCGCCGGCGCCGGAGGAAGGCGAGCGCGTCGTTTTCCGCACGCACTTCTTGCGTGGCTTCGGCTTCCCGGCAAGCGGCTTCATGCGATCCTTCCTCGAATTCTACAACCTCCAGCCGCATCACGTCACGCCCAACGCGGTGATGCAGCTGTCGGCCTTCGTTTCCCTCTGCGAAGGTTTCTTGGGGGTGCTGCCGACGCTGGAGCTCTGGGCGGAGCTCTTCCAGAACAAGCTCGGCACCGTCTCCGCCGGCGTGCCGGCTCCCTGCGGGGCCTTCATCGCGATGAAGAGGGCAAGCGACGACAACCCCTTCCCTCACATCCCTCTAATCCGGTCTGTCAAACTCTGGCATAAATCCTACTTCTACGTCAAGAACGTCGCCCCGCACGGCGACTACGTCAATCTGCCGGCTTACGTAGCCGGCCCGCCGGCTGGGAGGCGGCCGTCTTGGGGCTACCGGTCTAAGTCCTTGTCTCCGGCCGGGAACGCCTCCATCGCCCGGCTTCGGGTGATGATCCAGTCAGAAGGCCTGCGCGCAGCCGACCTGGTAGCCGCCTTCATCGAGCGCCGGATTCTCCCCCTTCAAAGCTGGCCCCACATGATGTGCCAGATGAGCGGCCGGTTCGGCCCTTGCCGGCTGAGCACTTGGGAGATGCCCCATGCCGAGGTGGCACTTATGGTGAACTACATCGCCAACCTGAAGCTCACCGACGACTGGCAATTCGGCAAGGCGCCGTACTCCCGCGCCCATCCTCCGCCTGTGGTAAGTCCTTCTTCTTGTCGTCTGCCGGCCTGAGGCAGTCGGCTTCTGACCAGGCGGCTCTTCTTTTTTTTTTCTTTTATCAGAACCCTCTCCTCCCGCCGCCAGCCGGGGCGGCAGGAGTCGAACGCGAGTATGCCCCGGACCGCACGGTGGATGACCTCGACAACCCGGACCTTGCTGCCGTCGCCATGGAGGACGCCGCCATGGGGGACGTCGCCGAGCCCGGAGGCATGGGGCTCTCGGCCAGTTTCGACGACTGGCCGGACGATTTCGACGCCGAAGAAATCCCGCGCCACCAGCCGGCAACCAACAGCCACAGCGCGGGCTCGTCCGCCGCGCCGGCTGCCGGTGGTGGAAAGGGGAAACGCCGGGCCGTGCTTCCACTCTTCGGAAGCCGGCCGAAGAAGATGAGGGCCTCCGCCGCGGCCACGAAGCGTGACGAAGCGGCGGCGAAGGCGGCCCGCTTCCGGAAGGCGGTGAAGAAGCCTCCGTTAGTTTCCGCGTAAGCCCTCTGGCCGCTTACATGCTTGTTATTTTGAAGTCTTCCTTTGCTTTAATTCTTCTCTGATTTCTTGAGCAGGGCGCCGCTCTCCCTCGAGCGAGGCCCAGGCGGCTCCGTGGTTGGGCCGGGTCCTGGATCTTCAGGGTCCCACCGCGTGGACTCCCGCGCCGATCTTGCAGAGGCCACGGAGCGGAACGCTCGCGAGGCGCGTCGAGAGAGGGAGGCGGCGGAGCGGGAGGCCGCCCGGACGGCGACGGGGCGAGCGAGCGCGGCGGCCGAGACTCAGTCGAAGCGGGTGGCCGCGGAGACGGAGGCGGAGGGCGCACGTAGCCGGCCTCCGCTGCTCGCCATCCCCCTCCACACCTTGGATCCGGACATCCCTCTGCCCACGGCGGAGGAGATCACCCCCGAGCAGCCGCCGGTGCAGAGGGACGAACTCTTTGAGGTCTTCGCGGAGAGGACGCCGCCGGCAGCGCCAGCCGGAGCGGGCGAAGGCGGCCAGTCGTCGGCGGTGCCGGAGGAGCCGGTCCGGGCCGCGCCCGAGGCCGGAGCCGGTCTTGAGATTGAGCTGGCGGCGGGCCGGCATGCCGGAGGGAGCATGGCCCCACCGGACACGCGCCGAGCCACGGGTGCCGACCAAACGGCAGACGTCTTGGAGGCGGCCAGCTCCGCCACGTCCGGGTGGAATCCCAGCGGAGGAAGCGGCGAGCTGTACGTCGCGGCCCAAGGGGTTCGAAGCCGGCTGCAGGCACAGGCCGGCCTCCTGAGGCAATTCACTCAGGAGTTTCTATCGACACGGTCTGCAATCCGGGTAAGTCTTTACTGGCTGACCGTTCTGGTCCTTTGAATTTTTTCCGTGGGGGCGCGCTAGCGCACCCACTGGGTGAAGTCCCCGAGATCCGGGCCAACTGCAGCGCAGTCGGGTCGGATCTTACTCGACGACTATCTTGACTGTTTTTTCTGATCTCTAGGATTATCACAATTCTCGTGCCGCCGCCTTCAACTCCCAGGCTCGGGAGCTGAGCCGGAGGACCGAAGACCTGGCCAGTAGCCGGCGTAAGTGTATTGTCTTTATTTCTTTCTCCTGGGGGCGCGACAGCGCACCCACTGGGTGTAGTCCCCGAGATTCGGGCCGACTGCAGCGCAGTCGGGTCGGATCTTCCTTGACGACTTTTCCCTTGCTGACTTTTTCTCTTTGTCTTTTGCTCGCGCAGAGGCCAACGCCGACTTGCGGAGGGAACTCGGCAAAGTGCAGGCCGCTCTTCGTGCCAGGGATGCCGAGTACGCTGACTTGGTTCAGGAGCGCGACCGCCTGGCCAAGAAACTGGCCGACCAGGAGGAAAGCCATAAGGCGGCTCTGCAAAAGGCGCAGGACGGCGAGGCTGCCCTGAAGGCGGAGTTCGAGACCAGGGAGGCGGGCTGGGCCGAGACGCGCCAGGCGCTGGAAGAAGGCTTCGGCCGGATCGAGGATCTTATCGATGGTAGGCTGTCTTTCTTGACCTTCTTCCATCTGCCGGCCGCCTGCGGTTTTTTTTGACTTGTGTTTGCTGTCTTGCGCAGAGTACTTTCCCGGCCAATCCGTCCTCGCCGCCCAAGCCATCGAGGCCCACCGCGAGGCGCGCTGTCAGACGGGGTTGTGATTCCGCCGGATGCGAATCGGACGCTGTCGGAGCAGCTCATCGCCATCCAGGCGCGGCTGCAGCCGGCCCATCGGCTGCTCCGCCGGCTCCAACGTGCCAGGGCGATGGTGCTGGCCACGCTCTGGCCCGGCCAGACGATTCCCCGCACCCCAAGCCGGACGGCCGACTGGCTAGAAGTCGCAGTCGGCCGCCTCGAGGCTTGGAAGGCGTCCGCAGCCCGTCTTGGAGCCGGGCATGCGCTGGAGTTCGTCCGCACGTGGTACCCAGGGCTAAGCCTGGACCAGCTGCGGACTTGGCGGTCGGAAGCCGACGTGGAGCTGGAGGAGGTGCAGCCGGCGATCGTGCAACGCGCCTCGACGATCGCCGAGTGCACCGACACCAGCGTCTTCGCGCCGGAGCTCAACGATGATGGCGCCGCCCAGCCGGAGGAATGGTTCGGGCTGAACCCGGCGGACGGCGAGGACTCGGCCGAGGAGATCGCCTCCAGCGACGAGGGCGAGGACGACGAGGAGGAGGACAGCGAAGACGCCGAGCCGACTGGTGAGACGGCCGACTGCCCTCAAGCCGACCGTGCCTCCAGCAACGAGCCACGCGGGAGCGCGCCCTCTGCCGGAGGCGATGATCAAGCCGAGGTTGGCCAGCCGGCCGTTCCTCCAGCCGGCACGACCGCTTCCACCGCCCAGCCCGGCTCGTCAGCGGCCCCGCCGGCTTGATCTGCCGTTCCTATCGTCCCTGTTTTGCTTTTTCGAACAATTTTAAGTTTCTGCAATTCCACCCACTAGGGGTGTATCGAACAATGTTGGATGTCGACCTCTCTGGAGGTCCTTTGTGTAAATATTAATATATGCATGTGTTGGCTTTCATTCAAGTGCACTTTTTTGTCCTTAGGCTCTTTCCTTTGCCACCTTCCCTCTTTGGGAAGGCAAGTACTCGAGCTTTCTTGGATTTGAAGCAGACTAAATGTAAGCCGGCCGGCCGGCCGGCTACTCTGGTAGTCGGTCGGCGGGAGGCAGCAAGCCGGCTTTTGTTATATATAAGCCTGTTTAGTCCCTAGCCGTTTTTCGTGTGCGCACCCTTTCCGGCTTGTGACTCTTGCAAGCCGGGCAGTCGATTCTTCGAGCTGCGATTTTGGCAAGAGTCAAGCCTGGGTGTCGGCACATTACTTGTCTGACTGCGGGTAGGGCTCCTAATATAACTCCAGTCGGCTAGTCCCCGGGTCGACTCGTCGAACCCGGTACCGGACAAAATAAATGAACAGGTCATATCATACGCATGATAACTTTCATTCATAAAATAAAGGATGGCAGTCCCCGAGTCTTTCTCGGGGAGCCTACTGTTTCATACTTAATACAAAAGTGGGCATAATACATACTGCTTTTTAACTGTAAAACTTCCGAAGAAGATTTGCATTCCATGGTCGCTCCGACTCCTTGCCGGAGTCATCTCTCTTGCGTGCTTTCGGCTTCTGCGCGTCGATGAGGTAGTAGGCATCGTTGCCTAAGGCTCTGCTGACGATGAAGGGGCCTTCCCAGGGGTCTGCGAGCTTGTGATGGCCGGCTGTTCGCTGGATCAGCCGGAGCACAAGGTCGCCCTCCTGGAAGGATCTTGGTCGGACCCTCCGGCTGTGGTAGCGGCGCAAACCCTACTGGTAGATGGTAGACCGGCTGAGGGTTAACAGCCGGCCTTCTTCCAGCAGGTCGACGCCGTCTTCTCTTGCTTCTTTGGCTTCCGCTTCCATGTACATGGTTACCCGAGGCGAGTCGAACTCGATATCTGTTGGGATGACTGCCTCGGCACCATATACAAGGAAGAAGGGAGTGAAGCCGGTTGATCTGTTGGGGGTAGTACGCAGACTCCATAGGACAGCCAGCAGCTCATCGAGCCAACAGCCGGCTGAACGCTCCAGAGGTACGACCAATCGGGGCTTGATGCCGGACAAAATGAGGCCATTTGCCCGCTCCACTTGGCCGTTTGACTGCGGGTGGGCGACCGACGCAAGGTCCAGCCGGATACCTTGCGCGGCGCAGAACCGTGCCAAGGCACCTTTGGCAAAGTTCGTGCCGTTGTCGGTGATGATGCTGTGCGGTATGCCGTACCAGGTTGTTATATCTGCAATGAAAGTCACTGCAGTCGGCCCATTCAGCTTCTTGATCGGCTTCGCCTCGATCCACTTGGTGAATTTGTCGACGGCGACGAGCAAATGTGTCATGCCGCCGCGCGCCGTCTTGAATGGGCCCACCATATCCAATCCCCAGACGGCAAAGGGCCAGGTGATGGGAATGGTCTTGAGTGCCGAAGCCTGCATGTGTTGCTGTGAGCTAAAAAGCTGGCAGCCTTTGCAGCGTTTGACTAGCTCTTTGGCGTCGTCCAAAGCAGTCGGCCAGAAGAAGCCGTGGCGGAAGGCTTTGGCGACAAGTGATCTTGATGCGGCGTGGTGGCCGCACTCTCCTTGGTGTATATCCCTGAGGATCGCGATGCCTTTCTCCTGCTCGACGCATCGCTGCAAGACTCCGGTGGCGCTGCGCTTGACAAGCTCTCTGTTGACGATTGTGTATGTTCCAGCCCGGCGCTGGACTTGTCTTGCTTCGTTTTTGTCAGCCGGCAGATCTTGGTTCACCAAAAAGTTGCGGATGGTTTGGGCCCATGATGGAGCGGCGACTTCCTCTGCTATCAATGTGGCTACAGCCACCAGGGTGGGCGGGCTGGGTAATGCAGTGCTGGAGTCGGCCGCCGCTTGCTGTGCTGAAGAAGTCCCCGGGCCGGCTACCGCAGTCCTTGGGTCGGCTACCGCAGTCCCCAGGCCGGCTACCGCGGTCCCCGAGCCGGGTACTGCAGTCCCCGAGCCGAATATTGAAGTCCCCGGGCCGGCTGCTTGATTCTTCGAGCCGGACCCGGCCTCCTCGGGGTTAGGCGGCACGAAGATGGAGTCGGATTCCGGAGACGGCTTGATTGATGGCTTGAGGAGGCGCTGTAGGGCGACACCGGTTGGTATTGCTTGCCGCGTGGAGCCTATTCGGGCCAGAGCATCTGCTGGCTCGTTGTCGGCTCGCGGCACATGAAGGAATTCACACCCGTCGAAATATCCGCTGATTTGCTGCACTAGGAAGCGGTAGCTCGCCATGTTTGCGTCCTTGGCGTCCCAGTCGCCAGAAGATTGCTGCACCACCAAATCCGAGTCGCCATAGCACAGGACCCGGCGGATGCGAAGTTCCTTGGCAAGCCGGAGCCCGTGTACGAGCGCTTCGTACTCGGCTACGTTGTTGGAGGCGGCGAAGTGGATCTGGAGCGTGTATCTGAGCTTGTCGCCCTTTGGAGAGGTAAGGACGACGCCGGCTCCCAAGCCGGTGCGCATCTTTGATCCGTCAAAGTGCATGCGCCAATGGGTGGAGTCGGGCGCTGGTGGTAAGTACTGGGTCTCGGCCCAGTCGACGAGGAAGTCGGCCAGCGCTTGTGTCTTGATGGCGGTGCGGGGTTGGTAGAAGATCGTGTAGGGGGCCAGCTCGATGGCCCATTTAGCCACCCGGCCGGATGCATCCCGGCTGCCTATGATCTCGGCCAGCGGGGCAGTGCATACGACCGTGATGGGATGCTCTTGAAAGTACGGCTTCAGCTTCTTGGTGGCGAAGTACACGCCATAGCACATCTTCTGATAGTGCGGGTAATTTTGTTTCGAGGCGGACAGCACCTCGCTCAGGTAATAAACCGGCCTCTGGACCGGCTGGGCTCGGCCTTCTTCGGGGCGTTCGACCACAATGACGGTGCTGACCACCCGGCTAGTGGCGGCAATATATAGGAGCATGGGCTCCTTCTCAGTCGGTGCCGCCAAGACAGGCGGCGTGGACAACATTTTCTTCAGCTCGTGGAAAGCTTGGTCGGCCTGGTCATTCCACTCAAAGTGAGTGCTCTTCTTCATGAGGCGGTAGAGGGGGAGAGCTTTTTCTCCAAGCCGGCTGATGAAGCGGTTCAGAGAGGCCAGGCACCCGGTGAACTTCTGAATCTCTCTGAGCTTGGTTGGGACCGCCATCCTCTCGATGGCCTTGATCTTCATAGGGTTGCACTCTATGCCGCGTTCGGAGACCAGGAAGCCTAGGAGCTGGCCGGCTGGCACTCCGAACACGCATTTCTCCGGGTTGAGCTTGATCCGGAACCGGCGCAGGTTCTCGAATGTCTCCTTTAAGTCTTCCAGCAGAGTGCCACGCTTCTCCGTCTTCACCACAACATCATCCACATAGACGTGGGCGTTCTTGCCGAGCTGCATGAGAAGGCACTTCTGCATGCAACGCTGAAAAGTGGCGCCGGCATTCCTCAAGCCGAACGTCATAGTCAGGTAGCAGAAGGCTCCAAATGGCGTGATGAAGGCGGTCTTCAGTTGGTCATCCGGGTTCAGCTTTATCTGGTGGTATCCCGAGTAGGCATCCAAAAAGCTCAATAGCTCGCATCCGGCTGTGGAGTCTATCACTTGATCAATCCTAGGTAGAGCGAAGGGATCTTTTGGGCAGGCTTTGTTGAGGCTTGTGTGATCTATACACATGCGCCACTTGTTATTCTTTTTCAGCACGAGAACCGGGTTCGCGAGCCACTCGGGGAAGAAAACTTCCATGATGAAGCCGGCTGCGAGAAGCCGGGCTATCTCCTCCCCTACGATCCTTCTCTTCTCCTCTGACAGTCGGCGGAGGGGCTGCTTGACTGGTTTAGCATCCTCCCGCACGTACAATTTGTGCTCGGCGAAATCCTTCGGAACACCCGGCATGTCCTTGGGGGACCATGCAAAGATATCCCGATTCTCACGGAGGAAATCGACGAGCTCGCCTTCCTATTTGCTATCCAGGCTCGCCCCAATGACGGCAAACCTCTCGGGGTGCTCGGGGTCGAGCTGTATCTTCTTGGTCTCCTTGGCCGGCTGGAAAGATCCTTGGGCATCATACTCCTTGGAGTCGGCGGGTTGGTTTAGCTGCTTGCTGGCCAGGGCCACGACCCTGTCCAGCGTCTTCTTCTCTGTGGCGATCACAAGGGATTCGGCCAGCCGGCTGCTGGCCACGGCGCAGTCGGCGGACTTCTTGTAGTCGCCGGCGATGGTGATGACACCCTTGGAGCTTGGTATCTTCATCTTGAGGTAAGCGTAGTGGGGGACCGCCATAAACTTGGCCAAGGCGGGTCGGCCAAGCAAGGCGTGGTAAGGGCTCTCCAGGTCCACCACCTCGAACCAGATTGCTTCCCGGCGGAAATGATCCTTGCCCCCAAAGAGTACATCGATCTTGATCTTGCCGATGGGGGCACAGGACAAACCGGGTACGATGCCGTGGAACACCGTTCGAGTCGGCGCAAGCTGCTTTGCCTTGACACCCAGCTTCTCCATGGTGTCGCGGCACAGGATGTTGATGCTGCTCCCACCGTCGATCCGCACGCGGGAGAAGCGTGCGGCACGCGTATCCGTTGCAAGGGTGGCCTCCAGGACCAATGCGTAGGAGCCGGGGGACGGCATCACCTCGGGGTGGTCGGCCCGGCTCCAACTGATGGGTTTCTATGACCAGTGCATGTGGCCGGCTGGGCTGGCGGCGGCCACATTGACTTCTTGTTGCTCTCGGCGCTTGCTGCGCCGGTCTTCAGGCTGGCTCGTGAAGACAACATAAGATGCTTGCTCATCGGGGAACTCGTCCTGCATGGCGTCGACCGCGGGCCGGGCGGCCTTGGGCGGCGGAGCCGGCAGGCGGAGTCGGCGTGAGCCCTTCGCCCTTGGAGATTCGGGTGAGCCAATTGCATTTGCGGGTCGTGTGGTTGGACGGCTTCGCGCCGCTGTGGAACTTGCACGGGGCATCAAGGGTTTGCTCGTAGGAGAAAGCCGGCTGCCAAGCCGGCCGGCCGCCCTTGGGCTTCTTGGGCGCGGGCCGCCCCTTAGGCGGCACATCTTCGACCGTGGCCACCTGCCGGCTAGCGGGAGGCAGCGCAGGGCCCTTGCGCTTCTGATCGTTCTGGGGTTGGCGTCGGCCGCCGTCTCCAGTCGGCGCCTGGGGCGCCGGATTGAGCACTTTTTCGGACGCGTCCACGCGGAGCTCGGTCTTCATTGAGGAGTCGGCGGTGGCGTACTTGTCAGCGATGTTCAGGAGCTCATCGAGGGTAGTCGGCTCATCGCAGAGAAGCTTGTGCTTGAGAAGGGTGCCCTCTCGGCACCCGGCAGTGAAATATTCGATGGCTTGCACCTCGTGCACCCCTTCGCAGGAGTTGCGGAGCTCGGCCCAACGCGTGAGGTAGTCGCGAGTGGACTCGGTTGGGCCCTGTACGCACAGGGAGAGCTGTCTGGGCTTGGGAGCCCGCTTGTAGGTGCTAGTGAAGTTGCGAACGAAGGCTTCAGTGAAATACACCCAGCTGTTGATGCTGAGGGGCTTGAGGCTGTTAAGCCAAGTCCGTGCCTTGCCTTGCAGCATGAGGGGCACATACTTTACGGCAACGCGCCGGTTGCCATTGGCGATGCTGACGGCCATGGAGTAGTCGGTCAGCCAGTCTTCCGGCTTCACCGAGCCGTTGTACTTGGGTGTGTCTCTTGGGAGCGAGAACCCTTTGGGGAAGGGCTCGTCGTGGATGCGGGGGCCAAAGCAAGGCAGGCCGACATCGTCTTCTTCTTCTAGCGCCAGGGATCGGTCCAGGCGGTCGATCCGCTGGCGGGCGTCGTTTTCGCCGATTCCCTCGCGGCGACCAAGCCGGCCGCTGAGAGTCGGGTGAGCCACTGGAGGCGGGGTGGGATATCTCTCTCCGCGAGCTCGAGGCGGAGGCGGGGTGCCCCGCCATTCCATGGCTCGGGGGCGGCCGTCCGCGTCTCGCTCGATGGAGACTTGGGTCCGGCTTCGGCTGGAAGCCGGCTCTTTCTAGCGCCGCGCGCGGGTGTTGCTTGTAGTCGGCGACCGGGAGGTCGCGCCGTGGTCGCGGCGCGGGGGAGGGCTCCCCGCGCAGGCGTCGGCTTCGTGCCGTCGTGCGGTCGCATCGATTAGTTGCTGGATGCGCCGCATCATGTGGGGGAGGTCTTCGGCTTCCAAGCCGTCCAGATCGTCTACGGCCGCCTGGGCGGCGCGCAGGTTCTCGAGCGGGGTGGCGTAGACCGGGCGATCCACTCCAAGCGTGTCGGCGATGACGGCGCCGCGTTGCCTAACAACGCAGGCCCGGCTTGGGCCTGCCGGAGCCGGCATGCCGAAGGCGGCGCGGTCAGCTTCGCGCTGGTAGGCCTCGGTGAGGCGTCTTACGGAGGCTAGCCGCCGGCCCTCCGCGAGGAGGGCGAGGCGGCGTGCCTCCAGAACTTCGTCGCTGGCGTCAGCCGGAAGGGGGGCGGACAAGTCGTGGGCCGCCGCGCGTGGGGCGTCGTGGGCGTCCTCGTCAGTCGGGCCGTCGAGGCCGGTAACCATCACCTCGGGGGCGTCAGAATCGCGATCGCCAGCCGGAGGGAGCGGGTCGTTGTAGACCGTGACGTTGGTGGGGAAGGTATCGTAAGATGCCATGTCGGAGTCGACAGGCATCGGGTCGGTGGAGCCAACCGACTCCAAATCCACAGCGGGCTCGCTGGAGACGTGGAGCTGGCCGAAGAGGTTGGCGAGGTGATCAGTGCCCGCATCGGAGGCAAGCTCGTCGGAGATGCGGGCCTTGTCGAAGAGGTCGGCGAGGCCGCTCGCCGCGCAGATGTTGGTGACGCCATGCAGCGCGTCGCGGCAAGCGCCATCGGGCGAGCCAGGCTGGCTATGCTCACGGGGAAGGAAAAGTGTTCCCGTCCAGAACAGGTCTCCGGACGACGGTGCACCTGGCCCCACGGTGGGCGCCAAATGTCGGGTGGTAGGAGCGACATATGCCAACGGGTGGCTTATCATTGCGGGGGCCAATAGAACATCGCCGGTGCCTGGAAACGGGATGAGGTGAAGACATGCACGCCGGCGAATCTTACCCAGCTTCAGGGCTCTCCGGGGAGATAACACCCCTACTGCTGCTCTGCGGGGTCTCCGCATGGTTACTAAGTGAACAAGTAGCCACAATGCTCCTTGAGCTATTTTGGGTGGAAGGAGGAAGAAGGGCTCAGCTCAGCCTGCTTCCTCTCCTTGTATGGTGTCTAGGTCTAGAATGAGAGTCCAAACCTTTGCATGGGTGCATCGTGGGGGTTTATATAGGCCTACCCCCCGGGGGTACAATGGTAATCCGACTGGGCGCAGGGCCCAGCTGTCTGTGACTATGCTTGCCGGCTTCTGCGCCGGCTTCTGGGGCCCGCCGGCTGCCGGCTCCTGGGTCGACAGGCCGGCCCCACCGGTCAGGGCCTGGTCGGCGGCTGGTTACTGTTACTCCGTGTTGTTGACGCAGGCTTGGTCGGGGTAAGCGTGGCTACAGTAACGCCGCCTTGGCGGGCGATTACTGTAGCCCCGCCGCATCTTGCCTCCTTAATGGGCATCTCCTTCGAGGAGGGTGGCAGGCCGGCTATGTGAAGCCGGCCCTCTATCTTGCCGGCTTGAGAGGAGGTGCGGCCGCCTTCGGCATCTCTCTGCCCGAAGGGGCCCACCGCCTCGGGGGCCACACTGGCGGCCCATCGTGGATGGCGTCAGAGCCACCGTGGCTACAGTGCCGTGCCGGGCGGGCCGCGGCTGCCCGTACGACGCGCTGTACCAGGCGTGCTTCGGGTTTTGGGGGTGGCAGGCTCCACTGTAGCCACGCCCCGCTTCATCATCGCAGAGTGGACGCCTACATTATGGGTACGACGTTGACTGCTTCATGGGAGTCGGCCTGGCTGTAGCCGGCCTTGTTGTAGCCGGCCTCTCATAGCCGGCCTTGCGGTAGCCGGCCCTGCCGTAGCCGGCCCTCCACAGCTTTCTTCATGAGGGTAAAGGGCGGGCCGCCCCCGAAGCCGGCTAGGAAGGTAGTCGGCTAGGGGGGAGGCAGCCCAGGTCTTTAGTCTTCTTATGAGCCGGATGGGCTCGTAATTTTTTCTGAGGGGCCAGGGCAAGCCGGCTGGGCTACCCATGGCTATTTACCCCGACAGGGACGCATAGTTGCGTCCACCCATATAAGGGGATAAGGATCCACCTTTTCATCCACGCCTTCTTCCTCCTTTGCCTATCCATTTCCGCGCACTCGAGCTCCAGCGCCCAAGTCCGCACACCCCACCTCAACCTTCTCCAGCCATGTCCGGAGCGGGAGGCAAGTGGATGGTATCCTCCATCACAGAGGGACACATCAAAAAACTGAGGAAGGCCGGATACTTGTCTAACGACATTGCGCACTGGCTTCCCGAAGAGGGGCATCTCATCCCCAACCCTAGGCCCCATGAGAGGGTGGTGTTCCTCCCCCATTTCCTCCGTGGACTGGGCTTCCCTCTCCACCCATTTGTCTGGGGGCTCATGTTCTACTATGGCCTGGATTTCCACGATCTGGCCCCGAACTTTGTCCTCAACATCTCGGCGTTTATCGTCGTGTGCGAGGCTTTCTTCTGCATCCGCCCCCATTTCGGCCTATGGCTCAAGACTTTCAATGTCAAGCCGAAGGTGGTCCGCGGCACCCAGGCGGAGTGCGGAGGCGCCATGGTGGGCAAGATTCCCAACGTCCTATGGCTTGAGGGTTCCTTCGTGGAGACCCTAAAGGGGTGGCAATCGGGGTGGTTTTACATCACTGAGCCGCGCGACCTTGAATGGGTCGCAGCCCCCGAGTTCCGATCTGGACCCCCTACGCGGCTCACCTCCTGGAAAGAGACGGGCCTGTCGTGGGGTAAACAAGGAGAGCTGACCGGACTCCAAACATGCGTCCAAACCCTGGTGGACAAGAAGCTCAAACTTGTCAACGTAGTCCAGGTTATGCTCATCCGCCGGATCCTCCCGTGTCAACAACGGGCTTTCAACCTGTGGGAGTTCGACCTGGTGCGGCACCGAACTCTGAGCAGGCTCTTCAACACGACGTACGAAGATTCCTGGAAGGTGCTTTTCAAGGGCGCAGAGGCCCCCGCATCCGCTATCGAGGATCGCGGATTCAGCACGCAGCGTCACGCTCGTGCGGTAAGCTGTTTTTACCTTTTACAGGGTATTAGTTTTTCATAGTTTGACTCCATGCGGGATCTAAGCTCCCTTACCTTTGACAGGATTGGCAGGAGATGTCCGGACAGATCAACTGTCCGGCTCCTTTGCCCGAAGGCCCAGCAGACGCTCGCTTGGTGAAGCTGCTGGTTCTGGCACCCTATGTGGTGCCGGAGAAGAAGGCCAAGAAGAAGGCCACGGGGACTCGAAAGAGTGCCCGGCGCCAGGAGGTGTCGGATTCATCATCCGACGACTCCAAGGCGCACTCCTCCCGTGAAGACGAGGAGGAGGAAGAAGAGACCTCTCCCCCTCCAGCGGGGGAAGGGAAGAAAAGGAAGGCCGCCCCAACTGGGGAGGCCGAAGGGTCCAAGAAGGGGAAGACCCCTTCTCCGGACTACTCCACCAATGCCGACAACGACGAAGAGGAGTGGCCGCACAGGGCCAAGCCCCTGGCGAGATCGTAAGTATTCAGACACCAGAGCAATTCATAGTGTTCCTTTCTTGCACAGCTCCTCCTTACGGCGAATATGACTATGCAGTCCGCCCAAGGCCGGGCTCGACAAGTCGTCGAGCGGCTCCCTGGATTCGTCGGACGTGAATCCACTTCCGCCCGCTACCTCCCCCCACCCTACGGACGACGCCGAGGTGCTGTCCCAACAGGTTCCAAGCCAGGAGGAGGTGGTCCTGGAGGCGCCGCAAGGCGACCTACCGGACTCCAGGCGCAAAGGGGATAAAACCCCCAAGGGCCCCGAGTCCGGCCTTGAGCCGGACACCGCGCCGGAACCTTCAACAGTTTGTGACTCCGGTAGGCAGCCTGCTTCCAAGAGGAGCAAGCCTACCGAGCCGGTGACCTCCGTCCAACCGGAGGCACCGGACAATTTGCTGGAGGTGCTTAAAGGCGCCTCCATCGACAAGGAGCACCGCACTATTATGAGTGCGGTGATCCAGAAGGTTCAGTCCGCCAAGAGCGGACTGACTGAAGCCTATGCCAGCCTTCTAACAAGCTTTGAGGTAAGTAAAGAATATGTAAAAATATTACCGCATAGACAGTAGCCCCTGAGGCTCTGTTCGGCGTTCAGAAAGAAAAGCCGAATAGAGGATCTAATAACATTCGCATGAGTCTAACATAATCAAGTCAATATGCGTATATAGGCTTCGCTGCTGGCCTCCGCCGCACTGACTGCAGAGGTGGATACGCTGAAGCAAAACCTCGCGCGGTCCGAGAACGAGCTCGGCCATGCCAAGAGGCAACTCGAGGAGAAGGAAGGTAAGTAATACCTTGCGCAAGTATATAGAGAAGATGTGGTTGCAAAAAATGACAGGATCAACGTGCTATTATAGGGGCCACGACCGAGGTCGCAACCCTTAAGAAAGCGTTGTCCGAGGCCGAAAACAGAGCGGCCGTGGAGCGCACAGAGAGAGGGAAGAAGGAGGCGCGGGTGGAGGAGGTGCAGAAAGAGCGCCAGGCTCTCGTGAAAAAACACGAGACTTTGGAGCTTGACTCAAAGACGCAAGCGTCCGAGCTTGCGGCAGCCCTCGAAAGCGCGAAGTCTGCCAAGGCCGAAGCCCAGAAAGCCCTCCAAGAAATTGAAGTGATGAAGAAGATAGCGACGAGTAAGGCATTCATTATGCAAAGAAAGCACGTGAAAGTGAATTACTTGTTACTTACCCGAGTCCGTAGCTCTCCAGGAGCATTCGCAGATTTGCCCCGTAGTGCGTCTGATGCCGCCGCCTACTACCGATCCGAGGAGGGGAGCTCGACGGAGAAGGTGTTCTGGTATCAGTATGCTGAGGCCGGACACCTAGTGCCTTTGAGCGACCAGCTGAAGCAGATGGTCGAGCTCCACAAGGTGGCCGAACAGGCCATAAAGGGCCTCGTAGTTCGGCTTTGGTCTGGAGAGGATCTGCCTGGGAGCTACTTCGGGCTGGTGAGGCGGCTGGTGGATGCCTGTCCACGGATTGAAGTAATCAAGCGCTCCGTCTGCATCAAAGGTGCCCGTAGGGCGCTTGCCCGTGCTAAAGTGCACTGGGGCAAGATGGATGCGGAGAAGCTGGTGAAGGATGGGCCGCCGCGGGGCAAGGAGCATCGCATCCCAGAAGCATATTATGAGGGCGTCCTGAAGGGTGCCCGCCTTATAGCGGATGAATGCTCCAAAGATGTAATTTTTGAGTAAACTCGCATTTGTGATCCTGTACGCTGAAAACTTGTTCATATGCGCTAAGCAACGCTTTTGAATTTAAAATATTACCTTCTGTTCGGCCGTTTATCAAATTTGAGAGATGGCGAGTCATCGGCTTCTGCCCCCATGCCACGAGTGCTGGGGTGTTCGGGATAAACATGAGCGCTCTTTTTCTCATTCTTGGGTCCTTCGAGGGAGGCGCTCAACACAACGAACAAGGCAATTGGACTATAATGCTTGAACACTCTCACTTAGCCATAGAATTCTATAATTTTAAATTTCGGCGAGCCCCTAGTGTTCGAAAGACCGAGTTCGGGGCGCTATCCACGCCTAGGCCGGACAAAGCCGACTCCTCGCTTTAAGCGGCATAAGTCTTTAGGGACTCGAAAACCTCTCGAACAGCGAACAACTCTCGCCTCATCATGACGGTCAGTTTTAGCTTTCTCTACTGAGGTGCTTAGCCCAGCTCAACTGGGGCACAATCGCAGTAGTTCTCCTAGTGCTACCTTAGCCGATATAATGGAACGTAAGGTACCAAAACATAGGAGCCAGGCAAACCCAACTATTGACCCAAGACATGATTCAGAGCCGATGCATATAATGCTATAAGTTCAGGGTGCCGCACTTGTGAAAGTGTTCGGACTTCTCACACAGTATTGTGGGGTACTTAAGCCCCTGGCATATTGGCCGTACCAAAGTGTACGGGTGCAACATGTCATTAATGAACATATATTCGTAAAAAAGAGTAATGCAATAATAGACGGAAGCTATGCATTGTTTATTTTAAAAAGCTGCGATCAAAGGAAAACGATACAAATAGTGCAATAAGCAAAAGATGGGACTATTTGACATGTCCTTTCCAGGGGCGAGCTACGGAATGTTATGTGAAACAGGTATACTGCTCGTTATAGAGACCACCTTAGAGTTCCATAGTGCGGCGTAGCTTTCTGCTTCCCTGGTTGTATCGTTTGTACGACAATTATACTGCTGGACAAGCCTTCCGAAGAATGGAGTCCTGAAAATAAGAGAAAATTAAGAGATTGGAAGCCCCTAGTGCGGTTCAAGCCATGTTTCGGGCGTGCCGTGATGGTGCCCCTCCCCCTGTGCCCATGGTATTTCCAAAGCGTAGTTATGTACGCGCAACACTGGTTTCGCAAGTTCGCGAGGGCTGGGGTTGGGGCCGCATTTATACGTTTGCTCGGAACATGCCAGGCGGTCTTGTTGTAGGTTACTCCGGGCGCGCTTGATGGTGTCCAGACGTTTAATGGCCGGACTGGAGAATTGCCTTGAGAGTCTGCTTTGTACTTCCGCTGCGATAGCCTCCATATGCTCCTCCGTTCGGAGAGAGAGTTTGGTGTTTCCATTGACCGTGATGACTCCTCGAGGGCCTGGAATCTTGAGCTTGAGGTATGCGTAGTGCGGCACCGCATTGAACTTGGCAAATGCGGTTCGCCCGAGCCATGCGTGATAGCCACTACGGAACGGGACTTTGTCGAAGATTAACTCCTCGCTTCGGAAATTATCCGGAGATCCAAAGACAACTTCAAGTGTAACTGAGCCTGTATAGTTGGCCTCTACACCTGGTATGACGCCTTTAAAGATCGTTTTAGTGGGTTTAATCCTCGAGGGATCGATGCCCATTTTCCGCACTATATCCTGGTAAAGCAGGTTCAGGCTACTGGCGCCGTCCATAAGGACTCTAGTGCGGTGAAATCCGTCAATAATTGGGTCTAGAACCAATGCGGCGAATCCGCCATGACGGATGCTAGTGGGGTGGTCCCTTCGATCAAAAGTGATCGGGCAGGAAGACCATGGGTTGAACTTTGGGGCGACTAGCTCCATCGAATATACGTCCCTTAGCGCACGCTTCCGCTCCCTCTTGGGGAGGTGGGTTGCGTATATCATGTTCACCGTCCGCACTTGTGGGGGAAAACCTTTCTGTCCACTGTTGTTCGGCGGGCGGGGCTCCTCCTCGTCATCGCTATGCAGCCCCTTGTCTCTGCTTTCGGCATTTAACTTGCCTGCCTGCTTGAACACCCAACAATCCCTGTTGGTGTGATTGGCTGGTTTTTCTGGGGTGCCATGTATCTGGAATGAGAGGTCGAGTATTCGGTCCAAACTGGATGGGCCCGGAGTATTTCTTTTGAATGGCTTTTTCCGCTGACCAGGTTTAGAGCTTCTGAATCCGGCATTAACTGCCGTATCCTCAGCATTGTCGCCATTAATGCGACGCTTTTTCTTGTTGCGACGCGTCCTGCCACTGCTATCCTTGGTATCCGAATTACCAGGGCTCTTGGTCATGTTATTGCTACGAGCTAGCCAGCTGTCTTCTCCCGCGCAAAAGCGGGTCATAAGTGTCGTGAGGGCTGCCATAGATTTCGGCTTTTCCTGTCCTAGGTGCCGTGCAAGCCACTCGTCGCGCATGTTATGCTTGAAGGCTGCTAGGGCCTCTGCGTCCTGACAGTCGACGATTTGATTTTTCTTGGTTAGGAACCATGTCCAGAATTGTCTGGTCGATTCCTCTGGCTGTTGAATTATGTGGCTAAGGTCATCGGCGTCTAGTGGTCGCACATAAGTGCCCTGGAAATTGTCGAGGAATGCGGTTTCCAGGTCCTCCCAACAACCAATTGATTCTGCTGGCAAGCTGTTAAGCCAATGCCGAGCTGGTCCTTTAAGCTTGAGTGGGAGGTATTTGATGGCGTGTAGGTCATCACCGCGGGCCAAGTGGATATGAAGGAGATAGTCCTCGATCCATACCGCAGGATCTGTTGTGCCATCGTATGATTCGATGTTCACGGGTTTGAAACCCTCGGGGATTTGATGATCCATTACTTCATCTGTGAAGCATAGTGGGTGTGCGGCGCCTCTGTATTGGGGTATATCGCGACGCAGCTCAAACGAGCTTTGTCTACTGTGTTCGGCCCGGCCGGATTTACTGTATCCGGAGTGACGATTACCGTCTCGTGCTGTGGGGCGCCCACGCGATCCGTAGATTGATCTTGTTTGCCTTGCCTTGTCCTCCAATATATCTCGCAGGTCTGGCGCATTTTCCCGTGCCTTGGTATTTTTTGAGTGGCACCGGGGTGCGGCTTGAGTGGAGGGCCAAGAGGCCTCTCTGTCGCAGCCACGGGGTGGCCGGTCGGCCGCATCATGCGCTGGTGATGTAGGTTTAGGTGCTTCCTCCTCTAATCGGGGTAGCAACCTGCGCTTTGGGTAGCTCTTGGAGGGGCGTTCGAGTTCATACTCTTCGGTCGCAAGGACTTCAGTCCATCTGTCGGCTAGCAAATCTTGATCAGTTCTAAGCTGTTGCTGTTTTTTCTTGAGGCTGCTCGCCATGTCCATAAGCCTGTGTTTGAAACGCTCTTGTTCGATGGGATCCACCAGCACGACAAATTCGTCGTCGTCGAGGCTTGCCTCGTCTTTGGAGGGATGCATGTAATTATTGTCCTCGACCTCTCTGTCTGCCGCTCTCTCATGAGGGCTGGCTTCTCCATCCTCCTGTGCCAAATCTTGCTGGAGGTGGTTGTCTTCGGCACTGTCCGGGGTGTTATTATCTCCCGTGCCGGAATCACCGTTTTTGCGTTGGCAGGATTTAGAGCGGCGCCGCTGACGCCGGCGCTTAGGCTGCTTCTTGGAGGGGTCATCCTCCGCTGTTCCATTGCCATTGCCTTCTTTTGGGGTGTCCACCATGTATATATCATACGAAGAGGTGGCTTTCCAGTGCCCTGTAGGCGCTGGTGCTTGATCGTCTCCTGCATCGGCGTCCATACCGTCGATGTCTTCGGAGTCGAAGTCAAGCATGTCTGTTAAATCATCGACAGTGGCTACGAAGTGGGTGGTGGGTGGGCTTTGAATTTCTTCATCATCCGCATCCCAACCTTGCTGACCATAGTCCGGCCAGGGCTCTCCTGATAAAGAGAGAGACTTTAGTGAATTTACAATATCGCCGAAGGGCGAGTGCTGAAAGATGTCCGCGGCGGTGAACTCCATGACCGGCGCCAATCGGGTTCGATCGGTAGGGGCGCGGAAGGCTCGGAGTCTAGAGAGGAGTCCGGCTCCTTGGAGTCACGGGCTTCGCAGAGAATAGGTCTGGTGTTCGGCTCGATCGCCGTAGAGATTGCAGCCCCCGAGGCGGTGTCCAACCACCCGTCCTCGATTGGCACAGTTGGCTCCGAATTAAGGGCCGGGGCTGATGCGGGTGTGGCCTCCAGGGCACTGTTCGGTGGCAGAGCTAGATCATGCCCATCGTGACAGTGCGGCACGCTCGGCTGCGACTCGGATCCGTTGAAGATCAAGTCTCCGCGGAGGTCGGCCGTGTAGCTCAAACTTCCAAATCTGACCTGATGGCCAGGGGCGTAGCTTTCGATCTGCTCCAGATGGCCAAGCGAATTGGCCCGCAGTGCAAAGCCTCCAAATACGAAGATCTGTCCGGGGAGAAAGGTCCCACCTTGGATCGCATCGCTGTTAATGATCGGAGAAGCCATCGGGCCTAAAAGTGACGACACAGAGCAACTCTCAATGAAAGCACCAATGTCGGTGTCAAAACCTGCGGATCTCGGGTAGGGGGTCCCAAACTATGCGTCTAGGCGGATGGTAACAGGAGGCCGGGGACACAATGTTTTACCCAGGTTCGGGCCCTCTTGATGGAGGTAAAACCCTATGTCATGCTTGATTAATATTGATGATATGGGTAGTACAAGAGTAGATCTACCGCGAGATCAGAGAGGCTAAACCCTAGAGGCTAGCCTATGGTATGATTGTTGTTCGTCCTATGGACTAAAACCCTCCAGTTTATATAGACACCGGAGAGGGCTAGGGTTACACAGAGTCGGTTACAATGGTAGGAGATCTACATATCCTTATCGCCAAGCTTGCCTTCCATGCCAAGGAAAGTCCCTTCCGGGCACGGGACGAAGTCTTCAATCTTGTATCTTCATAGTCCAGGAGTCCGGCCGAAGGTATAGTCCGGCTATCCGGACACCCCCTAATCCAGGACTCCCTCAGGATTCATGTATGAGAACAAACTGTGGACTTCGGTTGACTTGCCCGATGATCGGCAAGCAATATAGAATAAATGGATCTTCAAGAAGAAGACTGATGCTGATGCTAATGTTACTTTCTACAAAGCTCGACTTGTTGCACAAGGTTTTCGACAAGTTCAAGGGGTTGACTACGATGAGACCTTCTCACCCGCAGCGATGCTTAAGTCTGTCCGAATCATGTTAGCAATTGCCGCCTTTTATGATTATGAAATTTGGCAAATAGATGTCAAAATTGCATTCCTTAATGGATATCTTAAAGAAGAGTTGTATATGATGCAACCAGAAGGTTTTGTCGATCCATAAGGTGCTAAGAAAGCATGCAAGCTCCAACGATCCGTTTATGGACTAGCGCAAGCCTTTCGGAGTTGGTATATATGATTTGATAGTGTCCTGGGTTTGTCACAGCAGATGTCCTCATGAAAGGACTTAGTCGTGGAGCCATCACTACGGGTTAGCTTGAAGGGGTTAAACCGGACAAGGGGGACACGAGGGTTTTTATATTAGTTCGGCCCCTTCGATGAAGGTAAAAGCCTATGTCTAGTTGTGGTTGGTATTGCTAGGGTTTCGATGACCAGGGAGCAAATCCGCTTTGCCTGGCTCTTGAGTTGTTGTTCCTCCCTAAACCGCTACCGGGTTGTCCCCTTATATACACAGGTCGATGCCTGCCGGTTTACAGAGTCCCGAGGCCGGATCATAAACGTGTCCGGCTCGGCCTCTATTCCTTCTACTTACAATACAAGTTTACATGATAAAGTCGGTTCACTACTACAGGCTTTAATCCGTCTTTGGGCCTTGGGCCTTCTTAAAGCGCCGGTATCTTGCCATCTTCATAGGATTCAATCTTCATGGAGCTAATCCGGCCATGCCTAGCCAGTTTACCTCCAGTATCTATATCCCCAACATTAGGCCCCAGACTGATTTGAACCTGTTCATGTCAATCTCCAATACTTAGAAAAATTCCTCCTTTGCATCTTCACCTTGATCTTGTAAACCGCCGTGGCGTCATACTCGAGGATCATTATAAACCACCATGTTGTCACCTTGCTATAAAAATGATACATCTCACCTTCAGTTAATGAGCCTCCGACAATCGAGGCGACCGCTCCTGTTAGGTATCCACTATTCTGGCTCCTCGATTCTCACGCTTGTCACCTGTCCCTTTACCTTATAAATAGAACCAAGGGTCATTTTCTTTTTCCCCCTTCATCTCCTCGCTTCTTCTTCCTCCTCGCGACGCCCCTGCACCCGAGTGCCGCCGCCGTCATCGAGCTCCGCCTCTGCATCTCCGTTGGCCGCTGCATCAACCTGGTTGTATCAGAAAGACGCGGTGCATCTCCGCAACCTCAACCGCTGCTGTAAGCCTCTCCTCTTTCCTCTGTAGATCCGTTAGGGTTCATGCTGCTTTTCTCGTGTTCTTCGTCAACCCGCAAATAGACGAGCTTTGATCTTGATGTGTTTCGCATAGTAGCTATAGAACTCCTTATCTCAGTCATTTGATCCAAACTTTTAGATATATAGCAACTTGATCTGGACCTTTGATGAATTGTTTCGCATCCAAACTTTTAAGTCTCAGTATTTTCCCCTTTCCTAACTCATGGTAGATCCAAAATGTCACGGCGACCTTATGAAACCTATTTTACCTTACTTCGCTGTTCTTGCCTTATATCTGTACCTTCTTCCTCACATAGGCGGTTTACCTTTGTAGAAAGCAATCTATCACATACCATTAGTCCCCTTGTAAACCAGCAAACCCCCTTTATCTTCATTGTAACAGTCCGGTTTAACAACACATGTATACCCTTGATATGACCTTGTCATTCATTATTGTATCAGCCTCCAGTTTACACAATTTCAGACATCTGTATATCTTTATTCCATTGCATCTTGCGCACCACCATGACTTATTCGTAAACCGACATTTCTTTCTCAGCTTTTCGTTTCACATTGGCCAAACAGTTTTGTGCTTGCAACTGGGCTCCTTTCCGGATCACCGAAGAACCGTTGAACGGAATGGTCAGTATCGGCACCTTGCCAAAGAAAACGGAAATCCGATGGCGAGTTCCAGGGAAAGAAAATCATCCTACCCCGAGACAGGGTGAGGTAGTAGTCTTTGTCGATCGCATAGGCCGTGGTTTCAAACCACCTGGGTCGAAGTTTTTCCGAGATGTTTGCTACCTCTTGAGCTTGCGTTGGATTTCCCCGAAGAGGAAGGGATGATGCAGCAGAGTAGCGTAAGTATTTCCCTCAGTTTTTGAGAACCAAGGTATCAATCCAGTAGGAGGCCACGCTCAAGTCCCTCGTACCTGCACAAAACGATAGCTACTCGCAACCAACACGATTAGGGGTTGTCAATCCCTTCATGGTCACTTACCAGAGTGAGATCTAATAGATATAATATTTTTGGTATTTTTGGTATAAAGATGCAAAGTGAAAAGTAAAAGGCAATGTAAAAAGCAAAGCAAGATTAAAGTGATGGAGATTAATATGATGAGAATAGACCCGGGGGCCATAGGTTTCACTAGTGGGTTCTCTCAAGAGCATAAGTATTCTATGGTGGGTGAACAAATTACTGTTGAGCAATTGACAGAATTGAGCATAGTTATGAGAATATCTAGGCATGATCATGTATATAGGCATCACGTGTGTGACAAGTAGAACGAAATGATTCTACATCTACTACTCTTACTCCACTCATCGACCGCTATCCAGCATGCATCTAGAGTATTAAGTTAAAAACAGAGTAACGCTTTAAGCAAGATGACATGATGTAGAGAGATAAATTCATGCAATATGAAATAAACCCCATCTTGTTATCCTCGATGGCAACGATGCAATACGTGCCTTGCTGCCCCTTCTGTCACTGGGAAAGGACACCGCAAGATCGAACCCAAAGCTAAGCACTTCTCCCATGGCAAGAACTACCAATCTAGTTGGCCAAACCAAACGGATAATTCGAATAGACTTGCAAAGATAACCAATCATACATAAAAGAATTCAGAGAAGATTCAAATATTATTCATAGATAGACTTGATCATAAACCCACAATTCATCGGTCTCAACAAACACACCGCAAAAAGAAGATTACATCGAATAGATCTCCACGAGAGAGGGGGAGAACTTTGTATTGAGATCCAAAAAGATAGAAGAAGTCATCTAGCTACTAACTATGGACCCGAAGGTCTGAGGTAAACTACTCACACTTCATCGGAGGGGCTATGATGATGTAGAAGCCCTCCGTGATAACGGCCCTCTCCGGCGGAGCTCCGGAACAGGCCCCAAGATGGGATCTCGTGGATACAGAAAGTTGCGGCGGTGGAATTAGGTTTTTGGCTCCTATTCTGATCGTTTGGGGGTATGTAGGTATATATAGGAGGAAGAAATACATCAGTGGAGCTCCGAGGGGCCCACGAGGCAGGGGGCGTGCCCTAGGGGGGTGCGCCCCCACCCTCGTGACCGCCTCTCTGATGCCTTGGCATAGGGTCCAAGTCTCCTGGATCACGTTCAGTGAGAAAATCACGTTCCCGAAGGTTTCATTCCGTTTGGACTCCGTTTGATATTCCGTTTCTTCGATACACTGAAATAGGCAAAGAACAGCAATTCTGGGCTGGGCCTCCGGTTAATAGGTTAGTCCCAAAAATAATATAAAAGTGGAAAATAAAGCCCAATATAGTCCAAAACAGTAGATAATATAGCATGGAGCAATCAAAAATTATAGATACATTGGAGACGTATCAGGCATCCCCAAGCTTAATTCATGCTCGTCTTCGAGTAGGTAAATGATAAAAAGAGAATTTTTGATGCGGAGTGCTACTTGGCATAATTTCAATGCAAATCTTATTAATTGTGGTATGAATATTCAGATTAGGAATATTCAAGACAAAAGTTTATATTAACATAAAAATAATAATACTTCAAGCAAACCAACAAAGCAATTATGTTTTCTTAAAGTAACATGGCCAAAGAAAGTTCGTCCCTGCAAAATCATATAGTTTAGTCATGCTCCGTTTTCATCACACAAGAATGCTCTCATGATGCACAACCCCGATGACAAGCCAAGCAATTGTTTCATACCTTAATAATTTCAAACTCATAAACTTTCACGCAATACATGAGCGTGAGCCATGGATATTGCACTATGGGTGGAATAGAATATAATGATGGGGGTTATGTGGAGAAGACAAAAAGGAGAAAGTCTCACATCAACGAGGCTAATCAATGGGCTATGGAGATGCCCATCGATTGATGTTAATGCAAGGAGTAGGGATTGCCATGCAACAAATGCACTAGAGCTATAAATGTATGAAAGCTCAACAAAAGAAACTAAGTGGGTGTGCATCCAACTTGCTTGCTCGCGAAGACCTAGGGCACTTGAGGAGGCCCGTTGTTGGAATATACAAGCCAAGTTCTATAATGAAAATTCCCACTAGTATATGAAAGTGATAACTCAAGAGACTCTCTATATGAAGAACGTGGTGCTACTTTGAAGCACAAGTGTGGAAAAAAGGAATAGTAGCATTGCCCCTTTTTTTGGGCCTTTTTTTCTTTGGCCTTTTTTTGGACAATGCTCTATTGAATGATGATCATCACACTTCTATTTATTTACAGCTCAATGATTACAACTTGATACTAGAACAAAGTATGACTCTACATGGATGCCTCCGGCGGTGTACCGGGATATGCAATGAATCAAGAGTGACAAGTATGAAAAAAATATGAACGATGGCTTTGCCACAAATACTATGTCAACTACATGATCATGCTAAGCAATATGACAATGATGAATGTGTCATGATAAACTGGATGGTGGAAAGTTGCATGGCAATATATCTCGGAATGGCTATGGAAATGCCATAATAGGTAGGTATGGTGGCTGTTTTGAGGAAGATATAAGGAGGTTTATGTGTGAAAGAGCATATCATACCTCGGGGTTTGGATGCACCGGCGAAGTTTGCACCAACTCTCGATGTGAGAAAGGGCAATGCACGGTACCGTAGAGGCTAGCAATGATGGAAGGGTGAGAGTGCGTATAATCCATGGACTCAACATTAGTCATAAAGAACTCATATACTTATGGAAAAAATCTACAAGCCATCAAAAACCAAAGTATTACGCGCATTCTCCTAGGGGGATAGATTGGTAGGAAAAGACCATCGCTCATCCCCGACCGCCACTCATAAGGAGGACAATCAAATAACACCTCATGTTTCAAATTTGTTGCATAACGTTTACCATACGTGCATGCTACGGGACTTGCAAACTTTAAATCAAGCACTTCTCAAATTCACAATTACTCTACTAGCATGACTTTGATATTACTACCTCCACATCTCAAAACAATTATCAAGCATCCAACTTTTCATAGTATTCAACACACTCAAAAAAAGTTTCACAAATCTTGAATACCAAGCATGTTATTATTAAGCGAATTACCATGCTATTAAGACTCTCAAAATAATTTAAGTGAAGCATGAGAGACCAATAGTTTCTTTAAAACAAATCCACCACCGTGCTCTAAAAAATCTAAGTGAAGCACATAGAGCAAAAATTATAGCTCAAATAGATATAAGTGAAGCACATAGAGCAAAACTACTTAGCTCAAGAAGATAGAAGTGAAGCACATAGAGTATCCTATCAAATTCTAATTCATGTATGGATCTCTCAAAAATGTGTGTACAGCAAGGATGATTGTGGCACACTAACAACCAAATAAACAAATAATACAAGACGCTCCAAGCAAAACACATATCATGTTGGTGAATAAAAATATAGCTCCAAGTAAATTGCCGATGGAAGTGGACGAAAGAGGGGATGCCTTCCGGGGCATCCCCAAGCTTTGACTTTTTGGTGTCCTTGGATTATCTTGGGGGTGCCATGGGCATCCCCAAGATTAGGCTCTTGCCACTCCTCGTTCCATAATCCATCACAAGAATTCACCCAAAACTTGAAAACTTCACAACACAAAACTTAAAGTAGAAAACTTGTGAGCTCCGTTAGCGAAAGAAAACAAAAAACCACTTCAAGGTACTGTAATGAACTCATTATTTATTTATATTGGTGTTAAACCTACTGTATTCCAACTTCTCTATGGATTATAAACTATTTTACTAACCATAGATTCATCAAAATAAGCAAACAACACACGAAAAACAGAATCTGTCAAAACAGAACAGTCTGTAGTAATCTGTAGCTAGCGCAAGATCTGGAACCCCAAAAATTCTGAAATAAATTGATGGACGTGAGGAATTTATCTATTAATCATCTGAAAAAATAATTAAATAAATATCTCTCTCCAAATAAAAACGACAGCAGTTCTCGTGAGAGCTAAAGTTTCTGTTTTTTACAGCAAGTTCAACAAGACTTTCCCCAAGTCTTCCCAACGGTTCTACTTGGAACAAACACTAATTAAACACAAAAAACACAACCAAAACAGAGGCTAAATAATTTATTTATTACTAAACATGAGCAAAAAGCAAGGAATAAAAATAAAATTGGGTTGCCTCCCAACAAGCGCTATCGTTTAACGCCCCTAGCTAGGCATAACAAGCAAAGATAGATCTAGGTATTGCCATCTTTGGTAGGCAATCCATAAGTGTCTCTCATGATAGTTTCATATGGAAATTTTATTTTCTTTCTTGGGAAGTGTTCCATGCCCTTTTTTATTGGAAATTGAAATCTAATATTCCCTTCCTTCATATCAATAATCGCACCAACCGTTCTAAGGAAAGGTCTACCAAGAATAATAGGGCAAGAAGGATTGCAATCTATATCAAGAACAATGAAATCTACGGGCACATAATTCCTATTTGAAACAATAAGAACATCATTAATTCTTCCCATAGGTTTCTTAATAGTAGAATCCGCAAGATGCAAGTTTCGAGAGCAATCATCAAAATTAAGGAAATCTAGCAAATCACACAACGTTTTGGGGATGGTGGAGACACTAGCACCCAAATCACCCAAAGCATAAAACTCATGATCTTTAATTTTAATTTTAATAGTTGGTAACCACTCATCATAGAGTTTTCTAGGGATAGAAACTTTCAACTCAAGTTTTTCTTCATAAGATTGCATCAAGGCATCAACAATATGTTCGGTGAAGGCTTTATTTTGACTATAAGCATGTGGAGAATTTAGCACAGATTGCAACAAGGAAATACAATCAATTAAAGAACAACTTTCATAATTAAATTCCTTGAAATCCAATATAGTGGGTTTAGCAACATCTAGATTTTTATTTCTTTCAATCCCACTTTCATCAATTTCATCATAAAGATCTAAATACTTCGAATTTTTAGAACGCCTTCTAGGTAAAGGAAGATCATATTCAGTTTCATAAAGATTCATATTGCAAAACAAAGATTTAATAGGAGACACATCAATAACTTTTAGATCTTCATCTTGATTTTCATAGGAATTGGAAGAACACGCTTGAATAAAGGCATCTTTGGAAGCACACGTCCTAGCGGTTCTTTCCTTGCACTCATCAATGGAAATTCTCATGGCTTTGAGAGACTCATTGATATCATGCTTAGGAGGAATATATCTAAGCTTTAGAGAATCAACCTCAAGAGAAATTCTATCAACGTTCCTAGCCAAATCATCAACTTTAAGCAATTTCTCTTCAAGCAAAGCATTAAAATTCTTTTGTGAATTCATAAACTCTTTAACACTATTCTCAAATTTAGAGGGCATCTTATTATAATTTCCATAAGAGTTGTTGTAGGAATTCCCATAATTATTAGAAGGTTTACTAGGATATGGCCTAGGATTAAAATTCCCTCTATAAGCGTTGTTACCAAAATTATTCCTACCAACAAAATTCACATCCATAGATTTATTGTTATTCTCAATCAAAGTAGACAAAGGCATATCATTAGGATCAGAAGAAACACTCTTAGTAGCAAATAATTTCATAAGTTCATCCATCTTTCCACTCAAAACATTGATTTCTTCTATCGCATGCACTTTTTTATTAGAAGATCTTTCAGTATGCCATTGAGAATAATTAACCATAATATTATCTAGGAGTTTAGTAGCATCTCCTAAAGTGATTTCCATAAAAGTGCCTCCCGCGGCCGAATCTAAAAGATTTCTAGAAGCAAAATTCAATCCGGCATAAAAAATTTGTATAATCATCCACAAATTCAAACCATGAGTAGGGCAATTACGTATCATTAATTTCATTCTCTCCCAAGCTTGTGCAACATGTTCATGATCAAGTTGTTTAAAGTTCATAATGTCGTTTCTAAGAGAGATGATCTTAGCGGGAGGGAAATACTTAGAGATAAAAGCATCTTTGCACTTGTTCCAAGAATCAATACTATTTTTAGGCAAAGATGAAAACCAAGCTTTAGCACGATCTCTAAGCGAAAAAGGAAATAGCTTCAATTTAACGACATCATTATCGACATCTTTTTTTCTTTTGCATATCACATAAATCAACGAAGCTATTCAGATGAGTACCGGCATCTTCACTAGGAAGGCCGGCGAATTGATCTTTCATAACAAGATTCAACAAAGCAGTGTTGATTTCACAAGATTTAGTATTGGCAAGAGGAGCAATCGGAGTGCTAAGGAAATCATTATTATTGGTATTGGTGAAGTCACACAATTTGGTAGTATCTTGAGCCATCGCAACAAACAAGCAATCCAACACACGAGCAAACAAAAGCAACGGGCAAAAGAGGCAAATAGAGAGGGAGGATAGAGAAAGAGAGGGCGAATAAAACGGCAAGGGTGAAGTGGGGGAGAGGAAAACGAGAGGCAAATGGCAAATAATGTAATGTGATAGATAGGGATTGTGATGGGTACTTGGTATGTTGACTTTTTGCGTAGACTTCCCGGCAACGGCGCGAGAAATTCTTCTTGCTACCTCTTGAGCTTGCGTTGGATTTCCCCGAAGAGGAAGGGATGATGCAGCAGAGTAGCGTAAATATTTCCCTCAGTTTTTGAGAACCAAGGTATCAATCCAGTAGGAGGCCGCGCTCAAGTCCCTCGTACCTGCACAAAACGATAGCTACTCGCCACCAACGCGATTAGGGGTTGTTAATCCCTTCATGGTCACTTACGAGAGTGAGATCTGATATATATAATATTTTTGGTATAAAGATTCAAAGTGAAAAGTAAAAGGCAAAGTAAAAAAGCAAAGCAAGATTAAAGTGATGGAGATTAATATGATGAGAATAGACCCGGGGGCCATAGGTTTCACTAGTGGCTTCTCTCAAGAGCATACGTATTCTATGGTGGGTGAACAAATTACTGTTGAGCAATTGACAGAATTGAGCATAGTTATGAGAATATCTAGGCATGATCATGTATATAGTCATCACGTCCGTGACAAGTAGACCGAAACGATTCTGCGTCTACTACTATTACTCCACTCATCGACCGCTATCCAGCATGCATCTAGAGTATTAAGTTAAAAACAGAGTAACGCTGTAAGCAAGATGACATGATGTAGAGAGATAAATTCATGCAATATGAAATAAACCCCATCTTGCTATCCTCGATGGCAATGATGCAATACGTGCCTTGCTGCCCCTTCTGTCACTGGGAAAGGACACCGCAAGATCGAACCCAAAGCTAAGCACTTCTCCCATGGAAAGAACAACCAATCTAGTTGGCCAAACCAAACGAATAATTCGAAGAGACTTGCAAAGATAACCAATCATACATAAAAGAATTCAGAGAAGATTCAAATATTATTCATAGATAGACTTGATCATAAACCCACAATTCATCGGTCTCAACAAACACACCGCAAAAAGAAGATTACATCGAATAGATCTCCATGAGAGAGGGCGAGAACTTTGTATTGAGATCCAAAAAGAGAGAGGAAGCCATCTAGCTACTAACTATGGACCCAAAGGTCTGAGTTAAACTACTCACACTTCATCGGAGGGGCTATGATGATGTAGAAGCCTTCCGTGATAACGACCCTCTCTGGCGGAGCTCCGGAACAGGCCCCAAGATGGGATCTCGTGGATACATAAAGTTGCGGGGGTGGAATTAGGTTTTTGGGTCCTATTCTGATCGTTTGGGGATACATAGGTATATGTAGGAGGAAGAAGTATGTCGGTGGAGCTTCGAGGGGCCCACGAGGCAGGGGGCGCGCCCTAGGGGGGCGCCCCCCACCCTCGTGACCGCCTCTCTGATGCCTTGGCATAGGGTCCAAGTCTCCTGGATCACGTTCGGTGAGAAAATCACGTTCCCGAAGTTTTCATTCCGTTTGGACTCCGTTTGATATTCCGTTTCTTCGAAACACTAAAATAGGCAAAAAAAACAGCAATTCCGGGCTGGGCCTCCGATTAATAGGTTAGTCCCAAAAATAATATAAAAGTGGAAAATAAAGCCCAATATAGTCCAAAACAGTAGATAATATAGCATGGAGCAATAAAAAATTATAGATACGTTGGAGATGTATCAATGTTCTTGCCAGTTTACAACTCCATCCTCAAGATATCGGACCCAACTTGGTGTCCAATCTATGCAACTTCCAAGTCTTCTGTGAAGTGTACTTACAAGAAGAGCCAACTACTGAGCTGTTCCGGGACTTCTTTCATCTAAACCGGCGTAGAGAGTTTGTAAATGGTCCCAATACTGAACTTGGTGGTGTCACTATTCAAAAGCGGAAGGAAGTTGAATTCCCTCATGCCAAACTACACAATCACCCTAAGGAATGGAACCAGACCTGGTTCTACTACATAGATACTTCTCCTGAAGATGAGAACCTTCTCCCAGGCTACCGTGATCACCGGCTTTCCAACACTCATCCAATGCCGCAATGTCTAAGTTCTACAGAACGGGCCAAATATGCCCCTCAACTCGCCAAACTCCGGGCCTTTATGGCCAACGGTTTAACGGGTGTTGATTTTGTGCGTTGCTGGATATCTTGGAGCGTCATGCCACTAAGCCGCCGCCCCGGTTTAATGTGTGAATATACCGGTGAATTGGACGACTCCCAATGCCACATCAACTACCAGATGCCCGATGAAGAAGTCACTGAGGGCGTTATGAAAATTATGAATGAACCGGAATCAGTCTGCCGCCAAACCGGCTTGAACCCCTTCTATACTCAAAACAAACCGCCTGCTGTTAGCACTATGCTCCCTTTTTATCTTTGATATCTTTAAATTGTTCAACTTGTAAACTTTCTTCTGTTTGTGTATAAACAGGGCGATGATCCCTTTTGGAAGCGAAAACCCGCAGATAAAGCGGCAAAGCCATCCCGTCCCAAAACCAAAGCTGTCAAGCGAACCTCAAAGCGGAAAACAGCCGAACGTATCAACATGGAGCTTGATGAAGATGCATATGAACCGGATGTTGAGGTATAACTTGACTCCCTTGGCTCCCTTTTCATGCACCTCATTAACAATGACCTTTATCAGGAGGACGTGGAAGGCAGCCAGGCTGACGATGTAGAGGTAATTATCCTTTCCTCCGGTTCAGACTCTATGCCAACACAAAAAACCCGCCAAGCGGCCCAGAAAGTAAGCTTTTCTCATCCTATTGCTCACTTGGATCCAACATTTATTTTGAAGACACAGCAGCATGAAGCTCGCCGAACAACCCGACACAACGGCCAACAGGTCACTTCCACCGGTTTACCTGATACCCCGGTTCGGAAGCGCCGATCTGAGGTCGCCCCCACTTCTGACCATTCTTATCCCAAGGCAGGTTATTTCAGACAACCTCTTAATCCGTCCGATTCAAATTATCAGGTGACACCTCCCTCATCTTCTGGCGAGTCATCAGCAACCCAACTCCCTCCTCTGAAAACTGTAGCTGGGTACGTATTCAAACCCATTCTTCAAATGTGTTGCAAATCTTGAATAAAATGCTAAACCTCTTTTACTTTTGTTGGCAGAGCCCAAGCCAGACCCAGTAAGAAAGCTCAGGTTAACAATCCGTTGGAAGACCAGGTGGTTTTTGAACAAGAGCAAATAGGTGATCCGGACCAAACTCGTGAACCGGAGGGTCCCCATCCTGAAGCTACCTTTAATGAGCCACCCCTTCAAGACCGGAATATTAATGAACAACCAGAAGCTGACACTGCTATGCCTGACCCTGAACCGGCAGCTCCAATCCGGGCTAGTCAGGTGAGAGCTACTGATACTCCATTATCACCCGCAAGAACTACTGAAGGCCAAGGAGATGACGTCATCATTACTGGCATGGACCACCGCTCTCCTAGCCATCCTGTAATCCTGTCCCAACATAGCGCCAAAGAAGAGCGTGCTGCCAGGGAAAAGGGCAAATGGAGCACTGACTTATCAAGCTATGCTCATCTTAGTACTGAAGAGCTTCACTCCGGTTTTTTAAACCGTCTGCACTCAAACCGGGACTATGAAGCCGGCTTGGTAAACCTGATGAAGGAACACTATGATGTATTTTCATCTCCCTTTATTTCTTGATTCCAAATTTGAAACACTAGCCCAAGTTGCCCCCAAGGGCCGTTTTATGATGTTAATCTTAATCCGGGACTTAGTAATACATTAATCCTCTCCAACGTAATTATGTAGCTTTCCTCAGCATAGCCCCCAAGGGCCGGTTTAGCTTTGTGAGGTAACCCGGGTCTTGAATTCATGCCTCCGTTTTGAACAGATGTACATTAGCCCCCAAGTGTTAAGGATAATGCTTGCATTGTACTTGAGACTTGTTGATAATAGAACAAATAGGCATTAGCCCCCAAGTACGAAGTGCATAACGTGTTATACACTTAGTACTTTAGAAAATACATATCCTGTTGTTGACATAGCTTCACCTTTGCAGGCCGAGTTGACTACTAGAGATGCTCGAACCACTGATCTGCAGGAAAATGTGAAGTCCCAACAAGCAGAAGCTTCTAAAGCGAAAGAGGAGATGGCCAAAGCCCTGGCGGCTATGGAGAAATTAAAAGAAACTTTTAACAAGGAGTGTGCTGACTGGGAGGCTGAAAAAGCCGGTTTAACCAAGAAAGCTGAAGACGCAGAAGCAGCCCTAAAACCAGTTGTAGACGAACTAACTGGCTTGAAGCGGCAAATCAATGCCATGACGTCCGCTGTATTTGGTAAGTGTATCCTTATGCTGTTTGTCCAATTCATGAGATCTTATTGTTTACCAGTCTGGTTGACTTTAAACCGTGACAGGCACTCGCATTACTCATCTAGGCGATGATATGCGGATGATGATTAAAGCGGCTTACACTTTGCTTGAACAATTGTATTCTGGAACCCAGCATGCCATTTGTACTGCAGCGTACAACAAGCCGGCTCCATCACTGATAAAGGAAACCCTTGAGAAGTTGGCCATGCTACCAGCCCAGATTACTGAACTGAAGAAGGCCGCCGCAAGAGCACGAGCACTGATCACACTAATCCGGGCCAAAGCTTGGATTCCGAATCTTGAAGTGGATGACATTATTAAAGGTTATCCAGGAGTGAGGGAGGACGGTTCAAACTTTGACAATGACGATCTTTGAAGGTTGACCAAAGAGATGCGGCCAATAGCTAGCAAACTGGCAGATGATACAGACTTATCTCGTTTCCAGCCGGTTTACGACACTGACGGCAAGAGGCAGCCTGCTGAAATCCATGAAGTCGAAGAACTTGTGCCTCCAATACGTAAGCATACCTACGCTCCTGACATTAACCCCTCCAGCCTAATCCATGAAGAAGCCGTGTTTCAAGCTTTAACCAGAATCGATTGGTCAACGGTTGATTTCCAGCGTCTGGGGAGGGATGAAGAAGAGGTGATTGCACCAACTGACCCGCAACCGTCAAGTCGTCCCGACGAAGCATCTTAAATCGGCAGCCGGGTTACCAGCTACTGTGTGCTACAGTTTGAAACAATTTATTCCAGTGAAGCCGTTTTGAAGCTTCGTGTAATAGGATAGTAAAAACATCCTTATCTGTCATGCCATCGAGCATGTTTGTGTTGCTTGATATTGGGAAAACTTGCTTTGCTTTTGGGATCTATTTATGCATAGTCCATGATGATTTGCGTTCCTGGATACAAGAACTTGAAAGTGTCCTAGTGGTTTACCACTGGACGGGTCATGATGCCCAGAAAATATACAAGACATGGATGTAGAACCAAAGTTTGTATTAATCAGATAAAATAAATAATATCTTCGACATACCTCGTTGGTTAGCCAACTACTTGTATGGTAGAGGTGAAAACACCAATCCGGAGTATTGATAACTCCCGGCCCTCTTGCTGTTTCATGTAGAAATCACATTGGGCTAAACAACCATTGAGTTGTTCCTATAAGGCTGGTGACATCTAGTCAAAACCAGACCGGAGCAGTTTGCCACCGGTTTTAGAATCTGATCATGTACTTACAACTGAGCGCTGAAAGTCAAGACGGGTTGTAGTGAACACCGGTTTGTCAGAAGAATATTTATAAATCCCTTATCATAGAAATAGCAAAAACAAAAGAAATATACAAGGCTTTTCATGGGCTGCCAGGCCCTAAATCAAGGGTTTTCATGGGTTTCTAGGCCACTGAGTTTAACCATTTTGCAAAGCCTTTTAAGATGGACCTCAATCTTTAACCAATCATCGGTTTAACTTTGACAAGTTCAGGGTCCGTGGGATTGACTTGTCAAACATTCGATGGGTCATACCAGGTTTACCTGGACGGAGTGACTTACTTAAAAAGGCAGGATAACCCGGGGTTTTAGGTGAATACACCTGGCTTCCAAGCCTGGCTTGGTAGCCTATTACAAGGGTTCAAACTCATTGTTCTTTGAGAAGCAAAGAGCCCCCAGGTAATATGTGATCTGTGCTCGGTGGTTACCTATGTTTGAACTGTGCTTAATGCAACAGACTCTCTTTGGCTCCACATAATTTCCTTTTGGCTTAACGCCTATCAAGAGGTGTAGCTATGGTGTGATAACAGCCAAGCCCCCTAGTGATATCCCTTTGTGGTTTCAAACCGATCAAGAGGTGTAGCTATGGTTCAAATATGACCAAGTCCCCTAGTGATTTTATTTATATCCGTGCGGCTGCAGAGACCGGGTTAACAAAATTCTGCTTTGACAGTAGAAGCTCTTATAGGCTCACACATGATGTAAAAAGAACAGAGACCCCGCTTTATTCGAGGCTTCGGTTTATTATATATAGTATATACATTGTCATAAATATGTACATAAGAAGAGCCTGAGGCTCAAGTATAATAAGGCCGAAGAAGAGATATATTCCATGGCCGCTTGGTCTCCTCCGATTTACGCGAGTCTTTGTGCTCTCGAACATCAATGAGGTAGTATGACCCGTTGTGCAGATTCTTGCTGACCACAAAAGGTCCTTCCCAAGGTGGGGATAACTTGTGCATATCAGTATGATCCTGGATGACCCGGAGCACCAGATCGCCCTCTTGAAAAGTCCTGGTCTTAACCCGGCGGCTGTGATAACGCTAGAGATCTTGTTGATAAATCGCTGAACGTGCTGCTGCAAGATCACGCTCCTCATCTAACAGGTCCGGTGAGTCCTGACGTGCTGTCTCATTATCAGCTTCAATATAAGCTGCAACACAGGGCGAGTCGTGACGTATGTCACTAGGAAGAACTGCCTCCGCCCCATAAACCATGAATAAAGGCGTGTAACCCATAGATCTGTTGGGTGTGGTGTTGATGCTCCATAAGACAGAAGGTAACTCCTCAACCCAACAACCCGGTGTCCGTTTCAAAGGAACCATAAGCCGAGGTTTAATACCTCTCAAAATTTCTTAATTTTCCCTCTCCGCTTGACCATTAGACTGGGGGTGAGCCACCGATGCTATATCAAGCCGGATGTGCTCACGTTGATAAAATTCCTCCATCTCTCCCTTTGACAGATTAGTACCATTATCAGTTATAATAATGTGTGGAAAGCCAAACCGGAATATCACCTTTTTGATGAACTGAACTGTCGTGGCCGCATCACACTTACTGACTGGCTCTGCTTCCACCCATTTGGTGAACTTGTCAACTGCCACTAATAAGTGGGCCTTTTTGTCCTTGGATCGCTTAAAAGGTCCAACCATATCAAGCCCCCAGGTCGCAAATGGCCAAGTTATTGGAATCATCCTCAACTCCTAAGCCGGAATATGAGCACGGCGTGCGAATTTTTGACAACCGTCACACCGTTTAACCAGATCCTCCGCATCAGCATGGGCCGTTAACCAATAAAAGCCGTGACAAAAAGCCTTAGCCACCAAAGACTTTGAACCGGCGTGGTGACCACAATCCCCTTCATGGATTTCTCGCAAAATCTCACAACCCTCTTGAGGAGAAACACAACGCTGAATTGCCCCTGTGATGCTGTAACAATGTAACTCCCCGTTGATTATGGTCATGGACTTGGGACGCCGGATTACCTGTCGGGCCAAGGTTTCATCCTTTGGTAACTCGCCCCGGTTCATGTAAGCCAGGTACGGGATTGTCCAATCCGGTATGATATGCAAAGCTTCCACCAATTGAGCCTCCGGATCAGGAATAGCCAACTCCTCCTCTGTTCGTACCTTGACCGACGGATTATGCAGCACGTCAAGAAAGACATTTGGTGGGACCAGTTTACGCTGAGAACCAAGGCGTCTTAAAGTGTCCGCCGCTTCATTCTTTCGCCGGTCTATATGGTCCACCTGATAACCCTTGAAGTGACCAGCTACCATGTCCACCTCTCGTCGATATGCAGCCATGAGTGGGTCTTTAGAATCCCAAGTGCCAGACACCTGTTGAGCCACCAGATCCGAGTCCCCAAAGCACTTAACCCGGCTTAAGTTCATCTCCTTAGCCATCCGAAGACCATGGAGTAAGGCCTCATACTCAGCTGCATTGTTAGTACAGGGGAACATCAAGCGGAGAACATAACAGAACTTGTCACCTCATGGGGAAGTTAGTATGACTCCAGCCCCCGAGCCCTCCAACTGCCTAGATCCATCAAAGTGAATAGTCCAGTACGTGTTATCTGGCTTTTCCTCTGGTGCCCGCAACTCAGTCCAATCATTGATAAAATCCACGAGCGCTTGGGATTTAATGGCTGTGCGAGGCATGTATTTGAGCCCGTGAGGTCCAAGCTCAATAGCCCACTTAGCAATCCGGCCAGTTGCTTCTCTGTTTTGAATGATATCTCCCATAGGGGCTGAACTGACCACTGTGATAGGATGACCCTGAAAATAATGTTTGAGCTTCCGGCTTGCCATAAACACTCCATACACCAGCTTCTGCCAATGCGGATACCTCTGCTTTGATTCAATGAGCACCTCACTAATATAATAAACCGGCCATTGAACCGGATACTCCTTTCCAGCTTCCTCGCACTCCACCACAACAGCCATGCTAACAGCTCGGGCATTAGCAGCCACATACAACAATAATGGCTCCTTATCGAACGGGGCTGCAAGCACAGGCGGTTCAGCTAGCTGCCTCTTCAGATCCTCAAATGCCTTATCAGCCGCCTCACTCCAGATAAAATCATCTATTTTCTTTAACATCTGATATAGAGGGATAGCCTTCTCCCCGAGACGACTGATAAACCGGCTCAAAGCCGCAATCCGTACGGCCAAACGTTGAACATCATTGATACACGCAGGTTTAGCCAAAGATGTAATTGCTGAGATTTTTCCGGATTATCCTCAATGCCTCTGGTTGACACCAGAAAACCCAAGAGTTTGCCTGCCGGGACACCAAAGACACACTTTTCCAGATTGAGCATCATCTTGTAACCTCGGAGGTTGTCAAAGGTTTCTCTCAAATCATCTATCAACGTTTCCTCCTTCCTGTATTTTATCACAATATCATCTACAGATGCATGAACATTGCGCCCAATCTGCTTATGAAGACAGTTCTGAACACATCGTTGATAAGTCGCCTGAGCACTTTTGAGCCCAAAAGGCATGGAGACATAGCAGAAGGTTCCAAAAGGAGTTATAAAAGCCGTTTTCTCCTGGTCCTTAACTTCCATTTTGATCTGATGATAATGTAGGACCTTGAAGTAGATGTGTCTAGAGGGGGGTGATTAGACACTTGATGCCAAAGTTGCAATTTTTAAGCTTTTTTGGTTTGAGTGGAGTTTAAGCATAATTTCAACACTCACAATACATATCAAGCAAGTATGCAAAGTGTATATAGGCAGCGGAAAGTAAAGCATGCAACTTGCAAGAATGTAAAGGGAAGGGTTTGGAGTATTCAAACGCAATCGGAGACACGGATGTTTTTCCCGTGGTTCGGATAGGTGGTGCTATCCTACATCCACGTTGATGGAGACTTCAACCCACGAAGGGTAACGGTTGCGCGAGTCCACGGAGGGCTCCACCCACGAAGGGTCCATGAAGAAGCAACCTTGTCTATCCCACCATGGCCATCGCCCACGAAGGACTTGCCTCACTAGCGGTAGATCTTCACGAAGTAGGCGATCTCCTTGCCCTTACAAACTCCTTGGTTCAACTCCACAATCTTGTCGGAGGCTCCCAAGTGACACCTAGCCAATCTAGGAGACACCACTCTCCAAGAAGTAACAAATGGTGTGTTGATGATGAACTCCTTCCTCTTGTGCTTCAAACGATAGTCTCCCCAACACTCAACTCTCTCTCATAGGATTTGGTTCTGGTGGAAAGAAGATTTGAGTGGAAAGCAACTTGGGGAAGGCTAGAGATCAAGATTCATATGATAGGAATGGAATATCTTGGCCTCAACACATGAGTAGGTAGTTCTCTCTCAGAAATAGGATGCTGGAAGTGTAGGCTTAGTCTGATAGCTCTCTCCACGAGTGAAGAGGAGGTGGAGGGGTATTTATAGCCCCCACACAAAATCCAACCGTTACACACAATTTACCAATCTCGGTGGGACCGAATCAGAAAACTCGGTCGGACCGAAATAGTAAACCTAGTGACCGTTAGGAATTTCGGTGGGACCAATTGGAACAACTCGGTGGGACCGATGTGCTAGGGTTAGGGAAAATCCAAAACTCAGTTTGACGGATTACTCAAACTCGGTGGGACCGATTTGGGTAATAAGCTAAACAGAGAGTTGGCCAAGCAAACTCGGTGGGACCGATTGCATATCTCGGTTGGACCGAAGATATTGCAACAGGTAACAGAGAGTTTGCAAGCCCATCTCGGTGAGACCGAGATCCCATCGGTGAGACCGAATTGCTAGGGTTTGGTAGTGGCAAATGACAAGTGAAACTCGGTGGCGCCGGATAGATAGAATCGGTATGACCAAGTTTGGCTTAGGGTTTAGGTCATTTGTGGATATGGGAAAGTAGCTGAGGATTTTGGAGCATATCATTAAGCACTTGAGCAAGAGGCTCATTAAGCAACTCCTCATCCCTCCTTGATAGTATTGGCTTTTCCTATGGACTCAATGTGATCTTGGATCACTAAAATGTAAAATGAAGAGTCTTGAACTTCAAGCTTTAGCCAATCCTTTGTCCTTAGTATCTTGGAGACCTTCCCACACCCTTTAGTCCATGCCACTCCATTGTTGAACTTATCTGAAACATACTAGATGAAAACGTTAGTCCAACAAGAGATATGTTGTCATCAATTATCAAAACCACCTAGGGAGCACTTGTGCTTTCAATCTCCCCCTTTTTGGTAATTGATGGCAACATACATCAAAGCTTTAGATAAAGATACAAAGAATAGTAAGTAAAGCTTTGGAAGGACATGTAACAAACATAGGCTCCCCCTACATGTATGCAATCATGTGAATATAAAATATAGAAGCATGTGAGAGCATAATCATGACAGAGTAGGCAATGTGTTACATGTATCTTGGCCATATGCATCAGAGCAAAAGATTATTAAGGAAAATACCTTCATGCTCATGAGTCCTTCTTGCAAACAGTATGTACATAGGCAAGAATTCATCATACTCATGATTTTGATGCATAGACTTACCTTGTAGTCTTAAGTTGGCTTAGGATGGAATGAACCTGCACAAACATGGTTAGATAACACAGGTACATCCACTAGCCAGAGCAAACAAAAGAAACAACAAGAATACCAAGACTGGGATGACATGTAGAGAGTGAGTACAAGGTACCACATTGGATTCAACATGTCCCCAAGAGTAAAGATATGCAATGAATTTGACTGATTTCTTTCCCATGGGTGTCTTGCTCCCCCTGAATCTTTCATGGGATATTGGGAGAAGATAGGGAACAGAAAATCAGAGCTGAAAGATACAAATGAATATGTCTTTCCCCCTAAAAAGACATGTGACATCTCTCCTCTTGAACATCAAGCATCTGGGATCCTTGAGTATTGTCTCTCCCCCTAGAGATCTCTTTCTCCCCCTTAATACATTATCTGGGACATCTGGGATCCTTGAGACTTTCTCTCCCCCTTTAGTGCTTTGATGTGATCTCTCTCTCTCCGAAGATAGGCTTTGATGTGATCTCTCTCTCCCCCTTTGACATCAATTTCCAAGAAGGTTTTTCTGGAATCCGTCGAATAGGGTTGGTCCTTGAGACTCAGCATAAAGCAAAGAATAAAATTGAGACAAGATTCATTGAGTGAAGCTGGATCAGAAGAAATATAGATTATGTGACAAACTGTTTTTCCTGTTGCGAAATCGGTGGCACCAAGTGGTATGTTTCGGTGGTACCGAAGGGATTCGGTTGGACCGAAAAATTACAAATCGGTGAAACCGAGTTCATGACAGAGAGAAAACTTGTCAGCTCAGCTCACTAGTCAAATAAGATCTCACAAAGATTTGCAATGAATTAAATGCAGAAAATGCAGAACAAAAAGAAAAGGAAAAGAGAAGAGACTGAAAGATCTAGATGAAGTTTTTTTTGAAAAAGAGAAGGGAACAAATAAACAAGCATGAGACAAATGCAATAACACAAAGAAAGAACACAAGATAACTTCACCTAGAGTTGGGCGGTGACATAGTCACCTATGTTAGAGTATATTGACTTGGGAGTCAAGTGAGAACACTTGATCATAGGTCATACTCATCGTTTAAGCTCAAAATGGGGTTACCATTTTTGTTTAAGCATCTTGATGTATTCACATCTTGTTGAGTTGCTTTGACTCATGTCTCGGAGTAAAGCTTCTCTAAGATGGAATAACATACCTTGGGTGGTGGTGTGGTTCTTTCTCATGTAGTTGAACTTGTGTGGGTGCTCATGGTTGATGTAGCCCATCAAGAGTTTGGAGCACCACTTGGAGTTTGAGTTCATCTACCTACATGGATTAGTTCTTGCAAGGAAGAGCACTTGTGTATCCAAAAGTGACAATCATGAGGCTCAACAAAGAACTTGTCAAAGGATATGTTTGAATGGTTTTGTGCTTCCTTGTCTTCAACCACCATTGTGTAGAGACTTGGTGATGTAGAGATTTCTCAAGATGTGAGTGAGTCGCAATCTCATGGAATTAGTTTCAACCAAGCACCTACATGGGTTAGACAACATGCAAGGTACAAATATATCCAAGACATAAGATAGTCATCATAAGAGATATATCATGGATTAGTCGTAAGCTCATGTCTTGCATGTATCCAATGGAGTTCCTACTCCAAGTTCGAAGCATCAATGATGTTCAATTCTCCTCTCAACCTGCAAAACACTTTCTCATCAAGTGGTTTAGTGAATATATCCGCTAATTGCTTATCAGTGCGAACATGCTTAAGATTTATGTCACCCTTAGCAACATGATCTCGAATGAAATGATGACGAATTTCAATATGCTTAGTTCGAGAATGTTGTACAGGATTATGACCAATTTTGATAGCACTTTCATTGTCACAAAGCAGTGGAACATGTTTCACATAGATCCCATAATCTTTAAGAGTTTGGGTCATCCAAAGTAATTGAGCACAACATGAACCAGCAGCAATGTATTCAGCTTCGGCGGTGGATAAGGATACGAAGTTTTGTTTCTTGGAAGACCAAGACACAAGAGATCTACCAAGAAATTTACAAGTACCCGAAGTTGACTTTCTATCAACCTTGTCTCCGGCATAATCCGAGTCAGAATAGCCAACAAGATCAAAAGAAGACCTCTTAGGGTACCAAATGCCAAAATTTGGTGTATGAATTAAGTATCTAACTATCCTTTTCACGGCCTTAAGATGACATTCTTTAGGGGCAGCTTGATATCTTGCACACATGCACACACTTAGCATAATATCGGGACGTGAAGCACATAGGTATAACAATGAACCAATCATAGATCGATAAACCTTTTGATCAACTGGTTCACCATCTTTGGTCAAATCATTATGTCCACTAGTAGGCATGGGTGTAGACATACCTTTGCATTCTTGCATATTGAACTTCTTGAATAGGTCCTTGGTGTACTTTGTTTGAGAGACAAATGTACCTTCCTTAGTTTGCTTGATTTGCAAACCGAGAAAGAATTTGAGTTCACTCATCATAGACATCTCAAACTTCTCTGACATTAGCTTTCCAAACTTTTCACTAAAGAGAGGGTTAGTTGAACCAAATATGATATCATCAACATAAATTTGGCATACAAATAGTTCTCCATTAACCCTTTTAGTCAAAAGAGTAGAATCAATTGTACCAATTTCGAAACCACTTGCAATAAGGAACTTGGTCAAGCATTTATACCATGCTCTAGGAGCTTGTTTAAGACCATAAAGAGCTTTGTGAAGTTTGTAAACATGATTGGGTTTCTTAGGATTGACAAAGCCAGGAGGTTATTTGACATAAACTTCCTCCTCTATTTCACCATTTAGAAAAGCACTTTTAATATCCATTTGGTACAAGGTGATGTTATGGTGATTGGCATAGGCAAGTAAGATGCGAATGGACTCAAGTCTAGCAACGGGAGCATATGTCTCACCATAGTCCATACCTTCGACTTGTGTGTATCCTTGGGCGACGAGATGTGCTTTGTTGCGAACCACTTGTCCATCTTCATCCTGCTTGTTGTGAAACACCCATTTGGTACCAATGATGTTGTGGTTGTTGTCGGGCTTCTCAACCAATGTCCAAACTTGGTTTCTCTCAAAATTGTGTAGCTCTTCATGCATAGCGTTTATCCAATCCGGATCTTCCAATGCTTCTTCAACCTTCATAGGTTCAATGCTAGAGATGAATGAATAGTTTTCACAAAAGTTAGCTAAATGAGTTTTTGAGCGAGTGATTCTCCCGATATGTATATCATTGAAGATTTGCTCGACGGGATGATCTTTGGCGATTCTTGCTCGAACTCGTGAGAACTTTTGCTTGGGTCTTTGTTGAACATTTTCTTCATCTTGTTCTTCTTCTTGGCCTTCTTCATTGTTGACGTTGTCATTCTCTTGTCGTGGTGGAGAAGGAGGTTGTTGATGTTCGTCTTGATGCATTTCCTTGTCTTCTTCATCTTGGTGTGTCCCACTTGTGGATGCTTCCGTATCAATTCTTGGTTCATCTTGTTGTGAAGTAGAAGCCTCCACTTGGACGGATGAAGTACTCTCCTTCACCTCCGTTGGACGAACTTTGCCTATGGACAAGTCTTGGATTGCTTCTGAAGGGTCTTTGTCTCCTACGTCAATTGGCAATTGCTGTACTTGCGAGCCATTAGATTCATCAAACTTCACATCTACCGTCTCTTCAACCTTTCAGGTGAAATTGTTGTAGACACGGTAAGTGTGAGAGTTTGAGCCATAACCAAGTAGAAAACCTTCATGAGATTTAGGAGCAAACTTTGAACGATGATGCTTATCAAGAATGTAGCACTTTGAGCCGAATACTCGAAAGTATCCAACTTGAGGTTTGTTACCGGTGAGGAGCTCGTATGCTGTCTTGCCGAGTAGCTTGTGAAGATACAAGCGATTTGTTGTGTGACAAGCTGTCTCAACCGCTTCTGCCCAAAAGTGCTTCGACGTCTTGTATTCATCAAGCATCGTTCTTGCCATTTCGATGAGCGTCCGGTTCTTCCCCTCAACAACTCCATTTTGTTGAGGTGTGTACGTAGCCGAGAACTCGTGTGAAATCCCTTCTTTGTCAAGAAAGGTGTCCACATTTGCGTTCTTGAACTCCGTTCCGTTGTCACTCCGAACCTTCTTGATCTTCACGTCAAACTGATTTTGGGCCTTCCTAGCGAAATTTTTGAAGATCTTCTGAACCTGCGACTTGTCATTAAGAAAGAACACCCACGTAAATCTTGAAAAATCATCAACTATAACTAGACCAAAAGATTTTCCACCAAGACTCTTGTAGGCGTTGGGACCAAAAAGATCCATATGAAGTAGCTCGAGTGGCCTCCTTGTGGTCGTGATGTTCTTCACGGGATGTCTTCCTCCAACCTGTTTACCTGCTTGACAAGCACTGCAAAGTCTATCCTTATCAAATATGACATCGTTAACTCCAAGGATATGATTTCCTTTAATAAGCTTGTCAAGATTTCTCATGCCAACGTGACCTAGTCGTCTATGCCACAACCAACCTTTTGAGGATTTAGCAATAAAGAAAGTTTTAGGTTGTGCCTTTTTAGAGAAGTCGACAATGTAAAGGTCACCTCTACGCATACCGGTAAAGACCATTTTATGATTGTCTCGACGAAACACTTGGCAATCTACCTCAGTAAATAGGACATTTAAACCGAAATCAGCAAGTCTAGATACTGAAAGTAAGTTGTAGCCGAGAGATTCAATGAGCATGACATTTTGAATGGAACTATCATGTGAGATGGCCACCTTACCAAGGCCAACTACTTTACCCTTTGAATTATCACCAAAGGTGACATATTTTCGAGGGCCGTCATTTTCAGCAAGCTCACGGAACATCTCTTCATCTCCGGTCATATGATCAGTACATCCACTATCAAGAACCCATTCCTTTCCTCCTGATTCATATCCCCGAAGATTTGCCGTAAGACCAAAGTGTCTCATTGCATCATCAAGATTGAAGTCACTATCATCATCATCATAGTATCCATGTTCACCATGATCTTGTGACTCATCATTTCCTAGAGAGGGTAATTCATTAGATAAATGATCATCAAAATGGTCACTTTTATGAATTCTTATAGCTTCGAATATAATATCACTAATGATTCCAACATCTCCCTTAGCTCGCTTGAGATTGGCAAACTCACGTAGACAATCACCAAAGTTAGGATCACTAGAGTTCATCTTACTCAACGCAATAGATTTATGGAGAATTTTATCCAAATTTTTTAAGGAATGGTCGGGAAATCGTTCCTCAAGAAATTTCCATATAGTATAAGCACAATTAAGAGTAGGCAAACTAGCAATCAAGTTTTTGGGCAATCCTCTAATGATGAGCTCAATAGTTCTAAGATTGCGAATCATGTCAATATCTTCATCTAGGGTAGGATGCAAGGGATCAATGTGAGGTGCACAAGGGCTAGCAATATACTTGTTTAAGTGATATTGATTGAAAATTGCAAGCATCTCATTTTTCCACTCATGAAAATACTCTCCATCAAGAATAGGCACTCTATGTCTAAGACTCCCTAAAGTAGACACATCCATCTTCCTCCAATGGTGATTAAACCAAGGCAATGGAGACCAAAGCTCTGATACCACTTGTAGGACCTTGAAGTAGATGTGTGTAGAGGGGGGTGATTAGACACTTCATGCCAAAGTTGCAATTTTTAAGCTTTTTCGGTTTGAGTGGAGTTTAAGCATAATTTCAACACTCACAATACATATCAAGCAAGTATGCGAAGTGTATATAGGCAGCGGAAAGTAAAGCATGCAACTTGCAAGAATGTAAAGGGAAGGGTTTGGAGTATTCAAACGCAATCGGAGACACAGATGTTTTTCCCGTGGTTCGGATAGGTGGTGCTATCCTACATCCACGTTGATGGAGACTTCAACCCACGAAGGGTAACGGTTGCGCGAGTCCACGGAGGGCTCCACCCATGAAGGGTCCACGAAGAAGCAACCTTGTCTATCCCACCATGGCCATAGCCCACGAAGGACTTGCCTCACTAGCGGTAGATCTTCACGAAGTAGGCGATCTCCTTGCCCTTACAAACTCCTTGGTTCAACTCCACAATCTTGTCGGAGGCTCCCAAGTGACACCTAGCCAATCTAGGAGACACCACTCTCCAAGAAGTAACAAATGGTGTGTTGACGATGAACTCCTTGCTCTTGTGCTTCAAATGATAGTCTCCCCAACACTCAACTCTCTCTCATAGGATTTGGTTCTGGTGGAAAGAAGATTTGAGTGGAAAGCAACTTGGGGAAGGCTAGAGATCAAGATTCATATGATAGGAATGGAATATCTTGGCCTCAACACATGAGTAGGTAGTTCTCTCTTAGAAATAGGATGCTGGAAGTGTAGGCTTAGTCTGATAGCTCTCTCCACGAGTGAAGAGGAGGTGGAGGGGTATTTATAGCCCCCACACAAAATCCAACCGTTACACACAATTTACCAATCTCGGTGGGACCGAATCAGAAAACTCGGTCGGATCGAAATAGTAAACCTAGTGACCGTTAGGAATTTCGGTGGGACCGATTGAAACAACTCGGTGGGACCGATGTGCTAGGGTTAGGGAAAATCCAAAACTCGGTTTGACCGATTACTCAAACTCGGTGGGACCGATTTGGGTAATAAGCGAAACAGAGAGTTGGCCAAGCAAACTCAGTGGGACCGATTGCATATCTCGGTTGGACCAAAGATATTGCAACAGGTAACAGAGAGTTTGCAAGCTCATCTCGGTGAGACCGAGATCCCATCGGTGAGACCGAATTACTAGGGTTTGGTAGTGGCAAATGACAAGTGAAACTCGGTGGCGCCGGATAGATAGAATCGGTATGACCGAGTTTGGCTTAGGGTTTAGGTCATTTGTGGATATGGGAAAGTAGCTGAGGATTTTGGAGCATATCATTAAGCACTTGAGCAAGAGGCTCATTAAGCAACTCCTCATCCCTCCCTGATAGTATTGGCTTTTCCTATGGACTCAATGTGTTCTTGGATCACTAAAATGTAAAATGAAGAGTCTTGAACTTCAAGCTTTAGCCAATCCTTTGTCCTTAGTATCTTGGAGACCTTCCCACACCCTTTAGTCCATGCCACTCCATTGTTGAACTTATCTGAAACATACTAGATGAAAACGTTAGTCCAACAAGAGATATGTTGTCATCAATTATCAAAACCACCTAGGGAGCACTTGTGCTTTCAGATAACCAGAATAAGCGTCCAGAAAACACAAATGGTCGCAACCCGCCGTAGCATCAATGATCTGATCAATACGAGGGAGGGCAAAGGGATCTGCAGGGCAAGCCTTGTTCAAGTCTGTGTAATCTATACACATACGCCAAGTGCCGTTTTTCTTAAGAACCAGCACCGGATTAGCCAACCACTCTGGGTGAAAGTCCTCCATGATAAATCCTGCGGCCAACAACCGAGCTACCTCTTCACCAATAGCCTTGCGCCTCTCTTCATTGAAGTGGCGAAGAAACTGCCGGACCGGTTTAAACTTAGGATCAATGTTAAGTGTGTGCTCAGCGAGTTCCCTAGGTACACCTGGCATGTCAGAAGGCTTCCATGTAAAGATGTCCCGGTTCTCACGGATGAACTCGATGAGCGCGCTTTCCTATTTGGGATCCAGGTTAGTGCTGATGCTGAACTGTTTGGATGAATCACCAGGGACGAAATCAACCATCTTAGTCTCTGTGGCCGACTTAAACTTCAGCGCCGGATCGTGTTCCGTTGTCGGCTTTTTCAAGGAAGTCATATCTGCCAGATCAACTTTGTCTTTGTAGAACTTTAGCTCTTCTGTGGCACAAACCGACTCAGCATAGGTCGCATCACCTTCTTCACATTCCAAAGGGATCTTCCTGCTTCCATGTACCATGATGGTCCCCTTATGACCTGGCATTTTAAGCTACAGATAGACATAACATGGCCTCGCCATGAATTTAGCGTAAGCCGGTCTCCCAAACAGAGCATATACGGGCTTTTGATTTTTACCACCTTAAAAGTCAATGTTTATGACCTTGAATCATGATCATCTCCAAAAGCAACCTCTAAGGCTATCTTGCCCACTGGATATGCAGACTTACCGGGCACCACACCATGGAAAACGGTGTTTGACGGTTTAAGATTCTTATCTGTCAACCCCATACGACGGAAGGTATCATACTGCAGAATATTGATACTGCTTCCCCCATCCATGAGCACCTTGGTGAACTTATACCCCCCAACTTGAGGAGCCCACTAAGGCCAGATGACCCGGATTGTCAACCCGGGGCGGGTGATCCTCTCTGCTCCACAAAATGGGTTGCTTAGACAAGCGCAAATACTGAGGCACCGCCGGTTCAACAGAGTTCATTGCCCTCTTGTGAAGCTTCTGACCATGCTTACACAAGCTAGTGGTGAAAACATGATATTGCCCACTATTTAACTACTTAGGATGGCTCTAATAACCCGACTGTTGCTACTGCTGCTGGTTCCCCTAATGATTGTAACCTCCCTGGTTGCCTTGGTTTCCTTGATTGCTGTGTCCGGTTTGACTGCCGTAAAATCCTGAACCGGAACTGCCGCCTCCGTAACCCGCCCCGTGGAAACCACCTCCTGAACCGCCGGGCGGGCCATTATCGTACTGAAACATATTGGAGTTCTTGAAATCTCGCATGATATAACAATCCTTCCAAAGATGCGATGCTGGCTTCTCCTTTGATCCATGCTTTGGACAGGGCTGATTTAGCAGCCGCTCCAAATTGGGGCCTGAACCTCCGCCCCTCTAGGGCTGCTTACCCTTACGGCGCTGACCATTCTCCTGAGCATTGGTGTTAGCTACAAAGTCCAAACTATTGTCGGCCTTGCGCTTACTGTTGTTCCCATGACCTGCTGGATTATGCTGCTGACCCTTGGTGTTGCCGTTCTTTTTTCCTTTCCCCGGTTTGTCCTCCTCTGAGTCAGGGTCTTTGGTATTATCTGAATTGGCGTACTTAACCAAAGCGGCGATAAGCGTTGACATATCATTGCAGTGACGTTTGAGCCTTCCTAACTTCTGTTTAAGCGGCAGAAAACGGCAATTGCCCTCCAACATTAACACTGCGGTATCTGCATTGATACGGTCTAATGAATGCAAAATAGCCGAGACCCGTTTTACCCAATGGGTCATGGAATCCCCATCCTCTTGGACACAAGCGGCCAGATCCACAATTGACATGGGCTGCTTACAAGTATCTTTGAAGTTTTGGATAAACCGGTGCTTCAATTCGGCCCATGATCCGACAGAATTAGTTGGTAAGCTCTTCAACCAAGTACGAGTTGTCCCTTCCAACATCATGGTGAAGTATTTAACACATACTGCTTCATCCACATCTAGCATCTCCATTGCCATCTCGTAGCTCTCAACCCATGCCTCTGGCTGCAGATCGGCGGTATAATTGGGTACGTTATGAGGGCCCTTGAAATCCTTGGGCAGCCGCACATTACGCAAAGTGGGGGTAAGACACGGCACCCCTAAGGAACTGAATACCACGCTTGGCTCTACTGAAGCGGTAGGGTGAACCGGAGTAGGTTGACGGGCTCCGTGCAAAGCTGCTAACTCGACCTCTCAACGTGCGCGACCATGATCTACCACATCCTGCGCATTAGCACCTCCCCCAGCCGGGTTGTGCCCTTGCGGCGAGTTACGGCGACGCACACTGCTTGATACCACTGGTTCATCCTCAACGTGCCTGCTGTAACTCCGGCTTGGACGGGGGGGGGGGTGGAATGAATCCTCTCACGACTATACGAATAAGCCTGTTGCTGGTTTAAAGCTGTTTGAAGGAGCTCTCTGGCCCGTCGTGCCTCAATCGCAACTGGTGATTCGCCGTCGGTTGGGAGTGCTGCCAATCGGGAAGCGGCGGCCACAATGTTGTCCACTGGATTGGAGTAATGCCCCGGGGGCGTTGGAACATACTGTGGCACAATGTTGTTCTGATGAGGCGGGTTCATCATGTGCGGCTGAACCGGCCCTCCTGTTCCCGGCGCCTCCGTCCGGTTTAACACTGGCTGGTTACTAGTTCCTGCTCCTGGTGTGTTGAAGAGATTTCTTGCCTCATAACTCGGCGGGAGATGCGATCGGTATCTTCTTATCATGACTTCCTCTGAGGCATTCTGATCCAGCCTAAGCCGGTAGGCCTAAGCTTCCAACTAGGCCCATTCTGTAGCCATCCTAGCGTTCTCCGCCGCTAGGTCCGCTTTTAGCCTGAGTTATTTGATCTTTTACCTTTGTGATCTCCATGTTGTGCTGATCCCGGGCTGCCGCGTCCACCTCCGCGGCCATCAATGTTGCCAAAGCGTCGAACAAGTCAGACAGAACTTGAGCCGGAGGCGGCGCAGAGCCCCCTGCCCCCGACGACGTGGTTGTTGCTGATCTGGAGAGCATCGCCACGGCGGTTGATGAACGGGGCGCTGCTTGTGTACCGGCCATAAAGATAGCGACCTGACTTGGCAGATCAAGGAAGTCCGGAATATTGTTGCCCTCAGAACCTCCGTTAATCCGGCCATCCTCTAACTGATATAGCAATTCGGTTTCTCCAGAAAACTCATCGTCGGAGCAGACAATGGTTTCTCCCTCGGATGCCGCTCCGTCCTTGTAGTCTGATCCATGGATGACACCTACAAAAACATGCCTTGCCACAGGCTGAACCGGGGAAGGGCTTGCACGCTGAGCCATCTTGATGATGTCGGTGCAGGTGTCCGGCTCAGGGCCCGGTTCGCCGATCTTGCCAATGAAGAAATGAATCCCACCAAAGGGGATCCGGTACCCGTATTCGATTGAATCGGCCTCGGGGCCCCATCCCGCGTTGTCGATGTAGAGCTTGCCGCAACGACTCTTCGTCATCCGGCCCACAGCGTACCCCTTGAGTCCATCAAAGCTGCCCTTCAAGAACTCTGTAGCGACCCGACCCGAATGGATCAAGTCTACTGTGCTCCGGTGTCATCCCTGGATCAGTAATGCTGACACCACACAGTACTTCGAAGGATTTATAGCAGAGTAGCAATCACACACTTATTACATCGGTGTCTCAAAAGAGAACTTATTACAATAAATATGGCTTAAGGCCATCTAATGTCGATAACAGCGGAAGACTTGGAACATAAATGGGTCCATCAACTCCAACGACATCACTGAGTATAGAACCACGACCTAAAAGCACCTTACTCGTCGTCTGAAAAGTCTGCAACATTTAAAGTTGCAGCCCGAAAACGGGTCAGCACATGGAATATGCTGGCAATGTAACACATAGAGAGTAATGGAATGCAACAACTATACTATATGCATATTTGGCTGGTGGAAAGCTCTATGGTTACTGTTTTGCGTAAAGCCAATTTTTCCCTACTACAAAGGAATGAATTTATTTAACTATCATGGTGGTTGAACATCGAGAATGGTTGACAGCATTCCGATCCCAATTAAGTGAACAATTAAAACCCAACAATATTAATTAGAAGTAACAGGATGAGATTCACATGATATTCAAGTACTAGATACTCAAGATGTCCATAACCGGGGACACGGCTAATCATGATTAGTTTGTTACACTCTGCAGAGGTTTGCGCACTTTTCCCCACAAGACTCGATTGCCTCCGTTAGTTTTCTCGCACTACATGGTGTTTGAGAAGACGGATGACCGAGACACAGTCTTTCAGAAGCACTAGCACCTTACGATGGATAGACCGGTACACCTACTTTCCCCTACATCTGCTAGTCTACCCTGTAAGAGTTCGCACGACTTAGTCAATTATACCAAAGCCCATATTGGGTTTAGGCTGCACACGGAAGTTTCTAGCATGAAAGATCTTATGATCCCTTTGAGCCTGGGTGGCGGTCCAAAAGAAAACAGGCAAGTCCTGATAGAAACCAGGTGCCTCAATCCACCCAGATGTGTGTTTAAGTTGCCACCTTAGATAAACCATTAAAATTATCAATCTCACATCTGTCATGGATATCACTCACCCAATCCACGTCTACTAGCATAGCATGGCATAATAAGCAAACGTAGAAGTAACTCCCAAAGGTTTCATAATAAACAGGTAATAGGTACTACCTCATCTACTTCCCATCCCACAATTTAATTAGATCCTAATCATGCAATGTGTGAGGATGGATCTAATGCAATAAAACTGGGTTGTAGAAAAGGTATGATCAAAGTCTTACTTGCCTTGCTGATGATCCGCGAGTCCTAGAGATTCGAAGTAACAGGCGGCACAATCCGGGTAATCTATCGCAGACAAACAACAAGCATACAATAAGTACTCATCTAATGCACAGGTAAAACTCGAACAAGAGATCGAACCAGTTAGTTCAACTTAAGAACTCCGGTTGCAAAGAAAGAAAGAACCGAACAAAGCAACGGAAAACAAACGGCGGAAGAAAACAACTCGGTTCTAGCAAGTTGAAACTAGGTCAAATTTTACCGTAGCAAAAACTTGTTTAAGTTGATTAGTCGGAACAGCGGTTTCAAAACGAAACTCCAGGTGCTTGAATCACCTGATTCTAATAAACGAGCGAGAAGATAAACTAGAACGAAGATCGGATCTGAATTCGCGATCGCGGAATAAATCCGATGAAAAGAAGAAAAAAGAAGAACGGTTAAACAAACGGACGTTCGTTAACCTAGAATAATCCGGTGATCACGTTCGTTAGGACGGACGGTCCGGCGAACGGTCTCTAGGCAACTAAACCGGAAAAGAAAACGAAACCGATCTAGGGTTTCGGAAAAGAAAACCGAAACAAAGAACCAAAAGAAAAACCGGAACGGTTTATAAGAAAAACCGAACCGAGGGGCAAAAGAGAGGCGCGGCACGGCTACCTCGGCGATGCTCCGGCGAAAGAGTCTGGCGGCGGCGGCGGCGTAGGGAGGCGGCGGCGCTAGGGCGACGGCGGCGGCGTTAGGTGGCGCGGGCGGCGCGATGGCGCGTTGCTAGGGAGGCGGCGCGGCTTGGGCGCGGGGTGGTGGCGCGGTTTGGTGGTGTGGGGAAAAAGGGGGGGTGTGGGGGTATTTATATAGGTGGGGGTGTTGCTTGGGGGAGGGGCAAGGAAGAGGGGGGGAGATGGAGTCCGAGTAGGACTCCTACTTGGTGGCGGCGGTGGCTGCGCTAGGCGCGCGTGCGCGGGGAGGCCTGGCCGGCGCTGGGCCTTGGCCCAGGCGGCGCTGTGAATTTTTTTTTAAATCGGTTACGCGCGCAGAAAAACAAAAGAAAGAAAATCTAAACGCACTCCAAAACTTCCAAAGTAAATTTTCCCCGACTCCTAAAATTGAGTCGAACAAAATGAACTTTTCTCAGGACCTAGATGCAAATTTTGAAAACACGCATTTTCCCTATCCAAATAAAAGGCAAATAAACTCCGACAAACCAATGATCCCTTTTTTCAAAATTTGAGAAGACTCAAACATGAAAATAAAGAAATCTCCAACTCTCTCCGAGGGTCCTTGAGTTGCGTGAAATTTCTAGGATCGACCAGAATGCAAGAAAATATGATATGCATGATGATCTAGTGTATAACATTCCAAATTGAAAATTTGGGATGTTACAAACCTACCCCCCTTAAGATGAATCTTGCCCTCGAGATTCGGGTTGGCTAGAAAATAGGTGAGGGTGGTCCTTGAGCAAATCTTCTTCTCTCTCCCAGGTGGCTTCATCCTCTGAGTGGTGGTTCCAATGAACTTTGCAAAACTTGATAACCTTGCTGCGGGTAACTCTACTGGCAAACTCGAGAATCTTGACTGGTTTTTCCTCATACGTTAAGCCGTCCTTCAATTGAATTGCTTCGAGTGGCACTGTATCTCTTAACGGTACCTCCGCCATCTGGCGTGACATTTCTTCAGCTGAGAAACATGGAATACATCATGAACTCCTGACAGTCCCTCTGGTAATTCTAACTTATAAGCGACTTCTCCCATACGTTGCAAGATATTATATGGTCCAACGAAATGCGGTGCTAATTTTCCCTTAACTCCAAAGCGCTTAACTCCTCGTTGTGGGGATACTCGGAGATACACCCTGTCTCCGGTTTCGTAAACTGTCTCCTTGCATTTTGAATCTGCGTAGCTCTTCTGCCTAGATTGGGCTACCTTGAGCCTATCGCGAATCAACTTAACTTTCCGTTCAGACTCCTTAATCAAATCAAGTCCAAACAACTGACAGTCTCCAACTTCGTCCCATGACAACGGTGTCCTACACCTCCTTCTGTATAAAGCTTCGAAAGGTGCCATCTTCAAACTGGTTTGGTAGCTGTTGTTATAAGAAAACTCTGCATACGGCAAGTTATCGTCCCAACTAGATCCATAATCTAGTGCACAAGCTCTCAGCATATCTTCCAAAATCTGATTGACTCTCTCGGTCTGTCCATCTGTCTGCGGATGAAAAGCGGTGCTGAACTCTAGCCTGGTTCCCAAAGTTTCATGCAACTGATTCCAAAACTTTGAGGTAAATTGGGTTCCTCTGTCTGATACAATACTCCTCGGAACTCCATGCAAACAAATGATCCTAGTCATGTATATCTTTGCCAACTTAGCACTGGTGTAAGTGGTCTTGACTGGAATGAAATGAGCTACCTTCGTCAAACGATCAACTACTACCCATATCGAGTCATATCCTGCCTTCGTCCTGGGTAGTCTTGTGATAAAATCCATGCCTATCTTATCCCACTTCCATTTGGGTATCGGCAATGGTTGCAACAATCCGGCTGGCTTCTGATGCTCTGCTTTCACTCTATGACACACATCACAAACTGCTACATATGCTGTGATATCCTTCTTCATTCCGGTCCACCAGAATGTTTCCTTTAAATCCAAATACATCTTGGTATTTCCTGGGTGAATCGAATAGGGTGAATCATGTGCCTCTTGCAGAATTAACTTCCTGATCTCCGGGTCATTTGGCACATAAACACGGTCCTCAAACCATAGGGTATCGTGCTCATCCTCACGAAATCCCTTTGCTTTTCCTTCGCTCATTTTCTTCTTTATTGAAGCAATCTCCTTATCAGATTTCTGAGCTTCTCTGATTTTATCCATCAATGTTGACTGAATCTCCAACGCTGCTACATATCCTCTCGGAACTATCTCTAAACTTAGTTCACGAAGGTTTTCTGATAACTCCTTGGGTATTTCCTCCGTTATTAACGTATTGACATGGCTCTTGCGGCTCAATGCGTCAGCTACTACATTAGCTTTACCGGGATGGTAATGCAATCTCATATCATAATCTTTGATGAGCTCCAACCATATCCTTTGTCTGAGATTCAACTCCTTCTGCGTGAAAATGTACTTCAAACTCTTGTGATCCGTGTACACCTCACAATGATTTCCAATGAGGAAATGTCTCCATGTCTTCAATGCATGCACTACGGCTGCTAACTCCAAATCATGTGTGGCATAATTCAACTCATGAGGCTTTAGTTGTCGGGAAGCATACGAAACAACTCTCCCTTCCTTCATAAGCACTGCTCCAAGTCCTCGACGTGAAGCGTCGCAATATACCTCATAATCCTTGGTCTGATCTGGCAAAATCAACACTGGTGAGGTAACCAATTGTTTCTTCAACTCCTGGAAACTAGCCTCACACTCCTCAGTCCATTTGAACTTAGTATCCTTCTTCAACAACTCCGTCATAGGCTTTGCGATCTTTGAAAAGTTCTCAATGAATCTCCGGTAGTATCCTGCGAGTCCAAGAAAACTCCGGATCTCTCCAACTGTCGTTGGTGCTTCCCATTCGGTCACGGTCTCAACCTTTGTGGGGTCAACTGCTATCCCTTCTCCGGATATAACATGTCCGAGGAATCCTACTTCTTTCAACCAAAACTCACATTTGCTAAACTTGGCATATAATTGATGTTCCCTTAGTTTCTCCAAAACCAAACGCAAATGTTCCTTATGCTCTTCTTCATTCCTTGAATAAACCAGGATATCATCAATGAACACTACGACGAACTTATCCAAAAACTCCATAAACACTTTGTTCATCAGGTTCATAAAATAGGCAGGTGCGTTAGTCAATCCAAATGACATAACGGTATACTCATACAGTCCGTATCTTGTGGTGAATGCAGCCTTAGGAATATCCTGTTCTCGAATCTTCAACTGATGGTACCCTGATCGCAAGTCGATCTTGGAAAACACTTTAGCTCCTTGCAAACGATCAAACAGATCATTAATCATTGGCAGTGGGTACTTGTTCTTGATGGTTACTTCATTTAATCCACGGTAATCAACAACCATCCGTAATGATCCATCCTTCTTCTCCACTAGAAGTACGGGTGATCCCCAAGGCGAAGAACTTGGGTGTATGTAACCTTTCACCAGTAACTCCTTAATCTGATTCTTAATTTCTACCAAATCCTTTGCTGGCATCCTGTACGGTCTCTTTGATATAGGGCCTGTACCTGGCAATAACTCAATCAAAAACTCAATGTCTCTATCCAGTGGCATGCCTGGCAACTCTTCAGGAAATACATCAGGAAAATCCTTTACCACTGGTACTTCCTCCTGCACAACTCCTGTTAGGCAATTTACTTGTGTCCTCTTTGGCACATGCCGGGATACATACTTGATCCTTCTTCCTTCTGGCGTTGTAAGCAAAATTGACTTACTAGCACAATCGATGTTTCCTCCATACATCGACAGCCAATCCATACCGAGAATTACATCCAGACCCTGGGATTCCAGAATGATTAAATCCGTTGGGAAAACATGCCTTCCTATGCTTAATGGCACTTGAAAGCATCCTTGACTGGCCATGTATTCCGCTCCTGGCGAGCTTACTAGCATAGGGGTTTTAAGAATCCTAGTGGGCAGGGTATATTTTTCCACAAATCCCCTTGATATGTATGAATGTGATGCACCAGTATCGAAAAGAACGAGTGCGGTAAATGACTTAACCAAAAACTTACCGATTACTGTATCAGGCTGATCTTCAACCTCCTCCACGTTAACGTGGTTCACCTGTCCCCTATTGAAAGGGTTCGGCTTCTTCCCTGAGCATCCATTGCCATTTCCATTCTGGCCTTCAGGACATTCATTGGCATAATGTCCGGTCTTGGAACACTTGAAACAGGTGACTTGACTCAGATCTCTCTTGGCTGGGGTTGATGGGGTGGTCCGGTTCTGGCCGTTGCTTCCTCCATTCCCATTACCATTCTTGTGGCCATTGTGGTTGTGCGAACTACCTCCTCCATGGGTATGCTGAAACTGAAATCCCGGTTTAGGGGTAAAACGGGGCTTTTGCTGGGCTCCAGAGTTAGACTTCCCCTGTCCATACTTCCTCTTGCGGTTCTCAATCTGCTGTTGCTTCCCATCAATCATGATGGCATGATCTACCAACTCCTGGTAGTTGTTGAAACTTGCTACCATCAATTGCATGCTTAACTCATCATTCAATCCTTCCAGAAACTTCTCCTGCTTGGTTGCATCCGTAGCAACGTCATCTGGGGCATAACGTGCTAGCTTGCTGAAATCGTCAACATACTAGCCAACTGTCCTTCCTCCTTGGCGTAAGTTGCGAAACTCACGCTTCTTCATGGCCATAGCTCCTGCTAAAACATGTGCAGTGTGGAAAGCTTGCTGAAACTGGTCCCATGTGACAGTGTCAACTGGGAAGGTGGCTGTGAAATTCTCCCACCAGGCTGCCGCGGGTCCGTCAAGCTGATGTGCGGCAAACTTCACTTTCTCACCATCTGTGCATCCTGCAGTGGTCAACTCCCTTCCTATCTTGCGGAGCCAATCGTCTGCTACTATCGGCTCGGTGCTACTAGAAAACACCGGCGGATTTAGCCTAAGGAAACGGGCTAAGTGGTCAACAGGTGGCGGCGATGGTAGTGGGTTGTTGTTGTTGTTGTTGTTGTTGTTGTTGTTCTGCTGGTTCTGGACTAACATCTGCATCAATTGATTCTGTTGCTGGATCAACTGAGTGATCTCCGGTGGAAATCCATTGTCACGTCTCAGAGGCATCTGAGGGTTTAGAAAAGATGAGAAATAAGAATAGAGTGAGGTCTAAGAGAAAACACTACCCCAATGCTCATGAGCAAATGCACACAAATTCACTTCATTCAATTCAAACAAGGGCTTACAATCGATCTAGCTATCGCAAAAGTGCTCGAACTATAGTGTTTACATGGGGGAATACTACTAATATTTGGTGGTCATCTAGAAATTTGAACCGGTGGAAGACTCCATGATGTCCGCTCCAGCTTCGTCTTCAAAGTCGGGTTCACTTGGATCCGAATCGGTGTCGTCGATGATGATGTAATTGTCCGGACATGCGACGTACATGTCTTCCTTCCTGGATGCTAACTCCCTCTTGAGTACTTCAATCTCTTGCTTAAGATCGCCGTTGTGTCTTGCTAGAGCTACGATCTCGTCCATGTAGTCCTTGCGTGTAGCCTTCAGTTCTCCTTCTAGCTCGATGATCCTTGCCTTTGCATTCTTCAACTCTATCATATCATTGCACATCTGGTTCTCGTGGCGTCGAATGTGCTGGTTTAACTCCTGGATAAAAGCTGCAATGGATCTATCCTTCTTGGTGCTGACTAATTCCCATTGTTCATCTCGGCGTCCGCAAATCTGGTAGATAGTGTCCTTGAGGTCTTCTTGATATACTTCTCCAATGCGTCCTATGGTGATATGGGCTGCCATGCTCCTTCCCAGACTCCAGGTTGGTGCATTGAAAATACTATCTATGGGCTTTGTGATTGGCGCGAATGTCCTTCCCGGAACGTGAGCTTGAATCTTCCAGCGCTCCTCTTCAGGCAGAGTGGCGTTGAAGGTTCCCGTGAAACTTGGCAATCCAATGTTTAGGTACTTGGTGACTTCCTTCAAGTGAAATCCAAAAGGTGTGCCTTCATCCGGTTGAGCGTACTTGATCTTCGCGTCCTTCATCCTAAAGAGTAGAAAAGATGAGGAGTTAGAAAATGAGGAGAGAATAGTGATCTATGGCTTTAACTTAGTGGTCGTGTCTACAGTCAGCGTCTGCTCTGATACCATCTCTGTAGCGACCCGACCCGAATGGATCAAGTCTACTGTGCTCCGGTGTCATCCCTGGATCAGTAATGCTGACACCACACAGTACTTCGAAGGATTTATAGCAGAGTAGCAATCACACACTTATTACATCGGTGTCTCAAAAGAGAACTTATTACAATAAATATGGCTTAAGGCCATCTAATGTCGATAACAGCGGAATACTTGGAAGATAAATGGGTCCATCAACTCCAACGACATCACTGAGTATAGAACCATGACCTAAAATCACCTTACTCGTCCTCTCAAAAGTCTGCAACATTTAAAGTTGCAGCCCGAAAACGGGTCAGCACATGGAATATGCTGGCAATGTAACACATAGAGAGTAATGGAATGCAACAACTATACTATATGCATATTTGGCTAGTGGAAAGCTCTATGGTTACTGTTTTGCGTAAAGCCAATTTTTCCCTACTACAAAGGAATGAATTTATTTAACTATCATGGTGGTTGAACTCAAACAAGGGATCGAACCAGTTAGTTCAACTTAAGAACTCCGGTTGCAAAGAAAGAAAGAACCAAACAAAGCAACGGAAAACAAACGGCGGAAGAAAACAACTCGGTTCTAGCAAGTTGAAACTAGGTCAAATTTTACTGTAGCAGAAACTTGTTTAAGTTGATTAGTCGGAACGGCGGTTTCAAAACGAAACACCAGGCGCTTGAATCACCTGATTCCGATAAACGAGCAAGAAGATAAACTAGAACAAAGATCGGATCTGAATTCGCAATCGCGGAATAAATCCGACGAAAAGAAGAAGAAAGAAGAACGGTTAAACGAACGGACGTTCATTAGCCTAGAATAATCCGGTGATCACGTTCGTTAGGATGAACGGTCCGGCGAACGGTCTCTAGGTAACTAAACTGGAAAAGAAAACGAAACCGATCTAGGGTTTCGGAAAAGAAAACCGAAACAGAGAACCAAAAGAAAAACCGGAACGGTTTATAAGAAAAACTGAACCGAGGGGAAAAAGAGAGGCGCGGCGCGGCTACCTCGGCGATGCTCCGGCGAAAGGGTCCGGTGGCGGCGGCGGCGTAGGGAGGTGGCGGCGCTAGGGCGACGTCGGCGGCGTTAGGCGGCGCGGGCGGCGCTATGGGGCGGCGCTAGGGAGGCGGCGCGGCTTGGGCGCGAGGTGGTGGCGCGGTTTGGTGGTGTCGGGAAAAAAGGGGGGTGTGGGGGTATTTATATAGGTGGGGGGGTATTGCTTGGGGGAGGGGGCAAGAAAGAGGGGGGAGATGGAGTCCGAGTAGGACTCCTACTTGGCGGCGGCGGTGGCTGCGCTAGGCGCGCGCGCGGGGAGGCCTGGCCGGCGCTGGGCCTTGGCCCAGGCGGCGCTGCGATTTTTTTTAAATCGGTTACGCGCGCAGAAAAACAAAAAACGCACTCCAAAACTTCCAAAGTAAATTTTCCCCGACTCCTAAAATTGAGTCGAACAAAATGAACTTTTCTCGGGACCTAGATGCAAATTTTGAAAACACGCATTTTTCCCTATCCAAATAAAAGGCAAATAAACTCCGACAAACCAATGATCCCTTTTTTCAAAATTTGAGAAGACTCAAACATGAAAATAACGAAATCTCCAACTCTCTCCGAGGGTCCTTGAGTTGCATGAAATTTCTAGGATCGACTAGAATGCAAGAAAATATGATATGCATGATGATCTAGTGTATAACATTCCAAATTGAAAATTTGGGATGTTACAAACTCGAAACCATCATGCGATAGCCCCACGGTGGGCGCCAACTATCGTGGGTTTGTCACAGCAGTTGTCCTCATGAAAGGACTTAGTCGTGGAGCCATCACTACGAGTTAGCTTGAAGGGGTTAAACCGGACAAGGGGGACATGAGGGTTTTTATACTAGTTCGGCCCCTTCGATGAAGGTAAAAGCCTACGTCTAGTTGTGGTTGGTATTGCTAGGGTTTGGATGACCAGGGAGCAAATCCGCTTTGCCTGGCTCTCGAGTTGTTGTTCCTCCCTAAACCGCTGCCGGGTCATCCCCTTATATACACAGGTCGACGCCCGCCAGTTTATAGAGTCCCGAGGCCGGATCATAAACGTGTCCGGCTCGGCCTCTATTCCTTCTACTTACAATACAAGTTTACATGATAAAGTCGTTTCACTACTACAGTCTTTAATCCGTCTTTGGGCCTTGGGCCTTCTTAAAGCGCCAGTATCTTGCCATCTTCATAGGCTTCAATCTTCATGGAGCTAATCCGGCCATGCCTAGCCGGTTTACCTCCAGTAACTATATCCCCAACAGATAGTGTGATCAAAGCATATGGTTTTATACAGACTTTTGGAGAAGCCTGTATTTATAAGAAAGTGAGTGGGAGCTCTGTAGCATTTCTAATATTATATGTAGATGACATATTGTTGATTGGAAATAATACAAAGTTTCTAGATAGCATAAAAGGATACTTGAATAAGAATTTTTCAATGAAAGACCTCGGTGAAGCTGCTTATATATTGGGCATCAAGATCTATAGAGATAGATCAAGACGCTTAATTGGACTTTCACAAAGCACATACCTTGATAAAGTTTTGAAGAAGTTCAAAATGGACCAGTCAAAGAAATGGTTCTTGCCTGTGTTACAAGGTGTGAAGTTGAGTCATACTCAATGCCCGACCACTGCAGAAGATAGAGAGAAAATGAAAGTCATTCCCTATGCCTCAGCCATAGGTTCTATCATGTATGCAATGTTGTGTACTAGACCTGATGTGTGCCTTGCTATTAGTTTAGCAGGGATGTACCAAACTAATCTAGGAGTGGATCACTGGACAACGGTCAAGAACATCCTGAAATACCTAAAAAGGACTAAGGATATGTTTCTCATTTATGAAGGTGACAAAGAGCTCATCGTAAATGGTTACGTTAATGCAAGCTTTGACACTGATCCGGATGACTCTAAGTCATAGACCGGATACGTATTTATATTGAATGGTGGAGCTGTCAGTTGGTGCAGTTCCAAGCAGAGCGTCGTGGTGGGATCTACTTGTGAAGCCGTGTACATAGCTGCTTCGGAAGAAGCGAATGAAGGATTCTGGATGAAGGAGTTCATATCCGATCTAGGTGTAATACCTTGTGCATCGGGTCCAATGAAAATCTTTTGTGACAATACTGGAGCAATTGCCTTGGTGAAGGAATTCAGATTTCACAAGAGAACCAAACACATCAAGAGATGCTTCAATTCCATCCGCGGTCAAGTCAAGGAGGGATACATAGAGATTTGCAAGATACATGCGGATCTGGATGTTGCAGACCCATTGACTAAGCCTCTTTCACGAGCAAAACATGATCAGCACCAAGACTCCATGGGTGTTAGAATCATTACAATGTAATCTAGATTATTGACTCTAGTGCAAGTGGGAGACTGGAGGAAATATGCCCTAGAGGCAATAATAAAGTTATTATTTATATTCCCTTATATCATGATAAATGTTTATTATTAATGCTAGAATTGTATTAACTGAAAACTTAGTACATGTGTGAATACATAGACAAACAAAGTGTCCCTAGTATGCCTCTACTTTACTAGCTCGTTAATCAAAGATGGTCAAGTTTCCTGACCATAGACATGTGTTGTCATTTGATGAACGGGATCACATCATTAGATAATGGTGTGATGGACAAGACCCATCTGTTAGCTTAGCATAATGATCGTTTAGTTTTATTGCTATTGGTTTCTTCATGACTTATACATGTTCCTCTAACTATGAGATTATGCAACTCCCGAATACCGGAGGAACACCTTGTGTGCTATCAAACGTCACAACGTAACTAGGTGATTATAAAGATGCTCTACAGGTGTCTACGATGGTGTTTGTTGAATTGGCATAGATCGAGATTAGGATTTGTCACTCCGTGTATCGCAGAGGTATCTCTAGCCCTCTCGGTAATGCACATCACTATGAGCCTTGCAAGCAATGTGACTAATGAGTTAGTTACGGGATGATGCATTATGAAAAGAGTAGAGAGACTTGCAGGTAATGAGATTGAACTAGGTATGAAGATACTGATGATCGAATCTCGGGCAAGTAACATACCGACGACAAAGGGAATGATGTATGTTGGTATGCGGTTTCATCGACAAAGATCTTCGTAGAATATGTAGGAGCCAATATGAGCATCTAGGTTCCGCTATTGGTTATTGACCGGAGATTTGTCTCGGTCATGTCTACATAGTTTTCGAACCCGTAGGGTCCGCACGCTTAATGTTCGATGACGATTTGTATTATGAGTTATGTGTTTTTGATAACCGAAGTTTGTTTGGAGTCCCTAATGATATCACGGACATGACGAGGAGTGTCGAAATGGTCGATACATAAAGAATGATATATTGGACGATATTATTCGGACACCAAATGAGTTCCGAAAGGTACCGGATAAGGCTACCTCTTGAGCCCTATGTTGGTTTTCCCTTGAAGAGGAAAGGGTGATGCAGTAAAGCAGCGTAAGTATTTCCCTCATTTTTTGAGAACCAAGGTATCAATCCAGTAGGATACCATGCGCAAGTCACCTCGTACCTACACAAACAAATAAGAACCTCGCAACCAACGCGATAAAGTGGTTGTCAATCCCTTCATGGTCACTTACGAGAGTGAGATCTGATAGAGATAATAATAATAAGATAAATATTTTTGGTATTTTTATGATATAGGTTGAAAGTAAAGATTGCAAAATAAACGGTAATGGAAATAACGGTAGATTAATATGATGGAAGATAGAACCGGGGGCCATAGGTTTCACTAGTGGCTTCTCTCAAGATAGCATTAGTATTACGGTGGATGAACAAATTACTGTCAAGCAATTGATAGAAAAGCGAATAATTATGAGAATATCTAGGCATGATCATGTATATAGGCATCACATCCGTGACAAGTAGACCGACTCCTGCCTGCATCTACTACTATTACTCCACACATCAACAGCTATCCAACATGCATCTAGAGTATGAAGTTCATAAGAACAGAGTAACGCTTTAAGCAAGATGACATGATGTAGAGGGATAAACTCAGGCAATATGATATAAACCCCATATTTTTATCCTTGATGGCAACAATACAATACGTGTCGTTTCCCCTACTGTCACTGGGATCGAGCACTTCAAGATTGAACCCAAAGCTAAGCACTTCTCCCATTGCAAGAGAGATCAATCTAGTAGGCCAAACCAAATTGATAATTCGAAGTTACTTGCAAAGATAACCAAACATACATAAAAGAATTCAGAGAAGATTCAAATATTGTTCATAGATAATCTTGATCATAAACCCACAATTCATCGGATCTCGACAAACACACCACAAAAGAAGATTACATCGAATATATCTCCAAGAGAATCGAGGAGAACTTTGTATTGAGATCCAAAGAGAGAGAAGAAGCCATCTAGCTAATAACTATGGACCCGAAGGTCTAAGGTAAACTACTCACACATCATCGGAGAGGCTATGGTGTTGATGTAGAAGCCCTCCATGATCAATGCCCCCTCCGGCGGAGCTCCGAAAAAGGCCCCAAGATGGGATCTCACGGGTACAGAAGGTTGCGGCGATGGAATTAGGTTTCCGTGGTGCTCCTCGATGGTTTCAGGGTACGTAGGTATATATAGGAGGAAGAAGTAGGTCGGTGGAGCCACGAGGGGCCCACGAGGGAGGAGGGCGCACCTAGGGGGTGGGTGCGCCCCTGCCTCTTGGACACCTCGTTAGTTGCTTGACGTCCACTCCAAGTCCTCTGGATCACGTTTGTTCCAAAAATCACGCTCCCAAAGGTTTCATTCTGTTTGGACTCCGTTTGATATTCCTTTTCTGCGAAACACTGAAATAGGCAAAAAAATAGCAATTTGGACTGGGCCTTGCGTTAATAGGTTAGTCCCAAAAATAATATGAAAGTGTATAATAAAGGACATTAAACATCCAAAACAGAATATATAATAGCATGGAGCAATCAAAAATTATAGATACGTTGGAGACGTATCAAGCATCCCCAAGCTTAATTCTTGCTCGTCCTTGAGTAGGTAAATGATAAAAATAGAATTTTTGATGTGGAATGCTTCCTAACATATTTCTAAATGTAATTTTCTTTATTGTGGCATGAATATTCAGATCTGAAAGATTCAAGATAAAAGTTTAATATTGACATAAAAATAATAATACTTCAAGCATACTAACTAAGCAATCATGTCTTCTCAAAAAAACATGGCCAAAGAAAGTTCACCCCTACAAAATCATATAGTTTGGTCATGCTCCATTTTCGTCACACAAGAAGCTCTCATCATGCACAATCCCGATGACAAGCCAAGCAATTGTTTCATACTTTAGTAATCTCAAACTTTTTTCAACTTTCACGCAATACATGAGCGTGAGCCATGGATATAGCACTATGGTGGAATAGAATATAATGAAAGGGGGTTATGTAGAGAAGACAAAAAGGAGAAAGTCTCACATTGACGCGGCTAATCAATGGGCTAGGGAGATGCCAATCAATTGATGTCAATGCAAGGAGTAGGGATTGCCATGCAACGGATGCACTAGAGCTATAAATGTATGAAAGCTCAACAAAATAAACTAAGTGGGTGTGCATCCAACTTACTTGCTCACGAAGACCTAGGGCACTTGAGGAGGCCCATTGTTGGAATATACAAGCCAAGTTCTATAATGAAAAATTCCCACTAGTATATGAAAGTGACAAAACAAGAGACTCTCTATCATAAAGATCATGGTGCTACTTTGAAGCACAAGTGTGGAAAAAAAGGATAGTAGCATTGCCCCTTTTTTAATTTTTTTAATTTTTTGGGCCTTTTTTTGGTTTGGCCTTTCTCTCTTTTTTTCTTTTTTTATGGGACAATGCTCTATTAATGATGATCATCACACTTCTATTTATTTACAACTCAATGATTACAACTCGATACTAGAACAAGATATGACTCTATATGAATGCCTCCGGCGGTGTACCTGGAAATGACGCATGAGTGACATGTATGAAAGAATTATGAATGATGGATTTGCCACAAATACGATGTCAACTACTTGATAATGCAAGGCAATATGACAATGATGATGCGTGTCATAATAAACGGAATGGTGGAAAGTTGCATGGCAATATATCTCGGAATGGCTATGGAAATGCCATAATAGGTAGGTATGGTGGCTGTTTTGAGGAACATATAAAGAGGTTTATGTGTGATAGAGCGTATCATATCACGGGGTTTGGATGCACCGGCGTTTGCACCAACTCTCAAGGTGAGAAAGGGCGATGCACAGTACCGAAGATGCTAGCAATGATGGAAGGGTGAGAGTGCGTATAATCCATGGACTCGACATTAGTCATAAATAACTCACATACTTATTGCAAAAAATCTACAAGTCATCAAAAACCAAGTAATACGCGCATGCTCCTAGGGGGATAGATTGGTAGGAAAAGATCATCGCTCGTCCCCGACCGCCACTCATAAGGAAGACAATCAAATAACACCTCATGTTTCAAATTTGTTACACAACATTTACCATACGTGCATTCTACAGGACTTGCAAACTTCAACACAAGTATTTCTCAAATTCACAACTACTCAACTAGCACAACTTTAATATCACTATCTCCATATCTCAAAACAATCATCAAGTATCAAACTTCTCTTAGTGTTCAATGCACTTATATGAAAGTTTTTTATTATAGCAAAAGCAAATTACCATGCTGTTCTAAAGGACTCTCAAAATAATATAAGTGAAGCATGAGAGATCAATTATTTCTATAAAATAAAACCACCACCATGCTCTAAAAGATATAAGTGATGCACTAGAGCAAAAACTATATAGCTCAAAAGATATAAGTGAAGCACATAGAGTATTCTAATAAATTCTGATTCATGTGTGTCTCTCTCAAAAGATGTGTACAGAAAGGATGGTTGTGGTAAACTAAAAAGCAAAGACTAAAATCATACAAGAGCTCCAAGCAAAACACATATCATGTGGTGAATAAAAATATAGCTCCAAGTAAAGTTACCGATGAACGAAGACAAAAGAGGGGATGCCTTCCGGGGCATCCCCATGCTTAGGCTTTTTGGTGTCCTTGTATTTTACCTCGGGGTGCCTTGGGCATCCCCAAGCTTAGGCACTTGCCACTCCTTGTTCCATAATCCATCAAATCTTTACCCAAAACTTGAAAACTTCACAACACAAAACTCAAATAGAAAATCTCATGAGCTCCGTTAGTAAAAGAAAACAAACTACCACTTCAAGGTACTGTAATGAACTCATTCTTTATTTATATTGGTGTTAAACCTAATGTATTCCAACTTCTATATGGTTTAGAAACTCCATTACTAGCCATAGATTCATCAAAATAAGCAAACAACACACGAAAAACAGAATCTGTCAAAAACAGAACAGTGTGTAGTAATCTGTAGGTTTCGACTACTTCTGGTACCCCGAAAATTCTAAAATAAATTGCTTAACGCGAGAAATTTATCTATTAATCATCTGCAAAAAGAATTAACTAAATAGCACTCTCCAGTAAAAATGGCAGCAATTCTCGTGATCGCTAAAGTTTCTGTTTTTTACAGCAAGATCGCAAAGAGTTTCCCAAAGTCTTCCCAAAGGTTCTACTTGGCACAAACACTAATTAAACACAAAAAACACAACCAAAACATAGGCTAGATAAATTATTTATTACTAAACAGTAACAAAAAACAAGGAACAAAAATAAAATTCGGTTGCCTCCCAACAAGCGCTATCGTTTAACGCCCCTAGCTAGGCATAAAAGTAAGGATAGATCTAGGTATTGTCATCTTTGGTATGCAATCCTTAAGTGGCTCTCATAATAGATTCATAAGGTAATTTAATTTTCTTTCTAGGAAAGTGTTCCATGCCTTTCCTTAACGGAAATTGGAATCTAATATTCCCTTCTTTCATATCAATAATTGCACCAATCGTTCTAAGGAAAGGTCTACCAAGAATAATAGGACATGAAGGATTGCAATCTATGTCAAGAACAATGAAATCTACGGGCACATAATTTTATTTGCAATAATAAGAACATCATTAATTCTTCCCACAGGTTTCTTAATAGTGAAATCTGCAAGATGCAAGTTTAAAGAACAATCATCAAATTCATGGAAACCTAGCAAACCACACAAGGTTTTAGGAATCGTGGAAACACTAGCACCCAAATCACACAAAGCAAAGCATTAATGACCTTTAATTTTAATTTTAATAGTAGGTTCCCACTCATCATAAAGTTTTCTAGGGATAGAAAGTTCCAACTCAAGTATTTCTTCATAAGATTGCATCAAAGCATCAACGATATGTTTAGTAAAAGCCTTATTTTGACTATAAGCATGCAGAGAATTTAGCACGGATTGCAACAAGGAAATACAATCTGTTAAAGAACAATTATCATAATTAAATCCCTTGAAATCCAAAATAGTGAGTTCGTTGTTATCTAAAGTTTTGACCTCTTCAATCCCACCTTTACAAATTTTTGCATCAAGATCTAAAAACTTTGAATCATTGGGACGCCTTCTAACTAAAGTTGACTCATCTCCAGTGCCATCATTATCAAGATTCATATTGCAAAACAAGGATTTAATAGGGGACACATCAATCACTTTTAGATCTTCATCCTTACTATCATGAAAACTAGAAGAACACACTTTCACAAAACAATCTGTTTTAGCACGCATCCTAGCGGTTCTTTCTTTGCACTCATCAATGGAAATTCTCATGGCTTTTAGAGACTCATTGATATCATGCTTAGGTGGAATAGATCTAAGTTTCAAAGAATCAACATCAAGAGAAATTCTATCCACGTTCCTAGCCAACTAATCAATCTTGAGCAATATTTCTTCAATCAAAGCATTGAAACTCTTTTGCGAACTAATAAATTTTTTAATACTAGATTCAAAATCAGAGGGCATCTTATTATAATTTCCATAAGAATTGTTGTAGGAATTACCATAATTATTAGAGGAATTACTAAGAAACGGCCTAGAATTAAGATTACCTCTATACGCGTTGTTACCAAAATTGTTCCTACCAACAACATTCACATCCATAGATTCGTTATTATTATCAATCAAAGTAGACAAAGGCATATCATTAGGATCAGTAGGAGTACCCTTATTAGTAAACAATTTCATAAGTTCATCCATCTTTCCACTCAAAACATTAATTTCTTCTACTGCATGCACTTTTTTACTAGTAGATCTTTCAGTGTGCCATTGAGAATAATTAACCATAATATTATCTAGGAGTTTGGTAGCTTGTCCTAAAGTGATTTCCCTAAAAGTGCCTCTCGCGGCCGAGTCTAAAAGATTTCTAAAAGCAAAATTCAACCTGGCAATTTTTTTTGTATAATCATCCACAATTTCAAACCATGAGTAGGGCAATTACGTACCATTAATTTCATCCTCTCCCAAGCTTGTGCAACATGTTCATGATCAAGTTGCTTAAAATTCATAATATCGTTTCTAAGAGAGATGATCTTAGCGGGAGGAAAATACTTAGAGATAAAAGCATCTTTGCACTTATTCCATGAATCAATACTATTTTTAGGCAAAGACGAAAACCAAGCTTTAGCACGATCACTAAGCGAAAACGGAAATAGCTTAAGTTTAACAATATCATTATCCACATATTTATTCTTTTGCATATCACACAAATCAACAAAGTTGTTTAGATGGGTAGCGACATCTTCACTCGGGAGGCCAGAAAACAGATCTTTCATGACAAGATTTAGCAAAGCAGTATTAATTTCACAAGATTCAGCATCGGTAAGGGGAGCAATCGGAGTGCTAATAAAATCATTATTGTTGGTATTGGCAAAGTCACACAATTTAGTATTATCTTGAGCCATCGTGACAAGCAAGAAATCCAACACACAAGCAAACAAGCGAAAAGAAGAAGAAAGCAAACAAAAAGAGAGGGCGAACAGAAAAGAGGGCGAATAAAATGGCAAGGGTGCAGTGGGGGAGAGGAAAACGAGAGCCAAATGGCAAATAATGTAATGTGAGGGATAAGAGTTGTGATGGGTACTTGGTATGTCTTGACTTGGCGTAGATCTCCCCGGCAACGGTGCCAGAAATCCTTCTTGCTACCTCTTAAGCACAGCGTTGGTTTTCCCTTGAAGAGGAAAGGGTGATGCAGTAAAGCAGCGTAAGTATTTCCCTCAGTTTTTGAGAACCAAGGTACCAATCCAGTAGGAGACCATGCACGAGTCACCTCGTACCTACACAAAAAAATAAGAACCTCGCAACCAACGCGATAAAGGGGTTGTCAATCCCTTCATGGTCACTTACGAGAGTGAGATCTGATAGAGATAATAATAATAAGATAAATAATTTTGGTATTTTTATGATATAGATTGAAAGTAAAGATTGCAAAATAAACGGTAATGGAAATAACGGTAGATTAATATGATGGAAGATAGACTCGGGGGCCATAGGTTTCACTAGTGGCTTCTCTCAAGATAGCATTAGTATTACGGTGGGTGAACAAATTACTGTCGAGCAATTGATAGAAAAGCGAATAATTATGAGAATATCTAGGCATGATCATGTACATAGGCATCACGTCCGTGACAAGTAGACCGACTCCTGCGTGCATCTACTACTATTACTCCACACATCGACCGCTATCCAGCATGCATCTAGAGTATTAAGTTCAAAAGAACGGAGTAATGCTTTAACGCTTTAAGCAAGATGACATGATGTAGAGGGATAAACTCATGCAATATGATATAAACCCCATCTTTTTATCCTCGATGGCAACAATACAATACGTGTCGTTTCCCCTACTGTCACTGGGATCGAGCACCGCAAGATTGAACCCAAAGCTAAGCACTTCTCCCATTGGAAGAAAGATCAATCTAGTAGGCCAAACCAAACTGATAATTCGAAGAGACTTGCAAACATAACCAATCATACATAAAGGAATTCATAGAAGATTCAAATATTGTCCATAGATAATCTTGATCATAAACCCACAATTCATCAGATCTCTACAAACACACCGCAAAAGAAGATTACATCGAATAGATCTCCAAGAGAATCAAGGAGAACTTTGTATTGAGATCCAAAGAGAGAGAAGAAGCCATCTAGCTAATAACTATGGACCCGAAGGTCTGAAGTAAACTACTCACACATCATGGGAGAGGCTATGGTGTTGATGTAGAAGCACTCCGTGATCAATGCCCCCTCCGGCGGAGCTCCGGAAAAGGCCCCAAGATGGGATCTCACGGGTACAGAAGGTTGCGGCGATGGAATTAGGTTTTTGTGGTGCTCCTCAATGGTTTCAGGGTACGTAGGTATATATAGGAGGAAGAAGTAGGTCGGTGGAGCCATGAGGGGCCCAGGAGGGTGGAGGGCACGCCCAGGGTGGTGGGCGCGCCCCCTGCCTCGTGGCCGCCTCGTTGGTTGCTTGACGTCCACTCCAAGTCCTCTGGATCACGTTTGTTCCAAAAATCACGCTCCCGAAGGTTTCATTCCGTTTGGACTCCGTTTGATATTCCTTTTCTGCGAAACACTGAAATAGGCAAAAAAACAGCAATTTGGACTGGGCCTTGGGTTAATAGGTAGCCCCAAAAATAATATAAAAGTGTATAATAAAGCCCATTAAACATCCAAAATAGAATATATAATAGCATGGAGCAATCAAAAATTATAGATACGTTGGAGACATATCAGATAACTATCGGAGTGCCGGAGGGTTATCGGAACCCTTCGGGGGAACTAATGGGCCTTAGTGGAGAGAGAGGAGGGCCACTAGGGGCTGGCTGCACCCCCCTTGCAGCCGAATTGGACTAGGGGAAGGGGGCAGCGCCCCCCTTTCCTTTCCCTCTCCCTCTCCTTTCCTTCTTCCCCTTCCACCAAGTGGAATCCTACTAGGACTTGGAGTCTTAGTAGGACTCCTCTCTCTTGGTGCGCCCTACAGGATCTGGCTGGCCTCCCCCTCTCCTCCTTTATATATGCGGTCAAGGGGCACCCTAGAACACACAAGATCAATTGTCTGTCTTCGCCGTGTGCGGTGCCCCCTCCACAGTTTACTACCCCGGTCATATTGTCGTAGTGCTTAGGTGAAGCCCTGTGCGGATCACATCATCAACACCGTCACCACGCCGTCGTGTTGATGGAACTCTCCCTCGTCGTCAACTGGATCAAGAGCTCGAGGGACGTCATCGTGCTGAACGTGCGCTGAACCCGGAGGTGTCGTACGTTCGATACTTGGATCGGTTGGATCATGAAGACGTTCGACTACATCAACCGCGTTACTAAACGCTTTCGCTTTCAGTCTACGAGGGTACGTAAAACACACTCTCCCCTCTCATTGCTATGCATCTCCTAGATAGATCTTTTGTGATCATATGAAATTCTTTAAATAATGTGTTCCCCAACATCTTATATGCTCTGTGGCGTTCAAAATGTTTTTGGAGTCCCGGTTCTAAGCCATAAAGCATGGTGCACTAAACTATCAAGTAGTCATCATACCGAGCTTGTCAAACATTCATAACGTCTGCATCTGCTCCTGCAATAAGTCTGTCACCTAGCGGTGCATCAAGGACATAATTCTTCTGTGTAGTAACGAGGATAATCCTCAGATCACGGACTCAGTCCGCATCATTGCCACTATCATCTTTCAACTTAGTTTTCTCTAGGAACATATGAAAAACATAGGGGAGCTACAACGCGAGCTATTGATCTACAACATAGATATGCAAAAACTATCGGTACTAAGTTCATGATAAATTGAGTTCAATTAATCATATTACTTAAGAACTCCCACTTAGATAGACATCACTCGAGTCATCTAAATGATCACGTGATCCATATCAACAAAACCATGTCCGATCATCATGTGAGATGGAGTTGTCTTGAATGGTGAACATCTCTATGTTGATCATATCTACTTTATGATTCACGTTCGACCTTTCGGTCTCCAGTGTTCCGACATGCTAGGCTCATCAAGTTTAACCCGAGTATTCCGCATGTGCAAAACTGTCTTGCACCCATTGTATGTGAACGTAGAGCTTATCACACCCGATCATCATTTGGTTTCTCAGCACGATGAACTGTCGCAATGGTGCATAATCAGGGAGAACACTTATACCTTGAAATTTTAGTAAGGGATCATCTTATAATGCTACCGCCATACTAAGAAAAATAAGATGCACAAAAGATAAACATCGCATGCAATCAAAATATGTGACATGATATGGCCATCATCATCTTGTGCCTTTGATCTCCATCTCCAAAGCACCGTCATGATCTCCATCGTCACCGGCTTGACACCATGACCTCCATCGTAACGCCGTGGTCGTCTCGCCAACTATTGCTTCTACAACTATCGCTAACACATAGTGATAAAGTAAAGAAATTACATGGCGTTTGCATTTCATTCAATAAAGCGACAACCATAAGGCTCCTACCAGTTGTCGATAACTTTTAAAAAACATGATCATCTCATACAATAACGTATATCACATCATGTCTTGACCATATCACATCACAATGCCCTGCAAAAACAAGTTAGACGTCCTCTACTTTGTTGTTGCAAGTTTTACGTGGATGCTATGAGCTTCTAGCAAGAACTGTTCTTACCTACGCATCAAAACCACAACGGTGATTTACCAAGTTTGCTGTTTTAACCTTCAACAAGGACCGGCTGCAGTTAAATTTGATTCAACTAAAGTTGGAGAAACAGACACCCGCCAGCCACCTTTATGCAAAACTAGTTGCATGTCTGTCGGTGGAACCGGTCTCATGAATGTGGTCATGTAAGGTTGGTCTGGGCCGCTTCATCCAAAAATACCGCCGAATCAAAATAAGGCATTGGTGGTAAGCACTATGACGATCACCGCCCACAACTCTTTGTGTTCTACTCATGCATATCATCTACGCATAGACCTGGCTCGGATGCCACTGTTGGGGAACGTAGCATGCAATTTCAAAAAATTTCGACGCTCACGCAAGATCTATCTAGGAGATGCATAGCAACAAGAGGGGGAGAGTATGTCCACATACCCTCGTAGACCGAAAGCGGAAGCGTTTGACAACGTGGTTGATGTAGTCGAACTTCTTCTCGTTCCGACCTATCAAGCAGCAAATGTACGACACCTCCGAGTTCTGCACACGTTCAACTCGATGGCGTCCCTCGAACTCTTGATCCAGCAAAGTGTCGAGGGAGAGTTTTGTCAGCAGGATGGCGTGGTGATGGTGATGGTGAAGTGATTCACGCAGGGCTTCGCCTAAGCACTATGGCAATATGACCGGAGGTGTAAACTATGGAGGGGGCGTCGCACACAGCTAACAATCGTTGTTTGTTTTGTGTTCTAGTGGTGCCCCCCTCACTTATATATATGTAGGGTGGGTCTATTCTAATAACACCCTTAAGAGTCTTAAGAGTCTTATGCTAATAACTAAAACGACACAACATGAACTGCACGCACCCAAAAAAAGATCCCACCCCACCGGGCCCATCTCCCCCACTCCCCCACTCCTCCCTTGACGCATCCACCTTCCTCCCACAACCCCCGACCCACCAACCCACTGCCGCACGCCACCTTCTCCGGAACGGCGTCTCACCCCGTGCGGCTGCATCACCCTTCCCACCTTCTCCCGCATGGCCTGCCCCACCCCGAGCTATCGCCCCCAACCTCCCACCTTCTCCGGCGAGGGGCACCCGCCCAACCAGCAACTCCACCCCCAGATCCCCGCCATGACTCTCTTCTCCTGCCTTCACCTTCTCCTCCCGGCTGCCGCTGGCGCTCATGGCTGCCTCCTAGCCCAGCCACCAATGTATCCGGCGGGATCCTCATCGTCAACCACCCAGTACCCCACGACCACCCAGATCCACACCACCATGGCCGCATGCCCTCTCCTCCTCCCTGCCCGGGTGAGCCCACTAGCTTTCGGAGCCCCACCGAGTGCCGGATCCCGGCAGCCACCTCCCGAGTCCACACCTCCCCTTTACTTCAGTGACTGCATGAGATAGGATTCGGTCGCCGGGGACGGGATTTGCCCGCTATGGATAAGATTAGGCGGAGGCATCGCTCCTGCATCCATAGAAAAGGCAACGACACAGGTATGGCCCCAGGATGATGACGCCGATAACCTGGCGTGCAACTCATTGCGACCCAGTGTGAAGCTCACCGCAGCCCAGTGTGAAGCTCACCGCGGCTCAGCCTGCAGTTCGCGGCCGCCACGATAGGCCCCGTTGTTGTTCTCCTCGGTGCACAGCGGCGGTGCCCGCAACATCTCCCCTCCGACAAACGGCAGAGCTCCCCCTTCCTCCTCTCTGGCTCGGCCCTCGACCTCCTGTTGTTCGCCGCGACCGGATCTATCGAGAGCTCCCACCGCTCGATGAACTTGTGCCATGCACTTCACTATATCCTTTTTGTAGTTCATTATATCTTCTTTTTTGCTCACGAATGACATTCTTGCATTTTCCAGATTTTGGTTGCAGTCCCACGGGTGAACAGGCGCAGTACTGTGGGGGTTGGACATGTAGTGCGCCAATGGAAAAAAATTGTGGATTTATTTTTTAAGTCCCCCGTCATTTGTAATTTTTATGTGTTTGTACTGTGGATTAAAGAAATAAGCATTGCAGTACATTCGCCCTGTCTCGTAGTCCATAGACGTACAACTCTCCCTAAAACGTGCATTGAAGATAACAATGGTATTTTTTAAAGTGCAGCTCACTTGTTTCGTCGCTGCAGTGTTCTTCTCTTGCACAGCAGTTCCCTCTGTTGCCAAGTGTAATTTTTTTGGAAGATTATAATTAGAAAAGGTTGAATCTTCTATGCAGCTCACTCTGTTGTTGTGTGGAAGAAAAATTGATGCAGTCCACTCGCCTCGTCCCTGCGGTTTAGTTTTCCATCGTGTACTGTTCTCTTCTCTGTGCTGATATATTGCTTAGTATTTCACTTTGATACATGTCGCGGTTCGTTCATGCACTTGGTTGCCAGTCTGATGCAGTGCGGTTTTCAGTCCGAAGCAGTGCACTCATCTGACTGATGTAGTACACAGGGTTCATTGCAGCCTCAGTGCAGCTCCACTGCCTGCATGTTGCAGTTAGGTTCCTTTGTGCTTATTTTTTCATGTTATAATGTGTGATTTGAATGGTTGAGGGCATCTCTGCAGTTCATCTCTTGTATCTAATGCATAAAAAAGTAACCGATTGTAAAAAGAAATGTAGACCGGTTGTACACATACTTTTGATTTCACACAAAAACTAAACAAAAAATGTAGAAAAGAACAACGCAGTTTGCTCGGCTTTTCCTTGCAGTACATATGTGATGTGCACTGCACTCATCCCATGAGGTACCACGTGTTTCATCACAAAAGTTACAAAAGAAGACAAAAAGGAATCATGCGGTTCACTACGATATATGTCGCAACTCACTTGCCTTTGTTTTTGTGGTCCACTCTTGTTCATAAATTTTTTGAAAAAAAGACAACAAAAACTTGTTTGAGAAAAATTTACGTTCGACAAAAGAAATCATGAAGTCCACTTGACCCTCTGATGCAATGCGGTTTTCAGTCGGATGAAGTACCCACGTCGATTTGGGTGTCGCGTAAAACAGAGTGTCCGCATTTCGGTAAATTTAAAACCGCTCTTAACCTGTAAGGAATTAGAGAGAGTGTTCGACATGAAGAAGTTGCGTATCGTCGATATCTTTCCAACGGCATATCATTTGAATCATTTCGACAAGCGGTTTGTAAAAATTTCGCGAAAAACGGCCGCAGCCACTCGTCGTCCGCGGCATGATTTTCAAAATTAACTTAAAACTGTAAGGAATCTCAAAACCATTTATACATATGAAATTTGTGCCTTGTCCATAGCTTTCCAATGACGTATTACACGCCTCGTTTTAACAAACGGTTCAAAAACTAGAGCAAAAATAGTACCGAAAATTGAAAAAATGTCAAAAAACAGAATTCCGTGATTTAGTAAATTCGAAACTGCTCTTGAACCATAACGAATTAGAGAAAATAATATATGTGAAAAAGATGCGCCTCGATGATATCTTTCGAACGGCGTATCATTTGCCTTATTCCGATGAGCGGTTTAGAAAAAAATCACGAAAATACGCTCGCTGCCGCTCGTCATCCGCCGCACCATTTTTTAAACTGCTCTTAACCCGAGAGGAATCTCGAAAAGTGTTCAACATGGCGAAGTTGCGCCTAATCAATAACTTTTCAACGGTATATTATACACCTCGTTTCGATAAACGGTTACAAAATTAGAGCGAAAATAGTATCAGAAAAACACTGCGTGTAGTTTTTTTCGACACGAAGTTCACTCGTGTGAGTACTGCAGCACATTTGGTACAAACAATGACGTGCACTTGCATTGAGCTTGCAGTGCGGAAGTGTTATCAGAATAACTATTCTGATAATATTATCAGAATAGACCGGCTGTATATATATTATGATAACACCCTTAAGAGTCTTATTCTAATAACACCCACTTTATTCTGCTAACACCCCACGTACCACTGTAGCTACAAAATAACCACTGAACTGCGTCTGCCAAAAAAACACTCACCTTATCCTGTTCGAACTCCCCTCCCTCCCTGTGCCCCTCCACTCCCCACGACCACCACCTCCTACCCCGTCGCCGCACAACCTCCACCTCCTACCCCTAGCCGGCGCCGCCCCGCCTCCTCCTCCTCCCGCCCGGCGTCTCCCCGCCTCCTCCTCCTCCCGTCCGAAGCCGCCCCGCCTTCTACACCTCCCGTCCGGCGCCGCCCCGCATCCTCCTCCTCCCGCCCAGAGCCGCCCCACCTCCTACTCGTCCCTTCCGGCGCCGCCCCGCCTCGTCCTCCTCCCGTCCAGCGCCGCCCTGCATCCTCCTCCTCCTGCTCGACGTCTCCTCGCCTCCTACTCCTCCCTTCCGGCGCCGCCCCGCCTCGTCCTCCTCCGTTCCAGCGCCGCCCCGCATTTCCCCCGCACGCCTCTGACCTGTAGCGCCGCCCAGCGACGGCCCCGCCCCGCTCCAGCCATGGCCACTGCCCCGCCATGCGCCCTACCCCATCCATCGCGCCGCCTCGGCCCGATCCGTCGGGCGCCGAATCTGCAACGGCGAGCGGATGAGCCGCCTTCCCCGCACCAGTGCATCCGGATCCGGCCGGGCTGCCCCCGCGATTGGCTGCCTCGATGGCCACGGCCCCGCCCCGCAACGGCCCGCTCCCTCCCCACGTCGAGCCCCTACCTCGTCGGCATGCGGTTTTCTATATGAAGTGGTGCGGACGACCGTCTGATGATGTTCATCTCGTAAATGCAAGAAAAAATGTTACCGAAACAAGAACAAAAAGTAACGATGTGAAGCGCACTTCACTTCCTCGCATGAGAAAAATTAAGTCTTGACAAAAGAAACGATGCACTGCACTTGCTCATGTGATGTAGTGTGGTTTTTAGTCTGAAGCAGTGCGGTTTGCTATCTCGTTTGGAAAATTTTACATCCCACAAAAAAATCATGCAGCGTACTTGTCCGTCTGATGAAGTGCGGTTTTTAGTCCAAAGCAGTGTGTTTTTCTGTCCAATGCAGTTCCTTTGATCGATTTTGGGTCCACAAAAAATAGAGTGTCCGCATTTCGGTAAATTTAAAACTGCTCTTGAACCGTAAGGAATTAGAGAGAGTATTCTACATGAAAAAGTTGCGTCTCGTCGACATATTTCCAACGGGATATCATTTGAATCATTTCGACAACCGGTTTTTTAAAAATTTTGCGAAAAACGACCGCTGCCACTCGTCGTCCGCCGCACGATTTTCAAAATTAACTTAAAACCATAAGGAATCTCAAAACCATTTCAACATATCAAAGTTGCGCCTTGTCCATAGCTTTTCAACGATATATCACACGCCTCATTTCGACAAACGGTTAAGAAACTGGAGAGAAAACAGTACCGAAAATTTGAAAAACAGAATTCCGCGATTTAGTAAATTTGAAACTGCTCTTAAACCATAACGAATTAGAGAAAGAAATAGATATGAAAAAGATGCGCCTCGACGATATCTATCCAACGGTGTATCATTTGCTTCATTCCGAGGAGCGGTTTAGAAAAAAATGCGAAAAAACGTTCGCTGCCACTCGTTGTGGGCCGCGAAGGGGCGCCCCAAGTAGGAGGAATCCTACTTGGGAGCCTCCCAATTTGGCCTCCCCCCTTCCATATCCATCCAGAGGGGAAGGAAGGAGGAGGGAGGAGGCAAGGAAGGGGGAGGCCGAATCCCATCCCTTCCTTTCTCCTTTCTCTTCTTTCCTTCCCCATTTTTTTGGCCTACATGGGGCGCACTAGCCCCTTAGGGGCTGGTCTGTCCCTATATTGGCACATTAAGGCCCATGTAGTTGCCGGGGGATGCCTAGAACCCCTTCCGGTGACCCGATATGCATCCGGTACCCCGAAACACTTCCGATGTCCGAATACCATTGTCCAATATATGAATCTTTACCTCTCGACCATTTCGAGACTCCTCATCATGTCCGTGATCTCATCCGGGACTCCGAACAACATTCGGTCACCAAATCACATAACTCATATAATACAAAATCATCATCGAACGTTAAGCGTGCGGACCCTGCGGGTTCGATAACTATGTATACATGACCGAGACACCTCTCCGGTCAATAACCAACAGCGGAACCTGGATGTTCATATTGGCTTCCACATATTCTGCGCAGATCTTTATCGGTCATACGTAATGACAACATACGTTATTCCCTTTGTCATCGGTATGATACTTGCCTGAGATTCGATCGTCGGTATCTTCATACCTAGTTCAATCTGGTTACCGGCAAGTCTCTTTACTCGTTCCGTAATACATCATCCCGCAACTAACTCATTAGTGACATTGCTTTTAAGGCTTATTATGATGTGCATTACCGAGAGGGCCCAGAGATACCTCTCCGATACTCGGAGTGACAAATCCTAATCTCGATCTATGCCAACCCAACAAACACCTTCAGAGATACCTTTAGAGCATCTTTATAATCACCCAGTTACGTTGTGACGTTTGATAGCACACAAGGTATTCCTCTGGTATCCGGGAGTTGCCTAATCTCATACTCGAAGGAATATGTATATGACATGAAGAAAGCTATAGCAATAAAACTGAACGATCAACATGCTAAGCTAACAGATGGGTCTTGTCCATCACATCATTCTCCTAATGATGTGATCCCATTTATCAAATGACAACACATGTCTATGGTTACAAAACTTAACCATCTTTGATTAACCAGCTAATCCAGTAGAGGCTTACTAGGGACATGGTGTTTTGTCTATGTATCCACACATGTATCAAGTTTTCGGTTAATACAATTCTAGCATGAATAATAAACATTTATCATTATATAAGGAAATATAAAGAACAACTTTTTATTAACTCTAGGTCATATTTCCTTCAGTATGGAGATACCGATGATCGAATCTCAGGTAAGTAACATACCGACAGACAAAGGGAACTACATATGTTGTCATAAAGGTTCGACCGATAAAGATCTTCGTAGAATATGTAGGAACCAATATGTGCATCTAGGTCCTGCTATTGGTTATTGATCATAGAAGCGTCTCGGTCATGTCCACATCATTCTCGAACCCATAGGATCCGCACGCTTAACGTTCGTTGACGATGTAGTATTATATGAGTTATGTATGTTGGTGACTGAATGTTGTTCGGAGTCCCGGGTGAGATCACGGACATGACGAGGAGCCCCGGAATGGTCCCGAGGTAAAGATTGATATAAAGGATGATATGGTTGGGCCAAGGGGTAAGGCCCACGGGGTTTAGGTCGGTGCAAAAGGATGTTTTGCGGAGGTCAGGGAACAGACGCCACGGACCCGCCAAGGCCCATGGCGTGTGGGCCATACGCCGGGGACCGTGACATCTGGTCCTAGAGTCCGAGAAGGACTCTTGCCTTCCGAGCTAAACCGACTTTGAGGAGGCCCTTTCTGTGGATCAATATATAAATAGAGGGGCAGCGCTAGCACCCGGAACACATCAAGATTCACCAAGCCGTGTGCCGGCAACCCTGCCCCCTCTAGTTTATCCTCCGTCGTAGTGTCTGTTGTGCTTAGCAAAGCCTTGCGGAGACTGTTCTTCACTGCCACCGCTACCATGCCGTCGTGCTGCCGGAACTCATCTACTACTTTGTCTCTCTTGCTGGATCGAGAAGGCAAGGACGCCATCGAGCTGAACGTGTGCTTTGGAGATGGAGATCAAAAGCACAAGATGATGATGGCCATATCATGTCACATATTTTTGATTGCATGTGATGTTTATCCTTTATGCATCTTATTTTGCTTACAACAATGGTAGCATTATAAGATGATCCCTTCACTTAATTTCAAGATAAATGTGTTCTCCTTGAGTATGCACCATTGCTAAAGTTCGTCGTTTCGAAGCACGTCGTGATGATTGGGTGTGATAGACTCTACGTTCACATACAACGGGTATAAGCCAATTTTGCACAAGCAGGATACTTCGGTTAAACTTGACGAGCCTAGCATTTACAGACTTGGTCTCGGAACACTGGAGACCGAAAGGTTGAACATGAGTCATATAGTAGATATGATCAACGTAGAGATGTTCGCCATTGGTGACTACCCCATCTCACGTGATGATCGGTCATGGGTTAGTTGACTTGGATCATGTATCACTTAGATAACTTGAGGGGTGTTAATTTAAGTGGGAGTTCATTAGTAATTTGATTAATTGAAGTTAATTTATCATGAACTCAGTCCTGATAGTCTTTGCAAATCTGTGTTGTAGATAAATGGCACGTGCTACTACTCCATTGAATTTTATTGCGTTCCTAAAGAAAGCTAAGTTGAAAGATGATGGTAGCAAATACACGGACTAGGTCCGTAACTTGAGGATTATCCTCATTGTTGCACAGAGGAATTATGTCCTTGATGCACCGCTAGGTGACAGACCTGCTGAAGGAGCTACTGCAGATGTTACGAATGTCTGGCAGACTCGATCCAATGACTACTCAATAGTTCAGTGTGCCATGCTTTAAGGCCTATAATCGGGACTTCAAAGACGTATTGAACGCCACGGAGCATATGAGATGTTCCAAGAGCTAAAGTTGATATTTCAAGCTAATGCCCAGGTTGAGAGATATGAAGTCTCCAACAAGTTCTGTAGTTGTAAATGGAGGAGAACAGTTCTGTCAGTGAACACATACTCAAAATGTCTGGGTATCATGACCACTTGACTCAGCTGGGAATTAATCTTCCAGTTGAGAGTGTTATTGAAAGAGTTTTTTACTTAATGCCACCAAGCTAGAAAGGCTTTGTGATGAACTATAATATGCAAGGGATGACGAAAACAATTCCCGAGCTCTTCGCGGTGCTGAAATCAGTGGAGGTAGAAATTAAAAAGGACCATCAAGTGTTGATGGTTAACAAGACCACTAGTTTGAAGAAAAAGGGCAAGGAAAAGAAAGGGAACTTCAAGAAGAATGGCAAGCAAGTTGCCGCTCCCTTGAAGAAACCCAAAGCTGGACCCAAGCTTGAAACTGAGTGCTTCTACTTCAAGGGAAATGGTCACTAGAAGCGGAACTGCCCCAAATACTTGGCAGATAAGAAGGATGGCAAAGTGAACAAAGGTATATTTGATATACATGTTATTGTTCTGTACCTTACTAATGCTTGTAGTAGTGCCTGGGTATTTGATACTGGTTCGGTTGCTCATATTTGTAACTCAAAGCAGGAGCTACAGAATAAACGGAAATTGGCTAAGGATGAGGTGACGATGCGCGTCGGGAATGGTTCCAAGGTCGATGTGATCGCCGTCGGCATGCTACCTCTACATCTACCTCCGGGATTAGTTTTAGACCTCAATAATTGTTATTTGGTGCTAGCGTTGACCATGAACATTATATCTGGATCTTGTTTATTGCGAGACGGTTATTCATTTAAATCGGAGAATAGTGGTTGTTCTATTTATATGAGTAATATATTTTATGGTCATGCACCTTTGATGAATGGTCTATTCTTGTTGAATCTCGATCGTAATGATACACATATTCATAACATTGATGCCAAAAGATGCAAAGTTGGTAATGATAGTGCAACATACTTGTGGCACTGTCATTTAGGTCATATTGGTGTAAAGTGCATGAATAAATTCCATGCGGATGGACTTCTAGAATCACTTGATTATGAGTCATTTGATACTAACCATGCCTTCTGGGTAAGATGACTAAAACTCCGTTCTGCGGAACATTGGAGCGAGCTAATGACTTATTGGAAATAATGCATACAGATGTATGCGGTCCGATGAGTGTTGAGGCACGCGACGGGTATCGTTATTTTCTAACCTTCACAGATGATTTGACTAGGTATGGGTATATCTACTTAATGAAACACATGTCTGAAACATTTGAAAAGTTCAAAGAATTTTAGAGTGAAGTGGAGAATCATTGTAACAAGAAAATAGTTTCTATGATCTGATCGCGGAGGCGAATGATGACCCACAAGTATAGCGGATCTATCATAGTCCTTTCGATAAGTAAGAGTGTCGAAACCAACGAGGAGCAGAAGGAAATGACAAGCGGTGTTCAACAAGGTATTCTCTGCAAGCACTAAAATTATCGGTAACAGATAGTTTGATGATAAGATAATTTTTAATGGCTAACAAGTAACGAGTGTAACAAAAGTGCAGCAAGGTGACCCAATCCTTTTTAGAAAAGGATAAGCCTGGACGAACTCTTGTATAAAGCAAGGCGCTCCCGAGGACACATGGGAATTATTGTCAAGTTAGTTTTCATCATGCTCATACGATTCGCGTTCGTTACTTTGATAATTTGATATGTGGGCGGACTGGTGCTTGGGTGCTGTCCTTACTTGGACAAGGATCCCTCTTATGATTAACCCCTCTCGCAAGCATCCGCAACTATGAAAGAAGAATTAAGATAATTCTAACCATAGCATGAAATATGTGGATCCAAATCACCCCTTACGAAGCAACGCATAAACTAGGGTTTAAGCTTCTATCACTCTAGCAACCCATCATCTACTTATTACTCCCTCCGTTTCTTTTTAGTCTGCATATAAGATTTGGTCAAAGTCAAACTTTGTAAAGTTTGACCAACTATGTAGGAAAAAATATCAACATCTACAATACTAAAGTTATATGGTATGAAAACTAATTTCATGATGCATCTAACAATATTGATTTCATATTGTGAATCTCGATAGTTTTTTCTATAAATTTAGTCAAAGTTAAATAAGTTTGACTTTGACCAAATCTTATATGCAGACTAAAAAGAAACGGAGGGAGTAGTTCCGAATGCCTTCCGCTAGGCCCAAATCATGGTGAAGTGTCATGTAGTCGACGTTCACATAACACCACTAGAGGAAAGACATCATACATCTCATCAAAATATGGAACGGATACCAAATTCACATGCTTACTTATAACAAGACTTCTCCCATGTCCTCAGGACCAAACATAACTACTCACAAAGCATATTCATGTTCAAGATCAGTGGGATACTGAATATCATTAAGGATCTGAACATATGATCTTCCATCGAATAAACCAACTAGCATCAACTACAAGGAGTAATCAACACTACTAGCAACCCACAGGTACCAATCCAAGGTTTTGAGAAAAAGATTGAATACAAGAGATGAATTAGGGTTTGAGAGGAGATGGTGCTGGTGAATATGTTGATGGATATTGACCCCCATTCGATGAGAGGATCTTTGGTGATGACGATGGCTTCGATTTCCCCCTTTTGGAGGGAAGTTTCCCTAGCAGAACAGCTCCGCCGGAGCCCTAGATTGCTTCTGCCCAGGTTCCGCCTTGAGACGGCGACACTTCGTCCCGAAAGCTTACTTATAAATTTTTTTCCAGGTCAAAATCCTTCATATAGCATATGATGGACACCGAGGGCCTGCCAGGGGGCCCACAAGCCCTATGGGCGCACCCATGGGGGTAGGTGTAACATCCAAAAATTCTAAATTTTGGAAAGTTATATTAAATAAATAATTATGCATGTTTGTTTGATTGTTATGTCATTGATTGTGTGAAATTGAGTGGAACTTGAAACTTTTTGAAAGTTGAATGAGAGGGAATGAAATGACTTTCCCAAATATTTCACTTTGCATTTTGATCCTCAAGAATTCAAATTCATTTCATCACAAAAGTCTAGAGTGAAGATGATATGACTTCTTCCATTAAAAGAAATGAAAAGGGTTTTTTGAAAAGATTTTAATTTCATTTCAAAATGATTCAAATTCAGAAACTTTATGCAACTCAATGACTTTCTTGGGAGAAGATAAAATGACTTCTTCAAATTATATGAAATATGAGTTGGAAGTTTGAAGGAATAAAAATGAAAATCTCTATGAAGGTATTTTCAAACCTACTATCAATTTGGAGTTATTTGAATTTTCAAATTTCAAAGCCTCTGAAAGTTATTCAAGTGAGAGAAGTAAATATGAAACTTCAAATATCCAGAGGCATTGGAAATATATTTGGCCAAGGGAAAACAGAATGATTTGGAAGTGGTTTGAAATTCAAATTCAAAACCATTTAAGAGTTATTTGGCTTTCATTCAAATTATTTTTATCCTAAAATAAATAAATGGAAATTAGGGTAAAATGATTCCCTAAAACAGAAAATTGGAGAAAAATAAATTTGGTATTTTAAAAATGATTTTTATTTGGTTTTATTGTAACAGTAGTAGTGTTTGAATTTTGTGTTTTTGTGTCTATTTTATCTTATTTTGGAAAATAGTCCATGTTTTAGGATTTATGTTTATGAACATTTTGGTATATTATATGCCTATATAATATTTGTATTTTGCTCGGTTTATGTTTTGTTTCCTACTTTGTTTTATTAAAAAAAGGCCGAAGCCAACGGACCGACGCCCACCTCCCCTTCTCTCTCCCCCCGACTCATCTCACCCTCAGCCCACGCGAGCGCCGAAACGCAACGCACCAATCGCCCGATCCCTCACTCGTTCCTCTCTCTCCCCGACACCCCTACCCCACCGACTGACCGCGCCCGCTCCCAGCTCTCTATCCTCGCTGTCACTAACCACTGGGCCCGCTTGTCACCCCCTGATGTCAACTACACAACCTTCTTCTTGTAGATGTTGTTGGGCCTCCAAGTGCAGAGGTTTGCAGGACAGTAGCAAATTTCCCTCAAGTGGATGACCTAAGGTCTACCAATCTGTAGGAGGCGTAGGATGAAGATGGTCTCTCTCAAGCAACCCTGCAAGCAAATAACAAAGAGTCTCTTGTGTCCCCAACACACCCAATACAATGGTAAATTGTATAGGTGCACTAGTTCGGCGAAGAGATGGTGATACAAGTGGTATATAGATAGTAGATAATAGTTTTTGTAATCTGAAAATATAAAAACAACAAGGTAGCAAGTAATAAAAGTGAGCATAAACGGTATTGCAATGATAGGAAATAAGGCCTAGGGTTCATACTTCCACTAGTGTAAGTTCCCTCAACAATAATATCATAATTGGATCACATAACTATCCCTCAACATGCAACAAAGAGTCACTCCAAAGTCACTAATAGCGGAGAACAAACGAAGAGATAATGGTCGGTACGAAACCACCTCAAAGTTATTCTTTCCAATCGATCCATTGGGCTATTCCTATAAGTGTCACAAACAGCCCTAGAGTTCGTACTAGAATAACACCTTAAGACACAAATCAACCAAAACCCTAATGTCACCTAGATACTCCAATGTTACCTCAAGTATCCGTGGGTGTGATTATACGATATGCATCACACAATCTCAGATTCATCTATTCAACCAACACATATAACCTCAAAGAGTGCCCCAAAGTTTCTAACGGAGAATCAAGACGAAAACGTGTGCCAACCCCTATGCATAGGCTCATGGGCGGAACCCGCAAGTTGATCACAAAAATATACATCAAGTGAATCACGTGGTATCCCATTGTCACCATAGATACGCACGGCAAGACATACATCAAGTGTTCTAAAATCTTTAAAGACTCAATCCGATAAGATAACTCCAAAGGGGAAACTCAATTCATTACAAGAGAGAAGAGGGGGAGGGGAAACATAAGATCCAACAATAATAGCAAAGCTCGCGATACATCAAGATCGTGCCAAATCAAGAACACGAGAGAGAGAGAGAGAGAGAGAGAGAGAGAGATCAAACACATAGCTACTGGTACATACCCTCAGCCCTGAGGGAGAACTACTCCCTCCTCGTCATGGAGAGCACCGGGATGATGAAGATGGCCACCGAAGAAGGATTGCCCCCTCCGACAGGGTGCCGGAACGGGTCTAGATTGATTTTCGGTGGCTACGTAGGCTTCTGGCGGCGGAACTCCCGATCTATTGTGTTCTTTGGAAGTTTTAGGGTATGTAAGTATATATGGGTGCAGGAAGTACGTCGGTGGAGCTTCGGGGGCCCCACGAGGCAGGGGGCGCGCCCCCACCCTCATGAGCACCTCCCTTGGCTCCTGACATGGGGTCCAAGTCCATCCGGTAGCTTTCCTTCCAAAAATAACTTCTCCAGTTGATTTCGTTCTGTTCGACTCCGTTTGATATTCCTTTTCTTCGAAACACTGAAATAGGCAAAAAACAGCAATTCTGGGCTGGGCCTCCGGTTAATAGGTTAGTCCCAAAAATAATATAAAAGTGGATAAGAAAGCCCAATGTTGTCCAAAACAGTAGATAATATAGCATGGAGTAATCAAAAATTATAGATACGTTAGAGATGTATCGAGCATCCCCAAGCTTAATTCTTGCTCGTCCTCGAGTAGGTAAATGATAAAAACATAATTTTTGATGTGGAATGCTAGTTGGCATAATTTCATTGTAGTTATTCTTAATTGTGATATGAATATTCAGATCCGAAAGATTCAAGACAAAAGTTCATATTGACATAAAAATAATAATACTTCAAGTACACTAACTAAGCAATCATGTTTTCTCAAAATAACATGGCCAAAGAAAGTTCATCCCTACAAAATCATATAGTTTAGTCATGCTCCATTTTCGTCACACAGGAATGCTCTCATCATGCACAACCCCGATGACAAGCCAAGCAATTGTTTCATACTTTAGTAATCTCAAACCTACTTTCACACAATACATGAGCGCGAGCCATGGATATAGCACTATGGGTGGAATAGAATATAATGATGGGGGGTATGTGGAGAAGACAAAAAGGAGAAAGTCTCACATCAACGAGGCTAATCAATGAGCTATGGAGATGCCCATCGATTGATGTTAATGCAAGGAGTAGGGATTGCCATGCAACGGATGCACTAGAGCTATAAATGTATGAAAGCTCAACAAAAGAAACTAGTGGGTGGGCATCCAACTTGTTTGCTCATGAAGACCTAGGGCACTTGAGGAGGCCCATTGTTGGAATATACAAGCCAGGTTGTATAATGAAAAATTCCCACTAGTATATGAAAGTGATAACATGAGAGACTCTCTACTATGAAGATCATGGTGCTACTTTGAAGCACAAGTGTGGTAAAAGGATAGTAACATTGTCCCTTCTCTCTTTTTCTCTCGTTTTTTGGGCCTTTTCTTTTTTTATGGCCTTGTTGGGCCTTCTCTTTTTATGGCCTTTCTCTCTCTTTTTTATTTATTCCTCACTTGGGACAATGCTCTAAATGATGATCATCACACTTCTATTTATTTACAACTCAATGATTACAACTCGATACTAGAACAAAGATGACTCTATATGAATGCCTCCGGCGGTGTACCGGGATATGTAATGAACCAAGAGTTACATGTATGAAAGAATTATGAATGGTGGCTTTGCCACAAATACTATGTCAACTACATGATCATGCTAAGCAATATGACAATGATGAATGTGTCATGAACGGAATGATGGAAAGCTGCATGGCAATATATCTCGGAATGGCTATGGAAATGCCATAATAGGTAGGTATGGTGGCTGTTTTGAGGAAGATATAAGGAGGTTTATGTTTGAAAGAGCCTATCATATCACGGGGTTTGGATGCACCGGCGAAGTTCGCACCAACTCTCAATGTGAGAAAGGGCAATGCTCGGTACCGAAGAGGCTAGCAAGGATGGAAGGGTAAGAGTGCGTATAATCCATGGACTCAACATTAGTCATAAGGAACTCACATACTTATTGCAAAAATCTACAAGTCATCAAAAACCTCGGCACGACACGCATGCTCCTAGAGGGATAGATTGGTAGGAAAAGACCATCGGTCGTCCCCGACCGCCACTCATAAGGAAGACAATCAAATAACACCTCATGTTTCAAATTTGTTACATAACGTTTACCATACGTGCATGCTATGGGACTTGCAAACTTCAACACAAGTATTCCTCAAATTCACAACTACTCAACTAGCACGACTTTGATATTATTACCTCCATATCTCAAAACAGTCATCAAGCATCAAACTGCTCTTAGTATTCAAAACACTCATAAGAAAGTTTTTACTAATCTTGAATACCTAGCATATTAGGATTATTTAAGAAAATTACCATGCTATTTAAGACTCTCAAAATAATCTAAGTGAAGCATGAGAGTTCATCTATTTCTTCAAAATAAAACTACCACCATGCTCTAAAAGATATAAGTGAAGTACTAGAGCAAACAACAAACTACTCCGAAAGATATAAGTGTAGATCAATGAGTAGTTGAATAATTATGCAACTATGTGAAGACTCTCTAACATTTAAGAATTTCAGATCTTGGTATTTTAATCAAACATCAAGCAAAACTAAATAAAATGACATTCTTAGAATGGCAAACATCATGTGAAGAAGCAAAAACTTAGGATCAACCGAACTAACCGATAGTTGTTGAAGAAGAAAGGTGGGATGCCAACGGGGCATCCCCAAGCTTAGACGCTTGAGACTTCTTGAAATATTATCTGGGGGTGCCTTGGGCATCCCCAAGCTTGAGCTTTTGTGTCTCCTTAATTCATCTCATATCACGGTCTCCCTAAATCTCAAAAGCTTCATCCACACAGAACTCAACAAGAACTCGTGAGATAAGTTAGTATAAACCATTGGAAAAACCTTATCATACTATACTGTAGCAAATCACTAAAATTATTATTCAACATTGCATACTAAATGCATCTTCATATTTAATAGTCCTATCCTCAAATAGAATCATTAAACAAGCAAACATATGCAAACAATGCAAACATAACAGCAATCTGCCTAAGCAGGATAGTCTGTAAAGAATTCTGCAACATCCATACTTCCCTAGCTCCAAAAATTATGAAATAAAATTCCCACTGTAGTAAATTTATCATAGCTTAATATTCAAAAGGTTTCAACATTTTATCACATTATTAATTTTCTAGGGAATTATTGCAACAGCGGTAAACTTTCTGTTTTCAAACAATAACATGTATACTTGTAACATAGGCATAGTAAAGGCTATCAATGCCACTTTTATTGAAATAAAAGATGCAAAACATTGTTCTAAATAACAGAAATAAAATCCTAACAAAATAAATTGACGCTCCAAGCAATACACATATCATGTGGCGAATAAAAATATAGCTCCAAGTAAAGTTACCGATGAACGAAGACGAAAGAGGGGATGCCTTCCGGGGCATCCCCAAGCTTAGGCTCTTGGCTATCCTTGAATATTACCTTGGGGTGCCTTGGTCATCCCCAAGCTTAGTCTCTTGCCACTCCTTATTCCATAGTCCATCGAATCCTTACCCAAAACTTGAAAACTTCACAACACAAAACTTAACAAAAAACTCGTAAGCTCCGTTAGCGAAAGAAAACAAAACACTACTTCAAGGTACTGTAATGAACTCATTATTTATTTATATTTGTGTTAAACCTACGGTATTCCAACTTCTCTGTGGTTTATAAACTATTTTACTAGCCATAGATTCATCAAAATAAGCAAACAACACACGAAAATCAGAATCTGTCAAAAATAGAACAGTCTGTAGTAAACTGGATCAAACATAAACTTATGGAACCCCAAAAATTCTAAAATAATTTTCTGGACCTGAGTAATTTATAAATTAATCATATTCAAAAAGAATTAACTAAATAGCACGCTCCAATAAAAAATGGCAGCAATACTCGTGAGCGCTAAAGTTTCTGTTTTTTACAGCATGATCACAAAGACTTCCCCCAAGTCTTCCCAAAGGTTCTACTTGGCACAAACACTAATTAAAAGCATAAAACCACATCTAAACAGAGGCTATATGAATTATTTATTACTAAACAGGAAAAAATCAAGGAAAAAAAAATTGGGTTGCCTCCCAACAAGCGCTATCGTTTAACGCCCCTAGCTAGGCATGATGATTTCAATGATGCTCACATAAAGGATAAGAATTGAAACATAAAGAGAGCATCATGAAGAATATGAATAGAACTTTTAAGTCTAACCCACTTCCTATGCATAGGGATTTTGTGAGCAAACAACTTATGGGAACAATAATCAACTAGCATAGGAAGGTAAAACAAGCATAACTTCAAAATTTTAAGCACATAGAGGGGAAACTTGATATTATTGCAATTCCTACAAGCATATGTTCCTCCCTCATAATAATTTTCAGTAGCATCATGCATGAATTCAACAATATAACCAGCACCTAAAGCATTCTTTTCATGATCTACAAGCATAGAAAATTTACTACTCTCCACATAAGCAAAATTCTTCCCATGAATAATAGTGGGAGCAAACTCTATAGAGTAACTATCATGGGATTGAAAATTGAAATCAAGATGACAAGTTTCATTATTATCATTATACTTTAAAGCATACGTGTCATCACAATAATCATCATAGATAGGAGGCATGCTTTCATCATAATAAATTTTCTCATCAAAATTGGGGGACAAAAAATATCATCTTCATCAAACATAGCTTCCCCAAGCTTGTGGCTTTGCATATCATTAGCATCATAGATATTCAAGGAATTCATACTAACAACATTGCAATCATGCCCATCATTCAAATATTTAGTGCCAAACATTCTAATACATTCTTCTTCTAGCACTTGAGCACAATTATCGGAATCCTTATTTTCATGATAGATATAAAAAAGATGAAGCATATGAGGTACCCTTAATTCCATTTTTTTTGTAATTTTCTTTTATGAACTAAACTAGTGATAAAACAAGAAACTAAAAGACTTGATTGCAAGATCTAAAGATATACCTTCAAGCACTCACCTTCCCGGCAACGGCGCCAGAAAAGAGCTTGATGTCTACTACACAACCTTCTTCTTGTAGACGTTGTTGGGCCTCCAAGTGCAGAGGTTTGTAGGACAGTAGCAAATTTCCCTCAAGTGGATGACCTAAGGTTTATCAATCCGTAGGAGGCATAGGATGAAGATGGTCTCTCTCAAGCAACCTGCAACCAAATAACAAAGAGTCTCCTGTGTCCCCAACACACCCAATACAATGGTAAATTGTATAGGTGCACTAGTTTGGCGAAGAGATGGTGATACAAGTGGTATATGGATAGTAGATAATAGTTTTTCTAATCTGAAAATATAAAAACAGCAAGGTAGCAAGTGATAAAAGTGAGCATAAATGGTATTGCAATGATAGGAAATAAAGCCTAGGGTTCATAATTCCACTAGTGTAAGTTCCCTCAACAATAATATCATAATTGGATCACATAACTATCCCTCAACATGCAACAAAGAGTCACTCCAAAGTCACTAATAGCGGAGAACAAACGAAGAGATTATGGTAGGGTACGAAACCACCTCAAAGTTATTCTTTCCAATCAATCTGTTGGGCTATTCCTATAAGTGTCACAAACAGCCCTAGAGTTCGTACTAGAATAACACCTTAAGACACAAATCAACCAAAACCCTAATGTCACCTAGATACTCCAATGTCACCTCAAGTATCCGTGGGTATGATTATACGATATGCATCACACAATCTCAGATTCATCTATTCAACTAACACATAGAACCTCAAAGAGTGCCCCAAAGTTTCTACCGAAGAATCACGACGAAAGCGTGTGCCAATGCATAGGCTCATGGGCGGAACCCGCAAGTTGATCACCAAAACATACACCAAGTGAATCACATGGTATCCCATTGTCACCACAGATATGCACGGCAAGACATACATCAAGTGTTCTCAAATCTTTAAAGACTCAATCCGATAAGATAACTCCAAAGGGGAAACTCAATTCTTTACAAGGGAGAAGAGGGGGAGGAGAAACATAAGATCCAACTATAATAGCAAACCTCGCGATACATCAAGATCGTGCCAAATCAAGAACACGAGAGAGAGTGATCAAACACATAGCTACTGGTACATACCCTCATCCTCGAGGGAGAACTACTCCCTCCTCGTCATGGAGAGCACCGGGATGATGAAGATGGCCACCGGAGAAGCATTGCCCACTCCAGCAGGGTGTCGGAACGGGTCTAGATTGGTTTTCGGTGGCTACGTAGGCTTCTGGCGGAGGAACTCCCGATCTATTGTGTTCTTTGGACGTTTTAGGGTATGTAAGTATATGTGGGTGCAGGAAGTACGTCGGTGTTGCTTCAGGGGCCCCACGAGGCAGGGGGCGCGCCCTAGGGGTGGTGCCCCCACCCTCGCGAGCACCTCCCTTGGCTCCTGACGTGGGGTCCAAGTCCATTCGGTATCTTTCCTTCCAAAAATAACTTCTCTAGTTGATTTCATTCTGTTTCGACTTCGTTTGATATTCCTTTTCTTCGAAACACTGAAATAGGCAAAAAACAGCAATTCTGGGCTGGGCCTCCGGTTAATAGGTTAGTCCCAAAAATAATACAAAAGTGGATAATAAAGCCCAATATTGTCCAAAACAGTAGATAATATAGCATGGAGCAATCAAAAATTATAGATACGTTGGAGACGTATCACCCCTCCTCTGTCTCTTTCGTGCTCATCACGAATAGAGTGCCCCGAATCAAATCCCGATCAATTCGGCTCGATCTTTTACCCTCACGCACGATTTGGCCCCTATAAATACTCCCCTACCCCTCCTCGTACTATTTTCCTGAAAAACCACGATCTCTCGTGCCCTAGAGCACCGCTTCGATCTCGCCGTAGTTTCATCACCAGAAGCTCCTGTTGCCGCTTGTTTTCGACGCCACCGAAGGTTCCTGAGCACCCTGGCCCTCTGGTTCTTCCTATCTCAAACCGCCGCATCTCCCTGTCCACTTTTCTCATGCATATTGATACGTCTCCAACGTATCTATAATTTTTGATTCTTCCATGCTATTATATTGTCTGTTTTGGATGTTTTTTATGCATTAATATGCAATTTTATATTATTTTTGGGACTAATTTATTAACCTAGAGCCCAGTGCCAGTTCTGGTTTTTTTACTTGTTTTTGAGTTTCACAGAAAAGGAATACCAAACGGAATCCAAACGGAATGAAACCTTCGCGATGATTTTTCTTGGACCAGAAGATGGCAAGGAGAATAGGAGATGAAGTCGGAGGAGCCACGAGGCGGCCACAAGGACGGAGGGCGCGCCCCCACCCTTGTGCCCCCCCCGTGACCCTCCAGACCTAATTCTTTCACCTATATATTCCCAAATATCCCAAAACCAACAGAGGCATCCACGAAAACACTTTTCCACTGCCACAACCTTTTGTACCCGTGAGATCCCATCTAGGGACCTTTTACAGCACCCTGTCGGAGGGGGATTCGATCACGGAGGGCTTCTACATCAACTCTATTTCCCTTCCGATAAAGCGTGAGTAGTTTACCACAGACCTATAGGTCCATAGCTAGTAGCTAGATGGCTTCTTCTCTCTCTTTGATTCTCAATACCATGTTCTCCTCGATGTTCTTGGAGATCCATTCGATGTAATAATTTTTTGCAGTGTGTTTGTCGAGATCCGATGAATTGTGGAGTTATGATCAGCTTATCTATGAATATTATTTTAATCTTCTCTGAATTGTTTTATGCATGATTTGATATCTTTGTAATTCTCTTTGAACTATCGGTTTGGCTTGGCCAACTAGATTGGTTTTTCTTGCAATGGGAGAAGTGCTTAGCTTTGGGTTCAATCTTGTGGTGTCCTTTCCTAGTGAAAGTAGGGGCAGCAAGACATGTATTGTATTATTGCCATCGAGGATAAAAAGATGGGGTTTTAATCATATTGATTGAGTTAATTCATCTACATCGTGTCATCTTACTTAATGCATTACTCCGTTCTTTATGAAATTAATACTCTAGATGCATGCTGGATAGCGGTCGATGTGTGGAGTAATAGTAGTAGATGCAGAATCATTTTGGTCTACTTGACACGGACGTGGTGCCTATATTCATGATCATTGCCTTAGATATCGTCATAACTTTGTGCTTTTCTATCAATTACTCGGCAGTAATTTGTTCACCCACCGTATTATTTGCTATCTTGAGGGAAGCCTCTAGTGAAACCTATGGCCCGTGGGTCTATTTTCCATCATATAAGTTTCTATTTTCCATCTTAGAAGTTTCCGATCTACAATATTAGTTTCCGATCTACTATTTTTGCAATCTTTTACTTTCCGATCTATAAACCAAAAATACCAAAAAATATTTACTTTATCATTTATCTATCTCTATCAGAGCTTACTTTTGCAAGTAACAGTGAAGGGATTGACAACCCCTTTATCGTGTTGGGTGCAAGTTGTTTGATTGTGTATGTAGGTATTAGGTGATTTGTGTGTTGTCCCCTACTCGATTGATACCTTGGTTCTCAAACTGAGGGAAATACTTATCTCTACTCTGCTGCATCACCCTTTCCTCTTCAAGGGAAAAACCAATGCAAGCTCAAGAAGTAGCAGGAAGAATCTGTGGCGCCGTTGCTGGGGATATCTATGCCAAGTCAAGGCATACTAAGTACCCATCATAAACTCTCATCTCTTGCATTACATTATTCGCCATTCGCCTCTCGTTTTCCTCTCCCTCACTTCTAAAATGATTTTCGAAAAGATTTGCCTTTTTATTCGCCCTTCTTTCGTCCGATCTTATGTTTGCTTGTGTTTCCATGTGCCTTTTATTTTGCTTGCATCTTTTCTTGCAAAAAATCTATTGATATGGATCCACTCGAAGTCTTCTACCTGGATCATCTTTCATCCTGTTGTGCTCGTGTTGAAACCCCAACTAGTTTAGTTGAGGTAGAATCTTAAGATGAGCATGCTCATTTTGTGCATCATCGTTTGTCTTAAAAAGGGAGGCTCTTATAGAATCAAATAAATTGTTTGCTATGCTATGCTTGGAATTTTTGTGAAATTTGTGATTTTACTTGTTGCTCCAAGAACCCTAAAAACACCTTCCCTACCTATATGTGACGCCCCCGATTTGATCGTACACTAATCATACACGCAAACGTGTACGATCAAGATCAGGGACTCACGGGAAGATATCACAACACAACTCTACAAATAAAATAAGTCATACAAGCATCATATTACAAGCCAGGGGCCTCGAGGGCTCGAATACAAGAGCTCGATCATAGACGAGTCAGCGGAAGCAACAATATCTGAGTACAGACATAAGTTAAACAAGTCTGCCTTAAGAAGGCTAGCACAAACTGGGATACAGATCGAAAGAGGCGCAGGCCTCCTGCCTGGGATCCTCCTAAACTACTCCTGGTCGTCGTCAGCGGGCAGCACGTAGTAGTAGGCACCTCCGGTGTAGTAGGAGTCGTCGTCGACGGTGGCGTCTGGCTCCTGAGCTCCATCATCTGGTTGCGACAACCAGGTAGAAGGGATAGGGGGAAAAGAGGGAGAAAGCAACCGTGAGTACTCATCCAAAGTACTCGCAAGCAAGGAGCTATACTACATATGTATGCATTGGTATCAACTGGAATAAGGCTATTATATGTGGACTGGACTGCAGAAAGCCGGAATAAGAGGGGGATAGCTAGTCCTTTCGAAGACTACGCTTCTGGCAGCCTCCGTCTTGCAGCATGTAGAAGAGAGTAGACTGAAATCCTCCAAGTAGCATCACATAGCATAATCCTAACCGATGATCCTCTCCTTGTTGCCCTGTTAGAGAGCGATCACCGGGTTATATCTGGCACTTGGAAGGGTGTGTTTTATTAAGTATCCGGTTCTAGTTGTCATAAGGTCAAGGTACAACTCCGGGTCGTCCTTTTACCGAGGGACACGGCTATTCGAATAGATAAACTTCCCTGCAGGGGTGCACCACATACCCCAACACGCTCGATCCCATTTGGCCGGACACACTTTCCTGGGTCATGCCCGGCCTCGGAAGATCAACACGTCGCAGCCCCACCTAGGCACAACAGAGAGGTCAGCACGCCGCTCTAAACCTAAGCGCACAGGGGTCTGGGCCCATCGCCCTTAGCACACCTGTACGTTGCGAACGCGGCCGAAAGCAGACCTAGCCTAGTGGCCTTCCAGTCCAATCCGGCGCGCGCCACTCAGTCGCTGACGTCACGAAGGCTTCGGCTGATACCACGACGCCGGGATACCCATAACTACTCCCGCGTAGATGGTTAGTGCGTATAGACCAAATGGCCAGACTCAGATCAAATACCCAGATCTCGTTAAGCGTGTTAAGTGTCCGCGAACGCCGAACAGGGCCAGGCCCACCTCTCTCCTAGGTGGTCGGAACCTGCCCTGTCGCTCCGCCTCAAAGATCCACTCGCGGGTGCTCCTATGAGCCGTCCCGTCTTTAGTCACCACATGTATCATGTATAAAGTATATAGTATATACCCGTGATCACCTCCCGAGTGATGACGGCCCGATAGTATAGCATGGCAGACAGACAAGAATGTAGGGCCACTGATGATAAACTAGCACCCTATACTAAGCATTAGGATTGCAGGTAAAGGTAACAACAGTAGTAGCAAGGACAGGCTATGCATCAGTATAGGATTAACGGGAAACAGTAACATGCTACACTACTCTAATGCAAGCAGTATAGAGAAGAGTAGGCGATATCTGGTGATCAAAGGGGGGGGCTTGCCTGGTTGCTCTGGCAAGAGAGAGGGGTCGTCGTCGACGTAGTCGATCACAGGGGCATCAGCGGCAGTCTCGGGGTCTATCAGAAATTAACGGAGGGGGAACACAATAAATAACAGAGCAATCAAAGCATAACATGACAAACGTGGTGCTAGAGGTGATCTAACGCAGGGATAGGTGATACCGGCGAAGGGGAGAAACATCCGGGAAAGTATTCTCGGTGTTTCGCGTTTTCGAATAGATGAACCGGAGGGGGAAAGTTACGTGTTTTCTATGATAGGTATGTGTGGCGGACGAACGGGGAGTGTATCCGGATTCGCCTCGTCGTTCTGAGCAACTTTAATGTACAAAGTTTTTTCATCCGAGCTACGGTTTATTTTGTATTAATTTTCAAAGTTTTAATTCATTTTTTTGAATTAACAGAATTAATTTAATTAGGAAATGCCATTATGATGTCAGCATGACATCAGGGTGATGTCAGCAGTCAACAGTCAGTTGACTTGGTCAAACTGGCGCATGGGTCCCGCATGTCATTGACTGTTAACTAACCTAATATATTAATTAACTAAACTAAGTGATTAGGTTAATCTAATTAGGAATTATTAAGTTAATTAATTCTTTAATTAATTAATATTTTTATTATTTTTTTTTATCTTTATCCTTTTTTTGTTTTAATCAAAAGGGGCGTGGGGCCCCCTGGCAGTGGCCCATCGGGGCCTAGCGGGGTGAACACTAGCGGGCAGTGGCGTGAGCGCCCGAACGGGCATGAGCCCGAGAGGGCGCTGGGCACGCACGACGCACACCGGGGCCGGCGGCCAGAGCCACTGGCAGGGCACGGCGGAGCGGCAGCCAGCGAGGGGGGGTTCGGGAGGAGCGCCGGGCGGGTGCACGCAACCGAGGATGGCCGGGGCACGAGCGGGCGGGACGGTCGGCCGTGGTGGCCGGAGATGGGGCGCGGGTGCGCTGGCACGAGGGCGCCAGAAGTGCGGCGAGCGCGACGACCGCTGCAGAAGCAGCGGGTTGTGGCGAGCTATAGGGGGAACCGCGCCGCATGGCTGTGGCAGAGGTGGCTGGGCACGGCGACGGCAACAGGGAGCAGCGGCAGGGGTCGGCGCGCGGCCTCGGGCGAGAGAGAGAGAGAGAGAGGAGGGGAGCGCGGGGCGTGCTCACGGTGCGGAGTAGGGTTCGGGGCAGCGGGCTCGGCGGAGGTCGGGGAGGTCCGACGAGGGAGAGGACGAGGACGAAGTCGGCGGTGGTGGCGTGGGTCCGGCGACGGAGCTCGGCGGCGAGGCGACGCCGGCGAGGCGGTGGCGGCGACGGTAGGGGTCGGGGACGAGCGGCGGCGTTGCGGCCTCGTCTGGGTCGTGCCCCGATCCAGAGGGAGTCGGGGGGAGGCAGAGGGAGTGGGGGGGGGGGTTTCGCCCCGATCCAATCTGGATCGGGAGGGGGCGAGGGAGTGGGGGGGAGTGGTGCGGTTAGGGGGTTAGGGTTTCGGCACCAGGGGATAAGGGAGTGGGGGTGGGCTTGGCCGGTTGGGCCTTTGGCCGGCCTGGGGAGGTGGGCCGCCTGGTCCAGTGGGTGGGGGGGGGGGTTCTCTCTCCTTTTTTTTGGTAGTTTTCTTTTCTGTTTTGTGTTTTCTTTTCCTTTTATTTATTCTTTTTTTTCTGTTCTTTATTTTAGTTTCTCTTAATTATACTTCTTACTTAGTATTAAAATGAACCCTAAAATAGTAATACCACGAAACCCACTGCCACCAAAGGCTTTATCCCAAAACAATTTAGTTTAATGTTTTATTTATTTATAAAAGCCTTTAAATAATTGTTCTTGCTACCGTTTTATTTATTTTAGAGTATTTAAACATTTTATAAAAGTGTGGTTTCTCCACCATAATTACCTATGCATTATTCGGTTCACTTCGAACATTTTAGTTTTAATATTTGAAAACTTTTATTGTTCGCTTGATTTTGAAATTGAATTTGAATCAGTTTCGAACTAACTCGAGTTTATCAACAGTAACCGAGGTGACGTGGCACCATTAGCAGAGGTTTACTGTAGCTTGATTATCCGGGCGTCACAATTCTCCTCCACTACAAGAAATCTCGTCCCGAGATTTAAGAGGGGAGTAAGGGGGAAACGTTTGATAGTGAATCTAGCGAATCTTTTCGGTCTTGGTTGCTCTTCTCGAAGAGGTCGATCCATTACATTGATTCCTTCATTCCTCTGTTTCAGGTCCTCATGATGAAGTCGGCTCTTTTCTTCGGGAACTCCATCGTATTTACGAATAGGTAACGGGACAGCTTTACGACAATTGAATGGTATAAGGGAAAGTCATCTGGGCGGGGGTATCCCAAGAATGATCATAAGTGTATCTCTCGAGTTGAACAAATGAAAAACACCGAGAGCAAGGTAAGAAGGTACCATAAGAAGTTTCAAGTGGATAGACAATCGTTCGATGCCCGTTACAGGGCGTGAAAGCGGTTCAAAGCAATCGGGAATAAGTATTGCGTCTTATACCAGAATAGATCAACAGGCGGGAGGCCCATGAATTACATACAAAGTCAAGCACGAGGAATAACTTTGACAACATGGTGTACAGGAGAGTCAGGTTTCTATCCCGTGGAACTGTGGGTTATGGGCCCACCATGTGGGTTAAAATAGGGATGGGCGTTGACATCTTGCATGGTCATGATAGCAAGGCATGTCAGAGGATCAGCCTATCAGTTACGTCGGCAACAACATCGGTACCAAGGGCGAGGGACGAAGAGAACCATTTTCCTGCTCGTTGAACGAGGCGGACCAGTAGGCAAAGTTCTCGTCCACTGGTGGTTACCGGGATGCTATCAACAATGGTAACAGGGTCTTACTGACAGAGTTGTACGCTGAGGTGCTTATAAAAGCAGTGACGTATTACTTCTTAGATCATATAAACCTCAAGAAGGTTAAACAGAACAATGGAAAGGAAAATGTGATTCTTAGATTAAACAGAAGAATGGAAAGGAAAATGTGATTAAACACATATTTCAGGGGTATATCCTTCCCAAGAACAAGCAGAGTATGATATCCAAGACCGGATAGAAGGTAGAAAACTCTTTTAGGTAGGAGAGACAAATTTCATGACATTACCCATACAGCGGTGTTTGGGTAATTTCAACAAGAAACATTTAGCATGGTGCTTCAAATGTTCTTATTGAAAATCGGAGTACCATAGACATGCTTCGAGATAGCGCTGACATGGTCAACAGGTGAAAATCAGACTTTGGAAACAAAAAGGATCCATTAGGAATAACTTGTAGAATAAGTCTTACAGTTTCCTCATGGAAGAATGGATAGCATTGCTAAAAGGGAACTATAACAATAGGGCCTCCGCCCAGGTGGGCTAGGTATGATACCACCTTACCGGGTCATCTAAAGACCAACGTTATAACTCTTGGAAATATGTTCCAACCATCATATCTGACTGAGATTCAGATTTGATGGGTGTCAGGATACCTCAGACTCGGGATGCCTGAGAAGAAAAGGTGCAACACAATTTGACGAGATGACATTGTGAGTTTCTCAGAAGTGATCTATGTAAGTGAGCTCTGAAATAAGAGGTCATCAGTATACCAAGGAGAGGATGAGGAGGTGGCTGATAGGCTCAGCAACAAATCATCGAGATTTCCAAAGGATTGATTTCCACAATTATGTGAACAAGGAAATATCATTTTTTGAATCAAATGTCATAATGAAGTATGCTCGAGGGAAACACACACAACTGAACAATGATAGAAGGGTGCACCCAGGAATCTGGACTAGGTAGCACGATCAATGTTTGAATGATGATTCAATAATCAATAGACTTAGAATGAAACTGTAGACCAATAACTTCAAGCAATCGGGTTGCTAGAAGTTTAGAATTTACACATCACAGACCATTTATCGGTATTCCGATTAGAAACAACACGGAGACCAAGAAATGAACGCAAAAGGCGAGAGATATTACTATATCAAGAATTCTCAAGAGGTGGTAAAATTACCACGACATTCTTGACATAAAAGGTGGTAACATTCCAAGGTAAAGAAGAACAAATGCTGGATAGCAAGGATCTCAAGGTATAACACAAAACACGAATAAGTTTGTGTTGAACGGAAGGCAATAAAGTGGTCGGTGATAATACAAACCATTGAGGGGCGAGGATGGTATTTCTCATCATGAATTCGATTGGTATCCTGGAAGGAGTTAAAAATTATGATGATGATCACAACAAATTTTGTCGAGAGGCTCCATGAGGATGCAATCGCTTGGCGACGACATCAAGCCAAGGGAATGGTGAAGCAAAAGGTTATTATAACCATAGATAAGATGCCATCTCAGAATTCAGAGTTGTCTCTCAAGACAAACAATATGATGGTGAAGGTTCTATGTAAGCTTAGAGCACTGTCGGGATTGTGTCTCGAGGATGAAGGACATCGGTAGAATGGTCAAGCAGTCAGCCTGACGATGATGATGTGGTTAATCAGCTGGGAATGACACGATCGAGTACAAACTCGTATGCATTGAAGATTACTAAGAGTTGTTGAATCGCAGTGCGGACTCGATTCAGTTATCGATGTCTTTGAGTGTTAAATTACTCAGGGCACATGAAAAATTGGAATCAATGAGAATGTAGCACTTGATGAAGAACTCATAAGAGGTTATGCAGTTCCGTGATATTCTTGAGATACCAGGGGGGTAATACTCGACGACAAATCAAAGTAGAGGTTGGTCTGGGGTATTACTCCGCAGAAGACAAGTGCTTAAACTTGCACGAGAAATTGTATTTAAAGAAGAACATGGTCGGAACCACGATTGCAAAAGGCCAGATCCCAGATATAAGGTGAACTTATACCAAAGGAATAATTTAATTTAAGAGAATCTTTAACGATAAGATCTACATCGTGTCCATGGGCATGAACACAAGTTCAAGGTCGACTCCCACTTCTCCAATGCATAACCTTTCATTCACTTATCACTTTCGAAGAAGTTGTAGTGTTGAAATTTTATTTGGCAAAATACCAGAAATGTATGGCTCGTGAAAACTTTCGAGTTCACACAGTTTAGAGAAGGCATAGGTTCAACCCATCAGGGCATCTTAGGATTATATACCACAAATTTCAAGAATAAATAACACAAGCTCGATAGTAGAGCATGTTTGAGAAAGCAGAGGATACAATTTACCGAAGGTATTATGTATCCGAGGAAAGGCTCACAGACTTATTGAATAAGAAGGACGCTGTCGGATAAAATCCAGCAAATGATCTGGTGGTCCTCAAGGGATCTGGTGCGAGCATCGGTACTCAACCAGAGGGAGAAACAATGCAAGGAGATCAGACTTTAGAAACAACTGACTAATTCAAGGCTCAAATGCAAAGGAATTATCAATTTCAAGACAGGGGATCAGAAGCAATGCCCTGATCAGGGATGGGTAAGTTGAATAGCCTTAGGGGTACGATCGACGGTCAATTGATTGGTCAAGATCTAGCTCAGGTTTAAGCTGGCGTCTGAGCCGGAAGGATGAATTCTAGGATCCGACTGATGATTGCGTGTATTCGCACTCACGTTGAGTCAATAGGATCAAAAAGACGATGCCTAAGGATACTAAAGAATATTGCCAGACATATGGAAAGCATCCATAATGCAAGCAGGCAAGTATTGCAGAGCAATAAGCTACTAAGGATTTTTGGAGGATCGAAAAGTATTTCGAAGACCATTGTGAAACACATGAACAACTAGGGATGAGTGGATACTCGACAAGTGCGAGGATTTAATTGAAGGGGTATTCAGGTGACAAAGTACAGCAAGGCGGTAAGCTCAAAGGATTATCGAAACAACGACAAGTACTTTGAAGTATCTTGTAATAACAAGACCGACTAGGGATGTATGTAAGCATAACAACTGCAAGTATTTATCCATAAGGATTTATCGGTGGTCGGGAATAGCAAAAGTGATGGGCACAAAGTCTCGAGAGGAATAGCAAAGAGTATCTACGGAATCTTTTGGTGAAGCAGGCCATCATCTGGAATGAAGGGGCTCTCCAGGAGAAAGTATTTACGAGAACCTAGAGTTAGAGTTAGCAAAATCATTTAACCCGAATAGAAGAGAGATCAGAGTCCCAGAGTATAGACGAGGAGTAAAAGATCCTAATACCACCCAAATGGCAACGTGGGCCCGTAAGACACACAACCATGTTAGTAAAAGTTTTTTAATGTCTAGACTCGACTTCGGCAAAGGAGTGTGGAAGGGGGGTTCCTATAGGCAGTCGGCTCTGATACCAACTTGTGACGCCCCCGATTTGATCGTACACTAATCATACACGCAAACGTGTACGATCAAGATCAGGGACTCACGGGAAGATATCACAACACAACTCTACAAATAAAATAAGTCATACAAGCATCATATTACAAGCCAGGGGCCTCGAGGGCTCGAATACAAGAGCTCGATCATAGACGAGTAAGTGGAAGCAACAATATCTGAGTACAGACATAAGTTAAACAAGTCTGCCTTAAGAAGGCTAGCACAAACTGGGATATAGATCGAAAGAGGCGCAAACCTCCTGCCTGGGATCCTCCTAAACTACTCCTGGTTGTCGTCAGCGGGCAGCACGTAGTAGTAGGCACCTCCGGTGTAGTAGGAGTCGTCGTCGACGGTGGCGTCTGGCTCCTGAGCTCCATCATCTGGTTGCGACAACCAGGTAGAAGGGATAGGGGGAAAAGAGGGAGAAAGCAACCGTGAGTACTCATCCAAAGTACTCGCAAGCAAGGAGCTATACTACAGATGTATGCATTGGTATCAACTGGAATAAGGCTATTATATGTGGAGTGGACTGCAGAAAGCCGGAATAAGAGGGGGATAGCTAGTCCTTTCGAAGACTACGCTTCTGGCAGCCTCCGTCTTGCAGCATGTAGAAGAGAGTAGACTGAAATCCTCCAAGTAGCATCGCATAGCATAATCCTAACCGATGATCCTCTCCTCGCCGCCCTGTTAGAGAGCGATCACCGGGTTATATCTGGCACTTGGAAGGGTGTGTTTTATTAAGTATCCGGTTCTAGTTGTCATAAGGTCAAGGTACAACTCCGGGTCGTCCTTTTACCGAGGGACACGGCTATTCGAATAGATAAACTTCCCTACAGGGGTGCACCACATACCCCAACACGCTCGATCCCATTTGGCCGGACACACTTTCCTGGGTCATGCCCGGCCTCGGAAGATCAACACATCGCATCCCCACCTAGGCACAACAGAGAGGTCAGCACGTCGGTCTAAACCTAAGCGCACAGGGGTCTGGGCCCATCGCCCTTAGCACACCTGCATGTTGCGAACGTGGCTGAAAGCAGACCTAGCCTAGTGGCCTTCCAGTCCAATCCGGCGCGCGCCACTCAGGCGCTGACGTCATGAAGGCTTCGGCTGATACCACGACGCCGGGATACCCATAACTACTCCCGCGTAGATGGTTAGTGCGTATAGACCAAATGGCCAGACTCAGATCAAATACCCAGATCTCGTTAAGCGTGTTAAGTGTCCGCGAACGCCGAACAGGGCCAGGCCCACCTCTCTCCTAGGTGGTCGGAACCTGCCCTGTCGCTCCGCCTCAAAGATCCACTCGCGGGTGCTCCTACGAGCCGTCCCGTCTTTAGTCACCACATGTATCATGTATAAAGTATATAGTATATACCCGTGATCACCTCCCGAGTGATCACGACCCGATAGTATAGCATGGCAGACGGACAAGAATGTAGGGCCACTGATGATAAACTAGCACCCTATACTAAGCATTAGGATTGCAGGTAAAGGTAACAACAGTAGTAGCAAGGACAGGCTATGCATCATTATAGGATTAACGAGAAACAGTAACATGCTACACTACTCTAATGCAAGCAGTATAGAGAAGAGTAGGCGATATTTGGTGATCAAAGGGGGGGGGGCTTGCCTGGTTGCTCTGGCAAGAGAGAGGGGTCGTCGTCGACGTAGTCGATCACAGGGGCATCAGCGGCAGTCTCGGGGTCTATCGGAAATTAACGGAGGGGGAACACAATAAATAACAGAGCAATCAAAGCATAACATGACAAACGTGGTGCTAGAGGTGATCTAACACAGGGATAGGTGATACCGGCGAAGGGGAGAAACATCCGGGAAAGTATTCCCAGTGTTTCGCGTTTTCGGATAGATGAACCGGAGGGGGAAAGTTACGTGTTTGCTATGCTAGGAATGTGTGGCGGACGAACGGGGAGTGTATCCGGATTCGCCTCGTCGTTCTGAGCAACTTTCATGTACAAAGTTTTTTCATCCGAGCTACGGTTTATTTTATATTAATTTTCAAAGTTTTAATTCATTTTTTTGAATTAACAGAATTAATTTAATTAGGAAATGCCATTATGATGTCAGCATGACATCAGGGTGATGTCAGCAGTCAACAGTCAGTTGACTTGGTCAAACTGGCGCGTGGGTCCCGCATGTCATTGACTGTTAACTAACCTAATATATTAATTAACTAAACTAAGTGATTAGGTTAATCTAATTAGGAATTATTAAGTTAATTAATTCTTTAATTAATTAATATTTTTTTTTATCTTTATCTTTTTTTGTTTTAATCAAAAGGGGCGTGGGGCCCCCTGGCAGTGGCCCATCGGGGCCTAGCGGGGCGAACACTAGCGGGCAGTGGCGTGAGCGCCCGAACGGGCATGAGCCCGAGAGGGCGCTGGGCACGCACGACGCACACCGGGGCCGGCGGCCAGAGCCACTGGCAGGGCACGGCGGAGCGGCAGCCAGCGAGGGGGGGTTCGGGAGGAGCGCCGGGCGGGTGCACGCAACCGAGGATGGCCGGGGCACGAGCGGGCGGGACGGTCGACCGTGGTGGCCGGAGATGGGGCGCGGGTGCGCCGGCACAAGGGCGCCAGAAGTGCGGCGAGCGCGACGACCGCTGCAGAAGCAGCGGGTTGTGGCGAGCTATAGGGGGAACCGCACCGCATGGCTGTGGCAGAGGTGGCTGGGCACGGCGACGGCAACAGGGAGCAGCGGCAGGGGTCGGCGCGCGGCCTCGGGCGAGAGAGAGAGAGAGGAGGGGAGCGCGGGGCGTGCTCACGGTGCGGAGTAGGGTTCGGGGCAGCGGGCTCGGCGGAGGCCGGGGAGGTCCGACGAGGGAGAGGACGAGGACAAAGTCGGCGGTGGTGGCGTGGGTCCGGCGACGGAGCTCGGCGGCGAGGCGACGCCGGCGAGGCGGTGGCGGCGACAGTAGGGGTCGGGGACGAGCGGCGGCGTTGCGGCCTCGTCTGGGTCGTGCCCCGATCCAGAGGGAGTCGGGGGGAGGCAGAGGGAGTGGGGGGGGGGGGGGTTCACCCCGATCCAATCTGGATCGGGAGGGGGCGAGGGAGTGGGGGGGAGTGGTGCGGTTAGGGGGTTAGGGTTTCGGCACCAGGGGATAAGGGAGTGGGGGTGGGCTTGGCCGGTTGGGCCTTTGGCCGGCCTGGGGAGGTGGGCCGCCTGGTCCAGTGGGTGGGGGGGGGGTTCTCTCTCCTTTTTTTTGGTAGTTTTCTTTTCTGTTTTGTGTTTTCTTTTCCTTTTATTTATTCTTTTTTTTCTGTTCTTTATTTTAGTTTCTCTTAATTATACTTCTTACTTAGTATTAAAATGAACCCTAAAATAGTAATACCACGAAACCCACTGCCACCAAAGGCTTTATCCCAAAACAATTTAGTTTAATGTTTTATTTATTTATAAAAGCCTTTAAATAATTGTTCTTGCTACCGTTTTATTTATTTTAGAGTATTTAAACATTTTATAAAAGTGTGGTTTCTCCACCATAATTACCTATGCATTATTCGGTTCACTTCGAACATTTTAGTTTTAATATTTGAAAACTTTTATTGTTCGCTTGATTTTGAAATTGAATTTGAATCAGTTTCGAACTAACTCGAGTTTATCAACAGTAACCGAGGTGACGTGGCACCATTAGCAGAGGTTTACTGTAGCTTGATTATCCGGGCGTCACACTATATGAGTTTAATGATAATGAAATCTTATCTTCTTATGAAAAGGGTATTTATAGTTACTATGACATCGAACAAATTAAAGAATTTGTTGCTTTTAAGGGTGCTTATGAAGTTGCTTCATTGATTGAAAAATATGGTATTACCTTCTACAAATCTGAAAATTTTGACATACTTAAATATTGCTATGAAAACTATGCTCATAGTGTCAATGTCAAAGAATTTATTGAGAGGATGAACGTTGCTTTGGAAGAAAATAATGATATGCATGAATCTATAGATAATTATGATCCCAATGATTTGATTGAAATATCCCTTGATGAACGTGATGCTTGCTATTCTTATGGCCATGATGCCAATATTTATGGAGATGAATTTGCTATAGTCCCTTATGTTAAACATGAGATTGTTCCTACTGCACCCATACTTAATAGTTCCTTGAATCAAAAGCATGATTGCAATGATGTTATTGTAAATTCTATTAATGTCAATTGTGCTAATGATATGAAAAACCCCAAGCTTGGGGATGCAAGTTTTTCTATGTCCTCTACTTATTGCAATGATCATGATTGGGGTGATAATGCTTCTTATGATCTTGAAAATTTCTTTAAGCCTCATGATGAATATGTTTGCAATAATATTGGAAGTGGGTTTGGACGAGTGTCAACTCTAGGTAATAATGATCCCAATACTTTGGAGATTGATAAATCTTATGAATTTTCCAATAAAAGTGGGTTCGGAGAGGTCATGACTTTATTTTATGATAATCCCACTATTTGGGAAGAGTGTCAACTTTGTATGCATATGGATCATGTTGAGAATATTTTATGTGATAGTTATATTATTGAATTTGATTATGATCCCACATGTATTTATTATGAGAGAGGAAAATATTGTGGTAGAAACTTTCATGTTACTAAATTACCTCTTGTTATGTTGAGATTGCTATTGTTTCTTTCTCCTTCCTTGCATATGCTAGTTTTTGCTTATGTTGATAATTTGTTTACTTACATAATGCCTATAAATAGGAAGTGTGTTAGACTTAGATGTGTTTGTCTCGTATTTTATGATGCTCTCTTTGTGCTTTAATTATTGTGTTTTGTGTGAGCATCATTAAAATCTCAATGCCTAGCTAAGGGCGTTAAACAATAGCGCTTGTTGGGAGGCAACCCAATTTTATTTTATTTTTTTTCTTTTAGGTCCTGTTTTGCAATAAATAATTCATCTATCCTATTATTAGATTGGTTTTATGTTTTAATTAGTGTTTGTGCCAAGTAAGACCTTTAGGATGGCTTACGGTGATAGTTGATTTGATCTTGCTGAAAAACAGAAACTTTTGCGCTCAGGAAAATAATTCTCATTTTTAACAGAAGAGTGATAAAATACTGATTATTTTTTCAGAAGATTAATACGTAAATTGCCCAGTTTGTCCCAATTTTTGAGAATTTTTGGAGTTATAGAAGTATTTGGGAGTTCCAGATTACTACAAACTCTTCTGTTTTTGACACATTATGTTTTCTATGTGTTGTTTCCTTATTTTGATGAATCTATGGGTAGTATCAGGGGGTATGAACCATGGAGAAGTCGAAATACAGTAGATATTACACCAATATAAATAAATAATGATTTCACAACAGTACCAAAAGTGGTGATTTATTTTCTTATACTAACGGAGCTTATCCGATTTTCTGTTGAGTTTTGTGTTGTGAAGTTTTCAAGTTTTGGGTAAGAATTTGATGGACTATGGAATAAGGAGTGGCAAGAGCCTAACTTGGGCGCGCCCAAGGCACCCCAAGGTAATTTTTAAGGACAACCAAGAGCCTAAGCTTGGGGATTCCCCGTCAGGCATCCCCTCTTTCATCTTCGTTTATCAATAACTTTACTTGAGGCTATATTTCTATTCACCACATGATATGTGTTTTGCTTGGATTGTCTTGTATGACTTGAATATTTGCCTTTTAGTTTGCCACAGTCATCCTTGCTGTACACACCTTTTGAGAGGGACACACATAAATCATGATTTTTTAGAATACTCTATGTGCTTCACTTATATCTTTTGAGCTAGGCAATTTTGCTGTAGTGCTTCACTTATATCTTTTTAGAGCACGACGGTGGTTTATTTTATAGAAATTATTAAACTCTCATGATTCACTTATATTATTTTGAGAGTCTTTAAACAACATGATAATTTTCTTTGGTTATAAATTTAGTCCAAGTATGATAGGCATCCAAGAGGGATATAATAAAAACTTTCATATAAAGTGCATTGAATACTTTGAGAAGTTTGATTCCTTATGATTGTTTTGAGATATAAAGATGGTGATATTAGAGTCATGCTAGTTAGTAATTATGAATTTGAGAAATACTTGTGTTAAGGTTTGTGAGTCCCATAACATGTACGTATGGTGAACCGTTATGTAACATAGTTGGAGCATGAGATATTTTTTGATTGTCTTCCTTATGAGTGGCGGTCGGGGACGAGCGATGGTATTTTCCTACCAAACTAGCCCCGTAGGAGCATGCGCATAGTACTTTGTTTTGATGACTAATAGATTTTTGCAATAGGTATGTGAGTTCTTGATGACTAATGTCGAGTCCATGGATTATACACACTCTCACCATTCCACCATTGCTAGCCTCTCTAGTGTCGCACAACTTTTGCCGGTACCTTAAACCCACCATATACCTTCCTAAAAACAGGCACCATACCTACCTATTGTGGCATTTCCATCGCCATTCTGAGATATATTGCCATGCAACTTTCCACTGTTCTGTTTATTATGGCACACTTCATCATTTTCATATTGCGTTGCATGATAATGTAGTTGACATCGTATTTGTGGCAAAGCCACCTTTCATCATTTTTATACATGTCGCTCTTGAGTCATTGCACATCCCGGTACACCGCCGGAGGCATTCATATAGAGTCATATTTTGTTCTAGTATCGAGTTGTAATTATTGAGTTGTAAGTAAATAGAAGTGTGGTGTCATTATTAGAACATTGTCCCATGTGAGGAAATTAAAAAAAGAGGCCAAAAGAGTCTCCAAAAAAGAGAAAAGAGTCTCCCAAAAAAGAGAAAGGAGAATAAAAAATGATAGAAAAAGAGAGAAGGGGCAATGTTACTATCCTTTTTCCACACTTGTGCTTCAAAGTAGCACCATGATATTCATGATAGAGAGTCTCCTATGTTGTCACTTTCATATGCTAGTGGGAATTTTTCATTATATAACTTGGCTTGAATATTCCAACGATGGGCTTCCTCAAATTTCCCTAGGTCTTCATGAGCAAGCAAGTTGGATGCACACCCACTTAGTTTTCTTTTCGAGCTTTCATAAACTTAGAGCTCTAGTGCATCCGTTGCATGGCAATCCCTACTCACTCACATTGATAGCTATTGATGGGCATCTCCATAGCCCGTTGATACGCCTAGTTAATGTGAGACTATCCCCCTCTTTTTGTCTTCTCCACAACCACCATATTCTATTCCACCTATAGTGCTATGTCCATGGCTCACGCTCATGTATTACATGAAAGTTGAAAAGGTTTGAGAACATCAAAAGTATGAAACAATTGCTTGGCTTGTCATCAAGGTTGTGCATGATTTCAATATTTTGTGTGATGAAGATGGAGCATAGCGAGACTATATGATTTTATAGGGATAAGCTTTCTTTGGCCATGTTATTTTGAGAAGACATAATTGCCTTGTTAGTATGCTTGAAGTATTGCTGTTTTCATGTCAAAGTTAAACTTTTGTTTTGAATCTTATGGGTCCGAACATTCATGCCACAATAAAGAAAATTACATGAATAAATATGTTAGGTAGCATTCCACATCAAAAATTCTGTTTTTATCATTTACCTACTCGAGGACTTGTAGGAATTAAGCTTGGGGATGCTTGATACGTCTCCAATGTATCTATAATTTTTGATTGTTCCATGCTATTATATTATCTTTTTTGGACGTTTTATATGCATTAATATGCTATTTTATACTATATTTTAGACTAACTTGTTAACCTAGAGCCCAGTGCCAATTCCTATTTTCCTTGTTTTTGAGTTTTACAGAAAAGGAATACCAAACGGAATGAAACCTTCGCGATGATTTTTCTTGGACCAGAAGACAACCAAGAGACTTGGAGGTGAACTCAGAGGAGCCACGAGGCGGCCACAAGGAAGGAGGGCGTGCCCCCACCCTTATGGGCCCCCGTGACCCTCCTGACCTAATTCTTTCACCTATATATTCCCAAATATCCCCAAACCACCAGAGGCATCCACGAAAACACTTTTCCACCACCGCAACCTTCTGTACCCATGAGATCCCATCTAGGGACCTTTTCCGGCACCCTGCCGGAGGGGGATTCGATCATGGAGGGCTTCTACATCAACTCTATTGCCCTTGCAATGAAGCGTGAGTAGTTTACCACAGACCTACGGGTCCATAGCTAGTAGCTAGATGGCTTCTTCTCTCTCTTTGATTCTCAATACCATGTTCTCCTCTATGTTCTTGGAGACCTATTCGATGTAATACTTTTGTGCGGTCTGTTTGCCGAGATCTGATGAATTGTGGATTTATGATTAGCTTATCTATGAATATTATTTGAATCTTCGCTGAATTCTTTTATGCATGATTTGATATCTTTGTCTCTTCGAACTATCGGTTTGGTTTGGCCAACTAGTTTGGTTTTTCTTGCAATGGGATAAGTGCTTAGCTTTGGGTTCAATCTAGAGGTGTCCTTTCCTAGTGACAGTAGGGGCAGCAAGGCACATATTGTATTATTGCCATCGAGGATAAAAAGATGGGGTTTTCATCATATTGCTTGAGTTAATTCCTCTACATCATGTCATCTTACTTAATGCGTTACTCCGTTCTTTATGAACTTAATACTCTAGATGCATGCTGGATAGCGGTCGATGTGTGGAGTAATAGTAGTAGATGTAGAATCGTTTTAATCTACTTGACACGGACGTGATGCCAATATTCATGATCATTGCCTTAGATATTGTCATAATTTTGCGCTTTTCTATCTATTGCTCGCCAGTAATTTGTTCACCCACTATATTATTTGCTATCTTGAGAGAAGCCTCTAGTGAAACCTATGGCCCCCGGGTCTATTTTCCATCATATAAGTTTCTATTTTCCACCTTACAAGTTTCTGATCTACAATATTACTCTCCTATCTACTATTTTTGCAATCTTTTACTTTCCGATCTATAAACCAAAAATACCAAAAATATTTACTTTTTCGTTTATCTATCTCTATCAGATCTCACTTTTGCAAGTAACCGTGAAGGGATTGACAACCCCTTTATCGCATTGGGTGCTAGTTGTTTAATTGTTTGTGCAGTTATTAGGTGATTTGTGCGTTGTCTCCTACTGGATTGATACCTTGGTTCTCAAACTGAGGGAAATAATTATCTCTACTTTGCTGCACCACCCTTTCCTCTTCAGGCGAAAAACTAACGCAAGCTCAAGAAGTAGCACATATCCACATGGGAAACTGCTTCCTGATGACTCTCGCATCTCGCCGGTGCCACCCTCTGCTCCAGCCGCTCGTCACCATCGCAAGTGGATGCCCCCGATGCCGAAGAGGTCACCCCCGAGCTCGCCACCTTGCGTCGTGCCCCGTCCGATGATTCACGGAGCCCGGCGACCACCAGGACGAGCTCCACGACCACGCCCGAGCCCCCGGAGCCCCGGAGCACCGTTGTCTCCCTTTGCTCAACCCCGACACCCTCAAGTATCGAAGCCACCACCATCCGGGCGCCCTTGTCGTGCTCGTCTTCTCTGTCACCTCCGCTGTTGCCGAGGACCACCACAGCCGCCGCCTCTTCCACGTCCAACGCCAAGCTATCGTCGCCGGCTGCCTTGACCCACTGTAAGCCGCCGCCCCTCTCACCCCGTTAGATCTTAGATCAACGTTCCAGATTAGATCCACAAGCAGTTAGGTTTTTTAGTAGATCGGTTTTATTTATGGTTTAGTTGGTTTAGATCGAACCAGTTTCTTCACATATATTCCCAAACCACCAGAAGCATCCACAAAAACACTTTTCCATCGTCGCAACCTTCTGTTCCCGTGAGATCCCATCTTGGGGCCTTTTCCGGCATCCTGCCGGAGAGGGATTCGATCATGGAGGGCTTCTACATCAACTCTATTGCCCTTCAGATGAAGCGTGCATAGTTTACCATAGACCTATGGGTCCATAGCTAGTAGCTAGATGGCTTCTTCTCTCTCTTTTATTCTCAATACCATGTTCTCCTCGATGTTCTTGGAGATCTATCCGATGTAATCTTCTTTTGCGGTGTGTTTGTCATGATCCGATGAACTGTGGACTTATGATCAACTTATCTATGAATATTATGTGAATCTTCTCTGAATTATTTTATGCATGATTTGATATCTTTGTAATTCTCTTCAAACTATCGTTTTAGTTTGGCCAACTAGATTGGTTTTTCTGGCAATGGGAGAAGTGCTTAGCTTTGTGTTCAATCTTGCGGTGTCTTTTCCCAGTGACTGTAGGGGCAGCAAGGCACGTATTGTATTGGTGCCAACAACGATAAAAAGATGGGGTTTACATCATATTGCTTCAGTTTATTCCTCTACATATCATCTTACTTAATGCACTACTCTGTTCTTCATGAACTTAATATTGCTTGAGTTTATTCCTCTACTTGGCATGAATGTGATGCCTATATTTATAATCATTGCCTTAGATATCATCATAAATTTGCACTTTTCTATCAATTGCTCAAGAGTAATTTGTTGACCCACCGTATTATTTGCTATCTTGAGAGAAGTCTCTAGTGAAATCTATGGCCCCGGGTCTACTTTCCATCATATAAGTTTCCAATCTACTATTTTGCAATATTTTATTTTTTGATCTATAAACCAAAAACCCAAAAATATTTACTTTATTGTTTGTTTAGTTTTATCTATCTCTATCAGATCTCACTTTTGATATCTATTGATGGGCATCTCGATAGCCCGTTGATACGCCTAGTTGATGTGAGACTATCTCCTTCTTTTTGTCTTCTCCACGACCACCATATTCTATTCCACCTATAGTGCCATGTCCATGTCTCACGCTCATGTATTGCGTGAAAGTTGAAAAAGTTTGAGAACACCAAAAGTATGAAACAATTGCTTGGCTTGCACTACTGCAGGATGCTGCTAACGCGACACTACGATCAGAGACCCTTCGACGAAACTGTGTGCGATGCCATAATCGCAAACGGTGGTGTAAAAAACCATCAAAAAAGGTGCAAAACGTTTGCGATGGCGGAGCCATCAAACACGGTTCCGATTTTAGTTGCTTGTGCGACGTAGGGCATACGGTTCAGTTCAATTAACTATTTGCGACAAGGAGGAACAAAATAAACGGGCAGCCAGATGGAGGTGTGTGCGATATACATCATACGGTTCACTCGGTTGAACTGTTTGTGATTAGGCAACACAAAAGAAACGGTCAGCCAGATGAAGGTGTGTGCGATATACGGCATGCGGTTCACTCGGATGAACTGTTTGCGTTGAGACATGAGAACAGAAACGGTTCAACTTAACAAGACATGTGTGATATGCGGCAAACTGGTCTGTAATCAGAAATGTGTATGAAGACCGATAATAACACAGACGGTTGCTGCTAATAAGACGTGTGTGTTGTGCGATAGGATTGCATATAAAACAACAACATATATATATACACACTTATAAGGACATGCTTGCATAACCAAATTAAACATCCACTTACATAGGTGGCTACTACAACCATGGAATTTGCACACACCAAAGTAAACTATTACATGCATAATTACATAGGTGGCTACTACACACATGACATTTCCACACACCAATAAAGTAAACTATATATTACATGCATGATTAACTAGCATAAATGATCATCTGATCATCATCTACTTCTTGTGACGCTTGCTCTGCTTGTGGTTTGATCCGGGCTCGCCGGTTTGGGTAATGAGGCACTTCCACATGTCAATGATCCGCCTGTGCATCTCGTAGCATCTGTACACGCTCTTGGCCACGAACCTAAGGTGAGGTTCATCCAGTTGCCGCATCCAGGCCATGTGCCAGGATAGGGGCTTGTTCTCTAGGCATCCTACTTCATCTTTTCGTAGTAGGGGTCGATGACGGACGAGGCGAGTTCGACCAGGGAGTCCTTCGTGCTGCCCCGGACCTTGTAGTGGTCACGGATTTCGATAAGGTTCTTGCAGGCCAAGCCCGTAACACCGACCTTGTTTACATCATTGGTGGTTTCCACCGTGGTGAACTTGTAGTCGGTGTTGTTGACAAACCTGTTAAAATAGTCGCAAGGCTCTGTGGCCATGCAGTAGTGGTAGATGAGGACATGATGGCCCACGCACAACTGGGCGACAACAACCTTATGATCTATGCTGGGACAACCGATGGTGTACTAGAGGTCGATGCCGACTACCTTGTTCTTGTCTCGAGCAAGCAACTGCTCAATGCTATTGATGTAGTCGCCCACCACGGCTGGGTCGATGGTGTACACCACCGAGAGATCTGTCTCCCTCGTGTGGGTCTCCACTCTATGCTTGCCGAACTCCATTGGAGCGCCGCTGGACATCCCCTCTCTATGTGTCGTCGTGGGTGTGATTTTTTTGTTGTGGGGAGCGTTCGAAAGGTTGAAGAGACTAAGGTTATAATGGCCGCAGGAATTAAAGGGGAAGGCGGATTGCCAGGAATATTGGCAGGCCCTAATGGCTGTTCTAATTTGCAGCGCATAACTCCATCGTGCCGCACGCAACTGCGTAACGCGCGCGGCGCAACCGCATGCATATGGGGCCCCCAACGTGATCATGCGCACGCCCAACCGGTGGCAGAGCGCGCGCGGAGGGACGCGAGCAGAGCGCTCCGCGGTCACATGAAGGGCGAGCAACCATATATATATATATATATATATATATATATATAAAGTTGAACGTGCAAGGAAAAGCTGTCCACAAGCCGAACGCGCCAACGGACGTGAGCAGAGCGCATCATCGGACGCGAGCAGAGCACGACGCGGCGCCTAACGGCGAGCACAACGCGGTATGATGCCTAACAGCAAGCAGAGCTTGCCGAGGGACGCGAGCAGATGTCAGCACAGTGATACGTGGCAAATAAGACGAACTGTGCGAGTGATGTCGGAGATATCAAGCACGAATAATATTAGAGTTGCGTGTGCGATACGTGGCATACAGTTGATCCATCCGAGCTGTTTGTGATGGAATAAGCCATGTGTGTTGTGGGCAAACCCTTGCTTGTATATAACCTTAAATTTAACCAAAAAAGTGTTAATGCATGTTACAAAAATTGTATAGCTGGAAACTATGTTCAAATACGACTCCAATGATAAAATCTTTGGTGACATGTATTCGTATTTTATTAGTTATTAAATGCTACTTATAAACCAGGACGGGGGTATAGTAGGTAATTAAATCACAAACATTTTTTGTATTAACGGTATGTGTACGTGTCCTTTCGTCCTCCTCTCGCACGGCTTGTCACCCCGCTGCCGCAGACGGCTTACGACGCATGCTTGCGCAGCGCGCGGGGGCGTTCTTTTGGCCAAATGGTGGCGCCAATGAACCTGTTCCCGCGCAAGCTTCCTGCCTGACTCGGTGAAATCCGCCAAAATCCCAATGCTTACCAACCTGCTATAAAACCCTCACGGCCGGCGAGTCCTGTGTGGCATTTTCCCCTCCCTCTGTGTAGCTTATCTCTTGTGCTTCTCCCACAATCGCCCAATGGCACCAGTCCGTCGTCGTCGCTCAACCACTCCGCCGTCATCAGAAGACAGCTCTAGCTGGGAGGCTACACTGCGGCGGCAGCGCAGTCCCCGGCGTAGTGTAGTGCGCGGGGCGTCCCTGTTGGGTGTGCGCGGAACACCCACCACACGCTCCGCCGCCGCTGCCCATTGGCAGCTATTGCCACCGCCGTTGTCGCCACACCACTGTCGACAGCCAAAGCCATCTCCTGCTCCCCCGCCGTGGCCCGAAGATGGGAGGTGGCTGTCGTGGCCGCCACCTCACTGCCGGCCATCGTGGCCATCACCCGCTCTGCCACCGCGGCCCGAAGGCAGGAGGCGGTGGTCGTGGCCGCCACCCCATCATCGGCCGCTGTGACCGCCAGCCCACCGTCGACTGCTGGGATCATCACCCGCTCCACCACCGCCACCCGAAGGAGGGAGGCGGGGGTGGAGGCCCGCACGTGCGTCAGCAACTGTGCATGCTACATCGAGTTCCTGCGGGAGGAGGAGGAGCGCCTCGTCGAGCATGCAAAGAGCCTTACCATAGCCGTGGCCGCAGCACACACCGACGCAGAGGCGAGGAATCAGGAGATCTACGAGCAGTCCGGCCGCTTCGAGAGGGATCGTCTAGAGCGGCAGTGGGTGTTCGAGCTGGCGAGCGTCGCTGAACATGCAGCAGCGGCAGGCACCGTATTGCATTTCTCCAGCTCATCGGTAGGCTCCTCCTCCTCCTCTTCCTCTTACTGAGCGCGCACGGCAGAGGAGAGGCTGCCAGAAGTAGCACAAAGCCCCTCCATGGTAGTAGTACTATTTAGGGGCTATTTTGTTCAGTTTATCTGACTATAGATGTGTGGTCGAACTGTACAATGTACTTAAAATTAGCTAGTATATATAGTTGAACTAGCTATTTCAGTACATGGTTGGCAACAATTGGGGAAAAGTTTGGTCAGTTCAGCTGTCGAGTTGAACTGTTTGTATAAATTAAGAACGATGGCTTAATCTATGAATGAAATCTATGCTTAATTACTGAATTTTAGTTGCAAAAATTAGATAGTTCTAGTGATTTCTACCTGCATAATTTGACAAATCACAGTGTTACAAGGATTAACAAATGGCAACGTTACTAGATCAACAAATGTAAATCTTTCCAGTTTGACAAATGGCAATATACCGAATATGACAGATGCAAATCTTACCAAATTATTTGTACGTGGTTGCACATGGGTCATCCAAGACAATCGTTTGCGTTGAAGGGATGCACAAATCCCGCGCTGCGGATTTTCCCTCGACTTAAGAGGGAAGACCATAGCTCTCACTATGCATACGGGTGTTCTATCTAAAACGTTTGCTATCAAGAGCTGCAGAAATCCTGCTCGGCACATTTTCTCTTGGCTTCCTAGGGAAGCTGCCGGTTTGCATACAGGTGTTCTAACTAAAACATGTTCGATCAAGAGCTGCACAAATCCTGCTCGGCACATATTCCCTTGGCTTCCTGGGGAAATTGTCGGTTTTGCATACGGGTGTTCTAACTAAAACGTCTGCGATGAGTGTTTTATATTTACAAACCATATTAAACTGCGGCTTGGGCGCCATTAATGTAGAGGATGCGAGCAAGGCGGGCGGCCATGGAAGTCAAAGGGCTTGCTTCCCAGTGAGCCTGCGCGACATACAGCTGACATGCTTCGCAGTGAGCCTCCGCATTGGAGTCAGCTCGCACACCTTCCGTTTAGTTAAGCACTCAAGCACCTGTCCGCATGGCTCCTCCTAGCCACTAAAAGAGTGACGCATGGCGTCACGTGAATGGTTAACAGAACACATACAATTTAAATTATACAAAATGTTTGAGATGTTACAGTGGCAACTATTTGTTTCAAAATGCCTTTGTTGGCTGTTATTCAAGTGCGCCTTCTCTCAAAATGGACACGAAAAATACCACAGCATGTCGGGTGCCATTCCATTATAGCATACCAAGTTTCATGAATTTGAGATGAGTTTTGTATTTACTAGAATTTAAAAACAAAGTATGTCAACATTTTGCCGGCAATCAACAGTGCCCTGGTGTTTGAAATTCATTCCCATTTTTGCATGGGACCTAAGCATGCCCCGAAGGACACATATTTGATTTTCAACCAATTTATATGCACTAGAGCTCGTGCATGTAGTTCAAATTTGAATTATGCACATGAAATGCCTAGAAAACCCAGTTAATGTATAAAAATGTCCAAACGAACCCCGAAAAATTCCAAAAGTAAACACAACACTCCTGTTGTTCTATTTTGACACTATAAAAAATTTTGTTAGCAATAAGAGACAACGGCTATCGTTTCGTCCCCAAAGGTGGCACGTTCCCTGCCGAAACCATCACGCTTGTTGTGAGAAGCTAAGGTTTGTGAGAAGCTTATACCAAAACCTACCCCAAATGGGACGAGTTTTTACCACAACATGTTAATGCCGCTCCATGATAGCATGCCAAGTTTCATGAATTTTAGATGAGTTTTGGATTTACTAAAATTTGAAAACCAAGTATCTCAATGTTTGCGACCGAGTGACGGAGGCAGGTTGTTTGAAATTCATTCCCATTTCTCGCATGGGACCTAAGCATGCAACCAATGACACATATTAGATTTTTCAACCAGTTTATATGCACTCGAGAATGTGCATGTAGTTCAAATTTGAATTATGCACATAAAATGCCCAGAAAACCCAGTTAATGTATAAAAATGTCCAAACGAACCCCGAAAAATTCCAAAATTGAACACAACACACCTGTTGTTCTAGGTTGACACTCGAACTTTTTTGAAAGCAATAAGAGGCAACAGATATCGTTTCGTCCCCGAAGGTGGTACATTCCCTACCGAAACCATCACGCTTATTGTGAGAAGCTAAGGTTTGTGAGAAGCTTATACCCAAACCTGCCCCAAATGGGACAAAATTTTTACCACGACATGTTGATGCCGCTCCATGATAGCATGCCAAGTTTCATGAATTTCAGACGAGTTTTGGATGTACTAGAATTTAAAAAGAAGTATCTCAATGTTTGCGACCGAGTGACGGTAGCATGGTGTTTGAAATTCATTCTCATTTCTTGCATGTGACCAAAGCATGCAACCAAGGACACATATTTGATTTTTCAACCAGTTTATATGCATTGGAGAATGTGCATGTAGTTCGAATTTGAATTATGCGCATAACATGCCCGGGAAACCCAGTTAACGTATAAAAATGTCGAAACGAACCCCGGAAAATTCCAAAATTAAACACAACACTCCTGTTGTTCTATGTTGACACTCGGATTTTTTTGAAAGCAATAAGAGGCAATGGATATCATTTCGTCCCCAAAGGTGGCATGTTCCCTACCGAAACCATCACGCTTGTTGTGAGAAGCTCTAGTGTGTGAGAAGCTTATACCCAAACCTGCCCCAAATGGGAAAATTTTGTTACCATGGCATGTTGACGCATCTCCATGATAGCATGCCTAGTTTCATGAATTTCAGACGGGTTTTGGATTTACTATAATTTAAAAAGAAGGTATCTCAATGTTTGCGGCCGAGTGACGGTGGCAGGGTGTTTGACATTCATTCCCATTTCTTGCATGGGACCTAAGCATGCAACCAAGGACACATATTTGATTTTTCAACCAATTTATATGCACCGGAGCATGTGCATGTAGTTCAAATTTGAATTATGCACATAAAATGCCTAGAAAACCCAGTTAATGTATAAAAATGTCCAAACAAACCCTGAAAAAATCCAAAATTTAACACAACACCCCTGTTGTTCTATGTTGACAATTGAAACTTTTTGAAAGCAATAAGAGGAAACGGATATCGTTTCGTCCCCAAAGGTGGCACGTTCCCTACTGAAACCATCACGCTTGTTGTGAGAAGCTCTGGTTTGTGAGAAGCTTATACCCAAACCTGCTCTAAATGGGACAATTTTTTTACCACGACATGTTGATGCCGCTCCATGATAGCATGCCAAGTTTCATGAATTTCAGACGAGTTTTGGATTTACTAGAATTTAAACACCAGGTATCTCAATGTTTGCGGCGAGTGATGGTGGCAGGGTGTCTGAAATTCATTCCAATTTCTTGCATGGGACCTGAGGATGCAACCAAGGACACATATTTGATTTTTCAACTAGTTTATATGCATTGGAGAATGTGCATCTAGTTCAAATTTGAATTATACACATAAAATGCCTGGGAAACCTAGTTAATGTATAAAAATGTCCAAACGAACCCCGAAAAATTCCAAAATTAAACACAACACTCCTATTGTTCTATGTTGACACTTGAATTTTTTTTGAAAGCAACAAGAGGCAACGGATATCGTTTCGTCCCCAAAGGTAGCACATTCCCTACCGAAACCATCACGCTTGTTGTGAGAAGCTCTGGTTTGTGAGAAGCTTATATCCAAACCTGCCCCAAATGGGACAAATTTTTTACCATGACATGTTGATGCCGCTCCATGATAGCATGCCAAGTTTCATGAATTTCAAACGATTTTTGGATTTACTAGAATTTAGAAACCAGGTATCTCAATGTTTGAGGCCCAGTGATGGTGGCAGTGTGTGTGTGACATTCATTCCCATTTCTTGCATGGGACCTAAGCATGCAACCAAGGACACATATTTGTTTTTTCAACCCGTTTATATGCACTGGAGCATGTGGATGTAGTTCAAATTAGAATTATGCACCTGAAATAACTACGAAACCAAGTTAATGTATAAAAACATCCAAACGAACCCTGAATAATTCCATATTTTTTGACGACACACCTATAGTTGCATCTTCACTGCAGATAAAAGTTCTAGCAATTCAAACACCATCCTTTGTAGCTATGACCCCATTACATAATTCAAATCAAGATGATAAATCAAGTAGATCGCACACAGTTTATTATCACCAACCGTGTGAGATGCAACACAAAATATCTTGGAGCACCGTCGGTGTATAGTACGCCTATGGCTTACGCAAGAAGGTGCGTCGACTACAGTCCACAGCCGGCGTGTCAAGCACACTAGCTCACTCCCCAAATATCATTTCACTGCTCATTCGTTGCCGATGAAAGATGGGGACATGGACCGACATCGTGAGCGCAACTTTGGCGGCCTACTCCGGCGAGAGCACGGCCGCAGCCGCCACGCACGTTCTAACAAGCTTCATGAGGGCGACCGCATTCTGCATCTGGGCGGCCAAGGCAGCCCAAACGGCCGCTATTTCTTCTCAGGCGGCGGCAACAACATCTACCTTGGGGATAGCAACTGGTGAGAGCGGCACACCTGCTGTCTGTTTCGCAACGGCGACCTTAGCCTTGATGGAGGCCGCCCACTACCATGTCGAGGCCATCCATGCCCAGCTCATGGTGGTCACCGCACAAATCGAACGAAGCTTCTCTGACAACGGTCGGCAACCCACGACCGAAGAGTTGGCAATCGCCGAGAGAGTTCGAGCAGCCGTCCGCCACGATGGAGCCCGCCAGAGCCCAGATCGTGGCCGCCCACGCCCAGCTCGTGGCGGCCTATTCCAAAGATATGGCGGACACGGATGGCGAGATGCTTGCCGAGTATGGTGCAATTGATGCCATGGAGCCCCTTCCCCAGGAGACCGTCGGGCGCGAGCTGGACGTGGAGGCGGCGGCGGAGATTGACGAGCACCAGCTGTAGTAGTACTCTTTGTTTTGTTTAATTAAGAGCACCAGTCTTTAATTTGTTAGAGTAATGTTTAGGTCAGCTAGCTCTGTTTAATTGCTGAACTTGCTTGATTAAGAAGTTAGTCACCTTTGTGTACCCAAATTATGCAATCACGTGGATGACCACTATAACCAGGGAAATTCGAACCAAAATTTTTGATGTTCAAACTCGCCACACACGGGTTAGGCTATCTGAATCGTTTGTGATGTTCACATAACGTACATAGTTCTGAATAATGGACCGTGTCTGATGACACTTTGCGCGCCAGTTTTTTCGCTGAAGCGATTCCAAATTTTTGGCTTCCGTGGAAATATCTACCTCCCTGCCCCTCCCCTTACCAAAAGCCACATTTACCCTGTTTCCGCCTTCCTTTCCAAGTTGAAACCTTCACTCCTTGTTTGCAGCGCCGCCTCCTCGCTGGTAACCCTCCTCCACGCTGCTCGGCCTCGCCTATCCAGGCAGGGAAACAATGGGAAGCACTGAGGTTTACAATTGAGGTTAGCACGTGCATGGTCTGTTGTCTAATAGCACATTATTGGGCAATTGCAGGAGCCATTCTAATATTTAGGTTTTTAATAATTTGGTCTTGCGCATGTAGGTCCTGTTGTCAGAGGTTTTGACCCACTGTTCGACCCTTTTTGCATATGGGGAAATGAGTTGTCCATGAATATCAGTCAAGTCAAGAAACTCAGAAAGATTGTTAGGATAAAGAAATTAGCGACAAAAAACAACAAGATCTTTGTCTGCAGAATGAAGAAGACATCAGTTCACTACATGATGTTACTAACTATTATACCTTGCCCTTTTTATTCCTTTGCCCCATTTCCAATATAGAGAAGATATTCATGCACATCCTTGTTTTTAGGCCTTTCCAAAGCAGTTCACTGATGATTACCTCTCAAACCACCTATATCGTCAGGAGGCGAGGAAGGTATTCATACAACACCCACGGTTCAATATTGAAGTGTTCCTGAAGAGGACGAAGGATGGACGGTCAATAATCATCCACATGCACTGGCATAAAGTTACAAAGACCTTCAACATCAATGAAGGCTCAATATTCGCCTTCTGCTTCAGCAGTTTTCCTGATGAGATACATTTGTCTATGTACCGTCTATGATGCTAATTTCGAAAGGTTATAGATGTTGCATGTGAAACTTGGTCCTGGTGTAGTTGTGTAATGGGGTAGCTGAGTGTTGAAGCTATATGATGCTATATTCTGATGTATTTCAATTATGGAAATGAAATATATTGTGTGCTTAATATGAAATGTCAATTTGATTAATAAATGGATTATGAATAATCAGATAATTAGCTTGATAATTGTTTTTTATTGCAAACGGTTATTGAGAAAACACCGTGTGCAATGCATTCAATAACGCACACAGTTTCTAGGAATAAACTGTGTTAGATTAATGAACAATCACACGCGACATCCTCATGAAAACTTTTTGCATTAGGCCACCTGGCGCAAATGTTTACCACGTAAAAACTATGTGTGATGGATAACCCTTGCCACACGGTTTCTTCTAGGCACCGTGTGTGATGAATTCAATAACGCAAACAATAAAATTGTTAATACCGTGTGCAATGGAAAAACTATCACAAACGATTTAACTGGGAGAATTGTGTGTGATGTACTTGCGAACAGAAATGTTTTCCTTGGAGCGACTGTGTGGGATGTATATACGAGCGGAAACGTTTAGTGCAGGCTGACAGTGTGGGATGTACTTACGACCGAAATGATTTTGCCTGTATAATTGTATTTTTTTGAGCACTACTTTATGTATTTCTGTATTTGAGTGCTTGCCGGTCGCACACAACCACATTTTTCCGAGCGTGTGTGCCAGGAGGGCATATCCCCGACGGTTTCTGGGTCGTGTGCAAAGGACCTCCCCTATCGCCCACACTCACTTGGCGACGGTTCCAAATGCCGTCGCGGAAAGGGGTTAAAAATCGTTTGTTTAGCACCTCGCTGTACTAGTGTTGTCATCGGGGTTGTGCATGATTTGAATATTTTTTGTGATGAAGATAGATCATAGCCAGACTATATGATTTTGTAGGGATAAGCTTTCTTTGGCCATGTTATTTTGAGAAGACATAATTGCCTTGTTAGTATGCTTGAAGTATTATTGTTTTTATGTCAATATTAAACTTTTGTTTTGAATCTTATGGATCTGAACATTCATTCCACAATAAAGAAAAATTACATAGATAAATATGTTAGGTAGCATTCCACATCAAAAATTCTGTTTTTATCATTTACCTACACCAGGACGAGCAGGAATTAAGCTTGGGGATGCTTGATACGTCTCCAACGTATCTATATTTTTTATTGTTCCATGCTATTATATTATCTGTTTTGGATGTTTTATATGCATTAATATGCTATTTTATATTATTTTTGGGACTAACCTTTTAACCTAGAGCCCAATGCCAGTTTCTGTTTTTTCCTTGTTTTTGAGTTTCCCAGAAAAGGAATACCAAACGGAATGAAACCTTCGCTAGGTTTTTTCTTGGACCAGAAGACACCCAGGAGACTTGGAGTTCAAGTCAGAGGAGCCAAGAAGTGGCCACAAGGGCAGAGGGCGCCCCCCGAAGGAAATATCACTACTACAGGATGCTGCTAACGCGACACTATGATCAGAGACCCTTCGACGAAACTGTGTGCGATGCAATAATCGCAAACGGTGGTGTAAAAAGACCATCAAAAAAGGTGCAAAACATTTGCGATGACGGTTGCATCAAACATGGTTCAGATTTTATTTGCGTGTGCGATGCAGGGCATATGATTTAGTTCATTTAACTGTTTGCGACAAGGAGGAACAAAAGAAACGGGCAGCCAGATCAAGGTGTGTGCGATATACAACATACAGTTCACTCGGATGAACTATTTGTGATTAGGGAACACAAAGGAAATGGTCAGCCAGATCAAGGTGTGTGCGATATATGACATGCAGTTCACTCGGATGAACTATTTGTGTTGAGACAAGAGAACAAAAATGGTTCAATATAACAAGATGTGTGTGATACACGACAAACAGGTCTGTAATCAAAAATGTGTGCGAAGACCGATAATAACGCAGACGGTTGCTGCTAATAAGACGTGTGTGTTGTGCGATGGGGTTGCATATAGAACAACATGCACACACACACACAAACACACACACACACACACACACACACACACACACACACACACACTTATAAGGACATGGTTGCATAACCAAATTAAACACCCACTTACATAGGTGGCTACTACAACCATGGCATTTGCACACACCAAAGTAAACTATTAAATGCATACTTACATAGGTGGCTACTACACACATGACATTTCCACACACCAAAGTAAACTATATATTACATGCATGATTAACTAGGATAAATGACCATCTGATCATCATCTACTTCTTGTGACGCTTGCTGTGGATGTGGCTCGATCCGGCCTCGTCGATCTCCGTAACAAGGCACTTTCTCATGTCAATGATCCGCTTGTGCATCTCGTAGCATGTGTACACGCCCTTGGCCGCGAACCTGATGTGAGGTTCATCCAGCTGCCCCATCCAAGCCCCATGCCAGGATACGGGACGTGTTCTATTGGAAGCCTGCTTCATATTTTCGTAGTACAGGTTGATGATGGCCGAGGCGAGTTCAACCAGGGAGTCCTTCTTTGTGCTGCCGCAGACCCTGTAGTGCTTACGGATTTCGACAAGGTTCTGGCGGGCCAAGCTCGTAACCTTGAGCGCTTTTACATCATCGGCGGTTTCCACGAAGGCGAACTTGTAGTTGGTGCTGTTGACAAACTTGTGGAAACGGTCGCAAGGCTCTATGGGCATGTAGTAGTGGTAGATGAGGACATGATGATTGATATGTCTCCAACATATCTATAATTTACGAAGTATTCATGTTGTTATATTATCATTCTTGGATGTTATATCAGTTTTTTGGGACTAACCTATTGACCCAGTGCCCAGTGCCAGTTGCTGTTTTTGGCTTGTTTTTTACATCGCAAGAAATCAATATCAAATGGAGTCCAAGCACCGCGAAACTTTTTGGAGATTTTTTATGGACCAGAACACCCAGGATGGGCTAGAGCAGCACCTGGGGGGTGCCTTGAGGGGGGCACAACCCTCTAGGGCGTGCCTGGGGGCCCAGGCGTGCCCAGGTGGGTTGTGCCTACCTTGGTGGCCTCCCGCACCCCCTCTTTACCCTATAAATTTCCAAAAATTCAAGAAACCCGCGGGGTCAACCTAGATCAGAAGTTCCGGCACCGCAAGGCTCTATAGCCATCGTAAACCAATCTAGACCCTTTCCGGCACCCTACCAGAGGGGGAATCATCTCCGGTGGCCATCTTCATCATCCCAGCGGCCACCACGATGAGGAGGGACTAGTGCACCCTTGGGGCTGAGGGTTTGTACCAGTAGCTATGTGTTTAATCTCTCTCTCTCTCTCTCTCTCGTGTTCTTGAGATGTCACGATCTTGATGTATCGTGGGATTTGTTAATATAGCCAGATCATATGGTGTTTTCCCCTCTCTATCTTGTTGTGATGAATTGAGTTTTCCCTTTGAGATTTCGTTGCTATCGGATTGAATACTTTCATGGATTTGAGAGCACTTGATATATGTCTTGCAATTGAATATTCGTGGTGACAATGGGGTATCGTATTGATTCACTTGATATATGTTTTGGCACTCAACTCGCGGATTCCCGAGGTGACATTGGGGTAATCTATGCATAGGGTTTGATGCATGTTCTTGTCTTTGTTTCTCCGGTAGAAATCTTGGGGCACTCTTTGAAGTTCTTCATGTTGGATTGAATATTATGAATCTGAATTTGCTTTGGTGTTATTTTTGTAAGAACTCTTGGTTAGATCGATCGGAAAGAATAGCCTCGTGTTATTTTAGTACGAACTCTAGGATATATTGATCGGAAAGAATAGCTTCGAGGTGGTTTCATACCCTACAAACGATTTCTTCGTATGCTCTCCGCTAGATAGGAACTTTGGAGTGATTCTTCGTTGCACGTTGAGGGATGGTTATATGATCCAATTATGTTAGCATTGTTGAGAGATTGCACTAGCGAAAGTACGGACCCTAGTCCTCATTTTCAAGCATTGCAATACCTTTTTTGTGCCCATTTACTATTTGCTACCTTGCTGTTTTTATTTATTCAGGTTATAAAAATATATTTCTACCATCAATATTACACTTTTATCACCATCACTTCGCCGAACTAGTGGACCTATACAATTTTCCATTGTATTGCGTGTGTTGGGGACACAAGAGATTTCTTGTATTTGGTTGCAGGGTCGTTTGAGAGAGACCATCTTCATCCTACACCTCTCATGGATTGATAAACCTTAGGTCATCCACTTGAGGGAAAATTTCTATTGTCCTACAAAACTCTGCGCTTGGAGGCCCAACACATGTCTACAAGAATAAAGTTGCGTAGTAGACATCAATGGCGCACGCGCAACTGGGACGACCGACGGTGTACTATAGGTCGATGTCGACCACCTTGTACTTGTCTCGAGCAAGCAACTGCTCAACACTGTTGATGTAGTCGCCCACCACGGTTGGGTTGATGGTGTACACCGCTGAGATATCCGTCTCCCTCGCGTGAGTCTCCACTTTATGCTCGCCGAACTCCATTTGAGCGCTGCTAGACTTCCCCTCTCTATGTGTCGTCGTGGGTGTGCTTGTTGTGTTGTGGGGCGCGATCGAAAGGTTGAAAAGACTAAGGTTATCATGGCCGTGGGAATTAAAGGGGAAGCCGGACGGCCAGGAATATCGGCAGGCCTTGATGGCAGTTCTAATTTGTAGCGCGTAACTCCATTGTGCCGCACATAACTACATTGCGTGGCAATGCACGTGGCGCAACTTCATGCATATGCCCCCCCGACGTGATCGTGTGCATGCCCAACCACTGGCAGAGCGTGCGCGGAGGGACGCGAGCAGAGCGCTCCACGGTCGCCTCAATGGCGAGCAACCATATATATATATTGTCGTGGTATTGTCATGGTAGATGTCCTAGCAGAAGGACTTAGTCGTAGGGCCATCGCAACTAGGAAGCTTAAAGGGGTTAATCGGGACAAAGGACACGAGAGGTTTTATACTTGTTCGGCCCCTTACGATGAATGTAAAAGCCTACGTCTAGTTGTGTTGGTATTGCTAGGATTTCGATCACCAAGAGGCTAGTTCGCCGGCTTGGTTATCGATCTCTTGTTTCTTGCCCTAAGCTGCCACCGGGTCGTCCCCTTATATACACGAGTTGATGCCTGGTGGCCTACAGGGTCCCGGCCGGCTCATAAAGCGTGTCCAGCTTGGTGACTTCTTTTACATGCCTTTCCTTACAAGTCTTTCCTTACATACGACGGTTTACAATATTGGGCCTTAAGCCGCCTCTCGGTTTAGGCCTTCTACAAGCCTTAATAAACTATCGCCTTGACTATTTTCTGGGCTTCGTTTGTGACCCGTCATTGGGACTGACCCGACCCCTCCTGGGCGGGTCATAACTGATAGCTACATTCCCAACATTAGGCCCCAGGTTTACTTTGAACTTTGTTCTTTGTCAATCTTCAACATTTAGAAAAAAATCATCTTCTTCTCTTCACATAAATTTTGTAACTCGCCATGACGTATTCTCTTGAAAACACAAAAACTATCATGACGTCATCTTGTCAACGGATCTTCATCTTTAATGCTTTCCGAGAATCGAGGCGCTCGTTTTGGTTGGATAAACATTGTATGGGTCTTCCTCGTTTTTCGCGCCTGCATGTTTCAGTTATCCCCTTATAAATAGGCACGCCCCAGTCTTTCTCATTCTCCTCTCTTCTTCGTCTTCCTCCTCTCGCGACCTCCGCTGCTGCTCGAGCTCCGCCGCCATTGGAGAGCATCCCGTCGTCGTCGACCTTGGCCGCTGCGTCAAACAGAATCGGTTCAGATAACGGCGGCGACCTTCTGTGGAGGATTTACGGCCGTAAGTATTCGCCCTCCTATTCCTCAGATATGCATTTAGGGCTTCTAGGTTTTCCACATGTTCTTCGTAGTTCTTCGCGGTTCTTCCACTGCCACCTCTTCTTGATGCCTACTCTTGACATTGGTAGATCCCTTTTTCTGGTATAAAGGCCGCATTAGGATTGATGCATTCATCTGTGGTATATTTTTAGGTCTAGAATTTTTTTTTCATTTTGAACGACCATTTGACCCATAATAATATCCAGAAGTTTAGAAACCTGTTTGTCTCAACACTTAATCAATTCTGTTGCTGGTATGTCTCAAATATCTGTAGTCATGGCGGCTTACTGCGCCGGCTTACGTTTCCTTATATGACATTATTTAAGCCGCCATTATTCCCCCGTATCCTTATCATTGAATTGAACTGGCATGTTGCTTTCTTTTCAGTTCGTCTTTTGAACATCATGCCGTCCAAAGCACCGACTGTCTGCAGCTGGGTCCCTTCAACAGTAACTGAGGACAATCTGAAGGAGTTCTTTGCCATAGGTTTTTTTGCCAGGGAAGGATGTTATTACTTACCGTGCACATGACCCGGATGAGGAACAGCCCAATCCAAAAGATGGTGAAGTTTTTGTCTTTTCTGACCATATGAACCATGGTTTTTCCCCACCCAGCTCAAAGTTCTTCAGAGACATCCTCATTTTTTCAATCTCCACCCTCAAGATATTGGGCCCAATTCCATATCCAACATCTGCAACTTCCAAGTACTCTGTGAGGTTTACCTTCAAGAAGAACCGACTGTGGAACCTTTAGAGAGTATTTATATCTGAACCGACAGAATGAATGCACCAATGGCCTTAGCTTGGAACTTGGAGGCATCTCGATTCAATGCCGACAGGGCGTCGACTTCCCCCTCATAGTCTTGCCGAGTCATCCCAAAGACTGGAATCAGACTTGGTTCTATTGTCAAGACATTTCACCAGCAAATGAGAAGCCACTGCTGGGTTATCGCACCGAGCGTCTTGACTCCAAATTTGCGCTCCCCAACAAGCTTACTGTTGCCGAACTTAAGAAGCTGATTCCATCAATCAAAAGGATTAATGCTTTATTGGGGAATGACTTAACTGGGGTTGATCTGACCCGTTGCTGGATCTCATGGCGGGTCATCCCTCTAAGCCGCCGATCCAAACTGATGTACGAATATGGTGGAGGTCCGAATGATTCTCTTCGCTACAACTCCGTTCAATTATCCGAAGAAGATATTGTTGCAATGTCAACTCTTTTGGTAAACGGCAAATATGAAGACTGTAGTAAGGTCGGGTTGAACCCCTTCTGCAAGCTTAACCCGGTGCCAGAGGTAAAGAACCTTTGCTCTCTTCCTCTTTGCATTCTTCTCAATCGTTTTAAACACTTGTACGACCTTTCATCTTGCCTATTTGTTTATAGGCCAAATCTGACTTCTGGAAAGCCACGTACGACCATGAAGCCACCAAGAAAGCGAGAGCCGCTGCCATAACTGCCAAGAAGACGACCCTGAAATCTAAGAAGAAAAAGAAGAGCACCGCTGAAGATCTGCTGAAGCTTGATGATACTTCTGAGTCAGAGGTAGCCCTTGACTCCCTTGGCCAGCTTTTTAATAATCTTATTAACACTGATCATTGCCTGGACGACATAGGGGCCAGTCAGGCCGTGGAAGAAGAGGTAACTATTTCCTCCGACTCAGCCCATTTGCCAAGACAGAAACTTCGAGTCGTAACCCGGAAAGTAAGGTTTTCACACCCTTTGGCTTATCTGGACCCTCATTTTCTTTTGAAAAAACAGCAACATGAGAGCCACTGTTAGGCCCGGAACAACGATGAACCGCCTTATGTTCTTCAACAGACTCCTCAAAAACGCCCGAATGAGGTTTATATCTTCGTCTTTACTTTTCATTATTGGACCTTTTCCCTTGCATCACTAACTTTATTTTTATCTTTGCAGGAGGTGTCTCGCTCTTCTGGCGACTCGTCTCAAACTCAATTCCCATCCTTCACGATTGCCCCTAGGTAAGCAAGAGAATATCTTTCCTCTGTGTCTTTCAAACTGCTTCTTTATACTAACTGTTTCATAACATATTTCTTAGCGGCCAAGCCAAATCCAAGAAGGCCAAGGTGACTAAGCCAGCGGAAGACCCGCCAATCCTTGTACCTGAACCGGCCATGCCACCTTCTACCCTTCCAACTGAAGCACCAAAAAACCCGACTACCAATGCTGTAGTAGATCCTCCTGAGCCGTCAGTTGACGATGCTATCATTAACCCTTCTGCTACTGGTCCATCGAGCTCAGCCAACCCTCCATCGTCGTCAGCCCAGGACGTTCTGATCACTGGAATCCACTTTGTTGAACCGGGGAATCCTACTGTGTTGGCTCGTCACACGGCTAAACAAGAGGCTTTGGAGAGACAAAAAGTGTGTTTTGATGTTTCGCATTATAACCATCTGAACGCCAATGACGTATTGTCTGGCTATCTCAGCCATGTGCACTCCATCAATGAGTCGGAAATCGAAATGGTCAAGCAGTTGCAACTGAAGTATGAGGTATGTTTTTCCGGCTTACTTATATTTTGCCAGCCCCTGATACGTCTCCAACATATCTATAATTTTTGATAGCTCCATGCTATATTATCTACTGTTTTGGACATTATTGGGCTTTATTATCCACTTTTATATTATTTTTGGGACTAACCTATTAACCGGAGGCCCAACCCAGGATTGTTGTTTTTTTTGCCTGTTTTAGGTTTTCGAAGAAAAGGAATATCAAACGGAGTCCAAACGGAATGAAACCTTCGGGAACGTGATTTTCTCAATGAATTAGACCCGGGAGACTTGGACACTACGTCAAGGCACAAGAGAGGAGGCCGCGAGGTAGGGGGCACGCCCACCCCCACCAGGCGCGCCCACCCCCACCAGGCGCGCCCTCCACCCTTGTGGGCCCCCTGTTGCTCCACCGACGTCCTCCTTCCTCCTATATATACCTACGTACCCCCAAACGATCAGATACGGAGCCAAAACCCTAATTCCACCGCCGCAACTTTCTGTGTCCACGAGATCCCATCTTGGGGCCTGTTCTGAAACTCCGCCGAAGGGGGTATCGATCACGGAGGGCTTCTTCATCAACACCATAGCCCCTCCGATGAATTGTGAGTAGTTTACCTCAGACCTACGGGTCCATAGTTAGTAGCTAGATGGCTTCTTCTCTCTTTTGAGAAGACATAATTGCTTAGTTAGTATGCTTGAAGTATTATCATTTTTACATCAATATGAACTTTTGCCTTGAATCTTTCGGATCTGAATATTCATACCACAATTAAGAAGAATTACATTAAAATTATGCCAAGTAGCACTCCGCTCAAAAATTCTGTTTTTATCATTTACCTACTCGAGGACGAGCAGGAATTAAGCTGGTGGATGCTTGATACGTCTCCAACGTATCTATAATTTTTTATTGCTCCATGCTATATTATCTACTGTTTTGGAAATTATTGGGCTTTATTATCCACTTTTATATTATTTTTGGGACTAACCTATTAATCGGAGGCCCAGCCCAGAATTACTGTTTTTTGCCTGTTTTAGGGTTTCGAAGAAAAGGAATATCAAACGGAGTCCAAACGGAATGAAATCTTCGGGAACGTGATTTTCTCAACGAATAAGACCCGGGAGACTTGGACCCTACGTCAAGGCACAAGAGAGGAGGCCACGAGGTAGGAGCGCGCGCCCACCCCCACCAGGCGCGCCCTCCACCCTCGTGGGCCCCCTGCTGCTCCATCGACGTACTCCCTGCTCCTATATATACCTACGTACCCCCAAACGATCACATACGGAGCCAAAACCCTAATTCCACCGCCGCAACTTTCTGTATCCAAGAGATCCCATCTTGGGGCCTGTTCCGGAGCTCCGCCGGAGGGGGCATCGATAACGGAGGGCTTTTACATCAACACCATAGCCCCTCCGATGAATTTTGAGTAGTTTACCTCAGACCTACGGGTCCATAGTTAGTAGCTAGATGGCTTCTTCTCTCTTTTTGGATCTCAATACAATGTTCTCCCCCTCTCTTGTGGAGAACCACTCGATGTAATCTTCTTTTTGCGGTGTGTTTATTGAGACCGATGAATTGTGGGTTTATGATCAAGTCTATCTATGAATAATATTTGAATCTTCTCTGGATTCTTTTATGTATGATTGGTTATCTTTGCAAGTCTCTTCGAATTATCAGTTTGGTTTGGCCTACTAGATTGACCTTTCTTGCAATGGGAGAAGTGCATAGCTGTGGGTTCAATCTTGCGGTGTCCTTTCCCGGTGACAGTAAGGGCATCAAGGCACGTATTGTATTGTTGCCATCGAGGATAACAAGATGGGGTTTTCTTCATATTGCATGAGTCTATCCCTCTACATCATGTCATCTTGCTTAAGGCGTTACTCTGTTCTTATGAACTTAATACTCTAGATGCATGCTGGATAGCGGTCGATGAGTGGAGTAATAGTAGTAGATGCAGGCAGGAGTCGGTCTACTTGTCTCGGACGTGATGCCTATATACATGATCATACCTAGATATTCTCATAACTATGCTCAATTCTGTCAATTGCTCAACAGTAATTTGTTCACCCACCGTAGAATACTTATGCTCTTGAGAGAAGCCACTAGTGAAACCTATGGCCCCCGGGTCTATCTCTATCATATTAATCTCCTACTACTTAGTTATTTCCTTTCCTATTTACTTTGACTTTATTTTACTTTGCATCTTTATCATAAAAATACCAAAAATATTATCTTATCATATCTATTAGATCTCACTCTCGTAAGTGGCCTTATAGGGATTGACAACCCCTATATGCGTTGGTTGCGAGGATTTATTTGTTTTGTGCAGGTACGAGGGACTCGAGCGTAGCCTCCTACTGGATTGATACCTTGGTTCTCAAAAACTGAGGGGAATACTTACGCTACTTTGCTGCATCATCCCTTCCTCTTCGGGGAAAACCAACGTACACTACTAGGGAAAAGGCTAGCAGCAGCGCAGGTTTTGTGCTCACTAGTAGCGCGGGTAGGCGCGCTACTAATAAGGCGCTACAGCTATTTCTTAGCAGTAACGCGTGCCCGCACGCGCTACTGCTAGGGCAAATAGCTGCAGTGTTTGTTCACTCCCGCGCTACTTCTAATGTAACTACTGGCAGCGTGTTTTCTTGCCATCGCTACTAGTATTATTTTTTTATTTTGTTTATTTTTAGTGTTTTTATGCGCCATAGGACAAATATTGGTACAATACCAGTAATGAGGTTTACATCATTATGTCCATAACAGTGTGTCAAATGAAGGTGGATTAGGTTCAAGTGGAGGCAATATGTGGTGCATGTCAAAAGTATACTACTAATCCATGTTTGGACTAGTAATACTTTCGATGTGCACCACATGTTGCCTCCACTTGAATCTAATCCGCCAGCATAAGCTATTTAATCATCATCATAGTCATTACCACCAACAATATTTATTTAATCACCACTAACACTAGCTGATAATAATCATCATAGTCATTACCACCAACACTAGCTATTTCATCATCATAGTAATAGTGTAGCACATCATCATCCTCAAACTCATTTCTAGCTAGCTAATCACTCCTGCTGCTCTCTCTTAGGTAAAATAACATAAAACATGTGTAGCTCTCCTCCTTGATCAAGTTGGAGCATGCAGATGAACCTGCCTCCTAATCGTGGGTAGCGCATCTGTTTGCTGCCCCCTAGTACTTCTCTGCGCTTCTCCATCACACATTTGGTCCAGTCTTGCACTATTAAGCATCCGTCGCTAATCTTGAATGCACTAAAGTAATGTGTAGGATATCTTGGCCGTAAGCTAATAATACTCATGGTACCTTTAGTCTCGATCCCATAAGGCACAACATTCATCGGGAGTCCCTGTTGAAGAACATCGTATGGTAACATACTTAGCAATGAAGTTTAGCTTAAAAAAATAATATATGGAAAAGATGCACTGAGGACAAATAGTAAAAATCTTACCATCCTTCCTAAATAGATGTGACCGTAGTTCATGACGAACACTATTGGTCGCATGTTTTCAGTACTAAGATTTCTATGTCCAGGAAGAAAATTTGTCTTGATGGTATCAAGATCCTCAAGCCATGAAACATAATGACTTAGCTCCTCGCAGTTTAGTTCAACCCCGGGACAGTAGTAGGCCCTGTCTACCAAGCGCTGCACATGTTTGCTTGCACCGAAATAAGTTGACAATACAAATTAGTTGTCAACTATTTTTGAATAAACAATATCAAAGACATAAATATGGTTGAGAAACTTACATTTTGGTGTAACTGGAGGAGTCTGCACATCGACCCAGATGTCGGTATTACCTTCAATATCATCTTCCGGACGAATATCAAAGGTGATAACCATATCAGGCTAAAATGCATAAGTCTTGCATAGTGCTGGCCATGTTTTGCATCCAAAATAGGTGTAGTCGCCTGAATTGTATAATTTTGCATGGAAAATATAACCATGCTCGGTCTTAAAATAAACTTTCTTTACCTCCATAGTATGACTGAAACCAATCTTATCCAATACAAAAACTCTTGCATGGCAGGGGATACACTAGTAGAATAGTAAAAAATATATAAGTTGAAGCAAATGAAGCAGATGTCATGCTTAATTACGAAAAAAGACTTGTCGTTGTGACTTACTATATCCACTTCGAAGTTCTCGTCCAGCTTGATGCTGAAGCGCCTATCATCATCTAGGAAGATTCCGTCGCATAGGCCGCACTCGTCTTCGCAGTATTTGCAAATACCGAAATCCTTTTTGTCGTCAGACATTTCCTATGCTCATAGTTAAAACATTAATTGAAAATCGATAAAATACAACTACCAGGATACTCAACACACAAATCCGGGGCACTCGATATTTCCTACATATTCTGGCAAAAGTCATGCCAAAATTCATGGAAAAATCCGGCATGACCTTTGCTAAAATAGGATATATCGAGCGCCTGAAATTTGCCGGAACGGAAATGAATCAACACTCCGGCAAAACATAGGCCACTCGGAGGTGTAACCTGCAAACTTGACCGGCCACTTGGATATTGAGCAACACAAGATATACATTTCAAAATATCTTATAAGACTCAAATTCGCATGCATTCAATAAGCAAAAGTAAATCATCTCATGCGTCCGTACATCGTCTAATATTATCACTAATACATCCCGAATAGTGTCATACATATAACATCACTAGTACAACTAAAACCCTAGCACATGATGGGTATCGACGCGGGCGGTGGACACCCACAAAGAAGGAACCATCACGGGATCATAGCTCCAGTGAGATCCTTGGAGAACCTGCCAGGTATTGGAGAACCTATGCTCCAACGCAAACAAGTAGCGACAGACGTGCGCGCCCTCCTCACTGACACGGTGACGCACCACCTCCGCGGAGTCCTCGAGCCTCTGGACCGTCACTGGCCCACGCGACCGCCACCAAAGAAGGTTCAGGTGAACGACAGGCTAGATCCTCACCAACCTGCGGCCCCCGGTAGGTAGCGCCTCCCAGTACCACCCCGGCGGAGCCCAGTCCCGGACATGGCCCATCTGGTCAAGCAGGCGTCGTCCTCCGCCGACTCGACGACGAGGATGCGGGATAGGCATCGTCCACGTCGATGCGGGAAATTGCATTAACTAAAAAATAGCAACAAGTTTTTACTAACTAGTTCTATTAATTCAACTAGTTCTTACTAAAAATAAACTTACTATAAATAAAATATTCTAGTACCTAATTAGTACCTAGTTCTTACTAACTAATTAGTACCTAAGAACTACTGCCCTAATTACCATCTAATTTGATGAACCTATAGGGGTGGAAAGTGGTAGCGGATATTCCAATTATCCAACTATGAAGTGAAATAAGTGGTCAAATTTTACTCGTTTTATGATTTATCTTAGAAATTTGATTCGTTTCCACCCTTACATGAACCCTAACTCATTTGAGCCGCATCCAATTCGTTTCCACCCTAACTAATTCGATGGAGGTAGAAACCCTAGGCAGAGGTAGGGGAGAGGGAGGAGCAGGCGTTCTCACCTCGGGTGCCTGCGACGAGGGAGGGGCAGGCGGCGTCGAGGTCGTGGTCGGGGTTCCGGGGCGGCCTTGAGGTCGGGGGGGGGGGGGGCGTTGAGGTCGGGGTTGGGGGCGGCGTTGAGGTCGGGGGCGGGGCCGGCGTTGAATCTGGGGTCGGGGCGGCGTGGGGAGAGCGCGCGGCGGCCGAGGGGCGACGGCGGCGGCGAGAGTGGAGTTGATTTGGGGGATGAAGTGGCCGTGGGGAAGGACAAACCACGTGGTTAAGTCAGAAGTACCAGTAGCGCGTTCCAGGAAGGGCGCTACTGCTACGTTAGCTACATCGCGTTCTGGAATACACGCTGCAGCTAAGGAGATTAGCAGTAGCGCTGGGCCATTATACGTGCTACTGCTAGGTTGGGCTAGCCATGTGCGCCCAGTTCAAATGTAGCAGCGACGCTTTTCGCTAGTACGCACTACTGCTAAAGTCCTAGCAGTAGCGCGGTTTATTTACGCGCGCTGCTACTAAGTAGCAGCAGCGCTTGATTTTGTACAGCGCTACTGGTAAAATTCTGTGTATAGGCTTTTCCCTAGTAGTGGTAGTGCTCAAGAGGTAGCAAGAAGGATTTCTGGCGCTGTTGCCGGGGAGGTCTACGCAAAAGTCAACATACCAAGTACCCATCACATAGCCTTATCTCCCGCATTACATTATTTGCCATTTGCCTCTCGTTTTCCTCTCCACCACATCACCCTTGCCGTTTTATTCGCCCTCTCTCTCTATCCTCCCTCTCCTTCTCTATTTGCCTCTTTTTGCCCGCTTGCTTTTTGTTTGCTCGTGTGTTAGTTTGCTTGCTTGTCATGATGGCTCAAGATAATACTAAATTGTGTGACTTCACCAATAACAACAACAATGATTTTATTAGCACTCCAATTGCTCCTCTTACCGATGCTGAATCTTGTGAAATTAATACTGCTTTGCTGAATCTTGTCATGAAAGATCCGTTTTCTGGCCTTCCTAGTGAAGATGCCGCTACCCATCTAAATAGCTTCGTTGATTTGTGTGACATGCAAAAGAAGAAAGATGTGTATAATGATATTGTTAAATTGAAGCTATTTCCTTTTTCGCTTAGAGATCGTGCTAAAGCTTGGTTTTCGTCTTTGCCTAAAAATAGTATTGATTCGTGGAACAAGTGCAAAGATGCTTTTATCTCTAAGTGTTTTCCTCCCGCTAAGATCATCTCTCTTAGAAACGATATTATGAATTTTAAGCAACTTGATAATGAACATGTTGCACAAGCTTGGGATAGAATGAAATTAATTATACGTAATTGCCCTACTCATCGTTTAAATTTGTGGATGATTGTTCAGAATTTTTATGCCGGATTGAATTTTGCTTCGAGAAATCTTTTAGATTCGGCCGCGGGAGGCACTTTTATGTAAATCACTTTAGGAGAAGCTACTAAATTCCTAGATAATATTATGGTTAATTATTCTCAATGGCATACTGAAAGATCTACTAGTAAAAAGGTGCATGCGATAGAAGAAATTAATGTTTTGAGTGGAAAGATGGATGAACTTATGAAATTATTTGCTAATAAGAGTGTTTCTTCTGATCCTAATGATATGCCCCTGTCTACTTTGATTTTGAATAATAATGAATCTATGGATGTGAATTTTGTTGGTAGGAACAATTTTGGTAACAACGCGTGTAGAGGAAATTTTAATCCTAGGCCTTATCCTAGTAATGCCTCTAATAATTATGGTAATTCCTAAAACAATTCTTATGGAAATTATAATAAGATGCCATATGATTTTGAATCTAATATTAAAGAATTTATTACTTCGCAAAAGAATTTTAATGGTATGATTGAAGAAAGAATGCTTAAGATTGATGATTTGGCTAGGAACATTGATAGAATTTCTCTTGATGTTGATTCTTTGAAACTTAGATGTATTCCACCTAAGCATGATATCAATGAGTCTCTCAAAGCCATGAGAATTTCCATTGATGATTGCAAAGAAAGAACCGCTAGGATGCGTGCTAAGAAAAATGCCTTTATAGGAGAGTGTTCTTCTAGTTCCTATGAAAATGAAGATGAACATCTAAAAGTTATTGATGTGTACCCTATTAAATCTTTGTTTTTCAATAGGAATCTTGATAATGATGGGACTGAATATGATCCACGTTTACCTAGAAGGCGTTCCAAGAATTCGGAATTTGTTGATCTTGATGCTAAATTTGGTAAAAGTGGGATTGAAGAAATTAAAACCCTAGATGTTGCTAAACCCACTATTATGTATTTCAAGGAATTTAACTATGAAAATTTCTCTTTGATTGATTGTATTTCCTTGTTACAATCCGTGCCAAATTCTCCTCACGCTTATAGTCAAAATAAAGCGTTTACTAAACATTTCGTTGATGCCTTGATGAAATCTTATGAAGAAAAACTTGAATTGGAAGTTTCTATCCCTAGAAAACTTTATGATGAGTGGGAACCAAATATTAAAATTATAATTAAAGATCATGAATGCTATGATTTTTGTGATTTGGGTGCTAGTGTTTCCACGATTCCAAATGCTTTGTGTGCTTTGTTAGGTTTCCGTGATTTTGATGATTGCTCTCTAAATTTGCACCTTGCGGATTCCACTATTAAGAAACCTATGGGAAGAATTAATGATGTTCTTATTGTTGCAAATAGGAATTATGTGCCCGTAGATTTTATTGTTCTTGACATAGATTGCAATCCTTCATGTCCTATTATTCTTGGTAGACCTTTCCTTAGAACGATTGGTGCAATTATTGATATGAAGGAAGGAAATATTAGATTCCAATTTCCATTAAGGAAATCCATGGAACACTTTCCTAGAAAGAAAATTAAATTACCTTATGAATCTATTATGAGAGCCACTTATGGATTGCCTACCAAAGATGGCAATACCTAGATCTATTCTTGCTTGTTATGCCTAGCTAGGGGCGTTAAACGATAGTGCTTGTTGGGAGGCAACCCCATTTTATTTTTATTCCTTGCTTTTTGCACCCTTTAGTAATAAATAATTTATCTAGCCTCTGTTTTGGTTGTATTTTCTTGTGTTTAATTAGTGTTTGTGCCAAGTAGAACCGTTGGGAAGACTTGGGGAAAGTCTTGTTGAACTTGCTGTAAAAACAGAAACTTTAGTGCTCACGAGAACTGCTGTCATTTTTATTTGTAAATTGATATTTAGTTAATTATTTTTTAAAGATGATTAATGGATAAATTCCTCACGTCCAGCAATTTATTTTAGAATTTTTGGGGCTCCATATCTTGCGCTAGATACAGATTACTAAAGACTGTTGTGTTTTTGACAGATTCTGTTTTTCTTGTGTTGTTTGCTTATTTTGATGAATCTATGGCTACTAAAATAGTTTATAAACCATAGAGAAGTTGGAATACAGTAGTTATAACATAAATATAAATAAAGAATGAGTTCATTACAGTACCTTGAAGTGGTCTTTTGTTTTCTTTCTCTAACGGAGCTCATGAGATTTTCTACTTTGAGTTTTGTGTTGTGAAGTTTTCAAGTTTTGGGTAAAGATTTTATGGATTATGGAACAAGGAGTGGCAAGAGCCTAAGATTGGGGATGCCCATGGCACCCCCAAGATAATCTAAGGACACCTAAAATCCAAAGCTTGGGGATGCCCCAGAAGGCATCCCCTCTTTCGTCTACTTCTATCGGTAACTTTACTTGGAGCTATATTTTTATTCGCCACATGATATGTGTTTTGCTTGGAGCGTCTTGTATGATTTGAGTCTTTGATTTTTAGTTTACCACAATCATCCTTGATGTACACACCTTTTGAGAGAGCCATACATGATTTGGAATTTGTTAGAATTCTCTATGTGCTTCGCTTATATCTTTTGAGTTATATAGTTTTGCTGTAGTACTTCACTTATATCTTTTAGAGCACAGTGGTGGATTTGTTTTATAGAAATTATTGATCTCTCATGCTTCACTTAAATTATTTTCAGAGTCTTAATAGCATGCTAATTTGCTTAAAATCCTAATATGCAAGGTATTCAAGATTAGTAAAATTTTCATAAGAGTGTTTTGAATACTAAGAGAAGTTTGATGCTTGATGATTGTTTTGAGATATGGAGGTAATAATATCAAAGTCGTGCTAGTTGAGTAGTTATGAAATTGAGAAATACTTGTGTTGAAGTTTGCAAGTCCTGTAGCATGCACGTATGGTAAACGTTATGCAACAAATTTGAAACATGAGGTGTTATTTGATTGTCTTCCTTATGAGTGGCGGTCGGGGACGAGCAATGGTCTTTTCCTACCAATCTATCCCCCTAGGAGCATGCGCGTAGTACCGAGGTTTTTGATTACTTGTAGATTTTTGCAATAAGCATGTGAGTTCTTTATGACTAATGTTGAGTCCATGGATTATACGCACTCTCACCCTTCCATCCTTGCTAGCCTCTTCGGTACCGTGCATTGCCCTTTCTCACATTGAGAGTTGGCGCAAACTTCGCCGGTGCATCCAAACCCCGTGATATGTTGCACTCTTTCACACATAAACCTCCTTATATCTTCCTCAAAACAACCACCATACCTACCTATTATGGCATTTCCATAGCCATTCCGAGATATATTGCCATGCAACTTTCCATCATTCTGTTCATCATGACACATTCATCATTGTCATATTGCTTAGCATGATCATGTAGTTGACATAGTATTTGTGGCAAAGCCACCGTTCATAATTCTTTCATACATGGCACTCTTGGTTCATTGCATATCCCGGTACACCGCTGGAGGCATTCATATAGAGTCATATTTGTTCTAGTATCGAGTTGAAATCATTGAGTTGTAAATAAATAGAAGTGTGATGATCATCATTTTCAAGAGCACTGTCCCAAGTGAGGAATATATAAAAAAAGAGAAAGTCCATAAAAAAGAGAAAGGCCCAAATCAAAAAAATGAGAGAAAAAGAGAGAAGGGACAATGTTACTATCCTTTGCCACACTTGTGCTTCAAAGTAGCACCTTAATCTTCATGTTAGAGAGTCTCTTATTTTGTCACTTTCATATACTAGTGGGAATTTTTCATTATAGAACTTGGCTTGTATATTCCAACAATGGGCCTCCTCAAGTGCCCTAGGTCTTCGTGAGCAAGCAAGTTGGATGCACACCCACTAGTTTCTTTTGTTGAGCTTTCATACATTTATAGCTCTAGTGCATCCGTTGCATGGCAATCCCTACTCCTTGCATTAACATCAATCGGTGGGCATCTCGATAGCCCATTTATTAGCCTCGTTGATGTGAGACTTTCTCCTTTTTTGTCTTCTCCACATAACCCCCCTCATTATATTCTATTCCACCCATAGTGCTATGTCCATGGCTCGCGCTCATATATTGCGTGAAAGTTTATAGGTTTGAGATTACTAAAGATGAAACAATTGCTTGGCTTGTTATTGGGGTTGTGCATGAGGAGAGCATTCTTGTGTGACGAAAATGAAACATGACTAAACTATATGATTTTGTAGGGATGAACTTTCTTTGGCCATGTTATTTTGAGAAGACATAATTGCTTAGTTAGTATGCTTGAAGTATTATCATTTTTATATCAATATGAACTTTTGTCTTGAATCTTTCAGGTCTGAATATTCATACCACAATTAAGAAGAATTACATTAAAATTATGCCAAGTAGCACTCCGCATCAAAAATTCTGTTTTTATCATTTACCTACTCGAGGACGAGCAGGAATTAAGCTGGGGGATGCTTGATACGTCTCCAACGTATCTATAATTTTTTATTGCTCCATGCTATATTATCTACTGTTTTGGAAATTATTGGGCTTTATTATCCACTTTTATATTATTTTTGGGACTAACCTATTAATCGAAGGCCCAGCCCAGAATTGCTGTTTTTTGCCTGTTTTAGGGTTTCAAAGAAAAGGAATATCAAACAGAGTCCAAACGGAATGAAATCTTCGGGAACGTGATTTTCTCAACGAATAAGACCCGGGAGACTTGGACCCTACGTCAAGGCACAAGAGAGGAGGCCACGAGGTAGGAGCGCACGCCCACCCCCACCAGGCGCGCCCTCCACCCTCGTGGGCCCCTTGTTGCTCCATCGACGTAATCCCTCCTCCTATATATACCTACGTACCCCCAAACGATCACATACCGAGCCAAAACCCTAATTCCACCGCCGCAACTTTTTGTATCCAAGAGATCCCATCTTGGGGCCTGTTCCGGAGCTCCGTCGGAGGGGGCATCGATAACGGAGGGCTTCTACGTCAACACCATAGCCCCTCCGATGAATTTTGAGTAGTTTACCTCAGACCTATGGGTCCATAGTTAGTAGCTAGATGGCTTCTTCTCTCTTTTTGGATCTCAATACAATGTTCTCCCCCTCTCTTGTGGAGAACCACTCGATGTAATCTTCTTTTTGCGGTGTGTTTATTGAGATCGATGAATTGTGGGTTTATGATCAAGTCTATCTATGAATAATATTTGAATCTTCTCTGGATTCTTTTATGTATGATTGGTTATCTTTGCAAGTCTCTTCGAATTATCAGTTTGGTTTGGCCTACTAGATTGATCTTTCTTGCAATGGGAGAAGTGCTTAGCTTTGGGTTCAATCTTGCGGTGTCCTTTCCTGGTGACAGTAAGGGCAGCAAGGCACGTATTGTATTGTTGCCATTGAGGATAACAAGATGGGGTTTTCTTCATATTGCATGAGTCTATCCCTCTACATCATGTCATCTTGCTTAAGGTGTTACTCTGTTTTTAACTTAATACTCTAGGTGTATGCTGGATAGCGGTCGATGAGTGGAGTAATAGTAGTAGATGCAGGCAGGAGTCGGTCTACTTGTCTCTGACATGATGCCTATATACATGATCATACCTAGATATTCTCATAACTATGCTCAATTCTGTCAATTGCTCAACAGTAATTTGTTCACCCACCGTAGAATACTTATGCTCTTGAGAGAAGCCACTAGTTAAACCTATGGCCCCCGAGTCTATCTCTATCATATTAATCTCCTACGACTTAGTTATTTCCTTTGCTATTTCCTTTGCCTTTATTTTACTTTGCATCTTTATCATAAAAATACCAAAAATATTATCTTATCATATCTATCAGATCTCACTCTCGTAAGTGGCCTTATAGGGATTGACAACCCCTATTTGCGTTGGTTGCGAGGATTTATTTGTTTTGTGAAGGTACGAGGTACTCGCGTGTAGCCTCCTACTGGATTGATACCTTGGTTCTCAAAAACTGAGGGAAATACTTACGCTACTTTGCTGCATCATCCCTTCATCTTCGGGGAAAACCAACGCAGTGCTCAAGAGGTAGCAGCCCCAAGTCTATAGATTATGATGAAACCTTGAATGAGCTTTAGACTTATGATATAGGCTAAAGCTTTACCTTTAGATATTTCTGGAGTCCAATAACATAGAATAAACTTCACCGGTAGTCCCCAAGGGCAGGTTCACTTGACCATAAATGAGCCGGTACTTTGAATTTCATAACTGTCTTGTGCCGAGCTCAACAAATATTGTAGTCCGGCTTAACCTTGAGATACTTGCAGAATATCATACATTAGCCCCCATGTGCCAAGTGCTGTTACTTTGTAAAGTACTTGGTACTTGAAGTATAGTAGAGTCATGAGAATTTTTTTTGGCATACATTAGCCCCCAAGTCTCATGTAGTTTTTGTAGTGCTAAGGCACTTGAGACTTGAATCTTGACTCTTGAGCTTTAACACACCTGTATATGTTTTGCAGAACGCCCTATCTGAAGTGAGTTCACAATTGACTGACGCCAAGACCCGGCTGGCGGATCAGGAAGCAGAAATCAAGGCTGCTGACTCCAAGCTTCCATTAAGTCTTGCTGAGACGGAAAAATTAAAAACCAGCTTAGCTGCCAAGAAGAAAACCTAGGCTAAAGAGAAGACGGTGCTAATATAATGCGTTGAGAAAGCAGAAATAACTCTTTAAGAGGTTACTACAGAGCTGACCGAATTAAAGAACCGGGTGTCATAGATGGTTTCCACCATTTTTGGTACGTCATCTGTACTGATCTGTTGTACCTTCTTTTGACCCAGAATATAAACCGTTAGCTGACCCTTTGTTTACAATATGTGCAGGCCCGCGAAGCAAGAATATGAGCCAAGACGACGTGACTAAATTGAAGGCGGTCTATACCTTAGTAGAGCAGCTGTACATTGGCGCACAACGGGCACTTGCCGCCATCTCTCCTGCCAATCAAGGACCCAACCGGTTTAGTGATGTCTTAAAAAGACTGTCAATCTTATCCGCCAGGCTCCAAGAAGTCAAACGATCCTGTGCCAGAGCCGGGGCTTTGACTGCCCTGAGCCGCTCCAAGGCCTGGGTGCTAGACCTAGACCCGGCGGATGTAGCCAGGGGGTACCCTACCGTGAAAGAAGACGGATCACCTTTTGAAAAAGATGATTTCGTCGCTTCTTGAGAGGAGTTCGACCTCAGGCTACGATTCTTGGAGATGAAACCAACATTGACAAGTATCAGCCGGGTTTTGATTTAGAGAATAAGAAGATGGCAACTCCCTCGTACAAGGTGATAGATCTAATCCCGTCGGCTCGTGAACATACATTTGCTCCGGAAGTTGATCCGACTGGCCTGATTGATGAAGAGGCAGAATTCATTGCCATGAACGGTTTTGACTGGTCAAAACCCAACTTCCAATCTGCAGAAGGAGGTGAACCGGCGAGGGGAGAGTAAAAACCATCTTCATGGGCTCTTTTTTGAACTTTGTAATAGATTTAGTTTAAAACAACCGTATACTTTGCTTATGCCATCGTGCATAAGACGCCGTGTGTGACTCTGAGCTTCTTGATGTCAATATATGCATCACATTTATGGTTATTTCTGCAATATTTCATTTCTATTCCTGTAAAAAAGGAAGACAACTGGCTTGGCGGTTTAGCATTGAATAGGTCAGAACAACCGGTATATAACCAATGGTTTATCATATTAAAAGAAACAGAAGTAGACGCGAAAATAAACAAAGTTGAAACAACTTTTGATTAATGTAGAAAACAACCGTTCATGATTACGAGTCATATCTATATTTTTTACCTTTGGATCGCCGGTTTATATGACCCGGGTGATGAGGTTGATAATGCAGTCCTCTGGAGAAGTCCGTGCTTCTGAACGCGCGACAATTATCATGCCTTGGTGGTTTATTATCAAAAATAATCAAGCCGGCGAAAAGACCATGATGATTGTTAAAGTTGATACAATCAATAACTAGTAAGACAAAATAAAAAGCGATAAACAATATAAATAACCTTGTAACTAAAGGTTGGGGGTTTCTGATTCGAATACGATCAGTAAGCCGGACCAAAGGGGTTAAGCTAAGATTCGAATACGATCATATAGCCCCCCAGTGGCTTTGGCATTGCGCCAATCAAAAGGGTACCGACAACTATGTTCTCTTTGGTTCGAACATGACCCATGTTTGAACAGGAAGCCCCCAAATGACCTTGAGAGGTTTTTAACGACCCTGGTTCGAATACGATCCAAGTCGGACCCAAAAGGGGTTAAGCTATGATTCAGATACGATCAAGAAGCCCCCCTGGTCAGTTTGACTTTGAGCCGATCAAGAGGGTTACGACAGCTATGTTCTCTTTGGTTCGAATACGACCTATGTTTGAACAGGAAGCCCCCAAATGACCTTGAGATTTACAGATAGATTCGAATACGATCATAAGCCGGACCAAAAAAAGTTAGACTTGATTCAGATATGATCAGCTCCTTAATAGTCTTTTGCAATTGTAATGGTTGAGAAACGATATGTAATCTTTGTAAAGGAAAAGGACAGAGGTCCTGCTTTATTACTTATCATATTATATACAATGTCAAAGTATGTACATGATGAGAGTCGGTGGCTCAGGTGTAGCATGGCCGAAGTTGAGCAATGTTCCACGGCCGGCGGGTCTCCTCCTCCAACTTACATGAGTCTTTGTGCTCTCGAACCTCAATGAGGTAATATGACCCGTTGTTTAAGCTCTTGCTGACCACAAAGGGTCCTTCCCAAGGCCGGGATAACTTGTGTGCATCTGATAGGTACTGGATGAGCTGGAGCACCAGGTCACCTTCCTGAAAGGTCCTGGACTTAACTCGGCGGCTGTGATAATGGCGCAAATCTTGCTGATAGATTGCTGACCGAGCTGCTTCCAAATCTCTCTCTTCATCTAATAAGTCAAGTGCATCCTGTCGGGCTTGTTCATTATTAGCTTCAACATAAGCCGCCACGCGAGGCGAGTCATGACGTATGTCACTAGGCAGGACTGCTTCTGCTCCATAAACCATAAAGAAGGGTGTATAACCCGTAGACCTGTTAGGAGTGGTGTTAATACTCCACAATACCGAGGGCAACTCCTCGACCCAACAACCCGGCGTCCGAAGTAAAGGAACCATAAGCCGGGGCTTGAGACCTTTTAAGATTTCCTGATTTGCTCTCTCAGCCTGACCATTGGATTGAGGGTGAGCTACAGAAGATACATCAAGCCGGATATGCTCACGTTGACAAAACTCCTCCATAGCCCCTTTGGGAAAGTTAGTGCCATTGTAAGTGATAATACTGTGTGGAAAACCAAAGCGAAAGATCACCTTTTTCTTGAACTGAACCGCCGTGGCTGCATCACACTTACTCACTGGCTCTGCCTCAACCCATTTTTTGAATTTGTCGACCGCCACTAAAAGATGTGTCTTTTTATCTTTGGACCTTTTGTAAGGTCCAGCCATGTCAAGTCCCCAGACTAAAAATGGCCAAGTGATTGGAATCATCCGCAACTCTTGAGCCGGCACATGCGCTCGTCATGCAAATTTCTGACATCCATCACACCTACTGACCGGATCTTCTGCATCAGCGTGAGCCGTCAACCAGTAAGAACCATGACGAAAAGCCTTGGCCTCAAGAGACTTTGACCCAGCGTGATGACCACAACCCCCTTCATGGATCTCACGAAGTATTTCTTGGCCTTCTTTGGGAGAAACAAACCGCTGAAACGCTCAAGAGACGTTGCGATGGTATAACTCTCCGTCAGAAATCGTCATTGATTTAGACCGCCGGGTTATCTGTCGGGCCAGAGTCTCATCCTCCGGCAATTCTCCCCAGGTCATGTAAACCAAGAACGGTACTGTCCAATCTGGGATAACGTGAAGAGCCGCTACCAACTGTGCCTCTGGGTCAGGAATAGTTAGATCTTCCTCTGTAGGTGACTTAACAGACGGGTTATGCAAAATATCCAAGAAGGTGTTAGGTGGCACCGGCTTGCGCTAAGACCCTAACCGGCTTAGAGCATCTGCCGCTTTGTTCTTCCTACGGTCAATGTGTTCCACCTGATAACCTTTAAAATGTCCTGCAACAACATCGACTTCATGGCGATAAGCCACCATGATAGGATCCTTGAGGTCCCACTTGCCTGACACCTGTTGAGCCACCAAATCTGAATCACCAAGATACTGGACCCGGCTCAGGCTCATCTCTTTGGCTATTCGAAGACTATGGAGCAAGGCTTCATATTCTGCTGCATTGTTAGTACAAGGAAACATCAATCGCAACACATAACAAAATTTGTCACCTCGAGGGGAAGTTAGCACAACTCCAGCCCCCGAGCCCTCCAACTGTCTGGACCCATCAAAGTGAATTGTCCAGTATGTGTTATCTGGTTTCTCCTCAGGCATCTACATCTCTGTCCAATCATTAATAAAGTCAACCAGTGCTTGGGACTTGATCGCAGTACGTGGTACATACTTCAATCCATGAGATCCAAGTTAAATGGCCCACTTGGCGACTCGTCCAGTAGCTTCTCTATTTTGAATGATGTCTCCCAAGGGAGCAGAGCTAATCACGGTGATTGGGTGACCCTGAAAGTAATGTTTGAGCTTCCGGCTTGCCACGAACACCCCATACACAAGCTTCTGCCAATGTGGATATCTTTGTTTAGATTCAATCAGCACCTCACTGACGTAATAAACCGGCCGTTGAACCGGATGTTCCTTGCCAATTCTTGCGCTCCACCAAAATTGCCACACTAACAGCTCGTGATTTAGCCGCTACGTATAACAGCAACGGCTCTTTCTCAACTAGAGCAGCAAGAACTGGCGGCTCAGCAAGTTGTTTCTTCAGATCCTCAAAGGCATAATTTGCGGCATCGCTCCAAACAAAATCATCCGTTTTCTTCATCATCCGATACAAAGGCATCACCTTCTCCCCTAGCTGGCTTATGAACTGGCTCAAAGCAGCAACGCGACCCGCCAGTCGTTGAACATCATTGATACACACCGGTTTAGCCAGGGAGGTGATTGCCTCAATTTTCTCCGGGTTAGCTTCAATACCTCTGTTGGACACCAAAAAACCCAAGAGCTTACCGGCTGGGACTCCGAAGGCACACTTGGCCGGGTTAAGCATCATCTTGTAGACCCGGAGGTTATCAAAGGTCTCCTTCATATCTATTATCAAGGTCTCCTCCTTTCTAGATTTTACCACTATATCATCCACATAAGCATGAACATTACGCCCAATCTGACTATGAAGGAAACTCTGCACACACCATTGATAAGTTGTCTGGGCACTTTTAAGCCCAAAGGGCATAGACACATAGCAGAAGGCTCCAAACAGAGTGATGAAAGCTGTTTTCTCCTGGTCCTTAACTGCCATTTTGATCTGATGATAACTTGAGTAAGCATCCAAAAAACTCAAACGCTCACAACCCGCCATAGCATCAATGATCTGATCAATACGAGGGAGAGCAAAAGGATCAGCCGGACAAGCCTTGTTCAAATCGGTGTAATCTATACACATACGCCAAGTGCCATTCTTCTTGAGTACAAGCACCGGGGTTAGCCAACCACTCTGGGTGAAAAACTTCAACAATAAACCAGGCCGCCAAGAGCCGGGCCACCTCTTCTCCAATGGCCTTGCGCCTTTCCTCATTGAACCATCTCGACGAGGTTGGTGTGGACCTCGCGCGCTGAGCCGTCTCGATGAGGTTGGTGTAGACGTCCGGCTCAGGGCCCGATTTGCCGATCCAGCCGATGAAGACATGAATTCTGCCAAAGGGGACCCGGTACCCGTAATCAATTGAGCCAACCTCGGGGGCCCAGCATTCGTCGTCGATGTAGAGCTTGCCGCGACGACTCTTGGTCATCCGGCCCACATCGTATCCCTTGAGCCCTTCGAAGTTGCCCTTCAAGAACTCAAATCCACCGTGCGCAGGCCCCACGGTGGGCACCAACTGTCGTGGTATTGTCACAACAGATGTCCTAGCAGAAGGACTTAGTCGTACGACCATCGCAACTAGGAAGCTTAAAGGGGTTAATCGGGACAAAGGACACGAGAGGTTTTATACTAGTTCGGCCCCTTAAGATGAAGGTAAAAGCCTATGTCTAGTTGTGTTGGTATTGCTTGGGTTTCGATCACCAAGAGGCTAGTTCGCCGGCTTGGTTATCGATCTCTTGTTTCTTGCCCTAAGCCGCCACCGGGTCGTCCCCTTATATACACGGGTTGATGCCTGGCGGCCTACAGAGTCCCGGCCGGCTCTTAAAGCGTGTCCGGCTCGGTGACTTCTTTTACATGCCTTTCCTTACAAGTCTTTCCTTACATATGGCGGTATACAATATTGGGCCTTAAGCCGCCTCTGGGCTTAGGCCTTCTACAAGCCTTAATAAACTATCGCCTTGACAGTTTTCTAGGCTTCCTTTGTGACCCATCATTGGGACTGACCCGGCCCCTCCTGGGCGGGTCATAACTGATAGCTACATCCCCAACATATATATATATATATAGAAGTTGAACACGCAAGAAAAAGTTGTCCACAAGCCGAGCGCGATAACGGACACGAGCATAGCGTGCCGTGGTGCCTAACGGCAAGCAAAGCGCGCTGCGGCACCTAACAGCGAGCAGAGCTTGCCGAGGGATGCGAGCAGAGGCCGTTACAGTGATACGTGGCAAATAAGACGAACTATGCGAGCGATGTCGGAGACATCAAGCACGAATCAGATTAGAGTTGCGTGTGCAATATGTGGCATACAGTTGATTCATCCTAGCTGTTTGTGATGGAATAAACCGTGTGTGTTGCGGGCAAACACTTGCTGGTATATGATACTTCTCCAACGTATCTATAATTTCTGATTATTCCATGCTATTATATTGTCAATCTTGGATGTTTTATAATCATCGTATATCGTTTTTTGGTACTAACCCGTTGACATAGTGCCAAGTGCCAGTTGCTGTTTTCTGCATCTTTTTTACATCGCAGGAAATCAATACCAAACGGAGTCCAAACGCATCGAAACTTTTTGGAGATTTTTTAGACCAGAAGACAACCAATGGGTCGAAGAAGCACCTTGGGGTGCTCCGATGGGAGCACAACCCACCATGGCGCGCCAGGAGGCCTAGGCGCGCCCTGGTGGGTTGTGCCCACCACTGGTGCCCCCTGAACCGCCTCTTTGCTCTATAAATACCCCAATATTCTAGAAACCCTAGGGGAGTCGATAAAAATCAATTCCAGCCGCCGCAGAGTCCATAAGTACTAGATCCAATCTAGACACCATCATGGAGGGGATCACCACTTCCATTGGTGCCTCTCCGATGATGTGCGAGTAGTTCTTTGTAGACCTTTAGCTCCATAGTTAGTAGCTAGATGTCTTCCTCTCTCTCGTTTGATTCTCAATACAATGGTCTCTTGGAGATCCATATGATGTAACTCTTTTTGTGGTGTGTTTGTTGGGATCGAATGAAATTTTAGTTTATGATCAGATCTATCTCTTTTTATCCATGAAAGATATTGATTTTCTTTGATCTCGTATATGCATGATTGCTTATAGCCTCGTATTTCTTATCCAATATTTGGGTTTTGTTTGGCCAAATTGATCTATTTATCTTGCAATGGGATGAGGTGCTTTCTAGTGGGTTCGATCTTACGTGCTTGATCCCGGTGATAGAAGGGGAACCGACACATATGTATCATTGCTACTAAGGATAAAATGATGGGGTATATCTCTACATAGATAGATCTTGTCTACATCATGTCATCGTTCTTACTGCATTACTCCGTTTCCCCATGAACTTAATACACTAGATGCATGCTGGATAGCGGTCGATGTGTGGAGTAATAGTAGTAGATGTAGGCAGGAGTCGGTCTACTAATATTGGACGTGATGCCTATATAATGATCATTGCCTGGATATCGTCATGATTATTCGAAGTTCTATCAATTGCCCAACAGTAAAAAAATTTACACATAGTTTGCTTTTTTTCTCGAGAGAAGCCACTAGTGAAACCTACGGCCCCGGGTCTCTTCTTTAATATATTTTCCTTTGCGATCTATTTTCCTTTGCTTTTATTTCTAGATCTGTGAAACCAAAAATACAAAAATACCTTGCTGCAATTTATTCTTATTTATTTATCTCACATTTGATCTATTAATCCACTACAATTTATTAACGTCCGCTTTACCAGTCTCTAGCACCGTTACCCAAAAGGGATTAACAGCCCCTTTAATACGTCGGGTTGCGAGTAGTTGTTATTTGTGTGGAGGCGCCGCTTAAGTGTTGTTGCTTGGTTCTCCCACTGGTTCGATAACCTTGGTCTCATAACTGAGGGAAATACCTACCGCCGCTGTGCTGCATCATCCCTTCCTCTTCGGGGAAATACCGGCGTAGCTTCAAGTCACACCAAAAGGAATTTCTAACGCCGTCGCCGGGGAGGATCTTCAACATATACCAGGTTCCTAATCACAAATCCCATCTCCTCGCAATTTACATTATTTGCCATTTGCCTCTCGTTTTCCTCTCCCCCACTTCACAAAAAATTGCCATTTTATTCGCCCTCTTTTTCGTCTGCCGTTTTTTCGTCAGATCTATCCTTTGCTTGCAATCATGAGTAATATCAGTATGGCACCAACATATGATGGCCTAACTCCTAAGATTGGACGTACGGACAAGCTGGATGCCAAAACTTTTATCTTGGGGCAAGGGAATGTTATGGGAAAAGAACGTATCCAAGAATTTTTCAATTGTGTTGGGAATTTAAGCCTTGATGATGCTCCTATACTTAAAACTACTAGATCCTATGCGGATTCTATTTCAGCACTAGTTCTAAAACTTGAAAGCAAATATATCCATACTCATCCTACTTTGTTAAGATTATTTTTTGAGCTTAGGGTCATAAAGAATCCTAAAGCTAAAATGTTGGCCACTCTCGTTCTTATGAACGAATTTGACTACATAATACGAGAAGCTAGGGAAATCTTTGATTTTTATGGTATCAACCATGAAAACCCATGATAGATGAAATTACTTACAATAGCGATTATGCTTTAAGACATTTGCTTGGGGATAATAAAATCTTTGATGAAAATCTAAAAAAAGAAGTCCCTATCTTAGATATAATCCAACAAGTTTTCAATATTGTTAATCAACGCTACTCTTGGATTGTTGCCGGAAATCAACGTGTTATGATAACGGGCAACTTAATAGTGCTAAAGTTTCTATGGATAATATGTTTTATGTTGTTTTTACAAAACCCCATGAGTAAAACACCTCTAAGGGAATGAAGAAGCAGGATGACAAAACTTAGATCCTTGATTTATGCCTAGCTAAGGGCGTAAAACTATAGTGCTCGTTGGGAGGCAACCCAATGAATAAAATTTATTTTTGCTTTTTGCTTTTTGTTCTTGAGTGTTAGTACAATTATGCTACTTTTATGATTGTGTTTTTTGTGTTTTAATTAGTGTTTGTGCCAAGTAAATCCTTTAGAATCTTCTTGGGTGATAGTTGTTTGATCTTGCTGAAAAATAGGAACTTTTGCTCTAACGAAAACAATTCTTATTTTTAACCAGGGCATGATAAAATACCAATTATTTTTGCAGAATAATAATATGCAAATTTTCCAGGTCTTCCTAATTTTCAGAGTTTTTGGATTTCTAGAAGTATTCGAAATTTTCAGATTGCTACAGACTGTTTTGTTTTTGACAGATTCTGTTTTCTTTGCGTTGTGTGCTTGTTTTGATGGCTCTATGGTGTTCTTTGATGAGTTTTTGCCATAGAAAAGTTGGAATACAGTAGATATAATGCAAGAACAAAATATGAATTTGTTTGCTTTGTAGTGATTTGGTTTCTTATACTAACGGATCTCACGAAGGTTTTGTTGGTGTTTTGTGTGATTGAAGTTTTCAAGTTTTGGGTAATCTTACGATGGATGAAGGAATAAGGAGTGAGAAGAGCCTAAGCTTGGGGATGCCTCGGCATCCCAAGCTATTATCGAAAAGAGAGCAAGCAACTAAGGTTGGGATGCCCCGGCATCCCAAGCTATTATCCAAAAGAGAGCAAGCAACTAAGGTTGGGGATGCCCCGAAAGGCATCCCCTCTACAAATCCCTACCTCCCTCCGCGAAGGGCCTTTATTTTACTTTATGCATTTTTTATTTTGAATTTGAGTCTCCATATTCACTTATAAAGCACCGACTAGGAGGCACTATGATCATACTTGAGCATTGGGTGTAGTTAATATGCGAGTGTGTTTCATGAATGGATCAATGATTGAGCATAATGGGCTAGGGATAGCATATTTTAGCGTTGATATTTTGGAAGACACGGTTGCTTGTTAGCATGGTTCAGTATTTAAATTATCATGTCAAAACTAGACTATTGCTTTGAAAAAATATAAAAGTCCAAATGTCCATGCTATAAAGAAAAGAATATGAGATGACATGTTAGGCCGCATTCCACATCAAAAAATTTGTTTTTATCATTTACCTACTCGAGGACGAGCAGGAATTAAGCTTGGGGATGATGATATGTCTCCAACGTATCTATAATTTTTGATTGTTCGATGATGTTATATTATCAATCTTGGATGTTTTATAATCATTTTATAGTCATTTTATATCATTTTTGGTACAAACGTATTGACATAGTGCCAAGTGCGAGTTGCTATTTTTTGCAAGTTTTTTACACCGCAGGAAATCAATACCAAACGGATTCCAAACGGAACAAAACTTTGTGGAGATTTTTTTGGACCAGAAGACAACCAATGGGCCGAAGAAGCACCTGGGGTGCTCCGAGGGGAGCACAACCCACCGGGGCGCGCCAAGAGGCCCAGGCGCACCCTGGTGGGTTGTGCACACCTCGGGTGCCCCCTGAACCGCCTCTTTGCTCTATAAATACCCCAATATTCCAGAAACCCTAGGGGAGTCGACGAAAATCAGATCCAGCCACCGCAGAGTCCAGAACCACAAGATCCAATCTAGACACCATCATGGAGGGGTTCACCACTTCCATTGGTGCCTCTCCGATGATGCCTGAGTAGTTATTTGTAGACCTTCGGGTCCATAGTTACTAGCTAGATGGCTTCCTCGCTCTCCTTTGATTCTCAATACAATGGTCTCTTGGAGATCCATATGTTGTAACTCTTTTTGCGGTGTGTTTGTTGGGATCAGATGATCTTTCAGTTTATGATCAGATCTACCTCTTTTGATCCATGAAAGTTATTTGAGTTTCTTTGATCTTTTAATATGCATGATCGCTTATACCCTCATATTTCTCCTCTGATATTTGTGTTTTGTTTGGCCAACTTGATGTATTTATCTTGCAATGGGAGGAGGTGCTTTGTAGTGGGTTCTATCTTACGGTGCTTGATCCCAATGATAGAAGGGGAACCAACATGTATGTATCGTTTCTACTAAGGATAAAACAATGGGGTATATCTCTACATACATAGATCTTGTCTACATCATGTCATCATTCTTATTGCTTTACTTCCTTTCCCCATGAATTTAATACACTAGATGCATGCTGGATAGCGGTCGATGTGTGGAGTAATAGTAGTAGATGCAGGTAGGAGTCGGTCTACTAATTTTGGACATGATGCCTATATAATGATCATTTCCCGGATATCGTCATGATTATTTGAAGTTCTATCAATTTCCCAATAGTAATTTTTTTACCCACTGTTTGCTACTTCTCTCGAGAGAAGCCACTAGTGAAACATATGGCCCCCGGGTCTCTTCTTTAATATATTTGCCTTTGCGATCTATTTTCCTTTGCTTTTATTTCCAGATCTATTAAACCAAAAATACCTTGCTGCAATTTATTCTTATTTATTTTATTTGGCATTCGATCTATCAATCCACTACAATTTATTCACGTCCTGTCGTGGAAACGTCACGGCAGATGTCCTAGTGCGTGGACTTAGTCGTGAGGCCAACACATCTATGTGGTAGCTTAGAGGGGTTGATTGGAATCAAGAGACGCAACACACAAGACAAGGATTTAGACAGCTTTGGGCCCCGGGAAACATCATCCAGTAACAACCCTACATGCTGTTTGTGGCTAGGTCTCATTATCATCATGAGGGAGTCGCTGTAACTCCGGCTTTCCTAATTGTGTCTAGACTTAATGATTATTCAATTCCCCCCACTTGGGGTGCTCTGCCCCTCCTTATATATGTTGAAGGGGCGGGTTACATGTAGAGTCCAACTCGGACTTAAGACTTAACTATTCTATCTTCTCTCCATGGGCTTCTTAACTGTTGACTTACAATCTGGCTTACCATCTGGCTTAACTGTCCGGTTTACTGTCCAGCTTAACTATCTGTCTTAACTGTCTGACTTAACTGTCTGCTTAACTATCTGGCCAATATGACTGTGTCTGCCAGGTTACATGACTGTGTCTGCAATGCTTAACTGTTCTCGCCGGCTTATAGTCTGTCGGGTCACCAATGAAATATCAAGTCCCAGCCGGGTCATATCTCCGGCCGGGTCATACCGCGGGGTATATCCCCGACATTAGCCCCCAGTTTAATTTGGATTTATCCATGTTAAACTGATCCTGTAAACAAAACACAATAACAATTTTAACAGGTTATACTCCGGGTTAAATATTCTTTTAAGCCGTCACATGAACATCCTTAAATCCTTGTCATTTCCTTCTTCCAGAGAATCCGGGTCAATAAGACAACTTTATAATCAATTTGTTGACATTGGTTCCTCACAGAGAAAGACTCTGAAGAATAATTCATTTCACTCAGCTCCCAATGCTTAAAAATATTGGTCTTTGAAATACTCATGTGACCTTCATCCGGCTTAAAGATGAAAACTTGTCGGCTTATAAATAGATAATGCCGAGTTATAATTGTTGTAGACACCTGGTCAATCTGGTTTACTCAAAACTAAGAATTTGAAGATTTTTCTCCCTTATATCCATATTACCTGTAGGCCCCAAGTCTTGAGAAGAAACAAAGTGGTGACTTAAGACTTGCTTCAACATAAATATTGCCACTTTGAAGAAATCCATGTTGTTCATCTCAGTCACTAGTAAAGACTGAATACTCCATATACGTAGCCCCCAAGTGCCGCTTTGTCATGCTTGCAGCAACCTGTGACTTGTAATTGCCTTATACTCATAAAAACTTCAACCAGTGTAGCCCCCAAGGGCCGGGTCATTATGTAATAATGAGCAGTGACTTCATAAATATGATCATATAGACTTGAACAACAACGTGTAGCCCCCAAGGGCCGGCTCAGTAAGATAATATTGAGCTAGGACTTTATATATACTTCTTTGAAAAGAACATCATATGATGTAACCCCCACCATGGGGCTTGAACCCACATCCACAAGGTTAAGAGCTTTGTGCTTTATCCATTGAGCAGTGAACCCTTCAATATAATGGAATAACATTTGTGTACCTTGAATTGTTTACGGGAGCAATTGGTAGCCCCCAAGGACTGGCTCATTACAATGTGATGAGTCGGGTCTTCAATAAGGCCAGTTAAAATGACTTTGCATTAGCCCGCAAGTGGCATGGTGCATGCTGGCAGTGACATGGGACTTGCATATTTGATGTAATCTCAACTTGAATAATGTAGCCCCCAAGTGCCGGGTTGTAAGCCTGTAGTGACTCGGGACTGTTCCTTCCATTGTAGAATAAATTATATCCATTGATAAAATAATATCCATTGCACTGAAGTGACTTTGAAAACCTCAATCATAATATTGGTTATTGATAACCATAATAAAAATCCAGCAATGCTGGCTATTAAAGATTTTAATAATATAACCCGGTTCGAAAAACCGGTTCCTGTAATATTGAATTGTACTGCCGGTTTAGGATACCTGTGCAGTAAGGGTGATAACCCAATCTATAGAAGCCAAAAACTTCGAAATGTTTATGATTGTCATATATGGCGACTTATCATCCAAAGTCAAGCTGGGTTAATCGAAATCATATATATGCTTCACATATGAACAAAAAGTCTCAAGACAAACCCAATAGACTGTTTTCAAAAAACTTAAGAAAAAAAGAAAGAAGAATTTGAGGCTTCTGATTCGAATACGATCAGTAAACTGGACCAAAGAGGTTATGCTAGGATTCGAATACGATCATGTAGCCCCCAATGGCTTTGGCGTTGCGCCGATCAAGAGGGTACCGACATCATGTTCTCTTTGGTTCGAATACGACCTATGTTTGAATAGGAAGCCCCCAAATGACCTTGAGAGGTTTTTAACGACCCTGATTCGAATACGATCCAAGTAGGACCCAAAAGGGGTTAAGCTATGATTCGAATACGATCAAGAAACCCCTAGTGAGTTTGGCATTGTGCCGATCAAGAGGGTACCGACATCTATGTTCTCTTTGGTTCGAATACGACCTATGATTGAACAGGAAGCCCCCAAATTACCTGTAACTATGTCTATGAGCCGGATCAATGGGTAATCATAGCTTAGCTCAATAAGCCGGAAGCCCCCAAGTGATATATTTCTGAGATGTGCTCGCCGGGTGCCTATGTTTGAGTTGTGCTGTGCGACAAACTCTCGTTGGTCCTTGTAATTTTTTTCTTCTAAAAACTCAAACTTGAACCGGATTGTAGACCGGAAGCATCATTGTGAGCCTGAATATTTCTGACGGCCTTTTAAATTTTCATCAACATAGCAGTAGTCTCCGGGGCCGAGTCATGTCATTGTAGCCCCCGAGTCTTAAGACTACTCGAGGAGTTGGCTTGAGACTCTCCATGCTTGACCATTATGTAACTAGTGGATTGCTGGAATATGTTGAATCTAGCTAGGTTATAATTGACCCTGTCCATTGACCAATTCGGTGTAGGTAAGGGCCATACCTTGATGGTCTCCTTTGTAATAGTGAATTCTGCATAAGGATTTGCACAAACGAAAGTAATTGTTCTCGAAGAATAAAAAATAATATGTATTAATAAAATAGACTTAGATAGATATCACCTTATTTGTCCGGACGACAGATGATCCCTATGTAACATCCGTAGATAACCTTTCAGTACTATTACTGAATTCCCTTTGATTCATATAAATCGAGAGTATTTTCACGTTGACCCCCTCAAGGATCTACCAGATACTGGAACAACTCCTTTTAACTCACCGGGTTAACTCCTCCTCCTCCTTTATTTTTCTTGCATTCACAAGATGAGCAGCGCAAAACATAGAGCAGAGCAGCACGGTAAGAGCCGGTGATGGAGAGGCGGCTTAACAGCTGAGGCGTGAAACGGCTTGGTGGCTTAGGACCGCATGCACAGCGACTTGACAATGGCGATGCAATTTTAACAGGGCAGAAGAGCAATGCGACCAGGCATGATTGATCTGGCGCGGGGATGCCCATAGCAAGGCGGCTCTCATCATAGCATACTGGTTGAAGAAGCCCTCGGCGAGGTGGAGTCCGACGGGTCATAGTAGCGGCGGCTCGGCGCGTGGTTGCGATCGTGGCCCGCCGCGACTCGCGGTGGCAGAGCGGCGACTCACCATGGGTGAGGCGGCAGCGGAGGCGCAAGGCGCCAGGTGGCTCAGCAGGGCAGCTACCCAGCAGCCGGCTCAGAGGCGAGGCCATGACACGACGGAGACGGCGGCCCGGAGCAGGCGACTTAGGAGGAAACCACGATAGTGGCAGCTCAGAGGCAAGTATTAAACAGCAGTAGCCGTTCTGAGTTGAAGTGAGGCTCAGCGGTGACTTGACCCTCCGATGATGGTTGCGGCAGCGATGGCGGAACTCGCGGCGAATCGGCGGTGACTCACAACAAAGGCGGCAAGGCCATGCTCAAGGTGGAGGTGTGCTACCTCTTGAGCACTGCGTTGGTTTTCCCCGAAGAGGAAGGGATGATGGAGCAAAGTAGCCGAAGTATTTCCCTCAGTTTTTGAGAACCAAGGTATCAATCCAGTAGGAGGCTACGCGCGAGTCCCTCGCACCTGCACAAAACAAATAAATCCTCGCAACCAACACGATAAGGGGTTGTCAATCCCTACACGGCCACTTACGAGAGTGAGATATGATAGATATGATAAGATAATATTGTTGGGGAACGTAGTAATTTCAAAAAATTTCCTACGCACACGCAAGATCATGGTGATGCATAGCAACGAGAGGGGAGAGTGTTGTCTACGTACCAACGCAGACCGACTGCGGAAGCGATCACACAACGTAGAGGAAGTAGTCGTACGTCTTCCCGATCCGACCGATCCAAGCACCGTTACTCCGGCACCTCCGAGTTCTTAGCACACGTTCAGCTCGATGATGATCCTCGGGCTCTGATCCAGCAAAGCATCGAGGAAGAGTTCCGTCAGCATGACGGCGTGGTGACGATCTTGATGTACTACCGACGCAGGGCTTCGCCTAAGCACTACAACGGTATGATCGAGGTGGAATTTGGAGGCAGGTGGCACCGCACACGGCTAAGGAACGATCTCAAGGATCAACTTGTGTGTCTAGAGGTGCCCCCTGCCCCCGTATATAAAGGATCTAAGGGGAGGGGCTGGCCGGCCAAGGTGAGAGGCGCAGGAGGAGTCCTACTCCTACCGGGAGTAGGACTCCCCCCTCCAATCCTAGTCCAACTAGGTTTTCTCAAGTGGGAAAGAGAGAGGGGGTGGCCGGCCACCTTCCCTAGTCCTAATAGGACTAGGGGAAGGGGGGAGGCGCGCAGCCCATGGGGCAGCCCTTTCACCTTTCTACCAAGGCCCATGTTGGCCCATTTGGCTCCCGGGGAGTTCCGGTAACCCTCCCGGTAATCCGGTAAAATCCCGATTTCACCCGGAACACTTCCGATGTCCAAACATAGGCTTCCAATATATCAATCTTTATGTCTCGACCATTTCGAGACTCCTCGTCATGTCCGTGATCACATCCGGGACTCCGAACAACCTTCGGTACATCAAAATGCATAAACTCATAATAACTGTCATCGTAACGTTAAGCGTGCGGACCCTACGGTTCGAGAACAATGTAGACATGACCGAGACACGTCTCCGATCAATAACCAATAGCGGGACCTGGATGCCCATATTGGCTCCTACATATTCTACGAAGATCTTTATCGGTCAGACCGCATAACAACATACGTTGTTCCCTTTGTCATCGGTATGTTACTTGCCCGAGATTCGATCGTCGATATCCAATACCTAGTTCAATCTCGTTACCGGCAAGTCTCTTTACTCGTTCCGTAATACAATATCCCGCAACTAACTTATTAGTTGCAATGCTTGCAAGGCTTAAGTGATGTGCATTACCGAGAGGGCCAGAGATACCTCTCCGACAATCGAAGTGACAAATCCTAATCTCGAAGTACGCCAACCCAACATCTACCTTTGGAGACACCTGTAGTACTCCTTTATAATCACCCAGTTACGTTGTGACGTTTGGTAGTACCCAAAGTGTTCCTCCGGTAAACGGGAGTTGCATAATCTCATAGTTATAGGAACATGTATAAGTCATGAAGAAAGCAATAGCAACATACTAAACGATCGGGTGCTAAGCTAATGGAATGGGTCATGTCAATCAGATCATTCAACTAATGATGTGACCTCATTAATCAAATAACAACTCTTTGTTCATGGTTAGGAAACATAACCATCTTTGATTAACGAGCTAGTCAAGTAGAGGCATACTAGTGACACTCTGTTTGTCTATGTATTCACACATGTATTATGTTTCCGGTTAATACAATTCTAGCATGAATAATAAACATTTATCATGATATAAGGAAATAAATAATAACTTTATTATTGCCTCTAGGGCATATTTCCTTCAGTCTCCCACTTGCACTAGAGTCAATAATCTAGATTACACAGTAATGATTCTAACACCCATGGAGCCTTGGTGCTGATCATGTTTTGCTCGTGGAAGAGGCTTAGTCAACGGGTCTGCAACATCCAGATCCGTATGTATCTTCCAAATCTCTATGTCTCCCACCTGGACTAGATCCCGGATGGAGTTGAAGCGTCTCTTGATGTGTTTGGTCCTTTTGTGAAATCTGGACTCCTTTGCCAAAGCAATTGCACCAGTATTGTCACAAAAGATTTTCATTGGACCCGATGCACTAGGTATGACACCTAGATCGGATATGAACTCCTTCATCCAGACTCCTTCGTTCGCTGCTTCCGAAGCAACTATGTACTCCGCTTCACATGTAGATCCCGCTACGATGCTTTGTTTAGAACTGCACCAACGACAGCTCCACCGTTTAAAGTAAACACGTATCCGGTTTGTGATTTAGAATCGTCCGGATCAGTGTCAAAGCTTGCATCAACGTAACCTCTTACGGTGAGCTCTTTGTCACCTCCATATACGAGAAACATATCCTTAGTCCTTTTCAGGTCTTTTAGGATGTTCTTGACCGCTGTCCAGTGATCCACTCCTGGATTACTTTGGTACCTCCCTGCTAAACTTATAGCAAGGCACACATCAGGTCTGGTACACAGCATTGCATACATGATAGAGCCTATGGCTGAAGCATAGGGAACATCTTTCATTTTCTCTCTATCTTCTACAGAGGTCGGGCATTGAGTCTGACTCAACTTCACACCTTGTAACACAGGCAAGAACCCTTTCTTTGCATGATCCATTTTGAACTTCTTCAAAATCTTGTCAAGGTATGTGCTTTGTGAAAGTCCAATTAAGCGTCTTGATCTATCTCTATAGATCTTTATGCCTAATATGTAAGCAGCTTCCCCGAGGTCTTTCATCGAAAAACTTTTATTCAAGTATCCCTTTATGCTATCCAGAAATTCTATATCATTTCCAATCAGCAATATGTCATCCACATATAATATCAGAAATGCTACAGAGCTCCCACTCACTTTCTTGTAAATACAGGCTTCTCCAAAAGTCTGTATAAAGCCAAATGCTTTGATCACACTATCAAAGTGTTTATTCCAACTCCGAGATGCTTGCACCAGTCCATAAATGGATCGCTGGAGTTTGCACGCTTTGTTAGCTCCCTTTGGATCAACAAAACCTTCTGGTTGCGTCATATACAACTCTTCTTCCAGAAATCCATTCAGGAATGCAGTTTTGACATCCATCTGCCATATTTCATAATCATAAAATGCGGCAATTGCTAACATGATTCTGACGGACTTAAGCATCGCTATGGGTGAGAAGGTCTCATCATAGTCAACCCCTTGAACTTGTCGAAAACCTTTTGCGACAAGTCGAGCTTTATAGACAGTAATATTACCGTCAGCGTCAGTCTTTTTCTTGAAGATCCATTTAATCTCAATTGCTTGTCGATCATCGGGCAAGTCAACCAAAGTCCATACTTTGTTCTCATACATGGATCCCATCTCAGATTTCATGGCCTCAAGCCACTTTGCGGAATCTGGGCTCACCATCGCTTCTTCATAGTTCGTAGGTTCATCATGATCTAGTAGCATGACTTCCAGAATTGGATTACCGTACCACTCTGGTGCGGATCTCACTCTGGTTGATCTACGTGGTTCAGTAGTATCTTGTCCTGAAGTTTCATGATCATCATCATTAGCTTCCTCACTAATTGGTATAGGTGTCGCAGAAACAGTTTTCTGTGATGTACTATTTTCCAATAAGGGAGCAGGTACAGTTACCCCGTCAAGTTCTACTTTCCTCCCACTCACTTATTTCGAGGGAAACTCCTTCTCTAGAAATGATCCATTCTTAGCAACGAATGTCTTGCCTTCGGATCTGTGATAGAAGGTATACCCAACAGTCTCCTTTGGGTATCCTATGAAGACACATTTCTCCGCTTTGGGTTCGAGCTTATCAGGTTGAAGCTTTTTCACATAAGCATCGCAACCCCAAACTTTAAGAAACGACAACTTTGGTTTCTTGCCAAACCATAGTTCATAAGGCGTCGTCTCAACGGATTTTGATGGTGCCCTATTTAACGTGAATGTGGCCGTCTCTAAAGCATAACCCCAAAACGATAGCGGTAAATCAGTAAGAGACATCATAGATCACACCATATCTAGTAAAGTACGATTACGACATTCGGACACACCATTATGCTGTGGTGTTCCGGGTGGCGTGAGTTGCGAAACTATTCCACAATTTTTCAAATGTACACCAAACTCGTAACTCAAATATTCTCCTCCACGATCAGATCGTAGAAACTTTATTTTCTTGTTACGATGATTTTCAACTTCACTCTGAAATTCCTTGAACTTTTCAAATGTTTCAGACTTATGTTTCATTAAGTAGATATACCCATATCTGCTTAAATCATCTGTGAAGGTGAGAAAATAACGATATCCGCCACGAGCCTCAATATTCATCTGACCACATACATCGGTATGTATGATTTCCAATAAATCTGTTGCTCTCTCCATAGTACCGGAGAACGGTGTTTTAGTCATCTTGCCTATGAGGCACGGGTCGCAAGTACCAAGTGATTCATAATCAAGTGGTTCCAAAAGCCCATCAGTATGGAGTTTCTTCATGCGTTTTACACCGATATGACCTAAACGGCAGTGCCACAAATAAGTTGCACTATCATTATCAACTCTGCATCTTTTGGCTTCTACATTATGAATATGTGTATCACTACTATCGAGATTCAACAAGAATAGACCACTCTTCAAAGGTGCATGACCATAAAAGATATTACTCATATAAATAGAACAACCATTATTCTCTAATTTAAATGAATAACCGTCTCGCATTAAACAAGATCCAGATATAATGTTCATGCTCAACGCTAGCACCAAATAACAATTATTTAGGTCTAATATTAATCCCGAAGGTAGATGTAGAGGTAGCGTGCCGACCGCGACACATCGACTTTGGAACCGTTTCCCACGCGCATCGTCACCTCGTCCTTTGCTAGCGTCCGCTTATTCCGTAGTCCCTGTTTCGAGTTGCAAATATTAGCAACAGAACCTGTATCAAATACCCAGGTGCTACTGCGAGCTCTAGTAAGGTACACATTAATAACATGTATATCACATATACCTTCGTTCACCTTGCCATCCTTCTTATCCGGCAAATACTTGGGGCAGTTCCGCTTCCAGTGACCAGTCTGCTTGCAGTAGAAGCACTCAGTTTCAGGCTTAGGTCCAGACTTGGGTTTCTTCTCCTGAGCAGCAACTTGCTTGCTGTTCTTCTTGAAGTTCCCCTTCTTCTTCCCTTTGCCCTTTTTCTTGAAACTAGTGGCTTGTTGACCATCAACACTTGATGCTCCTTCTTGATTTCTACCTCCGCAGCTTTCAGCATTGCGAAGAGCTCGGGAATAGTCTTGTTCATCCCTTGCATATTATAGTTCATCACGAAGCTCTTGTAGCTTGGTGGCAGTGATTGGAGAATTCTGTCAATGACGCAATCATCTGGAAGATTAACTCCCATCGGAATCAAGTGATTATTATACCCAGACATTTTGAGTATATGCTTACTGACAGAACTGTTCTCCTCCATCTTGCAGCTATAGAACTTATTGGAGACTTCATATCTCTCAATTCGGGCATTTGCTTGAAATATTAACTTCAACTCCTGGAACATCTCATATGCTCCATGACGTTCAAAACGTCGTTGAAGTCCCGATTCTAAGCCGTAAAGCATGGCACACTGAACTATCGAGTAGTCATCAGCTTTGCTCTGCCAGACGTTCATAACATCTGGCGTTGCTCCAGCAGCAGGCCTGGCACCCAGCGGTGCTTCCAGGACGTAATTCTTCTATGCAGCAATGATGATAATCCTCAGGTTACGGACCCAGTCCGTGTAATTGCTACCATCATCTTTCAACTTTGCTTTCTCAAGGAACGCATTAAAATTCAACGGAACAACAGCACGAGCCATCTATCTACAATCAACATAAACAAGCAAGATACTATCAGGTACTAAGTTCATGATAAGTTTAAGTTCAGTTAATCAAATTACTTAGGAACTCCCACTTAGATAGACATCCCTCTAATCCTCTAAGTGATCACGTGATCCAAATCAACTAAACCATAACCGATCATCACGTGAGATGGAGTAGTTTTCAATGGTGAACATCATCATGTTGATCATATCTACTATATGATTCACGCTGACCTTTCGGTCTCTGTGTTCCGAGGCCATATCTGCATATGCTAGGCTCGTCAACTTTAACCTGAGTATTCTGCGTGTGCAAAACTGGCTTGCACCCGTTGTAGATGGATGTAGAGCTTATCACACCCGATCATCACGTGGTGTCTGGGCACGACGAACTTTGGCAACGGTGCATACTCAGGGAGAACACTTATTGATAATTTAGTGAGAGATCATCTTATAATGCTACCGTCAATCAAAGCAAGATAAGATGCATAAAAGATAAACATCACATGCAATCAATATAAGTGATATGATATGGCCATCATCATCTTGTGCTTGTGATCTCCATCTCCGAAGCACCGTCATGATCACCATCATCACCGGCGCGACACCTTGATCTCCATCGTAGCATCGTTGTCGTCTCACCAATCTTATGCTTCCACGACTATCACTACCGCTTAGTAATAAAGTAAAGCATTACATCGCGATTGCATTGCATACAATAAAGCGACAACCATATGGCTCCTGCCAGTTGCCGATAACTTGGTTACAAAACATGATCATCTCATACAATAAAATCAGCATCATGCCTTGACCATATCACATCACAACATGCCCTGCAAAAACAAGTTAGACGTCCTCTACTTTGTTGTTGCAAGTTTTACGTGGCTGCTACGGGCTTAAGCAAGAACTCATCTTCACCTACGCATCAAAACCACAACGATAGTTTGTCAAATAGACTCCGTTTTAACCTTCTCAAGGACCGGGCGTAGCCACACTCGGTTCAACTAAAGTTGGAGAGACAGTCGCCCGCAAGCCATCTATGTGCAAAGCACGTCGAGGGAACCGGTCTCGCGTAAGCGTACGCCTAAGGGTGGTCCGGGTCGTCTCGTCCAACAATACCGCCGAACCAAAGTATGACATGCTGGTAGGCAGTATGACTTGTATCGCCCACAACTCACTTCTGTTCTACTCATGCAAATAATATCAAACCATAAAACCTGGCTCGGATGCCACTGTTGGGGAACGTAGTAATTTCAAAAAAATTCCTACGCACACGCAAGATCATGGTGATGCATAGCAACGAGAGGGGAGAGTGTTGTCTACGTACCAACGCAGACCGACTGTGGAAGCGATCACACAACGTAGAGGAAGTAGTCGTACGTCTTCCCGATCCGACCGATCCAAGCACCGTTACTCCGGCACCTCCGAGTTCTTAGCACACGTTCAGCTCGATGATGATCCTCGGGCTCCGATCCAGCAAAGCATCGAGGAAGAGTTCCGTCAGCATGATGGCGTGGTGACGATCTTGATGTACTACCGACGCAGGGCTTCGCCTAAGCACTACAACGGTATGATCGAGGTGGAATTTGGTGGCAGGGGGCACCGCACACGGCTAAGGAACGATCTCAAGGATCAACTTGTGTGTCTAGAGGTGCCCCCTGCCCCCGTATATAAAGGATCCAAGGGGAGGGGCTGGCCGGCCAAGGTGGGAGGCGCAGGAGGAGTCCTACTCCTACCGGGAGTAGGACTCCCCCCTCCAATCCTAGTCCAACTAGGTTTTCTCAAGTGGGAAAGAGAGAGGGGGTGGCCGGCCACCTTCCCTAGTCCTAATAGGACTAGGGGAAGAGGGGGAGGCGCGCAGCCCATGGGGCAGCCCTTTCACCTTTCTACCAAGGCCCATGTTGGCCCATTTGGCTCCCGGGGGGTTCCGGTAACCCTCCCGGTAATCCGGTAAAATCCCGATTTCACCCGGAACACTTCCGATGTCCAAACATAGGCTTCCAATATATCAATCTTTATGTCTCGACCATTTCGAGACTCCTCGTCATGTCCGTGATCACATTCGGGACTCCGAACAACCTTCGGTACATCAAAATGCATAAACTCATAATAACTGTCATCGTAACGTTAAGCGTGCGGACCCTACGGTTCGAGAACAATGTAGACATGACCGAGACACGTCTCCGGTCAATAACCAATAGCGGGACCTGGATGCCCACATTGGCTCCTACATATTATACGAAGATCTTTATCGGTCAGACCGCATAACAACATACGTTGTTCCCTTTGTCATCGGTATGTTACTTGCCCGAGATTCGATCGTCGGTATCCAATACCTAGTTCAATCTCGTTACTGGCAAGTCTCTTTACTCGTTCCGTAATACATCATCTCACAACTAACATCTTAGTTATAATGCTTGCAAGGCTTATGTGATGTGTATTACCGAGAGGGCCCAGAGATACCTCTCCGACAATCGGAGTGACAAACCCTAATCTCGAAATACGCCAACCCAACATCTACCATTGGAGACACCTGTAGTACTCCTTTATAATCACCCAGTTACGTTGTGACGTTTGGTAGTACCCAAAGTGTTCCTCTGGTAAACGGGAGTTGCATAATCTCATAGTTATAGGAACATGTATAAGTCATGAAGAAAGCAATAGCAACATACTAAACGATCGGGTGCTAAGCTAATGGAATGGGTCATGTCAATCAGATCATTCAACTAATGATGTGACCTCGTTAATCAAATAACAACTCTTTGTTCATGGTTAGGAAACATAACCATCTTTGATTAACGAGCTAGTCAAGTAGAGGCATACTAGTGACACTCTGTTTGTCTATGTATTCACACATGTATTATGTTTCCGGTTAATACAATTCTAGCATGAATAATAAACATTTATCATGATATAAGGAAATAAATAATAACTTTATTATTGCCTCTAGGGCATATTTCCTTCAAATATTTTTGGTATTTTTATGATAAAGATGCAAAGTACAACAAAAGCAAAGTAAAAAGCAAAGGAAATAACTAAGTATTAGGAGATTGATATGATGAAGATAGACCCCGGGGCCATAGGTTTCACTAGTGGCTTCTTTCGAGAGCATAAGTATTCTACGGTGGGTGAACAAATTACTGTTGAGCAATTGACAGAATTGAGCGTAGTTATGAGAATATCTAGGTATGATCATGTATATAGGCATCACATCCGAGACAAGTAGACCGACTCCTGCCTGCATCTACTACTATTGCTCCACTCATCGACCGCTATCTAGCATGCATCTAGAGTATTAAGTTAATGAAAACAGAGTAACGCCTTAAGCAAGATGACATGATGTAGAGGGATAAAATTATGCAATACGATGAAAACCCCATCTTGTTCTCCTTGATGGCAACAATACAATATGTGCCTTGCTGCCCCTACTGTCACTGGGAAAGGACACCACAAGATTGAACCCAAAGCTAAGAACTTCTCCCATTGCAAGAAGGATCAATCTAGTAGGCCAAACCAAAATGATAATTCGAAGAGAGTTGCAAAGATAACCAATCATACATAAAAGAATTCAGAGAAGATTCAAATATTGTTCATAGATAGACTTGATCATAACCCCACAATTCATCCGTCTCAAGAAACACACCGCAAAAAGAAGATTACATCGAATAGATCTCCACTAGAGAGGGGGAGAACATTGTATTGAGATCCAAAAAGAGAGAAAAAGCCATCTAGCTAATAACCATGGACCCGTAGTTCTGAGGTGAACTACTCACACTTCATCGAAGGGGCTATGGTGTTGATGTAGAAGCCCTCCGTGATCGATGCCCCTTTCGGCGGAGCTCTGGAACAGGCCCCAAGATGGAATCTCGTGGATACAGAAAGTTGCGGCGGTGGAATTAAGGTTTTTGCTCCGTCTCTGATCGTTTGGGGGTACGTAGGTATATATAGGAGGAAGGAGTACATCGGTGGAGCAACAGGGGGCCCACGAGGGTGGAGGGCGTGCCTGGGGGGCGGGGTAGGCGCGCCCCCTACCTCGTGGCCTCCTCTTTTGTGTCTTGACGTAGGGTCCAAGTCTCCTGGGTCTTGTTCGTTGAGAAAATCACGTTCCCGATGGTTTCATTCCGTTTGGACTCCGTTTGGTATTCCTTTTCATCGAAACCCTAAAACAGGCAAAAAAAACAGCAATTCTGGGTTGGGCCTCCGGTTAATAGGTTAGTACCAAAAATAATATAAAAGTGGATAATAAAGCCCAATAATGTCCAAAACTGTAGATAATATAGCATGGAGCAATCAAGAATTATAGATACGTTGGAGACGTATCAAGCATCCTCAAGCTTAATTCATGCTCGTCCTCGAGTAGGTAAATGATAAGAACAGAATTTTTGATGCGGAGTGCTACTTGGCATAATTTTAATGTAATTCTTCTTAATTGTGGTATGAATATTCAGATTCGAAAGATTCAAGATAAAAGTTCATATTGACATAAAAATAATAATACTTCAAGCATACTAACAAAGCAATTATGTCTTCTCAAAATAACATGGCCAAAGAAAGTTCATCCCTACAAAATCATATAGTTTAGTCATGCTTCATTTTCATCACACAAGAATGCTCTCATCATGAACAACCCCGATGACAAGCCAAGCAATTGTTTCGTACTTTAGTAATCCCAAACCTATAAACTTTCACGCAATATATGAGCGCAGGCCATGGACATAGCACTATAGGTGGAATAGAATATAATGAGGGGGGTTATGTGGAGAAGACAAAAAGGAGAAAGTCTCACATCAACGAGGCTAATCAATGGGCTATGGAGATGCCCACCGATTGATGTTGATGCACGGAGTAGGGATTTCCATGCAACGGATGCACTAGAGCTATAAATGTATGAAAGCTCAACAAAAGAAGCTAAGTGGGTGTGCATCCAACTTGCTTGCTCACGAAGACCTAGGGCATTTGAGGAGGCCCATTGTTGGAATATACAAGCCAAGTTCTATAATGAAAATTCCCACTAGTATATGAAAGTGACAAAACAAGAGACTCTCTATCATGAAGATTACGGTGCTACTTTGAAGCACAAGTGTGGCAAAGGATAGAAACATTGTCCCTCCTCTCTTTTTCTCCCATTTTTTGCTTTTTCTTCTCATTTTTTGGGCCTTCTCTTTTTTATGGCCTTTCTCTTTTTTTGGGCCTTCTCTTTTTATGGCCTTTTTTTATTGCTCACTTGGGACAATGCTCTAAAATGATGATCATCACACTTCTATTTATTTAGAACTCAATGGCTACAACTCGATACTAGAACAAAAGATGACTCTATATGAATGCCTCCGACGGTTTACCGGGATATGCAATTGACCAAGAGTGACATGTATGAAAGAATTATGAGCGGTGGCTTTGCCACAAATACTGTGTCAACTACATGATCATGCTAAGCAATATGACAATAATGAATGTGTCATGATAAATGGAATGGTGTAAAGTTGCATGGTAATATATCTCGGAATGGTTATGGAAATGCCATAATAGGTAGGTATGGTGGCTGTTTTAAGGAATATATAAGGAGGTTTATGTGTGAAAGAGTGTATCATATCACGGGGTTTGGATGCACCGGCGAAGTTTGTGCCAACTCTCAATGTGAGAAAGGGCAATGCATGGTACCGAAGAGGCTAGTAAGGATGGAAGGGTAAGAGTGCGTATAATCCATGGACTCAACATTAGTCATAAAGAACTCACATACTTATTGCAAAAATCTACAAGTCAACAAAAACCTCGGCACTACGCGCATGCTCCTAGGGGGATAGATTGGTAGGAAAAGACCATCGCTCGTCCCCGACCGCCACTCATAAGGAGGACAATCAAATAACACCTCATGTTTCAAATTTGTTACATAACGTTTACCATACGTGCATGCTACGGGACTTGCAAAATTCAACTGAAGCATTTCTCAATTTCACAACTACTCAACTAGCACGACTTTGATATTATTACCTCCATATCTCAAAACAATCATCAAGCATCAAACTTCTCTAAGTATTCAAAACACTCATAAGAAAATTTTACTAATCTTGAATACCTAGCATATTAGGATTTTAAGCAAATTACCATGCTATTTAAGACTCTCAAAATAATCTAAGTGAAGCATGAGAGATCAATAGTTTCTATAAAACAAATCCACCACCGTGCTCGAAAAGATATAAGTGAAGTACTAGAGCAAAGCTTGGAGAGCAAAACTATATAACTCAAAAGATATAAGCGAAGCATATAGAGTATTCTAGCAAATTCCAGATCATGTATGGCTCTCTCAAAAGGTGTGTACAGCTAGGATGATTGTGGTAAACTAAAAAGTAAAGACTCAAATCATACAAGACGCTCCAAGCAAAACACATATCATGTGGCGAATAAAAATATAGCTCCAAGTAAAGTTACCGATAGAAGTAGACGAAAGAGGGGATGCCTTCCGGGGCGTCCCCAAGATTTGGCTTTTAGGTGTCCTTGGATTATCTTGGGGGTGCCTTGGGCATCCCCAAGCTTAGCCTCTTTCCACTCCTTGTTCCATAATCCATCATATCTTTACCCAAAAACTTGAAAACTTCACAACACAAAACTCAAAGTAGAAAATCTCGTGAGCTCCATTAGCGAAAGAAAACTAAAGACCACTTCAAGGTACTGTAATGAACTCATTATTTATTTATATTGGTTTTGAACCTACTGTATTCCAACTTCTCTGTGGTTTATAAACTATTTTACTAGCCATAGATTCATCAAAATAAGCAAACAACACACGAAAAGGAGAATCTGTCAAAAAGAGAACAGTCTGTAGTAATCTGTAGCTAGCGCAAGATCTGTAACCCCAAAAATTCTAAAATAAATTTCTGGACGTGAGGAATGTATCAATTAATCATCTGCAAAAATAATTAACTACATATCACTTTCCAAATAAAAATTGCAGCAGTTCTCGTGAGCGCTAAAGTTTCTGTTTTTTACAGCAAGTGTACAAGACTTTCCCCAAGTCTTCCCAACGGTTCTACTTGGCACAAGCACTAATTAAACACAAAAAACATAACATAAACAGAGGATATATAAATTATATATTAATAAACAGGAGCAAAAAGGAAGGAATAAAAATAAAATTTGGTTGCCTCCCAACAAGCGCTATCGTTTAACGCCCCTAGCTAGGCATAACAAGCAAGAATAGATCTAGGTATTGCCATCTTTGGTAGGCAATCCATAAGTGGCTCTCATAATAGATTCATAAGGTAATTTAATTTTCTTTATAGGAAAGTATTCCATGCCTTTCCTTAATGGAAATTGGAATCTAATATTTCCTTCCTTCATATCAATAATTGCACCAATCGTTCTAAGGAAAGGTCTACCAAGAATAATAGGACATGAAGGATTGCAATCTATGTACAGAACAATAAAATCTACGGGAACATAATTACTATTTGCAACAATAAGAACGTCATTAATTCTTCCCATAGGTTTCTTAATAGTGGAATCCGCAAGGTGCAAGTTTAGAGAGCAATCACCAAAATCACGGAAACCTAACAAATCACATAAATTCTTTGGAATCATGGAAACACTAGCACCCAAATCACATAAAGCATAGTATTCATGATCTTTAATTTTAATTTTAATAGTTTCTTCCCACTCATCATATAGTTTTCTAGGGATAGAAACCTCCAATTCAAGTTTTTCTTCATAAGATTGCATCAAGGCATCAACGATATGTTTAGAAACACTTTATTTTGACTATAAGCGCGAGGAGAATTTAGCACGGATTGCAACAAGGAAATACAATCAATCAAAGAGCAATTTTCATAGTTAAATTCCTTGAAATCCACAATAGTGGGTTTAGCAACATCTAGGGTTTTAATTTCTTGAATCCCACTTTTATCAATTTTAGCATCCAGATCAAAAAATTCCGAATTCTTGGAACGCCTTCTAGGTAAAGGTGGATCATATTCAGTCCCATCATTATCAAGATTCATATTGAAAAACAAAGGTTTAATAGGGGACACATCAATAACTTTTAGATCTTCAGCTTTATTTTCATAGGAACTAGAAGAACACGCTCTCATAAAGGCATCTTTCTTAGCACGCATCCTAGCGGTTCTTTCTTTGCACTCATCAAGGGAAATTCTCATGGCTTTGAGAGACTCATTGATATCATGCTTAGGTGGAATAGATCTAAGTTTCAACGAATCAATATCAAGAGAAATCCTATCAACGTTCCTAGCCAACTCATCAATCTTAAGCAATTTTTCTTCAATCATAGCATTGAAACTCTTTTGCGAAGTAATAAATTCTTTAATATTCGATTAAAAATAAGAGGGAATCTTATTATAATTTCCATAAGAATTGTTGTAGGAATTACCATAATTATTAGAGGGATTACTAGGAAAAGGCCTAGGATTGAAATTTCCTCTATATGCGTTGTTACCAAAATTGTTCCTACCAACAAAATTCACATCCATAGATTCATTATTATCCTCAATCAAAGTAGACAATGGCATATCATTAGGATCATAAGAAACACTCGTACTAGCAAATAATTTCATAAGTTCATCCATTTTTCCACTCAAAACATTAATTTCTTCTATCGCATGCACCTTTTTATTAGCAGATCTTTCAGTATGCCATTGAGAATAATTAACCATAATATTGTCTAGGAGTTTAGTAGCTTATCCTAAAGTGATTTCCATAAAAGTGCCTCCCGCAGCCGAATCTAAAGGATTTCTAGAAGCAAAATTCAATCCGGCATAATTTTTTTGTATAATCATCCAGAAATTTAAACCATGAGTAGGGCAATTACGTATCATTAGTTTCATTCTCTCCCAAGCTTGTGCAACATGTTCATGATCAAGTTTCTTAAAATTCATAATATCGTTTCTAAGAGAGATGATCTTAGAGGGAGGGAAATACTTAGAGATAAAAGCATCTTTGAACTTGTTCCATGACTCAATACTATTTTTAGGCAAAGACGAAAACCAAGCTTTAGCACGATCTCTAAGCGAAAAAGGAAATAGCTTAAATTTAACAATATCATTATCCACATCTTTCTTATTTTGCATATCACACAAATCAATGAAGCTATTAAGATGGGTAGCGGCATCTTCACTAGGAAGGCCGGAAAACGGATCTTTCATGACAAGATTCAGCAAAGCAGTATTAATTTCACAAGGTTCAGCATCAGTAAGAGGAGCAATCGGAGTGCTAATAAAATCATTATTGTTGGTATTGGTGAAGTCACAGAATTTAGTGTTATCTTGAGCCATCGTGACAAGCAAGCAAACTAACACGCAAGCAAACAAAAAGCAAGCGGGCAAAAAGAGGCAAATAGAGAAAGATAGGGAGGATAGAGAGAGAGAGGGGGTGAATAAAACAACAAGGGTGAAGTGGGGGAGGGGAAAACGAGAGGCAAATGGCAAATAATGTAATGCGAGAGATAAGGGTATCTGATGGGTACTTGGTATATTGACTTTTGCGTAGACCTCCCCGGCAACAGCACCAGAAATCCTTCTTGCTACCTCTTGAGCACTGCGTTGGTTTTCCCCGAAGAGCAAGGGATGCTGCCGCAAAGTAGCGTTAGTATTTCCCTTGGCTTTTGAGAACCAAGGTATCAATCTAGTAGGAGGCTACGCGCGAGCCCCTCGCACCTGCATAAAACAAATAAATCCTCGCAACCAACGCGATAAGGGGTTGTCAATCCCTACACAGCCACTTACGAGAGTGAGATCTGATAGATATGATAAGATAATATTTTTGGTATTTTTGTGATAAAGATGCAAAGTAAAATAAAAGCAAAGTAACAAGCAAAGGAAAGGAAATAACTAAGTATTAGGAGATTGATATGATGAAGATAAACCCGAGGGCCATAGGTTTCACTAGTGGCTTCTGTCGAGAGCATAAGTATTCTACGGTGGGTGAACAAATTACTGTTGAGCAATTAACAGAATTGAGCATAGTTATGAGAATATCTAGGTATGATCATGTATATAGGCATCACGTCTGAGACAAGTAGACCGACTCCTGCCTGCATCTACTACTATTACTCCACTCATCGACCACTATCCAGCATGCATCTAGAGTATTAAGTTCATGAAAACAGAGTAACGCCTTAAGCAAGATGACATGATGTAAAGGGATAAACTCATGCAATGTGATGAAAACCCCATCTTGTTGTCCTCGATGGCAACAATACAATACGTGCCTTCCTGCCCCTACTGTCACTGGGAAAGGACACCGCAAGATTAAACCCGAAGCTAAGCACTTCTTCCATTACGAGAAAGATCAATCTAGTAGGCCAAACCAAACTGATAATTCAAAGAGACTTGCAAACATAACAAATCATACATAAAAGAATTCAGAGAAGATTCAAATATTGTTCATAGATAGACTTGATCATAAACCCACAATTCATCGGTCTCAACAAACACACCGCAAAAAGAAGATTACAACGAATAGATCTCCACAAGAGAGGGGGGGAACATTGTATTGAGATCCAAAAAGAGAGAAGAAGCCATCTAGCTAGTAACTATGGACCCGTAGGTCTGAGGTGAACTACTCACACTTCATCGGAGGGGCTATGGTGTTGATGTACAAGCCCTCTGTGATCGATACCCCCTTCAGCGGAGTTTCGGAACAGGCCCCAAGATGGGATCTCGTGGACACAGAGAGTTGTGGCGGTGGAATTAGGCTGTTGGCTCCGTATCTGATCGTTTGCTGGTACGTAGGTATATATAGGAGGAAGGAGTACGTCGGTGGAGCAACAGGGGGCCCACAAGGGTGGAGAGCGCGCCTGGTGGGGGTGGGCGCGCCCCCTACATCGTGGCCTCCTCTCTTGTGCCTTGACGTAGGGTCCAAGTCTCCCGGGTCTAATTCATTGAGAAAATCACGTTCCTTAAGGTTTCATTCCGTTTGGACTCCGTTTGATATTCCTTTTCTTTGAAACCCTAAAACAGGCAAAAAAACAACAATCCTGGGCTGGGCCTCCGGTTAATAGGTTAGTCCCAAAAATAATATAAAAGTGGATAATAAAGCCCAATAATGTCCAAAACAGTAGATAATATAGCATGGAGTAACCAAAAATTATAGATACATTGGAGGCTCAGCGCGACCTTGGCGCCGCAGAGGTATCTGACGGTTCAAAGGATACGCGACAGTGACGGCGACTCGTTAGGGTGGCAGCACAGTGGTTTACGCGGAATAGGCGCATGGTGCAGCGGAACTCGGGACGGCTAAGACCGGTAGCAGGCCCGGAGATGGCAACTTGACGGTGGTCGCTGGAGACAAGAGCGGTCCAGCCCGCTCGAGGCGAGGCGCCAAATCCCCGGAGGTGAGTGGCGCGGGCTCGCGGGTTAGGGGGCGACAGGGCCACGGTTGCGGTGTTCCAAGCAAGGTGCGGGTGGCCCAGCGTGGGCGGCTCAACAGTGTGGCCGCGGCAGCTAAAGCATGTTACAGAGGTGTCAGTGAGGCTGGCAGAGGCGATTCAACGGCCAGGATGTGAGTGTTGGGCGCGCTGGCGACTGGTGGGCGAGCTCCTCGCATGCGCCAAGTTGGAAATAGAGGTGGCAGCGCGGGGCGCGAGGCCACAATAGAGGTGGCCACGAGGCCGGGCGGCTCGGCAGGTCGCGGCGCACAAAGGCGGTGAATGCTGCTGAGGCGAGCGCCGCGCTGGGAGGTCGGCTTATAACGGAGGCCAGGCGCGATGGCTTGAAGTGGCGGCTCAAGATCACAGTGACCTGGTGGCTCAACACAGGGTTGAGATGGCAGCGGAGGTGCAAGGCACCAAGCTTCGCAGGCGCGTCGAAGCGGCAGCGTGCTACCCGACTGTCGCGGGACACGGAGCAGAGAGAGCTGGTCACGACCATTGAAGTATACTGCGGCCAAAGTGTCCTCAGGCTATGGCGATTTTTGGAGGCGGCGCTCAACGCGAGCTCGTAGCAGAGGCAACCGGCTGCAGACACGGTGACGGAGACCGGCGGTAAGTCAGATGCAGAGGGTGAGCCATGCAACGGCGGCTCAATACGGTACGAGGCAGACCGAGATAATGGCTCGTGGCGACTCGGAGTTGTGATAGAAACAAGTGGCGACCTAGCCAGTCTAGCACGGAGATCTGTAGGCAGCAGGCCTGTGGGTGCGCGTCTTTGGGTGCGCAGAGGGGCATCACGGGGGCGGCTCGGAGTGGAAGGCGAAGGCGCCGCGGCGCGAGAAGTGCGGGCAAGTTGTGGCCGTGGCGGCTCTGCTTGAGGTGACGCCAGTGTGGCACGGCGCCGACAATAGAAAGCTAATGGCTCCATGGCAGAGCAACTCATGTCCGGGTCGTGGCCAGCTTGTTTCCGGGTTGTAGTTGAATTGGCGCCCCAAGGCGGCGACTTGGCTAGGTCGTGGAAGCACCAAAGGCGACCCATGGTGGTTTGATGCAGGTGGCTCAACAACGAGGCGTGACCCGACGGCGGACGGAGGTCACGGTATAGGTGAGCCGACGGTAGCAATTGCAGCTCGAACGGTCGACCCGCGACGGCTCAATGGATGCAGACCATACGCGCAGGGCAGCTCTGTACGGCGGGGCGGAATCAAAACCTAGGCGACTCAACAACGATGGTCGGAGAAGGCGGTTCATTGGCGGCTGACGGGTTGGTGTTGGAGGCGGAGCCAAAATGAACCCTGGATCGTGGGTAGTTCTCCGGGTCAAGGTATGTTTGACCAATTCACATCCAGGTTGTGGCAATTATTTTAGTTTGAGTACTATCACCGTCTTGAATCTACCCACGATCCCATCGCAGCGTACAATATTTATCCTTTAGTCATGTCCGGCGATTGATCTTGGGCAATGGTCATTGTTTTCAGTCGTGGCGGTTTACAATTTTTCTTTTATATCATACCCACCGCTCTGACCGCCATTGAACTGACCTTTGGACTCTGATGTTGAATCTGATTTGATCTATACCACTGTTAAAACTTCTTCAATCTTAACCGATGAACAATGAATCGATATCGATCTTTCTGACTGGCTCTTCTTCACCGAAGAATTACGAGCTTCCCGATCCCTGAGAAGAATCACATCCAGAACTCAACACCATCGTGCGCAGGCCCCATGGTGGGCGCCAACTATCGTGGAAACGTTACGGCAGATGTCCTAGTGTGTGGACTTAGTCGTGAGGCCAACAAATCTATGTGGTAGCTTAAAGGGGTTGATTGGAATCGAGAGACGCAACATGCAAGACAAGGATTTAGACAGCTTCAGGCCCCGGGAAACATCATCCGGTAACAACCCTACATGTTGTTTGTGGCTAGGTCTCATTATCACCATGAGGGAGTCGCCGTAACTCCGGCTCTCCTAGTTGTGTCTAGACTTAATGATTATTCAACTCCCCCCTCTTGGGGTTCCCTGCCCCTCCTTATATATGTTGGAGGGGCGGGTTACATGTAGAGTCCAACTCGGGCTTAAGACTTAACTATTCTATCTTCTCTCCATGGGCTTCTTAACGTTTTGGGCTTCTTAACTGTTGACTTACAATCTGGCTTACCATCTGGCTTTACTGTCCGGCTTAACTGTCTGGCTTAACGGTCTGACTTAACTATTTGACTTAACTGTCTGCATAACTATCTGCTTAACTATCTGGCTTATATGACTGTGTCTGCTGGGTTACATGACTGTGTCTGCCGGGTTACAATGCTTAACTGTTCCCGCCGGCTTATAGTCTGTCGGGTCAGCAATGAAACATCAACTCCCAGCCGGGTCATATCTCCGGCCGGGTCATACCGAGGGGTATATCCCCGACACGTCCGCTTTGCCAATTTCTGGCACCGTTACCCGAAAGGGATTAACAACCCCTTTAATACGTCGGGTTGCGAGTATTTCTTATTTGTGTGTAGGTGCCGCTTACATGTTGTTTCTTGGTTCTCCTAATTGTTCGATAACCTTGGTCTCATCATTAAGGGAAATACATACCATCGTTGTGCTCCATCATCCCTTCCTCTTTGGGGAAATAACGACATAGCTTCAAGCCGCATCAGTATATAACCTTAAATTTAACCAAATACGAATCCAACAATATATTCTTTGGCGACATGCATTCATATTTTATTAGTTAAATCCTACTTATAATCCAGGATGGGGGTATAGTAGGTAATTAAATCACAAACACATTTTTGTATTAACCATATGTGTATGTGTCCTTTCGTCCTCCTCTCGCACATCTTGTCACCCCGCTGCCGCCGACGGCTTACAACGCAAGCTTGCGCAACCCGCGGGGGCGTTCTTTTGGCCAAATGGTGACGCCAATGAATCGTCGGTGAGCCCGTTCCCACGCAACCTCGCAGGTTCCCGCGCAAGCTTCCCGCCCGACTCGGTGAAATCCCGCAAAATCCCAATGCTCATCGGCCTGCTATATAAACCCTCACGGCCGGCGAGTCCTGCGTCGCATTTTCCCTCCCTCCCACAATGGCCAACGGCACCGGTCCGTCATCGTCGCTCAACCACTCCGCCGTCATTAGAGAACAACTCTAGCTAGGAAGCTACACCGCGGTGGCGGCACAGTCCCCGGCAAAGTGTAGTGGGTGTGGCATCCCTGTTGGGTGTGCGCGGAGCACCCACCACAAGCTCCCCTGCTGCTGCCCGTCAGCAGCTATTGTTGGCCGCTGTTGCCACCACACCATCGTCGAATGCTAGGTCCATCGCCCGCTCTACCGTCGCGGCCCGAAGGCAGGAAGTGGCCGTCGTTGAGGGAGTCCTGGACTAAGGGGTCCTCGGGCGTCCGATATGTTATCTATGGGCTGGACTGATGGGATGTGAAGACATAAAGGCTGAAGACTGCACCATGTCCGGATTGGACTCTACTTGGCGTGGAAGGCAAGCTTGGTGACCGAAGATTCCTTCTTATGTAACCAACTCCATGTAAATGCTAGATCCCCTCGGTGTCCATATAAACCGAAGGGGATAGTGCGGAAAGAACAACACATATACTCATTACCATAGTCATAGGCGTGACTTCTAGGGTTTAGCCATTACGATCTCGTGGTAGATCAACTCTTGTAATACTCATATTCATCAAGATCAATGAAGCAGGAAGTAGGGTATTACCTCCATAGAGAGGGCCCGAACCTGGGTAAACATCATGTCCCCCGTCTCCTGTTACCATCGATCCTAGACGCACAGTTCGGGACCCCCTACCTGAGATCCGTCAGTTCTGACACCTACATTGGTGCTTTCATTGAGAGTTCCACTATGTCGTCAACAAAAGGTATGATGGCCCCTTCAATCGTCAATAATGACATTGTCCAAGGAGAAACCTTCCTCCCCGGACAGATCTTCGTATTCGGCGGCTTCGTATTGCGGGCCAACTCGTTTGGCCATATGGAGCAGATCGACAGCTACGCCCTGGCCATCAGGTCAAATTCAAAAGCCTAAATTATGTCGCAGACATCCATGGAGATTTTATCTTTGATGGATTCGATACCGCGGCAACCGCTCCCCATCGCCTTGATGAACATGGCTTAAACCTTTCATCGGGCGGCATCCAGGAGATAGGTCCTGTAGCAGCTCTGGCCTTAAATCTGGAGCATATCAAGTCGCCCGAAGTTGGGAAGCTCGACACCATCACAGGGGCTACCGATTCCACGGCGCTGGAGCCGCACGCAGATTCCACTTCATACGGTATCTGCATCAACGGAACCTCGGACTCACCTCCGATGTCGAACTCCGAACCCTGCGAGCCCGCGTACACCGAACACGATCGGTTATCGATCTTCAAGTTCAGCGCCGCAGATATCTTCCAACACTCGCCCATTGTGACATGGTATACTCGCTAAAAAACTTATCCCTGGCAGACGACCCGTCGCCGAACTATGTTTGGTTCGAACTTTTGGTGGAAGATGGAGAATTTTGTTTCCCACCCGCCACACACTCTGTAGCCACTGTTGAAGGCCTAACCAACATGCCCGACCCTAGCTCCGAAGACATCGACGGTGTGGACGATGATGAGGGGCAGGGCCAGAGCTTACTACCCGCTCGACACAGGATGACCACTTCCTGGTATGACGTGTGTATGTTAGACACACCTTACGGCGCTCTCGATGATGATAAGGAGGATCTGGTCGAGAATAAACCGCCTAGTACACAGCCCGGACACCGGCACCCTAGGTCACATCGCCTAAGAGAAAACACTGCCAGCACCATAGAAGACGACACTCCAGACAATAAAGACCCTATTGAACAGGAAGGCGGGCAAGACAGCTCTGATGAACAGACCACATATGGGGACTTGAAGGACAACAATTATCTCCCACCCTCCGAGGAAGAGGAGATCCTTGGAAACGAAGACTTTATCATGCCCAAGGAACCTCTCGAGCAGGAGCGCTTTAAACGCTAGCTTATAGCCACTGCAAGGAGCCTAAGAAAGAAGCAGCTGGAGCTTCAAGCAAGCCAAGATTTGCTCAAAGATAGATGGACCGAGGTCTTGGCTGCCGAAGAATATAGTCTTAGCAGCCCAGTCAAAAGCCACCCCAAGAATAGGCGGCTCCCTCAATACAATGGCAGGGCAATGGAACCCATACCACCATCGAACAATGCGGCGGGCCGACCAGAGTGTGGTCCAGACAAAGTAGCAGCCCAAGCAGAGTACCATACCAACCCATCTGGCTGTCAAAACAAAACAGCTCGGGGCATTACCCGCGATATCAACCAATACATGGAGGGTAGAGCAGGACACACACACGATCGACGTAAAGATCACGAAGATATACCCCGACCGACGATGATGGTCGCCTATTCGGACGCTATAAAGCCAACCATGCCCGGACCGAACACCATAAACGGAACCCGCCGGAGGTGCTTCATAGTGTGGCCCAACATAAAGGAGCCGCACACCCTCTCTGCTTCACTAACGAAGTAATGGAGCATGAATTTCCAAACGGGTTTAAACCCATCAACATCGAATCATATGACGGAACAACAGATCCCGCGGTATGGATAGAGGATTACCTCCTTCATATTCACATGGCCCGTGGAGACGACCTCCACGCCATTAAATACCTACCTCTCAAGCTTAAAGGGCCAGCTCGGTACTGGCTAAACAGTTTGCCAGAAAATTCCATTGGCAACTGGGAAGATTTGGAATACGCCTTTCGAGGCAACTTCCAGGGTACATATGTCCAGCCATTATACACCGATGACTTAAGTCACATTGTCCAGGAGCCCGGCGAGTTAGCCAGGGAGCTCTGGACCAGGTTCTTAGTCAAAAATAACCAAATTGTTGACTATCCGTACGCAGAAGCCCTTGCGGCCTTCAGACATAGCGTCCGGGATGAATAGCTAGCGCGTCACCTCGGCCGGGAAGGACCCAAATCCATGGCAGCCCTTACAGCTCTAATGACCCGCTTCTGCGCAGGAGAAGACAACTGGCTTGCTCATAAAAGAAATGACGCCAGCGGCCCGGGCACTTTCGAAATCCGAGATGGCAACGACAAGCCACGACGAACCGAACACAATAGTCGCAGTAACATCCGCGATAAAATGGTGAACGCCGGATTTCACAATCCGAAGCCTGATCAACGGAAGAAGCCACTAAAGGCAAACCAGGATGGACCATCCACCCTTGAGAGGATACTGGACCAACCTTGTCAGATTCACGGTCACCCTGATATGCCAGCTAATCATACCAACCAAAACGGTTGGGTCTTCAAGCAGGCAGGCAAGCTTAACACTAATCACAAGGGGAGGAGGCCACCAGGCGATAAAGACGATGGATCGGCTCGCCAGCAGAACGCTAGGGGCCAGAAACAGTTTCCCTCCGACGTTCGACCACTCCGAGAACATGAATAGCAGTTCGTCTTCCACCACCCACGTACTGTACTGGCAAAATTTGCACCATGCGCACGTCACTACGCGCTCAAGATACCATGGGCATCGGCGGAAGCACAATACGGACAACCCTACAAGCATTCCCGTAACGTTTTCTATCTGCTTTATTTTTCTCTATCATCCCTAAAGAACAGGTGACCAGCTGGACATCATCTACAACGGACTCTATCGGAGTTCGGATCCGTATGCTCACCTAAGGGGCTACGTCCGTTAAGGATTCCCCTCCCCGAGGATGGGCGACGCAGACGTGCAACATGAGGTCCAAAATAACTTGTTGTGGACCATACTCTTTATTCCGAGCCTGTAATATGCCCTTTTCCCTCTGATCCCAACCTCGAGCATGTCAAATAGTCGGGTTCACGGTTTCTTCTTTTTTCTTCTTTTTATTATTATTATATACATATACATAAATTTATCATTGGCACATCGCTCCATTCTCAGTCTCATCCGAACTGATCTTTCATACTCTTTCAACAATAAGTACGGCCTTAACGGCTGCTTTGCAGATACACCTCGGCATACCCTGCTAGGGGCTCGGAATGGGAACAAATGAGGTGCTAGTAAAACTCCGAACAACTCTATAGCGTACTCTAGCATCGCAAGTTTGGCCTTATATGCATCAGCTCCGAATCATTGTCTTGGGTCAATAGTTGGGTTGCCCGGCTCTTGTGTTTGCTACCCTATGTTCCGCTCTATCGGCTAGGGTAGTAAAGGGAGAACTATTGCGATTGTGCCCTGGCCTAGATTGGATGAGAACCTCAGTAGAGAAAGCCGAAAACTGACTGTCATGATGCGGCGAGAGCTGGTCAACCAATTGACGACTTATTGGAATCCTTAGCGATTCTCCGTGTAACACGAAGGATCTTTTTCAGATCAGATACGCAAGGCACCACATGCCGCATACACACCAAGGGCTATGTCGTAGCCTCACCATAAAACTCCTATGGTTAAGTGAAAGTGTTAACGCCTTATAGTCCGATTGCCTAGTTCGTCGCATTGTCACCTCCTTCATGGACCAAGACGTTGGACAAAGAGTGATCAAATGCTTTTCCGAACACCCCCGTACTTCCTACGAGGGGGCTGAAGCGGACGACTTGAAAACTTTTAGATTATATTAAAACAACCGCACAGGAGGAATTCAAGCTTTCGAGCAAAGAATAAATACATTAACCATAAAGTTGTGGGCTCGCTTTTTCCCGGTGAGCGTGCGTAGTGTATAGCTCGCACACTTCTCGGTGAGCCTCCGCATTGGAGTACAGCTCGAACGCCTCCCGTTTAGTCAAGCACTCGGGCACCTATCTGCACGTCACCTCCTAGCCATTAAAAGAGTGAGGCGTGGCGTCACGTGAATGGTTAACTGAACACACATAATTTAAATTATACAAAACGTTTGAGATGTTACAGTGGCAGCTATTTGGTTCAAAATGCCTTTGTCGGCTGTTATTCGAGTGCACCTTCTCTCAAAATGGACACGAAAAATACCACAGCATGTCGGGTGCCATTCCATGATAGCATGCCATGTTTCATGAATTTGGTACGAGTTTTGGATTTACTAGAATTTGAAAACAAAGCTAAACGTTTTGCCGACAATCAACAGAGCCCTGGTGTTTGAAATTCATTCCCATTTCTTGCATGGGACCTAAGCATGCACCCAAGGACATAGATTTGATTTTTCAACCAATTTATATGCACTCGAGCATGTGCATGTAGTTCAAATTTGAATTATGCACAAAAATGCCTAGAAAACCCAGTTAATGTATAAAAATCTCCAAACAAACCCCGAAAAATTCCAAAATTTAATACAACACTCCTGTTGTTCTCTATTAACACTAGAATTTTTTTGAAAACAATAAGAGGCAATGTATATTATTTCTCCTCCAAAGGTGGCATGTTACCTACCGAAACCATCATGCTTGTTTTTAGAAGCTCATACCCAAACCTGCCCTAGCTGGGACAAAAAATTTACCACGTCATACTGATGCCGCTCCATGATAGCATGCCAAGTTTCATGAATTTCAGACGAGGTTTGGATTTACTAGAATTTAAAAACCAGGTATCTCAATGTTTGCGGCCGAGTGACGGTAGCAGGGTGTTTGACATTCATTCCCATTTCTTTGCATGGGACCAAAGCATGCAACCAAGGACACAGATTTGATTTTTCAACCAATTTATGTGCACCGGAGCATGTGCATGTAGTTCAAATTTCAATTATGCACATAAAATGCTAAGAAAATCCAATTAATGTATAATAATTTCCAAACGAACCCCCAAAAATTCCAAAATTTAACACAACACTCATGTTATTCTATGTTGACACTAGAATTTTTTTAAAAGCAATAAGAGGCAACGGATATTGTTTCGTCCCCAAAGTTGGAATGTTCCCTACCGAAACCATCACGCTTGTTGTGAGAAGCTTCGGTTTGTGAGAAGCTTATATCCAAACCTGCCCCAAATGGGACAAATTTTCTACCACGGCATGTCGATGCCGCTCCATGATAGCATGCCAAGTTTCTTGAATTTCAAACGAGTTTTGGATTTACTAGAATTTAAAAATCAGGTATAGCAATGTTTGCGGCCCAGTGACGGTGGCAGGGTGTTTGACATTCATTCCCATTTCTTGCATGGGACCTAAGCATGCAACCAAGGAGACGAATTTGGTTTTTCAACCAATTTATATGCACCGGAGCATGTGCATGTAGTTCAAATTTGATTTATGCACATAAAATGCCTAGAAAACCCAGTTAATGTATAAAAATGTCCAAACGAACCCAAGGACACATATTTGAATTTTCAACCAATTTATATGCACTGGAGGTTGTGCATGTACTTCAAATTTGAATTATGCACATAAAATGCCTAGAAAACCCAGTTAACGTATAAAAATGTCCAAACGAACCCTGAAAAATTCCAAAATTTAACACAACACTCCTGTTGTTTTATGTTGACATTAGAAAAAATTTGAAAGCAATAAGAGGCAACAGATATCATGTCGTCCCCAAACGTGGCACGTTCCCTACGGAAACCATCATGCTTGTTGTGAGAAGCTTATAGCCAAACCTGCCCCAAATGGGACAAAATTTTTACCACAGCATGTTGATGACGCTCCATGATAGCATGCCAAGTTTCATGAATTTCAGACGAGTTTTGGATTTACTAGAATTTAAAAACCAAGTATCTCAATGTTTGTGGCAGAGTGACGGTGGTAGGGTGTTTGACATTCAATCCCATTTCTTGCATGGGACCTAAGCATGCAACCAAGGACACATATTTGATTTGTCAACCCGTTTATATGCACTAGAGCATGTGCGTGTAGTTCAAATTTGAATTATGCACCTGAAATGCCTACGTAACCAAGTTAATGTATAAAAATGTCCAAATGAACCCCGAATAATTCCAATTTTTTTTGAAGACACACCTATAGTTGCATGTTCACTGCAGATAAAAGTTCTAGCGATTCAGACACCTTCCTTTGCAGTTGTGACCCCATTATGTAATTCAAATCGAGATGAAAAATCAAGTAGATCACACACAATTTATTATCACCAACCATGTGAGATGCGGCACCAAACATCTTGGAGCACCATCGAGTATAGAACGCATACGGCTTACGCAAGATGGTGCGACGGCTACAGTCCACAGCCGGCGTGTCAAGCACACTATCTCACTCACAAAATATCATTTCACTATTCAATCATTGTCGGTGCAAGATGGGGACGTGGACCCATGTCTTTAGGGCAACTTTGCGGCCCACTCCGGTGAGAGTGCGGCCGCAACCACCAGGTGCATGCTAACAAGCTTCGTGAGGGCGGCCAGAATCTGCATCCGGGCAGCCAAGGTAGCCCCCGCTTTTTCTTCTCAGGCGGCGGCAGCAACATTTGCCTTGGGAATAGCAACTGGCGAGAGCGACACAATAGCTATCCGTTCCACAGCGGCGGTCTAAGCTCTGATGTAGGCTGCGCATGCCTAGCTCGTGGCGGTCACCACACAAATCGAACGAAGCTTCTCCGACAACGGTCGGCAACCCACGGCCGAAGAGTTGGTAATCGCCGAGAGAGTTTGAGCAGCCATCCGTTCCTGCACGGCATACCTTGCGACGACGGAGCTCGCCAAAGCCCAAGTCGTGGCCACCCATGCCCAGCTCGTGGCGGCCTATTCCAAACAAATGGTGGATGCGGGTAGCGAGATGCTTGCCGAGTATGGTGCGATGGATGCCATGGAGCCCCTTCCCCAGGAGACCGTCGGGCGCGAGCTGGACATGGAGGCGGTGGCGGAGATCGACGAGCACCTACCTCAGTAGTACGCTTTGTTTGTTTAATTAAGAGCGCCGGTCTTTAATTTCGTAGAGTAATGTTTAGGTCAGGTAGCTTTGTTTAATTACTGAACTTGCTCTATTAAGAAGTGTGGGTGTGCTGTAGTCTCCTTTGTGCACCCAAATTATGCAATGACGTGGATGACCACTGTAACCAGGGAAATCTGAACCAAATTTTTTGACGTTCAAACTCATCACACGCAGGTTAAGCTATCTGAATCGTTTGTGATATTGAAATATCGTACACAGTTCTGAATAGGGGACATTGTCTGATGACACTTTGCGCGCCAGTTTTTTTTTCGCTAAAGCGATTCTAGATTTTCGGCTTCCATGGAAATATCTATCTCCCCGCATCCTCCCTTACCAGAAGCCACATTTCCCATGTTTCCGCCTTCCTTTTCAAGTTGAAGCCTTCACTCCTTGCTTGCAGTGTCGCCTCCTCGCCGGCGACCCTCCTTCATGCTGCTCGGCCTCGTCTATCCAAGCAGGTAATCCACACCCGACCCCCATCCTCCTCCTCCTTCCACATGCCACATGCCCTGACCGCTGGTGCGACACCTTCGACCCAAATCACCGACCCTCCACCAAATAAGTGCCGCCCTAAGCCATGGTGCACACAGTATAGCCAGGATCTCAAGGAGCATTTGGCAGCAGAGAAGCAAATCGTGGCCGCACGCGCGGATGAGGTCGCGATGACTGCCATTCGTGCCGACCCCTAGATCTTGGAGGTGCACCTCGCCATCGAGGCCACCGTCGACGCCTCGTGCGCCAATGACGCGACATGGTTGGTTGCTTTAAACAACAGTTCATGGCGTTTTCTCGAGCCCACCCTTTTAACTGTTTGGTTAATTAGTTGTCGTGTTCAGTTAATTGTTTGGTTCAATTGTGCATATGTTATGTTCAATTCTTCTGGGTTCAATTTTGTGTTGTCTTCCATGTGAGAAATAAATAGTATTTTTCTTTCAAAAATACATGAGAAATAAATACAATTGCTATATTTCCAAGTTGTCAAGCATGCTTGGTTTGGTTAACTGTCTGATCTTCTAGTATGTTACATTATGCAATGTGGTGCTGAGTTAATGTTTGGTTCATTTGTTGTGGTGTTTAGTTAACTATTTGGTTCAATTATGCAATGCCATGTTCAATTGTTGTGGGTGCATTCTGTTATTATATACCATGTGAGAAACAAATCGAATTTGGCTGTACTAAATACATGAGATACAAATACAATTGCTATATTTCCAAGTTGTTAAGCTTGCTTGGTTTGGTTAACTGTCTGATATTCTATTAGGAGTATGTTATATTGTGCAATGTGGTGCTCAGTTAATGTCTGGCTCAATTATTGTGGTGTTTATTTAACTGTTTGGTTCAATTCTGCAATGTGATGTTCAACTATTGTGGGTGCATTCTGTTATTGTGTACCAGATATGTCGCCAATGTATCTACTTTTCTCATGCTTTTCCTCTTGTTTTGGACTTTAATTTGCATGATTTGAATGAAACTAACCTCGGACTGGCGCTGTTTTCAGCAGAACTACCATGGTGTTGTTTTTGTGCAGAAATAAAAGTTCTCGGAATGGAACGAAACTTTGCGAGGAATTTCTATATAATATATAAGAATTTCTAGAGCCGAGACCTACCAGAGAGGGGCCCCTGGGTTGGCACAACCCACCAGGGCGCGCCCCCCTCTCCTGGCGCGCCCAGGTGGGTTGTACCCATCTGGTGGCCCCGTAGACCTCAAACCTGACACTATAAATTCCTATTTTCGGAGAAAAAATCAGGGTGAAAGAATTGTAGCGATCCACGAGACAGAGCCGTCGCCAAGCCCTGTCCTTCCCCAGGAGGGCAGATCTGGAGTCCGTTTGGGGCTCCGAAGAGGGGGATCTTCGTTCTTCGTGATCACCAACCCATCTCCATCACCAATTCCACGATGCTCCCCACCGGGAGTGAGTAATTCCTTCATAGGCTCGCTGGTCGATGAGGAGTTGGATGAGATTCATCATGTAATCGAGTTAGTTTTGTTAGGGCCTGATCCCTAGTATCCACTATGTTCTTAGATTGATGTTGCTATGACTTTGCTATGCTTAATGCTTGTCACTTTGGGCCCGGGTGCCATGATTTTAGATCTGAACCATTTATTTTATCATCATTATATCCATGTTCTAGATCCGATCTTGCAATTTATAGTCACCTACTACGTGTTATGATCCGACAACCCTGGAGTGACAACAACCGGGCCCACTCTTGGTGATGATCGTAGTTTGAGGAGTTCATATATCCACTATGTGTTAATGCTTTGTTCCGGTTCTCTATTAAAAGGAGGCCTTAATATCCCTTAGTATCCAATATGGACCCCACTGCCACGGGAGGATAGGACAAAAGATGTCATGCAAGTTCTTTTAGTAAAGCACATATGACTATTTACGGAATACATGGGTACATTATATTGATGAACTGGAGCTACTACCGTATCACCCTAGGTTATAACTGTCATATGATGAATATCATCCAACAAGTTACCGATCCAATGCCTACGAACTTTTCCATATTGTTTCTGCTAAGTTACTACTGCTATCATCACTGTTACACTTGCTACAAAATTACTGCTATCACTATTACTGTTACTATTGCTGCTGTCACTACTATCAAAATTATCAAACTACTTTGCTACTAATCACATTGCTGCAGATAATTAATCTCCAGGTGTGGTTGAATTGACAACTCAACTGCTAATACCTTCAAATATTCTTTGGCTCCCCTTGTGTCAAATCTATAAATTTGGGTGGAATACTCTACCATCGAAAACTGTTGCGATCCCGTATACTTGTGAGTTATCAACACCATGTGAGGAATAAATTGAATTTGGCTGTACTAAATACATGAGAAACAAATACAATTGCTATATTTCCAAGTTGTTAAGCATGTTTGCTTTGGTTGACTGTCTGATCTTCTATTAGGAGTATGTTATATTGTGCAATGTGGTGCTTAGTTAATGTTTGGTTCATTTGTTGTGGTGTTTAGTTAACTGCTTGGTTCAATTCTATGCAATGTCCAATTATCATGGGTAGAATTTTGTATTGTTGTGCATGTGAGGAATAAATCTAATTTGGCTGCACTTAATACATGAGAAACATATACAAGTGTTATATTTACTAGTTCTTGATCATGCTTGGTTTGGATAAATGGGTTTTCCATGTGGCTTGAATTAATTTGATGAATCTGCAATGTGCTTATTTTTCATCAACATATTTTACTAATAGGATGTGAACCTTCACTTAACCTGATGACTAACTACCTTATATGTGTTGTAGGGAAACAACGAGAAGCACTGAGGTTTACAATCGAGGTGTGCACATGCATGGTCCTTTGTGTAATAGCACATTATTGTGCAATTGCAGGAACCATTCTAATATTTAGGTTTTTAACAATTTGATCTTGCACATGTAGGTCCTGCTGTCAGAGGTTTTGACCCACTATTCGTCCCTTTTTGCATATGGGTGTCGGTGTCAAAACCGGCAGATCTCGTGTAGGGGGTCCCGAACTGTGCGTCTAAGGATCGAAGGTAACAGGAGACAGGGGACATGATGTTTACCCTGGTTCGGGCCCTCTTAATGGAGGTAATACCCTATGTCCTGCTTGATTGACTTTGATGAGTATAGGGGTTACAAGAGTTGATCGACCACAAGATCATAATGGCTAAACCCTAGATGTCTAGCCTATATGATTATGATTGCCTCTACGGACTAAACCCTCCGGTTTATATAGACACCGGAGGGGGCTAGGGTTTGTACAGGGTCGGTTTACAGAGAAAGGAATCTTCAAATCCGCATGCTAAGCTTGCCTTCCACGCCAAGGAGAGTACCATCCAGACACGAGGGAAGGCCTTCTATCTTGTATCATCATGGCCCATATGTCCGGCCCACGTCACGTAGCCCGGACGACCGAGGACCCCATAATCCTGGACTCCCTCAGTAGCCCCTGAACTAGTCTTCAATGACGATGTGTCCGGCACGCAGATTGTCTTCGGCGTTGCAAGGCGGGTTCCTCCTCCGAATTCTCCAAAGTAGTTGACCACCAGCACTATATTCGGCCGTGTACAATAGTCATAATCCTCAAACATAAAGGTAAAATACAGATAAATTCCGTCTTCTAATGATTTCACGGACGAGACGTTACATCCAGCCATTTTATTACTTCGAACCGTTTTTCGGCCTCCAGTTTCGCGGTTTGAGACGCAAACTCCAGCGACACGTCTTGTCAAATCAGAGATCGTGCCCCCTTACTACGGGATTCTCATCAATACGAGTTTTGGTTACTTAATCGTGCGGTTCGCGTGACCCCTTGGGAACAGGCGAGTTTTAAGGCTCGTGGGAGGGGACGCTTGATATTCATAGTCCATATAAGTGGATAGAACCCATCTGTTCCACCCCACGCCTCATTCTATCTGCCTCTCCGTCCCTGAGATCCAGCGCCCAAACTCCAAGCTTTTCTCTCCCTCACAGCTCATCTGACCATGGCCAGCTCTCATGGCAAGTGGGTGCCCTCCTCCGTCACGGTGGATAACATCAAGGAGCTGCGGGAAAGCGTGGTATTTGACCACGGAAATCAAGCACAGGCTTCCTGATCCGGTGCAGGTCATCCCCACTCCGGGCCAAGTGAGAGGGTGGTGTTTATCCCCCACTTCCTCCGTGGACTCGGATTCGCCCTCCACCCCTTTGTAAGGGGTCTTGTGTTCTACTACGGGCTAGATTTTCATGACCTGGCCCCAAATTCGTTCATTCACATCTCGGCGTTTATCGTCGTGTGTGAAGCCTTCCTCCGTGTCCCTCCACATTATGGCTTATGGCTCAAGATTCTTAATGTGAAACCAAAGGTGGTTAATGGGCAACACGGACTGTGGCGGCACCATGGTGAGCAAGCTTCCCAAAGTCAATTGGCCAAAGGGAGTTTTTGTGGACACCGTCAAAATATGGCAACATGAATGGTTCTATATCACAGAACCCCACAGCTCCCAGTGGGCGGCCGCACCAGCCTTTAGATCTAGACCCCTGCCGAGGCTTACATCCTGGACCGACAAGAGTCCGGACTGGGGGTCAGTCCCTAAGGTGCTGCGGCTGCAGAAACGCATCAAGAGCATGATAGCGAAGGACGTTACCCTTGCTGACGTAGTCCAATTGATGCTGATCCGCTGAGCACTTCCCTGCCAGAGGCGGCCCCTCAAGATGTAGGAGATCAATTCGGAAGGGCCGCAGACCCTACAACGGTTCTACGGCACCACACATAAGGGGATCTAGAAGCTACTTTTCAAGAAGTAGAAGTCATGGGCAAGGTCCTCAGATGACACCGGCCTCGACTGCAACCGCACGTCTTCCAAGGTAAATTCTAAAAACTCCGAACACCAATAGGCTTTAACAACCCGAGGGAGAGGTGCTAAGTAATCCGTCCAAACAGGTCTGGATTAAGAGGGCGGAGCAGATCCGGTGTCCGGATCCGCTCCCCGAAGACCCAACCAATCCTCTTCTAATGAGGATGTTGGTCCCGACGCCATACCAGGCGCCGGCAAAGAAGGACAAGAAGAAGAAAAGGGAGGAGAGCACTTCAGACGCCCAGTCCTCTCACGAGGGTGATAACGACGACGAGGAGGAGGAGGAGGAGGAAGAAGATCCTCCCGCAAGGGTAAAAAGAGAGCGGCCTCCGAAGACCTAGAAGCCGAATCGTCCAAGAGGGACAAAATTACCCTCCCCGATGACTCGGGCTCAGACGCCGAGGCTGCCCCGAAGCACCGGTGCCGGACTAAGCCCCAAGACGACTCGTAAGTGGTCTGGGATTTTTCGCACTTATTCAATCAATAAGCTGTGATGATAACTCTAAGTTCTATCTTTTAGTCCGGCCCGCGATCTTCCCCCACTATCTTCGTCCTTGGGGGATCTTCCACCGGAGAAGATGGAGAGCGGGTCGCCTCCATTAGCCTTCTCGCCGTCTAAGGCGGATGATGCCGAGGTGTCGTCTCATAGGCCCTCCCCAAGCCTTGAAGAAACGCGGGGGCAGTTTAACGGTGCCAGAGGGTAATACCTCGGCTGCCGGAGGGCCGGGGAGGATGGTCCTCATGGGGACCGGCGGCGAGGGCCCCAGTTAATCCATCCCCCAGTCGCAGACTGCTCTAGAGACTAATACGCCCCCAAAGTTTAGTGAACGACCCCCTGTGGGAGAAAAGGGAGCGGCGTCCTCTGCTAATCCGGAGGTGCCAAATACCACGATAGACGCTCTTCAAAGTGCATCCGTCCTAGATGAGCACCGCATCCTGATGGGTGCGGTGTCTGAGAAGATTCAGTCCGCCAAGAGCAGACTGAACAAAGCCTTCTCCAGCCTGCTAGCAGGCTTTGAGGTACTCAATGTAAACTTTTTTTTCCTTTTCATGAGAAATATGCGTGTATAGTAGCCCCTGAGACTCTGTTCGCTTTTATAAAAGAAAAGCGAGCAGAGGATCAATAATCAGTTGTCAGGTGGTAACATGCTATTTTATTTGAATTTCAAAACAGACCTCTCTGTTAGCAGCGACTGCCAAGTTAGCGGAGAATTCCGAACTCAAACGGAAACTGGAGCGAGCCGATGAGGATATAGTCCTTGTTAACACGCGGCTTGACCAATCGCAAGGTATAAGATACATCTTGCTGTATGCCTGTTTATTTTTGTGCTTCTGTGGAAGTTGAAGAGCTTTATTGTGCATGGTTATACAGATGGTGCCACCGCTATGGAGACCCTTAGGGGTGAGCTTTCTCAAGCCAAGGAGCATGCAAGGGTAAGCCAGGCGGCTGATCAGAAGGCGGATGTGGACTTAACGGATGAACAGGCCGCTCGACGCTGTTTTGAGGAACGGGTGACTGACATGGAGCAAAAGCTCAAGGAGACTGCCGCCAAGTGCGAGTCCCTAGAAACGGAAAACAAAGCTAAGGTCATCGGACTCGCCAAGGCCCTTCAAGATGCTTCGCAAGCACGGTCCGAATCCCACCCAGCGTGGGAGGAAATTCGTCGAGCCGGTCAGATAGCGGCTGGTAAGCCTTTTCTTTTAAATGCTAAATTTGGGGACCAGAAGTATGCCTTTCTTAATCGACTGTGGAGTTCTCCAGACGCATATGCGGATCTACCGAGGAGTGCTACAGACGCCGCCCAATTCTTCCTGGCCCAGGAGGGGTACAAGTCGGAGAAGCTCTTCTGGTCACAGTTTGTGGAGCAGGAGCATCCCCTACTGCTAAATGACCAGATGGCACAATGGGCGGAGCTGCATAAGATGTCCAGCGCAGCCATGAAGGACGTCAGAGTTCGATTGTGGTCTTCTGAAGCTGTTCTGGGAAGCTACTTCGGCCTCATGCGGTGTCTTGTTGATGCGTTGCCCCAGATTGACGCTGTCAAGAGGTGGTCCTGCATGGAAGGAGCGCGTGTGGCTTTCGCCCGTGTCAAGATGCACTGGGTTAAAATGAATGCCGAAAAGGTGGTGGTCGAGGGTCCTCCTGAAAGCAAGGCCCACCGCACACCGGAGCGCTATTTTGAGGATGTGCTAAAAGGTGCTCGCCTTATAGAGGGCCAATGATCTAAGGACGTAGTGTTCGAATAAAAGAGTCTGAATTGTCCGGGGATACTGTAAACTAAGTGTTTTGTAATATATTATTTCCTTGATGAAAGGTTATTATCCTCTCGTGCAGGCGCTTATTGTATCTGAGAGTTCCCAGTCGTCGACTTCAGCCCCCATGTAGATGCTACTGGGGTGTTCGGAATTGCACATAACTACACTTAACCCATCGTCTTTGTCCTTGAAGGAGGTGTCAGTGCGGCGAACCAGGAAATCAGACTATTCGGTTTTATTGCTCTCACTTAGCTATAGGAGTTTGACAATGGGTCTATTATGTAGCCCCTAGTATGTACGCGGCTACCTTGATGCGTATGTGTTACATATGTGACCGGGAAACAGTCCTTCATGTAATACGAAAAAATCGCTAAGGATTGTACTGAATCGCTGAGTGGCTGACCAGCTCTCGCTGCATCATGACAGTTAGTTTTCGGCTTTCTCTACTGAGGTGCTTAACCGGACGAACCAGAAACACAATCGCAGTAGTTTTCCCTTTACTACCCTAGCCGGTCAGACGGAATGTAAGGTAGCAAGCACAGGAGCCGGGCAACCCAACTATTGACCAAAGACATGATTCGGAGCCGACGCATATAATGCCGAGCTCGGGGCGCTGAATTGTGCTGTAAAGCTGTTCAGACTTTTGTTTGACAACACATTTGTTGCCTTATAGAGCCCGTGGCAATTTTGTGCCAAGGTGTGTACGTACGTGGGACCACTTAATAGGTGGAATAAAAATGATACCGAATAAGAATTTTGGTTTACTAAAATCTAATTGATACGTCAAAACGTAATCTTACATACGGTAAGATAATCACCAAGGCCATTTTACATGTCGGGGGTCTAGGGCTAAGGGAAAAGCTCTATACAGGTTCCTGAGCGAACTTGTGGTCTTCCTATTGCACGTCTGCATCGCTTTTCGCCCAAATAAGAAAGATTTCTTTAAAGGATTGGTCTTCGGCCATGTATATGAAATCGGGCTCGGAAACAGTCCTCGTGGGTCCGAAGAATGAGTGGGTTTTGATTCACCTGTGGTAAAAAGGAAAGGATGATTAAATAAAGGGAAAGGCCATATAAGGCCGAACCTTTGTATAGGCATGTTCGTATATTGCCTCCGCCGATGCCCAAGGTATTTTGTGTGCATAATTGTGCACGCGCGGTACAAATTCCGCTGATGTACATGGCGGTCGACGGAGGCTAGGCTGCTAATCCAGCCTTGAAGTTGCTGGACTGCCGGTATGTGGAACTGACCGGTCCTACCTGGAGAAATCCGATGGCCTAATAGCCAAGGGGCTGTGTGGCTTGATAGGGCCACTTTGTACTTCGGCCGCAATGGCCGCTGTATGCTCCTGAGTATGGAGGAGCGCTCCATGTTTCCGTTGATTGTAATGACGCCACGTGGACCGGGCATCTTGAGCTTCAAATAGGCGTAATGCGGGACCATGTTGAAGCAGGCAAAAGCGATTCGTCCGAGCAGTGTGTGATAGCCGCTGCGGAAGGGGACGATGTTGAAGATCAAGTCTTTGCTTCGGAAGTTGTTTGGAGAGCCGAAGACTACTTCCAGCATGATTAAGCCCGTACAGCGGGCCTCTTTGCCAGGTATTACACCTTTGAAGGTAGTTCTAGTGGGCTTGATTCTTGACAGATCAATGCCCATTTTGTGCATAGTGTCTTGATAAAATAGATTGAGACTACTGCCACCGTCCATGAAGACTCGCGTAAGATGGAATCCGCCAATGATTGGATCGAGGACCAAAGCTGTCAAACCTCCGTGACGGATACTGGTTGGGTGGTCCTTTCGATCAAAGGTGATCAAGCAAGACGACCATCGGTTAAATTTGGGGGCGACCGGCTCTATGGCATAGACATCCCGTAGTGCGCGTTTGTGTTCCCTTCTAGGGATATGTGTGACATATATCATATTCACCGTTTTTACCTTAGGGGGCTCTTGGTCATCGTCGTTGCTTGGCGACCCGGCTTGTGTTGTCGTTCTTCCCAAGCCACGTGGTGGTCGGTTGGGTCCGGCAGCCGCATTGCGTGTGAGCGGTATGGGCTCCAGCACCTCTTCATCGAATTGGGGTAGTAGCTTACGCTTCGGGTAACTCTTTGTTGGGCGTTTGAGTCCGTACTCTTCGGCCACCAGGACATTAGTCCATCTGTCGTTGAGAAGATCTTGGTCAGCATGAAGCTGTTGCTATTTCTATTTTAGGCTTCTAGCCATAGCTATTAGCCGGCGCTTGAAGCTCTCTTGTTTGAGGGGTTCCTCTGGCATGATAAAATATTCGTCGCCAAGGCTTACATCGTCCTCGGAGAGTGGAAGATAGTTGATGTCCTCCGAGTCTTTGTTCCTTGCTTGCTTGTCGGGATCAATATGCCCGTCCTCCCAATCATCTTGTTCGGATGTTGGTTCGATGGTGTCTTCTCGGTCTTCGGCGTTCTCTAGAGTATCATTGTCTTTTATGCCGGTATTGCTGTTCTTACCACGATGCAATTTAGAGCGGCGCCGCTAACGACGATGTTTCAGCGGTATCTCAGGAGGTTCGTCCTCGACTGGGTTTTTCTCACCATCGATGTCGCCGTATTTTGGTGTATCCACCATGTATACGTTGTACGAGGAGGTGGCCGTCCAACGCCCGATGACCGGCGGGCTTTGGGCCTGCTCCTCTCCGGCATCGTCGTGCATACCGTCTATGCCTTCGAAGGCGTAATCAAGCATGTCAGTTAGGTCCTCGAAAGTGGCTATAAAGTGGGTGGTGGGTGGGAAGTAAAATTGCCTATTTCCAGCCCCTAGTCTGGGCTGGGCGTGATTCAGAAGCGCATTAAGTCCATAGCCTCGTTTAAGAGCGGGGTTTGGACAGGGTCAGAAATTTTTGGGCCGAGCTCGCATGTCGCGGGCCTCCAGGGTTCGGAATTAGTGTCCGGAGAAGAGTCCAGCTTTCCGATGATTGCCAGAGATGCCACTCTCTCTGGTTTTCCAGTGCTGAGCTCTAAGGCCGCAGAGAGTCCGGCGGCTCTAGACTCCCGTCTTCGGACCTGATGACGCGCTCCGTATCTAAGGCCGGCGCGGTGGTTGAGGCTGCGAACCCTTGGAGGATCAAGACTCCTCAGATATCCGTGACATAGTTCATATTTCCAAAACTGATCTGGTGACCAGGGGCGTAGTTGTCGATATGCTGCAGATGGCCAACCGAGTTAGCCTGCAGTGCAAAGTCGCCGAATTCAAAGATCTAGCCGGGGAGGAAAATATCCTTCACGGAAGCGTTGTTGTAGATGATTGATGGAGCCATCGACCCTTTCGACGACAGCACAGTGGAACTCTCAATGAAAGCACCAAAGTCGGTGTCAAAACCGACAGATCTTGGGTAGGGGGTCCCGAACTGTGCATCCAAGGATCGAAGGTAACAGGAGACAGGGGACACATTGTTTACCCAGGTTCGGGCCCTCTTAATAGAGGTAATACCCTACGTCCTGCTTGATTGACTGTGATGAGTATAGGGGTTACAAGAGTTGATCTACCATGAGATCGTAATGGCTAAACCCTAGATGTCTAGCCTATATGATTATGATTGCCTCTACGGACTAACCCCTCCGGTTTGGGGCTAGGCTTTGTAAAGGGTCGGTTTAGAGAGAAAGGAATCTTCAAATCCGCATGCTAAGCTTGCCTTCCACGCCAAGGAGAGTACCATCCGGACACGAGGGAAGGCCCACTGGTACGCGTTGGTCCTAAACAAACGGTTTTTAACCCCTTTCCGCGACGACATTTGGAACCATCTCCAAGTGAGTGTGGGCGATAGGGGGTCCTTCCCACACGACCCAGAAACCATCGGGGATATGCCCTCCTGGCACACATGTTCGGCAAAATGAGGTCGTGTGCGACCGGCGAGCACTCAAATACGGAAATACGTATAGTAGAGCTGAAAATACAATTATACGGCGAAATTATTTCCAGTCGCAAGTACACCCCACACAGTCAGTCCCCACTAAACGTTTCTGTTCGTATGCACATCCCACACAGTCGCTCCAAGGAAAACATTTCTGTTCACGGGTACATCACACACAATTTTCCCATTAAATCATTTGCGTTATTGTATGTATCACACACGGTCTGTAGAAGAAACTGTGTGGCAAAGGCTGTCCATCACACACAGTTTTTATGTGGTAAACGTTTGCACATGGTGGCTTAACGCAAACAGTTTTCAAGAGAAAGTCATGTGTGATTGTTCATTTATCCAACACAGTTTATTCCTAGAAACTATGTGCATTGCGTGAGGTCATCGACCACAATATTTTTTCAACAACCGTTTGCAATAGCAAAACACAATTAGTGGGCTAATTCACCATTAGCAAGCCAATTATCTAATTATTCATAATCCATTTATTAATATAATTGAAATTTCGTATTAAGCACACAATATATTTCATTTCCATATTAAGGAAACATAATTTCATAATTGAAAAACATTAGAGTACAACATGATATAGTTTCAGCACTCAGCTACCCCACTACACAACTACACCAGCAGCAAGTTCCACATGCAACATGTAGAACCTTTCAAAATTAGCACCATAGATGGTATACAGATAGATGCATCTCATCTAGAAAACTGCTGAAGCGGAAGGCGAATATTGAGCCTTCATTCATGTTGAAGGTCTTTGCAACTTTAGGCCAGTGCCTATGGATGATTGACCGTCCGTACTTCGTCCTCTTCAGGAACACTTCAATATTGAACCGTGGGTGTTGTATGAAAACCTTCCTCGCCTCCTGACCATAGAGGCGGTTTGAGAGGTAATCGTCAGTGAACTACTTTGGAAAGGTCTGAAAACCAGGATGTGCATAAATATCTTCTCTATATTGGAAATGGAGCAAAGGAATAAAAAAAGGCAAGGTATAATAGTTAATACTATCTTGTAGTGAACTGATGTCTTCTTCATTGTGCAGACAAAGATCTTGTTGTTTTTTGTTGCTAATTTCTTCATCCTAACAATCTTTCTGAGTTTCTTGATTTGATAGATATTCATGGACAACTCATTTCCCCATATGCAAAAAGGGTCAAACAGTGAGTCAAAACCTCTGACAGCAGGACCTACATGTGCAAGACCAAATTGTTAAAAACCAAAATATTGGAATGGTTCCTGCAATTGCACAATAATGTGCTAGTATTAGACAACGGACCATGCATGTGCTAACCTTGATTGTAAACCTCAGTGCTTCCCATTGTTTACCTGCAACACATACAAGGTAGTTAGTCATCAGGTTAAGTAAGGGTTCGCATGCTATCAGTAAAATATGTTGATGAAAAATAAGCACATTGTAGATTCATCAGATTAATTGAAGCCACACGGAAAACCCATTTACCCAAACCAAGCATGATTAAGAACTAGGAAATATAGCACTTATATATGTTTCTCATGTATTAAGTGCAACCAAATTCGATTTATTCGTCGCATGCACAACAATACAAAATTCTACCCACGACAATTGGACATCACATTGCAGAGTTGAACCAAGCAGTTAACTAAACAACACAACAAATGAACCAAACATTAACTGAGCACCACATTGCACAATATAACATACTCCTAATAGAAGATCAGAGAGTTAACCAAACAGTTAACTATAGCGAATTGTCGCAATTCTATTTGTTTCTCGTGTATTTGCTACAACCAAATTCAATTTATTCCTCACATGGTATACAATAACAGAATACACCCACAATTTTGTAAAGATAAATTCGATTTTTATCACATGGAAGAAAATAAAAAATTGCAGCCTAAATAATTGAACATCACATTTGCAGAATTGAACCAAACAGTTAACTGAAGAGAACAACTAGTTAACAAAACAGTTAATAAGTGAGAACCACACTGCACGACATACAGAACATATACACTAGAGAACCAGATTGCATGGTGAAATTAGATAGCACAATTCACCAGAATTTGTGAAGGAAAGGCAGGAGCAGCACACGCAACGGGTAAACCGAGCATGCTTAACTGACGTAGCTAGCACTTGGCAAGGTGCACCTTCAAGATCTAGGAGTCGGCACGAATGGCAACCATCGTGACCTCATTCGCGCGTGCGGCCGCGATTTGCTACTCCGCTGCCAAATGCTCCTTGAGGTCCTGACTATACTTCATGCACCATGGCTTAGGCCGGCACTTTTTTGGTGGAGGGGTCGGTAATTTGGGTGGAAGGTATCTCGCTCGCTCCGGCGGTCGGGGCATGTGGGATGTGGAAGGAGGAGGAGGATAGGGGTCGGGTGTGGATTACCTGCCTGGATAGAGGAGGCCGAGCAGCGTGAAGGAGGGTCGCCGGCGAGGAGGGGGCGGCACTGCCAGCAAGGAGTGAAGGTTTCAACTTGGAAAGGAAGGCGGAAAGAGGGTAAATGTGGCTTTTGGTAAGGGGGTGGGGAGGTAGATATTTCCGTGGAAGCCGAAAATTTGAATCGCTTCAGCCAAAAAATGGGCGTGCAAAGTGTCATCAGACACGGTCCCTTATTCAGAACTGTGTATGATATGTGAACATCACAAACGATTCAGATAGCTTAACCCGTGTGTGATGAGTTTGAACGTCAAAAGTTTTGGTTCGAATTTCCAAGGTTACAGTGGTCATCCACGTCATTGCATAATTTGGGTACACAGAGGAGACTACAACACACCCACACTTCTTAATCGAGCAAGTTCAGCAATTAAACAGAGCTAGTTGACTTAAACATTACTCTAACAAATTAAAAACTGATGCTCTAAATTAAACAAAACAAAGAGTACTACTACGGCTGGTGCTCGTCGATCTCCGCCGCCGCCTCCATGTCTAGCTCGCGCCCGACGGTCTCCTGGGGAAGGGGCTTCATGGCATCCATCTCACCATACTCGGCAAGCATCTCGCCATCCACGTCCGCCATCTCTTTGGAAAAGGCCGTCATGAGCTGGGCGTGGGCGGACGCGATCTGGGTTTGGACTGGCTCCGTCGTCACAAGGTATGCGGTGGAGGAACGGACGGCTGCTCGAACGTTCTCGATGATTGCCAACTCTTCGGTAGTGGGTTGCTCACCGTTGTCGAAGAAGCTTCATTCGATTTGTGCGGTTACCGCTAGCAGCTGGGCATGGGTGGCCTCGACATGGTCGTGGGCGGCCTCCATCAGGGCTAAGGCCGCCACTGCGGAACGGACAGCTGTTGTGCCGCTCTCGCCAGCTGCTATCCCTGAGGCAGATGTTGCTGCCTCCACCTGAGAAGCAACAACAGCCGTTTGGGATGCCTTTTCCGCCCGGTCGCAAATTACGCTCGTGCTCATGCACCTTGTTAGCACGCGCATGGCGGTTGCGGCCGCGCTCCCGCCGGAGTGGGCCACCGAAGTTGCCCTCATGACGCGGGTCCATGTGCCATCTTTCACCAGCGACGATTGAACAGTGAAATGATATTTGGAGAGAAAGCTAGTGTGCTTGAGACGCCGGCTATGGACTGTAGCCGACGCACCTTCTCGCGTAAGCCATAGGCGTACTATACACCAACGGTGCTCCAAGATATTTTGTACTACATCTCACACGGTTGATGATAATAAACTGTGTGCGATCTACTTGATTTTTCATCTTGATTTCAATTACATAATGGGGTCATAGCGGCAATGGATGGAGTTTGAATTGCTAAACCTTTTATCTGGAGTGAACATGCAACTATATGTGTGTCGTAAAAGAATTGGAATTATTCAGGGTTCGTTTGAAAATTTTATACATTAAATTGGTTTTATAGCCATTTTTGGTGAACAATTCAAATTTGAACTACATGCACATGCTCCAGTGCATATAAATTGGTTAAAAAATCAAATATGTTTCCTTGGGTGCATGCTTAGGTCCCATACAAGAAATGGGAATGAATTTCAGACACCGGGGCACCGTTGATTGCCGACAAAACATTGAGATGCCTGGTTTTTAAATTCTAGTAAATCAAAAACTCTTTTGAAATTTATGAAACTTGGCATGCTATCATGGAGCGGCATCAACACGTCGTGGTAAAAAAGTTGTCCCATTTGGGGCAGGTTTGGGTATATGCTTCTCACAAACCGGAGCTTCCCACAACAAGCATGATAGTTTTCGGTAGGGAACGTCCCACCATTGGGGACGAAATGATATCCATTGTCTCTAATTGCTTTCGTATTTTTTTTCATGTCAACATAGAACAACAGGAGTGTTGTGTGAATTTTTGTGATTTTTCGGGGTTCATTTGGACATTTTTATGCATTAACTGAGTTGTCAATGCATTTTGTGTGCATAATTCAAATTTGAAGAACATGCACATGCTCCAGTGCATATAAATTGGTTGAAAAATCAAATTTGTGTCCTTGGGTGCATGCTTAGGTCCCATGCAAGGAATGGGAATGAATTTCAAACACCAAGGCACCGTTGATTGCCGGCAAAACATTGGCATGCCTGGTTTTTAAATTCTAGTAAATCCAGAACTCGTCTGAAGTTCATGAAACTTGGCATGCTATCATGGAGCGGCATCAACATGTCGTGGTACAAATTTTGTCCCATTTGGGGCAGGTTTGGGAATATGCTTCTCACAAACCAGAGCTTCTCACAACAAGCATGATGGTTTTTGGTAGGGAACGTCCCACCTTTGGGGACGAAACAGTATCCATTGCCTCTTATTGCTTTCAATTTTTTTTCTCGTGTCAACATAGAACAACAGGAGTGTTGTGTGAACATTTGTGATTTTTCAGGGTTCATTTGGACATTTTTACAGATTAACTAAGTTTTCAATGCATTTATGTGCATAATTTAAATTTGAACTACATGCACATTCTCTAGTGCATATATATTGATTGAAAAATCAAATATGTGTCCTTGGGTGCATGCTTAGGTCCCATGCAAGAAATGGGAATGAATTTCAAACACCAGGGCACCGTTGATTGCTGGCAAAACATTGAGATGCCTAGTTTTGAAATTTTAGTAAATCCAAAACTCGTCTAAAATTCATGAAACTTGGCATGCTATCATGGAGCGGCATCAACATGCAGTGGTACAAATTTGATCCCATTTGGGGCAGGTTTGGGAGTATGCTTCTCACAACAAGCATGATGGTTTTTGGTAGGGAACGTCCCACCTTTGGGGAAGAAACGATATCCATTGCCTCTTATTGCTTTCAATTTTTTTTCTCGTGTCGACATAGAACTATATGAGTGTTCTGTGATTTTTTTTTGATTTTTCAGGGTTCGTTTAGACATTTTTATGCATTAACTGAGTTTTCAATGCATTTATGTGCATAATTCAAAATTGAACTACATGCACATGCTCCAGTGCATATAAATTGGATGAAAAATCAAATATGTGTCCTTGGGTGCATGCTTAGGTCCCATGCAAGAAATGGGAATGAATTTCAAACACCAGGGCACCGTTGATTGCCGACAAAACATTGAGATGCCCGGTTTTTAAATTCTAGTAAATCCAAAACTCTTCTGAAATTCATGAAACTTGGCATGCTATCGAGCGGCATCAACATGTCTCGGTAAAAAATTTATCTCATTTGGGGCGGGTTTGGGTATATGCTTCTCACAAACCGGAGCTTCTCACAACAAGCATGATGGTTTTCGGTAGGGAACGTCCCACCTTTGGGGACGAAACGTTATACATTGCCTCTTACTGCTTTCAAAATTTTCTCTTTTGTCAACATAGAACAACAGGAGTGTTGTGTGAATTTTTTTGATTTTTCGGGGTTCGTTTGGACATTTTTATGCGTTAACTGAGTTTTCAATGCATTTATGTGCATAATTCAAATTTGCACTACATGCACATGCTCCAGTGCATATAAATTGGTTGAATAATCAAATATGTATCCTTGGGTGCATGCTTAGGTCCCATGCAAGAAATGTGAATGAATTTCAAACACTAGAGCACCGTTGATTGCCGGCAAACAATTGAGATGCCTGGTTTTTAAATTCTAGTAAATCCAAAACATGTCTGAAACTCATGAAACTTGGCATGCTATCATGGAGCGGCATCAACATGCCGTGGTACAAATTTTGTCCCATTTGGGGCAGGTTTGGGTATATGCTTCTCACAAACCGGAGCTTCCCAAACAAGCATGGTGGTTTTCGGTAGGGAACGTCCCACCTTTGGGGACCAAACGATATCCGTTGCCTCTTATTGCTTTCAAAAAAATTCTCATGTCAATATAGAACAACAGGAGTGCTGTGTGATTTTTTCTGATTTTTCGAGGTTCGTTTGGACATTTTTATGCATTAACTAAGTTTTTAATACATTTTATGTGCATAATTCAAATTTGAACTACATGCACATGCTCCAGTACATATAAATTGGTTGAAAAATAAAATATGTGTACTTGGGTGCATTCTTAGGTCCCATGCAAGAAATGGCAATGAATTTCAAACTCCAGGGCACCGTTGATTACCGGCAAAACATTGAGATGCCCGGTTTTTAAATTCTAGTAAATCCAAAACTCGTCTGAAATTCATGAAACATGGCATGCTATCGAGCGGCATCAACATGTCTTGGTAAAATTTTTATCTCATTTGGGGCAGGTTTGGGTATGTGCTTCTCACAAACCGGAGCTTCTCACAACAAGCATGATGGTTTTCGATAGGGAACGTCCCACCTTTGGGGACGAAACGATATCCATTGCCTCTTATTGCTTTAAAATTTTTCTCTTTTGTCAACATAGAACAACAGGAGTGTTGTGTGAACTTTTGTGATTTTTCGGGGTTCGTTTGGACATTTTTATGCGTTCAAATTTGTTGAAAAATAAATTTGAACTATATGCACATGCTCCAGTGGATATAAATTGGTTGAAAAATAGAATATGTGTACTTGGGTGCATGACTAGTTCCCATGCAAGAAATGGGAATGAATTTCAAACACCAGGGCACCATTGATTGCCGGCAAAACATTGAGATGCCTGGTTTTTAAATTCTAGTAAATCCAAAATTATGTTAACCATTGATACGTCTCCAACGTATCTATAATTTTTGATTGCTCCATGCTATTATATTATCTATTTTGGATGTTAATGGGCTTATTTTTACACTTTTATATTATTTTTGGGACTAACCTATAATTAACCGTAGGCCCAGCCCAAATTGTTGTTTTTTTTGCCTATTTCAGTGTTTCATAGAAAAGGAATATCAAACGAAGTCCAAATGGAATGAAACATTTGGGAACATGATTTTCTCAACAAACGTGATCCAGGGGACTTGGAGTGGGCGTCAAGAAACAATCAAGGACGCCACAAGGCAGGGGGGCTCACCTACCCCCCTGGGCATGCCCTCCACCCTCGTGGGCCCCTCGTTGCTCCACCGACCTACTTCTTCCTCCTATATATATGCACGTACCCCGCAAACATCTAGGAGCACCACGAAAACCTAATTCCTTCACCGCAGCCTTCTGTTCCCAAGAGATCCCATCTTGGGGCCTTTTTAGGAGCTCCGCCGGAGGGGGCATCGACCACGGAGGGCCTCTACATCAACCCTATTGCCTCCCATGATGTGTGAGTAGTTTACTTCAGACCTTCGGGTCCATAGCTAGTAGCTAGATGGCTTCTTCTCTCTCTTTGGATCTCAATACAAAGTTCTCCTCGATTCTCTTGGAGATCCATTCAATGTAATCTTCTTTTGCGGTGTGTTTGTCGAGATCCGATGAATTGTGGGTTTATGATCCAGATTATCTACGAACAATATTTGAATCTTCTATGAATTCTTTTATGTATGATTGGTTTATCTTTGCAAGTCTCTTCGAATTATCAGTTTGGTTTGGCCTACTAGATTGATCTTTCTTGCAATGGGAGAAGTGCTTAGCTTTGGGTTCAATCTTGCGGTGCTCAATCCTAGTGACAAAAAGGGAAACGACATGTATTCTATTGTTTCCATCGAGGATAAAAATACGGGGTTTATATCATATTGCATGAGTTTATCTCTCTACATTAGGTCATCTTGCTTAAGGCGTTACTCTATTCTTATGAACTTAATACTCTAGATGCATGCTGGATAGCGGTCAATGTGTGGAGTAATAGTAGTAGATGCAGAATCGTTTCGGTCTACTTGTCACGGACGTGATGCCTATATACATGATCATGCCTAGATATTCTCATAATTGTTCTCTTTTCTATCAATTGCTCGACAGTAATTTGGTCACCCACTGTAATACTTATGCTATCTTGAGAGAAGCCACTAGTGAAACCTATGGCCCCCGGGTCTATTTTCTATCATACAAGTTTCCAATCTATTTTATTTTGCAATCTTTACATTCAATCTATATCATAAAAATACCAAAAATATTTATATTATTATTATCATCTCTATCAGATCTCACTCTTGCAAGTGTCCGTGAAGGGATTGACAACCCCTTTATCGTGTTGGTTGACAGGTTCTTATTTGTTTGTGTAGGTACGAGGTGACTCGCGCGTGCTCTCCTACTGGATTGATACCCTGGTTCTCAAAAACTGAGGGAAATATTTACGCTGCTTTACTGCATCACCCTTTCCTCTTCAAGGGAAAACCAACGCACTGCTCAAGAGGTAGCAAGAAGGATTTCTGGCGCCGCTGCCGGGGAGATCTACGCCAAGTCAAGACATACCAAGTACCCATCATAACTCTTATCCTTCACATTACATTATTTGCCATTTACCTCTCATTTTCCTCTCCCCCACTTCATCCTTGCCTTTTTATTCGCCCTCTTTTTCTTTCGACCTTTCTTTTGCTTGCTTCGTTGTTATGGCTAGTCCTTTATCTACTCCTTTGTCTCCCGAGAATGAAGTTCTTAATTTTGAACAAAGGGAGGGAGAAAATCTAAAAGATGCTTGGTACAAAATTTGCGATGCTCAAAAATAGATCTACTAGGAAGCAATCTACTTCCGTTCTTCTTTGCAATTTTTATGTAGGCATCACGCCTTGGAATAGATATATTCTTGATACCATTACCGGAGGAAATTTCTTGGGTAGCCATACTTTTGATTCTTATAACGCTATGATAGATTTGTTTGGCCCACCACCTCTTTTGGTTAATGGCACTATTTTAACTTTAGAACACGTGATGCAACGACTTGGAATTATTGAAAATAAAGTTGCCATCGTAGAATTGATTGAAAATTTGGATATAAAGATCCATAACCAAATTACCCAATACGGATATAAGGTAGGAGTTGCTCTTAAATTTTTTAAAGAGAAGGAACCTATGGTTAATGAAAAGATAGATCAAGATTCCACTAGAATTGATAAAATTGAGGATATTCTTACCAACCTGTGGTCTTGAAAGTGCGTTATATCGACTAGAGGGGGTGAACAGGGTGAGGAAATTCCTGAGTGAAGAACTACTTGCAGCGGAATAAGTACTCAAAAGTAAACATAACAGTGCATGAGCATGGTCTTCATGATGAAATGAAAACAAGCACAGAGTACAAAAAGCATAAACACAGGATAACAGAATGAAGACAAACAGACTGAAGAAATTGAACTGAGGAAATTGAGAAAGTCTTCAGTCAAAGTCTTCAAACAGGTATGAACAAGCACACAGCACAGATAAGAGGAAATGGAAGGGTTGAGGAAATGGAACCAGGTAGCTTGGTGAAGACAATGATTTGGTAGACCAGTTCCTACTGCTGTGACAGTTGTACATCTGGTTAGGGCGGCTAGGTATTTAAACCTGAGGACACACAATCCCGGACACCCAGTCCTGAACACGCAGCTCAGGACACTTAGTCCTCACCGTATTCCCCTTGAGCTAAGGTCACACAGACCTCGCCCAATTACTCGTGGTAAGTCTTCAGGTGACTTACAAACCTTCACAGACTCGGTCACTCGGCGATCCACAGTTTCCTCTTGGATGCTCTAGACCATGACGCGTAACCATCTGGAAGATGCACAGTCTTCAAAGGTAACAAGCGTCGGATCCACGCAGGATCAATCTCTTCAGTGATGCTCAATCACTTTGGGTTTGTAGGTGTTTGGGTTTGGGTTTTCCTCACTTGATGATTTTCACTCAAAGTCCTCGGAGGATAGGATGCTCTCAACTGACAAATGTCAGTTTCTCTCGGAGCAGCCAACCAGCTAGTGGTTGTAGGGGCGGCTATTTATAGCCTAGGGAGTAGCCCGACATGATAAGACATAAATGCCCTTCAATGATATGACCGTTAGGTGGGTAGATATTTTAGGGACAGCTGGCGCATAGCACAACAACGGTTGGAATTTTGAGTAGAAAAATCCTCAGAGTTATCATGTTCCTCACTGTGTAGGCAATCCTCACTAGCGAATTCCTAACTCTGTACTCAGAACAAATTCCTCAGAGACCAGAAGAACTTTGTCTCTGTCACTGAAGAAATTGACTGAGTTGTATGAGAATTCCAATGGCTTCACTCGAAGGGATTGGTAGCTGTAGGATTTGAGTTGAGAATCACATGGAAATTTTTCCTTAGTATTTCCTCGACCCCCTTTAATAGTACGGTGTTTCCTATGACTCAAGAAAGAGAAAATGAAACTACGAAAACAAAAGTCTTCACGCTCCATGTTCCTTGAATGAATACCAATTCTTCAGGATTACACCAATTTCTTCACTTTCAAAGTCTTCAGAAATCCAAAGTCTTTAGTCGAAGAACTTCATTTTTAGGGGTCGACTTTCTCTATAAATATCAAACTCCTCATAGACTTATAGACCTGTATACACTCACAAACGCATTATTCCCTTAACCTATAAGTCTTCAATACACCAAAATCACTAAGGGGCACTAGATGCACTTACATGTCTACCTTTTCTTCTGTAAAAGTACTCCTCCTAATGCTAAGATTGCCAAATTGATGTATGTTCCGAAAAATAAGGGTGAAACTTCTAGTAAGGGGAGTGCAGACCTCAAATCCATAAGTGCTCACCCCAACTTTCTCACTATCCTTAAGGAACCTTTTGCTACAAATGATTTTCTTGATTTTGTGCCTAGGAGTTTGAGTATTAATAAAAATAAAGAAACTCCTAAGATTTATAGGTGTCTTATTGAAGAATTCCCTACCGAAGATGGCAATACCTAGATTTATCCTTGCTTTTATGCCTAGCTAGGGGCGTTAAATGATAGCGCTTGTTGAGAGGCAACCCAATTTTATTTTTATTCCTTGCTTTTTGCTCCTATTTAGTAATAAATAATTTATCTAGCCTCTGTTTTTTTGTGTTTTTTGTGTTTAATTAGTGTTTGTGCCAAGTAGAACCGTTGGGAAGACTTGGCGAAAGTCTTTTTGATCTTGCTTTAAAACATAAACTTTAGCGCTCACGAGAATTGCTGCCATTTTTTTATTGGAGAGTGATATTTAGTTAATTCTTTTTGAGGATGATTAATAGATAAATTCCTCACATCCAGAAATTTATTTTAGAATTTTTGGGGTTCCAGAAGTGGCCGAAACCTATAGATTACTACAGACTGTTCTGTTTTTGACAGATTCTGCTTTCCGTGTGTTGTTTGCTTATTTTGTTGAATCTATGGCTAGTAATAGAGTTTATGAACCATAGAGAAGTTGTAATACAGTAGGTTTAACACCAATATAAATCAACAATGATTTAATTACAGTACCTTGAAGTGGTGGTTTGTTTTCTTTTACTAACGGAGCTCACGAAATTTTTCTATTTTGAGTTTTGTGTTGTGAAGTTTTCAAGTTTTGGGTAGAGATTCGATGGACTATGGAACAAGGAGTCGAAAGAGACTAAGATTGGGGATTCCCAAGGTACCCCAAGGTAAAATCCAAGGACACCAAAAACCCTAAGCTTGGGGATGTCCCGGAAGGCATCCCCTCTTTCGTCTTCGTGTATCGGTAACTTTACTTGGAGCTATATTTTTATTCGCCACATGATATGTGTTTTGCTTGGAGCGTCTTGTATGATTTGAGTCTTTGCTTTCTAGTTTACCACAATCATCCTTGATGTACACACCTTTTAATATAGACACACATGAATTGGAATTTATTAGAATACTCTATGTGCTTCACTTATATCTTTTGAGGTTTACAGTTTTTGCTCTAGTGCTTCACTTATATCTTTTAGAGCACGGTGGTGATTTTATTTTATAGAAATAATTGATCTCTCATGATTCACTTATATTATTTTGAGAGTCCCTTATAACAACATGGCAATTTCTTTTAGGAATAATAAAAACTATCATATAAGTGCATTGAATACTATAAGAAGTTTGATACTTGATAATTGTTTCGAGATATGGAGATGGTGATATTAGAGTCATGCTAGTTGAGTAGTTGTGAATTTGATAAATACTTGTGTTGAAGTTTGTGATTCCCATAGCATGCACGTATGGTGAACCGTTATGTGATGAAGTTGGAGCATGATTTATTTATTGATTGCCTTCCTTATGAGTGGCGGTCGGGGACGAGCGATGGTCTTTTCCTACCAATCTATCCCCCTAGGATCATGCGCGTAGTACTTTGTTTTGATAACTAATAGATTTTTGCAATAAGTATGTGAGTTATTTATGACTAATGTTGAGTCCATGGACTATACACACTCTCACCCTTCCACCATTGCTAGCATCTCTAGTGCCGCGCAACTTTCGCCGGTACCATAAACCCACCATATACCTTCCTCAAAACAGCCACCATACCTACCTAATATGGCATTTCCATAGCCATTCCGAGATATATTGCCATGTAACTTCCCACCGTTCCATTACTATGACACGCTTCATCATTGTCATATTGCCATGCATGATTATGTAGTTGACATCGTATTTGTGGTAAAGCCACTGTTCATAATTCTTTCATACATGTCACTCATGAATTATTGCACATACCGGTACACCGCCGGAGGCATTCACATAGAGTCACATTTTTTCTAAGCATTGAGTTGTAATTCTTGAGTTGTAAGTAAAAAAGAAGTGTGATGATCATCATTATTAGAGCAATGTCCCATGTGAGGAAAGGATGATGGAGACTATGATTCCCCCACAAGTCGGGATGAGACTCCGAATGAAAAAAGAGAGAAAAGAGACCAAAAGAAAAAAAGAGAGAAAGAAGGCCCAAAAAAAGAACAAAAAATGAGAGAAAAATAGAGAAGGGACAATGTTACTATCCTTTTACCACACTTGTGCTTCAAAGTAGCACCAAGATCTTCATGATAGAGAGTCTCCTATGTTGTCACTTTCATATACTAGTGGGAATTTTACATTATAGAACTTGGCTTTATATTCCAATGATGGGTTTCCTCAAAGTGCCCTAGGTCTTCGTGAGCAAGCAAGTTAGATGCATACCCACTTAGTTTCTTTTGTTGAGCTTTCATACACTTATAGCTCTAGTGCATCCATTGCATGGCAATCCCTACTCACTCACATTGATATCTATTGATGGGCATCTCCGTAGCCCGTTGATACGCCTAGTTGATGTGAGACTATCTTCCCCTTTTTGTCTTCTCCATAACCACCATTCTATTCCACATATAGTGCTATGTCCATGGATCACGTTCATATATTGCGTGAAGATTGAAAAAGTTTGAGAACATCAAAAGTATGAAACAATTGCTTGGCTTGTCATCGGGGTTTTGCATGATTTAAATATTTTGTGTGGTGAAGATAGAGCATAGCCAAACTATATGATTTTGTAGGGATAACTTTCTTTGGCCGTGTTATTTTGAGAAGACATGTTTTCTTAGTTAGTATGCTTGAAGTATTATTATTTTTATGTCAGTATTAAACTTTTATCTTAAATCTTTCGGATCTGAACATTCATGCCACAATAAAGAAAAATTACATTGAGAAATATGTTCGGAAGCATTCCACATAAAAAATTCTTTTCTTTATCATTTACCTACTCGAGGATGAGCAGAAATTAAGCTTGGGGATGCTTGATACGTCTCCAACGTATCTATAATTTTTGATTGCTCCATGCTATTATATTATCTATTTTGGATGTTAATGGGCTTATTTTTACACTTTTATATTATTTTTGGGACTAACCTATTAACCGGAGGCCCAGCCCAAAGTGCTGCTTTTTTGCCTATTTCAGTGTTTCGTAGAAAAGGAATATCAAACGAAGTCTAAACGGAATGAAACCTTCGGGAACATGATTTTCTCAACAAACGTGATCCAGGAGACTTGGAGTGGGCATCAAGGAACAATCGAGGAGGCCACGAGGCAGGGGGCGCGCCTACCCCGTGGGCGCGCCCTCCACCCTCATGGGCCCCTCGTTGCTCCACAAACCTACTTCTTCCTCATATATATATCCACGTACCCCACAAACATCCAGGAGCACCACGAAAACCTAATTCCACCGCCGCAACCTTCTATACCCAAGAGATCCCATCTTAGGGCCTTTTCCGGAGCTCTGCTGGAGCGGAGGGGGCATCGATCACGGAGGGCCTCTACATCAACCCTATGGCCTCCAATGATGTGTGAGTAGATTACTTCATACCTTCGGGTCCATAGCTAGTAGCTAGATGGCTTCTTCTCTCTCTTTGGATATCAATACAAAGTTCTCCTCGATTCTCTTGGAGATCTATTCGATGTAATCTTCTTCTGCGGTGTGTTTGTTGAGATCCGATGAATTGTGGGTTTATGATCCAGATTATCGATGAACAATATTTGAATCTTCTCTGAATTCTTTTATGTATGATTGGTTTATCTTTGCAAGTCTCTTTGAATTATCAGTTTGGTTTGCCGTACTAGATTGATCTTTCTTGCAATGGGAGATGTCATGGTCTTGTCACGGCAGATGTCCTCGTGAAAGGACTTAGTCGTGGAGCCATCGTGACGGGTTAGCTTGAAGGGGTTAAAGCGGACAAGGGACGCAAGGAGATATACTGGTTCGGCCCCTTATGGTGAAGGTAAAAGCCTACTCAAGTTGTGATGGAATTTGCTAGGTTTTCAATGACTAGGAAGCGAATCCGCTTTGCCTAGCTCTCGAGTTATTGTTTGTTGTCCCTAAACTGCCGTCGGGTCGTCCCTTTATATACACAGGTTGATGCCCTGCGGTTTGCAGAATCCCGAGGCCGGCTCATAAACATGCCCGGCTCGGTTTCTATCTTTCCTTGCCTTACAACATAAGTTACATATCATATGGCTGTTTATATCTACGGGCCCTAATCCGCCTTTGGGCCCTGGGCCTTCATGCTAGATCTCCTCTATAAAGCACCATACCTCTTGTCTTCTTGGGCTTGCAACATGATTCACTCCTTGTGGACAAAACCCAGCCCCTTATGGCTGGTTTGTACTTAATAGTAATATCCCCAACATTAGGCCCCAGATTGATTTGAACTCGTTCATGTCAATCTTCAATACTTAGAAAAATTCCTCCTTTTGTACCTTCGCGTAGATCTTGTAAACCGTCGTGACATCATCTTCCGGACTCGTAGTAAACCGCCATGATGTCACTTGTTCATTAAAACCGAAGATACCTTTTATTAATGAGCCTCCAACAGTCGAGGCGGCAACCTTGTTACATATCCATTTTTTGGGCTCCTCGATTCCTGCACGTGTCGCTTATCTCATTGTCTTATAAATAGGGCTGAGGGTCCTTTTCCTTTCTTCCCGTTTCCTCTTCGTCTCTCTTCCACCCCGCGACGCCTCTGCACTTGAGCGCCACCGCCATCGTCGACCTTCGCCTCTGCCTCACCTTCGGTCGCTGCATCAACCTAATCGTACCAGAAAGCCGCAGCGCCTCTCCGCTGTTTCACAGCTTCGGTAAGTCCTTCCCCTTTTCCTCTGTAGATCCGCTAAGGCTCACACGAGTTCATAGGAGTTTCATGGTGTTCTTCCCTTGTTCTTCGTCACATTGTATACGACAAACTTCAACTTTGATGCGTTTCTGTGCGGTAGCTATGGCAGTCTTTATTTTGTCTATCAAACCATGCCTTCTATGTATAAAAAAATGATCTGGACCTTTGCGAACTGCTCCAGCACCAACTTTTTAGGTCTAAATATTTTCCTTTTCCTGACATGTGGTAGATCTAAAATTCCAATGTGAACTTGTGAAACTTGTTTTCCTCACTTAGTCGTTTTTGCCTCAGATTTGTACTTTCATCGTCTGCGTAGGCGGTTTATCCTTTTAGAAAATAATCTGCCATATGCCATTAGTCGCCTTGTAAACCACCCGACGCTTTACCAGTTAAAATAGCATCAGCCTCTGGTCTAACAATCTTGCATGCTTGAATTCCTTTTCCTTAACCTGTTGTGCTTTATGCTTGTCAATCATGAATCATAAACCAGCATTAGTCTTTTTCCATCTCTTCATTTGCAATGGCCAAACAATTTTATGCCTGTAACTGGGTCCCTTCTCGAGTTACTGAAGAGCAACTAGATGGATGCATCAGAACTGGCGCTTTACCGAAACGAAGTGAAATCCAGTGGCGAGTTCCCGGTCCAGAAAACCCTCCTACCCCTAACGATGGTGAGGTAGTGGTGTTTGTTGATCATATGAGTCGTGCTTTTAAACCGCCCGGGTCCAAGTTCTTTCGTCATGTGCTTGCCAGCTTCCAGATCCATCCTCAAGACATTGGACCAAACTCGATGTCCAATGTTTGCAACTTTCAAGTATTTTCTGAAGCATATCTGCAAGAAGAGCCAACTGTTGAACTATTCGGGGATTTTTTCTATTTGAACCGTCGTACTGAATTTGTAGACGAGCCCAATACTGAACTTGGCGGCATTTCCATTCAGAAGAGAAAAGATGTCAGCTTCCCTCATGCTAAACTCCATAGTCATCCTAAGGACTGGAACCAGACTTGGTTCTATTGTAAGGATACTTCCCCTGATGATGAGAACCCTCTGCCGGGTTATCGTCCTCACCGACTTAGCAACACACATCCATTTCCGCAATGGCTGTCTACAAAGGAACGGGCCACATATGCACCACAACTCTCCAAGCTTAGAGCCTTTATGGCCAATGGTCTAACAGGAGTTGATTTTGTTCGCTACTGGATTTCATGGAGCTTTTTGCCTTTAAGCCGTCGCCCCGGTTTAGTGTGTGAATACACTGGGGACTCAAAAGACCCTCAATGACATATTGATATTGAGCTAATAGAAGCTGAAGTTACTGAATCTGTGAAGAAAATATTGAATGAATCGGAGGCTGTCTATAGCAAGACCGGGTTAAGTCCCTTCTATACTTTGAATAAACCGCCGGCTGTAAGCATTGCCTCACTCCTGTTTGTACTTAAAATTCTTAATTGTGTAATCTCTTATAACTTCTGTCAATCTTTTAGCGGGGCGATGACCCATTTTGGGAAAAGAAACCTCAAGATAAAATGGTGAAGACACCTCGACCTAAGACGAAAGTTGTCAAGAAGCCTGCCAAGAAGAAGGTAGCTGAATCCACCCGGCTGAACCTTGATGAAGACCTTGATAATCCAGAATCTTAGGTAGAACTTGACTCTCTTGGTTCGTTTTTCATAGACCTCATTGACAATGATTATTATCAGGATGACGCTGAAGGCAGCCAAGCCGATGACGCAAAGGTAATTACTCTTTCCTCCGGTTCAGACACTCCGCCAACACAGAAAATCCGTCAAACAATCCGGAAAATAAAATTTTCTCACCCCTTGCTCACTTGGACCCAAAATTTCTTTTGAAGAAGCAGCAGCATGAAGCTCGCCGCACAACCCGGCACAGCGGCCAAGTAGCACTTCTACCGGTTTACCGAACACTCCGGTTCAGAAACATCGACCTGAGGTCTCACCCACTTCTGATACTTCTTATCCCAAGGTAGGTTCTTTCCGAGAACCTCTTAATCCGTCAGATTCAAATTATCAGGGAACACCTCATTCATCATCTGGCGAGTCAACGGCCACACAACTCCCTCCTCTTAAAACAGTTGCTGGGTAAATACTTTAACTGAATCTTTTGACGCTTTATACTTGCATGCTATATTAATCCTTGCATCTTTTTCCTTTCAGAGCCAAGGCCAGACCCAGCAAGAAGGCTCGGGTGAATAAACCATCTGACGACCATGTAGTTGTTGAACCAGAGAGAACTCCAGAACCAGAAGGACCCAATGCTGATGCCATGTTTGATGATCCGTCCCCCCAAGATCATGATTTTTTCGAACAAGTAGAAGTTGACGCAACATGCCATGCTAATAAACCGACGAGCCCGGTCCGGACTGACGATAAACCGTCTAGTCCGGCTAAAGCTACTGATAAACCGTCAACTCCAGTAAAGGCTGCCGGTGACAAGGAAAATGATGTTATAATTACTGGCGTTGGCCACACCACCCCTGGCAATCCTGTTGCGTTGTCAAAGCATAGCGCTAAGGAGGAACTTTCTGCTATGGGCAAAAGCAAATGGAGCACAGACTTGTCAAGATATGCCCACCTCAACGCCCAGGAACTTCATTCTAGTTTTTTAAACTGTCTGTATAGAAACCGGGGCTACGAAGCCGGATTAGTGAATCTGATGAAGGAGCGTTATGAGGTAACTACATTACGTTTTTCTCTTGTATCCAATTTCAAGTACCAACTCCAGTAGCCCCCAAGAACTGATTTATGATGCCAATCTAAACCGGGACTTTGCAATATCTAAACTATGCATGCTTATCCTCCAAGGGTCGGTCGATCCTTTTAAGATGAACCGACACTTTAACATTGTAATCATTCAACTTTCGCCTATGTAGTCCCCAAGGGCCGGTTGATCTTTCCAAGCTAAACCGGGACTTTAACCAATGTTAGTTTGAGCAGACATACATTAGCCCCCAAGTGCCAAGAATAATGCTTGTATTACACTTGGGACTTTGTAAAAAAAATCTGATAATGAAGCAAATAGACATTAGCCCCCAAGTGCCAAGTGTATAACTTGTTATGTGCTCGGTACTTCAAATATGTACTACCAACTTATGATATGTCCTTCTCTTATAGGCTGAGCTGAGCAAAAAGGAAGCCCAAACCGCTGATCTTCAAGAAAACATCAAATCTCAGCAAGGAGAAACCTCCAAAGCCAAATATGAACTAACCAGTGCCTTAGCAGCCATGGAAAAGCTAAAAGGAGCTTTTAATAAGGAACATGCAGATCGGGGCACAGAAAAAACCGGATTACAAAAAAGAGCTGAAGACGTAGAAGCAGCCCTTAAACCGGTTGTCGAAGAACTGACCGGCTTAAAGCGGCAGATAAATGCCATGACTCCTGCTGTGTTTGGTAAGTATTCTCATATGAAGTTTTTCAATATATATTTTATCATCAGTTTTCGGTTTACAGATGCTTGCAATGACACAAGAACTCGCATTACCCATCTGGGCTCTGACATGCGGACGAAACTGAAGGCTGCCTATACGCTGATAGAGAAGTTATATTCGGACCCCAATGGGCCATTTGCACCGCCGCTCATAACAAACCGCCTCCAATGTTGATAAAGGAAACCATTGAGAAGCTGTCCATGCTGCCTTCCCGGTTGGACGAACTAAAAAGATCAGCCGCAAGGTCAGGTGTGCTGACGGCACTAATCCGGGCTAAGTCATGGATACCAGATCTTGAACCGTCGGATATAGGCAGCGGCTATCCTGGCGTAAAGGAGGATGGTTCAGAGTTTAACAACGATTATCTTCGAAGGCTGACAAGGGAAATGCGACCCTTAGCGAGCAAATTGGCAGAGAAAACAGATCTCTCTCACTATCAGCCGGTTTATGATTCTAATCAGAAAAGATATCCTACGCCAACACATGATGTAGAGGATCTTATTCCGCCAATCCGTAAGCACACTATGCCCCTGATGTTGACCCCTCCAACCTTATAAGTGATGAAGCCATGTTCCAAGCTTTAACTGGAATCGATTGGACAACCATTGATTTCCAGCCACTAGGTAGAGAGGAGGAGGATGCACCAGTGCAAATCGACCCACAGCCTTCAAGTCATCCTGGCGACGAGTCATAATCTGGAGGCTGGTTTACCCTTCTGCGTACCGCCATACTTGTTGAACACAATTATTACTTTGGGGCTTTAAAGCGCCTTGTAATAGGCTAGTTCAAAATACTTGGTCTGCTATGCCATCGTGCATATTTATTTTTCCTGATACTGATAATCCACCATGCTTTGGGATCTATCATATTCATAATCTACAGTGTCTTTATTTCAATTGTTCCTCCATACAAGAGGTGAAAGTGTCCTGGCGGTTTACTGCCGGACGGGTCATGATGCCCAAATATATAGCCTGGGTGTATAACCAAGGTTGTACTTGAAAATAATAAGATATAAAATAGATGATACCTGTGACATTGAATCACCCCGTTGGTTGACCAAGTTTTGGTATAGTAAGGGTGATAACACCATGACGATTTATGATAAAACCGTACCGGGTTATGATAAACACCGGTTTATCCATATAATGCTGGTGACTTGTAGTCAAAACCAGACTGGACCAATAAGCGTTGGATTATAGCTGATCGTGCACAGAGAACTTAGCGTTAAAAGCCACGCTGGGTTTAATAAACGCCGGTTTATCAGAAGATATTATGAATCTCATCAATGGAGAAAAATCTTTGCAAATAAAAACACAAACAGAAACATGCAAGGCTTTTCATGGGCTGCCAGGCTCTAAATCGAGGCTTTTCATGGGCTGCCAGGCCACTTAGTTAAACCATTTTTCGAAGCCTTTTAAGATGGACCTCAATCATTAACCAATCGTCGTTTTAACTTTGACAAGTTCAGGGTCTATGAGATTGACTTGTCAAATGTTCGACGGGTCATACCAGGTTTACCTGGACGGAGTGGCTTACTTAAAAAGGCAGGATAACCCGGGGTTTTAGGTGAATACACCTGGCTTCCAAGCCTAGCTTGATAGCCTATTGCAAGGGTGCAAACTCTTTATTCTTTGAGAAGCAAAGAGCCCCCAAGCAACATTTGAGCGGTGCTCTGTGGGTGCCTATGTTTGAGTTGTGCTACTGCAACACTCTCTTTGGCCCCACATGATTTCCTTTTGGCCTTAACCCGATCAAGAGGTGTAGCTATGGTTCGAATACAACCAAGCCCCCTAGTAATTTCCCTTTGGCCTTAATCCGATCAAGAGGTTTAGCTATGGTTTGAATACGACCAAGCCCCCTAGTGATTTCCTTTGATATGTGTGGCTTTATAAGCCGGATCAATAGAACTCCGCTTTCTAAACAGAAGCCCCCATGTAAGTACACATGATGTAATAACAACAGAGACCCCGCTTTAGCTGAGGCTCCGGTTTATTTTATTGATCATAATATATACATTGTCATAATTATGTACATAAGAAGAGCCTATGGCTCAAGTGTAATAAGGCCGAAGATGAGCTATATTCCACGGCCGTTGGGTCTCCTCCTCCGATATACGTGAGTCTTTGTGCTCTCGAACATCGATAAGGTAGTATGATCCGTTGTGCAGATTTTTGCTGATCACAAAAGGTCCTTCCCAAGGTGGGGACAACTTGTGCATATCAGTCTGATCCTGGATGAGCCGGAGCACCAGATCGCCTTCTTGAAAAATTATGGTTTTAACCCGGCGGCTGTGATAACGTCATAGATCTTGTTGATAAATCGTTGAACGTGTCGCTACGAGATCACGCTCCTCATCTAACAGGTCCAGTGAGTCCTGACGTGCTTTCTCATTATCAGCTTCAACATAAGCCGCCACTCGGGGCGAGTCATGACGGATGTCACTAGCGAGAACTGCCTCTGCTCCGTAAACCATGAACAAGGGCATGTAACCCATAGATCTGTTCGGTGTGGTGTTGATACTCCATAACACAGAAGGTAACTCCTCCACCCAACAACCCGGTCTCCGCTTTAAAGGAACCATAAGCCGGGGTTTGATGCCTCTCAAAATCTCTTGGTTGGCTCTCTCTTCTTATCCATTAGATTGGGGGTGAGCCACTGATGATACATCAAGCCGGATGTGCTCACGTTGACAAAATTCTTCCATAGCACCCTTGGAAAGATTAGTACCATTGTCAGTTATGATGCTGTGTGGAAAACCAAAATGGAAGATCACCTTTTTGATGAATTGAACCGCCGTGGCCGCATCACACTTACTGACTGGCTCTGCCTCTATCCACGTGGTGAACTTATCAACCGCCACTAATAGGTGGGTCTTCTTGTCCTTGTACCTTTTAAAGGGCCCAACCATATCTAGCCCCCAAGATGCAAACGGCCAAGTGATTGGAACCATCCTTAGTTCTTGAGCCGGAACATGAGCGCGGCGTGCAAACTTCTGACAACTGTCACACCTCTTTACCAAATCCTCAGCATCAGCATGAGCCGTCAACCAATAGAAACCATGTTGAAAAGCCTTAGCTACCAACGATTTTGAACCGGCGTGGTGACCACAATCTCCTTCATGGATCTCACGCAAAATCTCACAGCCTTCTTGAGGAGACACACAATGCTGAAACGCCCCTGTTGCGCTGCAATGATGCAACTCCCCCTTGACAATGGTCATTGACTTAGATCACCGGATTATCTGCCGGGCCAAAGTTTCACCGTCCAGTAACTCACCCCGGTTCATGTACGCCAGGTATGGGACTGTCCAATCCGGGATAACGTGAAGAGCCGCCACCAATTGAGCCTCCGGGTCAGGAACACCCAAATCCTCCTCTGTAGGTATCTTGACCGACGGATTATGTAGCACATCCAGGAAGACATTGGGCGGCACTGGTTTACGCTGAGAGCCTAAGCGACTTAAAGCGTCCGTCGCTTCATTCTTTCGCCGGTCTATATGGTCAACCTGATAACCCTTGAAATGACCAGTGATACGTCCATTTTGTATCATGCTTTTATATTGATATTTATTGCATTATGGGCTATTATTTCACTTTATGTCACAATACTTATGGCTATTCTCTCTTATTTTACAAGGTTTACATGAAGAGGGAGAATGCAGGCAGCTGGAATTCTGGGCTGGAAAAGGAGCAAATATTAGAGACCTATTCTGTGCAACTCCAAAAGTACTGAAACTCCACGGAAAATCTTAAAATAAATAAAGAAAAATCCTCGCCAAAGATGAAGGCCAGGGGGGCCACACCCTGCTCACGAGGGTGGGAGCGCCTCCCCTAGGTTGCGCCCCCCTACCTCGTGGGCCCCCTGGTGGCTCTCCGACGTCCATCTTCTCCTATACAAAGTCTTTCGATGACGAGACTTCGCAGCGACGAGGTGGAACCTTGGCGGATCCAATCTAGAGCTCCGGCAGGGCTGTTCTGCAGGGGATACTTCCCTCCCGGAGGGGGAAATCATCACCATCGTCATCATCAACGCTCCTCTCATCGGGAGAGGGCAATCTCCATCAACATCTTCACCAGCACCATCTCGTCTCCAAACCCTAGTTCATCTCTTGTATCCAATTCTTGTCTCAAAGTCCGGGATTGGTGCTAGTAGGTTGCTAGTAGTGTTGACTACTCCTTGTAGTTGATGCTAGTTGGTTTATTTGGTGGAATATTATATGTTCAGATCCTATATGCATATTATTACCCCAATGATTATGAACATGAATATGCTTTGTGAGTAATTACGTTTGTTCCCGAGGACAAGGGAGAAGTCTTGCTATTAGTAGTCATGTGAATTTGGTATTCGTTTGATATTTTGATAAGATATATGTTGTCTAGCCTCTAGTGGTGTTATGTGAACGTCTACTACATAACACTTCACCATTATTTGGGCCTAGAGGAAGGCATTGGGAAGTAATAAGTAGATGATGGGTTGCTAGAGTGACAGAAGCTTAAACCCTAGTTTATGCGTTGCTTCGTAAGGGGCTGATTTGGATCCATATGTTTCATGCTATGGTTAGGTTTACCTTAATACTTTTGTTGTACTTGCGGATGCTTGCAATAGAGGTTAATCATAAGTGGGATGTTTGTTCAAGTAAGAACAACACCCAAGCACCGGTCCACCCACATATCCAATTATCAAAGTATCGAACGCGAATCATATGAACGTGATGAAAACTAGCTTGACGATATTCACATGTCTCCTCGGGAGTGCTTTTCCTATTATAAGAGTTTGTTCCGGCTTGTCCTTTGCTACAAAAAGGATTGGGCCACCTTGCTGCACTTTATTTACTTTTGTTACTTGTTGCTCATTACAATTTATCTTATCACAAAACTATCTGTTACCACTTATTTCAGTACTTGCAGAGAATACCTTGCTGAAAACTGCTTATCATTTCCTTCTGCTCCTCGTTGCGTTCGACACTCTTACTTATCGAAAGGACTACGATAGATCCCCTATACTTGTGGGTCATCAAGACTCTTTTCTGGAGCCGTTGCCGGGGAGTGTAGCGCTTTTGGTAGGTGGAATTTGGTAAGGAAAAATTTATATATTGTGCTGAAATTTACTGTCACTTGTTACTATGGAAAGTAATTCTATGAGGGGCTTGTTCGGGGTATCTTCACCCCGACCAGTAGAGCAAAGAGTTGCTCCTCAACCTACTAAACCTATTGAAAATGAAATTCCTTATGAGTATCCTTCGGGTATGATAGAAAAACTGCTAGCTAATCCTTTTACAGGAGATGGAACAAAGCATCTTGATGAACACCTAATATATGTGGATGAAGTTTGTGGATTATTTAAGCTTGTAGGTATACCCGATGATGTTTCTAAGAAGAAGGTCTTCCCTTTATCTTTGAAGGGAGACACATTGATATGGTATAGGCTATGTGATGATATGAGATCATGGGACTATAAAAGATTGAAGTTGGAATTTCATCAAAAGTATTACCCTATGCATCTTGTTCACCGTGATCGCAATTATATATATAATTTCTGGCCTCGCGAAGGAGAAAGCATCGCTCAAGCTTGGGGGAGGCTTAAATCAATGTTATATTCATGCCCCAATCATGAGCTCCCGAGAGAAATAATTGTGCAAAATTTATATGCTCGGCTTTCTGAAAACAATCGCACCATGCTCGATACTTCTTGTGCTGGCTCTTTTATGATGAAGACTATTGAATTCTGATGGAATTTATTGGATAGAATTAAACGCAACTCTGAAGATTGGGACCTCGACGAAGGTAAGGAGTCAGGTATGCCACCTAAGTTTGATTGTGTTAAATCTTTTATGGACACCGATATTTTCCGTAAGTTTAGCACTAAATATGGACTTGACTCTGAGATAGTAGCTTCTTTCTGTGAATCTTTTGCTACTTATGTTGATCTCCCTAAGGAGAAGTGGTTTAAATATCATCCTCCCATAGAAGTAAAAGTAGCTTCACCTATTAAAGTTGAAGAAAAGACTGTCACTTACAATGATCCTATTGTTCCTACTGCCTATGTTGAGAAACCACCTTTCCCTATTAGAGTAAAGGATCAAGCTAAAGCTTCAACTGTTGTTCGTAAAAGAAATATTAATACTTATACACCTCCTGAGCAAGTTAAAGTAGAACCTAATATTTCTATTGTTAAAGATCTCTTGTCTAATAATATTGATGGGCATGTTATTCATTTCAAAGGTGAAACAACTAGAATTGCTAAACCCTGTGCTAAAGATAAAGATAGACCTGTGGTAGGCATGCCTGTTATTTCTGTTAAGATAGGAGATCATTGTTATCATGGCTTATGTGATATGGGTGCGAGTGCTAGTGTTATACCGCACACTTTATAGGAAGAAATTAAGAATGAAATTGCACCTGCTGAGTTAGAAGGTATTGATGTCACAATTAAACTTGCCAATAGATATACTATTTCACCAATTGGAATTGTTAGAGATGTTGAAGTCTTGTGTGGGAAAACTAAATATCCTGCTGATTTTCTTGTTCTTACTTCTCCGCAAGATAGCTTTTGTCCCATTATATTTGGTAGACCCTTCTTGAATACTGTTAATGCTAAGATAGACTGCGAAAAGAATGTTGTTACTATTGGCTTGGATGATATGGTTCATGAGTTTAATTTCTCTAAATTTAGTAAACAACATCGTGAGGAAGAATTACCTAGTAAGGATGAAATTATTAGTCTTGCTTCTATTGCTGTACCTCCTAGTGATCCTTTAGAACACTATTTGCTAGACCATGAAAATAATATGTTCATGAATGAAAGAAGGGAAATAGATGAAGTATTCTTTAAATAGGAACCTATTCTACAACACAATTTGCCTATTGAAATTTTAGGGGATCCTCCTCCACCCAAGGGTGATCCCGTGTTTGAGCTTAAACCGTTGCATGATAGTCTTAAATATGCGTATCTTGATGAAAAGAAGATATATCTTGTTATTGTTAGTGCTAACCTTTCAGAGCATGAAGAAGAAAGATTATTGAAAACTCTGAAGAAGCATCGTGCTGCTATATACTCTTGATAATCTTAAGGGCATTAGTCCCACTCTATGTCAATATAAAATATATTTGGAAGCTGATGCCAAACCAGTTCATGATCCTCAACGACGTCTGAATCCTAAAATGAAAGAAGCGGTAAGAAAAGAAATACTTAAGCTTCTAGAGGAAGGTATAATCTATCCCGTTGCTGATAGTGAGTGGGTAAGTCCTGTCCATTGTGTCCCTAAGAAGGGAGGTATCACTCTTGTTCCTAATGATAAAGATGAATTGATTCCACAAAGAATTATCACAGGTTATAGGATGGTAATTGATTTCCGCAAATTAAATAAAGCTACTAAGAAAGATCATTACCCCTTACCTTTTATTGATCAAATGCTAGAAAGATTATGCAAACATACACACTATTGCTTTCTAGATGGTTATTCTGGTTTCTCTCAAATACCTGTGTCGGCTAGAGATCAATCTAAGACTACTTTTACATGCCCTTTTGGTACTTTTGCTTATAGACGTATGCCTTTTGGTTTATGTAATGCACCTGCTACCTTTCAAAGATGCATGATGGCTATATTCTCTGACTTTTGTGAAAAGATTTGTGAGGTTTTCATGGATGACTTTTCCGTCTATGGTTCCTCTTTTGATGATTGCTTGAGCAATCTTGATCGAGTTTTGTAGAGATGCGAAGAAACTAATCTTGTCTTGAATTGGGAAAAGTGTCACTTTATGGTTAATGAAGGTATTGTCTTGGGGCACAAAGTTTATGAAAGAGGTATTGAAGTTGATAAAGCCAAGGTTGATGCTATTGAAAAGATGCCATGTCCCAAGAACATCAAAGGTATACGAAGTTTCCTTGGTCACGCTGCATTTTATAGGAGGTTCATTAAGGACTTCTCAAAAATTTCTCGGCCTCTGACTAATTTATTGCAAAAATATATACCATTTGTCTTTGATGATGATTGTGTAGAAGCATTTGAAATACTTAAGAAAGCATTAGTCTTTGCACATGTTGTTCAGCCACCTGATTGGAATTTACCCTTTGAAATTATGTGTGATGCTAGTGATTATGTTGTAGGTGCTGTTCTAGGGCAAAGGGTTGATAAGAAATTAAATGTTATTCATTATGCTAGTAAGACTCTAGACAATGCTCAAAGAAATTATGCTACTACTGAAAAAGAACTTTTAGCAGTTGTATTTGCTTGTGATAAGTTCAGATCTTATATTGTCGATTCTAAAGTAACTATTCAAACTGATCGTGCTGCTATTAAATACCTTATGGAAAAGAAAGATGCTAAACCTAGACTTATTAGATGGGTTCTCTTGCTACAAGAATTTGATTTGCATATTGTTGATAGGAAGGGAGCTGAGAGCCCAGTTGCAGACAACTTGTCTAGGTTAGAAAATATTCTTGATGACCCACTGCCTATTAATGATAACTTTCCTGATGAACAATTATATGTTACTAGTCGTCAACCCATGCATTCGCACGTGGACATTTATAATCAAGATAATGTTTATAGTCAAAAATCAATGTGAACCACGCACATAAACCTGCATATGAGTACTATTGTTTTTTCTTATGAGGATATTAGATAATAACTAAAAAATTACAAAAAAGGAAAACTAAAAAGGAAAAAAGACTCTTCTTATGCCAATGAGATATTGATCGGAAGTACATACACATTTTATTAATTTGCAAAATGATGGTGCGAAAAAGGACAATATTTACTTTGTTCTGAAAATTATAGAGTAATCCATGAGAATGTTCGCAACACACATCATACACTTCAAATGTCGATTAGAAAGGACATGCATGACACACATATATCAACTAACATTTTTGGAAAAAAAATCTAAGATATTGGATTATAACATTATAAAATAGAACAAATGACAGATATAGTAGGTCAAATTAATATATACATATGTATTTAATATCATGCGTAAATTTTATAGAAGTGGCTAGGCCAATATAATACTTGCACGTGCAAAAAAGGCTAGCTGTACTACAAAAGCAAGCTTCATAGATTGTCGGGGGTTGCTGGTCCCTCGCACACCTATGGGGATCGGCGGACCGAGCCCCTTTTGGTTCGGCAGGGGGCGGTGGATGCAGAAAGAGCAGATCGAGGCGAACGCACGAGCGAGACGATCGGTTTACCCAGGTTCGGGCCGCACGGATGCGTAAAACCCTACTCCTGCTTTGGTGGTTGTATTGAGTTCATGCTCGGGAGCGGCGAGTGCTACAGTACACTCAAGCAGCTGGTGAGACCGAGCGTGAGAATGGCCGTCCTTCTCTTCTCTGTTGCGCATGGGCCTCCTTTTATATGTCTAAGGGGTCACCGACATGTGGCAACAGAGGTGAGGGTAAAAATGTAAAAGGGGTGGTAGTTGGCGCCACCGCCTGCTACAGTTGTATCCTACCTAACCCTAACGGCAGGGGACAAAGGCATTAAATGCCAGCCTGTGTCGCTTAGACGGGGCGGAAAGGGACCGTCAGGGGCGCCACCGTTTGCCACGATGGCTCCTTGTCAGCGCCTGCTTGCCACGGCATGCCCCCGGCTGCACAGCCTCCCGCCACGTACGCCAGGAATGGTCCCAGGGCGACACATTGGTGGGTGAGCTGGAGCGCGGGCTGCGGGGTAGTAGCTTGCCGCGGCAAGCGCCTTGCCGCGGATGTTGTCTTGTCGCGTCCGGGAGCTTGTCGCTCACCGGGTCTTGTCGGGGCGCGTAGTGTGCCGCAGCGAGCTTCTTGAGATGCTTTGGTTGGTCTTCCCGGCAAGCTCCTCTTGCCGGGGTCTCGTCTCCTTCCCGGCAAGCTCCTCTTGCCGGGGCCTTGTTTCCTTCCCGGTAAGCTCCTCTTGCCGGGGTCTTGTCTCCATCCCGGCAAGCTCCTCCTGCCGGGGCCTTGTTTCGCTCTTGGATACTTTGTTCTTGAATGGCTCCAAAGGATCCACGGAGGGTCTTGGCGGTCGCCCGGCAAGCCTTGCCGCGGGTCGCTGCGACTGCCTGTGCACAAGTTCGGGGTACTAAGGTACCCCTACTTTTAGTACACCGACAGGAGCCCCCGGGCATGGGTCACACACGGTGCCAAGCGCTGTTGGGCCAGGCCCAAAACAGTGCACGGGCACGCGTGGCCTAGGGCATGCCGCATCTGGCTCCGCACCCTCCGCGCCCTCCCCAAACGGCACGCGTCGAACGCGGTGCCGTGCATGACATGGGCGGCGTGCGCGGGGTTGCGCCTCCACGCGCATGCGTCACGTCGCGGTAAAAGGGGACGGTTTGCAGGCGTGAGGGCGTGGTGGGCAGAATCGTGGGTAGTCGTTTATTCGTGATGGCGAAACGTCCGCCCTCTCCCCCTCCTCTTTATAAGCAGAGGAAACAGGGGTACGGCGCCATCTGCCCGTTGCTGCTTCCAATCTCAAAACCTCCGCCGCTCCTCGTCTTCTCAGAGCAACAAGAGAGCAGCGCCCTGCTCCCCCCCTTACCACCAGCACCACCACCACCGTCGGCCTCCTCCACCACCTTCGCCATGGCTCCGAAGGGCGACAAGGGGAAGGCAGTGAAGTCGACCGAGGCGCAGCGGCTCATGGTGATGCGGAAGGAGCGAGCCATCTTCCCCTCTAAACTCAGCGCGAAGGCGTTGCGGGAGCGGTATTACCTATTCTGGTCGGCGGAGACGCGAGCTCACCCGCGGACCAGGGTGCTCCCGGCTGAAGCCCACGCGAAGGCTCCGGACGGGTACCCTTTCTTTGCTGTGTTCTTCTACTGTGGGCTCTGCCCGCCCTTTTCCGAGTTCTTCTGTGATATTATGAACACATATGGCTTCTACCTCCTTGACTTCACCCCCAACGCCGTCCTCACCATGGCAGTTTTCGCACACCTTTTGCGAAAACTTTGTCGGAGTCCACCCTAGTGTAGCTCTCTTCCGCCATTTCTTTATCTCTCGGGTAGAGAGAGGAGAGACTCTGTCCGGCGGAATCGCCTGGGTCTCAAGAGCCGGCAAGAAGGAATCTTATCTGGAGGGGGAGTTCCGCGGCAAGTGGGAGGAGTGGAGAGCAGATTGGTGCTGGATTGTCGAGGAGAGCCCGCAGCCATTCACCGTCCGGCGCCAAGCAGCAGCAGTGCGCAGCAATGACTGGAGCGACTTGGCCCCGGAAGACAGCAAGCTGACGATTGCCGTCACCAGGATCCAGTGCCTTAGGCTTGCCGGACTCACCGTCGGTGCTGTTGGCGCGGACTTTCTTCGCCGCCGCATCGCCCCTCTGCAGGAACAGGGAAGGCCTGCCTAGGAGTTCAAGAACGCGGCGGACATTATGAGGCTGCGCCCAGGCCTCAACTATAATTTCACTGTCCTCGATCACACTAGCATGCTGCAAGAGCTCTTCAAATATGATTCGGATCACCCCGAAGTCTTCAGGCTGCCGCAGGGCATCGTCCTTTTGTGCAACAACTCTGCGCTTGACCACATCCGGGCGATGATGCCGTTGTGCGACTCGCACGGAATCGAGCCGACTTGGCAAGAGCCCGCAGACGAGGTCGTGCAGTAGTTCTTCGACGACCTGGTGGAAGTGCCAATCCGTGCCGACGAGAGGGACGGCCTCATCCGCGACACCACCGAGGCGGAGCTGGCGTACATAGCCACCAGGTTGGAAGAGGCAGCGGCAGCCGCAACGGCAGGCGAATTTGGGTTTACTCTGGAGGAAGCGGCGGCAGAAGAGGCAAAAACTCGTGCCGAGCGAGAGGAGTTCCTCGGCAAGAAAGAGCTCGCCCGGCAAGAGGAACTTGCCGGCAAGGAAGATCTTGCCGGGAGCGGCGCCGAGCCGAGCGAGCCTGCCGGGGATGCAAGCGACTCGCTGGAGATCGACTCTTCCTCCACTTCGTCTTCCGACAGCCCGCCGCCGGCTGCGCCTTCGTCTCCACCAAGAAGGCGTCTCCGCAAGGCCGCGGATGTAGCGAGGCGGCAGGCGGCCCAGCAGTCGCCGCGCTGCACGACACGCTCAACCGCGGCAAGCACTGTTGCCGCGGGAGCGCCCCATGCCGCTGCTTCGACTGGAGCGGGGTCTTCCCGGACTGCCGCATCTGCTCCCGCCAAGCGGCCAAGGGAGCCTACCCCTCCTCCTTCCCGCGCCAGACGCGGGACGGACTTTAACTTCTCCGCGTTCAGCTCCGACGAGGAAGAGGAAGAGGAGTAAGTTCTTCTTATTGTACTTGCAATTCTTTGTTCTTTGCTGTTTTTCATCTTGTCTTGTTTCTCACTTGCCCTCCTCTGCATCTCTTCCTTTTCAGGACTCTGGCGCAGAGGGCGGCGAAGAGGGCCAGGGTGCCGGTGATCGTCATCGAGGACGAACCCACTGCGTCAATAGGGGACGTGCCTGAGACGAACCCGTCGGACCCGGCGGCTGATCTTCATAGCAGCCCCCGGCGTAAGCGTCTTGTTCACTTCCCGCTGTTAGGCACGCACGAAGATCCTTACTGTGCTGATACTTGTTTGTTGACTTGGGCAGGAGCAGAGCGGCCTCACCAGGGGAGCCTGGAGACCGCCCCTGAAGCGTCAAGGGGGAGTCCCCCGACGAGGGAGAGGTCTCCGGTGAGGGAGGAGGCTCCGACAAGGGAGGAGCCCCCGGCAAGGGAAGGGACTCCGGCAAGGGAGGAGCCCCCGGCGAGGGAGGAGACTCCGGCAAGGGAGGAGCCCCCGGCCCGGCAAGGATCTCCGGCAAGGGACCGCGCCAGCGATCCCCCGGCGACGGAGACCACAGCGGAAGGCCCTGGCACAGGTAACTTCCCTGCTTCCAAAACTCCCCTTGGCTTCTTCCGCTTCTTGATCTTCCTCTTGGATTTTTCTCGAATTTTGCTTGAATCTTCTCCCCTCTTCCGGCCATCAGATCCATCTGCTGCAGAACCGATGGAGACGGAGGTCGCCGCCGAGGAAGCAGCCGGCGCCGGCGAGGAGGCTGCCAGGGTTGCCACCGCGGAGGCGGGCGGGGAGTCTGGCGGTCGTACCGACGACCCGGAGGCCACAGGAGCGCCAGGCGCTGCTCCGACCACTGGCTCCTCCGTCGCTGCCGCCGCGGCAGGCTCCGAAGAGCCCCAGCCTGGCATCTACCTGAAGGCCGGCGAGAACATCTTCATCAGCCTCCCCTGGGCGTCAAGCTCCAGGGCGCCGACCGAAGGGGAGACGCTGGACGGAGAGGTGCTTGCCTCTGCCGGGCTGAAGCTGGTTGACGCGCCAAGCAGCAGCAGCAGCGATCCTGAAGAGGAGCGCCTGCTGCGGAAGCTAGTGGCGCTCTACCGCACCCGGCAGGCCAAGCTGGAGTCCCGCGAAGCGCTCGTGGCAAAGGCTGGCACTGACATCGAGAAGCGCGCAGAAGAGCTCTGAGGCGCCCATCAGGAAGCTCTCCGCTCCCTGGCAAAGGAGCGGGAGCAACTCGCCGAGGCGCAGCAGGCCTTCCTCTTCGAGAAGGCCGACGTCGAGGAGCACCAACGACTTGCCGCGGAGAAGTTGTCTTCGCAGGAAGGTGACTTGATGCAGCGGAAGGTCAACCTCGACAGCCACGAGGAGGAACTTGCCGCGCGCGAGCGGGCAGTTGGCGGAGCTGTCAAGCAGGCCGAAGATGCCGCCGCAGCTGCCGAGGCCGCCAAGACTGAGCTGGAGCTGAAGGTGACGCAGCTGGAGGCGGACCTCAAGGCGAGCGGTGACGAGCTTGCCGCACTCAAGCTTAAGCGTGAGAGGGACGCCAATAGCTACTTGGAGCTGCAGGCCCTTTTCAACGAGAAGGGCAAGGAGCTGGACGCCGCCAAGAACTCCAACGCCGGTCTCGAAGCGAAGCTGGCGGCCCTGACCAAATCTCTGGAAGGCGCCAAGGAGCAGGAGACGGCCCTGAAGGAGGAGGTCAAGGCCGGCAAGGTGCTGTTGGCGAAGGCCGCCGCCGCCCGGAAGACTTTGTCGGAGGATATGGAGCACTGGATGGAGGGCCTGGTGGACGTCGCCGCGGACGTCGACAAGGAGCTGGCGCAGTTGGGGATGGTGGATCTCAGGTACTCCTACGACGAGAACCTCCAACCCAGCGCGAAGCTTACTCTGTTCTTCAAAGGCGTGGCGACGGCGCTCCAGCGAATCCGGGAGCAGTTCCCAAAGCAGCTTGCCGACGAGTCGCGCAAGATCTGCGTGGGAGCTCTCCAGAAGGTGCTGATGAAGGTGGCCTTCCGCAACCCAGGCCTCCGCCTCAACAACGTCCTCTGAAGCCTGCCGCCAGATGCTGATCTAGAGGAGCTCAAGGCCCTTGTCGCACCTATCGTGGACAAGGTGAGCAGAATCAGGAGGGTCGAAGGTGACCGTGTAGACTAGGCCATTTATCTTCTTCTTTCCTTGTCGCTGTCAATCATGTGATGAAAAATAGTCTGTTAGAGCTGCGACAAGTTATTCTGTAATATACTTCTATCTTGGGTAGTAATTGCTATGTTATTTCCTCTACTTGCTTCCTCCCCTTGTATGTTTTTACCCTACGCTTTTAGGGAACTTGCCGGTGCGGGCACCTTTGCCGCGAGCGCTGAATGCGGAACATCAGTAGCCTGCCGGCGGTGCCGCAACCGACAGGAAACCTCGTCGTGGAGCTAGTTGCAGCTCCCTTAAATTGTTGAGCGGACTCGAAACAAAAGTAAGGGGGCGACTAGATACAAGTTGGTTCATCCGCGCACAGGTTTTCCATACAAGGGACGATCGCAAGAAGGAAGATAACTCTATAAATTTAATTGCTATGTTATTTCCTTTACTTGACTCCTTCCTTTGTATGGTTTTTACCCTGCGCATATACGGAACTTGCCGGCGCGGGCACGCTTGCCGCGAGTGCCGAGTGCGGAACGTCAGCGATCTGCGGGCGGTGCTGCGGACGACAAGAAACCTTGTTGCGGAGCTAGTTGCAGCTCACTTAAGTTGTTGAGCGGACTCGAAACAACAGTAAGGGCGCAACTAGCTACGAGTCGGCTCCTCCGCGCCCAGGTTTCCCATACAAAGCACGGGCGTTCAAGGAAAATAACTTAAAAACTTAAAGAAAATCTGATTGCTCAAACTTTGGCACTTATCTTTCTCTGTTGTTTGCTTTCCCGGCAAGGCAGAACCTTCGGGGGTATGTGCTGAGCACATAATCTTTATGCACGGGGTCTGCGCCCGGCTTTGTACAAGGGATTACATGCAACAGCGGCAAGACTTGTACAAATGGGTGGTTGCCGGACAGGGTCCGACAACCGCGCCTCACGGGCAAAGCTTGCGAAGATGCATAATATTCCAGGAGTTGCTCACTGGTACGCCATCCTCGGTCCCAAGGCGGACAGCGCCAAGCCTAGTGACTCGCTACACCCGGTAAGGGCCTTCCCACTTCGGCGTCAACTTGTCGGAAATCTTTGGCGGACCGATCACGCCAAAGAAACAAGGTCGCCTTCCTGGAAACTTCGGGCGTTAACTTTGCGGCTATGGTAGCGGCGCAAAGCTTGCTGGTAGCGAGCGGCTCGCACAGCAGCCTGAAGACGATCTTCCTCAAGGAGCAGTGCGTCATCTTGCCGCAGCTCCTCTTGCTCAAGCTCATCATAAGCGAGCACTCGAGGTGACCCGTATACGAGTTCCGTGGGGATAACTGCCTCCGCTCCACAAACTAGAGCGAAGGGTGTCTGGCCAGCGGCTCGATTTGGCGTCATTCTGATCGGCCAAAGAACCACTGGCAGCTCCGCGCCAAAGCCTCTGCCGGAGAGGCGGACGGCAGCGGCGGACGGTGCAAGGAGCGAGATATGCTCGGACTTCTAACTGCGTTAGAAGGAGCAGTACCTCATCCAAGCGACCGTGCCGCGCTCATGCCGGCATGTTGGCGTGCATGCCGATCCTGGGTACTTCCGGATCCGCCAGCTTGATCTTGGCCCAGCAGGCGTATGGTACCATGGGTACCATGACGCTGCTGGTCCCGCGCCTCCTGGGATGGGCGCGGTGCGTGTATGGACGCCGAGGTCTTGGAGTGCGTGCGGTCATTGTGGGAGGCGACTGTTGGGGAACGTAGTAATTTCAAAAAAATTCCTACGCACACGCAAGATCATGGTGATGCATAGCAACGAGAGGGGAGAGTGTTGTCTACGTACCAACGCAGACCGACTGCGGAAGCGATCACACAACGTAGAGGAAGTAGTCGTACGTCTTCCCGATCCGACCGATCCAAGCACCGTTACTCCGGCACCTCCGAGTTCTTAGCACACGTTCAGCTCGATGACGATCCTCGGGCTCCGATCCAGCAAAGCGTCGAGGAAGAGTTCCGTCAGCACGATGGCGTGGTGACGATCTTGATGTACTACCGACGCAGGGCTTCGCCTAAGCACTACAACGGTATGATCGAGGTGGAATTTGGTGGCAGGGGGCACCGCACACGGCTAAGGAACGATCTCAAGGATCAACTTGTGTGTCTAGAGGTGCCCCCTGTCCCCGTATATAAAGGATCCAAGGGGAGGGGCTGGCCGGCCAAGGAGGGAGGCGCAGGAGGAGTCCTACTCCTACCGGGAGTAGGACTCCCCCCTCCAATCCTATTCCAACTAGGACTCCAAGGGGGGAAGAGAGAGAGAGGTGGCCGGCCACCTCTCCTAGTCCTAATAGGACTAGGGGAGGGGGGAGGCATGCAGCCCTCCATGGCAGCCCCTTTCACCTTTCCACTAAGGCCCATGTAGGCCCATTTTGCTCCCGGGGGGTTCCGGTAACCCTCCCGGTATTCCGGTAAAATCCCGATTTCACCCGGAACACTTCCGGTGTCCAAACATAGGCTTCCAATATATCAATCTTTATGTCTCAACCATTTTGAGACTCCTCGTCATGTCCGTGATCACATCTGGGACTCCGAACAACCTTCGGTACATCAAAATGCATAAACTCATAATAACTGTCATCGTAACGTTAAGCGTGCGGACCCTACGGTTCGAGAACAATGTAGACATGACCGAGACACGTCTCCGGTCAATAACCAATAGTGGGACCTGGATGCCCATATTGGCTCCTACATATTCTACGAAGATCTTTATCGGTCAGACCGCATAACAACATACGTTGTTCCCTTTGTCATCGGTATGTTACTTGCCCGAGATTCGATCGTCGGTATCCAATACCTAGTTCAATCTCGTTACTGGCAAGTCTCTTTACTCGTTCCGTAATACATCATCCCACAACTAACTCATTAGTTGCAATGCTTGCAAGGCTTAAGTGATGTGCATTACCGAGAGGGCCCAGAGATACCTCTCCGACAATCGGAGTGACAAATCCTAATCTCGAAATATGCCAACCCAACATCTACCTTTGGAGACACCTGTAGTACTCCTTTATGATCACCCAGTTACGTTGTGACGTTTGGTAGTACCCAAAGTGTTCCTCCGGTAAACGGGAGTTGCATAATCTCATAGTCATAGGAACATGTATAAGTCATGAAGAAAGCAATAGCAACATACTAAACGATCGGGTGCTAAGCTAATGGAATGGGTCATGTCAATCAGATCATTCGTCTAATGATGTGATCCCGTTAATCAAATAACAACTCTTTGTCCATGGTTAGGAAACATAACCATCTTTGATTAACGAGCTAGTCAAGTAGAGGCATACTAGTGACACTCTGTTTGTCTATGTATTCACACATGTATTATGTTTCCGGTTAATACAATTCTAGCATGAATAATAAACATTTATCATGATATAAGGAAATAAATAATAACTTTATTATTGCCTCTAGGGCATATTTCCTTCAGTCTCCCACTTGCACTAGAGTCAATAATCTAGATCACATCACCATGTGATTAACATCGATAGTTCACATCATCATGTGATTAACACCCATAGTTCACATCGCCATGTGACCAACACCCAAAGGGTTTACTAGATTCAGTAATCTAGTTCACATCGCTATGTGATTAACACCCAAAGTGTACTAAGGTGTGATCATGTTTTGCTTGTGAGAGAATCTTAGTCAACGGGTCTGCCACATTCAGATCCACATGTATTTTGCAAATTTCTATGTTAACAATGCTCTGCATGGAGCTACTCTAGCTAATTGCTCTCACTTTCAATATGTATCTAGACTGAGACTTAGAGTCATCTAGATTAGCGTCAAAACTTGCATCGGCGTAAACCTTTACGACGAACCTTTTTATCACGTCCATAATCGAGAAACATATCCTTATTTCACTAAGGATAATTCTGACCGCTGTCCAGTGATCTACTCCTAGATCACTATTGTACTCCCTTGCCAAATCAGTGCAGGGTATACAATAGATCTGGTATACAGCATGACATACTTTATAGAACCTATGGCCAAGGCATAGGGAATGACTTTCATTCTCTTTCTATCTTCTGCCGTGGTCGGGCTTTGAGTCTTACTCAACTTCACAGCTTATAATACAGGCAAGAACTCTTTCTTTGACTGCTCCATTTTGAACTACTTCAAAATCTTGTCAAGGTATGTACTCATTGAAAAAACTTATCAAGCGTCTTGATCTATCTCTATAGATCTTGAAGCTCAATATGTAAGCAGCTTCACCGAAGTCTTTCTTTGAAAAACTCCTTTCAAACACTCCTTTATGCTTTACAGAATAATTCTACATTATTTCCGATCAACAATATGTCATTCACATATACTTATCAGAAATGTTGTAGTGCTCCCACTCACTTTCTTGTAAATACAGGCTTCACCGCAAGTCTGTATAAAACTATATGCTTTGATCAACTCATCAAAGTGTATATTCCAACTCCGAGATGCTTGCACCAGTCCACAGATGGATCGTTGGAGCTTGCACATTTTGTTAGCACCTTTCGGATTGACAAAACCTTTTGTTGCATCATATACAACTCTTCTTTAATAAATCCATTAAGGAATGCAGTTTTGTTTATCCATTTGCCAGATTTCATAAAATGCGGCAATTACTAACATGATTCGGACAGACTCAAGCATAGATATGAGTGAGAAGCTCTCATCATAGTCAACACCTTGAACTTGTCGAAAACCTTTTGCGACAATTCTAGCTTTGTAGATAGTAACACTACTATCAGCGTCCGTCTTCCTCTTGAAGATCCATTTATTCTCAATTGCTTGCCGATCATCGGGCAAGTCAACCAAAGTCCAAACTTTGTTCTCATACATGGATCATATCTCAGATTTCATGGCCTCAAACCATTTCGCGGAATCTGGGCTCATCATCGCTTCCTCATAGTTCGTAGGTTCGTCATAGTCAAGTAACATGACCTCCAGAACAGGATTACCGTACCACTCTAGTGCGGATCTCACTCTGGTTTACCTACGAGATTCGGTTGTAACTTGATCTGAAGTTACATGATCATCATCATTAGCTTCCTCACTAATTGGTGTAGTCACAAGAACAGATTTTTGTGATGAACTACTTTCCAATAAGGTAGAAGGTACAATTACCTTATCAAGTTTTCTACTTTCCTCCCACTCACTTCTTTCAAGAGAAACTCCTTCTCTAGAAAGGATCCATTATAAGCAACGAATGTCTTGCTTTAGGATCTGTGATAGAAGGTGTACCCAACAGTCTCCTTTGGGTATCCTATGAAGACATATTTCTCCAATTTGGGTTTGAGCTTATCAGGATGAAACTTTTTCTCATAAGCATCGCAACCCCAAACTTCAAGAAACGACAACTTTGGTTTCTTGCCAAACCATAGTTCATAAGGCGTCGTCTCGACGGATATAGATGGTTCCCCTTTTTAATGTGAATGCAGCTGTCTCTAATGCATGACCCCAAAAACCATAGTGGTAAATCGGTAAGAAACATCATAGATTGCACTATATCCAATAAAGTACGGTTATGACGTTCGGACACACCATTATGCTGTGGTGTTCCAGGTGGCGTGAGTAGTGAAACTATTTCACATTGGTTTAACTGAAGACCAAACTCGTAACTCAAATATTTGTCTCCGCGATCAGATCGTAGAAACTTTATTTTCTTGTCACGATGATTTTCCACTTCACTCTGAAATTCTTTGAACTTTTCAAATGTTTTAGACTTATGTTTCATCAAGTACATATACCCATATCTGCTCAAATCATCTGTGAAGTTTAGAAAATAATGATACTTGCCGTGAGCCTAAACACTCATCGGACCGCATACATCAGTATGTATTATTTCCAATAAGTCATTTGCTCGCTCCGGAGAACGGAGTCTTAGTCATCTTGCCCATAAAGCATGGTTCGCAAGCATCAAGTGATTCATAATCAAGTGATTCCAAAATCCCATCAGCATGGAGTTTCTTCATGTGCTTTACACCAATATGACCTAAACGGCAGTGCCACAAATAAGTTGCACTATCATTATTAACTTTGCATCTTTTGGTTTAATATTATGAATATGTGTATCACTAAGATCGAGATCCAATGAACTATTTTCATTGGGTGTGTAACCATATAAGGTTTTATTCATGTAAACAGAACAACATTTTATTCTTTTACTTAAATGAATAACCGTATTACAATAAACATGATCAAATCATATTCATGCTCAACGCAAACACCAAATAACACTTATTTAGGTTCAACACTAATCCCGAAAGTATAGGGAGTGTGCGATGATGATCATATCAATCTTGGAACCACTTCCAACACACATCGTCACTTCACCCTTAACTAGTCTCTGTTCATTCTGCAACTCCCGTTTCGAGTTACTACTCTTAGCAACTGAACTAGCATCAAATACTGAGGTGTTGCTATAAACACTAGTAAAGTACACATCAATAACATGTATATCAAATATACTTATGTTCACTTTGCCATTCTTCTTATCCGCCAATCACTTGGGGTAGTTCCGCTTCCAATGACCAGTCCCTTTGCAGTAGAGCACTTAGTCTCAAGCTTAGGACCAGACTTGGGCTTCTTCACTTGAGCAGCAACTTGTTTGCCGTTCTTCTTGAAGTTCCCCTTCTTCCCTTTGCCCTTTTCTTGAAACTAGTGGTCTTGTCAACCATCAACACTTGATGTTTTTCTTGATTTCTACCTTCGTTGATTTCAGCATCACGAAGAGCTTGGGAATTGTTTCCGTTATCCCTTGCATATCATAGTTCATCACGAAGTTCTACTAACTTGGTGATGGTGACTAGAGAATTTTGTCAATCACTATCTTATCTAGGAGATTAACTCCCACTTGATTCAAGTGATTTTAGTACCCAGACAATCTGAGCACATGCTCACTAGTTGAGCAATTCTCCTCCATCTTTTAGCTATAGAACTTGTTGGAGACTTCATATCTCTCAACTCGGGTATTTGCTTGAAATATTAACTTCAACTCCTGGAACATCTCATATGGTCCATGACGTTCAAAACGTCTTTGAAGTCCCGATTCTAAGCCGTTAAGCATGGTGCACTTAAACTATCAAGTAGTCATCATATTGATCTAGCCAAACATTCATAACGTCTGCATCTGCTCTTGCAATAGGTCTGTCACCTAGCGGTGCATCAAGGACATAATTTTTCTGTGCAGCAATGAGGATAAACCTCATATCACGGATCCAATCCGCATCATTGGTACTAACATCTTTCAACACAATTTTTCTCTAGGAACATATCAAAATAAACATATGAAAGCAACAACGCGAGCTATTGATCTACAACATGATTTGCAAAATACTACCAGGACTAAGTTCATGATATATTTAAGTTCAATTTAATCATATTACTTAAGAACTCCCACTTAGATAGACATCCCTCTAATCCTCTAAGTGATCACGTGATCCAAATCAACTAAACCATAACCGATCATCACGTGAGATGGAGTAGTTTTCAATGGTGAACATTGTTATGTTGATCATATCTACTATATGATTCACGCTCGACCTTTCGGTCTCCGTGTTCCGAGGCCATATCTGCATATGCTAGGCTCGTCAAGTTTAACCTGAGTATTCTGCGTGTGCAAAACTGGCTTGCACCCGTTGTAGATGGACGTAGAGCTTATCACACCCGATCATCACGTGGTGTCTGGGCACGATGAACTTTGGCAACGGTGCATACTCAGGGAGAACACTTCTTGATAATTTAGCGAGAGATCATCTTATAATGCTACCGTCAATCAAAGCAAGATAAGATGCATAAAAGGATAAACATCACATGCAATCAATATAAGTGATATGATATGGCCATTATCATCTTGTGCTTGTGATCTTCATCTCCGAAGCACTGTCATGATCACCATCGTCACCGGCGCGACACCTTGATCTCCATCGTAGCATCGTTGTCGTCTCGCCAATCTTATGCTTCCACGACTATCACTACCGCTTAGCAATAAAGTAAAGCATTACATCGCGATTGCATTGCATACAATAAAGCGACAACCATATGGCTCCTGCCAGTTGCCGATAACTTGGTTACAAAACATGATCATCTCATACAATAAAATCAGCATCATGCCTTGACCATATCACATCACAACATGCCCTGCAAAAACAAGTTAGACGTCCTCTACTTTGTTGTTTGCAAGTTTTACGTGGCTGCTACGGGCTTTAAGCAAGAACTCATCTCACCTACGCATCAAAACCACAACGATAGTTTGTCAAATAGACTCCGTTTTAACCTTCTCAAGGACCGGGTGTAGCCACACTCGGTTCAACTAAAGTTGGAGAGACAGTCGCCCGCAAGCCATCTATGTGCAAAGCACGTCGAGGGAACCGGTCTCGCGTAAGCGTACGCGTAAGGTTGGTCCGGGTCGTCTCGTCCAACAATACCGCCGAACCAAAGTATGACATGCTGGTAGGCAGTATGACTTGTATCGCCCACAACTCACTTGTGTTCTACTCATGCAAATAACATCAAACCATAAAACCTAGGCTCTGATACCACTGTTGGGGAACGTAGTAATTTCAAAAAAATTCCTACGCACACGCAAGATCATGGTGATGCATAGCAATGAGAGGGGAGAGTGTTGTCTACGTACCAACGCAGATCGACTGCGGAAGCGATCACACAACATAGAGGAAGTAGTCGTACGTCTTCCCGATCCGACCGATCCAAGCACCGTTACTCCGGCACCTCCGAGTTCTTAGCACACGTTCAGCTTGATGATGATCCTCGGGCTCCGATCCAGCAAAGCGTTGAGGAAGAGTTCCGTCAGCACGACGGCGTGGTGACGATCTTGATGTACTACCGACGCAGGGCTTCGCCTAAGCACTACAACGGTATGATCGAGGTGGAATTTGGTGGCAGGGGGCACCGCACACGGCTAAGGAATGATCTCAAGGATCAACTTGTGTGTCTAGAGGTGCCCCCTGCCCCCGTATATAAAGGATCCAAGGGGAGGGGCTGGCCGGCCAAGGAGGGAGGCAGAGGAGGAGTCCTACTCCTACCGGGAGTAGGACTCCCCCCTCCAATCCTATTCCAACTAGGACTCCAAGGGGGAAAGAGAGAGAGAGGTGGCCGGCCACCTCTCCTAGTCCTAATAGGACTAGGGGAGGGGTGGTGGCGCGCAGCCCTCCATGGCAGCCCCTTTCACCTTTCCACTAAGGCCCATGTAGGCCCATTTGGCTCCCGGGGGGTTCCGGTAACCCTCCCGGTATTCCGGTAAAATCCCGATTTCACCCGGAACACTTCCGGTGTCCAAACATAGGCTTCCAATATATCAATATTTATGTCTCGACCATTTCGAGACTCCTCGTCATGTCTGTGATCACATCCGGGACTCCGAACAACCTTCGGTACATCAAAATGCATAAACTCATAATAACTGTCATCGTAACGTTAAGCGTGCGGACCCTACGGTTCGAGATCAATGTAGACATGACCGAGACACGTCTCCGGTCAATAACCAATAGCGGGACCTGGATGCCCATATTGTCTCCTACATATTCTACGAAGATCTTTATCGGTCAGACCGCATAACAACATACGTTGTTCCCTTTGTCATCGGTATGTTACTTGCTCGAGATTCGATCGTCGGTATCCAATACCTAGTTCAATCTCGTTACTGGCAAGTCTCTTTACTCGTTCCGTAATACATCATCCCACAACTAACTCATTAGTTGCAATGCTTGCAAGGCTTAAGTGATGTGCATTACCGAGAGGGCCCAGAGATACCTCTCCGACAATCGGAGTGACAAATCCTAATCTCGAAATACGCCAACCCAACATCTACCTTTGGAGACACCTGTAGTACTCCTTTATGATCACCCAGTTATGTTGTTACATTTGGTAGTACCCAAAGTGTTCCTCCGGTAAACGGGAGTTGCATAATCTCATAGTCATAGGAACATGTATAAGTCATGAAGAAAGCAATAGCAACATACTAAATGATTGGGTGCTAAGCTAATGGAATGGGTCATGTCAATCAGATCATTCATCTAATGATGTGATCCCGTTAATCAAATAGCAACTCTTTGTCCATGGTTAGGAAACATAACCATCTTTGATTAACGAGCTAGTCAAGTAGAGGCATACTAGTGACATTCTGTTTGTCTATGTATTCACACGTGTATTATGTTTCCGGTTAATACAATTCTAGCATGAATAATAAACATTTATCATGATATAAGGAAATAAATAATAACTTTATTATTGCCTCTAGGGCATATTTCCTTCAGCGACCGCGCCACCGACGTGCGGCGCGACCTGGTCCTTGGACCTGGCAGCGCCATGGGTCTCCCCGTCGGCGCCCGCTCTTCCGCCGGCGCCTACTCCACCAGCCGTACGCTCCGGCGATGGTGGGTTCGGCGCGGACGGAGCAGCTACCTCCGAAGCCTTCTTCTTCGGCGGCATGCTGATGGAGACGATGAAGGTTTGGCTCGTGCGAACCCCGGATCAGGTTCGCACAACCTCGACGTGCCCCCTACCTGGCGCGCCAAAGATGTCGGGGGTTGCTGGTCCCTCGCACACCTATGGGGATTGGCGGACCGAGCCCCTTTTGGTTCGGCAGGGGGCGGTGGATGCACAAAGAGCAGATCGAGGTGAACGCACGAGCGAGACGATCGGTTTACCTAGGTTCGGGCCGCACGGATGCGTAAAACCCTACTCCTGCTTTGGTGGTTGTATTGAGTTCTTGCTCGGGAGCGGCGAGTGCTACAGTACACTCAAGCAGCTGGCGAGACCGAGCGTGAGAATGGCCGTCCTTCTCTTCTCTATTGCGCATGGGCCTCCTTTTATATGTCTAAGGGGTCACCGACATGTGGCAACAGAGGTGTGGGTAAAAATGTAAAAGGGGTGGTAGTTGGCGCCACCGCCTGCTACAGTTGTATCCTACCTAACCCTGACGGCAGGGGACAAAGGCATTAAATGCCTGTCTGTGTCGCTTAGACGGGGCGGAAAGGGACCGTCAGGGGGGCCACCGTTTTCCACGATGGCTCCTTGTCAGCGCCTGCTTGCCACCGCATGCCCCCGGCTGCACAGCCTCCCGCCACGTACGCCAGGAATGGTCCCAGGCCGACACGTTGGTGGGTGAGCTAGAGTGCGGGCTGCGGGGTAGTAGCTTGCCGCGGCAAGCGCCTTGCCGCGGATGTTGTCTTGTCGCGTCCGGGAGCTTGTCGCTCACCGGGTCTTGTCGGGGCGCGTAGTGCGCCGCAGCGAGCTTCTTGAGATGCTTTGGTTGGTCTTCCCGGCAAGCTCCTCTTGCCGGGGTCTCGTCTCCTTCCCGGCAAGCTCCTCTTGCCGGGCCCTTGTTTCCTTCCCGGCAAGCTCCTCTTGCCGGGGTCTTGTCTCCTTCCCGGCAAGCTCCTCCTGCCGGGGCCTTGTTTTGCTCTTGGATACTTTGTTCTTGAATGGCTCCAAAGGATCCACGGAGGGTCTTGGCGGTCGCCCGGCAAGCCTTGCCGCGGGTCGCTACGACTGCCCGTGCACAAGTTCGGGGTACTAAGGTACCCCTACTTTAGTACACCGACATAGATCCTAACTCATGTATTGATCATCCATGATTTAGCGTATTAAGCTGCCACAATACAATATACTAATAAACAAATAGAAGAATGGTCATGTGAAGTAACATCTACATACCGGTAAGAATATCGGCAGTGTTACCTTATCCATTGAGGATTGCCATTGGACTTGTTTCAAGCTGATACAATCAAGAGTGGCAGAAGATAGAAAGAAAAGGTCTAAGAACTAAATAAATATGCAGAGAAGCAAAATACATCACAGTGGCATCGCCCTACAACATTGGAAACCATGAACCATTAACTGAACATATGTTATCAGTTGTGCAATAATTTTTTTAAACAACTAATCTGCACACACTGGAATTTGATTAGTACAAAAAAAATAAGAAATAGAGGTGGTAAGAAATATATGTCTCAAATTTGCTCATTTAGTACAAAAAAGTCAAATATTTGATCTCAGCAAAAGCAAGACGATACTCTCCGGCTTTGTGAAACTGGGGATTGTTTTCTCATGTATGTTTGCGATACTATGGTATAGCTTTAGAGTTCATTAAATCAGGAAATTAGAGAAGATGCAATCATGCTTGAACAATTGCCCTAATAACATGTTTGTTGTTCTCATTGGGGAGGATGTAGATCAAGCCACCGAATACACTACTTATTTCCTTATAGAAAGGGTGTCACCTTTTATACATGTAACTATTTGAAGTGTGTTTTAAAAACACAAATTCCAGGTGGTGGAGCAATTTCATTTCCGTTTATGTAATTGTTTCTTGTATCCTAATATATCTTGAAACATATATGGTAATGCAATTTGAAACTCCGAACTATAGAACATTAATATTTTTATGTGACATATTGTACTAAATGAATGCTGCCAGTAAAATGTGCAGGTAAACTTCTCTAACTTTCACTGTTAAAAAGTTTTCAAAATGGTCGACTGGTAATGCATAATAACGTAGTATTTTGATTAAAAATAGTTTTGTGATCTCATAAGTTTATAATGCTTGGTGAACATCTATTTTATGAATATCAAATCAATTATTTTCTAAATATCAAAGTAAATAATTTATTGTTCCTATGGGTTTTCAAAACATATTTAAATCTTTGAACTCTTGTTTTATTCCATAGTTACAAATTAACCTATCATCGAACTTCACCTAAGAATGTATGTATAGATAATGTGTTCCTGTGTACCATCTCAACTGGCAGAATTGGCGAACCCACCATGAAATAATTTTGATTATGTTGTTCCTCATGAAACTAACAAATGTATAAGTGTTTAACATGATTCAGGTGTTGTAAGATGAAACGAAGGCGGCAACCCGAGTGTTGGTTAAGAAATGAGGTGTGGCCTACTACCATGCATGAAAACATCACTAAGTTACGTATCAACAGTTCAAACACATAGATGAGTTTAGACCCAAGTCCTAATTAAGTGACAATCCATAAATGCATATCCCTGGAAACAACTGCCGGTAAACCATGTGTTTTACGTACATATATGCCAGGAGCAAATAATTCAAACCATTTACACACGATATGTATGCATGCACTCTAGAAGAAAAAATAAATAAATCAGTAGAAGTAATGCAAACATAATGTGTTTTATTCCGTAATCCGAATTTCAAAACATTGCAATAAGACAAACCTCCAGATGGTGAAGCGCTTGCATGAATGACTGAGATTACCAATTATTGTTATGCAGATCGCAATTAACTTTCACACTGCCATGCATAGCATGCAAAAAAGTAGTAAATATTCAGTCATTGGATGTTGGTGTAGACCTGATCATATTTCATCGCTAGACAATTAATTTACCGTTGAGAGCACGCTATTGAATCGATCAAGTTCTTTCCAACCGTACGTAGACTCCATGCACATATACACGCTTTCGTGATTAGGCATGTTACGAGCATGGCAATCAAATCGTGTGTATGTGTATGTGTGTTTCCCATGGAATAGATGAAGCGATTGGCTCGTACATGCTCGTCTCCAAGTAGAATAGATCCAGTAGTCTGCTAGGTTTTGTAACTGGCCATATTTTACCGTAAACCCATCTTCTCGTATGCGAGTATTGCGAGAAAACACTCGACCGGCTGTATCTATAACATTGAGTTTTCCGAGCAGCGCTTCCATCGTCCTCCAGTCATCCACCATCTCCTCGCCCTTGAGGTCGCCCAACAAATCAAGTGAAGCATGTACCTGCCCTTGCGTCGGCGTCGTGCACTGCTATCCAGCCGCCCTAGCACACGATGGAAGAGCCAGCATGCAGCCCCGCATGGGAGGCCATCTAGTCTAGGCTGTAGCTCTTCCTCAAGGCTGTCCGGTATGAAACTTCAAAGTTTAGGATGGCATGGACAGGACAGCGCAAGTGTTTCTTGACGGTGCTAGGGTTTCTTCATGGGAGATAATGTTTGCAGGTCAAAGGAAGTTAGGTTCGAATTTTTTTTGACTATGGAATCTAAGGTTAGAGTTTGTTATTACAACATTTTGTACGTCAAAGTCAGCATATTAAACTCGGACCATTATAACTGGCTCCAGAGGATTGACGGTTAGTATTTTACCTATTTTGATTTTTGACAATTAATTAATAACGTGGGTTCTTGGAACAAATCGGGAGTTTTTTTGAAGGAACATATGGGATTGTTAGATTGATTAAAATAAAAGTTATATAAAATCATTTTTATTGAGGATTTCACCAGTCAATCTACACCGTAATTATTCGGTCCCACCGGATGTACGGCTCGTATTTACTGATTTACGTGGGAATTTCTTGGGAGTCCATAATTATTAGAAGTATAGATAGATAAGTACTTCTCGTAATACTCCATGGTATGCTGATTATGCTAATTATATTGTTGCTAAGTTTATACCACCTAGCTTCACATACCAGCAAAAGAAAAAGTTCTTCTATTACTTGAGACATTACTTTTGGGATGACCCACATCTTTACAAAGGAGTAGGTGGTGTTATTAGACGTTGTGTACCCGAGCATGAACAGGAACAGATCCTACGCAAGTGTCATTCTGAGTCTTATGGAGGACACCATGCTGGGGATAGAACTGCACATAAGAAATTGCAATCTGGTTTTTATTGGCCTACTCTCTTCAAGGATGCCCGTAAGTTTGTTTTGTCTTGTGATGAATGTCAAAGAATTGGTAATATTAGTAGACGTCAAGAAATGTCTATAAATTATTCTCTTGTTATTGAACCGTTTGATGTATGGGGCTTTGATTATATGAGACCTTTTCCTGCCTCTAATGGATACACACATATTTTAGTTGCTGTTGATTACGTTACTAAGTGGGTAGAAGTTATTCCAACTAGTAGTGCTGATCATAACACTTTCCGAGGTTTGGAGTCCCTAGATATTTAACGACTGATGGTGGTTCACACTTTATTCATGGTGCCTTCCGTAAAATGCTTGCTAAATATGATGTTAATCATAGAATTGCATCTCCTTATCACCCACAGCCTAGTGGTCAAGTAGAATTGAGCAATAGAGAACTCAAATTAATTTTGCAAAAGATTGTTAATAGGTCTAGAAAGAATTGGTCTAAGAAACTTGATGATGCATTATGGGCATATAGAACTGCATACAAAAATCCTATGGGTATGTCTCCGTATAAAATGGTTTATGGAAAAGCATGTCACTTACCTCTCGAACTAGAACATAAGGCATATTGGGCTATTAAAGAGATTAACTATGATTTCAAACTTGCCGATGAGAAGAGGTTATTTGATATTAGCTTACTTGATGAATGGAGAACCCAGGCTTATGAAAATGCCAAGTTGTTTAAAGAAAAAGTTAAAAGATGGCATGACAAAAGGATACAAAAGCGTGAGTTTAATGTAGGTGAGTATGTATTGCTATACAACTCTCGTTTAAGATTTTTTGCAGGAAAACTTCTCTCTAAATGGGAAGGCCCCTCCGTCATCGAAGAGGTTTATCATTCCGGTGCCATAAAAATCAACAACTTCGAGGGCACAAATCCGAAGGTGGTAAACGGTCAAAGAATTAAACATTATATCTCAGGTAATCCCATAAATGTTGAAACCAATATTATTGAAACTGTAACCCTAGAGGAATACATAAGGGACACTTTCCGGAATGTTTCAAACTCTGAAAAGGAATAGGTATGTGGTACGGTAAGTAAACCGACTCCAAAACAATTTTTAAGGCAATATTTCTCCGTTTTGGAATATTTAGAAAAATAGAAAAATAAGTAGCAGTTTGGGAAGGACACGAGGGCCCCACGAGGGTGGTGGGCGCGCCCCCTACCTCGTGAGCACCTCGTGTGCCTTCCGGACTCCGTTTTCGTGCACGATACGTATTTTGGTCGGTAAAAACTCATTATATATTCTCCCGAAGGTTTTGACTCCCGTATCACGCAAAAATCTCCTGTTTTTGTTTCGAGTTGTTTTTCTGACAGATCTAGATTATCATGACGTCCCCAAGTGCTTCCAAGGACAAGTTCTTCGAGAAGGTCATCAACCCTTACCTCACGGAGGTGCTGCGACACCCGCAAACCATTGAGATGCGTGATGGGTTGCTGCACATCCGCGATATTGAGGGACCAAAGGGAACTGGAAGCGTGGAGCCGAGGCTCGAAGCAATGGAGCAATAAATTTTCAAGTGCCAGGGGATGGTGGAGCGTGGAATCAACGCTAGCCACATGATGCTCGCGGAGTTCAGTAACAACTACCGGCTGGATGCCAAGAACACCGAGGAGGCCATCTTCAAGCTATATGAGAAGATCGAGCGCCTCCAAGCCCAAATCAATGACCTGCAAAACCAAAACTGTGAGTATGAATATAGATTCAAAAGAATGAGTTTGGCTGCAGATTCGAGGATTCCGGAGACTCGATCATCCTTCTATGATGGTGAACCTATGCCTTGTAAGATGGATGACAAGCCCGCATGATCAACAACACCTTCACCTTCTTCACCAACCAAGGAGACATAATCACATGGGTATGGGCACTCCCCTTGGCAACTGCCAAGCTTGGGGAAGGTGCCCTGGTATCGTATCACCATCACAACTCCTATCTTTATCATTTTTCTTAGTTCGATCCTATTAGTAGTATCTTGATCTAGTAGAATAAAGTTTATGGCATGATCTAGTTTTGAGTTCTGCTTTTTGATCTCTCTTTGTAATCGAGTCCGTGAGCTATATATAATAAAGATTAGTGTTGAGTCAAGGGCTTGATTATTTTGCCATGATCTTGGGTGAATAAAAGAAAAAGAGAGAAGAACAAAAAGAAACAAAGATTCCATATTGATCTTATTGAGAGTAATGACTTCACATAGAAAGAGTATGATGATTAAAAGTTGTTGGGAGTTGGCAGACATAGCTTTGGTCATTGTTGCAATTAATAGGAAGTAATAAGGAAAGAGAGGTTTTCACATATAGATATATTATCATTGACATCTTTTATGATTGGGAGCACTCATTAAAATATGACATGCTAAAGAGTTGATGTTGGACAAGGAAGACAACGTAATGAGTTATGCCTTTCTTATATCTGAGATAAAGTATGTTGTCATGGATCCTCTAACTTGTTGAGCTTGCCTTTCCCCCTCATGCTAGCCAAATTCTCAGCACCAAGTAGAAATACTACTTGTGCTTCCAAAATCCCTAAACCAGTTTTGCCATGAGAGTCCACCATACCTACCTATGGATTGAGTAAGATCCTTCAAGTAAGTTGTCATCGGTGCAAAGCTATAAAATTGCTCTAAATATGTATGATTGATTGGTGTGGGAGAAATAAGCTTTATACGATCTTGTGATGTGGAAGTAATAAAAGCGACGGACTGCATAATAAAGGTTCATATCACAAGGGGGAATATATAGTGACGTTCTTACGCATTGAGATTTTATGCATCCAACCATAAAAGCGCATGGCAACCTCTGCTTCCCTTTGCGAAGGGCCTATCTTTTATTATTATCCTCTACCTTATGCAAGAGTCATGGTGATCTTCACCTTTTCTTTTTCATTTTATCCTGTGGCAAGCTCAGCATGTTGGAAAGAACATGATATATATATATATATATATATATATATATATCTAATTGGATGTAGGGGAGCATGAACCATTATTGTTGACATTACCCTTGAGGTAAAAGGTTGTGGGGCAAAACTATAATCCCCTATCTTTCTCTGTGTCCGATTAAAACTCCGTAACCACAAGTATTGCGTGAGTGTTAGCAATTATGGAGGACTAAATGATAGTTGAGTATGTGGACTTGCTTTTTAGCTCTGACATAGACTCTTTCCGATATTATGATAAATTGCAATTGCTTCAATGACTGAGATTATAGTTTGTCGGAGCCCAATAAGGTTTATGATTTATACTTTTGCAATGTGAATAGATCATCACTTGAACATAAGTAATCATATGACATAATCTATATATGTTGTTATTATGAGAATAATCATGATGCCTTCATGTCCGTATTTTTTTATCGACGCCTCTACCTCTAAACATGAGGACATATTTATTGTTATCGGCTTTTCACTTGAGGACAAGCGAGGTCTAAGGTTGGGGAGTTGATACGTCCATTTTGCATCATGCTTTTATATCGATATTTATTTCATTATGGGCTGTTATTTCACTTTATGTCACAATACTTATGGCTATTCTCTCTTATTTTACAAGGTTTACATGAAGAGGGAGAATGCCGGCAGCTGGAATTCTGGGCTGGAAAAGGAGCAAATATTAGAGACCTATTCTGCGCAACTCCAAAAGACCTGAAACTCCACGGAACGTCTTAAAAGAAATAAAGAAAAATCCTCGCTAAAGATGAAGGCCAGGGGGCCCACACCCTGCTCACGAGGGTGGGGCGCCTCCCCTAGGGCGCGCCCCCCTACCTCGTGGGCCCCGTGGTGGCTCTCCGACGTCCGTCTTCTCCTATATGAAGTCTTTCGGTGAGAAAAAAAATAGGAAGGAAATTTTCAGGACGAGACTCCGCCGCCACGAGGCGGAACCTTGGCGGATCCAATCTAGAGCTCCGGCAGGGCTGTTCTGCCGGGGATACTTCCCTCCCGGAGGGGGAAATCATCACCATCGTCATCACCAACGCTCCTCTCATCGGGAGAGGGCAATCTCCATCAACATCTTCACCAGCACATCTCATCTCCAAACCCTAGTTCATCTCTTGTATCCAATTCTTGTCTCAAAGTCCCGGTGCTGGTAGGTTGCTAGTAGTGTTGACTACTCCTTGTAGTTGATGCTAGTTGGTTTATTTGGTGGAAGATTATATGTTCAGATCCTATATGCATATTATTACCCCTCTGATTATGAACAAGAATATGCTTTGTGAGTAACTATGTTTGTTCCCGAGGACAAGGGAGAAGTCTTGCAATTAGTAGTCATGTGAATTTGGTATTCGTTTGATATTTTGATAAGATGTATGTTGTCTAGCCACTAGTGCTGTTATGTGAACGTCGACTACATAACACTTCACCATTATTTGGGCCTAGAGGAAGGCATTGGGAAGTAATAAGTAGATGATGGGTTGCTAGAGTGACAGAAGCTTAAACCCTAGTTTATGCGTTGCTTCGTAAGGGGCTGATTTGGATCCATATGTTTCATGCTATGGTTAGGTTTACCTTAATACTTTTGTTGTAGTTGCGGATGCTTGCAATAGAGGTTAATCATAAGTGGGATGTTTGTTCAAGTAAGAACAGCACCCAAGCACCGGTCCACCCACATATCAAATTATCAAAGTATCAAACGCGAATCATATGAACGTGATGAAAACTAGCTTGACGATATTCCCATGTGTCCTCGAGAGCGCTTTTCCTATTATAAGAGTTTGTTCCAGCTTGTCCTTTGCTACAAAAAGGATTGGGACACCTTGCTGCACTTTATTTACTTTTGTTACTTGTTGCTCGTTACAATTTATCTTATCACAAAACTATCTGTTGCCACTTATTTCAGTACTTGCAGAGAATACCTTGCTGAAAACCGCTTATCATTTCCTTCTGCTCCTCGTTGGGTTCGACACTCTTACTTATAGAAAGGACTACGATAGATCCCCTATACTTGTGGGTCATCAACCAGCCACTATGTCCACCTCTCGTCGATACGCCGCCATGATTGGATCCTTGGAATCCAAGTGCCAGACACCTGTTGACCCACTAGATCTGAGTCACCAAAGCACTCACCCGGCTTAAATTCATCTCCTTAGCCATCCGAAGACGATGGAGCAAGGCCTCATATTCAGCTGCTTTGTTAGTGCAAGAGAACATAACAAAAATTATCACCTCATGGGGAAGTTAATATGACTCCAGCCCTCGAGCCTTCCAATTGTCTAGACCCATCAAAATAAATAGTCCAATAAGTGTTATCTGGCTTTTCCTCCGGTGCCTGCAACTCTGTCCAATCATTGATGAAGTCCACAAGTTCTTGGGATTTGATTGCTGTGTGAGGCGTATATTTTAACCCGTGAGGTCCAAGCTCAATAGCCCATTTGGCAACCCGGCCAGTTGCTTCTCTGTTTTTAATGATATCCCCTAAAGGGGCAGAACTGACCACTATGATAGGATGACCCTGAAAATAATGCTTAAGCTTCAGGCTTGCCGTGAAAACCCCATATACCAGCTTTTGCCAATGTGGGCACCTCTGCTTGGACTCAATAAGCACCTCGCTGATGTAATAAACCGGTTGTTGAACCGGATACTCCTTACCAGTCTCCTTGCGCTCCACAACAATAGCCACACTAACAGCCCGGGCATTAGCAGCCACATATAGAAACAAGGGCTCTTAATCAACAGGAGCAGAAAGGATAGGCGGTTCAGCTAACTGCCGCTTTAAGCTCTCGAAAGCTTCATTGGCAGCATCACTCCAGACGAAATGTTTTGTCTTCTTCATCATCTGATATAGAGGGATTGCCTTTTCTCCCAAATGGCTGATAAACCAGCTCAATGCTGCAATACGACCCGCCAGCCGTTGAACGTTAATACACGCCAGTTTAGCTATGTGATAGCTGTGATCTTCTCCGGATTAGCTTCAATGCCCCTATTAGAAACCAGAAAGCCCTAGAGCTTGCCTGCCGGTACACCAAAGACACATTTGCCCGGATTAAGCATCATCTTATAAACCCGGAGGTTATCCAAAGTCTCCTTCAAGTCATCTATTAATGTTTCATCCTTTCTGGACTTCACCACAATATCATCCACATAAGCATGAACATTGCGCCCAATCTTGTTATGAAGACAATTCTGGACACAGCGCTCATAGGTTGCCTGGGCACTCTTGAGCCCAAAGGGCATAGATAGATAGCAGAAGGCTCCAAAGGGAGTTATGAAAGCTGTCTTCTCCTAGTCCTTAACTGCAATTTTGATCTGATGATAACCAGAATAAGCATACAGAAAACACAAATGGTCACAACCCGCCATAGCATCAATGCTTTGATCAATACGAGGGAGAGAAAAGGGATCAGTTGGACAGGCCTTGTTCAAATCTGTGTAGTCCACACACATACGCCAAGTGCCGTTTTTCTTAAGTACCAGCACCGGATTAGCTAACCACTCAGGGTGCAAGACCTCCACAATAAACCCTGCTGCCAAAAGCCGAGCTACCTCCGCACCAATGGCATTGCGCCTTTCTTCATTGAAGCGGCGGAGAAACTGCCTGACCGGTTTAAACTTAGGATCTATATTAAGAGTGTCCTCAGCGAGTTCCCTTGGTACACCCGGCATGTCAGAAGGCTTCCATGCAAAGATGTCCCGGTACTCACGGATGAACTCGATGAGCGCGCTTTCCTATTTCGGATCCAGGTTAGCGCTGATGCTGAACTGCCTGGATGAATCGCCAGGAACAAAGTCAACCAGTTTAGTCTCCTCAGCCGATTTAAACTTTAACGCCGGATCATGCTCTGTAGTTGGCTTTTTCAGAGAATTCATATCTGCCGGATCAACATTGTCCTTATAAAACTTCAGCTCCTCTATGGCACAAACCGACTCAGCATAGGCCGCATCACCTTCTTCACATTCTAAAGCAATCTTCGGGCTCCCATGCACCGTGATGGTTCCTGTCGGTGTCAAAACCAGCGGATCTTGGGTAGGGGATCCCGAACTGTGCGTCTAGGCCGGATGGTAACAGGAAGCAAGGGACGCGAAGTTTTACCCAGGTTCGGGCCCTCTCGATGGAGGTAAAACCCTACGTCCTGCTTGATTAATATTGATGATATGGTAGTACAAGAGTAGATCTACCACGAGATCGAGGAGGCTAAACCCTAGAAGCTAGCATATGGTATGATTGTTGATGTGTATGTTCTATCGACTAGCCTGGCCCTGGTTTATATAATGCACCAGAGGCCTAGGTTAACAAGAGTCCTAGCCGAATACGCCGGTGGGGAGAAGACCTTGTCTTGATCGCCAAGTCTTTGTGGAATCTTCCTTGTATGCGGCAGTTGTCCGAACTGGCCCAAGAGTATACGGCCATGGGGGGCCTCGGCCCAATCTAATAGATCGGGAGACGACGTGGTGAGTACCCCCTAGTCCAGGACACCGTCAGTAGCCCCCTGAACCGGTCTTCAAGTTAGGGACGCTCCTCGATTCTTCCGAATTGTTCTTCATCTTTGGTCGTCGGTCTTGAAAACTGGTTCAACAAATCTTCTTTATCTTCGATCTTGAGGATCGCCGAAATGCATTCGACGAGTTTACACGTCGGGTATCCGAGGAGCCCCTTTAAGTTTCCGGCCTTTATCAATGCCTTGTTATTTTTATGCCACACCTCGGGTTTGAAGTTGTTCCCGGGAGGCAGTGTCCTCTTGCGTCCGAGCTCCAACGCTGGACTGCATTAGAGGTATCTTTTGCACTCGAGCACCAACGCCGGACTGCTTTCCGAGCTCCAACGCCGGAATGTATCCGAGCTCCAACGCCGGACTGTGTCCAAGCTCCAACGTCGGACTATATCCGAGGTGTCATATCACCTTGGTTCAAAAAGTTGAAGGAGTTTAGCCGACCTTAATGCCGGAAGTGCCCTCTATGGAGCCAGCCACTAGCGCCCGAGCTTTATGCCGGACTGCTTCCGAGGTGGTGCACCACCCCGACTATGGGCCGATTTTTTGTCAATATTTTTTATTGGTGCAATTTATTCTCTGCCGAGATATATAGCCAGTAGCCCTCAAGGTGTTTATCGGTCTAAAACCCGAGATGCACATGAAGGATAACGTAAGACCGCTGATCCCAGTAGCCGCTGAGACTTAGGTTGATTTGCATAATCGGCCTGATGATCAAGTCCTAGCTCGGCAGAATACTTCGGGACACTAAAAGCGGCATGCTCAGTCCTCGAGACTCAGGTTGGGTGCGGCCGACCAACCTGAGGATCAAAATCTCCTCGGAAACTATATTGCACATAAAATTTTCTGCATTGGACAAGCAATGCAGTAGCCCCTGAGACACTGGTCGGGTGGCAACACCAGATCAGGGGATCGATGTGCCCCTTTAATATTTGTAAATAATAAGCCCAAAAACCAGTAGCCCTCGAGCCTTAATGCGGGCACGGGTGGCCGAATTAAGTATCAATATCCATAGTAAAATCACAAATTATGTGTAATGACTCTATGTATCCAAGTACTTTACGTCATTAATGCTCGGATCCACATTGCACAAAACTTTGTTGACCGACCATCGGCTTCCACCTCCTCGGCCAGTAGCCGAGGAGTGTTTGTCCTACTTTATAAAGCCTTTATGAGGGCAAAAATTTACAACAAACAAGGCAATCTGGCCATACGGTTTTATAAACAAAGGTACGCAGAGAGTTATATTACTATTTAATAGAAGAAATGTCTTCCAAAGAAAATAGTCCCGCTATCGGTTCCTTTCTTTGGGTTGTCATGCTAAGCATGATCATTAAACCTCATCCCTAATGTAAGAGCAAAATATTGAGGATTTAGTTTGGGAGGCCAGTTAATACCCCCCGGTAGTGTTCGGGACAGTCGGGGTCAAGCCGTAAACACTTCGGCCAATGTTATGAATGGCCCATCATTTAACATAGTCATCGGATCGCTGACCAGTTTATGCTTATTGTGAAAGTCTGTTTTCGGCTTTCTCCACTAAGGTGCTTAACCATGTGAGCTGGAAGCACAATCGCAGTGGTTCTCCCTTTGCACGCCTAGCCGAACAAAACGGAACGTAGGAAGCAAGTGCAGGAGCCGGGAAACCCAACTACTGACCGAAGACACAATTCGAAACCGATGCATATATAGCAATATCTGAGAATGTTTTTGCCAAATCCCTAAAGGTGTCCGGCGTTGCACTGCGAGACTAATGCTGGAAAAGCACAAATAGTTTAAAAGTGCCAAAAAGCTTGGAAAACCAAGAAACGTTAGTAAAAACATGACGTCTGAACAATATCAAGTGTTCGGTGCCAATCCGAAAGTTGGTCTTAGAAAAAAGAGTGCTTCTGTCGTGCTTTAACATGATACATCCTATCTCAAGACTTCGAGCGGGTCAGCCTATGGCTTCAACCTCCTATCCCGAGGGCGGAGTACTTCTCATCAGGGCAGATTAGCAAACTAAACTCTAGCGGCTTTGAGAGAGAAATTAGGCTCCCCGGCTAGTGACCGCACACTCATGTCCAAAAAAGGAGTGATAAATAATAATAAAACTTTGCAACAACTAAGAAGAAGAACACTTATTATAAAACGGCTCAAATAAACTTAAGAGCCCCCAATTGACTTGGGTAGAAGAATGATTGCATGTACCGAAGTACTTATATCATATCTATGTTCAACCGAACTTTAAACGCGTCTTAACCGACCGTCAGCTTCTCCCTCTTCGGTCAAGGACCGAAAAGTGATATGTACTCCATCGGTCGAGAATATCGATGGTGTTTCCAATAACCAGGCAATCAGGCCATAAGGCTGTAACAGGCAAAGCGCGCTCAGGGAACTTATGCTATATTACCGTGAAGTGTAAGAAGCATCTTCGAAGAAAATAGTACCCCCACCGATACCTTTCTTCGGTGCTCATTGTTATTATGAGACTTGTGCAATATATTTTTTGTAGTCATGAGTTCCGTTGTGTGCCGACCATCATTGAAAACTATAAGAGCGCTAGCTTTCAGCTTCACCCAGTCTGAGGTCCGGCTCGGGCAACCCAATCATGACAATTGCAGAGGTGCTCCCTTTACTCCCTAGCCGAACAATCGGGAACGTAGGGGTAAACACAGGAGCGAGGCAACCCAGCTTGCAAATCGCTTAAGTCAATATGGTGCATATTGTGGCGTAATACACGAACAAGGAACGAAGCCGTACAAGTATAATCATATGCAAGTGGAAAAGCTTCATGAAGGAAGCCCCCAAATGAATTGGGTATTTGAATTTATGCGTCACAAACAAAGTTTGGACAAGGAAATTTTTTACAAGCAACTTTTTTCCAAAAAATTATAATGCTTGGTCGAACCGAACACAAGTTAGAAATTAAAGCTTTGAGCATGAAAGCGACTTAGCTAGTTAATGTGTTCGGTATTGATGATGCGGTTCGAGCTTGATGCGGGGCAAGGTTCCATCCCCCAAGCTGGTCCCGAGGTGGCGGAGCGGAGAACTCGACACGCCGAAGTGGTGACATAGCATGGTCAATGCAGACCGGCAGAGTGACGCCAAAGTCCCCGGAACATTTTCCTGGTGCCAAAGTCAATGTCGATGTAGGGCATTGGTGTGATGTAGTAAAGGCATGGCAAAGCCTGAATTCACAGGTCGGTCCGAGCTCCGGATGCGGCGTTCGCCGGACTATGTACGGAAACAAATCGAACCACCACGCGACCGTCGTTAATGCGGTCACCATTTGATAGACCTGTGTACATCTCAAGGACAAACCAGAGTAATAACTCCTTGGGAAAAATGAACCCAAACAAGCAAAAAATACTGGGATTAATAGCACCTGGTTTATTTGTTGTAGCAATCCGAAGGAAGGTGATTCCCAAAATTGGGACTCGCTTCGCACACCCATTGCCTGATGGGCGATAAAATGACAGCATGGCAATGCTGGTAAAGGTTGACTCGCCGAGGCAAAGCCCTCGACCCAGCTAACGTGACGGAGCTGGTCGGCTAGTGACGCCGAAGTGTCCGGAGTAGGTTTATGAAGAGATGGCGAAGCCCCCGGTCCAGCCGAGATGTCGAAGCCTCGACGTCAGCCGATGAGTCGAAGTAGGTCGGCGTGATGGACACCAACTTGAAGAAGCAATAGTGCGGCCCTATCGATGCAGGTCGTGACGTGGTCGATGCCGGCTTGATGAAGCGACCATGCGGCGATGCCGGTATGCCCGCTTCGTGTAATCCGTGGGGCGGCGATGTTGATGATGATTTATCCTTTGCGATGCCGGACTCTTGTTCGGCTTGCCGAGATGATGATCCGAAGAAGTTGAGCTCGGCTCAACAAAGTGACACCGCGTCTAGCGCAGGTCGGCAGCCGTGGAGTAATATTGCCAGACTGGTTTGACACCAGCATGATGTTGAAGATCATGTTCAAAAGATCTTAAAGTTAGTGGGATGTGTTCGGGAACAAAACACAATACCCCATACAAAACTTCCTTCAAAAGGGATGTCTGAAACCCCGTTCATAATAAAGATGAACTCGGGTCGGATTCGTTTTCGCGCAGAAAATAGATCCAAAAATTTATGCACTAATCGGAAGTTTCCCAGAGTTTGGACGGTCGGATCGAGCAGAAATTTTGAGAGGTGGTAGATATAGGAATTCCGCCGCAGATCAATAGTTGGATCTTCCAAAGGATGTCCGAGCTAGAAGCTGGACACCACGCCCTAAACTCATCCAAATTCCCGTCTAGATTTGACACGGCTCCGGTATATCGTGGATTGCTAGAGATTCCTCCATCGGAACTCGACGAAATTTTCCAGGGTTGTTATAGACTCAATTCTGCACAATTCCACCAAAGCGATCATCAAAGAGATACTCGAGGAGGTGGTGGTGGCAGATACGAGTTCGCTGTCCAAAAAAACAGTACGGTCGCTTGAGGGCAATGTTGACGTTGAGCCCCCGAGCTCCATAGATGATTCCTCTGTGATCTTGCTAGAGATCGGAGTTGATGTTTGATGAAGGCCCACGTCCCGAACGTGGTGATCCGAACACGGGGCGCAATTCTTGGTCAAACCAAGGTGACCAGTCGAGCTGGTGACGAAGATGCCGAAGTCGCAGTTGATCTGCAGGCGAGCCATCGATCCTTTTGTCGATCACACAGCGGAACTCTCAATGAAAGCACCAATGTCGGTGTAAAAACCGGCGAATCTCGGGTATGGGGTCCCGAACTGTGCGTCTAGGCCAGATGGTAACAGGAAGCAAGGGACATGAAATTTTACCCAGGTTCGGGCCCTCTCGATGGAGGTAAAACCCTACGTCCTGCTTGATTAATATTGATGATATGGGTAGTACAAGAGTAGATCTACCACGAGATCGAGGAGGCTAAACCCTAGAAGCTAGCCTATGGTATGATTGTTGATGTGTATGTTCTATCGACTAGCCTGGCCCTGGTTTATATAATGCACCAGAGGCCTAGGTTAACAAGAGTCCTAGCCGAATACGCCGGTGGGGAGAAGACCTTGTCTTGATCGCCAAGTCTTTATGGAATCTTCCTTGTATGCGGCAGTTGTCCGAACTGGCCCATGAGTATACGGCCATGGGGGGCCTCGACCCAATCTAATAGATCAGGAGACGACATGGCGAGTACCCCCTAGTCCAGGACACCGCCAGTTCCCTTATGTCCCGGCATCTTAATCTGCAGATAAACATAACAAGGCCTTGCCATGAACTTAGCATAAGCCGGCCGTCCGAACATGCCATGATATGGACTCTTGGTTTTCACTACTTCAAAAGTAATGTCTCTGATCTCGAATCATAATCATCTCCAAAAGCAACCTCTAGAGCTATCTTGCCAACTAGGTACGCCGATTTACTAAGCACCACACCATGGAAAACGGTGTTCGACGGTTTAAGACTGTTATATGTCAACCCCATGTGACGGAAGGTTTCATAGTAAACGATATTGATACTGCTCCCTCCATCCATGAGTACTTTGGTGAACTTATACCCCCCCCCCAACCTGAGGTGCCACTACTATGGCCAGATGACCTGGATTATCAACCCCGGGTGGATGATCCTCTCGACTCCACAAAATGGGTTGTTCAGACCAACGCAGATAATGGGGCACCGCCGGTTCAATGGAGTTTACTGCCCTTTTATGAAGCTTCTGATTGCGTTTACACAAACTAGTGGTGAAGACATGATACTGCCCACTATTCAACTGCTTCAGGTTGCTCCGATAACCCAATTGTTGGTGCTGCTGATTCCCCTGATGATTATAACCTCCCTGGTTGCCCTGATTGCCTTGACTGCCATGTCCGGTTTGGTTGCCTTGGAATCCAGAACCGGAGCTGCCACCACCATAAGCCGGCCCATGAAAACCGCCCCCTAAACCGTCGGGCGGTCCATGGTCGTATTGAAAGAGATTCGAATGTTTGAACTCCCGCATAATGAAGCAATCTTTCCAAAGATGCGTAGCTGGCCTCTCCTTTGACCCGTGCTTTGGGCAAGGCTGTTTTAACATGCGCTCAAGATTGGGATCTGATCCTCCACCCCGTTGGGGCGGTTTACCCTTGTGGCGCTAACCATTATCCTGGGTGTTGGTGTTAGCCACAAAGTCCAAGCTATTATCCGCCTTGCACTTACCGTTATTCCCATGACCCGCCGGGTTATGCTGCCGCCCCTTGGTACTGCCATTCTTCTTTCCCTTCCTCGGCTTTTCATCCTCAGACTCGGGGTCCTTGGTACTTTTTGAATCGGCATACTTAACCACAGCGGCCATAAGCGTTGCCATGTCATTGCAGTATCACTTGAGCCTTCCCAACTTCAGTTTCAACGGTGTAAACCGGCAATTGTCTTCCAACGTCAAGACTGCTGTGTCGGCATTGATGCGGTCCTATGAATGCAAAATAGCTGAGACTTGCTTTACCCAATGGGTTGTAGACTCCCCATCATCTCGAACACAGGCGGCTATGTCCACAATTGACATGGATTGATTACATGTATCCTTGAAATTCGGGATAAACAGGTTTTTTTGCTCAACCCATGATCCAATGGAGTTAGCTGGTAAACTTTTTAACCAAGTACGAGATGTTCCTTCCAACATCATGGTGAAGTACTTAGCACATGCCGCATCATCCACGTCCAGCATCTCCATCGCCATCTCATAGCTCTCGACCCATGACTCAGGGGGTAAATCGGTAGTGTAATTGGGCACCTTACGAGGGTCCTTGAAATCCTTGGGCAGCTGCACATTACGTAAGGCTGGAGTGAGACACGGCACCCCCAAAGAAATAAAAACCACACCTGGCTCCACTAAAGTGGTCGGACGAACCGGAGTAAGCTGACGAGCCGCGTACTGTGCTGCTAACTCGGCTTCTCGACGCGCTCGACCGTGATCCACCACATCCTGCGCATTAGTACCGCCACCCGCCGGGTAATGCCCTTGCGGCGGGTTACGGTGTCGCGCACTGCTTGATACAGCCGGTTCATCAATATGCCTGCTGGAGCTCCGACTTGGACGCGGGGGGGGGGGGGGGGGGGGGGGTGGAATGAATCCTCTCGTGACTATGCTAATAAGCCTGCTGTTGGGTTAAAGCCGTCTGAAGGAGCTCTCTAGCCCATCGTGTTTCAATTGCTACTAGGGACTCGCCTTCGATTGGGAGAGCTACCAATCATGAAGCAGCGCCCACGATGTTATCCAACGGGTTGGAGTAATGACCTGGAGGCGTTGGGACGTGTTGTGATAGGACATTGTTCTGATGAGGTGGGTCCATCATGCGCAGTTGAACTGGTGCCCCCGTTACAGGTGCCTCCACCCAGTTTACCAGTGGCTGGTTACTGGTTCCTACTCCTGGTGTGTTAAAGAGATTCCTTGCCTCGTAAACCGGTGGAAGGTGCGACTGGTACCTTCTCCTCATGACATCCTTTGACGCACTCTGATCCAACATAAGTCGGTAAGCCTGAGCCTCTAACTCGGCCCACTCCGTAGCCATCCTGGTGTTCTCTGCTGCCAGATCTGCCTTAGCCTGAGCTATCGGATCCTTCACCTTTGCAACTTCCGCGTTATGCTGATCCTGATCTGCGGGTTAACCTCAGCTGCCAACAATGCTGCCAAAGCATCGAATAAATTGGACAAAACTTGAGCCGACGGCGGTGTAGACCCTCCTGCCCCAGCTGGTGTTGCTGCTACTGAACTGGAAACCATCGCTGCCGCGGTAGAAGAGTGATGCGCCGACTGTGTACCGGTCATGAAGATCGCAACTCGTCTTGGCGGACCAAGGGGGTCTAAAATACTATCGCCATCGGAACCGCCACTAATCCGGCCATCCTGCAGCTGATACAGCGACTCGGTCTCTCCGGTTGAAGACTCGTCATCAGAGTAGACGACGGTTTCACCACCAGATGCCGATCTATCCTCATATTCCGCTCCATCGATGACACCTACGAAGGTGCGCTTTATGGCGGGCTAAACCTGGGCAGATCTTGCACGCTGAGCCGTCTCGATGATGTTGGTGTAGATGTCCGGCTCGGGGCCCGATTCGCCGATCTTGCCGATGAAGACGTGTATTCCGCCGAAGGGGACCCGGTACCCATACTTAATCGAGCCGGCCTCGGGGGCCCATCCCGCATCGTCGATGTAGAGCTTGCCACGACGACTCTTGGTCATCTGTCCCACAGGGTATCCCTTGAGTCCTTCGAAGCTGCCCTTCAAGAACTCAAAAAACCATCGTGCGATAGCCCCATGGTGGGCCCCAACTGTCGTAGTTTTGTCACGGCAGATGTCCTTGTTAAAGGACATAGTCGTGGAGCCATCATGACGGTTAGCTTGAAGGGGTTAAAGTGGACAAGGGACACAAGGAGTTATACTGGTTCGGCCCCTTACGGTGAAGGTAAAAGCCTACTCCAGTTGTGATGGAATTTGCTAGGTTTTCGATGACCAGGGAGCGAATCCGCTTTGCCTAGCTCTCAAATTATTGTTCGTTGTCCCTAAACCACCACCGGGTCGTACCTTTATATACACAGGTTGACGCCCGACGGTTTACAGAATCCCGAGGTCGGCTCATAAACATGCTCGGCTCAGTTTCTATCTTTCCTTACCTTACAACATAAGTTACATATCATATGGCAGTTTATATCTACGGGCCCTAATCCGCATCTGGGCCCTGGGCCTTCATGCTAGATCTCCTCTGTAAAGCGCCATACCTCTTGTCTTCTCGGGCTTCCAACATGATTAACTCCTTGTGGACATAACCCGGCCCCTTATGGCCGGTTTATACTTAATAGTAATATCCCCAACAGGAGAAGTGCTTAGCTTTGGGTTCAATCTTGTGGTGCTTGATCCCAGTGACAGAAAGGGAAACGATACATATTGTATTGTTGCCATCGAGGATAAAAAGATGGGGTTTATATCATATTGCATGAGTTTATCCCTCTACATCATGCCATCTTGCTTAAGGCATTACTCTGTTCTTATGAACTTAATACTCTAGATGCATGCTGGATAGCGGTCGATGTGTGGAGTAATAGTAGTAGATGCAGAATTGTTTCGGTCTACTTGTCACGGACGTGATGCCTATATACATGATCATGCCTAGATATTCTCATAATTATTCGCTTTTCTATCAATTGCTCGACAGTAATTTGTTCACCCACCGTAATACTTATGCTATCTTGAGAGAAGCCACTAGTGAAACCTATGGCCCGCGGGTCTATTTTCCATCATACAAGTGTCCAATCTATTTTATTTTGCAATCTTTACTTTCAATCTATATCATAAAAATACCAAAACTATTTATCTTATTATTATCATCTCTATCAGATCTCACTCTTGCAAGTGGCCGTGAAGGGATTGAGAACCCCTTTATCACGTTGGTTGCGAGGTTCTTATTTGTTTGTGTAGGTACGAGGTGACTCGCGCGTGGTCTCCTACTGGATTGATACATTCGTTCTCAAAAACCGAGGGAAATACTTACGCTGCTTTACTGCATCACCCTTTCCTCTGTAAGGGAAAACCAACGTAGTGCTCAAGAGGTAGCAACCATTCACATGACGCCACGTGTCTTGGTTTTAATGGCTGTAGAAGGTGTCATGCGGACAGCTGCTTGACCTTGACTGAACGGGAGGCGTGCAAGCACCGTTCGTGACGCAGGCTGACCGAGAGGCGTGCAAGCTATCCTCGAGTGTGCAGGCTCGCCGGGAAGCGTGCGAGCTATATGCTGCGCAAGCTCACTAGGAAGCGAGCCCTTTGACTTCCATGGCCGCCCACCTTGCTCGCATCCTCTCCAATAATGGCGCCCAAGCCACAGTTTAATTTGCTTTTAAATATAAAACACTCATCGCAAACATTTTAGTTAGAACACCCGTATACAAACTAACAGCTTCCCCAGGAAGCCAAGAGAAAATGTGCCGAGCAAGATTTCTGCAGCTCTTGATCACAAACGTTTTAGATAGAACACCTGTATTCAAAGTGAGAGCAGCGCAGGATTTGTGCATCCCTTCAACACAAACGGTTGTTTTGGATGACCCGTGTGCAACCACGTACAAACAATTTGGTAAGATTTGTCAATCCTTGCAACACTGCGATTTGTCAAAATATGAAGCTAAAAATCACTAGTAGTATCTAATTTTTGCAACTGAAATTCAGTAATTAAGCATAGATTTCATTCATAGATTAAGCAGTCGTTCTTAATTTATACAAACAGCTCAACTCGACAGCTGAACCGACCAAACCTTTCCCCAATTATTTCCAACCACGTACTGAAATAGCTAGTTCAACTATATATACTAGCTAATTTTAAGTACGTTGTACAGTTCCACCACATCTATAGTCAGATGAACTGAACAAAATAGCCCCTAAATACTACTACTACTGCAGAGGGGCTTTGTACTACTTCCGGCTGCCTCTCCTCTGTCGAGCGCGCTCAGTAAGAGGTGGAGGAGGAGGAGCCTACCGACGAGCTGGGCAACCGCAATGCGGTGCATGCCGCTAATGCAGCTTTAGCGGCGCTCACCTCGAACACCCTCTGCCGCTCCAGACGACCCCTCTCGAAGCGGCGGTTCTCCTCGTAGATCTCCCGATTCCTCGCCTCTGAGGCGGCGTGTGCCGCGGCCACTGCGACGGTAAGGCACTTTGCATGCTCGACGAGGCGCTCCTCCTCCTCCCGCAGGAACTCGGTGTAGCGTGCAAGGTTGCTGTCGCACATGCAGGCATCCACCTCCGCCTCCTGCCTTCAGGCGGTGGTGGCGGAGCGGGTGATGACCCCAGCGGTCGACGGTGGGCTGGCGGCCATGGCGGGCGGCGACGGGGTGGCGGCCACGACCACCACCTCCCGCCTTTGGGCCATGGTGGCGGAGCGGGTGATGGCCATAGTGGCCGGCAGTGGGGTGGTGGCCACGACAGCCATGTCCCGCCTTCGGGCCGCAGCGGCAGAGCGGGCGATGGCTCTGGCTTTCAACGATGGTGTGGCGGCAACAGCGGCCGACAACAGCTGCCGACGGGCACCAGCGGTGGAGCGAGTGGTGGGTGTTCCGCGCACACCCAACAAGGACGCCACGCGCACTACACTACGCCGGGGACTGCGTCGCCGCCGCCACGGTGTAGCCTCCCAGCTAGAGCTATCCTTTGATGACGGCGGAGTGGATGAGCGACGACGACGGACCGGTGCCATTGGCGAATGTGGAAGAAGCAGACGAGATAAGCTACAGGGATGGAGGGGAAAATGCGACGTAGGACTCGCCGACCGTGAGGTGTTTTATAGCAGGCCGGTAAGCACAGGGATTTTGGGGGATTTCACCGAGTCGGGCAGGAAGCTTGCGCGGGAACCTACGAGGTTGTGTGGGAATGGGCTCACCAACGATTCATTGGCGCCACAGTTTGGCAAAAAGAACGCCCCCGCGCGCTGCGCAAGCTTACGCTGTAAGCTGTCTGCGGTAGCGGGGTGACAAGACGTGTGAGAGGAGGATGAAAGGCCACGTACACATACGGTTAATAAAAAAAACTTTTGCGATTTAATTACCTGCTATACCACCGTCCTGGTTTATAAGTATGATTTAACTAATAAAATATGAATGCATGTCGCCAAAGATTATATAGTTGGATTTGTATTTGAACATAGTTTCCAATTATATAATTTTTAAAACATGCATTAACATTTTGTTGTTTAAATTTGAGGGCAAAGTATGGCACGGAATATAAAGGAGACTATAGACTAGACAGAGGAGGTACCACACGGCCGCTCTCTACTCGCGTCCCGCCGCGCGCGCTCTGCGCTCATGTCTCTCCGGATGCTCTGCCCTCATCCCTCCACGCGCGCTACCAGTGTTTTGGGCCGCCGCATGATCACGCACGTTCGTGTGCAAGCGGTTGCGCCGGGCGCGGTGCGATGATGTAGTTACCCGCTGCAAAAACTGCCATGCGGACGCGCCGAGAATCCACACCGCCTGGCCCCCTTTTATTCCTGCGGCCATTTACCTTCATCTCTCGTCTCACACAACACAATAAGCACACCCATGAGGACACATACAGAGAGGACATCCAGCGGTTCCAATGGCGCTCCTCATGGCTCCAATGGCGTTCCTAGTGGCCGACGATGACAACGGTGGGCAGTTCACCATGCATCATGTAGTGGACACCCACGTGAGGGGGAAGGCCCTCTCGGTGGTGTACACGAACGATACAGTCTGGGTGGAGAGCTCCATCCAAACTATGGAGCAGTTCCTTGCTGAGGACAAGTACCGAGTGGTCGGCTTCGACCTCGAGTACACCATCGGTCATGCCGGGCACGATCATAAGGTTGTCGTCGCCCAGTTGTGCGAGCGACGTGCGACATGGCGTCCTCGTCTACCACTTCCACCTTGCCAAAAGGCCTTGTGAGCGTTTCTCCAGGTTTATCAACAGCTCCGACTATAGTTTTGCTACGGTGGGCACCACCAACGATCTAAAAGCGCTCAAGGTCTCGGACTTGAAATGCCCGAATCTTGTCAACATCCAGCACCACTACAAGGTTTGGGGCAGCGACAAAAGAAAACTGAACTCCCCGGTTGTCCTTGCCTCGGCCATTATCGACCCCTACTACACGAAGATGAAGCAAGCGAGCAATAAGGACAAGAATGCCTGGCACAGTGTGTGTCATAAGAGACTAGATGAACAACATGTCAAGTACGCGGCCATGGACGCGTACACAAGCTACGAGATGTACAGGCGGATCGTTGACATGAGGAACTGTCTTCTTCCTGACCCAGATGAGGGATCGAACCACATAGCAGTGGCGGCAGCGTCACAAGAAGTAGATGACTAGACGATCGTTTCTCCTACTTTAGAATGCATGCAATAGTTTATTGAGGTGTGTGTGAATGATCTGTATAGTCACTTATGTAATTGGATGTTTATTTCAGTTATATATACATGTTATTCTACTATAGATAAAGCAATTCACATGGCTTATTAGCAGCAATCGTCTGTGTTATTATTGGTCTTCGCACACATTTCAGATTATGAACCTGTTTGCCGCGTATCACACACATCTTGTTCAGTTGAACCGTTTCCATTATGTTGCCTAATCACACAAAGTTCATCCCAGTGAACCGTATGTTGTATATTGCACACGTCTTCATCTAGATGCCCGTTTCTTTTGTGCCTCCTCATCCTAAACAGTTAATTGAGCTGAACCGTATGCCCTGCATCGCACACGCAACTAAATTCTGAACCGTGTTTGATGCATCTACCATCGCAAACGCTTTGCACCTTTTTTGACATTTTTTTACACCATCATTTGAGATTATGGCATCGCACACAGTTTCGTCGAAGGGTCTCTGATCGTAGTGCCGCGTTTGGACCATCCTGCAGTAGTGGCCTTCTATATTGTATCTTCATGGCCCATCTGTCCGGCCCACATCACCTAGCCCGGACGCCCGAGGACCCCATAATCCCGGACTCCCTCAATGGGTAAATGAGTTATCCATGAATATCAATCAAGTCAAGAAACTCAGAAAGATTGTTAGGATAAAGAAATTAGCGACAAAAAACAACAAGATCTTTGTCTGCACAATGAACAAGATATCAGTTCACTACAGGATGGTACTAACTATTATACCTTGTATTTTTTATTTCTTTGCCCCATTTCCAATATAGAGAAGATATTTATGCACATTCTTGTTTTCAGGACTTGCCAAAGTAGTTCACTGATGATTACCTCTCAAACCACATGTATGGTCAGGAGGCGAGGAAGGTATTCATACAACACCCATGGTTCAATATTGAAGTGTTCCTGAAGAGGACAAAGGATGGATGATCAATCATCCACAGGCATTGGCCTAAAGTTGCAAAGACCTTCAACGTCAATGAAGGCTCAATATTCGCCTTGTGCTTCAGCAGTTTCCCAGATGAGATACATCTATCTATGTACCATCTATGATGCTAATTTTGAAAGGTTATAGATGTTGCATGTGAAACTTTGTGCTGGTGCAGTTTTGTAATGGAGTAGCTGAGTGTTGAAGCTATATGACATTGTACTCCGATGTATTTCAATTATGAAAATGAAATATATTGTGTGCTTAATATGAAATGTCAATTAGATTTATAAATGGATTATTAATAATACGACAATTAGCCTGATAATTGGGTTTTTCTATTGCAAACGGTTATTGAGAAAACACCATGGGCGATGACCCCAAGAAATGCACACAGTTTCTACGAATAAACCGTGTTAGATTAATGAACAATCACACACACATCCTCTTGAAAACTGTTTGCGTTAGGCCACCTAGCGCAAACGTTTACCACATAAAAACTATGTGTGATGGACAACCTTTGCCACACAGTTTCTTTTACGAACCATGTGTGATGCATTCAATAACGCAAACGATAAAATTGTTAATACCATGTGCAATGGAAACGCTATCACAAACGATTTAACGGGGAAATTTGTGTCTGATGTACCTGAACAGAAACATTTTCCCTGGAGCGACTGTGTGGGATGTATATATGAACGGGAACGTTTAGCAGGGACTACCTGTGTGGGATGTACTTACGACCGGAAATGATTTCGCATGTATAATTGTATTTTTTTAGCACTACTGTACGTATAACCGTATTTGGTAGCTCGTCGGTCGCACACGACCTCATTTTGCCGAGCATGTGTGCCAGGAGGGCATATCCCCAATGGTTTCTGTGATGTGTGGGAAGGACCCCCTATCACCCACACTCACTAGGCGATGGTTCCAAATGCCGTCGCGGAAAGGGGTTAAAAACTGTTCGTATAGCACCTCGTTGTACTAGTGTATGCCCTAGAGGCAATAATAAAGTTGTTATTTTATATTTCATTATTTAAGATAAATGTTTATTATACATGCTAGAATTGTATTAACCGGAAACTTTAATACATGTGTGAATACATAGACAAAACACTAAGGCCCTAGTGAGCCTCTACTTGACTAGCTCGTTGATCAAAGATGGTTAAGGTTTCCTAACCATGGACCTCAGTTGTCATTTGATGAACAGGATCACATCATTAGAGAATGATGTGATGGACAAGACCATCCGTTAGCTTAGCATAATGATCGTTCAGTTTTATTGCTATTGATTTCTTCATGTCAAATACATATTCCTTCGACTTTGAGATTATGCAACTCCTGAACACCGGAGGAATACCTTGTGTACTATCAAACGTCACAACGTAACTGGGTGATTATAAAGATGCTCTACAGGTATCTCTGAAGGTGTTTGTTGGGTTGGCATAAATCGAGATTAGGATTTGTCACTCCAAGTATCAGAGAGGTATCTCTGGGCCCTCTCCCTAATGCACATCATAAGAAGCCTTGCAAGCAAAGTGACTAATGAGTTAGTTGCGGTATGATATATTACGGGACGAGTAAAGAGACTTTCCGGTAACGAGATTAAACTAGGTATGTAGATACCGACGATCAAATGTCGGACAAGTAACATACCGATGACAAAGGGAATAACGTATGTTGTCATAATGGTTCGACCGATAAAGATCTTCGTAGAATATGTAGGATCCAATATGAGCATCCAGGTTCCACTATTGGTTATTGACCGGAGAAGTGTCTCGGTCATGTCTACATAGGTCTCGAACCCGCAGGGTCCGCATGCTTAACGTTCGTTGACGATATTGTATTATATGAGTTATGTGATTTGGTTACTGAATGTTGTTCAGAGTCCCGGATGAGATCACGGACATGACGAGGAGTCTTGAAATGGTCGAGAGGTAAAGATTGATATATAGGATGATGGTATTCGGACACCGGAAGTGTTCCGGAGGGTACCGGGTACTTATAGGGTCACCGGAAAGGAGTTTCGGGCACCCCCTGCAAAGATATGGGCCTTATAGGCCAAGTGAGGGAACACACCAGCCCTGGTGCGCCCCTACAGAGGTCAGCCCTATGAGGAGGTGAAGGAAAGAGGGGGGCAAGGAAAGTGTGGATTAGGATTCCTACTTCTTTTGTCTAAAAAAAGGATTCCTACTTCCTTCCCTATCCCCCTCTTTCCTTTCCCCTCGGTTATATATGGCAGGGGGCGTGCACGGCTTGGGAGGGACTCCAAGTAGGATTCCTCCTACTTGGGCGCCTCCTATGGCTTCTCCTCCCTCCCTCCCACCTATATATATGAGGAGGGGGCGCCTAGCACAGACCAGACAATTGCCTAGCGGTGTGCGGAGCCCCCCTCCACAGTTTACACCCCCGGCCAAATTTTCTTTGTGCTTAGGCGAAGCCCTGCGAGGATCACTTGACCAAAATTGTCACCACGTTGTCGTGCTGACGGAACTCATCTACTTACTCGACACATTGCTAGATCAAGAAGGCGAGGGACATCATCGAGTTGAACGTGTGCAGAACTCGGAGGTGTCGTACGTTCGGTGCTTGATCGATCGGAGCTAGAAGAAGTCCGACTACATCAACCACGTTGTCAAACGCTTCCGCTTTCGGTCTACGAGGGTACATGAACACACACCCCCTCCCGTTGCTATGCATCTCCTAGATAGATCTTGCGTGAGCGTAGGAAATTATTTGAAATTGCATGCTACGTTTGCCAACACCCCCTGCCTTGTGGGCCCCCTGTGACTCCCCTGACCTACACTACTAGGAAAAGGCTAATTAGTGGCGCACCTATTTTTTCCATTAATGGCGCACTATAGGTGCGCCACTATTACCACGCCACTAGTAACAACACTACTAGGAAAAGGCCTACTAATGGCGCACCTAATTTGGCCATTAATGGCGCATTAGTGGTGCGCCATTAGTATATTTTACTAATGGCGCACCGCGGGTGTGCCATTAGTATCTGGTATACTAATGGCACACCTCAGATGCGCCATTAGTATATACAACAGTGCGCCATTAGTATGCCTCCCAGGGGGCCATGTATACCCAGATGCTTTGGCATACTAATGGCGCACAACAACAAGATGCGCCATTAGTAACTTCGGCATACTAATGGCACACTGTTTAATGATGCGCATTAGTATCCTTTGGCATACTAATGGCGCACTGTGATGTGATGCGCCATTAGTATGAATATTAGGTTTTTTATTTTTTAATTTTCTGTTTTTTGCATAGGTTACAAAATGTATAATTGGACAAAATATAGACAGCACACATCAACAACAGATTCATCGAATACAATAGAAGATTAGTCTCTGAATACAATTCATCATATTAGTCTCCGAATACAATTCATCATATTAGTCTTCGAATTGAAAAGACCAAAGAAAGATAGAACATTATATTACAAGTCTCGAGACCGCGAGTAGCGAGTTTGTCTTCACATTACAAGTCGATATCGATCATCTAAACTACTATCACATAGAAGAGAGCTGCGGTCATCACGATGAGCATCATCACGATGAAACTAGTCGTCATCCGGCTCCTCCAGCGCTCCCTCCCCTGTCCCGCTAGATAGCGGGTGTATCTAGATTCGGCCTCGGCCCTAGTGGTGTACCCTTTGTAACTGTTACCGCTGAATCGGTGAACCTTTCTCCGACACTCCTCCCAGTCGTCGTAGACTCCGGGAACCTTACCCTTGTACACGACATACGACGACATCGCTATGGAGTAGCCAAACGAAACGTTAGTACCAATTCACAGACAATACATAAGCAATATATAAGTATGCAACAGAACGATCGGAAGAGAAAAGCAAGACATTAATAGCATCGATTACATCTAAGTTGAACGACTCTCGAAACCAAAGAGACATACTACAAGTTCATTAAAGTTTAATTACAACATGAGCCAATCGATGTTTTAGAACTAGACACAGCATCACTGCTTTCGACTCGACTCAAGGGACCGGAGCGTGGATGAAGCCGCCGTCTATCGTGGGAGTCATGAAATAACGGTCGTTGTCAGCCTGCATTTGTAGCATTGTGTCGATGTCACTGTTGGACAGGTGATTTCTGAGGTAGAACTGCCCCGAGGTACGAAGGACATCTTGATGGATGATTTCCGCAAACTCCGACTGGATGCGAAAGAATTCTTGTCTGATGTCTGTGTCCTGGATTGCCGACACGCTCGCGGCCCAATATTTGAGTTTACTCGGTAGCAGAAGTTGACGATGGTCCCGTACGATCGCCCGCATGTGATGGATGGCATAGTAGGCACCCTTCTGACTGCCAGGCGGCTGCTTGACGCAGCAGAACGTCGTATTGTGGGAGAACACGTGCTTGCCGTACTTACGAATAGGCCTGGTGAAGGTGCCTCCAGATTTGACATAGCCGGGGAGAACATCATCAAGAACCTTCTTGACATTTGTGTAGTCTACGTTCAACTGACGGTCCGGGTTGAAATACGTGGCCATTGAATATTTGGGGCTTAGGAGGATGAGCGTGCAATGTGTGTCACTGCAGAAAACACAGATTGTTAAAAGAAAAACGATCGAAATCTAAGAATTCATATGTTACGGGGCGGTTGAGGGGAGGACTTACTCGGGAAAGTAAGGCACGAGGAAGTTATCCTTATCTTGGTTTGCCAAAATGACGCCTTCGAGGTAAGAAGTCACGACTTGCCGGTCCCCATCGCTGCCCAAGATCTTGGCACGCATGTAGAAGGGGTCGACTATCACGATGTCCGGGGTCTTGTCGCGAATGGTTCGCATCTCCATACTCAGCGAAAATAGCCGAACGAAGGTGTAGTGCAGCGGATGAAGGTTCAACATAGCGTGGATGTCATCAAACCGCAGGACGATCGTACCCCCGATGGAGTTATCCACAAAGCCCTTGCCCTCTGGCACCTTGGCCCCGAAAACCGGGTATGCCACATCCTTCTCTCTGAGATGCCGCTTCTCCAAAGAAAGAACACTGTCATGCAGAATCTGCATAGCACCGGTTGCAGCATCGAGCATATTTCTCGGTAGCATCGGCGTACCCGCCACATGCACCCTCCTCAAGATATCCTCAGGTGAAGGTGGCCCGTCCTGAGCATGGATCGTACTCGGTGCCGGCTGGCCCGCACCCTTGTTAGTCTTTCTTTTGCGTGCCTTCTTCTTCTCCTGTAATGGGACCGAGTTCTGCTCACAGACCGCGTTCTTGAGTGTGTTGGGGCTGATAATATTTCGCACCTCGCCTATCTGAGGCTCGGTGAAGTCGGCAGCTGGAGGCGTCTCCTGAGAGCTGAACGGCAGACGACGCCTGTTGCAACTTGGCTTCTCCGTGGTACCAGCTAGATCGCGCACGTCTTTTGTTGGGTTGGGTTCTTGAGAAGGAGGCCCCATGAAGTTGCCACCGTACCCATGATCGGCAAAGTACTGATCGACGTTGGCAAATGTATTGTCGTCGTCGTCATTCTGATCCTGTGCCATATGCATGTTTGGATCCAGTGGCATAGGGATGTCCGGCACCGTTGCGGCGGTCTTGCCATGGGGCCGACTTGGCGCCGGCACGACTGGTGGTGTTGTCTTTGGGGTGGTGTCCCCCGCCCCCAAACGAATCTGGCTCTTCGGCCAAAGCAGGGGCCAGCTCAGGCAGGCGCTGAGGGTCATCACGTCATTATCGTCGGCCCTGACGGGTCGAATCGGAGGTAACAACTCGTTGCAGCCTGGCAGCACCCGAACCAGTTGAACCCTAAACCAGTTGAACCCTAAACAAGTTGGGTGGCATCTGGGTATCGTGGAACAAGGGGTTTCCCGGTTGAACGATTTTTCCCTGGGCAACATCGACCAACTCGTTGTTCACAAAGTGCAGGAGAGTGCACGGAACATCGGCGGCGCCCTGCGAAAACATGTAGGGCGTCAGGGATGCCCAGTCAAAGGCAAGGAGATGAAGTCCTCGGCCGAGAGAGGCTTAATTAGTTACTGTGATGATGGCGTCGAGCTCGGCTAATGTCGAGGCACTGCCAACGGCCGGCGTGCAGTTGACGAAGGGGCCGCTTGCTGCAGAGGTGCCGGCCGGCGTACACCCGGGTGCATTAAGCTCCCGTGCCGGCGTCGGAGACACCAATGGCCCCGAAGCTAGGAATCGGGGGGGGGGCCTGTTGGCCGCCCGCAATCCATGCACTAATCCCCTGGATCAAGGTAGGCACAATTGCGGTGATCGTCGCTCCGAGTTGTTGTTGCACTTGCTCTTGGACAATCTCCGGAATCCGCGCCACCTGTGCCCTGAGTTCTTGAACCTCGCGCACCTGGCTTTCCGAGCTGGTCTTTTTCTCCTTTCGCCCACCAGTGTTATAGTATGACGACCATTTTGTCGACAAGCCTTTGCCGGCCACACGACCAGCTGACATCGGCTTACTAAGCTTATCCTTGTTCTTCATTACATTCAACGCCCTATTTAGAGTGGTGTCCCAAGGGTTGCTCTTAGTCGACCCCGCGCTACTGCTTTCAGTCGCCTACGGAAGGAATGTGAACCATTTAGAAATTTGGCTGCATTAATTAGAATGCAACCATATGGAGCTAATTACGCGGGGGTGTATTCCTTACCAGAACAAGCTCAAGCGCCCTGGTCTTCGGATCCGTGGTAAGCTCCTTTGTTTTCGGGTCCTTCTTGTACCGGGCCCTGACAAAGTTCCTGGTCTGCTTGTCACCGTATTTATCAAAGAGGGGCGGTAGGCCTTGCTCAGCACGGTCCGCCTCCTCCTTGTCCCATATAGGCTCCGCCACTCTGTAACCGCCGGGACCGAGTGTGTGTTCCCCTAAGTTCAGCTCCCGCATTTCTTTCCCCCACTTACTTGATTCGGAGTTTGCGGTGCTCGAGCAATTGATCTTGAAGTCGTTGTAGTCATCTTCGGTGATCGAAGGATTTTTCTCCTTGATCTTCTCATAACTCTCACCTTTCTCGATCATTCTCTTCACATTGCTTTTCCAAGTAGACAGGGCCTTGCTCATCTTCGTGAGGGCAGCATTGTTCACTTTATTCCTTTGAGGCTTGTGTTTTCAAATTCAGCGGGGAACTTGTATCGTTCGTGCAGCTTCGTGAAGAGGAGGTTGCGCAAATTCCCTCGGTCAGGATGCCTCAGGTTCTCGGTGTTGATCGAGACGGTGCTCTGGAGAATGCACCCGAGCTGAAGCGAGTACCCCTTGACTATTCATTCGGGCGCCATTGGATTCCCGTCGGAGTCCACTTCAGTAACTTCCTCCTTGAGGGTGCGGAGCACAGTCGGGCGCCGGTCCTTCTGTTGCCTCTTCGGTTGGCTGCCATCTGTGCGTGCGCCGCCATCATCAGTGGTGGCATCCTCGGCGGCACCATCAGTGGTGGCATCAGTGGGATCATCCTCGGCGGTACCACCAGTGGTCTCAGGATCGGTGGGGAAGGCGGCGTCCTCATACAAGTGAGTTTGTTCCTCCATCTCCTGGGATAGCTGCCAGAATGCCTTGCCGCCCGAACCCCCGGCCTCATCGTTGTTGGCCATGTATCTCTCTAAATAGGAACAAAGTTTGGTCAAAAAGTTGGTTATTGTCAAGGAACAAGATCATGGTCTCATCATTTAGGGTTTGTCGACACCGAGGCATCCTAAAAGCTAAGCTTTTATCATTGAGGATTTTTCAACGCCGAGGCACCCTAAAAGCCTAAGCTTTCATCATTTCAGTTTTTATCGACACCGAGGCACCCTAAAAGCCATGCATTAGTCACAAGTATGCCAGAGCACTTGATCCTACTTAATTAACTACTAAGATACCCCGGCCCATGCATTAGTCACAAGTACCCCATATGTCCTATTTTTAGCAAAGTCATGCTAAAATTCACGGAAAATTTCAGCATGACCTTTGCTGAAAATAGGACATATGGAGTACCCGAATTTGCCAGAACGGAAGTTAATCGACATTTCGGCAAACTCAAGGGCCTCTCGGGTGGACAAGGCAAAAAAGGCCTCCATCACAACATGGAAAATACATTGGCATGTGAAGAGGTGAAACAATATATGCATCTCCAAGCAGTATCATTCAACATTTTGGACAAACCACTACAAGCAATACTGGACCATTTCTCCCCCAATACATCATAGCAACATTATTTGGGTACCTATATGGTATTAACATGCCATTCTCTGTCAACAGAAGTAGCACAAAATCATTCAAGTACCAGTGTTTAACTAAAACTTGGTGTGAATAAGATCCTCTGTCAGTACTTCATACCAATAATCAAAACCCCAAAACCTGACCCCAACTAGTTACCATAAGGTCAAATACTGTCCACAAAACCATAACAGGAATAGCACAAAATTATTCAAGTATCATTGTTTAACTAAAACTTGGTGCAAATAAGGTAATAAAAGCAAATTATCCTAGCCAATATGGGTTTTCAGGAAATATTGAAACGCCGCACTTCTGATCGACTCCTGAGGTACATTCTCAACTAGCATAGTTTGTTTACCTTCTATTCCTATGTGGTTCATTACTTGATTTCCTTTAAGCCTCAAAGTTTATGTTTGTCCTGGTCATATTATGCTTTTGGCAACCACTAGAAATGTAAAAGATTTTTTGTGAACTTGGGAAGAAAAGAACCAACTTTCATCAAAGAAATAAAAATAAGATCATGAGCATAATAGTTGTTAGGGTACTGTCATTTATAGGACCATTTAACATTGGCTAGGCATTTCTTGGCTGCAACAATCACTGAGTTTGAAATAGGTAGAATATAATGTATTTTTCTCACTTGAGAAAGTAATCAGTTACAGCAACTTCAATATTTTGTGTCTCTGAATATTTGCATAAATTCCTACCATCATCCATGAGCAGCACCACATAGCAGTTTACAGAGCAGAACATGAGGCAGTTAGCTACTGACAGAGCTTTTTGGCCAACACTCATAACACTAATCAACATTTCTCTAAGTCAGACTACTTTACACTGATCAACTGTTCTAATGGAGGAGAGGAGGAACAGCTGAGGTGGCTACTCACATCTACTTCTGGTGGGTGCTGAGGTAGGACCTCTCGCAGTACTCGGAGGCGGAGTAGAGCTGCGGCCTCAGGTTCTTGAGCTCCTGCATCAAGCATGGCCACAACGTTCAGTTTATCTACCATAGACAGTTTAGCAGAAACAAAAGCAACACACACATGTCTATGAAGTATCTGAATTTTGCAACTTTATTGTGTCTGAACTTGACAAGTCAAGGGAAACTCCGCATTCACAAATTAGTTCAATTAAAGGCATTAATGCCAGTGAAACTATGTACTGGTTCAAGGACCAAAGAACACACATGGTGTGGTGCCGTTGGTCGTAATGAACACCACCTATAATGTCAGAGCCTAATCTCCCCAACCACATTGGTTGCAAAGGGCCAAGGCACCACCAAGAACCACCCAGAACGCTAAACGAGCTCAGATTACCCACCTGTTCATTCCAAGACCGACAAAGAAATCCCCAAATTCGCTAAAACAGGCACCGACCTGAGGATCGGGAACTAAATTACCTCGCTGAAATCACTTCGAGACCACCCAAGAAGAAATGGAGAACTAATAAGAACCTAATGCGCATTCCCCAACTAATAAAACCGATCAAGAAGCAGCAGCAGCGGCACGACGGGGCGGCGGCGGCGAGCTCCTTCTCCTAACCCTAGGTCGCCGCCCCGTGGGGGCATGGGGATGAGCGGGGGAGAGAGGGAGGGACATAGACTAACCGTCGTCAATGAGCAGCAGCCGCGCAGGGAGGCTCGCGCCGCCGTCGAGGAGCGCGTCCGACGAGGCTAGCCGCCGTCCGTCCGTCCGTCAAGGAGCCCGTCCGTCGAGGAGCGCGGGGAGGCTCGCGCCGCCGTCCGTCCGAGGAGGTCGCGGGCTCGAGGGGAAGCGGAGAGGGAGGCGGCGGGGGCGCGTGGGCGGCTGCGGCGCAGTGGGTCGGGGCAGCAGCGGCGGCAGCGCGGTGGAGGGAGGGACGAGGGAAGGAGCGGCACGGTGGATCGAGGGAGAGGGAACTGGTGAGGGGGAGAGGGAAGGGGGGATCCATACTAATGGCACAATACTAATGGCGCACCACCCCTCGGTGCGCCATAAGTACATCCATACTAATGGCGCACCTCACCGTGGTGCGCCATTAGTATTTTTTTTTCTTATAGCAATGGCACAATACTAATGGCGCACCACCCCTCGGTGCGCCATAAGTACATCCATACTAATGGCGCACCTCACCGTGGTGCGCCATTAGTATTTCTTTTATTTCTGCTCGAGCCAACAGATTATCTTCCACCTGACCTGATCCACACCAAGTTCCCTCTACTAGCTCGACTGTCCAGCAGCCAGTTCTCACACCAGGAGGTCCAGCGGCGGCCGATGGACCGGGGGGTGCTCGGCGGCGAGGGGGGCCGGATCTAGCGAGGTGGAATAGCGATCGAGATGGAGGGGGGTCGAGATCGAGTGTCCATGAAATTTAAAAATATTCATGATAGTTCAAAAAGTGCCCATGAAATACAATCGAGAAATGAAGGCTACGATTTAAATACAATCGATCTTAGCTTGCTATCTGTTCACAATCTTCTTGCCCTTCTTTTTCGCGAATGGAGTTCTTCTGTGGAATGGACGTCCTTTAGGTAGGGTGGTCCTGCTTCTTCTTGTGGTGTATGCTACTACTTCATCATTGTCGTCATGTTCGATCCTCGGGTCGTCGTGCTTGTCGAAGTCTTGCTCATTGGCTACTCCATCCATTCCGATGATCTTCCTTTTGCCTCTCCTCACGACAACACGACTGGGCTTTGACGGGTTGATAATGAAGAAGCATTGGTCCACTTGGGAAGCCAGTACCCATGGCTCATTTTTCGCGGTGACGTTTGCGCCCGCGGTCTTGGATTTGGCTTCGGGTATAACCATGGTGGTGAAATATCGGTCTTCTTTTAGGACGCTCTTGGCCCATCTGACACGGAACATCGGGATCTTCTCTCCAGCGTAGCTCAGCTCCCAGATCTCCTCGATCCTTCCGTAGTATCTGTCCTTGTCGTTACCGGTGTAGGATTTCATCGTTACCCCAGAGTTCTGATAACCATCGCTCTTCATGTCCTTGGCCTCGGTGTAGAATGTGTAGCCGTTGATATCGTACGCCTCATAGGTCATCAGGTTGTACTCGGCGCCCTGTGACAAGGCGAATATGAGTTATTCTTCCACGGAAGAATCTTCATGTAAAGGGTACGACAGAAGCTTCTGCTTGAACCAACGCGTGAAACATGAGTTGTGCTCTTTGAGTATATCTCCATCCGTCCTCTGTTCGCCTCGGTCATTGTATGTCTTCTTAATAAAGGTTTTGTGCTCTACCACCGAAGGATCGACCACGTCTATGTGTTGTAGCGCGACTAGGTTTGCTCTATCAAAGTCGGCGAGTCGACCCTCGAAGTAGACATGCATTTCGCGGCGACCCTCACAGTGACCCCATCCAGCGAGCCTGCCGAGGTGCCTGTTGACGGGCAGACCAACGGGGTTCTCGATGCCTAGATAATTCGTGCAGTAGGAGATGCACTCTTCGGTCAGAAAGCCCCTGGCTATGCTTCCCTCTGGACGTGACATGTTGTGAACGTATCCTTTGATGACACCATTCATCCTTTTGAACGGCATCATGCTGTGCAGGAACGTCGGCCCGAGTTGGATGATATCATCCATGATTTGGACCAGCAGATGCACCATAACGTCGAAGAATGCGGGCGGGAAGTACATCTCAAACTCGCATAGTATCACCACGATCTCTTCCTGTAGCCTTTTGAGTTGCCTCACGCCAACAGACTTCCGAGAGATGACGTCGAAAAAGTTGCATAGGCCAAATAGGGTTTCATGGACGTGCGTGTCCATGATCCCACGGATTGCAACTGGAAGTATCTGCGTCATCAGCACGTGACAGTCGTGAGACTTCATCCCGCTGAACTTCAGCTTCGCTGGGTCTAGGTATCTGCTTATCTTCCCCGCGTAACCGTAAGGAAGTTTTACTCCTACGAGGCAGGTGAAAAACTGCTCAATCTCCTCCTGACTTAGAGTGAAGCACGCGGGAGGGTAGTCATTTCCGGTCTTCTTGGCCTTCTTGCCTTTGCGACGACTTTCTGTGTCCTGCTTCGCCTCATCATCATCATCATCATCATATATAGCGTGAAGCTCCTGCCTGATGCCCATTGATTTCAAGGCTGCCCTTGCTTTCGGCCCATCTTTGGTCCTCTTTGGCATGTTGAGCAGGGTACCAAGCAGACTCTCGCACACGTTCTTCGTGATATGCATGACATCAAGGCTGTGAGGCACACGGTGGATCTTCCAGTACGGCAAGTCCCAGAAAACAGACCTCGTTTTCCATACCTTCAGCAGCGGCTCTGGCGCCTTTCGCTTCTTTCCCGGCTCTGGCGCCTTTTGCTTCTTTCCCGGAAGTGGGCAGTCTTTCCAATTTTTCAACAGCTCGTCTATTTCCTCGCCGCTCCTCGTACGCGGGCGTCCTCGGGGTTCGGTTTCACCATCGAACAGATCCTTGTGTTTTCTCCACGGGTCATCGTCACGAAGCCACCTTCGATGTCCCATGAACACGGTTTTCGAAGACCCGGGATCTCTATCTAGCTGGCAATACGTTGTGTCATCCATGCACCTGACGCATCCAGAAAATCCATGGACCACCTGCCCCGCGACATATCCGTAACCGAGATAGTCGTGCACCGTCGTGAGCAGCGCGGCTCTCATAGGGAAATATCCTTTCTCTGCGGCGTCCCACGTATTGGCTGGCGTTTTCCACAGCGTGTCAAGCTCCTCTTTCAGCAGCCCCAGATACAGATTGATGTCGTTCCCTGGTTGTTTCGGTCCTTCAATTAGCATACTCATGTGAATGTACTTCCTCTTCATGCACAACCAGGGGGGAAGGTTGTACATCGACACAAACACAGGCCAGGTGCTATGTGTGCTTCTCTGGCTGCCAAACGGATTGACTCCATCGGTGCTCGCGCCCAGCATGATGTTCCTTGGATCATTCCCAAATTCTGGGTCTTCGAAGTTGAACGCTTGCCACTGGATCGCATCCTTAGGGTGACTCAGCATCTTGTCTTTTTTATCTATCTCCGGATCATTTGCGTCATCTTCTCGCTTCTTCTCCTCCCTATCCGCGTGCCAACGTAGGAGCTTTGCTACCTTAGGGTCCGCGAAATACCGCTGCAGACGAGGAGTGATCGGAAAGTACCACACCACTTTTCGGGGAGCTTTCTTCCTCTTCTTGTATCGAGTGACGCCGCACACCGGACATATGGTAGACTCCGCGTGCTCGTCCCAATAAATGATGCAATTGTTCATGCACACATGGTATTTCATGTGCGGTAAATCCAGAGGACACACGATTTTCTTCGCCTCCTCCAAACTGGTCGGGCACTTGTTCCCCTTGGGAAGACGTTCGTGCCAGAATGACATGTTCTCGTCGAAGCATGCGTCGGTCATTTTGTGTTTTACCTTCATCTCCAGAGCCATGAGCGTTACTTTCAGGCGGGTATCCTCGGGCCTGCATCCTTCATACAATGGAGTAACCGCATCTAACCCAAGTTGATCCATCTTGGCTTTCTCTCGGGCGGCAACTCTTACGTTATCCGTCTGCTTGAGAAGCAGCTCTTGAATATGAGGGTCCTGGACCCAGCCCATCGATGGTCCAGCGTCATCTGCTCCGCCGGCATCATCATCTTCATGATCATGCCCGTTGTCTGCTCCGGCATCTTCCTCATCATCATGTCCTGCATCTTCTACATGATGACTATGAACAGCATCACCGTCGTGATCATCTCCTGGGGATTCTTCGTCTTCTCGCCCGCCCGAGCCGCGGTGGTTGTCTTGCTGCCCTTCCTCATTTCTTGCCCGGCCCCCATGGACGACTTCGTAGTCATCTTCATCACCTTGCCACCAATAGCCATCCATGAAACCATGCAAGAGCAGGTGGTCCCGCACCTGCCCGGATTCCGGGTCCGCAATAAGGCTCTTCAGCTTGCATCTTCGACACGGACATCTTATCTCCGTCTCGTTCTTTTGAAGCATCTCGGCCTTCGCAGACCTCAAAAACCTATTCACGATGCCTTCGGTCATCGTGCGGACCATGGTCGCCTGCGGGGTAGAGCAAAATGATATTTTAGAACCAAGAAAAAATTTGGCATGACTTTCCCTAAAAATAGGACCAAAAAGAATGCTTCATGCCAAAATTCTCGCCGAAACAGAAATGAATCAAAATTCTCGCATTTCAAATACCGGTACACCTCCAAACACAACACATATGCAACACCACAAACATATGCAACACCACGAACATACATAGATCTAGCTAGGCCATAAAAAGTGCATGTGCACATTGTTGTAGGGAGAACAACACAAATATAGCTTCCCCCCTTACTTACCTATCAAAACAAGGAATTTTACCACTTAAATTGAATGAATCTATGGTGGAAATGAGGTGAAAAAGAGGAGGCACCCGAGACAAGGAGGAGGTGGAGAGAATGAAGTGGGGAAGAAAGTGAGTGTGGGTAGGAGAGGCTGTCCAAAATATCTTGGTGCTGCCCACTTACTAATGGCGCACCAACTCTAAATGCGCCATTAGTAATCCAGGTTACTAATGGCGCACCTTCTGGTGGTGCGCCATTAGTAGTTTTGCCAAAAAAACATACTAATGGCGCACTGTTCCATAGTGCGCCATTACTAGTTTAAACTAGTAATGGCGCACGGTCGAACAGTGCGCCATTAGTAGTTTTGCAAAAAAAGGAATAAAAAATATAATAAAAAACAACATTAGTGGCGCACTTTCCGACAGGTGCGCCATTACTAGTTACAACTAGTAATGGCGCACCGTGTCTGGATGCGCCATTAGTATGTTTGGACAGGCGCACTAGTTCAAAAAAAAATTTGGATACTAATGGCGCACCCTGGGCCAGGTGCGCCATTAGTAGTTTCAACTCTAATGGCGTATCAGAAGGTGGTGCGCCATTAGTATATACTAATGGTGCACCGCTTGTCTGGTGCGCCATTAGTGTCAATCCCATCTATAGCCCTTTTTCTAGTAGTGCAAATAGTAATGGCGCACCCGCGCACCTATAGTGCGCCATTATTATGCCTAGAAGGTGCGCCATTACTATCTGACTTAGTAATGGCGCACCACATAGAAGTGCGCCATTACTAACAATTTTTTTTCAAAAACAAATTTTCAATTTTTTTTTCAATTTATTCTTAATCTCATGTCACTATGGCTTAATCTCTGGTCAATATGCTTAATCTCAAGTCAAATCGCACTTCATTGTCAAACTTCCAGAAAGGTCACCCATCCTCACACTACTCCAACCCGAGCATGCTTAACTTCGCAGTTATATCCAATCCTAGCACCAGCTCACTTAACAGGCACTTATTGATATATCTATCATATCAATCCTATTAAACCTTGTTGATGTTTAGGACTTTGTTCATGTTCATGAGTGTGATGAAATTTTGAAAAAATATTTCAAACTTCCCGGTCATATTACGTATCATATTTTGAAAAAACAATCAAAACCATTTTTTCTGTTACTAGTGGCGCACCTAGCAAATGGTGCGCCACTAGTAAGTTTGATTTTTTTTCATCCCCCCCTCTAGATATTAAAAGCCCCGTATCTTTCGTTCTGTTAGGTTTTTGGGGATTTTGAAAATGTTCAACTAGTTCCCCGGTTGAATTTGGATGTAACTTTTCGAGTAGATGATTTTTCATATAAAAAACTTTTTAATCCGAGTTCGTATGCAAAAGTTATGCACATTTTACTAAATTCCAGAGAGATTTTGCAAATAAAGTCAAAATTCATATTTGTAAATTTTCCCAACTACTAGACCACATATCACATGGGAAACTTATTTTTTTTGACATTTCCATCATTTTCTTTTATTTTTTCTAAAACTGAAAAGTCGGTCCATGGGGGGTGCAAAGAAAGTTAGTAATGGCGCACCACCTAACAATGCGCCATTAGTAACCCTGGTTACTAATGGCGCACATGTTACGTGGTGCGCCATTACTAGTTTTGCACAAAAATAAAAAAATAATTGTTAGTAGTGGCGCACCATGGTTGTGGTGCGCCATTACTAGTTTGAACTAGTAATGGTGCACTATACCCTGGTGCGCCATTACTAGTTTTGAAAAAAAAAGTAAAAAAAATTGTTAGTTGTGGTGCACAGAGTGTGTGGTGCGCCATTACTAGTTAAAACTAGTAATGGCGCACTATGCCCTGGTGCGTATGTTAGTAGTGGCGCACCGTGGGTGTGGTGCGCCATTAGTGATATGGACACTAATGGCGTACCTACACATGGTGCGTCACTGCTATATAGCAGTGGCGCACCACATGTGTGGTGCGCCATTAATGTCCATATTAGCTATAGCCCTTTTCCTAGTAGTGCTAATTCTTTCGCCTATATATTCACATATATTCCCAAACCAGCAGAAGCATCCATGAAAACACTTTTTCACCGTTGTAACCTTCTGTTCCTGTGAGATCCCATTATAACACCCACGATGCGACTATATCTCCCACGTGTCGGAGCGCGACTTAGAGGCATAACCGCATTGTAGGGATGTCGCAAGAGGGGTAATCTTTACACATCCCATGTACTGAATAAGAAAGAGGTACAGAGATGGCTTACAATCGCCACTTCACACAATACATGAATAAAGCATTACATCATCCAGAATACAATCAAAGTCTGACTACGGAACCCAAATAAAGAAAGACAACCCCTAATGCAACAGATCCCCGATCGCCCCGACTGGGCTCCACTACTGATCAATAGGAAACGAAACAAGACTACGAACACGATCTTCATCGAGCTCCTCCTTGAGCTCGGTTGCGTCACCTACACGGTATCATCGGCACCTGCAACTGGTTTTGGAAGTAACTGTGAGTCACGAGGACTCAGCAATCTCACACCCGCGCGATCAAGACTATTTAAACTTATGGGTAGGAAAAGGGGTAGTGAGGTGGAGCTGCAGCAAGCACTAGCATATATGCTGGCTAACATACACAAATGAGAGCGAGAAGAGAAGGCAAAGCACGGTCGAGAAACTACAAAGATCAAGAAGTGATCCAACAACTACTTACGTTCAAGCATAACACGAGACCGTGCTCTCTTCCCGGACTCCGCCGAAAAGAGACCATCACGGCTACACACGCGGTTGATGAATTTTAAATTAAGTCAAGTGTCAAGTTCTCTACAACCGGATATTAACAAATTCCCATCTGCCCATAACCGCGGGCACGGCTTTCGAAAGTCCAAATACCTGCACCGTGGTTGATTGTGTTTCCTTGGCTTGTGTTCTTGTCTTGGGTAGAGCCGGGAGACGAGTTCGTGTTCGAACTCGTTGAGTACGTTTACGAGGATCAAGCTTACGTCAACTCGGAGAACTTTGCAGGCAAGATGACCATACCTGCAACTAGGAATAAGCTTGATGTAAACTCGGTGATCTTGCCTGCAAAGTTCTCCGAGTTGAGGTAAGCTTGATCCTCATAAACGTACTCAATGGGTCCTCGAACATGAACTCGTCTCCCGGCTCTACCCAAGACAAGAACACAAGCCAAGGAAACACAATCAACCACGGTGCGATGCGCAAGCAACATGATCCAAAACATGGCATGATATGCGGGAGGTGGTATGCAATGCATATACGTGCTTCGGAAGGGAAAGATTGAAACAGGACTCAACTTGCCAATCCAAGAGTGCTGCCGTAAAGATGAGTTGATTTCGGTCGAAATCGATATAAAGATCACCGGAATCGGATGCACGGTTTGCAAATGGCAAGCAAAACAATAATGGCACTATTCTGTGATTAACAGCACGATTCCATATAGAATGCAACAAGAAACTAAGATACTGGACTCCAACATAGCAACAAAGCACATGGCAATGATCCACTCAAGATGCTTGACAAAAGATGAACACTGAGCTACGGCTAAATCACACAATAGCAGGTTCAAACAAGCATGACAAAAGTGCAAAAGATATCAGGTTACAGACTTAGTGAAAATAACAACATGCCAGGAATTAACATCAAGAAGCAATGTTTAGAGCAGGATAACAACATGCTACAGGAACATATCATGGCAAATCAAGGCATGGCATGGAACTTCACAAAGCATATAACAAAAGTCCCTTACTCACTATAAGCCAAAAGAGATCATAAAATACAATGGCAACCATGTGAACATGGCAAGTTTCGTTAACAGATTCAGACTTAGCAGAAAATTGGAACATGGCAAAACAGAATTACATAGGCATGTTTACGAGCTCGATGCACTCACCACAAGGCATTGCATGACAAACTAAGCATACACCAAGCAAGTAGACATGATAAATAAGCTAACCATGGCACGAACAACCTTATAGCATGCATGGATCAATTACAACAACCTCGGCAAAATTTCTTAACATGTAAACAATCTGCCAGGAACATTTTATAGCAAAAGTAGAGCAAGATTGAGTCATGCTAGGGTGCTCCATAATTGCAAACAAAGACATGGATGGATAGAGCATAACAATATCTCCAAAACATTCTTACTGATCATGCTCAAAAGAGGCATGGATCACTTTGTAGCAACAAGAATACATGGCATAAAAATATTAACAGGGCAAAGACTTGGAAGAATTCTAAGTCCCTGAAATCAGCAACATTACAAGAGCTACTTTGCATGCTTGTGCTAGTCACCACAGAGATCACAAACATACATGGCATACACCCTTGTAAAGATGGCATGGCATACTACAAAACACATGTAGGGCTCAAGTTCATAGGAGGCACACGTTAAACATGGAAAAAATGACAAATGTCCAATCTCTGCTAAGAAACTAAAACTAACGTTGCATAGCAGTCTTGCAATAGCATTTAGGGCATCAAGATGAACTCAAATGAACATGGTGCAATGGAATGAAATGAAGTTCTCATCGAGACGAACAAATTGATATGCTACACGCCCAAAACGGAGCCACGGATACATAGATATGGCATGATGAAAAACGCTAAAAAATTACTGGGACATAGGGCAAAAATTAGGTCAACCTCTCAGATCCGGATCTAGATCAGGCACGTTCTTCGAGGATGACCAGAGCTTCTCGCCGGAGCAGTGGCCGCAGTGGTCGGAGTGGTACGGGGGCTCGCCGGAGAGGAGAAGGGACAACGGGGCGGCGGGCTCGGGGCCGTCCTGGCCGCGGCGGACGTCGGCGGCCAGCAGGTCGAGGCGGCGGGCGGCGGAGGAGGTGCGGCGAGACGGAGAGGCGGCGGTCACCGGCGAGCGTCGAGGGCGGCAGAGGAGGCGAACGGCGGCGAGGCGGAGGGCGACGCGGGTCGTCGGGCGGCGGGGAGACGACCGGGAGGCGGCGGGGCGCCGGATGGGCCTCGGGGGCCCTGCCTCGGCTCGGCGGGCCGGCGGTGGAGGGAGGCGGCCGGGCGAATGGCGGCGTGCCACATGGCGGCGGCGGCGCGGGTGGACACGTCCGGCCCGGCGGTTTTGTCCGGCGGTGCGAGGAAAGGAAGAGGGTTAGGGTTTCGCCCGAAAATTTCGGAGGGGTCGGGGGTCTATATTTATAGGTAGAGGGAGCTAGGAGGCTCCAAATTGAGCACGGTTTTCGGCCACGCGATCGTGATCGAATGAACGAGATGATGGAGCGGGTTTAGGTGGGTTTTGGGCCACTTTGGAGAGGTGTTGGGCTGCAACACACATGAGGCCTTTACGGTTCCTCGGCTAACCGTTGGAGTATCAAATGAAGTCCAAATGGCACGAAACTTGACTGGCGGTCTAGCGGTAGTAAACCAAGGCCGCTTGGCAAGTCTCGGTCCAATCCGAGAATGTTTAACACTCACACATGAAAAGAGGTAAAAGGAGACGCCGGAGGACATAAGAGCGCCGGAATGCAAAACGGACAACGGGGAAAATGCTCGGATGCATGAGACGAACACGTATGCAAATACGATGCACATGATGACATGATATGAGATGCATGACACGCAAAAAAATGACAAGGCAACAACAGTGAATAACTGGAGGACACGTGGCGCAACGGTCTCGGGGCGTTACACCCATCTTGGGGCCTTTTTTGGCATCCTGCCAGGGGGATTCGATCACGGAGGGCTTCTACATCATTTCTATTGCACTTCCAATGTAGAGGGATAAAATCAAGCAATATGATATAAACTCCATCTTTTTATCCTCGATGGCAACAATACAATACGTGCCTTGCTGCCCCTACTGTCACTGGGAAAGGACACCGCAAGATTGAACCCAAAGCTAAGCACTTCTCCCATTGTAGGAAATATTAATCTAGTAGGCCAAACTAAACCGATAATTTGAAGACACTTGCAAAGATATCAAATCATGCATATAAGAATTCAGAGAAGAACCAAATATTGTTCATAGATAAACTTGATCATAAATCCACAATTCATTGGATCTCGGTAAACACACCGCAAAAGAATATTACATCGAATAGATCTCCAAGAACATCGAGGATAACTTTGTTTGAGAACCAAAGAGAGAGAAGAAGCCATTTAGCTAATAACTATGGACCCGAAGGTGTGTGGTAAACTACTCACACATCATCGGAGAGGCTATGGTGTTGACGTAGAAGCCCTCCATGATCGAATCCCCCTCCGGCAGATCACCGGAAAAGGCCCCAGATGGGATCTCACGGGTACAGAAGGTTGCAGCGGTGGAAAAGTGGTTTCGTGGCACCCCTGGATGTTTTTAGGGTATAAGAGTATATATAGGCGAAAGAAGTACGTCGGTGGAGCTACGGGGAGGCCCACGAGGGTGAGGGCGCACCTACCCCCTGGGCGCTCCCTCCTGCCTCGTGGCCATTTGTTGTGTCTCTGACTTCCACAACAAGTCTCCTGGATTGTGTTTGTTCCAAGAAAGATCCTCATGAAGGTTTCGTTCCGTTTGGATTCCATTTGATATTCCTTTTATGCGAAACACTGAAATAGGCAAAAACACAAAAACTGCACTAGGCGTCCGGTTAATAGGTTAGGCCCAAAAATAATATAAAAGAGCATATTAAAGCCCATTAAACATCCAAAATTGATAATATAATAGCATGGAGCAATCAAAAATTATTGATACGTTGGAGACATATCACTTGTCATCTTACTTAATGTGTTACTCTGTTCTTCATGAACTTAATACTCTAGATGCAAGCAGGAGTCGGTCGATGTGTGGAGTAATAGTATTAGATGCAGAATCGTTTCGATCTACTTGACACAGACATGATACCTATATTTCATAATCATTGCCTTAGATATCGTCATAACTTTGCGCTTTCTATCAATTACTCGACAGTAATTTGTTCACCCACCGTATTATTTGCTATCTTGAGAGAAGCCTCTAGTGAAACCTATGGCCCCGGGTCTATTTTCCATCATATAAGTTTCTGATCTAATATTTTCCATCATATAAGTTTCCAATCTACTATATTGCAATATTTTACTTTTCGATCTATAAACCAAAAACCCAAAAATATTTACTTTATAGTTTGTTTAGTTTTATCTATCTCTACGAGATCTCACTTTTGCAAGTGACCGTGAAGGGATTGGCAACCCCTTTATCGCGTTGGGTGCAAGTTGTTTGATTGTTTATGAAGGTATTAGGTGATTTGTGCATTGTCTCCTACTGGATTGATACCTTGGTTCTCAAACTGAGGGAAATACTTATCTCTAGTTTGCTGCATCACCCTTTCCTCTTCAAGGGAAAAACCAACGCAAGCTCAAGAAGTGGCAATGGCTAGGAAACCTTAACAATCTTCGATCAATGAGATAGTCTAATAGAGGCTCACTAGGGACACATTGTTGTTTATGTATCCACACATGTATTTAAGTTTCTGGTCAATACACACTACAAGAAATATGTCAACTTGTGACCACCACTATTGGTCACTGAATAGTCACAAATTTCCATTTGTGACCTTTTTGTGACCAAAAACATAAGGTCAAAAGCTGGTCGTCGTAAACTGACTATAGCGACCTTTCTTCTGGAATGGTCGTAGACGTTTATGACCAAACTACGTCTATTGTGGCATTTTGGTCACTAGCAACCTCCCCAGGCCACGTAGGCATCCAGCGTGGCAATCTGATGTGGCACAAGATTCAGCCCGGTCCAATTCGATTTTCTACATGGGCCTAGCCTAACAATTCGGCCTTTTTAATGTATTTTTTCCTATTAATTTGGTTGACTACATGGGCCAAGCCCACATTTTAGCCTTTTATCTTTTTTTTCAAATGAGTCCAGCCCAATGTTTTCCAGGTTTTTCTTTCCTGGGCCTTGGCCTTTCCACATTCATTTATTTTCGTTTTACTTTTTTACCCAAAATATTTGTCCAATATAATTGATCCTTAGCCTCTTTAAGGTCCAACTCCAGACCATTTAAAGAAAATTTTCAAACTAGTTTGAATAACAATATGAATCAAGTTACCACAAATTAGCTGAATATTACGGAAATATCTCAGAACACACATTCTACAAATTTCCATCACATATGTACAGATTCAAGCAACCTACAACTTGTTGTAGTCAAGCATTCAGGTGCGGGAATACTCTAGAACAGGACGAATAAATAGAACAAGCATATCTAGTGCTTCACGACGAGAAAACATTGTAATTTGCTTCTTCAAGTACTGCTTCTTCCTTTTGCAAAACATCTGGACATTCAAAAGAGAACAAAAAGTATGTCACTAATAGAAGAAATATTACAGGGATACTTTTAATATAAAAACTAAAGACACACCAGTATTTTATCATTCTACTTATTATTATTTTAACAAGCTCATTCTACTTATCTGGAATAGGCATATTCATCAAAACAGGGAATTGAATTGGCACATATGACAAACTTAGCAAGAAATAAGCATTGAATGTTTCACATACACGACAAGGTTTAAAAACGATCATTCAAAGTTACAACAGATCAAAGTTCCATTTGAGTATAAGGAACAATACTCATATTCAATCAATAAGCAACTATGTCAAAATTAATTCAGATTTACTAATGTGTGTGTCAAATGATACATGCATCAAGCATAAGGCCATCAAGCATCATGCCCTTATCTGTTCAACAAGACAAGAACATACCTGACTTTGTGTTGATATGATCGATGGTTCTGCAGTTGAACATCAGTCCGCATCATTGTTGATGATGGACGCCACATGTACTTGTCCATTTAGAAGTATACCATGCAAAATGTTACACAAGCAGGTATTAGCATAAAGTAGAGCTTCTATAGTACATGTAAAACTTTAGATATGAAGGACCAAGAGTTCCAGAAGCAATGAAGCTGGCATGGATAAACCAGGACATGATGAAACAAATTATTCCTGGTGCATTTAAACAGGAATATGGTGTCCACTTCATACTACCACGTCATCATCGGGATTAAAACAACACATTGATACTCAGAGTGCTGGATGAGATAAATATCGATTGAAACCAATCAGAGCAGGGAGCAAAATAGATCCTCTATTTAATTGTCATAAGAATAGAAGCTGAAGGACAAAGATGAAGCACCCTTAGCTCAGTTTGCTAGCACACAGGCCATAAAAATCGGCTCAACATTCAAAAAGCACGACTCTAATCTTAATGTTGTGTGGAAACAAGACAAGAATTGTACAAGTTTAGTACTGTACACAGCAATGAGCATAACTTCAATACTGCATAGCAAATTTAGTCAGTTATCAAATCACCTTGTGGCTATACCACATGCTGACATCAATCACACACAACTGTTCTAGATTGAATCCCCACACACCGCATACATAAACCGAACTACAGTACAGACATATCGCATTTGCTTTCCCAGATGACAAAATGCAAGGCACAATCATGGATAAATCCACGAGCAGAGACCTAAGCTAGGAGAATCACCACCCGTACCTTGCCTATCTGCAACTTGTTGAACACATCCAGGAGAATCCTGTAGTTCTGGATCATGTCGTACTCCATCTTGGCATCGAAATTCACCTGCAAAACACCCCAAAATGAGCATCACATCGCAGCCATCTAAGCCAAGCCGCCTAAGCGCAACGCTCTAGAATAGATCAATCAGGCCAGAACGCCTCCTAACCTTGTGCATAAGCACCAACCCAGGGTGAACTATGTCCAGCAGCTGGCATTGCACCGCCCCCGACACCGCCTGCGGACTTGATGATCCAGGCCCCCACGACGACCACGTCATGATCCATGCGGAGCTCCACCTCCTGCACGTCTAATCCATGCTCCAATGGAGGCTCGGGCTCCACCCTCGAATCCGGCGGTGCCTGCAGAAAGATAGAGAGATTGAGCGAGTCAAACAGAGAGAGGGGACAGGTCCAATATACAAGTTATCATGGTCTATTAGCATTCGCAACAGACTAGCAAAATGCATTACCATTTTTGTTAATAAATATGCATCATGTTCAGGTACTGGTCATGCTATTGAAGCTGATCATTGTGACTAACACCAGCACGGTGCACGATTTCAGCAAATGCTGATTGACCAGTCACCTAGATCGGTATTGATTAACATTAACCAGATAAAAAATGTATAATGTGCATGCATGGCAGTAACAATCTTGTATATAATGTTTACTACACAAACATTTTTTAGCTTAAAAGTGGAAGGAAATTATGGGCTATTCTTTCAATCATGATAAAATGATTGATCATGCTCCCAAAATACGTTTGAGTGGCAGGACATAGCATAGGACAGGCCACTCCGTAATTGAAATACTGAACTAGGTTGTTAGAGCTAACTGTAGTGAAACTAGCAGAACGACAAAGAAGACGAAAATATAAATACAAGGCCAACTGAAACATGGGTTTAGTACACAGGTACAGTTTAAAAGCAAATCAGATCAACTATAAAATCATGCAACTGAGTTTTACTTATCAAGGTAATATGATTTCAGCAAAATTATAACTGCCGATGAAAACTGAATAATAGTGCAACAGATTAGCTCTTAGCATGGAGGAACATCACCAAATTAAACAAGATGGTTGTTCAAGTTTCTATGCAAGTATTCATGATTACAGTTTGTTATCATCGTCCAAATTCTCTAACATTTACAAAATTAATTAAAACTTCTGAATGTGCTACCACTAAAGGAAACATTAGTGCTTCAAGTATCAGGCCAGACATGATTTACATATTTAGCAATGAACAAACATGATACATGCATCAAGCATCAAACATCTGAATGAAGCAAGTAAACATACATACATGTCTAAATATAAGCAGTAGAAGCAAGTCTATATATATATATATCCTCTTTCTTCCCCTACAGCCTCCACAGTTTCACCTCCCCGGACAGATTCATCAGTAAGAACCTTGCCTGCCAAAATCACACAACACATCATGAACAATAAATACATATAGGTTGTGCATACTCTGGAAGATTCAGACAAGGATTAGCCGATGCAAAGTTATGCAAGTTGTCCTACAGTAACAGTTTGGCCTCACTGTTGCCACCGCTACATCCCAGGGTGAACATTGTAGGGTGTGCATACTCTGAATAGTTCAGCCACAAAATCATGCGACTTGGTCCTACGATGGAGCCCAACGGCCGGCGACTGCAGGGGGTGGGGCGGAGTCGCGGCAGCAGGGAACGTGATGTCCCGGCGAGGGGAAGCGGGGGCAGCGACGCTGGTGAGAGGCGGAGGGGCGCGGCGTACGGGTGGAGCGCGGGCGGGGTAGAGGCGACGCCAAGGTACGGAGCGGCGGCACCAACTAGAGCGACTCACCATGTCCTTGCGCTTTTTCTTGAGGGCGCAGGTGATGCGGGGCCACCGAATGGCCACCGGGCGCATCCCGTCGCCGCCTCCCCCCTTGCCGACCTCTGCATCCTTGCCCTCGTCATCCTTCGCCGGCAGAAGGTGGGCGGGGCTGTCGGATCTGGCCGGAAGAGATGGAGGAGGCTAGTGAAGCAGGGGCGGCCAGGATCGACTGCTAGGGTGGGGAACGAAGAAGCAGAGCACACGCCGGCGAGCCATCCGGTCGCGACGCCTTAGCTGCTAGGCTGCGGTGCATCTATCACCGGTGGGGATCGACTGCTAGGCGGCTCGCTCGATCTGTTGCGGGAGAACAAATGGGGCGACTGGGACAGGAGGGGTGGTGGAAGGGGGATGGCCGTGGATGGGGGAGGAAGGGCGGCGGAGGAGCGAGACGTCCCCGTCGATCTGGATCGGGGAGTGCGGGAGAGACAGGCGGCGGCGGGTGTGTGCTTGGGGAGAGGGGGGTTGGGTTGCTGCTAGGGTTTGGGTTGGGTTGGGAGAGGTGAATGATAGACGTTGGATCCTTCGGATGCGGACGGTTCAGATCGGCTACAGTGGAGTGATCCGTGAGAAGAGCCATGATTGGTTCAGAAATTTTGTGATTTAAAATAGTTTCTGTATACTAAAACTAGGGGAATTTTGTGAAGCAACTATCAAAATATTTTATTAAATGGCACAACTAAATTTTTCACTCAAGTTAAACCCCATTTTATGGATGATCACCCATTTGCATGCATTTTGTTATCTTTCTAGATATTTTTAATAATTTTTCTTGTGGCAAAATTGGTTTTTTTGTGAAGAACCTATCAAATATTTGTTGTAAAATTGGACCAAATTAACTTTCTAAAATATTATGTCATATTTAATATACAATTTACCAAATGGTTGGTTGTGAAAAATTTTGATCCACCTCTCATAAAAAAGACAAATTTCCACCGATTCAGCTGGAAGCGGGTTAAATTTGAACTGCAGCTGCCTCATAGTTTGCTCTTTATTTTTCCCAAAAATCATTTTTAGGTACGAAAGTATCTATTTAATTAGAGAAACACCAAATATTGTCTAAGATTCAACCACTAGCTAGGAACGGTCAAGCCCGTCGTTTTGTCCGCATTTTGAAACAGACATTAAAAATTCAAAAAAAATCAAAAAATTGGAAAACCTTCGCATTGTGTCATTATATGTGACCAAGTTACCAGGAAAAATAATAAACTTGTAATACGGTAATTCTTTTAAAAAATTGTTCTCACAAACGAGCTATCATGTGTGGAGATCAATGGCTTTCAAGCCAAATGATCAATCTTATGGCCACATTCATGGCATAGTTTGTTGAAATGATCTCATATTGTGCACATGGGTGCATACTGAAATGGCAAACAATGTTGCCAAATGAAATTTTCATTTTCTTTGGACGAAAAAATCATTTTCCATTTTTCGAGTGTCCCAAACGAGGTTTTTTTGTGAAGAACCTACCAAATAATTGTTGCAAAATTGGACCAAATCATTTTTATAAAATACTAGGCCATATTTAATGCACAATTGACCAAATGGATGGGTATAAAAAGTTTTGGTCCACCTCTTGTGAAAAAGACAAATTTCTACCGTTTCAGTTAGAAGCGGGTCAAATTTGAACTGCGGTTGTCTCATAGTTTGCTATTTATTTCTTCAAAAAATCATTTCTAGGTACAGAAGTATCAATTTAATCAGAGAAACACAAAAAAATCCAAGATTCAACCACTAGCTAGGAACGGTCATTCCCGCCGATTTGACCGCATTTTGAAACGGGCATAAAAAATTCAAAAAAAATCAAAAAATTGGGAAACCTTCACATTGTGTCATCATATGTGGCCAAGTTCCTAGGAAAAATAACAAACTTGTAATACGGCAATTATTTTAAAAAAAAGTGTTCTCAGAAACGAGCTATCATGTGTGGAGATCAATGGCTTTCAAGCCAAATGATCAATCTTATGGCCACATTCATGGCATAGTTTGTTCAAATGATCTCATATTGTGCACAAGGGTGCATATTGGAATGGCAAACAATGTTGCCTACGGAAGTTTTCATTTTCGTTGGATGAAAAAACCATTTTCCATTTTTTCGAGTGCCCGAAAGGAGGTTTTTTTGCGAAGGAACTACCAAATAATTGTTGCAAAATTGGACCAAATCATTTTTATAAAATACTAGGCCATATTTAATGCACAATTGACAAAATGGTTGGGTGTAAAAAAATTATCCACCTCTCGTGAAAAAGACAAATTTCCGCCGATTCAGTTGGAAGTGGGTCAAATTTGAACTGCAGCTGCCTCATAGTTTGCTATTTATTTTTTTCCAAAAATCATTTCTAGTTACATAAGGACTTATTTAATCATAAATACATGGTTTGGTGGCGATACGTCGAGGTTTGGGCGGTGGCTGAGGGCCCCAACTCTAGAGCGCGTAAACTCGCATGCCTGTCGTGTGGTCACCCGCGTGACCGTAATGTTGCCGTGTGTTCTGGGCGGCCTAGGCATGTCTAGTGGGTTGGGCACTCCCCAGGTTGGTGCTAGGAAGAAAATTACAACATAAGATTCTCACGAGGAGACCGATGGATGCTCAAACATGAATTAGCAGCCAAGTGTTTGATTAGCGGTACGGGAAATGCACATGGCCAATGGGCGTGAGTTTTGGCTGAGGATGATCATCTACTAAGTAGAATCTCTTCACAAATTTTGAGCTCAAAAGGAGGATCCTAGGTGGTACTTGCTTTGCAAAGTACCACGCCGGACAAAAATATGAATGTTGAAGCTGGGCTCAAAATAATGAATGGAGTGAGCTGAAATTTTGTGGAGGATGGTTATTTGGGCATAGGAAAGCATTGTAGAAAATTGATACCATTTGGACATGCCAAAGTAGTACTTCCTTCACAATGCTCTTCTATGGACAGAAACTTGGGAAAACTAGTGAGAGAGATTGGATGAATGAAATGAGCTCAAAATTGGTGTACGTAAGTTACTTAGGTATGGTCATGCGCTGGTAAATTTTCAGATCATTTGGGTAAGCCTAGCTAGTACTTACTTCACAAAGCTTCTCTCGAGGTAGAAACTTTGGAAATTTCCCGAGAAAGATTTACTAGGAAAATTGAGCTGAATATTATCATGTGGCAATGATTTGGGTATGGAAGAGTGCCCGAAAAGTTTGAGGGTAATAGGAGGGGTCTATATAAGACTTGCTTTGCAACGTGCCAATTTGGCCATAAAATATAAATTGAACCTAGGCTCACATAGATGATTTGACTGAGCTGCAATTTGGAGGAGGGTGATAATTTGGGCATATGAAGGAACTGTATAAATTTCATGTCATTTAGAGATATAAAAAAGGTACTTCCTTCACAATGCTTCTAGGTGGACAAAAACTTTGGAAATTTGCCGAAGAAGATTTGCTAGGCAAATGGAGCTGAATTTTGTCATGCGGTAATGGCGGCGTTCTGGGAACGGGGGTCCCCAGACTTGCCTGCCTACGGCCTGCGGCGTGGCTCAAAGGAGGCCCAGCATGGCCCATCTTCATCAACACAAGACTCAAGACCCTCGCGAGGGGCCAAGCCTCGCGGGGCGGACGACACGGCGCATCCTCAGGCGCAGCCTCCTCAGGCTGGCTCGCGAGGAGGCGGAGAAATCAAGGCGGGGTACCTCGCGAGGTGCCCATGACGCAAGCCATGATGATCGAGGGTACCAGGCGGACGCTAGCGCGCGCAGCGTCCTTCTTTCCTCTTTGGTGCAAAGGGGGCAAGCGCAGCCGCGGGGTACCGAGGCATCAGGCAAAGGTTGCCATTTCGGTGCAACGAGACCAAGACCAGGCGGACTACGAGGCGGAGGTCACCATGGAGCCCAGCGCGGTGTCACCGCAGAGCCTTCGGCAGGCGAAGACCAACTTTAGTCAGGATAAGTGTACCAGACGTTCCCCTTCAAATTAGCCCGCCATTGTTGGCTCCCTTCTCGCTCGATATTTGGGAAGAGGACTAGGGCCTCTATAAATAGGGCCGGCCACCCACGTAGCAAGGGGTTCGGTTCGGTTAGTTCGTTCGGTTCGCAATCAGAGAGAGAGAGAGAGAGAGAGAGAGAAGGGTGACTGAACTCCTCCTAGCAGTTCATCGCCCTAGTCAAGAATAGACCCTCACGAGGCTGTTCTTCCTTGTATTGTTCATCATCACCAGCCCGAAGAGGCAATCCACCAACCACACACTGGAGTAGGGTATTACACCACAACGGTAGCCCAAACCAGTATAAATCTTGTGTCCTTTGTGCAGTTCTTTTAGTAGTTTAGATCCTTGCGAGATGGGGATATAGAGGGCATAATCTCCACGCGCACCCCAGTGTTCGAACCTTAAGGGTCTGCCGGAACCCGTGAATCCGACATTTGGCTCGCCAGGTAGGGGTGCGCCAGAATTTGCCTTCCTACCGCTCCGCCTCCCCTCGCATCGTCATCACCATGTCCGGCGACCAGGCGGGCAACCAAGGTCCATGGGCGGCGTGGCCCACCTGCACGGAGCCGCCCGCCTCGGGCGGCCCCGCGCCCCAGGCAGCTCGCGGTCCGCAGGGCGCTGCGGGCCGCGGGCGACGCGGACAGGCCTCCGCAACCCTCACACCGCGGCAAGCGCGGTCGGCGGCAAGGGCCTCCAATCACGCCGCAACCACGACGCCGTACACCCGCCGGGAGCAGGCGAATTCAAGGGCCGCGCTCATGGTGGCCCGAGAGCTGCTGCGGTGCAGACTGCTGGAGGGCGGCCACGACGTGCTGCTGGAACGAGTGGCGGAGCTCCTGGGCTTCGCCGCCTCGGGGGCTCACCCCTTTTCCACCCAGCTCCCATCTCAAGCCCAGAGCGACCCGCGCGGGGGCTCCGCACATGCCCGCGGACTCCAAGGCTACTCCGACACCAGCGAAGCTGTTAGCACCAGACCGGCGGTGGCGCTGCCCCCGCCCCCGGCCCGCGAAGAAGAAGGACTCGACGCGGCCCGCGGCCCCGCAGGGTGGCCGCGCTACCACCCTGAAAGTGCAACTATCCCTAGGTGGTTTTGGTAATTCATAACAACATATAGCTCATTGAGCTAATGCTATTTCAAGATGATTATTTCAGGAAAGCTCAATGATTGGCATGGCTTGGATGTGAAAGTGGAACCCTCAAAATGCTAAGGACAAAGAATTGGCTCAAGCTCAAAAGTTCAAGACTCTTCATTTTATGTTTTAGTGATCCAAGATCACATTGAGTCTTTAGGAAAAGCCAATACTATCAAGGAGGGATGAGGTGTTGCTTAATGAGCCTCTTGCTTTATGTGCTTAATGATATGCTCCAAAATCCTCAGCTACTTTCCCATATCCACAAATGACCTAAACCCTAAGCCAAACTCGGTCATACCGATTCCTTCATTCCGACGCCACCGAGTTTCACTTGTCATTTGCCACTGCCAAACCCTAGCAATTCGGTCCTACCGATAAGGATCTCGGTCTCACCGAGATGGGCTTGCAAACTCTCTGTTTCCCTTTCATAACTTTTTGGTCTCACCGAAAGAGCGAATCGGTCCCACCGAGAATGCAAGGTAAACTCTATGTTTCCTTCTTGTAACTTTTCGGTCTCACCGAAAGAGCAAGTCGGTCCCATCGAGTTTGCCTGACCAACTCTCTGGTTAGCTTACTGCCAAACTCGCTCTCACCGAGTTTGTGCAATCGGTCTCACCGAGATTACGTTATGCCCAAACCCTAAGCGAATTGGTCCTACCGAGTTGCATGTCAGTCCCACCGAAATTCCTAACGGTCACTAGGTTTACCATTTCGGTCCAACCGAGTTTTCTGATTCGGTCCCACCGAGATTGGTAAATTGTGTGTAACGGTTGGATTTTGTGTGGAGGCTATAAATACCCCTCCACCTCCTCTTCACTTAAGAAGAGATCCATCAGAACACATACATCATTCCAACTCATATGTTCTGAGAGAGAACCACCTACTCATGTGTTGAGACCAAGATATTCCATTCAAACCATATGAATCTTGATCTCTAGCCTTCCCCAAGTTGCTTTCCACTCAAATCCTCTTTCCACCAGATCCAAATCATATGAAAGAGAGTTGAGTGTTGGGGAGACTATCATTTGAAGCACAAGAGCAAGGAGTTCATCATCAACATACCATTTGTTACTTCTTGGAGAGTGGTGTCTCCTAGATTGGCTAGGTGTCACTTGGGAGCCTCCGACAAGATTGTGGAGTTGAACCAAGGAGTTTGTAAGGGCAAGGAGATCGCCTACTTCATGAAGATCTACCGCTAGTGAGGCAAGTCCTTCGTGGGCGATGGCCATGGTGGGATAGACAAGGTTGCTTCTTCGTGGACCCTTCATGGGTGGAGCCCTCCGTGGACTTGCGCAACCGTTACCCTTCGTGGGTTGAAGTCTCCATCAACGTGGAAGTAGGATAGCACCACCTATCTGAACCACGGGAAAAACATCCGTGTCTCCAATAGCGTTTGAATTCTCCAAACCCTTCCCTTTATATTCTTGCAAGTTGCATGCTTTACTTTCCGCTGCCAATACACTCTTTGCATGCTTGCTTGAATTGTGTATTGATTGCTTGACTTGTCCTAAGATAGCTAAAAACTGCCAAGAACTAAAATTGGGAAAAGGTTAAGGTTTTATTTGGTCAAGTAGTCTAATCACCCCCCCCCCTCTAGACATACTTTCGATCCTACAATTGGTATCAGAGCTTTGGTATCCATTTGCCTTGATCTCCATATCTTTTGGTGGTCATAGCCTTGGTTTCACAACCTAGGAGAGTATGGCGTCTAGCGAGGGAAACTATCACCGTAGAGGTCCTTACTTTGATGGTACTAATTTTGCTAGTTGGAAGCATAAAATGAAAATGCATATTCTTGGACATAACCCCGCCGTATGGGCTATTGTTTGTGTTGGCTTGCAAGGTGAGTTCTTCGATGGGAGGGAACCAAACCGTGAAGCTACCGCGGATGAGTTGAAGATGTTGCAATACAATGCTCAAGCTTGTGATATTCTCTTCAATGGATTGTGCCCCGAAGAATTCAACAAAATCAGCCGCCTTGAGAATGCAAAGGAAATTTGGGACACTTTGATTGATATGCACGAAGGTACCGACTCTGTCAAGGAATCCAAGTTGGATGTGCTCCAAAGTCAACTTGACAAGTTCAAGATGAAGGATGGTGAAGGTGTCGCCGAAATGTACTCTAGGCTTGCTCTCATCACAAATGAGATTGCCGGCTTAGGAAGTGAAGAGATGACCGATAGATTTATCATCAAGGAGATCCTAAGAGCCTTGGATGGGAAATATGACACCGTGTGCACATTGATTCAAATGATGCCCAATTACAAAGATCTCAAGCCAAAGGAAGTGATTGGAAGGATTGTTGCTCATGAGATGTCACTCAAGGATAAAGAGGAACTTCACAACAAATCAAGTGGTGCCTACAAAGCCTCATGTGAAGTCCCCACATCATCAAGTGAAAAGCAAACCTTCAATGAAGAATTGAGCTTAATGGTGAAGAACTTCAACAAGTTCTACAAGAGTAGAAGCAAAGATAGAAGATTCAAGTCAAGGTCCTACAATGACAAAAGATCTTCTAGTCGAGAGCGAAACTGCTACAATTGTGGAAGACCCGGACACTATTCCAATGAGTGTACGGCTCCCTACAAGAGAAGAGAAGATTCTCCAAAAAGAAGAAGCAAAGAATCACCACCAAGAGAGAGAAGGAGTAGAGATGATCGTTATAAATGGAGATACTCATGGAGAAGCACGGATTCGGAAAGGAAGGAAAAATCATCAAGGAGCTACACAAAACGAAGACATCAAGCTCATGTTGGTGAATGGGTATCCGGCTCCGACTCCGACGGACACTCCGAGAGAAGTTATCACTCCGACTCCAAAGATACTCAAGATGAAGGTGTTGCCGGTCTAGCACTTGTGTCAACCAACTCCTACGACATATTTGACTCACCAAATGAAGGAATTGGAAGATGCTTCATGGTCAAAGGACCTAAGGTAACACACCCCGAGTATGTTGATTCTAATAGTGATGAAGATGACTTGTTAGGTGATGATGACTTGCTTGTTGACAACTCTAGTGATGAGTACTATGGTGAAACATCAGTTAATCATGCTAAAACGAATGACAATGATAAGGAGAAGATTGAGGCTCTAACTAAAGAACTAAACACTCTTAAGTTAGCTCATGAAACTATCTTCGAAGATCATCGAGAACTTTTAAGAGCTCATGAGAAATTACGCTTTGAAAAGCTCAATCTTGAGCAAGAGCATGAGTTCTTAAAGGCAATCAATGATGATCTCCGCAAGAAAAGTTCTTCTTACATTGCCAAGCGTTTACTATTATCCACTTACATGCCTCAAGTCAAGTCTAGTAACAAGAACAAGAAAGATTCTTCCTCTAGTAGTAACAATGATCATGCTAAATCCAATATTGTTGCTTCTAGTAGTTCTCTTGATTACACTAATGATTCTCTTAGCCAAGTTACACTTGAGCAAGAAAATAGCTTATTGAAGGGAATCATAGAGAAAGTAGTGTACAAGAGCCTTGCCGGGAGTAAGCAATTCGAGGAAATTGTGCGCAAGCAAGGAATGCACCGGAAGAATCAAGGTGTTGGTTTTGAACGAAAGTTCAATGCCAATGGAGTTGAATGGGAAGAAGATCAATACCCCAAGACAAAGTTTGTTCCTCAACAAGAGAAGTATGACACTTCTTTCAAGGGGACACAAGCTCAAGATGATCTTCCACCACAAGACTACAAGCAAAAAGGCAAGGACAAGCTTCAAGAGGAGATTTATGCATTTGAAGAAGCTCCTAAGACCTTAGTCAAGTGGATTCCCAAGACCACGTCAAGTTCCACTTCATCAAGTACAACTACAACTCCAAGGATTCCCATCAAGATGGTGTGGATCCAAAAGAAGAAGAACTAGAGAGTTCTTGAGGGTGACTCCGCCAACATATTTCATTCTCATCATTTTGGCAAGAACAAGTGCAATCAACTTCCACATCATGCACTAGTTCAAGGAGTCACAAACCCTCTTGTTGGTAAGACAAGGGACAAGGTAACCTAAAGTTTTCATGGACATCATCTTGTGTATGCATCACTCTATGTCTATGGATATCCTTGTTTGTTCCTTGTGGGACTAACCCATGTAGGTATTGAAAGTGCAATTCACTCAAATGGATAGCTCCAAGTGATCTACATCAACATTGAGCATCCACATCTTCAACATCTACATGAAGTCATCATCGACAAAACCCAAGGTTAGTTCATCCCTCTTAGGGGGGATATCACATCTAGGGGGAGCTTTACTCTAAGACTTGAGCTAAAGCAACTCTAAAGATGTGAATACAACAATGCCTTATGTAAAAGTGGTAACCCCACTTGAGCTTAAACGATGAGTATGACCTACGATCAAGTGTTCTCACTTGAATCCTAAGTCAATATACTCATATATAGATGACCTAGTCATCGCAAATTGCTTGATAGATGCTAGAATTGTTTGTGCATGCTTTGCCACATATTTCATTTGCCATCTTATTGTGTGAGCATGTTGGTGCATATTTTACTCATTCGAGGACATCCACTTGTTGTTTTGATTGTTTGGCTTTATCTTCTTTTGCCAAGTGGATGGACAAGAATGCCTAAGAACCTCCTCTAGCTATCTATGCTTTTCTCGTGTCAAACTCTATTCATGCTGCATCACAAAACTTGATCAAGTTAGATTCGAACCACTCTGTGTGAGGAGCGCTCGGAGTCCCCGATTCGTCATAGATTTAAACTTCCAATACCTCTTTGTGATTCTCGTTCTGACCGATACCATACTTTCGGTCCTACCGAGATCATTAAGTTGATCTAGGTTTTCGATCTCGGTGCAACCGATTTGAACCACTCGGTCACACCAAGTTGCAATAACTATATACAGTTTTGCATCTCGGTGCCACCGAGTTGTTCCACTCGGTCACACCGACAGGGTCGGGCTATATATGGTGACGGGCAGAATTTTGGAAATTTCTCCGAAACCTCTTCGCCCGCGCATAGCTCGCTCTGCCTCCTGCGTCTCCGGATCGTCCTCCTCGCCACCAGCAGCCTCAAGTCGCTGGTCTCCATTGCTGTCAACGGAATTTCTGCCCCGTCGTTGCCGCCGTAGCGAGTCTCCGCCGAACTAGGGTATGGACTCGATCTTTGTGCTATTCTTCAATCCGATTCCTAGCACATTGTGATCATCATGATTCTTGCCACGTTTGATAAACTCCTATCCAGTCAATGAACTCGTAGATTAGGTTTAATTCGAAAATTTTAGGGTTAGGTTTCCGCCGAAACCATCTCGGACCCACCAAGTTGAAAAACTCGGTCCCACCGATTTGGCTTATGCCATTGCACAAGTAAAACTCGGTCTGACCGAGTTCACTAGTTCTGGTGCCAACACTGCTTCGGTGTCACCGAGTTTGAAAATCGGTAGATCCGAGATGATCTCAGTGGGAAACTAAAACTAAGTTTTTGAATTATTCTTTTGCAAAAATCTCTGCATTTTGTGATGCTCATCCACTCTATCTCATCTATAATCTATTCACAGGGTCAGCAGTCAGTTTGCATCATGTCAGACCAGAGTGACAGCCAGAACTTGTTAGAGCAGCAAGTACAGTTGAGTGAGGGCACTAGCCCCTCAAGTTCCTCAGATGATGGCAGCAGGAGCACACCCAGCAACCTGCCTAAAGCTGCCACACGTCAAAGGAAGAAGAGAACCTCAGATTCTGAAGATGAGGACTATGTGGCAGAGGAAGAGGCCACATCAAAGAGAGCTGAGCCAGCAGCAGGCACAAAGCCAGGCCTGAAAATCAAAAGGCCAGCAGGCAGGCAGCCCATGTCAAAGGCTAGGGCTTCAACTGTGAAGCCTTCTTCCATTGAGCCCGTTGCTGCTGAAGGCAAGAAAAGGAAAGAACGAGTGAAGAAGACTATGGCCAGAGTGCTTGGGAAGGCCTCCATCATGGTAGATGAGGAGGAAGAAGAAGAGGTTGCTGACACCAGAGCCACAACGTCTGCGCCAGCCACAGCCTCAGTTCCACCAGCTCCAGCATCCACTTCAGCCTCGACTCCGACCACGTCTACCGAAGGCTTCGTCCTTGGAGTGCTCCGGACTCCACCACCACATGAAGATCAAGCCTGACGTCGACCTAGCACTATGCATTTTCTAGGAACTTTTTGGTAACTTGTTGCCAAAGGGGGAGAAAATGTATAGATCATAGGCTTCGAGAGAGAGTGTTGCTTTTATTCTCTCTTGTTTATTTGGTGGTTTTTCAAACTTTGTTTGCTTGTGTGTGAGATACAATGCCCTTATGTTTGTGAGACATCGATGATCATGTGTTTGATCATAAGCTACACTTAATGTTTGCTTAATGCTTGCTTAAATATTATCATTCTATCTATCGTTTGTGATCATTCACTATTCTTGGTGATGAGTGCATGTATTTCAATCTTATCATTTTTGAGCGCTCCACCAAGATGTATGTGACATGGAAGAGTAACCCATGATTCTAACTCCTTGTGCATTTGTAGTCCAAAGCAAATTTTAAATATGCACAAATTTAGGGGGAGCTCTTATTTGTCACATACTTCTCAAAGCGACGATATATTTCATGCTTATTATCATTTGTCGAAGCTTTGATCTATATGTTGTCATCAATTACCAAAAAGGGGGAGATTGAAAGTGCAACTATCCCTAGGTGGTTTTGGTAATTCATAACAACATATAGCTCATTGAGCTAATGCTATTTCAAGATGATTATTTCAGGAAAGCTCAATGATTGGCATGGCTTGGATGTGAAAGTGGAACCCTCAAAATGCTAAGGACAAAGAATTGGCTCAAGCTCAAAAGTTCAAGACGCTTCATTTTATGTTTTAGTGATCCAAGATCACATTGAGTCTTTAGGAAAAGCCAATACTATCAAGGAGGGATGAGGTGTTGCTTAATGAGCCTCTTGCTTTATGTGCTTAATGATATGCTCCAAAATCCTCAGCTACTTTCCCATATCCAAAAATGACCTAAACCCTAAGCCAAACTCGGTCATACCGATTCCTTCATTCCGGCGCCACCAAGTTTCACTTGTCATTTGCCACTGCCAAACCCTAGCAATTCGGTCCTACCGATAAGGATCTCGGTCTCATCGAGATGGGCTTGCAAACTCTCTGTTTCCCTTTCGTAACTTTTCGGTCTCACCGAAAGAGCGAATCGGTCCCACCGAGAATGCAAGGTAAACTCTATGTTTCCTTCTTGTAACTTTTCGGTCTCACCAAAAGAGCAAGTCGGTCCCACCGAGTTTGCCTGACCAACTCTCTGGTTAGCTTATTGCCAAACTCGCTCTCACCGAGTTTGTGCAATCGGTCTCACCGAGATTACGTTATGCCCAAACCCTAACCGAATCGGTCCTGCCGAGTTGCATGTCAGTCCCACCGAAATTCCTAACGGTCACTAGGTTTACCATTTCGGTCCAATCGAGTTTTCTGATTCGGTCCCACCGAGATTGGTAAATTGTGTGTAACGGTTGGATTTTGTGTGGAGGCTATAAATACCCCTCCACCTCCTCTTCACTTAAGAAGAGAGCCATCAGAACACATACATCATTCCAACTCATATGTTCTAAGAGAGAACCACCTACTCATGTGTTGAGACCAAGATATTCCATTCAAACCATATGAATCTTGATCTCTAGCCTTCCGCAAGTTGCTTTCCACTCAAATCTTCTTTCCACCAGATCCAAATCATATGAAAGATAGTTGAGTGTTGGGGAGACTATCATTTGAAGCACAAGAGCAAGGAGTTCATCATCAACACACCATTTGTTTCTTCTTGGAGAGTGGTGTCTCCTAGATTGGCTAGGTGTCACTTGGGAGCCTCCGACAAGATTGTGGAGTTGAACCAAGGAGTTTGTAAGGGCAAGGAGATCGCCTACTTCGTGAAGATCTACCGCTAGTGAGGCAAGTCCTTCGTGGGCGATGGCCATGGTGGGATAGACAAGGTTGCTTCTTCGTGGACCCTTCATGGGTGGAGCCCTCCGTGGACTCGCGCAACCGTTACCCTTCGTGGGTTGAAGTCTCCATCAACGTGGATGTAGGATAGCACCACCTATCCGAACCACGGGAAAAACATCCGTGTCTCCAATAGAGTTTGAATTCTCCAAACCCTTCCCTTTATATTCTTGCAAGTTGCATGCTTTACTTTCCGCTGCCAATACACTCTTTGCATGCTTGCTTGAATTGTGTATTGATTGCTTGACTTGTCCTAAGATAGCTAAAAACTGCCAAGAACTAAAATTGGGAAAAGGTTAAGGTTTTATTTGGTCAAGTAGTCTAATCACCCCCCTCTAGACATACTTTCGATCCTACACACCCCGCAGTAGGTATGACAGGAGGGACCGTGTGGCATGCGGGGCATCACGGCGTGGCATTCGGGATGACAGCAACGGAGGAATACGTGCCCCTCATGATGGACCAAGGACACCCTCACGAGAACGGATAAGGCTCGCTCCTCGGCCCAAGCTGGGGGGACGAGGCAATAGAAGCTGAGCCCTTCCGGGAGCCCCGGGACGAACCTACTGGCCACGCTGGAGGCAACGATTATCAGGCACCGCTAATTCTTCAGGGGCAGGTATACGCTAACCATGGATCGCAGGAGGTGCAGGTCGCCGCGGCAAGCAGCTGCCCCGCTCCCACAGTCTCCTACCCCTCGGGAGGAGGGTGCAGGGGGCTGCAGGAGAGGGGCCGGGATCCTACATCACCAGCGCGGCGTTCGGAGCAAGGCGTTCTCAGGAGGTAGGCCCTCTGCTGGGGAGGTGCCTCAGGGCCTGCCCCTGGCAGAGGACCTGTGGTCGTCGGGGGAACCGCTGGCGACCGCTCTACCCCATCGGGCGGCGTCCTGGGTTCCGGTCGTTGCTGATGGCACTAGAGTGTGGCGCAAGGCGGGGCCCTCGTCTGGTGATATGAAGCAAGGCCAGTACCTGTGAAGAAGGCCCAGTGCCTGTGAAGCTCGCCGCCCCGTGACACTCTCACGTAATAATGAGTGGGGTTGTACACGCCTCGGAGTCTCAGGGGTGCCGGCCTCAGGCCCTGGGGCTCCCTCCCATGCCCAGTGGACAGCACTTAGCTCCGCACTGGTGAGAAGACGTCCAAGACTAGATTAGGTGCCGGACGCGGCCTTTTGTGTGCTTTTCGTTGCCTTTCCCTTTCGCTGTTGCTTTCCCCCGCTGGATTTAAGTTGGATTTGAATTTGAGATTTCCGTGTGTTCGGGGAAGGGGTGCTTATTCTCGCTCGAGCCGTTTCTCGCGTTCTGGTTACCGCTTCGCCACAGCTGCCTCCCCTCGCGAGCCCCTCGCGAGTCCGGTCAGGCCTGGCTCGTGCGCGACCTGAATTGCTGTTGTTGCTCCCTCTCGGGAGGATCTTCGGGTGCCTGCGGAGGTTGCCCCGTTCTGAAAAGGCCCAAAGCCTGTGAAGCAAGGCGAGTGCCTGTGAAGCTCTTGCGTTTAGGAAAAGGCCCAGAGCCTGTGAAGCAAGGCGAGTGCCTGTGAAGCTATCGCGTTCTGGAAAAGGCCCAGAGCCTGTGAAGCAAGGCGAGTGCCTGTGAAGCTCTTGCGTTTAGGAAAAGGCCCAGAGCCTATGAAGCAAGGCAAGTGCCTATGAAGCTATCGCGTTCTGGAAAAGGCCCAGAGCCTGTGAAGCAAGGCGAGTGCCTGTGAAGCTCTTGCGTTTAGGAAAAGGCCCAGAGCCTGTGAAGCAAGGCGAGTGCCTGTGAAGCTATCGCGTTCTGGAAAAGGCCCAGAGCCTGTGAAGCAAGGCGAGTGCCTGTGAAGCTCTTGCGTTTAGGGAAAGGCCTGGAGCCTGTGAAGCAAGGCGAGTGCCTGTGAAGTCACTGCGTTAGGAAAAGGCCCGGAGCCTGTGAAGAAGGCGAATGCCTGTGAAGTCATTACGCTCAGGAGAAGGCCCAAAGCCTGTGAAGAAGGCCAACACCTGTGAAGTTTTTCATCAGCAATGATCTCACATCCTGAGGAGCCAACTAGAGAGCACCCAAGGCGTCGCACCCTCCTGCAGGCCGCCTCGGGGCCAGCGTGGGGCAAAGGTAAACCAGCCCACCGTCAGGCACGCGCGCAATTTGACTACTACTGATATGATGGACACAAGTTTTATATGAGGGGCTTCCCTTCCCAAAATGCTCTCACGACCATCAGGCCAAACACCTGAGTTCTATTCATGCAGGGTAAAAGACAGGAGAAGTACATGGTTAGTCTGACAAATCCCCCAACGCATCCTCGGGGGCGCCTCCCGAGCTGTCACTGGCATCACTGAATTTGCCCTCGTTGTCTACGCCACCACCAGCGGCATCGGGGCCATCCACCACATCACCTTCGTCGGCAGCCACGACCACATCATCGTCATCCGAAGTGAAGGCTCGGACGAGAGCATCAACGTTGTTCTCCACCCAATCCGCCAGGTCGCCTCGGACGGCCTGGGGAACTGGGGCGATGGCGGCGTCAAAGTCGAAGTGGGGATCCATGTTCCGGAGATGGCTGAAGACACGGGAAAAGGCGCGCCCGAGCAGGGCGCGGCTCCTCTCCTCCACCAACCTGTCGGCCCTGACCGACCGAGCCTCCAGCTGCGTTACCACAGCGGTGAAGAATTGCAGGTTCCCGGCATAGTTAATCGTGTGCGGCTCGCCGACGGCTGCCTCACAGATGTTGCCTAAGGCTGCATTAGCCCTCACCGTGAGTGTGGTGAGCATGGGGCCGTGCGCGTGCTCCAGGACTCGCCGCTGGTGTATTTCATCAGCATTCTGACGCTCAACGGCCTCAGCCTCTTCCATCCGCTGGCGAAGACGGAGCACCTCGGCCTGGGAGGCGGCCAGCTCCTTTTGCGCTGCCTCATGGGCGGCCCGGGAGGCGTCGACCAGCCGCGTCGCCTCATCCCGTTGGGCCCTCAGGGCTGCGGTTCTGCCCTCGACTTCGACCCGGATCATCCCCAGCTTCCCCTCGAACACACGCTCGAGGCCTTGGCGCGCCGTCGCCACCCGACGACAAACCTCCTCCAGGACACGCGCTTCCCGCGCAGCGACATCGTCTTCCGCCTGCGTCACTAGGCGCTCCCTCATCTCCAGCCGCTCGTACTTGCGAGTGCGTTCAGCGGCTTCCAGCGTCAACGCTTCTTCGCGCCTCTGGAGCTCGACTAGGTCGCCAGAGGCCACCCGCATCGACGCAAGGGCCAGCTCACGCAGCTCCACTTGCTCCTCCAGTGAGTGGCACCGGGCCAGGAGCTCGCGAGCCTGCTCCTCCGCTGCCTCTCGCCATCGGTCAGCTCTCTGGGCCTCCTCGGTGGCCTGGGATCGGGCCACTCGAGAGGCCTCCAGCGACGCCTTCGCCTCTTCATCGTCAAGATCGCGCTGACGACGCGCGAGGGCGATGGCGGCCTCCAGCTCACGCCTCCCTGCGGCCAAGCGCAGGCCTTCGGCCTCCAGGCGCACGTCTTCGTCAAGAAGCTCCTCCCCAAGCAAGTTCACTGCGTCGGTCGCTCTTCGAAGGAACCCTTGGCGGCGAGCGCGGCGCTCCCGGGCACGCTCAAGCACGTCTTCCACACCATCATCCGCCCCAAGCAAGCGCCGGGGGCCGCGAATCATCGTTCCTCCTCCGGGCAGGGGGCTGGGGGATGGCGCCCTCGTGATGGCCGGGTGCGTCACACCAGAAGCCCGGCCTAGGGCCAGCCCATCTCCAGATGAAGGGCGCAGCAGGCGCCTCAACCAGTCGCGGTCCCCGACCAAACGAGAAGCCCACGGCAGACTGGCAATTCCCCGAGAGGGCCCATGAAGGAAAATCGCGGGGAATGACAGGCCGCGGTGCACCTCGGGATGGTCCACCCCTTCAGACGCCCTCACCACAAGGGCAGAGCTGCTCGGAGCATTTGAGGACGGTAGAGGGGGCGAAGCCAAGGGAGGCGGTGCCTCTGCGACTTCCGCGAGCTCAGTCAGAAGGGGCCTGCGGAGCAAGGATCAGCGAAAGCAACAAGAGGATCAGGAGCCAGAGAGAAAGAAGACTTACTCGTCAGTGGCGAAGTACTTCCTGCGCTTCAGCACGCGACAAGGGAAGTCATCACCCAGGGCCTCCCTCTTCCTCCGGAGGGCCTCAAAGTCCACGCAGAAGCGGCCCCAGAGAAGAGTGCAAGGATCAACCTGCCGCAAGGACGGAGCACCAGAGCGGTCCGCGTCAGGGGCGCCTGCCTGGCGTGTGCCGTCCATCACCTCGCCAGAAGACGCGGTTGGGGCCTCCAAGGCCTCAGCCCCGGGTGCCGGGAGCGGCTGCTTGCCACCTTCAGCCGCAGCGGCACGGGCCTCAGGAGCCGTCCCCTCGCGAGCATCACCCGGCGCTGCCATCTCATCAGGAGCCCCCTCGGCCTCCGGCGCCTCCTGCCTCCCTGCTCCGCCACTTGAGAAGGAGCCGCCTTGGCCGGTTGGAAGGGCAGTCACCACCATTGGATTCTCATGAGGTCCCTGGAGGCCCGCGGGGTGTAGTCCCCACTCATCAAAGACGGGCATCTGCTTCACGAAGTCGGCCCTGCTCTGGCAGAGATACAGCAAGGCCCCTCCCCGCCGGACGTTGCCGGGGTTGGGGTCCCCGGCCAAAGTCAAGAGCGTCGACTTCAGCGCCGCAAGAGCCAGGTCTTCTTCCTGGAGCCTCATGTTATCCTCGCGCCCACGGAAGGCCCACATCCGGCGAGAGTGGCGCTGCAGGGGAGCGACGCGGCACAACGGAAACTCCTTCACCACTTTGGGCGCGGTCGCGCCGAGCTTCCTCAGGAGCGTGAAGCGGGTCCAGACGAAGACGAGCCGGGGGTTCTTGAGCGTCTCCTGGCCCCAACCCGAATTGGCGACAGCAGGCGAGGTCGGCTCCAATAGCAGGGGGCTGGGCACCCCTGCATCCACGTACAACCACCGCTCGCGGAACCCAACCGCGGGCTGGGGGAGTTTGAAGTCAATTCCATAGGCCTCGATCTCAAGCTCGGCAGCAAAGCTCACGCACGCCCAGCGTTGGGAGGGGTCGACAAGACGCAGCGAGAAGAAGTGGCGCAGCAAGGCAACCGAAGGAGGGATGCCCATCATGGCTTCACAAACGAAGGCGAAGACCGAAAGGAGGGTGATGGACTCAGGACTTAGATGCATCAAGTGGATCTGATAATGGGAGAGCACGGCATTGAAGAAATCGAAGAAGGGGAGAACCAGACCCGCCCACAAGGCGTCGGTAAAACATGGGACCTCGGTTGCTATCCTGTAAATGGAGAAGTGGGACGCGGGCTAGGCCATCGTCCTCCCGCACTCGTTGAAGACGGAGGCCAGAGCCAAGCTGTCCCTACCCAGGCACTCTTGGTCGAGTACGGTCGACTGGCCGACGGCGGGGGCCACCGATGGCGGCGCACAAGACGGAGGCATGGGTTTCTCCCCTCTCTCCTTCCTCGTCCGAGCCATGGCGATGGGAAGGAGGGGGGAGATTCGAGATTGGATTGGAGGCGGGAGCAGGCGTTCGAAGGAAGGAAGAACAGGAGACGCTCGAGCAACAAGAAGGGGAGGGGCTGTGTGCAACCACAAGTCCGCCTGACAGGGCGCAGAATAAGGGGGCGTGGGGGGAACAGTGCCGCCCACGTCCCATCAACCGCCACGCGGTGCCCAAGGCCGCAGGCTGTTAGGGCCCGCGGCGCTTCGCCCTTGCCCTTTCGCCTCTCAGCACGGCCAAGTCCATGTGCGCCTTGGGCCCGGGGGCTACTGTCGGCATTCTAGGAACGGGGGTCCCCAGACTTCCCTGCCTGCGGCCTGCGGCCTGCGGCGTGGCTGAAAGGAGGCCTAGCATGGCCCATCTTCATCAACACAAGACTCAAGACCCTCGCGAGGGGCCAAGCCTCGCGGGGCGGACGACACGGCGCATCCTCAGGCGCAGCCTCCTCAGGCTGGCTCGCGAGGAGGCGGAGAAATCAAGGCGGGGTACCTCGCAAGGTGCCCATGACGCAAGCCATGACGATCGAGGGTACCAGGCGGACGCCAGCGCGCGCAACGTCCTTCTTTCCTCTTTGGTGCAAAGGGGGCAAGCGCATCCGCGGGGTACCGAGGCATCAGGCAAAGGTTGCCATTTCGGTGCAACGAGACCAAGACCAGGCAGACTACGAGGCGTATCTCACCATGGAGCCCAGCGCGGCGTCACCGCAGAGCCTTTGGCAGGCGAAGACCAACTTTAGTCAGGATAAGTGTACCAGATGTTCCCCTTCAAATTAGCCCGCCATTGTTGGCTCCCTTCCCGCTCGATATTTGGGAAGAGGACCAGGGCCTCTATAAATAGGGCCGGTCACCCACGTAGCAAGGGGTTGGTTCGGTTCGGTTAGTTCGTTCGGTTCGCAATCAGAGAGAGAGAGAGAAGGGTGACTGAACTCCTCCTAGCAGTTCATCGCCCCAGTCAAGAACAGACCCTCGCGAAGCTGTTCTTCCTTGTATTGTTCATCATCACCAGCCCGAAGAGGCAATCCACCAACCACACACTGGAGTAGGGTATTACACTACAATGGTGGCCCGAACCAGTATAAATCTTGTGTCCTTTGTGCAGTTCTTTTAGTAGTTTAGATCCTTGCGAGACGGGGAGGTAGAGGGCGTAATCTCCTCGCGCACCCCAGTGTTCGAACCTTAAGGGTCTGTCGGAACCCGTGAATCCGACAGGTGATGATTTGGATAGGAAAGAGTGCCCAAAAATTCTGAGGGCAATCAAGAATATATAAATAGCACTTCCTTCATAAAGTGTTGTTTTGAACAGAATAGGAAAATGAATATTGTTGAATTAGTTTTGAACTAGGCAAGGAAGGATTTTACATATTTGATGAAGTTATGCCCCAAAGAATTTATGAGATTTTTTGGGAATTTTGGGAATGATAGAAATATAGGTTGCTTCACAACCTAGGGCAAAAACTGCCACATGGACATGACACATAGGCAAAACTGATGAGATGGCGCCTAGTCATCACAACCCACCACAATCTACAAGGCTATGACCATCTATATTGGTCATTAACAACTAGAAATAAGGCAGCGGACTAGCACTGTTTGCTTTGTGACCATTTCGTGTAAGGAAATTACAACCTTTCTGACCAAATTGGTCACAATGGTTTAGGGTTTGGAGCCCCCTGAACAGCTTTTGACCAATTGGTCTAAAATGGCCATAAATTTATGACCAATTCTTCGAGGGTCACTGACAGAAGGTCATAAGTTGACATATTTCTTGTAGTGACAATTCTAGCATGAATAATAAACATTTATCATGAACCGGAAATATGATAATAACATTTTATTATTGCCTCTAGGGCATATTTCCAACACCCATTACCAAGCACCTCTCCTGGTGAAGATAAATCAATCTAGTTGACCAAACCAAATGGATGGATAGGAAAGAAATACAAAGCTACAACAATCATGCATAATAAAGTTCAGAAAAGACCCAATTACTTTTAATTAATAATCTGATCATAAGCCCACAATTCACCAGATCCCAATAAACACACCCCAAAAGAAGATTACATCGGATAGAACTCCAAAAAAGGCTGAGGGGAACATTGCATTGAAGATCAAAGAGAGAAAAGAAGCCATCTACCTACTAGCTTTGGACCCGTAGGTCTGTGGTGAACTACTCACACATCATCGAAAGGAAGCAAGGATGATGTAGAAGCCCTCCGTGATCGATTCCCCCTCCGACAGAGTACCCAAAAAGGCCTCTAGATGGGATTGCGTAAGAACATAAGCTTGCGGTGACGAAAAAAGTGTTTCGGGTGGCTCCCTTTTGGTTTGGGAATATATGTGAATTTATAGGCTTGGAATTTGGTCAAGCGGAGTTGCATGGGCCCACGAGCTTAGGGGGGCGCCCTGCGAGATCGTGGCTCTCTCGTAGCTCCTCTAGCCTCCTCCCGAAGCTTCTAGGGTCCCTCCTGGTCCATAAAAAATCACCGTAAAGTTTCATCATGTTTGGACTTCGTTTGGTACTAATTTTCTGGAAAGCCAAAAACAAGCAAAAGAAACAGGAACTGGCACTGCGCACTAGGTTAAAGGTTAGTCCCAAAAGTTGATATAAAATAGCATATAAATGCATATAAAGCATCGAAGATTGATAATATAATAGCATGCGACAATTCAAAATTAATGATACGTTGGAGATGTATCATCCGGTCTGACACCCAACTCATGAAGGCCCGATTCACAAGGAAATGTGTTGTGTTATCCCGATCATTGAATCTGATGATTCGACCTAGGGCTGAGTTTCAATCCGACCTAGGTGGCCAGCCAAGTCAGCAAGGAAGGCGATGTTGTCGAAGACAAAAGTCTGGCATGACGCGGAAGTCATGCCAGCGTTGATTTGATTGCAGATATTGATCTCCATTGGATCGTTGTGACTACATAGCATGACCTGCGTTGGCCACCAATAACGGAGTTGATTCTGGCAGATGTCGGGTAGGGGGTCGCAAGGTAGTAGCCTCGATGTGATGCTAACACAAACACCGATTTTACCCAGGTTCGGGCTCTGCTAAGGGATAAAACCCTACGACCTGCTTGTGTCGTATTGATTTGGGGATGGAGTACATAGTACAAGTGATCTACCACGAGAGTTGTGTGTGTCCTCTACGAGCCCTACCCCTTGGTTTATATAAGTACCAGTGGTCTAGGGTTACTACCTAGTTGGTTACGCATGAGGTAAACGTGTTGTAGACTGCTCCAAATGTCTTGGAGTATACGCAAGTCTTCGAGAGCCTTCCTTCCATATGCCATGCTATTTTGACGTGGCCCACTGGTGAACAGATATGGGGTCCATGGCCCGGCCCACCTGACCAGGAGAAGACATGGCGAGTGACTCCTAATCCGTGACACCGTCACCTTGGTGCATTAGGAATATAGCATCGTTACACGTATGGTTTTCTGCATACGATTTTCATACAACACACAATAGAAGTCATCCATCAAGTCGGTTATGTCCTATTAAAATGAAGCCGGTTTTATGGTCTTGCATGTTGCAGACATCCAGGTAAGCATTGTACAAGAACCATACAAAGAAAATCATATGCACAATGATTCCATTAAGGAGTGTTGCTACATGTGCGGTGTTTTGCCAACGATTTTCATACAACCAACAACCAAAGCCATCCATCGGTTCGGTGGGCTTGCAGTTTGCAGCCATCTGGGTAAGCATTGTATGTGTGGATAAAGAAAATCATACGCACAATGATTCTTCTAAAAAGGAGCATCGCTGCATATATGGTGTTTTGCATACAAGAAGTAATTGAAGCATCCATCAAGTCGGTTGCGGGCATGTACTCCCTCCATTCCAAATTACTCGTCGTGGTTTTAGTTCAATTGAACTAAAACCATGACGAATAATTTGGAACGGTGGGAGTAGTAAGAAGGCATGACCTTTCTACAACCTCACCTCTTCCTCTTAGATAAGTTTGAAAGAAGCTATGTTGTGTGCCATGATCGCCCAACGCGGGCACTCATCTTCCACATCATCTTATTTCTTCCCTCTCACCTATTTTCCATCACATGCAACCTCGACTGCATTCAAAAAATAATAATACTTTTTTCTCAAATACGCATGAGTGTGCGTATCTTTTATTAAAGAAGAAAGGGGAAAGAGCTTCCATGATTATGTTACAATGCTTGAGTACAATGCGCTCCATGGAAATAATAATACTACAAAGCATCTAAATCAACAGGTAAGCGAAGCGACGGATCGCACACTGCATCGCTCGAGCGGTCACCTTGTCGCTTTTGTCTGGGAGGAGGCGAACTCTTCTGCAGGAGACTGTTTTCTTGTGCAAGCAGCACATTCGACGAAGGTGGCGTTTGGCAGGACGATATGGCGCTCGGGGCACTCATCGAGCGTGGCCCGTTGGCCATCCATATAAGCATGCATACGAGTCAGACAAAAAAACATAGGCACACCGATTCCGTTAAGACCATCGCTCCATCTACAGTGTTTTGCATATACGATTTTCAAAGGACAGACAATCGTTGTCGGGGGTTGGGTGCGACATATGCCAAAGGATGGCTTATCATGGTGGGGGCGAGTAGAACGTCGCCGGTGCCTGGAAACGGGATAAGGTGAAGACATGCACGTCGGTGAATCTTACCCAGCTTCAGGGCTCTCCGGGGAGATAATACCCCTACTGCTGCTCTACGGGGTCTCCGCATGATCACTACGGCAAGGTGTTTACACAGTTGCTCCTTGAGCTATTTCCTAGAGGTAGGAGAAGGCAAGGCTAGCTCTCTCCTTCCTATATGATCTGGTCTAGTGCTAATGGATTCCAACCCTTTGCATGGATGCCCTGGGGGTTTATATAGGCCTACCCCCAGGGGTACAATGGTAATCCGGCTGGGCACGGGCCCAGTCGTCAGTCTCTCTGGCCACCGTCTTATCCGCCGACTCCTAGGGCCCGCCGACTGGTGGGCCCCACTCACTGGCTTGGTGTGGAACCGACAGGCCCCATCCGCCGCGGGCGGGTCTTTGCCGGCCGCAGATTACTGTAGTCGTGCCTCTAATGACGCAGGCTCGGTCATAAGGTCGTGGCGACAGCCCCACCGTCTGGCGGGCGATCACTGTGGCCACTACTTGTCGTGTCTGATTAATGGCGCATGGGGCCCATGGGAGGGGCCGGCCGACTTCCATCTAGGCCGACTGGTGGTGCTTTCGCCGTCTTTCGTACGCCCGCCGACTGGTGGGACCCATCATCCCTGGGTCGTACCAGCAGGCCGTCGTGGGCACAGGGCTCCGCCCCCTAGGGCCGATGTCAGGGCCGGCATGGCAACAGTGTCACGCCGCGCGGAGATCTCCGTGGGTACGACGTACTGTAGCCACGCCTGCCCTTGGAAAAGGGGTGGGAGTGGACCTTACTGTGGCCACTCCCCGTCCCGTCCCTCTTTATGAGGGCATGGGGGTTGTTGGCGTCGCGGGCCGACTCCCCAAGGCCGGCTTCTCTGGAAGTTGCCAGTCAGGAGTCAGTCATCCTGAAGTCGTCCCTAGGACTCGGCCACGAGTGGGCAGCCGGCCGCCGACTCTCAGAAGGCGGCTCTTCGTCCTGGGATCTCGAGGGCACAGTCTGCCTCAATGTCTTGAAAGGTTCTGGGCCTGGGTTAGCCTACCCGTGACCCATTACTCCGATAGTAGTCCCCGAAGCTGGTGAGGCTCCGAGGGCGACATGTCATGGAGCCTCAACAGTTTCTTCTCTCCGGCGGTCGGATCTGGGCTTCGCTAGCCGTCTTGTGTAAAGCCGACTAGTTGGAGTCGGACTTGCTCAAGGCTGACTTGCCCCTAAAAAAGTTTGAACGTTGCGGCGGAGTTCAGGCGGCGTGCCTGATAAGCTTCCGGCTTGCCGCCCGTGGTAGACCTGTCACGAGGCGCGACGTGGCGGAGCTAGTCTGATCGCCCACGTGCGCGACAAGACAGGCCTACAGGCGGGGCCCACCACTACCGCGCCTCGGCATGCGAACGGATCCGTTGCGGCCGCGCGGACGGTTGGGGTTCCCGCGCGGTTATTGCGCGTGGTAACTTCGTGTGGTAAATCGTGGGGGTCATGGGGTCCCGGGCGCAGTTAATCCCACGTCCGCCCCCTCGACTTCTTAGCCCACGAGCCTACAAGTAGGCGGGGGGAGGGGGGCGGCGAAGCACGCGCGCCCATTCTCCCCACTTCCTTTCGCTCCTTCTTGCTTCTTCTTCTTGCCGCTTCTGCTCCGAACCACGCCGTGCCTGCAGCGATGAGCTCCTCCTCCGTCGCCGCGCCTCCTGTTGTTCGCTCCGGAGTGTGGGATGGATCCGAGGTTGACAACGACGACATCGAGATCCTCCGCCGGACACGGCGGCTACCTGGTAGGGACTTAGTGTGGGTCCGCCTCGCGCCAGAGGGAGAGATATCGCCGACGCTGGAGGAGGGCGAGCGGGTCATATTCCGCTCGCACCTCATGCGCGGCCTGGGACTGCCGGCGAGCGGCTTCTTCCACTCCTTCTTGGAGTTCCACGGGCTCCAGCCGCACCACCTTACTCCGAACACGGTGGTGCTGCTGGCTGCCTTCGCCACCCTATGCGAAGGCTTCCTCGGCGTTCTCCCCACCATCGAGCTCTGGGGGGAGTTCTTCCAATCCAAGCTCGGCACCCACGTAGCCGGCGTGCCGGCCCAGTGCGGTGCATTCATCGCGATGCGGAGATCAGTGGCCGACAATCCGTTCCCACCATCGCACTGATTAAGTCGGTGAAGATGTGGCAGCGCTCATATTTTTATGTGAAGAACGTCGCCCCAGAAGGCAACTGGGTCAACCTGCCGGCTTAAGTAGCCGGCGTGCCGGCTGGAAGGCTCCCTAGCTGGTCACACCGGGCCAAGACGCTGTCTCCCGCTGGTGCCGCCGCCGTCGCGCAACTCCGAGTGCTGACGCAGTCGGAGGGCCTGACCGGGGCCGACTTGTTGGCCGCCTTCATGGCGCGCCGAGTCCTCCCACTCCAAGGCCGACCTCACCTGATCTGCCAGATGAGCGGTCATCGGGACCCGAGTCAGATGTGCTCCAAGGACATGCCTCGCGCGGAGATGGCGAACACGGTGATCTACATCGCGAACTGCGGTCTCTCGGTGGACTGGTGGTACAACAAGGAGCCATATTCGCGCGCCAACCCCCCGCCTATTGTAAGTCATCTTCCTTCTTCTTTTGTTTCTTTTGCTGCCGAGTCCGACTTGTCAAGTCTGACCGTTTTTGTTTTGAATCAGAATCCTCTCGTCCCTCCTTCAGCTGGCACAGCGGGGCCGGCTCGTCAGTTTGTCCCCGATCGGGCGGAGAGCGACGTCGACAATCCCGACTTGGGGGCGCCAGCCATGGAAGCCGACGCCAAGGGGGGAGGAGGAGAAGCAGGCGGCTCCAGGCCTTCGGCCACTTTCGCCGACTGGCCTGACGACAAGGCCGAGGGAGAAGTCGCCCTGCGTCGCCAGCCAAAAGCCGGCCAGCCAAGCGCGAGTTCCTCTGCCGGCTTGGACGCTCAAGGCGGTGCGAAGAAGCGCCGGGCCGGGCCGAGTACGCTTGGTGGAAGCCAACCGCTTCTGCAAGGAAGTGAAGAAGCCGCCGCTGGTCTCTGCGTAAGCGCCTCCATCCCTTATCTTTATTTTCTCATTGTTGATCTTGTCTGAGTTTTTCATATGCTTTTCTCGCCTCCGGGCTCCCCTCACTCTTGAGAGGGTTGCCGCCGCCTCCGTTATGGGTTCGGTGGAGACGTCTGCCACCACTTGGTGGATTGACCCCGCCGCCGACCTTCGGGAGGCGATGGAGCGGAACATGCGGGAGAAGCGCGAGGAGGACGAGGCCGCCCGCCGGGAGAAAGCGGAGGCCGAGAAGGCGGAGGCCTCCGCCCTGAAGAAGCTGGAGGCGATCGAGGCCGCTGCTGCGGCAAAGCAGCCGGCTAAGGAAGTCACGCCCCGGCGGTCGGCGGTGTTCGTCACCCCTTTGAACTCCGCGCCGCCGCCCTCGGAGTTCACGGGGCAGTCAGGGGAAGCCGGCGGCGAGTTCCCGATCGTGGAGAGAGGCAGCGGCGACGCCCCCATGTCGGACGTGGTCGCGCCACCACAGCCGCCCTCGCCGCCGTCTAGAAGCGCGCAAGGCAAACAGCCAGCGGATCCGCCCTTGCCGCCGACTGAAGACGAGGTCATGGCAAGGCTACTCCTTCAAGTCGGCTCGCCAACACGCCGCCATCTTGAGAAGCAGACTTCGGCGCCACGCCCCTTGGAGACCGGCACCGCCAGCTCGACAATTCCACACGCCAAAGCGACGAGCGCCGCGCCCATTGGGTGGGTACGAGGAGGCGGCACGGGCCCACTGAACCAGGCGCTTCTGGATGTCTAGACGAAGCTGTGAGCTGAGAGCGATGCCATCCAGAACTACACCAAGGCGCACCTGGCGTCGCGGGCAGCCATCCGGGTATGCTTTCTCCTTTGTCCCTATTTTCTTGTTTCTCTCTGTGGGGGCGCGCCAGCGCACCCACTGGGTGTAATCCCCGAGTTCTGGGCCGACTGCTGAGCAGGCAGCCCAGAACTCCAATTGGTAAGTTCCGGGTACTAACCTTTGTTCTGAAATACTTCTTGTAGGACTATCACAACCTCTGTGTCACCGCCTTCAACCGTAACATTGAAGAGCTGGGCAAGAGGACTGCCGACTTGTTGAAGAGCCGGAGTGAGTCATTTTTCTTCTTTGCGGGGGCGCGCTGGTGCACTCGCGGGCTGTAATCCCCGAGATTCAGGCCGACTGCTGAGCAGTCGGGCCGGATCTCCCCGGCGACCTTCTTCTTTGATGACTTAACGCCTTCCTTCTTCTTTCTCTTCAGAGGCCAACGTCACTCTTCAATAGCAGCTGAGCGAAGCCAACTCCGCATTGCGCACCAAGGGGAAGGAGTGCAGCAAGCTCGCCGCAGAGCGCGATTTGCTGACCACACAATTGGCAGAGCAGAGGGAGCTGCTTACGAAGATGCAGAAGGAGGCGGAAGAGGCGGAAGCCGCCCTCCTGGCCGAATTCACGAGCGAGCGCTCCTCCTGGACCGACAAGGAGGCAATACTAGTCTCCGGCTTCCACGAGATCGAGGACCTCATCGACGGTGAGCTTCTTTGCTTTCCTTCTTCGAGCCGCCGACTATATGTCGAGCCGACTCCTGGTTTTTTTGACTTGTTCTTCATTTTTTCCGTCTTGGCAGACTTCTTCCCCGGCCACTCACAGGCCGCCATTCAAGCTATCGAGGCCGACCGCGAGGAGCGGAGTGCGGGTGGCGCGGAGATCGCTACTGATGCCCCTCGGACTCTTGACGAAGACATTCTGAGCATTGGGGCTCGCCTGCGGCCGGCCCACCAGATGCTGCGCCGGCTTCAACGTGTCGGCGCCCAAGTGATCGCCGCCCTGTGGCCAGACGTGCAGGCTCCGCGCACCCCCAGTCGGACTGCCGACTAGCTGGAGGTCGCGGCTGGCCGTCTTGAGGCCTGGAAGGGTTCCTCGGCCCGGGCCGGAGCGCGCCGAGCCTTGGAATTCGTCAAGGCATGGTATCCGGGGCTGGACCTGGACCGGCTGGCCACACCCCGGTCAGAGGCCCAGCAGGAGCTGGCAGCCGTGGAAGACGCCCTTGTCAAGCGTGCAGCGGCGATCACCGAGTACACCAACACCAGCATCTTTGTCCCCGAGCGGGCTGAAGACGGCGAGGAGGTGCCGCCGGAGTGATTTGGGCTAAACCCCGACTACGGTGAGGACTCGGCAGAGGTGATTGGCTCCAGCGTCGAGGAGGAAGACGAGGCAGAGGATGGAAGCGAGACGGAGGCACCGGAAGACGGAGCGGACGGCCAGCCTCAGCTCGACCGTGCCTCCAGCAACGAGCCGTGCCCGCCCGAGCCGACTGCTGCCGGAGGTGATCAAGCCGATACCGCCTAGTCGGCCACCCCAACATCCGACATCACCGTCTCCTCCGATCCTCCAAACCCGTCTGCCGCCCCTTAGGCTGCCACCTTCTCTTTGTTTTATCTGTTCTAATAGTTTTTGAAGAACTTGTTAATCCGCACAATTCCACCCGCGGGGTGTATTTTGAAATTCTGCTCAAAGATTCAGCCAAGGGCCTTTGTTATGTAAATATTCATCTGACTTCTATCTTTCTTGCTCATTGTTCTTTTGGCTTTTTCCTTTGTCGTCTTCCCTCAGTTGTCGTCTTTGTCAGTCAGACAGCCACTCTGTGGACTGCTGCTGGATCAAATTCTTGGTCACTTTTGGGAAGGCAAGTACTTAGCCGTTTTTAGGGTTGTTTAACAAGTCGGATAGAAGGCGGCAAGCCGACTATTCAAGAGTCGGTTTGCGAAAAAAGGCTGGAAGCCGGCCTTAAGCTATGTTTGTGCTTTGAGTCCTTAGCCATTTTTCATGTGGACGCCCATTCATCCTTACTCCTGCCCACCAGACAGTCGCTCTGCGAGCTACGGCTTCTGGCAGGAGATGGTTTAGACGCCACACACTACTTGTCCGGCTGCAGGAAGCATTTCATAGCGCAGGTCGGCAAGTCCCTGGGCCGACTAGTCGAACCCGGTGCCAAGCGGCATAACAAAGAGTAATATACTCAAAGGCATATTTCTTATCATATAGATAAAAGAGGGCAGTCCCCGAGCTCTTCTCGGGGGGGCCGAAGTCTTGGTACTTTTAATACAAAGGTAGCGTGATATATACTGCGTTTAACTGTAAAATTTTTGGAGGAGATTTGCATTCCATGGCCGCTCTGTCTCTTTGCCGGAGTCGTCCCTCTTGCGTGCTTGGGGCTTCTGAGCGTCGATCAGGTAGTAGGAGTCATTGCCCAGCACTTTGCTGATGATGAAGGGGCTGTCCCAAGGTGCCGACAGCTTGTGCTGGCCGGCTGTTCGCTGGATTAATCGGAGCACGAGGTCGCCCTCCTAGAAAGATCTCGGCCTGACCTTCCTGTTGTAGTATCTGCGCAGGCTCTGCTGGTAGATGCTGGACCGGCTGAGTGCCAACAGTCGGCCCTCTTCCAGCAGGTCGACATTGTCTTGTCGTGCTTCTTCTGCTTCTTCCTCGGTGTACATGGTGACTCACGGGGAATTGAACTCTATGTCCGTTGGGATGACGGCTTCAGCACCGTAGACAAGGAAGAAAGGCATGAAGCCGGTTGACTTGTTTGGATTCATGCACAGACTCGAGAGGATGGCTGGCAACTCGTCGAGCCAGCAGCCAGCCGAGTGCTCCAGAGGCTCGATCAGTCGGGGCTTGATGCCGGATAGGACGAGGCCATTTGCTCGCTCCACCTGGCCGTTTGACTGTGGATGGGCGACGGATGCTAGGTCCAATCGGATGCCCTATGTCGCACAAAAACGAGCCAAGGCGCCTTTGGCAAAATTCATGCTGTTGTCGGTAATGATGCTGTGTGGTATGCCGTACCGAATTGTGATGTCGGAGATGAAAGTCACGGCAGTCGGACCGTTCAGTTTCTTGATTGGCTTCGCTTCTATCCACTTGGTGAACTTGTCCACCGCGACAAGTAAGTGAGTTAAGCCACCTCGTGCCATCTTGAATGATCCCACCATGTCTAGACCCCAAACTGCGAAAGGCCAGGCAATGGGGATGGTCTTAAGTGCAGAAGCCGGCTGATGCGGCTTGGAGCGGAACTTCTGGCACCCTTTGCATTTTTGTACCAATTCCTTGGCCTCTTCTAAGGCCGTTGGCCAAAAGAAACCGTGTCGGAAAGCTTTGGCGACGAGTGCTCTTGAAGCCGCATGGTGCCCGCACTCGCCTTGATGGATGTCTTTGAGAATTGCTTGGCCTTGCTCTGGCTCTACACAGCGCTGGTAGACACCAGTGACGCTGCACCTGACCAGCTCTCTGTTGACTATGGTGTAGGCTGCTGCTCGGCGTTGTACTTGCCGGGCTAAGGTCTCATTAGTTGGCAGCTCTTTGCTCACCAGAAATTTGAGGATGGGCTGGGCCCATGAGGGTGCTGCTATTTCTTCGACTGCCAGAACTGCGACTTGGACGAGTGCGGCTGGGCTGGGAGGCGGCAGGCTGGAGTCAACAACCGCTTGCTGGATTAATGAAGTCCCCGGGCCGACTGTCGCAGCTCTTGGGCCGAGTTCTGGAGTCTTCGGGCCAGCCACCGCAGTCCCTGGGCCGGGTCTGGCAGTCCCTGGGCCGGCCTCGACTGTGGCGGCTTTGGAGCCATCTGCCAAAATCCCTGTACCATCTGTTGGGGCTCTAGAGTCGGATCCGACTTCTTTGGGAGGAGCCGACACGAAGATGGAGTCTGATTCTGGTGAAGGCTTGACAGACGGCTTGAGGAGGCGTTGAAGGGCGACGCCGGATGGTATTGCTTGGCGGGTAGAGCCGATTCATGCCAACGCGTCTGCTTGGTCGTTGTCGTTTCTTGGCACATGGAGGAACTCGCACCCCTCGAAATACCAACTGAGTTGGTGCACGAGGAAACGGTAACTCGCCATGTTTGCGTCTTTGGCGTCCCAGTCGCCAGATGACTGCTGAACCACTAAGTCCGAGTCGCCATAACACAGGATCCGGCGAATGCCAAGTTCTTTGGCAAGCCGGAGCCCGTGAATGAGCGCCTCGTACTCGGTGACGTTGTCGGAGGCGGCAAAATGGATTTGCAGTGCGTATTTGAGCTTGTCGCCTTTAGGAGAAGTGAGGACAACGCCGGCTCCCAAGCTAGTGCGCATCTTGGAGCCGTCGAAATGCATCCGCCAATGGGTGGAGTCGGGCGCTGGAGGTACATACTGGGTCTCGGCCCAGTCAATGAGAAAGTCGGCCAGTGCTTGTGACTTGATGGCGGTGCAGGGCTGGTAGTGAATGGTATAGGGAGCCAGCTCTATGGCCCACTTGGCCACTCGGCCAGAAGCATCTCAGCTTCCGATGATCTCGGCAAGTGGGGTCGTGCAGACCACAGTGATTGGATGCTCTTGAAAGTAAGGCTTCAATTTCTTGGCGGCAAAGTGCATGCCATAGCACATCTTCTGGTAGTGGGGGTAGTTCTGCTTGGAGGCCGACAGTACTTCGCTCAGGTAATATACCGGTCTCCGTACAGGTAGTGCCTTGCCTTCCTCCCTGCGTTCCACTACAATGACTCTGCTGACTACCCAGCTGGTGGCGGTGATGTACAGGAGCATAGGTTCCTTAGGAGTCGGAGCCGCCAGAACGGGTGGAGTACTCAGCATCTTCTTCAACTGGAGAAAAGCTTCGTCCGCCTTGTGGTTCCACTTGAAAAAGTGGTCTTCTTCATGAGCTGGTATAAGGGAAGAGCTTTCTCGCCCGGCCGACTGATGAATCGGATGATGGACGCCAAGCAGCCGGTGAACTTTTGCATGTCCAGCAGTCGGCTGGGTACCTCCATCCTCTCAATGGCCTTGATCTTTACAGGGTTGCACTCTATGCCGCGTTCAGAGACCAGGAAGCCAAGGAGTTGGCCGGCTGGTACTCCGAAGACGCACTTCTCAGGGTTGAGCTTGATCTGGAACTGGCGCAGGTTCTCAAAGGTCTCCTTGAGGTCTTCCAGCAGTGTTCCACGCTTTTCCGTCTTCACCACCACATCATCCACGTAGACGTGGGCGTTTCTGCCAAGTTGCTTGAGAAGGCACTTCTGCATGCAACGCTGAAAGGTGGCACCAACATTCCTCAAGCCGAACGTCATGGTAAGGTAGCAGAAGGCTCCAAACGGCGTGATGAAGGCGGTCTTTAGTCTATCAGCCGGGTTTAGCTTGATCTGGTGATATCCTGAATATGCATCCAAAAAGCTCAACAGCTCGCATCCGGCTGTGGAGTCTATCACCTGATCAATTCTTGGTAAAGCGAACCGGTCCTTGGGGCACGCCTTGTTGAGGCTTGTGTAGTCAATACACATTCTCCACTACTTGTTCTTCTTCAGTACCAGGACCGGGTTGGCTAGCCACTCTGGAAAGAATACTTCCATAATGAAGCCGACTGCTAGGAGTCGGGCTATCTCTTCACCGACAACTCTTCTCTTTTCTTCTGATAGGCGGCGCAAGGGCTGCCTGACCGGCTTTGCATCAGATCGGACATGTAACTTGTGCTCGGCGAATTCCGTCGGTACACCTGGCATGTCTTTGGGGGACCATGCGAAGATGTCCCGATTCTCACGGAGGAAATCGACGAGCTCGCCTTCCTATTTGCTGTTGAGGTTTGCGCCTACGACAGCGTACCTCTCTGGGTGCTCTGGATCCAAGGGTATCATCTTTGTCTCTTTGGCCGGCTTGAACGAACCCTCAGCCTCCGACTCCTTTGGGTTAGGCGACACCTCTAGCTGCTTGCCGGCCATCGCCACAGCCTAGTCAAGGAGCCGCTTCTCGTCCGCGATCACCAGGGACTCGGCCAGCCAACTACTCTCAGCCACGCAGGCAGACAACTTCCGGTAGTCGCCGGCTACGGTCAGAATCCCCCTGGAACTGGACATCTTCATTTTGAGGTAGGCGTAGTGGGGGACCGCCATGAACTTGGCCACGGCGGGTCGGCCAAGTAATGCATGGTATGGGCTCTCGAGGTCCACCACCTCAAACCAAACTGACTCTCGGCGGAAGTGATCTTTGTCTCCAAAGAGGACGCCCATCAGGATCTTGCCGATTAGTGAGCAGGAAAGCCCAGGAACAATGCCGTGGAACACAGTCCGGCAGTTCTGAAGCTGTCTTTGCTTGATTCCTAACTTCTCCATGGTGTCCTTGTACAGGATGTTGATGTTGCTACCTCCGTCTATTAGAACTCGCGAGAAATGAGCAGCTTGTCTATCCGTGGCAAAGGTGGCATCCAAGACCAAGGCATAAGAGCCCGGACTCGGCATCACCTCTGGGTGATCAGTCATGCTCCAGCTGATAGGCTTCTCGGACCAGTGCATGAACTCTGGCGTCTCTGATGCTATTGCATTCACCTCTTGTCACTGCAGCTGCCTGCTGCGTCGATCATCAGCCACGCTGGTAAATATCACGTAGGCTCCGTGCTCTTCGGGGTACTCGTCTTGTACTGCGCCGACTGGCCTGACAGCCGGCTGCTGGGGTGGAGGCGGAGGCTGCTGCCCAGCAGGCGGGGGAGGTAGGAGGCCGTCTCCTTTGGCGATCCTGGTGAGCCAGTGGCACTTCCAGGTGGTGTGGTTCGACGCCTTCGCGCCGCTATGGAACTTGCAAGGACCATCCAAAGTCTGCTCGTATGAGAAAGCCGGCAACCAGTTGGGCTTGCCACCTTTCTGTCGCTTGGGTGGAGGCTGCCCATCCGGCTGCTGGTCTTCAACTGTCACGACCTGCCGGCTGCTGGAAGCCGCCTGCGGGGCCTTGCGCTTGTGGTCGTTCTGCTGTTGCCGCCGACTGGCGTCTCCCGCCGGAGTTCTAGGAGCCTGAGGGGCCACTTTGCCAGTCGCGCTAACTTGAATCTCCGCCTTCATGGAGGAGTCGGCCGTGGCATACTTGTCTGCTATGATCAGCAGCTCGTCGAGGGTTTCTGGCTCGTCGCAGAGGAGCTTGTGCTTGAGGAGGGTGCCTTCTCTGCACCCGGCGGTGAAGTACTCGATAGCATGCACCTCGTGCACGCCCTCGTAGGAGTTCCGAAGCTCGGCCCAACGCGTGAGGTAGTCGCGAGTCGACTCGTTGGGGCCTTGCATGCACAAGGAAAGCTGACGAGGCTTGGGGGGACGCTTGTACGTGCTTGTGAAGTTGCGGACGAATGCTTCGGTGAAGTCGACCCAGCTGTTGATGCTGCGGGGCTTCAGGTTGTTCAGCCATTTCCGGGCCGTGCCCTAGAGCATGAGCGGAACATATTTTACGGTGACACGCTTGTTGCCGTTCGCTATGTTGACAGTCGTGGAGTAGTCAACTAGCCAGTCCTCCGGCTTCACAGAGCCGGTGTACTTGGGCGTGTCTCTTGGGAGCGTGAACCCTTTGGGAAAGGGCTCGTCTCGAATGCGGGCCCGAAACAAGGCGGACCCAACTCGTCTTCTTCTTCCAGCGCCAGGGATCGATGAAGTCGGTCGATCCGGTGGAGGGCGTCGTTTTCTCGGACTCCCTCTCGGCGGCCAAGGCGGTCGCCAAGAGTTGGATGGTCAACAGGCGGCGGGGAGACTCGCCTTTCCTTGTGAGGAGGAGGAGGCGGACAGTCGTCCCATCGTTCCACTGCTCTCGGGCGGCCGTCTTGGTCGCGCTCTATGGTAATGTGAGTCCTACAGTGGCTGACAGTCGGATCCTTTTCTTTCCTTCCTCGGGCGCCGCCAGTCGGCGTCCGAGACGTCGCGCCTTGATCTCGGCGAAGGTCATCGTTTTGCCGCTGCGGCGCCTCCGTGCGGCAGCCGGCCTCGTTCTGCACGGCAGCCGCGTCGAGGAGCCGCTGGACTTGCTCCATCATCAGGCGGCACTCTTCGCCCTCGAAGTTGTCCAGCTCGTCCGCCGCCACCTGGGCGGCTCGAATGTTCTCCGCAGGCGTGGCGTACACAGGGCGATTTGCCCCGAACAGGTTGGCGATGGCCACGCCGCGCTGCTGGACCGTGCCAAGGCGGCTGGGCCCAGCTGGGGCTGGCGAGCCACCCACAGCGCGATCCATCTCACGCTGGTAGGCTTCTGACAAGCGTCTCATGCTAGCCAGCTTCTTCGCGCCTTCGACGAGCTGAAGGCGGCGTGCCTCCAACGTCTCCGCGTCAGCGTCTTCCAGAATGGGCACCGTCGGGTCTTCTAGTGTCGCGCCAAGTGGGTCATGCGCTCCTCCGTCGGGAGGCTCGTCATGACCGATGATGAGCACCTCGGTGACGGTGCTTCCGTCGCTCTCCGCGCGAGGGAGAGGCTCATCGTAAACCACCACGTTGGTGGGGAACGCGTCGAGCGACGCGGTGTCGGAGTCGACCAGCATCGGGTCGGTGGAGCCTACAGACTCCAAGTCCATGGCAGGCTCGCCGGCGACGTGGAGTTGGTCGAGGAGGCCCGCGAGGAGGCTCTCGGGGCCGCCCGTGCCTGCGTTGGATGCAGGGTCGTCGGAGAGACGAACCTCCCCGACAAGATCAGCGAGGCAGCTGGCTGCACAGGCGATCTCAACACCGTGCAGCGCGTCAGCGCAAACTCCGTCTGGCGTGCCGGGCTGGTTGCGCTCGCCAGGGAGAAAAAGGGTTCCCATCCAGAGCAGGTCCCCGGACGACGGTGCACCATGCCCCACGATGGGCGCCAAATGTCGGGGGTTGGGTGCGACATATGCCAAAGGATGGCTTATCATGGTGGGGGCGAGTAGAACGTCGCCGATGCCTGGAAACGGGATAAGGCGAAGACATGCACGCCGGCGAATCTTACCCAGCTTCAGGGCTCTCCGGGGAGATAATACCCCTACTGCTGCTCTACGGGGTCTCCGCATGATCACTACGGCAAAGTGTTTACACGGTTGCTCCTTGAGCTGTTTCCTGGAGGTAGGAGAAGGCAAGGCTAGCTCTGTCCTTCCTATATGATCATGTCTAGTGCTAATGGATTCCAACCCTATGCATGGATGCCCTGGGGGGTTTATATAGGCCTACCCCCAGGGGTACAATGGTAATCTGGCTAGACGCGGGCCCAGTCGTCAGTCTCTCTGGCCGCCGTCTTATCCGCCGACTCCTGGGGCCCGCCGACTGGTGGGCCTCGCCAACTGGCTTGGTGTGGAGCCGACAGGCCGCGTCCGCCGCAGGCGGGTCTTTGCCGGCTGCAGATTACTGTAGTCGTTCCTCTAATGACGCAGGCTCGATCACTGTGGCCACTACTTGTCATGTCTGATTAATGGTGCGGGGGGCCCGTGGGAGGGGCCGGCCGACTTCTGGTGGCCGACTTCCATCCGGGCCAACTGGTGGTGCTTTCGCCGTCTTTCGTACGCCCGCCGACTGGTGGGACCCATCATCCCTGGGTCGTACCAGCAGGCCTTCGTGGGCACAGGGCTCCGCCCCCTGGGGCCGATGTCAGGGCCAGCATGGCAACAGTGTCACGCCGCGCGGAGATCTCCGCGGGTACGGCGTACTGTAGCCACGCCTGCCTTTGGAAAAGGGGTGGGAGTAGACCTTACTGTGGCCACTCCCCGTCCCGTCCCTCTTTATGAGGGCATGAGGGTTGTTGGCGTCGCGGGCCGACTCCCCAAGGCCGGCTTCTCTGGAAGTCGCCAGCCAGGAGTCGGCTCATCCTGAAGTCGTCCCTAGGACTCGGCCGCGAGTGGGCAGCCGGCCGCCTCGGCGCCGACTCTCAGAAGGCGGCTCTTGGTCCTGGGATCTCGAGGGGCGCAGTGTGCCTCAATGTCTTGAAAGGTTCTGGGCCTGGGTTAGCCTACCCGTGGCCCATTACTCCGACAATCGTAGCATAAGAAGTGATGAACCCGAAAATACGAAGGAGAACCTGGGTGCCAGCGCATCCTATATGCAAAAAAAAGTAATTCAAAAAAAGTTCAAAAAATTCCAAATCTTTTTTAGTATCAAACATGATTAAGTATTGTAGTAGTATAAAAAGATTCGTTGGAGAATGACTTTCGTTGCACCCTGGGTTGAAGATTCGGCAAAAAAACGCTATATAGAAATACTATACATGCGATAATGTTGTCATAAATTTGTCTTTTTTGCCCCGAAGTCAATATGAATTATTTTTTATCCAATTTTTTTATACGAGTAGAATACTTGATCATGTTTGATTCCAAAAAAATTAAAAAAAATTGAACTTTTTTTGAATTACTATTTTTTTGACACATATAGGGTGCGCCGGAACGCGAGAGCACCAAGTTCCGTCCGTGATGAACCTTCGTTTAGCAAGAAGTGATGGAAAATAATAAGTCGTACTGTACGCATGCCTGTCATCTCTGTTCTTCCACAAAGCAACAAATCACGCACGTGACAAAGACAAACCAAAGAATAAGCTAGCTAGACCGTACTAGTACTAGTACCTTTTTAGCCGGTGAGCCTAGGATCATGCAGTATACCAATAATTTTGTCACGCGCACCAGAGGTTTGACTAATTAAGGTGGATGAGGACATGACCAGGATTCACGGCGCACACTAAGGGTCTATTTGGTTTCAATAAGTCACCTGACTTATAAGCCAGATGATTTAAAACCAGTGACTTATAAATCATATCTGTTTGGTTGTCACCTAAATTATAAGTCACCGGAGCACACCTTCCCACTTTGTTTTTTATGTAAAGATGATGAGACCTATACAAAAGAGGGTGATTTATAAGTTTTAAGTTGGGGTGAAGCAACTTATGACTTATAAATTGGGGTGACTTATAAGTTAGGTCTGTTTGACAAAATAAGTCACTTTTTATACTTTTCGACTTATAAATTGATGACTTATTTGAAACCAAACAGGGCGTAACTTTACTATAAGAATCCGGTCCAATCCCACTGGCTTGTCTTGGTTGATGACCTGTGAACAAGAGTTGCCAGGATTGCAAGGGAAGGCGAGCTAATGGGCAGGATAAGTACATCTCATCAGCACTAATCCTGATTAATTAACTCTGCTCACAGCTAACAACTTTTGGGTACCGGTGAGAGTGGATAGTGTCAGACAGTGGAAGGTTAGCTTGGGGAACGTCTATTGGCGTAGCTGCGTAGGGGGAGCATGGTACCGGGTGGAAAGGCTGAAAAGCCTCACAGGAACCCGTGTGGAGTCTCCATGAATGCACGAGTTTACCACAGCTAAATGGTCCATGCAGAGTACGTCTCGAAACGGAGAAATGCTGCCACATGACCCGTTGCTATCCCAGAACTGTTGCACGTCTCTGTACCCCATGCCTTGGAGTTTTGTCATTGGGTTGCAAAGGGCCGGCAGCCGTTAGAGCATCTATCGCCGACATCAAATTCAGGCCTTCAAGCATCCGTGGCCACGTCCGCGTGTATCCACAGTGACCGGTCACCTTGCTACTTTTTAGTACCTTAAAGTAGATATCTCAGATTCATACAAACTATGTCAAAATAAAAACCTACATACTACGGAGATATTCTATCTACCCATCACTACTCATTGTCGGAGATGTCCATGATCTTCGTGCCATGTTCCGAGTAGATGGTCGCCTATGGCAATCGGCACGCCATCGGACTCATTAGAGGCAAAGATTTCGTCGACCTCCGCCTTCTGCTGCGGACAAAGCGCTGATTGGCCTCCACGACGTCTTCTAATTGGATGGACTCCAAGATGATGACCTGCTTCGCCGCCTCCTTTGTTTGGACGACCTCGAACTCCGTCATGGCGTCCTTGATGACAAAGTCCACAGCTGTTTCTCTTCATTAATAAAATGGGGCAGGGGGAAACCCCTTTCATTCAAAGAAAAAAAGCCCGCAGCTGGCTTCGCCTCCTTCTCCGGATCCGCCCCCTCCATGGGATGGGGGTCCTGCACCACCTCCGACTGTTGCTACTGCTCCTCCCCTCCTCCCGTTTCGACGAGTCCGAAGGCAGGTCAACTGCTATCTGTGCTTCGCGCCTAGCCTGATGCCGAGCGGAGGAGGAGGGAAGTGGGTGCGGCTCGGGCTGGCGACATGAAGAAAGAGTGAAGTGGATGTGGCTGGGGTTTCGGGTCGTCGCCCGACTTAAATAGCTGGACTTTGGCCCTCGGACGGTGAATCGGAACGGGGCTACGCGGCGTTCACATCTCCTGCAGAAGACGACCGTCGGATCATTGTGTTTCCAAGTAATTTCGTGTGGCACCTCAACGCCAATCCGACGCGCCCAGGCCGCCCCATATACCCGGCTTGTGACTTTTTGAGTGCTTCTTTTGTGTTCGCTATTGACTTCTGAGTATTATCAAGTGGCGCTTTTCGTGTAAAGTGCTTGGCTGAAAAAGGCTCTACTGCTTCCCCCAACAATCGTTTCGGAGACACTGTGGGTACTGGGTAACCATAAATGTCAGAGCAAACGCGCATGGCGCTCGCGAAAGGACCGTGGCTAGAGAGCAAGCATTCGTTTGTCCTGGAACGTGGGAACAAGGCGGCATCCCCCTACGCATATGCTCCCGAACGGCAGGGCGGCACGTAGGCGCCGACCCACTGCATGCGCGCATGCCCCGACGCCGCCGCTCACAGTCGCCGGTGACGTGCGGCCGGCCGTGCCCGTGCTGCGCGGTGCCTGCTTCGGCCAGGTGCAATGGAGATGGCCTGGCTCGGGGGTACTAGTGTTGGACTGCACGGATGCTAGTAGTAGTAGTACTCCTAGTGAGCAGTGGAGTAGCAGTACACTGGGCGCTTTCTGGTTCTTGTGCGTGTGTGTGCGCTGTCGTGTCGTCTGTGGATGGGAGGATCGTGGGGGAGGAGCAGGGCACTGAGCCGGTGCCGAGATTACACACTGACACTGGTGCCGGTGGGTTCACAGGTGCGATGGCAATGGTGACCGCGATTGGGGTCTTGGTGTTTGGTTTACTCTGTTGGAGCGTGTAATAGGCTGATCAGGGACACGATGAGGATGAGCTGCTTCCGATCAGTTGAAGCTGAGTATATAGCACGACGTAGTACCTTTTGAACAATGAAGTCGTCGTAGAGTGGTGACGGCCTGAGATGTAGGTGTGCAGCTTTCTCCGCATGTGTAGGGTAAAAAAATGTTTAGCTTTGGACATCTGGCCAAAGTAAACGAGCGACATGCACGTACTCTAGGTACAGGAAACAGGAGGACCATGCGTTCACCGCAGTACCAGTACTCCCACCGTTTTTTTTTACTGGAAACTGTGGGGCAAACCCCCACAGCAAATCAAAACCTTTATTAAAGCAAAGAAACAGGATACAAGAGCTGATTACAAGGGGTAATCTACAGAGAGAAACTAATCTAAAAGGAGGAGGCAGGGAAGCCTTACTACACTAAGCATTAAGGGGGAGAGGAAGGAGATCCACTTGAGAAGGTCATCCTTGAAGGCTGATTTAATCCTATATTGCAACAGAGAGATATCATGCCTAAAAGCAGAACGCCATTTAGAGCATCTCCAACAGGCGCGCCAAACTAGCGCCGCGCCAAATCCCCCCCTTTTAGCGCGCGTGCAACCGGAATAGCCTCTCCAGCGGGCGCGCGAAAACTGCGCGCGTGGCATACGTAGTCCAGTGCGCGGGCCGAAACGCAATCGCGCGCCGCTTATTTGCTGCGCTCGCCCCCGCGCGCTCGCTCGCACCTCCCACCCCCCTCCAGCCGCGCCGCCGCCGCCGACCGCGCCACCCGACGACCGTTCCGGCGCTTCCACGGCCTATCCCCGCCCCGCGCGCACTTTCTCCGGCCCCCCTCTAGGCCCGCCGCCCCGCGCGCGTGCTGGTCCGCCGATGAACAGCGCCCGCGCGCTCGCTGCCGCTCGGCGCTTGCTAGGTGTTCGACAAAACGCCTAGAAGGTATGTATTGCTCAAAAGCCATGAATTTCGTGCATGTTGATTGTAGTTTTTTATTTATAGCATAGTATTCAACATTGTAGATGAGTTCGTCGTATGATTCTTCCGAAGAAGAATTTGATATGGAAGAGGAGGAGGATCTTGCAATGATCCTAGCTATGCATATTAATAAAAAACCAAAACACGGTGGTTCGGTTATGGGTCGGCAAAAAATTTGGAGGGATAGGATCGATGCCCACAACAGATTGATCAGGCATTATTTTGCGGAGAATCCCACATACCCCGAGTCGTATTTTCGTCGCCGGTTTAGGATGAGCACCGAGTTGTTCAGGCGCATTGCAGAGAAACTAGCGAGCCATGGCCGCTTTTTTCAGCAAAGGAGGAATGCCGCCGGAGAGCTCGGGCATAGCACCTTTCAGAAGGTGACAGCCACTTTGCGTGTGTTGGCATACGGTATACCGGCTGATCTAGTTGATGATCACTTGGCTATGGGTGAGAGCCAAGCCATCATGTGTGTCAAGCGCTTCGCTGTCGGAATTGTGCAAGTGTTTGGCGAGGAGTATTTGAGATCTCCCAACGCTGAAGACGTCGCAAGGATTTTAGCGATGAACAAAGCTCGCGGCTTTCCTGGCATGCTTGGCTCAATAGATTGCATGCATTGGACTTGGAAGAATTGTCCAAAGGCATGGCATGGGCAATTCCACGGCCAAAAAAAGGGTTCCACTATAATCCTTGAAGCGGTGGCCGATCAAAAGACTTGGATTTGGCATGCATTCTTTGGAATGCCTGGATCTTTGAATGACATCAATGTTGTCAACCGGTCACCACTGATGAGTAAGATTGCAAATGGGGAGTTGCCACCGGTGCAGTTTGTAGCAAATGGCCGTACATACAACTATGGCTATTATCTAGCGGATGGCATCTTGATTTCCACAATGCTCAGGCGGCGGCTAGAAAAGATGTGGAGAGAGCTTTTGGGATTTTGCAAGCCCAATTTGCTATTGTGAGAGGACCGGCTAGATTTTGGGATCAAAAGATGCTTTGGTACATAATGCACGCTTGTGTGATCATGCACAACATGATCATCGAGAATGAGCGTGGCCAAGATGTAGACTACTCTCAGTATGAGCTCTTGAGATATCCCGTGCGAGTGCGCCAAAGGGCTGAAAGTGTGGCCCGTTTTGTTGCCTCCTATCATGCCATTCGACGTCCTGCAGCGCATAATGATCTACAGAAGGATCTCATTGAGGAGTGGTGGGCATGGAATGGACGACAAAGAGCATCATGATTTGTGCGTTCGTTATTGTATTGTCGAACTATTTGTTGTGTTTAATTGCACTATTTGTTGTATTGAACGACAAACTGTTTGTTTGAGTTGTAATAAACGAAATTGAACTATTTATTTTTGTTTGTTTTTGATTTTTTTGCTTTGTTTTTGAATGCATATGTTGTTTGTGCGAGTCGCGCGCGCTGCATTTTTGCGCGCTGCTGGAGCGGCGCGCGCGCTGCATTTTAGCGCGGCTGTTGCAGCCAGCGCTGCGCGCCACGCCAAACCAGGTGTCGGGTGGTAGGTGCGACATATGCCAACAGGTGGCTTATCATTGTGGGAGCCAGTAAAACATCGCCGGTGCCAGGAAACGGGATGAGGCGAAGACATGCACGCCGGCGAATCTTACCCAGCTTCGGGGCTCTCCGTGGAGATAACACCCCTACTGCTGCTCTGCGGGGTCTCCGCATGATCACTAGATGAACAAGTAGCTACATGATGCTCCTAGAGACTGTTTGGTGAGAGGAGGAAGAAGGGCATGGCTCGCTTGCTTCTTCTCCTTGTGTGGTGCCTAGAACTAGCTGGGATCAACCCCTTGCATGGGTGCCCCGGGGGGTTTATATAGGCCTACCCCCCGGGGGTACAATGGTAATCCGACTAGGCGCGGGGCCCAGCCGTCTGTGATTGCGCTCGCCGGCTTCTGCGCCGACTGCTGGGGCCCGCCGGCTGGTGGGTCCCGCCGGCTGGTTACTGTTGCTCAATCCTGGTGACGAGGGCGTCGTCGAGGTAGGCGTGGCTACAGTGCCGCCGTCCGGCAGGTGATCACTGTAGCCTCACCGCGTCTTGTCTCCTTAAGGGGGGGGGCGTCTGGCCGGCTATGGAGAGCCGGCTTTGTCTTGGTCCGACTGGGGGATGCACGGCCGCCTCCGGGCGTCTCTCTACCCGAAGGGGCCCACCGTCCATGGGCCGTACTGGTAGTCCATCGTGGATGACATCAGGGTCAACATGGCAATAGTGCCGCGCCGGACGGGTCATGGCCACCCGTACGGCGCACTGTGCCAGTCGTGCTCCTGGATTCGGGGGTGGCAGGCTTCATTGTAGCCACGCCCAGTCACATCGCCGTTAAGGGGATGCAAACTTTGAGGGTACAGTCTTGATCACTTTGTGGGAGACGGCTTCCTGGAGTCGGCCTTCTCGTGGCCGGCTTCTCGAAGCCGGCCCTCCCGTGGCTTTCTTCACGAGGGCCAAAGTCGGGCCGCCTTACGATAGCCGGCCTGGGAGACAGCCGGCAAGGGGAAGGCGGCCCACGTCCTGGCCTTGTGAGCCGGATGGGCTCGTAATTTTTTCAGAAGGGCCAGGGGAAGCCGGCTAGGCTACCCATGGCTATTTACTCCGACAGTAGTCCCCGAAGCTGATCGAGCTTCGAGGCTGGTAAAGGGACGAGAAGCTGGGTCAGCTTCCTATCCTGAGGGGCCGGCTTTGATGATGTGCACCGACTTCGGGGAGCTCCGCCTCTTGCGGGCGGGAACGCGGTGGACTCGCGAGCTGACCACAGGCTTTCCCATGTGCCACGTGGCAGCGAAACCCTGCCAGCGCACGCGCGCGACGAGACGCCGTTGCAGGCCCGGGCCCGTCACTTCCTAGGCCTCGGCCCGAGCGCGGATCTTCTGCGGCCCACGTGGACCGCTTGCCTTCCCGCGGCGATTTTATTACGCCATTAGGGCGCAATAATCGCGGGACGTGGGGGAGTGGGCACAGTTGATCCCCATGTTCCCCCACGCCGCGCATCCTCGGCTCCGCCGTGCGGTCTATAAGTAGGGGGAGGAGGGGGAGCGGCAGAGGCTTCGCACGCTCTCCCTCGCTCCGCCCCCTTTCGCCTTCATTCTCCTTCTTCTCATCGCCGCAGCCACCCACCGTCGCATCGCCTCGCTTCCATGGCGCTGTCGAGCTCATGGGATGGCTCCAACGTCCAAGAGGACCACGTCGAGTTCCTCCGCCAGACGCGACGCCTACCTGGCGAGAGATTCGTGCGGGTCCATCAAGCGCCGGAGAACGAGGTTTCGCCGGCACCGGAGGAGGGCGAGCGGGTCGTCTTCGCTCGCATTGCCTGCGCGGCTCCGGCCTTCCGGCGAGCGGGTTTCTCCGTTCCTTCCTGGAGTTCTACAACCTTTAGCCGCATCACCTCACGCCCAACGCGGTGATGCTGCTGTCGGCCTTCGTCACCCTCTGCGAAGGTTTCCTTGGGGTCCTCTCCACGCTTGAGCTCTGGGGGGAATTCTTCCAGAGCAAACTCGGCATCGTCGTCGCGGGCGTGCCCGCCCCCTGCGGGGCTTATATCGCCATGAGGCAGTCAGGCGAGAACAACCCGTTCCCGCCCATCCCACTGATCCAGTCGGTGAAGATCTGGCAGAAGTCGTACTTCTACGTGAAGAACGTCGCCCAGCAAGGCGACTACGTCAACCTGCCGGCTTACGTAGCCGGCCCGCCGGCTGGAAGGCAACCCTCATGGAGCTTCCGGGCCCGGTCATTGTCTCAGGCCGGGAACGCAGCCGTCTCCTGGCTTCGGGTGATGATCCAGTCGGAAGGCCTGACCGGAGCCGACTTGGTGGCCGCCTTCGTGGAGCGCCGGGTACTTCCTCTTCAAAGCCGGCCTCACATGATTTGTCAGATGAGCGACCGCTTCGACCCATGCCGGCTGAGCACCAGGGAAATGCCTCATGCTGAAGTGTCGTACATGGCGAATTACATCTCCAACTGCAAGCTCGCCGAGGACTGGCGATACGGCAAGGCGCTGTATTCTCGCGCCAACCCTCCGCCCGTGGTAGGTTTTTCCTTCTTTTCCCCTGTTGGTGGCCGACCTTATGATAGCCGGCTTCTGATTAGTTGGTTCTCCCCTAGCAGAACCCTCTCCTTCCGCCGACGACCGGAGCCGCAGGGGTAGAGCGCCAGCTCGTCCCCGACCGCACGGTGGACGACACCGACGAGCCGGACTTGGGAGCAGCCACCATGGAAGATGCCGTCGTGGGGGAAAGCGACGAGCCCGGAGGCGCGGGGCTCACGGCCGGCTTCGAAGACTGGCCGGATGATGCCGAGGTCGAAGCCGCCCCGCATCGCCAGCCGGCGCCTGATCACCAAGGCGCGAGCTCGTCCGCCGCGCCGGCTGCTGGCGGCGGCGGCCAGAAGCGCCGGGCCGTGTCGATCCTCTTCCGCAGCCGGCCAAAGAAGTCCAAGGCTTCCACAGCGGCGACCAAGCGAGATGAGGCGGCCGCAAAGGCGGCCCGCTTCCGCAAGGCGGTGAAGCAGCTGCAGGCGATCTCAGCGTAAGTCGTCGAATGCTTGGACACATATTTTTTTGTTGTTCTTTTCAGTTGAAAAACTCTTCTAAACCTTCTTTGCTCGCCGGACAGGGCGCCGCTTTCCCTTGAGCGGGGTCCGGGCGGCTCCATAGTCAGGCCGACTGGAGGGTCTTCAGGCTCCCGCCGCGTGGACCCCCGCGCCGACCTCAGGGAGGCCACGGAGCGGAACGCTCGTGAAGCGCGGGAGGAGCAGGAGGCGGAGGAGCGAAGGGCCGCCCAGGCGGCGAAGAAGCGGGCTGATGCGGCAGCCAAGGCTCGGGCGGAGGCGGCAGCCGCGGAGACGGAGGCGGAGGCTTCGCACAACCAGCCTCTGCTGCTCGCCATTCCCCTCCGCGCCGTGGCCCCAAACATCCCAGTGCCCCCGTCGGAGGAAGTCGACCAAGGGCCGCCGGCGATGGAGAGGAGGGAGGTCCAAGTGGCCTCTGTGGAAGGAACGCTGCAGACGGCGCCGACCGGAGCGGGCCAAGGCCGCCAATCTACCGCGGCGCCAGAGCAGCCGGCCGGCGGAGAGCCGGCAGCAAGAGCCGGCCTCGAGATGCAGCTGGCAGCGCGTCGGCAGACGGGGGAAGGCACCACCGCACCGGAGCCGCACCGAGTTACGGGCGCCGGCCAGACGGCGGAGGCCTTGGAGGCGGCCAGCACCTCCACGTCCGAGTGGACTCCCAGCGGGGGGACGCGCGAGCGGAATGTGGTGGCCCAAGAGGTTCAGAACCGGCTTCAGGCCCAGGCCGCCTCGCTACAGCAGTACACCCGAGAATTCCTAGCGACGCGGGCCGTCATCCGGGTGAGTCTCCTAGCCTTGTTTTTTTTGTTTTCTTGATTTCTTCCGTGGGGGCACGTCAGCGCACCCACTGGGTGTAGTCCCCGAGTTCCGAGCCGGCTGCTGCGCAGGCGGCTCGGAACTTACTAGGTCCTGACAACCATCTTATACCCGCCTCCTGTCTGTCCTTTCAGGAGTATCATAACCTCCGTGCTGCTACCTTCAACTCCCAGGCTCAGGAGCTGGGCCGGAGAACCGAACACCTGGTCAACAGCCAGAGTGCGTCCTTGTTTTCGTTCATCTCCTGTGGGGGCGCGTCAGCGCACGCACTGGGTGTAGTCCCCGAGATTCGGGCCGACTGCTGAGCAGTCGGGTCGGATTTTCCCTGACGACTTCCTCCTCATTGTTTTTTCTTTTGTCTTTCGTGCTTGCAGGGGCCAATGCCGACTTGAGGGGGCAACTCAGCAAGGCGCAGGCCGCCCTTCGCGTCAAGGAAACCGAGCACGCCGCCTTGGTCCTGGAGCATGACCGCCTGGCCAAGAAGCTGGCTGACCAGGAGGAGAGCCACAAGGCAGCCCTGAAGAAAGCGCAGGATAGCGAAGCCGCTTTGAAGGCCGAGTTCGAGACTGAGGCGGCGAGTTAGGCTGAGACCAGGCAAGCGCTGGATGAAGGCTTCGACCGTATTGAGGACTTAATCGACGGTAAGTCGCCTTCCTTGCTCCTTGCCTGGCCCTTGCCGCTTGATTTTTGCTCTGACTTGTGCTGCTTTTTATTCTTTGTGCAGAATACTTCCCCGGCTACTCCGCCTTCGCCGCCCAAGCCATCGAGGCTCATCGCGAAGCGCGCGTCAGGCGGGGGCTGACATCACGCCGGACGCGAATCGGACGCTTGAGGAGCAGCTCTTGGCAGTCCAAGCGCGGCTGCAGCCGGCTCATCGTATGCTCCGCCGCCTCCAGCGCGCCGGGGCGCAGGTGCTGGCCGCCCTCTGGCCCGGCGAGGCGATTCCCCGCACCCCGAGCCGGACAGCCGACTGGCTGGAGGTTGCGGTTGGCCGCTTCAAGGCCTGGAAGGCGTCGGCGGCCCGGCTTGGAGCTGGGCGGGCGTTGGAGTTCGTCCGGGCTTGGTATCCAGGGCTGAACCTGGACCAACTGCGCACCTGGCGGCTGGAGGCCGATGCAGAGCTGGAGGAGGTGCGGCCGGCTATTGCTCAGCGCGCTTCGACGATCGCCGAGTGCACCGACATCAGTGTCTTTGCACCTGAGATAAATAATGACGGCGTCACCCAGCCGGAGGAGTGGTTCGGGCTGAACCCGGCGGCGGGCGAGGACTCGGCAGAGGAGATCGCCTCCAGCGACGAAGGCGAAGACGACGAAGAAGAGGAAGGCGAAGACGTCGAGCCGGCCGGTGGAACGGCCGGCCAGCCTCAGCCTGACGGTGCCTGCAGCAAAGAGGAGCGCACAAGCGCGCCCTCTGCCGGCACAGCCAGTTACTCCTCCAGCCGGCACAGCCGTCTCCACCGTCCAGCTCGGCTCGTCAGTCGCTTCGCCGGCTTAATCTGCCGTCCTTGTTTTTTCCTGTTTGTTGCCTTCTGAACAATTTTATTAAGCTTTCGCAGTTCCACCCACTGGGGGTGTATCCAAACTATGTTGAATGCTGGCCTCTTGGAGGTCTTTTATGTAAATATTATCGTGTGTATGTTTGGTTTTCCTTCACGTATGCTTTTTATCCTTAGGCTTTTTCCTTTGCTGCCTTCCCCTTTTGGGGAGGTAAGTACTCAAGCTTTCTTGGATTGAAGTGAAGTGAATGGAAGCCGGCCGGCCGGCTACTCTGGTAGTCGGTCGGCGATAGGAGGCAAGCCGGCTTTCGTGTTATTAGTCCGTTAGTCCCTAGCCATTTTTCGTGTGGGCATCCTTTCCTGCTTTTAACTCTCGCCAGTCGGACAGCCGGTTCTTCGAACTGCGACTTTTGGTCGAGAGAAAGCTTGGGTGCCAGCACGCTACTTGTCTGACTGCGGGTAGGACTTCTAATATAACTCTAGGCGGCCAGTCCCCGGGCCGACTAGTCGAACCCGGTGCCGGACGAAGAAAAAGTGAAAGTAATGACAAGGTCATAAGCATGATGTTCTTCATTCATAGATAAAAGATGGCAGTCCCCGAGCTCTCCTCTAGGGGCCTATTGTCTCGTACTTAGTACAAAAGTTAGCGTGATACATACTGCATTTCAACTGTAAAATCTTTGGAGGAGGTTGGCGTTCCATGGTCGTTCCGACTCCTTGCCGGAGTCGTCTCTCTTGCGTGCCTTGGGCTTCTGTGCGTCGATTAGGTAGTAGGAGTCGTTGCCTAGAGCTCTGCTGATGACAAAAGGGCCTTCCCAAGGAGCTGAGAGCTTGTGCTGGCCGGCTGTTCGCTGGATCAGCCGGAGCACAAGGTCGCTCTCTTGGAAGGATCTTGGCCTGACCTTCCGACTGTGGTAGCGGCGCAGACCCTGCTGGTAGATGGCAGACCGGCTGAGGGCTAATAGCCGGCCCTCTTCCAGCAGGTCGACACCGTCTTCTCGTGCTTCCTTGGCCTCCGCCTCCGTGTACATGGTTACCCGAGGCGAGTCGAACTCGATGTCGGTTGGGATGACCGCCTCGGCACCATATACGAGGAAGAAATGAGTGAAGCCGGTTGACTTGTTTGGAGTAGTGCGCAGACTCCAGAGGACGGCAGGCAGCTCATCAAGCCAACAGCCGGCTGAACGCTCCAGTGGTAGGACCAGTCGGGGCTTGATGCCGGAAAGGATGAGGCCATTGGCTCGCTCAACCTGGTCGTTTGACTGTGGGTGGGCGACGGATGCTAAGTCCAGCCGGATACCTTGCGTTGCGCAGAAACGTGCCAAGGCTTCCTTGGCAAAATTCATGCCATTGTCGGTGATGATGCTATGTGGCACGCCGTACCGAGTTGTTATATCTGCAACGAATGTCACAGCAGTCGGCCCATTCAGCTTGTTGATCGGTTTTGCCTCAATCCACTTGGTGAATTTGTCCACGGCGACGAGCAAATGTGTCATGCCGCCGCGCGCCGTCTTGAATGGGCCCGCCATGTCCATTCCCCAAACGACGAAAGGCCAAGTTACGGGAATGGTCTTGAGTGCTGAAGCCGGCATGTGTGGCTTGGAGCTGAAGAGTTGGCACCCTTTGCAATGTTTAACCAATTCTTTGGCGTCATCCAAAGCAGTCGGCCAAAAGAAACCATGGCGGAAGGCCTTTGGCGACGAGTGATCTTGAGGCCGCATGGTGGCCGCATTCTCCTTGGTGGATGTCTCTAAGGATTGCAATGCCCTTCTCTTGCTCGACGCATCGCTGGAGGACTCCAGTGACACTGCGCTTGACGAGCTCTCTGTTGACGATTGTGTATGCTCTGGCTCGGCGTTGTACTGTCTTGCTTCTGGCTCGTCAGCCGGCAGATCTTGGTTTATTAGGAAGTTGAGGATGGACTGAGCCCATGATGGAGCTGTGACTTCTTCTATTGCCAGTGTGGCTACTGCGACCGGGGCGGGCGGGCTGGGTGGTGAAAGCTGGAGTCGGCCGCCGGTTGTTGTGTTGGTGCAGTCCTCGGGCCGACTACCGCAGTCCCCGAGCCGGGTGTGGCAATCCCTGGGTCGGGCGTAACTGCGGGAGTCCCCGAGCCGGCTACTGAAGTCCCCAAGCCGACTATTGAAGTCCCCGGGTCACCTGCTTGGTTCTTCGAGCCGGAGCCGGCCACGTCGGGGTCAGGCGGCACGAAGATGGAGTCGGACTCTGGAGATGGCTTGATGGACGGCTTGGGGAGGCGTTGTAGAGAGACACCGGTTGGTATTGCTTGCCGAGTGGAGCCTATTCGAGCCAGGGCATCGGCCGGCTCGTTGTCGGCTCGCGGTACGTGGAGGAACTCGCATCCTTCGATGTACCCACTGATTTGCTGAACAAGGAAGCGGTAGCTTGCCATGTTTGCGTCCTTGGCGTCCCAGTCGCCGGATGATTGCTGGACCACCATGTCCGAGTCGCCATAACATAGGATCCGGCGAATGCCGAGTTCTTTGGCAAGCCGGAGCCCGTGTATGAGCGCCTCGTACTCGGCTACATTGTTGGAGGCGGCAAAGTGAATCTGCAGCGTGTATCTGAGCTTGTCGCCCTTGGGAGAGGTGAGGACAACGCCGGCTCCCAAGCCGGTGCGCATCTTGGACCCGTCGAAGTGCATGCGCCAATGAGTGGAGTCAGGAGCCGGCGGCAGGTACTGGGTCTCGGCCCAGTTGACGAGGAAGTCGGCCAGTGCTTGGGACTTGATGGCGGTGCGGGGCTGGTAGAAGATCATGTAAGGGGCCAGCTCGATGGCCCATTTCGCCACCCGGCCGGATGCATCTCGGCTGCCTATGATATCGGCTAGCGGGGCGGTGCATACGACCGTGACGGGATGCTCTTGAAAGTAGGGCTTCAGCTTCTTGGCGGTGACGTACATGCCATAACACATCTTTTGGTAGTGCGGGTAGTTCTGCTTCGAGGTGGACAGTACCTCGCTCAGATAGTACACCGGCCTCTGGACCGGCTGGGCTCGGCCCTCTTCTGGTCGTTGGACTATGATGACGGTGCTGACCACCCGGCTGGTTGCGGCAATGTAGAGGAACATGGGCTCTTTCTCAGTCGGCGCCGCCAGGACAGGTGGCGTGGCCAGCATCTCTTCAGCTCGTGAAAAGCTTGGTCGGCTTGGTCATTCCACTCGAAGTGAGTGGTCTTCTTCATGAGGCGGTAGAGAGGGAGGGCTTTCTCTCTGAGCTGGCCGATGAAGCGGTTCAGGGAAGCCAAGCATCCATTGAACTTCTGGACGTCCCGCAGCTTGGTGGGGATCGCCATTCTCTCAATGGCTTTGATCTTTACCGGGTTGCATTCGATGCCGCGTTCGGAGACCAGGAAGCCTAGGAGTTGGCAGGCTGGCACTCCGAACACGCATTTCTCGGGATTGAGCTGCTTGATTTGAAATCGGCACAGGTTCTCAAATGTTTCTTTGAGGTCTTCCAGCAAGGTGCCACGCTTCTCCGTCTTCACCACAATGTCATCTACGTAGATGTGAGCATTTCTGCCGAGTTGCTTGAGGAGGCACTTCTGCATGCAACGCTGAAAAGTGGCACCAGCATTTCTCAAGCTGAATGTCATAGTCAGGTAGCAGAAGGTTCCAAAGGGCGTGATAAAAGCGGTCTTCAGGCGGTCAGCCAGATCTAACTTTATTTGGCGGTATCCTGAGTAAGCATCCAAGAAACTCAACAGCTCGCATCCGGCCGTGGAGTCTATCACTTGGTCAATCCTTGGCAAGGCAAAGGGATCTTTAGGGCAGGCCTTGTTGAGGCTCGTGTAGTGTATGCACATGCGCCACTTGTTGTTCTTCTTTAGCACAAGGACCGGGTTGGCAAGCCATTCTGGAAAGAAAACTTCCATAATGAAGCCGGCTGCCAGAAGCCGGGCTATCTCTTCTCCTACAATCCTTCTTTTTTCTTCCGACAGTCGGCGGAGGGGTTGTTTGACTGGTTTTGCATCTTCTCGGATGTGTAGTTTGTGCTCGGTGAATTCCTTCGGAACACCCGGCATGTCCTTGGGGGACCATGTGAAGATATCCCGATTCTCACGGAGGAAATCGGCGAGCTCGCCTTCCTATTTGCTGTTCAGGCCTGCCCCGATGACGGCAAACCTCTCGGGGTTCTCGGGGTCAAGAGGTATCTTCTTCGTCTCTTTGGCCGACTGGAAAGATCCTTGGGCATCGTACTCCTTGGGGTCGGGGGACAGGACCGGCTGCTTGCCGGCCATGGCCATGACCCGGTCCAACACCTTCTTCTCTTCGGCAATCAAAAGGGACTCGGCCAGCCGGCTGCTGGCGGCAGTGCACTCGGAGGACTTCTTGTAATCGCCGGCTATGGTGATGATGCCCTTGGTGCTCGGCATCTTCATCTTGAGGTATGCATAGTGCGGAACCGCCATGAACCTGGCCAAGGCGGGTCGGCCAAGCAACGCATGGTAGGGGCTCTCCAGGTCCACCACTTCAAACCAGATCGCTTCCCGACGGAAATGCTCATTGTCCCCAAAGAGTACATCAATCTTGATCGCCAATGGGGGCGCAGGATAAGCCGGGTACGATGCCATAAAACACTGTCCGAGTAGGCAGGAGTTGCTTCGTCTTGACATTCAGCTTTTCCACGGTGTCATGGTACAAGATGTTGATGCTGCTCCCGCCGTGTATCAACACACGAGAGAAGCGGGCGGCGCGTCTGTCCGTTGCAAGGGTGGCATCCAGACCCAGCGCATAAGAGCCAGGAGACGGCATCACCTCTGGGTGGTCGGCCCGGCTCCAGCTGATAGGTTTTTCTGACCAATGCATATGCTCGGCGGGGCTGGCAGCGACCATGCTGACTTCCTGGTGCTCTCGGCGTTTGCCGCGCCGGTCTTCGGGCTGGCTTGTAAAGACGATATAGGCTGCATGCTCGTCGGGGAACTCATCATGCACGGCTCCGACTGCGGGCCGAGCGGCAGGCGGCAGCGGAGCTGGAGGCGGCGGGCCGGCAGGCGGATGCGGTGTGAGCCCTTCGCCTTTGGAGATTCAGGTGAGCCAATGGCACTTCCGGGTTGTGTGGTTGGACGGCTTCGCGCCGCTGTGGAATTTGCACGGGGCGTCGAGAGTTTGCTCGTAGGAGAAGGCCGGCTGCCAAGCCGGCCGGCCGCCCTTGGGTTTCTTGGGCGCGGGCCGCCCTTCGGGCGGCTCGTCTTCGACTGTGGCCACCTGCCAACTTGCGGAAGGAGGCGCGGGGCCCTTGCGCTTGTGATCATTCGGGTGTGGGCGTCGGCCGGAATCCCCAGCCGGCGTCTTGGGTGCCGGGTTGAGTACTTTCCCGGACGCGTCTACCCGGAGCTCAGTCTTCATCGAGGAGTCGGTGGTGGCGTACTTGTCCGCTATGTCCAGAAGCTCGTCGAGGGTAGTCGGCTCGTCGCAGAGGAGCTTGTGCTTGAGGAGGGTGCCTTCTCGGCACCCAGCGGTGAAGTATTCTATGGCCTGCACCTCGTGCATCCCCTCGCAAGAGTTGCGGAGCTCGGCCCAACACGTGAGGTAGTCGCGAGTAGACTCGGCGGGGCCTTGTACGCACAAGGAGAGCTGTCTGGGCTTGGGAGCCCGCTTGTAGGTGCTGGTGAAGTTGCGGACGAAAGCTTCCGTGAAATCTAGCCAGTTGTTGGTGCTGAAGGGCTTGAGGCTGTTGAGCCAGGTCCGCGTCGTGCCTTGCAGCATGAGGGGCATGTACTTCACGGCAACGCGCCTGTTGCCTTTGGCTATGCTAACCGCCGTGGAGTAGTCGATCAACCAATCTTCCGGCTTCACGGAGCCGTTGTACTTGGGCGTGTCTCTCGGGAGCGAGAACCCTTTGGGGAAAGGCTCGTCGCGGATGCGGGGGCCAAAACAAGGCAGACCGACATCGTCTTCTTCTTCCAGCGCCAGGGATCATGCCAGGCGGTCGATCCGATGGCGGGCGTCATTCTCGCCGACTCCTTCGCGGCGACCTAGCCGGCCGCTGAGAGTCGGGTGCGCCACAGGTGGCGGGGTGGGATATCTCTCTCCACGGGGCCGAGGCGGAGGCGGGTTCCCCCGCCACTCCACGGCCCGGGGATGGCCTTCTGCGTCTTGCTCGATGGAGATTCGGGTCCGGCTTCGGCTGGCAGCCGGCTCTTTCTCACGCCGTGCGCGGGTATTGCCCGTAGTCGGCGTCCGGGATGTCGCGTCGTGATCTCGGCGCGGAGGAGGGCTTTCCGCGTGGGCGTCGGCTTCGTGCCGCCGCGGGGCCGCATCGATTAGCTGCTAGATGCATCTGGTCATGTCGGGAAGTTCTTCGGCCCCCAATCCGTCTAGCTCGTCTACGGCCGCCTGGGCGGCACACAGGTTCTCGAGTGGAGTGGCATAGACTGGGCGGTCGACCCCCAGCGTGTCGGCGATGACAGCGCCGCGCTGCCTGACAACACCGGCCCGGCTCGGCCCGCCTGGAGCCGGCGTGCCAAAAGCGACGCGGTCGGCTTCGCGCTGATGGGCTTCAGTGAGGCATCTTATGGAGGCCAGCCTCCGGCCCTCCGCGAGGAGAGCGAGGCGGCGCGCCTCCAATGCTTCGTCGTCGGCATCAGCCGGGAGCGGGATGGACAAGTAGTGGACCGCCGCATGCGAGGCGTCGTGGGCGCTCTCGTCAGCAGCGCCGCCGTGGCCGATGACCATCACCTCGGCGGTGACAGCGTCGCAGCCATCGGTCCTGCGAAGCGGGTCGTTGTAGATCATGAAATTGGTGGGGAAGGTGTCGAGCGAGGCCGTGTCGGAGTGGACAGGCATCGGTTCGGTGGAGCCAACCGACTCCATGTCCACAGCAGGCTCGCCGGAGACATGGAGCTGGCCGAGGAGGTTGACGAGGTGGTCGGTGCCCGCATCGAAGGTGAGCTCGTCGGAGATGAGGGTCTTGTTGAGGAGATCGGCGAGGCTGCTCGCCGCGCAGATGTTGGTGACGCCTTGCAGCGTGTCGTGGCAAGCGCCATCGGGCGTGCCGGGCTGGCTACGCTCGCTGGGGAGGAAGAGGGTTCCCGTCCAGAACAGGTCTCCGGACGATGGTGCACCTGGCCCCACGGTGGGCGCCAAATGTCGGGTGGTAGGTGCAACATATGCCAACGGGTGGCTTATCATTGTGGGAGCCAGTAAAACATCGCCGGTGCCTGGAAACGGGATGAGGCGAAGACATGCACGCCGGCGAATCTTACCCAGCTTCGGGGCTCTCCGTGGAGATAACACCCCTACTGCTGCTCTGCGGGGTCTCCGCATGATCACTAGATGAACAAGTAGCTACACGATGCTCCTAGAGCTGTTTGGTGAGAGGAGGAAGAAGGGCACAGCTCGCTTGCTTCTTCTCCTTGTGTGGTGCCTAGAACTAGCTGGGATCAACCCCTTGCATGGGTGCCCCGGGGGGTTTATATAGGCCTACCCCCTAGGGGTACAATGGTAATCCGACTAGGCGCGTGGCCCAGCCGTCTGTGACTGCACTCGCCGGCTTCTGCGCCGACTGCTGGGGCCCGCCGGCTAGTTACTGTTGCTCAATCCTGGTGACGAGGGCGTCGTCGAGGTAGGCGTGGCAATAGTGCCGCCGTCTGGCAGGTGATCACTGTAGCCTCATCGCGTCTTGTCTCCTTAAGGGGGGCGTCTGGCCGGCTATGGAGAGCCGGTTTGTCTTGGGCTGACTGGGGGATGCACGGCCGCCTCCGGGCGTCTCTCTGCCCGAAGGGGCCCACCGCCCATGGGCCATACTGGTAGTCCATCGTGGATGACATCAGGGTCAACATGGCAACCATGCCGCGCCGGACGGGTCATGGCCACCCGTACGACGCACTGTGCCAGTCGTGCTTCTGGATTCAGGGGTGGCAGGCTTCACTGTTGGCACGCCGAGTCACATCGCCGTTAAGGGGATGCAAACTTTGAGGGTACGGTCTTGATCACTTTGTGGGAGCCGGCTTCCTGGAGTCGGCCTTCTCGCGGCCGGCTTCTCGAAGCCGGCCCTCCCGTGGCTTTCTTCACGAGGGCCAAAGTCGGGCCGCCTTACGATTGCCGGCCTGGGAGACAGCCGGCAAGGGGAAGGCGGCCCACGTCCTGGATCCCTGTGAGCCGGATGGGCTCGTAATTTTTTCAGAAGGGCCAGGGGAAGCCGGCTAGGCTACGCATGGCTATTTACTCCGACACCAGGCGATGCGCGCGCGGCATACGTGTTTTTTGCACGCGGCGTGACCGGTGCCTGTTGGACACGCTCTTATAAAAACTAGCCCTCTCATTTCTAAAAACCTTGGCATTTCGAATGATCCATATGTTCCAACATGCAGTGAACACCACTTCTGAAAAAATGGCTTGTCAAAATCATTTCTAGCATGAATAACCACATCAGACATAGAGTGTCTTGCAGGCCATTCAATCTGAAGGTAATTCCAGACACGGACACTGAAATTGCAGTTGAAGAAGATATGATCCTTGGTTTCTCGAACCTGCAGGGGGCAGAGCCTGTAATGCACTCCATCCTCCATGTGCCAATGCCTTCGTTCGACCATATCTTTAGTATTCAGCCTGTCCATGATTAACATCCAAGCAAAAACCTTAATCTTGAGAGTACAAGAAGATTTCCATATCCAACAAAGCAGGGGGTTGAAGGTTTCGGAAATAAATGTGTGGGAGTAAAACATCTTGGGTCTAAACTGTTTGGATGAGTTTTGCCAAAACCACACATCCTTAGAGCCAGGTACTCTGCCATGAGAGCCCATCATAGACTGAATCATGCCCAGCTCCCCAAATGCCTGAGGAGACAGGGGGAGATGAAAATGCCGAACAATATCCTGGGAACCGAAGAATTCCTTGATTGTAATCCAAGGGTCCTTAACATAAGAAAAAAGCCTAGAAACCTTGATTGCAGTGGAGAGACCTCAACACCAATATTCCAGTTATCTAACCAAAACAGAGCAGTGTCACCATCATTAACCTCAACCCATGAGCACTCCCTAAAATTGATCATAACCTTGCAAATATCCTTCCACCAAAAAGAGCCACATGCAGATGTTCCTTGAGGCACCCTATGATGGTAGTAGGAAATCCAAATGAGAGAAACCCAGGGAATATCTTTTTTATTGAGGAAATTACTGACATGTTTGAGAAGCAAGGCAACATTTTGTACCCCAGATTGAGAATACCAAGACCACCCCTATTTTTTGGCCTACAAATAAGCTCCCAAGCTGCAAGGGAGGGGGCAGGTTCATCTCTATTCTTCCTCCACAAACATTGCCTCTGAATTCTCTCTAATTGTTTGAGTATGCCTGTTGGAACAGCCAAACTACCCATGAAGAAGATAGTCATTGAGGACAGAGCAGAGTTCAGGAATTGTAGTCTCTCCCCTTGGTTAAGAAAAGAAGAACTAGCAGTCATTCTTCTTTCCATACAGTCTACTAGGGGCATAAAGTCCACCATTTTGGGCCTTGTGGTTCCCACTGGCAGCCCATGATAGGTGAAGGGCATCTTTCCTATCTGACAACCAAAAGCAACAGCAAGATCACTCATGACAAAAGGGTCAACATTTATAGGGATGAGGAAAGATTTGTGATAGTTAACATCAAGGCCAGTGGATTGAGTAAACACTTGGAGCATATCTTTCAAGGCCACAAGTTGAGTCCTGTCAGCAGGCAAAATGATTAGAGTATCATCAGCATATTGTATCACTGGGTAGTCCAGATCATGACAGGGGATAGGCAGATGAAGAATTCCTCTTCTGAACATGTCATTGATGACAGATTGCAACAGGTCAGCAGCAATAACAAAAAGGAGAGGAGAAACAGGGTCACCCTGCCTAACTCCCTTTTTACAAACAAATTTTCTCCTAGGAACTCCATTAAGAAGAACTGAAGAAGTGCCAGTGGATAGCAGCTGCCTCATCCAGAGAATCCATTTCGCATTAAAACCTTTGTGCCTAAGGATCTGAAAAAGAGCTTCATGTTCCAAAGAGTCAAAAGCCTTTTCAAAGTCCAACTTAAGAATTACAATTGGCCTTTTAGATTGATGACACTGATGCAAATACTCAAAAGTCCAGCCAATACAATCTTGAATTGTTCTGTTCTTAATAAAGCCATATTGGTTCTTGTGGATGCACTGAAGAATAAACTCTTGGAACCTATTAGCTGCCATTTTAGAGAGAAATTTCAGGCCCATACTAGTTAGGGAGATAGGCCTATAATCTCCAATCTCTTCAAGTGAAAGCTTTTTAGGTACAAGAGTAATGTAAGAATCATTAATGTTATGCAGGGTTGCAGTACCCTCATAGAATTCATGTGCCAACTGATAAAAGTCCTTAGAAATAAGATGCCAGCACTTTTTGAAGAAAAGGCCATTGAAACCATCAGGGCCAGGGGCTTTATCCATAGGCATATGCTGAACTACCTTGTCCATTTCATCTTTTTCAAAAGGCTTCGTGAGAATGTCTAGGCCAGCCACAGGGGTGAGGAGAGCAGAGAGGCCAAACCCCATGACAATACCCCTAGATATGCCCATTCTGTTTTTAAAACAATTCCAGATGATTCCTTCCATTTGAGCATGATCATTGATGTCAGATTTCGGGTTCCGACAGACCCTTAAGGTTCGAACACTAGGGTGCACGCGGAAATCTCACCTCCAACCTCTCCGTCTCAACGGGATCTAAACTACTAAAAGAACTGCGCGAAAGACACAAGATTTATACTGGTTCGGGCCACCGATATGGTGTAATACCCTACTCCAATGTGTGGTGGATGGATTGCCTCCTGGGGCTGGTGAGGACGAACAATACAAGGAAGAACAGCCTCGCGAGGCTCTGTTCTTGGCTATGGTGATGAACCGCTACGAAGGGTTCAGTCACCCTCTCTCTCTCTGCTTTCTCTCTCTCTCTCTCTCGTCCTCGTCTCGGACCGAACGACCAGGAATCGAACCCCTTGCTATGTGGGTGGCTAGTCCTATTTATAGAGGCCCTGGTCCTCTCCCCAAATATTGAGCGGGAAGGGATCCAACAATGGCGGGCTAATTTGAAGGGGGACAACGAGTACATCTGTCCTGACAAAAGCGGTCTTCGCCTGCCAAAGGCTCTGGAGATGACGCCGCGTTGGGCTCCATGGTGACCTCCATCTCGTAGTCCTCCTGGTCCTGGTCTCGTTGCACCAAAGTGGCAACCTTTTGCCTGATGCCTCGGTACTCCGCTGATATACTTGCCCCCCTTGCACCAAAGAGGAAAGAGGGACGCTGCGCGCGCTGGCACCCGCCTGGTGCCCCGTGTCATCTTGGCTTGTGTCATAGGCACCTCGCGAGGTACCCCGCCTTGAACTCTCCGCCTCCTCGCGAGCCAGCCTGACGAGGCTATGCCTGAGGATGCGCCGTGTCGCCCGCCTCGCAAGGCTTGGCCCCTCGCGAGGGTCTTGAGCCTCGTGTTGATGAAGATGGGCCGCGCTGGGCCCCCACTTGAGCCACGCCGCAGGCCGCAGGCAGGCAAGTCTGGGGACCCCCGTTCGTAGAACGCCGATAGTAGCCCCCGGGCCCAAGGCGCGCATGGACTTGGCCGTGCCGAGAGGCGAAAGGGCAAGGGCGAAGCACCGCGGGCCCTAACAGCCTGCGACCTTGGACGCCGCGTGGCGGTTGATTGGACATGGGCGGCACCGTCCTCCCATGCTTCCTTATTGCGCGCCCTGCTAGGCGGCTTGGTAGTTGTACACAGCCGTCCCCTTTCCTGCTGCTCGGGTGTCCTCTGTTCTCCCTTCTTTCGGGCGCCTCCCCTGCCTACAATCCAATCTCGAATCCCCCCTCCTTCCCATCGCCATGGCTCCGACGGGGAAGGAGAGAGCAGAGAAATCCATGCCTTCGTCTTGTGCGCCGCCGATAGTGGCCCCTCTCGTCGGCCGATCGACTGTGCTCAACCAAGAGTGCCTGGGCAGGGACAGCTGGGCCCTGGCCACCGTATTCAATGAGTGCGGAAGGATGACCACCTGGCCCGCGTCCCACTTCTCCATTGACAGGACAACCACTGAGGTCCCATGTTTCACCGATGCCTTGTGGGCGGGTCTGGTTCCCCCTTTCTCCGATTTCTTCAATGCCGTGCTTTCGCATTATCAGATCCACTTAATGCATCTCAGTCCTGAGTCCATCACCCTCCTTACGGTCTTCGCCTTCGTTTGCGAAGCCATGGTGGGCATCCCTCCTTCGATCGCCTTGCTGCGCCACTTCCTCTCGCTGCGTCCTGTCGATCCTTCCCAGTGCTGGGCATGCGCGAGCTTTGCTGCCGAGCCTGTGTCCGAGGCGTCTGGAATTGACTTCCGACTCCCCTAGCCCGCGGCCGGGTTCCGTGAGCGATGGTTGTATGTGGACGCGGGGGTGCCCAGCCCCTGCTATTGGAGCCGACCTCGCCTGCCGTCCCTAATTCGGGTTGGGGCCAGGAGACGCTGAAGATCCCTCGACTTGTCTTCGTCTGGCTCCGCTTCGCACTCTTGAGGAAACTCGGCGTGACAGCGCCCAAGGTGGTGAAGGAGTTTCTATTGTGCCATGTCGCTCCTCTGCAGCGGCACTCTCGACGAATGTGGGCCCTGCGGGGGCGCGAGGACGACATGAGGCTCCAGGAAGAAGACCTGGCCCCCGCGGTGTTGAAGTCGATGCTCCTGACTTTGGCCGGGGACCCCACTCCTGGCAATTTCCGGCAAGGCGGGGCCTTGCTATATCTCTGTCAGAGCAAGGCTGACTTTGTGAAGCAGATGCCTGACTTCGACGAGTGGGGGCTGCGCCCCACCGGTCTCCGAGGGCCTCGCGAGAACCCTGTAGTGGTGACTCCCCTCCCAATCGGCCAAGGCGACTCCTCCTCAGGCGGCGGAGAAGGGAGGAGGGAGGCGCCTGGGGCCGTGGAGGCTTTGGAGGAGGGTGCAGCGTTGTGCGCCGCCCGTGAGGGGACGGCTCCGGAGGAGGGTGCGGCGCCTGAGGCCACTCGTGAGGAGATAGCTCCGGAGGAGGATGCGGCGCCTGAGGCCGCTCGTGAGGGGACAGCTCCGGAGGAGGATGCGGCGCCTGAGGCCGCTCGTGAGGGGACAGCTCCTAAGGCCCGTACTGCTGTGGCTGGAGGTGGTAGGCGGCTGCTCCCAGCACCTGGGGCCGGGGCCTTGGAGGCCCTGGTCCTGGCTTCCGACGAGGTGATTGGTGGCACGCGCCAGGCGGGCGCTCCCGACGCGGGCCGTCCTGGTGCCTCGTCCTCGCGGCAGGTTGATCCTTGCGCTCTTCTCTTGGGACGCTTTTGCGTGGACTTCGAGGCCCTCCGAAGGAAAAGGGAGGCCCTGAGTGTTGACTCCCCTTGTCGCGTGCTGAAGCACAGGAAGTACTTCACCACTGACGAGTAAGTCTTTTTCCTCCCTGACTCCCGATCCTCTTGTTGCTTTCGCTGATTCTTGCTCCGCATGCCCCTTCCAACTGAGATCGTGGGAGTCGCCGAGGCACCGCCTTCCTCGGCTTCGCCTCCCCCGCCATCCTCAAGTGCTCCGAGCAGCTCTGCCCTCACGGTGAGGGCGTCTGATGGGGCGGATCGCCCCGAGGTGCACCGCGGTCCTTCATTCCCCACGCTTTTCCTTCACGGGCCCTCTCAGGGGATAGCCAGCCTGCCGGGTACCTCCCGTCTGGTCTTGGGCTGCGACTGGTTGAGGCGCCACCTATGCCCCTCATATGGAGGCGGGCTGGCCCTTGGTCGGGCTTCTGATATGGCGCGTCTGGCCGTTGGGAGGTCGCCAGCCCCCAGCCCCCTGCCCGGAGGGGGAACGATGACCCGCAGCCCCCTGCGCCTGCTTGGGGCGGATGATGACCTGGAAGATGTGCTCGAGCACGCTCGGGAGCGCCGCTCGCGCCGCCAAGGGTTCCTCCGACGAGTGGCCGACGCGGTGGACCTGCTTGGGGAAGAGCTTGCCGCTGAAGATGCTCGCCTGGAGGCTGAGGGCCTGCACCTAGCTGCAGGGAGGCGCGAGCTGGAAGCCGCTGTCGCCCATGCGCGCCGCCAGCGCGACCTTGATGATGAAGAAGCGAAGACGTCGCTGGAGGCCTCCCGAGTGGCCCGCTCCCAGGCCATTGAGGAGGCCCGGAGGGCTGACGGGTGGCGAGAGGCGGCGGAGGAACGAGCTCGCGAGCTCCTGGCCCGGTGCCATTCGTTGGAGGAGCAAGCGGAGCTGCGCGAGGCAGCCCTCGCGTTGATGGAGGTGGCCTCCGATGACCCAGCCGCGCTTCAGAAGCGCGAGGAAGCGTTGGCGCTGGAGGCCACCGAACGCTCCCGCAAGTATGAGAGGCTGGAGACGAGGGAGCGCCTAGTGACGCAGGCGGAGGATGACGTCGTTGCGCGGGAAGCGCGTGTCCTGGAGGAGGTTTGTCGTCGGGTGGCGACGGCGCGCCAAGGCCTCGAGCATGAGTTCGAGGGGAAGCTGAGGATGATCCGGGTCGAGGCTGAAGGCAGGACCGCGGCCCTGAGGATCCAACGGGACGAGGCGATGCGGCTGGCCGACGTCTCCCGGGCCGCCACTGTGGCAGCGCAGAAAGAGCTGGCTGCCTCTCAAGCCGAGGTGCTCCGCCTTCGCCAACGGGTGGACGAGGCCGAGGCCGTCGAGTGCCAGAACGCCGACGAAATACGCCAGCGGCGGCTCCTGGAGCATGCGCATGGCCCAATGTTCACCATGCTCAGGGAGAGGGCCAACTCAGCTTTGGGCAACATCTGCGAGGCGTCCGTCGGTGAGCCACACACGATCAACTATGCCGGTAACCTGCAGTTCTTCACCGCCATGGTGGCGGAGCTGGAGGCGCGGTCGGTTAGGGCCGACAGGTTGGTGGAGGAGAGGAGCCGCGCCTTGCTCAAGCGCGCTTTCTCCCGTGTCTTCAGCCATGTTCAAAACACGAATCCCCGCTTCGACTTCGACGCCGTCATCGCCCCAGTCCCCCAGGCCATCCGGGACGACCTGTCGCGCTGGGTGGAGGATAACGTGGACGCCCTCGTCAGGGCCTTCGCTTAGGACGACAACGATGTGGTCGTGGGTGCTAAGGAGGACGGCGCGGCGAGCGGCCCTGACGCCGCCGGCAGCGACGCGGGCGTCGATGGCGAGCTCGGCGACTCCAGCGAGGGCTCAGGAGGTGCTTCGGGGGACGCATTGGGGGATTGGTCCGACTGAGAGCATACCGCTCCTGTCTTTTTCACTCTGCATGAATAAAACTCAGGCTTTCGACCTGGTGGTGTGTGAGAGCATTTTGGGAGGGGAAGCCCCTCATGTAAAAACCTATGTCTATCATATCAGTAGTTACCAAATTGCGCTTGTGCCCGATGGTGGGCTGGTTTACCTTTGCCCCACGCTGGTTCTGCGGCGGCCTGCAGGAGGGCGCGACGCCTTGGGCGCTTCCTAGCTGGGTCCTCAGGATGTGAGGTTGTCGCTGATGAGAAACTCCTCATGTGTTGGTCTTCCCCACGGGCCCTGGGCCTTCTTCCGGGCGCGAGAGCTTCACAGGCACTCGCCTTGCTTCACAGGCTCTGGGCCTTTTCCTCGAGAGCGAGAGCTTCACAGGCACTCGCCTTGCTTCACAGGCTCTGGGCCTTCTCCTCGAGAGCAAGAGCTTCACATGCACTCGCCTTGCTTCACAGGCTCTGGGCCTTTTCCTCGAGAGCGAGAGCTTCACAGGCACTCGCCTTGCTTCACAGGCTCTGGGCCTTTTTAAACAAGACAACCTCCGCAGGCCCCCGAAAAGCCTCCCGAGGGGGAATAACAGCGGCAGTCTGGGTTGCGCACGAGCCAGGCCTGACCCGACTCGCGAGGGGCTCGCGAGGGGAGGCAGCTGTGACGGAGCGGTAAGCAGAACGCGAGAAACAGCTCGAGCGAGAATAAGCACCCCTTCCCCGAACACACGCAAATCTCAAATTCGAATCCAACTTAAATCCAGCGGGGGAAAGCAACAGCCAAAGGGCAAGGCAACAAAAGGCAGACAAAAAGCCGCGTCCGGCACCTAATCTAGTCTTCGACGTCTTCTCACCAGCGCGGAGCTAAGTGCTGTCCACTGGGCGTGGGAGGGAGCCCCAGGGCCTGAGGCCGGCACCCCTGAGACTCCGGGGCGTGTACAGCCCCACTCATTATTACGTGAGAGTGTCACGGGGCGGCGAGCTTCACAGGCACTGGGCCTTCTTCACAGGTACTGGCCTTGCTTCATATCGCCAGACGAGGGCCCCGCCTTGCGCCACACTCTAGTGCCATCAGCAACGACCGGAACCCAGGACGCCGCTCGATGGGGTAGAGCGGTCGCCAGTGGTTCCCCCGACGACCACGGGTCCTCTGCCAGGGGCAGGCCTTGAGGCACCTCCCCAGCAGAGGGCCTACTTCCTGAGAACGCCTTGCTCCGAACGCCGCGGTGGTGATGTCGGATCCCGGTCCCTCCCCCGCAGCCCTCTGCACCCTCCTCCCGAGGGGTGAGGGGCTGTGGGAGCGGGGCGGTCGCTCGCCGCGGCAACCTGCACCCCCTGCGATCCATGGTTAGCATATACCTGCCCCTGAAGAGTTAGCAGCGCCCGGTGATCGCTGCCCCCTGCGTGGCCAGCGGGCTCGTCCTGGGGCGTCGGGAGGGGCTCAGCCTCCATCACCTCGTCTCCCCAGCTGGTGCCGAGGAGTGAACCCTGCCCGTCCTCACGAGGGTAACCTTGGTCCATCATGCAGGGCACGTACTCCTCCGTCGCCGTCATCCCGTACGCCATGCCGTGGCGCCCCGCTTGCCATGCGGCTCCACCTGTCATGCCTGCCACTAGGTGGCAACGCGGCCGCCCTCCGGGGCCGCGGGTCGCATCGAGTCCTTTTCCTTCGCGGGCCAGGGGCGGGGGCAGCGCCGCCACCGGTCCGGTGCTGACAGCTTCGTTGGCGTCGGAGTAGTCTTGAAGCCCGCGGGCCCGCGCGGAGCCCCCGTGCGGGTCGCTCTGGGCTGGAGACGGGAGCTGGGTGGAGAAGGGGTGAGCCCCCGAGGCGGCGAAGCCCAGGAGCTCCGCCACTCGCTCTAGCAGCACGTCGTGGCCGCCCTCCAGCAGCCTGCATCGCAGCAGCTCTCGGGACACCGTGAGTGCGGCCCTCGAATTCGCCTGCTCCCGGCGGGTGTATGGTGGCGTTGTCGCAGCGTGATTGGAGGCCCTTGCCGCCGACCGAGCCTGTCGCGGTGTAAGAGTTGCCAAAGTTTGTCCGTGTCGCCCGCGGCCCGCAGCGCCCTGCGGACCACAAGTTGCCTGTGGTGCGGGGTCGCCCGTGGCGAGCGGTTCCACGTGTTTGGGCCATGCAGCCCACGGGTCGGGGTTGACCTCTTGGTTGCCTGGCATGGTGATGAAGACGCGACGGGGCACGGAGTGGTGGGAGACGAATTCTGGCGCACCCCTACCTGGCGCGCCAAATGTCGGATTTCGGGTTCCGGCAGACCCTTAAGGTTCGAACACTGGGGTGCGCGCGGAAATCTCACCTCCAACCTCTTCATCTCAACGGGATCTAAACTACTAAAAGAACTGCGTGAAAGACACAAGATTTATACTGGTTCGGGCCACCGATATGGTGTAATACCCTACTCCAGTGTGTGGTGGATGGATTGCCTCCTGGGGCTGGTGAGGACGAACAATACAAGGAAGAACAGCCTCGTGAGGCTCTGTTCTTGGCTGTGGTGATGAACCGCTATGAAGGGTTCAGTCACCCTCTCTCTCTCTCTCTCTGCTTTCTCTCTCTCTCGTCCTCGTCCCGGACCGAACGACCAGGAATCGAACCCCTTGCTATGTGGGTGGCTAGTCCTATTTATAGAGGCCCTGGTCCTCTCCCCAAATATTGAGCGGGAAGGGATCCAACAATGGCGGGCTAATTTGAAGGGGGACAGCGAGTACATCTGTCCTGACAAAAGCGGTCTTCGCCTGCCAAAGGCTCTGGAGATGACGCCGCGTTGGGCTCATGGTGACCTCCGTCTCGTAGTCCTCCTGGTCCTGGTCTCGTTGCACCGAAGTGGCAACCTTTTGCCTGATGCCTCGGTACTCCGCTGATACGCTTGCCCCCTTGCACCAAAGAGGAAAGAGGGACGCTGCGCGCGCTGGCACCCGCCTGGTGCCCCGTGTCATCATGGCTTGTGTCATAGGCACCTCGCAAGGTACCCAACCTTGAACTCTCCGCCTCCTCGCGAGCCAGCCTGACGAGGTTGTGCCTGAGGATGCGCCATGTCGCCCGCCTCGCGAGGCTTGGCCCCTCGCGAGGGTCTTGAGCCTCGTGTTGATGAAGATGGGCCGCGCTGGGCCCCCACTTGAGCCACGCCGCAGGCCGCAGGCAGGCAAGTCTGGGGACCCCCGTTCCCAGAACGCCGACAATTGACAATAGTGCCATCAGGCAATTTGAGGCTTGCAATAGAATTTCTCCTGTGCCTTTTAGTGGCCATGGCATGGAAAAACTTTGTATTTTCCCCTCCCACCTTAATGTATCTAACAGTACACCTTTTCTTCCAATAGAGGAACTGCAAATGAAGCAATTTCTCCAGGTGCACTTTCACAATCTTCCTGAAATTAAGCTCCTGGACAAACAGATGCCTCCACTCTTCCAAGTCATCCAGGAGCAAAATAACATGGTTACATTTGGCAATGAGGAGCTTCAACTTTGAGACATTCATTTGCCATTTTTAAGGCACATTCTCAGATACTTGAATTTATCAGCAATTTTAGCAGTTATGTGTTCCTTCCTAGAAGGGATATTCCAAGACTTAGCAACACAATCCATAAATCCTTCCAACTCCAACCAGTAGTTCTCAAACCTAAAAAGATTTGACTTAGGGATAGATGTTTTGATTGTGACAACACAGGGAACATGGTCAGAGGCAGTCCTAGCAAGGGGGGGCACTTTTGTCATAGGATAGACAGATATCCAATCTACAGATGTTAAAAACCAGTCTAATTGTTCCAGAAGTGGGCTATCTTGCATATTAGACCAAGTAAAAGCTCTTCCCTTGATGGGCAACTCCAGGAGGCCCAAATGCCCAATAATCTCATTAAAGATGAACATATCATTCAGGTCCCCTCCAGGAAAATTCCTGTTATCTATGGATCTAATGAAATTAAAATCTCCTAAGAGCAGCCAATTCTCACCAACAGGAATATTTAGATTATAGAGCCAAGATACAAAATTGTCTCTGGCTTCACCCTGACAAGGTCCTTAAATAGCAACCAGAGTCCATTTTTCATTGTTCTGTCTGGAAACAAACTCAACAACTACAGTAAACTGCTAAATTTGGATTAAAGATCCAATAAAAACAGAGGAGTTCCAGACCACAATAATTCCCCCAGAGGCTCCCATTGCAGGAGAGCAAACAAAAATGTCAAATCTCTTGGGGAAGAAACTCTTAATTGACCTAGAGTCAAAAGATGAGCACTTGGTTTCTTGCAAACAGGCCACAGCACACTGACTTTCATCAGTTTTTTGCCTAACTGCTCTCTGCCTAGCTTTTGAATTTAAACCTCTGACATTCCAGCACAGAACATTTCAATTTCTACATAGATTACTCATTATAACATAAAGTGAAGAGGTCCAAAAGACATATAACACTTAATGCCACATGAACAAAAGCCCACATAACAGTCTGACCCAGCATCATTACAATAAAGTTTGCATAATAAAGAGACCAACAAAAGGACAGCAGCAGAGCAAATTTAGGGGCTTGCCAAACCCAGTAAAGAAGGAGAACACTAAACATTTGCATTAGTGGATGCAGCTTGAGGTGGATTCCCCATAAGAGCATCCACAGATAGGAGTTTAGCATCAATCTCCAGTTCCCTGCCAATTTCTTGCAGACGAGCAACAGGTGTAGCTGGAGGGATCTCCTCATGGGCTGGATCATCTGGCATCTCAGCAGTGAAAGGCTTTGCTCTAGGCTTCCTCTTCTTGGGTTGCAGAGAAAGCTCCTGGAAGGTGGGCTTGAAACCATCACGTTGGGCCGAGCTTCTGGTGCATCTTCGAACAGAGGTTTCAACAATAGGAGTTGGCACGAACGTCTTGCGAGTCCTCCTAGCTTTAGGGGGTGCAGCAGTGGGTGGTGGCTGAATGTCAGCAACATCTTCAAAGAACAAGGCCCTAGCCATAGGCCTAACTGGCACCTCCTCCCTCCAGGTAAGCATTGGCAAATCACTGCTACCAAAGGCCAAGTCCCAACTCCTCTTAGATAGAACCATAGGTTCAAAAGGCTGCATAGCCACAGGTTTAGGAACATTGAAGACAACAGGAGCCTGTAGCAGATTTTCAAATGACCTTCTCCACAACATCTCAGGAGGCAGAGGAGGCCCAAAGGGAACATCAGCAGGTAGTTCCACTTCAGGCACAAACAAAGGAGGTTGGTAGATCACAATAGCCCAGTTTCTGACATCATTAATATCATTAGCTTCAGGTAGCTCCTCATCAGAAGAACTAACAGGCACATCATGGATCTGTTGGACAGCATCAGAACTGGGCTGAGCAGAGACATCGATCACCATAGATTCCTGATCTTGCGCCACAGCCTAGTCCACTGGCTCATGCCAATTGCCCCAGTTGTCGTCTTGCACATCATTCACGACAGGCTCTGGAGGAGGAGGAGGGACATCATTCCATCCCAGGGCTGGATATGGAGGCAGAATGAAGGGTGGAATCTCCGGGAATGGAACCCCAGGAACCGGATGTGGATTGCCATTGATGGGCACCCAATCTTCATCCCGCGGCATCTGCTCAGCAATATTCGCCCCCAAGATGTATAAAGGAGCCGTCCAAGAAACCCTCGCGCCACCCCACAATCCATGAAGACAACATCACGGGGCACAAGAACATCTTCAGGAAAAGAAGCGAACACAAGAGACCGTACCAGGTATGGGTCGTCACTAATCCAATGATGGAACTTGCCAAACGTGTTCACAGCAGCTCTAATGCAATATGTATTGCGAAGATCCAAAGGGATGCCCAGGAACATGAGTAGGCCCTGACGGAAACCTTGGGCGCCCCTGAAAGACTCCCCCTCATCATGCTTCATGAAGCGAACAAAACGATCATTGCCCAACGGCTGCGGGGGTAGTTGGAGCAGATGGAAGCGAACGGCAGCATCACGAAGCTCGAAAAGACCTATAGAACGAATCCAGGGCTGCGCCGATCTGACTAAAACACCCTGCGCTTGAAGACACTGCACAACCTCTTCCCTAGCAGCACCTATCTGATCAGGCGGAGGGATCGGCATTACCTCAGCAAGCATAAACTCTTCATGGCGGCGCACAATTGGGGTATGTGGCGTCACAAATGTGCGTGGCACCCGGTCCGCGCCACTGTCAACAATGTGGTGGCCAGCCGGAACATATAGCAGAGGATCCAGATGGAAGTTGGCCATGGGAGCGGGGCACTCACACGCCGGCGACGCCGACGCTGAGTGGATCGGCGGAGGAGGTGTGGCAGACGACGGAGACGAAGGAGTCTTGGGTCCAGGGCTGATGGGACTGGACGAGGGAGTAAATGCAGGGGCTGTTATTGATTGCAACAAAGGAAATGACACTTTTCATGTTAATGGTAATGAGCATATGGTACACTTTCCGAGGAAACAACCTCAAGTTCATAGTATCAACTCTATTGGCAAAATTACATCAATTATATTTGGAGGTTTTGAATTTCCTATTCCTACTGTCAAGAAGAAATATGATATTCTTATTATTGGGGATGTGCATATCCCCGTTGAGGTAACATAGTGTTATTCGAAATTTCTCCGGTTCCATGTTAATCAGAATGAGTTTGTTAATAAGACCTGATCAACCTTGTTAGTTGATTCCTTTTGATGAGCATGAGATGGATGAAACTAGAAACACAACCTTCTGTACCTTCTTTATACTTTCTGTAATTTAGTTGAAATAAAGTAAAAAATAGTATTTTTTTCTGTCTGTTTCCTGACTTATCCGTGCAATATAAAAATATCCCAAAAATAAAAGTCCTCAGAATGACATGCCAATTTAATATGATTTTTTCAGGAATATTTGAGGATTTATGGTGCAAAAATCACCACGGGGGGAGCTGCCACCTGGCCACGAGGGTGGAGGGCGCGCCCTACCCCCTGGGCGAGCCCCCCGCATCGTGGGCCCACGGTGGCCCTCCTCCACTTATTCCTGCACCCATCGTCTTCTTCTTCCTCACACAAACACGAATATTCAACTCAAGCACGAGTTCTAGCTCACTTTGCTGTGATTTTCGATCTCCTTGCTCAAAGCACCTCTCACAAAACTGCCTGGGGAGATTGTTCCTTGGTATGTGACTCCTCCATTGGTCCAATTAGTTTTTGTTCTAGTGCTTTATTCATTGCAAATTTTTGCTGCTTAGGTGACCCTGTTCTTGAGCTTGCATGTCAAATTTATATGGTCAAAAGTAGTTTTGATGCATGATATAGGCCCTAGGCACTTTATAGGAGTAGTTCGTATCAATATCATTGAGTTTGGTTTACTTTTTGTTTGAAGTTACTAAAAATTTCAGAAATTTTTCAGAGAAAAACAATATGCTTAGGAAGATGTTCCAAGGTGGATCTTCTAAGAAGCAAGGACCCAGGCTTGCTATGCGTGATGCTGACGAGGAACCACCAAGAGACGCTCTAGTGCGGCCTTGTGAATGGCCGTCGAAAAATTTCATGGATCGAGTGGGAATTAAAGAGGAATTTAACGCATATTTGCATAACGCCGGTCTTGTGGACTTTGAGGCAGAATAATGCCCCAAGTATCATGATCTCACAAGCTCATTTGTGAGGAGGTTTGAGTTTTCATCTTCATGTAATTCTCCTTCAGTCATGTTTGATCTTTATGAAAAATCTTATACCATGGACTTAGAGGATTTTACTTTTGCCTGCAAACTCCCACAATGGGCTAGTACTATTCATCCACATAAATCTGAATTTAGAAACTTTCTTGCTAGTATAACCGTAGGGGAATCTAGAGATATAACGCAAGATACCATAGGGAGCATTCACTTTCCTGCTATACATTATTTTGCTCTCTTCATAGGTAGATGCATAAATGCTAAGGATGAAGCATGTCACATGTGTGTCCTTGACCTTAACATTCTCAGGAGTGCCGTGTTAGGAGACCAATCTTATCATATGGGAGCCATTGTAGCTCGTAGGTTGCATCATAATAGATATAATGGAGATTTCTTTGGAGGAATTTATGCAACCCGTTTAGCTAATTTTCTTGAAATAGACGTTCGTGAGGGAGATATGGAGTTGCCTCTTACTTATTTAGATTTTGATTCTATGGTTTCCCACCAGTTTGTCGAGAGGACTGAATCACCTCTCCAGTATCGACTAATCTTTAACAAACGGCATGTTGTCCGTATTACTCTCCCTGCTCCTGCCTTCTTTGACTCACAGACAAAAGGAAGATATACCATCACCAGAGAGGAGGTAGATGAGTACGAGAGGGGAGCAGAGGCAGCCCAACTCCACACTGCAACTCAGGAGGTGATAACCGCTGCATCACAGTACGACCCCAACTATTCTTCATCGCAGTATGACCCCAGCTACACCTACGGGTATCCGCCAGGCTATCCCTGGCAATAAACCAACTTAGGCCCTAAGCTTGGGGGAATACGTATTTCTCACCGACATTACATTTATGTTCACACACACTCATTGCTAGATGTCGGTGCTCATACTCTTTCACTGTAATATCCATGCTAGTTTACTTTCTCTTTCCTGCTTTCTCCTTGTGTGTTTGTTAAACCTTAAGAAAAAAAACCAAAAAAATTAGTAGTAGTTTACCTTTCTTGCTGTAGTAGTAATAATTAAAAAGAAAACCCAAAAATATTTCCCCGTTCTTCTTTTGCTTGTTGGGAGCTTTCCCATGTAAATAGTTTTTATTTCTTTTCTTTTCTTTGGGGGTCGATAGGAGAAGACCATGATTAAATTGTTGAAGTGGCTCTTTTATGCATTATTGTTGATTTAACCAAGAGCCCATATTGCCTTGTCTTCTCCTATTTATTGAATGCTCATAGATTCCAGCTTAGTCCAATGCACGTGCACTCTTATTATTATTCACATCGTTCGGTCGTGCAAGTGAAAGGAAATTATGATGATATATGATGGACTGATTGAGATGAGAAAAGCTGGTATGAACTCGACCTCTTTTGTTTTTGTAAATATGATGAGTTCATCGTTCTTGGTTGAGCTTGTTATGAATAAACATGTTTGCAATGACAATTAGAGATCATAGTTGCTTGTGCCATGCTTGATTAGCTATGAGTTATAATGGTTTACCTTGCGTGCCAACATGCTATTAAGATTATTATGATGTGGTATAGTGGGGTGGTATCCTCCTCTTAATGATTTAAGCGACTTGACTTGGCACATGTTCACGCATGTAGTTGAAACAAATCAACATAGCCTTCACGATATTTATGTTCATGGTGGATTATATCCTACTCATGCTTGCATCCAATGTTTATTAATTTTAATGCATGTACATGGCTGTTGTCACTCTCTAGTTGGTCGCTTCCCAGTCTTTTGCTAGTCTTGACTTGTACTAAGCGGGAGTACTGCTTGTGCATCCAATCCCTTAAACCCCAAAGTTATTCTAGATGAGTCCACCATACCTTCCTATATACGGTATCTACCTGCCGTTCCAAGTAAATTTGTATGTGCCAAACTCTAAACCTTCAAATAAACATTCTGTTTTGTATGCTCGAATAGCTCATGTATCAACTAGTGCTGCCCTTATCTTCCATGTTAGGCGGGTTATTCTCAAGAGGAGTGGACTCCGCTCCTCATTCACGAGAAAATGGCTGGTCACTGGGATGCCCAGTCCCATGCTTTATGCAAACTAAATCAAAATAATTGCAAACAAAACTCCCCCTGGGACTGCTGTTAGTTGGAGGCACTCGTTGTTTCGAGCAAGCCATGGATTGATGCTTGTTGGTGGAGGGGGAGTATAAACTTTACCATTCTGTTTGGGAACCGCCTATAATGTGTGTAGCATGGAAGATATTGCCATCTCTTGGTTGTTATGTTGACAATGAAACTATATCACTCAAAATATTATTCACCTATGTTTCAAAACCGAGCTCTAGCACCTCTACAAATCCCTGCTTCCCTCTGCGAAGGGCCTATCTATTTACTTTTATGTTGAGTCATCACCCTCTTATTAAAGAGCACTAGCTGGAGAGCACAACTGTCATTTGCATTCATCACTATTAATTTATATTGGGTGTGACTATGATTGGATCTCTTTTACAATGATTCCAATGTCTAGTCAGTCCTTGATCTTTAAAGGTGCTCTCCATTTATGTTTTGCGGTCTCAGAAAGGGCTAGCGAGATACCATCTTGTTATATCATATTATGATTGTTTTGAGAAAGTGTTGTCATCCGAGATTTATTATTATGGCTCGCTAGTTGATTATGCTATTGATATGAGTAAATATGAGACCTGAGAATTATTCCAAATGTGGTTAGTTATAATCTTTACTGAAAACTTGAATGCTGGCTTGACATATTTACAACAACAAGAGCAAACAGAGTTTGTAAAAGTTTTTCTTTATCACTTTCAGTCTGTCAACTGAATTGCTTGAGGACAAGCAAAGGTTTAAGCTTGGGGGAGTTGATACGTCTCCAACGTATCTACTTTTCCAAACACTTTTGCCCTTGTTTTGGACTCTAACTTGCATGATTTGAATGGAACTAACCCGGACTGACGCTATTTTTAGCAGAATTGCCATGATGTTGTTTTATGTGCAGAAAACAAAAGTTCTCGGAATGACCTGAAACTCCACGGAACATCTTATAAATAATAATAAAAAATCCTCACCAAAGATGAAGACCAAGGGGCCCACACCCTATCCACGAGGGTGGGGGGCGCCCCCCTAGGGCACCCCCTACCTCGTGGGCCCCCTGGAGACCTTCCGACGCCAACTCCAACTCTATATATTTGCTTTCGGGGAGAAAAAAATAGAGGAGAAGAATTCATCGCGTTTTACAATACGGAGCCGCCGCCAAGCCCTAAAACCTCTCGGGAGGGCTGATCTCGAGTCCGTTTGGGGCTCCGGAGAGGGGGATTCATCGCCGTCGTCATCATCAACCATCCTCCATCACCAATTTCATGATGCTCACCGTCATGCGTGAGTAATTCCATCATAGTCTTGCTAGACGGTGATGGGTTGGATGATATCTATCATGTAATCGACTTAGTTTTCTTAGGGTTTGATCCCTAGTATCCATTATGTTCTGAGACTGATGTTGCTATGACTTTGCTATGCTTAATGCTTGTCATTAGGGCCAGAGTGCCATGATTTTAGATCTGAACCTATTATGTTTTCATGAATATATGTCTGTTCTTGATCCTATCTTGCAAGTCTATAGTCACCTACTATGTGTTATGATCCGGCAACACCGAAGTGACAATAATCGGGACCACTCCCGGTGATGACCATAGTTTGAGGAGTTCATTTATTCACTATGTGCTAATGCTTTGTTCCAGTTCTCTATTAAAAGGAGGCCTTAATATCCCTTAGTTTCCATTAGGACCCCGCAGCCACGAGAGGGTAGGACAGAAGATGTCATGCAAGTTCTTTTCCATAAGCATGTATGACTATATTCGGAATACATGCCTACATTACATTGATGAATTGGAGCTAGTTCCGTGTCACCCTAGGTTATGGCTGTTACATGATGAACCGCATCCGGCATAATTATCCATCACCGATCCAATGCCTACGAGCTTTCCATATACTGGTTTACGCTTATTTACTTTTCTGTTGCTACTGTTACAATCAGTACAAAATACCAAAAATATTACTTTGCTTTCTTTACTCTTTTGTTACCGTTACCACCACTATCATATTACTTTGCTACTAAACACTTTGCTGCAGATACTAAGTTATCCAGGTGTGGTTGAATTGACAACTCAACTGTTAATACTTGAGAATATTCTTTAGCTCCCCTTATGTCGAATCAATAAATTTGGGTTGAACACTCTACCCTCGAAAGCTGTTGCGATCCCCTATAGTTGTGGGTTATCACCTGTGGAGATGGAGTTGGTTGGGCCTCAAAGTCTTCATCGTCAATCGCCCGAGTGGTGACCTGTGTTGGGGGAGTAAACGGTGTTTCTTCATCACGAGCGGATTCTTGAGGGTGATCAGCCCATGAGTCATCCCGAGCAATTGGCGTCAATGGACAACCAATGCTGATGAGTTCGCTGTTCGTGAGAACAGGCGATGATACCACATTGTGCTCGATCCGAGGAAGGACTTCATCATCTTCAACATTGTATTGATGACCAATGTCTTCAGCTGCGGTGGGGTCAATAGCTGGAATATCTTCAGCTTCAGGAGCCTCTGTGGAAGCAGGCTCATGAACTATCAACTGGAGGTCACGATGTTCAGACGCAGGATGAGCCACTGAGATTGGCTCGACTACAAGGGGCTCTGTGGGAGCATCCCGGTCTCTCTTCTTTGTCTTTCTCTTCTTGGTCGGCGGAGCATCATCAGTGGTGGCCTTGGTCTTGCACTTTCGGGCTTCAGCTTCAGCTGCCCTAGTTTTCTTGAGCTCCGAAGCCACTGTGGGGACCTTAGGCTTCGAGCCTGTCACACTGGCCAGGAAGATTTTGCGAGGTTCTTCCGGCCTTGATGATTCTGGTTGGGCCACAGCTGGCTTCTTCTTCTTCTTGGCAGCCATTCTGGGGTCGATGCCTGGTCGCCCCAAAGCCTTGCGCTTTTCAGCTTCATTGTAGCCTTGAACACATTTGGCAGCGAGATTCTTCATGCACTCATGAGAACCTCTTGCTTCTTCACGTTTCTTGTGAAATGCCTCCTTGAGCTCATGCAGCATGACCTTGAAGTTTTGGACGTCTTCCATGTTGAGCTTGGCCATGTGCTTCTTGAACTGAGCCTTTTCATAATCAATCTTGTGCTTTAGCTTAACAATCTTCTGTGCAAGAGCCAGCTCAGGAGCAATGGCTCCATGGAAAGAGACGCTGAGGCCAATTGGGAGCTGAAGATCATCAGAACTGAGGTCTGGGCTGTCAAACCACTTATCAATGAACTTGTACAGGATATCCACATCAAAGAGGGGAAGATCATTGAAGATTTCCGCCTCTTGCTTGCTCTTTATGAGCAGTTCAAGAGCATCATCGCCAAGATCATCGTTGCTAGACAGATCAATGGCTTTGTTCTCGTTCCCCAGAACGGCAGCATGAGTCAGAACAGGACTAGAGGAGTGCACAGACTTCTTTTTTTTCTTCTCAGTCTTGGAGATGCGATAGAGATCTTCAGACTGCACACTTGGTGCAGGAGGAGCAGTGGCCAAGGGCTTCATGCGCGACGCTTTTGGTGGAGTGGAAAGCTTTGAAGCCTTAGGTTTCTTCTGCTTCTTCGGCTTTGGTGGTGCAGGCACTTCGTCAGAGTCAGCGTCATCTGCAGGTTGATCCACGTCTTCCCCTTGAACCATTATATGAGTGATGAGACCCTCTAAGTTGCAGAAGGGCCCAACAAGATTGGGTTCAGCTTTGCGTGTGCCATCTGCACGTGGCGCAGAGGGGCCTGGGTTGAAGTCTAATCCCCAAGACTTCTTGTTTTCCTTGGCCGAGTTCTTGGAAAACTGAAAGTTGCGCTTGAACAGATTGTCATCTCGACACCATAGCAATGACGATGGGTCGGCATCAGTAGGTTGTGGCCCTCAGACCATGCAAGGGTAGAATCCTTGAGCAATGGCTTCAATTCTGGTCTTGGGTTGAAGATTTTTATAGAGAGTCTTGGGTTGAAGATTTTTATAGAGAATATCTCCCCAAGGACGCGTGATAGCATTCTTCTCAGCATACTCCTTGGTGACGAGTCTTTACTTGAACCATTGTTTGGCCCAATATCTTCGAATCCATTGGATTCGTGTCTTGCGCCGACCATAGCTTTCTTCAGGGTCAGTTTTGTAAAGTTCATAGAGATCTTCGGGCAGATCCATTGATGTACCCTGACGGTGTTGTCTGCCACCCTTCCTTGCTGATTTCTCTGTTGCCATGAAGTTTAGACTGAAAAGTTTCAACACTGTCAAAGTCTTCCGCCTGCTGGTCAGACGGGAACCGGCTTCGGGAGAATTGATGTGATGCTATAAGAATTCTGCAAATGAATGCAGACTATGAGAACCAAGGGATTCTCCCATGGACATGTACCTTTGACAGCATTAGAGATGCGAGGGAAGGGGAAGAGGTCAGATGCATTCTTAGAAGATTTTGAAGATTAAATCAGTTTAGAAGACATTGACCTCATAGTGCGAAGACATTCACTGATATGTAGAGAGTTGGTTCCAGATTTTTACGAATCCATGAATAAGTACAAGTGAGGAATCTAACTACTTTGTGAAGCATAAGTGAACATACTAGGCACGTTATGAGATGCAGAATAGGATAGATCCAACTTTGTAGGAACAGAAACCACTTGTGGTTGAAAATGATGAATCTATCGGATCAAAAAGGGCTGTAAAAAGAGTTTTTATTTACCACTCGACGAACTGCTAGACGGAGTAGGAGATGAGGCCGAGCAGTCCGATCTTCCGTGCCCTAACTTGGCGACGGAGGACACCTACGGCAACGGCGGAGAAGACGATGTCCGCGGCCAGCGTGATGACGGCGTCGGTGAGGTCACGGCAGCTAAGCACTTCGTCACCGGCATCGTCGAGGGATAGCGGTGGCACTAGGGTTTGTGTGAGAAAGAGAAGTGGAAGAAGAGATAATGACTGGGGTGTGGCGTGTATTTATAAGGACAGGGACGGTGCAGCGTTATTACGCAGGTGCCCCTGGCGGTTCACATATGAAGGACACGTGGTGATCATGCAACACATTGGAGGTTGTTCCATGATCCCACGCACACCTGGATTGTCGGGTGGTCGTTCCCGCTTCTTCGGGTTTCAGGCAAAAAGGATTGAGCATTTTAAAATAGATTTAATGTTTGTCTCTATATCTTCTGCTGACAAGGACGCAGCAAAGACATTCGACAGTTTCAATAGAATGCATATGATTTGGATAGATAGATTTGAGACGGGAGCATAGAAAGGTTATGGTCCGATCACATTCACTTAGTTAAAAAGATTCAACGAGAAGACATAGCTATAAGTGAATGTTGTAGAGGACAGAACGCAAATATATGAATATATTCGAATAAGACCAAATCGATATAGTGAAGATAAACATGAAGCCATGTCAATATTGAAGACAAACCAAATGTGAAGACTTTGCAAATGTAACACCAACAGAAAACACTCCAAACAAAAGTTTGGTGGTGGCATTACCCACCGTATAGGAAGTATTAGACCCAGACACGGCGCACAATTATCATGGCGCTCCGAAGTCAAATTCCGCGTTAATGTATTCACACTTAGAGTGTAAGTCTTCATTCGTTGAAGATATACGTTACTTCGTGTGTTGCACATGTAAGTCATCAACATGCATAAGTGTTAGGATGTGTGCATGATCACTGGACATTTGAGGATTTCAAGATATTTAGCTCACACCGCAACTTGCAAAACCCCTTCTCATCCAAGGGCTTTGTGAAGATATCTGCCAGTTGCTCTTCAGTGTTGACGTGAATAATATCAATATCTTCCTTCATGACATGATCTCTGAGAAAGTGATGACGGATCTGAATGTGCTTTGTCTTTGAGTGCTGAACTGGGTTGTTGGCAATCTTGATGGTGCTTTCATTGTCGCAGTAGAGTGGCACTTGCTTCAGATGAATGCCGTACTCTTTGAGTGTTTGCTTCATCCAGAGAGGCTGAGCGCAGCAAGATCCAGCAGCAATATATTCAGATTCAGCAGTGGAGAGAGATACACAGTTCTGCTTCTTTCAAGACCAACACACAAGTGATCGTCCCAGAAAGTGACATGTGCCTGATGTAGACTTGTGATCCACCTTGTCACCAGCATAATCAGCATCCGAGAATCCAACTAGATCAAACTCTGAGCCCTTTGGATACCATAATCCTAGTGTTGGGGTGTAAGCCAAATATTGAAGAATTCGCTTCACAGCAAGTTGATGCGATTCCTTTGGTGCCGCTTGGAATCGGGCACACATGCAAACACTAAGCATGATATCTGGCCTATATGCACATAAATAAAGCAAAGAACCAATCATGAAGCGGTATACCTTTTGATCAAACTCTTTACCATTGGCGTCAGGATCCAGATGACTTTTGGTAGGCATTGGCGTCGTATAACCTTTGCAGTCTTGCATTCCAAACTTCTTCAGGCAATCTTTGAGGTATTTCTCTTGAGATATGAAGATGCCATTGCGTTGCTGCCGTATTTTAAGACCAAGGAAGAACTTCAGCTCACCCATCATGGACATCTGATATTGCTCTTGCATCATGTATCCAAACTCATCACAATATTTCTGATTAGTGCAGCCGAAGATAATGTCATCCACATATATTTGGCACACAAACAGTTCACCATCATATGTCTTTGTGAAGTGTGTGGGATCCAGGGAACCAGGTTTGAAGCCTTTGCTCTTCAGGAAGTCTTTGAGTGTGTCATACCAAGCACGAGGGGCTTGTTTGAGGCCATACAGTGCTTTTTTGAGCTTGTAAACCATGTCAGGATGTTTTGGATTCAAAACCAGGCGGTTGTGCAACATACGCTTCTTCTTCAATCTTGCCATTGAGAAAGGCACTCTTCACATCCATTTGATACAGAAGGATGTTATGATGATTTGCATAGGCTAGCAGTATGCGTATAGCTTCAAGCCTAGCCACAGGAGCAAATGTTTCATCGAAGTCAATTCCTTCAACTTGAGTGTATCCTTGAGCAACGAGACGAGCCTTGTTTTTGACAACTTGACCATGCCAATCTTGCTTGTTGCGATATATCCATTTAGTGCCTATGATATTGTGTTTACGAGGATCAGGACGCTTGACCAGTTCCCATACATTATTCAGCTCAAACTGTTGAAGCTCTTCTTGCATATCTTGAATCCATTCAGGTTCCATAAAGGCTTCATCAACTTTCTTGGGTTCAGATATTGAGACGAATACAAAGTGCCCACAGAAATTTGCTAGTTGTGTTGCCCTTGAACGAGTGAGTGGACCAAGTGCATTGATGAAATCAATTATCTTCTCAATCTGTACTTCATTTGCAACACGAGGATGAACTGGACGAAGATTTTTCTCTTGCTGATCATTGTCATCATTTGAAGGATTGTCTTCAGGCTGAGCATTGTCTTCAGGTTGATTAGGTGCAGAGATGATAAGTTCCTCTTTAGGCTGTACTTCAGATGGTATGATTTCTCCAGTTCCCATAAGCTTGATGGATTCACTAGATGGAATTTCAGCTAGCACATTTGGCAGGTGCTCTCTTTGCGAGCCGTTAGTCTCATCGAACCGCACATCCACAGTTTCAACCACTTTATAGTGAAAGAGGTTGAAGACTCTGTAGGAGTGCGAATCCTTTCCGTAACCAAGCATAAAACCTTCATGTGCTTTTGGTGCAAATTTTGAAGTGTGATGTGGATCCTTGATCCAGCACCTAACACCAAATACTCTAAAGTAACTGACATTTGGCTTCTTACCAGTGAGGAGTTCATAGGATGTTTGCTTCATAAGCTTGTGAAGATAAACACGGTTGATGACATGGCATGCCGTATCAATAGCATCAGGCCAGAACTTTCTTGGTGTTTTGTATTCATCGAGCATCGTTCGAGCCATCTCAATGAGTGTTTTGTTCTTGCGTTCCACGATGCCATTCTGTTGCGGCGTGTACGGAGCTGAGAACTCATGAGTGATGCCCAATGTATCAAGATAAGTGTCGAGGCCAGTGTTCTTGAATTCAGTGCCATTGTCACTTCTGATGTGCTTGATCTTGACGCCATAGTTGTTCATGGCTCGATTGGCGAAGCGTCTGAAGACATCCTGCACTTCAGTCTTGTAGAGGATTATATGTACCCATGTATATCTTGAATAATCATCAACAATGGCGAAGCCATAGAGACAAGCAGTAGTAGTAAGGGTAGAGTAGTGAGTGGGGCCGAAGAGGTCCATGTGTAGCAGTTCGAAGGGTTGAGTCGTTGTCATGATTGTCTTCGAGGGATGCTTGTCCCTGGTCATCTTTCCAGCTTCACGGGCACCGCATAAGTGATCCTTCTTGAACTTGACTCCTTCGATGCCTAGGACGTGCTTATTCTTTGCAAGAGTATGCAAGTTCCTAATGCCAGCATGCCCTAGCCTTCGATGCCAGAGCCAGCACTCTGAAGCTTTTGCAAGAATACATACTGTCGGATCACGGGTTCCAGCAGACCCTTAAGGTTCGAACACTGGGTGCGCGCGGAGATCACGCCTTGTACCTCCCCGTCTCGCAAAGATCTAAACTACTAAAAGAACTGCACAAGGGATGCAAGATTTATACTGGTTGGGGCCACCGTTGTGGTGTAATAGCCTACTCCAGTGTGTGGTGGGTGGATTGCCTCCTGGGGCTGGTGATGATGAACAATACAAGGAAGAACAGCCTCGCAAGGGTCTGTTCTTGGCTGGGGCGATGAACTGCTAGGAGGAGTTCAGTCACCCTTCTCTCTCTCTCTACTTGCGAATCGAACGAACCAACCCCCCTTGCTATGCGGGTGGGTGGTCCTATTTATAGGCAAAGGCCCTAGGCCTCTTCCCAAATATTGAGCGGGAAGGGCACCAACAATTGGCCAATTCGAAGGGGAACATCTAGTACACTTATCCTGACTAAAGTTGGTCTTCGCCTGCCAAAGGCTCCGTGGTGACGCCGTGCTGGGCTCCATGGTGACCTCCGTCTCGTAGTCCCCCTGGTCTTGGTCTCGTTGCACCGAAATGGCAACCTTTGCCTGATGCCTCGGTACTCCGCGGCTGCGCTTGCCCCCTTTGCACCAAAGAGGAAAGAAGGACACTGTGCGCGCTGGCGCCCGCCTGGCACCCTCGATCGTCATGGCTTGCGTCATGGGCACCTCGCGAGGTACCCTGCCTTGATCTCTCCGCCTCCTCGCGAGCCAGCCTAAGGAGGCTGCGCCTGAGGATGCGCCGTGTCGCCCGCCCCGCGAGGCTTGGCCCCTCGCGGGGGTCTTGGGTCTTGTGTTGATGAAGATGGGCCATGCTGGGCCTCCTTCGAGCCATGCCGCAGGCCGCAGGCAGGCAAGTCTGGGGACCCCCGTTCCCAGAACGCCGACAGTAGCCCCCGGGCCCAAGGCGCGCATGGACTTGGCCGTGCCGAGAGGCGAAAGGGCAGGGGCGAAGCACCGCGGGCCCCAACAGCCTGCGACCTTGGGCGCCGTGTGGCGGTTGATTGGACGTGGGCGTCTCCACTTCCCCATGACGCCTCGGTGATCGCGCGAGTTGGACAAGTCCCTGCATGCAGATCGTGTCATGATTACCTGTGATCGTGGAGGCCGGCGGTTGGCCTTCGCCGGCTATAAGTACGGCACGGCGCGTGCCCTTCCAGTCCATCTCTTCTTGTTTTCTCCTTTGCCTCAATTATTTCTCCGCCTTGGTGTGATGGCTCCATCGAGGAGGTACTCGGCTGCGGAGAAGGGGAAGGCCCTCCAGGTTGATCCTGCCTCTCCCTCGCCCAAGCGCGGTCGTGGGCGCCCTCGGATGCATCCGGTGGCCGCCCCGGTTGCATTTGGTGGTCATGGGGGCGGCTCCCAGCGCGGCGGCGGGCGAGCCACTGTGGCCGAGGGACGCGCCTGGGTTGCGCGCTCCCTCAGGCCGCGCTTTCGCGCTGCGCAGGTACTGCCGGAGTTCGTCGTCTGGTCGGCGTAGCCGACTAGCGCCCGGCTCCAACTCCCTCGCTTCCTCCTTGGTGAACTCCCGGCCGGTGCTCCTGGTGGCCTCTGGCTCCAGGCGGAGGGCTGCTGCAGCAAGTCCTCATGGGTCGCGCTGGAGGTCTCCGCCAACGGGGGCTTGGTCTTAACTCGTGGCTGGCAGGCGTTCGCCCGCGCTCGCGACCTAGGGCGCCAGTGCACCCTGCACTTCAGGTTCGACGGCGACGCCACCCTCTATGTGAGGGTGTTTGGGGAAGATGGTCTCCACGCGGGGTGTTGCCCTGAGGACGACGACCGCGGCCGGGGGCCCCGCTTCGACAGTGATGGAGGAGAAAGCGCCCGCGCGGATGGCGGCATCCGAGACTCCCCAAGCTTCGTCAACTCTTCCTCAAGGGACTCCTCCAGCGGTGGCCGCGGTCAACCCCCGCGTCGTCGAGCTCGCTTGGGAGGTGGTGGTTCGTCCGCCCGCCGTCGTGCCCCGGTGAAGCGCGAGAGGGAGTCTGCCTGAGGCCCGGAGGCAGCCCGGGTCGCCTTCGCGGGCCGATGTGAGGGGGGCCGCGTCGGGATCATCCTTTCCTTTTCCTTTTGTTTCCTGTGTAAGACAAAACAGCTGCATGGAGCCCCGCTGAGGTGTGTTGGGAATTATTGCCATTTTAGCCATTACCTGGATCTTATTTTTGCGCCTCTTAACTACACGCCTGTGCGTAGATAGTCTTTGACCCCTGCCGGGGGGGGGGGGGGGGCAACCGACCCAGGCCCTGTGTGCGCGTCGCGGTGCCCGAGGGGCACGGACTAGAGGGGTGCTCCTGTAACGTGCCCGGGCCATGAAACCTTCCAGCGGCTAGAGCAGAAACGCTCGCGAGGACGTTTGAGTACCATCCCTCGCGAGGTCGTTTATGAGAGAAACCAAAGCGAGGAGCAAAAATCGACGAACCACAAACCAGCAAAAGCGATAACTTCAATAAGACTTCAAATGCAAGTAAACACGTCAACTATGGAAAGCAAATAAAAAAGCCGCGTCCGGCACCTAATCTAGTCTTCGACGTCTTCTCACCAGCGCGGAGCTAAGTGCTGCCACTGGGCGTGGGAGGGAGCCCCAGGGCCTGAGGCCAGCGCTCCTGAGACTCCGGGGCGTGTACAGCCCCACTCATTATTACGTGAGAGTGTCACGGGGCGGCGAGCTTCACAGGCGTTGGCCTTGCTTCACAGGCTCCGGGCCTTTTCCAAAACGCGATAGCTTCACAGGCACTCGCCTTGCTTCACAGGCTCCGGGCCTTTCCCAAAACAAGATAGCTTCACAGGCACTCGCCTTGCTTCACAGGCTTCGGGCCTTTCCCAAAACGCGATAGCTTCACAGGCACTCGCCTTGCTTCACAGGCTCCGAGCCTTTCCCAAAACTTGATAGCTTCACAGGCAGTCGCCTTGCTTCACAGGCTCCGGGCCTTTCCCAAAAAGCGATAGCTTCACAGGCACTCGCCTTGCTTCACAGGCTCTGGGCCTTTTCCAAAAAGGGAAGGTCTTCACAGGCACTCGCCTTGCTTCACAGGCTCTGGGCCTTTTCCAAAAAGGGAAGGTCTTCAGAGGCGTTCGCCTTCTTCACAGGCTCTGGGCCTTTTAGGGGTAGAACCTCCAGAGGTGCTGGATGTTCCACGTGTTCTGGACCGGCTCCCCCTCTTGAGTCTCCAAGCGCATGGAGCCTGGCCTGGAAACATGAACAACCTTGAACGGGCCCTCCCACATGGGAGAGAGCTTGTGCAGCCCCTCCCTGGAGAGAAACCGCCTGAGTACGAGGTCTCCTACCTCGAGGGTCTTGGGGCGGATGTTGCGGCAGTGGTATCGTCGTAGCGCCTGTTGGTACCTTGCCGCTCGCAGCGCGGCTTCCCGGTGGCGTCCCTCCCCCAGTACGAGGTCCATCCCCCGCATGGCGTCCTGTTGCGCCTCGTCGAACGCCAGGACCTGCGCGGAGTGATGCCTGACCTCGTGAGGAAGGACTGCTTCAGCTCCAGAGACCAGGAAGAACGGGGTCTCCCCAGTTGGTTTGGTTGCGGTTGTGCGGATGGACCACAACACGGACTGGAGCTCGTCGTACCAACCTCTGCCGCAGGCCTCCAGCTTCTTCTTGAATGTCCTGGTCTTGAGGCCTCTCAGGACCTCTGCGTTGGCTCGTTCGGCCTGCCCATTGCTTCCCGGGTGTGCCACCAAAGCGTAGCATATCTGCGTCCCAAGGTTAGCACAATATGTTTTGAAGAGATTACTAGTGAACTACGAACCGTTGTCTGTGATGATGCGATTCAGCACCCCGAACCGGCTCACGATACCCCTGATGAACTTGACCGCGGAGCCAACGGCGATGGTACGAACGGCCTCCACTTCTGCCCACTTGGTGAACTTGTCAATGGCAACGTAGAGGTAACGGTAGCCCCCTGGCACCCGAGGGAACGGGCCCAGAATATCCAACCCCCAAACTGCGAATGGCCACGAGATGTGTATTGTCTGCAGGCCCCCTGCCGGTTGATGGATCTGCTTGGAATTAAACTGGCAGGCCTCACAAGCCTTTACCAATTCGATTGCGTCGTTGAGCGCGGTGGGCCAATAGAACCCGCTGCGGAATGCCTTGCCGATGAGGGTCCGTGATGATGAGTGGTGTCCGCAGTCTCCACCATGTATGTCCTCCAGTAGTTCCTTTCCTTGCTCCCTGGAGATGCAGCACAGAGATACACCATTTGGTCGCTTCCGGTAAAGTTCTCCATCTCTGATGCAGTATGCCGTGGCCTGCCGCGCCACACGCTCCGCTTCCTCTTCCTTTTCCGGTAGGGCCCCTTGCGTTAAATAACTCCGGAGTTCTACGATCTAGCACTCCTCCCGAGGTTCCATCGTCAGGAGCAGGCGTGCTCCTGAGGTCGGTCCACAGACCGGGGCTCCCGAGGCTGGCGGCTAGGGGAGCTCCTCTCGAGACTGAGCGGTGTTTGATAACGTCGGATGTGCTGAAGGTTTGAAGAGCCGCTCTTCGAAGACGCCGGGTTCCTGCGGCAACCGCCTGGATGCCCGTCCGGCTATGTCGTCAGCTTCCTGATTGGTGCCACGGGGCACGTGCTTCAGCTCCAGCCCCCAGAACTGCTTTTCCATCCTGCGGACCTCCGCTAGGTAGGCCTCCATATGCTCGTCCTTCGGCTCGTACACCTTGTTGGAGAAGTTGACTAGGAGCTGCGAGTCGCCCTTAACGGTGAGGCGTTTCACTCCCAGGGCTACTGCGGCCTTCAACCCGGCTATCAGTCCCTCATATTCTGCTATGTTGTTGGAGACCTTTTCACCTTGCTGGAAACAGAGCTGTACGGCATAGTAGAGCTTATCCTGAGTGGGTGATATCAGCACCGCACCAGCCCCCGCGCCGTGCCTGGAGAACGCTCCATCGAAGTACATGACCCAGCCTTCCGGCGCCTCACTCCCTGGAGAGAGGGACCGATCCTCGTTGTCCCTAAGGCCTGGTGCCTCCGCCCATTCCACCACGAAATCCGCCAATGCTGCTCCTTTGATGACCCTGGTTGTGCTGAACTCGAGCTGAAACGCCTGCAGCTCCATGTTCCACTCGGCGACCCTTCCGACTTAGTTAGGGCTCCTGAGCACTCTCTCCAGGGGGTACGATGAGATGACTTTGATGGGATGAGCCTGGAAGTAGTGACGCAGCTTGCGCGAGGCTACCAGTAGCGCGAGGAGGAGCTTCTGAGGCATTGGGTACCGTGCCCTCGCGTCCCGTAACACCGTGCTAACAAAGTAGACTGGATGCTCAACAAGGCTGAGAGCATCTGGGGTCGCGGCGCCCTCGGGAGGTAAGGGCGCCTCACGAGATGACGTGGCCTCGGGAGGTGGATCATCCGGGCGTGCGGCCTCTCCTGCCTCTGGTGCATTCTTCGGCAGCTGACCCTCCTCAACTGTGGTTGTGGCTTCTGCAGGCTTTCCTTGTTCCCGTTTTGTCTTGCCTCGGGCTGCCGCTGCGGTCTTGACTCGGCGCTCCTCCCTAACCGCCACCAGGGCTGCGCTGGCGGAGTAGGGAGTGGCGGCGAGGTAAAGTAGCAGGGGCTCTTGAGGGCGCGGAGCCACCATGACTGGGGGACTGGTCAGGTACCTCTTGAGATCTTGAAACACCTTATCTGCCTCTTCAGTCCATTCAAAGGGCCCCTTTTTCTTCATCAGCTGAAAGAAAGGCAGCGCTTGCTCCCCCAATTTGGAGATGAAGCGCCCTAGTGCGGTCACGCGCCCAAAGAGCTTCTGCATTTCTCTTAGGGTCTTTGGCGGGCTCATGTCCTCGACCGCCTTGACCTTCTCGGGGTTGGCTTCGAAGCCATGATGGGACACGAGGAATCCCAAAAGCTTGCCCGAGGGGACGCCAAACACACATTTCTCCGGGTTGAGCCGCAGGTTTACTGCGTCGAGGCTCGCGAAGGTCTCCTCCAGGTCTTGTATGAGGGTCTTGGCCTCCCGAGATTTTACTACAATGTCATCAACGTAGGCTTCGACATTCTTTCCGAGTTGCGGGCCCAAGGTGATGTGCATCAGCCGCTGAAAGTTTGCCCCTGCGTTACGCAGTCCGAACGACATGCATGCATAGCAGTATACCCCGCACGGGGTCAAGAAGGCGGTCTTCTCAACGTCTTCTACCGCCATCTTGATCTGGTGATACCCAGAGAAGGCGTCCAGGAAGCATAGCAGGTCACACTCCGCAATGGAATCGACGATCTGGTCGATGCGGGGGAGCGGAAACGGATCTTGTGGGCATGCCTTGTTGAGGTTGGTGAAGTCGACACACGTGCGTTCCTTCCCCCCTTTCTTGGGCACAACGACAGGGTTGGCCAACCAATCCAGGTATCGGACCTCGCGAATGACCCCAGCGGCTTCTAGCTTGCGGGTCTCTTGGACAATGAAGGCCTGCTTCTCCGCGACTGCCGCCTGGCCTTCTGCTTCACGGGGCGCACATTTGGGCACACGTTGAGGTGATGCTCGATGACACTCCTGGGGATCCCCGCCAGCTGATCGGGCTCCCAAGCGAATACCTTCTTATTCGCACGTAGGAACTTGACCAAGGCCTCCTCCTGCTCATACTCAAGGTTGGCGCCTATGGTGAAAGTGGCATTGGAGGACCCGTCCTCGTCGACGGGTATCTGCTTGGTGTCTGCCTTGTCCTGTGTGAACAACTGCTTCTTCTTGGCGGGCGCAGCCCCCTTGGGCTCAGGGGTCTCCGCGTTGACGGGCCGTGCCGATGCCGCCGTCTTGAAGGCGAGCTTGAGTACTCGCAGGGCGTCTCCGGTGTCCCCGTGCACGGCGAGGGTACCGCTGCTCCCGGGCATCTTCATGAGGTTGTACGCCAGGTGCGTGGCGGTCATGAACTGAGCCAGTGCCGGGTAGCCGAGGATGGCATTGTAAGGGAGGCCGATGGGGGCGATGTCGAAGTCGACCATCTCCGTGCGGAAGTTGTCGTAGGTGCCGAAGGTTACCGGGAGCCGGATCTGTCCCAGGGAGTCGGATGATCCGCCCCCGACGCCCGAGAAAGATCGGCTGGGTCGCAGCCGCTCCCGGGGTATGCAGAGGAGGTTAAAAGTCTCGATCGAAAGCACGCTGAGGCCCACGCCGCCGTCAATGAGGGTTCTAGTGACGGCCACCTGGCAGATGGTGGGGGTGCACAACAGGGGAGCGCGCCCGAGCCAACCAGGTTGGTGGGGTGGTCCTCCGAGCTGAAGGTCAGACCGACCTCGCGCGCCGCCCGGTCCGGGGGAGCCCCCTACCATGCGGAAACGATGCTAACCCAATGGGCAAAAGGCTTGACGTGGCGACACGTGGGCGGCGCCTGCGAGCCGCCCAGGAGGGCCGCAACGACCGGAGGCGTCGATGTTGCGGTGCAGTTACTCTGTCGCGTAGGCGGATGCTGGGGTGGTGATTGTCGCTCGTTTACCGCTGGGCCGGTGGCGGTGTTGACGGCGGGCGACGGGGGACAACGAGAACGCCCACCGGCGAGGGCCGCCGGGGCGACACGAGCTCGACTGGCGCCGTACATGAATGCAGCGGTCGGAGGAGAGCGGAGTGGTGGAAGACAGATTCCGGCGCACCCCTACTTGGCGCGCCAAATGTCGGATCACGGGTTCCGGCAGACCCTTAAGGTTCGAACACTGGGGTGCGCACGAAGATCACGCCTTCTACCTCCCCGTCTCGCAAAGATCTAAACTACTGCAAGAACTGCACAAGGGACACATGATTTATACTGGTTCGGGCCACCGTTGTGGTGTAATACCCTACTCCAGTGTGTGGTGGGTGGATTGCCTCCTGGGGCTGGTGATGATGAACAATACAAGGAAGAACAGCCTCGCGAGGGTCTGTTCTTGGCTGGGGCGATGAACTGCTAGGAGGAGTTCAGTCACCCTTCTCTCTCTCTCTCTCTCTCTCACTCACTCTCTTTGCTTGCGAACCGAACGAACCAACCCCCCTTGCTATGCGGGAACATCTTGTACACTTATCCTGACTAAAGTTGGTCTTCGCCTGCCAAAGGCTCCGTGGTGACGCCGTGCTTGGATCCATGGTGACCTCCGTCTCGTAGTCCCCCTGGTCTTGGTCTCGTTGCACCGAAATGGCAACCTTTGCCTGATGCCTCGATACTCCGTGGCTGCGCTTGCCCCCTTTGCACCAAAGAGGAAAGAAGGACGTTGCGGGCGCTGGCGCCCGCCTGGCACCCTTGATCGTCATGGCTTGCGTCATGGGCACCTCGCGAGGTACCCTGCCTTGATCTCTCTGCCTCCTCGCGAGCCAGCCTGAGGAGGCTGTGCCTGAGGATGCGCCGTGTCGTCCGCCCCGCGAGGCTTGGCCCCTCGCGAGGGTCTTGGGTCTTGTGTTGATGAAGATGGGCCATGCTGGGCCTCCTTTGAGCCATGCCGCATGCCGCAGGCAGGCAAGTCTGGGGACCCCCATTCCCAGAACGCCGACACATACGGCAAGCTGTGGTCCTGCTGAGAAATCTACCATGTACAAATCATCTTTCCGATACCCTTCAAAGACTAGAGACTTGTCAGATTCCATTAGAACAAGGCAAGGATATTTTCCAAATATCACAATCATGTTTAAATCGCAAAGCATTGAGACAAACATTAAGTTGAAACCAAGGGATTCAACAAGCATCACTTTATCCATGTGCTGATCCTTTGAGATTGCAACTCTATCTAGACCCAATACCTTGCTTTTACCAGTATCAGCGAATGTGATGTGACTTTTGTCAGATGGACGTAAGGTTGAGTCCATGAGAAGACTTCATTTGCTAGTCATGTGATTAGTACATCCACTATCAATAATCCATTCTGAAGCAGCTGGTGTGACACCCTACAGTGCAGTTAGGGGGATAGGCTTCACGAAGAGCATTGTGAAGCATAACTTTTGACGAGCAAGAGGATTATTAAAGCTTAGATCGAGGTTAGGACTGATAGGACAAATAGCAAGTGACCCAGGAACAAAATACATAATAAGACCATTTGGGCATTTGATCTTGCGCCCTACAAGATGTTTTAGGTCCCCAGCAATAGCTTCAGACGCATTTGATTTTCGGCTGGAGACCTTTCCCTGCAAAAGAGAGTTAAGCTTTCTTAGCCACCCACATCTTCAAGCGTGGCTTCGAAGCAATGAGTCTAAGTGCAGCATCTAAGAACTTTGGCTTGGAGCCCTAGCAAATAGTCTTGCAGGTGGAGAATAGTACTCATAAGAATAAGCAGAGTAGTTCTGGGTCTTATGAACATGGCGGTTTGACGAAACACGCTCATATTCATAGGCTTGAGTATGGTTTCCCTGCAAAACATTTGTGTTAGTGCGACTCAGGTGAGTCCTCTGTCTGTATGAAACCTTTGGACCATATGAAGCCTATGGTCTGGGGTTTGTCTTCTTCCCTTGAGGTGTCATGACGACATTCACAAGAAGATTCTCTAGACACCTTTTCGGTACCCAGACTTTCTTCATAGGTGGCACATTCTTGCAGTTAGTTCCAATATACCTGGCAAACACTTCACCATTCTGATTCTTAAACAGTTTATAGTTTGCATCAAGGGATTCATCAATGACGATGGGATTATCACAAGTGAAGCCAGATAGGGTGGACGGATCCACTGAAGGTTCCTTTGCAGCAACCCATGTGGTTTTGGGCCACTGCTCAGCTTTCCGGTAAGATTCATCAGCATTCATTTTCCTTTCGAACCCAACACCCTCTTTCCTAGGGTTTCGGTTCAGAATCTTCCTTTTGAGGACATCACATAGTGTCTGGTGCCCTTTGAGACTTTTGTACATCCCTGTTTCAAACAATGTCTTCAACCTAGCAGTTTCATCAGCAATAGCAGTGGCATCCTCAGCAGAGGGGTTAGTTACCACATCAACAGTTGAAGATATAGCAACAGTAGCAGCAGTAGAACATTCGGCAACAGAAGTAGCGTTATCATGCTCAAGGCATTTAAGACATGGTGGTTCAAATCCTTCCTGAGCGGGATTGATCTGTTCAGCGCGAAGTGACCCGTTTTCCTTTTGAAGATCTTCATGAGCCGCTCTCAATTTCTCAAGTTCTTGCTTCCTTTGAAGATAATCATAGGAAATCTTTTCATGAGTTGTTGAGAGCGTTTCATGACAACTTTCAAGTTCCTCATACTTAACATGAGGATTTTTTATGTCTTCAATTAAGGACTAAGATCGAGTCATTTCAGTGTCCAACAGATCATCGCTTTTGTCTAACAGTTTTTGAATATGTTCCATAGTTTTCTGTTGTTTAGTTGCAATTTTAGCAAGTGTTTTGTAGCCGGGTTTGGAACCACAATCAGAGTCATCTTCACTGGATGTTTGATAGTGAGTATTGCGTGAGTTTACCTTGGCACCGCGTGCCATGAAGCAATAGGTGGGAGCGGAGTTGTTCTTGTCATTAGCATCGGCGTCGGTGACGAAGCCATTGTCTTCAGTGTTAAATATGGGCTTGGCAACATAGGTTGTAGCCAGACATGCAACGCCAGAATCGGACTCCTCCTCAGACTCCACCTCCGCCTCCTCAGAATCAGACTCCCCCTCTGAATCCATTTCCTTGCCAACAAACGCACGAACCTTGCCAGATGAGCTCTTCTTGTGTGATGAAGACTTTGAGGAAGACTTGAGAGAAGACTTTGAGTATTTCTTCTTCTTCTTGTCGCCAGAGTCATATTCCTTGCTCTTCTTCTTGTTGTTGTTCTCATTGTCCCATTGTGGACACTCAGAGATGTAGTGACCAGGTTTCTTGCACTTGTCGCATGTTCTCTTCTTGTAGTCATGATTAGAAGCTTCATCATCCCTTGAGCTGGATCGTGAAGACTTTTTGAAGCCTTTCTTCTTGGTGAATTTCTGGAACTTCTTCACAAGCATAGCAAGCTCCTTTCCAATGTCTTCAGGATCATCAGAACTGCAGTCAGATTCTTCTTCAGATGAGGAAACAACTTTTGCCTTCAAGGCGCGAGTTCGGACGGATCGATTGTTTTGAAGTCAGGGCGTTCTTGAATCATCAGGGCTAGGGTGTCAAACGAGCTGTGAAGTGATCTCAGGAGTGTCTTGACGATTTCATGCTTGGTGATCTCAGTAGCGCCGAGAGCTTGAAGCTCATTTGTGATGTCAGTGAGGTGATCAAACGTGAGTTGAACATTCTCATTATCGTTTCTCTTGAAGCGGTTGAAGAGGTTGCGAAGGACATTGATCCTTTGATCTCTCTGGGCTGAGACGACTTCGTTGACCTTGGAGAGCCAGTCCCAGACTAGCTTAGATGTTTCCAGAGCACTCACACGGCCATACTGCCCTTTGGTCAGATGACCACAGATGATATTCTTGGCAGTGGAATCCAGTTGAACGAACTTCTTGACATCAGCAGCGGTGACACCTTCACCAGCCTTGGGAACGCCATTCTTGACGACATACCCGAGGTCGACATCAATGGCTTCAAGATGCATGCGCATCTTATTCTTCCAGTAGGGATATTCAGTTCCATTGAAGATGGGGCACGCATCAGAGACTTTGATAATCCCTGCAGTCAACATAGCTAAAACTCCAGGTGGTTAAACCGAATCACACAGAACAAGGGAGTACCTTGCTCTAATACCAATTGAAAGTGCTAGTTATCAACTAGAGGGGGGTGAATAGACAATTTTTATGAAAGTCTTCAAAACATGGGAGTTTCAAAGACAAACAATAGAAATGAACCTATAACCATGCAGCGGAAGGTAGACTACACTAGACAAGCCATAGTCAAGTATTCAATGAAGTGAGAGCACAAAGACTAACAACAGCTAGGCAGTATGGATCAGGATGAAAGATAGTATGAAACCAATCTGAACAAGCAGTCACACAGTGAAGACAAATGGACAATGCAAACAGGCAATGACTTCAGAAGGACCAACTGTAAATAAAGAGATGGGAAGGATAGAACCAGTGGCTTGTAGAAGACAATGATTTGTTGGACCAGTTCTAGTTGCTATGACAACTGTACGTCTGGTTAGGGAGGCTGAGATTTAACTTAGAAGACCGCGTCTTCACCTTATTCCCCTTGAGCTAAGGACACCCAGTCCTCGCCCAATCACTCTGGTAAGTCTTCAAGGTAGACTTCCAAACCTTCACAGACTTTGTTCACCGGCGATCCACAATGACTCTTGGATGCTCAGAACGCGACGCCTAACCGGCTGGAGGATTCACAGTCCTCAAGTGTAACAAGTCTTCAGATCACACAGACAGGAAGACTTCAGTGATGCCTAACACTCTTTGGCTGTGGGTGTTTAAGGCATTGTCCTTGCAAGGATTTCTCTCTCAAAGGCTTCGAGGTGGGTTGCTCTCAAACGACAAAAGCCGTGCACTAACTCTAAGCAACCACCAATTTATGGTGTAGGGGGTGGGCTATTTATAGCCACTAGGCAACCCGACCTGATTTGTCCAAAATGACCCTGGGTCACTAAGGAACTGACACGTGTTCCAACGGTCAGATTTCAAACACACGTGGCAACTTTACTTGGGCTACAAGTAAAGCTGACTCATCGAGCTCTGGATAAGATTTGCTCTCATTGTCTTCGCTCAAAGACATAGGATTTTGGTTAAGCATCACTTCAGTCATTCTGAATTTGTTCACTGGGACCCCACTTAACAGTACGGTGGTTCCTATGACTCAACAAAGAAGAAAAGGAAACAATGAAAAAACTAAGTCTTCACGCTCCATAGTCTTCACGCGATGTCTTCTCTTGTCATAGACTTCAATGTGAATATCTTCACATACCACCTTTGTCTTCAATGTCTTCATACATTTTTAGGGGTCATCTCCGGTAGGAAAACCGAATCAATGAGGGACTACTACTTGTGTTATCCTGCAATTCTCACAAACACATTAGTCCCTCAACCAGGTTTTTCGTCAATACTCCAAAACCAACTAGGGGTGGCACTAGATGCACTTACAAAGCCACATGACACGATTACGATTGAAATCCCAATGACTCCCACACACACAAAAAAACACGGCATGCTTGTCACACGAATGCAGGAATGTATAAATGGTTATTTTCCCTCTCGTTCAACATAACGGGAGGGTTGTGTAGCTGGTTAGCCTGTTCGCTCATCAAACTTGAGGTCTCGGGTTCGATAACTTCACTTGAGCATAATTTGTGCCAGGAGGATTCTTTGACTGGTCAAAATGTTTTCTAGGGTTTGCACGCTTCACACACTCTCTCTAGTATATATATACATGCTGGAGCCTCAGTGCTTGTAGTTGCTCTCTTCACACTCTCTCACCCTCTCCCGCTGGAGCCTCAGCGCTTGTAGTTGCTCTCTTCACACTCTCACGCCCTCTCCGGATCTAAACAAGACTTCGTTGGCCTCTCTCTCCCCTCACTGCTGCTCAAAGAGCCGACATGATCCGTTCGCTGGGAAGGGAAGGAGGCTTAACACTGTCTCCGTCGGCGAGGGACTACCGGCACAGCTGTTCACTTTCCACCCAGCGGGGGCGCGGGAGGGCCTCCGACCCCTTCTTCTTCGCCGCCGTCCCGTCGCCCACCGAACCATGCCCCAAGAACATTAAGGTATAATTTACTTACTCCACATGCATTGCTCTAGTTGCATGTATACCATGAATCTAGGACGTGCTTCAAAGAGGAAAGGAGTGGGGGAAAGTAGTGGGAAAAGTTGTATATAGCATGAATCTAGGACGTGGTTCAAAGAGGAAATGAAGGGGGAAAGTTGTATAGCATGAATCTAGGACGTGGTTCAAAGAGGAAAGGAATGGGGGAAAGTTGTGGGGAAAGTTGTATCGCATAAATCTAGGACGTGGTTCAAAGAGGAAAGGATGGGGCGAAAGTATTAGTTCAAAAAGGAAAGGAAGGGACAAGGCTGTAGAGTTTGAGTAGGACTAGATTTGCTGCGCTCACATAGGGAAAGGTGTCTAAAGATAACAAAACTGGGACCAACACAAATATGCTCCTTGGTTGTTTGTTCTTTGTTGCAACAGACTGTGCATGACCACAGTACATCGGTAGATGCACATGATGCTAGTGCATCCACTGTCCCGTGCGACTCATTAGCTGTTGTTAATCTAAGGCCCTATTTGGTTAAAAACTCCCTAGTCCCTACCTGCTTGGTTCAAGGGACTAAACATGGACTAGAGGTTATTAAATGACATGCTAAAAGACCATGTTACCCCTAATAATGAACTAATAGAGACAAGGTGCGATGCGTGGCAGGGGCAACTGTTGGAAAAAGTCCCAAAAAGACTCCCTCGGGGTCTTCTTTCTTTAGTCCCAAATGCCCACTTTTAGTCCCTAAAAGTCCCTCCTGTTTGGTTTAGATGGGACTGTCACGGAGTTTTAGTAGTCCCTACACCAAAATGTCCCTGTAAACAAACACCCTCTAATAATGCCGCTAGAAAATTGATGCAATGCCACAGTTAAAAGCAAATTACATGTTTAACGAATTTTATTGTTAATATAATCTCTATGTTAATATTAATCAATGCCACCATTTGAGAAATGCTACTGTCTTGCTTTCTTTCCCATTTAGATAAGGTAGATGCTTCTTTTTGTTGGCTTCTGTATCATCCACCGTTATTGACCACTAATTGTTTCCTTTGCACCTTTGTGTAAACAGGGTTATCTACTTCACCTCGTTGCCATTGTGACCTTTTGTTGCACTACACAAAACACTTTTGTTTTAAGAGTGTTTTGTGCAGTTCAACCAAAATGTCACACCTACAATGTTGCTTGATTGCTTGATCTTAGTGGAACTACACAAGAGGAGATCTTACTTCCTATTCGCTAAGGCGAATTTGGTTCACATCTTCTTCTTGTGAGTTGTTTGAATTCCACATCATGAGAGGTCAGTACTAGCCTTCTTTCACATAATTCTGCAGTGTACTTTCATATGTTGTGCTACTTGTACGATAATGTTGCTTGATTTTATTGAACTGCACAAATGGAGACAAGACTTCCAATCTGTATGTGCACCGTAATATCCCATTGAGGTAAGATAAGTATGTTTCACAACTGCTGGCCTGTATTTTGCCACTTTCATCAGAAAATTAAGTTTAGTACTATACTTGTGCTCCCTAATTGACATGCCAAATCTTACATTGAAGGCGAAGCTTGTCTGTTATTGAACCAAGTGATGAAGGGGAAGAACAAGCGGAAGAAAAAACAAAAAATCAACTCCCGGTGCTGTAATGAAGCACTGGAACTGTGATGACACAGGTAATGATATAGTTTTGCATCTTAACTTATTGCTATGGCTGGAATGAGCAATTGTTTTGCCACTGATTTGATGCCACTCTTAATGTAATATGTAATTATCTCTACTTGTGCAAACAGGGATCTTCTTTGAAGATACCATATATTTTAGTGGAACTGCACAAGAAGATGTTGGAAACATTAAACTAATAGAGGAGTATATAGTAAGCATGGCCACCACCGTAGATAGCAACAGATGGTTCTGGAGAAGTACTTCATCTGTATGCTCAACACAATAAGCCTCCTAACAAAGGTTGGTACTCGCCCACTGATTTCATCCTTATGATTGAGCTTTGTCATCTCTATTGGTGTTGTGCTACTGTTTAGATACTATCATGAAAAAGTGGTATTTTCCTTGAGAACTGCTTCATCTGTGCTGTTTTAAATATTTCCTTTCCTTTTTTCGAGCAACGGGATCATCTTTCTCTGAAGAAGAATATGGAGTACGTGAAGTGACTAGTTCCGATTATGCCAGGATGAAGAAGCCATGTCTATCTTCTCATCAGAAGAAGTAGTTGAAGGATGGTTACATTACTCCCCACAAGACCAAACTAACTTCAGCTCAGAAGGACTGACAAATCTCCATTTTTTAGCTGTGATGTGCGAGTACAATGTTGTTCTAGGATTCTTTCTGGTGAGTTCTATTTTTCTAAAAGTGTGCTCTACATGGACCATGTATGTGCCTGTTGAAACTGTCAATTCATAGTATAGTTTGCTTTATACTAATCACTTTTTTGTATTTGTGCAAACAGGGGTGCTCAGCTTGATTTCAATGGGAACTGCACAAAATGTTCATGAATACATCAAATCATTCATTTCCACCACAAGAAAGGAGGTGCCGATAAGTTCAAGGCATTGCAACATATAAGGGCCAATTCCAGTTCTGCCCCTAACTCGAACCCACTACTCAGTTTTGCCCCTAATTTTCAGGTATGCTCAGTTTTGCCCCTCCACCATTAGTGTCACTTATAGAAATGCCCTTTTGCATTGTTACTGTCCGGTTAAAGTACTTTGACCATCCAGAAAAAATAGCAAAAAAATCAAAAAAAATATGAAATTTGGTGGGATCGAAGATAGTCATGTCCGCAAGGCGCGTGCACATTTTTGTGTTGGTTGGACACTCCAGGAGCTCGTGGCAAAGGAAAACAAAAATAATTTATGCCTATGAACAGTAAATTCGAAAAAATAGCAAAAAAGTTCAAAAAAATTGAATTTATTTGGCGTCAAAGAGGCTTGAGTGCGCAAGGAGCTTGCAAGTTTTGGTGATCAAATGACGTACGAGGCGCTCTAGAGAAAAAAACAAAATAGTGCATTTTTTCAAAGTTTTTTTGAGCTAAAATTTGTTTTTTTCTCCACGAGCTCCTACGATGTCCAAACACAACAAAAATGTGCAAACATCTTGCGCGCCTGAATATCTTCAGTCCCATGAAATTTCATATTTTTTTGATTTTTTCTATTTTTTTGAATTTACTGTTCGCATGCGTACAAAATTTATGTTTTCCTTTGCCACGAGCTCCCAGGGTGTCCGAACGGCTTGAAAATTTATACACGCCTTGCAAACATGAGTATCTTCGATCCCACAAAGTTTCAAATTTTTTGATTTTTTTGCTATTTTTTCGGGACGGTCAAAGACCTTTGACCAGACGGTAACGACAGAGAAGGGCATTTCTATAAGTGAAACTAACGGCGGAGGGGCAAAACTGAGCATATCTAAAAATTAGGGGCAAAACTGAGTAGTGGGTTTGAGTTAAGGGCATAGACGTAAATGTCCCAACATATAAGGGCGAAATCATACAAGCGACGCGCGAATTTGGTTGATTTTGGTGGAACTATATAAAAAGAACAACTGGTTTATTTAGCACGAGGTGCCATGTCAATGTCCGAACTGATGGCAAACCCTGCCCATTCCACAATCGTAGGCATTTAATATTTTGGAATGGGACAACCTTGTCAAATTTCGCTCATTGATTTTAGCAAGACATGTGTTTGATATTTTTGAATGGGACGCCCTTTGCTGTCAGCAGCGTCGATTAATTTTTTCTTTATTCTTTAGTTGTGAAGTAAATATTGCCTTTGACATGTGAGTCGCTGAGATGCATAATCATCGATTGTTTTGAATGTTCTCTATGAATTGTCAGGCCTGTGTGTTTGATTGCAATGTACAGAAACGCTAAAAAGCTGCTCAAAGTCTTTGTACTCCTTCTGTTCCTTTTTACTTCGCACATTGTGAAAGTGCATACTTTTTTGTATAATATTGGTCAAAGTAGAGATACTTTGACTGCAGACAAAACTTGTATGCGGAGTAGAAAGGACCGGAGGGAGTACATGTGAAACTGCTGCAAACGAGGTGATCACCCTGGAAATAATGCTAGTACATATTGTTTTGCATGTTCAGCCAATGCCAGTGATACAGGAATTCGAACTAATCTAAATAATTTCATTCATGCATGGTCGGATTTCATATAAATATGTCGGATTTAATTACATTTCATACATTCTTCAACTAAAAAGGGTGCGTTGGAGGTATAATTAATTAACCGAAGTTGCCCACCTGTGTCCCGCTGAGCCGAACAGAAGCTTCACTGACTTAACTGCAGGTGCAGTTGCGTAACTGACATGTGGCCTGTTGGGCCCACGTGTCAGTCGGCCAACTGCACCAGCAGTTAAGTAGAAGCAGCGTTCTTCTCCAGTGCAGCTCTCCGACTCCACGTCGCCGCCAAGAAGCTAACCGGCCGTCAATGGTCAACCCGCCTAGCTTGGCTTCAATCGGAGGGTAGAATTGGTGGCCTTACTTGGACCCGAGCGGCGGCGACCTACCGTGTTCTACTCTTCCTCGTTTTCTGTGTGGCGCGGCCTCGTTGGCAGCGAGGCGGGGCCTCGGCGGAGCCGGCGATGTCCTCTGTCTCGTTGCCGGCGGGCGGCACCTCAGCGGAGCGGTGGAAATCCTCCCCCACGTTGCCGGCAGGGTGGGGCGTCGACTGAGCCGGTGATGTCCTCTGCCTCGTTGTTGGCGGGGCGGGGACTCGGCGGAGCCGGCGGTGTCCTCTGCCTCGTTGTTGGCGTCGCAGGGCCTCGTCGATGCCAGCGGAGCAGGGACTCGTCGGAGTCGGCATTGTCCTCTGCCTTGTCCTCGGTCTCGCCAAACAGCGCCTCGCCCGCTTCATCACCCTCTTTGCTAGCCTCTTTGTAGGTGGCCGCAGCCTCCGCCACTCGCATGTGGTGCCACCGGCGCTCGAGGCGGCCCTTGCGGGCGGGGCGGTATGAGTCGAGCAGCGCCTCCTGCTCCGCCCGCTCCGCGGCCATTTGATCCTCCACCTGCAGGTGCTCCTGGAGGAGATGGTGGTTGTAGGCGACGTCGGCCTGCGCCTCCCGGAACTGCTACTCACGCATCTGCCTCACCCTGTCCATATATTGGACACGGGCCTCGCCGATGGTCATCGTGCAATGCACCGGCGAGGATGGCGCGGAGGAGGGGGTTGGCGCCGGATTGTCGACTACCATGTCCTCCATTGGGATGTCGTCATCCTTCGGCTGCCTCCCGGCCAGCCGGTCGGCAGCAATGGCTGCCATCTCCTTGTGGTCCGTCGTCCGCCTGTCCCGAAGAGCGCTGGAGCGCGAGGAAGCCATGGTGGGCAGTAGTGGTGTGGACAGGAGAAAGGGAATGAATGCGGATGACTGCGGCTATGGCCGGCGCAGTAGTTTATATAGCAATGGTGGGCGGGCGGAGGGACGGACATGTGGCACCGGAGTAGCCGTCTCGGCAACCGTGTATCGTTAATGTGGGCGGTGGATGGACGGACGGACGACACTTGTGTCGTTTGAAGGCGGAGCAATCGCCTGCACCGGGAAGCGGGGCGGGCGGCGCTGACTGTTTCGGGCGGAAAGCGCGCACGGGCGAGGAGATGACTTTACTTGGAGAGGGTGACAATGGGGACCCACCAGGTCCCTAGCCTCACGTACGCAAGTGCCTCCTTATTATATATATATATATATAACTATAATTTATTTTGCTTCCTCCTGGTTTCCTGACATCACGGTCCCACACCATTGTCAACCTATGTAGTAGTAGTCAATAAACGAGAGAATTGCACAAGAAGCGACCAACAGCTGGGACCAAGCAGCTCGAGCAGTATTTGTGTTTTTGAGGTGTGAGCACTGCAGAGTTTTTCGATGTTTAGCCCAGATATTAATTTTTCTCCTCTGAACAACAACGAAAACATCACTGCAGGTATTAACTGGGCGGGCTGTGGCCCGTCTAGCCCAGGCCAGATATCCAATCCAGATATTATTATTTTTCAAGTTGAAAATGGCTAGCCCAGCTATACCTTTTTTAGGAATACCCAGGCAAGGTCAAGTTGTTATTGTCCACCCCGCTGGGCTGCAAATCTTTCCTAGGAGGGATGCATTAGGCTTAACAAGAAAATGGGCTTTAAGAAATAATAAATGGGATGTAATTATAAAAACTGGGCAATAACTATAAAAAATGCATCAAACACGTGATTACTTTATAAAATATTATTTTTGGATATTGAAAATTTTAATTTCATTAATTGTTGCGAGCGCAATGTTTCGTTGGATTTTTACGTAATATAAATTTATATTGAAATTGTATTTAATCTGACTAGAAATTTTGGGATAAAAATATTTCGGATCCCATCAAAATGTGGGAAATTTTGTTGAATTCTGTTTTGAACAGTTGGTTGAAATGGGCTGTACTTTTAACAAACTATAAATGGGCTGTAGTAAATTCCATTAGAATTCAAAAATGGGCTACCCATTCTTACAAATCTCAAATGGGCTATAAGTTCTCTGCCATACACTTCTGGCCTTACTAAGTTGACGCGTCCCCTAAAAAACAAAGTTGGTGTGTATGCAAGGCTTTGTGAACTTATAGTCAACACACGGTTCTAGCAGCAGTGGCCGTTGGATGTCCATCCAACGGATGCCGTGCTTCTTCTTCAATCTCGGATATTCTAGCTTCACCCGTCCAAAAAATGATTCCTCCCCCTGACATCTGGGGCGCACCGTTTCGGAAGCTAACCTGTGGGCCTACTAAGTTGATGTACCAAGGGCTTTGTCAACTTAGTCAATATAAACGATTCTAGCTACAGTGACCGTACGATGTCCATCCAACAGCCGTCGTGCTTCTTCAACCTTTGGTCTTCTTGCTCCAGCCGCCCAAAGCAGCGCCGGTCGTGCCGCCTGCTCCTGCCTCCCGTGGCCGGCTGTGCTGCCGCGGAGGCCTCACCGCCCCTACTACTCCCACCGCTGGCTAGGCCATCCCTCCACTCACTGATGTCTACAACACAACCCTCTTCTTGTAGACGTTGTTGGGCCTCCAAGTGCAGAGGTTTGTAGGACAGTAGCAAATTTCCCTCAAGTGGATGACCTAAGGTTTATCAATCCATAGGAGGCGTAGGATGAAGATGGTCTCTCTCAAGCAACCCTGTAATCAAATAACAAAGAGTCTCTTGTGTCCCCAACACATCCAATACAATGGTAAATTGTATAGGTGCACTAGTTCGGCGAAGAGATGGTGATACAAGTGGTATATGGATAGTAGATAAAGGTATTTGTAATCTGAAATTATAAAAACAGCAAGGTAGCAAGTGATAAAAGTGAGCATAAACGGTATTGCAATGGTAGGAAACAAGGCCTAGGGTTCATACTTTCACTAGTGTAAGTTCCCTCAACAATGATAACATAATTGGATCACATAACCATCCCTCAACATGCAACAAAGAGTCACTCCAAAGTCACTAATAGAGGAGAACGAGCGAAGAGATTATGGTAGGGTATGAAACCACCTCAAAGTTATTCTTTCCAATCAATCCGTTGGGCTATTCCTATAAGTGTCACAAACAGTCCTTGAGTTCGTACAAGAATAACACCTTAAGACACAAATCAACCAAAACCCTAATGTCACCTAGATACTCCAATGTCACCTCAAGTATCCGTGGGTATGATTATACGATATGCGTCACACAATCTCAGATTCATCTATTCAACCAACACATAGGACCTCAAAGAGTGCCCCAAAGTTCCTACCGGAGAATCACGACGAAAACGTGTGCCAACCCCTATGCATAGGTTCATGGGCGGAACCCGCAAGTTGATCACCAAAACATACATCAAGTGAATCACGTGATCCCATTGTCACCACAGATATGCACGACAAGACATACATCAAGTGTTCTCAAATCTTTAAAGACTCAATCCGATAAGATAACTCCAAAGGGGAAACTCAATTCATTACAAGAGAGTAGAGGGGGAGGAGAAATATAAGATCCAACTATAATAACAAAGCTCGCGATACATCAAGATTGTGCCAAATCAAGAACACGAGAGAGAGAGAGAGAGAGAGAGAGAGAGATCAAACACATAGCTATTGGTACATACCCTCAGCCCCGAGGGATAACTACTCCCTCCTCGTCATGGAGAGCACCGGGATGATGAAGATGGCCACCGGAGAAGGATTCCCCCTCCGGCAGGGTGCCGAAACGGGTCTAGATTGGCTTTCGGTGGCTACGGAGGCTTCTGGTGGCGGAACTCCCGATCTATTGTGCATTCTGATGTTTTTAGGGTATATGGAGATATATAGGCGAAAGAAATACGTCGGTGGACCGAAGGGGAGGCCGCGAGGCAGGGGGCGCGCCCTAGGGGGGGCGCCCTCCACCGTCGTGAGCACCTCCCTTATCTCCTGACGTGGGGTCCAAGTCCATCCGGTAGATTTCCTTCCAAAAATAACTTCTCCAGTTGATTTCGTTCCGTTTCGACTCCATTTGATATTCCTTTTCTACGAAACACTGAAATAGGCAAAAAAACAGCAAATCTAGGCTGGGTCGCCGGTTAATACGTTAGTCCCAAAAATAATATAAAAGTGGATAATAAAGCCCAATATTGCCCAAAACAATAGATAACATAGCATGGAGCAATCAAAAATTATAGATACGTTGGAGACGTATGACTCACCCACACCCCCTGTTATTCTGCGGCGACGGCAGCGCAGCCGAACCAGTGAACCCTCGTACTCCCCTCCGTGTGTGCATCCACTGCCGCGTCGTCCCCTTCCTAGGCCTCGCCGTCGTCCACCGCCCTGGTGCTCTCGGCGTGGCGTGGTCAACGTGGTCAAGGAACGACTTCCATCGGACATGGACTATACATGGAGAGGCTGACAGCTAGGTCCATAGCAGCCGCAAGGAAGTGCCTCCTTATTACGCGCAAAATAATTATTCCTCCACCTGACAGCGGGGACCCACCAAACGGGCCACCGTGTTTCATGAAAAAATGATTCGCCCCCTGACTGCTGGGACCCACGAGCTAAATCTTCGCACGCAAGGAAGTGCGTCCGAAAAAAAAATGATTCACCCCCCTGACTACTGGGACCCACCAGCTACATCTTCGCACGCAAGGAAGTGCGTCCAGAAAAAAAACGATTCACCCCCCGACTGCTGGGACACACTAGCTACACCTTCGCACACAAGGAAGTGCGTCGGGAAAAAAAACGATTTGCCCCCTGACTGCTCGGACCCACCAGCTACACCTTCGCACGCAAGGAAGTGCGTCTGGGCAAAAAAAATGATTCACCCCCCTGACTGCTGGGAGCCACCAGCAACATCTTCGCAGGCAAGGAAGTGTGTGACAGTCGGGACCCACCTGGTCGAAGCATATGTAGCGTTGTCATTCTGCTCGCGAACGTGTACGTACATACTGGTTGATGTAGAGGCGCGCACGTGTCGTAGTAGAGCCGCGCATGTGCCGTAGTAGAGGCACGCACGTGGCATGGTAGAGGCGCGCACGTAGCATGTACACGTACGTACAGTGGCCTGGGTGCAAGAATGAAAATACGGCCACGTATGTGTACATACGGGCAGGGTCTCGAACGCCTTCTCGCGCATACGTACGGCCAGGGCTAGTGTACATGGCTGAGTCGGAATGGAGAAACAGTATCGTCGGCGTGTTCATGGGGAGGCAACAGAATGCGTCGTGTTAATGGGATAGCAACGGAATGCGTCGTGTTCACGGGGAGGCAACGGAATGCGTCGTGTTCATCAGGAGGCAACGAAATGCGTCGTGTTCATCGGGAGGCAATGGAACGCGTGGGAGCCAACCGGCTGGGTCGAAACAGAATGCATGGTCGTGTTCATCGGGAGGGCTTGGATGGAACATGCGATGGAAATGAGGCCTAGCGTACCGCAGAATGGAGGAAACGGTCCTCCTACGGTTGAAACGGGGGTCCTGTTGATCGGGAGGGCTGTGGCATACCGCAAAACAGAGGAAACGGACCTCCTACGGTTGAAACAGGGGTCCTGTTGATCGGGAGGGGTGTGGTGTACCGCAAAACAGATGAAATGAACCTCCTACGGTCGAAACAGGGGTGCTGTTCATCGGGAGGGGTGTGGCATACCGCAAAACGGGACTCCATGGGATACTGTTCATCTCCACCGTCGACCTCCTCCAGCCTCCACGGGCTACTGTCGACCTCCTCTAGCCTCCACGGGCTCCTGTTCATCCAGCCTCCACCGCGCGCTACTCCACCGGCAACTGTTCAACCACCCCTCCACCGTCTACTGTTCATCCAGCCCTCCATACCACGGGGTCATGTTCAACCACCCCTCCAGGGGCACCCCTCCACCGTCTACTGTTCATCCAGCCCTCCACACCACGAGGTCCTGTTCATCCAGAGGCAACGCCACCGCTCACTGTGCATCCAAAACCCCCCGCAACACTCACTATTCATCCCAGAGGTAGCATCGATCGGCTTCAGTTAGCAGCAGTAGCAAAGGAATCGCTCGATCAGGTTCAGTTAACACCCATCGATCAATCGCTCGGGTTCAGTAACGCGTTGCCTGCAGTGCAATCGCTCGGGTTCAGTTAGAGCCAATGCCTCGCACACACGCCCGTACGTGTACGAGAGAAACGCGCATCTCTCGGCCCCCGACCTCCCATCGTAACCGGGAACTCCCTGAAATTTTCCTCGCCCTCGCTTCTACCATGGTTTTTTCCGTCATGGACGGCCCAAAGAATGTCATGCAGCTGCGTCTCCAGCCCGCCCAGGACGAAAAGCCCATTTTCTGTCATGATTTTTTGTCATAGAAGTAGGAGCCCACCACATCTATGATGATACCGGGTTTTGTCACAATTATCGTCATAGAAGTGTCATATGTATGATAGAAAAAAAATCGTTCGGCCAAAATGTCATGGATGTGTCTTTTTTTTGTAGTGAATATTATATGTGGATGACATATTGTTGATTAGAAATGATATAGAATTTCTAGATAGCACAAAAGGATACATGAATAAGATTTTTTCAATGAAGGACCTCGGTGAAGCTGCTTACATATTGGGCATCAAGATCTATAGAGATAGATCAAGACACTTAATTGGACTTTCACAAAGCATATACCTTGACAAAGTTTTGAAGAAGTTCAAAATGGATCAGGCAAAGAAAGGGTTCTTGCCTGTATTACAAGGTGTGAAGTTGAGTAAGACTCAATGCCCGACCACTATAGAAGATTGAGAGAAAATGAAAGATGTTCCATATGCTTCAGCCATAGGCTCTATCATGTCTGCAATGTTGTGTACCAGACCTAATGTGTGCCTTGCTATTAGTTTAGCAGGGAGGTACCAAAGTAATCCAGGAGTGGAACACTGGACAGCGGTCAAGAACATCCTGAAGTACCTGAAAAGGACTAAGGATATGTTTCTTGTTTATGGAGGTGACAAAGAGCTCATCATAAATGGTTACGTTGATGCAAGCTTTGACACTGATCCGGACGATTCTAAATCGCAAACCGATACGTGTTTATATTGAACGGTGGAGCTGCCAGTTGGAGCAGTTCTAAACAGAGCGTCGTGGCGGGATCTACATGTGAAGCGGAGTACATTGCTGCTTCGGAAGCAGCAAATGAAGGAGTCTGGATGAAGGAGTTCATACGCGATCTAGGTGTCATACCTAGTGCATCGGGTCCAATGAAAATCTTTTGTGACAATAGTGGTGCAATTGCCTTGGCAAAGGAATCCAGATTTCACAAGAGAACCAAGCACATCAAGAGACGCTTCAACTCCATCTGGGATCAAGTCCAGGTGGGAGACATGGAGATTTGTAAGATACATAAGGATCTGAATGTTGCAGACCCGTTGACTAAGCCTCTTCCACGAGCAAAACATGATCAGCACCAAGGCTCCATGGGTGTTTTTTTGACTATGTACTACAAGGCAACAGCCTCACAGTGTTTTATTAGTTAGGAGAATAAAATTTTACATAATTACAGAGTAGCTAGGAGCTAGGAAAGAAACTACTTACAATGGGCCTACGATAAAGAGGCTATCCAGGAAGTTAGACTATCCCTATATTTACATTTGATTCTATGAGCTAGTAAGGAAATATCATGGATGAAGTTCCTCCTCCAAGAAATGAAGGTGGGTCTCTCATTTCTAAAGATCTTTCCATTCCGTTGGATCCAGATGTTCCAAGCAGCAATAAAAACGACCTCAGTGAAGAAAGGATAACCAAAGTCCCTTCTAGCAGCGAGTGCCATGTCATATGTACTCTGGTTGTGCTGAGCATTCCAGGAAATCCCAAGGTAATTCCAAACTCTCTGGCTGAAATTGCATGCAAAGAAAAGGTGTTCACGATCCTCATGTGTGGCAGAGAGGCAAAGAACACACGTATCATCCTGAATGATCCAGCTCCTGCGTTGCATCATGTCCCTGGTGTTTAGACGGTCTAATAAAAGAAGCCATCCAAAAACTTTAAACTTTAATGTGCAAGCACACTTCCAAATCCATTTGAATATGGGATGTACCACCAAATGTGAGAAGCAAGACTCATAATATATCTTGGATTTGAACTCTCCAGTTTTGGATGGCCACTTCCATATGTCCTTGCCAGCAGCACTCAAGTTAACTAAGGCCAGTAAATCTTGAAGTTGAAGTAACTCATTATATGCTTCCTGCGATAGCGGCAAATGAAAGTGATCGGAGATCTGTGGTAGCTCCAAAAACTCCCTGACAGTGATCGTGTCACTGATGACAAAAGAATGGAGCCTGGGGAAACGCTCGCGTAAAAGGACTACATTATTTCCCAACTGCCATCGATCAAGCCAAAATATCACCGTATTGCCAGAATGCACTTCAGGGACGGCTAATTTGCAGAAGTTGGTGTATAATTTCATGACATCCCTCCACCAAAAGGAGCCACAACTTTGAGTAACCTGCGGTGGCGAAGCAGCATAATAAGTTTCCCAAACCAATGTGACCCAAGGGGCGTCCATTTTGTTGAAGAACTTGAACAGGTGCTTAAGTAACAAGGCTTCATTTTGGAGACCCAAGTTTAATACTCCCAGACCACCACACTTCTTAGGTCTACAGACTCGATCCCAAGCAGCTAAGGGTGTTAGAATCATTACTGTGTAATCTAGATTATTGACTCTAGTGCAAGTGGGAGACTGAAGGAAATATGCCCTAGAGGCAATAATAAAGTTATTATTTATTTCCTTATATCATGACAAATGTTTATTACTCATGCTAGAATTGTATTAACCGGAAACATGATACATGTGTGAATACATAGACAAACAGAGTGTCACTAGTATGCCTCTACTTGACTAGCTCGTTGATCAAAGATGGTCGTGTTTCCTAGCCATGGACATGAGTTTTCATTTGATTAACGGGATCACATCATTAGGAGAATGATGTGATTGACTTGACCCATTCCGTTAGCTTAGCACTTGATTGTTTAGTATGTTGCTATTGCTTTCTTCATGACTTATACATGTTCCTATGACTATGAGATTATGCAACTCCCGTTTACCGGAGGAATAGTTTGTGTGCTACCAAACGTCACAACGTAACTGGGTGATTATAAAGGTGCTCTATAGGTGTCTCCAAAGGTACTTGTTGAGTTGGCGTATTTTGATATTAGGATTTGTCACTCCGATTGTCGGAGAGGTATATCTGGGCCCACTCGGTAATGCACATCACTATAAGCCTTGCAAGCATTGTAACTAAAGAGTTAGTTGCGGGATGATGTATTACAGAACGAGTAAAGAGACTTGCCGGTAACGAGATTGAACTAGGTATTCAGATACCAACGATCGAATCTCGGGTAAGTAACATACCGAAGGGAACAACGTATAGTGTTATGCAGTTTGACCGATAAAGATCTTCGTAGAATATGTGGGAGCCAATATGAACATCCAGGTTCCACTATTGGTTATTGACCGGAGACATGTCTCGATCATGTCTACATAGTTCTCGAACCCATAGGGTCCGCACGCTTAAAGTTCGGTGATGATCGATATTATGAGTTTTTGTGTTTTGATGTACCGAAGGTAGTTCGGAGTCCCGGATATGATCACAGACATGACGAGGAGTCTCGAAATGGTTGAGACGTAAAGATCGATATATTGGACGACTATATTCGGACACCGGAAGTGTTCCGGGTGACTTCGGAGAAAACTGGAGTGCCGGAGGGTTACCGGATCCCCACCCCCCGGGAGAAATGTTGGGCCTTATGGGCTTTAGTGGAGAGAGAGAGAGAGGGCTGGCCTAGGGCAGGCCGCGCGCCCCTCCCCCTCTGGTCCAAATTGGAGTAGGAGCGGGGGGTCGGTGCCCCCCTTTCCTTCTCCCTCCCCCCTTCCTTTCCCCCTCCTACTAGGAGTAGGAAAGAGGGGAGTCCTACTCCTTCTAGGAGGAGGACTCCTCCTCCTGGCGCGCCATAGAGGGCCGGCCGGCCTCCCCCTTCCTCCTTTATATATAGGGGCAGGGGCACCTCTAGACACACAAGTTTATTAGTTGATCTATTCCAGCCATGTGCGGTCCCCCCTCCACCATATTCCACCTCGGTTATATCGTAGCGGTGCTTAGGCGAAGCCCTGCGTCAGTAGCATCATCATCACCGTCACCACGCCGTCGTGCTGACGAAACTCTCCTGTGAATCTTTGCTAGATCGGAGCTCGCGGGACGTCATTGATTTGAACATGTGCAGAACTCAGAGGTGCCGTGTGTTCGGTACTTGGATCGGTCAGATCGTGAAGACGTACGACTACATCAACCGTGTTGTGCTAACGCTTCCGCATTCGGTCTATGAGAGTACATGGACATACTCTCCCCTCTCGTTGCTATGCATCACCATGACCCTGTATGTGCGTAGGATTTTTTTGATATTACTACGTTTTCCAACACAGGCCGCCTTCAACACGCAGGTTTCGCAAGATCTGCGGGCGCTCTCCAAACAGGTGGATCTCACCCAAGCCGATGTGGACGAGACGCGAAAAGCGCTCGAGAGGTCGCCGTCTCCATGCGGATCGGGATCGGCCACCGTCCTCAACCCGTCACCACCTCCACCCCCGCCTCCTCCTCTTCATCATCCACCTGCGCACCAGCAGCAACAATAGGGACCACCACCGTCTCCCTACCTCGCAGATCAGCGTTCGCCCCTGCTCCAAGTACCACTCCAGCAGCCGAGGGAGCTGCACCACCACCAACACAACGACAACTACATCAAGCCGCCCAAGCACGACTTACCGTGCTTCGACGGCACGACTCCGTACCTCTGGTTAGATCGCTGCCACGCCTACTTTGACCTCTACCGCCTGCCGCCATCGAGTTGGGTGACCACGAAAACGTTGTAGATCGAAGGTCAGGCCGCCCACTGGCTTCAAGCATTTCGTCAAACACATGGTGGCCTGGGATGGGAGGCGTTCTGCGCAGCAATAATCGAGGAATTCGCGCCGTCGAGTTCGAGCTTGAGATGCACAAGCTTCTTCAACTTCGACAAAGCGGCTCCGTCAGCGAGTACCGCTAGGTTTTCGGCATCCACATGTACCATCTATTGGTGCTCGACCCCTCGCTCTCCACCAAGTTCTTCATCACGCAATTGCTGTTGGGACTCAAGGACGAACTGCGCGCGGCCGTGCGTCTTCAAGCCCCCACAAGCATCACGTGCACATCGATCCTCGCGCGAATCCAGGAGGAGTTGAACATGCCACGGGCGCGTCCACGACCACAACCGCAAGGCCGCCCACCTCCAGTGCCCTAGCGCGCCCGGGTGCCACGCCATGGCAACATCTCGACGACTACGCGCGCGAGCGCTAACTCAAGGAATTTTGCCGCGCCAATGGGCTGTGCTTCAAGTGCGGCGATCGTTACAGCCGGGAGCTCCGCTGCAATCCGCAGGTGCAGCTGCTCACGATTAAAGTTGACGCGTATGGGGAACTGCTCACCGATGACGTCGTGCACGCACTCGACTTGCTCGATGCCCCAGATCCCGCAGTCCCTCCTCCGGAGAGTTGCACCATCTCCGCACACACACTAGATGGCTCCGAGGCACCCAGTACCATCCGCCTCCGAGGACTGGTCGGCAACCAGGTCATGCTATTGTTGTTGGACTCTGGAAGCACCCACAACTTCGTCAACAAATCCTTCATGGAACGCGTCAGCGCTACCATGCAGGAGATCGCCGCGCTGGATGTGCGGGTGGCAAACAGCGATTGCCTCACCTGTTCGCGGCAAGTTCCCAAGCTGAAGTGGTGGATGCAAGGGCACACGTTCTCCACGCCCATGTACGACTCGACACCGGCGCGTACGACGGCATCCTCGGCATGAACTGGCTCGCCAAGCACTGTCCGATGACGTGCCACTGGAAGGACAAGTACATCTCCTTCGTCCACGATGGCGAGAGGGTCACGTTACAAGGTGTTCGACCCAAGGCGACAACCACTCTTGCCGCCGTCCAACCGCCCGAATTGTGCAAGCTCATCACCGACAACGACATTTGGGCATTGGCCATGGTGGAAATGCAGCCACCGCCCCCTCGATCGCGTAAACCGTCCCTGACACCAATCAATGATCTCTTGGACGAGTTTGCTGATGTCTTCGCCACGCCCACCGGCCTTCCCCCTCACAGGCAATACGACGACACGGTCACCATGGAGAAAGGGGCTCAACCTACCAATAGCAGGCCGTACTGTTACTCCCCTCTGCAGAAAGATGAAATCGAGCGGCAGGTAAAAGAGATGGTCGACGCCGGAGTGATCACCCACTCCGTCAGCCCGTACGCTGCCCCCGTGCTACTAGTGAGGAAGAAGGACGGGACATGGTGGTTCTGCGTCGATTATAGACGCCTCGACGACATCACAGTTAAGAACAAATTCCCATTGCCGATCATGGACGAGATCCTGGACGAGCTAGCTGGCGCAACATTCTTCTCCAAGCTGGACCTGCGTGCAGGCTATCATTAGATTCGCATGCGCGAGGAGGACGAACATAAGACAGCATTCAAAACTCACCACGGTAACTTCCAGTTCCGCGTCATGCCGTTCGGCTTGGCGAATGCACCTACAACCTTCCAATGCTTGATGAGTGTGATCTTCGCCAAGTATACCCGTAAGTTTGTCACCATCTTCCTTGACGGCATTCTTGTTTTCAGTGAGACCTGGGAAGAGCACTTGGAGCACCTTCGACTCGTCCTGAGCCTGTTGCGCGAGCACTAGCTCTACGCCAAGATGTCGAAGTGTTCGTTCGCGCAATACCACATTGATTACCTCGGCCACATCATCTCCAAGCAAGGCGTTGCGGCGGACTCTGAGAAGACGGAAGCCATGGCACAGTGGCCTACGCCGACCAACGCCACTGAGCTGCACGTGTTCCTGGGGCTCACCTGCTACTACCGCAAGTTCGTGCCTCATTATGCAATCATCGCCAAGCCCCTTACGCTGCAGCTCACCAAGAAAGGCTTTGAGTGGCCCGAGTCCGCGCAGCGCGCCTTCGACACACTCAAGCAGGCGATGGTGACCACGCCGATGCTCGCCCTCCCCGACTTCGACAAGCCCTTCTCGATTGAGACGGACGCGTGTGACACGGGCATTGGCGCAGTGCTGGTGCAAGAAGGCCACTCTATCACCTACTACATCAAGGCGCTGGGAGTGAAGAACCAGAAGCTCTGAACCTATGAGAAGGAATTTCTGGCGGTAATGATGGAGGTGGACAAGTGGCGCTCCTACCTGCAGCGCGGGCCATTCACCATCCTCACCGACCACAAAAGCTTATGCATGCTGAGCGATCAGCAGCTGGTGACCGACGTACAGCGTCACGCGATGTCGAAGCATGTCGGCCTGTAGTTCAAGTTTCAATACAAGCGCGGCATCGACAACGGCGCAGCGGATGCGCTCTCCCGCGTGGGCAGCCACTTCAGCACCAACACCCTGTCACTATGTCAGCCCGCATGGATCCAGGAGGTGGCCAATTCTTATGCCACCGATCTGGACGCGCAAGAACGACTGCAACAACTTGCGCCACATAGCCCAGATGATGAAGAGTATGAGCTGTACCGTGGGCTCATCCGTCACCAGGGCCGACTATGGATTGGCGCCAACACCGCTCTGCATACGAAGCTTATAGTGCGATGCATGACAGCATCGTGGGCGGCCACTCCGGTGCCACGGCCACCTACCACCGCGCCAAGAAAGCCTTCGAGTGGAGGGGCCAGAAGCAGGATGTCGATGACTTTGTGCGGTAATGCCAAGTCTGCCAGCAAGCAAAGCACGAACTTCACAAGCCAGCGGGCAAATTGGCACCCCTACCAATCCCCTCCGCACCGTGGCAAGACCTGACCATGGATTTCGTCGAAGGATTGCCCAAGTCAGAGGGGTATGATGTAGTCATGGTAGTGGTCGACCGCTTCGCAAAGTTTGCTCACTTCATGCCCTTGCAGCACCTGTTCATGGCAACACAGGTGGCGCGCGTGTTCTGGGACAACGTCGTCAAGCTCCATGGCATCCCAAACTCCATCGCCATGGATCCCGGCAAGGTTTTCACCAGCGCGCTCTGGCGCGAGCTGCTAGCCAGCGCAGGCACCACGCTGCTCTACTCCATGGCTTACCACCCCCAGACAGATGGCCAAAGTGAACGTGTCAACCAGTGCATGGAAATGTACTTGCACTGTGCCGTTCAAGACACCCCCAAGCAATGTCATCGCTAGCTCCTCGATGCTGAATTCTGGTACAATTCCTCGTTTCATTCCTTGCTGGGCTGCTCTCCTTTCAAGGCTTTGTATGGGGTTGAAGCCAACGAGGGAAGCATGGCCACCTGGCCGGCATCCCCACCATCCTTGCTGGACGGTGAGCAGTGGGACTGGTCGCTGCATCAAGAGAACCTGTGCGCACACCTGGCACGAGTGCAAATCAAGCACAAGAAATTTGCTGACCTGAACCGGACTGAGCGGGTGTTTCAAGTTGGAGAGCAGGTCCTTCTGAAGCTGCAGCCGTATGTGCAGAAGTCTGTGGCAAGTCGTCCCTGTCCGGAGCTGGCATTCAAGTTCTTTGGTCTCTTCTCCGTCATCGCCATGATCGGACCCGCGACGTACAAGCTGGATCTCCCTGCTGACAGCAAAATCCACCTAGTGTTTCACGTCTCGTAGTTGAAACCATTCACGCCAAACTACAGCCCGATGTTCTCTGAACTACCAGTCACCACCAATGTGTCGACTACACAGACCATGCCAGTAGAAATCGTGGATAGAAGAATGATGAAGAAGGGCAACGCACCAGTGATTCAACTTCAAGTGGCCTAGGACACGATTCCACAGTCTATCACCTGGGAGGACTACGACGTGCTTCGCCGGTGCTACCCGCAAGAAAGCATCTGGGAAGACGACGCTATGGAGGAGGGGGTCTGAGGGAGTCCTGGATTAGGGGGTCTCCGAACAGCCGAACTATATTCATTGGCCGGACTGTTAGACTATGAAGATACAAGATTGAAGACTTCGTCTCGTGTCCGGATGGGACTCTACTTGGCGTGGAAGGCAAGCTAGGCAATACGGATATGTGTATCTCCTCCTTTGTAACCGACCTTGTGTAACCCTAGCCCCCTGTGATGTCTATATAAACCGGAGGGTTTTAGTCCGTAGGACAACATACAATCATACCATAGGCTAGCTTCTAGGGTTTAGCCTCTCTGATCTCGTGGTAGATCAACTCTTGTACTACCCATATCATCAATATTAATCAAGCATGACATAGGGTTTTACCTCCATCAAGAGGGCCCGAACCTGGGTAAAACATCGTGTCCCCTGCCTCCTGTTACCATCCGCCTTAGACGCACAATTCGGGACCCCCTACCCGAGATCCGCCGGTTTTGACACCGACATTGGTGCTTTCATCGAGAGTTCCTCTATGCCATCGCCGTTAGGCTTGATGGCTCCTACTATCATCGATAGCGATGCAGTCCAGGGTGAGACTTTTCTCCCCGAACAGATCTTTGTGTTTGGCGGCTTTGCACTGCGGGCCAATTCGCTTGGCCGTATGGAGCAGATTGAAAGTTACGCCCCTGGCCACCAGGTCAGGTTTGGAAGCTTAAACTACACGTCCAATATCCGCAGAGACTTAATCTTCGACGAATTTGAGCCTCTGCGTTGTGCGTCACGCGGTCACGATGAGTACGATTTAGCTCTACCATCAGACGGTGTTCAGGAGATCGCACCGGCATCCGCTCCAACCCTCAATCCGGAGCTAGTTGTGATTTCCATGGATGGGTGGATGGACCCCGCCATGGAAGCCTTATCCTCATTGGCGGTCGAGCCGAACATCGACCTTACCTTGCACGAGAGCCGTGTTGTTAAACTGCCGGATTCTTCTCCGGCCACGGACTCCGAACCGCCTGCGTCCGTTCCCATCGAATCTGGCTGGGCGCCGATCGTGGAGTTTACCTCCGCGGATATCTTTCAGCACTCGCCCTTCGGCGACATACTGAACTCATTAAGGTCTCTCTCCTTGTCAGGAGGATCCTAGCCGAACTATGTCCGGCAGGACCGGGATGCGGACGACGAAGAAATTCGCGGCCCACCCACCACCCACTTAGTAGCCACTGTCGATGACTTAACCGACATGCTTGACTTCGACTCCGAAGACATCGACGGTATGGACGACGATGCGGGAGACGAAGAGGAACCACTGCCCACAGGGCACTGGACAGCCACCTCATCATAGATATATACATGGTGGATACACCCAAAGAAGGCAATGGAGATGAGACAACGGAGGATGACCCCTCCAAGAAGCAACCCAAGCGCCGAAGTCAGTGGCGCCGCTCTAAGTCCCGCCAAAGCAAAAGTGGTGATACCGGCACAGGAGGTAATAACACTCCGGATAGTGACGAAGACAACAACAACCTCCTCCAGCAAGCGACAGATGGAGAAGCGGAAGATGATAATTACATGCCCCCCTCCGAAGACGAGGCAAGCCTCGTGATGACGAATTCCCCGTGCCAGAGGATCCCGTCGAACAAGAGCGCTTCAAGCGCCGGCTTATGGCCACGGCAAATAGCCTTAAGAAAAAGCAGCAGCAGCTTCAAGCTGATCAAGATCTGCTAGCCGACAGATGGACCGAAGTCCTCGCGGCCGAGGAACATAAACTCAAGCATCCCTCCAAGAGTTACCCAAAATGCAGATTGCTACCTCGACTGGAGGAAGAAGCGTATGACACGGCTGATCGGCCACCTCGTGGCCGTGATAGAGGCATTACAGCCAAAAGCTCAGCCTGCACCCCGACGCCATTCAAATGAAAAAGCATGGGGAAGCATGCCAGACCTGCGAAACGTGTTGGAGGACAAAGAAAAACATGCAAGATCGATCTACGGATCACGAGAGCGCGCCACTATGCGAGACGATAAACGTCACGCCGGATATAGTAAAAGTAAACCCGGCCGGGCCGAACACATCGGGCAAGACCCATTCGAGCTGCGTCGTGACATAGCCCAATACAGAGGTGCCGCACACCTCTTATGCTTCACAGACGAAGTAATGGATCATCAAATCCCAGAAGGTTTCAAACCCGTAAATATCGAATCATACGACGACACAACAGATCCTGCGGTATGGATCGAGGATTTCCTCCACATCCACATGGCCCGCGGTGATGACTTACACGCCATCAAATACCTCCCACTAAAGCTCAAAGGACCAGCGCGGCACTGGCTTAACAGCTTGCCAGCAGAGTCCATTAGCTGTTGGGAAGATCTAGAAGCCGCATTCCTCGACAACTTTCAGGGCACTTATGTGCGACCACCAGATGCCGATGACTTGAGCCACATAATTCAACAGCCAGAAGAATCGGCCAGGCAATTCTGGACTCGGTTCCTAACAAAGAAAAATCAAATCATCGATTGTCCAGATGCACAGGCCCTAACAGCTTTCAAACACAACATCCGCGATGCGTGGCTAGCCCGGCACCTTGGTCAGGAAAAGCCGAAATCTATGGAAGCCCTCACGACACTCATGACCCGCTTTTGTGCGGGAGAAGACAGCTGGCTGGCTCGCAGTAACAATATGTCAAAGAACCATGGTACTTCGGATACCAAGGATGGCAATAGCAGGTCATGTCGCAACAAACATAAGCGCCGCATTAATAGCGATAATACTGAAGATACGACAGTCAATGCCGGATTCAAAGGCTCTAAACCCGGTCAGCGGAAAAAGCCATTCAAACAAAGTACGCCGAGCCCGTCCAGTTTGGACCGTATACTCGATCGCTCATGTGAAATACACGGCACCCCAGAGAGCCAACCAATCACACCAACAGGGATTGTTGGGTGTTCAAGTAGGCCGGCAAGTTAATTGCCGAAAACAAGGATAAGGGGCCACATAGCGATGACGAGGAGGAGCCCCGGCAGCCGCACACCGAAGGACAGAAGAGGTTTCCCCCACAAGTGCGGACAGTGAACATGATATACGCAACCCACATCCCAAAGAGGGAGCGGAAGTGTGCGCTCAGGGACGTATATGCGTTGGAACAAGTCGCCCCAAAGTTCAACCCATGGTCCTCCTATCTGATCACCTTCGATCGCAGGGACCACCCCACTAGTATCCATCATGGCGCATTCGTCGCACTGGTCCTAGACCCAATCATTGACGGATTTCACCTCACTCGAGTCCTTATGGATGGCGGCAGCAGCCTGAACCTGCTTTATCAGGATACAGTGCGCAAAATGGGTATAGACCCCTCAAGGATCAAACCCACACAAACGACCTTTAAAGGCATCATTCCAGGTGTAGAGGCCCATTGCACAGGCTCAATTACACTAGAAGTGGTCTTCAGATCCCCGGATAACTTCCGAAGCAAAGAATTAATCTTCGATATAGTCCCGTTCTGCAGTGGCTATCATGCACTGCTCAGGCGAACCGCATTTGCAAGATTCAATGCGGTACCGCATTACGCATACCTCAAGCTCAAGATGCCAGGACCTCGGGGGGTTATTACAGTTAATGGAAACATAGAGCGCTCTCTCCGAACGGAGGAGCACACTGCGGCCCTCGCAGCAGAAGCGCAAAGCAGCCTCTTAAGGCAATCCACCAGTTCAGCGTTTCAAGACCCGGACACCTTCAAGCGCGCTCGAAGTAATCGGCAACTAGACCACCTGGCACGATCTGAGCTCGCATAGCAATGCGGCCCCCACCCCAATCCCAGCCAAACGGCGAAATCCGTGCCACGCGTACATAATTACGCATTAAAAATACCATGGGCATAGGTGGGGAGGGGGGCACAACTACGGCACGCCCCAAGACGTGGCCTAAACCGTACTAGGGGCTTCCCGCTTTGTTATTTTTCTCTTTTTTCAGGACTTTAATCTCTGGACACCCTGTCCGGCAGCATGATTGCCGAACACATTATGCAGCAACCAAGGAGGCAGAAAGCTACGTCACAGCACGGAATTCCCAGGTGGATTATGATAACAAGCGAAATATTCGCTTTAATACTATTCCTCAGCTTGCCCTTGGAAGGGACATAGTCCTACTTTTTGCTTATCGCATTATCTGTATCATTCTGCTTTAACGCACCTTTTTGAATAAACAATGCATAACATTACGACTATTATTGCATTCTTGTTATATATATATGTGTTTATTAATAACGCGTTGCAACCGTATACGTTGGTACGGCGAATACACCAGGGGCTTACGTACCCCACAATATGGTGTGAGAAGTCCAAACACTTTCACAAGTGCGGCACCCCGAACTTATAGCATTATATACATCAGCTCCGAATCATGTCTTTGGTGAAATGTTGGGTTTGCCCGTCTCCTATGTTTTGGTACCTTACGTTCCGTTCTATCAGCTAAGGTAGCGCTAGGAGAACTACTGCGATTGTGCCTCGGTTCTGCTGGGCTAAGCACCTCAGTAGAGAAAGCTAAAACTGACTGTCATGATAAGGCGAGAGACTGGTCGCTGTTCGGCGAGGTTTCGAGTCCCTAAAGACTTATGCCGCTTAGAGCGAGGGGCTGGCCCTGTCCGGCTCAAAGGCGTGTATCGCACCCCGTATTCGGCCTTCCGAATACCAGGGGCTTCGCCGAAATTTAAAATTATAGAATTCTATGGCTAAGTGAGAGTGATAAAGCATTATTAGTCTGGTTGCCTTGTTCGTTGTGTTGAGCACCTCCCTTGAAGGACCCAAAAATGGGAACAAGAGTGCTCAGGTTTATCCCGAACACCCCAGCACTCCTGGCATGGGGGCAGAAGCCGAGGACCAGCCATCTCTCAGATTGGATAAACAGCCAAACAGAAGGTAATATTTTAAACTCAAACAAGCGTTCCATAGCGCATATGAAACAAGTTTTCATCATACAGGATCACACGAGCAAGTTTATTCAAATATTAAATCTTTGGAACATTCGTCTGCCACAAGACGGGCATCCTTCAGGACACCCTCATAATAAATTTCGGGGGTGCGATGCTCCTTGCCCTGCGGCGGTCCTTCCTTGATCAGCTTCACGACGTCTAGCTTGGCCCATTGCACCATCACACGGGCAAAAGCTCGGCGTGCACCTTCAATGCAGACAGACCGCTTGACGACTTCCAGCCGTGGGCAGGCATCCACAAGCCGCCTCACCAGGCCAAAGTAGGTGTGCGGAAGGGCGTCGCCAGGCCACAGCCGGACTATAAAGCCCTTCATGGCCTGTTCGGCCGCCTTGTGTAGCTCGACCAGCTGCTTTAGCTGGTCGCTCACAGACACTGGGTGTTCGGTCCCAGTACTAGGCCCAGAACAACTTCTCCGTCGAGCTTTCATCCTCGGCCCAGTAAAACTTCGCGGCATCCGACACGCTGCGGGGTAAATCTGCGAATGCTCCTGGAGAGCTGCGGATTCGGGTAAGTAATCGATAATTTACTTTTACATGCTTGCTTTGCATATAGAATGCCTTACCCGCCGCTATTTTCTTCATCGCGTCGATCTCCTGGAGGGCCTTTTGGGCTTCGGCCTTGGCACTCTTTGTGCTCTCGAGGGCCGCAGCAAGCTCAGACTCTCACATCTTCGAGTCAAGCTCCAACGCCTCGTGCTTCTTCACGAGAGCCTGGAGCTCTTGCTGCACCTCGCCCACCCGAGCCTCTTGCCTTTCTCGCTCGGTGCGCTCCTTGGCCGCCTTATCTTCGGCCTTGGACAACACTTGCTTTAAGGTCCCCACTTCGATCATGGCCCCTGGCAAATTCATGATGATCCTGCCATTTTGCAATCGCATTCTTTTTATACATATCCATAAGACTAGGTACTACTTACCTTTGTTCTCCTCGAGCTGCCTCTTGGCAAGGCCGAGCTCATCCTGGGACCCTTTAAGGTCCTGCTTCAGTACGGCGACCTCCGCAGTCAGTGCGGTAGATGCCAGCAGTGAAGCCTGCATATGCATATTGAGATACTTATATTAGACTCCTGCGATATTATTTGATCCTCTGTTCGGCTTTTCTTTGTGAACACCGAACACAGCATCAGGGGCTACTATCTATGCGGTAATATTCTTCCTATATTTTAAACACTTACCTCAATGCCTGTTAGAAGGCTAGCACAGGCTTCAGTCAGTCCGCTCTTGGCGGACTGAACCTTCTGGACCACCGCACTCATAATAGTACATTGCTCCTCGTCGATGGAAGCACTATAAAGCGCTTCCAGCAGATAGTCCGGCGCCTCTGGATGGACAGAGGTCACCGGCACAGGCGTCTTGATCCTCTTGGAAGGAGGCCGCCTGCCCGAGTCCGGAACCACTGGAGGTTCCGACACGGTGTTCGGCTGAGGGCCGAACTCGGAGCCCTCAGGGGCCTTGTCCCCTTTGCTCCCGGAGTCCGGAAGGCCGCCTTCGGGCGCCTCCGGAACTGTCTCCCCTTGACCCGGTGCCTCTTGGGACAATACCTCGGCGTCGTCCGCAGGGCTAGGGGAGGTGGCGGTCGGAAGTGGATCGCTATCCATATCCGAGGAGCCCAGGGAGCCGTCCGATGATACATCGATACGGGCTCGTGGTGGTCTGCATAATCATGTCCGGCGTTAGGTGAAGCAGTGCGACAAAGGAATGCTATGAGTTACTCTGGTATCCGAATACTTACGACTTCCCCAGCGGCTTGGTCCTGGGCAGCCACTAGTCTTCGCCGTCGGCGGCGGTGGCAGAACTGTCCCGGAGGAGAGTCCTTCCCTTCTTCGACCCTTCGGCCTCCCCAGTTGGGGCGGCCTTCCTTTTCTTGTCTCCTCCGTCTAGAGGGGGAGCATCTTCTTCTCCCTCCTCGTCTTCGGGGGAGGAGTGCGCCATAGAGTCATCAGACGGTGAGTCCGATGACGCCTGGCGTCGGGAACTCTTTCGGGTTCCCTTGGCCTTATTGGTCTTCTCCGGCACCGTGTAAGGAGCCGGAGTCAGCATCTTCGCTAGGAGAGTGTCTGCTGGGCCTTTGGGCAAAGGAGCCGGACAGTCGATCTGTCCGGCCGTCTCCTGCTAGTCCTGTGAAAGGTACGGGAGCTTAGATCCTGCATAGAGTCAAACTATGGAAAACAAGTATCCTGTAAGAGGTAAAACAGCTTACCGCGTTGGCTTGGCGCTTCGCGTTGAATCCGCGATCCTCAGTAGTGGGAGGTGGAACCTCGGCACCCTTGAATAGCACCCTCCAGGCATCCTCGTGTGTTGTGTCGAAGAGCCTGTTCAGAGTTCGGTGCTGGGCCGGGTCGAACTCCCACAAGTTGAAAGCCCGTTTTTGGCACGGGAGGATCCACCGGATGAGCATGACCTGGACTACGTTGACGAGTTTGAGCTTTTTGTTCACCATGTTTTGAATACATGTTTGGAGTCTGGTCAGCTCTCTCGAATTACCCCAGGATAGGCCCTTCTCTTGCCAGGAGGTGAGCCGCGTGGGGATGCCAGATCGGAACTCGGGGGCCGCTACCCATTTAGGGTCACGCGGCTCGGTGATGTAGAACCACCCCGATTGCCACGCCTTTATGGTCTCCACAAAGGATCCCTCGAGCCATGTGACGTTGGGCATCTTGCCCACCATGGCGCCTCCGCACTACGCCTGGTGGCCGCTCACTACCTTTGGCTTGACATTGAAGGTCTTCAGCCATAAGCCGAAGTGGGGCTTGATGCGGAGGAAGGCCTCGCACACGATGATAAACACTGAGATGTTGAGGATGAAGTTCGGGGCCAGATCGTGGAAATCCAGGCCGTAGTAGATCATGAGCCCCTGGACGAATGGGTGGAGAGGGAATCCCAGTCTGCGGAGGAAATGGGTAAGGAACACTACCCTCTCATGGGGCCTGGGGTGGGGATGAGCTGCCCCTCGTCTAGGAGCCGGTGCGCGATGTCGTCGGGCAGGTATCCGGCTCTCCTCAGCTTCTTAATGTATCCCTCCGTGACGGAGGAGACCATCCACCTGCCTCCCGCTTCGGACATGGTTGGAGAAGGCCGAGGTGGGAAATGCGGACTTGGGCGCTGGAGCTCGAGTGTGTGAAAATGGATGAGCAAAGGAGGAAGAAGGCATGGATGAAAAGGTAAATCCTTATCCCTTTATATGGGCGGACGAAACTATGCGTCCCCACTAGCCTGGTAAAACTCGCTTATCCCCCAAGTGCCGTAATAGATGGCGCGGTTGGGTTACCCACATCCGTGTTGATGAGAATCCCGTGATAAGGGGACACGATCTCCGCTTTGACGAGACGTGTCGAAAAACTGCCTCGCGTTATGTGCGGGGCTAGTAAAAGGAAACGGTTCGAATAATCACCGGGCCGTGACATAATGTCGTGTTGCCAAAACAAGTCAGCAAATTGGATTTATGGAAATATTATTCTCTCTACGGTGGTATGTGGAACTTATTTTGCAGGGTCGGACACTATCCTTGTATTCAAATTCTTCCGTGGTGTATTCGGAGGAGGAACCCGCCTTGCAATGCCGAAGAGAATACTGCGCACCGGACTCATCGTCATTGAAAGCCTGGTTCAGGGGCTACTGAGGGAGTCCTGGATTAGGGGGTCTTTGGACAGCCGGACTATATTCATTGGCCAGACGGTTAGACTATGAAGATACAAGATTGAAGACTTCGTCTCGTGTCCGGATGGGACTCTACTTGGCATGGAAGGCAAGCTAGGCAATATGGGTATGTGTATCTCCTCCTTTGTAACCGACCTTGTGTAACCCTAGCCCCCTCCAGTGTCTATATAAACCGGAGGGTTTTAGTCCGTAGGACAACATACAATCATACCATAGGCTAGCTTCTAGGGTTTAGCCTCTCTGATCTCGTGGTAGATCAACTCTTGTACTACCCATATCATCAATATTAATCAAGTAGGACGTAGGGTTTTACCTCCATCAAGAGGGCCCGAACCTAGGTAAAACATCGTGTCCCCCGCCTCCTGTTACCATTCGCCTTAGATGCACAGTTCGGGACCCCCTACCCGAGATCCGCCGGTTTTGACACCGACAGGGTCCCTTCTCAAGGAAGGGAGAATGTCACCACGGTAGTGCGAGGCACCACTGCGTGACTGCCGGTTGGCATGGCCAAGCGTAGCGTGCGTGCGTGAGCCAGTTGTATGCATGTGTGTGGCCAAGGACCAGGTCGAGGGGTACTTAACCAAAGGTTGGGTGATGTAATCGGCAGGCTGTTGAATAGTAAACTCATTCCCTCACCTACATCTCCCTCTCGCTCACCCCCTTCCTCACGCCATCCTCACCCCCTTTCCCCTCGCTGCCTACTCTGGACGCCAGGATCCAGATCAGGGCGTGACAGGCCGCGACACGCACACATGCATCTACTTGTTGCTGTAGCCGTGGTCTCACATTAGCTCCACCAGGCAGTGCAATAGCCACCTCCGGTGAGGATTCTATATGTCGGCGAGGTCGGAGGTCACCACCGTCGACAAGGGAGCTTCACGCGAATCACTGACCGGCTACAAGGAGGCCTATGCATGAAGAAAATTTATTCTCGGCCACCTCCACACAGAGTATATTTAGAGATCGGATAGGCCGGCAGAGGTCGAAAGAACAAACAAAGGCCCGACCCCGACTAGTTTTTGCCCCTATGCCTGTCTGGCTAGGGTTTCTCTCTTCTTAGGCGATCCCGATCGCCTCTGAGTCCTACCCGCGTATACCTTTCCCCTGATTTCTCCGAGCTACATCCGCTGTCATCAACCCTTCCTTTGTTGATCACGCGACTGGTCTAGGAATTTTTGATGGCGTCTCTGTCCGACACCAACTCCACCACAAACGGCAGCGCCACCGCCGCGTTTGCAAGATCGGATCTGGGTGATTTCTTTGATGAACTAGATCTCAACGATGAAGAGTTCGCTAACGTAGAGATCAATGAGGATGACCCCGAGATTCAGGAAAGTGTTCGTTGTCTTACCCTAGCTAGGGTTCATACAAACAAAAACTTCAGCCCGTCGGCCTTCTACAAGGAGATGAGAGCTGCATGGAATCCGGTGCAAAGTGTGAGATTTTGGCCTGTCGACCCTAATCGTTTTGTCGTCCAAGCATCCTGCTTGGGGGACTGGGAACACATCATGTTGCAAGGCCCTTGGTTGTTTCGCAATATGGTTGTGGTCTTGTGCTCGCATGATGGCTTCAGCAAAGTAGATGAAGTATAGTTCTTTCATCTGCCAATATGGCTGCAGATTCACAAGTTACCAGACCCATACTATAAACAGAATATTGTGCAGAAGCTATTGAAAGGATCCGGAGAGATAATGGAGATGCGTCTGAATGGGAATACACGAGGTGATTATGTAAGGGTGAGGGTGAAGCATGATATCCGTCAGGCCCTTACAAAATATGTTAGTATTGTACGTGCTAAGGAACGTCAGGTATACCTGGTTCTCTATGAAAAGTTTGCTAGGTTTTGTAAGCTGTGTGGCATCATTGGTCATGAACACAAATAATGTGGATCGGGGGTTCACGATGAGAAGTCGCTCAAGTTCGGGGATTGGATCTATGCAGATGCCCCCAGCAAGCCACGTCCAGATCCAAGAACGAACAAGGCGTCAGGCAATGAAACTAGAAAGGTTGCGACTCCTAAGGTTGACAGGACTGCCACTGAACAATAACCAGTTGATCCAGAAGTCGCTGATACCGCTCCAAGCCCAGTTTAAATACCTGGGGAAAGAATGGAAGTTGATAGGATCCTGAAGAAGAGATTAAACATGGATGAGGATGCGGCTATTCCTCGAAATGCCTCTGGCACTTCAAAGACGTTGCTTGCTATAACTAATGGCAGCAGCAACGATCTGAAGGACGGTGACTCACCCACAAACAGTAGTTCAAGCAGCAAAAGGTTGAAAGTAGCCATGGGGAATGACCAAAATGAGATATCGGTGGCTTCCCATGAGGAGGACCACCAGATGCAATGAATATCTTGTCTTGGAACTGCTGGGGAGGAGGGAGGACCGTCGGACAGTTCATGAGGTTTTGGCCCTCTCAAAAGCCAACAACCCCAAGCTAGTGTTTCTCTGCGAGACTAGACAGGATGCAACCAAAGTAGAGAAAATGAAGTGGAGGCTGGGGCTAAAAGTCTTCCACGGAGTCAGTACTGATGGAAGAAGCGGTGGGCTAGCTTTGTTCTGGGATGAGAATCTCACAGTTACAGTGCTTGAATCTTGCAATAGGTTCATTGATGTTCGTATCCCTGAAGGAGGCTCCGGTATTTCATGGAGAGGTACCTTTGTATATGGGGAGCCGAGAGTGGAAAATCGCCAGCCTATGTGGGATCATCTGTGCCGATTGTGTGCTATTTCGCGAGAGCCATGGGTTGTATGTGGCGACTTCAATGAAGCACTCTGGCAGCACGAGCATCTGTCAAGATCAGCTCGAGCGGAGGCACAAATGTCAGCGTTCAGGGATTCTTTACAAACATGTGATCTAGAGGGACTCGGGTTCTCTGGTCTTCCCTTCACATACGATAATGGTCAGGATGGAAATCGCAATGTACAGGTCCGCCTCGATCGGGCTTGTGTAGATGAGGCGCTATGAGACATCTTTCTGGCGGCACAAATACTGCATCGGGCTACCTCCTGCTCAGACCATAGTCCACTTTTGATCAATCTAGAACGAGTGCAGGAACCGAGACGTAGGGCGTCAATTCCATATTATGAGATCATGTGGGAGCGAGACCTCAAGCTCCCCACGATCATCACTGAGGCCTGGGCTAAGCACTGGCCAGCCGGCAACTTGGGCTCGGTAGCCCATTCACTGAAAGAGGTGATGAATGATTTGTGGCACTGGATCAAAGAAAATTTTGGTAATGTGTTGAAGGACATCGAAAAATTGCGAAACCAGTTGGCGGACCTACAGCTGTCGGGCGCGGATCAGGCACAGGTCTGGGCTAAGATGAATCAACTAGGTGAGCACTTGTACAGAGTCTCTACCCCCGCATCCGTTCTTTCGAGGTTTCTTGAATTTCTTCGGCGCCCAGATCCACCATTTTCCTCCCAACACGATCTCGTATCTTGCTGCATTCATCTCAATGTGCGAAAACTTCCTGGGGTGCCAGCCACACTAGGGCCTTTTCAAACACGTCTTCACTTCCCGTTCTCAGTCGGTGAAGAAGGCTAATCCAAGTGATGAAAAGACGCACGTGATCTAGAGGTGCGGGGGCTTAGGGATCCAAACTAGAGGTAGAAGTACTTTTCCTCTCATGACCTTTCCCGAGTTAGTCAGGGGATGGCAACCGACTTGGTTCTACTGCAAGGACATCCCGACTCCTAGGAGAGATGATTTGGCTTCAATGGTCTCAAATTAAGTGGTTGAAGGAGGGAGAACGCAATACCAAATACCTACACTGCCGAGCAGTTTGGCGGGCTCGACGTAACCAAATTCAGAGACTAATGAAGGCCGACGGTTCTTGGTGCGTCGTGCCATCCGAGATGGAGAGGATGGCCAACTCCTATTTTAAGGAGATACTTACAAGAGATCCTACCCTGGATCCGAACGTGGTGATGGACAATATCATTCCTAAGGTTTCAATGGAGATGAACGACACTTTGTGCAAACCCTATTCGGAGGAGGAGATGTCTAATGCTTAGTTTTAGATCGGGTTGTTGAAAGCTCCAGGTTGTGATGGTTTCCCGACTAGGTTTTATCAGCGGAATTGGGTTGTTCTCAAGGAGGAGATAGTGGCAGCAATACAGGAGTTTTTTGTCACAGGTATCATGCCAGATGGTGCTAATGACACGACGATTGTGTTAATTCCCAAAGTTCCCCACCCTAGGGAGCTGAAGGATTTCCGTCCCATTAGTTTGTGCAATCTGGTGTATAAGATCATGTCAAAATGCATGGTGAATAGGCTACGTCCGCTCCAACTGAGCTTATCTCTGAAAATCAGAGTGCATTCATTGTTGGGAGGCTCATCTCTAATAACTCCATTATTGCTTTTGAGTGTATTCATCATATTCAGTCAGTCAAGGAAAACTCACCAGTTTTATGTGCCTATAAACTAGATCTGTCGAAGGCCTATGATCGTGTGGATTAGATTTTCTTGGAAAGGGCTCTCTCTAAGTGGGGCTTCTCTAACCAGTGGATTTCTTGTGTTATGGCGTGTGTCTCCTTAGTGAAGTACTCTATTAAATTTAATGGCAAGTTATTGGAAACCTTCTCTCCATCAAGAGGTCTACGCCAAGGTGATCCGTTATCCCCTACCTCTTCCTTTTTGTAGCTGATGCTCTGCCTGTACTTCTTAACAAGTCCATGAGGGAATAGGGATTACAAGGGGTTAAGATCTGCAGAGGTGCTCCTTTCATCTCACATCTTCTGTTTGCGGATGATTCTCTTCTGTTTTTCCATGCTTCCAAACAACAAGCTCTTTTGGTTAAAGGTGTGTTGAACACGTATACGGCGGCGAATGGACAATTGATTAACCCGTCGAAGTGCTCCATCCTTTTCTCACATAAGTGCTTGCCAAGCATGGTTCAGGAGGTTAAAACTGTTCTGGAGATTACGCGGGAAGTTTTTGAACCCAAGTAGCTGGGTCTTCCTGTCCCTGAAGGGAGAATTCACAAAGGAAATTTTGAAACTGTCCAAGAGCATTTACGGAAGAAGCTCATAGATTGAAGTGAGCAATATGTATCCGCGTGTAATAAGGAGATTTTGATCAAAGCTATTGCTCAAGCCCAACCTGCTTATGTTATGAGTGTCTTCAAGCTCCCTCCCTCGATATGTGACGAGTTGACTCGTATGATACGTAAATAGTGTTGGGGAACACAGTATTTCAAACAATTTCCTACGATCACGCAAGATCTATCTAGGAAATACATAGCAACGACAGGGGATAGTGTGTCTATTAACCCTCGTAGATCGAAAGCGGAAGCATTTAGTAATGCGGTTGATGTAGTCAAACGTCTTCACGATCCAACTGATCCTTGCACCGAATGTACGGCACCTCCGTGTTCAGCACACGTTCAGGACAATGACGCCCCTCGAGCTCTTGATCTAGTTGAGGATGAAGGAGAGTTCCATCAGCATGACGGTGTGGCGATGGTGATGATGAAGTTACCAGCGTAGGGCTTCGCCTAAGAACTAAGATGATATGACCGAGGTGGTAAACTGTGGAGGCAAGCACCGCACATGGCTAAGAGATGTCTGTTGTGCCTTTGGGGTCCCCCCACCTCCATATGTAAAGGGGGAGGAGTAGGAGGCCGGCCCCCTAGGGGCGTGCCAAGTATGGGGAGTCCTACTAGGACTCCCTAGTCCTAGTAGGATTCCCCTCTCCTTTTTTCCTTATCCGGAGTAGCAAAGGGGGGAAGAGAGAAGGAGTAGGAGAGGGAAAGGGGGGCGCCGCCCCCACCCCTTGTCCAATTCGAATTGGCAAGGGGGGGGCACCTCCTTTGTCCGGCCCTCTCTCCTCCATTAAGGCCCATGATGGCCCATTAACTTCCCGGGGGAGGGGGGTCCGGTAACCCCCAGTACTCCGAAACTTCCCGAAACCATTCCGGTGTCCGAATGCAACCTTCCAATATATGAGTCTATACCTCTTGACCATTTCGAGACTCCTCGTCATGTCCGTGATCTCATCCGGGACTCCGAACAAACTTCGGTCATCAAAACACATAACTCATAATAGAAATCGTCATTGAACGTTAAGCGTGCGAACCCTACGGGTTCGAGAACTATGTAGAGATGACCGAGACACATCTCTGTTCAATAACCAATAGCGGAACCTGGATGCTCATATTGGCTCCTACATATTCTACGAAGATCTTTATCGGTCAAACCGCATAACAACATACGTTGTTCCTTTGTCATCGGTATGTTACTTGCCCGAGATTCGATCATCGGTATCTTCATACCTAGTTCAGTCTTGTTACCGGCAAGTCTCTTTACTCGTTCCGTAATGCATCATCCCGTAACTAACTCATTAGTCACATTGCTTGCAAGGCTCATAGTGATGTGCATTACTGAGAGGGACCAGAGATACCTCTCCGATACACGGAGTGACAAATCCTACCTCTCTAATACACGAAGTGACAAATCCTAATCTCGATCTATGCCAACTCAACAAACACCATCGGAGACACTTGTAGATCATCTTTATAATCACCCAGCTACGTTGTGATGTTTGATAGCACACAAGGTGTTCCTTCGTTATTCGGGAGTTGCATACTCTCATAGTCAGAGGAACATGTATAAGTCATGAAGAAAGGAATAGCAATAAAACAAAACAAATTATACTAAGCTAACGGATGGTCTTGTCCATCACATCATTCTCTAATGATGTGATACTGTTCATCAAATGACAACACATGTATATAGTTAGGAAACTTAACCATCTTTCATTAACGAGCTAGTCAAGTAGAGGCATACTAGGGACACTCTGTTTGTCTATGTATTCACACATATGTACTAAGTTTCCGGTTAATACAATTCTAGCATGAATAATAAACATTTATCATGATATAAGGAATTATAAATAACAACTTTATTATTTCCTCTAGGGCATATTTCCTTCAGTCTCCCACTTGCACTAGAGTCAATAATCTAGATTACATAGTATTGATTCTAACACCCATGGAGTCTTGGTGCTGATCATGTTTTGCTCGTGAGAGAGGCTTAGTCAATGGGTCTGCAACATTCAGATCCGTATGTATCTTGCAAATCTCTATGTCTCCCTCCTTAACTTGATTGTGGATGAAATTGAAGCGTCTCTTGATGTGTTTGGTTCTCTGGTGAAATCTGGATTCCTTCGCCAAGGCAATTGCTCCAGTATTGTCACAAAAGATTTTTCATTGGACCCGATGCACTAGGTATTACACCTAGATCGGATATGAACTCCTTCATCCAGACTCCTTCATTTGCTGCTTCCGAAGCAGCTGTGTACTCCGCTTCACACGTAGGTACTGCCACAACGCTCTACTTGGAACTGCACCAACTGAAAGCTCCACCATTCAATATAAATATGTATCCGGTTTGTGACTTAGAGTCATCCGGATCAGTGTCAAAGCATGCATCGACATAACCATTCACGACGAGCTCTTTGTCACCTCCATAAACGAGAAACATATCCTTAGTCCTTTTCAGGTATTTCGGGATGTTCTTGACCGCTGCCCAGTGATCCACACATGGATTACTTTGGTACCGCTGCCCAGTGATCCACACATCAGGTCTGGTACACAGCATTGCATACATGATAGAACCTATGGCTGAGGCATAGGGAATGACTTTCATTTTCTTTCTATCTTCTGCAGTGGTCGGGCATTGAGTCTGACTCAACTTCACACCTTGTAACACATGCAAGAACCCTTTCTTTGACTGATCCATTTTGAACTTCTGCAAAACTTTATCAAGGTATGTGCTTTATGAAAGTCCAACTAAGCGTCGTAATCTATCTCTATAGATATTGATGCCCAATATATAAGCAGCTTCACCGAGGTCTTTCATTGAAAAATTCTTATTCAAGTATCCATTATGCTATCCAGAAATTCTCTATTATTTCCAATCAACAATATGTCATCCACATGTAATATTAGAAATGCTACATAGCTCCCACTCACTTTCTTGTAAATACAGGCTTCTCCAAAAGTCTGTATAAAACCATATGCTTTGATCACACCATCAAAGCGTATATTCCAACTCCGGGAGGCTTGCACCGGTCCATAAATGGATCACTGGAGCTTGCACACTTTGTGAGCACCTTTTGGATCGACAAAACCCTCCGATTGCATCATATACAACTCTTCTTTAAGATATCCATCAAGGAATGCAGTTTTGACATCCATTTGCCAAATTTCATAATCATAAAATGCGGCAATTTCTAACATGATTCAGACAGACTTAAGCATCACTACGGGTGAGAAGGTCTCATCGTAGTCAACTCCTTGAACTTCTAGAAAACCTTTCGCAACAAGTCGAGCTTTCTAGATAGTAACATTACCTTCGGCGTCAGTCTTCTTCTTGAAGATCCATTTATTCTCTATTGCTTGCCGATCATCGGGCTAGTCAAACCAAAGTCCACACTTTGTTCTCATACATGGATCCCATCTCAGATTTCATGGCCTCAAGCCATTTCGCGGACTCTGGGCTCATCATCGCTTCCTCATAGTTCGTAGGTTCATCATGGTTAAGTAACATGACCTCCAGAACAGGATTACTGTACCACTCTGGTGCGGATCTAGTTGACCTACAAGGTTCGGTAGTAACTTGATCAGTAGCTTCCCCACTAATTGGTGTAGGAATCAGTGGAACTAATTTCTGTGATGAACTACTTTCCAATTTGGGAGAAGGTAAAATTACCTCATGATGTTCCACTTTCCTCCCACTCACTTTTTTCGAGAGAAACTCCTTCTCTAGAAAGGATCCATTCTTAGCAACGAATATCTTGCCTTCGGATCTGTGATAGAAGGTGTACCCAACAGTCTCTTTCGGGTATCCTATGAAGACACATTTTTCCGATTTGGGTTCAAGCTTATCAGGTTGAAGCTTTTCACATAAGCATTGCAACCCCAAACTTTAAGAAACGACAGCTTAGGTTTCTTGCCAAACCACAGTTCATATGGTGTCATCTCAACGGATTTAGATGGTGCGCTATTTAATGCAAATGCAACCGTCTCTAAAGCATAACCCCAAAATGACAGCGGTAAATCGGTAAGAGACATCATAGATCGCATCCACTACAACATGACCCCTCTTATAGCAACGCAATTTTCCGTATCTAAAAGTCTATGTATGTGTTGCTAGTGTCTTTACCAACGGATTGGGATGCGTAGCCTTATCCTGTGTTGCTAGTGCATAATGCAACGCTTATATTTTCGTTGGTAAAAGAGACCGTTGCAAGACTACAACACATAAAACGGACTTCTACAACACTTTTATACGTTGTTGCTTAATGTACAGGAACCAAAATCTTCATTGCTTGGCAATTAAGAATTTCCAACACTTCAAGAGTTAATAATTATATTGCTAGCAATTAAGTTAATGGTCCCATGCAATGGTGATGATTATTTATTTCAAGTGAACAATAAATAATAGAATATACTCACGGGAGGAACAAATCATATATTGGATAAAAATGTTGGATTACAATAGTGGATATTACAGGAGAACATCATCCAAATGTGATGCATAATCCAATTATTTTCCGGACAGCAAAAGTTAAACTGAAAGCATCCATCAACATCCATACAACTTAACTAAAACCTAACCGAAGAACATCATCCCTACAACTTAACTAAAACTGTAAGCATCCATCTTCATCATCATGATCAGGAACATCATCATCATCATCATCATTGCAGTATACTCCCTCCGGTCCTTTTTACTCTGCACATTGGATTTGCTGAAAGTCAAACTTTGCTAAGTTTGACCAAATTTATATTAGAAATTATTAGCATCTATAATATCTAATAAATATAATATGGAAATATATTCCAAGATGAATCTAATGATATTGGTGTTGTTATGTGAATGTCTATAATTTTTTATATAAACTTGGTCAAAGTTGGATGAGATTGACTTCGGACAAACCTAATATACAGAGTAAAAAGGACCGGAGGGAGTACTTGCCATGCACCCATATAATCATCCATTTATCTTTTGCATCTACGAACACAAAAAAATGAATTTTTAACACAAAACGAATTGACATGATGCAAGTAGGAATAGAGGCAGGATATTAGTCACGTACAAAGGTTGAAGGCCATGCAATCTTTGTTTTGTCTACATTACCGATAGTATTGCAGTTTGCGACTGTGTACCAAATATCAAGTCTTCACAAGTGCCATATTGACATGCACTTCCCAGAATTCATTTGTAAGTTCAACATCATCAAGTTCAAATTTAAGAACACAACTTACAACAGTAGCAAGAGATATGTCTCCGTTATGATTTTCCAGGCTCTTCAGGAATACTTTAGATCATGCATGTTAGAGAAAATCAAAGTTATCAATGGAACGAAAGGAAAGAACTCGTAAAGGAATTACAAAAGCTTCATAAATGCTATTATAGTCCCTCCATATGGAAGATGAAATGAGAATAGTCCTAAGTAAGGCTGCTGAAACTACACAATCAAAATTCTGTTTGTACCTCGATCAAACACTAACATATTGGAAACACCAGATTGTTGAGGTCAATTACCAATGAACAATTACGTAGCTCCATCTTTAGAAAAGAATATTGACATAAATCAGACAAGCAGATTAAATTTAGTTAAATTCCCTTATAATATCGCAACATGAGTGAAATGTCAACAGTTGCATAATTGCATGAAGAAAGCAATTGGCGCAAATGGTGTATATGCATGTTCTGACCGAATACAAACCTGTAGACAATGATCTTATGCTTACTCCTATTTTTATATATTGGACCTATTCAATAATATGTCCACATCACAATCCAACCATCCAAGTGCTGATCCATTAATAGTATGCACCAAATAACTCACCCGTTAATCAGGAAGTATCATCCAAATACGAATATTTGGCATTAAAACTGATGAAGAATGAACCTGAACTCCTGCACCTGACTTTGGAGGGGCCAGAGTTTGGTCAAGGCTACACACATAACCATCATCCCACATCATAAGTGCAAGCGGGGCCCAATCCTTGTGTCATCCAATAATCAAGAAGATTGTTTGAATCGAAGAGCAGGAACACGACAACAATAAAACCTACTGCCAAACAGCGCCATAAACCTCTTACTGACACCATATTCATTGACACTATATAAGCCACCTGAAAAACATTTGCCAGCACTTAGATGGATTAGGAGTCTCATTTATAAAAGTCAGATAATTCACAAAGTGTGTGAAGGTTCAAATTCATTTTCTTCTAGTGTATCAACCATAACTACAATAGCATGAATCTCGACTCTATTTTTTTCCTAGTAATCTGGACTTTTTTTAGTATGCCCAAATTGTGAACAAAATTAAACACCAAGAAACAAAAATAGACATGGAAACGAACTTAATACTATGAAAAGAGGGCTAAGCCCGTTGTTTGAGACCTGCTCTGTGAGAACACATGCCTATGCGTCACGTTTATGTTCAATGAAACTCGTCACACAATCAAAATCTCCCATAGTAATTATCTCGCGATTGGAACCTTAGCAGAATTAATCTCACCCCTGGTCTCTCAGCTCTTCGCCATCAATGATACGATATACGGCTGGGCAAAAGGAGAATCTGAGCGTGTTCATGGCCGTACCTTGGATTCACCGTTGTCGCAGGGGACCGGTGACAAGGGGCGGTGCACTGGGATGCAGGGTCATAGGGGAGCAGTGACGACGGGCAGCGCGCCAGGATGCAGGGTGACAGGGGAGTGGTGAAGAAGGGAGGCGCGTTGTACCTTGGATTCACCGTTGGTCGCAGGGGAGCGGTGACAAGGGATGGCGCGCCGGGATGCAGGGTCGCCGGGGAGTTGAGATGAGGGACGGCGCGCCTGGATGGAGGTTCGCAGGGGAGTGTTGCGGGGCAGCGCGCTAGGACAAAGGGTCGCAAGGGAGTGGTGAGGGACGGCACGCCGGGAGAGGGGATCATAGGGGAGAAGTGATGTGCGGCAACTGACGGGGGTGGCGGTCGGCGTGGGAGCTCAGGAGAGGAACAGGGAAGGCTGGGGACTGGGAGCGACCTAAAATTATCCAGAAAGCCAACTTGGGCTAGGCTAGACAAGAGGCTACATTGGGCTTTACTTGGGGTTGTGCCCCGGTTCCAATCTATGTACTAAAATGGGATCACCAGTTGCAAGTCTGCAATTCTACAACGCATATGCTACAATGCTTTATATGCGTATCTCTTGTGAATTTTGCAACACATAGTCAAAACGTTGTAGAATACTTGTTGCTTTATAGAGGGTATCCTTGTAGTGATCATATCTAATAAAGTATGATTACAACGTTCGGACACACCATTACGCAGTGGAGTTCCAGGTGGCGTGAGTTGCGAAACTATTCCACATTGTTTCAAATAAAGACCAAACTCATAACTCAAATATTGACCTCCACAATCAGATCGTAGAAACTTTATTTTCTTGTTATGATGATTTTCCACTTCACTCTGAAATTCTTTGAACTTTTCAAATGTTTCACACTTATGTTTCATTAAGTAGATATACCCATATCTGCTCAAATCATCTGTGAAGGTCAGAAAATAACTATACCCGCCGCGAGCCTCAACACTCATCGGACCGCATACATTAGTATGTATTATTTCCAATAAGTCAGTTGCTCACTCCATTGTTCCGGAGAACGGAGTCTTAGTCATCTTGCGCATGAGGCATGGTTCGCAAGTATCAAGTGATTCCAAAAGCCCATCAGCATGGAGTTTCTTCATGCGCTTTACACCAATATGACCTAAACGGCAGTGCCACAAATAAGTTGCACTATGATTATTAACCTTGCATCTTTTGGCTTCAATATTATGAATATGTGTATCACTACAATCGAGATTCAAAAAAAATAGACCACTCATCAAGGGTGCATGAACATAAAATATATTACTCATATAAATAGAACAACCATTATTCTCTGATTTAAATGAATAACCGTCTCGCATCAAACAAGATCCAGATATAATGTTCATGCTCAATGTTGGCACCAAATAAAAATTATTTAGGTCTAAAACTAATCCCGATGGTAGATGTAGAGGTGGCGTGCTGACGACGATCACAACGACTTTGGAACCATTTCCCACGCGCATCGTCACCTCGTCCTTAGCCAATCTTCGTTTAATCTGTAGCCCCTATTTCGAGTTGCAGATATGAGCAACAAAACCAGTATCAAATACCTAGGCGCTACTACGAGCATTAGTAAGGTACACATCAATAACATGTATATCAAATATACCTTTCACATTGCCATCCTTATTATCCACCAAATACTTGGAGCAGTTCCGCATCTAGTGACCAGTCCCTTTGCAGTAGAAGCACTCAGTCTATAGCTTAGGTCCAGACTTGGGCTTCTTCACTTGAGCAGCAACTTTCTTGTCGTTCTTCTTGAAGTTCCCCTTCTTCCCTTTGTCATTTTTCTTAAAACTAGTGGTCTTGGTAACCATCAACACTTTATGCTCCTTCTTGATTTCTACCGCCGCATCCTTTAGCATCGCGAAGAGCTTGGGAATTGTCTTATCCATCCCTTGCATATTATAGTTCATCGCGAAGCTTTTGTAGCTTAGTGGCAGTGATTGAAGAACTTTGTCAATGACACTATCATCAGGAAGATTAACTCCTAGTTGAGTCAAGTCGTTGTGGTACCCAGACATTCTGAGTATATGTTCACTGACAGAACTATTCTCCTCCATTTTGCAGCTATAGAGCTTATTGGAGACATCATATCTCTCAATTCGGGCATTTGCTTGAAATATTAACTTCAACTCCTGGAACATCTCATATGCTCCATGATGCTCAAAACATCTTTGAAGTCTTGATTCTAAGCTGTAAAGCATGGCACACTGAACTATCGAGTAGTCATCAACTTTGCTCTGTCAGACGTTCAGAACGTCCAGCATTGCTCCTGCAACGGGTCTTGCACCTAGCAGTGTTTCCAGGATGTAATTCTTCTGTGCAGCAATGAGGATAATCCTCAAGTTACAGACCCAGTCCATGTAGTTGCTACCATCATCTTTTAACTTAGCTTTCTCTAGGAACGCATTAAAATTCAAGGGGACGGTAGCACGGGCCATTGATCTACAACAACATAGACATGGAAATACTATCAGGTACTAAGTTCATGATAAATTAAAGTTCAATTAATCATATTCCTTAAGAACTCCCACTTAGATAGACACACCTCTAGTCATCTAAATGATCATGTGATCCATATCAACTAAACCATGTCCGATCATCACGTGAGATGGAGTAGTTTTCAATGGTGAACATCACTATGTTCATCATATCTACTATATGATTCACGTTCGACCTTTCGGTCTCAGTGTTCCGAGGCCATATCTACATATGCTAGGCTCGTCAAGTTTAACCCGAGTATTCTGCACGTGCAAAACTGGCTTGCACCCGTTGTATGTAAATGTAGAACTTATCACACCCGATCATCATGTGGTGTATCAACAAGACGAACTGTAGCAACGGTGCATACTCAAGGAGAACACTTATACCTTCAAATTTAGTGAGGGATTATCTTATAATGCTACCGTCGTACTAAGCAAAATAAGATGCATAAATGATAAACATCACATGCAATCAAAATATGTGACATGACATGGCCATCATCATCTTGTGCCTTTGATCTCCATCTTCAAAGCACCATCATGATCTCCATCATCACCAGCTTAACACCTTGATCTCCATCATAGCATCGTTGTCGTCTCGCCAACTATTGCTTCCACGACTATCGCTACCGCTTAGTGATAAAGTAAAGCAATTACATGGCAATTGCATTTCATACAATAAAGCGACAACCATAAGGCTCCTGCCAGTTGCCGATAACTTTTAGAAAACATGATCATCTCATACAACAATTTATATCTCATCACGTCTTGACCATATCACATCACAACATGCCCTGCAAAAACAAGTTAGATGTCCTGTACGTTGTTGTTGCAGGTTTTACGTGGCTGCTACGGGCTTCTAGCAAGAATCGCTCTTACCTACGCATCAAAACCACAATGGTTTTTCATCAAGTGTGCTATTTAACCTTCAATTAGGACCGGCCGTAGTTAAACTCGATTCAACTAAAGTTGGAGAAATAGACACCCGCCAGCCACCTGTGTGCGAAGCACGTCGGTAGAACCAGTCTCATGAAAGCGGTCATGTAATGTCGGTCCGGTCCGCTTCATCCAACAATACCGTCGAATCAAAGTAAGACACTGGTGGTAAGCAGTATGACTATTATTGCCCACAACTCTTTGTGTTCTACTCGTGCATATATCATCTACGCATAGACCTGGCTCGGATACCACTATTGAGGAACGCAGTATTTCAAAAAAAATCTACGATCACGCAAGATCTATCTAGGAGATGCATAGCAACGAGAGGTGAGAGTGTGTCTAGGTACCCTCGTAGACCGAAAGCGGAAGCGTTTAGTAACGCGGTTGATGTAGTCGAACGTCTTCACAATCCAACCGATCCTAGCACCGAACGTACAGCACCTCCGTGTTCAGCACACGTTCGGCACGATGACGTCCCTCGAGCTCTTGATCCAGTTGAGGATGAAGGAGAGTTATGTCAGCACGATGGCATGGCGACGGTGATGATGAAGTTACCAGTGCAGGGCTTCGCCTAAGCACTACGACGATATGACCGAGGTGGTAAACTGTGGAGGGGGGCACCGCACATGGCTAAGAGATGTCTTTTGTGCCTTTGGGGTGTGCCCCGCCTCCATATATACAGGGGGCAGGAAGAGGAGGCCGCCCCCCTAGGGGCGCGCCAAGTGTGGGGAGTCCTACTAGGACTCCCTAGTCCTAGTAGGATTCCCCTCTTTTTTCGTTTTCCGGAGTAGCAAAGGGGGGAAGAGAGAAGGAGTAGGAGAGGGAAAGCGGGTGAGGGAGTCCTGGATTAGGGGGTATCCAGACAGCCGGACTATATCCTTTGGCCAGACTGATGGACTATGAAGATACAAGATTAAAGACTTCGTCACATGTCCAGATGGGACTCTCCTTGGCGTGGAAGGCAAGCTTGGCAATACGGATATGTAGATCTCCTCCTTTGTAACTGAATTTGTGTAACCCTAGCCCCCTCCGGTGACTATATAAACCGGAGGGCTTAGTCCGTAGGACAATAACAATCATACCATAGGCTAGCTTCTAGGGTTTAGCCTCTACGATCTCGTGGTAGATCAACTCTTGTAATACTCATATCATCAAGATCAATCAAGCAGGAAGTAGGGTATTACCTCCATCAAGAGGGTCCGAACCTGGGTAAACATCATGTCCCCCGCCTCCTGTTACCATCCGCCTTAGACGCACAGTTCGGGACCCCCTACCCGAGATCTGCCGGTTTTGACACCGACATTGGTGCTTTCATTGAGAGTTCCACTATGTCGTCATCATAAGGAGGGATGGCTCATCTTGTTGTCAAGAACAACATCACCTCTGGAGGAGCCCTGGCTGTAGGCCAAACTCTCCGACTAGGCGGCTTCGTCATGACCACCCGCTCGGCCATGGCGTCGACGATGACTTCTCGGGTCATCGAAAATAGCCTCCACATCGGCTCGAAATTTACCGAGCAGATGTATCCAATGGAGCTCTCCTCTTTGAACGAGCTCTTGGATCGCATCGCCGCTCTAGGAGTCACTACGGACTATGATCGGATTGGGCTTAAACCCGACCAAAGGGAGATTAATTCTCCGCAGGTCACCCATCAGATAGCGGTGGTGGAGGAGCAATGCAGCGATTCTTCCTCTATCCTGAGGACGAACTATGTCCGGATTTACGAGCTCTCCAAGCCGGATACCCGTTCACGGGAGGACATCGCCCTAACCCTGAACCTAGAATTAGGCAGCATGCCGAACCTGTGGGGCAACACCCCGGAGCCCGAACTTCCAAGATCGGAAACTCCCCTGCCCCTGGGTCTTAGATTGGGTCAAGGCCTGGACTTAAATCCACCCACCCACCCAGATATAAATGACCTTTCCCACATTAGAAAAGAGCCCCAAGAGACAGTACATCACTATTGGGCCAGATTCCTCCTTGTAATGAACAAGGTCAAGGACTGTCGCGAGGAAGACGCAATTTCGTTCTTTTGCAACAATTGCACGAACAAGGGAATCCTCAACGCCATAAGTCGTCGTGACATAGCACACTTCGCTGACTTGGCGGCCATAGTACGGAAGTACTGTGCGATGGAAAGTGCCTGGAAAACCCAAACAAAATTTTGGGATAATCCGGCTCTGACAAAACCCCCAGTCCGAACTAAAAGGGTACACTCTCACAAGTCGCCCGACTCAATTACAAAGAAGCAAAAACCCACTATAGGGCGTGGAACCGTATTGGAGGGATGGCTTAACGGGCCCTGCAAAATTCATAGTACAGTAGATACCATACCATCACATAGCCTTAGAGCATGTTGGGTACTCCGGCAGGTGGCCAAGAGCAACGAGGATCTCCTCATTCAAAACACCATAGAGCACCATCCCGTGGATAACAATATAGTATTGACAGTCTTCGAGACCTTGGCCTCAAACAATAGGCGTAAGCGAGCACTCCGCAGCCTTGCCGAAGTCTGCCACGTGGCAGCAATAAATCCATGGAGCAACACGGCTATCACCTTCAATGCCAGTTACAAACCTAAATTCCGAACAGCCCGAGCACCCCCGAGCACCAGCCGCCTTGGTCCTTAGTCCAATTGTGGACGGCTTTCGACTTACTAAAGTGCTCATGGACGGCGGCAGCGGATTAAACCTTATTTATGAGGAGACTCTTCAAAAAAATAGAATTAGACAGAAACCGTATTGAGCAAAGCACCACGACCTTCCGAGGAATCATCCCTAGTCGAGAGGCACGTTGCGCTGGGAAAATCACACTAGATGTGGTATTCGGCACTCCGGAGAATTACAGGTCCGAAGAAATTACATTCCAAGTGGCCCCGTTCAGTAGCGGATACCATGCCCTTCTAGGGCGGGAGGCATTCACGATCTTCCAAGCCATACCCCATTACGGGTACATGAAGCTCAAAATGCCCGGGCCCAATGGAATCATCACTCTAGCTAGTGATCCGGACATAGCACTCCGCGCCGAAAACAAAACGGCCGCACTGGCCCTCGAGGCATTATCTGAAGCCCTTGCGGCGGAGGAATTAACTACGCTACGCTCCACTGTGGACAGGGACGACGTGATACTCGCCAAAAGATCCAAGTCCACCTCTTTTAAACCAGCGGATGAAATAGTCAAATTCCAAGTCCATCCAACGGACCACACAAAAACAGCATCCAGCGGGGCACAGTTAAACCCCGCTGTAGACGCCGCACTACGGGAATTCCTGCGCGAAAATTGGGACATATTCTCCTGGCATCCTTCAGACATGCCAGGAATCCCACGCAGGTTGGCCGAGCATAGCCTTAACATTCTAAAAGGATTCAAGCCGGTCAAGCAAACTCTTCGGCGTTTCTCTAAACCTAAGCGACAAGCCATGGGAGAGGAGCTAGCCAAGCTACTGGAGGCCGGATTCATTAGTGAAATAAAACATCTGGACTGGCTAGCAAACCTGGTGATGGTACCAAAGAAGGACAAATCCTGGCACCTATGCGTCGACTTCAAGGACCTTAATAAGGCTTGCCCAAAGGATCCCTTCCCCCTCCCTCGCATTGATCAAATCATCGACGGTACTGCAGGACACGAATCATTCTGTTTCCTCAATGCATACTCCGGTTACCACCAGATTAAGATGGTGGAGTCCGATCAAGCCGCAACGGCATTTATCACTCCACACGGCCCTTCTGTTTTAACACAATGCCCTTCGGGCTAAAAAACGACGGCGCAACGTATCAGCGCATGATTCAAACATGTCTGGAAAAGCAGATCAGCAAAACAATGGACGCATACGTAGACAATGTGGTCATTAAAACCAGACATGTTGACTCCTTAATAGACGACTTGAGGCTCATGTTCGACAATCTCCGAACATACGACATTAAGCTCAATCCGGAAAAATGCGTCTTCGGCGTACCCGCCGGAAAGCTCCTGGGCTTCATCGCCTCCAGTAGAGGAATTGAAGCAAATCCGACTAAAATCCGAGCCCTATCGCAGTTGGCTATCCCAACCGACCTCAAGCAAATCCAGAAGTTAACTGGATGTGTGGCGGCCTTAAGCCACTTTATCTCCCGATTAGGAGAAAAGGCACTCCCCCTTTATCGCCTTCTTCGGTGCACCGAACACTTCGAGTGGACGGATGCAGCCACGGCCGGATTGGAAGAGATAAAAGCCATCCTGGCCACCAACCCAATCTTGGCCGCGCCAAATGTCGGCGAACCAATGCTATTATATATAGCGGCAACTCACCAAGTTGTAAGCGTAGTGCTCGTCGTCGAGCGAGGGACGGATGGACATAAATTCCCACTTCAAAAGCCAGTATATTATGTATCCACTATCCCCACTCCATGCAAATCACGGTATCCACATTATCAAAAGATAGCATATGCGGTATTCATGGCATCCCGGAAATTACAACACTACTTTCAAGAGTGTTCAATCATGGTGGCCTCAGAAGTACCACTCAACGACATAATAAACAACCGCGATGCCACCGGCCAGATTGCCAAATGGGCTATCGAGCTCCTCCCATTCGACATAACATATAGACCATGATGAGCCATTAAGTCGCAAGTACTGGCCGATTTCGTCGCCGAGTGGACAGAAGCCGAACTCCCTAAAGAGTACGGTGCGTACTCCAATTGGATCATGCGCTTTGACGACTCTAAAATGCTGGCTGGTCTAGGGGCTGGCGTCGTCCTGATGTCCCCCACCAGAGATACAGTCCAATACGTACTCCAAATACTGTACACAGACTCCAACAACGCAGCCGAATACGAGGCCCTATTGCACGGTCTCCAGATGGTAGTTTCCATGGGCATTCAATGCCTGGAGGTGCGTGGGGACTTGAACCTCGCAATATCTCAAATAAATGGAGACTTCGATGCCAAGGATCCGAAAATGGCGGCATATCGCAACGCCGTCCTCAAAATGTCAGCTCGGTTCGAGGGGCTTGAATTCCACCGTGTGGCTAGGGAAAACAATCAGGCGGCGGATATCCTCGCCCGTTTCGGCGCTAAGCGCGATCCTGTCCCACCTAACATCCTCTTGGAAAGGCTGTTTAAGCCATCCGTGGTATGGGAAGGGGACACCGGTAACAATATTCCGGACCCGACCACAACACCAGACACCGAACACTCTGACACAATCGGAGGCTCGGCCATCGAAATAACACCTTCAGCCCACGTGATAATGGCCGTCATCGCCCCGTGGACAGAACCATTCCTGGCCTACCTAACCAGGCAGGAACTACCCGAGGACCAAAATGAGGCACGCCGCATAGTGCGGCGATCTAAAGCCTACAAGGTCCATGAGGGAGAGCTTTATAAGAAAAGCACTACCGGAGTCCTTCAAAGGTGCATCTCCGAAGAGGAACGGCGGAAGCTTTTGGCAGAAATCCATGTTGGACTCGGCGGCCACCATGATGCAGCCCAGGACCTTGTAAGCAAGGCCTTCCGTACAGGTTTCTATTGGCCGACGGCCTGAGCAGACGCACATTATCTGGTTCAACGTTGCGTCGGTTGCCAGCCTTTTTGCAAACCAAAGCCATATGCCGCCTACCGCTCTCCAAACAATCCCCATTACCTGGCCCTTTGCGGTCTGGGGGCTTGATATGGTCGGACCCCTTAAAGAGGGAACCCATAAGAAAAAAATACTTATTGGTCATGGTGGATAAATTCACCAAATGGATAGAAGCCAAACCCGTTAAAATGACTGAATCCGGACCGGTGATAGACTTCATATCTGGGTGTGTACATCGTTATGGCATCCCCCACAGCATCATCACTGACAACGGCACGAAATTTACAACCGACGAAGTAAAACTTTGGTGCAGCAACATGGGCATCAAGCTTGATTACGCTTCTGTCTATCACCCGCAAACTAACGGTCAAGTCGAGCGAGCAAATGGTCTTATCATGAGCGGCATCAAACCCAGATTAGTGCGGTCCTTAAAGGAATCAAACACGCACCAGGTAGAGGAGCTCGACTCTGTACTATGGGGGCTGCGGACCACGCCGAACCGCACTACCGGATACACACCATTTTTTATGGTGTACGGCGCAGAGGCGGTTCTGCCCTGCGACATAATTCATGACTCACCTCGAGTGCGCATGTACGAAGAAAAAGAGGCCGAGCTAGATCGGCAGGATAGTTTGGATGCTCTGGAGGAGGAGCGTGACGTGGCAAAAGCCCGTTCCGCATTCTATCAGCAACAGGCTCGAAGGTATCAAAGCACAGAAGTACGGGCCAAAACCTATAACGTTGGCGAACTAGTTCTACGCCTGCCAGAGAAGAAAAAGAACAAACTCAAGCCCAAATGGGAAGGTCCCTTCATTATTGACCAGGTTCTGACCGGTGGAGCGTACCGTCTACGGGATGCATCGGACAATTGACTCGAGCCAAACCCATGGAACGCAGCCAGACTCCGAAGATTCTACACCTAGTGCCGGACTCTATGTTCGTCTCCTTACCCCCGTCAATTTTTTGCGTATCCGTTATCTGTCTTTTCTCTCTTTCTCTCATCCTTTTTTTACTTCTTCCTTCTCCTCAAGGCCTTAAAAGGCTAACTTGTGTCTTGACTGCACAACCTTGACGCGCTAACCACACTCATTATATACCTGGGGCCTTCTTATACAGAATCTTAATATAACTATTTTTCTGGGCTATATGCCCCACACATGTGTCATCCTTCCGCATGTACCTTTTTCGCCATTATATGTATCGATATGACTTAAGTTTTGGCCAAGCTGGGTTGCCTGGCTCTTGTATTTATGCCCTACATTCCCATTAATTCGGCTAGGGCATAAGGGGAGAACCTCTGCGATTGTTACTGTCGGGTCAGCCGGATGTGTACCTCAGACTGGGTGAAGCCGAAAGCTAGCGTTCTTAAGGGAATATTCGGTCAGTGAAAAAAAGATGACTTCTATTTATTTTGATACATGCCCCCATATGTTTATAGTCTGCGTCTCTTTCCGTGGTTCAGACATGCACATTAGCGCATGCGTACCCGGGGAAAGGAACCCCTGACGGAACTATTCTCCCTGGAAGATGTTTCTTACTATCCATGTAATATAACACAGCTAGTTGGGTACTTGTCTGTTCAAGCACTTATGACCCCTATGCCTGGTTTCCACACATACCCCGGTTTTTACATAACCAAGCAGGTATTCGGATACACTCTGGACTATCGGGTCCAGAGGTCGAAGCAAAAAGGTCCGCCATGACAAATGATTTACAATCCGGCTAGGGAGATTATACATGTCACCTAAAATACACAGTCACTAAGACTGACCAAATTCTTCTTTTATACCATCCAACAGGCTGTCTAGCCTACAATCCTGTTGGGAATACTTTGCGGCTAATTCTACTTGGTCATACACCAAACTGACGGGGATCTCTTTCCCATAGGGCCCCACAGGTCCGACCTCGGCCATGTGGTCTGGGTCAGCTTTGGTATATCGCGTCTTCACCATGGCCCAGGCTTCCCTTGCACCTTGTCGGCAGGCTGATATCTTCCATAACCGGAAGCGCCGCCGCGTTCCCTTGAGCTTCTCTATAAGCTCACCCATGCCTCCTGGCAGGGAGGCGGATGGCCACAAAGCTTGGCCAATACCCTACATCACCTGCCGAACTTGTTCGTGCAGTTGTGAGAGCTCTGGTAGAAGATCACCCGCAGACCCGGGCATCTCCTCCGATGGATGACCCGTCAGCATACCTGCAGACATAACTCTGTTAACCAGCTTCTTCGCCGAACTCTTTCAAACGTTCAAGCACTTACTAAAAATGTCGCGTCGAAGCCGCTTATTCTCCTTCACAAAGTCCACAAGCTGGGCTCGGACATCTTTCAGTTCCACGCCCAGCTGGATATTGGTGTCCTGGAGATTATTTTTCTCCCGCCTGACCCGCGTAAGCACGCACTCGCCGGCATTTAGTTGTCGATTAGCACGTTGCACATTCTCCGGTACGGCCTCCGGATTCACTCCGGAGTCATCTGCAACATCTATTGTTAGATTTGCATGCATGCCGCATACTATCTGGTACTTGTCATTATTTGTAATGGAAACAAGTGTTGCCAGAGGGGGCCTTCTCGGACTCCTTCAATGCGGCAACCGCGGCCCGTAGCTGGGCTTTGCACTCTTCCAGCTCTTGAGACAATTGGGTATTCTTCTCTGTAAGAACCTGCACAAGTAATGATCCTTAAATCAGTTGTGTCAACTGTTTCAAGTCTCAGGGGATACTGATATATATAATCGTCAGATTTTCTTACCCGTATATCCTTTACATACTGGTCCGTGGCTCTAGCAAGACCGTTTTGAGCAGCACGGATGTACGCATCTCCTGAGTTGAAGGCATCGAACGCCTCTTGGGAGAAACAAGCGTCACGGAGTACGGCCGGCGACGCCTGTGATTCATGGCGCTCTCCACTTCGGAATTTGTAGCGGATAGTCTTTCCGCATCCTCTATAGGAGGAGCTTCCGGTATTCGCCCCGTGTTAGCTTCCGCCTCTATGTCCGGCCCTGGAGCCCGACTAGTGGAGGCATGATCAGCAACCTCTCCGGATATAGTCCGGCGGGCGTTTTTCCTACCAGGAAACATGGACGTCATTACATTTTGAGAAAGACGACAACCATGGAGCGAGGTTCTGTATCATACCTCTGCACCGGCGTCTTAGTCCTGACTGCCTTCCTTTTTAGCCTACCCGGCTTCGGTGCCCCTTGTTGGTGAGTCACTACGGGTTCTGCATGGCGTCCCGAAGGCCTTCCCTGTAAAACACCATATGTGTACGGTAGGTGAAGTGCATGAAAGGGGATCCTTTGTGGAAGTTGGGACTCCGGTTTTTCTTACGTGTGATGTAGGGAGTAGCCCAGGATAGTCGGCTATGATGGGCACCATGGCATCATCGCAGCTCAATTGATAGAATGTCTTGTCAATCAGCTCCACAAATATGTCCGGATCCTCTTCAAGTCCGGGATCGAGGGCCCGGTCAGGGTCCTCCGGTTGTGGAGGTGGGCTGTTGACCTCCCTTACGGCTTTGCGCAGTTCCTGCCATGAAACAGCAAGGTAAGTATTTATGACAAAGAATGCGGGAAGGTTGGGAGTAAAAAATGACAGCTCACCCAGCTTGGGGGGTTGTACATGGAGAATCCATCCCATGGCTTAATACGGATGAACTCCTCTTCCTCTCCCTTGAACAAATCGGACAGAATTTTTGCTAGAGCAGCAACTGAGTCCGGTCCGTTACGCCCGCAGCGGGTGGCATCATCTTCTCCATTAAAGTGCCACAGGGGTTGCCCTTGATATTGAAGCGGCTGCACCCCCCGCATTATGCATACTAACATAACCTCGATTATTGTCAGTCCTGATTGAGCCAGCGCTTTTATCTGGCCCATCAGGTAAAGGACTTCTCCGTTATCTTCCTCCTGAGGGCTCCATGGGCGCCAGCTCCGGCGTTTCTTCAGAGGGGCATTGTCGAACTCGGGAATACCCATCCAAATAGGATCTGGAAGGGGGACGTCCTCCATGTAAAACCACTCCGAAGGCCTGTCTTCGGACGTCTGCTTCGGGGTACCCGACAGGTATGAGGTCTCAGCGATGCGCCATATTTCGGCTCCGCCCACTTGATATATGGACCCCTTCTGTGAACGGGGCACAAGGCAGAATAGCCTCTTCCACAGCTCGAAATGAGCTTCGCAGCCCAGAAACAGCTCGCAAAGGGCAACATAACCAGCGATGTGTAATATGGACGCGGGGGTGAAATTATGCAACTGGAGGCCGTAAAACTTCAGGAGCCCGCGGAGGAACGGATGGATTGGAAATCCAAGTCCCCTTAGTAAATAAGGGACAAGGCATACCCGCTCCCCTTTAGAGGGATTAGGGAAGCTCTCCGCTTGCTCCCCGCCATTATAGGTGGCAAGCCCGGCTCGAACAGGGACCATATACGCTGGGGGAGGAATCCCTTGGTCTGTAACTCTACTAATTGGCTGTGCGGGACGGAACACTTCTCCCAGTCGTCGGGCTTAGGGCTACGGGAGCGGGAGGAGGAGCTGCGATGGCCGGCCATGTTGGAATGGATTTTTCCGAGTGTGCTCCGATGGATACTCGCCGTGGGAGGATGGTGGGGTATGGATCTAAGAATCCCCGTCTCTTTAAATAGATAGTTTACTTACATGGCTAGGGTGGCGAATGTAAAAATGCCCTGGCTCCTCGCCTTCGCTCGCCACATGGAAGATAGCCCTTATTGGGCGTAGAAGCCAAGAGGTGCACATTTATGGGGAGACAGAAACTACTCAGCAGATATTCAGAATTTGGAGAAGAACCCACCTTACAATGCCAAAGACAAATCTGCACGCCGGACTCATCGTCATTGAAGCCTGGTTCGGGGGCTACTAAGGGAGTCCTAGATTAGGGGGTATCCGGACAGCCGGACTATATCCTTTGGCCGGACTGATGGACTATGAAGATACAAGATTGAAGACTTCGCCCCATGTCCATATGGGACTCTCCTTGACGTGGAAGGCAAGCTTGGCAATACGGATATGTAGATCTCCTCCTTTGTAACCGACTTAGTCTAACCCTAGCCCCTCCGGTGTCTATACAAACTGAAGGGTTTAGTCCGTAGGACAACAACAATCATACCATAGGCTAGCTTCTAGGGTTTAGCCTCTACGATCTCATGGTAGATCAACTCTTGTAATACTCATATCATCAAGATCAATCAAGCAGGAAGTATGGTATTACCTCCATCAAAAGGGCCCGAACCTGGGTAAACATCGTGTCCCCCGCCTCCTGTTACCATCCGCCTTAGACGCACAGTTCGGGACCCCTACCCAAGATCCGCCGGTTTTGACACCGACGGGGGGGGGGGCGCCGCCCCCACCCCTTGTCCAATTAGGATTGACAAGGGGAGGGGGTGCCACCTCCTTTGGCCGGCCCTCTCTCCTCCACTAAGGCCCATGATGGCCCATTAACTTCTCGGGAGGGGTCCGGTACTCCGAAACTTATCTGAAACTTCCCGAAACCATTCCGGTGTCCTAATTGAAGGAAATATGCCCTAGAGGCAATAATAAAGTTATTGTTTATTTCCTTACATCATGATAAATATTTATTATTCATGCTAGAATTGTATTAACCGGAAACACAATACATGTGTGAATACATAGACCAACAGAGTGTCACTAGTATGCCTCTACTAGACTAGCTCGTTAATCAAAGATGGTTATGTTTCCTAACCATGAACAAAGAGTTGTTATTTGATTAACGAGGTCACATCATTAGTTGAATGATCTGATTGACATGACCCATCCCATTAGCTTAGCACCCGATCGTTTAGTATGTTGCTATTGCTTTCTTCATGACTTATACATGTTCCTATAACTATGAGATTATGCAACTCCCGTTTACCGGAGGAACACTTTGGGTACTACCAAACGTCACAACGTAACTGGGTGATTATAAAGGAGTACTACAGGTGTCTCCAATGGTAGATGTTGGGTTGGCGTATTTCGAGATTAGGGTTTGTCACTCCGATTGTCGGAGAGGTATCTCTGGGCCCTCTCGGTAATGCACATCACATAAGCCTTGCAAGCACTGCAACTAATATGTTAGTTGTGAGATGATGTATTACGAAACGAGTAAAGAGACTTGCCAGTAACAAGATTGAACTAGGTATTGGATACCGACGATCGAATCTCGGGCAAGTAACATACCGATGACAAAGGGAACAACGTATGTTGTTATGCGGTCTGACCGATAAAGATCTTCGTAGAATATGTAGGAGCCAATATGGGCATCCAGGTCCCGCTATTGGTTATTGACCGGAGACGTGTCTCGGTCATGTCTACATTGTTCTCGAACCGTAGGGTCCGCACGCTTAACGTTATGATGACAGTTATTATGAGTTTATGCATTTTGATGTACCGAAGGTTGTTCGGAGTCCCGGATGAGATCACGGACATGACGAGGAGTCTCGAAATGGTCGAGACGTAAAGATTGATATATTGGAAGCCTATGTTTGGACAAAGGAAGTGTTCCGGGTGAAATCGGGATTTTACCGGAATACCGGGAGGGTTACCGGAACCCCCCGGGAGACTAATTGGCCTATTGGGCCTTAGTGGAAAAAGAGAAAAGGGACAAGCCCATGGCTGGCCGGCGCCCCCCCTTTCCCCAAGTCCTAGTAGGACTAGGATAGGGGCCGGCCCCCCTTCTCTCTCTTTTCCCCCCGGGAGTCCTAATTGGATTAGGATTTGGGGGAGGAGTCCTACTCCCGGTGGGAGTAGGACTCCCCTGCGCCTCCTCTCCCTGGCCGGCCGGCTCCCCCTCCTCCAACCTTTATATACGGGGGCAGGGGGCACCCCAAGGCACACAAGTTGATCCTTGAGATCGTTCCTTAGCCGTGTGTGGTGCCCCCTGCCACCAAATTCCACCTCGATCGTACCGTTACAGTGCTTAGGCGAAGCCCTGTGTCGGTAGTACATCAAGATCGTCATCACGCCGTCGTGCTGACGGAACTCTTCCTCGACGCTTTGCTGGATCGGAGCCCGAGGAACATCATCGAGCTGAACGTGTGCTAAGAACTCGGAGGTGCCGGAGTAACGGTGCTTGGATCGGTCGGATCGGGAAGAAGACGTACGACTACTTCCTCTACGTTGTGTGATCGCTTCCGCAGTCGGTCTGCGTTGGTACGTAGACAACACTCTCCCCTCTCGTTGCTGTGCATCACCATGATCTTGCGTGTGCGTAGGAAAATTTTCGAAATTACTGCGTTCCCCAACAGTGGCATCCGAGCCTAGGTTTTATGGTTTGATGTTATATGCACGAGTAGAACACAAGTGAGTTGTGGGCGATACAAGTCATACTGCCTACCAGCATGTCATACTTTGGTGCAGCGGTATTGTTGGGTGAGACGATCCGGACCAACCTTACGCGTACTCTTACGCGAGACCGGTTCCCTCGACGTGCTTTGCACACAGATGGCTTGCGGAAGACTGCCTCTCCAACTTTAGTTGAACCAAGTGTGACTACGCCCGGTCCTTGAGAAGGTTAAAACAGAGTCTATTTGACGAACTATCGTTGTGGTTTTGATGCGTAGGTGAGATGAGTTCTTACTTAAGCCCGTAGCAGCCACGTAAAACATGCAACAACAAAGTAGAGGACGTCTAACTTGTTTTTGCAGGGTATGTTGTGATGTGATATGGTCAAGGCATGATGCTGATTTTATTGTATGAGATGATCATGTTTTGTAACCGAGTTATCGGCAACTGGCAGGAGCCATATGGTTGTCGCTTTATTGTATGCAATGCAATCGCGACGTAATGCTTTACTTTATTACTAAACGGTAGTGATAGTCGTGGAAGCATAAGATTGGCGAGACGACAACGATGCTACGATGGAGATCAAGGTGTCGCGCCGGTGACGATGGTGATCATGACGGTGCTTCGGAGATGGAGATCACAAGCACAAGATGATGATGGCCATATCATATCACTTATATTGATTGCATGTGATGTTTATCCTTTTATGCATCTTATCTTGCTTTGATTGACGGTAGCATTATAAGATGATCTCTCACTAAAATTATCAAGAAGTGTTCTCCCTGAGTATGCACCGTTGCCAAAGTTCGTCGTGCCCAGACACCACGTGATGATCGGGTGTGATAAGCTCTACGTCCAAATACAACGGGTGCAAAACAGTTGCACACGCAGAATACCCAGGTTATACTTGACGAGCCAAGCATATACAGATATGGCCTCGGAACACGGAGACCGAAAGGTCGAGCGTGAATCATATAGTAGATATGATCAACATAACGATGTTCACCATTGAAAACTACTCCATCTCACGTGATGATCGGTTATGGTTTAGTTGATTTGGATCACGTAATCACTTAGAAGATTAGAGGGATGTCTATCTAAGTGGGAGTTCCTAAGTAATTTGATTAACTGAACTTAAACTTATCATGAACTTAGTACCTGATAGTATCTTGCTTGTTTATGTTGATTGTAGATAGATGGCTCGTGCTATTGTTCCGTTGAATTTTAATGCGTCCCTTGAGAAAGCAAAGTTGAAAGATGATGGTAGCAATTACACGGACTGGGTCCGTAACTTGAGGATTATCCTCATTGTTGCACAGAAGAATTATGTCCTGGAAGCACCGCTGGGTGACAGGCCTGCTACTGGAGCAACGCAAGATGTTATGAACGTCTGGCAGAGCAAAGCTGATGACTACTCGATAGTTCAGTGTGCCATGCTTTACGGCTTAGAATCGGGACTTCAACGACGTTTTGAACATCATGGAGCATATGAGATGTTCCAGGAGTTGAAGTTAATATTTCAAGCAAATGCCCGAATTGAGAGATATGAAGTCTCCAATAATTTCTATAGCTGTAAGATGGAGGAGAACAGTTCTGTCAGTGAGCATATACTTAAGATGTCTGGGTATAATAATCACTTGATTCAGATGGGAGTTAATCTTCCAGATGACTGCGTCATTGACAGAATTCTCCAATCACTGCCACCAAGCTACAAGAGCTTCGTGATGAACTATAATATGCAAGGGATGAACAAGACTATTCCCGAGCTCTTCGCAATGCTGAAAGCTGCGAAGGTAGAAATCAAGAAGGAGCATCAAGTGTTGATGGTTAGCAAAACCACTAGTTTCAAGAAAAAGGGCAAAGGGAAGAAGAAGGGAAACTTCAAGAAGAACAGCAAGCAAGTTGCTGCTCAGGAGAAGAAACCCAAGTCTGGACCTAAGCCTGAAACTGAGTGCTTCTACTGCAAGCAGACTGGTCACTGGAAGCGGAACTGCCCCAAGTATTTGGCGGATAAGAAGGATGGCAAAGTGAGCAAAGGTATATGTGATATACATGTTATTGATGTGTACCTTACTAGAGCTCGCAGTAGCACCTGGGTATTTGATACTGGTTCTGTTGCTAATATTTGCAACTCGAAACAGGGACTACAGAATAAGCGGACGCTAGCAAAGGACGAGGTGACGATGCGCGTGGGAAACGGTTCCAAAGTCGATGTGATCGCGGTCGGCACGCTACCTCTACATCTACCTTCGGGATTAATATTAGACCTAAATAATTGTTATTTGGTGCCGGCGTTGAGCATGAACATTATATCTGGATCTTGTTTAATGCGAGACGGTTATTCATTTAAATCAGAGAATAATGGTTGTTCTATTTATATGAATAATATCTTGTATGGTCATGCACCCTTGAAGAGTGGTCTATTCTTGTTGAATCTCGAAGATAGTGATACACATATTCATAATGTAGAAGCCAAAAGATGCAAAGTTAATAATGATAGTGCAACTTACTTGTGGCACTGCCGTTTAGGTCATATCGGTGTAAAGCGCATGAAGAAACTCCATACTGATGGGCTTTTGGAACCACTTGATTATGAATCACTTGGTACTTGCGAACCGTGCCTCATGGGCAAGATGACTAAAACACCGTTCTCCGGTACTATGGAGAGAGCAACAGATTTGTTGGAAATCATACATACCGATGTATGTGGTCCGATGAATATTGAGGCTCGTGGCGGATATCGTTATTTTCTCACCTTCACAGATGATTTAAGCAGATATGGGTATATCTACTTAATGAAACATAAGTCTGAAACATTTGAAAAGTTCAAAGAATTTCAGAGTGAAGTTGAAAATCATCGTAACAAGAAAATAAAGTTTCTACGATCTGATCGTGGAGGAGAATATTTGAGTTACGAGTTTGGTGTACATTTGAAAAATTGTGGAATAGTTTCGCAACTCACGCCACCCGGAACACCACAACGTAATGGTGTGTCCGAACGTCGTAATCGTACTTTACTAGATATGGTGCGATCTATGATGTCTCTTACTGATTTACCGCTATCGTTTTGGGGTTATGCTTTAGAGACGGCCGCATTCACGTTAAACAGGGCACCATCAAAATCCGTTGAGACGACACCTTATGAACTATGGTTTGGCAAGAAACCAAAGTTGTCGTTTCTTAAAGTTTGGGGCTGCGATGCTTATGTGATAAAGCTTCAACCTGATAAGCTCGAACCCAAATCGGAGAAGTGTGTCTTCATAGGATATCCAAAGGAAACTATTGGATACACCTTCTATCACAGATCCGAAGGCAAGACTTTTGTTGCTAAATTCGGAAACTTTCTAGAGAAGGAGTTTCTCTCGAAAGAAGTGAGTGGGAGGAAAGTAGAACTTGACGAGGTAACTGTACCTGCTCCCTTATTGGAAAATAATACATCACAGAAAACTGTTTCTGAGACACCTATACCAATCAGTGAGGAAGCTAATGATGATGATCATAAAGCTTCAGAACAAGATACTACTGAACCACGTAGATCAACCAGAGTGAGATCCGCGCCAGAGTGGTACGGTAATCCAGTTCTGGAAGTCATGATGCTAGATCATGATGAACCTACGAACTATGAAGAAGCGATGGTGAGCCCAGATTCCGCAAAGTGGCTTGAGGCCATGAAATCTGAGATGGGATCCATGTATGAAAACAAAGTATGGACTTTGGTTGACTTGCCCGATGATCGGCAAGCAATTGAGAATAAATGGATCTTCAAGAAAAAGACTGACGCTGACGGTAATATTACTGTCTATAAAGCTCGACTTGTCGCGAAAGGTTTTCGGCAAGTTCAAGGAGTTGACTACGATGAGACCTTCTCACCCGTAGCGATGCTTAAGTCCGTCAGAATAATGTTAGCAATTGCCGCATTTTATGATTATGAAATATGGCAGATGGATGTCAAAACTGCATTCCTGAATGGATTTCTGGAAGAAGAGTTGTATATGATACAACCAGAAGGTTTTGTCGATCCAAAGGGAGCTAACAAAGTATGCAAACTCCAGCGATCCATTTATGGACTGGTGCAAGCATCTCGGAGTTGGAATAAACGCTTTGATAGTGTGATCAAAGCATTTGGCTTTATACAGACTTTTGGAGAAGCCTGTATTTACAAGAAAGTGAGTGGGAGCTCTGTAGCATTTCTGATATTATATGTGGATGACATATTGCTAATTGGAAATGATATAGAATTTCTGGATAGCATAAAGGGATACTTGAATAAAAGTTTTTCGATGAAAGACCTCGGGGAAGCTGCTTACATATTAGGCATAAAGATCTATAGAGATAGATCTAAACGCTTAATTGGACTTTCACAGAGCACATACCTTGACAAGATTTTGAAGAAGTTCAAAATGGATCAAGCAAAGAAAGGGTTCTTGCCTGTGTTACAAGGTATGAAATTGAGTAAGACTCAATGCCCGACCACTGCAGAAGATAGAGAGAAAATGAAAGATGTTCCCTATGCTTCAGCCATAGGCTCTATCATGTATGCAATGCTGTGTACCAGACCTGATGTGTGCCTTGCTATAAGTTTAGCAGGGAGGTACCAAAGTAATCCAGGAATGGATCACTGGACAGCGGTCAAGAACATCCTGAAATACCTGAAAAGGACTAAGGATATGTTTCTCGTATATGGAGGTGACAAAGAGCTCACCGTAAGAGGTTACGTTGATGCAAGCTTTGACACTGATCCGGACGATTCTAAATCACAAACCGGATACGTGTTTACTTTAAACGGTGGAGCTGTCAGTTGGTGCAGTTCTAAACAAAGCGTCGTAGCGGGATCTACATGTGAAGCGGAGTACATAGCTGCTTCGGAAGCAGCAAACGAAGGAGTCTGGATGAAGGAGTTCATATCCGATCTAGGTGTCATACCTAGTGCATCGGGTCCAATGAAAATCTTCTGTGACAATACTGGTGCAATTGCCTTGGCAAAGGAATCCAGATTTCACAAGAGGACCAAACACATCAAGAGACGCTTCAACTCCATCCGGGATTTAGTCCAGGTGGGAGACATAGAGATTTGCAAGATACATACGGATCTGAACGTTGCAGACCCGTTGACTAAGCCTCTTCCACGAGCAAAACATGATCAGCACCAAGGCTCCATGGGTGTTAGAATCATTACAGTGTAATCTAGATTATTGACTCTAGTGCAAGTGGGAGACTGAAGGAAATATGCCCTAGAGGCAATAATAAAGTTATTATTTATTTCCTTGCATCATGATAAATGTTTATTATTCATGCTAGAATTGTATTAACCGGAAACATAATACATGTGTGAATACATAGACCAACAGAGTGTCACTAGTATGCCTCTACTAGACTAGCTCGTTAATCAAAGATGGTTATGTTTCCTAACAATGAACAAAGAGTTGTTATTTGATTAACGAGGTCACATCATTAGTTGAATGATCTGATTGACATGACCCATGCCATTAGCTTAGCACCCGATCGTTTAGTATGTTGCTATTGCTTTCTTCATGACTTATACATGTTCCTATAACTATGAGATTATGCAACTCCCGTTTACCGGAGGAACACTTTGGGTACTACCAAACGTCACAACGTAACTGGGTGATTATAAAGGAGTACTACAGGTGTCTCCAATGGTAGATGTTGGGTTGGCGTATTTCGAGATTAGGGTTTGTCACTCCGATTGTCGGAGAGGTATCTCTGGGCCCTCTCGGTAATGCACATCACATAAGCCTTGCAAGCACTGCAACTAATATGTTAGTTGTGAGATGATGTATTACGGAACGAGTAAAGAGACTTGCCAGTAACGAGATTGAACTAGGTATTGGATACCGACGATCGAATCTCGGGCAAGTAACATACCGATGACAAAGGGAACAACGTATGTTGTTATGCGGTCTGACCGATAAAGATCTTCGTAGAATATGTAGGAGCCAATATGGGCATCCAGGTCCCGCTATTGGTTATTGACCGGAGACGTGTCTCGGTCATGTCTACATTGTTCTCGAACCGTAGGGTCCGCACGCTTAACGTTACGATGACAGTTATTATGAGTTTATGCATTTTGATGTACCGAAGGTTGTTCGGAGTCCCGGATGAGATCACGGACATGACGAGGAGTCTCTAAATGGTCGAGACGTAAAGATTGATATATTGGAGGCCTATGTTTGGACATAGGAAGTGTTCCAGGTGAAATCGGGATTTTACCGGAATACCGGGAGGGTTACCGGAACCCCCCGGGAGACTAATGGGCCTATTGGGCCTTAGTGGAAAAAGAGAAAAGGGACAAGCCCATGGCTGGCCGGCGCCCCCCCTTTCCCCAAGTCCTAGTAGGACTAGGATAGGGGGCCGGCCCCCCTTCTCTCTCTTTTCCCCCCGGGAGTCCTAATTGGATTAGGATTGGGGGGAGGAGTCCTACTCCCGGTGGGAGTAGGACTCCCCTGCGCCTCCTCTCCCTGGCCGGCCGGCTCCCCCTCCTCCAACCTTTAGATACGGGGGCAGGGGGCACCCCAAGGCACACAAGTTGATCCTTGAGATCGTTCCTTAGTCGTGTGCGGTGCCCCCTGCCACCAAATTCCACCTCGATCGTACCGTTACAGTGCTTAGGCGAAGCCCTGCGTCGGTAGTACATCAAGATCGTCATCACGCCGTCGTGCTGACGGAACTCTTCCTCGACGCTTTACTGGATCGGAGCCCGAGGAACGTCATCGAGCTGAACGTGTGCTAAGAACTCGGAGGTGCCGGAGTAACGGTGCTTGGATCGGTCGGATCGGGAAGAAGACGTACGACTACTTCCTCTATGTTGTGTGATCGCTTCCGCAGTCGGTCTGCGTTGGTACGTAGACAACACTCTCCCCTCTCGTTGCTGTGCATCACCATGATCTTGCGTGTGCGTAGGAAAATTTTCGAAATTACTGCGTTCCCCAACACTAATGCAACCTTCCAATATATGAATCTTTACCTCTTGACCATTTCGATACTCCTCGCCATGTCCGTGATCTCATCCGGAACTCCGAACAAACTTCGGTCATCAAAACACATAACTCATAATCCAAATCATCATCGAACGTTAAGCGTGCGGACCCTACGGGTTCGAGAACTATGTAGACATGACTGAGACACATCTCCAATCAATAACCAATAGCGGAACCTGGATGTTCATATTGGCTCCTACATATTCTATGAAGATCTTTATCGGTCAAACCGCATACCAACATAAGTTGTTCCCTTTGTCATCGATTTGTTACTTGCCCGAGATTTGATCGTCGGTATCTTCAGACCTAGTTCAATCTCCCGGCAAGTCTCTTTACTCGTTCCATAATGCATCATCCTGTAACTAACTCATTAGTCACACTGCTTGCAAGGCTCATAGTGATGTGCATTACCGAGAGGGCCCAGAGATACCTCTCCGATACACAGAGTGACAAATCCTAATCTCGATCTATGCCAACTCAACAAACACCATCGGAGACACCTGTAGAGCATCTTTATAATCACCCAGTTACGTTGTGACGTTTGATAGCACACAAGGTGTTTCTCCGGTATTCGGGAGTTGCATAATCTCATAGTCAGAGGAACATGTATAAGTCATGAAGAAAGCAATAGCAATAAAACTAAACGATCATTCTGGTTAGCTAAGGGATGGGTCTTGTCCATCACATCATTCTCTAATGATGTGATCCGGCCCGTTCATCAAATGATAACACATGTCTATAGTTAGGAAACTTAACCATCTTTGATTAACGAGCTAGTCAAGTAGAAGCATACTGGGGACACTCTGTTTGTCTATGTATTCACACATGTACTAAGTTTCCGGTTAATACAATTCTAGAATGAATAATAAACATTTATCATGATATAAGGAAATATAAATAACAACTTTATTATTGTCTCTAGGACATATTTTCATCAGTGGGGAGTGAAGAACGGGAAGAAAATGATGGCCTGGATGAGCCGGGACAGATTGAGGCTTTCTAAATCCATGGGTGGCATGGGGTTTAGAGACATGAGGTCTTTCAACCAAGCCTTGCTAGAAAAACAAGCGTGGCGATTACTGGATACGCCGGAGAGACTTTGTGCTCGCCTTCTAAAGGCAAAAAATTACCCTTCTGGACATTTGTTGGATACAGTATTCTCGGGCAATGGTTCCTCAGTTTGGAAAGGTATTTTGCACGGTCTCGATTTGCTCAAGAAAGGTGTCATTCGGAGGGTGGGGAACGGCGCTGACATCCGCACCTGGAGGGATCCTTGGATCCCCCACCCATCGTTGTTTTGCCCTATCTCTCCGAAGGGCACTTGTTGCCTGAACCGGGTGGCTGATTTTCTTGATAAAACGGTGCTTGGCGTGTGGATCGTCTTCGTGATTTTTTTGGCCTATGGATGTGCAGTACAATTAAAAATCAGAGCTTCGCCCCGTCAGCGTGATGATTTCTTGTCATGGTTCCCCGAGAAATGCGGAATATTCACGGTGAAGAGTGCATACAAGCTAGCCACATGTGATCACAACACGGCCTTTGCTAATGGTTCGTCCAGCTCAAACCCAGAGGGGAATCGTTCATTTTGGAACCGAGTTTGGTTGGCCAACGTGCCTCAGAAGATGAAGATTACAGCTTGGCAAGTGGTTACCGGTACACTGGCTACTCAATAGTGCAAGAATTACAGGCATTTGGCCACTCGACTGTAACTCTATGAACTTGCAATAAAAACTCCCTTTACCCTCGCAAAGAAAAAAAGATCGGATAGGCGGATGAGGATAAATCATCATTTCTATTTGGTTTAGGGGTTCGGCTAGGCACGGCCCACAGGAGTAAAACCTAATTTATCGTCCTTTATAGCCGGATAGGGAATAAGTTAGAGTTAGCCTGATAAAATCTCTCTTTGTACTAGACCTCTAGTACATGCTTCATTGAGCAACTCGGGTCCACTCTATTATTGGTTAATTGTTAATGTTTGCCTGGTGAAGGCCAAAATTTCCGCTACGGGGCCATACTAATTCGTATCGACTGTGTAAGTGTGTATCATCTGGATCAGTTTCAGTTTGCTCACCGAAGCCTTTACCCGTCCTGTTACGCTGAAGCATTAGATCTCCTGCTTGGCCATCATGATCGGATTGGCGCATTGTCGTGTTGCCCAACCAAATCATGGGCGCGGCCTCCCACTTCCGGCAAAACGTTAATTAGCCAGGCACCCTGCCACACGCATGCCGGCCTAGCTCGCCGCGCCATGTTTTTCTTCTCCTCTCCTCTGTCAGGAAAGGAAAAGGCATGCAGAGTGGCCGCCAATCCGTACGTGCACATCTTGTCGCCGGCCGGCGGCCTACGCCCGGTCGGTAATCGATGGAGACATGATCCCTGACCCCTCCCTCCCCAGCCGTGGCACGGCAGGGTAGCCCCGCGACGGCGACCTCTGCGGCCAGTAGGGCACGCCATGCACGGGCAAAAGGCACAGATTTGACTTCAGATCGAAACTATTTCACAAACTAAACTGTTTTTGAAAGTATTTCACCCGACTGATCTTTAATGTGCCGCGTCTACAGCAAGGCGCTGCACTCTACTGTGCAACGCCTAACACTTAGGCGCCACATTGTGCAGCGCCTAGCTTTAAGAAGTTGCACTACACTGTGCAGCGCCTAGTTGTAAAGAGTTGCACAGTAAAATGCAGCGTCTTGTTATCGGACGCTACACAAAAGGGTCAGCAGTGTGAAATACTTTTAAAAGCAATTTAGTTAGTGAAATACTTTCGCTTTGAGGTTAAATTTATCAATTTTGCCCCATGCACGCCTCGTATCGTACGTACCGCGCCATGCCAGATTTATCTTTCTTGCCGTGTTGCCCTAGGCCCCAGGCCTCGTTTTCTTGTCTCCGTCGCTCACGCCATCCTGCCGGCCGGCCGTTCATTTCATCACCAGACCAAGTGACGGAGGGAGAACAGACAGATCTAGAGACACGACGAAGTTAGAGATGGCAATGGCGACAATGCATGGGAGATGCATTTGCCATGCTATGGATTGGTTGGACCATGCATGAGCATGGATCCACGGAACACTTGTGTTGCTGACATCGGTGTGATCGATCATCGTTGCTTCGCTAGATCCGCTTTGTGTTCCTCTGATTGTTTGCGTGCGTGCGCACGAACGAAATGTCGTACTGGTTGCCCAAATGTTGCGGTGGAAAAAGAGTCCCGGCCGGTAAACCAACTCACTAACTCATGCATGCATGCATGGCTCGTCCGTTTGTCCTTCAGTTTGACACATGTAACGGCGCCGGCCGGAGCACAATGAACGTCACGCATCACGGCAGTGTGCGCTCAAAGATAACAACAACGGTACGCACGCGGCCATCACGTACGCCCGCCGTACTTGAACTAGGACGTTAGCGCACCATCAACAGCAACGCGTAAAAAACCTCCCGCGTCTGTCCGTAGACACGAATACGGAAGACAGTTATCCAACACTAGCCGCATACATTTTAAACCACATTTTAACTAACCGGATGAAATTTATGCAAACGGATCGATATTCATCAAAGTTTAGATAGAAAATAGGACAAATCATCCACACATAACATGCAAATTAAGTTTAGTACAACAAGGTTTCAAATTCGACTAGATTCCAGATGTCCAACAAGTTTTGTCAGGAACGGATCATATCCTCCAACACATACTTTCCCTTCAGTTTTATCCAACAATGTGTGCATGTAAATGATCGTCCCGTTGACCTGTGGTACAACACAACGGCGCGTGCAATAATGTGTACATCAACATAGAGTGAATGGATCAATTAACAAGTTTAGCAAGAGAAAGTAAAACTTACCATCTCCTTCATGCCCGCGTGCAATGGCCATCTTACCTCAAATTGACTGACCAAGTTGTAGAACTTGATGACACTGATCTGAATAGCGTGCCAGCCATACGACAACGACCTCACGTTGCGTGATCGCATGATGTACACGTTGTAGGATGCAATGTGCTTTCTTGTGCGTAACTTTCCATGCACTTGCTCCCAGAAGGGCGGCCCTCTAGTCCTACCCATGAAATCCGCGGATACGGCCAACCACGCATCACACAGCAACTCATCCTCCATGGTCGAGTAGCTCACCATCCTTCGTACTCTAAAAAATGACATATCATTTGAAAATAAGCTCATTTGACCGAACACCTGCCGGCATGGTGTCCTCCATGGAGGTCGTTGACAGGGGGGATGCTTGGATACAAACGGCTCCAGGGCTGAAAGCTCCGTCGGAACAGTGAGCAGGCGTGTCGGTACTGGTTGCAGATGCCCGTCAATGCCTCTATGGCGGCCGGAGACGAACAGCAGCAGCGGCGGGGGGTGGAGGGTGCGGATGCAAAGCAAAGGGGAGAAAGGGCGGAGTGGAAGGAAATGGGACCGGGAGGGGGTTGGGTGGGCTGGGGGTGGTCGGATTCCTACGTTTCGGGTGTCCAGACTCCGCAAACTTCCCACACTTGTGTCTCTAATTTGCGAGAGGAATCGCGCCCGGACCGCCTCGCAGACCGATACAGATGGACATTGGATGGCTTCCGCGGTTCGAACGGTTGTGGGAGGTTACAGATACGCCTTGGAGATGTCCTTAGGGCATCTTCAAGGCGGACCCTCAAACTTTCACTATACGTCTGGATTATACTATCCGGACCACTTTTGTCATCGAACGAAGACTTGTATATGTCTGCTGAGCAGTCTGTACATACGGATTCCAGTATCTAAGAGACAAACGTGAGGGCTTTGCTGGATCCATGCACGAACGAGACTTGCCTGCTCCCTGCGCGTGCTTCCATCCGTGCTTCCGTGTACGTGGCTTGATTTGATTGAAACAAAACTAGTAAGCTTGCACGTGCAAATGCACGTCCCAACCCATTTTAATTTCAACAAAACACCTACTATCAATCATAACCGTGTATCTAAACCATGACAAACATGCATTCGAAGATCCAAAGAAAGACACTCAAAGAGCTTGAATATGAACCAAGCCACGATACATGGCTCGCTATCATCATGTAAGTTGAGAAACAATGAGAATAGCTAGGATTAGACTATTATTGGGCATAGGGTCCAATACGGACCACGGAATATACTACAAGGAAAAAATATAATGCAAATGACTGAACAATTGGTAAAAGGAATGTGACCAAAAATAAACCGACGCATACTTGTGGAGAGAATGGAACATGATTTATTGGAAAACAATTCCAACCATGTCATGAAATTTGTAGAGAAGCTTCAAATTTGTTTGTGAGATATCATCAATGCGAAGTTCATAATGTGTAAAAATACATCGGAAAGGGAATGTAGAAATCAAGCAATAGAATTTCCTAATGCCCTAGTTCAATAAACTTACTCTTACAACACTATCCCCGTCTCCGCTGAAATGTCTTCAGTAAGATTATATTCTCTACTTACTCTTTATCCAGATTGGTTACTGATTGGTCAGCAACATGAGAGATAAATAAACTTTCACAGTAAATCGCTAAAAAGAAAAGACACTTTGCTGTCAGTGTAAGAAAATGACCCGAACAAAAGACAGCCAAAATTACACTCATAATATGACATGGCACAATATTTTCCATGCTAGATTCATTAGCTAACTATCTGGAACTTTCCAAGTTAAGTTGCGTTAGCTAGCAATCTGAAACAACAGATACCAACTGAAATGTAAGATGTGCCTAGTACAGCTACCGGAGTACCTATTCAGCCATCTTGACAACAACCAGCAAAAAAGGGTTACTAATCTCTGAAAAATAGGTGAATTTTTCTTCCAGTATATTCAAATCACATATTTGCTCCATTCTATTAAAGTAATTTTGGTCAAGATTAAATTTCACGTCTGAAGTACCAAGCCTATAGAAAAAATGCATATGCACCAGATATAATGGGTGCATGATAGTTGGTTAATTGATCCACCCATTGCCACCAGAAAAGATTTGAATTCTATTTATTTTCATATAAAAATTCCTGTGGTACAGTTCATCAAGGTGTAAGCATGCGAGGAAGATCTTGTGAGATCAAAAAGGAGTAAACCCAATGATTCAAGGTGTCAAAGGACTGTACTCAATCTCCAGGTATTAGATAATTAATGTGAGTTTTGCTATAATACACACTGACCCAATTATACCATTTGTACGAATAAGAGCCTTACCTTGTTTATTGTAGTTATTCCACCACGAGGATGAAAAGCTATAAAAAGGACTTCACCAGTGCTGAGACAAAAAAATACATTATGTGCTACAGATAACTTCATGCCTTTGTAAGCCAAACCTTTGTCAAGAGAATATGTTTTATCCGCAGCAACACAAATTGTTGGTGTGATGTATTGAACCAAATGAAGAACAATGAAGGACATAGCACATGGCCTTGAAATAACTGCAATATGTAAGTTGCACTGATTGACAGAAGCAATATAACCTAATTGCTGTTAGAATTAGTCATAAGGGCGGCATGGTGCATTCACCGTGTCAACCTATTATGAAATAGAAATAGATTGTCCAAGACAAACAGAAGATACATTTACAGTCTGATAACACCATGCCTCTTGCCATCAAATATGATTGTGCACCACATGATACTTCTATAAACATCCATGTTGCCCTCAAAATACTACACAGTTGATTCTAGAAACACACCCTTTTTGAATTACAATGCCCATTACGAAAACATCCACGGAAAGACACATTATTGTTTCAGACGGTGTCATTGCTTTCTAATATATATAGTGAGAAAATGTAAGCCAGATCATGAAAATCAACCAATTAGAGATAGGATGATGACCTAGAATTGACAGGTGACTTACACCATGTCTTAGTACCAAATCCAGTTGCAAAGTTCAAACATTAATACATGCATGCCATATGATTTCCAAGAGATACCTTATGTAAATGGGTGCCATGAGTAAGGCCCCCTCCTGAGAACAGAGTTGAGAGAAAGCCTGCAAAATAACATAAAGAATCAAGAACACTAATAAGCATATTCTGCTTAGATCAAAGGCTACTATGAAATAACATTGGTGATCCAACATTTATCCATACGTAATTTCAAAACAAATGCTTGCCCCATATAAAACAATCAATAGAACATATTACGCAGTTGCAACATGTCGTAATATGAATTCAATCCCACACTTTGTTTTGACAAACGGGGAAGCTTATCATTTACCTAAAACAACAGGCTGCTCTCCCATCTACAACCAATTCTAGCAAATAGATGCAAGTCAGAAAAATCTTGCCTTTCAAGAGCAAGAGGACTGAATATAAGATCTTCTAAAAATTTCTGTGTTTTTGGACTGTGCATGAACAACTGGTTTTTCCACCTCCGGGCTGAGATTAGGATAGCCGGTGCAACCTGGAAGGAAATCCAAATTAAATTCATGCTCCATAAGTATGATATATTTAGTTTGCATTGTACTCCCTCCGGTCCTTTTTAGTTCGCATATAAGATTTGACTGAAGTCAAGCCTCGTAAAGTTTGACCAACTTTATAGAAAAAAATACCAACATTCAAAATCTGAAATCAATATCAATAGATGTGTCATGACTTAAAGTTTCATATTGTATAACTTTAGCATGGCAGATGTTGATATTTTTTCATATAGATACGGTCAAACTTTTTGAAGTTTGACTTCAGAGAATTCTAATATGCATAGTAAAAAGGACCGGAGGGAGTACAAATACGAATATGTTCACTCCAAATTTGTTAACCAAACACTAAAATCTGAAGCCCTTGCAGCATGCCTATATATCTCTCTCACCATATCTATCTCCCTTCTGATTACAAGGTGAGATTAATGCTACAAATTTCTTTTACAAATTTGAGAAAAATCAAGCATGTTTAATTTGAGAACCAGAATAACATAAGATTAGAGTAATCTCGAAGACACTATAAAAATGTTAAAGACCCAGTTGCATCAAAAGATAAGAGAAATGACCATGAACAAAATTTTCATACTGCGCCAACATAAATTGTTAATCCACTGAAAGCAAAATAATAACCTTGGCTGCTTATATGAAAATGTTCTAAAGATAGTTTTGGTATATAACATAACAATGTAAAAAGCACGATAAGTTCTAAAAATCATATGCACTATCCATAGTCCAATGGAGACACCGGCAAGCATCTTTAGATGGATGCACCAAGTCTTCACGGAGGATACACCAACAATTAAGTGGTATTCCATTTTAGAGTAATTTGCACTAAACCATTTTTCCAGCAGACCATGACTTATCAATAACTAATATAGTTACTGCAACTCTGCAACTATTCACCTTAATAACATTTTAAGATAATCACATTAGTGTGTCTCTGGTAATTCCATCTATGATAGTTACCTAGATCGCTCGACTTTGAGAGAAAATTCCTCGCTTAAAACCTAAAACAAGAGGAAAAGAAATGAATATGTTTTGACGCAAAGTCATGCATAACAATGCCAGGAATTGCATGTAAAATTGCAACTAATCCGTTATAGTTCGATGATGTATGTAAAATAGAAGGAATTTTGCTCTTCTTTAAACATAGCAGAAGCGCATATGCAAGGGAAAAAGGCCAAATCCGTACAATAACAGTTAGTACAAACATGTAGCAGGCTTTTCATTTTTGATAGTACAACCAAAAATCACACATGAAAGGTTCCTACAAAAATGTAACAGAGGAAGTAATCAAGAGATAAGAACCAAAGGAGAAAAAAATATTGTCTAATATTGAACAAAATAAAATAAAACTCACCCGTATATGCATCCTGAACCTGAGCATCCGCGTCTGCAGTAGCCAGCGACAACAGGAAATTCAATTTGCATCTGCAGCAGCCAGCAACAGCAGGAGATTCAGTTTGCTTTTGCAGCAGCCAACTACAGCAGGGCGCAAGGCGACGACAGCAACCCCAGGGGATCCAACAACCCCATGGACCGAGGCATCCGCGTCGGAGGCATGCTGCTGCCCTTGCCGGGCAAAAAGTCGGACGGACGATTCAGATCGTCCAGGGCCGGAGGCGTCTATGTCGGGGGCGTGCTGCTGCTGCCCCTGCCAAGCGGCGCCAACCCCTGGTCGGCCTGATCGGGGGCGTGTGCGGCCTTTCCTGCTCACCATGTCGTCTCCGTTGCAGTTGCTCCGCGCCTCCTCGGCATCGCCTTCTGCATCTCGTTGTTGACGCGGAGGGGTTCATCGGGGCTGCGTGGAATGTGCGGCGGGGCTGGGCGGGTGGCTTCGAGAAGGGGCGGCGGGGCTGAGCGGCGGGTGCAGAGGGGCCAAGCAGTTGGCGGAGAGAAGGGCGGCGGGGCTGAGCGGCAGATGCGGCGGGCGCCGAGCGGTTGGCGACGAGAAGGAGCAGCGGGCCTGAGCGGTTGGTAGCGACGTGTGGGTTATGTCGCCGCGCGGAGAGAGACGAAGCGTCCTTCTGGCCTGTATTTCCCCTAAAAAAGAGAGAGACGAAGCGGTAGGAGTGATAGTAGATTAAGTAATGGCATGGTGGATAATTAAAGCGTAAAACGCGTTTAGTATGCTGGAGGGATGTAGATCATCAGATTGCAGGTTTCGATCGATAGGATGATCTGGTTCTCCGCCCTCTCTTTTTCTTTTATAGTGGTAGTAGATAAGACTCGGCCCCACCCTCTTAAAATCAGGGGGAAGATGACTAGATTAGAAAGGAAAATGAAAAAAATGATAACCGTAGGATAAAGTGAGAGTACATATGCGAGCATGGAGAGGAAGCAAACCAGCCGGATCCATGGACTTAACCAAATCGCATGCATGGTACCATTCTTTTCTCTCCTCCCAACCGCACATGCATCATTCGCCTCCTCTCTCTCCTCGTAACCACTGGCCAAGCGTAGTGGAGATGAAACTGGGCTATGACCCCCTCTTTCCAAACTGATTTTTTGACTACTATATGCTTACGACTCTGGCCCAGCGCCTCCTCTCGTCTCGTCTGTGAATCAACGCGTCCGCTTCAGCTCTAGTTCCCCGATCCCCACCCTGGCACCCTCCCTGCCTCCCCGTCCGGCGTCCACGACCTGATCCCTCTACGACGGCGGCGGCAGCTGACGAGCAGACCTTATCGCCTTCTTCTTGGCCGGCTGATTCCTCGGCTGCTCGGTGGTTGGAGGCTTCGAGAAGACAGGCTACAGCCCTGCACACACGCACGGCAGCGTACCACGCCAAAGCCGGCAGCCCGGCATGCTCTCTGCGCCCGACGCCGTGGACACCCACGTATTTTCTTGTTAGATGTTGTTCTGGGCCCCATCTTCTGATGTTCTAGTCACTGCTTCTGTTAGTATATGTGAGAATTGAGATTTCTAGGATTATCGGATTTCTAGCAACTTTAATGCCTAGCTGCATGGCAGCTCAGTCACAACTTTTCGTACTAATTTTTTTTAAGGTATCAATGGGGAAACAACCGGAAGATGCTGTATTTTTTTAGAAGAAAAGGTGATGAGGGAATAGTTAAATGTCCATTAGCTCCCGATGCTCTAGCTCTGGTGCCATGTATGAATGAAAAACTATCAGCTGAGCATCCTTTCTCCGTTACCAACTGTGAGCGTGTTCTCTCGAGCTTGAAGATTATCAAGTCAAGTCAAGACTGCGCAACACAGCTTTGTTTGAGGGATATGTAGTGTGGGTTTTTTCATGCATATTGTGTATTTTTATATAAAGCTGGCCCTCTCTTATATTATGGTCACGCTCCGCCACTGCTCGTAACCGGGCACTAAATCACAATATTTCATCACATGCATGATCTTCACCTATTTTTCACCTCCCAACCGAAAATTTTGTGATTAGTATTGGACGGCTCCCTTTGCATCATGCCCACAGACCACGTCCGAACATAAAAACAAATATACACTTATACATCTGCGAGTCAGCAGATCCCCTTACAATTGCACTCCCCTTCTACTTTTTTTTCCTGCGAGAACACTCCCCTTCTACTCTAGAAGTAATAAAGAGGACAAAACCTCCCGGCGGGCTGTAGTGCGGACCAGCCGTAAAGTTTGTACTCGAACCTCCATGACTTTTTTTTTACTTTTGACATGCGAACCTCTATGATTTGTAAACGGAAGGCCCGTCAACGTCGACAGGCCAGTGTTCCGTTATAACGCGCACATGACATTTCAGACGCAACGCATCTAGGGCAGGGCAAGGCAGGACAGGACCCGCAGTAGCCAGTGCGAGCACCTCGAAATTATTGTTGGTAGTCGTACCACCAAGCATCACGTACTGTGCTCGTAAAAGGAGGGGCAATGGATCGATGTGACGTTGCATGATCGCCCGATCAGAAAACGGCCTCGCCCCCTGTTCTGAAAACCGACCGCCGATCGATCCGCAGCCAGCCCGTCAGAACAATCTGCCGATCGCCCAGCATGGGCGAGCGCCGTGCGAGCTCGGCCTAGGCACTCCCGCGCCATGGATCCGGTATAGGCGGGGCGGCCTACTGAGCCCACGCCGGCTGCAGCTAGCGGGGGCGCGTGCGCTACGAACGATAGCGTTAACGCTCTCGTCCATCGGTCAGAGGTGCTACCAGCACTACGTGCTAGTAGCTTTAGGCCAACTCCAGCGCGCGATCCACATCCATCTCGAAGAGTTCAAGGCCCCAGTACGAAAAGGAAAATGAGGCCATAATATTTGTAAAAAAAACATAATATAACTCAAGCATAATTACTTCATTATATAATTTAACTTTATGTCATTTCATACAATGTATAGAAAATTCTCAAGTATCAATACAAAATACTAAAACCAATAAACTAACCTCATGCTCTATTGAAAAGTGTCATCTGTCTTGTGTCCCTTGAAATAAAATCTTCAATTATATCTTCATAATTAATCTTCTCCAATACATCATTTTCAAATGTTATTGTTGCCAAACCATTCAGTCTTTTTTGTGTCATAGTAGAACACAAGTAGGATATTTTTTTTGCGGGGTAACGCAAGTAGGATTTCAACAACTTGAGTTTAGAAAAGCTCCTTTCCGCAGATGCAACAGTTATATGAATGGTTAACAAAATCCTGTATGCAATAATAGCATTAGGATAGAAGGGGCGCTTCATCAAAACCTGAAGAACATCAACAGGGCCCATAGATTTCTGAACTAAATCCTGGATGAAAACTAACTCGCAAAACAGTTCTAGTCCATCAATGTCTTTCTGTTCTCCACTCTTAAGTGCTTTCTCAAGATTAACACAAGCAGCCAACAAACTCTTATCATACAAAGATCACAGCCTATCTGAAGTAAATAAGAAACCAAAAGTTTTTGCATACCCCTGATATTGCTCAAATCTCCTGGTAAGTGAAACTATAGCTTGCTCAACTACTTGGAGAAAATAATTGACCCTAAATGACTCCTCCACAGATTGTGAATGTAACACCCCAAGACCGATGTGCCAGGTGTCTTCCAGTTATTCGCTGTTGTTGCCTTGTCTTTTGCTTGCGTGTCGCATCTTGCCATGTCATCATCCGCATTGCATCATCATGTTTTAAAACTTGCATTCGTCCGGGTTTCCCCAGTTCTCTCTGTTGTCCGTTCCGAGTCCAGACACACTTGCACGCGCCCGCGGCATGTCCGAAATAGTATTTTATAAGTGGCCGGGAAATGTTCTCGGAATGGGATGAGAGTTGACGTGTGGTCTTATTATAGTGTAGATAGACCGCCTGTCAAGTTTCATCGCATTTGGAGTTCGTTTGACGCCCCAACGGATAACTATAGTGGCAGTATAGCCGGTCTAATGTCGGACGTTTTCGGTCTCCGGAAACAGTCGCCGAGCCTCCCTCCCTTCTTTCCTCTCAGCTCGAGACCGTCTACACAGCCCACCTAGTCCATCCTCCTTCCCCTCTTTGCTTCCGGAGTTGTCCGATGCGATCGCACGGTCCGAGACCCTCTCTGCTCAGTGCATCAAAACCCCTCACGTGCGCGTCCGAAAATTGTCCCGGACCCGACCCGGGCAGTCGTCACCGTTGTGTCCGGATCATCCCCAAACATCTACAAAACGTCTCCGTTTTCTTATTTGGGCTCCCTAGCCTATTTTTCCCGACCGTCTGTTTATGATCGGAGGGTTCCGTTAGTCCCTAACCTAACCCACCAGCGTATATAATGGGCAACCCTAGGAATTAGGGATCCTGTCCCATCCTTCCATCCATCCAATCCATCCCCGCCGCCACTCTTATTGTTTTCAGCGCCCAACCAACCACCAAGCCGATCCAATCCATCCCCGACCAACCTCACCGGCCTCTGCTCGATCCCTCTCCTTCCTGACGCAATGGACATGCCGCCGCCTGTAGCTTCCTCGCCCCCATACCCGTGCAGCAGCGAGCAGCGCCTGAGCTCGCCTCATCTCCGCGCCGCTGACGAGCTTCGTTCAAGTAGGAGCTCCCGCAAGACGCCAGGAACGAGACCCCATGCTCTTCTTCGTTCCAGATCCTCCCTGTGCTCCTCCTCCTCACCTCGTCGTCCGGCGCCGCCGCCAGGGACCGAACCAGGCCAGACCACCCGCTCCTTCTTCATGTCTTCCTCTTCTTCTCGTCTCTCCCTTCTCTAACCTCTTCCTTCCTCTGCTTCTTACCGCAGGAGATGGCCGCAGCCGTCGAACGCCATGGATCGGCGCCAAGAGCTCCTATGGTCCACGAGAACCTCGCATCGGGAGCCACCTCCTGCCGCTGTTCACCTCGTCCTACGCCCGACCTCCCCTGACCTGAGGCTGTCGCCCTCGACCGCGCCAAGTCCCTCCTCGCGCGCCTCCTGCACTCTTCCCGCACGAACCCGACGAGGCCCTCCTCACACCTGCACGCGCACGAGCGCCGGAGGATCTCCGCGCCGTGGCTGACGGCCTTCTCTCAAGCCCGGCGCCGCCAGGACTGATCCCCTCAGCGAGCTCCGTCAAGTCCGCCGCCCGCTGCGTCTTCCCGGTGAATCTCTGTCGACCCCTGCCTCGTCTAAGAGTGACCAGAGCCGCGCCAGCTCGTCTGCATCGCGCCAAGGCTGCCCACTCGTTTTCCCCTGCTTCGAGCGACAGGAGGGAGCCGCGCACGCGTTGACTGCTCGTCGCATGGATCCACCGCAGCCGCTCGCCCCGTTGACCGCGTCTGCTCGACCGCGCCCCCTGGGCCGCCTCCACCGTCTAGCGCCAAGGCCCAGCGCGCCTTCCTTGTTCACCGTCGGCCTGGGCCTTGAGCCGATGTGAGCAGTTCCCCTCCAGTCCCTCTACCCTGTGCATGTTGGGCTAGCCTCTGTTTCGGCCCAGTGTAGTTTTTTTAGATCTGTGATTTTGTCTATTTTCCAGGGTATTGCAGTTTTACAGAAAACCCCTTGAACTTCATGCATTTAATAACTTCTCAACCGTGCATCATTTGCAAATAACTTATATATGAAACTTGCTTAGATTATCATCTAGTTTAATAATATGTCATTTTCACCCATGTTTAAAATGTTTAAAATGATGTTTGCTTTAATTTGCTTAAATGCCATGCTAAAATGATTTAATTCATAACTAAATAACCGTAGCTCCAAACCTAAAATATGCACGTGAGGAGTTTCCGGATTTGTTGTTCGTTGCTTCCGGCCTCATTTAACCTTGACTAGATGTGTAGTCTTCTTTTGCCTCACCTCTTGCCATGTTTAACAACATTTAAATTTGTTGTGTACCTAACCGAGAGTGAACTAAATAATTGATGTGGTGTTCCGTCAATATGCAACTCGTTGCATATTGAGCTCCACTTAATTTGTAGGATTGCTTGTGCACTTTGCCATGCCATGCTTCATTAAACCGGACATGCATCATACTTGGTTGTGCATCATGCCATGCTTATGTCGTGGTTGTTTACTATGTTGTGTGCTTCTTTCCGGTGTTGCTTCTTCGGGTTGGTTCCGTTAACGTCGCATTGTGAGGAACCGTTCGTCTACATCTGTTTGTCTTCTTCATGGACTCGTTCTTCTTCCTTGCGGGATTTCAGGCAAGATGATCATACCCTCGAAATCACTTTTATCTTTGCTTGCTAGTTGCTCGCTCTTTTACTATGCCTATGCCGCGATACTACCACTTGCTTATCATGCCTCCCATATTGTTGAACCAAGCCTCTAACCCACCTTGTCCTAGCAAACCGTTGATTGGCTATGTTACCGCTTTGCTCAGCCCCTCTTATAGCGTTGTTAGTTGCAGGTGAAGATTGGAGTTTGTTCCATGTTGGAACATGGATATTTTGTTGGGATATCACAATATCTCTTATTTAATTAATGCATCTATATACTTGGTAAAGGGTGGAAGGCTCGGCCTTATGCCTGGTGTTTTGTTCCACTCTTGCCGCCCTAGTTTCCGTCATATCGGTGTTATGTTCCCGGATTTTGCGTTCCTTACGCGGTTGGGTTATAATGGGAACCCCTTGACAGTTCGCCTTGAATAAAACTCCTCTAGCAATGCCCAACATTGATTTTACCATTCGCCACCTAGTCTTTCCCTTGGGTTCTGCAGACTCAAGGGTCATCTTTATTTAAACCCCCCGGGCCAGTGCTCCTCAGAGTGTTGGTCCAAACATAGCCACTTGCAGCGCCACCTCGGGGAAACCCGAGGGCTGGTTTTAGTTGTACGTAGTGCTCATCTGAGTGTGCCCTGAGAACGAGATATGTGCAGCTCCTATCGGGATTTGTCGGCATATTCGAGCGGTGTTGCTGGATTTGTTTTAACTTGTTGAAGTTGTCTTGTAGAACCGGGATACCGAGTCTGATCGGAATGTCTCGGGAGAAGGTTTATCCTTTGTTGACCGTGAGAGCTTGTCATGGGCTAAGTTGGGACTCCCCTGTAGGGATTGAACTTTCAAAAGCCATGCCCGCGGTTATGGCCAGATGGGAATTTGTTAATGTCCTGTTGTAGAAAACCTAAAGTTGACCTTAATTAAAATACATCAACCGTGTGTGTAACCGTGATGGTCTCTTTCCGGCGGAGTCCGGGAAGTGAACACGGTGTTGGAGTTATGCTTGACATAGGTTGTTCTAGGATCACTTCTTGATCACAGTTTCTCGATCGTGCTTTGCCTTCTCTTCTCGCTCTCATTTGTGTATGTTAGCCACCATATATGCTAGTCGCTTGCTGCAGCTCCACCTCATACCTTTACCTTACCCATAAGCTTAAATAGTCTTGATCGCGAGGGTGCGAGATTGCTGAGTCCCCCTGACTCACAGATACTTCCAAAACCAGCTTGCAGGTGCCGAGGAATCCGTGCAGGTGACGCAACGAAGCTCAGGAGGAGCTCGATGAAGATCTTGTCCTTTGTGTTGTTTCGTTCTAGTTGATCAGTAGTGGAGCCCAGTTGGGGTCGATCGGGGATCTGTGTAGCATTTGGGGTAGTCTTCTTTTATTTTGGCTCCGTAGTCGGGCCCTGATTGTATCTGGATGATGTAATGCTTTATTCTTGTATTTGTGTGAAGTGGCGATTGTAAGCCAACTATGTATCTTTTCCCTTATGTATTACATGGGTTGTGTGAAGATTACCTCACTTGCGACATTGCTTTCAATGCGGTTATGCCTCTAAGTCGTGCTTCGACACGTGGGAGATATAGCCGCATCGAGGGTGTTATAGTGAAACAATAGATGTGTCATCTACGCCCTCATCAAATTGTCTTCTTCTTTTGATTTTACGCTTGGTGCGGAACATTGGATGAATATCCATCTCAAGTGCAATTTCTTTTGCAACTTCTAGTGCTTTTGAAAATCCAGTATCTCTATACTTACTGAAAAATGAAAGCAGGCCTCGTATAGACTCAATTGCAATATCAATAAGCATGTCCTTTGATTGTAGCTGCTTGCTGGTCAAATTAACAGTGGATAATATCTCATACCAGATAATTATTGACACTAAAAATTCAAAACCACCAAGTTCATTTTCTGCCAATGATTGAGCTTCACTACTTGTCAATGGGTCATTATCAATTTCAGCCACTTGTAGTAAAGCCTCCCTTATTTCTGGCATTTGAATCCTTATAGCCTTAACACTCTCAACATGACTCTCCCAACGAGTAGATGACAATGACTTGACAGGCAACTTCTTCAAGTTATCTTTGAGAATTTGCCATCGTTTAGTAGAATTAGCAAATATTGTATAGATGCGTTGTATGACTCCAAAAAGATCTGTTGCTTTACGACAAGACTTGACCATATAACATAGTGCTAGATTTACACTATGACAACCACAAGCTGAATAAAATGCCCTTGGATTTTTCTCCAAAAAATTCTTTTTTACCCCCTTATTGTTTCCTTTCATATTTGACCCATTATCATAACCCCGTCCTCTCACATTGTCCATATCAAGACCAAGATTCTTCAACTCCTCTTCAAGAACATTACATAGACCTTGCAAAGTGGTATTATTCACTTCCAAAAATCCTAATAAAGATTCTCCGATGCAAACAGAAGCAGAAAATGTATCAACATACCTAATTATTAAAGACATCTGTTCTTGATGGCTTGCATCGGGAGTACAATCAAGAATAATTGAGAAATATTTTGCTTCCTTTACCTTTTCAATGATTCTACACCTGATGGCAGTAGCGAGCATACTTATTAACTCATTATGGGTTGAAGGGCCAAAGTAGTGATCACGAATTTTATCATTGGTGATGCGGTCAACATGCTCTTTGATAACTGGGTCGAATTATGCCAACATTTCAACCAATCCTAGAAAATTCCCATTGCTCTCTTGGTACAACTTGCTATTACTGCCACGAAATGTTATATTACGTCCTCCAAGGAATTTTACTATCAAAAAAATCCTGAGCAAAACTTTTCTCCAATGTTCCTTTTCTTTTTCAAGTTCTCGCTGAGAAACTTTATCAATTGTTTGATTCTTCTGGAATCTGAGATGGTAGTCATACCATGCAGTTATATTTGTGATATGCTCTCTACTTGATTCATGCTCTTTAAGTCTAGCCCCAAGATGAATCCAGTCACTTAAACCATCATTTGCTAGCTGGCCTCTCACAAGCCCCCTTTTTAATAATTTGCAACAAAAACAAAATACTTTGTCAAGGTCGCTACTGTATACAAGCCACTCTCTCTCAAACATTTCTCCATTTGAGAGAATTCTATTAAATGATAATGCAGAAAACCTCCTCTAGCCACTCGGATCTACACCGTCGGTGGTCCGCCGACAGATACATGAATGACGATCGGCCGGGCTCGGTGCTGGCCCAAAAGCTCGTTGGCGCACCGTTGCCACTCATTAAGTGCGACGACTGCCCAAAGAAGGTCTTGTGCCGCGTGTCTACAATGCCGGGACATCCCGAATGGGTGTTCATCAAGTGCTCAACCGGTGGGGCATGTGCTACTTTAGCTTCGGTTGTGCTCTCGAATTTGACTAGTTGTGCTAACTTAAAATTTTATTGTGTAGAATGGATGCAAGTTTTGGTATTGAAAAGAAGAGTACATCGATATATTGATAGAGCACAATTTAGTAGATGTTCGTGCAGTTTTAGCTAGCATAGAGGCTAGAGATGAGACTAGTGCACTTGTTGCTAGAATAGAGGCTAGACATGAGACTAGATGTGAGGAAGCAACGTCTACTTCCTTACACTCTAAGAAGAAAGAAGCACGCAAGATTGAGCCTCCATAGATCAACTATGAATGCATCGAGAAGGCACTAATCCAACTTACATGAGCAGTTATGGAAGTTGGATATCTTCTAAAATGTATTCTTGTGGTTGTTGTTTTCTTTGGCCTTGCTTTTCTAGTCAAAATTCAGTAATGTATTCCCATGTATCAAAAATCAATGATGAAAAAAAGATACAGGCTTGAAAAGAAAAGTGTATGCGGACAGGATGCGGCCGGGATGCGTCCGTGCATTGGGCGCACGACCACCGCATCCTAGAAGCCCGAACACGACCCCATTGTCGTACCCCAAACGGATAGAATCCGGGCAAAACAGACGTCCGTTTGGGGTTGTGCGCTGGAGTTGGCCTTAGCTGTGAGCTACGTACGTACACCACCTCCACAGCAGGGCGAACCGGTGCGGTTGACGGAGGCTAGCAACTGTGCTCTGTAAGGTCTTTAACATAGATGCTCTCTCTATGGGTAGAGACTCTGCAGTCTGCACTGGATCGGATGGAATCCTATATACTTAAGAAATTCACCCTCACTATTTGATTTATCTAAACATGCAACATAGACACATCATCATCCAACCACATCCAGCCACGTCACCTCAGGCAGTCCCACGTACACCCGGCCACTCTATGTTTCCAGCCGTAAACCACAGACGTGGAAAAGAGCTTTCCTACATCTACAGGAGAATTACTATAGAAAGGAGGTTACGGGCATCGCACTTACCCGACCACTCTACCATTATTATTCTCCACGCTAGCGTTATATTTTCCCACGAAGTGTCTCCTGTCATCCCTCCTATCTTCTTCATGGAAGCTCTCTCCCTCTTCATCTTCTCTAATCCCCCATTAAATCAAATCGGTGGAAAAGGATGCATCATCACCTTTGACTCCCCCTCTCCCCTGCCTACCCTACCATGTAGGGTCACCATTAATACCATCCCTGTCCTCGCGTCCAATCCCTTGGGCACCTGCCGCTTCGGTCACCGATGCCACCTCTTCTTCTCCTGGCCTATAGGGCTCTCGAGGCCTCTCTCCCCTGTGCTACCATCACCTCCACACCATCGATCTTTTTTTTGGAATGTTGGTAGTTTGACTACCAAATTCATTGATCAGTGGGGGAAAGAATAGAACGAGCTACAGGGAGTACCCAAGGTGGGTTCACGCCAAATATGCTCAAGCAAGGAAGAAGAGAAAAGAACAAAGGAAACAAAAAGACCTCAGACTAATCCAATCAAGCTCAGTCCACACCTTCGATCTAGTTGTGGCCGGCGGGAGCGTTGGCCTAGTCAGGAGGAGAGTCGTTGCGTCAGATTTTTGTGAGAACTACGCCATGATCTGTTGCGATGAGAAGAGACATTGGGCAGTCAAGATCATACAACTGAATCTCACTCACCTGCTCCTCTAGGTCGCTCACGTGTTGCTCTTACGATCCTGCTCAAGGTAATCACCCTGCACTTCATGATCTCAAGTTTACTGAGACCCATTCAACGCCCCTGACTTCTTCTCACTCTCGACCCCCTGTCATCTTCGAGGCACATGCATCTGTGCTGTAGCATCAGATTATGGTGAGGAGACTCGAGCTCCTTAGAAATTTTACATCAGAGGTAGCTAGGTAGGTATACCTTATTTATCTATTCAAAGTTGTGTTATCTCTAAATAACAGGGCACGCTGGAAGAAAAATAGCGTCGAATGTTATAGGCTTTACCAGTCCTAACTGCTATCCATGCAACTCACCGTTTGTACATGACAGTGGAACTAATTTTTTATGTTACATCCAGCAGTGCAGATGATCTGACTATAATCAATCCGGCGTTACTCTATGCAATCTGTTATGCTTAAATAGCAATGTAACTAAATCGGAACATAGCCTGATATGTAATTTGAAACCCTTTTGAAGGATATGAAGACTGGAGGAGCTGTGTGGGTATGGCCATGTGCGTCTCCCAGGTCATGGTGGAAAAGGTGTGCTAGAGCTCAGTTACAGACATGTTTGCATGGGGGGTGTATGTGTACGGTGTACAAAATCTGGAGTTGTGGTCGAGCAGCTAGCATGCCCATCCCAGCCTCCCAGGTATGGTAGCGAAGTAGCATCTACAATGGGTGCATGCAGAAGTTTCTGTCTATAGAATCAGCACAACCAAAGCATGGTGGTCACCGTGACATGGCAGCCGGTAGCATGAATAAATTGGAGAATGAGTAGTCGTCGGCTGCACACAAAGAATACTACCAACATATATACATTATATGAGGTCCTTAGGTATCTCTATCTTTCTCTATCATTCCTGTATGTAATATTTTTTGTCCGCTTTTCCGCTCTTTGACTATTTGATTATGTGAAGATAATTCATTGGTGCTAAACTTAAATTGATTTTTTACATACCATGCTAAACTTAAATCGCTCAAAAATGCATTCAAACACATTAGCAATGCAGTTATATATTGACTTGAATGTACTCAGTTTATGTCTTTTGTATCACCCCATCACTATTTTTTCACTCCATAAATCATGCTTCTATATTGTGCAACAAATTCCCATAGCAACGCATGGGGTATCATCTAGTATCCAAAATTTTGTAGCATATCTCGTGTCTGATATTCTTCAAGCAAAACAGTGGGCATTTACAAAAGAAGGAGAACTTGACACTAATGGGATCAACACGTCAAGTGAGATCATGCTATCCAGCTACCTTAGCCATTGGATTAAGATCCCATGGTACAGATCAAGAAGGGTGGAGACACGCAGGACAATTTGCATGGAGGGCCTCATCATACAAAAATACGAGTAAAATGCATCGTAAGTCATTGTGTTTTGCGTCGTGTGCTCACTTTGGTCACCGTACTTAGGGATACATGCAATACGGTCACTATATACGACAAGACGTGATTATGCGGTCACTATAGCGCGTATTCAGCTCGTACACCGCCTGTTGACAACGTTTTGACCAGTCGACCGCGCCAGGTGGCAGGGAGCGGCCGTCCGCGCGTCCATTTTGCAGACACCCCCCCTGTGTCCTTGGAAATGGGTCAAATCCCCTTGCCTATACGTCTTCGTTACCACTGAAGTAGAGGGTGCGACACAGGGGAGAGGGAGGCGATCGTCGTGGTGCACCGGCTCATCGGCATCGGATGCGCTAGGAAGGGTGGAGATGCGCGGTTCATCAACCCCTGTTCGTCGGGGGGTGCATAGGCGTGGCGGTGATGGCACATGTTCATCGCCCTGACGGCGTGCCGCTCCAAAGTACAGTAAGTCCCAAATTTCCCCCTCTTGTCTTGGATTTTTGGTGTTAATCTCCAATATCTCATTTGGGGATAAAAAAATCTTTAGTTAGTTTTAGGGTTCCTCACATTGGAGTCTATATTTTGGTAGGCTAGGGTTTTGCGCATGATTTGGGGGTTCGGAGTAGGGTTTTAGGTGTGTTCTTGATTGTGACGAATTTGTACCTACTTAAATCAGAGTAGGGCTTGGACATCGTCAATTTTGAGTTAGTTACATAGGACCAGCCGCACTGGAGTTCTAATTCTGCTAGGGTTTTGGTTCTGATTTGGGTTTTTCAGAGAATGGGTTTAAGGGTGTAAAGGTGGTGCCTTGTCGATGTTTATGATACTTGTGTACATGCTTTATTTTTGCAAGGCGCACGGAGCAAAACAAAATCAGTTCAGATCAACCATGGAGGATATTTTCTTGGACGTGGTAGCAACTGTTCTTATGTGAATACTCATGTTGTGTGATATGATTAACTTGATGAAGTGACATGGTCTTCACTTATGGTTGAGAACATAGTGGTGGAGATTGGGTGGGAAATGGTAAGCAAATTGAAGGTGTACTACTTGATTCCTATCCTGTCAATCAAGAAAAATGGTTTGTGAGAAATCAGAGGAGATGCTGACATTTTTGTCTCTTGGTCACAACTCATTCAGTTTGTATTTGGACCATGATAGCAGCTTGGATGCAGACCTTACTGAGGATGATGGTTAATTTCCCAATAACTCACCTGCCTCCTGTATTCAATCCTAGAAAATCATGTAACAATAAGCCCGAGAATGAAGAAACACATGTTGAAGTAGAGCATCCTATTCCTATATATGTGATTTACCCAGACAGTCCAGCAGATGATGTTAGTAACTATGTGTTTGGAAAGAGGAACTGCTCTGTTGTCAATGATGAAGATGCAAATATGGAAGAGGTAGGGACTGTTGTGATTCAACCAGCACAACCTGAGGCAGATAGACCACAACCTGAGTTAGAACAACCACAACCTGAGGCAGAAGGAGCAAAGCAGGAAGTTGTGACCACCAGAACAAGAAGGCAGTGCAATTCTACATATGAAATGGCAGAAGAAGAAGATACATATGATGACAATGATTCAGATGATTCATGTTTTGATCCAGGTGCCATAATAGATAGTGATTATGACATGAATGATGGTGATGATGATCTATATGCAGATAATGTTGACATGGATGAACCTAAAGACAAACAAGTGAGAGGGAAACAGTTAGGTAAAGATAGTGCAAAAGAAAAGGAAAAGATAAAGCTAGAGATAAAGGCAAAGAGAAGCAAAATGATGAACTATATGAGTCTGAAGGTGATGATCTATGGCCACCAGATGAAGAATTGTACATGAAGTTCAAGGCATTTAGGGAAGAGGACCTACACTGTCCTAAATTCCATGTTGGCCAAGTTTTCCAAATAGTTGAGCTACCGAGGACAGCCATCAAAGAGTATTGCTGCAAGAATAGAGTTGATGTTAAGCTGCTTGTGAATGATAGAAAAATATTGAAGGCCAAATGTGATGATGTCTGTACTTGGTATATGTGGGCCTCTTATGACAGTAGAACCAAGTGCTTTATTGTCAAGAAGTATGTAAGTGAACACACCTACACAAAGAAGTGGAAGAGCAAGGCTTTCACCGCTCCATTCATTGCCCAAAAATATTTGGAGAGCTTCAGAGCTGACCAGGATATGAACTTGAGAAACTTCTCCAGGGTTGTGCAGAAGGAGTGGCACATGACCCCAACAAGGATCAAATTGTAGAGGGCTAGGAGGCTGGCTATGAAGATCATACACGATGATGAGAAAGGGCAATACAAATTCTATGGGAATATGGCAATGAGATCAGAAGGAGTAACCCAGACAGCTCTTTCTTTGTGGCACTTGATGAACAAGCAAGGTTCAACAAGGCCTATATGTGTTTGGATGCTTGCAAGAGAGGGTTCCTTCAGGGGTGTAGGCCTATCATCTTTCTAGATGGGTGCCACATTAAGACAAGGTATAGAGGACAGTTGCTATGTGCTGTGAGAATAGATCCAAATAATTGTAATTTTACAATTGCAATAGATGTTGTCTAAGTGGAGGACAAACCCAACTGGTGTTGGTTCTTGGAGAGATTGAAAAATGATCTGGCAATCATCAACACTGCCCCATGGTCAGTTATGAGTGACAAACAGAAGGTACAATATTTCTTTCTCTGACTTTTTGTCAATGAGCTTCGTTATGGAACTTTTTGTTTGATTGCTTCTGTGTAACCATTACAGGGACTAATTAATGTTGTGGATGAGGTGTTTCCAGAATCAGAACATAGATTCTGTGTGAGACGCATGTGGCAGAACTTTCAGCAGCTACACAAGGGTGATGCACTAAAGAATCAGTTGTGGAAGATTGCTAGAAGTAGCACACCAACTAAATATGAGCAATATATGAATGAGATGAAGGAGTTGAGTATGGATGCATACACTTGGTTGCATGAAATGGAGCCAAACACATGGGTTAGAGCTTTTTAAAGTGGTTTAATTACCAAAGTGTGATATCCTATTGAATAACATCTGTGAGGTCTTGAACAAGTATGTGAACTTCTTACTCATGTGAATATCATACTTAAGTGAATTTCTTACTCATGTGAATATTTTACTAATGTGAACTTCTTACTTCTTCATAGATATGTCCTAGAGGCAAGGGATCTTCCTATATCATCCATGTTAGAAAGGATCAAAGGTCAATTGATGACAAGGCACTATACCAAACTGCAAGAGGCTGAGAAGATGACATGGCACATCTGCCCCAAGATCAAGAACCAGGTGGAGAAGATGATAGAGTGGGCAAGTACATGCTATGTGCACGGGGCATGAGATGGAGTGTTTCAGGTTGGAGATAGAAGAACATACTACATTGTGGACTGGCATAACAGTGAATACAGCTGCAAGAGATGGGAGAAGAGAGGGGTCCCTAGTGTACATGTCATAGCTTGTGCAAGACATGAAAGAGTTGATCCTTTACAACTAGTAAATGACTGGTACTCTATGGAGATGTTCAAGAAAGCCTACAACAACATCATATACCCTTGCAAAGAGAGGGAGAAGATGAATTTCCCCCTGTCGGTGTCAAAACCGGCAGATCTCGGGTAGGGGGTCCCAAACTGCGCGTCTAGGATCGATGGTAACAGGAGACGGGGGACACGATGTTTACCCAGGTTCGGGCCCTCTCTATGGAGGTAATACCCTACGTCCTGCTTGATTGATCTTGATGAATATGAGTGTTACAAGAGTTAATCTACCACGAGATCGTAATGGCTAAACCCTAGAACTCTAACATGTATGACTATGGTAATGAGTATATCCTTTCCGGACTAACCCCTCCGGTTTATATAGACAACCGGGGGGGGGATCTAGGGTTACATAGATTGGTTACATAAGAAGGAATCTTCATAGTCGGTCGCCAAGCTTGCCTTCCATGCCAAGGAGAGTCCAATCCGGACACAGGTACAGTCTTCGGCCTTCATGTCTTCACAGCCCATCAGTCCGACACAATAGATAACAGGCCGGACGCCCAAGGACCCCTTAGTCCAGGACTTCCTCAGTAGCCCCCGAACCAGTCTTCAATAGCGAGGTGTTCGGCACACAAATTGTCTTCAACATTGCAAGGCGGGTTCCTCCAAGTGATGTATTTCGGCCATCGATTCAATGTCGCTCTCCTCGACCTCTGTGCGTTAAATAACATCGCCTTCCACATGTCAAGAGATGGTGGAAGGTCAGGGTATTTTTGCAGGTAACACCCCGTCCATGCAAGGAAGAGAGCCTATTAAAGAGATTGGATCCTAGATCCATTTGGCACCACGCAGAGGAAATCCTTGGAAACTGCTTAGGAGAAACCATTCCAGCATGGCTATCGCCCCCAGCTCCTCCACCCGTTCCAGCCCAAAGAAAGGCCAGTGGGAGAGGTGTTCAGTGTCCCACAGTCAATTGACGAATCTGCAGACGCAGTGATTTCTTCCCCCTGCAGATCTAGTTCCTGTTCGAGCGGGGCTAGATTCCTTCAACGGTGAGATTCAGGCAGAGGACCTCCCCAATCCATCTGGGGAGAGCGAGTATGTTTCGTCCCCTACCTGCTAAGGGGCGTTGGATTTCCCATTCATCCGTTCCTCCGAGGGCTTTTGGAATACTATGGCCTCTAGCTGCACAACTTCACCCCTACCTCCATTTTGCACATTGCGGGTCACGTCCCTTTATGTGAACTATTCCTGGGTATCGAGGCTCATTTCGAGCTATGGAGGAAATTGTTTTGTCTTGTCCCACGTAATCACGAGGGGTCAATATTTGAAGTGGGCGGAGCCGAAGTATGGCGTATCGCTGATACCGGATATCTGTCCGGCACACCAAGGAAGGCATCCGAAGAATGGCCTTTCGAATGGTTCTATATTGAGGATGTCGTGCTTCCCAACCCAGTTCGAAAGGGTCTTCCTGAATTTGCGAGTGTTCCGCTGAAGAAACTCCACAGTTGGCGTTCTCGGAGTCTTGAAGAGGATGACAGCGCAGAAGTTTGCCAGCTTACGAGCAAGACAAAGACGCTCTCTCGGTCTGAACTCACAATAATCGAGGTAATGGCGATCTCCATAGCGTGTGGGGTTCAACCGCTACAATACAGAGGGCTACCCATGTGGCACTATAATGGGGAGGATAACGCCTCCCGCTATGGCCAAAAGGCCCCGGATACCCCCGCCGCTCTGGCCAAAATATTGGCCGAGCCGTTTAAAGGGGAGGAAGAGGAATTTCTTCGCATTAAGCGCAGAGATGGATATTCTATGTATGATCCTCCCAGTTGGGTAAGCTTCGACCCCCCCTATTCTACTCATTCCCCTTCCGGATTACTTTTGATAAATTTCAAGTCTGTTTATGACAGCACTGGCGGAAGGTCATTGAAGGACTTCATAGTCCCGCCCCACAACCGGAGATCCACAACCGGGAGCTAGATCCTGGGTTTGAAGAGGTTCCGAATATATTCGTGGTGCTTGCGGGGGGAGTGTTTTACCAGACAAGCTATGACGGCACAGAAGTGGCCATCACCACCGACTACCTTGGCCTTCTTCCTGCTTCACATGCAAATAATTAAGAATCACCTTCTCCAAAAGAGTGCTCTTATTCTGCCTCACCCACCGCACTGTATCGTGCTTCACAGGGGAGACATTCGGCGATTTCGAAGAGATCGGCTCCTGCGTCGAGCAAGCCTTCCAAGAGGAAAGCAAACGAAGACACAGCCGTGCCTTCATCGAAGAGGTATGAATTCACCAACCCGCACCTGAGCAGTCACGTCCAACCATGACCTTCCCGTTTTCCATGTGTCAGGAGGAAGGTGCGCCGGACTATACCCGGAGGTTCGAGCGGCCGTACTTCCGTAGACAGGATTCAAATCCTGCCGTGCAGACGGGGGCTGATGCAGGGGCGACGCCGGACTGTCCTCCAGCCGAGGACTCGGATGATGTATCCGTCACCAACTCGGAAGTGGAGAGTGCCATGAATCATCGGCGCCGCCGGGCCATTTTACAAGACCTTGGCTTTTCAGAAGAGTCGTTTAACGCCTTCAGCTCAGTCGATGCATACATCCGGGCTGCTCGAGATGGGATTCACAGGGCCACAAAGCAACATTTGAAAGATGTGCAGGTAAATTCGCTTTGTCTGACTATGATAACCATATGCCAGTAGCCCCCGAGATTTAAAGGAGTTGAAACAACTGATTTAAGGATCAATGTTCAACCAGGTGCTTACGGAGAGGAATACCCAGCTAGCTCAGGAATTAGAAAAGTGTCAGCGCCAGCTGCTTGCTGCCAATGCCGAACTGGAGAAATACAAGGCATCTCCCGGTAATATTTTCCTCTATCGAAAATTCATAATGATACACCGATAGTGTGAATCTGGGTTCTAATCTTTGTGTTGGGTCGTTAAACCAAGTACGAGAGCAACTGGACGCCGCTCGAAGCGAAGAACACGGAGCCAAAAAGCTACTAGCCGCGGGCGAGCGTGTATTGACAAAAGTCGTTGAAGAGAAAAAGAAACTCCAGGATTCGAACACCAAACTGGGCGAAGAACTAAAACGCAGCTAGTCGACTCTGTGAAGGAGAACAAGAAGCTGCGAGGCGGCATATTCAGTACGTGGACACTTTTATCTTATAGCAGTTTGGAGGTAGCGGTAGCTGGTATAGCTGTAATTGCAGGTGTATTTACGATCCTCCCTGAAGAGGAAGTGTCTAGATCATCAAATGATCTTTTGCAAGGGCTGTCGCGGTTGCACGAGCAAGCTCGGCAGGCTACGCGGAGTTTAGCCAAGGCTTTATAGCCATCCGACTCCCCTACAAGAACCATGGAGAAGCTGGTAGAGTTGTTCAAGGGAGTGCGGCGGCGTATCCGGCAGTGGAAGATATCTGCCTGCCGAGAGGGTGCACGAGAGGCCTGGGCCATGGTGAAGACGCGATATACCAAGCTGGATCCTAATCACATGGCTTGTGTCGGACTAGTAGGGCCAAATGGGGAAGAAATTCCCATTAGTATAGTATATGAACAAGTAGAGGTGGCCACCAAATATTCCCAACAGGATTGTAAGTTAGACTACCTATTGGAAGGTGTAGAGGAAGAGGTGTTCGAGTCCAAGTGACTGTGTACTTTCCTCATCTAGCTGAATTGTATATCATTTGTCATGGCGGAACTTTTCGCTTCAACCTCCGGACCCGAAGGTGCGGAGTGTTTCCGAATACCGTCGTGGCCAAATAGGCCAGGGTATGCCTGAAAACTAGGCGTAGGGGTCATAGTTGCTTGAACAGACAAGTTGTATCCGGCTAGCTATGTTATATTACATTGATATCGTAAGAAACATCTTCCACAGAGAATAGTTCTATTAAGGGCTCCTTTCCCTGGGTGTGCATGCATTTAATGTACATGTCCGAATTGTGATGCGAGCACCACAGTTTGTATAACTTCTGGGGGTGCACAACAGAGTGAGTTTAGAAAACATCTTCAATTCACCGACCGAATATTCCCTTAAGAACGCTAGCTTTCGGCTTCACCCAGTCTGTGGTACACATTCGGATGACCGGCAGTAACAATCACAGAGGTGCTCCCTTTATGCCCTAGCCGAACTAACAGGAACGCAGGGCATAAGCACAGGAGCCAGGCAACCCAGCTTGGCCAAAACTTAAGTCATATCGATGCATATAGTGGCAAAGAAACGGGTACATATGGAAAAAACTCATATGTGAGGAGCTTAATGCTCAAGGAATGACAAGAACTTCTGTCCGAGAAGCCCCCAGGTACAAGTGACATACATATTTAGAGATGTATGTGTCGATGGTGTGCGGTCTAGCCGTACCAAAGCGTTAAAACAAGAAAGAAGAAAATAATCGGAAAAGAGAGAAAAAATAATGGAAACTACAGGGGGGAGGATACGAACAAGGGGTTTGGCGCTAGGCATAGAATTTATGGAGTCTGGCCACGTTCCAGGGGTTCGGCTCGAGGCAATTGTTTGATGCATCGCGAAGACGGTATGCTCCTTCGGTGAGAACTTCGTAAATTATGAAGGGACCCTCCCTTTTGGGCTTGAGCTTGTCCTTTTTCTTCTCCGGCAGGCGTAGAACGAGTTCACCAACGTTGTAAGTCTTGGCCCGTACATCTCTGCTTTGATATCTTCGAGCCTGCTGTTGGTAAAATGCTGAACGGGCTTTTGCGACATCGCATTCCTCCTCCAGGGAATCTAGGCCATCCTGCCAATCAATCTCGGCTTCTCTCTCTTCGTACATACGCACTCGAGGTGAGTCGTGAATAATATCGCAGGGCAATACGGCCTCTGCGCCATACACCATGAAAAAAGGTGTGTATTCGGTAGTGCGGTTGGGCATGGTCCACAGCCCCCTGAGTACGGAGTCGAGCTCCTCAACCCAGTGCTTGTCTGATTCTTTCAAAGACCGCACTAGTCTGGGCTTGATGGCGCTCATAATAAGACCGTTGGCTCGTTCGACTTGACCGTTGGTTTGTGGGTGGTAGATGGAGGTGTAATCGAGTTTAATACCCAGATTAGTACACCAGGTTTTTACCTCGTCGGCTGTGAAATTGGAGCCGTTGTTAGTGATGATGATGTGTGGGACACCATAACGATGCACAACACCGGATATGAACTCTATCACCGGGCCAGATTCAGCCGTTTTGACCGGCTTAGCCTCTATGCACTTAGTGAATTTGTCCACCATAACTAGCAGATATTTTTTCTTATGGCTTCCCCCTTTAAGGGATCCAACCATATCGAGTCCCCAGACCGCAAAAGGCCAAGTGATGGGGATTGTTTGTAAGGAGGTGGGGGCATATGGCTTTGATTGGCAAAGAGTTGGCATCCGACGCAACGTTGGACAAGGTCCCGTGCATCTGCTCGGGCCGTCGACTGATAAAACCCTGTACGGAAGGCCTTGCTAACAAGGGCCTGAGCTGCGGCATGGTGACCGCCGAGTCCGACATCAATTTCAGCCAAGAGTTGCCGTCCCTCTTCCTCGGATATGCATCATTGAAGGACCCCGGTGGCACTTTTATTGTAGAGCTCTCCATCATGAACCTTGTAGGCCTTTGAACGCTAGACAATGGAGCAGGCCTCATTCTGGTCCTCAGGAAGGTCTTTCCTATTGAGGTAGGCCAGGAAGGGTTCGGTCCATGGGGCAATGACTGCCATGATGAGATGCGTCGATGGTGTTATTTCGATGGCTGAGCCCCCGACGACGTTGGTGTTTCCGGGATCTTGGATTATGTTTGGTTCCAGACTAGTATTGCTGGTTTCCCCCTGCCACACCACGGATAGCTTAAAGAGCCTTTCCAGGAAAATATTAGGTGGGACGGGGTCGCGCTTAGCGCCGATACGAGCAAGAACATCCGCCGCTTGATTACTTTATCGAGCCACATGATGGAACTCGAGTCCCTCGAACCGGGCTGACATTTTTATGACTGTGTTACGATACACTACCATCTTCGGATCTTTAGCATTGAAGTCTCCGTTTATTTGAGATATTGCAAGGTTGGAGTCCCCACATACTTCTAGGCGTTGTATGCCCATGGAGACAGCCATCCGGAGACCATGTAATAAGGCCTCATATTCGGCTGCTTTATTGGAGTCTGTGTATAGTATTTGGAGAGCGTATTGGACGATGTCTCCAGTAGGGGACGTTAAAATGACGCCCGCTCCTAACCCTGCCAGCATTTTGGAGCCGTCGAAGTACATGACCCAATTGGAGTATGTGTCGTACTCTTTAGGGAGTTCGGCCTCTGTCCATTCGGCGATGAAGTCGGCCGGTACTTGGGATTTGATAGCTCGACGTGGTTTATATGTAATTTCAAATGGGAGGAGTTCAATGGCCCATTTGGCAATCCGGCCCGTAGCATCGCGGTTGTTTATGATGTCATTGAGTGGTACTTCGGAGGCCACCGTGATCGAACACTCCTGGAAGTAGTGATGGAGCTTTCGGGATGCCATGAAGACCGCATATGCTATTTTTTGATAATGAGGGTACCGGGATTTGCATGGTGTAAGGATAGTGGATACATAGTATACTGGATTCTAAAGCGGGAATTTATGTCCGTCCTGTTCTCGTTCAACGACGAGTATGACGCTCACCACCTGGTGTGTTGCCGATATGTATAATAACATCGGTTCGCCGGCGTTTGGTGCGGCCAGGATTGGATTGCTCGCAAGAAGGGTTTTTATTTCCTCCAGTCCGGCTGTTGCCGCATCCGTCCACTCGAAGTGGTCGGTCCGCCGTAGAAGGCGATAGAGTGGCAGTGCCTTTTCTCCCAATCTGGAGATAAAGCGGCTTAGAGCTGCTATGCAACCCACAAGCTTTCAAACTTGTTTAAGGTCAGTTGGCTTAGCCAATTGTGACAAAGCTCGGATTTTGGCTGGGTTTAGTTCGGTTCCTCTATTGGAAACGATGAAGCCCAGCAGTTTTCCAGTGGGGACGCCGAAGACACACGTTTTCGGGTTGAGCTTAATGTCATACGCCCAAAGGTTGTCGAATGTAAGACGTAAGTCGTCTATTAGTGTTTCGACGTGCCTGGTTTTGATGACGACGTCATTGATGTAAGCTTCAACTGTTTTGCCGATCTGTTTCTCCAGGCATGTTTGAATCATGCGTAGGTATGTGGCGCCGGCGTTCTTGAGCCCAAAGGGCATGGTGTTGAAGCGGAATGGCCTACATGGGGTGATAAATGCTGTTGCGGCTTGATCGGACTCCTTCATTTTGATTTGATGGTATCCGGAAATGCATCGAGGAAACACAGTGAGTCGTGTCCTGCGGTGGCGTTGATGATTTGATCAATGCGGGGGAGGAGGAATGGATCCTTAGGGCAAGCCTTGTTGAGGTCTTTGAAATCGACGCCCAAGCGCTAGGGTTTGTCCTTCTTTGGTACCATCACCAGGTTTGCCAGCCAGTCCGGGTGTTTGATTTCTCTAATGAATCCGGCCTCGATGAGTTTGGCCAGCTCCTCCCCCATGGCTTGTCGCAGCGCCGCAGTGATTGCTTGACTGGTTTAAACCCCTTTAATATATTGAAGCTATGTTCGGCCAGCTCGCGTGGGATCCCTGGCATATCTGAAGGGTGCCAGGAGAATATGTCCCAGTTTTTGCGCAGGAATTCTCATAGTGTAGTGTCAACTGTTGGGTTCAGTTGAGCTTCGATAGATGCTTTCTTCTTGGGGTCCGTTGGATGGACATGGAATTTGACTATTTCTTCTGCTGGTTTGAAGGATGTGGATTTAGGGCGTTTGTCGAGGATCACGTCGTCCCTATCCACCATGGAGTGTAGTGCGATTAATTCGTCGGTCGCGAGGGCTTTGGATAGCTCCTCTAGGGCCAGGAATGTGGTTTTGTTTTCAGTGCAGAGTGCTATGTCCGGATCACTGACGAGAGTGATTATACTGTTTGGTTCACGCATTTTGAGCTTCATATACCTGTAATGGGGTATGGCCTGAAAGCGTGTAAAAGCATCCCGCCCCAACAGGGCGTGATATCCGCTCCTGAAAGGGGCCACTTGGAGAGTTATTTCTTCGGACCGATAGTTCTCCGGCATGCCAAATACTACGTCAAGTGTGATTTTGCCCGCACACCATGACTCCCGACTAGGAATAATTCCTCCGAAGGTTGTGTTACTTTGCATGATGCAGCTCCTATATATTTCCATTTTTATGGTGTGTATCCTCATAAATGAGGTTTAGTCCGCTGCCGCCGTCCATGAGGACCTTGGTAAGTCAAAACCCATCCACGATGGGACTGAGGACTAACGCGGCTGGCCCTCGTACTGTTCTGTACTTTGGTTTATCACCGACGTTGAATGTTATAGCTGTGTCGTTCTAGGGGTTTATCATAGCAATTTGGCAGACTTCGGCGAGCTCGCGAAATGCCCTGCTGCGCTTGTTGTTTGAAGCGAATGTCTCAAAGACCGTCAATACTCTTGAGTTATTGTCCCCTGGGGGATGCCGTTCTGGGTCATCCTTGATAAGGATGTCCTCGCCAACATGCTCTAAGGCTGTGGGTTGCCATGGTCTCTGGTGTTGTATGTATTTTGCATGGGCCATCGAGCCACCCCACCAGAACGGTGCCATGCCGCATAGCAGTTTTGTGTTTCTTGACTATTGGACTGGGCGTGCTGCGAGGGTGCGCCCTTTTCGCCTATAGGGGGAGTTGAGTTGGGACTGACGGTTCCCAGCGAGCTGCCTGAGTTTTCCAGGTGCTCTCCATCACGCTATACTTTTGTACGATGGTTGCTAAGTCAGCGAATTTCAGTATGCGGCGGCGATTGATGGCGTTGAGGATTCCTTCATCCGTGCAATTGTTGCAGAACGCTGATATTGCGTGCTCATCATGGCAATCTTTTACCTTGTCCTTGACAAGGAGGAATCTAGCCCAGAAGTGGTGGACCGTTTCCCGAGACTGCTGTTTTATGCTCATGAGAGCGGCTATATCCGGGTGGGTGGGTGGAATTAAATCTGAACCCCGATCTGACCGATTATCCGGAGTCTAACGACCTTCCGGGCTTAACAGTCCGGGTTCCGGAATATCTTCTGATTGTTTAGGACCGCCGTCTGATGCTATGTTCGGAGGGTTGGTCGCATCCTTTCGCGGGTGGGTATCCGGCTCTTCCTGGTCGGCGATCCGAACATAGCCCGTCTTCGGTATAGAAGAAGACTCGTCGTCCTGCTCCACGACTACCGCAATCTGGTGGGTGACCGGTAGGGTCTCGATTTCTCCTTGATCGGTTTTAGGCCCGATCCGATCGTAGTCTGTGGCTATTCCCAAAGCGGCGATGCGATCTAGGAGTTCATTCAAAGATGAAAACTCTGTCGGATCCATCTCCTTGGAGTGCTCGGAGTTGATGCGAAGGAGGTTTTCGATGGCTCGAGAGGTCATCATCGGCTCAACGGTGGAACGGGCGATCATAGTAAAGCCGCCCAACCGGAGGGTTTGGCCTGGGGCCAGAGCTCCCCCGGAGGTGATGTTGTCTTTAAGGACAAGGCGAGCCATCGAGCGTTTCGTCAACGGCACAGTGGAACTCTCAATGAAAGCACCAATGTTGGTGTCAAAACCGGCGGATCTCGGGTAGGGGGTCCCGAACTGTGCGTCTAGGATCGATGGTAACAGGAGACGGGGGACACAATGTTTACGCAGGTTCGGGCCCTCTCTATGGAGGTAATACCCTACGTCCTACTTGATTGATCTTGATGAATATGAGTGTTACAAGAGTTGATCTACCACGAGATCATAATGGCTAACCCTAGAAGTCTAACTTGTATGACTATGGTAATGAGTATATCCTTTCCGGACTAACCCATCCGGTTTATATAGACACCGGGGGGGATCTAGGGTTAAATAGAGTCGTTTACATAAGGAATCTTCATAGTCGGTCGCCAAGCTTGCCTTCCACGCCAAGGAGAGTCCAATTCGGACACAGGTACAGTCTTCGGCCTTCATGTCTTCACAGCCCATCAGTCCGACCCAATAGATAACAGGCCAGACGCCCGAGGACCCCTTAGTCCAGGACTCCCTCACCCCCCACTTGAGCCCCCACTTTATGAAACACAAGTAGGTAGACCATGCACAAGAAGAAGGAAAGCTCCAGGAGAAGTGGTTTGCAGCACTGGTGGAAAGAAGTTGTCTAGGAATGGTGTGATCATCCATTGTAGGTATTGTGGTGAGGCAGATCAAAACAAGAAGGGTTGCCCAGACTTGAAGGCAGGACTGCCTCCTCCACACATGCAAGCTACTGGAAATGTGCAAGAAAATCATGGGGAGAGTAGTCAACAAGCAAATCCAACTCAAGAAGAAAATCCCACTCAAGAAGGAATTCCAAGTCAATAAGCAAATGCCCAGGTCTTACTTTTATTTCCTGGTTACTCTTATGTATTTACAGCAAATGCCCACTCTTTTGAGGATGTCAGTTGTCAAAACAAGCTAACTTGGATATCTTACTTTTGTATTAATAGGATGAGAACTCTACAGAAAGCATTGCGGTTATTGAAGATCTTATGGTGGATCTCTTGATGCAGCAGGTGGGGCTCACTAGTGCCTAGTGGCATTCATTGATATTGCATGCATTCATTCACTAGTGTTTAATGTTGTTTGTTTTAACTTCATGAAGAGGCCAGTTCAAAGAGTGACTCAAGCAAGGCCTATTCTAGAGTCCACATTCATCTCATCTATATAGGTTTTGATGAACCAATCACAACCAAGCTTTAGAACAACCGCCATTCAGCAAGGAGAATTAGCTAAGAAGTTTCTAGCATTGAAAAAGCAAAGAGACAAAGAAGTGGAGGACAAAAAAGAAGCTCTACTTGCAGCAAGGAGAGAAGAGCAGCAGCAGATATTGCCAGGAAAAGGCATGAGCAAGCTAAGAAGAAGGCAGCAGTTGCACCAAGGAAGAGGTAGGCAGTAGCTCAAGAAAGGGAGAGGAGGAGAGAAGAAGCTGAACTAAATAAGAAGGCAGCACAAGAGACAAAGAAGATAATTGCAGAGAAAATGAAGGCCATTTCAGCTGAGAACAAAGCAAAACAGGAAGCTAAAAAGAAGGCTGAGAGAGAAGCAGTATCTGCAAAGAAACTTGCAGAGAGGCAGGCTACTGCTGCATAGAGAGAGGCTGATAGACAAGTTGTTGCTGCACAGAGAGAAGCAGATAGACAAGCTGCTGCTACAGAAAGAGAAGCTGCAAAGAAGGAGGAGATGAGAAGAAAAATTGTTGCTGCTGGTAAGAGAAAGGTCCAGGAAGACCAAGTGCTACCTAACAAAGCCAAGAGAACATCTATGTTTGATGTTTTCAGGTGAATATACCAATGTTGGGCTGTGTTTGAATGATATGGTGTCTTTTCTTCACCCAGGATGTAGTTCTATCTTTATGTAAGACTGTCAAACTTGCAATGTTGGGTTATGTAACAATTGATCCATACCGATGTCATGTTGTGAGTTTGGATCAATTGTTGATCATGAATTACCCTTCAATGACTAGAAATATTGTGCAACGGGCTTCTTTGAACTAGTATCAAAATATTTTGCAATGAGTTTGTTTGCTACTAAAAGTATTGTTATTGAAATATGAAGTTTACTTCTGCTTGTGCTTGGTCTTCTTCTCAGCTTTCAACCACAACTTGTTGGCAAATAAACAACTTGTATTTGCTGGTCACCACAAGCTAAGAAGAACAACAGTTTCAACAACTTCTTATTTGTTGGTCACCACATCTTGTATCAGCCTATTCACTGATCTTCTTTTAGCCATACTTTTACATCATTCTTGGTTACCAGTGCATGGTCATCAAGCACAACATGAAATCAACAACATCAATGCTGGATGCAACAAAAGTTTTAGCCAGCAATATTGAATGTTAACCAACAACCATCAGTTAATTAGAAAATGAACAACCTTCAGTTAAGAGAAAGGTTAACATTTAGGTTAACAAGTCATATATCATTACCAGCTTCCTTTCAAAGCCATTACATCATCCCCAAATGAGGTTTACATCCTGACCAAGCATTACATACTGACCAAGCATTATGTCCTAACTGAAAGAGTTTTGCAACCTCCATAACAACTACATTAGTCTTAACCTAAACAAACATTACATCCTGACCAAGCCTGAGTTAACATCATTTCTTCAGAAGGGAGATACCAAACATAACACACAACACTATGACTGATCCCATCATTGCATTCAAAACCAGAAACATCTCTCTACGTAAACCTAAAAGAGCATCTGCCTACTGCTTGGTCATGAGATTTCTTAAAGGCCTCCTGTCATATATCCCAGCTCCAATGCCTGCAAGCCTAGCCCTTTCTTCCCTTTCTCGAATGAGTTGTTACCTCCTATCCTCTGGAGTGCCAATTGCATCCACTGCTTCATTCCCATTGAGGAAATGATTACCAACAAGATACACAGTGTATTCCAACTCCCAGTGCCAGAAACCACAAGGACCCTATGCACACCAACAGGTCCAACAAAAGAGAAAAACTTAAGCACACCAACAGATCCAACAAAAACACTTGATGAAGAAAAGATGAAGATCTTACATTGATGCACTTGTAGAACACCCAACCCTCATGCTTGTCTGTGTTGGACAGGTAGAATTTCACACACGTGCGGCAATGAGGGCATCGGATGAGAGGGACCTGCACAGCCCGGCCGCCGAGAGATGACCTCACCGAGCTCATGGACATGGCGGCGACAATGGTGGGGCAACTGACGCGGCAGCGGCGGCTGGAGAAGGGGGAAAGAGAATAGGGGAAGTAGGGATTTGGAGAAGGGGAGGGGAACAGAGAGCGGGGTGGAGAAGTGGTGGGGATAAAAGACTTGGCATTTTTGCACACCCCCCAATGCAAAGTGGGACATATGACGTGGAACCTGCAGACTGGTCAAGCAGGGTGGCGTACGAGCTCAATACGCGCTACAGTGATCGTATAATTGTTGGAAAACGTAGCATGCAATTTGAAAAAAAAATCCTACGATCACACAAGATCTATCTAGAAGATGCATAACAACGAGAGGGGGAGAGTGTGTCCACGTACCCTTGTAGACCAAATGCGGAAGCATTAGTTTAACATGGTTGATGTAGTCGAACGTCTTCCCGATTCAACCGATCAAGTACCGAACATACAACACCTCCGAGTTTTGCACACGTTCAGCTCGATGACGTCCCTCGAACTCTTGATCCAACAAAGTGTCGAGGGAGAGTTTCGTCACCACAACAATGTAGTGATGGTGATGGTGAAGTGATCCGCGCAGGGCTTCGCCTAAGCACTACGACAATATGACCGGAGGAGTAAACGGTGGAGGGGGGCACTGCACACAGCTAAGAACAATTGATGTGCCTAGAGGTGCCCTCAGCCCCCGTATATAAATGAGCGAGAGGGGAGGAGGCCGGCCTAGGGCGCGCCAAGTGGGGGGGGAATCCCACTTGGACTCCTAGTCCTATTCGCCCCCCTTCCTTCCATCAGAGGGGGAATGGGGGAAGGAGAGGGAGAGGGAGAAGGAAAGGGGGGCCGCGCCCCCTCCCCTAGTCCAATCCGGACTCCCCATGGGGGGCATGCGCCACCCCCTTGTGGCCTGCCTTGCCTCCCTCTTATGGCCCATGAGGCCCATATCTTCCCGCCGGGGGTTCCGGTAACCCCCTCGGTACTCCGATAAGTACCCGAAACACTCTGAAACCATTCCGGTGTCTGAATACTATCCTCCAATATATCAATCTTCACCTCTCGACCATTTCGAGACTCCTCATCATGTATGTGATCTCATCCGGGACTCCGAACAATCTTCGATCACTAAAACACATAACTTATAATACAAATCGTCATCGAACGTTAAGCGTGCGGACCCTACGAGTTCAAGAATTATGTAGACATGACGGAGACACATCTCTGATCAATAACCAACAACGGAACCTAGATGCTCATATTGGTTCCTCCATATTCTATGAAGATCTTTATCGGTCAAACCGCAATGAGAACATACATCATTCCCTTTGTCATCAGTATGTTACTTGCCCGAGATTCGATCGTCGGCATCTTCATACCTAGTTCAATCTCGTTATCGGAAAGTCTTTTTGCTCGTTCCGTAATGCATCATCCCGTAACTAACTCATTAGTCACATTGCTTGCAAGGCTTATCATGATGTGCATTACCGAGAGGGCCCAGAGATACCTCTCCGGCACCCGGACTGACAAGTCCTAATCTTGATCTATGCCAACCCAACAAACACCTTTGGAGATACCTATAGAGCATCTTTATAATCACCCAGTTATGTTGTGACATTTGATAGCACACAAGGTATTCCTCCGGCATTCGGGAGTTGCATAATCTCATAGTCAATGGAATATGTATAAGTCATGAAGAAAGCAATAGCAATAGAACTTAACGATCATTATGCTAAGCTAATGGATGGGTCTTGTCCATCACATCATTCTCCTAATGATGTGATCCCGTTCATCAAATGACAACACATGTCTATGGTTAGGAAACTTAACCATCTTTGATTAACGAGCTAGTCAAGTAGAGGCATTTTAGGGACACTTTGTTTAGTCTATGTATTCACACATCTATCAAGTTTCCGGTTAATACAATTCTAGCATGAATAATAAATATTTATCATGATATAAGGAAATACAAATAACAACTTTATTATTGCCTCTAGGGCATATTTACTTCAGTCTCCCACTTGCACTAGAGTCAATAATCTAAATTACATTGTAATGATTCTAACACCCATGGAGTCTTGGTGCTGATCATGTTTTTCTCGTGGAAGAGGCTTAGTCAACAAGTCTGCCACATTCAAATCCGTATGTATTTTGCAAATCTCTATGTCTCCCTCCTTAACTTAATCTCGGATGGAGTTGAAGCATCTCTTGATGTGTTTGGTTCTCTTGTGAAATCTGGATTCCTTTGCTAAGGCAATTACTCCAGTATTGTCACGAAAGATTTTCATTGGACCCGATGCACTAGGTATTACACCTAGATTGGATATGAACTCCTTCATCCAGACTCCTTCATTTGCTGCTTCCAAAGCAACTATGTATTCCACTTCACATGTAGATCCCGCCACGACGCTTTGCTTGGAACTGCACCAACTGATAGCTCCTCCAATCAATATAAATACATATCTGATTTGCGAGTTAGAGTCATCAGGATCAGTGTCGAAGCTAGCATCGACATAACCATTTACGACGAGCTCTTTGTCACCTCCATAAGCGAGAAACATATCCTTAGTCCTTTTCAAGTATTTCAGGATATTCTTGACCGTTGTCCAGTGATCCACTTCTGGATCACTTTGGTACCTCCCTACTAAACTTATAGCAAGGCACACATCTGGTCTGGTACACATCATTGCATACATGATAGAACCTATGGTTGAGGCATAGGGAATGACTTTCATTTTCTGTCTATCTTCTGCAGTGGTTGGGCATTGAGTCTGACTCAACTTCACACCTTGTAACATAGGAAAAACCCTTTCTTTGACTGATCCATTTTGAAATTCTTCAAAACTTTATCAAGGTATGTGCTTTGTGAAAGTCCAATTAAGCGTCTTGATCTATCCCTATAGATCTTGATGCCCAATATATAAGTAGCTTCACCGATGTCTTTCATTGAAAAATTCTTATTCAAGTATCCTTTTATGCTATTCAGAAATTCTATATCATTTCCAATCAACAATATGTCATCCACATATAATATTAGAAACACTATAGAGCTCCCACTCACTTTCTTGTAAATACAGGCTTCTCCAAAAGTCTGTATAAAACGATATGCTTTGATCACACTATCAAAGTGTATATCCCAACTCCGAGATGCTTGCACCAGTCCATAAATGGATTGCTGGAGCTTGCACACTTTTTAGCACCTTTAGGATCGACAAAACCTTCTGGTTGCATCATATACAACTCTTCTTTAAGAAATCCATTAAGGAATGAAGTTTTGACGTCCATTTGCCACATTTCATAATCATAAAATTCGGTAATTGCTAACATGATCCAGACAGACTTAAGCATCACTATGGGTGAGAAGGTCTGATCATAGTCAACTCCTTGAACTTGTCAAAAACCTTTCGCAACAAGTCGAGCTTTGTAGACAGTAACATTACCATCATCATCAGTCTTCTTCTTGAAGATCAATTTATTCTCTATGGCTTGCCGATCATCGGGCAAGTCTACCAAAGTCCACACTTTGTTCTCATACATGGATCCCATCTCAGATTTCATGGCTTCAAGCCATTTCACGGAATCTGGGCTCATCATCGCTTCCTCATAGCTCGTAGGTTCGTCATGGTCTAGTAACATGACTTCCATAACAGGATTACCATACCACTCAGGTGCGGAATGATCTCTGGTTGAGCTATGAGGTTCATTAATAACTTGATCTGAAGTTTCATTATCATCATCATTAGTTTCCTCACTAATTGGTGTAGGCATCACGGGGACTGTTTTCTGTGATGAACTACTTTCCAATTCAAGAGAAGGTACAATTACCTCATCAAGTTCTACTTTCCTCCCACTCACTTCTTTCGAGAGAAACTCCTTCTCCAGAAAGGATCCATTCTTAGCAACAAATATCTTGCCTTCGGATCTGTGATAGAAGGTGTACCCTACAGTTTCTTTTGGGTATCCTATGAAGACGCACTTCTCCGATTTGGGTTCGAGCTTATTAAGCTGAAGCTTTTTCACATAAGCATCGCAACCCCAAACTTTAAGAAATGACAGCTTAGGTGTCTTGCCAAACCACAGTTCATACTGCGTCGTCTCAACGGATTTAGATGGTGCCTTATTTAACATGAATGCAAATGTCTCTAATGCATAACCCCAAAACGATAGTGGTAAATCAGTTAGACACATCATAGATTGCACCATATCTAATATAGTACGGTTGATGTTTGGACACACCATTACGCTGTGGTGTTCCACGTGGCGTGACTTGCGAAACTATTCCACCATTGTTTTAAATGAAGACCAAACTCGTAACTCAAATATTCGCCTCCGCGATCAGATTGTAGAAACTTTATTTTCTTGTTACGATGATTTTCCACTTCACTCTAAAATTCTTTGAACTTTTCAAATGTTTCAAACTTGTGTTTCATTAAGTAGATATACCCATATCTTCTCAAATCATCTGTGAAGGTCAGGAAATAACGATACCCGCCGTGAGCCTCAACACTCATCGAACCGCATACATCGGTATGTATTATTTCCAATAAGTCAGTGGCTCGCTCCATTATTTCGGAGAACAGAGTTTTATTCATCTTCCCATGAGGCATGGTTCGCAAGCATCAAGTGATTCCAAAAGTCCATCCGCATGGAGTTTCTTCATGCGCTTTACACCAATATGACCTAAACGACAGTGCCACAAATATGTTGCACTATCATTATCAACTATGCATCTTTTGGCATCAATATTATGAATATGTGTATCACCATGATCGAGATTCAACAAAAATAGACCACTCATCAAGGGTGCATGACCATAAAAGATATTACTCATATAAATAGAACATCCATTATTCTCTGATTTAAATGAATAACCGTCTGGCATCAAACAAGATCCAGATATAATGTTCATGCTCAATGCTAGCACCAAATAACAAAGTGTAAAACTAATCCTAAAGGTAGATGTAGAGGTAGCATGCTGATGGCGATCACATCGATCTTGGAGCCATTTCCGACGTGCATCGTCACCTCGTCCTTAGCTAATCTTCGTTTAATCCGTAGTCCCTGCTTCGAGTTGCAAATATGAGCAATAGAACGAATATCAAATACCCAGGCGCTACTACGAGCATTAGTAAGGTATACATCAATAACATGTATATCAAATATACCTTTGTTCACTTTGCCATCCTTCTTATCCGCCAAATACTTGGGGCAGTTCTGCTTCGAGTGTCCAGAACATTTGAAGTAGAAGCACTCAGTTTCAGGGTTAGGTCCAGACTTGGGCTTCTTCCCGGGAGTAGAAACTTGCTTTCCATTCTTCTTGAAGTTCCCCTTCTTTCCTTTGCCCTTTTTCATGAAACTAGTGGTCTTGTTAACCATAAACACTTGATGCTCCTTCTTGATTTCTACCTCCGCAGCTTTGAGCATTGTGAAGATCTCGGGAATAGTCTTTTCCATACCTTGCATATTATAGTTCATCACGAAGCCTTTGTTGCTTGGTGGCAGTGATTGAAGAACTCTGTCAATAACACTATCATCCGGAAGATTAACTCCCAGCTGAGTCAAGTGCTTATGATACCCAGACATTCTGAGTATATGTTCACTGACAAAACTGTTCTCCTCCATCTTGCCGCTATAGAACTTGTTGGAGACTTCATATCTCTCAACTCGGGCATTTGCTTGAAATATTAACTTCAACTCCTGGAACATCTCATATGGTCCATGACGTTCAAAACGTGATTGAAGTCATGATTCTAAGCCTTAAAGCATGGCACACTGAACTATCGAGTAGTCATCAGATCGAGCTTGCGATACGTTCATAACATCAGCAGTTGCTCCTGTAGTAGGCCTTTCACCTAGCAGTGCATCAAGGACATAATTCTTCAGTGTAGCAATGAGGATAATCCTCAAGTTACGGACCCAATCCGGGCAATTTCTACCATCATCTTTCAACTTAGCTTTCTCTAGGAACGCATTAAAATTCAAGGGAACGGTAGCATGAGCCATTGATCTACAACATAGATATGCAAAAACTATCAGGACTAAGTTCATGATAAATTAAGTTCAATTAATCATATTACTTAAGAACTCCCACTTAGATAGACATCCCTCGAGTCATCCAAATGATCACGTGATCCATATCAACTAAACCATGTCCGATCATCACGTGAGATGGAGTAGTTTTCTATGGTGAACATCTCTATGTTGATCATATCTACTATATGATTCACGTTCGACCTTTCGGTCTCTAGTGTTCCGAGGCCATGTCTGTACATGCTAGGCTCGTCAAGTTTAACCCGAGTATTACGCACGTGCATAACTGTCTTGCACCCGTTGTATGTGAACATAGAGCTTATCACACCCGATCATCACGTGGTGCCTTAGCTCGACGAACTGTCGCAATGGTGCATACTCAGTGAGAACACTTATACCTTGAAATATTAGTGAGGGATCATCTTATTATGCTAGCGCCGTACTAAGCAAAATAAGATGCATATAAAGATAAACATCACATGCAATCAAAATATGTGACATGATATGGCCATCATCATCTTGTGCCTTTGATCTCCATCTCCAAAGCACCATCATGATCTCCATCGTCACCGGCTTGACACCTTGATCTCCATCTTAGCATCGTTGTCGTCTCGCCAGCTATTGCTTCTACAACTATTGCTAACGCATAGTGATAAAGTAAAGCAATTACATGGCGATTGCATTTCATACAATAAAGCGACAACCATAAGGCTCCTGCCAGTTGCCGATAACTTATACAAAACATGTTCATCTAATACAATAATGTATATCACATCATGTCTTGACCATATCACATCACAACATGCCCTGCAAAAACAAGTTAGACGTCCTCTACTTTGTTGTTGCAAGTTATATGAGCCTGCTACGGGCTTCTAGTAAGAATCGTTCTTACCTACGCATCAAAACGACAACGATGTTTCATCAAGTTTGTTGTTTAACCTTCAACATGGACCGGCCGTAGTCAAATTCGATTCAACTAAAGTTGGAGAAACAGACACCCGCCAGCCACCTTTATGCAAAACAAGTTGCATGTCTGTCGGTGGAACCGGTCTCATGAACGTGGTCATGTAAGGTTGGTCTGGGCCGCTTCATCCAACAATACCGTCGAATCAAAATAAGACATTGGTGGTAAGCAGTATGACTATGATCGCCCACAACTCTTTGTGTTCTACTCATGCATATCATCTACGCATAGACCTGGCTCGGATCCCACTGTTGGGAAACGTAGCATGCAATTAACAAAATTCCTACGATCACGCAAGATCTATCTATAAGATGCATAGCAATGAGGGAGGGAGAGTGTGTCCACATACCCTCGTAGACCGAAAGCAGAAGCGTTAGTTTAACGCGGTAGATGTAGCCGAACGTACAACACTTCCGATTTCTGCACATGTTTAGCTCGATGACATCCCTCGAACTCTTGATCCAGCAAAGTGTCGAGGGAGAGTTTGGTCAGCACGACGGCATGGTGACGGTGATGGTGAAGTGATCCGCGCAGGGCTTCGCCTAAGCACTACGACAATATGACCAGAGGAGTAAACGGTGGAGGGGGGCACCACACATGGCTGAGAACAATTAATGTGCCTAGAGGTGCCCCCTGCCCCCATATATAAAGGAGGGAGAGGGTAGGAGGCCGGCCTAGGGTGCGCCAAGTGGGGGGAATCCCACTTGGACTCCAAGTCCTACTCGCCCTCCTTCCTTCTATCGGAGGGGGAAAGGGGGAAGGAGAGGGAGAGGGAGAAGAAAAGGGAGCCCGCGCCCCTTCCCCTTATCCAATTCGAACTCCCCATGGGGGCGCCACCCCCTTGTGGCCTGCCTTTCCTCCCTCCTATGGCCCATGAGGCCCATATCTTCCCCCGGGGGGTTCCGGTAACCCACTGGTACTCCGATAAGTTCTCGAAACACTTCGGAACCATTCCGGTGTCCAAATACTATTGTCCAATAAATCAATCTTTACCTCTCAAACCATTTCGAGACTCCTCGTCATGTCTGTGATCTCATCCAGGACTCCGAACAATCTTCGGTCACTAAAACACATAACTCATAATACAAATCGTCATCGAATGTTAAGCGTGCGGACCCTACGGGTTCGAGAACTTTGTACACATGACCGAGACACATCTCCAGTCAATAACCAAAAGTGGAAACTGGATGCTCATATTGGTTCCTACATATTCTATGAAGATCTTTATCGGTCAAACCGCAATGACAACATACGTCATTCCCTTTGTCATCGGTATGTTACTTTCCCGAGATTCGATCGTCGGTATCTTCATACCTACTTAAATCTCGTTACCGGCAAGTCTCTTTACTCGTTTCGTAATGCATCATCCTTGAACTAACTCATTAGTCACATTGCTTGCAAGACTTATCATGATGTGCATTACCGAGAGGGCCCAGAGATACCTTTCTGATACTAGGAGTGAAAAATCCTAATCTCGATCTATGCCAACCAACAAACACCTTTGGAGATACCTATAGAACATCTTTATAATCATCTAGTTACGTTGTGACGTTTGATAGCACACAAGGTATTCCTCCGGCATTCAGGAGTTGTATAATCTCATAGTCAAAGGAATATGTATAAGTCATGAAGAAAGGAACAACAATAAAACTTAACGATCATTATGCTAAGCTAACGGATGGGTCTTGTCCATGACACCATTCTTCTAATGATGTGATCACGTTCATCAAAGCACAACACATGTCTATGGTTAGGAAACTTAACCATCTTTGATTAACGAGCTAGTCAAGTAGAGGCATACTAGGGACATTGTTTTGTCTATGTATTCACACATGTATCAAGTTTTCGGTTAATAGAATTCTAGCATGAATAATAAACATTTGTTATGGTATAAGGAAATATAAATAACAACTTTATTATTCCCTCTAGGGCATATTTCCTTCAATAATCACGTCTTGTCGTTTATAGTGACTGTATTGTATGTATCCCTAAGTATGGTGACCGAAGTGAGCACATGGCGCAAAGACAGTGACTTCCTATACATTTTACTCCAAAAATACTATAGTCTGAGCGCCGGTCAACTTCCACCCCAAACCTAACCTAAGAGCAATTCCAACACGCGGACCCAAACTATGTGCGCATATTTGTTTGGGTCGAAATGGACACAGAAGGCAGCCCAACACGCCGACGGAAATGCGCCAGGGTCCGCTTTTTGTCCGTGTGCAACCAATTTCAGGCCCAAATTCGGGTTGTGTTTGCATCAGCGCAAACATGCAGTGGACGCGTGCAACACCTTCCCTTGTCCTCCCACCGTCCTGCCGGTCGGTGGCACATTGGCCATTCCCCCTTCCTCCCATCGACATCAAGTACAACCGGCCAACCCCCTCGCCGCCGCCACCCAGTTCTTGTGCCCAGGCCGGTTACCCGCACCCAGATACCTCGCTTAGCAGCACGCCACCCCTCGATGGCCCCATACTCTGACGTGGGTGGTCTTTTTTCGCTGCCCTCTCCTCCGCCGCCGGCAATACCGCCAACAGCGGCTACCTTGCTCGTCGGTTGCCGCCACGTTCGCCTCCACGCCGACATGCCTGCTGCCTGGTCTGGGAGAGTTGTGAGGCTCTTCACCGGCCGACTTTTTACACCACGCCCGCAAAGTGTTCGAAGGCTCGCGGCAAGGTACAAATGGACTCCGGTGATGAGTACTTTGTTCAACAATTTAATTTTCTATTCAAATGATTCATCGTCCAACAATGAGGAGATTGTCGTTGCTGCTTTGGTCGTCCATGACCACATTAGTAGGCAACAGCCAATGTTTAGGGGCTCGATCCCAGGGTGTAACATCCCAAATTTTCAATTTGGATGTTATACATAGATCATCATATGCATATCATATTTTATTTGCATTTTGTTTGTGATCCTAGAAATCTTAAGCAACTCAAGGACCCACGGAGAGAGTTGGGGCTTTCATTTATTTTCATATTTGAAAAGAGGATCATTTTGGTTTTAATAATTTTTCTCTCCGAAATATTTCCAATATTAAAATAAATGAGTGGAGATAAAATGACTTCTCCAAACTAAGAGGGGAATATTGAAGGAAAAATGTTAAAATCAAATAAATATTTTATTTGGAATTTCATTGTTATTTTATTTGAATGAGAGAAATATGCATATTTCAAAATTGCATTTTAGGCTAAAAAAATGTTCACTTTTATTCTAAATATTTTATTTAGATGGTGAAAATTGCTTTTGCAATTTTTAGAATTTTTTCTTATATTTTATTAGGATTTTTGTTTTCGGCCCGACTGGGCCAAAGGCCCAGCCGCGCAGGCCGCGACCCAGCTCCCGCCGCTGCCTTCCTCCCGTGCGTCGCCACCCGTCCAAAGCCACCACCCGCGCCGCCAGCCCGAGCCGCCATCGTTGCTTCACCGCGCCGCCGCCGCTTGCCGCCGCCCCGCCACCCAAGCCGCCGCCGGAGCCGCCCAGCCTCACTGCTGCTCGATGTCGCCGTCACCGGATCCCACCGCCGCCGATTTTTCTTTGTTGTATCGGTAAAACCGACAAAACCGTCCCCGGTTTTTTTGTTAGATCGGTTCGGTTTTTTTCGGTTTCACTAATTAGCGAACGTTCACCCGAACGTCTCTGTTCACGAACATTTTCGTTCGTTCGTCTCTGCTAACGAACGTTCGTTCATTAGTCTTTATTTTATTTTATTTTCGGCCAGGGACCTATCCGCGATTATTTTTATAGTAGATTAGCCCCTGATCATTAAACCCTCGCAACATTTTAACCGTTCGTCCAAATCCAATGAAACCAACGCCAAAATCTTCATCTCAAACCCCTCTTTCCATTTAATCAACTTGAACAAGGTTTTTACAAATTAAAATTTGGTTTCAAGCAAATTTAAATTCGAACTTCTTTTGATCGTAGTTTGAGTTTTGTTGCTCCGATTTGATTGATTTTTTTTTTGCAAATTGAAGCACTTCAGTTGAACTTTCAGTTTGCAATTTCTCCTCTAAATTTTACCCTTGCATGTATGCTTGAGTGCTTATGTATGCTATTGTTCATTTGTGACAGAATTTCCGGAGTGCGAAGCGTGCTACTACGAGTCTCTAGGGTTCGCAGATCGTCAGCAATGCAAGTAACACTTTGATCATACCCCTTTACTACCCAGTTTTTATGCATTAGTTTCAATCCTCATACACTACATGGTTAGGATTTGATAACATGTGGGTATTGGTAAGTAGTTGATGAGGTAGAACCTATTGTCCTTTATTTAAACCCTGGGAGTTACTACGTTATACTTACACTGCTATGCTATGCTCGTAGACGTGGTTTGGTTTGAGTGATTCATGACAGTTGTGAGTATTATTATGAACTAAGGGTTTATTTAAGGTGGCTACTTTAACACACATATGGGAGGATTGTTTGTGGGCACCTGGGGAATCCAGTGTTGTCCAAGGAGATCCCGAGGAATCCGTGTGATCATCCTATGGTTCGCCACCTAGGCTCAAAGGGATCATAAGATTATTCATGCTAGAAACTTCCGTGTGCAGCCACAAGCCATTATGGGCTCTGGAATAGTTGAGTAAGTTGTGGTAATCCTTTCCATGATGGGCTAGCATATGTAGGGGATTGTAGGTGTACTGGCCTATCTATTGGTTAAGGGGACCTCTTCGGAAAGACTGTTTCTTGGTCATCCGTTTCTCAAACATCATGTAGTGCGAGAACTCCAACGGAGGAGATCGAGTCTTGTGGGGAAAAGTGTGCAAACCTCTGCACAGTGTACAAACTAATCATGGTTAGCCGTGTCCCCGGTTATGGACATTTTGAGTATCTGGTTCTTGAATTACTGATGTGATCTCAACACTCTTAATTAATTTTGTTGGGTTGTTAATTACTATTTAATTGGGAGTGAGATGGGGTTTCCATTCTCAATGTTTATCAACCAACTTTGTAGTTAAATAAATTATATTCCTTTGCAGTAGGGCAAAATTGGCTTTACGCAAAATTATGATAACCATAGAGCCTCCATGTCGGTGTCAAAACCGGCAGATCTCGGGTAGGGGGTCCCGAACTATGCGTCTAGGCCGGATGGTAACAGGAGGCAGGGGACACAATGTTTTACCCAGGTTCGGGCCCTCTTGATGGAGGTAAAACCCTACGTCCTTCTTGATTAATATTGATGATATGGGTATTACAAGAGTAGATCTACCACGAGATCAGAGAGGCTAAACCCTAGAAGCTAGCCTATGGTATGATTGTATGTTGTCCTACGGACTAAAACCCTCCGGTTTATATAGACACCGGAGAGGGTTAGGGTTACACAAGGTCGGTTACAAAGGAGGAGATATCCATATCTGTATTGCATAGCTTGCCTTCCACGCCAAGTAGAGTCCTATCCGGACACGGGACGAAGTCTTCAATCTTGTATCTTCATAGTCTAACAGTCCGGCCAAAGGATATAATCTGGCTGTCCGGAGACCCCCTAATCCAGGACTCCCTCAATAGCCCCTGAACCAGGCTTCAATGACGATGAGTCCGGCGCGCAGTATTGTCTTCGGCATTGCAAGGCGGGTTCCTCCTCCGAATACATCACAGAAGAATTTGAATACGAGGATAGTATCCGACCCTGCAACATAAGTTCCACATACTTCCGTAGAGAGAATAATATTTTCGCAAATCTAATTTACTGGCTTGTTTTGACAGTACGACATTATGTCATGGCCTGGTGATTATTCGAACCATTTCCTTTAACTAGCCCCGCACATAACGCGAGGCAGTTTTTCGACACATCTTGTCAAAGCAGAGATCGTGTCCCCTTATTATGGGATTCTCATCAATATGGGCGTGGGTAACCTAACCGCGCCATCGATTACAGCGCTTGGGGGATAAGCGAGTTTTACCAGGCAAGTAGGGACTCTTAGTTTCGTCCGCCCATATAAAGGGATAAGGATTCACCTTTCTATCCACGCCTTCTTCCTCCTTTGCTCATCCATTTTCGCACACTCGAGCTCTAGCGCCCAAGTCCGCACTTCCCACCTTAATCTTCTCCAACCATGTCCGGAGCGGGAGGCATGTGGATGGTCTCCTCCGTCATGGATGGAGACATCAAGAAGCTGAGGAGAGCCGGATACCTTCCCGACGACATTGCGCACCGGCTCCCAGATGAGGGGCAGCTCATCCCCACCCCAGGCCCCATGAGAGGGTAGTGTTCCTCACCCATTTCCTCCGCGGACTAGGATTCCCTCTCCACCCATTCGTCCAGGGGCTCATGTTATATTACGGCCTGGATTTCCACGATCTGGCCCCAAACTTCATCCTCAACATCTCGACGTTTATCGTTGTGTGCGAGGCCTTCCTCCGCATCAAGCCCCACTTCGGCTTATGGTTGAGGACCTTCAATGTCAAGCCGAAGGTTGTGGGCGGCCGCCAAGCGGAGTGCGGAGGCGCCATGGTGGGCAAGATGCCCAATGTAACATGGCTTGAGGGCTCCTTTGCGGAAACCATAAAGGGGTGGCAATCGGGGTGGTTCTACATCACCGAGTCGCGCGACCCTGCATGGTTAGCGGGCCCCGAGTTCCGATCTGGCATCCCCACGCGGCTCAGCTCCTGGAAAGAGAAGGGCATGCCCTAGGGTAGTTCGGGAGAGCTGACCGGACTCCAGACATGTATTCAAAACATGGTGAACAAGAAGCTCAAACTCGTCAACGTGGTCCAGGTCATGCTCCACCGCCAGATCCTCCCGTGCCAACAACGAGAGTTCAACTTGTGGGAGTTCGACCCGGCGCAGCACCGAACTCTGAACAGGCTCTTCGACACAACTCACGAAGATGCCTGGAGGGTGCTATTCAAAAGCGCCGAGGCCCCCCCTCCCATTACTGAGGAGCGCGGATTCAGCGCGAAGCGCCAAGCCAGTGCGGTAAGCTGCTTTACCTTTCACAGGATACTTATTTTTTATAGATTGACTCCATGCGGGATCTAAACTCCCGTACCTTTGACAGGACTGGCAGGAGACGGCCGGACGGATCGACTGTCCGGCTCCTTTGCCCGAAGGCCCAGCAGTCGCTCTTCTGGCGAAGATGCTGACTCCGGCTCCTTATACAGTGCTGGAGAAGACCAAGAAGGCCAACGGAACCCGAAAGAGTTCCCGACGCCAGGCGTCGTCGGACTCACCGTCTGATGACTCTGCGGCGCACTCCTCCCCCGAAGACAAGGAAGAAGAAGAAGATGCTCCCCCTCCGGCTGGGGGAGATAAGAAAAGGAAGGCCGCCCCAACTGGGGGGGGGGGGCGAAGGGTCCCAGAAGGGAAGGACTCTCCTTCCGGACAGTTCCACCGCCACCGACGATGGTGAAGACGAGTGGTTGCCCAGGGCCAAGCCCCTGGGGAGATCGTAAGTATTCGGATACCAGAGTAACTCATAGCATTCCTTTGTCGCGCTACTTTCCCTAACGCCGAACATAATTATGCAGGCCGCCATGAGCCAGTATCGATATATCATCGGACGGCTCCCTGGGCTCGTCGAACATGGATAGCGATCCAGTCCCGACCGCCACCTCCCCTCATCCTACCGACGACGCCGAGGTGTTATCTCAAGAGGCACCGGATCGAGGGGAGACAGTCGCAGAGGCGCCTCAAGGCGACCTTCTGGACTCCGGAAGCCGAGGGGACGGGGCCCCTGAGAGCTCTGAGTTTGGCCCTCAGCCGAACACCGCGCCGGAACCTCCAGTGGCTCCGTGCTCGGGCAGGCGGCCTCCTTCTAAGAGGGGCAAGACGCCTGTGCCGGTGACCTTTGTCCATCCAGAGGTGCCCGACAATCTGCTGGAAGTGCTTCGCAGCGCTTCCATCGATGAGGAGCCCCGTACTATTATGAGTGCGGTGGTCCAGAAGGTTCAGTCCGCCAAGAGCGGGTTGACTGAAGCCTGTGCCAGCCTTCTAATAGGCTTTGAGGTAAGTGTTTTAAAATGTTGTAGAAATATTACCGCATAGACAGTAGCCCCTGATGCTTTGTTCGGTGTTCACAAAGAAAAGCTGAATAGAGGATCAAATAATATCGCACGAGTCTAATATAAGTATGTCAATATGCATATCTAGGCTTCGCTGCTGGCGTCCACCGCACTGACTGCGGAGGTCGCCGTACTGAAGCAGGACCTCGAGGGGTCCAGGAAAGAGCTCGGCCTTGTCAAGAGGCAGCTCGAGGAGAACAAGGGTAAGTATACCCTATCTATAGATATGTATATATAAAAGAAGACGCGATTGCAAAATGACAGGATCATCGTATATTCGCCAGGGGCCACGACCGAGGTGGCGACCCTGAAGCAAGCGCTAACCAAGGCCGAAGATAACGCGGCCAAGGAGCGCACCGAGCGAGAGAAGCACGAGGCTCGGGTGGGCGAGGTGGAGCAAGAGCTCCAGGCTCTCGTGGCGAAGCACGGGGCGTTGGAGCTTGACTCAAAGACGCGGGAGTCTGAGCTTGCCGCGGCCCTCGAGAGCGCAAAAAGTGCCAAGGCCGAAGCCCAAAGGGCCCTCCAAGAGATTGACGCAATGAAGAAGATAGCGGCGGGTAAGGCTTTCTATATGCAAAGCAAGCATGTAAAAGTAAATTACCGATTACTTACCCGAATCCGGAGCTCTCCAGGAGCATTCGCAGATTTGCCCCGCAGCGTGTCCGACACCGCACAATTTTACCAGGCCGATGGTGGAAGCTCAACGGAGAAGCTGTTCTGGTCTCAGTATGCTGAGGCCGGACACCCGGTGCCAATGAGCGACCAGCTGAAGCAGATGGTCGAGCTACATAAGGCGGCCGATCAGGCCATGAAGGGCTTTATAGTCCGGCTGTGGCCTGGCGACGCCCTTCCGAACAGCTTCTTCGGCCTGGTGAGGCGGCTTGTGGATGCCTGCCCGTGGCTAGAGGTCGTCAAGCAATCTGTCTGCATTGAGGGTGCACACCGGGATTTTGCCCGTGTGAAATTGTAGTGGGTCAAGCTAGACGCCGTGAAGCTGATCAAGGAGGGGCCGCCGGAGGGCAAGGAGAACCGCCACCCCGAGATGTACTACGAGGGTGTTCTGCCGGGTGCCCGTCTCATAGCGGACGAGTGTTCAAAAGATGTAATATTTGAGTGAGACTTGCTCGTTTTATCCTGTATTTATGAAAACTTGTTTCATATGCGCTATGCAATGCTTGTTTGAATTTAAAATATTACCTTCTATTTGGCTGTTTATCCAATCTGAGAGATGGCTAGTCCTCGGCTTCTGCCCCCATGCCACGAGTGCTGGGGTGTTCGGGATAAACCTGAGCACTCTTGTTCCCATGTTTGGGTCCTTCGAGGGAGGTGCTCAGCACAGCGAACAAGGCAACTGGACTAATAATGCTTTATCACTCTCACTTAGCCATAGAATTCTATAATTTTAAATTTCGGCGAAGCCCCTGTTATTCGGAAGGCCGAATTTGGGGTGCGATACATGCCTTTAAGCCGGACAGTGCCGGCCCCTCGCTCTAAGCGGCATAAGTCTTTAGGGACTCGAAAACCTCGCCGAACAGCGACCAGTCTCTCGCCTTATCATGACAGTCAGTTTTAGCTTTCTCTACTAAGGTGCTGAACCCAGCAGAACCGGGGCACAATCGCAGTAGTTCTCCTAGCGCTACCTAAGCCGATAGAGCGGAACGTAAGGTACCAAAACATAGGAGCCGGGCAAACCCAACATTTGACCAAAGACATGATTCGGAGCTGATGCATATAATGCTATAAGTTCGGGGTGCCGCACTTGTGAAAGTGTTCAGACTTTTCACACCGTATTATGGGGTACGTAAGCCCCTGGTGTATTGGCCGTACCAAAGTGTACGGTTGCAAGGCGTCATTAATGAACACATAGATATATATATATATATAACAAGAATGCAATAATAGTCGTAATGTCATGCATTGCTTATTCAAAAAATTGTGTTAAAGCAGAGTGATACAGATAGTGCGATAAGCAAAGAGTAGGACTATGTCCCTTCCAAGGGCAAGCCGAGGAATCATATTAAATCGAATATTTCGCTTGTTACTGCAATCCACATGGGAATTCCGTGGTATGACGTAGCTGTCTGCCTCCTTGGTTGCTACATCATGTGTTCGGCAATAGTGCTGCCGGACAGTGTTTCCAGAGATTAAGGTCCTGAAAAAATAACCAAACGGGAAGCCCCTAGTGCGGTTTAAGCCGCGTCTTGGGGCGTGCCGCAGTTGTGCCCCCCTCCCCACCTGTGCCCATGGTATTTTTAATGCGTAATTATGTACGCGTGGCACGAGTTTTGCCATTGGGCTGGGATTGGGGTGCCGCCGTATTGCTACGCGAGCTCAGATCGCGCCAGGCGGTTTATTTGCCGATTGCTCTGAGCGCTTGAAGGTATCCGGGCTTTGAAGCGCCGGACTGGTTGATTGCCTTGAGAGGCTGCTTTGCGCTTCTGCTGCGAGGGCCGCGGTGTGCTCCTCTGTTCAGAGAGAACGCTCTGTGTTTCCATTGACTGTAATAACTCCGCGAGGTCCTGGCATCTTGAGCTTGAGGTATGCATAATGCGGTACCGCATTCAATCTAGCAAATGCGGTTCGCCCGAGCAGCGCGTGATAACCACTGCTGAACGGGACTATATCGAAGATCAACTCTTTGCTTTGGAATTTATCCGGGGATCCGAAGACCACTTCCAGTGTAATTGGGCCTATGCAATGGGCCTCTACACCTGGAACGACGCCTTTAAAGGTCGTTTTTGTGGGTTTGATCCTTGAGGGGTCTATACCCATTTTGCACACTATGTCCTGATAAAGCAGGTTCAGGCTGCTACCACCATCCATAAGGACTCGAGTGAGGTGAAATCCGTCAATGATTGGGTCTAGGACCAGTGCGGCGAATCCGCCATGACGGATACTAGTGGGATGGTCCCTGCGATAGAAGGTGATCGGACGAAGGGTTGAACTTTGGGGCGACTGGCTCCAATGCATACGTCCCTGAGCGCATGCTTCCGCTCCCTCTTGGGTATGTGGGTTGCGTATATCATGTTCACCGTCCGCACTTGCAGGGGAAACCTCTTCTGTCTTCCGGTGTGCGGCTGCCGGGGCTCCTCCTCATCATCGCTATGCGGCCCCTTGTCCTTGTTTTCGGCAATTAACTTGCCGGCCTGCTTGAACACCCAACAATCCCTGTTGGTGTGATTGGCTGGCTTGTCTGGGATGCCATGTATTTGACACGAGCGGTCGAGTATACGGTCCAAGCTGGACGGACTCGGCGTACTTTGTTTGAAAGGCTTTTTCCGCTGACCGGGTTTAGAGCCTTTGAATCCGGCATTGACTGTCGTATCCTCGGTATTTTCACTATTAATGCGGCGCTTATATTTGTTGCGATGTGACCTACTATTGCTGTCCTTGGTATCAGAGGTACCATGGTTCTTTGATATGTTATTACTGCGAGCCAGCCAGCTGTCTTCTCCTGCACAAAAGCGGGTCATGAGCGTCGTGAGAGCTGCCATAGATTTCGGCTTTTCCTGACCAAGGTGCCGGGCTAGCCACTTGTCTCGGATGTTGTGTTTGAAAGCCGCTAAGGCCTCTGCATCTGGACAGTCGATGATTTGATTTTTCTTTGTAAGAAACCGAGTCCAGAATTGCCTGGACGACTCTTTTGTCTGCTGAATTATGTGGCTCAAGTTATCGGCGTTTGGAGGTCGCACATAAGTGCCCTGAAAGTTGTCGAGGAATGCGGCTTCCAGATCTTCCCAATAGCTAATGGAGTCCGCTAGCAAGCTGTTAAGCCAATGCCGCGCTGGTCCTTTGAGCTTTAGTGGGAGGTATTTGATGGCGTGTAAGTCATCACCGCGGGCCATGTGGATGTGGAGGAGGAAATCCTCGATCCATACTGTGGGATCTGTTGTGCCGTCGTATGATTCAATATTTATAGGTTTGAAACCTTCTGGGAATTGATGATCCATTACTTCGGCTGTGAAGCATAAGGGGTGTACGGCGCCTCTGTATTGGGCTATATCGCGACGCAGCTCGAATGGGTCTTGCCCGCTGTATTCGGCCCGGCCGGATTTGCTTTTATTGTATCCGACGTGACGTTTATCGTCTCGCAGAGTTGTGTGCCCTCGTGATCCGTAGATCGATCTTGCATGCTTTGCTTTGTCCTCCAATATGTCTCGCAGGTCTGGCGTATCTCCCCATGCCTTTTTATTTGAATGGCGTCGAGGTGGAGGCTGAGTTTTTAGCTGGGATGCCTCTCTATCGCAGCCACGAGGTGGCCGATCAGCCATATCATATGCTTCTTCCTCCAGTCGGGGTAGTAACCCGCACTCTGGGTAATTCTTGGAGGGGTGCTCGAGTTTATATTCCTCGGCCACGAGGACTTCAGTCCATCTGTTAGCTAGCAGATCTTTATCAGCTTGAAGCTACTGCTGCTTTTTCTTCAGGCTATTTACTGTGGCCATAAGCCGACGCTTGAAGCGCTCTTGTTCGACGGGATCCTCTGGTACGGTGAATTCATAGTCGCCGAGGCTTGCCTCGTCTTCGGAGGGGGGCTTGTAATTGTCATCCTCCTCCTCTCCGTCTGCCGCTCTCTCAGGAGGGCTGGCTCCTCCATCCTCCTGCTCTAAATCTTGCTGGAGGGGATTGTTGTTGTCTTCGGCACTATCCGGGGTGTTATTATCTCTTGTGCTGGTATCACCACTTTTGCTTTGGCGGGACTTAGAGCGGCGCCGCTGACGTTGGCGCTTGGGTTGCTTCTTGGAGGGGTCATCCTCCGTTATCTCGTCGCCATTGCCTTCTTTGGGTGTATCCACCATGTATATGTCATATGACAAGGTGGCTTTCCAGTGCCCTATAGGCGCTGGTTCATGTTCGTCTCCTACATCGTCGTCCATACCGTCGATGTCTTCGGAGTCGAAGTCGAGCATGTTGGTTAAATCATCGACAGTGGCTACGAAGTGGGTGGTGGGTGGGCGTCAAATTTCTTCGTCGTCCGCATCCCAATCCTGTTGGCCATAGTCCGGCCAGGGCTCTCCTGACAAAGAGAGAGACTTTAGTGAATTCAGAATGTCGCCGAAGGGCGAGTGATGAAAGATATCCGCGGTGGTGAATTCCATGATCGGCGCCCAATCGGATTCGATTGGCAGGGGCGCGGACGGTTCGGAGTCCGGAAAAGATTCTGGCACCTTGGAGTCACGGGCTTCGCAGAGGATTAGGCTGGTGTTCGGCTCGATCGCCGTTCAGACTGCAGCCCCTGAGGCGGTGTCTAGCCACCCGTCCTCGATTGGCGCAGTTGGCTCCGAGCTAAGGATCGGAGCTGATGCGCGCACGGCCGCTGGGGTACTGTTCGGCGGCAGAGCTAGGTCATACCCATCGTGACAGTGCAGCGCGCCCGACTGTGGCTCGAATCCGTCGAAGATCAAGTCTCCGCGGATGCCGGCCGTGTTGTTCAAGCTTCCAAATCTGACCTGATGGCCAGGGGCGTAGCTTTCAATCTGCTCCAGATGGCCAAGCGAATTAGCCCGTAGTGCAAAGCCGCCGAACACGAAGATCTGTCCGGGGAGAAAGGTCTCACCCTGGACCGCATCATTGTTGATGATCGGAGGAGCCATCGGGCCTAAAGGTGACGACAAAGAGGAACTCTCAATGAAAGCACCAATGTCGGTGTCAAAACCGGCGGATCTCGGGTAGGGGGTCCCGAACTGTGCGTGTAGGCTGGATGGTAACAGGAGGCAGGGGACACAATGTTTTACCCAGGTTCGGGCCCTCTTGATGGAGGTAAAACCCTACGTCCTGCTTGATTAATATTGATGATATGGGTAGTACAAGAGTAGATCTACCACGAGTTTAGAGAGGCTAAACCCTAGAAGCTAGCCTATGGTATGATTGTATGTTGTCCTACGGACTAAAACCCTCCGATTTATATAGACACCGGAGAGGGTTAGGGTTTCACAAGGTCGGTTAAAAAGGAGGATATATCCATATCCGTATTGCCTAGCTTGCCTTCCATGCCAAGTAGAGTCCTATCCGGACACAAGACGGAGTCTTCAATCTTGTATCTTCATAGTCTAACAGTCCGGCCAAAGGATATAATCCGACTGTCCGGAGACCCCCTAATCCAGGACTCCCTCACTCCACCAGCCATATATGCATGTAGTGTTAGCATTTACCTTGTTCATTGCTCTACAGTGTTATTTTACGCATATTCCATGTGCTGACCCGTTTCGGGCTACAACGTATTATGTTGCATACTTTTCAAACGAAGAGTAAGGTGCGCTAGGTCGTTGTCGTGCACTCAGCTATGCCGTTGGAGTTGATGGACTCATTTACCACATCGCCATGGGACGCATCAGCGACGTCTACAACAAGGATCTTAAGGACACCATTTACCAGATATGTGGGCGTCGAGATGAGCAATGGGAGATGATCAGCACCAGGAGGGACAAGTCCATTGCAGCCTTTATCCAGGAGTTAAACCAGCACATTCGCCGACAGGAGAACCAAATGTGCGCCAGCATGATAGAGCTGAAGAAGGTGATGACCAGGAACATGGAGCTTGAAGTGGAACTCAAGTCTACATGCGATGGATATGAGGAGGAAATCGTAGTGCTACTGGAGAAGAATGAAGACCTGAAGAAGAAACTAGGAGTATTCATGGGAGACCCCGCGCCAGGAGGAGATGACGACCATCCAGAGGACTACATCATCATCGACGACACCAACTCTGACCCCGACAGTAGTGATGATGATTATGAAGACGAAGCTGGAGCGGATATCATGGAGTCTTCCACCGATCAAAATTTATAGTCGAATGATGACCCACAAGTATAGGGGATCTATTGTAGTCCTTTCAATAAGTAAGAGTGTCGAACCCAACGAGGAGCAGAAGGAAATGATGAGCGGTTTTCAACAAGGTATTCTCTGCAAGCATTGAAATTATAGGTAACAAATAGTTTTGTGATAAGATAATTTGTAACAAGCAACAAGTAACAAAAGTAAATAAAGTGCAGCAAGGTGGCCGAATCCTTTTTGTAGCAAAGGACAAGCCTGGGCAAACTCTTATATAGAAGAAAGTGCTCCCGAGGACACATGGGAATTATCATCAAGCTAGTTTTCATCACGTTCATATTATTTGCATTCGGTACTTTGATAATTTGATATGTGGGTGGACCGGTGCTTGGGTGCTGTCCTTACTTGGACAAGCATCCCACTTATGATTAACTCCTATTGCAAGAATCCGCAACTACAAAAGAAGTATTAAGGTAAACCTAACCATAGCATGAAACATATGGATCCAAATCAGCCCCTTACGAAGCAACACATAAACTAGGGTTTAAGCTTCTGTCACTCCAGCAACCCATCGTCTACTTATTACTTCCCAATGCCTTCCTCTAGGCCCAAATAATGGTGAAGTGTCATGTAGTCGACGTTCACATAACACCACTAGAGGAGAGACGACATACATCTCATCAAAATATCGAACGAATACCAAATTCACATAACTACTAATAGCAAGACTTCTCCCATGTCAGGAACAAACGTAACTACTCACAAAGCATATTCATCTTCATAATCAGAGGGGTATTAATATGCATATAGGATCTTAATATATGATCTTCCACCAAATAAACCAACTAGCATCAACTACAAGGAGTAATCAACACTACTAGCAACCCACAGGTACCAATCCCAGACTTAGAGAGAAGAATTGGATACTAGAGATGAACTAGGGTTTGAGAGGAGATGGTGCTGGTGAAGATGTTGATGGAGATTTACCCCCCCCCCCGATGAGAGGAGTGTTGATGATGATGATGGCGATGATTTCCCCCTCCCGGAGGGAAGTCTCCCAGGCAGAACAGCTCCGCCAGAGCCCTAGATTGGTTCCGCCTCGTGGCGGCGGAGTCTCGTCCCGAAACCTTGCTTATGATTTTTTTCTCAATGAAAGACTCCATATAGCAGAAGATGGGCATCAGAGGGCCACCAGGGGCCCACGAGGCAGGGGCGCGCCCAGGGGGGTAGGGCGCGCCCCCACCCTCGTGGCTGGTGAGTGGCCCCCTTTGGTACTTCTTGCGCTCAGTATTTTTTATATATTTTGAAAATAACTTTCGTGAAGTTTCAGGACTTTTGGAGCTGTGCAGAATAGGTCTCTAATATTTGCGTCTTTTCCAGCCCAGAATCCCAGCTGCCGACATTCTCCCTCTTTATGTAAACCTTGTAAAATAAGAGAGAATAGGCACAAGTATCGTGACATAATGTGCAATAACAGCCCATAATGCAATAAATATTTATATAAAAGCATGATGCAAAATGGACGTATCAAGTCCCCCTAGCTTAGACCTTACTTGTCCTCAAGCGAAAGACGAAATCAAAAAATATGTCCACATGTTTAGAGATAGAGGTGTCGATAAAAATAAAATACGGACATGAGGGCATCATGATCATTCTTAGAGCAACAACTTATATGATTGTTGTCATATGATCTCTTATGCTAAAGTAACAATTCAATCACAATTTCAAGTATGAATCATAAACTTCATTGAAACCTAACAAACTATAATCTCAGTCATTGAAGCAATTGCAATTTATCATAACATAGGAAAGAGTCAATATAAGAGCTTTTCAGCAAGTCCACATACTCAACTATCATATAGTCTTTCACAATTGCTAACACTCAGACAAAACTTATGGGTATGGAGTTTTAATCGGACACAGAGAAAGATAGGGGCTTATAGTTTTGCCTCCCAACGTTTTACCTCAAGGGTAATGTCAACAATAATAGTTCATGAAAACTCACATCCAATTAGCCATATATGCCAGGATCTTTCCAACATATTGTGCCTGCCAAAAGATAGAATGTAAAAAGGAAAGGTGAAGATCACCATGCCTCTTATGTAAGGTAGGAGATAAAAGTAAAAGATAGGACCTTCGCAGAGGGAAGCAGAGGTTGTCATGCGCTTTTATGGTTGGGTGCACAAAATCTGAATGCGAAAGAACGTCACTTTATATTACCACTTGTGATATGGACCTTTATTATGCAGTCCATCACTTTTATTTCTTCCACATCACAAGATCGTATAAAGCTTATTTTTCTCCCACACTAATAAGTCATACATATTTAGAGAGCATTTTTTATTGCTTGCACCGATGACAACTTACTTGAAGGATCTTACTCAATCCATAGGTAGATATGGTGGACTCTCATGGCAAAACTGGTTTAAGGATATTTGGAAGGACAAGTAGTATCTCTACTTGGTGCAAGGAATTTGGCTAGCATGACGGGGAAAGGCAAGACCAACATGTTGGAGGATCCATGACAATATAATTTATCTTAGATGTAAGAAAACATAACCCATTACGTTGTCTTCCTTGTCCAACGTCAACTCTTTAGCATTTCATATTTTAATGAGTGCTCACAATCATAAAAGATGTCCAAGATAGTATATTTATATGTGAATACCTCTCTTTCTTTATTACTTCCTATTAATTGCAAAGATGACCAAAACTATGTTTTTCAACTCTCAACAACTTTTATTCATAATACTCTTTATATGTGAGCTCATTACTCTCCATAAGATCCATGTGATCTCTTTTATTTTCTTTTTATTCTTTCTCTTTTCTCTTATTCACTCAAGATCATGGAAAAATAATCAAGCCCTTGACTCCACACTAATCTTTATTATATAGCTCACGGACTCGATTACATAGAAGGACCATAAGGCAAATCTCAAAACTAGATCATACTAAAACTTTATTCTACTAGATCAAAATATTATCAAAAGGATCGAACTAGGAAAAGTGGTAAAGATAGGAGTGTGATGGTGATACTATACTGGGCACCTCCCCCAAGCTTGGCAGTTGCCAAGGGGAGTGCCCATACCAGATACTCAGTTCTTCTTTGTTGCTGGAGAGGGTGGAGTTGTTGATGATGTAGGCTTGTCATCCCTCTTCCAAGGCATAGGCTCGCCATCATAGCAGGATGACCGAGTCTCCTGAATCCTCAAATCTGCAGCCAAACTCATCCTCTTGAATCTATACTCATACTCACAGTTTTGATTTTGCAGGTCATAGATCTGGGCTTGGAGGTGCTCGATTTTCTCGTGAAGCTTGAAGATGGCCTCCCCAATGTCCTTGGCATCCAGCTTGTGGTTGTTGGTGAGCTCCGTGATCATAATGTGATTGGAGTCAAGTCCACGCTCCACCATCTCCTGGCACTTGAAAACTTGTTGCTCCATTGCCTCGAGCCTTGTCTCGACACTTCCGGTCCTCCTTGGTCCCTCAACATCATGGATGTGCAGCACCCCCTCATGCATCTCAATGGTTTGAGGGTGTTGCAGCACTTCCGCGAGGTAGGGGTTGATGACCTTATCGAGGAACTTGCCCTTGGGGGCACTTGGAGACGTCATGATGATCTAGATCTGTCAGAAAAAACAACTTGAAACAAGAACAGAGGATATTTGCGTGATACGGTGGTCAAAACCTTCGGGAGATTATATAATGATTTTTTACTAACCAAAATACGTAACGTGCAAGAAAACGGAGACCGGGGAGCGCACGAGGTGCCCACGAGGCAGGGTGGTGCACCTAGGGGGGTAGGGCACGCCCTCCACCCTCGTGGAGCCTTCGTGTCCTTCCCGGACTGCTTCTTATTTTTCTAAATGTTCCAAAACGGAGAAAAAAATGCCATTAGAACTGTTTTGGAGTCGGTTTACTTACCGTACCACGTACCTATTCCTTTTCGGAGTCTGAAACGTTCCAGAAAGTGTCCCTTATGTATTCCTCCGGGGTTACGGTTTCAATAACATTGGTTTCAACATTTATAGGATTACCTCAGATATAATGTTTGATTCTTTGACCATTCACCACCTTCGGATTTATGCCTTCGAAGTTGTTGATTTTTATGGCACCGGGACAATAGACCTCCTCGATAATGTAAGGACCTTCCCATTTAGGGAGAAGCTTTCCTGCAAAAAATCTTAAACGAGAGTTGTATAGCAATACATAATCACCTACATTAAACTCATGCTTTTGTATTCTTTTGTCATGCCATCTTTTAACTTTTTTCTTTAAACAATTTGGCATTCTCATAGGCTTGGGTTCTCCATTCATCAAGTGAGCTAATGTCAAATAACCTCTTCTCACCGGCAAGTTTGAAATCATAATTGAGCTCTTTAATAGCCCAATAAGCCTTATGTTCTAGTTCGAGAGGTAAGTGACATGCTTTTCCATAGACCATTTTATACGGAGACATACCCATAGGATTTTTATATGTAGTTCTATTGGCCCATAATGCATCATCAAGTTTCTTGGACCAATTCTTTCTAGATCTATTAATAGTCTTTTGCAAAATTAATTTGAGTTCTCTATTGCTCAATTCTACTTGACCACTAGACTGCGGGTGATAAGGAGATGCAATTCTATGGTTAACATCATACTTAGCAAGCATTTTACGGAAAGCACCATGAATAAAATGTGAACCGCCATCAGTCATTAAATATCTAGGGACTCCAAACCTTGGAAAATTAACTTCTTTAAGCATCTTAATAGAGGTGTTAGGATCAGCACTACTAGTTGGAATAGCTTCTACCCACTTAGTAACATAATCAACAACAACTAAAATATGTGTATATCCGTTAGAGGCAGGAAACGGTCCCATATAATCAAAGCCCCAAACATCAAATGGTTCAATAACAAGTGAATAATTCATAGGCATTTCTTGACGTCTACTAATATTACCAATTCTTTGACATTCATCACAAGATAAGACAAACTTACGGGCATCCTTGAAGAGAGTAGGCCAATAAAAACCGGATTGCAATACCTTATGTGCAGTTCTATCTCCAGCGTGCTGTCCTCCATAAGCTTCGGAGTGACACTTGCGTAGGATCTGTTCCTGTTCATGCTCAGGTACACAATGTATAATAACACCATCTAGGTGGTATAAACTTAGCAACAATGTAATTAGCATAGTCAGCATACCATGGAGCAGCGTGAGAAGCATTTATGACATTTAATTGTTCATCAGGAAAGATATCATCAATAGGTAGTGGGTCATCAAGAACATTTTCTAACCTAGACAAGTTATCTGCAACGGGGTTCTCAGCTCCCTTTCTATCAATAATATGCAAATCAAATTCTTGTAGCAAGAGAACCCATCTAATAATTCCAGCTTTAGCATCTTTCTTTTCCATAAGATATTTAATAGCAGCATCATCCGTGTGAATATTTACTTTAGAATCAGCAATATAAGGTCTGAACTTATCACAAGTAAATACAACTGCTAAGAATTCTTTTTCGGTAGTAGCATAATTTCTCTGGGCATTGTCTAGAGTTTTACTAGCATATTGAATACCATTTAATTTCTTATCAACTCTTTGCCCTAGAATAGCACCCACAACATAATCACTAGCATCACACATAATTTCAAAAGGTAAATTCCAATCAGGTGGCTGAACAATAGGTGCAGAGATCAATGCTTTCTTAAGTATTTCAAATGCTTCTACACAATCATCATCAAAGACGAACGGTATATCTTTTTGTAATAAATTAGTTAGAGGCCGAGAAATTTTTGAGAAGTCCTTAATGAACCTCCTATAAAAACCGGCATGACCAAGGAAACTTCTTATACCTTTGATGTCCCTGGGACACGACATATTTTCAATAACATCAACTTTGGCTTTATCAACTTCAATGCCTCTTTCAGTAATTTTGTGCCCCAAGACAATACCTTCATTAACCATAAAGTGGCATTTCTCCCAATTCAAGACAAGGTTAGTTTCTTCACATCTCTGCAAAACTCGATCAAGGTTGCTTAAGCAATCATCAAAAGAGGATCCATAAAAAGAGAAGTCATCCATGAATACCTCACATATCTGTTCACAAAAAACAGAAAATATAGCCATCATGCATCTTTGAAAGGTAGCAGGTGCATTACATAAACCAAAAGGCATACGTCTATAAGCAAAAGTACCAAAAGGGCAAGTAAAAGTGGTCTTAGATTGATCATCACCTGACACAGGTATTTGAGAGAAACCGGAATAACCATCTAGAAAACAAAAATGTGTATGTTTGGATAATCTGTCTAGCATTTGATAAATAAAAGGTAAGGGGTAATGATCTTTTTTAGTAGCCTTATTTAATTTGTGGAAATCAATTACCATCCTATAACCTGTGATAGTTCTTTGCGGAATCAATTCATCTTTATCATTAGCAACGACAATAATACCTCCCTTCTTAGGAACACAATGGACAGGACTTTCCCACTGACTATTAGCAACATGATAAATTATACGTGCCTCAAGGAGCTTTAATATTTTTTTCTTACCACTTCTTTCATCTTAGGATTCAGTCGCTGTTGGTGATCAATAACTGGTTTGGCATCTTTTTCCAAATTTATTTTGTGTTGACATAGAGTGGGACTAATGCCCTTAAGATAATCAAGAGTATATCCAATAGAAGCACGGTGTTTCTTCAGAGTTTTCAATAATTTTTTTCCCTCCTTCTCTGAAAGGTTAGCACTAATAATAACAGGATATATGTTCTTTTCATCAAGATAAGCATATTTAAGAGTGTCAGGCAATGGTTTAAGCTCAAACACGGGATCACCCTTGGGTGGGGGAGGATCCCCTAAGATTTCAATAGGCAAGTTGTGTTTCAAAATAGGTCCCTGTTTAAAGAACACTTCATCTATTTCCCTTCTTTCATTCATAAACATATCATTTTCATGGTCTAGCAAATATTGTTCTAAAGGATCACTAGGAGGTACAACAATAGAAGCAAGACCAGTAATTTCATCTTTACTAGGCAATTCTTCTTCACGATGTTGTCTATGAAATTTTGAAAAGTTGAACTCATTAGACATATCACCTACCAATAGTAAGAACATCCTTTTTGCAGTCTATCCTAGCATTAACAGTGTTCAAGAAGGGTCTACCAAATATAATGGGACAAAAGCTATCTTGTGGGGAACCAAGAACAAGAAAATCAGCAGGATATTTAGTTTTCCCACACAAGACTTCAACATATCTAACAATTCCCATTGGTGAAATAGTATCTCTATTGGCAAGTTTAATGGTGACATCAATTTCTTCTAACTCAGCGGGTGCAATATCATGCATAATTTCTTTGTATATGTCAATAGGTATTGCACTAGCACTAGCACCCATATCACACAAGCCATGATAACAATGATCTCCTATTTTAACAGAAATAACAGGCATGCCTACCATGGGTCTATGTTTATCTTTCGCACAAGGTTTAACAATTCTAGCAGTTTCATCACAGAAATAAATAACATGCCCATCAATATTATCAGCCAAGAGATCCTTAACAATAGCAATATTAGGTTCAACTTTAACTTTCTGAGGAGGTGTATAGGTTCTAATATGGCTTTTACGAACCACAGTTGAAGCTTTAGCATGATCTTTTATCCTAACAGGAAAATGTGGTTTCTCAACATAAGCAGTAGAAATAATATGATCATTATAAGTGATAGTCTTTTCTTCAACTTTAATAGGTGTAGCTACTTTTACTTCTATGGGTGTAGGATCGAAAGTATGTCTAGAGGGGGGGGGGGTGATTAGACTACTTGACCAAATAAAAAACTTAACCTTTTCCCAATTTTAGTTCTTGGAAGATTTTAGCTATTTTAGGACAAGTCAAGCAATCATCACACAATTCAAGCAAGCATGCAAAGAGTATATTGGCAGCGGAAAGTAAAGCATGCAACTTGCAAGAATGTAAAGGGAAGGGTTTGGAGAATTCAAACGCAATTGGAGACATGGATGTTTTCCCGTGGTTCGGATAGGTGGTGCTATCCTACATCCACGTTGATGGAGACTTCAACCCACGAAGGGTAACGGTTGCGCGAGTCCACGGAGGGCTCCACCCATGAAGAGTCCACGAAGAAGCAACCTTGTCTATCCCACCATGGCCATCGCCCACGATGGACTTGCCTCACTAGTGGTAGATCTTCACGAAGTAGGCGATCTCCTTGCCCTTACAAACTCCTTGGTTCAACTCCACAATCTTGTCGGAGGCTCCCAAGTGACACCTAGCCAATCTAGGAGACACCACTCTCCAAGAAGTAACAAATGGTGTGTTGATGATGAACTCCTTGCTCTTGTGCTTCAAGTGATAGTCTCCCCAACACTCAACTCTCTCTCATAGGATTTGGATCTGGTGGAAAGAAGATTTGAGTGGAAAGCAACTTGGGGAAGGCTAGAGATCAAGATTCATATGGTAGGAATGGAATATCTTGGTCTCAACACATGAGTAGGTGGTTCCTTCTCAGAACATATGAGTTGGAAGTATAGATGTGTTCTGATGGCTCTCTCCACGAATGAAGAGGAGGTGGAGGGGTATATATAGCCTCCACACAAAATCCAACCGTTACACACAATTTACCAATCTCGGTGGGACCGAATCAACAAACTCGGTCGGACCGAAAAGGTAAACCTAGTGACCGTTAAAGATTTTCGGTGGGACTGACATGCAACTCGGTAGGACCGATTTTGTTAGGGTTAGGGCATAACGTAATCTCGGTGAGACCGATTACACAAACTCGGTGAGACCGATTTTGGTAATTAGCTAACCAGAGAGTTGGTCAGGCAAACTCGGTGGGACCGATTTGCTCTTTCGGTGGGACCGAAAAGTTACAAAAAGGAAACAGAGAGTTTACATTGCAATCTTGGTGGGACCGATCCGCTCTTTCGGTGAGACCGAAAAGTTATGAAAGGGAAAGAGAGAGTTTGCAATCCCATCTCGGTGAGACCGAGATCCCTATCGGTAGAACCGAATTGCTAGGGTTTGGCAGTGGCTTATGACATATGAAACTCGATGGCGCCGGATAGATAGAATCGGTAGGACCGAGTTTGGCTTAGGGTTTAGGTCATATGTGGATATGGGAAAGTAGTTGAGGGTTTTGGAGCATATCACTAAGCACATGAAGCAAGGGGCTCATTAAGCAACACCTCATCCCTCCTTGATAGTATTGGCTTTTCCTAAAGACTCAATGTGATCTTGGATCACTAAAATGAAGAGTCTTGAGCTTTTGAGCTTGAGCCAATCCTTTGTCCTTAGCATTTTGAGGGTTCCACTTTCACCATCCATGCCATGCCAATCATTAAGCTTTCCTGAAATAATCATCTTGGAATAGCATTAGCTCAATGAGCTATATGTTGTTATGAATTACCAAAACCACCTAGGGATAGTTGCACTTTCAATGGGAGGATGATATTTAAACCACTTCTCCTTAGGGAGATCAACATGACTAGCAAAAGATTCACAGAAAGAAGCTACTATCTCAGAGTCAAGTCCATATTTAGTGCTAAATTTATGGAAAACATCGGTATCCATAAAAGATTTAACACAATCAAACTTAGGTGTCATACCTGACTCCTTACCTTCGCCGAGATCCCAATCTTCAGAGTTGCATTTAATTCTTTCCAATAAATCCCATTTGAATTCAATAGTCTTCATCATAAAAGAGCCATCACAAGAAGTATCGAGCATGGTGTGATTTTTATCAGAAATCTGAGCATAAATTTTTTGGATAATCATTTCTCTTGAGAGATCATGATTGGGGCATGAATATAACATTGATTTAAGCCTCCCCCAAGCTTGAGCGATGCTTTCTCCTTCGTGAGGCCAAAAATTATATATATAATTACGATCATGATGAACAAGATTCATAGGATGAAACTTCTGATGAAATTCCAATTTCAATCGTTTGTAGTTCCATGATCCCATATCATCACATAGCCTATACCATGTCAATGCATCTCCCTCTAAAGATAAAGGGAGACCTTCTTCTTGATAACATCATCGGGCATACCTACAAGCTTAAATAATCCACAAACTTCATCCACATATATTAGGTGCTCATCAGGATGTAATGTTCCAACTCCTGCAAAAGGATTAGCTAGCGGTTTTTCTATCATACCCGAAGGAATTTCAAAGTAGACATTTTCATTTTCAGTAGGTTCAGTAGGTTCAGGAGCAACTCTTTACTCTACTGGTTCGGGTGAAGGTACCCTGAACAAGCCCCTAAGAGGATTACTTTCCATAGTAACAAGTGACGGTAAATTTCAGCACACTATATAAATTTTTCCTTACCAAATTCCACCTACCAAAGGCGCTTCGCTCCCCGGCAACAGCACCAGAAAAGAGTCTTGATGACCCATGATTATAGGGGATCTATCGTAGTCCTTTCGATAAGTAAGAGTGTCGAACCCAATGAGGAGCATAAGGAAATGATAAGCGGTTTTCAGCATGGTATTCTCTACAAGCACTGAAATTATAGGTAACAAATAGTTTTGTGATAAGATAATTTGTAACGAGCAACAAGTAACTAAAGTAAATAAAGTGAAGCAAGGTGGCCCAATTATTTTTGTAGAAAAGGACAAGCCTGGACAAACTCTTATATAGAAGAAAGCGCTCCCGAGGACACATGGGAATTATCATCAAGCTAGTTTTCATCATGTTCATATGATTCACATTCGGTACTTCGATAATTTGATATGTGGGTGGACCGGTGCTTGGGTGCTTTCCTTACTTGGACAAGCATCCCACTTATGATTAACTCCTATTGCAAGCATCCGCAACTACAAAAGAAGTATTAAGGTAAACCTAACCATAGCATGAAACATATGGATCCAAATCAGCCCCTTACGAAGCAACGCATAAACTAGGGTTTAAGCTTCTGTCACTCTAGCAACCCATAATATACTTATTACTTCCCAATGCCTTCCTCTATGCCCAAATAATGGTGAAGTGTCATGTAGTCGACGTTCACATAACACCACTAGAGGAGAGACAACATACATCTCATCAAAATATTGAACGAATACCAAATTCACATGACTACTAATAGCAAGACTTCTCCCATGTCCTTAGGAACAAACATAACTACTCACAAAGCATATTCACGTTCATAATCAGAGGGGTATTAACATGCATATACGACCTGAACATATGATCTTCCACCAAATAAACCAACTAGCATCAACTACAAGGAGTAATCAACACTACTAGCAACCCATAGGTACCAATCCCAGACTTAGAGATTAGAATTGGATACAAGAGATGAACTAGGGTTTGAGAGGAGATGGTGCTGGTGAAGATGTTGATGGAGATTGGCCCCCTCCCGATGAGAGGAGCGTTGGTGATGATGATGGCGATGATTTCCCCCTCCCGGAGGGAAGTGTCCCTGGCAGAACAGCTTCGCCAGAGCCCTAGATTGGTTCCACCAAGGTTCCGCCTCGTGGCGGCGGAGTCTCGTCCCAAAAGCTTGCTTATGATTTTTTTTCTCAATGAAAGACTCCATATAGCAGAAGATGGGCATCAGAGGGCCATTAGGGGGCCCACGAGGCAGGGGGCGCGCCTAGGGGGGTAGGGCGCGCCCCCCACCCTCGTGGCTGGTGAGTGGCCCCCCTCTGGTACTTCTTGCGCTCAGTATTTTTTATATATTCTGGAAATAACTTTCGTGAAGTTTTAGGACTTTTGGAGCTGTGCAGAATAGGTCTCTAATATTTTCTCCTTTTCCAGCCCAGAATCCCAGCTGCCGGCATTCTCCCTCTTTATGTAAACCTTGTAAAATAAGAGAGAGTAGGCATAAGTATCATGACATGATGTGTAATAACAACACATAATGCAATAAATATTGATATAAAAGCATGATGCAAAATGGACGTATCATCGACCACCATATTATCAGTAGTATTCCCCCATGTATATATTAGTAGTCCGTGTATTTTGTAACGGTAGTTAGATCGCTTGTATGCCCTTGTTTGAATTGAGTGGTGTGATATGAATGTGTTTGTCTCATGTGCATATGGGTAGTGCTTTCTCTTTAGACCTCATTCTATTCTAATGTCTCCCCTCTAAACCCATCAGATGCCTCTGAGATGTGACTCTGGATTTGTTTTCCCACCGGAGCTCACTCAGTTGATCCAACAACATAATGCCTTGATGCAGCTACTAGTTCAGAACCAAGGCAACAACAACAACCTGCCGCCACCACCTCCAGTTGACAACTTAGCCCGTTTTCTGCGGTTGAATCCGTTGGTGTTTTCCGATAGCACCGAGCCGATTGTTGCTAATGACTGGCTATGTAGGATTGGAAGGGAGTTGACCACTGCAGGTTGCACAGATGCTGAGAAGGTGCGCTTTGCCGCATGCCAACTGTTTGGACCCACAGCCTCATGGTGGGATAATTACACAGCCACATTCCCCATAGCCAATGTTACTTGGGATCAATTTCAGCAAGCGTTCTGCACTACACATGTCTCAACTGGATCTATGAGCATGAAGAAGCATGAGTTTCACAACTTACACCAGGGAAATGATACTGTGGGGCAGTACGTGGATGAGTTCAGTAAGTTAGCTCGCTATGCCCCGGATGATGTGGCCACAGATGCCGCGAAGCAGGAGAAGTTTATGGAAGGGCCGAATGATGAGCTGAGTATGCAGTTAATGGTGGAGACATTCACAAATTACCAGGAGTTGGTAGACATGGCTCTTATGATTAAAGGGAAGCAGCAGCAGATAGAGAGTCACAAAAGGAAATATGGACAAGGGAAGTATAATTCTGGAGCATCGCAGAAGCCTTGTTTTACCCCGAACTCGGGAGGATATACCCATAACCATGGAGGCCACACTCACAATGGAGGAAGTTTGTATAATCACAGTGGCCCCAAGAATGGAAATGGGAATGGAGCAAGCAGCAACCAGAACCGTTCCAACCCAGCAACACCCGCTAAAAAGGATCTGAGTCATGTCACCTGTTACAAGTGCGGGCAGACTGGGCACTACGCCAATGATTGTTCTGAGTTGAAGAATGGCAATGGAAATGGAAGCGTTGGGAAGAAGCCCAACCCTTTCAAGAGGGGACAGGTGAACCACGTTAGCGTGGAGGAGGTTGAAGAGCAGCCAGATGCAGTTATAGGTAATTTTTGGTTAAGTTATTTACTGCAATCGTTCTTTTTGATACTGGTGCATCACATTCATACATTTCGAGGGGGTTTGTGGATAAGTATAAGTTGCCCACCAAAGTTCTTAAGACACCTATGTTAGTAAGTTCGCCAGGAGTGGAGTATATGGCAAGCTGTGGATGTTTTCACATGCCATTGACCATAGGAAGGCATGTGTTCCCCTCAGACCTAATATTTCTGGAGTCACATGGATTGGATGTGATATCAGGCATGGATTGGCTATCGATGTATGGAGGAAACATCGATTGCACCAGTAAGTCAATTCTACTCACCACCCCAGAGGGTAAAATGGATTAAGTATGTGTCCCGACATGCGCCGAAGAGGACCCAAGTGAACTCGCTCTCAGGAGTTGTTCAGGAGGAAGTGCCTGTGGTGAAGGATTACCTGAATGTATTTCCCGAGAAACTACCACGCATGCCGCTAGATCGAGATATAGAGTTTTTGATTGAACTATTGCCAGGCACCAGACCAATATCGAAGAGACCATACCAGATGCCCGCAAATGATCTAGAGGAAATTAAGAAGCATATTAAGGAGTTATTGGAGAAAGGTTAGATTCGACCAAGTTCGTCACCTTGGGGAGCCCCAGTGTTCTTAGTTGAGAAGAAGGATGGATCTTTAAGAATGGTTGTTGATTATCGTGCATTAAATGAAGTGACCATCAAGAACAAGTACCCACTACCGATGATCAACGATTTGTTTGACCAGCTGCAAGGAGCTAAAGTATTTTCCAAGATCAATCTGCGATCAGGATACCACCAGCTGAAGACCCGAGAACAGGATATACCTAAGACAGCTTTCACCACAAGGTACGGGCTATATGAGTACATGGTTATGTCATTTCGATTGACAAATGCCCCTGCCTATTTCATGAGCATGATGAATAAGGTGTTCATGGAGTTCTTAGATAAGTTTTTTGTGGTGTTCATTGATGATATTTTGGTATACTCGAAGAACGAAGAGGAGCATAAGGAGCATTTGTGTTTAGTTCTCGAGAAGCTCAGGGAACATCAGCTATATGCCAAGTTCAGCAAATGTGAGTTTTGGTTGAAGGAAGTTGGATTTCTTGGACATGTTATATCAGGAGAGGGTATAGAAGTAGACCCTACCAAGGTTCAGTCAGTCACTGATTGGTTGGCACCCACCTCAGTTGGAGAGACCCACGGTTTTCTAGGACTTGCGGGATATTATCAGAGATTCATTGAGAATTTTTCCAAGATCACGAAGCCTATGACGGAGTTGTTGAAGAAGGACACTAAGTTTAAATGGACGGATGAATGTGAGGCCAGTTTTCAGGAGTTGAAGAAACGTTTGGTTACAATCCCAGTGCTGATTCTTTCGGATATACGCAAGGATTTCCAAGTGTATTACGACGCTTCTCGCTTAGTACTAGGAGGAGTACTTATGCAGGACGGAAGAGTTGTTTCATATGCCTCACGACAGCTTCGACCGCATGAGTTGAATTATGCCCCGCATGATTTGGAGTTAGCAGTCGTAATGCATGCGCTCAAGACCTGGAGACATTTTCTTATTGGAAACCGCTGCGATGTATACAAGGATCATAAGAGTTTGAAGTACATTTTCACTCAGAAGGAGCTGAATCTCAGACAGAGGAGATGGTTGGAGCTTATAAAAGATTATGATATGAAGCTGCATTATCATCCAGGAAAGGCCAATGTCGTAGCGGACGCTTTAAGCTGGAAGAGTTATGTCAATACCCTCATAAGCGGAGGATTACTGCAGGAGTTAGTTGACGATATCAAGGAACTTCGTTTGGAGATAGTTCCAAGAGGTTTTGTCGCAACAATGGAGGTTCAGTCAACATTATTGGGAAAGATTCAAGAAGCTCAGAAGGATGACAAAGAAATTGCTGAGATAAAGGAGAAAATGAGTAAAGGACAAGCCAAGGGTTTTCGAGAGGATGAGCACAAAACCTTATGGTTTGACGACCGTGTATACGTACCCAATAATGCAAAGATCAGGGAGTTAATACTTCAGGAAGCTCATGAATCGCCATACTCGATACACCCCGAAAACACCAAGATGTATTTGGATTTGACGGAGCATTTCTGGTGGATTGGTAGGAAGAAGGATATTGCCGAGTATGTAGTCGTGTGTGATGTATGTCAGAGAGTGACGGCAGAACATCAGAAGCCAGCTGGATTACTGCAGCCCATGCCAATACCCGAATGGAAGTGGGACAAGCTCGACATGGTTTACATCACCGGATTACCCAGGACCCGATCAGGATATGATTCTATCTGGGTAGTAGTGGATCATTTGACCAAAGTGGCTCACTTTATCCCAGTGAAAACCACCTATATGAGTGCAAAGTTGGCCAAGATATATATGACCAGGATCGTATGTCTGCATGGGGTTTCGAGGACCATCATATTAGATAGAGGAACACAGTTCACTTCAAAGTTTTGGAACTAGTTGCACCAGACTTTGGGTACCAGGCTAGAGTTCAGTACAGCCTTTCATCAGCAGACAGATGGACAGACCGAGAGAGTCAATCAGATTCTGGAGGATATGTTGAGAGCATGTGCATTAGATTATGGATCCAGTTGGGATGATAATTTACCTTACGCGGAGTTCTCATACAACAACAATTATCAAGCTAGTTTGAAGATGGCACTTTTTGAAGCTTTGTATGGGATAAGGTTCGGGACACCGTTGATGTGGGATGAAGTTAGAGACCGCCAATTGTTTGGACCGGACCTGATCAAGGAGTCCGAAGAGAAGGTTAAGTTGATTCGCGACAGACTAAAGGTAGCTCATTCCAGGCAGAAGAGTTATGCAGACTCCAAAGGCAAGGAGGTAGTCTATGAGATCGGACACAAAGCATATATTCGTGTGTCACCTCTACGAGGATTTAAACGATTTTGAGTTAAGGGAAACCCTGAGATTTGTAGGACCATACCGAGTTTTGGAACGTATCAGAGAAGTGGCCTACAAGTTGGAGTTATCCGAAGGATTGTGAGGAGTCCATGATGTGTTTCACGTTTCCCATTTGAAGAAGTGTCATGTAGAGATGGTTGATATTCCTCTGAGAGATACAGTACCCCTGGAAGCAATTCAGTTGGAGTTGCCAGCCGAGTTACACGCAACAAGGTTATCAAGTTTTGCAAAGTTCCGTGGAGCCACCGTACCGAGGATAAAGCCACCTGGGAACGAGAGGAAGACCTACGGAAAGACCACCCGCACCAATTTTCGAGCCAACCTGAATCTTGAGGGCGAGATTCATCTTAAGGGGGGTAGGTTTGTAACATCCCAATTTTTCAATTTAGATGTTGTACATAGATCATCATATGCATATCATATTTTATTTGCATTTTGTTTGTGATCCTAGAAATCTTAAGCAACTCAAGGACCCACAGAGAGAGTTGGGGATTTCATTTATTTTCATATTTGAATTTTCTCAAATTTGAAAAGAGGATCATTTTGGTTTTAATAATTTTTCTCTCCGAAATATTTCCAATATTAAAATAAATGAGTGGAGATAAAATGACTTCTCCAAAATAAGAGGGGAATATTGGAGGAAAAATGTTAAAATCAAATAAATATTATATTTGGAATTTCATTGTTATTTTATTTGAATTAGAAAAATATGCATTTTTCAAAATTGCATTTTAGGCTAGAAAAATGTTCACTTTGTTCTAAATATTTTATTTAGACGGTGAAAATTGTTTTTGGCATTTTAAGAATTTTTTTATATTTTATTAGGATTTTATTTTTCAGCAGAATTTTTTTTAAAGAAAAATCTTTCCCGCCTGACTGGGCCGAAGGCCCAGCCGTGCAGGCCCTAGCCCAGCTCCCGCCGCCGCCTTCCTCCCGCGTGCCGCCGTGCGTGGCGTGGACGCCGTGGAGCGTCCGGCCCGAACTCCCGCTCGCGCCGGCCCCCTCCCCAAGCCATGACGCCATCCCCTCCTTAAATACTGCGCCGCCCACCCCGCCTCTCCTCCCGTCCCTAGCCGCCACCCGCGCCGCCAGCCCGAGCCGCGAGGATTTGATAACATGTGGGTATTGGTAAGTAGTTGATGAGGTAGAACCTATTGTCCTTTATTTAAATCATGGGAGTTACTACGTTATGCTTACACTGCTATGCTATGCTCGTAGACGTGGTTTGGTTTGAGTGATTCATGACAGTTGTGAGTATTATTATGAACTAAGGGTTTATTTAAGGTGGCTACTTTAACACACATCTGGGTGGGCTCTTTGTGGGCACGTGGGGAATCCAGTGTTATCCAAGGAGATCCCGGGGAATCCGTGTGATCATCCTATGGTTCGCCACCCAGGCTCAAAGGGATCATAATATTATTCATGCTAGAAACTTCCGTGTGCAGCCACAAGCCATTATGGGCTCTGGCATAGTTGAGTAAGTTGTGGGAATCCTTTCCATGATGGGCTAGTAGATGTAGGGGATTGTAGGTGTATCGGCCTATCTATCGGTTAACGGGACCTCTTCGGAAAGACTGTGTCTCAGTCATCCGTTTCTCAAACATCATGTAGTGTGAGAACTCCGACGGAGGAGATCGAGTCTTGTGGGGAAAAGTGCGCAAACATCTGCAGAGTGTACAAACTAATCATGGTTAGCCGTGTCCCCGGTTATGGATATTTTGAGTATCTAGTTCTTCAATTATTGATATGATCTCAACACTCTTAATTAATTTTGTTGGGTTGTTAATTACTATTTAAGTGGGATTGAGATGGGGTTTCCATTCTCAATGTTTATCAACCAACTTTGTAGTTAAATAAATTATAATCCTTTGCAGTAGGGAAAAATTGGCTTACACAAAATTATGATAGCCATAGAGCCTCCACCAGCCATATATGCATGTAGTGTTAGCATTTACCTTGCTCATTGCTCTATAGTGTTATTTTGCTAGCATATTGAAACGTCCATTTTGCATCATGCTTTTATATTGATATTTATTGCATATGGGTTGTTATTACACGTTATGTCACAATACTTATGCCTATTCTCTCTTATTTTACAAGGTTTACGTGAAGAGGGAGAATGCCGACAGCTGGAATCCTGGGCTGGAAAAGGAGCAAATATTAGAGACCTATTCTACACAACTCCAAAAGTCCTGAAACTTCACGGGATCACGTTTCAGAATATATAAAAAATATTGGGTGAAAGAAGTACCAGAGGGGGGCTACCCACCATCCACGAGGGTGGGGGGCGCGCCCTACCCCCCTGGGCGCGCCCCTGTCTCATGGGCCCCCTGGCAGCCCTCTGATGCCCATCTTCTGCTATATGAGGTCTTTTGTCCAGAAAAAATCATAAGAAAACTTACGGGACAAAACTCCGCTGCCACGAGGCGGAACCTTGGCGGAACCAAACTAGGGCTCTGGCGGAGCTGTTCTGCCGAGGAAAGTTCCCTCCAGGAGGGGGAAATCATCACCATCGATCCTCTCATCAGGAGGGGGTCAATCTCCATCTCATCTCAAACCCTAGTTCATCTCTTGTATCCAATTCTAATCTCTATGTCTGGGATTGGTACCTATGGGTTGCTAGTAGTGTTGATTACTCCTTGTAGTTGATGCTAGTTGGTTTATTTGGTGGAAGATCATATGTTCAGATCCTATATGCATATTAATACCCCTCTAATTATGAACATGAATATGATTTGTGAGTAGTTACGTTTGTTCCTGAGGACATGGGATAAGTCTTGCTATTAGTAGTCATGTGAATTTGGTATTCGTTTGATATTTTGATGAGATGTATGTTATCTTTCCGCTAATGGTGTCATGTGAACGTCGACTACATGACACTTCACCATTGTTTGGGCCTAGAGGAAGGCATTGGGGAGTAATAAGTAGATGATGGGTTGCTAGAGTGACATAAGCTTAAACCCTAGTTTATGAGTTGCTTCGTAAAGGGGCTGATTTGGATCCATATGTTTCATGCTATGGTTAGGTTTACCTTAATACTTCTTTTGTAGTTGCGGATGCTTGAAATAGGGGATAATCATAAGTGGGATGCTTGTCCAAGGAAGGGCAGTACCCAAGCACCGGTCCACCCACATATCAAATTATCAAAGTACCGAACACGAATCATATGAACGTGTTGAAAACTAGCTTGGCGATAATTCCCATGTGTCCTCGGGAGTGCTTTCCTTTATATAAGAGTTTGTCCAGGCTTGTATTTTGCTACAAAAAGGATTGGGCCATCGAGTTGCACCTTATTTATTTTTATTACTTGTTACCTGTTACAAATTACCTTATCACAAAACTATCTGTTACCGATAATTTCAGTGCTGCAGAGAATACCTTACTGAAAACTGCTTATCATTTCCTTCTGCTCCTCGTTGGGTTCGACACTCTTACTTATTGAAAGGACTACAATAGATCCCCTACACTTGTGGGTCATCACATATTCCATGTGCTGACCCGTTTTGGGCTGCAACGTATTATGTTGCAGACTTTTCAGATCAAGAGTAAGGTGCGCTAGGTCGTTGTCATGCACTCAGCTATGTCGTTGGAGTTGATGGACTCATTTACCTTCGATGCTTCCGCAGTTATCTTATTTAGATGGCCTTAAGCCATATTATTGTAATAAGTTCTCTTTTGGAGACATTGGATGTAATAAGTGTGTGATTGCACTCGGTTATAAATCCTCCAAGTACTGTGTGTGTCAGCATTACCGATCCAGGGATGACACTTTTGCACAAAGATTTGACCGTTTGAGGACGGATCGCTACACAGGGCATACTCCAGCGTTGAATCGCAACAGACAGAGCCGCCATTACCTACTCTGGAGGGACTACTTCCAGTCCCCTGACCCGCTCTTCATGCACAACATTTTTTGTCGTCGCTTCCGGATGGCTAGACACGTGTTCTACCGTATCCGAGAGGGGGTGTTGGCATATGATACCTATTTCGAGTTCAAGGAGGATGACCTAGGAAAGATTGGCTTTTCCTCTTATCAGAAATGCACCGTAGCTATTCGGATGCTTGCATACGGAGTACCAAGTGATCTCATTGATGAGTATGTCCGAATGAGCGAGTCCACGTTCCTAGACTCCATGTATAAGTGCTCCAAGGCTGTGGTAGTAGTTGATAACCCACTAGTATAGGGGATCAATTGTAGCCTCTTTCGATAAGTAAGAGTGTCGAACCCAATGAGGAGCTAAAGGTAGAACAAATATTCCCTCAAGTTCTATCGACCACCGATACAACTCTACGCATGCTTAATGTTTGCTTTACCTAGAACAAGTATGAAACTAGAAGTACTTTGTAGGTGTAATGGGATAGGTTTGCAAGAATATAAAGAGCACGTATATAAAACCTAGGGGCTATGTTAGGTAAAGAAGCAATAAAGTTAGTATAGAGAGTGTGGAAAAGTGGTGGTAGGAGTTGCGAAATTGTCCCTAAGCAATTGACTACTTTACTAGACCAATAGCAAGTTTATGTGGGAGAGGCCACTGCTAGCATGTCATCCCTGACTTGGAACTCTATGCACTTATGATTGGAATTATTAGCAAGCATCCACAACTACTAACATTCATTAAGGTAAAACCCAACCATACCATTAAGATATATTGGCCCCCCTTCAATCCCGTATGCATCAATTTCTATGCTAGGTTGAAGCTTCTGCCACTCTTGCCCTCCAATACATAGTCCTATCAACATACAACTAACCCTATAGTGTGATCCACGCACACGCTCATATGATGGGCACCAAAGGACATCAACATAACCACAAGAAAATTAAACCAATCATAGCAATTCACCAATTACCGATAGGACAACGAAAATCTACCCAAACATCATAGGATGGCAACACATCATTGGATAATAATATGAAGCATAAAGCACCATGTTCAAGTAGAGGGTACAATGGGTTGCGGGAGAGTAGACCGCTATAGATGGATGGTGGAAGGTGATGAAGATGTTGGTGAAGATGACGGAGGTGTTGGTGTAGATCGCCGTCAGATGATGATGGCCGCAGCGGCGTTCCGGTGCCACCACTTGAGAGGGGGAGAGGGACCCCCTTCTTCTTCTTCTTCCTTGACCTTCTACCTAGATGGGAGAAGGGTTTCCCCTCTGGTCCATGGCTTCCATGGCGGCGGAGGGGCGAGAGCCCCTCCGAGATTGGATATGTCTCTCTGTCTCTCTTTGTTTCTGCGTTCCAGATTCTGGCCTTTCACCTTTTCTTATATTCCCGGAGATCTATAACTTCGATTGGGCTGAAATTTTAACATGATTTGTATCCAGATATTGGCTTTCTAGCAGCGAAAGAAGGGCACCAACCGTCGTACATGGTGGCCACGAGGGTCAGGGGCACGGCCACCCCCATGGGGCGCGCCCCGTGCCTCGTGAGCCCCCTCGGGCATCGTCTCTCGTTGATTCTTCTTCCCATAAATCACATATATTCCAAAAAAATCTCCATAAGTTTTTATCCCGTTTGGACTCCGTTTGACATGGATTTTCTACGAAACAAAAAACATGCAACAAACAGGAACTGGCACTGGGCACTGGATCAATATGTTAGTCCCAAAATAGTATAAAAAGTTGCCAAAAGTATATGAAAGTTGTATAATATTGGCATGGAACAATATAAAATTATGGATACGACGGAGACGTATCAGTAGTATTTGGCCTGGAGTACTTGAGAGAAACAACTTCTGCAGATACAACCCGATTGTTAGGGATCAATGCTTCTAGGGGCTTTCCGGGGATGCTTGGTAGCATAGATTGTATGCACTGGGTGTGAAAGAACCGCCTTTCTGCATGGCAGGGAAGTATAGGGGCCATGTGAAAGCTTGCACCGTCAGACTTGAGGCTGTGGCTTCACAAGATCTCTTGATTTGGCACTCTTCTTTGGCATGGCCGGCTCTCACAATGACATCAATGTGTTTCAGCGCTCTCCGGTGTTCACAAGGCTTGCAGAAGGCAACTAACCAAAGGTTAATGTTTAGATCAATAGCCACCACTACAACAAAGGATACTACCTAGCTGATGGTATCTATCATCAGTGGAGTACTCTTGTCAAGACAATACCCAACCCGATAGGAGAGAAGAGGAAGAGATTTGCCCAAGAACAATAGAATGCTAGAAAGGATGTGAAGCGTGCTTTCAGTGTTCTTTAATCCCAATGGGGCATCCTTTAGTATCCTGCTAGAACTTGGAGCACCAAGAAGTTGTGGGAGGTGATGGCTGCTTGTGTGATCATGCAAAACATGATCGTAGATGATGAGCATGCGGATCAAATATATGACTAAGTGTTTCAATTTCAGGGTGAAAATGTTGTGCCATAGCATGGAGTAGTGACAACGTTTGCATAGTTCACCGAATTTCATCATCAAATGCATGTGTGATACATCCATTTATTGATCCGATATTAGGATAGAAAAGAGTATCCCACACCTACTTCCCAAGAGGTGACCCTAGGTTATCAAACCCATGAGAGGAAGATTCCCTTGAGGCAATGGTCTCCAGCAAGCTTTTGTCAAAGTGTCAAATCCAGCTTTTGACCAGATCAACAAGCAAATAGTGGTTCAAACACTTATAATAAAAGATCTACGTGTATGAGGTCTTAATGCTTACAACCTTGCATTTGCGCAAGGATCAAATAGGATATTTATTTTGCGCTGGAAGTCACCCATTGAGATGTGCTTGTAACGGATCGAAGTGGGGATGTGTACAAATAACATCTTGACCGACATGAGTCCTGCATCAATAATCAATTGTCCTACTGCAGACCCTATCCGTCGCGCGGGGTTGCCTCGATAATTAAAATCATGAAATCAGACAAGAGCTTTGGGCGTTTCATGACTACACCTCATTTATCCCCAAGGATATGATCCATGTTACCCTACTAAACCTTACTATCACCGGTGTTTGGTACACCACTTCACTGTCTCCTTGCTCCTAGTCTAACCGGTACTCGATCTCCATGATCTTGGGTGCCTAAAGGGATGAAGATCACGGACAATACAAGAGACATCTTCACGGAACAATTTTCTTTCACACATACGGAACATTATGTCAAAGTCTTCCATTGATCTCGTCAAAAAATACCTTGGGTTGTAAGGCTCATGCCTCAACCCATACCTTACCGAACTACTAACACATGGAGATTATATTGCGAGAAGAAAGCATTGAAGAAAACATCCTGAGATTGATTTATTGCAATATGTCTTACAATGGATGCCTTGTGCGATGCATGATTACAAGTACGAACTAGATGCAAGAGAACTATGGTGGCGGACATGGCTATGGAGATGGAAATGGCAGTGGCTAAGGTTTTGTAACATACCAAAATTCTAAATTTTGGAATGTTGTACTAATTAAGTAATAATGATTGATTGTGTGATTTTTGTTTGAAATTGAGGGGAAATTTGAAACATTGTGAAAGTTAAATGAGAGGGAATAAATGGACTTTCCCAAATATTCATTCTTGCATTTTTTTACTTTGGTTTCCATGAATTCAATTTGATTTCATAAAAAACTCTAGAGTGAAGATGACATGACTTCTTCCATTAGAAATGAAAAGGGGTTTTGAAAATATTTTAACTTCATTTGAAAACAATTCAAACCAGAAACTTTATGCAACTCAATGATTTTCATGACAGAGGATAAAATGACTTCTTCAAATTATAAGAAAGAGAGTTGGAAGTTGTAGGATCAAAAGTATGTTTAGAGGGGGGTGATTAGACTACTTGACCAAATAAAAACTTACACTTTTCCAAATTTTAGTTGTGGGCAAGTTTTAGCAATTCTACCAAGTCAAGAACACCCTACACATGCAAGTCTAAGAGTTGAGCAGCGGAAAGTAAAGACTTTGCATATGAATGTAAATGAGGGATCGGAGAAATCAAATGCAATGAATACACAGTGATTTTTGGAGCAATATCACTAAGTACTTGAGCAATTGAGTCATGATCAAAACCTCATCCCCTCTTAATAGTATTGGCTTTCCTATGGACTCAAGTGATCTTGGGTCACTTACGAAAAATGAAGAGTCTTGGAGCTTTGCCAATTCTTGTCCTTAGCATTTTGAGTGGTCCACAATCTCTAGTGCTTGCCACGCCAAGCATTGGTCTTCTCTGAAATCTACTATCAATGAGCATTAGATCAATGACTTATATGTTGTGATTAATTACCAAAACCACCCAAGGATTAGTTGCACTTTCAATCGCCCCCCCCCCCCTTTTGGTAATTGATGACAACATATAGATCAAAACTTTGACAAATGATATAATCAATGAAATACATCGTCGCTTTGAGAGGTACGTGATAAGGAAGAGCTCCCCTAATTTTGTGCGTTATTAAAAATTTGCGTTTAAATGCAAATGCACAATCAATTATAATCATGGGTCACTCTTCCATGTCACATACATCTTGTAGAGCGCTCAAAATGATATGATTACAATGTAATAAGCACTCATCACCAAACAAATTAAACAAGTGAATAATCATACAAGGGCCATATGGATAGCTATTTAAGCATGCATAGCAATAAAGTACGATATGATCAAACACAAAGTAACATAGTCTCATACAAGAATCAACCAAAAGTATCTCAAAGTAGCATGAAACTCAAGAAACTAAATAATAAAAAGCAAGATCACTCTCTCTCGAAGCCTAATGGTCTATACAAATTCTCCCCTTTTGGCAACAAGTACAACAAGTTTGAAGAAGTATAGAGCTAAGCGCCGCTCTAGGCTTGATCTCCAACAACACCTGGTGGCGAGGTCCTCAAACTTGCAGCGGTGCATAGACGTCAGAGTGGAGAGAAGTGCATCTGCGAAGAGCTGTGCTGATGTCTGTTGTGGTAGTGTAGTAGAGACAATTAGATGCACGGATGGAGCAACTGTCGGTGTACAAACTGGCGGATCTTGGGTAGGGGGTCCCGAACTGTGCATCTAAGGCGGATGGTAATAGGAGGCAGGGGACACGATGTTTTACCCAGGTTCAGGCCCTCTTGATGGAGGTAAAACCCTACGTCCTACTTGATTAATATTGATGATATGGGTAGTACAAGAGTAGACCTACCACGAGATCGGAGAGGCTAAACCCTAGAAGCTAGCCTATGGTATGATTGTATGTTGTCCTACGGACTAAAACCCTCCGGTTTATATAGACACCGGAAGGGGCTAGGGTTACACAAGGTCGGTTACAAAGGAGGAGATATACATATCCGTATTGCCTAGCTTGCCTTCCACGCCAAGTAGAGTCCCATCCGGACACGAGACGAAGTCTTTAATTTGGTATCTTCATAGTCCAACAGTCCGGCCAAAGGATATAGTCCGGCTGTCCGGAGACCCCCTAATTTAGGACTCCCTCAGTAGCCCCTGAACCAGGCTTCAATGACGATGAGTCCGGCGCACAGTATCGTCTTCGGCATTGCAAGGCGGGTTCCTCCTCCGAATACATCATGGAAGAATTTGAATACAAGGATAGTGTCCGACCCTGCAAAAATAAGTTCCACATACTACCGTAGAGAGAATAATATTTCCACAAAACTAATCTGTTGACACGTTTTGGCAACATGACATTATGCCATGGCCCGGTAATTATTCGAACTGTTTCCGTTAACTAGCCCCGCACATAACGCGAGGCAGTTTCTTGACACGTCTTGTCAAAGCAGAGATCGTGTTCCCCATATTACGGGATTCTCATCAATACGGACGTGGGTAACCCAATCGTGCCTAGAACTCCTAGATTTTAGGCAAGTCCCAAACGGCCACGGGGAGGACGCTTGATATTCACCCTATTTATAAAGGGACTAGGCTTTTACTTTTTTCCTCCCATGCTCAATCGAATCCTTCCCCCGCCTCGAGTTCTAACACCCAAAGCTTAGGTCAGGTGCTTCGGACCTTCAACGATGTCTGGATCCAGCGTTCAGGGCCGGTGGATGCCCTCCTCCGCCACGGAAGAGGATTTCAAGAAATTAAGGGAGGCAAGGTACCTGACCACCGAAGTCTCACATCGGCTGCCCCCCCGAGGGCAGGTCGTCCCTACTCCTAAACCCAACGAAGACGTCGTGTTCGTCTCCCACTTCCTCCGAGGACTAGGCCTCGCTTTGGATCCCTTCATAAGGGCTTTGATGTTCTATTACGGCCTTGATTTTCACGATCTAGCCCCGGATTCTTTTCTCCACATCTCGGCATTTATTGTCGTATGTGAGACCTTCCTCCGCATTACCCCTCACTTCGGCCTGTGGCTCAAGACCTTTGATGTGAAGCCGAAGATAGTCGAGGGACAGTACGCAGCGTGCGGACGCACCGTAATAAGAAAGATTGCCGGAGCCCCGTGGCCAAAAGGTTCCTTTCCAGAGGTGTCCGGATTATGGCAACGGGAGTGGTTCTACATCACCGCTCACAGAAGCACCAAGTGGGTAGCTTCCCCCGCCTTTTGCTCGGGCCCTCCACCACAACTGATGTCATCGATCAGCAGGGGGCTAAGCTGGGGTCCAACCAAGGACATGCCCATATTGCAGAGCCGCATCCGGGATCTCTTCAAGGGAGATTTTAATTTGGTTATGATAATGCAAGTCATGCTGGTTCGTCGAGTCTAGCCTTGCAAACGCCGGCCCCTTCGCTTGTGGGAATTCAACCTAGAAGGACCGCGCGCTATTCAGAATTTCCTCGGCCTGACACATGAGGAGACGTATAAATCATTCTTCGGACCTCAAGTAGAGTGTCCGGATACTACCGAGGACGTGGGCCTGAGCAGCAACTGTGCCGCCGACCAGGTAAGTAATCCTCTAGCCGAACACCCCGCCTTTCATTTATCATGACGTCATTCTAAGAAGTCGCTCTTCGACCAGGACTTGCTAACGAAGGCGAAGATGATTCGGTGTTTCGCCCCCCTTCCTGAGGGTTTGGAAAATCCTGTACTGGAAAAGATGCTCGAGTTATCACCTTGCCTGGAGCCCTCAAAGTAAGATAAAGGGGAGAATAATGAGGGCGGAAGCGGGCCCGCATCGCTACCAATTCCAACTGAGGGAATGAGCGCCTCCATGGAGGGGGATAACCAAGGGGAAGAATCCGACCTTCTCTCGCTTCGGGGAAGGAAGAGGACTACCTCGGAATATCCAGAAACCAAGGCTTCCAAATGGGAGAAGAAATCTTCACCAGAGGGTCCTGCCTTGGAGGGTGCTCTTTCCGCACAAAGTCCGCGCGAGGATCAGCCCTCCGATGAGCTGTAAGTAATCAAAAAGAATTTTAATAGTGGAGATATACTACCTTACCTCTGAGGAAAATAACCGAAGCGTTTATCTCGCAGTACGGATCTTAACCCTTCTCGACAGAGCTCGTCTTCGGGGGATCTTCTTCCGGAGATGATGGAGAGAGAAACGCCTCCCCCGGACTCCCCCGCTCAAGAAGCGGGCGACCTTGAAGTGTCGTCACGGAGGGCCTCTCCGGATCCGGTGAGGCAAGAAGATAATCCTATAATCACCCGAAGTCCCCAGCATCCGGCTCCTGAAGAGAGCAAACAAAAGAGTCTGGCACCGTCTAGTATGCGGTCGGACATACTGAGGGAGCTGTTAGAGCGAGTGGTCATCTCAGAAGAACACCGTACGTTCATGGGTACAGTGATGGAAAGAATTTCGTCCGTCGAAAGCGGATTGCATGAAGCCTTTATGAGTCTACTGACAGGCTTTGAGGTATGTGAAATGATATACCACACATTTTTAGGTGTGCCCTGTGTAGATAGTAGCCCCTGAGACTCTGGTTGTCGTCGAGAACGGCGGTGAACAGAGGATCGTAGTCCCAGGTAATAACCAAACCGCCTTTATGTGCAGGTGGTGGAAGCATCGGTGGCTAGCCGGATTAATGAGTTTGCCGAACTAAAGCGGCAGCTGGATGCGGCAGATGCCGACATCGAGCTTGTTAACAAGCGGCTTGACGAGGCACAGGGTAAGTAATGTTTTCTGGTGAATGTCACCTAGTAAGAGTAGCATGATGCCAGTATCTTTAATATGTTGTGACTGCAAATGGAGCTGCCACCGTGGAGACCCTTCGGGCGGAACTTGCCCGAGCCAAAGAACAAGCAAGAAGTAGTAATGCGGCTGCTTTGAAGGCAGCCGAAGAGTTAAGAGCCGAGAAGGCTGCGCATTGCGAGAGCAAAGAGAAGATGGCCCAGATGGCCGTGAAGTTAAAAGACATCACCGACCGTTGCTGGTTCCTTGAAGAAGAGAACCGAGCGAAGGCAACGGACCTTGAAAAGGCCACGGTGGCGACCAAAGACACCCGCTCTGCTATGAGGGCGAAGAAGGGGGAGCTGCGTGAAGCCGAGGATATTGCGGCTGGGAAGCCCTTTCTGCTGCGGAGGAATTCCGGAGATCCGCGGTATGCCCCTCTGGATCAGCTGTGGAGTTCAGCAGACGCATATATGGACTTGGCAATGAGCGCTGTTGATGCGGTCGAATACTTCCGAGATCAAACAGATCGTGAAGTGGGCAAGCTGTTCTGGTCGCAATTTAACATTCCAGAGCGTCCGCTTCCCTTGACTGATCAGCTAGCCGAATGGGCCGAAGTCAATAGATTGTCCGGATTCACCATGAGGTCCGTCGCAGATCATCTGTGGCCGGAGAAGCCGAAGCCGAACAGCTATTTCAGCTTAGTGCAGCAGTTCCTTGGTGCGGTGCCGCGCATCAATGCGATGAAGTGGTCGGCGTGCATAGAAGGCTCGCGGATGGCTCTTGCCCGTGTCAAAGCATACTGGGCGGAGATGGATGCTACCACTGTTGTGGCGCAAGGTTCGGCCATAGGCCGAGTGGCTGCTGAGCACTATTTTGAAGAAGTTCTTGAGGGTGCTCGTTTGATAGAGGCCCAGTGCTAGAAAAATATTATGTTTGAGTGACATGTATTCCCGTTGTAAACACAATGTTTTTATGAAATTTATTAAGGTTGTATTTAGACTTTTGCCTGAAAGTAATATGATGCCTCCTGTGCGGCCGTTTATGTATATATGTATATAACCTGAAAGATTGCAGTCGTCGGCTTCAACCCCCACGCATATAATGCGGAGGTGCTCGTAGAAGACGTGTGTTCACACTTAACCCAACGTCTTGGTCCTATTAAGGAGGTGATAGCGCAGCGAATGAGGCAACCGGACTATAATGCTTTAACACTTTCACTTAGCCATAGGAGTTTGACGGTGGGGCTACTATATAGCCCCTGGTGGCTCCGCACTCTCCCGAATTCGAGGTGCGTATATGCCTGGCCGGGAAACGGCCCTTCGTTAAGGCGGAGGAATTCTAACATTCCGATAGGTCATCGAGTGGTTGACCAGTCTCGTGCTATATCATGTCAGTCAGTTTTCGGCTTTCTCTACTGAGGTGCTCGTCCGGATGAACCAGGGCACAATCGCAGTAGTTCTCCTGGTGCTGCCTTAGCCGATAGAGCGGAACGTAAGGCACCAAATCACAGGAGCTGGGCAAACCCAACATTTGACCAAAGACATGATTCGGAGCTGATGCATATAAGGCCAAACTCGCGACGCCGAACACTCCCTAAGGTATTCGGTCTTTATGGTATAAACCGGGCCTAAATAGTGCCCTTTGTAAGAAGCCCCTTGTGTCCAGGTACGTGCATTATTCTGACGTGGCCACATGCCAAGACGTCAGCATCCTTCTCAATTGTACTGAGAATCCGAGGGATGTGTATCAACTAGAGATAGTAAAAAAGTTTTACGCAGGGTCATAATCTAAAAAGAATCCTTGGAACGGGTCCCTGCTGCACGTCTGCGCCTGTGTCTCCGTTGTGCCGTATCCTGGACGGGTGTAGCACGATGGTCATCTGTAAAAGAGAGAAGCTTAGGTGAAAAGTTGTCGTGCAAAAAGGTAGTTTTAAAGAAACCATGTATGATTCAAGATGAGTAAAAATTGCCACTTGTCTGTGCGCGTTGAGCCCCTTGTATTTGAAATAGGGGTGTGGCCATCAAACCTGTATGAATTACATATAGCTGCGATGGACTCGTCTAACCGTGTCCGTGGTCTTGACGACCTATCAAATGCTTCAGTTAGTGAGGTCGTTTTTAGTGTGCGGCTGCCAAGGCAGTCGCACTCTCTTCGGCGCGCAAGGATCGCTCAATGTTTCCATTCACTGTAATGATGCCACATGGACCGGGCATCTTCAGCGTGAAAGAAGCGTAATGCGGTATTGCATTAAAGCGAGCGAAAGCTTCACGTCCAAGTAGTGCTTGATAGCCACTTTGGAACGCAACAATGTGGAAGGTTAACTTTTCACTACGGAAGTTATCGGGAAAGCCGAATATAACCTCTAGTAGCAGGGAGCCCATGCAATGAGCCCCTGGGCCTGGCGTTACTCCTTTAAAGGTGGTATTGCTGTGGGAAATTTCCGTTGGGTCTATCCTCATTTTGCAGATTGTGTCCTGATATATTAGGTTTAGACTGCTGCCACCGTCCATCAGGACTTGTGTGAAGTGGTATCCGTCAATTATTGGGTCTAATACCAAGGCAGCCCATCCTGCACGCCGGATACTTTTTGAGTAACCCTGATGGTCGAAAGTGATCGGTTGAGACGACCAATGGCAGGACTCCGCGGTGATAGGCCCTTGGGCATATTTCTCTGGGAGTGCCGCTTTGTTTCTCCCCTTGATCATGTGTAACACGTTTACTGTTTTGACTTCTGGTGGAAATTTCTTTTGTTCCCTAGTGTCTTGCTTTAGAGGCTCATCCTCGTCTTCGCTTGGTGTATCCTCCCCCTTGTGTACGGCGTTGAGCTTGCCGGACTCCTTGAAGACCCAACAATCTCTGTGGGTATGATTAGCGGGTTTACCAAGGGTGCTATGGATCTGACATATTTGGTCAAGAATTTTGTTTAGGCTGGACAGTTCATCTCTGGCACCTTTAGAGGGCGGCTTTTGTTGACCTGGCCGAGCGCTTCTGAATCCGGCGTTTACTGCCGTGCTCTTCGGGCTGTCTTCTTTATCCCGGCGATTGTTGCTGTTGCTGCACCATGATTTCCCGTTTCTGTCTCTAACTTCGGATGTATTGGGGTCGCTGGTGCTGCATCTAGCTAGCCAGCTATCCTCACCTGCACAAAAGCGGGTCATGAGGCTTGTTAATGCTGCCATTGTTCTCGGCTTTTTTTGGCCGAGGTGTCTGGCAAGCCATTCATCACGGACGCTATGCTTAAAAGCTGCCAAGGCTTCGGCATCCGGACAGTCGACTATTTGGTTCTTTTTAGTAACAAACCTGTTCCAAAGCTTTCGGGCTGACTCTCCGGGCTGTTGAGTTATATGACTCAAATCGTCTGTGTCCGGAGGCCGGACATAAGTCCCCTGAAAATTTTCCCGAAAAGCGTCTTTGAGCTCTTCCCAGCTTCCAATGGAGCTTTAGGGGAGGCATTTAAGCCAGTGCCGAGCTGGCCCTTTGAGTTTGAGTGGTAAATACTTAATGGCGTGGAGATCATCTCCTCGGGCCATATGGATATGGAGGATATAGTCCTCAATCCAGACCCCAGGGTCTGTTGTTCCATCGTATGCCTCTATGTTTACGGGTTTGAATCCCTCTGGAAATTTATGGTCCAGCACCTCATCGATGAAGCATAGGGGGTGTGCGGCACCCCTGTATCTAGGTGTACCGCGTTGTTCGGATGTTTGTTGTGTTGCATCGTATGCTGGAGCACGCTTGCGTGGTCCATAAATGGATCTGGTTGTGCCGTCCTTTTGATGCGAGGCCTCGCGTGGATCGCGTATTGGCTTATGTGCGGCGTTGTTTGCCGTTCTATGTTGGCCGTGAGGTCGTCTATCCGGCAAGATGGCCGTATTAATTTTTGGTCGCGGGGGATCTAAGGCCTCCTCATCGAATTCAGGTAGCAACTTCCGCTTCGGGTAGCTCTTGGTGGGGCGATTACCGCCATACTTCGCCGTCGTACTTCGCTGCTGTGTTGAGTACTTTACTCCATCTGATTTGGAGTGTGTCTTGCGCAGCCTTGAGCCTTTGCTTCTGCTTTTTTAGACTCCTCGCGGTGGCAACAAGGCTTTGATGGGCATTATGTTGCTCCGGGTGTCTGTCCGCTGTGATGTCATCCGGAGTATTATCTTTGACAGAGTCGGGTTGTTCGGTTTGATTCTCCTTGTTGCCGTGGTCCGGCAATGGTTCACCCTGCTCTAACGCTGGTTCTGTATGATCGTTGTTTCTGCCGAGGTGGGATTTGGGGTGGCCCTTACGCCGCCGCTTTGACTGCTTCTCGAGGGGACAACCCATCGTTGTGTCCTTCCGTTCCTCGTCGTCTTCTTCTTTTGGTGCGTCCACCATGTATATGTCATGTGATGAAGTGGGCGTCCAGTGCCCTGTGGGCAGTGGTTCCTGTTCGTCTCCTGCATTGTCGTCCATACCGTCGATCTCTTCGGAGTCGGAGTCGAGCATGTCGGTTAAGTCATCGACAGTGGCTACTAAGTGGGTGGTGGGTGGGCGGCGAATTTCTTTGTCATCCGCATCCCAATCCTGCCGGACATAGTTCGGCCAGGACTCTCCTGCCAAGGAGAGAGACTTTAATGAATTCAGTATGTCGCCGAAGGGCGAGTGCTGAAAGATATCCGCGGAGGTAAACTCCATGATCGGCGCCCAACCGGATTCGATAGGAATGGGCGCAGGCGGTTTAGAGTCCGTGGCCGGAGAAGTATCCGGCAGTTTGACAACACGGCTCTCGTGAAGGGTAAGATCGATATTCGGCTTGATTGCCGTTGGAGATGCGGCCTCTGTGGTGGGGTCTATCCACCCGTCCATGGAAGGCGTAACTGGCTCCGAATTAAGGGTCGGAGCGGCTGCCGGTGCGATCTCCTGAACATTGTCCGATGGTAGAGCTAAATCGTACTCATCGTGACCGTGTGACGCACAAGGCAGGGGCTCGAATCCGTCGAAGATCAAGTCTCCGCGGATATCGGCCGTGTAGTTTAAGCTTCCAAACCTGACCTGGTGGCCAGGGGCGTAACTTTCGATCTGCTCCAGATGGCCAAGCGAATTGGCCCGCAGTGCAAAGCCGTCGAATACAAAAATCTGTTCGGGGAGGAAAGTCTCACCCTGGACTGCATCGCTATCGATGATCGTAGGAGCCATCAAGCCTAATGGCAACGACATAGAGGAACTCTCAATGAAAGCACCAATGTCGGTGTCAAAACCGGCGGATCTCGGGTAGGGGGTCCCGAACTATGCGTCTAGGCGGATGGTAACAGGAGACGGGGGACACGATGTTTACCCAGGTTCGAGCCCTCTTGATGGAGGTAATACCCTACATCCTGCTTGATTGTTCTTGATAATATGAGTAGTACAAGAGTTGATCTACCACGAGATCAGAGAGGCTGAACCCTAGAAGCTAGCCTATGGTATGATTGTATGTTGTCCTATGGTGTCACATCCCTAGTTCTATTAATGCCCAGTGCTAGCATCTGGCGTTGCATCATGTCTAAATTTTTGAAAGTTGAATTGGGGAAAGCAGAAAGCCCCAGAAATCAATTAAAAAAATGATCAACATTAAAAATTGCTTCAAATAACCTAAGAAAATGTTCCTGTTTTCTCTAAAAATATTGGCAAGAGGCAAAATTCAAACCAATATTTTTGGATTCACAGAAATATTTATTCTGGGCATTTGAATTAAATCAATAGCTATTTGAATTGGATTTATATTTACTATTAAATAAATATAGGTCCAATAATTCTAAAATATTTTTGTGGAGCTTTGGTTTAATTCCTTTAGCTTCTAAAAATATTTCCAGAAGCAACAAAATTGATTTGGCTTCAAAACCAAATTCAAAACAAACCTGCAAATTAGAAAATAGAATTAAATTAGAAAAAAAGAGGAGAAAGGAATCTACCTGGCCACTTACCTGTAGCCGTCCCAGCTGGACCAGCCCAGCCCACCAGGCCGTTGCCAGTCATCCCCTAGCTCCTGCCAGGAGGACGACGGCGTGTCGCCCGCGCACGTGCAGCTACGGCCACCTCCTGCTTCGCGCTGGAGGCCTGTCCTTCTCCCTGATCCCGCGCTTGGAGATGCCCTGGAGCCCCTCTGTCCTCCTCTTGCTTCTCTGGTTCCCCACCTCTCTGCTCCCTCTCTCTCGCGCGCGACCGAGCGGAGCTCGTTGCCGCCGACACCGTCCACCGTGGCCACCAGCCCTCCCCCCGCCCAACGGTTGTGCTCTAGTGCTCCGCCTTGACGCCTGCATCGTCCTCGCCGAGCCACGCAGCCTGGGGCGCATCGAATCGCCGCCATCGACGACGCCAGCATCACCATTTCCATCGCCGGCCACCGTGGATCCCCGCCATCGATTCGGGAGGTACCGGGCGTCCCCGACCCCGACCTCGCGCTCGTTGGACTCTCTGTGAGCCTCCGCACCGAACCCCTCTCTCTCCGTTGCCGATTTCACCCTCTAACCACGGCCTCTGTTGAGCCCGAGAGCTCGCCGCCGACGAGTTCGCCATTGCCGCAGCTAGCAACCTCGAATGATCAAACCGAGCACGTAGTTGTGCTCAGCGTGCTCCCAGGAGGCCATAGCACTGCTCACCTCGTTGTCTCGTACACCGTAGCATTTCATCAGCCGAGCCCGAACTCCGGCCGCCGCCGAGGTCGACACCGTGCCCAACTCCGGCCATCTCGCAACCTCCCCCTGCCACAGTTGGATGCGCACGAGCCCCAGCTCCTCGTAGGTGGGCTCGGCCATCGATTTGGTCGCCGGAGCCGCCGTCCCGATCATCGCCGCCGCGTCTGTGTGTTCGCCGGCGTTGAACTCCGATGATATGACGTGTCCCGTCATTAGCAACTAACAGCCCCGTTAATTAACCTCCCAAGACACTGACAGCAGGCCCCATCCCTTAATTAACCACAGGTCTTAGATTTAACTTAATCTCGGTGGCCCCACGCGTCAGGGTTGACTGGCTGACGTGGCAGTTGACCGGGGCCACCTGTCAGCGACACTAACTGGCCCTGAGTCACTGACCAGTGGACCCCACTGGTCAGGTTTGACCTGGAGGCAGCTCAGTTGACCAGCTGACGTCACCCTGACGTCGGGCTGACGCAGTAAATCATTTTCTAGTTTAAAAACAATTCAGGAAATTCCAGAAATTACCCAAAACTTCTAAAAATCATAGAAATTCAACCGTAACTCCAAATAAGATAAATTATATATGTAAAATTATCAGAAAAATTCAAGGAATCCATCTGTACCATTTTCATGCATGTTTGAACAATGTTTGTCCTCTGTTTTGGACAAAACAAATAAAGGGCATTTAAATAATCATATATGGGGTTGGAATTTGAATCTTGCACTCAAACCAACTTCATTTAAATCATAGCTAGTTGCATTAGCTCAAACCACAGCATATTGACATGTCATGATCATGCATCATTCTATGAATTGCATTGATTGTATTTCTTTCTCTGTTGCCGGTATTTGTCCCCTCTCGATAGACGTTGTACCGACGATGTGATCATTGACACTGATGAAGACCCAATGAAATCTTCAGAAGTGCCAGGCAAGCAAAACCCCCTTGTTCATTCCGATACAATCCCCCTCTCTCGCTCCTGCTCTCTTTTACTGCATTAGGACAACAACGATTCATCTGTTACTTGTTGCGGTAGTTGAACCCCTTATCCTCTGCATGACCTGTCATTTCCACAGTAAATAGATGAAACCCACTAGCATGAGTAGGAGTTGTTTGAGCCCTGATGTGCCTACTCATTCATGCTTGTTTGTCATGCCTGCTACTGCTTAGAGTTGAGTCAGGTCCGATTCATCGGGGATGAATCGGAGGTGTGTAAACATGTCCTACTGTTAAGAGCTAAGTGTGTGAACACGATTTGGTAAAGGTAGCGGTGAGAGGCCATGTAGGAGTACATGGTGGGTTGTCTCATTGAAACCGTCCTCAGGAACTGAGTTCTGTGTTTGTGATCCATGAAACAGCTACTACCACACGTTGGGCCCTGAAATATGACCCCGCTCGACTTACTGACCCCTCTCGTCCTCTGTCCAGGAGTTGCAATTAGTTTCTGGTGTTTATAGGATATGTGTTGGCGGCCGTGCGTAGCGCTGACCCTAGGGGTGGGCTATGATGCGGTAGATACACTGTGGTACGGTGTACCGGGCGCCCGTTTGGTGTCTTGGGAACCCTGCACACATCGTTTGGGGCTGTGAGCGAAACTCCGGCCGGATCTCCTCGCGGATGGAACCCGAATAGGCGATAAACCTGGACTAGAGACTTGTGTGGTTAGTCAGGTCGTGGTCTACACCCACGTCGGCTTTCGCTTGAAGTCTGCCGAGCGCATGTCGTGTGCAGACGCTAAGTGGTGGAAACATGTGTGACGAAGTACACCCCTGCAGGGTTATAAATGATCTATTCGAATAGCCGTGTCCACGGTAAAGGACTTCTGGGTTGCCTATAACAGTTCATAGACAAGTGAAAGTGGATACTCTAAAACTCGCAAGATAAGTGTGAGTACTATGGATGGCCTTCTCGTAGGGAGACGGGAGCGGATCCATAGTGGTGTATTGAATGGTGAATATGTGGACTCGTGTGCGCCACCTCAAAAGAGTTGCTTGCAATCGTAGTTCAGGTTAGCCACTGAGTCAAAGCTGGCTTGCTGCAGTTAAACTCCACCACCCCCTTTTGTTGATACCGATGCATATGTAGCTAGTTCTGATGTAAGTCTTGCTGAGTACCCTTGTACTCACGTTTGCTTAATTTATGTTTTGCAGAGAGACTTCAGTCTCACTAGTAGTTCCGCGTGGACTTCGACGTTTAGCTTGATACCTCAGCTACGATCTTGTGCCCTCGGCAGGATTTGGTAGATAGTGAGGCTTCTTAGCCTTTTTCATTTATAGATGTCTGTACTCAGACATGTTAAGCTTCCGCATGTGTTTGATTTGTATGCTATGATTGTTGGGTCATGAGACCCATGCTTGTAATATCTGGTTCTTCGGAGCCTAATGAATTAATACTTGAGTTGTAGAGTTATGTTGTGATGCCATGTTGTATTCACACATATCGAGCATATTGTGTGTATGACTGAAATGCTTGGTATGTGTGGGATCCGACTATCTAGTTGTTTATCCTTGGCAGCCTATCATATGGGGAAATGTAGTCTAGTACTTCTGAGCGATAGTAGTCCGCTACAGCCCGGATCACCGGAGTCCTGCTAGCCCAGCACTACTGTTCAGGACACTTGACTGGCCGGCATGTGATTCACTTTGTTCCTATGTCTGTCCCTTCGGGGAAATGTCACGCGGTGACATCCGGAGTCCTGCCTAGCCTGCTACAGCCCGGGTTACCGGAGTCCTGTTAGCCCAGTGCTACAGCCCGGATTCACACGCTGTTGACCGACATGCTCGAGGTTGATTCACGTATGCCTGTCCCCATGGGGTAGTGCCGCTTTGGGTTCACGACTAGCCATGTCGGCCCGGGTTCTTTGTCATATGGATGCTAGCAACACTATCATATACGTGAGCCAAAAGGCGCAAACGGTCCCGGGCCAGGTAAGGTGGCACCCGTGGAAATACCGTGCGTGAGGCCACAAAGTGATATGATGTGTTACATGCTAGATCGGTGTGACCTAGGATCGGGGTCCTGACAGCGTTGGTATCAGAGCCTGACTGCCTGTAGGTTTACCAAGCCAAACTGGTCGAAGTTGAGTCTAGAAATGCTTTAGTTATGTAAGGGAATTGATTGTGGAAGGGAACGTAAGGCTCTTTTTACTCCTTACACCTCATGGCCTTCTGATCTGAGTCAACCTCTTCCTTTCTACGGGGGTTAAGAACTAGGCCTTCTTATCTATCTATCAGGATGACGTGTTACTAACCCGTTGACTTATAGGATTGATGGATTCATGCTGCAGTTCAGTTCCTACTACTTCCATATATTCATAACTGGCCTCAGAACCTTGATATTGTGCTTCTGAGTGGTTATGCCACCATTTTGCAGGATGTCTCAAATCTTTTTGAGCATTTATAGCCGTTATGCTGTCCGAGTCATCCCAGGTTTCTAAATAGTCTGATGCATTTGCAAACCCTTTCTTTCCGTTCTCGATGTCCATTTAGGCCGGGTTAATCACACTAATCGGTGAGTTGAGGTACTCCGTTGCCTCGGCATTTATGTTGGAACTATTATTATGACCCTAGGTGTCTTAGAGTGCCACCTAGTAATCTAGCCATGTTTTGTGTTCCCAGCGTGTGATTCTGGCCATTATTCTCAAAAGCATCCCGTGATGCTATTAGTTAATAGGCATTCTATTCCTGGGGTTTTGAACCCGAGACTCACCCTACCTACTTCATGTTGATAGTGTTTGCTAGCTCCTTAGGACATTAGTAAACCTTGTGATAGACCTCGAGGTCCGTGGTATTTCCTTCTTCCAAATACTATGAACCACTTATGGCAGAAGTTCTTGAACCAAAGGATCCCAACCAGAGTGCTCTTGATGACTTCTCCATCCTATATTGTGGCTCTGCCAGTTCTACCTTTCTGCATGGGTTATTCGGAAGAAATATGTTGAACTTGTTCGACATACTAACCTATGCATCCACCACTCAGAAAATTATATGTACCTTTGAGTTGTCCCCCTTCAGTTATATTCTGACCTTCATCTATCAATTGATAGTAAGGAGTAGCTGGCAATCGTGTTTATCGATGCCTATTACTCTAGTGGTCCGTCAAGTCATTCTATTTCAGAATGACTAGGAGAAACAAACTCCAGTACCTCACCCATATCCAGGGTTGGGTCAAAGCAGTTGTATTCCGCAGATCAAATGCCAATTCGGCTTTTGCTCTGTTCTACCTCGGAGTATTACCCACTTTATGTCAAGAGCGTCGTAAGAATTGCACCTTCTCCTATGAATTCTTGACGCAATGATACTTCTTACCATCATTCTTCATTCCTCGGTCCCATGTTGTCGCAACCGGAATGCCGACAAGTGAACCGTGATGTGTGAAATCAATACTCCTAGCAACTCCGTTGCTTGGTAGTTAATGGACAATATTCTCATCCTTGGTGTGCTGATTATTGAATCATCACCCTAAGGTTGAACGTGCTACCTAGTCCTTATTTCCTGGTGCACTCTTCGATCAACAGGTTAGGATTTTGCCAAACCCTTGCTCTATCGATCATATCGTCTTGCCCTGAAAAGCAAGATTGTTCTCGAGCTTAATAACATATCGGTGGTTCGTGATTTTCCGATTATCTTCTCGGAAGTATTACCTGGTTGTCACCTGACCGCTATGTTGAGTTCGTGATCATGTTGGTTTTCCTCCAACCACCCATTCTCCAAGAATCTGTGTTGGTTACCCCTGAGCTAGTTGGTTAAGCTTAACAACAACTTGGAGAGTTGGAAGATGAAAACTTGTCCGACTTAGCTCATCCCTAAGGGATATCCTTGTGTGTGTGTGTGTATGTTGAAGAAAGATGATATCTTCACCAATTGGTCCTCGTGATCAGTTGTTGTATCTATTATCTTGTCCAAACCTTGATTGAGTGTGGGCTATCGTCAAATCAAATCAGAACCAATGATGTTCGTAATGTTGTCTTACTCGTGGTTGATCCCTCGAGCATACACCATTACATCTTTTGGTCTGACCAATGCTATCACCGTGTTCACATGATGGTGGAAGTCCAGTGATATGGAAATTCCGATGAGTTGTTGTTGAGCCCATCAGCAGCATTTTGTCTCCCCCATGACTCATGTTGAACATCAACCTAGTGTTGGAAACTTTTATAGGCATTATCTTCATGTCCCGTTCATGAAGCATATGTTGGATGGAAGAAGTGACTTTATCTGATTCACGTGCATTTGGTGCAAGTTGCCGCCGTGAGTTCGAGAAAGATTGTTTTTGTTTCCTCTGTTACCGTCCCAAGTCAGTCATGCATGTGCGAAGTATGCTATGGTTTGAAAGGCTCGCTACCTCCATTCCATATGTATCTCCTAGTACACAAAGCCACTGATTGATTTGTTCAAGGATAAGAAGTTCAACCGCTATTCCTGAAGGGCCCAAACGGACATGCAGGAGACTTCGTTATCTTCAATAGTGGTTCCCCACCTAAACTCGGTAGTGTTTCGTTGTAAGACTACTACGTGGTCATGCTTGTCTGGGACAGCGTGTTCACATGTTTGTAGCAGAACCAGCTCATGTTTTTGGAGCTTGCTATCGCAGTTCATTCCCCGAGAATCTCGCAACATCATCTCGTCAAATTGTGTTGCAAACCTTCATTTTTTCCCTTCTAGACTCGGTGAGTCTGGAATATCCTGACACCAACCAGATCTGAATCTCAGGCAGATATGATGGTTGGAGCATTTTCCAAGAACTATATTGTTGGTCCCTCTGTAACCGGTAATGTGGATGTCGTGGCCAACACATCCAGCCGGGAGACCTACCATTGTAGTATCTCGATTGAAGAAAGTTGGCCACCTCCCCATGAGGATTTCGTAGGATTTACCTTCGTAGTTAATCCTTATGGATTCTTGTGCTCCCGAAGTCCGACCTTTTACTTGATGTCCTAGATACCAAACCGTATCAATAAATGGGTTATCCTAGCACATCAAGGAGAACATTAGAAGCGGAATGCTAAATGTCTCTCGGTCGATCATCCAGATTTTGTTCCCTTGGTCTCGCTAAGGTGAAACCTGAGAACGTGTTATCTTCCCTTGCATCTGCATCATCCATCACCATTCATCATGGTGGTATGTTGTGTTGCCAGGATCCTTGACATGGATGTTGGTAAGACCTTGATGAGTATGGAAATGCTCAAGTTCTTGAGAGCACGCTCAGGCACTAGGTTCTGACGTTGTCATTAACTGGAATGTGCCTCCGTCCTCGCAGTTGTTCGATAGCCATCCAATTGGTGGAATCACCTTTGCCGGTGAACCTTCTCCCCAGTTACTAGAATCATTCCCAACATTTGCATTTTGTTCCCAGCTTGCACCTCAGTAGCTGTTGTTCAGGATCATCTTCAAAAGTGGACTTACCATGGGTCCCATCCATTTCCAAAGATAAGCAAATATCATCCATTGCGTTGTCTTCAACAAGGTAGTCCACATCATCCATCCTAGTCCGAGTATGTCATTCTTTCGAACTCCTTCCACTGATCGTTTGTAATTGCCTTAAGTTGGTATGAAGAGTTTCAGCGATCTCTGAATCAAAAGTAATTCTTTTTGCCACTTAAGGAAATAGTTCTTCGAGTCACCTTCCCCGAGGTGCCCTGTTTTAAAATCATGGCAATTCCCCTCACTACTTTGAAACCCTCGTCAAATTGTTTCTTCTATCGCTCCTGATGCAAGTTTTGCCTCTCAGTTCACGAGATGTTTCTATGTCTCACTCCGTGAGTTGATCGTGAGTTGCCTGATCTTTGAGGAGATCGACTCTATAGGGTTTTCCTTCCTTCTCATTGTCGTGAGTGGATGAAATTCTCAGAGCAAGACATCAAGACAATGATGGTGATCGGATCAACAACCTTATGAGATGCAACCTGGATCGTGAAGACCGTGTTAGTTGTGCCCTCTGTCTTCTTACCTCACGTCTTGAATCTCGGGACGAGATTCTTGTTTAGTGGGGGCGAGTTGTCACATCCCTAGTTCTATTAATGCCCAGTGCTAGCATCTGGCGTTGCATCATGTCTAAATTTTTGAAAGTTGAATTGGGGAAAGCTGAAAGCCCCAGAAATCAATTAAAAAAATGATCAACATTAAAAATTGCTTCAAATAACCTAAGAAAATGTTCCTGTTTTCTCTAAAAATATTGGCAAGAGGCAAAATTCAAACCAATATTTTTGGATTCACAGAAATATTTATTCTGGGCATTTGAATTAAATCAATAGCTATTTGAATTGGATTTATATTTACTATTAAATAAATATAGGTCCAATAATTCTGAAATATTTTTGTGGAGCTTTGGTTTAATTCCTTTAGCTTCTAAAAATATTTCCAGAAGCAACAAAATTGATTTGGCTTCAAAACCAAATTCAAAACAAACCTGCAAATTAGAAAACAGAATTAAATTAGAAAAAATAGGAGAAAGGAATCTACCTGGCCACTTACCTGTAGCCGGCCCAGCTGGACCAGCCCAGCCCACCAGGCCGTTGCCAGTCATCCCCTAGCTCCTGCCAGGAGGACGACGGCGTGTCGCCCGCGCACGCGCAGCTACGGCCACCTCCTGCTTCGCGCTGGAGGCCTGTCCTTCTCCCTGATCCCGCGCTTGGAGATGCCCTGGAGCCCCTCTGTCCTCCTCTTGCTTCTCTGGTTCCCCACCTCTCTGCTCCCTCTCTCTCTCGCGCGCGACCGAGCGGAGCTCGTTGCCGCCGACACCGTCCACCGTGGCCACCAGCCCTCCCCCCGCCCAACGGTTGTGCTCTAGTGCTCCGCCTTGACACCTGCATCGTCCTCGCCGAGCCACGCAGCCTGGGGCGCATCGAATCGCCGCCATCGACGACGCCAGCATCACCGTTTCCATCGCCGGCCACCGTGGATCCCCGCCGTCGATTCGGGAGCTACCGGGCGTCCCCGACCCCGACCTCGTGCTCGTTGGACTCTCTGTGAGCCTCCGCACCGAACCCCTCTCTCTCCGTTGCCGATTTCACCCTCTAACCACGGCCTCTGTTGAGCCCGAGAGCTCGCCGCCGACGAGTTCGCCATTGCCGCAGCTAGCAACCTCGAATGATCAAACCGAGCACGTAGTTGTGCTCAGCGTGCTCCCAGGAGGCCATAGCACTGCTCACCTCGTTGTCTCGTACACCGTAGCATTTCATCGGCTGAGCCCGAACTCCGGCCGCCGCCGAGGTCGACGCCGTGCCCAACTCCGGCCATCTCGCAACCTCCCCCTGCCACAGTTGGATGTGCACGAGCCCCAGCTCCTCGTAGGTGGGCTCGGCCATCGATTTGGTCGCCAGAGCCACCGTCCCGATCATCGCCGCCGCGTCTGTGTGTTCGCCGGCGTTGAACTCCGATGATATGACGTGTCCCGTCATTAGCAACTAACAGCCCCGTTAATTAACCTCCCAAGACACTGACAGCAGGCCCCATCCCTTAATTAACCACATGTCTTAGATTTAACTTAATCTCGGTGGCCCCACGCGTCAGGGTTGACTGGCTGACGTGGCAGTTGACCGGGGCCACCTGTCAGCGACACTAACTGGCCCTGAGTCACTGACCAGTGGACCCCACTGGTCAGGTTTGACCTGGAGGCAGCTCAGTTGACCAGCTGACGTCACCCTGATGTCGAGCTGACGCAGTAAATCATTTTCTAGTTTAAAAACAATTCAGGAAATTCCAGAAATTACCCAAAACTTCTAAAAATCATAGAAATTCAACCGTAACTCCAAATAAGATAAATTATATATGTAAAATTATCAGAAAAATTCAAGGAATCCATCTGTACCATTTTCATGCATGTTTGTACAATGTTTGTCCTCTGTTTTGGACAAAACAAATAAAGGGCATTTAAATAATCATATATGGGGTTGGAATTTGAATCTTGCACTCAAACCAACTTCATTTAAATCATAGCTAGTTGCATTAGCTCAAACCACAGCATATTGACATGTCATGATCATGCATCATTCTGTGCATTGCATTGATTGTATTTCTTTCTCTGTTGCCGGTATTTGTCCCCTCTCGATAGACGTTGTACCGACGATGTGATCGTTGACACTGATGAAGACCCAATGATATCTTCAGAAGTGCCTGGCAAGCAAAACCCCCTTGTTCATTCCGATACAATCCCCCTCTCTCGCTCCTGCTCTCTTTTACTGCATTAGGACAACAACGATTCATCTGTTACTTGTTGCGGTAGTTGAACCCCTTATCCTCTGCATGACCTGTCATTTCCACAGTAAATAGATGAAACCCACTAGCATGAGTAGGAGTTGTTTGAGCCCTGATGTGCCTACTCATTCATGCTTGTTTGTCATGCCTGCTACTGCTTAGAGTTGAGTCAGGTCCGATTCATCGGGGATGAATCGGAGGTGTGTAAACATGTCCTACTGTTAAGAGCTAAGTGTGTGAACACGATTTGGTAAAGGTAGCGGTGAGAGGCCATGTAGGAGTACATGGTGGGTTGTCTCATTGAAACCGTCCTCAGGAACTGAGTTCTGTGTTTGTGATCCATGAAACAGCTACTACCACACGTTGGGCCCTGAAATATGACCCCGCTCGACTTACTGACCCCTCTCGTCCTCTGTCCAGGAGTTGCAATTAGTTTCTGGTGCTTATAGGATATGTGTTGGCGGCCGTGCATAGCGCTGACCCTAGGGGTGGGCTATGATGCGGTAGATACACTGTGGCACGGTGTACCGGGCGCCCGTTTGGTGTCTGGGGAACCCTGCACACATCGTTTGGGGCTGTGAGCGAAACTCCGGCCGGATCTCCTCGTGGATGGAACCCGAATAGGCGATAAACCTAGACTAGAGACTTGTGTGGTTAGTCAGGTCGTGGTCTACACCCACGTCGGCTTTCGCTTGAAGTCTGCCGAGCGCATGTCGTGTGCAGACGCTAAGTGGTGGAAACATGTGTGACGAAGTATACCCCTGCAGGGTTATAAATGATCTATTCGAATAGCCGTGTCCACGGTAAAGGACTTCTGGGTTGCCTATAACAGTTCATAGACAAGTGAAAGTGGATACTCTAAAACTCGCAAGATAAGTGTGAGTACTATGGATGGCCTTCTCGTAGGGAGACGGGAGCGGATCCATAGTGGTGTATTGAATGGTGAATATGTGGACTCGTGTGCGCCACCTCAAAAGAGTTGCTTGCAATCGTAGTTCAGGTTAGCCACTGAGTCAAAGCTGGCTTGCTGCAGTTAAACTCCACCACCCCCTTTTGTTGATACCGATGCATATGTAGCTAGTTCTGATGTAAGTCTTGCTGAGTACCCTTGTACTCACGTTTGCTTAATTTATGTTTTGCAGAGAGACTTCAGTCTCACTAGTAGTTCCGCGTGGACTTCGACGTTTAGCTTGATACCTCAGCTACGATCTTGTGCCCTCGGCAGGATTTGGTAGATAGTCAGGCTTCTTAGCCTTTTTCATTTATAGATGTCTGTACTCAGACATGTTAAGCTTCCGCATGTGTTTGATTTGTATGCTATGATTGTTGGGTCATGAGACCCATGCTTGTAATATCTGGTTCTTCGGAGCCTAATGAATTAATACTTGAGTTGTAGAGTTATGTTGTGATGCCATGTTGTATTCACACATATCGAGCATATTGTGTGTATGACTGAAATGCTTAGTATGTGTGGGATCCGACTATCTAGTTGTTTATCCTTGGCAGCCTATCATATGGGGAAATGTAGTCTAGTACTTCTGAGCGATAGTAGTCCGCTACAGCCCGGATCACCGGAGTCCTGCTAGCCCAGCACTACTGTTCAGGACACTTGACTGGCCGGCATGTGATTCACTTCGTTCCTATGTCTGTCCCTTCGGGGAAATGTCACGCGGTGACATCCGGAGTCTTGCCTAGCCTACTACAGCCCGGGTTACCGGAGTCCTGTTAGCCCAGTGCTACAGCTCGGATTCACACGCTGTTGACCGACATGCTCGAGGTTGATTCACGTATGCCTGTCCCCATGGGGTAGTGCCGCTTTGGGTTCACGACTAGCCATCTCGGCCCAGGTTCTTAGTCATATGGATGCTAGCGACACTATCATATACGTGAGCCAAAAGGCGCAAACGGTCCCGGGCCAGGTAAGGTGGCACCCGTGGAAATACCGTGCGTGAGGCCACAAAGTGATATGATGTGTTACATGCTAGATCGGTGTGACCTAGGATCGGGGTCCTGACATATGGACTAAAACCCTCCGGTTTATATAGACACCGGAGGGGGCTACGGTTACACAAGGTCAGTTACAAAGGAGGAGATATACATATCCGTATTGCCTAGCTTGCCTTCCACGCCAATTAGAGTCCCATCCGGACACGAGACGAAGTCTTCAATCTGGTATCTTCATAGTCCAACAGTCCGGCCAAAGGATATAGTCCGGCTGTCCGGAGACCCCCTAATCCAGGACTCCCTTAGCAACCATAGATGCAACAGATGGAGCTGAGACTATGGCTCTGGAAGTGACTGGCACGACTGCTGACCTAGGCATGGTCTGGAACTGAGTGGTTGTGGGAAGTCCTGTGCCATGGTGCTCGTCATCATCACTAGACTGTGCCTTGGCTTCATCCACCTCTTTCTTCAGACTCTCAATGGTGGTCTGCATCTCTATAACCTTAACATCCAGATCGTAGAATTTCTTCTCAATGATCCTCTCAATACTCTTGTGGTTCTCTGCTAGGTCGGCCAAACTCTACTCGATCCTCCGAGTGGCTTGAAGAAGGTAGTTCATCTGGTCAGTCTTGGTCTTTAGCAATGGAGCAGTGGGAGCACTTGGCTATGTAGTCCTAGTAGCCTCTTCTTCTGCCTATGCTGCAGCTGAGGTGGGATGGGAAAGATCCATCGTCATGGTGTTGTCCTTGAACTCCGGTTGTAGCAGCAAATGGTCATGATCAAACATAAATGACTTGTTTGCACCCTTTGAGTTGATAAGCATCTGGATGTGTGGTGCAAAGCCACATGATCTCTTCTGGTCTGCAGCAGTTCTCTTGTCAGTTTCAACTATGAGATACATAACCTTGAACTTCTAATGTTGATCAATGTGATGCAGCATGTTGATAGAGTGGCCTCTTACCATCTTCTCATCTCTTGACTTTGGCATCAAGGTATGCCTCATGATTGTATTGAATGTAGTCAGACCAGCTATACGTGGCCATCTATCGGGACGGGCCGGGCCTACCAAAGCCCGATGCAAAAAACCCAAGCCCGAGTCTGGCCCGGCCTAGCCGTCGGGCCTAAAAATCAGGCCTGAGCCCGACCCATCACGATAAAAGCCCGCCGGGCCTCTTGATTAATGCGCGAATACGACGATCCCGGGCCCGGCCCATCCCGGTCGTCTGGCTCGAAATCTAGGCCCGAGCCCAGCCCGTGGACAAGGTCGGGCTGGGCCGGGTCGGGTCGGGCCGACCAGGTCGGGCGTCCATGGCCAGGTATAAGACCAACCAATAGGTCTTACACTGATGCAAGCTTGTGAGACTCCTTGTACTTATTGGGAATTTTAGTGTACATATTAGCCATGGAATTGTGGTCCATCTTGGGCTTAGCATAAACATCAATGTCATCCTCCTCAGCCTCTGGAACACCCAGCAAAGTATCCCATTCAAGCACACTGGATTGATATATGACACCTTCGGTCATCCACACAATTCTGCCATTGGGGTAGAAGTGAGCTGTAGAGTAAAATTGCATGATCATCTCATCATTCCATGTAGTCAGCTTCTTCCCAATGAACTCATCAACGGGGGAAATGATCCTCGTTCTTGTTGATGAACTTCTAGTCCACCCGTCACTCACTACAGGCTTTTTGTCGAGAAAAACTATCTCATAGAAGTTTTGTTGCTCCTTGGTGTAGAAGCAGTAGTCCACAATAGTCCTTCTCCTGACAGAGTATGGATCAGACTCTCTCCATTTCCTCGGACCTTTGTCCATCCGTTCCTTCATATTCTTTGCAACATGGATGTGTATCATCATGTTCAGGCAGTCTGGGTCTTGTTTAGTCCATCTTCCTCGGTTCTCTCAGGCACTAGGCCTTGTTCTTCTCTACAACTAAGATTTTTCTGGTCGTCTTCCCCTTAGGATTGAGGACAGAAGCACTCTTGGAGGTGGTACAACCCTCTTGGGCAAAACATTTGCCATGAACTTCTGTTGCTTGGGAGGGGGCTCATCAGCGACAGGTTCATCTTCCCTCCTCATATATGTGGGCTTGAACACCACATTGGAAGTTTTCTTCCTTTACCTTTTCTTCCCGGACACTTTGGCCATAGACTTGCATCAGCCTGATCTGGAGCTAGCAACAGTGCCATACTCCTTGGATAGAATGGTTATCTTCTTCTTTGAAGTGAGATCATCAACCTGAAAATCCTCATCCTCATCATCAGAACTTTTCTTCTTTTTTGTCCTTATGGCAGCAGGGGGCAAACTAGGAGAACTCCTCTCTCCTTTATGATAACTCTCTTCAGCACTTGTTCCTGCATCCAATTCAACACTGGGCTCCTTTGACCTGTTCTGACTATCACTTGCTTCTGACATGGTGACAACTGGCCCTGTGAAGTGGAATAAGTAGAGTGGAGTGGATGAGGATCATAAAACACAACTATTTTTGAAAATACTTGAATTCAAACCTTAGATTTATTTTTTCACAAAGGGCATTTCAGAGTTACCGATTTGAAATTTTCGGTGGCACCGAGGCAACAACTGAAACTAGGGTTCATATTTCAGTTAGACCAAAGTTGATCCTGGTCCCATCGAAGTGCTCATGATGCTACTGAAAGTCAAACTTGGTGACACCGATTTAGTACCATTCGGTTTTACCGAAGTGTACTGCCTGCACTCCCCGAAGCCAAATCAGTGATGCCGGGTCATCTCAATTCCGTCGATCCGAGATGAAATCTAAGAAACCCTAAACCTAAAATTTTCACTCGACCTAATTCTAGGATTTTTTTTTCTCGTTGACAATGAATTGCAAATAGTGGCGAGATCTAGGCGCATGCTTCCGTTCATTGAATCAGCTTTGGGAGCATGTAGGGGGTTTGAATATTACCCTAACTTGCTGATGATTCAATATGACAACAACGGCGGGGGAGGTTGCCGGGCGGCGGAATCCGGCGGCGAGAGAACGTTGCAGATAAGGGCAATGATCCAAAGACCAGGGGAAACGACAAGCAACGGGTTGCGGGAGAGAAACGTTTGACAAAATTCTCAACATATGGTCCGCGAGCATATATATACCCGTGTGTTGTCGGTAGTACCGATCGAACGAAGTCAATCTCACCGAGATGCATAACTGCCAGAGATAGAGAGCATCAGTGACGCAGAGTTTTTCATATCAGTGTTCTCGAGATAGAAATATGGATCAATCCAAATGCAATTGGTGGCACCGAATAAGAGTGAGTTGGTCTGACCGACATGCACGTAGAATGTTTTGGCAGTCAGCCCTAATCAGATCGCGCGATGGCTCAAAGTGCTCCTCACCCGGAGGGTTTGATAGAACTTGTTCAAGTTTTGTGATATAGCAAGAATGAATTTGAGACAAGTTAAGATAGATAGCTAAAGAAGGTGCTTAGAGATTCTTGTACATTCCATTGGCTAAATAAAGCCAAATCAATCAAACTACAATGGGATGTTCTCGAATGAGAAATATGCATAGCAACATGCTGACACAGTAAGATAGCAAATAAAACATGTGTCAAACATGCACGATCAAAACTTGCTTGTATCACACAATGAGCGATGACTAGGTTAGCTATATATGAGTATGTTGACTTAGGAGCCAAATGAGAACATTTGATCATATGTCATACTCATCATTTAAGCACAAATGGGGTTGCACTTGTACATAGAGAATTAATGTATTCACACTATTAGAGTTGCTTTAGCTCAATTCTTAGAGTAAAGCTCCCCCTAGATGTGATATCCCCCAAGGAGGGATGAACATACCTTGGATTTTGTCCATGATGACTTCATGTAGATATTGTGAGTGTGGATGCTCAATGTTGATGTATACCATCAAAAGTTGGGAACAATCATTTCAATTATGCCCTTTCAATACATACATGGGTTAGTCCCACAAGGAACAAACAAAGATATCCATAGACATAGTGAAATGCACACAAAATGATGTCCATGAATGCATTGAATACCTTGTCCCTTGTCTTACCAACAAGAGGGTTTGTGACTCCATGAACTAGTGCAAGATGTTGAAATTGGTTGCACAAGTTCTTGCCATAAATGAATGTGAGTGAAGTTTGTTGGTGAAGTCACCCTAAAGAACTCTCTACTTCTTCTATTGGACCCACATCAACTTGATAGATGACAACACATTTTTCAAAACAATCATGATATAATATGACATAATGGTATCTCGCTAGCCCTTTTTGAGACCGCAAAACATAAATGCAGAGCACCTCTGAAGTTCAAGCACTGGCTAGACATTGTAAGTCATGGTAAAAGAGATCTAGTCACACTCATACTCAACATCAACTAAATACAAAGCAATAGTGCTCTCCAACTTTTGCTTTAATAAGAAGATGATGACTCAACATTAAAAGTAAATAGATAGGCCCTTCATAGACGAAAGCAGGGATTTGTAGGGGTGCCAGAGCTCGAAGCTTTTAAATAAGAGATGAATATAGTTTTGAGAGGTATGCTTTCATTGTCAATGTAGAAACCGAGATTTTTCACTATCTTCCATGCTAGACACATTATAGGCGGTTCCCAAATAGAAAGGTAAAGTTTTTACTCCCCCTCCACCAACAAACACAAGCATACCCTCCATACCAACAAGAATCTGGGGGAGTTTTGTTTCATTATTGTATTTTGATTTTGATTTTGCTCATAGGACTGGGCATCCCGATTACCATCCACTTTCTCATGAATGGCAAGTGAATAAACACTCATCGTGAGAATAACCCACCTAGCATGGAAGATACTGACCGCCCCCCCCCCCCCCCCCCGTCGCTTCATGAGCAGTTTAGGCATACAAAACAGATTATTATTTGAAGATTTAGAGTTTGGCACATGCAAATTTACTTGGAATGGCAGGTAAATACCACATATAGGTAGGTATGGGGCACTCGTATGGAATAACTTTTGGGTTTCAGGAAGTGAATGCACAAGTAGTATTCCCGCTTAGTACAAGTAAATGCTAGAAAATAGATTAAGGAGCGACCAACTAGAGAGTGAAAATGGTCATAAACATGCATTGAGATTAATCAACATTGGGTGCAAGCATGAGTAGGATATAAATCACCATGAACATAAATATCGTGGAGGCTATGTCGATTTTGATTCAACTACATGCGTGAACATGTGCCAAGTCAAGCCACATGAATCATTCAGGGGATGATACCATCCTATGATACTACATCATAACCATTTTAAATACATGTTGACACACAAGATAAACCAGTATCCACTCCTAGCTATTTAAGCATGGTATGAGTAACTATAATCTCTAATTGTCACTGCAAACATGTTCATTCATAATAGGTTGAATCAAGAACGATGAGCTAATCATATTTACAAACCAAAATAGGTCGAGTTCATACCAGCTTTTCTTCATCTCAATAATTTCATCAAATTTCATCATTATTGCCTTTCACTTGCACGACAGAATGATGTGGATAATAATAAGAGTGCACGTGTCGTGGACTAAGCTGGAATCTACAAACATTTATTCAAAGGAGAAGACAAGGTAATATGGGCTATTTATTAGATCAACAATATTTCATATGAGAGCCACTCAACATTTTCATCGTGGTCTTCTCCTTACAACCCAAAGAAAAGAAACGAATTTCAAAACAAACACTGAAATATTTTTGGAGTTCTTTTTTGAAGAAAGTAAAATGAAAAAAATGAAAATGAGGAAAACTATTACATGGGAAAGCTCCCAGGCAAAAGAAGAACAATAATTTTTTTGGGTTTTTCTTTTTATATTAAGAACTACTAAAGAAAATAAACCAGAAAGAGAAGCCAAAAAGAAAAGAGAAATATTTTTGGGTGTTTGCAAAAAATTTCAAACACACAAGAAGAAAGCAAAATGAAACTAACATGGATTATACTGAAAAATGATGAACACCGATAACTGAATGAATGTGTGATGCATGAATGTAATGTTAGTGAGAGATACGTACTCCTCCAAGCTTAGGATTTTGGCCTAAGTTAGTCTATAGCCACGACTGGCTTGGATGATAGTCGCAACAGTAGTTCGGGTTGTACCGGATTGCAGCTGCCACCGCTTGGCGAGCTGCCTCGTTGAGGTAAGAGGTCTCCCTCGCCCTCTCATTCTCCTCTGCCTCCTCCACAAGTATGAAATATCTTTGTTTTACCTGGATGTCAAAGAAGACACGCGCGGGAAGCGTAATATGGAACCCACGATGCCTGTTAAAGATTAGTTTGTCTGGAAAGGCAGGTCGCCCCTCTCAAGAAACTGGAAATGCTCCATAGTTGCGTAATCAAGGAAAGCAGGTGGCAACTGAGTATCATTTTGTTTTATCAGCACCCCAAGATAATTAGCTTACTAAGTGGTATAAATTTCACCATAGAAATCTCCATCTAAAGCATTGTTATGTAACCGACATGCAATAATAGCCCCCAAGTTAAATTGTTTACCATTCATTACTACACTCTTAAGAATGCTCAGATCAGGGGCACAAAGGTGGCTATGATCATGTTTATCGTTAATGCATCTACCTATGAAGAGAGCAAAATAATGCAAAGCGGGAAAGTGAATGCTCCCTATAGTAGCTTGTGTTATGCTTCTAGTTTCACCCATAGTGATGCTAGCAAGGAACTCAATGCTTTCACATTTGCGAGGTTCAGTATAAATGCCCCATTGCAGAATTTTGCATGCTTCATTAAATTCTTCAAGGTCCATGTGAAATGAATTTTCATAGAGAATAAATAGAACAGAATGTGTATTGCGATGGACTGAATACTCAAATCTCCGCACAAAAGAATCAGTAAGATTGTAATATCGCAAGCACTTATCTGACAGGAATTCCGTCAAGCTAGTGTTGTGCACATACATATCAAATTATTCCTTGGAACCGGCTTGATTCATGAAATAATCCGACCATTCGCAAGGTTGCACTATAGCTCGATGGTTCAAGGTTCGGTTCACATAGAGCGAGCCTTGGGGATTTCTTGCTCAAGGAACCACCTTGGAACATCTTCCTAAACATTTTCTCCCTCTGAAAATTTCAGAATATTTTTGTAACTCAAAATAAAAGTGAACCAAACTCAACAAAGTTGATAGCAGCTACTCCTACAAGTGTCTAGTGGCCAGATCTTGTGCCAAAACTAGTTTGAACCATATAAATTTGACATGCAAGCTCAAGAACATGGTCACCAACAGTTGCTAAATGTGCAAATAATAAACCACCAGAACAAAAATTAATTGGACTAACAGGGGAGTCACATACCGATGAGCAATCCACCAAAATAGTTTTGGAAATGGAGCTACGAGCAAGGAGATCGAAAATGGCAGCAAGATGAGCAAGAACACGGGTTTGAACAAGTTTGTGATTTTTTCTGGAGGAAGAAGAAGAGTATGGGTGGCAGCAATAAGTGAGGGGGCCTACGTGGGCCCCACAAGCTTTCTAGGCACGCCCGGGGGGTTGGCGCACCCTGTGAGCTTGTGGCTCACAGGTGCACCCCCCGGGGTGTGTTCAGTGCCACTATTTTTAAATATTGCAGTAAAATCATATTAAATTTTCAGGACATTTGGAGAACTTCTATTTTTTGGTCATTTTTTATTGCACAAATAATTCAGAAAACATCATAATCATTGCATTTCTACTTTATTAATTCTAAATAACAGAAACTAAAAAGTGGGCACAGAAAGTTTTGTCTACTAAATTCATCGACCACATGTCCGTTAAAAGGAATCCATTAATAAGGTTGATCAAGTATTATTAACAAACTCCATTCGAATGACATGAAACCGAAGAATCTTTGTATAGCACTAGGTTACCTCAATTGGGATATGCATGTCCCCATCAATAAGAAATTTCATATTTCTTTTTGACAGTAGGAATAGGGAATTTACAACCTCCAATAGTAATTGTTGAAATTTTTCCAATAGAATTGATATTATTCACTTGAGGTTGTTTCTTTCGAAAGTGTATCGTATGCTCATTACCATTGAGAACAAAAGTGGCATTGCCTTTGTTGCAATCAATAACAACCCCTGCAGTATTCAGAAAGGGTCTACCAAGGATGATCGACATACTATCGTCCTCGGGTATATCAAGAATAACAAAGTCCGTTAAGGTAGTAACATTTGAAACTACGGCAAACACATCCTCACAAATACCAATGGGTATAGCAGTTGATTTATCAACCATTTGCAAATAGATTTTAGTTAGTGTCAACTTAATTCAAATCAAGTCTTCGGTACAAAGATAAAGGCATAACACTAACATCTTCTCCTAGATCACACAAAGCAATTTTAACATAGTTTCTCTTAATGGAGCATGTTATAGTTGGTATTCCTGGGTCTCCCAATTTCTTTGGTACCCTTAGATGAATAATTAGCAAGCATGGTGGAAATTTCAGCTTCTAGTATCTTCCTTTTATTTGTAACAATATCTTTCATGTACTTAGCATAAGGAGACATTTTCAGAATATCAATTAAATGAAGGTGCAAAAAAACAGGTCTAAGCATTTCAACAAAGCGCTCAAATTCTTTAAAGCTTTACGAGGAAAAGGCATGGGTTTCTGAACCCATGGTTATCTTTCTTTACCATGTTTCCTAGCAATGAAGTCTCCCTTATCATATCTTTTATTCTTAGGTTGTGGGTTATCAAGATCAACAACAGGCTCTATTTCCACATCATTATCATTATTAGGTTGACCATGTACATGAACATCATCATTATCATTGTTACTAGGTTGATGTTCATCACCAAATTGTGTTTCAGCATTAGATATAGAAATATCATTTGGATTGTCAGGTGTGTCTACAGTAGGTTCACTAGAGGCATGCAAATTCCTATAATTTTTCTTTTTCTTTTTAGATGGACTAGGTGCATCAGTATTAATAGCTTGAGAGTCTTGCCGAAATCTCTTAGGGTGGCCTTCAGGATACAAAGCTTCCTGAGTGATTTTACCACTACTAGTCATAACTCTAACAGCATGATCATTCATCTTATTGTTCATCGCATTAAGCAAATCATTTTGTGACTTGAGGACTTGTTCTACTTGAGTTTTTTTTTCATGGATGCATGTTTACTCACACCCCTGACAGCATTAACCGTACTAAACATAAGGTCACCCAAGTGTTCAATCATCAAAGCATTTTGTTTCAATAGTTTACTAACATATGCATTAACATTTTATTGTTTAACAATAAAGTTATCCAATTCATCCAAGCATTGACTGGCAGACTTAGTATAAGGAATATCACCTTCATCCAATTCTATAGAGAGAATTTACCTCTACTACCTATGTCAGGGTATCGAGACCATGTATTTCTTTAATAGGTGGTAAATTCTTGACATCTTCAGCTTTAATACCATTTTCTTTCATAGATTTCTTTGCCTCTTACATATCTTTAGGACTGAGAAATAGAATACCTCTCTTCTTTGGAGTTGTCTTGTGCGGTGGTTACAGAAGAGTCCAATCATTATGCTACTTCTTGAGCTTGCGTTGGTTTTTCCCTTGAAGAAGAAAGGGTGATGCAGCAAAGTAGATATAAGTATTTCCCTTAGTTTGGCAACCAAGGAATCAATCTAGTAGGAGACAATGCACAAATCACCTAATACCTGCACAAACAATCAAACAACTTGCACCTAATGTGATAAAGGGGTTGTCAATCCCTTCACGGTGACTTGCAAAAGTGAGATCTGATAGAGATATGGTAAAGTAAATATTTTTGGTATTTCTGGTTTATAGATCGGAAAGTAAAAGATTGCAAAATAGTAGATCAGAAACTTATATGATGGAAAATAGAAACTTATATGATGGAAAATAGACCCCGGGTCCATAGGTTTCACTAGAGCTTCTCTCAAGATAGCAAATAATACGGTGGGTGCACAAATTACTGCTGAGCAATTGATAGAAAAGCGCAAAGTTATGACGATATCTTAGGCAATGATCATGAATATAGGCATCACGCCCATGTTAAGTAGACCGAAACAATTCTGCATCTACTACTATTACTCCACACATCAACCGCTATCGAAGATGCATCTAGAGTATTAAGTTCATAAAGAACGGAGTAACGCATTAAGTAAGATGGCCTGATGTAGAGGAATTAGCTCAAGCAATATGCCCCTACTATCACTGGGAAAGGACACCGCAAGATTGAATCCAAAGCTAAGCACTTCACCCATTGCACGAAAAACCAATCTAGTTGGCCAAACCAAACCGATAGTTCGAAGAGCATTACAAAGATAGCAAATCATGCATATAAGAATTCAGAGAAGATTCAAATAATATTCATAGATAAGCTGATCATAAATCCACAATTCATTGGATGTCGGCAAACACACTGCAAAAAGGTATTACATTGAATAGATCTCCAAGAACATCGAGGAGAACATGGTATTGAGAATCAAAGAGAGAGAGAGAGAGAAGCCATCTAGCTACTAGCTATGGACATGTTGGTCTGTGGTAAACTACTCATGTTTCATGGAAAGGGCAATAGGGTTGATGTAGAAGCCCTCCATGATCGAATCCCCCTCTGGTAGGGTGGTAGAAAAGGTCCCTAGATGGGATCTCACGGGTACAAAAGGTTGCGGCGGTGGAAAAGTGTTTTCGTGGCTCCCTCTGGTGGTTTGCGGATAATTTGGAATATATAGGTGAAAGAATTAGGTCAGGAGAGTCACGGGGGGGCACATGGGTGTGGGGCGCGCCCTCCATTCTTGTAGCCGCCTCGTGGCTCCTTTGACTTCATCTCCATGTCTCTTGGTCCAAGAAAAATCATCGCAAAGGTTTCATTCCGTTTGGACTTTGTTTGGTATTCCTTTTCTGCGAAACTCAAAAATAAGAAGAAAAAAACAGAAACTGGCACTGGGCTCTTGGTTAATAGGTTAGTCCCAAAAATAATATAAAGTAGCATATTAATGCAAATAAAACATCCAAAACAGATAATATAATAGCATGGAACAATAAAAAATTATAGATACATTGGAGACATATGAAGCATCCCCAAGCTTAATTCTTGCTCGTCCTCGAGTAGGTAAATGATAAAAACAGAATTTTTGATGCGGAATGCTACCTAACATATTTATCCGTGTAATTTTCTTTATTGTGGCCTGAATGTTCAGATCTGTAAGATTGAAAATAAAAGTTTAATAGTGACATAAAAATAGTAATACTTCAAGCATACTAGCAAGGCAATTATGTCTTCTCAAAATAACATGGCCAAAGAAAGCTTATCCCTACAAAATCATATAGTCTGGCTATGCTCCATCTTCATCACACAAAATATTTAAATCATGCACAACCCCGATGACAAGCCAAGCAATTGTTTCATACTGTTCATGTTCTCAAACTTTTTCAACTTTCACGCAATACATTAGCGTGAGCCATGGACATAACACTATAGGTGGAATAGAATATGGTGGTTGTGGGGAAGACAAAAAAGAACGAGATAGTCTCACATCAACTAGGCGTATCAACGGGCTATGGAGATGCTCATCAATAGATATCAATGTGAGTGAGTAGGGATTGCCATGCAACAGATGCACTAGAGCTATAAGTTTATGAAATCTCAAAAGGAAACTAAGTGGGTGTGCATCTAACTCGCTTGCTCACCAAGACCTAGGGCAATTTGAGGAAGCCCATCATTGGAATATACAAGCCCAGTTCTATAATGAAAATTTTCCAGTAGTAAATGAAAGTGACAACATAGGAGACTCTTTATCATGAAGATCATGGTGCTACTTTGAAGCACAAGTGTGGTAAAAGGATAGTAACATTGTCCCTTCTCTATTTTCTCTCATTTTTTTTATTTGGGCCTTCTCTCATTTTTCTTTGGCGTCTTTTTTTCGTCTGGAGTCTCATCTCGTCTTGTGGGGGAATCATAGTCTCCATCATCCTTTCCTCACATGGGACAATGCTCTAATAATGAAGATCATCACACTTTTATTTACTTACAAGTCAATAATTACAACTCAGTTCTTAGAACAAAATATGACTCTATATGAATGCCTTCGGCGGTGTACCGGGATGTGCAATGAATCGAGAGTGACATGTATGAAAGAATTATGAATGGTGGCTTTGCCACAAATACAATGTCAACTACATGATCATGCAAAGCAATTTGACAGCGATGGAATGTGTCATAATAAACGTACCGGTGGAAAGTTGCATGGCAATATATCTCAGAATGGCTATGGAAATGCCATAATAGGTAGGTATGGTGGCTATTTTAAGGAAGGTATATGGTGGGTGTATGGTACCGGCAAAAGTTGCACGACACTAGAGAGGCTAGCAATGGTGGAAGGGTGAGAGTGCGTATAATCCATGGACTCAACATTAGTCATAAAGAACTCATATACTTATTGCAAAAATCTATTAGTTATCAAAACGAAGTACTACGCGCATGCTCCTAGGGGGATAGATTGGTAGGAAAAGACCATCGCTCGTCCCCGACAACCACTCACAAGGAAGACAATCAATAAATAAATCATGGCCCGACTTCATCACATAACGGTTCACCATACGTGCATGCTACAGGAATCACAGACTTTGACACAAGTATTTCTCAATCCACAATTACTCACTAGAATGACTCTAATATTACCATCTCTATATCTCAAAACAATCATAAAGAATCAAACTTCTCATAGTATTCAATGCACTTTATATGAAAGTTTTTATTATATCCCTCTTGGATGCCTATCATATTAGGACTAAATTTGTAACCAAAGCAAATTACCATTGTGTTCAAAGACTCTCAAAATAATATCAGTGAAGCATGAGAGTTCATCAATTCTATAAAATAAAATCACCGCCATGCTCTAAAAAGATATAAGTGAAGCACTAGAGCAAAATTGCCTAGCTCAAAAGATATAAGTGAAGCACATAGAGTATTCTAATATCATGTTTGTCCCTCTCAAAAGGTGTGTACAACAAGGATGATCCTGGAAAACTAAAAAGCGAAGACTCAAATTATACAAGACGCTCCAAGCAAAACACATATCATGTGGTGAATAAAAATACAGCCTCAAGTAAAGTTACCGATAGACGAAGACGAAAGAGGGGATGCCTTCCGGGGCATCCCCAAGCTTAGGCTCTTGGTTGTCCTTGGATATTACCTTGGGGTGCCTTGGGGATCCCCAAGCTTAGGCTCTTGCCACTCCTTATTCCATAGTCCATCAAATCCTTACCCAAAACTTGAAACCTTCACAACACAAAACTCAACAGAAAATCTCATAAGCTCCGTTAATATAAGAAAATAAATCACCACTTTTGGTACTGTTGTGAACTCATTATTTATTTATATTGGTGCAATATCTACTGTATTCCAACTTTTCCATGGCTCATACCTCCCGATACTACCCATAGAATCATCAAAATAAGCAAACAACACATAGAAAACAGAATATGTCAAAAACAGAACAACTTGTAGTAATATGGATATCTCTGATACGTCTCCAACGTATCTATAATTTTTGATTGCTCCATGCTATATTATCTACTGTTTTGGACATTATTGGGCTTTATTATCCACTTTTATATTATTTTTGGGACTAATCTATTAACCAGAGGCCCAGCCCAGAATTACTGTTTTTGCCTGTTTTAGGGTTTCGAAGAAAAGGAATATCAAACGGAGTCCAAACGGAATGAAACCTTCGGGAATGTGATTTTTAGGAAGATTATGATCCGGGAGACTTGGACCCTACGTCAAGAAATAAAAGAGGAGGTCACGAGGTAGGGGGCGCGCCTGCCTACCCTAGGCGCGCCCTCCACCCTCGTGGGCCCCCTGTTGCTCCACCGACGTACTCCTTCCTCCTATATATACCTACATACCCCCAAACGATCAGATACGGAGCCAAAAAACTAATTCCAGTGTCGCAACTTTCTGTATCCACGAGATCCCATCTTGGGGCCTGTTCCGGAGCTCCGCCGGAGGGGGCATCGATCACGGAGGGCTTCTACATCAACACCATAGCCCATCCGATGAAGTGTGAGTAGTTTACTTCAGACCTACGGGTCCATAGTTAGTAGCTTGATGGCTTGTTCTCTCTTTTTGGATCTCAATACAAAGTTCTCCCCCTCTCTTGTGGAGATCTATGTTGAGAAATACGGTAGGATGCGTCGACTGCAAATTAAAATTCCTACGCGCAGAACAACCAAGAACATGCTACGGGAGATGGATCACAGTTCGCCACCACTAGATGCGTAGTGTCGTGCAGCGGAAGAAGAGTTGGGGCAGCACGTCCGTGTGGATCGTCTCCTCCTCGTTCGATCTCCCTCGTATAGCCGGTGGTCGGTTCGCACGTACAGGTTCGCCGGAGCGGCGCAAGTGCACCGCCTCTAACGGTATCCGCGCGTGCAGGAGGAACATCGTGCAGCGGACTGCTAGGTCCGATCACACAATCGACGGCGAGTGGAGGTGTCTATTCACAACACATGCAAACCCTAGTGACAGCGCCGAAGCGATCAACCGCGTGAGTGTGCGGCACCTCCACTATATATAGGCGTCCATCGCGGGCTCAACACTTGGGCCTCGCACGGACCCTAAAGCCCATAAGTCTACTCGGCCCCAATCTGAATACAGTTCGGATCACATCCGACCAGTGTCCTCGGATCCAACCTTGTAGGTTCCTTCCCTTAAGCGCGTGACCCCTTAGGTTCAAGTCAGCTTGGTCGCAGTTCGGATCACCTCAGAACTGCACGGTTGGTAGCGGCCTCTAGCAAGGCATGCCGAACACCAAGCAGACTATGAAGCTGGTTAGCGAACCTGTACATCATACTTCCATTCCTTTTGCCACACGATATATGTTGTCGAGCTCAAGGCGAGTCTGTCATCCTTGTGCTAGCCCGACCTCTTTCTCGTTCCAGTGATGCGACCACAAACCGGACTATCTCATAATCCTTGTCCCATGGCCATGCTTATCCTAGTCGGATCACACGAGGGGCCCAGAGTATATCTCTCCTGATCAGAGGGGCAAATCCCATCTTGCTCGACCACGTCTCGCAACATGGTTCTGGACAAACCCGAAACCTACCTTTATAATTACCTAGTGACGGAGTAGCGTTTGGTCGTCCCAAAGCAAGTCTATCACCATCCCGAGTACATGCGTCAGCTTAGGTCTTAGGACATAGAACATATGTTGTACTAGAGACTCACAGATGACATATTGCTGCGTCTCATAGTTGGGTCTGTCCGACTCGGACCTTATCTCGACTCGGATTCGACTACGTCGAATCCGACCAGATCCTTCCAAGTCCATATTATCTAGTTAGCATCCAATGCTCCATGGCTAGTGAGACCAAGCCATCGACTGTGTCATATGCTAGTCTAGTTGGCTGCGCGTCCACACAGCCCTTTCGACTAGGGACCTTTTAGGACAGTCATCATACAATGCATAGTCCCACAAACAAGTCACGTACTTGCTGATAAACATCATTGATAATGTCCAAGGACTATCTTTATTCATAAACACATAGGAAATATCATCATACATGATTGCCTCTAGGGCATATCTCCAACAATCTATTCGATGTAATCTTCTTTTTGTGGTGTGTTTGTTGAGACCGATTAATTGTGGGTTTATGATCAAGTCTATCTAGGAATAATATTTGAATCTTCTCTGAATTCTTTTATGTATGATTGGTTATCTTTGCAAGTCTCTTTGAATTATCAGTTTGGTTTGGCCTACTAGATTGATCTTTCTTGCAATGGGAGAAGTGCCAAGCTTTGGGTTCAATCTTGCGGTGTCCTTTCCCAGTGACAGTAGGGGCAGCAAGGCACGTATTGTATTGTTGCCATCGAGGATAACAAGATGGGGTTTTCTTCATATTGCATGAGTCTATCCCTCTACATCATGTCATCTTGCTTAAGGCGTTACTCTGTTTTTAACTTAATACTCTAGATGCATGTTGGATAGCGGTCGATGAGTGGAGTAATAGTAGTAGATGCAGGCAGGAGTCGGTCTACTTGTCTCGGACGTGATGCATATATACATGATCATACCTACATATTCTCATAACTATGCTCAATTCTGTCAATTGCTCAACAGTAATTTGTTCACCCACCGTAGAATACTTATGCTCTCGAGAGAAGCCACTAGTGAAACCTATGGCCCCCAGGTCTATCTTCATCATATCAATCTCCTACTACTTAGTTATTTCCTTTGCTATTTACTTTGCCTTCATTTTACTTTGCATCTAAAAATACCAAAAATATTATCTTATCATATCTATCAGATCTCACTCTCGTAAGTGGCCTTATAGGGATTGACAACCCCTATTTGCGTTGGTTGCAAGGATTTATTTGTTTTGTGCAGGTACGAGGGACTCGCGCGTAGCCTCCTACTGGATTGATACCTTGGTTCTCAAAAACTAAGGGAAATACTTACGCTACTTTGCTGCATCATCCCTTCCTCTTCGGGGAAAACCAACGTAGTGCTCAAGAGGTAGCAAGAAGGATTTTTGGCGCCGTTGCCAGGGAGGTCTACGCAAAAGTCAATATACCAAGTACCCATCACATACCCTTATCTCCCGCATTACATTATTTGCCATTTGCCTCTCGTTTTCCTCTCCCCCACTTCACCCTTGCCGTTTTATTCGCCCTCTCTCTCTATCCTCCCTCTCTTTCTCTATTTGCCTCTTTTTGCATGCTTGCTTTTTGTTTGCTTGTGTGTTAGTTTGCTTGTTTGTCACGATGGCTCAACATAACACTAAATTGTGTGACTTCACCAATACCAACAACAATGATTTTATTAGCACTCTGATTGCTCCTCTTACCGATGCTGAATCTTGTGAAACTAATGTTGCTTTGCTGAATCTTGTGAAATTAATGTTGCTTTGCTGAATCTTGTCATGAAAGATCCGTTTTTGACCTTCCTAGTGAAGATGTCGCTACCCATCTTAATAGCTTCATTGATTTGTGTGATATGCAAAAGAAGAAAGATGTGGATAATGATATTGGTAAATTGAAGTTGTTTCCTTTTTCGCTTAGAGATCGTGCTAAAGCTTGGTTTTCGTCTTTGCCTAAAAATAGTATTGATTCATGGAAAAAATGCAAAGATGCTTTTATCTCTAAGTATTTTCCTCCCGCTAAGATCATCTCTCTAAGAAACAATATTATTAATTTTAAGCAACTTGATCATGAACAGGTTGCACAAGCTTGGGAGAGAATGAAACTAATGATACGTAATTGCCCTACTCATGGTTTAAATTTGTGGATGATTATTCAAAAAATTTATGTCAGATTGAATTTTGCTTCTAGAAATCTTTTAGATTCGGCCGTGGGAGGCACTTTTATGGAAATCACTTTAGGAGAAGCTACTAAACTCCTAGATAATATTATGGTTAACTATTCTCAATGGCATACTGAAAGATCTACTAATAAAAGGGTGCATGCGATAGAAGAAATTAATGTTTTGAGTGGAAAGATGGATGAACTTATGAAATTATTTGCTAATAAGAGTGTTTCTTCTGATCCTAATGATATGCCCTTGTCTACTTTGATTGAGAATAATAATGAATCTATGGATGTGAATTTTGTTGGTAGGAACAATTTTGGTAACAACGCGTATAGAGGAAATTTCAACCCTAGGCCTTATCCTAGTAATCCCTCTAATAATTATGGTAATTCCCACAACAATTCTTATGGAAATTATAATAAGATGCCCTCTGATTTTGAATCTATTATTAAAGAATTTATTACTTCGCAAAAGAATTTTAATGCTATGATTGAAGAAAAATTGCTTAAGATTAATGATTTGGCTAGGAATGTTGATAGAATTTCTCTTGATGTTGATTCTTTGAAACTTAGATCTATTCCACCTAAGCATGATATTAATGAGTCCCTCAAAGCCATGAGAATTTCCATTGATGAGTGCAACGAAAGAACCGCTAGGATGCGTGCTAAGAAATATGCCTTTATAAGAGTGTGTTCTTCTAGTTCCTATGAAAATAAAGATGAAGATCTAAAAGTTACTGATGTGTCCCCTATTAAATCTTTGTTTTGCAATATTAATCTTGATAATGATGGGACTGAATATGATCCACCTTTACCTAGAAGGCGTTCCAAGAATTCGGAATTTGTTGATCTTGATGCTAAATTTGATAAAAGTGGGATTGAAGGAATTAAAACCCTACATGCTGCTAAACCCACTATTATGGATTTCAAGGAATTTAACTATGAAAATTGCTCTTTGATTGATTGTATTTCCTTGTTGCAATCCATGCTAAATTCTCCTCACGCTTATAGTCAAAATAAAGCATTTACTAAACATATCGTTGATGCCTTGATGCAATCTTATGAAGAAAAACTTGAATTGGAAGTTTCTATCCCTAGAAAACTTTATGATGAGTGGGAACCAACTATTAAAATTAAAATTAAAGATCATGAATGCTATGCTTTATGTGATTTGGGTGCTAGTGTTTCCACGATTCCAAAGACTTTGTGTGATTTGTTAGGTTTCTGTGATTTTGATGATTGCTCTCTAAACTTGCACCTTGCAGATTCCATTATTAAGAAACCTATGGGAAGAATTAATGATGTTATTATTGTTGCAAATAGGAATTATGTGCCCATAGATTTTATTGTTCTTGAAATAGATTACAATCCTTCATGTCCTATTATTCTTGGTAGACCTTTCCTTAGAATGATTGGTGCAATTATTGATATGAAGGAAGGAAATATTAGATTCCAATATCTGTTAAGGAAAGGTGTCGGTGTCAAAACCGGCGGATCTCGAGTAGGGGGTCCCGAACTGTGCGTCTAGGCGGATGGTAACAGGAGACGGGGGACATGATGTTTACCCAGGTTCGGGCCCTCTTGATGGAGGTAATACCCTACATCCTGCTTGATTGTTCTTGATAATATGAGTAGTACAAGAGTTGATCTACCACAAGATCAGAGAGGCTAAACCCTAGAAGCTAGCCTATGGTATGATTGTATGTTGTCCTACGGACTAAAACCCTCCGGTTTATATAGACATCGGAGGGGGCTAGGGTTACACAAGGTCAGTTACAAAGGAGGAGGTATACATATCCGTATTGCCTAGCTTGCCTTCCACGCCAAGTAGAGTCCCATCCGGACACGGCACGAAGTATTCAATCTTGTATCTTCATAGTCCAACAGTCCGGCCGAAGGATATAGTCCGGCTGTCCGGAGACCCCCTAATCCAGGACTCCCTTGGTAGCCCCTGAACCAGGCTTCAATGATGATGAGTCCGGCACGCAGTGTTGTATTCGGCATTGCAAGGCGGGTTCCTCCTCCGCATACATCATGGAAGAGTTTTGAATACAAGGATAGTGTCTGACCCTGCAAAAATAAGTTCCACATACCACTGTAGAGAGAATAATATTTCCACAAATCTAATCTACCGACGCGTTTCGCAGTGTGAAATCACACACAGCTAGGTCACCATTCGAATCGTCTTTCACAACCAAACTCAGTGTGTTCCGCGAGGCGGTTTCCTTGGCACGTCTTGTCGAAGCAGAGATCGTGTCGACTTATTAAGGGATTCCGATCAATACGGATGTGGGTAACCCAACCGCGCTATCAATTACGGCGCTTAGGGGATAAGCGAGTTTTACCAGGCTGGTGGGGGCGCATAGTTTTCGTCTGCCCTTATAAAGGGATAAGGGTTCACCTTTTTCTACCCACGCCTTCTTCCTCCTTGCTCATCCATTCTCGCGCACTCGAGCTCCAGCGCCCAAGTCCACATCCTTCTCCTCAACCCTCTCCAAACATGTTCGGAGCGGGAGGCAAGTGGATGGTCTCCTCCGTTACGGAGGGAGACATCAAAAAGTTGCACGGGGCCGGATACTTAGCCGCGGATATTGCGCACTGGCTGCCAGCACGGGGCAGATCTTCCCTACCCCGGAACCTTACGAAAGGGTGGTTTTCCTCGCCCACTTCGTCCGCGGACTGGGGTTTCCCATCCATCCATTCATCCGCGGCCTTATGTTCTATTATGGGCTGGACTTCCATGATCTAGCTCCGAATTTCATCCTCAACATCTTGGCGTTCATCATCGTGTGCGAGGCTTTCCTCAGCGTACGGCCCCACTTCGGCCTATGGCTGAAGAACTTCAATGTCAAATCGAAGGTAGTAGGCGGCCAACAAGTAGAATGCAGCAGAGCCATGGTGGGCAAAATGCCCAATGTTACATGGCTCGAGGGCTCCTACGTGGAGACCATAAAGGGGTGGCAATCGGGGTGGTTCTACATCACAGAGCCGCGCGACACCAACTGGGTGGCGGTCCCCGAGTTTCGATCCGGAATCCCCACACGGCTCACTTCCTGGAAGGAGAAGGGCCTGTCCTGGGGCTCATCGGTGGAGCTGGACGGACTCCAGAAGTGTATCCGGAACATGATAGGCAAGAAACTCAAGCTTGTCAACATAGTCCAGGTCAAGCTCTTCCGCCGGATCCTCCCATGTCAACAACGGGCTTTCAACTTATGGGAGTTCGACCCGGCCCAACACCAGACTCTACGCGAGCTCTTCGACACAACGCATAAGGACATCTGGAAGGTGCTATTCAAGGGCGCCGAGGTCCCCCCCTCCCCTTACCGAGGACCATGGGCTAAGCGCGACGCGCCCTGCGAATCCGGTAAGTTCTGTACATCTCGTAGGGTATTTATTTTCCATAGTTTAACCATGTGAGGTGTCTGAGCTCCCATGCCTTTGACAGGACTGGCTGGAGACATCGGAGCAGATTCACTGTCCGGCCCCTCTGCCCGAAGACCCTGCAGACGCTCTCCTGACGGAGATGCGGACTCCGGCTCCTTATGAGGTGCCGGAGAAGAAGATCAAGAAGAAGGCCACGGGAACCCGAAAGAGTTTCCGGCGCCAGGTGGTATCGGACTCATCGTCCGATAACTCCGAGACGCACTCCTCCCGTGAAAACAAGTACGAGGAAGATGAAGGTTCTCCCCCTCCAGCCGGGGGAGACAGGAAAAGGAAGGCCGCCCCAACCGGGGAGGCCGGAGGGTCCAAGAAGGGAAGGACTCTCCTTTCGGACTATTCCACCACCGCAGCTGACAGCAAAGACGAGTGGTTACTCAAGGACAAGCCCCTGGCAAAGTCGTAAGTATTCATATAACAGAGTAACTCATAGCATACTTTTATTGCACTGCTTCTCCTATCGTCGAATATGATCATGCAGTCCGCCCCGAGCCCGTATCGACGTATCCTCGTCGGACGGTTCCTTGGACTCGTCGGAGATGAATAGCGATTCACTTCCAACCGCCTCCTCTCCTCGCCCTACGGACAATGTCGAGGTATTGTCTCAAGGGGCACCGAACCGAGGGGAGGTAGTCCTGGAGGCGCCTCAAGGCGACCTTCCGGACTCCAGGCGCAAAGGGAGCAAGACTCCCAAGGGCTCCAAGTTCGGCCCTCAGCCGATAACCGTGCCGGAACATCCAGTGGTTCCGGACTCCGGCAGGCGGCCCCTGCCAAGAGGGGCAAGCCACCCGTGTCGGTGACCTCTGTTTATCCACAGGCACCGGACAACTTGTAACGCCCACGATGCGGCTATATCTCCCACATGTCGGAGCACGACTTAGAGGCATAACCGCATTGTAGACATGTCGCAAGTAAGGTAATCTTCACACAACCCATGTAATACATAAGGGAAAGAGATACATAGTTGGCTTACAATTGCCACTTCACACAATAACATAAATAAATCATTACATCAACCAGACACAATCAAGGTCCGACTATCGAACCAAAATAAAAGAAGACTACCCCAAATGCTACACAGATCCCCGATCGTCCCAACTGGGCTCCACTACTGATCAACTGAAACAAAACAACACTATGAACAAGGTCTTCATCGAGCTCCTCCTTGAGCTCGGTTGCGTCACCTGTACGGTATCATCGAGCACCTGCAAACTGGTTTTGGAAGTATCTGTGAGTCACGGGGGCTCAGCAATCTCACACCCTCGCGATCAAGACTATTTAAGCTTATAGGTAGGGTAAAAGGTATGTGAGGTGGAGCTGCAGCAAGCACTAGCATATATGGTGGCTAACATACGCAAATGAGAGCGAGAAGAGAAGGCAAAGGCACGGTCGAGAAACTATGATCAAGAAGTGATCCTGAAACTACTTACGTTCAAGCATAACTCCAACACCGTGTTCACTTCCCGGACTCCGCCGGAAAGAGACCATCACGGCTATACACGCGGTTGATGCGTTTTAATTAAGATAAGTTTTAGGTTTTCTACAATCGGACATTAACAAATTCCCATCCGCCCATAACCAAGGGCACGGCTTTCGGAAGTTCAAAACCCTGCAAGGGTGTCCCAACTTAGCCCATCACAAGCTCTCACGGTCAACGAAGGATATTCCTTCTCCCAGGAAGACCCGATCAGGCTCGGAATCCCGGTTACAAGACATTTTGAGAATGGTAAAACAAGACCAGCAAAGCCACCCAGATGTGCCGACAAATCCCGATAGGAGCTGCACATATCTCGTTCTCAGGGCACACCGGTTGAGCCATACGTCGGGTTGGCCAGCCCAGAGTTACCCCTGGTAGCTCCAGACATCGCTCAGTTAGACCAACACTTAGAGAAGCACTGGCCCGGGGGGGTTAAAATAAAGATGACCCTTGAGCTGGCCGACTCAAGGGAAAGAAAAGGCTAGGTTGCAAATGGTAAAACCAATGTTGGGCCTTGCAAGAGGAGTTTTATTCAAGGCGAACTGTCAAGGGGTTCCCATTATAACCCAACCGCGTAAGGAACACAAAATCAAGGAACATAACACCAGTATGACGGAAACTAGGGCGACAAGAGTGGAACAGAACACCAGGCATAAGGCCGAGCCTTCCATCCTTTACCAAGTATATAGATGCATTAAGTAAATAAGATATATTGTGATATCCCAACAATAAACATGTTCCAGCAAGGAACAAACTCCAATCTTCACCTACAACTAGCAATGCTATAAGAGGCGCTGAGCAAAGCGGTAACATAGCCAAACAACGGTTTGCTAGGACAAGGTGGGTTAGAGGCTTGACATGGCAATATGGGAGGCACGATATAGCAAGTGGTAGGTATCGCGGCATGGGCAAAGCAAAAGAGAGAGTAACTAGCAAGCAAAGATAGAAGTGATTTCGAGGGTATGGTCATCTTGCCTGAGATCCCGCAAGGAAGAAGAACGAGTCCATGAAGAAGACAAACGAACGCAGATGAACGGATCCTCACAAACATGACGTTATCAGAACTAACCCGAAGAAGCAACACCGGAAAGAAGCAAACAACATAGTAAACAACCAACACGTAAACATGGCCTGATGCACAACCAAGTATGATGCATGTCCGGTTTAAATAGGCATGGCATGGCAAAGGGCACAAACAAAACTACAAGTTAAGTGGAGCTCAATATGCAACGAGTTGCATATTGACGGAACACCACATCAATTATTTAGTTCTCTCTCGTTTAGGTACTCAACAATATTAAATGTTGGTTAACATGACAAGAGGTAAAGCATAAAAAAACTATACCATTTAAACAATTTAAATGGGGCCGGATATAACAAACAACAAATCCGGTAAATCCCCATATGCATTAGCAATTTAATGCAACAACAATTTTAAACATTTTAAATGTTGTTATCATGATGCGGATGACATGTGCAAGTTTATGCAATTTTTATTAAAAGTTGACAAGAGCATTATGAAGCATTTGTCACCATGGTGGAAATAAAAGGGGTGCCACGGCAACGATAAAGAAAACGGTGCCACGACAACATTCCGGTTCCGGTAACTCGATTGAGATACCGATGCAAAGGAGCAGTGTGCGGATGCGTGCAAAAGATGGTGGGGCACTCCCGGATATCGGGTGTCCCATGAGTCGACGATGGTGGCAAGGCAAAAGAGGGGCAACATGCACCGACGATTCGAGCATGGAGCAAGCACGAGCATCTCATACATCACACCTGCATTCGTTCACGGGCGGTCGTCTCGGGGTTATACCTTCGAAGCGTGCAAAGGGGACGGTTCTCGTTCGTAGAGGGAAGTAGGCGTTCTCGCGACGGCGGTAGTGGAAGTAGTCGTTCTCGCATGCTCTAGGGTCGACGGTAGAGGTTCTCGCGATCTCGGCGATGGTGGTTGGACACGTTTTGGAGGGGAAGTAGAGGTTCACGTTTCGTAGTCGTTCGGGGTCGCCGATAGTTGTACAAATTCGTTGTTGGACTTGACGGATCCAATGCCTCCGGATGTAGTGGTACATGTTCGTTTTTTCGGAGAGGTACTTGGCATTCTTCGGTCATAGGTACTTTACGTTTTGCTACCCGGGTCTTCGGCGACGGTCATTGTACACATGGCGTTGGGGTACTTGTCGGTCCGGTCTTGACGGTCTCGTTTTTGTGACGGTAGTCGTACTAGTCGGCGGTAGTGGAACTTGGCAAAATGCACGTCGACGGTAGTTGTTCCCGTATCATCGCGGTACTTGGCGATATTCATGCGTAGAGGTACTTGGCAGACTCTTGTAGACGAACTTGAGATACTCCGGGGAAGAGGAATCAACGTGGCAACGGTGGTCTCGACATATCCAGATCGCAGCAAGGCTAAGGGGATTCACGCACCGCAAATCGAGGCAGCGGCAGCGGGGCTTGGGGCTGACGAAGAGGATCCTGGCGAGGACGACGTTCTCCAGCGAGGTGGCGATGGACTTGGGGTGCAGGGGTGTCGAGGTGCTGAGCTGCAGCTGTTCGCTGCAGAGAGATACAGCCAGGGGACGCGATGAGGCCAAGAAGACGGGGAGGTCGAGGAGGGTGGCGCTGCAGCAGGGCGCGGCGGCTGGGTTCTTGCCGAAGGAGGACCGAGCAACAGGCGAGCAGAGGAGGCGGGGTCGGCGCCTGAGTTGTCCTCCTCTCCATGGCTCTGGACGACGACGAAGATGAGAGTCAGGGCACCGCGAGCGGCTGCACTGGTGTTGGAACTTGGCGCGGAAGACGACGAGGGGCTCTAGGAAGGAGATGGCGGCGGGCAGAAGCACGGGTCCGGGCGGTGGAGGTAGCAGGCCGGCGGCGACGGGCTGGGGCTTCAACCTACTCACTCCCCTGTTTGGTGCAGGAGCCTGCGCCTGAGATCCAAGGCAGGAGAGGCGCGATGCAGGGTTTGCAAGGGAGCGGGGCCGAGCGAGGGGAAGGAGGAGCATGGGGGATCGTGAGCAAGGAGAAGGATGGGGGATCGAGTCGTTGGCATCGGGCACGGACACTCCTGGCAGTGTGAGGAGGGAGACGAGGAGGGGATCGACCAAAGAGGGAGGTTGCGGTCGGACGGCTAGGGTTAGCAGCGTTAGGTGGGCTTGGGGCCAGCCCAGTAGAGAGGAGGGGTCAACTGGGCTTGCTGGAATGGGCTCTCCCTCTCCTCTCTTTCTTCTTTAATCGAAAAGAAAATAGAGAGAGGGGAAAAAGAAGGGGGGTTAGGGAAAAAGATTTTGAGCAGGATGACAATTTTCCTAGACTCATAAAAATAAACATGACCACAGAAAAAATAGAAGTGACAAGATTGCAGGAATTAAATTCAAATTCATTTGAATATAATTCAAATAGTTTTGAATTGGGACTAGGTTCGGTGAGGCCAAAAATGTTCGGGTTTTTGGTGGAGCTCTGAAATATGATGAAAGAATATATGGCAATGTTGGAGACCAAGAATTAAGATAACAACGGCATTGGGATATTTTGCAAGTGTGTTTATGGGTGAATGCAAATTATTGGAATATTTAATATAGCTCCCTAATATCGGGATGATATGTTATATAGAGAAATCACCATGTGAGTTCCCTCGATTTAAATGGATCGAAGATCCATGCAATTTATTTAGTTGATTTGAGATGCAAAAATTAATGACATGATGGCATGATGACATGATACAAAGATGAATGCAACAGACGAAACAAAACACACAACGAAACTCGAAAACCCTGGAAGGCATCTGCAGCTCCGGTCTTGGGGCGTTACAACACTCCACCACTACGAGAGGATCTCGTCCCGAGATCTAGAATGGCACCGGAGGGAAAATGGAAGAGAAAGGAGAAGAGGTAAAACTAAGTTGCTTCTTTGAGCAATGAGTGAAACCACGAAACTTGAGAGGTTGAACAAATTTGAAAGAAAGAATACAACGAAGATGAACAGAGTTGAAAACACTCCGTTAGAAAAGAGGAACAAGGGAGAACAAATTCGAGCAGCACCCCGGTTGAGAAGTTATGCCAGACTTGATAAGATGAAAAGAACTTGAGCAGAGGACATAACACTCCGGTTAAATGGATAAGCACGAAAAAACAAGATCTTGACAAGAACAAGAAGAAGGTTTGCAGAGAGCAACCTCACAATGCCTCCGGAAGAAATGAGAGGTTGGAATGGAATGAACGGAGGAGTAACAATATCTTCTACCGCAAATGAGGTTGAAAGCAGCTTTAGGAGAAGGGTCGAACGGAGTTGTTGGAAAACCAACAACGAAAAGAATAAGCTTGATGTGGTCTTATGGAATACATCTCAAATTATGAGGTGGCGACCTTCCACTCACGGGAAAAAGAATTGGATTGATATGAACAAGAAGACGAGAAAGTTATTTCACCGGGAGGATAAATGAAGATCTTGGCTCATTTATAAGCACGATAAATAGCAACAATCCTTAGGGAAAGCTTTAGGTGAAATATAACCCAAGATAACTCCAATGAAGAGACTGATGGATTTAAGATACCTCATTCTTGTGAATGAAGAATGATATATTACCACCTCAAAAGATAAGGGAGAACAATTGCACTCCGGATTGCAAGAAGAAGAAAGCTTGAGCTCCTCTGAAAAGAATCTCGAAGAACACTTCGAGAAGGAATTAAATCCCTGATGAACCATCATGTAGCGCCTCCATGAAGAACTCCGGTAAACGAAAGGATGACAAAAGAAAGAGAAGTTGAGAATATAAGGTGAAACCTTGAAATGATTAAATGGAGCTTTGCGACGAGATAAATGAGAGATCTTGAAACTCCGGGAAAAGAAAAGATGAAACAATTGAAATCAAGAAGTTGATGAGCCTCCGGAATAAGGAATTAATCACTTGGATGAAACAAGAATAAGAATTGCATTATGCTTATCCTTCACCAATTAAATTGATGACAAGCAACGGATTTTTGCATACTACTTATTCTCATTGAAAAGGATCAATAGAGGTATAGCATAAATTTGAGAAGGTCTTTAACAAACCAGCGGTAGGATTGGAAAGAACGAGTGACTTGATACGGTAACGAAAGAAGAGATCTCTTGAACGAACCACTGTAAGAATTGAAAATGAACGAAGGAAAGATAAAGAAACACCGGGTATAATTAGCAAATGAACGAAGATGCTTGCTAGGATTTAGATACATGAGAGCGAAGAGATCATGAATTGATTAGAGAATATTTGAATGATGCACCGGTAAGATCGGGAGAAACGGGAGCTGAAAGCTAGAATGAATAATTCTGAGATCATGGGCTCCAGAGAATCAAACTCAAAATACTCTGAATTACTCCGGATGGGTGAAAAGAATATCTCGCAATCGAAAAACAATTGTGAGAGTATGACATTTAAGCTGAAACCATGAATCTTGAAGAGAAAGGAGCAAGATTGAGAGAAAAAACTTCTTCGGTCTTCCAATGTTGATCATGACGATGCGAAACACCAACAAGAGTTATTGAGATACTCCGGGGTAATGAAAAGCGAAGGGGTTGAGCCAAACAATGAAAAGAATTTGAAAGATCTTGGAGAAAAGCATTTGACTGATGAAAAATTCATTCTTACGTCAAGCTTTGAAATGAATTTGCGAACAACTCCGGGAAGATTAGAAGAGTAAGGTAAGATCCTAGGAAAAGACCTATGGGTTAGGGCCCACTAAAAAGAAACACCGTTGAATGATTACTTGAATGATATTGCACCGGTTGATTTAAATGGCTTGAATGAGACAACATTCTCGAAAGATCTTGAATGAATCTAGAATGACAAGACTAGCCTTCTGAGATATCTTCAGCACTCCGGAACAATTAAATAGCGAGAAGTGGAATGATAATAAGGTGCACTCGCATGGAAAACATTTGAAACGAGTTAAAGGATATGACCAACACCAAAAGCTTGAATTGAATCCGCCAGAGAAGAAAAAGAATGATGAATGATGAACTTGAAGCTCCGTGAGAATCTTCATGAGAAACATCAGATTAGAATATTGACAGAAAAGAATGGAGAGACTTCACATGAATAAGATGGATACTTGATTAAGACATATGAGTCCTTGAAGAAACAAGGGTGGGAGGGCGGGAAAACAAAGACAACTTCGAGACGGATGAAACAAACACCGTTGAGAAGACTTGGAGTTGATCTTGCGAATGTTGAAATGAATGTATCCACTTGAAGAGAAACACGCTGGTTGAAAAGGATTAACAAGACAGTCTCGATTATCATGAAGGATTAGTATTCACATAGGAACATGAGAACACCGCTTAGGAAAGGTATGGAATCAACATTTGACTTCGAAGCAACTTGAATACCACAAATAAAAGAAAATAAAGGATTGGCTTGCAGAATAAGCCGGAATAAACATATGATAGAGATTTCGTCCGAAGTTTTCGTGGTGGGGCCTACACGGGCTCAATCGTACAACACCATCATGTACAAGGCGGTGCACATGACATACGAAGCGTCCCCGAGTCAGCATAGCCAAGGACTCTTTAAGACACAACGAGACCACTATAAAATCAACCGTGGATAGGCGGACCACTAGACGTCAAACCCCAATTTCATATGATACATCTGTGGGAAAGATATCCTAAGAGCTACCTGAATTCCCACTTATAAACTCCCGAAACTTTCCTGTTATGCAATCAGGTGTTGGGGATACAGGGGAAGCATAATATCTCACCCAAAACTACACAAATCCTACATCCAGCTGTATCCATCCTTCAACACATAACCAAGAAACCTTCGGAAATCGTTTACCTCAACCTTCGAAAAGCATCCGTTATACGAGTTATGGCGATACTCCCGAACTCCCGCCCGGTACTGGGTGGCTTCGAGGTTATCTGACCAACAACTACATAAAAGAGATTTTCGAGGTCGGCGAAAAACTCAGGTATTCTAGAACTGCAATGATGAAATTGTGATGACAACACCTCGGAGCTCAACTCCCTGGGACACTGCCACAACCCCTAAATGTCAAGAAGCACCAAGAGCAACGTTCTCGTCACAAAACCATCGGAACGATTCCAAGATACCCGCGTGATCCTAAATTTTTTTAGTGAAATTTGAGAAGAGAAGAGTCAAAACTCTACATCAGGATGCCTCACCAGAGCGACGAAGGGACTGAGGAGTAAAAATAATCCTACTCTCCGATATATATAATCCTAAATGACTCAAAACATTTTTTCTAGACTCAATAATGCCAGCGATTTGATCAAGAAGGGGGCTCCTAAAGTCGGGGAAGGCTTTGATTACCAACTTGTAACGCCCATGATGCGGCTATATCTCCCACGTGTCGGAGCACGACTTAGAGGCATAACCGCATTGTAGACATGTCGCAAGTGAGGTAATCTTCACACAACCCATGTAATACATAAGGGAAAGAGATACATAGTTGGATTACAATTGCAACTTCACACAGTAACATAAATAAATCATTACATTAACCAGATACAATCAAGGTCTGACTACGGAACCAAAATAAAAGAAGACTACCCCAAATGCTACACAGATCCCCGATCGTCCCAACTGGGCTCCACTACTGATCAACTGAAACAAAACAACACTACGAACAAGGTCTTCAATGAGCTCCTCCTTGAGCTCGGTTGCGTCACCTATACGGTATCATCGAGCACCTGCAAACTGGTTTTCGAAGTATCTATGAGTCACGGGGGCTCAACAATCTCACACCCTCGTGATTAAGACTATTTAAGCTTATAGGTAGGGTAAAAGGTATGTGAGGTGGAGCTGCAGCAAGCACCAGCATATATGGTGGCTAACATACACAAATGAGAGCGAGAAGAGAAGGCAAAGGCACGGTTGAGAAACTATGATAAAGAAGTGATCCTGAAACTACTTACGTTCAAGCATAACTCCAACACCGTGTTCACTTCCCGCACACCGCCAGAAAGAGACCATCACGGCTACACGCGGTTGATGCATTTTAATTAAGATAAGTTTCAGGTTTTCTACAATCGGACATTAACAAATTCCCATCTGCCCATAACCGTGGGCACGGCTTTCGAAAGTTCAAAACCCTGTAGGGGTGTCCCAACTTAGCCCATCACAAGATCTCACGGTCAACAAAGGATATTCCTTCTCCCAGGAAGACCCGATCAGGCTCGGAATCTCGGTTACAAGACATTTCGACAATGGTAAAACAAGACCAGCAAAGCCACCCAGATGTGCCGACAAATCCCGATATGAGCTGCACATATCTCGTTCTCAGGGCACACCGGATGAGCCAGACGTCGGGTAGACCAGCCCAGAGTTGCCCCTGGTAGCTCCGGACATCGCTCAGTTGGACCAACACTTAGAGAAGCACTGGCCCGGGGGGTTAAAATAAAGATGACCCTTGAGTCGGCCGACCCAAGGGAAAGAAAAGGCTAGGTGGCAAATGGTAAAACCAATGTTGGGCCTTGATGGAGGAGTTTTATTCAAGGTGAACTGTCAAGGGGTTCCCATTATAACCCAACCGCGTAAGGAACGCAAAATCAAGGAACATAACACCGGTATGACAGAAACTAGGGCGGCAAGAGTGGAACAAAACACTAGGCATAAGGCCGAGCCTTCCACCCTTTACTAAGTATATAGATGCATTAAGTAAATAAGATATATTGTGATATCCCAACAATAAACATGTTCCAACAAGGAACAAACTCCAGTCTTCACCTGCAACTAGCAACGCAATAAGAGGGGCTGAGCAAAGCGGTAACATAGCCAAACAAAGGTTTGCTAGGACAAGGTGGGTTAGAGGCTTGACATGGCAATATGGGAGGCACGATATAGCAAGTGGTAGGTATCGCGGCATAGGCAAAGCAAAAGAGCGAGCAACTAGCAAGCAAAGATAGAAGTGATTTCGAGGGTATGGTCATCTTGCCTGAGATCCCGCAAGGAAGAAGAACGAGTCCATGAAGAAGACAAACGAATGCAGATGAATGGATCCTCACAAACGCGACGTTATCGGAACTAACCCGAAGAAGCAACACCGGAAAGAACCAAACAACATAGTAAACAACCAACAAATAAACATGGCCTGATGCACAACCAAGTATGATGCATGTCCGGTTTAAATAGGCATGGCATGGCAAAGGGCACAAACAAAACTACAAGTTAAGTGGAGCTCAATATGCAACGAGTTGCATATTGACGGAACAGCACAGCAATTATTTAGTTCTCTCTCGTTTAGGTACTCAACGATATTAAATGTTGGTTAACATGACAAGAGGTGAAGCATAACAAAACTATGCCATTTAAACAATTTAAATGGGGCCGGATATAACAAACAACAAATCCGGTAAATCCCCATATGCATTAGCAATTTAATGCAACAACAATTTTAAACATTTTAAATGTTGTTATCATGATGCGGATGACATGTGCAAGTTTATGCAATTTTTATTAAAAGTTGAAAAGAGCCTTATGAAGCATTTGTCACCGTGGTGGAAAGAAAAGGGGTGCCACGGCAACGATAATGGAAACGGTGCCACGACAACGTTCTGGTTCCGGTAACTCGATTGAGATACCGATGCAAAGGAGAAGTGTGCGGATGCGTGCAAAAGATGGTGGGGCACTCCCGGATACCGGGTGTCCCATGAGTCGACGATGGTGGCAAGGCAAAAGAGGGGCAACGTGCACCGACGATTCAAGCATGGAGCAAGCATGAGCATCTCATACATCACACCTGCATTTGTTCACGGGCGGTCGTCTTGGGGTTATACCTTCGGAGCATGCAAAGGGGACGGTTCTCGTTCGTAGAGGGAAGTAGGCGTTCTCGCGACGGCGGTAGTGGAAGTAGTCGTTCTCGCATGCTCTAGGGTCGACGGTAGAGGTTCTCGCGATGTCGGCGACAGTTGTGGGACACGTTTTTTAGGGGAAGTGGAGGTTCATGTTTCGTAGTCGTTCGGGGTCGCCGATAGTTGTACAAATTCATTGTTGGACTTGACGGATCTGATGCCTCCGGACGTAGTGGTACATGTTCGTTTTTTCGGAGAGGTTCTTGGCGTTCTTTGGTCATAGGTACTTGACGTTTTGCTACCCGGGTCTTCGGCGACGGTCATTGTACACATGGCGTTGGGGTACTTGTCGGTCCGGTCTTGACGGTCTCGTTTTTGTGACGGTAGTCATACTAGTCGGCGGTAGTGGAACTTGGCAAAATGCACGTCGACGGTAGTTGTTCTCGTATCATCGCGGTACTTGGCGATATTCGTGCATAGAGGTACTTGGCAGCCTCGTGTAGACGAACTTGAGGTACTCCGGGGCAGAGGATTCAATGTGGCAACGGTGGTCTCGACGTATACAGATCGCAGCAAGGCCAAGGGGCCTCCCGCACCGCAGATCGAGATAGCAGCGGCGGGACTTGGGGCTGACAAAGAGGATCCTGGCAAGGACGACGGTCTCCAGCGAGGTGGCGACGGACTTGGGGTGCAGGGGTGCTGAGGCGCTGAGATGCAACTGTTCGCTGCAGAGAGAGACAGCCAAGGGATGCGAGGAGGCCAGGAAGACGGGGAGGTCGAGGAGGGTGGCGCTGTAGCAGGGCGCGGCGGCTGGGTTCTTGCCGGAGGAGGACCGAGCAACATGCGAGCAGAGGAGGCGGGTTCGGCACCTGAGTTGTCCTCCTCTCCATGGCTCTGGACGACGATGAAGATGAGAGGCAGGGCACCGCGAGCGGCTGCACCGGTGTTGGAACTTGGCGCGGAAGACGACGAGGGGCTCTAGGAAGGAGATGGCGGCGGGCAGAAGCACGGGTCCGGACGGTGGAGGTAGCAGGCCGGCGGCGACGGGTGCTGGGGCTTCAACCTACTCAATCTCCTGCTTGATGCAGGAGCCTGCGCCTGAGATCCAAGGCAGGAGAGGCACAATGCAGGGTTTGCAAGGGAGCGGGGCCGAGCGAGGGGAAGGAGGAGCATGGGGGATCGAGAGCAAGGAGAGGGATGGGGGATCGAGCGGGTGGCATCGGGCACGGACGCTCCTGGCGGTGTGAGGAGGGAGAGGAGGGGGGATCGACTAGAGAGGGAGGTTGCGGTGGGACGGCTAGGGTTAGCAGCGTTAGGTGGGCTTGGGGCCGGCCCAGTAGAGAGGAGGGGTCAGCTGGGCTTGCTGGAATGGCCTCTCCCTCTCCTCTCTTTCTTCTTTAATCAAAAAGAAAATAGAGAGAGAGAGAGAGAGAGAGAGAGAGAGAGGAAAAAGAAGGGGGGTTAGGGAAAAAGAGTTTGAGCAGTAGGACAATTTTCCTAGACTCATAAAAATAAACATGACCACAGAAAAAATAGAACTGACAAGATTGCAGGAATTAAATTCAAATTCATTTGAATATAATTCAAATGGTTTTGAATTGGGACTAGGTTCGGTGAGGCCAAAAATGTTCGGGTTTTTGGTGGAGCTCCGGAATATGATGAAAGAATATATGGCAATGTTGGAGACCAAGAATTAAGATAACAACGGCATTGGGATATTTTGCAAGTGTGTTTATGGGTGAATCCAAATTATTGGAATATTTAATATAGCTCCCTAATATCGGGAGGATATGTTATATAGATAAATCACCATGTGAGTTCCCTCGATTTAAATGGACCGAAGATCCATGCAATTTATTTAGTTGATTTGATATGCAAAAATTGTTGACATGATGGCATGATGGCATGATGCAAATGCACATGATACAAAGATGAATGCAACAGACGAAACAAAACACACAATGAAACCCGGAAACCCTGGAAGGCATCTGCAGCTCCGGTCTTGGGGCATTACACAACCTGTTGGGAGCGCTTCGCGGCGCTTCCATCGACGAAGAGCACCGCACTATTATGAGTGTGGTGATCAAGAAGGTTCAGTCCGCCAAGAGCGGACTGACTGAAGCCTGTGCGAGCCTTCTAATAGGCTTTAAGGTAAGTATTGAAAATATAGGAAAATATTGCCGCATAGACAGTAGCCCCTAATGCTCTGTTTGGTGTTCACAAAGAAAAGCCAAATAGAGGATCAATTAATATTTGCAGGAGTCTAATACAAGTATGTCTATATGCGTATGCAGGCTTCGCTGCTGACCTCTGCCGCACTGACTGCGGAGGTCGCTGCACTGAAGCAGAACCTCGAGCGGTCCGAGAAAGATCTCGGCCTTGCCAAGAGGCAGCTCGAGGAGAACAAAGGTAAGTAATACCTTGTCTATATATATAAAAAAAGATGTGGTTGCAAAATGATAGGATCATCATGGATGTGCCTGGGGCCACGACCGAAGTGGCGACCCTGAAGCGAGCGTTATCCGAGGCCGAAAACAAAGCGGCCGAGGAACGCACCGAGCGAGAGAAACAAGAAGCACGGGTGGGCAAGGTGCAGCAAGAGCTCCAGGCTCTCGTGAAGAAGCACGAGACTTTGGGGCTTGACTCGAAGACGTGAGAGTCCGAGCTTGCCGTGGCCCTCAAGAGCACAAAGCATGCCAAGGTTGAAGCCCAAAAGGCCCTCCAGGAAATTGAGGCGATGATGAAGATAGCGGCGGGTAAGGCATTCATTATGCAAAGCAAGCATGTGAAAGTAAATTACTTGTTACTTACCCGAGTCCGGAGCTCTCTAGGAGCATTCGCAGATATGCCCCGCAGCGTGTCGGATGCCACAAAGTTCTACCAGGCCGAGGAGGGAAGCTCGACGGAGAAGTTGTTCTGGTCTCAGTATACTGGGACCGAACACCCGATGCCTGTGAGCGACCAGCTGAAGCAACTGGTCGAGCTGCACAAGAGGGGCGAACAGGCCATGAGGGGCCTTATAGTCTGGATGTGGCCTGGCGACCCCCTTCCCAACAGCTACTTTGGCCTGGTGAGGCGGTTTGTGGATGCCTGCCCACGGTTGGAAGTCATAAAGCGATCTGTCTGCATCGAAGGTGCACGACGGGCTTTTGCCCGTGCAAAGGTGCACTGGGCCAAGATGGACGCCGAGAAGCTGGTGAAGGAGGGGCCGCCGCAGGGCAAGGAGCAACGCCACCCTGAAATGTATTATGAGGGTGTCCTGAAGGGTGCTCGTCTTGTGGCGGACGAGTGTGCGAAGGATGTAATTTTTGAATGAACTTGCTCGTGTGATCCTGTATTATGAAAACTTGTTCATGTGCGCTATGCAACGCTTGTTTGAATTTAAAATATTACCTTCTGTGCGGCTGTTTATCAAATCTGAGAGATGGCCAGTCGTCGGCTTCTGCCCCCGTGCCACGAGTGCTGGGGTGTTCAGGATAAATCTGAGCACTCTTTTTCCCATTGTTGGGTCCTTCGAGGGAGGTGCTCAGCACAACGAACAAGGAAATCAAACTATAATGCTTTATCACTCTCACTTAGCCATAGAAGTCTACAATTTTAAATTTTGGCGAAGCCCCTAGTATTCGGAAGGCCGAATTCGGGGCGCTATACATGCCTAAGCCGGACAAAGCCGACTCCTCGCCCTAAGCGGCATAAATCTTTAGGGACTCGAGACCTCTCGAACAGCGACCAGCTCTCGCCTTATCATGACAGTCAGTTTTAGCTTCCTCTACTGAGGTGCTTGCCCAGATGAACCGGGGCACAATCGCAATAGTTCTCCTAGTGCTACCTTAGCCGATATAGTGGAACGTAAGGTACCAAAACATGGGAGCCGGGAAAACCCAACTATTGACCCAAGACATGATTCGGAGCTGATGCATATAATGCTATAAGTTCGGGGTGCCGCACTATCGAAAGTGTTCGGACTTCTCATGCCGTATTATGGGGTACGCTTAAGCCCCTGTCGTATTGGCCGTACCAGAGTGTACGGGTGCTGAATGTCATGAATGAACATATATATATAAAAGAATAGAGAATGCGGTAATAGTCTAATGCTATGCATTGTTTATTCAAAAAGGTGCGTCGAAGCAGAATGATACAAGTAGTGTGATAAGCAAAAAGTAGGACTATTTGACATGTCCCCTCCAAGGGCAAGCTGAGGAATGGTATTTAAAGCAGGTATTTCACTCGTTATCAGATACCACCTGGGAATTCCATGGTGCGACGTAGCTTTCTGCCTCCTTGGTTGTTGTATCATGTGTCCGGCAATCGTACTGCCGGACAGGGTTTCCAGAGAGTAAAGTCCTGACAGAGAGAAAAAATAACAAAGCGGGAAGCCCCTAGTGCGGTTGAACCGCGTTTTGGGGCGTGCCGTAGTCGTGCCCCCCACCTATGCCCATGGTATTTTCAATGCGTAATTATATATGCGTGGCACGGATTTCGCCATTTGGCTGGGACTGCGGTGGGGGCCGCATTGCTATGCAATCTCGGAATGTGCCAGGTGGTCTTGTTGCCGATTACTCTGGGCGCGCTTGACGGTGTCCGGGTGTTTAATCGTCGAACTGGTGGATTGCCTGAAGAGGCTGCTTTGTGCTTCTACTGCGAGGGTCGCAATGTGCTCCTCCATGCGCAGAGAGCGCTTTGTGTTTCTATTGACTGTGATGACCCCCCGAGGTCCTGGCATCTTGAGCTTGAGGTATGCATAATGGGGTACCGCATTGAATCTCGCAAATGCGGTTCACCCGAGCAGTGCGTGATACCCACTATGGAACGAGACTATATCGAAGATTAACTCCTCGCTTTGGAAGTTATCCGGGGATCCGAAGACCACTTCCAGTGTGACTAAGCCTATGCAATGGGCCTCTACACCTGGTATGACGCCTTTGAAGGTCATTTTGTGGTTTTGATCCTTGAGGGGTCTATACCCATTTTGCGCACTGTGTCCTGATAAAGCAGGTTCAGGCTGCTGCCGCCGTCCATAAGGACTCGAGTGAGGTGAAATCCGTCAATGATTGGGTCTAGGACCAGTGCGGTGAATCCACCATGACGGATACTAGTGGGGTGGTCCCTGCGATCGAAGGTGATCGGACAGGAGGACCATGGGTTGAACTTTGGGGCGACTGGCTCCAACGCATATACGTCCCTTAGCACACGCTTCCGCTCCCTCTTGGGGATGTGGGTTGCGTATATCATGTTCACCGTCCGCACTTGTGGGGGGGGCCTCTTCTATCCTCCGGTGTTCGGTGGCCGGGGCTCCTCCTCGTCATCGCTATGTAACCCCTTATCTTTGCTTTCGGCATTTAACTTGCCGGCCTGCTTGAACACCCAACATTCCCTGTTGGTGTGGTTGGCTGGCTTGTCGGGGGTGCCGTGTATTTGACACGAGCGATCGAGTATATGGTCCAAACTGGACGGGCCCGGAGTGCTTCTTTTGAATGGCTTTTTCTGCTGACCGGGTTTAGAGCCTCTGAATCCGGCATTGACTGTCGTATCCTCGGTATTGTTGCTGTTGATGCGGCGCTTGTGTTTGTTGCGACGTGACCTGCCATTGCTATCCTTGGTATCTGAAGTACCATGGTTCTTTGATATGTTATTGCTGCGAGCCAGCCAGCTGTCCTCTCCCGCGCAAAAGCAGGTCATGAGTGTCATGAGGGTTGCCATAGATTTCGGCTTTTCCTGGCCAAGGTGCCGGGCGAGCCACTCGTCACGGATGTTGTGCTTAAAAGCTGCTAGGGCCTCTGCATCTGGACAGTCGACGATTTGATTTTTCTTTGTCAGGAACCGTGTCCACAATTGCCTGGCCGATTCCTCTGGCTGCTGAATTATGTGGCTCAAGTCATCGGCATCTAGTGGTCGCACATAAGTGCCCTGGAAGTTGTCAAGGAATGCGGCTTCCAGATCTTCCCAACAGCCAATGGATTCTGATGGCAGGTTGTTAAGCCAATGCCGCGCTGGTCCTTTGAGTTTGAGTGGGAGGTATTTGATGGCGTGTAGATCATCACCGCGGACCATGTGGATGTGCAGGAGGAAGTCCTCGGTGCATACCGCAGGATCTGTTGTACCGCCGTATGATTCGATATTTATGGGTTGGAAACCCTCTGGGATTTGGTGATCAATTACTTCGTCTGTGAAGCATAGGGGGTGTGCGGCGCCTCTGTACTAGGCTATATCGCGACGCAGCTCAAATGAGTCTTGTCCGATGTGTTCGGCCCGGCCGGATTTACTTTTATTGTATCCGGCGTGACGGTTATCGTCTCGCGTAGTGGCGCGCCCTCGTGATCCGTAGATTGATCTTGCGTGTTTTGCTTTGTCCTCCAATACGTCTCGCAGGTCTAGCGTGTTTCCCCATGCCTTGACATTTTTATTTGAGTGGCGTTGGGGTGCGGGCTGAGCTTTTGTCTAAAATGCCTCTCTGTCGCGGCCACGAGGTGGCCGATCAGCCGCTTCATACGCTGGAGATGTAGGTTTTAATGCTTCCTCCTCTAGTCGGGGTAGCAACCTGCGCTTTGGCTTGGAGGGGCGTTCGAGTTCATATTCCTCAGCCGCAAGGACTTCAATCCATCTGTCAGCTAGCAAATCTTGATCATCTCGAAGCTGTTGTTGCTTTTTCTTAAGGCTATTTGCCATGGCTATAAGCCGGCGCTTGAAGCGTTCTTGCTCGACGGGATCCTCAGGCATGACAAATTCGTTATCGTCGAGGCTTGCCTCGTCTTCGGAGGGAGGCATGTAATTATCATCCTCCGCCTCTCCATCTGCCGCTCTCTCGGGTGGGCTGGCTTCTCCATCCTCCTGCTCTAAATCTTGCTGGAGGGGATTGTCGTCAACTTCGGCACTGTCCGGAGTGCTATTATCTCTTGTGCCGGTATCACCGCTTTTGCCTTGGCGAGACTTAGAGTGGCGCCGCTGACGTCGGCGCTTGGGTTGCTTCTTGGAGGGGTCATCCTTTGTTGTCCCGTCACCATTGCCTTCTTTGGGTGTGTCCACCATTATCATATGATGAGGTGGCTGTCCAGTGCCCTCTGGGCAGTGGTTCTTGTTCGTCTCCCGCATCGTCGTCCATACCGTCGATGTCTTCGGAGTCGAAGTCGAGCATGTTGGTCAAATCATCGAGAGTGGCTACTAAGTGGGTGGTGGGTGGGCGGCGAATTTCTTCGTCATCCGCATCCCAATCCTGCCAGACATAGTTTGGCCAGGACTCTCTTGACAAGGAGAGACCTTAATGAGTTCAGTATGTCGCCGAAGGGCGAGTGCTGAAAGATATCCGCGGAGGTGAACTCCATGATCAGCGCCCAGTCGGATTCGATAGGCACGGGCGCAGGCGGTTCGGAGTCCGTGGCCGGGGAAGAATCTGGTAGTTTGGCATCACGGCTCTCGTGAAGGGTAAGGTTGATACTCGGCTCGATCGCCGCTGAGAATGCGGCCTCCGTGGCGGGGTCTATCCACCGTCCATGGATGGCGCAATTGGCTCCGAATTGAGGGTCAGAGCGGTTGCCGGTGCGGTCTCCTGAACACTGTCCGATGGTAGAGCTAAATCATGCTCATCGTGACCGTGTGGCGCACTCGGCAGGGGCTCGAATCCGTCGAAGATCAAGTCTCCGCGGATGTCGGCCGTGTAGTTTAAGCTTCCAAACCTGACCTGGTGGCCAGGGGCATAACTCTCGATCTGCTCCAGATGGCCAAGCGAGTTGGCCCGCAGTGCGAAGCCGCCGAACACAAAGATCTGTCTGGGGAGAAAAGTCTCACCCTGGACTGCATCGCTATCGATGATCGAAGGAGTCATCAAGCCTGACGATGATGACACAGGGGAGCTCTCAATGAAAGCACCAATGTCGGTGTGAAAACTGGTGGATCTCGGGTAGGGGGTCCCGAACTGTGCGTCTAGGCGGATGGTAACAGGAGACGGGGGACACGATGTTTACCCAGGTTCGGGCCCTCTTGATGGAGGTAATACCCTACGTCCTGCTTGATTGTTCTTGATAATATGAGTAGTACAAGTGTTGATCTACCACGAGATCAGAGAGGCTAAACCCTAGAAGCTAGCCTATGGTATGATTGTATGTTGTCCTACGGACTAAAACCCTCCGGTTTATATAGACACCGGAGGGGACTAGGGTTACACAAGGTTGGTTACAAAGGAGGAGATATACATATCCGTATTGCCTAGCTTGCCTTCCACGCCAAGTAGAGTCCCATCCGGACACGGCACGAAGTCTTCAATCTTGTATCTTCATAGTCCAACAGTCCGGCCGAAGGATATAGTCTGGTTGTCCGGAGACCCCCTAATCCAGGACACCCTCAAAAGGCATGGAACACTTTCTTATGAAGAAAATTAAATTACCTTATGAATCTATTATGAGAGCCATTTATGGATTGCCTACCAAAGATGGCAATACCTAGATCTATTCTTGCTTGTTATGCCTAGCTAGGGGCGTTAAACGATAGCGCTTGTTGGGAGGCAACCCAATTTTATTTTTATTCCTTGCTTTTTGCTCCTGTTTAGTAATAAATAATTTATCTAGCCTCTATTTTGGTTGTCTTTTTTTGTGTTTAATTAGTTTTTGTGCCAAGTAGAACCGTTGGGAAGACTTGGGGAAAGTCTTGTTGAACTTGCTGTAAAAAACTGAAACTTTAGCGCTCACGAGAACTGCTGTCATTTTTATTTGGAAAGTGCTATTTAGTTAATTCTTTTTGAAGATGATTAAGAGATAAATTCCTCACGTCCAGCAATTTATTTTAGAATTTTTGGGGTTCCAGATCTTGCGCTAGCTACAGATTACTTCAGACTGTTCTGTTTTTGATAGATTCTGTTTTTCGTGTGTTGTTTGCTTATTTTGATGAATCTGTGGCTAGTAAAATAGTTTATAAACCATAGAGAAGTTGGAATACAGTAGGTATAACACCAATATAAATAAAGAATGAGTTTATTACAGTACCTTGAAGTGGTTTTTTATTTTCTTTTGCTAACGGAGCTCACGAGATTTTCTACTTTAAGTTTTGTGTTGTGGAGTTTTCAAGTTTTGGGTAAAGATTTGATGGACTATGGAACAAGGAGTGGCAAGAGCCTAAGCTTGGGGATGCCCATGGCACCCCCAAGATAATCTAAGGACACCTAAAAGCCATCCCCTCTGTCGTCTATTTCTATCGGTAACTTTACTTGGAGCTCTATTTTTATTCACCACATGATATGTGTTTTGCTTGGAGCGTCTTGTATTATTTGAGTCTTTGCTTTTTAGTTTACCACAATCAACCTTGCTGTACACACCTTTTGAGAGAGCCATACATGATTTGGAATTTGTTAGAATACTCTATGTGCTTCGCTTATATCTTTTGAGTTATATAATTTTGCTCTAGTACTTCACTTATATCTTTTAGAGCACGATGGTGGATTTGTTTTATAGAAACTATTGATCTCTCATGCTTCACTTAGATTATTTTGAGAGTCTTAATAGCATGGTAATTTTCTTAAAATCCTAACATGCTTGGTATGCAAGATTAAGAATAATAAATTCTCTTATGAGTGTGTTGAATACTATGATAAGTTTGATACTTGATAATTGTTTTGAGATATGGAGATGGTGACATTAAAGTCATGCTAGTTGAGTAGTTGTGAATTTGAGAAATACTTGTGTTGAAGCATGTGATTCCCGTAGCATGCACGTATGGTGAACCGTTATGTGATGAAGTCGGAGCATGATTTATTTATTGATTGTGTTCCTTATGAGTGGCGGTCGGGGACGAGCGATGGTCTTTTCCTACCAATCTATCCCCTAGGATCATGCGCGTAATACTTTGCTTTGATAACTTGTAGATTTTTGCAGTAAGTATATGAGTTCTTTATGACTAATGTTGAGTCCATGGATTATACGCACTCTCACCCTTCCACCTTTGCTAGCCTCTCTAATACCGCACACCTTTCGCCGGTATCATACACCCACCATATACCTTCCTCAAAACAGCCACCATACCTACCTATTATGGCATTTCCATAGCTATTCCGAGATATATTGCCACGCAACTTTCCACCCTTCCGTTTATTATGACACACTCCATCATTGTCATATTGCTTAGCATGATCATGTAGTTGACATCGTATTTGTGGCAAAGCCACCGTTCATAATTCTTTCATACTTGTCACTCATGAGTTATTGCATATCCCGGTACACCTCCGGAGGCATTCATATAGAGTCATATTTAGTTCTAAGTATCGAGTTGTAATTGTTGAGTTATAAAAAAAGGTGTGATGATCATCATTATTAGAGCATTGTCCCAGTGAGGAAAGGATGATGGAGACTATGATTCCCCCACAAGTCGGGATGAGACTCCGAACGAAAAATAATAATAAAAAGAGAAAGAAAACAGGCCATAAAAAAGAGAAAAGGCCCAAATAAAAATAAAATAAAATAAATGAGAGAAAAAGAGAGAAGGGACAATGTTACTATCCTTTTACCACACTTGTGCTTCAAAGTAGCACCATGATATTCATAGTAGAGAGTCTCTCATCTTATCACTTTCATATACTAGTGGGAATTTTTCATTATAGAACTTGGCTTGTATATTCCAATGATGGGCTTCCTCAAAATGCCCTAGGTCTTCATGAGCAAGCAAGTTGGATGCACACCCACTTAGTTTCTTTTTGAGCTTTCATATACTTATAGCTCTAGTGCATCCGTTGCATGGCAATCCCTACTCACTCACATTGATATCTATTGATGAGCATCTCCGTAGCCCGTTGATACGCCTAGTTGATGTGAGACTATCTTCTCCCTTTTTGTCTTATCCACAACCACCACTCTATTCCACCTATAGTGCTATATCCATGGCCCATGCTCATGTATTGCGTGAAAATTGAAAAAGTTTTGAGAATGTTAAAATTATGAAACAATTGCCGGGCTTGTCATCGGGGTTGTGCATGATTTAAATATTTTGTGTGGTGAAGATAGAGCATCGCCAGACTATATGATTTTGTAGGGATAACTTTCTTTAGCCATGTTATTTTGAGAAGACATAATTGCTTTGTTAGTATGATTGAAGTATTATTATTTTTATGTCAATATGAACTTTTGTCTTGAATCTTTCGGATCTGAATATTCATACCACAATTAAGAAGAATTACATTAAAATTATGCCAAGTAGCACTCCGCATCAAAAATTCTGTTTTTATCATTTACCTACTCGAGGACAAGCAGGAATTAAGCTTGGGGATGCTTGATACGTCTCCAACGTATCTATAATTTTTGATTGCTCCATGCTATATTATCTACTGTTTTGGACATTATTGGGCTTTATTATCCACTTCTATATTATTTTTGGGACTAACCTATTAACCGGAGGCCCAGCCCAGAATTGTTGTTTTTTGCCTGTTTTAGGGTTTTGAAGAAAAGGAATATCAAACGGAGTCCAAACGGAATGAAACCTTCGGGAACGTGATTTTTAGGAAGATTATGATCCGGGAGACTTGGATCCTACGTCAAGAAAGAAAAGAGGAGGACACGAGGTAGGAGGCGCGCCTGCCTACCCCAGGCGCGCCCTCCACCCTTGTGGGCCCCCTGTTGCTCCACCGACGTACTCCTTCCTCCTATATATACCTACATACCCCCAAACGATCAGATACGGAGCCAAAAACCTAATTCCACCGCCGCAACTTTCTGTGTCCATGAGATGCCATCTTGGGGCCTATTCCGGAGCTCCGTCGGAGGGGGCATCGATCACGGAGGGCTTCTACATCAACACCATAGCCCCTCCGATGAAGTGTGGGTAGTTTACTTCAGACCTACGGGTCCATAGTTAGTAGCTTGATGGCTTCTTCTCTCTTTTTGGATCTCAATACAAAGTTCTCCCCCTCTCTTGTGGAGATCTATTCGACGTAATCTTCTTTTTGTGGTGTGTTTGTTGAGACTGATGAATTGTGGGTTTATGATCAAGTCTATCTATGAATAATATTTGAATCTTCTATGAATTCTTTTATGTATGATTGGTTATCTTTGCAAGTTTCTTCGAATTATCAGTTTGGTTTGGCCTACTAGATTGATCTTTCTTGCAATGGGAGAAGTGCTTAGCTTTGGGTTCAATCTTGCGGTGTCCTTTCCTAGTGACAGTAGGGGCAGTAAGGCACGTATTGTATTGTTGCCATCGAGGATAACAAGATGGAGTTTTCTTCATATTGCATGAGTCTATCCCTCTACATCATGTCATCTTGCTTAAGGTGTTACTCTGTTTTTAACTTAGTACTCTAGATGCATGCTGGATAGCGGTCGATGAGTGGAGTAATAGTAGTAGATGCAGGCAAGAGTCGGTCTACTTGTCTCGGATGTGATGCCTTTATACATGATCATACCTAGATATTCTCATAACTATGCTCAATTCTGTCAATTGCTCAACAGTAATTTGTTCACCCACCGTAGAATACTTATGCTCTCGAGAGAAGCCACTAGTGAAACCTATGGCCCCCGGGTCTATCTTCATCATATTAATCTCCTACTACTTAGTTATTTCCTTTGCTATTTCCTTTGCCTTTATTTTACTTTGCATCTTTATCATAAAAATACCAAAAATATTATCTTATCATATCTATCAGATCTCACTCTCGTAAGTGGCCTTATAGGGATTGACAACCCGTATTTGCGTTGGTTGCGAGGATTTATTTGTTTTGTGCAGGTATGAGGGACTCGCGCATAGCCTCCTACTGTATTGATACCTTGGTTCTCAAAAACTGAGGGAAATACTTACGCTACTTTGCTGCATCATTCCTTCCTCTTCGGGGAAACCAACGCAGTGCTCAAGAGGTAGCAATCTCTAATACTTCTGTAACTCCAAAAATTCTGAAACATTATGACAACCTAAGAAATTTGTTTATTCATCTTTCGAAAAAAGAATCAGTATTTTATCACACTTCTGTTAAAAAGATCTGTTTTCCTGAGCACAAAAGTTTCTGTTTTTCAGCAAGATCAAATCAACTATCACTGTAAGCCACCCCAAAGGTCTTACTTTGCACAAACACTAATTAAAACACAAAAACCACATCTAAACAAAGGCTATATGAATTATTTATTGCAAAACAGAACCTAAAAAGCAAAAAACAAAAATAAGATTGGGTCGCCTCCCAACAAGCGATGTTGTTTAACGCACTTAGCTAGGCATAAAACACGAATAGATCTAGGTATTGGCATCTTTGGTATGTAATCCATAAGTAGCTCTCATAATAGATTCATATGGAAATTTAATTTTCTTACTTGGAAAGTGCTCCATGCCCTTCCTTAATGGAAATTGAAATCTAATGTTTCCTTCCTTCATATCAATAATTGCACAAATCATTCTAAGGAAAGGTCTACCAAGAATAATAGGACATGTAGGATTGCAATCTATATCAAGAACAATGAAATCTACGAGCACATAATTCTATTTGAAACAATAAGAACATCATTAATCCTTCACATAGGCTTCTTAATACTGGAATCTGCAAGATGCGAATTTAAAGAACAATCATCAAATTCACGGAAACCTAACACATCACATAAAGTTTTCGGAATCATGGAAACGCTAGCACCCAAATCACACAAAGCATGGCACTCATAATCTTTGATCTTAATCTTAATAGTAGGTTACCACTCGTCATAAAGTTTTCTAGGGATAGAAACTTCCAATTCAAGCTTTTATTTAAAAAATTGCATCATAGCATCAATGATATGTTTAGTAAAAGATTTGTGTCGGTGCACAAAAGGAGGGGTCCTATTTTGTACCCCTTTACTTGTACGCGGGCAGTTGGAGCCACGCCTGCGGCCACACCTAGCGGGGCAGAGGAAGGAAGCAAAGCCACAAGAACACCAGAGCAATGCCAAGCCAGGAACAAGAAGAGCAGAAGGGCGAGGTGAGCTCCCCCGGCAAGGCCCTTGCCAGGGCAGCCTCCACAGCCCCGGCAAGAACCTTGCCGGGGCAAGTTGCCCAACACCAGCAGAGCAGCCACCCTTGAGCCCAAGAGTTCCAACACCATCAACCACTTTGGAACCGAGGCTCGGGAGGCACCGCCATGGTGGCATGCAGATCTTTGTGGAGACCAGAAACACACAAGACTAGATGATAACCAGAAGACGAAGATCCTCAGCAAGATCCTTGCCAAGGATACCCACGAGATCCCCGGCAAGACCCTTGCCGGGGACGACCACGATGCCACGGCAAGACCCTTGTCGGGGCCCCGGCAAGACTCTTGCCGAAGATATCTGCGGGGCCGCAGCCAGGCCCACATCTGCCAAGACTCCACCGTCGTTCCCATGCAGCTGCCAGCCCACCAGCTAGGCAAGCACCTGCGTGGCGACGTGCGGCTTCTAGGCCGACTCGGCAAGCACCTGCGTGGTGGCATGCAGATCTTCATGAAGACTCTGCCACTGCACCTGCGTGGTGGCATGCAGATCTTCATGAAGACTCTGCCACCGCACCAACTCATCAGCCAACCAGCATGGCGCTACACACCTCGTCAGTTCGGACGCGCGTCGAAGCCAAGCGAGGCGGCGACAGCTGGGACGAGCTTCCTTGCCGTCCCCGATAAAGCAAGAAGGGCACGTCGGCAGTGGATTAAATGCGTTTGTCCTACGGTGCCAGGAGATAGACTCGACTACTGTATAGCTTCCCACCTCCTGTCTGCCACTATGGTAGCCCCTTTGACTATAAAAGGAGGCCACGGCGTACTGAGAGAGGATTCAGATTTTTTGGACCCTGCACGCTTTGTAGCTAGTCTAAGAACACCAAATAAACATAAACCAGCAGGAGTAGGGTATTACGCATCACTTGCGGCCCGAACCTGGATAACCCCCCCCCCCCCCCCTGCGCTCTCAATCTCGCTCTTTCCACAGCACCGCGCCCGCCAACCGTAGCAAAAGGGATTCCTCGTGATCCCATAGGTATCGTTTCCCCCGACAATTTGTTTTGATTATAAGCATGAGGAGAATTCAACATGGATTTCAAAAAGGAAATACAATCTATTATAGAACAAATATCATAATAAATTCCTTGAAATTCAAAAGACTGGGTTCACTGCTACTTAAAGTTTTGACCTCTCCAATCCCACTTTTATCAATTTTTGCATCAAGATCTAAAAACTCTGAATCATTGGAAAACCTTTTAAATAAAGTTGACTCATCTCCAGCCCCATCTTTATCAAGATTAATATTGGAAAACAAAGATTCAATGGGTGGGACGCCCTCGATTCAATAGTACACTAATCATACACGCAAATGTGTACGATCAAGATCAAGGACTCACGGGAATATATCACAACACAACTCTTGACACAAATTAAAATAATACAAGCTTTATATTACAAGCGAGGGGCCTCGAGGGCTCGAATACATGAGCTCTAATACAAACAAGTCAGCGGAAGCAACAATATCTGAGTACAAATATAAATTAAACAAGTCTGCCTTAAGAGGGCTAGCACAAAAGCAACAATGATCGAAAAGGCAAGGCCTCCTACCTGGGATCCTTCTAACTACTCCAGGTCATTAGAGGCCATCACGTAGTAGTAGGCACCCTCGGGGTAGTAGTAGTCATCAGTGGTGTTGTCTAGCTCCTAAGCTCCACCATCTTGTTGCGACATCCGAAAAGAAAGGAAAAGGGGAAAAAGAGGAAGCAAAGCAACCATGAGTACTCATCCAAAGTACTCGCAAGCAAGGATCTACACTACATATGCATCGGTATCAATGAAGGGTTGGTATCTATGGACTAACTGCAGAATGTCAGAATAAGAGGGCGAGAAGCTAGTCCTATCGAAGACTAGCATCTTCTGGGAACCACCATCTTGCAGCAACAGGAGGAAGTAGAGTAGCATAAAGTAAGTAGTAGTGTTAACAACCTCGGCCAGAGATCCTTTCTCGACTCCCTGCGAGAAAGCAATCCGAGAGCCATACTATCCATTTCTCATATCCATGTCTTATCTCTAGTATCCAGTTTTAGTTGTATTGATCGGGATACAACTCCAAGTGTCCGTTACCGTAGGACAGGCTATCGATAGATGTTTTCTTCCCTACAGGGGTGCACCAACTTACCCACCACGCTCGAGTAACTCCGCCCGGACACAATTTCCTGGGTCATGCCCGGCCTCGGCCAAACAATACGCCGCAACCTCACCTAGACGTAATAGAGAGGTCAAGCACGCCGGAATAAACCTATGCCCCAGGGGTCATGGGCCATCGCCTGGGAACTCCTGCACGTTGCGAACGCGGCCGGTGAGCAGACCTAGCTACCTCCTTCAAAAAGGCAGCTGCTTACCAGTCCAACCCGGCGCGCGCCGCTCAGTCGCTGATCTTTATTAAGCTTCGGCTGATGCATACGACGCAGAACACACATACAATGCGCACGTGATGGTTAGTGCTATCAAGCCAAAGGCCCCTCGGATCAAATATCCAAACAGATAGTGTGTTGGTAGTGCAGTCACGAGCCGAGACTCACGAAAGATGTGACCCCATCGCCCCGTCTCGAGTACTTGCGGCAAGGGCTAAGAATGCCTGGCCACGCCTCATAAGTATCTCGCGGGCACCTTTCAGGTCAACCCGACTCCACATCACTCGCTATTACGCTCGCGCGGGTAACCCTCAGGGCCGACCCGTCTTTAGTAAAGTCATAGTAACCATAGTAACTGTGTGTCTAACACCAAGGGAAAAACCCTAGAAATCACCCCCGGTGAATTCCACTCGATGTAATCATCAAGGTGAACGTAAGAGGATCCACCCTCGAGGTTCACACTATAGGGGTTGCACAACAGAGTCGTATTGGAAGTGGTTAAGAAGGAAATCACCCTCGATGACCACGACCGAATAACTACACTACAGAGATCTCATCAGGAGTGATGTATGAGGTTCCACCCTCTGCAGAGTCGAGCAACAAAAGGGGAAAGTGATGTGATGTGAGATGTCGGGCTCTGGTCTTCGATGATGAAACAGGGGCAACAAGGACAAGGTGGGGGTCACTGATGGATCACTAACCAACCTATACTAAGCAGTTTAGAATAAGCAGGTAAGGTACAATGAGCAGGTTACAAAAGCAGGCGATGCATCAGAATAGGAGCAAACAATAACAGTAGCAAAATCTAATGCAAGCATGTGAGAATGGAATGGGCGATATCGGGATGATCAAAGGGGGGCTTGCCTGGAAGCTCTGCTGAAAAGGAAGAAGTGTCGTCATCGACATAGTCGATCACAGGGGTAGCATCGGTCTCGGGGTCTACCGAAGAGAAGAGGGTGAAGAAACAGTAAATATAGAGCAAAAAATGCATCACAAGGCATAACAGGGCAATATGCTGTGCCGGGGTGTGACCTAACGTATGGCTACACGATAAAGGTGAAGGGGGGAAACAACCGGGAATGTTTTCCTGGTTTCGAACCTGTATCACACAGATGACCGGAGAGGAATGTTCCATGTTCGACATGCTAGGGGCACGTGACAGGTGAACGGACCGCATATTCAGATTCATTGGATTTTTCTGACGAACTTTCATGTATAAAGTTTTCCGGTCTGAGTTATGGTTTAATTTCTATGAATTTTCAAAGTTTTAACAATATTACGAAATTATTGGATTTAATATTTTCAAAAAAAGACTAAATTGCTACGTGCACACACAAAGTGTACACAACATAACAATACAGAGGCTGGCAGTGAGCCATGTTGACTGCTGAGTCAGCAGTCAACAGTTGACCGATCAAAAAGTTTGACTATGGTCCACTTGTCATTGACCCAACTTAATTAATCAAATCTAATTAGTTAACCTAGTTAAATAGGGTAGTTAAACGGGGTTGATTAAGCTAAGTAATTAATTACTAACTAATTAATTAGTTAGTTAATTAATTAAATTTTTTGATTTTTTTTAAAAACATCTTTTTTTTAAGAAAAGGGGCTTGTGGGGCCCTTTGGTAGTGGCCCAGCCATGCCTTAGCGGGCGCTGGGCGAAGTAGGGCGGCCGGGTGCTGGCGCCCGCACCCGAGGGGCAAGAGGGTGCCGGCGGAGCACTTGCCCGGCTCGGGCAACGGCCGTTGGCGGCGGCAGGGGCGAGCCCGAGCGGCGTGGCGCTTGCCGCGGGGCAGGGCGCGCCAGCGGGAGCGGCGGGGCTTGGCGCGATCCGGGGAGAGGCAGGGGCGCGGCGGCCAGCGCACGGGGAGGCAGCGGGTTGCGAGGGGAGCACGCGGGCACGCTCGCGGCGAGCGGCCGAAGCAGGTGGGCGGAGAGGCGCGGGCAGTAGGGACGCGGTCTGGTGCGGCGGTGGCGGGACAGGGGCGGAGCGGCGCGGCCGCAGTGGAGCAGGCAGGCGAGCGGGGCGGGTAGCGGCGCGAGGGCCGGCGGGTGCGAGGTGAGGCAAGCTGTGCGGCGGAGCAGAGCAGCAACAGGCGGCAGAGGAGGACGGCGGCGACACAAGCGGCTGCAGGAGGAGACACGGGCGCGGGCGGCAACAGCGGGCGCTGGGCGCGCCGGGGCGGCTGAAGGCGATGGCGGGCACAGCGGCGGCGGGACTACGCCGGCACGCGCGAGCTCCACGGAGCACGGCTCGGTGGTGGTGGCGACGGGCGATGATGGAACCAATGAGGAAACAGGGGGGAGGGGGATGACGTGGCTCACCGGGAGGGGGGTCGGTGGTGAGCTCGGAACGGCCGGAAGGGGTCGGGTGGAGCCAAGCGAACGGCGATGCGCAGAGGCTGGAGTTGAAGAAGACAGGCGAAGGGGACGGCTCAGCGATGATCCGCGGTGGTTCCTGCTACGGCGAGGCCGAGGACGATGGCTTGTGTCCCTTGGGCATCCTCGCGGGGCTCGGGGATGACGCCGGCGGCGTGAACATTGACGGCGCGGTTACGGTTGTTTCGGGTGCGGGGTCCAGATCGAGGAGGGGAGCGAGGAGATGGGAGCTAATGGATCTAGGGTTCGGGGAGGAAGCGAGAAGGATCAGGGGGGTTGGGCCGCACGGTGGCCAGCAGGCCGCAAGTGCACAGTAGGTTAGGTCTTTTGCTTTTTATTTGTATTTTCTGTTTTGTATTTTCTCTGGCTATCAAAAGATTTTAGTTTCAACTCAAACTTTGTCCATAATTACTTTGTAACATACCAGAGATGCACAAAAAGTTCCAGGCCATTTGAAAATGTTTAAATGTTTATTTATTTTGAGAAGGCCAAAATATTTGCTAAAGGACCACTTTATAATTCCTTAGGGATTAATTGGTGGGTCAAAAATTGTTATGTTCAACCTGACCGTGATCAGGGGGATTTATAGAATAAGGTGAACATTTTAGTTTTACTGAATGAAGAAAATAATTGATTTAACCTTATTTTAAAAAGGAAAAGGCTTTGATTTTTAGCAAGTGGAAATTTGGCTTAGTTAAGTTTCATATCATGGAATCACTAGGGGGAGATTACTGTAGCTTAACACTGGGGGTGTTACAATAGGAGTCACATCAATCACTTTAAGACCTTCATCTTTATTTCCACGGAAACTAGAAGAACATGTTTTTACAAACCAATCTCATTTAGCACGCTTCTTAGCGGTCCTTTATTTGCACTCATCAATGGAAATTCTCATAGCTTTGAGAGATTCATTAATATCATGCTTGGGTGGAATAGATCTAAGTTTTAAAGAATCTACATCAAAAGAAATTCTGTCCACGTTCCTAGTCAAATCATCAATCTTAAGCAATTGTTCTTCAATCAAAGCATTGAAATTCTTTTGCGAACTCATAAATTATTTAACACTATTCTCAAAATTAGAGGGCATATTATTATAATTCCATAAGAATTGTTGTAGGAATTACCATAATTACTAGGAAACAGCCTAGGATTAAAATAGCCTCTATACGCGTTATTACCAAAATTGTTCCTACCAACAAAATTCACATCCATAGATTCATTATTATTTTCAATCAAAGTAGACAAATGCATATCATTAGGATCAATAGAAGCACTCTTGCTAGCAAATAATTTCATAAGTCCATCCATATTTCCACTCAAAACATTAATCCCTTCAATCACATGCACTTTTTTACTAGTGGAAGATCTTTCGGTATGCCATTGAGAATAATTAGTCATAATATCATCGGGGAGTTTAGTAGCTTCTCCTAAAATAATTTCCATAAAAGTACCTCCCGTGGCCGAATCTAAAAGATTTTTAGAAGCAAAATTCAATTCGGCATAATTTTTTTGTATAATCATTCTGAAATTCAAACCATGAGTAGGGCAATTTCGTATCATCAATTTCATCCTCTCCCAAGATTGTGCAACATGTTCATGATCAAGTTGCTTAAAATTCATAATATTGTTCCTAAGGGAGATGATTTTAGCGGGAGGAAAATACTTGGAAATAAAATCATCTTTACACTTATTCCATGAATCAGTACTATTTTTAGGCAAAGATGAAAACCAAGCTTTAGCACGATCTCGAATGTGAGAATGGAAATAGCTTCAATTTAACGATATCATTATCCACATCTTTTTTCTTTTGCATATCACACAACTCAACAAAATTATTAAGATGGGATGCATCATCTTCACTAGGAATGCCGAAAAATTGATCTTTCATTACAAGATTCAGCAAACCAGCATTAATTTCATAAGATTCCGCATTAGTGGTGGGAGCAATCGGAGTGCTAATAAAATCATTGTTATTGGTGTTGGAAAAGTCACACAATGTGGTATTCTCTTGAGCCGTCATGATAAAGCAAGCAATCCAACACACGAGCACACAAAAAGCAAACAAAGAAGACGAACGGAAAAGGGGCGAAGAAAAGGCAAAGATTTTGAAAAATCGTTTTAGAAGTGGGGGAGAGGAAAATGAGAGGCGAATGACGAATAATGTAACGTAAGAGATGAGAGTTCATGATGGGTACTTGGTATGTCTTGACTTGGCGTAGATCTCCCCGGCAACGGCGCCAGAAATTCTTCCTGCTACTTCTTGAGCTTGCATTGGTTTTTTTCTTGAAGAGGAAAGGGTGATGCAGCAAAGTAGAGATAAGTATTTCCCTCAATTTGAGAACCAAGGTATCAATCCAGTAGGAGACAAGGCACAAATCACCTAATACCTGCACAAACAATCAAATAACTTGTACCTAACATGATAAAGGGGTTGTCAATCCCTTCATGGTTACTTGCAAAAGTGCGATCTGATAGAGATAGATAAACGGTAAAATAAATATTTTTGGTATTTTTGGTTTATAGATCGGAAAGTAAAAGATTGCAATATAGTAGATCAAAAACTTATGTGATGGAAAATAGACACGGGGGGCCATAGGTTTCACCAGAGGCTTCTCTCAAGATAGCAAATAATACGGTGGGTAAACAAATTACTGTCGAGCAATTGATAGAAAAGCGCAAAGTTGTGATGATATACAAGGCAATGATCATGAATATAGGCATCACGTCTGTGTCAAGTAGACCAAAATGATTTTGCATCTACTACTATTACTCCACATATCGACCGCTATCCAGCATGCATCTAGAGTATCAAGTTCATAAAGAACGGAGTAACGCATTAAGTAAGATAACATGATGTAGAGGAATTAACTCAAGCAACATGACGAAAACCCCATCTTTTTATCCATTATGGCAACAATACAATACGTGCCTTGCTACCCCTACTGTCACTGGGAAAGGACACCGCAAGATTGAACCCAAAATCAATCTAGTTGGCCAAACCAAACCGATAGTTCGAAGAGCATTTCAACGATATCAAATCATGCATATAAGAATTCAAAGAAGATACAAATAATATTCTTAAATAAGCTGATCATAAATCCACAATTCATCGGATCTCAGCAAACACACCGCAAAAAAGTATTACATCGAATAGATATCTAAGAACATCAAGGAGAAAATGGTATTGAGAATCAAAGAGAGAGAAGAAGCCATCTAGCTACTAGCTATTGACCCGTAGGTCTGTGGTAAACTTCATCACGCTTCATCGGAAGGGCAATAGGGTTGATGTAGAAGCCCTCCGTGATCGAACCCCCCTCTGGCAGGGTGCCGGAAAAGGTCCCTAGATGGGATCTCACGGGTACAGAAGGTTGCATTAGTGGAAAAGTGTTTTCGTGGCTCCCTCTGTTGGTTTGGGAATATCTGGGAATATATAGGCGAAAGAATTAGACCAGGAGAGTCATGGAGGGCCCACAATGGTGGGGGGCGCGCCCGACCCCCCCCCCCCCCCCCGGAGCGCCCTCCGTCCTTGCGGCCGCCTCGCGGCTCCTCCGAATTCGTCTCCAAATCTCCTGGCTGTCTTCTGCTCCAAGAAAAATCATCATGAAGGGTTCATTCTGTTTGGACTCCGTTTGGTATTCCTTTTCTGTGAAACTCAAAAACAAGGAAAAAAAATAGAAACTGGCACTGGGCTCTAGGTTAATAGGTTAGTCCCAGAAATAATATAAAATAGCATATTAATGCATATAAAACATCCAAAATATATAATATAATAGCATGGAACAATCAAAAATTATAGATACATTGGAGACGTATCACATTATCATTACTCAATATATTATTCAATAGTTCTTCAGCTTGTTCCACAGTTCTTTCCCTGAAAACACAACCAGCACAACTATCTAGGTGGTCCCTAGAAGCATCAGTTAGTCCATTATAAAAGATATCAAATATTTCATTTTTTTTAGAGGATGGCCAGGCAAAGAATTAAGTAATTGGAGAAGCCTCCCCAAGCTGGAGGGACATTCTCTTCTTTAGTTTGCACAAAGTTAAATATTTCATGTAGAGCATCAATTACTTGCGACGTATCAGGATTAATTGCATGTGATGGTGTCGCAAGCTTACTCAAAACAGAAGGTGAATCAAGTGAAGAGCTATATGGCAGCTCCTTACCCCCCCTCGTCTTAGAGGCAACGATCTTGGTCCTGGTATCTTTCAGATTCTTCATAGTGATCAATAGATATAAATCTCAAGTGACTCTGCTAATAGAGCTATGCTCCCCAGCAACGGCGCCAAAAAAGGTCTTGATAACCCCCAAGTATATGGGATCGCAATAGTTTTCGAGGGTAGAGTATTCAACCCAAATTTATTGATTCGACACAAGGGGAGCCAAAGAATATTCATAAGTATTAGTAGTTGAGTTGTCAATTCAACCACACCTGAAAGACTTAATATCTGCAGCAAGGTGATCAGCAGGAAAGTATTATGATAGCGGCGGGTAACAATGGCAATAGTAACAGTAGCATTTTTTGTGATTGTAACAGTAGCAACGGCGAAAGTAACTTAGCAAAGATCAATATATGAAAAGCCCGTAGGCATTGGATCAACAATGGATAATTGTGTTGGATAATATTCATCATGTAGTAGTTATAACTTAGAGTGACACAGAACTAGCTCCAATTCATCAATGTATTGTAGGCATGTATTCCGTATATAGTCATACGTGCTTATGGAAAAGAACTTGCATGTCATCTTTCATCTTACCCTCCCGTGGCAGTAGGGTCCATAAGGAAACTAAGGGATATTAAGGCCTCCTTTTAATAAAGAACCGGAACAAAGCATTAGCACTTAGTGAATACATGAACTCTTCAAACTATGGTAATCACCGGAAAGAATCCTAACTATTATCACTATGGTGTATGCGGATCATAACACGTAATAGGTGCATATAACTTGCAAGATAGGATCAAGTACACACATATATTCATGAAAACATAATAGGTTCAGAGCCAAAATCATGCCACTCTGGCCCTAGTGATAAGCATTAAGCATAGCAAAGTCATAGCAACATCAATCTCAGAACATAGTGGATACTAGGCATCAAGCCCTAACATAACTAACTCGATTACATGATAGACCTCATCCAACCCATCACCGTCGAGCAAGCCTATGAAGAAATTACCCACTCTCGGTGGTGAGCATCACGAAATTAGTGATGGAGGAAGGTTGATGATGATGACGGCGTCGCCTTCCACCCTTCGGAGCCCCGAACGGACTCCAGAGATCAGCCCTCCCGGTGAAGAACAGGAGGTGGCTGCGGCTTCATATCATACAACGCAATGAATCCTACTCTTTGATTTTTTTCTTGGCGAATAGGTACATATGGAGTCAGAGTTAGGGTTGTCGGAGGTCCAGGGGGCCCACAAGCTCGTAGGGCGCGCCCCCTGAGCTTGTGGCTCCTGGGTGGCCCCCCTCTGGTATATTCTTCCGCCAATATTTTTATATATTCCACAAATATTCTCCGTAAATTTTCAGGTCAATCAGAGAACTTTAATTTTTGCGCAAAAACAACACCATGGCAATTCTGCCATAAACAATGTTAGTCCGGGTTAGTTTCATTCAAATCATGCAAATTATAGTCCAAAACAAGATAAAAAGTGTTTGGAAAAGTAGATACGATGGAGACGTATCAATCCGCAACTATGAAAGAAGAATTAAGACAAATCTAACCATAGCATGAAACATATGGATCCAAATCAGCCCATTACGGAATAGCGCATAAACTAGGGTTTAATCTTCTATCACTCTAGCAACCCATCATCTAATAACTACTCCACAATGCCTTCCCTTAGGCCCAAAGATGGTGAAGTTTCATGTAATCTACATTCACACGACACCACTAAAGGAAGCAACAACATACACATCATCAAAATATCAAACGAATGCCAAATTCACATGATTACTTATGACAAGACTTCTCCCATGCCCTCAATAACAAAAGTAACTACTCACAAACCATATTCATGCTCAAGATAAGAGGGGTATTTAATAGCATCAAGGATTTGAACATATAATCTTCCACCAAATAAACCAACTGGCATCAACTACTAGATGTAATCATCACTATTAGAACGTCTTATCTATTTCATTTCTTTCGTTCATGTGCATATCATTTTCATGGTCTAGCAAATATTGTTCTAACGGATCAGTAGGAGGTACAACAATAGAAGCAAGACCAATAATTTCATCCTTACTAGGCAATTCTTTATCATGAGGTTGTCTATGGAACTTAGAGAAATTAAATTCATGAGATACATCACCAAAGTTAAGACTGACAATTTCTTTAGTGCATTCAATCTTAGCATTAACTGTATTCAAGAAAGGTCTACCAAATATAATGGGACAAAAATCATCTCATAGAGAACCAAGAACTATGAAATCATTAGGGTATTTTATTTTTCAACACGAGACTTTAGCATCTCTAAAAATCCCAAGCGATGAAATAGTATCTCTATTCGCAAGCTTAAAAGTAACATCAATATCTTCTATCTCAACAGGTGCAATGTCTTCATAATCTCTTGATATAAGGTAAATGGAATAGCACTCACACTAGCACCCAAATCACATAAGCCATGATAATGATGATCTTCTATTTTAACTGAAACAGCAGGCATGTGAACAACAGGCTTATACTTATCTTTAGGATCAGGTTTAGCAATTCTAGTAGCTTCGTCACAAAAGTAAATAACATGCCCATCAATATTATCGACCAAGAGATCCTTAACTATGGCAACATTAGGTTAAGATTTAATTTCTTCAGAGGGTCTAGGCGCTCTAATATTACTTTTGTTGACCAGAGTTGAAACTTTAGCATGTTCCTTTGTCCTAACGGGAAAATGTGGTTTCTCAGTATAAGCAGTAGGCAAAACTGGATCAACATTGTAAATGATAATTTCATCTTTAACTATTACGGGTTCCTCAATCTTTTCTTTAACAGTGGGGTGATATTTAAACCACTTATCCTTAGGGAGATCAACATGACTAGCAAATGATTCACAAAAGGAGGCTACTATATATCTCAGAGTCAAGTCCATATTTAGTGCTAAACTTATGAAGAGCATCGGTATCCATAAAAGATTTAATACAATCAAACTTAAGTATTATACCTGAATCTTTACCTTTGTCGAGTTCCCAATCTTTAGAGTTGAGTTGCGTTTAATTCTTTTCAGAAGATCCCATCTGAATTCAATAGTTTTCTTCATAAAGGAACTCATAGAAGAAGAATCAAGCATGGTTCGATCATCATCAGAAAGCCGATCATAAAAATTCTGTAAGATAATTTCTCTTGAGAGCATGATTGGGGCATGTATACATCATGTACTTAAGCCTCCCCCAAGCTTGAGCAATTCTTTCTCCCTCATGAGGCCAAAAATTATATATATAATTCCAATAACGATGAACCAGATGCATTGGATAAAACTATTGATGAAATTCCAATTTCAACTAGTTCTAATCCCAAGCTCCAATATCATCACATAGCCTATACCATGTCAATGTCGTTCCCTTTAAATATAAAGGGAAAACCTTCTTCTTAACTTCATCTCCGGGTAGACCTACAAGCATAAATAATCCACAAACTTCATCCATATAGATTAGGTGCATATCAGGATGTATTGTTCTATCTCCTGCATAAGGATTAGCTAACAGTTTCTCTATCATACCCGAAGGAATCTCCTAATAAATATTTTTAGTAGGTGCAGTAGGTTTTGTGCTTCTAGCCGAGGTGAAGATACCCTGAGCAAACCCCTCAAAGGATTATTTTCCATAGTAACAAATGACAGTAAATATCAGCACGTAAATATAAATGTTTCCTTACCAAATTCCACTCACCAAAGGTGCTTCACTCCCTGACAACGGCGCCAGAAAAGAGTCTTGATGAACCATGAGTATAGGGGTTCAATCGTAGTTCTTTCGATAAGTAAGAATTCCAAATCCAACGAGGATCATAAGGAAATGACAAGCGGTTTTCAGCAAGGTATTTTCTGCAAGCACTGAATTTTTCAGTAACAGATAATTTGATAGCAAGGTAATATGTAACGAGTAATAAGTAGTAACGGTAAAAAATGTGCAGCAAGGTAGGCCAATCCTTTTTGTAGTAAGGGGCAGTCCGAGGGTCTCTTATAATAAGCAAAGCGTTCTTGAGGACACATGGGAATTTCATCTAGTCATGTTCATCATGTTTGTTTGATTCGCGTCCGTTACTTTGATAATTTGATATGTGGGTGAACCAGTGCTTGGGTGTTGTTCTTACTTGAAAAAGCCTCCCACTTATGATTACCCCCTCTCCCAAGTATCCACAACTACGAAGGAAGAGTTAACATAAATCGAACCATGTCATGAAACATATGGATCCAAATCAGCCCCTTACGGAATAACGCATAAACTAGGGTTTGAGCTTCTGTCACTCTAGCAACCCTCATGTAATAACTAATCCACAATGCCTTCCCTTAGGTCCAAAGATGGTGAAGTGTCATGTATACGACGTTCACACGACACCACTAAAGGAAGCAACAACATACACATCATCTGTCGGGGGTTTGGTGTGACATATGCCAACGGGTGGCTTATCATGGTGGGGGCGAGTAGAACGTCGCCGGTGCCTGGAAACGGGATGAGGCGAAGACATGCATGCCGGCGAATCTTACCCAGCTTCAGGGCTCTCCGGGGAGATAACACCCCTACTGCTGCTCTGCGGGGTCTCCGCATGATCACTATGGCCAAGTGTTTACAAGGTTGCTCCTTGAGCTGTTTCGGGTGGTAGGAGAGGGCAAGGCTAGCTCTCTCCTTCTCTCTGGTGTGGTCTAGAACTACTGGGATCCAACCCTTTGCATGGGTGCCCTGGGGGGGTTTATATAGGCCTACCCCCAGGGGTACAATGGTAATGTGACTGGGCGTGGGCCCAGCCGTCAGTGCCTCCGACCTCCGACTTCTCCGCCGACTGCTGGGGCCCGCCGACTGGTCTGGTACGGAGCTGACAGGCCTCGCCCGCCGCGGGCGGGTCTTGCCGGCTACTAATTACTGTAGCCGTCCTCCTGATGACGCAAGCTTGGTCATGGGGTCGTGGCAACAGCCCCGCTGCCTGGCGGGCGATCACTGTGGCCACTCCCCATCTCTTCTTGATTAATGGCGCGTGGGCCCCGGGGGAGGGCTCGGCCGACTCCCCCGGGCCGACTCCCGATGGGTCCGACTGGCGGTTCTCCCGCCGTCTCCCGAGGTCTCGCTGACTAGGGGGCCTCGCTGCCTCCAGGCCGTATAGACAAGCCGTCGTGGGCACAGGACTCGGTACAGTGGTGCTGATGTCAGGGCCGGCCGGGCAACAGTGCCACGCCGCAGGGAGATCTTCCCAAGTACGGCGTGCTGTAGCCATGCCTGCCCTTTGTAAGGGGCGGGGAGTGGGCTTCACTGTAGCCACGCCCCTGCCCCGTCCCCTTCGATGAGGTCACAGTTTGTTGGAGTCGCCGGCCGACTCCCCAAAGACGGCTTCTCTGGAAGTCGTCCCTGGGACTCGGCCATGAGCGGGCAGTCCGCCACCTTGCCGTAGACTCCCCAGGAGGCGGCTCTTCGCCCTAGGGTCTTGAGGGGCGCAGCCTGCCCCGATGTCTTGAAAGGTTATGGGGCTCGGGTTGGCCTACCCGTGGCCCATTACTCCGACAGTAGTCCCCGAAGCTGGTGAGGCGCCGCGGACGATCGGCCGAGAAGCCTCAGCAGTTTCTCTCTCCGGATGCTCAACACATGGTCTTGATTGACTTCTGCCGGGCCGACTAGACGGAGTCGGACTCGCCCAACTTGGACTCACTCTATTCCGACTTGCTCAGTAGTTCAAACGTCGTGGCGGGATTTCAAGTGGTGTGCTAGCTAAGCTTCCAGGCCGCCGCCCGTTCCTGGCCTGCCACGCGAGGGCACGTGGCCAGGCCGTCTTGCCAGCCCACGCACGCGACGGGACAGGCCCGTAGGCGGGGCCCGCCACTACCGCGCCTCGGCCCCCGAGCGGATCCGCTGCGGCCCCGGCGGGCGGTTGGGATTCCCATGAAGTTACTGCATGCAGTAACTTTACGTGGATCATGGGGGTCGTGGGGTTGCGGGCGCAGTAAATCCCCACGTCCGCCCCCTCGGCTTCGCAGCCCACGGGGCTATAAGTAGGGGGAAGAGGGGGGCACGCGTGCCCCTCCTTCCCACTACCCCTCGCTTTCTTCCTCCTCGCAGCTCCTCGCTCTCCTGCTTCCTCTTCTCTTCTTCGCTCCGCCGCACGCCCAAGCTCCGGCGAATGCTGCGGCGACAGCTCGCGATGAGCTCTTCCTCCGCTGCCGTGCCTCCTCCTGTGCGCTCTGGCACCTGGGACGGCTCTGAAGTCCATGAAGACCATATCAAGTTCCTCTGCCGGACCCGTCGGCTTCCCGGTGAAGATCGCGTGCAGGTGGGCCTCGCGCCGGAGGGGGAGATTTCCCCCGCCCCGCAGGAGGGCGAGCGGGTCATCTTCCGCTCGCACTGCCTGCGCGGGCTGGGGCTGCCGGCGAGCAGCTTCTTCCGGTCGTTCATGGAGTTCTACGGCCTCCAGCCGCACCATCTCACCCCCAACATAGTGGTGCTGCTGTCTGCCTTCGTGGCTCTGTGCGAAGGCTTCCTCCGAGTCCTCCCCACCCTCGAGCTCTAGGGGGAGTTCTTCTTCTCCAAGGTCGGCACCGAGGCCGCGGGCGTGCCGGCTCAGTGCGGCGCCTTCATCGCCGTGCGAAGGACAGGAGCCGACAACCACTTCCCCTCCATCTCGCTGTTGAAGTCGGTGACGATGTGGCAGTGGTCCTACTTCTACATTAGGAACGTCGCCACGAGGGGCGACTGGGTCAATCTACCGGCTTTCGAAGCCGGCCCGCCAGCTGGCAGGCTGCCCAACTGGTGGTACCGGGTCAGGTCGCTGACGCCTGCGGGAGCCGGCGCCATCACGCGACTCCGAGTGCTGACGCAGTTGGAGGGTCTGACTGGTTCGGACCTGCTGGCCACCTTCGTCTTGTGTCGAGTCCTCCCACTCCAAGACCGCCCTCACATGATATGCCAGATGAGCGAGGGCCGCGACCCGAGTCGGATGTGCACCAAGGACATGCCTCACGAAGAGGTGGCCCATATGGTGAACTACCTCTCGGACAGCAGGCTCCCGGAGGACTGGCGATTCGGCAAGGAGCCATACTCCCGCGCCAACCCCCCGCCCGTGGTGAGTCGCCTTTCTTTTCTTCTTTGGATTGTCTTCTTCTTGCCAAGTTTTGTTCTGATCAGTCGGCTTTGGTTAGAATCCCCTTCTTCACCCACCAGCCGGCACCTCGGGGCCGGTCCGTGAGTTCGTCGCCGACCGAGCGGAGAGCGACGTCGACGACCCCGATCCGGGGGCGGCAGCTCTGGAAGACGACGCCGAGGGAGGAGGAGGGACGACAGGCGACTTCAGACCCTCGGCTACCTTCACCGACTGGCCTGAAGGCGACGCCGAGGGAGGAGTCGCCCCTCACCATCGGCCAGGAGCCAGCCAGCCGGGCGCGGGCTCTTCTGCCGCGTCGGGCGCTCCAGGCGGCAGGAAGAAGCGTCGGGCTGCGCCGACTTTGTTCGGCAGCCGGCCGAAGAAGCCCAAGGGCTCGGCTGCAGCAACCCGGCGGGATGAGGCGGCCGCGAAGGCCATCTGCTTCCGTAAGGAAGTGAAGAAGCCGTCGTTGGTCTCTGCGTAAGTATTCTGTCTTCAAAGTTTATTCTTTCTTCGTGTTTTGTTTGAGTCCCTGCTCGCCCCTCTTTCTTCAGGGCTCCCCTCTCTCTTGAGCGGTTCGTCGCCGCCTCCGTCATGGGGTCTGCGGAGACGTCCGCCACTACTCGGCGGATTGACCCCGCTGCTGACCTCCGGGAGGCGACGGAGCGGAATGCGCAGGAGAAGCGCAATGAAGAAGAAGCCCTCCGCCTGGAGAAGGCGGAGGCCGACAGGGCGGAGGCCTCCGCTAAGAAAAAACTAACGGAGCCCGAAGCCGCCGCGGCGGCGAAGCAACAGGCTGAGGAAGCCGCACGCCGCGAGTCGGCCTTGCTTGTTACCCCGCTGAACTCTGTGCCGCCGCCCCCGGAGTTCACGGGGCAGACTGGAGAAGCCGGCGGGGAGAACCTCATCGAGGAGAGGGAAGGCGGCGAGCCCTCTACTCCGGGCGCGAACGTTCCGCCGCTGTCTGAAGGCGCGTAAGGCGACCAGCCAGCGGACCCTCTGGTGCCGCCGACCAAAGACGAGGCCGTGGCGAGGCTACTCCTCCAGGTCGGCTCGCCAGCGTGCCATCGTCTGGAGAAGGCGACTTCGGCATCCCGCCCCCTGGAAGCCAGCACCGCCAGCTCGGCGGCTCCATACGCCGAAGCGACAAGCGCCGCACCTGTTGGGTTGGTGCGAGGAGACGGCACAGGGCTGCTGAACCGGGTGCTCCTGGACGTCCAGGCGAAGCTCCACGCTGAGGGTGACGCCCTCCAGAGTTGCACCAAGGCGTTCCTAGCATCGCGGACAGCCGTCCGGGTATGTTTTTCCTTTGAGCCTTGTTTTTCTTGTTTCTCTCTGTGGGGGCACGCCAGCGCACCCACTGGGTGTAGTCCCCGAGTTTCGGGCCGGTTGCTGAGCAGGCGGCCCGGAACTCCAATTGATGAACTTCTGGGTACTAACTTTGTCTGGAATGCTTGTTGCAGGATTACCACAACCTCCGCGTCACTGCCTTCAATCGTAATGTTGAAGAGCTGGGCAAGCAGACCGCCGACTTGGCGGAGAGCCGGAGTAAGTCCTTCCCTCTTTTTTCTTCTCTGCGGGGGCGCGCTAGCGCACCCGTGGGCTGTAGTCCCCATGATTCGGGCCGACTGCTGAGCAGTCAGGCCGGATCTCCCCCGCGACCTGTTTTATTGAGGACTGTTGTCTTTCTTCCTTTCCTTCAGGAGCCAACGCTGCTCTTCAACAGCAGCTGAGCGAAGCCAACTCTGCCCTGCGCGCCAAAGGGGAGGAGTGCAGCAGGCTCGCCATAGAGCGCGATCTGCTGGCCACTCAGTTGGCCGAGCAGAAGGAGCTGCTCGTGAAGTCGCAGAGGGAGGCGGAGGAGACGGAAACCACCCTCTTGGCCGAGTTCGCGAGCGAGCGCTCCTCCTGGTCTGACAAGGAGGCGTTGCTGTCCTCCGGCTTCCACGAGATTGAAGACATTGTTGATGATGAGTCTCTTTATTCTCTTTCCTCAAGCTGCTAATTTAAATCATGCCGACTCCTGGTTTTTGACTTGCTTCTTCGTTTCTTCGTGTCTGTGCAGACTTCTTCCCTGGGCAGTCGCAGGCCGCCATCCAAGCCATCGAAGCTGATCGTGGGAGTCGGAGGGCGGAGGGCACAGAGATCACCGCTGATGCCCCCGAACTCTTGACGAGCACATCCTGCGCATCGAGGCTCGCCTCCGGCCGGCTCACCAGATGTTGCGCCAGCTCCAACGCGTCAGTGCCCAGGCGATTGCCGCCCTTTGGCCAGATATGCAGGCTCCGCGCACCCCCAGCCTGATGGCCAACTGGTTGGAGGTCGCGGCTGGTCGTCTCGAGGCCTGGAAGGGCTCTTCGGCCCGGGCTGGAGCGCGCCGGGCCCTGGAGTTCGTCAAGGTGTGGTACCCAGGGTTGGATCTAGACCGGTTGGCCATGCTTCGGTCGGAGGCCCAGTCGGAGCTGGCGGCTGTAGAAGACGCCCTCGTCAAGCGTGCTATGGCGATCGCCGAGTACACCGACACGAGCATCTTCGTCCCCGAGCGGTCTGAAGATGGCGAGGAGGTACCGCCGGAGTGATTTGGGATGAACCCAGACTACGGCGAAGACTCGGTGGAGGTGATTGGCTCCAGCGTCGAGGAGGAGGACGAGGCGGAAGATGGGGGTGAGGCGGAGGCACCAGAAGACGGAGCAGACAGCCAGCCTCAGCCCGACCGCGCCTCCAGCAACGAGCCGCGTGCGACCGACCCGACTGCTACCGGAGGCGATCAAGCTGAGGCTAGCCAGCCGACCGCCCCGACGCTTGACGCTGGCGCCTCCTCCGACCCCCCGAATCCGTCTGCCACCTCCTGAGCTGCCGCTGTGTCTTTTGTTTTATCTGCTTCAGTAGTCTTTTGAAGAACTTGTTAATTCGCACAATTCCACCTACGGGGTGTATTTTGAACCTCTACTTGACAATTCGGCCAAGGGCCTATGTTATATATATATATATATATCTTTTCTTGCTCATTGTTCTTTTGACTGTTTTCCTTTGCCGCTTTCTCTTAGTTGCCCGCCTTGCCAATCGGACAGCCGCTCTGCGGACTGTTGCTGGATCAAGTGCTAGGCTACTTTGGGAAAGCGAGTACTTAGCCGATTTCAAGATTGTTTGAACAAGTTGGATAGAAAACGACAATCCGACTGTCCGAGAGTTGGTTTGCGAGAAAGGCTGGAAGCCGTCTTGAGCTATGTTTTATGCTTTGGGTCCTTAGCCATTTTTCATGCGAATGCCCATTCTACCTTACTGCTGCCCACCGTATAGTCGCTCTGCGAGCTGCGGCTTCTGGCAGGAGACGGCTTAGGCGTTTACACACTACTTGTTCGACTACAGGAAGCATTTCATAGTGCAAGGCGGCAAGTCCCCGGGCCGACTTGTCGAGCCCGGTGCCAAGCGGCATGACAAAGAGTAACATACTTGTAGGCATAATTTTTATCATACAGACAAAAGAGGGCAATCCCCAAGCTCGTCTTGGGGGGCCCAAAGTCTTGGTACTTTAATACAAAAGGTAGCGTGGTACATACTGCATCAACTGTAAAATCTTCGGAGAAGATTTGCATTCCATGGCCGCTCTGTCTCCTTGCCGGAGTCGTCCCTCTTGCGCGCTCGGGGCTTCTGAGCGTCGATCAGGTAGTAGGAATCGTTGCCTGGTACTTTGTTGATGATGAAAGGGCCTTCCCAAGGCGGCGACAGCTTGTGCTGGCCGGCTATTCGCTGGATCAGCCGGAGCACAAGGTCGCCCTCTTGGAAAGATCTTGGCCTGACCTTCCTGTTGTGGTATCGGCGCAGGCTCTGCTGGTAGATGCTGGACCGGCTGAGTGCCAACAGCCGACCCTCTTCCAGCAGATCAATGCCATCTTGTCGTGCTTCTTCTGCTTCCTCCTCGGTGTACATGGTGACTCGTGGGGAGTCGAACTCTATGTTCGTTGGGATGACGGCTTCGGCACCGTAGACGAGGAAGAAGGGCGTGAAGCCGGTTGACTTGTTTGGAGTCGTGCGCAGACTCTAGAGGACGGCCGGCAGCTCGTCGAGCCAGCAGCCAGCCGAGCGCTCCAGAGACTCGATCAATCGAGGCTTGATGCTAGACGGGATGAGGCCATTTGCTCGCTCCACTTGGCCGTTTGACTGCGGGTGGGCGACGGACGCTAGGTCCAGTCGGATGCCCTGTGTTGCGCAGAAACGGGCCAAGGTGCCTTTGGCCAAATTTGTGTTGTTGTCGGTCATGATGCTGTGTGGTATGCCGTACCGAATTGTGATGTCGGTGATGAAGGTCACGGCAGTCGGACCGTTCAGTTTCTTAATTGGCTTCACATCCACCCACTTGGTGAGCTTGTCCACTGCGACAAGTAGGTGAGTTAGACCACCTCGTGCTGTCTTGAATGGTCCCACCATGTCCAGACCCCAAACTGCGAAGGGCCAAGCAATGGGGATGGTATTGAGTGCGGAAGCTGGCTGGTAAGGATGGCAATTTTATCCATGGACATGGATACCCATGGATATCCAACCCGAATGGATAGGGTTTGGATATGCTTTTGCGCCCATGGGCAGCGCCCAAACCCGACCCAGTTACTCATGGATAGGGCATGGACATAATCTTGTACCCATGGATATATCCAAACCCGACCCGATAGTCTGACTTAACGAGCAATATTCTGCTACCCCTACCCCATAGTCACATGTCCCACTATAATTTTATCCTTTATCTAAAACATCCAAACGAAATTACACAATCCCCACCGTAACATACTCCAACACATCTTCTTATCCTATTATCTACACTAATCAAATGACTTGTCATTGAGAATCAGTGCCATCTCCTTGAGTTACTCCTCTCATAGACCTAGAGGTGGCCGCCGCTGCCAGCCGCTACCCCCACGTAAGGTGGATCGCTGCAGCAGCCACTACTGGCCTGCGACAACCCAGCTCCATATCTCCTTGACCCCTCCGTCTTTGCTTTTCCACACACACATTGATGCATGGCCACAGTAGGGATGGCAATGGGTCGGGTTTGGGGCGGGTGGAGCTGATCCAAATCCAACCCATGACCCATCTTCCTACCCTCTGCCCATCCACCAAATTATCCATGGGCAAAACTTGTGCCCATGTCCAAACCCACTGGATACCCACATACCCATGGAGCTCCATGGGCATAGAAAAGTCAGCATGAAGCCTTCCCAAAGAGAAAATTAACTCATCATCATTCACTCACAAATGACAACATAAGCTACATGCATAAGTAGGCAACAAGTAATACGATGAGTCCTTAAGTGTGACATACCAGAGGTTGATTCTCCAGCATATAGCTCATGGAACAAGTTGCATATTTCTTGCCATTTCCCATTGATTCGCTCTTTCTACTATCACTGCCATATGACCCCACATGTCATATGGGTATCCATTAGATATCCATGGAGCACAAACTGTAACCATGCCCAACCCGACTGTTCGTGGGTATCCATATCCATGGACCCATGGGCGAAAATGTGCTCCATACCCTTGCCCAACCGGGTCAGGTATCCATGGATATCCAGATCCGTGGATAAAATTGCCATCCCTAGGCCACAGCAGTGGGACAACGCAAGGGCTATGACTGCACGGCGGGGAGTAAGCATGCCAATGCGGAGTGCACATTGTGCAGCGAGTTATGTCTTATGTACAGGTCTTGAGAGGACCCGATGGATATCCAATGGGTATGGATATCCATCGGATTTGGACATGGTCACAATTTTTTGCCCATGGATTTTTTTATGGATGGGCTAGGGCTGCCTCCATGGATATGGATATGGATGATATTGTTCAACTCGATCCAAACCCGACCCATTGCCATCTTTACTGGCTGGTGCGGCTTGGAGCTGAACTTCTGGCACCCTTTGCATTTTTGGACCAACTCCTTGGCCTCTTCCAAGGCAGTCGGCCAAAAGAAACCGTGCTGAAAGGCTTTGGCGACGAGTGCTCTTGAAGCCGCATGGTGGCCGCATTCGCCTTGATGGATATCTTTGAGGATCGCCTGGCCTTGCTCTGGCTCTATGCAGCGCTGGTAGACACCAGTGACGCTGCGCCTGACCAGCTCTCTGTTGATTATGGTATAGGCTGCCGCCCGGCATTGTACTTGCCGAGCTGAGGTCTCATCAATTGGTAGCTCTTTGTTCACCAGGAATTTGAGGATGGGCTGGGCCCATGAGGGTGCTGCTATTTCTTTGACTACCAGAACTGCGACTTGGACGAGGGCGGCTGGGCTGGGAGGCGGCGGGCTGGAGTCAACAGCCGCTTGCTGGCCTGATGAAGTCCCCAGGCCGACTGGCGCGGTCCTTGGGCCGAGTTCTAGAATCTTCGAGTCCGTCACCGCAGTCCCCGGGCCCGGCTCGACTGTGGCAGCTTTGGAGTCGCCCGCCAAAGTCCCCGTTCCAACTGCTGGAGCTCTGGAGTCGGATCCGCCGTCTTCGGGAGGAGCCAGCACAAAAATGGAGTCTGATTCTGGTGAAGCCTTGACAGACGGCTTGAGGAGGCATTGAAGGGTGATGCCAGATGGTATTGCTTGGCGGGTAGAGCCGATTCGTGCCAAGGCGTCTGCTTGGTCGTTGTCGTTTCTTGGCACATGGAGGAACTTGCACCCTTCGAAATACCCGTTGAGTTGCTGCACGAGGAAACGGTAGCTCGCCATGTTTGCGTCTTTCGCGTCCCAGTCGCCAGATGACTGCTGGACCAGTAAGTCCGAGTCGACATAACACAAGATCCGGTGGATGCCAAGTTCTTTGGCAAGCCGGAGCCCGTGAACGAGCGCCTCGTACTCGACCATGTTGTTGGAGGTGGCAAAATGGATTTGCAGTGCATATTTGAGCTTGTCACCTTTAGGAGAGGTGAGGACGACGCCGGCTCCCAAGCCGGTGCGCATCTTGGAGCCGTCGAAGTGCATCCGCCAATGGGTGGAGTCAGGCGCTGGAGGCAGGTACTGGGTCTCGGCCCAGTCGACGAGGAAGTCGGCCAGTGCTTGTGACTTGATAGCGGTGCGGGGCTGGTAGTAGATGGTGTAAGGAGCCAGCTCTATGGCCCACTTGGCCACTCGACCAGAGGCATCTCAGCTACCGATGATCTCGGCAAGTGGGGCCGTGCAGACCACCGTGATCGGATGCTCTTGAAAATAAGGCTTCAATTTCTTGGCAGCGAAGTGTACGCCATAGCACATCTTCTGGTAGTGGGGGTAGTTCTGCTTGGAGGTCGACAGTACCTCGCTCAGGTAATATACCGGTCTCTGGACAGGCAGTGCCTTGCCTTCCTCCTTGTGCTCCACTACAATGACTGTGCTGACTACTCGGCTGGTGGCGGCAATGTACAGGAGCATAGGCTCCTTGGGAGTCGGAGCCGCCAGGACGGGTGGAGTAGTCAGCATCTTCTTCAATTGGTGAAAAGCTTCGTCCTCCTTATGGTTCCACTCGAAAAAAGTGGTCTTCTTCATGAGTTGGTATAAGGGGAGAGCTTTCTCGCCCAGCCGACTGACAAATCGGCTGATGGACGCTAAGCAGCCGGTGAACTTCTGCACATCCAGCAGTCGGCTGGGTACCTCCATTCTCTCAATGGCCTTGATTTTTACTGGGTTGCATTCTATGCCGCGTTCAGAGACCAAAAAACCTAGCAGCTGGCCGGCCGGTACTCCAAAGACGCACTTCTTGGGGTTGAGCTTGATCTGGAACCGACGCAAGTTCTCAAAGGTCTCCTTGAGGTCTTCCAGCAGTGTTCCACGCTTTTCCGTCTTCACCACCACATCATCCACGTAGACATGGGCGTTCCTGCCGAGCCGCTTGAGGAGACACTTCTGCATGCAACGCTGAAAGGTGGCGTCGGCGTTCCTCAAGCCGGACGTCATGGTGAGGTAGCAGAATGCTCCAAACGGCGTGATGAAGGCGGTCTTCAATCTGTCAGCCGGGTTCAGCTTGATCCGGTGATATCCTGAGTATGCATCCAAGAAACTCAACAGCTCGCATCTGGCTGTGGAGTCTATCACCTGATTGATTCTTGGTAGAGCAAATGGGTCCTTGGGGCAGGCCTTGTTGAGGCTCGTGTAGTCAATACACATTCGCCACTGCTTATTCTTCTTTAGCACCAGGACCCGATTTGCCAGCCACTCCGGGAAGAAAACCTCCATGATGAAGTCGGCTGCTAGGAGTCGGGCTATCTCTTCTCCGACAACTCTTCTCTTCTCTTCTGACAAGTGGCGCAGGGGCTGCCTAACCGGCTTTGCATCAGATCGGACATGTAACTTGTGCTCGGCGAAATCCGTCGGTACACCTGGCATGTCTTTGGGAGACCATGCGAAGATGTACCGATTCTCACGGAGGAAATCGACGAGCTCGCCTTCCTATTTGCTACCGAGGTTTGCACCTATGACAGCGTACCTCTCTGGGTGCTCCGGATCCAAGGGTATCTTCTTTGTCTCTTTGGTCGGCTTGAACGAACCTTCGACTTCTGACTCCTTCGGGTCGGGCGATATCTCCGGCCGCTTGTCGGTCATTGCCACAACTCGCTCAAGGAGTCGCTTCTCGGCTGCAATCACCAGGGACTCGGCCAGCCGACTGCTCTCAGCCGCGCAAGCGGACGACTTCCGGTAGTCGCCGGCTACAGTCAGAATTCCCCTGGAACTGGGCATCTTCATCTTGAGGTAGGCGTAGTGGGGGACCGCCATGAACTTGGCCAAGGCGGGTCGGCCAAGTAGCACGTGGTATGGGCTCTCAAGGTACCACCTCAAACCAAATAGACTCTCTTCAGAAGTGATCTTTGTCCCCAAAGAGGACGTCAATCAGGATCTTGCCGATTGGTGAGCAGGAAAGCCCAGGAACAATGTCGTGGAACACAGTTCGGCTGTTCTGAAGCTGTCTCTGTTTGATTCCTAACTTCTCCATGGTGTCCTTGTACAGGATATTGATGTTGTTGCCCCCATCTATCAGAACTCGTGAGAAACGCGCGGCCCATTTTTCCGTGGCAAAGGTGGCGTCCAGGTCCAAGGCGTAGGAGCCCGGACTCGGCATCACTTCTGGGTGGTCAGCCCTGCTCCAGCTGATGGGCCTCTTAGACCAGTGCATGAACTCTGGTGTCTCTGAGGCTACTGCGTTCACCTCCTGTCGCTGCAGCCGCCTGCTGCGTCGACCATCAGCCACACTGGTGAACACCACATAGGCTCCATGCTCTTCGGGGTATTCGTCTTGTACTGTGCCGACTGGCCTGACTGTCGGCTGCTGGGGCGGAGGCGGCTGCCCAGCAGGCGGGGGTGGCAGGAGGCCGTCTCCCTTGGCGATCCTGGTGAGCCAGTGGCACTTTCGGGTGGTGTGATTCGACGGCTTCGCGCCGCTGTGGAACTTGCAAGGCCCATCCAAGGTTTGCTCGTAGGAGAAGGCCGGCAACCAGTTTGGCTTGCCGCCTTTCTGTTGCTTGGGCGGAGGCTGCTCTGCTGGCTGCTGGGCTTCAACGGTCGCGACCTACCGGCTACCGGATGCCGGCTGCGGGGCCTTGCGCTTGTTGTTGCCCTGCTATTGTCGCCGGCCGGCGTCTGCCCCGGAGTTCTTGGAGCTTGAGGAGCCACTTTGCCAGTCGTGCTGATTTGAATTTCCGCCTTCATGGAGGAGTCGGCCGTGGCGTACTTGTCCGCTATGATCAGCAGCTCGTCGAGGGTTTCTGGCTCGTCGCAGAGGAGCTTGTGCTTGAGGAGGGTGCCTTCTCGGCACCCGGCTGTGAAGTACTCGATGGCCTGCACCTCGTGCACGCCCTCGCAGGAGTTCCAGAGCTCAGCCCAACGCGTGAGGTAGTGGCGAGTCGACTCGTCAGGGCCTTGTATGCACAAGGAGAGCTGACGAGGCTTGGGAGGACGCTTGTACGTGCTGGTGAAGTTGCGGATGAACGCTTCGGTGAAGTCGACCCAGCTGTTGATGCTGCGGGGCTTTAGGCTGTTCAGCCATGTCCGGGCCGTGCCCTGGAGCATGAGGGGAACGTACTTTACGGCCACACGCTTGTTGCCGTTTGCTATGCTGACAGCCGTGGAGTACTCGACTAGCCACTCTTCTGGCTTCACGGAGCCGATATACTTCGGCGTGTCTCTTGGGAGCGTGAACCCTCTGGGAAAGGGCTCGTCCCGAATGCGGGGCCCGAAACAAGGCGGACCCAGCTTGTCTTCTTCTTCCATCGCCAGGGATCGGTGAAGTCGGTCGATCCGGTGGCGGGCGTCATTCTCTCCGACTCCCTCTTGGCGGCCAAGGCGGTCACCGAGAGTCGGATGGTCAACAGGCGGCGGGGAGACTCACCTCTCCTTGCGGGGAGGGGGAGGCGGACAGCCGTCCCGTCGTTCCACTGCTCTTGGGCGGCCGTCTCAGTCGCGCTCTATGGTAATCCGAGTCCAACTGTGGCTGACAGCCGGCTCCTTGTCCTTTCTTCCTCGGGCACCGCCAGTCAGCGTCCGAGATGTCACGCCTTGATCTCGGTGCGGGTCGTTGTTTGGCCACTACGGCGCCTCCGTGCGGCAGCCGGCCTCGTTCTGCGCGGCGGCCGCGTCGAGGAGCCGCTTGACTCGCTCCATCATGATGCGGCTCTCTTCGCCCTCAAAATTGTCCAGCTCGTCCACCGCTGCCTGAGCGGCTCGGATGTTCTCTGCTGGGGTGGCGTACACGGGGCGGCTAGCCCCAAACAGGATGGCGATGGCTACGCCGCGCTGCTGGACCGCGCCAAGGCGGCTGAGCCCTGCCGGGGCCGGCGAGCCGCCAGCAGCGCGATCCATCTCCCGCTGGTAAGCTTCTGACAAGCGTCTCATGCTGGCCAGTTTCTTCGCGCCTTCAACAAGATGAAGGCGGCGCGCTTCTAACGTCTCTGCGTTAGCATCTTCCGGGATGGGCGCAGTTAGGTCTTGCAGCGCCACGCCGAGCGAGTCGGGCGCTCCTCCGCCAGGGAACTCATCATGACTGATGACTAGCACCTCAGCGACGGTGCTTCCGTCGCTCTCTGCGTGGGGGAGAGGCTCGTCGTAGACCACCACGTTGGTGGGGAACGCGTCGATCGACGTGGTGTCGGAGTCGACCAGCATCGGGTCGATGGAGCCTACGGACTCCAAGTCTATGGCAGGCTCGCCGGAAACGTACAGTTGATCGAGGAGGCCCGCGAGGAGGTTTTCGGGGCCGCCTACACCTGCGTCGGACGCAGGTTCGTCGGAGAGGCGGACCTCGCTGACAAGTTCGGCCAAGGAGCTGGCTGCGCAGGCGATCTCAACGCCGCGCAGCGTGTCGATGCAGACTTCATCTGGCGTGCCTGGCTGGCTGCGCTCGCCGGGGAGGAAAAGGGTTCCCGTCCAGAACAGATCTCCGGACGGCGGTGCACCACGCCCCATGGTGGGCGCCAAATGTCGGGGGTTTGGTGCGACATATGCCAACGGGTGGCTTATCATGGTGGGGGCGAGTAGAACGTCGCCAGTGCCTGGAAACGGGATGAGGCGAAGACATGCACGCCGGCGATCTTACCCAGCTTCAGGGCTCTCCGGGGAGATAACACCCCTACTACAGCTCTGCAGGGTCTCCACATGATCACTATGGCCAAGTGTTTACAAGGTTGCTCCTTGAGTTGTTTCGGGTGGTAGGAGAGGGCAAGGCTAGCTCTCTCCTTCTCTCTGGTGTGGTCTAGAACTACTGGGATCCAACCCTTTGCATGGGTGCCCTGGGGGGTTTATATAGGCCTACCCCCCAGGGGTACAATTGTAATGTGACTGGGCGCGGGCCCAGCCGTCAGTGCCTCTGACCTCCGACTTCTCCGCCGACTGCTGGGGCCCGTCGACTGGTGGGCCCTGCCGACTGGTCTGGTATGGAGCCGACAGGCCGTGCCCGCCGCGGGCGGGTCTTGCCGGCTACTAATTACTATAGTCGTCCTCCTGATGACGCAAGCTTGGTCATGGGGTCGTGGCAACATCCCCGCTGCCTGGCGGGCGATCACTATGGCCACTCCCCATCTCTTCTTGATTAATGGCGCGTGGGCCCTGGGGGAGGGCTCGGCCGACTCCCCCGGGCCGACTCCCGATGGGTCCGACTGGCGGTTCTCCCGCCGTCTCCCGAGGTCTCGCTGACTGGTGGGCCCCGCTGCCTCCAGGCTATACAGACAAGCCGTCATGGGCACAGGACTCGGTACAGTGGTGCTGATGTCAAGGCCGGCCGGGCAACAGTGCCACGCCACAGGGAGATCTTCCCAAGTACGGTGTGCTGTAGCCATGCCTGCCCTTTGTAAGGGGCGGGGAGTGGGCTTCACTGTAGCCATGCCCCTGCCCCGTCCCCTTCGATGAGGTCACGGTTTGTTGGAGTCGCCGGCCGACTCCCCAAAGCCGGCTTCTCTGGAAGTCGTCCCTGGGACTCGGCCGTGAGCGGGCAGTCGGCCACCTTACCGTAGACTCCCCAGGAGGCGGCTCTTCACCCTGGGGTCTTGAGGGGCGCAGCCTGCCCCGATGTCTTGAAAGGTTATGGGGCTCGGGTTGGCCTACCGTGGCCCATTACTCCGACATCATCAAAATATCAAACGAATACCAAATTCACATGATTAATTATGACAAGACTTCTTCCATGTCCTCAAGAACAAAAGTAACTAATCACAAATCATATTCGTGCTCAAGATCATAGGGGTATTGAATAGCATCTAGGATCTGAACATATAATCTTCTGCCAAATAAACAAACTAGCATAAACTATGAGATGTAATCGACACTACTAGCAACCCTCACGTACCAATCTAAGGTTTTGAGACAAAGATTAAATACAAGAGATGAACTAAGGTTTGAGATGAGATGGTGCTGGTGAATATGTTGATGAAGATTGGTCCTCCCACGATGAGAGGATCCTTGGTGATGACAATGGCTTCGATTTCTCCCTCTCGGAGGGAAGTTTCCCCGGCAGAATCTCTTCGCCGGAGAGCAAAAGTGCTCCTGCCCAGATTCCGCCTTGAGACGGCGGTGCTTCGTCCTGAAACCTTCCTTATAATTTTTTCTAGGTAAAATGGCACCATATAGGAGAATATGGGCCCCGGAGGCCTGTCAGGGCGCCACAAGCTCGGGGAGCATGCCCCTAGGCTCGTGGCTGCCTGGTGGGCCCCCCTGAGGGAGTCCTGGATTAGGGGGTCCCCGGGTATCCGGGCTGTCAGACATTGGCTGGACTGATGGGCAGTGAAGATACAAGATAGAAGGCCTTCCCCCGTGTCCGGATGGGACTCTCCTTTGCGTGGATGGCAAGCTTGGCGTTCGGATATGAAGATTCATTTCTTTGTAAACTGACTCTGTACAACCGTAGGCCCCTCTGATTTCTATATAAACCGGAGGGTTTAGTCCGTAGAGGCAATCATAATCATATAGGCTAGACATCTAGGGTTTAGCCATTATGATCTCGAGCTAGATCAACTCTTGTAACCCCTATACTCATCAAAGTCAATCAAGTAGGAAGTAGGGTATTACCTCCATTAAGAGGGCCCAAACCTGGGTAAACATCGTGTCTCTTGCCTCCTGTTACCTTCGATCCTCAAATGCACAGTTCGGGGCCCCCTACCCGAGATCATCCGATTTTGACACCGACATTGGTGCTTTCGTTGAGAGTTCTGTTGTGCCGTCGACGAAAGGTTCGATGGCTCGATCGATCATCTACAATGATGTTGTTTCAGGGGAGACCTTCCTCCCCGGCCAAAATTTCATATTCGGCGGCTTCGTACTGCGTGCCAACTCGATTGTCCACCTCGAATAGATCAACAGCTACGCCCCTGGTCATCAGATCAGTTTCGGGAACCTAAACTATGTCGCTGATATCCAAGGAGACTTGATCTTCGAAGTGTTCACAGCCCCGACCATCGCTCTGGCCTTAGATCCGGAGCAAACCATCAGGTTCGAATATGGGAGTGTGGAGCCCACTAGACCCCCCCTTGCAAATCGCATTATCGAGGATCCGGAGGCGATCGTGTCCACGACGAACTTGGAATCGGTCCAGGTTCCCCTATCATTGAAAGTCTGGACTCACCCCCAGACTCCAGATCTAAACTCTCGAAGTCCGCGCCAAGTAGGCAGGGATAGGAGGCTTTCACCCTGGCCAGCCTCGCGGACTCTTGTTTCCACGTCCAAACCTCGCTCTTAAATGAGGCCCTAGACTTAATGCGACCCCTCGCTATTACAGGGGAATCACTTCCGAACTATGCCCAGCCCGGACTAGGGGTTGAGAGCGGGGAATTTTACGTCCCACCCACAGCCCACTTCATAGCCACTGTCGAAGACCTAACTGACATGTTGGATTACGCCTCCGAAGACATCAACGGCATGGACGATGATGCCGGAGACGAACAAGGCCAAGACCCGCCGATTACCGGACGTTGGACGGCCACCTCCACATATGATGTATACATGGTGGACACACCCAAAGAGGATGAAATGCAAACAGGGAAGATCCGGTAGAGGACAAACCTGATGAGGCACCACCGAAACGTCAACGCTAGTGACGCCGCTCAAAATCGCGTCGTAGCAAAGACAGTAATACCGGCACCGGAGACGATAACACACCGGAGGGCGTCGAAGAGCCCGAAGCCCCCGTCGAGCCCACATCTGAACAAGACGATGTGGGAGAGAGGCAAGTCAACCCTGACAATCCGGTCGGGAACGGGGACTCGGAAGATAGTAATTATCTACCACTCTCCGAAGAAGATGTGAGCCTCGATGACGAAGACTTCATTGTGCCAGAGGAACCACTCGAATAGGAGCGCTTTAAGCGCCAGCTAATCGCAACTGCGAGAGGTCTAAAAAAGCAGCAACAGTGGCTCCAAGCCGAATAGGATACACTCAACGCCAGGTGGACACAAGTCCTAGAAGCCGAAGAGTATGGCCTTCAGCACCCAACTAAGAGTTATCCAAAGCATTGGCTACTTCCACAATTCGACGACGAGGCTGTCATGCCCATATTGTCAAAACACGACCGTGCTGATGAACCAGACAGGCCGCCACGTGGGCGAGATAAAGCGGCCACCTACGCCGAACACCAACTCGCACCACCTCGCCGTAAAGGTAGAGAGACACCAGCTCCAAGATACACCTACGACCTACGACAGGACCTAGACAATAGAGTAGGCCAAGCCAGATCAATCTATGGATCGAGGGGGCGAGTTTCAATACACGAAGATGGCCATCAGGCCTGGCACAGCAGGCACAACCTCACTCGGGCCGAAAACCGCATACGGACTTCATATGAACCGCGTTGTGACATCGCCCAATACAGAGGTGCCGCACACCCCCTATGCTTCACTGACGAGGTAATGGAGCACGAGTTCCCAGAAGGGTTTAAACCCGTAAACATTGAATCATACGATGGAATGACAGATCCCGCAGTATGGATCGAAGATTTCCTTCTCCATATCCACATGGCCCGTGGTGATGATCTCCATGCCATCAAGTACCTCCCCCTAAAACTCAAGGGACCAGCATGGCACTGGTTAAACAGCCTACCAGAAAACTCTACTGGTAGCTAGGAATATTTGGAAGATGCCTTTAGAGACAACTTCCAAGGCACCTATATTCGGCCTCCAGATGCTGATGACCTTAGTCACATTGTCCAGCAACCCGAAGAGCCAGCCCGGAAACTCTGGACCAGGTTCCTAATTAAAAAGAACCAAATTGTCGATTGTCCAGACGCCGAAGCCCTCGCGGCCTTTAAACACAACGTCCGTGATGAGTGGCTCGCCCGACACCTCGGACAAGAAAAGCCAAAGTCTATGGCATCCCTCACCGCACTCATGACCCGCTTTTTCGCGGGAGAAGACAGCTGGCTTGCTCATAAAAGCAACAACACCAGCGACCATGGCACCTCCAAAGCCAGAGACAGCAATGGTAGGACACGACGCAACAAACACAAGCGTCGAATCAACAACGCAGATATCGAAGATATGATGGTCAACGCCGGATTCAGTGGCTCTAAACCCGGTCAGCGGAAGAGGCCATTCAAAGAAAACAAAGATGGTCCATCCAGTTTGGACAGAATACTCGATAGGCCTTGCCAGATCCATGGCACCCCTGACAAGCCTGCCAATCACACCAACAGAAATTGTTGGGCCTTTAAACAGGCCGGTAAGCTAAATACCAATCATAAGGGGAAAGGGTCACCCAACGAGGATGACGATGAAGAACCTCGCCCACCGAACACAGGGGGACAAAAGAAATTTCCCCCCGAGGTCAAAACGGTGAATATGATATATGCTACACATATCCCCAAGAGGGAGCGCAAGCGTCCACTGAGGGACGTCTATGCCATAGAGCCAGTTGCCCCAAAATTTAACCCATGGTCAGCCTGCCCGATCACCTTCGATCGCAGAGACCATTCGACCAGTATCCGTCATGGAGGTTCGACCTCATTGGTCCTCGATCCAATTATCGACGGATTCCACCTCACGCGAGTCCTTGTGGACGGCGGCGGCAGTCTCAACCTGCTTTATCATGACACTATCTGTAAAATGGGTATTGATCCATCAAGAATCAAGCCCATTAAAACCACCTTTAAGGGAGTAATACCCGGCGTAGAGGCATGTTGCACAGGATCCATAACGCTGGAAGTTGTTTTTAGCTCCCAGATAACTTCTGAAGCAAAGACTTGATCTTCGACATTCACTAGTACATCGAGGTGCTAAACAAACGGTTTTTAACACCTTTCCGCGATGGCATTTGGAACCATCGCCAAGTGAGTGTGGGCGATAGGGGGGTCCTTCCCACACGACCCAGAAACCATCGGGGATATGCCCTCCTGGCACACACGCTCGGCTAAATGAGGTCGTGTGCGACCGACGAGCACTCAAATACAGAAATACGTACAGTAGTGCTAAAAATACAATTATATAGGCGAAATCATTTCCGGTCGTAAGTACATCCCACATAGTCCGCCAGCGCTAAATGTTTCCGTTCATATATACATCCCACACAGTCGCTCCAAGGAAAACATTTCTGTTCGCAAGTACATCACACACAACTTTCCCGGTTAAATCGTTTGTGATAGCGTTTCCATTGCACATGGTATTAACAATTTTGTCATTTGCGTTATTGAATTCATCACACACGGTGCCTAGAAGAAACTGTGTGTCAAGGGTTGTCCATCACACATAGTTTTTATGTGGTAAACGTTTGCGCTAGGTGGCCTAACGCAAACAGTTTTCAAGAGGATGTTGTGTGTGATTGTTCATTAATCTAACACGGTTTATTCCTAGAAACGGTGTGCGTTATTGAATGCATCGCACACAGTGTTTTCTCAATAATCGTTTGCAATAGAAAAACCTAATTAGCAGGCTAATTATCCGATTATTCATAACCCATTTATTAATCTAATTGACATTTCATATTAAGCACACAATATATTTCATTTTCATAATTGAAATACATCAGAGTACAACATCATATAGCTTCAGCACTCAGCTACCCCATTACACAACTACACCAAGACCAAGTTTCACATGCAACATCTATAACCTTTAGAAATTAGCATCATAGACGGTACATAGACAGATGTATCTCATCTTGAAAACTGCTTAAGCAGATGGCGAATATTGAGCCTTCATTGATGTTGAAGGTATTTGTAACTTTACGCTAGTGCCTGTGGATGATTGACCGTCCATCCTTCGTCCTTTTCAGGAACACTTCAATATTGAACCGTGGGTGTTGTATGAATACCTTCCTCGCCTCCTGACCATACAGGTGGTTTGAGAGGTAATCATCAGTGAACTGCTTTGGAAAGGCCTGAAAACAAGGATGTGCATAAATAACTTCTCTATATTGGAAATGGGGCAAAGGAATAAATAGGCAAGGTATAATAGTCAGTACCATCTTGTAGTGAACTGATGTCTTCCTCATTGTGCAGACAAAGGTCTTGTTGTTTTTTGTCACTAATTTCTTTATCCTAACAATCTTTCTAAGTTTCTTGACTTGACTGATATTCATGGACAACTCATTTCCCCATATGCAAAAAGGGTCGAACATTGGGTCAAAACCTCTGACAACGAGACCTACATGTGCAAGACCAAATTGTTGAAAACCTAAATATTAGAATGGTTCCTACAATTCAAAATAATGTGCTATTAGACAATGGACCATGCACGTGCTAATCTCGATTGTAAACCTCAGTGCTTCCCATTGTTTCCCTGCAACACATATAAGGTAGTTAGTCATCAGGTTAAGTAAGGGTTCGCATGCTATCAGTAAAATATGTTGATGAAAAATAAGCACATTGCAGATTCATCAGAGTAATTCAAGCCACATGGAAAACCCATTTATCCAAACCAAGCATGATTAAGAACTAGGAAATATAACACTTGCATATGTTTCTCATGTATTAAGTGCAGCCAAATTCGATTTATTCCTCACATGCACAACAATACAAAATTCTACCCACGACAATTGGACATCGTAGTGTAGAATTGAACCAAGCAGTTAGCTAAACACCACAACAAATGAACCAAAAATTAACTGAGCACCACATTGCACAATATAACATACTCCTAATAGAAGATCAGACAGTTAACCAAACCAAGTATGCTTAACAACTTGGAAATATAGCAATTGTATTTTTTTGTCATGTATTTACGACAGCCAAATTCAATTTATTCCTCACATGGTATACAATAATAGAATGCACCCATAACTATTGAACATCGCATTGCAGAATTGAACCAAACAAAACAGTTAACTAAACACCACAACAAATGGACCAAATGTTAACTCAACACCACATTGCACAATATAACATACTCCTAATAGAAGATCAGACAGTTAACCAGACCAAGCATGCTTAACAACATGGAAATATAGCAATTGTATCTGTTTCTCATGTATTTAGTACAGCCAAATTTGATTTATTTCTCACATGGAATACAATAACAGAATGCACCCACAACAATTGAACATCACATTGCAGAATTGAACCAAACAGCGAACCGCATTGGGTCGTCGGTGCATGAGGCCTCGACGGTGGCCTCGGCGGCGAGGTGCTCCTCCAAGATCTGGGGATCGACAGGAATGGCAGCCATCGCGACCTCATCCGCACGTGCGGCTGTGATTTGATTCTCTGCTACTAAATGGTCCTTGGGATCCTGGCTATACTGCACGCACCATGGCTTAGGGCGGCGCTTATTTGGTGGAGGGGTCGGTATTTGGGTGGAAGGTGTCGCGCCAGCAGTCGGGGCATGTGGGATGTGGAAGGGGAAGGAGGATGGGGGTCGGGTGTGGATTACCTGCCTGGATAGGTGAGGCCGAGCAGCGTGGAGGAGGGTCGCCGGTGAGGAGGCGGCGCTGCAAATAAGGAGTGAAGGTTTCAACTTGCAAAGGAAGGCGGAAACAGGGGAAATGTGGCTTTTGGTAAGGGGGCGGGGAGGTAGATATTTCCGCGGAAGCCGAAAATTTGGAATCGCTTAAGCGAATAAACTAGCGCGCAAAGTGTCACCAGACACGGTCCCTTATTCAGAACTATGTATGATATGTGAACATCACAAATGATTCAGATAGCTTAACCCGTGTGTGTTGAGTTTGAACGTCAAAAATTTTGGTTTGAATTTCCCTGGTTACAGTGGGCATCCATGTCATTGCATAATTTGGTACACAAAGGAGACTAACTTCTTAATCAAGCAAGTTCAGCAATTAAACAGAGCTAGCTGACCTAAACAGTACTCTAACAAATTAAAGACCGTCTATCTTAATTAAACAAAACAAAGAGTACTACTATGGCTGGTGCTCGTCGATCTCTGCCGCCGCCTCCATGTCCAGCTTGCGCCCGACGGTCTCCTGGGGAAGGGGCTCCATGGCATCAATTGCACCATACTCGGCAAGCATCTCACCATCCGCGTGTGCCATATCTTTGGAATAGGCCACCACGAGCTGGGCGTGGGCAGCCGCGATCTGGGATCTAGCGGGCTCTGTCGTGGCAAGGTATGCCGCGCAGGAATGGACGGCTGCTCGAACTCTCTCGGTGATTGTCAACTCTTCGGCCATGGGTTGCCGACCATTGTCGGAGAAGCTTCGTTCGATTTGTGCGGTGACTGCCACGAGCTGGGCGTGGACGGCCTCGACATGGTAGTGGGCGGCCTCCATCAGGGCTAAGGTCGTTGCTGCAGAACGGACAACTACTGTGCCGCTCTCGCCAGTTGCTATCCCCGAGGCAAATGCTACTGCCGCCGCCTGAGAAGCAATAGCAGCCATTTGGGCTACCTTGGCCGCCCAGATGTAAACTGAGGTCGCCCTCACGAAGCTTGTTAGCACAAGCCTGGCGGCTGCGGCCGCACTCTCGCCGGAGTGGGCCGCCGAAGTTGCCCTCACAACATGGGTCCACGTCCCCATCTTTCACCGGCGATGAATGAACGGTGAAATGATATTTCGGGAGTGAGCTAGTGTGCTTGACATGCTGGCTGTGGACTGTAGCTGACGCACCTTCTCACGTAAGCCATAGGCATACTATACACCGACGGTGCTCCAAGATATTTTGTGCTGCATTTCACACGGTTGGTGATAATAAACTGTGTGCAATCTACTTGATTTATCATCTTGATTTGAATTACGTAATGGGGTCATAGCTACAAAGGATGGTGTTTGAATTGCTAGAACTTTTATCTGTAGTGAACATGCAACTATAGGTGTGTCATAAAAAAATTGGAATTATTCAGGGTTTGTTTGGATGTTTTTATACATTAACTTGGTTTTGTAGGCATTTCAGGTGCATAATTCTAAGTTGAACTACATGCACATGCTCCAGTGCATATAAACGGGTTGAAGAATCAAATCTATGCCCTTGGTTGCATGCTTAGGCCCCATGCAAGAAATGGGAATGAATGTCACACACCCTGCCACCGTCACTCAGCAGCAAACTTTGAGATACCTGGTTTTTAAATTTTAGTAAATCCAAAACTCGTTTGAAATTCATGAAACTTGGCATGCTATCATGGAGCGGCATCAACATGCCGTGGTAAAAAATTTGTCCCATTTAGGGCAGGTTTGGGTATAAGCTTCTCATAAACCAGAGCTTCTCACAACAAGCGTGATGGTTTCGGTAGGGAACATGCCACCTTTGGGGACGAAACGATATCCGTTGCCTCTTATTGCTTTCAAAAAATTTCAAGTGTTAACATAGAACAACAGGAGTGTTGTGTTTAATTTTTGAATTTTTCGGGGTTCTTTTGGACATTTTTATACATTAACTGGGTTTCCCAGGCATTTTATGTGCATAATTCAAAATTGAACTACATGCACATTCTCCAGTGCATATAAACTGGTTGAAAAATCAAATATGTGTCCTTGGTTGTATGCTTAGGTCCCATGCAGGAAATGAGAATGAATTTCAAACACCCTGCCACTGTCACTCGGCCGCAAACATTGAGATACCTACTTTTTAAATTCTAGTAAATCCAAAACTCGTCTGAAATTCATGAAACTTTGCATGCTATCATGGAGCGGCACCAACATGCCGTGGTCAAAATTTTCTCCCATTTGGGGCAGGTTTGGGTATAAGCTTCTCACAAACCAGAGCTTCTCACAACAAGCGTGATGGTTTTGGTAGGGAATGTGCCACCTTTGGGGACGAAACGATATTCGTTGCCTCTTATTGCTTTCAAAAAAATTTGAGTGTCAACATAGAACAACAGGAGTGTTGTGTTTAATTTTGGAATTTTTCGGGGTTCGTTTGGACATTTTTATACATTAACTGGGTTTCCCAGGCATTTTATGCGCATAATTCAAATTTGAACTACATGCACATTCTCAAGTGCATATAAACTGGTTGAAAAATCAAATATGTGTCCTTGGTTGCATGCTTAGGTCCCATGCAAGAAATGGGAATGGATTTCAAACACCCTGCTGATATGTCCATTTTGCATCATGCTTTTATATAGATATTTATTGCATTATGGGCTGTTATTACACATTATGTCACAATACCTATGCCTATTTTCTCTTATTTTACAAGGTTTACATGAAGAGGGAGAATGACGACAGCTGGAATTCTGGGCTGGAAAAGGAGAAAATATTATAGACCTATTCTACACAACTCCAAAAGTACTGAAACTTCACAGGAGCACGTTTCAGAATATATAAAAAATATTGGGAGAAGGAAGTACCAGAGGGGGGCCACCCACCATCGATGAGGGTGGGGGCGCGCCATACCCCCTGGGCGCGCCCCTGCCTCATGGGCCCCCTGGGAGCCCTCCGGTGGCCATCTTTTGCTATATGAGGTCTTTCGTCCGGAAAAAATCATAAGAAAGCTCATGGGATGAAACTCCGCTGCCACGAGGCAGAACCTTGGAGGAACCAATCTAGGGCTCCGGCGGAGCTGTTCTGCCGGGGAAACATCCCTCTAGGAGGGGGAAATCATCACCATCGTCATCACCATCGATCCTCTCATCGGGAGGGGGTCGATCTCCATCAGCATCTTCACTAGCACCATCTCCTCTCAAACCCTAGTTCATCTCTTGTATCCAATCTTTGTCTCAAAACCTCAGATTGGTACCTATGGATTGCTTGTAGTGTTGATTACTCCTTATAGTTGATGCTAGTTGGTTTACTCGGTGGAAGATCATATGTTCAGATCCTTTATGCATATTAATACCCCTCTGACTATGAACATGAATATGATTTGTGAGTAGTTACGTTTGTTCCTAAGGACATGGGAGAAGTCTTGCTATTAGTAGTCATGTGAATTTGGTATTCGTTTGATATTTTGATGAGATGTATGCTGTCTCTCCTCTAGTGGTGTCATGTGAACGTCGACTACATGACACTTCACCATAGTTTGGGCCTAGAGGAAGGCATTGTGAAGTAATAAGTAGATGATAGGTTGCTAGAGTGACAGAAGCTTAAACCCTAGTTTATGAGTTGCTTCGTAAGGGGCTGATTTGGATCCATATGTTTCATGCTATGGTTAGGATTACCTTAATACTTCTTTTGTAGTTGCGGATGCTTGCAAGAGGGGTTAATCATAAGTGGGATGCTTGTCCAAGGAAGGTCAGTACCCAAGCACCGGTCCACCCACATATCAAATTATCAAAGTACCGAACGCGAATCATAAGAGCGTGATGAAAACTAGCTTGACGATAATTCCCATGTGTCCTCGGGGGCGCTTTCCTATATATAAGAGTTTGTCCAGGCTTGTCTTTTTCTACAAAAAGGATTGGGCCATCTTTCTGCACCTTATTTACTTTTATTACTTGTTACCCATTACAAATTACCCTATCACAAAACTATCTATTACCGATAATTTCAGTTCTTGCAGAGAATACCTTACTGAAAATTGCTTATCATTTCCTTTTGCTCCTCGTTGGGTTCGACACTCTCACTTATTGAAAGGACTATGATAGATCCTCTATACTTGTGGGTCATCAAAACTCTTTTCTGGCGCCGTTGCCGAGGAGTGAAGCGCCTTTGGTAGGTGGAATTTTGTATGGAAAAATTTATATAGTGTGCTGAAATTTACTGTCACTTGTTACTATGGAACATAATCCTTTGAGGGGCTTGTTCGGGGTATCTTCACCCCGCCCAGTAGAGCAAAGAGTTGCTCCTCAACCTACTGAACCTACTGAAAATGTTCACTTTGAAATTCCTTCGGGTATGGTAGAAAAACTGCTAGCTAATCCTTTTCACAGGTGATGGAACATTACATCCCGATTTGCACCTAATATATGTGGATGAAATTTTTGGATTATTTAAGCTTGAAGGTATGCCCGAGGATGTTATCAAGAAGAAGGTCTTCCCTTTATCTTTGAATGGAAAGGCATTGACATGGTTTAGGCTATGTGATGATATGGGATCATGGAACGACAACCGATTGAAATTGCAATTTCATCAGAAGTTTTATCCTATGGATCTTATTCATCGTGATCGTAATTATATATATAATTTTTGGCCTCTCGAAGGAGAAAACATCGCTCAAGCTTGGGGGGGGGGCTTAAGTCAATGTTATATTCATGCCCCAATCATGAGCTCCCAAGAGAAATTATTATTCGAAATTTTTATGCTCGGCTTTCTCTCAATAATCGCTCCATGCTCGATACTTCTTGTAGTGGTTCTTTTATGATGAAGACTATTGAATTCAAATGGGATTTATTGGAGAGTCCCCGAAGTTTGATTGTGTTAACTCTTTTATGGATACCATGCCTTTCATGAATTTAGCACTAAATATGGACTTGATTCTGAGATAGTAGCCTATTTCTATGAATCCTTTGCTACTCATGTTGATCTCCCTAAGGATAAGTGGTTTAAATATAATACTCACATTGAAATAAAAGTAGATGCACCTATTAAAGTTGAAGAAAATACTATCACTTATAATGTTGATCATGTTGTTCCAACTGCTTATATTGAGAAACCACCTTTCCCTCTTAGAATAAAGGATCATGCTAAAGCTTGAACTGTGGATCGTAAGAGTAATAGTAGAACACCTACACCCTCGGAGCAAATCAAAGTTGAACCTAGTATTGCTATGGTTAAAGATCTCTTGGCCAATAATATTGATGGGCATGTTATTTACTTTTGTGATGAAGCTGCTAGAATTGCTAGACCCGATACTAAAAATAAACATAGACCTGTTGTAGGCATGCCTATTATTTCTGTTAAAATAGGAGATCATTGCTATCATGGCTTATGTGATATGGGTGATAGTGGAAGTGCAATACCTCATTCCTTATATAAAAGAAATTATGCATGATATTGCACCTGCTCAGATAGAGGAAATTGATGTTACAATTAAGCTTGCCAATAGAGACACTATTTCACCAGTTGGGATTGTTAGAGATGTTGAAGTCTTGTGTGGGAAAGTTAAATATCCTGCTGATTTTCTTGTTCTTGGTTCCCCACAAGTTGACTTTGGCCCATTATATTTGGTAGACCCTTCTTGAATACTGTTAATGCTAAGATAGACTGCAAAAAGGATGTTGTCACTATAGGTTTGGGGGATATGTCGCATGAGTTTAATTTTGCTAAATTTCGTAGACAACCCCATGATAAAGAATTGCCTAGTAAAGATGAAATTATTGGTCTTGCTTCTATTATCGTGCCTCCTAATGATCCTTTAGAACAATATTTGCTTGACCATGAGAATGGTATGTTTATGAATGAAAGAAGGGAAATAGATGAAGTATTCTTTAAACAGGGACCTATTTTGAAACACAACTTGTCTGTTGAAATTCTAGGGGATCCTCCTCCACCCAAGGGTGATCTCGTGTTTGAGCTTAAACCTTTACCTGATACTCTTAAATATGCTTATCTCGATGAGAAAAAGATATATCCTATTATTATTAGTGCTAACCTTTCAGAGCAGGAAGAAAAGAAATTATTGAAAAAACTGAAGAAGAACCATGCTGCTATTAGATATACTCTTGATGATCTTAAGGGCATTAGACCCACACTATGCTAGCACAAAATAAAATTGGAGAAAGACGCAAAACCGGTTGTTGATCACCAACGAAGGTTAAATCCTAAGATGAAAGAAGTGGTAAGAAAAGAAATACTAAAGCTTCTGGAGGCAGGTATAATTTATCCCATTGCTGATAGTCAATGGGTAAGTCTTGTCCATTGTGTCCCTAAGAAGGGAGGTATTACTGTTGTTCCTAATGATAAAGATGAATTGATCCCACAAAGAATTGTTACAGGTTATAGAATGGTAATTGATTTCTGCAAATTAAATAAAGCTACTAAAAAGGATCATTACACTTTACCTTTTATTGATCAAATGCTAGAAAGATTATCCAAACATACACATTTTTTCTTTCTAGATGGTTATTCTGGTTTCTCTCAAATACATGTGTCAAAAGAGGATCAAGAAAATACAGCTTTTACTTTCCCTTTCGGCACCTTTGCTTATAGACGTGTGCCTTTTGGTTTATGCAATGCACCTGCTACCTTTCAAATATGTATGACTACTATATTCTCTGACTTTTGTGAAAAGATTATTGAGGTTTTCATGGATGATTTCTCTGTTTATGGAACTTCTTTCAATGATTGCTTAAGCAACCTTGATCGAGTTTTGCAGAGATGTGAAGATACTAATCTTGTCTTGAATTGGGAGAAGTGCCACTTTATGGTTAATGAAGGTATTGTCTTGGGGCATAAAATTTCTGAAACAGGTATTGAAGTTTATAAAGCTAAGGTTGATTCTATTTAAAATATGTCGTGTCCTACGGACATTAAAGGTATAAGAAGTTTCCTTGTTCATGCCGGTTTTTATAGGAGGTTCATTAAGGACTTCTCTAAAATTTCTAGGCCTCTGACTAATCTCTTACAAAAAGATGTCCCTTTTGTCTTTGATGATGATTGGGTAGAAGCATTTGAAATACTTAAGAAAGCTTTGATTTATGCACCTATTGTTCAACCACCTGATTGGAATTTACCCTTTAAAATTATGTGTGATGCCAGTGATTATGCTGTAGGTGTTGTTCTAGGACAAAGAGTTGATAAGAAATTAAATGTTATCCAATATGCTAGTAAAACTCTAGACAGTGCCCAAGGAAATTATGCTACTACTGAAAAGGAATTTTAGCAGTTGGATTTCCTTGCGATAAGTTCAGACCTTATATAGTTAATTCTAAAGTAACTATTCACACTAATCATGCTGCTATTAAATATCTTATGGAAAAGAAATATGTTAAACCTAGACTTATTAGATGGGTTCTCTTGCTACAAGAATTTGATTTGCATATTATTGAAAGAAAGGGAGCTGAGAACCCCGTTGCAGACAACCTGTCTAGGTTAGAGAAAATTCTTGATGACCCACTACCTATTGATGATAGCTTCCCTGATGAACAATTATCTGTTTTAAATGCTTCTCGTACTGCTCCATGGTATGCTGATTATGCTAATTATATTGTTGCTAAATTTATACCACCTAGTTTCACATACCAACAAAAGAAAAAGTTTTTCTATGATTTAAGACCTTGCTTTTGGGATGACCCACACCTTTATAAAGAAGGAGTAGTTGCTGTCATTAGACGTTGTGTACCTGAGCATGAACAGGAACATATCCTATGCAAGTGTCACTCCAAGGCTTATGGATGACACCATGCTGGAGATAGAACTGCACATAAGGTATTGCAATCCGGTTTTTATTGGCCTACTCTCTTCGAGGATGCCCGTAAGTTTGTCTTGTCTTGTGATGAATGTCAAAGAATTGGTAATATTAGTAGACGTCAAGAAATTCATATGAATTATTCACTTGTTATTGAACCATTTGATGTTTGGGGGTTTGATTATATGGGACCGTTTCCTTCCTCTAATGGGTATACACATATTTTAGTTGTTGTTGATTATGTTACTAAGTGGGTAGAAGCTATTCCAACTAGTAGTGCTAATCATAACACCTCTATTAAGATGCTTAAAGAAGTTATTTTTCCGAGGTTTGGAGTCCCTAGATACTTAATGACTGATGGTGGTTCACATTTTATTCATGGTGCTTTTTGTAAGATGCTTGCTAAGTATGATGTTAATCATAGAATTGCATCTCCATATCATCCATAGTCTAGTGGTCAAGTAGAATTGAGTAATAGAGAGCTTAAATTAATTTTACAAAAGACTTTTAATAGATATCGAAAGAACTGGTCCAAGAAACTTGATGATGCATTATGGGCCTATAGAATTGCATATAAAAATCCTATGGGTATGTCTCCATATAAAATGTTTTATGGTAAAACATGTCACTTACCTCTTGAACTAGAACATAAGGCATATTGGTCCATTAAAGAGCTCAATTATGATTTCAAACTTGCAAGTGAGAAGAGGCTTTTTGACATTAGCTCACTTGATGAATGGAGAACCCAGGCCCATGAGAATGCCAAACTATTTAAAGAAAAAGTTAAAAGATGGCATGACAAAAGGATACAAAAACGTGAGTTTAATGTAGGTGATTATGTATTGTTATACAACTCTCGTTTAAGATTTTTTGTAGGAAAACTCCTCTCTAAATGGGCAGGTCCTTACGTTATCGAGGAGGTTTATCGTTTCGCTGCTATAAAAATCAACAACTTCGAAAGCACAAATCCAAGGGTGGTGAACGGTCAAATAATCAAACATTATATCTCAGGTAATCCTATAAATGTTGAAACTAATGTTATTGAAACCGTAACTCCGGAGGAATACATAAGGGACACTTTCCAGAACGTTTCAGACTCCGAAAAGGAAGAGGTATGTGGTACGGTAAGTAAACCGACTCCAAAATAGTTGTAATAGCAATTTTTCTCTGTTTTGGAATATTTAAAAAATAGGAAAATAATAAGTAGTCCAGGAAGGACACGAGGCGTCCACGAGGTGGAGGGCGCGCCCCATGCCTCGTGGGCACCTCGTGTGCTCTCCGGACTCCGATTTCTTGCATGATACTTCTTTTGGTCGTAAAAATTCATTATATAATCTCCCAAAGGTTTTGACCACCGTACCACGCAAAGATCCTCTGTTTTTGTTTCGACCTGTTATGTTGCTGATTAGATCAAGATGTCTTCTCAAGACTCTGATGGAGAGAGCTATGTCTCACATCTCATTGCTGATCCAAAGACCTATGGGGACCTATCGCCTTGTGGTCGAACTACGGATGATGAGGAAGATGCTCACTTAAGGATGATCAATGATTCAAGTTCAGAGGAGGAGGATGTCCCTCTACCTCAACCTGGGGATATGCACGTGAAGTTCAAGAAGTCTAGTCTCCCCGAGAGGGCTAAATTGTCTAACAACCGATCTATTCCTTCTCGTTTTCGGCAAAAAAGCAAAGGAGATTTATGTGACAAGATCTTGAAGCTGGAATCGGAGGTCGATGATTTAAAGGAGGAGATCGCTCTTCTCAATTACAATACGAAAAAGCTGAAGGCACAATTGTCGTCATCACCAACATCTTCTTCACCAACAAAGAAGAACGGAGTATTTGGTATGGGCACTCCCTTGGCAACTGCCAAGTTTGGGGGAGTGCCCCGGTATCGTATCACCATCACACTTTTATCTTTACCATTTTTCTAGTTCAATCCTTTTGGTAATATCTTGATCTAGTAGAATAAAGTTTTAGTATGATCTAGTTTTGAGTTTTTTGCTTTATGATCCTTCTATGTAATCGAGTCCGTGAGCTATATATATAATAAAGATTAGTGTTGAGTCAAGGGCTTGATTATCTTGCTATGATCTTGAGGGAATAAACATAAAAGAGAAAGAATAAAAAGAAATAAAGAGATCATATGGATCTTATGGAGAGTAACGACTTCACATATAAAGAGTATGATGAATAAAAATTGTTGGGAGTTGACAAGCATAGTTTTGGTCATCGTTGCAATTAATAGGAAGTAATAAAGAAAGAGAGGTTTTCACATATAAATATACTACCTTGGACATCTTTTATGATTGTGAGCACTCATTAAAATATGACATGCTAAAAAGTAGATGCTGGACAAGGAAGACAATGTAATGGGTTATGTTTTCTTACATCTGAAATAAATTATATTTTCATGGATCATCCAACATGTTGAGCTTGCCTTTCCCTCTCATGCTAGCCAAATTCTTTGCACCAAGTAGAGATACTACTTATGCTTCCAAATATCCTTAAACCCAGTTTTGCCATGAGAGTCCACCATATCTACCTATGGATTGAGTAAGATCCCTCAAGTAAGTTTTCATCGTTGCAAGCAATAAAAATTGCTCTCTAAATATGTATGATTTATTAGTGTGGAGAAAATAATCTTTATACGATCTTGTGATGTGGAAGAAATAAAATTGACGGACTGCATAATAAAGGTCCATATCACAAGTGGCAATATAAAATGACGTTCTTTTGCATTAAGATTTTGTGCATCCAACCATAAAAGCACATGACAACCTCTGCTTCCCTCTGCGAAGGGCCTACCTTTTATTCTTGTCTTATACTTCATACAAGAGTCATGGTGATCTTCACCTTTCCTTTTTACATTTAATCCTTTGGCAAGCACAATGTGTTGGAAAGATCCTGATATATAGCTAATTGGATGTGAGTTCTCATGAACTATTATTGTTGACATTACCCTTGAGGTAAAAGGTTGGGAGGCAAAACTATAAGCCCCTATCTTTCTCTGTGTCCAACTAAAACTTCATACCCATAAATATTGCGTGAGTGTTAGCAATTGTGAAAGACTAGATGATAGTTGAGGATGTGAACTTGCTGAAAAGCTCTTATATTGACTCTTTCTGATGTTATGATAAATTACCATTGCTTCAATGACTGAGATTATAATTTGTTAGTTTTCAATGAAGTTTCTGATTCATACTTGAAATTGTGAATGAATTGTTACTTTAGCATAAGAAATCATATGACTATATATATATATATGTTGTTGTTATAAGAATGGTCATGATGCCCTCATGTCCTTATTTTATTTTATCGACACCTCTATCTCTAAACATGTGGACATATTTTTCGATATCGGCTTTCGCTTGAGGACAAGCGAGGTCTAAGATTGGGGGAGTTGATACGTCCGTTTTGCATCATGCTTTTATATCGATATTCATTGCATTATGGGTTGTTATTACACATTATGTCACAATACTTATGTCTATTTTCTCTTATTTTATAAGGTTTACATGAAGAGGGAGAATGCCGGCAGCTTGAATTCTAGGCTGGAAAAGGAGCAAATATTATAGACCTATTCTGCACAACTCTAAAAGTCCTGAAACTTCACGGGAGCATGTTTTAGAATATATAAAAAATATTGGGCGAAGGAAGTACTAGAGGGGGGCCACCCACCATCCATGAGGGTGGGGCGCGCCCTACCCCCCTGGGTACGCCCCCTGCCTCGTGGGCCCCCTGGCGGCCTCCGGTGGCCATCTTCTGCTATATGAGGTCTTTCGTCCAAAAAAATCATAGGAAAGCTCACGGGACGAAACTCCGCCGCCATGAGGCGGAACCTTGGCAGAACCAATCTAGGGCTCCGATGGAGCTGTTCTGCCTGGAAACATCCCTCTGGGAGGGGGGAAATCATCACCATCGTCATCACCATCGATCCTCTCATCGGGAGGGGGTCAATCTCCATCAACATCTTCACCAACACCATCTCCTCTCAAACCCTAGTTTATCTCTTGTATCCAATCTTTGTCTCCAAACCTCAGATTGGTACCTGTGGGTTGCTAGTAGTGTTGATTACTCCTTGTAGTTGATGCTAGTTGGTTTACTCGATGGAAGATTGTATGTTCAGATCCTTTATGTGTATTAATACCCCTATGATTATGAACATGAATATGATCTGTGAGTAGTTATGTTTGTTCCTGAGGACATGGGAGAAGTCTTGCCATAAGTAGTCATGTGAATTTGGTATTCGTTTGATATTTTGATGAGATGTATGTTGTCTCTCCTCTAGTGGTGTCATGTGAACGTCGACTACATGACACTTCACCATTGTTTGGGCCTAGAGGAAGGCATTGGGAGTAATATGTAGATGATGGGTTGCTAGAGTGACAGAAGCTTAAACCCTAGTTTATGAGTTGCTTCGTAAGGGGCTGATTTGGATCCATATGTTTCATGCTATGGTTAGGTTTACCTTAATACTTCTTTTGTAGTTGCGGATGCTTGCAAGAGGGGTTAATCATAAGTGGGATGATTGTCCAAGGAAGGGTAGTACCCAAGCATCGGTCCACCCACATATAAAATTATCAAAGTACCGAACGCGAATCATATGAGCGTGATGAAAACTAGCTTGACGATAAGTCCCATGTGTCCTCGGGAGCGCTTTCCTTTATATAAGAGTTTGTCCAGGCTTGTCCTTTGCTACAAAAAGGATTGGGCCATCTTGCTGCACCTTATTTACTTTTATTACTTGTTACCCGTTACAAATTACCTTATCACAAAACTATCTGTTACCGATAATTTCAGTGCTTGTAGAGAATACCTTACTGAAAATTGCTAATCATTTCCTTCCGCTCCTCGTTGGGTTCGACACTCTCACTTATCGAAAGGACTGCGATAGATCCCCTATACTTGTGGGTCATCACCTGCCACCGTCACTCGGCCGCAAATATTAAGATTCCTGGTTTTTAAATTCTAGTAAATCCAAAACTCATTTGAAATTCATGAAACTTGGCATGCTATCATGGAGCGGCATCAACATGTCGTGGTGAAATTTTTGTGCCATTTGGGGCAGGTTTGGGTATAAGCTTCTCACAAACCAGAGCCTCTCACAACAAGCATGATGGTTTCGGTTGGGAACATGCCACCTTTGGGGACGAAATGATATCAGTTGCCTCTTATTGCTTCCAAAAAAATTCAAGTGTCAACATAGAACAACAGGAGTGTTGTGTTCAATTTTGGAATTTTTCAGGGTTCGTTCAGACATTTTTATACATTAACTGGGTTTTCCAGGCATTTTATGTGCATAATTCAAATTTGAACTACATGCACATTCTCGAGTGCATATAAACTCATTGAAAAATCAAATATGTGTCCTTGGTTGCATGCTTAGGTCCCATGCAAGAAATGGAAATGAATTTCAAACACCCTGCCATCGTCACTCGGTCGCAATCATTGAGATACATGGCTTTTAAATTCTAGTAAATCCAAAAGTCGTTTGAAATTCATGAAACTTGGCATGCTATCATGGAGCAGCATCAACATGACGTGGTAAAAATTTTGTCCCATTTGGGACAGGTTTAGGTATAAGCTTCTCACAAGCCACAGCTTCTCACAACAAGCGTGATGGTTTCGGTAGGGAATGTGCCACCTTTGGGGATGAAATGATATCCGTTGCCTTTTATTGCTTTCAAAAAAATTCGAGTGTCAACATAGAACAAGATGAGTGTTGTGTTAAATTTTGGAATTTTTTGGGGTTCGTTTGGACATTTTTATACATTAACTGGGTTTTCTAGTCTTTTTATGTGCATAATACAAATTTGAACTACATGCACATTCCCAGTGCATATAAACTGGTTGAAAATTAAATATGTGTCCTTGGTTGCATGCTTAGGTCCCATGAATGAAATGGGAATGAATTTCAAACACCCTGCCACCGTCACTCAGTCGCAAACATTGGGATACCTGGCTTTTAAATTCTAGTAAATCCAAAAGTCGTCTAAAATTCATGAAACTTGGCATGCTATCATGGAGCAGCATCAACATGCCGTGGTAAAAAATTTGTCCCATTTGGGGCAGGTTTGGATATAAGTTTCTCACAAACCTTAGCTTCTCACAACAAGCATGATGGTTTTGGTAGGGAACGTGCCACCTTTGGGGACGAAACGATATCTGTTGCCTCTTATTGCTTTCAAAAAATTTCTATTGTCAACATAGAACAACAGGAGTGTTGTGTTTACTTTTGGTTTTTTTCGGGGTTCATTTGGACATTTGTATACATTAATTGGGTTTTCTAGGCATTTCATGTGCATAATTCAACTTTGAACTACATGCACAAGCTCCAGTGCATATAAATTGGTTGAAAAATCAAATATGTGTCCTTCGGGGCATGCTTAGGTCCCATGCAAGAGATGGGAATGAATTGCAAACACCAGGGCATTGTTGATTACCGGCAAAACATTGAGATACTTTGTTTTTAAATTCTAGTAAATCCAAAACTTGTCTGAAATTCATGAAAGTTGGCATGCTATAATGGAATGGGATCCGACATGTTGTGGTATTTTTTGTATCCATTTTGAGAGAAGGCGCACTCGAATAACAGCCAACATAGGCATTTTGAAACAAATAGTTGTGACTGTAACATCTCAAATGTTTTGTATAATTTAAATTGTGTGCATTCTGTTAACCATTCATGTGACGCCACGCTTCACATTATTAATGGCTAGGAGGTGCCGTGCGGATAGGTGCTTGAGTGCTTGACTAAACGGAAGGCAGGGCCCCAAATTTTTAGTTCGCCCCGGGCCCCCGAAATCTCAGGAACGGCCCTGCCTTTGGTGGGTGTTCCATGCACACCCAACAGGGACGCCACGCGCACTACGCTACGCCGGGGACTGCGCCGCCGCCACGGCATAGCCTCCCAGCTGGAGCTATCCTCTGATGACGGGGGAGTGGCTGAGCGACGACGACAGACCGGTGCCATTGGCGATTCTGGGAGAAGCACATGAGGTAAGCTATAGGGAGGGAGGGGGAAATGCGACGCAGGGCTCGCCGGCCGTGAGGGTTTTTATAGCAGGCCAGTAAGCATTGGGCTTTTGGGGGATTTCACCGAGTCAGGCGAGAAGCTTGCGTGGGAACCTGCGAGGTTGCGCGGGAATGGGCTCACCGATGATTCATTGGAGCCACTGTTTGGCCAAAAGAATGCCCCCGTGCGCTGCACAAGCTTGCACTATAAGCCGTCTGCGGCAGCGGGGTGACAAGACGCACGAGAGGAGGACGAAAGGACACATACACATACGGTTAATACAAAAAACGTTTGCAAATTAATTACCTACTATAACCTGTCCTAGTTTATAAGTTGGATTTAACTCATAAAATACGAATGCATGTTGCCAAAGATTATATCGTTGGAGTCGTATTTGAACATAGTTTCCAGCTATACAATTTTTGTAACATGCATTAACACTTTTTTGGTTAAATTTAAGGTTATATACCAGCAAGCGTTTGCCCGCAACACACATGGCTTATTCCATCACAAACAGCTCGGATGGATCAACTGTATGCCACGTATCGCACACACAACTCTAATCTGATTCATGCTTGATGTCTCCGACATCGCTTGCACAGTTTGTCTTATTTGCCACGTATCACTGTGCCGGCCTCTGCTCGTGTCCCTCGGCAAGCTCTGCTCGCCGTTAGGCGCCGCAGTGCGCTGTGCTCGCCGTTAGGCGTCGCGGCGCACTCTCCTCGCGTTCGTTGGCGCACTCGGCTTGTGGACACCTTTTCCTTGTGCGTTCAACTACTATATGCATATATATATAGTTGCTCTCCGTTGAGGTGATCGTGGAGCACTCTACTCGCATCCCTCCGTGCGCGCTCTGCCAGCGGTTGGGCGTGCGCACGATCATGTCGGGGGGCCCATATGCATGCGGTTGCGCCGCGCGCGTTTCCACACCATGAAGTTACGTGCGGCATGATGGAGTTACGTGCTACAAATTAGAACTGCCATCAGGGCCTGCCGATATTCCTGGCCGTCCGGCTTCCCCTTTAATTCCCGCGGCCATTATAACCTTAGTCTCTTCAACCTTTCGATCGCGCCCCACAACACAACAAGCACACTCACGACAACACATAGAGAGGGGATGTCGGGCGGCCCTCCAATGGAGTTCGGCGAGCATAGAGTGGAGACCCACGCGAGGGAGACGGATCTCTCGGTGGTGTACACCATTGACCCGGTCGTGGTGGACGACTACATCAACAACGTTGAGCAGTTGCTTGCTCGAGACAAGTACAAGGTGGTCGGCATCGACCTCCAGTACACCACCGTTCGTCCCGGCATAGATCAGAACGTTGTCGTCGCCTAGTTGTGCATGTGCCATCATGTCCTCATCTACCACTACTGCATGGCCACAAAGCCTTGCGACCGTTTCAATAGGTTTGTCAACAGCACCGACTACAAGTTCGCCATGGTGGAAACCACCGACAATGTAAATGCGCTTAGTGTTACGGGCTTGGCCTGCAAGAACCTTGTCGAAATTCGTGACCAGTACAGGGTCTAGGGCAGCACGAAGAAGGACTCCCTGGTCGAACTTGCCTCAGCCATCATCGACCCCTACTACGAAAAGATGAAGCAGGATGCCTAGAGAATAAGTCCCCTCTCCTGGCACAGGGCCTGGATGCGGCAACTGGATGAATGTCACCTCAGGTTCGCGGCCAAGAGTGTGCACACATGTTGCGAGATGTACATGCGGATTGTTGACATGAGGAAGTGCCTCGTTACCCAAATTGACGAGCCCGGATCGAGCCACAAGCAGAGCAAGCGTCACAAGAAGTAGAGGATGATCAGATGATCATTTATGCTAGTTAATCATGCATGTAATATATAGTTTACTTTATTGGTGTGTGGAAATGTCATGTGTGTAGTAGCCACCTATGTAATTATGCATGTAATAGTTTACTTTGGTGTGTGCAAATGCCATGGTTGTAGTAGCCACCTATGTAAGTGGATGTTTAATTTGGTTATGCAAGCATGTCCTTATAAGTGTGTATATATATGTTGGTGTTCTGTATGCAATCCCATCGCACAACACACACGTCTTATTAGCAGCAACCGTCTCTGTTATTATCAGTCTTCACACACATTTCTGATTACATACCTATTTGCCACGTATCACACACATCTTGTTAAGTTGAACCGTTTCTGTTCTCATGTCTCAATGCAAACAATTCATCCGTGTGAACTGCATGCCATATATCGCACACACCTTCATCTGGCTGACCGTTTCTTTTGTGTGTCCTAATCACAAATGGTTCATCCGTGTGAACCGTATGCTGTATATTGCACACACCTCCATCTGGTTGCCCGTTTCTTTTGTTCCTCCTCATCGCAAAAAGTTAATTAAACTGAACCATATGCCCTGCATCGCATACGCAGCTAAAATCTGAACCGTGTTTGATGGCTCCGCCATCGCAAACATTTTGCACCTTTCTTGACGAGTTTTTTACACCACCGTTTGCGATTATGGCATCGCACACAGTCTCGTCGAAGGGTCTCTGATCGTAGTGTCGCGTTAGCAGCATCCTGTAGTAGTGATTGTCCCCTTCCGCAGTGGCTATCATGTACTACTGACGAACCGCTTTCACCCGTTTCAACGCAGTCCTGCACTATGCTTATCTAAATCTCAAGATGCCAGGACCGCGTGGCGTTATAAAAGTCAATGGAAACATGGAGCGCTCCCTCCGTACGTAGGAGCATATCACAGCCCTTGCAGCCGAAGTACAGGGTGGCATCATTAAGCCGAATACTACAACGGCGGTCAAGCCCCCGGACACTGTCAAATGAGTCCGGTCTACCCTATAGAATGGATGTCCGGCTCATCTAGAGCTAGACTAGCAATTCAGCCTCCATCAAAACCCCAACCTGATAGCGGCATATGTACCGCACGTACATAACTACGCACTAAAGATACCATGGGCTAGGGTGGAGGCCTACTAAAAATATGGTCCGCAACACGGTTCGACCCTATCCGGACCCTCATATTCTTACTTTTCTTCTTATTATTTTTATTTTTTAGGGTTTTTGCAACCCACGTCACTTTTCGACGGTACCAAGGGCCCTTCTTCCAGGACCCTTATGTATGCTCAATCGTTTATCCTCTCAAAGGATCACACACCAAGGCGACAAGCAACACAGACGTGCGTCAGAGTATTAAAAGGATCAGCAAGATCATCTTCCCCTTTTCAGGACCTGTATACTGCTTTCCCTTGTGCCCGACATGTAAAATAGCCAAGATGCTTATTGCATCCTCTGTAAAAATATGTTTTGACGTATAAATCAGACTATAATGGAGATAGTTTTGCCCAACCCTGCCCGGTATTAGCTTATTTGCTAATCTGTATTCCCTCTTTACGACATATTGTTGTATATACCTCGGCATGATTCAAATCGCCAGGGGCTTTATCCGTCCACATATATTCTCAAACAAGTCCGAACACTTTTATAGTATGCTTCGGCGTCCCGAATATGGCACTATATGCATCGGCTCTGAATCATGTCTTTGGTCAATATTTGGGTTGCCGGCTCCTATGATTACCACCTTATGTTCCGCTTGTTCGGCTAAGGTAGTAAAGGGAGAACTACTGTGATTGTGTTTCTAGTTCGTCCGGTCAAACACCTCAGTAGAGAAAGCCGAAAATTGACTGTCATGATGCGGTGAGAGCTAGTCAACAATTCGGCGGCCTACTAAATCTCTAGCAATTTCTTCCGTATTACATGAAGGACTGGCTCTTTCCAGTCATGTGCATAAGGCACCCAAGTTCGGATTGCCGCACAAGCACTAGGGGGTATCTCACAATCTCATTGTCAAAATCCTATGGCAAAGTGAGAGTAATAAAGCTCCATAGTCCGATTGCCTGGTTCGCCGCACTAACACCTGTTGGGGAACGTAGTAATTTCAAAAATTTCCTACGCACACGCAAGATCATGGTGATGCACAGCAACGAGAGGGGAGAGTGTTGTCCATGTACCCTCGTAGACCGAAAGCGGAAGCGTTAGCACAACGCGGTTGATGTAGTCGTACATCTTCACGATCCGACCGATCAAGTACCGAACATATGGCACCTCCGAGTTCAGCACATGTTCAGCTCGATGACGATCCCCGGACTCCGATCCAGCAAAGTGTCGGGGAAGAGTTCTGTCAGCACGACGGCGTGGTGACGATCTTGATGTTCTACCATCGCAGGGCTTCGCCTAAGCACCGCTACAATATTATCGAGGATTATGGTGGAGGGGAGCACCGCACACGGCTAAGAAAACGATCACGAAGATCAACTTGTGTGTCTATGGGGTGCCCCTTGGCCATGTATATAAAGGAGTGGATGAGAGGGGAGAGGGCCGGCCCCTATGGCTGAAAGCACAAGTGCTCCCTAGGTGGTTTTGATAATTGATGACAACATATCTCTTGTTGGACTAACGTTTTCATCTAGTATGTTTCAGATAAGTTCAACAATGGAGTGGCATGGACTAAAGGTTGTGGGAAGTTCTCCAAGATGCTAAGGACAAAGGATTGTCTAAAGCTTGAAGCTCAAGACTCTTCATTTTACATTTTAGTGATCCAAGATCACATTGAGTCCATAGGAAAAGCCAATACTATCAAGGAGGGATGAGGTGTTGCTTAATGAACCTCTTGCTTCATGTGCTTAATGATATGCTCCAAAATCCTCAGCTACTTTCCCACTTCCACATATGACCTAATCCTAAAGCCAAACTCGGACCTACCGATTATTCCTATCCGGCGCCACCGAGTTTCACTTGTCATAGCCACTGCCAGAAACCCTAATCAGTTCGGTCTCACCGATGGGATCTCGGTCTCACCGAGATGGGGCTTGCAAACTCTCTGTTACCTATTGCATTATTCTCGGTCCTACCAAGATATGCAATCGGTCCCACTGAGTTTGCTTGGCCAACTATCTGTTTCGCTTATTACCCAAATCGGTCCCACCGAGTTTGAGTAATCGGTCAAACTGAGTTTTGGATTTACCCTAACCCTAGCACATCGGTCCCACCGAGTTGATCCAGTCGGTCCCACCGAAATCTCTAACGGTCACTAGGTTTACCTTTTCGGTCCGACCAAGTTTGTTGATTCGGTCCCACCGAGATTGGTAAATTGAGTGTAACGGTTGGATTTTGTGTGGTGGCTATATATACCCCTCCACCTCCTCTTCATTCGAAGAGAGAGCCATCAGACTAAGCCTACACTTCCAGCATCCTATTTCTGAGAGAGAACTACCTACTCATGTGTTGAGGCCAAGATATTCCATTCCTACCATATGAATCTTGATCTCTAGCCTTCCCCAAGTTGCTTTCCACTCAAATCTTCTTCCCACCAGATCCAAATCCTATGAGAGAGAGTTGAGTGTTGGGGAGACTATCATTTGAAGCACAAGAACAAGGAGTTCATCATCAACACACCATTTGTTACTTCTTGGAGAGTGGTGTCTCCTAGATTGGCTAGGTGTCACTTGGGAGCCTCCGACGAGATTGTGGAGTTGAACCAAGGAGTTTGTAAGGGCATGGAGATCGCCTACTTCGTGAAGATCTACCGCTAGTGAGGCAAGTCCTTCGTGGGCGATGGCCATGGTGGGATAGACAAGGTTGCTTCTTCGTGGACCCTTTGTGGGTGGAGCCCTCCGAGGACTCGCGCAACCGTTACCCTTCGTGGGTTGAAGTCTCCATCAACGTGGATGTAGGATAGCACCACCTATCCGAACCACGGGAAAAACATCCGTGTCTCTAATTGCGTTTGAATTCTCCAAACCCTTCCCTTTACATTCTTGCAAGTTGCATGCTTTACTTTCCGCTGCCTATATACTCTTTGCATACTTGCTTGATATGTATTGTGATTATTGAAATTATGCTTAAATTCCACTTAAACCGAAAAAGCTTAAAAATTGCAACTTTAGCATTATGTGTCTAATCACCCCCCTAGACACATCTACTTCAAGGTCCTACAATGGCGCGCCCTGGAGGAGTCCAATATATCAATCTTTACGTCTCGAGCATTTCGAGACTCCTCGTCATGTCCCCGATCTCATCCGGGACTCTGAACTCCTTCGGTACATCAAAACTCATAAACTTATAATATAACTGTCATCGAAACCTTAAGCGTGCGGACCCTACGGGTTCGAGAACAATGTAGACATGACCGAGACATGTATCCGGTCAATAACCAATAGCGGAACCTGGATGCTCATATTGGCTCCCACATATTCTACGAAGATCTTTATCAGTCAGACCGCATAACAACATACTTTGTTCCCTTCGTCGTCGGTATGTTACTTGCCCGAGATTCGATCGTCGGTATCTCAATACCTAGTTCAATCTCGTTACTGGCAAGTATCTTTACTTGTTCCGTAATACATCATCCCGCAACTAACTCATTAGTTGCAATGCTTGCAAGGCTTATAGTGATGTGCATTACCGAGTGGGCCCAGAGATACCTCTCTGACAACCGGAGTGACAAATCCTAATCTCGAAATACGCCAACCCAACAAGTACCTTCGGAGACACCTGTAGAGCACCTTTATAGTCACCCAGTTACGTTGTGACGTTTGGTAGCACACAAAGTGTTCCTCCGGCAAACGGGAGTTGCATAATCTCATAGTTATAGGAACATGTATAAGTCATGAAGAAAGCAATAGCAACAAACTAAACGATCAAGTGCTATGCTAACGGAATGGGTCAAGTCAATCACATCATTCTCCTAATGATGTGATCCCGTTAATCAAATGACAACTCATGTCTATGGTTAGGAAACATAACCATCTTTGATCAACGAGCTAGTCAAGTAGAGGCATACTAGTGACACTCTGTTTGTCTATGTATTCACACATGTATTATGTTTCCGGTTAATACAATTCTAGCATGAATAATAAACATTTATCATGATATAAGGAAATAAATAATAACTTTATTATTGCCTCTAGGGCATATTTCCTTCAATCTCCCACTTGCACTAGAGTCAATAATCTAGTTCACATCGCCATGTGATTTAATACCAATAGTTCACATCACCATGTGATTAACACCCATAGTTCACATCGACATGTGACCAACACCCAAAGGGTTTACTAGAGTCAATAATCTAGTTCACATCGCTATGTGATTAACACCCAAAGAGTACTAAGGTGTGATCATGTTTTGCTTGTGAGAGAAGTTTAGTCAATTGGTCTGCCATATTCAGATCCGTAAGTATTTTGCAAATTTCTATGTCAACAATGCTCTGCACAGAGCTACTCTAGCTAATTGCTCCCACTTTAAATATGTATCCAGATTGAGACTTTGAGTTATCTGGATCAGTGTCAAAACTTGCATCGATGGAACCCTTTACGACGAACCTTTTGTCACCTCCATAATCGAGAAACATATCCTTATTCCACTAAGGATAATTTTGACCAATGTACAGTGATCTACTCCTAGATCACTATTGTACTCCCTTGCCAAACTCAGGGCAGGGTATACAATAGGTCTGGTACACAGCATGGCATACTTTATAGAACCTATGGCTAAGGCATAGGGAATGACTTTCATTCTCTCTCTATCTTCTGCCATGGCCGGGTTTTGAGTCTTACTCAACTTCACACCTTGTAACACAGGCAAGAACTCCTTCTTTGACTGTTCCATTTTGATCTACTTCAAAATCTTGTCAAGGTATGTACTCATTGAAAAACTTATCAAGCATCTTGATCTATCTCTATAGATCTTGATGCTCAATATGTAAGCAGCTTCACTGAGGTATTTCTTTGAAAAACTCCTTTCAAACATTCCTTTATGCTTTGCAGAATAATTCTACATTATCTCCGATCAACAATATGTCATTCACATATACTTATCAGAAATGTTGTAGTGTTCCCACTCACTTTCTTGTAAATACAGGCTTCACCACAAGTCTGTATAAGACTATATGCTTTGATCAACTTATCAAAGCGTATATTCCAACTCCGAGATGTTTGCACCAGTCCATAGATGGATCGCTGGAGCTTGCATATTTTGTTAGTACCTTTAGGATTGACAAAACCTTCTGGTTGCATCATATACAACTCTTCTTTAATAAATCCATTAAGGAATGTAGTTTTGTTTATCCAATTTGCCAGATTTCATAAAATGCGGCAATTGCTAACATGATTCGGATAGACTTAAGCATAGATACGAGTGAGAAACTCTCATCGTGGTCAACACCTTGAACTTGTCAAAAAAGTTTTTGCGACAATTCTAGCATTGTAGATAGTAACACTACTATCAGCGTCCGTCTTCCTCTTGAAGATCCATTTAATCTCAATGGCTCGCCGATCAATGGGCAAGTCAATCGAAGTCCATACTTTGTTCTCATACATGGATCTCATCTCAGATTTCATGGCCTCAAGCCATTTCGTGGAATCTGGGCTCATCATCGCTTCCTCATAGTTCGTAGGCTTGTCATGGTCAAGTAACATGACCTCCAGAAGAGGATTAACGTACCACTCTGGTGCGGATCTCACTCTGGTTTACCTACGAGGTTCCGGTAGTAACTTGATCTGAAGTTACATGATAATCATCATTAGCTTCCTCACTAATTGGTGTAGTAGTCACAGGAACAGATTTATGTGATGAACTACTTTCCAATAAGGGAGCAGGTACAATTACCTCATCAAGTTCTACTTTCCTCCCACTCACTTCTTTCGAGAGAAACTCCTTCTCTAGAAAGGATCCATTCTCAGCAACGAATATCTTGCCTTCGGATCTGTGATAGAAGGTGTACCCAACATTTTCTTTTGTGTATCCTATGAAGATTTACTTCTCCGATTTGGGTTCGAGCTTATCATGTTGAAACTTTTTCACATAAGCATCGCAGTCCCAAACTTTAAGAAACGACATCTTAGGTTTCTCGCCAAACCACAGTTCATACGGTGTCATCTCCATGGATTTAGATGGTGCCCTATTTAACATGAATGTAGTTGTCTCTAATGCATAACCCCAAAACGATAGTGGTAGATCGGTAAGAGACATCATAGATCGCAACATATCTTATAAAGCACGGTTATGACGTTCGGACACACCACTACACTATGGTGTTCCACGTGGCGTGAGTAGTGAAACTATTTCACATTGTTTTAACTGAAGGGCAAACTCGTAACTCAAATATTTTACTTTTGCGATCATATCGTAGAAACTTTTATTTTTGTTACAATGATTCTCCACTTCACTCTGAAATTCTTTGAACTTTTCAAATATTTCAGACTTGTGTTTCATCAAGTAGATATACTCATATCTGCTCAAATCATTTGTGAAGATCAGAAAATAACGATACTTGCCGTGAGCCTTAACACTCATCGGGCCGCATACATCAGTATGTATTATTTCCAATAAGTCAGTTGCTCGCTCCATTGTTCCAGAGAACGGAGTTTTAGTCATCTTGCCCATGAGGCATGGTTCGTAAGCATCAAGTGATTCATAATCAAGTGATTCCAAAAGTCCATCAGCATGGAGTTTCTTCATGTGCTTTACACCAATATGACCTAAAGAGCAGTGCCACAAATAAGTTGCACTATCATTATTAACTTTGCATCTTTTGGTTTCAATATTATGAATATGTGTATCACTACGATCGAGATCCAAGGAACCATTTTCATTGAGTGTGTAACCATATAAGGTTTTATTCATGTAAACAGAACAACAATTTATTCTCTTACTTAAATGAATAACTGTATTGCAATAAACATGATCAAATCATATTCATGCTCAACGCAAACACCAAATAACACTTATTTAGGTTCAACACTAATCCCAAAAGTATAGGGAGTGTGTGATGATGATCATATCAATCTTGGAACCACTTCCAACACACATCGTCACTTCACCCTTAACTAGTCTCTGTTCATTTTGCAACTCCCGTTTCGAGTTACTACTCTTAGCAACTAAACCAGTATCAAATACTGAGGGGTTGCTACAAACACTAGTAAAGTACACATCAATAACATGTATATCAAATATACCTATGTTCACTTTGCCATCCTTCTTATCCATCAATTACTTGGGGTAGTTCCGCTTCTAGTGACCAGTCCCTTTGCAGTGGAAGCACTTAGTCTCAGGCTTAGGTCCAGACTTGGGCTTCTTCACTTGAGCAGCAACTTGCTTGCCGTTCTTCTTGAAGTTCCCTTTTTTCCCTTTGCCCTTTTCTTGAAACTAGTGGTCTTGTTAACCATCAACACTTGATGTTTTTCTTGATTTCTACCTTCGTTGATTTCAGCATCACGAAGAGCTTGGGAATCATTTCCGTTATCCCTTGCATATTATAGCTCATCATGAAGTTCTACTAACTTGGTGATGGTGACTAGAGAATTATCTCAATCACTATTTTATCTGGAAGATTAACTCCCACTTGATTCAAGCGATTGTAGTACCCAAACAATCTGAACACATGCTCACTGCTTGAGCTATTCTCCTCCATCTTTTAGCTATAGAACTTGTTGGAGACTTCATATCTCTCAACTCGGGTACTTGCTTGAAATATTAACTTCAACTCCTGGAACATCTCATATGGTCCATGACATTCAAAACGTCTTTGAAGTCCCGATTCTAAGCCGTTTAAGCATGGTACACTAAACTATCAAGTAGTCATCATATTGAGCTAGCCAAATGTTCATAACATCTGCATTTGCTCCTGCAATAGGTTTGTCACCTAGCCGTGCATCAAAGACATAATTCTTCTGTGCAGCAATGAGGATAAACCTCATATCACGGATCCAATCCGCATCATTGCTACTAACATCTTTCAACTTAGTTTTCTCTAGGAACATATCAAAAATAAAACAGGGGAGCTAAACGCGAGCTATTGATCTACAACATAGATATGCTAATACTACCAGGACTAAGTTCATGATAAATTAAAGTTCAATTAATCATATTACTTAAGAACTCCCACTTAGACAGACATCCCTCTAATCTTCTAAGTGATCACGTGATCCATGTCAACTAAACCATGTCCGATCATCACGTGAGATGGAGTAGTTTCAATGGTGAACATCACTATGTTGATCATATCTACTATATGATTCACGCTCGACCTTTAGGTCTCCGTGTTCCGAGGCCATATCTGTTATATGCTAGGCTCGTCAAGTTTAACCTAAGTATTCCGCATGTGCAACTGTTTTGCACCCGTTGTATTTGAACGTAGAGCCTATCACACCCGATCATCACATGGTGTCTCAGCACGAAGAACTTCCGCAACAGTGCATACTCAGGGAGAACACTTGTACCTTGATAATTAGTGAGAGATCATCTTATAAAGCTACCGTCGAACTAAGCAAAAATAAGATGTATAAAAGATAAACATCGCATGCAATCAAAATATGTGACATGATATGGCCATCATCATCATCTTGTGCCTTTGATCTCCATCTCCAAAGCATCGTCATGATCTCCATCGTCACCGGCATGACACTATGATCTCCATCATATTGATCTATATCAATGTGTCGTCACATGGTTGTCTCACCAACAATTGCTCTTGCAACTATTGCTATCGCATAGCGATAAAGTAAAGCAATTATTTGGCGCTTGCATCTTATGCAATAGAGAGATAACCATAAGGCTTTTGCCGGTTGCCGATAACTTCAACAAAACATGATCATCTCATACAACAACTTATATCTCATCACGTCTTGACCATATCACATCACAACATGCCCTGCAAAAACAAGTTAGACGTACTCTACTTTGTTGTTGCAAGTTTTACGTGGCTGCTACGGGCTGAGCAAGAACCGTTCTTACCTACGCATCAAAACCACAACGATAGTTTGTCAAGTTAGTGCTATTTTAACCTTCTCAAGGACCGAGCGTAGCCACACTTGGTTCAACTAAAGTTAGAGAAACTGACACCCGCCAGTCACCTGTGTGCATAGCACGGCGGTAAAACCAGTCCCGCGTAAGCATACGCGTAGTGTCGGTCCAGACCGCTTCATCCAACAATACCGCCGAACCAAAGTGTGACATGCTGGTAAGCAGTATGACTTATATCGCCCACAACTCACTTGTGTTCTACTCGTGCATATTACATCAACGCATAAAACCTAGGCTCGGATGCCACTGTTGGGGAACGTAGTAATTTCAAAAATTTCCTACGCACACGCAAGATCATGGTGATGCACATCAACAAGAGGGGAGAGTGTTGTCCACGTACCCTCGTAGACCGAAAGCGGAAGCGTTAGCACAACGCGGTTGATGTAGTCGTACGTCTTCACGATCCGACCGATCAAGTACCGAACATACGGCACCTCCGAGTTCAGCACACGTTCAGCTCGATGACGATCCCCAGACTCCGATCCAGCAAAGTGTCGGGGAAGAGTTTTGTCAGCACGACGGCGTGGTGACGATCTTGATGTTCTACTGTCGCAGGGCTTCGCCTAAGCACCGCTACAATATTATCAAGGACTATGGTGGAGGGGGCACCGCACACGGCTAAGAGAACGATCACGAAGATCAACTTGTGTGTCTATGGGGTGCCCCTTGGCCATGTATATAAAGGAGTGGAGGAGGGGGGAGAGGGCCGGCCCCTATGGCGCGCCCTGGAGGAGTCCTACTCCCACCGGGAGTAGGATTCCCCCCTTTCCAAGTAGTAGGAGTAGGAGTCAAGGCAAGGGAAGGGAGAGGAGAAGGAAGGAGGGGGCGCAGCCCCTCCCCCTAGTCCAATTCGGACTAGGCCTTGGGAGGGCGCCCAACCTCTCCTCTCTCTTTCCCCTAAAGCCCAATAAGGCCCATATACTTCCCGGCGAATTCCCGTAACTCTCCGGTACTCTGAAAAATACCTGAATCACTCGGAACCTTTCCGATGTCCGAATATAGTCGTCCAATATATCAGTCTTTACGTCTTGACCATTTTGAGACTCCTCGTCATGTCCCCGATCTCATCCGGGACTCCGAACTCCTTCGGTATATCAAAACTCATAAACTCATAATATAACTGTCATCGAAACCTTAAGCGTGCGGACCCTACGGGTTCGAGAACAATGTAGACATGACCGAGACACATATCCGGTCAATTACCAATAGCGGAACCTGGATGCTCATATTGGCTCCCACATATTCTACGAAGATCTTTATCGGTCAGACCGCATAACAACATACTTTGTTCCCTTCGTCATCGATATGTTACTTGCCCGAGATTCGATCGTCGGTATCTCCATACCTAGTTCAATCTCGTTACCAGCAAGTCTCTTTACTCGTTCCGTAATACATCATCCTGCAACTAACTCATTAGTTGCAATGCTTGCAAGGCTTATAGTGATGTGCATTACCGAGTGGACCTAGAGATACCTCTCCGACAATCGAAGTGACAAATCCTAATCTCGAAATACGCCAACCCAACAAGTACCTTCGGAGACACCTGTAGAGCACCTTTATAATCACCCAGTTACGTTGTGATGTTTGGTAGCACACAAAGGGTTCCTTCGGTAAACAGGAGTTGCATAATCTCATAGTCATAGGAACATGTATAAGTCATGAAGAAAGCAATAGCAACAAAATAAACGATCAAGTGCTATGCTAACGGAATGGGTCAAGTCAATCACTTCATTCTCCTAATGATGTGATCCCATTAATCAAATGACAACTCATGTCTATGGTTAGGAAACATAACCATCTTTGATCAACGAGCTAGTCAAGTAGAGGCATACTAGTGACACTCTGTTTGTCTATGTATTCACACATGTATTATGTTTCCGGTTAATACAATTCTAGCATGAATAATAAACATTTATCATGATATAAGGAAATAAATAATAACTTTATTATTGCCTCTAGGGCATATTTCCTTCAACACCTCCTTCACGGACCAAGACGTTGGGTCAAGTATGGTTATGTGCTACCCGAACACCCCCGTAGTATCTATGTGGGTGCTGAAGTCGACGACTGGAAAACTCTCAGGGATAAAAACGGTCACACAGGAGGAACAACACTTTAAGATAAACAAGCATAAATATATTACACAGGATTGGTTTATAATAGATTGTCTGGTTAGCCCTGATACATTTACTCGAACATAACATCCTTCGAGCATTGACCCTCTATCAAACGGGCACCCTCGAGGACATCTTCAAAGTAGCACTCCGGCTTGCGGTGGTCCTTGCCTCCAGGCGGACCTCCAACCGCCACGACGTCCGCCTTCATCTTCGCCCAGTGCATCTTGACACGGGCAAAGGCCATCCACGCACCTTCAATGCACGTCGAGCGTTTCACTGCCTCCACTCGGGGCAAGGTGTCGCCAAGCCGCTTGACCAGGCCGAAGTAGCTGCTCGGAGTAGGTCCGGCCGGCCATAGCCGGACTATGATGTCCTTCATGGCCAAACCGGACATCCTATGCAGCTCTGCCAGCTGCATCATCTGGTTGTTTAGCAGGGCTGGCCGCTCCGACGCCAAGTACTGAGACCAGAAGAGATTCTCCGTCACGTTCCCTTCTTGGGCTGAAATACTGGGCGGCGTCGGCTGCACTCCTCGGGAGATCCGCAAAGGCGTCTGGAGTACTCCATAGTCGATTTAGCAAAGCATATCTTCGACCACCGAATATATGATACGTCTCCAACGTATCTACAATTTTTGATTGCTTCATGCTATATTATCTACTATTTTGAATGTTTATGGGCTTTATTATACACTTTTATATTACTTTTGGGACTAACCTATTGACCCAGAGCCCAGTGCCAGTTCCTGTTTTCCCCTTGTTTCAGTGTTTCACAGAAAAGGAAAATCAAACGGAGTCCAATTGACCTGAAACTTCACGGAACTCATTTTTGGAAGGAAAGAAGCCCAGAAGACTTGGAGTGCACGTTAGGGGATCTACGAGGAGGCCACGAGGCAGGGGGGCGCGCCCACCCCCTGGGCACGCCCTCCACCCTCGTGGGCCCCTCGTGGCCCCCCTGACGTACTTCTTCCGCCTATATATCTCGATATACCCTACAAACATACGGGAGCACAATAGATCGGGAGTTCCGCCGCCAGAAGCCTCCGTAGCCACCGAAAGTCAATCTAGACCCGTTCCGGCACCCTGCCGGAGGGGGAATCCCTCTCCGGTGGCCATCTTCATCATCCCGGTGCTCTCCATGACGAGGAGGGAGTAGTTCTTCCTCGGGGTTGAGGGTATGCACGAATAGCTGTGTGTTTGATCTCTCTCTCTATCTCTCTCTCTCTCTCTGTCTCTCTCTTGTGTTCTTGATTTGGCACGATCTTGATGTATCGCGAGCTTTGCTATTATAGTTGGATCTTATGTTTCTCCTCCCCCTCTACTCTCTTGTAAGGGATTGAGTTTCCCCTTTGAAGTTATCTTATTGGATTGAGTCTTTAAAGATTTGAGAACACTTGATGTATGTCTTGCCGTGCGTATCTGTGGTGACAATGGGATATCACGTGATTCACTTGATGTATGTTTTGGTGACCAACTTGCGGGTTCAGCCCATGAACCTATGCATAGGGGTTGGCACACGTTTTCGTCGTGATTCTCCGGTAGAAACTTTGGGGCACTCTTTGAGGTTCTATGTGTTGGTTGAATAGATGAATCTGAGATTGTGTGATGAATATCGTATAATCATACCCACGAATACTTGAGGTGACATTGGAGTATCTAGGTGACATTAGGGTTTTGGTTGATTTGTGTCTTAAGGTGTTATTCTAGTACGAACTCTAGGGCTGTTTGTGACACCTATAGGAATAGCCCAACGGATTTATTGGAAAGAATAACTTTGAGGTGGTTTCATACCGTACCATAATCTCTTCGTTTGTTCTCCACTATTAGTGACTTTGGAGTGACTCTTTGTTGCATGTTGAGGGATAGTTATATGATCCAATTATGTTATTATTGTTGAGAGGACTTGCACTAGTGAAAGTATGAACCCTAGGCCTTGTTTCAACGCATTGCAATACCGTTTATGCTCACTTTTATCATTAGTTACCTTGCCGTTTTTATAATTTCAGATTACAAATACCTTTATCTACCATCCATATACCACTTGTATCACCATCTCTTCATCGAGCTAGTGCACCTATACAATTTACCATTGTATTGGGTGTGTTGGGGACACAAGAGACTCTTTGTTATTTGGTTGCAGGGGTGCTTGAGAGAGACCATCTTCATCCTACGCCTCCTACAGATTGATAAACCTTAGGTCATCCACTTGAGGGAAATTTGCTACTGCCCTACAAACCTCTGCACTTGGAGGCCCAACAACGTCTACAAGAAGAAGGTTGTGCAGTAGACATCAAGCTCTTTTCTGGCGCCGTTGCTGGGGAGGTGAGTGCTTGAAGGTATATCTTTTGATCTTGCAATCGAGTCTTTTAGTTTCTTGTTTTATCACTAGTTTAGTCTATAAAAGAAAACTACCAAAAATGGAATTAAGGGTACCTCATATGCTTCATCTTTTTAATATCTATCATGAAAATAAGGATTCCGATAATTGTGCTCAAGTGCTAGAAGAAGAATGCATTATAATGTTTGGCACTAAATATTTGAATGATGAGTATGATTGCAATGTTGTTAGTATGAATTCTTTGAATATCCATGATGCTAATGATATGCAAAGCCACAAGCTTGGGGATGCTACGTTTGATGAAGATGATACTTTTAGTCCCCCAAGTTTTGATGTGCAAATTTATTATGATGAGAGCATGCCCGCTATCTATGATGATTATTGTGATGACTTGTATGCTATAAAGAATAATGATATCCATGAAAATTGTCATCATGATTTTAACTTTCAATTGGATTATGCCTCACATGATAGTTATTTTGTTGAGTTTGCTCCCACTACTATTCATGAGAAGAAATTTGCTTATGTGGAGAGCAATAAAAATTCTATGCTTGTAGATCATGAAAAGAATGCTTTGTGTGATAGTTATATTGTTAAATTCATTCATGATGCTACTTAAAATTATTATGAGGGAGGAACATATGCTTGTAGGAATTTCAATAATATCAAGTTTCCTCTCTATGTGCTTAAAGTTTTGAAGTTATGCTTGTTTTGCCTTCCTATGCTAGTTGATTATTGTTCCCATAAGTTGTTTGATCACAAAATCCCTATGCATAGGAAGTGGGTTAGACTTAAATGTGCTAGTCATATTCTTCATGATGCTCTCTTTATGTTACAATTCTTATCTTCTATATGAGCATCATTGAAATCATCATGCCTAGCTAGGGGCGTTAAACAATAGCGCTTGTTGGGAGGCAACCCAATTTTATTTTTATTCCTTGATTTTTGCTCCTTTTTAGTAATAAATAATTCATCTAGCCTCTGTTTATATGTGGTTTTATGTTTTAATTAGTGTTTGTGCCAAGTAGAACCTTTGGGAAGACTTGGGTGAAGTCTTTACGATCATGCTGTAAAAAACAGAAACTTTAGCGCTCACGAGAATTGCTGCCATCTTTATTTGAAAAGTGTTATTTAGTTAATTATTTTTGCAGATGATTAATATATAAATTACTCAGGTCCTGCAATTTATTTTAGAATTTTATGAGTTCCATAAGTATATGTTTGATCCAGACTACTACAGACTGTTCTGTTTTTGACAGATTCTGTTTTTCATGTGTTGTTTACTTATTTTGATGAATCTATGGCTAGTAAAAGAGTTTATAAACCATATAGAAGTTGGAATACAGTAGGTTTAACACAAATATAAATAAATAACGAGTTCATTACAGTACCTTGAAGTGATTATTTATTTTCTTATACTAACGGAGCTTACGAGTTTTCTGTTAAGTTTTGTGTTGTGAAGTTTTCAAGTTTTGGGTAAGGATTCGATGGACTATGGAATAAGGAGTGGCAAGAGCCTAAGCTTGGGGATTCCCAAGGCACCCCAAGGTAATATTCAAGGATAGTCAAGAGCCTAAGCTTGGGTATGCCCTGGAAGGCATCCCCTCTTTCGTCTTCGTTCATCGGTAACTTTACTTGGAGCTATATTTTTATTCGCCACATGATATGTGTTTTGCTTGGAGCGTCATTTCATTTTATTTTGTTTTGCTTGCTGTTTGAATAAAATACCAAGATATGAAATTATTAAATTTTAGAGAGTCTTCACATAGTTGCATAATTATTCGACTACTCATTGATCTTCACTTATATCTTTCGGAGTAGTTTGTCATTTGCTCTAGTGCTTCACTTATATCTTTTTAGAGCACGGTGGTGGTTTTATTTTATAGATGAACTCTCATGCTTCACTTATATTATTTTGAGAGTCTTAAATAGCATGGTAATTTTCTTAAAATCCTAATATGCTAGGTATACAAGATTAGTAAAACTTTCTTATGAGTGTGTTGAATACTAAGAGAAGTTTGATGCTTGATGATTGTTTTGAGATATGGAAGTAATAATATCAAAGTCGTGCTAGTTGAGTAGTTGTGAATTTGAGAAATGCTTGTGTTGAAGTTTGCAAGTCCCGTAGCATGCATGTATGGTAAACGTTATGTAACAAATTTGAAACATGAAGTGTTATTTGATTGTCCTCCTTATGAGTGGCGGTCGGGGACGAGCGATGGTCTTTTCCTACCAATCTATCCCCCTAGGAGCATGCGCGTAGTGCCGAGGTTTCTGATGACTTGTAGATTTTTGCAATAAGTATGTGAGTTCTTTATGATTAATGTTGAGTCCATGGATTATATGCACTCTCACCCTTCCATCCTTGCTAGTCTCTTCGGTACCGTGCATTGCCCTTTCTCACATTGAGAGTTGGCGCAAACTTCGCCGGTGCATCCAAACCCCGTGATATGATACGCTCTTTCACACATAAACCTCCTTATATGTTCCTCAAAACAGCCACCATACCTACCTATTATGGCATTTCCATAACCATTCCGAGATAGATTGCCATGCAACTTTCCACCATTCCGTTTATCATGACAAGTTCATCATTGTCATGTTGCTTTGCATGATCATGTAGTTGACACCGTATTTGTAGCAAAGCCACCGTTCATAAATTTTCATACATGTCGCTCTTGATTCATCGCAATCCCGGTACACCACCGGAGGCATTCATATAGAGTCATACTTTGTTCTAGTATCGAGTTGTAATCATTGAGTTGTAATTAAATAGAAGTGTGATGATCATCATTATTAGAGCATTGTCCCATGTGAGGAAAGGATGATGGAGACTATGATTCCCCCACAAGTTGGGATGAGACTCCGTACGAAAAAAATAAAAAAGGGAAAGGCCATAAAAAGAGAGAGAAGGCCCAACAAAAAAAAGAAAAAAATGAGAGAAAAAGAGAGAAGGGACAATGCTACTATCCTTTGCCACACTTGTGCTTCAAAGTAGCACCATAATCTCCATGATAGAGAGTCTCTTGTTTTGTCACTTCCATATACTAGTGGGAATTTTTCATTATAGAACTTGGCTTGTATATTGCAACAACGGGCCTCCTCAAGTGCCCTAGGTCTTCGTGAGCAAGAAAGTTGGATGCACACCCACTTAGTTTCTTTTGTTGAGCTTTCATACATTTATAGCTCTAGTGCATCCGTTGCATGGCAATCCCTACTCCTTGCATTAACATCAATCGATGGGCATCTCCATAGCCCATTGATTAGCCTCGTTGATGTGACACTTTCTCCTTTTTGTCTTCTCCACATAACCCCCCTCATTATATTCTATTCCACCCATAGTGCTATATCCATGGCTCGCGCTCATGTATTGCGTGAAAGTTTATAGGTTTGAGATTACTAAAGTATGAAACAATAGATTGGCTTGTCATCGGGGTTGTGCATGATGAGAGCATTCTTATGTGACGAAAATGAAGCATAACTAAACTATATGATTTTGTAGGGATGAACTTTCTTTGGCCATGTTATTTTGAGAAGACATAATTGCTTTGTTGGTATGCTTGAAGTATTATTATTTTTATGTCAATATGAACTTTTGTCTTGAATCTTTCGGATCTGAATATTCATACCACAATTAAGAATAATTACATTGAAATTATGCCAAGTAGCACTCCGCATCAAAAATTCTGTTTTTATCATTTACCTACTTGAGGACGAGCAGGAATTAAGCTTGGGGATGCTAATACGTCTCCAACGTATCTATAATTTTTGATTGCTCCATGCTATATTATCTATTGTTTTGAATGTTTTTGGGCTTTATTATACACTTTTATATTACTTTTGGGACTAACCTATTGACCCAGAGCCCAGTGCCAGTTCCTGTTTTTTCCCTTGTTTCAGTGTTTCACAGAAAAGGAAAATCGAACGGAGTCCAATTGACCTGAAACTTCACGGAACTCATTTTTAGAAGGAAAGAAGCCTAGAAGACTTGGAGTGCACGTCAGGGGATCTACGAGGAGGCCACAAGGCAGGGGGTGCGCCCACCCCCCTGGGCGCGCCCTCCACCCTCGTGGGCCCCTCGTGGCCCCCCTGACGTACTTCTTCCGCCTATATATCTCCATATACCCTACAAACATACGGGGGCATAATAGATCGGGAGTGCCGCCGCCAGAAGCCTCCGTAGCCACCGAAAGTCAATCTAGACCCGTACCGGCACCCTGCCGGAGGGGGAATCCCTCTCCAGTGGCCATCTTCATCATCCCGGTGCTCTCCATGACGAGGAGGGAGTAGTTCTTCCTCGGGGCTGAGGGTATGTACGAGTAGCTGTGTGTTTGATCTCTCTCTCTCTCTCTTGTGTTCTTGATTTGGCACGATCTTGATGTATCGCGAGCTTTGCTATTATAGTTGGATCTTATGTTTCTCCTCCCCCTCTACTCTCTTGTAATGGATTGAGTTTCCCCTTTGAAGTTATCTTATTGGATTGAGTCTTTAAAGATTTGAGAACACTTGATGTATGTCTTGTCGTGCGTATCTGTGGTGACAATGGCATATCACGTGATTCACTTGATGTATGTTTTGGTGATCAACTTGCGGGTTTTGCCCATGAACCTATGCATAGGGGTTGGCACACGTTTTCTTCATGATTCTCCAATAGAAACTTTGGGGCACTCTTTGAGGTTCTATGTGTTGGTTGAATAGATGAATCTGAGATTGTGTGATGCATATCGTATAATCATACCCACGGATACTTGAGGTGACATTGGAGTATTTAGGTGACATTAGGGTTTTGGTTGATTTGTGTCTTAAGGTGTTATTCTAGTACGAACTCTAGGGCTGTTTGTGACACCTATAGGAATAGCCCAACGGATTGATTGGAAAGAATAACTTTGAGGTGGTTTCGTACCCTACCATAATCTCTTCATTTGTTCTCCGCTATTAGTGACTTTGGAGTGACTCTTTGTTGCATGGCGAGGGATAGTTATGTGATCCAATTATGTTATTATTGTCGAGAGGACTTGCACTAGTGAAAGTATGAACCCTAGGCCTTGTTTAAATGCATTGCAATACCATTTACGCTCACTTTTATCATTAGTTACCTTGCTGTTTTTATAATTTCAGATTACAAATACCTTTATCTACCATCCATATACCACTTGTATCACCATCTCTTTGCCGAACTAGTGCACCTATACAATTTACCATTGTATTGGGTGTGTTGGGGACACAAGAGACTCTTTGTTATTTGGTTGCAGGGTTGCTTGAGAGAGACCATATTCATCCTACGCCTCCTACGGATTGATAAACCTTAGGTCATCCACTTGAGGGAAATTTGCTACTGTCCTACAAACCTCTGCACTTGGAGGCCTAACAATGTCTACAACAAGAAGGTTGTGTAGTAGACATCAATATACTATGTAAAAGAAGAGGCTTACCAGCCGCTATCTGTTCGGCTTGCTTGATCTCCCCGCGAGCCACCCGGGACTCGGACCGCACCTCCTTCGCCTCTTGAAGAGCATTGGTGAGTTAGGCCGCTTGGGCCTTGTTACTCTCCTCCAAGGACTCACACTTGTTGGTGGCTTCCTCGAGCGCTTGCTCCACTTCGGTCACCCTCGCCTCATACTGGTGGCGGGCGACCTTTTCGGCCTCCACATCTGCAGCCGCTTTGCTTGTCCTCGCCTCCTCCTTGGCTTTGGCAAGGGCATTCTTGACGGCCTCGACCTCGGTCGCGTTGCCTATAAACATATACATAGCAGCGCATAAGCTTGAACTCTAAGTTCCCATTACAATTTAGGCTTATAACGGGTCTTTTTAAAGCACATCTTCGGCCTCATCGAACCGCTTGTTAATACGGTTGATCTCATCGTCAGCCAGCTTCAGTTTCTGCTGGAGTTTGGAAACTTCAGCATCCCTAGCTGAAGCCACCAACAGTGAAGCATGTGTATCAAAATAGATAGTGTTATCCCCGACGAATATTTGATCCTCTGTCCGCCCCCTTCTTCCAATACAGGCATATTCTTCCAATACGAAAAGCGACTAAGCATATTATATCACATACATCAAAGGTTGTTAACAGGCTAGTGAAAGCTTCGTCCAGTCCTCTTTTGGCGGACTGAACCTTCTCAAGTACCATACCCATCAAGGTACGGTGCTCTTCAACGATAGAAGCACGTTGAAGTGCTTCCTTCAATGTATCCAGCGCCTACAGATTGATAGAAGTCGCCGGTGGAGTCAGCACTCCCCCCTCCCTTAAAGGGGGCTGCTCGCTCGACTCCGGAGCCATGTGGGTCTCCAGAGTTAGATTTGGCCGGGGGCCGGACAGATCCAGGCCCCCGCCATCAGTTCCCATGGGGATTGTGCCCCCCATGTTTTTGGCAGCCGAGGCATTACCCTCTGGCGCCGTTTTAGCGGCCTTCCGCACCTCTCCTGGCCTGGAGAGGTCCTTTGGGACAACACCTCAGTGTCATCCGCGGTATGTGGTGGAGAGGCCCACGGAGGCGTTCCGCTCTCCATCATCTCCGGCGCCAACGAGTTCCCCGAAGACGAGGATTGTTGGGGGAGATCATAGGCCGGACTGAAATACATAAATGATATGTTATCCTACAATTAGTAAAAAGGCCAGATATATGTATAGTATCTTTGAATACTTACAATCCGGCTGGGGGCTTCGGCCTGAGGCGCCGCTCGGGGATGACTTTGGTGTCCGAATCTGAATCGTCCGAATGGGAGATCTTCCCCTTCTTGGACGCCTTCGCCTCTAGGTCCACGGATGCCGCCCTTTTCTTCTCTCCTCCCTTAAGGGGATAATTGCTCTCCTCCTCCTTCTCTTCGTCTTCATCTCCCTCGTGGGAGGAGAGAGCTTCAGTATCTTCGGACACAATGTCTGAACTACCTTTACGGCGAAGGCCACTTCTAGCCTCCTTGCCGTTCTTCTTGGCCTTCTTCTCCGGTGCCTAGTACGGTGCCAGAACAAGCATCTTTGTTAGTAGAGGAATAGCTGGGTCTTCGGGCAGCGGAACCGAACACTGGATCCGCTCCGCCTTCTTCGTCCAACCCTAAAGAATGAGGGGAAGGCTTAGCATACTCCTCGGATCTACAAGTTGGGGTTATGTTCGAAAATCTGAAAACTTACTGGAGTATCCGGATGAGCGCAGTCGAGGCCGAGGTCATCTATCGTTCCCGGCCACGACTTTTGGGCCTTGAAAAGAAGCTTACAGATCTCTTCATGCGTTGTGTCCGAAGAATCGCTGCAGGGTTCGAGGGCGAGCCAGATTGAACTCCCACATATGGCGAGTCCGACGTTGGCAGGGGAGAATCCGGCGAAAAAGCACCACCTGGATCACATCGACAAGACTGGTATCCTTCTCTATCATACTCTTGACCCGCTTCTGCAGCGTCATCACCTCGTCGGACGACACCCAGTCCAGGCCCTTTTTGATCCATGATGTGAGCCGCATTGGAGGCCCTGATTTGAACTCAGGGGTGGAGGCCCATGTGGCGTCGCGAGGTTCCGTGATATAGAACCACTCCTGCTGCCATCCCTTCACGATCTCCACAAAGGCCCCCTTGGGCCAGGTGACGTTGGGGAGCTTTCTCACCATGGCGCCGCCACACTCCGCGTGTTGACCATCTACCACCTTCGGCTTCACGTTGAAGACCTTGATCCACATGCCGAAGTGGAGGGATGCGGAGGAATGCCTCACACACGACGATGAACATCGAGATGTGGAGGAAGGAATTCGGGGCTAGATCATGAAAATCTAGCCCGTAATAGAACATGAGCCCACGGACGAAAGGGTGGAGGGGAAACCCTAGTCCATGGAGAAAATGGAGGATAAACACTACCCTCTCATTAGGCTCCGGAGTGGGGATGACCTACTTTTTGGCAGGGAGCCAGTGGATGATTTCCGCGGCCAAGTACCCCCGCCTCCCGAAGTTCCTTGATGTTCCCCTCCATGACGGACGAGGCCATCCACTTGCCCCGCGCCAGATCCGGACATGGCTAGAGTGCTTGGTGGGAACGGAAAAGATTGAATCTTGGGTGCTGGAGCTCGAGGGTGGATGGGCTGAGGAAGAAGAAGGCGTGGGGTAGAAAGATGCATCCTTATCCTCTTATAAAGGCAGTGAATATCAAGCGCCGCCCCACGGGCCTTAAAACTCGCCTATTCCCAAGGGGTCGTGCAAACGACACGGTTGGATTACCCAAACCCGTATTGATGAGAATCCCGCAATAAGGGGACACAATCTCTATTTTGACAAGACGTGTCAATAGAGGCCGCGCCTCGAGGTGTGGAGCGGGAGGCTACAAAACGGTTTGAAATAATGATAAGGCCAGAACATAACGTCTCACCGAAAAAGCCGTCAGTGGGTATGGCTTGTTTTGTTTAAGTATTTCACCTTTGTGGTTCAGGGTTGTAACTGATTATACAAAGACGGATAGAGTTCTTTTGTTCAGCTACCTTGGAGTATTCGGAGGAGGAACCCGTCTTGCAATGCCGAAGACAATCTGCGCACTGGACACATCGTCCAGGCGTCACTGAGGGAGTCCTGGATTAGGGGGTCCCCGGGCGTCCGACCTGTGAGACATGGGCCGGACTGATGGGCCGTGAAGATACAAGATAGAAGGCCTTCCCCCATGTCTGGACGAGACTCTCCTTTGCGTGGATGGCAAGCTTGGCATTCGGATATGAAGATTCCTTTCTCTGTAAATCGACTATGTACAACCCTAGGCCCCTCCGGTGTCTATATAAACCAGAGGGTTTAGTCCGTAGAGGCAATCATAATCATATAGGCTAGACATCTAGGGTTTAGCCATTACAATCTCGAGGTAGATCAACTCTTGTAACCCCTATACTCATCAAAGTCAATCAAGCAGGGAGTAGGGTATTACCTCCATTAAGAGGGCCCGAACCTGGGTAAACATCGTGTCCCTTGCCTCTTGTTACCTTCGATCCTCAGACGCACAGTTCGGGACCCACTACCCGAGATCAGCCGGTTTTGACACTGACACCCCTTTTGGTATTTCTTTCGCCAATAATTTTAATATATTCCAAAATAATTCCCCGTCAATTTTCGGCTCATTTGGAGGTGTTAAGAAAAACTGCCTCCGATATAGCCCTTTCCGGTCCAGAATTCCAGCTGCCGGCAATCTTCCTCTTCATGTAAAACTTGCAAAATACAAGAGAAATGCATAAGAATTGTATTATAAAGTGAAATAACAGTCCATAATGCAATAAATATCAACATAAAAACATGACACAAAATGGATGTGTCAATGGGACGGTCGTGCACCCCAACAAACTGAGGGCTTTGTGCTTGTTGAGCTCTCAACCTTGCTTTTTATGCGTCCATATGTAGATTTCAATGTTGCTGACCGGTGACCGGCACACATGCTTCGCTCGATTCCTAAGGCTAGCCATAGTGGTGGTATCTTAGCCGGTATCATGCACTCATGCATACCAAATACGCTGATGTGGCAGAGGATTAAACGAGAAAGAGAGAGAGAGTAACATAAGTTAATACCGTATCATAATAAATGCTATGCTACTTTGTATCATGCATGGCAATAAATAAGATCATCTATGATACTACAATATGATATTATGCACAATGAAGATAGTATCATACACTGGTATCAATATGCATGATACTACTATATGATATTCCTCACTATGAATAACCTAAATGCGTTCGAGTGCACCACGTAATGCAGATGTGGGCCCTGTGTGCATCGCTTCCTCGTTCTCTTCATTTTCTTGACCGCACAACTTATAGTCCACTTATTTCTTCTCCATTTTTCCTCGCACGAAGTCGTCCCTTCATCTCTCTCTCTCTCTCACTCTCTCTTCTTTAGATCTCCCCCGGGTGCCTATGAGTGTGTTTGGTTTCATGGCAAAAACGTTTATTGCCTCGCTCGGCCAGGATATGTGTTTGGTTCCGCTAAAATAAACTCGCTATTCGTGGGCCAGGTAGCCTCGGTCATCTGGGAAATCCTAGCTCGGAAGGGAGAGCCAATTCAGCTCCCTCAAGAAGACAAAATCGGCGATTTAGCCATGTCTTAATGAAGTAATGTGTTCCATTAAAAATTAATATTCATATCAAATAATTGCCTTAAACTGAAAAATAACAACAAAAAACTAGCCCAAATATAGTGGGATATTAAATCATCTCAATACAAAGACACTAGATTATCATGGCAAAATCGCAAAGAGCATATAATGTACAGGCTGCATGTAAAATAGACATAAATATTCCCACAAAAAAGAAGATAGAACATACCTTTTTCTCAATTAATTGGAATCGGCAATGGCAGCTGCTGCCGGGCGCAGCTTTGTGCCGCCTGCAGCGGTTCCTATCCCACCGTCGCATGCAGGAAGCCACTGCTGGGGCAGCCCAATGACTGTGCCTGCTGACATCACGCTGATATAACCCCATTTTTTCCCCTTTTATCTTCACCTTTTTCATTTTATGATTTATTTCCCACTATTTTTTATTTTAAAATAATACATATATATATATATATATTAAAAAATAATTTACATAAAATTTAAAAAAATATTAAACATCCATAGCATGTATAGAAAAATGTTAATCATGTGTATGATTTTTCTTGCGAAATTCAAGAAATGACACATGTTAAAAAGAATCTATGTGACATTTAAAAAGTTTATACAATGTACAAAATTGTTCATGTAATTCAAAATAATTGTTTCATACATTCAAAAAAATGTTACATTTATAAAATATAAAGAGTTTCACAAATGTTTTTCGGACATTTAAAAAAATTCATATACAACATATAAACGAAAAATTCATGCAATGTCAAAAAATGCTTCGTAACATTAAAAAATGTTCGTGACAATTTAAAGAAAAATGCCAGCGATTCAAAAAATGTTCCTGATATTTACAAAAACATAAATATAATGTAATAAAATGTTTATACCATTAAAACAAATGTAAGTGACATTTTTAAGAAATTTTTTGGTGATTCAAAAAATATGCCAGACATTTAACAAATGTGAATGCAGTGTAAAACAAATGTTACCATAGGTTGAAAATGTTAGTTTCCAATAGAAAAAAGTACTTGATATTTCAAAGAGATATTATTATGTTTCCAAACAATTTCCATGAAAATTTAAAAAATGTTCATAAAACATAAAAAAACTGTCCTTGTAGCAAAAAAATGTTTATTGCCATAAATATATGTACAGTGTGTATTTGGAAAATGTTACCGTGTATTCAAAATAAGGTACTTCAAAAAACGTAAATCATGTATTTTAAAATTTACAAAGTGTATCATAAAAAATTTCACATGTTCTCTAAAAATTTACATTGTATATTGTGGAAAAAGTAGACATGATTTTTTTTTAAAAAGCAGATGAACATCACAATGAAGCAAAAAAATTAAAGCAAAAACCAGAGAAAGTGAGGAAAATAATCAAAACCTAAAGTAATGAAGAAAGAAAGAAAAACCAATAAGAAAAAGAGGGAAAAAACCCGAAGATTACCATGAAAAAAAAATAAAAAAACGAAAATACAACAAGAAAGTGACAAACGAAAGCAAACCCAAAGAAAATCGGACAAATCTAACGTACCGCGCTAAGTGAACATACCTGCTAGTGTGTTGCCCGTAGACACGGGCAACATATAGCTGTCGTGTGGGCGCTATCCTCCTGCGCTCTTGGTCGCGACGGACGCTCCGTGCGTGGAAGTGTCGCTGTTTCGCACAGGGAGATCGAGCGATCACTCATCTTGGGCCGGCAGGTTTAATCGTTTCAGAAGCCATCTAGAAGTTTCCGGACGGGTTTTTTCTTGTTTTGGGAACCTTCTAGAAAGTTCTTGACTGTTTTTTAATTTTTTTCTCATGTGATTCTTTCCTTTCCTTTTTCTTTTCCTTGTTTCTATTTTCTATTTTTTTTCCTTTTTCGGTTTTTCATTATTTTTTAATTTTCTTTCATTTTAGTTTTCTTTTTCCAAGTTTATTTTCCGTTTTTATTTTCCAAGTTAATTTTCTTTCATTTTAGTTTTCCAGAAGGTTCTCTTTTCTATTTTTTATTTTCTTCATTTCTTTCCTGTTTTTATTTTTTATATTTCCTGTTTATTTTGTTCTACAATTAAATATTGTTTGGAATTTCAAGAAATTTTCTTGTTTTCAAAATTTGTTCATAATTTTCGAAAACTATTCGTGTTTCAAAAATTGTTCTTATTTTCAAAATTTTGTTCACCATTTGAGAAAATGTTCGTCTTTTAAGAAGTTCACGAATTTCAATAAAAATCTCATTTTCAATATATGTTCAAAATTTCAAAAAATATTCATGTTTGAAAAAAGATTCAGGAAATTAGAAAAAATGTTCTGATTTTCAATATTTGTTCGAATTTTTTGAGAAAAATGTTAGTGCTTCCGAAAATGTATGCGATTTCAACATTTTGTTCGCAATTTCAAAAATATTCCCGTGTTTCAAATTTTGTTCACATTTCCAAAAAGAGTATACCACATCGAATTTTGTTCGCAGTTTTAAAAAAACTGTTCATGTTTTAACATTTGTTCTGAATTTAAAAAATTTCTTGATTCCAATTTTTGTTCCAAAATTAAAAATTGTTTTTGATGTAAGAAAATATTCTGGAATTTCAAAAAATGTTACCGGTTTTTGTTCATATTTTTTTAAATCAGAGTTACAAAAATGGTTCACTTAAAAATATAGAATATCAAAAAATTCCAGCATTTTTCAAAACTGCTCGCAATTTTCAAGAAAAGTGTTAAAAATGTTTCACAAATCTCAATGCATGTTGTGTGTTCTTATAGGGTTTACTAGCAAAAGAGCTCGTGCGTAGCAACGGGAGAGAAAACATAACACACGCTCTTAACTCAACAACCATCACTCAAGACCACAAATAGGTCCATCTCCTTTATTTTTGTGAGGCATCATATTTGTGTTGCCGCTTATCCTCCTTCTCACCCTCGCCGGCGATGGCCTCGGTGTTCACACAAAATAACAAAAAATATGTGTTGAATATGGTTAATCATAAGACGTCTCTCTCTCCCTCTCTCCTCCCCCTCTCTCTCTCGCAATGAGAAATCTGTTATTTTCCCCTGCGACATTTTTTAGAGGTATGTATGTGTAGTTATCGATGTTTTCTTTTCCCTATATGGTTATAGTGGGGTGTTTATTTGCAATCTGGATCGCCGCTGGTATGAAAAAAACGGATCTTGCGCTATAAATTATAAGTTTGGTTCCATAAAAATATTTAAAAAATATTTAACAGGTAAAATTAACATCATATTTAGATTCCACATATTTTTCTAATAAATTTTCATACATAATATGTTAAAATTGAAGTTACTATTTAAAAGACACAGATAATTTAAAAAATCATTTGGTTTGACACAAATATATTCCAAAATAATATCTAAAAGTATTTAACAGGTAAGAATAATCTCATATTCATATTCTACATATTTTTCTAATCAAATTTCATATATAACATGTTCAAATCGGAGTTACGGTTTAAAAGATATGAATGATTTTAAAAGCATTTGTTTGACTTAAATATGATCTACGGATGAATTACCTAAAACATCAGGGTTTTTTTTTCAAAAAATGTAAAATAACGGTTCGGGAGTGACTTAAATTCGGACGGCGGGTTGATTTCAAGAAAAAAGGCAGGGACTTTTGTGTAAAATATAAAAATAACTAGGGTTTTTATCATTTATGCCACCGGTTATGTCGCACTACTCAATTTTGTCACTATGAATTTCAACTCCTCAAAAATGCCATTGCTTCATTAGACACATACTCAAAAATACCACTGGACACCATTATTGTGGTCTCAAATCTCTTTTGCCATGTTATAATGACATAAATACCTATGAACCAACATGCCAGCTCTCCCTCTATCTCGCTACAATAAAGTGTGGGGCCCATTTGTTCCCAACAACGTTCTTATTTTTCTGTAAAATTATCCGCTTGGTTACTCTTGATAAGTGGGGCCACACTTATCATTGTGAGATGGATAGAATAAACATGTGGGTCTAGGCTTATTTTTGTCATATAACATGGTCAGCGGATTTGACGTGAAAATAACAATGTCTAATGGCATTTTTGAGTAAACATCTAAAGGAACGATGGCATTTTTGAGATATCTAATGGCATTTTTGAGCAAGCATCTCATGAATCGATGGCATTTTTGAATAGTTGTAATTTCTAATGGCAAAACTGAGTAGTGGGACGCAACTAGTGGCATAAATGATAAAAACCCAAATAACTATTCGTTTTAACTTAAAATAGGACTGCATGTTGAATTCTGTAAAATAGAGGAACTTTTTTGAAAAATGCCATGACGAACGAAAGAAATCTAATTTACTTTATTATTAGGTAAAGATAAAGATAAAGATGCGCCTTTTATTTCTAGTGGTCGACGTCTGTTTTACTGGCTATCAGCTCGTGGTTAGGAGCCTGTGTTGTGTGAGGTCTCTGGATCGATGGATCGAATCCTGCCTTTGTCGGTAGTTTTTTTGTCGCACAACAGGAAACAAGCGGCACGTAGGTGGGCCGGCCCAGGCGGAGGACTGACTTTGCAAATCCCCGTCATTCTGCCACATTCACAAGCGGCACGTAGGTGGGCCGGGCCAGGCGGAGGACTGCCTTTGCAAAGCCCCGTCATTCTGCCGCAGAATGCGGCAGAGATATGAGGTCCCCACGAGTGCTCCTAGTTAGCGCCTTATCTGGCGCCCACTAGCCTGCAGCAATGGGCTGGCTCATTTGCATTGGGTTTGTGAGTCAACAGTTCACCGGTCAACCATTGACTTTTAAAAGATATGCTTTTTCATTCTAAAACAACGAAAACAAACTTTGATTTAAAAAATGTTCACAAGCTTCAAAAAAGTTAACGAATTTGAAAAAAAATCCATCAGGTTCCGGAAAAGTTTATAGAATTTTAAATAATGTACTTCAATTTTGAAACAAAAGTTCACAAATTTAAAAAGGATCATCGATTTTGAAAAAGTTAATCAAGTTGAAATACAATTCAAGGATTTGAAAAATAATCTAACAAATTTGAAAAGGTTCATCAGTTTTCAAAAGACTTTGTGATTTTGGGAAAAAATCACTGATTTGATTTTTTTTAATTTGAAAAAATCATGGATGTTGGAAAAAAGTTAATCAAATTTTAAGAAAAAGTTTGCAACGATGAAAATTCAAGTATTTTAAATATAAAAAATAAAGATATAATTAAAAACTAAAATAATAAAATATACAAAAAATAGAAAAGAAAGAAGACACCAAGCTAGACCGATCCAGGAAAAGAAAAAAATGGTGTCCGTTGCACCCATAGATTAGCCGGCCAAGGTAATAGCGCCTTCAGGGCCACTTATCAAAATGCACATTAACGGACGTTGACGACGCCGAATAGGAGATTTGGCACCAACTAGCCTACAGGAATGGGCCGACCCATTTGCAATTAGTTCATTAGTCAACAGTTGACCGATTGACAGGTTACCAGTTAACCATTGACTTTTGGAAAATACAAATTTTACAACAAAATCCGAAAATTAATGAAGAATTAAAAAATGTTCACGGATTTTCAAAAAAATGTTCACAAAATTGAATTTTTTAAATCAATTTTAGAAAGAATTTCGTGAATTTGAAAAATTATTCTTGGATTTTGAAAAAAGTAAATCAAATCTGAAGAAAAATTTCATGAATTTGAAAAAGGTTCGTGCATTTCAAAAAAGAAAAAGGAAAAGAATAGTAAAGAAGAAGAAAAGAATACAGGAAAAAAGAAAGAAAAAACCGAGCAAGACTGGTCCAGGAAATACCTAAGTCGGGAAAAAGAAAGAAAAAAAGGCTGCCCATCGATGGGTCGGCCTAGGTAAGAGCGCCTACTGTGTGAGTTAACAAAATGCACGTTAACAATGCTGAAGGCGCTGAATAGGAAATGCCCTTGGTCGCATGCCTCGATGAGAAACTGAAAGAACGGAAAGGATATGGATGTCGCATAAGGGAGGGCGGGGGGGGGGGGGGGGGGGGAGGGTGAATATGTGCTTTAAAATAATTACATTTTAGGCTTGAATAAATGTGGAATATAATTAACGTTTAATTTGTCAAGAACAAAACCTAAATGTAGTAGGCTCAACTAGGTGCTCCAACAAATTGTGCTAAGCAAGATAAACAATTATGTGATAGCAAGATATATAACATGAATCACCATAGCTATCACAAAGTAAGTGCAGTAAAGGGCTCGGGTAAGAGATAATCGAAGCATGCAGAGACAAAAATGTATCCCAAAGTTCACACCCATGTGTATAATAATGTCCGTTAGAGCGGTGTCGAGGCACAATACTCCCCGAAATACCACTAGGGCCACTGCATTCTCCTCACGCCCTCGCACAACGCAAAATGTCGTGATTCCACTAATGGACCCTTGTGGACGGCCACCGAACACGTACAAATGGCGATCCTTGGGGCCAGTCACTCAACCCGTACAAATGGCAACCGTCGGGGGTGGTCACCGTGAAGAAAATATGCCCTAGAGGCAATAATAAAAAATGTTATTTTATATTTCCTTATTCATGATAAAGGTTTTTATTCATGCTAGAATTGTATTTACCAAAAACCTTAATACATGTGTGAATACATAAACAAACACCGTGTCCCTAGTGAGCCTCTACTTGACTATCTTGTTGATCAAAGATGGTTAAGGTTTTCTAACCATGAAAATGAGTTATCATTTGATAACAAGATCACATCATTAAGAGAATTATGTGATGGACAAGACCCATCTGTTAGCTTAGCATTATGATCGTTCCGTTTTATTGCTATTGCTTTCTTCATGTCAAATAAATATTCCTTCGACTATGAGATTATGCAACTCCCGGATACCGGAGGAATGCCTTTTGTGCTATCAAACATCACAACGTAACGGGGTGATTTTAAAGATGCTCTACATGTATCTCCGAAGGTGTTTGTTGAGTTGGCATACATCGAGATTAGGATTTGTCACTCCGAGTATCGGGGAGGTATCTCTAGGCCCTCTCGGTAATACACATCATAAGCTTGCAAGCAAACGACTAAGGAGTTAGTCACGAGGTGATGTATTATGGAACGAGTAAAGAGACTTTCTGGTAACGAGATTGAACCAGGTATGAAGATACCGACGATCGAATCCCAGGCAAGTAACATACCGATAGACAAAGGGAATAATGTATGTTGTCATAACGGTTCGATCGATAAAGATATTCGTAGAATATGTAGGAGCCAATATGGGCATCCAGGTTCCGCTATTGGTTATTGACCGGAGAGGTGTCTCGGTCATGTCTACATAGTTCTCGAACCCGTAGGGTTCGCACGCTTAACGTTCGATGACGATATAGTGTTATATGAGTTATGTGATTCCGAATGTTGTTCGGAGTACCAGATGAGATCACAGACATGACGAGGAGTCTCAAAATAGTTGAGAGGTAAAGATTGATATATATGACGATAGTATTCGGACACCGAAAGTGTTCCGAAGGGTACCGGGTACATATCGGTTCACCGGAAGGGGTTCCGGTCACTCCCGGCAAAACATATGGGCCTAATGGGCCAAGAGGGGAAACGCACCAGCCACCAGGGGCTGGTGTGCCCCCCATATGGGTCGAACCATAGGAGAAGGAAAGAGGGGAAGGGTGAAGGAAAGGGGCGGGATTCGGCGTCCCCCTTCCTTTCCTCCTCCCTCCTATTTCCTCCCCCCGCCCCGTAGATAAGGAAGGGGGCGCCGGCCATGGGGAGACCCCAAGTAGGATTCGACCTACTTAGGCGCCTCCTTGGCTGCCTCCCCTCCCCCCACCTATATATATGTAGGGGGGCCTAGCACACTTAGACAATTGTTAGCCGTGTGCAGCGCCCCCCTCCACCGTTCACTCACACGATCATATCTTCATAGTGCTTAGGCGAAGCCCTACGAGGATCACTTCACGATCACCGTCACCACGCCGTCGTGCTGAGGAACTCATCTACTACCTCGACATCTTGCTAGATCAAGAAGGCTAGGGACGTCAACAAGCTGAACGTGTGCAGAACACGGAGGTGTCGTGTGTTCGGTACTTGACCGGTTGAAGCACGAAGAAGTTCGACTACATCAACCGCGTTGAGAAACGCTTCCGCTTACGTCTACAAGGGTACGTAGACACACTCTCCCCCTCGTTGCTATGCATCTCCATGGATAGATCATTGCGTGTGTGTAGAATTTTCTTTGTTTTCCATGCAATGATTCTCAACAGTGGAATCCTGAGCCAGGTCTATGCGTAGATGATATGCACGAGTAGAACACTAAGAGTTGTTGGCAGTGATATTCATACTACTTACCACCAATGTCTTATTTTGATTCAGCAGTATTGTGGGATGAAGCGGCCCGGACCAACCTTACATGTCCACACACATGAGACCGGTTCCACCGACAGACATGCAACTAGTTTTGCATAAAATGTGCTGGCGGGTGTCTGTTTCTCCTACTTTAGTTGAATCAAATTTGACTGCGGCCGGGCCTTGAAGAAGGTTAAAACAACAAACTTGACGAAACACCGTTGTGGTTTGATGCGTTGGTAAGATCGGTTCTTGCTAGAAGCCCGTAGCAGCCAGGTAAAACTTGCAACAACAAAGTAGAGGACGTCTAACTTGTTTTTGCAGGGCATGTTGTGATGTGATATGGTCAAGACATGATGTGATATACGTTATTGTATGAGATGATCATATTTTGTAAAAGTTGTCGGCAACCGGCAGGAGCCTTATGGTCGTATCTTTATTGTATGAAATGCAAACGCCATGTAATTGCTTTACTTTATCACTATGCGTTAGCGATAGTTGTAGAAGCAATAGTTGGTGAGACGACAATGACGCTACGTATCATTTAGATGACTTGAGGGATGTCTATCTAAGTGGGAGTTCTTAAGTAATTTGATTAACTGAACTTAATTTATCATGAACTTAGTCTTGATAGTATTTGCATATCTATGTTGTAGATCAATGGCCCGTGCTACCGTTCCCCTGAATTTTAATGCTTTCCTGGAGAAAGCTAAGTTGAAAGATGATGGTAGCAACTACACGGACTAGACGTGTAAATTGAGGATTATCCTCATTGCTGCATGGAAAAAAATATGTCCTTGATGCACCGCTAGGTGTGCCACCCCCTCCAGCAACTGCGGACATTGTGAACGCTTGGCAGTCGTGTGTTGATGATTACTCGATAGTTCAATGTGCCATGCTTTACGGCTTAGAATCGGGACTTCAAAGACGTTTTGAACGTCATGGACCATATGAGATGTTCCAGGAGTTGAAGTTAATATTTCAAGCAAATGCCCAAGTTGAGAGATATATGAAGTCTCCAACAAGTTCTATAGCTGCAAGATGGAGGAGAACAATTCTGCCAGTGAACACATACTAAAAATGTCTGGGTATCATAATCACTTGACTCAGCTGGGAGTTAATCTTCCAGATGATAGTGTTATTGACAGAGTTCTTTAATCAGTGCCACCAAGATACGAAGGCTTCGTGATAAACTATAATATGCAAGGGATGGACAAGATAATTCTCGAGCTCTTCGCAATGCTCAAAGCTGCAGAGGTAGAAATCAAGAAGAAGCATCAAGTGTTGATGGCTAACAAGACCACTAGTTTCAATAAAAAGGGCAAGGGAAAGAAGGGGAACTTCAAGAAGAATGGCAAACAAGTTGCCACTCCCAGGAAGAAACCTAAAGCTGGACCCAAGCCTGAAACCGAGTGCTTCTACCGCAAAGGGAGTGGTCACTGGAAGCGGATCTGCCCCAAGTATCTAGCGGATAAGAAGAATGGCAGAGTGAACAAAGGTATATTTGATATACTTGCTATTGATGTGTACCTTACTAATGCTTGTAGTAGCGTTTGGGTATTTGATACAGGTTTGGTTGCTCATATTTGTAACTTGAAACAGGAGCTACAGATTGAATGAACATTGGCTAAGGACGAGGTGACGATGCGCGTCAGGAATGGTTCCAAGGTCGATGTGATCACCGTCGGCATGCTACCTCTACATCTACCTTCAGGATTAGTTTTAGACCTGAATAATTGTTATTTGGTGCCAACGTTGAGCATGATCATTATATCTGGATCTTGTTTAGTGCAAGACGGTTATTCATTTAAATTAGAGAATACTGGTTCTTCTATTTATATGAGCAATATCTTTTATGGTCATGTACCCTTGAAGAGTGGTCTATTTTTGTTGAATCTCGATTGTGGTGATACACATATTCATAATATTTATGCCAAAAGATGTAAAGTTGACAATGATTGTGTAACATATTTGTGGCATTACCGTTTAGGTCATATTGGTGTAAAGCGCATGAAGAAACTCCATGCAGATGGGCTTTTGGAATCACTTGATTATGAATCATTTGATACTTGCGAACCATGCCTCATGGGCAAGATGACTAAAACTCCATTCTCCGGAACAATGGAGCGAGCCAATGACTTATTGGAAATAATATATACCGATGTATGCGGTCCAATGAGTGTTGAGGCACGCAGCAGGTATAGTTATTTTCTAACCTTCATAGATGATTCAAGCAGATATGGGTATATCTACTTAATGAAACACAAGTCTAAAACATTTGAAAAGTTCAAAGAATTTCAGAGTGAAGTGGAGAATCATCGTAATAAGAAAATAAAGTTTCTACAATATGATCGTGGAGGCAAATATTTGAGTTACGAGTATGGCCTTCATTTAAAACAATGTGGAATAATTTCACAACTCACGCCACCTAGAACACCACAGCGTAATGGTGTGTACGAATCGTAACCATACTTTATTAGATATGGTGCAACCTATGATGTGTCTTACCGATTTACCACTATTGTTTTGGGGTTATGCATTAGAGACAGTTGCATTCACGTTAAATAGGGAACCATCTAAATCAGTTGAGATGACACCGTATGAAGTATGGTTTGGCAAGAAACCTAAGCTGTCGTTTCTTAAAGTTTGGGGTTGCGATACTTATATCAAAAGGCTTTAGCCTGATAAGCTCGAACCCAAATCGGAGAAGTGCGTCTTCATAGGATACCCTAAGGAAACAATTGGGTACATGATACGTCCATTTTGCATCATGTTTTCTTACTGTTATTTGTAATGTTTTTACCCATAATAATGCTTTTTGGAGTAATTCTAATGCCTTTTCTCTCATAATATGCAAGGTATACACAAAGAGGGAGAATTCCGGCAGCTGGAAATCTGGACCTGGAAAAGCTACGTCAGGCCACCTATTCTGCACAACTCCAAACAAGTTGAAACTTCACGGAGATTTTTTTATGGATTATTTAAGGAATATTGGAGCAAATAACTATTAGAGGGAGGACTTTCAAGACGGAGCGCCGCTGTCTCGAGGCGGAACTTGGGCAGGAGCACTTTTGCCCTCCGGTGGAGCAATTCCACCGGGGGAACTTCCCTCCCGGAGGGGAAAATCATCGTCATCATCATCACCAACAACTCTCCCATCAAGGGGAGGGAAATATCCATCAACATCTTCAACATCACCATCTCCTCTCAAACCCTAGTTCATCTCTTGTGTTCAATCTTGTTACCGGAATATAGATTGGTGCTTGTGGGTGACTAGTGGTGTTGATTACATCTTGTAGTTGATTACTATATGGTTTATTTGGTGGAAGATTATATGTTCAGATCTGATATGCTATTTAATACCCCTCTGATCTTGAGCATGATTATCGTTTGTGAGTATTTACTTTTGTTCTTGAGGTCATTGGAGAAATCATGTTGCAAGTAATCATGTGAACTTGATATGTCATTGGTGCACGTCGGTACTAAACAAATGGTTTTTAACCCCTTTTCGCGACGGCATTTGGAACCGTCACCAAGTGAGTGTGTGTGATAGGATGTCCTTCCCACATGACCCAAAAACCATCGGGGATATGGAGCAGTGATCCAGAGGCCTTCCAAAATGTAATCGTGTGCGATGCATCACACACTAAATTCTTTCACATGCGTGGTATCGGTGATTAAGTGTTTCTAATGACGTAGTGAAACCATACGGCCTGTCGTAACGAACCGTTTGGGAAATAGTATGTAAGGCACACGTGCCAACATATGAACTGTGTGTGATTTGTGCCCCATATCACATAAGTTTTCTGCGTAACCCGTCTGCCATGCTAGACTCCATCGCACACGTTTTCCAATAATTACTGTCTGCGATAATGTTCTATAACAAACGATTTAGGAGCCCCTTCGCACACATCCAAGTGCTGCAGACCGTTTGTGATTTGTCAGGTATCATCGACGATTGCCGCAAGAGTGACATGTGCTTTTTGTTTGGGATCCCACACGTTTCCTAAAAAAAATATGATTGTGATTGTATTTTGCATTGGGCACGGTTTACTCCCAGTTCTCGTGTGCGATAACACGATATCACAAACGGTTCCGGAGAACCTACGCACACGTAGTAGCGCTGCAAATCGTTTGTGATCTGCTGTGTATCACCGACGGTTCCCTACGATTGACGTATGCTTTGTCGGAGTAATTGGACATGGATACCCCGAAGACGGCAAGATGATATTTCAAGACATTGGGGCTAGCAAAGCCCCTTAGTCCGACTGCCGGCTACCGACTACACCAACCTGCCGGCTGCCGACTGCGCCAACCAGCCGGCTGCCGACTGCCGGCTACCGACTACACCAACCTGCCGGCTGCCGGCTGCGCCAACCAGCCGGCTGCCGACTGCAGCCCGACCCGACACCGACGAGATGGATGTACCCGAGCACTATTCACGCGTCATCTCAGTCATCATCTATAGTGTCACTTGTCCTCTGGCACTATTTATGAAGTGACACAGGGGACAAGCATGACACCCCACCATGCCTACATAGCTTACTCTCTAAGCTAGCCATGCCTATATATATGGGCATCCATCCATCCTTCCAGGATGGACACTCATGGGCACAAGGCCTCACATACACGCAAGCTAGCAAGCAAGCTAGCTAGCAACCATCCATCCATTCATACACACATGGAGACACACACACTCACGGCCACAAGCCATGGCCATACATGGCCGGCCACTAGCATGCCTCATATAGGCATATACGAGGCCAGATGCCTATGGCACTGACCTCAGATACAACTCTAGGAGCAGCTCTGTACCAGATATACAAGATACACTCAGACATGCAGCAGTAGGAGTATTATCTCTACGGAGAGCTCCGAAGCTGGGTAAACCACCGCGTGCTACTCGCATACCCGCTCCCGGTCCTATCAGCAGCGGTCTTACCCACACACTAAGCCCTTGTGGCATCTGTCGACTCGCAAGCCCCCCGTGAGAAATACCACGACAGTTGGCGCCCACCGTGGGGCGGTATTACTACTATACTACCGCGTTGCTGCTGGTTTCGCTGTCCGGGCGGGACCCTTTTTTCTTCATCGCCTCCGCCGCGGCGTCGCGCCGTCTCTCCGGTAGCGCTCGGAGGCTCGACATCGACCCGCCCCCAGAGCGGCCGTGAGGGGTGGCGCGTCCTCGTCGTCGGCCTCGCCGCCTTCATCATCACCATCACCGCAATGCCGACCGCCAGTCTGCGCGCGCGCCGCGCGCGGGGCCTCGCTTCGGTCGGCCGTATCCATCCACGCACTGCTCGCGTTTGCTTCCTTCCGCGTTGTGCCTTGCTCCGGCCGGAACACGCGTTAAGCTCCTCCATATACCATCTAGGTGAGCTGGCTAGATGCAAGTCATCTATGTGAGCTGGCTAGATGCAAGTCAAACCATGGTCAAACCATTAGCCAAACACCACCTATGCACTACTCAGACAGAGCCGCCACGGAGCTTCTTCCCTGGTGTTGTGCTCCAAGAACCGCCTCGCCTTGCCTCTGCTACCCCGCCACGCCGTGCCATCGCTGCTCAGCCATGCTTGCCAGTCCGCGGCAATCTACGCCCACGTCTTCCTTCCCTTCCGTGTCCACGTGCAGCGGATGTCCCGCCTCGAGCTCGCCGCTGCTCGTATCCGCACGCGGCTGCCTGGGCTCGCCTCTGCTCTGCTCCACGAGCGCGCGTGCACGTGCGCCCGCAGCCGTCCGGCTCTCCTTCGCCCCGACCGCGTGGACACGCGTTCGCGCCTTCGCGACCCGCACGCGGCTCGCCTCCACGCCCGCGGGCCAGCCGCGCCGCCACCAGCTCCCTCCACCGGGCACTCCGCCCCACCTCTTGCGAGTCTGCTGCGTCGGCGGCAGTCGCGCGGCCACCGCAGCTCAGCGACCCCACTGCCTCCACCTTACCCGGGAGCTCCTCCCGCGCGCCTGCTTTGCTCGGCCGGCCGGTCCGGCCCCGCTCCGCCAACAGCACCCCTGCGCGAGCTCTGCGCCCGCGCGTAGTAGTTGGCCGCTGCCTGCACGCCCGGGTCGGCCCCGCTTGCTCGCTACGTCCGGCTGCAGCTCCCCTACCGGCCTCTTGTGCGCATGCTGTGCCGACTGCAGCTCCGCGCCTCCGGCCTCCTCTCCGCACGCGCCGGCCTTACACAACGCCGGGTTCCAGGCGATCCGTCCGTCCACCCGCCGACCCGGCTGCGCTGCACCACCTTCTCCCGCATCCGCCTCGTCCCGATGCACCTTCGCCCGCGCCGGCTGGTCACCCATCCGCGCCTGCTGGCCCGCGGCCGGATCCCGCGCCTCCGGCCGCGTCGGCCCCGTCCACCTCCAGACGCACGCCTCCGCGCCTGGCCCTCGTGCCGCTGCGCCGCCCCGCCGTGCTCGGCCCGGCATGCCCATCCATGCCGCCGGTTGCTGCTCTACAGCCGGCTCGCACCTCTATGCTCCGGCCTCTGCACCGACCCACGACCGGGTGCCCCGCTTCCTGCCGTTTCACCGCGACTGGCTCCGCCTCAGGCCTATCGCGGCCCCGGCGGGCCCCGCCTGAGTTCCCACCCTGCGTCGCTTCCACGCCGGGCCCCCTCCGCCCGCGGCCAGCGCCGGCTGCTCCCCTCGCCGGCTCCGGCTCCCGTGCACCCGGCTGGCTCCCTCCCGCGTTCGACTGCATCCTGCGAGCCCCCGCCGGGTCATGCTGCGGCCGTCTGCTGGCCCAAAGAAAGAAACAAATGGGGCCGGGTGAAAAAGGAGAGTCCGACTGCTAGAAAGGAGTCGGGGGCCCGACTTGCTGCAAAAGAAAAAGAAATGCGGCCATCCGTTCGTGCAAAGAGAAGGGCTGTCTGGTCGCTGTGGCTGGCTGCTCAAGAGATGAGTCCGGCCACCCACAGCCGGATACAAAGTCAATGTCCGAGTGCCAAGCCGGCTTCCAAAAAAAAAGAAGAGGCCGAGTGCCCAATCCGGCTGAGAAGAGGTCGGATGCCAAGCCAGCTGACTAAAAAAATGCGCACTTCCGGCTGTCCACAACCGGCTAAAAAGTCTTCGTCCGGCTGCAGCTGTCTGAAAAAAAACATCTGTCCGTCCGCCCGCCTACTTCGACACTCGGACGGCTTGACGTAACCCGGCTTGCCTGCTCGCGTAAATATGTGGCCGACAGGAGCGCCAGCCGGCTGCCGTCTGCCTCGACGCCTGGCCGGTCAGGCCTCGGCCCGAATCTCGGGGGCTACACCCAGCGGGTGCGCTGACGCGCCCCCGCGAGAAAGAAGACAAAGTAGTCGTCGGGAGATCCGGCCCGACTGCTCAGCAGTCGGCCCGAATCTCGGGGGCTACACCCAGCGGGTGCGCTGACGCGCCCCCGCGAAGAAGAAGACAAAGTAGTCGTCGGGAGATCCGGCCCAACTGCTCAGCAGTCGGCCCGAATCTCGGGGGCTACACCCAGCTGGTGTGCTGACGCGCCCCCGTGAGAAGAAGACAAAGTAGTTGCCGGGAGATCCGGCCCGACTGCTCAGCAGTCGGCCCGAATCTCGGGGGCTACACCCAGCGGGTGCGCTGGCGCGCCCCCGCGAGGAAGAAGACAAAGTAGTTGCCGGGAGATCCGGCCGGACTGCTCAGCAGTCGGCCCGAATCTCGGAGGCTACACCCAGCGGGTGCGCTGACGCGCCCCCGCGAAGAAGAAGACCAAGTAGTTGCTGGGAGATCCGGCCCGACTGCTCAGCAGTCGGCCCGAATCTCGGGGGCTACACCCAGCGGGTGCGCTGACGCGCCCCCGCGAAGATTGCAGACAAGAGAAGAGTTTTGTCCGGCTGTCAGCAGCCGGCAGAAGAAAAAGGGCGTTGCAAGGCGCCTCGCCGCCTGGCCGGTCAAGCCTGACCGGCCGGGACCCCCCCCCCCTTCGAGCACCCGGAGGCTCGAAGGCTTCACCCAGCGGGTGCACCGACGCACTCCACGAGCGCCGAGTCGCGCCGGCTGTCTTCGACGACCGCAACTACACGAAAATCAATGTGAGCTCCTCACCCGCATATTTTTTGCACCACGCAAGCATGGATAACTATGAGCGATGCTCGGGGGCTGTCTCCGCATTTTATTACAGTAGCATCACTGTTCGTCCCGGCGCCAGCCATAGTTGGCCCGGGGGCTGGCCGCTTGGCCTGAGACGTTAGTTCCCGCAGACGGCTTAGTACCGTGCGCGGTACCAAAGGCCCACTCTTAGTCACAGACCACAGAGCGGCTGTCCGACTAGCAAGAGTGAACGCTGGAGGCCACCCACGCGAAAAACGCACGAGAAGAAAAACGTTCGGGCGACCCGACCGTTTCCTTTATAAGTATCTACTCGGTTGAATCTGCTCCCAGACTCTGAGTACTGTACACTCCACTTTGCGGCCCACTCTTAGCCACAGACTGCAGAGCGGCTATTCGGCAAGCAAGAGCACAAGCCAAAGAGTAGAGGGAACATGAAAAAGATTGAAGGGGGCTCGGACGAAACTGAGTCGACACCCTCCGCATAAAACTTGCAATACTAAAAGCAAGCATATGATATATTTGCACGGACTAACTTTGTCCTTTTCTATGATCATTTCTATGAACATTTGCCAAAAAACCTCCGCCCAACTTTGCCAAGTTTCCTGGAGGCTTGGGGGCTACTGTCGGAGTAATTGGACACGGATACCCCGAAGACGGCAAGATGATATTTCAAGACATCGGGGCTAGCAAAGCCCCTCAGTCCGACTGCCGGCTACCGACTACACCAACCTGCCGGCTGCCGACTGCGCCAATCAGCCGGCTGCCGACTGCCGGCTACCGACTACACCAACCTGCCGGCTGCCGACTGCGCCAACCAGCCGGTTGCCGACTGCAGCCCGACCCGACACCGACGAGACGGATGTACCCGAGCACTATTCACACATCATCTCAGTCATCATGTATAGTGTCACTTGTCCTCTGGCACTATTTATGAAGTGACACAGGGGACAAGCATGACACCCCACCATGCCTACATAGCTTACTCTCTAAGCTAGCCATGCCTATATGTATGGGCATCCATCCATCCATCCAGGATGGACACTCACGGGCACAAGGCCTCACATACACGCAAGCTAGCAAGGAAGCTAGCTAGCAACCATCCATCCATTCATACACACATGGAGACACACACACTCACGACCACAAGCCATGGCCATACATGGCCAGCCACTAGCATGCCTCATATAGGCATATACGAGGCCAGATGCCTATGGCACTGACCTCAGATACAGCTCTAGGAGCAGCTCTGTACCAGATATACCAGATACACTCAGACATGCATCAATAGGAGTATTATCTCTACGGAGAGCTCCGAAGCTGGGTAAACCACCGTGTGCTACTCGCATACCCGCTCCCGGTCCTATCAGCAGCAGTCTTACCCACACACTAAGCCCTTGTGGCATCTGTCGACTCGCAAGCCCCCCGTGAGAAATACCACGACATGCTTTCTGATGTGGATCGCACACACTCATTTAGTTGAACTGAGTGCAGAGCAATTGCCAGGTTAAACAAAAATATCCCATTTTGAATCGGCACACAAAAAGCAAATTCGCCACAATATTCAATTGAACAAATAAACAAAAATATCCCATTTTGAATCGGCACACAAAAGGCAAATTCGCCACAATATTCAATTGAACAAATAGTGTCCACAGGAAGAACATTCATCAGATTTCGCAACAATTGCAATTGAACATATGGTAGCTAAATTCCAATGATTTGTCCACACATATATGCATTACATAATTAATCATAGTGTACGAAATACAAAGACCTCATCAGATGGAAAACAATGGATCCATGCGTTATATGTTTAGCGGCTAACTCTTACTCAATGTTTCAAGAGAATGCATGCTGATATCTTTATTATCACCAGTGGGATTGATGTAGTGATCCAGGAAGAAGTTGCTGATAAATCTTCGAACCATCAGGAATTCACCAGCCGGGAGTGGTTCAGGGGTCCTCGATTTTAAGAGGAGCTGCAGTATTTTTAAGATCAGAATGTGCCATACGAGTGGAGTAGAAGATATTAATTAAGATAGACTTACTGGTACTAATTTGCGAGGATCGTCACAACTATCAGCAGATTTGCAGATGGAGATCATGTGTGTGCAAACATAGTATCCACAAAGGTTGGTCCCTGCTTCTTGCTGAGGACACTGGAATTTTTACAAAATCAGTCATGTATTTGTTCTGTTAGGAACAACCTAACCCGTGTTAGATGTATTATTTTGTCTTTGGACAAAATAGAAAGAGGTTTATTTAGTACCTTGAACATTTGACTAGCGTAAGGAAAGGTATTTGTAGACTGTTGGATAAATTTTCCGAAAATAACGGATTTCCGTGTGTTACCGGAGAAACGATCTCGTGCTACACGGGTTGTTCCGTCTTGAACAGGTTCCCTGATTTAGTTTTCCACAATGCGAGCACACTGCAAATGATGATGAATTTTGAAAACATCAATTATTGAACCAGATATGAATACAAATTAATTTCAACATCATAGAATTCAATACCTATCCAAGAATTGCCGAACATGCGTCAGATCCTGAGCGTTTGTTGACTCTCGGAGAGAATCGATGTAGTAAACTGTGTTCTTGTTTGGAACAATGAATACCAATATCTAGCGACTGCTACATATTAAGAAAGCCATGAACTTATGAATGATGTCTAAATCTGAAAGGCAATCAGTGTATGCATGGTTGTTTACTTGACTTACCGTTCATGATATGGCCAGAGAAATGATTCTGCATGGGACGTGTTTTCGAAGATACGGAGGACCATGTTAACGGCCTAGTCCCGTCGGTCCTTACCATCTAATGCTATGCCTTTTGCTAATGCAGGATCTATGAAATACACACTCTCCCTTATTCTTCTTTGTGCGTTTAATCCCCTGAGAGGAATAAAAATGCAGTTAGTTGTTTATCATTTACATCTTTATATGGAGAAGTTGATCAGAGTTTGTTAAGTACTTACAAAATCAGGCATCTAACAAGAGTGGCATCGAGCATGTTGAAGTTGAAGAAGAGATGTAAGTCCTCGAAACTCACATTGATGGAACTAGCATCTTGACGGAAATGATCTCTATTATAGTGGACTAGCAAAGCATGATAACCTACTGACATTTCATCCATGCAATATTCATGTAACTCGCGGCAACTGGAGTTGCACTCATCAAAGTATTCGCCAACAAGAAATGGCTGGCCATGGACATAATTGCGTGCTTCAAGTACGCCTGCTTTACTTTTAGCAAGCAAGAATTCTACTTCTTCATCATCCACGGTGTCAGAAATAATAGTAGTCCCCAATTCGAACAAGCTGTTGTTAATTTGGTTCTGGGAGATGAGTGCTTTAAGTAAGAGGCAATCGTTTTCTTTCCTCTTCACTCTCCCGCTGCCCTTCATCGTGGTCGTGGTTGTAGCCTTTTTGGCCACTTCCTTCTTGGTAGTTGAAGCATTTCTGGCAGAACGTCTAGTTGCCTGCAAGGTAGACTACCGAGCAGACATTAAAGGTTGGACAGACTTCTTAGTAGATGGTTTATCTATGCCAGACCGCTGAGCTGGCGGTGCTGCTGTGACGGACTGCTAGGCTATAGGAGCAGAGGCATTGGACTGCTGACCATGCGTTGAAGCTATGTCGGGTTTCTACGCAAGTGGTGCCAACTTGTCGGTGTGCTGAGGAGGCCGTGCCAACGCGTTGGTTTGCTGAGCAGGAAGTGCTGACGCATTGGTATGCTGATCACGCGCCTGGGGACTGACGGACTGATGAGCAGTCGGTTCTGGACCTACAGACTGCTTAGCAGGCGGTTCTGAAGCATCAGACTTCTTAGCAGTCTATTCCACCAGGTTGGTCTGCTGAGCATGTGCTGCAGCTGGGTCTCCCCCCGCTGCTTCAGCGGCCGACATCTGAACCGGTGGTGCGTCATCAATAGTTGTAGGCCTTGCCACTGGCTGCTTTGGGGCCGAGGATGACATGGCCTGTACGCCACAAAGTCGGGCCGGCTGATCACAGGTTGACGCGTCAGCCTATGAGAGCTGCTGTGGCAAGGAGAGCGTCACCGGTTGAGGGGCGACAGTGGGTGCTCTTGGCGGGGCTTCAGGAATCTCATCGATAAACTCTATTTCCTTTCGTGGCCACTGGATGTGATGTAACCGTGTTTCTCCCAAGGTCCTTTGCTCATTGAAGTCTCCTAGGACATTCTTAAGGGCAAATTCATTGAATCCAGGCTTTACTTTAGTCACATAGCACTTCACATAGCCCGGCTTCAGTGGCACATTGTCCAAGAAGAGGACATCTTCCAAGAAGGGTGGGCAAACCCAGGCTATTGAACATTTTAATGTACCTTCATAATGTGAAGCACGCCCTTCAGTCTATCTTTCATTCCAGATAGATCGATATAAGATATAGCATCATCACGAGCAGCTGCAGTCTCAGTGTCGCTGGGGTCAGTTGATGCACAGCTACTCTTGTGCAGTGTTGTCGCGCAATAAGCAGCATCATCCATGCCTGCCTCCCCTCCCATCTGCTGGCTATCTGTCAATGTTAGAGTCTTCTGCATCATCATTGACTCCTCAACATCCTTTCGAACAGCCGGATAAATCTCCTTCTTCAACTTTTCAAACAATGCATTCTGCTTCATTTCACTCCTCGCTTTTTTCATGTTGATCCTCTCTTCTTTGCTGAGTGTGAAAGCCTTCTTGTGCGGGACATTAACACCTATACCCCTTGCATAGCCAGGGGTCTCTTTTATCTCCGGAGCAATGGACAGAATGTCACATGGCACTGAGTTCCTGTAGAACCTTCCATGGATCTTGGAAGCCTCTACCATCACTTCATACAGTTTGGCGTCAAGTGCGTTTTCAAAGTAATAAGTTCCGTCATCACGCCTCTTTGCACGTGCCCGCAAGTAGTCACTGGCACGTTCGCCCCTAATTTCACTAAATGCCAGATTCCCAACCGCCGCTACTGCTTCTTTGTCCTCCTGCTCCCATATCAGTTTCATGCCGTAGTATCCTGCCACACCCATACGATGGGGGTGTATGTTCTTCTTCTGAAGTTCTGATTGCTTGAAACTCTTCTCAGCAAACTCTGGAGTTGCCCTGACCCTTTTGAATTCTGCCCAGTCTGCCTTTGTAATTTGGGGGTATGCGGGGATTGGGTCCTTGCCTTCACTCAAGTACTTCTTGTACATCACGTGCTTCCAATTTATCCAAGCATCCCTAGCCTTCTTTAGTGCAGCGTGTTCCACCTGCATTCTCCACTGCTCTGGAACGTTGAAGTGATCCATGATCGCCTAGACTATCCTTCGCCGTGTTTCTGTGTCAGCCTTCTGAAACCCCAGCAGATTAATGTTGAGCCTTCCCCTGCCAACAAATCCACACACACTCCTGAACCTCATGCGTGCTTTATCTGGTTTAGTTGGAGCCCATGACTTTAAATCAATCTCGGTAACTTCATATACAACTTTAGGCTGGTGTGTGGGCTTCCTTGGAGCGTTCCTCCATGTCCTGACCAGAAGGGTAATTGCTGCAGCTCTATCCCGTTCAAGACTACTTGATCCCTCACAATTTGTTAAAGACCTGGGGTTGTCCGAATCATATGAAGATACATGGCCTGAATGAGTGCTGTCGTTGCTACTCGGCATCTACAAAGAACACATGCGAAACTCGGGAAAGGAGTATAAGCATAAAACTAACAACTTGGTATCAAGCTTTCTAAACATGCCATGCAATAATTTAGAAAATGTACGGCTAATTTGTTAAGTTTGTGTGACTCGGGCGCCCGTGATCTGTAAATAGGCAGTAACTTATTGGAACAAATACAACTTATATGTAGTAAGGAAGGTAGATAATGAACATATATATGCTCTCCGTTATTTTATAGCCAATTTGGGGACATACGAAACGAAATTGGAAGAGGGATTGCGAGGAAATATGCCTCACCGCGATGGAGAGCAGTAACTAACAGGCTTCTTAATGCAAACCTGGCCGGACCACAGGAGAGGCGAGGGTTACTGCATCGATATGCTCGAGGGTGGCTGGCCAGCAAACAAAGACGGCGAGGCGCAGGCCGCCGCGTGTTGGGAGCAGCAGTGGAGGTAGGCTTGATGCCGAAGAGCGGGCACATGGCCGGGGTGAGTACGGCGGCGCCAGAGAGGGTTCTGCTGTGGATCTGGTGGGAGGGGGGAGCTGGCGAAGGAGATTGAGTGGACTAGTTGAGTGAAACGCGGGCGGACGGTGTGGGGGGGGGGGGTGTTGGGGACTCCGAGTGTTGGAGGCCTAGGTGAAAAGGGTGAAAAATATCCCCGGTCACCGCGCGCGCGGAAAGGCCTATGCAAACGGTTGCCTCTAAGCGCTCGTGTGCACAAACAGAATAATTTCATTTGAAATGAAGACGTGAGTTCATCGTTTTGCCTCTAAATTTTTCCCATGTAAACCAATCACAATTTTACCACGGGTTTGATTTGCTGGTGCATTTCAGGTCTCGTGTGCTATATGTAAGACATTTTTTGGCATTTACCGTGCATTTTGGCATATAAATCAATTCCTAGCCAGATTGCATTTCCTGTCGAAAGGGATGATGATTGCCGTTCGATCTGGGAGCATCCAATGGTGCAGACGTACAATCCGTGGGGTTTGGGTTCTGGCAAATCAGAATGCATGACTCAGATCACGCGCGCAGCGAGGGGGGGCATCAGCCACAGTTTGGTAGGCACACGACTTTCGTGTGTGAACCGTGTGCTATTTGGAAACATTTTTTGGGAGGGGCTATTTGAAAACATGTACATGTGTTGTCGAAAGGGATCAGGATCGCCGTTCGATCAAGGATAATCCAACGGTGTAGACGTACGATCCATGGGGTCTGGGTTCTGGCCAATCAGAAAGCATGCGTGGCAGAGGGGTGGGGGGGTGCATCGGCCACGTTTTAGTGGACACACGGCTTTCGTGAGTGAACCGTGTGCTCTTTGAAAACATTTACATTACCTAACATCATATTTTTGTTCGAATGAAAACATGAGTTCATCGTTTCGCCTCAAAAATTTTTCCACGGTAAGAAATCACGAGTATGGTGGAGAGTGTCATATAGTAGCTCCCTCTGTAAACTAATGCTCCCTCTATAAACTAATATAAGAGAGTTTAGATCACTACTTTAGTATTCTAAACACTCTTATATTAGTTTACAGAGGGAGTATATAGTATCATAGAGTACATACGTACCTTCATGGTGCATATATAGTATCATAGAGTAGTACTAGCTCCCTCTGTAACTAATATATATATATATATATATATATATATATATATATATATATATATAAGAGCGTTTAGATTACAAAAATAGTGACATAAACACTCTTATATTAGTTTACGGATGGGGTATATATGATAGATGACCGTATTTATGGCCACGCATGACACAAAGTAGTATAGCATTATATATATATATATATGTGTGTGTGTGTGTGTGTGTGTTACGGTATCTGTTGGAAATATGCCCTAGAGGCAATAATAAAAGCATTATTATTATATTTCCTTGTTCATGATAATTGTCTTTATTCATGCTATAATTGTGTTATCCGGAAATTGTAATACATGTGTGAATAATAGACACCAACATGTCCCTAGTAAGCCTCTAGTTGACTAGCTCGTTGATCAACAGATAGTCATGGTTTCCTGACTATGGACATTGGATGTCATTGATAACGAGATCACATCATTAGGAGAATGATGTGATGGACAAGACCCAATCCTAAACATAGCATAAAGATCATATAGTTCGTTTGCTAGAGTTTTTCCAATGTCAAGTATCCTTTCCTTAGACCATGAGATCGTGTAACTCCCGGATACCGTAGGAGTGCTTTGGGTGTACCAAACGTCACAACGTAATTGGGTGACTATAAAGGTATACTACGGGTATCTCCGAAAGTGTCTGTTGGGTTGACACGGATCAAGACTGGGATTTGTCACTCCGTATGACGGAGCGGTATCACTGGGCCCACTCGGTAATGCATCATCATTATGAGCTCAAAGTGACCAAGTGTCTGGTCACGGGATCATGCATTACGGTACGAGTAAAGTGACTTGCCGGTAACGAGATTGAACAAGGTATTGGGATACCGACGATCGAATCTCGGGCAAGTAACATACCGATTGACAAAGGGAATTGTATATGGGGTTGCTTGAATCCTCGACATCGTGGTTCATCCGATGAGATCATCGAGGAGCATGTGGGAGCCAACATGGGTATCCAGATCCCGCTGTTGGTTATTGACCGGAGAGCAATCTCGGTCATGTCTACATGTCTCCCGAACCCGTAGGGTCTACACACTTAAGGTTTGGTGACGCTAGGGTTGTAGGGATATGTATATGCAGTAACCCGAATGTTGTTTGGAGTCCCGGATGAGATCCCGGACGTCACGAGGAGTTCCGGAATGGTCCGGAGGTAAAGAATTATATATAGGAAGTGGTATTTCGGCCATCAAGACAAGTTTCGGGGTCACCGGTATTGTACCGGGACCACCGGAAGGGTCCCGGGGGTCCATCGGGTGGGGCCACCTATCCCGGAGGGCCCCATGGGCTGAAGTGGGAAGGGATCCAGCCCAAAGTGGGCTGGGGTGCCTCTTCCCCTAGGGCCCATGCGCCTAGGGTGGGGGAAACCCTAAAGGGGGGCGCCCCCTTGCTTGGGGGGCAAGCCCCCCACCCCTTGGCCGCCGCCCCCCTAGGAGATTGCATCTCCTAGGGCCGGCGCCCCCCCTAGGCCCCCTATATATAGTGGGGGGCATGGAGGACCTCTCACATTTGCCTTTGGTGCCTCCCTCTCCCTCTCCAACACCTCCTCCTCCTCCATAGAACTTGGCGAAGCCCTGCCGGAGTACAGCAGCTCCATCACCACCACGCCATCGTGCTGCTGCTAGAGCCATCTTCCTCAACCTCTCCTTCCCCCTTGCTGGATCAAGAAGGAGGAGACGTCACACTGATCGTACATGTGTTGAACGCGGAGGTGCCGTCCGTTCGACGCTAGGATCTCTGGTGATTTGGATCACGTCGAGTACGACTCCCTCATCCCCGTTCTTTGAACGCTTCCGCTCGCGATCTACAAAGGTATGTAGATGCATCCGATCACTCGTTGCTAGATGAACTCATAGATGGATCTTGGTGAAACCGTAGGAAATTTTTTGTTTTCTACAACGTTCCCCAACAGTGGCATCATGAGCTAGGTCTATGCGTAGTTCTTCTTGCGCGAGTAGAACACAATTTGTTGTGGGCGTAGATGTTGTCAACTTTCTTGCCGCTACTAGTCTTATCTTGCTTCAGTGGTATTGTGGGATGAAGCGGCCCGGACCAACCTTACACGTACGCTTACGTGAGACCGGTTCCACCAACTGACATGCACTAGTTTCATAAGGTGGCTGGCGGGTGTCTGTCTCTCCCACTTTAGTTGGAGCGGATTTGATGAAAAGGGTCCTTATGAAGGGTAAATAGAAGTTGAGAAATCACATTGTGGCTTTCACGTAGGTAAGAAAACGTTCTTGCTAGAACCCTATTTCGGCCACGTAAAACTTGCAACAACAATTAGAGGACGTCTAACTTGTTTTTGCAGCAAGTGCTTTGTGATATGATATGGCCAAAGTTGTGATGAATGATGAATGATATATATGTGATGTATGAGATGTTCATGCTATTGTAATAGGAATCACGACTTGCATGTCGATGAGTATGACAACCGGCAGGAGCCATAGGAGTTGTCTTTATTTTTGTATGACCTGCGTGTCATTGAGAAACGCCATCTAAATTACTTTACTTTATTGCTAAATGCGTTAGCCATAGTAGTAGAAGTAATAGTTGGTGAGCAACTTCATGGAGACACGATGATGGAGATCATGGTGTCAAGCCGGTGACAAGATGGAGATCAAAGGAGCTATGTGATATTGGCCATATCATGTCACTATTATTATTTGATTGCATGTGATGTTTATCATGTTTTGCATCTTGTTTACTTAGAACGACGGTAGTAAATAAGATGATCCCTCATAATAATTTCAAGAAAGTGTTCCCCCTAACTGTGCACCGTTGCGACAGTTCGTTGTTTCGAAGCACCACGTGATGATCGGGTGTGATAGATTCCAACATTCACATACAACGGGTGTAAGACAGATTTACACAAGCAAACACTTAGGTTAACTTGACGAGCCTAGCATGTACAGACATGGCCTCGGAACACAGAAGACCGAAAGGTCGAGCATGAGTCGTATAGAAGATACGATCAACATGAAGATGTTCACCGACGTTGATTAGTCCGTCTCACGTGATGATCGGACACGGCCTAGTTAACTCGGATCATGTTATACTTAGATGACTAGAAGAGGGATGTCTATCTAAGTGGGAGTTCATTGTATAATTTGATTAGATGAACTTAATTATCATGAACTTAGTCTAAAATATTTGCAATATGTCTTGTAGATCAAATGGCCAACCTAGTCCTCAACTTCAACGCGTTCCTAGAGAAAACCAAGCTGAAAGACGATGGCAGCAATTACACGGACTGGGTCCAGAACCTGAGGATCATCCTCATAGCTGCCAAGAAAGATTATGTCCTACAAGCACCGCTAGGTGAAGCTCCCGTCCCACAGAACCAAGACTTTATGAACGCTTGGCAGACACGTGCTGATGACTACTCCCTCGTTCAGTGCGGCATGCTTTACAGCTTAGAGCCGGGGCTCCAAAAGCGTTTTGAGAGACATGGAGCATATGAGATGTTCGAAGAGCTGAAAATGGTTTTCCAAGCTCATGCCCGGGTCGAGAGATATGAGGTCTCCGACAAGTTCTTCAGCTGTAAGATGGAGGAAAATAGTTCTGTCAGTGAGCACATACTCACTATGTCTGGGTTACATAACCTCTTGACTCAGCTGGGAGTTAATCTCCCGGATGATGCGGTCATTGACAGAATCCTCCAGTCGCTTCCACCAAGCTACAAGAGCTTTGTGATGAACTTCAATATGCAGGGGATGGAAAAGACCATTCCCGAGGTATTTGCAATGCTGAAATCAGCAGAGGTAGAAGTCAAGAAGGAACATCAAGTGTTGATGGTCAATAAAACCACTAAGTTCAAGAAAGGCAAGGGTAAAAAGAACTTCAAGAAGGACGGCAAGGGAGTTGCCGCGCCCGGTAAGCAAGCTGCCGGGAAGAAGCCAAAGAATGGACCCAAGCCCGAAACTGAGTGCTTTTATTGCAAGGGAAATGGTCACTGGAAGCGGAACTGCCCCAAATACTTAGCGGACAAGAAGGCCGGCAAAACAAAAGGTATATGTGATATACATGTAATTGATGTGTACCTTACTAGTACTTGTAGTAGCTCCTGGGTATTTGATACCGGTGCAGTTGCTCACATTTGTAACTCAAAGCAGGAGCTGCGGAATAAATGGAGACTGGCGAAGGACGAGGTGACGATGCGCGTCGAGAATGGTTCCAAGGTCGATGTGATCGCCATCGGCATGCTACCTCTACATTTACCTACAGGATTAGTTTTAAACCTCAATAATTGTTATTTAGTGCCAGCTTTGAGCATGAACATTGTATCGGGATCTCGTTTAATTCGAGATGGCTACTCATTTAAATCCGAGAATAATGGTTGCTCTATTTATATGAGAGATATGTTTTATGGTCATGCTCCCATGGTGAATGGTTTATTCTTAATGAATCTCGAGCGTAATGCTACACATGTTCATAGTGTGAATACCAAAATATGTAAGGTTGATAATGATAGTCCCACATATTTGTGGCACTGCCGCCTTGGTCACATAGGTGTCAAACGCATGAAGAAGCTCCATGCAGATGGACTTTTAGAGTCTCTTGATTATGAATCATTTGACACGTGCGAACCATGCCTCATGGGTAAAATGACCAAGACTCCGTTCTCAGGAACAATGGAGCGAGCAACCAACTTGTTGGAAATCATACATACTGATGTGTGCGGTCCAATGAGTGTTGAGGCTCGCGGTGGCTATCGTTATGTTCTCACCCTCACTGATGACTTGAGTAGATATGGGTATGTCTACTTAATGAAACACAAGTCTGAAACCTTTGAAAAGTTCAAGGAATTTCAGAGTGAGGTTGAGAATCAACGTGACAGAAAAATCAAGTTTTTGCGATCAGATCGTGGAGGAGAATACTTGAGTCACGAATTTGGCACACACTTAAGAAAATGTGGAATAGTTTCATAACTCACGCCACCTGGAACACCTCAGCGTAATGGTGTGTCCGAACGTCGTAATCGCACTCTATTAGATATGGTGTGATCTATGATGTCTCTTACCGATTTACCGCTATCTTTTTGGGGCTATGCTTTAGAGACTGCCGCATTCACTTTAAATAGGGCTCCGTCGAAATCCGTTGAGACGACACCATATGAATTATGGTTTGGGAAGAAACCTAAGCTGTCGTTTCTAAAAGTTTGGGGATGCGATGCTTATGTCAAGAAACTTCAACTTGAAAAGCTCGAACCCAAGTCGGAAAAATGCGTCTTCATAGGATACCCTAAAGAAACCGTTGGGTATACCTTCTACCTCACATCCGAAGGCAAGATCTTTGTTGCCAAGAATGGATCCTTTCTAGAGAAGGAGTTTCTCTCGAAAGAAGTAAGTGGGAGGAAAGTAGAACTTGATGAAGTGTTACCTCTTGAACCGGAAAATGGCGCAACTCAAGAAAATGTTCCTGAGGTGCCTGCACCGACTAGAGAGGAAGTTAATGATGATGATCATGAAACTTCAGATCAAGGTGCTACTGAACTTCGCAGGTCCACAAGGACACGTTCCGCACCAGAGTGGTACGGCAACCCTGTCATGGAAATCATGTTGTTAGACAATGGTGAACCTTCGAACTATGAAGAAGCGATGGTGGGCCCAGATTTCGACAAACGGCTAGAAGCCATGAAATCCGAGATAGGATCCATGTATGAAAACAAAGTATGGACTTTGACTGACTTGCCCGATGATCGGCGAGCCATAGAAAATAAATGGATCTTTAAGAAGAAGACAGACGCGGATGGTAATGTGACCATCTATAAAGCTCGGCTTGTCGCTAAGGGTTATCGACAAGTTCAAGGGGTTGACTACGATGAGACTTTCTCACCGGTAGCGAAGCTAAAGTCCGTCTGAATCATGTTAGCAATTGCCGCATTCTACGATTATGAGATATGGCAAATGGACGTCAAAACGGCATTCCTTAATGGTTTCCTTAAGGAAGAATTGTATATGATGCAGCCGGAAGGTTTTGTTGATCTTAAGAATGCTAACAAGGTGTGCAAGCTCCAACACTCAATTTATGGGCTGGTGCAAGCATCTCGGAGTTGGAACATTCGCTTTGATGAGATGATCAAAGCGTTTGGGTTTACGCAGACTTATGGAGAAGCCTGCGTTTACAAGAAAGTGAGTGGGAGCTCTGTAGCATTTCTCATATTATATGTAGATGACATACTTTTGATGGGAAATGATATAGAACTCTTGGACAGCATTAAGGCCTACTTGAATAAGAGTTTTTCAATGAAGGACCTTGGAGAAGCTGCTTATATATTAGGCATCAAGATCTATAGGGATAGATCGAGACGCCTCATAGGTCTTTCACAAAGCACATACCTTGATAAGAAATTGAAGAAGTTCAATATGGATCAGTCCAAGAAGGGGTTCTTGCCTGTGCTGCAAGGTGTGAAATTGAGCTCAGCTCAATGTCCGACCACAGCAGAAGATATAGAAGAGATGAGTGTCATCCCCTATGCCTTAGCCATAGGTTCTATTATGTATGCCATGCTGTGTACCAGACCTGATGTAAACCTTGTCGTAAGTTTGGTAGGAAGGTACCAAAGTAATCCCGGCAAGGAACACTGGACAGCGGTCAAGAATATCCTGAAGTACCTGAAAAGGACTAAGGAAATGTTTCTGGTTTATGGAGGTGACAAAGAGCTCGTCGTAAAGGGTTACGTCGACGCTAGCTTCGACACAGATCTGGATGACTCTAAGTCACAAACCGGATACGTGTATATTTTGAATGGTGGGGCAGTAAGCTGGTACAGTTGCAAGCAGAGCGTCGTGGCGGGATCTACATGTGAAGCGGAGTACATGGCAGCCTCGGAGGCAGCACATGAAGCAATTTGGGTGAAGGAGTTCATCACCGACTTCAGAGTCATACCCAATGCGTCGGGGCCAATCAAACTCTTCTGTGACAACACTGGAGCTATTGGACTTGCCAAGGAGCCCAGCTTTCACAAGAAGACCAGGCACATCAAGCGTCGCTTCAACTCCATTCGTGAAAATGTTCAAGATGGAGACATAGATATTTGTAAAGTACATACGGACCTGAATGTAGCAGATCCGTTGACTAAACCTCTCCCTAGAGCAAAACATGATCAACACCAGGATTCCATGGGTGTTCGATTCATCACAATGTAACTAGATTATTGACTCTAGTGCAAGTGGGAGACTGTTGGAAATATGCCCTAGAGGCAATAATAAAAGCATTATTATTATATTTCCTTGTTCATGATAATTGTCTTTATTCATGCTATAATTGTGTTATCCGAAAATCATAATACATGTGTGAATAATAGACACCAACATGTCCCTAGTAAGCCTCTAGTTGACTAGCTCGTTGATCAACAGATAGTCATGGTTTCCTGACTATGGACATTGGATGTCATTGATAACGAGATCACATCATTAGGAGAATGATGTGATGGACAAGACCCAATCCTAAACATAGCATAAAGATCGTATAGTTCGTTTGCTAGAGTTTTTCCAATGTCAAGTATCCTTTCCTTAGACCATGAGATCATGTAACTCCCGGATACCGTAGGAGTGCTTTGGGTGTACCAAACGTCACAACGTAATTGGGTGACTATAAAGGTATACTACGGGTATCTCCGAAAGTGTCTGTTGGGTTGACACGGATCAAGACTGGGATTTGTCACTCCGTATGATGGAGAGGTATCACTGGGCCCACTCGGTAATGCATCATCATTATGAGCTCAAAGTGACCAAATGTCTGGTCACGGGATCATGCATTACGGTACGAGTAAAGTGACTTGCCGGTAACGAGATTGAACAAGGTATTGGGATACCGACGATCGAATCTCGGGCAAGTAACATACCGATTGACAAAGGGAATTGTATACGGGGTTGCTTGAATCCTCGACATCGTGGTTCATCCGATGAGATCATCGAGGAGCATGTGGGAGCCAACATGGGTATCCAGATCCCGCTGTTGGTTATTGACCGGAGAGCAACCTCGGTCATGTCTACATGTCTCCCGAACCCGTAGGGTCTACACACTTAAGGTTCGGTGACGCTAGGGTTGTAGGGATATGTATATGCAGTAACCCGAATGTTGTTCAGAGTCCCGGATGAGATCCCGGACATCACGAGGAGTTCCGGAATGGTCCGGAGGTAAAGAATTATATATAGGAAGTGGTATTTTGGCCATCGGGACAAGTTTCGGGGTCACCGGTATTGTACCGGGACCACCGGAAGGGTCCCGGGGGTCCACCGGGTGGGGCCACCTATCCCGGAGGGCCCCATGGGCTGAAGTGGGAAGGGATCCAGCCCAAAGTGTGCTGGGGCACCTCTTCCCCTAGGGCCCATGCGCCTAGGGTGGGGGAAACCCTAAAGGGGGGCGCCCCCTTGCTTGGGGGGCAAGCCCCCCACCCCTTGGCCGCCGCCCCCCTAGGAGATTGCATCTCCTAGGGCCGGCGCCCCCCTAGCCCCCCTATATATAGTGGGGGGCATGGAGGACCTCTCACCTTTGCCTTTGGTGCCTCCCTCTCCCTCTCCAACACCTCCTCCTCCTCCATAGAACTTGGCGAAGCCCTGCCGGAGTACTGCAGCTCCATCACCACCACGCCGTCGTGCTGCTGCTAGAGCCATCTTCCTCAACCTCTCCTTCCCCCTTGCTGGATCAAGAAGGAGGATACGTCACACTGACCGTACATGTGTTGAACGCGGAGGTGCCGTCCGTTCGGCGCTAGGATCTCCGGTGATTTGGATCACGTCGAGTACGACTCCCTCATCCCCGTTCTTTGAACGCTTCCGCTCGCGATCTACAAAGGTATGTAGATGCATCTGATCACTCGTTGCTAGATGAACTCATAGATGGATCTTGGTGAAACCGTAGGAAATTTTTTGTTTTCTGCAATGTTCCCCAACAGTATCTACATATGTTACTGCTTCTTTGCCACATCATCATATTTTATATTCCTGAGTGCATGATATACCGGCTATGATACCCCACTATAGCCACCCTAATAAGGCTGGTCGTAATATGGGAGTATCAAGCGGTACGATGCATGCCAACTAAACTTTTTGGATGATGTGGCACACAATTAAACCGGAAAGGAGGTAGTATGAGAATAGCCACAATGGAGAGTATAGTAGTAACATACACATATCCCTAGACTATATATGTTACTACCTTCATAGCGGGTAGTAACATAAGTGTAGTTTCATGCAAAGCTTAATTTATTTGGTTATAGACTCATATTGCATTGGGACATGTGATGTTATAGTAACTAGCTAAGTTATTGAAACTATCTCTCTCCTCATTCACTTATTGCCACATAAGCAAGTTTGCTGAGTTGGAGTCGATGTTACTGCTGAAGTTACTCCCACTGTGTCTAGTGATCTCATACTAGCTAGCTAGTCGTCTATGATATAATAGCTACCTCACTAAGAGCATGGTTAATAATACATCCAAGGGTCGGCTATAAGAAGTTGCCATGTCATATACAACCAATCTCTTAGCGGGCATGTACAATAGTAAGTTTTATATACATACTAGTTTATCAATAGTTGGCCGACCTTACATCCTCACAAAGTGTCTTGGGTCTCGTGTTGCAGCTTGCTCTACTAACCAAGAGCCCGCTTCTCTTCTCTTTCCTCCAACTAATAAGCACATATATATATTATTCTATTCCTCATAGCCTTCTTAGACTACCCACAGTGGGAGTAACATAGGTAGCAACATCACACGCATCTAGATAAAACAGATGATGTGGCAAGCAATAAATGAAGAAAGAGAGGAAAGTGGTAACATAGCTAGTTATACTGGCCACAATGGGTAGTAATATAGACTAGTAACATGCACATGTTACTAGTCTATGTTACTACCTCTATAGTGGGGAGTAACATATGTGTGGTAACATGCAACACTTTGTTTATTAGGCTATAGACTCATTTTGCCTTGATATGTGTGTGATGTTACTCATACTACTAGTAACTAGCTATGTTACCACTTTCCTCCATTTCTTCATTTATGGCTTGCCACATCATCTATTTAACCTAGATATGTGTGATGTTACTACCTATATATGTTAGGGCATCTCCAATGGTTGTAAGATAGTTGTTGGTAGACTTAGCCACATAGGATTTTTGATGATGTGTCATACAATAAATGAGGGAAGATATCAAGGTTGTATGTACATGAACCAACACCCCTTGCACAAACTCCAATGTAGAATGAGAGAGAACCTTATTTATTATCTCACGTCCTACTGGGCAAACAAGATACTATCCATTGGAGTTGTTGTATGTTAAGGTGTTGGTTGATGACATGGCATATTTTAACAACAAGCTAACATACAAACTGTTGGAGATGCCTTTACTCCCACTGTGGGTAGTCTAAGACTACCCACAGTGGGAGTAACATATATAGGTAGTAACATCACACATATCTAGGTTAAATAGATGACGTGGCATGCAATAAATGAAGAAAGAGATGAAAGTGGTAACATAGCTAGTTACTACTAGTATGAGTAACATCACACACATATATCAAGGCAAGATGTGTCTATAGCCTAATAAATGAAGTGTTGCATGTTACCACACACATATGTTACTCCCCACTATAGATGTAGTAACATAGACTAGTAACATGGGAATGTTACTAGTCTATGTTACTACCCATTGTGTCTAGTCTTACTAGTAGAATAACATCACACATCTCAAGGCAAGATGAGTCTATAGCCTAATAAATGAAGTGTTGCATGTTACTACACATATGTTACTCCCCACTGTAGAGGTAGTAACATAGACTAGTAACATTCTATGTTACTACCCATTGTGGCTAGTCTTAATTATGTCACTCTATTCTGTACTTGCTCTAATGCATAGTATCATAGAGTAGCTATAGTATCATATGTAGTACTTTATTTATATTGTCATGCATGGCACATAGTAGCATAGCATTTATTATGATACGGTTTCATGATATGATACTTAACCCTCTCTTTCTTCATTTAATTAATTTTATGATAGCTCATCAAAATTGCCTAGTTGGCATGCATGATACTAGCTATGATACCCCTTACTATCAGCCTAGCAAAGTTGTACAGATCATTTGTGCGTCGCTTTGTGAGTTTTCATCCGTTTGTTCGAGAAGCGGGGAGAAGTTTCAAACATTTTGGCCGCGAGGTGCGGCCACTGGCGTAGGCCTAGTTGGTATTTTAATTACAGGAAATTCAGATGGAGTTCGGACATCATCAAAATCGATGTGTGCCTGTGGCGTGCTCTCACGACCCCGTGGAGAAAAAATGGTAAAGTTTGGCACAAGTTTTGATGACCGCTCCTTCCAAACCGGAGCATCTCACATGAAGGATAATGGTTTTCCAAAAGGAGACGTGTCAATTCAAACTCCTGTGGCAGGTGACTTTATCGTTTGGCCTCATAAAAAATTTCCCCATGGTATGCAATCACCAATATACCACTTGTTTGATTTTCTGGAGCATTTGAGGTATCATTAGCTATATTTAAGACATTTTTTTGAGATTAACATGCATTTTGTGCATAAAAATAAAATTACAACCGGAACTGCATGTGCTCTCGAAAGGGATGAGGATCGCCGTTCGATCTGCAATCATCCAACGATGCAGACGTACGATCCGTGGGGTTTGGGTTCTGGCCAATCAGAAAGCACGACTCAGATCGTGGGCGGGGTGGCGGGGTTTGGTTGGCACATGGCTTTCATCAATGAACCGTGTGCTATTCGCAAACCAGATTGCATATATTTGTTCACACATACTGTAGTGAGATCAATTGAGTGTGCTACCTCTATGATATAATAATAATAATAACAAAAAATAGTTCATACTCATTGCCCGAGCTGACAATATATCAAGGTCAACATATTAACGGTTCTTACATCAACAAAAAACTAGGCATAACTCACAAATTCAGTACACGCGACAGTTCTAAATTGAACGAATTAAGTTGCAGGGAAGGCATAAAGACTAGTCTTACAACTTAATTCCCATGTACATGGGGGAACTGGGATCATTAAGTTGACCCTGAATAAACTTGGGGTTTTTGATGATTTTATGCTGCTCTGTTACACGGGTGCCTGATCCCTTGGCTGGCAACTCATCAAATTCATCGTACTCGTCCTAATCGGCAACATCGTCGACACCAACACCCTTATCTTCCCATGCATCGCTAAATGTCCATTCTTATGCAAGGGGTCTTCCACAAAGAAAATCTGGGTAGCATCGCTGGCAAGAATGAATGGGTCTGCGTGATATGCCATCGTTGTCCTGTTAACACAGGTCTTCTTGTACTCATCAATCCTTACCTGACTAAGAAGGATCCATGCGCACCTAAATAATGCCACCTTAACTTTCATATAGTCAAGCTCCCAAATCTCTTTGATGGTTCCAGAGTATACCCTTTTATCAGCTTCATTTACAGTCAAGCATTCTATTCGAACAGAGCTGTTATGATACAAGGTCTTCTTATCATGTTCCTCAGTGTAGAACGTGTATCCATTTATGTCATATGCTTGGTACGTCAGCACCGTAGGTGATGGCTTTTGTGCCAACCATGTAGCAATGTCATCGTTGGATCCTTGTGCTAAACGATTCTTCACCCATTCGGCGTAGTTCTTAGTGTGCTCCTTCATCTCCACATCTGATGAAGGCACCATTGGTAAGAATCTTTGGCATATCTCCGCCAAGTGTTCTTTGGCATAAGAGATGAGAACTGGGCTGTTAAGCAGTACCGTCAAATGGGCTTTCTCTCCCAATTCTCTAGGTGCAGCCATTTGCGTGCCAGTAAGGACCGGCTTACCTTTCAACCTTCCCTCGCGGCGAGAGAGGGGCAAACCTATAGGTATTTTTTTCATGTATTCGGTGCAAAACTACTTGTAGGATGCTTGCCTCTGGATGGTTTCGGTTCTGACAAAAGCGCTTCAGTATTCCCATGAACCGCTCGAAGGGATACATGTTGCGAAGAAACACAGGACCACAATACTTTATCTCATCGACAAGGTGCACAATGAGATGGACCATGACATCAAAGAATGACGGTGGGAAAAACATCTCTAGGTTGGACAATATTCTTGCAATATCATCTTGCATATGATCCAACTCTTCAGGATCAACAACTTTCTGCCATAGTTGGTTGAAGAAATCACATAGGTCAATGAGCGTGTTTCTTATATCTTTGTCCATCAGATTCCTGATGGCCATCGGGAGGATATGTGTCAACATTATGTGGCAATCATGTGACTTCATGTGTTCCAACTTCATTTTACCTGAGCTCACATCCATGAGACTTCTGATGTTTGCGCAGTAGGAAGAGGGTGTCTTAATTGACAACAAATAGGTGAAGAACTGTGTTGCTTATTTTGTACTGAAATTGTAACTCTGGCGAGCTTTGATGAATTTGACATCATCTTCCGCTTCACTCTTGTGTTGTGATTGATCAGCAAGCATATCGAGCCGTGAACCGTCACCATCCTTTCTATTACCTTTAATCTTGAGCAGAGTACCAAGTATGCTTTCACATACATTCTTCTCTACGTGCATGACATCGATGCAGTGACATACACGTAGAATCTCCTAGTAAGGTAATTTCCATAACACCGATTTCTTTTTAAACACTTGATCCTTGGGTGTTAGTTTCACCATCAAAGGGTGGTTCTTGCCAAGCACAACATTAATTTTTTAGCCATGTTGTGGACCACCTCCCCTTCATAGGGTCTTGGGCCCACACCTGCCTCTGTCGTACCATCAAATTCAGCTTTCATCTTTCGGTATGGGTGATTTTTCCGTAAGAACCTACGATGACGCAAATACACTGTTTTGCGCAAGTTGGGAAGTCTTCTGCTAGCTGTCCTAGCCATGCATGTGACACACCCTACATCTCCCCTTGTTTTCTACCCTGATGTGTTGCCTAATGCCGACATATCTTGAATGGTGTGCACCAGCATCACATGTAGATCAAAAATCTCCTTTCTGTAAGCATCATAACATTTTACAACAGGCGCATCTATCCACACTGTCAGCAGTTCTTCTACCAGTAGCTGAAAGTAAATGTCGATGTCATTTCCAGGTTGCTTCGGGCCTTGGATAATCATTGACATCATAATGTATTTTTTTCTTCATACACAACCAAGGAGCTAGGTTATATATGCACAGACACATCGGCTATGTGCTGTGATTGGTGCTCATATGACCAAAAGGATTCATCCCGTCAGTACACTCCCCGAGTCTTATACTTCTAGGATCCTCGGCAAATTTTTCAAACTTTTTATCGATTAATTCCCACTGAGCCCCATCTTTTGGGTGCCTCATAAACTTATCCGCAATTCTTTCATCATGATGCCACCGCAACCTCTTTTCCTCTCTAGGGTTTGCAAACAAACGCCTCAACCTTGGAATTTAAGGCAAGTACCAAACAACCTTGAATGAGATTCCTGTCTTGATCTCGTCGTCCAATTTGTACTTGTCCTTTGCTCTCTTGCGCTTGTATCGTGCATGCTTGCATGTGGGACATGCACGAAAATATTTGTACTCACCACGGTACAATATACAATCACTCACACAAGCGTGTATCTTCTGTACTTCAAGTTCCAATGGACAAATAATTTTATTCGCTTCATTCGTGCTTCTGGGGAGCACATTATCTTCCGGAAGAATTTCTTTCAAAAGACCTAACATCTCTATGAAGCCCTTGTTTGATAGACCGCTTGCTGCTTGAAATCTGAGAAGCGCCAGGGTGGCACTCAACCTGGAATATTTCTTTTTGCAACCTAGATACAATTCTTTCTTGGAGTCTGCATCAATGGTTGGCAGATCCTTGTACCCAATCATATCCTTTTCTAGGCCCTCGAAATCTGCAATCATAGCAGCAAAATCTGGCATATCAAGAATGTCATCATCTGCGTCGACATCTTGGTTTTCCAGTGGGCATTTCATCTTTCCGGTGTTCCATTGGTAGCTTGACGCCTCTGCCCTGATGTTACGTTCAACATCCATGTGACACTGATCGGGGTTTGGCATCTCGCTGCCCTGGGTATCTTCATCCATGACCTCCTCTTCACCGTGTCTGGTCCAACGTGTATATCCATCCATGGATCCCCTAGAGACTAAGTGCATTTGGACATCTGCAAGTTCATGTGACTCTGTATTGGCATAATCAGTACATGGACACAGGATGTAATCCGCATCACCAATTCTCCTCTTTGTAATTTTAGCCAAATTCATGAACTCTGTCACGCCACTGATAAAATCTGTGGTTCTTCATCCATCGAGATCATTCCATTTGCAGCACACGAATGGTAATTAAAAACAAGACAACAACATTAATACACAGATTAACTGCTGCCCAAAGATGCATGCATAAATCACAAGGTTTTATTTTAATAATTACTAAGGGCGCTCCATGTTGTTATCCAGACGTGCAATGACAAAAATTAATGGCCAGTCAATTTACACGCAGAGTACTAGTTACAACACTACACTTAGGAATTGAATACCTTAATTTAGCCACTCACAAAAGGTATACCTTAATTAATTACCCGCGCGGCGACCTCCACCCAGCAGACAGACAAGCGCGATGCGGCGGCACACCGAGATAGCAGGGTCGAGGAGCAAACCTTAGTGCGGCTGCCGCCTAAAGTTCGACCTCCACTATCCCGCCATTGACTATGATGGATGTGCTCAAATCACGCCGCCGCCGACCTCGATGGTTGAGCTCCTCCTATCTCCCGCTACAGACCGAGGATTGACCTCCTATGATGCAGCCACCGCCCACCGACCGAGGATTGACCTCTTCTCCGGTAGCCACTGCCTAGGCCGCCGCCAACTCTATATGCGGAGCGGCTGTTTTTTTGGACGGATACCCGCGGAGCGGCTATTTACATGGTATCTCACCGTAACTCAATTATATGGACATGGTAGTACATCATACGATTATGTAACGACAACCATGTCTAACCTACGTTGTCTTCTCACACGGTTTGGTGCAGAAAATGTGTGTGACGTTGTAATACCTAACACAAATGACATGTACAAACAGTGTGCCGTATACAACCTATATATAGTGCCACTAGTAGTTCCCGACCATTAGCTTATCTCCACAATTTCCCCATTTCCCCCAAATCCCTACATAGCCTCCAAATTCCCTCGCGTGGCGCTGACATTGGGGGAATGCGGACGAGTGGTGCTGATGGTTTCGGTGCGGCTGCTCCTGCTCGTATCACCGCCACGATGGCGGTCGCCGCCGAGCACTTGCCTAAGGTCATCAGAAGGCAGGTGTACTACAGATCCAAATTGTCCTGTCAGGTTCCAATCTATCCCGATCTTTTTTAGCATGTCCAAAGTATAGCTCCTTGCTGAATCCGTCCTGAATGACCCCCCCCCCCCCAGGAAAGCGATCTGCCGCCGGATCCGGAGCTTGACTCCAGACTCCCGCAACACAAGTTCGACTCCGATTTTTGGGCCACCAAGAAGTACGAAAAGCTGAGTTTTGTGGACGGGCACACTCCCGCTCGACATGTATCCATGAAGGGATTCGACATTGGCAGGTGGTTTCTCAGTTGTCCCTTAGAGGTTAGTGCTAATTAAGTTCATCATTTTACTTCAGTTAATGCCACCGCTCATCCAGAATACTATTTAACATTGGTAGGGATATGAGGCTTGTGCCTTTGTTAACTGTCTGGATGAAGAATGGCATGGCAGGGTTCAGAGTGTTATCACCAAGCTCGTAGAAGATAACGTAAAGCTGAAGAAGAAACTGGCTGATCTGGAATGTACAATCAGTACGATGAAGCAAGAAATAATCAATCACAGGCAACAGATGAAATCAAGAGACAAGAAGGAACTAGCATGTGTAGTTGTGGTTGTCGCATTAGCCATGTTCTATGCGCTGTTTGCAATGATGATTAGGGGTTTTGTTTGACAGTATTGCTAAAGCACATCTAGATGTGCTCTAAGTAATGCACATCTAGGTCCTATATATGCCATTGATGCTACGCGAAGATTCGTGCAGATATTTTTCTTTGTCTTTTCCTTTCTAGTTTGATTATTACTGGCTTTATCAATAAGAAGAGCTCAATGTATTGCTTGCCAATTGTCCTACTCCATTCGTACCGGTACCGGTGCATAATCCCAAAACTCGTTCCTTGTTTTTGTCTTGAAAAAGGAAACCAGCCAAATAGCCAATAGGAGTCCTGCGCAACCCCGGGAATTTGGAGTGACTGGGTATAATTCCGGTTGATTATATCAGCGGTTAGATAATATGTCAACCCCTGCTTCAATTCCCCCCCCCCCCACCGCGCAAGAACATCAACAACTTCAAATTAGACTTGTTTCACCTCAACAAATAAAGGCTTGGGCTAACAAAAACCTACATAATGGAGAGGTTGTTGGCGAAGTCACAAGGCCCCCCGCTTCAATTGGCAGTTCCTCTTCTCTACATACCCGCGCACTTAAGTGTCCACCATCTTCATCGTCCCCGGCAGGCCGCGCTACACACTAGCACACACTCTGCAGCCATGTTGAGCGATAGCGAGGATGACAGTTCGGCCAACAGTCTGGTGCCCGATGATAGGTCAACATCGGAATCATCCACTCGTCTTCCATGAGTCCGATGTCGAGCCTAGACCTCGATTATATCCGGTTCATGGAAGGGACGCCGCCTCCGGAGTCGTCAGACGACAACCAGACGGACAAGGAGCCGTCGGAGGACGAAGAAGAGGACGATGATGATGATGAGGAGGAATGGTTGAACGAGGAGGAGGAGGAGGACGACAACAACGACGGTGATGATGATGGCGGCGATGAAAAGCCAACGGTCAGCGGCAAGAAGCGTCCTTGCCAAGACGATAGCGCGGGGCCATCCAGCAACAACAATAAGAAGAAGGACTAAATTAAGCAGGCTATATATATCTTTGTTTATCCTGTCAATCTCATCGCAGACGGTTAGGAATATGTATTCGACAAAGATCTTCTACATTATCGCCCACAGGTTGGTTTGTTGAACTGTGTGCCCTGACGAGCACACAATTCACAAAAAAGACTATATGGGCTGTCTATAATGATCACACACAATTTTGATTACCGACCTGTTTGCTAGGTATCATACACATCTTGTTATGCCGAATCCTTTGTGTTCACCTCAACCATTGCAAACGGTTCATCGGAGTGAACTGTATGCCGTATATCGCACACACCTTGATCTGGCTGCCAGTTTCTGCTGTTCTATCTCATCGCAAACAGTTCGTACAGATCAACTGTATGCCCTTCATCGCACACGCAACTAAAATCTGAACCGTGTTTGATGCATCCTCCATCGCAAACGATTTGCACCTTTTTTGACGGTTTTCATACACCACCGTTTGCGATTATTGCATTGCACATAGTTTCTCGAAGGGTCTCTGATCGTAGTGTTGCGTTAGCAGCATCCTGCAGTAGTGTGTGTTCGATATTTTGATAGTATGTATGTTGTGATTCCCTTAGTGGTGTCATGTGAACGTCGACTACATGACACTTCACCATATTTGGGCCTAAGGGAATGCATTGTGGAGTAGAAATTAGATGATCGGTTGCGAGAGTGACATAAGCTTAAACCCCAGTTTATGCTCTATTCCGTAAGGGGTCGAATGGATCCAAAAGTTTAATGCTATGGTTAGAATTTCTTAATACTTTTCTTGTAGTTGCAGATGCTTGCGGGAGGGTTAATCATAAGTAAGAGGTTTGTTCAAGTAAGAGCAACACCTAAGCACCGGTTCACCCACATATGAAATTATCAAAGTACCGAACACGAATTAAGCCAACATGACGAAAGTGACTAGATGAAAATCCCGTGTACCCTCAAGAATGCTTTGCTTATCATAAGAGACCATTTTGGCCTGTCCTTTGCCTCAAAAGGATTGGGCTACCTTGCTGCACTTGTGTTACTACTATCATTACGTGCTCATTACAAATTACCTTGATATCAAACTACTCTGCTACTTACAATTTCAGCACTTGTAGACATTACCTTGCTGAAAACCACTTGTCATTTCCTTCTGCTCCTCGTTGGGTTCGACACTCTTACTTATCGAAAATAGCTACAATTGATCCCCTATACTCGTGGGTCATCAAGGCTATTTTCTGGCGTCGTTGCCGGGGAGTGAAGCGCCTTTTGTAAGTGGAATTTGGTAAGGGAACATTTATATAGTGTGCTGAATTTATTGTCACTTGTTACTATGGAAAACAATCCTTTGAGGGGTTTGTTCGGGGTATCTTCACCTCGACCGGAACCACAATTAGCTACCCCTCAACCTACTGCACCTACTGAAAATATTGAATATGAAATTCCTCCAGGTATGATAGAACAACTGCTAGCTAATCCTTATGCAGGAGATGGAACCAAACATCCTGATATGCACTTGATATACGTAGAACAAATTTGTGGATTGTTCAAGCTTGCAGGTTTCCCCGGAGATGAAGTTATGAAGAAGGTTTTCCCTTTATCTTTAAAGGAAAAAGCATTGGCATGGTATAGGCTATGCGATGATATTGGATCTTGGAATTGGAATCGATTGAAATTGGCACTACAAAAAAAAGACACATCAGTGACATTTTGGGCCGAACGAATTTTTTTCCTGTCATACTTATGACACTTCTATGAAAATAATTGTGACAAAACACGGTATCATCATAGATGTGGTGGGGTCCTACTTCTATGACAAAAAATCATGACAGAAAATGGGCTTTTTGTCCTGGGCGGGCCGGAGACGCAGCTGCATGACATTCTTTGGGCCGTCCATGATGGAAAAAACCGTGGTAGAAGCGAGGGCAAGGAAAATATCGGGGTGTTCCCAGTTATGGTGGGTGGTCGGGGCCGAGCGATGCACATTTCTCTCATACACGCACGCGCGTGGGTGCGAGGCGGTGGGCTCTAACTGAACCTGAGCGAGGCGTTGGGATCTAACTGAACCCGAGCGATTGCACTGCAGGCTACGCATTACTGAACCCAAGCGATCGATCGATGGCTGTTAACTGAACCCGATCGAGCGATTCCTTCGCTACTACTGCTAACTGAAGCCGATCGATGCTGCCTCTAGATGAACAGTGAGCATTGCTAGGGGGTTTGGATGAACAGTTCCCGATGGGGGTGGATGAACAGGACCCCGTGGTGTTGCCTCTGGATGAACAGGATCCCGATCGATCGAGCCGGTTGGGGCTGGATGAACAGGACCCCGTCGAGGGCAGGATGAACAGGACCACCCCGTGGAGGGCAGGATGAATAGTAGACAGTGGAGGGCTGGATGAACAGTAGCCCATGGTGGGATGGTTGAACAGGAGCCCGTGGAGAGGGCTGGTTGAACAGTAGCCGGTGGAGTAGCGCGCGGTGGAGGCTGGATGAACATGAGCCCGTGGATGAATAGTCACAGGTGGAGACTGGAGGAGGTCGACTGTGGATGAATAGTAGCCCGTGGAGGCTGGAGGGGGTCGACGGTGGAGATGAACAGTATCCCGTGGAGTCCCGTTTTGCGGTACGCCACACCCCTCCCGATGAACAGGACCCCCGTTTTGATCGTAGTGCTCCAACACAAGTTCGTTTCCTCTGTTTTGCGGTACGCAACACCCCTCCCGATCAACAGGACCCCCGTTCCGACCGTAGGAGGTCCGTTTCCTCTGTTTTACGGTACGCCAGACCCCTCCCGATGAACAGGATCCCGTTTCGAACGTGGCCAGCCGAACACAAGGCCGTTTCCTCTGTTCTGCGGTACGCCAGGCCTCGTTTCCATCAGCTATTCCGTCCAAGCCCTCTCGATGAACACGACAAAGCATTCCGTTCTGACCCAGCCGGTTGGCTCCCCATGAACACGACGACACTGTTGTTTCTCTGTTCCGACCCAGCCATGTACATGAGCCCTAGCCGTACGTACGCGCGAGTAGGCGTTCGAGACCCCGCCCGTATGTACGTACGTGGCTGTATTTACTTTCTTGCACCCTGGCCGCTGTACGTACGTGTACATGCTACGTGCGCGCCTCTACTACGACACGTGCGCGCCTCTACATCGACCAGTATGTACATACACGTTCGCGACCAGAATGACAACGCTACGTACGCTTCGACCAAATGGGTCCCGACTGTCATGCACTTCCTTGCATGCGAAGATGTAGCTGGTGGGTCCCAGCAGTCAGGGGGGTGAATCATTTTTTTTGCCCGGACGCACTTCCTTGTGTGCGAAGATGTAGCTGGTGGGTCCCAACAGTCAGGGGGAACATTTTTTTCATGAAATACGGTGGCCCGTCCGGTGGGTCCCCGCTGTCAGGTGGAGGAATATTTATTCTGCGCGTAATAAGGAGGCACTTCCTTGCTGCGGCCCTGGACCCAACTGTCAGCCTCTCCACGTACAGTACTCTTCCGATGGAAGTCGTTCCTTGACCACGTTGACCACGCCGCGCCAAGAGCACCAGGGCGGTGGACGACGGTGAGGCCTAGGAAGGGGACGATGCGGAGCCGAGGAAGACACGGCAGTGGAAGCCCGCGTGGAGAGGAGTACGAGGGTTTACTGGTTCTACTGCGTTGTAAGGCTGCCATCGCCGCAGGGCCTGGCTAGTGGTGGGAATAGTAGGGGCAATGAGGCCTCCGCGGCAGCACAACCGACCACGGGAGGCTAGAGCATGCGGCACGACCGACGCTGCTTTGGGCGGCTGGAGCAAGAAGACTAGAGGTTGAAGAAGCACTACGACTGTTGGATGGACATCATACGGTCACTGTAGCTAAAACCGTGCATATTGACTAAGTTGACAAAGCCCTCTGTCCCTGTCAACTAGTAGGCCCACAAGTCAGCCTCCCACTATACTGGGTCCCAGCTAGCAGGGGGAGTATTCATTTTTTGTGCGTAATAAGGAGGCACTTCCTTGCGTGCGAAGATATAGATAGTGGGTCCGAGCTGTCAGTGGCGGTAACATTTTTTCGTGAAATACAAAGGCCCTTTCGGTGGGCCCCAGATGTCGGGTGGAGGAATCATTATTTTGCGCATAATAAGGAGGCATTTTCTTGCGTGCGACCATGACCCAGCTGTTAGCCTCTCCATGTACAGTCCACTTCAGATGCATGTTGGTCGTTGACCATGTTGACCAGGCCATGCCGAGAGCACCAGGGCGGTGGACGACGACAAGGCCTAGGAAGGGAACGACACAGAGCCAATGAAGACTCGGCAGTTGTTTCCCACATGGAGGGGAGTACGACTGTATGAGGGTTTACTGGTTCGTCTGCCGTCGCCGGAGAATAACAGCAGGTGTGGGTGAGTAGAGGGATGGCTAGGCCAACGATGGGAGTACGATGGGGCGGTGAGTCCTGCGCGACAGCACAACCGACCGCGGGGAGGAGAGAGTAGGCAGTCCCGCCGGCTCTTGTTTGAGCGGCTGGAGCAGGAAGAGCAGAAATTGAAGAAGCACGACGGCCGTTGGATGGACATCTAACAGTCACTGCTTGTGCGTCAACCTTTTTTTGGAAAGCCTCAAATCTTTGGGAAACATCATACATCCCATCTGCCATTATTTCTAATAATTTACAACCCATTTGCTAATTCTTAAGGTTTTTTTGGAGCTCATATTCTTTTTGTTAGCATTACAGCCCATATTGTGGCCACGGTTAAAAAATTATACGAAATTTTGCATATTTCGGTGCGGTCCGAACTGTTTTTAATCCCGAAATTTTGAGTCATGTTCAAACTGATTTTAAAATAAATATATATCAATATAAAATCCAACAAATTGTCCACGCATAAAAATCAATGCAATTTAAAATCTCGAAATGAAAAAAAAGAAATTTGAAACTAATTGCCGGTTTGATGTGTTTTAAAAATGTACAACCCATTTCTCATTACTGATAGGCCATTTTCTCGGCCAGCCGAATGAAAGCTCTCCTCGTCTTGAAAGATTTGCAGCCCAACAGGCCTGACAAAGTGACTTACTTGGCAAATCACAAAAAACTGGGCTATGGCCGTGGACCCAACTGTCAGCCTCTCCACGTACAGTACTCTTCCGATGGAAGTCAGTCATTGACCACATTGACCACGCCGTGCCGAGAGCACCAAGCCTGTGGACGACGGCGAGGCCTAGGAAGGGGACGACGCGGAGCCGGGAAAGACGCGGTAGTGGATGCCCACGCGGAGAGGAGTACGAGGGTTCACTGGTTCGGCTGCGGTGTGAGGCTGTCATCGCCGCAGGGCCTGGCTAGCGGTGGGAGTAGTAGGGGGCGATGAGGACTGAATGGCAGCACAACCGGCCACTGGAGGCAGGAGCAGGCGGTCTTGCCGGTGCCGGTTTGGGAGGCTGGTGCAAGAAGAGCAGCGATTGAAGAAGCAACAGGACCGTTCGATTCAAATCCAACAGTTACTGCTGCTAGAATCGTTTGTTGACTAAGTTGACAAGCCCTGCGTACGCGTCAACTTAGTAGGCCTACATGTCAGCCTCCCAACCGGTGCGCCCCAGATGTCAGTGGGAGGAATCATTTTTTTCGCGTAATAAGGAGGCAGTTGATTGCGTGCGGGCATGCCAGCAGAGGGAGTAGGGTGGGGTGGGGAAGCCTGCCCGGCATCAAAGTGGGCCACAAGAGGAGGGAGCAGGCAGTCCCGCCGGCGCTAATTTAGGCGGGTGGAGTAGGAAGATCATAGATTGAAGAAGCACGCCGGCCATTGAATGGACATCCAACAGTCACTGCTGCTAGAATCATGTGTTGACTGACAAAGCCTTGCGTAAACAAGTCAGCCTCGAAATCTGTGGTGTGTACAACCCATTTGCTATTATTTTTATATTTTTTTTACTCATTTTCTAATTCATATGGAATTTATTGCAGCTCGTTCCATTTATAGAATTGCTGCCCATTTTTTGGTCAGTACCAGGGTTAAAAACATTAACTAAATATGCGGAAATTTTGAAAATTCGCAAATTTTTGTTGGGGAACAAAATATTCTTAATCCAAAAATTAGTAGCCATACTAAAACAAATTTAAAAATAAATTAGTACTATGTCATGTTAAATCCAGTGAAATATGTATAAGATATTAGTGAAGAACAAAAACAAAAAAAGAAACTAATATCCCATTTGCTATATTTTTTTTGGAATTTTCAACCACTTTTGATATACTTTTAACAGGCACTGACCATACTCTTTGGCCAGGCCGGAATGCATCCCTCCTCATCTTGAAAGATTTGCAGCCCAGTAAGTCGGAGAAAACAAATAGGCCTATCTTGGGTATTCTTCAAAAAGAAATACTGGGCTACCTATTTTCCCAAAGAAAAAACTGCTGGGCTAGTCATGTTGTTAGGCGGGCCACCGAGACCGCACAACCCAGTTTATAGCCTGCTCCTCCAAATTACTACTAAAAAGTTGTGCAATTCTGTCGTTAATTGACTATACGTTGAAAATGATGTGGGTCCCAGATATCAGCAGGGTGGATTAGAGTAAAAAACAAGTGGTTCATCTGAGTAGTAAAAGAGGCGCTTGCTTGTGTTCGGGAGTGGACCTAGTGGGTCCGTACTGTCATACTCACAACTACAGTCCTCTCCCGATTCACTATGTTGACAGGGACCGTTTCGAAAAATACTATGTTGACAGGGCCGGACGGCGGCGCCGTGGCGAGCGCACCAAGGCGGAGGATAAAGTGCTGCCACCAATGTGCTGGGCTGGGTTGGACATTCTTATTGAAAAATAAAAATGGACCGGATCTATTTACGATGTTGACTACAATTTGCATGGGTCCGCTGGTTGCAGGAAGAAAATGCTGGGAGGAAGAAGACTGGTCGCTATCTTTGCCGAAGAATAATATCGACTGAATGTAACGACACTATCATAGGACATAATATCCTCTTGTTAAATCGTGAATTTAAAGAACTGGTGCATGAGCATTTAGCTTTATTTATTTATTTATTTATTTATTTATGTTTAGGGGACCATGACCATGTACCTGGGCCGGATTCATGTGAGAGCCTCCCTTCCAGTTAATTATGGACTTCTCTATTGGGCCTTCATCAGTGGGCTGCATGTTATTAACAAGTGCAAAATGTGTTCCATACGAAAAATAGTATGCGCTACATATGGTACGAGGCACTAAAGGATCGAACCATGCAACGACTTCCAACACATTGTGTTTGTCATTCTAACAACACATTTATTCAACCAACAGACGAAATATACTACTGATTGTACATTGAAAAAAGCAGCAGTGTCAGGTGGTAGGTGCGACATATGCCAACGGGTGGCTTATCATTGTGGGAGCCAGTAAAACATCGCCGGTGCCTGGAAACGGGATGAGGCGAAGACATGCACGCCGACGAATCTTACCCAGCTTCGGGGCTCTCCATGGAGATAACACCCCTACTGCTGCTCTGCGGGGTCTCCGCATGATCACTAGATGAACAAGTAGCTACACGATGCTCCTAGAGCTGTTTGGTGAGAGGAGGAAGAAGGGCACGGCTCGCTTGCTTCTTCTCCTTGTGTGGTGTCTAGAACTAGCTGGGATCCACCCTTTGCATGGGTGCCCCGGGGGGTTTATATAGGCCTACCACCCGGGGGTACAATGGTAATCCGACTAGGCACGGGGCCCAGCCATCTGTGACTGCGCTCGCCGGCTTCTGCGCCGACTACTGGGCCCACCGGCTGATGGGTCCCGCCGGCTGGTTACTGTTGCTCAATCCTGGTGACGGGGGCGTCATCGAGGTAGGCGTGGCTACAGTGCTGCCGTCCGGCAGGTGATCACTATAGCCTCACCACGTCTTGTCTCCTTAAGGGGGGGGGGGCGTCTGGCCGGCTATGGAGAGCCGGCTTTGTCTTGGGCCGACTAGGGGATGCACGGCCGCCTCCGGGCGTCTCTCTGCCCGAAGGGGCCCACTGCCTGTGGGCCGTACTGGTAGTCCATCGTGGATGACATCAGGGTCAACATGGCAACAGTGCCGCGGCGGACGGGTCATGGCCACCCGTACGGCGCACTGTGCCAGTCGTGCTTGTGGATTCGGGGGTGGCAGGCTGCACTGTAGCCACGCCCAGTCACATCGCCGTTAAGGGGATGCAAACTTTGAGGGTACGGTCTTGATCACTTTGTGGGAACCGGCTTCCTGGAGTCGGCCTTCTCGCGGTCGGCTTCTCGAAGCCGGCCCTCCCGTGGCTTTCTTCACGAGGGCTAAAGTCGGGCCGCCTTCCGATAGCCGGCCTGGGAGACAGCCGGCATGGGGAAGGCGGCCCACGTCTTGGATCCTTGAGAGCCGGATGGGCTCGTAATTTTTTCAGAAGGGCCAGGGGGAGCCGGCTAGGCTACCCATGGCTATTTACTTCGACAGTAGTCCCCGAAGCTGATCGAGCTTCGAGGCTGGTAAGGGAACGAGAAGCTTGGTCAGCTTCCTATCCTGAGGGGCCGGCTTTGCTGGTGTGTGCCGACTTCGGGGAGCTCCGCCTCTTGCGGGCGGGAACGCGGTCGACCCGCGAGCTTACTGCAGGCTTTCCCGCACGCCATGTGGCAGCGAAACCCTGCCAGCGCACGCGCGTGACGAGACGCCGTTGCAGGCCCGGGCCTGCCACTTCCTAGGCCTCGGCCCGAGCGCGGATCTTCTGAGGCCCACGCGGACCGCTCGCCTTCCCGCGGCGATTTTATTACGCCCCCCACGCCGTGCCTCCTCGGCTCCGTCGTGCTGTCTATAAGTAGGGGGAGGAGAGGGAGCGGTAGAGGCTTCGCACGCTCTCCCTTTCTCCGCCCCCTTTCGCCTTCGTTCTCCTTCTTCTCATCGCCGCAGCCACCCACCGCCGCACCGTTCCACCGTCGCATCGCCTCGCTTCCATGGCGCTGTTGAGCTCATGGGATGGCTCCAACGTCCAAGAGGACCACGTCGAGTTCCTCCGCCAGACGCGACGCCTGCCCAGCGAGAGATTCGTGCGGGTCTGTCGAGCGCCGGAGAACGAGGTTTCGCCGGCACCGGAGGAGGGCGAGCAGGTCGTCTTCCGCTTGCACTGCCTGCGCGGCTTCGGCCTTCCGGCGAGCGGGTTTCTCCGTTCCTTCCTGGAGTTCTACAACCTTCAGCCGCATCACCTCACACCCAACGCGGTGATGCTGCTGTCGGCCTTCGTCACCCTCTGCGAAGGTTTCCTTGGGGTCCTCCCCACGCTTGAGCTCTGGGGGGAATTCTTCCAGAGCAAACTCGGCACCGTCGTCGCGGGCGTGCCCGCCCCCTGCGGGGCTTATATCGCCATGAGGCGGTCGGGCGAGAACAACCCGTTCCCGCCCATCCCGCTGTCCAGTCGGTGAAGATCTGGCAGAAGTCGTACTTCTACGTGAAGAACGTCGCTCAGCAAGGCGACTGCGTCAACCTGCCGGCTTACGTAGCCGGCCCGCTGGCTGGAAGGCAACCCTCGTGGAGCTTCCGGGCCCGGTCATTGTCTCAGGCCGGGAACGCAGCCGTCTCTCGGCTTTGGGTGATGATCCAGTCGGAAGGCCTCATCGGAGCCGACTTGGTGGCCGCCTTCGTGGAGCACCGGGTACTTCCTCTTCAAAGCCGGCCTCACATGATTTGTCAGATGAGCGGCCGCTTCGACCCATGCCGGCTGAGCACCAGGGAAATGCCTCATGCTCAAGTGTCGTACATGGTGAATTACATCTCCAACTGCAAGCTCGCCGAGGACTGGCGATACGGCAAGGCGCCGTATTCTCGCGCCAACCCTCCGTCCGTGGTAGGTTTTTCCTTCTTTTCTCCTGTTGGTGGCTGGCCTTATGATAGCCGGCTTCTGATTAGTTGGTTCTCCCCTAGCAGAACCCTCTCCTTCCGCCGACGACCGGAGCCGCAGGGGTAGAGCGCCAGCTCGCCCCCGACCATGCGGTGCACGACACCGACGACCCAGAATTGGGAGCAGCCGCCATGGAAGACGCTGTCATGGGGGAAAGCGACGAGCCCGGAGGCGCGGGGCTCACGGCCGGCTTCGAAGACTGGCCGGATGATGCCGAGGTCGAAGCCGCCCCGCATCGCCAGCCGGCGCCTGATCACCAAGGCACGAGCTCGTCCGCCGCGCCGGCTGCTGGCGGCGGCGGCCAGAAGCGCCGGGCCGTGTCGATCCTCTTCGGCAGCCGGCCAAAGAAGTCCAAGGCTTCCACGGCGGCGACCAAGCGAGATGAGGCGGCCTTGAAGGCGGACCGCTTTCGCAAGGCGGTGAAGCAGCCGCAGGCGATCTCAGCGTAAGTCGTCGAGTGCTTGGACGCATATTTTTTGTTGTTCTTTTTGGTTGAAAAACTCTTCTAAACCTTTCTTTGCTCACGGGACATTGCGCCGCTTTCCCTTGAGCAGGGTCCGGGCAGCTCCGTAGTTGGGCCGACTGGAGGGTCTTCAGGCTCCCGCCGCGTGGACCCCCGCCCCGACCTCAGGGAGGCCACGGAGCGGAACGCTCGTGAGGCGCGGGAGGAGCGGGAGGCGGAGGAGCGAAGGGCCGCCCAGGCGGCGAAGAAGCGGGCCGATGCAGCAGCCAAGGCCCGGGCGGAGGCGGCAGCCGCGAAGACGGAGGCGGAGGCTTCGCACAACCAGCCTCTGCTGCTCGCCATTCCCCTCCGCGCCGTGGCCCCAACATCCCAGTGCCCCCGTCGGAGGAAGTCGACCAAGGGCCGCTGGCGATGGAGAGGAGGGAGGTCCAAGTGACCTCCATCGAAGGAATGCTGCAGACGGCGCCGACTGGAGCCGGCCAAGGTGGCCAATCCGCCGCGGTGCCAGAGCAGCCGGCCGGTGGTGAACCGGCAGCAGGAGCCGGCCTCGAGGTGCAGCCGGCAACGCGCCGGCGGGCGGGGGGAAGCGCCACCGCGCCGGAGCCACACCGAGTTACGGGTGCCGGCCAGACGACGGAGGCCTTGGAGGCGGCCAACACCGCCGCGTCCGAGTGGACTCCCAGCGGGGGGACGGGCGAGCTGAACGTGGCGGCCCAAGAGGTTTGGAATCGGCTTCAGGCCCAGGCTACCTCGCTGCAGCAGTACACCCAAGAATTCCTGGCGACGCGGGCCGTCATTCGGGTGAGTCTTCCAGCCTTGTTTGTTTTGTTTTCTTGATTTCTTCCGTGGGGGCGCGTCAGCGCACCCACTGGGTGTAGTCCCCGAGTTCCGAGTCGGCTGCTGCGCAGGTGGCTCGGAACTTACTAGGTCCTGACAACCATCTTATACCCGCCTCCTGCCTGTCCTTTCAGGAGTATCACAACCTCCGTGCTGCCGCCTTCAACTCCCAGGCTCAGGAGCTGGGCCAGAGAACCGAAGACCTGGTCAACAGCCGGAGTGCGTCCTTGTCTTCGTTCATCTCCTGTGGGGGCGCGTCAGCGCACCCACTGGGTGTAGTCCCCGAGATTCGGGCCGACTGCTGAGCAGTCGGGTCGGATCTTCCCTGACGACTTCTTCCTCATTGGTTTTTCTTTTGTCTTTCATGCTTGCAGGGGCTAATGCTGACTTGAGGGGGAAACTTAGCGAGGCGCAGGCGGCCCTTCGCGTCAAGGAAACCGAACACGCCGCCTTGGTCCTGGAGCGTGACCGCCTGGCTAAGAAGCTGGCTGACCAGGAGGAGAGCCACAAGGCAGCCCTGAAGAAAGCACAGGACAGCGAAGCCGCCTTGAAGGCCGAGTTTGAGACTGAGGCGGCGGGCTGGGCTGAGACCAGGCAAGCGCTGGATGAAGGCTTCGGCTGTATTGAGGACTTAATCGATGGTAAGCCGCCTTCCTTGCTCCTTGCCTGGCCCTTGCTGCTTGATTTTTGTTCTGACTTGTGCTGCTTTTTATTCTTTGTGCAGACTACTTCCCCGGCTACTCCGCCTTCGCCGCCCAAGCCATCGAGGCCCATCGCGAAGCGCCTCGTCAGGCGGGGGCCGACATCGTGCTGGACACTATCGGCGTTCTGGGAACGGGGGTCCCCAGACTTGCCTGCCTGCGGCCTGCGGCGTGGCTCAAAGGAGGCCCAGCATGGCCCATCTTCATCAACACAAGACTCAAGACCCTCGCGAGGGGCCAAGCCTCGCGGGGCGGACGACACGACGCATCCTCAGGCGCATCCTCCTCAGGCTGGCTCGCGAGGAGGCGGAGAGATCAGGGCAGGGTACCTCGCGAGGTGCCCATGACGCAAGCCATGACGATCGAGGGTGCCAGGCGGGCGGCAGCGCGGGCAACGTCCTTCTTTCCTCTTTGGTGCAAAGGGGGCAAGCGCAGCCACGGAGTACCGAGGCATCAGGCAAAGGTTGCCATTTTGGTGCAACGAGACCAAGACTAGGAGGACTATGAGACGGAGGTCACCATGGAGCCCAGCACGGCATCACCACAGAGCCTTTGGCAGGCGAAGACCAACTTTAGTCAGGATAAGTGTACTAGATGTTCCCCTTCGAATTGGCCAATTGTTGGCGCCCTTCCCGCTCAATATTTGGGAAGAGGCCCAGGGCCTTTGCCTATAAATAGGACCATCCACCCGCATAGCAAGGGGGGGGGGTTGGTTCATTTGGTTCGCAAGCAGAGAGAGTGAGTGAGAGAGAGAGAAGGGTGACTGAACTCCTCCTAGCAGTTCATCGCCCCAGCCAAGAACAGACCCTCACGAGGCTGTTCTTCCTTTATTGTTCATCATCACCAGCCCCAGGAGGCAATCCACCCATCACACACTGGAGTAGGGTATTACACCACAACGGTGGCTCGAACCAGTATAAATCTTGCGTCCCTTGTGCAGTTCTTTCAGTAGTTTAGATCTTTGCGAGACGGGGAGGTAGAAGGCGTGATCTCCGCGTGCACCCCAGTGTTCGAACCTTAAGGGTCTACCGGAACCCGTGATCTAACATTTGGCACGCCAGGTAGGGGTGCGCCGGAATCTGTCTTCCACAACTCCGTTCTCCTCTGACCATCGCGTCCATGTCCGACGCTTGTCGGGCCCGCGCCGAGCGCCGGGCCGCCATTGCTTCCCGCGTCGCCCAGATGGCGCCCGTCGGTGGATGCCCTCGTCGTTCCCCGTCGCCCGCCGTCAACGCCGCCACCGGCCCGGCGGGGGGCGAGCAGCAAGCGTCGTCTCAGCATCCATCCGTGCGGCAAGACGGCCGCACCGCTACTCCATCGCTCACCCCAGCCGGCTCTTCATCCCGCGCGCTCCGCGCACCCTTGGAGGCTCGAGCTGCGCTCATCGCGGCAAACGAACTCCCGTGCTACCGCCCCGTCGATGACGTCTACGAGGAGTGGCTCGACCGCGTCGCCGAGCTCGTCCGCGCCGCAGGGGGCTCTCCTGCGCCGTCCGCTCCGCTGCGCCGCACCCCGCCCCGCGCGGGCAATGAAGCTCTGGGGGCATACCAGCCGCCTCCTCTCCAAGAAGACGCCATGGCTCCAAGGCGTGTGGCCCCTGGGCGGAACCCGCTCCGCTAGGTGCCAGCACAGCAAGAACGGAGCTGCCAAGAAGTCCCTCGCCCGCAAGGAGCTGCTCGGGCGCTCCCTGCTCCGGCACGCCGCGACCCTGCTCCAGCTCCGGCATGCCAAGACCCTGCTCTGCTCCTAGCTGCAGCGCGTGAGGACCCTCAAGGCCAAGCTCTCCCTCAACCGAAGCCTCCCGTAGCCACCGCAGGCTGCCGCGCCTACACAACCGAGCTGCGCAGCGTCGCGTGGCCCGGAAAGTTCAAGCCAGACCTGCCTCCTCGCTACGACGGCACAACTGATCCCGCAGAGTTCCTCCAGCTCTATGAGCTGGGCATCGAGGCTGCCAGCGGGGATGAAAAGGTCATGGTGAACTGGTTCCCCATGGCGCTCAAGGAAGGAGCTCGCACCTGGCTCCTGAACCTCTTCCTGGGACCAGATGCGCACCCGCTTCATCGCCAACTTCCAAGGTAGTCACGACCGGCCACCCGCCGTGAGCGACATGCGCCGCATCAAGCAACAACCTGGGGAGACCCTGCAAAAGTACATCCAGCGCTTCAACAGTGCACGCCTCAAGATCCCCAAGGTGTCCGAGGAAGCCATCATCTCGGCCTTCTCCGATGGCGTGCACGACGTCAAGATGAAGGAGGAGCTGGCGATGCATGAAGACCTCTGCACCTCCCTGGAGCTGTTCAACTTGGCGAACAAGTACGCCAGGGCTGAGGAGGGACGTCTCTCCCTCCTCGAGCTGCCCGCCGCAGACCCAGAAGAGAAGAAGCCCAAGGCCAAGTACGTGAAGCGCAAGGGGGCTGCCGTACTCGCAGCAGAACCAGACACCAAGCGGGGCAAGGATCTGCCCGAATCCTCCAGGGGCAGCCGGTACTGTGTGTACCACGACCTCCACACCCACAACACCAACGAATGCCAAGAACTCCACGCCATGCGAGAAGGAAGGATCGGCCATCGCCCTGACCGTGCTGACTGGGGCTACGGCCGAGGAGGAGGAAGAAACCTGGGACGCTGCGAAGATCGCGGCCCGTGCCAGGGGTGGCGCGACCAACCTCGCGAGGACCGCTGGCGGGACCTGCCTCGCGAGGGGGACTGGAGGGATCAGCCTCGAGAGGATCGCCCTCATGGCAATGCAGGCCTACCTCCGCTACCGCCTCAGCCAAGGAGGAACGAAGACCGCCATCAAGACGAGGGGGCTGGGGGCTTCCAAGAGCCGCGCGCAATCGCCTGCATCCTGGGCGGAGCTCAAGCCCCAGCCTCTCAACATATCTTCAAGCAGTTTGCCCGAGAAGTGAATGCAGTTCTCCCCAAGCTCGAAGCAACGCGCCCCCTCAGGTGGTCGGCGTGCACCATCACGTTCAGCTTGGCAGACCAGCTCAAGTGCGCGGCCACGGCCGGAGTCCTCCCGATGCTTTGCTCCCCAATCATCAGCAACGTGCTGGTCACCAGGACCCTCATCAACGGAGGGGCAGGGCTCAACGTCCTATCCGTGGAAACATTCAACAATCTCCAAGTGCCCTACAACCAGCTTCAGCCAACCAAGCCTTTCTTCGGAGTCACCGACGGTTCCACAGTCCCGATCGGGCAGGTCCGCCTCCCTGTCACCTTCGGGGCCCGCAGCAACTACCGCACCAAGCTCATCGACTTCGACGTCGCCCACATCCGCCTGCCGTACAACACCATCCTCGGGTACCCAGCGCTGGCCAAGTTCATGGCCGTGACTCACCACGGCTACAATGTCCTCAAGATGCCAGGAAGTGGCGGCGTCATCATGGTGCCCTGTGAAGAGAAGGATGCAGTGTGTTCCCTGGAGCGAGCCTTTCAGGCTGCATCACTAGAAGACCCAGATCGCGGAAGCAGGAGGCTTCCTGAGACCACCCCCAAGAAGAAGAAGACGTCGTCAGGCTCAGCCCCTCAGGAGGCAGGCCCTTCAGGGCCCGCATCCGCCTAGGGGGAACCCCCTTCCATCGCATAGGAAAGCGCGCCCGGCGCCCTCCTCAGGCAGGGCTCGGGGGCTCTCACCTGGAGGGCCACCGACCTAGCCAGGGTCATGAGGGAGGCGCTTGGGCACCATGTGGAGGCGTGCTTCGAAGCATGTTTCCCTCAAGAAGGAGCCAGGCAAGGAAGGTCAGACCAGCAGGAGTTCATTAACAAGGCCATTCAAGAACTACAGGAGTCAAGGCTCATGAGAGGTTGCCATCGTCCACCAGCTGTGGCTCCACATCCAGGCGAGGATGGTGGGCTGCGCGTCTGCGTCAACGTACCAGGGCTCAATCAGATCGCCACGACGGAGCGTCTCTGGCCCTCGCAAGTGGGGCGCTGTGGGGGTCCACCCCACAGCTATGTTCGCATGCCTTATGGCCTGCCGAGCATGGCTATGGCGCACCAGCGCCTCATGAGGGGCATCACGGAGGCTCAGGAAGACAAGCGTTCCGCGACCCTGGCGGAGATGAAGACAGCTCGCGAGGAGCCACCAGTGCCTCCGGAGCCTCCCGAGGCCCCGGGGCCTGGGGGCTCGTGAGGATCGGCTTCCGCAGCCCACCGAGTCTGCTGCACCAACGCCACTTCGCCGACGACATCCTCAGGTGACATCTTTCAAGCTTCATTCCCAACTGGGAGCGCCCTCCCAGGGTTGCATCACTCCCATGCCGCGTGGGTCCGTCCCTGCGGCATGTATCCCATTTTATTTTTCGGTCATTAGTTTGCCTTGTTGGGGGTGCCCCTCGGGCTGCATCATCCCCAAGCCGCTCGGGCTAGGCCCAGCGGCGTGTATCTCCCTCGCGTTTATTTCCAACTATGCATTCGCCTATCACGCTTGATTGCCTGATGCCTGTCCGCAGCATCCCTTCTTCTCCATGTCGGCCACTTGCACGTTAAAGGGGGGGGGGTGCCTGAGCATCGCGACTTAGGGCTCTTACTGGATCTCCAGCCCTCACCCTCTAGCCTTGTCCACGGCATCGCGACCTGGCATACCAGCGACGGCTGAGACAAGCTCGAGGGCCGGGACCCGAGGACGTAGAGTACCGGCATCTAACCAAATTTTGCAGGGACACATCTCAAGATACGGCCCAGTGCCAGGCGCAACCCGCCTAGAGGTAGGGCCTCGCGAGTCCCGCGCTGGCTCATGGGTGCCCTGATACACCTCACCTGCTCCAACCAGCAAGCCCTTGAGCGACTAACGATCGACTGATGACTGCCATGGCAACCCCATCTTCTTTCTGTGATGAATCTGCAGGATCCTTGGAGGGAACTGCGCTGGCCAAGGCCCTCATGGGGTTCCCTTCACCCTCGCCCGCGCGAACCGCTTGCACGTTAAAGGGGGGGCGCCTAAGCACCGCGACTCAGGGCTCCTACTGGCTCTCCAGCCCTCACCCTCTGGCCTTGTCCACGGCATCGCGACCTGGCATACCAGCAATGGCTGAGACCAGCTCGAGGGCCGGGACCCGAGGACGTAGAGCAGAAAGGGGAGCAGAGGCGAGGGAGAAGGGGCGCCCGAGGACCTCGCCGAGCAACTCCATCCCAACTACCCCACGGACCCGACGATGCGCTGGTGGCGATCCCCGATTCTCAAGATAAGTCACCACCCAAAGCACTGGCTACCGTGGCACTACCCCTGCACCTAAAGCAATTCCGTACTAGCGACGTTGCTTCCCTTTCTCACCAAGCGACGGCTACTTGGGCGCCAAAGGGGACCTCCTGAGCATCGCGACTCAGGGGCTCTTACCGGACCCCGGGTCGCTCACCTCCTGGCCTTGACCACGGCATCGCGACCTGGCATACCAGCGACGGCTGACGCCGCCTTGGGACTGGGACCTGACGATGCAGAGCACCAAGCCCTCGCGAGGTGCGAAAGGGAGGACTGAACTACAACGGAATTTGCGACTCGCACAGATCCATAGCAAAGGTCATGTATTAACAAACGGGACTACAGGCACCTTACAAGCCCCCGTGGGGCGCATTTTGATTCCTCGCAGGGAGTGGATCCTAAGGGATGCTAACTACATGAGCTCCTGCAAAAGACGCCATCATCAACAGTGGGCCGTCAGGCGCCAGCGCCAACCCCATCCAGATCAGGGTCGGCGACGGCCTGACGAGCCCGCCCTGCTCCAGGAGCGGCACCGACTCGGGGGCTCATAGCTGTTGTCGCTCGTCTCCGGAGTCGCGAAGATTTCGCCGGAGTCACTGGACCCTCCGGTGCCTCCGCCAAGGGAGCGGTCGACGGGCCTAGCCCTCACCAGGGCAAGGTCCTGGCCACCTCTCCCGGGGCAACACTCTAGCCGGTGCCCGTTCGCATCGAAGACCTTGAAGAACATCACCGCAGCGCCATCATACTCCAAGTGGACCGCAAAGACGCCCCTTTCCCTGCAAACCCGGGCGATCTCTCTCCAGCCGCGGGACAAGTAGACCTCGCCCGGGGCAACGACCATGACCTCCGCCTCGGTTGCGAGGGAGCTGCAGCCAGAGCTCCAGGGGCCCTCCTGGAGGGATGATGGAGGCGAAGAAGGGAGGCAGACGGATCCAGGACTGGAGAGGAATGGCGACGTGGAGCACGAACTCTTGGGAGGAGCCCTCGGCATGGACTCCAGGAGGAACAACCCACGCCTTCGTGACCCGACGGCGCCTACGACGGCACCGACCGCGGAGATCGGCATCGACACCTTCGGGGCCCTCGACGTGGGCATACAAGGGAAGCGGGAACCCCGGTGGAGCCCGCTCACGCCAGGGCCTCGCCACCACCTGACGGTCCTCCTTGTCCCGGCTGCAAAGGGCGAGCCGCTTCTTCGGCGGAAGGGGGGTCTGGTCCCTCTCGAGGAGACTTTCCCTTCTCCGCTGTAGAGAACCGGCGGATTGGAGCCATCGCAGCAAGATGGAGCAAGGATACAGAAGAAGGAGAAGCCAGGAGGAATGGACTAGAAGGGCACGCACAACTCCGTACTTATAGCCGGCGAAGGCCAACCGCCGGCCTCCATGATCACAGGTAATCATGACACGATTTGCATGCAGGGACTTGTCCAACTCGCGCGATCACCGAGGCGTCATGGGGAAGTGGAGACACCCACGTCCAATCAACCGCCACGCGGCGCCCAAGGCCGCAGGCTGTTAGGGCCCGCGGTGCTTTGCCCTTGCCCTTTCGCCTCTCGGCACGGCCAAGTCCATGCGCGCCTTGGGCCCGGGGGCTACTGTAGGTGTTCTGGGAACGGGGGTCCCCAGACTTGCCTACCTGCGGCCTGCGGCGTGGCTCAAAGGAGGCCTACCATGGCCCATCTTCATCAACACAAGACTCAAGACCCTCACGAGGGGCCAAGCCTCGCGGGGCGGACGACACGGCGCATCCTCAGGCGCATCCTCCTCAGGCTGGCTCGCGAGGAGGCGGAGAGATCAAGGCAGGGTACCTCGCGAGGTGCCCATGACGCAAGCCATGACGATGGAGGGTGCCAGGCGGGCGCCAGCGCGCGCAGCGTCCTTCTTTCCTCTTTGGTGCAAAGGGGGCAAGCGCAGCCGTGGAGTACCGAGGCATCAGGCAAAGGTTGCCATTTCGGTGCAACGAGACCAAGACCAGGAGGACTACGAGACGAAGGTCACCATGGAGCCTAGCACGGCGTCACCACAGAGCCTTTGGCAGGCGAAGACCAACTTTAGTCAGGATAAGTGTACTAGATGTTCCCCTTCGAATTGGCCAATTGTTAGCGCCCTTCCCGCTCAATATTTGGGAAGAGGCCTAGGGCCTTTGCCTATAAATAGGACCAGCCACCCGCATAGCAAGGGGGGGGGGTTGGTTCGTTCGGTTTGCAAGCACAGAGAGTGAGTGAGAGAGAGAGAAGGGTGACTAAACTCCTCCTAGTAGTTCATCGCCCCAGCCAAGAACAGACCCTCGCGAGGCTGTTCTTCCTTGTATTGTTCATCATCACCAGCCCCAGGAGGCAATCCACCCACCAAACACTGGAGTAGGGTATTACACCACAACGGTGGCCAGAACCAGTATAAATCTTGCGTCCCTTGTGCAGTTCTTTCAGTAGTTTAGATCTTTGCGAGACGGGGAGGTAGAAGGCGTGATCTCCGCGCGCACCCCAGTGTTCGAACCTTAAGGGTCTACCGGAACCCATGATTCGACAAACGCGAATTGGACGCTTGAGGAGCAGCTCTTTGCGGTCCAAGCGCGGTTGCAGCTGGCTCATCGTATGCTCCGCCGCCTCCAGTGCGCCGGGGCGCAGGTGCTGGCCGCCCTCTGGCCCGGCGAGGCAATTCCCCACACCCCAAGCCGGACAGCCAACTGGCTGGAGGTTGCGGTTGGCCGCTTCGAGGCCTGGAAGGCGTCGGCGGCCCGGCTTGGAGCTGGGCGGGCGTTGGAGTTCGTCCGGGCTTGGTATCCGAGGCTGAACCTAGACCAACTGCGCACTTGGCGGCTGGAGGCCGACGTAGAGCTGGAGGAGGTGTGGCCGGCTATTGCTCAGCGCGCTTCGACGATCGCTGAGTGCATCGACATCAGCGTCTTTGCACCTAAGATAAATGATGACGGCGTTGCCCAGCCGGAGGAGTGGTTCGGGCTGAACCCGGCGGCAGGTGAGGACTCGGCAGAGGAGATCGCCTCCAGCGACGAAGGCGAAGATGACGAAGAAGGGGAAGGCGAAGACGTCGAGCCGGCCGGTGGAACGACCGACCAGCCTCAGCCTGACCGTGCCTCCAGCAACGAGGCGCACACAAGCGCGCCCTCTGCGGGAGGCGGTGATCAAGCCGAGGTTCGCCAGCCGGTCACTCCTCCAGCCAGCACAACCGTCTCCACCGACCAGCCCGGCTCGTCAGTCGCTCCGCCGGCTTAATCTGCCGTCCTTGTTTTTTTCCCGTTTGTTGCCTTTTGAACAATTTTGTTAAGCTTTCGCAGTTCCACCCACTGGGGGTGTATCCAAACTATGTTGAATGCTGGCCTCTTGGAGGTCTTTTATGTAAATATTATCGTGTGTATGTTTGGTTTCCCTTCACGTGTGCTTTTTATCCTTAGGCTTTTTCCTTTGCCGCCTTCCCCTTTTGGGGAGGTAAGTACTCAAGCTTTCTTGGATTGAAGTGAAGTGAATGGAAGCTGGCCGGCCGGCTACTCTGGTAGTCGGTTGGCGGTAGGAGGCAAACCGGCTTTCGTTATATTAGTCCGTTAGTCCCTAGCCATTTTTCGTGTGGGCATCCTTTCCTTCTTTTAACTCTCTCCAGTCGGATAGCCGTTTCTTTGAACTGCGACTTTTGGTCGAGAGAAAGCTTGGGTGCCAGCACACTAATTGTCTGACTGCAGGTAGGACTTCTAATATAACTCTAGGCGGCCAGTCCCCGGGCCGACTAGTCGAACCCGGTGCCGGACGAAGAAAAAGTGAAAGTAATGACAAGGTCATAAGCATGATGTTCTTCATTCATAGATAAAAGATGGCAGTCCCCGAGCTCTCCTCGGGAGGCCTATTGTCTCGTACTTAGTACAAAAGTTAGCGTGATACATACTGCATTTCAACTGTAAAATCTTCGGAGGAGGTTGGCGTTCCATGGTCGTTCCGACTCCTTGACAGAGTCGTCTCTCTTGCGTGCCTTGGGCTTCTGCGCGTCGATTAGGTAGTAGGAGTCATTGCCTAGAGCTCTGCTAATGACGAAGGGGCCTTCCCAAGGAGCCGAGAGCTTGTGCTAGCCGGCTGTTCGCTGGATTAGCCGGAGCACAAGGTCGCCCTCTTGGAAGGATCTTGGCCTGAACTTCCGACTGTGGTAGCGGCGCAAACCCTGCTAGTAGATGGCCGACCGGTTGAGGGCTAACAGCCGGCCCTCTTCCAGCAGGTCGACGCCGTCTTCTCGTGCTTCCTTGGCCTCCGGCTCCGTGTACATGGTTACCTGAGGCGAGTCGAACTCGATGTCGGTTGGGATGACCGCCTCGGCACCATATACGAGGAAGAAAGGAGTGAAGCCGGTTGACTTGTTTGGAGTAGTGCGCAGACTCCAGAGGACAGCCGACAGCTCATCGAGCCAATAGCCGGCTGAACGCTCCAGTGGTACGACCAGTCGGGGCTTGATGCCGGAAAGGATGAGGCCGTTGGCTCGCTCAACCTGGCCGTTTGACTACGGGTGGGCGATAGACACTAAGTCCAGCCAGATACCTTGCGTTGTGCAGAAACATGCCAAGGCTCCCTTGGCAAAATTCGTGCCATTGTCGGTGATGATGCTGTGTGGCACGCCGTACCGAGTTGTTATATCCGCAATGAATGTCACAGCAGTCGGCCCATTCAGCTTCTTGATCGGTTTTGCCTCAATCCACTTGGTGAATTTGTCCACGGCGATGAGCAAATGTGTCATGCCGCCGCGCGCCGTCTTGAATGGGCCCACCATGTCCAGTCCCCAAACGGCGAAAGGCCAAGTTAGGGGAATGGTCTTGAGTGCTGAAGCCGGCATGTGTGGTTTGGAGCTGAAGAGTTGGCACCCTTTGCAATGTTTAACCAACTCTTTGGTGTCATCCAAAGCAGTCGGCCAAAAGAAACCATGGCGGAAGGCCTTGGCGACGAGTGATCTTGAGGCCGCATGGTGGCTGCATTCTCCTTGGTGGATGTCTCTGAGGATTGCAATGCCCTTTTCTTGCTCGACGCATCGCTGGAGGACTCCAGTGACACTGCGCTTGACGAGCTCTCTGTTGACGATTGTGTATGCTCTGGCTCGGCGTTGGACTTGTCTTGCTTCTGTCTCGTCAGTCGGCAGATCTTGGTTTATTACGAAGTTGACGATGGACTGAGCCCATGACGGAGCTGCGACTTCTTCTATTGCCAGTGTGGCTACTGCGACCAGGGCGGGCGGGCTGGGTGGTGAAATGCTAGAGTCAGCCGCCGGCTGTTGTGTTGGTGCAGTCCTCGGGCCGACTACCGCAGTCCCCGAGCCGGGTGTGGCAGTCCTCGGGTCGGGCATAACTGCGGGAGTCCTCGAGCCGGCTACTGAAGTCCCCGGGCCGACTATTGAAGTCCCCGGGTCACCTGCTTGGTTCTTCGAGCCAGGGCCGGCCGCGTCGGGGTCAGGCGGCACGAAGATGGAGTCGGACTCTGGAGACGGCTTGATGGACAGCTTGAGGAGGCGTTGTAGAGAGACACCGGTTGGTATTGCTTGCCGAGTGGAGCCTATTTGGGCCAGGGCATCGGCCGGCTCGTTGCCGGCTCGCGGTACATGGAGGAACTCACATCCTTCGAAGTACCCACTTATTTGCTGAACAAGGAAGCGGTAGCTTGCCATGTTTGCGTCCTTGGCGTCCCAGTCGCTGGATGATTGCTGGACCACCAAGTCCGAGTCGCCATAACATAGGATCCGGCGAATGCCGAGTTCTTTGGCAAGCCGGAGCCTGTGTATGAGCGCCTCGTACTCGGCTACATTGTTGGAAGCGGCAAAGTGAATCTGCAGCGTGTATCTGAGCTTGTCGCCCTTGGGAGAGGTGAGGACAACGCCGGCTCCCAAGCCGGTGCGCATCTTGGACCCGTCGAAGTGCATGCGCCAATGAGTGGAGTCAGGAGCCGGCGGCAGGTACTGGGTCTCGGCCCAGTCGATGAGGAAGTCGGCCAGTGCTTGGGACTTGATGGCGGTGCGGGGCTGGTAGAAGATTGTGTAAGGGGCCAGCTCGATGGCCCATTTTGCCACCCGGCCGGATGCATCCCGGCTGCCTATGATCTCGGCCAGCGGGGCGGTGCATACGACCGTGACGGGATGCTTTTGAAAGTAGGGCTTCAGCTTCTTGGCGGTGAAGTACATGCCATAACACATCTTTTGGTAGTGCGGGTAGTTCTGCTTCGAGGCGGACAGTACCTCGCTCAGATAGTACACCGGCTTCTGGACCGGCTGGGCTCGGCCCTCTTCTGGTCGCTGGACTATGATGACGGTGCTGACCACCCGGCTGGTTGCGGCAATGTAGAGGAACATGGGCTCTTTCTCAGTCGGCGCCGCTAGGACAGGCGGCGCGGCCAACATCTTCTTCAGCTCATGAAAAGCTTGGTCAGCTTGGTCATTCCACTCGAAGTGAGTGGTCTTCTTCATGAGGCGGTAGAGAGGGAGGGCTTTCTCTCTGAGCCGGCTGATGAAGCGGTTCAGGGAAGCCAAGCATCTAGTGAACTTCTGGACGTCCCACAGCTTGGTGGGGATCGCCATTCTCTCAATGGCCTTGATCTTTACCGGGTTGCATTCGATGCCGCGTTCGGAGACCAGGAAGCCTAGGAGTTGGCCGGCTGGCACTCTGAACACGCATTTCTCGGGATTGAGCTTGATTTGAAATCAGCGCAGGTTCTCAAATGTTTCTTTGAGGTCTTCCAGCAAGGTGCCGCGCTTCTCCGTCTTCACCACAATGTCGTCTACGTAGACGTGAGCATTTCTGCCGAGTTGCTTGAGGAGGCACTTCTGCATGCAACGCTGAAAAGTGGCACCGGCATTTCTCAAGCCGAATGTCATAGTCAGGTAGCAGAAGGTTCCGAAGGGCGTGATGAAGGCGGTCTTCAGGCGGTCAGCCGGATCTAACTTTATCTGGTGGTATCCTGAGTAAGCATCCAAGAAACTCAACCGCTCGCATCCAGCCGTGGAGTCTATCACTTGGTCAATCCTTGGCAAGGCAAAGGGATCTTTAGGGCAGGCCTTGTTGAGGCTCGTGTAGTCTATGCACATGCGCCACTTGTTGTTCTTCTTTAGCACAAGGACCGGGTTGGCAAGCCATTCTAGAAAGAAAACTTCCATAATGAAGCCGGCTGCCAGAAGCCGGGCTATCTCTTCTCCTACAATCCTTCTTTTTCTTCCGACAGTCGGCGGAGGGGTTGTTTGACTGGTTTTGCGTCTTCTCGGACATGTAGTTTGTGCTCAGCGAATTCCTTTGGAACACCCGACATGTCCTTGGGGGACCATGCAAAGATATATCGATTCTCACGGAGGAAATCGGCGAGCTCGCCTTCCTATTTGCTATTCAGTCCTGCCCCGATGACGGCAAACCTCTCGGGGTGCTCGGGGTCAAGAAGTATCTTCTTCGTCTCTTTGGCCGGCTGGAAAGATCCTTGGGCATCGTACTCCTTGGGGTCGGGGGACAGGACCGGCTGCTTGCCGGCCATGGCCACGACCCGGTCCAACACCTTCTCTTTGGCAATCACAAGGGACTCGGCCAGCCGGCTGCTGGCGGCAGCGCACTCGGAGGACTTCTTGTAATCGCCGGCTATGGTGATGATGCCCTTGGTGCTTGGCATCTTCATCTTGAGGTATGCATAGTGGGGAACCGCCATGAACCTGGCCAAGGCAGGTCGGCCAAGCAACGCATGGTAGGGGCTCTCCAGGTCCACCACTTCAAACTAGATTGCTTCCCGGCGGAAATGCTCCTTGTCCCCAAAGAGTACATCAATCTTGATCTTGCCAATGGGGGAGCAGGATACGCCGGGTACGATGCCATGGAACACTGTCCGAGTAGGCATGAGTTGCTTCGTCTTGACATTCAACTTCTCCAGGGTGTCGCGGTACAAGATGTTGATGCTGCTCCCGCCGTCTATCAACACACGGGAGAAGCGGGCGGCGCGTCTGTCCGTTGCAAGGGTGGCATCCAGAACCAGCGCATAAGAGCCGGGAGACGGCATCACCTCTGGGTGGTCGGCCCGGCTCCAGCTGATAGGTTTTTCTGACCAATGCATATGCTTGGTGGGGCTGGCAGCGACCATGCCGACTTCCTGGTGCTCTCCGTTTGCCGCGCCGGTCTTTGGGCTGGCTTGTAAAGACGATATAGGCTGCATGCTCGTCGGGGAACTCATCATGCATGGCTCCGACTGTAGGCCGAGCGGCAGGCGGCAGCGGAGCTGGAGGCGGCGGGCCGGCAGGCGGAGGCGGTGCGAGCCCTTCGCCTTTGGAGATTCGGGTGAGCCAATGGCACTTCCGGGTTGTGTGGTTGGACGGTTTCGCGCCGCTGTGGAATTTGCACGGGGCGTCGAGAGTTTGCTCGTAGGAGAAGGCCGGCTGCCAAGCCGGCCGGCCGCCCTTGGGTTTCTTGGGCGTGGGCCGCCCTTCGGGCGGCTCGTCTTCGACTGTGGCCACCTGCCGACTGGCGGAAGGCGGTGCGGGGCCCTTGCGCTTGTGATCATTCGGGTGTGGGCGTCGGCCGAAATCCCCAGCCGGCGTCTTGGGCGCCGGGTTGAGTACTTTCCCGGACGCGTCTACCTAGAGCTCAGTCTTCATCGAGGAGTCGGCAGTGGCGTACTTGTCCGCTATGTCCAGAAGCTCGTCGAGGGTAGTCGGCTCGTCGCAGAGAAGCTTGTGCTTGAGGAGGGTGCCTTCTCGGCACCCGGCGGTGAAGTATTCTATGGCCTGCACCTCGTGCACCCCCTCGCAAGAGTTGTGGAGCTCGGCCCAACGCGTGAGGTAGTCGCGAGTAGACTCGGCGGGGCCTTGTACGCACAAGGAGAGCTGTCTAGGCTTGGGAGCCCGCTTGTAGGTGCTGGTGAAGTTGCGACGAAAGCTTCCGTGAAATCTAGCCAGGTGTTGATGCTGAAGGGCTTGAGGCTGTTGAGCCAGGTCCGCACCGTGCCTTGCAGCATGAGGGGCACGTACTTCACAACAACGCGCCTGTTGCCGTTGGCTATGCTAACCGCCGTGGAGTAGTCGATCAACTAATCTTCCGGCTTCACGGAGCCGTTGTACTTGGGCGTGTCTCTCGGGAGCGAGAACCCTTTGGGGAAAGGCTCATCGCGGATGCGGGGGCCAAAACAAGGCGGACCGACATCGTCTTCTTCTTCCAGCGCCAGGGATCGCGCCAGGCGGTCGATCCGATGGCGGGCGTCGTTCTCGCCGACTCCTTCGCAGCGACCTAGTCGGCCGCTGAGAGTCGGGTGCGCCACAAGTGGCGGGGTGGGATATCTCTCTCCACGGGGCCGAGGCGGAGGCGGGTTGCCTCGCCACTCCACGGCCCGGGGATGGCCTTCTGCGTCTCGCTCGATGGAGATTCGGGTCCGGCTTCGGCTGGCAGCCGGCTCTTTCTCGCGCCATGCGCGGGTATTGCCCGTAGTCGGTGTCTAGGATGTCGCGCCGTGATCTCGGCACGGAGGAGGGCTTTCCGCGCGGGCGTCAGCTTCGTGCCGCCGCGCGGCCACATCGATTAGCTGCTGGATGCGTCTGGTCATGTGGGGAAGTTCTTCGGCCCCCAATCCATCTAGCTCGTCTACGGCCGCCTGGGCGGCACGCAGGTTCTCGAGTGGAGTGGCATAGACTGGGCGGTCGACCCCCAGCGTGTCGGCATTGACAGCGCCGCGCTGCCTGACAACACCGGCCCGGCTCGGCCCGCCTGGAGCCGGCGTGCCAAAAGTGACGCGGTCGGCTTCGCGCTGATGGGCTTCAGTGAGGCGTCTTATGGAGGCCAGCCTCCGGCCCTCCACGAGGAGAGCGAGGCGGCGCGCCTCCAGTCCTTCGTCGTCGGCATCAGCCGGGAGCGGGATGGACAAGTCGTGGACCACCGCGTGCGAGGCGTCGTGGGCGCTCTCATCAGCAGCGCCGTCGTGGCCGATGACCATCACCTCGGTGGTGACAGCGTCCCAGCCATCGGTCCCCAGAAGCGGGTCGTTGTAGATCGTGACATTGGTGGGGAAGGTGTCGAGCGAGGCCGTGTCGAAGTCGACAGGCATCGGGTCGGTGGAGCCAACCGACTCCATGTCCACAGCAGGCTCGCCGGAGACATGGAGCTGGCCGAGGAGGTTGACGAGGTGGTCGGTGCCTGCATCGGAGGCGAGCTTGTCGGAGATGAGGGTCTTGTCGAGGAGATCGGCAAGGCTGCTCGCTGCGCATATGTTGGTGACGCCTTGCAGCGCATCGTGGCAAGCGCCATCGGGCGTGCCGGGCTGGCAACGCTCGCTGGGGAGGAAGAGAGTTCCCGTCCAGAATAGGTCTCCGGACGACGGTGCACCTGGCCCCACGGTGGGCGCCAAATGTCGGGTGGTAGGTGCGACATATGCCAACGGGTGGCTTATCATTGTGGGAGCCAGTAAAACATCGCCGGTGCCTGGAAACGGGATGAGGCGAAGACATGCACGCCGGCGAATCTTACCCAGCTTCGGGGCTCTCCGTGGAGATAACACCCCTACTGCTGCTCTGCGGGGTCTCCGCATGATCACTAGATGAACAAGTAGCTGCACGATGCTCCTAGAGCAGTTTGGTGACAGGAGGAAGAAGGGCACGGCTCGCTTGCTTCTTCTCCTTGTGTGGTGTCTAGAACTAGCTGGGATCCACCCTTTGCATGGGTGCCCCGGGGGGTTTATATAGGCCTACCCCCCGGGGGTACAATGGTAATCCGACTAGGCGCGGGGCCCAGCCATCTGTGACTGCGCTCGCCGGCTTCTGCGCCGACTGCTGGGGCCCGCCGGCTGATGGGTCCCGCCGGCTGGTTACTGTTGCTCAATCCTGGTGATGAGGGCGTCGTCGAGGTAGGCGTGGCTACAGTGCCGCCGTCCGGCAGGTGATCACTGTAGCCTCAGCGCGTCTTGTCTCCTTAAGGGGGGGGGGCGTCTGGCCGGCTATGGAGAGCCGGCTTTGTCTTGGGCCGACTGGGGGATGCACGGCCGCCTCCGGGCGTCTCTCTGCCTGAAGGGGCCCACCGCCCATGGGCCGTACTGGTAGTCCATCGTGGATGACATCAGGGTCAACATGGCAACAGTGCCGCGCCGGACGGGTCATGGCCACCCGTACGGCGCACTGTGCCAGTTGTGCTTCTGGATTCGGGGGTGGCAGGCTTCACTGTAGCCACGCCCAGTCACATCACCGTTAAGGGGATGCAAGCTTTGAGGGTATGGTCTTGATCACTTTGTGGGAGCCGGCTTCCTGGAGTCGGCCTTCTCGCGGCCGGCTTCTCGAAGCCGGCCCTCCCGTGGCTTTCTTCACGAGGGCTAAAGTCGGGCCACCTTTCGCTAACCGGCCTGGGAGACAGCCGGCATGGGGAAGGCGGCCCACGTATTAGATCCTTGAGAGCCGGATGGGCTCGTATTTTTTTCAGAAGGGCCAGGGGGAGCCGGCTAGGCTACCTATGGCTATTTACTCCGACAAGCAGCAGCAGCAACCAGGGCTGGGGGTGCAACAGAAGTAGTAAGCAGGCCAGAAGAGTGAAGACGCATCTCTCTCTTCCAAACCAAACATCAGCCATCAGTACAAAAGGGCTACCAAAAAAGAAAAAGTGTATGCATCAAACTAAATAAAGATCCTACTACACCAAGTGTACGCATCTAACTAACTGGCTCAGTTAGATGTTACTATTTATTAAGCTGTGGAGATTGGCTAACGGCTTGAACCAGATGGGTGCCTGACGGGGGAAACTCCAGCCAGGAGGTCGAAGTCTGATACTTGCGACCCTCTCTCCTACTTTGGGTATGGTACATGTAGAGACGCATGGTACGCTATGTACACACAGTTTTGCCTGATGAACGAAACCGCGCTGCCATCATGATCCTTGCCGTCGGTTATCTCCTGGTTAATCGGATAATTCAGTCCGACAAACAGAGAGCATGTACCAAGGCTACTTACCAACCTCTAGTCAAAAATTCCTGAAGGCCCAGAGAAGCTAGGATCCTGCTCAAAGACCTTGAAGTGACTGTGATTGTATTGCGCGAAACAACATGTCCGGTACGTGCAAACGATCATCAATCATTCGCCATTGTCTGATCGAGCCAGGAACCACCTACAACTGCCATGCCGCTTTTCTTTGAAAGGTTCTGGGATTAGGAAGGGTAGGAACACCAGGCGGCCTACAACATCATATCAAGTTGGAGTCAAATAAAAAAGGGCTCTTGATGTAGTCAATCTTAAGAACAACATGTTATGAGCATGAATATTTTTTCAGTAAATGTTGACAGTAATATAAGCAAGCCATCATGATATCATAGGAAAGTAACATAAAAAAGTTGGAGTCAAGTAAAAAAGGGCTCTTTGATGTAGTCAATCTTAAGATCAACATGTTATGAGCATGAATATTTTTCAGTAAATGTTGACAGTAATATAAGCAAGCCATCATGATATCATAGGAAAGTAACATACTGCTGTAACAGCCGTTTGTAGCGATGACTGGAGTAGGCCAGCAATACGTCCAGCCATAGAAGGAGTCGACAGCGTAAATGAAGCCCTTGTGTTCAATGGCATCAGAGAACCATGGAGGATGTATGATCCTGCGATGGACGTGTAGACTTATCCACTTACCGCAGTGACCTGTCAGATAGAAGAGACCGCGGTTGAAGATTGCAATTAGCTCGAAGTCTTTATAATTCGCAGATCTTGTGGGCACTTGGCAGATTACAACCTTGAGCAAATCAAACTTGGTATCATGTTGTCTACCGTAAGATTCTGAGTATTCTGGGCCGCGGTGCCAAAGCAGTGTAGTGTTAATCGAAGGAAGGGGGATCAATCGCCTGGTGTAGACCTCCACGAGCATCCAGCTGCCACGACCGTCGACGAGCACCATCCAAGACGTGTTCATGCCGACCCAGTACATACCGTTAATGTAGTTGAGGGTGACGGGGATCGGATCACGGTCAAGGGGGTTGATTCTCGCCACCCTACGATCGTTATGCTGTGTGACACGCTATTTCTGAAGATCAGGCGACATCAGCAAGAAAGGAGTTGGCCTGAAAAGCTCCGGCCTAAGGGCTTTGAGTAAACGGTACATCCCCGACGAGCACGCGGCGAGCGGCATGGTACTGAGATTGTCCACACGCGAAACAATGAGCTTGATTACCTCTGTGGGAGCGAATTCCAGCCACTCTTTCGGCAGACACTGCTCGGTTCTGCCATTGTTAGTGCTTGGGTTTCGGACGAGGGGTGGAGGCGCCTTAGCGGGGATGGAAGATTGGACGAGGGGGGGGGGGAGGCGCCTTAGCGGGGATGGATGAGCGGACAAAGATGGAGAAGCGAATATGTGCTGCGGGAAGTGGACAGGTGATGATGACTACATCACGCCGCTTGACTTACGAGACACATACCAGCAGTGTAGGGTCATATCAAAGTCAGACAACTTGCTTGAGTGATCATAGTACTGGTACTCCCTACAGTACCTGCTACTATGCCCTAACTTGCTTGAGTAGAGTAGTAGTGGAGTAGGAGTCGCTCGAGGATCAGCGCCGCCTGCTAGTCTCGGAGGAGGACGACATCGTATCCCTCTTGATCGTGGCCACCGGGCACCTTCCATGCAATGCACGGGCACCTTACTATATATTAGTACGACCAAAAATTGAACTAACATTATATATAGTATGATAAATGATGATGCATATCACCTAAAATTATATCATTGAAAACTATGTTCAAATACGAACTAAACGATATTGTTTTTGTTGACATGAACTAACATTTTGTCAGTTAAATCTCTAGTCAAATTCAATGGGGGATAAACCACGACCGATGTAGTAGTACTAGTGTAGAGGGCGGCGCTGCACGGGAGTCTCACCCCGCTCGTGGTGCAGCAGTAAAGCCGTCATATCACAAAACCCAACCACTCCCAGTAATAAGTGGCCTGGTAAAATAAATGGACGAGCAACCATCACATCCCTCCGTCTTTTTTGCATTTCATCTCTCTGCATTTACTTTCGCCGGTTCATCTCGCACACTCGATCCCTAGCTACCACTCCTAGTATCCCTAGCTACTACTCCTAGGGCCAGTTCTTTTGGCAGCTTCCCCAGCTTTTCCCATAAGACTAGTCATAGTGGAGAGTAACATTATGGTGCCTCACTCATTTATTTGGGATTCTAAACTACTACTAGTAGTACCTCTATCCTGGTTTATTCCTCACCATTGTAATTTGTGCTAAATTTTGACCAAAGATTTAACTGATAAAATGTTAGTGCATGAGACATGCACTAACATTTCATTAGTTAAATTTATGATCAAAATTTGACACCGATTACAATGGGGACCAATAAACCAGGACGGAGGTAGTAGTTATGGAATTACTAATCTAGAAGCCTAAAAGAACTGGCCCCTGGTACTCCTACTAGTAGTAGTACTCAAGTTGGAATTCCAATTGCACGACACAACTTGTCAGGCAAAAAATTCGATACAGGGTGTAGGAAGCAGTTTGGGAATTTGCATGCCTTTCCAACCAGTGAGATACTCTATACAAATTACGACAGAGAAGGAAGCTAAAAGTAAACAATCAAACGAGCATTTTTTCATTTGTTTTGCAGCGAATCGTTTCACAAGCTTGACTAGTGCTGTTTTTCTACTTTTACAAAAAGCGCATCGTAATGTTAAAACGTGCATTTGCACGTACATAAGTAATAGTAGTACTCCCTCCGTCTAGGTGTATAAGTCTTCCCTCCTTCTTGGTCACGGTGCACAACCAAAGATGACTTATTGACCTGGATGGAGGGAGTAGCACAGTCTGCAAGCATATATAGAGAGAGATGTGTAGTGCGATAGTATATAGTAAAGTTTGTGCTATATGCGCGTACTTGGAAAATGCGTACGAATACACAAGGTTTCCAAACATTCCCTTTTACATACTTAATTAAGGACGCTAATAATTCCTGAACGTTCGGGATTTATCATTTGCGTCCCAAAACTAATGAGATCGCCTTACGAAATAAAAATTATACTCCTCCTAAAAGCCACAACACTCGCAGGAGCGCTTGCGGCGCGCCACGAGTGCCCTGGTGCGCGGCCGTTTCCCAGCACGCCGACACAATGCCTCTTCCTCAGCCTCTCAACTCGCGAGGTGCTGATTGGCGGCTTGCCGGCGAGCGAGCGCGATCTCACCGGTGTGGTGATCCGGCGCCAACAGGTACTCCTCCTTGCTGGAAGCGTGCACCCGGTCCACGTATCGCCAAGCATAGATGAGGCGCTTGGGCCCGACTACACTCAGGGCGTCGGCACGGGCTTCCTCCGCCACACTCACGGCCCTCGCACAAGCCTTCTACCAAAGAGCCAATTGCCTGACTCTATCGGACGCGACATAGGCCTCCCAGGAAGCTTGTTCCGCGGTGCACTTCTCTTCCTCGGCCTTCTTCTCTGCCTCTATTTTGGCGGGCTCTGCTGGAGGCAAAGCCTCCCACAAGGCGACATCCATTTCTTTCCAAAGCTCCTCAAGGCTGGGGGGGGGCTCGGCGGGCGGCACGGCGTTCTCCTCATAGCGGGGAGCCGACATGTCCTTCGACGCGCGTGCTGGCGAGATTGGGAGCACCGACGCGTCGTGGCGAGGAGCGTAACACCGACGCGTCCTCCTCGACTAGTGGCGGCGAAGAACGGAACGGCGACGCGTCGCGTCGCGGCGAGGAGCGGAACGCCGACGCGTCCTCCTTGACTAGTGGTGGCGAGGAATGGAACGGCGACGCGTGACCGTCCGCGCGGTGCAGCGAGGGGCGCCTAGGGCTTGGGAGGGGCGATGCCATGGTGGTCGATGTGAGAGGGAGGGGGAGGAGATAGCGATGAACGTGAACGTGAGGGGGAGGAGATAGTGATGTCGTGGGAGGCGCAGTATTTATAGCGAGCAATGGCACACCTACGTAAGATATGGACTGAGCTGCACTGACTTAACTGCAGGTCCAGTTGCGTCACTAACATGTGGGCCAGACCCCTATTGGGTCCATATGCCAGTGACCCAATGCACCTGCAATTAAGTAACAGCTACGTGGGCATATTTGTTGGAGTAAATTACGGGGGAGGGAAGGGGTGGAAATATTGCTGGTCACAACGGATTGGACGAGCGCGGGGGGAGGAGAGTCATGCATGCAGATTTTTTCCACACATGGTGGAGTGGTGGGACCATCGGAGGGAGAAGGAGAGTCTGGCAGGCATATTGTTTCCACACATGGAGAGGAAAAGATTTGGAGACGAACGGGCTTCCTGCAGGTATGGGGAATGGTGCATAATAAGTCTCATCTTGCATGTCAGGCTAGGTATAGTCTCAAATCATTAAAAACATACACGCCCCACACATGTTCATATTTCAAGGTGCACTAAATTATTGCATGCGATGATTAAGGCTGGCCATAATGGTGGTATCTTAGCTGGTATCATGCCATGGGAATAGCAAACATGCTGATGTGGCAAAGAATTAAAGAAGAGAGGGGGATTAGAGTAACTAGTGTTCATGCATGCATTGGTAAACACATTTTTTTGTGAATAACTACAAAAACTATTCCACCGCCTCTATCTTGCTAAGAGTAGGTCAAAATTTTGAATCGAGCCCTTTAAAGTAGAAGGGAGGTAGTAGTACTCTAATAGCTAACCTTGGCCCTGTTTGGATCCATGTGTTAGAGTTAGTTTGGGTTAGTTTGAACTCAACTAACCCAAAAAATCTAACTCACCCAAGAGGTGCTTTATACTCATTACAATCAGTATTGTAGATATTGATATTTTTGGTATAAACGGTTGACGAAAGTAAAAAGGACCAGAGGGAGTATCACGCATGCGGAGTAGGCAAAAAATTGCTCATTTATAGCCGGTCGAAGTCTCAAAGGGCGCGACCGCGCGAGGGAGGCGAATGTTGTGGGAGGCGCGACAGTTGAAGGAATTAATTGAAGTTACACACAAGCCGGCATGGCGTGCGAGGCATAAGCTATACCGTCAGGCCTACGATATGGGTCTAGTAGACATGACATCTAGTGGGTCCCGCATACTTCTCGAGAACTCTTTGGGGGCTTGCAGCCGTTTATCCACCGGGCAAGCCAGCAACCCCATGCCGTTCACACGCCCTACTCGTCCCCGTATTCTACTAGTATAGTACCTTACAACAGTTCGCTCCCAGTCGTCCCGTCCTATCACATTACGATATTTCCACTAATCCTAACCCTCCTCCCAAATTCGTGGCGTCCCAAATCTCTATGATCGGCGGTGAGTACAATGTTAGAACCATCACCGGCGATGAGTTCGACGTCATCTACACCCGTTCTTCCGCAACGGTGAAAGAATGCCTTGCTCGCTTCAAACGCATGTTCGAAAACTCAAATGATGAGTGGGTCGCTGGGCTAGATGTTGAGTACACCACAGTCCTGGGAAGTGAGAAGAAACTAAAGGAGGCAGAGAAGAAGAAGCCCGCCGTAATCCAGGTTTGCGTGCATGACTTATGCTTGGTCTATCACATTTGCCATGCCGACGTTGAGTGCGAGGAATTTAAGAAGTTCCTCAAGGGCGGCCGAGTAAAATTCGTTACTGTAGACTTTAGGAACGACAAGGAAATCCTGGGTTGGATAGGCCTTGTTGTAGGCGACCCCTTCGACCTCCAGAAGGAAGGGCTGGTGTCCTCCTCTCAGCCTTCAATCCTGACACTGGCAGCAGCCATGATTGATCGTTCATACGCTAAACTAAAGAAGCCTCATCACGAGTTTCATCATGCATGGGAGTCGAAGACATTAGATGAAGATTACATCCTGTACGCAGCAATGGATGCCTACCTTTGTTAAATATCTACAAGGGTTGGATGAAGAAGCAGAGCCCAGTGTCCGGTTCAAGCAAAGAAGTGTCGGCGAAGAAGAAGAGGGACGAGGACAAAGTCGAGGACGTGGACTCGGACTCCGAGTAGGTGGCAGTGCCGTCGCTCATGTTGGTTCTACTGCAGTGTCAAGCGGACTACTACCTCCGTCCGGAATTATTGGTCTGGCCGACTAAATCACCCGGACCAAGGCAGAGCGCAGGAGCATGCGAATTCCTCGATTCTTGTAGTTGTTAATTGAGCTTGCACCTACTGCCTTTGCATGCATTGGTTGTCTTCTACGCATGCAACGGAAGAAGCACTGGTACCGAGACAGATGCTTGCATGCAGCCAGCCTCCCTCACATGCAGCGACTGACTCGTAATTAATGGAACGACAATCGATAGGAGCGGCCTAGTAAAAGCGGACGCAACTGTGTTGCTTAAGGGCCCTGTAAACCCGGACGGAGGTAGTAGTTGCTTAGTTTATTTTCAAGGTGTGCTGTGCTCAGGCCCTAGCAGAACTATGTTTATGTTCTTTCTCGTTATTTGAACTCTTTAGTACGTATAGTAGTACTAGTACTATGTCTTACTACTGTTCTTCTTGCAGTTGGTACTACTGCTCGTATCTTCGTGTTCCTACTCTAGTTAATACGTTCGTACTAGTAGTATAATTTGGGTCAGTTGATTTGTGAAAGAAGTTCGACAGAGTGAAGGAAGAAGACGACAGGGTGCCCATGACCTATCTTATGAGTGTTGGGTGTGGAATGTAGTTCACCAGAAAAAAATGGATCGTGCTGGGGGTTAAACGGATGGTGGGGGTGGGGGGGGGAGCATGGCGGTGGCAGGCAGTTCAGGGGAGGGCACGGCAGCGGCGGCAGGCGGTTAGGCATGTGGCGGGCTGAGAAGATGAACCGTGCATCTATTTAGGAGGTTGAATAAGCCCTTCTAGCCATCCATGTTGCATCAAACGGCTCAGAAGAGTCGACTGACCCAAATTGCTCCTTCAGATTGCAGGATCCCGTGGCATTCAAGGTCTCGAAGGTACATTCCACGTCCGCACCCGGTTTGCGGGCTCGACACGCGCGCGACCGGCTTCCGCCGCGACAGCCACCATGCGCGCCTCCTCCGCACAGGCAGAGACGACAATGACGCACTAGTTCCTCCTGACCAGCGTGCTGGAGCACGCGCTCGTCCTCCTCTTCGTACGCTGCGTGCATAGACGCGGCTCCACTAGCTGCTCACGTTCTTGGCGGCGCGGCGACATCGCAAGGAGAGGCTGCGGACGACGTGAGCAGGCGAGCCTTCATCTTGGCGGAGACACGGCGGTGATGGGAGAGAAATTGTTGGTCGGGGCAGGCGGGCACCGGCATGCGCAACAGCGGCGGCGGCATATTGATGAGTGCGCGTATGGGAGCTTAGTTTAGTTTTATATAGGGTTGGTCAGACTTAAAAGAAAACCGCACTAGTACACGTAGTCATTAGACTTAGGCAGCGCTTTTATTAGTTACCACAACCACGATACAGAATCCTGTGCAAGCGTGCGAACCGTGGCCGCGCGGTCGATCGAACGATGCGTCACCGTGTCGCGCTCGAAGGACATCCACCGAACCTCTTTGTGTGTGTGAAAACAATCCCCGAATATTACTCAACTTTTTTTTCGGGAGAAGTTCTTGACGCTACAATATTTCCATATATTTTAATTTAGCTCCAGTTCGTGTTTATTTGTGTCACAACCCTAGAATTGTTTGCAGATAGTTGCATCAGTGAGCATCATGCATCCTGTTATTTTCAAGAAACTGGAAGTGGGGACATGTGAAAGCCTCAGAAATCATTTCTGAAAATGACCAAGATAAAAATTGCTTCAAATAAGTCCAAGAAAATGTTCCTGTGAATCTCTGAAAATATTGGCAAGGGATAAATTTCAAACCAATATTTTTGGAATCTCAGAAAACAATTATTTTGGGCCTTTGAATTAATCCAATAAATATTTGAATTGGATCTATATTTATTATATAATAAATATATGTTCAATAATTCTGAAAATTGTTGTGTGCATTTGGATAAGTCCATTTAGTTCACACAATTATTTTTATGAATTTTGAAATTGATTTGGTCTTAGAACTAAGTCACAAACGGACTGCAAAAAAAATAGAAAATAGAAACAAACAGAAATAAAACAGACAAAGGAAAGGGCCTTACCTGGCTCACCTGTAGCAGAGCCGGCCCACCTCAATGGCCCAGCCCACCAGGCCGTTGCCAGTCATCTCCTAGCTCCTGCCAGGAGGACGACGCCGCGTCGCCCGCGCACGCACCTGAGGATTCCACCTCCTGCTTCGTGCTGGCGGCCTCCTCTTCAAGCCTATCCACGCCTGGAGACGCCCGCGACCCCCTGGACCCTCCCGCTCACTCTCTCGAGCTCCTCCCCCTCCTCTGCTATCTCTCCCGCACAACCGCCATGAGCACCCGAGAGCGCCGTCGCCGTTCACCTTAGCCACCGTGCACCCCAGGCTTCACCGATGGGTCACATCCCATTGCCGGACTCCTCTTAATGTTCAAGACGACGCAGGCGACCGTAGAAGGCCACAGTCGACTGCAACATCGCCATCTTTGTCCTCTGCCCCGACGACCGCCGTCGTCCGATTCGCGTCATCCAGAGCTTCCCCGGCCATGCCGTTTTCTCCACTGGAATCCATGTGAGCTCCCGCGTCGAACCCCTCTTCTCCCTCTCTCGTTCCCGCTCGCTAGCCTCGCTCCCAACCATGGCCGTGAGCTCATCGCCGGCGTCCATGTCGTCGCCGTCGTTGCAGAGGACAAACCTCGCGTTCGAGCCCGTCAACGCGCTTAGAATGCGCCCAGTAAACGAGCGCAACCACCCGTTTGCCCTGCCCTGCATCGTAGGCCCATCCCCGAGGTCGGCCAAACTCCGGCCATCGCCCAACCTGCCGCCACCGCCGCTACAGATCGCCCCGCGTCGAGCCAGTGCCTCCCCTGGATGCGGGCGAGCGAGGGCAACCCCCTGGTGCCCTTGGCTTGACCCACCGCCGCCGTAGCGCCGCTCCGGCGACCTTCCGCCGCGACTTGAGGTCGCCGGCGTCTAACCGCCGTTCTGGATGACGTGGCACGGCCATTAGGGGCTAATCCTACTGATTAGCAGCCCTTCAGCCACTGAAAGTGGGCCCCCGTAGCGGGTCAAATCCCAGTCAATACGGGATTAACTCCCAGTTAGCAGTGAGTCAATGACATGTGGGACCCGGTCGTCAGGTTTGACCTGGACCGACCCCGTTGACGTGATGACGTCATAGTGACATCATGCTGACGCAGTAAAGCTTTTCTGGGATTTTAAATAAATTAGAAATGATTTATTTATTTTCAGAAAATGCCCAAAACTTCTAAAAATCATAGAAAATCAACCGTAACTCCAAATGAAATAAATTATATATGAAAAATTATCAGAAAAATTCAAGGAATCTGTTTATGGCATTTTCATGCATGTTTGAACGAATTAACCTCACTGTTTAGTCCAAAACATGATAATGCACTATTTGAATTCATAGTTTGAATTTGAATTTGAACCTAGTGTTCAAAACAACTCCATTCAACTTGTTGTTAGTTGCATTAGCTCAATCAACAGCATATTGCCATGTCATGATCATGCATCATATTGTTGCATCGCATTGATTGTGTTCTTCCTTGTTTGCCGGTAAATGTCCCCTCTCGATAGACGATGTACCGACGCTGTGATCGGTGACACCGATGAAGAGTTATATTATCTTCAGAAGTGCCAGGCAAGCAAAACTCCCTTGTTCATTCCGATACAATCCCCCTCTCTCGCTCTTGCTCTCTTTTACCGCATTAGGACAACAACGATCATCTGTTACTTGTTGCGGTAGTTGAACCCCTTACCCTCTGCATGACCTGTCATTGCCACAGTAAATAGATGAAACCCACTAGCATGAGTAGGAGTTGTTTGAGCCCTGATGTGCCTACTCATTCATGCTTGTTTGTCATGCCCGCTACTGCTTAGAGTTGAGTCAGGTCCGATTCATCGGGGATGAATCGGAGATGTGTGAACGTGTCCTACTGCGTGTGAGCTAAGTGTGTGAACACGATTTGGTAAAGGTAGCGGTGAGAGGCCATGTAGGAGTACATGGTGGGTTGTCTCATTGAAACCGTTCTTAGGAACTGAGTTCTGTGTTTGTGATCCATGAAACAGTTACTACCACGCATTGGGCCCGAAACCAATGGACCCTCTCGGCTTCTTGATCAACCTTGTCCTTTGTCCAGGAGTTGCAACTAGTTTCTGGTGTTTATAGGATATGTGTTGGCGGCCGTGCATAGCGCTGACCCTAGGGGTGGGCTATGTTGCGGTAGATACACCGTGGCACGGTGTACCGGGCGCCCGTTTGGTGTCTCGGGAACCCTGTTCACATCGTTCGGGGCCGTATGTGGAAACCTCGGCCGGACTCCCTGCGGATGGAACCTGGATAGGCGATAAACCTGGACTAGAGACTTGAGTGTTTAGGTAGGCCGTGGCCGACACCCTCGTTGGGCTTCCGCTTGAAGGTTGCCGAGTACATGTCGTGTAAACGGCAGTAAGTGGTGAGAGCGTGTGTGAAGAAGTACACCCCTGCAGGGTTAACATCATCTATTCGAATAGCCGTGTCCGCGGTAATGGACTTCTGGGTTACCTATAACAGTTCATAGACAAGTGAAAGTGGATACTCTAAAACTCGCAAGATAAGGGTGAGTGCTATGGATGGCCCTCCCGTAGGGAGACGGGAGCGGATCCATAGTGGTGTATTGAATGGTGAATATGTGGACTCGTGTGCGCCACCTCAAAAGAGTTGCTTGCAGTCGTAGTTCAGGTTAGCCACTGAGTCAAAGCTGGCTTGCTGCAGTTAAACTCCACCACCCCCCTTGCTGATACCGATGCATATGTAGTTTAGTACTGATGTAAGTCTTGCTGAGTACCTTTGTACTCACGTTTGCTTAATTTATGTTTTGCAGAGAGATTTCAGTCTCGCTAGTAGTTCCACGTGGACTTCGACGTTTAGCTTGATACCTCAGCTACGACCTTGTGCCCTCGGCAGGATCTGGTAGATAGTCAGGCTTCTTAGCCTTTTTCATTTGTAGATGTCTGTACTCAGACATGTTAAGCTTCCGCATGTGCTTTGCATTGTATGCTATGACTGCTGGGTCATGAGACCCATGTTTGTAATATCTCGCTCCTCGGAGCCTACTAAATAAATACTTGAGTTGTAGAGTTATGTTGTGATGCCATGTTGTATTTACACATATTGAGCATATTGTGTGTATGATTAAAATGCTTGGTATGTGTGGGATCCGACAACCTAGTTGTTTATTCTTGGCAGCCTCTCTTATGGGGAAATGTAGTCTAGTGATTCCATGAGCCATAGTAGTCCGCTACAGCCCGGTTCACCGGAGTCCTGCTAGCCCAGCACTACTGTTCAGGACACTTGACTGGCCGGCATGTGTTTCACTTCGTCCCTATGTCTGTCCCTTCGGGGAAATGTCACACGGTGACTTCCGGAGTCCTGCCTAGCCTGCTACAGCCCGGGATCCCCGGAGTCCTGTTAGCCCAGTGCTATAGCCCGGAATCACTCGTTGATGACCGACATGTTCGATGTGATTCACGTATGCCTGTCTCCATAGGTCTGTGCCGCTTTGGGTTCACGACTAGCCATGTCGGCCCGGGTTCTCGGTCATATGGATGCTAGCGACACTATCATATACGTGAGCCAAAAGGCGCAAACGGCCCCGGGCCATGGTAAGGCGACACCCGTGGGATACCGTGCGTGAGGCCGCAAAGTGATATGAGGTGTTACCGGCTAGATCGATGTGGCTTGGAATCGGGGTCCTGACAGTGTTGGTATCAGAGCCTGACTGCCTGTAGGATTACCAAGCCAAACTGGTCGAAGTCGTGTCTAGAAATGCTCTAGTTATATAAGGGAATTGATTGTGGATGGGAACGTAAGGCTCTTTTTACTCCTTATCCTCATGACCTTCTGATCTGAGTCATCTTATCTTTTCTACGGGGTTAAGAACTAGGTTTCTCTTCTATCTCTCAGGATGACGTGTTACTAAATTGTAGTTGCCTAGGATTGTTGAGTCAAAGCCTCAGTTCAGTTCCTACTACTTCCATATGTTCATAGCTGGCACCAGAACCTTGATATGATGTTGTTAAGTGGTTATGCCACCATTTTGCAGGATGTCTCAAATCTTTTTGAGCATTTACAGCCGTTATGCTGTCTGAGTCATCCCAAGTTTCTAAATAGTCTGATGCATTTGCAAACCCTCTCTTTCCGTTCTCGATGTCCTTTTGGGCCAGTTTAATCACACTAATCGGTGAGTTGAGGTACTCTGTTGCCTCGACATATATGTTGGAGCTATTACTATGACTCTAGGTGTCTTAGAGGATCACCTAGTAATCTAGCCATGTTTTGTGTTCCCAGTGTGATGATTCTGGCCATCATTCTCGAAAGCATCCCGTGATGCTATTAGTTAGTAGGCATTCTATTCCTGGGTTTTTGAACCCGAGATTCACGCTAGTTGCTTCATGTTGATAGTGTTTGCTAGTTCCTTAGGACATTAGTAAACCTTGTGATAGACCTCGAGGTCCGTGGTATTTCCTTCTTCCAAATACTATGAACCACTTATGGCAGAAGTTCTTGAACCAAAGGATCACAACCAGAGTGCTCTTGATGAGTTCTCCATTCTATATTGTGTCTCTGCGAGTTCTACCTTTCTGCATGGGTTATCCGGAAGAAATATGTTGAACTCGTTCGACATACTAATCTATGCATCCACAACTCAGAAAGTTATATGTTCCTTTGAGTTGTCCCCCTTCAGTTATATTCCGACCTTCATCTATCAATTGATAGTAAGGAGTAGCTGGCAATCGTGTTTATCGATGCCTATTACTCTAGTGGTCCGTCAAGTCATTCTATTTCAGAATGACTAGGAGAAACAAACTCCATTACCTCATCCATATCTAGGATTGGATCAAAGCAATTGTATTCCACAGATCAAAATGCAACCCAGCTTTTGGTTCTGTTCTACCCTGAAGTATTACCCACTTTATGTCAAGAGCGTTGTGAGAATTGCACCTTCTCCTATGAATTTCTGACGCAGTGATACTCTCTCCATCATTATTCATTTCTCGGTTTCCGTGTTGTTGCAACCGGAATGTCGACAAGTGAATCGTGGTGTGTGAAATCAATACTCCTAGCAACCCCGTTGCTTGGTAGGTAATGGACAATATTCTCATTCTTAGCGTGTTGGTTATTGAATCATCATTGTAAGATAGATTGTGCTACCTAGTCCTTATTTCCAGTGCACTCCTCGATCAATGAGTTAGGATTATTCAATCCCTTACTCTTCTGATCATGTCGTCTTGCCTTGAAAAGCAAGATTGTTCTCAAGCTTAGAGACATATCGGTGGTTCGTGATTTTCCGGATATCTTCATGGGAGTATCACCAGGTTGTCACCTGACCGTTATGTTGAGTTCGTGATCAAGATGGTTTTTCAATAAACCACTTTTCCCCAAGAACCTGTGTTGGATACCGCTGAGCTAGTTGGTTAAGCTTAACAACAGCTTGGAGAGTTGGAAGATAAAAGCTTGTCCGACTTAGTTCATCCCTAAGGGATATCCTTGTGTGTGTGTGTGTGTGTGTGTTGAAGAAAGATGATATCTTCACCAATTGGTCCTCGTGATCAGTTGTTGAATCTATTATCTTGTCCAAACCTTGATTTGAGTGTGGGCTATCATCAAATCAAATCAGAATCAACGATGTTCGTAATGTTGTCTTACTTACGGTTGTCCCTCGAGCATACACCATTATATCTTTGGTCTGACCAATACTATCACATTGTTCACATAGTGGTGGAAGTCCAGTGATATGGAAATTTTGATGAGTTGCTATTGAGCCCATCAGCGGCATTTTGTCTCCTCCATGATTCTGTTGAACATCCAGCTAGTGTTGGAAACTTTATAGGCATTGCCCTCATGTCCCGATCATGAAGCATATGTCCGGTTGAAAGATGTGACTTCCTCTAATTCATGTGCATCTGATGTAAGTTGCCGCCGTGAATTTGAGAAAGTTTGTTTTTGCTTCCTCTGGAATCATCCCAAGTCAGTCATGCATGTGCGAAGTATTCTATGGTCTGATAGACTGATCATCTACATTCTATACGTATCCCTAGCACACCAAGCCACTGATTGATTTGTTCAAGGAGAAGAAGTTTCTTCTTAAGGGTTAGACCTACGCAAGGACTTCGATATCCTCGTTGATGGTTCCCCCTGAACTCGGTAGTGTTTCATTTTAAGACTACCAGGTGACCATGCTTGTCTAGGACAACGTGTTCACATGCTTGTAGCAGAACCGGCTCATGTTTTGGAGCTTACTACCGTAGTTCATTCCCCCGAGAATTTTGCAATGTCATCTCGTCGATTTGTGTTGCAAACCTTCATTTTCCTTTCTAGACTCGATGAGTCTGGAATATCCTGTCACCAACCAGATCTGAATCTCAGGCAGATATGATGGTTGGAGCATTTTCCAAGAACTATAATATTGGTCTCTCGATAACCGGTAAAGTGGATGTCGTGGCCAACACATCTAGCCGGAAGACCTATTATTGTAGTATCTCGATTGAAGAAAGTTGGCCACCTTCCCATGAGGATTTCATAGGATTTACTCCAGAAGTTGTTCCTTATGGATCTATTGTATTCTGAAGTCCGACCACTACTTGGTGACTATGCCGATGCTTAAAGCATGACCGTGGTAACCATTACATCAAGGAGAACATTAGAAGCGGAGTGCTAAATGTCTCTCGGTCGATCATCCAGATTTTGTTTCCTTGGCTTCGCTAAGGTGAAATCTGAGAAAGTGTTATCTTCCTTTGCACCCGCATTAGCCATCACTATTCATCATGGTAGTAAGATGTGTTCCCAGGATCCTCGGCACGGATGTTGGTAAGACCTTGATGAGTATGGAAATGCTCAAGTTCTTGAGAGCACGCTCAGGCACTAGGTTCTGATGTTGTCGTTAACTGGAATGTGCCTCCGTTCTCTCAGTTGTTCGTTAGCCCTCCAATTGGTGGAATCACCTTTGCCGGTGAACCTTCTCCCCAGTTACTAGAATCATTCCCAACATTTGCATTTTGTTCCCAGCTTACACCTCAGTAGCTGTTGTTCAGGATCATCTTCAAAAGTGGACTTACCATGGGTCCCATCCATTTCCGATGATAAGCTAAAAATCATCCATTGCATTGTCTTCAACAAGGTAGTCCACAACATCCATTCTAGTCCGAGTATGTCATTCTTTCTAACTCCTCCAAAATATCGATTGTGATTGCCTTAGGCTGGTATAAAGAGTTTCAATGATCTATGAATCAAAAGTAATTCTTTTTGCCACTTAAGGGAATAGTTCTTCGAGTCACCCTCCTCCAAGATGTCTCGTTTTGGTGTCATGGCAACCCAATTCCTCGCTACTTTGGCAACCGACCACCACCTCTTAGGTGTGGAATTGTTTGCCTACCTAGTGTACCTTTGTCATGTGTTGCACTCCATTCCTCTCGATGTATGCTTCATGTCTTAGCTCGAGAGTTGTTTCAGCGTCTCGCTCCACAAGTTGATCCTGAGTTGTTCGATCTTCGATAAGATCAATCCTTCTAGAGTTCTTCCTTTCCTCTCATTATCATGTTGGATGTAGTCTCAAAGCAAGACGTCGAGATTAAGGTGATGCAATGAATCAACATCCTCGAGAAAGATATCTGGATCGTGAAGACCGTGTCAGTTCCGTGTCCCCTCCATCTTCTCACCTCACATCTTGAATCTCGGGGCGAGATTCTTGTTTAGTGGGGGTGAGTTGTCACAACCCTAGAATTGTTTGCAGATAGTTGCATCAGTGAGCATCATGCATCCTGTTATTTTCAAGAAACTGGAAGTGGGGACATGTGAAAGCCTCAGAAATCATTTCTGAAAATGACCAAGATAAAAATTGCTTCAAATAAGTCCAAGAAAATGTTCTTGTGAATCTCTGGAAATATTGGCAAGGGATAAATTTCAAACCAATATTTTTGGAATCTCAGAAAATAATTATTTTGGGCCTTTGAATTAATCCAATAAATATTTGACTTGGATCTATATTTATTATATAATAAATATATGTTCAATAATTCTGAAAATTGTTGTGTGCATTTGGATAAGTCCATTTAGTTCACACAATTATTTTTATGAATTTTGAAATTGATTTGGTCTTAGAACTAAATCACAAACGGACAGCAAAAAAATAGAAAATAGAAACAAACAGAAATAAAACAGACAAAGGAAAGGGCCTTACCTGGCTCACCTGTAGCAGAGCCGGCCCACCTCAATGGCCCAGCCCACCAGGCCGTTGCCAGTCATCTCCTAGCTCCTGCCAGGAGGACGACGCCGCGTCGCCCGCGCACGCACCTGAGGATTCCACCTCCTGCTTCGTGCTGGCGGCCTCCTCTTCAAGCCTATCCACGCCTGGAGACGCCCGCGACCCCCTGGACCCTCCTGCTCACTCTTTCGAGCTCCTCCCCCTCCTCTGCTCTCTCTCCCGCGCAACCGCCATGAGCACCCAAGAGCGCCGTCGCCATTCACCTTAGCCACCGCGCACCCCAGGCTTCACCGATGGGTCACATCCCATTGCCGGACTCCTCTTAATGTTCAAGACGATGCAGGCGACCGTAGAAGGCCACAGTCGACTGCAACATCGCCATCTTTGTCCTCTGCCCCGACGACCGCCGTCGTCCGATTCGCGTCATCCCGAGCTTCCCCGGCCATGCCGTTTGCTCCACTGGAATCCATGTGAGCTCCCGCGTCGAACCCCTCTTCTCCCTCTCTCGTTCCCGCTCGCTAGCCTCGCTCCCAACCATGGCCGTGAGCTCATCGCCGGCATCCATGTCGTCGCCGTCGTTGCAGAGGACAAACCTCGCGTTCGAGCCCGTCAACGCGCTTAGAATGCTCCCAGTAAACGAGCGCAACCACCCGTTTGCCCTGCCCTGCATCGTAGGCCCATCCCCGAGGTCGGCCAAACTCCGGCCATCGCCCAACCTGCCGCCACCGCCGCTACAGATCGCCCCGCGTCGAGCCAGTGCCTCCCCTGGATGCGGGCGAGCGAGGGCAACCCCCTGGTGCCCTTGGCTTGACCCACCGCCGCCGTAGCGCCGCTCCGGCGACCTTCCGCCGCGACTTGAGGTCGCCGGCGTCTAACCGCCGTTCTGGATGACGTGGCACGGCCATTAGGGGCTAATCCTACTGATTAGCAGCCCTTCAGCCACTGAAAGTGGGCCCCCGTAGCGGGTCAAATCCCAGTCAATACGGGATTAACTCCCAGTTAGCAGTGAGTCAATGACATGTGGGACCCGGTCGTCAGGTTTGACCTGGACCGACCCCGTTGACGTGATGACGTCATAGTGACATCATGCTGACGCAGTAAAGCTTTTCTGGGATTTTAAATAAATTAGAAATGATTTATTTATTTTCAGAAAATGCCCAAAACTTCTAAAAATCATAGAAAATCAACCGTAACTCCAAATGAAATAAATTATATATGAAAAATTATCAGAAAAATTCAAGGAATCTGTTTATGGCATTTTCATGCATGTTTGAACGAATTAACCTCACTGTTTAGTCCAAAACATGATAATGCACTATTTGAATTCATAGTTTGAATTTGAATTTGAACCTAGTGTTCAAAACAACTCCATTCAACTTGTTGTTAGTTGCATTAGCTCAATCAACAGCATATTGCCATGTCATGATCATGCATCATATTGTTGCATTGCATTGATTGTGTTCTTCCTTGTTTGCCGGTAAATGTCCCCTCTCGATAGACGATGTACCGACGCTGTGATCGGTGACACCGATGAAGAGTTATATTATCTTCAGAAGTGCCAGGCAAGCAAAACTCCCTTGTTCATTCCGATACAATCCCCCTCTCTCGCTCTTGCTCTCTTTTACCGCATTAGGACAACAACGATCATCTGTTACTTGTTGCGGTAGTTGAACCCCTTATCCTCTGCATGACCTGTCATTGCCACAGTAAATAGATGAAACCCACTAGCATGAGTAGGAGTTGTTTGAGCCCTGATGTGCCTACTCATTCATGCTTGTTTGTCATGCCCGCTACTGCTTAGAGTTGAGTCAGGTCCGATTCATCGGGGATGAATCGGAGATGTGTGAACATGTCCTACTGCGTGTGAGCTAAGTGTGTGAACACGATTTGGTAAAGGTAGCGGTGAGAGGCCATGTAGGAGTACATGGTGGGTTGTCTCATTGAAACCGTTCTTAGGAACTGAGTTCTATGTTTGTGATCCATGAAACAGTTACTACCACGCATTGGGCCCGAAACCAATGGACCCTCCCGGCTTCTTGATCACCCTTGTCCTTTGTCCAGGAGTTGCAACTAGTTTCTGGTGTTTATAGGATATGTGTTGGCGGCCGTGCGTAGCGCTGACCCTAGGGGTGGGCTATGTTGCGGTAGATACACCGTGGCACGGTGTACCGGGCGCCCGTTTGGTGTCTCGGGAACCCTGTTCACATCGTTCGGGGCCGTATGTGGAAACCTCGGCCGGACTCCCTGCGGATGGAACTTGGATAGGCGATAAACCTGGACTAGAGACTTGAGTGTTTAGGTAGGCCGTGGCCGACACCCTCGTTGGGCTTCCGCTTGAAGGTTGCCGAGTACATGTCGTGTAAACGGCGGTAAGTGGTGAGAGCGTGTGTGAAGAAGTACACCCCTGCAGGGTTAACATCATCTATTCGAATAGCCGTGTCCGCGGTAATGGACTTCTGGGTACCTATAACAGTTCATAGACAAGTGAAAGTGGATACTCTAAAACTCGCAAGATAAGGGTGAGTGCTATGGATGGCCCTCCCGTAGGGAGACGGGAGCGGATCCATAGTGGTGTATTGAATGGTGAATATGTGGACTCGTGTGCGCCACCTCAAAAGAGTTGCTTGCAGTCGTAGTTCAGGTTAGCCACTGAGTCAAAGCTGGCTTGCTGCAGTTAAACTCCACCACCCCCTTGGTGATACCGATGCATATGTAGTTTAGTACTGATGTAAGTCTTGCTGAGTACCTTTGTACTCACGTTTTCTTAATTTATGTTTTGCAGAGAGTTTTCAGTCTCGCTAGTAGTTCCGCGTGGACTTTGACGTTTAGCTTGATACCTCAGCTACGACCTTGTGCCCTCGGCAGGATCTGGTAGATAGTCAGGCTTCTTAGCCTTTTTCATTTGTAGATGTCTGTACTCAGACATGTTAAGCTTCCGCATGTGCTTTGCATTGTATGCTATGACTGTTGGGTCGTGAGACCCATGTTTGTAATATCTCGCTCCTGAGAGCCTAATAAATAAATACTTGAGTTGTAGAGTGTGATGCCATGTTGTATTTACACATATCGAGCATATTGTGTGTATGATTAAAATGCTTGGTATGTGTGGGATCCGACAACCTAGTTGTTTATTCTTGGCAGCCTCTCTTATGGGGAAATGTAGTCTAGTGATTCCATGAGCCATAGTAGTCCGCTACAGCCCGGTTCACCGGAGTCCTGCTAGCCCAGCACAACTGTTCAGGACACTTGACTGGCTGGCATGTGTTTCACTTCGTCCCTATGTCTGTCCCTTTGGGGAAATGTCACACGGTGACTTCCGGAGTCCTGCCTAGCCTGCTATAGCCCGGGATCCCCGGAGTCCTGTTAGCCCAGTGCTACAGCCCGAAATCACTCATTGATGACCGACATGTTCGATGTGATTCACGTATGCCTGTCTCCATAGGTCTGTGCCGCTTTGGGTTCACGACTAGCCATGTCGTCCCGGGTTCTCGGTCATATGGATGCTAGCGACACTATCATATATGTGAGCCAAAAGGCGCAAACGGTCCCGGGCCATGGTAAGGTGACACCCATGGGATACCGTGCGTGAGGCCGCAAAGTGATATGAGGTGTTACCGTCTAGATCGATGTGGCTTGGAATCGGGGTCCTGACAATTTGGATTTGGACGTTTTAGGTGGACCCTAGTTTTTTTAATACTGATTTTGGGGCTGTTTGGTTCCCAGCCACCGTTTGCCAAGCCAAAATTTGGCAGCCACAGTTTAGTTGGCATGTGTTTGGTTTTTGCCACACTTTGGCTTGCCACACTTCATTGCCCCTATGGCCCACTTGTCATCGAGACAATGTTGCCACACTTGCCTAAGGTTAGTTCTTCAAAATGAGAGCCACAAGTTGGCAAGCCTAAGGGAATCTTGCCACACTTTTTGAGTGTATGTAATGTGGGACCCTAATGTGGCTTGCCTAAGGTGTGGCTTGAACCAAACACCCACCTAAGTTGGTCAAACTTGCCTAACCTTAGGTGTGGCAACCTTAGGCAAACTTAATCTCAAACCAAACAACCCCTGTGTGTGACTGAGAGAGAACGTGTGTATGTGTCCATATGTGTGTTGTGGCGGAAGGGCAATGTGGAGACGGTGTGCGTGTGATAGATACATAGAGAGGTGTGAACATGCAAATGATCATGCATGAGTGAGACATAGACATATGCTGATATGTTGTGTATACATGAGAGAACGGTCTTCTATTTTACTTGTGTGTGTGTGTGTGTGAGAGAGAGAGAGGAGCATCCGTAACACAACAACCATCTCTCTCGATTCGTCCGTCCCTCGCATGATCGCATGTAACACATGCATCAACGCACACATTTTGACACCCTCACCCGGCCCCTGCCCACCTCAAGGCCCGCACATCGCTATCTATCTTGCACGCACAATCTCTTCGTGAATACCCTGTTTAGCAAGTAGCTTTCCGTCACATACACACACATTTCTCTCCTTAGGTTTGTTTTCTCTCAATATCTGACACACACACACAGACAGCACACATCACACACACACACACACCCTCCCCTGAGCACACAATTCATCCCCATCCAAGGTTATATGGCGACCACTCTCGCTTGTGCTTCTTCGCACCCCATCATGCACAACACCTCAATCTTCAAAGAGGGCATTGAGGAGATCGAAGACGGCGACCACAGTGCGCTAGAGAATGCGGGGCCATTTGGAAGTAGGATGATGTGACGATGGCTGACTGACTCCTCCCCCACCCTCTCTCTCTCTCGCACAAAATTATCAATCCCTCTCTCCTGCACAAATTTATCAATCCCTCAACCCACGAGATCCTTCCCCTCTCATCCAAGTTTTTCCATCTCTCTCATCAAACCTGTTGTCTCTTCTCCTTCCACGTGTACAGAATCCGGATGCACACGCATCTCATGTATATTACATGTCTCCATCTTTCTCACAGACCTAACTTCTTCCTCTCCCTTTCTCTCTCTATCTCCCTCTTTCTGTTTAGTTAGGTTTGTCTCCTACTCTCTCGTCCACATACATACAATCTTTCCCGCCCTATCTGCTCCATCTTCGCAACCTCTCTCTGCACGTTTCATTCACACATTGGGATATGTTCAACATGTTGCTTTTATAATGGTTGATGTGGAGTTATTGTTGGTTTTGTTGCATTTTGATTGTCATTTGACTGGGATTATGCGAGTTTGAGCATGTTGTGAAGTACTATAGACCTCGTATACATCTTGGAATTCGACAATGATTGTAACTATTGAATTGTATAGACCATTACATTTGAAGTCAGTAGCCTAATATATTTATTTCACAATTTCAACAAATGATTAATTCACTACATACTAAGAAAACAAATGTGTACACCCTCCGTTTTCATTCAAGTCTACGTATTAGCATTGGTAAAAGTCAAGTTTTGTAAACTCTCAGAAAGTTAATAACAAAAAAATATTAACATATACAATAACAAATAAATACCATTAGATTCATTATTGAATGTACTTTCACATCATACATATCCGTTATGGTAAATGTTTATATTTTTCTATAAACTTGGTCAAACTTTAGGAAGTTTGACTTTAGTCAAACCTAATATGCAGAGTTTACTAGTACTACTTGCTAGTTGCTTAGCCGAATCACCCAACACGCCATACGGGGAGTTCAGTGTCACAAAATTTTGAGGTCGGTGGGAAAATCTCCCATGACCCTGATTCGAGCAATGGGAAGTTACCATCATAGCCTTCAGAACAGTCCTACGGATGATGGTTGGTAGGGGGCTGTTTTCGTAACTTCAGGTTCACCCTACCCAGCCAACCCCACCCCGGCACCCAGAGTAGTACACCTGAATACTCCCCATTTTCTATCCCCACCGCAAAATAGACTTCTCCATGGCACCGCAGCCTTTGTGCTCCTCCCCTTCTACATCGGCGCACTCGTCCACCGCAGCGCATCTGCCTCATCGACGACCTCGTACGCCGCACTGGAGCCGGTCCACCATCGTCGTCGTACACGGAGCCTCTTCCCCTACACCGTCTTCCACGGTCTCGGATCTGCTTCCCGGAAGCCGATGCCAAGCGCAGAAGCACCACCGTCATGGATAATGAACTGACTCCCGTTGCCGACCATGACTCACATAGGCCGCCGCGACTATCATTCTCCTCCTCGATTGGTAATGTGTGTATGGATTCACTTAGCAGTACATGTGCAGTTCCAATTTTATTCATACCTACCCTTCAAATTTCCTGGGTGCTATTGTTCCCGTAAAAGTAATTGGCTATAGCCTCCATTGTCCAACAGAATATCATCTTGTAATTGTGCGTCCCTCCTGTATCGCGCTGTGCTTGGGTAGGTATTTCATCTACAACCAGTAGTGTGGCAAATGATGGATAAACTTTTAGAACTAGCAAGATGCCCATGCATTGCACGCATCAATATGCATTTTCATGAGTAGTTTATCTTGTGGGAGAAAAGGATGAACAAGGGAATGCCTAATTTCCAAATGCAGAGAGGGGTGTGGGTATCTTTTTGGAAAATTTCCATAGTTTCCTTCCTATCCGTCGGATAAAATCGGATGGCCTATATTGCAGGATGGCAGGAACACCATCATCACCAACTCTGTTTTTTATAAGAGTAGGGAAAAAGTAGAGAATAAAAATAGAGAGTAGAGAAGTAGAGATAAATATTAAATCTAAAATAAACATAACAATAGAGAAGAGAGTAGAGATAGCAGAGACGCCGGGAAAGGATTGCGCTGATACGTCCATTTTGCATCATGCTTTTATATCGATATTTATTTCATTATGGGATGTTATATCACATTATGTCACAATACTTATGGCTATTCTCTCTTATTTTACAGGGTTTACATAATGAGGGAGAATGCCGGCACCTGGAATTCTGGGCTAGAAAAGGAGCAAATATTAGAGACCTATTCTGCACGAAACTCCACGGAACACCTTATAATAAATAATGAAAAATCCTTGCCAAAGATGAAGACCAGGGGGCCCACACCCTACTCACGAGGGTGGGGGGCGCGCCCCCTACCTCGTGGGCCCCCTGGTGGCTCTCCGATGGCCATCTTCTGCTATATTAAGTCTTCCATCGTGAAAAAAAAATAAGAAGCAACCTTTCGGGACGAAACTCCGTCGCCACGAGGCGGAACCTTGGCGGATCCAATCTAGAGCTCCGACAGAGCTGTTCTACCAGGGAAACTTCCCTCCCGGAGGGGGAAATCATCGTCATCGTCATCACCAATGCTCCTCTCACCGGGAGAGGGCAATCTCCATCAACATCTTCATCAGCACCATCTCATCTCAAAACCCTAGTTCATCTCTTGTATCCAATTCTTGTCTCCAAGTCCGGGATTGGTGCTAGTAGGTTGCTAGTAGTGTTAATTACTGCTTGTAGTTGATGCTAGTTGGTTTAATTGGTGGAAGATCATATGTTCAGATCCTATATGCATATTAATACCCCTCTAATTATGAACATGTTTATGCTTTGTGAGTAGTTACGTTTGTTCCTGAGGACAAGGGAGAAGTCTTGCTATTAGTAGTCATGTGAATTTGGTATTCGTTCGATATTTTGATGAGATGTATGTTGTCTAGCCTCTAGTGGTGTTATGTGAACGTCGACTACATAACACTTCACCATTATTTGGGCCTAGAGGAAGGCATTGGGAAGTAATAAGTAGATGATGCACTACTAGGGAAAAGCCTATACACAGAATCTTCTCAGCAGCGCGCTTTAAAATAAGGCACTATTGCTAATTAGCTGTAGTGAGCTCAAGAATAACTTGCTGCTAAAATAAATATAGCAGTAGCGCACCATATGAAAGACGCGCTACTGCTATAATTCCCATGAGGCCGCCGCGAGGCTAGCTATAGCAGCAACACATTATAACAAAGGGCGCTACTGCTACGTAGCATAGTAGCAGCGCATTTTGCCAATAAGCGCTACTGCTAAGTTTACTACAAAAATTTAGTCCCACCTCGCTCCGTGAAGAGAGTTTCTACCACCTTAAATATGTTACTTCTCAAACTTTGACAAGCACTTGGTCTTCATTGAACTCTATGTGTAGAATTTGTGGCTGCAATATGAGTCTTCACTTGTTCCTAAACCGGTGAGGACTCATATTGACAAATCAGATTGTACACAAAAAGATCGTTGATGATCAATTTATTTTTGATACATTGAACTATAAGTCTATTTTTACATGCTGACACATAGTAGTAGCGCTTCTTTGTGAAAGGCGTTGCTGCTAGGTAGTTGTCAGGACCCCGATTCCAAGTCACATCGATCTAGCCGGTAACACCTCATATCACATTGCAGCCTCACGCACGGTATCCCATGGGTGTCGCCTTACCATGGCCCGGAACCGTTTGCGCCTTTTGGCTCACGTATATGATAGTGTCGCTAGCATCCATATGACAGAGAACCCGGGCCGACATGGCTAGTCGTGAACCCAAAGCGGCACAGACCTATGGAGACAGGCATACATGAATCACATCGAGCATGTCGGTCATTAGCGAGTGAATCCAGGCTGTAGCACTGGGCTAACAGGACTCCGGGGAACCCTGGCTGTAGCAGGCTAGGCAGGACTCTGGATGTCACCGCATGACATTTCCCCGAAGGGACAGACATAGGAACGAAGCGAAACACATGCCGGCCAGTCAAGTGTCCTGAGCAGTAGTGCTGGGCTAGCAGGACTCTGGTGAACCGGGCTATAGAGGACTACTATGGCTCGAGGAACACTAGACTACATTTCCCCATAAGAAAGGCTGCCAAGGATAAACAACTAGATTGTCGGATCCCACTCATGCCAAGCATTTCAATCATACACACAATATGCCCGATATGAGTACATACAACATGGCAACACAACAAAACTCTACAACTCAAGTACTTTATTTAAAGGCTCTAGAGAGCCATACATAACAAGTTCATACAGGTAGGGGTCACATGACCCGACACTCAAGTCATACAAGCATACAAGCACAAGCGGAAGTAAATAGGCTGAGTACAGACACTAGAAAGCAAGAAGGCTTCCGAAGCCTGTCTATCTACATAGGGCCCTCCATGGCCAGGATCACCACCTGGGTGGCTAGTCACTCATCGACATCAAGGTCTACGTAGAACCCATCAAAGGGGGCGGTGTTGTCGTCTGAAAACGGTAATTAAGCAAACATGAGTACAAAGATACTCAGCAAGTCTTACAACAGAACCTACTATACATGCTCATTCTCAAGAAGGTGGTGGGGTTATTGCAGCAAGCCAACTTCGACTCTTGGCTAGGATATCCTACGGAACTCCACTAGTAAAATAGTTTTCGCACACGAGTCCACTACGGGATCCTCCCTCGTCATCCTACGAGAGGGCCATCCTCGGTACTCACACTTATCTTGAGTCTTTTAGTAGTAACCATTAACTTGTCTATGAACTGTATAGGCAACCAAGTAGTCCTTTACCGCGGACGCGGCTATTCGAATAGTTTTATACCCTGCAGGGGTGTACTTTGTCACACATGTTTCCACCACTTAGCGTCTGCACACGACATGTGCTCGACAGACTTCAAGCGAAAACCAACGTGGGTGTAGACCATGACCTGCCTAACCTCACAAGTCTCTAGTCCAGGTTTATCACCTATTCAGGTTCCATCCATAAGGAAATCCGGCCGGGGTGTCCTCAACGGCCCCAAACAATGTGTACAGGGTCCCGAGATGCCAAACGGGCGCCCGGCATACCCGGCCACAGTGTATCTACCGCATCATAGCCCACCCCTAGGGTCAGCGCTACACACGGCCACCAACACATAACCTACAAATACCAGAAACTAGTTGCAACTCCTGGACATAGGGCGAGAGGGGTCAGTAAGTCGAGCGGGGTCATATTTCAGGGCCCAATGTGTGGTAGTAGCTGAATCTTAAATCACGCATACAGATCTCAGGTCTTATGGACGGCCTCAATGAAACAACCCACCATGTACTCCTACATGGCCTCTCATCGATACCTTTACCAAAACATGTTCAACACGTCCCTCACATTACCGACATAATCATTTCACTCTAGCCCATCACCCGGATGAACTAGACCTGACACAACTCTAAGCATAGCAGGCATAGCAAGGTAGGAATCACATCCATGGCTGAATCAACTCCTACACATGCTAGTGGGTTTCATCTAGTTACTATGGCAATGACAGGTCATGCCGAGGATAAGGGTTCAACTACTGTAGCACACAGCAGTTTGAATCGCATTGTCTTAATGCAGTAAATAAGAGCAGAAGCGAGAACATGGTTTGTATCAGAATGATCAATGGGTTGCTTGCCTGTTGTAGTGGTAGTAGGGTACTGCCCTTCAGACGGATACTCGGGGTTATCCTCGGAGGCAGAACCTACCACGAAAGACACACCAAACATAATCAACACATGACAATATGCAACAATATGATGCATGCTATGACATGGCAAAATGAATGTGTCTTGGCCTAATGCAAGCTAAAACAGGATGGAATGAACTCATTTGAATCAAAGATTCAAATGTTAGGTCATTTAACATGGCCTTATTAGTGCATTACCTTATTCTGCTTAAACAGCAAGGCTAACTTGTTTTTTCATGCATGAAACCATTACAGATGGATAGATTGAATTTTTCTGATCATTTTTCATATATAAATCTTTGCATTTGGAGCTATGGTTGATTTTCTATGATTTTTAGAAGTTTTGGCTATTTTCAAGAATTTCCTATTAAAGAATAAATCCAGTAATTAAATTAATGCGTCAGCATGACATAGGTGTGACGTCAGCGGGTCAACTGGGTCGGCCAGATCAAACCTGACTGGTGGGCCCTGTCTGTCAGTGACTCAGCTAATTAACAAAATTAAATTAACACTAATTAGCTGTCAGTGGGGCCTGGGCCCACATGTTAGTGACTAAACTAATTAAATGTAGTTAAAACTAATCCTAAACTAATTAGCAGACCGGCCCCACCTGTCATAGACTCAGGGGGTCAACCTGGGCCCACACATGGTCAAACAGGGTCAACTCGCCAGCGTCTAGTTGCCGGTGAGGCCAGACGCGGCGGAGCAACACGGTATTTGCACTCCGGCGACCAAAAGGATGGCGGAGACTATCTACGTGATGCGGGGAGGAAGCCGCGTCGAGTGGTGGCAGTGGGTGGAGCTGGGGTGGCCGGAAACGTCGCCGGCGACGAGTTTGGTGGCGGCCGAAGCTCGGGTGAGGATGAACCAGTCGCTAGGGGGCACGGGGAGGCCCGAGGTTTGGTGCGTTGAGCTCCTGGAGGTGCAGTAGGACTAGTGGACCGGGTGGCGCGGCCATTGGGTGGCCGAAGCCTCGTCGGGGACGAGCTCCGCGGCGGTGCGTGCGGGTGAGCTACGTGCGGTCGCTACGGCGCTCGAGAGGGAGAACGGAGAGGGTGGGGAGGTGGCTGAGCTCATGGGGGTCTCGTCGAGGCAGTCGGAGAGGTCGGGGATGAGCTGATGCGGCGGGGGCGGCGAAAGGGATCTCCGGTAGCCGGAGTTGAGGGCAAGCTCGGTGCAGCGTCTCCTGGTGAGCGAGCGCTCGAGGCTCGGCCTACTCGATGTAGTCGACGACGGCGGAGCTCATGGACATGATGGCGCGGCGCGAGGACGACGGAAGGCACGGCTACGACGACGGTGCGGCGACAGGAGCGTCGGCCATGGTGGGGAACGGCGAAGGGAGAGAGACAGGGGGGGAATGGTGTGTCCAGGGGCTTCGGGGTGCGACGTGGATGCGTCTAGGCGTCCAGGGCGTGGGCGGCAAGCAGGTGATGCCGTGGCGAGCTCGGGCACGCCGGCATCACCTCCCTGCCTGCCTGGCGGGGAAGAAGCAGCTGGCTGGCGCGGGCCAGCACAGTGTTGGGCCGCCAGGTGGGCCGGCTGGTGAGTTAGCTGGGCTGCACCAGGTAAGTTTCTCTCTCTCTTTTTTTTCCTGTTTTTCTTATTTATTCTATTATTTCTGTAGCTTCAGGGATTTATTAAAAATGCCAGGGCATTTCCATAAATCATAAAATTAATCATGGCTACTGCTTAGAATATATCCAACAACAAACATTTTAGTTTATGGCTATTTGAGCATTTAAAATATTTTATAGCATTTAAATGCCCAAATGCAAATACCATAAGGATTAATCCAATGAGCTTAGATGTCCTAGAAAAATGTGCACCATTTTTGTCAAAGGTTTTGACCCAAAACAAAAAGGGTGGGCTTTTTAGAAGGGCATTTCAGGTTCATTGGAAAAGTTTTTAGTAAACCCTAGTTGTTCCAGGGGGGGGGGGTGCTGGGGATTCTGTCTTCCCCATTTCAAATTTAAGAGGAATTTAAACATGATGCACACTCTAATGCTTGAACTAGCTAGGCTGTGACAGTATTTTAGTAGTAGCATCTTTCTCTATAGCGCGCTACTGCTAAGCCATTCCATCTCCCACCCCATCTCCTCTATCCGATCCACTCACAGTTACACACTCACTGGATCCCTCTCTATCCCCCGCGCCGGTCCTCCCCCGTCGCCCCTCCTCCCTCTGCGCCGCCGTCACCTCCTCCTTCTTGCTGGACTCGGTACCGGCCTCGTCCTCCTCCATCCTCCCTCTCCACTCGCCGCTGGCCGGCCCCTCCTCGCTCCGCCTTCCTCCTCCGTCCTCCCTCCACTGGCCGCCGGCTGGCCCCTCCTCCTCCTTGCTGGACTCGGCACCGGCCTCCTCCTCCGTCCTCCCTACATTTTGATTTAGTTGATTTAGTAGGCTATTTGATTTAGAACATTTTGATTTAGTTGATTTAGTAGGCTAGTTGATTTAGTTGATTTAGAACATTTTAATTTAGTTGATTTAGTAGGCTAGTTCATTTAGTTGATTTAGAACATTTTGATTTAGTTGATTTAGTAGGCTTGTTCATTTAGTTGATTTAGAACATTTTGATTTAGTTGATTTAGTAGGATAGTTCATTTAGTTGATTTAGTATGCACCATTTTCATTTAGTTGATTTAGAACATTTTCATTTAGTTGATTTAGAACATTTTCATTTAGTTGATTTAGTTACTTTTTGGCAAAATGTAGGTGGTACCTTGTCATCTAATATGTTACTAGATCTTAGGAGTATAATTGTCCATCAAATTGCTTCTCGCGGAAGAACCAAAAATATCTCATGCTACTTTTTTCTTTCCTGTGAAGTGGATCGTTAATCCTTTGCTCATATTGCTATAGGAAAAATGGCGCCACCACCACCACCACTATGTCGACTGTGCAAGTCAAGGTGCGCCAGCAGCCTTGCAACTGGCAAGCTATTCGACATCTACTTCCAGCCGGGTTTTCATCATGCGGCGGTAAGAAATTAGATGAAATGTAATAACTATTTTATTTTTAGTGTTGGCATTACTACATTGTGTCATTTTTCTTATTTTACACAGATCGTCCCATGCAATGTGAGGTTGAAATTCAACAACCTGACAGGAGACACTGTGACATTTGAGGCTACTGGGGGGCCATACACTTCGAGAAAGGACACAATATGTCACAGACTGGAGGAGATGGATGTGCCCGTTTAAACATGATGCACACTCTAATGCTTGAACTAGCTAGGGTGTGACAACTCACCCCCACTCAAAAGAATCTCGTCCCGAGATTTAAGATCCTCCGGAAAGAAGGTGGGGTACTCGAGTCGAAGACGATCCTCCCTTTCCCAAGTGGCCTCTTCCTCGGAATGGTGTGACCATTGAACCTTGAGAAACTTGATATTATGACGTCGAGTGGTACGCTCAGCTTGATCAAGGATACGAACGGGATATTCTCGATATGAGAGGTTATCTTGTAGATCAAGCGTTTCGTGGTCCACTCCACGGATAGGATCCGCGAAGCAACGCCTGAGTTGAGAAACGTGGAAGACATCGTGAACTCTGGAAAGATGCGAAGTTAGTTCCAATTGGTAGGCAACTTCTCCTCGTTTGGCAAGAATGCCAAAGGGTCCGATGTAACGAGGAGCCAATTTGCCTTTGATACCGAAACGATGGGTCTCCTTTAACGGAGTAACCCGAAGGTAAGCCTTCTCGCCGACTTCATAAGTCATGAGCTTATGTCTATGATCATATTGGCTCTTTTGACGAGATTGGGCTGTTTTCAATTTCTCACGAATAACGCGAACCTGCTCTTCTGCTTCCTGAATCATATCCGGGCCAAAGAGTTGTCTTTCCCTGGTTTCTGACCAGTTAAGAGGCATTCGACATTTTCGTCCATAGAGAACTTCGAAAGGAGCCTTGCCCAAGCTAGCTTGATAACTATTGTTATAAGCAAACTCCGCGAATGGAAGGCATTTCTCCCAACCCATTCTGAACGAGATGAGAGAAGCTCGGAGCATATCTTCCAGAATTTGATTGACCCGCTCTAATTGACCACTTGATTGAGGATGGAAGGCGGTGCTAAAAGAGAGACGAGTTCTCATAGCATTTTGGAAACTTTCCCAAAATCGAGAGGTGAAGAGACTCCCATGGTGTGAGTTAATTTCCAATGGAACACCATGAAGAGACACTATTCGGGAGATGTATAACTCAGCCAGCTGGCTAGCGGTGATACTCTCACGAACAGGTAGAAAGTGGGCTACTTTGTAAAGATGGTCGATCACGACGAAGATGGCATTATTCCCTCTGTTGGTCCTGGGAAACCCAGTGATGAAATCCATACTGATTTTATCCCATTTCCATCCAGGAATAGCCAAAGGTTGAAGGGTGCCAGCAGGCCGCTGATGCTCTGCTTTGACACGACAACAAACATTGCAATTAGCAATGTATTGAGCGATTTCTCTCTTCATCCTAGTCCACCAAAACCTCTGGCGTAGGTCTTGATACATCTTGGTACTACCGGGATGAATGGTGAGAGAGGATTCATGAGCTTCCTTGAGAATCAACTGGCGTAGATGTTGTTTCTTGGGAACCACCAAACGGTTCTCGAAGAAGACATCACCCCGCTCATCAATGGAAAAACATTTAGCAACTCCGCTAGCAATGTTTTCCTTAATCCGGAATATGCCCTTATCACGCTTCTGGGCAGCTATGATTTGATCCATAAGGGTAGGTTTCGCCACCAGGGTGGATAGAAAACCTCGAGGAACGATGTGAAGATTAAGCTTATGAAATTCCTCATGGAGAAGTGGTTGACTTTGTTGTAACATCAGGTTGTTACAATAGGACTTACGACTTAGTGCATCAGCCATGACATTGGCTTTGCCCGGGGTGTAAGTTATTCCTAAGTCGTAATCCGAGATCAACTCGACCCAACGTCTTTGCCTAAGATTCAAATCCGGTTGGGTGAAGATATACTTCAAACTTTGGTGATCGGTGAAGATCTCGCAACGATTACCGAGGAGGTAATGTCGCCAAGTTTTGAGTGCATGGACTACAGCTGCAAGCTCTAGATCATGTGTGGGATAGTTTTCCTCATGTGGGTGTAATTGCCATGAAGCATAGGCAATTACCTGACGATCTTGCATGAGATGCAACCTAGTCCTTGTTGCGAGGCGTCGCAATAGATAATAAAGTCCTTGGAGAAATCTGGTGGTACCAATATGGGAGCAGATGTCAGGCGTCTTTTCAGTTCCTGAAAGCTGAACTCGCACTGTGGAGTCCACTCGAACTTTTTATCTTTCTTGAGGAGTTCAGTTAGAGGTTTAGCAACCTTGGAGAAATTCTCGACGAAATGACGGCAGTAGCTCGCTAAGCCAAGGAAGCTCCGAACTTGCTTGACCGTCTCAGGTGGAGTCCAATCAAGGACAACTTGAACTCGCTCGGGGTTGACAGCAATACCCTTACCAGAGATTACATGGCCTAGATAGGTCACTTCTGGCAACCAAAATTCACACTTGGAGAATTTGGCATAAAGGCGATGCTCTCAAAGTTTCGTCAATACCAGCCTTAGATGTTCGGCATGTTCCTCTTCATTCTTGGAGTAGATGAGTATGTCATCGAGGTATACTACGACGAATTTATCCAAATACTCCATGAAGACTGAGTTCATTAACCGAGAGAAGGTGGCTGGGGCATTGGTTAGACCGAAGGACATAACGGTGTACTCGTATTGGCCATAACGAGTAACAAAGGCCGTTTTGGGAATGTCCCCGTTTCTGATTTTGATTTGATGGTAGCCCAACCTCAAATCCATCTTGGAAAAGACCGAGGATCCAGCGAGCTGATCATATAGATCGTTGATCCTGGGAAGCGGATACTTGTTCTTGATGGTGACCAAGTTGACAGGTCGGTAATCTATGACCATTCGATCCGTTCCATCCTTCTTCTTGACGAAGAGGACGGGGCAAGCCCAAGGAGAGGAACTAGGACGGATGAAACCTCAAGGACTCATCGAGTTGATTCTTAAGCTCGGCTAGTTCTAAGGGTGCCATCTTGTAGGGTCTCCTAGAAATTGGAACGGTTCCTGGAACAAGGTCTATCACAAACTCGACATCCCTGTCAGGTGTAACACCTAGTAGTTCTTCTGTAAAGACATCCGGAAAGTCTCGGACAACCGGAACATCCTCAAGGTCTGGAAGGGGGTTGGCATTTAGGGAGTAAAGCTGGCACTTGGCCACTCGAGTTAAGACATTGACTGTCTTGCCCGATGGGTGGGTAAGTTGAACGGTTCTAGTGGCACAATCAATCTTAGCATAATGAGCTGACATCCAGTCCATACCCAAGATGATGTTTATGTCTGAGGACTTGAGAGCTATTAAGGATGCAAGGAAGACAAGTCTATCGACAAGAATTTCGTTCCCATGGCTTACTCTAGAAGTTTGCCATCTAGAGCCAGGGGTTTGAATTTCCATGGTAGAGGGCATGTCACAGAATGTCGTGTTATGCAATCGAGCATAGTTCTCGGATATGAATGAATGAGATGCTCCAGTATCGAAAAGAACAGATGCCGGATGGCAATTAACAAGGAGCGTACCAAGGACGACGTTAGGATCCTCATGAGCCTCCTCGGCTGAAACATAGTTGACATGGCCACGTGCAGTGGTGACCGGCTTGGCGTAGAATGTCTTTCCCGCTGGCTTACCACGGCCAACGGACTTTCCAGACTAATTGGGGTTGTTTTGGGGACACTCTCGACTATAGTGACCCGGCTCTCCACACTTGAAGCATGTCACCACATTGGGGCGTGGAGCAGCATTAGCAGCGGGGCCACCATAGGGCTTGGGCGGTGCAAACTGCTGGTTGGGACGAGGCGCCTCAAAGGATGGCCTTGGAATGAATCTGGGTGGCAGTGCCGTGCTTGGGATCCACACCCGGCGCTTCTGAGCCCCAGAGCTGGATGAAGAGCCGAAATCACGTGAGTGCTTGCGTGAAGCGTCATAGCTAGACTGGCCTGACTCAGCACTGATAGCTTTATTGACCAACTTCTGAAAAGAGGTGCACTCGTGGAGACGAAGATCGCAGTGAAGCTCAGGGCTAAGTCCCTTGCGGAACCTTGCCTGCTTCTTAGCATCGGTGGATACCTCTTCAGGAGCATAACGTGCCAGATTCCCAAATTCACGACTATAAGCATCCACAGTCAGTCTTCCTTGGGTGAAATTGCAGAACTCCTCCCTCTTGCGATCTATGAGACCTTCCGGAATGTGATGCTCACGGAAAGCCTCACTAAATTCAGCCCAAGTAGTGATTTGGCCGACCGGGCGCATAGCTTCAAAATTTTCCCACCAGAGGCTAGCAGGGCCTTCGAGATGGTAGGCAGCGTAAGTAACCTTATCAGCTTCGGCTACGTTGGCAGAACGTAGCTTCTGGGTGATGCTGCGAAGCCAGTCATCCGCGTCGAGGGGCTCGGCGGAATGGTTAAACTTTGGTGGGTACAGCTTGATAAATTCATTGATTGACACCAAGTCATTTTGCGGATGGTGTGCAGTGTTCTGCTCAATCCGCTCCAGTAAGCAGTTAGTCTCACGCTTGTTTCTTTCCGCCTCCAGCATCACTTCGGCCAGAGAAGGCGGGTGAGGTAGATTTTCACCCCTAGCTGCACTGGCTTCCCCCTGCTCTGGGGCAGCAGGGTTGCTGCGGGTGTTGACCATCCTAGGAGAAAACAAGACAATAGTTTAGGTAAGGATGGATCAAACTTAGCAAGGAAGTGCAGAATGTAATGGATAACACAAAATATAGAGATGTCCATCCGTATGTCATGGTAATATAAAACTGCCATATATATACCAACGGTCATACACACCATACATAGTTTAGTACAAGCCCAGGCTACAGTACAACTATGATGAAAGGCGTTACATCTCATCGGAGGCATTCCAAGCTCCTATACATTATTTGTCTACACCTCCGGAATTGATTACACACAAAGTCATATTCCACAAGTCACGCAGGACAGTGGAGATACAACTATTACAATACTAGTGATACTACTACTAACTCAGACAGCTCCGTAGTAGTCCTCATAGAAGTCACCTCCATAGCCTGGAAGTTCAACGTGATCATCCGGGAACAGACGGTCCTGAGGAGCTTGTGGACCAAAGGGGCTAGGATGAGGTCTTGGACCAACAAACGGTGGCCTGCGGGGACCACGGGGAGGGGTGATGCCTCCCACATCATGCCAATCCACCATGTCTAGCAGAGTAGATCTCACAGGATACAGATCCCTTGTATCCATACATCCAGCTTGCACCGCAGGTGCAAACCGAGTCAATGTGGCCCAATGATCAGCACGGGTGTTGAAAACCTCCAGCCTCAAGGCCCGATTCTCTCGGTCCTTATCTTCGAGCATCTCAGCAGTGGTACGAGTTAATGAGTCCTCCTGAGTGGAGTCAGCATAGATAGCCTGAAGATACCCTTGCGCTCCCGGAAGTGAAGCTGGCATGTAACGGAAGTCAGTGTTCCGAAGCAGGCCAGTCCAGACTCGCATGATGGTCATCATGGAATAGGCAGCATCCTGCATAGCCATCTCAACAGAAACCCCGAGTCCATAGGAACAGTGGAGGGGCTCGGTAGATCCAGGATAAGAAGGAAATATCCTGACGGTGCAGAAATATTGGCTTTGATTAAAGTCTCGGAACTGCTCTTCGACAGTGTATTCGGGATACCAACGGTAACCCCTCTCGATCATTACCCGGACTAACATAGCAGTATGACCTGGCACATCAAGGCACCGGGTCAGGCGAACCACTTGGTTTTGAGCACGAGTGGCCATCTGAAAGCACAACCACAATTCAAAGACATTATAATTTCTAGGGAAAATTGGACAGCATAACAGCTGTAAATGCTCAGAAAGAGATTTGAGACATCCACAACAGTTTGCAATACCACTCAACAACATCATGTCTAGGTTCTGATTCAACTAGCAACATACTAAAAGTAGTAGAAACTGTACTAAGGCTTGTAACAACAATCCTATAAGCTACTATAGATTAGTAACACGTGAACCTGATAGAAGGAGAGAGCCTAGTCCTTAACCCACGTTGAATAAGAAGAGAATGACTCAGATCAGAGGGCATAAGGTAAAGGAGTAAAAGAGCCTTACGTTCCCTCCCACAATCAATTCCCCTACATATAACTAAAGCATTTTTAGACTCGACATCGACCAGTTTGGCTCAACGAACCTACAGGCAGTCCGGCTCTGATGCCAACGCTGTCAGGACCCCGATTCCAAGTCACATCGATCTAGCCGGTAACACCTCATATCACATTGCGGCCTCACGCACGGTATCCCACGGGTGTCGCCTTACCATGGCCCGGGACCGTTTGCGCCTTTTGGCTCATGTATATGATAGTGTCGCTAGCATCCATATGATAGAGAACCCGGGCCGATATGGCTAGTCGTGAACTCAAAGTGGCATAGACCTATGGAGACAGGCATACATGAATCACATCGAGCATGTCGGTCATCAGCGAGTGAATCCGGGATGTAGCACTAGGCTAACAGGACTCCGGGGAACCCGGGCTGTAGCAGGCTAGGCAGGACTCCGGATGTCACCGTGTGAAATTTCCCCGAAGGGACAGACATAGGAATGAAGTGAACCACATGTCGGCCAGTCAAGTGTCTTGAGCAGTAGTGCTGGGCTAGCAGGACTCCGGTGAACCGGGCTGTAGCGGACTACTATGGCTCGAGGAACACTAGACTACATTTCCCCATAAGAAAGGCTGCCAAGGATAAACAACTAGATTGTCGGATCCCACTCATACCAAGCATTTCAATCATACACACAATATGCCCGATATGAGTACATACAACATGGCAACACAACAAAACTCTATAACTCAAGTACTTTATTTAAAGGCTCCAGAGAACCATACATAACAAGTTCATACAGGTAGGGGTCACATGACCCGACACTCAAGTCATACAAGCATACAAGCACAAGCGGAAGTAAATAGGCTGAGTACAGACACTAGAAAGCAAGAAGGCTTCCGAAGCCTGTGTATCTACATAAGGCCCTCCATGGCTAGGATCACCACCTGGGTGGCACACGAGTCCACTACTCACCAACACAATACTCCACCGGGGATCCTCCCTCGTCATCCTACGAGAGGGCCATCCTCGGTACTCACACTTATCTTGAGTCTTTTAGTAGTAACCATTAACTTGTCTATGAACTGTATAGGCAACCAAGTAGTCCTTTACCGCGGACGCAGCTATTCGAATAGTTTTATACCCTGCAGGGGTGTACTTCGTCACACATGTTTCCACCACTTAGCGTCTGCACACGACATGTGCTCGGCAGACTTCAAGCGAAAACCGACGTGGGTGTAGACCACGACCTACCTAACCTCACCAGTCTCTAGTCCAGGTTTATCGCCTATTCAGGTTCCATCCGCAAGGAAATCCGGCCGGGGTGTCCTCAACGGCCCCAAACGATGTGTACAGGGCCCCGAGACGCCAAACGGGCGCCCGACATACCCGTTCACAGTGTATCTACCGCATCATAGCCCACCCCTAGGTCAGCGCTACGCACGTCCGCCAACACATAACCTACAAACACCAGAAACTAGTTGCAACTCCTGGACAAAGGGCGAGAGGGGTCAGTAATTCGAGCGGGGTCATATTTCAGGGCCCAATGTGTGGTAGTAGCTGAATCTTAAATCATGCATACAGATCTCAGTTCTTATGGACGGCCTCAATGAAACAACCCACCATGTACTCCTACGTGGCCTCTCATCGATACCTTTACCAAAACATGTTCAACATGTCCCTCACATTACCGACACAATCATTTCACTCTAGCCCATCACCCGGATGAACCAAACCTGACACAACTCTAAGCATAGCAGGCATAGCAAGGTAGGAATCACATACATGGCTGAATCAACTCCTACACATGCTAGTGGGTTTCATCTAGTTACTGTGGCAATGACAGGTCATGCAGAGGATAAGGGTTCAACTACCGTAGCACACAGCAGTTTGAATCGCGTTGTCTTAATGCAGTAAACAAGAGCAGAAGCGAGAACATGGGTTTGTATCGGAATGATCAATGGGTTGCTTGCCTGTTGTAGTGGTAGTAGGGTACTGCCCTTCAGACGGATACTCAGGATTATCCTCGGAGGCAGAACCTATCACGAAAGACACACCGAACATAATCAACACATGACAATATGCAACAATATGATGCATGCTATGACATGGCAAAATGAATGTGTCTTGGCCTAATGCAAGCTAAAACAGGATGGAATGAACTCATTTGAATCAAAGATTCAAATGTGCTCATTTAACATGGCCTTATTAGTGCATTACCTTATTCTGCTTAAATAGCAAGGTTAACTTGTTTTGTCATGCATGAAACCGTTATAGATGGATAGATTGAATTTTTCTGATCATTTTTCATATATAAATCTTTGCATTTGGAGCTATGGTTGATTTTCTATGATTTTTAGAAGTTTTGGCTATTTTCTAGAATTTCCTATTAAAGAATAAATCCAGTAATTGAATTAATGCGTCAGCATGACATAGGTGTGACGTCAGCGGGTCAATTGGGTCGGCCAGGTCAAACCTGACTGGTGGGCCCTGTCTGTCAGTGACTCAGCAAATTAACAGAATTAAATTAACACTAATTAGCTGTCAGTGGGGCCTGGGCCCACATGTCAGTGACTAAACTAATTAAATTTAGTTAAAACTAATCCTAAACTAATTAGCAGACCGGCCCCACCTGTCATAGACTCAGGAGGGGTCAACCTGGGCCCACACGGGGTCAAACAGGGTCAACTCGCCGGCGTCTAGTCGCCGGCAAGGCCAGACGTGGCGGAGCAACGCGGGATTTGCACTCCGGCAACCAAAAGGACGGCGGAGACTATCTATGTGATGCGGGAAGGAAGCCGCGTCGAGTGGTGGCAGTGGGTGGAGCTGGGGTGGCCGGAAAGGTCGCCGACGATGAGTTTGGCGGCGGCCGGAGCTCGGGTGAGGATGAACTAGTCGCCAGGGGGCACGGGGAGGCCCGAGGTTTGGTGCGTTGAGCTCCTGGAGGTGCGGTAGGACTAGTGGACCGGGTGGCGCGACCATTGGGTGGCCGGAGCCTCGTCGGCGACGAGCTCCATGGCAGTGCGTGCGGGTGAGCTACGTGCGGTCACTACGGGGCTCGAGAGGGAGAACGGAGAGGGTGGGGAGGTGGCTGAGCTCACGGGGGTCTCGTCGAGGCAGTCGGAGAGGTCGGGGATGAGCTGATGCGGCAGGGGCGGCGAAAGGGATCTCCGGTGGCCGGAGTTGAGGGTGAGCTCGATGCAGCGTCTCCGGGGCGAGCGGGCGCTCGGGGCTCGGCCTACTTGATGTAGTCGACGACGGCGGAGCTCATGGACACGATGGCGCGGTGCGAGGACGACGGAGGGCGCGGCTACGACGACGGTGCAGCGACAGGAGCGTCGGCCATGGTGGGGAACAACGAAGGAAGAGAGACAGGGGGGGGGGATGGCGTGTCCAGGGGCTTCGGGGTGCGACGTGGACCCGTCCAGGCGTCCAGGGAGCGGGCGGCAAGCAGGTGACGCCGTGGCGAGCTCGGGCACGCCGGCGTCACCTCCCTGCCTGCCTGGCGGGGAAGAAGCAGCTGGCTGGCGCGGGCCAACACAGTGCTGGGCCGCCAGGTGGGCCGGCTGGTGAGTTAGCTGGGCTGCGCCAGGTAAGTTTCTCTCTTTCTCTCTCTCTCTTTTTCTGTTTTTCTTATTTATTCTATTATTTCTGTAGCTTCAGGGCTTTATTAAAAATGCCAGGGCATTTCCATAAATCATAAAATTAATCATGGCTACTGCTTAGAATATATCCAACAACAAACATTTTAGTTTATGACTATTTGAGCATTTAAAATATTTTATAGCATTTAAATGCCCAAATGCAAATACCATAAGGATTAATCCTATGACCTTAGATGTCCTAGAAAAATGTGCACCATTTTTGTCAAAGGTTTTGACCCAAAACAAAAAGGGTGGGCTTTTTAGAAGGGCATTTCAGGTTCATTGGAAAAGTTTTTAGTAAACCCTAGTTGTTCCAGGGGGGGGGTGTGCTGGGGGTTCTGTCTTCCCCATTTCAAATTTAAGAGGAAGTTAAACATGATGCACACTCTAATGCTTGAACTAGCTAGGGTGTGACAGTAGTTTAGTAGTAGCGTCTTTCTCTATGGCGCGCTACTGCTAAGCCATTCCATCTCCCACCCCATCTCCTCTATCCGATCCACTCACAGTCACACACTCACTGGATCCCTCTCTATCCCCCGCGCCGGTCCTCCCCCGTCGCCCCTCCTCCCTCTGCGCCGCCGTGACCTCCTCCTCCTTGCTGTCCCGGTACCGGCCTCCTCCTCCTCCGTCCTCCCTCTCCACTCGCCGCTGGCCGGCCCCTCCTCGCTCCGCCTTCCTCCTCTGTCCTCCCTCCACTGGCCGCCGGCCGGCCCCTCCTCCTCCTTGCTGGACTCGGCACCGGCCTACTCCTACGTCCTCCCTACTTTTTGATTTAGTTGATTTAGTAGGCTATTTGATTTAGAACATTTTGATTTCGTTGATTTAGTAGGCTAGTTGATTTAGTTGATTTAGAACATTTTGATTTAGTTGATTTAGTAGGCTAGTTCATTTAGTTGATTTAGAACATTTTGATTTAGTTGATTTAGTAGGTTAGTTCATTTAGAACATTTTGATTTAGTTGATTTAGTAGGATAGTTCATTTAGTTGATTTAGTATGCACCATTTTCATTTAGTTGATTTAGAACATTTTCATTTAGTTGATTTAGAACATTTTCATTTAGTTGATTTAGTTACTTTTTGGCAAAATGTAGGTGGTACCTTGTCATCTAATATGTTACTAGATCTTAGGATTATAATTGTCCATCAAATTGCTTCTCGCGGAAGAACCAAAAATATCTCATGCTACTTTTTTTCTTTCCTGTGAAGTGGATTGTTCATCCTTTGCTCATATTGCTATAGGAAAAATGGCGCCACCACCACCACCACTATGTCGACTGTGCAAGTCAAGGTGCGCCAGCAGCCTTGCAACTGGCAAGCTATTCGACATCTACTTCCAACCGGGTTTTCATCATGCGGCGGTAAGAAATTAGATGAAATGTAATAACTATTTTATTTTTAGTGTTGGCATCACTGCATTGTGTCATTTTGCTTATTTTACACAGATCGTCCCATGCAGTGTGAGGTTGAAATTCAACAAGCTGACAGGAGACACTGTGACATTTGAGGCTACTAGGGGGCCATACACTTCGAGAAAGGACGCAATATGTCGCAGACTGGAGGAGATGGATGGGCCCGTTTCGTCGCTCGCATGCGTCTTACTGGTGGTGAGTTGATCAGCTTCTCCTTCAGAGCAGAAAGACCCAAGCTGGCTATCATTTATCTCAACCTAGTGGAAGATGATGAAGATGACGAAGATGATGAAGATGATGAAGATAATGAGGACCCACTCTATGAAGATGATGAGGACCCACTTCATGAAGCCATGTAGCTCAAAGAACAAGGCTGAGCGAGGAGGAGGTGTCCAACCTGTGGGACATAATTCCGCCACGTGCTGACTTTGTCGGGGTGCCATTGGTGACCTGCCTGACAAATACCACGGTTGATCGACATGATATGGTATGTTATACTTACAAATGCAAATTATCTGATGAAATACTTAGTGTACAGTCCAATGGTATGGTATGCTGTGTGGAATCTAGTCGATGATATGTTTTAGTGTAGAGTTCGATCACATTCTTATTAGTGTAGAATCTAAGGAAACTATTAATAGTGTAGATAATCCATATGTACTTATTTGCGAGGCTATTTATTAATTGAAATGTTTTTCTTATTCAGAAATTGACAAAGAGCATATCTATGAGTTATGGTATCGAGCCTGATGAAGAAGCCTCAGCTGGACTACGCCTTACTGCAAGGGGCTCCGTCACAACCTGTACTTACCACGTGGACACGGACGGTCGCACACACTTAAAATCGGTTGGGTGGAAGAAATTCCTCGATGGCAAGAATCTTCGTGTTGGACAGGCCATCCTAATTACTATCAGGAACACCAACCGCCCAGGCTTGAAGATGATGATTGTCTTCGATATCATCTAGAACTACATATGTGTGTGTGGCTATATCATCTAGAACTACCTATGTGTGTGTGGCTATATCATCTAGAACTACATATGATGATCGTCGTCGATATCATCTAGAACCACATATGATGATCGCCGTTGATATGACCTTGTACTGCTTGAGGATGCATGTTGACTATGCATTAAATTGTTATCTAGTACTCCCTTCGTTCCAAATTACTCGTCGTGGTTTGAACTAAAACCACGACGAGTAATTTGGAACGAAGGGAGTACTACCCAGTAATGGTTTATGAATTTGATATCTACTAGCAGTACCTAGTATCTAGTATCTGAAAGGGAAACTGAAAGGGAAAGGGGTACGGGGGGGGGGGGGGGGGGAATGATGAAAGATATAGCAGTAGCGAGAGACTACGAAATCGCTACAACTAAGTAATAGTAGCGCGTTCATGAAAAGCGCTGCTGATATCGTCAACAGTAGTAGCGCGCGTAAGGACCGCGCTACTACTATAAGTTAGCTGTAGCGTCTTATTAGTAGTGCGGCCACCCGCGCTGCTGCTAGCCTCAAAACCCGCGCTACTACTAGGGTTTTCCCTAGTAGTGATGGGTTGCTAGAGTGACAGAAGTTTAAACCCTAGTTTATGCGTTGGTTCGTAAGGGGTTGATTTGGATCCATATGTTTCATGCTATGGTTAGGTTTACCTTAATACTTTTGTTGTAGTTGCGGATGCTTGCAATCTATCTATACTTCTAATAATTATGGACTCCCAAGAAATTCCCACGTTAACCAGTAAATACGAGCCGTACATCCGGTGGGGCCGAATTATTACAGTGTAGATTGACTGGTGAAATCCTCAATAAAAATGATTTTATATAACTTTTATTTTAATCAATCTAACAATCCCATATGTTCCTTCAAAAAAAACTCCCGATCTGTTCCAAGAACCCATGTTATTAGTTAATTGTCAAAAATCAAAATAGATAAAATACTAACCGTCAATCCTCGGGAGCCAGTTATGATGGTCCGACTTTAATATGCTGACTTTGACGTACAAAACATTGTAATAACAAACTCTAACCTTAGATTTCATAGTCCAAAAAAAATTCTAACCTAACTTCCTTTGACCTGCAAACATTATCTCCCATGAAGAAACCCTAGCGCCGTCAAGAAACACTTGCGCTATCCTCTCCATGCCATCCTAAACTTTGAAGTTTCATACCGGACAGCCTTGAGGAAGAGCTACAGCCTAGACTAGATGGCCTCCCATGCGGGGCTGCATGCTGGCTTTTCCATCGTGAACTAGGGCGGCTGGATAGCCGTGCACGGCGCCCACGCAAGGGCAGGTACATGCTTCACTTGATTTGTTGGGGCGACCTCAAGGGTGTGGAGATGGTGAATGACTGGAGGACGATGGAAGCGCTGCTCGGAAAACTCAATGTTATAGATACAGCCGGTCGAGTGGTTTCTCGCAATACTCGCATACGAGAAGATGGGTTTACGGTAAAACATGGTCAGTTACAAAACCTAGCAGACTGCTGGATCTATTCTACTTGGAGACGAGCATGTACGAGCCAATCGCTTCATCTATTCCACGGAAACACACATACATGTACACACGATTTGATTGCCATGCTCGTAACATGCCTAATCACGCAAGCGTGTATATGTGCATGGAGTCTACGTACGGTCGGAAAGAACTTGATCGATTCAATAGCATGCTCTCAACGGTAAATTAATTGTCTAGCGATGAAATATGATCAGGTCTACACCAACATCCAGTGACTGAATATTTACTACTTTTTTGCATGCTATGCATGGCAGTATTTAGATTTTAAAATTTGAAAGTTAATTGCGATCTGCATAACAATAATTGGTAATCTCAGTCATGCATGCAAGCGCTTCACCATCTGGAGGTTTGTCTTATTGCAATGTTTTGAAATTCGGATTAGGGAATAAAACACATTATGTTTGCATTACTTCTACTGATTTATTTATTTTTTCTTCTAGAGTGCATGCATACATATTGTGTGTAAATGGTTTGAATTATTTGCTCCTGGCATATATGTATGTAAAACACATGGTTTACCGGCAGTTGTTTCCAGGGATATGCATTTACGGATTGTCACTTAATTAGGACTTGGGTCTAAACTCATCTATGTGTTTGAACTGTTGATACGTAACTTAGTGATGTTTTCATGCATGGTAGTAGGCCACACCTAATTTCTTAACCAACACTCGGGTTTCCGCCTTCTTTTCATCTTACAACACCTGAATCATGTTAAACACTTATACATTTGTTAGTTTCACGAGGAACAACATAATCAAAATTATTTCATGGTGGGTTTGCCAATTCTGCTAGTTTGAGATGGTACACAGGAACACATTGTCTATACATACATTCTTAGGTGAAGTTTGATGATAGGTTAATTTGTAACTATGGAATAAAACAAGAGTTCAAAGATTTAAAGATGTTTTGAAAACCCATAGGAACAATAAATAATTTACTTTGATATTTAGAAAATAATTTATTTGATATTCATAAAATAGATGTTCACCAAGCATTATAAACTTATGAGATCACAAAACTATTTTTAATCAAAATACTACATTATTATGTATTACCACTCAACCAATTTGAAAACTTTTTAACAGTGAAAGTTAGAGAAGTTTACCTGCACATTTTAGTGGCAGCATTCATTTAGTACAATATGTCACATAAAAATATTAATGTTCTATATTTCGGAGTTTCAAATTGCATTACCATATATGTTTCAAGATATATTAGGATACAAGAAAACAATTACATAAACGGAAATGAAATCGCTCCACCACCTGGAATTTGTGTTTTTACTACACACTTCAAATAGTTACATGTATAAAAGGTGACACCCTTTCTATAAGGAAATAAGTAGTGTATTCGGCGGCTCGATCTACATCCTCCCCAATGAGAACAACAAACATATTATTAGGGCAATTGTTCAAGCATGATTGCATCTTCTCTAATTTCCCGATTTAATGAACTCTAAAGCTATACCATAGTATCGCAAACATACATGAGAAAACAATTCCCAGTTTCACAAAGCCGGAGAGTATCGTCTTGCTTTTGCTGAGATCAAATATTTGACTTTTCTGTACTAAATGAGCAAATTTGACACATATATTTCTTACCACCTCTATTTCTTAATTTTTTTGTACTAATCAAATTCCAGTGTGTGCGGATTAGTTGTGTAATAAAATTTATAGCACAACTGATAACATATGTTCAGTTAATGGTTCATGGTTTTCAATGTTGTAGGCCGATGCCACTGTGATGTATTTTGCTTCTCTGCATATTTATTTAGTTCTTAGACCTTTTCTTTCTATCTCCTGCCGCTCTTGATTGTATCAGCTTCAAACAAGTCCTATGGCAATCCTCAATGGATAAGGTAACACTGCCGAATATTCTTACCGGTATGTAGATGTTACTTCACATGACCATTCTTCTATTTGTTTATTAGTATATTGTATTGTGACAGCTTAATACGCTAAATCATGGACGATCAATACATGAGTCAGGATCTATGAAGCTTGCTTTTGTAGTACGGCTAGCCTTTTTTGCACGTGCAAGTATTATATTGGCCTGGCCACTTCTATAAAATTTACGCATGATATTAAATACATATGTATATATTAATTTGACCTACTATATGTGGCATTTGTTCTATTTTATAATGTTATAATCCAATATCTTAGATTTTTTTCCAAAAATGTTAGTTGATATACGTGTGTCATGCATGTCCTTTCAAATCAACATTTGAAGTGTATGATGTGTGTTGCGAACATTCTCATGGATTACTCTATAATTTTCAGAACAAAGTAAATATTGTCCTTTTTTCGCACCATCATTTTCCAAATTAATAAAATGTGTATGTACTTCCGATCAACATCTCATTGGCATAAGAAGAGTCTTTTTTTCCTTTTTAGTTTTCCTTTTTTGTGATTTTTTAGTTATTATCTAATATCCTCATAAGAAAAAAAATAGTACTCATATGCAGGTTTATGTGTGTGGTTCACATTGATTTTTGACTATAAACATTATCATGATTATAAATGTGCCCGTGCGAATGGGTCGACGACTAGTAGAGGTTAATCATAAGTGGGATGCTTGTTCAAGTAAGGACAACACCCAAGCACCGGTCCACCCACATATCAAATTATCAAAGTACCGAACGTGAATCATATGAACGTGATGAAAACTAGCTTGACGATATTCCCATGTGTCCTCGGGAGCGTTTTTCCTTATATAAGAGTTTGTCCAGGCTTGTCCTTTCCTACAAAAAGGATTGGGCCACCTTGATGCACTTTATTTACTTTTGTTACTTGTTGCTCGTTACAACTTATCCTATCACAAAACCATCTGTTACCACTTATTTCAGTACTTGCAGAGAATACCTTGCTGAAAACCGCTTGTCATTTCCTTCTGCTCCTCGTTGGGTTCGACACTCTTACTTATCGAAAGGACTACGATAGATCCCCTATACTTGTGGGTCATCAAGACTCTTTTCTGGCGCCATTGCCGGGGAGTGAAGCGCCTTTGGTAAGTGGAATTTGGTAAGGAAAAATTTATATAGTGTGCTGAAATTTGCTGTCACTTGTTACTATGGAAAGTAATCCTCTAAGGGGCTTGTTTGGGGTATCTTCACCCCGACTAGTAGAGCAAAGAGTTGCTCCTCAACCTACTGAACCTACTGAAAATGAAAATGAAGATGAAAATGCTTGATTTGAAGTTCCTTCGGGTATAATGGAAAAACTGCTAGCTAATCCTTTTTTAGGAGATGGAACAGAACATCCTGATGAACATCTAATATATGTGGATGAAGCTTGTGAATTATTTAAGCTTGCAGGTGTACCTGGAGATGTTGTTAAGAAGAAGGTCTTCCCCTTATCTTTGAGGGGAGATGCATCGACATGGTATAGGCTATGTGATGATATGAGGACTTGGAATTACAAATGATTGAAATTGGAATTTCATCAGAAGTTTTATCATATGCATCTTGTTCATCGTGATCGCAATTATATATATAATTTGTCGGAGTAAATAGCCATGGGTAGCCAAGCCGGCTTCCCCTGGCCCTTCTGAAAAAATTACGAGCCCGTCCGGCTCTCAAGAGCCCAGGACGTGGGGCCGCCTTCCCCTTGCTGGCCGTCGCCCGGGCCGGTTGTCTGAAGGTGGCCCGACTTTAGCCCTCACAAAGGAGGCCACGGGAGGGCCGGTTTCAAGAAGCCGTCCTCAAGAAGGCCGACTCCAAGAAGCTGGCTCCCACAAAGCGGCCGAGACCGCACCCTCAAAGTTTGCATCCACCTAACGGCGGCATGAAGGGGCGTGGCTACAGTGAAGCCTGCCAACCCCCAATTCCCGGAGCACGACCGACACAGTGCGCCGTACGGGTAGCCATGACCCATCCGGCGCAGCACTGTTGCCATGTTGACCCTGATGTCATCCACGATGGACTGCCAGTACGGCCCGCGGGCGATGGGCCCCTTCGGGCAGAGAGACACCCGAAGGCGGCCATGCCTCCCCTAGTCGGCCCAAGACGGAGCCGACTCCCCACAGTCGGCTTGCCGCCTTCCTCGAAGGAGACGCCCCATTAAGGAGATAAGACGCGGTGAGGCTACAGCAATCGCCCATCGGGCGGCGATACTGTAGCCACGCCTACCACGACGAAGCCCACGTCACCAAGATAGGGCAACAGTGCCCAGCCGCCGACCAGATCCTGGACGGTGGGGCCTGCCTGTCGACCAAGGGGCCGGCAGCCGGCGGGACCCACTAGTCGGCGGGCCCCAACGGCCAGCGCAGAAGCCGGCGAGCGCAGTCACAGACGGCTGGGCCCCGCGCCCAGTCGGATTACCATCGTACCCCCGGGGTAGGCCTATATAAACCCCCCCGGGGCGCTCATGCAAAGGGTTCGACCCCCAGCTAGTTTTAGACACCTCACGAGGAGAAGAAGCAGTCCAGCCGACCCTTCTTCCTCCTCCCACCGAACAACTCAAGGAGCATTGTATAGCTACTTGTCCTTCTAGTGATCATGCGGAGACCCCGTAGAGCAGCAGTAGGGGTGTTATCTCCACGGAGAGCCCCGAAGCCGGGTAAGATCCGTCGGCGTGCATGTCTTCGCCTCATCCCGTTTCCAGTCACCGGCGACGTCTTACTGGCTCCCACAATGATAAGCCACCCGTTGGCATATGTCGCACCTACCACCCGACATTTGGTGCCCACCGTGGGGCCAGGTGCACCGTCGTCTGGAGACCTATTCTGGACGGGAACCCTCTTCCTCCCCAGCGAGCGTAGCCAGCCCGGCATGCCCGATGGCGCTTGCCACGACGCGCTGCAAGGCGTCACCAGCATCTGCGCGGCGAGCAGCCTCGCCGATCTCCGCGATGAAACCCTCATCTCCGACGAGCTCGCCTCCGATGCAGGCATCGACCACCTCGCCAACCTCCTCGGCCAGCTCCATGTCTCCGGCGAGCCTGCCGTGGATTTGGAGTCGGTTGGCTCCACCGACCCAATGCCTGTCGACTCCGACACGGCTTCACTCGACACCTTCCCCACCGATGTCGTGATCTACGACGACCCGCTTCCCCGGACCGATGGCCGTGACACTGTCACCACCGAGGTGATGGTCATCGGCCACGGCGGCATGGCTGACGAGAGCGCCCACGATGCCACGCACGCGGCGGCTCACGACTTGTCCATCCCCCTCCCGGCCGATGCCGACGACGAAGCACTGGAGGCACGCCGCCTCGCTCTCCTCGCGGAGGGCCGGAGGCTGGCTTCCATGAGACGCCTCACTGAGGCCTACCAGCGCGAAGCTGACCGCGCCGCCTTCGGCACACCGGCCCCAGGCGGGCCAAGCCGGGCCGGCGTTGTCAAGCAATGTGGCACTATCATCGCCGACACGCTGGGATTCGACCACCCGGTCTATGCCACTCCACTCGGGAACTTGCGTGCCGCCCAGGCGGCCGTAGACGAGTTGGACGGATTGGAGGCCGAAGAACTCCCTCACATGACCCGGCGCATCCAGCAGCTGATTGATGCGGCCGCACGACGGCACGAGGCCGACGCCCTCGTGGGAAGCCCTCCCCCGCGCCGAGATCACGGCGCGACGTCCCGGACACCGACTACGAGCAACACCCGTGCGTGGCGCGAGAAAGAGCCGGCGGCCAACCAAAGCCAGACCCGAATCTCCATCGAGCGAGACGCAGAAGGCCATCCCCGAGTCGTGGAATGGTGGGGCAACCCGCCTCCACCTCGACCACGTGGAGAGAGATATCCCACTCCGCCGCCTGTGGCGCACCCGACTCTCAGCGGCCGACTAGGTCGCCGCGAAGGAGTTGGCGAGAACGATGCCCGCCATCGGATCGACCGCCTGGCGCGATCCCTGGCGCTGGAAGAAGACGATGTCGGCCCGCCTAGTTTCGGCCCCCGCATCCGCGACGAGCCTTTCCCCAAAGGGTTCTCGCTCCCAAGAGACACGCCCAAGTACAACGGCTCCGTGAAGCCAGAAGACTGGTTGATCGACTATTCCACGGCGGTTAGCATAGCCAACGGTAATTGTCGCGTTGTCGTGAAGTACGTGCCCCTCATGCTGCAAGGCACGGCGCAGACATGGCTCAACAGCCTCAAGCCTTTCAGCATCAACAGCTGGCTAGATTTCACCGAAGCTTTCATCCGCAACTTCACCAGCACCTACAAGCGGGCTCCCAAGCCCAAGCAGCTCTCCTTGTGCGTACAGGGCCCAGACGAGTCCACTCGCGACTACCTCACGCGTTGGGACGAGCTCCGCAATTCTTGCGAGGGGGTGCATGAGGTGCAAGCCATAGAATACTTCACTGCCGGGTGCCGGGAAGGCACCCTCCTCAAGCACAAGCTCCTCTGCGACGAGCCGACTACCCTCGACAAGCTTCTGGACATTGCGGATAAATACGCCACCGCCAACTCTTCGATGAAGACCGAGCTCCGGGTAGACGCGTCCGGGAAAGTACTGAACCCGGCGCCCAAGAGGCCGGCGGGGAATTCCGGCCGACGCCCACACCCGAACGACCACAAACGCAAGGGCCCTGCGCCGCCTCCCGCCAGTCGGCAGGTGGCCACGGTCGAAGACGCGCCGCCTGAAGGGTGGCCCGCACCCAAGAAGCCCAAAGGCGGCCGGCCGGCTTGGCAGCCGGCTTTCTCCTACGAGCAAACTCTTGATGCCCCGTGCAAATTCCACAGCGGCGCGAAGCCGTCCAACCACACAACCCGGAAGTGCCATTGGCAAACCCCAATCTCCAAAGGCGAAGGGCTCGCGCCGCCTCCGCCTGCCGGCCCGCCACCTCCGGCTCCGCCGTCTCCCGCTGCTCGGCCCGCAGTCGGAGCCGTGCACGACGAGTTCCCCGATGAGCATGCAACCTACATCATCTTTACAAGCCAGCTCGAAGACCGGCGCGGCAAACACCGAGAGCACCAGGAAGTCAGCGTGGTCGCTGCCGACCCTGCCGGGCACATGCATTGGTCAGAAAAACCCATCAGCTGGAGCCGGGCTGACCACCCAGAGGTGATGCCGTCTCCCGGCTCTTATGCGTTGGTCCTGGAAGCCACCCTTGCGACGGACAGACGCGCCGCCCGTTTCTCCCGCGTGCTGATAGACGGCGGGAGCAGCATCAACATCCTGTACCGTGACACCCTGGAGAAGCTGAATGTCAAGACGAAGCAACTTATGCCTACTGGTACAGTGTTCCATGGAATCGTACCTGGCCTGTCCTGCGCCCCCATCGGCAAGATCAAGATTGATGTGCTCTTTGGGGAAAAGGAGCATTTCCACCGGGAGGCGATCTGGTTTGAAGTGGTGGACCTGGAGAGCCCCTATCATGCGTTGCTTGGCCGACCGGCCTTGGCCAGGTTCATGGTGAAGGAAATATGCCCTAGAGGCAATAATAAAGTTATTATTTATTTCCTTATATCATGATAAATGTTTATTATTCATGCTAGAATTGTATTAACCGGAAACATAATACATGTGTGAATACATAGACAAACATAGTGTCACTAGTATGCCTCTACTTGACTAGCTCGTTAATCAAAGATGGTTATGTTTCCTAACCATGAACAAAGAGTTGTTATTTGATTAACGAGGTCACATCATTAGTAGAATGATCTGATTGACATGACCCATTCCATTAGCTTAGCACCCGATCGTTTAGTATGTTGCTATTGCTTTCTTCATGACTTATACATGTTCCTATAACTATGAGATTATGCAACTCCCGTTTACCGGAGGAACACTTTGGGTACTACCAAACGTCACAACGTAACTGGGTGATTATAATGGAGTACTACAGGTGTCTCCAATGGTAGATGTTGGGTTGGCGTATTTCGAGATTAGGGTTTGTCACTCCGATTGTCGGAGAGGTATCTCTGGGCCCTCTCGGTAATGCACATCACATAAGCCTTGCAAGCACTGCAACTAATATGTTAGTTGTGAGATGATGTATTACGGAACGAGTAAAGAGACTTGCCAGTAACGAGATTGAACTAGGTATTGGATACCGACGATCGAATCTCGGGCAAGTAACATACCGATGACAAAGGGAACAACGTATGTTGTTATGCGGTCTGACCGATAAAGATCTTCCTAGAATATGTAGGAGCCAATATGGGCATCCAGGTCCCGCTATTGGTTATTGACCGGAGACGTGTCTCGGTCATGTCTACATTGTTCTCGAACCGTAGGGTCCGCACGCTTAACGTTACGATGACAGTTATTATGAGTTTATGCATTTTGATGTACCGAAGGTTGTTCGGAGTCCCGGATGAGATCACGGACATGACGAGGAGTCTCGAAATGGTCGAGACGTAAAGATTGATATATTGGAAGCCTATGTTTGGACATAGGAAGTGTTCCGGGTGAAATCGGGATTTTACCGGAATACCGGGAGGGTTACCGGAACCCCCCGGGAGCCAAATGGGCCAACATGGGCCTTATTGGAAAGGTGAGAGGGCAGCCCACATAGGGCTGCGCCTCCCCCCCTCTCCCTAGTCCTATTAGGACTAGGAGAGTGGCCGGCCACCTCTCTCGCTCTCCCCTTTAAGGATTCCTAGTTGGACTAGGATTGGAGGGGGGAGTCCTACTCCCGGTAGGAGTAGGACTCCTCCTGCGCCTCCTCCTCTTTGGCCGGCCAGCCCCCCTCCCTCCAACCTTTATATACGGGGGCAGGGGACACCCCAAGACACACAAGTTGATCCTTGAGATCGTTCCTTAGCCGTGTGCGGTGCCCCCTGCCACCAAATTCCACCTCGATCGTACCGTTACAGTGCTTAGGCGAAGCCCTGCATCGGTAGTACATCAAGATCGTCATCACGCCATCGTGCTGACGAAACTCTTCCTCGACGCTTTGCTGGATCGGAGCTCGAGGAACGTCATCGAGCTGAACGTGTGCTAAGAACTCGGAGGTGCCGGAGTAACGGTGCTTGGATCGGTCGGATCGGGAAGAAGACGTACGACTACTTCCTCTACGTTGTGTGATCGCTTCCGCAGTCGGTCTGCGTTGGTACGTAGACAACACTCTCCCCTCTCGTTGCTGTGCATCACCATGATCTTGCGTGTGCGTAGGAAAATTTTCGAAATTACTGCGTTCCCCAACAGTGGTATCAGAGCCTAGGTTTTATGGTTTGATGTTATTTGCACGAGTAGAACACAAGTGAGTTGTGGGCGATACAAGTCATACTGCCTACCAGCATGTCATACTTTGGTTCGGCGGTATTGTTGGGTGAGACGATCCGGACCAACCTTACGCGAGACCGGTTCCCTCGACGTGCTTTGCACACAGATGGCTTGCGGAAGACTGTCTCTCCAACTTTAGTTGAACCAAGTGTGACTACGCCCGGTCCTTGAGAAGGTTAAAACAGAGTCTATTTGACGAACTATCGTTGTGGTTTTGATGCGTAGGTGAGATGAGTTCTTACTTAAGCCCGTAGCAGCCACGTAAAACTTGCAACAACAAAGTAGAGGACGTCTAACTTGTTTTTGCAGGGTATGTTGTGATGTGATATGGTGAAGGCATGATGCTGATTTTATTGTATGAGATGATCATGTTTTGTAACCGAGTTATCGGCAACTGGCAGGAGCCATATGGTTGTCGCTTTATTGTATGCAATGCAATCGCGATGTAATGCTTTACTTTATTACTAAACGGTAGTGATAGTCGTGGAAGCATAAGATTGGCGAGACGACAACGATGCTACGATGGAGATCAAGGTGTCGCGCCAGTGACGATGGTGATCATGACGGTGCTTCGGAGATGGAGATCACAAGCACAAGATGATGATGGCCATATCATATCACTTATATTGATTGCATGTGATGTTTATCTTTTTATGCATCTTATCTTGCTTTGATTGACGGTAGCATTATAAGATGATCTCTCACTAAATTATCAAGAAGTGTTCTCCCTGAGTATGCACCGTTGCCAAAGTTCTTCGTGCCCAGACACCACGTGATGATCGGGTGTGATAAGCTCTACGTTCAAATACAACGGGTGCAAAACAGTTGCACACGCAGAATACTCAGGTTATACTTGACGAGCCAAGCATATACAGATATGGCCTCGGAACACGGAGATCGAAAGGTCGAGCGTGAATCATATAGTAGATATGATCAACATAACGATGTTCACCATTGAAAACTACTCCATCTCACGTGATGATCGGTTATGGTTTAGTTGATTTGGATCACGTGATCACTTAGAGGATTAGAGGGATGTCTATCTAAGTGGGAGTTCTTAAGTAATATGATTAAATTGAACTTAAATTTATCATGAACTTAGTCCTGGTAGTATTTTGCAAATCATGTTGTAGATCAATAGCTCGCGTTGTTGCTTCCCTATGTTTATTTTGATATGTTCCTAGAGAAAATTGTGTTGAAAAATGTTAGTAGCAATGATGTGGATTGGATCCGTGATCTGAGGTTTATCCTCATTGCTGCATAGAAGAATTATGTCCTTGATGCACCGCTAGGTGACAGACCTATTGCAGGAGCAGATGCAGACGTTATGAACGTTTGGCTAGCTCAATATGATGACTACTTGATAGTTTAGTGCACCATGCTTAATGGCTTAGAATCGGGACTTCAAAGACGTTTTGAACGTCATGGACCATATGAGATGTTCCAAGAGTTGAAGTTAATATTTTAAGCAAATACCCGAGTTGAGAGACATGAAGTCTCCAGCAAGTTCTATAGCTAAAAGATGGAGGAGAATCGCTCAACTAGTGAGCATGTGCTCAGATTGTCTGGGTACTACAATCGCTTGAATCAAGTGGGAGTTAATCTTCCAGATAAGATAGTGATTGACAGAATTCTCTAGTCACCATCACCAAGTTAATAGAACTTCGTGATGAACTATAATATGCAAGGGATAACAGAAACAACTCCCAAGCTCTTTGTGATGCTGAAATCAACGAAGGTAGAAATCAAGAAAAACATCAAGTGTTGATGGTTGACAAGACCACTAGTTTCAAGAAAAGGGCAAAGAGAAGAAGGGGAACTTCAAGAAGAACGGCAAGCAAGTTGCTGCTCAAGTGAAGAAGCCCAAGTCTGATCCTAAGCCTGAGACTAAGTGATTCTACTGCAAAGGGACTGGTCACTGGAAGCGGAACTACCCCAAGTGATTGGCGGATAAGAAGGATGGCAAAGTGAACATAAGTATATTTGATATACATGTTATTGATGTGTACTTTACTAGTGTTTATAGCAAACCCTTAGTATTTGATACTAGTTCAGTTGCTAAGATTAGTAACTCGAAACGGGAGATGCAGAATAAACAGAGACTAGTTAAGGGTGAAGTGACGATGTGTGTTGGAAGTGGTTCCAAGATTGATATGATCATCATCGCACACTCCCTATAATTTCGGGATTAGTGTTGAACCTAAATAAGTGTTATTTGGTTTTTGCGTTGAGCATGAATATGATTTGATCATGTTTATTGCAATACGGTTATTCATTAAAGTCAGAGAATAATTGTTGTTCTGTTTACATGAATAAAACCTTCGATGGTCATACACCCAATGAAACAAGTTCACTGGATCTCGATCGTAGTGATACACATATTCATGATATTGAAACCAAAAGATGCAAAGTTAATAATGATAGTGCAACTTATTTGTGGCACTGCCGTTTAGGTCATATTGGTGTAAAGCGCATGAAGAAACTCCATGCTAATGGGCTTTTTGAATCACTTGATTATGAATCAGTTGATGCTTGCGAACCATGCCTCATGGGCAAGATGACTAAAACTCTGTTCTTCGGAACAATGGAGCAAGCAACAGATTTGTTGGAAATCATACATACTGATGTATGTGGTCCGATGAATATTGAGGCTCGCGACAGGTATCATTATTTTCTGATCTTCACAAATGATTTGAGCAGATATGAGTATATCTACTTGATGAAACATAAGTCTGAAAAGTTCAAAGAATTTTAGAGTGAAGTGAAAAATCAACATGACAAGAAAATAAAGTTTCTACGATCTGATCGCGGAGACAAATATTTGAGTTATGAGTTTGGTCTTCAGTTAAAACAATGTGAAATAGTTTCACTACTCACGCCACCTGGAACACCACAGCATAAAGGTGTGTCCGAACGTCATAACCGTACTTTATTGGATATAGTGCAATATATGATGTTTCTTACCGATTTACCACTATCGTTTTTTTGGGGTCATGCATTAGAGACAGCTGCATTCACATTAAATAGGGCACCATCTAAATCCGTTGAGACGACACCGTGTGAACTATGGTTTGGCAAGAAACCAAAGTTGTCGTTTCTTAAAGTTTGGGGTTGCGATGCTTATATGAAAAGGTTTCATCCTGATAAGCTCAAAACTCAAATCGGAGAAGTGCATCTTCATAAGATATCCAAAGGAAACTATTGGATACACCTTCTATCACAGATCCGAAGGCAAGACTTTTGTTGCTAAATTCAGAAACTTTCTGGAGAAGGAGTTTCTCTCGAAAGAAGTGAGTGGGAGGAAAGTAGAACTTGACGAGGTAACTGTACCTGCTCCCTTATTGGAAAATAGTACATCACAGAAAACTGTTTCTGCGACACCTACACCAGTTAGTGAGGAAGCTAATGATGATGATCATGAAACTTCAGGACAAGATACTACTGAACCACGTAGATCAACCAGAGTGAGATCCGCACCAGAGTGGTATGGTAATCCAATTCTGGAAGTCATGCTACTAGATCATGATGAACCTAGGAACTATGAAGAAGCGATGGTGAGCCCAGATTCCACAAAGTGGCTTGAGGCCATGAAATCTGAGATGGGATCCATGTATGAGAACAAAGTATGGACTTTGGTTGACTTGCCCGATGATCGGCAAGCAATTGAGAATAAATGGATCTTCAAGAAGAAGACGGACGCTGATAGTAGTGTTACTATCCACAAAGCTAGAATTGTCGCAAAAGGTTTTCGACAAGTTCAAGGTGTTGACTACGATGAGAGTTTCTCACTCGTATCTATGCTTAAGTCTGTCCGAATCATGTTAGCAATTGCTGCATTTTATGAAATCTGGCAAATGGATAAACAAAACTACATTCCTTAATGGATTTATTAAAGAAGAGTTGTATGTGATGCAACTAGAAGGTTTTGTCAATCCAAAAGGTGCTAACAAAATATGCAAGCACCAGCGATCCATCTTTGAACTGGTGCAAGCATCTCGGAGTTGGAATATACGCTTTGATAAGTTGATCAAAGCATATAGTTTTATACAGACTTGCGGTGAAGCCTGTATTTACAAGAAAGTGAGTGGGAGCACTACAGCATTTCTGATAAGTATATGTGATTGACATATTGTTGATCGGAAATAATGTAGAATTATTCTGTAAAGCATAAAGGAGTGTTTGAAAAGGAGTTTTTCAAAGAAATACTTCGGTGAAGCTGCTTACATATTGAGATTCAAGATCTATAGAGATAGATCAAGACGCTTGATAAGTTTTTTTTCAATGAGTACATACCTTAACAAGATTTTGAAGTAGTTCAAAATGGAGCAGTCAAAGAAAAAGTTCTTGCCTGTATTATAAGGTGTGAAGTTGAGTAAGACTCAAAACCCGACCACGGCAGAAGATCGAAAGAGAATGAAAGTCATTCCCTATGCCTCATTCATAGGTTCTATAAAGTATGCCATGCTGTGTACCGGATCTATTGTATACCCTGCACTGATTTGGCAAGGGAGTACAATAGTGATCTAGGAGTAGATCACTGGACAGCGGTCAGAATTATCCTTAGTGAAATAAGGAAATGTTTCTCGATTATGGACGTGACAAAAAGGTTCGTCGTAAAGGGTTACGTCGATGCAAGTTTTTGACACTGATCCAGATGATTCTAAATCTGGATACATATTGAAAGTGGGAGCAATTAGCTAGAGTAGCTCCGTGTAGAGCATTGTAGACATAGAACTTGCAAAATACTTACGGATCTGAATGTGACAGACCCGTCGACTAAAATTATCTCACAAGCAAAACATGATCACACCTTAGTACTCTTCGGGTGTTAATCACATAGAGATGTGAACTAGATTACTGACTCTAGTAAACCCTTTGAGTGTTGGTCACATGACGATGTGAACTATTGCTGTTAAATCACATGGCGATGTGAACTAGATTATTGACTCTAGTGCAAGTGGGAGACTGAAGGAAATATGCCCTAGAGGCAATAATAAAGTTATTATTTATTTCCTTATATCATGATAAATGTTTATTATTCATGCTAGAATTGTATTAACCGGAAACATAATACATGTGTGAATACATAGACAAACAGAGTGTCACTAGTATGCCTCTACTTGACTAGCTCGTTAATCAAAGATGGTTATGTTTCCTAACCATGAACAAAGAGTTGTTATTTGATTAACGAGGTCACATCATTAGTAGAATGATCTGATTGACATGACCCATTCCATTAGCTTAGCACCCGATCGTTTAGTATGTTGCTATTGCTTTCTTCATGACTTATACATGTTCCTATAACTATGAGATTATGCAACTCCCGTTTACCGGAGGAACACTTTGGGTACTACCAAACGTCACAACGTAATTGGGTGATTATAATGGACTACTACAGGTGTCTCCAATGGTAGATGTTGGGTTGGCGTATTTCGAGATTAGGGTTTGTCACTCCGATTGTTGGAGAGGTATCTCTGGGCCCTCTCGGTAATGCACATCACATAAGCCTTGCAAGCACTGCAACTAATATGTTAGTTGTGAGATGATGTATTACGGAACGAGTAAAGAGACTTGCCAGTAACGAGATTGAACTAGGTATTGGATACCGACGATCGAATCTCGGGCAAGTAACATACCGATGACAAAGGGAACAACGTATGTTGTTATGCGGTCTGACCGATAAAGATCTTCGTAGAATATGTAGGAGCCAATATGGGCATCCAGGTCCCGCTATTGGTTATTGACCGGAGACGTGTCTCGGTCATGTCTACATTGTTCTCGAACCGTAGGGTCCGCACGCTTAACGTTACGATGACAGTTATTATGAGTTTATGCATTTTGATGTACCGAAGGTTGTTCGGAGTCCCGGATGAGATCACGGACATGACGAGGAGTCTCGAAATGGTCGAGACGTAAAGATTGATATATTGGAAGCCTATGTTTGGACATAGGAAGTGTTCCGGGTGAAATCGGGATTTTACCGGAATACCGGGAGGGTTACCGGAACCCCCCGGGAGCCAAATGGGCCAACATGGGCCTTAGTGGAAAGGTGAGAGGGCAGCCCACATAGGGCTGCACCTCCCCCCCTCTCCCTAGTCCTATTAGGACTAGGAGAGGGGCCGGCCACCTCTCTCGCTCTCCCCTTTAAGGATTCCTAGTTGGACTAGGATTGGAGGGGGGAGTCCTACTCCCGGTAGGAGTAGGACTCCTCCTGCGCCTCCTCCTCTTTGGCCGGCCAGCCCCCCTCCCTCCAACCTTTATATACGGGGGCAGGGGACACCCCAAGACACACAAGTTGATCCTTGAGATCGTTCCTTAGCCGTGTGCGGTGCCCCCTGCCACCAAATTCCACCTCGATCGTACCATTACAGTGCTTAGGCGAAGCCCTGCGTCGGTAGTACATCAAGATCGTCATCACGCCGTCGTGCTGACGGAACTCTTCCTCGACGCTTTGCTGGATCGGAGCCCGAGGAACGTCATCGAGCTGAACGTGTGCTAAGAACTCGGAGGTGCCGGAGTAACGGTGCTTGGATCGGTCGGATCGGGAAGAAGACGTACGACTACTTCCTCTATGTTGTGTGATCGCTTCCGCAGTCGGTCTGCGTTGGTACGTAGACAACACTCTCCCCTCTCGTTGCTGTGCATCACCATGATCTTGCGTGTGCGTAGGAAAATTTTCGAAATTACTGTGTTCCCCAACACATGGCAGTTCCCCATTATGCATACCTCAAGATGAAGATACCGAATTCCAAAGGCGTCATCACCATAGCCGGCGATTACAAGAAGTCCTCCGAGTGCGCGGCCGCCAGCAGCCGGCTGGCTGAGTCCCTTGTGATCGCCGAAGAGAAGAAGATGTTGGACCGGGTCGTGGCCATGGCCGGCAAGCAGCCGAGTCTGTCCCCCGACGCCAAGGAGTCTGGTGCCCAAGGATCTTTCCAGCCGGCTAAAGAGACCAAGAAGATACCCCTTGACCCGAGCACCCCGAGAGGTTTGCCGTCATCGGGGCAAACCTGAACAGCAAATAGGAAGGCGAGCTCGCCGATTTCCTCCGTGAGAATCGGGACATCTTTGCATGGTCCCCCAAGGACATGCCGGGTGTTTCGAAGGAATTCGCCGAGCACAAACTACACGTCCGAGAAGACGCAAAACCAGTCAAGCAGCCCCTCCGCCGACTATCAGAGGAAAAGAGAAGGATTGTAGGGGAGGAGATAGCCCGGCTTCTTGCAGCCGGCTTCATTATGGAAGCCTTCTTTCCAGAGTGGCTCGCCAACCCGGTCCTCGTGCTAAAGAAGAACAACAAGTGGCGCATGTGTATATACTACACAAGCCTCAACAAGGCCTGCCCTAAAGATCCCTTTGCCCTGCCGAGGATTGACCAAGTGATAGACTCCACGGCCGGATGCGAGCTGTTGAGTTTCCTGGATGCTTACTCAGGATATCACCAGATAAAGCTAGATCCGGATGACTGCCTGAAGACCGCCTTCATCACGCCATTTGGATCCTTCTGCTACCTGACTATGACATTCGGCTTGAGAAATGCCGGTGCCACTTTTCAGCGTTGCATGCAGAAGTGCCTCCTCAAGCAACTCGGCAGAAACGCCCATGTCTACGTAGACGACATTGTGGTGAAGACGGAGAAGCGCGGCACCTTGCTGGAAGACCTCAAAGAAACATTTGAGAACTTACGCCGATTCCAAATGAAGCTCAACCCCGAGAAATGCGTGTTCGGAGTGCCAGCCGACCAGCTCCTAGGCTTCCTGGTCTCTGAACGCGGCATCGAATGCAACCCGGTAAAGATCAAGGCCATCAAGAGGATGGCGATCCCCACCAAGCTTCGAGACATCCAGAAGTTCACCGGATGCTTGGCCTCCTTAAACCGCTTCATCAGCCGGCTCGGAGAGAAAGCTCTCCCCCTCTACCGCCTCATGAAGAAGAGCACTCACTTCGAGTGGAACGACCAGGCCGACCAAGCTTGTCATGAGATAAAGAAGATGCTGGCCACACCGCTTGTCCTTGCAGCGCCGACTAAGAAAGAGCCCATGCTCCTTTACATTGCCGCAACCAGCTGGGTGGTCAGCACCGTCATCATAGTCCAACGCCCAGAAGAGGGCCGAGCCCAGCCGGTCCAGATGCCGGTGTACTATTTGAGCGAGGTGATGTCCGCCTCAAAGCAGAACTATCCGCACTACCAGAAGATGTGTTACGGCGTGTACTTCACCGCCAAGAAGCTGAAGCCCTACTTTCAAGAGCATCCCGTCACGGTCATATGCACCGCCCCGCTGGCCGAGATCATAGGCAGCCGGGATGCATCCGGCCTGGTGGCGAAATGGGCCATCGAGCTGGCCCCTTACACGATCTTCTACCAGCCCCGCACCGCCATCAAGTCCCAAGCACTGGCCGACTTCCTCGTCGACTGGGCCGAGACCCAGTACCTGCCACCGGCTCCCAACTCCACCCATTGGCGCATGCACTTCGACAGGTCCAAGATGCGCACCGGCTTGGGAGCCGGCGTCGTCCTCACCTCTCCCAAGGGCGGCAGGCTCAGATACACGCTACAGATTCACTTCGCCGCCTCCAACAATGTAGCCGAGTACGAGGCGCTCATACATGTGCTCCGGCTTGCCATGGAACTCGGCATCCGCCGGATTCTATGTTATGGCGACTCGGATTTGGTGGTTCAGCAATCATCTAGCAACTGGGACGCCAAGGACGCAAATATGGTGAGCTACCGCTTCCTGGTTCAGCAACTCAGTGGATACTTTGAAGGATGCGAGTTCCTCCATGTGCCGCGAGCCGACAACGAGCCAGCCGATGCCCTGGCTCGAATAGGCTCCACTCGGCAAGCAATACCAACCGGTGTCGCTCTACAATGCCTCCTCAAGTCGTCCATCAAGCCGTCTCCAGAGTCTGATTCTATCTTCGTGCCGCCTGACCCCGACGCGGCCGGGTCCGGCTCGAAGAACCAAGCAGGCAACCCGAGGACTTCGGCAGTCGGCCCGGGGACTTCGGTAGCCGGCTCGGGGACTGCCGCAGTTATGCCCGATCCGAGGACTGCCACACCCAGCTCGGGGACTACGGTAGTCGGCCCGGGGATTGCACCAACACAAGAGCCGGCGGCCGACTCCAGCATTTCGCCACCCATCCCGCCCACCCTGGTGGCAGTAGCCACATTGGCAATAGAAGAAGTCACGGCTCCATCATGGGCTCAGTCCATCCTCAACTTCCTAGTAAACAAAGATCTGCCGGCTGACGAAACAGAGGCAAGACAAGTCCAACGCCGAGTCAGAGCATACACAATCGTCAACAGAGAGCTCGTCAAGCGCAGTGTCACTTGAGTCCTCCAATGGTGCGTCGAGTAGGAGAGGGGCATTGCAATCCTCAGAGACATCCACCAAGGAGAATGCGGCCACCATGCGGCCTCAAGATCACTCATCGCCAAAGCTTTCCGCCATGGTTTCTTTTGGCCGACTGCTTTGGATGACGCCAAAGAATTGGTTAAACATTGCAAAGGGTGCCAACTCTTCAGCTCCAAGCAACACATGCTGGCTTCGGCACTCAAGACCATTCCCCTCACCTGGCCCTTCGCCGTTTGGGGACTGGACATGGTGGGCCCATTCAAGACGGCGCGCAGCGGCATGACGCATTTGCTCGTCGCCGTGGACAAATTCACCAAGTGGATTGAGGCAAAGCCGATCAAGAAGCTAAATGGGCCGACTGCCGTGACATTCATCGCAGATATAACAACTCGGTACGGCGTGCCACACAACATCATCACCGACAATGGCACGAATTTTGCCAAAGGAGCCTTGGCACGTTTTTGCGCAACGCAAGGTATCCGGCTGGACTTAGCGTCCGTCGCCCACCCGCAGTCAAACGGCCAGGTCGAGCGAGCCAACGGCCTCATCCTCTCCGGCATCAAGCCCCGACTGGTCATACCACTGGAGCGTTCAGCCGGCTGTTGGCTTGATAAGCTGCCGGCTGTCCTCTGGAGTCTGCGCACTACCCCAAACAAGTCAACCGGCTTCACTCCTTTCTTCCTCGTGTACGGTGCCGAGGCGATCGTCCCAACCGACATCGAGTTCGACTCGCCCCGGGTAACCATGTACACAGAGGCGGAGGCCAAGGAAGCACGAGAAGACGGCGTCGACCTGCTGGAAGAAGGCCGGCTGTTAGCCCTCAACCGGTCTGCCATCTACCAGCAGGGTTTGCGCCGCTACCACAGTCGGAAGGTCAGACCAAGATCCTTCCAAGAGGGAGACCTTGTGCTCTGGCTGATCCAGCGAACAGCCGGCCAACACAAGCTCTCGGCCCCTTGGGAGGGCCCCTTCATCATCAGCAGAGCTTTAGGCAACGACTCCTACTACCTAATCGACGCACAGAAGCCCAAGGCACGCAAGAGAGACGACTCCGGCAAGGAGTCGGAACGACCATGGAACGCCAACCTCCTTCGAAGATTTTACAACTGAAAAGCAGTATGTATCACGCTAACTTTTGTACTAAGTACGAGACAATAGGCCCCCCGAGGAGGGCTCGGGGACTGCCATCTTTTATCTCTGAATGAAGAGTATCATGCTTATGACCTTGTCATTTCATTTACTTGTTCTTGTTCCGTCCGGCACCGGGTTCGACTAGTCGGCCCCGGGACTGGCCGACTGGAGTTATATTAGAAGTCCTACCCGCGGTCAGACAAGTAGTGTGCTGACACCCAAGCTTAGCTCTTGCCAAAGTCGCAGTTCGAAGAACCGGCTGTCCGGCTGGCAAGAGTCAAAAGCAGGAAAGGATGCCCACACGAAAAATGGCTAGGGACCAACGGACTAAATATAACGAAAGCCGGTTTGCTTCCTACCGCCGACCGACTACCAAAGTAGCCGGCCGGCCGGTTTCCATTCACTTCACTTCAATCCAAGAAAGCTCGAGTACTTGCCTCCCCAAAGAGGGAAGGCGGCAAAGGAAAGAAGCCTAAGGATAAAAAGCATACGCGAATGGAAACAAAACATGCACACAATAATATTTACATAAAAGACCTCCAAGAGGCCAGCATTCAACATAGTTTGAATACACCCCCAGTGGGTGGAACTGTGAAAGTTTAATAAAGTTTGTTCAAAAGGCAACAAGCAGGAAAAACAAGGACGGCAGGTTAAGCCGGCGGGGCGACCGACGAGCCGGGCTGATCGGTGGAGACGATTGTGCCGGCTGAAGGAGCGGCCGGCTGGCGGACCTCGGCTTGATCACCACCTCCCGTAGAGGGCGCACTTCCGCGTGCCTCGTTGCTGGAGGCACGGTCAGCCTGAGGCCGGCCGATTGTTTCACTGGCCGGCTCGACGTCTTCACCGTCCTCTTCTTCGTCGTCTTCGCCTTCGTCGCTGGAGGCGATCTCCTCTGCTGAGTCCTCGCCCACCGCCGGGTTTAGCCCGAACCACTCCTCCGGCTAGGCAACGCCGTCATCATTGATTTCAGGTGCAAAAGCGCTGGTGTCGGTGCACTCGACGATCGTCGAGGCACGCTGAGCGATTGCCGGCCGCACCTCCTCCAGCTCCGCGTCGGCCTCCAGCCGCCAAGTCCGCAGCTGGTCCAGGTTCAGCCCTGGGTACCAGGCTCGGACGAACTCCAATGCCCGCCTGGCTCCAAGCCGGGCCGCCGACGCCTTCCAAGCTTCAAAGCGACCGACTGCAACCTCCAGCCAGTCGGCGGTCCGGCTCGGTGTGCGGGGGATCATCTCGCCGGGCCAGAGGGCGGCCAACACTTGCGCTCCGGCACGTTGGAGGCGGCAAAGCATCCGGTGAGCCGGCTGCAGCTGCGCTTGGACCGCCAGGAGTTGCTCCTCAAGCGTCTGATTCACGTCCGGTGCAATGCTGACCCCCGCCTGACGGCGCTCCTCGCGATGGGCTTCGATGGTTTGGGCGGCGAAGGCGGAGTAGCCGGGAAAGTAGTCTGCACAGAGAACAGGAAGCAGCTCAAGCCAGAGCAAAAACCAGGCGGCCGGGGGCAGGAGAGGCGCAAGGAAGGCAGCTTACCGTCGATCAAGTCCTCGACGTGGCCGAAGCCTTCGGTCAGCGCTTCCCGGGTCTCAGCCCAGCCCGCCGCCTCGGTCTCGAACTCTGCCTTCAGGGCGGCTTCGCTGTCCTGCGCTTTCTTCAGGGCCGCCTTGTGGCTCTCCTCCTGGTCAGCCAGCTTCTTGGCCAGACGGTCATGCTCCTGGACCAAGGCTGCGTACTCGGCATCCTTGGTGCGAAGGGCAATCTGCACTTCACCGAGCTCCCTCCTCAAGTCGGCGTTGGCCCCTGAAAGCACGAAGGACAAAAGAAAAAACCAATGAGGAAAAAGTCGTCAAGGAAGATCCGACCCGACTGCTCAGCAGTCGGCCCGAATCTCGGGGACTACACCCAATGGGTGCGCTGACGCGCCCCCACAGGAGACAAACAAGATCAAGCACTTACTTCGGCTGTTGACCAGGTCTTCGGTCTTCCGACCCAACTCCCGAGCCTGGGAGTTGAAGGCGGCAGCACGAGAGTTATGATACTCCTAGAGGATCAGACAGGAGGCGAGAATAAGGTAGTCGTCAAAGAAGATCCGACCCGACTGCTCGGCAGTCGGCCCGAATCTCGGGGACTACACCCAGTGGGTGCGCTGACGCGCCCCCACGGAAGAAATCAAGAGAACAAATTGACCAAGGATAAAAGACTCACCCGGATGGCGGCCCGCGTCGAAAGGAACTCCTGGGTGTACTGCTGCAGCAAGGCGGCCTGAGCTTGCAGCCGGCTCCGGACCTCTTGGGCCACCACGATCAGCTCACCAGTCCCCCCGCTGGGAGTCCACTCGGATGTGGCGGTGCTAGCCGTCTCCAGGGCCTCCGCCAACTGGCCGGCGCCTGCAACTCGGCGCGACTCCGGCGCAGCGGCACCTCCCCCTGCGCGCCGGCGCGTTACCAGCTGCACCTCGAGGCCGGTTCTGACCTCCGGCTCACCCCCGGCCGGCTCCTCTGGCGCCGCTGACGATTGGCCGCCTTGGCCTGCTCCAGTTGGCGCTGCCGGCGGCACTCTCTCCGCGAAGACCGCGGGGTCCTCCCTCCTCTCCATCGACGGCGGGTCTTGGCCGATTTCCTCCGCCAGGGGCAATGGGGTGTCAGGGGCCACGGCTCGGAGGGGAATGGCGAGCAGCGGAGGCTGGTTACGCGAACCCTCTGCCTCCGTCTCCGCGGCCGCCGCCCCCACTTGAGCCTTGGCTGCCGCGTCGGCCTGCTCCTTCGCCGCCTGGGCGGCCGCTCGTTCCGCCGCCTCCCGCTCGTCCCGCGCCTCACGGGTGTTCCGCTCTGTGGCCTCCCTAAGGTCGGCGCGGGGGTCCACGCGGCGGGAAACAGAAGACCCTCCAGTCGGCCCAACTACGGAGCCGCCCAGACCTCGCTCAAGGGAAAGCGGGCCCTGTCCAGCAAGCGGGGAAGGGTTAGGAAGAATGATCAATAGAAGAGAACAATGAAAAGCATGCGTCCAAGCAATCGACAACTTACGCTGAGACCGCCTGAGGCTGCTTCACCGCCTTGCGGAAGCAGGCCGCCTTCGCGGCCGCCTCATCTCGTTTGGTCACCGCGATGGAGGCCTTGGACTTCTTCGGCCGGCTGCCGAAGAGGACTGACGTGGCCCGGCGCTTCTGTGCGTCGCTGCTGACCGCCGGTGCGGTAGACGAGCCCGCGCCTTGGTGGTCGGGCGCCGGCTGGCGTCGCGGGGCGACTTCGACTTCGGCATCATCCGGCCAGTCCTCGAAGCCGGCAGTAAGCCCTGTGCCTCCGGGCTCGTCGTTTTCCCCCACGACGGCGTCTTCCATGGCGGCCGCTCCCAAATCCGGGTCATCGACGTCATCCACCGTGCGGTCGGGGACGTACTGGCGATCTATCCCTGCTGCCCCGGCCAACGGCGGAAGGAGGGGGTTCTGCTAAAGAGAACCGACTGATCAGAAGCCAGCCATCATGAGGCCGGCTACCAACAAAAAGAAGAAAGAAAGGAAAGCTTACCACGGGCGGAGGGTTGGCGCGAGAATACATCGCCTTGCTGTATCGCCAGTCCTCGGCGAGCTTGCAATTGGAGATATGATTCACCATGTACGACACCTCCACATGAGGCATCTCCCTGGTGCTCAGTCGGCTTGGGTCGAAGCGGCCGCTCATCTAACACATCATGTGGGGCCGGCTTTGGAGAGGAAGTAGCCGGCGTTCCACGAAGGCGGCCACCAAGTCGGCACCGGTCAGGCCTTCCGACTGGATCATCACCCGAAGCCGGGAGACGGCTGCGTTCCCGGCTTGAGACAATGACCTGGACCGGAAACTCCAGGAGGGTTGCCTCCCAGCCGGCGGGCCGGCTACGGAAGCCGGCAAGTTGACATGGTCTCCTTGCCGGGCGACGTTCTTCACGTAGAAGTACGACTTCTGCCAGAGCTTCACCGACTGGATCAGGGGGATGGACGGGAACGGATTGTTCTCGCCCGACCTCCTCATGGTGACGTAGGCCCCGCAGGGAGCATGCACGCCTGCGACGACGGTGCCGAGTTTCCTCTGGAATAATTCCCCCCAGAGCTCCAGCGTGGGGAGCACTCCCAAGAAACCTCCGCAGAGAGAGACGAAGGCCGACAGCAGCATCACCGCGTTGGGCGTGAGGTGATGCGGCTGGAGATTGTAGAATTCAAGGAAGGAGCGCAGGAACCCGCTCGCCGGAAGGCCGAAGCCGCGCAGGAAGTGCGAGCGGAAGACGACCCGCTCGCCCTCCTCCGGAGCCGGCGAGATCTCCTCCTCCGGAGCCAGGCGGACCCGTACGAGGTTGGCGTCGGGCAGGCGCCGAGTCTGGCGGAGGAACTCAACGTGGTCCTCATGGACGTTGGAGCCGTCCCACGAGCTCGACAACGCCATAGGTGCGAGACGATGTGGCGGCGCGGCGGCGCTGAGACGAGAAGCTGCGGCGGCAGCAAGAGGAAGTAAGGAAGACGAGGAGGGGCGGAGTGAGAGAGAGAGCGTGCGAACCTCTGTCTCTCCCCCCTCCCCCTACTTATAGGCTCGCGTGGCGGAGCCGAGGAGGCATGGCGTGGGGAAACGTGGGGATCGACCGTGCCCACTCCCCCACGTCCCGCGTTTGTTGCGCCCTAACGGCGAAATAAAATCACCACGGGGAGGCGAGCGGTCCACCTGGGCCGCAGAAGATCAGTGCTCGGGCCGAGGCCTAGGAGTGGCTGGCCCGGGCCTGCGGCGGTGTCCCGTCGCGCGCGTGCATGTGACGCCCGGATAATTAGGCTACAGTAAACCTCTGCTAATGATGCCACGTCACCCCGATTTACTGTTGCTAATCTCGCGTTAGGTCGAAAACAGTTCGAATTCAAATTCAAAATCAAGCAAACGATAAAAGTTTTCAAATATTAAAACTAATATGTTCAGAGTGAGCCAAATAATGCATAGGTAATTATGGTGGAGAAACCACACTTTTATAAAAGTGTTTAAATACACTTAACTAAATAAAACAGTAGCAAAACAATTATGTGAATGCCTTTAAATTAATAAATAATTGTTAACCTAGTTTATGTAGTCACCAAACTTTTTAAGGCCGTGGGTTATTCAGAGACATTAATTTAGGAGCTATTGTCATATTTTACAAAACTAAAGAAATTAAAAGTAAAATAAAACAGAAAGGGAAAAATAAACAAAAGAAAAGAAAACAGACAAAAAAGAAAAGAAAAGAGAGAAGCCCCCCCCCACTGGGCTTCGGCCCAGCAGGCCGGCCCGTTCGGCCACCGGCCCAACCGGCCACACCCCTCACTCCCATAACCCCTTAACCCCCGAAACCCTAGCCCGTAACCCCACTCCTCCCCCCGATCCCCACGTCTCCCTCATCCCCCGACTCCGCCGCCACACACACGCACGCACGCACACTCGATGGAGCAGGCACCCGAGCCGCCGCACTCCTGAGGCCGCCGACCGCCGGCGCCGGGAGCCGCCACCCTCGGCCTCCTCCTCGCGGCTCCCAACCTCCTGCACCGCATCCCCATCCTCCTCCTCACGGGACTCCGCCACAACCCCGACGCCGGACACCATCACCGGACTGCCTCCCCGTCGTCCTCTCCGTCGCCTACTCGTCCCCATCCTCCTCCTCGCTGGACCACGTCGTGCCTCGCCGCTCCCTCTCCCCATCAACGCTGGTGAGGCCCCGGGCCTACCTCTCTCTGTCCTTCCCGCGGCTCCGCTGGCGCCGCCGTGGCCTTGCCGCGCCCGACGTGCCCCCGCGCACGCGCACCCGAGCCCCGCCTCGCTCTGCCGCGGCGCTGCTCGCTCGCGCTGCACCGCCCACACGTCGCCCGCGCGTCGCCCTGCTCCCATTTCCCCCCGAGCCGCACTGATGGTGCTGCTCACCATGGCCTCACCCCGCTGACGCTGCTCGCCGGCCACCGCGGTCGACCTCGCCCCTCACCCCCAGCCTCTACCCCCCCGCTCCGATTCGTTGCCGTGGCCGATGCCCCACTGGGCGGCCACGAGCGCACGGCTAGGCGCCCGCAACCCCATGGCGCCCTGCTCCGTTTCCCCCCTCGCGCCATGCGCGTCCGCTGAGGCCGCCGGCGCCACCGGCCCCCTGCGCCGGCCCCTGCCGGGTCCGCTCATACTGGGCGTGCGCCCGCTCGGGCACGTCCGACGCCCACGGCCTGCACCCAGCGCCCGCAAGGCCCCCCGGGCCAATGACGTGTGGGGCCTAGCCCCCACAGAACGTTTCTGTTAAAAAAAGAGATAAAAAAATATATATTAATAAAATTAAAATTAATTAATTAATTAAAATTAATTAATTAATTAATTTAATTAACTCTGGTTAAATTAACTAATTATGTTTAATTAACCTAATGACTAATTAACCTAGTGAAATACTGATAATTAACTAAAGAGTGAATGACAGGTGGTCCCACTGGACCCACACAGAAGGTTGACTGGGTCAACGGTCAACGTTGACTGCTGACGTCATGCTGACGTCAGCATATACTATTCTGGATAATGTTAGAGTTAAATAATTAAATAAATTCTAAAAATGATTAAATCTTTAAAAATTAATATAAAATAAACCATAGCTCAGATGGGAAAACTTTGTACATGAAAGTTGCTCAGAACGACGAGACGAATCCGGATACACTCCCCGTTCGTCCGCCACACATTCCTAGCATAGCAAACACGCAACTTTCCCTCTCCGGCTCCTGTGCCCGAAAATGCGAAACACAGGGAATACTTTCCCGGATGTTCCCCCCTTCACCGGTACCACCTACTACCGCGTTAGGGCACCTCTAACGCCGTTACTTGTCATGTCATGCATCACTATGCATATGCTTGCTTAGATATTTATTGTTTCTTCCCCCTCTTCTCTCGATAGACACCGAGACCGATGCCTCTGCTACCCAGTACGACTACGGAGTTGACGACACCTCTCTCTTGCCAGAGCAACCAGGCAAGCCCCCCATTTGATCACCAGATATCGCCTACTCTTCTCTATACTGCTTGCATTAGAGTAGTGTAGCATGCTACTGCTTTCAGTTAATCCTATACTGCTGCATAGCCTGTCCTTGCTACTGATGTTGTTACCTTTACCTGCAAACCTAATGCTTAGTATAGGATGCTAGTTTATCATCAGTGGCCCTACATTCTTGTCCGTCTGCCATGCTATACTATCGGGCCGTGATCACTCGGGAGGTGATCACGGGTATATACTATGTACTTTATACATGATACATGTGGTGACTAAAGACGGGTAGGCTCGTAGGAGCACCCGCGAGTGGATCTTTGAGGCGGAGCGACAGGGCAGGTTCCGACCACCTAGGAGAGAGGTGGGCCTAGCCCTGGTCGGTGTTCGCGGATACTAAACACGCTTAACGAGATCTGGGTATTTGATCTGAGTCTGGCCATTTGGTCTATACGCACTAACCATCTACGTGGGAGCAGTTATGGGTATCCCGGCGTCGTGGTATCAGCCGAAGCCTTCGTGACGTCAGCGACTGAGTGGCGCACGCCGGATTGGACTGGAAAGCCACTAGGCTAGGTCTGCTTCCGGCCGCGTACGCAACGTGCAGGTGTGCAAAGGGCGATGGGCCCAGACCCCTGCGCCATAGGATTTAGACCGGCGTGCTGACCTCTCTGTTGTGCCTAGGTAGGGCTGCGACGTGTTGATCTTCCGAGGCCGGTCATGACCCAGGAAAGTGTGTCCGGCCAAATGGGATCGAGCGTGTTGGGGTATGTGGTGCACCCCTGCAGGGAAGTTTATCTATTCGAATAGCCGTGTCCCTCGGTAAAAGGACGACCCGGAGTTGTACTTTGACCTTATGACAACTAGAACCGGATACTTAATAAAACACACCCTTCCAAGTGCCAGATATAACCGGTGGTCGCTCTCTCACAGGGCGACGAGGGGAGGATCATCGGTTAGGATTATGCTATGCGATGCTACTCGGAGGACTTCAGTCTACTCTCTTCTACATGCTGCAAGACGGAGGCTGCCTGAAGCGTAGTCTTCGACAGGATTAGTTATCCCCCTCTTATTCCGGCTTTCTGCAGTTCAGTCCACTTATAATAGCCTTATCCCAGTTGATACCAATGCATACATATGTAGAGTAGCTCCTTGCTTGCGAGTACTTTGGATGAGTACTCACGGTTGCTTTCTCCTTCTTTTCCCTCTATTTCTTCTACTTGGTTGTCGCAACCAGATGTTGGAGCCCAGGAGCCAGACGCCACCGTCGATGACGACTCCTACTACACCGGAGGTGCCTACTACTACGTGCTGCCCGCTGACGACGACCAGGAGTAGTTTAGGAGGATCCCAGGCAGGACGCCTGCGCCTCTTGCGATCTGTATCCCAGTTTGTGCTAGCCTTCTTAAGGCAGACTTGTTTAACTTATGTCTGTACTCAGATATTGTTGCTTCCGCTGACTCGTCTATGATCGAGCTCTTGTATTCGAGCCCTCGAGGCCTCCGGCTTGTAATATGATGCTTGTATGACTTATTTTATTTGTAGAGTTGTGTTGTGATATCCACCCGTGAGTCCCTGATCTTGATCGTACATGTTTGCGTGTATGATTAGTGTACGATTAAATCGGGGGCGTCACAAGTTGGTATCAGAGCCGACTGCCTGTAGGAAACCCCCTTCCACACTCCTTGGCCGAAGTCGAGTCTAGACATTACAAAACTTTTACTAACATGGTTGTGTGGCTTACGGGCCCACGTCGCCATTTGGGTGGTATTAGAATCTTTTATTCCTCGCCTTTACTCTGGGACCCTGATCTCTCTTCTATTCGGGTTAAATGGTTTTGCTAACTCTGACTCTAGGATCTCGTAAATACTTTCTCCCGGAGAGCCCCTTCATTCCAGATGATGGCCTGCTTCACCGGAAGATTCCGAAGATACTCTTTGCTATTCCTCTCAAGACTTTGTGCCCATCACTTTTGCTATTCCCGACCACCGATAAATCCTTATGGATAACTACTTACACTTGCCGTTCATACGATCATCCCCCATTGATCTTGCTATTACAAGATACCCCGAAGTCTTCTCTATTGTTCCGAGAATACTTTGTGCCTACTGCCTAGCAGTTCCTTGCCACATGAATACCCCTTCAATTAAATCCTCGCACTTATCAAGTATCCGCTCATCCCCCAGTTGTTCATGTGTTTCACAATGGTCATCGAAATACTATTCGATCCTCCAAAAATCCTTAGTAGCTTATTGCTCTGCAATACTTGTCTGCTTGCATGATGGATGCTTTCCATATGTCTGGCAATATTCGTTAGTATCCTTAGGCATCGTCTTTTTGATCCTATTGATTCAACATGAGTGCGAATGCACGCAATCATCAGTTGATCCTTTTAAATTATCTTTCCGGCTCAGATGATATTTTAAAACATGAGCTGGATCTCGACCAATCAAATTGCTGTCGATTGTACCCTTAAGGCTATTCAACTTATCCATCCCTAATCAGAGCATTGCTTCTGATCCCTTGTCTTGGAATTGATAATTCCTTTGCATTTGAGCCTTGAATTAGTCAGTTGTTTCTAAAGTCTGATCTCCTTGCATTGTTTCTCCCTCTGGTTGAGTACCAATGCTCACACCAGATCCCTTGAGGACCACCAGATCATTTGCGGGATTTTATCCGACAACGTCCTTCATATACAATAAGTCTGTGAGCCTTTCCTCGGATACATAATACCTTTGGTAAATTGTATCCTCTGCTTTCTCAAACATGCTCTACTATCGAGCTGGTGTTATTTATTCTTGAAACTTGTGGTATATACTCCTAAGATGCCCTGATGGGTTGAACATATGCCTTCTCTAAACTGTGTGAACTCGAAAGTTTTCACGAGTCATACTCTTCTGGTATTTTGCTAGATAAAATTTCTATACTACAGCTTCATCAAAAGCGAGAAGTAAAATGAAAGGTTATGCATGGAAGAATTGGGAGTCGACCTTGAGCCTTTGCGTTCATGCCCATGGACCCGATGTGAAACTTATCATCGAAGCTTCTTGTAAATGATATTAGTTCCCTTGGTATAAGTTCATCTTATATCTGGGATCCGGCCTTTTACAATCGTGGTTCCGACCATGTTCTCTTTTAAATACCATTTTCGATGCAGGTGTAAGCACTTGTCTCAGGTGGATCAATACCTCGGTCCAACCTCTACTTTGATCCGTCTTCGAGTATTACCCCCCTGGTATCTCGAGATTATCTTGAAACTGCATAACTTCTTATGAGTTCTTCATCAACTACTACATTCTCACTGATTATAGTTTTCATGGGCTCTGGGTTGGTAAACACTCAAAGACAGCGATAACTGAACCGAGTCTGCCCTACGGTTCAGCAACTCTTGATAATCTTCTTTAAGTCCGAGTTTGTACTCGATCATGTCATTCCTAGCCTGATCGGCTATATCATTATCGTACTAAATTTTAACTGTGCTACCTGGTCCTTAATCTCGGAGCACAACTTTCGATGATGAGCTAAGCTTACGTCGATCTTCCTCGTCATATCAATTGTCCTTGAACAACAAGCTTGATTTCAAGTTTGTGTCGTAACCATGGTTTCAATAACTTTTCGCTTCATCATTCCATTGACGTGATGTCATCGCCGATCGATTACATCTTCTTGAAACCTCTCGACAAATGTGTCGTGGTCATCATCAACATTTTGACCCCTTCTAGGATAACAATTGAATTCATGATGAGAAATACCATCCTTTCCCTCGATGATTTGTGTTATCATCAAACACTTTATTGCCTTCCGTTCAACACAAACTTATTCGTGTTTTGTGTTATACCTTGAGATCCTTGCTATCCAGCATTTGTTCTTCTTTACTTTGGAATATTACCACCTTTTATGTCAAGAATGTCGTGGTAATTTTACCACCTCTTGAGAATTCTTGATATAGTAATATCTCTCGCCTTTTGCGTTCATTTCTTGGTCTCCGTGTTGTTTCTAACCGGAATACCGATAAATGGTCTGTGATGTGTAAATTCTAAACTTCTAGCAACCCTATTGCTTGAAGTTATTGGTCTACAGTTTCATTCTAAGTCTATTGCTTACTGAATCATCATTCGAACATCGATCGTGCTACCTAGTCCAGATTCCTGGGTGCACCCTTCTATCATTGTTCAGTTGTGTATGTTTCCCTCGAGCATACATCATTATGACATTTGATCCGACAAATGATATTTCCTTGTTCACATAATTGTGGAAATCAATCCTTTGGAAATCTCGATGATTTGTTGCTGAGCCTATCAGCCACCTCCTCATCCTCTCCTTGGATTACTGATGACCTCTTGTTTCAGAGCTCACTTACATAGATCACTTCTGAGAATCTCACAATGTGATCTCGTCAAATTGTGTTGCACCTTTTCTTCTCAGGCATCCCGAGTCTGAGGTATCCTGACACCAATCAAATCTGAATCTTAGTCAGATAAGATGGTTGGAACATATTTCCGAGAGTTATAACGTTGGTCTTTAGATGACCCGGTAAGGTGGTATCATACCTAGCCCACCTGGCCGGAGGCCCTATTATTATAGTTCCCTTTTAGCAATGCTATCCATTCTTCCATGAGGAAACTGTAAGACTTATTCTACAAGTTATTCCTAATGGATCCTTTTTGTTTCCAAAGTCCGATTTTCACCTGTTGACCATGTCAATGCTATCTTGAAGCACATTTATGGTACTCCGTTCTTCAACAAGAACAATTGAAGCACCATGCTAAATGTTTCTTGTTGAATTTACCCAAACACCGTTGTATGGGTAATGTCATGAAAAATTGTCTCTCCTACCTAAAAGAGTTTTCTACCTTCTATCCGGTCTTGGATATCATACCCTGCTTGTTCTTGGGAAGGATATACCCTTGAAATATGTGTTTAATCACATTTTCCTTTCCATTCTTTTGTTTAATCTAATAAACACATTTTCCTTTCCATTTTTCTGTTTAACCTTCTTGAGGTTTATATGATCTAAGCAGTAATACGTCACTGCTTTTATAAGCACCTCAGCGTACAACTCTGTCAGTAAGACCCTGTTACCATTGTTGATAGCATCCCGGTAACCACCGGTGGACGAGAACTTTGCCTATTGGTCCGCCTCGTTCAACGAGCAGGAAAATGGTTCTCTTCGTCCCTCGCCCTTGGTACCGATGTTGTTGCCGACGTAACTGATAGGCTGATCCTCTGACATGCCTTGCTATCATGACCATGCAAGATGTCAACGCCCATCCCTATTTTAACCCACATGGTGGGCCCATAACCCACAGTTCCACAGGATCGAAACCTGACTCTCCTGTACACCCTGTTGTCAAAGTTATTCCTCGTGCTTGACTTTGTATGTAATTCATGGGCCTCCTGGCTGTTGATCTATTCTGGTATAAGACGCAATACTTATTCCCGATTGCTTTGAACCGCTTTCACGCCCTGTAACGGGCATCGAACGATTGTCTATCCACTTGAAACTTCTTATGGTACCTTCTTACCTTGCTCTCGGTGTTTTTCATTTGTTCAACTCGAGAGATACTCATATGTTCGTTCTTGGGATACCCCAGATGATTTTCTCTTATAACATCCTATCGTTGTAGGGCTGCCCCTTACCTATTCATAAGTACGATGGAGTTCCTCGAAGAAAGGACGACAACTTCATCATGATGCATTGGAATAAAGAACTGAAGACATCAACGAAGGGAGTTAACTTCTTCGAGAAGTTCCATTAGCATATCGTAACCAGAACTTTCCCCTTACTCCCCTCTTAAATCTCGGGACGAGATTTCTTGTAGTGGGGGAGAATTGTGACGCCCGGATAATTAGGCTACAGTAAACCTCTGCTAATGATGCCACGTCACCCCGATTTACTGTTGCTAATCTCGCGTTAGGTCGAAAACAGTTCGAATTCAAATTCAAAATCAAGCAAACGATAAAAGTTTTCAAATATTAAAACTAATATGTTCAGAGTGAGCCAAATAATGCATAGGTAATTATGGTGGAGAAACCACACTTTTATAAAAGTGTTTAAATACACTTAACTAAATAAAACAGTAGCCAAACAATTATGTGAATGCCTTTAAATTAATAAATAATTGTTAACCTAGTTTATGTAGTCACCAAACTTTTTAAGGCCGTGGGTTATTCAGAGACATTAATTTAGGAGCTATTGTCATATTTTACAAAACTAAAGAAATTAAAAGTAAAATAAAACAGAAAGGGAAAAATAAACAAAAGAAAAGAAAACAGACAAAAAAGAAAAGAAAAGAGAGAAGCCCCCCCCACTGGGCTTCGGCCCAGCAGGCCGGCCCGTTCGGCCACCGGCCCAACCGGCCACACCCCTCACTCCCATAACCCCTTAACCCCCGAAACCCTAGCCCGTAACCCCACTCCTACCCCCCGATCCCCACGTTTCCCTCATCCCCCGACTCCGCCGCCACACACACGCACGCACGCACACTCGATGGAGCAGGCACCCGAGCCGCCGCACTCCTGAGGCCGCCGACCGCCGGCGCCGGGAGCCGCCACCCCCGGCCTCCTCCTCGCGGCTCCCAACCTCCTGCACCGCATCCCCATCCTCCTCCTCACCGGACTCCGCCACAACCCCGACGCCGGACACCATCACCGGACTGCCTCCCCGTCGTCCTCTCCGTCGCCTACTCGTCCCCATCCTCCTCCTCGCCGGACCACGTCGTGCCTCGCCGCTCCCTCTCCCCATCAACGCTGGTGAGGCCCCGGGCCTACCTCTCTCTGTCTCCCCATACCGCGCCGGCCCTTGCCGTCCTTCCCGCGGCTCCGCTGGCGCCACCGTGGCCTTGCCGCGCCCGACGTGCCCCCGCGCACGCGCGCCCGAGCCCCGCCTCGCTCTGCCGCGGCGCTGCTCGCTCGCGCTGCACCGCCCACACGTCGCCCGCGCGTCGCCCTGCTCCCATTTCCCCCCAAGCCGCACTGATGGTGCTGCTCACCATGGCCTCACCCCGCTGACGCTGCTCGCCGGCCACCGCGGTCGACCTCGCCCCTCACCCCCAGCCTCTACCCCCTGCTCCGATTCGTTGCCGTGGCCGATGCCCCACTTGGCGGCCACGGGCGCACGGCCAGGCGCCCGCAACCCCATGGCGCCCTGCTCCGTTTCCCCCCTCACGCCATGCGCGTCCGCTGAGGCCGCCGGCCCCCTGCGCCGGCCCCTGCCGGGTCCGCTCGCACTGGGCGTGCGCCCGCTCGGGCGCGTCCGACGCCCACGGTCTGCACCCAGCGCCCGCAAGGCCCCCCGGGCCAATGACGTGTGGGGCCTAGCCCCCACAGAACGTTTCTGTTAAAAAAAGAGATAAAAAAATATATTAATAAAATTAATTAATTAATTAATTAATTTAATTAACTCTGATTAAATTAACTAATTATGTTTAATTAACCTAATGACTAATTAACCTAGTGAAATACTGATAATTAACTAAACAGTGAATGACAGGTGGGTCCCACTTGACCCACACAGAAGGTTGACCGGGTCAACGGTCAACATTGACTGCTGACGTCATGCTGATGTCAGCATATACTATTCTGGATAATGTTAGAGTTAAATAATTAAATAAATTCTAAAAATGATTAAATCTTTAAAAATTAATATAAAATAAACCGTAGCTCAGATGGGAAAACTTTGTACATGAAAGTTGCTCAGAACGACGAGAAGAATCCAGATACACTCCCCGTTCGTCCGCCACACATTCCTAGCATAGCAAACACGCAACTTTCCCTCTCCGGCTCCTTTGCCCGAAAATGCGAAACACCGGGAATACTTTCCCGGATGTTCCCCCCTTCACCGGTACCACCTACTACCGCGTTAGGGCACCTCTAACGCCGTTACTTGTCATGTCATGCATCACTATGCATATGCTTGCTTAGATATTTATTGTTTCTTCCCCCTCTTCTCTCGATAGACACCGAGACCGACGCCTCTGCTACCCAGTACGACTACGGAGTTGACGACACCTCTCTCTTGCCAGAGCAACCAGGCAAGCCCCCCCTTTGATCACCAGATATCGCCTACTCTTCTCTATACTGCTTGCATTAGAGTAGTGTAGCATGCTACTGCTTTCAGTTAATCCTATACTGCTGCATAGCCTGTCCTTGCTACTGATGTTGTTACCTTTACCTGCAAACCTAATGCTTAGTATAGGATGCTAGTTTATCATCAGTGGCCCTACATTCTTGTCCATCTGCCATGCTATACTATCGGGCCGTGATCACTCGGGAGGTGATCACGGGTATATACTATGTACTTTATACATGATACATGTGGTGACTAAAGACGGGTAGGCTCGTAGGAGCACCCGCGAGTGGATCTTTGAGGCGGAGCGACAGGGCAGGTTCCGACCACCTAGGAGAGAGGTGGGCCTAGCCCTGGTCGGTGTTCGCGGATACTAAACACGCTTAACGAGATCTGGGTATTTGATCTGAGTCTGGCCATTTGGTCTATACGCACTAACCATCTACATGGGAGCAGTTATGGGTATCCCGGCGTCGTGGTATCAGCCGAAGCCTTCGTGACGTCAGCGACTGAGTGGCGCGCGCCGGATTGGACTGGAAAGCCGCTAGGCTAGGTCTGCTTCCGGCCGCGTACGCAACGTGGAGGTGTGCAAAGGGCGATGGGCCCAGACCCCTGCGCCATCGGATTTAGACCGGCGTGCTGACCTCTCTGTTGTGCCTAGGTAGGGCTGCGACGTGTTGATCTTCCGAGGCCGGTCATGACCCAGGAAAGTGTGTCCGGCCAAATGGGATCGAGCGTGTTGGGGTATGTGGTGCACCCCTGCAGGGAAGTTTATCTATTCGAATAGCCGTGTCCCTCGGTAAAAGGACGACCCGGAGTTGTACTTTGACCTTATGACAACTAGAACCGGATACTTAATAAAACACACCCTTCCAAGTGCCAGATATAACCGGTGGTCGCTCTCTCACAGGGCGACGAGGGGAGGATTATCGGTTAGGATTATGCTATGCGATGCTACTCGGAGGACTTCAGTCTACTCTCTTCTACATGCTGCAAGACGGAGGCTGCCTGAAGCGTAGTCTTCGACAAGATTAGTTATCCCCCTCTTATTCCGGCTTTCTGCAGTTCAGTCCACTTATAATAGCCTTATCCCAGTTGATACCAATGCATACATATGTAGAGTAGCTCCTTGCTTGCGAGTACTTTGGATGAGTACTCACGGTTGCTTTCTCCTTCTTTTCCCTCTATTTCTTCTACTTGGTTGTCGCAACCAGATGTTGGAGCCCAGGAGCCAGACGCCACCGTCGATGACGACTCCTACTACACCGGAGGTGCCTACTACTACGTGCTACCCGCTGACGACGACCAGGAGTAGTTTAGGAGGATCCCAGGCAGGACGCCTGCGCCTCTTTCGATCTGTATCCCAGTTTGTGCTAGCCTTCTTAAGGCAGACTTGTTTAACTTATGTCTGTACTCAGATATTGTTGCTTCCGCTGACTCGTCTATGATCGAGCTCTTGTATTCGAGCCCTCGAGGCCCCCGGCTTGTAATATGATGCTTGTATGACTTATTTTATTTGTAGAGTTGTGTTGTGATATCCACCCGTGAGTCCCTGATCTTGATCGTACACGTTTGCGTGTATGATTAGTGTACGATTAAATCGGGGGCGTCACAGTGCACTGGCAGGGCTTCTCTGCCACGTGGCCCGCGGGGGGGGGGGGGGGGGCGGTCAGCACTCGGGTCAACCACTTTCCCACCTGCAAGACATAAAGCTCTCCAAAGACGGCACACACCAGCAAAGCCGGTTCCTCAGGGTCGGAAGCTGACCAAGCTTCTCGTCCCTCCGCCCGCCTCGAAGCTCGCTCAGCTTCGGGGACTACTGTCAGAGTAAATAGCCATGGGTAGCCAAGCCGGCTTCCCCTTGCCCTTCTGAAAAAATTACGAGCTCGTCCGGCTCTCAAGAGCCCAGGACGTGGGGTCGCCTTCCCCTTGCTGGCCGTCGCCCGGGCCGGTTGTCGGAAGGTGGCCCGACTTTAGCCCTCACAAAGGAGGCCACGGGAGGGCCGGCTTCAAGAAGCCAGCCTCGAGAAGGCCGACTCCAAGAAGCCGGCTCCCACAAAGCGGCCGAGACCGCACCCTCAAAGTTTGCATCCACCTAACGGCGGCGTGACGGGGCGTGGCTACAGTGAAGCCTGCCACCCCGAAATCCCGGAGCACGACCGGCACAGTGCGCCGTACGGGTAGCCATGACTCATCTGGTGCAGCATTGTTGCCATGTTGACCCTGATGTCATCCACGATGGACTGCCAGTACGGCCTGTGGGCGGTGGGCCCCTTCGGGCAGAGAGACACCCGAAGGCGGCCATGCCTCCCCTAGTCGGACCAAGACGGAGCTGACTCCCCACAGCCGGCTTGCCGCCTTCCTTGAAGGAGACGCCCCATTAAGGAGACAAGACATGGTGAGGCTACAGCAATCGCCCATCGGGCGGCGATACTATAGCCACGCCTACCACGACGAAGCCCACGTCACCAAGATAGGGCAACAATGCCCAGCCGCCGACCAGATCCTGGACAGTGGGGCCTGCCTGTCGACCAAGGGGCCGGCAGCCGGCGGGACCCACTAGTCGACGGGCCCCAACGGCCGGCGCAGAAGCCGGTGAGCGCAGTCACAGACGGCTGGGCCCCGCGCCTAGTCGGATTACCATTGTACCCGGGGGGTAGGCCTATATAAACCCCCCGGGGCGCCCATGGAAAGGGTTCGACCCCCAGGTAGTTTTAGACACCTCACGAGGAGAAGAAGTAGGCCAGCCGACCCTTCTTCCTCCTCCCACCGAACAGCTCAAGGAGCATTGTATAGCTACTTGTCCTTCCAGTGATCATGCGGAGACCCCGCAGAGCAGCAGTAGGGGTGTTATCTCCACGGAGAGCCCCGAAGCTAGGTAATATCCGTCGGCGTGCATGTCTTCGCCTCATCCCGTTTCCAGGCACCGGCGACGTCTTACTGGCTCCCACAAAGATAAGCCACCCGTTGGCATATGTCGCACCTACCACCCGACAAAATTTTTGGCCTCGCGAAGGAGAAAGCATCGCTCAAGCTTGGGGGAGGCTTAAGTCAATGTTATATTCGTGCCCCAATCATGAGCTCTCAAGAGAAATGATTATTCAAAATTTTTATGCTCGGCTTTCTGGTAACAATCGCACCATGCTTGATACTTCTTGTGCTGGCTCTTTTATGATGAAGACTATTGAATTCAAATGGGATTTATTGGAAAGAATTAAACACAACTCTGAAGATTGGGACCTCGACAATGGTAAGGAGTCAGGTATGACACCGAAGTTTGATTGTGTTAAATCTTTTATAGACACCGATATTTTCTGTAAGTTTAGCACTAAATATGGACTTGATTCTGAGATAGTAGCCTCTTTCTGCGAATCTTTTGCTACTTATGTTGATCTCCCCAAGGAGAAGTGGTTTAAATATCATCCTCCCATAGAAATAAAAGTAGCTGCACCTATTAAAGTTGAAGAAAAGACTATCACTTATAATGATCCTATTGTTCCTACTTCTTATGTTGAGAAACCACCTTTCCTTTTTAGAATAAAGGATCATGCTAAAGCTTCAACTGTGGTCGTAAAAGTAATATTAAAACATATACACCTCCTGAGCAAGTTAAAGTTGAACCTAATATTGCTATGGTTAAAGATCTCTTGTCTGATAATATAGATGGGCATGTTATTTAATTCTATAATGAAACTGCTAGAATTGCTAAACCCCGTGATATAGATACACCTAGACCTGTGGTAGGCATGCCTGTTATTTCTGTTAAAATAGGAGATCATTGTTATCATGGCTTATGTGATATGGGTGCTAGTGCTAGTGCAATACCTATTGACTTATACAAAGAAATTATGCATGACATTGCACCTGTGTGAGGTAGAAGAAATTGATGTCACTATTAAACTTGCTAATAGAGATACTATATCACCAATGGGAATTGTTAGAGATATTGAAGTCTTGTGTGGGAAAACTAAATATCCTGCTGATTTTCTTGTTTGTGGTTCCCCACAAGATAGCTTTTGTCCCATTATATTTGGTAGACCCTTCTTGAATACTGTTAATGCTACCATAGATTGCACAAGGGATGTTGTTACTGTCGGCTTAGATGATATGACTCATGAATTTAATTTCTCTAAATTTAGTAAACAACACCGTGAAGAAGAATTGCCTAGTAAGGATGAAATTATTGGTCTTGTTTCTATTGCTGTACCTCCTAGTGATCCTTTAGAAAAATATTTGCTAGACCATGAGAATGATATGTTTATGAATGAAAGAAGGGAGATAGATGAAGTATTCTTTAAACAGAAACCTATTCTAAAACATAAATTGCCTGTTGAAATCCTAGGGGATCCCCCTCCACCTAAGGGTGATCCCGTGTTTGAGCTTAAACCATTGCCTGATAATCTTAAATATGCTTATCTTGATGAAAATAAGATATATCCTGTTATTATTAGTGCTAATCTTTCAGAGCATGAAGAAGAAAGATTATTGAAAACTCTGAAGAAGCATCGTGCTGCTATTGGATATACTCTTGATGATCTTAAGGGCATTAGTCCCACTCTATGTCAACATAAAATAAATTTGGAAGCAGATGCGAAACCAGTTCGTGATCCTCTATGATATTTGAATCCTAAAATGAAAGAAGTGGTAAGAATAGTGTAACACCCCGAGACCGATGTGCCAGGTGTCCTCCAGTTATTTGCTGTTGTTGCGTTGTCATGCATTGCATATCATGTCATCATACACATTTCATTTGCATACATGTTCGTCTCATGCATCCGAGCATTTTCTCCGTTGTCCGTTTTGCAATCCGGCGCTCCTATGTCACTCGGTGTCCCTTTCTACCTCTTTTTCGTGTGCGGGTGTTAAACATTTCCGGATTGGGCCGAGCTTTGCCAAGCGTCCTTGGTTTAATACCGGTAGACCGCCTGTCAAGTTTCGTACCATTTGGACTTCATTCGATGCTCCAACGGTTAACCGAGGGACCGAAAAGGCCTCATGTATGTTGCAGCCCAACACCCCTCCAATTTGGCCCAAAACCCACCAAAACCCTCTCCATCATCTAGAGCGTTTGATCACGATCGCGTGGCCGAAAACCACACCTCATTTGGACTCTCCTAGCTCCCTCTACCTATATATATGTGCAACCCTTCCAAATTCGCAGACGAAACCCTAGTCTTCCCCTTCTTCGCGCCGCCGGACACGTCCCCGCGTGCCGGACATATCCAGCCGCCGCGCCGGACCAATCCGGGCGCGACATGTCATCCCGCCGGATCTCCTCTCCTCCCCGCCGCCGAAGCCCGCCGGCCCAGATCCGGCCCGTGCGGGGCCGAACCGGGCCAGATCCCGCCGCCGTCAACCGCGGGCGCTGCGCCGCCGCGGCGTGCCTCGCTGCCGCCTCCTCCACCGGCCATCTACGCCAACCACCGCCGTGCCTCACTTCCGGCCATCATCGCCTCGCGCGCTGCGCTCCGGCCACCGCTCTGGCCGCCGCCGCCAGTTGCCATTGCCCCGAGCGCCGCGGCACCACGAGCTCCTCGCCGCCGCGCCTCCTGCCTCGCCCCCTCCGGCGACCGGAGCTCGCCGGAGTCGCTGCTTGCCTCGCCGGAGTTCTTCACACCGGATCCAGATGGGTGGGATGAGATCCACCCGTCCCACGAACCAAACGGCCCCTCCCGATCCGGATCTCGCCATCCCACTTCGTCCGGTCCCGTTGACTTTCTCCGGAGGTATAAATTTCACTAAGTCCCCGAGATTTCCATGTTTCAAATGCCCACGTTCATCATGTCGTAACTTTGCACCCATAACTCCGTTTTGAGCGTGTAGCACATAAAAATGTTCGTATCAGAGAGTGCATCATTTTTATTTGAGCTCATCTTGATGCCCAAAATGCGGTTGGAAGAGAGCTATTTGAGTTAATTGTCAGATCTGCTGCATCAAATAGCTATTTGTCATTTTTGCCATGATTAATGTGTGCATGATATGCTCATGAGCTCTACATGTGTTTTGTTATATGCTTTGCCATCTTTACAGAGGTGCTATCCATGTATTTTTGTGATATGTGTCGTGACTAGCACAAGCTTGCAAAGTGGTGCATTCGTTAATGCTGACTTCAGGGACTTAGCAATTCCACTAAGTCCTTGATCTGTTTTTATCAATATGCCATATGTTCATGTTGTTTCCTAGTGATCCGTGCCTCTTTTGAGGATGATCAGTAAGGATGTTTTGTTAATCTTGTAGTGCTCTATCCATCCATGTCTTTGTTTGCAATTATGGAGCACCCTAGCTTGAGTCAATCGAGCTCTACTTTTGCTATTTCGTGTATCTGGGTACATTGTCTACTTGTTAGCGATTTTGCCGACGATGTTGTAGTTGATCCGTGCATGTTTGTTGTTGTACTTGCCATGTCTAGCTTGTATAATGTGTATTCTTGATGGGTGTATGCTTAGATTGTCATGCCTTGCTCTGTAGTGAGTTTATCGAGCTCGTAAACATGCCTACATGTTATCTGATTTGCATGCTCCAGTTTTTCACTAGTCTTTGATCTGATTATGTTTTTGCCATGTTCACATGCTTGCAATTGTATATTATGATCCCTTTTGGCTCAAGGTCACTAAGAGACTTTTGTTAAGCTCTTTGAGTATCTTCATGCCATGCCTTGCTTTGCGATGTTAATTTTCTGTAGCATCTAGTTGTCATGCTGCAAAGTGTGCCACCTGATCTGAAATTCCAGGCTTGTGTTAATTTCACTAAGTCTGAAACCTGTTTATCAATTGCACTTTTGCCATGCTTGTTTGAACCTGTTAATGGATGAATTGGCCGTAGCTCAGTGTTCATATTTTGTTAAGAATCGTGAATGGATCCCTGCCATGTATTTTGTTGCCATGTTTGAGTGCTGTAGCATAATTAACGTGTTGCATTTAGATGGCTACTTGTTGTTTATCGCAGACCGGTGCCATATTTGTTTTGCTTGCCATTTCCAAACCGTGCATCCGATTCCGGCGATCTTTATATCGATTTCAACCGAAATCACCTCATCTTTCCAGTGGCACTCTTGGATTTCCATGTTGAGGCCAGCTTCAATAATTCCTTGCCAAATCATGCACATGCATCGCATACCGCATTCCGCATATCATACCATGTTCATGTGTTGGTTGTTTACTATGTTGTGTGCTTCTTTCCGGGGTTTGCTTCTTCGGGTTGGTTCCGGTAACGTCGCGTTTGTGAGGACCCATTCGTCTACGTCTGTTTGTCTTCTTCATGGACTCATTCTTCTTCCTTGCGGATTTCAGGCAAGATGACCATAACCTCGAAATCACTTCTATCTTTGCTTGCTAGATGCTTGCACTTTTGCTATGCCTATGCTACGATGCCTACCACTTGCTTATCATGCCTCCCATATTGTTGAACCAAGCCTCTAACCCACCTTGTCCTAGCAAACTGTTGTTTGGCTATGTTACCGCTTTGCTCAGCCCCTCTTATAGCGTTGTTAGTTGCAGGTGAAGATTGAAGTTTGTTCCTTGTTGGAACATGGAGATGTTGTTCCTTGTTGGAACATGTTTACTTGTTGGGATATCACAATATATCTTATTTATTTAATGCATCTATATACTTGGTAAAGGGTGGAAGGCTCGGCCTTATGCCTGGTGTTTTGTTCCACTCTTGCCGCCCTAGTTTCCGTCATATCGGTGTTATGTTCCCGGATTTTGCGTTCCTTACGCGGTTGGGTAATAATGGGAACCACTTGACAGTTTGCCTTGAATAAAACTCCTCCAGCAATGCCCAACCTTGGTTTTACCATTTGCCACCTAGCCTTTTCTTTCCCTTGGGTTCTGCAGACTCAAGGGTCATCATTATTTTAACCCCCCAGGCCAGTGCTCATCTGAGTGTTGGTCCAAACTGTCAGCCGCCGGTGGCCACCAGGGGCAACTCTGGGTTGGCCTACCGGAAGTTTAGACAATCTGAGTGTGCCCTGAGAACGAGATATGTGCAGCTCCTATCGGGATTTGTCGGCACATTCGGGCGGTGTTGCTGGATTTGTTTTAACTTGTCGAAGTGTCTTGTAGAACCGGGATACCAAGTCTGATCGGAATGTCTCGGGAGAAGGTATATCCTTCGTTGACCGCGAGAGCTTGTCATGGGCTAAGTTGGGACACCCCTGCAGGGATTTGAACTTTCGAAAGCCGTGCCCGCGATTATGGGCAGATGGGAATTTTTTAATGTCCGGTTGTAGAAAACCTGAAGTTGACCTTAATTAAAACACATCAACCGCGTGTGTAACCGTGATAGTCTCTTTCCGGCGGAGTCCAGGAAGTGAACACAGTGTTGGAGTTATGCTTGGTGTAGGTTGTTCTAGGATCACTTCTTGATCATAGTTTTATCGACCGTGCTTTGCCTTCTCTTCTCGCTCTCTTTTGCGTATGTTAGCCACCATATATGCTAGTCGCTTGCTGCAGCTCCTCCTCATACCTTTACCTTACCCATAAGCTTAAATAGTCTTGATCGCGAGGGTGCGAGATTGCTGAATCCCCGTGACTCACAGATACTTCCAAAACCAGCTTGTAGGTGCCGATGAGACCGTGCAGATGACACAACCAAGCTCAAGGAGGAGCTCGATGAAGATCTTGTCATTTGTGTTGTTTCGTTCTAGTTGATCAGTAATGGAGCCCAGTTGGGGTCGATCGAGGACCTTGTCGCATTTGGGGGTCTTCTTCTATTTTGGTTCCGTAGTCCGACCTTGATTGTATCTAGTTGATGTAATGCTTTATTCTTGTAATTGTGTGAAGTGGCAATTGTAAGCCAACTATGTATCTTTTCCCTTATGTATTACATGGGTTGTGTGAAGATTACCTCACTTGCGACATTGCTTTCAATGCGGTTATGCCTCTAAGTCGTGCTTCGACACGTGGGAGATATAGTCGCATCGAGGGCGTTACAAGTTGGTATCAGAGCCTTCCCCGACCTTAGGAGCCCCCACTGCTTGATCGAATTAGCGGTCGTTGTTGAGTCTAGAAAAATGTTTTGAGTCATTTAGGAATTATATATCGGAGAGTTTAGGAATTCTTTTTACTCCCCAGTCCCTTCATCGCTCTGGTAAGGCATCCTGAGGTAGAGTTTTGACTCTTCTCTTCTCAAATTTTCACTAAATTGTTTTTAGGATCACGTGGGTATCTTCGAATCGTTCCGATGGTTTTGTGACGAGAACATTGTTCTTGGTGCCTCCTATCATTTAGGGGTTGTGGAAGTGTCCCGGGGAGTTGAGCTCCGAGGTATTGTCGTCACAATTTTATCGTTGCAGTTCTGGAATACCTGAGTTTAGTTCGCCAACATCGAAAATCTCTTTTATGCAGTTGTTGGTGAGATAACCTCGACGCCACCCAGTACTGGGGCGGGAGTTCGGGAGTATTGCCATAACTTGTATAACGGATGCTTTTCGAAGGTTGAGGTAGATGATTTCCGAAGGTTTCTTGGTTATGTGTTGAAGGATGGATACAGCTGGATGTAGGATTTGCTAGTTTTGGGTGAGATATTATGCTTCCCCTGTATCCCCAACACCTGATTGCATAACCGGAAAATTTCGGGAGTTTATAAGTGGGAATTCAAGTAGCTCTTAGGATATATTTCCGATAGATGTATGATATGAAATTGGGGTTCAACGTCTAGTGGTCCGCCTATCCACGGTTGGTTTTACAGTGGTCTCGTTGTGTCTTAAAGAGTCCTTGGCTAGGCCGACTCGGGGACACTTCGTATGTCATGTGCACTGCCTTGTACATGATGGTGTTGTACGATCGAGCCCGTGTAGGCCCCACCACGAAAACTTCGGACGATATTTCTATCATATGTTTGTTCTGGCTTATTCTGCAAGCCAATCTTTTGTTTTGTTTTGAGTTGTGGTATTCGAGTTGCTTCAATGTCAAATGTTGATTCCATCCCTTGTCTAAGTGGTGTTCTCATATTCCTATGTGAATATTAATCCTTCTTGATCATCGAGATTGTCTTTCCAATCCTTTTTAGCCGGTGTGTTTCTCTTCAAGTGGATCCGATCATTTCAACATCTGCTAGATCAGGTATCAGTTCTTCTCAATGGTGTTTGTTTCATCCGTCTCCAAGTTGCCTTTGTTTTTCCGCCCACCCACCCTTTTTCCTCAAGGACTCGGATTTCTTAATCAAGCATCCTTTTATTCATGTGAAGTCTCTTCTTTCTTTTCAATCAATGTTCTTATCTGGTGATTCTCATGAAGATTCTAATGGAGCTTCAAGTTCGTCACTTTTCACTCGTTCTCTTCTCCGTTGGAACCAATTCAAGCTTTGTTGATCATATCCTTTCCTCCTTTCAAATACCTTCTCATGCTGGTGCGCCTCTTAATCATTCACCTCTCGCTATTCATTTATTCCGGAGTGCTAAAGATATCTCGAAGATTCGTGTTTCCACTCTACATTCGTTCAAGTGTTCCCTCATTCAAGCCTTTTAAATCAACCAGTGCAATCTCTCTCTCAAATCGTTCTACGGTGTATCTTTTGAGTGGGCCCTAACCCATAGGTCTTTTCCCAGGAGTTTACCTGACTCTTCTAATTTCCGGAGTTATCCTCATATTCATCTCAAAGTTTGACGTAAGAATGATTTATCATCAGTCAAATGCCTTTCTCCAAGATCGGTTAAATTCTTTTCATCGTTGGCTCAACCTTTCTAATTTTTCATTCTGGAGTGCCTCAACAATTCATGGTGGTGTTTCAGTCGTCATTCTCAGATTTCGAAGACCGAAGAAGAGTTTCTTTTAAATCTTGCCCCATTCTCTGCCATCCTCTCATAATTGTTTTGATTGTGAGAATTATTTTCACCTATCCGGAGCAATTCAAGAGTCTTCTTAGTGTGTTATCCGGAGTCCACCAATTCAGGTTTACTCATCCTCAGCTGTCAGTTATCATCCTCCTAATTTTACCGGTGCATCAATCAAATATCCTCTAATCAGTGCATGATCTCTTCGTTCTCTCATATATAAATTCTCTCAAGCATCTTCATTCATTTCCTAATTCTTTTTGTTGTTTCTTTCTATTTTCTTCGTTCATTTTAAATTCTTATGGTGGTTTGTTCAAGATTCCTCTTCTTACGTTATCATACTTCCGTTCTTTCAAATCCTACCGGTGGATCATCGAAGGCCTCTTCAAGTTTGTGCATTATCTATCTTAATCCTCTCTACGAGAATAAGTAGTATGCCAATTCCATTGGTTGTCATCAATTTGAATTGGTGAAGGATAAGCATAATGTAATTCTTATTCTTGTTTCATCGAGTTGATTCAATTCTTTATTCCGGAGTGGTTCATCATACATATTCTTGGTTTCAAGTGCTCATCTTTCTTTCCCGGAGTTCCAAGCTCTAATTATCACGGAGATCCATCTAAATCATTGCAAGGATTCACCTTGTGTTTTCAATTTCTCTTTCTTTTGTTACCGGAGTTCTTCATGGAGGCTCGACATGGTGTTGCATCAAGGAATTAATTCCCTCTTGAAGTTTTCATCGAGATTCATTTCTAGGGAGCTCAAGTATTTCTTCATCTTGCAATCCAGAGTGCAATTTCTTTCTACCGTATCTTTGGAGGTGGTATTATGCCATTCTTGATAATTTGAGTTCATGTTTCATGATTCACATGTTATTAAGAAGGAGGTATTTTAAATCCATCAATCTCGTCATTGGAGTTACCTTGTGTTATATTTCACCTAAAGCTTTCCCTAAGCATTGTTGCTATCTATGGTGCTTATAAATGATCCAATTTCTTCATTTATCCTCTCGGTGAAATAATTTCTCCTCTCCTTGTTCATATCTATCCAATCTATTATTTCAGTTAGTGGCAGAATTTCATCTCATAATTTTGGGATGTTTTCCATAAGTCCACTACAAGCTTATTCGTTTCGTTGTTGGTTTTCCAACAACTCCGTTATATTTTTCTTGGAAGGGTGTTTTTCCAAGCTCAATTGTGGCAGAAGTTGTCATTTTCTTCTCAATTCTTTCTTTTCCAATGATCTAGCTTCTATTCTTTCTCCCGGAGGCATTGTGATGTTGTTCTTTTCAACCATCATCTCGTTTTGTCAAAGATCATCTTCTTTTCATGCTTATCCATTTAACCGGAGTGTTGTGACCTTTTGCTCAAGTTCTTTTCGCCTTATCAAGCCTTGCACCTCTTTTCAACCAGAGTACTGTCTGAGATCTTTCTTACCCCTTCTTCCATTCATTCAATAGTTCTGGAGGCAGTGTGTTGTGATTTCATCAAGTATCTTCTCATCTTACCAAGTTCTTATTCAATTCATTTTCTTTTCAATCAGAGTGCTGCCCGAAGTTGTTCTCCTTGTTCCTCTTTTCTGACGGAGTGTTTTCCACTTTGTTCATCTCCGTTGTATTAACCTTTTCAATTTATTCAACCTCTCAAGGCTCGTGGTTTCACTTGTTTGTCAAAGAACCAACTTAGTTTTACCTCTTCTCTTTCTCTTCCGTTTTCCCTCTGGTGCCATTCTAGATCTCGGGACGAGATCCTCTCGTAGTGGTGGAGTGTTGTAACGCCCCAAGACCGATGTGCCAGGTGTCCTCCAGTTATTCGCTGTTGTTGCGTTGTCATTGCTTGTGCGTCATGCATTGCATATCATGTCATCATGCGCATTTCATTTGCATACATGTTCGTCTCATGCATCTGAGCATTTTCTCCGTTGTCCGTTTTGCAATCCGGCGCTCCTATGTCACCCGGTGTCCCTTTCTACCTATTTTTTGTGTGCAGGTGTTAAACATTTCCGGATTGGGCCGAGACTTGCCAAGCGGCCTTGGTTTACTACCGGTAGACCGCCTGTCAAGTTTTGTACCATTTGGACTTCGTTTGATGCTCCAACGGTTAACCGAGGGACCGAAAAGGCCTCGTGTGTGTTGCAGCCCAACACCCCTCCAATTTGGCCCAAAACCCACCAAAACCCTCTCCATCATCTAGAGCGTTCGATCACGATCGCGTGGCTGAAAACCGCACCTCATTTGGACTCTCCTAGCTCCCTCTACCTATATATATGTGCAACCCTTCCAAATTCGCAGACGAAACCCTAGTCTTCCCCTTCCTCGCGCCGCCGGACACGCCCCGCGTGCCGGACATGTCCAGCCGCCGTGTCGGACCAATCCGGGCGTGACACATCATCCCGCCGGATCTCCTCTCCTCCCCGCCGCCGAAGCCCGCCGGCCCAGATACGGCCCGCGCGGGGCCGAACCGGGCCAGATCTTGTCGCCGTCAACCGCGGGCGCTGCGCCGCGGCGGCGCGCCTCGCCGCCGCCTCCTCCACCGGCCATCGCCGCCAACCGCCGCCGTGCCTCACTTCCGGCCATCGTCGCCTCGCGCGCTGCGCTCCAGCCACCGCTCTGGCCGCCGCCGCCAGTCGCCATCGCCCCGAGTGCCGCGGCACCACGAGCTCCTCGCCGCCGCGCCTCCTGCCTCGCCGCCTCCGGCGACCGGAGCTCGACGGAGTCGCCGCTCGCCTCGCCGGAGTTCTTCCCCACCAATCCGGACGGGTGGGATGAGATCCACCCGTCCCACGAACCAAACGGCCCCTCCCGATCCGAATCTCGCCATCCCGCTTCGTCCGGTCCCATTGACTTTCACGGAAAGCCTCACTAAATTTAGCCCAAGTAGTGATTTGGCCGACCGGGCGCATAGCTTCAAAATTTTCCCACAAGAGTCTAGCAGGGCTTTCGAGATGGTAGGCAGCGTAAGTAACCTTATCAGCTTCGGCTACGTTGACAGAACGTAGCTTGTGGGTGATGCTGCGAAGCCAGTCATCCGCGTCGAGGGGCTCGACGGAATGGTTAAACTTTGGTGGGTACAGCTTGATAAATTCATTGATTGACACCAAGTCATTTCGCGGATGGCGTGTAGTGTTCTGCTCAATCCGCTCCAGTAAGCGGTTAGTCTCACGCTTGTTTCTTTCCGCCTCCAGCATCACTTCGGCCAGAGAAGGCGGGTGAGGCAGATTTTCACCCCTAGCTGCACTGGCTTCCCCCTGCTCCGGGGCAGCAGGGTTGCTGCGGGTGTTGACCATCCTAGTTGAAAACAAGACAACGGTTTAGGTAAGGATGGCTCAAACTTAGCAAGGAAGTGCATGATGTAATGGATAACACGGAATGCAGAGATGTCCATCCGTATGTCATGGTAATATAAAACTGCCATATATATACCAACGGTCATACACACCATACATAGTTTAGTACAAGCCCAGGCTACAGTACAACTATGATGAAAGGCGTTACATCTCATCGGAGGCGTTCCAAGCTCCTATACATTATTTGTCTACACCTCCAGAATTGATTACACACAAAGTCATATTCCACAAGTCACGCAGGACAGTGGAGATACAACTATTACAATACTAGTGATACTACTACTAACTCAGACAGCTCCGTAGTAGTCCTCATAGAAGTCACCTCCATAGCCTGGAAGTTCAACGTGATCATTCGGGAACAGACGGTCCTGAGGAGCTTGTGGACCAAAGGGGCTAGGATGAGGTCTTGGACCAACAAACGGTGGCCTGCGGGGACCACGGGGAGGGGTGATGCCTCCCACATCACGCCAATCCACCATGTCTGGCAGAGTAGATCTCACAGGATACAGATCCCTTGTATCCATACATCCAGCTTGCACCGCAGGTGCAAACCGAGTCAATGTGGCCCAATGATCAGCATGGGTGTTGAAAAGCTCCAGCCTCTAGTCCCGATTCTCTCGGTCCTTATCTTCGAGCATCTCGGCAGTGGTACGAGTTAATGAGTCCTCCTGAGTGGAGTCAGCATAGATAGCCTGAAGATACCCTTGCGCTCCTGTAAGTGAAGCTGGCATGTAACGGAAGTCAGTGTTCCGAAGCAGGCCAGTCCGGACTCGCATGATGGTCATCATGGAATAGGCAGCATCTTGCACAGCCATCTCAACAGAAACCCCGAGTCCATAGGAATAGTGGAGGGGCTCGGTAGATCCAGGATAAGAAGGAATATCCTGACGGTGCAGAAATATTGGCTTTGATTAAAGTCTCGGAACTGCTCTTCGACAGTGTATTCAGGATAACAACGGTAACCCCTCTCGATCATTACCCGGACTAACATAGCAGTATGACCTGGCACATCAAGGCACCGGGTCAGGCGAACCACTTGGTTTTGAGCACGAGTGGCCATCTGAAAGCACAACCACAATGCAAAGACATTATAATTTCTAGGGAAAATTGGACAGCATAACAGCTGTAAATGCTCAGAAAGAGATTTGAGACATCCACAACAGTTTGCAATACCACTCAACAACATCATATGAAGGTTCTGATTCAACTGGCAACATACTAAAAGTAGTATAAACTGTACTGAGGCTTGTAACAACAATCCTATAAGCTACGGATTAGTAACACGTGAACCTGATAGAAGGAGAGAGCCTAGTCCTTAACCCATGTTGAATAAGAAGAGAATGACTCAGATCAGAGGGCATAAGGTAAAGGAGTAAAAGAGCCTTACGTTCCCTCCCACAATCAATTCCCCTACATATAACTAAAGCATTTCTAGACTCGACATCGACCAGTTTGGCTCAACGAACCTATAGGCAGTCCGGCTCTGATGCCAACGCTGTCAGGACCCCGATTCCAAGTCACATCGATCTAACCGGTAACACCTCATATCACATTGCGGCCTCACGCATGGTATCCCACGGGTGTCGCCTTACCATGGCCCGGAACCATTTGCGCCTTTTGGCTCACGTATATGATAGTGTTGCTAGCATCCATATGACAGAGAACCCGGGCCGATATGGCTAGTCGTGAACCCAAAGCGGCACATACCTATGGAGACAGGCATACATGAATCACATCGAGCATGTCGGTCATCAGCGAGTGAATTCGGGCTATAGCACTGGGCTAACAGGACTCCGGGGAACCCGGGCTGTAGCAGGCTAGGCAGGACTCCGGATATCACCGTGTGACATTTCCCCAAAGGGACAGACATAGGAATGAAGTGAAACACATGCCGGCCAGTCAAGTGTCCTGAGCAGTAGTGCTGGGCTAGCAGGACTCCGGTGAACCGGGCTGTAGCGGACTACTATGGCTCAAGGAACACTAGACTACATTTCCCCATAAGAAAGGCTGCCAAGGATAAACAACTAGATTGTCGGATCCCACTCATACCAAGCATTTCAATCATACACACAATATGCCCGATATGAGTACATACAACATGGCAACACAACAAAACTCTATAACTCAAGTACTTTATTTAAAGGCTCCACAGAACCATACATAACAAGTTCATATAGGTAGGGGTCACATGACCCGACACTCAAGTCATACAAGCATACAAGCACAAGCGGAAGTAAATAGGCTGAGTACAGACACTAGAAAGCAAGAAGGCTTCCGAAGCCTGTCTATCTACATAGGGCCCTCCATGGCCAGGATCACCACCTGGGTGGCTAGTCACTCGTCGACATCAATGTCTACGTAGAACCCATCGGAGGGGGCGGTGTTGTCGTCTGAAAACAGTAATTAAGCAAACATGAGTACAAAGGTACTCAGCAAGTCTTACAATAGAACCTACTATACATGCTCATTCTCAAGAAGGTTGTGGGCTTATTGCAGCAAGCCAGCTTTGACTCTTGGCTAGGCTATCCTACGGAACTCCACTAGTAAAATAGTTTTCGCACACGAGTCCACTACTCACCAACACAATACTCCACCGGGGATCCTCCCTCGTCATCCTACGAGAGGGCCATCCTCGGTACTCACACTTGAGTCTTTTAGTAGTAACCATTAACTTGTCTATGAACTGTATAGGCAACCAAGTAGTCCTTTACCATGGACACAGCTATTCGAATAGTTTTATACCCTGCAGGGGTGTACTTCGTCACACATGTTTCCACCACTTAGCGTCTGCACACGACATGTGCTCGGCAGACTTCAAGCAAAAACTGACGTGGGTGTAGACCACGACCTGCCTAACCTCAAAAGTCTCTAGTCCAGGTTTATCGCCTATTCAGGTTCCATCCGCAAGGAAATCCGGTCGGGGTGTCCTCAACGGCCCCAAACGATGTGTACAGGGCCCCGAGATGCCAAACGGGCGCCCGGCATACCCGTTCACAGTGTATCTACCGCATCATAGCCCACCCCTAGGGTCAGCGCTATGCATGGCCGCCAACACATAACCTACAAACACCAGAAACTAGTTGCAACTCCTGGACAGAGGGCGAGAGGGGTCAGTAAGTCGAGCGGGGTCATATTTTAGGGCCCAATGTGTGGTAGTAGCTGAATCTTAAATCACGCATACAGATCTTAGTTCTTATGGACGGCCTCAATGAAACAACCCACCATGTACTCCTACATGGCCTCTCATCGATACCTTTACCAAAACATGTTCAACACGTCCCTCACATTACCGACATAATCATTTCACTCTAGCCCATCACCCGGATGAACCAGACCTGACACAACTCTAAGCATAGCAGGCGTAGCAAGGTAGGAATCACATACATGGCTCAATCAACTCCTACACATGCTAGTGGGTTTCATCTAGTTACTGTGGCAATGACAGGTCATGCAGAGGATAAGGGTTCAACTACTGTAGCACACAGCAGTTTGAATCGCGTTGTCTTAATGCAGTAAACAAGAGCAGAAGCGAGAACATGGGTTTGTATCGGAATGATCAATGGGTTGCTTGCCTGTTGTAGTGGTAGTAGGGTACTGCCCTCCAGATGGATACTCGGGGTTATCCTCGGAGGTAGAACCTACCACGAAAGACACACCGAACATAATCAACACATGACAATATGCAACAATATGATGCATGCTATGACATGGCAAAATGAATGTGTCTTGGCCTAATGCAAGCTAAAACAGGATGGAATGAACTCATTTGAATCAAAGATTCAAATGTTAGCTCATTTAACATGGCCTTATTAGTGCATTACCTTATTCTGCTTAAACAGCAAGGTTAACTTGTTTTTTCATGCATGAAACCATTACAGATGGATAGATTGAATTTTTCTGATCATTTTTCATATATAAATCTTTGCATTTGGAGCTATGATTGATTTTCTATGATTTTTAGAAGTTTTGGCTATTTTCTAGAATTTCCTATTAAAGAATAAATCCAGTAATTGAATTAATGCGTCAGCATGACATATGTGTGACGTCAGCGGGTCAACTAGGTCGGCCAGGTCAAACCTGACTGGTGGGCCCTCTCTGTCAGTGACTTAGGTAATTAACAGAATTAAATTAACACTAATTAGCTGTCAGTGGGGCCTAGGCCCACATGTGAGTGACTAAACTAATTAAATTTAGTTAAAACTAATCCTAAACTAATTAGCAGACCGGCCCCACCTGTCATAGACTTAGGGGGGGTCAACCTGGGCCCACATGGGGTCAAACAGGGTCAACTCGCCGGCGTCTAGTCGCCGGCAAGGCCAGATGCGGTGGAGCAACGCGGGATTTGCACTCCGGTGACCAAAAAGGATGGCGGAGACTATCTACGTGATGCGGGGAGGAAGCCGCGTCGAGTGGTGGCAGTGGGTGGAGCTGGGGTGGCCGGAAACGTCGCCAATGACGAGTTTGGCGGCGGCCGAAGCTCGGGTGAGGATGAACTAGTCGCTAGGGGGCACGATGAGGCCCAAGGTTTGGTGCGTTGAGCTCCTGGAGGTGCGGTAGGACTAGTGGACCGGGTGGCGCGACCATTGGGTGGCCGGATCCTCGTCGGCGACGAGCTCCGCGGCGGTGCGTGCGGGTGAGCTACGTGCGGTCGCTACGGGGCTCGAGAGAGAGAACGGAGAGGGTGGGGAGGTGGCTGAGCTCACGGGGGTCTCGTCGAGGCAGTCAGAGAGGTTGGGGATGAGCTGATGCGGCGGGGGTGGCGAAAGGGATCTCCAGTGGCCGGAGTTGAGGGCAAGCTCGGTGCAGCGTCTCCGGGGCGAGCGAGCGCTCGGGGTTCGGCCTACTCGATGTAGTCGACGACGGCGGAGCTCATGGACACGATGGCACGGCGTGAGGATGACGGAGGGCGCGGCTATGACGACAGTGCGGCGACAGGAGCGTCAGCCATGGTGGGAACGGCGAAGGGAGAGAGACAGGGGGAATGGCGTGTCTAGGGGCTTCGGGGTGCGACGTGGACGCGTCCAGGCGTCCAGGGCGCGGGCGGCAAGCAGGTGACGTCGTGGCGAGCTCGGGCACGCCGGTGTCACCTCCCTGCCTGCCTGGCGGGGAAGAAGCAGCTGGCTGGCGCGGGCCAGCACAGTGCTGGGCCGCCAGGTTGGCCGGCTGGTGAGTTAGCTAGGCTGCGCCAGGTAAGTTTCTCTCTCTCTCTCTCTCTCTCTCTCTCTCTCTTTTTCTGTTTTTCTTATTTATTCTATTATTTCTGTAGCTTCAGGGCTTTATTAAAAATGCGAGGGCATTTCCATAAATCATAAAATTAATCATGGCTACTTCTTAGAATATATCCAACAACAAACATTTTAGTTTATGACTATTTGAGGATTTAAAATATTTTATAGCATTTAAATTCCCAAATGCAAATACCATAAGGATTAATCCAATGACCTTAGATGTCCTAGAAAAATGTGCACCATTTTTGTCAAAGGTTTTGACCCAAAACAAAAAGGGTGGGCTTTTTAGAAGGGCATTTCAGGTTCATTTGAAAAGTTTTTAGTAAACCCTAGTTGTTCCAGGGGGGTGCTAGGGGTTCTGTCTTCCCCATTTCAAATTTAAGAGCAATTTAAACATGATGCACACTCTAATGCTTGAACTAGCTAGGGTGTGACAGTAGTTTAGGAGTAGCGTCTTTCTCTATAGCGCGCTACTGCTAAGCCATTCCATCTCCCACCCCATCCCCTCTATCCGATCCACTCACAGTCACACACTCACTGGATCCCTCTCTATCCCCCGCGCTGGTCCTCCCTCGTCGCCCTCCTCCCTCCGCGTCGCCGTCACCTCCTCCTACTTGCTAGACTCGGTACCGGCCTCCTCCTCCTCCGTCCTCCCTCTCCACTCGCCGCTGGCCGGCCCCTCCTCGCTCCGCCTTCCTCCTCCGTCCTCCCTCCACTGGCCGCCGGCCGGCCCCTCCTCCTCCTTGCTGGACTCGGCACCGGCCTCCTCCTCCGTCCTCCCTACATTTTGATTTAGTTGATTTAGTAGGCTATTTGATTTAGAACATTTCAATTTAGTTGATTTAGTAGGCTAGTTGATTTAGTTGATTTAGAACATTTTGATTTAGTTGATTTAGTAGGCTAGTTCATTTAGTTGATTTAGAACATTTTGATTTAGTTGATTTAGTAGGCTAGTTCATTTAGTCGATTTAGAACATTTTGATTTAGTTGATTTAGTAGGATAGTTCATTTAGTTGATTTAGTATGCACCATTTTCATTTAGTTGATTTAGAACATTTTCATTTAGTTGATTAAGAACTTTTTCATTTAGTTGATTTAGTTACTTTTTGGCAAAATGTAGGTGGTACCTTGTCATCTAATATGTTACTAGATCTTAGGATTATAATTGTCCATCAAATTGCTTCTCGCTGAAGAACCAAAAATATCTCATGCTACTTTTTTTCTTTCCTTGAAGTGGATCGTTAATCCTTTGCTCCTATTGCTATAGGAAAAATGGCGCCACCACCACCACCACTATGTCAACTGTGCAAGTCAAGGTGCACCATCAGCCTTGCATCTGGCAAGCTATTCGACATCTACTTCCAGCCGGGTTTTCATCATGCGGCGGCAAGAAATTAGATGAAATGTAATAACTATTTTGTTTTTAGAGTTGGCATTACTACATTGTGTCATTTTGCTTATTTTACACAGATCGTCCCATGCAATGTGAGGTTGAAATTCAACAAGCTGATAGGAGACACTATGACATTTGAGGCTACTGGGGGGCCATACACTTCGAGAAAGGACGCAATATGTCGCAGACTGGAGGAGATGGATGGGCCTGTTTCGTCGCTCGTATGCGTCTTACAGGTGGTGAGTTGATCAGCTTCTCCTTCAGAGCAGAAAGACCCAAGCTGGCTGTCATTTATCTCAACCTGGTGGAAGATGATGAAGATGATGAAGATAATGAGGACCCACTCGATGAAGATGATGAGGACCCACTTCATGAAGCCATCGTAGCTCAAAGAACAAGGCTGAGCGAGGAGGAGGTGTCCAATCTATGGGACATAATTCCGCCACATGCTGACTTTGTCGGGGTGCCATTGGTGACCCGCCTGACAAATACCACGGTTGATCGACATGATATGGTATGTTATACTTACAAATGCAAATTATCTGATGAAATACTTAGTGTACAGTCCAATGGTATGGTATGTTGTGTGGAATCTAGTCGATGATATGTTTTAGTTTAGAGTTTGATCACATTCTTATTAGTGTAGAATCTAAGGAAACTATTAATAGTGTAGATAATCCATATGTACTTATTTGCGAGGCTATTTATTAATTGAAATGTTTTTCTTATTCAGAAATTGGCAAAGAGCATATCTATGAGTTATGGTATCGAGCCTGATGAAGAAGGCTCAGCTGGACTACGCCTTACTGCAAGGGGCTCCGTCACAACCTGTACTTACCACGTGGACACGGACGGTCGCACACACTTAAACTCGGTTGGGTGGAAGAAATTCCTCGATGGCAAGAATCTTCGTGTTGGACAGGCCATCCTAATTACTATCAGGAACACCAACCGCCCAGGCTTGAGGATGATGATTGTCTTCGATATCATCTAGAACTACATATGTGTGTGTGGCTATATCATCTAGAACTACCTATGTGTGTGTGCCTATATCATCTAGAACTACATATGATGATCGTCGTCGATATCATCTAGAACTACATATGATGATCGCCGTTGATATGACCTTGTACTGCTTGAGGATGCATGTTGACTATGCATTAAATTGTTATCTAGTAATTCCTTCGTTCCAAACTACTCGTCGTGGTTTGAACTAAAACCATGACGAGTAATTTGGAACGAATGGAGTACTACCCAGTAATGGTTTATGAATTTGATATCTACTAGCAGTACCTAGTATCTAGTATCTAAAAGGGAAACTGAAAGGGAAAGGGGTACGGGGGGAAAATGATGAAAGATATAGCAGTAGCGAGGGACTACGAAATAATAGTAGCGCGTTCATGAAAAGCGCTGATGATATCGTCAACAGTAGTAGCGCGGGTAAGGACCGCGCTACTACTATAAGTTAGTTGTAGCGCCTTATTAGTAGTGTGGCCACCCGCGCTGCTGCTAGCCTCAAAACTCGCGCTACTACTAGGGTTTTCCCTAGTAGTGATGGGTTGCTAGAGTGACAGAAGTTTAAACCCTAGTTTATGCGTTGCTTCGTAAGGGGTTGATTTGGATCCATATGTTTCATGCTATGGTTAGGTTTACCTTAATACTTTTGTTGTAGTTGCGGATGCTTGCAATCTATCTATACTTCTAATAATTATGGACTCCTAGGAAATTCCCACGTTAATCAGTAAATACGAGCCGTACATCCGGTGGGGCCGAATTATTACGGTGTAGATTGACTGGTGAAATCCTCAATAAAAATGATTTTATATAACTTTTATTTTAATCAATCTAACAATCCCATATGTTCCTTCAAAAAAAAACACCCGATCTGTTCCAAGAACCCACGTTATTAATTAATTGTCAAAAATCAAAATAGATAAAATACTAACCGTCAATCCTCGGGAGCCAGTTATAATGGTCCGAGTTAATATGCTGACTTTGACGTACAAAACGTTGTAATAACAAACTCTAACCTTAGATTCCATAGTCAAAAAAAATTCTAACCTAACTTCCTTTGACCTGCAAACATTATCTCCCATGAAGAAACCCTAGCGCCGTCAAGAAACACTTGCGCTGTCCTCTCCATGCCATCCTAACTTTGAAGTTTCATACCGGACAGCCTTGAAGAAGAGCTACAGCCTAGACTAGATGGCCTCCCATGCGGGGCTGCATGCTAGCTCTTCCATCGTGAACTAGGGCGGCTAGATAGCCGTGCACGGCGCCGACGCAAGGGCAGGTACATGCTTCACTTGATTTGTTGGGGCGACCTCAAGGGCGAGGAGATGGTGGATGACTGGAGGACGATGGAAGCGCTGCTCGGAAAACTCAATGTTACAGATACAGCCAGTCGAGTGGTTTCTCGCAATACTTGCATACGAGAAGATGGGTTTACGGTAAAATACGGTCAGTTACAAAACCTAGCAGACCCGCTGGATCTATTCCACTTGGAGACGAGCATGTACGAGCCAATCGCTTCATCTATTCCACGGAAACACACATACATGTACACACGATTTGATTGCCATGCTCGTAACATGCCTAATCCCGCAAGCGTGTATATGTGCGTGGAGTCTACGTACGGTCGGAAAGAACTTGATCGATTCAATAGCGTGCTCTCAATGGTAAATTAATTGTCTAGCGATGAAATATGATCAGGTTTACACCAACATCCAATGACTAAATATTTACTGCTTTTTTGCATGCTATGCATGGCAGTGTTTAGATTTTAAAATTTGAAAGTTCATTGTGATCTGGATAACAATAATTGGTAATCTCAGTCATGCATGCAAGCGCTTCACCATCTGGAGGTTTGTCTTATTGCAATGTTTTGAAATTCGGATTACGGAATAAAACACATTATGTTTGCATTACTTCTACTGATTTATTTATTTTTTCTTCTAGAGTGCATGCATACATATCGTGTGTAAATGGTTTGAATTATTTGCTCCTGGCATATATGTACATAAAACACATGGTTTACCGACAGTTGTTTCCAGGGATATGCATTTACGGATTGTCACTTAATTAGGACTTGGGTCTAAACTCATCTATGTGTTTGAACTGTTGATACATAACTTAGTGATGTTTTCATGCATGGTAGTAGGCCACACCTAATTTCTTAACCAACACTCGGGTTGCCGCCTTCTTTTCATCTTACAACACCTGAATCATGTTAAACACTTATACATTTGTTAGTTTCACGAGGAACAACATAATCAAAATTATTTCATGGTGGGTTTGCCAATTCTACCAGTTTGAGATGGTACACGGGAACACATTGTCTATACATACATTCTTAGGTGAAGTTCGATGATAGGTTAATTTGTAACTATGGAATAAAACAAGAGTTCAAAGATTTAAAGATGTTTTGAAAACCCATAGGAACAATAAATAATTTACTTTGATATTTAGAAAATAATTTATTTGATATTCATAAAATAGATGTTCACCAAGCATTATAAACTTATGAGATCACAAAACTATTTTTAATCAAAATACTACATTATTATGTATTACCACTCGACCATTTTGAAAACTTTTTAACAGTGAAAGTTAGAGAAGTTTACCTGCACATTTTACTGGCAGCATTCATTTAGTACAATATGTCACATAAAAATATTAATGTTCTATAGTTCGGAGTTTCAAATTGCATTACCATATATGTTTCAAGATATATTAGGATACAAGAAAACAATTACATAAACGGAAATGAAATCGGTCCACCACCTGGAATTTGTGTTTTTAATACACACTTCAAATAGTTACATGTATAAAAGGTGACACCCTTTCTATAAGGAAATAAGTAGTGTATTCGGCGGCTCGATCTACATCCTCCCCAATGAGAACAACAAACATATTATTAGGGCAATTGTTCAAGCATGATTGCATCTTCTCTAATTTCCTGATTTAATGAACTCTAAAGCTATACCACAGTATCGCAAACATACATGAGAAAACAATTCCCAGTTTCACAAAGCCGAAGAGTATCGTCTTGCTTTTGCTGAGATCAAATATTTGACTTTTCTGTACTAAATGAGAAAATTTGACACATATATTTCTTACCACCTCTATTTCTTAATTTTTTTACTAATCAAATTCCAGTGTGTGCGGATTAGTTGTTTAATAAAATTTATAGCATAAGTGATAACATATGTTCAGTTAATGGTTCATGGTTTTCAATGTTGTAGGCCGATGCCACTGTGATGTATTTTGCTTCTCTGCATGTTTATTTAGTTCTTAGACCTTTTCTTTCTATCTCCTACCGCTCTTGATTGTATCAGCTTCAAACAAGTCCTATGGCAATCCTCAATGGATAAGGTAACACTACCGAATATTCTTACCGGTATGTAGATGTTACTTCACATGACCATTCTTCTATTTGTTTATTAGTATATTGTATTGTGACAACTTAATACGCTAAATCATGGATGATCAATACATGAGTCAGGATCTATGAAGCTTGCTTTTGTAGTACAGCTAGCCTTTTTTGCACGTGCAAGTATTATATTGGCCTGGCCACTTCTATAAAATTTACACATGATATTAAATACATATGTATATATTAATTTGACCTACTATATCTGGCATTTGTTCTATTTTATAATGTTATAATCCAATATCTTAGATTTTTTTTCCAAAAATGTTAGTTGATATACGTGTGTCATGCATGTCCATTCTAATCAACATTTGAAGTGTATGATGTGTGTTGCGAACATTCTCATGGATTACTCTATAATTTTCAGAACAAAGTAAATATTGTCCTTTTTCGCACCATCATTTTCCAAATTAATAAAATGTGTATGTACTTTCGATCAACATCTCATTGGCATAAGAAGAGTCTTTTTCCCTTTTTAGTTTTCCTTTTTTGTGATTTTTTAGTTATTATCTAATATCCTCATAAGAAAAAACAATAGTACTCATATGCAGGTTTATGTGTGTGGTTCACATTGATTTTTGACTATAAACATTATCATGATTATAAATGTGCCCGTGCGAATGCACGGGTCGACGACTAGTAGAGGTTAATCATAAGTGGGATGCTTGTTCAAGTAAGGACAACACCCAAGCACCGGTCCACCCACATATCAAATTATCAAAGTACCGAACGTGAATCATATGAACGTGATGAAAACTAGCTTGACGATATTCCCATGTGTCTTCGGGAGCGTTTTTCCTTATATAAGAGTTTTTCCAGGCTTTTCCTTTCCTACAAAAAGGATTGGGCCACCTTGATGCACTTTATTTACTTTTGTTACTTGTTACTCGTTACAACTTATCCTATCACAAAACCATCTATTACCACTTATTTCAGTATTTGCAGAGAATACCTTGCTGAAAATCGCTTGTCATTTCATTTTGCTCCTCGTTGTGTTTGACACTCTTACTTATCGAAAGGACTACGATAGATCCCCTATACTTGTGGGTCATCAAGACTCTTTTCTGGCGCCATTGCCGGGGAGTGAAGCGCCTTTGGTAAGGAAAAATTTATATAGTGTGCTGAAATTTACTGTCACTTGTTACTATGGAAAGTAATCCTCTGAGGGGCTTGTTTGGGGTATCTTCACCCCGACCAGTAGAGCAAAGAGTTGCTCCTCAACCTACTGAACCTACTGAAAATGAAAATGAAGATGAAAATGCTTGATTTGAAGTTTCTTCGGGTATAATGGAAAAACTTCTAGCTAATCCTTTTTTAGGAGATGGAACAGAACATCCTGATGAACATCTAATATATGTGGATGAAGTTTGTGGATTATTTAAGCTTGCAGGTGTACCTAGAGATGTTGTTAAGAAGAAGGTCTTCCCTTTATCTTTGAGGGGAGATGCATCGACATGGTATAGGCTATGTGATGATATGAGGACTTGGAATTACAAATGATTGAAATTGGAATTTCATCAGAAGTTTTATCATATGCATCTTGTTCATCGTGATCGCAATTATATATATAATTTTTGGCCTCGCGAAGGAGAAAGCATCGCTCAAGCTTGGGGGAGGCTTAAGTCAATGTTATATTCATGCCCCAATCATGAGCTCTCAAGAGAAATGATTATTCAAAAATTTTATGCTCGGCTTTCTGGTAACAATCGCACCATGCTTGATACTTCTTGTGCTATCTCTTTTATGATGAAGACTATTGAATTCAAATGGGATTTATTGGAAAGAATTAAACGCAACTCTGAAGATTGGGACCTCGACAATGGTAAGGAGTCAGGTATGACACCTAAGTTTGATTGTGTCAAATCTTTTATAGACACCGATATTTTCTGTAAGTTTAGCACTAAATATGGACTTGATTCTGAGATAGTAGCCTCTTTCTACGACTCTTTTGCTACTTATGTTGATCTCCCCAAGGAGAAGTGGTTTAAATATCATCCTCCCATAGAAATAAAAGTAGCTGCACCTATTAAAGTTGAAGAAAAGACTATCACTTATAATGATCCTATTGTTCCTACTTCTTATGTTGAGAAACCACCTTTCCTTGTTAGAATAAAGGATCATGCTAAAGCTTCAACTGTGGTTCTTAAAAGTAATATTAAAACATATACACCTCCTGAGCAAGTTAAAGTTGAACCTAATATTGCTATGGTTAAAGATCTCTTGTCTGATAATATAGATGGGCATGTTATTTAATTCTGTAATGAAACTGCTAGAATTGCTAAACCCCGTGATATAGATACACCTAGACCTGTGGTAGGCATGCCTGTTATTTCTGTTAAAATAGGAGATCATTGTTATCATGGCTTATGTGATATGGGTGCTAGTGCTAGTGCAATACCTATTGACTTATACAAAGAAATTATGCATGAGATTGCACCTGTGTGAGGTAGAAGAAATTGATTGTCACATCCCTAGTTCTGGTATGGTCCTAGGCTTGCTTTGTGCATCATGTTTATATTTCAAATGAATTTGAAATGGGGAAGTTGCAAACCCTAGCACCAAAGCAATTCAAATAGGTTCAAATTAAAAGTGGAATTTCAATGAACCCAAAATGCTTTTCAAAAATGTTCATGGTCTTTGGAAAATGTTGGGAACAACAACCAGAGGTGATGCACATTTTTCCTTCTCATTTTGGATTTTTGAATCAATGCTTAAATATTTGAATTGGAGCTGTTTAAATTATATAAATATTTTTAATAGCTCCAAAAATGTTGGGAATTGGTGAGGGCCTCTAGAATATTATATCTAGATGCCACAATTATTTTCAACATTTATGGAAATGTTTTAACATTTCTTTTAAATGCAAAACAAATGTCAGAAATAGAAAAAAAGAAAATAGGAAGTAAGGAAACACTTACCTGACTTACCTGGCGCCCCACCACGGCCCATCCCTGTTCTGGCCCAGCCCACCAGGGGCATGGGCGTCTTCCTCCTCTTGCTAGTAGGCAGAGGGGAAGCTGCGCCCGACGCCGTGCGCGCCGGCACGCAACTGCCTGCCTGGCGCCTCCTCGTCGCCCTGGAACGCCCGGACGACGCCACGCGCTGTCCCTTAACCTCTCACTCCCCCCAGCTCTCTCCTCTCCTCTGTCTCACTCTCTTCACCACGCCCGAGCACTGCCATCGCCGCCGTTCGCCGTTTCCGTAGCCACCGCCTCCCCTCGCTTCTCCGACCAGCTCAGAAGCTCCGCCACGTCGCCTCCCACCTCTCTGTCGAGCCACGTGACGCGGGAAGCCCTGGAGCGCCGCCATTGCCATCGTCTTCGCCTCGGCCGCCGTGGATCGCCGCCGTCAAATTCGCGGCAACCCACGCCTTCCCGAGCTCACCGACGACGCCTTCGGTTTCGCTGTGAGCTCCCCTTCCTCCTCCCCTTAGCCCCGTAGCTCGAGCACCCCCCTAGCCCTGCCGGCCACCTTGGCCGAGAGCTCGGCTCCGCCGTTCATGGCGCCACCGTGGCAAGGGGCCGAGCCAGCCGCAACGGAGCACGTCACCGTGCTCCTGGTGCCACGAGGGTGCCGCAGAGCCCCTCGGGTGGCCTCCCCGTGCCCCACAGCCGCTCCCGCTTGAAGCCCGTGCTCTGGCCGCCGCCCCGAGCTCCGCTCCGGCGAGCTCCGGCCATCCCCGCCTCTCCCACTTGCTCCAGATGACGCGGACGAGCGCTGGCTCCTCGCCAGTGGTCTCCGCCGTCCAAATGGTCGCCGGAGGGCGAAATCCGAGGCCCTCCGCCGCGTCTGGCTCGCCGGCGTCAAGCCGCCGGTGGTTTTGACCCCCCACAGCCCCGTTAACCTCTCCCTCTCTGTCAATGACATGTGGGCCGGCCCTGTTAAGTTCTAATTAGGATTAGATTAACGACTAATTAAACCCTGTTTAGCTAGATGGGTCACTGACGCGTGGGCCCAACCCCATTAACTAAATCAGATTAGGTTATTCTTAGATTAAGATTAACCACAGACACTGACGTGTAGGCCCCACACGTCAGGTTTGACCTGGTCAGCCGCCTTTGACCTGCTGACGTAAGCATGACATAGAGCTGACGCAATAATTGATTTCTGGAATTAATTTAAATCAGGAAATTCCAGAAAATAGTTAAAACTTCAAAAATTCATAGTAATTCAACCGTAACTCCAAATCAAATAAATTATATATGAAAAATTATCAGAAAAATGCAAGGAATCCATTTATGCCAGTTTGATGCATGAAAAACCAACTTATACCTACTGTATAAGTGAAAACGTAATAATGGCATGTTATATATCTAAATTAGGGTTTGCATATGAACCCTTGGTTCATATGGACTTCAACCAAATTGATGCTAGATGCATTAGGGCAAATCATAGCATTTTTGAATGTCATCTTCATGCATCATATTGTTGCATATGGTTGTTTATTGATTGCCGGCACCATTCCCTCTCGATAGGTTCTACTCCGGAAGGTGTCCCGAGTACCTGTCTGAGGAGCAGTGCTTCTTCGTGGATCTATCAGGCAAGCAAACCCCCTTGAGCATCCCGATAAAGTCCCACTCTCTCGCTCCTGCTCCTTTTACTGCATTAGGACAACAACGATTCAAACTGCTACTTTCTGCTGCGGTAGCTGAACCCATTCCTCTGCATGACCTGTCATTGCCACAGTAAATAGTTGAAACCCACTAGCATGAGTAGGAGTTGCTTGAGCCTTGATGTGCCTGCTCACCCATGCTTGTTTTCTTTATGCCAGCTATGCTTAGAGTTGTGTCAGGTCTGATTCATCGGGAATGAATCGGAGTGGTGAACATGTCCTACCGGTAAAGGCTAAGTGTGTGAACACGTTTTGGTAAAGGTAGCGATGAGAGGCCATGTAGGAGTACATGGTGGGTTGTCTCATTGGAACCGTCCTTAAGCACTGAGTTCTGTGTATGTTATCCAAGTCCAGTTACTACCACACATTGGGTTCCGGTTATCCGGCCCCTCTCGACTTATTAACCCACTTGATCTCTGTCTAGGAGTTGCAACTAGTTTCTGGCGTTTGTAGGTAGTGCTACTTGTCTACCAGGTGGTGTCCGACGGGACGGGCTTGGGACAAACTAGGCACTGTGGCACGGTGTACCAAGTGGCACCCGGGTGGTGGGCTTGGGAACCCTGCACACATCGTTTGGGGCCGTGAGCGACACCCCGGCCGGATCTCCTTGCGGATGGAACCCGAATAGGCGATAAACCTGGACGAGAGACTTGTGTGGTTAGTCAGGTCGTGGCCGACACCCTTGCCCGGCTTCCGCTTGAAGGTTGCCGAGGTACATGACGTGTACGGGGCTATAAGTGGCGAGAGCGTGTGTGAAGAAGTACACCCCTGCAGGGTTAATATTATCTATTCGAATAGCCGTTTTCCTCGGATATGGAAACTTGGAGAACTTATATAGTACATAGATAATTTGAAGTGGATACTCTAAAATACGCAAGATAAGCGTGAGTGCTATGGATGGCCTTCTCGTAGGGAGACGGGAACGGATCCATAGTGGAGTATTGATATGGTGAAGTTGTGGACTCGTGTGCGTCTTCTCACCTCAAAGAAGTTTCTGTTACCCGTAGTATAGATTAGCCATTGAGTCAAAGCTGGCTTGCTGCTGTTAAACTCCACCACCCCCTTTGTTGATAATGATGCATATGTAGATAGCTCTGAAGTAAGACTTGCTGAGTACCTTTGTACTCACGTTTGCTTATTTATGTTTTGCAGTTGGTTACACTAGTGGCTTCGACGAGTAGCTTGTATCCCAGCTACGATCTTGTACCCTTGGGAGGGTCGTGTTAGTCAGGCTTCTTAGTCTTTTTCTTTTGTAGTTGTCTGTACTCAGACATGTAATGCTTCCGCTTGTTGCTTGTATGCTCTGAATGATGGGTCATGTGACCCCTGTTTGTATTTATGCTATGTGGCTCTTCTGGGCCCTTACCTATATGAGTTTGAGTTATGTTGTGATTCCATGATGTACCGCACATACATGCATGTTATGCGTACGTGTAACGTGTATTGCTATGTGTGGGATCCGACAATCTAGTTGTTTATCCTTCGCAGCCTTTCTTATGGGGAAATGTAGTCTAGTGTTCCTCGAGCCATAGTAGTCCGCTACAGCCCGGTTCACCGGAGTCCTGCTAGCCCAGTACTACTGTTCAGGACACTTGACTGGCCGGCATGTGTTTCACTTCGTCCCTATGTCTGTCCCTTCGGGGAAATGTCACATGGTGATCTCCGAAGTCCTGCCTAGCCTGCTACAGCCCGGGATCCCCGGTGTCCTGTTAGCCCAGTGCTACAGCCCGGAATCACTCGTTGATGACCGACATGTTCGATGCGATTCATGTATGTCTGTCTCCATAGGTCCGTGCCGCTTTGGGTTCACGACTAGCCATGTCGGCCCGGGTTCTCTGTCATATGGATGCTAGCGACACTGTCATATACGTGAGCCAAAATGCGCAAACGGTCCCGGGCCAGGTAAGGTGGCACCCGTGGGAATACCGTGCGTGAGGCCGCAAAGTGATATGACGTGTTACATGCTAGATCGCTGTGACTTGGGATCGGGGTCCCGACATTGATGTCACTATTTAACTTGCTAATAGAGATACTATATCACCAATGGGAATTGTTAGAGATATTGAAGTCTTGTGTGGGAAAACTAAATATCCTGCTGATTTTCTTGTTCGTGGTTCCCCACAAGATAGCTTTTGTTCCATTATATTTGGTAGACCCTTCTTGAATACTGTTAATGCTACCATAGATTGCACAAGGGATGTTGTTACTGTCGACTTAGATGATATGACTCATGAATTTAATTTCTCTAAATTTAGTAAACAACACCGTGAAGAAGAATTGCCTAGTAAGGATGAAATTATTGGTCTTGCTTCTATTGCTGTACCTCCTAGTGATCCTTTGGAACAATATTTGCTAGACCATAAGAATGATATGTTTATGAATGAAAGAAGGGAAATAGATGAAGTATTATTTAAACAGAAACCTATTCTGAAACATAAATTGCCTGTTGAAATCCTAGGGGATCCCCCTCCACCTAAGGGTGATCCTGTGTTTGAGTTTAAACCGTTGCCTGATAATCTTAAATATGCTTATCTTGATGAAAATAAGATATATCCTGTTATTATTAGTGCTAACCTTTCAGAGCATGAAGAAGAAAGATTATTGAAAACTCTAAAGAAGCATCATGCTGCTATTGGATATAATCTTGATGATCTTAACGGCATTAGTCCCACTCTATGTCAACATAAAATAAATTTGGAAGCAGATGCCAAACCAGTTCGTGATCCTCGACGATGTCTGAATCCTAAAATGAAAGAAGTGGTAACAAAAGTGTAACGCCCCGAGACCGATGTGCCAGGTGTCCTCCAGTTATTCGCTGTTGTGGCATTGTCATTGCTTGCTTGTCATGCATTGCATATCATGTCATCATGCGCATTTCATTTGCATACATGTTCGTCTCATGCATCCGAGCATTTTCTCCGTTGTCCGTTTTGCAATCCGGCGCTCCTATGTCACCCGGTGTCCCTTTCTACCTCTTTTTCGTGTGCGGGTGTTAAACATTTCCGGATTGGGCCGAGATTTGCCAAGCGGCCTTGGTTTACTACTGGTAGACCGCCTGTCAAGTTTCGTACCATTTGGACTTCGTTTGATGCTCCAATGGTTAACCGAGGGACCGAAAAGGCCTCATGTGTGTTGCAGCCCAGCACCCCTCCAATTTGGCCCAAAACCCACCAAAACCCTCTCCATCATCTAGAGCGTTCAATCACGATCGCGTGGCCGAAAACCGCACCTCATTTGGACTCTCCTAGCTCCCTCTACCTATATATATGTGCAACCCTTCCAAATTCGCGGACGAAACCCTAGTCTTCCCTTCTTCGCGCCGCCGGACACGTCCCCGCGAGCCGGACATGTCCAGCCGCCGCGCCGGACCAATCCGGGTGCGACACATCATCCCGCTGGATCTCCTCTCCTCCCCGCCGCCGAAGCCCGCCGGCCCAGATCCGGCCCGCGTGGGGCCGAACCGGGCCAGATCCCGCCGCCGCGGCACGCCTCGCCGCCGCCTCCTCCACCGGCCATCGCCGCCAACCGCCGATGTGCCTCACTTCCAGCCATCGTCGCCTCGCGCGCTGCGCTCCGTCCACCGCTCTGGCCGCCGCCGCCATCGCCCCGAGCGCCGCGGCACCACGAGCTCCTCGCCGCTGCGCCTCCTGCCATGCCGCCTCCGGTGACCGGAGCTCGCCGGAGTCGCCGCTCGCCTCGCCAGAGTTCTTCCCCACTGGATCCGGATGGATGGGATGAGATCCATCCGTCCCACGAACCAAACGGCCCCTCCCGATCCAGATCTCGCCATCCCGCTTCGTCCGGTCCCGTTGACTTTCTCCGGAGGTATAAATTTCACTAAGTCCCCGAGATTTCCATGTTTCAAATGCCCACGTTCATCATGTCGTAACTTTGCACCCGTAACTCCGTTTTGAGCGTGTAGCACATAAAAATGTTCATATAAGAGAGTGCATCATTTTTATTTGAGCTCATCTTGATGCCCAAAATGCGGTTGGAAGAGAGCTATTTGAGTTAATTGTCAGATCTGCTGCATCAAATAGCTATTTGTCATTTTTGCCATGATTAATGTGTGCATGATATGCTCATGAGCTCTACATGTGTTTTGTTATATGCTTTGCCATCTTTATAGAGGTGCTATCCATGTATTTTTGTGATATGTGTGGTGACTAGCACAAGCTTGCAAAGTGGTGCATTCGTTAATGCTGACTTCAGGGACTTAGCAATTCCACTAAGTCCTTGATCTATTTTTATCAATATGCCATATGTTCATGTTGTTTCCTAGTGATCCGTGCCTCTTTTGAGGATGATCAGTAAGGATGTTTTGTTAATCTTGTAGTGCTCTATCCATCCGTGTCTTTGTTTGCAATTATGGAGCAACCTAGCTTGAGTCAATCGAGCTCTACTTTTGCTATTTCGTGTATCTGGGCAGATTGTCTACTTGTTAGCGATTTTGCCGAGGAGGTTGTAGTTGATCCGTGCATGCTATGTTGTTGTAATTGCCATGTCTAGCTTGTATAATGTGTATTCTTGATGGGTGTATGCTTAGATTGTCATGCCTTGCTCTATAGTGAGTTTATCGAGCTCGTAAACATGCCTACTTCTTATCTGATTTGCATGCTCCAGTTTTTCACCAAGTCCGTGATCTGATTATGTTTTTGCCATGTTCACGTGCTTGCAATTGTATTTTCTGATCCCTTTTGGCTCAAGGTCACTAAGGGACTTTTGTTAAGCTCTTTGAGTATCTTCATGACATGCCTTGCTTTGCTATGTTAAGTTTCTGTAGCATCTAGTTGTCATGCTCCAAAGTGTGCTACCTGATCTAAAATTCCAGGCTTGTGTTAATTTCACTAAGTCTGAAACCTGTTTATCAATTGCACTTTTGCCATGCTTGTTTGAACCTGTTAATGGATGAATTGGCCGTAGCTCAGTGTTCATCTTTTGTTAAGAATCGTGAATGGATCCCTGCCATGTATTTTGTTGCCATGTTTGAGTGCTGTAGCATAATTAACGTGTTGCATTTAGATGGCTACTTGTTGTTTATCGCAGACCGGTGCCATATTTGTTTTGCTTGCCATTTCCAAACCATGCATCCGATTCCGGCGATCTTTATATCGATTTCAACTGAAATCACCTCATCTTTCCAGTGGCACTCTTGGATTTCCAAGTTGGGGCCAGCTTCAATCATTCCTTGCCAAATCATGCACATGCATTGCATACCGCATTCCGCATATCATACCATGTTCATGTGTTGGTTGTTTACTATGTTGTGTGCTTCTTTCCGGTGTTTGCTTCTTCAGGTTGGTTCCGGTAACGTCGCGTTTGTGAGGACCCATTCGTCTACGTCCGTTTGTCTTCTTCATGGACTCGTTCTTCTTCCTTGCGGATTTCAGGCAAGATGACCATAACCTCGAAATCACTTCTATCTTTGCTTGCTAGATGCTCGCTCTTTTGCTACGCCTATGCTATGATGCCTACCACTTGCTTATCATGCCTCCCATATTGTTGAACCAAGCCTCTAACCCACCTTGTCCTAGCAAACCGTTGTTTGGCTATGTTACCGCTTTGCTCAGCCCCTCTTATAGCGTTGTTAGTTGCAGGTGAAGATTGAAGTTTGTTCCTTGTTGGAAAATGGAGATGTTGTTCCTTGTTGGAACATGTTTACTTGTTGGGATATCACAATATATCTTATTTATTTAATGCATCTATATACTTGGTAAAGGGTGGAAGGCTCGGCCTTATGCCTGGTGCTTTGTTCCACTCTTGCCGCCCTAGTTTCCGTCATATCGGTGTTATGTTCCCGGATTTTGCGTTCCTTACGCAGTTGGGTAATAATGGGAACCCCTTGACAGTTCGCCTTGAATAAAACTCCTCCAGCAATGCCCAACCTTGGTTTTACCATTTGCCACCTAGCCTTTTCTTTCCCTTGGGTTCTGCAGACTCAAGGGTCATCATTATTTTAACCCCCCCGGGCCAGTGCTCCTTTAAGTGTTGGTCCAAACTATCAGCCGCCGGTGGCCACCAGGGGCAACTTTGGGCTGGCCTACCGGAAGTTTAGACAATCTGAGTGTGCCCTGAGAATGAGATATGTGGAGCTCCTATCGGGATTTGTTGGCACATTCAGGCGGTGTTGCTGGATTTGTTTTAACTTTTCGAAGTGTCTTGTAGAACCGGGATACCGAGTCTGATCGGAATGTCTCGGGAGAAGGTATATCCTTCGTTGACCGTGAGAGCTTGTCATGGGCTAAGTTGGGACACCCCTGCAGGGATTTGAACTTTCGAAAGCCGTGCCCGCGGTTATGGGCAGATGGGAATTTGTTAATGTCCGGTTGTAGAAAACCTGAAGTTGACCTTAATTAAAACACATCAACCGCGTGTGTAACCGTGATAGTCTCTTTCCGACGGAGTCCGGGAAGTGAACACGGTGTTGGAGTTATGCTTGGCGTAGGTTGTTCTAGGATCACTTCTTGATCATACTTTTATCGACCGTGCAGATGATGCAACCAAGCTCAAGGAGGAGCTCGATGAAGATCTTGTCCTTTGTGTTGTTTCATTCTAGTTGATCAGTAGTGGAGCCCAGTTGGGGTCGATCGGGGACCTTGTCGCATTTGCGGTTCTTCTTCTATTTTGGTTTCGTAGTCGGACCTTGATTGTATCTGGTTGATGTAATGCTTTATTCTTGTAATTGTGTGAAGTGGCGATTGTAAGTCAACTATGTATCTTTTCCCTTATGTATTACATGGGTTGTGTGAAGATTACCTCACTTGCGACATTGCTTTCAATGCGGTTATGCCTCTAAGTCGTGCTTCGACACGTGGGAGATATAGTCGCATCGAGGGCGTTACAAAAAGAAATACTAAAGCTTCTGGAGGCAGGTATAATTTATCCCGTTGATGATAGTCAGTGGGTAAATCCTGTTCATTGTGTCCCTAAGAAGGGAGGTATTACTATTGTTCCTAATGATAAATATGAATTGATTCCACAAAGAATTATTACAGGTTATAGGATGGTAATTGATTTCCGTAAATTAAATAAGGCTACTAAGAAAGATCATTACCCCTTACCTTTTATCGATCAAATGATAGAAAGATTATGCAAACATGCACATTACTGCTTTCTAGATGGTTATTATGGTTTCTCTCAAATACCTGTGTCAGCTAAAGATCAATCAAAAGACTACTTTTACATGACCTTTTGGTACTTTTGCTTATAGATGTATGCCTTTTGGTTTATGTAATGCACCTGCAACCTTCCAAAGATGCATGATGGCTATATTCTCTGACTTTTGTGAAAAGATTTGTGAGGTTTTCATGGACGACTTTTCCGTCTATGGATCTTCTTTTGATGATTGCTTGAGTAATCTTGATCGAGTTTTGCAGAGATGTGAAGAAACTAATCTTGTCTTGAATTGGGAAAAGTGCCACTTTATGGTTAATGAAGGTATTGTCTTGGGGCATAAAGTTTCTGAAAGAGGTATTGAAGTTGATAAAGCCAAGGTTGATGCTATTGAAAAGATGCCATGTCCCAAGGACATCAAAGGTATAAGAAGTTTCCTTGGTCACGCCGGATTTTATAGGAGGTTCATTAAGGACTTCTCAAAAATTTCTCGGCCCCTGACTAATTTATTACAAAAAGATATACCATTTGTCTTTGATGATGATTATGTAGAAGCATTTGAAATACTTAAGAAAGCATTAGTCTCGGCACCTGTTGTTCAGCCACCTGATTGGAATTTACCATTTGAAATTATGTGTGATGCTAGCGATTATGCTTTAGGTGTTGTTCTAGGGCAAAGAGTTGATAAGAAATTAAATGTTATCCATTATGCCAGTAAGACTCTAGAAAATGCTCAAAGAAATCATGCTACTACTGAAAAAGAACTTTTAGTAGTTGTATTTGCTTGTGATAAGTTCAGATCTTATATTGTTGATTCTAAAGTAACTATCCACACTGATCATGCCGCTATTAAATATCTTATAGAGAAGAAATATGCTAAACCTAGACTTATTAGATGGGTTATCTTGCTACAAGAATTTGATTTGCATATTGTTGATAGAAAAGGAGCTGAGAACCCCGTTGCAGACAACTTATCTAGGTTAGAGAATGTTCTTGATGACCCACTACCTATTGATGATAGCTTTCCTATTGAATAATTAAATGTCATAAGTACTTCTCGTAGTACTCCTTGGTATGCTGATTATGCTAATTATATTGTTGCTAAATTCATACCACCTAGCTTCACATACTAGCAAAAGAAAAAGTTCTTCTATGATTCGAGACATTACTTTTGGGATGACCCACATCTTTATAAATAAGGAGTATATGGTGTTATTATACATTGTGTACCTAAGCATGAACAGGAACAGATCCTACGCAAGTGCCACTCCGAAACTTATGGAGGACACCACGCGAGAGATAGAACTGCACATAAGGTATTGCAATCCGGTTTTATTGGCCTACTCTCTTCAAGGATGCCCGTAAGTTTGTCCTATCTTGTGATGAATGTCAAAGAATTGGTAATATTAGTAGATGTCAAGAAATGCCTATGAATTATTCACTTGTTATTGAACCATGTGATGTTTGGGGCTTTGACTATATGGGACCTTTTCCTTCCTCTAATGGTTATACACATATTCTAGTTGCTGTTGATTACGTTACTAAGTGGGTAGAAGCTATTCCAACTAGTAGTGCTGATCATAACACTTCTATTAAAATGCTTAAAGAAGTCATCTTTCCAAGATTTGGAGTTCCTAGATATTTAATGACTGATGGTGATTCAATTTTTATTCATGGTGCTTACCGTAAAATGCTTGCTAAATATGACGTCAATCATAGAATTGCATCTCCGTATCACCCATAGTCTAGTGGTCAAGTAGAATTGAGTAATAGAGAACTCAAATTAATTTTGCAAAAGATGGTTAATAGGTCTAGAAAGAATTGGTCCAAGAAACTTGATGATGCATTATGGGCCTATAGAACTCCATATAAAAATCCTATGGGTATGTCTCCGTATAAAATGGTCTATGGAAAAGCATGTCACTGACCTCTCAAACTAGAACACAAGGCTCATTGGGCTATTAAAGAAATTAATTATGATTTTAAACTTGCCGGTGAGAAGAGGTTATTTGATATTAGCTCACCTGATGAATGGAGAACTCAAGCTTATGAAAATGCCAAGTTGTTCAAAGAAAAAGTTAAAAGATGGCATGACAAAAGGATACAAAAGCGTAAGTATAATGTAGGTGATTATGTATTGCTATACAACTCTCGTTTAAGATTTTTTTCAGGAAAACTTCTTTCTAAATGGGAAGGCCCTATGTTATCGAGGAGGTCTATCGTTCCGGTGCCATAAAAATCAACAACTTCGAAGGCACAAATCCGAAGGTGGTAAATGGTCAAAGAATCAAACACTATATCTCAGGTAATCCCATAAATGTTGAAACCAATATTATTGAAACCGTAACCCCGGAGGAATACATAAGGGACACTTTCCAGAACGTTTCAGACTCCAAAAAGGAATAGGTATGTGGTACGGTAAGTAAACTGACTCCAAAACAGTTTTAAGGCAATATTTCCCCGTTTTGGAATATTTAGAAAAATAGAAAAATAAGTAGCAGTCCGGGAAGGACACGAGGGCCCCACAAGGGTGGAGGCTGCGCCCTACCCCCTAGGCGCGCCCCCTACCTCGTGAGCACCTCGTGTGCCTTTCGGACTCCGTTTTCTTGCACGATACTTATTTTGGTCGGTAAAAATTCACTATATATTCTCCTGAAGGTTTTGACTCCCGTATCATGCAAATATTCTCTGTTTTTGTTTCGAGCTGTTGCTGCTACGGATTAGAGCAAGATGTCTTCTCATGAGTCAGTCGAGGAGAGCCGGGTATCTAATCCGGCACCGGAACCAAGGGCAAATAGTGACCCTGACCACTTTGGGCCAGCAACGGAGGAAGAGATTGAGGCCGACTTAATGAGGGTAGATGCCATGGAGGATCAAGAAGTCACCTCTTGCTTCCGAGCTGGGTTCACGATTGGGGAACTACAGAGCTCAGCTATCCAAACTCGGTTATCCCTTCCAATGTTTGATTTCTTTCTTATGAAAATATGAAGAGGAGTGTCACTTGTTCTCCCGCAGCTATGAAACACCCTTGGGTGCAAGGACCTTTAGCCGTTACAGGAAAGCTTCGTAAGGAAACAATGGACCTCAAGCAGCAAGTCAACAAGCTCGAGGAGGAGAATCGTATCCTGAGAGGAATCATCGCCAAGAATATTTCACCAACAACAAAGAAGGAGACATAATAACATGGGTATGGGCACTCCCCTTGGCAACTGCCAAGCTTGGGGGAGGTGCCCCGGTATCGTATCACAATCACAACTCCTATCTTTACCGTTTTCCTTAGTTCGATCCTATTAGTAGCATTTTGATCTAGTAGAATAAAGTTTATGGCATGATCTAGGTTTGAGTTTTGCCTTATGATTTCTCTATGTAATCGAGTCCGTGAGCTATATAATAAAGATTAGTGTTGAGTCAAGGGCTTGCTTATTTTTGCCATGATCCCAAATAAAAGAAAAATGAAAAGAGAAAAATAAATAAAAAGAAACAAAACTTCATATTGATCTTATTGAGAGTAATGACTTCACATAGGAAGAGTATGATGATTTAAAAGTTGTTGGGAGTTGACAAACATAGTTTTGGTCATCTTTGCTATTAATAGGAAGTAATAAAGAAAGAGAGGTCTTCACATATAAATATATTATCATTGACATCTTTTATGATTGTGAGCACTCATTAAAATATGACATGCTAAAGAGTTGATATTGGACAAGGAAGACAATGTGATGAGTTATGTTTTCTTATATCTGAGATAAAGTATGTTGTCATGGATCCTCCAACATGTTGAGCTTGCCTTTCCCCCTCTTTCTAGCCAAATTCTCAGCACCAAGTAGAAATACTACTTGTGCTTCCAAATACCCTTAAACCAGTTTTGCCATGAGAGTCCACCATATCTACCTATGGATTGAGTAAGATCCTTCAAGTAAGTTGTCATTGGTGCAAAGCAATAAAATTGCTCTAAATATGTATGATTAGTGTGGGAGAAATAAGCTTTATATGATCTTGTGATGTGGAAGTAATAAAAGCGACGAACTGCATAATAAAGTTTAAGATCACAAGGGGCAATATAAAGTGACGTTCTTTCGCATTAAGATTTCGTGCATCCAACCATAAAAGCGCATGGCAAGCTCTGCTTCCCTCTGTGAAGGCCCTATCTTTTATTATTATCTTCTGCCTTATGGAAGAGTCCTGGTGATCTTCACCTTTCCTTTTTACATTTTATCCTTTGGCAAGCACAGTGTGTTGGAAGATCCTGATAGATATATCTAATTGGATGTAGGGGGGCATGAGTTATTATTGTTGACATTACCCTCGAGGTAAAAGGTTGTGGAGAGAAACTATAAGCCCCTATCTTTCTCTATGCCCGATTAAAACTCCGTAACCATAAGTATTGCGTGAGTGTTAGCAATTATGAAGGACTAGATGATAGTTGAGTATGTGGACTTGCTTTTTAGCTCTGACATAGACTCTTTCTGATGTTATGACAAATTGCAGTTGCTTCAATGACTGATGTTATAGTTTGTTGATTCTCAATAAGGTTTCTGATTCATACTTTTGCATTGTCAATAGATCATCACTTGAACATAAGTGATCATATGACAATATCTATATATGTAGCTGTTATGAGAATAATCATGATGCCTTCATGTCCGTATTTTATTTTTATCGACGCCTCTACCTCTAAACATGGGGACATATTTATTGTTATCGGCTTTCGCTTGAGGACAAGCGAGGTCTAAGCTTGGGGGAGTTGATACGTCCATTTTGCATCATGCTTTTATATCGATATTTATTGCATTATGGGCTGTTATTTCACATTATGTCACAATACTTATGGCTATTATCTATTATTTTACAGGGTTTACATAAGGAGGGAGAATGCCGGCAGCTGGAATTCTAGGCTGGAAAAGGAGCAAATATTAGAGACCTATTCTGCACAACTCCGAAAGTCCTGAAACTCCACGGAACACCTTATAATAAATAATGAAAAATCCCCGCCAAAGATGAAGACCAGGGGCCCATACCCTGCTCACAAACCCTCTTGTTGGTAAGACAAGGGACAAGGTAACCTAAAAGTTTTCATGGACATTATCTTGTGTGTGCATCACTCTATGTCTATGGATATCCTTGTTTGTTCCTTGTGGGACTAACCCATGTAGGTATTGAAAGTGCAATTCACTCAAATGGATAGCTCCAAGTGATCTACATCAACATTGAGCATCCACATCTTCAACATCTACATGAAGTCATCATCGACAAAACCCAAGGTTAGTTCATCCCTCTTAGGGGGGATATCACATCTAGGGGGAGCTTTACTCTAAGACTTGAGCTAAAGCAATTCTGAAGATGTGAACACAACAATGCTTTATGTAAAAGTGGTAACCCCACTTGAGCTTAAACAATGAGTATGACCTATGATCAAGTGTTCTCACTTGACTCCTAAGTCAATATACTCATATATAGATGACCTAGTCATCGCCAATTGCTTGATAGATGCTAGAATTGGTTGTGCATGCTTTGTCACATATTTCAATTGCCATTTTATTGTGTGAGCATGTTGGTTGCATATTTTACTCATTCAAGGACATCCACTTGTTGTTTTGATTGTTTGGTTTTATTTCCTTTTGCCAAGTGGATGGACAAGAATGCCTAAGAACCTCCTCTAGCTATCTATGCTTTTCTCGTCTCAAACTCTATTCATGCTACACCACAAAATTTGATCAAGTAAGATTCGAACCACTCTGTGTGAGGAGCACTCAGAGTCCCCGATTTGTCATAGACTTAAACTTCCAAAACCTCTTATGATTCTTGGTCTGACCGATATCCTACTTTCGGTCCTACCGAGATCATTAAGTTGATCTGACTTTTTGATCTTGGTGCAACCGATTTGAACCATTCGGTCACACCAAGTTGCAATAACTATATACAATTTTGCATCTCGGTGCCACCGAGTCAGGCTATATATAGTCACGGGCAAAAAATTGGAAATTTCTCTGAACCCCTTGGCCGCGCGATAGCTCGCTCTGCCAACGTGGTCTCTGGATCATCTCCTCGCCGCCAGCCGCCTCCAGTCGCTGGTCTCCATCACCGTCAACGGAATTCTACCCCGCCGTTGCCGCCGTAGCGAGTCTCCGCCGAACTAGGGTATGGACTTGATCTTTGTGCTATCCCCAATCTGATTCCTAGTACATTGTGATCATATTGATTCTAGCCACGTTTGAAACACTCCTATCCAGTCAATGCGTTCGTAGAATAGGTTTGATTCGAAAATTTTAGGGTTAGGTTTCCGCCGAAACCATCTCGGACCCACCGAGTTGAAAAACTTGGTCCCACTGATTTGGCTCATGCCATTGCACAAGTAAGACTCGGTCTGACCAAGAATTACTAATCGGTGTGACCGATTTTGGAACTTTGTGAAACCCTAGCAGTCTTGGTGCCACCGAACTGTGACTCGGTCTGACTGAGTTCACTAGTTTAGGTTCCAAAACTGCTTCGGTATCACCGAGTTTAAAAATCAGTAAATCCGAGATGATTTCTGTGGGAAACTAAAACTAAGATTTTGAGTCATTCTTTTGCAAAAATCTCTGCATTTTGTGATGCTCATCTATTCTACCTCATCTATAAACTATTCACAGGGTCAGCAGATAGCTTGTTCATCATGTCAGATCAGAGTGACAGCCAGAATGTGTCAGAACAGCAAGTGCACATGAGTGAGGGCACTAGTCCCTCCAGTTCTTCTGATGAAGGCAGCAGGAGCACCCCTAGCAATCTGCCAAAAGCTGCCACCAGACAAAGGAAGAAGAGAACCTCAGACTTAGAGGATGAGGACTATGTGGCAGAAGAGGAAGCAACTTCCAAGAAAGTAGTGCTCAAGAAGGAGTATGGCTCAGCTAAAGGCACAAAGCCAGGATTGAAAATCAAAAGGCCAGCAGGTAGACAGCCTATGCCAAAAGCCAGAGCTTCAACTCAAATTCCTGAAAAGCCTGCACCCATAGAGCCAGTTGCCGCTGAAGGGAAGAAGAGGAAGGAAAGGGTCAAAAAGACCACTGCCAGAGTGCTTGGGAGATCCTCAATCATGAGAGACTCAGAAGAGGAAGAGGAAGAAGAGGTTGCTGCACCAGCACCTAAGGCACCTAAGCTTATGGGTGATGCTATCAGGATAGGGGCTGCTGCATCAAAGCCCAAAGAAGCACCCAAAGCTGCCTCCGAGCCCAAGCCAGCACCAAAGAGGAATACAAGGAGCATACCAGCTGCTGAGAAGAACAAGGCCCCAGTGCCTGACATTGCTGAAGAAGAAGAAGGTCAAGTGCTCAGGAAGCTTAAGACCAAGATCCCAGACCACAATGATGCTCATCCTGTGGCTAAGGACATGAAAATCAGAAGAGATTCAGGGCTAAGGAAGTGGAGAGAAGCAGATCCATATGCTTCAAGGAGAAGAACTGCTGTTGATTATAGGTTCCACACTAAGGAACATCAGGACTTCTATGACACAGTTTTGTTGGGCAAGAAGCCCATTGTTTGTGACATGAGATGGGTCAATTGGGAGTACATCAAGGACAATGAAGAACACTATCCTGGAGTGTATGATAGCTTCAATGCTTGTGGAGTAGCAAACTTTGTTGGGCAGAAGCTCACGGAGTGGAATGAAGAGCCGATCATGCAGTTCTACTCCACCGCACACTTCTATCCAGATGGAAGGATTGTGTGGATGTCAGAAGGGACAAGGTATCAATCAACAGTTGCTGAGTGGGCTCAGTTGATCAATGCCCCATAAGAGCAGGAAGATGACTTGGATATCTATGCCAAGAAGAAGATGGACCACAACTCTATGTCCAATGTGTACAAGGAAATTCCAAATGAAGCTCTTGAAACTTTCAAATTTCGCTGAGTGCATTATCTTCTGTCAGGGCTGCCAACTATTAATTGGATTTTGAGGCACACTCTCTTGCCCAAGTCATGTGATCACAAGATGATCAGAGGCCATGCAATCAATTTGCTTCATGTATTTGATGTACCTCAGAAATTCAAGGTCATGAGCCTCATAGTAGAGACTATCAAGAGGACTGCAGCAGATCAGAAGAGGAGCTGTGGTTATGCCCCTCAGATTCAGGAGTTGATCAACTCAAAGATGGGCACAGGCATATACTTATTGGATAAGGAACACCTGCCCATCCATCCAGACTTTGAGGACAATCAAGTTGTCATGAATGAGAATGAACCATCATCTGCACAAGCACAAGCAAAGAAGGAGAAGGCAAGGAAGGAGAAAGCTGCCAAGATGCCAACTCAAGCGGAGGCATCTGAGTATTTCTTGAAGACCAAACAAGAGCAGCTTGGTTACTTGATTGCATCCACACTGAGGATTGAGCAAGGACTGGCCACCCTCACTCAGAATCAGCAGAGCTTAGAAAGAATCAAGGAACATAAGTTCTATGACCTAGATGTGAAGGTGACAGAAATTTAGTCTGCAGTGGAGCAACTTCAGGATGATATGCAGAAGAGGAAGGGAAAGACTATAACTGATGCATTTGCCAGAGTGCCACAAGCTCAGAGGTCGATTGCAGTGCCAGTTCCTGACACCAGAGCCACCACCTCAGCTCCAGCTACAGCACCAGCCCAACCAGCTCCAGCATCTACTTCAGCTTCAACTCCAACCACGTCTACAGAAGGCTTCATCCTTGGAGTGCTCCGGACTCCACAACTGTCGGGTGGTAGGTGCGACATATGCCAACCTATCTTGGTGACGTGGGCTTCATCGTGGTAGGCGTGGCTATAGTATCGCCGCCCGGTGGGCGATTGCTGTAGCCTCACCGCGTCTTGTCTCCTTAATGGGGTGTCTCCTTCAAGGAAGGTGGCAAGCCGGCTATGGGGAGTCAGCTCCGTCTTGGGCCGACTAGGGGAGGCATGGCCGCCTTCGGGTGTCTCTCTGCCCGAAGGGGCCCACCGCCCGCGGGCCGTACTGGCAGTCCATCGTGGATGACATCAGGGTCAACATGGCAACAGTGCTGCGCCGGACGAGTCATGGCTACCCGTACGGCGCACTGTGCTGGTCGTGCTCCAGGATTTGGGGGTGGCTGGCTTCACTGTAGCCACGCCCCGTCACGCCGCCGTTAGGTGGATGCAAACTTTGAGGGTGCGGTCTCAGCCGCTTTGTGGGAGCCGGCTTCTTGGAGTCGGCCTTGTCGAGGCCGGCTTCTTGAAGCTGGCCCTCTCGTGGCCTCCTTTGTGAGGGCTAAAGTCGGGCCACCTTCCGACAACCGGCCCGGGTGACGGCCAGCAAGGGGAAGGCGGCCCCACGTCCTGGGCTCTTGAGAGCCGGACGGGCTCGTAATTTTTCAGAAGGGCCAGGGGAAGCCGGCTTGGCTACCCATGGCTATTTACTCCGACTGTAGTCCCCGAAGCTGAGCGAGCTTCGAGGCGGGCAGAGGGACGAGAAGCTTGGTCAGCTTCCTGCCCTGAGGAGCCAGCTTTGCTGGTGTATGCCGATTTTGGAGAGCTCTGTGTCTTGCAGGTGGGAAAGTGGCTGACCCGCGTGCTGACCGCCCCCCCCCCCCCCGTGGGCCACGTGGCAGAGAAGCCCTGCCAGTGCACGCATGCGACGGGACGTTGCCGCAGGCCCGGGCCCGCCACTCCTAGGCCTCGTCCTGAGCGCTGATCTTCTGCGGCCCTGGTGGACCGCTCGCCTCCCCGTGGTGATTTTATTTCACCGTTAGGGCACAGTAAATGCGGGACGTGGGGGAGTGGGCACGGTCGATCCCCACGTTTCCCCACGCCACGCCTCCTCGGCTCCGCCACGCGAGCCTATAAGTTGGAGGAGGGGGGAGAGACAGAGGTTCGCATGCTCTCTCTCACTCCGCCCCTCCTTGTCTTCCTTACATCCTCTCGCTGCCGTCGCAGCTTCTCGTCTCAGCGCCGCCGCGCCGCCACATCGTCTCGCACCTATGGCGCTGTCGAGCTCGTGGGACGGCTCCAACGTCCATGAGGACCACGTTGAGTTCCTCCACCTGACTCGACGCCTACCCGATGCCAACCTTGTATGGGTCCGCCTGGCACCGGAGGAGGAGATCTCGCCGGCACCGAAGGAGGGCGAGCGGGTCGTCTTCTGCTTGCACTTCCTGTGCGGCTTCGGCCTTCCGGCGAGCGGGTTCCTGCGCTCCTTCCTTGAATTCTACAATCTCCAGTCGCATCACCTCACGCCCAACGCGGTGATGTTGCTGTCGGCCTTCGTATCTCTCTGCGAAAGTTTCTTGGGAGTGCTCCCCACGCTGGAGCTCTGGGGGGAATTCTTCCAGAGCAATCTCGGCACCGTCGTCGCAGGCGTGCCTGCCCCCTGCGGGGCCTACGTCGCCATGAGGAGGTCGGGCGAGAACAATCCGTTCCCATCCATCCCCCTGATCCAGTCGGTGAAGCTCTGGCAGAAGTCGTATTTCTACGTGAAGAACGTCGCCTGGCAAGGAGACCACGTCAACTTGCCTGCTTACGTAGCCGGCCCGCCAGCTGGGAGGCAACCCTCCTGGAGTTTCCGGTCCAGGTCACTGTCTCAAGCCGGGAACGCAGCCGTCTCTCGGCTTCGGGTGATGATCCAGTCAGAAGGCCTGACCGGTGCCGACTTGGTGGCCGCCTTCATGGAGCGCCGGCTACTTCCTCTCCAAAGCCGGCCCCACACGATGTGTCAGATGAGCGGCTGCTTCGACCCAAGCCGGCTGTGCACCAGGGAGATGCCTCATGCGGAGGTGTCGTACATGGTGAATCATATCTCCAATTGTAAGCTCCCCGAGGACTGGCGATACGGCAAGGCGCCGTATTCTCGCGCCAACCCTCCGCCCGTGGTAAGCTTCCCTCTCTTTCTTCTTTTTGTTGGTAGTCGGCCTCATGATGGCCGGCTTCTGATCAGTCGGTTCTCTTTAGCAGAACCCCCTCCTTCCGCCGTCGACCGTGGCAGCAGGGATAGAACACCAGTACGTCCCCGACCGCACGGTGGATGACGTTGATGACCCGGATTTGGGAGCGGCCGCCATGGAAGACGCCATCGCGGGGGTAAACGACGAGCCCGGAGGCACAGGGCTTACTGCCGGCTTCGAGGATTGGCCGGATGATGCCGAAGTCGAAGTCGCCCCGCGACGCCAGCCGGTGCCCGACCACCAAGGCGCGGGCTCGTCTACCGCGTCGGCTGTCAGCAGCGGCACACAGAAGCGTCGGGCCGCGTCAGTCCTCTTCGGCAGCCGGCCAAAGAAGTCCAAGGCCTCCACCGCGGCGACCAAATGAGATGAGGCGGCCGCGAAGGCGGCCCGCTTCCGCAAGGCGGTGAACCAGCCTCAGGCGATCTTAGCGTAAGTCGTCGATTGCTTGGACGCATGCTTTTCATTGTTCTCTTCTGTTGATCATTCTTCCTAACCATTCCCCGCTCGCTGGACAGGGCGCCGCTTTCCCTTGAGCGAGGTCCGGGCGGCTCCATAGTTGGGCCGACTGGAGGGTCTTCTGGTTCCCACCGCGTGGACCCCCGCGCCGACCTCAGGGAGGCCATAGAGCGGAACGCCCGTGAGGCGTGGGAGGAGCGGGAGGCGGTGGAACGAGCGGCTGCCGAGGCGGCGAAGGAGCAGGCCGACGCAGCAGCCAAGGCCCAGGCGGAGGCGGCGGCCGCGGAGACGGAGGCGGAGGGTTCGCGTAACCAGCCTCCGTTGTTCGCCATTCCCCTCCGAGCCGTGGCCCCTGACACCCCATTGCCCCTGGCGAAGGAAATCGGCCAAGACCCGCCATCGATGGAGAGGAGGGAGGACCCCGCAGTCTTCGCGGAGAGAGTGCTGCCGGAAGTGCCAACCGGGGCAGGCCAAGGCAGCCAATCGTCAGCGGTGCCATAGGAGCCGGCCCGGGGTGAGCCGGAGGTCGGATCCGGCCTCGAGGTGCAGCCGGTAACGCGCCGGTGCGTAGGGGGAGGCGCCGCTGCGCCGGAGTCGCGCCGAGTTGCAGGCGCCGGCCAGTCGGCGGAGGCCCTGGAGGCGGCTAGCACCGCCACATCCGAGTGGACTCCCAGCGGGGGGACTGGCGAGCTGAACGTGGCGGCCCAAGAGGTCCGGAGCCGGCTTCAAGCTCAGGCCGCCTTGCTGCAGCAGTACACCCAGGAGTTCCTTTCGACACGGGCTGCCATCCGGGTGAGTCTTTTATCCTTGGTCGATTTGTTCTCTTGATTTCTTCCGTCGGGGCGCGTCAGCGCACCCACCGGGTGTAGTTCCCGAGATTCGGGCCGACTGCCGAGCAGTCGGGTCGGATCTTCCTTGACGACTACCTTATTCTCGCCTCCTGTCTGATCTTCCAGGAGTATCATAACTCTCGTGCTGCCGCCTTCAACTCCCAGGCTCAGGAGTTGGGTCGGAAGACCGAAGACCTAGTCAACAGCCGAAGTAAGTGCTTGATCTTGTTTGTCTCATGTGGGGGCGCGTCAGCGCACCCACTGGGTGTAGTCCCCGAGATTCGGGCCGACTGCTGAGCAGTCGGGTCGGATCTTCCTTGACGACTTTTTCCTCATTGGTTTTTTCTTTTGTCCTTCGTGCTTTCAGGGGCCAACGCCAACTTGAGGAGGGAGCTCGGTGAAGCACAAACCGCCCTTTGCACCAAGGATGCCGAGTACACTGCCTTGGTCCAGGAGCATGACCGTCTGGCCAAGAAGCTGGCTGACCAGGAGGAGAGCCACAAGGCGGCCCTGAAGAAAATTCAGGATAGCGAAGCCGCCCTGAAGGCAGAGTTCGAGACCAAGGCGGCGGGCTGGGCTGAGACCCGGCAAGCGCTGACCGAAGGCTTCGGCCACTTCGAGGACTTGATCGATGGTAAGCTGCCTTCCTTGCGCCTCTCCTGCCCCCGGCCGCCTGGTTTTTGCTCTGGCTTGAGCTGCTTCCTATTCTCTATGCAGACTACCTTCCCAGCTACTCCGCCTTCGCCGCCCAAACCATCGAAGCCCATCGCAAGGCGCGCCGTCAGGCGGGGGTCAGCATTGCTCCAGACGCGAATCGGATGCTTGAGGAGCAGCTCTTGGCGGTCCAAGCGCGGCTGCAGCCGGCTCACCGGATGCTTCGCCGCCTCCAACGTGTCGGAGTGCAAGTGTTGGCCGCCCTCTGGCCCGACGAGATGATCCCCCGCACCCCGAGCCGGACCGCCGACTGGCTGGAGTTTGCGGTGGGTCGCTTTGAAGCTTGGAAGGCGTCGGCGGCCCGGCTTGGAGCCGGGCGGGCGTTGGAGTTCGTCCGAGCCTGGTACCCAGGGCTGAACATGGACCAGCTGCGGACTTGGCGGCTGGAGGCCGACGCGGAGCTAGAGGAGGTGCGGCCGGCAATCGCTCAGCGTGCCTCGACGATCGCCGAGTGCACCGACACCAGCGTTTTTGCGCCTGAAATCAATGATGACGGTGTTGCCCAGCCGGAGGAGTGGTTCGGGCTGAACCCGGCGGTGGGCGAGGACTCAGCAGAGGAGATCGCCTCCATCGACGAAGGCGAAGATGACGAAGAAGAGGACGATGAAGACGTCGAGCCGGCCAGTGAAACAACCGGCCAGCCTCAGGCTGACCGTGCCTCCAGCAACGAGGCGCGCGGAAGCGCACCCTCTGTGGGAGGTGGTGATCAAGCCGAGGTTCGCCAGCCGGCCGCTCCTTCAGCCGGCACAACCGTCTCCACCGATCAGCCCGGCTCGTCGGTCGCCCCGCCAACTTAACCTGCCGTCCTTGTTTTTCCTGCTTTTTGCCTTTTGAACAATCTTTATTAAGCTTTCGCAGTTCCACCCACTGGGGGTGTATTCAAACTATGTTGAATGCTGGCCTCTTGGAGGTCTTTTATGTAAATATTATTGTGTGCGTGTTTGGTTTCCATTCGCGTATGCTTTTTATCCTTAGGCTTTTTTCCTTTGCCGCCTTCCCTCTTTGGGGAGACAAGTACTCGAGCTTTCTTGGATTGAAGTGAAGTGAATGGAAACCGGCCGGCCGGCTACTTTGGTAGTCGGTCGGCGGTAGGAAGCAAACCGGCTTTCGTTATATTTAGTCCGTTGGTCCCTAGCCATTTTTCGTGTGGGCATCCTTTCTTGCTTTTGACTCTTGCCAGCCGGATAGCCGGTTCTTCGAACTGCGACTTTGGCAAGAGCTAAGCTTGGGTGTTGGCAAACTACTTGTCTGACCGCGGGTAGGACTTCTAATATAACTCTAGTCGGCCAGTCCCCGGGCCGACTAGTAGAACTCGGTGCCGGACGGAACAAGTAAATGAAATGACAAAGTCATAAGCATGATACTCTTCATTCATAGATAAAAGATGGCAGTCCCCGAGCCCTCCTCGGGGGGCCTATTGTCTCGTACTTCGTACAAAAGTTAGCCGGATACATACTGCTTTTCAGCTGTAAAATCTTCGAAGGAGGTTGGCGTTCCATGGTCGTTCCGACTCCTTGCCGGAGTCGTCTCTCTTGCGTGCCTTGGGCTTCTGTGCGTCGATTAGGTAGTAGGAGTCGTTTCCTAAAGCTCTGCTGATGATGAAGGGGCCCTCCCAAGGGGCCGAGAGCTTGTGCTGGCTGGCTGTTCGCTGGATCAGCCGGAGCACAAGGTCACCCTCTTGGAAGGATCTTGGTCTGACCTTCCGACTGTGGTAGCGGCGCAAACCCTGCTGGTAGATGGCAGACCGACTGAGGGCTAACAGCCGGCCTTCTTCCAGCAGGTCGACACCGTCTTCTCATGCTTCCTTGGCCTCCACCTCTGTGTACATGGTTACCCGGGGCGAGTCGAACTCCATGTCGGTTGGGATGATCGCCTCGGCACCATACACGAGGAAGAAAGGAGTGAAGCCGGTTGACTTGTTTGGGGTAGTGCGCAAACTCCAGAGGACAGCCGGCAGCTCATCGAGCCAATAGCCGGCTGAACGCTCCAGTGGTACGACCAGTCGGGGCTTGATGCCGGAGAGGATGAGGCCGTTGGCTCGCTCGACCTGGCCGTTTGACTGCGGGTGGGTGACGGACGCTAAGTCTAGCCGGATACCTTGCGTTGCGCAGAAACGTGCCAAGGCTCCTTTGGCAAAATTCGTGCCATTGTCGGTGATGATGCTGTGTGGCATGCCGTACCGAGTTGTTATATCTGCGATGAATGTCACGGCAGTCGGCTTTGCCTCAATCCACTTGGTGAATTTGTCCACGGCGACGAGCAAATGCGTCATGCCGCCACACGCCGTCTTGAATGGGCCCACCATGTCCAGTCCCCAAACGGTGAAGGGCCAGGTGAGGGGAATGGTCTTGAGTGCCGAAGCCGGCATGTGTTGCTTGGAGCTGAAGAGTTGGCACCCTTTGCAATGTTTAACCAATTCTTTGGCGTCGTCCAAAGCGGTCGGCCAAAAGAAACCATGGCGGAAAGCTTTGGCGACGAGTGATCTTGAGGCCGCATGGTGGCCGCATTCTCCTTGGTGGATGTCTCTGAGGATTGCAATGCCCTTCTCCTGCTCGACGCACCGTTGGAGGACTCCAGTGACACTGCGCTTGACGAGCTCGCTGTTGATGTTTGTGCATGCTCCGGCTCGGCGTTGGACTTGTCTTGCCTCTGTTTCGTCAGCCGGCAGATCTTTGTTTACTAGGAAGTTGAGGATGGATTGAGCCCATGATGGAGCCGTGACTTCTTCTATTGCCAATGTGGCTACTGCCACCAGGGTGGGCGGGCTGGGTGGCAAAATGCTGGAGTCGACCGCCGGCTGTTGTCTTGGTGCAATCCCCGGGTCGACTACCGCAGTCCCCGAGCCGGGTGTGGCAGTCCTCGGATCGGGCATAACTGCGGAAGTCCCCGAGCCGGCTACCGAAGTCCCCGGGCCGACTGCTGAAGTCCCCGGGTCGCCTGCTTGGTTCTTCGAGCCGGACCCGGCCGCGTCGGGGTCAGGCGGCACGAAGATAGAATCAGACTCTAGAGACGGCTTGATGGACGGCTTGACGAGGCGTTGTAGAGCGACACCGGTTGGTATTGCTAGCCGAGTGGAGCCTATTCGAGCCAGGGCATCGGCTGGCTCGTTGTCGGCTCGCGGTACGTGGAGGAACTCGCATCCTTCAAAGTATCCACTGAGTTGCTGAACCAGGAAGCGGTAGCTTGCCATATTTGCGTCCTTGTCGTCCCGGTCGCCGTATGATTGCTGAACCACCAAGTCCGAGTCACCATAACATAGAATCCGGCGGATGCCGAGTTCCTTGGCAAGCCGGAGCCCATGTATGAGCGCCTCGTACTCGGCTACATTGTTGGAGGCGGCAAAGTGAATCTGCAGTGTGTATCTAAGCTTGACGACGCCGGCTCCCAAGCCGGTGCGCATCTTGGACCCGTCGAAGTGCATGCGCCAATGGGTGGAGTCGGGAGCCGGTGGCAGGTACTGGGTCTCGGCCCAGTCGATGAGGATGTCGGCCAGTGCTTGGGACTTGATGGCGGTGCGGGGCTGGTAGAAGATCGTGTAAGGGGCCAGCTCGATGGCCCATTTTGCCACCCGGCCGGATGCATCCCGGCTGCCTATGATCTCGGCCAGCGGGGCGGTGCATACGACCGTGACGGGATGCTCTTGAAAGTAGAGCTTCAGCTTCTTGGCGGTGAAGTACACGCCATAACACATCTTCTAGTAGTGCGGGTAGTTCTTCTTTGAGGCGGACAGCACCTCGCTCAAATAGTACACCGGCCTCTGGACCGGCTGGGCTCAGCCCTCTTCTGGGCGTTGGACTATGATGACGGTGCTGACCACCCGACTGGTTGCAGCAATGTAAAGGAGCATGGGCTCTTTCTCAGTTGGCGCCGCTAGGACAGGCGGCGTGGCCAGCATCTTCTTTAGCTCGTGAAAAGCCTGGTCGGTTGGTCGTTCCACTCAAAGTGAGTGCTCTTCTTCATGAGGTGGTAGAGGGGGAGAGCTTTCTCTCCAAGCCGGCTGATGAAGCGGTTTAAGGAGGCCAAGCATCCGGTGAACTTCTGGATCTCTCGAAGCTTGGTGGGGGTCGCCATCCTCTCGATGGCCTTGATCTTTACCGGGTTGCATTCGATGCCGCGTTCAGAGACCTGGAAGCCTAGGAGCTGGACGGCTGGCACTCCAAACACGCATTTCTCGGGGTTGAGCTTGATTTGGAATCGGCGTAAGTTCTCAAATGTTTCTTTAAGGCCTTCCAGCAAGGTGCCACGCTTCTCCGTCTTCACCACAATGTCGTCTACGTAGACATGGGCGTTTCTGCCGAGTTGCTTGAGGAGGCACTTCTGCATGCAACGCTGAAAAGTGGCACCGGCATTTCTCAAGCCGAATGTCATAGTCAGGTAGCAGAAGGCTCCAAATGGCGTGATGAAGGCGGTCTTTAGGCGGTCATCCGGATCTAGCTTTATCTGGTGATATCCTGAGTAAGCATCTAGAAAACTCAACAGCTCGCATCCGGCCATGGAGTCTATCACTTGGTCAATCCTCGGCAGGGCAAAGGGATCTTTAGGGCAGGCCTTGTTGAGGCTTGTGTAGTCTATACACATGCACCACTTGTTGTTCTTCTTTAGCACGAGGACCGGGTTGGCGAGCCACTCTGGAAAGAAGACTTCCATAATGAAGCCGGCTGCAAGAAGCCGGGCTATCTCCTCCCCTACAATCCTTCTCTTTTCCTCTGATAGTCAGCGGAGGGGCTGCTTGACTGGTTTTGCGTCTTCTCGGACATGTAGTTTGTGCTCGGCGAGTTCCTTCGGAACACCCGGCATGTCCTTGGGGGACCATGCAAAGATGTCCCAATTCTCACGGAGGAAATCGGCGAGCTCGCCTTCCTATTTGCTGTTCAGGCTTGCCCCGATGACGGCAAACCTCTCGGGGTGCCCGGGGTCAAGGGGTATCTTCTTGGTCTCTTTAGCCGGCTGGAAAGATCCTTGGGCACCAGACTCCTTGGGGTCGGGGGACAGACTCAGCTACTTGCCGGCCATGGCCACGACCCGGTCCAACATCCTCTTCTCTTCGGCGATCACAAGGGACTCGGCCAGCCAGCTGCTGGCGGCCGCGCACTCGGAGGACTTCTTGTAATCGCCAGCTATGGTGATGACGCCCTTGGAACTCGGTATCTTCATCTTGAGGTATGCATAGTGGGGAACTGCCATGAACCTGGCCAAGGCCGGTCGGCCAAGCAACGCATGGTAGGGGTTCTCCAGGTCCACCACTTCAAACCAGATCGCCTCCCGGCGGAAATGCTCCTTGTCCCCAAAGAGCACATCAATCTTGATCTTGCCGATGGGGGCGCAGGACAGGCCGGGTACGATGCCATGGAACACTGTCCGAGTAGGCATAAGTTGCTTCGTCTTGACATTCAGCTTCTCCAGGGTGTCACGGTACAGGATGTTGATGCTGCTCCCGCCGTCTTTCAGCACGCGGGAGAAACGGGCGGCGTGTCTGTCCGTCACGAGGGTGGCTTCCAGGACCAACGCATAAGAGCCGGGAGACGGCATCACCTTTGGGTGGTCGGCCCGGCTCCAGCTGATGGGTTTTTCTGACCAATGCATGTGTCCGGCGGGGTCGGCAGCGACCACGCTGACTTCCTGGTGCTCTCGGCGTTTGCCGCGCCGGTCTTCGAGCTGGCTTGTAAAGATGATGTAGGTCGCATGCTCGTCGGGGAACTCATCATGCACGGCTCCGACTGCGGGCCGAGCGGCCGGAGGCGGCGGGCCGGCAGGCGGAGGCGGCGCGAGCCCTTCGCCTTTGGAGATTCGGGTGAGCCAATGGCACTTCCGGGTTGTGTGGTTGGACGGCTTCGCGCCGCTGTGGAATTTGCACGGGGCATCGAGAGTTTGCTCGTAGGAGAAAGCCGGCTGCCAAGCTGGCCGGCCGCCTTTGGGCTTCTTGGGCGCGGGCCGCCCTTCAGGCGGCGCGGCTTCGACCGTGGCCACCTGCCAACTGGCGGGAGGCGGCGCAGGGCCCTTGCGTTTGTGGTCGTTCGGGTGTGGGCATCGGCCGGAATCCCCCGCCGGTGTCTTGGGCGCCGGGTTGAGTACTTTCCCGGACGCGTCTACCTGGAGCTCGGTCTTCATCGAAGAGTCGGCAATGGCGTATTTGTCCGCAATGTCCAGAAGCTCGTCGAGGGTAGTCGGCTCGTCGCAGAGGAGCTTGTGCTTGAGGAGGGTGCCTTCCCGGCACCCGGCAGTGAAGTATTCTATGGCTTGCACCTCGTGCACCCCCTCGCAAGAATTGCGGAGCTCGGCCCAATGCGTGAGGTAGTCGCGAGTGGACTTGGCTGGGCCCTGCACGCACAAGGAGAGCTTCCTGGGCTTGGGAGCCCGCTTGTAGGTGCTGGTGAAGTTGCGGATGAGAGCTTCGGTGAAATCTAGCCAGCTGTTGATGCTGAAAGGCTTGAGGCCGTTGAGCCAGGTCCGCGCCGTGCCTTGCAGCATGAGGGGCACGTACTTCACGGCAACGCGCCGGTTGCCGTTGGCTATGCTAACCGCCGTGGAGTAGTCGATCAACCAGTCTTCCGGCTTCACGGAGCCGTTGTACTTGGGCGTGTCTCTTGGGAGCGAGAACCCTTTGGGGAAAGGCTCGTCGTGGATGCGGGGGCGGAAACAAGGCGGGCCGACATCGTCTTCTTCTTCCAGCGCCAGGGATCGCGCCAGGCGGTCGATCCGATGGCGGGCGTCATTCTCGCCGACTCCTTCGCGGCGACCTAGTCGGCCGCTGAGAGTCGGGTGCACCATAGGCGGCAGAGTGGGATATCTCTCTCCACGTGGTCAAGGTGGAGGCGGGTTGCCCCGCCATTCCACAACTCGGGGATGGCCTTCTGCGTCTCGCTCGATGGAGATTCGGGTCCGGCTTCGGCTGGCCGCCGGCTCTTTCTCGCGCCGCGCACGGGTGTTGCTCGTAGTCGGTGTTCGGGACGTCGCGCCGTGATCTTGACGCGGGGGAGGGCTTCCCGCGCGGGCGTCGGCCTTGTGCCGCCGTGCGGCCGCATCAATCAGCTGCAGGATGCGCCGGGTCATGTGAGGGAGTTCTTCGGCCTCCAATCCGTCCAACTCGTCTACGGCCGCCTGGGCGGCACGCAAGTTCTCGAGTGGAGTGGCATAGACCGGGCGGTCGACTCCCAGCGTGTCGGCGATGACAGCGCCGCGTTGCTTGACAACGCCGGCCCGGCTTGGCTCGCCCGGGGCCGGCGGCCGAAGGCGGCGTGGTCAGCTTCGCGCTGGTAGGCCTCAGTGAGGCGTCTCACAGAAGCCAGCCTCCGGCCCTCCGCGAGGAGAGCGAGGCGGCGTGCCTCCAGTGCTTCGTCGTCGGCATCGGCCGGGAGGGGGATGGACAAGTCGTGAGCCGCTGCGTGCGAGGTGTCGTGGGCGCTCTCGTTAGCCGTGCCACCGTGGCCAATGACCATCACCTCGGTGGCGACAGTGTCGCGGCCATCGGTCCGGGGAAGCAGGTCGTCGTAGATTGCAACGTCGGTGGGGAAGGTGTTGAGTGAAGCCGTGTCGGAGTCGACAAGCATCGGGTCGGTGGAGCCAACCGACTCCAAATCCACAGCAGGCTCGCCAGAGACATGGAGCTGGCCGAGGAGGTTGGCGAGGTGGTCGGTGCCCGCATCAGAGGCGAGCTCGTTGGAGATGAGGGTTTCGTCGAGGAGATCGGTGAGGCTGCTCGCCGCGCAGATGCTGGTGACGCCTTGCAGCGCGTCGTGGCAAGCGCCATCGGGCGTGCCGGGCTGGCTACGCTCGCTGGGGAGGAAGAGGGTTCCCGTCCAGAACAGGTCTCCGGACGACGGTGCACCTTGCCCCACGGTGGGCGCCAAATGTTGGGTGGTAGGTGCGACATATGCCAACGGGTGGCTTATCATTGTGGGAGCTAGTAAGACATCGCCGGTGCCTGGAAACGGGATGAGGCGAAGACATGCACGCCGGCGGATCTTACCCAGCTTCGGGGCTCTCCGTGGAGATAACACCCCTACTGCTGCTCTGTGGGGTCTCCGCATGATCACTAGAAGGACAAGAAACTACACAATGCTCCTTGAGCTGTTCGGTGGGAGGAGGAAGAATGGTCGGCTGGCCTGCCTCTTCTCCTCGTGAGGTGTCTAAAACTAGCTGGGGGTCGAACCCTTTGCATGGGCGCCCCGGGGGGTTTATATAGGCCTACCCCCCGGGGGTACAATGGTAATCTGACTGGGCGCGGGGCCCAGCCATCTGTGACTGCACTTGCCGGCTTCTGCGCCGGCCGCTGGGGCCCGCCGACTAGTGGGTCCTGCCGGCTGCCGGCCCCTTGGTCGAAAGGCAGGCCCCACCGTCCAGGATCTGGTCGGCGGCTGGTCACTGTTGCCCTATCTTGGTGATGTGGGCTTCCTCGTGGTAGGCGTGGCTGCAGTATGGCCGCCCGGTGGGCGATTGCTGTAGCCTCACCGCGTCTTGTCTCCTTAATGGGGCGTCTCCTTCGAGGAAGGCGGCAAGCCGACTGTGGGGAGTCGGCTCCGTCTTGGGCCGACTAGGGGAGGCATGGCCGCCTTCGGGTGTCTCTCTTCCCGAAGGGGCCCACCGCCCGCGGGCCGTACTGGCAGTCCATCATGGATGACATCAGGGTCAACATGGCAACAGTGCTGCGCCGGACGGGTCATGGCTACCCGTACGGTCGTGCTCCGGGATTTGGGGGTGGCAGGCTTCACTGTAGCCACGCCCCGTCACGCCGCCGTTAAGTGGATCCAAACTTTGAGGGTGCGGTCTCGGCCGCTTTGTGGGAGCCGGCTTCTTGGAGTCGGCCTTCTCGAGGCCGGCTTCTTGAAGCCGGCCTCTCGTGGCCTCCTTTGTGAGGGCTAAAGTCGGGCCACCTTCCGACAACCGGCCCGGGCGACGGCCAGCAAGGGGAAGGTGGCCCCACGTCCTGGGCTCTTGAGAGCCGGACGGGCTCGTAATTTTTCAGAAGGGCCAGGGGAAGCCGGCTTGGCTACCCATGGCTATTTACTCCGACAACCACCAGAAGATCAAGCCTGAGAGTCGATCTAGCACTATGCATTTTCTAGGAACTTTTTGGTAACTTGTTGCCAAAGGGGGACAAAAATGTATAGATCATAGGCTTCGAGAGAGAGAGAGTGTGTGTTGCTTTTATTCTCTCTTGCTTTATTTGGTGGTTTTTCGAACTTTGTTTGCTTTTGGTTGAGATACTTTGATATGCCTGTGAGACATTGATGATCATGTGTTTGATCATAAGCTACACTTATGCATGCTTGATATTATCCTATCTATCTTATGTGATCATTCACTTTCTTTGGTGATGAGTGCATGTATTTCAATTCTTATCATTTTGAACGCTCCACCAAGATGTATGTGACATGGAAGAGTAACCCATGAGTCTAACTCCTTGTGCATTTGCAGTCCAAAGCAAACTTTCAATATGCACAAATTTAGGGGGAGCTCTTACTTATCACACACTTCTCAAAGCGACGATATATTCCATCTTATTATTATTTGTCGAAGCTTTGATCTATATGTTGTCATCAATTACCAAAAAGGGGGAGATTGAAAGTGCAACTATCCCTAGGTGGTTTTGGTAATTCATAACAACATATAGCTCATTGAGCTAATGCTATTCCAAGATGATTATTTCAGGAAAGCTCAATGATTGGCATGGCATGGATGTTGAAAGTGGATCCCTCAAAATGCTAAGGACAAAGGATTGGCTCAAGCTCAAAAGCTCAAGACTCTTCATTTTATATTTTAGTGATCCAAGATCACATTGAGTCTTTAGGAAAAGCCAATACTATCAAGGAGGGATGAGGTGTTGCTTAATGAGCCTCTTGCTTCATGTGCTTAGTGATATGCTCCAAAACCCTCAAGTACTTTTCCATATCCACATTTGACCTAAACCCAAAGCCAAACTCGGTCCTACTGATTCTTTCAACCCGGCGCCACCGAGTTTCACTTGTCATAGCCATTGCCAAACCCTAGCAAATCGGTTCTACCGATAGGGATCTCGAACTCACCGAGATGGTATTGCAAACTCTCTGTTTCCTTTTCATAACTTTTCGGTCTCACTGAAAGAGTGGATCGGTCCCACCGAGATTGCAATGTAAACTCTCTGTTTCCTTTTTGTAACATTTCGGTCTCACTGAAAGAGCAAATCGGTCCCACCGAGTTTACCTGACCAACTCTCTGGTTAGCTTATTACGAAAATCGGTCTCACCGAGTTTGTGTAATCGGTCTCACCGAGATTACGTTATGCCCTAACCCTAACCATATCGGTCCTACCGAGTTGCATGACAGTCCCACCGAAAATATCTAACGGTCACTAGGTTTACTATTTCGGTCTGACCGAGTTTGTTGATTCGGTCCCACCGAGATTGGTAAATTGTGTGTAATGGTTAGATTTTGTGTGGAGGCTATATATACCCCTCCACCTCCTCTTCACTCGTGGAGAGAGCCATCAGAACACATCTACACTTCCAACCCATATGTTCTGAGAAAGAACCACCTACTCATGTGTTGAGACCAAGATATTCCATTCCTACCATATGAATCTTGATCTCTAGCTATCAGCGTTCTGGGAACAGGGGTCCCCAGACTTGCCTGCCTGCGGCCTACGGCATGGCTCAAAGGAGGCCCAACATGGCCCATCTTCATCAACACAAGACTCAAGACCGTCGCGAGGGGCCAAGTCTCGCGGGGCGGATGACACGGCGTATCCTCAGGCGCAGCCTCCTCAAGCTGGCTCGCGAGGAGGCAGAGAAATCAAGGTGGGGTACCTCGCGAGGTGCCCATGACGCAAGCCATGACGACTCAGGGCGCCAGGCGGGCGCCAGCGCACGCAGCGTCCTTCTTTCCTCTGGTGCAAAGGGGGCAAGCGGAGCCACTGAGTACCGAGGCGTCAGGCAAAGGTTGCCATTTCGGTGCAACGAGACCAAGACCAGGAGGACTATGAGATGGAGGTCACCATGGAGCCCAGCACGGCGTCACCGTAGAGCCTTTCGCAGGCGAAGACCAACTTTAGTCAGGATAAGTGTACTTGCTGTCCCCCTTCAAATTAGCCCGCCATTGTTGGCGCCCTTCCCGCTCAATATTTGGGAAGAGGCCCAGGGCCTTTGCCTACAAATAGGACCAGCCACTCGCATAGCAAGGGGTGGGTTGGTCCGGCTAGCAAGCAGAGAGAGTGATTGAGAGAGAGAGAGAGAGAGGGTGACTGAACTCCTCCCAGCAGTTCGTCGCCCCAGCCAAGAACAGACCCTCGCGAGGCTGTTCTTCCTTGTATTGTTCATCATCATCAGCCCCAAGAGGCAATCCACCCACCACACACTGGAGTAGGGTATTACACCACAACGGTGGCCCGAACCAGTATAAATCTTGTGTCTCTCGTGCAGTTCTTTTAGTAGTTTAGATCTTTGTGAGACGGGGAGGTAGAGGGCGTGATCTCCGCGCGCACCCCAGTGTTCGAACCTTAAGGGTCTGCCGGAACCCGTGAATCCGACATTTGGCGCGCCAGGTAGGGGTGCGCCGGAATTTCCCTTCCTACCGCTCCGCCTCCCGTCGCATCGTCATCACCATGTCCGGCGACCAGGTGGGCAACCAAGGTCCATGGGCGGCGTGGCCCAACTACGCGGAGCCGCCCGCCTCGGGCGGCCCCGCGCCCCAGGCAGCTCATGGTCCGCAGGGCGCTGCGGGCCGCGGGCGACGAGGACAGGCCTCCGCAACCCTCACACCGTGGCAAGCGCGGTCGGCGGCAAGGGCCTCCAATCACGCCGCAACCATGACGTCGTACACCCGCCGGGAGCAGGCGAATTCAAGGGCTGCGCACACGGTGGCCCGGGAGCTGCTGCGGTGCAGACTGCTGGAGGGCGGCCACGACGTGCTGCTGGAGCGAGTGGCAGAGCTCCTAGGCTTCGCCGCCTCGGGGGCTCACCCCTTCTCTACCCAGCTCCCATCTCAAGCCCAGGGTGACCCGCGCGGGGGCTCCGCACGCGCCTGCGGACTCCAAGGCTACTCCGACGCCAGCACAGCTGTCAGCGCCAGACCGGCGGCGGCGCTGCCCCCGCCCCCGGCCCGCGAAGAAGAAGGACTAGATGTGGCCCCGGAGGGCGGCCGCGCTGCCACCCCGCAGTAGGCATGACAGGTGGGACCGCGTGGCATGCAGGGCATCATGGCGTGGCACTTGGGATGACGGCGACGGAGGAATACGTGCCCCTCATGCTGGACCAAGGACACCCTCGCGAGAGCAGGCAAGGCTCGCCCCTCGGCCCAAGCTGGGGGGACGAGGAAATGGAAGCTGAGCCCTTCCAGGAGCCCATGGAGGAACCCGCTGGCCACGCTGGAGGCAACGACTATCGGCCACCGCTAACTCTTCAGGGGCAGGTATATGCTAACCATGGATCGCAGGAGGTGCAGGTCGCCGCGGCAAGCAGCTACCCCGTTCCTACAGTCTCCTGCCCCTCAGGAGGAGGGCGCAGGGGGCTGCGGGAGAGGGGCCGGGATCCTACATCACCACCGCGGCATTCGGAGCAAGGCATTCTCAGGAGGTAGGCCCTCTGCTGGGGAGGTGCCTGAGGGCCTGCCCCTGGCAGAGGACCCGTGGTCGTCGGGGGAACTGCTGGCGACCGCTCTACCCCATCGGGCGGCGTCCTAGGATCCGGTCGTTGCTGGTGGCACTAGAGTGTGGCGCAAGGCGGGGCCCTCGTCTGGCGATATGAAGCAAGGCCAGTACCTGTGAAGAAGGCCCAGTGCCTGTGAAGCTCGCTGCCCCGTGACACTCTCACGTAATAATGGGTGGGGCTGTACACACCCCAGAGTCTTAGGGGTGCCGGCCTCAGGCCCTGGGGCTCCCTCCCACGCCCAGTGGACAACACTTAGCTCCGCACTGGTGAGAAGACGTCCAAGACTATATTAGGTGCCGGACGCGGCTTTTTGTCTGCTTTACGTTGCTTTCCCATGTTGGATTTAAGTTGGATTCGAATTTGAGATTTGCGTGTGTTCGGGGAAGGGGTGCTTATTCTCGCTCGAGCCATTTCTCGCGTTCTGGTTACCGCTTCGCCACAGCTACCTCCCCTCGCGAGACCCTCGCGAGTCCGGTCAGGCCTGGCTCGTGCGCGACCTGAATTGCTACTGTTGCTCCCTCTCGGGAGGACCTTCGGGTGCCTGCGGAGGTTGCCCCATTCTGAAAAGGCCCAGAGCCTGTGAAGCAAGGCGATTTCTTGTGAAGCTATCGCGTTCTGGAAAAGGCCCAGAGCCTGTGAAGCAAGGCGAGTGCCTGTGAAGCTCTTGTGTTTAGAAAAAGGCCCAGAGCCTGTGAAGCAAGGCGAGTGCCTATGAAGCCCTCGCGTTCTGAAAAGGCCCAGAGACTGTGAAGCAAGGCGAGTGCCTGTGAAGCTCTTGCGTTTAGAAAAAGGCCCAGAGCCTCTGAAGCAAGGCGAGTGCCTGTGAAGCCCTCGCGTTCTAAAAAGGCCCGGAGCCTGTGAAGCAAGGCGAGTGCCTGTGAAGCTCTTGCGTTTAGAAAAAGGCCCAGAGCCTGTGAAGCAAGGCGAGTGCCTGTGAAGCCCTCGCGTTCTGAAAAGGCCCAGAGCCTGTGAAGCAAGGCGAATGCCTGTGAAGCTATCGCGTTTAGGAAAAGGCCCGGAGCCTGTGAAGAAGGCAAATGCCTGTGAAGTCATTACGCTCAGGAGGAGGCCCAGAGCCTGTGAAGAAGGCCCACGCCTGTGAAGTTTTTCATCAGCAATGATCTCACATCCTGAGGACCCAACTAGAGAGCACCCAAGGCGTCGCGCCCTCCTGCAGGCTGCCTCGGGGCCAGCATGGGGCAAAGGTAAACCAGCCCACCGTCAGGCACGCGCACAATTTGACTACTACTGATATGATGGACACTAGTTTTTATATGAGGGGCTTCCCCTCCCAAAATGCTCTCACGACCATCAGGCCAAACACCTGAGTTCTATTCATGCAGGGTAAAAGACAGGAGAAGTACATGGTTAGTCTGACAAATCCCCCAACGCATCCTCAGGGGCGCCTCCCGAGCTGTCGCTGGCATCACTGAATTCGCCCTCGTTGTCTGCGCCACCACCAGTGGCGTCGGGGCCATCCACCACACCGCCTTCGTCGGTAGCCACGACCAGGTCGTCGTCATCCGAAGTGAAGGCTCGAACGAGAGAATCCATGTTGTTCTCCACCCAATCCGCCAGGTCGCCTTGGACGGCCTGGGGAACTAGGGCGATGGCGGCGTCAAAGTCGAAGTGGGGATCCATGTTTCGGAGATGGCTGAAGACACGGGAAAAGGCGCGCCCGAGCAGGGCGCGGCTCCTCTCCTCCACCAACCTGTCGGCCCTGACCGACCGAGCCTCCAGCTGCATTTCCACAACGGTGAAGAACTGCAGGTTGCCGACATAGTTAATCGTGTGCGGCTCGCCGACGGCTGCCTCACAGATGTTGCCCAAGGCTGCATTAGCGCTCACTCTGAGCGTGGTGAGCATGGGGCCGTGCGCGTGCTCCAGGACTCGCCGCTGGCATATTTTGTCGGCATTCTGACGCTCAACGGCCTCAGCCTCTTCCATCCGCTGGCAAAGACGGAGCACCTCGGCCTGGGAGGCGGCCAGCTCCTTTTGCGCTGCCTCCAGGGCGGCCCGGGAGGCGTCGACCAGCCGCGTCGCCTCATCCCGTTGGGCCCTCAGGGCTGCGGTTCTGCCCTCGGCTTCGACCCGGATCATCCCCAGCTTCCCCTCAAACTCACGCTCGAGGCCCTGGCGCGCCGTCGCCACCCGACGACAAACCTCCTCCAGGACACGCGCTTCCTGCGTAGCGACATCGTCTTCAGCCTGCGTCACTAGGCGCTTCCTCGTCTCCAGCCACTCGTACTCGCGAGTGCGTTCAGCGGCTTCCAGCGTCAACGCTTCTTCGTGCCTCTGGAGCTCGGCTGGGTCGCCAGAGGCCACCCGCATCGACGCAAGGGCCAGCTCATGCAGCTCCACTTGCTCCTCCAGTGAGTGGCACCGGGCCAGGAGCTCGCGAGCCCGCTCCTCCGCTGCCTCTCGCCATCGGTCAGCTCTCCGGGCCTCCTCGGTGGCCTAGGATCGGGCCACTCGAGAGGCCTCCAGCGACGCCTTCGCTTCTTCATCGTCAAGATCGCGCTGATGACGCGCGAGGGCAATGGCGGCCTCCAGCTCGTGCCTCCCTGCAGCCAGGTGCAGGCCCTCGGCTTCCAAGCGAGTGTCTTCGTCGGCAAGCTCCTCCCCAAGCAAGTCCACCGCGTCGGCCGCTCTTCAAAGGAACCCTTGGCGGCGAGCGCGGCGCTCCCGGGCGCGCTCAAGCACATCTTCCACACCATCATCCGCCTCAAGCAAGCGCGGGGGGCCGCGAATCATCGTTCCTCCTCCAGGCAGGGGGCTGGGGGCTGGCGCCCTCGCGACGGCCGGGCGCGCTGCATCAGAAGACCGGCCTAGGGCCAGCCCATCCCCAGACGAGGGGCGCGGGAGGCGCCTCAACTAGTCGAAGCCCGCGACCAGACGAGAGGCCCATGGCAGGCTGGCTATGCCAAGAGAGGGCCCGCAGAAGGAGATCGCGGGGATAGAAGGGCCGCCGTGCGTTACATGACGATCCTCGCGGAGGAGACGAAGCCAAGGGAGGCGGCACCACGGCGACTTCCGCGAGCTCAGTCGGAAGGGGCCTACGGAGCAAGGATCAGCGGAAGCAACAAGAGGATCAGGAGCCAGAGAGAAAGAGGACTTACTCGTCAGTGGCGAAGTACTTCCTGCGCTTCAGCACGCGACAAGGGAATTCATCACCCAGGGCTTCCCTCTTCCTCTGGAGGGCCTCAAAGTCCACGCGGAAGCGGCCCAAGAGAAGAGCGCAAAGATCAACCTGCCGCGAGGATGGAGCATCAGAGCGGTCCGCGTCAGGGGCGCCTGCCTGGCGCGTGCCGTCCATCACCTCGCCAGAAGACGCGGCTGGGGCCTCCAAGGCCCCAGCCCCAGGCGCCGGGAGCGGCTGCTTGCCACCTTCAGCCGCAGCGGCACGGGCCTCAGGAGCTGTCCCCTCGCGAGTGTCATCCGGCGCTGCCATCTCATCAGGAGCCCCCTCGGCCTCCGGCGCCTCCTGCCTTCCTACTCCGCCACTTGAAGAGGAGCCGCCTTGGCCGGTTGGAACGGCAGTCACCACTATTGGATTCTCGCGAGGTCCTTGGAGGCTGGTGTCGGATTTCGGGTTCCGGCAGACCCTTAAGGTTCGAACACTGGGGTGCGCACGGAAATCTCACCTTCAACCTCTCCGTCTCGATGGGATCTAAACTACTAAAAGAACTGCACGAAAGACACAAGATTTATACTGGTTAAGGCCAACGATGTGGTGTAATACCCTACTCCAGTGTGTGGTTGTCGGCGTTCTGGGAACGGGTGTCCCCAGACTTGCCTGCCTGCGGCCTACGGCGTGGCTCAAGTGGGGGCCCAGCGCGGCCCATCTTCATTAACACGAGGCTCAAGACCCTCGCGAGGGGCCAAGCCTCACGAGGTGGACGACACGGCGCGTCCTCAGGCACAGCCTCGTCAGGCTGGCTCGCGAGGAGGCGGAGAGTTCAAGGTGGGTATCTCGTGAGGTGCCCATGACGCAAGCCATGACGACACGGGGCACCAGGCGGGTGCCAGCGCGCGCAGTGTCCCTCTTTCCTCTTTGGTGCAAAGGGAGCAAGCGTATCAGCAGAGTACCAAGGCATCAGGCAAAGGTTGCCACTTCGGTGCAACGAGACCAAGGCCAGGAGGACTATGAGACGGAGATCACCATGGAGCCCAGCGCAGCGTCATCACCAGAGCCTTTGGCAGGCGAAGACTGCTTTTGTCAGGATAGATGTACTCGCTCTCTCCCTTCAAATTAGCCCGCCATTGTTGGATCCCTTCCCACTCAAATTTTGGGGAGAGGACCAGGGCCTCTATAAGTAGGACTAGCCACCCACATAGCAAGGGGTTTGGTTTTTGGTCGGTCGGTTCGTTGGTTCGTTCGGTCCGCAAGTAGGGAGAGAGAAAGAGAGAGAGAGAGGGTGACTGAGCTCTTCATAACAGTTCATCGCCACAGCCAAGAACAGACCCTCGCGAGGCTGTTCTTCCTTGTATTGTTCATCCACACCAGCCCCAGGAGGCAATCCATCCGCCACACACTGGAGTAGGGTATTACACCACATCGGTGGCCCGAACCAGTATAAATCTTGTGTCTTTTGTGCAGTTCTTTTAGCAGTTTAGATCCCCTCGAGACGGAGAGGTTGAAGGTGAGATCTTCACACGCACCCCAGTGTTCGAACCTTAAGGGTCTGCCGGAACCCAAAATCTGACACTTGGCGCACCAGGTAGGGGTGCGCCGGAATTCGTCTTACACCTCTCCGTGCCCCGTCGCGTCTTCATCGCCATGCCCGGCAACCAGGAGGTCAACCCCGACCCGTGGGCTGCATGGCCCAAACGCGCGGAACCGCTCGCCTCGGGCGACCCCGCGCCCCAGGCAGCTCGCGGTCCGCAGGGCGCTGCGGGCCGCGGGCGACGCGGACAGACTTCGGCAACTCTTACGCCGCGGCAGGCTCGGTCAGCGGCAAGGGACTCCAATCACGCTGCGACAACGACACCATACACCCGCCGGGAGCAGGCGAATTCGAGGGCCGCGCTCATGGTGGCCCGAGAGCTGCTGCGATGCAGGCTGCTGGAGGGCGGCCACGACGTGCTGCTAGAGCGAGTGGCGGAGCTCCTGGGCTTCGCCGCCTCGGGGGCTCACCCCTTCTCCACCCAGCTCCCACCTCAAGCCAAGAGCGACCCGCACGCGGGCTCCGCGCGCGCCCGCGGGCTTCAAGGCTACTCCGACGCCAGCGAAGCTGTGAGCACCGGACTGGTGGCGGCGCTGCCCCCGCCCCCGGCACGCGAAGGAGAAGGACTCGACGCGACCCGCGGCCCCGGAGGGCGGCCGCATTGCCACCTAGTGGCAGGCATGACAGGTGGGGGCGCATGGCATGCGGGGCGCCACAGCATGGCGTACGGGATGATGGCGACAGAAGAATACGTGCCCCGCATGATGGACCAACGACACCCTCACGAGGACGGGCAGGGCTCACTCCTCGGCCCCAGCTGGGGGGACGTGGTGATGGAGGCAGAGCCCTTCCCGGCGCCCTAGGACGAGCCCGCTGGCCACGCTGGAGGCAGCGATCACCGGGCGCCACTAACTCTTCAGGGGCAGGTATATGCTAACCGTGGATAGCAGGAGGTGCAGGTCGCCGCAGCGAGCGACTGCCCCGCTCCTACAGCCCCTCACCCCTTGGGAGGAGGGTGCAGGGGGCTGCAGGGGAGGGGCCGGGATTCGACATCACCACCGCGGCGTTCGGAGCAAGGCGTTCTCAGGAAGTAGGCCCTCTGCTGGGGAGGTGCCTCAGGGCCTGCCCCTGGCAGAGGACCCGTGGTCGTCAGGGGAACCGCTGGCGACCGCTCTACCCCATCGGGCGACGTCCTAGGTTCCGGTCATTGCTGATGGCACTAGAGTGTGGCGCAAGGCGGGGCCCTCGTCTGGCGATATGAAGCAAGGCCAGTACCTGTGAAGAAGGCCCAGTGCCTGTGAAGCTCGCCGCCCCGTGACACTCTCACGTAATAATGAGTGGGGTTGTACACGCCCCGGAGTCTCAGGGGTGCCGGCCTCAGGCCCTGGGGCTCCATCCCACGCCCAGTGGACAGCACTTAGCTCCGCGCTGGTGAGAAGACATCGAAGACTAGATTAGGTGCCGGACGCGGCTTTTGTCTGCCTTTTGTTGCCTTTCCCTTTGGTTGTTGTTTTCCCCCGCTGGATTTAAGTTGGATTCGAATTTGAGATTTGCGTGTGTTCGGGGAAGGGGTGCTTATTCTCTCTCGAGCCGTTTCTCGCGTTCTGGTTACCGCTCCGTCACAGCTGCCTCCCCTCGCGAGTTGGGCCAGGCCTGGCTCGTGCGCAACCCAGACTGCCATTGTTACTCCCCCTCGGGAGGATTTTTGGGTGCTTGCGAAGGTTGTCCTGTTTAAAAAGGCCCAGAGCCTGTGAAGCAAGGCGAGTGCCTGTGAAGCTCTCGCGCTCGAGGAAAAGGCCCGGAGCCTGTGAAGCAAGGCGAGTGCCTGTGAAGCTCTCGCACTCGAGGAAAAGGCCCTGAGCCTGTGAAGCAAGGCGAGTGCCTGTGAAGCTCTCGCGCTCGAGGAAAAGGCCTAGAGCCTGTGAAGCAAGGCGAGTGCCTGTGAAGCTCTCGCGCTCGAGGAAAAGGCCCAGAGCCTGTGAAGCAAGGCGAGTGCCTGCGAAGCTCTCGTGCTCGAGGAAAAGGCCCAGAGCCTTTGAAGCAAGGCGAGTGCTTGTGAAGCTCTCGCGCTCGAGGGAAAGGCCCAGAGCCTGTGAAGCAAGGCGAGTGCCTGTGAAGCTTTCACGCTCGAGGAAAAGGCCCAGAGCCTGTGAAGCAAGGCGAGTGCCTGTGAAGCTCTCGCGCTCGAGGAAAAGGCCCAGAACCTGTGAAGCAAGGCGAGTGCCTGTGAAGCTCTCGCGCTGGAAGAAAAGGCCCGGAGCCTGTGAAGCAAGGCGAGTGCCTGCGAAGCTCTCGTGCTCAAGGAAAAGGCCCAGAGCCTGTGAAGCAAGGTGAGTGCCTATGAAGCTCTCGCGCCCGAGGGAAAGGCCCGGAGCCTGCGAGGCAAGGCGAGTGCTTGTGGAGTCATCGCGTTCGGGAGAAGGACCAGGGCCCATGGAGAAGGCCAACGCATGAGGAGTTTCTCATCAGCGACAACCTCACATGCTGAGGACCCAGCTAGAAATGCCCAAGGCGTCGCGCCCTCCTGTAGGCCGCCTCGGAACCAGCGTGGGACAAAGGTAAACCAGCCCATCATCAGGCGCGAGCGCAATTTGGTTACTACTGATATGATAGACATAGGTTTTTACATGAGGGGCTTCCCCTCCCAAGATGCTCTCACACACCACCAGGTCGAAAGCCTGAGTTCTATTAATGCAGAGTGAAAAAGACAGGAGCGATACGCTCTTAGTCGGACCAATCCCCCAATGCATCCCCGGAAGCACCTCCTGAGCCCTCGCCGGAGTCGCCGAGCTCGCCATCGACGCCTGCTTCGCTGCCGGCGGTGTCAGGGTCGCTCGCCGCGCCATCCTCGTCAGTACCCACGACCACGTCGCTGTCGTCCGAAGCGAAGGCCCTCACGAGGGCGTCCATGTTATCCTCCACCCAGCGCGACAGGTCGTCCCAGACGGCCTGGGGGACTGGGGCGATGACGGCGTCGAAGTCGAAGCGGGGATTCATGTTCTGAAGATGGCTGAAGACACGGGAGAAGGCGTGTTGAGCAAGGCGCGGCTCCTCTCCTCCACCAACCTGTCGGCCCTAACCGACCGCGCCTCCAGCTCCGCCACCACGGCGGTGAAGAACTGCAGGTTACCGGCGTAGTTGATCATGTGTGGCTCACCGACGGACGCCTCGCAGATGTTGCCCAAGGCCGAGTTGGCCCTCTCCCTGAGCATGGTGAACATTGGGCCATGCGCGTGCTCCAGTAGCCGCCGCTGGCGTATTTCGTCGGCGTTCTGGCGCTCGACGGCCTCGACCTCTTCCATCCGTTGGCGAAGGCGGAGCACCTCGGCTTGAGAGGCGGCCAGCTCTTTTTGCGCTGCCTCAAGGGCGGCCCGGGAGGCGTCAGCCAGCCGCATCGCTTCGTCCCGTTGGGTCCTCAGGGCTGCGGTTCTGCCTTCGGCTTTGGCCCGGATCATCCCCAGCTTCCCCTCGAACTCACGCACGAGGCCTTGGCGCGCCATCGCCACCCGACGACAAACCTCCTCCAGGACACGCGCTTCCTGTGCAGCAACGCCGTCCTCCGCCTGCGTCACTAGGCGCTCCCTCGTCTCCAGCCTCTCGTACTCACGGGAGCGTTCGGCGGCCTCCAGCACCAACGCTTCCTCGTGCTTCTGAAGCTCAGCTGGGTCACCGGAGGCCACCTCCATCGACGCGAGGGCTGCCTCGCGCAGCTCCGCTTGCTCCTCCAACGAGTGGCATCGGGCCAGGAGCTCGTGAGCTCGCTCCTCTGCCGCCTCTCGCCACCCGTCAGCTCTCCGGGCCTCTTCGATGGCCTGGGAGCGGGCCACTCGGGAGGCCTCCAGTGAAGCCTTCGCTTCTTCATCACCAAGGTTGCGTTGGCGGCGCGCAAGGGCAACGGCGGCCTCCAGCTCGCTCCTCCCTGCAGCTAGGTGCAGGCCCTTGGCCTCCAGGCGAGTATCTTCAGCGGCAAGCTCTTCCCCAAGCAGGTCCACCACGTCGGCCGCTCGTCGAAGGAACCCTTGGCGGCGCGAGCGGCGCTCCCGAGCGCGCTCAAGCACATCTTCCGCGTCATCATCCGCCCCAAGCAGGCGCCGGGGGCTGCGGGTCATCGCTCCCCCTCCGGGCAGGGGGCTGGGGGCTGGCGACCTCGCAACGGCCGGACGCGCCATATCAGAAGCCCGACCAGGGGCCAGCCCGCCTCCAGATGAGGGGCCTAGGTGGCGCCTCAACCAGTCGCAGTCCAAGACCAGACGGGAGGTACCCGACAGGCTGGCTATCCCCTGAGAAGGCCCGTGAAGGAAAAGCGCGGGGAATGAAGGGCCGCGGCGCACCTCGGGACGATCCGCCCCATCAGACGCCCTCACCACGAGGGCGGAGCTGCTCGGAGCACTTGAGGATGGCGGAGGAGGCGAAGCCGAGGGAGGAGGTGCCTCGGCGACTCCCGCGATCTCAGTCGAAAGGGGCCTGCGGAGCAAGAATCAGCGAAAGCAACAAGAAGATCGGGAGTCAGAGAGGAAAAAGACTTACTCGTCAGTGGCGAAGTACTTCCTGCGCTTCAGCACGCGACAAGGGGAGTCAACACCCAGACCCTCCCTCTTCCTCCGGAGGGCCTCGAAGTCCACGCGGAAGCGGCCCAAGAGAAGAGCGCAAGGATCAACCTACTGCGAGGACGAGGCACCAGGACAGCCTGTGTTGGGAGCGCCCGCCTGGCGCGTGCCACCAATCACCTCTTCAGAAGCCAGGACCAGGGCCTCGAAGGCCCCAGCCCCGGGCGCTGGGAGCGGCTGCCTACCACCTTTAGCCACAGCAGTACCGGCCTCAGGAGCTATCTCCTCACGAGCGGCACACAATGTTGCCCCCTCCTCCGGAGCCTCCTCGGCCTCAGGCGCCTCCTGCGTCCCTTCTCCGCCGCTCGAGGAGGAGTCGCCTTGGCCGATTGGGAGGGGAGTCACCACTACAGGGTTCTCGTGAAGCCCTTGGAGACCGGCGGGGCGCAGCCCCCACTCATCGAAGGCGGGCATCTGCTTCACGAAGTCAGCCTTGCTCTGACAGAGATATAGAAAGGCCCCGCCTTGCCGAATGTTGCCAGGATTGGGGTCCTCGGCTAAAGTCAGGAGCGTCGACTTCAGCGCCGCGGGAGCCAGGTCTTCTTCCTGGAGCCTCATGTCGTCCTCGCGCCCCCGGAAGGCCCACATTCGGCGAGAGTGCCGCTGCAGGGGAGCGACACGGCACAACAGAAACTCCTTCACTACTTTGGGCGCAGTCACGCCGAGTTTCCTCAGGAGCACGAAGCGGGGCTAGACGAAGACAAGCAAAGGGCTCTTCAGCGTCTCCTGGCCCCAACCCAAATTGGGGACGGCAGGCGAGGTCGGCTCCTATAGCAAGGGGCTGGGCACCCCTGCGTCCACATGCAACCTTCGCTCGCGGAACCCGGCCGCGGGCTGGGGGACTCGGAAGTCAATTCTAGACGCCTCGGATGCAGGCTTGGCAACAAAGCTCGCGCATGCCCAGCGCTGGGAAGGATCGACAAGACGCGGTGAGAAGAAGTGGCGCAGCAGGGCGACCGAAGGAGGGATGCCCACCATGGCTTCGCAAACAAAGGCAAAGACCGAAAGGAAGGTGATGGACTCAGGGCTTAGATGCCTTAAGTGGATATGATAATGCGAAAGCACGGCATTGAAGAAATCGGAGAAAGGGGGAACCAGACCCGCCCACAAGGCATCGGTAAAGCACGGGACCTCAGTGGCTGTCCTGTCAATGGATAAGTGGGACGCGGGCCAGGCAGTCGTCCTTCCGCACTCGTTGAAGACGGTGGCCAGGGCCAAGCTGTCCCTGCCCAGGCACTCTTGGTTGAGCACAGTCAACCGGTCGACGAGGGGAGCCACCGCTGGCGGCGCACAAGACGGAGGCATGGATTTCTCTGCTCTCTCCTTCCCCGTCGGAGCCATGGCGATGAGAAGGAGGGGGGGGGGGATTCGATATTGGATTGGAGGCAGGGGAGGCGCTCAAAAGAAGGAAGAACAGAGGACACCCGAGCAACAGGGAAGGGGGCGGCTATGTACAACTACCAGTCCGCCTAGCAGGGCGCACAATAAGGAATCGTGGGGGAACGGTGCCGCCCACGTCCAATCGACTGCCACACGGCGTCCAAGGCCGCAGGCTGTTAGGGCTCGCGGCGCTTCGCCCTTGCCCTTTCCCCTCTCGGCACGGCCAAGTCCATGCGCGCCTTGGGCCCGGGGGCTACTGTCGGCGTTCTGGGAATGGGGGTCCCCAGACTTGCCTGCCTGCGGCCTGCGGCGTGGCTCAAGTGGGGGCCCAGCGCGGCCCATCTTCATTAACACCAGGCTCAAGACCCTCGCGAGGGGCATAGCCTCACGAGGCGGACGACACGGAGCGTCCTCAGGCACAGCCTCGTCAGGCTGGCTCGCGAGGAGGCGGAGAGTTCAAGGCGGGGTACCTCGTGAGGTGCCCATGACGCAAGCCATGACGACACGGGGCACCAGGCGGGTGCCAGCGTGCGCAGCGTCCCTCTTTCCTCTTTGGTGCGAAGGGAGCAAGCGTATCAGCGGAGTACCAAGGCATCAGGCAAAGGTTGCCACTTCGGTGCAACGAGACCAAGGCCAGGAGGACTACGAGACGGAGGTCACCATGGAGCCCAGCGCGGCGTCATCACTAGAGCCTTTGGCAGGCGAAGACTGCTTTTGTCAGGATAGATGTACTCGCTGTCCCCTTCAAATTAGCCCACCATTGTTGGATCCCTTCCCGCTCAAATTTTGGGGCGAGGACCAGGGCCTCTATAAGTAGGACTAGCCACCCACATAGCAAGGGGTTCGGTTTTTGGTGGGTCGGTTCGTTGGTTCGTTCGGTCCGCATGTAGGGAGAGAGAAAGAGAGAGAGAGGGTGACTGAGCTCTTCATAGCAGTTCATCGCCACAGCCAAGAACAGACCCTCGCGAGGTTGTTCTTCCTTGTATTGTTCATCCACACCAGCCCCAGGAGGCAATCCATCCGCCACACACTGGAGTAGGGTATTACACCACATCGGTGGCCTGAACCAGTATAAATCTTGTGTCTTTCGTGCAGTTCTTTTAGTAGTTTAGATCCCCTCAGGACGGAGAGGTTGAAGGTGAGATTTCCGCGCGCACCCCAGTGTTCGAAGCTTAAGGGTCTGCCGGAACCCGAAATCCGACAGTGGTGGATGGATTGCCTCCTGGGGCTGGTGTGGATGAACAAAACAAGGAAGAGCAGCCTCGCGAGTGTCTGTTCTTGGCTGTGGTGATGAACTGTTATGAAGAGTTCAGTCACCCTCTCTCTCTCTCTCTCTCTACTTGCGAACCGAACGAACCAAAACCCAACCCCTTGCTACGTGGGTGGCTAGTCCTATTTATAGAGGCCCTGGTCCTCTCCCCGAATATTGAGCGGGAAGGGATCCAACAATGGCGGGCTAATTTGAAGGGGGACAGCGAGTACATCTATCCTGACAAAAGCAGTCTTCGCCTGTCAAAGGCTCTGGTGATGACGCCTCGCTGGGCTCCATGGCGACCTCCGTCTCGTAGTCCTCCTGGCCTTGGTCTCGTTGCACCGAAGTGGCAACCTTTGCCTGATGCCTCGGTACTCCGCTGATACGCTTGCTCCCTTTGCACCAAAGAGGAAAAAGGGACGCTGCGCGCGCTGGCACCCGCCTAGTGCCCCGTGTCGTCATGGCTTGCGTCATGGGCACCTCGCGAGGTACCCCGCCTTGAACTCTCCGCCTCCTCACGAGCCAGCCTGACGAGGCTGTGCCTGAGGACGCACCGTGTCGTGCGCCTCGCGAGGGTCTTGAGCCTCGTGTTGATGAAGATGGGCCGCGCTGGGCCCCCACTCGAGCCACGCCGCAGGCCGTAGGCAGGCAAGTCTGGGGACCCCCGTTCCCAGAACGTCGACAGTAGCCCCCGGGCCCAAGGCGCGCATGGACTTGGCCGTGCCGAGAGGCGAAAGGGCAAGGGAGAAGCGCCGTGGGCCCTAACAGCCTGCGGCCTTGGACGCTGCATGGCGGTTGATTGGACGTGGGCGGCACTGTTCCCCCACGCTTCCTTATCATGCGCCCTGCTAGGCGGACTGGTAGTTGTACACAGCCGTCCCCTTACCTGTTGCTCGGGTGTCCTCTGTTCTTCCTTCTTTCGAGCGCCTCCCCCTGCCTCCAATCCAATCTCGAATCCCCCCTCCTTCTCATCGCCATGGCTCCCGACAGGGAAGGAGAGAGTAGAGAAATCCATGCCTTCGTCTTGTGCGCCGCCAGCGGTGGCTCCCCTCGTCGACCGGTCGACTGTGCTCAACCAAGAGTGCCTGGGCAGGGACAGCTTGGCCCTGGCCACCGTCTTCAATGAGTGCGGAAGGACGACTGCCTGGCCTGCGTCCCACTTCTCCATTGACAGGACAGCCACTAAGGTCCCATGTTTTACCGATGCCTTGTGGGCGCGTCTGGTTCCCCCTTTCTCCGATTTCTTCAATGCCGTGCTTTCGCATTACCAGATCCACTTAATGCATCTAAGTCCTGAGTCCATCACCCTTCTTTCGGTCTTTGCCTTCGTTTACGAAGCCATGGTGGGCATCTCTCCTTCGGTCGCCCTGCTGCGCCACTTCTTCTCGCTGCGTCTTGTCGATCCTTCCCAGCGCTGGGCATGCGCAAGCTTTGCTGCTGAGCCTGTGTCCGAGGCGTTTGGAATTGGCTTCCAACTCCTCCAGCCCGCGGCCGGGTTCCACGAGCGGTGGTTGTATGTGGACGCAGGGGTGCCCAGCCCCCTGCTATCGGAGCCGACCTCGCCTGCCATCCCCAATTCTAGTTGGGGCCAGGATACGCTGAAGAGCCCTCGGCTTGTCTTCGTCTGGCCCCGCTTCGCGCTCCTGAGGAAACTCGGCGTGACAGTGCCCAAAGTGGTGAAGGAGTTTCTGTTGTGCCGTGTCGCTCCCCTGCAGCGACACTCTCGCCGAATGTGGGCCTTCCGGGGGCACGAGGACGACATGAGGCTCCAGGAAGAAGACCTGGCTCCCGCGGCGCTGAAGTCGACGCTCCTGACTTTGGCCGGGGATCCTAATCCTGGCAACATTCGGCAAGGCAGGGCCTTGCTATACCTCTGTCCGAGCAAGGCTGACTTCGTGAAGCAGATGCCCGCCTTCGATGAGTGGGGGCTGCGACCCGCCGGTCTCCAAGGGCCTCGCGAGAACCCTGTAGTGGTGACTCCCCTCTCAATCGGCCAAGGCGACTCCTCCTCAAGCGGCGGAGAAGGGAGATAGGAGGCGCCTGAGGCCGAGGAGGCTCCGGAGGAGAGGGCAGCGCTGTGCGCCGCTCGTGAGGGGACGGCTCCGGAGGAGGGTGCGGCGCCTGAGGCCGCTCGTGAGGAGACAGCTCCTGAGGCCCGTACTGCTGCGGCTGAAGGTGGTTGGCAGCCGCTCCCAGCGCCCGGGGCTGGGGCCTTGGAGGCCCTAGTCCCGGCTTCTGACGAGGTGATTGGTGGCCCGCGCCAGGCGGGCGCTCCCGACGCAGGTCGTCCTGGTGCCTCGTCCTCGCGGCAGGTTGATCCTTGCGCTCTTCTCTTGGGCCGCTTCCGCATGGACTTCGAGGCCCTCCGGAGGAAGAGGGAGGCCCTGGGTGTTGACTCCCCTTGTCGCGTGCTGAAGCGCAGGAAGTACTTTGCCACCGTTGAGTAAGTCGTTTTCCTCTCTGACTCCTGATCCCCTTGTTGCTTTCGCTGATTCTTGCTCCGCAGGCCCCTTCCGACTGAGATCGCGGGAGTCGCCGAGGCACCTCCTCCCTCGGCTTCGCCTCCTCCGCCATCCTCAAGTGCTCCGAGCAGCTCTACCCTCGTGGTGAGGGCGTCTGATGGGGCGGATCGTCCCGAGGTGCGCCGCGACCCTTCATTCCCCGCACTTTTCCTTCGCGGGACTTCTCAGGGGATAGTGAGCCTGTCGGGCACCTCCCGTCTGGTCTTGGACTGCGACTGGTTGAGGCGCCACCTACGCCCCTCATCTGGAGGCGGGCTGGCCCTTGGTCGGGCTTCTGATATGGCGCGTCCGGCCGTTGCGAGGTCGCAAGCCCCCAGCCCCCTGCCTGGAGGGGGAGCGATGACCCGCGGCCCCCGGCGCCTGCTTGGGGCGGATGATGATGCAGAAGATGTGCTCGAGCGCGCTCGGGAGCGCCGCTCGCGCTGCCAAGGGTTCCTTCGACGAGCGGCCGATGCGGTGGACCTACTTGGGGAAGAGCTTGCCGCTGAAGATGCTCGCCTGGAGGCCGAGGGCTTGCACCTAGCTGCAGGGAGGCGCGAGCTGGAGGCCGCCGTCGCCCTTGCGCGCTGCCAACTCGACCTTGATGATGAAGAAGCGAAGGCGTCGCTGGAGACCTCCCGAGTGGCCCGCTCCCAGGCCGTCGAAGAGGCCCCGAGAGCTGACGGGTGGCGAGAGGCGGCGGAGGAGCGAGCTCACGAGCTCCTGGCCCGATGCCACTCATTGGAGGAGCAAGCGGAGCTGCGCGAGGCAGCCCTCGCGTCGATGGAGGTGGCCTCCGGTGACCCAGCTGAGCTTCAGAAGCGCGAGGAAGCATTGGTGCTGGAGGCCGCCGAACGCTCTCGTGAGTACGAGAGGCTGGAGACGAGGGAGCGCCTAGTGACGCGGGCGGAGGAAGGCGTTGCTGTGCGGGAAGCGCGTGTCCTGGAGGAGGTTTGTCGTCGGGTGGCGATGGCGCGCCAAGGCCTCGAGCGTGAGTTTGAGGGGAAGCTGGGGATGATCCGGGCCGAAGCCGAAGGCAGAACCGCAGCCATGAGGACCCAACAGGACGAGGCGATGCAGCTGGCCGACGCCTCCCGGGCCGCCCTTGAGGCGGCGCAGAAAGAGCTGGCCGCCTCTCAAGCCGAGGTGTTCCGCCTTCGCCAATGGATGGAAGAGGCAGAGGCCATCGAGCGCCAGAACGCCGACGAAATACGCCAGCGGCGGCTCCTGGAGCACGCGCACGGCCCAATGTTCACCACGCTCAGGGAGAGGGCCAACTCGGCCTTGGGCAACATCCGCGAGGCGTCCGTCGGTGAGCCACACACGATCAACTACGCCGGTAACCTGCAGTTCTTCACCGCCGTGGTGGCGCAGCTGGAGGCGTGGTCGGTTAGGGCCGACAGGTTGGTGGAGGAGAGGAGCCGCGCCTTGCTCAAGCGCGCCTTCTCCCGTGTCTTCAACCATCTTCAGAACATGAATCCCCGCTTCGACTTCGACGCCGTCATCGCCCCAGTCCCCCAGGCCGTCCGGGACGGCCTGTCACGCTGGGTGGAGGATACCGTGGACGCCCTCGTCAGGGCCTTCACTTCGGACGACAGCGACGTGGTCGTGGGTGCTGACGAGGATGGCGCGGCGAGCGGCCCTGACGCCGCCGGAAGCGACGCAGGCGTCGATGGCGAGCTCGGCGACTCCGGCGAGGGCTCAGGAGGTGCTTCCGAGGACGCATTGGGGGATTGGTCCGACTGAGAGCGTATCGCTCCTGTCTTTTTCACTCTGCACGAATAGAACTCAAGCTTTCGACCTGGTGGTGTGTGAGAGCATTTTGGGAGGGCAAGCCCCTCATGTAAAAACTTGTGTCTATCATATCAGTAGTAATCAAATTGCGCTTGCGCCTGATGATGGGCTGGTTTACCTTTGTCCCATGCTGGTTTCGAGGCGGCCTGCAGGAGGACGCGACGCCTTGGGCGCTTTCTAGCTGGGTCCTCAGGATGTGAGGTTGTCGCTGATGAGAAACTCCTCATGCGTTGGCCTCCTCCATGGGCCCTAGGCCTTCTCCCAAACGCGATGACTCCACAAGCACTCGCCTTGCCTCGCAGGCTCCGGGCCTTTCCCTCGAGCGCGAGAGCTTCACAGGCACTCGCCTTGCTTCACAGGCTCTGGGCCTTTTCCTCGAGCGCGAGAGCTTCACAGGCACTCGCCTTGCTTCACAGGCTCTGGGCCTTTTCCTCGTGCGCGAGAGCTTCATAGGCACTCGCCTTGCTTCAAAGGCTCTGGGCCTTTTCCTCGTGCGCAAGAGCTTCACAGGCACTCGCCTTGCTTCACAGGCTCTGGGCCTTTTTCTCGAGCGCGAGAGCTTCATAGGCACTCGCCTTGCTTCACAGGCTCTGGGCATTTTCCTCGAGCGCGAGAGCTTCACAGGCACTCGCCTTGCTTCACAGGCTCTGGGCCTTTTTAAACAGGACAACCTCCGCAAGGACCCAAAAATCCTCCCGAGGGGGAGTAACAGCGGCAGTCTGGGTTGCGCACGAGCCAGGCCTGGCCCGACTCGTGAGGGGCTTGCGAGGGGAGGCAGTTGTGATGGAGCGGTAACCAGAACGCGAGAAACGGCTCGAGCGAGAATAAGCACCCCTTCCCCGAACACACGCAAATCTCAAATTCGAATCCGACTTAAATCCAGCGGGGGAAAGCAACAGCCAAAGGGAAAGGCAACAAAAGGCAGACAAAAAGCCACGTCCGGCACCTAATCTAGTCTTCGACGTCTTCTCACCAGCGCGGAGCTAAGTGCTGTCCACTGGGCGTGGGAGGGAGCCCCAGGGCCTGAGGCCGGCACCCCTAAGACTCCGGGGCGTGTACAGCCCCACTCATTATTACGCGAGAGTGTCACGGGGCGGCGAGCTTCACAGGCACTAGGCCTTCTTCACAGGTACTGGCCTTGCTTCATATCGCCAGACAAGGGCCCCGCCTTGCGCCACACTCTAGTGCCATCAGCAATGACCAGAACCCAGGACACCGCCCGATGGGGTAGAGCGGTCGCCAGCGGTTCCCCCGACGACCACGGGTCCTCTGCCAGGGGAAGGCCCTGAGGCACCTCCCCAGCAGAGGGCCTACTTCCTGAGAACGCCTTGCTCCGAACGCCGCGGTGATGATGTCGGATCCCGGCCCCTCCCCTGCAGCCCCCTGCACCCTCCTCCCGAGGGGTGAGGGGCTGTAGGAGCGGGGCAGCCGCTCGCTGCGGCGACCTGCACCTCCTGCGATCCACGGTTAGCATATACCTGCCCCTGAAGAGTTAGCGGCGCCCGGTGATCGCTGGCTCCAGCGTGGCCAGCGGGCTCGTCCTGGGGCGCCGGGAAGGGCTCTGCCTCCATCACCTCGTCCCCCCCAGCTGGGGCCAAGGAGTGAGCCCTGCCCGTCCTCGTGAGGGTGTCCTTGGTCCATCATGCGGGGCACGTATTCTTCCGTCGCCGTCATCCCGTACGCCATGCCGTGGCACCCCGCATGCCATGCGCCCCCACCTGTCATGCCTGCCACTGGGTGGCAATGCGGCCGCCCTCCGGGGCCGCGGGTCGCGTCGAGTCCTTCTCCTTCGCGGGCCGGGGGCGGGGGCAGCGCCGCCACCGGTCCGGTGCTCACGGCTTCACTGGCGTCGGAGTAGCCTTGAAGCCCGGGGGCGCACGCGGAGCCCCCGTGCGGGTCGCTCTGGGCTTGAGATGGGAGCTGGGTGGAGAAGGGGTGAGCCCCCGAGGTGGCGAAGCCCAGGAGCTCCGCCACTCGCTCTAGCAGCACGTCGTGGCCGCCCTCCACCAACCTGCATCGCAGCAGCTCTCGGGCCACCGTGAGCGTGGCCCTCGAATTCGCCTGCTCCCGGCGGGTGTATGGTGTCGTTGTCGCAGCGTGATTGGAGGCCCTTGCCGCCAACCGAACCTGCCGCGGCGTAAGAGTTGCCGAAGTCTGTCCGTGTCGCCTGCGGCCTGCAGCGCCCTGCAGACCACGAGCTGCCTGGGGCGCGGGGTCGCCCGAGGCGAGCGGTTCCGCGCGTTTGGGCCATGCAGACCACGGGTCGGGGTTGACCTCCTGGTCGCCGGGCATGGTGATGAAGACGCGACGGGGCACGGAGCGGTGGAAGACGAATTCCGGCACACCCCTACCTGGCGCGCCAAATGTCGGATTTCAGGTTCCGGCAGACCCTTAAGGTTCGAACACTGGGGTGCGCGCGGAAATCTCACCTTCAACCTCTCCATCTCGATGGGATCTAAACTACTAAAAGAACTGCACGAAAGACACAAGATTTATACTGGTTCGGGCCACCGATGTGGTGTAATACCATACTCCAGTGTGTGGTGGATGGATTGCCTCCTGGGGCTGGTGTGGATGAACAATACAAGGAAGAACAGCCTCGCGAGGGTCTGTTCTTGGCTGTGGTGATGAACTGTTATGAAGAGTTCAGTCACCCTCTCTCTCTCTCTCTCTCTCTACTTGCGAACCGAACGAACCAAAACCCAACCCCTTGCTATGTGGGTCGCTAGTCCTATTTATAGAGGCCCTGGTCCTCTCCCCAAATATTGAGCGGGAAGGGATCCAACAATGGCGGGCTAATTTGAAGGGGGACAACGAGTACATCTATCCTGACAAAAGCAGTCTTCGCCTGCCAAAGGCTCTGGTGATGACGCCTCGCTGGGCTCCATGGTGACCTCTGTCTCGTAGTCCTCCTGGCCTTGGTCTCATTGCACCGAAGTGGCAACCTTTGCCTGATGCCTCGGTACTCTGCTGATACGCTTGCTCCCTTTGCACCAAAGAAGAAAAAGGGACCCTGCGCGCGCTGGCACCCTCCTGGTGCCCCGTGTCGTCATGGCTTGCGTCATGGGCACCTCGCGAGGTACCCCGCCTTGAACTCTCCGCCTCCTCGCGAGCCAGCCTGACGAGCCTGTGCCTAAGGACGCGCCGTGTCGTCCGCCTCGTGAGGCTTGGCCCCTCGCGAGGGTCTTGAGCCTCGTGTTGATGAAGATGGGCCGCGCTGGGCCCCCACTCGAGCCACGCCGCAGGCCGCAGGCAGGCAAGTCTGGGGAGCCCCGTTCCCAGAATGCTGACACCCGGCGGGGCGCCGCCCCCACTCATCGAAGACGGGATCTGCTTCACAAAGTCGGGCCTGCTCTGGCAGAGATACAGCAAGGCCCCTCCCTGCCGGACGTTGCCGGGATTGAGGTCCCCAGCCAAGGACAAGAGCGTCGACTTCAGCACCGCGGGCGCCAGGTCTTCTTCCTGGAGCCTCATGTTATCCTCGCGCCCACGGAAGGCCCACATCCGGCGAGAGTGGCGCTGCAGGGGAGCGACACGGCACAACAGAAACTCCTTCACCACTTTGGGCGCTGTCACGCCAAGCTTCCTCAGGAGCGTGAAGCGGGTCCAGACGAAGACGAGCCGGGGGCTCTTGAGCGTCTCCTGGCCCCAACACGAATTGGGGACAGCAGGCGAGGTCGGCTCCCATAGCAGGGGGCTAGGCACCCCTGTGTCCAGGTACAACCACCGCTCGCGGAACCCAACCGCGGGCAGGGGGACTTTGAAGTCAATCCTAGAGGCCTCGGTCTCAGGCTCGGCAGCAAAGCTCACGCATGCCCATCGTTGGGAAGGGTCGAAAAGACGCAGCGAGAAGAAGTGGTGCAGCAAGGCAACCGAAGGAGGGATGCCCACCATGGCTTCGCAAATGAAGGCGAAGACCGAAAGGAGGGTGATGGACTCAGGACTTAGATGCATCATGTGGATCTGATAATGGGAGAGCACGGCATTGAAGAAATCAGAGAAGGGGGGAACCAGACCCGCCCACAAGGCATCGGTAAAACATGGGACCTCGGTTGCTGTCCTGTCAATGGAGAAGTGGGATGCGGGCCAGGCCGTCGTCCTCTCGCACTCATTGAAGACGGTGGCCAGGGCCAAGCTGTCCCTGCCCATGCACTCTTGATTGAGTACGGTCGACTGGCCGGCGACAGGGGCCACCGATGGCGGCGCACAAGACGGAGGCATGGGTTTCTCCCCTCTCTCCTTCCTCGTCGGAGCCATGGTGATGGCAAGGAGGGGGAAGATTCGAGATTGGATTGGAGGAGGGACCAGGCGTTCGAAGGAAGGAAGAACAGGAGATGCTCGAGCAACAAGAAGGGGAGCAGCTATGTGCAACCACAAGTCCGCCTGACAGGGCGCAGAATAAGGGGGCGTGAGGGGAACAGTGCCGCCCATGTCCCATCAACCGCCACGTGGCTCCCAAGGCCGCAGGCTGTTAGGGCCCGCGGCGCTTCGCCCGTGCCCTTTCGCCTCTCAGCACGGCCAAGTCCATGCGTGCCTTGGGCCCGGGGGCTACTGTCGGCGTTCTAGGAACGGGGGTCCCTAGACTTGCCTGCCTGCGGCGTGGCTCAAAGGAGGCCTAGCATGGCCCATCTTCATCAACACAAGACTCAAGACCCTCCCGAGGGGCCAAGTCTCGCGGGGAGGACGACACGGCGCATCCTCAGGCGCAGCCTCCTCAGGCTGGCTCGCGAGGAGGCGGAGAAATCAAGGCGGGGTACCTCGCGAGGTGCCCATGACGCAAGCCATGACGACTCAGGGCGCCAGGCGGGCGCCAGCGCGTGCAACGTCCTTCTATCCTCTTTGGTGCAAAGGGGGCAAGCGCAGCCGCTGAGTACCGAGGCGTCAGGCAAAGGTTGCCATTTCGGTGCAATGAGACCAAGACCAGGAGGACTACGAGACGGAGGTCACCATGGAGCCCAGCACGGCGTCACCGCAGAGCCTTTTGCAGGCGAAGACCAACTTTAGTCAGGATAAGTGTACTTGCTGTCCCCCTTCAAATTAGCCCGCCATTGTTGGCGCCCTTCCCGCTCAATATTTGGGAAGAGGCCCAGGGCCTTTGCCTACAAATAGGACCAGCCACTCGCATAGCAAGGGGTGGGTTTGTCTGGCTAGCAAGCAGAGAGAGTGAGTGAGAAAGAGAGAGAGGGTGACTGAACTCCTCCCAGCAGTTTGTCGCCCCAGCTAAGAACAGACCCTCGCGAGGCTGTTCTTCCTTGTATTGTTCATCATCATCAGCCCCAAGAGGCAATCCACCCACCACACACTGGAGTAGGGTATTACACCACAACGGTGGCCCGAACCAGTATAAATCTTGTGTCTCTCGTGCAGTTTTTTTAGTAGTTTAGATCTTTGTGAGATGGGGAGGTAGAGGGCGTGATCTCCGCGCGCACCCCAGTGTTCGAACCTTAAGGGTCTGCCGGAACCCGTGAATCCGACACTAGCCTTCCCCAAGTTGCTTTCCACTCAAATCTTCTTTCCACCAAATTCAAATCCTATGAGAGAGAGTTGAGTGTTGGGGAGACTATCATTTGAAGCACAAGAGCAAGGAGTTCATCATTAACACACCATTTGTTACTTCTTCGAGAGTGGTGTCTCCTAGATTGGCTAGGTATCACTTGGGAGCCTCCGACAAGATTGTGGAGTTGAACCAAGGAGTTTGTAAGGGCAAGGAGATCGCCTACTTCGTGAAGATCTACCTCTAGTGAGGCAAGTCCTTCGTGGGCGATGGCCATGGTGGGATAGACAAGGTTGCTTCTTCGTGGACCCTTCGTGGGTGGAGCCCTTCGTGGACTCACGCAACCATTACCCTTCGTGGGTTGAAGTCTCCATCAACGTGGATGTAGGATAGCACCACCTATCCGAACCACGGGAAAAATATCCGTGTCTGCAATTGCGTTTGAATTCTCTAAACCCTTCCCTTTACATTCTTGCAAGTTGCATGCTTTACTTTCCGTTGCCAATATATTCTTTGCATGCTTGCTTGAATTGTGTGATGATTGCTTGACTTGTCCTAAAGTAGCTAAAATCTGCCAAGAACTAAAATTGGGAAAAGGTTAAGTTTTTATTTGGTCAAGTAGTCTAATCACCCCCCTCCAGACATACTTTCGATCCTACAAGTGGTATCCGAGCTTTGGTCTCCATTTGCTTTGATTTCCATAGCTTTTGGTGGTCATAGCCTTGGTTTCACAACCTACGAGAGTATGGCGTCTAGCGAGGGAAATTATCACCATAGAGGTCCTTACTTTGATGGTACAAATTTTGCTAGTTGGAAGCATAAAATGAAAATGCATATTGTTGGACATAACCCCACCGTTTGGGCTATTGTGTGTGTTGGTTTGCAAGGTGACTTATTTGATGGGAAAGAACCAAACCGTGAATCTACCGCGGATGAGTTGAAGATGTTGCAATACAATAGTCAAGCTTGTGATATTCTCTTCAACGGATTGTGCCCCGAAGAATTTAGCAAAATCAGCCGTCTTGAGAATGCAAAGGAAATTTGGGACACTTTGATTGATATGCACGAAGGTACTGTCTCCGTCAAGGAATCCAAATTGGATGTGCTTCAAAGTCAACTTGACAAGTTCAAAATGAAGGATGGTGAAGGTGTCGCTGAAATGTACTCTAGGCTTGCTCTCATCACAAATGAGATTGTCGGCTTAGGGAGTGAAGAGATGACCGATAGATTCATGATCAAGAAGATTCTAAGAGCCTTGGATGGAAAATATGATACCGTGTGCACATTGATCCAAATGATGCCCAATTACAAAGATCGGAGGTAATTGGAAGAATTGTTGCTCATGAGATGTCACTTAAGGATAAAGAGGAACTTCACAACAAATCAAGTGGTGCCTACAAAGCCTCATGTGAAGCCCCTACATCATCAAGTGAGAAACAAAACTTCAATGAAGAATTGAGCTTAATGGTGAAGAAGTTCAACAAGTTCTACAAGAGTAGAAGCAAAGATTGAAGCTCCAAGTCAAGGTCCTACAATGACAAAAGATCTTCTAGTCGAGAGCGAAATTGCTACAATTGTGGAAGACCCGGACACTATTCCAATGAGTGTACGGCTCCCTACAAGAGAAGACTCTCCAAAAAGAAGAAGCAAAAGAGAAGAATCACCACCAAGAGAGAGAATGAGTAGAGATGATCGTTATGAACGAAGATACTCACAGAGAAGCAAGGATTCGGAAAGGAAGGAAAAATCATCAAGGAGCTACATAAAACGAAGACATCAAGCTCATGTTGGTGAATGGGTATCCGGCTCCGACTCCGACGACCACTCCGAGAGAAGTTATCACTCCGACTCCGAATATACTCAAGATGAAGGTGTTGCCGGTCTAGCACTTGTGACAACCAACTCCTACGATATATTTGACTCACCAAATGAAGGAATTGGAAGATTCTTCATGACCAAAGGTCCTAAGGTAACACACCCCGAGTATGTTGATTTTAATAGTGATGAAGATGACTTGTTAGGTGATGATGATTTACTTGTTGACAACTCTAGCGATGAATACTATGATGAAACATCAATTAATCATGCTAATCAAGATAAAATGAATGACAATTATAAGGAGAAGATTGAGGCTCTAACTAAAGAACTAAACACTCTTAAGTTAGCTCATGAAACTATCTTCGAAGATCATCGAGAACTTTTAAGAGCTCATGAGAAGTTACGCTTTGAAAAGCTCAATCTTGAGCAAGAGCATGAGTTTTTAAAGGCAATCAATGATGATCTCCGCAAGAAAAGTTCTTCTTACATTGCCAAGCATTTACTCTTATCCACTTACATGCCTGAAGTCAAGTCTAGTAACAAGAACAAGAAAGATTCTTCCTCTAGTAGTAACAATGATCATGATAAATCCAATATTGTTGCTTCTAGTAGTTCTCTTGATTCCACTAATGATTCTCTTAGCCAAGTTACACTTGAGCAAGAAAATAGCTTATTGAAGGGAATTATAGAGAAAGGAGTGTACAAAAGCCTTGCTGGTTGTAAGCAATTCGAGGAAATTGTACGCAAGCAAGGAATGCACCGGAAGAATCAAGGTGTTGGTTTTGAACGAAAGTTCAATGCCAATGGAGTTGAGTGGGAAGAAGATCAATACCCCAAGACAAATTTTGTTCCTCAACAAGAGAAGTATGATACTTCCTTCAAGGGGACACAAGCTCAAGATGATCTTCCACCACAAGACTACAAGCAAAAAGGCAAGGACAAGCTTCAAGAGGAAATTGATGCATTTGAAGAAGCTCCTAAGACCTTAGTCAAGTGGATTCCCAAGACCACTCCAAGTTCCACTTCATCAAGTACGACTACAACTCCAAGGATTCCCATCAAGATGGTGTGGATCTAAAAGAAGAAGAACTAGAGAGTTCTTGAGGGTGACTCTGCCAACATACTTCACTCTTATCATTTTGGCAAGAACAAGTGCAATCAACTTCCACATCTTGCACTAGTTCAAGGAGTCACAAACCCTCTTGTTGGTAAGACAAGGGACAAGGTAACCTAAAAGTTTTCATGGACATTATCTTGTGTGTGCATCACTCTATGTCTATGGATATCCTTGTTTGTTCCTTGTGGGACTAACCCATGTAGGTATTGAAAGTACAATTCACTCAAATGGATAGATCCAAGTGATCTACATCAACATTGAGCATCCACATCTTCAACATCTACATGAAGTCATCATCGACAAAACCCAAGGTTAGTTCATCCCTCTTAGGGGGGATATCACATCTAGGGGGAGCTTTACTCTAAGACTTGAGCTAAAGAAACTCTGAAGATGTGAACACAACAATGCTTTATGTAAAAGTGGTAACCCCACTTGAGCTTAAACGATGAGTATGACCTATGATCAAGTGTTCTCACTTGACTCCTAAGTCAATATACTCATATATAGATGACCTAGTCATCGCCAATTGCTTGATAGATGCTAGAATTGGTTGTGCAACGCTTTGTCACATATTTCAATTGCCATTTTATTGTGTGAGCATGTTGGTTGCATATTTTACTCATTCGAGGCCATCCACTTGTTGTTTTGATTGTTTGGTTTTATTTCCTTTTGCCAAGTGGATGGACAAGAATGCCTAAGAACCTCCTCTAGCTATCTATGCTTTTCTCGTCTCAAACTCTATTCATGCTACCTCACAAAATTTGATCAAGTCAGATTCGAACCACTCTGTGTGAGGAGCACTCGGAGTCCCCGATTTGTCATAGACTTAAACTTCCAAAACCTCTTTATGATTCTCGGTCTGACCGATATCCTACTTTTGGTCCTACCGAGATCATTAAGTTGATCTGAATTTTCGATCTCGGTGCAACCGATTTGAACCATTCGGTCACACCGAGTTGCAATAACTGTATACAGTTTTGCATCTTGGTGCCACCGAGTTGTTCCACTCGGTCACACCGACAGGGTCAGCTATATATAGTCACGGGCAAAAATTTGGAAATTTCTCCGAACCCCTTCGCCCGCGCGATAGCTCGCTCTGCCAACATGGTCTCCGGATCGTCTCCTCGCCGCCAGCCGCCTCTAGTCGCTGGTCTCCATCGCCATCAACGGAATTCTACCCCGCCGTTGCCGCCGTAGCGAGTCTCTGCCGAACTAGGGTATGGACTTGATCTTTGTGCTATCCCCAATCTGATTCCTAGCGCATTGTGATCATATTGATTCTAGCCATGTTTGAAACACTCCTATCCAGTCAATGTGTTCGTAGAATAGGTTTGATTCGAAAATTTAGGGTTAGGTTTCCGCCGAAACCATCTCGGACCCACCGAGTTGAAAAACTCAGTCCCACCGATTTGGCTCATGCCATTGCACAAGTAAGACTCGGTCTGACCGAGAATTACTAATCGGTGTGACCGATTTTGGAACTTTGTGAAACCCTAGCAGTCTCGGTGCCACCGAACTATGACTCGGTCTGACCGAGTTCACTAGTTTAGGTTCCAAAACTGCTTCGGTATCACCGAGTTTAAAAATCGGTAGATCCGAGATGATTTCTGTGGGAAACTAAAACTAAGATTTTGAGTCATTCTTTTGCAAAAAATCTCTGCATTTTGTGATGCTCATCTATTCTACCTCATCTATAAACTATTCATAGGGTCAGCAGACAGCTTGTTCATCATGTCAGATCAGACTGACAGCCAGAATGTGTCAGAACAGCAAGTGCCCATGAGTGAGGGCACTAGTCCCTCCAGTTCTTCTGATGAAGGCAGCAGGAGCACCCCTAGCAATCTGCCAAAAGCTGCCACCAGACAAAGGAAGAAGAGAACCTCAGACTCAGAGGATGAGGACTACGTGGCAGAAGAGGAAGCTACTTCCAAGAAAGTAGTGCTCAAGAAGGAGTATGGCTCAGCTAAAGGCACAAAGCCAGGATTGAAAATCAAAAGGCCAGCAGGTAGACAGCCTATGCCAAAAGCCAGAGCTTCAACTCAGATTCCTAAAAAGCCTGCACCCATAGAGCCAGTTGCTGCTGAAGGGAAGAAGACGAAGGAAAGGGTCAAAAAGACCACTGCCAGAGTGCTTGGGAGATCCTCAATCATGAGAGACTCAGAAGAGGAAGAGGAAGAAGAGGTTGCTGCACCAGCACCTAAGGCACCTAAGCTTATGGGTGATGCTATCAGGACAGGGCCTGCTGCATCAAAGGCCAAAGAAGCACCCAAAGCTGCCTCCAAGCCCAAGCCAGCACCAAAGAGGAATACAAGGAGCATACCAGCTGCTGAGAAGAACAAGGCCCCAGTGCCTGACATTGCTGAAGAAGAAGAAGGTCAAGTGCTCAGGAAGCTTAAGCCCAAGATCCCAGACCACAATGATGCTCATCCTGTGGCTGAGGACATGAAAACCAGAAGAGATTCAGGGCTAAGGAAGTGGAGAGAAGTAGATCCATATGCTTCAAGGAGAAGAACTGTTGTTGATTATAGGTTCCACACTAAGGAACAACAGGACTTCTATGAGACAGTTTTGTTGGACAAGAAGCCCATTGTTTGTGACATGAGATGGGTCAATTGGGAGTACATCAAGGACAATGAAGAACACTATCCTGGAGTGTATGATAGCTTCAATGCTTGTGGAGTAGCAGACTTTGTTGGGCAGAAGCTCACAAAGTGGAATGAAGAGCTGATCATGCAGTTCTACTCCACAGCACACTTCTATCCAGATGGAAGGATTGTGTGGATTTTAGAAGGGACAATGTATCAATCAACAGTTGCTGAGTGGGCTCAGTTGATCAATGCCCCAAAAGAGTAGGAAGATGACTTGGATATCTATGCCAAGAAGAAGATGGACCACAACTCTATGTCCAATATGTACAAGGAAATTCCAAATGAAGCTCTTGAAACTTTCAAATTTGGCTCAGTGCATTATCTTCTGTCAGGGCTGCCAACTATTAATTGGATTTTGAGGCACACTCTCTTGCCCAAGTCAGGTGATCACAAGATGATCAGAGGCCATGCAATCAATTTGCTTCATGTATTTGATGTACCTCAGAAATTTAAGGTCATGAGCCTCATAGTAGAGACTATCAAGAGGACTGCAGCAGATCAGAAGAGGAGTTGTGGTTATGCCCCTCAGATTCAGGAGTTGATCAACTCAAAGATGGGCACAGGCATATACTTATTGGACAAGGAACACTTGCCCATCCATCCAGACTTTGAGGACAATCAAGTTGTCATGAATGAGAATGAACCATCATCTGCACAGGCACAAGCACAAGCAAAGAAGGAGAAGGCAAGGAAGGAGAAAGCTGCCAAGATGCCAACTCAAGCGGAGGCATCTGAGTATTTCTTGTAGACCAAACAAGAGCAGGTTGGTTACTTGATTGCATCCACACTGAGGATTGAGCAAGGACTGACCACCCTCACTCAGAATCAGCAGAGCTTAGAAAGAATCATGGAACAGAAGTTCTATGACCTAGATGTGAAGGTGACAGAAATTCAGTCTGCAGTGGAGCAACTTCAGGATGATATGCAGGAGAGGAAGGGCAAGACTACAACTGATGCATTTGCCAGAGTGCCACGAGCTCAGAGGTCGATTGCAGTGACAGTTCCTGACACCAGAGCCACCACCTCAGCTCCAGCTACAGCACCAGCCCAACCAGCTCCAGCATCTACTTCAGCTTCAACTCCAACCACATCTACAGAAGGCTTCGTCCTTGGAGTGCTCCGGACTCCACCACCACCAGAAGATCAAGCCTGAGAGTCGATCTAGCACTATGCATTTTCTAGGAACTTTTTGGTAACTTGTTGCCAAAGGGGGAGAAAAATGTATAGATCATAGGCTTCGAGAGAGAGAGTTGCTTTTATTCTCTCTTGCTTTATTTGGTTGTTTTTCGAACTTTGTTTGCTTTTGGTTGAGATACTTTGATATGCCTATGAGACATTGATGATCATGTGTTTGATCATAAGCTACACTTATGCATGCTTGATATTATCCTATCTATCTTATGTGATCATTCACTTTCTTTGGTGATGAGTGCATGTATTTCAATTCTTATCATTTTGAACGCTCCACCAAGATGTATGTGACATGGAAGAGTAACCCATGAGTCTGACTCCTTGTGCATTTGCAGTCCAAAGCAAACTTTAGATATGCACAAATTTAGGGGGAGCTTTTACTTATCACACACTTCTCAAAACGACGATATATTCCATTCTTATTATTATTTGTCGAAGCTTTGATCTATATGTTGTCATCAGTTACCAAAAAGGGGGAGATTGAAAGTGCAACTATCCCTAGGTGGTTTTGGTAATTCATAACAACATATAGCTCATTGAGCTAATGCTAATCCAAGATGATTATTTCAGGAAAGCTCAATGATTGGTATGGCATGGATGTTGAAAGTGGATCCCTCAAAATGCTAAGGACAAAGGATTGGCTCAAGCTCAAAAGCTCAAGACTCTTCATTTTATATTTTAGTGATCCAAGATCACATTGAGTCTTTAGGAAAAGCCAATACTATCAAGGAGGGATGAGGTGTTGCTTAATGAGCCTCTTGCTTCATGTGCTTAGTGATATGCTCCAAAACCCTCAACTACTTTTCCATATCCACATTTGACCTAAACCCAAAGCCAAACTCGGTCCTACCGATTCTTTCAACCCGGTGCCACCGAGTTTCACTTGTCATAGCCATTGCCAAACCCTAGCAAATCGGTTCTACCGATAGGGATCTCGGTCTCACTGAGATGGGATTGCAAACTCTCTATTTCCCTTTCGTAACTTTTTGGTCTCACCAAAAGAGCGGATCGGTCCCACCGAGATTGCAATGTAAACTCTCTGTTTCCTTTTTGTAACATTTCGGTCTCACCGAAAGAGCAAATCGGTCCCACCGAGTTTACCTGACCAACTCTCTGGTTAGCTTATTACCAAAATCGGTCTCACCGAGTTTGTGTAATTGGTCTCACCGAGATTACGTTATGCCCTAACCCTAACCATATCGGTCCTACCAAGTTGCATGTCTGTCCCACCGAAAATCTCTAACGGTCACTAGGTTTACTATTTCGGTCAGACCGAGTTTGTTGATTCGGTCCCACCGAGATTGGTAAATTGTGTGTAACGGTTAGATTTTGTGTGGAGGCTATATATACCCCTCCACCTCCTCTTCACTCGTGGAGAGAGCCATCAGAACACATCTACACTTCCAACCTATATGTTCTGAGAAAGAACCACCTACTCATGTGTTAAGACCAAGATATTCCATTCCTACCATATGAATCTTGATCTCTAGCCTTCCCCAAGTTGCTTTCCACTCAAATCTTTTTTCCACCAAATTCAAATCCTGTGAGAGAGAGTTGAGTGTTGGGGAGACTATCATTTGAAGCACAAGAGCAAGGAGTTCATCATCAACACACCATTTGTTACTTCTTGGAGAGTGGTGTCTCCTAGATTGGCTAGGTGTTACTTGGGAGCCTCCGACAAGATTGTGGAGTTGAACCAAGGAGTTTGTAAGGGCAAGGAGATCACCTACTTTGTGAAGATCTACCGCTAGTGAGGCAAGTCCTTCATGGGCGATGGCCATGGTGGGATAGACAAGGTTGCTCCTTCGTGGACCCTTCGTGGGTGGAGCCCTCCGTGGACTCGCGCAACCGTTACCCTTCGTGGGTTGAAGTCTCCATCAACGTGGATGTAGGATAGCACCACCTATCCGAACCACGGGAAAAACATCCGTGTGTCCAATTGCGTTTGAATTCTCCAAACCCTTCCCTTTACATTCTTGCAAGTTGCATGCTTTACTTTCCGCTGCCAATATACTCTTTGCATGCTTGCTTGAATTGTGTGATGATTGCTTGACTTGTCCTAAAGTAGCTAAAATCTGCCAAGAACTAAAATTGGGAAAAGGTTAAGTTTTTATTTGGTCAAGTAGTCTAATCACCCCCCTCTAGACATACTTTCGATCCTACAGTTGGAGATGCTCTAACATGGCAGACGAGTGCTTTAATGTTGCCCACAAGATGCACGAGTATTACTAGTAATATATTTTTCTTGCCATGTTGAGATTTTAAAACCACGAGTGCGAACATGCATGCAGAGGAGCAATGAAGACCAAACACGAGATATTGGGGACATCTTCAAGGAGCGTGGCAAGTTAAAGAGGAGTTGCACCGAACCTGTAAAACGAGCTTTGGTAAGTAACACCCTTTCAATTACTTTCGTTTAGCCTCGTGTTCTTCAATGTGTATATGTTGTAGTTTCTGTTTCTCTTAAGCCTCGTGTTCTTCGATGTGTCATAAGAAGAGTCTTTATCGTCCTAATGCTTTCGTTTTTAGCTTGATGTAGGAAGTGGGTGTTCTCACCTTGTAGTCCGTTTTTATATTTTTTTTCCTTTTGAATTCACTTCTCCCAGTTCTATTTATTTGGCTTCTACTAAATGGATCTGGGTTGCTCTGAGTAATTATCTAAAAAAGAAGTAACTTCATGTCCGGATGCAGTTCCTGCGAGGAGGGAAGTATCGTCAACCTTGAGATCATGTTTCCAGAATGAGGCTGGATTACACACAAGGTGCCAGTTCCCTAATGATGCTAGATTAGACACAAGGTGCAAATTCCTAGATGATGCTGGATTACACACAAGCCAGGTGGAGTCGTCAGCTGTTCGTGTCCTCGTGGCTCTAGTAAAGGCTGAAAGAAAGCGTGCAGCAGCCCATGAGAATGTAGTTGAGTTCCTGAAGAAGTGAAAAGAGCAATCAGATGCTCTCTTCACCCATGCCAAAGAAGAGATGGAAGAAGCCATAAATAAGCTAGCAGAGGCAGAGCAGGCTAGGCGTTTCTTGCTATCTAAAATTGTTGTCAATACAAAATTTCCTTCATAGTAGCTAGGTTCAAACGTTTATCTAGTCAGCATGCCTGTTGTGATGTCCGTGCATCTACTGATGTGGCACAAAATATTTTTTTTCCGGGTCATGTAATAACAGCAATTACTTTCCAAACAATAACAGACGAAGCATTGGACATGGTATAGTTCACGTGCAAGCCCGACATTCCAAGTTCAACTTCCACATCAAACTCATGTTCACATATATCTCCACATTCATACATAACGTCCACAACCATGATTTACTTCAAAGCCAAAAAAATTTAGGAGAGTTATGAATAAAGAAAAACCTCTAGTTCCTGCTACCAGTGCGAGCACAACAAGTCAAGACCATGCATAATTAATTATATTTTGGTCACTTTTTGTGTTCTAAAATGCCGGTCGGCTTGCGGAAGGATGTGTTGCCGGCACACGTGCGGATTCAATGAAGGCAGGCGGGGCAGTAAGCCGGTTGCATGTGAGGAGGCATGTTCAGCCGGGCCTGCAGCGAGTGGGCCCCTCTTGGCCGGCGTGCCGGTTCAATGCCTGCGCTATGAGAGATCGCGTCCGTGTAAGAGCAATCACTCCCTCCAGTCCTTTTTTGTTTGCGTATAACAAAATCTCATTTTCCATTCACATTTTACAAATAAAATTCGTGGACAAACTTTGACCCCAAAAAACGATGGGGACTAGTAAACCAGAACGGAGGTAGTAGTTTTCATTAATCAAAGAAGGGTTTCCCCCTTCCGATATTCATTACTAAAACCAACATCTACATCTAAACATAGTATTTGCCCTAGAACTACCAAGTTCAACATCTCGCAACATAAACCCATACAACCATATGCCAAGGAGGTACGTAGTAGGTAGTACTATGAATTTCATCTTCGCTCCATACCAATCATTCTAAAAACTACTTAGTACTTATAACGCGCCATTGAAAATTGGAACTCTTAACCCCGCTCAAAATGATATTTTAAATGTGGCTACTCGATCTATGGCAACTGGCGAGCCACCGCCTCCAAGTCGTTCACCTGTGGTCCCAACCATCAAATCCTACAGATCAAATTATCACGCGAGCTGACTATTCCTACGAAGGTGCGCTCCACCACGTAACCGGTGTTGGGGAACATAGTAATTTCAAAAAAATTCCTACGCACACGCAAGATCATGGTGATGCATAGCAACGAGAGGGGAGAGTGTGATCTACGTACCCTTGTAGACCGACAGCGGAAGCGTTATGACAACGCGGTTGATGTAGTCGTACGTCTTCACGGCCCGATCGATCAAGCACCGAAACTACGGCACCTCCGAGTTCTAGCACACATTCAACTCGATGACGATCCCCAGACTCCGATCCAGCAAAGTGTCGGGGAAGAGTTCCATCAGCACGACGGCGTGGTGACGATCTTGATGTTCAACTATCGCAGGGCTTCGCCTAAGCACCACTACAATATTATCGAGGAGTATGGTGGAAGGGGGCACCGCACACGGCTAAGAAAACGATCACGAGGATCAACTTGTGTGTCTAGGGGTGCCCCTGCCCCCGTATATAAAGGAGCAAGGGGAGGAGGCCGGCTGGCCCTAGGGCGCGCCAAGGAGGAGTCCTCCTCCTAGTAGGAGTAGGACTCCCCTCTTTCCTACTCCTACTAGGAGGGGGAAAGGAAGGGGGAGAGGGAGAAGGAAAGGGGGGCGCCGCCCCCCTCTCCTAGTCCAAGTCGGACCAGAGGGGGAGGGGGCGCGCGGCCCACCCTGGCCGCCCCTCTCTCTCTCCACTAGGGCCCATAAGGCCCATTACTTCTCCCGGGGGGTTCCGGTAACCCTCCGGCACTCCGGTTTTCTCCGAAATCACACGGAACACTTTTGGTGTCCGAATATAGCCGTCCAATATATCAATCTTTATGTCTCGACCATTTCGAGACTCCTCATCATGTCCGTGATCACATCCGGGACTCCGAACTAACTTTGGTACATAAAAACTCATAAACTCATAATATAACTGTCATCGAAACCTTAAGCGTGCGGACCCTACGGGTTCAAGAACAATGTAGACATGACCGAGACATGTCTCCGGTCAATAACCAATAGCGGAACCTGGATGCTCATATTGGCTCCCACATATTCTACGAAGATCTTTATCGGTTGGACCGCATAACAACATACGTTGTTCCCTTTGTCATCGGTATGTTACTTGCCCGAGATTCGATCGTCAGTATCTCAATACCTAGTTCAATCTCGTTACCGGCAAGTCTCTTTACTCGTTTCGTAATACGTCATCTCGCAACTAACTCATTAGTTGCAATGCTTGCAAGGCTTATGTGATGTGCATTACCGAGAGGGCCCAGAGATACCTCTCCGACAATCGGAGTGACAAATCCTAATCTCGAAATACGCCAAACCAACATTTACCTTTGGAGACACCTGTAGAGCTCCTTTATAATCACCCAGTTATGTTGTGACGTTTGGTAGCACACAAAGTGTTCCTCCGGCAAACGGGAGTTGCATAATCTCATAGTCATAGGAACATGTATAAGTCATGAAGAAAGCAATAGCAACATACGAAATGATCGGGTGCTAAGCTAATGGAATGGGTCATGTCAATCACATCATTCTCCTAATGATGTGATCCTGTTAATCAAATGAAAACATATGTCTATGGTTAGGAAACATAACCATCTTTGATTAACGAGCTAGTCAAGTAGAGGCATACTAGTGACATTTAGTTTGTCTATGTATTCACACAAGTATTATGTTTCCGGATAATACAATTCTAGCATGAATAATAAACATTTATCATGATATAAGGAAATAAAATAATAACGTTATTATTGCCTTTAGGGCATATTTCCTTCAGTCTCCCACTTGCACTAGAGTCAATAATCTAGATTACACAGTAATGATTCTAACACCCATGGAGCTTTGGTGCTGATCATGTTTTGCTCGTGGAAGAGGCTTAGTCAATGGGTCTGCAACATTCACATCCGTATGTATCTTGCAAATCTCTATGTCTCCCACCTGGACTAGATCCCGGATGGAACTGAAGCCTCTCTTGATGTGCTTGGTTCTCTTGTGAAATCTGGATTCCTTTGCCAAGGCAATTGCACCAGTATTGTCACAAAAGATTTTCATTGGACCCGATGCACTAGGTATGACACCTAGATCATATATGAACTCCTTCATCCAGACTCCTTCGTTTGCTGCTTCCGAAGCAGCTATGTACTCCGCTTCACATGTAGATCCTCCCACAACGCTTTGTTTAGAACTGCACCAACTGACAGCTCCACCATTTAATGTAAACACGTTCCGGATTGCAATTTAGAATCGTCCGGATCAGTGTCAAAGCTTGCATCAACGTAACCATTTACGATGAGCTCTTTGTCACCCCATATATGAGAAACATATCCTTAGTCCTTTTTAGGTATTTCAGGATGTTCTTGACCGCTGTCCAATGATCCACGCCTGGATTACTTTGCTACCTACCTGCTAGACTTATAGCAAGACACACATTAGGTCAGGTACACAGCATTGCATACATGATAGAGCCTATGGCTGAAGCATAGGGAACATCTTTCATTTTCTCTCTATCTTCTGCATTGGTCGGGCATTGAGCCTTACTCAATTTCACACCTTGTAACACATGCAAGAATCCTTTCTTTGCTTGATCCATTTTGAACTTCTTCAAAACTTTGTCAAGGTATGTGCTTTGTGAAAGTGCAATTAAGCATCTTGATCTATCTCTATAGATCTTAATGCCCAATATGTAAGCAGCTTCACCGAGGTCTTTCATTGAAAAACTCTTATTCAAGTATCCCTTTATGCTATCTAGAAATTCTATATCATTTCTGATTAGTAATATGTCATCTACATATAATATCAGAAATGCTACAGAGCTCCCACTTACTTTCTTGTAAATACAGGCTTCTCCAAAAGTATGTACAAAACCAAATGCTTTGATCACACTATCAAAGCGTTTATTCCAACTCCTAGAGGCTTGCACCAGTCCATAAATGGATCGCTGGAGCTTGCGCACTTTGTTAGCTCCCTTTGGATCGACCAAACCTTCTGGCTGTATCATATACAACTCTTCTTCCAGAAATCCATTCAGGAATGCAGTTTTTACATCCATCTGCCAAATTTCATAATCATAAAATGCGGCAATTGCTAACATGATTCAGACAGACTTAAGCATCGCTACGGGAGAGAAGGTCTCATCATAGTCAATCCCTTGAACTTGTCGAAAACCTTTTGCGACGAGTCGAGCTTTGTAGACAGTAACATTACTGTCAGCGTCAGTCTTCTTCTTGAAGATCCATTTATTCTCAATTGCTTGCCGATCATTGGGCAAGTCAACCAAAGTCCATACTTTGTTCTCATACATGGATCCCATCTCAGATTTCATGGCTTCAAGCCATTTTGCGGAATCTGGGCTCACCGTCGCTTGTCCATAGTTCGTAGGTTCATCATGATCTAGTAGCATGACTTCCAGAACAGGATTACCGTACCACTCTGGTGCGGATCTTACTCTGGTTGATCTACGAGGTTCAGTAGTACCTTGTTCTGAAGTTTCATGATCATCATCATTAGCTTCCTCACTAATTGGTGTAGGTGTCACAGAAACTGGTTTCTGTGATGTACTACTTTGCAATAAGGGAGCAGGTATAGTTACCTCATCAAGTTCTACTTTCCTCCCACTCACTTCTTTCGAGAGAAACTCCTTCTCTAGAAAGTTTCCGAATTTAGCAACAAAATTCTTGCCTTCGGATCTGTGATAGAAGGTGTATCCAATTGTTTCCTTTGGATATCCTATGAAGACACATTTCTCTGATTTGGGTTCGAGCTTATCAGGTTGAAGCTTTTTCACATAAGCATCGCAGCCCCAAACTTTCAGAAACGACAACTTTGGTTTCTTGCCAAACCACAGTTCATAATGCGTCGTCTCAACGGATTTTGATGGTGCCCTATTTAACGTGAATGCGGCTGTCTCTAGAGCATAACCCCAAAACGATAGCGGTAAATCAGTAAGAGGCATCATAGATCGCACCATATCAAGTAAAGTACGATTACGATGTTCGGACACACCATTACGCTGTGGTGTTCCGGGTGGCGTGAGTTGCGAAACTATTCTGCATTGTTTCAAATGTACACCAAACTCGTAACTCAAATATTCTCCTCCACGATCAGATCATAGGAATTTTATTTTCTTGTTACGATGATTTTCAACTTCACTCTGAAATTCTTTGAACTTTTCAAATGTTTCAGACTTATGTTTCATTAAGTAGATATACCCATATCTGCTTAAGTCATCTGTGAAGGTGAGAAAATAATGATATCCGCCATGAGCCTCAACATTCATCGGACCACATACATCTGTATGTATGATTTCCAACAAATCTGTTGCTCTCTCCATAGTACTGGAGAACGGTGTTTTTGTCATCTTACCCATAAGGCACGGTTCGCAAGTACCAAGTGATTCATAATCAAGTGGTTCCAAAGGTCCATCAGTATGGAGTTTTTTCATGCGCTTTATACCGATATGACCTAAACGGCAGTGCCACAAATAAGTTGCACTATCATTATCAACTCTGCATCTTTTGGCTTCAACATTATGAATATGTGTGTCACTACTATCAAGATTTAATAAGAATAGACCATTCTTCATGGGTGCATGACCATAAAAGATTTCACTCATATAAATAGAACAACCATTATTCTCTGATTTAAATGAATAACCGTTTCGCATCAAACAAGATCCAGATATAATGTTCATGCTCAACGCTGGCACCAAATAACAATTATTTAGGTCTAATACTAATCCCTAAGGTAGATGTAGAGGTAGCGTGCCGACCGCGATCACATCGACTTTGGAACCATTTCCCACGCGCATCGTCACCTCGTCCTTAGCCAATCTTTGCTTAATCCGTAGTCCTTGTTTCAAGATGCAAATGTTAGCAATAGAACCAGTATCAAATACCCAGGTGCTACTGCGAGCATTAGTAAGGTACACATCAATAACATGTATATCGCATATACCTTTGTTCATCTTGCCATCCTTCTTATCCGCCAAATACTTGGGGCAGTTCCGCTTCCAGTGACCAGTCTACTTGCAGTAGAAGCACTCAGTTTCAGGCTTATGTCCAGATTTGGGTTTCTTCTCTTGAGCAGCAACTTGCTTGCTATTCTTTTTGAAGTTCCCCTTCTTCTTTTTGCCCTTTTTCTTGAAACTAGTGGTCTTGTTGACCATCAACACTTGATGCTCCTTCTTGATTTCTACCTCCGCAGCTTTTAGCATTGCAAAGACTTCAGGAATAGTCTCATTCATCCCTTGCATATTATAGTTCATCACGAAGCTCTTGTAGCTAGGTGGCAGTGATTGGAGAATTCTGTCAATGATGCAATCATCTGGAACATTAACTCCCAATTGAATCAAGTGATTATTATACCCAGACATTTTGAGTATATGCTCACTGACAGAACTATTCTCCTCCATCTTGCAGCTATAGAACTTATTGGAGACTTCATATCTCTCAATCCAGGCATTTGCTTGAAATATTAACTTCAACTCCTGAAACATCTCATATGCTCCATGATGTTCAAAACGTCGTTGAAGTCCCGATTCTAAGCCGTAAAGCATGGCACACTGAACTATCGAGTAGTCATCAGCTTTGCTCTGCCAGACATTCATAACATCTGGTGTTGCTCCAGCAGCAGGCCTGGCACCCAATGGTGCTTCCAGGACGTAATTCTTCTGTGCAGCAATGAGGATAACCCTCAAGTTACGGACCCAGTCTGTGTAATTGCTACCATCATCTTTTAACTTTGCTTTCTCAAGGAACGCATTAAAATTCAACGGAACAACAGCACGGGCCATCTATCTACAATCAACATAAACAAGCAAGATACTATCAGGTACTAAGTTCATGATAAATTTATGTTCAATTAATCATATTACTAAAGAACTCCCACTTAGATAGACATCCCTCTAATCCTCTAAGTGATCACGTGATCCAAATCAACTAAACCACGTTCGATCATCACGTGAGTTGGAGTAGTTTCATTGGTGAACATCACTATGTTGATCATATCTACTATATGATTCACGCTCGACCTTTCAGTCTCTGTGTTCCGAGGCCATATCTGCATATGCTTGGCTCGTCAAGTATAACCTGAGTATTCCGCGTGTGCAACTATTTTGCACCCGTTGTATTTGAACGTAGAGCCTATCACACCCGATCATCACGTGGTGTCTCAGCACGAAGAACTTTCGCAACGGTGCATACTCAGGGAGAACACTTCTTGATAATTAGTGAGAGATCATCTTAAAATGCTACCGTCAATCAAAGCAAGATAAGATGCATAAAAGATAAACATCACATGCAATCAATATAAGTGATATGATATGGCCATCATCATCTTGTGCTTGTGATCTCCATCTTCGAAGCACCGTCATGATCACCATCGTCATCGGTGCGACACATTGATCACCATCGTAGCATCGTTGTTGTCTCGCCAATCTTATGCTTCCATGACTATCGCTACCGCTTAGTGATAAAGTAAAGCATTACAACGCAATTGCATTGCATACAATAAAGTGGCAACCATATGGCTCCTCCAGTTGCCGATAACTTGGTTACAAAACATGATCATCTCATACAATAAAATTTAGCATCATGTCTTGACCATATCACATCACAACATGCCCTGCAAAAACAAGTTAGACATCCTCTACTTTGTTGTTGCATGTTTTACGTGGCTGCTACGGGCTTAAGCAAGAACCAATCTTACCTACGCATCAAAACCACAACGATAGTTTGTCAAGTTGGTGCTATTTTAACCTTCGCAAGGACCGGGCGTAGCCACACTCGGTTCAACTAAAGTTGGAGAAACTGACACCCGCCAGCCACCTGTGTGCAAAGCACGTCGGTAGAACCAGTCTCGCATAAGCGTACGCGTAATTTCGGTCCGGGCCGCTTCATCCAACAATACCACTGAACCAAAATATGACATGCTGGTAAGCAGTATGACTTATATCGCCCACAACTCACTTGTGTTCTACTCGTGCACAACATCAACACATAAAACCTAGGCTCGGATGCCACTGTAGGGGAACGTAGTAATTTCAAAAAAATTCCTACGCACACGTAAGATCATGGTGATGCATAGCAACAAGAGGGGAGAGTGTGATCTACGTACCCTTGTAGACCGACAGTGGAAGCGTTATGACAATGCGGTTGATGTAGTCGTACGTCTTCACGGCCCGATCGATGAAGCACCGAAACTACGACACCTCCGAGTTCTAGCACACGTTCAGCTCGATGACGATCCCCGGACTCCGATCCAGCAAAGTGTCGGGGAAGAGTTCCGTCAGCACGACGGCGTGGTGACGATCTTGATGTTCAACTGTCGAAGGGCTTCGCCTAAGCACCACTACAATATTATCGAGCAGTATGGTGGAAGGGGGCACAGCACACGGCTAAGAAAACGATCACGAGGATCAACTTGTGTGTCTAGGTGTGCCCCTTTCCCCCATATATAATAGAGCAAGGGGAGGAGGCCGGCCGGCCCTAGGGCGCGCCAAGGAGGAGTCCTCCTCCTAGTAGGAGTAGGACTCCCCTCTTTCCTACTCCTACTAGGAGGGGGAAAGGAAGGGGGAGAGGGAGAAGGAAAGGGGGGCGCCACCCCCTCTCCTAGTCCAATTCGAACCAGAGGGGGAGGGGCGTGCGGCCCACCCTGGCCGCCCCTCTCTCTCTCTCCACTAGGGCCCATAAGGCCCATTACTTCTCCTGGGGGGGTTCCGGTAACCCTCCGGCACTCCGGTTTTCTCCCAAATCACCCGGAACACTTCCAGTGTCCGAATATAGCCGTCCAATATATCAATCTTTATGTGTCGACCATTTCGAGACTCCTCGTCATGTCCGTGATCACATCTGGGACTCCGAACTAACTTCGGTACATCAAAACTCATAAACTCATAATATAACTGTCATCGAAACCTTAAGCGTGCGGACCCTACGGGTTTGAGAACAATGTAGACATGACCGAGACATGTCTCCGGTCAATAACCAATAGCAGAACCTGGATGCTCATATTGGCTCCCACATATTCTATGAAGATCTTTATCGGTCAGACCGCATAACAACATACGGTGTTCCCTTTGTCATCGGTATGTTACTTGCCCGAGATTCGATCGTCGGTATCTCAATACCTAGTTCAATCTCGTTACCGGCAAGTCTCTTTACTCGTTTCGTAATACATCATCTCGCAACTAACTCATTGGTTGCAATGCTTGCAAGGCTTATGTGATGTGCATTACCGAGAGGGCCCAGAGATACCTCTCTGACAATCTGAGTGAAGAATCCGAATCTCGAAATACGCCAACCCAATATTTACCTTTGGAGACACCTATAGAGCTCCTTTATAATCACCCACTTACATTGTGACGTTTGGTAGCACACAAAGTGTTCCTCCAGCAAACGGGAGTTGCATAATCTCATAGGCATAGGAACATGTATAAGTCATGAAGAAAGCAATAGCAACATACTAAACGATCGGGTGCTAAGCCAATGGACTGGGTCATGTCAATCACATCATTCTCCTAATGATGTGATCCCGTTAATCAAATGACAACACATGTCTATGGTTTGGAAACATAACCATCTTTGATTAACGAGCTAGTCAAGTAGAGGCATAATAGTGATGTTTAGTTTGTCTATGTATTCACACAAGTATTATGTTTCCGGATAATACAATTCTAGCATGAATAATAAACATTTATCATGATATAAGGAAATAAAATAATAACATTATTATTGCCTCTAGGGCATATTTCCTTCACCCGGTACCCGCGAATGCAGCAATCGTGCACCTAGGGTTTTAGTGTTTATTTGTTAACGTTGCCTTTACGTAACACTGATGCGTGCGAGACAGCGAGAGACCGATTGCGTGCGTGCGTCTCTTCTCTTCGTATATGTACTCCACCGTTTGTCTGGTGTCCACAAAATTGTAATAACTACTAGCAATGTGCCAATGCGTTGCCACACGATCTGAGTAGATTAATACATATTCACCGATTTGATAGAAAAAAATTCTAGTTTTGAAATACGTATATCACTAAAAAATGTTATGTTTCACTCAAAATATATTCCTTTGGCGGTTTTGATGAGATAAGGGAGGAATGTTGTTGGTTTCAAGATTCTAGAATTGTATATGTCTAATTTCTACTCTTACTAGCAAGATGCATGTGCGTTGCACGGAATATCAAGATCTTGTGGGAGAAAAGGATGAATGAGGGAAGGCCTTATCTGCAAATGTGGAGAGGAGTGCGGGTAAATTGCCATAGTTTCTTTCCTATCCATCAGATATAAATCGGATGGCCTATATTGCAGGATGGCAAGCCCACCATCATCACCAACTTTGTTTTTTATCTCTACTCTTATAAAAAGCATAGTCAGTGATGATCGTGTGCCTGCCATCCTGCAATATAGGCTGTCTAATCTATATCTGATGGATAGGAAGGAAACTATGGCAATTTTGCAAAAAGATACACACACACCCCTCTCCACACTTGCAAATAAGGCCTTCCCTTGTTCATCCTTTTATCCCACAAGATAAACTACTCATACAAATGCATCTTCATGTTCCATGCAACGCATGGGCATCTTGCTAGTTGTTGCAAAAAGCCCATGTGTGTGAGAGAGAGAGAGGGATAGAGGAGGAGGACGGAGTGCATGTGTGACAAAGACACAAAGAGTGTGTGTGCGAGAGGTATCAGCTTAAAATGAGGTGATACTGTGTGTGTGCACGATCGAGAGGGCGTGTCTCAAGAAGGGAAGAAAAATCTACATAGATACAAGGAGCGGTAGAGAGACTTGTATGCGATAGTGGGAACATGAGTGTGCGGGTGTATAAACCTATCTAGAGGCTAGTCAATAAATGTTTGTGAGAGAAATACGAGACGGGGGTGCGAAAGCGAGAGTTTTGTGTGTGTGTGTGAGAGAGACGGTAGTCGGGAAGGGGAGTGGAAGCAGGAGTTGTGTGTGTGTGAGAGAGAGAGGGGGGGGGGAGTTTGTCTGATCAGTAAACAAATGAATAATGTCAGTCTGGGATGGAGACGAAAAGGAGACCGCAACAAATGTTGTGTCTACAGGAGAGAGAGAGTAATTTTAGTGGTATGATTCATATCTAGAGACATATAGGGTGTGTGAGAGAATCCCATAGAGAGAAAGACAAAGTGAAAGACGAGTGGAGACTGTGTGTGTGGCGGTGAAAAAGAAAGCTTAGGTACCTAGTGATACGAGAGAACAGTAGAGACAGGAGAGATAATGAAAACCGTGTAATGTATAATGATAGGGAGAGTGTGACACTTCTCAAGGGAGACGTCGAGAGACCATGTTTGCGCGGATAAGAGAAACATGAAGTGAGCGTGCAGGTGAGCTGGAGAAAAGAGAGTGATAGCTACATGAAGGAGCATGCATGCGAGAGAGATGGGCATGAAAGGAGTGAGCATAGAAGGGATTCAAATATTTGAATTCGAGATGATGATACATGTAATCCATACTCGAACCAAAATTGATCTATCAAACATGCATACTCATATGAATTCACGTGCATCTATGTTATTTAATATGTAGATATTACTGATCCATACATTTTAGTAGAACATAATTTGGTTTAATTTTTTGAATTCAACCTTATGATTTTGAGATCATTGTATTTGTAAATCATATTATACATATAAAGGAGCAGACTTCTTTGTTGTGCTTTTGAAAGTATATATTAAAAAAATGATGTATATAGAATTTTATTCCAATCGAAAATGGATCCTGCCCAAAAAAATAGAATACAAACGGGATTCAAATTGAGTTGGCATGGTAAACATGCACTCTGCAAAATTTGAACGAAGTGGGGAAAGTTGGAGTAACCGCGCGAAACCAAAATCTGCGAGATGGAAATTACTACTGCCTATCCCTGCCACGCAAAGTCTATCTGCTCGATTTCCATAGGTTTCGATAAGGGTAGGTTTGTAATTTCACTCGAACGGGACATAACCGCCTCTCACCCGGATTCATACACAGTGGGCCCCAAAACATAGTGTGTCCTCGGCCGAAATCGACTCCCTCCCAGATTCATACACGGTGGGCACCAAAAACAAACTCCCGTCGGCAAATATTCGGTGTATGCGAGATTACCGTCCTATCCCCAACCGACTAATATTGCTGTGATGTAGGAAATTTGAAACGGGGGCTAAGTTTGTAAATTTCCTCACATTTGAGACAAGCGCGCCCTGAAGACATGGTTCCCCCCTTCCTCTGCACCTCCATTTCCCCATTCGTACTCCGTGGGCGCCAAAACACCCTCTCCACCCCAGCCTCCACCGTCCGCCACCCCATCCACCGCCGTCCTCCACCACCATGCCAGAGCTGATACCCTGACGCCGCTGTCCATTACAAGAGATCGACCTCTCTCATCCATGGTTTCGGACCGGGATCCTTGCATCCTGTCCTCTTGCTTCATCCCCGCCGTCGTCCACCTAGCCGGCGCCGCTCCTACGACCGTCTCGTGCACTGCCTCCCGCTACCACCGTCTACCCTCCTAGATCTGCTTCCACGCTGCCGACAGCCATTGCTACCGCAGCACCGTCAAATTCTCAGCAGATGCATACACGGCGCCGCACCAGAGGCGGTACTCTTTCATATCTGCTCAACTTATTTATCGCAGCAAGAAAATAGATCGACACTGCTTTACTCTGATTTCTTGTCCATCACTTACTTGCTAGTTGAGAGCAAACATTTTTTGCGATGTTGCCTTTGTACGGTTTGCACCTTCAGATCCACCATGGCACTCTCAACACTATACTCCCAATGCTGATGGTTTTTGCCTTTTATATTCCACACTAGTTAAATCACAGTAGACTAAATTTCAAAATTGGGCCAGCCGATTTTTCAGAGCTCGCCGGAGTTCGCCGGTGCGAACAAAGGGGCTCGGGTGGGAACTTTGGTTGTTGGGGGGGTGGTGGGGCCTCACAGAACGAAGAAAACTCGACGCGGGTGGGGCGGGGGGTGGGGGTGGGGGTGGCAGAGGAACACAAGCGGTGGGGGCCGATGGTCCGACCGACGGCCCGTGCGGTGTTCTGTATGGGAAGAATCAGAGACGAGGAAGAAGAAGGGTTAGGAGACGTAGGATCTTCATCCAACCGCCTGAAATGGTTGACTGACCCAAATGCAGACATGCCTTTATATTCAGTACCATCATCGTACCTGCTTAGCACTGCTCCTGAATCCATCAGGCTAAACAACATGCCACTCATAATTCCAAACTTGTTGCTCAAGTACGAATCTCATATGATGCTGATATTACTAAAATAGATAACATTTAATTGGTCAGGTAATGTTCCTACTTTACTTTGGAAAAGGCACGTGCACCACATATAGAGAGACATCAGGGAGTTGCTTTCTTAATGCGCTCTGGTTTATCATGTGTGGGAACTGCACAACGAACATTTTATTATCCAAAATCTGCTTTCTCTTCTTTAGCATGTTCCTCTTCCGTTCTTCTTTAATAAGTACTCTCTTCGTTCCTAAATACAAGTCTTTGTATAGATTCCACCATGGACTACATATGGAGAAAAATGAGTGAATCTACACTCTAAAATGTATCTAGATACATCTGTATGTGATCCATAGTGGAAATCTCTACCAAGACTTATATTTTGGAATGGAGGGAGTATGATAGTAGTATAGTATGTTCCTTGTAGTGAACATGAGCATGGACATTTGTAGTGTCGAGGTCTATACGGTCGGTTGGTATGGACACTTTGAACTCGTCGGGCCTCTTTGATTCATAGGATTTTGTAAACATGGGAATAGGATTTGTAGTGGCCTGCCCACTTGAATCCTATAAGAATAGCAAGGAAATGCGGGGAGCTGTGTCGCCTTTGAGAGTTACACTGATATTAATAGTACCGCACCTTCAGTTGAAGAGAGCCGGTATCTGAAGGCTTTCTAGCCGTACCGGCAATACTAGCACATATATTCCAGCAAGTTCCACTTTGCTGATTTTACTCTGATGCTTACGGTTTTCCTGTTATATCTACACTATGATCTGTGTAGCTGCTTTGTGTCGCACAAGCAGCAGTCCACTCTTGAAGCTAAACACCGCAATGACTTACAAAATTGGCACCAAGGCATTGAGTGCCATTCTCGATGCAATGAAACTCATACGCTCACCACCTGTTGATTCTTGTTCAGAATATGATCTTAATGACTATTCTAACATCGAGGAGTCAAAGGCAGATGGCCTGTCCTATTCACCCATCAAGGTGCCTATTCTAATTTGGCAAGGTTTTATTGATTGCGCGTATCTTGCACATGTTGTCTTGCATTTCTTATACTTTGTTGCACCGCCATCTGCTTAGTTTACTCATCATATATGTCGAGATGCCATGCCCATCCATTATCAATACATATTCCATCTATCATCATACCATGTTTTTCCACTCAAATGATGTTCTTGTGCATCAGACATCAAAAAGGAAGAGGGTGATTGCCGATTGACCCCCTCCCGATGAGAGGATCGTTGGTGATGACGATGGTGATGATTCCCCCTCCCGGAGGGAAGTTTCCTCGGCAGAACAGCTCCGCTAGAGCCCTAGATTGGTTCCACCTAGTGGCGGCGGAGTTTCGTCCCATGAGCTTGCTTATGATTTTTTTTCCAGGACGAAAGACTCCATATAGCCAAAGATGGGCATCAGAGGGTTGCCAGGGGGCCCACGAGGCAGGGGGCGCGCCCAGGGGGTAGGGCGCACCCCACCCTCGTGGACGGTGGGTGGCCCCCTCTGGTACTTCTTTCGCACAATATTTTTTATATATTCCGAAACATGCTCCAGTGAAGTTTCAGGACTTTTGGAGATGTGGAGAATAGGTCTCTAATATTTGCTCCTTTTCCAGCACAAAATTCCAGCTGTTGGCATTCCCCCTCTTCTTATAAACCTTGTAAAATAAGAGAGAACAAGCATAAGTATTGTGACATAATGTGTAATAACAGCCCATAATGCAATAAATATCGATATAAAATCATGGCGCAAAATGGACGTATCAACTCCCCCAAGCTTAGACCTCGCTTGTCCTCAAGCAAAAGCCGATATCGAGAAATATGTCCACATGTCTAGCGATAGAGGTGTCGATAAAAATAAAATATGGACATGAGAGCATCATGACCATTCTTAGAACAACAACATATATATAAATATATTGTCATATGATCTCTTATGCTAAAGTAACAATTCATTCACAATTTCAAGTATGAATCAGAAACTTCATTGAAAACTAGCAAACTATAATCTCAGTCATTGAAGCAATTGAAATTTATCATAACATCAGAAAGAGTCAATATAAGAGCTTTTCAGCAAGTCCACGTACTCAACTATCATTTAGTATTTCACAATTTCTAACACTCACGCAATATTTATGGGTATGAAGTTTCAGTCGGACACAGAGAAAGATAGGGGCTTATAGTTTTGCCTCCCAACCTTTTACCTCAAGGGTAATGTCAACAATAATAGCTCATGAAAACTCACACCCAATTAGCTATATATATCAGGATCTTTCCAACACATTGTGCTTGCCAAAGGATAAAATGTAAAAAGGAAAGGTGAAGATCACCATGACTCTTATATGAAGTATAAGACAAGAATAAAAGATAGGCCCTTCGCAGAGGGAAGCATAGGTTGTCATGTGCTTTTATGGTTGGATGCCCAAAATCTTAATGCGAAAGAACGTCACTTTATATTGCCACTTGTGATACGGACCTTTATTATGCAGCCCGTTGCTTTTATTTCTTCCACATCACAAGATCATATAAAGCTTATTTTCTCCACACTAACAAATCATACATATTTAGAGAGCAATTTGTATTGCTTGCAACGATGCCGACTTACTTGAAGGATCTTACTCAATCCATATGTATATATGGTGGACTCTTATGGCAAAAACTGGGTTTAAGGATATTTGGAACCACAAGTAGTATCTCTACTTGGTGCAAAGAATTTGGCTAGCATGAGAGCGAAAGGCAATCTCAACATGTTGGATGATCCATGACAATATAATTTATTTCAGATGTAAGAAAACATAACCCATTACGTTGTCTTCCTTGTCCAACGTCAACTCTTTAGCATGTCACATTTTAATGAGTGCTCACAATCATAAAAGATGTCCAAGATAGTATATTTATATGTGAAAACCTCCCTTTCTTTATTACTTCCTATTAATTGCAACGATGACCAAAACTATGTTTGTCAACTCTCAACAACTTTTATTCATCATACTCTTTATATTTGAAGTCATTACTCTCCATAAGATCCATATGATCTCTTTATTTATTTTTATTCTTTCTCTTTTATTTTATTCCCTCAAGATCATAGCAAGACAATCAAGCCCTTGACTCAACGCTAATCTTTATTATATATAGCGCAAGGACTCGATTACATAGAAGGATCATAAAGAAAAACTCAAAACTAGATCATACTAAAACTTTATTCTACTAGATCAAGATATTACCAGAAGGATCGAACTAAGAAAAGCGGTAAAGGTAAAAGTGCGATGGTGATATGATACCGGGGGCACTCCCCCAAGCTTGGCAGTTGCCAAGGGGAGTGCCCATACCCATGTGTCTATGTCTCTTTCTTCGGGGGTGGTGATGTGATATTCTTAGCGATGATGCCCCTTAGGATACGATTCTCTTCCTCAAGCTTATTGACTTGCTGCTTGAGGTCCATTATTTCCTTACAGAGCTTGCACGTGATGGCTAAAGCTCCTTTCACCCAAGGATGTCGCATAGCTGCGGTAGAACAAGTAACACTCTTTTTCATATTTTCATAAGAAAGAAATCTAACATTGGAAGGGATGACCGAGTTTGGAATAGCTGAACTCTGTAGTTCCCCCATCGTGAATCCAGCTCGAAAACGAGAAGTAACTTCTTCATCCTGCTCCATGGCATCTATCCTTTTCAAGTCAGCCTCCATCTCTTCCTCAGTTGATGGCCCAAAGTGGTCAGCATCGCTGTTTGCTCTTGGCCCCGGTATTGGATGAAACACCGGATTCTCCCCGACTGACTCTTGAGAAGACATCTTGCTTTAAATCTGCACCAGAAATAACTCAAAACAAAAACATAGGATGCTTGCGTGGTACGGTGGTCAAAACCTTTGGGAGATTATATAATGAATTTTTACCGACCAAAAGAAGTATCTTGCAAGAAAACGGAGTCCGGAGGGCACACGAGGTGCCCACGAGGCAGGGGCACGCCCAGGGGGTAGGGCACGCCCTCCACCCTCATGGATGCCTCGTGTCCCTCCTGGATTCCTTCTTATTTTCCTATTTTCTTAAATATTCCAAAACGGAGAAAAAAATGCTATTAGAACTATTTTGGAGTCGGTTTACTTACAGTACCACATACCTATTCCTTTTCGGAGTTGAAATGTTCTAGAAACTGTCCCTTATGTATTCCTCCGGGGTTACGGTTTCAATAACATTAGTTTCAACATTTGTGGGATTACTTGAGATATAATGTTTGATTCTTTGACCGTTCACCACCCTTAGATTCGTGCCTTCGAAGTTGTTGATTTTTATAGCACCGGAACGATAGACCTCCTCGATGACGTAAGGACCTTCCCATTTAGACAGAAGTTTTCCTGCAAAAAATCTTAAACGAGAGTTGTATAATAATACATAATCACCTACATTAAACTCACATTTTTGTATCCTTTTATCATGCGATATTTTAACCTTTTCTTTAAACAGTTTGGCATTCTCATAGGCCTGGGTTCTCCATTCATCAAGTGAGCTAATGTCAAAAAGCCTCTTCTCATCGGCAAGTTTGAAATCATAACTGAGCTCTTTAATGGCCCAATATGCCTTATGTTCTAGTTCGAGAGGTAAGTGACATGCTTTACCATAAACCATTTTATATGGAGACACACCCATAGGATTTTTGTATGCAGTTCTATAAGCCCATAATGCATCATCAAGTTTCTTGGACCAATTCTTTCTAGATCTATTAACAGTCCCTTGCAAAATTAATTTAAGCTCTCTATTACGCAATTCTACTTGACCACTAGACTATGGATTATATGGAGATGCAATTCTATGATTAACATCATACTTAGCAAGCATTTTATGAAAAGCACCATGAATAAAATGTGAACCATCATCAGTCATTAAGTATCTAGGGACTCCAAACCTCAGCAAAATAACTTCTTTAAGCATCTTAATAGAGGTGTTATGATCAACACTACTAGTTGGAATAGCTTCTACCCACTTAGTAATGTAATCAACATCAACTAAAATATGTGTATACCCATTAGAGGAAGGAAACGGTCCCATATAATCAAAGCCCCAAACATCAAATGGTTCCATTACAAGTGAATAATTCATAGGCATTTCTTGACGTCTACTAATATTACCTATTGTTTGACAATCATCACAAGAAAAAACAAACTTACGGGCACCCTTGAAGAGAGTAGGCTAATAAAAACCAAATTGCAATACCTTATGTGCAGTTCTATCTCCAGCATGTTGTCCTCCATAAGCCTCGGAGTGACACTTGCGTAGGATCTATTCCTGTTCATGCTCAGGTACACAACGTCTAATAACACCATCTACTCCTCCTTTATAAAGATGTGGGTCATCCGAGAAGTAATGTCTAAAATCATAGAAGAACTTTTTCTTTTGCTGGTATGTGAAACTAGGTGGTATAAACTTAGCATCAATATAATTAGCATAATCAGCATACCATGGAGCAGTATGAGAAGCATTTATCACAACTAATTGTTCATCAGGAAAGCTATCATCAATAAGTAGTGGGTCATCAAGAACATTCTCTAACCTAGACAAGTTGTCTGCTACGGGGTTCTCAGCTCCCTTTATATCAATAATATGCAAATCAAATTCTTGTAGCAAGAGAACCCATCTAATAAGTCTAGGTTTAGCATCTTTCTTTTCCATAAGATATTTAATAGCAGCATGATTTGTGTGAACAATTACTTTAGAATCAACAATATAAGGTCTAAACTTATCACAAGCAAATACAGCTGCTAAAAATTCTTTTTCAGTAGTAGCATAATTTCTTTGGGCACTGTCTAGAGTTTTACTAGCATATTGGATAACATTTAATTTCTTATCAACTCTTTGTCCTAGAACAGCACCTACAGCATAAGCACTGGCATCACACATAATTTCAAAGGGTAAATTCCAATCAGGTGGTTGAACAATGGGTGCAAAAATTAAAGCTTTCTTAAGTATTTCAAATGCTTCTACACAATCATCATCAAAGACAAAAGGAACATCTTTTTGTAAGAGATTATTAGTCAGAGGCCTAGAAATTTTAGAGAATTCCTTAATCTATAAAAACTGTCATGACCAAGGAAGCTTATTATACCTTTAATATCCTTAGGACACGACATCTTTTCAATAGCATGAACTTTAGCTTTATCAACTTCAATACCTCTTTCAGAAATTTTATGCCCCAAGACAATACCTTCATTAACAATAAAGTGGCAATTCTCCCAATTCAAGACAAGATTTGTTTCTTCACATCTCTGCAAAACTCGATCAAGGTTGCTTAAGCAATCATCAAAAGAAGTTCCATAAACGGAGAAATCATCCATGAATACCTCAACAATCTTTTCACAAAAGTCAGAGAATATAACAGTCATACATCGTTGAAAAGTAGTAGCTGCATTGCATAAACGAAAAGGCATACGTCTATAAGCAAAGGTACCGAAAGGGCAAGTAAAAATTGTCTTTTCTTGATCCTCTTTTGACACATGTATTTGAGGGAAACCAGAATAACCATCAAGAAAGCAAAAATATGTATGTTTGGATAATCCTTCTAGCATTTGATCAATAAAAGGTAACATGTAATAATACTTTTTAGTAGATTGTTTAATTTGCGGAAACCAATTACCATTCTATAACATGTAACAATTCTTTGTGGGATTAGTTCATCTTTATCATTAGGAACAACAGTAATACCTCCCTTCTTAGGGACACAATGGACAAGACTTACCCATTGACTATCAACAACAGGATAAATTATACCTGCCTCCAGAAGCTTCAGTATATCTTTTCTTACCACTTCTTTCATCTTAGGATTTAACCATCATTGATGATCAACAACCAGCTTAGCGTCTTTCTCCAATTTTATTTTGTGCTGGCATAGAGTGGGATTAATGCCCTTAAGATCATCAAGAGTATATCCAATAGCAGCACGGTGCTTCTTCAGAGTTTTCAATAATTTATTTTCTTCATGCTCTAAAAGGTTAGTGCTAATAATAACAGGATATATCTCTTTCTCATCAAGATAAGCATATTTAAGAGTATCAGGTAAAGGTTTAAGCTCAAACATGGGATCACCCTTAGGTGGAGGAGGATCCCCTAGGATTTCAACAAGCAAGTTGTGTTTCAAGATAGGCCACTGTTTAAAGAATACTTCATCTATTTCCCTTCTTTCATTCATAAACATATCATTTTCATGGTCTAGCAAATATTGTTCTAAAGGATCACTAGGAGGCACGACAATAGAAGCAAGACCAATAACTTCATCTTTACTAGGCAATTCTTTATCATGGGGTTGTCTACGAAATATAGCAAAATTAAATTCATGAGACATATCCCCCAAACTAATAGTAACAAAATCCTTTTTGTAGTCTATCTGGGCATTAACAATATTCAAGAAGGGTCTACCAAATATAATGGGACAAAAGTCATCTTGTGGAGAGCCAAGAACAAGAAAATCAGCAGGGTATTTAATTTCCCACACAAGACTTCAACATCTCTAACAATCCCCACTGGTGAAATAGTATCTCTATTGGCAAGCTTAATTGTAACATCAATTTCCTCTATCTCAGCAGGTGCAATATCATGCATAATTTCTTTATATAAGGAATGAGGTATTGCACTTGCACTAGAACCCATATCACATAAGCCATGATAGCAATGATCTCCTATTTTAACAGAAATAACATGCATGCCTACAACAGGTCTATGTTTGTTTTTAGTATCAGGTCTAGCAATTCTAGCAGCTTCATCACAGAAGTAAATAACATACCCATCAATATTACCAGCCAAGAGATCTTTAACCATAGCAACACTAGGTTCAACTTTAATTTTCTCAGAGGCTGTAGGCGTTCTAGTATTACTCTTACGAACCACAGTTGAAGCTTTAGCATGATCCTTTATTCTAGCAGGGAAGGGTGGTTTCTCAATAAAAGCAGTAGGAACAACATGATCATTATAAGTGATAGTCTTTTCTTCAACTATAATAGGTGCAACTACTTTTACTTCAATGGGAGGATATATTTAAACCACTTCTCCTTAGGGACATCAACATGAGTAGAAAGGAGTCACAGAAAGAAGCTACTATCTCAGAGTCTAGTCCATATTTAGTGCTAAATTCACTGAAAGCATCGGTATCCATAAAAGATTTAACATAATCAAACTTAGGTGTTATACCTGACTCCTTACCTTCGTCGAGATCCGAATCTTCAGATTTGCGTTTAATTCTTTCCAATAAACCCCATCTGAATTCAATAGTCTTCATCATAAAAGAGCCAGTACAAGAAGTATCGAGCATGGAGCGATTATCGAGAGAAAGCCGAGCATAAATTTTTTGAATAATAATTTCTCTTGAGAGCTCATAATTGGGGCATGAATATAACATTGGTTTAAGCCTCCCCCAAGCTTGAGAGATACTTTCTCCTTCGCAAGGCCAAACATTATATATATAATTATGATCACGATGAACAAGATGCATAGGATAAAACTTCTGCTGAAATTCCAATTTCAATTAGTTGTAGTTCCACGATCCCATATCATCACATAGCATAAACCATGTAAATTCCTTTCCCTTCAAATATAAAGGGAAGACCTTCTTCTTGATAACATCCTCGGGCATACCTGCAAGCTTAAATAACCCACAAACTCCATCCACATAGATTAGGTGCAAGTCGGGATGTAATGTTCCATCTCCTGTAAAAGGATTAACTAGCAGTTTCTCTACCATACCCGAAGGAATTTCAAAGTAAACATTTTTAGTAGGTTCAGTAGGTTGAGGAGCAACTCTTTGCTCTACTGGTCGGGGTGAAGATACCTCGAACAAGCCCCTCAAAGGATTATGTTCCGTAGTAACAAGTGACAGTAAATTTCAGCACACTATATAAATTTTTCCTTACCAAATTCCACCTACCAAAGGCGCTTCACTCCTCGGCAATGGCGCTAGAAAAGAGTTTTGATGACCCACAAGTGTAGGGATCTATCATAGCCTTTTCGATAAGTAAGAGTGTCGAACCCAACGAGGAGCAGAAGGAAATGATAAGTGGTTTTCAGCAAGGTATTCTCTGCAAGCACTGAAATTATTGACAGCAGATAGTTTTGTGATAAGGTAGTTTGTAACAAGTAACATGTAATAAAAGTAAATAAGGTGCAGCAAGATGGCCCAATCCTTTTTGTAGCAAAGGACAAACTTGGACAAACTCTTATATAAAGGAAATCGCTCCCGAGGACACATGGGAATTATCGTCAAGCTAGTTTTCATCACGTTCATATGATTCGCGTTCGGTACTTTGATAATTTGATATGTGGGTGGACCGGTGCTTGGGTACTGCCCTTCCTTGGAAAAGCATCCCACTTATGATTAACCCCTATTGCAAGCATCCGCAACTAAAGAAGTATTAAGGTACACCTAACTGATGACCCACAAGTGTAGGGGATCTATCATAGTCCTTTCGATAAGTAAGAGTGTCGAACCCAACGAGGAGCAGAAGGAAATGATAAGAGGTTTCCAGCAAGGTATTCTCTGCAAGTACTGAAATAAGTAGTAACAGATAGTTTTGTGATAGGATAATTTGTAACGAGCAACAAGTAACAAAAGTAAATAAGGTGCAGCAAGGTGGCCCAATCCTTTTTGTAGCAAAGCACAAGCCTGGACAAACTCTTATATGATGTAAAGCACTCCTGAGGACACATGGGAATATCGTCAAGCTAGTTTACATCACGTTCATATGATTCACGTTCGATACTTTGATAATATGGTATGCGGGTGGAACGGTGCTTGGGTGCTGCCCTTACTTGGACAAACATCCCACTTATGATGAACCTCTATTGCAAGCATCCGCAACTACAACAAAAGTATTAAGGTAAACCTAACCATAGCATGAAACATATGGATCCAAATCAGCCCCTTACAAAGCAACGCATAAACTAGGGTTTAAGCTTCTATCACTCTAGCAACCCATCATCTACTTATTACTTCCCAATGCCTTCCTCTAGGCCCAAACAATGGTGAAGTGTCTGATGTCTACTACACAACCTTCTTCTTGTAGACGTTGTTGGGCCTCCAAGTGTAGAGGTTTGTAGGACAGTAGCAAATTTCCCTCAAGTGGATGACCTAAGGTTTATCAATCCGTAGGAGGCGTAGGATGAAGATGGTCTCTCTCAAGCAACCCTGCAACCAAATAACAAAGAGTCTCTTGTGTCCCCAACACACCCAATACAATGGTAAATTGTATAGGTGTACTAGTTCGGCGAAGAGATGGTGATACAAGTGGTATATGGATAGTAGATAATAGTTTTTGTAATCTGAAAATAAAAAAACAGCAAGGTAGCAAGCGATAAAAGTGAGCGTAGACAGTATTGCAATGATAGGAAATAAGGCCTAGGGTTCATACTTTCGCTAGTGTAAGTTCCCTCAACAATAATATCATAATTGGATCACATAACTATCCCTCAACATGCAACAAAGAGTCACTCCAAAGTCAATAATAGCGGAGAACGAACGAAGAGATTATGGTAGGGTATGAAACCACCTCAAAGTTATTCTTTCCAATCAATCCGTTAGGCTATTCCTATAAGTGCCACAAACAGCCCTAGAGTTCGTACTAGAATAACACCTTAAGACACAAATCAACCAAAATCCTAATGCCACCTAGATACTCCAATGTCACCTCAAGTATCCGTGGGTATGATTATATGATATGCATCACACAATCTCAGATTCATCTATTCAACCAACACAAAGGACCTCAAAGAGTGCCCCAAAGTTCCTACCAGAGAATCACGACGAAAACGTGTGCCAACCCCTATGCATAGGTTCATGGGCGAAACCCACAAGTTGATCACCAAAACATACATCAAGTGGATCAATAGAATACCCCATTGTCACCACGGGTATCCCACGCAAGACAGACATCAAGTGTTCTCAAATCTTTAAAGACTCAATCTGATAACATTACTTCAAAGGGGAAACTCAATTCATTAAAACAGAGTAGAGGGGGAGGAGAAACATAAGATCCAACTATAATAGCAAAGCTCGCGATACATCAAGATCATGCCAAATCAAGAACACGAGAGAGAGAGAGAGAGAGAGATCAAACACATAGCTACTGGTACATACCCTCAGCCCTGAGGGATAACTACTCCTTCCTCGTCATGGAGAGCACCGGGATGATGAAGATGGCCACCGGAGAAGGATTGCCCCCTCCGGCAGGGTGCCGGAACGGGTCTAGATTGGTTTCTGGTGGCTATGGAGGCTTCTGGCGGCGGAACTCCCTATCTAATCTCCGTTCTAGAAGCTTTAGGATACGTAGGTATATATGGGTGAAAGAGACACGTAAGGGGACCAAAGGGGGGGCACAAGGCAGGGGGCATGCCCTAAGGGGGGTGGGCGCGCCCCCTACCCTCGTGAGCACATCCCTTCTTTCCTGACGTGCACTCCAAGTTTTTACGGTAGCTTTCCTTCCAAAAATAACTTCTCCAGTTGATTTCGTTCTGTTTCGTCTCCGTTTGATATTCCTTTTCTTCGAAACACTGAAATAGGCAAAAAACAGCAAATCTGGGCTGGGCCTCCGGTTAATAGGTTAGTCCCAAAAATAATATAAAAGTGGATAATAAAGCCCAATATTGCCCAAAACAGTAGATACCATAGCATGGAGCAATCAAAAATTATAGATACGTTGGAGACGTATCAGTGTCATGTAGTAGAGTTCACATAACACCACTAGAGGAGAGACAACATACATCTCATCAAAATATCGAACGAATACCAAATTCACATGACTACTAATAGCAAGACTTCTCCCATGTCCTCAGGAACAAACGTAACTACTCACAAAGCATAAACATGTTCATAATCATAGGGGTATTAATATGCATATAGGATCTGAACATATGATATTCCACCAATTAAACCAACTAGCATCAACTACAAGGAGTAATTAACAATACTAGCAACCTACTAGGACCAATCCCGGATTTGAAGAAAACAATTGGATACAAGAGATGAACTAGGGTTTTGAGAGGAGATGGTGCTGATGAAGATGTTGATGGAGATTGCCCTCTCCCAATGCGAGGAGCGTTGGTGATGACGATGCCGATGATTTCCCCCTCCAGGAGGGAAGTTTCCCCAGCAGAACAGCTCTACCAGAGCCCTAGATTGGATCCGCCAAGGTTCCGCCTCGTGGCGGCGGAGTTTTGTCCAAGAAGATTGCTTGTTATTTTTTCCCATCAAAAGACTTCATATAGCAGAATATGGCCACCGGAGGGCCACCAGGGGGCCCACGAGGTAGGGGGCGCACCCAGGGAGGTAGGGCGCGCCCCCACCCTCGTGGGCAGGGTGTGGCCCCCCTGGTGAATTTCTTCCGCTAAGTATTTTTTATATATTCTGAAAACGTCTTCCGTGAAGTTTCAGGACTTTTGGAGCTGTGCAGAATAGGTCTCTAATATTTGCTCCTTTTCCAGCCCAGAATCCCAGCTGCCGGCATTCTGCCTCTTTATGTAAACCTTGTAAAATAAGAGAGAATAGGCATAAGTATTGTGACATAATGTGTAATAAGAGCCCATAATGCAATAAATATCGATATAAATGCATGATGCAAAATGGACGTATTAACTCCCCCAAGCTTAGACCTCGCTTGCTGAAGCGAAAGCCGAAATCGAAAAATATGTCCACATATTTAGAGATAGAGGTGTCGATAAAAATAAAATACGGACATGAGGGCGTCATGATCATTCTTAGAACAACAACTTATATAATTCATGTCATATAATTTCTTATGCTAGAGTAATAATTCAATCACAATATCAAGTATGAATCGTAAACTTCATTCAAAACTAACAAGCTATAATCTCAGTCATTGAAGCAATTGCAATTTATCATAACATAGGAAAGAGTCAATGTATAAGAGCTCTTCAGCAAGTCCACATACTCAACTATCGTATAGTCTTTCACAATTGCTGACACTCACGCAATACTTATGGGTATGGAGTTTTACCTCAAGGGTAATGTCAACAATAATAGTTCATGAAGACTCACATCCAATTAGCCATATATACCAGGATCGTTCCAACATACTGTGCTTGCCAAAGGATAAAATATAAAAAAGGAGGGGTGAAGATCACCATTACTCTTATGCAAGGTAGGAGATAAAAGTAAATGATAGGCCCTTCGCAGAGGGAAGCATAGGTTGTCATGCGCTTTTATGGTTGGATGCACAAAATCTTAATGCGAAAGAACGTCACTTTATATTGCCACTTGTGATATGGACCTTTATTATGCAGCCTATCGCTTTTATTTCTTCCATATCACACGATCGTATAAAGCTTATTTTCTCCCACACTAATAAGTCATACATATTTAGAGGGCAATTTTTATTGCTTGCACCGATGACAACTTACTTGGAGGATCTTACTCAATCCATAGGTAGGTATGGTGGACTCTTATGGCAAAACTAGTTTAAGGGTATTTGGAAGCACAAGTAGTATCTCTACTTGGTGCAGTGAATTTGGCTAGCATGAGGGGAAAGGCAAGCTCAACATGTTGGAGGATCCAAGACAATATAATTTGTCTCAGATGTAAGAAAAGATAACCCATTACGTTCTCTTCCTTGTCCAACGTCAACTCTTTAGCATGTCATACTTTAATGAGTGCTCACAATCATAAAAGATGTCCAAGATAGTATATTTATATGTGAAGACCTCTCTTTCTTTATTACTTCCTATTAATTGCAAAGATGACCAAAACTATGTTTGTCAACCCTCAACAACTTTTATTCATCATACTTTTTCTATGTGAGCTCATTACTCTCCATAAGATCCATATGATCTCTTTGTTTCTTTTTATTCTTTCTCTTTTCTTTTATTCACTTAGGATCATGGCAAAATAATCAAGCCCTTGACTCAACAGTAATCTTTATTATATAGCTCACTGACTCGATTACATAGAAGGATAATAAAGCAAAACTCACAACTAGATCATACTAAAAACTTATATTCTACTAGATCAAGATATTACCAAAAGGATCGAGCTAAGGAAACGGTAAAGATAAAAGTGATGGTGATACGATACCGGGGCACTCCCCCAAGCTTGGCAGTTGCCAAGGGGAGTGCCCATACCCATGTGATTATGTCTTCTTTGTTGATGAAGAAGGTGGAGTTGTTGATGATGGAGTGGGCTTCTTCTTTAGTTTGCGCTTGAGGATAGAATTTTGGTCCCTTAGGTCCTCGATCTCTTGCTCCAGGCTCAATATATTTTTGCATAGTTCCTGTTTGTCTTCCTGCAAGAGGCGAAAAGGGATAAACTCGATCTTAGGTTTCTTTATTCTGCCAGGGAGGCTTGACTTTTTGAACTCCACATGCATGTCCCCAGGTTGAGGTAGTGGGACTTCATCTTCATCTGAGGTCGTCTCCTCCTTTCCCTTGGGTTCATAGTCCTCTTGTTCTTCCGTAGTCCAACCACAATGCTCCACATCCCCATAGACTTTAGGATCTGTAAGGTAATCAGCCACATAGTGTAGCGACCAGACCTCAAACAGTCTGATCTCTGTGCTCCGGTGTCATCCCTGGATCAGTAATGCTGACACCACACAGTAGTCGGAGGATTTATAACAGAGTAGCAATCACACACTTATTACATCGAGTGTCTCAATAGAGAACTTATTACAATAAATATGGCTTAAGGCCATCTAATAACGATAACAGCGGAAGGCTTGGAAGGTAAGTGAGTCCATCAACTCCAACGGCATCACTGAGTATAGAACCACGACCTAAATATCCTTAATCATCGTCTGAAAAGTCTGCAACATTAACGTTGCAGCCCGAAAACGGGTCAGCACATGGAATATGCTGGCAAGGTAACAAATAGAGAGTAATGAAATGAAACAGCTATACTATATGCATATTTGGCTGGTGGAAAGCTCTATGGTTACAGTTTTGCGTAAAGCCAATTTTCCCTACTTCAAAGGAATAAATTTTATTTAACTATCATGGTAGTTGTTAAACATTGGGAATGGTTGACAGCATCCTCAATCCCAATTAAAGTAATCATCATTAAACAAAACCCAAAAACTTAATTTAGAGTAACATGTTGAGATTCACATGATAATCCAGGTACTAGATACTCAAGATGTCCATAACCGGGGACACAACTAATCATGATTAGTTTAATACACTCTATAGAGGTTTGCACACTTTTCCCCACAAGACTCGATCGCCTCCGTTTGGTTTCTCGCACTACACGGTGTTTGAGAAGACGGATGACCGAGACATACTCTTTTAGAAGCGCTAGCACCTTATGATCGGGTAGACCGTACCACCTACATCCCCTACATCTGCTAGTCTACCACTGTAAGAGTTCGCACGACTTAGTCAACTATTCTAGAGCCCGTAATAGCTTGTGGCTGCACACGGAAGTTTCTAGCATGAATAATATCATGATCCCTTTGAGCCTGGGTGGCGGTCCAAAAGAAAATAGGCAAATCCTGGATTACCCAGGTGCCTCAGTCCACCCAGATGTGTGTTTAAGTTGCCACCTTAGATAAACCATTAATTAACAATACTCACATCTGTCATGGATATCACTCACCCAATCCACGTCTACTAGCATAGCATGGCACAATAAGCAAACATAGAAGTAACTCCCAAAGGTTTGATAATAAACAGGTAATAGGTACTACCTCATCTACTTCCCATCCCACAATTTAATTAGATCCTAATCATGCAATGTTCGAGGATTTGATCTAATGCAATAAAACTGGGTAGTAGAAAAGGTATGATCAAAGTGTTACTTTCCTTGCTGATGATCCGCGAAACCTAGCGATTCGAAGTAACAAGCGGCGCACGCCGGGTACTCTATCGCAAACAAACAAGCACACAATAAGTACTCATCTAATGCATGGGTAAAACTCGAATAAGAGATCTAACCAGAAGGTTCAACTTAAGAACTCCGGTTTGCAAAAAGAATCAAATCGAACGAAACAACGAAAGTCAAAGGGCGAAAGAAAACAACTTCGCTCTACTAATCTGGATCTAAGTCAAATTTTACAGTAGCAAAAACTTGTTTAAGTTGGTTAAACGGATAGAGGGTTTCGAGACGAAACTCCCGGCGCTTGAATCGCCTGATTCCGATAAACGAGCAAAAAGTTATACTGAAACGAAAATCGCATCAGAAATCGCGATCAGAAAAATCGCGGATTTAATCCGAGAAAAAGAAAAACGACGAACGTTCGCTAGAACGAACGAACAGACGAACGCTCGCTAATTAAATAAATCGGAAAACCGATCTATTTAAAAAAAGCGAAACTAAAAAAACCGACAAAAAATCGATGGAAAAACCGAACGGTTTTTCGAAAATAAAAAAACAGCGCGGATTTTGAGGCGACCTCGGGCGGCGGGTTGGCGAGGCGGCGGCGGCGGCGAGGCGCGGCGGCGGCGGCTCGGGTGGGGCTGGTGCTGGGGCTAGGGTTTCGGCCCGGGGTGGGACGGCTTATAAAGGCTAGTCGGGCCGGAGTCCCGGTCAGACACGGCCCGTAGGTCGGTTCGATTTTTTTTTAAATAATTAGGCGCAGAAGAAAAATAAAAAGAAATACTAAATGGACTCCAAAAATCCCGAAACAAATTTTCCCAGGCTTCTAAAATCAAGCCGCATAAGGTGAACATTTATTTGGGGCCTAAATGCAATTTTGAAAAACACACATTTTTCATAAATTCAAATAAAATAACGAAAAACTCCGAAATAAAATCTTAATTGATTTTATTATTAAATCCTCAATATTTATTTATTTTGGGAAAGTCATTTTATTCCCTGTCTCATACTTTTGTAATAGAAATAATTGATGATAAAATAATAAATATCAAATGATCCTATTCTCAAAATTTGAGAAAACTCAAATATGAAAATAATGAATTTCCCAACTTTCTCCGTGGGTCCTCGAGTTGCGTAGAAATTTCTTGGATCAAACCAAAAGCAAATAAAATATGATATGCATTTATGATCTAATGTATAACATTCCAAATTGAAAATTTGGGATGTTACACATAGCTCTCTCCTTTCGAATCCTAGGACGACATGTTGCTCAAATCTGCAGCAGGACAGCTCGAAAAAAAGACAGGAGACTTTTGCGTGATACGGGAGTCAAAACCCCCGGGAGGTTATATAATGAATTTTGACCGACCAAAATACGTGTTGTGTACGCAAACGGAGTCCGGAAAGCGCATGAGGTGCCCACGAGGTAGTGGGGCGCGCCCAGTAGGGTAGGGCGTGCCCTCCACCCTCGTGGAGGCCTCGTGTCCTTCCCGGACTGCTTCCTATTTTTCTATTTTTCTAAATATTCCAAAATGGAGAAATATTGCCTTAAAAATAGTTTTGGAGTCAGTTTACTTACCGTACCACATACCTATTCCTTTTCGGAGTCTGAAACGTTCCGGAAAGTGTCCCTTATGTATTCCTCCGGGGTTACGGTTTCAATAACATTGGTTTCAACATTTATGGGATTACCTGAGATATAATGTTTGATCCTTTGACCGTTCACCACCTTCGGATTTGTGCCTTCGAAGTTGTTGATTTTTATGGCACCGGAACGATAGACCTCCTCGATAACATAAGGACCTTCCCATTTAGAGAGAATTTTTCCTGCAAAAAATCTTAAACGAGAGTTGTATTGCAATACATAGTCACCTATCTTAAACTCATGCTTTTGTATCCTTTTGTCATGCCAACTTTTAACATTTTCTTTAAATAATTTGGCATTCTCATAGGCTTGGGTTCTCCATTCATCAAGTGAGCTAATAGCAAATAACCTCTTCTCACCGGCAAGTTTAAAATCATATTTGGGTTCTTTAATAGCCCAATATGCCTTGTGTTCTAGTTCGAGAGGTAAGTGACATGCTTTTCCATAGACCATTTTATACGGAGACATACCCATAGGATTTTTATATGCAGTTCTATAGGCCCATAATGCATCATCAAGTTTCTTGGACCAATTCTTTCTAGATCTATTAACTGTCTTTTGCAAAATTAATTTGAATTCTCTATTACTCAATTCTCTATGACAAATCTTATACCATGGACTTAGAGGATTTCACTTCTGCTTGCAAACTTCCATCATGGGGTAGTGTTAGGGATCCCCCTAAATCTTAATTTAGAAACTTTCTTGCTAGTATAACTGTGGGGGAATCTAGAGATATAACGCAGGCTACCATAGGGAGCATTCACTTTCCTGCTATACATTATTTTGCTCTCTTCATCGGTAGATGCATAAATGCTAAGGATGAAGCATGTCACATGTGTGTCCCTGATCTTACCATTCTTAGGAGTGCTGTGTTAGGAGACCAATCTTATCATATGGGAGCCATTGTAGCTCGTAGGTTGCATCATAATAGACATAATGGAGATTTCTTTGGAGGAATTTATGCAACCCGCTTAGCTCATTTTCTTGAAATAGACATTCGTGAGGGTGATAGGGAGTTGCCTCCTGCATATTTAGATTATAACTCTATGGCTTCGCACCAGTATGTCGAGAGGCCTGAATCACCTCACTTATATCGTTTAATTTTTGATAAACAACGTGTTTTCCATATTACTCTCCCTGCCCCTGCCTTCTTTGATTCCCAGACAAAAATAAGATATGTTATTACCAAAGAGGAGGCAGAAGAGTACAAGAGGAGAGCGGAGGCAGCTCGACTCCACGCTACAGCTCAGCAGGCGATAACTGCTGCACAACAATATGAGCCTTCCTCTTCCTCATCACAGTACGACCCCAACAACTATTATTATGGATATCAGCCAGGCCAACCGTGGCCATGGACCAACTTAGGCCAAAAGCCTAAGCTGGGGGGAGTACGTATTTCTCACCCACATTACATTTATGTTCACACACACTCATTGCTAGATGTCGGTGATCATACTTTTTCACTGTAATATCCATGCTAGTTTATTTCCTTTTATGCTTTCTTCTTGTGTGTTTGTTAAACCTTAAGAAAAACCAAAAAATTGGTAGTAGTTTATTTTTCTGCTGTAGTAGTAATAATTAAAAAGAAAACCCAAAAATATTTCCCGTTCTTCTTTTGCTTCCTGGGAGCTTTCCCGTGTAAATAGTTTTATTTCTTTTCTTTGGGGGTCAGTAGGAGAAGACCATAATTAAATTGTTGAAGTGGCTCTTATATGAATTATTGTTGAATTTCCCTTATCTTCTCCTGTTTATTGAGTGCTCGCAGATTGCAGCTTAGTCCAATGCACGTGCACTCTTATTATTATTCACACCATTCGGTCGTGCAGGTGAAAGGCAATTATGATGATATATGATGGACTGACTGAGATGAGAAAAGCTGGTATGAACTCGACCTCTTTTTTTTGTAAATATGATGAGTCCCGCATTCTTGATTCAGCTTATTATGAATAAACATGTTTGCAATGACAATTAGAGATCACAGTTGCTTGTGCCATGCTTGATTAGCTATGAGTTATAATGGTTTACCTTGTGTGCCAACATGCTATTGCGATGATTATGATGTGGTATGATGGGGTGGTATCCTCCTTTGAATGATTTAAGTGACTTGACTTGGCACATGTTCACACATGTAGTTGAAACAAATCAACATAGCCTTCACGATATTTATGTTCATGGTGGATTATATCCTACTCATGCTTGCATCCAATGTTTATTAATTTTAATGCATGTACATGGCTGTTGTCGCTCTCTAGTTGGTCGCTTCCCAATCTTTTGCTAGCCTTCACCTGTACTAAGCGGGAATACTGCTTGTGCATCCAATCCCTTAAACCCCAAAGTTATTCCAGATGAGTCCACTATACCTTCCTATATGCGGTATCTACCTGCCGTTCCAAGTAAATTTGTATGTGCCAGACTCTAAACCTTCAAATAAACACTCTGTTTTGTATGCTCGAATAACTCATGTATCAACCAAGGTTGTCCTTATCTTCTGTGTTAGGCCGGTTATTCTCAAGAGGAGTGGACCCCGCTCCTCACTCACGAGAAAATGGCTGGTCACCGGGATGCCCAGTCCCATGCTTTATGCAAACTAAATCAAAATTAACTATAAAGAAAACTCCCCCTGGGACTTGGTGTATGTTGGAGGCACTCGTTGTTTCGAGCAAGCCATGGATTGATGTTTGCTGGTGGAGGGCGAGTATAAACATTACCATTCTGCTTGGGAACCGCCTATAATGTGTTTAGCATGGAAAATATCGCCATCTCTTAGTTGTTATGTTGACAATGAAAGTATACCACTCAAAATACAATTTATCTCTATTGCAAAACCGAGCTCTGGCACCTCTACAAATTCCAGCTTCCCTCTGCGAAGGGCCTATCCATTTACTTTTATGTTAAGTCATCACCCTCCTATTAAAAAGCACTAGCTGGAGAGCACCACTGTCATTTGCATTCATCACTGTTAATTTATATTGGCTATGACTATGATTGGATCTCTTTTACCATGAATTACAATGTCTAGTCAGTCCTTGATCTTTAAAGGTGCTCTGCATTTATGTTTTGCGGTCTCACAAAGGGCTAGCGAGATACCATCTTGTTATGTCATATTATGATTGTTTTGAGAAAGTGTTGTCATCCGAGATTTGTTATTATGACTTGCTAGTTGATTATGCTATTGATATGAGTAATTATGAGACCTGAGAATTATTGCAAATGTGGTTAGTTATGATCTATGCTGAAAACTTGAATGCTGGCTTGACATAGATACAACAACAAGAGCACACGGAGTTTATAAAACTTTTTCTTTCTTTCTTTGAGTTTGTCAACTGAATTGCTTGAGGACAAGCAAGGATTTAAGCTTGGGGGAGCTGATACGTCTCCGTCGTATCTACTTTTCCAAACACTTTTGCCCTTGTTTTGGACTCTAACTTGTATGATTTGAATGGAACTAACCCGGACTAACGCTGTTTTCAGCAGAATTGCCATGGTGTTTTTTTATGTGCAGAAAACAAATATTCTCGGAATGACCTGAAACTCCACGGAACATCTTGGAAAAAACAATAAAAAATCCTCGCCAAATGAAGACCAGGGGGCCCACACCCTTCTCATGAGGGTGGGGGCGCGCCCCCCCTAGGGCGCGCCCCCTACCTCGTGGGCCCCCTGGAAACCCTCCGACTCCAACTCCAACTTTATATATTCGCTTCCGGAGAAGAAAAAAACAGGAGAGAAGAAATTATCGCATTTTACGATACGGAGCCGCTGCCAAGCCCTAAAACCTCTCGGGAGGGCTAATCTGGAGTCCGTTCGGGGCTCCGGAGAGGGGGATTCGTCGTCGTTGTCATCATCAACCATCCTCCATCAGCAATTTCATGTTCTCACCACCGTGCGTGAGTAATTCCATCGTAGGCTTGCTGGACGGTGATGGGTTGGATGAGATTTATCATGTAATCGAGTTAGTTTTGTTAGGATTTGATCCCTAGTATCCACTATATTCTGAGATTGATGTTGCTATGACTTTGCTATTCTTAATGCTTGTCACTAGGGCCCGAGTGCCATGATTTCAGATCTGAACCTATTATGTTTCCATGAATATATGTGAGTTCTTGATCCTATCTTGCAAGTCTATAGTCACCTATTATGTGTTATGATCCGTTAACCCCGAAGTGACAATAATCGGGATACTTACCGGTGATGACCATAGTTTGAGGAGTTCATGTATTCACTATGTGCTAATGCTTTGTTCCGGTTCTCTATTAAAAGGAGGCCTTAATATCCCTAAGTTTCCAATAGGACCCCGCTGCCACGGGAGGGTAGGACAAAAGATGTCATGCAAGTTCTATTCCATAAGCACGTATGACTATATACGGAATACATGCCTACATTACATTGATGAATTGGAGCTAGTTCTGTGTCACCCTAGGTTATGACTGTTACATGATGAACCGCATCCGGCATAATTATCCATCACTGATCCGGTGCCTACGAGTTTTCCATATACTGGTTCTCGCTTATTTACTTTTCCGCTGCTATTGTTACAATCACTACAAAATACCAAAAACATTACTTTTGCCGTCTTTACTTTTGTTGCCGCTACCACCACTATCATATTACTTTGCTACTAAACACTTTGCCGCAGATAATAAGTTTCTAGGTGTGGTTGAATTGATAACTCAGCTGCTAATACTTGAGAATATTCTTTGGCTCCCCTTGTGTCGAATCAATAAATTTGGGTTGAATACTCTACCCTCGAAAGCTGTTGCGATCCCCTATACTTGTGGGTTATCAAGACTAATTTCTGGCGCCGTTGCCGGGGAGCATAGCTCTATTCTTTGAGTCACTTGGGATTTATATGTACTTATCATTATGAAGAACTTGAGAGATCCAAAAACCAAGATCTATCCCTCAACTACGAGGGGAGGTAAGGAACTGCCATCTAGCTCTGCACTCGATTCACCTTCTGTTATGAGTAAGCTAGCGACACCTACACCTGCTTCTGCTATTCGTTCTGATATGTCGCATGTTATTGATGATGCCACTTCTGCTATGCATGATACTTATGATGAAACTGCTTCTATGTCTGATACTACTATGCCCCTTGGTGAATTTCTTGATGAACAAATTGCTCGGGCTAGAGAAAAACAAATTATTGAATCTGAGTACGATGATGATAGTGATGATGAAAATATGCCTGTTATTCCCGAGGGCTATCATTTTGATAAGGAATCTTCTGCCGCTATTTTTGCTTGCAAAGATAGATATGAGCTTAAGAGGTTATTAATTAAATGGAACAAAGAATCACTTAGAGATAAAATGAGACCCGACCCTGCTTTTTCTACTTCACCTATATGTGTTCCTGATAAGGATTATGAATTCTCTATTAATCCTAATATAATTACTTTGGTTGAATCTGATCCGTTTTATGGCTATGAATCTGAAACTGTTGTGGCACATCTTAGTAAGTTAAATGATATAGCTGCCCTGTTTACTAATGATGAGAGATCGCGTTACTTTTATATACTCAAAATATTTCCGTTCTCATTAAAGGGTGATGCTAAGATATGGTTTAATACTCTTGATCCTGGTTGTGTGCGTTGTCCCCAGGATATGATTTATTACTTCTCTGCTAAATATTTCCCTGCTCATAAGAAACAAGCTGCTTTGAGGGAAATATACAACTTTGTGCAAATTAAAGAAGATAGTCTCCCACAAGCTTGGGGGAGGCTTCTCAAGTTACTTAATGCTTTGCCTGATCATCCTCTTAAGAAACCTGAAATACTTGATATCTTTTATAATGGACTAACCGATGCTTCCAGAGATTACCTGGATAGTTGTGCTAGTTCTCTTTTCAAGGAAAGAACACCGGATGAAGCTGAAATCTTATTGAATAATATGTTGACAAATGAAAATAATTGGGAACCTCCTGAGCCAGCTCCTGCTCCAATTACTGAGTCTATTCCTAAACCAACTCTGAAGAAGAGAGGTGTTCTATTTCTCAGTCCCGAAGATATGCAAGAGGCAAAGAAATCTATGAAAGAGAAAGGTATTAAAGCTGAAGACGTTAAGAATTTACCTCCTATTGAAGAAATACATGGTCTTAATATACCACCTATTGAAGAAACTTATGATCTCAATTCTTTATTTACTGAAGAACCTCCTGATGCCGATATCCCGACATAGGTAGTAAAGGTAAATTCTCTCTATAGATATGATAAAGCTGAAGTTCCTCCTACTAAAATTGCTAGTCAGTGCTTGGATGAGTTTGATAACTTTATGTATAAGCAAGACGACTTCAATGCTTATTTTGGTAGACAATTAAAAGAAAATGCTTATATGATTAGACGCTTGGGTAATTATATGGCTAATATTAAAGATGAACTTAAACTTGCTAGCAAACATGCCTCTATGGTTACCACTCAAGTAGAGCAAGTGCTTAAATCTCAAAAAGAAGTGCTTGATGAAATGAATAGTAAGAAACATGATTATGCTGTTGGAGTGGCTACTAGAACTAGTAGAAAGACTCAGGAACCTTTGTATCCTGAAGGCCACCCTAAGAGAATCGAGCAAGATTCTCAGAGAAATAATATTGATGTTCCTAGTTCTTCTAAAAAGAAGAAAAAGAAAAATGATAGAACTGTGCAACCTTCTAGTGAGCTTATTGCTGAACCACCTAATAATCCAAATGATATATATATGTCTGATGCTGAAACACAATCTGGTAATGAACATGAACCTAATGAAAATATTTATGATGATGTTCATGATCATGCTCAACCTAGTAATGACAATGATGTAGAAATTAAACCTGCTGTTGATCTTGATAACCCACAATCAAAGAATCAACGTTATGATAAAAGAGACTTTGTTCTACGAAACATGGTAAAGAAAGGGAACCTTGGGTTCAGAAACCCATGCCTTTTCCTCCAAAACCATCCAAGAAAAAGGATGATAAGGATTTTGAGCGCTTTGCTGAAATGATTAGGCCTATCTTTTTCCGTATGCGATTAACTGATGTGCTCAAAACAAATCCTTATGCTAAATATATGTAGGATATCATTACTAATAAAAGAAAGATACTAGAAGCTGAGATTTCCACCATGCTTGCTAATTTTACTTTTAAGGGTGGAATACCAAAGAAACTTGGAGATCCCAGAGTACCTACTATACCTTGCTCCATTAAAAGAAATTATATTAAAACTGCTTTATGTGATCTTGGAGCCGGTGTTAGCGTTATGCCTCTCTCTTTATATCATAGACTTGACTTGAATAAGCTGACACCTCCCGAAATATCTTTGCAAATGGCTGATAAATCAACTGCTATACCTGTCGGTATTTGTGAGGATGTGCCTGTTGTGGTTGCAAACGTTACTATTGTAACGGACTTTGTTATACTTGATATTCCCAAGAATGATAGTATGTCTATTTGTAACACCCTCGATGCGGCTATATCTCCCACGTGTCGAGGCACGACTTAGAGGCATAACCGCATTGAAAGCAATGTCGCAAGTTAGGCAATCTTCACAACATCCCATGTAAAGTATATAATAAAAGGGGAGATACAATAGTTGGCTTACACTCACCACGTCACATCAAAGTACATAAATAACATACATCATCCAAACACTCATGGCCCGACTACGGCGCCAAAATAAAAGACAACCCAACAAGCGACATAGGTCTCGATCACCCCAACTGGGCACCACTACTGATCATCAGGAAAAGACACATAGTAACACTGAGAATCCTCGTCGTACTCCCACTTGAGCTCAAGCACGCCATCTGGAGCTGTATCATCTGTCCCTGCATCTGGTGTAATAGTAATCTGTGAGCCACAGGGACTCAACAATCTCGCACCCTCGCGATCAAGACTATTTAAGCTTAATAGGTAGGAAAGGGGTAATGTCTGAGTGGAGCTGCAGCAAGCGACTAGCATATATGGTGGCTAACTTATTCGCAAAAGAGAGCGAGAAGAGGAGGCAAAGCACGAGCGAGAAACCAGGGAGCAACGTGCGCAAACATAACTCCAACACCGTGTCCACTTCCCGGACTCCGCCGAGAAGAGGCCATCACGGCAACACACTCAGTTGATTCATTTTAATTAATTAAGGTTCAAGTTATCTACAACCGGACATTAACAAATTCACATCTGCCCATAACCGTGGGCACGGCTTTCGAAAGATCAATCCCTGCAGGGGGTCCCAACTTAGCCCATAACAAGCTCTCACGGTCAATGAAGGAATAGACCTCCACCCAAGACACACCGATCAGACTCGGTATCTCGGTACAACAAGATGATTCGACAGGTTAAAACAAGACCAGCAACACCGCCCGAATGAGCCGACAAATCCCGATATGAGCTGCACATATCTCGTTCTCAGGGCACACTCAGATGAGACATCCTACGAGTAAAACAAACCCTCAAGTTGCCCCAAGGTGGCCCCGCAGTCTACTCGGTCGGACCAACACTCAAAGGAGCACTAGCCCGGGGGGGGGGGGGGTTTAAAATAAGATGACCCTCGGGCTCCGGAAACCCAAGGGAAAAAGAGGCTAGGTGGCAAATGGTAAAACCAATGTTGGGCATTGCTGGAAAAGCTTTAATCAAGGCGAACTATCAAGGGGTTCCCATTATAGCCCAACCACGTAAGGGACGCAAAATCCGGGAGCATAACACTGATATGACGGAAACTAGGGCGGCAAGAGTGGAACAAAACACTAGGCGAGAGGCTGAGCCTTCCACCCTTTACCAAGTATATAGCTGCATTAAGATAACATGGCAATATAATGATATCCCAACAAGTAAATAAATGTCCCAATAAGGAACGGCTCCAATCTTCACCTGCAACTAGCAACGCTATAAGAAGGGGCTGAGCAAAGCGGTAACATATCCAATCAACGGTTTGCTAGGACAATGGTGGGTTAGAGGCTGAGCATGGCAATTGGGAGGCTGACAAGCAAGTGGTAGGCATCGTAGCAATGGCATAGCAAAAGAGCGAGCAAACGAGCATAGCAAAGATAGTAGTGATTTCGAGGGTATGATCATCTTGCCTGCACAGTTGTCAGAGTTGACTGGATCCTCAAAGGCAAACTCAACGGGCTCCTCGTTAGCGAACTCGTCTCCCGGCTCTACCGAACAACACAAACAAGAAACAAGGATACAATCAACCACGTGCAAGGGCAAACAATAAGATGCAATGATGGTATGCTATGCGGGATGCGATGCGGGATGCAAAATGCAAGACGTGACAGGAAATGCATGAACCTGGCCTCAACTTGGAAAACCAAGTGTGCCACTGGATAGAGGGGATAAAATCACCTAAAAACGATATAAAGATCATTGGAATCGGAGCTACGGTTTGGAAATGGCAAGCGTTTTATGAAATGAACCGGTCTGCGATTTACAGCAAGTAGGCTCCTAAATGCAACGAAATGAACATGCTACAGCCACCAAACATGACAACAAAAGACATGGCAGGGATGTACAGAAGATGCTTATCAAAACACTAGCACTGAGCCACGGCCAAATTCATCCATTATGAGGTTCAAACAAGCATGGCAAAAACGCAAATGCATAACAGATCTCAGACTTAGTGAAATTAACACTAGTCTGAAATTTCAGACCATGATGCTCTCCTCGGGGCAGAAAAACAACATGATACATAACCTGATTATGACAAGTAAAACATGGCATGGAGCTACTCAACAAGCTTAACAAAACACCCAAAGTGACCTGGGGCCAAAATGGTTCACAAAATACTCTAACGAGCACACGAACATAGATGAAACACAATCAGTTTTCAGACTTAGTGAAAACTGAGACATGCTGAAATATAACTCACGAAGGCATGTAAACGAGCTCGATGCACTCACTACGGTTTAAGTCATGGCATGGAAAGCATATATCCATAAACAAGGCACAAAATTCTAGCTAGACATGGCAAGAACAATGGCATAGCATGCACGGATCACTAACAATAGCATCGGCAAAATCGCAAACAAGTTGACGATCTGCCCAGATTTACCACGAAGCAAAAGTAGAGCTCGATTGACTCAAGCTAGAGCACTCCACATATGCAAACAAAGACATGGATGGATAGAGCATAACATGAATATCAAAACTCCCTTACTGATCATCCTCAAAAGAGGCACGGATCACTAGGAAACAAGCTGAACATATGGCATCATGAACTAAAATATCCCAAACTTAGTGAAATCCACTAAGTCCCTGAAAACATAATTCTCAGGTGCCTCTCTTTGCAATCTTGCACAAGTCACCACACACATCCTAAAAATGCATGGGTGGCACCTCTGGAAAGAAGACAAAATGCTTAACAATTCATCCCAAAGACTCACAGGCATATCATGCACACAATAATCATGGCAAAAATGACAAAAGGCTATGATGAACTAACGGATCTGCATTTTAACTCACAAAGCCTCCTTCTAACAGCAATTTGGGCATCAAGATGAACTCAAATGAAAATAATGCAATGGAATGAAATGATGTACTCGTTGAGACGAACATTTTGATATATCATATGTCCAAAACGGAGTTACGGATGCGGAGATATCATCAGTCAAAGATTGCTCGGAAATCTAGGGTTTGAGGGAAAAGTCAACCTCCGAATTTCAGATCTGGATCCGGATCTCAGGTACTGTTCATCGACGCGGAATCCGAGGACAGCCGGACTTGGAGCTCTCCGGCGAGGTGGTGCTCCGGCAAGTCGGAGAGGGGACCGGGCGGCGGCAGGCGGCGCCGGCCGGCGAGGCGAAGGCGGCGGGGCGGCGGAGTGGGCATCGGGGTCCGGCAGGTGGTGGCCGGCGAGCCTCGCCTCGGGCGGAGCCGTTGGCATCCGCTGGCGACGAGGAAGGTCGGCGGCGTCGGGCGCCGGAGGCGGGGACGAAGGCGGCGCGGGGAGGCTCCGGGCGGCGGGGCGAAGTGGGCCGGGAGGGCCCCTCGCGGGCTCGGCGGGCCGCGGTGGACGGCGGCGGTGAAGTGGGGCGCCCGCGCCACGTGGCGCGCCCCGGTAGGCGGCGGCGACGTGTCCGGGGGGGGGGGGGGTCGGACGTTGTCCGGCTCGCCCGAGATCTGTTTTTTTTTTTTGAACTAGGGTTGGACGGGGAGAGATCCGAGATCTGAAATGGGGGGCCTATTTATAGAGGTAGAGGGAGCTAGGAGTGTCCAAATGAGGTGCGGTTTTCAGCCACGCGATCGTGATCGAACGCTCTAGGACATGGAGTAGAGTTTGGTGGGTTTTGGGCCAAATTGGAGGGGTGTTGGGCTGCAACACACACGAGGCCTTTTCGGTCCCTCGGTTAACCGTTGGAGTATCAAACGAAGTCCAAATGGTACGAAACTTGACAGGCGGTCTACCGGTAGTAAACCAAGGCCGCATGGCAAGTCTCAGTCCAATCCGGAAATGTTTAATCCCCACACACGAAAGAAGCTAGAAATGGCCATCGGAGGAGAACGAAGCGCCGGAATGCAAAACGGACAACGGGGAAAATGCTCGAATGCATGAGATGAACATGTATGCAAATGCAACGCACGTGATGACATGATATGAGATGCACGAAAACGAAAACAACACACGGAGACAAAGACCCGAACCCGAGAAATAAATATAACTTAATGCCGGAAATGGCAAGAGTTGGAGTACAAATTGGGAAAGTTATATCTGGGGCGTTACAACACTCCACCACCACGAAAAGATCTCGTCCCGAGATCTAGGACTGAAAGACCTCCGAGTACTCAGAACGGAGGTGATCCTCGCGTTCCCAGGTAGCTTCAAGCTTCACGGTCAGAATGGTGTGACCACTTGACTTTGAGAAATTTGATTGACTTGTTGCGAGTCCTGCGTTCAGTCTCTTCAAGGATTGCAACTGGGTGCTCATGATAGGAGAGATCTTCTTGGAGCTCAATGTCCTTGAAGTTGACGGTGTGTTCAGGCGTCTTGAAGCACTTTCGGAGTTGGGAGACATGGAACACATCATGAACATTTGCGTAGTTTGAAGGAAGCTCGAGTTGATAGGCGAGGTCGCCTCTCTTGCTGACAATCTTGAAAGGTCCGACGTATCTAGGGGCAAGCTTCCCTTTGATACCGAAGCGACGAGTCCCTTTCATAGGAGAGACGCGGAGGTAAACATGATCTCCGATCTCGAAAGCCAAATCACGGTGCTTACTATCATAGTAGCTCTTCTGGCGGGATTGGGCTGCTTTGAGGTTATCACGAATGACCTTGCACATTTCTTCTGCCTCTGTGATTAAGTCATTACCCAGCAGCTGACGTTCACCGGTTTCAGACCAGTTGAGAGGGGTACGGCATTTCCTACCATACAGAATTTCAAATGGGGCCTTGCCCGAACTTGCTTGAAAACTGTTGTTGTATGAGAATTCAGCATAAGGAAGACAATCCTCCCACTTCATGCCAAAGGAGATCACACAAGCCCTGAGCACATCTTCAAGAATCTGGTTGACACGCACGACTTGACCGCTTGTTTGAGGATGGAAAGCAGTGTTGAAGGGGATGTTGGTGCCCATGGCCTTCTGAAAAGAATCCCAAAACTTGGAGGTAAAGATGCTGCCACGGTCTGAAGATATCACTTGAGGAATACCGTGCAGAGAAACAATTCGAGAGGTGTAGAGTTCCGCCAATTGAGCTGCAGTGATTGACTCTTTGATAGGCAGAAAGTGAGCCACTTTGGTGAGCTTGTCGATGACAACGAATATAGCATCATTGCCACGCTTGGACTTTGGAAACCCAGTCACGAAGTCCATTTCAATGTGGTCAAACTTCCATTCTGGAATGGCAAGAGGTTGGAGGAGACCTGCTAGCCTTTGGTGTTCTACCTTCACTCTTCTGCAGACATCACATTCATTCACGAATTGAGCGATCTCGCACTTCATTCGAGTCCACCAATAAGTTTGCTTGAGATCCTGATACATCTTCGTGCTCCCAGGGTGGATGGAGAGGAGAGAGTTGTGAGCCTCGTTCATGATCACTTTACAAAGGTCACCTTTGGGTACCACAATTCGATCCTCGAAGAAGAGAGTGTACTTGGACTGACTCTTTGCGATACCAATCTTCACCTTTTTCACCATAGCATCAAGAAGCTGGGCTTGGAGAATCTGGTCTTCCAGGGTAGGAGAGACTTGAAGGTTGGCGAGGAAACCTTGAGGAACAATTTGCAGATTAAGTTTGCGGAAAGCTTCACAAAGCTCGGGTTGATAAGGCTTCAGAATCAGACTGTTGCAATATGCTTTCCTGCTCAAAGCATCAGCAATCACATTGGCCTTGCCTGGAGTATACTCTATACTCGGATTGTACTCTTGAATCATTTTGACCCATCGAGTCTGCCTGAGGTTGAGATTAGGTTGGGTGAAGATGTACTTGAGACTCTTGTGATCAGTGAAAATGTCCACTTTTCTTCCCAATAGAAGATGTCTCCAAGTCAACAAGGCATGCACAACTGCTGCCAACTCGAGATCATGAGTGGGGTAGTTCTTCTCATTAGGCTTCAACTGGCGAGAGGTATAAGCAACAACTTTCTTCTCTTGCATCAGTACAGCACCGAGGCCTTGGAGAGAGGCATCACAAAAAACCTCGTACGGCTTGGTTTCATCAGGCGGAGTTAGAACTGGAGCAGTGATCAACTTCTCTTTCAAAGTGTTGAAAGCAATATCACACTCCGGAGACCAAACGTACTTGACATGCTTCTGGAGAAGATTTGAGATAGGCTTCGCGATCTTAGAAAAGTTTTCAATGAATCTTCGGCAGTAGCTTGCGAGACCGAGGAAGCTACGGAGTTGCTTCACGTTCTGAGGAGGTTCCCAATTAACAATTGCAGACACCTTCTCAGGATTCACGGCAATGCCCTTGGCAGAAATGATATGGCCAAGATAAAGAACCTCATCGAGCCAAAATTCACACTTGGAGAACTTGGCGTAGAACTGATGTTCCCTGAGCTTGTCAAGAACCAAACGCAAGTGCTTGGCATGATCTTCCTTGTTCTTGGAGAAAACCAGAATGTCGTCGAGATAGACCAAAACGAAGTCATTGGTGTAGGGGTTGAAGATGAAGTTCATCATGCGAGAGAACGTCGGAGGAGCGTTGGCGAGGCCAAAAGACATGACAGTGTATTCATATGACCCATAGCTTGTCCTGAAAGCCGTCTTGGGAATATCTTGCTCACGAATGCGAATCTGATGATAACCCATACGAAGATCAAGATTGGAGAATACTTGGGCACCCTTGAGTTGTTCGAACAGCTCATTGATGTTGGGAAGTGGGTATTTGTTCTTGATGGTCTTCTTGTTCAATGGACGATAATCAACACAAAGTCGGTCCGTTCCATCCTTCTTCTTCACAAAAAGAACACCACAACCCCACGGAGAAGTACTAGGCCGAATGAGACCCATTCTTTCTTGAACATCGAGTTGTTTCTTCAACTCCTTCAACTCTTCGGGGCCGAGCTTGTAAGGACGTTTGCACACAGGTTCTGTACCGGGCTCAATTTCAATAACAAATTCAACGGGCCGGTGCGGAGGCATTCCTAGGAGCTCTTCTGGGAAGACATCTTGATACTCACAAACAACTGGAATCTGCAAAATAGCGTCCAATTCACCCTTCTCATTGAGAGAAAACAAGCGGATGGTATTATCTCGAGCAGCAAAGACAATGACATCCTCAGACGAATGAGTCAGTTGAATCTGCCTGGCTGCACAATCAAGGAGAGCCTTGTGCTTAGAGAGCCAGTCCATCCCAAGAATAAGTTCGATATCCGAATTACCAAGAACCACCGGAGAAGAGAGAAACTTGTAATCGCCCAACATGATAGAGATATCGGGAGCAACCAAACTTGAAGTCAAAAGCTTGCCGGGAGAAACAACTTGCATGGCTTTGGGCATAATCTCAGTATCAACATTGTGCTTCGATGCAAACGGGCATGACAAGAAAGAATGCGATGCACCAGTATCAAAAAGTACTTTTGCGGGAACATCGTTAACAGGAAGGTTACCCATGATCACATCTAATGAATCCTCTGCCTGAGCTGCGTTCATCAAGTTGACCTTGGCGGACTTGGGGTTACTCTTGAGCACAGCTGTACTTGCCGATCTGACAGGAGGAGGAGGAGGAGGAAGACGCCTCTGGTTGAAACACTTGTTGGCATAGTGACCCTTCTGTTGGCACTTGTTGCACGTGACCTCTGAAAGCGGACGGTGGTACGGAGCACTCGATCTTGGAGCTTGAGACGAAGTCTTGTTCTGAAAGCCTGGGTTGGGTGGGTGGGAAGAACCACTGCCACCTTTGCTCTTCTGCTAATACGGCTGGCGGAATGGAGGAGGAGGAAGCCAATACTTCTGCTGCTTGGCCACTTGAGTAGAGGAAGAAGGCGTAGTGTCTCTGACTCGCTTCCTGGAAGCATCACACCTCAACTGAGCAGCCTCTTGCTTCAGTGCCATGTTGTAGAACTCATCGTACCTCAACGGCTCAAAGAGAACAAGAGCGAGCTGAATTTCTTCACGGAGACCACCCCTGAACTGATAGATCATGCTCTTCTCATCAGGAACATCCTGCTTGGCAAAACGGGTGAGCTTCTGGAACAACTTGTTGTAGTCATAGACAGACAAAGAGCCTTGCTTCAGATTGTGGAATTCCTCACGTTTGCTTTCAGTCACACTCTGAGGGATGTGATGAGCTCGGAAATCTCGACGGAAATCATCCCAAGTGATCAAACGTCCACCTCTGGAATCCTTGTACTGCTGGAACCACTCTGCAGCCTGATATTTGAGCTGGAAAGAAGCGAATTGACGAAATCTTCAGGCCTGACGTTGCTGCATTCAAAATGCTTGCCCAGATCCACTAGCCAATCATCAGCATCGGTAGCCTCAACACAATTGCTGAACGTCTTTGGACCATTAGCGAGGAACTGGTTCAGAGTAGCAAAATGGTTCTGATTGTTGCCTTGATTCCCTTGACTGCCTTGATTGCGCTCTTGGAGGATTTGCATGATCAACTGTGTGTTTGCATTGGTTGTGGCCATCATAGCTTGCCAAGCCTCCGGAGGAGGTGGAGGTGGTGGCGCATCAGGATTCGGAGTCGTGCGCGTTGGAGGAGCCATCCTGAAGAGGTTGACCACCATTAGCACATAGATAGACAAATATTGAAGCTGAATCCAACGGAATGAAAATTGCAACATAAAGTCTTCACATCTGAACAAAATGAACGAATGCACTTCTCTTGAAGTGGCCACATATTCGAAGCCACGTAGAATTAGGTAGAAGAGGTAAATCAACAGGGGGTGGAATCAACATATCATTTCAAAGCAACTCGAATACCACAACTCAAACTAAAACCAAGGATTGGCTTGCGGAATAAGCCGAAACAAACATACGATAGAGATTTCGTCCGAAGTTTTCATGGTGGGACCTACACGGGCTCGATCGTACAGCACCATCATGTACAAGGCAGTGCACATGACATACGAAGCGTCCCCGAGTCAGCATAGCCAAGGACTCTTTAAGACACAACGAGACCACTGTAAAATCGACCGTGAATAGGCGAACCACTAGACGTCGAACCCCAATTTCATATCATACATCTGTCGGAAAGATATCCTAAGAGCTACTTGAATTCCCACCTATGAAACTCCCGAAACTTTCCGGTTATGCAATCAGGTGTTGGGGATACAGGGGAAGCATAATATCTCACCCAAACTAGCAAATCCTACATCCAGTTGTATCCATCCTTCAACACATAACCAAGAAACTTTCGGAAACCATCTACCTCAACCTTCGAAAAGCATCCGTTATACAAGTTATGGCGATACTCCCGAACTCCCGCCCCAGTACTGGGTGGCGTCGAGGTTATCTCACCAACGAACTGCATAAAAGAGATTTTCGATGTCGACGAACATATCTCAAGTATTTCCGAATTGCAACGATAAAATTATGATGACAACACCTCAGAGCTCAACTCCCCGGGACACTTCCACTAAACCCCTGACAGGAGGCACCAAGACAGTATTCTCATCATAAGCCATCGGAACAAATCCAAGATACTCGCATGATCCTACAAATTTTTTTTAGTGAAATTTGAGAAGAGAAGAGTCAAAACTCTATGTCAGGATGCCTTACCAGAGCGATGAGGAGACTAGGAAGTAAAAAAGAATTCCTAAGCTCTCCGATATATAATTCCTAAATGACTCAAAACATTTTTCTAGACACAACTCGGCTGCTAAAAACGATCAAGCAATGGGGGCTCCTATGGTCGGGGAAGGCTCTGATTACCAACTTGTAACGCCCTCGATGCGGCTATATCTCCCACGTGTCGAGGCACGACTTAGAGGCATAACCGCATTGAAAGCAATGTCGCAAGTTAGGCAATCTTCACAACATCCCATGTAATGTATATAATAAAAGGGGAGATACAATAGTTGGCTTACACTCGCCATGTCACATCAAAGTACATAAATAACATACATCATCCAAACACTCATGGCCCGACTACAGCGCCAAAATAAAAGACAACCGAACAAGCGACATAGGTCCCGATCACCCCAACTGGGCACCACTACTGATCATCAGGAAAAGACACATAGTAACGCTGAGAATCCTCGTCGTACTCCCACTTGAGCTCAAGCGCGCCATCTGGAGCTGTATCATCTGTCCCTGCATCTGGTGTAATAGTAATCTGTGAGCCACAGGGACTCAGGAATCTCGCACCCTCGCGATCAAGACTATTTAAGCTTAATAGGTAGGGAAGGGGTAATGTATGAGTGGAGCTGCAGCAAGCAACTAGCATATATGGTGGCTAACTTATTCGCAAAAGAGAGCGAGAAGAGGAGGCAAAGCATGAGCGAGAAACCAGGGAGCAACCTACGCAAACATAACTCCAACACCGTGTCCACTTCCCGGACTCCGCCGAGAAGAGGCCATCACGGCAACACACTCAGTTGATTCATTTTAATTAATTAAGGTTCAAGTTATCTACAACCGGACATTAACAAATTCCCATCTTCCCATAACCGCGGGCACGGCTTTCGAAAGATCAATCCCTGCAGGGGGGTCCCAACTTAGCCCATAACAAGCTCTCACGATCAACGAAGGAATAGACCTCCACCCAAAACACACCGATCAGACTCGGTATCTCGGTACAACAAGATGATTCGATAGGTTAAAACAAGACCAGCAACACCGCCCGAATGTGCCGACAAATCCCAATAGGAGTTGCACATATCTCGTTCTCAGGGCACACTCAGATGAGACATCCTACGAGTAAAACCAACCCTCAAGTTGCCCCGAGGTGGCCCCGCAGTCTACTCGGTCGGACCAACACTCAGAGGAGCACTGTCCCGGGGGGTTTAAAATAAGATGACCCTCGAGCTCCGGAAACCCAAGGGAAAAAGAGGCTAGGTGGCAAATGGTAAAACCAATGTTGGGCATTGCTGGAAAAGCTTTAATCAAGGCGAACTATCAAGGGGTTCCCATTATAGCCCAACCGCGTAAGGGACGCAAAATCCGGGAGCATAACACCGATATGACGGAAACTAGGGCGGCAAGAGTGGAACAAAACACTAGGCGAGAGGCCGAGCCTTCCACCCTTTACCAAGTATATAGATGCATTAAGATAATATGGCAATATAATGATATCCCAACAAGTAAATAGATGTCCCAATAAGGAACGGCTCCAATCTTCACCTGCAACTAGCAACGCTATAAGAAGGGGCTGAGCAAAGCGGTAACATAGCCAATCAACGGTTTGCAAGGACAATGGTGGGTTAGAGGCTGAACATGGCAATTGGGAGGCTGACAAGCAAGTGGTAGGCATCATAGCAATGGCATAGCAAAAGAGCGAGCAAACTAGCATAGCAAAGATAGTAGTGATTTCGAGGGTATGATCATCTTGCCTACACAGTTGTCAGAGTTGACTGGATCCTCAAAGGCAAACTCAACGGGCTCCTCGTTAGCGAACTCGTCTCCCGGCTCTACCCAACAACACAAACAAGAAACAAGGATACAATCAACCACGTGCAAGGGCAAACAATAAGATGCAAGGATAGTATGCTATGCGGGATGCGATGCGGGATGCAAAATGCAAGACGTGACAGGAACTGCATGAACCTAGCCTCAACTTGGAAAACCAAGTGTGCCACTGGATAGAGGGGATAAAATCACCTGAAAACGATATAAAGATCATTGGAATCGGAGCTACGGTTTGGAAATGGCAAGCGTTTTACGAAATGAACCGGTCTGCGATTTACAGCAAGTAGGCTCCTAAATGCAACGAAATGAACATGCTACAGCCACCAAACATGACAACAAAAGACATGGCAGGGATGTACACAAGATGCTTATCAAAACACTAGCACTGAGCCACGGCCAAATTCATCCATTATGAGGTTCAAACAAGCATGGCAAAAACGCAAATGCATAACAGATCTCAGACTTAGTGAAATTAACACTAGTCTGAAATTTCAGACCACGATGCTCTCTTCGGGGCTACAAAACAACATGATACATAACCTGATTATGACAAGTAAAACATGGCATGGAGCTACTCAACAAGCTTAACAAAACACCCAAAGTGACCTGGGGCCAAAATGGTTCACAAAATACTCTAACGAGCACACGAACATAGATGAAACACAATCAGTTTTCAGACTTAGTGAAAACTGAGACATGCTGAAATATAACTCACGAAGGCATGTAAACGAGCTCGATGCACTCACTAAGGTTTAAGTCATGGCATGGAAAGCATATATCCATAAAGAAGGCACAAAATTCTAGCTAGACATGGCAAGAACAATGGCATAGCATGCACGGATCACTAACAATAGCATCAGCAAAATAGCAAACAAGTTGACGATCTGCCCAGATTTACCACGAAGCAAAAGTAGAGCTCGATTGACTCAAGCTAGAGCACTCCACATATGCAAACAAAGACATGGATGGATAGAGCATAACATGAATATCAAAACTCCCTTACTGATCATCCTCAAAAGAGGCACGGATCACTAGGAAACAAGCTGAACATATGGCATCATGAACTAAAATATCCCAAACTTAGTGAAATCCACTAAGTCCCTGAAAACATAATTCTCAGGTGCCTCTCTTTGCAAGCTTGCACAAGTCACCACACACATCCTAAAAATGCATGGGTGGCACCTCTGGAAAGAAGACAAAATGCTTAACAATTCATCCCAAAGACTCACAGGCATATCATGCACACAATAATCATGGCAAAAATGACAAAAGGCTATGATGAACTAACGGATCTGCAATTTAACTCACGAAGCCTCCTTCTAACAGCAATTTGGGCATCAAGATGAACTCAAATGAAAATGATGCAATGGAATTAAATGATGTACTCGTCGAGACGAACATTTTGATATATCATATGTCCAAAACGGAGTTACGGATGCGGAGATATCATCAGTCAAAGATTGCTCGGAAATCTAGGGTTTGAGGGAAAAGTCAACCTCCGAATTTCAGACCTGGATCCGGATCTCAGGTACTGTTCATCGACGCGGAATCCGAGGACGGCCGGACTTGGAGCTCTTCGGCGAGGTGGTGCTCCGGCGAGGCGGAGAGGGGACCGGGCGGCGGAGTGGGCGTCGGGGTCCGGCAGGTGGTGGCCGGCGAGCCTCGCCTCGGGCGGAGCCGGTGGCGTCCGCCGGCGACGAGGAAGGTGGGCGGCGTCGGGCGTCGGAGGCGGGGACGAAGGCGGCGCGGGGAGGCTCCGGGCGGCGGGGCGAAGTGGGCCGGGAGGGCGCCTCGCGGGCTCGGCGGGCCGCGGTGGACGGCGACGGCGAAGTGGGGCGCCCGCGCCATGTGGCGCGCCCTGGTAGGCGGCGGCTACGTGTCCGGGGGGGGTCGGACGTTGTCCGGCTCGCCCGAGATCTGTTTTTTTTTGGAGCTAGGGTTGGACGGGGAGAGATCCGAGATCCGAAATGGGGGGCCTATTTATAGAGGTAGAGGGAGCTAGGAGTATCCAAATGAGGTGCGGTTTTCGGCCACGCGATCGTGATCGAACGCTCTAGGACATGGAGCAGAGTTTGGTAGGTTTTGGGCCAAATTGGAGGGGTGTTGGGCTGCAACACACACGAGGCCTTTTCGGTCCCTCGGTTAACCGTTGGAGTATCAAACGAAGTCCAAATGGTACGAAACTTGACAGGCGGTCTACCGGTAGTAAACCGAGGCCGCATGGCAAGTCTTGGTCCAATCCGGAAATGTTTAATCCCCACACACGAAAGAAGCTAGAAATGGCCACCGGAGGAGAACGAAGCGCCGGAATGCAAAACGGACAACGGGGAAAATGCTCGAATGCATGAGATGAACATGTATGCAAATGCAACGCACGTGATGACATGATATGAGATGCATGTCACAGCCCTAGAGTTTGTTTGCAATTAGTTTCATAAGCCTCATGCATCATGTCTAAATTCTGAAAGTTGAATTGGGGAAAGCTGAAAGCCTCAGACATCATTTCAAAAAAAAATGATCAACATTAAAAATTGCTTCAAATAACCCAATAAAATGTTCCTGTTAAGCTATAAAAATATTGGCAAGAGGCAAAATTCAACCCAATATTTTTGGATTCACAGAAATATTTATTCTGGGCATTTGAATTAAATCAATAGCTATTTGAATTGGATTTATATTTACTATATAATAAATATAGGTCCAATAATTCTGAAATATTTTTGTGGAGCTTTGGTTTAATTCCTTTAGCTTCTAAAATTACTTCCAGAAGCAACAAAATTGATTTGGCTTCAAAACCAAATTCAAAACAAACTTGCAAAATAGAAAACAGAACAAAAAAAAGGGAGAAAGGAACCTACCTGGCCACTTACCTGTAGCCGGCCCAGCTGGACCAGCCCAGCCCACCAGGCCGTTGCCAGTCATCCCCTAGCTCCTGCCAGGAGGACGACGGCGTGTCGCCCGCGCACGCACCGGACGCCACCTCCTGCTTCCTCGCCCCTGGTCTCTCCCAGCGCCACGGAGACGGCCACGCGCCCCCTCCCCTTACCTCTCTCTCACACCCGCAGCTCCTCCCCTCCTCTGGCTTCCTCCCCCTCTCTTCCCGAGCGCACCAGAGGACGCCGCCGTGCTCTGCCGCGGCCAACGGCCACCCCACGCTCCGACGACGCGCCCAGAAGCCCCGCCACGTCTTCCTTGCTCTCTCCACCGAGCTACGCAACGCCTGGAGGCCCTGCTTCGTCGCCACCATCGCCGTCTTCGCACTCGGCCGCCGTGGATCGCCGCCGGCGATTCGCGACAACCAACGCGTCCCCAACCTCGCTCTTGCGCTCATTGGAATCGCTGTGAGGCCCTGCGCCTTCCCCCTTGCTCGCCCCCTCCGTTCTCGTCCGTTAGCCGCCGCCCCACGAAACTGAGCTCCGGCCGCCGCCATGGCCGACGAGCTCCATGCTCGTGTGCTCTTCCGCCCGCCCTAGCATCACCAACATGCTCAACGCGTCCCCAGGAAGCGAACGCGCCACGCCGTTGCTCTAAGCTCGCGCTGAAACCCCGCGCCCGTGTGTCCCGAGCTCCGGCCGCCGCTCCGCCCGTCGCCGCCGCTGCTACACTGCACCCCGGCACCTCCCGCCGCCTCCTTTAGATGCGCCTCACCTCCAGCTCGCCGTAGCGGCAAACCGCGTCGCAAACGGCCGTCTGTAGCTCCGTCCCGAGCATCTCCGGCGAGCCACCTCCGTGCTTTTGGTCGCCGGTGTCGACCGCTGATGTGGTAGCTTAATTGCGACTAATCACCCCCCTAACCAACCCCCTGTGTCACTAGCACATGGGCCCCACTACCTAATTAAATCGGGTTTTGTTTTTGTTTAGATTAAACTAACCGCCATGGGCCCCACATGTCAGTTTGACCATGCCACGTCATCATTGACCCTGACCCACTAGTCAGCCTCTCTCCCTGCCCTGTTACACTGACCAGTGGACCCCACTGGTCAGGTTTGACCTGGAGGCAGCTCAGTTGACTAGCTGACGTCACCCTGACATCGGGCTGACGCAGTAAATCATTTTCTGGATTAAAAACAATTCAGGAAATTTCAGAAAATCCCCAAAACTTCTAAAAATCATAGAAATTCAACCGTAACTCCAAATAAGATAAATTATATATGTAAAATTATCAGAAAAATTCAAGGAATCCATCTGTACCATTTTCATGCATGTTTGAACAATGCTTGTCCTCTGTTTTGGACAAAACAAATAAAGGGCATTTAAATAATCATATATGGGGTTGGAATTTGAATCTTGTACTCAAACCAACTTCATTTAAAACATAGCTAGTTGCATTAACTCAAACCACAGCATATTGACATGTCATGATCATGCATCATATTGTGCATTGCATTGATTGTGTTTCTTTCTCGTGTTGCCGGTATTTGTCCCCTCTCGATAGACGTTGTACCGATGTTGTGATCGTTGACACTGATGAAGACCCAATGATATCTTCAGAAGTGCCAGGCAAGCAAAACCCCCTTGTTCATTCCGATACAAGCCCAATCTCTCGCTCCTGCTCTCTTTTACTGCATTAGGACAACAACGATTTATTTGTTACTCGTTGCGGTAGCTGAACCCCTTATCCTCTGCATGACCTGTCATTGCCACAGTAAATAGATGAAACCCACTAGCATGAGTAGGAATTGTTTGAGCCCTGATGTGCCTACTCATTCATGCTTGTTTGTCATGCCTGCTACTGCTTAGAGTTGAGTCAGGTCTGATTCATCGGGGATGGATCGGAGGTGTGTAAACATGTCCTACTGTTGAGAGCTAAGTGTGTGAACACGATTTGGTAAAGGTAGCAGTGAGAGGCCATGTAGGAGTACATGGTGGGTTGTCTCATTGCAGCCGTCCTCAGGAACTGAGTTCTTTGTCTGTGATCCATGAATAGTTACTACCGCGCATTGGGCCCGAAACCAATGGACCCTCTCGGCTTCTTAATCACCCTAGTACTCTGTCCAGGAGTTGCAACTAGTTTCTGGTGTTTGTAGGATATGTGTTGGCGGCTGTGCGTAGCGCTGACCCTAGGGGTGGGCTATGTTGCGGTAGATACACTGTGGCACGGTGTACCGGGCGCCCGTTTGGTGTCTCGGGAACCCTGCACACATCGTTTCGGGCTGTGAGCGAAACTCCGGCCAGATCTCCTCGCGGATGGAACCCGAATAGGCGATAAACCTGGACTAGAGACTTAAGTGTTTAGGTAGGCCGTGGCCGACACCCTCGCCCGGTTTCCGCTTGAAGGTTGCCGAGGTACATGATGTGTACAGGGCTATAAGTGGTGAGAGCGTGTGTGAAGAAGTACACCCCTGCAGGGTTATCATTATCTATTCGAATAGCCGAATTCCTCGGATATGGAAACTTGGACCCCTTGCATAGTTCATAGACAAGTGAAAGTGGATACTCTAAAACTCGCAGGATAAGTGTGAGTGCTATGGATGGCCTTCTCGTAGGGAGACGAGAGCGGATCCATAGTGGTGTATTGAAGGGTGAATATGTGGACTCGTGTGCGCCACCTCAAAAGAGTTTCTTGTAATCGTAGTTCAGGTTAGCCACTGAGTCAAAGTTGGCTTGCTGCAGTTAAACTCCACCACCCCCTTGTTGATACCGATGCATATGTAGCTAGTTCTGATGTAAGTCTTGTTGAGTATCTTTGTACTCACGTTTGCTTAATTTATGTTTTGCAGAGAGACTCCAGTCTCGCTAGTAGTTCCGCGTGGACTTCGACGTTTAGCTTGATACCTCAGCTACGATCTTGTGCCCTCGGCAGGATTTGGTAGATAGTCAGGCTTCTTAGCCTTTTTCATTATAGATGTCTGTACTTAGACATGTTAAGCTTCCGCATGTGCTTTGCATGGTATGCCATGATTGTTGGGTCATGAGACCCATGTTTGTAATATCTCGCTCCTCGGAGCCTAATGAATTAATACTTGAGTTGTAGAGTTATGTTGTGATGCCATGTTGTATAAACACATATCGAGCATATTGTGTGTATGATTGAAATGCTTGGTATGTGTGGGATCCGACTATCTAGTTGTTTATCCTTCGCAGCCTTTCTTATGGGGAAATGTAGTCTAGTGTTCCTCGAGCCATAGTAGTCCGCTACAGCCCGGATCACCGGAGTCCTGCTAGCCCAGCACTACTGTTCAGGACACTTGACTGGCCGGCATGTGATTCACTTCGTTCCTATGTCTGTCCCTTCGGGGAAATGTCACGCGGTGACATCCGGAGTCCTGCCTAGCCTGCTACAGCCCGGGTTACCGGAGTCCTGTTAGCCCGGTGCTACAGCCCCGATTCGCATGCTGTTGACCGACATGCTCGAGGTTGATTCATGTATGCCTGTCCCCATGGGTTAGTGCCGCTTTGGGTTCATGACTAGCCATGTCGGCCCGGGTTCTTTGTCATATGGATGCTAGCGACGCTATCATATACGTGAGCCAAAAGGCGCAAACGGTCCCGGGCCAGGTAAGGTGGCACCCGTGGAAATACCGTGCGTGAGGCCACAAAGTGATATGATGTGTTACATGCTAGATCGGTGTGACCTAGGATCGGGGTCCCGACAGCTTTGGTATCAGAGCCTGACTGCCTGTAGGGTTACCAAGCCAAACTGGTCGAAGTTGAGTCTAGAAATGCTTTAGTTATGTAAGGGAACTGATTGTGGAAGGGAACGTAAGGCTCTTTTTACTCCTTTACCCTATGCCCTTCTGATCTGAGTCAACCTCTTCTTTTCTACGGGGATTAAGAATTAGGCCTTCTCATCTATCTATCAGGATCACGTGTTACTAAACCGTAGTTGCCTAAGATTGTTGGATTTAAGCCCAGTTCAGTTTCTACTACTTCTGTGTGTTCATAGTTGGTCTCGAACCTTGATATTGTGCTTCTGAGTGGTTATGCCACCATTTTGCAGGATGTCTCAAATCATTTTGAGCATTTATAGCCGTTATGCTGTCTGAGTCATCCCAGGTTTCTAAATAGTTTGATGCATTTGCAAATCCTTTCTTTCCATTTCCGATATCCTTTTGGGTCAGATTAACCACACTAATGGCGAGTTGAGGTACTCCGTTACCTCGACATATATGTTGGAGCTATTACTATGACCCTAGGTGTTTTAGGGAGTCACCTAGTGATCTAGCCATGTTTTGTATTCCCAATGTGTGATTCTGGCCATTATTCTCAAAAGCATCCCGTGATGCCATTTAGTTAGTAGGCATTCTATTCCTGGGTTTTGAACCCGAGATTCACCCTATCCGCTTCATGTTGATAGTGTTTGCTAGTTCCTTAGGACATTAGTAAACCTTGTGAAAGACCTCGAGGTCCGTGATATTTCCTTCTTCCAAATACTATGAACCACTTATGGCAGAAGTTCTTGAACCAAAGGATCACAACCAGAGTGCTCTTGATGAGTTCTCCATTCTATATTGTGGCTCTGCCAGTTCTACCTTTCTGCATGGGTTATCCGGAAGAAATATGTTGAACTCGTTCGACATACTAATCTATGCATCCACAACTCAGAAAGTTATATGTTCCTTGAGTTGTTCCCCCCCTTCAGGTATATTCCAACCTTCGTCTATCACTTGATAGTCAGAAGTAGTCGTGCATTCATGTTCATCCTTGCCTTTTACTTCTGTGGTCCGTCAAGCCATTCTATTTTAGAATGACTAGGGGAAACAAACTCCATTACCTCATCCATTTCTGGGATCGGGTCAAAGTGGTTGTATTCCGCAGATCAAAATGCCAATCCAGCTTTTGGTTCTGTTCTACCCTAAAGTATTACCCACTTTATGTCAAGAGCGTCGTGAGAATTGCACATCTCTCATGAATTCTTGACGCAGTGATACTTCTTACCATCATTGTTCATTCCTCGGTTCCCGTGTTATTGTAACCGGAATGCCGGCACATGAGTCGTGATGTGTGAAATCAATACTCCTAGCAACTGTGTTGCTTGGTAGTTAATGGACACTATCCTCATTCTTAGCGTGTTGGTTATCAAATTATCATTCTAAGACTGATCGTGCTACCTAGTCCATATTTCTGGTGCACACTTCGATCAATGGGTTAGGGCTATGCCAATCCCTCACTCTTTGATCATATCATCTTGCCCTGAAAAGCAAGGTTGTTCCTGAGCTTAGTAACATACCGGTGGTTCGTGATTTTCCGAATATCTTCTCGGAAGTGTTACCAGGTTGTCACCTGACCGTTATGTTGAGTTCGTGATCAAGTTGGTTTTCCGATAAACCACTTTTCCCCAAGAACCTGTGTTGGATACCCCTGAGCTAGTTGGTTAAGCTTAACAACAACTTGGTGAGTTGGAAGATGAAAACTTGTCCGTCTTAGCTCATCCCTAAGGGATATCCTTGTGTGTGTGTGTGTTGAAGAAAGATGATATCTTCACCAATTGGTCCTCGTGATCAGTTGTTGTATCTATTATCTTGTCCAAACTTTGATTTGAGTGTGGGCTATCGTCAAATCAAATCAGAACCAACGGTGCTTGTAATTTTGTCTTACTTACGGTTGTCCCTCGAGCATACACCATTATATCTTTGGTCTGACCAATACTGTCACATTGTTCACATAGTGGTGGAAGTCCAGTGATATGGAAATTCCGATGAGTTGCTGTTGAGCCCATCAGCGGCATCTTGTCTCCTCCATGATTGTATTGAACATCCAGCTAGTGTTGGAAACTTTATAAGCATTGCCCTCATGTCCCGATCATGAAGCATATGTCCGGTTGAAAGATGTGACTTCCTCTAATTCAGGTGCATCTGATGTAAGTTGCCGCCGTGAATTCGAGAAAGTTTGTTTTTGCTTCCTCTGGAATCATCCCAAGTCAGTCATGCATGTGTGAAGTATTATATGGTCTGATAGACTGATCATCTACATTCTATACGTATCCCTAGCACACCAAGCCACTGATTGATTTGTTCAAGGAGAAGAAGTTCTTCTTAAGGGTTAGACCTACGCAAGGACTTCGATATCCTCGTTGATGGTTCCCCCTGAACTCGGTAGTGTTTCATTTTAAGACTACACGGTGACCATGCTTGTCCAGGACAATGTGTTCACATGCTTGTAGCAGAACCGGCTCATGTTTTGGAGCTTACTACCGTAGTTCATTCCCCGAGAATCTCGCAACGTCGTCTCGTCGATTTGTGTTGCAAACCTTCATTTTCCGTTCTAGACTCGATGAGTCTGGATTATCCTGTCACCAACCCGATCTGAATCTCAGGCAGATATGATGGTTGGAGCATTTTCCAAGAACCATAATATTGGTCTCTCGATAAACGGTAAAGTGGATGTTGTGGCCAACACATCCAGCCGGAAGACCTATTATTGTAGTATCTCGATTGAAGAAAGTTGGCCACCTTCCCATGAGGATTTCATAGGATTTACTCCAGAAGTTGTTCCTTATGGATCTATTGTATTCCGAAGTCCGACCACTACTTGGTGGCTATGCCGATGCTTAAAGCATGACCGTGGTAACCAATACATCAAGAGAACATTAGAAGCGGAGTGCTAAATGTCTCTCGGTTGATCATCCAGATTTTGTTTCCTTGGCTTCGCTAAGGTGAAATCTGAGAAAGTGTTATCTTTCTTTGCATCTGCATCTTCCACCCTTATTCATCATGGTAGCATGTTGTGTTGCCAAGATCCTTGACATGGATGTTGGTAAGACCTTGATGAGTATGGAAGTGCTCAAGTTCTTGAGAGCACGCTCAGGCACTAGGTTCTGTTGTTGTCGTTAACTGGGATGTGCCTCCGTTCTCTCAGTTATTCAATAGCCAACCGATTGGTGGAATCACCTTTGCCGGTGAACCTTCTCCCTAGTTACTAGAATCATTCCCAACATTTGCATTTTGTTCCCAGCTTGCACCTCAGTAGTTGTTGTTCATGGTCATCTTCAAAAGTGGACTTACCATAGGTCCCATCCATTTCCGATGATAAGCAAAAATCATCCATTGCGTTGTCTTCAACAAGGTAGTCCACATCATCCATCCTAGTCCGAGTATGTCATTCTTTCGAACTCCTTCCACTGATCATTTGTGATTGCCTTAGGCTGGTATAAAGAGTTTCTATGATCTCCGAATCAAAAGTAATTCTTTTTGCCACTTAAGGGAATAGTTCCTCGAGTCACCTTCCCCGAGGTGCCATGTTTTAGAATCATGGCAATTATCCCTCGCTACTTTGAAACCATGCATCGTCCTACTCCAGCATGGGTTTGTTGCGTACCAAATTGAACCTTTATCATCCGCCTCTTCCCATCACCCCTGTTGTGTGTTTCGTGTCTCAGCTCAAGAGATGTTTTATATCTCACTCCATGAGTTGATCTTGAGTGCTTGATCTCCGAGGAGATCGATTTCTGTAGAATTTCCTTCTGCCATCATCATGCTGGATGAAGATCCCGAAAGCAAAGACCTCAAGATCAAGATGACGAAATGAATCAACATCCTCGGGAAGGGCAGTTGGATCGAGAAGACTGCGATAGTCTTGTGAACCCCCCCCCTTCCTTCTTACCTCACGTCTCGAATCTCGGGCCGAGATTCTTGTTTAGTGGGGGTGAGTTGTCACACCCTAGAGTTTGTTTGCAATTAGTTTCATAAGCCTCATGCATCATGTCTAAATTCTGAAAGTTGAATTGGGGAAAGCTGAAAGCCTCAGACATCATTTCAAAAAAAATGATCAACATTAAAAATTGCTTCAAATAACCCAATAAAATGTTCCTGTTAAGCTATAAAAATATTGGCAAGAGGCAAAATTCAAACCAATATTTTTGGATTCACAGAAATATTTATTCTGGGCATTTGAATTAAATCAATAGCTATTTGAATTGGATTTATATTTACTATTAAATAAATATAGGTCCAATAATTCTGAAATATTTTTGTGGAGCTTTGGTTTAATTACTTTAGCTTCTAAAATAATTTCCAGAAGCAACAAAATTGATTTTGCTTCAAAACCAAATTCAAAACAAACTTGCAAAATAGAAAACAGAACAAAAAAACGGGAGAAAGGAACCTACCTGGCCACTTACCTGTAGCCGGCCCAGCTGGACCAGCCCAGCCCACCAGGCCGTTGCCAGTCATCCCCTAGCTCCTGCCAGGAGGACGACGGCGTGTCGCCCGCGCACGCACCGGACGCCACCTCCTGCTTCCTCGCCCCTGGTCTCTCCCAGTGCCACGGAGACGGCCATGCGCCCCCTCCCCTTACCTCTCTCTCACACCCGCAGCTCCTCCCCTCCTCTGGCTTCCTCCCCCTCTCTTGCCGAGCGCACCAGAGGACGCCGCCGTGCTCTGCTGCGGCCACCGGCCACCCCACGCTCCGACGACGCGCCCAGAAGCCCCGCCACGTCTTCCTCGCTCTCTCCACCGAGCTACGCAACGCCCGGAGGCCCTGCTTCGTCGCCACCATCGCCGTCTTCGCACTCGGCCGCCGTGGATCGCCGCCGGCGATTCGCGACAACCAACGCGTCCCCGACCTCGCTCTTGCGCTCATTGGAATCGCTGTGAGGCCCTGCGCCTTCCCCCTTGCTCGCCCCCTCCGTTCTCGTCCGTTAGCCGCCGCCCCACGAAACCGAGCTCCGGCCGCCGCCATGGCCGACGAGCTCCATGCTCGTGTGCTCTTCCGCCCGCCCTAGCATCACCAACATGCTCAACGCGTCCCCAGGAAGCGAACACGCCACGCCGTTGCTCTAAGCTCGCGCTGAAACCCCGCGCCCGTGTGTCCCGAGCTCCGGCCGCCGCTCCGCCCGTCGCCGCCGCCGCTACACTGCACCCCGGCACCTGCCGCCGCCTCCTTTAGATGCGCCTCACCTCCAGCTCACCGTAGCGGCAAACCGCGTCGCAAACGGCCGTCTGTAGCTCCGTCCCGAGCATCTCCGGCGAGCCACCGCCGTGCTTTTGGTCGCCGGCGTCGACCGCTGATGTGGTCGCTTAATTGCGACTAATCACCCCCCTAACCAACCCCCTGTGTCACTGGCACATGGGCCCCACTGCCTAATTAAATCGGGTTTTGTTTTTGTTTAGATTAAACTAACCGCCATGGGCCCCACATGTCAGTTTGACCATGCCACGTCATCATTGACCCGGACCCACTAGTCAGCCTCTCTCCCTGCCCTGTTACACTGACCAGTGGACCCCACTGGTCAAGTTTGACCTGGAGGCAGCTCAGTTGACCAGCTGACATCACCCTGACGTTGGGCTGACGCAGTAAATCATTTTCTAGATTAAAAACAATTCAGGAAATTTCAGAAAATCCCCAAAACTTCTAAAAATCATAGAAATTCAACCGTAACTCCAAATAAGATAAATTATATATGTAAAATTATCAGAAAAAGTCAAGGAATCCATCTGTACCATTTTCATGCATGTTTGAACAATGTTTGTCCTCTGTTTTGGACAAAACAAATAAAGGGCATTTAAATAATCATATATGGGGTTGGAATTTGAATCTTGTACTCAAACCAACTTCATTTAAAACATAGCTAGTTGCATTAGCTCAAACCACAGCATATTGACATGTCATGATCATGCATTATATTGTGCATTGCATTGATTGTGTTTCTTTCTCGTGTTGCCGGTATTTGTCCCCTCTCGATAGACGTTGTACCGATGTTGTGATCGTTGACACTGATGAAGACCCAATGATATCTTCAGAAGTGCCAGGCAAGCAAAACCCCCTTGTTCATTCCGATACAAGCCCAATCTCTCGCTCCTGCTCTCTTTTACTGCATTAGGACAACAACGATTTATTTGTTACTCGTTGTGGTAGCTGAACCCCTTATCCTCTGCATGACCTGTCATTGCCACAGTAAATAGATGAAACCCACTAGCATGAGTAGGAATTGTTTGAGCCCTGATGTGCCTACTCATTCATGCTTGTTTGTCATGCCTGCTACTGCTTAGAGTTGAGTCAGGTCTGATTCATCGGGGATGGATCGGAGGTGTGTAAACATGTCCTACTGTTGAGAGCTAAGTGTGTGAACACGATTTGGTAAAGGTAGCGGTGAGAGGCGATGTAGGAGTACATGGTGGGTTGTCTCATTGCAGCCGTCCTCAGGAACTGAGTTCTTTGTCTGTGATCCATGAAAAGTTACTACCGCGCATTGGGCCCGAAACCAATGGACCCTCTCGGCTTCTTAATCACCCTAGTACTCTGTCCAGGAGTTGCAACTAGTTTCTGGTGTCTGTAGGATATGTGTTGGCGGCCGTGCGTAGCGCTGACCCTAGGGGTGGGCTATGTTGCGGTAGATACACTGTGGCACGGTGTACCGGGCGCCCGTTTGGTGTCTCGGGAACCCTGCACACATCGTTTGGGGCTATGAGCGAAACTCCGGCCGGATCTCCTCGCGGATGGAACCCGAATAGGCGATAAACCTGGACTAGAGACTTGAGTGTTTAGGTAGGCCGTGGCCGACACCCGCGCCCGGTTTCCGCTTGAAGGTTGCCGATGTACATGACGTGTACAGGGCTATAAGTAGTGAGAGCGTGTGTGAAGAAGTACACCCCTGCAGGGTTATCATTATCTATTCGAATAGCCGAATTCCTCGGATATGGAAACTTGGACCCCTTGCATAGTTCATAGACAAGTGAAAGTGGATACTCTAAAACTCGCAGGATAAGTGTGAGTGCTATGGATGGCCTTCTCGTAGGGAGACAAGAGCGGATCCATAGTGGTGTATTGAATGGTGAATATGTGGACTCGTGTGCGCCACCTCAAAAGAGTTGCTTGTAATCGTAGTTCAGGTTAGCCACTGAGTCAAAGCTGGCTTGCTGCAGTTAAACTCCACCACCCCCTTGTTGATACCGATGCATATGTAGCTAGTTCTGATGTAAGTCTTGCTGAGTACCTTTGTACTCACGTTTGCTTAATTTATGTTTTGCAGAGAGACTCCAGTCTCGCTAGTAGTTCCGCGTGGACTTCGACGTTTAGCTTGATACCTCAGCTACGATCTTGTGCCCTCGGCAGGATTTGGTAGATAGTCAGGCTTCTTAGCCTTTTTCATTATAGATGTCTGTACTCAGACATGTTAAGCTTCCGCATGTGCTTTGCATTGTATGCCATGATTGTTGGGTCATGAGACCCATGTTTGTAATATCTCGCTCCTCGGAGCCTAATGAATTAATACTTGAGTTGTAGAGTTATGTTGTGATGCCATGTTGTATTTACACATACCGAGCATATTGTGTGTATGATTGAAATGCTTGGTATGTGTGGGATCCGACTATCTAGTTGTTTATCCTTCGCAGCCTTTCTTATGGGGAAATGTAGTCTAGTGTTCCTCGAGCCATAGTAGTCCGCTACAGCCCGGATCACCGGAGTCCTGCTAGCCCAGCACTACTGTTCAGGACACTTGACTGGCCGGCATGTGATTCACTTCGTTCCTATGTCTGTCCCTTCGGGGAAATGTCACGCGGTGACATCCGGAGTCCTGCCTAGCCTGCTACAGCCCGGGTTACCGGAGTCCTGTTAGCCCGGTGCTACAACCCGGATTCACACGCTGTTGACCGACATGCTCGAGGTTGATTCATGTATGCTTGTCCCCATGGGTTAGTGCCGCTTTGGGTTCACGACTAGCCATGTCGGCCCGGGTTCTTTGTCATATGGATGCTAGCGACGCTATCATATACGTGAGCCAAAAGGCGCAAACGGTCCCGGGCTAGGTAAGGTGGCACCCGTGGAAATACCGTGCGTGAGGCCACAAAGTGATATGATGTGTTACATGCTAGATCGGTGTGACCTAGGATCGGGGTCCCGACAATGCACGAAAACGAAAACAACACACGGAGACAAAGACCCAAACCCGAGAAATAAATATAACTTAATGCCGGAAACGGCAAGAGTTGGAGTACAAATTGGGAAAGTTATATCTGGGGCGTTACACTATTATTCTTGGAAGACCTTTTCTTAATACTGCAGGGGCTGTTATTGATTGCAACACAGGCAATGTCACTTTTCGTGTTAATGGTAATGAGCATACAGTACACTTTCCGAGGAAACAACCTCAAGTTCATAGTATCAATTCCATTGGAAAATTTTCATCGATTATAATTGGAGGTTTTGAATTTCCTCTTCCTACTGTCAAGAAGAAATATGATATACTTATTATAGGGGATGTGCATATCCCCGTTGAGGTAACTTAGTGTTATTCAAAATTTCTTCGGTTTCATGATTATCGGAATGAGTTTGTTAACAAGACTTGAACAACCTTGTTAGTGGATTCTTTTTGATGAGCATGAGATGGATGAAACTAGAAGCACAAACTTCTGTACCCTCTCTATATTTTCTATTATTTAGTAGAAATAAAGTAAAAATAGTATTTTTCTGTCTGTTTCCTGACTTATCCATGTAATATAAAAATATCCCGAAAATAAAAGTCATCAGAATGCCATGCCAATTTAATATGATTTTTTCAGGAATATTTGAGGATTTACTGTGCAAAAATTACCGCGGGAGGAGCTGCCACCTGGCCACGAGGGTGGTGGGCACGCCCCCCTATAGGGCGCGCCCCCTGCCTCGTGGGCCCACGGTGGCCCTCCTCCACTTATCCCAACACCCATCTTCTTCCTCTATCTCACACGAACCCGAAAAACCAACTCAAGCACGAGTTCGAGCCACTTTTGTTGTGATTTTCGATTTCCTTGCTCAAAGCACCTCTCGCAAAACTGCTTGGGGAGATTGTTCCTTGGTATGTGACTCCTCCATTGGTCCAATTAGTTTTTGTTCTAGTGCTTTATTCATTGCAAATTTTTTCTTCTTAGGTGACCATGTTCTTGAGCTTGCATGTCAAATTTATATGGTCAAAAGTAGTTTTGATGCATGATATAGGCCCTAGGCACTTGTAGGAGTAGTTGCTATCAATATTATTCAGTTTGGTTCACTTTAATTTTGAAGTTACTAAAAATTTCAGAATTTTTCAAAGAAAAACAATATGCTTAGGAAGATGTTCCAAGGTGGTTCCTCTAAGAAGCAAGGACCCAGGATTGCTATGTGCGATGCTAACAAGGATCCACCCAGAGACGCTCCAGTACGGCCATGCAAATGGCCGTCGGAAAATTTTATGGACCATGCAGGAATTAAAGAAGAATTCAAAGAATATTTGCGCAATGCCGGTATTGAGGATTTTGAGGCTAACAAATGCCCCAAGTATCATGATCTCACATGTTCATTTGTGAGGAGGTTTGAGTATTCGTCTTCACGTAATTCTCCATTGGTCATGTTTGATCTCTATGACAAATCTTATACCATGGACTTAGAAGATTTCACTTCTGCTTGCAAACTTCCATCATGGGGTAGTGTTAGGGATCCCCCTAAATCTGAATTTAGAAACTTTCTTGCTAGTATAACTGTGGGGGAATCTAGAGATATAACGCAGGCTACCATAGGGAGCATTCACTTTCCTGCTATACATTATTTTGCTCTCTTCACCGGTAGATGCATAAATGCTAAGGATGAAGCATGTCACATGTGTGTCCCTGATCTTAGCATTCTTAGGAGTGCTGTGTTAAGAGACCAATCTTATCATATGGGAGCCATTGTAGCTCGTAGGTTGCATCATAATAGACATAATGAAGATTTCTTTGGAGGAATTTTTCCAACCCGCTTAGCTCATTTTCTTGAAATAGACATTCGTGAGGGTGATACGGAGTTGCCTCCTGCATATTTAGATTATAACTCTATGGCTTCGCACCAGTATATCGAGAGGCCTGAATCACCTCTCTTATACCGTTTAATTTTTGATAAACGACGTGTTTTCCATATTACTCTCCCTGCCCCTGCCTTCTTTGATTCATAGAAAAAATGAAGATATGTTATTACCAGAGAGGAGGCAGAAGAGTACAAGAGGAGAGCGGAGGCATCTCGACTCCACGCTGCAGCTTAGCAGGCGATAACTGCTGCACAACAATATGAGCCTTCCTCTTCCTCATTGTAGTACGACCCCAAGAACTATTATTATGGATATCAGCCAGGCCAGCCGTTGCCATGGACCAACTTAGGCCAAAAGCCTAAGCTTGGGGGAGTACGTATTTGTCACCCACATTACATTTATGTTCACACACACTCATTGCTAGATGTCGGTGATCATACTTTTTCATTGTAATATCCATGCTAGTTTATTTCCTTTTATGCTTTCTTCTTGTGTGTTTGTTAAACCTTAAGAAAAAACAAAAAAAAAGTAGTAGTTTATTTTTCTGCTGTAGTAGTAATAATTAAAAACAAAACCCAAAAATATTTCCCGTTCTTCTTTTGCTTCCTGGGAGCTTTCCCGTGTAAATAGTTTTATTTCTTTTCTTTGGGGGTCAGTAGGAGAAGACCATAATTAAATTGTTGAAGTGGCTCTTATATGCATTATTGTTGAATTTCCCTTATCTTCTCCTGTTTATTGAGTGCTCGCAGATTGCAGCTTAGTCCAATGCACGTGCACTCTTATTATTATTCACACCATTCGGTCGTGCAGGTGAAAGGCAATTATGATGATATATGATGGACTGACTGAGATGCGAAAAGCTGGTATGAACTCGACCTCTTTTGTTTTTGTAAATATGATGAGTCCTGCATTCTTGATTCAGCTTATTATGAATAAACATGTTTGCAATGAAAATTAGAGATCACAGTTGCTTGTGCCATGCTTGATTAGTTATGAGTTATAATGGTTTACCTTGTGTGCCAACATGCTATTGCGATGATTATGATGTGGTATGATGGGGTGGTATCCTCCTTTGAATGATTTAAGTGACTTGACTTGGCACATGTTCATGCATGTAGTTGGAACAAATCAACATAGCCTTCACGATATTTATGTTCATGGTGGATTATATCCTACTCATGCTTGCATCCAATGTTTATTAATTTTAATGCATGTACATGGCTGTTGTCGCTCTCTAGTTGGTCGCTTCCCAGTCTTTTGTTAGGCTTCACCTATACTAAGCGGGAATACTGCTTGTGCATACAATCCCTTAAACCCCAATGTTATTCCAGATGAGTCCACTATACCTTCCTATATGCGGTATTTACCTGCCGTTCCAAGTAAATTTGTATGTGCCAAACTCTAAACCTTCAAATAAACATCCTGTTTTGTATGCTTCAATAGCTCATGTATCAACCAAGGCTGTCCTTATCTTCCGTGTTAGGCAGGTTATTCTCAAGAGGAGTGGACTCCGCTCCTCACTCACGAGAAAATGGCTGGTCACCGGGATGCCCAGTCCCATGCTTTATGCAAACTAAATCAAAATTAACTACAAAGAAAACTCCCCCTGGGACCTGATGTATGTTGGAGGCACTCGTTGTTTCGAGCAAGCCATGGATTGATGTTTGTTGGTGGAGGGCGAGTATAAACTTTACCATTCTGTTTGGGAACCGCCTATAATGTGTTTAGCATGGAAGATATCGCCATCTCTTAGTTGTTATGTTGACAATGAAAGTATACCGCTCAAAATACAATTTATCTCTATTGCAAAACCGAGCTCTGGCACCTCTACAAATCCCTGCCTCCCTCTGTGAAGGGCCTATCCATTTACTTTTATGTTGAGTCATCACCCTCCTATTAAAAAGCACTAGCTGGAGAGCACCGCTGTCATTTGTATTCATCACTGTTAATTTATATTGGGTATGACTATGATTGGATCTCTTTTACAATGAATTACAATGTCTAGTCAGTCCTTGATCTTTAAAGGTGCTCTGCATTTATGTTTTGCGGTCTCAGAAATGGCTAGCGAGATACCATCTTGTTATATCATATTATGATTGTTTTGAGAAAGTGTTGTCATCCGAGATTTATTATTATGACTTGCTAGTGTATTATGCTATTGATATGAGTAATTATGAGACCTGATAATTATTGCAAATGTGGTTAGTTATGATCTATGCTGAAAACTTGAATGTTGGCTTGACATAGTTACAACAACAAGAGCAATCATAGTTTGTAAAAGTTTTTGTTTCTTTCTTTCAGTTTGTCAACTGAATTGCTTGAGGACAAGCAAGGGTTTGAGCTTGGGGGAGTTGATATATCTCCGTCGTATCTACTTTTCCAAACACTTTTGCCCTTGTTTTCGACTCTAACTTGTATGATTTGGATGGAACTAACCCGGACTAACGCTGTTTTCAGCAGAATTGCCATGGTGTTGTTTTATGTGCAGAAAACAAATATTCTCGGAATGACCTGAAACTCCACGGAACATCTTAGAAAAAACAATAAAACATCCTCGCCAAAGATGAAGACAAGGGGGCCCACACCCTTCTCACGAGGGTGGGGGCGCGCCCCCCTAGGGCGCGCCCCCTATCTCGTGGGCCCCCTGGAAACCCTCCGACGCCAACTCCAACTCTATATATTCGCTTTCGGAGAGAAAAAAATAGGAGAGAAGAAATCATCGTGTTTTACGATACGGAGCCGCCGCCAAGCCCTAAAACCTCTCGGGAGGGCTGATCTGGAGTCTGTTTGGGGCTCCGGAGAGGGGGATTCGTCGCCGTCGTCATCATCAACCATCCTCCATCACCAATTTCATGATGTTCACCGCCGTGCATGAGTAATTCCATCGTAGGCTTGCTGGACGGTGATGGGTTGGATGAGATTTGTCATGTAATCGAGTTAGTTTTTGTTAGGGTTTGATCCCTAGTATCCACTATGTTCTGAGAGTGATGTTGCTATGACTTTGCTATGCTTAATGCTTGTCACTAGGGCCCGAATGCCATGATTTCAGATCTGAACCTATTATGTTTCCATGAATATATGTGAGTTCTTGATCCTATCTTGCAAGTCTATAGTCACCTATTATGTGTTATGATCCGTTAACCCCGAAGTGACAATAATCGGGATACTTACAGGTGATGACCGTTGTTTGAGGAGTTCATGTATTCACTATGTGCTAATGCTTTGTTCCGGTTCTCTATTAAAAGGAGGCCTTAATATCCCTAAGTTTCCAATAGGACCCCGCTGCCACGGGAGGGTAGGACAAAATATGTCATGCAAGTTCTTTTCCATAAGCACGTATGACTATATACGAAATACATGCCTACATTACATTGATGAATTGGAGCTAGTTCTGTGTCACCCTAGGTTATGACTGTTACATGATGAACCGCATCCGGCATAATTATCCATCACTGATCCGGTGCCTACAAGTTTTCCATATACTGGTTCTCGCTTATTTACTTTTCCGCTACTACTGTTACAATCACTACAAAATACCAAAAACATTACTTTTGCTGTCTTTACTTTTGTTGCCGCTACCACCACTATCAAATTACTTTGCTACTAAACACTTTGCTGCAGATACTAAGTTTCCAGGTGTGGTTGAATTGACAACTCAGCTGCTAATACTTGAGAATATTGTTTGGCTCCCCTTGTGTCGAATCAATAAATTTGGGTTGAATAGTCCACCCTCGAAAGCTGTTGCGATCCCATATACTTGTGGGTTATCAGTGGGTCATCAAGCACATTTTCTAACCTAGACAAGTTGTCTGCAAAGGGGTTCTCAGCTCCCTTTCTATCAACAATATGTAAGTCAAATTCTTGTAGCAAGAGAACCCATCTAATAAGTCTAGGTTTAGCATATTTCTTTTCCATACGATATTTAATAGCAGCATGATCAGTGTGAATAGTTACTTTAGAATCAACAATATAAGGTCTGAATTTATCACTAGCAAAAACACTTGCTAAGAATTCCTTTTTAGTAGTAGCATAATTTCTCTGAGCATTGTCTAGAGTTTTACTAGCATATTGAATAACATTTAGTTTCTTATCAACTCTTTGCCCTAGGAAAGCACCTACAACATAATCACTAGCATCACACATAATTTCAAAGGGTAAATTCCAATCAGGTGGCTGAACAATAGGTGCAGAGATCAATGAGTATTTCAAATGCTTCTACACAATCATCATCAAAGACAAATGGTATATGTTTTTGTAATAAATTAGTCAGAGGCCGAGAGATTTTTGAGAAGTCCTTAATGAACCTCCTATAAAAACCGACATGACCAAGGAAACTTCTTATACCTTTGATGTCCTTGGGACATAGCATCTTTTCAATAGCATCAACCTTGGCTTTATCAACTTCAATACCTCTTTCAGAAACTTTATGCCCCAAGCCAATACCTTCATTAACCATAAAGTGGCACTTTTCCCAATTCAAGACAAGATTAGTTTCTTCACATCTCTGCAAAACTCGATCAAGGTTGCTTAACCAATCATCAAAAGAAGATCCATAGACAGAGAAATCGTCCATGAAAACCTCACAAATCTTTTCACAAAATTCAGAGAATATAGCCATCATGCATCTTTGAAAGGTAGTAGGTGCATTACATAAACCAAAAAGCATACGTCTATAAGCAAAAGTACCAAAAGGGCAAGTAAAAGTAGTCTTTGATTGATCCTTAGCTGATACAGGTATTTGAGAGAAACCATAATAACCATCTAGAAAGCAAAAATGTGTATGTTTAGATAATCTTTCTAGCATATGATGGATAAAAGGTAAGGGGTAATGATCCTTTTTAGTAGCCTTATTTAATTTGTGGAAATCAATTACCATCCTATAACCGGTAATAATTCTTTGAGGGATCAATTCATCTTTATCATTAGGAATGACAGTAATACCTCCCTTCTTAGGGACACACTGGACATGACTTACCCACTGACTATCAGCAACATGATAAATTATACCTGCCTCAAGGAGCTTTAGTATCTCCTTTCTTACCACTTCTTTCATTTTAGGATTCAGCCGTCGTTGATGATCACGAACTGGTTTAGCATCTTCTTCCAAATTAATTTTATGTTGACATAAAGTGGGACTAATGCCCTTAAGATAATCAAGAGTATACCCAATTGCAGCACGGTGCTTCTTCAGAGTTTTCAATAATCTCTCTTCTTCATGTTCTGAAAGGTTAGCACTAATAATAACAGGATATATCTGTTTCTCATCAAGATAAGCATATTTAAGAGTATCAGGCAACTGTTTAAGCTCAAACACGGGATCACCCTTGGTGGAGGAGGATCCCCTAGGATTTCAATAGGCAAATTGTGTTTCAGAATAGGTTCCTGTTTAAAGAATACTTCATCTATTTCTCTTCTTTCATTCATAAACATATCATTTTCATGGTCTAGGAAATATTGTTCTAAAAGATCACTAGGAGGTACGGCAATAGAAGCAAGACCAATAATTTCATCCTTACTAGGTAATTCTTCTTCACGGTGTTGTCTACTAAATTTAGAGAAATTAAATTCATGAGTCATATCATGTAAACCAATAGTAACAACATCCCTTTTGCAATCTATGGTAGCATTAACAGTGTTTAAGAAGGGTCTACCAAATATAATGGTACAAAAGCTATCTTGTGGGGAACCAAGAACAAGAAAATCAGCAGGATATTTAGTCTTCCCACACAAGACTTCAACATCTCTAACAATTCCCATTGGTGAAATAGTATCTCTATTGGCAAGTTTAATTGTAATAGCAATATCTTCTATCTCAGCGGGTGCAATATAATGCATAATTTCTTTGTATAAGGAATAAGGTATTGCACTAGCACTAGCACCCATATCACATAAGCCATGATAGCAATGATCTCCTATTTTAACATAAATAACAGGCATGCCTACCACATGTCTATTTTTATCTTCAGTACAAGGTTTAGCAATTCTAGCAGTCTCATCAAGGAAATGAATAACATGCCCATCAATATTATCAAACAAGAGATCTTTAACAATAGCAATATCAGGTTCAACTTTAATTTGCTCATGAGGTGTATAAGTCTTAATATTGCTTTTACGAGCCACAGTTGAAGCTTCAGCATGATCCTTTATCCTAACAGGAAAAGGTGGTTTCTCAACATAAGAAGTAGGAACAATAGGATCGTTATAAGTGACAATCTTTTCTTCAACTTTAATAGGTGCAGCTACTTTTACTTCTATGGCAGGATGATATTTAAACCACTTCTCTTTGGGGAGATCAACATGAGTAACAAAAGATTCACAGAAAGAAGCTACTATCTCAGAGTCAAGTCCATATTTAATGCTAAATTTATGGAAAACATCGGTATCCATAAAAGATTTAACACAATCGAACGTAGGTGTCATACCTGACTCCTTACATTTGTCGAGGTCCCAATATTCAGAGTTGCGTTTAATTCTTTCCAATAAATCCCATTTTAATTCAATAGTCTTCATCATAAAAGAGCCAACACAAGAAGTATCAAGCATGGTGCGGTTGTTATCAGAAAGCCGAGCATAAAAATTTTGAATAATCATTTTTCTTGAGAGCTCATGATTGGGGCATGAATATAACATTGATTTAAGCCTCCCCCAAGCTTGAGCTATGCTTTCTCCTTCGCGAGGCCAAAAATAATATATATAATTACGATCACGATGAACAAGATGCATAGGATAAAACTTCTGATGAAATTCCAATTTCAATCGTTTATAGTTCCATGATCCCATATCATCACATAGCCTATACCATGTCAATGCATCTCCCCTCAAAGATAAAGGGAAGACCTTCTTAACAACATCTCCGGGTACACCTACAAGCTTAAATAATCCACAAACTTCATCCACATATATCAAATGCTCATTAGGATGTTTTGTTCCATCTCCTAAAAAAGGATTAGCTAGCCGTTTTTCTATCATACCCGAAGGAATTTCAAAGGGAACATTTTCATTTTCATTTTCAGTAGGTTGAGTAGGTTGAGGAGAAACTCTTTATCTTTGGGTCAAGATACCCCAAACAAGCCCCTAAGAGGATTACTTTCCATAGTATCAAGTGACAGTAAATTTCAGCACATTATATACATTTTTCCTTACAAAATTCCACCTACCAAAGGCGCTTCACTCCCTGGCAACGGCGCCAGAAAAGAGTCTTGATGACCCACAAGTGTAGGGGATCTATTGTAGTCCTTTCGATAAGTAAGAGTGTCGAACCCAATGAGGAGCAGAAGGAAATGATAAGCGGTTTCCAGCAAGGTATTCTCTGCAAGTACTGAAATAAGTAGTAACAGAAAGTTTCGTGATAGGATAATTTGTAACGAGCAACAAGTAACAAAAGTAAATAAGGTGCATCAAGGTGGCCCAATCCCTTTTGTAGCAAAGGACAAGCCTGGAAAAACACTTATATGATGTAAATCGCTCCCGAGAACACATGGGAATATCGTCAAGCTAGTTTTCATCACGTTCATATGATTCGCGTTCGGTACTTTGATAATTTGGTATGTGGGTGGACCGGTGCTTGGGTGCTACCCTTACTTGGACAAAAATCCCACTTATGATTAACCTCTATTGCAAGCATCCGCAACTACAACAAAAATAGTAAGGTAAACCTAACCATAGCATGAAACATATGGATCCAAATCAGCCCCTTACGAAGCAACGCATAAACTAGGGTTTAAGCTTTTGTCACTCTAGCAACCCATCATCTACTTATTACTTCCCAATGCCTTCCTCTTGGCCCAAACAATGGTGAAGTGTCATGTAGTTGATGTTCACATAACACCACTAGAGGAGAGATAACATACATCTCATCAAAATATCGAACGAATACCAAATTCACATGACTACTAATAGCAAGACTTCTCCCATGTCCTCAGGAACAAACGTAACTACTCACAAAGCATAAACATGTTCATAATCAGAGGGGTATTAATATGCACATAGGATCTGAACATATGATCTTCCACCAATTAAACCAACTAGCATCAACTACACGGAGTAATTAACACTACTAGCAACCTACTAGCACCAATCCCGGACGTGAAGACAAGAATTGGATACAAGAGATGAACTAGGGTTTTGAGAGGAGATGGTGCTGATGAAGATGTTGATGGAGATTTCCCTCTCCCGATAAGAGGAGCGTTGGTGATGACGATGGCGATGATTTCCCCCTCCGGGAGGGAAGTTTCCCTGGCAGAATAGCTCTGCCGGAGCCCTAGATTGGATCCGCTATGGTTCCGCCTCATGGCGGCGGAGTTTCATCCGAGAAGATTGCTTGTTATTTTTTTACCATCGAAAGACTTCATATAGCAGAAAATGGCCACTGGAGGGCCACCAGGGGGCCCACGAGGTAGGGGCGCGCCTAGGGAGGTAGGGCGCGCCCCCACCCTCGTGGGCAGGGTGTGGCCCCCCTGGTGAATTTCTTCTGCTGAGTATTTTTTATATATTCTAAAAACATCTTCCGTGAAGTTTCAAGACTTTTGGAGCTGTGCAGAATAGGACTCTAATATTTGCTCCTTTTCCAGCCCAGAATCCCAGCTGCCGGCATTGTCCCTCTTTATGTAAACCTTGTAAAAAAGAGAGAATATGCAAAAGTATTGTGACATAATGTGTAATAACAGCCCATAATGCAATAAATATTGATATAAAAGCATGATGCAAAATGGATGTATCACTAACCATAGCATCAAACATATGGATCCGAATCAGCCCCTTACGAAGCAACGCATAAACTAGGGTTTAAGCTTCTGTCACTCTAGCAACCCATCATCTACTTATTACTTCCCAATGCCTTCCTCTAGGCCCAAAAAATGGTGAAGTGTCATGTAGTGGACGTTCGCATGGCACCACTAGAGTAAAGACAACATACATCTCATCAAAATATCGAACGAATACCAAATTCACATGATTAATTATAGCAAGACTTCTCCCATGTCCTCAGGAACAAAAGTAACTACTCACAAATCATGTTCATGTTCATAATCAGAAGGGTATTAATATGCATAATGGATCTGAACATATGATCTTCCACCAAGTAAACCAACTAGCATCAACTACAAGGAGTAATCAACACTACTAGCAACCCACAGGTACCAATATGAGGCTTTGGGACAAAGATTGGATACAAGAGATGAACTAGGATTTGAGATGAGGTGGTGCTGGTGAAGATGTTGATGGAGATTGACCCCCTCCCGATGAGAGGATCGTTGGTGATGACGATGGTGATGATTTCCCCCTCCCGGAGGGAAGTTTCCCCGGCAGAATAGCTCCACCGGAGCCCCAAATTGGTTCCGCCAAGGTTCCGCCTCGTGGCGACGGAGTTTTGTCCCACGAGCTTGCTTATGATTTTTTCCAGGATGAAAGACTCCATATAGATAAACATGGGAATCAGAGGGATGCCAGGGGGCCACGAAGCAGGGGCGCGGCCAGGGGGTAGGGCATGCCCCCACCCTCGTGGACGGTGGGTGGCCCCCCTCTGGTACTTCTTTCGCCCAATATTTTATAACCTCCCGCTCCATGTTTCAAGATGCAGTTTTATTAGCACGTCTTGTCAAAGCAGAGATCGTGTCTCCTTATTGCGGGATCCTCATCAATAAGGGCATGGGTAATCCAACCGCGCCGTCTGCACGACCCTTGGGGAATAAGCGAGTGTTAAGGCGAGTTGGGAGGCACTTGATATTCACTGTCTTTATAAAGGGATAAGGATTCACCTCTTTCACCCACGCCTTCCTTCTCTCTGCCCATCCATTCTCGAGCTCCAGCGCCCAAGCTTCCATCCTTTCCGCCTCAAAGAAGCACTCCAGCCATGTTCGGATCCGGAGCACAAGGCAAGTGGATGGTTTCCTCCGTCAAGGAGAAGGACATCACCAAGCTCCAGGAGGTCGGGTACTTAGCCAAGGAAATCGCCCACCGGCTTCTGGCCAAGGGACAGATCATCCCTACTCCGGAGCCCCACGAGAGGGTCGTGTTCATCCCCCACTTCGTCCGCGGGTTGGGATTTCCTCTCCACCAATTCGTTATGGACTCATGTTCTACTACGGGCTGGATTTCCACGATCTAGCCCCCAACTCCTTCCTCAATATCTTGGGATCTATTTTCATTTGCGAGGCCTTCCTCCGTATCCCACCCCACTTTGGACTATGGTTGAAGACCGTCAACATGAAGCCGGAGGTGGCGGATGGCCCACATGTAGAGTGTGGAGGCGCCATGGTGAGCAAGCTTCCCAATGTCACATGGCCCAAAGGTACCTTCATGGAGACCATCAAAGGGTAGCAACATAAATGGTTCTACGTCACAAAGCCTCGCGACGCCACTTGGGCTGCGGCTCCTGAATTCTAGTCCGGTGCTCCGATGCGGCTCACCTCCTGGCTAGAGAAGGGCCTGGGATGATCTTCGTCAGACGAGCTGATTGGGCTTCAGAAGCGCATCAAGCGCATGGTGGACAATAACGACAAGCTTGTCAATGTGATCCAGGTGATGCTCGCTCGCCGTATCCTGCCGTGCCAAAGCCGGACTTGCCACATGTGGGAGTTCGATCCGACCAAGCACCATACCCTGCAACAGTTCTTTGGCACTACGCACGAAGACATCTGGAAGGTGCTCTTCAAGGCCAACGAGACGTGGCCGGCGACGACCGAGGACTGATGTCTACTACACAACCTTCTTCTAGTAGACGTTGTTGGGCCTCCAAGTGCAGAGGTTTGTAGGACAGTAGCAAATTTCCCTCAAGTGGATGACCTAAGGTTTATCAATCCGTAGGAGGCGTAGGATGAAGATGGTCTCTCTCAAGCAACCCTGCAACCATATAACAAAGAGTCTCTTGTGTCCCCAACACACCCAATACAATTGTATAGGTGCACTAGTTCGGTGAAGAGATGGTGATACAAGTGCAATATGGATAGAAGATAATAGTTTTTGTAATCTGAAAATATAAAAACAGCAAAGTAACTAATGGTAAAAGTGAGCATAAACGGTATTGCAACAATAGGAAACAAGGCATAGGGTTCATACTTTCTCTAGTGCAAGTCCTCTCAACAATAATAACATACTTGGATCATATAACTATCCCTCAACATGCAACAAAGAGTCACTCCAAAGTCACTAATAGTGGAGAACAAACGAAGAGATTATGGTAGGGTACGTAACCACCTCAAAGTTATTCTTTCCAATCAATCTATTGGGCTATTCCTATAGGTGTCACAAACAGCCCTAGAGTTCGTACTAGAATAACACCTTAAGACACAAATCAACCAAAACCCAAATGTCACCTAGATACTCCAATGTCACCTCAAGTATCCGTGGGTATGATTATACAATATGCATCACACAATCTCAGATTCAGCTGTTCAACCAACACATAAAACCTCAAAGAGTGCCCCAAAGTTTCTACCGGAGAATCACGACGAGAACGTGTGCCAACCCCTATGCATAGGTTCATGGGCGGAACCCGCAAATTGATCACCAAAGCATACATCAAGTGAATCACGTGATATCCCATTGTCACCACAGAGACGCACGGCAAGACATACATCAAGTGTTCTGAAATCTTTAAAGACTCAATCCGATAAGATAACTTCAAAGGGGAAACTCAATCCATTACAAGAGAGTAGAGGGGGAGAAACATCATAAGATCCAACTATAATAGCAAAGCTAGCGATACATCAAGATCGTGCCACCTCAAGAACACGAGAGAGAGAGAGAGAGAGAGATCAAACACATAGCTACTGGTACATACCCTCAGCCCCGAAGGAGAACTACTCCCTCCTCTTCATGGAGAGCACCGGGATGATGAAGATAGCCATCGGAGAAGGATTCCCCCTCCGACAGGGTGCCGCCATGGGTCTAGATTGCTTTTCAGTGGCTACGGAGACTTCTGGCAGCGAAACTCCTGATCTATTGTGCTCCCCGATCGTTTTAGGGTATATGGATATATATAGGCGGAAGAAATACGTCAGGGGAGCCACGAGGGGCCCACGAGGGTGGAGAGCGCGCCCAGGGGGTGGGCGCGCCCCCTACCTCGTGGCTTCCTCAAAGCTTCCTTGACGTGGACTCCAAGTCTCCCGGGTTGCTTTCCTTCCAAAAATAACTTCTCCAGAAGCTTTCATTCTGTTTCGACTCCATTTGATATTCCTTTTCTTCGAAACACTGAAACAAGGAAAAAAACAGGAACTGGCACTGGCCTCTAGGTCAACAGGTTAGTCCCAAAAGTAATATAAAAGTGTATAATAAAGCCCAATAATGTCCAAGATGGATAATATAATAGCATGGAACAATCAAAAATTATAGATACATTGGAGACGCATCAACATCCCCAAGCTTAATTCCTGCTCATCCTCGAGTAGGTAAATGATAAAAATAGAACTTTTGATGTGGAATGCTACTTGGCATAATTTCAATGTAATTCTTCTTAATTGTGGTATGAATATTCAGATCCAAAATATTCAAGATAAAAGTTCACATTGACATAAAAGTAATAATACTTCAAGCATACTAACTAAGCAATTATATCCTCTCAAAATAACATGGCCAAAGAAAGTTCATCCCTACAAAATCATATAGTTTAGTCATGCTCCATTTTCGTCACACAAGAATGCTCTCATCATGCACAACCCCGATGACAAGCCAAGCAATTGTTTCATACTTTAGTAATCTCAAACCTATAAACTTTCACGCAATATATGAGCGCGAGCCATGGAAATAGCACTATGGGTGGAATGGAATATGATGATGGGAGTTATGTGGAGAAGACAAAAAAAGGAGAAAGTCTCACATCAACAAGGCTAATCAATGGGCTATGGAGATGCCCATCGATTGATGTTAATGCAAGGAGTAGGGATTGCCATGCAACGGATGCACTAGAGCTATAAATGTATGAAAGCTCAACAAAAGAAACTAAGTGGGTGTGCATCCAACTTGCTTGCTCATGAAGACCTAGGGCACTTGAGGAGGCCCATTGTTGGAATATACAAGCCAAGTTTTATAATGAAAAATTCCCACTAGTATATGAAAGTGATAAAACAAGAGACTCTCTATCATGAAGATTATGGTGCTACTTTGAAGCACAAGTGTGGCAAAGGATAGTAGCATTGTCCCTTCTCTCTTTTTCTCTCTTTTTTTGGGCCTTCTCTTTTTTTATGGCCTTTCTCTTTTATTTTTTATTTTTTTGGGCCTTCTCTTTTTTATGGCCTTTCTCTTTTTTTATTCCTCACTTGGGACAATGCTCTATAAATGATGATCATCACACTTCTATTTATTTACAACTCAATGATTACAACTCGATACTAGAACAAAGTATGACTCTATATGAATGCCTCTGGCGGTGTACCGGGATAGGCAATGAACCAAGAGTGACATGTATGAAATAATTATGAACGGTGGCTTTGCCACCAATACTATGTCAACTACATGATCATGCTAAGCAATATGACAATGATGAACGTGTCATGATAAACAGAATGGTAGAAAGTTGCATGGCAATATATCTCGGAATGGCTATGGAAATACCATAATAGGTAGGTATGGTGGCTGTTTTGAGAAAGATATAAGGAGGTTTATGTGTGAAAGAGCGTATCATATCACGGGGTTTGGATGCACCGGCGAAGTTTGCACCAACTCTCAATGTGAGAAAGGGCAATGCACGGTACCGAAGAGGCTAGAATGATGGAAGGGTGAGAGTGCGTATAATCCATGGACTCAACATTAGTCATAAAGAACTCACATACTTATTGCAAAAGTCTAGAAGTCATCAAAAACCAAGTATTACGCACATGCTCCTAGGAGGATAGATTGGTAGGAAAAGACCATTGCTCGTCCCCGACCGCAACTCATAAGGAGGACAATCAAATAACACCTCATGTTTCAAATTTTTTACACAACGTTTACCATACGTGCATGCTACGGGACTTGCAAAATTCAACACAAGCATTTCTCAAATTCACAACTACTCAACTAGCACGACTTTAATATCACTACCTGTCGGGGGACTAATCCACGAACACCTATGGGACCAGCGGACCGAGCCCCTTTCGGTTCGGCAGGGGGGCGGAGATCACACGAAGAGCAGATCAAGGCGAAGCACACGAGCAGTTTACCCAGGTTCGGGCTGCACGGATGCGTAAAACCCTACTCCTGCTTTGTGGTTTGTATTCAGTTCTTGCTCGGGAGCGCTGAGTGCTACAGTACACGCCAGCAGCTAACGAGACCGAGTGTGAGTTGTTCTCTCTCCCCCCTTCTACGTTGCGCATGGGCCTCCTTTTATATGCTCAAGGGGTCACCGACAGGTGGCAATGTAGACAAGGGTAAAAATGGAAAGGTGTTGCGGTTGGTACAACCGCTTGCTACAGTGTATCATACCTAACCCTGACGGCAGGGGACAAGGGCATTAAATGCCTGTCTGTGTCGCCCAAATAGTGCAAAAGGGACCGCCAAGGACACCACCGCTCGCAACGATGGCAATCTTGTCAGCGCCGCTTGCCACCGTGTACCGCTGGCTGCGCAGCCTCCCGCCACGTATGCCTGGAAGGGTCCCAGAGCGACACGTTGGTGGATGTGCTGGAGCGCGGGTACAGAGTGGAGGCTTGCCGCGGCAAGCGCCTTGCCGCGGTCATTGTCTTGTCGCGTCCGGGAGCTTGTCGCTCACCGGGCCTTGCCGGGACATGTGGCATGTCGCTGCAAGTTCCTTGAGATGCCTTGGTTGGCCTTCCCGGCAAGCTCCTCTTGCCGGGGTCTTGTCTCCTTGGCTTGGATACTTTGTTCTTGAATGGCTCCAAAGGAACCACGGAGGATCTTGGTGGTCACCCGGCAAGCCTTGCCGCTGGACGCTGCGACTGCCCGTGCACAAGTTCGGGATACTAGGGTACCCCTACTCTAGTACACCGACAGGAGCCCCCGGGCCTGGGCCATATACGGTGCCGAGCGCTGTTGGGCCAGGCCCAAAACAGGGCACGGGCACGTGTGGCCTGGGTTACGCCGTATCTCTCCCCGTATCCACTACGCCCTCCCCGAACGGCACGCATCGAATGCGGTGTCGTGGGAGAGATCGTGGGTGGTTTCTTTATTCGGAAAGGCGGAACATCTGCCCCCTCCCTCTTTATAAGCAGGGGAAACAGGAGTAGTACACCCATTCGCCGGTTGCCATCCCAATCTCGGAAACCTCCGCCGCTCCTCCGTCTTCCCAAAGCTGAAAACAGAGCAGCGCCCTGCCCCCCATCGCCACCAGCACCACCAACGCCGTCGGCCTCCTCCACCACTTCCGCCATGGCTCCGAAAGCCGACAAGGGGAAGGTTGTGAAGTCGACCGAGGCGCAGCGGCTTGCGGCGCTGCGAAAGGAGCGGGCAATCTCCCCCCCCCCAAGCTCGCCGCGAAGGAGTTGAGGGAGTACTACTACCTCTTCTGGTCGACGAAGACGCGAGCGCATCCGTGCACGAAGGTACTTCCAGCCTCCGCTTGGAAAATGGCTCCAAATGGATATCCTTTCTTCGCCGTGTTCTTCTACTGCGGGCTCTGCCCGCCTTTCTTGGAGTTTTTCTGTGATATCATGAACACCTACGGGTTCTGCCTCCTTGATTTCACCCCCAATGCCATTCTGACCATGGCAGTTTTCGCACATCTCTGCGAAAACTTTGTCGGAGTCCATCCAAATGTAGCCCTTTTTCGCCACTTCTTTATGCCCCGAGTAGAGAGAGGAGAGCCTTTATCCGGCGGAATCTCCTGGATCTCGAGGGCCGGCAAGAAGGATTCTTATCTGGAGGGAGAGTTCCATGGCAAGTGGGAGGAATGGAGAGCAAACTGGTGCTGGATTGTCGAGGAGAACCCGCAGCCATTTACCGCCCGGCGCCAAGTCCCAGCAGCACGCGGCAGCGATTGGAGCAACGTGGCCCCGCAAGACGATAGGCTGAAGATTGCCGTTACCCGGATCCAACGCCTCAGGCTTGCCGAGCTCACTGTAGGCGCTGTTGGCGCAGATTTTCTTCACCGCCGCATCGCCCCCCTGCAGGAACGGAGGAGGCCTGCCTGGGAATTCAAGAATGCGGCGGATATCATGAGGCTGCGTCCGGGCCTCAACTACAACTTCACTGTTCTGGAGCTGAACGCGATGCTCCAGGAGCTGTTCAAGTACGACCCTGAGCATCCCGAAGTGTTCAGGTTGCCGGCGGGTGTCGTTCCGCTATGCAATAATTCCGCGCTCGACCGCATCCGTGCAATGATGCCGCTGTGTGATTCACATGGAATTGTCCCAACTTGGCAAGAGCCTATAGACGACGTCGTGCAGGAGTTCTTTGATGGCTTGGTAGAAGTGCCGGTCCGCCCTGATGAGAAGAAAGGCCTTACTCGCGACACCACCGATGCGGAGTTGAAACGCATCGCCACCAGGCTGGAAGAGGCGGCGGCAGCCGCAGCTGCGGGCAAGTTTGGATTCACCGTGGAGGAGGCAGAGGCAATACAGGCGGCAAGTCGTGCCGAGTGAGAGGAGCTTGCCGGCAAGAAAGAGCTTGCCGGGCATGACGTCGAGTCGAGCGAGCCCGCCGAGGATATGAGCGGCTCGTTGGAGATCAACTCCTCTTCCTCCTCATCATCAGACAGCTCGCCGCAAGCAGAGCCCCCAGCTCCACCAAGAAGGCGTCTCCACAAGGCCTTGGAAGTAGCGGGGCAGTGGGCGAGTCGACAGTCACCGCGCTGCGTGACACGCTCCACCGCTGCAAGCACCGTTGCCGCGGGAGCACCTCATGCTGCTGCGGCAACTGGCACGGGAGGGCGAGCTGACGCAGCAGAAGGTCAACCTTGACAGCCACGAGGAGGAGCTTGCCGCGCTCGAGCGAACATTCGGCGGAGCCCTCAAGCAAGCAGAGGATGCTGCCGCAGCTGCCGAGGCCGCCAAGAAGGAGCTGGAGACGAAGGTGGCGCAGCTGGAGGCCGATCTCAAGGCGAGCGGTGAAGAGCTTGCCGCGCTCAAGCGTGAGCGGGAGAAGGACGCCCATAGCCACTCGGAGCTGCAGGCCCGTCTCACCGAGAAGGGCTAGGAGCTTAGCGCCACCAAGGACTCCAACGCAGATCTTGAGTTGAAGCTGACCACTTTGACCAAGACGCTGGATGGCACCAAGGAGCAGGATCCCAAAGCAGCTGGCCGACGAGTCGCGCAAGATCTGAGCGGGAGCTCTTCAAAAGGTGTTGGTGAAGGTGGCCTTCCGCAACCCGGGCCTCAAGCTCACCAACGTCCTCAAGACCCTGCCGCCGGATGCCGATCTGGAGGCGCTCAAGACCCTTGTCGCACCCATTGTGGACAAGGTGAGCGGGATCAAGAGGGTTGAGGGCGATCGCGTAGACTAGGCCGCCCGTTTCCTTCTTTTCTTGTCGCTGCTGGCCATGTCATGAGAACAATCTGTTAGAGCCGCGACAAGCTACCTTGTAATATAACTCTTTTTCGGGTAATGATTGTGATGTTATTTCCTTTACTTGATTCCTTCCTTTGTATGTTTTTTCCCTACGCTTTTAGGGAACTTGCCGGCGCAGGCACCTTGGCCGCGAGCGCTGAGTGCGGGACGTCAGCAGCCTGCTGGCCGTGCCGCTACCGACAAGAAACCTTGTCGCAACTAGTCGCAGCTCACTTAAGTTGTTGAGCGGACTGGAAACAAAGTAAGGGCGCAACTAGCTACGAGTTGGTTCCTTCGCGCACAGGTTTTCCATACAAAGTACGGTCGTTCAAGGAAGATAACTTAAAAATTTAAAAAAAATCTGATTGCTCAAACTTTGGCAACTTAGCTTTTCTGTCGTTTGCTTCCCGGCAAGGCGAAACTTTCTTGAACGATGCGTGGTCCATACCATTATCTTCTCCCTTCCCCCCGGCAAACTTGTGGGCGAGGGAACCTTCCTTTCCTTGAGAAAAAAGAAAGAAGGGGAAAATAAAGATACGGAGCCTTATGGCTCGTTGTTGCTTACCGGGGGTAGGTGCTGCCTAAAGTGTCAGATAACACATGCAAAAAATAAAAAGCATGAAATTGACAAGATGTGCGGGGCACATGAGCTTTATGCACGGGATCTGCGCCCGGCTTTGTACAAAGGATTACATGCAATAGCAGCAAGACTTGTACAAAAGGTGGTTGCCGAAACGGGTTCCGGCAACCGCGCCTTACGGGTAAAACTTACGAAGATGTTCAATGTTCCAGGAATTGGTCACCGGAATGCCATCTTCGGTCTCAAGGCGGACAGCGCCAGGCCTAGTGACTTGTTTCACCCGGTAAGGGCCTTCCCACTTTGGCGTCAACTTGTTGGAATTCTTGGCAGACTGAACACACCGAAGAACAAGGTCGCCTTCCTCGAGACTTCTGGCGTTAACTTTGCGGCTATGGTAGCGAGCAGCTCGTACAGCAGCCTGAAGACGGTCTTCCTCAAGGAGCAGCGCGTCATCATGTCGCAGCTGCTCTTGCTCAAGCTCATCATAAGCGAGCATTGGAGGTGACCCGTATACGAGTTCCGTGGGGAGAACTGCCTCTACTCCGTAGACTAGAGCGAAAGGTGTCTGGTCAGTGGCTCGATTTGGCGTCGTCCTGATCGACCAAAGAACCACCGGTAGCTCTTCAATCCAGTTTCTTCCGTACTTGTGCAGCCTGTCGAAAGTCCTGGTCTTGAGCCCATGCAGCACTTCAGCATTTGCCCTCTCCGCTTGACCATTGCTTCTCCGGTGAGCAACAGAAGTGAAGCAGACCTTAGCGCCAAGATCTTGGACGTATTGCATGAAGGTGTGGCTCGTGAATTGCGTACCGTTGTCAGTGATTATCCTGTTAGGGATCCCGAAGCGGCAAACAATCGACCTGAAGAACTTGACTACTGACTGTGCTGTCACCTTCCTCACTGCTTCCACTTCCGGCCACTTTGTGAACTTGTCGATTGCAACATACAAGTACTCAAAGCCCCCGACTGCTCGGGGAAAGGGGCCGAGGATGTCGAGCCCCCAGACCGAAAATAGCCAGGATAAAGGGATCGTCTGGAGAGCTTGAGCTAGCTGGTGTATCTGCTTGGAATGGAACTGGCACGCTTCACACTTGGTTACTTGTGCAGTTGCATCCTGGAGGGCTGTCGGCCAAAAGAAACCTTGCCTGAATGCTTTGCTGGCAAGTGCTCTTGCGCCAATGTGGTGACCACATATGCCTCCATGTATCTCTGCCAACAGCTTTTGTCCATCTTCCCGGTGAATACACTTCAATTTCACACCGTTGAGTCTTCTTCTGTACAATGTGTTGTCGCCAAACTGGTACATACTTGACTGCCGGGCTACTCTTTCCGCTTCTTCTTGCTCTTCGGGAAGTTCTCCTGTCTGAAGGAAACGGACAATCTGCTGTGCCCATGCTGGAGCTTGCGGCTCGACAACAAGGACTAAAGGCACATCTGCTGCTGCGGGAACATCCGATTCTACGGCGAGAGCCTGTAGCTCAGCCGGAGCTTGACGTTCCCCGGCAAGCTTTCCGGAGCAAAACTTGTCGGGAGCGTCTGCTTCAACGGAACAAACCCTAGGGCTTGCCGGAGCAAACTGCTCCTCAGCACTCTTGGTGTTGATCTTGGGGACCTTTTTGGCGGCGGCTTCGGGAAGCTCTGCCGGAAAATAGTAACTATAAATCAACTTCCTCTTCTTGTTCTGTCTAGTTGATGGCGTTACGGACGGTCGAGTCAGCTCGAGCACAAAGATCCCTGGTTCCACAGGTAACTTAAGTGCGGCGCACTTTGACATGCCATCGGCAATGTCGTTCTGAGCTCTTGGGACATGCTCCATCTGTAGGCCGTCAAAGTGCTCTTCTAGCTTTCTCACTTCGTCAACGTAGGCTTCCATCAACGGACTCTGATAACTCTTGTTCACTTGGCGGACGACAAGCTGCGAGTCACCCCTGACAATGAGCTTCTTGATCCCAAGGTCTGCCGCGATCTTGAGACCAGCAAGCAAGCCTTCGTACTCTGCAGTATTGTTTGTCGCTTGCTTCTTGGGAAAGTGCATCTAGACTACGTACTTGAGGTGCTCTCCGGTGGGTGCGACAAGCAACACACCAGCGCCGGCGCCTTGCAGCGAGAAGGCACCATCGAAGTACATCAGCCACTATTTGCTTGCCTCCTTGACGGGGATGCTCGTTTCTGGAATTTCTTTATCTGGTGTTGGCGTCCACTCTGCTATGAATTCTGCCAATGCTCTGCTTTGGATAGTTGAAGTACTCTCAAACTTGAGGCCAAAGCTTGACAGTTCCAGTGCCCACTCAACAATCCTGCCTGTCGCTTCTGGATTCTGTAGTATCCTCTTCAGCGGAAAGCGAGTGACAACTGTGATTTCATGTGCTTGGAAGTAATGGCGCAGCTTTCTCGAGGCCATGAGAAGGCCGAAAAGCAATTTCTGCACACCAGAGTACCTTGACCTAGCCCCCTGCAGAAGGGAACTGACAAAGTAAACTGGGTGCTGCACCATTCCCTTATGTATCTCCTCGCGCACCTGCGCAGATCCATCTTTGTCGGGACCAGAGCTTGTCGGGGAAGCCCCCTGCTTGTCGCTGGATGCGCCTGCCGTGGTTGCTGGCTCGTCATCTGCCTCCCTCTCTGCTACTAACGCAGCACTAACCACTTGATTGGTTGCCGCTATATACAGCAGCAACTTCTCTTGTGGCTTAGGTGCGACAAGTATTGGAGTGGAGGACAGGTATCTCTTCAAGTCCTGCAGCGCAGCCTCCGCTTCCGGAGTCCATTTCATTGGACCTGCCTTTTTCAATATTTTGAAAAACGATAGGGCGCGCTCAGTAGACCTAGAGATAAACCTGCTGAGAGCAGCCACGCAACAAGCAAGTCTTCGTACATCCTTGACGTGCTTTGGTGCTTCAATCTGCTCAATGGCCAAGATCTTGTCGGGATTAGCTTCAATTCCCCGCTGAGACACGAAGAACCCGAGAAGCTTGCCGGAGGGGACTCCAAACACACACTTCTCGGGGTTGAGCTTGAGGTTGATCTTGCGCAAATTTGCAAAGGTCTCGCCTAAATCTTGAATCAAAGTTGCCTTGTCCTTGCTCTTAACCACTATGTCATCCATGTAGGCTTCCACATTTCTGTGTATTTGTGGCTCAAGAGCGACATGGACTACCCTTGCAAATGTTGAACCAGCATTTTTTAAACCGAAAGGCATCCGTATGAAACAATACGTGCCACATGGAGTGATGAATGCGGTCTTCTCCTCGTCTTCTTCTGCCATGAAGATTTGATGGTATCCTGAGTATGCGTCAAGAAATGAAAGCAAGTCACATCCGGCCGTGGAGTCAACAATCTGGTCAATGTGCGGCAAGGGAAATGGGTCTTTGGACGAGCTTTATTAACATCGGTAAAGTCGATACAAAGCCTCCATTTCCCGTTTGCCTTGCACACGACTACAGGATTGGCCAACCACGTAGGATGGAGCACTCCTCTGACAAGGCCCGCTGCTTCCAATTTCTTGATCTCTTCTGCGATGAATTCTTGGCGCTCCACTGCTTGCTTCCTGACCTTCTGCTTGACGGGCCGCGCATGAGGACAAACGGCAAGGTGGTGCTCAATTACTTTCCTGGGAACACCGGGGATGTCAGACGGTTGCCACGCAAACACGTCGACGTTCGCCCGCAGGAAAGCAATGAGCTCGCTTTCCTATTTAGGGTCAAGAGTGGCGCTGATGGTGAAGGTACCACCAGTGCCGTCCTCCTTGGCGGACACTTTCTTGGTCTCTGGTGGAGCTGCCATTGCCTTCTTATACTTGCCGGTGGAGCTCGATGGTGCGTCCTCGACGGTAGCGCAGCACTCCAAAGAGGTACGCTTGCCGGAGTGGGCATTAGAACTCTTGCCGGACTTGGTCTTCTTCTTCCCCCTGGGAGCTTGAACGGCAAGTGACTTGCGATCTGTTGCGGCTGCCGCTTCCCGGTAGATCTTGTCGGCGCAGATAAGAGCATCCTTCTTGTCGCCAGGGACAGAGATGACGCTTATCGGGCCTGGCATCTTCAGCATGTTGTATGCGTAGTGAGAGGCTGCCATGAACTTGGCGAGTGCTGGACGGCCGAGTATCCCATTGTAAGGCAATGGGAAATCGGCAACGTCAAAAGTGACCCTCTCAGTCCTGAAGTTCAACTCGCTGCCAAATGTTACTGGCAACGTGACCTTCCCCTTCGGCTTGCTCCTTCCCGGGTTGATTCCTTGGAATGTGCCGGTCTCTTCAAGCTCGCTGTCAGGGATCTGGAGTTTCTGGAGTACAGCGGAGGAGATCAGGTTCAAGCCGGCCCCGCCGTCAACTAGCATCTTAGTGACCTTGAGGTTGCGGATAGTTGGTGAAACCAACATCGGCAAGCACCCGACCGCAGTTGTGCGATCAGGGTGGTCCTCAATATCAAAGATGATAGGCGTGCTGGACCATTTCAGAAGCTTGCGTGACTCGATAGGTGGTTCTGCCGCATTGACTTCCCGCATCCAGTGCTTGAGTTGGCGGTGCGAAGTATGCAGAGAAGCACCGCCGTCAACGCACAAGACCTCTGTGGCTTTCTGGAACTCCTGCTCACTGGTCTCAACGTCATCCATGTCTTCGTCGTCGTTGTCATCTTCATCCTTGTCGCGGCCGCGGGGAGGTCTGTCTCCTTGCCGCTGCTTGGCCTTACCGCGGCGTCCTCCCCGGCCGGCGCGCTTCTTGCCGGATTCTCTAGTGCCTCCTTGGGCCCTCTCCTTGTCGCGTCACTCGTATTTAGCTTTTTGCTGCTGGACAAGCTGCTCGACTTTCTTGCAGCTCTGCTTGTCGATGCCGTCCTGCTTGTCGGCGACCACCATAGCCTGGCAGTTGGTGCATGCGGCAATCTCCTTGCCGGAGCTACCAGCTTTGGCTTTCTTGGCGCCACCTTTGTTGCCGGACTACTCAATGACTAGCACATCTTTGCCTTTCTTTTTCCTGTTGTTCCGCCGCCGGTTTTTCTTTGCCGGGGCAGCATCCTCGCTATCAGATCCTCCTGCTCATGTATTCTCTCCGGGGAGTTTCCTCCCTTCCTCAGCACATGCACACTTATCGGCCAGGGCATACAGCTCACTGACGTCTCTGATCTTGCACATCGCCATCTCCTCCCGCATCTTGCGGTTACGCACGTTCTGATGGAACGCGCTGATGACCGCGGCAGGGTGGACATCTGGGATGTTGTGCTGTACACGGCTGAATCTCTGAATGTACTTGCGCAGGGGCTCTCCTTCCTTCTGGGCGAGCAGGTGAAGGTCACTCTCTTGGCCATGAGGTTTGTGGCCGCCTGTAAAGGCGCCGACAAACTGATGGCATAGGTCTGCCCAGGAAGATATGGAGTTGTCCGGCAAATGCATGAGCCAGGACCTGATGTTGGGCTTGAGCACTAGCGGGAAGTAGTTGGCAAGGATCTTGTCGTCCCGCCCCCCGGCAGCTTGCACCGCGATGGTGTAGATGCTGAGGAACTCCGACGGATGCGACTTGCCGTCATACTTCTCTGGTACGTCTGGCTTGAAATTCTTCTTGCTGGGCCACTGGACTTGCCGCAGCTCACGAGTAAACGCAGGGCAACCTACCGCGTACGGCAAGTCGCCTGGTTCCCCTAGCGCATGCATGTCGACAGAGGGCCCAGCGCGCTGGTCTAATTGACGCCGCGCTTCTCTTCGGCGCTTGATGCGAGTACGAGCGTCTTCTTGCTGTCGTTCGTGAAGAACTTGGCGTTGATCGCGACGAGCTCGTGGATCTGATGACGCGGTGGAGTCGCTGTCATGGTGGATCCGGCGAGTCGGCGATCTTGGCCTTCGGGGCGGAGAGTGCACGGTGGTTGCACCCCCGCCGGTCTTGTCGCCACCGGCTCGCGCCTGGTTGACTTGCCGCGGCTGCGAAGTACTCGGCTGCCGTGGAATGTCGCCGTTGGCAAAGCCGATGAGACTCTGAATGGAGGCCCTCTAGTCATCGATCTTGTCTGCCGCTGGAGGGTAGTCTAGGAGTAGTTGAGCTCGCGCCAAAGCTTCTACTGAAGTGGCGGGTGACGGCAGCGAACGGTGTGAGGAGCGGGATATGCTCGGACTTCTAACCATGTTAGAAGGAGCAGTATCTCGTCCAGGCGACCGTGCCCCGCTCGCGTCAGCATGTTGGCGTGCATGCTGGTCTTGAGCACTCCGAGATCCACCAGCTCGATCTTGGTCCAGCAAACGTATGGTACCGTGAGTACCGTGACGCTGCTGGTCCCGCGCCTCCTGGGACGGGCGTGGTGCATGTACGGATGCCGAGGTCTTGGAGTGCGCCTGGTCGTTGTGGGAGCCGACTGCGCCGCCGATGGGCAGCGCAACCTTGTCCTTGGACCTGGCAGCACCGTGAGCTCCCTTGTCGACGCCCGTTCTTCCGCCGACGTCTACCCCACCAGCCGTTTGCTCCGGTGATGGTGGGTTCGGTGCGGACGGAGCAGCCGCCTCCGAAGCCTTCTTCTTCGGCGGCATGTCGATGAAGACGATGAAGATTTAGCTCGTGCGAACGCCGGATCAGGTTCACACAACCTCGACTTCCCCCTACCTGGCGTGCGAAAGATGTCGGGGGACTAATCCACGAACACCTATGGGACCGGCGGACCGAGCCCCTTTCGGTTCGGCAAGGGAGTGGAGATCGCACGAAGAGCAGATCGAGGCGAAGCACACGAGCAGTTTACCCAGGTTCGGGCTGCACAGATGCGTAAAACCCTACTCCTGCTTTGTGGTTTGTATTCAGTTCTTGCTCGGGAGCGCTGAGTGCTACAGTACACGCCAGCAGCTAACGAGACCGAGTGTGAGTTGTTCTCTCTCCCCCCCTTCTACGTTGCGCATGGGCCTCCTTTTATATGCTCAAGGGGTCACCGACAGGTGGCAACGTAGACAAGGGTAAAAAATGGAAAGGTGTTGCGGTTGGTACAACCGCCTGCTACAGTGTATCATACCTAACCCTGACGGCAGGGGACAAGGGCATTAAATGCCCGTCTGTGTCGCCCAAATAGTGCAAAAGGGACCACCAGGGATGCCACCGCTCGCCTCGATGGCAATCTTGTCAGCGCCGCTTGCCACCGTGTACCGCTGGCTGCGCAGCCTCCCGCCACGTACGCCTGGAAGGGTCCCAGAGCGACACGTTGGTGGATGTGCTGGAGCGCGGGTACAGAGTGGAGGCTTGCCGCAGCAAGCGCCTTGCTGCGGTAGTTGTCTTGTCGCATCCGGGAGCTTGTCGCTCACCGGGCCTTGCCGGGAGGCGTGGCACGTCGCGGCAAGTTCCTTGAGATGCCTTGGTTGGCCTTCCCGGCAAGCTCCTCTTGCCGGGGTCTTGTCTCCTTGGCTTGGATACTTTGTTCTTTAAAGGCTCCAAAGGAACCACGAAAGATCTTGGCGGTCACCCGGCAAGGCTTGCCGCGGGACGCTGCGACTGCCCGTGCACAAGTTCGGGATACTAGGGTACCCCTACTCTAGTACACCGACACTACCTCCATGTCTCAAAACAATCATCAAGCATTAAATTTCTCTTAGTATTCAACACACTCATAAGAAAGTTTTTACTAGTCTTGAATACCTAGCATATTAGGATTAAGCACATTACCATGCTGTTTAAGACTCTCAAACTAATCTAAGTGAAGCATGTGAGAATAATAGTTTCTATAAAACAAAACCACCAACGTGCTCTAAAAGATAAAAGTGAAGCACTAGAGCAATAACACACTACTCTGAAAGATGTAACTGAAGATCAATGAGTAGTCGAATAATTTTGCAACTATGTGAAGACTCTCTAACATTTAAGAATTTCATATCTTGGTATTTTATCCAAACAGCAAGCAAAGCAAAATAAAATGACATTCTAAGAATGGCAAACATCATGTGAAGAAGCAAAAACTTAGGATCAACCGAAACTAACCGATAGTTGTTGAAGAAGAAAGGTGGGATGCCAATCGGGGCATCCCCAAGCTTAGACGCTTGAGACTTCTTGAAATATTATCTTGGGATTCCTTGGGAATCCCCAAGCTTGAGCTTTTGTGTCTCCTTAATTCCTCTCATATCACGGTCTCCCTAAGTCTTAAAAGCTTCATCCACACAAAACTCAACAATGACTCATGAGATAAGTTAGTATAAACCATTGCAAAAACCTTATCATACTCTACTGTAGCAAATCAGTAAAATTATTATTCAACATTGCATACTAAATCCATCTGCATATTTAGTAGTCCTATCCTCAAATAGAATCATTAAAGAAGCAAACATATGCAAACAATGCAAACATAACAGCAATCTGCCTAAACAGGACAGTCTGTAAAGAGTGCAGCAAAATCCATACTTACCTAACTCCAAAAATTATGGAAGAACATTCCCACTGTAGTAAATTTATCAGAGCTTAATATGCAAAAGGTTTCAACATTTTATCAAATTCTGACTTTTTTAGGGAATTATTGCAACAGCGGTAAACTTTCTGTTTTCAAACAGCTACATGAAGACTTGTAAAATAGGCATAGTAAAGGCTATCAATACCACTTTTATTGAAATAAAATATGAAAAACATTGTTATAAATAACAGAAAGCAAATCTTAACAAAATAAATTGACGCTCCAAGCAAAACACATATCATGTGGTGAATGAAAATATAGTTCCAAGTAAAGTTACCGATGAATGAATACGAAAGAGGGGATGCCTTCCGGGGCATCCCCAATCTTAGGCTCTTGGTTATACTTGAATATTACCTTGGGGTTACTTGGCATCCCCAAGATTAGGCTCTTTCCACTCCTTATTCCATAGTCCATCGAATCTTTACCCAAAACTTGAAAACTTCACAACACAAAACATAACAGAAAACTCGTAAGCTCCGTTAGTATAAGAAAGAAAATCACCATCATAAGGTACTGTAATGAACTCATTATAAATTCATATTGGTGTAATAGCTACTCTATTCCAACTTCTCTATGGTTCATACCCTCCGATACTACTCATAGATTCATCAAAATAAGCAAACAACACGATGAAAACAGAATCTGTCAAAAACAGAACAATCTGTAGTAATCTGTCGGTTTGGACCACTTATGCAACTCATACAATTCTCAAATAAATTGGTGGACCTGAGGAATTTGTCTATTAATCATCTTCAAAAAGAATTAACTAAATATCACTTTCCAAATAAAAATAGCAGCAATTCTCATGAGCGCTAAAGTTTCTGTTTTTACGGCAAGATCAAAAAGACTTCACCCAAGTCTTCCCAAAGGTTCTACTTGTCACAAACACTAATTAAAACATAAAACCACATCTAAACAGAATCTAGATGAATTATTTATTACCAAACAGGAACAAAAATCAAGGAACAAAAATAAAATTGGGTTGCCTCCCAACAAGCGCTATCGTTTAACGCCCCTAGCTAGGCATGGTGATTTCAATGATGCTCACATAAAAGATAAGGATTGAAACATAAAGGGAGCATCATGAAGAATATGACTAGCACATTTAAGTCTAACCCACTTCCTATGCATAGGTATTTTTTGAGCAAACAACTTGTGGGAACAAGAATCAACTTGCATAGGAAGGTAAAACAAGCATAACTTCAAAACTTTAAGCACATAGGGAGGAAACTTGGTATTATTGCAATTCCTACAAGCATATATTCCTCCCTCATAATAATTTTCAGTAGCATCATGAATGAATTCAACAATATAACGATCACACAAAGCATTCTTTTCATGATCTACAAGCATATAATTTTTATTACTCTCCACATAAGCAAATTTCTTCTCATGAATAGTAGTGGGAGCAAACTCAACAAAGTAACTATCATGAGATTGAAAATTGAAATCAAGATGACAAGTTTCATTGTTATCATTATTCTTTAAAGAATACGTGTCATCACAATAATCATCATAAATAGGAGGCATGCTTTCATCATAATAAATTTGCTCATCAAAACTTGGGGGACAAAAAATATCATCTTCATCAAACATAGCTTCCCCAAGCTTGTGGCTTTGCATAACATTAGCATCATAGATATTCAAGGAATTCATACTAACAACGTTGCAATCATACTCATCATTCAAATATTTAATGCCAAACAATCTAATGCATTCTTCTTCTAGCACTTGAGCACAATTATCGGAATCCTTATTTTCATGATAGATATTAAAAAGATGAAGCATATGAGGTACTCTCAATTCCATTTTTTGTAGTTTTCTTTTATAAACTAAACTAGTGCTAAAACAAGAAACAAAAAGATTCGGTTGCAAGATCTAAAGATATACCTTCAAGCACTCACCTCCCCGGCAACGGTGCCAGAAAAGAGCTTGATGTCTACTACACAACCTTCTTCTTGTAGACGTTGTTGGGCCTCCAAGTGCAGAGGTTTGTAGGACAGTAGCAAATTTCCCTCAAGTGGATGACCTAAGGTTTATCAATCCGTAGGAGGCGTAGGATGAAGATGGTCTCTCTCAAGCAACCCTGCAACCAAATAACAAAGAGTCTCTTGTGTCCCCAACACACCCAATACAATGGTAAATTGTATAGGTACACTAGTTCGGCGAAGAGATGGTGATACAAGTGCAATATGGATAGAAGATAATAGTTTTTGTAATCTGAAAATATAAAAACAGCAAAGTAACTAATGGTAAAAGTGAGCATAAACGGTATTGCAACGATAGGAAACAAGGCCTAGGGTTCATACTTTCACTAGTGCAAGTCCTCTCAACAATAATAACATAATTGGATCATATAAATATCCCTCAACATGCAACAAAGAGTCACTCCAAAGTCACTAATAGCGAAGAACAAACGAAGAGATTATGGTAGGGTACGAAACCACCTCAAAGTTATTCTTTCCAATCAATCCATTGGGCTATTCCTATAGGTGTCTGTAACGCCCCGAGACCGATGTGCCAGTTGTCGTCCAGTTATTCGCCATCGTTGCCATGTCATTTGCTTGCGTGTTGCATCTTATCTTGTCATCATGTGCATTGCTTCATCATGTTTTCAAAACATGCATTCGTCCGGGTTCTCCGAGTTCTCTCCATTGTCTGTTCTGAGCCCAACCACACTTGCACGCGCCCGCGGCATGTCCGAAATAGTATTTTATAAGTGGCCGGAAAATGTTCTCGGAATGGGATGAAAGTTGGCGTGCGGTGTTGTTTTGTTGTTAGTAGGCCGTTTGCCAAGTTTCATCGCATTCGGAGTCCGTTTGACGTCCCAACGGATAACTATAGCGGCATTATAGCCGGTCTATCGTCGGACGTTTTCGGTCTCCAGAAACAGTCGCCGGGCCTCCCTCTCTCTTCTCTTCTTCTCAGTTCGAGACCGTCTACACAGCTCACTACCTACCGCCAGGTCCAACCTAACCTCTCTCGTCAGCCCGCAGCCCCCTCGCGCGTGTCCGAAAATTGTCCCGGACCCGACCCGAGCGGTCGTCACCGTCGTGTCCGGATCATCCCCAAACATCTACAAAACGTCATCATTTTCTTATTTGGCCTCCCTGGTTATTTTTTTCGCGACCGTCCGATTACGATCGGAGGGCTCCAATAGTCCCTAACTATTTCCACCTGCTATATATATACGTACCCAACCCTAGAAATTAGGGGCTTGTCCCTGCCGCCGCCGCACTTATCCCCCAAATCCTCATCGGGATCCCCCCGATCCACCTGCCCAATCCAGCCTCGTCTCGCCACCTGTGTCTGTTGCGCATCGAACCAGAGGAGCCCGAGGCCACCCACAGCCGCGCCTCCTCGCAACCCGTCGGCGACCATCTCCATCAGGCCGGACCCCACACCCCTCGTTGCTTCTCTTTCTCCCGCTCTCTCTCACATCTCTCTCTCTCTCTCAGGACCCTGACGACCAAGGAGCCAGGAGCCCAAGTTCACCAGCTGGTTCCCGCTGGATCCGCGCCTGAGTCCTCCTTCGCTTGTGCCGGAGTGCGCCGCCACGACCTCACCGACGAGCAGCACACATGAGATCACGCCATGGCCGCCGCCCCGTTGCTTCGGGACCAGTGGTTATTCTTTGCCTGCAGCCACGACGCCCTCTAACTCCTTCTATCTTCGCGTCATCGGGCACCGTTCCCTCGCCGAACCCGTCGTCCCTGCTGCCTGGATCCGCGCCATCCTCGTTGCCGTGAGATGCCAGCGTCAGGTCCACTGCCGTCTGCGTCCTCTGCTTCCAGGACAAGGCGCCCGCTCACCTGGAGCCGCGTTGACCGCCCACTCGTCCTGCGCCTCGCCTCGTGCCTCCCAGTGGGCCTGCCTCCTTCACCGAGCCCAAGCCAGCCTGCTACTTCGACTAGGCTTCAGCCCAATGTGAGCTCAGCCTAGCCCTTTTGACTGTGCATAGTTGGGCCAGCCACTTTCGGCCCAACTTCTATTTTTTTATCAGGCGATCTGTCTTTTTGTCCAGAGATTTACCAGTTTGCAGAAAAGACCCTCTTGTTCATGCATATAATAACTCACAATCCGTGCATCGGTTTAAAATGATTTATATATGAAACTTGCTCAGAATTTTGTCTAGTTTGATAATATGCACCTTTCATGCATGTTTAAAATGTTCAAGATGATGTTTGCTTTAATTTACTCCTATGCCATGCTAAAATGATTTATTCCATAACTAAATAACCGTAGCTCCGAATTAATTAATCTTTATATGTAAATGGGGTGGAAAAATGCCTAGAATATCATGGTGGCTTCACTTTGCATGTTTAACAACTTTAAAATATGGTTTAGGGCAGAACAGGACCAAACCTAATATATGCACATGGGGATTTACCGGAATTGTTGTTCGTTGCTTCCGGCCTCATTTAACCTTGACTAGATAGGTAGTTTTACTTTGCTTCACCCTCTTGCCATGGTTAACAATATTTAATATTGTTGGGTACATAAATGAGATCGAACTAAATAACTTGATGTGGTGTTTCGTCAATATGCAACCTGTTGCATATTGTGCTCCACTTAATTTGTAGGGTTGCTTGTGCACTTTGCCATGCCATGCCTCATTAAACCGGACATGCATCATACTTGATTGTGCATCATGCCATGTTCGTGTCGTGGTTTTTTACTATGTTGTTTGCTTCTTTCCGGTGTTGCTTCTTCGGGTTGGTTCCGATAACGTCGCGTTTGTGAGGATCCGTTCGTCTATGTCTGTTTGTCTTCTTCATGGACTCGTTCTTCTTCCTTGCGGGATTTCAGGCAAGATGATCATACCCTCGAAATCACTACTATCTTTGCTTGCTTAGCTGCTCGCTCTTTTTCTATGCCTACACTGTGATACCTACCACTTGCTTATCATGCCTCCCATATTGTTGAACCAAGCCTCTAACCCGCCTTGTCCTAGCAAACCGTTGATTGGCTATGTTACCGCTTTGCTCAGCCCCTCTTATAGCGTTGTTAGTTCAGGTGAAGATTGAAGTTTGTTCCCTGTTGGAACATGGAGATGTTGTTCCTTATTGGAACATGTTTACTTCTTGGGATATCACAATATATCTTATTTAATTAATGCATCTATATAGTTGGTAAAGGGTGGAAGGCTCGTCCTTATGCCTGGTGTTTTGTTCCACTCTTGCCGCCCTAGTTTCCTTCATATCGGTGTTATGTTCCCGGATTTTGCGTCCCTTACGCGGTTGGGCTATAATGGGAACCCCTTGACAGTTCGCCTTAAGTAAAGCTCTTCCAGCAATGCCCAACATTGGTTTTACCATTCGCCACCTAGCCTTTTCTTTCCCTTGGGTTCTGCAGACTCAAGGGTCATCTTTATTTTAACCCCCCTCCGGGCCAGTGCTCCTCTGAGTGTTGGTCCGACCGAGTAGACTGCGGGGCCACCTCGGGGCAACTTGTGGGTTGGTTTTACTCGTAGGATGTCTCATCTGAGTGTGCCCTAAGAAAGAGATATGTGCAGCTCCTATCGGGATTTGTCGGCACATTTGGGCGGTGTTGCTGGTTTAGTTTTACCCTGTCGAAATGTCTTGTTGTACCGGGATACCGAGTCTGATCGGAATGTCTCGGGTGGAGGTCTATTCCTTCGTTGACCGTGAGAGCTTGTGATGGGCTAAGTTGGGACACCCTTGCAAGGATTGGAACTTTCGAAAGCCGTGCCCGCGGTTATGGGCAGATGGGAATTTGTTAACGTCCAGTTGTAGAAAACCTAAAGTTAACCTTAATTAAAATGAATCAACCGCGTGTGTAACCGTGATGGTCTCTTTCCGGCGGAGCCCGGGAAGTGAACACGGTTGTTGGAGTTATGCTTGATGTAGGTAGTCCAGGATCACTTCTTGATCATACTTTTATCGATCGTGCTTTGCCTTCTCTTCTCGCTCTCATTTGCGTATGTTAGCCACCATATATGCTAGTCTCTTGCTGCAGCTCCACCTCATACTTTTACCTTACCCATAAGCTTAAATAGTCTTGATCGCGAGGGTGCGAGATTGCTGAGTCCCTGTGGCTCATAGATACTTCCAAAACCAGATTGCAGGTGCCGATGAGTCCATGAAGATGACGCAACCAAGCTCAGGAGGAGCTCGATGATGATCTTGTCCTTTGTGTTGTTCTGTTCTAGTTGATCAGTAGTGGAGCCCAGTTGGGGTCGATCGGGGACCTTTGTCGCATTTGGGGTTCTTCTTTTATTTTGGTTCCGTAGTCGGACCTTGATTGTATTTGGATGATGTAATGCTTTATTCATGTAATTGTGTGAAGTGGCGATTGTAAGCCAACTATGTACCTTTTCCCCTATTGTATTACATGGGTTGTGTGAAGATTACCTCACTTGCGACATTGCTTTCAATGCGGTTATGCCTCTAAGTCGTGCTTCGACACGTGGGAGATATAGCCGCATCGAGGGTGTTACCAGTTTGTAATCAGAGCCTTCCCCGACCTTAGGAGCCCCCACTGCTTGATCGTTTTTAGCAGCCGAGTTGTGTCTAGAAAAATGTTTTGAGTCATTTAGGAATTATATATCGGAGAGTTTAGGAATTATTTTTACTTCCCAGTCTCTTCATCGCTCCGGTAAGGCAACCTGACGTAGAATTTTGACTATTCTCTTCTCAAATTTCACTAATTGTTTTTTTAGGATCACGCGGGTATCTTGGAATCGTTCCGATGGTTTTATGATGAGAACATTTTCTTGGTGCCTCCTGTCAGGGGTTTAGTGGAAGTGTCCCAGGGAGTTGAGCTCTGAGGTGTTGTCATCATAATTTTCTCGTTGCAGTTCTGGAATACCTGAGTCTAGTACGCCGACATCGAAAATCTCTTTTATGCAGTTCGTTGGTGAGATAACCTCGACGCCACCCAGTACTGGGGTGGGAGTTCGGGAGTATCGCCATAACTTGTATAATGGATGCTTTTCGAAGGTTGAGGTAGATGATTTCCGAAGGTTTCCTGGTTATGTGTTGAAGGATGGATACAGCTGGATGTAGGATTTGTTAGTTTGGGTGAGATATTATGCTTCCCCTGTATCCCCAACACCTGATTGCATAACCGGAAAGGTTCGGGAGTTTCATAAGTGGGAATTCAAGTAGCTCTTAGGATATCTTTCTGACAGATGTATGATATGAAATTGGGGTTCGACGTCTAGTGGTCTGCCTATTCACGGTCGGTTTTACAATGGTCTCGTTGTGTCTTAAAGAGTCCTTGGCTATGCCGACTTGGGGACGCTTCGTATGTCATGTGCACTACCTTGTACATGATGGTGCTGTACGATCGAGCCCGTGTAGGCCCCACCACGAAAACTTCGGACGAAATCTCTATCATATGTTTGCTCCGGCTTATTCTGCAAGCCAATCCTTTGTTTTTGTTTTGAGTTGTGGTATTCGAGTTGCTTCGAAGTCAAATGTTGATTCCATACCTTCTCTAAGCGGTGTTCTCATACTTCGATGTGAATACCAATCCTTCTTGTTTATCAAGATTGTTTTTGCCAATCCTTTTTAACCGGTGTGTCTCTCTTCAAGTGGATCTGATCACTTCAACATTCACAAGATCTATTATCACTTCTTCTCAATGGTGTTTGTTTCATCCGTCTCCAAGTTGCCTTTGTTTTTCCCGCCCACCCTCCCTTTTTCTTCGAGGACTCAAACTTCTTATTCAAGTATACTTTTATTGATGCGAAGTCTCTCCATTCTTTTCCTTCAATGTTCTTATCCGGTGATTCTCATGAAGATTCTAATGGAGCTTCAAGCTCATCATTCCCGTTCTTTTTCTTCTCTGGTGAAACCAGTGCAAGCTTGTTGATCATATCTTTTCCTCATTTCAATGCTTTCTCATGCCGGTGCAATTCTTAATCATCCATTTCTCGCTATTCATTTGTTCCGGAGTGCTCAAGATATCTCAATGGGTTCATCTTGTCATTCAAGATCCGTTCAACCTATTTCGAGGATGATATATCATTCAAGCCTTTTAATTCAACCGGTGCATTCTCTCTTTTAAATCATTTCAATGATGTTTCTCTTGAGTGGGCCCTAACCCACAGGTCTTTTCCCAGGATCTTACCTGACTCTTCTATTTTCCTGGAGCTATCCTAAATTCTTTTTAAAGTTTGACGTAAGAATGATTCATCATTAGTCATATGTGTTTCTCCAAGATCTCTCAATTTCTTTTCTTCGTTGGCTCAACTTTTCCATTTTTCATTCCGGAGTGCCTCTACAATTGTTGTCGTTGTTTCTCGTCGTCTTTCTCATCATTTGAAGACCAAAGAAGATTTTTCTCTCAATCTTGTTGCATTCCCTTCAAGATTCATGATTCTAGCTTGTTGCCATCCTCTCATAATTCTCTTCGGTTGTGAGAATTCTTTTCATCCATCCGGAGCATTTCATGAGTTGTTTTCTCTTTTCTTTTCCCCGGAGCCCATCATTTCAGAAAAATTAATCATTTCAGCTTTAAGATCTCTTTCTCTTAATCTTACCGGTGCATCATTCAATATTCTCTAATCAGTTCGTGATCCCTTTGTTCACTTGTATCAAAAATCTCTTGGGTATCCCCGTTCATTTGCTAATCCTTCCCGATGATTCATCCCTTTACGTCGTTCATTTCCAATTCATACAGTGGTTCATTCAATAGTTCTCGCCATTCGTTATCATATCAATTTATTCGTTGTTTCTATCCTACCGATGGTTCGTTGAAGATTTTCTCGAGTTTATGTTATATCTCTCTTAATCCTTTCTATGAGAATAAGTAATATGTCGAAGCCGTTGTTTGTCATCAATTAAATTGGTGAAGGATAAGCATAATGTAATTCTTATTCCTGTTTCACTGAGTTTATTCAATTCCCGCTTTCCAGAGTGGTTCATCATATCACATTCTCGATCCGAGATGCTTTATCTTTTCTTTCCCGGAGTCCCAAGCTCTCACAATTATTTTATCACGAAAATCTCTATCTAAATCATTGCCAGGCTCCAATCTTATTCTTTTCATCTTCATTTTCGTTTGATCATCCTTTTGCTACCAGAGTTTTTCATAGATGTTCTACATGATGGTTCATCAAGGATTTATTTCCTTCCCGAAGGGTTCATCAAGATTCTTTTCAGAGGAGCTCAAGCATTCTTCATCTTGCAATCCGGAGTGCATTTCTGTCTACCGTATCATTGGAGGTGGTATTATCTCATTCTTGATAATTTGAATTCATGTTTCATGATTCACATATCGTCATGAATGAGATATTTTAAATCCATCAATCTCATCATTGGAATTATCTTGGGTTATACGTCACCTAAAGCCTCCCCTAAGGATTGTTGCTATAATTGTGCTCATATATGATCCAAGTTCTTCATATATCCTTCCGGTGTTAAGCTTCTCGTCTCCTTGTTCATGCCAATCCAATTCTTCTTCCCGTGAGTGGTAGGTAGTCACCTCATAATGTTTGAGTTGTATTCCATAAGACCATATCAAGATTACTCTTTTCGTTGTTGTTTTTTTACAACAATTCCGTTCGACCCTTCTCCTAAAGATGCCTTGTCAAACTCTTTTGTGGCAGAAGTTGGCATTTTCTTCTCCATTCTCCTATTTCTATTATCTATCTTCTATTCTTTCGTTCCGGAGGTATTGCGATGTTGTTATTTTCACCCATCATCTCGTTTTGTTAAAGATCATGTTCTTTTCATGCCTATCCATTTAACTGGAGAGTTGTGCCCTCTGCTCAGTTCTTTTCATCTTATCAAGTCTTGTATCACTTTTCAACCGGAGTGCTGTCCGACTTTGTTCTTCCTCGTTCCTCTTTCCTAACGGAGTGTTTTCAACTTTGTTCATCTCTGTTGCTTTCTTTCTGCCTTTTGCTCAACCTCTCAAGGTTCTTTGGTTTCACTCATTTGTCAAAGGAGCAAGTTAGTTTTACCTCTTCTATTCCGCTTCCGTTTTTCCTTCCGGTGCCATTCTAGATCTCGGGACGAGATCCTCTCGTAGTGGTGGAGTGTTGTAACGCCCCGAGACCAATGTGCCAGTTGTCGTCCAGTTATTCGCCGTCGTTGCCATGTCATTTGCTTGCGTGTTGCATCTTATCTTGTCATCATGTGCATTGCATCATCATGTTTTCAAAACTTGCATTCGTCCGGGTTCTCCGAGTTCTCTCCGTTGTCTGTTCTGAGCCCAACCACACTTCCACGCGCCCGCGGCATGTCCGAAATAGTATTTTATAAGTGGCCGGAAAATGTTCTCGGAATGGGATGAAAGTTGGCATGCGGTGTTGTTTTGTTGTTAGTAGGCCGCTTGCCAAGTTTCATCGCATTCGGAGTCTGTTTGACGTCCCAACGGATAACTATAGCGGCATTATAGCCGGTCTAACGTCGGACGTTTTCGGTCTCCGGAAACAGTCGCCGGGCCTCCCTCTCTCTTCTCTTCTTCTCAGTTCGAGACCGTCTACACAGCTCACTACCTACCGCCAGGTCCAACCTAACCTCTCTCGTCAGCCCGCAGCCCCCTCGCGCGCGTCCGAAAATTGTCCCAGACCCGACCCGAGCGGTCGTCACCGTCGTGTCCGGATCATCCCCAAACATCTACAAAACGTCATCATTTTCTTATTTGGCCTCCCTGGCTATTTTTTTCGCGACCATCCGATTACGATCGGAGGGGTCCGATGGTCCCTAACTATTTCCACCTGCTATATATATACAGACCCAACCCTAGAAATTAGGGGCTTGTCCCTGCCGCCGCCGCACTTATCCCCCAAATCCTCATCGGGATCCCCCCGATCCACCTGCCCAATCCAGCCTCGTCTCGCCTCCTGTGTCTGTCGCGCATCGAACCAGAGGAGCCCGAGGCCACCCGCAGCCGTGCCTCCTCGCAACCCGTCGGCGACCATCTCCATTAGGCCGGACCCCGCACCCCTCGTTGCTTGTCTTTCTCCTGCTCTCTCTCACATCTCTCTCTCTCTCGAAGGACCCTGACGACCAAGGCGCCAGGAGCCCAAGTTCACCAGCTGGTTCCCGTTGGATCCGTGCCTGAGTCCTCCTTCGCTTGTGCCGGAGTGCGCCGCCACGACCTCACCGACGAGCAGCACACATGAGATCACGCCATGGCCGCCGCCCCGTTGCTTTGGGACCAGTGGTTATTCTGCGCCTGCAGCCGCGATGCCCGCTAGCTCCTTCTGTCTTCGCGTCGTCGGGCACCGTTCCCTCGCCGAACCCGTCGTCCCTGCCGCCTGGATCCGCCCCATCCTCGTCGTCGGGAGATGCCAGCGTCAGGTCCACTGCCGTCTGCGTCCTCTGCTTCCAAGACGAGGCGCCCGCTCACCTGGAGCCGCGTTGACCACCCACTCGTCCTGCGCCTCGCCTCGTGCCTCCCAGCGGGCCTGCCTCCTTCACCGAGCCCATGCCGGCCTGCTACTTCGACTGGGCCTCAGCCCAATGTGAGCTCCGCCCAGCCCTTTTGAGTGTGCACAGTTGGGCCAGCCACTTTCGGCCCAACTTCTATTTTTTATCAGGCGATCTGTCTTTTTGTCCAGAGATTTACCAGTTTGCAAAAAAGACCCTCTTGTTCATGCATATAATAACTCACAATTCGTGCATCGGTTTAAAATGATTTATATATGAAACTTGCTTAGAATTTTGTCTAGTTTAATAATATGCACCTTTCATGCATGTTTAAAATGTTCAAGATGATGTTTGCTTTAATTTACTCCTATGCCATGCTAAAATGATTTATTCCATAACTAAATAACCGTAGCTCCGAATTAATTAATCTTTATATGTAAATGGGGTGGAAAAATGCCTAGATTATCATGGTGGCTTCACTTTGCATGTTTAACAACTTTAAAATATGGTTTAGGGCAGAACAGGACCAAACCTAATATATGCACATGGGGATTTACCGAAATTATTGTTCGTTGCTTCCGGCCTCATTTAACCTTGACTAGATAGGTAGTTTTACTTTGCTTCACCCTCTTGCCATGGTTAACAACATTTAATATTGTTGGGTACATAAACGAGATCGAATTAAATAACTTGATGTGGTGTTTCGTCAGTATGCAACCCATTGCATATTGTGCTCCACTAAATTTGTAGGGTTGCTTGTGCACTTTGCCATGCCATGCCTCATTAAACCGGACATGCATCATACTTGATTGTGCATCATGCCATGTTCGTGTCGTGGTTGTTTACTATGTTGTTTGCTTCTTTTCGGTGTTGCTTCTTCGGGTTGGTTCCGATAACATCGTGTTTGTGAGGATTCGTTCGTCTACGTCCGTTTGTCTTCTTCATGGACTCGTTCTTCTTAATTGTGGGATTTCAGGCAAGATGATCATACCCTCGAAATCACTACTATCTTTGCTTGCTTAGCTGCTCGCTCTTTTGCTATGCCTACGCTGCGATACCTACCACTTGCTTATCATGCCTCCCATATTGTTGAACAAAGCCTCTAACCCACCTTGTCCTAGCAAACCGTTGATTGGCTATGTTACCGCTTTGCTCAGCCCCTCTTATAGCGTTGTTAGTTGCAGGTGAAGATTGAAGTTTGTTCCTTGTTGGAACATGGAGATGTTGTTCCTTGTTGGAACATGTTTACTTGTTGGGATATCACAATATATCTTATTTAATTAATGCATCTATATACTTGGTAAAGGGTGGAAGGCTCGGCCTTATGCCTGGTGTTTTGTTCCACTCTTGCCGCCCTAGTTTCCGTCATATCAGTGTTATGTTCCCGGATTTTGCGTCCCTTACGCGGTTGGGCTATAATGGGAACCCATTGACAGTTCGCCTTAAGTAAAGCTCTTCCAGCAATGCCCAACATTGGTTTTACCATTCGCCACCTAGCCTTTTCTTTCCCTTGGGTTCTGTAGACTCAAGGGTCATCTTTATTTTAACCCCCCCCCCCCCGGGCCAGTGCTCCTCTGAGTGTTGGTCCGACCGAGTAGACTGCGGGGCCACCTCGGGGCAATTTGAGGGTTGGTTTTACTCGTAGGATGTCTCATCTGAGTGTGCCCTGAGAAAGAGATATGTGCAGCTCCTATCGGGATTTGTCGGCACATTCGGGCGGTGTTGCTGGTTTAGTTTTACCCTGTCGAAATGTCTTGTTGTACCGGGATACCGAGTCTGATCGGAATGTCTCGGGTGGAGGTCTATTCCTTCGTTGACCGTGAGAGCTTGTGATGGGCTAAGTTGGGACACTCCTGCAGGGATTGGAACTTTCGAAAGCCGTGCCCGCAGTTATGGGCAGATGGGAATTTGTTAATGTCCGGTTGTAGAAAACCTGAAGTTAACCTTAATTAAAATGAATCAATCGCGTGTGTAACCGTGATGGTCTCTTTCCGGCGGAGCCTGGGTAGTGAACACGGTTGTTGGAGTTATGCTTGACGTCGGTAGTCCAGGATCACTTCTTGATCATACTTTTATCGATCGTGCTTTGCCTTCTCTTCTCGCTCTCATTTGCGTATGTTAGCCACCATATATGCTAGTCACTTGCTGCAGCTCCACCTCATAATTTTACCTTACCCATAAGCTTAAATAGTCTTGATCGCGAGGGTGCGAGATTACTGAGTCCCTGTGGCTCGCAGATACTTCCAAACGCCGATTGCAGGTGCCGATGAGTCCGTGCAGATGACGCAACCAAGCTAGGGAGGAGCTCGATGAAGATCTTGTGCTTTGTGTTGTTCCGTTCTAGTTGATCAGTAGTGGAGCCCAGTTGGGGTCGATCGGGGACCTTTGTCGCATTTGGGGTTCTTCTTTTATTTTGGTTCCATAGTCGGACCTTGATTGTATTTGGATGATGTAATGCTTTATTCATCTAATTGTGTGAAGTGGCGATTGTAAGCCAACTATGTACCTTTTCCCCTATTGTATTACATGGGTTGTGTGACGATTACCTCACTTGCGACATTGCTTTCAATGCGGTTATGCCTCAAAGTCGTGCTTCGACACGTGGGAGATATAGCCGCATCAAGGGCGTTACTGAAGGAAATATGCCCTAGGGGCAATAATAAAGTTATTATTTATTTCCTTATATCATGATAAATGTTTATTATTCATGCTAGAATTGTATTAACCGGAAACATAATACATGTGTGAATACATAGACAAACAGAGTGTCACTAGTATGCCTCTACTTGACTAGCTCGTTAATCAAAGATGGTTATGTTTCCTAACCATGGACAAAAGAGTTGTTATTTGATTAACGAGGTCACATCATTAGTTGAATGATCTGATTGGCATGACCCATTCCATTAGCTTAGCACCCGATCGTTTAGTATGTTGCTATTGCTTTCTTCATGACTTATACATGTTCCTATAACTATGAGATTATGCAACTCCTGTTTGCCGGAGGAACACTTTGGGTACTACCAAACGTCACAACGTAACTGGGTGATAATAAAGGAGTACTACAGGTGTCTCCAATGGTAGATGTTGGGTTGGCGTATTTCGAGATTAGGGTTTGTCACTCCGATTGTCGAAGAGGTATCTCTGGGCCCTCTCGGTAATACACATCACATAAGCCTTGCAAGCATAATAACTAAGATGTTAGTTATGAGATGATGTATTACAGAACGAGTAAAGAGACTTGCCAGTAACGAGATTGAACTAGGTATTGGATACCGACGATCGAATCTCGGGCAAGTAACATACCGATGACAAAGGGAACAACGTATGTTGTTATGCGGTCTGACCGATAAAGATCTTCGTAGAATATGTAGGAGCCAATATGGGCATCCAGGTCCCGCTATTGGTTATTGACCGGAGACGTGTCTCGGTCATGTCTACATTGTTCTCGAACCGTAGGGTCCGCACGCTTAACGTTACGATGACAGTTATTATGAGTTTATGCATTTTGATGTACCGAAGGTTGTTCGGAGTCCCGGATGTGATCACGGACATGACGAGGAGTCTCGAAATGGTCGAGACATAAAGATTGATATATTGGAAGCCTATGTTTGGACATCGGAAGTGTTCTGGGTGAAATCGGGATTTTACCGGATTACCGGGAGGGTTACCGGAACCCCCCGGGAGCCAAATGGGCCAACATGGGCCTTAGTGGAAAGGTGAGAGGGCAGCCCACATAGGGCTGCGCCTCCCCCCCCTCTCCCTAGTCCTATTAGGACTACGAGAGGGGCCGACCACATCTCTCTTTCACTTCCCACTTGAGGAAACCTAGTTGGACTAGGATTGGAGGGGGGAGTCCTACTCCCGGTAGGAGTAGGACTCCTCCTGCGCCTCCCACCTTGGCCGGCCAGCTCCTCCTCCTCCATCCTTTATATACGGGGGCAGGGGACACCCCAAGACACACAAGTTGATCCTTGAGATCGTTCCTTAGCCGTGTGCGGTGCCCCCTGCCACCAAATTCCACCTCGATCATACCGTTGTAGTGCTTAGGCGAAGCCCTGTGTCGGTAGTACATCAAGATCGTCACCACGCCGTCGTGCTGACGGAACTCTTCCTCGACGCTTTGCTGGATCGGAGCCCGAGGATCGTCATCGAGCTGAACGTGTGCTAAGAACTCGGAGGTGCCGGAGTAACGGTGCTTGGATCGGTCGGATCGGGAAGACGTACGACTACTTCCTCTACGTTGTGTGATCGCTTCCGCAGTCGGTCTGGTTGGTACGTAGACAACACTCTCCCCTCTCGTTGCTATGCATCACCATGATCTTGCGTGTGCGTAGGAAAATTTTCAAAATTACTACGTTCCCCAACAGTTACAGTGTCACAAACAGCCCTAGAGTTTGTACTAGAATAACACCTTAAGACACAAATCAACCAAAACCCAAATGTCACCTAGATACTCCAATGTCACCTCAAGTATCCGTGGGTATGATTATACGATATGCATCACACAATCTTAGATTCATCTATTCAACCAACACATAGAACCTCAAAGAGTGCCCCAAAGTTTCTACCAGAGAATCATGACGAAAACGTGTGCCAACCCCTATGCATAGGTTCATGGGCGGAACCCGCAAGTTGATCACCAAAACATACATCAAGTGAATCACGTGATATCCCATTGTCACCACAGATACGCACGGCAAGACATACATCAAGTGTTCTCAAATATTTAAAGACTCAATCCGATAAGATAACTTCAAATTGGAAACTCAATCCATTACAAGAGAGTAGAGGGGGAGAAACATCATAAGATCCAACGATAATAGCAAAGCTCGCGATACATCAGGATCGTGCCACCTCAAGAACATGAGAGAGAGAGAGAGAGATCAAACACATAGCTACTGGTACATACCCTCATCCCTAAGGGAGAACAACTCCCTCCTCGGCATGGAGAGCACCGGGATGATGGAGATAGCCACCGGAGAAGGATTCCCCCTCCGACAGGGTGCCGGAACGGGTCTAGATTGGTTTTTGGTGGCTACGGATGCTTCTGGCGGCGAAACTCCCGATCTATTGTGCTCCCCGATCGTTTTAGGGTGTATATATATATATAGGCGGAAGAAATACGTCAGGGGAGCCACGAGGGGCCCACGAGGGTGGAGGGCGTGCCTAGGGGGTGGACGCGCCCCCTACCTCGTGGCTTCCTCAAAGCTTCCTTGACATGGACTACAAGTCTCCCGGGTTGCTTTCCTTCCAAAAATAACTTCTCCAGAAGGTTTCATTCCGTTTCGACTTCGTTTGATATTCCTTTTCTTCGAAACACTAAAACAAGGGAAAAACAGGAACTGGCATTGGGCTCTGGGTCAATAGGTTAGTCCCAAAAGTAATATAAAAGTGTATAATAAAGCCCAATAATGTCTAAGATGGATAATATAATAGCACGGAACAATCAAAAATTACAGATACGTTGGAGACGTATCAAGGACCGCAGGCCTGACCTGGCCCATCCCGCTAGTGCGGTTAGTTTTCCGTATTTCAAGGTGTATCACTACTAGGAAAAGGGTTATAGATAGGATTGACACTAATGGCGCACCAGGAAAGTAGTGCGCCACTACTATATACTAATGGCGCACCAGTTGGTGATGCGCCATTAGTGTGGAAGACACTAATGGCGCACCAGAAAACTGGTGCGCCACTAGTGATAAAAAAATTTTGTTCATTTTTACATACATACTAATGGCGCATCCTACCTCCGGTGCGCCATTACTAGTTCTAACTAGTAATGGCGCACCAGACATGGAGTGCGCCAGTAATGAATTTTTTTTATTCTTTTTTTTTTTGCAAAAGTACTAATGGCGCACCGCCTCACAGTGCACCATTACTAGTTTAAACTACTAATGGCGCACCCTATAGAAGTGTGCCATTAGTATATATTTTGATATCATGAATATTTTTAAATATCATGGGCATTTTTTGATATCATGAATATTTTTAAATTTCACGGGCACCTTTTGAATTCATGAATATTTTTTCAAATTTGATGATATTTTTAAATATTCAATATGATAAAATATTGAATATTGATGAGGACACTCGATCTCGATCCCCCTCCATCTCGATCTCGATTCCCCCTCCATCTCGATCTCGATCCCACCCGCGCCTCCTCTCCCCTCTTCATTTTTTAAAAAATAATAAAAAAGTGTAGACTACAATTGTTGTTAAACAACAATCATTACTGTTTTTATAAAAAATATTATTGTTTCATATTCATATTCATTTTCCAAAAAATTATTACATGCAACAACAAAAAATTACTTATGGCGCACCTCTGGCTGGTATGCCATTGCTATATATAAAAAAAGATTACTAATGGCGCACCTCTGCCCGGTGCGCCATTGCTATGTAAAAAAAGATTACTAATGGTGCACCGACCGCTGGTGCGCCATTAGTAAGATTCCCCCTAGCTAATTCCCTCCCTCTCGCCAGATCCCCTTCATCCCTCTCCCTCGCCCCCTAGCTAATTCCCCCCGCTGCCCCGACCCACGCGCCGCCGACGACCCCCCGCACCCTCCCCCGCTCCACCGTCGCTGACGACCCACCACACCCTCCCCCGCTCCACCGCCGGCGCCGACCCCCCGCACCCTCCGCCACTCCACTACCGCCGCCGACCCCCTGCACCCTCCCCCAGCCCGCTCCACCGCGGCCGCCGACACCCCGCACCCTCCCCCACTTTTTGATAATATTTTCAAATAACAAATTTGATGATATTTTCAAATAACAAATTTATGATATTTTCAATTAAAAATAAAAAACAAATTTGATGATAATTAAAAAAACAAATTTGATGATATTTGATGATATATTTTGTTCTAGTCCTCATGAAAATAACAAATTTGATAAAAAAAGAAATTATTAGATGCGACAAGAAATAATGAATAAAAGAAGTTAGTAATGGCGCACCAGAGGAGGGTGCGCCATTGCTATCAGAAAAAAAGTTACTAATGGCGCACCAAAGAACGGTGTGCCATTGCTATGAGTGTTTTTATGGCGCACCCCTCGACGGTGCACCATTACTAACATTCCCCCCTCTATAGCTGGATACCCGGCCCTTCGCCCGATACCTCCTTCCCTCTCCCTCGCCAGATCCCCTTCCATCCCTCGCCACAACCGCTCCGGCTCCCCCGCGCCGCCGCCCCCGCTCCCCCGCGCCGCCGCCCCCGTGCCCCCCGACCCACGAAGCACGTGGCCGCCGGCCTCCCCATGACCAACCGAGGCGCCCAGGAGGACCGCCGTCGTCTTCCTCTTCGACTACGAGGACCCAGACGAGTTCGGACGCCCTCGAGCCACCCCTTCGACGCCGCCGCCGACCCCGACCCCTCCGGCGACTGGCCACGCCCGCCTAGGTACCTCTCCTCCTTCCTCCCTCTCCACCCTTCCTCCCCATTCCCTCCCTCCCTAGTTCTTCTTGCTATATGGATCAGAACATATGGAGCATTACTATTGCTATATGGAGCATTACTATTGTTCTTCTCTGAACCATTACCATTCCCTCCCTCCCTAGTTCTTCCTCCCCATTAATTTGCAGGATCAGAACAAGTTTGTAACAGGATGCTCTACAATGTTGATTAGGTGCATTACTATTGCTATATGGAGCATCAATGTACTATTGCTATATGCTCTAGTTTGTATCAATGTGATTGTAGTTTTTCTTATCATCAAGTTTAGTTGATGTTTATTTAAATATAGCTTATATGATCAGCCACTCTATGTATGATTGTGGCTTGAAGGTTCTGGAAGAACGTTTTTCCTTGAAATTCTATCTGGTGGCATTGTCCTAGACTCCCTAGTTGTGTTGTTAATTGTGCTTCTATTAAAAGAATTGGGAGTTACTCACTGTACTAGAACTCTGTAGGTTGAATTTTGGTTAATTAATACCGACGTTATGAGAATGTAAGCACCTATTATTGCTACTGATATCATTGGCTCATTGCTGCCTTTATGCAATGCAGAACTGTTAATAGTGATTTGGAGGATTCAAGATTCTGTGAAGCTCTTTTGACATTTAAAACTCAGAACTGAATGTACTTAATAAACTCAAAAGCATTGATGATAACTCTTGTTGCCTAGAAACAGAGGTAGTTTACATATTGCATTGCTGGTGTTTGTTTATGTTCAGAGTTTAAGCATGTGTAGTGTAGTGTAGTGAGCTTGTTCTAGTGTAGTGAGGTCTGAACCATTGCACGATGTAGTGTAGTATAGTGAGCTCTGAACCATGTTTAGTGTTGAGTACTTCAAGTTTACTGAACCTATTCATTTTTGTGGACTTAGTGAACATGATAAGACAAGCCATATGCTCTATTTTTAATTAACAGTAATCCATGATCAACAATTGTTTCTTTCACTAATTTTCAGTTAGCAGCAATCCATGATTTTTTTCCAGCTAAAACTATTCATGATTTTTTGTTGGGTGACCTATTAGATCTGGAATGGAAGCTCACATAAGTTGAGCTAATTTTTGTCCATATGAAAGCAGAGGACCATATGGTCTGTGGCCTTTTCATCCATATGAAAGCAGAGGCACATTATGGTGCTAGTTTGCTGGGTTTTGTCTCCGACCATCGTGTCGTGATGATTTTGCAGGTACCCTGAGAGGCCCTTGAGTTTGCCAGAATGTCGATTAACTTCCGTTCTGGAAAATTCGAGTACTCCATATGTCTTATTTTCAGCAAAGGTCATGCTGAAATTTTCCGTGAATTTTAGCATGACTTTGCTAAAAATCGGACATATGGGGTACTTGCTACTAATGCATGGGCCGGGGGTATCTTAGTACTTAATTAAGTAGGATCAACTGCCCCACCATTCTTGCTGCATTAAACCATAGGTGGAAATAGAGCCACGTGATTAGGCCCAACTTAGAATTCTCATTAGCATCGATAAACCCTAGATGATAAACCCAACATAGGTGGCAATAGAGCTAAGTGATTAGGCCCAACCTAGGGTGCCTTGGCATCGATAAACCCTAAATGATGAAAACTTAACTTCGCTTCTATAGGGTGCCTCGGTGTCGATGAGAACCTAACTGATGTACGCTTAGGCTTTTAGGGTGCCTCGACGTCGACAAAACCTAAATGATGAAAGCTTAGGCTTTTAGGGTGCCTCGACGTCGACAAACCCTAAATGATAAAACCTTGGCTTTTAGGGTGCCTCAGTGTCGATAAGAACCTAAATGATGAAAGCTTAGGCTTTTAGGGTGCCTCAGCGTCGACAAACCCTAAATGATAAAAGCTTAGCTTTTAGGATGCCTCGGTATCGACAAACCCTAAATGATGTAGTTTTGAATTATGAACGTAGGATATGTCGTCATCATCATCGGACGACGAAAGGGACGACGAAAGTCTCCCGGCGGAGTGTGACTGGTGCCACGACGATCGAGGTCTGTGCGACATGCCTCACCTGGACGATGATCGGCGCTTCAGCATTAAGCTCGAGGAGACCTTCAAAGTTGAAATGATACACAACGACGACAAGTGTTATTTTCATAATTAAGCATGACTTCAACTATTTCAACGTGTAATTTTCATCTTTTACAATTTGAGTATAGCTTATCCCATGCCATGCAAGACGTTATGTCTTGGAGAGGATGGATTTTGAAGACCATGAAATTTCTAAAACAAAGAAAATTCACCTAAGGACTCATCACAATGTGGACTTTGAAGTAAATCTATATAATTCTGAGAGCGTAACCCATATTGGTTGCAAAAATTGGGAAGCATTTTGCAAGATGTATGGTTTTGATGAGGGTATGCTTATCACCATGGATCTTGGTAATCCTGACATCAACCAAGACAATATGGACATTTGGGTCCTTGTTGATACGCCTCCAGTTCTACTGCTATGTGAGTTTCTCAAACATAGTTATTAGCTAATTTATATTGTTTATTTCAAAATAGTTGACAGCTTATTTCCATTCACAGCTTATTTTTATTGTTCAAAGAATGTGCGGGAGATGGTAGACAAAACCCACTACACCGATGGCTCCGAATTAACAACTTACAAGGAGAAAAATCATTTGGTCGGATTTTCTACTGACATTGAGAATTACAATATCTACAATCAAACTCCTCAACATTATGGTAAATACGTGCCACTAGTGCATGTGTTCAACTACGGTAACTACCATGGAGATACCCTGGTAAGATTTTTATGATTACGACATCCGTGCATCTTTTGCATACTTATAAAACTAGTACATCATTGCTAACTATGAAGTTTTTACTATGTTTTTCAACAGATAATCCCAGAGAATTGTGTGCCTCATATGATGTATCTGAAAGGTAGTGTTAATGTTTTGAACATACAGCCAGGTCGTCCTATGAATCTCAACTGTCCATACGAGATTTCTAAAAGAAGTGGAGACATGAAAATCAAAGGATGGAAAAAATGTATGGACAGTCGTAAGGAGCTTCTTGGAAGCAAAAGGAAGTGAAGCGCAAGAATTGGAGACAGGATGTTCTCCACTCTCCATAATGGAGAGTCAGGGTCTATATTGTTTTATGCTATTTTAGCTTAAATAGGGTATTTAGGTCCTGCCTAATACTGATGATCATGTGCTAAGAACAATTAAGTAGGGTTGGTTCGAAGATTATCAAGATGATGATCGTATGACTTGTTATGAATAACGAGTAGAAGTTGTATGATGATGATTAGTAGGACTTGTTAGGATTAGTATTACTTCCGACAAACTCGAGACTCGTGGTCTCGAGACTTGTAATGTTTTATCTTTGTTCGGTCTTTTGAATTCGGAGACTAATATGATGAATTGTATTTGGAGACTAATCTTCTATTGTATTCGATGAATCTGCTGTTGCTATGTGCTACTGTCTATATCCTGGCGAATAATATATTTTGTAACATGTGCAAAAATCAGAAAAGTAAAAAAACCTAATATTCATACTAATGGCGCATCACTACAGAGTGCGCCATTAGTATGCCAAGTATACTAATGGCGCATCCATCCGCAGTGTGCCATTAGTGTGCCAAAGCACATGGTTAAATATGGCCCCTGGGAGGCACACTAATGGCGCATGGTGTTATATACTAATGGTGCACTAGATGGTGCGCCATTAGTATACCAGATACTAATGGCGCACCAGTGGTGCGCCATTAGTAAAAATTACTAGTGGCGTGCTACTAATGGCGCACGGGTGATGCGCCATTACTAGGCAAAACCGGTGCGCCATTAGTAGGCCTTTTCCTAGTAGTGTATCCTTTACTTGTATACTCAAGGAAGATGTCTAAGCTTCCCTATTTGTTTTTTAGGGCTGGACAAAGAAGGCGGAGCAGATTTGGTGTTCGGCTCCGCTACCCGAAGAACCAGCTATCCTGCTTCTGGCGAAGATGCTGGTTCCGGCGCCCTATCAAGCGCCGGAGAAGAAGGCCAAGGGGACCAGGGATGGTCTCCGCCATAAGGGCACTTCGGACATGACGTCCGAAGACGCCGAAACCGACTCCCCTCCCGCCACCGACGATGAGGAAGAGGAGGAAAGAAATTCTCCCCCTAAGGGGGGAAGGAAGAAAAGGGCGGCCTCCACGCATCTGGAGGCAGAGGCGTCCAAGAAGGGGAAGGCCTCCGCCGCGGACAACTTCACGCGTGGGAGGTTGATAGCAGCTTTGAGTGGCGCCCTAGGGATAAGTCCCTGGCTGAATCGTAAGTACTCGAAGATGCACACAAATACCCAGCCTCTTTACATCATAATTTTGACATGTTAAATCATGCACTTGCAGTCCGAATTGTTCAGATCTCGAGCGATCCTCATCTTCGGGAAATTCGCTGGATCCAAAGGTGATGGATAACGGGTCCCTTCCGGTTGCCTCCTCTCCCAAAGCTATGGAAGACGCTAAAGTGCAATCCCGAAGGACCCTCCCATCCCAGGGGGGAGGCATAGGAGGCCGTCACGGTGGCGCCAGAGGATGATACCTCGGCCGCCGGACACATGGGGGAGCAGATCCCCATGGTTACTGGCGATGGGGGTCATATCCAATTTGGCCCCCATCTGAATATGATCCCAGAGACCTATACGACTCTGGAATCCGGCAAGCAGCCTCCTTCAAAAGAAGGAGGCGCACCGATTCCACCGGTGACCTCTATCCATCCAGAGGCACCGGATACTCTACTGCAAGCGCTGCGAAGTGCTTCCATTGTTGAGGAACACCATACCCTTATGGGTACGGTGGTTGAGAGTATTCAGTCCGCCAAGAGCGGACTGACCGAAGCTTGCACAAGCCCTCTAACAGGCTTTGAGGTAAGCGACACAATTGTATAAAAAGAATGTCATAGTATAGACAGTAGCCCCTGGGACATTGTCCGGTGTTCGAAAGAAAAGCCGGACAGAGGATGAATTAATTTTCGCAGGAGACAAACCATATGCGTCTATGTGAATAAGCAGGCATCTTTGCTGGCTGCGACCTCTCATGCTGCTGAGGTATCTGGACTGATGCAGAGTCTGGAGCAGACCGAGGAAGAGCTCGACCGTGTGAAAAAACAGCTGGAGGATCATCAAGGTATGCAATGAGCTTTTGTAGATCTAGAAGGGATGAATTCTGACACCCCAAAGTTTTGGCCTTGTTTTATTAATTAAAATTTTGCCAGGAAATTAAAACTTTTATTCTCTGGGCTCCCTTTTTATTTTTGAACCTTTTTCTCCCTTGTTACTATGGAGTTTTTCCCCAAAGTGAAATCTTTTCAAATATGTTTTGGACTTGTTAACCTCTCAAGAAAAACTTTTCTTTTATTAGTAGGACTAATTACATAATTAAATTGCTTAATCTTTATTTCCTTGAAAAATGGTTTACTAAGGTTATATGGCCATATTTGAACTACAACCATTTGATAAATTATTTCAAAAATCCCACCAAAATTTGGAGATATCATGTAATGTTTTTAAATCACTTTTGTGGAAGAATATATTTTATTCTTGTTATATTTTGAGCTCTGCATCAATTTTTCTTCTCTGGTCCAGAGTGCAATTTTGCACTACAACTCATTTAAATATTTCTTTCTAGCCTCCACCAAAATTATGGGATGTTAGTAGTAGCATATGATTCAACTTTATGCAAAAACCCAGTGTTGTTATTTGAAAGTTTTGAGTGAATCAACCTCTCTTTCATTCTGGTCCAACTTGAGGATTTGTACTGCAACCACAGCTTTAGTTGCTCCTTTTTCCATGATTCCTTTTTCTACTCTTAGTCCTCCCTGCAAAACCCCTAAGTCCAGGAGCATGCACCCTTTGGATCATTTTTGGCTCATGAAATAATGCCATTCATTTTCTGTCCAGAATTGTAGTTTTGCAAAACTTGCACTAGCAAGTTTCTTATTTTGGCAAACTAACTTCACCACCTTCTTATTCATCTAAAGAGACCACCATCTGGAGGTTTTGGCCCCTCCAAGAAATGCCTAGGTGCTTGTGACATTTTGTCAAACACCTTATGGGCATGATCTGTTTTGACATGAGTTTTAGTTTACACTGCGAACTTGCACCTCTGATCAAGCAAGCATGTCCACTAGACTCCCAGTTACTCATAACCTAGGTCTGCAAAACCCCAACCTCACCCGAGACCTCTAGCACACCCTGGCATTTCGTCGAGCACGTCCCGTGCACGCCCGGAGCGCGAGCAGAGCACGCGTTTTGCACGTGCTCGCGCCCGAGCCAGCACGCCTCTGGATAAGCCTCCCCGAGCTCATCCTGATCCTCTCCCTCTCTCCGCACCACGCCACGCACGTCCCTCCTCACCGCTTCACGCCAAGCCGCCCCTCGCCACGCCCCGGCAGGCCAAGAGCTAGCCGCCACGGCCGCCCGACAGCCCCTGCCATGTTCGGCACCGCCCCGACCACCACAGCGCGCCAGCTCGCCCCTGGAGCAGTGCCCCCTTGTCCGCTAGCTCCTGTCGTCATCCCCAGCCACGCCACGTTGCCTGCAAGCTACAGAATGGCGGTCGCCGGCGACCTTATCCCCGGCCGCCGCGGAACCGCCTTGGCTCGCCCATTTAAGGAGCCCCGAGCTTCTCCGAGCCCTCAGGCAACCCCACGCCGTCTCACTAGTGCCCCCATCGCCATCAATTGAAGGGGAGCGGGTCATCTTCAACTTCTCCGGCGACCACGGCCGCCACCACTGCCTCGTTCGCTCCAGCGCCACTAGGACCTCCCCCGCTCCACTCTCTTCACCAGGAGCTCTCTCTTCCTCCCACGAACACTTTCCCCTACTCAATTTTGATCGGGAACCACCATAGCCCTAGACCCACTCTGCCCCCGAGGCCTCCTCCGCCGCGAATCTCACCGTCGGTGATTCCCTACATCCCCAGCGACCCTACAACCACCGGGAGGATCGCCTAGGAGTGGCGGATCCATCCCTGCATTCTGATGCCCGCAAAGAACCACCAGTCGCCGGCGACGATTGCCGGAGTCCCGCCCCCTCTCGGGCAGAGGAAGGAGAGGGAAAGCTGGACCGGTCAAACCTGACCAGTGGGCCAGGCGGGCCCACTGTCAGTGACCCACCCCACCGCCACGCGTGTTTAAGTGAAGACGTATAATTCCCCAGTATGTTTTCCCTGCACCGAAAGCGTATTTGTGGCCGAAACGTTTTCTTTTTGTTTTATTTTTAAAAACAGATTTTGACCAGAACTTTGACTGGCTATAACTTTTTAAATATAACTCCAAATGAATTGATTCTTTTTCCTACATCTCTCAAATTCTGTCTAGTTTATTTTAAGATTTATTTGAAAATTTTCCAAACATCTTTTTTGTACTGTTTTTGAAATATGTGTTCTTTGCATATTTTTGAAAATAGGATTTTTGGGAGAGAAGAAAACTTTCAAAAGTTTTGGAGAGCACCCCCCCACCTCTCCACACCTTGAAGGCAAGAATTCTGAACCCCGGGATAATATTTTTGGCGTGTTAGTTGACACGTTTATAACACCACCTTATTTCGGAGAACTTGTTATTTCATGTGACATGATCATTTTGCATGGATGCATATTAGTGATTTCCTTACTATTGGAAAAGGATATACTTGTGATGGTAATCATCCTCATGTGCCTTGTATGCATGCCGGAAAGAAATCCGGGAAAGCCTCTGCCTTGGGTAGGAGAGAGCTTGTCAGCGGTCCCCGTCGGGATGGTTATGTCCGGTATGGCATAGTAAGGTATAATGGGTGGTGATTTCATCAGTTGAATTATGTTTGATATACATGTCATACAGGGAACTCATAAGCCTCCTGAGTCGGCCTTAGATCGAGTCTTGTTCCGGTAACCCCCATACTTGCTTCGTACTGCCACTGGTCCCTACCGTAGGTGGGGTATCGTTTAGTAAGTTGTTAACCCTTGTCTTGGCACACACCGTACAGAGAGGCCATGGTGGAAGATATCGGTTGTAGCCGGTAGGCATGCCACCTGGTCTGGGGGCATGGGTGTATCCGGTTGGGACCGAGAGGGGGGCACCCCTTAGAGCGCGCGATAGAAATTTGATCCCATGCTAAGCGAGGTTGTAGCCTCCCCACATAGAGTTTTGCTTAACAGGTGTCATGGGTGATTCCAGACACGAGTGAAAGCTGGTGTGTGCAAGTCAGGTGTGTTTCAATTCAAAGGCCATAGACGGAATTAGTCCGATGGACTAAAGGAATCCGTTACTCGTGGGTAAAGAGTACACTCTCTACAGAGATATTAAACCTATACGAATAGCCGTGTCCATGGTTAAGGATTACAGTCTGGGATGGGTCAAGTGTTGGTCTTAGTGTCGGTCTTTGGAGGAGAAACTACTGAACCCGAATATTGATTTATGACTTGTGATATACGATGGTTATGATTATTATCATTGTGAACTAACCAATTGCATTGTTTGAAATAAGGAATATCCCTGGGACGGTACCACCTCCTGGATATTCACTATGATTATGTTTTCATATAAGCCCTTTCTGTGGCGTCGCTCAGACGCCCGACTGTGGCATGCATGTTATTCCATTTACATGTTATTCCATTTACTTATAAGCCCTTTATGTGGTGTCGCACTGACGCCCGACTGTGGCATTTTATTTCCGCTCCTTCATTACTTATTCATGTGATATATAATTAACTTGCTTGCATGCATAAGAGGTGTTTTATTTATGACTCACGATGTGATCATAGAATATTTTGGTGCATGATTAACAATTATATTACTTCAGTGTTCATAATGTTTGCGAGTACATTCAAAGTACTCACTGGCTTGTCCCTCGCTATTTTCTTGGCCAGATTTCTGCATGGAGACGAGCGTTGCGTTGACAGCCCCGGAAACTAAGCAACGGTGATAGCGGCCTCGCGAAGATAGGAGTTAACCTGGTCAGCTGTTCCTGTGGGAAATGGAGTCCCATAGACCATGGTGATCCACAAACCGCTTCCGCCTTCAGCCACTAGAACCATTTGATGTACTCATAGGCCACAATGGTCTTGTACTACATATTATGTACTCTTGCTTGGAATTTCTGTATCAAGTTGGTGCCTCATCAGCTAACAGTAATCCTGGGGCTGGTGAGCACAACGGCCATTTTCTGGAATTTAATACCCGGAAAACCGGTCGTGACAAACTTGGTATCAGAGCCAGGCTGACCATTGGCTAATCCTATCCTAGCTAGGTCAACAAACTTAGGTAAACCAATCCACCAGACCTCAGCCAAACCCCAGTCAAGCTTCCCTTGCAAGATAGCCACCATGGCCCGACACCTTTTGGCATTCGGTGCCCAACCTATCAACCCAACCTGTCGCTCATGCGCCAGTGACCGAATCCGAAAAGTCTTTTTGCAAGAGTGCGAAGGAAGACTCCGTCCCCTTTTCTATAAAAGGGCACGCTAGCCTCAACCCACTCCAGCTAATCCTGATAGTGAGACCCGAAGAGAAGCCTCGACATCCACAAGGCACGCCCGCTTGGATTTGAACGAGGTAGACTAATTTACTCGATTAGTACCGAGCCTTAGTACGGCCACGCCCTGTATTTGTGTGTCGCCATGATTGAATGTTGTTTGCTTGAGTGCCTCGATTTTTTTTAACCATGCTTGTGTACGTCGGTGAACGGTTGCATTTTACTTCGAGCATACCAAAACCAACCCCGGCCACACAAAGTTTGTGCTATGAGTAATCTTTTTGTTTCCAACTAACAGGAAAGATATTTTCAAAAACAACCCTTATCAAATCTCGAGGACGAGATTTTTCTTAAGGGGGTAGTGTTCTGACACCCCAAAGTTTTGGCCTTGTTTTATTAATTAAAATTTTGCCAGGAAATTAAAACTTTTATTTTCTGGGCTCCCTTATTATTTTTGAACCTTTTTCTCCCTTGTTACTATGGAGTTTTTCCCCAAAGTGAAATCTTTTCAAATATGTTTTGGACTTGTTAACCTCTCAAGAAAAACTTTTCTTTTATTAGTAGGACTAATTACATAATTAAATTGCTTAATCTTTATTTCCTTGAAAAATGGTTTACTAAGGTTATATGGCCATATTTGAACTACAACCATTTGATAAATTATTTCAAAAATCCCACCAAAATTTGGAGATATCATGTAATGTTTTTAAATCACTTTTGTGCAAGAATATATTTTATTCTTGTTATATTTTGAGCTCTGCATCAATTTTTCTTCTCTGGTCCAGAGTGCAATTTTGCACTACAACTCATTTAAATATTTCTTTCTAGCCTCCACCAAAATTATGGGATGTTAGTAGTAGCATATGATTCAACTTTATGCAAAAACCCAGTGTTGTTATTTGAAAGTTTTGAGTGAATCAACCTCTCTTTCATTCTGGTCCAACTTGAGGATTTGTACTGCAACCACAGCTTTAGTTGCTCCTTTTTCCATGATTCCTTTTTCTACTCTTAGTCCTCCCTGCAAAACCCCTAAGTCCAGGAGCATGCACCCTTTGGATCATTTTTGGCTCATGAAATAATGCCATTCATTTTCTGTCCAGAATTGTAGTTTTGCAAAACTTGCACTAGCAAGTTTCTTATTTTGGCAAACTAACTTCACCACCTTCTTATTCATCTAAAGAGACCACCATCTGGAGGTTTTGGCCCCTCCATGAAATGCCTAGGTGCTTGTGACATTTTGTCAAACACCTTATGGGCATGATCTGTTTTGACATGAGTTTTAGTTTACACTGCGAACTTGCACCTCTGATCAAGCAAGCATGTCCACTAGACTCCCAGTTACTCATAACCTAGGTCTGCAAAACCCCAACCTCACCCGAGACCTCTAGCACACCCTGGCATTTCGTCGAGCACGTCCCGTGCATGCCCGGAGCGCGAGCAGAGCACGCGTTTTGCACGTGCTCGCGCCCGAGCCAGCACGCCTCTGGATAAGCCTCCCCGAGCTCATCCTGATCCTCTCCCTCTCTCCGCACCACGCCACGCACGTCCCTCCTCACCGCTTCACGCCAAGCCGCCCCTCGCCACGCCCCGACAGGCCAAGAGCTAGCCGCCACGGCCGCCCGACAGCCCCTGCCATGTTCGGCACCGCCCCGACCACCACAGCGCGCCAGCTCGCCCCTGGAGCAGTGCCCCCTCGTCCGCTAGCTCCTGTCGTCATCCCCAGCCACGCCACGTTGCCTGCAAGCTACAGAATGGCGGTCGCCGGCGACCTTATCCCCGGCCGCCGCGGAACCGCCTTGGCTCGCCCATTTAAGGAGCCCCGAGCTTCTCCGAGCCCTCAGGCAACCCCACGCCATCTCACTAGTGCCCCCATCGCCATCAATTGAAGGGGAGCGGGTCATCTTCAACTTCTCCGGCGACCACGGCCGCCGCCACTGCCTCGTTCGCTCCAGCGCCACTAGGACCTCCCCCGCTCCACTCTCTTCACCAGCAGCTCTCTCTTCCTCCCACGAACACTTTCCCCTACTCAATTTTGATCGGGAACCACCGTAGCCCCAGACCCACTCTGCCCTCGAGGCCTCCTCCGCCGCGAATCTCACCGTCGGTGATTCCCTACATCCCCAGCGACCCTACAACCACCGGGAGGATCGCCTAGGAGTGGCGGATCCATCCCTGCACTCTGATGCCCGCAAAGAACCACCAGTCGCCGGCGACGATCGCCGGAGTCCCGCCCCCTCTCGGGCAGAGGAAGGAGAGGGAAAGGTGGACCGGTCAAACCTGACCAGTGGGCCAGGCGGGCCCACTGTCAATGACCCACCCCGCCGCCACGTGTGTTTAAGTGAAGACGTATAATTCCCCAGTACGTTTTCCCTGCACCGAAAGCGTATTCGTGGCCGAAATGTTTTCTTTTTGTTTTATTTTTAAAAACAGATTTTGACCAGAACTTTGACTGGCTATAACTTTTTAAATATAACTCCAAATGAATTGATTCTTCTTCCTACAACTCTCAAATTCTATCTAGTTTATTTTAAGATTTATTTGAAAATTTTCCAAACATCTGTTTTGTACTATTTTTGAAATATGTGTTCTTTGCATATTTTTGAAAATAGGATTTTTGGGAGAGAAGAAAACTTTCAAAAGTTAAGGAGAGCACCCCCCACCTCTCCACACCTTGAAGGCAAGCATTCTGAACCCCGGGATAATATTTTTGGCATGTTAGTTGACACGTTTATAACACCACCTTATTTCGGAGAACTCGTTATTTCATGTGACATGATCATTTTGCATGGATGCATATTAGTGATTTCCTTACTGTTGGAAAAGGATATACTTGTGATGGTAATCATCCTCATGTGCCTTGTATGCATGCCGGAAAGGAATCCGGGAAAGCCTCTGCCTTGGGTAAGAGAGAGCTTGTCACCGGTCCCCGTCGGGACGGTTATGTCCGGTATGGCATAGTAAGCTATAATGGGTGGTGATTTCATCAGTTGAATTATATTTGATATACATGTCATACAGGGAACTCATAAGCCTCCTGAGTCGGCCATAGATCGAGTCTTGTTCCGGTAACCCCCATACTTGCTTCGTACTGCCACTGGTCCCTACTGTAGGTGGGGTATGGTTTAGTAAGTTGTTAACCCTTGTCTTGGCACACACCGTACAGAGAGGCCATGGTGGAAGATATCGGTTGTAGCCGGTAGGCATGCCACCTGGTCTGGGGGCATGGGTGTATCCGGTTGGGACCGAGAGGGGGGCACCCCTTAGAGCGCGCGATAGAAATTTGATCCCATGCTACGCGAGGTTGTAGCCTCCCCACTTAGAGTTTTGCGTAACAGGTGTCATGGGTGATTCCAGACACGAGTGAAAGCTGGTGTGTGCAAGTCAGGTGTGTTTCAATTCAAAGGCCATAGACGGAATTAGTCCGATGGACTAAAGGAATCCGTTACTCGTGGGTAAAGAGTACACTCTCTGCAGAGATATTAAACCTATTCGAATAGCCGTGTCCATGGTTAAGGATTACAGTCTGGGATGGGTCAAGTGTCGGTCTTAGTGTCGGTCTTCGGAGGAGAAACTACTGAACCCGAATATTGATTTATGACTTGTGATATACGATGGTTATGATTATTATCATTGTGAACTAACCAATTGCATTGTTTGAAATAAGGAATATCCTTGGGATGGTACCACCTCCTGGATATTCACTATGATTATGTTTTCATATAAGCCCTTTCTGTGGCGTCGCTCAGACGCCCGACTGTGGCATGCATGTTATTCCATTTACATGTTATTCCATTTACTTATAAGCCCTTTATGTGGTGTCGCACTGACGCCCGACTGTGGCATTTTATTTCCGCTCCTTCATTACTTATTCATGTGATATATAATTAACTTGCTTGCATGCATAAGAGGTGTTTTATTTATGACTCACGATGTGATCATAGAATATTTTGGTGCATGATTAACAATTATATTACTTCAGTGTTCATAATGTTTGCGAGTACATTCAAAGTACTCACTGGCTTGTCCCTGGCTATTGTCTTGGCCAGATTTCTGCATGGAGACGAGCGTTGCGATGACAGCCCCGGAAACTAAGCAACGGTGATAGCGGCCTCGCGAAGATAGGAGTTAACCTGGTCAGCTGTTCCTGTGGGAAATGGAGTCCCATAGACCGTGCTGATCCACAAACCGCTTCCGCCTTCAACCACTAGAACCATTTGATGTACTCATAGGCCACAATGGTCTTGTACTACATATTATGTACTCTTGCTTGGAATTTCTGTATCAAGTTGGTGCCTCATCAGCTAACAGTAATCCTGGGGCTGGTGAGCACAACGGCCATTTTCTGGAATTTAATACCCGGAAAACCGGTCGTGACATGAATGATCTGTGCTAACCATAGTGCCATAATATTTGTTAGGAGACCGAGGTGGAGGCCCTCAAGAAGGCGCTGGCCGAAGCCCAGGAGAGAGCGACAAAGGAACAAGATGCTCATGAGAAACACGAGGCCAGGGTTGGTGAAGTCCACTAGGAGCTCCAGGAGACTGTGCAGAAATGCGAGTCCTTGGAGCGCAATATTGCGGATCAAGAGTCCGAACTTGCCAAGGCCTGCCAGAGTGCACATGATGCCTGGATTGAAGCCCTAGGCGACCTCCTAGAAATCCAGGAGGCCAGAAAAATTGCGGGGGTAAGGACTTTATTATGTAGAGCAAGTATGTAAAGAGAAGATTTCTCTTACTGACCCGGATTTGGAGTTCTCTAGGAGCGTTTGCGGATCTGCCGCGCAGCGTTGCCGATGCTGCAGAGTTCTTCCGAGCCGAACAGGGGAGCTCGACGGAGAAGCTACCTTGCGCCAGAACATCCGATGCCCTTTAGCGATCAGCTAAAATAGCTAGTGGAACTGCATAGGGTGGGTGAAATATCTATGAAGGATTTAATAAACCGGCTATGGCCTTCCCAAGTCATACCCAGCAGCTACTTCGGGCACGTGAAGCGGCTGGTCAATGCCTGCCCCCGGCTTGACGTCTTCAAGCGGTCGGTCTACATCGAAGGTGCGCGGATGGCCTTCGCCAGTGACAAGATACAGTGGGCGAAGATGGACGCCGTCAAGCTCACGACCAAGAGACCGCCCGCTGGCAAGGAGCGTCACATGCCGAAGCGGTGTTTTGGTGATGTCCCCAAGGGATCCCACATTGTAGAGGGCCAGTGTTCCTGAGTACCTTCATGTTATCCTGCCCAGTATGATAAAAACAAGGCTGATATGTAATGTAATGCTTGTTGTTTATTTTGGAATTTTACCTCCTGTGCAACCGTTTTATTAAATCTGAGAGTTGGCCAGTCATCGGCTTTAGCCCCCATGTAGGTAGTATGGGGGTGTTCGGGTTGAAACCTAAACACTCTTGATCCCAATTTTTGGTCCTTAAAGGAGGTGTTTAGCGCAGCGAACCAGGCAATCGGACTATGTGGCTTTATCACCCTCACTTAGCCATAGGAGTTTGACAATAGAAATGTAGGCACAGCCCCTAGTATTCATTAGTCCGGACTAGGATGCTGTAGACACCTGATCGGGTGAAGGCCGACCCGTCGCATAATGCGGGAAAAATCATAAGAGATTTTATCCTCCGAAGAGCTGACCGGCTCACGCCGCATCATGACATTCAGTTTTTGGCTTTCTCTACCGAGGTGCTCATCCGGATAAACTAGGACACAATCGCAGTAGTTCTCCCTTTACTACCCTAGCCGATAGAGCGGAATGTAAGGTAGTAAGCACAGGAGCCGGGCAACCCAACTATTGACCAAAGACATGATTCGTAGCCGATGCATATAATGCTAAATTCAGGGGCTGAACTATACTATAAAAGTGTTTGGACTTGTTGCCGTAGTATGGGGCGCAATAAAGCCCCTGGCGAACTACAGCGTACCAAAGTGTACGGATGCAATCAATAAGAATAGAGAAATAAAATGAAGTAGTAAGCTAGTGCCATATAAGTTTGGCCGCAAACTGTTTCCATTAAGATTTTGATTAGTGTGTCAAAGCGTATTTGTACAAATAGTGCGATAAGCAATAGTGGCTATTTAACATGCCAAGACCAAGGGGGAGCTGCGTACGGGTCCTGAAAGCAGGTAGAATGATCATTAATAAGAACATCTAGAGATTCCCCCACACGTCTGTGCTACTTGCCACCTTGGTGTATCCGTCCTTCGAAAGGATCGATTATCAGGCCGCTGAGAGGGGCCTGTGGAAAAGAAACCTGAAAAGGATAAAAAAGAAAAGTAAGAGTATGTGTGTCCAGGGAAGGTCGAGGCATATTGTGGACCACAGTATGGTTATGCCTCCATCTCTGCCCATGGTATTTTTAGTGCGTAGTTATGTACGCGCGGTACATATGCCGCTACTTGGTCGGGACTGAGACGGAGGCCGAATTGCTAGTCGAGCTCCTGACGAGCTGGACTGTCCTACTGCAGAGTATTCCGGACTCGTTTGACAGTGTCCAGGAGGATGGCCGCCGAATTAAGGTTCTGCTTGTTAAGGCTTCTCTGTACTTCTGCTGCCAGGGCTGCGGTGTGCTCCTTAGTACGGAGGGAGCGCTCCGTGTTTCCATTGACTATTATGACACTGCATGGTCCGGGCATCTTGAGCTTGAGATAAGCATAGTGTGGCACCGCATTGAATCACGCAAATGCAGTTCGTCCGAGCAGTGCGTGATAGCCACTACGGAAGGGGACGATATTGAAGATCAAGTCCTCGCTTCAGAAGTTGTCCAGAGATCCTAAGACGACTTCTAGTGTGATTGAACCCGTGCAGTGGGCCTCTACACCTAGTATTACTCCTTTGAAGGTAGTTGTCAGTGTCAAAATCGGCGGATCTCGGATAGGTGGTCCCGAACTATGCGTCTAAGGCGGATGGTAACAGGAGGCAGGGGACACGATGTTTTACCCAGGTTCGGGCCCTCTTGATGGAGGTAAAACCCTACGTCCTGCTTGATTAATATTGATGATATGGGTAGTACAAGATTAGATCTACCACGAGATGAGAGAGGCTAAACCCTCGAAGCTAGCCTATGGTATGATTGTATGTTGTCCTACGGACTAAAACCCTCCGGTTTATATAGACACCGAAGAGGGTTAGGGTTACACAAGGTCAGTTACAAAGGAGGAGATACACATATCCGTATTGCCTAGCCTGCCTTCCACGCCAAGTAGAGCCTCATCCGGACACGAGACGAAGTCTTCAATCTTGTATCTTCATAGTCCAACAGTTTGGCCAAAGGATATAGTTCGGCTGTCCGGAGACCCCCTAATCCAGGACTCCCTCAGTAGTTTTGGTGGGCTTGATCCTTGATGGATCGATGCCCATTTTGCTCCTTGTATCCTGATAGTGCAGGTTGAGGCTGCTGCCACCGTCCATGAGGACTCGCGTGAGGTGGAATCCATCGATGATTGGATCAAGGACTAGTACAGCTGAACTGCCATGATAGATACTGGTCAGATGGTCTCTGTGATCGAACGTGATCGGGCAGGACGACCATGGGTTGAATTTTGGGGCGACTGGCTCTATCACATAGACGTCCCTGAGCTCATGTTTGCGCTCCCTCTAAGGGATATGGGTAACATATATCATGTTCACCATTTTAACCTTGGGGGGACTTCTTCTGTCCCCCCATGTTCGACGGATGGGGTTCCTCGTCGTCATTCTCGCTTTGCGACCCCTTCTCCCTGTGTTCGGCGTTTAACTTGCCGGCCTGTTTGAAAACCCAACAACTCCGGTGGGTATGATTGGCTGGTTTATCAGGGGTGCCGTGGATCTGACATGGATTGTCGAGTATGCGGTCCAGACTGGAAGGGCCTGAAATATTTTATATGGCTTCTTCCGCTGACCGGACTTAGAGCCACTGAATCCGGCGTTGACCGCCATGTCATCAGTGTTGTTATCATTGTTTCAGTGATTGTGTCTGTTGCATCGGGGCTTCCCATTGCTATTTCTTGCTTCAGAGGTGCCATGTTTGCTTGCATTCTTATTGCTACAGGCTAGCCAGCTGTCTTCGCCCGTGCAACAGCGGGTCATCAGTGCCATGAGGGATGCCATGGACTTCGGCTTTTCTTGGCCATAGTGTCGGGCGAGCCATTCATCGCGGATGCTGTGCTTAAAGGACGCCAGGGCTTCAACCTCCGGGCAGTCGACGATCTGGTTCTTTTTAGTTAAGAACCTGGTCCAGAATTTCCTGGCTGACTCTCCGGGCTGTTGAACTATGTGACTTAAGTCATCGGCATCTGGAGGTCTGACGTATGTGCCTTGGAAGTTGTCACGAAAGGCGTCTTCTAGGTCTTCCCAGCTACCAATAGAGTTTTCAGGCAGGCTGTTCATCCAGTGTCGGGACGGTCCCTTGAGTTTTTGGGGGAGGTATTTGATGGGATGAAGATCATCACCGTGGGCCATATGAATATGGAGAATAATGTCTTCGATCCATACCGCGGGATCTATTGTTCCATCATATGATTCGATATTCACGGGTTTGAACCCTTCTGGGAATTCATGTTCCATTACTTCATCTGTGATGCAGGGGGGGTGTGCGATGCATCTATATCGGGCCAGATCGCGATGTAGTTTGGATGGAGTCAGTCTACGGTTTTCGGCCCGAATGTGATTGTGCTTTTCATGTTTGGCTTGACGGCCATCATCGCGCGTCATCGCATGCCCCCGCGATCCGTAGATCGATCTAGCCGGACCTGCTTTATTCATCAGGTCCTGCCGCATGTCATATGTGTATCCCCGAGTTGTTGTGCATCTGCCTTTACAGCGAGGTCGGATGGGCTGGTGTTCGACTTGATTTGCCGCTTTGTCCCGGCCATGTGGTGGTCGATCAGCCGCATTACACGATGATGGTACGGGCTCCCGTGCCTCGTCGTCGAATTGAGGTAGCAATTTGCGCTTCGGGTAACTTTTGGTTTGGCGCTCGACGCCGTATTCCTCGGCTGCCAGGACATTAGGCCATCTGTTGTTCAGCAGATCTTGATCAGTTGTAACCTGCTGCTGCTTCTTTTTCAGGCTCCTTGCAATGGCTATTTGCCGGCGCTTAAAGCACTCCTGCTCAAGAGGTTCCTCAGGCACGATAAAATCCTCGTTGCCGAGGCTCACCTCATCCTCGGAGAGCAGCAGATAGTTACTGTCCTCCGAGTCTTTGTTTATAGCCTCTTCATTAGGGCTAACTTGCCCATCCTCCCGACCGTCTTGTTCAGAGTTTTTCTCGACGGGGTTTTCTTGGTCTTCGGCATTATCCGGAGTATTGTTGTCTCTCGTGCCAGTATTGCTATCTTTGTTGCGGCGTGATTTAGAGTGGTGTCATCAGTGCTTGTTGGTTGTATCTCGGGAGGTTTATCCTCTACTGGATTTTTCTCATTATCACTGTCACCCTCCTTGGGTGTATCCACCATGTACACGTCATACGAAGAGTTGGCCGTCTAGCATCCGGTAAACGGTGGGTTTTCGACCTCATCTTCTCCGGCATCGTCGTCCATACCGTTGATGTGTTTCGGAGTTGTAATCGAGCATGTTTGTTAAGTCCTTGACAGTGACTATAAAGTGGGTGGTGGGTGGGACGTAAAATTCCCTGCTCTCAGCCCCTTGTCCGGGTTGGGCATAGTTCGCACGTTGCTCCTCTATAATCATGAGGGACCGCATCAAGTCCCGAGCCTCTCTTAAAGGCGAGGTTTGTCGAGGGAGAAAAGAGTCTGTGGAGCATGGTGGAAGGGAATTCCTTGGCCGAGCTCACACGATGCTGACTCCAAGAGTTCGGAGCTAGTGTCTGGGGAAGAGTCCGGCTTTGTGATGGTTGCCGGCGACACTTCCTCCTCCGGCTCTCTAGTGCTGGGCCTAGTGGCCACCGATAGTCCGGCGAGCTCAGGGAGCCCATCTTCGGACCTGGCGATACGCTCCGGATCTAGGGCTAGAGCCGAGGTTGGGGTCGTGAATCCTTGGAAGATCAAGTCTCCTCGGATATCAGCGACATAATCCAAGTTTCCAAAACTAATCTGATGACCTGGGGCGTAGCTGTCTATGTGCTCTAGATGGCCAAGCGAATTTGCCCGCATTGCGAAGCCGCCAAATATGAAGATTTGGCCGGGGAGAAAAACCTCCCCTAGGGCCGCAGAACCTTCTGATGATGGATGGAGCCATCGAACCTTCTGATGGCGACACAGTGGATCTCTCAATGAAAGCACCAATGTCGGTGTCAAAACCGGCGGATCTCGGGTAGGGGGTCCCGAACTGTGCGTCTAAGGTTGATGGTAACAGGAGACAGGGGACACGAAGTTTTACCCAGGTTTGGGCCCTCTTGATGGAGGTTGAGGGAGTCCTGGACTAGGGGGTATCCAGACGGCCGGACTATAGCCATTGGCCGGACTGTTGGACTATGAAGATACAAGATTGAAGACTTCGTCCCGTGTCCAGATGGGACTCTACTTGGCGTGGAAGGCAAGCTTGGCAGTACAGATATGTAGATCTCCTTCCTTGTAACCGACTCTGTGTAACCCTAGCCCCCTTCGATGTCTATATAAACCGGAGGGTTTAGTCCGTAGGACCAAGAACAACAATTATACCATAGGCTAGCTTCTAGGGTTTAGCCTCTCTGATCTCGTGGTAGATCTACTCTTGTACTACTCATATTATCAAGAACAATCAAGCAGGACGTAGGGTTTTACCTCCATCAAAAGGGCCTGAACCTGGATAAAACATCATGTTCCCTGCCTCCTATTACCATCCGCCTTAGACGCACAGGTCGGGACCCCCTACCCGAGATCTGCCGGTTTTGAAACCTACATTGGTGCTTTCATTGAGAGTTCCTCTGTGTCATCACCGTTAGGCTTGATGGCTCCTTCGATCATCGATAGCGATGCAGTCTATGGTGAGACTTTCCTCCCCGGACAGATCTTTGTATTCGGCGGCTTCGCACTGCGGGCCAACTCACTTGGCCATCTGGAGTAGATCGAGAGTTACGCCCCTGGCCACCAGGTCAGGTTTGGAAGCTTAAACCACACTGCCGACATCTGCGGAGACTTGATCTTCGACGCATTCGAGCCCCTGCCTAGTGCGCCGCACGGTCACGATGAGCATGATTTAGCTCTACCATCGGATAGTGTTCAGGAGATCGCACCGCCAACCGCCCCGACCCTCAATTCGGAGCCGATTGCGCCATCCACATACGAGGAGATAGACCCCACCATAGAGGCCGCATTCTCAGCGGCGATCGAGCCGAATATCGACCTTACCCTTCACGAGAGCCGTGACGCCAAATTGCCGGATTCTTCCCTGGCCATGGACTCCGAACCGCCTGCGCCCATGCCTATCGAATCCGACTGTGCGCCGATCATGGAGTTTACCTCCGCGGATATCTTTGGGCACTCGCCCTTCGGCAACATGTTGAACTCATTAAGGTCTCTCTCCCTGTCAGGAGAGTCCTGGCCGAACTATGTTCGGCAGGATTGGGATGCGGATGACGAAGAAATTCGCCGCCCACCCACCACCCACTTAGTAGCCACTGTCGACAATTTGACCGACATGCTCGACTTCAACTCCGAAGACATCGACGGTTTGGACGACGATGCCGGAGACGAAGAGGAACCACTGCCCACAGGGCACTGGACACCCACCTCATCATATGATGTATACATGGTGGACACACCCAAAGAAATTGACGACGAAGAACGGAAGGACGTAGGGAAGGGTTGTTCCCTCGAGAAGCAGTCAAACCGGCCGCGTAAGCGCCACTCCAAATCCCGCCTCGGCAGAAGCAGCGATCATATAAACCCAGCAATAGAGCAAGGCGAGCCAGCGGACGAATAACACGGGATTGAACCATCGTCCGACCACGGCAACACGAATAATCAAACCGAACTACCCGACTCCATCGAAGACAGCAGTCTGGACAACATCCCACCATACAGGCACCCGGAGCAACAGAATACCCATAAAAGGCTTGTTGCCACTGCGAGGAGTCTGAAAAAGCAGAAGCAAAGGCTCAGGGCTGCACAAGACACACTCAGAATCAGATGGAGTGAAGTACTCAACACCGAAGCGAAGTACGACAGTAATCGCCACACCAAGAGCTACCCAAAGCGAAAGCTGCTACCTGAATTTGATGATGAGGCCTTAGAGCCCCCGCAATAAAAAACAAAACAGCCATCCGGTCGGATAGACGACCTCGTGGCCAACATAGAGCGGCAAACGACGCCGCACACAAGCCAATAAGCGATCCACGTGAGGATGCGCATCAAAAGGACGGCGCAACCAGATCCATCTATGGGCCAAGCAAGCGTGCTCCAGCACGCAATGCAACACAACAAAAGTCCGAACACCACGGTACACCCAAATACAGGGGTGCCGCACACCCCCTATGTTTCACCGATGAGGTGCTGGACCATGGATTTCGAGAGGGATTCAAACCCGTAAAAATAGAGTCGTACGATGGAACGACAGACCCTGGGGTCTGGATTGAGGATTACATCCTCCGTATCCACATGGCTCGAGGAGACGATCTCCATGCCATCAAGTACTTACCCCTCAAGCTCAAAGGGCCAGCTCCGCACTGGCTTAAAAGCCTCCCCGAAAACTCCATTGGAAGCTGGGAAGAGCTCAAGGATGCTTTTCGGGCAAATTTTCAAGGGACCTATGTCCGACCACCGGATGCAAACGATTTAAATCGTATAACTCAACAGCCCAGAGAGTCAGCCCGAAAGCTTTGGAACAAGTTTCTCACTAAAAAGAACCAAATAGTCGACTGTCTAGACGCCGAAGCCCTAGCAGCTTTCAAACACAGCGTTCGAGACGAATGGCTTGCCAGACACCTCGGCCAAGAAAAGCCGAGAACAATGGCAGCGTTAACAAGCCTCATGTCCCGCTTTTGCACGGGTGAGGACAGCTGGTTAGCCCGATGTAGCACCAGCAACCCAAGTACATCGGAAGTCAGGGACGGAAACGGGAAGCCACGATGCAGCAAAAACAAGCGCCGGAATAAAGAAGACAACCCGAAGAGCACGGCGGTAAATGCCGGATTCAGAAGCTCTCGGCCAGGTCAACAAAAGCTGCCCTCCAAAGGCAATAGAGACGAATTGTCCGGCCTAAACAGGATTCTGGACAAAATATTTTAGATCCACAGCACCCCCGATAAACCTAAAAATCATACCCATAGAGAATGTTGGGTCTTCAAGCAGTCCGGCAAGCTCAACGCCGAACACAAGGGGCAGGATATACCAAGAGAAGACGAGGACGAGCCTCGCAAGCAAAGCATTGGGGAACAAAAGAAATTCCCAACAGAAGTCAAAACAGTAAACGTGTTACACGTGATGAATGGGAGAAACAAAGAGGCACTCCTAGAGACACATGCCCCAGGGCCTATCACCGCGGAGTTCGGCCACTGGTCGTCCCAACCGATCACCTTTGACCATCGGGATTACTCGGCAAGTATCCGCCATGCAGGATGGGCTGCCTTGGTGTTGGACCCGATAATTTATGGATACCACTTCACACGAGTCCTGATGGACGGCAGCGGCAGTTTAAACCTGATATATCAGGACACAGTCCGCAAAATGGGGATAGACCCAACAAAAATCAGCCATAGCAATACTACCTTTAAAGGAGTAATGCCAGGCCCAGAAGCCCATAGTACGGGCTCCCTGCTACTAGAGATTATATTCGGTTTTCCCGATAACTTCCGCAGCGAAAAGTTAACCTTCCACATTGCTCCCTTCCAAAGTGGCTTTCAAGCACTACTCGGACGTGAAGCTTTTGCTCTCTTTAACGCAATACCGCATTACGCTTCTCTCGTGCTTAAGATGCCCGGTCCACGTGGCATCATTACAGTAAATGGAAATATTGAGCATGACTTGCTCGCGGAAGACCGTGCGGCTGCCTTGGCAGCCGCACAATAGACGGCCTCACCAACTAAAGCATCTGACAGGTCGTTAAGACCACCGACACGGTTAGACGAGTCCGGTGTTGCTATATATAATTGATACAGGTTTGGTGGCTATACCCCTATAACAATACAAGGGGCTCAACGCGTGTAAACAAGTGACAATTAGGCTCAACTTTACTCATCTTGAACTGTACATGGTTTATTTAGTATAACCTACGTTTTGCACAACAATTTCTCAACTAAGTTCCTCCCTTTTACAGATGACCATTGAGGGAGTCCTGGATTAGGGGCTGTCCAGATGGCCGAACTATACCTTCGGCCGGACTCCTGGACTATGAAGATACAAGATTGAAGACTTCGTCCCGTGTTTGGAAGGGACTTTCCTTGGCGTGGAAGGCAAGCTTGGCGATACGGATATTCAGATCTCCTACCATTGTAACCGACTCTATGTAACCCTAACCCTATCCGGCGTCTATATAAACCGGAGGGTTTTAGTCCGTAGGACAACATACACATCAACAATCATACCATAGGCTAGCTTCTAGGGTTTAGCCTCTTTGATCTCGTGGTAGATCTACTCTTGTACTACCCATATCATCAATATTAATCAAGCAGGACGTAGGGTTTTACCTCCATCGAGAGGGCCCGAACCTGGGTAAAACTTCGTGTCCCTTGCCTCCTGTTACCATCCGGCCTAGACGCACAGTTTGGGACCCCCTACCCGAGATCCACCGGTTTTGACACCGACATTGGTGCTTTCACTGAGAGTTCCTCTCTGTCATCGCCGTCAGGCTCAATGGCTCCTACGATCATCAATAGCGATGCAGTCCAAGGTGAGACCTTCCTCCCCGGACAGATCTTCGTCTTCGGCGGCTTCGCACTATGGGCCAATTCACTTAGCCACCTGGAGCAGATCGAAAGCCATGCCCCTGGCCGTCAGGTCAGATTTGGAAGTTTAAACTACATGGCTGACATCCGCGGGGATTTGATCCTCAACGGATTCAAGCCACTGCCAAGCGCGCCGCACTATCCCGACGAGCATGATCTAGCTCTGCTGCCGAACAGTGCCCTGGAGGCCGCACCTACATCGACTCCGATCCTTAAATTGGAGCCAACTGCGCCGATCGAGGATGGGCGGTTGGACACCGCCTCGGGGGCTGCGATCCCAACGGTGATTGAGCCGAACACCAGCCCCGCACTCCGCGAGACTCGTGACTCCAAGGAGCCGGACTCCTTTCCGGACTCCGAACCCTCCGCGCCCCGGCCAATCGAATCCGATTGGGCGCCGATCATGGAGTTTACTGCCGCGGACATCTTTAGCACTCACCTTTTGGCGATATTCTGAAGTCACTGAAGTCTCTCTCTTTATCAGGAGAGCCCTGGCCGGACTGCGGACAGCAGGGTTGGGATTCGGACGATGAAGAAATTCATAGCCCACCCACCACCCACTTTGTAGCCACTTTCGACGACTTAACCGACATGCTCGACTTCGACTCCGAAGACATTGATGATATGGACGCCGATGAAGGAGATGATGAAGAACCAGCGCCTATTAGGCCCTGGAAAGCCACCTCGTCGTATGACATATACATGGTGGACACCCCAAAAGAGGGAGATGGCGACGGAACAACCGAGGATGACCCCTCCAAGAAACAGCCTAAGCGCCGGCATCAGCGGTGCCGCTCAAAATCCCGCCAAAACAAACACGGCGATTCCAGCACGGGAGATAATAATACTCCGGAAAGCGCCAAAGAAAACCCCCTGCAACAAGATTTAGCACAGGAGGATGGAGAAACCAGCCCTCATGAGAGAGCGGCAGACAGAGAGGTCGAGGACGATAATTATATGCCTCCCTCCGAAGACGAGGCAAGCCTCGATGACGACGAATTCGTCGTTCCAGAGGATCCCGTCGAGAAAAAGCGTTTGCAACGCAGGCTTATGGCCACGGCAAGAAGCCTCAAGAAAAACCAGCAACAGCTTAGAACTGATCAAGATTTGCTAGTCAACAGATTGACTGAAGTCCTTGTAGCCGAAGAGCATAAACTCGAACGCCCCTCCAAGAGCTACCCAAAGCGCAGGTTGCTACCCCAATTAGAGGAGGAAGCACTTGATGCGGCTGACCGGCCACCTCGTGGCCGCGACAGAGAGGCCTCTCGGCCCTCCACTCAAGCCACACCCCGTACCAAGGCACGGGAATATGCGCCGGACTTACGAGATATGTTGGAGGACAAGGCTAGACAAACAAGATCGATCTACGGATCGCGTGGGCGCCCCATGGCTCGAGACGTCATCCGTCACGCTGGCCACAAATTCGGCAGGGCCAAACACAGTAGACAAGGCTCACTAGAGCTATGTCATGATATAGCCCAGTACAGAGGCGCTGCACACCCACTCTGCTTCATAGACGAAATAATGGATCATCAAATCCCCAAGGGTTTCAAACCCGTAAACATCATATCATATGATGGCACAACAGATCCTGCGGTATGGATTGAGGATTATCTCCTTCATATCCACATGGCCCGCGGCGATGATTTCCACGCCATCAAGTACCTCCCACTCAAGCTTAAAGGACTAGCTCGGCATTGGCTTAACAGCTTGCCAACAGGATCAATCAGTTGTTGGGAGGACCTGGAAGCCGCATTCCTCGACAATTTCCAGGGCACTTATGTGCGACCCCCAGACGTCGATGACCTAAGTCACGTAATTCAGCAGCCAGATGAATCGGCCAGGCAATTCTGGACACTGTTCCTAACAGAGAAAAAATCAAATAGTCGACTGTCCGGACGCTGAGGCCCTAGCAGCCTTCAAGCACAATATCCGTGACGAATGGCTTGCCCGGCACCTTGGACAGGAAAAGCCGAAATCTATGGCAGCACTCACAACACTCATGACCCGCTTTTGCGTGGGAGAAGATGGCTGGCTTGTTCATAGCAATAATATAACCAAGAACCCTGGTAATTCGGACACCAGGGACAGTAGTGGCAGGTCGTGTCGCAACAAGCAGAAGCGCCGCATTAACAGCGACAATGCAGATGATATGATAGTTAATGCCGGATTCAGAGGCTCTAAATCCGGTCAGCGGAAAAAGCCATTCAAAAGGAATCCTAGGGGCCTGTCCAGTTTGGACCGAATACTCGACCGCTTATGCCAGATGCATGGCACCCCCGAAAATCCGGCCAATCACACCAACAGGGATTGTTGGGTGTTCAAGCAGGCAGGCAAGTTAAACGCCGAAAACGAAGACAAGGAGCTGCATAGCGATGATGACGAGGAGCCCCGGCCGCCGAACAATAGTGGACAGAAGGGTTTTCCCCCACAAGTGCGGACGGTGAACATGATATACGCAACCCACATCCCCAAGAGGGAGGGGAAGCGCGCGTTAAGGGACGTATACACGATAGAGCCAGTCGCCCCAAAGTTCAACCCATGGTCCTCCTGCCCGATCACCTTTGATCGAAGGGACCACCCCACTAGCACCCGTTATGGCGGATTCGCTGCATTGGTTCTAGACCCAATTATTGATGGATTTCATCTCACTAGAGTCCTTATGGATGGCGGCAGCAGCCTGAACCAGCTTTACCAGGATACAGTGCGGAAAATGGGCATAGATCCCTCGAGGATTAAGCCCACCAAAACGACCTTTAAAGGCATAATACCAGGTGTAGAGGCCAACCGTACAGGCTTAGTCACACTTGAAGTGGTCTTCAGATCTCCGGATAATTTCCGAAGCGAGGAGTTAATCTTTGACATAGTCCCGTTTCGCAGTGGCTATCACGCACTGCTCGGGCGAACCGCATTCGCTAAGTTCAATGCGGTACCGCATTACGCATACCTTAAGCTCAAGATGCCAGGCCCTCAAGGAGTAATTATGGTCAATGGAAACACCGAACGCTCCCTCTGAACGGAGGAGCACACGGCGGCCCTTGCGGTGGAAGTTCAAAGCAGCCTCTTCATGCAGTTCTCCAGTCTGGCCACTAAACGATCGGACACCGTCAAGCGCGCCCGGAGTAACCTACAACAAGACCGCCTGGCACGATCCGAGAAGGCGTAGCAATGCGGCCCCAACCCCAACCCTCGCAAAAAGGCGACGCTAGTACTTCGCGTACATAACTACGCTCTAGAGATACCAGGGGCGCAGGGGAAGCGGCACCATCACGGCACGCCCAAAACACGGCTTCAACCGTACCAGGGGCTGAGGATTTTTTAATTTTCTCTTACTTTCAGGACTCCACTATTCGGAAGGCCTGGTCGGCAGTTCAATTGCCTCACAAATGATGCAAGAACCAGGGAAGCAGACAAGTCACGCCGCATTATGGAACTCCCAGGTGGTCTCTATCATGAGCAGTATACCTATTTCGCATACTATTCCGCAGCTTGCCCCTGGAACGGACATGTCACATAGTCCAACCTTTTGCTTATCGCATTAATTGTATCGTTCTGCTTTGATCGCAGCCCTCTTTAATAAACAATGCATAGCTTTTGTCTATTTTTGCATTACTCTCCTTTTTTATATTTATATATGTTCCTTAACGACATGTTGCACCCATACACGTTGGTACGGCCAAAATACGCCAGGGGCTTTAGTACCCCTCAATATGGTGTGAGAAGTCCGAACACTTCAACAAGTGCGGCACCCCGAACTTATAGCATTATATGCATCGGCTCCGAATCATGTCTTGGGTCAATAGTTGGGTTTGCCCGGCTCCTATGTTTTGGTGCCTTACGTTCCGCTATATCGGCTAAGGTAGCACTAGGAGAACCACTGCGATTTTGCCCTGGTTGAGCTGGGTCGAGCACCTCAGTGGAGAAAGCTAAAACTGACTGTCATGATGAAGCGAGAGCTGGTCGCTGTTCGAGAGGTTTTTTCGAGTCCCTAAAGACTTATGCCGCTTAGGGCGAGTAGCCGGCTCGGTCCGGCCAAGGCGTGGATAGCGCCCCGAACTCGGTCTTCTGAATACCACAAGCTTCGCCAAAATTTAAAATTATAGAATTCTATGGCTAAGTGAGAGTGTTCACGCATTATAGTCCGATTGCCTCATTCGTTGGGCTGAGCGCCTCCCTCGAAGGACCCAAACATGGGAAAAAGAGTGCTCAGGTTTATCCGCGAACACCCCAGCACTAGCGGCACGGGGGCAGAAGCTGACGACTCGCCATCTCTCAGAGTTGATAAATAGCCGCACAGAAGGTAATATTTTAAATTCAAACAGCATTGCTTAGCGCATATGAACAAGTTTTCAGCGCACAGGACAAAACTAGCGAGTTTTACTCAAAAATTACATCCATAGAACATTCATCCGCCACAAGGCGGGCACCCTTCAGAACAACCTTATAATAATTTTCGGGCTTGCGATGCTCCTTCCCCGGCGGCAGCCTGTCCTTCACAAGCTTCTCAGCATCCAGCTTGCCCCAGTGCACCTTCGCACGGGCAAGGGCCCTACGGGCACCTTCAATGCAGACGGAGCGCTTGATGACTTCGAGCCTTGGACAGGCATCCACCCGCCGCCGCACCAGCCCGAAATAGCTCCCAGGCTGAGCCTCTCCAGGCCACAGCCGAACTATAAGGGCCTTCATGGCCTGTTCGGCCGCCTTGTGGAGCTCGACCAGTTGCTTCAACTGGTCGCTCAGGGGCACGGGGTGTCCGGCCTCAGCGTACTGTGACCAGAAGACCTTCTCTGTTGAGCTTCCCTCCTCGGCTCGATAGAATGCGGCGGCATCAGATATACTCATGGGAAGATCTGCGAACACGCTTGGAGAACTCCGGATTCGGGTAAGTAACAAGTAACTCACGCTTATGTGTTCACTTTGCATAAAGAATGCCTTACCCGCCGCTATCTTCTTCACCTCATCCAACTCCTGGAGGGTCTTCTGGGATTCGGCCTTGGCAGACTTGGCACTTTCAGTAGCCGTCGCGAGCTCGGACGCTCGCGTCCTTGAGTCACGCTCCAAACAATCATGTTTTTCCATGAGAGCCTGGAGCTCTTGCCGCACCTTGCCAACCTTGACCTCATACTTTTCTCGCTCAGTGCGCTCCGCGGCCGACCTCATCTCGGCCTCGAGCAGCGCTTGCTTCAGGGTCGCCACCTCAGACGTGGCCCCTACAATAGCCATGATACTCCTGTCATTTTTCGCAATTGCACCTTTTTGTACACATTTATACAAGGTATTTCTTACCTTCACTGTCCTCGAGCTGCTTCTTGGCACGTCCGAGCTCTTCCTCGGACCGCTCGAGGTCCTGCTTTAGCACGTCCACTTCCGCAGTTAGTGCGGCGGACGCCAGCAGGGAAGCATGCACACGCATATTGACTTCTTTTTGTTAGACTCCTGCGAATTTTATTTAATCCTCTATTCGGCTTTTCTTCCCGAACGCCAAACAGAGCATCAGGGGCTACTGTCTATGTGGTAATGTTATTTACACATTCTTTACTTACCTCAAATCCTGTTAAAAGGCTTGTAGAAGCTTCAGTCAGTCCGCTCTTGGTGGACTGAACCTTCTGGACCACCGCACTCATAATGGTGCGGTGCCCCTCATCGATGGAGGTGCCTTGGAGCGCCTCCAACGGATTGTCCGGGGCCTCCGGTTGGACGGAGGTCGCCGGCCCGGTGGGCTTGCTCCCCTTGGAAGGATGTCCCCCGTCGGACTCTGGAACCTTTGAAGGTTCCGGAGCGGTGTCCGGCCTAGGGCCGGACTTGGAGCCCTAGGGGGTTTCGTCCCCTTTACTCCTGGAGTCCGAGAGGTCGCCTTGCGGCGCCTCCAGGACCACCTCCTCCTGGATTGGAACCTGTTGGAACAACACTTTGGTGTCGTCCGTAGGGCGGGGGGAGGAAGCCGTCGGCAGCAAGTTCACGTCCGACGAGTCCAGTGAGCCGCTCGACGACGTGTCGAGCCGGTCTTTGGGTGGGCTGCATAAACATATTCGAAATAAGGGAAAGTTGTGCAATAATCGAATACTACTAAATCACTCCGGTATCCGGATACTTATGATTTCGCCAGGGGCTTGGCCCTGGGCGTCCACTCCTCTTCACCATCGTCGGCGTTGGTGGAGTAGTCCGGAGGAGGGGTTCTCCCCTTCTTGGACCCTGTGGCCTCCCCAGTTGGGGCGGCCTTCCTTTTCTTCCCTTCCCCCGCTGGAGGGGGAGGGGTCTCTTCTTCCTCCTCATCTTCATGGGAGGAGTGCGTCTTGGATTCGTCGGATGATGAATCCGACACCTCCAGGCGTCGGGCACTCTTTCGAGTCCCCGTGGCCTTCTTCTTGGCCTTCTTCTCCGACACCACATAGGGTGCCGGAACCAGCAGCTTCGCCAATTGAGCATCCGCTGGGCCTTTGGGCAAAGGAGCCGGACAGTTGATCTATCCGGACGTCACCTGCCAATCCTGTCAAAGGAAAGGGAGCTTAGATCCCGCATGGAGTCAAACTATGAAACACTGATACCCTGTAAAAGAAAAAAAACAGCTTACCGCAAGGGTGTGACGCTATGCACTGAATCCGCGATCCTCAGTAGCGGATGCGGGAGCCACGACGCCCTTGAAAAGCACCTTCCAGGCATCTTCGTACATCATGTCGAAGAGCCTGCTCAAAGTTTGGTGCCGCGCCGGGTCGAACTCCCATAGGTTGAAAGCCCGTTGTTGGCACGGGAGGATCAAGCGGATGAGCATAACCTAGACTACATTGACAAGTTTGAGCTTCTTGTCCACCAGGGTTTTGATGCATGTTTGGAGTCCGGTTAGCTCTCCTTTTTTACCCCACGACAGGCCCGTCTCTTTCCAGGACGTGAGCCGCGTTGGGGGCCCGGACCGGAACTCAGGGGGTGCGACCCATTCGGCGTCGCGCGGCTCGGTGATGTAAAACCACCCCGATTGCCACCCCTTCAGGGTCTCCACAAGGGAGCCCTCGAGCCACGGGACATTGGCCATCTTGCCCACCATGGCTCCTCCGCACTCCGCCTGGTTGCCGCGCACCACCTTCGGCTTGACGTTGAAAGTCTTGAGCCATAGGCCAAAATGGCGGCGGATGCGGAGGAAACCCTCGCACATGACGATAAACACCGAGATGTTGAGGACAAAATTCAGGGCCAGATCAGGAAATCCAGGCCGTAGTAGAACATGAGCCCCCGGACAAATGGGTGGAGAGGGAAGCCCAGTCCGCGGAGGAAATGGGGGAGGAACACCACCCTCTCATGAGGCCTAGGGGTGGGGATGAGCTGCCCCTTTTCGGGGAGCCGGTATGCAATGTCGTTAAACAGGTATCCGGCCTTCCTCGGCTTTTTGATATGGCCCTCCGTGACGGAGGAGACCATCCACTTGCCTCCCGCTCCGGACAAGGCTGGAGAAGGTTGAGGTGAGGAGTGCGGACTTGGGCACTGGAGCTTGAGTGCCCAAGAATGGATAGGCGAAGAAGGAAGAAGGCGTAGGTGAAAAGGTGGATCCTTATCCCCTTATATGGGTGGACGCAACTACATGTCCCCACCAGCCTGGTAAAACTCGCTTATCTCCCAAGCACCGTAATCAAAGGCGCGGTTGGGTTACCCACGCCCGTATTGATGGGAATCCCGGAATAAGGGGACACGATCTATGCTTTAACAAGACGTGCTAAGGAAACTGCCTCGCATGACGCGCTGAGGTGGGATAATGAAACGACTCGGATAAAGGCTTGGCCGTAGTGTGACATACTACGGAATACGTCAGCAGATTAGATTGGTGTAAATATTATTCTCTCTATGGCAATATGCGGAAACTTATTTTGTAGAGCCGGACACTATCTTTGTGTTCAAAATCTTCTATGAAGTACTTGGAGGAGGAACCCGCCTTGCAATGCCGAAGACAATCTGCGCACCGGACTCGTCATCATTGAAGCCTAGTTCAGGGGCTACTGAGGGAGTCCTGGATTAGGGGGTGTCTGGATGGCCAAACTATACCTTCGGCCGGACTCCTGGACTATGAAGATACAAGATTGAAGACTTCGTCCCGTGTTCGGAAGGGACTTTCCTTGGCATGGAAGGCAAGCTTGGCGATACGGATATTCAGATCTCCTACCATTGTAACCGACTCTATGTAACCCTAACTCTATCCGGTGTCTATATAAACCGGAGGGTTTTAGTCCGTAGGACAACATACACATCAACAATCATACCATAGGCTAGCTTCTAGGGTTTAGCCTCGCTGATCTCGTGGTAGATCTACTCTTGTACTACCCATATCATCAATATTAATCAAGCAGGACGTAGGGTTTTACCTCCATCGAGAGGGCCTGAACCTGGGTAAAACTTCATGTCCCTTGCCTCATGTTACCATCCGGCCTAGACGCACAATTCGGGACCCCCTACCCGAGATCCGCCGGTTTAGACACCGACAACCATCGTGCTACACCCGTCCATGATACGGCACAATGGAGACATAGGCGCAGATGTGCAGCAGGGACCCGTTCTAAGGATTCTTTTTACATTAAGACCCTGCATAAACCTTTTTACTGTCTCTTGTTGATACACATCCCCCGGATTCTCAGTACAATTGAGAAGGATGCTGACGTATTGGCATGTGGCCACGTCAGAATACTACATCTACCTGGACACCAGGGGTTTATTACAAAGGGCACTGCTTAGCCCGGTTTACATCATAAAGACCGAATACTTTAGGGAGTGTTCGGCGTCGTGAGTTTGGCTTATATGCATCAGCTCCGAATCATGTCTTTGGCCAAATGTTGGGTTTGCCCGGCTCCTGTGTTTTGCTGCCTTACGTTCCGCTCTATCGTTTAAGGCGGCACCAGGAGAACTACTGCGATTGTGCCCTAGTTCATCTCGACGAGCACCTCAGTAGAGAAAGCCGAAAACTGACTGTCATGATATAGCGCGAGACTGGTCAACCACTCGATGACCTAGCGGAATCTTCGGGATTCCTCCGCCTTAACGAAGGGTCGTTTCCCGGCCAGGCATGTACGCGCCCCGAATTCGGATGAGCACGGAGCCACCAGGGGCTATATAGTAGCCCCACTGTCAAACTCCTATGGCTAAGTGAAAGTGTTAAAGCATTATAGTCTGGTTGCCTAGTTCGCTGCGCTATCACCTCCTTAATGGACCAAGACGTTGGATCAAGTGTGAACATGCATCTTCTGCGAGCACCCCCCGCATTATATGCGTGGGGGCTAGAGCCGACGACTGCCATCTTTCAGGTTATATACATATATACATAAACGGCCGCAGAGGAGGCATCATAGTACTTTCAAGCAAAAGTATAAATATAGCCTTGGTAAACTAAATAAAACATTGTTTTTACAATGGGAATACATGTCACTCAAACATAATATTCTTCGAGCACTGAGCCTCTATCGAACGAGCGCCTTCAAGAACTTCTTCAAAGTAGTGCTCGGCAGCCACTCGGCCTATGGCCGAACCCTGTGCCGCAACAGTGGTGGCATCCATCTCCGCCTAGTATGTTTTGACACGGGCAAGGGCATCTGTGAGCCTTCTATGCATGACAACCTCTTTACAGCATCGATGCATGGCACAACACCAAGGAACTGTTGCACTAAGCCAAAGTAGCTATTCGGCCTTGGCCCTCCCGGCCACAAATGATCCACAACAGACCTCATGGCAAGTCCGGATAATCTATGGAGCTTGGCCCACTCATCCATTTGCTCATTTAACAGCAGCGAACGGGCTGGAGCATGAAACTGTGACCAAAATAGTTTTTTCACTTTGTGATCTTTCCGATCCTTGAAGTACTCGGCTGCATCAGTAGCACTGGCAGACAAATCCACGTAGGCGTCTGCAGAACTCCATAGCCGGTCCATAGGTGCATACTTCGGATCCCCGAACGTAGTCCGCAACAAGAAGGGCTTCCCGGATACAATATCCGCACCTTGATGCAGCTCCTCCTTCGTCGCTCTAATTTTGGAGCGGGCTTCCTTGGCATCCACCCGGGCATTTTCTAGGTCCGTCGCCTTCGCCCGGTTTTCTTCTTCAAGAAGCTGGTAACGGTCAGCAGCATCTTTTAACTCTACCGCCATCTTGGCTATTTTTTCTTTACTCTCGCAATGCGCGGCCTGTTCGGCCCTTAACTCTTCGGCCGCCTTTAAAGCAGCCGCATTGCTACTCCTTGCTTGCTCCTTGGATCGGGAAAGCTCCGCCCGAAGGGTCTCCATGGTGGCAGCTCCATTTGCAATCACAACATATTAAAGATACTGGCATCATGCTGCTCTTATTATGTGACAAACAATAGAAAAATCACTTACCCTGTGCCTCGTCAAGCCGCTTGTTAACAAGCATGATGTCGGCATCTGCCGCATCCAGCTGCCGCTTTTTCTCGGCAAACTCATCATTCCGGCTGGCCACCGGACCCTCCGCCACCTGCATATTAAGGCGGCACGATTATTCCTGGGACTATGATCCTCTGTGCACCATCATCTTCGATGGCACCCAGAGTCTCAGGGGCTACTATCTACACAGGGCACATCTAAAAATGTGCGGTACTGTAAAAAATGTACATCATTTCAAGTACCTCAAAACCCGTCAGTAGACTCATAAAGGCTTCATGCAACCCGCTTTCGGTGGACGAAGTCCTTTCAATCACCATACCCATCAACGTGCGGTGCTCTTCTGAGATAGCCGCTTGCTCTAGCAGATCCCTCAGTACGTCCGACCGCACACCAGACGGTGGATACTAAGGACTTCGGGTGGCCATAGGATTACCTTCTGGACTTACCGGATCAGGAGAAACTCTCCGCGACGACACCTCGGGGTCGCCCACCTCGTGAGGCGGTATGGCAGGGGGAGGCGTTTCACTCTCCATCATCTCTGGAAGAAGATCCCCTGAAGACGAGCTCTAGTGAGAAGGGCTAAGATCCGAACTGCAAGATAAATGCTTCCATTATTTTCCTCAGAAGTAAAGCGAGGTATTTTCATTATTAAGTACCCTTTTACTTACAGCTTGGTGGAGGGCTGATCCCCTTGAGGGCATAGTGCGGCCGGAGTATCCCCCTGAGCAGGACACTCCGGCGAAGTTTTCTTCCCCCGTTGGGAGACCATTGTCTCCGGGTCCTCAGAGGCGGTTCTCTTCCTTCCCTGGGGAGAGGAAGTTTCAGTTCCTCCTCCCTGGTTAACCTCCTTCGCCGAGGCGCTAGCCTCCTTGTTCCCCCCTTTATCTTCTCCTGAGGTCGCTTGATAAGGCGCGATCTCCAGCATCATGGTTAGCACGGGATTTGGTGAGGTCTCAGGGAGGGGGGCCGGACACCTGATCAATTTGCCTTCGTTATCCAATCTTGGTCAAAGAGCGGCTCTTTTAGGGAAACATTGCAATAAATAAATGGACAGTGTGTTCGGATACAGGGCTACTTACTTAGGTATCCGGGCGATTGCAGCTCAGACCCGCATCCTGAGTGATGTCCGGACGCATTATTTGTGGTCCGAAGAACAATTTGTACATCTCTTCATGTGTCATTCTGAGGAAATGTTGAATAGCTCGCGGTCCTTCCGGGTTGAATTCCCACATGCGAAGGGGCCGACGTTTGCAAGGCTAGACTCGACGAACTAGCATAACTTGCACTACCATAACCAGACTGAAATCTCTCTCAAAGAGATCTCGGATACAGCTTTGCAGTATTGGCACGTCCTTGGTTGGACCCCAGCTCAGCCCCCTGCTGATCCATGACATCAGTTGTGGTGGGGGGCCTGAGCGAAAAATGGGGGCAGCTGCCCACTTGGCACTTCGGGGAGCTGTGATGTAGAACCACTCCCGCTGCCACAATACGGACACATCTGGGAAGCAACCCTCAGGCCATGGAGCGTCAGCGATTTTGCTTATTAAAGTGCCTCCGCACACTGCATGCTGCCCCTCGATCATCTTCGGCTTCACATCAAAGGTCTTGAGCCATAGGCCGAAGTGAGGGGCAACACGGAGGAAGGCCTCACATACGACAATAAATGACGAGATGTGAAGAAGGGAATTCGGGGCCAGATCGTGAAAATATAGCCCATAATAGAACATAAGACCCCTAACAAAGGGATCTAGAGTGAGGCCTAGTCCTCGGAGGAAGTGGGAGACGAACACGACGCTCTCATTGGGTTCGGGAGTAAGGACTACCTACCCTCGGGCAGGCAGCCGATGCGAAATTTCGGCAGTCAGGTATCTGGAATCTCTCAACTTCTTGATGTCCTCCTCCGTGACAGAGGAAGGCATCCACCGACCTTGAAGGTTGGATCCGGACATAGTTGCAGGTCCGAAGTACCTGACCCAAGTTTTGGGTGTTAGAACTCGAGGCGGGGGAGGGATTTGATTGAGCACGAGAGGGAAAAAAAGAAAAAACCTTATCCCCTTTATAAAGAGGGTGAATATCAAGCGTCCTCCTCATGGCCGTTTGGGACTTGCCTAAGATCTAGGAGTCCTACCCATAGGCACGGTTGGGTTACCCACGTCCGTATTGATGAGAATCCCGTGATAAAGGGGACATGATCTCTGCTTCAACAAGACGTGCCAAGGAAACCGCCTCGCGAAACACGCTGAGATTGGTTATGGAAAACAATTCGAATAAAGACCTGGCTGTGGTGCGGTGTCACACTGCGGAGTACGTCAACAGATTAGATTTATGGAAATATTATTCTCTCTATGGTGGTATGTGTTACTTGTTTTGCAGAGCCGGACACGATCCTTGTGTTCAAAATCTTCTATGGAGTATTCGGAGGAGGAACCCGCCTTGCAATGCCGAAGACAATCTGCGCGCCGGACTCATCATCATTGAAGCCTGGTTCAGGGGCTACTGAGGGAGTCCTAGATTAGGGGGTATCCGGATAGTCGGACTATATCCTTTGGCCGGACTGTTGGACTATGAAGATACAAGATTGAAGACTTTGTCCCGTGTCCGGATGGGACTCTCCTTGGCGTGGAAGGCTAGCTTGGCAGTACGGATATGTAGATCTCCTTCCTTGTAACCGACTCTGTGTAACCCTAGCCCCCTCCGGTGTCTATATAAACCGGAGGGTTTAGTCCGTAGGACCAAGAACAACATTTATACCACAGGCTAGCTTCTAGGGTTTAGCCTCTCTAATCTCATGGTAGATCTGCTCTAGTACTACTCATATTATCAAGAACAATCAAGCAGGACATACGGTTTTACCTACATCAAGAGGGCCCGAACCTAGGTAAAACATCGTGTTCCCTACCTCCTGTTACCATTCGCCTTAGACGCACAGTTCGGGACCCCCTACCCAAGATCCGCCGGTTTTGACACCAACAGAGGTAATACCCTACGTCCTGCTTGATTGTATTGATGAGTATGGGGGTTACAAGAGTTGATCTACCACGAGATCGTAATGGCTTAAACCCTAGAAGTCTAGCATGTATGATTATGATTGCCTCTCTGGACTAAACCCTCCGATTTATATAGACATAGAGGGGGCTAGGGTTGTACAAGGTCAGTTACAGAGAAAGTAATCTTCATATCCGAACGCCAGGCTTGCCATCCACGCCAATATGAGTCCCATCCAGACACGGGAGAGAGTCTTCTGTCTTGTATCTTCATGGCCCATCAGTCCGGCCCATGTCCAACAGGTCGGACGCCCGATGACCCCTTAATCCAGGACTCCCTTAGAGGTCAAAAGTGCTCCTGCACAAGTTCTTCCTCGAGACGGCGGCGCTCCGTCTTGAAAGTCCTCTTCTTATTTTTTCTTGGTCAAAATGACTTATATACCAGAAGATGGGCATTGGAGGTGGGCCTGGGTGAGCACAACCCACCAGGGCGCACCTGGGCTCCCTGGCATGCCCAGGTGGGTTGTGCCCACCTGGTGGGCCCCCCTGTAGTACTTATTGGCTCCAATATTCCTCATATATTCAATAAAAAATCCGCGTGAAGTTTTAGCTCATTTGGAGTTGTGCAGAATAGGTAGCCTGACGTAGCTTTTTCAGGTCCAGATTTCCAACTGTCGAAATTCTCCCTCTTGGTGTATACCTTGCATATTATGAGAGAAAAGGCATTAGAATTACTCCAAAAAGCATTATTATGGATAAAACAGTATAAATAACAGTAAGAAAACATGATGCAAAATGGATGTATCAGTGAGCCAAGCGGCCGCTGACAAAGCGGCTGCGGATTTAAAGGCCGAGCAGGTCACCCGCCACTAGTATGAGGAGCGGGTGACCGAAGTGGAGCAAGATCTCAAGGATGCCACCAGCACGTGCGAGGCCTTGGAGGAGAAGAATAAGGCCCAAGTGGTCGATCTCACCAAGGCTCTCCAGGAGGCCAAGGAGGCGCGGACCGAGTCCCGGGCGGCTTGTAAGGAGATCAAGCAGGCCGGACAGATACTGGCTGGTAAGCCCTTTCTTTTGCAGAGTATATTTGGCGGTCAGATATGTGCCTTGCTTAATTGACTATGGAGTTCTCTAGACGCGTTTGTGGATCTTCTGAGGAGTGCAGCCGATGCCACACAATACTTTCGGGCCTAGGAGGGGAACAGCACGAAGAAGCTCTTTTGGTCACAGTACCTGGCGCCAGAGCGTCCGGCGCTATTGAACAACCAGATGATGCAGCTAGAGGAGCTGCGTCGGATGTCCGGTTTGGTCACGAAGGACGCCATAGTCCGGCTCTGGCCAACCGAACCCATTCCTACCAGTTACTTTAGACTGGTGGAGCGGCTCCCTGACGCGCTGCCCTAAATTGAAGTTGTTAAGCGCTCGGCGTGCATCGAGGGTGCATGGATGGACTTCGCCCACGTCAAGATGCAATGGGCGAAGATGAAGGCCACCGTCATCATGACCGAGGGCCCGCCCGAAGTCAAGGAGCACCGCAAGTCGGAGTGGTATTTTGATGACGTCCTGGAGGGGGCCCGGATAGTACAGGGCCAATGCTCAAAGGATATCATGTTTGTATGAATGTATCCTAGTTGTCCCGGTGTTATTTTTTGAACCAAGGCTTTGTAATATATTTATGCCTTTATCTGAAATTATTGTCCTCCTGTTTGGCTGTTTTTATTTCTGAGAGTTTACCAGTCGTTGGCTTCAACTCCCATGTAGATGCTATGGGGGTGTTCGGTAATGGCGCACGACCACACTTGACCCAATGTCTTGGTCCGTAAAGGAGGTGTCTGCACAACAAACTAGGCAATCAGACTATGCGGCTTTATCACTTTCACTTAGCCATAGGAGTTTGACAATGGGACTAGGAACTAGCCCTTGATGCGTGTGCAGCTATCCAAACTTGGATGCCTTAGGCGCGTGACTGGATGAAGGCCAGTCCTTCGTATAGTACAGAAGAAATCGCAAGAGATTTATGGTAAGTCACTGAATCGCTGACCAGCTCTCGCCTAATCATGACAGTCAGTTTTCGGCTTTCTCTACTAAGGTGCTTGACTGGAAGAACCAGAAACACAATCGTAGTAGTTCTCCCTTTACCACCTTAGCCGAACAAGGGGAACGTAAGGTAGCAACCACAAGAGCCGGGCAACCCAACTATTGACCAAGGACATGATTCATAGCTGATGCATATAATGCAATGTTCAGGATGTCGAAGTGTACTCTAAAAGTATTCAGACTTCTAGCTTTTGGAAATATGTGTGGCCGAATAGAGCCCCTAGTATTGAAGCTATACCAGAATGTATATGTGGCAATCTTAGCACAAAAGAGGAATGCAGATTATGAAACAAACCAAAACCGAATGAGGGTTGGTAAAAAATATTTTCTTTGTAATCTGTTTGATACGTAGGTGTGCTATTACAGATAGTGCCAAGGCTATTTTACATGCCAAAATTTGTGCACAAGGGAAAGCTATATATGGGGCCTACAAAAAAGGATGGTCTTGAAGATCTCATTGATGCCCTGCCGCACGTCTGTGTCCCTTTCGCCTTTGCGGGAGAGATTCCTTGAGAGGAACGGTCCATGGTCATTTATACGAAAACAGGCCTATAAAAAGTCCTTGCACGACCGTGGAGTAGCTGGGCTTTAATGTACCTGTGGTATTGAAAAAAAGATCGAAGGAAAAATGTCAAGGTCACATAGGGTCGAGCCGCACTATAGACCTATCTGCATTGTGCCTCCGTCGTGGCCCAGGGTATTTTGAGTGCGTAATTATGCACACGCCGTACATATGCCGCAGATGAGTGTGGCGATCGATGGAGGCGAAACGGCTAGTCTAGCTCTGGAGTCGCCAAGTTGTCATCATGCAGAGTAGACCGGACGCGTTTGACAGTGTCCGGGGGCTTGATGGCCGATGAGGTGTTCGAGCTAAGGAGGTCTCTCTGCACTTCGGCCGCATGGGCCACGGTATGCCCCTTAGTGCGGAGGTAGTGCCCTGTGTTTCCATTGACTGTCATGACGCTGTGGGGCCCGAGCATTTTGAGCTTCAAGTAAGCATAATGCGGGACCGCATTGAAGCGAGCGAAGGCAGTTCGTTCGAGCAGTGCGTGATAACCACTACGGAAGGGGACGATGTCGAAGATCAAGTCTCCGCTTAAGAAGTTATCTAGTGAACCGAAGACTACTTCCAATGTTATTGAGCCCGTGCAGCGGGCTTCCACGCCGGGTATCACTCCTGTAAAGGTGGTGTTAGTAGGCTTGATTCTTGATGGGTCAATACCCATTTTGCGGACCGTGTCTTGATAAATCAAGTTAAGACTAGTGCCGCCGTCCATGAGGACTCGGGTGAGATGGAATCCATCGATGATTGGATCAAGGACCAAGGCTGCCGAACCTCCATGACGGATACTGGTCGGGTGATCCTTACGATCGAAGGTGATCGGACTAACTGACCAGGGGTTGAATTTTGGGGCGACCGGCTCTACGGCGTAGACGTCCCTTAGTGCGCGCTTGCGCTCCCTCTTGGGGATATGAGTGACATATATCATATTCACTATTTTTAGCTCAAGGGGGAATTTCTTCTGCCCCCTGTGTTCAGTGCGCGGGGCTCATCTTCGTCCTCGCTTGGCGGCCCTTTCCCCTTGTGTTCAGTATTTAGCTTACCGACCTATTTGAAGACCCAACAATTTCTATTGGAGTGGTTTGCAAGCTTGTCGGGGGTACCATGAATCTGGCAAGGCCGATCAAGTATCTTGTTTAAATTGGATGGCCGTCCCTATTCCCTTTGAATGGCTTCTTCCGCTTACCGGGTTTAGAGCCATTGAATCCGGCGTTGACCGCCATGTATTTGGTATCTCCATTGTTGTTTCAACGCTTGTGTATGTTGCGTCGTGGCCTGCCGTTGCCATGTATGGTTTCGGAGGTGCCAAGGTCGCTGGTACTGTTGCTTGTATGAGCTAACCAGATGTCTTCTCCCATGCAAAAGCGGGTCATGAGTGCGGTAAGGGCTGCCATGGACTTCGGCTTTTCTTGGCCGAGGTGTCGGGCGAACCATTCATCATGGACGCTATGTTTAAAGGCCGTGAGGGCTTCGACATTCAGGCAATCAACGATTTGGTTCTTTTTAATTAAGAACCTAGTCCAGAGTTTTCAGGCTGACTCTCTAGGTTGCTGGACTATATGACCAAGGTCATCGGCATCCGGAGGCCGGACGTATGTGCCTTGGAAGTTGTCTCTAAAGGCATCTTCCAAATCTCCCCAGCTGCCAATAGAGTTCTCTGGGAGGGTATTTAACCAATGTTATGCTGGTCCTTTCAGCTTTAAGGGGAGGTATTTGATGGTGTGGAGATCGTTGTCGCGAGCCATGTGAATATGGAGAAGAAAGTCTTCAATCCATACCACGGGATCGGTCGTTCCATCGTATGCTTCAATGTTTATGGGTTTAAACCTTTCTGGGAACTGGTGCTGCATTACCTCATCAGTAAAGCATAAGGGGTGTGCGGCGCCTCTGTATCGGGCAATGTCACGAGGAGTTCGGATGACATCTGTATTCGGTTTTAGGCCCGGGTGAGGTTGTGCCTGTTGCGCTAGGCTTGATGGCCGTCGTCTCGAATTGGGGCACGCCCCCTTGATCCATAGATTGATTTGGCCTGGCCGGCTCTATTGTCCAGATCCTGGTGTAAGTCATAAGTGTAGCCCAGAGCCGCTTCCTCTTTGCCTTGACGACGATGTGGTAGGGGCTGGTGTTCAGCATAAGCAACCGCTTTATCTTGCCCACGTGGTGGTTGGTCTGGTTCATCGGCCCGGTCATATCTCGACGGTATTGGCTCATGTGGTATATAGTAGCCGACGCTTCGGATAACTCTTTGTTGGGCGCTCGAGGCCATATTCTTTGACATCTAGGACTTGGGTCCATCTGTCGTTGAGGGTATCCTGTTCGGCTTGGAGCCGTTGCTACTTCTTCTTTAGACTTCGCGCAGTTGCAATTAGGTGACGCTTAAAGAGCTCTTGCTCGAGCGGTTCCTCTGGCATGATGAAGTCTTTGTTGCCGAGGCTGACATCATCCTCGAAGATCGGTGGATAGTTGCTATCTTCCAAGTCCTCATTCCCGACTGGCTCATCGGGGTTGACTTGTCCCTCCTCCCATTCATCCTGCTTGGACACAGGTTTGACCAGGTCTTCGGGATTTTTGGCATCGCCCGGGGTGTTATTGTCTCTGGTGCCGATGTCGCTTTCCTTTTCACGACGCAATTTTGAGCGGCGCCATGTCGACACTTTGGTTGCGCCTGAGCGGGTTTGGCATCGATTGGATCTTTCCTGCTTTCGTCGTTGTCCTCTTTGGGTGTATCCACCATATACACATCATATGTGGAGGTAGCCGTCCAGTGCCTGGTGAATGGTGGGTCTTGGCTTTGTTTTTCTCCAACATCATCGTCCATACCATCGATCTCTTCGGAGGCATAATCTAGCATGTCGGTAAAAATCCTCGACAGTGGCTATTAAGTGGGTGGTGGGTGGAACATAAAATTCCCCACTCTCAGCCCCTAGTCCGGGATGGGCGTAGTTAGGAGGTGACCTTCCGTAATGGTGAGGGATAGCATTAAGTCCATGGCCTCATTTCAGAGCGAAGGCCGGACGGGGGACCGAGGACCTACAGGGCTAGGCATGATAGATTCCAAGTTGTGCCTACCAGATGCAGACCTCGAGAGTTTGGAGTTTGCAACCTGAGCTGGGTTCGGCTGTCCGATGATAGGGAGAGTCCTGCTTGACTCCAAGCCCGCCGAAGACATAGTGTCCTCAGGGTCTCCGAAGAAAAGTTCCATAGTACGAGAGTGTCCAATGGGTTTCAGATACCCATCTTCGGATGAAATGGTCTGCCCTGGATCTAAGGTCAGGGCAGGGATGATAGTTGGTCCTTGAGCGGTGCCTGATGATGGGTCCGATGAGTTTCCCTCTTGGAGCAGAGGAACAATAGTCGCTGTCGTGAACCCTTCGAAGATCAAGTATCCTCGGACGTTTGCGATGTAATACAAGCTCCTGAATCTGATCCGATGACCAGGGGCATAGCTATCGATCTGTTCGAGGTGATCAATCGAATTGGCGCGCACAGTGAAGCCTCTGAACACAAAATGTTGATCGAGGAGGAAGGTTTCCCCGGAAACAACATCGTTGTTGATGATTGAACGAGCCTTCAAACCTTCTGCAGATGACAAAGTGGAACTCTCAATGAAAGCACCAATGTCGGTGTCAAAATCAGCTGATCTTGGGTAGGGGGTCCCGAACTGTGCGTGTGAGGATCGAAGGTAACATGAGACAAAGGGGACACGATGTTTACCCAGGTTCGGGCCCTCTTAATGGAGGTAAAACCCTACTTCCTACTTGATTGACTTTGATGAGTATAGGGGTTACAAGAGTTGATCTACCTCGAGATCATAATGGCTAAACCCTAGCTGTCTAGCCTATGTAAATTCTGATTGCCTCTATGGACTAAACCCTCCGGTTTATATAGACACCAGAGGGGCCTAGGGTTGTACAGAGTCGGTTTACAAAAGAAAGGAAACCATACATCCAGATTCCAGACTGTCCATCCATGCAAAGGAGAGTCCCATCCGGACACGGGGGAAGGCCTTATACTTTATATCTTCACGGCCCATCGGTCCGGCCCATATCACACTGCCCGGACACCCGAGGACCTCATAATCCAGGACTCCCTCAGTCACTCCGAAGCTTATGGAGGGCATCATGCTGGAGATAGAACTGATCACAAGGTATCGCAATCTGGATTTTATTGGCCTAATCTCTTCAAGGATGCCCGTAAGTTCGTCTTGTCTTGTGATGAATGTCAAAGAATAGGTAATATCAGTAAGCATCAAGAAATGCCTATGAATTATTCACTTGCTGTTGAACCATTTGATGTTTGGGGATTTGATTACATGGGACCTTTTCCTTCCTCTAATGGGTATACACCTATTTTGGTTGCTGTTGATTATGTTACTAAATGGGTACAAGCTATTCCAACCAGTAGTGCTTATCACAAAGCCTCTATTAAAATGCTTAAGGAAGTTATATTCCCAAGGTTTGGAGTCCCTAGATATTTAATGACTGATGGTGGTTCACATTTTATTCATGGTGCTTTCCGTAAAATGCTTGCCAAGTATGATGTTAACCATAGAATTGTATCACCTTATCATCCTCAGTCTAGTGGTCAAGTTGAACTTAGCAATAGAGAAATAAAATTAATTTTGCAAAAGACTATCAGTAGGTCCAGGAAGAATTGGTCTAAGAAAGTAGATGATGCACTTTGGGCTTATAGAATAGCATATAAAAATCCTATGGGTATGTCTCCCTATAAAATGGTTTATGGAAAAGCTTGTCATTTGCCTCTTGAGTTAGAACACAAAGCATATTGGGCCATCAAAGAGCTCAATTATGATTTCAAACTTGCTGGTGAAAAGAGGTTATTTGATATTAGCTCTTTAGATGAATGGAGAACCCAAGCTTATGAAAATGCAAAATTATTCAAAGAAAAAGTTAAAAGATGGCATGACAAAAGAATCCAAAACCATGACTTTAAAGTCGTAGAATATGTTCTTTTGTACAACTCTTGTTTCAGATTCTTTGCAGGAAAAGTCCTCTCAAAATGGGAAGGCCCCTATGTTATCGAGGAGGTTTATCGGTTTATAGCCATCAAAATAAATAATGCCGAAGGTACTAACCCGAAGGTTGTCGATGGGCAACGAATAAAACATTATATCCCAGGTAAGCCCATTAACGTTGAAAGTAATATTCCAAACTATGACACCGGAAGAACACATAAAAGAGTCCTTTCGGAACACTCCAGAATCGTGAAAATAAGGAGGTACGTGATACGGTAAGTCAACGAACTCCGAAAAATCCACAAAATATTTGTTATCAGTTTTGGGATAATTAGAAAATTACGAAATAAAGAAACTTCCTGGAAGCGTACCCTGGTGGGCACAAGCCTGTCGCGCCCAGGTGGGTTGTGCCCACCCGGGACACCTTCCGGACTCTGTTTTTCTTCCGTTTTCTTGTGTCCCAAGATAAAAAAAATCTATATATACTTCCCAAACCTGTTAACCACCGTATCATGGAGAAATCTTCTGTTCTCTTTTCTTGCTGTTTTTGGTCAGATCTGTTAAGTCAGGTATCATGTCTTCTTCTTCCTCCAACAATGTGGAAGAGGATGCTTGGTTGATGGAGATCGAGCTGAAGAGGGAAGAGCCTGCATGAACCACCAGGGGAGACGAGAGCAAGGAGGTTATCGTAGATCAGCCTCTGACCTTCGAACAAGCACTGCCAGCCGAGGAGGAAGTGGAAGATATCCTTAAACCTTACCTTACTCACCTTGCTCCTGCTGAGATTGAAGCCTTTCGCATCATTGAAATAGTTCGCATACAAAATAAGTATCTCACTCGTGAGAATATTCTACATCAAAAGCATATGACCCACCTCCGGAGCATCATCCATCGGTTGGAGAATCTCTTGATCCTTAAGGACATGATCGCTTCATCACCACCATCATCATCTTCACCACCAAAAGAGAATTGAGTATTGGGTATGGGCACTCCCCTTGGCTTCTGCCAAGCTTGGGGGAGGTGCCCCGGTATCGTATCATCCCACTACCTTTTTTCCGTTATTTATTTTAGTTTGATATTTTGCTTTAGATGAATAAAAGTTAGTTCGATCCTTTCTTCTTTGAGAGTTTGCTTAGTGATCTATCCTTGTAATCATGTGCAAGTTATATAATAAAGTTTAGTTTGAGTTTTTGCTTTGTTTACTGATACGTCTCCAAAGTAACTATAATTTTTGATTGCTCCATGCTATATTATCTTCCGTTTTGGACATTATTGGGCTTTATTATCCACTTTTATATTATTTTTGGGACTAACCTATTAACCGGAGGCCCAACCCAGAATTGTTGTCTTTTTGCCTATTTTAGGGTTTCGAAGAAAAGGAATATCAAACGGAGTCCAAACGGAATGAAACCTTCAGGAACGTGATTTTTGGAACGAACAAGATCTAGGAGACTTGGACCCTACGTCAAGCAACCAACAAGGAGGCCATGAGGTAGATGGGTGTGCCTACACCCCAGGCGCGCCCTCCACCCTCGTGGGCCCCCTGTTGCTCCACCGACGTACTTCTTCCTCCTATATATACCTACGTACCCCCAAACGATCAGATACAGAGCCAAAATCCTAATTCCACCGCCGTAACTTCCTGTATACACGAGATCCAATCTTGGAGCCTGTTCTGGAGCTCCACCGGAGGGGGCATCAATCACGGAGGGCTTCTACATCCACACCATAGCCTCTCCGATGAAGTGTGAGTAGTTTACCTCAGACCTTCGGGTCCATAGTTATTAGCTAGATGGCTACTTCTCTCTTTTTGGATCTCGATACAAAGTTCTCCCCCTCTCTTGTGGAGATCTATTCGATGTAATCTTCTTTTGCGGTGTGTTTGTTGAGACCGATGAATTGTGGGTTTATGATCAAGTTTATCTATGAACAATATTTGAATCTTCTCTGAATTCTTTTATGTATGATTGGTTATCTTTGCAAGTCTCTTCGAATTATCAGTTTGGTTTGCCCTACTAGATTGATCTTTCTTGCAATGGGAGAAGTGCTTGGCTTTGGGTTCAATCTTGCGGTGTCCTTTCCCAGTGAAAGTAGGGGCAGCAAGGCACGTATTGTATTGTTGCCATCGAGGATAACAAGATGGGGGCTTCATCATATTGCATGACTTTATCCCTCTACATCATGTTATCTTGCTTAAGGCATTACTTTGTTCTTATGAAATTAATACTCTAGATGCATGCTGGATAGCGGTCGATGTGTGGAGTAATAGTAGTAGATAAACGTAGGAGTCGGTCTACTTGTCTCGGACGTGATGCCTATATACATGATCATACCTAGATATTCTCATAACTATGCTCAATCCTGTCAATTGCTCAACAGCAATTTGTTCACCCATCGTAAAATACCTATGCTCTTGAGAGAAGCCACTAGTGAAACCTATGGCCCCCGGGTCTATCTTCATCATATTAAATCTTCCAATACTTTGCTTTTATTTTACTTTGCATCTTGATCATAAAAATACCAAAAATATTATGTTATCCAATCTATCAGATCTCACTCTCGTAAGTGACCGTGTAGGGATTGACAACCCGTTATCGCGTTGGTTGCGAGGATTTATTTGTTGTGTGTAGGTGCGAGGGACTGGCCCGTAGCCTCCTACTGGATTGATACCTTGGTTCTCAAAACTGAGGGAAATACTTACAGTACTTTGCTGCACCACCCTTTCCTCTTCAAGGGAAAACCAACACAAGTGCTCAAGAGGTAGCAAGAAGGATTTCTAGCACCGTTGCCGGGGAGGTCTACGCAAAAGTCAACATACCAAGTACCCATCACAAACCCTTATCTCCCTCATTACATTATTTGCCATTTGCCTCTCGTTTTCCTCTCCCCCACTTCACCCTTGCCGTTTTATTCGCCCTCTCTGTCTATCCTCCCTCTCTTTCTCTATTTGCCTCCTTTTGCCCGTTTCTTGTTTGCATGTGTGTTGGATTGCTTGCTTGTCATGATGGCACAAGACAACACTAAATTGTGTGACTTTACCAATACCAACAACAATGATTTTATTAGCACTCCGATTGCTCCTCTTATCGATGCTGAATCTTGTGAAATTAATGCTGCCTTGCTGAATCTTGTCATGAAAGATCCGTTTTCTGGCCTTCCTAGTGAAGATGCCGCTACCCATCTAAATAGCTTCGTTGATTTGTGTGATATGCAAAATAAGAAAGATGTGGACAATGATATTGATTAATTGAAGCTATTTCCTTTTTCTCTTAGAGAACGTGCTAAAGCTTGGTTTTCGTCTTTTACTAAAAATAGTATTGATTCATGGAATAAGTGCAAATATGCTTTTATCTCTAATTATTTTCCTCTCGCTAAAATCATCTCTCTTAGAAATGATATTATGAATTTTAAGCAACTTGATCATGAACATGTTGCACAAGCTTGGGAGAGGATGAAATTAATGATACGTAATTGCCCAACACATGGTTTGAATTTGTGGATGATTATACAAAAATTTTATGTCGGATTGAATTTTGCTTCTAGAAATCTTTTAGATTCGGCCACGGGAGGAACTTTTATGGAAATCACTTTAGGAGAAGCTACTAAACTCCTAGAAAATATTATGGTTAATTATTCTCAATGGCACACTGAAAGATCTACTAATAAGAAAGTGCATGCGATAGAATAAATTAATGTTTTGAGTGGAAAAATGGATGAACTTATGAAATTATTTGCTAATAAAAGTGTTTCTTCTGATCCTAATGATATGCCTTTGTCTACTTTGACTGAGAATAATAATGAATCTATGGATATGAATTTTGTTGGTAGGAACAATTTTGGTAACAACACGTATAGAGGAAACTTTAATCCTAGGCCTTATCCTAGTAATTCCTCTAATAATTATGGTAATTCCTACAACAATTCTTATGGAAATTATAATAAGATGCCCTCTGATTTTGAATCTATTATTAAATAATTTATTACTTTGCAAAAGAATTTCAATGCTTTGATTGAAGAAAAATTGCTTAAGATTGATGAGTTGGCTAGGAACGTTAAGAGAATTTCTCTTGATGTTGATTCTTTGAAACTTAGACCTACTCCACCTAAGCATGATATCAATGAGTCTCTCAAAGCCATGACAATTTCCATTGATGAGTGCAAAGAAAGAACCGCTAGGATGCGTGCTAAGAAAGATTCCTTTATAAGAGCGTGTTCTTCTAGTTTCCATGATAATAAAGATGAAGATCTAAAAGTTATTGATGTGTCCCCTGAGGGAGTCCTAGATTAGGGGGTCTCCGGACAGCCGGACTATATCCTTTGGCCGGACTGTTAGACTATGAAGATACAAGATTGAAGACTTTGTCTCGTGTCCGGATAGGACTCTACTTGGCGTGGAAGGCAAGCTAGGCAATACTGATATTGATATCTCCTCCTTTGTAACCGACCTTGTGTAACCCTAACCCTCTCCGGTGTCTATATAAACCGGAGGGTTTTAGTCCGTGGGACAACATACAATCATACCATAGGCTAGCTTCTAGGGTTTAGCCTCTCTGATCTCGTGGTAGATCTACTCTTGTACTACCCATATCATCAATATTAATCAAGCAGGACATAGGGTTTTACCTCCATCAAGAGGGCCCGAACCTGGGTAAAACATTGTGTCCCCTGCCTCCTGTTACCATCCGGCCTAGACGCACAGTTCGGGACCCCCTACCCGAGATCTGCCAGTTTTGACACCGACATCCCCTATTAAATATTTGTTTTGTAATATGAATCTTTATAATGATGGGACTGAATATGATCCACCTTTACCTAGAAGGCATTCCAAAAATTCGGAGTTTTTAGATCTTGATGCTAAATTTGATAAAAGTGGGATTGAAGAGATCAATACTCTTGATACTAATGAACCTACTATTTTGGATTTCAAGGAATTTAATTATGATAATTGCTCTTTGATAGATTGTATTTCCTTGTTACAATCTGTGCTAAATTCTCCTCATGCCTATAGTCAAAATAAAGCTTTTACCAAACATATCGTTGATGCTTTCATGCAATCTTATGAAGAAAAACTTGAGTTGGAAGTTTCTATCCCTAGAAAACTTTATGATGAGTGGGAACCAACTATTAAAATTAAAATTAAAGATCATGAATGCTATGCTTTGTGTGATTTGGGTGCTATGTTTCCACGATTCCAAAGGCTTTGTGTGATTTGTTCGGTTTCCGTGATTTTGATGATTGCTCTTTAAACTTGCACCATGCGGATTCCACTATTAAGAAACCTATGGGAAGAATCAATTATGTTCTTATTGTTGAAAATAGGAACTATGTGCCCGTAGATTTTATTGTTCTTGACATAGATTGCGATCCTTCATGTCCTATTATTCTTGGTAGACCTTTCCTTAGAACGATTGGTGCAATTATTGATATGAAGGAAGGAAATATTAGATTCCAATTTCCGTTAAGGAAAGGCATGGAACACTTTCCTAGATATAAAATTAAATTACCTTATGAATATATTATGAGAGCCACTTATGGATTGCCTACCAAAGATGGCAATACCTAGATCTATCCTTGCCTTTTATGCCTAGCTAGGGGCGTTAAATGATAGCGCTTGTTGGGAGGCAACCCAATTTTATTTCTATTCGTTGCTTTTTTCTCCTGTTTAGTAATAAATAATTTATCTAGCCTCTATTTTGGTTGTGTTTTTTGTGTTTAATTAGTGGTTGTGCCAAGTAGAACCGTTGGGAAGACTTGGGGAAAGTGTTGTTAATCTTGCTGTAAAAACAGAAACTTTAGCGCTCACGAGAACTGCTGCAATTTTTATTTGAAAGTGATATCTAGTTAATTATTTTTTAAGATGATTAATAGACAAATTCCTCACGTCCAGAAATTTATTTTAGAATTTTTTGGGTTCCAGATCTTGCGCTAGGTACAGATTACTACAGACTGTTCTGTTTTTGACAGATTCTGTTTTTCGTGTGTTGTTTGCTTATTTTGATGAATCTATGGCTAGTAAAATAGTTTATAAACCATAGAGAAGTTGGAATACAGTAGTTTTAACACCAATATAAATAAATAATGAGTTCATTACAGTACCTTGAAGTGGTCTTTTGTTTTCTTTCGCTAAGAGAGCTCACGAGATTTTCTACTTTAAGTTTTGTGTTGTGAAGTTTTCAAGTTTTGGGTAAAGATTTGATGAATTATGGAAAAAGGAGTGTCAAGAGCCTAAGCTTTGGGATGCCCATGGCACCCCCAATATAATATAAGGACAACTAGAAGCCAAAGCTTGGGGATGCCCCGGAAGGCATCCCCTCTTTCGTCTACTTCTATCGGTGACTTTACTTGGAGCTATATTTTTATTCACCACATGATATGTGTTTTGCTTGGAGCGTCTTGTATGATTTGAGTCTTTGCTTTTTAGTTTACCACAATCATATTTTCTGTACACACCTTTTGAGAGAGACACACATGATTCAGAAATTATTAGAATACTCTATGTGCTTCACTTATATCTTTTGAGTTATATAGTTTTGCTCTAGTACTTCACTTATATTTTTTAGAGCGCGTCGGTGGATTTGTTTTATAGAAACTATTGATCTCTCATGCTTCACTTAGATTATTTTGAGAATCTTAAATAGCATGTTAATTTCCTTAAATAATCCTAATATGCTAGGTATACAAGATTAATAATAAAATTCTCTTATGAGTGTGTTGAATACTATGAAAAGTTTGATACTTGATAATCGTTTTGAGATATGGAGATGGTGATATTAAAGTTGTGCTAGTTGAGTAGTTGTGAATTTGAGAAATACTTGTGTTAAAGTTTGTGATTCCCGTAGCATGCACGTATGGTGAACCGTTATGTGATGAAGTCGGAGCATGATTTATTTATTGATTGTCTTCCTTATGAGTGGCGGTCGGGGACGAGCGATGGTCTTTTCCTACCAATCTATCCCCCCTAGGAGCATGCGCATAAAACTTTGCTTTGATAAGTCATAGATTTTTGCAATAAGTATATGATTTCTTTATGACTAATGTTGAGTCCATGGATTATACGCACTCTCACCCTTCCACCATTGCTAGCCTCTCTAATACCGCGCACCTTTCGCCGGTATCATACACCCACCATATACCTTCCTCAAAACAGCCACCATACCTACCTATTATGGCATTTTCATAGCCATTCCGAGATATATTGCCATGCAACTTTTCACCATTTCGTTTACTATGACACACTCCATCATTGTCATATTGCTTTACATGATCATGTAGTTGACATTGTATTTGTGGCAAACCCACCATTCATAATTCTTTCATACATGTCACTCATGCATCATTGCATATCCCGGTACACCGCCGGAGGCATTCATATAGAGTCATATCTTGTTCTAAGTATCGAGTTGTAATTCTTGAGTTGTAAGAAAATAAAAGTGTGATGATCATCATTATTAGAGCATTGTCCCAAGTGAGGAAAGGATGATGAAGACTATGATCCCCCCATAAGTCGGGATGATGCTCCGGACAAAAAATAAAACAAAAAAGAGGCCATAAAAAAATAGAAAATGCCCAAATAAAAAAATGAGAGAAAAAGAGAGAAGGGACAATGTTACTGTCCTTTTACCACACTTGTGCTTCAAAGTAGCACCATGATCTTCATGATAGAGAGTCTCCTATGTTGTCACTTTCATATACTAGTGGGAATTTTACATTATAGAACTTGGCTTGTATATTCCAATGATGGGCTTCCTGAAAATGCCCTAGGTCTTCATGAGCAAGCGAGTTGGATGCACACCCACTAGTTTCTTTTGTTCAGCTTTCATATACTTATAGCTCTAGTGCATCTGTTGCATGGCAATCCCTACTCACTCACATTGATATCTATTGATGGGAATCTCCATAGCCCGTTGATATGCCTAGTTGATGTGAGACTATCTTCTCCCTTTTTGTCTTCTCCACAACCACCACTCTATTCCACCTAAAGTGCTATGTCCATGGCTCACGCTCATGTATTGCGTGAAGATTGAAAAAGTTTTGAGAATGTCAAAAGTATGAAACAATTGCTTGGTTTTTCATCGGGGTTGTGCATGATTTAAATATTTTGTGTGGTGAAGATAGAGCATAGCCAGACTATATAATTTTGTAGGGATAACTTTCTTTGGCCATGTTATTTTGAGAAGACATAATTTCTTAGTTAGTATGCTTGAAGTATTATTATTTTTATGTCAATATTAAACTTTTGTCTTGAATCTTTCGGATCTGAATATTCATTCCACAATTGGGAAGAATTACATTGAAATTATGCCAAGTAGCATTCCACATCAAAAATTCTATTTTTATCATTTACCTACTCAAGGACGAGCAGGAATTAAGCTTGGGGATGCTTGATACGTCTCCAACGTATCTATATTTTTTGATTGCTCCATGCTATATTATCTTATGTTTTGGACATTATTGGGCTTTATTATCCACTTTTATATTATTTTTGGGACTAACCTATTAACCTGAGGCCCAACCTAGAATTGTCGTTTTTTTGCCTATTTTAGGGTTTCAAAGAAAAGGATTATCAAACGGAGTCCAAACAGAATGAAACCTTCGGGAACGTGATTTCTGGAACGAACAAGATCCAGGAGAATTGGAACCTACATCAAGCAACCAACAGGGAGGCCACGAGGTAGGGGGCGCGCCTACCCCCCCCAGGCGCGCCCTCCACCCTCGTGGGCCCCCTGTTGCTCCATCGACGTACTACTTCCTCCTATACATACCTACGTACCCCCAAACGATCAGATACAGAGCCACCTAATTCCACCGCCGTAACTTCCTGTATCCACGAGATCCCATCTTGGGGCCTGTTTCGGAGCTCCGCCAGAGGGGGCATCGATCATGGAGGGCTTCTACGTCAACACCATAGCCTCTCTGATGAAGTGTGAGTAGTTTACCTCAGACCTTCGGGTCCATAGTTATTAGCTAGATGGCTTCTTCTCTCTTTTTGGATCTCAATACAAAGTTCTGCCCCTCTCTTGTGGAGATCTATTCGATGTAATCTTCTTTTGCGGTGTGTTTGTTGAGACCGATGAAATGTGGGTGTATGATCAAGTTTATCTATGAACAATATTTGAATCTTCTCTGAATTCTTTTATGAATGATTGGTTATCTTTGCAAGTCTCTTCGAATTATTAGTTTGGTTTGGCCTACTAGATTGATCTTTCTTGCAATGGGAGAAGTGCTTGGCTTTGGGTTCAATCTTGCGGTGTCCTTTCCCAGTGATAGTAGGGGCAGCAAGGCACGTATTATATTGTTGCCATCGAGGATAACAAGATGGGGTTTTCATCATATTGCATGAGTTTATCCATCTACATCATGTCATCTTGCTTAAGGCATTCCTCTATTCTGGTGAAATTAATACTCTAGATGCATGTTGGATAGCGGTCGATGTGTGGAGTAATAGTAGTAGATGCAGGCAGGAGTCGGTCTACTTGTCTCCGACGTGATGCCTATATACATGATCATACCTAGATATTCTCATAACTATGCTCAATTCTATCAATTGCTCAACATTAATTTGTTCACCCATCGTAAAATGCCGATGCTCTTGAGAGAAGCCACTAGTGAAACCTATGGCCCCCGGGTCTATCTTCATCATATTAAATCTTCCAATACTTTGCTTTTATTTTACTTTGCATCTTTATCAAAGAAATACCAAAAATATTATCTTATCATATCTATTAGATCTCACTCTCGTAAGTGACCATGTAGGGATTGACAACCCCTTATCGCGTTGGTTGCGAGGATTTATTTGTTTTGTGTAGGTGCGAGGGACTGGCGCGTAGAATCCTACTGGATTGATACCTTGGTTCCCAAAACTGAGGGAAATACATACGCTACTTTGCTGCACCACCCTTTCCTCTTCAAGGGAAAACCAACGCAAGTGCTCAAGAGGTAGCATTTACTTGCATGTTGCAAATAAGAGAAAAGAAATAAATAAAAGAAAGGAAATAAATGAAGAAAAGATCATATACTAATCTTATGGTAGGTGATGACACCACATAAGGAAAAGTATCAGTAGAAATTTTTATTAGAGATTGACAAACATAGCATTAGTCAATGATGCAACTCATGAAAGGATTAATAAGGGAAGAGAAGATTCACATATAAATATACTATCCTAGAAATCTTTTGTGATTGTGAGCCCTCATCAAAATATTATATGCCAAAATTGTTGACGTTGGACAAGGAAGACAACTTAGTGGTTTATGTTTGTTTATATTCACATAGAAGTCATATTGTCATAGATCATTTAACATGTGGTGCTTGCCCCCTATATTTGCTAGGCAAAAATTCCACACTAAGTAGAGATACTACTTGTGCGTCCAAAACTCTTAAACCCAAATCTTATTTTCAATTGTCCACCATACCTACCTAGGGATTGAGCAAGATCCCTCAAGTAAGTTGTCATCGGTGCAAAAAGGCAATAAAAATTTCTTCTAAAAGTGTGAGATCATTTAGTGTAAGAGAAAATTGAGTGTTGCACGAACTTGTGATGGTGAAGAATAAAAGCGACAGACTGCATAATAAAGGTCGCTATCACAAGGGGCAATGCAACGTGACGTTCTTTTGCACTAAGGGGTTGAGCGTACAAACAAATAAGTTCATGGCAACCTCTGCTTCCCTCTGAGAAGGGCCTATCTTTTACTTTTATGTATTTACTTTTATGCAAAGAGTCAAAGTATTCCTTCGATCCCTTTTTATTTTTCTCCTTTGGCAAGCATCATGTGGTGAGGAAAGATCTAGGCACATATGTCCAGTTGAATATAGATAGCATGAATTATTATTGTTGACATCACCCTTGAGGTGAATACGTTGGGAGGCGAAACTATAAGCCCCTATCTTTCTATGTGTCCGGTTGAAACATTTTGCTCATGCGTACGCGGTGAGTGTTAGCAATCATAAAATACTATATGATGGTTGAGTATGTGGACTTGCCTAAAGGCTCTGATACGTGACCCTTCCAGAAGAGATGATGAATTGTAGTTGCAAAGTTGTCTGAGAACATAGTTTTTTTGGTTTCTAATGGAGTTTTTGATTTATACTTCAATAGTGTGATGAATTGTCACTTATTCATGAGAAGTCTATGATAAAAGTTCTGTGATAAAAGTTTTATGTTTAAGCTTGTTGCTGTTATAATAATGAACTTGATGCTTCTATGTCCGTATTTTGTTTTTATAGACACCTCTCTCTCTAAGCATGTGGACATGTTTTTCTATTTCGGTTTTCGTTTAAGGACAAGCGATGTCTAAGATTGGGGGAGCTGATACGTCCATTTAGCATCATGATTTCTTACTATTATTTATAATGTTTTTATCCAAAAGAATGCTTTTTGGAGTAATTCTAATGCCTTTTCTCTCATAATATGCAAGGTATACACAAAGAGGGAGAATTCCGACAGCTGGAAATTTGGACCTAGAAAAGCTATGCCAGGCCACCTATTCTGCACAACTCCAATCAAGCTGAAACTTCATGGAGATTTTTTATGGATTATTTGAGGAATATTGGAGCAAATAACTACTAGAGGGAGGACTTTCAGGATGGAGCACTGCCGTCTCGAGGCGGAACTTGGGTAGGTGCACTTTTTCCCTCCGGCGGAGCGATTCCGCCGGGGGAACTTCCCTCCCGGAGTGGGAAATCATCGTCATCATCATCATCACCAACAACTCTCCCATCTTGGGGAGGGCAATCTCCATCAACATCTTTAACAACACCATCTCCTCTCAAACCCTAGTTCATCTCTTGTGTTCAATCTTGCTACCGGAACTATAGATTGGTGCTTGTGGGTGACTAGTAGTGTTGATTACATTTTGTAATTGATTACTATATGGTTTATTTGGTGGAAGATTATACGTTCAGATCCAATATGTTATTTAATACCCCTCTGATCTTGAGCATGATTATAATTTGTGAGTAGTTAATTTTGTTCTTGAGGTCATGGGAGAAATCATGTTGCAAGTAATCATGTGAACTTGATATGTGTCCAATATTTTGATAGTATGTATGTTGTGATTCCCTTAGTGGTGTCATGTGAACGTCGACTACATGAAACTTCACCATATTTGGGCCTATAGGAATGCATTTTGGAGTAGCAATTAGATGATGCGTTGTGAGAGTGATAGAAGCTTAATCCCCGGTTTATGCGCTATTCCGTAAGGGACCCGATTGGATCCAAAAGTTTAGTGCTATGGTTAGAATTTATTCTTAATACTTTTCTCGTAGTTCTGGATGCTTGCAGGAGGGTTAATCATAACTAGGAGGTTTGTTCAAGTAAGAATAGCACCTAAGCACCGGTCCACCTACATATCAAATTATTAAAGTACCAAACACGAATTAAGCCAACGTGATGAAAGTGACTAGATGAAAATCCCGTGTACCCTCGAGAAAGCTTTGCTTATCATAAGACACCATTTTGGCCTGTCCTTTGCCTAAAAATGATTGGGATACCTTGCTGCACTTTTGTTACAACTATCGTTACGTGCTCGTTACAAATTACCTTGCTATCAAACTACTCTGCTACTTACAATTTCAGCACTTGCAGACATTACCTTGCTGAAAACCACTTGTCATTTCCTTCTGCTCCTTGTTGGTCTTGACACACTTACTTATCGAAAAGAGCTACAATTGATCCCCTATACTTGTGGGTCATCAGTACACCTTCTACCACAGATCTGAAGGCACGATCTTTGTTGCCAAGAATGGAACATCTCTTGAGAAGGAATTTCTCTCGAAAGAAGTGAGTGGGAGGAAAGTAGAACTTGATGAGGTAATTGTACCTTCTCTCGAATTGGAAAATAGAACATCAGAGAAATCCGTTTCCGTGATGCCTACACCAACTAGAGAGGAAGCTAACGATGATGATCATGAAACTTTAGATCAAGTTACTACTGGACCTCGTAGGTCGAACAGAACACGTTCCGCACCAGAGTGGTACGATAATCCTGTTCTGGACGCTATGTTACTAGACCATGGCGAACCTACGAACTATGAAGAAGCTACGATGAGCCTAGATTCCGATAAATGTCTTGTGGCCATGAAATCTGAGATAGGATCCATGTATGAGAACAAAGTGTGGACTTTGGTGGACTTGCCTGATGATCGGCGAGCCATAGAGAATAAATGGATCTTCAAGAAGAATACTGTTGGGGACATTACTACTGGGCGTAAACTGGCCTATCTGGGCCGGGTCAACTTCATCAGTAGTTCCAGAAGTGATAAAGCCCAAGAAGGCAGATGAGGGCCTAAGGCCCGTAGTCGGTTCAAGACTTCTAGCTATAAACCGGAATTTGTATATATACTTGTATTGTAAGTTAGGAATAAGGAGAGACCAACCCGGATACGAATATTGACCGGTGTTGGGACTCTATGAACCGACGGGTGTCACCCGTGTATATAAGGGGACGACCGAGCGGTGGTTCAGGGACAACGGACAACAACTCGAGACATAGGCGAAGCTTGTTTGCTCCCTAGTCATCGAAATCCCATCAAATCCATCACAACTAGACGTAGACTTTTACCTTCATTGAATTGGCCGTACTAGTATAAACTCTTGCGTCCCTGTGTCCGCTTTAACCCCTTCAAGCTAACCCGTCGCGATGGCTCCACGACTAAGTCCTTTCTCTAGGACATCTGCCGTGACAAAACCACGACAGTTGGCGCCCATCGTGGGGCTATCGCATGATGGTTTCCGGTTCTTGGAGGGCCGCTTTGAAGGACTTGAGGGCTACGCTGTAGGCCGGATGACTAAGAATCGTCGTGGCAAGCTCTACATCGACGACGCAGGCTAGGGCCCCGAGGCCAGCTCAATTGAGTACGGGTACCGGGTCCCCTTTGGTAGCATTCACGTTTTCATTGGCAAGATCGGTGAACCGGGCCCTGAGCTGGACATCTGCACTGACCTCGTCTTGACGGCTCAGCGGGCGCGATCCGCCCGGGTTAAACCGGCCATGAAGCGTGCCTTCGTGGGAGTCATCCATGGAGGAAGTTATGAGGACGGATCGGAGTTTCATGGTGCGACCGTTGTTTGTTCCGGTGACGAGTCTTCGAACGGAGAAACCGAATCTCTTTATCAGCTACAAGATGGCCGGATTGGGAGCTATTCCGATGGCGACAGTATTCCGGACCCCTCTGATCTGCCCAACCGGTTTGGAATATTCATGGCCGGAACACAAGCACCGCTTCATTCTTCGACAGCTGCGGCAACGATCTCCGGTTCAGCAGCGACGACGGCTGCCGGGGCAGGAGGCCCTGTGCGCCCGCCGGCTCAGGTTCGATCAGAACTATTTGATGCGTTGGATGTGCTTGTGGCGGAGGTTAATCCGCCGGATCAGGACGTTCACAATGCGGAGATTGCAAAGGTAAAGGAACAGATCACCCAGGCCAAGGCGGATCTGGCGGCTGAGGATGCTAGGATGGCCGCAGAGCGGGCTGCTTTAGACGCGCAGGCCTACCGGCTTATGTTGGACCAGAGCGCGTTGCATGAAGTCATGAGGAGGAAGCACCGATCCCGTTTACCTCCGGTTTTCGAGGCTAGAGACCTTCTCAACACTCCAGGACCAAGAGTCGGCAATCCGCTGGAGGGAAACCGGGCAGAAGCCCCTGGGACCGGTGCACCGGTTCAGCCTCGTCAGATGGACCCACCTCGTCAAAACACCGTTATACCTCAGGCTGCTTTAACACCTCCGGGTCACTACTCCAACCCAATGGACAATCTTGTTGCCGCTGCTGCACGGCTGGAGGCCATTCCAATTGAAGGTGACTCGCCACAGGCAGTAGAGACGCGACGGGTCAAGGAACTTCTGAGGACAGCTTTGGCCCAACAGGAAGCGTACTCGTATAGCCGTGACCGGATCCACTCGACCCCCCGTCCAAGCCGGAGCTATAGCGGACATATGGATGAACCAGCAGTGTCGAGTAATGAACGATGTGGGGCACCCCGTGACAACAACCCGGCGGGTGGTGCTGATAACGCTCAGGGAGTGGTGGACCGGGCCCGCGCGCGCAAGGAGGCCGAGTTAGCCACACAGCATCAGGCTTGGCAGCTCACGCCGGTTTGTCCAAGCACCTTGACTGAACCTGGTGTTACTTCTAGTTCTTTGGGGGTGCCTTGCCTTATTCCCGCTTTACGCAACATGCGCCTGCCCAAGGATTTCAGGCGCGACAATCAAGGGGCCACGAAACGGAGTTGTCGCCTCGATTTCCGCAGATATATTAAACAAAGAAGCATAATGGATATCTTCGTTATGACAGGTGACATCACTCCGGTTTACAGTACTCAAAGAAGATGACATCATGGCGGTTTACCAATTTATGAGAAGACATTGAAGTTGAAGTTTTTGTTACAGGATTAACATGAACCCGTTCAAAGCAATCTGGGGCCTAATGTTGGGGATATTACTGCTGGGCGTAAACCGGCCTATCTGGGCCGGGTCAACTTCATCAGTAGTTCTAGAAGTGATAAAGCCCAAGAAGGCAGATGAGGGCCTAAGGCCCGTAGTTGGTTCAAGACTTCTAGTTGTAAACCGAAATTTGTATATATACTTGTATTGTAAGTTAGGAATAAGGAGAGACCAACCCGGATACGAATATCGACCGGTGTTGGGACTCTATGAACCGACGGGTGTCACCCGTGTATATAAGGGGATGACCCGGCGGCGGTTCAGGGACAACGAACAACAACTCGAGACATAGGCGAAGCTTGTTTGCTCCCTAGTCATCGAAACCCCATCAAATCCATCACAACTAGATGTAGGCTTTTACCTTCATTGAAGGGGCCGAACTAGTATAAACTCTCTTGCATCCCTGTGTCCGCTTTAACCCCTTCAAGCTAACCCGTCACGATGGCTCCATGACTAAGTCCTTTCTCTAGGACATCTGCCGTGACAAAACCACGACAAATACTGACGTTGATGGTAATGTTCTTGTCTATAAAACTCGACTTGTCGCGAAAGGTTTTCGACAAGTTCAAGGGGTTGACTAAAATGAGACCTTCTCACTCGTCGCGATGCTCCAGTCTGTCCGAATCTGAAGCAAATATGCCTTAGAGGCAATAATAAAGTTGCTATTTTATATTTCCTTGTATCGTGATAAATGTTTATTATTCATGCTAGAATTGTATTAGCCGGAAACTTGATACATTTGTGGATACATAGACAAAACACGGTGTCCCTAGTATTCCTCTACTAAACTAGCTCGTTAATCAAAGATGGTTAACTTTACTAACCATAGACATGTGTTATCATTTGATGAACATGATTACATCATTAGGAGAATGATGTGATGGACACGACCCACCCATTAGCTTAGCATAATGATCGTTAAGTTTTATTGCTATTGCTTTCTTCATAACTTATACCATTCCTTTTACTATGAGATTATGCAACTCTCGAATACCAGAGTAATGCCTTGTGTGCTATCAAATGCCACAACGTAACTGAGTGATTATACAGATGCTCTATAGGTGTCTTTGAAGGTGTTTGTTGGGTTGGCATAGAACGAGACTACGATTTGTCACTTCGAGTATCGAAGAGGTATCTCTGGGCCCTCTCGGTAATGCACATCACTATAAGCCTTGCAAGCAATGTAACTAATGAGTTAGTTACGTGATGATGCATTACGGAATGAGTAAAGAGACTTGCTGGTAACAAGATTGAACTAGGTATGAGGATACTGGCGATTGAATGTCGGGCAAGTAACATACCGATGACAAAGGAAATAACGTATATTGTCATTGCGGAGATCTTCGTAGGATATGTAGGAACCAATATGAGCATCCATGTTCACTATTGGTTATTGACGAGAGATGTGTCTCGGTCATGTCTATATGGTTCTCGAACCCGTAGGGTCCACACGCTTAACGTTCGATGATGATTTCTATTATGAGTAATGTGTTTTGGTGACCGAAGTTTTTTCAGAGTTCCGGATGAGATCACGGACCTGAGGAGGAGTCTCGAAATGGTCGAGAGGTAAAGATTGATATATTGGAAGGTAGTATTAGGACACCGGAAGGGTTCCGGAGTGTATCGGGTACATACCGGAGTACCAGAGGGGTTACCGGAACCCCCTGGGGAAAGATATGGGCCATATGGACCATAGAAGGGAGGCTAACCAGCCCACAAGGGGCTGGTGCACCCCCCACAAGGTAGGAGGCTGAATTGGACTAGGGAAGGGGGCGCCACCCCCTTTCCTTCTCCTACTCCTACTCCATCTCCTTTCTCCCTTTCCCCCTCCATGAGAATGAAAATAAGGGGGCCGAATCCTACTAGGACTGGGAGTCCTAGTAGGACTCCCCCTTACGGCGCCCCCTAGGGCAGGCCTCCTCCCTCTCCCTCCTTTATATACATGGGCAGGGCACCCCTTGGAGACACACTAATTGTTCCAAGTCGTGTGCAGCGTCTCTCTCCACAGTTTGCTCGTCTGGTCCTAGCGTCGTAGTTCTTAGGCAAAGCCTTGCGCGGATCACATCACTGTTATCGTCACCAGGTTGTTGTGCTGATGAAACTCTCCCTTGACCCTCTGTTGGATCAAGAGTTCGAGGGACGTCATCAAGCTGAACGTGTGCAGAACTCGGAGGTGCCGTACATTCGGTACTGGATCGGTTGGATCACGAAGACGTTCGACTACATCAATCGCGTTAACCTAACGCTTCCGCTTTCGGTCCACGAGGGTACGTGGACACACTCTCTCTCCCTCTCGTTGCTATGCATCTCCTAGATAGATCTTGCGTGATCGTAGGATTTTTTTGAAATTGCATGTTGTGTTCCCCAATAGTGGCATTCGAGCCAGGTCTATGCGTAGATGATATGCACGAGTAGAACACAAAGAGTTGTGGGCGATAATAGTCATAGTCCTTACCACCAACGTCTTATTTTTATTCGGCAGTATTGTTGGATGAAGCGGCCCAGACCGACATTACATGATCGCGTCCATGAGACTGGTTCTATCGACGTGCTTTGCACACAGGTGGCTGGCGGGTGTCTGTTTTTGGAACTTTAGTTGAACCAAGTTTGACTACGGGGGGTCCTTGTTGAAGGTTAAAACAGCACACTTGACGAAAAATCGTTGTGGTTTTGATGCGTAGGTAAGAACGGTTCTTGCTAGAAGCCCGTAGCAGCCACGTAAACTTGCAACAAAAAAATAGAGGGCGTCTAACTTGTTTTTGTAGGGCATGTTGTAATGTGATATGGTCAAGACTTGATGCGATATAAATTGTTGTATGAGATGATCAAGTTTTGTAGAAGTTATCGGCAACTCACAGGAGCCTTATGGTTGTCGCTTTCTTGTTTGAAATGCAATCGCCATGTAATTGCTTTACTTTATCACTAAGCGGTAGCGATAGTCGTAGAAGCAATAGTTGGCGAGACAACAATGACGCTATGATGAAGATCAAGGTGTCAAGCCGGTGACGATGGAGATCATGACGGTGCATTGGAGACGAAGATCAAAGGCACAAGATGATGATGGCCATATCATGTCACATATTTTGATTGCATGTGATGTTTATCTTTTACGCATCTTATTTTGCTTAGTACTACGGTAGCATCATAAGATGATCCCTCACTAAATTTCAAGGTACAAGTGTTCTCCCTGAGTATGCACCGTTGCTACAGTTCATCGTGCCGAGACACCACGTGATGATCGGGTGTGATAAGCTCTACATTCACATACAATGGGTGCAAGCCAGTTTTGCACGTGCAGAATACTCCAGTTAAACTTGACGAGCCTAACATATGCAGATATGGCCTCGAAACACTGGGACTGAAAGGTCGAACATGAATCATATAGTAGATATGATCAACATAGTGATGTTCACCATTGAAAACTTCTCCATCTCACGTGATGATCGGACATGGTTTAGTTGATATGGATCACATGATCATTTAGATGACTAGAGGGATGTCTATCTAAGTGGGAGTTCTTAAGTTATATGATTAATTGAACTTAATTTATCATGAACTTAGTCCTGATAGTATTTGCTTGTCTATGTTGTAGATCAATAGCTCATGATATAGCTCCTCTCTTATTTTTGATATGTTCCTAGAGAAAAATAAGTTGCAATATGATAGTAGTAATCATGCGGACTGGGTCCGTGATCTAAGAATTATCCTCATTGTTGCATATAAGAATTATTTCCTTGATGCACCGCTAGGTGACGGACCTATTGTAGGAGCAGATGCAGACGTTATGAACATTTGGCAAGCTCGGTATGATGACTACTTGATAGTTTAGTGCGCCATGCTTTACGGCTTAGAACAGGGACTTCAAAAATGTTTTGAACGACACAGAGCATATAAGATGTTCCAAGAGCTGAAATTGGTATTTCAGACTCATGCCGAGTCGAGAGGTATGAGACCGCTGACAAGTAATTTGCCTACAAGATGGAGGAGAATAGCTCAACCAGTGAGCATGTGCTTAGAATGTCTGAGTACTACAATCGCTTGAATCAAGTGGGAGTTAATATTCCAGATAAGATAGTGATTGACAGAGTTTTCTAGTCACTATCACCAAGTTACTGGAACTTCGTGATGAACTATAATATGCAAGGGATTGCGAAAACGATTCCCGAGCTCTTCGTGATGTTGGAATCGACGAAGGTAGAAATCATGAAAAACATCAAATGTTGATGGTTGACAAGACCACTACTTTCAAGTAAAAGGCAAGGGAAAGAAAGGGAACTTCAAGAAGAATGGCAAGCAAGTTTCCACTCCCATGAAGAAGCCCCAAGCTAGCCCCAAGCCTGAAATTGAGTCCTTCTACTGCAAAGGAAATGGTCACTGGAAGCGGTGCTGTCCCAAATACTTGGCGGATAAGAAGGATGGCAAAGTGAACAAAAGTATATATGATATACATGTTATTGATGTGTACTTTACTAGTGTTCATAGTAACCCCAGGGTATTTGATACCGGTTCAGTTACTCAGATTAGTAACTCGAAATAGGAATTGCACAATGAACAAAGACTAGTTAAGGGTGAGGTGACGATGTGTGTTGGAAGTGATTCCAAGGTTGATAAGATCACCATCGCATACTCCCTCTACCTTCGAGATTAGTGTTGAACCTAAATAAATGTTATTTGGTGTTTGCGTTGAGCATGTATATGATTGGATCATGTTTATTGCAATACGGTTATTCATTTAAGTCAGAGAAAAATTATTGTTCTACTTACATGAATAAAACTGGTCATACACCCAATGTGAATGGTTTGTTGAATCTCGATCGTGGTTCTACACATATTCATAATATTGATGCCAAAAGATGCAAAGTTGATATTAATAGTGCAACATATTTGTGGCACTGTCGTTTAGGTCATATTGGTGTAAAGCGCATGAAGAAACTCCATGCGGATGGACTTTTGGAATCACTTGACGCTTGCAAACCATGCCTCATGGGCAAGATGACTAAGACTCCGTTCTCCAGAACAATGGAGCGAACCATAGACTTATTGGAAATAATACATACCGATATATGTGGTCCGATGAGTGTTGATGCTCATGGCAGGTATCGTTATTTTTCTTACCTTCATAGTTGATTTGAGAAGATATAGGTATATCTACTTAATGAAACACAAGTCTGAATCATTTTGAAAATTCAAAGAATTTTAGAGTGAAGTGGAGAATCATCATAACAAGAAAATAAAGTTTCTGAAATCTGATCGTAGAGGCGAATATTTGAGTTACGAGTTTTGGCCTTCATTTAAAACAATGTTGAATAGTTTCACAACTCACGCCACCTGGAACACCACGGCGTAATGGTGTGTCCGAATGTCGTAACTGTACTTTATTAGATATGGTGCGATCTATGATGTCTCTTATCGATTTATCGTTATCGTTTTGGGGGTTATGCATTAGAGACAGCTTCATTCATGTTAAATAGGGCACCATCTAAATCCGTTGAGACGACACCGTATGAACTATGGTTCGGCAAGAAACCAAAGTTGTCGTTTCTTAAAGTTTGGGTTTGCGATACTTATGTGAAAAAGTTTCAAACTGATAAGCTCAAACCCAAATCGGAGAAGTGCGTCTTCATAGGATACCCAAAATAAATTGTTGGGTACACCTTCTATCGCAGATCCGAAGGCAAGATATTTGTTGCTAAGAATGGATCCTTTCTAGAGAAGGAGTTTCTCTCGAAAGAAGTGAGTGGGAGGAAAGTAGAACCTGATGAGGTAATTGTACCTTCTCCCGAATTGGAAAGTAGTTCATCACAGAAATCATTTCCAGTGATTCCTACACCAATTAGTGAGGAAGCTAATGATGATGATCATGAAAATTCAGATCAAGTTACTTCCGAACCTCGTAGGTCAACCAGAGTATGGTCCGCACCAGAGTGGTACGGTAATCCTGTTCTGGAAGTCATGTTACTAGACCATGACGAACCTATGAACTATGAGGAATCATTGATGAGCCTAGATTCCGCGAAATGGCTTGAGGCCATGAAATCTGAGATGGGATCCATGTATGAGAACAAAGTATTGACTTTGATTGACTTTCCTGATGATCGGCAAACCATTGAGAATAAATGGATCTTCAAGTGGAAGACGATGGTTGATAGAAATGTTACTATATACAAATCTCGAATTGTCGCAAAAGGTTTTCGACGAGTTCAAGGTGTTGACTATGATGGGATTTTCTCACTCATATCGATGCTTAAAAGTCTATGCGAATCATGTTAGCAGTTTCCACATTTTATGAAATCTAGCAAATGGATGTCAAAATTGTATTCCTTAATGGATTTATTAAAGAAGAGTTTTATATGATGCAACTAGAAGGTTTTCTGAATCCTAAAGGTGCTAACAAAGTGTGCAAGCTCCAGCGATCCATCTATGGACTGGTGCAAGCATCTCGGAGTTGGAATATACGCTTTGATGAGTTGATCAAAGCATATAGTTTTATACAGACTTGCGGTGAAGTCTGTATTTACAAGAAAGTGAGTGGGAGCACTACAGCCTTTCTGATAGTTATATGTGAATGATATATTGTTGAACGGAAATGATGTAGAATTTTATGGAAAGCATAAAGGAGTGTTCGAAAGGAGTTTTTCAAAGAAAGACCTCGGTGAAGCTACTTACATATTGGGCATCAAGATCTATAAAGATAGATCAAGATGCTTGATAAGACATTCGATGAGTACATACCTTGATAAGATTTTGAAGGAGTTCAAAATGGATCAGTCAAAGAAAGAGTTCTTGCCTGAGTTGTAAGGTATGAAGTTGAGTAAGACTCAAAACTCGACCACGGCAGAAGATAGAGAGATAATGAAAGTCATTTCCTATGCCTCAGCCATAGGTTCTATAAAGTATGCTATGTTGTGTACCAGACCTATTATGTACCTTGCCATGAGTTTGGCAAGGGGGTACGATAGTGATCCAGGAGTGGATCACTGGACAACGGTCAAAGTTATCCTTAGTTACCTAAGAGGACTAAGGAAATATTTCTCGGTTATGGAGAAGATAAAGAGTTCATAGTAAAGAGTTATGTTGATGCAAGATTTTACATCAATCCAGATAACTCTAAGTCTCAATCTGGATACATATTGAAAGTGGGAGCAATTAGCTAGAGTAGCTCCATGCAGAGCATTATAGACATAGAAAATTTGCAAAATGCATACGACTCTGAATGTGGCAGGCGCGTTGACTCTAGTAAACCCTTTGGGTGTTAATTACAAGCAAAACATGATCACACCTTAGTAATCTTTGGGTGTTATTCACATGGCAATGTGAACAAGATTGCTGACTCTAGTAAATCGTTTCGGTGTTAATCACATGGTGATGTGAACTATTGGTGTTAAATCACATGGTGATGTGAACTAGATTATTGACTCTAGTGCAAGTGGGAGACTGAAGGAAATATGCCCTAGAGGCAATAATAAAGTTGTTATTTTATATTTTCTTATATCGTGAGAAATGTTTATTATTCATGCTAGAATTGTATTAACCAGAAACTTGATACATGTGTGGATACATTGACAAAACACAATGTCCCTAGTAAGCCTCTACTAGACTAGCTCGTTAATCAAAGATGGTTAACTTTCCTAACGATAGACATGTGTTGCCATTTGATGAACATGATTGCATCATTAGGAGAATGATGTGATGGACAAGACCCACCTGTTAGCTTAGCATAATGATCGTTAAGTTTTATTGCTATTACTTTCTTCATGACTTATACATATGCCTTTGACTATGAGATTATGCAACTCCCGAATACCGGAGGAACACCTTGTGTGCTATCAAACTTCAAAACGTAACTGGGTGATTATAAAGATGCTCTACAGGTGTCTCCGAAGGTGTTTGTTGGGTTGGCATAGATCGAGATTAGGATTTGTCACTTCGAGTACCGGAGATGTATCTCTGGGCCCTCTTGGTAATGCACATCACCATAAGCCTTGCAAGCAATGTAAGTAATGAGTTAGTTACATGCTGATGCATTAAAGAATGAGTAAAGAGACTTGCTGGTAACGAGATTGAACTAGGTATGAGGATATCGATGATCGAATCTTGGGCAAGTAAGATACCGATGACAAAGGGAATAACATATATTGTCATTGCAGTTTGACCGATAAAGATCTTCGTAGAATATGCAGGAACATATATGAGAATCCAGGTTCCGCTATTGGTTATTGACTGGATATGTGCCTCGGATATGTCTATATAGTTCTCGAACCCGTAGGGTCCGCACGCTTAATGTTCGATACCGATTTGTATTATGAGTAATGTGTTTTGGTGAGCGAAGTTTGTTCGGAGTCCCAGATGAGATCACGGACATGACGAGGAGCCTCGAAATGGTTGAGAGGTAAAGATTGATATATTGGAAGGTACTATTCGGACACCGGAAGGGTTCTAGAGTGTATCGGGTACATACCGGAGTACCGGAGGGGTTACCCAAACCCCCGGGGGAAAGATATGGGCCATATGGGCCATAGGAGGGAGGCTAACCAGTCCACAAAGGGCTGGTGCGCCCCCCACAAGGTAGGAGGCCGAATTGGACTGGGGATGGGGGTGCCACCCCCTTTCCTTCTCCTACTCCCTCTCCTTTCCCCCTTTCCCCCTCCATGAGAAGGAAAAGAAGGGGGCCGAATCCTACTAGGATTGGGAGTCCTAGTAGGACTCCCCCCTTATGGCGCGCCCCCTAGGGCCATCCTCCTCCCTCTCCCTCCTTTATATACGTGGGAAGGGCACCCCTTGGAGACACACCAATTGTTCGAAGCCATGTGCAGCATCTCTCTCCACAGTTTGCTCCTTTGATCATAGCATCGTAGTGCTTAGGCGAAGCCCTGCGCGGATCACATCACCATCACCATCACAGTCACCACGCTGTCGTGCTGACGAAACTCTCCCTCGGCCCTCTTCTAGATCAAGAGTTCGAGGGACGTCATCGAGCTGAACATGTGCAAAACTCGGAGTTGTCGTGCGTTCGGTACTTGATCGGTTGGATCGCGAAGATGTTCGACTACATCAACCGTGTTAACCTAATGCTTCCGCTTTCGGTCTATGAGTGTACGTGGACACACTCTCCCCCTCTCGTTGCAATGCATCTTCTAGATAGATCTTGCGTGATCGTAGGAATTTTTTTTGAAATTGCATGCTACGTTCCCCGACAGAATCATGTTACCAATTGCCGCATTTTATGATTACGAATCTTGCAAATGGACATCAAAACTGCATTCCTTAATGGATTTCTTAAATAAGAGTTGTGTATGATGCAACCAGAAGGTTTTGTCAATCCTAAAGGTGCTAAAAAGTGTGCAAGCTCCAGCGATCCATCTATGGACTGGTGCAAGCATCTCGGAGTTGGAATATACGCTTTGATGAGGTGATCAAAGCATATGGTTTTATACATACTTATGAAGAAGCCTGTATTTACAAGAAAGTGAGTGGGAGCTCTGTAGCCTTTCTAATATTATATGTGGATGACATATTGTTAATTGGAAATGATGTAGAATTTTTGGATAGCATAAAAGGATACTTGGATAAGAGTTTTTCAATGAAAGACCTTGGTGAAGCTACTTATATATTAGACATCAAGATCTATAGAGATAGATCAAGACGCTTAATAGGACTTTCACAAAGCACATACCTTGACAGAGTTTTGAAGAAGTTCAAAATGGATCAGTCAAAGAAAGGGTTCTTGCCTGTGTTGCAAGGTGTGAAACCGAGTTAGACTCAAAGCCCGACCACTTCAGAAGATAGAGGGGAAATTAAAGTCATTCCCTATGCCTCAGCCATAGGTTCTATCATGTATGTTATGCTATGTACCAGACCTGATGTGTGCCCTACCATAAGTCTGTTAGCGAGGTACCAATGTAATCCACGAGTGGATCACTGGACAGCGGTCAAGAACACCCTGAAGTACCTGAAAAGGACCAAGGATGTGTTTCTCATTCATGGAGGTGAAAAAGAGCTCATCATAAATGGTTACATCGATGCTAGCTTTGACACTGATCCAGATGACTCTAAGTCACAAATCGGATACGTATTTATATCGAATGTGAAGCAGAGTACATGGTTGCTTTGGAAGCAGCAGATGAAGGAGTCTGGATGAAGGAGTTCATATCGGATCTAGGTGTAATACCTAGTGCATCGGGTCCACTGAAAATATTTTTTGACAATATTGGAGAAATTGCCTTAGCGAAGGAATCCAGATTTCACAAAAGAACCAAACACATCAAGAGACGCTTCAAATCCATCCGTGATCAAGTTAAGGACGGAGACATAGAAATTTGCAAAATACATACAGATATGAATGTAGCAGACCCGTTGACTAAGCCTCTTGCATGTGCAAAACATGATCAACACCAAGACTCCATGGGTGTTAGATTCATTACTATGTAATCTAGATTATTGACTCTAGTGCAAGTGGGAGACTGAAGGAAGTATGCCCTAGAGGCAATAATAAAAGTTGTTATTTTATATTTCCTTATTCATGATAAAGGTTTATTATTCATGCTAGAATTGTGTTGACCGGAAACCTTAATACATGTGTGAATACATAAACAACATCGTGTCCCTAGTGAACCTCTACTTGACTAGCTCATTGATCAAAGATGGTTAAGGTTTCCTAACCATGGACATGAGTTTTCATTTGATAACGGGATCACATCATTAAGAGAATGATGTGATGGACAAGACCCATACGTTAGCTTAGCATTACGATCGTTCAGTTTTATTGCTATTGCCCTCTTCATGTCAAATACATATTCCTTCGACTATTAGATTATGCAACTCCCGGATACTAAAGGAATGCCTTGCATGCTATCAAATGTCACAACGTAACTAGGTGATTATAAAGATGATCTACAGGTATCTATGAAGGTGTTTGTTGAGTTGGCATAGATCGAGATTAGGATCTGTCACTCCGAGTATCGGAGAGGTATCTCTGGGCCCTCTCGGTAATACACATCATAAGCTTGCAAGCAAATGACTAAGGAGTTAGTCACGAGGTGATGTATTATGTAACAAGTAAAGAGACTTGCCGGTAACGAGATTGTACTAGGTATGAAGATACCGACGATCGAATCTCGGGCAAGTAACATACCGACAGACAAAGGGAATAACATATGTTGTCATAACGGTTCGACCGATAAAGTTCTTCGTAGAATATGTAGGAGCTGATACGTCCATTTTGCATCATGCTTTCATATCGATGTTTATTGCATTATGGGCTATTATTTCACATTATGTCACAATACTTATGCCTATTCTCTCTTATTTTACAAGGTTTACATAAGGAGGGAGAACGCCGGTAGCTAGAATTCTGGGCTGGAAAAGGAGCAAATATTAGAGACCTATTCTGCACAACTCCAAAAGTCCTGAAACTCCACGGAATATCTTATAATAAATAATGAAAAATCATCGCCAAAGATGAAGACCAGGGGGCCCACACCCTGTTCATGAGGGTGGGGGCGCGCCCCCCACTAGGGCGCGCCCCCTACCTCGTGGGGCGCCCTGGTGGCTCTCCAGTGACCATCTTCTGCTATATGAAGTCTTTCGATGAGAAAAAAACAGGAAGCAATCTTTCGGGACGAAACTCCGCCGCCACAAGGTGGAACCTTGGTGGATCCAATCTAGAGCTCCGGCAGAGCTGTTCTGCCGGGGAAAACTTCCCTCCCGGAGGGGGAAATCATCGCCATCGTCATCACCAACGCTCCTCTCATCGGGGGAGGGCAATCTCCATCAACATCTTCACCAGCACCATCTCATCTCAAAACCCTAGTTCATCTCTTGTATCCAATTCTTGTCTCCAAGTCCGGGATTGGTGCTAGTAGGTTGCTAGTAGTGTTAATTACTCCTTGTAGTTGATGCTAGTTGGTTTAATTGGTGGAAGATCCTATATGTATATTATTACCCCTCTGATTATGAGCATGAATATGCTTTGTGAGTAGTTACATTTGTTCCTGAGGACAAGGGAGAAGTCTTGCTATTATTAGTCATATGAATTTGGTATTCGTTCGATATTTTGATGAGATGTATGTTGTCTAGCCTCTAGTGGTGTTATGTGAACGTCGACTACATAACACTTCACCATTATTTGAGCCTAGAGGAAGGCATTGGGAAGTAATAGGTAGATGATGGTTTGCTAGAGTGACAGAATCTTAAATCCTAGTTTATGCGTTGCTTCGTAAGGTGCTGATTTGGATCCATATGTTTCATGCTATGGTTGGGTTTACCTTAATACTTTTGTTGTAGTTGCGGATTCTTGCAATAGAGGTTAATAATAAGTGGGATGTTTGTTCAAGTAAGAACAGCACCCAAGCACCGGTCCACCCACATATCAAATTATCAAAGTACCGAACGCGAATCATATGAACGTGATGAAAACTAGCTTGACGATATTCCCATGTGTCCTCGGAAGCGCTTTCCTTATATAAGAGTTTGTTCAGGCTTGTCCTTTGCTACAAAAAAGATTGGGCCACCTTGCTGCACTTTGTTTACTTTTGTTACTTGTTGCTCGTTACAAATTATCTTATCACAAAACTATCTGTTACCACTTATTTCAGTACTTGTAGAGAATACCTTGCTGAAAACCGCTTATTATTTCCTTCTGCTCCTCGTTGGGTTCGACACTCTTACTTATCGAAAGGACTACGATAGATCCCCTATACTTGTGGGTCATCAAGACTCTTTTCTGGCGCCGTTGCCGGGGAGTGAAGCGCCTTTGGTAGGTGGAATTTGGTAAGGAAAAATTTATAAAGTGTGCTGAAATTTACTGTCCCTTGTTACTATGGAAAGTAATCCTCTGAGGGGCCTGTTCGGGGTATCTTCACTCCGACTAGTAGAGCAAAGAGTTTCTCCTCAACCTACTGAACCTATCGAAAATGAAATTCCTTTTGAGTATCCTTCGGGTATGATAAAAAAACTGCTAGATAATCCTTTTACAGGAGATGGAACAAAGCATCCTAATGAACACCTAATATATGTGGATGAAGTTTGTGGATTATTTAAGCTTGCAGGTATACCCGATGATGTTGCTAAGAAGAAGGTCTTCCCTTTATATTTGAAGGGAGACGCATTGACATGGTATAGGCTATGTGATGATACGAGATCATGGAACTATAGAAGATTGAAATTGGAATTTCATCAAAAGTATCACCCTATGCATCTTGTTCATCGTGATCGCAATTATATATATAATTTTTGGCCTCGCAAAGGATAAATCATCGATCAAGCTTGGGGGAGGCTTAAATCAATGTTATATTCATGCCCCAATCATGAGCTCCCAAGAGAAACAATTCTTCAAAAAATTTATGCTCAGCTTTCTGAAAATAATTGCACCATGCTCGATACTTCTTGTGCTAGCTCTTTTATGATGAAGACTATTGGATTTAGATGGGATTTATTGCATAGAATTAAACGCAACTCTAAAGATTTGGATCTCGACGAAGGTAAGGAGTCAGGTATGACACCTAAGTTTGATTGTGTCAAATCTTTTATGAATACCGCTATTTTCCGTAAGTTTAGCACTAAATATGGACTTGATTCTGAGATAGTAGCTTCTTTCTGTGAATCTTTTGCTACTTATGTTGATCTCCCTAAGGAGAAGTGGTTTAAATATCATCCTCCCATAGAAGTAAAAGTAGCTGCACCTATTAAAGTTGAAGAAAAGACTATCACTTGTAATGATCCTATTGTTGCTACTTCTTATGTTGAGAAACCACAATTCCCTGTTAGAATAAAGGATCATGCTAAAGTAGACCTGGCCAAACCTCGGGCCGGGCCGGGCTTCGGGCCGGGCCTAGCCAAGCCCGACGAAAAAAACCCAGGCCCGAGACCGGCCCAGCCCGGCCATCGGGCCTGTTTTCTAGGCCCGAGCCCGGCCCGAACATGCAAAAGCCCGCCGGGCCCCGGGCTGGCCCGGACCGACCTTCAGAAAACTGCAAAAACGACGGGCCTGGGCCCGGCCTGGCCCGGCCACCGGGCTCAAAATCTAGGCCCAAACCCGGCCCGGGGGCAGCGTCGGGCCGGGCCGGGTCAGGCTTTTTCGGGCCGGGCCGGCTGGGCCGGGCTGCCCATGGACAGGTCTATGCTAAAGCTTCAACTGTGGTTCATAAAAGCAATATTAGAACTTATATACCTCCTGAACAAGTTAAAGTTGAACCTAATGTTGCTATTGTTAAAGATCTCTTGTCTAATAATATTGATGGGCATGCTATTCTGTTCTGCGGTGAAACTGCTAGAATTGCTAAACCTTGTGCTAAAGATAAACATAGACCTATGGTAGGCGTGCCTGTTATTTCTGTTAAAATAGGACAACATTGTTATCATGGCTTATGTGATATGGGTGCTAGTGGTAGTGTTATACCTTATGACTTGTATAAAGAAATCAAGCATGAAATTGCACCTACTGAGTTAGAAGATATTGATGTCACAATTAAACTTGCTAATAGAGATACTATTTCAGCAGTGGGAATTGTTAGAGATGTTGAAGTCTTGTGCGGGAAAACTAAATATCCTGCTGATTTTCTAGTTCTTAGCTCCCCACAAGATAGCTTTTGTCCCATTATATTTGGTAGACCCTTCTTGAATACTGTTAATGCTAAGATAGACTGCGAAAAGAATGTTGTTACTATTGGCTTGGATGATATGACTCATGAATTTAATTTCTCTAAATTTAGTAAACAACACTGTGAAGAAGAATTGCCTAGTAAGGTTGAAATTATTGGTCTTGCTTCTATTGCCGTACCTCCTAGTGATCCTATAGAACAATATTTGCTAGACCATAAGAATGATATGTTTATGAATGAAAGAAGGGAAATAGATGAAGTATTCTTTAAACAGAAACCTATTCTGAAACAGAATTTTCCTGTTGAAATCCTAGGGGATCCCCCTCCACCTAAGGGTGGTCCCGTGTTTGAGCTTAAACCGTTGCCTGATAATCTTAAATATGCTTATCTTGATGAAAAGAAGATATATCCTGTTATTATTAGTGCTAACCTTTCAGAGCATGAAGAAGAAAGATTATTGAAAACTCTGAAGAAGCACCGTGCTGCTATTGGATATACTCTTGATGATCTTAAGGGCATTAGTCCCACTCTATGTCAACATAAAATAAATTTGGAAGCAGATGCCAAACCAGTTCGTGATCCTCAACGATGTCTGAATCCTAAAATGAAAGAAGTGGTAAGAAAAGATATACTGAAGCTTCTGGAGGCAGGTATAATTTATCCCGTTGCTGATAGTCAGTGGGTAAGTCATGTTCATTGTGTCCCTAAGAAGGGAGGTATTACTATTGTTCCTAATGATAAAGATGAATTGATTCCACAAAGAATTATTACAGGTTATAGGATGGTAATTGATTTCCGCAAATTAAATAAGGCTACTAAGAAAGATCATTACCCCTTACCTTTTATCGATCAAATGCTAGAAAGATTATGCAAACATACACATTACTTCTTTCTAGATGGTTATTCTGGTTTCTCTCAAATACATGTGTCGGCTAAAGATCAATCAAAGACTACTTTTACATGCCCTTTTGGTACTTTTGCTTATAGACGTATGCCTTTTGGTTTATGTAATGCACCTGCTACCTTTCAAAGATGCATGATGGCTATATTCTCTGACTTTTGTGAAAAGATTTGTGAGGTTTTCATGGATGACTTTTCCGTCTATGGATCTTCTTTTGATGGTTGCTTGAGAAATCTTGATCGAGTTTTGCAGAGATGTGAAGAAACTAATCTTGTCTTGAATTGGGAAAAGTGCCACTTTATGGTTAATGAAGGTATTGTCTTGGGGCATAAAGTTTCTGAAAGAGGTATTGAAGTTGATAAAGCCAAGGTTGATGCTATTGAAAAGATGCCATGTCCCAAGGACATCAAAGGTATAAGAAGTTTCCTTGGTCACGCCGGATTTTATAGGAGGTTCATTAAGGACTTCTCAAAAATTTCTCGGCCTCTGACTAATTTATTACAAAAATATATACCATTTGTCTTTGATGATGATTGAGTAGAAGCATTTGAAATACTTAAGAAAGCATTAGTCTCTGCACCTATTGTTCAGCCACCTGATTGGAATTTACCCTTTGAAATTATGTGTGATGCTAGCAATTATGCTATAGGTGATGTTCTAGGGCAAAGAGTTGATAAGAAATTAAATGTTATCCATTATGCTAGTAAGACTCTAGACAATGCTCAAAGAAATTATGCTACTTCTGAAAAAGAACTTTTAGCAGTTGTATTTGCTTGTGATAAGTTCAGACCTTATATTGTTGATTCTAAAGTAACAATCCACACTGATCATGCTGCTATTAAATATCTTATGGAGAAGAAAGATGCTAAACCTAGACTTATTAGATTGGTTCTCTTGCTGCAAGAATTTGATTTACATATTGTTGATAGAAGAGGAGCTGAGAACCCCGTTGCAGACAACTTATCTAGGTTAGAGAATGTTCTTGATGACCCACTAACTATTGATGATAGCTTTCCTGATGAACAATTAAATTTCATAAGTACTTCTCGAAGTACTCCTTGGTATGCTGATTATGCAAATTACATTGTTGCTAAATTCATACCACCTAGCTTCACATACCAACAAAAGAAAAAGTTCTTCTATGATTTGAGACATTACTTTTGGGATGACCCACATCTTTATAAAGAAGGAGTAGATGGTGTTATTAGACGTTGTGTACCCGAGCATGAACAGGAACAGATCCTACGCAAGTGCCACTCCAAAACTTATGGAGGACACCACGCGGCTGCTAGAACTGCACATAAGGTATTACAATCCGGTTTTTTTGGCCTACTCTCTTCAAGGATGCTCGTAAGTTTGTCCTATCTTGTGATGAATGTCAAAGAATTGGTAATATTAGTAGACGTCAAGAAATGCCTATGAATTATTCACTTGTTATTGAACCATTTGATGTTTGGGGCTTTGATTATATGGGACCCTTTCCTGCCTCTAATGGATATACACATATTTTTGTTGCTGTTGATTACGTTACTAAGTGGGTAGAAGCTATTCCAACTAGTAGTGTTGATCATAACACTTCTATTAAAATGCTTAAAGAAGTTATTTTTCCGAGGTTTGGAGTCCCTAGATATTTAATGACTGATGGTGGTTCACATTTTATTCATGGTGCTTTCCGTAAAATGCTTGCTAAATATGACATCAATCATAGAATTGCATCTCCGTATCACCCACAGTCTAGTGGTGAAGTAGAATTGAGTAATAGAGAACTCAAATTAATTTTGCAAAAGACTGTCAATAGGTCTAGAGAGAATTGGTCCAAGAAACTTGATGATGCATTATGGGCCTATAAAACTGCATATAAAAATCCTATGGGTGTGTCTCCGTATAAAATGGTATATGGAAAAGCATGTCACTTACCTCTCGAACTAGAACATAAGGCATATTGGGCTATTAAAGAGCTCAACTATGATTTCAAACTTGCCGGTGAGAAGAGGTTATTTGATATTAGCTCACTTGATGAATGGAGAACCCAAGCTTATGAAAATGCCAAGTTGTTTAAAGAAAAAGTTAAAAGATGGCATGACAAAAGGATACAAAAGTGTGAGTTTAATGTAGGTGATTATGTATTGCTATACAACTCTCGTTTAAGATTTTTTGCAGGGAAACTTCTCTCTAAATGGGAAGGCCCCTATGTTATCGAGGAGGTCTGTCGTTCCGGTGCCATAAAAATCAACAACTTCGAAGGCACAAATCCGAAGGTGGTAAACGGTCAAAGAATCAAACATTATATCTCAGGTAATCCCATAAATATTGAAACCAATATTATTGAAACAGTAACCCCGGAGGAATACATAAGGGATACTTTCCAGAATGTTTCAGACTCCGAAAAGGAATAGGTATGTGGTACGGTAAGTAAACCGATTCCAAAACAATTTTAAGGCAATATTTCTCCATTTTGGAATATTTAGAAAAATAGAAAAATAAGTAGCAATCCGGGAAGGACACGAGGGCCCCACGAGGGTGGAGGGTGCGCCCTACCCCCTGGGCGCGCCCCCTACCTCGTGAGCACCTCGTGTGCCTTCCGAACTCCGTTTTCTTGCACGATACGTATTTTGGTCGGTAAAAATTCACTATATATTCTCCCGAAGGTTTTGACTCCTGTATCACGCAATTATCCTCTGTTTTTGTTTCGAGCTGTCCCGTTGCAGATTAGATCAACATGTCTTCCCAGGTTTTGGAAGGAGAAAGCTATGTGGATGATTACTTAGCTAATCCTAAGGTCTATGGAGATGTGGTGCACGATGGTTGAACCACGGAGGAAGAAGAGGACTATGAACCCAATGGGAAGGAGGAGACGAGCTCAGATGAAGATGAAGCCCCATTATCTCAACCTGGGGATATGCACGTGGAGTTCAAAAAGTCAAGTCTCCCTGATAGGGTAAAGAAACCCAAGTTCGAGTTTATCCCTTTTCGTCTCTTGCTGGAAAATAAGCAGAACCTATGCCAAAAGATATTAACCCTGGAGTGTGAGATTGATGATCTGAGGGATCAAAATGCCATCCCTAAGCGTAAATTAAGGGAGAAGTCTATGCCATCAACTAAGTCAACAACACCTCCACCTTCTTCACCAACCAAGGAGATATAATCACATGGGTATGGGCACTCCCCTTGGAAACCGCCAAGCTTGGGGGAGGTGCCCCGGTATCGTATCACAATCACAACTCCTATGTTTACCGTTTTCCTTAGTTCGATCCTATTAGTAGTATTTTGATCTAGTAGAATAAAGTTTATGGCATGATCTAGTTTTGAGTTTTGCCTTATGGTCTCTCTATGTAATCGAGTCCGTGAGCTATATAATAAAGATTAGTGTTGAGTCAAGGGCTTGATTTTCTTGCTATGATCTTGGGTGAATAAAAGAAAAGAGAAAAAAAGTAACAAAGAGATCATGTGACTTTTATGGAGAGTAATGAGCTCACATAGAAAGAGTATGGTGAATAAAAGTTACTGAGGGTTGAGAAACATAGTTTTGGTCATCGTTGCAATTAATAGGAAGTAATAAAGAAAGAGAGGTCTTCACATATAAATATATTATCATTGACATCTTTTATGATTGGGAGCACTCATTAAAATATGACATGCTAAAGTGTTGATATTGGACAAGGAAGACAACATGATGAGTTATGTTTTCTTATATCTGAGATAAAGTATGTTGTCATGGATCCTCCAACATGTTGAGCTTGCCTTTCCCCCTCTTGCTAGCCAAATTCTCAGCACCAAGTAGAGATACTACTTGTGCTTCCAAATACCCTTAAACCAGTTTTGCCATGAGAGTCCACCATATCTACCTATGGATTGAGTAAGATCCTTCAAGTAAGTTGTCATCGGTGCAAAGCAATAAAAATTGCTCTAAATATGTATGATTGATGGGTGAGGGAGAAATAAGCTTTATACAATCTTGTGATGTGGAAGTAATAAAAGCGACGGACTGCATAATAAAGGTTAATATCACAAGGGGCAATATAAAGTGACATTCTTTCGCGTTAAGATTTTGTGCATCCAACCATAAAAGCGCATGGCAACCTCTGCTTCCCTCTGCGAAGGGCCTATCTTTTATTATTATCTTCTACCTTATGCAAGTGTCATGGTGATCTTCACCTTTCCTTTTTCATTTTATCCTTTGGCAAGCCCAGCATGTTGGAAAGAACCTGATATATATATCTAATTGGATGTAGGGGGCATGAGTTATTATTGTTGAGATTACCCTCGAGGTAAAAGGTTGTGGGGCGAAACTATAGGCCGCTATCTTTCTCTGTGTTCGATTAAAACTCCGTAACCACAAGTATTGCGTGAGTGTTAGCAATTATGAAGGACTAGATGATAGTTGAGTATGTGGACTTGCTTTTTAGCTCTGACATAGACTCTTTCTGATGTTATGATAAATTGCAATTGCTTCAATGACTGAGGTTATAGTTTGTTGGTTCTCAATAAGGTTTCTGATTCATACTTTTGCATTGTGAATAGATCATCACTTGAACATAAGTAATCATATGACAATACCTATATATGTTGTTGTTATGAGAATAATCATGATGCCTTCATGTCCGTATTTTATTTTTATCGATGCCTCTACCTCTAAACATGGGGACATATTTATTGTTATCGGCTTTCGCTTGAGGACAAGCGAGGTCTAAGCTTGGGGGAGTTGATACGTCCATTTTGCATCATGCTTTTATATCGATATTTATTGCATTATGGGTTGTTATTTCACATTATGTCACAATACTTATGGCTATTCTCCCTTATTTTACAAGGTTTACATAAGGACGGAGAATGCCGGCAGCTGGAATTCTGGGCTGGAAAAGGAGCAAATATTAGAGACCTATTCTGCACAACTCCAAAAGTCCTGAAACTCCATGGAATATCTTATAATATATAATGAAAAATCCTCGCCAAAGATGAAGACCAGGGGGCCCACACCCTATCCACGAGGGTGGGGGGCGCGCCCCCTACCTCGTGGGCCCTGTCGGTGTCAAAACCGGCGGATCTCGGGTAGGGGGTCCTAAACTGTGCGTCTAGCCTGGATGGTAATAGGAGGCAGGGGACACGATGTTTTACCTAGGTTCGGGCCCTCTTGATGGAGGTAAAACCCTACGTCCTGCTTGATTAATATTGATGATATGGGTAGTACAAGAGTAGATATACCACGAGATCAGAGAGGCTAAACCCTAGAAGCTAGCCTATGGTATGATTGTATGTTGTCCTACGGACTAACACCCTCCGGTTTATATAGACACCAGAGAGGGTTAGGGTTACACAAGGTCGGTTACAAAGGAGGAGATATCCATATCCGTACTGCCTAGCCTGCCTTCCACGCCAAGTAGAGTCCCATCCGGACACGAGACGAAGTCTTCAATCTTGTATCTTCATAGTCTAATAGTCCGGCCAATGGAGATAGTCCGGCTGTCCGGAGACCCCCTAATCTAGGACTCCCTCAGTAGCCCCTGAACCAGGCTTCAATGACGATGAGTCCAGTGCACAGTATTGTCTTCGGCATTGCAAGGCGGGTTCCTTATCCGAATGCATCACAGAAGAATTTGAATACGAGGATAGTGTCCGACCCTGCAAAATAAATTCCACCTTCCACCATAGAGAGAATAATATTTTCACAGATCTAATTTGCTGGCTTGTTTTGGCAGCATGACATACATCATGGCCCGGTGATTATTCGAACCGTTTCTTTTAACCAGCCCCGCACATAATGCGAGGCAGTTTTTCGACACGTCTTGTCAAAGCAGAGATCGTGTCCCCTTATTACGGCATTCTCATCAATACGGGCGTGGGTAACCCGACCACGCCATCAATTGTGGCGCTTGGGAGATAAGCGAGTTTTACCAGGCAAGTGGGGACGCTTAGTTTCGTCCGCCCATATAAAGGGATAAGAATTCACCTTTCTATCCACGCGCTTCTTCCTCCCTTACCCATTCGTTTTCGCACACTCGAGCTCTAGCGCCCAAGTCCGCACTTCCCACCTCGACCTTCTCCAATCATGTCCGGAGCGGGAGGCAGGTGGATGGTCTCCTCCGTCACGGAGGGAGACATCAAGAAACTGAGGAGAGCCGGATACCTGCCCGACCACATCGCACACCGGCTCCCAGATGAGGGGCAGCTCATCCCCACCCCCAGGCCCCATGAGAGGGTAGTATTCCTCACCCATTTCCTCCGCAGACTGGGATTCCCTCTCCATCCCTTCGTCCGGGGGCTCATGTTTTATTACGGCCTGGATTTCCATGATCTGGCCCCGAACTTTAACCTCAACATCTCGGTGTTTATCGTCATGTGCGAGGCCTTCCTCCGCATCAAGCCCCACTTCGGCTTATGACTGAAGACCTTCAATGTCAAGCCGAAGGTGGTGGGCGGCCGCCAGGCGGAGTGCGAAGGCGCCATGGTGGGCAAGATGCCCAACGTAACATGGCTCGAGGGCTCCTTTGTGGAAACCATAAAGGGGTGGCAATTGGGGTGGTTCTATATCACCGAGCCGCACGACCCTGCATAGGCAGCGGCCCCTGAGTTCTGATCTGGCATCCCCACGCGGCTCACCTCCTGGAAAGAGAAGGGCATGTCCTGGGGTAGTTCTAAAGAGTTGACCGGACTCCAAGCATGTATTCAAAACATGGTGGACAAGAAGCTCAAGCTTGTCAACATAGTCCAAGTTATGCTCATTCGCCGATACTCCCGTGCCAATAACGGGAGTTCAACTTGTGGGAGTTAAATCCGGCGCAACACCAAACTCTGAACAGGCTCTTCGACACGACTCATGAAGACGCCTGGAGGGTGCTGTTCAAAAGTGCCGAGGTCCCCCCCCCCCCTATTACTGAGGATCACGGATTCAACGCGAAGCGCCAAGCCAGCACGGTAAGCTGCTTTACCTTTCACAGGATACTTATTTTTTATATAGATTGACTCTATGCGGGATCTAAACTCCCGTACCTTTGACAGGACTGGCAGAAGATGGCCGGACAGATCGACTGTCCGGCTCCTTTGCCCGAAGGCCCTGCAGACGCTCTTCTGGCGAAGATGTTGACTCCGGCCCCTTATACGGTGCCGGAGAAGACCAAGAAGGCCAAGGGAAACCGAAAGAGTTCCCGACGCCAGGCGTCATCGGACTCACCGTCCGATGACTCTGCGGTGCACTCTTCCCCCGAAGACGAGGATGAAGAAGAAGAAGATGCTCCCCCACCGACTCGGGGAGACAAGAAAAGGAAGGCCGCCCCAATCGGGGAGGCTGGAGGGTCCAAGAAGGGAAGGACTCTCCTTTCGGACGGTTCCACCGCCGCCGACGAAGGCGAAGATGAGTGGTTGCCCAAGGTCAAACCCCCGGGGAGATTGTAAGTATTCGGATACCAGAGTAACTCATAGGATTAATTTGTCGCACTGATTTCCTTAACGCCGAACGCAATTATGCAGGCCGCCACGAGCCAGTATCAATGTATCATCGGACGGCTCCTTGGGCTTGTCGGACATGGATAGCGATCTAGTCCCGACCGCCACCTCCCCTCATCCTGCCGACGATGCCGAGGTGTTGTCTCAAGAGGCACCGGATCGAGGGGAGACAGTCTCGGAGGTGCCTCAAGGCGACCTTCTGGACTCCGGGAGCCGAGGGGACAGGGCCCCTGAGAGCTCCGAGTTTGGCCCTCAGCCGAACGCCGTGCCGGAACCTCCAGCGGTTCCAGGCTCGGGCAGGCGGCCTCCTTCTAAGAGGAGCAAGACGCCTATGCCGGTGACCTCTGTCCGTCCAGAGGCGCCGGACAATCTGCTGGAAGCGCTTCGCAACGCTTCCATCGACGAGGAGCACCGCACTATCATGAGTGCGGTGATCCAGAAGGTTTAGTCCGCCAAGAGCGGATTGACTGAAGCCTGTGCCAGCCTTCTAACAGGCTTCGAGGTAAGTGTTTTAAAATGTAGTCCAAATATTACCGCATAGATAGTAGCCCCTGATGCTTTGTTCGGTGTTCACAAAGAAAAGCCGAACAAAGGATCAAATAATATCGCAGGAGTCTAATATAAGTATGTCAATATGCGTATGCAGGCTTCACTGCTGGCGTCCGCCGCACTAACTGCGGAGGTCGCCGTACTGAAGTAGGACCTCAAAGGGTCCACGAAAGAGCTCGTCCTTGCCAAGAGGCAGCTCGAGGAGAACAAGGGTAAGTAATACCCTGTCTTATGTATATATATATATATAAGAGGACGCGATTGCAAAATGACAGGATCATTGTATGTTTGCCAGGGGCCACGACCGAGGTGGCGACCCTGAAGCAAGGGCTAACCAAGGCCGAAGATACAGCGGCCAAGGAGCGTACCGAGCGAGAGAAGCACGAGGCTCGGGTGGGCGAGGTGCAGCAAGAGCTCCAGGCTCTTGTGGTGAAGCACGAGGCGTTGGAGCTTGACTCCAAGACGCGGGAGTCTGAGCTTGCCGCGGCCCTCGATAGTGTAAAAAGTGCCAAGGCCGAAGCCCAAAAGGCCCTCCAAGAGATCGACGCGATGAAGAAGATAGCGGCTGGTAAGGCTTTCTATATGCAAAGCAAGCATGTAAAAGTAAATTACCGATTACTTACCCGGATCCGGAGCTCTTCAGGAGCATTCGCAGATTTGCCCCGCAGTGTGTCCGATGCCGCACAAATTTACCAGGCCAAGGATGGAAGCTCGACGGAGAAGCTGTTCTGGTCTCAGTATGCTGAGGCCGAACATCCGGTGCCAATGAGCGACCAGCTGAAGCAGATAGTCGAGCTACATAAGGCGGCCGATCAGGCCATGAAGAGCTTTATAGTCTGGCTGTGGCCTGGCGACGCCCTTCCGAACAGCTTCTTCGGCTTGGTGAGGTGGCTTGTGGATGCCTGCCCGCAGCTGGAGGTCATCAAGTGATCTATCTGCATTGAAGGTGCACGCCGGACTTTTGCCCGTGTGAAATTGCAGTGGGTCAAGCTAGACGTTGTGAAGCTAATCAAGGAGGGGCCGCCAGAGGGCAAGGAGCACCACCACCCCGAGATGTAATACAAGGGTGTTCTGCCGGGTGCCCGTCTCATCACGGACGAGTGTTCAAAAGATGTAATATTTGAATGAGACTTGCTCGTTTTATCCTGTATGTATGGAAACTTGTTTCATATGCGCTATGCAAAGCTTGTTGGAATTTAAAATATTACCTTCTGTTTGGACATTTATCCAATCTGAGAAATGGCTAGTCCTCGGATTCTGCCCCCATGCCACGAGTGCTGGGGTGTTCGGGATAAATTTGAGCACTCATGTTCCCATATTTGGGTCCTTCGAGGGAGGTGCTCAGCACAACGAACAAGGCAACCGGACTAATAATGCTTGATCACTCTCACTTAGCCATAGAATTCTACAATTTTAAATTTCGGCGAAGCCCCTGGTATTCGGAAGGCCGAATTCGGGGCGCGATACACGCCTGTAAGCCGGACAGGGCCGGCCCCTCGCCCTAAGCGGCATAAGTCTTTAGGGACTCGAAAAACCTCGCCGAACAGCGACCAGTCTCTCGCCTTATCATGACAGTCAGTTTTAGCTTTCTCTACTAAGGTGCTAAGCCCGGCAGAACCGGGGAACAATCGCGGTAGTTCTCCTAGCGCTACCTTAGCCGATAGAGCGGAACGTAAGGTACCAAAACATAGGAGCCGGGCAAACCCAACATTTGACCAAAGACATGATTCGGAGCTGATGCATATAATGCTATAAGTTCGGGGTGCGGCACTTGTGAAAGTGTTCGGACTTTTCACACCGTATTGTGGGGTACGTAGGCCCCTGGTGTATTGGTCGTACCATAGTGTATGGTTGCAAGGCATCATTAATGAACACATAGATATATATATATATATATATAACAAGAATGCAATAATAGTCGTAATGTCATGCATTGTTTATTAAAAAATTGCGTTAAAGCAGAGTGATACAGATAGTGCGATAAGCAAAGAGTAGGACTATGTCCCTTCCAAGGGCAAGCTGAGGAATGATATTAAATTGAATATTTCACTCATTACTGTAATCAACCTGGGAATTCCGTGGTATGACATAGCTGTCTGCCACCTTGGTTGCTGCATCATGTGTTGGGCAATAGTGTTGTCGGACTGTGTTTCCAGAGATTAAGGTCCTGAAAGAAAAAAGAAAAATAACCGAACGGGAAGCCCCTAGTGTGGTTTAGGCCGCGTCTTGGGGCATGCCGCAGTTGTGCCCCCCTCCCCACCTGCGCCCATGGTATTTTTAATGTGTAATTATGTACGCACGGCATGAGTTTCGCCACTGGGCTGGGATTGGGGTGGCCGCCATATTGCTACACGAGCTCAGATTGTGCCAGGCGGTCTATTTGCCGATTTCCCCGAGCGCGCTTGAAGGTGTCCGGGCTGTGAAGCGCCGAACTGGTTGATTGCCTTCAAAGGCTGCTTTGCATTTCTGCTGCGAGGGCTGCGGTGTGCTCCTATGTTCGGAGAGAGCGCTCTGTGTTTCCATTGATTGTAATAACTCCGCGAGGTCCTGGCATCTTGAGCTTGAGGTATGCATAATGCGGTACCGCATTGAATCTAGCAAATGCGGTTCGCCCGAGCAATGCATGATAACCACTGCGGAACGGGACTATATCGAAGATTAACTCTTCGCTTAGGAAGTTATCCGGGGATCCGGAGACCACTTCCAGTGTAATTGAGCCTGTGCAATGGGCCTCTACACCTGGAATGATGCCCTTAAAGGTCGTTTTTGTGGGTTTGATCCTTGAGGGGTCTATACCCATTTTGCACACTCTGTCCTGATAAAGCAGGTTCAGGCTGCTGTCGCCGTCCATAAGGACTCAAGTGAGGTGAAATCCGTCGATGATTGGGTCTAGGACCAGTGCGGCGAATCTGCCATGACGGATACTAGTGGGGTGGTCCCTGCGATCGAAGGTGATCGGACAGGAGGACCAAGGGTTGAACTTTGGGGCGACTGGCTCCAACGCATATACGTCCCTGAGCGCACGCTTCTGCTCCCTCTTGGGGATGTGGGTTGCGTATATCATGTTCACCATCCGCACTTGCGGGGGAAACATCTTCTGTCCTCCAGTGTGTGGCTGCCGGGGCTCTTTCTTGTCATCGCTATGCGGCCCCTTGTCCTTGTTTTAGGCAATTAACTTGCCAGCATGCTTGAACACCCAACATTCCCTGTTGGTGTGATTGGCTGGCTTGTCTGGGGTGTCGTGTATTTGACACGAGCGACCGAGTATACGGTCCAAGCTAGACGGACCTGGCGTACTTTGTTTGAATGGCTTTTTCTGCTGACCGGGTTTAGAGCCTTTGAATCCGGCATTGACTGTCGCATCCTCAGTATTTTCAATGTTAATGAGGCGCTTATGCTTGTTGCGATGTGACCTTCTATTGCTGTCCTTGGTATCTAAGGTACCATGGTTCTTTGTTATGTTATTACTGTGATCCAGCCAGCTGTCTTCTCCCGCACAAAAGCGGGTCATGAGCGTCATGAGAGCTGCCATAGATTTCGGCTTTTCCTGACCAAGGTGCCAGGCTAGCCACTCGTCTCGGATATTGTGCTTGAAAGCCGCTAAGGCCTCCACATCCGGACAGTTGACGATTTGATTTTTCTTTGTAAGGAACCGAGTCCAGAATTGCCTGGCCGACTCTTCTGGCTGCTGAATTATGTGGCTCAAATCATCGACATCTAGTGGTCACACATAAGTGCCCTGAAAGTTGTCGAGGAATGCGGCTTCCAGATCTTCCCAACAGCTAATGGAGTCCGCTGGCAAGCTGTTAAGCCAATGCCGCGCTGGTCCTTTGAGCTTTAGTGGGAGGTATTTGATGGCGTGTAAGTCATCGCCGCGGGCCATGTGGATGTGGAGGAGGAAGTCCTCAATCCATACTGTGGGATCTGTTGTGCCGTCGTATGATTCAATATCTACAGGTTTGAAACCTTCTGGGAATTGATGTTCCATTACTTCGTCTGTGAAGCATAAGGGGTGTGCGGCGCCTCTGTATTGGGCTATATCACGACGCAGCTCGAATGGGTCTTGCCCGCTGTGTTCGGCCCGGCCGGATTTGCTTTTACTGTATCCGGCGTGACGTTTGTCATCTCGCAGAGTGGTGCGCCCTCGTGATCCATAGATCGATCTTGAATGCTTTGCCTTGTCCTCCAATATATCTCGCAGGTCTAGCATATCTCCCCATGCCTTTTTATTTGAATGGCGTTGGGATGGAGGCTGAGCTTTTGGCTGGAATGCCTCTCTATCGCGGCCACGAGGTGACCGATCAGCCGTATCATACGCTTCTTCCTCCATTCAGGGTAGTAACCTGTGCCTTGGGTAACTCTTGGAGGGGCGCTCAAGTTTATATTCCCCGGCCGCGAGGACTTCAGTCCATTTGTCAGCTAGCAGATCTTGATCAGCTTGAAGCTGCTGCTGCTTTTTCTTCAGGCTATTTGCCGTGGCCATAAGCTGGCGCTTGAAGCGCTCTTGTTCAATGGGATCCTTTGGTATGGAAAATTCATCGTCGCCAAGGCTTGCCTCGTCTTCGGAGGGGGGCATGTGATTGTCATCCTCCTCCTCTCCGTCCGCCGCTCTCTCAGGAGAGTTGGCTCCTCCATTCTCCTGCTCTAAATCTTGCTGGAGGGGATTGTTGTTTTCTTCGGCACTATCCGGAGTGTTATTATCTCTTATGCCGGTATCACCACTTTTGCTTTGGTGGGACTTAGAGCGGCGCCGCTGACGTCGGTGTTTGGGTTGCTTCTTGGAGGGGTCATCCTCCGCTATCCCGTCGCCCTTGCCTTCTTTGGGTGTATCCACCATGTATATGTCATATGACGAGGTGGCTTTCCAGTGCCCTATAGGTGTTGGTTCATGTCCGTCTCCTACATCGTCGTCCATACTGTCGATGTCTTCAGAGTCGAAGTCGAGCATGTCGGTTAAATCATCGATAGTGGCTACGAAGTGGGTGGTGGGTGGGTGTCGAATTTCTTCGTCGTCCGCATCCCAATCCTGTTGGCCATAATCCGGCCAGGGCTCTCCTGACAAAGAGAGAGACCTTAGTGAATTCAGAATGTCACCGAAGGGCGAGTGTTGAAAGATATCCGCGGCGGTGAATTCCATGATCCGCGCCCAATCGGATTCAATTGGCAGGGGCGCGGATGGTTCGGAGTCCGGAAAAGAGTCTGGCACCTTCGAGTCACGGGCTGCGCAGAGGGTTAGGCCGGTGTTCGGCTCGATCACCGTTGAGACTGCAGCCCCTTAGGCGGTGTCTAACCACCCGTCCTCGACTGGCACAGTTGGCTCCGAGCTAAGGGTCGGAGCTGATGCCGGTGCAGCCTCTGGGGTACTGTTCGGCAGCAGAGCTAGGTCATACCCATCGCGACAGTGCGGCGTGCCCGGCTGTGGCTCGAATCCGTCGAAGATCAAGTCTCCGCGGATGTCGGCCGTGTAGTTCAAACTTCCAAATCTGACCTGACGGCCCGGGGCGTAGCTTTCAATCTGCTCCAGATGGCCAAGCGAATTAGCCCGTAGTGCCAAGCCACCGAATACGAAGATCTGTCCGGGGAGAAAAGTCTCACCCTGGACCACATCGCTATCGATGATAGTAGGAGCCATCAAGCCTAACGGCGACGACACAAAGGAACTCTCAATGAAAGCACCAATGTCGGTGTCAAAACCGGCGGATCTCGGGTAGGGGGTCCCGAACTGTGCGTCTATGCTGGATGGTAATAGGAGGCAGGGGACACGATGTTTTACCCAGGTTCGGGCCCTCTTGATGGAGGTAAAACCCTACGTCCTGCTTGATTAATATTGATGATATGGGTAGTACAAGAGTAGATCTACCACGAGATCACAGAGGCTAAACCCTAGAAGCTAGCCTATGGTATGATTGTATGTTATGGTTGTTGTCCTACGGACTAAAACCCTTCGGTTTATATAGACACCGGAGAGGGTTAGGGTTACACAAGGTCGGTTACAAAGGAGGAGATATCCATATCCGTATTGCCTAGCTTGCCTTCCACGCCAAGTAGAGTCCCATCCGGACACGAGACGAAGTCTTCAATCTTGTATCTTCATAGTCTAACAGTTCGGCTAATGGAGATAGTCCGGCTGTCTGGAGACCCCCTAATCCAGGACTCCCTCAGGCCCCCTGGTGGCTCTCCGATGACCATCTTCTGCTATATGAAGTCTTTCGATGAGAAAAAAATGGGAAGCAACCTTTCGGGATGAAACTCCGCCGCCACGAGGCGGAACCTTGGCGGATTCATTCTAGAGCCCCAGCAGAGCTGTTCTGCCGGGGAAACTTCCCTCCCGGAGGGGGAAATCATCGCCATCGCCATCACCAACGCTCCTCTCATCGGGAGAGGGCAATCTCCATCAAAATCTTCACCAGCACCATCTTATCTCAAAACCCTAGGTCATCTCTTGTATCCAATTCTTATCTCCAAGTCTGGGATTGGTGCTAGTAGGTTGCTCGTAGTGTTACTTACTCCTTGTAGTTGATGCTAGTTGGTTTAATTGGTGGAAGATCATATGTTTAGATCTTATATGCATATTATTACCCCTCTGATTATGAACATGAATATGCTTTGTGAGTAGTTACGTTTGTTCCTGAGGACAAGGGAGAAGTCTTGCTATTAGTAGTCATGTGAATTTGGTATACTTTGATATTTTGATGAGATGTATGTTGTCTAGCCTCTAGTGGTGTTATGTGAACGTCGACTACATAACACTTCACCATTATTTGGGCCTAGAGTAAGGCATTGGTAAGTAATAAGTAGATGATGGGTTGCTAGAGCGACAGAAGCTTAAACCCTAGTTTATGTGTTGCTTCGTAAGGGGCTGATTTGGATCCATATGTTTCATGCTATGGTTAGGTTTACCTTAATACTTTTGTTGTAGTTGTGGATGCTTGCAATAGAGGTTAATCATAAGTGGGATGTATGTTCAAGTAAGAACAACACCCAAGCACCGGTCCACCCACATACCAAATTACCAAAGTACCGAACACAAATCATATGAACGTGATGAAATCTAGCTTGACGATATTCCCATGTGTCCTCGGGAGCGCTTTTCCTTATATAAGAGTTTGTTCAGGCTTGTCCTTTGCTACAAAAAGGATTGGGCCACCTTGCTGCACTTTATTTACTTTTGTTACTTGTTGCTCGTTACAAATTATCTTATCAAAAAACTATCTGTTACCACTTATTTCAGTACTTGTAGAGAATACCTTGCTGAAAACCGCTTATCATTTCCTTCTGCTCCTCGTTGGGTTTGACACTCTTACTTATCGAAAGGACTACGATAGATCCCCTATACTTGTGGGTCATCAGGAGCCAATATGGGCATCCAGGTTCCGCTATTGGTTATTGACCGTAGAGGTGTCTCGGTCATGTCTACATAGTTCTTGAACCCTTACGGTCCGCACGCTTAACGTTTGAGGATGATATAATGTTATATGAGTTATGTGATTTGGTGACCGAATGTTGTTCGGAGTCCCGGATGAGATCACAGACATGACGAGGAGTCTCGGAATGATCGAGAGGTGAAGCTTGATATATAGGACAATAGTATTCGTACACCGGAAGTGTTTCGGAGGGTACCGGGTACATATCGAGACACTGGAAGAGGTTCCGGGCACCCCCAGCAAAAGATGTGGGCCTAATGGGCCAAGAGGGAAACGCACCAGCCACAAGGGGCTGGTGCACCCCCCATATGGGTCGGACCAGAGGAGAAGTAAAGAGGGGAAGGGAGAAGGAAAGGGGAGGGATTCCGGCTCCCCCTTCCTTCCCTCCTCCCTCATCTTTCCTGCACACTCCAGCAGATAAGGAAGGGGGGCACCGACCATAGGGAGAACCCAAGTAGGGGGCACCCCTAGCACACCCCAGACAATTGTTAGCCATGTGCGGTGCCCCTCCTCCACCGTTCACTCCCACGGTCATATCTTCATAGTACTTAGGCAAAGCCCTGCGAGGATCACTTCACCATCACCATTACCATGCTATCGTGCTGATGGAACTCATCTACTACCTCGACATCTTGCTGGATCAAGAAGGCGAGCGACATCACCGAGCTGAAGATGTGTAGAACGTGGAGGTGCCAAGTGTTCGTTACTTGATCGGTTGAAGCGCGAAGTTCCACTACATCAACTGCATTGAGAAACGCTTCCACTTACGGTCTACGAGGGTACGTAGACACACTCTCCCCCTCATTGCTATGCATCTCCATGGATAGATCATTGCGTGTGCATAGAAACTTTTTTGTTTTCCATGCAACGATTCCCAACACACTGAACCAGTACAAATGAAAACCGTTGGGGCGGTCACCAAACCCGTACAAATTGCTCGGGCAATCTCCACAACTTAACTGGAGACCCTGAAGCTTTACACCACAATAATTGAGCACCATGACACCAACTGTCCAAGGTGCCGAAGCACCCAAGAGGCACAAGATCTAGAGTACCCAAACACCCAAGAGTAATAAGCTTCACTGGTGCGCTTCGGTCCTAAACAAACAGTTTTTTACCCCTTTCCGCAAAGGCATTTGGAATGGTCGGCAAGTGAGTGTGGGCGATAGGGGGGTCATTCCCACACGATCCAGAAACCGTCGGGGATAGGGATCCTTGATGCATGCAGTTGTCCCTATATAACTGTTTCCTATATCTCGAATATCCCAAACGCTTCATCCTTGCTACTCATTTGTGCTTGCATTGCCATCGTAGTCAGAGTTTTGTTGTTCTGCCTAAAACCAGACAGATTCTAGGCACGGGAGCTTTCCAGGCAGTTTCCAAGCACGGGAGATTTACGATGCCTGGCACATCACAAATAGTTCATGATTATAAACCGTGTACGATAGGTAGACAATGATACACATTTAGTTTTCCCGCACCGTATGTGATAGTGTCTGACATCACACACGCTTTGCGAACGGCAACTATGTGCATGCTTGCACATGTTTCCTCTCTGTGAACCGTCTCGGATAATGGTGTATATCGCAAACGTTTGTGTTTTACCAACCGTGTGTGCCGTAATGACTTGCACAACGTAATTTCTCGCTAATTTAATTGCCGCTATTTAAAATTGTACCTAATTTAAACTTGAAAGTAGTCTATAGCTTTATTCATATCCATCAGGTTCAAACAACCAATGCATTATTCGATTCACAGGTACATATGTTTAAGAATTACATAAGCACCAAATAAAGAATGATGTACCATGGTTGTATACTTGTACTATTACAGATGGTAAAGGAAGAGCTGACAGACATTCCAATTGCTGAACAAGGTGAAGCGGAATGGCCCTATTGTGCTCTCCTGGATGCAGAAGGCATGCAGGACTCTAGTCCAACCCCTTGTGATGGCCGGCCGCCAATCATGTAGTTTGAGAGGTAATCTTGAGTAAACTACTTCAGGATCCACTGCAAAAGAAAAAAGATTCAGGTATTGTCATCTAACACAACTCATTACAGGCAGTAAAAAGAAGGATACAGGGTTCTTACTAACCATCTTGCAGTTCACTGTTTTCTTGCATAAAGGGTAAACAAATAGTTTGATTGACATCTTTTGACCCATTTTAGTAACAATCTTTATCAGTTTCCTCACTTGATGCTGGTTCATGAATATCTCAGTGCCCCATGCGCAGAAAGGGTCGAAGTGTGGATCTTTGGCAATGATATATGTACCTAAAAGCACCAAGTTAATATTAGAAGCTAAACAACAATCGAAAAATGATGTAGTACAACATTCCATCCATCCCATTATATAAGATTTTAGTACATGTATATCTAGACATCATCAGAACATTAAGGTAACACTCCTCCTTGTTGCTATGTAGCATGGGATTGCATATTTAGTCATTCAATACAATGCATGTTGCTCAACAACAATTGAAAAACAAAAAGGCATGTTAACTGCAATATCCTTGAAAGCAACCAAATATCATAATTCATAGTGGTATTGTTGAAACTCTTATTGATGAAATTGAACTGCACGACAAATAGTTGCACATATAGAGCATCACATTGTGAAGAACTGAAATAAACTAGTCATAAGGACATATCTAGGCGATCCTTAAAAAGTTAAAGGACGAAAACCCTTAGTGGATATATATATATATACTCCAGCAATTTTTGGCCTTTTCTAGTCAATCCCGTAAACTTAAGGTTGTAAACTTCAATTTGATCAAGTTCAAAGCAGGTTCAACCGAAAGTAGCATGCATTCAAACATAAATATAGATAGTTTTGCATAAATGAACATAAAACATAAATTTAAACTAAGCTAAACTACTTTTGATCGAAGTAGAGGTCGAGCCAATCCTTCCTTGTCATGTACGGTGTGCCGTGAGCCGGGTCCGGGCCAGTACCGTCGTCGGGGTCGTTGGGAAAGGCACTCCTCCACTCGTCAACGTCGATCTCCTCGTCCTGGGGCCCCACCTCGATGCCCTCCGTGCCGCCGTTGCCGCCGCCTTCGACCTCTTCATTAGAGGAGAGCATGATAACCTCGCCGCCCTCCGCACCATTGTCCTCGCCGCCTTCGACCTCGTCATCGGAGAGAGCGCGATAACCTCACCGCCCTCTATGCCGGCAAAGATCGCCCGCTCCACCTCCACGAGCTCCAGGTGCTGCCGGTGGAGCTCTTGCATGTAGGCCTCGTTGGCGGCCTCGGCCTCGAGACGCTCCCATGCCTCGTGGTCCTCCCGCGCAAGATCCAAGCTCACCACCTTGGCTCCGGCGGAACGAGGTGGACCAGATGTGTGCCAAAGGGGAAATTGAGCCTAGCTGCCGCGCCATGGTAGCGGACCTGCCAGCGGTCGTACTCCATGGCCGCGAGCTCGGCCGTGTGGAAGCTACCGAGCCATCGGTGGGTGTGGGTCTCTCGATCTGTAATCTCGGCGACCCACGTCCCCCACCGCCGCTGTCGGACCCCAAGATAGGACTTCGTCGGTTGCCGGGTCCAGGGGAGGACGGGGAAGTCCTCGAACCGGCATAGGGGTGCGGCGGTGGGCGGATTGGGGGACCGGCGACAGCGGATCGGGCCCGTGGAGGACGACGGGGACACACCTTGGCGGCCACCTTGCCGGCGTCGGGCGAAAAGGCCGTGATAAACCTCTTTTTGGCCATTGGCTACTCGAGCTCCTGGCACACACTCAGAGGTTGAGGATGGAGGCACCGGCGATGGAGGCGCCGGCGATGGCGGCGACCTACCAATGGTTTTGAGGGTTGTGTGTGTCTGTATGAGCGGAGGTTGTGTTTGAGGAAATACTACAACAACTGAAAAATTTACTAGGTGGGAGTAACAAGGTGGGGCTACTGAAAATTTGGATCAAGGGCGAGCAGATATTTTTGAGATTTCGAGGGATGCAGAAGTGGGAGTAAAATACCGGGGCTACTGAAAATTTGAATCAAGGGACTGAAGTAGAGAGGGATGCAGAGGCGGGAGTTTTGGGGGAGAGAGCTAGGGTGCTTGACACGCCGGCTGTGGACTGTAGCCGACGCACCTTCTCGCGTAAGCCATAGGCGTACTATACACCAACAGTGCTCCAAGATATTTTGTACTACATCTCACACGGTTGGTGGGAATAAACTGTGTGGGATCTACTTGATTTGAATTACAAAATGGGGTCACAGCGGCAATGGATGGTGTTTGAATTGCTAGACGTTTTATCTGCAGTGAACATGCAACTGTATGTGTGTCGTTGTCGGGTGGTAGGTGCGACATATGCCAACGGGTGGCTTATCATTGTGGGAGCCAGTAAGACATCGCCAGTGCCTAGAAACGGGATGATGCGAAGACATGCACGCCGACGGATCCTACCCAGCTTCGGGGCTCTCCGTGGAGATAACACCCCTACTGCTGCTCTGCGGGGTCTCCGCATGATCACTAGAAGGACAAGTAGCTACAGAATGCTCCTTGAGCTGTTTGGTGGGAGGAGGAAGAAGGGTCGGCTGGCCTGCTTCTTCTCCTCGTGAGGTGTCTAAAACTAGCCGGGGGTTGAACCCTTTGCATGGGAGCCCCGGGGGTTTATATAGGCCTACCCCCCGGGGGTACAATGGTAATCTGACTGGGCGCGGGGCCCAGCCATCTGTGACTACGCTCGCCGGCTTCTGCGCCGGCCGTTGGGGCCCGCCGACTAGTGGGTCCCGCCGACTGCCGGCCCCTTGGTCGACAGGCAGGCCCCACCGTCCAGGATCTGGTCGGTGGCTGGGCACTGTTGCCCTATCTTGGTGATGTGGGCTTCGTCGTGGTAGGCGTGGCTACAGTATCGCCACCCGGTGGGCAATTGCTGTAGCCTCACCGCGTCTTGTCTCCTTAATGGGGCGTCTCCTTCGAGGAAGGCGACAAGCCGGTTGTGGGGAGTCGGCTCCATCTTGGGCCGACTAGGGGAGGCATGGCCACCTTCGGGTGTCTCTCTGCCTGAAGGGGCCCACCGCCCGTGGGCCATACTGGCAGTCCATCGTGGATGACATCAGGGTCAACATGGCAATAGTGTTGCGCCGGACGGGTCATGGCTACCCGTATGGCGCACTGTGTCGGTCGTGCTGCGGGATTTGGGGGTGGCAGGCTTCACTGTAGCCACGCCCTGTCACGCCGCCGTTAGGTGGATGCAAACTTTGAGGGTGCGGTCTCGGCCGCTTTGTGGGAGCCGGCTTCTTGGAGTTGGCCTTCTCGAGGCCGGCTTCTTGAAGCCAGCCCTCCCGTGGCCTCCTTTGTGAGGGCTAAAGTCGGGCCACCTTCCGACAACTGGCCCGGGCGACGGCCAGCAAGGGGAAAGCGGCCCCATGTCCTGGGCTCTTGAGAGCCGGACGGGCTCGTAATTTTTTCACAAGGGCCAGGGGAAGCCGGCTTGGCTACCCATGGCTATTTACTCCGATAGTCATAAAAGAATTGGAATTTTCAGCGTTCGTTTGGACATTTCATACATTAAACTGGTTTTCTAGCCATTTCGGGTGCACAATTCAAAATTAAACTACATGCACATGCTCCGGTGCATACAAATTGGTTGAAAAATCAAATCTGTGTCCTTCCGTTCATGCTTAGGTCCCATGGAAGAAATGGGAATGAATTTTTCAGGGTTCGTTTGGCCTTTTTTATACATTAACTGGGGTTTCTAGGCATTTTATGTGCATAATTCAAATTTGAACTACAAGCACATGCTCCAATGTACTAAAGTTGGTTGAAAAATCACATGTGTGTCCTTGGGTGAATTTCTAGGTCCCATGCAAGAGATGGGAATGAATTTCAAACACCAGCGCACTATTGATTCCTGGAAAAACATTGAGATACCTGGGTTTTAAATTCTTGTAAATCCAAAACTCGTCTGAAATTCATGAAACTTGGCATGCTATCATGGAGCGGCATCAACATGCCGTGGTGAAAATTTTGTCTCATTTGGGGCAGGTTTGGGTATAAGCTTCTCACAAATCAGAGCTTCTCACAACATGCATGATGGTTTCAATAGGGAACGTACCACCTTTGGGGACGAGACGGTATCCGTTGCCTCTTATTGCTTTCAAAAAATTTCTAGTGTCAACATAGAACAACAGGAGTGTTATGTTCAATCTTGTAATTTTCCGGGGTTCGTTTGGCCCTTTTAATACATTAATTGGGTTTTCTAGGCATTTTGTCTGCATAATTCAAATTTGAACTACAAGCAGATGCTCCAATGCACCAAAGCTGGTTGAAAACTCACATGTGTGTCCTTGGGTGAATTTCTAGGTCCCATGCAAGAGATGGGAATGAAATTTAAACACCATGGCACTGTTGATTGCCGGGAAAACATTGAGATGCCTGGTTTTTAAATTCTAGTAAATCCAAAACTAGTCTGAAATTCATGAAACTTGGCATGCTATCATGGAGCGGCATCAACATGCCGTGGTGAAAACAACAGGAGTTTTGTGTTCAATCTTGTAATTTTTCGGGGTTCGTTTGGCCTTTTTATACATTAACTGGGCTTTCTAGGCATTTTATGTGCATAATTCAAATTTTAACTACAAGCACATGCTCCAATGCAATAAAGTTGTTTAAAAAATCACATGTGTGTCCTTGGGTGAGTTTCTCGGTCCCATGCAAGAGATGGGAATGAAATTCAAACACCAGGGCACTGTTGATTGCCGGCAAAACATTGAGATGCCTGGTTTTTAAATTCTAGTGAATCCAAAACTCGTCTGAAATTCATGAAACTTGGCATGCTATCATGGAGCGGCATTAACATGCCATGGTAAAAAAATTTGTCAAGTTTGGGGCAGCTTCGGGTATAAGCTTCTCACAAACCAAAGCTTCTCATAACAAGCATGATGGTTTTGATAGGGAACGTCCCACCTTTGGGGATGAAACGATATCCATTGCCTATTATTGCTTTCAAATATTCTCTAGTGTCAACATAGAACAACAGGAGTGTTGTGCCAATTTTTGTGATTTTTTGGGGTTCGTTTGGACATTTTTATGCATTAGCTGGGTTTTCTAAGCATTTTATGTGCATAATTAAAATTGTAAATACAAGCACATGCTCCAATGCACTAAGGTTAGTTGAAAATTTCTAATATGTGTCCTTGGGTGAATTTGTAGGTCCCATGCAATAGATGTGAATGAAATTCAAACACCAGGGCACTATTGATTGCCGACAAAACATTGAGATGCCACGTTTCTAAATTCAAGTAAATCCAAAACTCGTCTGAAATTCATGAAACTTGGCATGCTATCATGGAGCGGCATCAACATGCCATGTTAAAAAATTTATCCCATTTGGGGCAGGTTCGGGTATATGCTTCTCACAAACCACAGCTTCTCACAACAAGCATGATGGTTTCGGTAGGGAACGTCCCACCTTTGCGGAAGAAACGATATCCATTGCCTCTTATTGCTTTCAAAAAATTCTCTTGTCAACATAGAACAACAGGAGTGTTGTGTCAATTTTTGGGATTTTTGGGGGTTCGTTTGGACATTTTTATGCATTAGCTGAGTTTTCAATAAATTTATGTGCATAATTCAAATTTGAACTACATGCACATGCTCCATTGCATATACATTGGTTGAAAAATCAAATTTGTGTCCTTGGGTGCATGCTTAGGTCCCATGCCAGAAATGAGAATGAATTTCAAACACTAGGGCACCGTTGATTGCCGACAAAACATTGAGATGCCTCGTTTTTAAATTCTAGTAAATCCAAAACTCGTCTGAAATTCATGAAACTTGGCATGCTTTCATGGAGAGGCATCAACATGCCGTGGTAAAATTTTTGTCCCGTATGGGGCAGGTTTGGGTATATGCTTCTCACAAACCAAAGCTTCTCACAACAAGCATCATGGTTTCGGTAGGGAACGTCCCACCTTTGGGGACAAAACGATATCCACTACCTCTTATTGCTTACAAAATTTTTCTCGTGTCAACATAGAACAACAGGAATGTTGTGTCAAATTTTGTGATTTTTCGGGATTCTTTTGGACATTTTTATGCATTAACTGAGTTTTCAATGCATTTATGTGCATAATTCAAATTTGAACTACATGCACATGATCCAGTGCATATAAATTGGTTGAAAAATCAAATATGTTTCCTTGGGTGCATGCTTAGGTCCCATGCAATAAATGGGAATGAATTTCAAACACTGGGGCATCGTTGATTGCTAACAAAACATTGAGATGCCTGGTTTTTAAATTCTAGTAAATCGAAAACTCGTCTGAAATTCATAAAATTTGGCATGCTATCATGGAATGGCGCCCGACATGATGTGGTATTTTTCATGTCCATTTTGAGAGAAGGCACACTCGAATAATGATAGCCAACAAAGGCATTTTGAAAAAATAGCTGCCACTTAATATCTCAAACGTTTATATAATTCAAAACATGTGCGTTCTGTTAATCATTCACGTGACGCCACGTGTCTTGGTTTTAATGGCTGTAGGAGGTGCTATGCGGACAGCTGCTTGACCATGACTGAACGGGAGGCATGCGAGCGTAGTCCGGTGCGCAGGCTGACCGAGAGGCGTGCAAGCTGTCCTCCAATGTGCAGGCTCACCGGGAAGCGTGCGAGCTTTACGCTGCGTAGGCTCACTGGGAAGCGAGCCCTTTGACTTCCATGGCCGCCCGCCTTCCTCTCCATTAATGGCGCCCGAGCTGCTATTCAATACGAGCGGCCTTACTGTTCGCCTCCCATTCCCCTCCCCACCGCAGACCTCCACCGCCATTACGCAGAATGATCATCTGCCACTAGTCTTCAAGTTTGGTCAAGTCGACTCCGAGCCGGAGGAGATAGAAAATAAGGAGGAATGGGGCCTCATGGACATGGCCCAGAACGAGCTGGCCGCGGCGGTTGCTGCCCCCGCTTCCATCCCAGCTCCCATCCATGCGCCCGCGCCAACGACCATCCCCGTAGCATTGATGGGCTGGTCATCGAGCACTATTGCAGAGCTGGACGCCGCAGGCGTCAGCGAGGTCTCCGTGGACCCGCGTGAGCTTGTGTGATGCGAGCGCCAACGCCCATGCCCATGCGCGCCCCTCCACCCATCGTGCCGCCGGCCCCGCATGTTTGGCTGCATCCGCCGCGCCCATGCGCACCCCTCCACCCACCTCGGCGCCGGTCCCCATGCGTTTGGCTGCACCCGCCGTGCCTGTGCCCGTGCACGCCTCCCCCTCAGTGGCATGGGACGCTGCCGTCGACCGCTACCTCTCAGTGGCGCCAGTTGCCGTCCTCCCATGCCCCTCCCATTGATCGTGCAACGACATGATGCTTGATTTACATGTGAAGAACATTTTGTGCTGCCTTGAAGACTTCAACAACAGCATCCCGGAGGACGACAACGACAACGACGGCGCGGCACGCCGCCTCCGCCGCCGCCAGAAATATTTTTTTGGGGTTTCATATTGTATCTTGAATTCTCGATCATATGAATATAAATTCGCAGTGTGACTGAATGAAAGATATGGTTTGAACGAACTTGCGTTTTTCTCTCTTAATGTACATACTTATCAAACAATTTTCTTTTGAAAAAACTTCAACGGTTTTTAAATATAAAACACTCATCACAAATGTTTTAGTTAGAACACCCGTATGCAAACCGACAGCTTCCCCACGAAGCTAAGGGAAAATGTGCCGAGCAGGATTTCTGCATCCCTTCAACGCAAATGGTTGTTTTGCATGACCCGTGTGCAACCACGTAAAAACAATTGGTAAGATTTGCATATCTGTCATTTTGGGTATGTTTCCATTTCTCAAACTAGAAAGATTGATCTAGTAACATTGTCATTTGTCAACCCTGTAACACTGCGATTTGTCAAAATTTGTAGCTACAAATCACTAGCACTATCTAATTTTTGCAACTACAATCACTAGCACTGTTCATATGGACACCACTAGCAGGCGTGAGTTCATGGACGCATATGCAAATGTACCATTGATTACATACAACAAGTCATCAACCCACAATGACAACGAGGATACACGTTGGATTATAGATCATTTCCAACAAAACATTCTAGTAAAGCTTTTCTCACACAAGTAACAAAGCGATGAAATGAACTTTAGCTCAACCACTCGTCGGCGTTGGAAATGCTCGCTTTGAACCAGAAGTGTTTCTCTGGGAAGGGCCAGCTACTGTCAATCTCGTGACCAACGCAAGACTGATCATCCAGGCTGAAGCGGCCTATTTCAATACCCATATTGGGACGGTAGGGAAGCATAGTAATGTCCGAGGTATAGATACAGTTTCTTCTCATAAATGGTAGTAACGTTGTGTCAACAGCAGCTGGATCGCCTTCCGCCATCATTGAATAGTTTTGTCCAAGGAAGAGCGAGTTTCCTCCAAGACTTTCAATACTGAACTAGGGAGAAGGTGTTAGCGCTAGTACACCAGTATACATCCTGAATACCCTGCAACGGATGTTGGAATAGGTCCAGAGAGTGCGACCATATGAGACAACACCTACTTCCTTAGTAACATCAGCAGTGCCCCGTATACAGACATGAAGAGGTGATCCATTGGAATAAGTTGCCAAGCGCCACTGAGTATATGGGTCCTGCTCGTCCTCATGCTCGTGAATAGAATTTTCAAGTATAGGTAGTGGAATGTCCACAGGACCTTGGAAACACAAGAAGGTTAATTAGTAAAGGGAAACTAGCTAACCCACATGCATGTGGATGAAACAATTATAATTACGGTGGAAGACAAACGTACCAAAATCATGAGGATTCCATGCAAAAATAGTGCCACGAGTGATGGCAGCAAACTCAAGATCCTCGTATTGAATTGCATCATAGTACTCATCCGTGTATAGAAACTGATTTTTGAGCAATATCCATCAAGGTGTGGAAGTAAGGAAGGCAACAAGCTTGTGGAAGATATCAACAACTTCATAGTTCGTGTAATCCCAAGAGCGGTTGGGAACTCGACAAATTGCTATCTTTCATAGACGACAGTTACCATGATCGTATTTAAACTCACATAGACCATCTATGTGCTCAACCTCTAGGCAGTCTGAGATTTTTGGAAGTGGAACCCGGTGACGAGTGTACACATTCACAAGTTCCGACTCGCAGTTGTACCCAATATAAACAACCCAATCTCCATTTGCGCCTGCCCAAGCCCTGCCCTCATGCGATTGCATCTTAACATCATACGTATCATTATCAAGTGGCATCAACTTACACAAGGTGAGGCTTCCCTCATCCACGCGCCAGTCAGCAGGGTCACGGCGAAGAAGATAGGGAGATCAAACCGCTCCTGGACCCTTGGGTTCCTTGTAATGATGTTATTAGTTGAGTCGAGAATGGTCTTGAACGAACCTACAATGCTAGTCAAGGTGATGACGTTGCACTGATCAATGAGTTCCGCCACCGCGTCATCATTCAGATCGGGGCAAGAATAACGGGGTCGTTTCTGGCTTGTTCTCTCCATGGAGAAGACGATCAAACAATGGCAGAAGGAAGGATGAAGGCAAATGGAGGAGGGGGGAAGAGCTAGCGTGCAACAGCAGTTCCAAACCGAGAGGGAAAGGTGAAGAGTCGGTGGACGGTTGCCACGATTCATGAAGAGGTGCATGCAGAGCGAACGGTTTCCACAGTGGTCACACACTGACGACAAGGGCCGAGTGAACTGCATGCAATCCCATTGCACAACACACATGTCTTGTTAAGTTGAACTATTTCTGTACTCTTGTGTCAACGCAAATAGTTCATCCGAGTGAACCGCATGCCGTATATCCCACACACCTTGATCTGGCTAACCGTTTCTTTTGTGTTGCCTAATCACAAACAGTTCATCTGAGTGAACCGTATGCTGTATATAACACACAGCTTCATCTAGCTGCCCGTTTCTTTTGTGTTGCCTAATGACAAACAGTTCATCCGAGTGAACCATATGTTGTGTATTGCACACGCCTTCATCTGGCTGCCCGTTTCTTTTGTTCCTCCTCATCGCAATCAGTTAATTGAACTGAACTGTATGCCCTTCATCTCACACACAACTAAAACCTGAACCGTGTTTGATGCATCCGTCATCGCAAACGTTTTATACATTTCTGACGGTTTTCACACAACATCGTTTGAGATTATGGCATCGCACACAGTTTCTCGAAGGATTTCTGATCGAAGTGTCACGTTAGCAGCATCCTGCAGTAGTGCTTCTCAATTTTCCCTTCCAGGTATCACCGTGGAGAACTCAAACTATTGCAACTAACGCAATTGCAAGAACACACGAAGTGCTCAAGTACCTCACTCTCAAATCCCACCTAAGCAACGAAAGTGATGGAGGAATATGAGAGAAAGAACAAGGAGAACACAAAATAATTCCAAGATCTAGATCCATAAGGTTCCCTCGCTTAGGAGAAAATGATTGGTGGAAATATAGATCTAGATCTCCTCTCTCTTTTTTCTCAAAGAGATGCAAGAATCATGGGAGGAATAGAGAAAGCCAAGCTTTTGGAGGTAAACAATGGTGGAGACAGCTTGCCCAAAACCGTTAGGGGCAGTGGGGGAAGAAGACCCCCTTCAATAGTGGGGGGTGTTAAAAATCCAAATGTTATGTTCTGCCTGTGCCTAAGAGGTACTACCGCTAACCATATTGAAGTACTACCGCGGACTCGCACAGTGGACCAGCAGAAAACTCGCGCGGTACTACTAATGAAGTGGTACTACCGCCTCTAATAAACGGTACTACCACGAATTAGCCGGTGGGTAACAGAAACTTCCACGGTAGTTGATGTCGCTTGAAGCTACGTCAGTATTTCCCCAAAGAGGAAGGGATGATGCAGCACATCGGCGGTAGGTATTTCCCTCAGATGTGAAACCAAGGTTATCGAACCAGTAGGAGAACCAAGCAACACGACGTAAACAACACCTGCACACAAATAACAACTACTCGCAACCCGACGTGTAAAAGGGGTTGTCTATCCCTTTAGGGTAGAGGCGCCTCAATATAGGCAAAAGGACGTGAATAAATTGTACTCCCTCCATCCCATAATCTAAGACGTTTTTTTACACTAGTGTAGTGTCAAAAATCGTCATACATTATGGGATGGAGGGAGTGGTAGATTGATAGATCGAACGCCAAATAAAATAAATAAGAATAAAATGCAGCAAGGTATTTTTTATATTTTTGGTTTATTGGATCTGAAAATAAAAGCAAAGGAAAATAGATCGCAAAAGCAAATAATATGAGAAGGAGACCCAGGGGCTGTAGGTTTCACTAGTGGCTTATATCGAGAAAAATAGCAAACGGTGGGTAATCAACTTACTGTTGGGCAATTGATAGAACTTCAAATAATCATGACGATATCCAGGCAATGATCATTATATAGGCATCATGTCCAAGATTAGTAGACCGACTCCTTCCTGCATCTACTACTATTACTCCACACATCGACCGCTATCCAGCATGCATCTAGTGTATTAAGTTCCTCGAGACACAGAGTAATGCAATAAGAACAATGACATGATGTAGAAAAGATCTATCTATGTAGAGATAGACCCCATCATTTTATCCTTAGTAGCAACGATACATACATGTCGGTTCCCCTTCTGTCACTGGGATCAAGCACTGTAAGATCGAACCCACTACAAAGCACCTCTTCCCATTGCAAGATAAATAGATCAAGTTTGCCAAACAAAACCCAAATATTGGAGAAGAAATACGAGGCTATAAGCAACCATGCATGAAAGAGATCAAAGAAACTCAAATACTTTCATGGATATAAAAAGATACATCTGGTCATTGATAACCCACAAGTATAGGGGATCGCAACAATTTTCGATAAGTAAGAGTGTCGAACCCAACGAGGAGCTAAAGGTAGCACAAATATTCCCTCATGTTCTATCGACCGCCGATACAACTCTATGCACGCTTGATGTTCGCTTTACCTAGAACAAGTATGAAACTAGAAGTACTTTGTAGGTGTTTTTGGATAGGTTTGCAAGATAATAAAGATTACGTAAATAAAAAGTTGGGGCTGTTTAGGTAAAGACACAACTAAATTAGTTTTAGTAGAGAGCTTGTTGTCAAGGAAAGTTATTTGTCCCTAGGCAATCGATAACTAGACCAGTAATCATTATTACAATTTTATTTGAGGGAGAGGCATAAGCACATACTTTCTCTACTTGGATCATATGCACTTATGATTGGAACTCTAGCAAGCATCCGCAACTACTAAAGATTCATTAAGGTAAAACCCAACCATAGCATTAAAGCATCAAGTCCCCTTTATCCCATACGCAAACAACCTACTTCCTCGGTTCTGTGCTTCTGTCACTCACGCCACCCACCATAAGCAAATCGAGAACATATTGCAAACCCTACAGCGGGGATCCCTCACGCTTGCTCGACACGGAGAGAACCATAGGACAACAACAATAATAAATGATGCAATTCAAATCAATCTTGATCATCAAATAGCCATTAGGACAAAACGGATCTACTCAAACATCATAGGATAGCCATACATCATAGGGAAATAATATATAGCATTGAGCACCATGTTTAAGTAGAGATTACAGCGGGTAAGAGAGAGGTTACACCACTGCATAGAGGGGGGAAGAGTTGGTGGTGAAGGCGGTGAAGTTGTTGGTGAAGATGACGGTGATGATGATGGCCCCCGGTGGCACTCCGGCGCCACCGGAAGCAAGGGGGAGAAGCCCCCCCTTCTTCTTCTTCTTCCATGACCTCCTCCCTAGATGGGAGAAGGGTTTCCCCTCTGGTCCTTGGCCTCCATGGCGTGGGAGGGGCGAGAGCCCCTCCGAGATTGGATTTTTCTCTCTATCTCTCTCTGTTTCTGCGTTCTCTGATTCTACCCCTTCACCGTTTCTTATATTCCTGGAGATTCGTAACTCCGATTGGGCTGAAATTTGAACAGGATCTCTATCCGGATATTAGCTTTCTTGCAGCGAAAGAAGGGCATCAACCGCCTTACGGGGTGGCTACAAGGGTCAGGGGCGCGCCCCCCTACCTCGTGGGCCCCTCGAGCATCGTCTCGCATTGATTTTACTTCCCAAAAATCACATATATTCCAAAAAAATCTCCGTACATTTTTATTCCGTTTGATATGGATATTCTGCGAACCAAAAAACATGCAACAAACAGGAACTGGCACTGGGGACTGCATCAATATGTTAGTCCCAAAAATAGGATAGAAAGTTGCCAAAATGATATGAAAGTTGAATAATATTGGCATGGAACAATCAAAAATAATAGATACGACGGAGATGTATCAGCACCCCCAAGCTTAATTCATGCTTGTCCTTGAGTAGGTAAATGATAAAAAAGATAATTTTTGATGTGGAATGCTACCTAGCATAATCTTGATCATGTATCTAATCATGGCATGAGTATAAAGATACGAGTGATTCAAAGCAATAGTCTATCATTTGACATAAAAACAATAATACTTCAAGCCCACTAATAAAGCAATCATGTCTTTTCAAAATAACAAGGCCAAAGGAAATTATCCCTACAAAATCATATAGTCTGGCTATGCTCCATCTTCTTTACACAAAATATTCACATCATGCACAACCCCGATGACAAGCCGAGAAATTGGTTCATACTTTTTAACGCGCTTCAGCTTTTTCAACCCTCACGCAATACATGAGCGTGAGCCATGGACATAGCACTATAGGTGGAATAGAATATGATGGTGGAGGTTGTGTGGAGAAGACAAAAGGGGAGAAAGTCTCACATCGACGCGACTAATCAACGGGCTATGGAGATGCCCATCAATTGATGTCAATGTGAGGAGTAGGGATTGTCATGCAACGGATGCACTAGAGCTATAAGTATATGAAAGCTCAAACTAAAACTAAGTGGGTGTGCATCCAACTTGCTTGCTCATGAAGACCTAGGGCATTTGAGGAAGGCCATCGTTGGAATATACAAGCCAAGTTCTATAATGAAAATTCCCACTAGTATATGAAAGTGATAACTCAAGAGACTCTCTATATGAAGAACATGGTGCTACTCTAAAGCACAAGTGTGGTAAAAGGATAGTAACATTGCCCTTCTCTCTTTTTCTCTCATATTTTTTCCTTTTTTGGGCCTTCTCCTTTTTTGGCCTTTCTCTTTTTTATTTTATTTATTTATTTTAATTTTTTTCATCCGGAGTCTCATCCCGACTTGTGGGGGAATCATAGTCTCCATCATCCTTTCCTCACTGGGGCAATGCTCTAATAATGATGATCATCACACTTTTATTTACTTACAACTCAATATTACAACTCGATACTAGAACAAAGATATGACTCTATATGAATGCCTCCGGCGGTGTACCGGGATGTGCAATGATCTAGCATAGTAATGACATCAAAAAATGGACAAGCCATGAAAACATCATGCTAGATATCTTACGATCATGCAAAGCAATATGACAATGATGCTCAAGTCATGTATATGATGATGATGGAAGTTGCATGGCAATATATCTCGGAATGGCTATGGAAATGCCATGATAGGTAGGTATGGTGGCTGTTTTGAGGAAGATATAAGGAGGCTTATGTGTGATAGAGAGTATCGTATCACGGGGTTTGGATGCACCGGCGAAGTTTGCACCGATTCTCGAGGTGAGAAAGGGCAATGCACGGTACCGAAGAGGCTAGCAATGATGGAAGGGTAAGAGTGCGTATAATCCCTGGACTCAGCATTAGTCATAAAGAACTCACATACTTATTGCAAAAGTTTATTAGCCCTCGAAGCAAAGTACTACTACGTATGCCCCTAGGGGGATAGATTGGTAGGAAAAGACCATCGCTCGTCCCCGACCGCCACTCATAAGGAAGACAATCAATAAATACCTCATGCTCCAACTTCGTTACATAACGGTTCACCATACGTGCATGCTATGGGAATCATAAACCTCAACACAAGTATTTATACAATCCACAACTACCCACTAGCATGACTCTAATATCACCATCTTTATATCGCAAAACTATTGCAAGGAATCAAACACATCATATTCAGTGATCTACAAGTTTTATGTAGGATTTTATGACTAATCATGTGAATGACCAGTTTCTATCATCTCTCTAATTAGATATAAGTGAAGAAAGAGAGTTTAATTCTTTCTACAAAATATATGACCACGCTCTAACAAATATTAGTGAAGCAAAAGAGCATTCTACAAATGGCGGTTGTCTATGTAAAGAGAAACAGGCAATCCAAACTTCAAATGATATAAGTGAAGCACATGACGCATTCTATAAAGCCATACTCAAAGAATATAAGTAAGTGCAAAGAGCATTCTATAAATCAACCAAGGACTATCTCATACCAGCATGGAGCAAAAATAAAAAAACTAAATGCACAAGACGCTCCAAAATTTGCACATATCGCATGAATGAAATGAATCCGAAAACATACCGATATTTGTTGAAGAAAGAGGGGATGCCTTCCTAGCATCCCCAAGCTTAGATGCTTGAGTTTCCTTGAATATTTACTTGGGGTGCCTCGGGCATCCCCAAGCTTGAGCTCTTGCCTCTCTTCCTTCTTCTCACATCGAAACCTTCTCAATCATCGAACACTTCATCCACACAAAACTTCAACAGAAAACTCGGTAGGATCCGTTAGTATAATAAAGAAAATCACTACTCTAAGTACTATTGAAAACCAATTCATATTTTGTTTCTGCATTGTGTCTACTGTAATATAACTTTTTCGTGGCTTAATCCACTAATATAAATTGATAGTTTCATCAAAACAAGCAAACGATGCATTAAAAACAGAATTTGTCTAAAACAGAACAGTCTGTAATAATCTGAACATTCACCATACTTCTGATACATGAAAAATTCTTCCAAAATTATGAAAAATAAACAATTTGTATAGGAAGATAGTGCAAAAATAATCAGAACCATTTGACGTTCCAGCAAAAAATGTAAAATCGCGCACTACAGCCAAAGTTTCTGTCCTGCACCATACAAACCATCAAGCAAATGTAAACATCCTAAAGGCAAACCTTGGAACATTATTTTTATTTCTAAACTATATAAAAGCACACAGCAGAAATAAACGACTCTCTAAAACTTCCGGGTTGTCTCCCTGGCAGCGCTTTCTTTAAAGCCATTAAGGTAGGCATATAGTGCTCAAGTAGTGCATCCACCCGGATCCCAAGGTATATCAAAGCCAATTTTAATTAACAATGATTTAGCATTTAGTAGTGAGCACAAAGTAACATATATCATGTAACAATCAAGTCTAACTCTCTTCCTATGCATCAGCATGTCATAAAAGAACAATTAGTGCACACATAGTAAAGGCCAATGCATAGTATAAATAGTTTCTTGCAATTTTATCATATTGGAAACATAGAGAGGTGGAGATATAGTTCCTCTCTCATAATAATTGCAAGTAGGAGCATCAAGCACATACATATTATATTCATCAAAATCATCATGTGCAACGGTAAAAGGCAACCCATCAATATAATCCTTTGTGAAAGGCAACGGTAAAAGGCAACCCATCAAAATCATCATGTGCAATGGTAAAAGGCAACCCATCAATATAATCCTTTGCAAGTAGGAGCGTCAAGGTATGTGCTTTGTGAAAGTCCAATTAAGCGTCTTGATCTATCTCTATAGATCTTTATGCCTAATATGTAAGCAGCTTCCCCGAGGTCTTTCATCGAAAAACTTTTATTCAAGTATCCCTTTATGCTATCCAGAAATTCTATATCATTTCCAATCAGCAATATGTCATCCACGTATAATATCAGAAATGCTACAGAGCTCCCACTCACTTTCTTGTAAATACAGGCTTCTCCAAAAGTCTGTATAAAGCCAAATGCTTTGATCACACTATCAAAGCGTTTATTCCAACTCCGAGATGCTTGCACCAGTCCATAAATGGATCGTTGGAGTTTGCATACTTTGTTAGCTCCCTTTGGATCGACAAAACCTTCTGGTTGCATCATATACAACTCTTCTTCCAGAAATCCATTCAGGAATGCAGTTTTGACATCCATCTGCCATATTTCATAATCATAAAATGCGGCAATTGCTAACATGATTCTGACGGACTTAAGCATCGCTACGGGTGAGAAGGTCTCATCGTAGTCAACCCCTTGAACTTGTCGAAAACATTTTGCGACAAGTCGAGCTTTATAGACAGTAATATTACCGTCAGTGTCGGTCTTTTTCTTGGAGATCCATTTATTCTCAATTGCTTGCCGATCATCGGGCAAGTCAACCAAAGTCCATACTTTTGTTCTCATACATGGATCCCATCTCAGATTTCATGGCCTCAAGCCACTTTGCGGAATCTGGGCTCACCATCGCTTCTTCATAGTTCGTAGGTTCATCATGATCTAGTAGCATGACTTCCAGAATTGGATTACCGTACCACTCTAGTGCGGATCTCACTCTGGTTGATCTACGTGGTTCAGTAGTATCTTGTCCTGAAGTTTCATGATCATCATCATTAGCTTCCTCACTAATTGGTATAGGTGTCGCAGAAACAGTTTTCTGTGATGTACTATTTTCCAATAAGGGAGCAGGTACAGTTACCTCGTCAAGTTCTACTTTCCTCCCACTCACTTCTTTCGAGAGAAACTCCTTCTCTAGAAATGATCCATTCTTAGCAACGAATGTCTTGCCTTCGGATCTGTGATAGAAGGTATACCCAACAGTCTCCTTTGGGTATCCTATGAAGCCACATTTCTCCGCTTTGGGTTCGAGCTTATCAGGTTGAAGCTTTTTCACATAAGCATCGCAGCCCCAAACTTTAAGAAATGACAACTTTGGTTTCTTGCCAAACCATAGTTCATAAGGCGTCGTCTCAACGGATTTTGATGGTGCCCTATTTAACGTGAATGCGGCCGTCTCTAAAGCATAACCCCAAAACGATAGCGGTAAATCAGTAAGAGACATCATAGATCGCACTATATCTAGTAAAGTACGATTACGACGTTCGGACACACCATTACGCTGTGGTGTTCGGGGTGGCGTGAGTTGCGAAACTATTCCACAATTTTTCAAATGTACACCAAACTCGTAACTCAAATATTCTCCTCCACGATCAGATCGTAGAAACTTTATTTTCTTGTTACGATGATTTTCAACTTCACTCTGAAATTCCTTGAACTTTTCAAATGTTTCAGACTTATGTTTCATTAAGTAGATATACCCATATCTGCTTAAATCATCTGTGAAGGTGAGAAAATAACGATATCCGCCACGAGCCTCAATATTCATCGGACCACATACATCGGTATGTATGATTTCCAATAAATCTGTTGCTCTCTCCATAGTACCGGATAACGGTGTTTTAGTCATCTTGCCTATGAGGCACGGTTCGCAAGTACCAAGTGATTCATAATCAAGTGGTTCCAAAAGCCCATCAGTATGGAGTTTCTTCATGCGCTTTATACCGATATGACCTAAACGGCAGTGCCACAAATAAGTTGCACTATCATTATCAACTCTGCATCTTTTGGCTTCTACATTATGAATATGTGTATCACTACTATCGAGATTCAACAAGAATAGATCACTCTTCAAAGGTGCATGACCATAAAAGATATTACTCATATAAATAGAACAACCATTATTCTCTGATTTAAATGAATAACCGTCTCGCATTAAACAAGATCCAGATATAATGTTCATGCTCAACGCTGGCACCAAATAACAATTATTTAGGTCTAATATTAATCCCGAAGGTAGATGTAGAGGTAGCGTGCCGACCGCGATCACATCGACTTTGGAACCGTTTCCCACACGCATCGTCACCTCGTCCTTTGCTAGTGTCCGCTTATTCCGTAGTCCCTGTTTCAAGTTGCAAATATTAGCAACAGAACCAGTATCAAATACCCAGGTGCTACTGCGAGCTCTAGTAAGGTACACATCAATAACATGTATATCACATATACCTTTGTTCACCTTGCCATCCTTCTTATCCGCCAAATACTTGGGGCAGTTCCGCTTCCAGTGACCAGTCTGCTTGCAGTAGAAGCACTCAGTTTCAGGCTTAGGTCCAGACTTGGGTTTCTTCTCCTGAGCAGCAACTTGCTTGCTGTTCTTCTTGAAGTTCCCCTTCTTCTTCCCTTTGCCCTTTTTCTTGAAACTAGTGGTCTTGTTGACCATCAACACTTGATGCTCCTTCTTGATTTCTACCTCCGCAGCTTTCAGCATTGCGAAGAGCTCGGGAATAGTCTTGTTCATCCCTTGCATATTATAGTTCATCACGAAGCTCTTGTAGCTTGGTGGCAGTGATTGGAGAATTCTGTCAATGACGCAATCATCTGGAAGATTAACTCCCATCTGAATCAAGTGATTATTATACCCAGACATTTTGAGTATATGCTCACTGACAGAACTGTTCTCCTCCATCTTGCAGCTATAGAACTTATTGGAGACTTCATATCTCTCAATTCGGGCATTTGCTTGAAATATTAACTTCAACTCCTGGAACATCTCATATGCTGCATGACGTTCAAAACATCGTTGAAGTCCCGATTCTAAGCCGTAAAGCATGGCACACTGAACTATCGAGTAGTCATCAGCTTTGCTCTGCCAGACGTTCATAACATCTGGCGTTGCTCCAGCAGCAGGCCTGGCACCCAGCGGTGCTTCCAGGACGTAATTCTTCTATGCAGCAATGAGGATAATCCTCAGGTTACGGACCCAGTCTGTGTAATTGCTACCATCATCTTTCAACTTTGCTTTCTCAAGGAACGCATTAAAATTCAACAGAACAACAGCACGAGCCATCTATCTACAATCAACATAAACAAGCAAGATACTATCAGGTACTAAGTTCATGATAAGTTTAAGTTCAGTTAATCAAATTACTTAGGAACTCCCACTTAGATAGACATCCCTCTAATCCTCTAAGTGATCACGTGATCCAAATCAACTAAACCATAACCGATCATCACGTGAGATGGAGTAGTTTTCAATGGTGAACATCGTCATGTTGATCATATCTACTATATGATTCACGCTCGACCTTTCGGTCTCTGTGTTCCGAGGCCATATCTGCATATGCTAGGCTCGTCAAGTTTAACCTGAGTATTCTGCGTGTGCAAAACTGGCTTGCACCCGTTGTAGATGGACGTAGAGCTTATCACACCCGATCATCACGTGGTGTTTGGGCACGACGAACTTTGGCAACGGTGCATACTCAGGGAGAACACTTCTTGATAATTTAGTGAGAGATCATCTTATAATGCTACCGTCAATCAAAGCAAGATAAGATGCATAAAAGATAAACATCACATGCAATCAATATAAGTGATATGATATGGCCATCATCATCTTGTGCTTGTGATCTCCATCTCCGAAGCACCGTCATTATCACCATCGTCACCGGCGCGACACCTTGATCTCCATCGTAGCATCGTTGTCGTCTCGCCAATCTTATGCTTCCACGACTATCACTACCGCTTAGTAATAAAGTAAAGCATTACATCGCGATTGCATTGCATACAATAAAGCGACAACCATATGGCTCCTGCCAGTTGCCGATAACTTGGTTACAAAACATGATCATCTCATACAATAAAATCAGCATCATGCCTTGACCATATCAAATCACAACATGCCCTGCAAAAACAAGTTAGACGTCCTCTACTTTGTTGTTGCAAGTTTTACGTGGCTGCTACGGGCTTAAGCAAGAACTCATCTCACCTACGCATCAAAACCACAACGATAGTTTGTCAAATAGACTCCGTTTTAACCTTCTCAAGGACCGGGCGTAGCCACACTCGGTTCAACTAAAGTTGGAGAGATAGTCGCCCGCAAGCCATCTATGTGCAAAGCACGTCGAGGGAACCGGTCTCGCGTAAGCGTACGCGTAAGGTTGGTCCGGGTCGTCTCGTCCAACAATACCGCCGAACCAAAGTATGACATGCTGGTAGGCAGTACGACTTGTATCGCCCACAACTCACTTGTGTTCTACTCGTGCAAATAACATCAAACCATAAAACCTAGGCTTGGATGCCACTGTTGGGGAACGTAGTAATTTCAAAATTTTCCTACGCACACGCAAGATCATGGTGATGCATAGCAACGAGAGGGGAGAGTGTTGTCTACGTACCAACGCAGACCGACTGCGGAAGCGATCACACAACGTAGAGGAAGTAGTCGTACGTCTTCCCGATCCGACCGATCCAAGCACCGTTACTCCGACACCTCCGAGTTCTTAGCACACGTTCAGCTCGATGATGATCCTCGGGCTCCGATCCAGCAAAGCGTCGAGGAAGAGTTCCGTCAGCACGACGGCGTGGTGACGATCTTGATGTACTACCGACGCAGGGCTTCGCCTAAGCACTACAACGGTATGATCGAGGTGGAATTTGGTGGCAGGGGGCACCGCACACGGCTAAGGAACGATCTCAAGGATCAACTTGTGTGTCTAGAGGTGCCCCCTGCCTCCGTATATAAAGGATGAGAGGGGGAGGGCTGGCCGGCCAAGCTAGGGAGGCGCAGGAGGAGTCCTACTCCTACCGGGAGTAGGACTCCCCCCTCCAATCCTATTCCAACTAGGACTCCAAGGGGGAAAGAGAGAGAGAGGTGGCCGGCCACCTCTCCTAGTCCTAATAGGACTAGGGGAGGGGGGAGGCGCGCAGCCCTCCATGGCAGCCCCTTTCACCTTTCCACTAAGGCCCATGTAGGCCCATTTGGCTCCCGGGGGGTTCCGGTAACCCTCCCGGTAATCCGGTAAAATCCCGATTTCACCCGGAACACTTCCGATGTCCAAACATAGGCTTCCAATATACCAATCTTTATGTCTCGACCATTTCGAGACTCCTCGTCATGTCCGTGATCACATCCGGGACTCCGAACAACCTTCGGTACATCAAAATGCATAAACTCATAATAACTGTCATCGTAACGTTAAGCGTGCGGACCCTACGGTTCGAGAACAATGTAGACATGACCGAGACACGTCTCCGGTCAATAACCAATAGCGGGACCTGGATGCCCATATTGGCTCCTACATATTCTACGAAGATCTTTATCGGTCAGACCGCATAACAACATACGTTGTTCCCTTTGTCATCGGTATGTTACTTGCCCGAGATTCGATCGTCGGTATCCAATACCTAGTTCAATCTCGTTACTGGCAAGTCTCTATACTCGTTCCGTAATACATCATCTCACAACTAACATCTTAGTTATAATGCTTGCAAGGCTTATGTGATGTGTATTACCGAGAGGGCCCAGAGATACCTCTCCGACACTCGGAGTGACAAACCCTAATCTCGAAATACGCCAACCCAACATCTACCATTGGAGACACCTGTAGTACTCCTTTATAATCACCCAGTTACGTTGTGACGTTTGGTAGTACCCAAAGTGTTCCTCCGGTAAACGGGAGTTGCATAATCTCATAGTTATAGGAACATGTATAAGTCATGAAGAAAGCAATAGCAACATACTAAACGATCGGGTGCTAAGCTAATGGAATGGGTCATGTCAATCAGATCATTCAACTAATGATGTGACCTTGTTAATCAATTAACAACTCTTTGTTCATGGTTAGGAAACATAACCATCTTTGATTAACGAGCTAGTCAAGTAGAGGCATACTAGTGACACTCTGTTTGTCTATGTATTCACACATGTATTATGTTTCCGGTTAATACAATTCTAGCATGAATAATAAACATTTATCATGATATAAGGAAATAAATAATAACTTTATTATTGCCTCTAGGGCATATTTTCTTCAGATAGCACCAATAATAAAACATGCAACTCAAATCAATCTTGATCATCAAATAGCCATTAGGACAAAACGGACCTACTCAAACATCATAGGATAGCCATACATCATAGGGAAATAATGTATAGCGTTGAGCACCATGTTTAAGTAGAGATTACAGCGGGTAAGAGAGATATTACACCGCTACATAGAGGGGGGAAGAGTTGGTGGTGAAGGCGGTGAAGTTGTTGGTGAAGACGACGGTGATGATGATGGCCCCCGGTGGCACTCCGGCGCCACCGGAAACAAGGGGGAGAGGGCCCCCCTTCTTCTTCTTCTTCCTTGACCTCCTCCCTAGATGGGAGAAGGGTTTCCCCTCTGGTCATTGGCCTCCATGACAAGGGAGGGGCGAGAGCCCCTCCAAGATTGGATCTGTCTCTCTGTCTCTCTCTGTTTATGCGTTCTCCGATTCTACCCCTTCACCGTTTCTTATATTCCCGGAGATCCGTAACTCCGATTGGGCTGAAATTTGAACACGACCTCTATCCGGATATTAGCTTTCTTGCCGCGAAAGAAGGGCATCAGCCGCCTTACGGGGTGGCAACGAGGGTCAGGGGCGCGCCACCTACCTCGTGGGCCCCTCGAGCAGCGTCTCGCGTTGATTTCACTTCCCAAAAATCACATATATTCCAAAAAAATCTCTGTCCGTTTTTATTCCGTTTGGACTTCGTTTGATATGGATATTCTGCGAAACAAAAAACATGCAACAAATAGGAACTGGCACTGGGCACTGGATCAATATGTTAGTCCCAAAAATAGTATAAGAATTTGCCAAAAGTATATGAAAGTTGAATAATATTGGCATGGAACAATCAAAAATTATAGATATGACAGAGACTTATCAGTCATAAACTCAAAGTTCATCCGATCCCAACAAACACACCGAACAAGAGTTACATCATATGGATCTCCAAGAGACCATTGTATTGAGAATCAAACGAGGGATAGGAAGCCATCTAGCTACTAACTACGGACCCGAAGGTCTACAAAGAACTACGCACGCATCATCAGAGAGGCACCAATGGAGGTGGTGAACCTCATCTGTGATGGTGTCTTGACTGGATCTGGTGGTTCTGGACTCTGTGGCAGCCGGAATTGATTTTCGTTGACTCCCCTAGGGTTTCTGGAATATTGGGGTATTTATAGAGCAAATAGGCGGTCCGGGGGGCACCCAAGGTGGGCACAACCCACCAGGGCGCGCCTGGGCCTCCTAGCGCACCCTGGTGGGTTGTGCTCTCCTCGGAGCACACCCCAGGCGCAGCCTTGGCCCATTAGGTGTCTTCTAGTCCAAAAACATCTCTGTAAAGTTTCGTTGCATTTGGACTCCGTTTGGTATTGATTTCCTGCGATGTAAAAAACATGCAGAAAACAACAACTGGCACATAGCACTATGTCAATAGGTTAGTACCAAAAAATGATATAAAATGATTATAAAACATCCAAGATTGATAATATAACATCATGGAACAATAAAAAGTTGTAGATACATTGTAGACATATCAGCATCCCCAAGCTTAACTCCTACTCATCGTCGAGTAGATAAGTAATAAAAATAGAATTTTGGATGTGGAATGTTGCCTATCATGTCATATCATATTCTTTTCTTTATAGCATGGACATTTGGACTTTTATATTGTTCAAAGCAATAGTCTAGTTTTGACATGATAACTTAAATACTCAAGCAAATCAACAAGCGGCCATGTCTTTCAAAATATCAACGCTAAAATAAGTTATCCCTAGCCCATCATGCTCAATCATTGATCCATTCATGAAACACACTCGCATATTAAATACACCCAATGCTCAAGTACGATCTTAGTGCCTCCTAGCTAGTGCTTTTATAAGAGAAGATGGCGACTCAATTTCAACATAAAAATTGCATAAAGTAAAAGAAAGGCCCTTCGCAGAGGGAAGTAGGGATTTGTAGAGGTGCCCGAGCTCAAAGCGAAAAACTTAGAGATAAAAATATTTTGGGAGGTGTGTCCTTCTCACCAACGAAAATGACTTAGAGTTCCCAACACTTTCCATTCTAGATATATCATAGGCGATTCCCAAATAGAAAATAAAGTTTATTCCTTTTTGAACCATACTTTCACTTTCCATGGCTAGCCGTATCCACGGATGCCCTCCATACCAAGACTTTCCAAGGAATTTATTATTTGATAACATAAAGTAAATTCATTTTTCATTTCGGAACTGGGCATCCCTAATACCTTTGCCTTACTCTCATGCAATGAAAAGTGAATAAACACTCATCGTGAGAATAACACATCTAGCATGGAAAATATTAGCCACCCCTCACCGCTCCGCGAGCGGTACAAACACACAAAAGAGAAGTTTATGTTGAAAATTGGAGATGGCACATACAAATTTGCTTAGAACGGCAAAAGAATACCACATATAGGTACATATAGTGGACTCATGTTGCGAAATTGATTTAAAGGTTTTTGGATGCACAAGTAGTGATCATACTTAGTGCAAAATGAAGGCTAGCAAAAGATTGAGAAGCGACCAACCAAGAAACTAATAATCTCATAAGCGAGCATTAAGAATAATTAACACTGAATAATGCACCACAAGTAGGATATAATTTCATTGCATAATTATTGACTTTCATGCTTGCATCGGGAATCACAAACCTTAACACTAATATTCTTACTAAAGCATAATTACTCATCAAGATGACTCACATATCACATCATCATATCTCAAAACTATTACTAAGAATCAAGTTTATTTTGTCCAATGATCTTCATGAAAGTTTTTATTATCTCTTTCTTGGATATCTATCACTTTGTGACTAATTTTCATATGTTGCTTTTGATAAGCTCAAACAAATATAAGTGAAGATCATGAGCATAAAATTTATTTCTCTCAAATTTATTTAAGTGAAGCAAGAGAGACTTTCTAGAAAATTTTACTAACTCTCAAATAAATCTAAGTGAAGCAAGCGAGTATTTCTTGAAAAATACTAAAGCACACCATGCTCAAAAAGATATAAGTGAATCATTAGAGCAAGTCCATAGCTCATAAAAAATTTAAGTGAAGCATAGAGAGCAATTCTAACAAGTCATGACATAATTTTGGCTCTCTAAAATAGGTGTGTCCATCATGGAATCAAGACTTAAAACACAAAAGAAAACAAGCAACAACTCATATCATACAAGACGCTCCAAGAAAAACACGTAGTATGTGACGAATAAAAATATAGCTTCGAGTAAGATAACGATGGTCGTTAGAAGAAAGAGGGTATGCCACTCGGGGCATCCCCAAGCTTAGTTGCTTGCTCTCTTTTGGATAATAGCTTGGGATGCCAGGGCATCCCCAATCTTAAGCTCTTCTTACTCCTTATTCCTTCATCCATTGTAAGATAACCCAAAACTTGAAAACTTCAATCACAAAAAATTCAGCAAAACTTTCGTGAGATCCGTTAGTAAAAGAAAGCAAATCACTAATATAAGTAATGTATCAAACCAATTCATATTTTGTATTTGCATTATATCTAATGTGTTACAACTTTTCTATGGCAAAAACTCACCAAAGAAAACCATAGAGCCATCAAAACAAGCACACACCGCAAAGAAAACAGAATCTGTCAAAACAGAACAGTCTGTAGCAATCTGACTATTTCGAATACTTCTGTAACTCCAAAAATTCTGGCAAATTAGGAATACCTGAGCAATTTATATATTGATCTACTTCAAAATGAATGGGTATTTTATCTCTCTTTGGTTAAAAATGAGAATTATTTTCCCGGGCGCAAAATTTTAAGTTTTTTCAGCAAGATCAAACAACTATCACCCAAGAAGATCCGAAAGGCATTACTTGGCACAAACACTAATTAAAACATAAAAACACATAACAGTAGCATAATTGTGAAAAGAATCAAGAACATAAAGCAAAAAGCAAAAATAAATTTTATTCATTGGGTTGCCTCCCAACAAGCGCTATAGTTTTACACCCTTAGCAAGGCATAAAGCAAGGATCTAAGTATTGTCATCTTTGTTCTTTTGAAAGAGAGGGGAAAATTTCCTATCAATGGCATTTAATTTTCTATTTTGTGAAAGCACATGGCCATTGATAGCAGAAGAAAGATTAAGGACGTTGCGAAAATTCGTACCTAAACTAGCCTTCATCTCTTTAATTATTTCATTTTGATAAAAGCACATAAGGGTAGTTGATTCAACATTTTCTCCTTTGGAGTGCCCAAATATGGTTTTCCTATTTTCATAAGTATCAACGCCATCCCCTTCAAGAAAACTGTTTTGAAATATTGAATCCAAAACTTTCTTGAAGGAAGTAGGTAAACCAACATAAAAACTGTTCAAGTATATCTCTATCTGATATTGGGGCACATAGCTAGCTCGAATTCTCAACAGCCTATCCCAAGCATCTTTCAAAGTTCATCAAGAAAATGACGAAAAATTCTGGGATCAACTTCATCACAATTGTTAAGATTTTCCTTAACAACCCCGGTAGATCCTTCCATAGCATCATTGTTTATGAGCTTAGTGTCGGTGTCAAAACCGGCGGGTATCGGGTAGGGGTCCCGAACTATGTGTCTAAGGTTGATGGTAGCAGGAGACAGGGGACACGATGTTTACCTAGGTTCGGTCCCTCTCTATGGAGGTAATACCCTACATCATGCTTGATTGATCTTGATGAATATGGGTATTACAAGAGTTGATCTACCACGAGATCGTAATGACTAAACCCTAAAATTCTAGTCTGGTTATGATTATGAGGATTCGGCCTCTCTACAGACCTAGCCCTCTGGTTTATATAGACACGGGAGGGATCTAGGGTTACACAAGGTCGGTTACAAAGAAAGGAATCTTCATAGTTGGTCGCCAAGCTTGCCTCCCATGCCAAGGAGAGTCCTATCCAGACACGGGTGGAGTCTTCGGTCTTCGTATCCCTACGGCCCATCAGTCCGGCCCACATCAATAGACCGGACACCCGAGGACCCCTTAGTCCAGGACTCCCTCATTAGCCCCTGAACCAGGATTCAATGATGATGTGTCCGGCGTGCAGATTGTCTTCGGCATTGCAAGGCGGGTTCTACTTTCTGAATACTCCAGGATAGTCTTCAGATGAAACGAAGTTGTCCAGATCTGCAACATAAGTACCACACACAACCGCAAGGAATATAGTATTTCACGAGTCCCATCCGTTGATAACTTTTTGCAAGATGACATCACATATGTTCGGTCACTATATCGAACCATTTTTATCCGCTGCTCCGCGTTTCAAGATGCGGTTTCTATTGGCATGTCTTGTCAAAGCAGAGATCGTGTCCCCTTATTGCGGGATTTTCATCAATGCGGGCGTGGGTAACACAATCGTACCGTTTACACAGCCCTTGGGAATAGGCGAGTTTTAAGGCGAGTAGGGAGGCGTTCGATATTCACTGCCCTTATAAGGGGATAAGGATCCCCCCTTCTTCTCCCACGCCTTCTCTCTTCCTCTACCCTTCCACTCTTGAGCTCCAGCGCCCAAGTTCTCATCTTCTTCCCACTCAAGCTAGCACTCATGCATGTCCGGATCCGGAGGCCAAGGCAAGTGGATGGTCTCCTCCACCAAGGAGAAGGACATTACTGAGCTTCGGGCGGCCGGGTACTTGGCGAAGAAATCGCCCACCGCCTTCCAGCCCAGGCGCAAGTTGTCCTCACATCGAAGCCCAAAGAGAGGGTGGTATTCATCCCTCATTTCCTCCGCGGGCTAGGGTTTCCACTCCACCCTTTCATCCACGGGCTGATGTACTATTACGGGATAGACTTCCATGATCTATCCCCGAACTGCTTCCTCAACATCTTGGCATTCATCGTCATGTGTGAGGCCTTCCTCCGCATCCAACCCCACTTCGGGTTGTCGCTCAAGTTCTTCAAAGTGAAGCCAAAGGTGGTGGATGGCCAGCACGCGGAGTGCGGAGGTGCCATGGTGAGTAAGCTGACCAATATCTCCCGGCCGAAAGGCACTTTCATGGAGACCGTCAAGGGATGGCAGAAACAGTGGTTCTACATCATTGAGCCCCGCGGTGCCAACTGGGTCGCAGCTGCCAAATTCAATCCCGACGCTCCAATACGGCTCACCTCCTGGGTTGAGAAGAGCCTGAATCGGTCTTCATCAGACGAGCTGATCACGTTGCAGACGCGCGTTCAGAGTATGGTGGATAAAGAAGTCAAGCTCGTTGACATAATCCAAGTGATGCTGGTTCGCCGGATCCTCCCCTGCCAAAGCCGAAAACGCCCCCTTTGGGAGTTTAATCTGAAGAGGCACTAGACCCTAGAGAGGCTCTTCAAAACAACTCACGAAGATGCCTAGAAGTTGCTCTTCAAGGGCAACGAGATACTGCCAGGCACGGATTCGGACCGCGGGAACGATATTAACCACCCCGCCAGCGAGGTAAGTTTTCAACGTGTCCTCTAATTGTTTGTTTAAAGGATGATATCTAAGCCTTTTATTATCATTGCTTCTTCACGACTGGATGGAGAGGGCGAAGCGGATCCAGTGTCCGGCTCCGCTGCCTGAAGAACCAGTCATCCCACGTTTAGCGAAGATGCTGGTGCCGGCGCCCTATACGACGCCAGCGAAGAAGGCCACGGGGAAAGCCAAGGAGGTCCAGAGTGGCCCCCGCCGCAAGGGCGCTTCGGACGCGACGTCCGAAGACAAGCCCCGCTCCTCCGTCTCCGAAGACGACGACGATGAGGAGGAGGAGGAGAGTGATCCCCCCGTGATGGGGGAGGAAGAAGAGGGCGGCCTCAACAAATCTAGAGGTGGAGGCGCCCAAGAGGGGGAAAGGCCCGCTCACGGGCAGCTCCGCATGGGACGTCGACAGCAGTCCGGAGCGACGCCCCCACTGTCGGGTGGTAGGTGCGACATATGGCAACGGGTGGCTTATCATTGTGGGAGCCAGTAAAACATCGCCGGTGCCTGGAAACAGGATGAGGCGAAGACATGCACGCCGGCGAATCTTACCCAGCTTCGGGGCTCTCCGTGGAGATAACACCCCTAATGCTGCTCTGCGGGGTCTCCGCATGACCACTAGATGAACAAGTAGCTACACGATGCTCCTAGAGCTGTTTGGTGAGAGGAGGAAGAAGGGCACGGCTCGCTTGCTTCTTCTCCTTGTGTGGTGTCTAGAACTAGCTGGGATCAACCGTTTGCATGGCTGCCCCGGGGGGTTTATATAGGCCTACCCCCCGGGGGTACAATGGTAATCCGACTAGGCGCGGGGCCCAGCCGTCTGTGACTGCGCTCGACGGCTTCTGCGCCGACTGCTGGGGCCCGCCGGCTGATGGGTCCCGCCGGCTGGTTAGTGTTGCTCAATCCTGGTGACGACGGTGTCGTCGAGGTAGGCGTGGCTACAGTGCCGCCGTCCGGCAGGTGATCACTGTAGCCTCACCGCGTCTTGTCTCCTTAAGGGGGGTGTCTGGCCGGCTATGGAGAGCCGGCTTTGTCTTGGGCCGACTAGGGATGCACGGCCGCCTCCAGGCGTCTCTCTGCCCGAAGGGGCCCACCACCCGTGGGCCATACTGGTAGTCCATCATGTATGACATCAGGGTCAACATGGCAACAATGCCGCGCCGGACGGGTCATGGCCACCCGTACTGCGCACTGTGCCAGTCGTGCTTCTGGATTCGGGGGTGGCAGGCTTCATTGTAGCCACGCCCAATCACATCGCCGTTAAGGGGATGCAAACTTTGAGGGTACGGTCTTGATCACTTTGTGGGAGCCGGCTTCATGGAGTCGGCCTTCTCGCGGACGACTTCTCGAAGCCGGCCCTCCCGTGGCTTTCTTCACGAGGGATAAAGTCGGGCCGCCTTACGATAGCCGGCCTAGGAGACAGCCGGCATGGGGAAGGCGGCCCACGTCTTGGATCCTTGAGAGCCGGATGGGCTCGTAATTTTTTCAGAAGGGCCAGGGGGAACCGGCTAGGCTACCCATGGCTATTTACTCCGACACCCGCACTAAGCCTCGGGCCGCATCATAAGTGCTAAGACTCGTAGATGCCCATAAATCTAACCTCTCCTCTTTGTCGTACTGACATGATTAATTATGCTATTGCAGTCTGGCCCACGACAGCTCGCAGGGATCCTCATCAAGAGGCTCGTTGGACTCAAAGGAGATGGCCTGCGGGACACCGCCGGTCGCTTACTCTCCCAATCCCAAGGGAGGTGACGAGGTGGTCTCCCAACGGACCTTCCTAGGCCAGGGGAGGTTCAGGAGGCCATCAAGGCGGCACCGGAGGGTGATACCTCGTCCGCCGGACACATGGGGGAGCAAGCCCCCATGGAGACTGACGATGGGGGCCGAGCTCAGTTCGGCCCCCATATGAGCATGGATCCGGAGACCCATATGGCCCCGGAATCCGACAAGCAGCTTCCTTCAAGAGAAGGAGGCATGCCCGTCCCGCCGGCGACCTCTGTCCAACTAGAGGCGCCGAACAATCTATTGGAAACGCTGCGAGGTGCTTCCATTGTGGAAGAATACCGTATCCTTATGGGTACGGTGATTGAGAAGGTTCGGTCCATTAAAAGCGGACTGACCAAAGCCTGCAGCAGCCTGCTGACAGGTTTTGAGGTAAGCCGTGTTTAACCGAGAAAATCCCCACATAGATAGTAGCCCCTAAGACACTGTCTGGTGTTCGGAAAGAAAAGTCGGGCAGATGATCAATTAAATTTCGCAGGAAACTAACCAAATTGTGTCTGATGTGAATAAGCAGGCGTCACTGCTGGCTACGACTTCTCACACTGCCGAAGATGCCGGACTAAAGCAGAAACTGGAGCGGGCCGAAGAGGAGCTCGGCCAGGCGAGGAAGTAGCTGGAAGACCAGCAAGGTATGCAATGGCTCACTATATATTCGGAAAGAGTAAATGATGTATACTGACCGTAGTGTCATTACATCTGTAGGGGCGACGACCGAGGTTGCGGCCCTGAAAGAGGCCCTCGCCGAAGCCGAGGGGAAAGATGTCAAGGAGCAGGCCACTCGCAAGAAGCTGAAGGCCCGGCTGAACGAGGTCTAGCAAGAGCTCCAAGACGCGATGAAGAAGTACAAGACCCTGGAGGGAGATGTTTCGGCTCGAGAGACCGAACTCTCCAAGGCTCATCAAAGCGCAAAAGTGGCCTGGGTTGAAGCCCAGGGTGCCATCCAGGAGATCCAAGAGGCCAGGAAGATCGCGGCGGGTAAGGCATTTAGTATGCAAAGAAAATATATAAAGAAGATGTTTTTCTTACTGATCCGGATTCAGAGTTCTCCAGGAGCCTTCGCAGATCTGCTGCGCATTGTGTCCGACGCCGTGGAGTTCTTCCGAGCCGAAGAAGGGAGCTCCACAGAGAAATTGTTCTGGTCGCAGTATCTTGCGCCAGAGCATCCCGTGCCCTTCACCGATCAGCTGAAATAGCTGGTGGAGCTGCATAGGGTGGCCGAACTGGCCATGAAGGATTTGATAATCTGGCTGTGGCCAGCCGAAGCTATGCCCGACAGCTACTTCGGACTCGTGAAGCAGCTAATGAACGCATGTCCTCAGCTGGATGTCGTCAAGTGATCGGCCTGCATTGAAGGTGCGCGCATGGACTTCACCTGCTGCAAGATGTGGTGGGCGAAGATGGACGCCGTCGAGCCGACCAAGGGGCCACCGGAGGGCAAGGATCACTGCACACCCGAGGGCTACATTGCAGATGTCCTAGAGGGGTCTCGCATTGTAGCAATGCAGTGTTCGAAGGATATTATCTTTGAATGAATGTATTCGAGTTCCTTCTACGTTGTATGATAGAACAAAGTGGCTTTGTAATATAATGCTTGTTATGTTTTTAAATTTTACCTCCTCTGCGACCGTGTTGTATGAAATCTGAGGGTTAACCAGTTGTCGGCTTCTACCCCCACGTAGGTAGTATGGAGGTGTTCGAGGTGGAATCTAAACAATCTTGATCCAATTATATGGTCCGTGAAGGAGTTGTTTAGCGCAACGAACCAGGCAATCAGACTATGCGGCTTTAACACCCTCACTTAGCCATAGGAGTTTGACAATAAAAACATGGGTGCAGCCCCTAGTATCCGAACCAGAGTGCTATAAGCGTCTGATCGGGAAGTACCGATCCTTCGCGTAATGCGGAAGAAATCTCCAACGATTTGCAACCTCCGAACAGCTGACCGACTCTCGCCGCATCATGACAGTCAGTTTTCGGCTTTCTCTATTGAGGTGCTCCTCTGGATAAACCAAGGCACAATCGCAGTAGTTCTCCCTTTACTACTGTAGCCGACATAGCAGAACGTAAGGTAGCAAGCACAGGAGTCGGGCAACCCAACTATTGACCAAAGACATGATTCAGAGCCAATGCATATAGTGCTAAATTTGGGGTGCCGAACTATACTTATAAAAAGTGTTTGGACTTTTGTTGCCGTGGTGTGGGGTGTTGTGAAGCCCCTGGAAAACATCAAACGTACCAAAGTGTACGGGTGCTACTTGATGGGGTTACCCACAGGGAAGAAGAAGTATAAAAAGAAAGAAAACAGAAAGGGTGCAAAAGGTGATAAGCTGGGGCTTTAAAGCTCCATCAACGAACTGTTTTCATTGTAATTTGATTAATACATCGAGGCGCATTGATACAAGTAGTGCGATAAGCAACAGGCTATTTAATATGCCAAAAACCAAGGGAGAGCTGCATGTGGGTCCTGAAAAATGGGTAGAGTGATCGTTAACGAAACCACCTTGAAAATCCCCCGTACATCTGTGTTTCTCGCCGTCTTGGTGTGATTATCCTTCAAGAGGACTGGTGATTAGGCCATCCGATGGGGCCTGCGGGATTGAAACCTGAAAAGGAAACGAATAAAAGTGAAAGTATGTGTCGTGGAATTGTCACGGCAGATGTCCTAGTGTAAGGACTTAGTCGTGAGGCCAACGCATCTATGTGGTAGCTTGAAGGGGTTGATCGGAATCGAGAGACGCAACACACAAGACAAGGATTTAGACAGCTTCGGGCCCCCGGAAACATCATCTGGTAATAACTCTACATGTTGTTTGTGGCTAGGTCTCATTATGATTATGAGGGAGTCGCCGTAAGCCGGCTCTCCTCTTTGTGTCTAGCCCTAGATCTTGTTTCTTGTTGCTTGTCCCTCTTTGGGGAGCCCTGCCCCTCCTTATATAAGTTGAAGGGGCGGCTTACATGTAGAGTCCTATTAGGATTAGAACTAACTTATTCTCTATTACAAGTCGGATACAAGTACGGATCTTGCTTCCTCGTAAAGGAAATATTCCTCATGCTTTCTGTCTTAAGCCGGCCCACCATAATATGAGATGGCCTACTAGGCCTTGGGCCTAGTCTTCTATGTGACCCGCCGCCGGGGTCAGCTTTGAGTCGTCTGACCAGTGAACCGCCAGACCCGTGAGTCGCCAGTCCTCCGGCGGGTCATCGGTGAAGTGCCAAGTCTGGCCGGGTCATATCGTGGGGTATATCCCCGACATTAGCCCCCAGTTTAATTTGGATTTATCCATGTTAAACTGACCCTATAAAACAAACACAAGAACAATTTTGACAGATTGTGTTCCGGGTTAACAATTCTTATATGCCGGCACATGATCATCATTAATTCCTTGTACTCCAGGTTAAATATTCTCCTGAGACGGGACCTAATTATCCTTAAGTCCAATTGTCATTTCCTTCATCTAGAAAATCCGGGTCAAATAAGCTAGCTTCATACTCAATTTGTTGATGTTGGTTTCTCACAAAAAAATATTGTGAAGAATAATCCACTTGAGTCGACTTCCAAGGCGCCAGGTTAAAATAATTTTGGTCTTCAAAAACTTATCCGATATTCAGCCGGTTTGAAGATGTAGAACTTGCCGATTTATCATTACCAAAAACTACCAGATTATAAAACAAACGATGCCGGGTCATAATTGTTGTTGACACCGGTTTATGTAATTGATCCTCCTGATTTGCTCAAAACTGATAATTTGAAGATTTTTCTCCCTTATATCCATATTACATGTAGCCCCCAAGTCTTGAGCAGAACAAAGTGATGGTTTAAGACTTGCTCCAATAAATTTTGCAACCTTGAAGAAATCCGGTTTATTCATCTCAATCATATAAACTGAATATTCCACACATGTAGCCCCCAAGTGCCGGGTTGTCATGCTTGCAGCAACCTGGGACTTGTAATTGATTTATGCTCAGGAAAACTTGAACCCGTGTATCCCCCAAGGGCCGCGTCATTATGCAATAGTGAGCAGGGACTTTGTAGATATAACCATGTAAATTTGAACAACAATGTGTAGCCCCCAAGGGCCGGCTTAGTAAGATAATACTAAGATGGGACTTTGTATATAATTGGTAATAACATCATATACTATAGTCTCCACCATGGGTCTTGAACCCATGTCCACAAGGTTAAGAGCTTTGTACTCCACCAACTGAATAGTGGACCGTTGAATATAATGGATTAATGCTTGTGTACCTTGAATTTTTGACAGGAGCAATTGGTAGCCCCCAAAGGCCGTCTCATTACAATGTGATGAGTCGGGTCTTCAATAAGGCCAGTTAAAATGACTTTGCATTAGCCCCCAAGTGCCATGGTGCATGCTGGCAGTGACATGGGACTTGCATATTTGATGTAATCTCAACTTGAATAATGTAGCCACCAAGTGCCGGGTCGTAAGCCTGCAGCGACTCGGGACTATTCCTTCCATTGTAGAATCAATCATATCCATTGATAAAAATAATAGCCGTTGTGCTAAAGCAACTTTGAAAACCTCAATCACAACACTGGTTATTGATAATCACAATAGAAATCCAGCCATGTTGGCTATTCAAGATTTGAATAATATAATCCGGTATGAAAACCTCAATCATTCAATATCATCATGAAAATCCAATCAGTTTTGGCTATTAAAGATTTGAATACCTCATCGGTTGACAAGTAAATCTGGAGTTTAAATACCTGGCGGCTCTTGGCCGATGACGACTTAATGCGCATTCATTGTAAGCCGGAAATTTTGTAACCCGGTGGCCTATAGCCCTTGAGAAAATCAATAATTGATAACCCTTTTGAGACACCAATTTCAGTGATGAGCTTGGACTGAAGCATTTATATAAGTCATAATTCTGCAAATCCTGCACAGAGTTTAAACAACATATGCCCTGGCGACTTAACGTCAAGAGCCAGGGCGGGTAACCACCCAAATGTAGTCTTACCCTCACACAAGTAGATCACAAGAACCCTTGGCGGTTTACCGCAGGGCGGGTCATAATACCTCACATATAACCATTGTGATATTTAATTTGTACTACCGGTTTACATGACCTATGCAGTAAGGGTGATGACCCAATCCTTAGAAGCCAATACTTCCAAATATATGATGATTGTCACATGCTGGCGACTTATCGTCCAAAGCCAAGCCGGGTTTAAACGAAACCACACTGATATGCTTCAGATATGAGCAAAAAGTCTCAAAACCCAAAAGATTGTTTGCAAAAACTTAAACCAAATAAAAATTGAAGTTTTTGATTCGAATACGATCAGTAAACTGTTCCAAAGGGGTTAAGCTAGGATTCGAATACGATCATGTAGCCCCCAGTGGCTTTGGCATTGTGCCGATCAAGAGGGTACTGACAGCTATGTTCTCTTTGGTTCGAATACGACCTATGTTTGAACAGGAAGCCCCCAAATGACCTTCAGAGGTTTTTAACAACCCTGATTCGAATACTATCCAAGTCGGACCCAAAAGGGGTTAAGCTATGATTCAGGTATGATCAAGAAGCCCCCTAGTGAGTTTGGCTTTGCGCCGATCAAAAGGGTTACGACAGCTATGTTCTCTTTGGTTCGAATACGACCTATGTTTGAACAGGAAGCCCCCAAATGACCTATAACTGTGGCTATGAGCCAGATCAAAGGGTAATCATAGCTTAGCTCAATAAGCCGGAAGCCCCCAAGTGATATATTTCTGAGCTGCGCTCGCCGGGTGCCTATGTTTGAGTTGTGTTGTGCAACAAACTCTCTTTGGTCACTGTAATTTTTTTTCTGAAAACTCGAACTTGCGAGAGATTAACTCTTTTTAAACCGGAAATTCTTAAACCGGATATTGAGATCTTCAAAGTTTTGTAAGAGACAAATTTACCTTGAGCCGGATGTTTGAACAGGATTTGAGAGCTTCAAAGCTTTGCATGAGAGAGATGTCTCTTGAACCGGATTTTAAACCAAAGCATCATTATGAGCCGGAAATTTTCTGACGGCCTTTAAATTTTTACCAATATGGCGGTAGCCTACGGGACCGGGTTATCTTTCCTCCAATGACCCGGGGTCTCAAATCTCACGATATTTGCTTAAGTCATGTCATCGTAGCCTTCGAGTCTTAAGGCGATTTAAGGAGTTGGCTTGAGATTCTTCATAATTAACCGTGATATAGACTGGTTTGAATCCTGCATGGGACAATTTGCAAACCGGAGTAATTGCTCTTTTAAAGAAAAGCAATATATAATTTATAAAAATATGCTGGATGGATTTCACCTGATGCGTCAGGTCAGCAATTATCACCGCGGAGTTGATGATTACCGTGGTGAAACTGAAATAATTTCCCTGCATAAACAATATAGCAGACCAAGGCAAAGATAAACTCGTTCTTTGACAAAAACAACGTGTGCTAATAAATCAAACTTGGATGGATATCACCTGATTTGTTTGGACGACGGATGGTCCGCTTATCGCGACAGAGGTGGCTCAGGCAGACCAGCGGCTCAATATAGCTCCAGCGGCTCAGGCAGGCCGGCAACTTAATATAACCCCGGCGGCTCAAAGCGGCAAGGGCGGGTTGACGTAGATTAAGCTATACGGGCGGCGACTTGCGCACACCTGTTCCATCAGTAAATGGGTGCAGACGCTGATGCGTGATGGTGCTGACGTATACCTCATACGCACAACACGGCACCACTTTTGTTAGAGGGATGTCACCGGATTCGCCCGGACAACAGATGAATTAGCCGTGGTGTAGTAAGCCAGTGCGGACGAGAGAGCCGACCGCGGTATTGTAAGCCGGTGCGGACAGGGAAAATCCGCACCGGTGTCATAAACCGGCACGGACGGGTAAGTTAATCACGGGCGCGGTCCGGCAAGCTGATGTAAACCGGGCCACAGGGACGGCGACTTGCTCACGTTCATTCACCAGGTGGTATGACACGGACGAAACGCCGATGCAGAATGTTGCTAGCGCATGCTTCGTGCCCGTAATATAACGCCTCATTTGCAATGAACAATTGTCCTGTATTGAAAAAGATCACAAGCCAAGGTAATTGTTTTCTGACAAAAATAATATATGCAAAAAAATAGATTAGATGGATATCACGTGATGCATTAGGACGACATATAGATTGATCTGCTGGATGTCCGATTGATGGGACTTGTACTAGCATTTTTTTGTTGCAGATCCATTTCACCTTTTATTTTGCATTCCCATACATTGGAACAGATCAAACCAGAGAGATGGCGGGTCTCCGTGTGTCTCTCAGCCAACGTGTGCAAGCCTTGTCCTGTTCATCAATTAGTACTACTTGTATTTGCACCTCCTGGCAGTTTTCTTTTTTGCTTTCTTCTCTTCACGTTGTTGGCTCCAGAGTCCATCCAACCTTGAACCTTGTGCTAAGGAATTAAACTCCCTCTGTTCTTTATAGCGGCTTTATTTTGAACTTTGTAGCTGCGAGAATCCGGCGGATGGCTCAAGGTGCAGCAATGGTCAGGGCGGCTTGGAGGTGCAGGCTCGCGGTAGAGGCGGATTACGCCGTAACGGCGGGTTACTGTTTTATCAGTTTTAAGACGGCAGCGGCGGTATTCGACAGAAGTGGCGCTCGATGACGGCTTCTGTAGCAGAAACAGGCGGGTCATGGCACCCGGCAGCAACTCTCAAAGGAGCACGGTGACTCGGCCTGGGACAGCAGCGGCGGGTCAAAGCGATCACGCGGAGACAGCTCAGCCGGAGCGGCCCGGGGCGGCAAAATAGGTGAAGGTGACGCCGATTTGAGGCTCTCACGGGCGAGGGCGAGGCGAACGCTGCGGCGTCGAATGGTGGAGGCAGAGATGGCGCCCGAGGCGGGGCCCGAGCAGTGGCTCACAGGCGCGGCGGCGGATCAAGGCCACAGTGCGGCCCGAGGCCTGCTCCGGCAGGGGCCGCAGCGGTTTTTAGCCATTGGGGGACGCTGGAACGAGGCTGCAACGGCTCGGCGCGGCTGCCGCTGCGGAGGCCCGGGACGAGGCAGAGCAAGGTGGCTCGTAGCCGACTCGGGGCATCTCTTGGTCACCGGGGCGGAGGCGAAATCCGGCGGGATGAGGAAGTGGAGTCACGAGGTGGGACGAGGCAAATCCGAATCACGGATGGCTCCGTTTTCCGGGTCATGAGCATCTTTTTTTTATGGTAACTTTTCCCTGAGGACTTGAGTACCCTGTTGACTCTGTGTGATAACTTGTCTTTAGCTTGGCCTCCGTCCAGCATGTGAGAAACAACTGATCGATCTTATATACGTCTTCGACTTGCAACAGAAGCAGCGCACCCGATGCAAACCTAAATTTCCCTTGACCAGGCGGCGGCGGGTCGCTCAGCGGCAGCTGAATAATTGCCTCCAGATTGAGGGATCGCCGGGTCACGTTTATACGCGTAACTCTAATTTCTCTGACTTCAAATCTCAAAGATTACCAATCCAAACCGATGAATTTGAAGCTGACGTCGATCTTTTCAAATCGGCTCCTCTTTATTGAAAAATTATGAATTCTCAATCCCTGTGAGAGATCCCTCCAAAAACTCAACATCACCGTGCGCAGGCCCTACGGTGGGCGCCAACTATTGTTGAATTGTCACGGCAGATATCCTAGTATAAGGATTTAGTCGCGAGGCCAACACATCTATGTGCTAGCTTGAAGGGGTTGAGCGAAATCGAGAGACGCAACACACAAGACGAGGATTTAGACAGCTTCAGCCACGGGAAACATCATCCGGTAATAACCCTACATGTTTTTTGTGGCTAAGTCTCATTATGATTATCGGCTACGCTAAAACTCAGTCGACTTATTTTTAACAAAGTCTAAGTCGATTCTTTCATCGTCAGATTTTGTGCTAAGGGGCTGTTTGGTTTCCAGCCACAGTTTGCCGAGCCAAAATTTGGCAGCCACAGTTTAGTTGGCATGTGTTTGATTTTTGCCACACTTTGGCTTGCCACACTTTATTGCCCATATGACCCATTTGTCATAGAGACAAATTTTTTGCCAACTTTTGCCAAAATTTGGCGTCCAATTTCACAGCCACACTTGTGTGGCTTGCCATACTTATGTGGCTAGCCACACTTTAGATTGGCCACACTAGTATCCAATCAAACAGACCCTAAGATTCTCGCTGGAACTTTTGTCTTTTGTACGTATGTATTCAAGTCAGCTCGCACAGGTAGCTGGCACCCGTATCGCCATTTATACCTGGGCCTTGTTCTCTCCTTTTTCTTCACTCTGGGCCTTAGGTACGTGTTGCTCTCTGCTTCTTCTTTTTTTCTTGTCTAGTGAATCTCACTTTTTAAACCTGTGTTCAGCGTGTAGGCTTTTCTTTTCTTTTCTTTTCTTTCCATTTTCTGTTCCATATGGCATGAGCTGTTTTTATTGCTAAAAAAGTTGAATTTTCTATGTTCACATTTTTCTTGTTACTTTTCTTTTCTTTTCTTGTCTGTCTTTTATCTTTTAAAACTTTTTTCCTTTCTAACAGTGTGATTCTTGCTAGCTTTCTTTTTGGGGATTTGCTAATTCTCAATCGAATGAGGATTAGTTAAATCTTAGTCGTTCGGTAGTCATAAGATCTTGACGTAAAGATTCGTACAATGTGTCATTTTTCTTGTTTGTTGATGTTGACGCGCAGACATGCCGTACACAATGGATGATAGCCTTTTTTCTGTAGGCGAGTGATCAATACGCCAAGCCTGGCATATGCTCTTTTGTCCCTCTTTTCTATTGCGGCCCTGTAGTTGCGAGGGATGCACACAAGCCTTTTGCTCTTATACAAGCGGCCAGTTTTTACTGAAGCACCCAAAATTGGTATTTTTTATTCTTTTTTGTTTCTCTTGCCTTACATTTTTATTTTTATTTTAATGTTTTTCCTGGTTTTTAGTTTCTGCTGTTTGTTTTATTTTCCCTCTCTTTTTAGGAAATTAATAATATATTTATACTTTCATTTATTATGCATTACACTTTTTTCAATAATAATGCGTTTTCATTTTTGTCTGTCTGTTGCATCTTTTTATTCTTCCTATTTTTATTTATTTTAAAGTTATAATTGTAATTGTTCTTGTTGACTAAAGCATTGCTAACTATGTTTTAAGTGTGGAAGCAGTGGATCATGGTATTCCTCCACCTTTTTCCTCTCTTCCTCCGGACGTGGTTTGTCTCAGAGCCAAAGGGTCAAGATGGGGTGGGGGGGGGGGGGGGATGTGATATCTATCCCCGTGTGACTGCATCCTAGTGCCTAGTGGTGTTTTTGTCAAGGGGGAAGTTGCATGTCTATCAGTAGGTGCGGAACTGCGAGTATCCGCTTCGACTTTTAGTTTTGTTGTTTCATTGGGTGATTGGAGTGGGGGAGTTGCATGTCTGCCACTAGATGTGCAACTGCAAGTGTCGTCACCAACTACAATTGCATGTCTTGCTATGTGGAGGGGGGGGGGGGGGGTTGCATGTCTGCCACTAGGCATAAACTGCAAATGTCGCCCTCAAATGCAACTGCATGTCTTCAAGGCGACTTCAACTTAGTGGTTTTTTATGGGGGGGGGGGGGTAGTTTCATGTCTAACAATAGGTATGCAACTGCATGTGTCACCTCCGACTGCAACTGGACTTTGTTTTATCTGTGGGTGTCGGTAAAGGGGGAGCAGTTGCATGTGTACACTAGGTATGCAACTGCAAGTGTAGCGCCTGGACCGTAACTGAGTTGCATATGTACACTAGGCATGCAACTGCAAGTGTCAGCCCCGGCTGTAACTGCATGTATTCCAACACAACTGCAACTGAACTATTTTATTGGACAGCGGTGGGAGAGGGGGGGGGTGCAATTGTGTGTGTACATTATGCATGCAACTGCAGGTGTCGCGCCCCGACTTTAATTGCATATCTTCCATCACTACTGCAACTAAACTTTGTTTTTGTTGGAGGGCAGTGTGAGAGGGTCGCAATTGCATGTGTACATTATGCATGCAATTGCAAGTGTCACGCCCCAACTACAATTTGCATATCTTCCATCACGACCTCAACTGAACTTTGTTTTGTCGGAGAACAGTGGAAGAGGGGCGACGACAATTGCATGAATACACTTGGCATGCAACTGCAAGTGTCGCCCCTGACTGCAATTGCATGTCTTCCATCATGCCCGCAACTAACCTTTTGTTTTGTTAGATGGAGATTGGAATGGAGAGGGGGCAATAGCATGTCTGACACTAGGCATGCAACTTCAAGTGTAGCCCTCGACTACAACTACATGTCCCCCTAACATAAACACAATTAGACCTTGTTTTATCTGATGGGGGCAGGAGAGGGTGGCAATTGCATGTTTGACACTAGGCATGCAACTGCAAGTGTAGCCCATCAATTACAACTATATGTCTCCTAACACGGATGCAATTGTAGTTTGTTTTGTCAAATGGAGGCGGGAGATGGGGTAGTAGCAATTGTATGAACATGCGGCTGCAATTGTCACATCCAGCTGCAACTGCATGTCTACCCGCCCGACTATAACTAACCTTCGTTTTTGTCACGGGAAGGGGGAGGGGGGCAATTGCATGTCTGATACTAGGCATGCAACTCCAAGCGTGACCCCCGACTGCAATTGCATGTCTACCCATCCGACTGCAAGTGACCTTTGTTTTATCAGAGCGCGGTGAGAGAGGGGGACAATTGCATGTATGACACTAGGCATGCAACTGCAATCATAGACATCGACTGCAACTACATCTGTTGGCCGCAACTGCAAGTGTCGTTCGTACTGCAACTCTGTGGTATGTTATAGGGGTGCGGCAGTTGCATATCTACCACGAGGAGGGGTTCAATCATCGTATCATTATTTTATTTATGTTTCTTCATTTTTTTATGATTTACTTTTAATACATTAATTTTAATTTTGTAAATACACGGTGAACATTTATGTTAAATACTTGATAATATTTTATTCAAACGCGTGATTGACTTTTTTATATTATGCGGTGAAAATTAGACAAATGTGCGATGAACATATGTTAGAATATACAATGATTTTTTTGTGAATACATAATCAATTTTTTTATAAATATGAGATGATACAAATAGAGGACGCCCATTTATACACACGAAAACACGAACAATTTTAATTTTACACAATATAGATTGTTTTTCATTTTTTAAATTAATTTTCATAGTAGTTTTCTTTTGGATCTATGAACAAAAGAAGTTGAAACAGGACATGAGCTGGCAAAACAGCCTATGTAAGGCATCTATTTTGCTGACTGTAAGAAACGCATGCGCAACACAGTACCTTTTTTGTGACATGGAACTATTTTATATCTCTTTTACTAGTATATTTTGCTGTTGTGGAAAAAAATAAAGCCCAAGTAAGGGAGCCAGCCCAACGAGAACAGATCCAGCCCAAATAGCAAACCAGTCACGCACCCAAAACAGAAAGCCAAACGATGCAGTAGTACTACGTACGTGAGGATCAATCCTAACATCCAATTTTTATAGGTGCTAACGTCAGCCGACTGAGACTTCGTCAAGTCTCAGTTGACTGAGACCTAGACAAACCCTATGATTATGAGGGAGTCGCCGTAAGCCGGCTCTCCTCTTTGTGTCTAGCCCTAGATCTTGTTTCTTGTTGCTTGTCCCTCTTTGGGGAGCCCTGCCCCTCCTTATATAAGTTGAAGGGGTGGCTTACATGTAGAGTCCTCTTAGGATTAGAACTAACTTATTCTCTATTACAAGTCGGATACAAGTACGGGTCTTGCTTCCTCGTAAAGGAAATATTCCTCATGCCTTCTGTCTTAAGCCGGCCCACCATAATATGAGCCAGCCTACTGGGCCTTGGGCCTAGTCTTCTATGTGACCCGCCGTCGGGGTCATCTTTGAGTCGTCTGACCAGTGAACCGCCAGACCTGTGAGTCGCCAGTCCTCCGGCGGGTCATCGGTGAAATGCCAAGTCCGGCCGGGGCATACTTCCGGCCGGGTCATACCGTGGGGTATATCCCTGACAGTATGTGTGTATCCGGTGTCGGTTGAGCCGTATTGTGGATCACAAACTAGCTATGCCTCCATCGATGCCCATGGAATTTTGAGTGTGTAGTTATGTACGCGTGGTACGAATGCAACTACTTGACCAGGACTGAGACGGAGGCCGAATTGCTAGTCCAGCTCCTGACAAGCTGGGCTGTCCTGCTGCAGGGTAGTTCGGACCCTCTTGACGGTGTCCGTGGGCTTGGTAGCTGAATTAAGGTTCAGTTTGAGAAGGCCGATCTGTACTTCTGCTGCAAAGGCAGCTGTGTGCCCTTTTGTACAGAGGGAGCACTCCGTATTTCCATTGACTGTTATGACGCCACATGGACCGGATATCTTGAGTTTGAGAGAAGCATAATGTGGCACTGCATTGAATCGGGTGAATGCGGTCCGTCCGAACAATGCATGATAGCCGCTGTGAAAGGGGACTATATCGAAGATTAACTCCTCGCTTCAAAAATTGTCCGGAGATCCGAAGACAACCTTGAGCGTGATTGAGCCCGTACAGCGGGCCTCTACACCTGGTATGACTCCTTTGAAGGTAGTCTTTGTGGGTTTGATCCGTGATGGATGAATGCCCATTTTGCGCACTGTATCCCGATAGAGCAAGTTGAGGCTGCTGCCGGCGTCCATCAGGACTCGCGTCAGGTGGAACCCATCAATTATTGGGTCCAGGACCAGTGCGGCTGAACCGCCGTGACGAATACTGGTCAGATGATCCCGGCGATCGAAATTGATCGGGCATGACAACCATGGATTAAATTTTGGGGCGACTCTCTCTATCGCGTAGACGTCTGAGGGAGTCCTGGATTAGGGGGTCTCCGGACAGTCAGACTATCTCCATTGGCCGGACTGTTAGACTATGAATATACAAGATTGAAGACTTCGTCTCATGTCCGGATGGGACTCTACTTGGCGTGGATGGCAAGCTATGCAATTCGGATATGGATATCTCCTCCATTGTAACTGACCTTGTGTAACCCTAACCCTCTCCGGTGTCTATATAAACCGAAGGGTTTTAGTCCGTAGGACAACAACCACAACATACAATCATACCATAGGCTAGCTTCTAGGGTTTATCCTCTCCGATCTCGTGGTAGATCTACTCTTCTACTACCCATATCATCAATATTAATCAAGCAGGACGTAGGGTTTTACCTCCATCAAGAGGGCCCGAACCTGGAAACATTGTGTCCCTACCTCCTGTTACCATCCGGCCTAGACGCACAGTTCGGGAACCCCTACCCGAGATCCGCTGGTTTTGATACCGACATTGGTGCTTCCATTGAGAGTTCCGCTGTGCCGTCGCCACCAGGAAGGATGTCTTATCCCGTCTTTAAAGATGACACTATTGCTGAGGGAGCTTTGGCTATCGGCCAAACTCTCCGGCTAGGTGGTTTTCTTATGACCACCTGCGCGGCTGCTGCGCCGACGATGACTTCTCCGGTCATCGAAAGCAATCTTCACGTCAACTCGGAACTCGTCGAGCAGTTAGATCCAATGGAGTTCTCTTCCCTGAACGAGCTCTTGGATCACATCGCCGCCCTGGGAGTTGCTACAGACTATGATCAGATTGGGCCTAAAACCGATCTGAGAGAGATCAACTCTCCCCAGGTCACCCATCATGTTGCAGTGGTGGAGGAACAATGCGGCAACCCTTAATCTATCTTAAGGACTAGCTATGTCCGGATTCCCGATCCCTCCAAGCTGGATACCCGCGGAGGAGAGGACGTCACTCAAGACCTGAACCTAGAATCAGGCAGCGGGCTAGATTTATTGGAAAACATCCAAGAATCCAAACTTCCAAGTTCGGAAACTCCTTGGCCCCTGAGTCTCAGATTGGGTAAGGATTCGGGTTCAATTCCACCCACCCACCCAAACATAAGCGATCTATCCCAAATAAGGCAAGAGCCCGAAGAAACAGTACACCATTACTGGGCCAGATTCCTCCTGGTCATGAACAGGATAAAGGACTACCACGAGGAAGACGCAATTTCATTCTTCTGCAATAATTGCATGGACAAGGGAATCCTCAATGCCATAAGTCTCCGCGAAATTACACGCTTTGCCGACTTGGTGTCCATAGTATGAAAGTACTGTGCGATGGAAAGCGCCTGGAATACCGAAATAAATTTTTGGAATAATCCGGCCCTGAATACAAACCCAGTCCAAAATAAAAGGGTGCATTATCACAATACACCTGGGTTAACTACCAAAAAGCAAAAGCCCTTTACGTGGCAAGGAACCGTACTGGAGGGATGGCTCAACGAACCCTGCAAAATTCATGGTACAACGGATGCTATACCAACGCAAAGGCTTAGAGCATGTTGGATACTCCGACAAGTGGCCAAAAGTGGTGAGGATCTACTCCTCCCAAATACCACAGAGCACCATCCCGTGGACAACAATACGGTGTTAACGGTCTTTGAGACCTCCGCGTCAAATAATAGACGCAAGCGAACACTCCGCAGCATGGCCGAAATCTGCTACGTAGCAGAAATAAATCCTTGGAGTGACACGGCTATTACCCTCAATGCTAGTGACGAACCCAAATTCCGAACAGCCCGAGCACCAGCCGCACTGGTCCTCAGTCCAATCGTGGACGGCTTTCGACTCACCAAGGTACTCATGGACGGCGGCAGCGGATTAAACCTCATCTATGAGGAAACTCTTCAAAAAGATGGAAATAGACTGGAGCCGCATTGAGCAAAGTAGCACAACCTTTAGAGGAATCATCCCCAGTCGGGAAGCACGCTGTGCTCGGAAAATCACACTAGATGTGGTATTCGTCACGCCGGATAGTTACAGGTCCAAAGAAATTACATTCCAAGTGGCCCCATTCAGCAGCGGATATCACGCTCTATTAGGGCGGGAGGCGTTTACAATCTTCCAAGCCATACCCCATTACGGGTACATGAAGCTCAAAATGCCCGGGCCCAACGGAATCATCACTCTGGCTAGTGATCCGGATATAGCACTCCACGCCAAAAATAAGACAGCCGCACTGGCCCTCGAGGCACTATCCGAAGCCCTAGCGGCCGAGGAGCTAACTGCGCTGCGCTCCACGGTGAACATGGACGACGTGATACTCGATAAAAGATCCAAGTCCGCCTCCTTTAAACCGGCGGATGAAATAGTCAATTCCAAGTCCATCCAATGGACCCTACAAAAACAGCTTCCATCGGGGCACAATTAAACCCTGATGTCAACGCGCACTGCGAGAGTTCCTACGCGAGAACTGGGACATTTTTGCCTGGCACCCTTCAGACATGCCAGGAATCCCACGCAGGCTGGCCGAGCACAGCCTAAATATCCTAAAAGGATTCAAGCCAGTCAAGCAGGCTCTTTGGCGTTTCTCCGAACCTAAGAGACAAGCCATGGGAGAGGAACTAGCCAAGCTATTGGAGGCCAGATTCATCAGAGACATAAAACATCTGGACTGGCTAGCAAACCTGGTGATGGTACCAAAGAAGGACAAATCCTGGCGCTTGTGCGTCGATTTTAAGGACCTTAACAAGGCCTGCCCAAAGAATCCCTTCCCCCTCCCCCGCATCGATCAAATCATCGACGCTACCGCAGGACACCTTTCATTGTGTTTCCTCGACGCATACTCTGGCTACCATCAAATTAAAATGGCAGAGCCAGACCAAGCCGCAACGACATTCATCACACCATACGGCCCATTCTACTTCAACACAATGCCCTTCGGGCTCAAAAACGCCGACGCAACATATCATCGCATGATTCAGACATGTTTGGCAAACCAGATCGGCAAAACAGTGGAGGCATACGTAGATGACATGGTCGTCAAAACCAAGCATGTCGAATCTCTAGTAGACGACTTGAGGCTCACATTCGATAACCTCCGAACATATGACATCAAGCTCAATCCGAAAAATGCGTTTTCGGCGTACCAGCCAAAAAGCTCCTAGGATTCATTGTCTCTAGTAGAGGTATTGAAGCTAATCCGGCCAAAATCCGAGCGTTGTCACAGCTGGCTCCGCCAACAGACCTCAAACAAATACAAAAATTGACCGGATGCGTGGCGGCTCTAAGCCGCTTTATCTCCCGCTTGGGAGAAAAGGAATTACCCCTTTATCGCCTCCTCCGGCGCACCGAACACGTCGAGTGGACGGATGCCGCCACGGCCAGACTCAACGAAATAAAAGCCATATTGGCAACAAACCCAATCCTGGCCGCGCCAAACATTGGCGAACCAATGCTATTATACACTGCGGCAACTCATCAAGTAGTAAGCGCAGTGCTCGTCGTCCGGCGAGAAGTGGACGGACACAAATTCCCCCTTCAAAAGCCGGTTTACTATGTGTCCACTATCCTTACTCCATGCAAATCACGGTACCCGCATTTTCAAAAGATAGCGTACGCGGTATTTATGGCATCCCGGAAGCTGCGACACTACTTTCAAGAGTGTTCGATAACGGTAGCCTCGGAAGTACCACTTAACGATATTATAAACAACCGCGACACGACGGGCCGGATTGCCAAATGGGCCATCGAGCTCCTCCCGTTCGACATAACTTACAAGCCACGGTGAGCTATTAAGTCGCAAGTTTTGGCTGACTTCGTCGCCGAGTGGACGGAAGCCGAACTCCCTAAGGAGTACGGCACATATTCAAACTGGATCATGCACTTCGACGGCTCCAAAATGTTGGCTGGTCTGGGGGCTGGCGTCGTTTTAACGTCCCCAACAGGAGATACAGTTCAATACATACTACAGATAATGTATACGGACTCCAACAACGCAGCCGAATATGAGGCCCTTCTACATGGTCTCCGAATGGCAGTATCCATGGGCATTCAACGCCTACAGGTGCGTGGGGATTCGAACCTTGGGATATCCCACATAAATGGAGATTTTGATGCCAAGGATCCAAAAATGGCAGCTTATCGCAATGCCATCCTAAAAATGTCAGCTCGGTTCGAGGGGCTCGAATTTCACCATGTGGCTCGGGAAAACAATCAGGCGGCGGATATCCTCGCCCGCATCGGCGCAAAACGTGACGCGGTCCCTCCCAACATATTTCTGGAAAGGCTCTTCAAGCCATCCGTAGCATGGGAAGGGGACACCGGTAACAACAGTCCGGACCCGGCCAAAATACCCGATACCGAACTCTCTGACACAATCGGAGGCTCTGCCACCAAAATAACACATTCAGCCCACAAAATAATGGCCATTATTGCCCCGTGGACAGAACCATTCCTGGCCTACCTAACTAGACAGGAACTTCCGGAAGACCAAAATGAGGCACGCTGCATAGTGCGGCGATCCAAGGCCTACAGGGTCCATGAGGGAGAATTGTACAAGAAAAGCACTACCGGAGTCCTTCAAAGGTGCATCTCCGAAGAGGAAGGGCGGAACCTTTTGGCAGAAATTCACGCGGGACTCGGCGGTCATCACGCCGCAGCCCGGGCTCTTGTAAGCAAGGCCTTCCATACAAGATTCTATTGGCCAACGGCCCGGGCAGATGCACAGGACTTGGTCCAACGTTGCGCCGGTTGCTAGCTCTTTGCAAATCAAAGCTACATGCCACCCACCGCCCTCCAAAAAATCCCCATTACATGGCCCTTTGCGGTATGGGGGCTTGACATGGTTGGACCCCTTAAAGGGGGAACCCACAAGAAAAAATACTTATTGGTCATAGTGGATAAATTCAACAAATGGATAGAGGCTAAACCGGTTAAAACAGCCGAATCCGGACCGGTGATAGATTTCATATCCGGGGGTGTACACCGTTACGGCATCCCCCACAGCATCATCACTGATAACGGCACAAACTTCACGGCCGACGAGGTAAAACTCGGGTGCAGCGAAATGGGCATCAAGCTCGATTATGCTTCAGTCTATCACCCACAAACCAACGGTCAAGTCAAACGAGCAAACGGTCTTATAATGAGCGGCATTAAACCCAGATTAGTGCATTCTTTACGGAGTCTGACACACACTGGGTAGAGGAGCTTGACTCCGTACTCTGGGGGCTGCGGACCACGCCGAATCGTAGTACCGGATATACACCGTTTTATGGTGTACGGCGCAGAGGCAGTCTTGCCCTGTGACATAATTCATGCTCACCTCGAGTGCGCATGTACGAAGAAAGAGAAGTCGAGCTCGATCGGCAGGATAGTCTGGACACCTTGGAGGAAGAGCGCGACGTAGCCAAAGCCCGTTCCGCATTTTACCAGCAATAGGTTCGCAGATACCAAAGCAGAGAAGTACGGGCCAAAACTTATAACGTTGGCGAACTAGTTCTATGACTGCGGGATAAGAAAAAGAACAAGCTCGAGCCCAAATGGGAAGGTCCTGTCGGCGTTCTGGGAACGGGGGTCCCCAGACTTGCCTGCCTGCGGCCTGCGGCGTGGCTCAAAGGAGGCCCAGCATGGCCCATCTTCATCGACACAAGACTCAAGACCCTCGCGAGGGGCCAAGCCTCGCGAGGCGGACGAGACGGCGCATCCTCAGGCTGGCTCACGAGGAGGCGGAGATATCAAGGCGGGGTACCTCGCGAGGTGCCCATGACGCAAGCCATGACGATCGAGGGTGCCAGGCGGGCGCCAGCGCGTGCAGCGTCCTTCTTTCCTCTTTGGTGCAAAGGGGGCAAGTGCAGCCGCGGAGTACCGAGGCATCAGGCAAAGGTTGCCATTTCGGTGCAACGAGACCAGGACCAAGCGGACTACAAGACGGAGGTCACCATGGAGCCCAGCACGGCGTCACCGCAGAGTCTTTCGTAGGCGAAGACCACCTTTAGTCAGGATAAGTGTACTAGATGTTCCCCTTCGAATTGGCCAATTGTTGGCGCCCTTCCCGCTCAATATTTGGGGAGAGGCCCAGGGCCTTCGCCTATAAATAGGACCGGTCACCCACGTAGCAAGGGGTCGGATCGGTTGGGGGGTTCGGTTCACGGAGTTGGTCGGTCGGTTCGTTGGTTGGTCCGGCTAGCAAGTAGAGAGCGAGAGAGAGAGAGGTGACTGAACTCCTCCCAGCAGTTCATCACCCCAGCCAAGAACAGACCCTCGCGAGGCTGTTCTTCCTTGTACTGTTCATCATCACCAGCCCCAGGAGGCAATCCATCCACCACACACTGGAGTAGGGTATTACACCACAATGGTGGCCCGAACCAGTATAAATCTTGTGTCCCTTGTGCAGTTCCTTTAGTAGTTTAGATCTTTGCGAGACGGGGAGGTAGAAGGCCAGATCTCCACATGCACCCCAGTGTACGAACCTTAAGGGTCTGCCGGAACCCGAAATCCGACAAGTCCCTTCATTATTGACCAAGTTCTGACCGGTGGAGCGTACCGACTGCGGGATGCATCGACTAGTCGACTCAAGCCGAACCCATGGAACGCAGCCAGGCTTCGAAGATTCTACACCTAGCACTGGACTCTATGTTAGTCCCCTCCCTTTGTCCATTTTCTGCATATGGATCATCTGTCTTGTTTCCCTTTCTTTCTTTTTCTTATTATTTCTCTAGGCCTTCAAGGGTCACCTTGTGCCTCACTTGTACATTACAGATGCGCTAGCCGCACTCTCCATACCTGGGGGCTTCTTTCACAGAAGCTTAAATTATTTACCTGGGCCTCACGCCCAACACATGTGTTATACTTCCGCATGTACCTTTTGTCACCATTATATGCATCGATATGACTTAAGTTTTGGCCAAGCTGGGTTGCCTGGCTCTTGTATTTATGCCCTACATTCCCGTTAATTCGTCGAGGGCATAAGGGGAGCACCTCTGCGATTGTTACCACCGGGGCAGCCAGATGTGTACCTCAGACTGGGTGAAGCCGAAAGCAAGCGTTCTTAAGGGAATATTCGGTCGATGAACAAAAGATGACTTTTATTTATTATCCATATCTGCCCCCAGGTGCTTTTTCTGTGCTTCTTATCACAGTCTAGACATGCACTTTAGGGCATGCTTACCCAGGGAAAGGAACCCTTAACGGAACTATTCTCCATGGAAGATGTTTCTTACTACCCATGTAATATAACATAACTAGTTGGGCACTTGTCTGATAAAGCACTAATGACCCCTACGCCTGGTCTCCATGCATGCCCCGGTTCTTACATAACCGATAGGGTATTCGGATACACTCCAGACCATCGGGTCCCGAGGTTGAAGCGAAAAGGTCCACCACGACAAACGATCTACAATCCGGCTAGAAGGCATTATACATGTCACTTTAAATTACATAGTCAATTTGACTGGTTGAATTCCTCTTGAATACCATCCAATAGGCTGTCTAGTCTACAGTCCTGTTGGGAATACTTTGTGGCCAATTCTACTTGGCCGTACACTAAGCTCACAAGGATCTCCTTCCCATCGGGCCCCACAGAGCTGACTTCGGCCATGTGGTTCGGGTCAGCCTTCGTGTACCGTGTCTTCACCATTGCCCAGGCTTCCCTGGCGCCCTGATGGCAGGCCGATATCTTCCATAATCGGAAGCGCCGCCGCACTCCCTTCAGCTTTTCTGCAAGCTGTCCAAGGCCTTCGGGTATGGAGACGGCTTGCATCACCTGCCGAACTCGTTCGTGCACCTATGAGAGCTCGGGAAGAAGGTCACCCGTTGAACCGGGCATTTCCTCGGCAGGACGACCTGTTAGCATACCTAGAGACATAACTCTGTCAGCCAGCTTCCTCCCCGAACTCTTTTTCACAGTTTGTTCAAGCACTTACTAAATATGCCGCGTCGAAGCCGCCGATTCTCCTTAACAGAGTCCGACAGTTGGGCACGAACATCTTTTAGTTCCACGCCCAGCTTGGTGTTGGCATCTAGGAGATCATTCTTCTCCTGCCTCACCCTCGTAAGCACGCTCTCACCGGCCTTCAGCGGGCATAGGAGCTGTTGCTTATCCGGATTTACTCCAGCATCATCTGCAATTTTATCGTCAGATCTGCATACACGCCGCATCCTATATGACACATATCATTCAAAGGATATATTACCAGAGGGGGTCTCTTTGGGCTCCCCCGCCGCAGCCAGTGCACCTTGAAGTTGGGCTCTGCACTCTTCCAGCTCCTGGGACAGTTGAGTATTCTTTTCGGTAAGAACCTCCATAACAAATGATCCTTAAATCAGTTATTCTAACTGTTTCAAGTATCAGGGGCTACTGATATATATAATCACCAAATTTTCTCACCCGTATGTCTTTTACATACTTCTCCGTGGCTCTGGCTAGACCATTTTGAGCGGCACGGAGGTACGCATCTCCCGAGTTGAAGGCATCCAATGCCTTTTGGGAGAAACAAGCATCACAAAGAACAGTCCAGCGATGCATGTGGTTCATGGCACTTTCCACCTCGAAATTGGTGGCGGACAGTTTATCCGCATCCTCTGTCGGAGGAGTGCCCGACGCACACCTCGTATTCGTTACTGCCTCCGAATCCGGCCTTGGAACCTGGCTGGTGATGGCACGATTAGTAGCCTCTCCGGGTATAGTCCGGCGAGCACTCTTTTTCCTGAAAAGAAGGCATGGGCGTTAATATGCCTCTGAGAATAATGTCTTGTAATAAAGACGGCACGCCATACCACTGCACCGGTGTCTCAATCCGGATTGCAGGTCTTTTCAGCCTGCCTGGCCTCGCGGCCCCTTGTTGGCTAGTCACCGCAGGCTCGGCCTTCCGCCTCGAGGAAATCCCCTGCAAAACACGGCTGTTATATACCAATCAAAAACACACAAGGACGGATCCCTTTTCGAAGTACTGGGACTTCGGTCTCAGTCACCTATGAGGCTGGAAGTAGCCCAGGGTAATCAGCCGTAATGGCCACGAAAGCGTTGTCATTACTCAATTGGTAAAATACCCCATCGATCAGCTCCACAGATATGTCCGGATCCTCCTGGGAGGCCGGGTCAAGAGACCGTCCAGGTTCCTCGGGTTGTGGAGGGGGGTTGTTTGTCTCCCTTACAGCCTGGCGCAGCTCCTGCGTTGAAATCGCTAGACTGAATATTTAACTACGGGAATACGAAACGGATGGGCGAGAAAAAGTCTTCGCTTACCCAGCTCGGAGGATTGTACATAGAAAATCCGCCCTGCGGGTTGACACGAAGGAATTCCTCCTCTTCTCCCTTGTACAAAGTGGATAAGATCTTTATTAGATCAGCAACCGATCCCGGCCCTTTACGGCCGTGGCGGGTGGCGTCATCCTCCCCCATGGGGTGGCCTCTATATTGAAACGGCTGCACCCCCCGCATAATACATATGGCCATGATCTCGACCATGGTCAATCCGGATCGAGCTCAAAAACTTATCCGGCTCATCAGGTAAAGAACATCCCTGTCATCTTCCTCCAAGGAGCTCCATGGACGCCAGCTCCGGCACTTCTTCAAAGGGGCGTTGTCGAACTCAGGAAGGCCGATTCTAATAGGATCCGGGAGGGGGACGTCTTCTATATAAAACCATTCTGAAGGCCAGTCTTCGGACGTCTTCTTTGGGGTTCCGGACAGGTATCTGGTCCCGGCAATACGCCACACTTCGGCTCCGCCCACTTGATATATTAACCCCTTCTGAGAACGGCGCACAAGGCAGAACAACTTCTTCCACAGAGCGAAATGAGCCTCACAGCCCAAAAACAAGTCGCAAAGGGCTACGAATCCCGCGATTTGCAGCATGGAGGCAGGCGTAAGGTTGTGCAACTGGAGGCCGTAGAACTCTAGGAGCCCCCGGAGAAACGGATGAATTGGAAATCCGAGCCCTCTTACCAAATAAGCGACAAGGCATACCCGCTCTCCCTTGGAGGGATTGGGAAGGCTCTCCGCTTGCTCTCCGCCATTATAGGTGGCGAGCCCGGCTCGAACCGGGACCATGTACGCTGGGGGAAGAAATCCCTTGGTCTGAAGCATCACTAATTTGCTGTGCGGGACGGAACATCTCTCCCAATCTCCAGGCTTGGGGCTAGGGGAGCGAGAGGAGGAGATGCGTCGACCGGCCATGGTGGAATGGATCTCTGTCAAATGCGCTCCGATGAATGCTCGCCAAGGGAGGATGGTGTGATTTGGATCTGAATCCTCGTCTTTTTAATAGGCAGCTCATTCACACAGCTAGGGGGGTAAATGTAAAAACACCCTAGCTCTTCACATTTGCTCGACACATGGAAAGTGGCCATTATTGGGCGCGGAAGCCAAGGAGTGCAACATTCACAAGAGGCCGGACACTATTTCGACAGGTACACGGAATTTGGAGAGGAACCCGCCTTGCAATGCCGAAAACAATACTGCGTGCCGGACTCATCGTCATTGAAGCCTGGTTCGGGGGCTACTGAGGGAGTCCTGGATTAGGGGGTCTCCGGACAACCGAACTATCTCCATTGGCCGGACTGTTAGACTATGAAGATACAAGATTGAAGACTTCGTCTCGTGTCCGGATGGGACTCTACTTGGCTGTAATGCCCCAAGACCGATATGCCAAGTGTCCTCCAGTTATTCGTTGTCGTTGCCATGTCATTCGCTTGCGTGTTGCATTTCGTCATGTCATCATGTGCATTGCATCATCATGTTTTCAAAGCTTGCATCCGTCCCAGCCTCCTCGTTCTTTTCGTTGTCCGTTCTGAGCCCAGACACACTTGCACGCACCCGCGGCATGTCCGAAATATTATTTTATAAGTGGCTGGAAAATGTTCTCGGAATGGGATGAGAGTTGATGTGTGGTCTTATTATAGTGTAGATAGACCGCCTGTCAAGTTTCATCGCAATCGGAGTTCGTTTGATAGCCCAACCTTTAAACTATAGCAGCATTATAGCCGGTCTAACATCGGACGTTTTCGGTCTCCGGAAACAGATGCCGGGCCCTCTCTCTCTCTTATTCCCCTCGCAGTCTCGCCACAGCCCACCTAGTGCATCCTCCTTCCCCTCTTCACTTCCGGAGTTGTCCGATGCGACCGCATGGTCCGAAACCCTCTCTGCACAGTGCATCGAACCCCTCACGTGTGCGTCCGAAAGTTGTCCCGGACCCAACCCGAGGTGTCGCCACCGTTGTGTCCGGATCATCCCCAAACATCTACAAAACATCATCGGTTTCTCATTGGACTCTCCTAAGCTATTTATCCTCGTCCGTCCAATTTTAATCGGAGGGACAAGATAGCCCCTAACCTATTCAACTCGCTATATATATTGGACTACCAAATCCCTAATTTTTAGGGATCCTCCTAGCTGCAGCTGCCACGTACAGGCTCCTCCCTCCTCGGATCAGACGCCGCAGCCATCTATCAAATCCATCCATCCACAGCGCCACCCTCCTCCTCGTTTTCTCAACCAGGCCAACCACCTCCTCCCATCGTTTTCAATCCATCAAGCATTGATCCCCCGCAGACATCCAGCGCGCCCCACATGCTCCTTTCTCCTCGACGCCCTTGTCCCCGCCTTGGTTTTGGAGCTCACCTCGATCGCTGATCCGAGCCGCCCCAGGAACCGACACCGCCAGAGTCCCTCCTCACCTGCAAGAACCACGGGCGCTCCGCCGCTAGGCCAGTGCCCCAGCGCCCTGCCTTTTCCTCTCTCCTCTCTTCCTCCCTTCCTCAGTCCCTCTGTCCCCTGCAGTTACACCATGGGCGCCCGAAGACTGGAGCTCGCCGCCTTGGGTCGCCAAGCTCCGCATCCCATCAGATCTGGTTGTTCTTCGCCGGATCGATCCAGCCTCGCGCTGATTTGCTCCGTTCCCGGCGGCCTCCGCCCTTCTTGCCGTCGTCCGCATCAAGTCCTGCCGGCACCATGCCCAACCTCTGCGTCGGCTTCGTCCTAGAGACGAACAAACTTGTCTCGCTGCCGTTGACCGGGCCGGTTCGCCTCCAACCCGTCCTGGACCGCCAAGACCCGGTTGAACCGGCCGGTTTCTCGAGAACCAGCCCGGTCCAACCTCGCCCCTCGACCGCACGTGCAGGGACCGGCCTCGCCTGCCCAGATCCGCGCCTAGGCCACTTCTTGCACAAGGCCCAGCTCCCGGCCCAGCCGCTGGCCAGATCTGGCCCAGCGAGGTGAGGACGCGCCCAGCCTCCCCTGTGCACTGTTGGGCCAGCCAGTAGATTCGGCCCGAGTCACGTTTTTTTCGCTGAACGTTTTTTTCCTATTTAACCAGTGCATTGCATATTTATAGAACTGCCCCTATGTTAAACTGCTAATAACTTTTGAACCAAGCATCCAAATAAAACATGTCATATATGTAAAATGCTCAGAATTTTATCTACTTTCATAATCTGCCATTTTCATCTATGTTTAAAATGTTGTTTGCATTAATTTACCCCTATGCCATGTTAAAATGATTTAATTCATAACTAAATAACCGTAGCTCCGAATTAAATAAACTTTATATGTAATTGGGGTAGAAAAATGCCTAGTTTATCATGGTGGCCTCACTTTGCATGTTTAACAACTCTAAAATTATGTTTAGGGCAGAACAGTACCAAACCTTAAATTATGCACATGAGGATTTTCCGGACTTGTTGTTCGTTGCTTCCGGCCTCATTTAAACTTGCCTAGATAGGTAGTTTTGTTTTGCTTCACTCTCTTGCCATGTTAACAACATTTAATCTTGTTGGGTACATAATCGAGAGAGAACTAAATAATCGATGTGGAGTTTTGTCAATATGCAACCCGTTGCATATTGAGCTCCACTTAATCTGTTGGATTGTTTGTGCATTTTGCCATGCCATGCTTCATTAAACCGGACATGCATCATACTCGATTGTGCATCATGCCATGTTGATGTCATGGTTGTTTACTATGTTGTCTGCTTCTTTTCCGGTGATTGCTTTTTCGGGTTGGTTCCGGTAACGTCGAGTTGTGAGGACCCGTTCATCTACGTCCGTTTGTCTTCTTCATGGATTCGTTCTTCTTCCTTGCGGGATCTCAGGCAAGATGATCATACCCTCGAAATCACTACTATATTTGCTATGCTAGTTTGCTCGCTCTTTTGCTATGCCATTGCTATGATGCCTACCACTTGCTTGTCAGCCTCCCAAATTGCCATGTTCAGCCTCTAACCCACCATGTCCTAGCAAACCGTTGATTGGCTATGTTACCGCTTTGCTCAACCCCTCTTATAGCGTTGTTAGTTGCAGGTGAAGATTGGAGGTCGTTCCTTATTGGAACATTTATTTACTTGTTGGGATATCACTATATATCTTATTTAATTAATGCATTTATATAATTGGTAAAGGGTGGAAGGCTCGGCCTTATGCCTGGTGTTTTGTTCCACTCTTGCCGCCCTAGTTTCCGTCATATCGGTGTTATGTTCCCGGATTTTGCGTCCCTCACGCGGTTGGGCTATAACGGGAACCCCTTGACAGTTCGCCTTAAGTAAAGCTTTTCTAGCAATGCCCAACGTTGGTTTTACCATTTGCCACCTAGCCTTTTTCCCTTGGGAGTCGCGCATCCCGAGGGTCATCTTTATTTTAACCCCCCCGGGATAGTGCTTGTCTAAGTGTTGGTCTGAACTGAGTAGACTGAGGGGCCACCTCGGGGAAACTTGAGGGCTGGTATTACTCATAGGATGTCTCATCCGGTGTTGCCCTGAGAACGAGATATGTGCAGCTCCCATCAGGATGTCGGCGCATCGGGCGGTGTTGCTGGTTTAGTTTTACCCTGTCAAAATGTCTTGTTGTACCAGGATACCGAGTTTGATCGGAACGTCTCGGGTGGAGGTCTATTCCTTCGTTGACCGTGAGAGCTTGTCATGGGCTAAGTTGGGACACCCTGCAGGGATTTGAACTTTCGAAAGCCATGCCCGCGGTTATGGGCAGATGGGAATTTGTTAACGTCCGGTTGTAGAAAACCTGAACTTGACCTTAATTAAAATGAATCAACTGCGTGTGTAACCGTGATGGTCTCTTTCCGGCGGAGTCTGGGAAGTGAACACGGTTGTAGGAGTTATGCTTGAGGTAGGTTGTACAGGGTCACTTCTTGATCATACTTTTATCGACCGTGCTTTGCCTTCTCTTCTCGCTCTCATTTGCGTATGTTAGCCACCATATATGCTAGTCGCTTGCTGCAGCTCCACCTCATACCTTTACCTTACCCATAAGCTTATATAGTCTTGATCGCGAGGGTGCGAGATTGCTGAGTACCTGTGGCTCACAGATACTTCCAAACCAGTTTGCAGGTGCCGATGTTACCGTGCAGTTGACGCAACCAAGCTCAGGAGGAGCTCGTTGAAGATCTTATCCTTTATGTTGTTTCGTTCTAGTCGATCAGTAGTGGAGCCCAGTTGGGGTCGATCGGGGACCTTTGTCCCATTTGGGGTTCTTTTATTTTGGTTCCGTAGTCGGACCATGAGTGTATTTGACTGATGTAATGTTTATTCATGTAATTGTGTGAAGTGGCGATTGTAAGCCAACTATGTATCTCTTTCCCTTATGTATTACATGGGTTGTGTGAAGATTACCTCACTTGCAACATATGCCTTCAATGCAATTATGTCTCTAAGTCGTGCCTCGACACGTGGGAGCTATAGTCGCATCGAGGGTGTTACAAGTTGGTAATCAGATCCTTCCCCGACCTTAGGAGCCCCCACTGATTGATCGTTTTTAGTGGCCGAGTTGTGTCTAGAAAAATGTTTTGAGTCATCTAGGAATAATATATCGGAGAGCTTAGGAATTCTTTTTTACTTCCCAGTCTCCTCATCGCTCTGGTAAGGCATCCTGACGTAGAGTTTTGACTCTTCTCTTCTCAAATTTCACTAAATTTTTTTTAGGATCACGCGGGTATCTTGGAATCGTTCCGATGGTTTTATGATGAGAACATTGTCTTGGTGCCTCCTGTCAGGGGTTTAGTGAAAGTGTCCCAGGGAGTTCAGCTCTGAGGTGTTGTCATCATAATTTTATCGTTGCAATTCTGGAATACCTGAGTTTAGTACGCCGACATCGAAAATCTCTTTTATGCAGTTCGTTGGTGAGATAATCTCAACGCCACCCAGTACTGGGGCGGGAGTTCGGGAGTATCGCCATAACTTGTATAACGGATGGTTTTCGAAGGTTGAGGTAGATGATTTCCGAAGGTTTCTTGGTTATGTGTTGAAGGATGGATACAGCTGGATGTAGGATTTGCTAGTTTGGGTGAGATATTATGCTTCCCCTGTATCCCCAACACCTAATCGCATAACTGGGAAAATTTCGGGAGTTTCATAGGTGGGAATCCAAGTAGCTCTTAGGATATCTTTCCGACAGATGTATGATATGAAATTGGGGTTCGACGTCTAGTGGTCCGCCTATTCACGGTCGGTTTTACAGTGGTCTTGTTGTGTCTTAAAGAGTCCTTGGCTATGCCGACTCGGGGACGCTTCGTATGTCATGTGCACTGCCTTGTACATGATGGTGCTGTACGATCGAGCCCGTGTAGGTCCCACCACGAAAACTTCGGACGAAATCTCTATCATATGTTTGTTCCGGCTTATTCTGCAAGCCAATCCTTTGTTTTTGTTTTGAGTTGTGGTATTTGAGTTTCTTCGAAGTGAAATGTTGATTCCATACCTTTTCCAAATGGTGTTCTCATACTTCTATGTGAATACTAATCCCTCTCGATCATCGAGTTTGTCATGTCAATCCTTTTTAACCGGCGTGCTTATCTTCAAGTGGATCTGATCATTTCAACATCCGCAAGATCAAGTATCAGTGTCTTCTGAATGGTGTTCATTTCTTCCATCTCCAAGTTGCCTTTGTTTTTCCCACCCTCCCACCCTTGTTTTCTTCAAGGACTCAGATTTCTTATTCAAGTATCCTTTTATTCTTGAGAAGTCTCTCCATTCTTTTCCGTCAATGTTCTTATCCGGTGATTCTCATGAAGATTCTAACGGAACCTCAAGTTCATCGTTCTTCGTTCTTTTTCTTCTCCGGTGGTTTCAAGTCAAGCTTTGTTGATCATGCCTTTTCCTCGTTTCAAATACCTTCTCATGCCGGTGCACCTCATATTCATTCACTTCTCGCTATTTAATTGTTCCGGAGTGCTGAAGATATCTCGAAGATTCGTGTATCCACTCTTCTTTCATTCAAGCTATTTCGAGGATGTTATCTCTTTCAAGTCATTTAATCTTACCAGTGCAATCTCTCTTCTTAATCATTTCAACGGTGTTCTCTTTTGAGTGGGCCCTAACCCACGGGTCTTTTCCCAGGATCTTACCTGACTCTTCTAATTCCCCGGAGATATCCTTAAAATTCTTTTCCAAGTTTGACGTAAGAATGATTTATCATCAGTCAAATGTCTTTCTCCAAGATCTTTCATTTCTTTTCATCATTGGTTCAACTTTTCTATTCTTCTTTATTCCAGAGTGTCTCAATAATTCATGATGGTGTTTCTCGTCGTCATTCTCAGATTTTGAAGAACGAAGAAGAGTTTCTCTTTAATCTTGCTCCATTCTCTTCAAGATCTGTGATTCTAGCTTGTTGCCATCCTCTCATAATTATTTGCGATTGTGAGATATTCTTTTCACCCATCCGGAGTAATTCAGGAGTCTTTTCAGTTTGACTCTCCGAAGGCCATTATTTCAGGATTCTCATTCTCAGCTTTCAGTTATCATTCTCCAATTTTACCGGTGCATCAAGTGATCTCTAATCAGCTCGTGATCTCTTTGCTCTCATGTATCCATATTCTCTCAAGCATCTTCATTCATTTGCTAATTCTTCCCGGTGTCTTCCTTATCTTTTCTTTGTTCATTTCTAATTTTTATGGTGGTTTGTTCAAGAGTTTTCTTCCTTCGTGTATCATATCTATGCATTCGTGCTTTTCAAATTCTACCGGTGGATCGTTGAAGACTTTCTCAAGTTTGCGCCATATCTATCCTAATCTCTCTACGAGAATAAGTGGTATGCCAAATCCGGATACGCATAACGTAATCCTTACTCTTGTTTCATCCTTATGTTAATCTTTTCTTCCGGAGTTTGTTCACGACGATTAAATTCTTGGGTTCAAGTGCTCATTTTTCTTTCCCAGAGTTCCAAGATCTAATTATCATGGAGGTCCATCAAAAATCCTTACAAGGATTCGCCTTGTCTTTTCAACTTCTTTTTCCTTCCGTTTGTTCATCTTTTTGTTTACCGGAGTTCTTCATGAAGGTTCTACATGATGGATTCATCAAGGATTTATATCCCTTCTCCAAGTGCTCATTGAGATTCTTTTCTAAGGAGCTCAAGCATTCTTCATCTTGCTACCCGGAGTGCAATTCTTTCTTCCGTATATTTGAAGATGGTATTATGTCATTCTTGATAATTTGAGTTCATGTTTTCATGATTCACATGCTATCAAGATTGGGATATTTTAAATCCATCAACCTATTCATTGGTATTGTCTTGGGTTATATTTCACCTAAAGCCTTCCCTAAGGATGGTTGTTATTATGGTGCTTATATATGATCCAAGTTTTTCATTTATCCTCCCGGTGAAATTGTTTCTTGTCTCCTTGTTCTTATCAATCCAATTCTTCTTCCCGTGAGTGGCAGGTTGTCACCTCATAATTTGGGATGTATTCCATAAGACCACATCAAGGTTATTCTTTTCGTTGTTGGTGCTCCAACAACTCCGTTCGACCCTTCTCCTAAAGATGCCTTTTCAAGCTCTTTTGTAGCAGAAGTTGGCATTGTCTTCTACATTCGTTTGTCTCAATTATCTTTATTCTATTCTTTCGTTCCGGAGGCATTGTGATGTTGCTCCCTGCAACCCATCATCTCGTTTCGTCAAAGATCATGATCTTTCCATGCCTATACTTTTATCTGAGTGTTGTGTCCTCTTTTCAAGTATCCTCTCATCTTATCTTGTTCAATTCCTTCCATTTACAGGCGGAGTGCTGTCCAAATTATATCACTCTTATTCCTTGCCTATCTTGCTTAACCGGAGTATTGTGCCCCTTTGTTCAAGTTCTTTGTGCCTTATCAAGTCTTGCATCCCTTTCTCAACCAGAGTGTCGTGTTTTCATTTGAGCTCTCTCATCTTATCAAATTTTGACTCCCTTCTCAACCGGAGTGCGGTCTGAGATCTTTCTTACCCCTTGTTAAATCCATTCAATAGTTATGGAGGAAGTGTGTTGTGATTTCATCAAGCATCTTCTCATCTTATCAAGACCTTATTCAATTCTTTTTCTTTCCAACCGGAGTGCTGCCTGAATTTGGTCTTCCTTGATCCCCTTCCTTAACCGGAGTGTTTTCAATATATATCTTCCCTTCAACCTCAAGGTTTCGCAATGCTCTTTGTTCCCCGTTTCTATCGGTGTGTTTTCAATTTTGTTCATCTCCGTTGTATTCTTTTCTCGAATTTGTTCAACCCCGCAAGGTTCTGTGGTTTCACTCGTTTGTCAAAGAAGCAACTTAGTTTTACCTCTCCTCTTTTCTCTTCCGTTGTTTCCCCGGTGCCATTCTAGATCTCGGGACGAGATCCTCTCATAGTGGTGGAGTGTTGTAACGCCCCGAGACCGATATGCCAGGTGTCCTCCAGTTATTCGTTGTCGTTGCCATGTCATTCGCTTGTGTGTTGCATTTCATCATGTCATCATGTGCATTGCATCATCATGCTTTCAGAACTTGCATCCGTCCCGGCCTCCTCGTTCTTTTCGTTGTCCGTTCTGAGCCCAGACACACTTGCACGCGCCCGCGGCATGTCCGAAATATTATTTTATAAGTGGCTGGAAAATGTTCTCGGAATGGGATGAGAGTTGACGTGTGGTCTTATTATAGTGTAGATAGACCGCCTGTCAAGTTTCATCGCAATCGGAGTTCGTTTGATAGTCCAACCGTTAAACTATAGCAGCATTATAGCCGGTCTAACATCGGACGTTTTCGGTCTCTGGAAACAGATGCCGGGCCCTCTCTCTCTCTTCTTCCGCTCGCAGTCTCGCCACAGCCCACCTAGTGCATCCTCCTTCCCCTCTTCGCTTCCGGAGTTGTCCGATGCGACCGCACGGTCTGAAACCCTCTCTGCACAGTGCATCGAACCCCTCACGTGTGTGTCCGAAAGTTGTCCCGGACCCAACCCGAGGTGTCGCCACCGTTGTGTCCGGATCATCCCCAAACATCTACAAAACATCATCGGTTTCTCATTGGACTCTCCTAAGCTATTTATCCTCGACCGTCCAATTTTAATCGGAGGGACAAGATAGCCCCTAACCTATTCAACTCGCTATATATATTGGACTACCAAATCCCTAATTTTTAGGGATCCTCCTAGCTGCCGCTGCCACCTACAGGCTCCTCCCTCCTCGGATCAGACGCCGCAGCCATCTATCAAATCCATCCATCCACAGCGCCACCCTCCTCCTTGTTTTCTCAACCAGGCCAACCACCTCCTCCCATAGTTTTCAATCCATCAAGCATGGATCCCCCGCAGACATCCAGCGCGCCCCACATGCTCCTTTCTCCTCGACGCCCTTGTCCCCACCTTGGTTTTGGAGCTCACCTCGATCGCTGATCTGAGCCGCCCTAGGAACTGACACCGCCGGAGTCCCTCCTCACCTACCAGAACCACGGGCGCTCCGCCGCTAGGCCAGGGCCCCAGCGCCCTGCCTTTTCCTCTCTCCTCTCTTCCTCCCTTCCTCACTCCCTCTGTCCCCTGCAGTTACACCATGGGCGCCCGAAGACTGGAGCTCGTCGCCTTGGGTCGCCAAGCTCTGCATCCCATCAGATCTGGTTGTTCTTCGCCGGATCTATCCAGCCTCGCGCCGATTTGCTCCGTTCCCGACGGCCTCCGCCCTTCTTGCCGTCGTCCGCGTCAAGTCCTGCCGGCGCCATGCCCAACCTCTGCGTCGGCTTCGTCCTAGAGACGAACGAACTTGTCTCGCTGCCGTTGACCGGGCCGGTTCGCCTCCAACCCGTCCTGGACCGCCAAGACCCGGTTGAACCGGCCGGTTTTCCCGAGAACCAGCCCGGTCCAACCTTGCCCCTTGACCGCACGCGCAGGGACCGGCCTCGCTTGCCCAGATCCACGCCTGGGCCACTTCTTGCACAAGGCCCAGCTCCCGGCCCAGCCGTTGGCCAGATCCGGCCCAGCGAGGTGAAGACGCGCCCAGCCTCCCCTGTGCACTGTTGGGCCAGCCAGCAGATTCGGCCCGAGTCACGTTTTTTTTTCGCTGAACGTTTTTTTTCTATTTAACCAGTGCACTGCATATTTACAGAACTGCCCCTATGTTAAACTACTAATAACTTTTGAACCATGCATCCAAATAAAACATGTCATATATGTAAAATGCTCAGAATTTTATCTACTTTCATAATCTGCCATTTTCATCTATGTTTAAAATGTTCAAAATGTTGTTTGCATTAATTTACCCCTATGCCATGTTAAAATGATTTAATTCATAACTAAATAACCGTAGCTCTGAATTAAATAAACTTTATATGTAATTGGGGTAGAAAAATGCCTAGTTTATCATGGTGGCCTCACTTTGCATGTTTAACAACTCTAAAATTATGTTTAGGGCAGAACAGTACCAAACCTTAAATTATGCACATGAGGATTTTCCGGACTTGTTGTTCATTGCTTCCGGCCTCATTTAAACTTGCCTAGATAGGTAGTTTTGTTTTGCTTCACTCTCTTGCCATGTTAACAACATTTAATCTTGTTGGGTACATAATCAAGAGAGAACTAAATAATCGATGTGGTGTTTTGTCAATATGCAACCCGTTGCATATTGAGCTCCACTTAATCTGTAGGATTGTTTGTGCATTTTGCCATGCCATGCTTCGTTAAACCGGACATGCATCATACTCGATTGTGCATCATGCCATGTTGATGTCATGGTTGTTTACTATGTTGTGTGCTTCTTTTCCGGTGATTGCTTTTTCGGGTTGGTTCTGGTAACGTCGAGTTGTGAGGACCCGTTCATCTACGTCCGTTTGTCTTCTTCATGGATTCATTCTTCTTCCTTGCGGGATCTCAGGCAAGATGATCATACCCTCGAAATCACTACTATCTTTGCTATGCTAGTTTGCTCGCTCTTTTGCTATGCCATTGCTACGATGCTTACCACTTGCTTGTCAGCCTCCCAAATTGCCATGTTCAGCCTCTAACCCACCATGTCCTAGCAAACCGTTGATTGGCTATGTTACCGCTTTGCTCAGCCCCTCTTATAGCGTTGTTAGTTGCAGGTGAAGATTGGAGGCCGTTCCTTATTGGAACATTTATTTACTTGTTGGGATATCACTATATATCTTATTTAATTAATGCATCTATATACTTGGTAAAGGGTGGAAGGCTCGGCCTTATGCCTGGTGTTTTGTTCCACTCTTGCCGCCCTAGTTTCCGTCATATCGGTGTTATGTTCCCGGATTTTGCGTCCCTCACGCGGTTGGGCTATAATGGGAACGCCTTGACAGTTCGCCTTAAGTAAAGCTTTTCCAGCAATGCCCAATGTTGCTTTTACCATTTGCCACCTAGCCTTTTTCCCTTGGGAGTCGCGCATCTCGAGGGTCATCTTTATTTTAACCCCCCCGGGCCAGTGCTTGTCTAAGTGTTGGTCCGAACTGAGTAGACTGTGGGGCCACCTCGGGGAAACTTGAGGGCTAGTTTTACTCGTAGGATGTCTTATCCGGTGTTGCCCTGAGAACGAGATATGTGCAGCTCCCATCAGGATGTCGGCGCATCGGGCGGTGTTGCTGGTTTAGTTTTACCCTGTCCAAATGTCTTGTTGTACCGGGATACTGAGTCTGATCGGAACGTCTCGGGTGGAGGTCTATTCCTTCGTTGACCGTGAGAGCTTGTCATGGGCTAAGTTGGGACACCCTGCAGGGATTTGAACTTTCGAAAGCCGTGCTCGCGGTTATGGGCAGATGGGAATTTGTTAATGCCCGGTTGTAGAAAACCTGAACTTGACCTTAATTAAAATGAATCAACTGCGTGTGTAACCGTGATGGTCTCTTTCCGGCGGAGTCCGGGAAGTGAACACAGTTGTTGGAGTTATGCTTGACGTAGGTAGTCCAGGATCACTTCTTGATCATACTTTTATCGACCGTGCTTTGCCTTCTCTTCTCGCTCTCATTTGCGTATGTTAGCCACCATATATGCTAGTCGCTTGCTGCAGCTCCACCTCATACCTTTACCTTACCCATAAGCTTAAATAGTCTTGATCGCGAGGGTGCGAGATTGCTGAGTCCCTATGGCTCACAGATACTTCCAAACCAGTTTGCAGGTGCCGATGTTACCGTGCAGTTGACGCAACCAAGCTCAGTAGGAGCTCGTTGAAGATCTTATCCTTTATGTTGTTTCGTTCTAGTCAATCAGTAGTGGAGCCCAGTTGGGGTCGATCGGGGACCTTTGTCGCATTTGGGGTTCTTTTATTTTGGTTCCGTAGTCGGACCATGAGTGTATTTGACTGATGTAATGTTTATTCATGTAATTGTGTGAAGTGGCGATTGTAAGCCAACTATGTATCTCTTTCCCTTATGTATTACATGGGTTGTGTGAAGATTACGTCACTTGCGGCATATGCCTTCAATGCGATTATGTCTCTAAGTCGTGTCTCGACACGTGGGAGCTATAGTCGCATCAAGGGTGTTACATTGGCATGGAAGGCAAGCTAGGCAATACGGATATGGATATCTCCTCCTTTGTAACCGACCTTGTGTAACCCTAACCCTCTACGGTGTCTATATAAACCGAAGGGTTTTAGTCCGTAGGTCAACAACCACAACATACAATCATACCATAGGCTAGCTTCTAGGGTTTAGCCTCTCCGATCTCGTGGTAGATCTACTCTTGTACTACCCATATCATCAATATTAATCAAGCAGGACGTAGGGTTTTACCCCCATCAAGAGGGCCCGAACCTGGGTAACATTGTGTCCCCTACCTCCTGTTACCATCCAGCCTAGACGCACAGTTCGGGACCCCCTACCCGAGATCCGCCGGTTTTGACACCGACAACATCCCAGAGTGCGCGCTTGCGCTCCCTCTTGGGGATGTGGGTAGTGTATATCATGTTCACCGTTTTGACCTGAGGGGGAAACTTCTTCTGTCCCCCTGTGTTTGGCGGTCGTGGCTCCTCGTCGTCGTCTTCGCTTTGCGATCCATTATCCTTGTTTTCGGCATTTAACTTGCCTGCTTGTTGAAAAACCCAGCAATCTCTTTTGGTATGATTGGCTGGTTTGTCTAGGGTGCCATGAATCTGGCACGGACGATCGAGTATGCGGTCCAGGCTAGATGGGCCCGAATTCTTATTTTTGAACGGCTTCTTCCACTGACCAGGCTTAGAGCCACTAAATCCGGCATTGACTGCCGTATCCTCGGTGTTGTCATTGTTATTTCGATGTTTGTACCTATTGCGTCGAGACTTGTCGTTGCTATTTTTAGCTTCAGGGGTGCCGGTGTCGCTTGTATTGTTTTTGCTACAGGCCAGCCAACTATCCTCGCCCGCGCAAAAGCGGGTCATGAGTGCTGTGAGGGCCGCCATGGACTTTGGCTTCTCTTGGCCGAGGTGGCGGGCGAGCCATTCGTCGTGGATGCTGTGTTTAAAGGCCGCTAGGGCTTCGGCATCCGGACAGTCGACTATCTGGTTCTTTTTAGTTAGGAACCTGGTCCAGAATTTCCTGGCGGACTCTCCGGGCTATTGAACTATATGGCTTAAGTCATCGGTGTCCGGAGGTCGAACGTATGTACCTTGGAAGTTATCAAGGAAGGCTTCTTCCAAGTCCTCCCAGCTACCGATGGAGTTTTCGGGCAGGCTGTTCAACTAGTGCCGCGCTGTTCCTTTGAGTTTCAGGGGGGGTATTTAATGGCATGAAGGTCATCGCCGCGGGCCATATGAATGTGGAGAATGAAGTCTTCCATCCATACTGCGGGGTCTGTGGTGCCATCATATGATTCTATATTCATGAGTTTGAACCCTTCTGGGAATTCATGTTCCATGACCTCGTCAGAGAAGCAAATAGGGTGTGCGGCACCTCTATATCGGGCCGCGTCACGACGTAGCTCTGATGGAGTCCGTCTGCGGTGTTCGGCCCGTGCATGACTAGGTTTGTCACGTCTGAACAGATGGCCGTCGTCGCGTGTCAGGGCACGTCCTCGCGATCCGTAGATCGGTCTGTTATGTCCTGCTTTATTGTTCAGGTCATGCCAAAGGTCATCTGTATGACTGTGAGTGGATTTACCTTTTCCTTTGCGATGAGGCAGGGCGGGCTGGTGTTCGGCTTGAGTTGCCAATTTGTCCCAACCACGTGGTGGTCGGTCATCCGCATTGCGCGATGGTGGTATGTGTTCTGGCGCCTCGTCGTCGAACTGAGGTAGTAATTTGCGCTTCGGGTAGCTTTTGGCCGGGCGCTTGAGGCTGTATTCTTCAGCTGCTAGGACGTTAGTCCATTTATCGTTGAGAAGATCTTGGTTAGCTTGAAGCTGCTGCAACTTCTTTTTCAAGCTCCTTGCAGTGGCTATTAGCTGGCGCTTGAAGTGCTCCTTCTCAAGAGGTTCCTCAGGCACGATGAAATCCTCGGTGTCGAGGCTCGCCTCATCCTTGGAGAGCAGAAGATAATTACTGTCCTCCGAGTCCTCATGCATGGCCTGTTTACCAGGGCTAACTTGCCTGTCTTCCTGTTCATCCTATTCGATAGCTGCGTCAATAGGGTCTTCGTCGTCTTCGGCACCTTCCGGGGTGTTATCTTCTCCTGTGCCGGTGTTGCTATCTTTACTGTGGCATGACTTAGAGCGGCGCCGCTGACACCGGCATTTCGATTGTATCTCAGGAGGTTTATCCTCAACTGGATCTTGCTTGTCATCGCCGCTGTTCTCGTTTGGTGCATCCACCATGTATACATCGTATGAGGAAGTGGCCGTCCAGCGCACGGTGAACGGCGGATCCTGGGCCTCTTCTTCTCCGGCATCGTCGTCAATACGGTCGATGTCGTCGGAGCCGTAATCGAGCATGTCAGTTAAGTCTTCGACAGTGGCTATGAAGTGGGTGGCTGGTGGGGAGCGAGATTCCCTGTCATCAGCTTCTAGTTCGAACCGGATATAGTTCGACAGCGAACCCCCGCTAAGGATAGATTTTTTAATGAGTTTAGCACGTCTCCCAAAGGCGAGTGCTGGAAGATGTCTGCGGCGCTGAATTTGAAGATCGATAAACGATCAAGTTCGGCGTCCGTGGACTTACACTGTTCGGGACTTATTGCTGGAGACGAGTCCGGAGTTCCGGTGACACAGATATCGTGTGACGTTAAGTCCATGTGCGGCTCCAACGCCGGGGAATCTATGGCCTTTGTGGTGGGGTTGAGCCTCCGGTCCTTGGATGGCGCAATATGCTCCGGATCTAAGGCCAGAGCGGTTACAAGAGCTATGTCCTGGATGTGGTCGGATGACAGATTTAGGTCATGTCTATCGGGGTGATTACGAGTGGTTGCCGCGGTCTCGAATCCGGCGAAGATCAAGTCTCCATGGATGTCCGCAACGTAGTTCAAGCTCCCAAATCTGGCCTGATGGCCAGGGGCGTAGCTATCGATCTTATCCAGATGGCCAAGCGAGTTCGCCCGCAGTGCGAAGCCGCCAAACATGAAGATCTGTCCAGGGAGGAAGGTCTCATCTTGGACAGTATCGTGGTTGATGATTGAAGGGGCCGTCAAACCTTTTGGGGACGACGTAGTGGAACTCTCAATGAAAGCACCAACGTCGGTGTCAAAACCGGCGGATCTCAGGTAGGGGGTCCTGAACTGTGCATCTAAGGTCGATGGTAATAGGAGACATGGGGCATGATGTTTACCCAGGTTCAGGCCCTCTCTATGGAGGTAATACCCTACATCCTGCTTGATTGATCTAGATGAATATGAGTATTACAAGAGTTGATCTACCACGAGATCATAATTACTAAACCCTAAAAGTATAGTTTGGCTAAGATTATGAGGATTCAACCTCTCTACGGACCTAGACCTCCGGTTTATATAGACACGGGAGGGTTCTAGGGTTACACAAGGTCGGTTACAAAGAAAGTAATCTTCATAGTTGTTTGCCAAGCTTGCCTCCCACGCCAAGGAGAGTCCTATCCGGACATGGGTGGAGTCTTCGGTCTTCGTATCCTTACATCCCATCAGTCCGGCCCACATCAATAGATCGGACACCCGAGGACCCCTTAGTCCAGGACTCCCTCACTTAGAGAGGAAAGAGGGGCTATCCAAAGCATTAATACTCGGGATAAAGCCCTTAGCCTTTTTAGGATCGGTCAATGGCGAACAAAAAAAAGGGGGGGCGAATAAAACAGCAAATTTTTGTGAAGTGGGGGAGAGGAAAACGAGAGGCAAATGGAAAATATGTAAATTCTGAGGAGATGAGATTTGTGATTAGGAACCTGGTATATGTTGAAGATCCTCCCCGACAACGGCGCCAGAAATTCCTTTTGATGTCGCTTGAAGCTACGTCGGTATTTCCCCAAAGAGGAAGGGATGATGCAGCACAGCGGCTGTAGGTATTTCCCTCAGATGTGAAACCAAGGTTCTTAAACCAGTAGGAGAACCAAGCAACACAACGTAAACAACACCTGCACAGAAATAACAACTACTCGCAACCCAACGTGTAAAAGCAGTTGTCGATCCCTTTCAGGTAGCGGCGCCTTAAGATAGGCAAACGAACGTGAATAAATTGTAGTAGATTGATAGATCGAATGCCAAATAAAGTAAATAAGAATAAAGAGCAGCAAGGTATTTTTGTATTTTTCGTTTAATAGATCTGAAAATAAAATAAAAGCAAAGGAAAATATATCGTAAATGCAAATAATATGAGAAGGAGATTCGGGGGCCTTAGGTTTCACTAGTGGCTTCTCTCGAGAAAAATAGAAAACGATGAGTAAACAAATTACTGTTGGGAAATTGATAGAACTTTAAATAATCATGACGATATCCAGGCAATGATCATTATATATGCATCACGTCCAAGATTAGTAGATCGACTCCTGCCTGCATCTACTTCTATTACTCCACACATCGACCGCTATCCAACATGCATCTAGTGTATTAAGTTCATGGAGAAATGGAATAATGCAATAAGAAAGATGACATGATGTAGACAAGATCTATCTATGTAGAGATAGACCCCATCGTTTTATCCTTAGTAGCAACGATACATACGTGTCGGTTCCCCTTCTATCACTAGGATAAAGCACCGTAAGATCAAACCCACTACAAAGCACCTCTTCCCATTGCAAGATAAATAGATCAAGTTGGACAAACAAAACCCAAATATCGGAGAAGAAATACGAGGCTATAAGCAATCATGCATAAAATAGATCAAAGAAACTCAAATACTTTCATGGATATAAAAAGGTAGATCTGGTCATAAACCCAAAGTTCATCCGATCCCAACAAACACACTACAAAAAGAGTTACATCATATGGATCTTCAAGAGACCATTGTATTGAGAAACAAACGAGAGAGAGAGAGAGGAATCCATCTAGCTACTAACTACAGACCCAAAGGTATACAAAGAACTACTCACGCATCATTAGAGAGGCACCAATGGAGGTGGTGAACCCCATCCGTGATGGTGTCTAGATTGGATCTGGTGGTTCTGGACTCTGCGGCGGCTGGAATTGATTTTCGTCGACTCCCATAGGGTTTATGGAATATTGGGGTATTTATAGAGCAAAGAGGCGGCCCGGGGGGCACTCGAGGTGGGCACAACCCACCAGGGTGCGCCTGGGCCTCCTGGAGCACCCTGGTGGGTTGTGCTCTCCTCGGAGCACCCCCCAGGCGTAGCCTTGGCCCATTAGGTTTCTTTTGGTCCAAAAAAGTCTCCATAAAGTTTCTTTGCATTTGGACTCAGTTTGGTATTGATTTCCTGCGATGCAAAAAACATGCAGAAAACAGCAACTGGCACTTGGCACTATGTCAATAGGTTGGTACCAAAAAATGATATAAAATGACTATAAAATGATTATAAAACATCCAAGATTGATAATATAACAGCATGGAACAATCAATAATTATAGATACGTTGGAGACGTATCAGTAGTACGTGAGGTACTCCAGCGAAAGTACCACCCAAGCGCTATTGTAGCTAGGAGCGAGCAGTACTACCACGAATCCAGATGGGTAACAGGGAAATCGACGGTAGTGCATGTGGTACTCTAGTGGCAGTATCGCACAAGCGGTACTACCGCTAGGAGCAAGTGGTACTACCATAAATTCCTGGTGGGTAACAGAGAGACTCCTGTTGTTACCGCGACACACTAGCGGAAGTACCACACAAACGGTACTACCCTGGTGGCTAACGGTACCACCACTGATTACCAGCAGTAATGGTGTGCAGAACGATAGAATCAAGTAAGACCAAAACTGTCATAACTTCTTGTAATGCCCACGATGCGGCTATATCTCCCACGTGTCGAGGAACGACTTAGGGGCATAACCGCATGGTGGTTTTGTCGCAAGAGGGTTAATCTTCACACAATCCCATGTAATGAATAAGAAAGGGGTAAGGAGTTGGTTTACAATCGCCACTTCACACAATTAACAAGCTAAACATACATCATCCAGAGTACAATCAAGGTCCGACTACGGAACCAAAATAAAAGAAGACAACCCAAATGCTAGATCCCCAATTGCCCCAACTGGGCTCCACTACTGATCATCAGGAAACGAAACATAGTAACGACCAAGGTCCTCGTCGAACTCCCACTTGAGTTCGGTAGCATCACCTACACTGGTATCATTGGCACCTGCAACTGTTTGGAAGTATCCATGAGTCACAAGGACTCAGCAATCTCACACCCGCGAGATCAAGACTATTTAAGCTTATGGGTAGGATGTGGTAATGAGGTGGAGCTGCAGCAAGCGCTAAGCAAAAATGGTGGCTAACATACGCAAATAAGAGTAAGATGAGAAGCTACGCAATGGTCGAGAAGCTAGAAGTGATCAAGAAGTGATCCTGAAGCTACTTACGTCCAAACATAACCCAAGACCATGTTCACTTCCCGGACTCTGCCAAAAATAGACCATCACGGCTACACACGCGGTTGACTCATTTTAATTAAGTCAAGTGTCAAGTTCTCTACAACTGGATATTAACAAATTCCCATCTGCCACATAACCGCGGGGATGACTCTCAAAAGTTTATACCATGCAGGGGTGTCCCAACTTAGCCCATCACAAGCTCTCAAGGTCAACGAAGGATATTCCTTCTCCCAAAAACACCCGATCAGTCTCGGGACCCGGTTACAAGACATTTCGACAAATGGTAAAACAAGACCAGCAAAGCCGCCCGAATGTGCCAACAAATCCTGGTAGGGGTTGCACATATCTCATTCTCAGGGCACACCAGATGAGCAATCCTTAGAACTAAAACCAGCCCTCAAGTTTCCCCGAGGTGGTGCTGCAAAGGGCTCTAGTTTGGACCAACACTTAGAGCACTGGCCCGGGGGGTTAAAATAAAGATGACCCTCGGGCTCACGAAAACCCGAGGGAAAAGGCTTAGGTTGACAAATGTAAAACCAAGGTTGGGCCTTGCTGGAGGAGTTTTATTCAGAGCAAACTTTCAAGGGGGTCCTAACCCCAACCGTGTAAGGAACGTAAAATCAAGGAACATAACACCGGTATGACGGAAACTAGGGCGGCAAGAGTGGAACAAAACACCAGGCAAAAGGCCAAGCCTTCCACCCTTTACCAAGTATATAGATTCATTGATTAAATAATAGATAATGTGATATCCCAACATATCCATGTTCCAACATGGAACAAACTTCAACTCCACCTGTAACTAACAACGCTATAAGACGGGCTAAGCAAAGCGGTACCATAGCCAAACAACGGTTTGTTAGGAAGGTGGGTTAGAGGCTTGACATGGCGATATGGGAGGCATTATAAACAAGTGGTAGGCAGCGAGACATAGAGATAGAACGAACAAGTAGCAAGCAAAGATAGAAGTGATATCGAGGGTATGGTCATCTTGCCTGCAATGTACTCAGAGTTGTCGAAAGCTTGATCCTCGTTAGCGTACTCAACAGGTTCCTCGTTTACATACTTGTCTCCCGGCTCTACCCAAGGCAAGAACACATGCAATGGAACAACAATCAATCACGGTGCAATGCACAAACAACATGATGCAAAACATGTCATGGAATGCAAGATATGATGTGCAACGCATATGGTACTCCAGTAGGAAAAGGATGATCAAGGCAACAACTTGTCAAAACAAGTATGCCTCTGGAAAGATGAGGCGATTTCGGTCGAAATCAATAGAAGGATCACCGGAAACAGATGCACGGTTTGCAAATGACAAGCAATACAAGGATGACGCAAAATTACGATTAACAGCATGATAGCACTTAGAATGCAACAATAAACTAAGCTACTACACTCCAACATAGCAACAAAGCATATGCCAGTGATGTACAAGAGACGCTTGACAAAACATGAACAGTGAGCTAGGGATAAATCACACTAGAACAGGTTCAAAATAGCATGGCAAAAATGCAAATGATATCAGCTTCACAGACTTGGAGAAATTACTAACATGTCAAAAACAATATTAGGAAGCAATCTTTAGAGCAAGCAAACAACATGATACAGGAACATATCATGGCAAAAAAGGCATGTAATGCTTCTACTAAACATGAGCCAAAAAGGCTTGGAAAATGATGTGGCACCCATGTAAACATGGCAAGTTATATTAATAGTTTCAGACTTGGAAGAAAAACAGAGCATGGCATAAACAGATTCATGATAGCAACTTTGCAAGCTCATGCTACTCACCACAAAGCATTACATGACAATACAAGCATACCAACAGTAAGAAGACATGTTCATGAATCTAAACATGTTAAGAGAAAGTTAATAGGATGCATGGATCACTAGAAAAATACATGGCAATAATGAATCTCATGTTGACAATCTGCCAGGAATAAAATATAGCAAAAGTAAAGCATGGTAATGACAATCTAGATCATTCCATAATCGCAATCGGAGGCATTAATGGATAGATCATAAGCACACGTTCAAAACATCCTTACTGAAGTATCTCAAAATGTGCATGGATCTCATGGTAGCAACAAGTTTACATGGCATCAAAATGTAACAGCAAAGGACTTAGCAAAAACATTAAGTGTCTGAAAACAGCAACATTATGAAGCCTACTTGGCATGCTTTTTCTAGTCACCACATAGATCGAACAAATACAAGTCTTGCACCTCTGTAAAGATGGCATGATGTAGTTAAAAAAACATGTAGACATCATGCTCATAGGATGCACACACAAAATGCAACGAAAAAGAAAAATCACCAAGATCTGTTAACTTCCAGCAGACAACATTTGATAGCACTCTTGCAACTCTTATAATGTCATGAAAATGGACAGTAACATGCATGCAAATGCCACTAACATGAAGTGCGTCAAGAGGCGAAATTTTTGACATATCATATGCATGAATCGGGGTCCCGGTGATGGAGATATAGCACGATAAAGAGAGCAATAAAATTTTAGGGACTTGGAGAAAAATCGAGGTCAACCTCTGAATTCCATATTCCAGGGTTTGGGCGCGCAGATCGAGGTTCGCCAGAGTTCGTTGCCGGACTTGGAGAGGAGGACGCCGGAGGAGTCGGTGGACTCGAGGTCACCGGATCTGGCTCCGGCGCACAGCGGATGGAGGCAAGGGGGCGCGGCGGTAGAGATGCCGGGCGGCAGCCACGTGGTGTCCCCTAGTTGGCTACGGGCGGCGACCGGGCCAAGCGGCGGCGGGGAGCGGGCCCGCACGGGAGGCGGCGGCGGCGGGGTGATGTGGCGGCTTGTGGTTTGTCGGGGCAAGGTGGCCGGCGGACATGTCCGATGCGCAGGGACGCGTCCGGCGGCGCGAGGAGGAAGACGCTAGGGTTTCATCTGTGATTTTTTTTGAGGGAGACACATATATATAGGTAGAGGGAGATAGGAGAGTCCAAATGAGGTGCGGTTTTCGCCCACACGATCGTGATCCAGTGACGGAGAACATGGAGGTGGTTTTGATGGGTTATTGGGTTGTTTTGGTGGGGTGTTGGGCTACAACACAAAAGAGGCTTTTACGGTTAACCTTTGGGGCATCAAATGACCTCCAAATGGAACGAAATTTGACAGGCGGTCTTTCGGTGATGTACCAAGGCCTCTTGACAAATCTCACCCAATTCCGAGAATGTTTCTCTCCCTCTCACAAAACGAGGCAAGAGAGGTGCACCGAGTGCATGTGGGAGTGTCGGATCGCGAAACGGACAATGGGGAAAATGCTCGGATGCATGAGACGAACACGTATGCAAATGCGATGCACATGATGACATGAGATGAGATGCGTGACATGAACAAAATGCAAAATGAAGACAAAAAACCAACCACGACGGAAATATCATGTCACATAGCCAAAAATGGCTATAAAATGAGTTACAAATATGGAAAGTTACATCCGAGGTGTTACAACACTCCACCACTACAAGAGGATCTCGTGCTGAGATCTAGGATGGCACTAGAGAGAAGCAGAAAAGGAAGAGGAGAGGTAAACTAAATTACTTCTTCTACAAACGAGTAAAACCAATGAACCTTGAGAGGTTAAACAATTTCGAGAAAAGAATACAACAGAGATGAACGAAGTTGAAAACAATCTGTTTGAAAAGGGAACATGGAACATTGCGAAAAACCTTGAGGTTAAGTGCTAAGATAGATATTGAAACCACTCCAGTTAAAACAAGATAGAGAAGGAATACGAATGATATAATTTGGACAGCACTCTGACTGTAAATGGAAGGAATTGATCATGATCTTGACAAGATGAGAGGATACTTGATGAAATCAACAACACACTGCCTTCGGAACTATTGAAGGAATGGCACAAGGGGTGAAAAAATATTTCAGACATCACTCCAGTTGAGGAAGGAGGCAAAACTTGATAAGATGAAAGAACTCAAATGAAAACATGACACTCCGGCTAAGCGGATAAGCAAGGAAAAAGAACATGATCCTTATGATTCAAGACGATGAGTGAAAAGAGCAACATCACAATGCCTCCAGGAGAAATGAAAGAATGGAATGGAATGAGCGGAGGGAAACAAGATCTTGAAAGAGCACGGTTACAAGAAATGCTAGAACGGAGCTGTTGGGTTATCAACAACAAAAAGGATAAGCTTGTTGTGGGCTTATGGAAAACATCTCAAAACTTGAGGTGAAATCCTACCACAAACGGAAACAATTGCTTGCTTTATATCGACGAGGAGATGACAAAACTTCTTCCGCCGAGAGGATAGGAAAAAACTTGGATCATAGATAAGCACCATAATAACAACATTCCTTAGGGAAAGCTTTAGTTGAAATATAACCCCAGATAACTACAATGAAGAGATTGATGGGTTGCAAAGGATCTCCTAAAGGAAGAGAAAAAGAAGGGTTTAAATATCTCATTCTTAACAACTTGCGAATCATGAAACACGAAAGGGAATTGTCAAGAATGACATAACACCATCTAAAAAGATAAGGGAGAAGGGATTGAACTTTGAAATGCAAGATGAAGAATACTTGAACTCCTCAAAACAAACATGTGTTGAGCGCACCCTGTTTAATTTTGAGTATAGCTTGGCAAATCATAACTCTGAGAGAAATCTTGAAGAACAATTGAAGAATGAAAACAATCCTTGACGAACCAGCATGTAGAGCCTCCATGAAGAACTCCGTTAATAAAAGGAAAGAAAAGTTGAGAACACAAGGTGAAGCCTTGCGATGATTTAGATAGAGCTTCACAACGAGATAATGCGGAAAAACCTGGAACTCTGGAAAAATAAAGATGAAACAATTGAAACTGAGAATTTTGATGAACCTCCGGAATAAGAAATTGAATTTACTCGATGAAACAAGAATCAGAATTACATTATGCTTATCCTTCATCAACTTAAATTGATGACAAGCAACGGATTTGGCATACTACTTATTCTCGTAGAAAGGATTAATAGAGATGCAGCGTAAACTTGAGAAGGTCTTCAACGAACCACTGGTGCGATTGAAACAACGAATAAATTAATATGAGAACATAGGAAGAGGAATATTGAACAAACCACAGTAAGAATTTGAAAATGAACGAATCAAAGAGAACAAATCACTGGGAAGAATTAGAAAAAAAATACAAAGTTGCTTGAGAGAATTTAGATACAAACGAACGAAAAGATCCTGAGCTGATTAGAGAATACTTTAATGATGCCCTAGTAAGATTTGGAGAATGAGAGCTGAAAGTTGGAATGAATAATTCTGAGATGATGGGCTCCGGAGAATCAAATTAAAAAGACTCTTGAATTGCTTCAGATGGGTGGAAAGAATTCTCACAATCGAAAGCACTTATGAGAGGATGGCATCGAGCTTGAATTTCGCATCTTTGAGAGAACGGATAAGATTTAAGAGGAACTCTTCTTCGGTCTACGAAATCCGAGAATGACGACGAGAAACACCACCATGCATGAATTGTTGAGGCACTCCGGGATGAAGAATAGAAAGGTTGAACCAACGATGAAAATAATTTGAAAGATCTTGGAGAGAGACATTTGACTGATGATAATTCATTCTTACATCAAACTTTGAAAGAATTTGGGAATAACTCCAGAAAAATTAGAAGAGTCAGGTAAGGTCTTGGGAAAAGACATGTGGGTTAGGGCCCACTCAAAAGATACACCTTTGAAAAGATTGCTTGAAAAGAGAGATTACACCTGTTGAATTAAATGGCTTGAATGGGATAACAATCTAGAAATAGCTTGAACGGATTAGGAATGAAAACACGCATTTCCTGAGATATCTTCAGTACTCCAGAACAAATGAATAGAGAGAAGTGAACGATTAAGAGGTGCATCGCCATGAGAAAGCATTTGAAACAAGGAAAGGAATGTGATCAACACTGAATCTTGAATTGAATCCACCAGAGGAGAAAAAAGAATCGAAGAATAATAAACTTGAAACTTCCTTAGTATCTTCCTGAGAATCACCGGATAAGAACATTGGCGGAAAAGAATGGAGAGACTTCCCATCAATAAAGGGATACTTGATTAAGAAATCTGAGTCCTTGAAGAAAAAGGGTGGGATGGTGGGAAAACAAAGGCAACTTAGGGCCGATGAAATGGATACCGTTGCGAAGAACTGATAATTGATCTAGCAGAAATTGAAAGGATATGATTAACTTGAAGAGAACACACCGGTTGAGAAGAATTGTCATGACAATCTCGATGAACGAAAGAATTAGCACTCCCATAGAAATATGAGAACACCATTTAGAAAAGGTATGGAATACACATTTGACTTCGAAGCAACTCGAATACCACATTTCAAAACAAAACAAAGGATTTGGCTTGCAGAACAAGCCGGAACAAATACATATGATAGAGATTTACCCAATCCCATTGTTGGGGAACGTAGTGATTTCAAAAAATTTCCTACGCACATGCAAGATCATGGTGATGCATAGCAATGAGAGGGAAAGAGTATCGTCCACGTACCCTCGTAGACCATAAGCGGAAGTGTTATGACAACGCGGTTGATGTAGTCGTACGTCTTCACGATCGACCGGTCCCTAGTATCGAACACACGACACCTTCGTGATCTGCACACGTTTAGCCCGGTGATGTCCCGCGAACTCACAATCCAGTAGAGCTTCGAGGGAGAGTTTTGTCAGCACGACGGCGTGATGACGGTGATGATGATGCTATCAGAACAGGGCTTCGCCTAAGCACATATAACCGAGGTGGATTATGGTGGAGGAGGGCACCACACACGGCTAAAAGATCAACTTGATCAACTTGTGTGTTCATTGGGTGCCCCCCTCCCCCGTATATAAAGGAGTGGAGCAGGGGGAGGGCCGGCCCTCTACTATGGCGCGCCCTGGGGAGTCCTACTCCCACCAGGAGTAGGATTCCCCACTTCCATGTAGTAGGAGTAGGAGAGAAGGAAATGGAAAAGAGAAGAGAAGGAAGGAGGGGGCGACGCCCCTCCCCCTAGTCCAATTCGGACTAAGCCCTTGGGGGCGCGCAGCCTCCCCTCTCTCTTTCCCTTAAAGCCCAATAAGGCCCATATACTCCCCGGCGAATTCCCGTAACTCTCCGGTACTCCGAAAAATACCCGAATCACTCGGAACCTTTCCGATGTCCAAATATAGTCGTCCAATATATCAATCTCTACATCTCAACCATTTCGAGACTCCTCATCATGTCCCCGATCTCGTACGGGACTCCTAACTACCTTCGATACATCAAAACACATAAACTCATATTATCGATCATCACCGAACGATAAGTGTGCGGACCCTACGGGTTCGAGAACTACGTAGACATGACCGAGAATCGTCTCCGGCCAATAAACAATAGCGGAACCTGGATGCTCATATTGGCTCCTACATATTCTACAAAGATCTTTATCAGTCAAACCGCATAACAACATACGTTGTTCCCTTTGTCATCGGTATGTTACTTGCCCGAGATTCAATCGTCGATATCTCAATACCTAACTCAATCTCGTTACCGGCAAGTCTCTTTACTCGTTCCATACGGCATCATCCCGCAACTAACTCATTAGTTGCATTGCTTTCAAGGCTTATAGTGATGTGCATTACCGAGAGGGCCCAGAGATACCTCTCTGACAATGGGAGTGACAAATCCTAATCTTGTTCTATGCCAACTCGACAAGTACCATCAGAGACACCTGTAGAGCACCTTTATAACCACCCATTTATGTTCTGACATTTGGTAGCACACAAAGTGTTCCTCCGGTATTCAGGAGTTGCATAATCTCATAGTCATAGGAACATGTATAAGTCATGAAGAAAGCAATAGCAAGATACTAATTAAACGATCGAATGCTAAGCTAACGGAATGGGTCAAGCTAATCACATCATTCTTTAATGATGTTATCCCGTTAATCCAATGACAACTCATGTCTATGGCTAGGAAACTTAACCATCTTTGATTCAACGAGCTAGTCAAGTAGAGGTATACTAGTGACACTCTGTTTGTCTATATATTCACACATGTACTAACTTTCCGGTTAATACAATTTTAGCATGAATAATAAACATTTATCATGATATAAGGAAATATAAATAACAACTTTATTATTGCCTCTAGGGCATATTTCTTTGAGTCTCCCACTTGCACTAGAGTCAATAATCTAGTTCACATCGTCATGTGATTTAACACCAATAGTTCACATCTTTATGTGATTAGATCACATCTCTATGTGACTAATACCCAAAGGGTTTACTAGAGTCAATAATCTAGTTCACATCGCTATGTGATTAACACCGAAAGAGTGATCATGTTTTGCTTGTGAGAGAAATTTAGTCAACGTGTCTGCCACATTCAGAGCCATATGTATTTTGCAAATTTTCTATGTCTACAATGCTTTGCATGGATCTACTCTAGCTAATTGCTCCCACTTTCAATATGTATCCAGATTGAGACTTAGAGTCATCTAGATCGATGTAAAAAGCTTTGCATCGACGTAACTCTTTACGACGAACTTTTTTATCACGTCCATAACCGAGAAATATTTCCTTAGTCCTCTAAGGAAAATTTTGACCGTTGTCTAGTGATCTACTCTTAGATCACTATTGTACTCCCTTGCCAGAATCATGCTAAGGTATACAATAGGACTGGTAAATAGCATAGCATACTTTATAGAACCTATGACTGAGGCATAGGGAATGACTTTTCATTCTCTTTCTATTTTCTACTGTGGTCGGGTTTGAGTCTTTACTCAACTTCACACCTTGCAACACAGGCAAGAACTCCTTCCTTGACTGTTCCATTTTGAACTACTTCAAAATCTTCTCAAGGTATGTACTGTAACGCCCCGAGACCGATGTGCTAGGTGTCTTCCAGTTATTCGCTATTGTTGCCTTGTCATTGCTTGTGTGTCATGCTTTTCATATCATGTCGTCATGTGCATTTCATTTGCATACATGTTCGTCTCATGCATCCGAGCTTTTTCCCCGTTGTCCGTTTTGCATTCCGACGCTCCTATCCTTCGGTGTCCCTTTCTACCTCTTTTCGTGTGTGAGTGTCATACGTTTTCGGATTGGACCGAGACTTGTCATGCGGCCTTGGTTTACTACCGGTAGACCGCCTGTCAAGTTTCGTGCCATTTGGACTTCGTTTGATACTCCAACGTTTAACCGAGGGACGGATAAGGCCTCGTGTGTGTTGCAGCCCAACACCCTTCCAAAGTGGCCCAAAACCCACCTAAATCCCTTCCATCACCTAGACCGTTCGATCACGATCGCGTGGCCGCAAACTGTACCTCATTTGGACCCACCTAGCTCCCTCTACCTATAAATATGTGTCCCTCATGGAATTTTCGCGCAGATGAACCCTAACCTCCTCCTCCGCGTGCCGTTGGACATTTTGTTCCGTGCCGCCGGACGTGTCCGACTTGACCCGCCACCGCGCCCAGCCACTCCGGGGCTGCCACGTCACCCCTGCTGCCGTCTCCTCCGCGCCGGCCCGCGCGGCCCAGGGAGGGCCCTCGCGACCTGCGAGCACCGCCGCCCGGCTCATTAGACCCGCGTCGCCCCACCGCCGCTCGCCGCCTCCGCCGCTCCGCCTCGACGTCGCCGTCCGCCGCCCGCCGTCCCTTCTCTTCGGCGCCGTCCCGCCGCGCTGCTTCTGCCGGAGGCCGCCGCCCAAAGCCGCCGCAGCTCCAGCGTCGCCCCGCTTCTTCCAAGCTCCGGCCGCCCTCTCCCTCGACGCCGACGAGCTTCGTCGTCTCCGGCCACCGCGGACATGAACTCCGGCGAGATCCTCGGCGCCACCTTGAGAAGCATGCCCTGGATCTCAGATCTGGAATTCCCCCGGTTGACTTTTTCCATCCGAACCCTAATTTTTATGCAATCTTCGTCATGTCATAACTTCATCAGAGTTGCTCCGATTCATGCGTGTAGCATATCAAAATGTCCGTCTCGACGAGTACATCATTTTATCGCATTGCATCATTTTCATTTGAGCTCATCTTGATGCCCGAAATGCTGTTGGAAGAGGGCTATGTGATGATAGTTTCAGATGTGTTTCAGCAAATGCACTTTTGTCATTTTTGCCATGATTAATGTGTGCATGATATGATCTTGAGCTCTACATGTGTTTTTATGAATGCCATGCCATCTTTACAGGGGTGTATGCCATGTATTTTAGTTATCTTTGTGGTGACTAGCACAAGCATGCAAAGTAGTTTACTCAATGACGCTGATTTCAGGGACTTAGGATTTCACTAAGTCCTTGTCCTGTTATTATTTTTATGCCATATGTTCGTGTTGTTTCCTAGTGATTCGTGCCTCTTTTGAGGATGATCAGTAAGGATGTTTTGTAGATATTGTGGTTCTCTATCCATCCATGTCTTTGTTTGCATTTATGGAGCACCCTAGCTTGAGTCAATCGAGCTCTACTTTTGCTATAAAATGTTCCTGGCAGATTGTTAACATGTTTTGCAATGTTGCCAAGCTTGTTGTTCTTGATCCGTGCATGCTATGATGTTGTTGCCATGTCTAGCTTCTATGCCATGTCTACTTGTTGGGTGTATGCTTAGTTTGTCATGTAATGCCTCGTAGTGAGTGCATCGAGCTCATAAACATGCCTACTCGTTATCTATTTTGCATGCTCCAGTTTTCACTAAGTCTGAATCTGTTTATGTTTTTGCTATGTTCACATGCTTGCGGTTGTATCTTCTGATCCCTTTTCGCTCATGGTCAGTAAGGGACTTTTGTTATATGCTTTCAGTAGCTTCATGCCATGCCTTTTTTTGCCATGATATGTTCCTGTAGCATGTAGTTATCATGCTCTAAACATTGCTTCCTGATGATAAATTCCTGACATGCTGTTAATTTCACTAAGTCTGTAACCTATTATCTTGTGCACTTTTTCCATGCTTGTTTGAACCTATTAATGAGTGTTTTAGCCATAGTTCAGTGTTCATATTTTGTCAAGCATCATGAGGGAATCCCTGCCATGTATTTTGTTGCCATGTTTGAGTGCTGTAGCATATTTATCTTGATGCATTTAGATGGTCACTTGCTGTTAATCGCAGACTAGTGCCATATTTGTTTTGCTTGCCATTTCCAAACCGTACATCCTATTCCGGTGATCTTTATATCGATTTCAACCGAAATCAACTCCTATTTCCAGTGGCACTCTTGGTTTTCCAAGTAGAGGCCAGGTTCAATCATTACTTTCCAAATCATGCATATACATCACTTACCGCATCCCGCATATCATACCATGTTTGCATCATGTTGCTTGAGCATTGCACGTGGTTGATTGTGTTCATTTTTCTTGTTGTTCTTGCTTGGGTAGAGCCAGGAGACGAGTACATGATCGAGGAGCCCGTTGAGTACGCTTACGAGGATCAAGGCAACTCTGAGAACTTTGTAGGCAAGATGACCATACCCTCAAAATCACTTATATCTTTGCTTGCTAGATGCTCGCTCTTTTGCTATGCCTATGCTACGTTACCTACCACTTTCTTATCATGCCTCCCATATTGCCATGTCAAACCTCTAACCCACCATGTTCTAAACCGTTGTTTGGCTATCTTACCGCTTTGCTCAGCCCCTCTTATAGCGTTGCTAGTTGCAGGTGAAGATTGGAGTTCGTTCCTTGTTGGAACTTGTTTATTGTTGGGATATCACAATATTATCTTGTTTATCTTAATGCACCTATATACTTGGTAAAGGGTGGAAGGCTCGGCCTTATGCCTAGTGTTTTGTTCCACTCTTGTCGCCCTAGTTTCTGTCATATCGGTGTTATGTTCCCGGATTTTGCGTTCCATACGCGGTTGCGTTATTATGGGAACCCCTTGACAGTTCGCCTTGAATAAAACTCCTCTAGCATGGCCCAACATTGGTTTTACCATTCGCCACCTAGCCTTTTCTTTTCCCTTGGGTTTCCGGAGCCCAAGGTTCATCTTTATTAAACCCCCGAGCTAGTGCTCCTCTGAGTGTTTGTCCAACCCAGAGCACCGTGCGGGGCGGTCCCTTGGCAACTTTGGTTATGTTTCGCTTCCGTACGCTTAGCTTATCCGATGTGCCATGAGAACGAGATATGTGCAACTCCTATCGGGATTTGTCGGCATAGCGGGTGGTCTTGCTGGACTTATTTTACCATTGTCGAGATGTCTTGTAACCTGGATGCCAAGTCTGATCGGATTGTCTTGGGAGAAGGAATATCCTTCGTTGACCGTGAGAGCTTGTGATGGGCTAAGTTGGGGCTCCCCTGCAGGGACTTGAACTTTCGAAAGCCGTGCCCGCAGTTATGGGCATATGGGAATTTGTTAATGTCCGGTTGTAGAAAACCCGAAGTTGATATTAATTAAAATACATCAACCGCGTGTGTGACCGTGATGGTCTCTTCTTGGCGGAGTCCGGGAAGTGAACACGGTGTTGGAGTTATGTTTGACATAGGTTGTTCTAGGATCACTTCTTGATCATAGTTCATCGATCATGCCTTTGCTTTCTCTTCTCGCTCTCTTTTGCGTATATGTTAGCAACCAAACATGCTAGTCGCTTGCTGCAGCTCCACTTCAAACCTTTTACCTTTCCTATGAGCTTAAATAGTCTTGATCGCGAGGGTGTGAGATTGCTGAGTCCCCATGACTCACAGATACTTCCAAAACTAGTTTGCAGGTGCCAATGATATCGTGCAGGTGATGCAACTGAGCTCAAGGAGGATCTCGATGAGATTCGCGTTTGTTATGTTGTTCCGTTTCCAGTTGATCAGTAGCGGAGCCCAGTTGGGACGATCGGGGATCTGTGTAGCATTTGGGGTAGTCTTCTTTTATTTTGGGTTCCGTAGTCGGACCTTGATTGTATCTGGATGATGTAATGCTTTATTCATGTATTGTGTGAAGTGGCGATTGTAAGCCAACTATGTATCTCTTTCCCTTATGTATTACATGGGTTGTGTGAAGATTACCTCACTTGCGACATTGCTTTCAATGCGGTTATGCCTCTAAGTCGTCCTTCGACACGTGGGAGATATAGCCGCATCGAGGGCGTTACATGTACTCATTGAAAAAATTTATCATGCGTCTTGATCTATATCTATAGATCTTGATGCTCAATGTGTAAGTAGCTTCATCGAGGTCTTTCTTTGAAAAACTCTTTTCAAACACTCCTTTATGCTTTCCAGAAAATTCTACATTATTTCTGATCAACAGTATTTGATTCACATATACTAAGATTCTGAATCAATTATCATGTGATTGATGAGAAGTCTCTCCATTCTTTTTCGTCAATATTCTTACCCGATGATTTCTCATGGAGATGCTCAGAAGCTTCTAGTTCATTATTCTTCATTCTCTTTTCTTCTCCGGTAGTCTTAATTCAAGCTTTGTTGATCACATCCTTTTTCCTCATTTCAAATAGCTTCTCATGCCGGTGCACCTCATAATCTTCACTTCTCGCTATTCAATTGTTCCGGAGTGCTCAAGGTATCTCGAAGATTCAAGTTTCCATTCTCAATTCATTCAAGCTCTTTCGAGATTGTTATCTCATCCAAGACATTTAATTCAACTGGTGCATTCTCTCTTTTAAATCGCTCTACGGTGTTTCTTTTGAGTGGGACCTAACCCACAGGTCTTTTCCCAGGATCTTACCTGACTCTTCTAATTTTCCCGGAGCTTCTCAAATTCTTCTCTAAGTGTGACGTAAAAATGAATTGTCATCAGCCATATGTCTTTCTCCAAGATCTTTCAAATCCTTTTCGTCGTTGGTTCAACCTTTCCATTCTTTATTCCGGAGGCCTCAACAATTTCTTGGTGGTGTCTCTCATCGTCATTCTCTGCATTTGAAGACTGAAGAAGTGTTCGCTCAAAATCTTGGTCCATTCTCTTCAAGATTCATGGTTCTAGCTTGATGCCATCCTCTCATCATTGTTTTGATTCTAAGAATTCTTTTCACCCATCCGGAGTTACTCATAAGTCTTTTCAGTTTGATTCTCAGGAGCCCGTCATCTCAGAATTATTCATTCTCAGCTTTCAGCTCTCGTTATCCAAATCTTACCAGTGCATCATTCAAGTATTCTCTAATTAGCTCGTGATCTCTTCGTTCTCATGTATCTAAATTCCCGCAAGTATCTTCATTCATTTTACAATTCTTACCAGTGATTCATCCCTTTTACTTTGTTCGTTTTCAATTCTTACGGTGGTTCATTCAAGATGCCTTTCCTCTTGGTATCATACCGATTCATTCGTTATTTCATCCTACCGGTGGATCGTTGAAGACCTTCTCAAGTTTGCGCTATATCTATCTTAATCCTTTCTACGAGAATAATTTGTATGCAATCCATTGTTTGTCATCAATTTAATTGGTGAAGGATACGCATAATGTAATTCTTATTCTTGTTTCATCCAAGCGATTAATTCCTTATTTCAGAGGTTCATCAAATTCCTCATTTCATTGTTTCATCTTCTCTTTTCCCGGAGTTCCAACCTTTTTCAACTATTTCACCACGGCGATTCATCTAAATCGGTACATGGTTTCACCTTGTGTTTTCAACTTCTCTTTCCTTCCGTTTGATCATTCTTTTGTTTAAACGGAGTTCTTCATTAAGGTTCTACATGATGGTTAATCAAGGATTTAATTCCTTCTCGAAGTGTTCATCTACATTCTTTTCAAACGAGCTCAAGCATTCTTCATCTTGCATCTCAAAGTCCAATTCAGTCTACCTTATCTTTTGTGGTGGTGTTATGTCATTTTCGATAATTTTCCTTCGTGTTTAATGATTCACAAGTTATCAAGAATGAGATATTTTAAATCCATCAATCTCGTCATTTGAGTTATCTTGGGTTATAGTTCACCTAAAGCCTTCCCTAAGGATTGTTGGTATTTATGGTGCTCATAAAGGACCCAAGTTCTTCTTTCATCCTTCCGGTGAAATAGTTTCTCGTCTCCTTGTGGATATCAACCCAATCTATCATTTCCATCAGTGGCAGAATTTTAACTCAGTTTTGAGATGTTTTCCATAAGCCCTCAACTAGCATGTTCTTTTCGTTGATTGGTTTTCCAACAAATCCGTTCGACCCTTCTCCTAAAGATGCCTTTTCAAGCTCTTTTGTAGCAGAAGTTGGCATTTTCTTCTCCTTTCTTTTATTTCAATTATCTATCTTATATTCTTTCGTTCCGGAGGCTTTGCGATGTTACTCTCTTCTCTCATCATCTCGGGTTGTGAAGATCATATTCTATTCATGCTTATCCTATTTATCCAGAGTGTTGTGACCTTTTTGCTCAAGTTCTTTCCGCCTTATCAAGCCTTGCACCTCTTTTCAACCGAAGTCCTGTCTGAGATCTTTCTTACCCCTTCTTCCATTTATTCAATAGTTCCGGACGCAGTGTGTTGTGATGTCATCAAGTATCGTCTCTTCTTATCAAGTTCTTATTCATTTCCTTTTCTTGTCAACCAGAGTGCTGTCCGAAATTGTTCTTCCTTGTTCCTTTTCCTAACGGAGTGCTTTCAACTTTGCTCTTTCTCGTTGCATTATTTCTTTCAATTTGTTCAACCTCTCAAGGCTCATGGGTTCACTCGTTTGTCAAAGAAGCAACTTAGCTTTACCTCTCCTCTTTCTCTTCCCTTGTCCCTCCGGTGCCATTCTAGATCCCGGGACGAGATCATCTCGTAGTGGTGGAGTGTTGTAACGCCCCAAGACCGATGTGCCAGGTGTCTTCCAATTATTCGCTGTTGTTGCCTTGTCATTGCTTGCGTGTCATGCTTTTCATATCATGTGATCATGTGCATTTCATTTGCATACATGTTCGTCTCATGCATCCGAGCTTTTTCCCCATTGTCCGTTTTGCATTCCGGCGCTCCTATGTCCTCCGGTGTCCCTTTCTACCTCTTTTCGTGTGTGAGTGTTATACGTTTTCGTATTGGACCGAGACTTGTCATGCGGCCTTGGTTTACTACTGGTAGACCGCCTGTCAAGTTTCGTGCCATTTGGACTTCGTTTGATACTCCAACGTTTAACCGAGGGACCGATAAGGCCTCGTGTGTGTTGCAGCCCAACACCCTTCCAAAGTGGCCCAAAACCCACCTAAACCCCTTCCATCACCTAGACCGTTCGATCACGATCGCGTGGCCGCAAACCGTACCTCATTTGGACTCTCCTATCTTCCTCTACCTATAAATATGTGTCCCTCCCGGAATTTTCGCGTAGATGAACCCTAACCTCCTCCTCCGCGCGCCGCCGGACGTGTCCGACTTGACCCGCCGCCGCGCCCAGCCACTCCGGGGCTGCCACATCACCCCCGCCGCTGTCTCCTCCGCGCCGGCCCGCGCGGCCCAGGGAGGGTCCTCGCGGCCTGCGAGCGCCGCCGCCCGGCTCCTTCGACCCGTGCCGCCCCGCCGCCGCTCACCGCCTCCGCTGCTCCGCCTCGACGTCACCGGCCGCTGCCCGCCGTCCCTTTGCTCCGGCGCCGGCCCGCCGCGCCGCTTCTGCCGGAGGCCGCCGCCCGAAGCCGCTGCAGCTCCGGCGCCGCCCCGCTCCACCTCGCCCCGCCTCTTCCAAGCCCTGGCTGCCCTCTACCTGGACGCCGACGAGCTTCGTCGTCTCCGGCCATCGCCGACATGAACTCCGACGAGAGCCCCGGTGCCACCTCGAGAAGCGTGCCCTGGATCTCAGATCTAGAATTCCCCTGGTTGACTTTTTCCCCCCGAACCCAAATTTTTATGCAATCTTCGTCATGTCATAACGTCATCACCGTTCCTCCGATTCATGCGTGTAGCATATAAAAATGTTCGTCTCGACGAGTACATCATTTTATCTCATTGCATCATTTTCATTTGAGCTCATCTTTATGCTCGAAATGCTGTTGGAAGAGGGCTATGTGATGATAGTTTCAGATCTGTTTCAGAAAATGCACTTTTGTCATTTTTGCCATGATTAATGTGTGCATGATATGATCTTGAGCTCTACATGTGTTTTTATGAATGACATGCCATCTTTACAGGGGTGTATGCCATGTATTTTTGTGATCTTTGTGGTGACTAGCACAAGCATGCAAAGTAGCTTACTCAATGATGCTGATTTCAGGGACTTAGAATTTCACTAAGTCATTGTCCTGTTATTATTTTTATGTCATATGTTCATGTTGTTTCCTAGTGATCCGTGCCTCTTTTGAGGATGATCAGTAAGGATGTTTTTTAGATATTGTGGTGCTCTATCCATCCATGTCTTTGTTTGCATTTATGGAGCAACCTAGCTTGAGTCAATCGAGCTCTACTTTTGCTATAAAATGTTCCTGGCAGATTGTTAACATGTTTTGCAATGTTGCCAAGCTTGTTGTTGTTGATCCGTGCATGCTATGATGTTGTTCTTGCCATGTATACTTGCTGGGTGTATGCTTTGTTTGTCATGCAATGCCTCGTAGTGAGTGCATCGAGCTCGTAAACATGCCTACCCGTTATCTGTTTTGCATGCTCCAGTTTTTCACTAAGTCTGAATCTGTTTATGTTTTTGCTATGTTCACATGCTTGCAATTCTATCTTCTGATCCCTTTTGGCTCATGCTCAGTAAGGGACTTTTGTTATATGCTTTCAGTAGCTTCATGCCATGCCTTTTTTTTCCATAATATGTTCCTGTAGCATGTAGTCATCATGGTCTAAACATTGCTTCATGGTGATAAATTCCTGACATGCTGTTAATTTCACCAAGTCTGTAACCTATTATCTTTTGCACTTTTGCCATGCTTGTTTGAACCTGTTAATGAGTGTTTTAGCCGTAGCTCTGTGTTCATATTTTTTCAAGCATCATGAGGGGATCCCTGACATGTATTTTGTTGCCATGTTTGAGTGTTGTAGCATATTTATCTTGATGCATTTAGATGATCACTTGTTGTTAATCGCAGACCGGTGCCATATTTGTTTTGCTTGCCGTTTCCAAACCGTGCATCCGATTCTGGTGATCTTTATATTGATTTCAACCGAAATCAACTCATCTTTCCAGTGGCACTCTTGGTTTTCCAAGTACAGGCCAGGTTCAATCATTCATTTCCAAATCATGCATATGCATCACTTACCGCATCCCGCATATCATACCATGTTTGCATCATGTTGCTTGAGAATTGCACGTGGTTGATTGTGTTCCTTTTGCTTGTTATTCTTGCTTGGGTAGAGCCGGGAGATGAGTACGTGATCGAGGATCCCGTTGAGTACACTTACGAGGATCAAGGCAACTCTGAGAACTTTGCAGGCAAGATGACCATACCCTCCAAATCACTTATATCTTTGCTTGCTAGATGCTCGCTCTTTTGCTATGCCTATGCTACGATACCTACCACTTTCTAATCATGCCCCCATATTGCCATGTCAAACCTCTAACCCACCATGTCCTAGCAAACCGTTGTTTGGCTATGTTACCGCTTTGCTCAGCCCCTCTTATAGCATTGCTTGTTGCACGTGAATATTGGAGTTCGTTCCTTGTTGGAACTTGTTTATTGTTGGGATATCACAATATTATCTTGTTTATCTTAATGCACCTATATACTTGCTAAAGGGTGGAAGGCTCGGCCTTATGCCTGGTGTTTTGTTCCACTCTTGCCGCCCTAGTTTTCGTCATATCGGTGTTATGTTCCTGGATTTTGCGTTCCTTACGCGGTTGCGTTATTATGGGAATCCCTTGACAGTTCGCCTTGAATAAAACTCCTCCAGCATGGCCCAACATTGGTTTTACCATTCGCCACCTAGCCTTTTCTTTTCCCTTGGGTTTCCGGAGCCCAAGGTTCATCTTTATTAAACCCCCGGGCTAGTGCTCCTCTGAGTGTTCGTCCAACCCAGAGCACCGTGCGGGGCGGTCCCTTGGCAACTTTGGTTACGTTGGCTTCCGTACGCTTAGCTTATCCGATGTGCCATGAGAACGAGATATGTGCAGCTCCTATCAGGATTTGTCGGCACAGCGGGTGGTCTTGCTAGACTTATTTTACCATTGTCGAGATGTCTTGTAACCTGGATGCCGAGTCTGATCGGATTGTCTTGGGAGAAGGAATATCCTTCGTTGACCGTGAGAGCTTGTGATGGGCTAAGTTGGGACTCCCCTGCAGGGATTTGAACTTTCGAAAGTCGTGCCCGCAGTTATGGGCAGATGGGAATTTGTTAATGTCCGATTGTAGAAATCCCGAAGTTGATCTTAATTAAAATACATCAACCGCGTGTGTAACCGTGATGGTCTCTTCTCGGCGGAGTCCGGGAAGTGAACACGGTGTTGGAGTTATGTTTGACGTAGGTTGTTCCAGGATCACTTCTTGATGGTAGTTCATCGATCGTGCCTTTGCTTTCTCTTCTCACTCTCTTTTGCGTATATGTTAGCCACCAAACATGCTAGTCGCTTGCTGCAGCTCCACTTCAAACCTTTTACCTTTCCTATAAGCTTAAATAGTCTTGATCGCGAGGGTGTGAGATTGCTGAGTCCCCGTGACTCAAAGATACTTCCGAAACCAGTTTGCAGGTGCCGATGATATCGTGCAGGTGACGCAACTGAGCTCAAGGAGGAGCTCGATGAGATTCGCGTTCGTTACGTTGTTCCGTTTCCAGTTGATCAGTAGTGGAGCCCAGTTGGGACGATCGGGGATCTGTTTAGCATTTGGGGTAGTCTTCTTTTATTTTGGGTTCCGTAGTCGGACCTTGATTATATCTGGAGGATGTAATGCTTATTCATGTATTGTGTGAAGTGGTGATTGTAAGCCAACTATGTATCTCTTTCCCTTATGTATTACATGGGTTGTGTGAAGATTACCTCACTTGCGACATTGCTTTCAATGCGGTTATGCCTCTAAGTCGTGCTTCGACATGTGGGAGATATAGCCGCATCGAGGGTGTTACATGTACTCATTGAAAAACCTTATCAAGCATCTTGATCTATCTCTATAGATCTTGATGCTCAATGTGTAAGCAACTTCATCGAGGTCTTTCTTTGAAAAACTCTTTTCGAACACTCCTTTCTGCTTTCCAGAAAATTCTACGTTATTTCTGATCAACAATATTTCATTCACATATACTTATCAGAAATGTTGTAGTGTTCCGACTCACTTTCTTGTAAATACATGCTTCACCGCAAGTCTGTATAAAACCATATGCTTTGATCACTTTATCAAAGCATATATTCCAACTCCAAGATGCTTGCACCAGGCCATAGATGGATCGCTGGAGCTTGCTCACTTTGTTAGCACCTTTAGGATCGACAAACCCTTCTGGTTGCATCATATACAACTTCTTCTTTAAGAAATCCATTAAGGAATGCAGTTTTGACATCCATTTGCCACATTTCATAAAATGCGACAATTGCTAAAATGATTTGGATAGACTTTTAAGCATCGATACGAGTGAGAAAATCTCATCGTAGTTAACACCTTGAACTTGTTGAAAACATTTTGCGACAATTCGAGATTTGTAGATAGTAACACTACTATCAGCGTCTGTCTTCCTCTTGAAGATCCATTTATTCTTAATGACTCACCGATCATCGGGCAAGTCAATCAAAGTCCATACTTTGTTCTCATACATGGATCCCATCTCAGATTTCACGGCCTCAAGCCATTTCATGGAATTTTGGCTCATCATCGCTTCCTCATAGTTCGTAGGTTCGTCATGGTCTAGTAACATGACTTCCATAAAGGATTACCGTACCACTCTGGTGCAGACCATACATTGGTTGTCCTACGAGGTTTAGTAGTAACTTGGTCTGAAGTTTCATGATCATCATCATTAGCTTCCTCACTAACTGGTGTAGAGATCACTAGAATTGATTTCTATGATGAACTACTTTCCAATAAGGGAGCAGGTATAGTTACCTCATCAAGTTCTACTTTCCTCCCACTCACTTCTTTCAAGAGAAACTCCTTCTCTAGAAAGGATCCATTCTTAGCAAAGAATATCTTGCCTTCGGATCTGTGACAGAAGGTGTACCGAACTATCTCCTTTGGGTATCCTATGAAGACACATTTCTCCGATTTGGGTTTGAGCTTATCAGGATGAAACTTTTTGACATAAGCATCGCAACCCCAAACTTTAAGAAACGACAACTTTGGTTTCTTGCCAAACCACAGTTCATATGGCGTCGTCTCAATGGATTTAGATGGTGCACTATTTAATGTGAATGCAACTGTATTTAATGCATAACCCCAAAATAACAGTGGTAACTCGGTAAGAGACATCATAGCTTGCACCACATCTAATAAAGTACAGCTACGATGTTCAGACACACCATTACGCTGTGGTGTTCCAGGTGGCGTGAGTTGCGAAACTATTCCGCATTATTTCAAATGAAGACCAAATTCGTAAATCAAATATTCTCCTCCACGATCAGATCGTAGAAACTTTATTTTCTTGTTACGATGATTTTCCACTTCACTCTGAAATTATTTAAACTTTTCAAATGTTTCAGATTTATGATTCATCAAGAAGATATACCCATATCTTACTCAAATCATCTGTGAAGGTCAGAAAATAACGATACATGCCGCGAGCCTCAACACTCATTGGACTACATATATCAGTATGTATTATTTCCAACAAGCTGGTTACTCGCTCCATTGTTCCGGAGAACGGAGTCTTAGTCATCTTGCCCATGAGGCATGGTTCACAATTATCAACTGATTCATAATCAAGTGATTCCAAAAGCCCATCAGCATGGATTTTCTTCACGCGCTTTACACCAATATGACCTAAACAGCAGTGCCACAAATAAGTTGTACTATCATTATTGACTTTGCATCTTTTGGCTTCAATATTATGAATATATGTATCACTACGATCGAGATTCAATAAACCATTCACTTTGGGTGTATGACCATTGAAGGTTTTATTCATGTAAACAGAACAACAATTACTCTCTGACTTTAAATGAATAACATTATTGCAATAAACATGATCAAATCATATTCATGCTTAACGCAAACACCAAATAACATTTATTTAGGTTCAACACTAATCCCAAAAGTATAGGGAGTGTACGATGATGATCACATCAATCTTGGAACCACTTCCAACACACATCGTCACTTCACCCTTAACTAGTCTCTGTTCATTCTACAACTCATGTTTCGAGTTACTAATCTTTAGCAACTGAACTAGTATCAAATACTAAGGGGTTTCTATAAACACTAGTAAAGTACACATCAATAACATGTATATCAAATATACCTTTTTTTACTTTGCCATCTTTATTATCCGCCAAATACTTGGGGCAGTTCTACTTCCAGTGACCAGTCCCTTTGCAGTATAAGCACTTAGTCTCAGGCTTAGGTCTAGACTTGGGCTTCTTCACTTGAGCAGCAACTTGCTTGTCGTTCTTCTTGAAGTTCCCCTTCTTCCCTTTACCCTTTTATTGAAACTAGTGGTCTTGTCAACCATCAACACTTGATGCTTTTCTTGATTTCTACCTTCATCAATTTCAGCATCACGAAGAGCTTGGGAATCGTTTCTGTTATCCCTTGCATATTATAGTTCATCACGAAGTTCTAGTAACCTGGTGATAGTGACTAGAGAACTTTGTCAATCACTATCTTATATGGAAGATTAACTCCCACTTGATTCAAGTGATTGTGCTACTCAGACATTCTGAGCACATGCTCAATAGCTGAGCTATTCTCCCCCATCTTGTAGGCAAAGTATATGTCAGAGGTCTCATACCTCTCGACACGGGCATGAGTCTGAAATACTAATTTCAACTCTTAGAACATCTTATATGCTTTGTGGCGTTCAAAACATTTTTGAACTCCCGGTTCTAAGGCGTAAAGCATGGTGCACTAAACTATCAAGTAGTCATCATACCGAGCTTTACCAAATGTTCATAACGTCTGTATCTGCTCCTGCAATAGGTCCGTCACCTAGCGGTGCATCAAGGACATAATTCTTCTGTGCAGCAATGAGGATAATCATCACAGAGCTAGTCCGTATCATTGCTACTAACATCTTTCAACATAGTTATCTCTAGGAACATATCATAAATAAAACGTGGAAGCTATATGCAAGCAATTGATCTACAACATAGATATGCAAATACTATCAGGACTAAGTTCATGATAAATTTAAAGTTCAATTAATCATATTACTTAAGGACTCCCACTTAGACAGACATCCCTCTAATCATCTAAGTGATCATGTGATCCATATCAACTAAACCATGTCCGATCATCACGTGAGATGGAGTAGTTTTCATTAGTGAACATCACTATGTTGATCATATCTACTATATGATTCACGCTCGACCTTTCGGTCTCCAGTGTTCTTAGGCCATATCTGCATATGCTAGGCTCGTCAAGTTTAACCCGAGTATTCCGCATGTGCAAAACTGGCTTGCACCCGTTGTATGTGAATGTAGAGCTTATCACACCCGATCATCACATGGTGTCTCGGCACGACGAACTTTGGCAACGATGCATACTCAGGGAGAACACTTATACCTTGAAATTTAGTGAGAGATCATCTTATAATGCTACCGCCGAACTAAGCAACATAATATGCATAAAGGATAAACATCACATGCAATCAAAATATGTGACATGATATGGCCATGATCATCTTGCGCCTTTGATCTCCATCTCCAAAGTACCGTCATGATCTCTATCGTCACCGGCATGACACCATGATCTCCATCATCTTGATCTCTATCAATGTGTTGTCACATGGTCGTCTCACCAACTATTGCTTTTGCAACTATTGCTATCGCATAGCGATATAGTAAAGCAATTACATGGTACTTGCATCTTATGTAATAAATAGACAACCATAAGGCTTCTGCCAGTTGCCAATAACTTTGTTACAAAACATGATCATCTCATACAATAATATTTAGCATCATGTCTTGACCATATCACATCACAACATGCCCTTCAAAAACAAGTTAGACATCCTCTACTTTGTTGTTGCAAGATTTACATGGCTGCTACGGGCTGAGCAAGAACTGTTCTTACCTACGCATAAAAAACCACAATGCGGTATAGTGATTGCTTTTTGATCTTCAGAAATAACCCTATTCATTGAATCCGATTCAACTAAAACTGGAGAAACAGACACCCACTAGCCACCTATGTGCGAAGCACGTTGGTAGAACCAGTCTCGCGTAACAATGCTGCCGAATCAAGAATCAACTAGTGACGGCAAGCAATATGTATATACCAATGCCCATAACTCCTTTGTGTTTGTGCATATAACATGTACGCATAAACCTGGCTCGGATGCCATTATTGGGGAACGCAATAATTTCAAAATTTTCCTACGCACACGCAAGATCATGGTGATGCATAGTAACAAGAGGGAAGAGTATCATCCATGTACCCTCGTAGACCGTAAGCGGAAGCGCTATGAGAACGCGGTTGATGTAGTCGTACGCCTTCACGATCAACCGATCCCTAGTATCAAACGTATGGCACCTCCGCGATCTGCACACCTTCAGCTCGGTGACGTCCCGTGAACTCACGATTCAGTAGAGCTTCGAGGGAGAGTTTCATCAGCACGACAACGTGATGATGGTGATGATGATGCTACCGGAACAAGGCTTCGCCTATGCACCGCTACGATATAACCGAGGTGGATTATGGTGGAGGGGGGCACCGCACACGGCTAAAAGATCAACTGATCAACTTGTGTGTTCAAGGGGTGCCCCCTGCACCATATATAATGGAGTGGAGGAGGGGGTGGGTCGGCCCTCTACTATGGCGCGCCCTGGGGAGTCCTACTCCCACCGGGAGTAGGAGTCCCCCCCCTTCCATGTAGTAGGAGTAGGAGAGAAGGAAAGGGAAAAGAGAAGAGAAGGAAGGAGGGGGCGCCGCCCCTCCACCTAGTCCAATTCGGACTAAGGCTTGGGGGGGGGGGCTAGCCTCCCCTCTCTCTTTCCCCTAAAGCCCAATAAGGCCCATATACTCCCTTGTGAATTCCCGTAATTCTCCGGTACTCCGAATAGTACCCGAACCACTCGGAACCTTTCTGATGTCTGAATATAGTCGTCCAATATATTGATATTTACATCTCGACCATTTCGAGACTCCTCGTCATGTCCCCAATCTCATATGGGACTCCTAACTAGCTTTGGTACATCAAAACACATAAACTCATATTACTGATTGTCACCGAACGTTAAGCGTGCGGACCCTACGGGTTCGAGAACTATGTAGACATGACCAAGACTCGTCTCCGATCAATAACCAATAGCGGAACCTGGATGCTCATATTGGCTCCTACATATTCTACGAAGATCTTTATTAGTCAAACCGCATAACAACATACGTTGTTCCCTTTGTCATCGGTATGTTACTTGCCCGAGATTCGATCGTCAGTATCTCAATACCTAGCTCAATCGCGTTACCGGCAAGTCTCTTTACTCGTTCTGTAATGCATCATCCCGGAACTAACTCATTAGTTGCATTGCTTGCAAGGCTTATAGTGATGTGCATTACCGAGAGGGCCTAGAGATACCTTTCCAACAATCGGAGTGACAAATCCTAATCTTGATCTAGGCCAATTCAACAAGTACCATCGGAGACACCTGTAGAGCACCTTTATAATCACCCAGTTACATTGTGACATTTGGTAGCACACAAAGTGTTCCTTCGGTACTCGGGAGTTGCATAATCTCATAGTCATAGGAACATGTATAAGTCATGAAGAAAGGAATAGCAATATACTAAACGATCGAATGCTAAGCTAACGGAATGGGTCAAGTCAATCACATCATTCTCTAATGATGTTGTCCCGTTAATCAAATGACAACTCATGTATATGTCTAGGAAACTTAACCATCTTTGATTCAACGAGCTAGTCAAGTAGAGGCATACTAGTGACACTCTGCTTGTGTATATATTCACACATGTACTAAGTTTCCGGTTAATACAATTCTAGCATGAATAATAAACATTTATCATGATATAAGGAAATATAAATAACAACTTTATTATTGCCTCTAGGACATATTTCCTTCACCCATATCATGCATCTGTCGGAAAGATATTCTAGGAGCTACTTGAATTCCCACCTATAAACTCCCGAAACTTTCTGGTTATGCAATCAGGTGTTGGGGATATGGGGGAAGCATAATATCTCACCCAAACTAACAATCCCTACATCCAGCTATATCCATCCTTCACCACATAACCAAGAAACCTTCGGAAATCATGTACCTCAATCTTAGAAAAGCATCTGTTATACAAGTTATGGCAATACTCCCGAAGTCCCGCCCAGTACTGGGTGGCGTCGAGGTTATAACACCAACAACTGCATAAAAGAGATTTTCGATGTCGGCGAACTCATGTATTCCAGGACTGCAACGATACAATTGTGATGACAACACCTCGGAGCTCAACTCCCCGGGACACTGCCATGACCCCTAAATGTCAGGAGGCACCAAGAACAATGTTCTCGTCCCAAGAATATGGGAACGATTCCAAGATACCCACGTGATCCTAAACTGTTTTTCGTGAAATTTTAGGTGAGAAAAGTCAAAACATCTACGTCAGGAGACCTCACCAGAGCGACGAAGGGACCGAGGAGTAAAAAGAATCCTACTCTCCAATATAGATAATCCTAAGACTCAAAATATTTTGTTCTAGACTCAATAACGTCAGCGATTCGATCAAGCAGGGGGCTCCTAAGTCGGGGATGGCTCTGATTACCAACTTGTAACGCCCATGATGTGACTATATCTCCCACATGTCGAGGCACGACTTAGAGGCATAACCGCATGGTGGTTTTGTCGCAAGAGGGGTAATCTTCCCACAATCCCATGTACTGAATAAGAAAGGGGTAAAGAGTTGGCTTACAATCGCCACTTGACACAATTAACAAGCTAAACATACATCATCTAGAGTACAATCAAGGTCTGACAACGGAACCAAAATAAAAGAAGACAACCCCAAATGCTAGATCCCCGATCGTCCCAACTGGGCTCCACTACTGATCATCAGGAAACGAAACATAGTAACGACCAAGGTCCTTGTTGAACTCCCACTTGAGTTCGGTAGCATCACCTGCACTGGTATCATTGGACCTGCAACTGTTTGGAAGTATCCGTGAGTCACGAGGTGTCGGTGTCAAAACCGGCGGATCTCGGGTAGGGGGTCCCGAACTGTGCGTCTAGGCCGGATGGTAACAGGAGGCAGGGAACACGATGTTTTACCCAGGTTCGGGCCCTCTTGATGGAGGTAAAAACCTACATCCTGCTTGATTAATACTGATGATATGGGTAGTACAAGAGTAGATCTACCACGAGATCAAGGAGGCTAAACCCTAGAATCTAGCCTATGGTATGATTGTTGTCTATGGAGTTGATGTTGATTGCCTACAGACTACAACCCTCCGGTTTATATAGACACCGGATAGGGTTAGGGTTACATAGAGTCGGTTACAATGGTAGGAGATCTTGAATATCCGCACCGCCAAGCTTGCCTTCCATGCCAAGGAAAGTCCCATCTGGACACGGGACAAAGTCTTCAATCTTGTGTCTTCATAGTCCTGGAGTCTGGCTGAAGGTATAGTCCGGCTACCCGAACACCCCCTAATCCAGGACTGCCTTAGTAGCCCCCGAACCAGGCTTCAATGACGATAAGTCCAGCGCGCAGATTGTTCGGCATTGCATGGCGGGTTCTTCTCCCAATCCTATGTACCTGTAGGAACAATGTCCGATTTTGTAATGTAATGCTCCTTGGCTTCCACGCCCAATAAGGGCCGTCTTCCACGTGTCAAACGAATGCGAAAAGCTGGGGCGTTTTTACATCCACACCCCTAGCCATATAAATGAGCCGCCTATTTAACGGGATGGGGATTCAGGTTCAAACCACATTTTCTCCTCTCCGCGAGTTATCATCAGAGCGCTTCCAGCAAAGGTCCATTTCAACATGTCCAGTCGTTGCAGCTCCTCCCCTTGCCCCTCCGGTCCCAAACCTGGGGACTGGGAGAGTTGCACCATCCCGCATAGCGAGTTAGTGTCCCTTCAGGCCAAGGGATTTCTCCCCCAGGCATACATGGTCCCGGTCCGAGCCGGTCTCGCCACCTACAATGGCAGAAAACAAGCGGAGAGCACCCCCAATCCTTCTAAAGGAGAGCGGGTGTGCCTCATCCCCTATCTAATAAGGGGACTGGGATTTCTAGTTCATCCATTTCTCCGCGGGCTTATGGAGTTTTACGGTCTCCAGCTGCACAATCTCACACCCACCTCCGTATTACATATCGCGGGTTTCATCGCCCTTTGCGAGCTATTTTTAGGCGTTGAGGCTCATTTCGCACTGTGGAAGAGGTTATTCTGCCTGGTGCCCTGTTCTCAAGAGGCGTCTATCTACCAAGTGGGTGGAGCCTAAGTATGGAGCATTGTCGGGACCGGATACCTATCCGGAACCCCGAAGAAGGCATCCGAGGACTGGCCTTCGAAATGGTTTTACATAGATGATGTCCCGCTACCGGCCCCTATCCGGGTCGGTCTCCCTGAGTTCAACAATGCCCCATTGAAGAAATACCTGAGCTGGCGTCCACGGAGCTCTCAGAGAGAAAGCGACAGAGACGTCCTTTACCTGATGGGCCGGATAAGACTGTTGGCTCATTCCGGACTAACCATGATTGGAGTCATGGCCGCATGCATTATGCGGGGGGTGCAGCCGCTTCAATATAGAGGCCACCCCATGTGGGATTTCAACGGGGAGGATGACGCCACCCGTTGCGGTCGTAAGGGGCCGGCCTCAGCCGCCGCCTTAGTAAAGATCTTATCCTTTTTGTACAAGGGAGAAAAGGAGGAATTCCTCCGCATCAACCCGCGGGCCGGATTCAGTATGTACGATCCTCCAAGTTGGGTAAGTGAACAATTGTGCGTGCCCGTTTGTTTTATACTCCTACAGTTAGATAGGTAGTCTAACGACTTCAATGCAGGACTGCGACAGGAGGTAAAGGATATAAACAGCCGTCCTCCACAGCCCGAGGACCCAGAACGGTCCCTCAATCCGGACTCCGAAGAGGATCCGGACATATCGGTGGAGCTTATCGACGGGGTGTTCCATCAGCTAAGTAAGGACAATACCTTGGTGGCCATTACGGCGGATTACCCAGGGTTAATCCCGGCCTCCCAGGTGACGGAAACCGGAGTCCCATTCCCTTGAAAGAGATTCCACTCTCACGTATTCCGGTGTTTCTGACGACAACCGTGTTTTGCAGGGGAGATTTCTGAGGCAGGAGGCGCAACCTGCGACGGCTAGCCAACGAGGGGCCGCAGGGCCCCGTGGGGGCAAAAAGGAATGTAGTCCGGACGGAGATGCCGGCGCAAAGTTATAGCGCACCCTCTGTTTCCCTGGAGTTATTCTGTCAGGGCATATTAACGTCCGTGCTATCTTCAGAACGAAGAGACCTCGTCGGACTACATCCGGAGAGGTTGCCAATCGCGCCTCCACCAGCCAGGCTCGAACATCTGGCCAGGAAGCGGAGGCGAGCGCAAGGTGCACACCGGACACTCCTCCGACAGAGGATGCGGACAGGCTGTCTGCCACAAATTCTGAAGTGGAGAGTGCCATGAACCACAGGCGTCGCCGGACAGTTCTACGTGACGCTTGTTTCTCCCAAGAGGCTTTAGATGCCTTTAATTTGGGAGATGCGTACCTCCGTGCCGCTCAAAATGGTTTAGCCAGATCCACGGAGCAGTATGTAAAAGACATACGGGTAAGAAAATATTGGTTAAATATATATATACCAGTATCCCCCGAGACTTGAAGCAGTTAGAGCAACTGATTTAAGGATCATTTAATATGCAGGTTCTTACAGAGAAGAATACCGTACTGTCCCAGGTGCTGGAAAAGTGCAAGGCCCAACTAGAGGCCGCACTAGCCGCAGCAGGGGAGCCCAAAGAGACCCCCTCAGGTAAGATACACTTCGAAAGATTAGTATTGTGTGGTGTGGGTGCAAATTTGACAGATCATATTGCAGATGGCGCTGGACTCGATCCGGACAAGCAACAACTCTTACGCCGGCTAAAGGCCGCTGAGAATGTGTTGACAAAGGTGAGGCGGGAGAAGAATGATCTTCAAGATGCGAACACCAAGCTGGACGTCGAACTTAAAGATGTTCGTGGCCAGCTGTCGGACTCCACGAAGGAGAATCAACGGCTTCGACGCGGCATATTTAGTAAGTGCTTGAACGAACTTTGAAAAAAGAGTCCGGCGAGGAAGTCGACTAACAGAGTAATGTCTGTAGGTATGCTCACAGGTCATCCTGCAGAGGAGATGCTCGGTTCTACGGGTGACCTTCTTCCCAAACTCCTGCAACTGCACGAGAATTCGGCAGGCGATGCGAGGTATTGCCCAAGCCTTATGGCCTGCCCACTCCATGCCCAAGGGCCTTGGAGAGCTTGCGGAGAAGCTGAAGGGAGCTCGGCGGTGCTTCCGGTTGTGGAAGATATCGGCCTGCCGACAAGGCGCTAGGGAGGCCTGGGCCATGGTGAAGACCCGTTTTACGAAGTCTGACCCAAACCACATGGCCAAGGTCGGACCAGTGGGGCCTGACGGGAAGGAGATCCCTGTAAGCTTAGTATACGGCCAAGTAGAGTTGGCCGCGAAGTATTCCCAGCAGGACTATAAATTAGACAGCCTGTTAGATGGTATAGAAGAGGAATACAACCAGTCAGAATGACTGTGTAATTTTGAATTGACATGTGTAATGCCTTCTAGCCGGATTGTAGATCGTTTGTCGTTGCGACCTTTTCGCTTCAACCTCGGGAGCTGACGGTCCGGAGTGTGTCCGAATACCCTAGCGGTTATATAAGAACCGGGGTATGCATGGAGCCCAGGCGTAGGGGTCATCAGTGCTTTATCATACATGTGCCCAACTAGTTATGTTATATTACATGGTTAGTAAGAAACATCTTCCAGAGATAATAGTTCCGTTAAGGGTTCCTTTCGCTGGGAGGCATGCCCTAAGGTGCATGTCCGGACTGCGTGAAGAGAGGCAGAAAAAAAAGCATCTGGGGGAGCATAAAATGAGTAAAAAGATCATCTTTTATTTCACCGACCGAATATTCCCTTAAGAACGCTAGCTTTCGGTTTCACCCAGTCTGAGGTACACGTCCGGCTGACCCGGCAGTAACAATCGCAGAGGTGCTCCCTTTACCGCCTAGCCGAACAATCGGGAACGTAGGGGTAAGCACAGGAGCCAGGCAACCCAGCTTGGCCAAAACTTAAGTCATATCGATGCATATAATGGTGAAGAAAGAGGTACATGCGGAAGTTTGACGCATGTGTTGGGCGTCAAGCCCGTATAAATAAGCTTCTGTTAAAGAAGCCCCCAGGTTTAATGAGCACGAGTGGCGCGTCACTATATGAGCCTTTAAGGGTTATAAAAGGAAAAAAATGGGAAGGAGAGAAATGTAAGATAGAAAAATTCAAAAAAGAATGGACAGAGGAAGGAGACGAACACAGAGTCCAGCGCTAGGCATAGAATCTCCGGAGACGGGCGGCGTTCCACGGGTTCGGCTCGAGTCGGTTGTTCGACGCATCTCGCAGGCGGTACGCCCCACCAGTCAGGACTTCGTCGATTATGAATGGACCTTCCCACTTGGGCTTGAGTTTGTCCTTTTTCTTATCCGGCGGGCGTAGAACTAGTTCGCCAACATTGTAATTTTTGGCCCGTACTTCTCTGCTTTGATATCTTCGGGCCTGCTGTTGATAAAATGCGGAACGGGCTTTTGCCACGTCACGCTCCTCCTCCAAGGCGTCCAAGTTGTCCTGCCGATCGAGCTCGGCTTCTCTTTCTTCGTACATGCTCACTCTAGGTGAGTCATGAATTATGTCGCAGGGCAGAATTGCTTTTGCGCCGTACACCATAAAAATGGTGTGTATCCGGTGGTGCGATTTGGCGTGGTCCGCAGCCCCCATAGCACGGAGTCGAGCTCCTCTACCCAGTGCGTGTTAGATTCCTTGAGGGACCACACTAGTCTGGGTTTAATGCCGCTCATGATAAGACCATTTGCACGTTCGACCTAGCCGTTGGTTTGTGGGTGATAGACGGAAGCATAATCGAGCTTGATACCCATGTTTTTGCACCAGAATTTTACCTTGTCGGCGGTAAAGTTTGTACCATTATCGGTTATGATGCTGTGGGGGAGGCCATAACGGTGTACAACCCCGGATATGAAGTCTATCACAGGTCCGGATTCGGCCGTTTTAACAGGCTTGGCTTCTATCCATTTGGTGAACTTATCCACCATGACTAGTTAGTATTTTTTTCCTATGGGTTCCACTTTTAAGGGGTCCGACCATGTCAAGCCCCCAGATCTCAAAAGGCCAGGTGATGGGTATAGTTTGGAGTGCGGTGGGTGGCATATGGCTTTGGTTGGCAAAAGTTGGCAACCGGCGCATCGTTGGACTAGGTCCTGTGCGTCTGCCCGAGCCGTCGGCCAATAAAAGCATGTACGGAATGCCTTGCTAACAAGGGACCGAGCAGCGGCGTGGTGACCACCGAGTCTGGCATGAATTTCAGCCAGAAGGTTCCAACCTTCCTCTTCGGAGATGCACCTTTGAAGGACTCCGGTAGTGCTTTTCTTATAAAGCTCTCCCTCATGGACTCTGTAGGCTTTAGATCGCCGCACTATGCAGCGGGCCTCGTTTTGGTCCTCCGGGAGTTCCTGCCTAGTAAGGTAGGCTAGGAATGGTTCTGTCCATGGGGCGATAACCGCCATTATTACATGGGCTGAAGGTGTAATTTCTTTGGCAGAGCCTCCAATTCTGTCAGATTGTTCTGCGTCGAGTGGTGCGGCTGGGTTCGGGCTGTTGTTTGCGGGTTCCCCCTCCCATGCTACGGATGGCTTGAACAATCTTTCCAAAAAGATGTTGGGGGGGACTGCATCGCATTTTGCTCCGATGCGTGCTAGGACGTCCGCCGCTTGATTGTTTTCTCGGTCTATATGGTGAAACTCCAGCCCTTCGAACCGAGCTGACATTTCTAGGACGGCGTTGCAGTAAGCTGCCATTTTTGGGTCCTTGGCGTCGAAGTCTCCATTTATTTGGGATATCGCGAGGTTTGAATCCCCGCGTACCTCTAGGCGCTGGATACCCATGGATACTGCTATCCAGAGGCCATGTAGGAGGGCCTCATATTCGACAACGATCACTGCGCTGACAACTTGATGTGTTGCTGCAATGTACAATAACATTGGTTCGTCGGTGTTTGGCGCGGTCAGGACTGGGTTTGTTGCCAATATGGCTTTTATTTCATCAAGTCCGGCTGTGGCGGCATCCGTCCACTCGAAGTGTTCGGTGTTCCGAAGGAGGCGATAGAGGGGTAGTGCCTTTTCTCCCAAACGGGAGATGAAGCGGCTTAAAGCCGCCACGCACCCGGTTAATTTTTGTATTTGTTTAAGGTCCTTTGGGACATCCAATTGTGACAAAGCTCAGATCTTGTCTGGATTTGCTTCAATTCCTCTGCCGGATACAATGAAGCCCAAGAGCTTTCCGGCTGGAACGCCGAAGACGCATTTTTCCGGGTTGAGCTTGATGTCATATTTTCGGAGGTTATCGAATGTAAGCCTCAAGTCGTCTACTAGGGATTTGACATGTCTTGATTTGACGACCACATCATCCACATACGCCTCCACTGTTTTGCCGATCTGGTGTGCCAGACATGTTTGGATGATGCGCTGATATGTTGCGCCAGCGTTTTTCAGCCCGAAGGGCATTGTGTTGAAGCAGAATGGGCCGTATGGTGTGATGAATGCTGTTGCAGCTTGGTCTGATTCTGCCATCTTGATTTGATGGTAACCGGAGTATGCGTTGAGGAAACACAACGAATTGTGTTATGCGGTGGCATCGATAATTTGATCAATACGGGGGAGGGGGAAGGGATCCTTTGGGCAAGCCTTGTTAAGGTCTTTAAAATTGACACACACGCGCCAGGATTTGTCCTTCTTTGGTACCATCACCAGGTTTGCTAGCCAGTCCGGATGTTTTATGTCTCGGATGAATCCGGCCTCCAATAGCTTGGCTAGCTCCTCTCCCATGGCCTGTCTCTTGGGTTCGGAAAAATGCCAAAGGGCTTGTTTGACAGTTTTAAATCCTTTTATGATATTTAAGCTGTGTTCGGCCAGCCTGCGTGGGATCCCTGGCATGTCTAAAGGGTGCCAGGCAAAGATGTCCCAGTTCTCTTGTAGGAACTCTCGCAGTGCGGCGTCTACATCAGGGTTCAGTCGTGCCCCGATGGAAGCTGTTTTATTGGGGTCCGTTGGATGGACCTGGAATTTGACTATTTCGTCAGCTCGCTTGAAGGATGTGGATTTGGATCTCTTGTCGAGTATCACATCATCCCTGTTAACCGTGGAGTGTAGCGCAGTCAGTTCCTCGGCCACTAAGGCTTCTAATAGCGCCTCAAGGGCTAATGCGGCCGTCTTGTTTTCGGCGCGGAGTGCTATGTCCGGATCACTAGCTAGAGTGATAATTCCATTCGGCCCGGGCATCTTAAGCTTCATGTACCCGTAATGGGGTATTGCTTGGAAGATTGTGAATGCTTCCCGCCCTAGAAAAGCGTGATATCCGCTCTTAAACGGGGCCACCTGAAACGTTACTTCTTCGGACCTCTAATTATCCGGCGTGCCGAACACCACATCTAGTGTGATTTTTCCTGTGCAGCGTGCTTCCCGACTGGGGATTATTCCTCTAAAGGATGTGCTGCTTCACTCGACGCTGTTCCAGTCTATTTCCATTTCTTTAAGGGTTTCCTCATAAATGAGGTTCAGTCCGCTGCCTCCATCCATGAGCACCTTGGTGAGGCGAAAGCCGTCCACTATGGGACTGAGGACCAATGCGGCTGGTGCTCGGGCTGTTCGGAATCTAGGTTCATCACTTGCGTTGAAGGTAATGGCAGTGTCGCTCCATGGATTTATTGTTGCAACTTGATAGACTTCGGCGAGGCTACGGAGTGTTCTTTTTCACACATTGTTTGATGCGAAAGTCTCGAAGACTGTGAGAATGGTACTAGTGTCCTTGGGCTGGCTTTCTGCGGCCTCCGGATTTAAGAGGTCCTCGCCGATTTTGGCCACCTGTCGGAGTATCCAACATGCTCTAAGGCTGTGAGTTGGTGTGGTGTCCTTTGTACTATGAATTCTATAGGGTCCGTTGTCGGGTGGTAGGAGCGACATATGCCAACGGGTGGCTTATCATTGCGGGGGCCAATAAAACATCGCCGGTGCCTAGAAACGGGATGAGGCGAAGGCATGCTCGCTGGCGAATCTTACCCAGCTTCAGGGTTCTCCGGGGAGATAACACCCCTACTGCTGCTCTGCGGGGTCTCCGCATGGTTACTATATGAACAAGTAGCTACAATGCTCCTTGAGCTGTTTTGGGTGGAAGGAGGAAGAAGGACTCAGCTAGCTTGCTTCCTCTCCTTGTATGGTGTCTAGGTCTAGATTGAGAGTCCAACCCTTTGCATGGGTGCACCGGGGGGTTTATATAGGCCTACCCCCTGGGGGTACATTGGTAATCCGACTGGGCGCGGGGCCCAGCTGTCTGTGGCTATGCTCGCCGGCTTCTGCGCTGACTTCTGGGGCCCGCCGGCTGGTGGGTCCCGCCGGCTGCCAGCTCCTTGATCGACAGGCAGGCCCCACAGGCCAGGGCCTGGTCGGTGGCTGGTTACTGTTGCTCCATACTATTGACGCATGCTTGGTCGGGATAAGCGTGGCTACAGTAACGCCGCCTTGGCGGGCGATTACTGTAGCCCCGCTGCATGTTGTCTCCTTAATGGGCGTCTTCTTCGAGGAAGGTGGCAGGCCGGCTATGGGAAGCCGGCCCTCTATCTTGCCGACTTGAGAGGAGGTGCGGCCGCCTTCGGCATCTCTCTGCCCGAAGGGGCCCACCGCCTCGGGGGCCACGCTGGCGGCACGTTGTGGACGGTGTCAGAGCCGCCGTGGCTACAGTGCCGCGCCGGGCGGGCCGCGGCTTCCCGCACGGCGCGTTGTACCAGGCATGCTCCGGGTTTTGGGGGTGGCGGGCTCCACTGTAGCCACGCCCCGCTCCATCATTGCAGGGTGGACGCATACATTGCGGGTACGACCTTGACTGCTTTATGGGATCCGACCTTGCTGTAGCCGGCTTCTCGTCTCGGCCCTCCACAGCTTTCTTCGTGAGGGTAAAGGGCGGGCCGCCCCTGAAGCCGGCCTAGGAGGTAGCCGGCTGAGGGGGGAGGCGGCCCTGGGTCTTGAATCTTCTCGAAAGTCGGCCAGGCTTGTAATTTTTTCTGATGGGCCAGGGGAAGCCGGCTAGGCTACCCATGGCTATTTACTCCGACAGTAGTCCCCGAAGTTGGCGTGCTTCGCGGCGGACAGAGGGACGAGAAGCTTGGTCAGCTTCATACCCTGAGGAGCCGACTTCGCCGTTGTAAGCCGACTTCGGAGAGCTTCCTCGTTTATTAATGTGACTGTGGCTGACCCGCGGGCTGGCTGCGGGCACCACAACGGGCCACGTGGCGGAGAAGTCCTGCCGTCGCACGCGCACAACGGGACGCCGCCGCGGGCCCGGGCCCGCCACTCCTTAGCCTCGGCCCGGGCGCAGATCTTCTGCAGCCCGAGTGGACTGCTCGCCTCCCCACGGCCGTTTTCCTCGTGTCTTCAAGGCGCACAATTAACGCGGGGCGTGGGGGAGATGGGCACGATCGATCCCCACGATCCCCCACGCCGCGCCTCCTCGGCTCCGGCGCACGAGCCTACAAGTAGGAGGGGGAGGGGGAGAGACAAAGGCTCGTCCGCTCCCCCGCTTCCCATCCCTCCTTGATCTTCTTCTTCCCTTTCTTCTTCCTCGCGCCCGACGCAGCCTCCCGCCGCAGCCCGCCCACGCCGCCATGTCCATGGCGCTGTCAAGCTCGTGGGACGGGTCCAACGTCCATGAAGACCACATCGAATTTCTCCGCCAGACCCGGCGCATGCCCACCGCCAACCTCGTACAGGTTCGCCTGGCGCCGGAGACGAAGATCTCGCCGGCGCCAGAGGAAGGCGAGTGCGTCGTCTTCCGCACGCATTTCTTGCGTGGCTTCGGCTTCCCGGTGAGCGGCTTCATGCGATCCTTCCTCGACTTCTACAATCTCCAGCCGCATCACCTCACGCCCAACGCGGTGATGCAGCTGTCGGCCTTCGTCTCTCTCTGCGAAGGCTTCTTGGGAGTGCTGCCGACGCTGGAGCTCTGGGCGGAGCTCTTCCAGAACAAGCTCGGCACCGTCTCCGCCGGCGTGCCAGCTCCCTGCGGGGCCTTCATCGTGATGAAGAGGGCAAGCGACAACAACCCCTTCCCGCACATTCCTCTAATCCAATCTGTCAAACTCTGGCAGAAATCTTACTTCTACGTCAAGAACGTCGCCCCGCAAGGCGACTACGTCAATCTGCCGGCTTACGTAGCCGGCCCGCCGGCTGGGAGGCGGCCATCTTGGGGCTTCTGGTCCAAGTCCTTGTCTCCGGATGGGAACGCCTCCATCGCCCGGCTTCGGGTAATGATCCAGTCGGAAGGCCTGCGCGGAGCCGACCTGGTGGCCGCCTTCGTCGAGCATCGGATTCTTCCCCTTCAGAGCCGGCCCCACATGCTGTGCTAGATGAGCGGCCACTTCGACCCTTGCCGGCTGAGCACATGGGAGATGCCCCATGCCGAGGTAGCACTTATGGTGAACTACATCGCCAACCTCAAGCTCACCGATGACTGGCAATTCGGCAAGGCGCCGTACTCCCGCTCCCATCCTCCGCCTGTGGTAAGTCCTTCTTTCTGTCATCAGCCGGCTTGAGTCGGCCGGCTTCTGACCAGGTGGCTCTTCTCTTTTCTCTTTTATCAGAACCCTCTTCTCCCGCCGCCAGCCGGGGCGGCTGGAGTCGAACGCCAGTATGCCCCAGACCGTACGGTAGACGACCTCGATGACCCGTACTTGGCTGCAGTCGCCATGGAGGACGCCGCCACGGGGGACGTCGCCGAGCCCGGAGGCACGGGGCTCTCGGCCAGCTTCGACGACTGGCCGGATGACTTCGACGCCGAAGAAATCCCGCGCCACCAGCCGGCAACCGACCGCCATGGCGCGGGCTCGTCCGCCGCGCCGGCTGCCGGTGGTGGAAAGGCGAAACGCCGGGCCGTGCTTCCTCTCTTCGGTAGCCGGCCGAAGAAGACGAGGGCCTCCGCCGCGGCCACAAAGCGAGACGAAGCGGCGACGAAGGCGGCCCGCTTCCGGAAGGCGGTGAAGAAACCTCCAGCAGTTTCCGCGTAAACCCTCTGGCCGCTTGCGTGCTTGTTCTTCGTTATTTTCCTTTGTTCTAACTCTTCTTTGATTTCTGAGCAGGGCACCGCTCTCCCTCGAGCGAGGCCCAGGCGGCTCTGTGGTCGGGCCGGGTGCTGGATCTTCAGGGCCCCGCCGCGTGGAGCCCCGCGCCGATCTTGCAGAAGCCACGGAGCGGAACGCTCGCGAGGCGCGATGAGAGAGGGAGGCGGCGGAGCGGGAGGCGACAGAGCGGGAGGCCGCCCGGGCGGTGACGGAGCGAGCGAACGCGGCGGCCGAGACTCCATCGAAGCGGGCGGCCGCGGAGACGGAGGCGGAGGGCACGCATAGCCGGCCTCCGCTGCTCGCCATCCCCCTCCACACCTTGGACCCGGACATCCCGCTGTCCACGGCGGAGGAGATCACCCCCGATCAGCCGCCGGTGCAGAGGGATGAACTCTTCGAGATCTTCGCGGAGAGGACGCCACCGGCAGCGCCAGCCGGAGCAGGCGAAGGCGGCCAGTCGTCGGCGGTGCTGGAGGAGCCGGCCCGGGCCGCACCCGAGGCCGGAGCCGGTCTTGAAATCGAGCTGGTGGCGAGCCAGCACGCCGGAGGGAGCACGGCCCCGCCGGACACGCGCCGAGCCGCGGGTGCCGACCAGACGGCAGACGCCTTGGAAGCGGCCAGCTCCGCCACGTCCGGGTGGACTCCCAGCGGAGGAAGCGGCGAGCTGAACGTGGCGGCCCAAGGGATTCGGAGCCGGCTGCAGGCACAGGCCGGCCTCCTGAGGCAATTTACTCAGGAGTTTCTGTCGACGCGGTCCGCAATCCGGGTAAGTTTTCACTTGTCGACCGCTCTGGTCCTTTGATTTTTTCCGTGGGGGTGCGCTGGCGCACCCACTGGGTGTAGTCCCGGAGATCCGGGCCGACTGCAGCGCAGTCGGGTCAGATCTTTCCCGATGACTATCTTGACTCTGTTTTCACTGATCTTTAGGATTATCACAATTCTCATGCCGCCGCCTTCAACTCCCAGGCTAGGGAGCTGAGCCGGAGGACCGAAGACCTGGCCCGCAGCCGACATAAGTGTATTGCTTTTATCTGTCTATCATGGGGGCGCGACAGCGCACCCACTGGGTGTAGTCCCCGAGATTCGGGCTGACTGCAGAGCAGTCGGGTCGGATCTTCCTTGATGACTTTTCCCTTGCTGACTTTTTCTCTTTGTCTTTTGCTCGTGCAGAGGCCAACGCCGACTTGCGGAGGGAGCTTGGCGAAGTGCAGACCGCTCTTCGTGCCAAGGACGCCGAGAACACCGACCTGGGTCAGGAGCGCGACCGCCTGGCCAAGAGACTGGCCGACCAGGAGGAAAGCCACAAGGCGGCCCTGCAGAAGGCGCAGGACGGCGAGGCTGCCCTGAAGGCGGAGTTCGAGGCCAGGGAGGCGAGCTGGGCCGAGACGCGCCAGGCGCTGGAAGACGGCTTCGGCCGGATCGAAGATCTGATCGATGGTAAGCCGCCTTTCTTGCCCTTCCTCCATCTGCCGGCCGCCTGAGGTTTTTTTTTGACTTGTGCTTGCTACCTTGCGCAGAATACTTTCCCGGCCACTCCGTCCTCGCCGCCCAAGCCATCGAGGCCCATCGCGAGGCGCGCCGTCAGGCCGGAGTTGTTATTCCACCGGATGCGAATCGGACGCTGTCGGAGCAGCTCATCGCCATCCAAGCGCGACTGCAGCCGGCCCATCGGCTGCTCCACCGGCTCCAACGTGCCGGGGCGCAGGTGTTGGCCGTGCTCTGGCCCGGCCAGACAATTCCCCGCACCCCAAGTCAGACTACCGACTGGCTAGAATTCGCAGTCGGCCGCTTCGAGGCTTGGAAGGCGTCCGCAGCCCGTCTCGGAGCCGGGCGTGCGCTGGAGTTCGTACGCGCATGGTACCCAGGGCTAAGCCTGGACCAGCTGCGGACTTGGCGGTTGGAGGCCGACGCAGAGCTGGAGGAGGTGCGGCCGGCGATCGCGCAGCGCGCCTCGACGATCGCCGAGTGCATCGACACCAGCGTCTTTGCGCCGGAGCTCAATGATGACGGCGTCGCCCAGTCGGAGGAGTGGTTCGGGCTGAACCCGGCGGAAGGCGAGGACTCGGCCGAGGAGATCGCCTCCAGCGACGAGGGCGAGGACGACGAGGAGGAAGACGGCAAAGACGCCGAGTCGACTGGTGAGACGGCCGACCGCCCTCAAGCCGACCGTGCCTCCAGCAACGAGCCACGCGGGAGCGCGCCCTCTGCCAGAGGCGATGATCAGGCCGAAGTTGGCCAGCCGGCCGCTCCTCCAACCGGCACGACCGCCTCCACCGCCCAGCCCGGCTCGTCAGCGGCCCCGCCAGCTTGATCTGCCGTTCCTATTGTTCCTGCTTTTGCTTTTTCGAACAATTTTAAGTTTCCGCAATTCCACCCACTGGGGTGTATCGAACAATGTTGGATGTCGACCTCTCTGGAGGTCCTTTGTGTAAATATTTAATATATGCATGTGTTGGCTTCCATTCAAGTGCGCTTTTTTATCCTTAGGCTTTGTCCTTTGCCGCCTTCCCTCTTTGGGAAGGCAAGTACTCGAGCTTTCTTGGATTTGAAGCAGACTGAATGTAAGCCGGCCGGCCGGCTACTCTGGTAGTCGGTCGGCGGGAGACGGCAAGCCGGCTTTTGTTATATATAAGCCCGTTAGTCCCTAGCCGTTTTTCGTGTGCGCACCCTCTCCGGCTTATGACTCTTGCCAGCCGGGCAGTCGGTTCTTCGAACTGCGATTTTTGGCAAGAGCCAAGCCTGGGTGTCGGCACATTACTTGTCTGACTGCGGGTAGGGCTCCTAATATAACTCCAGTCGGCTAGTCCCCGGGCCGACTTGTCGAACCCGGTGCCGGACAAAATAAATGAACAGGTGATATCATACGCATGATAACTTTCACTCATAAAATAAAGGATGGCAGTCCCCGAGTCCTCCTCGGGGAGCCTACTGTTTCATACTTAATACAAAAGTGGACATAATACATACTGCGTTTTAACTATAAAACTTCCGAAGAAGATTTGCATTCCATGGTCGCACCGACTCCTTGCCGGAGTCGTCTCTCTTGCGTGCCTTCGGCTTCTGCGCGTCGATGAGGTAGTAGGCATCGTTGCCTAGAGCTCTGCTGACGACGAAGGGGCCCTCCCAGGGGGCTGCGAGCTTGTGCTGGCCGGCTGTTCGCTGGATCAGCCGGAGCACAAGGTCACCCTCCTGGAAGGATCTTGGTCGGATCCTCCGGCTGTGGTAGCGGCGCAAACCCTGCTGGTAGATGGCAGACCGGCTGAGGGCTAACAGCCGGCCTTCTTCCAGCAGGTCGACGCTGTCTTCTCTTGCTTCTTTGGCTTCCGCTTCCATGTACATGGTTACCCGAGGCGAGTCGAACTCGATATCTGTTGGGATGACTGCCTCGGCACCATATGCAAGGAAGAAAGGAGTGAAGCCGATTGATCTGTTTGGGGTAGTACGCAGACTCCATAGGACAGCCGGCAGCTCATCGAGCCAACAGCCGGCTGAACGCTCCAGAGGTACGACCAGTCGGGGCTTGATGCTGGACAGGATGAGGCCATTTGCTCGCTCGACTTGGCCGTTTTACTATGGGTGGGCGACTGACGCAAGGTCCAGCCGGATACCTTGTGCAGCGCAGAACCGTGCCAAGGCACCTTTGGCGAAATTCGTGCCGTTGTCGGTGATGATGCTGTGCGGTACGCCGTACCGGGTTGTTATATCTGCGATGAAAGTCACCGCAGTCGGCCCATTCAGCTTCTTGATCGGCTTCGCCTCAATCCACTTGGTGAATTTGTCGACGGCGACGAGCAAATGTGTCATGCCGCCGCGCGCCGTCTTGAATGGGCCCACCATATCCAATCCCCAGATGGCAAAGGGCCAGGTGATGGGAATGGTCTTGAGTGCCGAAGCCGGCATGTGTTGCTGTGAGCTGAAAAGCTGGCAGCCTTTGTAGTGTTTGACTAGCTCTTTGGCGTCGTCCAAAGCAGTCGGCCAGAAGAAACAGTGGCGGAAGGCTTTGGCGACAAGTGATCTTGATGCGGCGTGGTGGCCGCACTCTCCTTGATGTATATCCCTGAGGATTGCAATGTCTTTCTCCTGCTCGATGCATCGCTGTAAGACTCCGGTGGCGCTGCGCTTGACAAGCTCTTTGTTGACGATTGTGTATGCTCCGGCACGGCGCTGGACTTGTCTCGCTTCGGTTTCATCAGCCGGCAGATCTTGGTTCACCAGAAAGTTGCGGATGGTTTGGGCCCATGATGGAGCTGCGACTTCCCCTACCGCCAAAGTGGCTATAGCCACCAGGGTGGGCGGGCTTGGTAATGAAGTGCTGGAGTCGGCCGCCGCTTGCTGTGCTGAAGAAGTCTCCGGGCCGGCTACCGCAGTCCCCGGGCCGGCTACCGCAGTCCCCGCGCCGGGTGCGGCAGTCCCCGAGCCGAGTATTGAAGTCCCCGGGCCGGCTGCTTGATTCTTCGAGCCGGACCCGGCCCCATCGGGGTTAGGCGGCATGAAGATGGAGTCGGATTCCGGAGACGGCTTGATGGATGGCTTGAGGAGGCGCTGCGGGGCGACGCCGGTTGGTATTGCTTGCCGCGTGGAGCCTATTCGGGCCAGGGCATCTGCTGGCTCGTTGTCGGCTCGCGGTACATGGAGGAATTCACATCCATCAAAGTATCCACTGATTTGCTACACTAGGAAACGGTAGCTCGCCATGTTTGCGTCCTTGGCGTCCCAGTCGCCAGAAGATTGTTGAACCACCAAATCCGAGTCGCCATAGCACAGGATCCGCCGGATGCCGAGTTCCTTGGCAAGCCGGAGCCCGTGTATGAGCGCTTCGTACTCGGCTACGTTGTTGGAGGCGGTGAAGTGGATCTGCAGCGTGTATCTGAGCTTGTCGCCCTTAGGAGAGGTAAGGACGACGCCGGCTCCCAAGCCAGTGCGCATCTTTGATCCGTCTAAGTGCATGCGCCAATGGGTGGAGTCGGGAGCTGGCGGTAAGTACTGGGTCTCGGCCCAGTCGACGAGGAAGTCGGCCAGTGCTTGCGACTTGATGGCGGTGCGGGGTTGGTAGAAGATCGTATAAGGGGCCAGCTCGATGGCCCATTTAGCCACCCGGCCGGATGCATCCCGGCTGCCTATGATCTCGGCCAGCGGGGCAGTGCATACGACCGTGATGGGATGTTCTTGAAAGTACGGCTTCAGCTTCTTGGCGGCGAAGTACACGCCGTAGCACATCTTCTGGTAGTGCGGGTAATTCTGTTTCGAGGCGGACAGCACCTCGCTCAGGTAATAAACCGGCCTCTGGACCGGCTGGGCTCGGCCTTCTTCGGGGCGTTCGACCACAATGACGGTGCTGACCACCCGGCTAGTGGCGGCGATATAAAGGAGCATGGGCTCTTTCTCAGTCGGTGCCGCCAAGACAGGCGGCGTGGACAGCATTTTCTTCAGCTCGTGGAAAGCTTGGTCGGCCTGGTCATTCCACTCAAAGTTGGTACTCTTCTTCATGAGGCGGTAGAGAGGGAGGGCTTTCTCTCCAAGCCGGCTGATGAAACGGTTCAGAGAGGCCAGGCACCTGGTGAACTTCTGAATCTCTCGAAGCTTGGTTGGGACCACCATCCTCTCGATGGCCTTGATCTTCACAGGGTTGCACTCTATGCCGCGTTCGGAGACCAGAAAGCCTAGGAGCTGGCCGGCTGGCACACCGAACACGCATTTCTCAGGGTTGAGCTTGATTCGGAACCGGCGCAGGTTCTCGAATGTCTCCTTCAAGTCTTCTAGCAGAGTGCCACGCTTCTCCGTCTTCACCACAACATCATCCACGTAGACGTGGGCATTCTTGCCGAGTTGCGTGAGGAGGCACTTCTGGATGCAACGCTGAAAAGTGGCACCGGCATTCCTCAAGCCGAACGTCATACTCAGGTAGCAGAAGGCTCCAAATGGCGTGATGAAGGCGGTCTTCAGTTGGTCATCCGGGTTCAGCTTTATCTGGTGGTATCCCGAGTAAGCATCCAAAAAGCTCAACAGCTCGCACCCGGCTGTGGAGTCTATCACTTGATCAATTCTGGGCAGAGCGAAGGGATCTTTTGGGCAGGCTTTGTTGAGGCTTGTGTAATCTATACACATGCGCCACTTGTTATTCCTTTTCAGCACGAGAACCGGGTTCGCGAGCCACTCGGGGAAGAAAACTTCCATGATGAAGCCGGCTGCGAGAAGCCGGGCTATCTCCTCTCCTACGATCCTTCTCTTCTCCTCTGACAGTCGATGGAGAGGCTGCTTGACTGGCTTGGCATCCTCCCGCACATGTAATTTGTGCTCGGCGAAATCCTTCGGAACACCCGGCATGTCCTTGGGGGACCATGCAAAGATATCCCGATTCTCATGGAGGAAATCAATGAGCTCGCCTTCCTATTTGCTGTCTAGGCTCGCCCCAATGACGGCAAACCTCTCGGGGTGCTCGGGGTCGAGCTGTATCTTCTTGGTCTCCGTGGCCGGCTGGAAAGATCCTTGGGCATCATACTCCTTGGAGTCGGTGGGTTGGTTTAGGTGCTTGCTGGCCAGGGCCACGACCCTGTTCAGCGTCTTCTTCTCCTCGGCAATCACGAGGGATTCGGCCAGCCGGCTGCTGGCCGCGGTGCAGTCGGCGGACTTCTTGTAGTCGCCGGCGATGGTGATGACGCCCTTGGAGCTTGGTATCTTCATCTTGAGGTAAGCGTAGTGGGGGACCGCCATGAACTTGGCCATGGTGGGTCGGCCAAGCAAGGCATGGTAAGGGCTCTCCAGGTCCACCACCTCGAACCAGATTGCTTCCCGGCGGAAATGGTCCTTGCCCCCAAAGAGTACATCGATCTTGATGTTGCCGACGGGGGCACAAGACAAACCGGGTACGATGCCGCGGAACACCGTTCGAGTCGGCGCAAGCTGCTTTGCCTTGACACCCAGCTTCTCCATGGTGTCGCGGTACAGGATGTTGATGCTGCTTCCACCGTCGATCAGCACGCGGGAGAAGCGTGCGGCGCGCGTATCCGTTGCAAGGGTGGCCTCCAGGACCAAAGCGTAGGAGCCGGGGGACGGCATCACCTCTGGGTGGTCGGCCCGGCTCCAGCTGATGGATTTCTCTGACCAGTGCATGAGGCCGGCTGGGCTGGCGGCGGCCACATTGACTTCTTGTTGCTCCCGGCGCTTGCTGCACCGGTCTTCGGGCTGGCTCGTGAAGACAACATAAGATGCTTGCTCATCGGGGAACTCGTCCTGCATGGCGTCGACCGCGGGCCGAGCGGCCTTGGGCGGCGGCGGGCCAGCAGGCGGAATCAGCGTGAGCCCTTCGCCCTTGGAGATTCGGGCGAGCCAGTTACATTTGCGGGTCGTGTGGTTGGACGGCTTCGCGCCGCTGTGGAACTTGCACGGGGCATCAAGGGTTTGCTCGTAGGAGAAGGCCGGCTGCCAAGCCGGCCGGCCACCCTTGGGCTTCTTGGGCGCGGGCCGCCCCTCAGGCGGCGTATCTTCGACCGTGGCCACCTGCCGACTAGCGGGAGGCGGCGCAGGGCCTTTGCGCTTCTGATCATTCTGGTGTTGGCGTCGGCCGCCATCTCCAGCCGGCGCTTGGGGCGCCGGATTGAGCACTTTTCCGGACGCGTCTACCTGGAGCTCGGTCTTCATCGAGGAGTCGGCGGTGGCGTACTTGTCGGCGATGTTCAGGAGCTCGTCGAGGGTAGTCGGCTCATCGCAGAGAAGCTTGTGCTTGAGGAGGGTGCCCTCTCGGCACCCGGCAGTGAAGTATTCGATGGCTTGCACCTCGTGCACCCCTTCGCAGGAGTTGCGGAGCTCGGCCCAACGCGTGAGGTAGTCGCGAGTGGACTCGGCTGGACCCTATACACACAGGGAGAGCTGTCTGGGCTTGGGAGCCCGCTTGTAGGTGCTGGTGAAGTTGCGAACAAAGGCTTCAGTGAAATCCACCCAGCTGTTGATGATGAGAGGCTTGAGGCTGTTAAGCCAAGTCCGTGTCGTGCCTTGCAGCATGAGGGGCACGTACTTCACGGCAACGCGCCGGTTGCCATTGGCGATGCTGGCGGCTGTGGAGTAATCGGTCAGCCAGTCTTCCGGCTTCACCGAGCCGTTGTACTTGGGCGTGTCTCTTGGGAGCGAGAACCCTTTGGGGAAGGGCTCGTCACAGATGCGGGGGCCAAAGCAAGGCGGGCCGACATCGTCTTCTTCTTCTAGCGCCAGGGATCTGGCCAGGCGGTCGATCTGGTGGCGGGCATCATTTTCGCCGACTCCCTTGCGGTGACCAAGCCGGCCGCTGAGAGTCGGGTGCGCCACTGGAGGCGGGGTAGGGTATCTCTCTCCGCGAGCTCGAGGCGGAGGCGGGGTGCCCCGCCATTCCATGGCTCGGGGGCGGCTGTCCGCGTCTCGCTCGATGGAGATTTGGGTCCGGCTTCGGCTGGAAGCCGGCTCTTTCTCGCGCCGCGCGCGGGTGTTGCTTGTAGTCGGCGATCGGGAAGTCGCGCCGTCGTCGCGGCGCAGGGGAGGGCTCCCCGTGCAGGCGTCGGCTTCGTGCCGCCGTGCGGCTGCATCGATCAGTTGCTGTATACGCCGTGTCATGTGGGGGAGGTCTTCGGCTTCCAAGCCGTCCAGCTCGTCTACGGCCGCCTGGGCGGCGCGCAGATTCTCGAGCGGGGTGGTGTAAACCGGGCGATCGACTCCAAGCGTGTCGGCGATGACGGCGCCGCGTTGCCTGACAGCACCGGCCCGGCTTGGGCCAGTCGGAGCCGGCGTGCCGAAGGCGGCGCGGTCAGCTTCGCGCTGGTAGGCCTCGGTGAGGCGTCTTACGGAGGCCAGCCGCCGGCCCTCCGCGAGGAGGGCGAGACGGCGTGCCTCTAGAGCTTCGTCGTTGGCGTCAGCCGGAAGGGGGGCGGACAAGTCGTGGGCCGCCGCGCGTGGGGAGTCGCGGGTGCCCTCGTCAGTCGGGCCGTCGAGGCCGATAACCATCACCTCGGTAGCGTCAGAATCGCGATCGCCAGCCGGAGGGAGCAGGTCGTTCTAGATCGTGATGTTGGTGGGGAAGGTGTCGTAGGATGCCGTGTCGGAGTTGACAGGCATCGGGTCGGTGGAGCCAACCGACTCCAAATCCGCAGCGGGCTCGCTGGAGACGTGGAGCTGGCCGAGGAGGTTGGCGAGGTGATCGGTGCCCGCATCGGAGGCAAGCTCGTCGGAGATGCGGGCCTTGTCGAAGAGTTCGGCGAGGCCGCTCGCCGCGCAGACGTTGGTGACGCCATGCAGCGCGTCGCGGCAAGCACCATCGAGCGAGCCGGGCTCGCTACGCTCGCGAGGAAGGAAAAGGGTTCCCGTCCAGAAGAGGTCTCCGGACGACGGTGCACCTGGCCCCACGGTGGGCGCCAAATGTCAGGTGGTAGGAGCGACATATGCCAACGGGTGGCTTATCATTGCGGGGGCCAATAAAACATCGCCGGTACCTGGAAACAGGATGAGGCGAAGACATGCACGCCGGCGAATCTTACCCAGCTTCAGGGCTCTCCGGGGAGATAACACCCCTACTGCTGCTCTGCGGGGTCTCCGCATGGTTACTATATGAACAAGTAGCTACAATGCTCCTTGAGCTGTTTTGGGTGGAAGGAGGAAGAAGGGCTCAGCTAGCTTGCTTCCTCTCCTTGTATGGTGTCTAGGTCTAGATTGAGAGTCCAACCCTTTGCATGGGTGCACCGGGGGGTTTATATAGGCCTACCCCCCGGGGGTACAATGGTAATCCGACTGGGCGCGGGGCCCAGCTTTCTATGGCTATGCTCGCCGGCTTCTGCGCCGGCTTCTGGGGCCCGCCGGCTGGTGGGTCCCGCCGGCTGCCAGCTCCTTGGTCGACAGGCAGGCCCCACAGGCCAGGGCCTGGTCGATGGCTGGTTACTGTTGCTCCATACTGTTGACGCATGCTTGGTCGGGATAAGCGTGGCTACAGTAACGCCGCCTTGGCGGGCGATTACTATAGCCCCGCCACATCTTGTCTCCTAAATGGGCGTCTCCTTCTAGGAAGGTGGCAGGCCGACTATGGGAAGCCGGCCCTCTATCTTGCCGGCTTGAGAGGAGGTGCGGCCGCCTTCGGCATCTCTCTGCCCGAAGGGGCCCACCGCCACGGGGGCCACGCTGGCGGCCCGTCATGGACGGCGTCAGAGCCGCCGTGGCTATAGTGCCGCGCCGGGCGGGCCGCGGCTGCCCGCACGGCGCGCTGTACCAGGCGTGCTCCGGGTTTTGGGGGTGGCAGGCTCCGCTGTAGCCACGCCCCGCTTCATCATTGTAGGGTGGACGCATACATTGCGGGTACGACCTTGACTGCTTTATGGGAGCCGGCCTTGCTGTAGCCGGCCTTGCTGTAGCCGGCTTCTCGTAGTCGGCCCTCCACAGCTTTCTTCGTGAGGGTTAAGGGCGGGCCGCCCCTGAAGCCGGCCTAGGAAGTAGCCGGCTGAGGGGGGAGGCGGCCCTGGGTCTTGAATCTTCTCAAAAGTCGGCCAGGCTTGTAATTTTTTCTGATGGGCCAGGGGAAGCCGGCTAGGCTACCCATGGCTATTTACTCCGACATCCATCAAGCCATCTTTCCAGTACGGTTCCATGCCCTGTAGAGGGTTTTGGCTTTTTGGTGTTTATCCCGGGTGTCCTATGATGATGCACCCTCTTAGTTCGGACGGGATTACTATTCAAGGCCGGATTATCCCAAAATTTTATTTCGGTTTTCCAGGCGCTTTCCATGGCACAGTATTTTTGTACTATGGACGCCAAGTCAGCGAAGCATGTAATATCACGACGACTTACGACGTTGAGGATTCCCTTGTCCGTGCAATTACTGCAGAAAATTGAGATTGCGTGTCCCTCGCGGCAATCCTTTATCCTGTTCATAACCAGGAGGAATCTAGCCCAGTAATGATGTACTGTTTCCTCGGGCCTCTGCCTGATTTGGGAGAGATCGCTTATGATCGGGTGGGCAGGTTTCGTTGAATCTGAAACCTCACCCAATCCAAGATTCGGAGGCCGAAGAGTTTCCAAACTCTCAAGTTCGGATTCTTGGGTGTTGTCCAATGAATCTGGCCCGTTGCCTGATCCTAAGCTCAGGTCTTGAGTTACATCCTCCCCTCCGCGGGTATCCGGCTTAGAGGGGTCGGGAATTTGGACGTAGCTAGTCCTTAAAATAGATGAAGGGTCGCCGCACTGCGCCTCTACCACGGCAACATGGTGGGTGACTTGGGGAGAGTTAATTTCTCTTAGATCGAGTTTAAGCCCAACCTGGTCGTAATCCGTAGAGACCCCCGGGGCGGTGATGCGATCCAAGAGCTCGTTTACGGAAGAGAGCTCCATTGGATCTAGCTGCTCGACGAGCTCCGAGCTGACGTGTAGGCTGCTTTTGATGACCCAAGAGGTCACCGTCGGCGCAACAGCCGAACAGGCGGTCTTGAGGAAACCACGTACCTAACCAGAGAGTTTGGCCGACAGCCAAGGCTCCCTTAGTAACGGGAGGAGGCATCCTTCCTGATTGCGACGTCACAGAGGAACTCTCAATGAAAGCACCAATGTCGGTGTCAAAACCGGCGGATCTTGGGTAGGGGGTCCCGAACTGTGCGTCTAGGCCAGATGGTAACAGGAGGCAGGGAACATGATGTTTTACCCAGGTTCGGGCCCTCTCGATGGAGGTAAAACCCTATGTCCTGCTTGATTAATATTGATGATATGGGTAGTAGAAGAGTAGATCTACCACGAGATCAAGGAGGCTAAACCCTAGAAGCTAGCCTATGGTATGATTGTTGTCTATGGAGTTGATGTTGATTGCCTACGGACTACAACCCTCCGGTTTATATAGACACCAGATAGGGTTAGGGTTACATAGAGTCAGTTACAATGGTAGGAGATCTTGAATATCTGCACCGCCAAGCTTGCCTTCCACACCAAGGAAAGTCCCATCCGTACACGGGACGAAGTCTTCAATCTTGTGTCTTCATAGTCCTGGAGTCCGGCTGAAGGTATAGTCCGGCTACCCGAACACCCCCTGATCTAGGACTCCCTCATGAGGACTCAGCAATCTCTCACCCTCGAGATCAAGACTATTTAAGCTTATGGGTAGGATGTGGTAATGAGGTGGAGCTGCAGCAAGCGCTAAGAAAAAATGGTGGCTAACATACACAAATAATAGTAAGATGAGAAGCTACGCAACGATCGAGAAGCTAGAAGTGATCAAGAAGTGATCCTGAAGCTACTTACGTCCAAACATAACCCAAGACCATGTTCACTTCCCGGACTCCGCCGAAAAGAGACCATCACGGCTACACATGCGGTTGATTCATTTTAATTAAGTCAAGTGTCAAGTTCTCTACAACCGGATATTAACAACTTCCCATTTGCCACATAACCGCGGGCACGGCTCTGAAAAGTTAATACCCTGCAGGGGTGTCCCAACTTTGCCCATCACAAGCTCTCACGGTCAACAAAGGATATTCCTTCTCCCGGTTAGTCTCGGGATCCCAGTTACAAGACATTTCGACAATGGTAAAACAAGACCAGCAAAGCCGCCCGAATGTGCCAACAAATCCCGATAGGAGTTGCACATATCTCATTCTCATGGCACACCGGACGAGCAATCCGTACAACTAAAACCAGCCCTCAAGTTTCCCCGAGGTGGCACTGCAAAGGGATCTAGTTTGGACGAACACTTAGAGGAGCACTGGCCCGGGGGGGTTAAATAAAGATGACCCTCGGGCTCGTAAAAACCCAAGGGACAAGGCTTAGGTTGTCAAATGTAAAACCAAGGTTGGGCTTTGCTAGAGGAGTTTTATTCAAAGCAAACTGTCAAGGGGGTCCCATAACCCCAACCGCGTAAGGAATGCAAAATTAAGGAACATAACACCGGTATGACGGAAAATAGGGCGGCATGTCGCGCGCAGAAAAACACAGAAAAGAAAATCTAAACGGACTCCAAAATTACCAAAGTAAATTTTCCCCGACTCCTAAAAGTGAGTCGAACAAAATGAACTTTTCTCGGGACCTAGATGCAAATTTTGAAAACACGCATTTTTCCCTATCCAAATAAAAGGCAAATAAACTCCGACAAATCCAATGATCCTTTTTTTCAAAATTTGAGAAGAACTCAAATATGAAAATGACGAAATCTCCAACTCTCTCCAAGGGTCCTTGAGTTGCGTGAAATTTCTAGGATCGACAAAATGCAAGAAAATATGATATGCATGATGATCTAGTGTATAACATTCCAAATTGAAAATTTGGGATGTTACAAACCTACCCCCCTTAAGATGAATCTCGCCCTCGAGATTCGGGTTGGCTAGAAAATAGGTGAGGGTGGTCCTTGAGCAAATCTTCTTCTCTCTCCCAGGTGGCTTCATCCTCTGAGTGGTGGTTCCACTGAACTTTACAAAACTTGATAACCTTGCTGCGGGTAACTCTACTGGCAAACTCGAGAATCTTGACGGGTTTCTCCTCATACGTTAGGTCGTCCTTTAACTGAATCGCTTCAAGCAGCACTGTATCTCTTAGTGGTACCTCCGCCATCTTGAAGTGACATTTCTTCAGCTGAGAAACATGGAATATGTCATGAACTCCTGACAGTCCCTCTGGTAATTCCAACTTATACGTGACTTCTCCCATACGTTGCAAGATCTTATATGGTCCAACGAAACACGGTGCTAATTTTCCCTTAACTCCAAAACACTTATATCCTCGTAGTGGGGATACTCGGAGATAAACTCTGTCTCTGGTTTCGTAAACTGTCTCCTTGCGTTTTGAATCTGCGTAGCTCTTCTACCTGGACTGGGCTACCTTGAGCCTATCGTGAATCAACTTCACGTTCTGTTCAGACTCTTTAATCAAATCGGGTCCAAACAACTGACGGTCTCCAACTTCGTCCCATGACAAAGGTGTCCTGCACCTCCTTCCGTATAAAGCTTCGAAAGGTGCCATCTTCAAACTGGTTTGGTAACTGTTGTTATAAGAAAACTCCGCATACGGCAAGTTATCGTCCCAACTACATCCATAATCTAGTGCACAAGCTCTTAGCATATCTTCCAAAATCTGATTGACTCTCTCAGTCTGTCCATCTGTCTGCGGATGAAAAGCGGTGATGAACTCTAGCCTGGTTCCCAAAGTTTCGTGTAACTGATTCCAAAACTTTGAGGTAAATTGGGTTCCTCTGTCTGATACAATAGTCCTCGGAACTCCATGCAAACAAATGATCCAAGTCATGTATATCTTTGCCAACTTAGCACTGGTGTAAGTGGTCTTAACTGGAATGAAATGTGCTACCTTCGTCAAACGATCAACTACTACCCATATTGAGTCATAACCTGCTTTCGTCCTAGGTAGTCTGGTGATAAAATCCATGCCTATCTTATCCCACTTCCAATCGGGTATCGGCAATGGTTGCAACAATCCGGCTGGCTTCTGATGCTCTGCCTTTACTCTATGACATATGTCACAAACTGCTACATATGCTGCAATATCCTTCTTCATTCCGGTCCACCAGAATGTCTCCTTCAAATCCAAATACATCTTGGTATTTGTCACATCCCTAGTTCTGGTATGACCTAGGCTAGCCTTCATGCTTGCATCATGTTTAAACTCCATTTAAATTTGAAATGGGGATTTGTGAAACCCTCAGAATCATTTCTGAAAATAACCCAAATAAAAAAAGTGCTCCAAAAGGGTCCAAGAAAATGTTCATGTCTCTCTCTGAAAATATTGGTGAGAGGCCATGTAGGAGTACATGGTGGGTTGTCTCACTGGAACCGTCCTTAAGCACCGAGTTCCGTGTATGTTGTCCAATGACTAGCTACTACCACACATTGGAATGCTTAAGTGCCCCTCTCGACTTATTAGCCAACTTGATCTCTGTCCAGGAGTCGCAAATAGTCTCTGGTGTTTGTAGGTAGTGCTATTTTTCTACCGAGTGGCACCCGACAGGGTGGACTTGGGACAGACTAGGCACACGTGGTCCGGTGTACCGAGTGGCACTCGGATGGTGGGCTCGGGAACCCTGTACACATCGTTTGGGGCCGTGAGCGAAACCTCGGCCGGATCTCCTTGCGGATGGAACCCGAATAGGTGATAAACCTGGACTAGAGTCTTGCGTGGTTAGTCAGGTCGTGGCCGACACCCTCGCCAGGCTTCCGCTTGAAGATTGCCGAGATACATGACGTGTACATGGCGGTAAGTGGCGAGAGCTTGTGTGAAGAAGTACACCCCTGCAGGGTTATCATGATCTATTCGAATAGCCGTGTCCTTGGTTATGGACTTCTTGGATGCTTACGTGGTACATAGACAACTTAAAGTGGATACTCTAAAATGCTCAAGACTAGTGTGAGTGCTATTGATGGCCTTCTCGTAGGGAGATGAGGATGAATCCTTAGTGGTGTATTGATGTGGTGATTAGTGGACTCGTGTGCGCTGCCTCATCTCAAAGAAGTTTCTCGTTGTCGTAGAACAGGATAGCCACTGAGTCAAAGCTGGCTTGCTGCAACTAAACCCCACATTACCTTCTTGATACTAATGCATATATGATAGGATCTGATGTAAGTCTTGCTGAGTACCTTTGTACTCACGTTTGCTTTATTTATGTTTTGCAGATGAGACATCTGTCTTACTAGTAGTTCCGCTTGGACTTCGACGAGTAGCTTGTTTCCTCAGCTACGATCTTGTACCCTTGGGAGGGTCTTGTAGATAGTCAGGCTTTCCAGCTCTTTTCTTTCGTAGTTGTTTGTACTCAGACATGTAATGCTTCCGTTGCTTGTATGCTCTGAATGATGGGTCATGTGACCCCTGCTTGTATTTATGCTATGTGGCTCTACTGAGCCTTTATCTATATGAGTTTGCGTTATGGTGTGATGCCATGTTGTACAGCACATACTTGCATGTTATGCGTACGTGTAGCGTGTATTGCTATGTGTGGGATCCGACAATCTGGTTGTTTATCCTTGGCAGCCTATCATATGGGGAAATGTAGTCTAGTGTTTTCTGAGCGATAGTAGTCCGCTACAGCCCGGTCCACCGGAGTCCTGCTAGCCCAGCACTACTGCTCGGAACACTTGACTGGCCGGCATGTGTTTCACTTTGTTCCTGTGTCTGTCCCTTCGGGGAAATGTCACGGGGTGACGACCGGAGTCCTGCCTAGCCTGCTACAGCCCGGGTTCCTCGGAGTCCTGTTAGCCCGGTGCTACAGCCCGGATACACACGCTGCTGACCGACACGCTCGATGTGAATCATGTATGCCTGTTCCCATAGGTTAGGGCCGCTTTGGGTTCACGACTAGCCATGTCGGCCCGGGTTCTCTGTCATATGGATGCTAGCGACACAATCATATACGCGAGCCAAAAGACGCAAACGGTCCTGGGCCATGGTAAGGCAACACCCGTGGGGATACCATGCGTGAGGCCGCAAAGTGATATGAGGTGTTACATGCTAGATTGGTGTGACTTAGAATCGGGGTCCTGACAGCTTTGGTATCAGAGCCTAACTTCCTGTGGGATTTCCAAGCCAACCTGGTCGAAGTTGTGTCTAGAAATTCTTTAGTTATGTAAGGGAATTGATTGTGGAAGGGAACGTAAGGCTCTTTTTACTCCTTATACCTCATGCCTTCTGATCTGAGTCATCCTATCTTTCCTACGGGGTTAAGGAACTAGGCTTCCTCTTTTGTCTATCAGGATCACGTGTTACTACTCCGTAGTCTCTTAGGATTGGTTGATCAGAGTCATATCCAAGTTCGAGTACCTCTGGTGTAGCCTGTTTAGTACTATCCCAGAACCTTGAGTGATGATGTTGAGTATGTTACTACCCCATTTTAGCAGGATGTCTCATTCTGAGCATTTTACTGCCGTTATGCTGCCGGAATTGCCCTAGGAGCTTGAGAGTTACTAATTTCCTTGCCCTACATTCTATAGTCTATAGTTGATGCTGATCCGTCCTTGGTTTCGTTTCTCAGGATGTCATCGGGTGAACGAAGTTCTGTTGCTCGTAGCCAGAACCCCGGGGATGGTAGGGATGAGGATCCTCCCGACCAACCTTCGGTGGCAGAGTTCATGTTAGAGATGGAGAGGAACAATCGTGAGTCTAACCGCTTGTTGGCACGTATCGAGGAGAACACCGCACATCAGTTCAAAGGGTATGTAACCATTCATGATTTCATTCGCTTGCACCCACCTACCTTTCATCATTCCATCAAGCCACTCGATGCAGATGACTGGCTCCGTAGTATTACACACAAGCTCCGTTCTGCGAACGTAGCTGAAAGTGACAAGGTCACCTATGCTACTTATCACCTGGAAGGTCCTGCTAGTATTTGGTGGCAGAACTATGAGACTATGCTTCCAGCTGGCCAGACACCCACCTGGAGAGATTTCACTGAGGCTTTCCGCGAGCATCACATTCCTCAGGCTCTCGTTGATCGCAAGAGAGAAGAGTTTTGTGGTTTCACCCAGAGTAAGATGGTTGTAGATGCTTACAGTAGAGAGTTTGAGAACCTCGCCCGCTATGCCACAGAAGAAGTGTCCACAGACGCCAAGAAGCAGGCTAGGTTCCGGAAGGGTCTCAACCCCAAGTTGCGTCGTGATCTCCACCTCCACCATTGCAATACATTCCAGGATCTTGTGAACAAGGCCATTAATGCGGAGACAGCTCAGCTCACTTACGAGGAGTCTCGTAAGCACACCCTTGATTTGGTTTCTTCCTCCGGCTCTACCTTGCAGAAGCGCCGGTTTTGGGTTTCGAACTCTGCTCTTCCACCTGGTTACTCACCGAGGCCCTCTTATGTGGCACCTCACCCAGTTCAGTTACATGCTCCACCCAGGCCTATTGGTAGACCGCTTGTCAAGGCGGGCCCACGTCCTACTTCAGGGACTTGCTTCACATGCGGAGAGCCATGACACTATGCACGTGACTGCTCTCAAACCAGCTATGCCCCACCCCAGCCTGAGAAGTCTGTTCGCCGTGATAAGCCATCACGCAAGATGATTAGTGTCAAGTCAGCTCCCACCGAACGTGGATGTGTGCATCACGTCTCAGCTAAAGACACTCGTGATGATCCGGATGTCGTTCTTGGTACCCTCCTTGTCAATTGCCATCCAGCTTCGGTTTTGTTCGATACCGGAGCATCTCACTCCTTCATCTCTGAAGGCTATGCTCGTTTGCACGACATGTCATTTTGTGATATGCCAACTCCACTTGAAATCCAAACTCCAGGGTCTAGATGGCAAACTACCAGAATAAGCCATGGTAATGAAATCCTTGTTGACCGACTGGTATTCCTTGCATCACTTATAGCCCTCAAGTCTACAGATATTAACATCATCTTGGGTATGGACTGGATGAAAGCTCATCATGCCAAGATTGATTGTTACACAAGGTCTGTTCAGCTTACACACCCATCCGGCAAGATAGTCACCGTCTCCACTAGAGTTGCAAAGCGTCAGCTCTATTCTCTTAATGCCAACCCTCTTCCTGACCTAGAAGATATCTCAGTAGTCCGTGACTTTCCGGATGTCTTTCCAGAGGAACTGCCAGGTATTCCACCTGACAGAGATGTAGAATTTGTCATAGATATTATCCCAGGAACCGCTCCAATCTCTAGGAGACCTTACAAGATGGCACCCTTAGAACTAGCTGAGCTTAAGAAACAACTCGATGAATCCTTGCAAAAGGGTTTCATCCGTCCCAGTTCTTCTCCCTGGGCTTGCCCCGTTCTCTTCGTTAAGAAGAAGGATGGTACGGACCGGATGGTTTTAGATTATTGTCCCGTTAATTTGGTCACGATAAAGAACAAGTATCCGCTCCCCAGGATCAACGACCTGTACGATCAGCTCGCTGGATCCTCAGTCTTTTCCAAGATGGATTTGAGGTTAGGCTACCACCAAATCAAGATCAGAAATGGGGACATTCCTAAGACGGCTTTTGTCACTCGTTATGGTCAGTATGAGTACACCGTCATGTCCTTTGGTCTAACCAACGCTCCAGCTACTTTCTCTCGCTTGATGAACTCGATCTTCATGGAGTACCTAGACAAGTTTGTCGTGGTTTACCTCGATGATATCCTTATTTACTCAAAGAACGAGGAAGAGCATGCCGAACATCTTAAACTTGTGCTAGAAAAACTCAAAGAGCACCGCCTTTATGGCAAGTTCTCCAAGTGCGAATTTTGGTTGCCAGAAGTGACCTATCTCGGCCACGTAATCTCTGGTAAGGGCATTGCTGTCAATCCCGAAAGAGTTCAGGCCGTTCTTGATTGGACTCCGCCTGAAATAGTTAAGCAAGTTAGGAGTTTCCTTGGTCTAGCCAGTTATTGTCGCCGCTTCATTGAGAACTTCTCCAAAGTGGCCAAACCTCTCACGGAACTTCTCAAGAAAGATAAAAAGTTTGAGTGGTCCCCAAAGTGTGAGCACAGTTTTCAGGAACTGAAAAGATGCCTGACTTCTGCTCCCATACTTGTGTCACCGGATTTCACTAAGGACTTTGTTATCTATTGTGATGCCTCACGACAGGGACTAGGTTGCATTCTTATGCAAGATCGCCATGTGATTGCCTATGAATCTCGACAGTTGCGTCCACATGAGGAGAATTATCCTACCCATGATCTAGAGCTTGCAGCCGTAGTCTATGCACTTAAGACCTGGCGACATTACCTTCTTGGTAAACGTTGCGAGATTTACACCGATCACCAGAGTCTCAAGTATATCTTCACCCAACCAGATTTGAACCTTAGGCAAAGACGTTGGTTGGAGTTGATCTCAGATTATGACTTAGGGATTACCTACACCCCAGGCAAGGGGAATGTTATGGCTGATGCGCTAAGTCGTAAGTCCTATTGCAACAATCTCATGTTGCAACAGGGCCAGCCACTTCTCCATGAGGAATTATGTAAGCTTAACCTTCACATTGCTCCTCACGGATTCCTTTCTACCTTGGTGGCTAAACCTACCCTTGAGGATCAGATCATTACTGATCAGAAGTTTGATAGGGGTGTTATCCGCATCAAGAGAAACATTAAGAAGGGAGTTGGTGGATGTTTCTCCATGGATGACCGAGGTGTTGTTTTCTTTGAGAATCGCTTGGTGATTCCCAAGAATCAACATCTGCGACAACTAATTCTAAAGGAGGCACATGAATCCCCTCTCATGATTCATCCCGGTAGTACTAAGATGTATCAGGACCTACGCCAGAGGTTCTGGTGGACTAGGATGAAGAGAGAAATCGCTGAGTTCATTGCTAACTGTGACGTTTGTCATCGCGTTAAGGCAGAACATCAGAGGCCTGCTGGCACTCTTCAGCCTTTAGCTATTCCTGAATGGAAATGGGATAAAGTTGGTATGGACTTCATCACCGGCTTTCCCAGGACCAAGAGAGGGAATAATGCTATCTTCATAGTCATTGATCGTCTTTCCAAAGTGGCTCACTTCCTACCTGTTCGAGAGAGTATCACCGCTAGTCAGCTCGCTGACTTATATATTTCTCGAATAGTGTCACTTCATGGTGTTCCACTAGAGATCAATTCAGATCGTGGTAGTCTTTTCACTTCTCACTTCTGGGAGAGTTTCCAAACTGCCATGGGCACCCATCTTTCTTTCAGTACCGCTTTCCACCCTCAATCAAGTGGTCAGGTGGAAAGGGTCAACCAGATTCTTGAAGACATGCTTAGAGCTTGTGTTATCTCATTCGGTATGGATTGGGAGAAGTGTCTTCCTTTTGCCGAGTTTTCTTATAACAATAGCTATGAATCCAGCCTCAAGAAAGCTCCTTTTGAGGTTCTCTATGGACGAAGATGTCGAACACCTTTGAACTGGTCAGAAACCGGTGAACGGAAATTCTTTGGACCGGATATGATCTAGGAGGCAGAGGAGCAAGTTCGCATCATTCGTGAGAATTTGAAAACCGCCCAATCTCGTCAAAAGAGCCAGTATGACCCTCGTCATAAGGAAGTGGCTTATGAAGTTGGCGATAAGGCTTATCTTCGGGTTACTCCTCTAAAGGGTACCCATCGATTCGGTATCAAGGGCAAGTTGGCTCCTCGTTACATTGGTCCCTTTCTCATTCTTGCTAAACGAGGAGAGGTTGCCTACCAGTTGGAACTACCACCACATCTTTCTCGAGTTCACGATGTCTTCCACGTCTCTCAACTCAGGCGTTGCTTCTCGGATCCCATCCGCGAAGTGGACCACGAAACGCTTGATCTCCAGGATAACCTCACCTATCGAGACTACCCTGTATGCATCCTTGATCAAGCAGAGCGTGTCACACGACGTCATAACATCAAGTTCCTCAAGGTTCAGTGGTCTCATCATTCTGAGAGAGAAGCCACTTGGGAGCGTGAAGATCGTCTTCGACTTGAGTACCCCGCTTTCTTCCCGCCGACTCCTGAATCTTGGGACGAGATTTCTTCGAGTGGGGGCGAGTTGTCACATCCCTAGTTCTGGTATGACCTAGGCTAGCCTTCATGCTTGCATCATGTTTAAACTCCATTTAAATTTGAAATGGGGATTTGTGAAACCCTCAGAATCATTTCTAAAAATAACCCAAATAAAAAAAGTGCTCCAAAAGGGTCCAAGAAAATGTTCATGTCTCTCTCTGAAAATATTGGTGAGAGGTAAAATTCAAACCAATATTTTTAGGAGCTTATAAATATTTATTTTGGCCATTTGGAATTAATGCATAATTATTTGTATTGGATTTATATTTGTTATATATATTCAAATATACTCCAATAATTCTGATTTTTAATGTGGGGCTTTGGAATAATCCAATTAGTTCCTACAATAATTTTCAGAAGCATATAAAATGATTTGGTATTTTTATCAAATCAAAACAAATGTCAGAAAATTAGAAAAGGAAACAGAAAAGGGAGAGATACCTACCTGGGCCACTTACCAAATCGGCCTAGCAGCTCGGCCCAGCTGACTGGTCGACGCCAGTCATCGTCTCCACCGCGCCAGGAGGACGGCGCGCGTGTGCCCGACGCGCGCGAGCACGCGCGGCCACCTCCTGCTTCCTCGCTCGCCGCTGGAGGCACCTGACAACGCCACGCATCCCCCTCGGGCCTCTCTCACTTCCCCCCAACTCTCTCCTCTCCTCTCCCTCGCTCTCTCTCTGACGGCCGAGCACCCCCGCCGCCACCGACGAGCACCACCGCGGCCACCGGCCACCCCTCGCCCTGCCGCTGCGCCCAGGAGCTCCGCCACATTGCCGGCTACCTCTCCTTCAAGTCACACGCCTCGGGAAGCCCTGCAGCGTCGCCTTCAAGCTCTTCCTCAACCTGCGGCCGCCGGCGACTTCGTCGTTGATTCGCCGGACCCCGTGCCTCCCCTGCCTCGCCAGCAGCACCAGAAGAACTACAGTGAGCCTCTGCACCGTTTCCCCATGCCCCGTTGCCTAATTTGCACCCTAGCTAGTTCCACCACCCTGCTCGAGAGCTTGGCTCCGCCGTTCATGGCGCCACCATGGCCAGGGGCCGAGCCAGCCGCAATCGAGCACGTCGTCGTGTTCCTGGTGACGCCAGGAACCTGTAGGGCCTCTCCGCTCGCCTCCCCGTGCCTTGTAGCCTCGAATCCGAGCTCGCCCGAGCTCCGGCCGCTGCCTCAAGCCTGATTCCGGTGAGCTCCGGCCGTCCCTGCCTCTTCCACTTGCCCCAGAAGACGCGGACGAGCTCTGGCTCCTCGCTCGTGGTCTCCGCCGCCCGAATGGTCGCCGGAGGGTGAATCCCGCGCCCTCCGCCGCGTCTGCTGCCGCCGGCGGCTAAACGCCGGCGCGTTAGCCCCAGTTGACCAGGGGGTTTGACCTCCCCTGGCTCAATGACAGGTGGGGCCCGGCTCGGCTAATTTCAGTTTAGGATTAGTTTAAAAATTAATTAACCTCTGTTAGTTAACCATGACACTGACGGGTGGACCCCGCGTGTCAGGTTTGACCTGGACAGCCGCATTGACCCGCTGATGTAGTGATGACGTCAGGCTGATGCAATATATCCTTTTCTGGAATTAAAATAAATCAGGAAATTCCAGAATATATTCAAAACTTCAAAAATTCATAGAAATTCAACCGTAACTCAGATTGAAATAACTTATATATGAAAAATTATCAGAAAAATTTAATCTATCCATCTGTACCATTTTCATGCATGACAAACTAACCTATACATGCTGTATATGTGAAAACACACTTATGGCATATTTAAGAGCTTATTTTGGACTTACATTTGAATCTTTAGTTCAACTGGACTTTAACCAAATGAATGCTAGTTGCATTAGCTCCAATAACATCACATCTTCATGCCATGTTCATGCATCATAATGTTGCATATGCTCGCGTTTGATTGCCGACACCGTTCCTCCTCGATAGGACCTGCTCCGGAGACCGTTCCAGAGTACCTGTCTGAGGAGCAGTGCCTTCCTTGTTGTTCTACCAGGCAAGCAACCCCCCTTGTTCATTCCGATACAATCCCACTCTCTCGCTCCTACTCTCTTTTATTGCATTAGGACAACAACGATTCAACTGCTACTTTATGCTGCGGTAGTTGAACCCATTCCTCTGCATGACCTGTCATTGCCACAGTAAATAGTTGAAACCCACTAGCATGTGTAGGGGTTGATTGAGCCATGTTGTGTTCTTGCCATGCCATGTCTGCTATTGCTTAGAGTTGTGTCAAGTCTGATTCATCGGGAATGAATTGGAGTGGTACGATATGTTCTGGTACTGAGAGTTAAGCATGTGAACACGAGTTGGTAAAGGTAGCGGTGAGAGGCCATGTAGGAGTAGATGGTGGGTTGTCTCACTGGAACCGTCCTTAAGCACCGAGTTCCGTGTATGTTGTCCAATGACTAGCTACTACCACACATTGGAATGCTTAAGTGCCCCTCTCGACTTATTAGCCAACTTGATCTCTGTCCAGGAGTCGCAAATAGTCTCTGGTGCTTGTAGGTAGTGCTATTTTTCTACCGAGTGGCACCCGGCAGGGTGGACTTGGGACAGACTAGGCACACGTGGCCCGGTGTACCGAGTGGCACCCGGATGGTGGGATCGGGAACCCTGTACACATTGTTTGGGGCCGTGAGCGAAACCTCGGCCGGATCTCCTTGCGGATGGAACCCGGATAGGCGATAAACCTGGACTAGAGTCTTGTGTGGTTAGTCAGGTCGTGGCCGACACCCTCGCCAGGCTTTCGCTTGAAGGTTGCCGAGATACATGACGTGTACATGGCGGTAAGTGGCGAGAGCGTGTGTGAAGAAGTACACCCCTGCAGGGTTATCATGATCTATTCGAATAGCCGTGTCCTCGGTTATGGACTTCTTGGATGCTTACATGGTACATAGACAACTTAAAGTGGATACTCTAAAATGCTCAAGACTAGTGTGAGTGCTATTGATGGCCTTCTCGTAGGGAGACGAGGATGAATCCTTAGTGGTGTATTGATGTGGTGATTAGTGGACTCATGTGCACTGCCTCATCTCAAAGAAGTTTCTCGTTGTTGTAGAACAGGATAGCCACTGAGTCAAAGCTGGCTTGCTGCAACTAAACCCCACATTACCTTCTTGATACTAATGCATATATGATAGGATCTGATGTAAGTCTTGCTGAGTACCTTTGTACTCACGTTTGCTTTATTTATGTTTTGCAGATGAGACATCTATCTTACTAGTAGTTCCGATTGGACTTCGACGAGTAGCTTGTTACCTCAGCTACGATCTTGTACCCTTGGGAGGGTCTTGTAGATAGTCAGGCTTTCCAGCTCTTTTCTTTTGTAGTTGTCTGTACTCAGACATGTAATGCTTCCGTTGCTTGTATGCTCTGAATGATGGGTCATGTGACCCCTGCTTGTATTTATGCTATGTGGCTCTTCTGAGCCTTTATCTATATGAGTTTGTGTTATGTTGTGATGCCATGTTGTACAGCACATACTTGCATGTTATGCGTATGTGTAGCGTGTATTGCTATGTGTGGGATCCGACAATCTGGTTGTTTATCCTTGGCAGCCTATCATATGGGGAAATGTAGTCTAGTGTTTTCTGAGCGATAGTAGTCCGCTACAGCCCGGTCCACCGGAGTCCTGCTAGCCCAGCACTACTGCTCGGAACACTTGACTGGCCGGCATGTGTTTCACTTCGTTCCTGTGTCTGTCCCTTCGGGGAAATGTCACGCGGTGACGACCGGAGTCCTGCCTAGCCTGCTACAGCCCGGGTTCCCCGGAGTCCTGTTAGCCCGGTGCTACAGCCCGGATTCACACGCTGCTGACCGACACGCTTGATGTGAATCATGTATGCCTGTTCCCAGAGGTTAGGGCCGCTTTGGGTTCACGACTAGCCATGTCGGCCCGGGTTCTCTATCATATGGATGCTAGCGACACAATCATATACGCGAGCCAAAAGACGCAAACGGTCCTGGGCCATGGTAAGGCGACACCCGTGGGGATACCGTGCGTGAGGCCGCAAATTGATATGAGGTGTTACATGCTAGATTGGTGTGACTTAGAATCGGGGTCCCGACAGTATTTCCTGGGTGAATCGAATATGGTGAATCATGTGCCTCTTATAGAATCAACTTCCTGATCTCCGGGTCATTGGGCACATAAACATGGTCCTCAAACCATAGGGTATCATGCTCATCCTCACAAAATCCCTTCGCTTTTCCTTTGCTTAGTTTCTCCTTTGTAGAAGCAATCTCCTTGTTAGATTTTTGAGCCTCTCTAATTTTATCAATCAATGTTGATTGAATCTCCAATGCTGCTACATAGCCTTTCGGAACTATTTCTAAACTTAGTTCGCGAAGGTTTTCTAATAACTCCTTGGGTATTTCCTCCGTTATTAACATATTGACATGGCTCTTACGGCTCAATGCGTCAGCTACTACATTAGCTTTTCCGGGATGGTAATGCAATCTCATATCATAATCCTTGATGAGCTCCAACCATCTCCTTTGTCTGAGATTCAACTCCTTCTGCGTGAAAATGTACTCCAAACTCTTGTGATCCGTGTACACCTCACAATGATTTCCAATGAGGAAATGTCTCCATGTCTTCAATGCATGCACTATGGCTGCTAACTCCAAATCATGTGTGGCGTAATTCAATTCGTGAGGCTTCAGTTGTCGTGAAGCATACGAAACAACTCTACCTTCCTGCATAAGCACTGCTCCAAGTCCTCGACGTGAAGCGTCGCAATACACCTCATAATCCTTGGTCTGATCTGGCAAAATCAACACTGGTGAGGTAACCAATTGTTTCTTCAACTCCTGGAAACTAGCCTCACACTCCTCAGTCCAATTGAACTTGGTATCCTTCTTCAACAACTCCGTCATAGGCTTCGCAATCTTTGAAAAGTTCTCAATGAATCTCCGGTAGTATCCTGCGTGTCCAAGAAAACTCTGGATCTCTCCAACTGTCGTTGGTGCTTCCCATTCGGTTACTGTCTCAACCTTTGTGGGGTCAACTGCTATCCCTTCTCCGGATATAACATGTCCAAGAAATCCAACTTCCTTCAATCAAAACTCACATTTGCTAAATTTGGCATATAACTGATGTTCCCTTAGTTTACGCAAATGTTACTTATGCTCTTCTTCATTCTTTGAATAAACCAGGATATCATCAATGAACACTACGACGAACTTATCCAAAAACTACATAAACACTTTGTTCATCAGGTTCATAAAATAGGCAGGCGCGTTAGTCAATCCAAATGACATAACGGTATACTCATACAATCCATATCTCGTGGTAAAAGCTGTCTTCGGAATATCCTGTTCTCGGATCTTCAACTGGTGGTACCCTGATTGCAAATCGATCTTGGAAAACATTTTAGCTCCTTGCAAATGATCAAACATATCATTTATCATTGGCAGTGGGTACTTGTTCTTGATGGTTACTTCATTTAATCCACGGTAATCAACAACCATCCGTAAGGATCCATCCTTCTTCTCCACTAGAAGTACGGGTGATCCCCAAGGTGAAGAACTTGGGCGAATGTAACCTTTCTCCAATATCTCCTTAATCTGAATCTTAATTTCTACCAAATCCTTTGCTGGCATCCGGTATGGCCGCTTCGATATTGGACCTGTACCTGGCAATAACTCAATCAAAAACTCAATGTGCCTATCCGGTGGCATGCCTGGCAACTCTTCAGGAAATACATCAGGGAAATCCTTTACCACTAGTACTTCCTCCTGCACAACTCCTGTTAGGCAATTTACTTGTGTCCTATTTGGCACATGCCGGGATACATACTTGATCCGTCTTCCTTCTGGCGTTGTAAGCAAAATTGACTTACTAGCACAATCAATGTTTCCTCCATACATCGATAGCCAATCCATACCAAGAATCACATCTAGGCCTTGAGATTCCAGAATAATCAAATCTGTTGGAAAAACATGCCTTCCTATGCTTAATGGCACTTGAAAGCATCCTTGACTGGCCATGTATTCTGCTCCTGGCGAGCTTACTAGCATAGGGGTTTTAAGAATCCTAGTGGGCAGGCTATATTTTTCCACAAATCCCCTTGATATGTATGAATGTGATGCACCAGTATCGAAAAGAACGAGTGCGGTAAATGACTTGACCAAAAACTTACCAATTACTGCATCAGGCTGATCTTCAACCTCCTCCACGTTAACGTGGTTCACCTGTCCCCTATTGAAAGGGTTCGGCTTCTTCCCTGAGCTCCCATTGCCATTTCCATTCTGGCCTTCAGGACATTCATTGGCATAATGTCTGGTCTTGGAACACTTGAAACAGGTGACTTGACTCATATCTCTCTTGGATGGGGTTGATGGGGTGGTCCGGTTCTGGCCGTTGCTTCCTCCATTCCCATTACCATTCTTGTGGCTGTTATGGTTGTGCGAACTACCTCCTCCATGGGTATGCTGAAACTGAAATCCCGATTTAGGGGTAAAACGGGGCTTCTGCTGGGCTCCAGAGTTATACTTCCCCTGTCCATACTTCCTCTTGTGGTTCTCAATCTGCTGTTGCTTCCCTTCAATCATGATGGTACGATCTACCAACTCCTGGTAGTTATTGAAACTTGCTACCATCAACTGCATACTCAACTCATCATTCAGTCCTTCCAGGAACTTCTCCTGCTTAGTTGCATCCGTAGCAACGTCGTCTGGGGCATAACGTGCTAACTTGCTGAAGTTGTCAACGTACTGGCCAACTATCCTTCCTCCTTGGCATAAGTTGCGAAACTCACGCTTCTTCATGGCCATAGCTCCTGCTGAAACATGTGCAGTGCGGAAAGCTTGCTAAAATTGATCCCATGTGACAGTGTCAACTGGGAAGGTGGCTGTGAAATTCTCCCACCATGATGTCGCGGGTCCATCAAGCTGATGTGCGGCAAACTTCACTTTCTCACTATCCGTGCATCCTGCAGTGGTCAACTCCCTTCCTATCTTGCGGAGCCATTCTTCTGCTACTATCGGCTCGGTGCTACTAGAAAACACCGGTGGATTCAGCCTAAGGAAACGGGCTAAGTGGTCAACAGGTGGCGGTGGTGGAGGTGGGTTGTTGTTGTTGTTGTTCTGCTGATTCTGAACTAACAATTGCATCAATTGATTCTGTTGCTGGATCAACTGAGTGAGCTCCGGTGGAAATCCATTATCACGTCTCGGAGGCATCTGAGGGTTTAGAAAAGATGAGATATAAGAATAGAGTGAGGTCTAAAGAGGAAACACTACCCCAATGCACATGAGCAAATTCACACAAAATCACCTCATTCAATCAAACAAGGGCTTACAATCGGTCTAGATCTATCAAAAAAGTGCTCGAACTATAGTGTTTACATGGGGGAAAATACTACTAATATTTGGTGGTCATCTAAAAATTTGAGCCGGTGGAAGACTCCATGATGTCCGCTCCAGCTTCGTCTTCAAAGTCGGGTTCACTTGGATCCGAATCAGTGTCGTCGATGATGAAGTAGTTGTCCGGACATGCGACGTACATGTCTTCCTTCCTGGATGCTAACTCCCTCCTGAGTTCTTCAATCTCTTGCTTAAGATCGCCATTGTGTCTTGCTAGGGCTATGATCTCGTCCATGTAGTCCTTGTGTGTAGCCTTCAGTTCTCCTTCTAGCTCGATGATCCTTGCCTTCGCGTTCTTCAACTCTATCATATCGTTGCACATCTGGTTCTCGTGGCGTCGAATGTGCTGGTTTAACTCCTGGATGAATGTTGTAATGGATCTATCCTTCTTGGTGCTGACTAACTCCCATTGTTCGTCTCGGCGTCCGCAAATCTGGTAGATAGTGTCCTTGAGGTCTTCTTGATAAACTTCTCCAATGCGTCCTATGGTGATATGGGCTGCCATGCTCTTTCCCAGACTCCAAGTTGGTGCATTGAAAACACTATCTATGGGCTTCGTGATTGGCGCGAATGTCCTTCCCGGAACGTGAGCTTGAATCTTCCAGCGCTCCTCTTCAGGCAGAGTGGCGTTGAAGGTTCCCGTGAAACTTGGTAATCCAATGTTCAAGTACTTGGTGACTTCCTTCAAGTGAAATCCAAAAGGTGTGCCTTCATCCGGTTGAGCGTACTTGATCTTCGCGTCCTTCATCCTAAAGAGTAGAAAAGATGAGGAGTTAGAAAATGAGGAGAGAATAGTGACCTATGGCTTTAACTTAGTGGTCGTGTCCTACAGTCAGCGTGTGCTCTGATACCATCTCTGTAGCGACCCGACCCGAATGGATCAAGTCTCTATGCTCCGGTGTCATCCCTAGAACAGTAATGCAGAGACCACACAGTACTTCGAAGGATTTATAGCAGAGTAGCAATCACACACTTATTACATCGGTGTCTCAAAAGAGAACTTATTACAATAAATATGGCTTAAGGCCATCTAATATCGATAACAGCGGAAGACTTGGAAGATAAATGGGTCCATCAACTCCAACGGCATCACTGAGTATAGAACCACGACCTAAAAGCACCTTAATCGTCGTCTGAAAAGTCTGCAACATGAAAGTTGTAGCCCGAAAACGGGTCAGCACATGGAATATGCTGGCAATGTAACACATAGACAGTAATGGAATGAAACAGCTATACTATATGCATATTTGGCTGGTGGAAAGCACTATGGTTATAGTTTTGCGTAAAGCCAGTTTTTCCCTATTGCAAAGGAATAAATTTATTTAACTATCATGGTAGTTGAACATCGAGAATGGTTGACAGCATTCCGATCCCAATTAAGTGAACAATTAAAACCCAATAATATTATTTAGAAGTAACATGATGAGATTCACATGATATTCAAGTACTAGATACTCAAGATGTCCATAACCGGGGACACGGCTAATCATGACTAGTTTATTACACTCTGCAGAGGTTTGCGCACTTTTCCCCACAAGACTCGATCGCCTCCGTTAGGCTTCTCGCACTACTGGTGTTTGAGAAACGGATGACCGAGACACAGTCTTTCAGAAGCGCTAGCACCTTACGATGGATAGACCGGTACCCCTACTTTCCCCTACATCTGCTAGTCTACCCTGTAAGAGTTCGCACGACTTAGTCAACTATGCCAGAGCCCATATTGGCTTGTGGCTGCACACGGAAGTTTCTAGCATGAAAGATGTTATGATCCCTTTGAGCCTGGGTGGCGGTCCAAAAGAAAACAGGCAAGTCCTGATAGACATCAGGTGCCTCAATCCACCCAGATGTGTGTTTAAGTTGCCACCTTAGATAAACCATTAAAATTATCAATCTCACATCTGTCATGGATATCACTCACCCAATCCACGTCTACTAGCATAGCATGGCATAATAAGCAAACGTAGAAGTAACTCCCAAAGGTTTCATAATAAACAGGTAATAGGTACTACCTCATCTACTTCCCATCCCACAATTTAATTAGATCCTAATCATGCAATGTGTGAGGGTTGATCTAATGCAATAAAACTGGGTTGTAGAAAAGGTATGATCAAAGTGTTACTTGCCTTGCTGATGATCCGCGAGTCCTAGAGATTCGAAGTAATAGGCGGTGCAATCCGGGTAATCTATGGCAGACAAACATAAAGCATACAATAAGTACTCATCTAATGCACAGGTAAGACTCGAACAAGAGATAGAACCAGAAAGTTCAACTTAAGAACTCCGGTTGCAAAGAAAGAACGAACCGAACAAAGCAACGAAAAACAAACGGCGGAAGAAAACAACTCGGTTCTAGCAAGTTGAAACTAGGTCAAGTTTTACAGTAGCAAAAACTTATTTAAGTTGATTAGTCGGAACGGCGGTTTCGAAACGAAACTCCAGGCGCTTGAATCACCTGAGTCCGATAAACGAGTGAGAAGATAGACTAGAACGAAGATCGGATCTGAGATCGCGATCGCGGAATAAATCCGACAAAAAGAAAAAGAAGAACGGTTAAACGAATAGGCGTTCGTTAACCGGGAATAACCGGTGATCACATTCGTTAGGACGAACGGTTCGGCGAACGGTCTCTAGGCAACTAAACCGGAAAAGAAAACGAAACCGATCTAGGGTTTCGGAAAGAAAACCGAAACGAAAAACCGGAGAGGAAAAGAAAAAGAATCGGAAGAAAAAGAAAAGAACCGGAACGGTTTATAAGAAAAACCGAACCGAGGGGAGGGATGGTGCGGCGCGGGGCTACATCCGGCGAGGCTCCGGCGAACGGTGGTGTAAGGCGGCGCTAGGGCGACGGCGGCGTCGGCAGTGTAAGCGGAGGCGGCGCTAGGGCGGCACGGGGTGAGGGGCGCGGGCGGGAGGCGCGGGGTGATGTGGGGGAAAAGGGGGGTGTGGGGGTATTTAAAGAGGGGAGGGGGAGAGAAAACTTGGGGGAGGGGCGAGAAAAAGGGGAGGAGAGGAGTCCTACTATGACTCGGGTGGGGCGGCGGCGGTGGCTGCGCGGCGCGCGCGCGGGGGAGGGGCCTGGCCGGCCGGCTGCTGGGCCTTTGCCCAGGCGCGCTGCGGATTTTTTTTAAGTTTCATGCGCAGAAAAACACAGAAAAGAAAATCTAAACAGACTCCAAAATTCCCAAAGTAAATTTTCCCCGACTCCTAAAAATGAGTCGAACAAAATGAACTTTTCTCGGGACCTAGATGCAAATTTTGAAAACACGCATTTTTCCCTATCCAAATAAAAGGCAAATAAACTCCGACAAATGCAATGATCCTTTTTTTCAAAATTTGAGAAGAACTCAAATATGAAAATGATGAAATCTCCAACTGTCTCCGAGGGTCCTTGAGTTGCGTGAAATTTCTAGGATCGACAAAATGCAAGAAAATATGATATGCATGATGATCTAGTGTATAACATTCCAAATTGAAAATTTGGGATGTTACAGGAACAAAACACCAGGCAAACTAGTATATAGATGCATTAATTAAATAAGAGATAATGTGATATCCCAACATATCCATGTTCCAACATGAACAAACTTCAACTCCACCTGCAACTATAACGCTATAAGAGGGACTGAGCAAAGCGGTAACATAGCCAAACAACGGTTTGCTAGGAAGGTGGGTTAGAGGCTTGACATGGAGATATGGGAGGCATGATAAACAAGTGGTAGGTAGCGCGGCATAGCGATAGAACGAACAACTAGCAAGCAAAGATAGAAGTGATATCGAGGGTATGGTGATCTTGCGTGCAATGTACTAAGAGTTGTCGAAAGCTTGATCCTTGTTAGCGTACTCAACAGGTTCCTCGTTCACGTACTCGTCTCCCGGCTCTACCCAAGGCAAGAACACAAGCAATGGAACAACAATCAATCACGGTGCAATGCACAAGCAACATGCTGCAAAACATGGCATGGAATGCAAGATATGATGTGCAACGCATATGGTACTCCAGAAGGAAAAGGATGATCAAGGCATCAACTTGTCAAAACAAGTATGCCTCTGGAAAGATGGGGTGATTTTGGTCAAAATCGATATAAGGATCACCGAAAACGGATGCACGGTTTGCAAATGACAAGCAATACAAGGATGACGCAAAACTGCGATTAACAGCATGATAGCACTTAGATTGCAACTAGAAACTAAGATACTACACTCCAACATAGCAACAAAGCATATGGTAGTGATGTACAAGAGATGCTTGACAAAACATGAACAGTGAGCTACGGCTAAATCACACAAGAACGGGTTCGAAATAGCATAGCAAAAATGTAAATGATATCAGCTTCACAGACTTGGAGAAATTACTAACATGTCAAAAACAACATCAGGAAGCAATGTTTAGACAAAGCAAACAACATGCTATAGAGTTGTGGGTGGTGATCGTCGTACTGGTTACCACGAAAGTCTTATTTTGATTCGGTGATATTGTTGGATGAAGCGGCCTAGACCAACCTTACATGACAACGTTCATGAGACCGGTTCCACCGATAGACATGCAACTAGGTTTGCATAAGGGTGGCTGTGGGTGTCTGTTTCTCCAACTTTTGTTGAATCGAATTTGACTGTGGCCGGTCCTTGTTGAAGGTTAAAATAGCAAACTTGATAAATCACCGTTGTGGTTTTGATGCGTAGGTAAGAACGGTTCTTGCTAGAAGCCCGTAGCAGCCAAGTAAAACTTGCAACAACAAAATAGAGGATGTCTAACTTGTTTTTGCAGGGCATGTTATGATGTGATATGGTCAAGACATGATGTGATATATGTTATTGTATGAGACGATCATGTTTTGTCGAAGTTATCGGCAACTGGTAGGAGCCTTGGTTGTCGCTTTATTGTATGAAATGCAAACGCCATGTAATTGCTTTACTTTGTCACTATGCGTTAGCGATAGTTGTAGAAGCAATAGTTGGTGAGACGACCACGACGCTACGATGGAGATCATGACGGTGCTTTGGAGATGGAGATGAAAGGCACAAGATGATGATGGCCATATCATATCACATATTTTGATTGCATGTGATGTTTATCTTGTATGCATCTTATTTTGTTTAGTACCTCCAGGAGTTGCAGACCCAGGGATTTATACCTCCAGCGTATATGGTCCCCGTCCGAGCCGGGCTCACCAATTCTAATGGCGGGGAGCAAGCGGAGAGCTTCCCTAATCCCTCCAAGGGGGAGCGGGTATGCCTTGTCCACTACTTACTAAGGGGACTCGGATTTCCAATTCATCCGTTCCTCCACGGGCTCCTGGAGTTTTACGGCCTCCAGTTACATAATTTCACCCCTGCTTCCATATTACACATCACAGGTTATGTTGCCATTTGTGAGCTGTTTTTGGGCTGTGAGGCTCATTTCGAGCTGTGGAAAAGGATATTCTGCCTTGTGCCCCGCACACAGAAGGGGTCACATTATCAAGTGGGCGGAGCCAAAATATGGCGCATCGCCGAGACCGGATACCCGTCCGGCACTCCGAGGAAGACGTACGAACACTGGCCTTCGGAGTGGTTTTACATGGAGGACGTCCCCCTTCTAGACCCTATTTAGCGGGGTCTTCCCGAGTTCAACAACACTCCTTTGAAGAAACGTCGAAGTTGGCGCCCACAGAGCCCCCAGGAGGAATATAACGGAGAAGTCCTTTATCTGATGAACCGGATTAAAGCGCTGGCTCAATCAGGATTGACAATAATCTAGGTTATGTCAATATGCATAATGCGGGGGGTGGAACCGCTTCAATATCGAGGGCACCCCTATGGTGTTTTAATGGGGAAGACGATGCCACCCGTTGCGGGCAGAAGGGACCGGACTCATCTGCTGCTTTAGCAAAAGTTCTGTCTGAGTTGTTCAAGGGAGAGGAAGAGGAGTTCATCCATATTAAACCACGGGACTGATTCTCCATGTACAACCCTCCAAGCTGGGAGAGTTGTACCTTTTTATTCTCAACCTTCCCGCATTCTTTGTCGTAGGTACTCACCTTGCCATTTCACGGCAGGAACTGCAAAAAGCGGTAAGGGAGGTCAACAACCCACCTCCACAACCGGAGGACCCCGGCCGGGCCCTCGATCCCGGACTTGAAGAGGATCCGGACATATTCGTGGAGCTGATAGACAGGCAATTCTATCAATTAAGCTGTGATGACACCATGGTGGCCATAACGACCGACTATCCCGGACAACTCCCTGCGTCGCACGTAAGAAAAAACAAGTCCCAACTCCCAAAAAAGGATCCCCTTTTATGCACTGCACCTATCGGACACGTATGGTGTCTTACAAGGAAGGCCTTCGGGATGCTGTGCCGAACCTTTAGCAACTCGCCACCAAGAGGCACCGAAGCCGGGTAGGCAAAAAAGGAAGGCGGTCAGGACAGAGACGCCAGCACTAAGGTATGACACAAAACCTCACTCCGTGGTTGTCTCTTGCTTAAAATATAATGACATCCGTGTTTCCTAGAAAAAACTCCCGCCGGACTATATTCGGAGAGGCTGCCGATCACACCTCGACTAGTCGGGCTCCAGGGCCGGACATAGAGGCGGAAGCTAACTAGAGGCAGACGCCGGATGTTCCTCCTACAGAGGACGCATACGGACTATCCGCTACAAATTCCGAAGTGGAGAGCGCCATGAATCACAGGCGTCGCCGGGCGGTACTCCGTGACGCTTGTTTCTCACCAGAGGCATTTGATGCCTTCAATTCCGGAGACGCGTACATCCGTGCTGCTCAAAATGGTCTAGCCAGAGCCACATACGAGTATGTAAGGGATATATGGGTAAGTAAATCTGACAATTATATGTATTAGTAGCCCCTGAGACTTGAAACAGTTGACACAACTGACTTGAGGATCATTATTTGAGCAGGTTCTTATAGAGAAGAATTCCCAATTGTCTCAAGAGCTGGAAGAGTGCAAGGCCCAGCTAGGGGCCGTTGTTGCCGCGTTGAGGGATTCCGAGAAGGGTCCCTCTGGTAACACATGTTTCCCTTGCAAAGAATACAGGTACCAGGTAGTATGCAGCATGTATGCAAATCTAACAATAGATATTGCAGGTGACCTCGGAGTGAATCCGGAGGCCGTCGAGGTGAATGCGGCACGTGATGATCGATAGCTAAATGCTGGTGAGCGCATGCTTACGCGAGTCAGGAAGGAGAAAAATAATCTCCAAGAAGCCAATACCCTGCTAGGCGAGGAACTGAAAGATGTCTGGGCCCAGCTCGCGGACTCCGTAAAGGAGAATAAGCGGCTTTGGCGCGGCATTTTTATTAAGTGCTTGAACAAACTTTTAAAGGAGTTCGGCGAAGAAGCCGGCTAACAGAGATGTGTCTGCAGGTATGCTGACGGGTCATCCCGCAGAAGTGATGCCCGGGTCTTCGGGTGATCTTCTACCAGAGCTTTTACAACTGCACAAGCAAGTTCGGCAGGTGATGCAGGGTATTGTCCAAGCCTTGTGGCCATCCGTGTCCCCGCCAGGAGGAATGGGAGAGCTTGTAGAGAAGCTCAAGGGGGCGTGGTGGTGCTTCCTATTATGGAAGATATCAGCTTGCCGACAAGGTGCAAGGGAAGCCTGGGCTATGGTGAAGACGCGATATACCAAAGCGGACCCAAACCACATGGCCAAGGTCGGACCTGTGGGGCCTGATGGGGAGGAGATCCCCGTCAGTTTAGTGTATGATCAAGTAGAATTAGCCGCAAAGTATTCACAACAGGATTGTTGGCTAGACAGCCTGTTGGATGGTATAGAAGAAGAATTTAATCAGTCTTAGTGATTGTGTACTTTAAGTGACATATGTAATGTCCCTAGCCGGATTGTAAATCATTTGTCATGGCGGACCTTTTCGCTTCGACCTCTGGACCCGATAGTCCGGAGTGTAACTGAATACCCGCTCAATTATGTAAAACCGGGGTATGCATGGAAACCAGGCGTAGGGGTCATAAGTTCTTGAACAGACAAGTACCCAACTAGTTTAGTGTATGTTATATTACATGGATAGTAAGAAACATCTTCCAGGGAGAATAGTTCCGTTAAGGGTTCCTTTCCCTGGGTACGCATGCCCTAATGTGCATGTCCGGACTATGAAAAGGAACGCAGGCTAAAAACATCTGGGGGCATTTTTCAAATTAAATAAAAGTCATCTTTTGTTCGCCAACCGAATATTGCCTTAAGAACGCTAGCTTTCGGCTTCACCCAGTCTGAGGTACACATCCGGCTGACCCGGCAATAACAATTGCGGAGGTGCTCCCCTTATGCCCTAGCCGAACTGACGGGAACGTAGGGCATAAATACAAGAGCCAGGCAACCCAGCTTGGCCAAAACTTAAGTCATATCGATGCATATAATGGCGAAAAAAGGTACATGTGGAAGAATAACACAGGTGTGGGACACAAAGCCCCCAAAAAAGTTATATTAAGCTTCTGTATAAGAAGCCCCCAGGTATAATGAGTGCGGCTAGCGCGGCACAATTGTGTAACCAAGACACAAGTTTAGCCTTTTAGGGCCTGGATGAGAAATAAAAAGAGAGAAAGAGAAAGATAGATATGCAAAAAATTGACGGAGGTGAGGAGACGAACATATAGTTCGGTGCTAGGCGTAGAATCTTCAGAGTCTGGCTGCGTTCCATGGGTTTCGCTCGAGTCAATTATTCGATGCATCCCGCAGACGGTACGCTCCACCGGTCAGAACTTGGTCGATAATGAAGGGACCTTCCCATTTGGGCTTGAGGCTCTTCTTTTTCTTCTCCGGCAGGCGTAGAACGAGTTCGCCAATGTTGTAGGTTTTGGCCCGTACTTCTCTGCTTTGATACCTTCGAGCCTGTTGCTGATAAAATGCGGAACATGCCTTTGCCACGTTGCGCTCCTCCTCCAAGGCGTCCAAACTATCCTGCCGATCGAGCCCGGCCTCTTCTTCCTCGTACATGCGCACTCGAGGTGAGTCATGCATTATGTCGCAAGGCAGATCCGCCTCTGCGCCGTACACCATAAATAACGGTGTGTATCCGGTAGTGCGATTCGGCGTGGTTCGCAACCCCCATAGTACAGAGTCGAGCTCCTCTACCCTGTGCATGTTTGATTCCTTTAAGGACCGCACTAGTCTGGGTTTAATGCCGCTCATGATAAGACCATTTTCTCACTCAACTTGATCGTTAGTTTGCGGGTGATAGACAGAAGCATAGTCGAGCTTGATGCCCATATTGCTACACCAGTGTTTCACCTCATCGGCTGTAAAATTTGTGTCATTGTCAGTGATGATGCTTTGGGGGATGCCATAACGGTGTACAACCCCAGATATGAAGTCTATCACAGGTCCGGATTCAGCCGTCTTGACGGGTTTGGCTTCTATCCATTTGGTGAATTTATCCACCATGACCAGTAAGTATTTTTTTCTTATGGGTTCCCCTTTAAGGGGTCCAACCATGTCAAGCCCCCAGACCGTGAAGGGCCAAGTAATGGGGACTGTTTGGAGGGCGGTAGGCGGCATATGGCTTTGGTTTGAAAAAAGCTAGCAACCAACGCAATGTTGGACCAGATGATGCGCATCTGCCCGGGCCGTCGGCCAATAAAAACATGTACAGAAGGCCTTGCTTACAAGGTCCCAGGCTGCGGCGTGGTGGCCGCCGAGTCCGGCATGGATTTCTGCCAAAAGCTTCTGCCCTTCCTCTTCGGAGATGCAACTTTGAAGGACTCCGGTAGTGCTTTTCTTATAAAGCTCTCCCTCGTGGACCTTGTAGGATTTAGATCGCCGCACTATGCAGCGTGCCTCATTTTGGTCCTCGGGTAGTTCCTGCCTGGTTAGGTAGGCAAGGAATGGCTCTGTCCAGGGGGCGATGACGGCCATTATTGCATGGGCTGAAGGTGTTATTTCAATGGCAAAGCCTCCGATTGTGTCAGAGTGTTCGGTATCTGGTGTTGTGACCGGGTCCGGACTGTTATTGCTGGTGTCCCCTTCCCATACCACAGATGGCTTAAATAGTTTTTCCAGGAAGATGTTAGGTAGGATAGGGTCGCGCTTAGCGCTGAGAAGGGCGAGGATATCCGCCGCCTGATTAATTTTCCTGAGCCACATGGTGGAATTCAAGCCCCTCGAACCGAACTGACATTTTGAGAAAGGCGTTGTGATATGCAGCCATTTTCAGATCCTTGGCATCGAAGTCTCCACTTATTTGGGATATTGCGAGGTTTGAATCCCCACGCACCTCCAGGCGTTGAATGCCCATGGAAACTGTCATCCGAAGACCGTGTAATAGGGCCTCGTATTCGGCTGCGTTATTGGAGTCTGTGCAAAGTATTTCGAGTACGTATTGAACTGTATCTCCGGTGGGGGACGTCAGGACGACGCCAGCCCCTAGACCAGCCAGCATTTTAGAGTTGTCGAAGTGCATGATCCAGTCGGAGTACGCGCCATACTCTTTAGGGAGTACGGCTTCTGTCCATTCGGTGATGAAATCGGCCAGCACTTGCGACTTAATGGCTCGCGGTGGTTTATACATTATGTCGAACGGGAGGAGCTCGATGGCCCATTTGGCAATCTGGCCCGTGGCATCATGGTTGTTTATTATGTCATTGAGTCGTACTTCGGAGGCCACCGTAATTGAACACTCTTGAAAGTAGTGTCGTAATTTCCGGGATGCCATGAATACCGTGTATGCTATCTTTTGGTAATGTGGGTACCGTGATTTGCATGGAGTGAGGATGGCAGATACATAATATACCGGCTTTTGAAGTGGGAATTCATGTCCATCTGTCTCTCGTTCGATGACGAGCACTGCACTTACAACTTGGTGAGTTGTCGCTATATATAATAGCATTGGTTCGCCGACATTTGGCACGGCCAAGATTGGGTTGGTAGCCAGGATGGCTTTTATTTCTTCCAATCCGGCGGTGGCTGCGTCCGTCCACTCGAAGTGTTCGGTGCACCGAAGAAGGCAATAAAGGGGGAGTGCCTTTTCTCCTAATCGGGAGATGAAGCAGCTTAAGGCCGCCACACATCCAGTTAACTTCTGGGTTCTCTTGAGGTCAGTTGGTATAGCCAACTGCGATAGAGCCCGGATCTCAGCCGGGTTTGCTTTAATTCCTCTGCTGGAGACGATAAAGCCTAGGAGCTTTCCGGCGGGTACGCCGAAAACGCATTTTTCTGGATTGAGCTTAATGTCATATGTTTGGAGATTGTCGAATGTGAGCCTCAAGTCGTCTATTAAGGAGTTGGCGTGCCTGGTTTTAACGACCACATTGTCGACGTATGCCTCCACTATTTTGCCAATCTTCTTTTCCAGACATGTCTGGATCATGCGCTGATATGTTGCGCCGGCGTTTTTTTAGCCCGAAGGGCATTGTGTTAAAGCAGAAGGGGCCGTATGGAGTGATGAATGCCGTTGCGGCTTGATCGGAATCCGCCATCTTAATTTGGTGGTAACCGGAGTATGCATCGAGGAAGCACAATGAGTCATGTCCTGCGGTAGCGTTGAAAATTTGATCGAAGCGAGGGAGGGGAAGGGGTCCTTTGGGCATGCCTTATTGAGGTACTTGAAGTCGACGCATAGGCGCCAGGATTTGTCCTTCTTTGGCACCATCACCAGGTTTGCTAGCCAGTCCGGATGCTTTATTTCTCTAAGAATCCGGCCTCCAGTAACTTGGCTAGCTCCTCTCCCATGGCTTGTCGCTTAGGTTCAGAAAAACGCCGAAGAGTCTGCTTGACCGGCTTGAATCCTTTTAAAATGTTAAGGCTATGCTCGGCCAGCCTGCGTGGGATTCCTGGCATGTTTGAAGGATGCTAAGTGAGTAAGTCCCGATGGATGCTGTTTTTGAGGGGTCCGTTGGATGGACTTGGAATTTGACTATTTCGTCCGCTGGTTTAAAGGAGGTGGCCTTGGATATTTTGTCTAGTATCACATCGTCCTTGTCCATTGTGGAGCGCAGCGCGGTTAGCTCCTCCGCCACAAGGGCTTCAGATAATTCCTCGAGGGCCAGTGCGGCTCTTTTGTTCTCGGCGCGGAGTGCTATGTTCGGATCACTAGCTAGAGTGATGATTCCATTGGGTCCGAGCATTTTGAGCTTCATGTACCCGTAATGGGGTATGCTTGGAAAATCGTGAATGCCTCCCGCCCTAGAAGGGTGTTGTATCCGCTGCTGAACAGGGCCACTTGGAATGTGATTTCTTCGGACCTGTAATTCTCTGGAGTGCCAAATACCACATCTAGTGTGATTTTCCCAGCGCAACGTGCATTCTGACTAGAGATAATTCCTCGGAAGGTCGTGCCGCTTTGCTCTATACGGTTTGTGTCTATTTCCATTTTTTGAAGGGTATCCTCATAAATGAGGTTTAATCTGCTGCCGCCGTCCATGAGCACTTTAGTGAGCCGAAAGCCATCCAGAATTGGACTGAGGACCAAAGCGGCTGGTGCTCGGGTTGTTCGGAATTTAGGTTCGTCACTAGCATTGAAGGTGATAGCAGTGTCGCTCCATGGATTTGTTGCTGCCACGTGGCAGACTTCGGCAAGGCTGCAGAGTACTCGCTTACGCCTATTATTTGAGGCGAAGGTCTCGAAGACTGTCAGTACTGTATTGTTATCCCCGGGAAGGTGTTCTGGGGTGTTTTGGATGAGGAGATCCTCACCGCTTTTGGCCACCTGCCGGAGTACCCAACATGCTCTAAGGCTATGTGTTCGTATGGCATCCGCTGTACTATGAATTTTGTAGGGCTCGTTAAGCCATCCCTCCAATATGGTTCCACGCCATGTAGTGGGCTTTTGTTTCTTTATAATTGAGTCGGGTGACTTATGAGAGTGCACCCTTTTAGTTCGGACTGGGGTTTTGTCAGGGTCGGATTATCCCAGAATTGTGTTTGGGTTTTCCAGACGCTTTCCATCGCACAGTATTTCCGTACTATGGCCGCCAAGTCGGCATAGTGTGCAATGTCACGGCGACTTATGGCGTTGAGGATCCCCTTGTACGTGCAATTGTTGCAAAATAATGAAATTGCGTCTTCCTCGCGACAGTCCTTAACCTTGTTCATTACAAGGAGGAATCTGGCCCAATAGTTATGTACTGTCTCTTGGGGCGCTTGCCTAATGTGGGAAAGATCGTTTGTATCCGGGTGGGTGGGTGGATTTAAGTCCAGACCTTGACCCAATCTAAGATCCCGGGGTGGGGGAGTTTCCGATCTTGGAAGTTCGGACTCCGGGATGTTGCTCCGTGGGTTCGGTATGCAACCTGATTCCAGGTTCAGGGTTAGGGCGATGTCCTCCTGTGAGCGGGTATCCGACTTGGAGAGCTCGGGAATCCGGACATAGTTTGTCCTCAGGATAGAGGGAGAACCGCCGCATTGTTCCTCCACCACCGCTATTTGATGGGTGATCGGCGTAGAGTTAATCTCCCTTTGGTCGGGTTTAAGCCCGATCCGATTGTACTCCATAACGACTCCCAGAGCGGCGATGCTATCCAAGAGCTCATTCAAAGAGGAGAGCTCCATTGGATCCATCTGCTCGGCGAATTTTGCGCCGATGTGGAGGCTGTTTTCGATGACCCAAGAGGCCATCATCGGCGCAGCGGCCGAGCGGGTGCTCATGATGAAGCCGCCTAGTCGGAGAGTTTGGCCTACAGCCAGGGCTCCCCCAGAAGTGATGTTGTCTTTGACAACGAGACGAGTCATCCACCCTTTATAATGATGACACAGTGGAACTCTCAATGAAAGCACCAATGTCGGTGTCAAAACCGGCAGATCTCAGGTAGGGGGTCCCGAACTGTGCGTCTAAGGCAAATGGTAACAGGAGGCAGGAGACAAGATATTTACCCAAGTTTGGGCCCTCTTGATGGAGGTAATACCCTACTTCCTGCTTGATTGTTCTTGATGATATGAGTATTACAAGAGTTGATCTACCATGATATCGTAGAGGCTAACCCTAGAAGCTAGCCTATGGTATGATTGTATGTTGTCCTACGGACTAAACCCTCCAGTTTATATAGACACCGGAGGGGGCTAGGGTTACACAAGGTCGGTTACAAGGGAGGAGATCTACATATCCGTATTGCTTATCTTGCCTTCCACACCAAGGAGAGTCCCATCCGGACACGGGACGGAGTCTTCAATCTTGTATCTTCATAGTCCAACAGTCCGGAGACCCCCTAATCCAGGACTCCCTCAGGTAGCATTATAAGATGATCTCTCACTAAATTTCAAGGTATAAGTGTTCTCCCTGATTATGCACCGTTGCGACAGTTCGTCGTGCCGAGACACCACGTGATGATCGGGTGTGATAAGCTGTACATTCACGTACAACGGGTGCAAGACAGTTTTGCACGTGTGTAATACTCGGGTTAAAGTTGACGAGCCTAGCATGTACAAACATGGCCTCGGAACACTAGAGACCGAAAGGTCAAACGTGAATCATATAGTAGATATGATCAACATAGAGATGTTCACCATTGAAAATTAATCCATCTCACGTGATGATCAGACATGGTTTAGTTGATTTGGATCACGTGATCATTTAGATGACTCAAGGAATGTCTATCTAAGTGGGAGTACTTAAGTAATATGATTAATTGAACTTAATTTAGCATGAACTTAGTCCTGATAGTTTTTGCATATCTATGTTGTAGATCAATGGCACGTGCTACCATTCCCTTGAATTTTAATGCGTTCCTAGAGAAAGCTAAGTTGAAAGATGATGGTAGCAACTACACGGACAGGGTCCATAACTTGAGTATTATCGTCATTGCTGCACAAAATAATTATGTCCTTAATGCACCGCTAGGTGAAACACCTGCTGCATGAGCAACTTCTGATGTTATGAACATCTGGCAAGCTCGATCTGATGACTACTCGATAGTTCGGTGTGCCATGCTCTACGGCTTAGAATCGGGACTTCAAAGACGTTTTGAGCGTCATGGACTATATGAGATGTTCCAGGAGTTGAAGTTAATATTTCAAGCAAATGCCCGAGTTGAGAGATATGAAGTCTCCAACAAGTTCTATAGCTTCAAGATGGAGGAGAACAGTATTGTCAGTGAATACATAGTTAGAATGTCTAGGTACCATAACCACTTGACTCATCTGGGAGTTAATCTTCCGGATGATAGTGTTATTGACAGAGTTCTTCAATCACTGCCACCAAGCTACAAAGGCTTCATGATGAACTATAATATGCAAGGGATGGAAAATACTATTCCCCAGCTCTTTGCAATGCTCAAAGTAGCGGAGGTAGAAATCAAGAAGGAGCATCAAGTGTTGATGGTTAACAAGACCACTAGTTTCAAGAAAAAGGGTAAAGGAAAGAACGGGAACTTGAAGAAGAATGGCAAGCAAGTTGCTACTCACGGGAAGAAGCCCAAGTCTGTACCTAAGCCTGAAACTGAGTGCTTCTACTTCAAAGGGACTGGACACTGGAAGCGGAATTGCCTCAAGTATTTGGCGGATAGGAAGGATGACAAAGTGAACAAAGGTATATTTGATATACATGTTATTGATGTGCACCTTACTAATGCTCGTAGTAGCGCCTGGGTATTTGATACTGGTTCTGTTGCTCATATTTGCAACTCAAAATAGAGGTTATAGATTAAATGAAGATTGGCTGAGGACAAGGTGACGATGCGCGTCGGTAATGGTTCCAAGGTCGATGTGATCGCCATCGAAATAGAGGTTGATTAGTTGTATCGAGAAGATGTTCGACTACATCAACCGTGTTAAACTAACACTTCCGCTTTTGGTCTACGATTGATTAGTTGTATCGAGAAGATGTTCGACTACATCAACCGTGTTAAACTAACCCTTCCGCTTTTGGTCTACGAGGGTACGTGGACACACTCTCCCCCTCTTCTTGCTATGCATCTCCTAGATGGATCTTGTGTGATCGTAGTATTTTTTTTTGAAAATGCATGCTACGTTTCCCTACACTTCTGGCACTAGGATCGAGCACCGCAAGATTGAACCCAAAGCTAAGCACTTCTCCCATTGCAAGAAAAAACCAATCTAGTTGGCCAAACCAAATTGATAGTTCGAAGAGAGTTGCAAAGATATCAAATCATGCATATAAGAATTCAGAGGAGATTCAAATAATATACATAGATAAGCTGATCATAAATCCACAATTCATCGGATATCGACAAACACACCGCAAAAGAGTACTACATCGAATAGATCTCCAAGAACATCGAGGAGAACTTTGTATTGAGAATCAAAGAGAGAGAAGAAGCGATCTAGCTACTAGCTATGGACCCATAGGTCTGTGGTAAACTACTCACGCTTCATCGGAGAGGTAATGGTGTTGATGTAGAATCCCCCTGTTATCGAATCCCCCTTCGGCGAGATGCCGGAAAAGGCCCCAAGATGGGATATCATGGGTACAGAAGGTTGCGGCAGTGAAAAGTGGTTTCGTGGCTCCCTTGGAAGTTTTTGGGGGTATATGAGTATATATGCGGGGGTTGGGTGCGACATATGCCAATGGATGGCTTATCATGGTGGGAGCGAGTAGAACGTCGCCGGTGCCCGGAAGCGGGATGAGGCATAGACACGAACGCCGGCGTACTTTACCCAGGTTCGGGGCTCTCCTAGGAGATAACACCCGTAGTCCTACTTTGCGGGGTCTCCACATGATCACTAAGGCAAAGTGAGTACAAGGGTGCTCCTCGGTGCGCGAGCGGATCCGCTGTGGCCGGGGTGGACGGTTGAGGCTCCTGCGGAGTTACTGCGTGCAGTGACTTTGCACGATAAACGTGGGGGCGTGGGGTAGTGGGCGCAGTAGATCCCACGACCGCCCCCTCGGCTTCTCAGCCCATGAGTCTATATGTAGGGGGGAGGAGGGGGAGCGGCAGAGCGCGCACGCCCCTCCTCCACACTGCTTCTTCTTCTTCCTCCTCTTGCCGCCGCGCCCCAAGCTACGTCGAGCGCTGCGGTGGTCCGTTCCCAATGAGTTCTTCTTCCGCCGTCACGCCACCCTCGGTGCACTCCGGCACCTAGGACAGTTCAGAGGTCCACGACGATCACGTCGACTTCCTCCGCCAGACGCGTCGGCTGCCCGGCAAGGACCTCGTGCGGGTCCATCTCGCGCCGAGGGGGGAAATCTCGCCGGTGCCGCAGGAGGACGAGTGGGTCGTCTTCCGCTCGCACTGCCAACGCGGCCTTGGCCTACCAGCGAGCAGCTTCTTCCGCTCTTTTCTTGAGTTCTATGGTCTCCAGCCGCACCACCTCACCCCCAACATGGTGGTGCTGCTGTCCGCCTTCGTCGCCTTGTGCGAAGGCTTCCTCGGCGTTCTCCCCACCATCGAGCTTTGGGGGGGGATTTATTCTACTCCAAGCTCGGCACCCAAGCCGCGGGCGTGCCGGCTCAGTGCGGCACGTTCATCGCCGTGCGGAGGTCGGGGGCCGACAAGCTGTTTCCCTCCATCAAGCTGATAAACTCGGTGAAGATATGGCAGCGGTCATACTTCTACGTGAAGAGCGTCTCCGCGGAGGGCGACTGAGTCAATTTGCCGGCTTACATAGCCGGCCCGCCGGCTGGGAGACAGCCCAATTGGTCATTTCGGGCCAGGACGCTGATGCCTGCAGGAGCCGGCGCCGTCGCACGGCTCCAAGTGCTGACGCAGTCGGAGGGCCTGACCGGGCCAGACTTGCTGGCCGCCTTCGTGGCATGCCGAGTGCTTCCACTCCAAGGCCGCCCCCACATGATTTGTCAGATGAGCGGGCACCGGGACCCGAGTCGGATGTGCACCAAGGAGATGCCTCACGAGGAGGTAGCCCACATGGTGAACTATCTTGCAAACTGCAACCTCAAAGCAGAGTGGCAGTTCGACAAGGAGCCGTATTCACGTGCCAACCCCCCGCCTCTGGTGAGTTGTTCTTTTTCTCTCTTTCTTTGATTTTCTTGACTTCTTCATCGCCGAGTCCGTCTGGTCCGATCTGACCAGTCGGCTTTGGTCAGAACCCCCTTCTTCAGCCAGCAGCCGGCACCATGGGGCCGGACCGCGAATTCCTCCCCAACCGGGCGGAGAGCGACGTTGACGACCCCGACTTGGGGGCGGCGGCCCTGGGGGACGACACCGAGGGAGGAGGCGGTGAAGTGGGTGGCCCGAGGCTCGGGGCCAGTCTCGAGGACTGGCCTGACGATGGCGAGGAGGTCGCCCCATTCCACCAGCCAGGAGCCGGCCAGCCGGGTGTGAGCTTGCCTGCCGCGCCGGACGCCCAAAGCGGCGCTAAGAAGCATAGGGCCGGGTCGAGCCTGTTCGGCAGCCGGCCGAAGATGCCCAAGGGTTCGGCCGCGGCGACCAAGCGGGACGAAGCGGCCGCAAAGTACAACCGCTTCCACAAGGAGGTGAAGACGCCGCAGCTGGTTTCTTTGTAAGTGCTACCTTCCTTTGCGCCTTCAATTTCTTTTCGTTGACTCCGTCTGAAATTCCTTTGCTTTACATTCTTTACTGTAGGGCCCCGCTCTCTCTCGAGAAGTCGGCCGCCGGCTCTGTCATGAAGTCGGCAGAGGCCTCCTCCACCACCCGGCGGATTGATCCGGCCGCCGCCCTCCGGGAGGCGACGGAGCGGAACGCGCGGGAGGCGCGTGAGGAGCGGAAAGCTGCCCGCCTGAAGAAGGTGGAAGCTGACAAGGCAGAGGCCGCTGCCCTAAAGAAGCTGGCGGAAGCCGAGGCCGCTGACGCGGAGAAGAAGCGTGCTGAAGAAGCCACACACCGCCAGTCGGTGTTGTTCGTCGTCCCTCTGAACTCTGCGCCGCCACCCCCAGAGTTCACAGCGTAGACTGAGGAAGTCGGCGACAAGAACCCGATCATGGAGAGGGATGGCGACAACATTGCCACGCCGGACGTAATCGTGCCGCCACCGCCGCCGTCCGGGAGCGCGCCGGGCGGGCTGCCGGAGGATCCGCCGGTGCCGCCAACTGAAGACGTGGTGGTGGCGAGCCGAGTTCTCTAGGTCATCACGCCGGCGTTTTGCCGTCTTGTGAAGGCGGCTTCGGTGCCGCGCCCTCTAGAGACTGGCACCGCGAGCTCCACGATCCCGGACACTGAGGCGATGAGCGCCGCGCCCACTAGGTGGGTGTGGGGAGGCGGGACGGGCCCGATGAACCGGGCGCTTTGGGACGTCCAAGCCAAACTCCGAGCCGAGGGTGACGCCATTAAGGACTGCACCAAGGCGTATCTGGCATCGCGAGCAACCATCCGGGTACGTGTCCTCCTTCTTTATTTTTGTTTCTTGTTCTTCTTTGTGGGGGCGCGCCAGTGCACCCACTGGGTGTAGTCCCCGAGTTTCAGGCAGAGTGCTGAGCAGGCGGCCCGGAACTCTAATCGGCGAGTTTCAAGTACCAACTTGTCTGAAAGTTTGTCGCAGGATTACCACAATCTTCACGTGACCACCTTCAATGCCAACATCGAGGAGCTGGCCAAGTGGGCCGCCGACTTGTTGGAAAGCCTGGGTGAGTCCTCTTCCTTCTCTGCGGGGGCACGCTGGTGCACCCACGGGCTATAGTCCCCGAGATTCGGGCCGACTGCTGAGCAGTCGGGCCGGATCTCCCAGACAACTATCCTTTTTTCTGATGATTCCTTTCTTCTCGGGGGCATGCTGGCGCGCCCGCGGGCTGTAGTGCCCGAGATTCGAGCCGACTGTTGAGCAATCGGGCCGGATCTCCCCGGCGACCTTTCTTCCTTGTTGATGACTGACGCCTTTTTCTTCTTCTTCTGCAGAGGCCAACGCCACCCTGCAGCAGCAGCTGGGCGAGGCCAACACCATGCTGCGTGCCAAGGAGGAGGAGTGCAACAAGCTAGCCGCAAAGCGCGATCTTCTAGCCACGCAACTGGCGGAGCAAAAGGAGCTGCTCAAATAGTCAGAGAGAGAGGCGGAGGATAAGGAGACAGCTCTCCTTGCCGAATTCGTGACCAAGAGCTCCTCCTGGACTGACAAGGAGGCTATGCTGGTCTCCGGCTTCCATGAGATCGAAGATCTCGTCGATGGTGAGCTGCCCCTCATTTTTCTTTCCTAAGCTGCTGACTGCTAGTCGAGTCAACCTCTAGTCTTTAATCTTGTTCTTCGATCTTCTGTCTTGGTAGACTTCTTCCCAGGCCACTCGATCGCTGCCAACCAAGCCATCAAAGCGGATCGCGAAGGGTGGAGGGCGGACGGCGCACAGATCATCGCCGAATCCCCCGAACTCTTGATGAGCAGATCCTGAGCATCGAGGCCCGCCTTCGGCTAGCTCACCGGATGCTGTGCCGGCTTCAACGTGTAGGCGCCCAGGCGATTGCCGCCCTGTGGCCGGATATGCAGGCACCACGCACCCCCAGTTGAACTACCGACTGGCTGGAGGTAGCGGCTAGCCGCCTTGAGGCGTGGAAGGGCTCTTCGGCCCGGGCAGGAGCACGCCGGGCCTTAGAGTTCGTCAAGGCGTGGTATCATGGGCTGAGTCTAGCCCAGCTATCCACGTTCCGGCTAGAAGATCAGGCGGAGTTGGCGGTCGTGGAAGACGATCTCATCAATTACGTAGCGTCGATTGCCGAGTACACCAACACCAGTGTCTTCGTCCCAGAGCGGGCTGAGAACGGCGAGGAGGCGCCGCCGGAGTGGTTTGGACTGAACCCGGACGACGACGAGGACTCGGCAGAGGTGATTGACTCCAGTGGCAAGGAAGAAGGCGAGCCAGAGGAAGGAGGTGAAGAGGAGGCGCTAGAAGTCGGGGCGGATGGCCAGCCCCAGCTCGATCGTGCCTCTAGCAATGAGCCGCGCCCAACCGAGCCAGCTACTGCCAGAGGCGACCACGAAGATACCAACCAGCCGGCGGCTCTGGTGACTAGCACCGCCGGCTCCTCCGATCCTCTGAATCCGTCTGTGGTTTCCTAGGCTGCCACCTTGTCTGCTTTTGTCTGGTTAATAGTCTCGATGAACTATGTTAATTTGCACAATTCCACCCCGCGGGGTGTATCTTGAACTTCTGTTTTGAAGATTCGGCCAAGGGCCTTTTCTATGTAAATATTTCTCCATGTTCTATCTCTTCTTGCCCATTGCTCTTTGGCTTTTTCCTTTGCCGCCTTCCCTTGGTTGCTGTCTTGCCAGTCGGACAGCCGCTCTGCGGACTATTGCTGGATCAAGTACTTAGCTTCTTTGGGAAGGCAAGTACTTAGCCGTTTAGAGTTTTTTAGCAAGTTGATTAGAAGATGGCGAGCCGGTTGCTCAAGAATCGGTTGTGAAAGGCTGGAAGCCGGCTTAAACTATGTACATGCTTTGAGTACTTAGCCATTTTTCGTGTGGGCGCCCATTCTACCTTACTCCTGCTTATCAGACAGTCGATCTGCGAGCTGTGGCTACTAACAGGAAACGGCTTAGGTGCCACACACTACTTGCCCGGCTGCAGGAAGCATTTCATAGTGCAAGACGGCAAGTCCTCGGGACGACTAGTAGAACCCGGTGCGAGGCAGCATAACAAAGAATAACATACTCATGGGCATAATTCTTATCATATAGATAAAAGAGGGCAGTCCCCGAGCTCTTCTCGGGGGGGCCGAAGTCTTCGTACTTTAATATAAAAGATAGTGTGGTACATACTGCATTAACTGTAAAATCTTCGGAGGAGATTTGCATTCCATGGCCGCTCCGTCTCTTTGCCGGAGTCGTCCCTCTTGTGTGCTCGGGGCTTCTGAGCGTCGATTAGGTAGTAGGAGTCGTTGCCCAACACTTTGCTGATGATGAAAGGGCCTTCCCAAGGTGCCGAGAGCTTGTGCTGGCCGGCTGTTCGCTGGATCAGCTGGAGCACAAGGTCTCCTTCTTGGAAAGATCTCGGCTTGACCTTCCGGTTGTAGTATCGGCGCAGGCTCTACTGGTAGATGCCATACTGGCTGAGTGCCAACAACCGGCCCTCTTCCAGCAGATCGACGCCATCTTCACGTGCTTCTTCTGCTTCCTCTTTGGTGTACATGGTGACTCGAGGGGAGTCGAATTCTATGTCCATTGGGATGACGGCCTCGGCACTATAGACAAGGAAGAAGGGCGTGAAGACGGTTGACTTGTTTGGAGTTGTGCGCAGGCTCCAGAGGACGGCTAGAAACTTGTCAAGCCAGCAACCGGCCGAATGCTCCAAAGGCTTGACCAGTCAAGGCTTGATGCCGGACAGGATGAGGCCGTTTGCTCGCTCTACCTGGCCATTTGATTGCGGATGGGCAACAGACGCTAAGTCCAGTCAGATGCCCTGCGTCGCGCAGAAATGGGCCAAGGCGCCTTTAGCGAAGTTTGTGCCGTTGTTGGCGATGATGCTGTGCGGTATGCCATACCGAACTGTTATGTCAGAGATGAAAGTCACAGCAGTCGGACCATTCAACTCCTTGACTGGTTTTGCTTCTATCCACTTGGTGAACTTGTCCACTTCGAAAAGTAAGTGAGTCAAACCGCCCCGTGCCGTCTTGAATGGTCCCACCATGTCCAGGCCCCAAGCAGCAAAGGGCCAGGCAATGGGGATAGTCTTGAGTGCAGAAGCCGGCTGATGTGGCTTGGAGTAGAACTTCTGGCACCCTTTGCATTTTTGAACCAAAGCCTTGGCGTATTCATGAGCAGTCAGCCAGAAGAAACCATGGCGGAAGGCCTTGGCGACGAGTGCTCTTGAAGCCACGTGGTGGCCACACTCGCCTTGATGGATGTCCTTCAGAATTGCTTGGCCTTGCTCCGGCTCCACGCAGCGCTGGTAGACACCAGTGACACTGCGCCTTACAAGATCTCTGTTTACTATGGTGTAAGCTGCCGCCCGGCGCTGCACTTGCCGAGCTAAGATCTCATCAGTTGGGAACTCTTTGTTCACCAGGAATTTGAGGATGGGCTGGGCCCACTATGGTGCTGCAACTTCTGCAACTGCCAGGATTGCGACTTGGACGAGGGCGGTTGGGCCGGGAGGTGGCGGGTTGGAGTCGGCAGCCGCTTGTTGTGTTGACGAAGTCCCCGGGCCGACTGGCGCAGTCCCCAGGTTGGGCTCTAAAGTTTCCTGGCTGACCGCCGCAGTCCCCGGGCCGGGTTCATAAGTCCTGGGCCGGGTTCCACTGTCATGACCCCCGAGCCATCTGCCGGAGTACTCATGCCGTCTGTGAGGGCTCTTGAGTCGGATCCGACTGCTTCAGGAGGAGATGGCACGAAGATAGAGTCTGACTCTGGTGATGGCTTGACAAACGGCTTGAGGAGGCGCTGAAGGGCGATGCCGGATGGTATTTCTTGACGGGTAGAGCCGATTTGGGCCAGGGCGTCTGCTTGGTCGTTGTCGTTTCTCGGCACGTGGAGAAACTCGCACCCCTCGAAATATCCACTGAGTTGCTGTATGTGGAAGCGGTAGCTCGCCATGTTTGCATCTTTGGCGTCCCAATCACCTGACGATTGCTGAACCACCAAGTCGGAGTCACCATAGCACAGGATCCGGTGAATGCCGAGCTCTTTGGCAGGACAGAGCCTGTGAATGAGTGCCTCGTATTCGGCAACGTTGTTGGAGGCGGCAAAATGAATTTGCAGCACATATCTGAGCTTGTCACCTTTGGGAGAGGTGAGGACGATGCCGACTCCCAAGCTAGTGCGCATCTTGGAGCCGTCAAAATGCATTCACCAATGGGTGGAGTCGGGCGCTGGCGGCAGATACTGGGTCTCGGCCCAGTCGACGAGGAAGTCGGCCAGCGCTTGCGACTTGATGGCGGTTCGAGGCTGGTAGTAGATGGTGTAGGGGGGCAAATCTATGGCCCATTTGGCCACTCAGCCCGAAGCATCCCAGCACCCGATGATCTCGCCAGTGGAGCTGTGCAGACCACAGTGATTGGATGCTCTTGAAAGTAAGGCTTCAATTTCTTAGCGGCAAAGTGCACGCCGTAGAACATCTTCTGGTAGTGGGGGTAGTTTTGCTTGGAGGTCGACAGTACTTCACTTAAATAATATACCGGTCTCTGGACTGGTAGTGCCTTGCCTTCCTCCTTGCGCTCTACCACAATGACTATACTGACTACTCGGCTGGTGGCGGCGATGTAGAGGACAAGGGTTCCTTAGAAGTCGGAGCCGCCAGGACAGGTGGAGTAGTCAACATCTTCTTTAGTTGGAGAACAGCTCATCATAGACCACCACGTTGGTGGGGAACGCGTCAAGCGACGCGGTGTCAGAGTCGACCAACATCGGGTCGGTGGAGCCTACGGACTCCAAGTCCCCAGCTGGCTCGCTGGCGACGTAGAGTTGATCGAGGAGGCCCGCGAGGAGGCTCTCGGGACAGCCTGTGCCCGCGTCGGATGCGGGCTCGTTGGAGAGGCTGACCTCACCGACAAGATCGGTGAGGCAACTGGCCGCGTAGGCGATTTCAGCGCCATGCAGCGCGTCGGTGCAGACTCCGTATGGCGTGCCGGGCTGGCTGCGCTCGCCAGGGAGGAAAAGGGTTCCCGTCTAGAACATGTCTCCGGACGACGGTGCACCTCGCCCCACGGATGCGACATATGCCAATGGATGGCTTATCATGGTGGGAGCGAGTAGAACGTCGCTAGTGCCCGGAAGCGGGATGAGGCGTAGACACGAACGTCGGCGTACTTTACCCAGGTTCGGGGCTCTCCTAGGAGACAACACCCCTAGTCCTGCTTTGCGGGGTCTCCGCATGATCACTAAGGCAAAGTGAGTACAAGGGTGCTCCTCGAGCTATATGCTAGAGGTAGGAGAAGGGAAGGCTAGCTCTCTCCTCCCTCTAGGCCCTGGTCTAGTTCTAATGGGGTCGAACCCTTTGCATGGCTGCCCTGGCGGGGTTATATAGGCTTACACCCAGGGGTACAATGGTAAACCGACTGGGCGCAGGGCCCAGCCGTCAGTCTCTTCGCCTGCCGGCCTCTCTGCCGACTGCTGGGGCCCGCCAACTGGTGGCCCCCGCCGACTGGTCTAGTACAGAGCCGACAGGCCATACCCGCCGCTTGCGGGTCTTGCCGGCTGCTGATTACTGTAGCCATGCTCCTAATGATGCAAGCTTGGTCATGGGGTTGTGGCTACAGCCCCGCCACCTGGCGGACGATTACTGTAGCCACTCCCCGTCTCGTCTGGTTAATGTGCGTGGGACCCGTGGGAGGGCAGGCCGACTCCCGGGGGCCGGCTCCCTTCGGGTCCGACTGGTGGCACTCTCGCCGTCTTCTGGACTCTCGCTGACCGGTAGGGCCCAGCATCCGTGGACCGTACTGACAGGCCGTCGTGGGTGCAGAACTCCGCCCACTATTGCTGATGTCAGGGATGGCTCGGCAACAGTGCCCGACGGACGGAGATCTCCATTGGTACGACGCACTATGGCCTAGCCATCCCCTGGCAAGGGGAGGGAGTGGGCTTTACTGTTGCCACTCCTCATCCCATCCCCCCTGATGAGGGCATGGGCTTTGTTGGTGTCGTGGGCCGACTCCCCGTGGTCGGCTTCTCTAGAAGCCGTCGGGCGGGAGTCGGCCCGTCTTGGCCTCATCCCTAGGACTTGGCCGCATGCGGCCAGTCAGCTGTTCCTTTAGCCGGCCCCTAGAAGGCAGCTCTTCATCTTGGCGTCTTGAGGGGCGCAGTCAGCCCCGATGTCTTGAAAGGTTCTGGGCCTCGGGTTAGCCTACCCGTGGCCCATTACTCCGACAATATATAGGAGGAAGATCTAGGTCAGGAGGTCACCAAGGGGCCCACAAGGTTGGGGGCGCGCCCTCCACCCTTGTGGCCACCTCGTGGCTCTTCTGACTTGCACTCCAAGTCTCCTAGGTGTCTTCGGGTCCAAGAAAAATCATCGCGAAAGTTTTATTCCGTTTGGTATTCCTTTTCTTCGAAACTCTAAATCAAGGAAAAAACAGAAATTGGCACTGGGCTCTAGGTTAATAGGTTAGTCCCAAAAATCATATAAAATAGCATATGAATGCATATAAAACTTCCAAAACAAAGAATATAATAGCATGGAACAATAAAAAATTATAGATACGTTGGAGACGTATCAAATACCAAGGATGTAATGGTTTGAGCTCTCTATGAACGATACGATCAAGCTACTCACTCGAGAGCCCCCCTTGATAGTACAACAATCAATCCTATAACTTGGTCTCCCAACTAACACCATGAGACTGGTAAAATAGAAAACTATCAAGGTCAAACCTTTGCCTTGTTCTTAATTCACTTGAGCTAGATGATGACGATCTTGCCCTCCTCAAGCTGGACCACCCTTCTTGATTGGGCTGACTCGATGAAGACTAGTGAATTTCTCGCCCATACTCCACTATGGGTGAGCCCCTGTTAGGCACATCTTCACATGTTCATTATCACAAGAATGGATGGCAAGTTTCAAGCATGTGATCTCTTCATGATGCTCCTCTTGAACATGCACACCACAACCTTGATGACTATCACCACTTGATGCCATCCCCTCTTGGGCTATATGAAATCTTGCTTTTGATGCAAGACCATGGAAAGGTACCTAACCTTACATAAGAACACCAAACACATAGATTATGGGTTAGTTCACAAAGCGTAATGGACAATGCTTACCATACCGTGAGATCATATGATCCCACTTGGTCTACTTGAATCCACTATTAGAACTTAGTATTGGTCAACCTTGTATCATATCTTATCTCTTTATTTAAATGATGTTTTGAAGGTAAACATGAATGTTCACACAATCTTCTTCTTCAAGACATGCTTGCAATAGGCTCAAACTCTCAGAAGACCAATCTTTGGATAACTCCATGAATAACTCCTTGGTCATCACATAATCTCCCTCTTTCAACCTTGAAGCCAACATATGGTCTTCGAGCATTGCCTATGGACAGACCCTTCAAATATAACTCAAGGCAACCATTAGTCCATAGGGATTGCCATCAGTTACCAAAACCAAACATGGAGGCACCATGCTCTTTCACTTGGATAAGGGGGTGCTCTACATGTCCATTGCTTGTCCTTTGGGATGGGAAAGGACCCTCCTAAGCCATTAGGTTCGAGACAAGTAGACCGAAATCCATCTATTATTATCCACCCGCTAACCGCTATCCAGCATGCAGCTTATGGTATTACATTCATAACGAACATAGTAATGCTTGGAGCATGATGGCATAATGTAGAAAAAGTAAGACCAAATAATATGTTTGAACCCCGTCGTTTTACCCTTAGTAGCAACAATACAATACAATACGTGACTTGCGACTCCTCCTGTCACAGAGTAAGGACACCGCAAGATTGAACCTACTACCAAGCACCTCTCCCATTGAAGATAAATCAATCTACTTGGCCAAAGAAGACAGGTAGAAGGAGAGAATTACTATATGCTATAAAATCAAACATATATAAGTCTCAAAAAAGACTCAAATACTTTCAATGAATAATCTGATCATATACCCACAATTCATCGGATCCCAACAAACACACCGCGAGAATTACATCGAATAGATCTCTGAAGAGATCATTGTATTGAAGATCAGAGAGAGAGATAGAGAGAGAGAGAGAGACATCTAGCTACTAATATGGACCCATAGGTACTGTAGAAACTACCCACGCATCATCATGGAGGCAGGAAGGTTGATGAAGATTGCCTCCGCAATGGTTTCCCCCTCTGACAGAGTACCTGTGAAGGCCTCTAGCTGGGATCACGGAAGAACAGAGGCTTGCGGCTGTCGGATGTGGGGCTCCGGCTAACCCTTAAGGTTCGAACACTGGGGTGTGCGCGAAGTCTTTCCCTCCTACCGATCTACGCTCTAGCTCGCTAAGATCTTGCGGACGAACTCGGCGAACTCACAACACAGAAAGACACGAGATTTATATTGGTTTGGGCCACCATTGTGGTGTAATACCCTACTCCAGTGTGGTGGTGGTGGATTGCCTCTTGGGCTGATGATGAACAATTACAGGGGAAGAACAGCCTCTTGAGGTTGAGGTGTTCTTGTGCGTATGAACTTGTGGCGTGGGGGTTTGATCTTCCCTCCTCGTCCCTTGCCTATGGTGGTGGCTAGTCCTATTTATAGAGGCCCTGGTCCTCTTCCCAAATATTGAGCGGGAAGGGAGCCAACAATGGCGGGCAAATTTGAAGGGTACAGCTAGTACATGCTATCTTGATAAAAGCGGTCTTCACCTGCACAAAACTCTAGTGGTGACGTCGTCTTGGGCTCCACGATGACCTCCGTCTTGCCGTCCTTCTGGTCTTTGTCTTGTTGCACCAAAATGGAAACCTTTGCCTGAGGCCTCGGTACTCCGCGGCTACGCTTGCCTCCTTTGCACCAAATAGGAAACAAGGACGCTGCGCGCGCTGGCGCCCGCCTGGTGTCGATCATCATGGCTCACGTCAGGAGAGCTTCATGAGGTTCACCTCACCTTGATATCTTCGCTCCTCGTGAGCCTGCCTACCTAGGCCACTCAAGAGGAGGTCTTGCATAGTTCGCCTCGCGAGGCTTGGACCCTCGCGAGGGTCTTGGGTGCCTTGTTGATGAAGATGGGCCATAGGGCCTGCTGGCTCAGCCACGCCGTGGGCCGCAGGCAGGCAAGTCTGGGGACCCCCGTTCCTAGAACGCCGACAGTAGCCCCCGGGCCCAAGGTGCGCTCGGGCTTGGCTTCGCGGTGAAGCCAAGGGTCAAGTTCGGAGCACCGCGGGCCCCAAAAGCCTGCAGCCTTGGTTGACGCATGGCGGTTGATTGGACGTGGGCGTCTCCGCTTCCCCATGCTGCCTTGGCAACCGCACGACTTGACAAGTCCCTGCGACATGCAAGGGAAACCATCATTACCTCCGATCATGGGAGGTGTCAGCTGGCCTTCTTCCACTATAAATGGAGAGGGGGCGAAGCCCCCGTCGCCCATCTCTTCCTCACTTTCTTGCGTCTTCCTCCTTGCTCTACTGCTTGCTCCAATGGCGCTTATCAGAAGGTTCTCCGTCGAAGAGAAGGGGAAAGCCCCCCAGGATGTCCCGGACCCACTCCCGCCAAAGAAGAGGATGATCCATCGCCGTGATGAAGCAGCGATGCAGGTGGTGATGAGGCCTTGGTGCGAGCGGCCTCCTCCAGGGTATCCGCTACCCCTTAACGCCCAAGCCGAGGGCTCGGGAGGACGAAGTGACGAGCAGCACCGCCCACGCCGCGTTTGAGGTCGCCGCGCCACGGCGACGCGTACCGTCCATGCCGCGGACTCCTCGCGCGAGTTGGTGCTGTGGGAGCCGATGCCACCAATCTCCGGGATCCGCTTCCCGTGGTTCTTCTCCGACGTAATGCCGCCGAGGGGGCCTCTCGAGCTCTGGCTGCAGCACGCCCACTGCAGCGCTCCGGTGACCGGAGCGGAGATCGAAGCGGTCCCCACCGGCAAGATCTTCATGACCCGAGGCTGGGGCGAGATCGCGCGGGTTTGCCGTGCGCGGGGCGCCCTCGCGATCCACTTCGAGTACGATGGCACCTCCACGCTCTTCTTCAAGGTCTTCGACGCCGAGGGCCGTCGCCTGGGGTGCTGCTCTAGAGATGAGCGCGAGGCTGATGCGCGCTCCGTTCGCGACCACTCCAGTAGCAGCAGCCACTACTAGGAAAAGGGCTACTAATGGCGCACCAGTTTTGCATACTAATGGCACATCACTGGTGCGCCATTAGTATCACGCCACGAGTATTTTTTACTAATGGCGCACCACTGGTGCGCCATTACTATCTGGTATACTAATGGCGTACCACTAGTGCGCCATTAGTATAGGCCACGGTGCACCATTAGTATAGGCCACTGGTGCGCCATTAGTATTTTTGAATTTTGAAGGCGGGAAAATAGTAGTGGCGCACCGTCTAACCCCCACCGTGCGCCATTGCTATTTTTGAATTTTGAATTTAGATCTAGATCGTGATTTTTTTGCCCATTTTTTGCTCATTTTTTTGCTCGTTTTTTGGCACGATATTATTTCAAATTTTGTTCCTATTTTTGGATCTTGTACGTTCTTTTGCCAGAGAGGAGTTCGCCGGAGAGGAGGAGGAGGAGTTCGTCGGAGAGGAGGAGGAGGAGGTCGCCGGAGAGGAGTTCACCGGAGCATCGGAGAGGAGGAAGGAGAAACCATGAGGGGATGGGAGGAGAGGAGGGAGGAGGAGCTCACCAGAGAGGAGGGAGGAGGAGCTCACCGGAGAGGAGGGAGGAGAAACCGTGAGGGGAGGGGAGGGAGGAGAGGAGGGAGGAGGAGGTCGCCGGAGAGGAGGAGGAGGAGGTCGCCGGAGAGGAGCAGGGTAGTATGGTGGAGGAGAGAAGGGAAGATGGAGTGGAGGAGAGGAGGAGATGGAGTGGAGGAGAAGAATGAAGAGGTAAGGAGGAGAGGACCACGCCTAGCCATATATACGGCATAGTAATGGCGCACCGCGGGCAGGTGCGCCAATACTAACTTTTTTTATTTTTTTTATTTTTTTTGAATTTTGAAGGCGGGAAGATACTAATGGCGCACCATGGGCAGGTGCGCCATTAGTAACTTTTTTTTTAATTTTTTGACTTATTTTGAATTTTGAAGGCGGGAAGATAGTAATGGTGCACCATGGGTACGTGCGCCATTAGTAAGTTTGAAATTTTTTGCCTCTCCAGATCTTAAAAGCCCCGTATCTTTTTTTCTGTTAGGTTTTTGAGGATTTTGAAAAATTTTAACGGGGTTCCCCTAGACCAATTCGGATGTAACTTTTCGAGTAGATGATTTTTCATATAAAAAACTTTTTCATCCGAGTTCGTACGCAAAAGTTATGCCCATTTTACAAATTCTCGAGAGATTTCGCAAATAAAGTCGAAATTCATATTTGTAAATTTTCACAACAACTAGACCACATATCACATGGGAAACTTATTTTCTTTTATTTTTTGACATTTCCATCATTTTTGTTTATTTTTTTAAAACTGAAAAGGCGGTCCACGGGAGGGGGGTGCATTCGGTGGAAGTGGTGGCCAAGTTACTAATGGCGCACCGTGGGAGTGGTGCGTCATTTCAACTAGTAATGGCGCACCACTCCCACGGTGCGCCATTAGTAGTTTTGAAAAAATTTAAATTTTTTTTACTAATGGCGCACCGTGGGAGTGGTGCGCCAGTACTTGAACTAGTAATGGCGCACCACTCCCACGGTGCTTTTTTTCAAAACTACTAATGGCGCACCGTGGATGTGGTGCGCCATTAGTATTTGGACACTAATGGCGCACCAACACATGGTGCCATTAGTATATAGTAATGGCGCACCACATGTATGGTGCGCCATTAGTGTCAATTCCGTCTATAGCCCTTTTCCTAGTAGTGAGCCCTTGGGAATCTAGCAGCTCTCCTGAGCTCTATGAGACTCCGGAGACGAGCGACGACAGCTACGTGCCCCCGAGCTGTCGCCGCTGATCTAGATGGGGTTGGCGTCGGTCCCCCGTGGCCCATTGTTTATGATGGCGTCCGCCACGGAAGGATGTAGATAGGATCCCCCATAGCATTAGCTTTTGTTTCTTGCGAAGAATCATGAATCACCCCATGGGGGCATGTAAGGATCTGCAATGCCTTTGTACTTATCTTCCTTGTTATGAAGATGTGATGAACGCGTGTCCCGTTAAGACTTGGTCCCCCTTTCTTTCCTCGCGATAGCTTGTTGCTCCACGCTGACGGGCCCCGGTCCCAAGGCGGCTATAGCCGTCGCTGGTATGCCAGGTCGTGATGCCATGGGCAAGGTCAGGAGGTGCGCGGCCCGAGGTCCAGTAAGACCCATGAGGCGCGATGCTCAGGAGGTCCCCCTTAGCGCCCAAGCGGCCATGGTAAGGAAAGAAAGGAAGATGACTTGGCCGCAATGGGGTTGCGACATGGTGTGAGCGACTACAAGGCCCAAATATTTAGCCGATCCGAAGGTGAGACTTATCTTGCTGACTTCGCGGTGATTCCTGATGTTGCGCTAGGGCTGCGCGCCAACTTATGCGACATAGCTAGGCCGGTCCATACGAGCTTTCCTTCTCCTGAGCTCTTCTTAGTGCTCTGCATCCTCAGGTCCTGGGCCTTGAGCGAGCTCAGCCGCCACTGGTATGCCAGGTCACGATGCCGTGGTCAAGGCCAGGGGGTGAGGGATGGAGAGCCAGTAAGAGCTCCTGAGTCGCGATGCTCAGGAGCCCCCCTTTTAAGCTTGGGGGAGTTGATATGTCTCCATCGTATCTCCTTTTCCAAACACTTTTGCCCTTGTTTTGGACTCTAACTTGCATGATTTGAATGGAACTAACCCGGACTGACGCTGTTTTCAGCAGAATTACCATGGTGTTATTTATGTGCAGGAACAAATGTTCTCGGAATGTCCTGAAACTTCACGGAGACACTTTTCAGAAAATAAGAAAAATACCTGCCACAGATGAAGGCCAGGGGGGCCACCACCTCTCCACGAGGGTGGGGGCGCGCCCTCCTGCCTCGTGGGCCTCCTGTTGCCTCTCCGACTCCAACTCCAACTCTATATATTGTGTTTCGGGGAGAAAAAATCAAGGAGAAGAAATCATCACGTTTTACGATACAGAGCCGCCGCCAAGCCCTAAAACCTCTCGGGAGGGCTGATCTGGAGTCCGTTCAGGGCTCCGGAGAGGGGAACCCGTCACCATCGTCATCATCAACCATCCTCCATCACCAATTTCATGATGCTCACCGCCGTGCGTGAGTAATTCCATCGTAGGCTTGCTGGACGGTGATGGGTTGGATGGGATCTATCATGTACTCGAGTTAGTTTTGTTAGGGTTTGATCCCTAGTGTCCACTATGTTTTGAGATTGATGTTGCTATGACTTTGGTATGCTTAATGCACTACTAGGAAAAGGCATGCTAGTGGAGCTCCGAATTTGCCTTCTAATGGCGCACTACCGTTGCGCCACTGGGATCACGCCATTAGAATTAAATTCTAATGGCGCACCACCGGTGCGCCATTAGTATCTGGTGTTCTAATGGCGCACCACGTAGTGCGCCATTAGTATAGCCTGCAGTGCGCCATTAGAATGCCTCCCAGGGGCCATATGTACCCATGTGCTTTGGCATTCTAATGGCGCACCAGCAGTTAATGCGCCATTAGTGTGATGATCACAGTGCGCCATTGGTGTCTTGTGTGGTGCGCCATTAGTATGAATATTAGGTTTTTTTTGCTTTTCTGATTTTTGCATAGGTTACAAAATATATTATTGGACAGAATATAGACAGCAGCACATAGCAACATCAGATTCATCGAATACAATAGAAGATTAGTCTCCGAATACAATTCATCATATTAGTCTCCGAATTCAAAAGACCGAACAAAGATAAAACATTACAAGTCTCAAGACCACGAGTATCGAGTTTGCCTTCACATTACAAGTCGATATCGATCATCTAAACTACCATCACATAGAAGAGAGTTGTGGTCATCACGATGAGCATCATAGCGATCAAACTGGTCTTCATCCGGTTCCTCCAACGCTCCCTCCTCTCTCCCGCTAGATAGCGGGTGTATCTACATTCGGTCTTCGCCCTAGTTGTGTACCCTTTGTAACTATTACCGCTGAAATGGTGAACCTGTCTCCGAACTCCTCCCAGTCGTCGTAGACTCCGAGAACCTTACCCTTGTACACGACATATGACGGCATCTCTATGCACAAGCCAAACAACAGACAATACATAAGCAATATGTAAGTATGCAACAAAAGGATCGGAAGAGAAAAGCAAGACATTAATAGCATGATTCATGGTCCTACTAATAAATAGCATCGATTACATCTAAGTTGAACGACTGTTCAAACCAAAGAGACATACGAATTCACTAAAGTATAATTACAACATGAGCCAATCAATGTTTCAGAACTACACATCACTACTTTCGACTCGACTCATCGGACAAGAACGTGGATGAAGCCGCCGTCTGTCATGATGGTCATGAAATCGCGGTCGTTGTCACCCTGCATTTGTAGCATTTTATCTATCTCACTGTTGGACGGTTGATATCTCAGGAAGAACTGCCCCGAGGTATGAAGGACATCTTTATGGATGATGTCCGCAAACTCCGACTGGATGCGAAAGAATTCTTGTCTGAGGTCCGCGTCCTGGACTGCCGACAAGCTCGCGGCCCAATCTTTGAGATTATCTGGTAGCAGAAGTTGATGATGGTCCCTTACGATCGCCCGCATGTGATGGAGGGCATAGTAGGCATCCTTCTGACCGCCAGGCGGATGCTTGACGCAGCAGAACTTCGTATTGTGTGAGAACATGTGCTTGCCGTACTTACGAACTGCCCTGGTGAAGGTGCCTCCAGATTTGGCGTAGGCGGGGAGAACATCATCAAGAACTTTCTTGACATTTGTGTAGTCTATCTTGGAGTTATGGTTCGGGTCTAAATACGTGGCCATGGAATATTTTGGGCTTAAGAGGATGAGTGCGCAATGTGTGTCACTGCACAGAACACGGAATGTTAGAAAAAAAAGAACGATCAAAATCTAAGAAATCATATGTTACGGGGCGGTTAAGGGATGACTTACTCGGGAAAGTAAGCCACAAGGAAGTTATCTTTATCTGGGTTTGCCAGAATGACGCCTTCGAGGTGTGAACTCGCAACTTGGCGGTCCCCAGCGCTGCTCAAGTGCTTGGCACGCATGTAGAAGGGGTTGACTATCACGATGTCCGGGGTCTTGTCTCTAATGATCCGCATCTCCATACTCAGCGAAAACAGCCGAACGAAGGTGTAGTGCAGCGGATGAAGGTTAAACATAGCAAAGATGTCATCAAACCGCAGGACGATCTTACCCCCGATGTCGCCATCCACAAAGCCCTTGCCCTCTGGCACCCCGGCCACGAAAACCGGGTATGCCACATCCTTCTCTCTGAGACGCCGCTTCTCCAAAGAAAGAACACTGCCGTGCAGACTCCGCATAGCACCGGTTGCAGCATTGGGCATATTTGGTGGTAGCATTGCCCTACCCGCCACATGCACCCTCCTCGAGATATCCTTTGGTGAAGGTGGCCTATCCTGAGCACGGATCGAACTCGGTGTCGGCTGGCTCGCACCGGCGCTTGTTAGTCTTTCATTTTCGTCCCTTCTTCTTGATCTCCTGTAATGGGACCAAGTTCTGCTCACAGACCACCTTCTTGAGTGTGTTGGGGCTGATAATATTTCGCACCTCAGCTATCTGAGGCTCGGTGAAGGCGACAGCTGGAGGCGTGTCCTGAGAACTGAACGCCAGATGACGCCTGTTGCAATTGGATTTCTCCGCCATACCAGCTAGATCGCGGTCGTCTTGGTTGGGTTCTTGAGAAAGAGGCCCGCAGAACTCGTCAGCGTACCCATGTTCGGCAAAGTACTTATCAACTTTGGTAAATGTACCGTCGTCGTTGTCATCGCTGTCCGAATCATGTGCCATAGGGCTGTCCGGATCCTGTGCCATAGGGATGTCCGGCAGGTCCGGTAGCGTTGTGGCGTTCTTGCCATGGCTTGGCGCCGGCACGACTGGCGGTCTTGTCTGTGGGGTGGTGTCCCCCGCCCCCAAACGAATCTGGCTCTTCGGCCAAAGCAGGGGCCAGTTTACGCAGGCGCTGAGGGTCATTCTTCTTCTTTGTCGGCCCCAGCGGGTCGAATCGGAGGTAACAGCTCGTCGCAGCCTGGCAGCACCCGAACCACTTCGACCCTACACATTGTGGGTGGCATCGGATTACCGTGGAACATGGGGTTGCCTGGTTGAACGATTCTGCCCTTGGCGACATCGACCAACTCGGCGCCCACGAAGTGCATAAGAGTGCAAGGAACATCAGCGGTGCCCTGCGAAAACATGTACAGGGCGTCAGGGATGACCAGTCAAAGGCAAGGAGATGAAGTCATCGGTCGAGAGGCTTAGTTACCGTGATGCCGTCGAGCTCGGCTAACGTCGAGGCACCGCCAATGGCGGGCGTGCAACTGACGGAGGGGGCGCTTGTTGGTGAGGTGTCGGCCGGCGTACACCCGAGTGCATTAAGCTCCAATGCCCGTGCCGGTGCCGGAGACACGAATACCGCCTCCGCCGGAGACACCAATGGCGCCGCTGCTGGAGACACCAATGGCGCCGCCGGAGACACCAATGGCGTCGCCTGTGCGCTGTGCGAGTTGCTGGCCATGAAGTTGGGAACTGGGGGAGGCCCCTGTTGGACGCCCGCAATCCACGTCCTCAGCCCATGAATCAACGTAGGCACCATGGCGTTGAGCGTCGTTCCAAGTTGTTGTTGCACTTGCTCTTGGACAAGCTCCGGAATCCGCGCCACTTGTGCCTTGAGTTCTTCAACCTCGCGCGTTTGGCTTTTCGAGCTGGTCTTTTTCTCCTTCCGCACACCAGCGGTATAGTATGACCCCCATTTTGTGAACAAGCCTTTGCCGGCCACACGACCAGCTGACATCGGCTTAGTGAGCTTATCCTTGTTTTTCATTACGTTCAACGCCCTATTTAAAGGGGTGTCGAAAGGGCAGCTCTTAGACGACCCCGCGCTACTGCTTTCAGTGTCCTGCGAAAGGAACGTGAACCATTTAGAAATATTGGGGATTAATTAGAGTGCAACCATATGGAGCTAATTACGCGGGGGTGTATTCCTTACCAGAAGAAGCTCAAGCGCCCTGGTCTTCGGATCCGTGGTAAGCTCCTTAGTTATCGGGTCCTCCTTGTACCGGGCCCTGACATAGTTCCTGGTCTGCTTGTCACCACTGTATTTCTCGAAGCGGGGCGGTAGGCCTTGCTCGGCACGCTCCGCGTCCTCCTTGTCCCATATAGGCTCCGCCACTCTGTAACCGCCGAGACCGAGTTTGTGTTCCCCTAAGTTCAACTCCCGCATTTCTTTCCCCCACTGACTTGATTCAGAGGTTGCACTGCTCTCGCACTTGATCTTGAACTCCTTGTACTCATCTTCGCTCATCAAAGGATATTTCGCCTTGATCTTCTCATAACTATCACCTTTATCAATCATTCTCTTCACCGCGCTTTTCCAAGTAGACAGGGCCGTGCTCATCTTCGTGAGGGTGGCACTGTTCACTTTATTCCCTGAGAGGCGTGTGTTTTCAAATTCGGCGGGGAACTTGTATCGTTCGTGCAGCTTCGTGAAGAGGAGGTTGCGCAAATTCCCTCGGTCCTTATGCCTAAGGTTCTCGGTGTTGATCGAGATGGTGCTCTGGAGAATGCACCCGAGCTGAACCGAGTACCCCTTGACTATATGTTTGGGCTCCGTTAGATTCCCGTCGGAGTCCACTTGAGTGAATTCCTCCTTGAGGGTGCGGAGCGCATTCGGGCTCCGGTCCTTCCTTTGCTTCTTCGGTTGGCTGCCATCTGTGTGTGCGCCGCCATCATCTGTGGTGGCATCCTCAGCGGCACCATCAGTGGTGTCATCCCCGACGCCACTAGGGGTTGTGTAGTCAGGATCGGTGTCTTCCGCGGCGTCCTCATAGCGGTGAGGTTCTTCCTCCATCTCCTAGGACAGCTCCCAGAATTGCTTGCCACCTGAACCACCGGCCTCATTGTTGTGGCCCATGTTTCGCTCTAAATAGGAAAAAGTTTGGTCAAAAAGTTGGTTATTATCAAGGAACAAGATCATGGTCTCATCATTTAGGGTTTGTCGACACTGAGGCAGTCTAGGAAAAAATAAATCCGCAAGTCAATATATCAGGACCCATCACATCTTCATACACTCAATGGGGCCTCAAATGCCCTTCCTCATCTACAACTAGTTGTCCGCCTCAATCGATGGGTTTTCTCACATTTTTCTGATTCAAACTAGATTTTGATGGCTGTTAGGTTATTCGGAAGCAGCAGCAACTTGTAGAGGGTGCAAACTAGCCAGCATTGGGAAGTTCCAGTCTACTAGTAGAGGGAAAAACATGAGGAGCAGCTTGTAGGTTTACTTGCTCCGGTGGGACGGGATGGAGGATATAGCTGTAGCACCCCTATATCGTACATAGATTTATTTTTTGCCCTGTTGCTCTTACTAGTTTTACCTTATCAAAGTGGATGTATGTATCACATGTTTCTGAAACTAGATTTGTATTGCTGGTAGGTTATTTTGTGTATGTTATCTAAAATAAATACAAAAATTATTTTTTGCCCTGCTTCTCTTACTAGTTTTAGCTTATCAAAGTGGATGTATGTATCATATTCTTCTGGTGCATGAGAGAGTGAGGGGTAAACCACAAGCTAGACAAGTGAAGGTGGTGGAGTGGTGCTGCATCCCCATCCATCCATCTATCCATCCATCTGCATCATCTCTTTTGACTTGACCACATTGGCTCATAGCTAATCTAGCCAAGCTACCTAGATCCACCTTCTTGCTTATTGCACATTATGTGGAGGGAGCAGATCTCGCCACTGCTTAAGTGTAAAGCTAGATAGTGTGTGTGAGAGAGTCCACTTAGCTGAAAATGTTGGGAGACATGATTTATCTATTCAGTCACCATCACACACACTCAGATTAACATTCAACACCTGAACTAGAGTTAACAAATTGGGCATCTTCTAGGTCAAGCTATAAATGTTGATTAATTTTTGTTTCGGTTGAGAATCGGGCACCTTCTAGGTCAAGAAAATTGGGCATGACCTTTGCTAATTTTCTTGACCTAGGAGCGCCCCATTCTCAACCGAAACGGAAATTAATCAACATTTCAGGAGAAAGGGGTCATTTCAGAAGATCACAAGTAGCAGCAGCATCACAAGTTGACAAAATCACAAGTAGTGCAGCAGCAGCAGCATCACAAGTAGTACATCAGCAACAGTGAATAAAATTTTTATATGAAGTTTCTGAAATTTATGGAAGTTTCTAGTACACTAAAGGAGAGAAAGGAGAGGAAGTACCCTAGCAATCTATGAAAGTGTCCAGTACACTAAACTCCAACTTCGGTACCAGAGGAAATGGGCAGTAGATGGGCAGCACTAGACCACCTACAATAGATGCAACAAATTACTCCAGTTAAGTTAAATTACTCCAACTCCTATTTGCAAGATCACAAGTACAACAAGCAGTACTCTACTTCTATTTGCAACATCACCAACTGCTCTGGGTACAAGAACAAGCAGTACTAACCAGCTGCTCCTTGGCGCGCAGATGCAGCTCCAGCTCCTTGACGTGGAGATGAGCAAATAGTGAGCAAGGACTGAAAGTCAAACACGTACAAAGATAACTAGTACATGGACTAGTAAACAAGGTGAACACACAATTATACTAGCAGATTACTCAATCACAAAGCAAGATTTCGATGACAGTTATTTCTCATAGCATAAAGATGGAGTAGAAGTAGTAGAGAGGGGCAGCAAGAAGGATTTAGAGAAGTGGAGTAGCAGCACTAGGGGCGAGGGGAGAGGAGCAGCAAGGACGAGGAAAGGAGGCGGCGATGGCAGCATGTAGAGCAGCAGAGCAGCGCGGCGGCGTAGGCGTGCAACCATGACAGAGCAGCGGCAGCAGGGACGTGCGGGCGGGGTCGGGGCTCAGCCGGCGGTAGGCCGAGCGCGATGCGCGGGGCGAGAGCAGAGGCGGGGGCCGGTGCAGGCGGGGTGAGGGCGGGCAGCAGTAGGGCAGGTGCTCATCCAGTGCAGAAATCAGGGGGGGTTTTGAGCGGGCATAGGATGCAATAGGGAAGGAGGGAGGGGGGAGGAGGAAGGAGGGGTGGTGGCTACCTGCCTATGGACCGGTCTCCGACGTAGCTTCGGCGGCGGCGTTCCTGGGCAGGGGCGGCTGCTCTGGGGACAGGGAGGGAGGCGCTGCGGTGCCGGAGTCGGGGCCGCGGAGGCTGGGCGCGTGTGGCTGCCCGGCTCGAGGAGGCAGGGCGACAGCGGTGGAGCCCGAGGAGGCAGGGCGGTGATGGTGGAGCGGGCGGTGGAAGGAGGGGGTGCATGTGAGGGTCTGGTGAGGGGGGAAGTGGATCTGGCGAGGGGGGAAGTGGATCTGGCTAGGGGGACATTACTAATGGCGCACCCCCTCGCGGTGCGCCATTAGAATGGTTTTTTGATAGCAATGGCGCACCCCCGAGCGGTGCGCCATAAGTAATCTTTTTTTTGCAATGCAATGGTGCACCAGCCAGCGGTGCGCCATAAGTAAATTTTTTATTATTTTTTGTTGCATCTAATATTTTTTTTAGAAAATGCATATGAATATGAAACAGTAATAAATTTTTATAAAAACAGTAATAATTTTTAAAAAATATCATCAAATTTGTTATTTGAAAATATCATCAAATTTTTTATTTGAAAATATAATCAAATTTGATTTTTGGATTTTTAGTTGCATTCATTTGTGACGGTGGAGCGGGGGAGGGTGCGGGTGGGATCGAGATGGAGGGGGATCGAGATCAAGTGTCCTCATGAATTCAAAAAGTGCCCATGAAATTTAAAAATATTCATGATATCAAAAAGTGCCCATGAAATACAATCAAGAAATGAAGACTACGATTTAAATACAATCGATCTTAGCTAGCTATCTGTTCACAATCTTCTTGCCCTTCTTTTTCGCAAATGGAGTTCTTCTGTGGAACGGACGTCCTGTAGGTAGGGTGGTCCTGCTTCTTCTTGTGGTGTGTGCTGCTACTTCATCGTCGTCGTCATGTTCGATCTTTGGGTCGCCGTACTTGTCAAAGTCTTGCTCATTGGCTACTCCATCCATTCCGATGATCTTCCTTTTGCCTCTCCTCACGACAACACGACTGGGCTTTGACGGATCGGTAATGAAGAAGCATTGGTCCACTTGGGAAGCCAGTACCCATGGCTCATTTTTCGTGGTGACGTTTGCGCCCGCGGTCTTGGATTTTGCTTCGGGTATAACCATGGTGGTGAAATACCAGTCTTCTTTTAGGACGCTCTTGGCCCATCTAACACGGAACATCGGGACCTTCTCTCCAGCGTAGCTCAGCTCCCAGATCTCCTCGATCCTTCCGTAGTATCTGTCCTTGCCGTTACCGGTGTAGGATTCCATCGTTACCCCGGAGTTCTGATAACCATCGCTCTTCATGTCCTTGTTCTCGGTGTAGAATGTGTAGTCGTTGATATCGTACGCCTCATAGGTCATCAGGTTGTGCTCGGCGCGCTGTGACAAGGCGAATATGAGTTGTTCTTCCGCGGAAGAATCCTCATGTAAAGGGTACGACAGAAGCTTCTGCTTGAACCAACGCGTGAAACATGAGTTGTGCTCTTTGAGTATATCTCCGTCCGTCCTCTGTTGGCCTCGGTCATTGTACGTCTTCTCAATAAAGGCTTTGTGCTCTACCACCCAAGGATCGACCACGTCTATGTGTTGTAGCGTGACTAGGTTTGCTCTTTCAAAGTCGGCGAGTCGACCCTCGAAGTCGACATGCATTTCATGGCGACCCTCATGGTGACCCCATCCAGCGAGCCTGCCGAGGTGCCTGTTGATGGGCAGACCAACGGGGTTCTCGATGCCTAGATAATTCGTGCAGTAGGAGATGCACTCTTCGGTCAGAAAGCCCCTGGCTATACTTCCCTCTGTACGTGACATGTTGCGAACGTATCCTTTGATGACACCATTCATCCTTTCGAACGGCATCATGCTGTGCAGGAACGTCGGCCCGAGTTGGATGATATCCTCCACAATATGGACCAGCAGATGCACCATAACGTCGAAGAATGCAGGCGCGAAGTACATCTCAAGCTCGCATAGTATCACCACGATCTCTTCTTGTAGCCTTCTGAGTTGCCTCACGCCAATCGACTTCCGAGAGATGACGTCAAAAAAGTTGCATAGGCCAAATAGCGTTTCACGGACGTGCGCATCCATGATCCCACGGATTGCAACTGGAAGTATCTGCATCATCAGCACGTGACAGTCGTGAGACTTCATCCCGCTGAACTTCTACTTCGCTGGGTCTAGGTATCTGCTTATCTTCCCCGCGTAAACGTAAGGAAGTTTTACTCCTAGGAGGCAGGTGAAAAACTGCTCGATCTCCTCCTGACTTAGAGTGAAGCACGCGGGAGGGTAGTCATTTCTGGTCTTCTTGGCCTTTTTGCCTTTGCGACAACTTTCTGTGTCCTGCTTCGCCTCATCATCATCATCATTAGCGTGAAGCTCCTGCCTGATGCCCATTGATTTCAAGTCTGCCCTTGCTTTCGGCCCATCTTTGGTCCTCTCTGGCATGTTGAGCAGGGTACCAAGCAGACTCTCGCACACGTTCTTCGTGATATGCATGAAATCAAGGCTGTGAGGCACACGGTGGATCTTCTAGTACGGCAAGTCCCAGAAAATAGACCTCGTTTTCCATACCTTCAATAGCGGCTCTGGCGCCTTTCGCTTCTTTCCCGGCTCTGGCGCCTTTTGCTTCTTTCCCAGCAGTGGGCAGTCTTTCCAATTTTTCAACAGCTCTTCTATTTCCTCGCCGCTCCTCGTACACGGGCGTTTTCGGGGTTCGGTTTCACCATCAAACAGATCCTTGCGTTTCCTCCACGGGTCGTCATCGCGAAGCCACCTTCGATGTCCCATGAACACGGTTTTCGAAGACCCGGGATCTTTATCTAGCTGGCGATACGTTGTGTCATCCATGCACCTTACGCATCCAGAAAATCCGTGGACTACCTGCCCCGCGAGATATCCGTAACCAAGATAGTCGTGCACCATCGTGAGCAGTGCGGCTCTCATAGGGAAATATTCTTTCTCTGCAGCGTCCCACGTATTGGCTGGCGTTTTCCACAGCGTGTCTAGATCCTCCTTCAGCAGCCCCAGATACAGATTGATGCCGTTCCCTGGTTGTTTCGGCCCTTCAATTAGCATACTCATGTGAATGTACTTCCTCTTCATGCACAACCAGGGGGGAAGGTTGTACATCCACACAAACACAGGCCAGGTGCTATGTGTGCTTCTCTGGCTGCCAAATGGATTGACTCCATCGGTGCTCGTGCCCAGCACGATGTTCCTTGGATCCTTCCCAAATTCTGGGTATTCGAAGTTCAACGCTTGCCACTGGCTCGCATCCTTAGGGTGACTCAGCATCTTGTCTTTCTTATTTATCTCCGGATCATTTCCGTCATCTTCCCGCTTCTTCTCCTCCCTATACGTGTGCCAACGCAGGAGCTTTGCTACCTTAGGGTCCGCGAAATACCGCTGCAGACGAGGAGTGATCGGAAAGTACCACACCGATTTTCGAGGAGCTTTCTTCCTCTTCTTGTATCGAGTGACGCCGCACACCGGACATATGGTAGACTCCGCGGGCTCATCCCGATAAATGATACAATTGTTCATGCACACATGGTATTTCACGTGCGGTAAATCCAGAGGACACACGATTTTCTTCGCCTCATCGAAACTGGTCGGGCACTTGTTCCCCTTGGGAAGACGTTCGTGCCAGAATGACATGTTCTCGTCGAAGCATGCGTCGGTCATTTTGTGTTTTACCTTCATCTCCAGTGCCATGAGCGTTACTTTCAGGCGGGTATCCTCGGGCCTGCATCCTTCATACAATGGAGTAACCGCGTCTATCTCCAGTTGATCCAGCTTGGCTTTCTCTCGGGCGGCAGCTCTTGCGTTATCCGTCCGCTTGAGAAGCAGCTCTTGAATATGAGGGTCCTGCACCCAGCCTCCATCGTCGTCAGCTCCGGCATCTTCATCTTCATGATCATGCCCTTCGTCTTGAGCTTCCTCATCATCATGTACAACATCTTCTACATGATGACTGTGTACAGCATCACCGTCGTGATCATGTCCAAGAGATTCTTCGTCTTCTCGCACTCCCTTGCCGTGGTGGTACTTGTCTTGTTGCCCTTCCTCATTTCTTGCCCGGACCCCATGGACGACTTCATAGTCATGTTCATCACCTTGCCACCGATAGCCATCCATGAAACCACGCAAGAGTAGGTGGTCCCGCACCTGCCCAGAATCCGGGTCCGCAATAAGGCTCTTCAGCTTGCATCTTCGACACGGACATCTTATCTCCGTCTCGTTCTTTTGAAGCATCTCGGCCTTCGCGGAGCTCAAAAACCTATTCACGATGCCTTCAGTCATCGTGCGGACCATGGTCGCCTGCGGGGTAGAGCAAAACGATATTTTAGAACCAAGAAAAAATTTGGCATGACCTTCCCTAAAAATAGGACCAAAAAGAATGCATAGTGCCAAAATTCTCGCCGAAACGGAAATGAATCAAAACATTCCGGCAAAATATTGGCAACTATCGCATTTCAAATACCGTTACCTTCAAACACAAACATATATGCAACACCACAAACACATGCAACACCACAAACATACATAGATCTAGCTAGGCCACAAAAAGTGCATGTGCACGTTGTTGGAGCGAGCTAGGGAGAAAAAAAGTAGATCTACATCATGAAGATAGCTTTCCCCTTACTTACCTATCAAAAAAAGGTAATTTCACCACTTAATTTTGATGAATCTATGGTGGAAATGAGGTGGGGAGGAGGAGATGGCCGAAAGCTTGGAGAAGGAGGTGGAGGGAATGAAGTGGGGAAAGTGAGTGGGTAGGTGTGGGGCTGTCCAAAATATCTTGTTGGGGTCCCAGGTTACTAATGGCGCACCACCAGCAAATGCGCCATTAGTAACCCTGGTTACTAATGGCGCACCTGCAGGTGGTGCGCCAATAGTAGTTTTGCAAAAAAGTAAATATATATATATATATATATATATATACTAATGGTGCACCGGGTAATAGTGTGCCATAACTAGTTTAAACTAGTAATGGCGCACTGTCTACTTGGTGCGCCATTACTACTTATAACTAGTAATGGCGCACTTCGACCTGATGCGCCATTAGTATGTATGGAAAACTGGAAAAAAAATAATTTAATACTAGTGGTGCACCCTGTTTCTAGTGCGCCATTAGTGTCTTCCACACTAATGGCGCATCACCAACTGGTGCGCCATTAGTATATAGTAGTGGCGCACTGCTTCCATGGTGCGCCATTAGTATCAATCCTATTTATAGCCCTTTTCCTAGTACTGATGCTTGTCACTAGGGTCCGAGTGCCATGATTTCATATCTGAATTTATTATGTTTTCATCAATATATGAGAGTTCTTGATCCTATCTTGCAAGTCTATAGTCACCTATTATGTGTTATGATCCGTTAACCCTGAGGTGACAGTAATCGGGATACTTACCGGTGATTACCGTAGTTTGATGAGTTCATGTATTCACTAGGTGTTAATGCTTTGTTCCGGTTCTCTATTAAAAGGAGGCCTTAATATCCCTTAGTTTCCGTAAGGACCCCGATGCCACGGGAGGGTAGGACAAAAGATGTCATGCAAGTTCTTTTCCATAAGCACGTATGACTATATTCAAAATACATGCCTACATTATATCAATGAACTGGAGCTAGTTCTATGTCACCCTAGGTTATGACTGTTACATGATGAACCACATCCGGCATAATTCTCCATCACCGATCCGTTGCCTACGAGCTTTCCATATATTGTTCTTCACTTATTTACTTTTCTGTTGCTATTGCTATCATCACTACAAAATACCAAAAACATTGCTTTTACTACTGTTACCTTTTGCTACCATTACCACTACTATCATATTACCTTGCTACTAAACACTTTGCTGCAGATATTAAGTTTCCAGGTGTGGTTGAATTGACAACTCAGCTGCTAATACTTGAGAGTATTCTTTGGCTCCCCATGTGTTGAATCAATAAATTTGGGTTGAATAATTTACCCTCGAAAACTGTTGCGATCCCCTATATTTGTGGGTTATCAAGACTATTTTCTGGCGCCGTTGCCGGGGAGCATAGCTCTATTCTTTAAGTCACTTGGGATATATATCTGCTTATCATTATGAAGAACTTGAGAGATCCAGAAACCAAGATCTATCGCTCAACTACGAGGGGAGGTCAGGAACTTCCATCTAGCCTTGCACTTGATTCACCTTCTGTTTTGAGTAAGCTTGCGACACCTACACCTGCCTCTGATATTCGTTCTGATATGTCGCATGTTATTGATGATGCCACTTCTGCTATGCATGATACTTATGATGAAACTACCTCTATGCCTGATACTATTGTGCCACTTAGTGATTTTCTTGATGAACAACTTGCTAGAGCTAGAGAAATTGAAAATATTGAATCTGATGATACTGATGAAATTGATGATGAAGACTTGCCTGTTATTCCTAAGGGTTATGTTTTTGATCAAGAATCTTCTTTAGCTATTTTAGCTTGCAAAGATAATAATGAACTCAAAAGATTATTAGCTAAATGGAGTAAGCAATCTCTAAATGCTAGAATGAAACCTGACCCTGCTTTTGCTACTTCACCTATCTTTGTTACAGATAAGGATTATGAATTCTCTGTTGATCCTGATATAATTACTTTGGTTGAATATGATCCTTTTTATGGTTATGAATCTGAAACTGTTGTAGCACATCTTACTAAATTGAATGATATAGCCACTCTGTTCACTAAAGATGAGAGAACTCGTTACGTTTATATCCTTAAAATATTTCCGTTCACATTAAAGGGTGATGCTAAGATATGATTTAATTCTCTTGATCCTAGTTGTGTGCGTAGTGCCCAGGATATGATTTATTACTTCTCTGCTAAATATTTCCCTGCTCATAAGAAACAAGCTGCTTTAAGGGATATATATAATTTTGTGCAAATTGAAGAAGAGAGTCTCCCACAATCTTGGGGGAGGCTTCTCCAGTTACTTAATGCTTTGCCTGATCATCCTCTTAAGAAAAATGAAATACTTGATATCTTTTATAATGGACTAACCGATGCCAGCAGAGATTACCTGGATAGTTGTGATGGTTCTGTTTTCAGGGAAAGAACACCGGATGAAGCTGAAATTCTATTGAATAATATGTTAACAAATGAAAATAATTGGACACCTCCAGAGCCAATTCCTGAGCCTATTCCTAAACCAACTCCGAAGAAGAGGGGTATTCTATTTCTCGGTCCTAAACATATGCAAGAGGCAAAGAAATCTATGAAAGAAAAAGGTATTAAAGCTGAAGATGTTAAGCATTTACCTCCTATTGAAGAAGTACATGGTCTTAATTTACCGCCTCTTGAAGAAACATATGATCTCAGTCCATTACCTATTGAAGAAACTCATGGTCTTGATAACCCGACACAGGTAGTAAAGGTAAATTCTCTCTAGAGATATGATAAAGCTGAAATCCCATTTACTAAGTTTGCTAGCCCATGCTTAGATGAGTTTGATAAATTTATGGCTAAGCAAGAAGATTTTATTGCTTATTTTGGTAGACAAGTGAAATACAATTCAAATATGCTTGAACACTTGGGTGATTATATGGCTAATGTCAAAGGTGAACTTAAACTTATTAGTAAACATGCTTCTATGTTTACCACTCAAGTAGAACAAGAACTTAAAGCTCAAAATGATTTGCTTAATGAATTGGATAGGAAGAATAATGATAATGATGTTAGAGTTATGACTAGAGGTGGTAGAATGACTCAGGAACCTTTGTATCCTGAAGGCCATCCTAAAAGAATTGAGCAAGATTCTCAGAGAAATAATATAGATGCACCTAGTTCTTCTAAAAAGAAGAAAAAGAAAAATGATAGGACTTTGCATACTTTTAGTGATCTTATTGTTGAAACACCTGAGAATCCAAATGATATTTCTATTTCTGATGCTGAAACACAATCTGGTAATGAACCTGAAACTAGTGATAATGTTAATAATAATGTTCATGATGATGCTCAACCTAGTAATGATAATGATATAGAAACTGAACCTGTTGTTGATCTTGATAGCCCACAATCAAAGAATCAACGTTATGATAAAAAAGACTTTGTTTCTGGGAAACATGGTAAAGAAAGAGAGCCTTGGGTTCAGAAACCCATGCCTTTTCCTCCCAAACCATCCAAGAAAAAGGATGATGAGGATTTTGAGTGCTTTGCTGGAATGATTAGACCTATGTTTTTGCGTATGCGATTAACTGATATGCTCAAAACCAATCCTTATGCTAAGTATATGAAAGATATTATTACAAATAAAAGAAAGATACCGGAAGCTGAAATTTCCACCATGCTTGCTAATTATACTTTTAAAGGTGGAATACCAAAGAAACTTGGAGATCCAAGAATACCCACTATACCATGCTCCATTATAAGAAACTATGTTAAAACTGCTTTATGTGATCTTGGAGCCGGTGTTAGTGTTATGCATCTCTCTTTATATCGTAGACTTGATTTGAATAAGTTGACACCTATTGAAATATCTTTGCAAATGGCTGATAAATCAACTGCTATACCTGTCGGCATTTTTGAGGATGTGCCTGTTGTAGTTGCAAACGTTACTATTTTAACGGACTTTGTTATTCTTGATATTCCCGAGGACGATAGTATGTCTATTATTCTTGGAAGACCCTTTTTGAATACTGCAGGGGCTGTTATTGATTGCACTAAAGGCAATGTCACTTTTCATGTTAATGGCAATGAGCATACGATACACTTTCCAAGGAAACAACCTCAAGTTCATAGCATCAACTCTATTGGAAAAATTCCATCGATTATATTCGGAGGTTTTGAATTTCCTCTTCCTACGGTCAAGAAGAAATATGATATTCTTATTATTGGGTATGTGCATATCCCCGTTGAGGTAACATACTGTTATTCGAAATTTCTCCGGTTCCATGTTATTCGGAATGGGTTCGTTAACAAGACTTGATCAACCTTGTTAGTGGATTCCTTTTGATGATCATGAGATGGATGAAACTAGAAGGCACAACCTTCTGTACCCCACTTTTACTTTCTGTTAATTATATTAAATAAAATAAAAATAAATATTTTTCGTCTGTTATCTGATTATCCGTGCAATATAAAAATACCTCGAAAATAAAATTTCTCCAAATGCCCTGAAATTTGAATATGATTTTTTCTAGAATTTGAGAATATTTGGCACTGAGAACATGATAGGGAGGTCAACCACCTGCCCACGAGGGTGGAGGGCGCACCCTACCCCCCGGGCGCGCCCCCTACCTCGTGGGCCCACGGTGGCCCTCCTCCACTTATCCTTTCACCCACACACTCCTTCTTCCTCCCACAAACACGAATATCCAGCTCAAACCCGAGTTCTAGCTCATTTTGCTGCCATTTTCGATCTCCTTGCTCGAAGCACCTCTCACAAAACTGCTTGGGGAGATTGTTCCTTGGTATGTGACTCCTCCATTGGTCCAATTAGTTTTTTGTTCTAGTGCTTTATTCATTGCAAATTTTTGCTGCTTAGGTGACCCTGTTCTTGAGCTTGCATGTCAAATTTATATGGTCAAAAGTAGTTTTGATGCATGATATAGGCTCTAGGCACTTGTAGGAGTAGTTGCTACCAATATTATTGAGTTTGGTTTACTTTTATTTTGAAGTTACTAAAAATTTCAGAATTTTTCAGAAATTGATGAGGAGACTTTTGAGGGGCTCATCGAGCCAAAGCTCGAAGGAAAAGGCACCGAAGCCTAAGTATAATTTGCCTCGCACCGCGGAGGCTCGGGCGTCTGAATGGCCTTCCGAGGATTTCTTGAGAGCAGCCGGGATTTATGAAGATTTTCATGAATTGGCTAAGAATGCAGGCCTTGCCGCTTTCCTCCACGACCAATGCGATCAGTATCTCTTACTCACAAATATCTTTGTGCAAAACTTTCATTTCCATTCTAGGAGCTCACCACCTACGTTGGAGTTTTATTTATATGATGAGCATAAGGAGATGTCACTTTATGATTTTTGTCGGATTTGTTTAGTCCCTTTTGAGGGCAAGACGGAAGAGCCACATCGTGATGATGTGGAGTGATTTGTTGATACTATCACTATAGGGGAAACAAGGAAGGTTTCCGATGCACGAATCACTAGCATACATTTTCCTGTTTTACGTTATTTTGCATTATTTGCTAGTCGTTGTTTAATTGGTCGCAGAAACTGTGGAAACCTTAGTATCCCTGATATTATTATTTTGCTCCATGGTTTATACAGTGCTAACTCTGTTAGTATGGGTGGCATTATTGCCAAACGGTGAAGTCTGAACCGTACCAAGGGCCCCATCTTTGGAGGCATCTATGCTTCACGCCTAGATGCACATTTTAACATACCTATTAGGCATTATGAGAAGGAAGAAAAAGTGCTGCCTCATGTTTATTTAAATTATAAAAGTATGGTGGCACATGATTTTATTGTTAAGAATAGGGAAGGAGCGCTTAAATATCAATTGTTCTTTAATAAAAAGTGCTGAGACTATTACCCTGCCTGCTCCTTCTTTGTTTGATTTATCTGTAGGCATGTACCTTGTTCCGTTGTAGGCTATTCACGCCTATCGGAACCCTGCACCAGCCGAAGAGCCAGACCAGAACCACAAGTTGATCCTGCACGACAGTCTAATTACTAGTGGGATCCGGAGATGATTGTCAGTCAGTGGCAATCGGAGCCTTCCCCTTCTTCATCTCATTACGACCCCAACAACTACTATTATGGATATCCGCTAGGCCAGCCGTGGCCATAGACCAACTTAGGCCAAAAGCCTAAGCTTGGGGGAGTACGTATTTCCCACCGACATTACATTTATGCTCACACGCTCATTGCTAGATCTCGGTGCTCATACTCTTTCATTGTATCATCCATGCTAGTTTATTGTCACAGCCCTAGCATTAGTCTTGCTTGTCATTGCATCATCATCTTGCATCATGTTTAAATTCCTTTTAAACTTGAATTGGGGACTGTTGAAACCCTAGCACAGATGATTCCAACTAGGTTTATATAAAAAAATCATTTTCAATGATCCCAAAATTCCTTTGGAAAAGTTCATCATTTTTGAATTGGTCTAGAACCTCTGCCAAAAATGGTGCACATTTTCCTAGGTCACTTTGGATTTTTGAATAAATTCATAAAGTATTTGAATTTGGGCATTTAATTGCTATAAATAATTAAAATGCCCAAATAATTCTGAAAGTGGTTGAGGGCTATTGGAAATATTTTCAAAAGTGCCCACAATTATTTTCAGGGAATGCCTTAGCATTTTATTTAAGTCAAAACAATTACAAAAAAATAGAAAACAGAAACTAAATTAGGAAAGAGAGAGAAGGAACCTCACCTGGGCTTACCTGGCGGCCCAAGTGGCCGGCCCAGCCCACCACCGCGGCACTCTGTCGCCTTCCTCCTCGCGCCAGTAGCAGAGGTCGTGTGCCCGCGGCGCGCCGGCACGCGCGCGCCACCTCCATCCTGCTCTAGCCACCTCCTGCTTCCCCGACCCCTTCTAGCGACACCACGGAGATGCCCCGAAGCCCCTATCCCTCTCCCTCACTCGCCGCTCTCTCTCCCCTCCCCTGGCTCTCTCCCTCTAGCTTAACCGAGCACAGCCGCAGCCGCACCGCCGACGTAACCACGGCCACTGTGCTCCCCTCGCCTCCCCACCTTGTCTGCAAGCTCCGCCATCGTTCGCCGCTTCGCTCCACCCTGGCCCCGAGCGCTGGGACGACCTGCATCGCAGGCTGCTTCATCTTCTTCCTCCTCGGGTCGCCAGAGATCCCCCTCGCCGCCCCAACTGCTTCGGACCGTCTCCGAGCTCGCCGACCTGCTCGTCCTACTCGCCGTGAGCCTCTGACCCCATCCATCCCTCTTTTCTTCCTCGTAGACCGCCGTAGCCACCGGACCATCTGCACCCAAACCCGCCGCCGCCTGCGCTCACCGCCGACGCGACTCCAACGACCAAATGGTCCGCCCGGCGCGTCCAACCCACTCACCGCATCGCGTAGGACCCCGCTAGCGCCTCAGCTTGCTTGCTCATGCACCGCAGCACCGTCGCGCTCACGCCCGAGGTCTAGCCGCCGCGGTCGAGCTCCTCGCCATCGCCTCCGGCCACTCCAGGCCTGACTGGTGCCACCGCCCGACGCGCGCTGGTCTGGGCTCTCGAACGAGCCTAGCCATGCTGCGAACGGGGCACCACAGCCCGTGCCCGAGTGCCCCGCCGCGTCTGCTGCCGCCGGCGGCTAAACGCCGGCATTTTAACCCCGGTTGACCAGGGGTTTGACCTCCCCTGGGTCAATGACATGCGGGCCCCACCAGGCTAATTAACCAAGTTTAGCTTTAATTTAATTAGTTTAACCTAGGTTAGTGCTAATTAAACTGGGTTAGTTTAGCTAGCAACTGACATGTGGGGCCCACGGGTCAGGTTTAACCAGGACCGATCCTGTTGACCTGCTGACGTCGGCATGACGCAATGCTGACGCAGTAATGCCTTTTCTGGAATTATTCTTATTCAGGAAATTCCAGAAATTAGTACAAACTTCTAAAATTCATATAAAATCAACCGTAACTCCAAATGAAATAATTTATATATGAAAAATTATCAGAAAAAATTAATCTATCCATCTGTCCTAGTTTCATGCATGTTAGAATACTTTAACCTTGCTATTTAGGTGAATCAAGTTAATGCACTAATATGACTTCATGAAATGGGTTTGCATTTGAATCTTTGGTTCAAATGGACCAATCTGTTCTAGCTTGCATTAGCCCAAAACACATTCATATTGACATGCCATAGCATGCATCATAGTGTTGCATTGCATTGATTATGTTCCCTCTTGTTTGCCGGTGGTTGTCCCCTCTTGATAGACGTATTCCGACGATGAGATCGATGACACCGATGAAGAGTTATACTATCTTCAAAAGTGCCAGGCAAGCAAAACCCCCTTGTTCATTACGATACAATCCCACTCTCTCGCTCCTGCTCTCTTTTACTGCATTAGGACAACAACGTTTCAACTGTTACATGCTGCGGTAGCTGAACCCCTTTCCTCTGCATGACCTATCATTGCCACAGTAAATAGATGAAACCCACTAGCATGAGTAGGAATTGTTTGAGCCCTGAAGTGCCTACTCATTCATGCTTGTTTGTCATGCCTGCTACTGCTTAGAGTTGAGTCCGGTCTGATTCATCGGGAATGAATTGGAACGTGATGAACATGTCCTACTATGTGTGAGCTAAGTGTGTGAACACGATTTGGTAAAGGTAGCGGTGAGAGGCCATGTAGGAGTATATGGTGGGTTGTCTCATTGCAGCCGTCCTCAGGAACTGAGTTTTGTGTTTGTGATCCATGAACAGTTACTACCGCACATTGGGTTCCGGTAACTCGACCCCTTTCGGCTTATTAATCAACTCGATCTCTGTCCAGGAGTTGCAACTAGTTTCTGGTGTTGGTAGGTAGTGTTAGTAGTCTACCAAGTGGCACCCGGTACAGGTGGGCTTGGGACTGACTAGACACAGTGGCACGGGGTACCAAGTGGCACCCGGATGGTGGGCTTGGGAACCCTGCACACATCGTTTGGGGCCGTTAGCGACACCCTGGCCGGATCTCCTTGCGGATGGAACCCGAATAGGCGATAAACCTGGACTAGAGACTTGTTGGTTAGTCGGGTCGTGGCCGACTCCCTTGCCCGGCTTCCGCTTGAAGGTTGCTGAGGTACATGACGTGTATAGGGCGATAAGTGGCGAGAGCGTGTGTGAAGAAGTACACCCCTGCAGGGTTATCATGATCTATTCGAATAGCTGGATTCCTCGGATATGGAAACTTGGACCCCTTGCATAGTTCATAGACGAGCGAAAGTGGATACTCTAAAATGCGCAAGATAAGTGTGAGTGCTATGGATGGCGTTCTCGCAGGGAGACGGGAGCGGATCCATAGTGGTGTATTGATATGGTGAATATGTGGACTCGTGTGCGCCACCTCAAAAGAGTTACTTGCAGTCGTAGTTCAGGATAGCCACCGAGTCAAAGCTGGCTTGCTGCAGTTAAACTCCACCATCCCTTCATTGATAATGATGCATATGTAGTTAGTTCCGATGTAAGTCTTGCTGAGTACATTTGTACTCACGTTTGCTTAATTTATGTTTTGCAGAGAGACTTCAGTCCCGCTAGTAGTTCCGCTTGGACTTTGACGTTTAGCTCGTTACCTCAGCTACGATCTTTTGCCCTCGGCAGGATCTTGTAGATAGTCAGGCTTCTGAGCCTTCTTCTTTTGTAGTTGTCTATACTCAGACAAGTTAAGCTTCCGCGTGTGCTTTGACTTGTATGCTCTGAATGTTGGGTCATGAGACCCATGTTTGTAATATCTCGCTCCTCGGAGCCTAATGAATAGATAATTGAGTCGTAGAGTTATGTTGTGATGCCATGTTGTATTTACACATGTCGAGCATATTGTGTGTATGATTGAAATGCTTGGTATGTGTGGGATCCGACAACCTAGTTGTTTATCCTTGGTAGCCTCTTTTATGGGGAAATGTAGTCTTGTGCTTCCATGAGCCATAGTAGTCCGCTACAGCCCGGTTCACCGGAGTCCTGCTAGCCCAGCACTACTGCTCAGGACAGTTGACTGGCCGGCATGTGTTTCACTTCGTTCCTGTGTCTGTCCCTTTGGGGAAATGTCAGGCGGTGACATCCGGAGTCCTGCCTAGCCTGCTACAGCCCGGGTTACCGGAGTCCTGTTAGCCCAGTGCTATAGCCCGGATTCACACGCTGCTGACCGACATGTTCGAAGTTGATTCATGTATGCCTGTCCCCATGGGTTAGTGCCGCTTTGGGTTCACGACTAGCCATGTCGGCCCGGGTTCTCTGTCATATGGATGCTAGCGACACTATCATATACGTGAGCCAAAAGGCGCAAACGGTCCCAGGCCATGGTAAGGCGACACCCGTGGGAATACCGTGTGTGAGGCCGCAAAGTGATATGAGGTGTTACCAGCTAGATCGATGTGACTTGGAATCGGGTCCTGACAGCTTTGGTATCAGAGCCTGATTGCCTGTAGGATTACCAAGCCAAACTGGTCGAGGTTGAGTCTAGAAATGCTTTACTTATATAAGGGAATTGATTGTGGAAGGGAACGTAAGGCTCTTTTTACTCCTTATCCTCATGACCTTCTGATCTGAGTCATCTGATTGGATTTGTGGAAATATTATTCTCTCTACGGTGGTATGTGGAACTTATTTTGCAGGGTCGGACACTATCCTTGTGTTCAAACTTTTCTGTGATGTGTTCGGAGGAGGAACCCGCCTTGCAATGCCGAAGACAACACTGCGCGTCGGACTCATCGTCATTGAAGCCTGGTTCAGGAGCTACTGAGGGAGTCCTGGATTAGGGGGTCTCCGAACAGCCGGACTATATCCTTTGGCCGGACTGTTGGACTATGAAGAAACAAGATTGAAGACTCCGTCTCGTGTCCGGATGGGACTCTACTTGGCGTGGAAGGCAAGCTAGGCAATACGAATATGTATATCTCCTCCTTTGTAACCGACCTTGTGTAACCCTAGCCCCCTCTAGTGTCTATATAAACCGGAGGGTTATAGTCCGTAGGACAAACATACAATCATACCATAGGCTAGCTTCTAGGGTTTAGCCTCTCCGATCTCGTGGTAGATCAACTCTTGTACTACACATATTATCAAGAATAATCAAGCAGGACGTAGGGTTTTACCTCCATCAAGAGGGCCTGAACCTGGATAAAACATCGTGTCCCCTGCCTCCTGTTACCATCCGACTTAGACGCACAGTTCGGGACCCCCTACCTGAGATCCGCCGGTTTTGACACTGACAACCCCCAAGAACGGTGATGAATGAGGAAACCCGAAGCGTAGGTGCAAAGGCCTCCATAACTGGGGCACTGGTAATGGCGGTACCAGTAATGGCAACACCGGTGATGGCGAGAAAGCTAATGGTGGTGCTAGTAACGGCAGCGACGACCACAAAAACGACAATGACAAGGCCAACGGGGACATGCCACCCCGACGATGAAAATTACAATCCCGGCGAGGATCAAAGCCTCGGACCCGATGAGTATGGCACTTTTGGAGAACCCCTTGTGGGCCCTCAGCTTGAGAAGTTGTGTAAGCGATTGAGCAACACGACTATAAAAGCATCAAAAGCATATATCAATGTCTCAAAGATGATGAGCAATACCTAAATGACACATGGATCGACTCCTTTGAGCTGAGCAAACATTTGAGGATAAGCTACAACAAATAGGTGCCAAGCGGCCCTACCTCCACAGAAAATCACTGGATGAGATGGATGTAGAGGACAAGGATAGAGCTCTTTCAAAGACCGGATTGACGATCGGTAAGTCAAAACATACAAGTATTACCTCGAGGCACGCTCCCAAAGAGAAGAGGCCTTTAAGGCCCGAATACCTACCACAGTCAATTTGTAAATCCAAGCAATGCCCACCTGCTGGACAGGCAGGATATTTGGCTTGGTTGGCCAAGAATGGCAATGTGGGTGATTACACCCGCGACCGCAGTGTAACCATGTCTGACGTACGCCATGCCACTACAAGGGTCAGAGGAGCTGCTCACCCCTAGTGCTTCATAGATGAAGTCACGCAGCACCAGTTCCCCGAAGGGTTTAAACCCATAAATATGGAACAATAAGATGGTACAATGGACCATGCAGTATGGATAGATGACTTCCTCATGGTAATACACATGGCAGCTGGAGATGACTTACAAGACATCAAGTATTTACCATTGAAACTGAAGGGTTCATCTCGACACTGGCCCAACAATCTTCCCGAAAATTCAATCAGCATGTACGGGACGACCTTGAGGAAGAACTTAGGGTAAATTTCCATGGCACATATGTAAGGCATCCGGATGTCGATGACCTCGCACACATTGTGCAAAAGCGAGGAGAATCTGTCCACAAATTCTAGAATCGCTTCCTAACAAAGATGGATCAAATAGTGGACTACCCGGACGCAGAGGCAATAGAAGCATTCAAGCAGAACATCAGCGATGAATGGCTGGCAACAGAGCTATGAAACGAGAATCCCAAAACAGTGGCATGCCTCACTAAACTTATGACTCGATTATGTGTCGATGAGGATAACTGGCTGGCACGGAAGATCGGCCAAGGTGGTAACCCTGGTACCTCTGAGGTATGTGATGGAAATGGGAAACCTCAATGCGATAGAAATAATAAGCACCGCAATAGAGGCAACAATAGCGATGTCAAGGATGGCGAGGTCAATGTTGGTTTCGGTAACCAGCATGGGGGTGGCAAAATGAAGCCTTTACAAGGAGTAAAAGGCGGCATCTCACTAAGGGAGTCCTGGATTGAGGGGTCCTCAGGCGTCCAGGCTATGTGATGTGGGCCAGACTAATGGGCCATGAAGATACAAGATAGAAGACTTCCTCCCGTGTCCGGATGGGACTCTCCTTTACGTGGAAGGCAAGCTTGGCATTCGGATATGAAGACTCCTTCCTCTATAAACTGACTCTGTACAACCCTAGGTCCCTCTGGTGTCTATATAAACCGGAGAGTTTAGTCCGTAGAGGCAATCATAATCATACAGGCTAGACGTCTAGGGTTTAGCCATTACAATCTCGAGGTAGACCAACTCTCGTAAATCCCATATTCATCCAAGATAATAAAGCAGGAAATAGGGTATTATCTCCATCAAGAGGGCCCAAACCTAGGTAAACATCATGTCCCTGTCTCATGTTACCTTCGATCCTCAGACGCATAGTTCGGGACCCCCTACTTGAGATCGACCGGTTTTGACACCGACATTGGTGCTTTCATTGAGAGTTTCACTGTGTTGTTGTCGGAAGGATCGATGGCTCCATCAGTCATCTACAACAATGCAGCCCCGAGGGAGGTCTTTCTCCCCAGCTAGATCTTTGTGTTCGGCGGCTTCGCACTGCGGGCCAACTCACTTGGCCATCTAGAGCAGATCGACAGCTACGCCCTAGGTCACCGGATTAGTTTTGGAAATCTGGATTATGTCGCTGATATCCAAGGAGACTTGATCTTCCAAGGGTTCAGGACCCCAACCTCCGCTCTGGCCTTAAATCCGGAGCGCGTCATTAGGTCCGAAAACGGGATTCCCGAGCCCGCCGGACTCTGTACGGCTATTAAGCCTAGTACGGGAGTGCCGGAGGAAACAACATCACCAGCAATCATCATGAAGCCGGACTCTTCTCTGAACACTGGCTCCGAACCCTCGTAGTCAGCATCGTGTGAGCTCGGCCAAGGAGTTTCCTTCCCGCCGTACTCCATGAACTCTCTTCTCCCTGGCCGAACCTCGCCTTTAAGCGAGGCTCTAGACTTAATGCGATCCCTCTTCATTACAGAGGGGCAACTTCTGAACTACGCCCAGTCCAGACTAGGGGCTGAGAGCGGGGAATTTTACGTCCCACCCACCACCCACTTCATAGCCACTGTCGAGCACTTAAACGACATGCTCGATTATGGCTCCGAAGACATCGACGGTATGGACGAGGATGCCGGAGAAGAGAAGGCCCAAAACCTGCCGTTTACCAGACGCTGGACAGCCACCGCTTCGTATGACATGTACAAGGTGGATACACCCAAAGAGGGTAACGGCATTAATGAGAAAAATCCAGTTGAGGATACACCTCCAGAGACTCAACCAAAGCGCCGACATCAGCGGCGCCGCTCTAAATCACGATGTGGAAAAGACAGCAATACTGGCACCGGAGACAACAATACTTCGGACAATGCCGAAGACCAAGAAGACCCCGTCGAGCCAACCTCCGAACAGGACGATTGGACAGATGGGCAAATTAGCCCTGATGAACAGGCTGTAAACGAAGACTCGGAGGATAGTAATTATCTTCCACACTCCACTAAACAGGAGCGCTTCAAGCGCCGGCTAATAGCCACTACAAGGAGCCTAAAAAAGAAGCAGCAGCAGCTTTGAGCTGACCAAGATCTGCTCAACGGCAGGTGGACTAATGTCCTGGCGGCCGAGGAATATGGCCTCAGGCGCCCAACCAAGAGTTACCCGAATCACAAGCTGCTACCCCAATTCGACGACGAGGCGCTGGAGCCCATACCATCAGCATGTAACGTGGCCGACTGGCCACCATGTGGCCATGAAAAAACAATAATTTAAGCCGAACACCAGCCCGTACTACCTCGCCGAAAAAGTAGAGACACAACAGCTCGGGGATATACGAACGACCTATGGTAGGACTTGGAAAATAGAGCAGGTCAGACTAGATCGATCTACAGTTCGCGGGGGCATGCCCTGACGCGCGAGGACAACTATCTAGCCGGGCGCGACAAGCATAACCACCTCCGGGCCGAAAACCGCAAACGGACTCCATCCGAGCTGCGTCGCGACTAGGCCCGATATAGAGGCGTCGCACACCCCCTCTGCTTCATTGACGAAGTAATGGAGCACAAATTCCAAGAAGGGTTTAAACCCGTGAATATCGAATCATATGATGGAACAACATATCCCGCAGTATGCATTGAGGACTTTCTTCTCCATATTCATATGGCTCGCAGTGATGATCTTCATGCCATCAAATACCTCCCACTAAAGCTCAAAGGACCAGCTCGGCACTGGCTAAACAGCCTGCCAGAAAACTCCATTGGCAGCTGGGAGGACTTGGAAGACGCCTTCTACGACAACTTCCAGGGTACAAACGTCCAACCTCCAGATGCCGGTGACCTAAGTCACATAGTTCAACAGCCCGGAGAGTCAGGCACGAAATTCTGGACTAGGTTCCTAACCAAAAAGAACCAGATCGTCGACTGCCCGGATGCTGAAGCCCTAGCAGCCTTTAAGCATAGCATTCGCGACGAATGGCTCGCTCGACACCTAGGCCAAGAAAAGTCGAAGTCCATGGCAGCCCTCACTGCACTTATGACCCGCTTTTCCGCGGGCAAAGATAGTTGTCTAGCCCGTAGCAGCAACAGTGCAAACAAACCAGGCCCATCTGAAGCCATAAATAGCGATGGTAAGCCCCGACGCAATAGGCACTGATGACCCGCAAGTATAGGGGATCTATCATAGTCCTTTCGATAAGTAAGAGTGTCGAACCCAACGAGGAGCAAAAGGAAATGATAAGCGGTTTCCAGCAAGGTATTCTCTATAAGTACTGAAATAAGTGGTAACAGATAGTTTTGTGATAGGATAATTTATAACGAGCAACAAGTAACAAAAGTAAATAAAGTGCAGCAAGGTGGCCCAATCCTTTTTGTAGCAAAGGACAAGCCTGGACAAACTCTTATATAGAGAAAAGCGCTCGCGAGGACACATGGGAATATCGTCAAGCTAGTTTTCATCACGCTCATATGATTCACGTTCGGTACTTTGATAATTTGGTATGTGGGTGGACCGGTGCTTGGGTGCTGTTCTTACTTGAACAAGCATCCCACTTATGATTAACCTCTATTGCAAGCATCCGCAACTACAACAAAAGTATTAAGGTAAACCTAACCATAGCATGAAACATATGGATCCAAATCAGCCCCTTACAAAGCAACGCATAAACTAGGGTTTAAGCTTCTGTCACTCTAGCAACCCATCATCTACTTATTACTTCCCAATGCCTTCCTCTAGGCCCAAATAATGGTGAAGTGTTATGTAGTCGATGTTCACATAACACCACTAGAGGCTAGACAACATACATCTCATCAGAATATCGAATGAATACCAAATTCACATGACTAATAATAGCAAGACTTCTCCCATGTCCTCAGGAACAAACGTAACTACTCACAAAGCATATTCATGTTCATAATCAGAGGGGTATTAATATGCATAGGGACATTTACATCTATGCCCTTAACTCGAACCCACTACTCAGTTTTGCCCCTAATTTTTAGGTATGCTCAGTTTTGCCCCTCCGCCGTTAGTTTCACTTATAGAAATGCCCTTCTCCGTCGTTACCGTCCGGTCAAAGGTCTTTGACCGTCCTAAAAAATAGCAAAAAATCAAAAAAATGAAACTTTGTGGGATTGAAGATACTCATGTCTGCAAGGTGTGTACAAATTTTCATGCCATTCGGACACCCTGGGAGCTCGTGGCAAAGGAAAACATAATTTTTGTACGCATGTGAACCGTAAATTCAAAAAAATAGAAAAAAAATCAAAAAATATGAAATTTCGTGGGAGTGAAGATACTTAGGTACGCAAGATGTGTGCACATTTTTGTTGTGTTTGGACATCGTAGGAGCTCGTGGAGAAAAAATCAAATTTTAGGTCAAAAAAACTTTGAAAAAATGCACTATTTTGTTTTTTTCTCTAGAGCGCCTCGTACGTCATTTGTTCACCAAAACTTGCAATCACATTGTGCACTCAAGCCTCTTTGACGCCAAATAAATTCAAATTTTTTGAATCTTTTTGCTATTTTTTTCAAATTTACTGTTCATAGGCATAAATTATTTTTGTTTTCCCTTGCCAAGAGCTCCCGGAGTGTCCAACCAACATAAAAATTTGCACGCGCCTAGCAGACATGACTATCTTCGATCCCACAAAATTTCATTTTTTTTATTTTTTTTGCTATTTTTTCTGGATGGTCAAAGTACATTGACCGGACGGTAACGTCGCAAAAGGGTGTTTCTATAAGTGACACGAACTGCGAAGGGCGAAAACTGAGCATACCTAAAAATTAGGGGCAAAACTGAGTAGTGGGTTCGACTTAGGGGCAGAACTGGAATTGGCCCATATGCATATAGGATCTGAACATATGATCTTCCACCAAATAAACCAACTAGCATCAACTACAAGGAGTAATTAACACAACTAGCAACCTACTAGTACCAATCCCGGACTTGGAGACAAGAATTGGATACAATAGATGAACTAGGGTTTTGAGAGGAGATGGTGCTGATGAAGATGTTGATGGAGATTTCCCTCTCCCGATGAGAGGAGCGTTGGTGATGACGATGGCGATGATTTCCCCCTCCCGGAGGGAAGTTTCCCCGGCAGAACAGCTCTACCGGAGCGCTAGATTGGATCCGCCAAGGTTCCGCCTCGTGGCGGCGGAGTTTCATTCGGGAAGATGGCTTATGATTTTTTTTCCTCATCGAAAGACTCCATATAGCAGAAGATGGCCATCGGAGGGCCACCAGGGGGCCCACGAGGTAGGGGCGTGCCCAAGGGGGTAGGGCGCGCCCCCACCCTCGTGGGCAGGGTGTGGCCCCCTGGTGAACTTCTTGCGCTCAGTATTTTTTATATATTTTGAAAACGTCTTTCGTGAAGTTTCAGGACTTTTGGAGCTGTGCAGAATAGGTCTCCTATATTTTCTCCTTTTCCAGCCAAGAATCCCAGCTGCCGGCATTCTCCCTCTTTATGTAAACCTTGTAAAATAAGAGAGAATAGGCATAAGTATTGTGACATAATGTGTAATAACAGCCCATAATGCAATAAATATCGATATAAAAGCATGATGCAAAATGGACGTATCAGGCACAAGCGTCGAAACAACAGTGACAATACCAATGACACGGCAGTCAATGCCGGATTCAGTGGCTCCAAGTCCGGTCAGCGGAAGAAGCCATTTAAAAGAAGTAATCAGAGGTCATCCAGCTTGGACCGAATACTCGATCGGCCATGTCAGATCCACGGCACCCCCGATAAACCCGCCAATCATACAAACAGAAGCTGTTGGGTATTTAAACTGGCCAGTAAGTTAAATACCGAGAATAAGGAGAAGGGGTCGCCAAGTGAGGACGAAGACGAGGAGCCCCGTCCACCAAACACAGGGGGACAGAAGAAATTCCCCCCCCCCCAAGTCAAAACGGTGAACATGATATACATTACTCAAATCCCCAAGAGGGAGCGCAAACGCGTGCTCAGGGACGTTTATGCGATAGAGCCAGTCGCCCCAAAATTTAATCCATGGTCATCTTGCCTGATCACTTTCGATCGCAGGGACCATCTGACTAGTATTCGTCACGGTAGCTCGACCGCACTAGTCCTCTCCCCAATCATTGACGGATTCCACCTCACGCGAGTCCTCATGGACGGTGGCAACAGCCTTAACCTGCTCTATCAGGACACATCCGCAAGATGGGCATCGATCCATCAAGGATCAAGCCCACAAAAACTACCTTCAAAGGAGTAATACCAGGTGTGGAGGCCCGTTGCACGGGCTCAATCACATTGGAGGTCGTCTTTGGATCACCAGACAACTTCCGAAGCGAAGATTTGATCTTCGACATCGTCCCCTTCCGTAGTGGCTATCACGCACTGCTCGGACGAACCGCATTTGCTCGCTTCAATGCGGTGCCACACTATGCCTATCTCAAACTCAAGATGCCCGGACCAAGTGCTGTCATAACAGTCAATGGAAAGATGGAATGCTCCCTTCATACTGAGGAGCACACCGCGGCCCTGGTAGCGGAAGTACAGGGCGGCCTTATCAAGCAGAACATCAATTCAGCGGCCAAGCCCCTGGGCACTATTAAACGAGTCCAGATTACTCCGCAGCATGACAGTCCTTCTCGTTAGGAGTTCGACTCGCAATTCGGCCTCCATCTCAGTCCTGACCGAATTGCGGCATATGTACCGCGCGTACATAACTACACACTAAAAATACCATGGGAAAAGACGGAGGCATAAGTCGATCATGGTCCACAATACAGCTCGACCTTATAGGGGAACTCATACTTTCCCTTTTCTTTCTATCCCTTTCAGGTTTCTTTCCCACAGGCCCCTCACGACGGCTTGGTCATCGATCCTTTCGAAGGATAAACATACCAAGGAGGCAAGCAGCATAGACATGTGGCAGGATATCTAGATGATCTTCTTGACAATCACTTTGCCTGTTTTCAGGACCCGCACGCAGCTGCCACTTGGTCTCGGCATGTTAAATAGCCATGTCACTTATCGCATTATTTGTAAAAATATGCTTTGACGTATCAAACCGATTATAATGGAAACAGTTTGCGGCCCAACATATGCGGCACTGGCTTACTCCTTTATTATATTTCACTATTGTTATCGATTGCACCCGTACACTTTGGTGCGACTTAACTCGCCAGGGGCTCCATTGCGCTCCATATGTTTGCAACAAGTCCGAGCACTTTTTACAGTATAATTTGGCACCCCGAATATAGCATTATATGCATCGACTATGAATCATGTCTTTGGTCAATAGTTGGGTTGCCCGGTTCCTGTTCTTGCTACCTTATGTTCCATCTTATTGGCTAGGGTAGTAAATGGAGAACTACTGCGATTGTGTTTTTGGTTTATCCGGATAAACACCTTAGTAGAGAAGGCCGAAAACTGACTGTCATGATGCGGCGAGAGCAGGTCATCTATTCGGTGGCTAAACATAAATCTCTTGTGATTGTTTCCGCATCAAGCGATGGATCGGCCTCCACCCTATCAGGTGTCTACAGTGCCCTAGTCCAAATAAACAACTACTAACTAGGGACTGCGCCTACACTCCTATTGTCAAACTTCTATGGCTAAGTGAGGGTGATAAAGCCACATAGTCCGATTGCCCGGTTTGCTGCACTAAACACCTCCTTCAAGGACTAAACTCTTGGGTCAAGTGTGTTTAGGTTCCAACCTGAACACCCCCGTACTACCTACATGGGGGCTGAAGCCGACGACTGGCCAACTCTTAGATTTAATAAAACGGCCGCACAGGAGGAAATATTTTCAAAAAACAAACAAACAATATATAACATATAGGCCTTGTTCCATAATACAGGGATGGATAACACGAATACATTCATTCAAAGATAATATCCTTCACGCACTGGCCCTCTACAATGCGGGATCCTTCCAGGACATCATCAAAATACCGCTCGGGCGTGCAGTGCTTTTTGCCCATAGGCGGTCCCTCGGTCGCAAGCTTGACGGCGTCCATCTTCGCCTACTGTGCCTTGACACTGCCGAAGGCCATCCGCGCACCTTCAATATAGACCGACCGCTTTATGGCATCAAGCTGAGGGTAGGCATCGACCAGCCGCTTCACGAGCCCGAAGTGGCTACTGGGCATGGCTTCGGCAGGCCATAGACGGATTATCAAATCCTTCATGGCCGATCCGGCCACCCTATGCAGTTCGGTCAGCTGTTTCAGCTAATCGCTAAGGGGCACCGGATGCTCTGGCACAAGGTATTGCGACCAGAACAGCTTCTCCATCGAGCTCCCCTCTTTGGCTCGGAAGAACACCACGGCATCAGCAACACTACGAGGCAGATCCACAAATGCTCCTGGAGAACTCCAAATCCGGGTCAGTAAGAGGTACCTTTTCTTCACAAATTTGCTCTTCATAATAAAGGCCTTACCCGCCACAATCTACTTGGCCTCCTGGATTTCCCAGAGGGCGCCCTGGACTTCAACCCGGGCCTCTTATGCGCTTTGGCGGGCCTTAGCAAGTTCAGACTCTTGGTCCTCAATCTTGCACTCCAAGGACTCGCATTTCTTTATGGCGTCCTTGAGCTCCTCCTGAACCTCCCCGACCCTTGACTCATGTTTTTTGCGGGCGGCTTGTTCCTTCTCCACTTTCTTCTGGGCCTCGACCAGCGTGTTCTTGAGGGACTCCAGCTCGGCCGCAGCTCCTATGAAACATCATAATAACATAATCAACACAAACAATTCATATCATTTTAGATATGAATAGGCCATTGCATACCTTGCTTGTCCTCTAGTTGTTTTTTGACATGGTCGAGCTCTTCATCGGCCTGCTCTAGACTCTGTTTCAGTTTGGAGACTTCCTCGTAATGGGAAGTCGTAGCAAGCATCGACGCCTGCTTATTCACATAAACATATATGATTAGTCTCCTACAAAAATTATTCGATCCTGTGTTTGGCCTTTCTTTTCGAACACCGGACAGAGTCTCAGGGGCTACTGTCTGTACTATGGCATTCTTTTGCATAATTATGTCACATACCTCAAAGCCTGTTAGAAGGCTAGCGCAGGCTTCGGTCAGTGCGCTCTTAGCAGAATGAACCCTCTCAACCAGCGTACCCATAAGTGTACGGTGTTCTTCTACAATGGAAGCACCTTGAAGAGCTTCCAGTAGAGTATCCGGTGCCTCTGGATGGACAAACGTCACCGGCAGAATAGGTGCACCTCCTTATTTCGAAGGAGGCTTCTTACCTGACTCCGGAGCCGTACGGGCCTCCAGATTTGTATTCGGTTAGGGGCCGAATTGGGTATGGCCCCCATCACCAGTGTCCAGGAGGGTCTGCTCCCCCATGTGCCCGGCGGCCAAGGTATCACCCTCTGGCACCACCTTGACGGCCTCCTGTACCTCTCCCTGGCCTGGGAGGGTCCTTCGGGAAAACACTTCGGTGTCGTCTGTAGTCTTGGGGGAGGAGGCCGGCGGAGGCGACCCGCTGTCCATCACCTTTAGATCCAGCGAATTCCCCGAAGATGAGGATCGCTGGAGGTGGACGAAAGTCGGACTGCAGCGCATGATTCAACATGTTAAAGCCACGAAGTAAAGGAGCTAGATATATATGTGCGTAAGTGCCTTTGAGAACTTATGATCCGGCCAGGGGCTTCTCCCTTGGACGCCACTCAGGGCTGCTATCGGTGTCCAATTCGGAATTGTCCGCAAGGGAGACCATCCCTTTCTTGGATCCATCTGCCTCCAGATCCGTGGAGACCGCCCTTTTCTTCCTTCCCCCTCAGGTGGAGAATTGCTTTCCTCCTCCTCGTCGTTCTCGGTGGGGGAGGAGTGGGTTTCGGTGTCTTCAGATGTTGCGTCTGAAGTGCCTTTACGGCGGAGGCTGCTTCTTGTCTCCTGGCCCTTCTTCTTGGCTTTCTTCTCCAACGCCTTGTAGGGCGCCGGAACCAGCATCTTCGTCAGAAGTGGGATAGTTGGGTTTTCAGGCAGTGGAGCCGGACACTAGATCTGCTCCACCCTCTTTATCCAGCCCTAAAAAGACAAATGGAGAAGCTTAGACATCTTCCTTGAATTCACAGGAAGAGATACACTTTGAAGTATTAAGAACTTACCGGACTGGCTGGATGAGTCAGCTTGTATCCGCGGTCCTTGGTCGTCTTCGGCCATGACTGATTGGCCTTGAAAATCACCTTCTAGATACCTTCATGCGTGGAGCCAAAGAACTGCTGCAAGGTCTGGTGCTTGGCCGGATCGAACTCCCACAAATGGCAGGTCCACCTTTGCCAAGGAAGAATCCGGCGAAAAAGCATCACCTAGATCACATTAACGAGCTTGATGTTCTTGTCCAGCATGCTCTTGATGCGCGTCTGCAACGCTGATACCTCATCTGATGACGCCCAGTCCAGGCCCTTGTTCAGCCAGGAGGTAAGCCGCATTGGGGCCCGGACTTGAATTCGGGAGCTGCGGCCCAGGTGACGTCGCAGGGCTCTATGACATAGAACCACTACTGCTGCCACCCTTTGATGGTCTCCACAAAGGTGCCAGTGGGCCATGTGATGTTGGACGGTTTGCTCACCATGGCGCCTCCGCACTCTGCATGTTGACCATCCACCACTTTCGGCTTCACATTGAATATCTTTAGCCATAATCCAAAGTGGGGTGGGATGCGGAGGAAGCCCTCGCACACGACAATGAATGCCGAGATGTTGAGGAAAGAACTTGGGGCTAGATCATGGAAATCTAGCCCATAGTAGAACATAAGTCCGCGGACGAAGGGGTGGAGGGGAAATCCTACCCCATGGATGAAGTGGGGGATGAATACCACCCTCTCGTTGGGCTCCGGGGTGGGGATGATCTGCCCCTTGCACTACAAGAATCAGACACTTTGCCGTCCGCCATGGCTAACGGCAAAGGCCTTTGCCGTCCGCCAGCAGACGGCAACAGGTCCGGCTGAATAAGCTATGGAAAAGGGTTCTTTGTCGTCTGCTGGCGGACGACAAAGATGAAACGGTCTTTGTCGTCCGCCAGCAGAACGGCAAAGAGCCTGGACGGCACACGTGGCAGGTTAGGTCCGTTAGATGGCTAACTACGTGCCCAGCAGACGGCAAAGAAGCAAAGGTATCCCGACGCCATGTACCCGTCGATGCTCGCCATCGACTCCGCCATCAGCGCCGAGACGCCGCCGCTGAGAATCTTGAAGGGCGTCTACCATCCCGACCACGCCGATGTCGTTGTGCCCGCAGCAACAGCAGCTCGATGCCGTTGGGGCCTCCTCGCGGTGCACCACCAGTGCCTGGGTGTGGCTCTGGGCGAGCAGAGAAACCAGTCGGTGGAGATGGTGAGCGGGGAGAGGTGACCTCGGGGAGGAGAGCTGGGCGGTGGAGAATGGCGGGGATCGCCGGAATCTGGCGGCGGCGTGGGGTGGAGAAAGGGGATCGAGGAAGACGAGAGAGATGGAATCCAACGTGGGTGTGTGTGTGCGTGGCTTGGGCGTGGGTGTGTGTGCATCATGGGTGGGGCCCGGGGCTATGTGGGTCGTGGGTGGGTGTGTGCCAAGTCAGCGATCCATGTCCGTGGCATGCATTGGGTGGGGGCGGCCGTTAGATACGTCAGGTTATTTTCTTTCACGTCTGCTTTCTGGCTCTTTGTCGTCTGCTAGCAGGCGGCAAAGAAAGTGGTCGTTAGGTCGTTCTCATTAGTGTGCCACCCACCCTCTTTGCTGTCTGCTAGCAGACGACAAAGATTCTATGCCATCAGCTAGTAGACGGCAAAGAGCAGGCTGATGGCAAACACCCTCTTTGTCGTCAGCTTTCTGTAAGTTGATGGCAAAGACCTTCTTTGTTGTCAGCTAGCAGACGGCAAAGAGCTGGCTGACGGCAAAGATCCTGATTCCAGTAGTGTTGGTCAGAAGCCGGTGGGCGATTTCCTAGGCCAAGTACCCCGCTTCCCAAAGCTCCATGATGTTCTCCTCCGTGACGGAGGAGGCCATCCACTTGCCCTGCCTCCAGATCCGGACATAGTTGGAGTGCTTTTTGGGGGACGAAAGGATGGAAGCTTGGGAGCTGGAGCTCGAGAACGGGTGGGCAGGGAGGAAGAAGTCGTGGGTGAAAGAGTGGATCCTTATCCCCTTATAAAGGCAGTGAATATCAAGCGCCTCCCCACTCGCCTTAAAACTTGCATATTCCCCAAGGGTCATGCGGACGGTGCAGTTGGATTACCCACACCCGTATTGATGAGAATCATGCGATAAGGGGACACGATCTCTCCTTCGACGAGACGTGCCAATGACAACCGCACCTCGAAACATGGAGCCGGAAGCTAAAAACGGTTCAAAATAATAACTAGGCTGTCGGTGTTCTGGGAACGGGGGTCCCCAGACTTGCCTGCCTACGGCCTGCGGCGTGGCTCAAATGGGGGCCCAGCACGGCCCATCTTCATCAACACGAGGCTCAAGACCCTCGCGAGGGGCCAAGTCTCGCGAGGCGGACGACGCGGCGCATCCTCAGGCACAGCCTCGTCAGGCTGGCTCGCGAGGAGGTGGAGAGTTCAAGGCGGGGTACCTCGCGAGGTGCCCATGACGCAGGCCATGACGACACGGGGCACCAGGCGGGTGCCAGCGCACGCAGCGTCCCTCTTTCCCCTTTGGTGCAAAGGGGGGCAAGCGTATCCGCGGAGTACCGAGGCATCAGGCAAAGGTTGCCACTTCGGTGCAACGAGACCAAGACCAGGAGGACTATGAGACGGAGGTCACCATGGAGCCCAGCGCGGCGTCATCACCAGAGCCTTTGGCAGGCAAAGACTGCTTTTGTCAGGATAGATGTACTCGCTGTCCCCCTTCAAATTAGCCCGCCATTGTTGGATCCCTTCCTGCTCAATATTTGGGGAGAGGACCAGGGCCTCTATAAATAGGACTAGCCACCCACATAGCAAGTGGTTCGATTCCTGGTCGATCGGTCCGGGATCTGAGAGAGAAAGAGAGACAAAGGAGACTGAACACTTCATTGCAGTTCATCACCACAGCCAAGAACAGACCCTCGCGAGGCTGTTCTTCCTTGTATTGTTCATCCACACCAGCCCCAGGAGGCAATACATCCACCACACACTGGAGTACGGTATTACACCACATCGGTTTCCCGAACCAGTATAAATCTTGTGTCTTTCATGCAGCTCTTTTAGTAGTTTAGATCCCACCGAGACGGAGAGGTTGAAGGCGAGATTTCCGCGCGCACCCCAGTGTTCGAACCTTAAGGGTCTGCCAGAACCGGAAATCTGACATTTGGCGCGCCAGGTAGGGGTGCGCCGGAATTCGTCTTCCACCGCTCCGCTCTCCTCCGACCGTCGCATCCATGTCTGACGCTCGTCGGGCCCGCGCCAAGCGCAGGGCCGCCATTGCCTCTCGCGTCGCCCAGACGGCCCCCGTCGGTGGGCGTCCTCGTCGTTCCCCGTCGCCCGCCGTCAACGCCGCCACCGGCCCAGCGGGGGGCGAGCAGCAGGCATCATCTCAGCACCCGTCCGTGCGGCAAGACGGCCGCACCGCCACTCCATCACTCGCTCCAGCTGGTTCTTAGTCCCGCGTGCTCCGCGCACCCATGGAGGTTCGGGCTGCGCTCCTCGCGGCAAACGAGCTCCTGCGCTACCGTCCCGTCGACGACGTCTACGAAGAATGGCTCGACCGCGTCGCCAAGCTTGTCCGCGCCACAGGGGGCTCTTCCGCGGCGTCCGTCCCTCTGCGCCGCACTCCGCCCCGCGCGGGCAACGAAGCTCCAGAGGCGCACCAGCCGCCTCCCCTCCAAGAAGATGCCATGGCTCCAAGGCGCTTGGTCCCTGGGCGGAACCCGCTCCGTCAGGCGCCAGCGCGGCAAGAGCGAAGCTGCCAAGAAGTTCCTCGCCCGCAAGGGGCTGCCAGGGCGCTCCCTGCTCCGGCACGCCGCGACCCTGCTCCAGCTCCGGCACGCCAAGACCCCGCCCTGCTCCTAGCTGTAGCGCATGGGGACCCTCAAGACCAAGCTCTCCACCAACCGAGGCCTTTCGTGGCCACCGCGGGCTGCCACGCCTACACCACTGAGTTGCGCAGCATCGCGTGGCCCGACAAGTTCAAGCCCGACCTGCCTCCACGCTACGACGGCACAACCGATCCCGCAGAGTTCCTCCAGCTCTATGAGCTGGGCATCGAGGCTGCCGGCGGGGACGAGAAGGTCATGGCTAACTGGTTCCCCATGGCGCTGAAGGAAGGGGCGCGAACCTGGCTCCTGAATCTGGCTCCATGCATGATCTCCTCCTGGGACCAGATGCGCGCCCGCTTCATCGCCAACTTCCAAGGTACTCGCGACTGGCCGCCCGCCGTGAGCGACATGCGCCGCATCAAGCAACAACCCGGAGAGACCCTGCAAAAGTACATCCAGCGCTTCAACAGCGCGTGCCTCAAGATCCCCAAGGTGTCCGAGGAGGCCATCATCTCCGCCTTCTCTGATGGCGTGCGTGACATCAAGATGAAGGAGGAGCTGGCGATGCATGAAGACCTCTGCACCTCCCTGGAGCTGTTCAACTTGGCGAACAAGTGCGCCAGGGCTGAGGAGGGACGTCTCTCCCTCCTCGAGCTGCCAGCCACGGACCCAGAAGAGAAGAAGCCCAAAGCCAAGGACGCGAAGCACAAGGGGGCTGCCATACTCGCGGCAGAACCAGACACCAAGCGGGGCAAGGATCTGCCCGAACCCTCCAGAGGCAGCCGGTACTGTGTGTACCATGACCTCCACACCCACAACACCAACGAATGTCAAGAGCTCCGCACCGTACGAGAAGGAAGGATCGGCCGATGCCCTGACCGTGCTGACCGGGGCCACGGTCGAGGAGGAGGAAGAAACCCAGGGCGCTGGGAAGACCGCGGCCCGCGCCAGGGGTGGCGCGACCAGCCTCACGAGGACCGCTAGCGGGACCTGCCTCATGAGGGGGACTGGAGAGACCAACCTCGCGAGGATCGCCCTCATGGCAACGCAGGCCTGCCTCCGCTGCCGCCTCCACCAAGGAGGAACGAAGACCGCCATCAAGACGAGGGGGCTGGGGGCTTCCAGGAGCCGCGCGCGATCGCCTGCATCCTGGGCGGAGCTCAAGCCCCAGCCTCCCAACGTATCTTCAAGCAGTTTGCCCACGAAGTGAATGCATTTCTCCCCAAGCTCGAAGCAACGCGCCCCCCTCAGGTGGTCGGCGTGCCCCATCACGTTCAGCTCGGCAGACCAGCTCAAGTACGCAACCACTGCAGGAGTCCTCCCGATGCTCTGCTCCCCGGTCATCAGCAATGTGCTGGTCACCAAGACCCTCATCGATGGCGGGGCAGGGCTCAACGTCCTGTCCGTGGAAACATTCAACAATCTCCAAGTGCCCTACGACCAGCTTCAGCCAACCAGGCCTTTCTCCGGGATCATCGACGGTTCCACAGTCCCGATTGGGCAGGTCCGCCTCCCTGTCACCTTCGGGGCCTGCAGTAACTACCGCACCGAGCTCATCGACTTCGACGTCGCCCACATCCGCCTGCCGTACAACGCCATCCTCGGGTACCCAGCGCTGGCCAAGTTTATGGCTGCGACTCACCACAGCTACAACGTCCTCAAGATGCCAGGAAGTGGCGGCGTCATCACGGTGCCCTGTGAAGAGAAGGATGCAGTGTGTTCCCTGGAGAGAGCCTATCAGGCTCCGTCGCTGGAGGACCCAGATCGCGGAAGCAGGAGGCTTCCTAAGACCACCCCCAAGAAGAAGAAGACGTCATCAGGCTCGGCCCCTCAGGAGGCAGGCCCCTCAGGGCCCGTGTCTGCCCAGGGGGACCCTCCTTCCATCGCATAGGAAAGTGCGCCCGGCGCCCTCCTCAAGTAGGGCTCGGGGGCTCTTACCTAGAGGGCCACCGACCTAGTCAGGGTCACGAGGGAGGCGCTTGGGCACCATGTGGAGGCGTGCTTCGCAGCACGTTCCCCTCGAGAGGGAGCCAGGTGAGGAAGATCAGACCAGCAAGAGTTTGTTGACGAGGCCATTCAAGAGCTACAGGAGACAAGGATCATGAGAGGTTGCCGCCGCTTGCCAGCCGTGGTCCCACATCCAGGCGAGGATGGTGGGCTGCGCGTCTGCATCGACGTACCAGGGCTCAATCAGATCACCACAACGGAGCGCCTCTGGCCCTCGCAAGTGGGGCGCTGCGGAGGTCCACCCCACAGCTATGTTTGCATGCCTTACGGCCTGCCGAGCATGGCTGCGGCATACCAGTGCCTCACGAGGGGCATTATGGAGGCCCAGGAAGACAGGCGGTCCGCGGCTCTGGCGGAGGTGGAGACAGCTCGCGAGGAGTCACCAGTGCCTCCGGAGCCTCCCGGGGCCCCGGGGCCTGGGGGCTCGTGAGGTTCGGCTTCCGCAGCTCGCCAAGCCTGCTGCACCAACACCGCCTCGCCAACGACATCCTCGGGTGACATCTTCCAAGCCTTATCCCCAGCTGGGAGCGCCCCCCAGGGTGCATCACTCCCAGGCCGCGTGGGTCCGTCCCTGCGGCATGTACCTGCATTTACTTTTCGGTAGTAAGCTTGCCTTGATTGGGGGCGCCCCTCGGGCTGCATCATCCCCAAGCCGCTGGGGCCAGGCCCAGCGGCGTGTATCTCCGTCGCGTTTATTTCCAACTATGCATTTGCTTGTCACACTTGATTGCTTGTTGCCCGTCCGCGGCATCCCTTTTTCTCCATGTCGACTACTTGCACGTTAAAGGGGGGGTGCCTGAGCATCGCGACTCAGGGCTCTTACTGGCCCTCCAGCCCTCACCCTCTGGCCTTGTCCATGGCATCGCGACCTGGCATACCAGCGATGGCTGAGACAAGCTCGAGGGCCGGGACCCGAGGACGTAGAGTACCGGCATCTAACCAAATTTTGCAGGGACACATCTCAAGATACGGCCCAGTGCCGGGCGCAACCCGCCCAGAGGTAGGGCCTCGTGAGTCCTGCGCTGGCTCACGGGTGCCCAGATACACCTCACCTAGCTCTACCGTGCCGGTCACGTGTCAGGGAGGGGCTGTATACGCCCCGGGGGCTCCTCCGCCACGTACCAGTGGAAGCACCATGCTCCACGCTGGCTGACGACACTGCCGAGGAGCGGCTATGCCCATACACATACGGAAGCGCTATGCTCCGCGCTAGTGATAAACAACTGAGGGTGGCCTCCGAGCCGCATTAACCTCAGGGAACCCAGAGCTCAGTGGCTGGCCCCATCGCAACGCCTCCCCTCGGGAGCGCCGCGCGAGGGGGCTGGGCACAGGGGCTACGGTTGGGTCACGCCCAGACGTACGCCGCCCAGCCAGGCCCCTCGGGCCTGGTTCGTCACGCGTCTCTCCCCGAGCAGAGCCAAGGTATGAAGGCCGTTTGCGCGTCAAGTGGGACCCCTGAGCATCGCGGCCCAGGGGCCTAACTAGTCCCGTAGCCCCTCACTCCTTAGTTCCGAAAGGCTATGCTGGGTAAGGTACGCGCGGGGCCGGGCTCTGCAGACATAGAACGGTAGCCGCGCTTACATCTCGCTTTATCACCCGCTGTTCGCGCGTCAAGGGGGACTCCTGAGCATCGTGACTCAGGAGCCTAACTGGCTCCGTAGCCCCTCACTCCTTAGTTCCGAAAGGCTATGCTGGGTGAGGTACGCGCGGGGTCGGGCTTTGCAGACGTAGAACGGAAAACACACCTACATCACGCTTCCCTACTTGTTGTTCGAGCGCCAAGGGGGACTCCTGAGCATCGCGACTCAGGAGCCTAACTTGTCACGTGGCCCCTCACTCCTTTGGTCCCGTCCTGGTTTCTGGTCGGGGCTGATGCTGGGTGAGGCATGCACGGGGCCGGGCCCTGCCGGCGTAGGACGCAAGCAAGTAGGGAAGAAAAGCATAAAATCCAAGGAACTTAAAAGCAAATATTACAGTCCATACTGTCAGTCTCAATGCCAAACGCAAGTTTAAATGCCTCCCCGAGGCGTGATGCATGTGCAGGAACCTAAAGAAGAGCAGGGATGGGACGGAGTCACTCGTCGGCGCTGGTTTCGCCTTGTGGAACAACAGGGTCGGCAGCGCCTTGCTTTGGCATGGTGCTGAAGGCCCGGAACTTCTCCAGCAGCGCCTCCGCGCGCCCCTTCACGGCTTCGACAGCGGCAGCAGCACCCTCGTTGCTCCCCGGTTCCAGCAGGGCGTCGAGGTCGGTGTTGGGATCGTGGAGGTAGACATGGGCGAAGACCCGTGTCAGCGTGGCAGAAGACAGGATGTGCGCCTCGGCCTCGGCCACGGGGCCGATGCCAAGGACGACATCCCCAAGAGCCTTGACCAGAAAGGGGAGCAGAGGCGGGGAAGAAGGGGCCTCGCGAGGACCTTGCCAAGCGTTTCTGCTCCTATCCACACACGGACCCAACGGCACACTTGGAACGGCCCCTCATCCTCAAGGGGGCGCGTTCTGATTCCTCGCAGGGAGCGGATCCTAAGGGACGCTAACTACATGAGCTACTGCGGGAGACGCCATCATCAACAGTGGGCCGTCAGGCACCGGCGCCAACCCCATCCAGATCAGGGTTGGCGACGGCCTGACGCGTCCGCCCTGTTCCTGGAGCGGCGACGACTCGGGGGCTCGTAGCTGTCGTCGCTTGTCTCCGGAGTCGCAAAGCCTTCGCTGGAGCCGCTGGACCCTCGGGCGCCGCTGCCAAGGGGGCGGTCGACGGGCCTAGCCCTCACCAGGGCGAGGTCCTGGCCGCCTCTCCCGCGGCAGCACTCCAGCCGGCACCTGATCGCGTCAAAGACCTTGAAGAACATCACCGCCGCGCCGTCATACTCCAGGTGGACCGTGAAGACGCCTCTTTCCCTGTAGACCCGGGCGATCTCCCACCAGCCGCGGGACATGTAGACCGCGCCCGGGGCAGCGACGACGACCTCGGCCTCGGTCGCGGGGGCGTCGCAGTCGGCGTTCTGCAGCTGGAGCTCCAGAGGCCCCCCTGGAAGAACCATGGAGGCAAAGAAGGGAGGAAGGCGGATCCAGGACTGAAGAGGAGTGACGACATGGAGCACGAACTCATGGGAGGAGCCCTCGGCATGGACTCCAGGAGGAACCACCCACGCCTTCATAACCCGACGGTGCCGACGACGGCGCTGACCGCGGGGATCAGCATCAACACCTCCGGGGCCCTCGACGTGGGCGTACAAGGGCAGCGGGAACCCCGGCGGAGCCCGCTTGCCCCAGGGCCTCGCCACCACCGGATGGTCCTCATCGTCCCGGCTGCAATGGGCGAGTCGCTTCTTCGGCGGGAGAGGGTCTGGCCCTTCTCGAGGAGCCTTTCCCTTCTCCGCTGCAGAGAATCGGCGAATCGGAGCCATCACACCAAGACGGAGCAAGAACTAAGGCGAAGGAGAGAGAAAGAGGAGATGGACTGGACGGGCACGAGCGGTGCCGTACTTATAGCCGGCGAAGGCCAACCGCCGGTCTCCACGATCACAAGTAATCATAACACGTTCTGCATGCAGCGACTTGTCCAACTCGCACGATCCCCAAGGCGTCGTGGGGAAGCGGAGATGCCACGGCCAATCAACTGCCACACGGCGCCCAAGGCCGCAGGCTGATAGGGCCCGCGGCGCTTCGCCCTTGCCCTTTCGCCTCTCGGCATGGCCCAGTCCATGCGCGCCTTGGGCCCGGGGGCTATTGTCGGTGTTCTGGGAATGGGGGTCCCCAGACTTGCCTGCCTACGGCCTGCGGCGTGGCTCAAATGGGGGCCCAGCGCGGCCCATCTTCATCAACACGAGGCTCAAGACCCTCGCAAGGGGCCAAGCCTCGCGAGGCGGACGACATGGCGCATCCTCAGGCACAGCCTCATCAGGCTGGCTCGCGAGGAGGCGGAGAGTTCAAGGTGGGGTACCTCGCGAGGTGCCCATGACGCAAGCCATGACGACAAGGGGCACTAGGCGGGTGCCAGCGCGCGCAGCGTCCCTCTTTCCCCTTTGGTGCAAAGGGGGGCAAGCGTATCCACGGAGTACCGAGGCATCAGGCAAAGGTTGCCACTTCGGTGCAACGAGACAGAGACCAGAAGGACTATGAGACGGAGGTCACCATGGAGCCCAGCGCGGCGTCATCACCAGAGCCTTTGGCAGGCGAAGACTGCTTTTGTCAGGATAGATGTACTCGCTGTCCCCATTCAAATTAGCCCGCCATTGTTGGATCCCTTCCCGCTCAATATTTGGGGAGAGGACCAGGGCCTCTATAAATAGGACTAGCCACCCACATAGCAAGTGGTTCGATTCCTGGTCGATCGGTCCGGGATCTGAGAGAGAAAGAGAGAGAAAGGAGACTGAACTCTTCATTGCAGTTCATCACCACAGCCAAGAACAGACCCTCGCGAGGCTGTTCTTCCTTGTATTGTTCATCCACACCAGCCCCAGGACGCAATCCATCCACCACACACTAGAGTAGGGTATTACACCACATCGGTGGCCCGAACCAGTATAAATCTTGTGTCTTTCGTGCAGCTCTTTTAGTAGTTTAGATCCCACCGAGACGGAGAGGTTGAAGGCGAGATTTCCGCGCGCACCCCAGTGTTCGAACCTTAAGGGTCTGCCGGAACCCAAAATCCAACATAGGCAAGGGACGTAACGTCTCGCCATGAAAGCCGTTAGTAGATGGGACTTGTTAAATATTATACCCTGTTGTGGTTGTATGTGGTGTCTGTTTCGCAGAACCGGACACGTTTTCTGTGTTCAAGGACTACTTTGAAGTATTCGAAGGAGGAACCCGCCTTGCAATGCCGAAGACAATCTGCGCGCCGGACACATCGTCATTGAAGGCTGGTTCAGGGGCTACTGAGGGAGTCCTGGATTAAGGGGTCCTCGAGCGTCCGGGCTATGTGACGTGGGCCGAACTAATGGGCCATGAAGATACAAGACAGAAGACTTCCTCCCATGTCCGGATGGGACTCTCCTTTACGTGGAAGGCAATCTTGGCGTTCGAATATGAAGATTCCTTCCTCTGTAAACCGACTCTATACAACCCTAGGTCCCTCCGCTGTCTATATAAACCGGAGGGTTCAGTCCGTAGAGGCAATCATAATCATATTGGCTAGACGTCTAGGGTTCAGCCATTACGATCTCGAGGTAGATCAACTCTTGTAAACACCATATCCATCCAAGATAATCAAGCAGGAAGTAGGGTATTACCTCCATCAAGAGGGCCCGAACCTGAGTAAACATCGTGTCCCTGTCTCCTGTTACCTTTGACCCTCAGACGCACATTCGGGACCCCTACCCGAGATCTGCCGGTTAGATTTCAGACCAGCCTTGCACTATTCATGGCAATCCAGATAAGCCGACCACTCACAGGAACTAGAACTGCTGGGTGATCAAGCAAGCCGGTAAGATGGCATTTGAGAAACAGGGCAAGAATCAACCTCATAACAATGAGTGTAGAGACCAGCCTGGGCCGAGCAATGCTGGCCAGAAGCAGTTTCTTCCTGAGGTCAAAGACATGAATATGATTTATGCTACCCATGTCACATGGAAGGAGAGAAAATGGGTGCTCCATGATGTCGATGTGATGGAGCCCACCGAACCGGAGTATAACCCGTGGTCGGAAAAACTAATCACATTCGACCAATGAGACAACCCTGACAGAGTCCTGGATTAGGGGTGCTCGACATGTCGATTTGCCGACCAGTGGGCTGGGCCGAAGACTCCCTAAATCCGTCAACTGGTGGGCCTTGTTCTTCTGCTCCAAGAAATCCATGTACACAAGTGAACACTTCATTTGCTGAATAAAAATATGTTTTTTTATTTTGATCCCTCTTTTCGACGAAAAACTAATAGTTTGTTCTTCCGCTTAAGGGAAAAAATGGGAATATGAAAAACCACCTTCATTTTAACATTTTACAATTTTGGATCATTTTTCACTAAATAATGTATTTCTCTGTGCTCCATGGTATTGAAATCACCACATGCTTTGTGTTGTACATTTTCTTGATTTAAACTTCACTCAATGCTTCAAGCTTTTTTGTTGGCTTTTGGAGAGGAACGGATGTGCATCAATCCTGCTAATTTTGCTCTATGGGCAAAGTCTTACCTCCTTGTAATTTTTGGTTAACATATGTGTAGACCATTGGGCTTTGAAGTGAAGCACAATAGTTTTTGCTATGATTGTATAGACCCATTCCAATATGGTTGAGCTGACCTCCTTGTAATGTTTTGTTAACATTTTTCTAGGATATTTAAGTGAATTGCAAAATATTTTGCTTTCACTGTGTGGTCCCATTCCAATATGGTTTCATTGTTCTTATATTTTAATATTTTGATTGTGTAGTTCAGTAGTATCTTGATATTACAGGGAATCATGTTCCTGGACGATTGTACGTCTATGATGGGAAAAACAGTTTCTATATGCTAAATCTAGACTTGTTGTAATGGAATAACATGCACCAGGGTTAAATCTAATGACAAAGAATAATGGAGCCACAATTCTTCCATGGTTCTGCCAAAATATCCTCCTTGTAATATCCAATGTCATGTGTTTGTGAGTATCGATCTCTTTCAATATTCAGCATCTTCCATGTGTTTCCTTGTTTCATTGTCCACTACTTTTACTTTACAACCGAAATGCAGTATTTTAGGACAATAATGGAAAAGAAAAGATTGGCTTCATAGGGTGTATGGGAAATGGCAATGCAGCTCCAAGCTTGCTGAAACTCATTCTACTTAATTCAAGGTGGCTGGGACTGGCAACAAATTCCATGGTGGACAATTTTCATGGGTAAGTGTCAAATTTTTATCAAGGGATAAAATATTTAGTGTTCATGCTGCTATTTTCTAATATACTTGTTCTAGACCTATATAGTCATGGTAATAAGAAAAATTATGTCAATGTAATATGCTAGGATCTGGTTTTCCATTTTTCTCTCTAATGTGAGTCTTCCTAATTATTAATTTACATGCCAAAGATTAGTCCCACATGTTTGGATGGCCATATCCAATTGCAGATGAGAATATTATCCATGTTCTATTACATGTCACAAAGCACAAACCATGAGAGGCCATGCTAGATATCAGGTTTAATGGTGGATTGGTGAATTGCAATAATATTGTAGATTTCAGCGTGAAGGTATGTAGATTCTTGCTAAAAGACTTGATGGTTTTTTAGGGCAGGCCAAGTTGTCTATGCTTAGACTGGATTGCATATTGTTTGGGTATACATAGAAAGATTGTAACAATGTTGTACTTGGGCATGGAATCTACATGTTCCCAAGATATATGACAACTGCTTTTCTTCCTGCAGGTCCATGATGCTTTATTGTTGTCTTCATCACTTGCCATGATTTCCGTTGGAAGATAGTTATGCTGTATTACTTGCCGTAAGATTTTTCCCTTTTGCCAAGTAAATCGTAGCTTGAAATGTACATGCGTATGAATAACTAAAAGGCACATGCCATTAGGCATTTCCTTCATTTTTAGCCTTTTAATTTACTTATGTATCCATTAAGAATTTAGTATGATTTATTTTCTTGAGGGTATAACCATCTCAAGTAGGCAGGTCTTTGTGCGGCTTTTGTCATGCTAAATTTTGTGTGGATTAGTTTTTCTTTCTTGGTTAGCTTTGGGAAGCAATAGTAATTATACCTTGTTATTGTACAGATTGCCATACTGGAATAGTATCCTTTCTCCACTGCTAAGATGCTAATAGCATGGTGTCTTCAGAACATTTTTAATTCATGTTAAATCTTGCCATAACTAAGTTTAGATCAGAGAAAGTATAGCATGCATAGTATCCATTGATAGTGTTAACTTACCTCTCTTAATTTCTTTGACGAATGAAATGCTTTACTAAAAAAATTCGGCTTCTAAACGTTCTGCAACTATATATGCAACATATAGCGTTTGTCTGACTGTTATTGCAATTTAGGAGAAGCTAAGAGAAACAGATAACAAGGGCAAAATTGTCCAGCTGACAAGTGGTTTCCCCGCCGACTATCACTGGTGGCACCGCTGAGCCCCAGAATTGAGATTTTGAAGATAACAATTAGCTCAAAACCAAGAGGGAGCGGATTCAGATCTTCCATATGCTGCTACTTCTTTTATCTTTGTTCGAAGATTGCATCTTTGGCGTGCTCACTTAGACAATGTACATATGTTTCATAAGCCCTATCATGTTCCACAAGAAAATAGAGACACTATGAAATCTTCATGAGATTTTTGATTTGTTCTTTACGATGTTCTAGGCTATATAGAGTGTGCCACTATGTTATCTATGAAGTTGTTCATCTAGTTGATTGTCCCTAAAATGTGTCATACGATTGTGATTTCTTCTTGGTCTGTGTGAACTTCACCTGACATCCTCAAAATAGGCAAATCTTGGTACCACTTAATAACCACTAGAAAATCTCCAATTATCTACAACATGTAAATATTTATGTATATATTAATCTTACCATAAATACGCTAATAATTTGAATCTTAGCATCAGGGATTACGGATCGATATTTTTTAGGGGTTTTTGGAAATTGGTTTATGTATTTTGTGCTATAAAATATAAAGTAATTGGATTTCCCCTTCTTTTCTTTAGATTAGAGGTGGGATCACCAAGTATCTACTGTCTTTTGTTTTTCAATTTTTTATGGAATATTAAAATTCTATAATCTCTACTTCACTTCAAAAAAGAGTAAGGTTCATTTTCCCCCCGACTAAGTGTGTCTTGCCCTCACTTCGTCCAACTTCTCCCACATCCCTCGACTTTGAAAACCGTCTGATTTTTTCCCACCTACTCGATCATGATCTACCAAGAAAATAGGGATCCACATCCCTCCCTAAAAAAACGGGATTTGGGTTGAGGCTAGTCATAGTGGGTGTAACTTAGCTAGTAACATAGCGGGTTCCAAGACAAATTTGCTTATGTGGCATGTATTTAATGAGGAGACATATGTTTAGAGTAACATAATATGTTATTGTAACATAGCGCTTCCCAAGATGAGATGAGTCTACAAGCTAATAAATGAAGACATCTATGCCACTACTGTTGGGGAACGTAATATTTCAAAAAAAATCATACGATCACGCAACATCTATCTAGGATAAGCATAGAAATGAGCGAGGAGAGTGTGTCCACGTACCCTCGTAGACTGAAAGCGGAAGTGTTTAGTAATGTGGTTGATGTAGTCAAACGTCTTCACCATCCAACCGATCAAGTACCGAACGCACGGCTCCTCCGTGATATGCACACGTTCAGCTCGGTGACGTCCCTCGTACTCTTGATCCAGCTAAGGCCGAGGGTGAGTTCCGTCAGCACGACAGCGTGTTGACGGTGATGATGAAGCTGCCGATGCAGGGCTTCGCCAAAGCACTACGACAATATGACCAAGGTGTAATACGGCGGAGGGGGCACCGCACACAGCTAAAGATCAACTTGTGTGTCTATGGGGTGCCCCCCTCCCCTGTATATAAAGGAGGGGAGGAGGAGGAGGGCCGGCCTCAAGGAGCGCACCTAAGGGGGATTCCTACTCCTAGTAGGAGTAGGTTTCCCCCTTTCCTAGTCCAAGAAGGAGAAGAAGGAAGGGGAAGAGGGAGAGAAGAAATGGGGCCAGCTCCCCCCCCCCCCAAATCCTAGCACAATTCAGATTGGGCTTGAGGGGTGCGCACCTCCACCTGGCCGCTGCCTCCTCTCTTCCACTAGGGCCCATGAAGGCCCATTAACCCCTCGGCACTCCGGGATATGCCTGAACCTATCCGAAACCTTTCAGCTGTCCAAACATAACCTTCCAATATATCAATCTTTATGTCTCGACCATTTCGAGACTCCTTGTCATGTACATGATCTCATCTGGGACTCCGAACAACCTTTGGTACATCAAATCACACAACTCATAATACATATCGTCATCGAACGTTAAGCATGCGGACCCTACGTGTTCGAGAACTATGTAGACATGACCGAGAATCATCTCCGGTCAAAAACCAATAGCGGAACCTGGCTGCTCATATTGGTTCCTACATATTCTACGAAGATCTTTGTCGATCAAACTATGTAACAACATATGTTGTTCCCTTTGTCATCGGTATGTTACTTGCCCGAGATTCGATCGTCGGTATCATCATACCTAGTTCAATCTTGTCACTGGCAAGTCTCTTTACTCGTTCTGTAATGCATCATCCCGCAACTAACTCATTAGTCACATTGCTTGCAAATCTTATAGTGATGTGCATTACCGAGAGGGCCCAGAGATACCTCTCCGACAATCAGAGTGACATATCCTAATCTCGATCTATGCCAACTCAACAAACACCATCAGAGACACCTGTAGAGCATCTTTATAATCACCCAATTAGGTTGTGACGTTTGATAGCACACTAAGTATTCCTCCGTTATTCGGGAGTTACGTAATCTCATAGTCATAGGAACATGTATAAGTCATGAAGAAAGCAATAGAAATAAACTATACGATCATAGTGCTAGGCTAACGGATGGGTCTTGTCCATCACATCATTCTCTAATGATGTGATCCCGTTCATCAAATGACAACACATTTCTATGGCTAGGAAACTTAACCATCTTTGATTAACGAGCTAGTCTAGTAGAGGCATACTAGGGACACTCTTTTGTCTATGTATTCACACATGTAATAAGTTTCCGGTTAATACAATTCTAGCATGAATAATAAACATTTATCATGATATAAGGAAATATAAATAACAACTTTATTATTGCCTCTAGGGCATATTTCCTTCAGTCTCCCACTTGCACTAGAGTCAATAATCTAGATTACATAGTAATGATTCTAACACCCATGGAGTCTTGGTGATGATCATGTTTTGCTCGTGAGAGAGGCTTAGTCAACGGGTCTGCAACATTCAGATCCGTATGTATCTTGCAAATCTCTATGTCTCCCTCCTTGACTTGATCACAGATGGAATTGAAGCGTCTCTTGATGTGCTTGGTTCTCTTGTGAAATCTGGATTCCTTTGCCAAGGCAATTGCACCAGTATTGTCACAAACGATTTTCATTTTCCCGATGTACTAGGTATTACACCTAGATAGGATATGAACTCCTTCATCCAGACTCCTTCATTTGCTGCTTCCGAAGCAGCTATGTACTCTTCTTCACATGTAGATCCCACCATGACGCCCTGTTTGGAACTACACCAACTGACAGCTCCACCATTTAATAAAAATACGTATCAGGTTTGTGACTTAGAGTCATACGAATCAGTGTCAAAGCTTGCATCGACGTAACTATTTATGAAGAGCTCTTTGTCACCTCCATAAACGAGAAACATATCCTTAGTCTTTTCAGGTATTTTAGGATGTTCTTGACCACTGTCTAGTGATCCACTCCTGGATTACTTTGGTACCTCCCTGTTAAACTAATAGCAAGGCACACATCAGGTCTGGTACACAACATTGCATACATGATAGAACCTATGGCTGAGGCATAGGGAATGACTTCCATTTTCTCTCTATCTTCTCCAGTGGTCGGGCATTGAGTCTAACTCAACTTCACACCTTGTAACACAGGCAAGAACCCTTTCTTTGCTTGATCCATTTTGAACTTCTTCAAAACTTTATCAAGGTATGTGCTTTGTGATAGTCCAATTAAGCGTCTTGATCTATCTCTATAGGTCTTGATGCCCAATATATAAGCAGCTTCACAAAGGTCTTTCATTGAAAAATTCTTATTCAAGTGTCCTTTTATGCTATTCAGAAATTCAGTATCATTTCCGATCAACAATATGTCATCCACATATAATATTAGAAATGCTACGGAGGTCCCACTTACTTTCTTGTAAATACAAGCTTCTCCAAAAGTCTGTATAAAACCATATGCTTTGATCACACTATCAAAGCGTATATTCCAACTCCGAGATGCTTGCACCAGTCCATAAATGGAGCGCTGGAGCTTGCACACCTTGGTAGCACCTTTTTGATTGACAAAACCTTTCGGTTGCATCATATACAACTCTTCTTTAAGATATCCATTAAGGAAAGTAGTTTTGACATCCATTTTCCAAATTTCATAATCATAAAATGCGGCAATTGCTAACATGATTCGGACAGACTTTAAGCATCGCTACGGGTGAGAAGGTCTCATCGTAGTCAACTCCTTGAACTTGTCAAAAACCTTTTGCAGCAAGTCGAGCTTTCTAGACAGTAAGATTACCATCAGTGTCAGTCTTCTTCTTGAAGATCCATTTATTTTCTATGGCTTGCCGATCATCGGACAAGTCAACCAAGGTCCACACTTTGTTCTCATACATGGATCCCATCTTAGATTTCATGGCCTCAAGCCATTTCGCGGAATTTGGGCTCATCGTCGCTTCCTCATAGTTCGTAGGTTCGTCATGGTCAAGTAACAAGACTTCCATAACAAGATTACCGTACCACTCTGGTGCGGATCTTACTCTGATTGACCTACGAGGTTCGGTAGTAACTTGATCAGAAGTTTCATGATCATCATCATTAGCTTCTTCACTAGTTGGTGTAGGAATCACTGGAACTAATTTATGTGATGAACTACTTTCCAATAAGGGAGAAGGTACAGTTACCTCATCAAGCTCTACTTTCCTCCCACTCACTTCTTTCGAGAGAAACTCCTTCTCTAGAAAGGATCCATTCTTAACAACAAATATCTTGCCTTCGGATCTATGATAGAAGGTGTAACCAAGAGTCTCCTTTGGGTATCCTATGAAGACACATTTCTTTGATTTGGGTTCGACCTCATCAGGTTGAAGCTTTTTCACATAAGCATCACATCCCCAAACTTAAAGAAACGACAACTTGGGTTTCTTCCAAACGACAGTTTATATGGTGTCGTCTCAACAGATTTGATGGTGCCCTATTTAACGTGAATGCAGCCGTCTCTAAAGCATAACCCCAAAACGATGGCGGTAATTCAGTAAGAGACATCATAGATCGCACCATATCTAATAAGGTGCGGTTACGATGTTCGGACACACCATTACGCCGTGGCGTTCCAGGTGACGTGAGTTGTGAAACTATTCTGCATTGTTTCAAATGAAGACCAAACTCATAACTCAAATATTCACCTCCACGATCAGATCGTAGAAACTTAATTTTCTTTTTACGATGATTTTCCACTTCACTCTGAATTCTTTGAACTTTTCAAATGTTTCAGACTTACGTTTCATCAAGTAGATATACCCATATCTGCTCAAATCATCTGTGAAGGTCATAAAATAATGATACCCGCCACGAGCATGAACACTCATTGGACCGCATACATTAGTACGTATTATTTCCAATAAGTCTATTTCTCATTCCATTGTTCTGGAGAATGGTGTCTTAGTCATCTTGCCCATGAGGCATGGTTCGCAAGCATCAAGTGATTCCAAAAGCCCATCAGCATGGAGTTTCTTCATGCGCTTTACACCAATATGACCTAAACGGCAGTGCCACAAATAAGTTGCACAATCATTATTAGACTTATATCTTTTGGCTTCAATACTATGAATATGTGTATCACTACTATCAAGATCTAATAAAAATAGACCACTCATCAAGGGTGCATGACATTAAAAGATATTACTCATATAAATACAACAACCATTATTCTCTGATTTAAATGAATAACCATCTCGCATCAAAGAAGATCCAGATATAATGTTCATGCTTAATGCTAGCACCAAATAACAATTATTCAGTTCTAATACTAATCCCGAAGGTAGATGTAGAGGTAGCGTGCCGACCGCGATCTCATCGACTTTGGAACCATTTCCCATGCGCATCGTCACCTTGTCCTTAGCCAATCTTCGCTTAATCCATAGCCCCTGTTTCGAGTGGCAAATATTAGCAACAAAACCAGTATCAAATACCCAGGCGCTACTACGAGCATTAGTAAGGTACACATAAATAACATGTATATAAAATATACCTTTCACTTTGCTATCCTTCTTATCCGCTAAATACTTGGGGTAGTTCCGCTTCTAGTGACCAGTCCCTTTGCAGTAGAAGCACTCAGTCTCAGGCTTAGGTCCAGACTTGGGCTTCTTCACTTGACTAGCAACTTGCTTGCCGTTCTTCTTGAAGTTCCCCTTCTTCCCTTTGCCCTTATTCTTGAAACTAGTGGTCTTGTTGACCATCAACACTTGATGCTCCTTCTTGATTTCTACCTCTGCAGCCTTTAGAATTGCAAAGAGGTCGGGAATTGTCTTATCCATCCCTTTCATATTATAGTTCATCACAAAGCATTTGTAGCTTGGTGGCGGTGATTGAAGAACTCTATCAATGACACTATTATCAGGAAGATTAACTCCGAGTTGAGTCAAGTGGTGTGGTACCCAGACATTCTGAGTATGTGTTCACTGACAGAACTATTCTCCTCCATCTTGCAACTATAGAACTTATTGGATACTTCATATATCTCAATCCGAGCATTTGTTTGAAATATTAACTTCAACTCCTGGAACATCTCATATGCTCCATGATGTTCAAAGCATCGTTGAAGTCCCGATTCTAAGTCGTAAAGCATGGCACACTAAACTATCGAGTAGTCATTAGCTTTGCTCTGCCAGATGTTCATAACATCTGGTGTTGCTCCTACAGCGGGCTTTGCACCTAGCGGTGCTTCCAGGACGTAATTCTTCTGTGTAGCAATGAGGATAATCCTCAAGTTATGGGCCCAGTCCGTGTAGTTGCTACCATCATCTTTCAACTTAGCTTTCTCTAGGAACGCATTAAAATTCAAAGGAACAGTAGCACAGGCCATTTATCTACAACAACATAGACATGCAAAATACTATTAGGTACTATGTTCATGATAAATTAAAGTTCAATTAATCATATTATTTAAGAACTCCCACTTAGATAGACATCCCTCTAGTCATCTAAATGATGACTTGATCCATATATACTAAACCATGTCCGATCATCACGTGAGATGGAGTAGTTTTCAATGGTGAACATTACTATGTTGATCATATCTACTATATGATTCACACTCGACCTTTTGGTCTTAGTGTTCCGAGGCCATATCTGCATATGCTAGGCTTGTCAAGTTTAACCCGAGTATTCTGCATGTGCAAAACTGGCTTGCACCCATTGTATGTGAACATAGAGCTTATCACACCTGGTTATCATGTGGTGTCTCGGCCGAACAAACTGTAGCTACAGTGCATACTCACGGAGAACACTTGTACCTTGAAATTTAGTGAGAGATCATCTCATAATGCTATCGCCGTACTAAGCAAAATAAGATGCATAAAGGATAAACATCACATGCAATCAATATAAGTGATATGATATGATCATCATCATCTTGTGCCTTTGATCTCCATCTCCAAAGCACCGTCATGATCACCATCATCACCGGCTTGACGCCTTGATCTCCATCGTAGCATCGTTATCGTCTCACCAACTATTGCTTCTACGACTATCGCTACTGCTTAGTGATAAAGTAAAGCAATTACATGGCAATTGCATTTCATACAATAAAGCGACAACCATATGGCTCCTGCCAGTTGCCGATAACTCTGTTACAAAACATGATCATCTCATACAACAATTTATATAATCACGTCTTGACCATATCACATCACAACATGCCCTGCAAAAATAAGTTAGCCTTATCTACTTTGTTGTTGCAAGTTTTATGTGGTTGCTACGGGCTTAGCAAGAACCGTTCTTACCTACGCATCAAAAACCACAACGATTTTTCATCAAGTGTGTTGTTTTAACCTTCAACAAGGACCGTGCGTAGTCACGCTTGATTCAACTAAAGATGGAGAAACACACACCAACTAGCGACCTGTGTGTGAAGCACATTGGTAGAACCAGTCTCATGAACGTGGTCATGTAATGTCGGTCTGGGCCGCTTCATCCAACAATACCGCCGAATCAAAGTATGACATGCTGGTAAGAAGTATGACTATTATCGCCCACAACTCTTTGTGTTCTACTCGTGCATATAACATCTACGCATAGACCTGGCTCCGATACCACTGTTGGGGAACGTAGTATTTTTAAAAAATTCCTACGATCACGCAAGATCTATCTAGGAGAAGCATAGCAACAAGCGGGGAGAGTGTGTCCACGTACCCTCGTAGACCGAAAGCAGAAGCGCTTAGTAATGTGGTTGATGTAGTCGAATGTCTTCGCGATCCAACCGATCAAGTACCGAACACACGGCACCTCTACGATGTGCACACGTTCAGCTCGGTGACGTCCCTCGTACTCTTGATCTAGCTGAGGCCAAGGGTGAGTTCCATCAACATAACGGTGTGTTGACGGTGATGATGAAGTTACCGATGCAGGGCTTCGCCTAAGCACTACGACAATATGACTGGGGTGTAATACTGTGGAGGGGGCACCGCACATGGCTAAAGATCAACTTGTGTGTCTATGGGGTGCCCCCCTCCCTCGTATATAAAGGAGGGGAGGAGGAGGAGGGCCGGCCTCAAGGGGCACGCCCAAGGGGGGATTTCTACTCCTGGTAGGAGTAGGTTTCCCCCTTTCCTAGTCCAAGTAGGAGAAGAAGGAAGGGGAAGATGGAGAGAAGGAAAGGGGGCGGCTCCCCCAAAACCCTAACCCAATTCGGATTGGGCTTGGGGGCGTGTGCCTCCACCTGACCGATGCCTCCTCTCTTCCACTAGGGCCCATGAAAGCCCATTAACCCCCCGGGGGGTCCCGATAACCCCCCGGTACTCCGGAAAATGCCCGAACCTATATGAAACGTTTCCGATGTCCAAACATAACCTTCCAATATAACAATATTTATGTCTTGATCATTTCGAGACTCCTCGTCATGTCCGTGATCTCATCTGGGACTCCGAACAACCTTCAGTACATCAAATCACATAACTCATAATACATATCTTCATCGAGCGTTAAGCGTGCGGACCCTACGGGTTCGAGAACTATGTAGACATGACCGAGACTCATCTCTGGTCAATAACCAATAGCAGAACCTGGATGCTCATATTGGTTCCTACATATTCTACGAAGATTGAGGGAGTCCTGGATTAGGGGGTGTTCGGATAGCCGGACTATACCTTCAGCTGGACTCCTGGACTATGAAGATACAAGATTGAAGACTTCGTCCCGTGTCCGGATGGGACTTTCCTTGGCGTGGAAGGCAAGCTTGGCGATGCAGATATTCAAGATCTCCTACCATTGTAACCGACTCTATGTAACCCTAACCCTATCCGGTGTCTGTATAAACCGGAGGGTTGTAGTCCATAGGACAGAATCAACTCCATACACAACAATCATACCATAGGCTAGCTTCTAGGGTTTAGCCTCCTCGATCTCGTGGTAGATCCACTCTTGTACTACCCATATCATCAATATTAATCAAGCAGGACGTAGGGTTTTACCTCCATCAAGAGGGCCCGAACCTGGGTAAAACATCGTGTCCCCTGCCTCCTGTTACCATCCGGCCTAGACGCACAGTTCGGGACCCCCTACCCGAGATCCGCCGATTTTGACACCGACATTGGTGCTTTCATTGAGAGTTCCTCTGTGCCGTCGCAATTAGGAAGGATGCCTTCTCCCGTCTTCAAAGATGGCGCCATTGCTAAGGGAGCCATGGTTGTTGGCCAAACCCTCCGGCTAGGTGGTTTCCTCATGACCGCCTGTTCGGCTGTTGCGCCGACGGTGACCTCTCGGGTCATCAAAAGCAATCTACATGTCAGCTCGGAGCTTGTCGAGCAGTTAGATCCAATGGAGCTCTCTTCCGTAAATGAGCTCTTGGATCGCATCGCCGCCCTGGGGGTCGCCACGGATTACGACCAGGTTGGGCTTAAACCCGATCTAAGAGAAATTAACTCTCCCCAAGTCACCCACCACGTTGCCGTGGTAGAGGCGCGCTGTGGCGACCCTTCATCTATTTTAAGGACTAGTTACGTCCGAATTCCCGATCCCTCCAAGCCGGATACCCACAGAGGGGAGGATGTAACTCAAGACCTGAGCTTAGAATCAGGCAACGGGCCGGATTCGTTGGATAACGTCCAGGAATCCGAACTTCAGAATTCGGAAACTCTTCAGCCTCCGAATCTTGGATTGGGTGAGGTTTCAGATTCAACGACACCCACCCACCCGAACATAAGCGATCTCTCCCAAGTCAGGCAGAGGCTCAACGAAACAGTACATCCTTACTGGGCCAGATTCCTCCTGGTTATGAACAGGATAAAAGATTACCGCGAGGGAGACGCGATATCAATCTTCTGCAGTAATTGCACGGACGAGGGAATCCTTAACACCGTAAGTCATTGTGATATTACACGCTTCGCTGACTTGGCGTCCATAGTACAAAAATACTGTGCGATGGAAAGTTCCTAGAAAACCGAAACGAAATTTTGGGATAATCCGGCCTTGAATAGTAATCCCGTCCGAACTAAGAGGGTGCATCATCATAAGACACCCGGGATAAATAGCAAAAAGCCAAAACCCTTTGCAGGGCATGGAACCATACTGGAAAGGTGGCTTGATGGACCCTCTAGAATTCACAGTACAGAGGACGCCACACCAACTCACAGCCTTAGAGCATGTTGGATACTCCGGCAGGTAGCCAAAATTGGCGAGGACCTCTTAAATCGGGAGGCCGCAGAAAGCCAGCCCGAGGACACCAGTACCATTCTCACAGTCTTCGAGACTTTCGCATCAAACAATATGCGAAAAAGAACACTCCGCAACCTCGCCATGGTGGTTCGGCCGCACCGGTCCTTGACCCAATCATCGACAGATTCCACCTCACACGAGTCCTGATGGATGGTGGAAGCAGCCTCAATCTGTGGTACCAGGATACAGTACGGAAGATGGGCATTAGTCCCTCACGAATCAAACCAACAAATACTACCTTTAAAGGAGTCATACCAGGTGTAGAGGCCCGTTGTACGGGCTCAATCACGCTAGAGGTGGTCTTCGGTTCTCCGGACAACTTCCGAAGCAAAGTGTTAATCTTCGATATCGTCCCCTTCCGCAGCGGCTACCACGCACTGCTCGGACGAACCGCGTTTGCTAGATTTAACACAGTGCCACCTATGCTTATCTCAAGCTCAAGATGCCCGGTCCACGCAGCGTCATAACACACAATGGCAATACGGAACGCTCCCTCCGAACAGAGGAGCAAACCGCCGCCCTGGCAGCAGAAGTACAGAGTGGCCTTCTCAAGCAACATTGTAATCCAACTGTCGAGCCCCTGGACACCATCAAGAGGGTCCGAACTACACTGCAACAAGACAGTGCGGCTCATCAAGAGCTCGACTAGCAATTCGGCCTCCGTCCCAGCTCCAATGAGGTAGTGGCATTCGTACCACACGTACACAATTACGCACTCAAAATCCCATGGACATCGAAGGAGGCACGAGATAACCCGGGGGCTACAATTCGGCAAAACCGATCCCGGACACACATACTTTTACTTATTTTTCTCATTACAGGCACCTTTTTTCGCAGACCTGATATCAAGTCCTCTAGAAGGACTGGAACGCAACAGAGGCAAGCAACACAGGTGTGTAGGGTAACCTTTATACGTTCTTCTTGACGGTATTCACACTTCTTTCTCAGGACCCGCGCGCTGCGCCACACTGATTCTGGCACGTTAAATGGCCGGATACTTCTAGCACCATCTGTACAAGATACGCCTTGACGTATCCATCTAGTTATAATAAAAATGGTTCGTGGCCTAGTCTCTGTGTTTTTCGCTTCTTACTTCGTTTTATTTCGATATGCCTATCTGCTGCATCGACACTCTTTTACGTTTCATATTCACCAGGGGCTACATATCGCCCCACAATACGGCAACACAGTCCGAACACTTCTTATATATAAGTTCGGCACCCCGAATTTAGCATTATATGCATTGGCTCCGAATCATGTCTTTGGTCAATAGTTGGGTTGCCCGGCTCCTGTGCTTGCTACCCTACATTCCGCTCCATCGGCTAGGGTAGTAAAGGGAGAACTACTGCGATTGTGCCCTGGCTTGGACCGGACGAGCACCTCAGTAGAGAAAGCCGAAAACTGACTGTCATGATACGGCGAGAGCCGGTCAGCTACTCGAGGGTTATAAATCATTGGAGATTTTATCCGCATTATGTGAAAGATCGGCACTTCCCGATCAGATGATGACAGCACTCTGGCTCGAACCAGGGGCTGCACCCATGCTTTATTATAAAACTCCTATGGCTAAGTGAGGGCGTTTAAGCCGTATAGTCCGATTGCCTTATTCGTTGCGCTAAAAAACTCCATCAAGGACCATGTAATTGGATCAAGATTGTTTAGATTCCATCCCGAACACCTCCATACTATCTACGTGAGGGCAGAAGCCAATGACTGGCCGACCCTCAGTTTACATATAATACGACCGCACAGGAGGAAACAATCAAAGCATAACAAAATTGCATTAACAAAACAGACTTTGTTTCTCATAATACAAGGCAAAGGCAACATGAATACATTCATTCAAACACACTGTCCTGTGAACATTGTGCTGCCGCAAGGCGAGACCTCTCCAGGACATCCGCAAAATACCGTTCCGGTGTATGATGCTCCTTGCCCTCCGGTGGCCCTCTGGTCACCTCGACGGCATCCATCTTCGCCCACCACATCTTGCAACGGGCGAAGGCCATGCGCGCACCTTCAATACAGGCCAAGCGCTTCACGACGTCCAGCCGAGGACAGGCGTTCACCACCCGCCTCACGAGTCCGAAGTAGCTGCTTGGCATAGCTTCAGCTGGCCATATCTGGATTATCAAATCCTTAATGGCTAGTTCGGCCACCCTATGCAGCTCCACCAGCTGTTTCAGCTGATCGGTGAAGGACACGGGATGCTCCGGCGCCGCATACTGCGACCAGAATAGGCTCTCCGTGGAACCCCCTCCTTCGGCTCGATAGAACTCTACGGCATCGGATACACTGCATGGCAAATCCGCAAAGGCCCCTGGGGAACTCCAAACTCAAGTTCATAAAAGGTACTGCTTCTCCGCATACTTGCTTTGCATCTGCAATGCCTTACCCGCCGTGATCTTCTTGGCCTCCTGGATCTCTTGGAGGGCGGCCTGGGCCTCATTTTGGGCAGTCTCCGCGCTTTGACGAGCCTTGGCGAGTTCGATCCCTTGAACCGATGCATCATTCTCCAAGGTCTCGCATTTTTTCACCACGTCCTGGAGCTCATGCTGGACTTCTTTGACCCGGGCCTTGAGCTTCTTACGGGCGGCCTGCTGCTGGACAGCCTTCTCCTCGGCCTCGCCCAGGGCCTTCTTCAGGGCCTCGACCTCGGTCGTGCCTTCTGCACATATAACGATACCGCTGTCACTACACAGCGCTTATCCTTTCCGGAACATATAGCAAGTCGTTCCTCACCTTGCTTCTCTTGGAGCCGAACCTTAATCTCGCCGAGCTCGTCCTCGGTCTGCTCCAGCTTCCGCTTCAGCTCGAAGACCTCGGCAGTATGCGAGGTCGTGGCCAACAACGACGCCTGCTTATTCATACATATTCTATTAGTCTCCTACAATAAGAGGTCGATCCTCTGTCTGGTTCTTCTTGCCAAACTCCGGACAGTGTCTCAGGGGCTACTGAATACATGGGGTTTTCCTCTTTCTATGTCACTTACCTCGAAACCCGTCAACAGATTGTTGCAGGCTTCGTCTAGTCCACTCTTGGCGGACTGAACCTTCTCGATCACTGCACCCATAAGGACACGGTGCTCATCCACAATGGAGGCGCCTCGTAGCGCCTCCATCAGGTCATCCGGCGCCCCTGGCTGGACAACGGCCACCGGTGGAATTGGCACACCCCCTCCTTCGAAGGAGGGTGCTTGCCTGATTCCGGAGCCATATGGATCTCCGCAATCGTATCCAGCTGAGGGCCGAACTGAGTACGGCCCTCTTCGCTGGTCTCCTTGGGGATCTGCTCCCCCATCTATTCGGCAGTGGAGGTCCCGCCTTGTGGCGCCCCCCGGACAATGTTCTGAGCTCCTCCCTTTGGAGCGTCCCTTCGGGATAACACTTTGGTGTCGTCCCTGGCCCCGGGGGAGCAAACAGGCGGTGGCAACATGCTCGCCATCTCCGACAGAGCCAGCGAACCTCCAGATGAGGAACGCTGGATAAGGTCGCGGGACGGACTGCAAAAGTGTGGATTAACCATGTTAGCATAATAAAAATAAAGGGCTAGATATGCGTGTAAATGAGCCATGTCGCTTATGATGCGGCCTGAGGCCTAGTGCGGGGGCGTCATTCTGGACTACTGTCAACGCCCCACGCGGTGTTGACCGCTGGGGCGCCCTTCCCCTTTTTGGGCGCTTTCGCCTCCGGATGTGCTACGGCCACCCTCTTCTTCTTCTCCTCGGGAGGAGGGTTGCTTCCCTCCTCCTCCTCCTCCTCCTCCTCCTCTTCCCCATCATTGTCCTCGCGGACGGAGGAATGGGCCTCGTCGTCTTCGGACATCGCGTATGAAGCGCCCTTGCGACGGGGGCCACTTTTGGCCCCCTTGGCCTTCTTCTTGGCCTTCTTCTCTGGTGCCGTATATGGCGTCGGCATCAGCATCTTCGCGAGGCACGGGATGACCGGTTCCTCGGGCAGTGGCGCCGGACACTGGATCCGCTGCGCCTTCTCCACCCAGTCCTGAAGGAGCAATACTAAATCTCAAACATCATCCTCAAAACATTCAAGTTGGGAATACGTCAAAAGAAACATACCTCGTTAGTGGGGCGTTTACAATTGTGACCATGGTCTGAGTCCGTGGCCGGTGGCTTTTCATTGCCCTTAAAAAGCAACCTCCAGGCCCCTTCATGAGAAGTCTCGAAGAGCCTTTTCAGGGTCTGGTGCTTCTTCGAATTGAACTCCCATAAAGGGCGCCTTCGGCGCTGGCACAAAAGAATCCGGTGGACCAACATCACCTGGATAACTTCGAAGAGCTTGACGTCCTTGGTCACCATGCTTTGAATGCGCGTCCGCAGCGCTACCAGCTCATCAGGTGAACACCAGTCCGGACTCTTCTCGACCCAGGAGGTGAGCCGCGTGAGAGCACTAGAGCATAATTCGGCATCTGCAGCCCAGGTGGTGCCGTGAGGTTCTGTGATGTAGAACCACTGCTTTTGCCATTCCTTTACTGTCTCTATAAAGGTGCCTTTAGGCCAAGAGATGTTGGACAGCTTGCTCACCATGGCCCCTCCGCACTCCGCGTGCTGACCATCCACCACCTTCGGCTTCACATTGAAGACTTTGAGCCACTGCCCGAAGTGGGGATGGATGCGGAGGAAGGCCTCGCACACAATGATAAACGCCGAGATGTTGAGGAAGGAATTCGGGGACAAATCATGGAAATCTATCTCGCAATAGTACATCAGCTCATGAACGAAAGGTTGGAGTGGAAACCCTAGCCCACGGAGGAAATTGGGGATGAATACTACTCTCTTTGTGTGCTCTGGCGTGGGGACGACTTGTCCCTCAGCTGGCAGACGATGGGCGATCTCCTTCGCCAAATATCCAGCCGCCCGGAGCTCAGTAATGTCCTCCTCCTTGACGGAGGAGACCATCCACTTGCCCTGACCACCAGATCCGGACATGGTTGCTTGAGGGGAAAGGAGATGGGAACTTGGGCGCTGGAGCTTGAGATCGGAAGGGCGAAGATAGAGAGAAGGCGTGAGGAGAGGAAGGGGGAATCCTTATCCCCTTAATAAAGGCAATCGATATTAAATGAATCCTCACTCGCCTTAGGATTTGCCTGTTCCCTAGGGCTGTATAAATGGCACGGTTGAGTTACACATGCCCGCATTGATGAGAATCCCATAATAAGGGGACACGATCTCTGTTTCGACAAGACGTGCCAATAACAACCGCGTCTCGAAACATGGGATGGCAGAAGAAAAACGGTTCGAAATTATAACCGGACAGACGCAATGTCGTGTTGGAAAGAAGCTGTCAATAGATAGGATTCGTGCAAATATTATATTCTCTCTGCGGTTGTGTATGTTGTGCGTAATAGGACAGGATATGATCACTGCATCCGAAGACTATCTTGGAGTTCGGAGAAAGGGGAACCCGCCTTGCAATGCCGAAGACAAATCTGCGTGCCGAACTCCTCGTCATTGAAGCCAGGTTCAGGGGCTACTGAGGGAGTCCTGGACTAAGGGGCCCTTGGGTGTCCAGCCTTTATCTATGGGTCGAACTAATGGGCTCTGAATACATGAAGACCGAAGACTGCACCGTGTCCGGATTGGACTCTACTTGGCGTGGAAGGCAAGCTTGGCGACCGAAGATTGCTTCTTATGTAACCGACTCCTTGTAAACCCTAGATCCCCTCGGTGTCTATATAAACCGTAGGGGATAGTCCGGAAAGGACATCACATATACTCATTACCATATTCATAGGCTAGACTTCTAGGGTTTAGCCATTACGATCTCGTGGTAGATCAACTCTTGTAATACTCATATTCATCAAGATCAATCAAGAAGGAAGTAGGGTATTACCTCCATAGAGAGGACCCGAACCTGGGTAAACATCGTGTCCCCTCTCTCCTATTACCATCGATCCTAGACGCACAGTTCGGGACCCCCTTCCCGAGATCCGCCGGTTTTGACACCAACAGGGGGCACCACATAGACACACAAGTTGATCTCTTAGCCGTGTGCGGTGCCCCCCTCCACAGATTTCCACCTCGGTCATATCGTTGTAGTGCTTAGGCGAAGCCCTGCATCGGTAACTTCATCATTACCGTCATCACACCGTCGTGCTGACGAAACTCTCCCTCGACACTCAGCTGGATCTAGAGTTCATGGGACGTCACCAAGCTGAACGTGTGCAGATCGCGGAGGTGCCATACGTTCAGTGCTAGGACCGGTCGGATCATGAAGACATACGACTACATCAACCGCATTGTCATAACGCTTCCGCTTTCGGTCTACGAGGGTACGTAGACATACTCTTCCCCTCTCGTTGCTATGCATCACCTAGATGGATCTTGCGTGTGCGTAGGAATTTGTTTGAAATTAATGTGTTCCCCAACACCTGTGTTTGGTGTCTTCTCTTGATGAATGAAAAGAAGCAATGCTGCATTTTGTCAATCAGGACCACCGCCGCCAGCGAGAAGAATGTTGCACCTAAACGAGGGGAACGCAATGATGATGGATCGGGTGGTGGCGGTGAAGCGCAGCGCTGCGTGCTTGCATAGGCGCATCACATGGATTTGGTGTCTTCCGACAAGGTAGAGCATGACGCCCGTTGTGATAAGGAATAATGTGGCTAGGTTGGAGATGGGAAATACATGCTTAATTGCATCATGCGCAGGTGAACTTCTCCAGTTCCAATTTATGCACATGTTGGTATTTTTCTCAGAACTCTTAAGAAATAGGATGATTTGATTATTTTAGAATTATGGTCATTTAGAATAGTTTGCTTGATATTGATGATCTTGATTTGTGGATGGTGAAAAGACCAAGGTTCAGAGATTACAGTAGACCAACATTCAAAGATTATAGTAGATGATGATATGTTCTAGTTTTAGCATGCATTTGTCTACTGCTTGTGAATTGGTGACATGCATTGGTTTGATTCTCTTTTGCATGATCAAAAGCTTGTTGGTTTGTTAAACAATCGTTCCAAGAATACATACCAACATATGGCTTTGCTTCTACCAACGCACTTTAACCCAATCCAAGGTTTGTGTGGCTTGAAGTGAAACTTCCGTCGGAGATTGCAAGGGCCTTGTTCCGCAAACCGGTTTAGCTACAACGTGCCATGGACCATTGTCGGGGGTTGGGTGCGACATATGCCAAAGGATGGCTTATCATGGTGGGAGCAAGTAGAACATCGCCGGTGCCTGGAAGCGGGATGAGGCGTAGACATGAACGTCGGCGTACTTTACTCAGGTTCGGGGCTCTCCTAGGAGATAACACCCCTAGTCCTGCTCTGCGGGGTCTCCGCATGATCACTAAAGCACAAGCGTGTACAATGGTGCTCCTCGAGCTGTATGCTAGAGGTAGAAGGAGGCAGGGCTTGCTCTCCTCTCCCTCTAAGTGTGAGTCTAGTCCTAACAGGTCTGAACCCTTTGAATGGGTACCCTGGGGGTTTATATAGGTCTACCCCCCAGGCGTACAAAGGTAATCCGATTGGGCATAGGGCCCAGCCGTCAGTCTCTCTGGTCGCCGGCTTCTCCGCCGACTGCTGGGGCCCACCGCCTGGTCTGGTATGGTCGGCCGCCTCCGCTGCTCGCGGGTCTTGCTGGCTACGGATTACTGTAGCCGTGTTGCTAATGACGCGTGCTTGGTCAGGGGAGCGTGGCTACAGTCCCGCCGCCTGGTGGGAGATCACTGTAGCCACGCTGTGTCTTATCTAGTTAATGGTGCACATGCCTCGAGGAAAGAACGGGCCGCCTGCTAGAAGCCAGCCTCCCATGGTCCGACTGGTGAGGCTCCTGCCGTCTTCCGGGCTCTCGCTGACCGGTAGGGCCCACCGCCTTCGGGCCGTACCGACAAGCGGTTGTGGGAGCAATACTTCACCTGGCAGGAGTGGCGTCAGGGGTGGAGTGGCGCCGGGTGAAGATCTCCGCGTGTACAGAGCACTGTGGCCATGCCCGGCCCTAGATACGGCTGTGATGGGCTATATTGTTGCCTCACCCTATCCTGTCTTCTTAATGGTGGTGCAAACTTTAAGGTCACCACGGGTCGACTGCTGGGAGCCGGCCTTTCTGGAGGCCGCCTGCCAGGAGTCGGCCCATCTTGGAGCCGCCTTCCTGAGCATGGCCGTCTTCTGGCAGTTGGCCGTTCGGCCAGCCGGCCACTAGAAGGCGGCGCTTTATCTTGATGTCTTGAGGGGCGCAGCCGGTCCGATGTCTTGAAAGGTTCTGGGACTCGGGTTTGCCTACCCGTGGCCCATTACTCCGACAGTAGTCCCCGAAGCTGGTGAGACGCCGCGGCTGATGAGCTAAGGAGTCTCAACAGTTTCCTCCTCAGGGTGCCCTGAAGGAAGCTTCATCCGACTCCTGGGAAGCCGGTTGGCAGGAGCCTGATGCGTCCAGTCGGACTTCTTCGAAATCTCGAATGTGATGGCACGAACCAGGTGGCGTGCTAGCTAAGCTTCTCGACCACCCGCCCGTCGTGGGCACGCCATGTGACGCCAGCCGGCCGGGCTAGCCTGCAAGCCCACGCGCACGATGGGACGCGTCAGCAGGCTGGGCCCGCCACCACCAGGCCTCGACACGCGAGCGGATCCGCTGCGGCCAAAGCGGGCAGTTGCATTCCCCAGCGGAGTTACTGCACGCAGTAACCCGCACGATAAAGGTGAGGGCGTGGGGTCGTGGGCTCAGTTAATCCCACGATCCCATGCCCGCCTCCTCGGCTTCACGGCCCACAAGCTATAAGTAGTGGGGAGAGGGAGCAGCGGAGTATGCGTGCCCCTCCACCCCGTTCTCGCCTCCTTCTCCTTCCTCTAGCTGCAGCGCCCCCGAGCCACGCCGGAGCGCTACTGCAGCTCGTCTCCATTGAGCCCATCCGCCGAGCCTTTTCTGCTCTGCCCCACTTCCCAGCTCCCTCGCTGCACCTTTTCTTCGTCGAGTTCTCCATGGAGCGCGAGCGAGGAGGAGACTGGGATGGGTCCAATGTCAACGAGTATCACATTTCCTTCCTCCGCGCGACGCGGTGTCTTCCCAGCGTGGACCATGTGAAGGCACGCGTGCCGCCGGAGGGAGAGATCTCGCCGGCGCCAGGTGAGGGCGAGCGGGTCGTCTTCCGCTCGCATTTCATCCGCGGCTTCGGCCTGCCGGCGAGTGACTTCCTCCGCTTGTTTCTTGAATTCTACCACCTCCAGCCCCATCACATCACGCCCAACACCGTGATGCTCTTGGCCGCCTTCGTCACAATGTGTGAAGGATACGTCGGCATCCTCCCCACCGTCAAGCTGTGGGGAGCCTTCTTCTACACCAAGTTGGGCACCTCCGTCCGGGAGGTGGCTGCCCAGTGAGGTGCCTTCGTCGCGGTTCTTCGACCGTCGCCGAGGAACGTCTTCCCCACCATCAAGCTGCCACAGTCGGTCAAGATGTGGCAGCAGTCCTACTACTACATGGAGAACGTGGACCCGGTTGCCGACTTCCTCAACCTGCCGGCATATGAAGCCGGCCCGCCTGCCGATCCTCGGGCCAACTGGGGCTACAAGCCGAAGCCGGTATCAGCAGACGGCGCCGCCGCCATCCAACGGCTCCGGGAGCTGATCAACATCAAAGGCCTTAGGGCGTCCGACCTGCTGGTTGCCTTCGTCGAGCACCGAGTTCTTCTGCTCCAGAGCCGTCCACACTTGATCAGCCGGATGAGCGGGCACCGCAATCCGTGTCGGCTGAGCACCAAGGAGATGCCAGCTGCCAAAGTCGCGAACTTGGTGAACGAGATCTCCGGCCTCAAGCTGGAGGGGTCTTGGAGCTTCGGCAAGCGGTCGTATTCTCGCGCCGATCCGCCGCCTGCGGTAAGTTTTCCAATTCTTTCTCTTTGATACTCGCCCAGTCTTGATCTAGGTCTTGATCAGCCGGCCTCTTATCATCTGAAACACATCTATATGTCGGACGCGACGGCCGCCATCGTAGGGGCGGGCGGCGACTACCAGCCGGATCGGGCAGTGAGTGATGTGGACGACCCCGACTTGGGGGCAGCCGCCTTGGAGGACACCGCGACAGGCGGCGTCTACGAAGCAGGTGGCTCCGAAGAAGCTGGCATCGAGACTTGGCCCGATGATGATGACGACGAAGAAGAGTCGCGCCCCGCGCGGGGTGCCGGCAAGGCGGACGCGGGCCCCTCCGGCGAGCCGACTGCCTGAGGCGGCATGCGCAAGCGTAAGCAAGGCGCCGCCTTGTTCGGCAGTGCACCGAAGAAACCCAAGAATCCCACCGCCGCGACTAGGCGGAAGGAGGCCGCAGGGAAGGCGGCCAAGTTCTAGAAGCTCCTGAAGGCGCCTCCTATGGTGTCGGCGTAAGTTTCTTTTGTTGGGGAACATAGTAATTTCAAAAAAATTCCTACGCACACGCAAGATCATGGTGATGCATAGCAACGAGAGGGGAGAGTGTTGTCTACGTACCCTCATAGACCGACAGCGGAAGCGTTATGACAACGCGGTTGATGTAGTCGTACGTCTTCACGGCCCGACCGATCAAGCACCAAAACTACGGCACCTCCGAGTTTTAGCACACGTTCAGCTCGATGACGATCCCCGGACTCCGATCCAGCAAAGTGTCGGGGAAGAGTTCCGTCAGCACGACGGCGTGGTGACGATCTTGATGTACTACTGTCGCAGGGCTTCGCCTAAGCACCGCTACAACATTATCGAGGACTATCGTGGTAGGGAGCGCCGCACACGGCTAAGAATAAGATCACGTGGATCAACTTGTGGGTCTATGGGGTGCCCCCTGCCCCTGTATATAAAGGATGGAGGAGGAGGAGGCCGGCCAAGGCTAGGAGCGGCCAGGATGTGGAGTCCTACTAGGACTCCAAGTCCTAGTAGGAGTCCACCAAGAGGGGAGGAAGGGAGAAGGAAGTGGAGGAGAAGGAAAGGTGGCCGGCCCCCTTTTCCCTAGTCCAATTCGGACTAGAGGGGAGGGGGGGCGCAGCAGGCCCTTTCTCCTCTTCCCACTAAAGCCCATCAAGGCCCAATGCTTCTCCCGGCGAATTCCCGTAACTCTCCGGTACTCCGAAAAATACCTGAATCACTCGAAACCTTTCCGATGTCCGAATATAGTCGTCCAATATATCGATCTTTATGCCTCGACCATTTCGAGACTCCTCGCCATGTCCCCGATCTCATCCTGGACTCCGAGCTCCTTCAATACATCAAAACTCATAAACTCATAATATAACTGTCATCGAAACCTTAAGCGTGCGGACCCTACGGGTTCGAGAACAATGTAGACATGACCGAGACACGTCTCCGGTCAATAACCAATAGCGGGACCTGGATGCCCATATTGGCTCCTACATATTCTACGAAGATCTTTATCGGTCAGACCGCATAACAACATACGTTGTTCCCTTTGTCATCGGTATGTTACTTGCCCGAGATTCGATCGTCGGTATCCAATACCTAGTTCAATCTCGTTACCGGCAAGTCTCTTTACTCGTTCCGTAATACATCATCCCGCAACTAACTCATTAGTTGCAATGCTTGCAAGGCTTAAGTGATGTGCATTACCGAGAGGGCCCAGAGATACCTCTCCGACAATCGGAGTGACAAATCCTAATCTCGAAATACGCCAACCCAACATGTAACTTTGGAGACACCTGTAGAGCTCCTTTATAATCACCCAGTTACATTGTGACTTTTGGTAGCACACAAAGTGTTCCTCCGGTAAACGGGAGTTGCATAATCTCATAGTCATAGGAACATGTATAAGTCATGAAGAAAGCAATAGCAACATACTAAACGATCGGGTGCTAAGCTAATGGAATGGGTCATGTCAATCAGATCATTCATCTAATGATGTGATCCCGTTAATCAAATAACAACTCTTTGTTCATGGTTAGGAAACACAACCATCTTTGATTAACGAGCTAGTCAAGTAGAGGCATACTAGTGACACTCTGTTTGTCTATGTATTCACACATGTATTATGTTTCCGGTTAATACAATTCTAGCATGAATAATAAACATTTATCATGAAATAAGGAAATAAATAATAACTTTATTATTGCCTCTAGGGCATATTTCCTTCAGTCTCCCACTTGCACTAGAGTCAATAATCTAGGTCACATCGCTATGTGATTAACACCAATAGTTCATATCTTTATGTGATTGGTTCACATCTCCATGTGACTAACACCCAAAGAGTTTACTAGATTCAATAATCTAGTTCACATCGCTATGTGATTAACACCCAAAGAGTGATCATGTTTTGCTTGTGAGAGAAATTTAGTCAACGGGCCTGCCAAATTCAGATCCGTATGTATTTTGCAAAATTCTATGTCTACAATGCTCTGCACGGAGCTACTCTAGCTAATTGCTCCCACTTTCAATATGTATCCAGATTGAGACTTAGAATCATCTGGATCAGTGTCAAAAACTTGCATCGACGTAACCCTTTACGACGAACCTTTTGTCACGTCCATAATCGAGAAACATATCCTTATTTCACTAAGGATAATTCTGACCGCTGTCCAGTGATCTACTCCTAGATCACTATTGTACTCCCTTGCCAAATCAGTGCAGGGTATATAATAGATCTGGTATACAGCATGACATACTTTATAGAACCTATGGCCAAGGCATAGGGAATGACTTTCATTCTATTTCTATCTTTTGCCGTGGTCGGGCTTTGAGTCTTACTCAACTTCACACCTTGTAATACAGGCAAGAACTCTTTCTTTAACTGCTCCATTTTGAACTACTTCAAAATCTTGTCAAGGTATGTACTCATTGAAAAAACTTATCAAGCGTCTTGATCTATTTCTATAGATCTTGAAGCTCAATATGTAAGCAGCTTCACCGAAGTCTTTCTTTGAAAAAACTCCTTTCAAACACTCCTTTATGCTTTACAGAATAATTCTACATTATTTCCGATCAACAATATGTCATTCACATATACTTTATCAGAAATGCTATAGTGCTCCCACTCACTTTCTTGTAAATACAGGCTTCATCGCAAGTCTGTATAAAACTATATGCTTTGATCAACTTATCAAAGCATGTATTCCAACTCCGAGATGCTTGCACCAGTCCATAGATGAATCGCTGGAGCTTGCATATTTTGTTAGCACCTTTGGGATTGACAAAACCTACTGGTTGCATCATATACAAATCTTCTTTAAGAAATCCATTAAGGAATGCAGTTTCGTTTATCCATTTGCCAGATTTCATAAAATGCGGCAATTGCTAACATGATTCGGACAGACTTAAGCATACATACGAGTGAGAAACTCTCATCATAGTCAACACTTTGAACTTGTCGAAAACCTTTTGCGACAATTCTAGCTTTGTAGATAGTAACACTACTATCAACGTCCGTCTTCCTCTTGAAGATCCATTTATTTTCTATGGCTTGCCGATCATCGGGAAAGTCAACCAAAGTCCATACTTTGTTCTCATACATGAATCCCATCTCAGATTTCATGGCCTCAAGCCATTTTGCCGAATCTGGGCTCATCACCGCTTCCTCATAGTTCGCAAGTTTGTCATGGTCTAGTAACATGACTTCCAGAACAGGATTACCGTACCACTCTGGTGCGGATCTCACTCTAGTTTACCTACGAGATTCGGTAGTAACTTGATTTGACATTTCATGATCATCATCATTAGCTTCCTCACTAATTGTTGTAGTAGTCACAGGAACAGATTTCTATGATGAACTACTTTCCAATAAGGGAGAAGGTACAATTACCTTATCAAGTTCTACTTTCCTCCCACTCACTTCTTTCGAGAGAAACTCCTTCTCTAGAAAGGATCCATTATAAGCAACGAATGTCTTGCCTTAGGATCTGTGATAGAAGGTGTACCCAACAGTCTCCTTTTGGGTATCCTATGAAGACATATTTCTCCGATTTGGTTTTGAGCTTATCAGGATGAAACTTTTTCACATAAGCATCACAACCCCAAACTTTAAGAAACGACAACTTTGGTTTCTTGCTAAACCACTGTTCAGATTGTGTCGTCTCAACGGACTTAGATGGTGCCCCTTTTTAACGTGAATGCAGCTGTCTTTAATGCATAACCTCAAAAACGATAGTGGTAAATCGATAAGAAACATCATAGATTTGCACTATATCTAATAAAGTACGGCTATGACGTTCGGACACACCATTATGCTGTGGTGTTCCGGGTGGCACGAATTTGTGAAACTATTCCACATTGTTTTAATTGAAGACCAAACTCGTAACTCAAATATTTGTCTCCGCGATTAGATCATAGAAACCTTATTTTCTTGTTACGATGATTCTCCACTTCACTCTGAAATTCTTTGAACTTTTCAAATGTTTCAGACTTATGTTTCATCAAGTAGATATACTCATATCTGCTCAAATCATCTGTGAAGATCAGAAAATAATGATACCTATCGCGAGCCTCAATATTCATCGGACCACATACATCAGTATGTATGATTTCCAATAAATCTGTTGCTCGCTCCATTGTTCTGAAGAATAGAGTCTTAGTCATCTTGCCCATGAGGCATGGTTCGCAAGCATCAACTGATTCATAATCAAGTGATTCCAAAAGCCCATCAGCATGGAGTTTCTTCATGCGCTTTACACCAATATGACCTAAACGGCAGTGCTACAAATAAGTTGCACCATCATTATTAACTTTGCATCTTTTGGTTTCAATATTATGATTATGTGTATCACTACGATCGAGATCCAACGAACTATTTTCATTGGGTGTGTAACCATATAAGGTTTTATTCATGTAAACAGAACAACAATTTATTCTCTTACTTAAATGAATAACCGTATTACAATAAACATGATCAAATCATATTCATGCTCAACGTAAACACCAAATAACACTTATTTAGGTTCAACACTAATCCCGAATTTATAGGGAGTGTGCGATGATGATCATATCAATCTTGGAACCACTTCCAACACACATCGTCACTTCACCCTTAACTAGTTTCTATTTATTCTGCAACTCCCATTTCGAGTTACTAATCTTAGCAACTGAACTAGTATCAAATACTGAGGTGTTGCTATAAACACTAGTAAAGTACACATCAATAACATGTATATCAAATATACTTATGTTCACTTTGCCATCCTTCTTATCTGCCAATCACTTGGGGTAGTTCCGCTTCCAGTGACCAGTCCCTTTGCAGTAGAAGCACTCAGTCTCAGGCTTAGGTCCAGACTTGGGCTTCTTCACTTGAGCAGCAACTTGCTTGCTGTTCTTTTTGAAGTTCCCCTTCTTCCCTCTGCCCTTTTCTTGAAACTAGTGGTCTTGTCTACCATCAACACTTGATGTTTTTCTTGATTTCTACCTTCATCGATTTCATCATCATGAAAAGCTCGGGAGTCGTTTTCGTCATCCCTTGCATACTATAGTTCATCACGAAGTTCTACTAACTTGGTCATGGTGACTAGAGAATTCTGTCAATCACTATCTTATCTGGAAGATTAACTCCCACTTGATTCAAGCGATTGTAGTACCCAGACAATCTGAGCACATGCTCACTAGTTGAGCGATTCTCCTCCATCTTTTAGCTATAGAACTTGTTGGAGACTTCATATCTCTCAACTCAGGTATTTGCTTGAAATATTATCTTCAACTCCTGGAACATCTCCTATGGTCCATGACGTTCAAAACGTCTTTGAAGTCCCGATTCTAAGCCATGAAGCATGGTGCACTAAACTATCGAGTAGTCATCATATTGAGCTAGCCAAACATTCATAACGTCTGCATCTGCTCCTGCAATAGGTCTGTCACCTAGCGGTGCATCAAGGACATAATTCTTCTGTGCAGCAATGAGGATAAACCTCAGATCACGGATCCAATCCGCATCATTGCTACTAACATCTTTCAATACAATTTTCTCTAGGAACATATCAAAATAAACACAGGGAAGCAACAACGCGAGCTATTGATCTACAACATGATTTACAAAATACTACCAGGACTAAGTTCATGATAAATTTAAGTTCAATTAATCATATTACTTAAGAACTCCCACTTAGATAGACATCCCTCTAATCCTCTAAGTGATCACGTGATCCAAATCAACTAAACCATGTCCGATCATCACGTGAGATGGAGTAGTTTCAATGGTGAACATCACTATGTTGATCATATCTACTATATGATTCACGCTCGACCTTTCGGTCTCCGTGTTCCGAGGCCATATCTGTATATGCTTGGCTCGTCAAGTATAAGCTGAGTATTCCGTGTGTGCAACTGTTTTGCACCCGTTGTATTTGAACGTAGAGCCTATCACACCCGATCATCACGTGGTGTCTCAGCACGAAGAACTTTCGCAACGGTGCATACTCAGGAAGAACACTTCTTGATAATTTAGTGAGAGATCATCTTATAATGCTACCGTCAATCAAAGCAAGATAAGATGCATAAAAGATAAACATCACATGCAATCAATATAAGTGATATGATATGGCCATCATCATCGTGTGCCTGTGATCTCCATCTCCGAAGCACCGTCATGATCACCATCTTCACCGGCGCGGCACATTGATCTCCATCGTAGCATCATTGTCGTCTCGCCAATCTTATGCTTCCACGACTATCGCTACCGCTTAGTGATAAAGTAAAGCACTACATCGCGATTGCATTGCATACAATAAAGCGACAACCATATGGCTCCTGCCAGTTGCCGATAACTCGGTTACAAAACATGATCATCTCATACAATAAAATTTAGCATCATGTCCTGGCCATATCACATCACAACATGCCCTGCAAAAACAAGTTAGACGTCCTCTACTTTGTTGTGGCAAGTTTTACGTGGCTGCTACGGGCTTAAGCAATAACCAATCTCACCTACGCATCAAAACCACAACGATAGTTTGTCAATTTGACTCCGTTTTAACCTTCGCAAGGACCGGGCGTAGCCACACTCGGTTCAACTAAAGTTGGAGAAACTGTCACCCGCAAGCCACCTGTGTGCAAAGCACGTCGGGAGAACCGGTCTCGCATAAGCGTACGCGTAATGTCGGTCCGGGCCGCTTCATCCAACAATACCGCCGAACCAAAGTATGACATGCTGGTAGGCAGTATGACTTATATCGCCCACAACTCACTTGTGTTCTACTCGTGCATATAACATCAAACCATAAAACCTAGGCTCGGATGCCACTGTTGGGGAATGTAGTAATTTCAAAAAATTTCCTACGCACACGCAAGATCATGGTGATGCATAGCAACGAGAGGGAAGAGTGTTGTCTATGTACCCTTGTAGACCGACAGCGGAAGCGTTATGACAACGCGGTTGATGTAGTCGTACGTCTTCACGGCCCGACCGATCAAGCACCGAAACTACGGCACCTCCGAGTTTTAGCACACGTTCAGCTCGATGACGATCCCCAACTCCGATCCAGCAAAGTGTCAGGGAAGAGTTCCGTCAGCACGACGGCGTGGTGACGATCTTGATGTACTACTGTCGCAGGGCTTCGCCTAAGCACCGCTACAATATTATCGAGGACTATGGTGGCAGGGAGCGCCGCACACGGCTAAGAATAAGATCACGTGGATCAACTTGTGTGTCTATGGGGTGCCCCCTGCCCCTGTATATAAAGGATGGAGGAGGAGGAGGCCGGCCAAGGCTAGGTGCGACCAGGATGTGGAGTCCTACTAGGACTCCAAGTCCTAGTAGGAGTCCACCAAGAGGGGAGGAAGGGAGAAGGAAGTGGAGGAGAAGGAAAGGTGGCCGGCCCCCTTTTCCCTAGTCCAATTCGGACTAGAGGGGATGGGGGCGCAGCAGGACCTTTCTCCTCTTCCCACTAAAGCCCATCAAGGCCCAATACTTCTCCCGGCGAATTCCCGTAACTCTCCGGTACTCCGAAAAATACCCGAATCACTCGGAACCTTTCCGATGTCCGAATATAGTCGTCCAATATATCGATCTTTACGTCTCGACCATTTCGAGCCTCCTCGTCATGTCCCCGATCTCATCCGGGACTCCGAAATCCTTCAGTACATCAAAACTCATAAACTCATAATATAACTGTCATCGAAACCTTAAGCGTGCGGACCCTACGGGTTCGAGAACAATGTAGACATGACTGAGACACGTCTTCGGTCAATAACCAATAGCGGGACCTGGATGCCCATATTGGCTCCTACATATTCTACGAAGATCTTTATCGGTCAGACCGCATAACAACATACGTTGTTCCCTTTGTCATCGGTATGTTACTTGCCTGAGATTCGATCGTCGGTATCCAATACCTAGTTCAATCTCGTTACCGGCAAGTCTCTTTACTCGTTCCGTAATACATCATCCCGCAACTAACTCATTAGTTGCAATGCTTGCAAGGCTTAAGTGATGTGCATTATCGAGAGGGCCCAGAGATACCTCTCCGACAATCGGAGTGACAAATCCTAATCTCGAAATACGCCAACCCACCATGTACCTTTGGAGACACCTGTAGAGCTCCTTTATAATCACCCAGTTACGTTGTGACGTTTGGTAGCACACAAAGTGTTCCTCCGGCAAACGGGAGTTGCATAATCTCATAGTCATAGGAACATGTATAAGTCATGAAGAAAGCAATAGCAACATACTAAACGATCGGGTGCTAAGCTAATGGAATGGGTCATGTCAATCAGATCATTCATCTAATGATGTGATCCCGTTAATCAAATAACAACTCTTTGTCCATGGTTAGGAAACACAACCATCTTTGATTAACGAGCTAGTCAAGTAGAGGCATACTAGTGACACTCTGTTTGTCTATGTATTCACACATGTATTATGTTTCTGGTTAATACAATTCTAGCATGAATAATAAACATTTATCATGAAATAAGGAAATAAATAATAACTTTATTATTGCCTCTAGGGCATATTTCCTTCATCTTTCCCTTATGCTTTCTTTCTCGTTGGCTCGTTCTGAACTTCCTTTGTTTTACTTCCTTGATTTTAGGGCTCCGCTCTCTCTCGAGAAGTCGGCCGCCGCCTCCATCGTGGGGTCGGCGGAGACCTCCACTACCACCAGGTGAATCGATCCGGCCGCCGACCTCCAGGAGGCGACGGAGCGAAACGCGCGGGAGGCGCATGAGGAGCGGGAAGCCGCCCGCCTAGAGAAGGCGGAGGCCGCCGCATTGAAGAGGCTGGCGGAGGCCGAGGCTGCCGCTGTGTTGAAGAAGCAGGCTGAGGAAGCCGTGCGCCCTCAATCGGCGATATTCGTCACGCCCTTGAGCTCCGTGCCGCCACCACCAGAGTTCATAGCGCCCGCTGGGGAAGCCGGTGATGAGCACCCGATCATGGAGAGGGACGGCGGGAACGTCGTCATGCCGGATGTGAACATGCCTCCGCCACCTCCTTATGAGGAGGTGCGAGACAAACAACCGGCCGATCCGCTACTGCCACGAGCCAGAGGTGGGCCGGCGGCAGGTCCAACTCCTGAGGTCCGCGCACCCTCGCGCCGCCGATTCGCGAAGGCGGTCTCGGCACCGCGGCCTCAGGAAGTCGGCGCCGCGAGCTCGTCGATCCCGGACACCAAGGCGACCAGTGCCGCGCCCGTTGACTGGTTGTAGGGAGGCGGGACGGGCCCCTTGAACAAGGCAATCCTGGACGTCCAGGCCAAGCTCCGCGCAGAAGCCGACGCACTCAAGCACTGCAACAACGCGTTCCTGGAGTCACGAGCAGCCATCTGGGTAAGCTTCTTGCTTCTTTTTATTTTTAATTCTTGTACTACCTCGTGGGGGCGCGCTGGCGCACCCACTGGATCTAGTCCCCGAGTTTCGGGCCGGCTGCTGAGCAGGCGGCCCGGAACTTTAATTGGCAAGCTCCGAGTACTAACGCTTGTTTGTTATCTTTGCTGCCGGATTATCATAACCTTCGTGACGCCGTCTTCAACTCCAAAGTCCAGGAGTTGGATCAACGGGCCGCCGACTTGTCGAAGAGCCAGAGTAAGTCTTTTTCTTTCTCTGTGGGGGCGTGCTGGCGCACCCGTGTGCTGTAGTCCCCGAGATTCGGGCTGACTGCTGAGCAGTCAGGCCGGATCTTCCTGGCAACTGCTCTTTTTCTCTGTCGATTGTTGATATCTCTTTCTTTTTCTACTTTTGCATAGTCCAACGCCACCCTTCAACAGCAGCTGGGCGAAGCCGACACCGCGCTGCATGCCAAGGAGGTGGATTGCAGCAAGCTGGCTGAAGAGCACGACCGGCTGGCCGTGCAACTGTCGGAGCAGGTGGAGCTTCTCAAGAAGGCCCAGAAGGAGGCGGAGGACAAGGAGGCGGGTCTCCTTGCTGAGTTCGAGATCGAGCGCTCCGCCTGGACCGACAAGGAGGCGATGCTGACAGCCGGATTTGGCGAGATCGAAGACACGGTCGACGGTAAGCTGCCTTCTTTATTCTTTCTTCAAACTGTCGGCTTCTGATCAAGCCGACTTCTTGTTTCTGTTCTGACTCTTTGGTTTTTTGTCCGAGCATACTTCTTCCCAGGTCACTCTGGTGCCGCCAACCAGGCTATTGAGGTCGACCGCGAAGGATGAAGGGCAGAAGGTGAGGAGATCGCCGCCAATGCCCCTCGCACTCTCTGCGAGCAGCTTCTCAGCATTCAGGCTCGTCTTCGGCTGACTCATCAGATGATGTGCCGCCTTCAGCGTGTCGGTGCCCAGGCAATCGTCGCCATGTAGCCCGACATGGCGGCTCCGCGCACCCCCAACCGGACTGTCGACTGGCTGGAGGTGGCGGCTGGCTGCCTTGAGGCGTGGAAGGGCTCCTCGGCTCGGGTCGGAGCACGCCGGGCCCTGGAGTTCGTCAAGGCGTGGTACCCTGGGCTAAATCTAGCCCAGTTGACCACGTTTCGCCAGGAAGCCCAGGAGGAGCTGGCGACAGTGGAGGGTGAGCATGTCAGGCGGGCGGCAGCAATCGCCGAGTACACTGACACCGGCGTCTTCATCCCGGAGCTGGCCGAGAACGGTGCCAAGGCGCCACCAGAATGGTTCGGGCTGAACCCGGAGGATGGTGAGGACTCGGCCGAGGTGATCGACTCCAGCGACGAGGGAGAAGACGACGAGGAGGAGGAAGGCGAAGAGGAGGCGCCAGAGGTCGGAGCGGACGGCCAGCCTCAACTCGACCGCGCCTCCAGCAACGAGCCACGCCCAAGCAAGCCGGCTGCTGCTGAAGGTGATCGAGCGGAGACCGACCAGCCGGCCGCTCAACCAGATGGCGCCACCGACTCCACCATTCCGCCGAACCCACCTGCTGCTTCCTAGGCTGCCTTTTTTCCTTCATTTCTTCCTTCTTATTAGTCTCAACAAACTTTGTTAACTTTGCACAATTCCACCCGTGGGGTGTATTTCAAACTCATGTTGGATGTCGGCCAAGGGCCTTTTGATGTGTAAACATTTTTACCAAGTTCTATCTTTCCTTACTTGCTGCTCTTTGGCTTTTTTCCTTTACCGCCTTCGCTCAGTTGCCGTCTTGCCAGCCGAACAGCCGTTCCACGGACTGTGGCTGGGTCAAGTACTTAGCCACTTTTGGGAAGGCAAGTAGTTAGCCGACTAGAGTTTTCTAGCAAGTGAAGTAGAAACCGGCCGGCCGGCTGCTTAATCAGCCGGTCGGCGAGGCAGGAAGCCGGCTTGGACTATGTTTATGCTTTGGGTCCTTAGCAATTTTTCATGCAGTCATCCTTTCTGCCTTTACTCCTGCCGACGATTAGTCGCTCTGCGAGCTGCGGCTTCTAGTAGGAGAAAGCTTAGGTGCCAACACATTACTTGTCCGGCTGCAGGAAGCATTTCATAGTACAAGGCGGCAAGTCCCCGGGTCGACTGGTCGAACCCGGTGCCAGACGGATTAATGAAATAACACAACTGACAGGCATAGTACTTATCATATGAATAAAAGAGGCAGTCCCCGAGCTCTCCTCGGGGGACCCGGAGTCTTCATACTTAATACAAAAGTTGTCATGGTACATACTGCATCAACTATAAAACCTTCGAAGGAGGTTTGCATTCCATGGTCGTTCCGTCTCCTTGCCAGAGTCATCTCTTTTGCGTGCTCGAGGCTTTTGAGCGTCGATGAGGTAGTAGGAGTCGTTGCCCAACACCTTGCTGATGATGAAGGGGCCTTCCCAAGGTGCCGAGAGCTTGTGCTGGCCGGCAGTTCGCTGGATCAACCGGAGCACAAGGTCTCCTTCTTGGAAGGATCTTGGCTTGACCTTTCGGTTGTAGTATCGGCGCAGATTCTGCTGGTAGATGGTGGACCGGCTGAGTGCCAACAGTCGTCCCTCTTCCAGCAGATCGACATCGTCTTGTCGTGCTTCTTCTGCCTCCTCTTCGGTGTACATGGTGAATCGAGGGGAGTCGAATTCTATGTCCGTCGGGATGACGGCCTCGACACCGTAGACGAGGAAAAAAAGGCATGAAGCCGGTTGACTTGTTCGGAGTTGTGCGTAGGCCCTAGAGGACAGCCGGCAGCTCGTCGAGCCAATAGCCGGCCGACCGCTCCAGAGGTTCGACCAGTCGGGGCTTGATGCCGGATAAAATGAGGCCGTTTGCTCGCTCCACCTGGTCGTTTGACTATGGATGAGCAACGGACGCCAGGTCCAATCGGATGCCCTGTGTCGCGCAGAAATGGGCCAAGGCGCCTTTGCAAAGTTTGTGCCATTGTCGGTGATGATGCTGTGCGGTATGCCATACCGGATGGTGATGTTGGAGATGAAGGTCACAGCAGTCGGACCATTCAACTTCTTGATTGACTTTGCTTCCATCCACTTGGTGAACTTGTCCACTGCGACAAGCAGATGAGTCATGCCGCCGCGTGCCGTCTTGAATGGTCCAACCATGTCCAGGCCCCAGACGGCAAAGGGCCATGCAATGGGAATAGTTTTGAGTGTAAAGCCGGCTGGTGTGGCTTTGAAGGAAACTTCTGGCACCCTTTGCATTTCTGGACCAAGTCATTGGCGTCTTCTAAAGCAGTCTACCAGAAAAAACCGTGGCGGAAGGCTTTGGCCACCAGAGCTCTTGAAGCCGCGTGGTGACCACACTCACCTTGATGGATATCTTTGACGATTGCTTGGCCTTGCTCTGGCTCCACGCAGCGCTGATGAACGCCACTGACACTGCGTCTCACAAGCTCTCTGTTGACTATAGTGTATGCTGTCGTCCGGCGTTGCACTTGCCGGGCCGGGATCTCATCAGTCGGCACCTCTTTGTTCACCAAAAAGTTGAGGATGGGCTGAGCCCATGAAGGTGATGTTACTTCCTCACCTACTAGGATTGTTACTTGCACAAGGGCGGTTGGGCCGGGAGGCGGCGGGTTGGAGTCGGCTGCCGCTTGCTGAGTTGTTGAAGTCACCGGGCCAACTGCAGCAGTCCCCGGATTGGGCTCTGAAGTCCCCAGGTCGTCTGCCGAATTCCCCGTGCCGGCTGCTGGGGTCCTCGAGCCGGATCCGACTGCTTCGGGAGGAGCCGGCACAAAGATGGAGTTTGACTCTGGCGATGGTTTGACAGATGGTTTGAGGAGGCATTGCAGGGCGACGCCGGTTGGTATGGCTTGTCGGGTGGAGCCGATACGCACCAAGGCGTCAGCCTGCTCATTGCCATTTCTTGGTACATGGAGGAACTAGCACCCCTCGAAGTATCCACTGAGTTGCTGGACGAGGAAACGGTAGCTTTCCATGTTTGCATCCTTGGCGTCCCAATCGCCTGACGACTGCTGGACTACCAAGTCGGAATCACCATAACACAGGATCCGGCGAATGCCGAGTTCCTTGGCAAGCCGGAGCCCATGAATGAGTGCTTCGTATTCAGCAACGTTGTTGGAGGCAGCAAAGTGAATTTGCAGCACATATCTCAGCTTGTCGCCTTTGGGAGAGGTGAGGATGATGCCGGCTCCTAAACCGGTGCGAATCTTGGAACCATCAAAGTGCATTCGCCAATGAGTGGAGTATGGTGCTGGCGGCAGGTACTGGGTCTCGGCCCAGTCGACGAGGAAGTCGGCTAGCGCTTGCGACTTGACGGCAGTGCGAGGTTGGTAGTAGATGGTGTAGGGGGGCAAGTCTATGGCCCATTTGGCCACTCGGCCTAAGGCATCTCGGCTTCCAATGATCTTGGCAAGTAGGATTGTGCAGACCACAGTGATGGGGTGCTCCTGGAAGTATGGCTTCGGTTTCTTGGCGGCAAAGTGCACGCCATAGCACATCTTCTGGTAGTGGGGGTAGTTCTGCTTGGAGGTGGATAGTACTTCACTCAGGTAATACACCGGCCTCTGGACTGGTAGAGCTCTGCCTTCTTCCTTGCGCTCTGCCACTATGACTGTGCTGACCACCCGGCTGGTGGCGGTGATGTAGAGGAGCATGGGCTCCTTGGGAGTCAGGGCCGCCATGACAGGTGGAGTGGTCAACATTTTTTTTGAGCTGAAGAAAAGCTTCATCCGCCATGTCGTTCCACTCGAAAAAACTGGTCTTCTTCATGAGCTGGTACAGGGGAAGAACCTTCTCGCCCAGCCGACTGATGAAACGGCTGATGGATGTCAAGCAGCTGGTAAATTTTTGCACGTCTAGCTGTCGGGTGGGCACTTCCATCCTCTCAATGGCCTTGATCTTCACAGGGTTGCACTCTATGCCGCATTCTGAGACCAGAAAACCAAGAAGCTGGCCGGCTGGCACTCCAAAGACGCATTTATCTGGGTTGAGCTTGATCTAAAATCGGCGCAAGTTCTCAAAGGTCTCCTTGAGGTCTTCTAGTAGCGTTCCCCACTTCACCGTCTTCACCACCACATCGTCCACATAGACGTGGGCGTTTCTGCCGAGTTGCTTGAGGAGACACTTCTGCATGCAATGCTGAAACATGGCGCCGGCATTTCTCAAGCTGAACGTCATGGTCAGGTAACAGAAGGCTCCGAATGGCGTGATGAAAGCGGTCTTCAGCCTGTCGGCCGGGTTCGGCTTGATCTGGTGATACCCTGAGTATGCATCTAAAAAGCTCAACAGCTCGCATCCGGCTGTGGAGTCAATCACTTGGTTGATTCTTGGCAAAGCAAATGGATCTTTGGGGCATGCTTTGTTGAGGCTGGTATAATCAATACACATACGCCACTGCTTGTTCTTCTTCAGCACTAGGACTGGGTTGGCTAGCCACTCTGGAAAGAATACTTCCATGATGAAGCCGGCTGCTAGAAGCCGGGTTATCTCTTCTCCAACTACTCTTCTCTTCTCCTCTGACAAGCGGCGTAAGGGCTGCTTGACTGGTTTGACATCGGATCGGACATGTAGCTTGTGCTCGGCGAATTCCGTCGGAACACCCGGCATGTTCTTCGAAGACCATGCAAAGATGTTCTGATTCTCACGGAGGAAATCGACAGGCAATACATGCTTGATTGCATCATGCGCAGGTGAACTTCTCCTGTTCCATTTTATGCACATGTTGGTCTTTTTTTCTCAGAACTCTAAGAAATATGATGATTTGATTATTGTAGAATTATGGTCATTTAAAATAGTTTGCTTGATATTGGTGATCTTGATTTGTGGATGGTGAAAAGACCAAGGTTCAGATATTACAGTAGACCAACGTTCAAAAATTACAGTAGATGATGATATGTTTTAGTTTTAGCATGCATTTGTCTACTGCTTGTGAATTGGTGACGTGCCTTGGTTTAATTCTCTTTTGCATGATCAAAAGCTTGTTGGTTTGTTAAACAATCTTCCGGAGAATACATACCAACATATGGCTTTGCTTCTACCAACGACTGTAATCCAATCCAAGTGTTTGTGTGGCTTGAAGTGAAACTTCCGTCGAGGATTGCAAGGGCCTTGTTTCGCAAACCGGTTCAGCTACAACGTGCCATGGACCATGTTTGTTGATCTGGGAGCCCACTATCTAGTGCTAAAATCATTGCATGTCATAGTTATGTTGTTGATATAATCTAGCTTGAGATTTGGACTGTGTATTCATAGACTGGTACATTGGGAAACGGATAGAGGAGAGGGAGTTCTCGGAGATGAAGGAGGAACTATGCGTTGGAGAAGTAAGTACTATGAGGTCGGAGCTGAGGGTGAATACAATGAGGAGATCATAGTTGCCACTCAAAGGTTCCATTACCTTTATCCGTTTCACTTAATTGTCTATTTGATTCATCTACTTGCATTTTTATCCGTGGCAACGCACGAGCAATTTCCACATAAACATCCTTACCGCAAAAAAAAAAATCATTTGTCGAGACGTGTGGCAATAGAGCGAAAGATGCACAGGACACACGTCAGATGCCACGCGAATCAACCTGTGGTTGAGTTGGTTAGATGGACAGTGGTATCCCCAACCCACCAGGGTTCAAATCCTGGTGCTCGCATTAATCCTGGATTTATTTCAGGATTTCCGGCGATGCGCTTTCAGTGGGAGGAGACGTTCCCGTCGACGACGAGGCGCCTACGATGGCTTCGTAAAAGATAGGATGTGCGTGTGTGCGTTCATAGGAATGAATGTATACGCGTGTATATGAGCGTTTGTGTTTGTACTGATGCTCCAAAAAAAAACACGTCAGATGCCACAACCTGACCGAAGGGCCACAACCGGAAACATGTCCGCTGTCGTTTCCTCTAGTCCTTCCCTTTCCCCAGCCCCAACGAACGGACGGCTCGCTCTCCCGGCACGAGGAAAACCACGAGCCCTGCGCCCTTTCGCCCCTGCCCCACCATCGAGAAACTGACGGCTCCCGTGCCGCCTCCCATCCCCACGCGAGGGCCCGGCGCTTCATCATCGCGATTCACGCTCCCGTCTCGGCACATCCGCCTCCTCCCGAACCGAGCCCGACGCAACGCGCCGGTGGCGGTACGGTGGCGGTGCCCCGCCCCAGTTTGTCGCCGCGCGTGGCGCGGGCCATGTGGCACTGGCGCACGGGAGCCAGCCGCTACCCGTGCGACACCTCCCCCTCCCCCTCCCCGCCGCAGGAAGGATATTTCCTGCCGCTCACCGCCCGCCGAACACTTCTGCTTCTACTTCTACTTGAGCGGAGCCTGCTGCGTTCCCAGTTCCCACTGCCACCAGCCACTTCGCCTGCGCCGGGGTTCCCATCAACGCCTAGCTCGAGAAGGTACGCACTGCGCTCCATTTTCTCCCGCGGTCTCATTGGCATGCTCGATCTCCGGGGCAGTTCTTGGTTCTGCCATTGCTGTTAAGGCAGAGGAACGGGGGTTTCCAAGAGTTTAATGTTCTGACCACCATGGAGTTTCCCTGTCAAGGACCCATATATAATCTCGGCAGCACTCGATAGTTTCCTTCTACATTCTCACCCGTCTTTGCTGCCTGACATGCTCCTACGACCTTGGTTTCAGAGTTCTGACAGTGCTCCAAAATGTGCACCCTCTTCAGAGGGAGTTTACTTTGCCCGAGTTTGTTGGTGTTATGGAAGCCACTAGTGATCAGTCTTTATGTTTTATGCTTTCGTGCTAGCAAGTCATTTAGGTTCTTCTGGAGCAGTACAAGTTTTTGTTGATCTCTGCTCGGATGCCCTCGTGATTTTATTATTTTTACCATCTCAGGATGTTGTGATGTACTGTTCTCCACCATGCAGATTTCTTGACTTAGCATTTGCATTTGAGTACACTGCTATTTGATTCCGGAAGGAAGAAAATTCCGGGGTGTTAATGTTACTGTGTCCAAGAAACATTGTACCTGACTGAGGCTTGAACATGAAGGTGTGCTGCTAGGATACTGACATTTATCACTTACATTACATGGTTTGCGCACCAAATTACTCAACTAAAATTCATTTGTATATCTATATCTGTAATATCGGTTACTGCCTATGTGCATTGTATTTGTCGTAAAACATTTGTATCTGTTGATATGCACATTGGGAACAGACTAGTGTCCTGGGTATACGGGCGCTGTTTAACCTCCCTGTTCACCTGGGTTCTATTCCGACGGCTGTTTTGGGTGCCCTTTCGTTCCTTGAATGCTAGGGCTCCTGGACAGTTAATAAGAAAATTAAAAGCCTGTGCATTGTCTTGAAGAACTCATCAACAAGGCAAAATGTTTTTTTCTTTCGAAAAAGCATGTACAATTATCGATAAGAACATATCTGTAATGGAGCTTCCTTTTTGCCTTTCAACCTTGCAATTGTAGCACTAACAATAATATCCCTGACACGCTCGAATGAGAATTGGGTTCACAGTATGCAAGCAGTTAGCACGTTCATGTGCCACATCGTAGTACTCTTTTATTTCAGAAAATGACATGTATATTTGTGGCATTATAAATACTTGTTATCAGCATAGTAGTGCTGCTTTACATTCAGAATATAAGTTAGAAAAAATATATTTCCATGTTTCTCTGAAGCAGAAGTTCATCATGACCCTTTTTCTATCATATGCCATTCTGATAGGTCGTCATTGAGAGGCTGCACAAATGGGTTCAATTCCTACTTATTGTTCTTATCAGACAAACAGTGTTGGTTCACTGAAACTATCACCTCACATCCAATTACAACAATCTTGTAACAATGGAGTTAATTTCTTATCCATGCGGAATAAGACACAGCTGGCCAAAAGAAGAGCCACAAATTATGGAACTCATCGTAATTCTAGTCGGACTCCGGCACCTACCGTATGTTCAACTGGAATGCCCATAATTTTCGTTGCCACTGAAGTGCACCCATGGTGCAAAACTGGAGGCCTTGGTGATGTTGTAGGAGGATTGCCCCCAGCTCTGGTTGTAAGTATTCCTTGTCACATACTGTTAATTCTGAATCACATTATTTTTTATTGAGACTGCACTTTTATCACCCTCGGTCTGTTGTACTATCTTTGGTGTGATGCACAACTCATATTTTCATAGGCAATGGGACACCGGGTTATGACGATAGCTCCTCGCTATGATCAGTACAAGGATACATGGGATACAAATGTTCTTGTTGAGGTATATGGTTTTAGTTGATTTGTTGGGTATTACTGTATTATTTAGCTCGCATTTAACTTATACCAGTTACTGGTGTTATATATGCTAAAAACAGTTTTGCTTCTTTAGGTAATTGTTGGTGACAGAACAGAAACAGTGCGCTTTTTTCACTGCTACAAAAGGGGAGTTGATCGTGTTTTTGTTGATCATCCTATGTTTCTTGAGAAGGTCTGTTATAAGTTTTAACCACTTTCTTAATGCCCACTGAACAATATATACATTTATCTTAACCTTGCAATGTTCCACTTGAACCATAATAATACTTCAGGTATGGGGCAAAACTGGATCAAAATTGTATGGGCCTACTACTGGAACAGACTTCCGAGATAACCAGTTACGGTTCTGCCTTTTGTGCCTTGTAAGTATCCTGTTTAGTTCGAATTTCATGTGACTAGCACCTCACTTATGTAATTTACAAACCATTTCAATGCTGTGGCCTGTAGCATAAGCTACGTTCAGCCCCTCAAATCATAAAATTACCAACCCTTGTTTTAGCTGAATTAATGGTATGTGTTGGTAGCATTGAAGTGCCTAAATGAGTCTTAACGGTTACCGAGGGTAGTACATTCACATCAATTGAGTTTTTTCTACTTGATATGTTTGTGGAACTTCTTCTAATCTGATATCGCTTTTAGGCTGCATTGGAGGCTCCGAGGGTTCTTAATCTCAACAATTCTGAATACTTCTCTGGACCATATGGTAGATTTATGTATTAGATCAACTATTATGGTTAATTATTCTCTCTAACTAACTAAATAACAAACATTCACACTCTTTCACCAGGAGAAAATGTTGTCTTTGTTGCAAATGACTGGCACACTGCAGTTTTGCCATGCTATTTGAAGAGCATGTATAAGCAAAATGGAATTTATGAGAATGCCAAGGTGCACCATTTCCTTCCTTTTGTTGACAAGTAGGGAATGTGCATCATAGGTTTTATGCTTCACAGATTTTCCATCCTTATTTTGATCGGTGAATAGTTGACCTGTAGGTTGCTTTCTGCATTCACAATATCGCCTATCAGGGCAGATTTCCCAGAGCGGACTTCGAACTTCTTAATTTACCTGAAAGTTTCATGCCTTCATTTGATTTTGTTGATGGGTATGAACCTTCATGTTGTGTTGTTTTGATAGAGATATAGTATGTTGTACTAGTTTATTTGAAATTGACAAGTACCATAATGTGTGCAGGCATGTTAAGCCAGTAGTTGGGAGAAAGATTAACTGGATGAAGGCAGGGATCAGTGAGTGTGATGTGGTCCTTACAGTTAGTCCACATTATGTTAAAGAACTCACTTCTGGTCCAGAGAAAGGTGTTGAGTTGGATGGCGTCCTTCGTGCAAAGCCTCTTGAAACTGGAATTGTAAATGGAATGGATGTTGTTGATTGGAATCCGGCAACAGATAAGTACATCAGTGTCAAATACAATGCAACTACGGTAAGGTTTCAGTTTCTCCTACTTTACCAGTTACCGCATATGGATAATTCAATACTTACAGAGGGCATTTCTCAGGTGGCAGAAGCAAGAGCTCTCAATAAAGAAATACTGCAAGCTGAAGTTGGATTGCCGGTGGACTCTAGCATACCTGTTATAGTTTTCATTGGTCGTCTTGAAGAACAGAAAGGGTCAGACATACTAATTGCAGCCATTCCGGAGTTTGTCGAGGAGAATGTTCAGATAATTGTTCTCGTATGTTTATTTTGAAAGAGAATTCTAATGCACTCATACGGCATGGCAAGAGATAGAAGATGATTGTTGCTTAGCTAAATTGCGTTGTGCTCTTCAGGGCACAGGGAAGAAGAAAATGGAGGAGGAACTGATGCTGCTAGAAGCGAAGTACCCACAGAATGCCAGAGGCATAGCAAAATTCAATGTCCCGTTGGCGCACATGATGTTCGCCGGGGCTGATTTCATAATTGTTCCAAGTAGGTTCGAGCCATGTGGCCTCATCCAATTGCAAGGGATGAGATATGGAGTGGTAAGCATTCTGACTCGATCAATTAGACGTTAAATTTGACCGCACAAGTATTGATTGTCCCAGTTAACAGAGTCATTGATATTGCATTTTACAGATTCCTATCTGTTCATCCACCGGAGGACTTGTTGACACGGTGAGGGAGGGTGTTACCGGATTCCACATGGGTTCGTTCAATGTAGAGGTAAAGAACAATATAGGCTTGGTCTAAGTATTTGCTCACAAATGTCGATGCATTGATGATTGATAGCCTTGATCTGTCCTCTTGTAGTTTGAAACCGTCGATCCAGCAGATGTCGCGGCAGTCGCTTCGAATGTCACGCGAGCTCTGAAACAGTACAAAACACTGTCGTTCCACGCAATGGTTCAGAATTGCATGGCGCAGGACCTATCATGGAAGGTGGGCAGAACTGTCAATTAAGTTCCTGTTTGCCCTTTAACATGAATGAGTTTCTTCTCTGTCGAGACAAGGATAAATTGATCCTCTCTTCGTGTGACCCAGGGACCGGCAAAGAAGTGGGAGGAGGCTCTTCTTGGGCTAGGAGTCGAGGGAAGTCAGCCGGGCATCGAGGGCGAGGAGATCGCTCCACTTGCGAAACAGAATGTGGCCACTCCCTGAAATCTCCAAATATTAGGGAGAGTGTTCTAAGATTCGACAAAATAATGAGGTTGCTAAAGATGAAGCTGTATTCATCTAGGCTTTGCAATTTCTCTACTACTCGATGTGCAACAAAATACCTGAATTTCAACAAGACAAGTATGCATCCTTATGTAGGTCGTGGGATCTAGGTTCGTCAAGTAGTGGTCCATCTGGCTAGCAGGTACCGCCAGCTTGTAGTATCTAGAAGAGGGGTGATAGTTTCGTGGCTTTGTGCCATTTGCCTTCGTTCTGCCAAATCAAGAACTCCCCCATCAAAATTGCCTAATAAGTTTGTTTAAAGCAAGAAATAAAATAAACCGGCACCGCTTGTGCAACAGATTTCACCAGTATCTCCTTACCTCTGACGATAAAGTTTTCTCAATCCATCCCTTCACCTTTCTCCACAACCTGTGTTTCAAGTACTTGAATGCTTACTATTACGTGTCTTGAGAATGTGTGAATCAAAGAGAGCCCTAGCTGTGAGTTTTGTCAAAAAAGAAGGGCCCTAGCTGTGAGTGTGGGTAAAGTATATAGGTTAAGTCGTTATCTCGAAGAATCTACTACGAAAAGATGCACGCAACCGGCAATACGTTATGCCAACAACCAATCCACAATTTAAAAACCAGGTTCTTATCATGATTGTCGTTTTACTGTCTAAAAAAAAACTTACTTAAATCAGCTAGACTGCATCATCTCTGCCACCCCAATCACTGGTTAGCTTTTTTTTTCGAAAAGGAGGAATACCCCGGCCTCTGCATCTGGACGATGCATACCACCACTTTATTGATTATAACACAAGACCTTACAAAGTCGTACAACAGTAAGACCAAAGCCACCATCTTCGCAACCTCTGTCGCTACTCCTATCTAATTGATAAAGGGGCGCTGATGGTCTGGGCCTAATACCAAACAGACCTCACAGTCAAACCTAACATCTGAGACCTGAGGTCCCAATCAGGACTCCTTCCGGGTATGGGCACCCACCAGTCCGGCGTGCTCATCAACCAGGCCCCCTGCCGGGTATGAGGCCGCCGCAGCCATGTACCATCAATCCATCTTCAGAGTTGTACTGTTGCATGAACCGTGCCATGCCTCTCTGCCATCGACGCCACCACGACGCCAGACAGCGCCACCATCCTGCGCTCGTCCATCATCACACGCCCACCGGCGATACCCCTACTGCTCCATGCCGCCGAGACTCGCCGTTGTCGAAGTACCAGATGCCACGCCGCTCCTCCGACGCGAACACGAAAAACAGGAAACGCCCTCAAGATACAAGGGGCACTCTGCACAACCTAAAAGCCGCCGCGAGCAGCTGCAGAAATCTAGCCGGCAGCCAAAGCCCCCACCTTCATGAGCCCACACCCGAATCCTAGCTCCCCAGGCAACGCCTCCAAGGAGGAGATGACGCCCATGACGCCACCGCTGCCCAATCCAGACCGGATTTTGGGTTTTCACCCGGGAGAGGACCGGAGATGACAAGAATAAGGACCACGACACCGCCTTCAGGAAGGATGCGTCGCCCGAAGCCGACGCCGCTGTCGAGCCGAACCAGCCGGCCTAGGGTTTCCCCCGGTCCCAATCTGCACCACCATCCCCAGAAGCACTGGAACCAGCAGCATCCACCGGCCACAAGCGCAAAGGGGAAGGAGCGGGAAGGATGGAGTAGCAGGCCTCCAGATCTGGCGAGGACGAAGGCCCCCGAACTGCCGCCGCCAAGCGCCGACTCCCCACTACCCGAGCGGTCGAGGATGCCGGGCAGAGTCCCCGCGCACACCGTCCAGAGCACGAACGGCGGCGCCGAACCAGCAGGGGCCGCCGCCCCGTGGATCCAGATCTCCGCAAAGGGACGATGAAGGCCTCGCCGCCACCTTCCTCGGCAGCCGCGCGACGCATCGGCGGCTCCTCTAGTGACGACGAGGAGGAGAAGAAGGGGGAGAGGGACCGCCGGCGGCGGCTAGGGTTAGCCGCCCGTGTCGCCCCTGTTGGAGCTAGAAATGACAACGACTCACATAAGAAGACACGCAAAGCAAGCCTAGCTTATTTAGAACTCGGGAAGAAGATATAATTTTACTTGTGCTGATCCGCTGGCATGAACCATTCACATGGTGCGATTGTTCTCTTGACGATTAGAAATATATAAGCCTAGATTCCAGCAGCCCAACTAATGTTGTCAGCTGTATATATAGTATTTACGAACAAGCATAGACCAGGGACCAAATGTGGCGATAACTCTATTGTTCATGCCTTGGTGACCCTTTCTTCAAATTCTTTACGTTTTTGCAGCACTGGCAGTCTGGCACCCGCTATCTAGATAGCGCGACCGTGAGTGTCCTAGTCTTGTGTTGGATGCACTACATGCTACTGCTCAACGCCTCATCTTGTAGTACGCTACTTGACTATGTGGCCACTTGGTGGTCTTTTTTCTTTATTTCTCTTATGCTTTTTTTGAGTGTATTTGTGTTGATGTCTCAGCAGAATATTTTATTTCATTGCACTTGAACACGTTGTATGGACATGGTGTTGGCTTTATTATTAAGGCGAGGCGAAAACCTATTTCAAGAATGCACACACACTATTGCTAATGCAGTAGAATGCAGCAAGTCGGATGAAGTACCAACACTTCGTTGAGGGAGACATTACAATCAAGTAACCGTACTTGCACATTCTTCATTTCGCATGATGTTTGAAGGGTTTTGTTACCGTTGAATAGTATCTGCTTCTCTCCATCAGTTTGTATTTTTTGATAAATTAATTAGAGCATGAATTAATATGGTGTCGAATACAAGAGGCATTAAGTTCAGGACCCTGCCATCTACGGACTGAAGGAGCCTAAACCTGAGAGAAAATGTTAAAATATATTACCTGCCCTTTCCATCGGTCAAACTTTAATTTATTGGGTCTTTATTGAAAAAATGGATTTCATGGCATTTTAGGTAATACTAGCGAGATGCCCGCACATTACACGGAACATCAAGATCTTGTGGGAGAAAAGAATGAACGAGGGGAGGCCTTATCTGCAAATGTGAAGAGGAGTGCGGGTAAATTGTCATAGTTTTCTTCCTATCTGTTAGATATAGATCGGACGGCCTATATTGCAGAATGACAGGCACACTATTATCAACAACTCTGCTTTTTATAAAAGTAGATATCTTCGTACTTTGTTTTTGGCGAAATAAAAAGGCATGCCATTATATTAGTAAGTAGTCACATCCCCAAAAAGGGCAAATTACAACAAAGTCACATATCACACGTGCCACTTGGTCACGCAGGGATATGGCACGTAAGAGGCCACACGTCGAAGGACGTCGGAAGGCATCGACGAACGCCTCTCCACCATGTAGCTTTGCCGCTGACAACCACCATTGTATTGGGGTTATTCCCTTTTCAAAGAAAGAAAACTACCACCGTTCATGATATGTAGCCACCATCTGGAGATGCAGGTGAAGGCCGGCTTCTTAGTACTGGGCGAAAGAAAATTTTCCAAGATTTCTCTCGAACAAGGGGAAATAGCGGTCGCCAACGTGAAATATCTTGTACAAGAACATGCATTGGAGATTTGAACTTTGACACATTCTGTATTCCTTTGGCTTCGCTTCACATATAACAAAGTCAGATTCCCTAAAAAAGGGAAGTATGTAAGTAACTGCTTCAACAACTTGTCATGCACACATATACAACTTATATGTGCATGCTCTATAGAAATATTAAGGTTTAATTACTTTGAATAAACTACAACTTAAACGTATGGAGGTTGATGTATACATTTTTTACTTCCTCCATTTTCGGTGTAAGTGATTCTAGTTTTGTCTAAGTCATGGTATTTTGTTAAACTTTGACTAATTCTATAGGAAAATATACCAACATCTACAAACATCTTTATTGGGTAAATTCCTTTTGTCGAATACAGTGTCATCACTACAAAGTCCCGTGGACCAATAGAGACCACAACCCAACCAAAAAGAGGAACCGGCCCCGTTGACACACCCTCAGCTAATAAATATGTTAACGACTAAAGACGCGATAAATCACGAGTGGACATAGTGCCACGCGAGGCTGAAATCTTAGGGGGTGTTTGTTTCTAGGGACTTTTTTGTGTAGGGACTAGAAAAAGTCTCTCTTAGAGACTTTTTTACTAAACGGGAGGGACTTTTTAGGGACTAAACTAGGCATTTGGGACTAAATAAAGAAGACTCTCAAGAAGAGTCTTTTTGGGACTTTTTAGGACTTTTCCAACAATGCCCCTCCATGCACACATTGACCAGCCATCCCATGGTGTTGTTTGATTGTTATTTTTCTATATACTAGGGGCACCATGGTCATTTAATAACCTCTAGGAAGGGACTAGGGACTTTTTAGTCTCTGAAAACAAACAGGAAGGGACTTTTTAGGGATTAGGGACTTTTTAGTTGGGGCTAGAAAAAGTCTTAGGGGGTGTTTGGTTGAGAAGTCCTAAGACTTTTTCTAGTCCCAGGAACTAATCAAAAAAGACTCTCTAATAGAGTCTTTTTCTAGTCCCTGTAAAAAAAGTCCCTCCCGTTTCGTTCCTAGGGACTTTTTAGGGACTTTTTTTAGTCTCTGGGACTAAAAAGTCCCTGAACCAAACATCCCCTTAGGACGAGAGAACCAAACACCACCTTAACCACACATTCCTCCAAGATGCGTGCAGTATACATACCAATAATCATGTATAAAATGCTTCAGCATTTCATAATGATAGTATTACCTTACGTATGCCAGACACCAATAACTACACCGGACCCACAATTTTAAATAGAAGAGTTACTCTCCATTTATGTGGAGCAGCTGGCCAATGCTAACCTGCACTAATGGCGGACTACATTTTCTTCCCTTTTCTATCCACCACGTCGATCCCTTCGATAAGCCAAATACCATGGCGTTCAGGTAGGGGACGCAGCTACATGCCGCGTGAGGGCTATCTGCACTAAGCTGTATTGAACTATGACGCACAACCGAATTCCTTAGATGTATCACTTTCTTACCCAAAAAGATCAGTTGGTTCATTCTTCATAGTTAACTCGAATTATGAATAATACAATTTGTATTTTAAAATGCAACCTTAAAAATGAAAGTACATCAATTAACAGAACATCAGGCAAAATTTAATAGGACAATAAAGATATATTTTTACACGGCTTAATAGAGAATACTGAGACATCACCAATATGACCTTGGTTTTGATCTCAGCTTTACAAGCATACTTTGGATGTTAACCAAAAAATTACAATACACATTTGTGAACAAATTAGGGACATCAAAATACACTCACGAATTTCTAACTGAACTTTACAATATGAAAATATCTACAAGCTGTATTTAATTACCAATATATATATGAGCAAGTTTATCATGGTTGCAGCTAAGTTCGTGTGCTCGGCCGATGATCTCTGTACTAGTAGTGCTGTATTAGTCGATAAATGTATGTTTAATCAATGTGCCAGTAGTACTGCAGCTAGGCTTCTTTGATGAGTGACATCAATACTCCACTAATCCATACTATGAGTGCACTAAACAATCTACTAGCGTAATAAAACAATCTAGGCTGGGTGAGTAATTTTAACTAGGAACATGCCTCATTTACTACCGCCCAGGTCACGAATGTTAATTGCACTGATGGGCCCTGCACTTTGATCATAAACACACCAGTCTTTCTGCATCAAATTCAGTTATAGTCAGCCCACGTCTACTTTATTAACGTTGTGTATTCGCTCACTTATCCATGTGTATTGCCGCAGTATCTAATCAATCGCTATATTAAGTACGAATCGTCTAGCAGCAGTCATCGGTCAGGATAACATCCTCGTGTGCCACCATGTCCCAAAAATTCGCGTCCCTAAAGACGATATAAATAGTGAGATGCTGAAGTATCTGCTTGACGTCATATGCATGTATTACATAAAATATCCCCTTGCAAATTTTTTTTCCACAAAATATCGTCCCGTAGTTTGCAAGTGAGGGATTCCCTACACGATAGGCCAGCCTAGACAGATAGATATACGATTGTGTGCTAGTGCTAACACGCTCGTACTTTTCTTAACTACGAAGTCAAAAGACCTCCTTATTGGTCTCGACAAGTACATCCCACCGGCAGCCAACGGCAACGCGCCACGTAAGGCTAAACCCAGGATCGTGGGGTGCAAAGTGGCGCCACGCATCGACCCGCACTAGCCAGGGCTCGATCGGTGCAGTCGTGCCTTCGGCGCGTGGGTGGGGTTGACCTCGGCCGAAAGTCTCCGCGCGCGCCACCGCATGGTCAGCGCCGGGATAGATAGATAGCCAAAGCCCGCACGGAAGCTAGCTAGCGCGCCTTGAGAGCGACCATGCACCTGGTCTGGCCGATCGGATCCACCATGGCATGGACCGATCGATGACGGGGTCCGGTGCGCCATGGCTAGCTGTTGTTGTACGTACGTACGCGTCGGCGGGTGGGCGGTGCGTGGGTGGGGTTGGGCGGCTCCGCCTCCACCGTCACCTACGACCTTGGCAGCCGCCGGCCGGCCAGGCCGGTTGGATGCATGGGCCCCCGCGCACATATAGTAGATTTCCGTGGTAAGTTCGTGACGCTGACGCCGTGGCCGTCATCTTGTTGGGTCCGTGGCTCTGTACCGTTGCTGTCGAAAGGGACGGCCATTGCACCGATCGGGTTAGGTGGCCCGGCCGGGACGTACGAACTCGCGCACGCGTGCCGCAGATGCGCCCAGAAAGAGGGCCCGAACTAACGGCCGCTTGGACGCCTTTCCTCTTGGCATCCTCTTTCCGGGAGAATCTGGTATTATTGCGACCCGACTATACGTTGCCTCTAGCTTCATGTATAGACCGACGATGGCCTCAAAATAAAAAGGGTTCTTCACCGATCGATAGTTGCCCTCTCACTCGCCCTGAGGACAACCGGCGTAATCAACGACGATCGAACCATCTGGGTCCAACCAGCCAACTACAAATGGGATGCCTTCCCTTCCTCGACCAGGCGCTGGCTTAATTAGCGAAGCTAGCGCTGCCTGCCCAGTGGTTTCGCCAGTTTGGTACCGTCAGATATATGATCGCGACATTTCATGTATACTAGCTAGCTCGCTAGATCATGATCTATCCATCTCTTCTCCATATTTCCTTCTCTTCCCCATGACGAGGGCAGATCAACCAACACTTGTTTTAATGCATATACATCGTACATACATAGAGTACATACTTTTAAGCTTATTATGCAGTTACACATAATTAACACCGAATGCCATACGTAAGTCCCATATATACCTAGGCACCGATCGAATTGGTTACCATCTAATTACGCAGTTCTGACGCATGCACAGCAGGCCGCAGCACATGCGAGCGAACGAGGCGATTAATCATGAGAAGGAACAGGCGTGCTCATCCATGTCGAATGGTCGATGGCCCCGACAGAGCAAATCACGTTGCCAGAGGGCCTAATTAAGCTGCCCTAAGCGTACGGCCCTACTAATCTATGCCTCAAAGCCTATCGCTTGCCTTAAGTATTCGGGGAGATAAGGTAAAATACAGTTCTAACAAGAAGCCGCGATGGGTTCAGTTAATCGACTCCCCCTTCTGGCATGCAGGTCGCGGCTACTAGGTGCCAAGGGGCGGGAGCACGCGTGGACGAATCTGTAGTAGACCGGGCTGGCATGTCATTAACAAACCTAATCGCTTCCGTAGGCCACCTCACCTGCTGCATAATTGTGCGCCTTGTTTATTAACCATGTCGCTAAACATCCCCTCGCAAAATTGCTAATGGCAATACAATTATTGCGAGCGTGATCGTATTGGTTGGAAACTCCAGAACCTTTTAGAAGAAGAATAACTGTCACTGACTTGGGGAGATTGGAGTGCAAGGAAAGCAATGTGAGGGGAGTGTCAATCTAGCGATGTCTCGTCGTCATTTTCTCATTGTTTCTGGGTCAGTAGTAGTACCGCCCACGCAGCCTTTGACAGCAACATAAGCCCCAATTAATCCTCTTCACGAGAGTTAATTTTTCCAAGGAGGAGGAAAATCCAGGATCGACTGGTTCATACAATCATATGCTCCCACGATGTCAAAATATAATCCATGTTAGATTTGTTTTAAGCTAATTTTTGTAAAATGTGATCAAAGTTCATAAAACAAATATTTACAATATCAAATTTATAAGACTTAAAATATATTTCAGGATAAATCTAATGGTAATGATTTCATATGTAGAGGTTGACAAACTTTTGTACAAACTTTGTCAGAGCTTACAAAGTTTGACTTAAGACAAAACTAATTATGCACTAAATTTTGAGTTTTTGACACATATGGAGTATTATTTATCTGGTAATGTTATCGGGCGAACTTTAGCTTGGAAGGAGGTGGCAAGCGAACACATTTTTCTAACAGTTTTAGTTGCAACACGAGATCAAATGTTGTTATTTTTAAAAAGAAACTGTCTTTCTCTAAAGAAACTGTCATATTGTTCTGAAGAAACCGCCACCCTACTACAGCTAAAATTGTCATCTAAATGTTCGCAAATGCCACTCCCTTCCGGCAAACATTCCCCAGCTAAGAGGATCCTATTTATCATGAAAAACAATAACAAGCATTGATGCTGGACAAACCGGCTTACCAAAGTAAAGAAAAAAAATGCAGCTATCCATAATTTACCCGCCTCAATGGAACATCTTGAAAAACATACCACAAAACCCTAGCGTGGACTATAATTCGTTGGTCGAGCGATATGTGACCTAACAACAGATGCATGACTCTACAACAATGCCTTTAAGAAGAAATCGCCACTTGCATGTTGTTGTTGGCTGGTCCAACCAACAAGTTAGACTGGGTGCTATCGCCCCTGAAGCAGTTTTTGAGCCAACATATTCAACAAGAATATGTCACGTGGACATATATTGCACGTATATGTGGAATGATAAATCATGGGGTTTCATCCCAAGAGAATACGGCCACGATGTTAACAATTAATGGTGTGATCCACTTCTTTATCGACCTACTCACATAGAACTTGCCAGCCAAAGAAGAAATTGTCGGAAGATCTTATCATTGCCACACTATATCATCTTGTCAGTGATTGTTGTGCATGCCATGCATGGTAGCACATAATAACATCTGCCACCTGAAACATCTCCTCGGATGCCATGGCCTGTAAGGGCCGGATATCCGGCCTCAGCGACATTCCCGGGTGGTGGCGAGGGAGAGGAGCACCACTTCACCCACATGCTCCATCCTACCTGTGGCATTGAGCTACCACTAGGCGCACCTCCAACTAGCAGCTGCAGAGCGCACCTGATCCCGATCAACGCACATGGCGTCGGATCCGCGTGCCCTCATCACCACACCATCAAGAAAAAACCACCGTCACTCCAAATGACCGGGTCGACCATCGTATCAACAAGATAGAAAATTCCCAACACCTTGGTGCATGGCCCGCTCTCATAGCATCGTTGGCTGGCGGCAGTGGTGACGAGGGACAGCGGAAGAAGGCTGGCGGCGCTAGGGTTCCCCCTTGCATCGCCTCAGAGAAACACTAGCGCCGTCTCAGAGGAAGAAGGGAGTGGAGTTACCTTTTTTAAGGACCCCTTAGTTGGCGAACCTTCGCCAGGAAGGGTGGCATTTGCAAACATTTTCATGGCATTATTAGTAGTGTCTAGGATGACAGTTTTTTCAAAACAACATGACATTTTCTAAGATGAAAGCTCAAAACTGCCAGCTTGCCAGAAAATGCCATGTAAGTCTAAAAAAACCGTCACCTCTGACACAACTAAAACTGCAAGCAAAAACGTTCCAAATGCCATCCTCTCCCGCTGAACGTCAGCCTGACAAGATTTTCTGTTTTTTTTTAAGATTTTCCCTTTTTTTGAAACATGGAGTGGAGTTACCTTGGCGAGTCCATGCTCGTGGGGCCCCGAACCACCGACCACGATCTTTTGCCCATGGCGCGCCGTGCCGCACCATGATCCCATCGCAACGAAGCAAACACTTCACTTTTCCCTACCCTTATAAGCGTCGTTCCGGTCGCACTCGTCTCGGAATCAGAACCAAAACCCCACCACGCGCACGCTCGTTAGCTCTCTGACTCTCGCTCCCCCGCGACTACGCCAAACGATCATTTTCCTAGCGCCGCGAAGTCTTCTCCGCGCGCATGGACGCGTCGAGCGCGAGCGGCGAGAGTGGAAGCGGAGGCGGTCGCGGGACTGGCAGGAGGTGGAAGGGGAAGGGGGTGACGCCGATACAGGCGCGGCGGCAGCAGCAGCTGGCGCCGGTCTTCGAGGACGCGTCCGCGGCATTGCTGCGCCCGCTCAGGAAGATCGGGAGGAGCCCCGACCGCCTCCACCGGACCACGTCGTCGCTCTCCACTTCCTCGTCGTCGGCCCCGGCCTCGCCTCGGTCTTTCCCCGCCTCCGACGCCGCCGCGCCTTCCGCGCGGCACATCTTCCCCTTTGCGTATGAGCCCTCGGCGACGACGGCGCGCGAGAGCCCGCAGCTTCTCCGGCAGTACTCCAGTATGTCCCAACCAGCGTCGCCACCGCAGCAGCAGCCTTTGCGGCACCAGCAGATGATCTCCTTCGGCGGGTCGCCTCCCTGCGCGACCCAGTCGTTCTTCATGCCAGCCGAGAGCGCGCAGCAGCAGCAGCATCTGCTGCGGTACTGGAGCGAGGCGCTGAACCTGAGCCCCCGCGGCGGCCTGGCCGGCATGCCGCCTTCGCTGTACCAGCAGCTGCTGCGGGCGCCGCCCCCGCCGCAGAAACTGTACCGCGGCGTGCGGCAGCGGCACTGGGGTAAGTGGGTGGCGGAGATCCGCCTGCCACGGAATCGCACGCGGCTGTGGCTCGGCACCTTCGACACCGCAGAGGATGCCGCCATGGCGTACGACCGCGAGGCCTTCAAGCTCCGTGGCGAGAACGCGCGGCTCAACTTCCCCGATCGGTTCCTCGGGAAGGGCCGCTCAGGAGGGAGCGGCCGCACCAGCGCCACCAGCTCCGCTGCCCCCTCGGCCGCCGCCGGCACCGCTTCCTGCTCGTCGTCATCGTCGTCGCCTCCGCAAACTTCTGACGAGGCGCCGGCCAACACGCAGCAAGCTCCGCGGCAGCGGGAACAGCAGCACGCAGAATGGTCCACGCTTGAAAACCGAGCACAGCATCCACCCCCAACGACTATTCCCCAGGATGGCGGCTCCCGCGACGCGGCTACGCCCTACTCGGCCGAAATGTTTCACTCGTCGGCGCCGTCCGGCGGCATGTGGGCTCAGGCCGACGAGTCATGGTTCAACGCATGGGGCCCTGGCAGCTCCTTCTGGGACTACGACATGGACGACAGTGCTCGCAGCCTCTTCATTCACCACCCCCGCTTCTCCGGTGAGGATGCCGGCATGTCGCATCCTGGCGCACAAGAAACACCACCGGCGACGGCAGCAGCAGGGACGTCGGACACAACATGCGATGACGTCCCGGTAACCTCTTCTTCAGTTCCTCCTCCAGAAACACACCAGACTCCAAACTTCATGTGAAGGTCTAAACATGCATACACATTCAAAGTTTGAACTCCTTGGTGATCGATCCCGATTAGGATTAGGACAGATATGCGCGCAGGTTGCAGTTTTTAAGACAACTTCTGCGGCATCACGCACTTACACATCACAGCATCGTTTCGAAAGCCATCTGGCCACACATTTATTTCCCAATACTACTTTTCTTCTGGAAACCACAAGGGAATCCTGTACCTTGGCTGCAAATTTTTGGCCAGCTTGACGTATGGGGTGACCAATCAATCTCTCCTCCATTTACACATTTTAGCACACGTTGAATGTCTTAGATATTTGTTGTAGTCTTCAAAGTATGTTTGCTGCAAACCTAATCGTTTCATACTTCTATGTGATGGCTCATATGATTTGGTATCTAGTATGCATGTTCTATTTATCATTGTACTTTGCTTTGAAACATTCCAGCCATTAATTGTTCAGCTATGCTACTTGTAAGTTGCTTGTTCATTTTCAACCTTGGGTACATTTTCTTGGCTTTCGGGGTCAGTATCAGGCCCTTTGTGCTTGATTAGAGTTCTGAACCTGGTACAATGGCAGGATACGTTATTAGACTTATTAACGAATCACAAATTATCTTAAAACAACTGGTTTGTAATTGAATCATGCAAATGACTTTTAAAAAGACTAAATTCTCAAGTCGATTGTGCTACTTCTGGTCTGATCCATCGTTTGCCTATTTCCTATGTCCCTATCACTGTTTTATAGCCCACTTCATCGTATCCCTACTAGGGCTAGTGATAAGTATCGAGGTGTCCTCATCTTTTGGTGACACCGTCAATAACCCTTCTGCAAACACATGACAAATTTTAGGTTTTAGCAATAGTTATTCGAACTGAAGAGGGTTATTGACGGTGTCGGAACCATGGCGAACCCGACCACGAAGGTCCATTTCTGCATGCAATTGAAGGACAATAAAAGATAGTCTAAAATTGCAGATATGTATGAAGTGCTAGATAGATTGGGTTTTCGAAGATGCGCATTATGTTAGGTCTCACGACAGTCATGCCTACAACTAAGAGTAGCATTAGTTGGAATTTATCCAGACAAAACCTGAATCTCAGCCCTAGGGTTGCCGTTGTATATCAAGGATACAAGGCATGATCAAGATGGCATCCAAATCAAGGCGGATACCGTTATGGATGTTGGAAATATGCCCTAAAAGCAATAATAAAGCTATTATTATTTTATGTCATTGTTCGTGATTAAGTTCATACTCTATGCTAGAATTGTATTAGTTACTTAATATGAGATTTGGAGGAAAACCTAATCACATGTATGAAATAATAAACATCAAAGAGATCCCTAGTCAAGCCTCACTCCACTAGCTCATGTATTATTGATGGTCTTATTTTTCTAATAATGGGCATTGTTAATGTAAAATGGATACCAGCAATAATGATAACACATTGTTACAGTAACAATGGTGTTGGATAGACCCACTTACAAAACACTACGATATCATGTCCTCAATATTTTGTCGGTACTTTCTCATAATGTGTGAACGTTTACTTGCGTCCTTAGACAATGAGAATATTGTACACCCGGATACCGGATTGTTGATACATGGTCACCAAACATTACCACTGGTGCAGAGACACCCTATACAAACGGTTTTTACCCCCTTTCCGTGATGGAGTTTTAAACTGTAACACCCTCGATGCGACTATATCTCCCACGTGTCGAGGCACGACTTAGAGGCGTAATCGCATTGAAGGCATATGTCGCAAGTCGGGAAATCATTACACATCCCATGTACATAAATAATACAAAGGGGGAAATAACATAGTTGGCTTACACTCGCCACGTCACATCAGAGTACATAAATAACATCCATCATACAATTCACTCATGCCCCGACTACGGCGCCAAAATAGAAAAGACCCCCAACATGCGACAAGGCCCTGAATCTAACCCCGATTGGGCACCACTACTGATCATCAGGAAAAGACACATAGTAACGCTGAGAGTCCTCGTCGTACTCCCACTTGAGCTCGAGCGCGCCATCTGGAGCTGTATCATCTGTCCCTGCATCTGGTGTAATAGTAATCTGTGAGCCACAGGGACTCAGCAATCTCGCACCCTCGTGATCAAGACTATTTAAGCTTAATAGGTAGGAAAGGAGTAATGTAAGTGGAGCTACGGCAAGCGACTAGCATATATGGTGGCTAACTTATTCGCAAAAGAGAGCGAGAAGAGGAGGCAAAGCACGAGCGAGAAACTAGAGAGCGACCTGCGCAAACATAACTCCAACACCGTGTCCACTTCCCGGACTCCACCGAGAAGAGGTCATCACGGCAACACACTCAGTTGATTCATTTTAATTAATTAAGGTTCAAGTTATCTACAACCGGACATTAACAAATTCCCTTCTGCCCATAACCGCGGGCACGGCTTTCGAAAGATCAATCCCTGCAGGGGGTCCCAACTTAGCCCATAACAAGCTCTCACGGTCAACGAAGGAATAGACCTCCACCCAAGACACACCGATCAGACTCGGTACCTCGGTACAACAAGATGATTCGACAGGTCAAAACAAGTCCAGCAACACCGCCCGAATGTGCCGACAAATCCCGATAGGAGCTGCACATATCTCGTTCTCAGGGCACACTCAGATGAGCCAGACGTCGGGTAGGCCAGCCCAGAGTTGCCCCTGGTAGCCCCGGACATCGCTCGGTGGGACCAACACTCAGAGGAGCACTGGCCCAGGGGGGTTAAAATAAGATGACCCTCGGGCTCCGGAAACCCAAGGGAAAAGAGGCTAGGTGGCAAATGGTAAAAACCAATGTTGGGCATTGCTGGAAAAGCTTTAATCAAGGCGAACTATCAAGGGGTTCCCATTATAGCCCAACCGCGTAAGGGACGCAACAATCCGGGAACATAACACCGATATGACGGAAACTAGGGCGGCAAGAGTGGAACAAAACACTAGGCGAGAGGCCGAGCCTTCCACCCTTTACCAAGTATATAGATGCATTAAGATAACATAGCAATATAATGATATCCCAACAAGTAAATAAAGGTTCCAACAAGGAACGGCTCCAATCTTCACCTGCAACTAACAACGCTATAAGAAGGGGCTGAGCAAAGCGGTAACATAACCAATCAACGGTTTGCTAGGACAAAGGTGGGTTAGAGGCTCAATCATGGCAATTGGGAGTCTAACAAGCAAGTGGTAGGTATCGCAGCATTGGCAAAGCAAAAGAGCGAGCAAACTAGCATAGCAAAGATAGTAGTGATTTCGAGGATATGATCATCTTGCCTGCACAGTTGTCAGAGTTGACTGGATCCTCAAAAGCAAAATCAACGGGCTCCTCGTTAGTGAACTCGTCTCCCGGATCTACCCAACAACACAAACAAGCAACAAGGATACAATCAACCACGTGCAAGGGCAACCAATAATATGCAAAGATGGTATGCTATGCGGGATGCGATGCGGGATGCAAAATGCAAGACGTGACAGGAAATGCATGAAACTGGCCTCAACTTGGAAAACCAAGTGTGCCACTGGATAGAGGGGAAGAAATCCCCTAAAAACGATATAAAGATCATAGGAATCGGAGCTACGGTTTGGAAACGGCAAGCGTTTTATGAAACGAACCGATCTGCGATTTACAGCAAGTAGGCTCCTAAATGCAACGAAATGAACATGCTACAGCCACCAAACATGAAAACAAATTGCATGGCAGAGATGTATACAAGATGCTTAACAAATCACTAGGACTGAGCCATAGGCAAATTCATCCATTAAGGGGTTCTAACAAGCATGGAAAAACTGAATAAGCAAAACAGATTTCAGACTTTGCGAAATTAACGCTAGTCTGAAATTTCAGACCACGATGCTCCCTTTGGAGCAGCAAAACAACATGAAACATAACCTGAACATGGCAAGTAAGAACATGGCATGGAGCTACTCAACAAGCTTAACAAAACACCCAAAATGACCTGGGGCCAAAAGGGTTCACAAAATACTCTAACGAGCACACGAACATAGATGAAACACAATCAGTTTTCGAACTTAGTGAAAACTGAGACATGCTGAAATTATAACTCACGGAGGCATGTAAACGAGCTCGATGCACTCACTACGGTGCAAGTCATAGCAAGGCAAGTATATATCCATAAAGAAGGCACAAAATGCTAGCTACACATGGCAAGAACAATGGCATAGCATGCATGGATCACTAGCAATAGCACCGGCAAAATCACAAAAGAGTTCACGATCTGCCCAAATTAACAACGATGCAAAAGTTGAGCTCGATTGAGTCAACCTAGGGCACTCCAACATAACAAGTAAAGACATGGATGGATAAAGCACAACAAGCATAACAAACCACTCTTACTGATCATCCTAAAAAGAGGCACGGATCACTAGGAAACAAGCTGGACATATGGCATCATGAACTAAAACATCTCAGACTTAGTGAAAATCACTAAGTCCCTGAAATCAGCAATCTCAGGTACCCCTCTTTGCAAGCTTGCACAAGACACCACACACATCCTAAAAATGCACGGGTGCCACCTCTGGAAAGAAGACAAAATGCTTAACAATTCATATCAAAGGGGCATAGGCATATCACGCACACAATAATCATGGCAAAAATGACAAAAGTCAATGATGAGCTAACGGATCTGCAGTTTAACTCACGATGCCGCCTTCTAACAGCATTTTGGGCATCAAGATGAACTCAAACGCAAATGATGCAATGGAACGAAATGATGTACTCGTCGAGACGAAGATTTTGATATATCATATGTCCAAAACGGAGCTACAGTTGCGGAGATTTGAGCAGTCAAACATCGCATAAAAATTTAGGGTTAGGAGATAAAAGTCAACCGGGGGGGGGGGGGATCCCCAGATCCAGATCCAGATCGGGTCCGGCGGCACTGTAGCACCCGAGCCGCCGGAGATGGCCGCGGTGGTGGCCGGAGGAGCGGGGTCCGGCCGGTGGGGGCGCGAGGAGGCGACGCGGCCCCGGGGTGGCCGCGGGCGGCACCAGCGAGGACCGCGGCGGCGAGGGGCGGCGTCCGGTGGGACGGGGCGGCGGGGCGGAGCGGCGCCGGAGCTCACCGGAGCTCGGGCGGCGGACGGTGAGGTGCCCCGGAGTCGGGGAAGAAGGGAGGCGGCGGCGGCGCTCCTCTGGCCCGGGAGTGCGGCGTCGGGGGCCGGGCGCGGGCCTCCGCGGGCCGGCGGCGGCGGCGGTCGGCGGTGCCACGTGGCGGGCACGGAGCGGACGAGGGCGGCGGCGGACGTATCCGGCTAGGCCCCGGACATGTCCGTCGGCGCGGATCTGTTTTTTTAGGGTTTTGGACGGGGGAAGGAGAGATCTGAATGGAGGGGGTATATATAGGCATAAGTGGAGCTAGGAGAGTCCAAATGAGGTGCGGTTTTCGCCCACGCGATCGTGATCGGACGACCGAGACGATGGAGCAGAGTTAGGTGGGTTTTGGGCCAAATTGGAGGGGTGTTGGGCTGCAACACACACGAGGCCTTTTCGGTCCCTCGGTTAACCGTTGAAGTATCAAACGAAGTCCAAATGACCTGAAACTTGACAGGCGGTCTACCGGTAGTAAACCAAGGCCGCATGGCAAGTCTCGGTCCAATCCGGAAATGTTTAATCCCCACACATGAAAGAAAGCTAGAAATGGCCACCGGAGGAGAACGAAGCTCCGAAATGCAAAACGGACAACGGGGAAAATGCTCGAATGCATGAGATGAACATGTATGCAAATGCAATGCATGTGATGACATGATATGAGATGCACGAAAAGGAAAACAACACACGGAGACAAAGACCCGAACCCGAGGAATAAATATAACTTAATGCCGGAAACGGCAAGAGTTGGAGTACAAATTGGGAAAGTTATATCTGGGCCGTTACATAAACCGTCGCCTTGCCTATGTGTGCAATAGGGGGGGGGGTATTTCCTACACGACCCAGAAATCGTCGGTGATAGGTCCTCCAGTCACACACACGGGGCAAAAAGAGCTCGTGTGTGATTGAGCGAGCCATCGCAGATAATTATACAGGCCCAATCATTTCCGTTCCTATGTACATCCCACACAGTGAATCCAAAAAAATGTTTCCATTTGTATGTACATCACACACTGTTTTTATGTGGAAACGTTTGTGCAAGGTGGCCTAACGCAAACATTTGTCGGGAGGAAGTCGTGTGTGATTGTTCATTGATCCAACACACCTACTTTCTAAAAACTGTGTGGGTTGTTTGAGTTCATCGCCCACAGTGTTGTTTGAGAAACCGTCTGCAATAGAAAAGCCCAATAAGCCGGCTAATTGGCCAATTAATGATAACCCATTTAGTAACCAAATTGAATTCATATCAAACACACCATATATTTCATATCCATATTACGGTAACCAGGATTTCATAATTGAATTACATCAGAATACAACATCAGATAGTTTTAGCACTCAATTACACCATATAGTCATATACCTAGCTATGCCATTACACAAAGCACAAAATTTCACATGCAACATCTAAAACCTTTGAAAAGTATCATCATACACGGTAAATAGACAAATGAATCTAATCTGAAAAACTGCTGAAACGGAAGGCGAATATTGAGCTTTCAGTGATGTTGAATATCCTTACAACTTTAGGCCAGTGACTGTGGATAATTGCCTGCCCAACCTTCGTCCTCTTGAGGAATACTTCAATATTGTACCGTGGGTGTTGAATGAATACCTTCCTCGCCTCTTGACCATGCAGGTAGTCTGAGAGGTAATCATCAATGAACTGTTGTGGAAAGGACTGAAAACAAAGATATGCATAAATATCTATTCTAAATTTTGAAATGGCGCAAAGAAAAAAACAAGGTAAAGGAGTTATTACCATCCTATAGTTGACTGATGTATTCGTCATTGTGCAAACAAAGACCTTGTTGTTATTCGTCGCTAGTTTTTTTATCCTGACAATCTTTATGAGTTTCTTGACTTGACTAAAATTCATGGACATATCATTTCCCCATATGCAAAATGGATCGAATAGTGTGTCTAAACCTCTAACATCAGGACCTGCATGTGCAAGATCAAATTGTTAAAAAAACTAAATATTAGAATGGTTCCTGCAATTGCATATAGTAATGTGGTATTAGCCAAAGGACCATGCAAGTGCAAACCTGGATGGTAAACCTCAGGGTCTCGCATTGTTTCCCTACAACACATATGAGGTAGATGTTGATCAGGTTAAGTAAGAATTGGCATACTATGAGTAGAATATATTAATAGAAAATAAACAAATTGCAGATCCAGTAGATTAATTCAAGCTGCATGGAAAAGTCAGTCAACTAAATCAAGCATGCTAAACAACTTGGAAATATAGCAATTGTATATGTTTCTCATGTATTTAGTACAACCAAATTCGATTTATTTCTCACATGCATAACAATACAAAATTGTACCCACAACAAATGAACATCACATTGCATAATTGAACCAAACAGTTAACTGCACTAGAACAAATGAATCAAATAGTTAACTCGACACCACATTGCAGAATAGAATGTATACTAGAAGATCAGACGTCGGTTAACCAGACCAATCATGCTTAAAAAGTACTAGGAAATATATCAATTGTTGAACCAAACTGTTAACTGAACATCAAATTATAGAAGATCAGATTGCATATTAACATTACAGTGGACAATTCACTATAAGGCACCGGTTGTGGCCTCGAGGAAACACCACAAACTATCGTTTAAAGTAGCCAACCACGTGGCGGCATCCGCGCGTGAGGCGCCGACGGTGGCCTTGACGGTGAGGTGCTCCTCCAAGATCTGGCGGTCGACACACATGGCAGTTATCATGACCTTATCTACTTATGTGGCCACAATTTGCTTCTCCGCTGCCAGATGCTCCTTGAGCTCCTGGCTATATGATACGTCTCCAACGTATCTATAATTTTTGATTGCTCCATGCTATATTATCTACTGTTTTGGACTATATTGGGCTTTATTTTCCACTTTTATATTATTTTTGGGACTAACCTATTAACCGGAGGCCCAGCCTAGAATTGCTGTTTTTTGCCCATTTCAGTGTTTCGAAGAAACGGAATATCAAAGGGAGTCCAAACGGAATAAAATCTTCGGGAACGTGATTTTCTCACCGAACGTGATCCAGGAGACTTGGACCCGGCTCCAAGGAACAAAAGAGGCGGTCACGAGGGTGGCCCCCCTAGGGCACGCCCCTGCCTCGTGGGCCCCTCGTTGCTCCTCTGGCGTACTTCTTCCTCCTATATATACACACATACCCCCAAACGATCAGAACAGGAGCCAAAAACCTAATTCCACTGCCGCAACTTTCCGTATCCACGAGATCTCATCTTGGGGCCTGTTCCGGAGCTCCGCCGGAAGAGGGCCGTCATCACGGAGGGCTTCTACATCATCCTAGCCCCTCCGATGAAGTGTGAGTAGTTTACCTCAGACCTTCGGGGTCCATAGTTAGTAGCTAGATGGCTTCTTCTCTCTCTTTGAATCTCAATACAAAGTTCTCCCCCTCTCTCGTGGAGGTCTATTTGATGTAATCTTCTTTTTGCGGTGTGTTTGTTGAGACCGATGAATTGTGGGTTTATGATCAAGTCTATCTATGAATAATATTTGAATCTTCTCTGAATTCTTTTATGTATGATTGGTTATCTTTGCAAGTCTCTTCGAATTATCCGTTTGGTTTGGCCAACTAGATTGGTAGTTCTTGCCATGGGAGAAGTGCTTAGCTTTGGGTTCGATCTTGCGGTGTCCTTTCCCAGTGACAGAAGGGGCAGCAAGGCACGTATTGCATCGTTGCCATCGAGGATAACAAGATGGGGTTTATTTCATATTGCATGAATTTATCTCTCTACATCATGTCATCTTGCTTAAGGCGTTACTCTGTTTTTAACTTAATACTCTAGATGCATGCTGGATAGCGGTCGATGAGTGGAGTAATAGTAGTAGATGCAGAATCATTTCGGTCTACTTGTCACGGACGTGATGCCTATATACATGATCATTCCTAGATATTCTCATAATTATGCTCAATTTTGTCAATTGTTCAACAGTAATTTGTTCACCCACCGTAGAATACTTATGCTCTTGAGAGAAGCCACTAGTGAAACCTATGGCCCCCGGGTCTATTCTCATCATATCAATCTCCGTCACTTTAATATTGTTTTGCTATTTATTTTTCCTTTACTTTTTACTTTGAATCTTTATATAAAAAAACCAAACAATTTATTCTATCTATCAGATCTCACTCTCGTAAGTGACCGTGAAGGGCCTGATAACCCCTAATCGCGTTGGTTGCGAGTAGCTATCGTTTTGTGCAGGTACGAGGGACTTGAGCATGGCCTCCTACTGGATCGATACCTTGGTTCTCAAAAACTGAGGGAAATACTTACGCTACTCTGCTGCATCATCCCTTCCTCTTCGGGGAAAACCAACGCAAGTTCAAGACGTAGCAAGAAGGATTTCTGGCGCCGTTGCCGGGGAGTCTACGCAAAAGTAAATATACCAAGTACTCATCACAATCCCCATCTCTCGCATTACATTATTTGCCATTTGCCTCTCGTTTTCCTCTCCCCCCAATTCACCCTTGCCGTTTTATTCACCCTCTCTCTCTCTCTATCCTCCCTCTCTATTTGCCTCTTTTTGCCCGTTTCTTATTTGCCCGTATGGTTGGAATAGTTGTTTATTTATTACTAAACAGAGAACCTAAGATCTATGGATCCTCATCCACTTGCTAATCTTTTTAAGAGATCCAATTATGATGAACCAATTGCTAGTGAGTTTTGTGCACTAGATTATCTTTATGAAGTTTTGCTTGAAATTCGTGAATCTGAAAAGTGTGGTGAATTACTTTATGAAGCGATTCACGATAGATCTTTGAATAAAAAGCATGCTTGCAATGATTTTACTATAAATTCTCTTGATGTCACTTGTGCTATAATATGCAAAACCCTAAGCTTGGGGATGCTAGTTTTGCTATGTCTACTACTTGTTGTAATGATCATGATTGGGGTGATTCTTCTTATGATATTGAAAATTTATTTAAGCCCCATGATAAATATGAGATTGATAATATTGTTTGCAATATTATTGAAAGTGGGTTTGGAAGAGTGTCAACTTTAGATCCCACATATTTGGAGAATGTTCAATCTTATGAAGGTTTTGATAAAAGTGGGTTTGGAAAGGTCATGACTTTAGTTAATGTTAATCCCACTATTCTGGAAGAGTGTCAACTTTGCATGCATATGGATCGTGTCGAAAATATTTTGTGTGATAGATATTTTGTTGAATTTGCTTATGATCCCTCATGCAATTATTATGAGAGAGGAAAATATGGTGGTAGAAATTTTCATGTTACTAAATTACCTCTCGTTATGTTGAGATTGCTATTGTTTCTTTCCGTTTCCTTGCATACGCTAGTTTTTGCTTGCCTTGGTAATTTGTTTTCCTATAAGATGCCTATGCATAGGAAGTATGTTAGACTTAGATGTGTTTGCCACATGCTCTATGATGCTCTCTTTGTGCTTCAATTCTTGTCTTTCATGTGAGCATCATTAAAATTATCAATGCCTAGCTTTAAGGATTTAAAGAAAAGCGCTTGTTGGGAGACAACCCAATATTTATCCTTCCTGTTATTTAATAAATAAATTATCTAGCCTATTTTTTGGTTGTGTTTTTTTTGTTTAATTAGTGTTTGTGCCAAGTAGAACCGTTGGGAAGACTTGGGGAAAGTCTTGTTGAACTTGGTGTAAAAAACAGAAACTTTAGCGCTCACGAGAACTGCTGGAATTTTTATTTGAAGAGTTATATTTAGTTAATTCTTTTTGTAGATGATTAATATATAAATTCCTCACGTCAAGAAATTTATTTTAGAATTTTTGGGGTTCCAGATCTTGCGCTAGCTACAGATTACTGCAGACTGTTCTGTTTTTGACAGATTCTGTTTTTCGTGTGTTGTTTGCTTATTTTGATGAATCTATGGCTAGTAAAATAGTTTATAATCCATAGATAAGTTGGAATACAGTAGGTTTAACACCAATATAAATAAATAATGAGTTAATTACAGTACCTTGAAGTGGTCTTTTGTTTTCTTTCGCTAACGGAGCTCACGAGTTTTCTATTTTGAGTTTTGTGTTGTGAAGTTTTCAAGTTTTGGGTAAGAATTTGATGGATTATGGAACAAGGAGTGGCAAGAGCCTAAGCTTGGGGATGCCCATGGCACCCCCAAGATAATCCAAGGACACCAAAAAGTCAAAGCTTGGGGATGCCCCGGAAGGCATCCCCTCTTTCGTCCACTTCCATCGGTAACTTTACTTGGAGCTATATTTTTATTCACCAAGATGATATGTGTTTTGCTTGGAGCGTCTTGTATTATTTGTGTATTTGTTTGCTTGTATGCCACAATCATCCTTTCTGTACACACCTTTTGAGAGAGCCATGCATGAATTAAAATTTGATAGAATACTCTATGTGCTTCACTTATATCTTTTGAGCTAAGTAGTTTTGCTCTATGTGCTTCACTTAGATTTTTTAGAGCACAGTGGTGGATTTGTTTTAAAGAAACTATTGATCTCTAATGCTTCACTTCAATTATTTTGAGAGTCTCTTAATAGCATGGTAATTTGCTTAATAATAATATGCTTGGTATTCAAGATTTGTGAAACTTTCTTTTGAGTGTGTTGAATACTAAGAAAAGATTGAAGCATGATAATTATTTTGAGATATGGAGGTGATAATATTAAAGTCATGCTAGTGGAGTAGTTGTGAATTTAAAGAATACTTGTGTTGAAGTTTGTGATTCCCGTAGCATGCACGTATGGTGAACCGTTATGTGATGAAGTCGGAGCATGATTTATTTATTGATTGTCTTCCTTATGAGTGGCGGTCGGGGACGAGCGATGGTCTTTTCCTACCAATCTATCCCCCTAGGAGCATGCGCGTAGTACTTTGCTTTGATAACTTCTAGATTTTTGCAATAAGTATATGAGTTCTTTATGACTAATGTTGAGTCCATGGATCATACGCACTCTCACCCTTCCACCTTTGCTAGCCTCTCTAATACCGCGCACCTTTCGCCGGTATCATACACCTGCCATATACCTTCCTCAAAACAGCCACCATACCTACCTATTATGGCATTTCCATAGCCATTCCGAGATATATTGCCATGCAACTTTCCATCATCTAGTTCATCATGACACATCCATCATTGTCATATTGCTTAGCATGATCATGTAGTTGACATAGTATTTGTGGCAAAGCCACCGTTCATAATTTTCATACTTGTCACTCTTGATTCATTGCATATCCCGGTACACCGTCGGAGGCATTCATATAGAGTCATATTTTGTTCTGAGTATCGAGTTGTAATTGTTCAGTTGTAAGAAAAATAAAAGTGTGATGATCATCATTATTAGAGCATTGTCCCAGTGAGGAAAGAATGATGGAGACTATGATTCCCCCACAAGTCGGGATGAGACTCCAGACGAAAAAAAAGAGGCCAAAGAAGCCCAAATAAAAAAATAGAAAGGCCATAAAAAAGGAGAAAGGCCATAATATATATATATAATGAGAGAAAAAGAGAGAAGGGACAATGTTACTATCCTTTTACCACACTTGTGCTTCAAAGTAGCACCATGATCTTCATAGTAGAGAGTCTCTCATGTTATCACTTTCATATACTAGTGGGAATTTTACATTATAGAACTTGGCTTGTATATTCCAATGATGGGCTTCCTCAAATTGCCCTAGGTCTTCATGAGCAAGCAAGTTGGATGCACAACCACTTAGTTTCTTTTTGAGCTTTCATATACTTATAGCTCTAGTGCATTCGTTGCATGGCAATCCCTACTCACTCACATTGATATCTATTGATGGGCATCTCCATAGCCCGTTGATACGCCTAGTTGATGTGAAACTATCTTCTCCCTTTTTGTCTTCTCCACAACCACCATTCTGTTCCACCCATGGTGCTATATCCATGGCTCACGCTCATGTATTGCGTGAAGATTGAAAAAGTTTTGAAAAAGTTAGAGTATGAAAAAATTGCTTGGCTTGTCATCGGGGTTGTGCATGATTTAAATACTTTGTGTGGGGAAGATGAAGCATAGCCAGACTATATGATTTTGTAGGGATAACTTTCTTCGGCCATGTTATTTTGAGAAGACATAATTGCTTTGTTAGTATGCTTGAAGTATTATTATTTCTTATGTCAATATAAACCTTTGTCTTGAATCTTTCTAATCTGAATATTCATACCACAATTAAGAGGATTTGCATTGAAATTATGCCAAGTAGCACTCCACATCAAAAATTCTCTTTTTATCATTTACCTACTCGAGGACGAGCAGGAATTGAGCTTGGGGATGCCTGATACGTCTCCAACGTATCTATAATTTTTGATTGCTCCATGCTATATTATCTACTGTTTTGGACTATATAGGGCTTTATTTTCCACTTTTATATTGTTTTGGGACTAACCTATTAACCGGAGGCCCAGCCCAGAATTGTTGTTTTTGCCTATTTCAGTGTTTCGAAGAAACGGAATATCAAACGGAGTCCAAATGGAATAAAATCTTCGGGAACGTGATTTTCTCATCGAACGTGATCCAGGAGACTTGGACCCTGCTCCAAGGAACAAAAGAGGCGGTCATGAGGGTGGGGGGCGCGCCCCCCTGCCTCGTGGGCCCCTTGTTGCTCCTCCGACATACTTCTTCCTCCTATATATACACACGTACCCCCAAACGATCAGAACAGGAGCCAAAAACCTAATTCCATCGCCACAACTTTCCGTATCCACGAGATCCCATCTTGGGGCCTATTCCGGAGCTCCGCCGGAAGAGAGCCGTCATCATGGAGGGCTTCTACATCATCCTAGCCCCTCTGATGAAGTGTGAGTAGTTTACCTCAGACCTTCGGGTCCATAGTTAGTAGCTAGATGGCTTCTTCTCTCTCTTTGAATCTCAATACAAATTTCTCCCCCTCTCTCATGGAGATCTATTCAATGTAATCTTCTTTTTGCAGTGTGTTTGTTGAGACCGATGAATTGTGGGTTTATGATCAAGTCTATCTATGAATAATATTTGAATCTTCTCTGAATTCTTTTATGTATGATTGGTTATCTTTGCAAGTCTCTTCGAATTATCCGTTTGGTTTGGCCAACTAGATTGGTAGTTCTTGCCATGGGAGAAGTGCTTAGCTTTGGGTTCGATCTTGCGGTGTCCTTTCCCAGTGACAGAAGGGGCAGCAAGGCACGTATTGCATCGTTGCCATCGAGGATAACAAGATGGGGTTTATTTCATATTGCATGAATTTATCTCTCTACATCATGTCATCTTGCTTAAGGCGTTACTCTGTTTTTAACTTAATACTCTAGATGCATGCTGGATAGCGGTCGATGAGTGGAGTAATAGTAGTAGATGCAGAATCATTTCGGTCTACTTGTCACGGACGTGATGCCTATATACATGATCATTCCTAGATATTCTCATAATTATGCTCAATTTTGTCAATTGTTCAACAGTAATTTGTTCACCCACCGTAGAATACTTATGCTCTTGAGAGAAGCCACTAGTGAAACCTATGGCCCCCGGGTCTATTCTCATCATATCAATCTCCGTCACTTTAATATTGTTTTGCTATTTATTTTTCCTTTACTTTTTACTTTGAATCTTTATATAAAAAAACCAAACAATTTATTCTATCTATCAGATCTCACTCTCGTAAGTGACCGTGAAGGGCCTGATAACCCCTAATCGCGTTGGTTGCGAGTAGCTATCGTTTTGTGCAGGTACGAGGGACTTGAGCATGGCCTCCTACTGGATCGATACCTTGGTTCTCAAAAACTGAGGGAAATACTTACGCTACTCTGCTGCATCATCCCTTCCTCTTCGGGGAAAACCAACGCAAGTTCAAGACGTAGCAAGAAGGATTTCTGGCGCCGTTGCCGGGGAGTCTACGCAAAAGTAAATATACCAAGTACTCATCACAATCCCCATCTCTCGCATTACATTATTTGCCATTTGCCTCTCGTTTTCCTCTCCCCCCAATTCACCCTTGCCGTTTTATTCACCCTCTCTCTCTCTCTATCCTCCCTCTCTATTTGCCTCTTTTTGCCCGTTTCTTATTTGCCCGTATGGTTGGAATAGTTGTTTATTTATTACTAAACAGAGAACCTAAGATCTATGGATCCTCATCCACTTGCTAATCTTTTTAAGAGATCCAATTATGATGAACCAATTGCTAGTGAGTTTTGTGCACTAGATTATCTTTATGAAGTTTTGCTTGAAATTCGTGAATCTGAAAAGTGTGGTGAATTACTTTATGAAGCGATTCACGATAGATCTTTGAATAAAAAGCATGCTTGCAATGATTTTACTATAAATTCTCTTGATGTCACTTGTGCTATAATATGCAAAACCCTAAGCTTGGGGATGCTAGTTTTGCTATGTCTACTACTTGTTGTAATGATCATGATTGGGGTGATTCTTCTTATGATATTGAAAATTTATTTAAGCCCCATGATAAATATGAGATTGATAATATTGTTTGCAATATTATTGAAAGTGGGTTTGGAAGAGTGTCAACTTTAGATCCCACATATTTGGAGAATGTTCAATCTTATGAAGGTTTTGATAAAAGTGGGTTTGGAAAGGTCATGACTTTAGTTAATGTTAATCCCACTATTCTGGAAGAGTGTCAACTTTGCATGCATATGGATCGTGTCGAAAATATTTTGTGTGATAGATATTTTGTTGAATTTGCTTATGATCCCTCATGCAATTATTATGAGAGAGGAAAATATGGTGGTAGAAATTTTCATGTTACTAAATTACCTCTCGTTATGTTGAGATTGCTATTGTTTCTTTCCGTTTCCTTGCATACGCTAGTTTTTGCTTGCCTTGGTAATTTGTTTTCCTATAAGATGCCTATGCATAGGAAGTATGTTAGACTTAGATGTGTTTGCCACATGCTCTATGATGCTCTCTTTGTGCTTCAATTCTTGTCTTTCATGTGAGCATCATTAAAATTATCAATGCCTAGCTTTAAGGATTTAAAGAAAAGCGCTTGTTGGGAGACAACCCAATATTTATCCTTCCTGTTATTTAATAAATAAATTATCTAGCCTATTTTTTGGTTGTGTTTTTTTTGTTTAATTAGTGTTTGTGCCAAGTAGAACCGTTGGGAAGACTTGGGGAAAGTCTTGTTGAACTTGGTGTAAAAAACAGAAACTTTAGCGCTCACGAGAACTGCTGGAATTTTTATTTGAAGAGTTATATTTAGTTAATTCTTTTTGTAGATGATTAATATATAAATTCCTCACGTCAAGAAATTTATTTTAGAATTTTTGGGGTTCCAGATCTTGCGCTAGCTACAGATTACTGCAGACTGTTCTGTTTTTGACAGATTCTGTTTTTCGTGTGTTGTTTGCTTATTTTGATGAATCTATGGCTAGTAAAATAGTTTATAATCCATAGATAAGTTGGAATACAGTAGGTTTAACACCAATATAAATAAATAATGAGTTAATTACAGTACCTTGAAGTGGTCTTTTGTTTTCTTTCGCTAACGGAGCTCACGAGTTTTCTATTTTGAGTTTTGTGTTGTGAAGTTTTCAAGTTTTGGGTAAGAATTTGATGGATTATGGAACAAGGAGTGGCAAGAGCCTAAGCTTGGGGATGCCCATGGCACCCCCAAGATAATCCAAGGACACCAAAAAGTCAAAGCTTGGGGATGCCCCGGAAGGCATCCCCTCTTTCGTCCACTTCCATCGGTAACTTTACTTGGAGCTATATTTTTATTCACCAAGATGATATGTGTTTTGCTTGGAGCGTCTTGTATTATTTGTGTATTTGTTTGCTTGTATGCCACAATCATCCTTTCTGTACACACCTTTTGAGAGAGCCATGCATGAATTAAAATTTGATAGAATACTCTATGTGCTTCACTTATATCTTTTGAGCTAAGTAGTTTTGCTCTATGTGCTTCACTTAGATTTTTTAGAGCACAGTGGTGGATTTGTTTTAAAGAAACTATTGATCTCTAATGCTTCACTTCAATTATTTTGAGAGTCTCTTAATAGCATGGTAATTTGCTTAATAATAATATGCTTGGTATTCAAGATTTGTGAAACTTTCTTTTGAGTGTGTTGAATACTAAGAAAAGATTGAAGCATGATAATTATTTTGAGATATGGAGGTGATAATATTAAAGTCATGCTAGTGGAGTAGTTGTGAATTTAAAGAATACTTGTGTTGAAGTTTGTGATTCCCGTAGCATGCACGTATGGTGAACCGTTATGTGATGAAGTCGGAGCATGATTTATTTATTGATTGTCTTCCTTATGAGTGGCGGTCGGGGACGAGCGATGGTCTTTTCCTACCAATCTATCCCCCTAGGAGCATGCGCGTAGTACTTTGCTTTGATAACTTCTAGATTTTTGCAATAAGTATATGAGTTCTTTATGACTAATGTTGAGTCCATGGATCATACGCACTCTCACCCTTCCACCTTTGCTAGCCTCTCTAATACCGCGCACCTTTCGCCGGTATCATACACCTGCCATATACCTTCCTCAAAACAGCCACCATACCTACCTATTATGGCATTTCCATAGCCATTCCGAGATATATTGCCATGCAACTTTCCATCATCTAGTTCATCATGACACATCCATCATTGTCATATTGCTTAGCATGATCATGTAGTTGACATAGTATTTGTGGCAAAGCCACCGTTCATAATTTTCATACTTGTCACTCTTGATTCATTGCATATCCCGGTACACCGTCGGAGGCATTCATATAGAGTCATATTTTGTTCTGAGTATCGAGTTGTAATTGTTCAGTTGTAAGAAAAATAAAAGTGTGATGATCATCATTATTAGAGCATTGTCCCAGTGAGGAAAGAATGATGGAGACTATGATTCCCCCACAAGTCGGGATGAGACTCCGGACGAAAAAAAAGAGGCCAAAGAAGCCCAAATAAAAAAATAGAAAGGCCATAAAAAAGGAGAAAGGCCATAATATATATATATAATGAGAGAAAAAGAGAGAAGGGACAATGTTACTATCCTTTTACCACACTTGTGCTTCAAAGTAGCACCATGATCTTCATAGTAGAGAGTCTCTCATGTTATCACTTTCATATACTAGTGGGAATTTTACATTATAGAACTTGGCTTGTATATTCCAATGATGGGCTTCCTCAAATTGCCCTAGGTCTTCATGAGCAAGCAAGTTGGATGCACAACCACTTAGTTTCTTTTTGAGCTTTCATATACTTATAGCTCTAGTGCATTCGTTGCATGGCAATCCCTACTCACTCACATTGATATCTATTGATGGGCATCTCCATAGCCCGTTGATACGCCTAGTTGATGTGAAACTATCTTCTCCCTTTTTGTCTTCTCCACAACCACCATTCTGTTCCACCCATGGTGCTATATCCATGGCTCACGCTCATGTATTGCGTGAAGATTGAAAAAGTTTTGAAAAAGTTAGAGTATGAAAAAATTGCTTGGCTTGTCATCGGGGTTGTGCATGATTTAAATACTTTGTGTGGGGAAGATGAAGCATAGCCAGACTATATGATTTTGTAGGGATAACTTTCTTCGGCCATGTTATTTTGAGAAGACATAATTGCTTTGTTAGTATGCTTGAAGTATTATTATTTCTTATGTCAATATAAACCTTTGTCTTGAATCTTTCTAATCTGAATATTCATACCACAATTAAGAGGATTTGCATTGAAATTATGCCAAGTAGCACTCCACATCAAAAATTCTCTTTTTATCATTTACCTACTCGAGGACGAGCAGGAATTGAGCTTGGGGATGCCTGATACGTCTCCAACGTATCTATAATTTTTGATTGCTCCATGCTATATTATCTACTGTTTTGGACTATATAGGGCTTTATTTTCCACTTTTATATTGTTTTGGGACTAACCTATTAACCGGAGGCCCAGCCCAGAATTGTTGTTTTTGCCTATTTCAGTGTTTCGAAGAAACGGAATATCAAACGGAGTCCAAATGGAATAAAATCTTCGGGAACGTGATTTTCTCATCGAACGTGATCCAGGAGACTTGGACCCTGCTCCAAGGAACAAAAGAGGCGGTCATGAGGGTGGGGGGCGCGCCCCCCTGCCTCGTGGGCCCCTTGTTGCTCCTCCGACATACTTCTTCCTCCTATATATACACACGTACCCCCAAACGATCAGAACAGGAGCCAAAAACCTAATTCCATCGCCACAACTTTCCGTATCCACGAGATCCCATCTTGGGGCCTATTCCGGAGCTCCGCCGGAAGAGAGCCGTCATCATGGAGGGCTTCTACATCATCCTAGCCCCTCTGATGAAGTGTGAGTAGTTTACCTCAGACCTTCGGGTCCATAGTTAGTAGCTAGATGGCTTCTTCTCTCTCTTTGAATCTCAATACAAATTTCTCCCCCTCTCTCATGGAGATCTATTCAATGTAATCTTCTTTTTGCAGTGTGTTTGTTGAGACCGATGAATTGTGGGTTTATGATCAAGTCTATCTATGAATAATATTTGAATCTTCTCTGAATTCTTTTATGTATGATTGGTTATCTTTGCAAGTCTCTTCGAATTATCCGTTTGGTTTGGCCAACTAGATTGGTAGTTCTTGCCATGTGAGAAGTGATTAGCTTTGGGTTTGATCTTGCGGTGTCCTTTCCCAGTGACAGAAGGGGCAGCAAGGCACGTATTGCATCGTTGCCATCGAGGATAACAAGATGGGGTTTATTTCATATTGCATGAATTTATCTCTCTACATCATGTCATCTTGCTTAAGGCGTTACTCTGTTTTTAACTTAATACTCTAGATGCATGCTGGATAGCGGTCGATGAGTGGAGTAATAGTAGTAGATGCAGAATCATTTCGGTCTACTTGTCACGGACGTGATGCCTATATACATGATCATTCCTAGATATTCTCATAATTATGCTCAATTTTGTCAATTGTTCAACAGTAATTTGTTCACCCACCGTAGAATACTTATGCTCTTGAGAGAAGCCACTAGTGAAACCTATGGCCCCCGGGTCTATTCTCATCATATCAATCTCCGTCACTTTAATATTGTTTTGCTATTTATTTTTCCTTTACTTTTTACTTTGAATCTTTATATAAAAAAACCAAACAATTTATTCTATCTATCAGATCTCACTCTCGTAAGTGACCGTGAAGGGCCTGATAACCCCTAATCGCGTTGGTTGCGAGTAGCTATCGTTTTGTGCAGGTACGAGGGACTTGAGCATGGCCTCCTACTGGATCGATACCTTGGTTCTCAAAAACTGAGGGAAATACTTACGCTACTCTGCTGCATCATCCCGTCCTCTTCGGGGAAAACCAACGCAAGCTCAAGACATAGCACTATACTACATGCAAAATGGCTATGGCTAGCGCTTATTTGGAGGATGAGGTAGTGATTTGGGTGGAAAGTATCGCGTCGGGCGGTCGGGGCATGTGAGATGGAGAAGGAGGAGGAGGATGGGGGTGGGGGTGGGGTGTGCATTACCTGTGTATATTGACGAGGTCGCGCAACAGGAAGGAGCATCGCCGCGACCATGCGGAGCTGCAAACAAGTAGCGAAGGTTTGAACTTGGAAAGTAAGGAGGAAACATCATAAATGTGGCTTTTGGTCGGGGGAGGGGACGAGGAGCTAGATATTTCCGCAGTTGCCAAAAAAATTGTTCGGTGCAGCGAAAAACTAGTGCGCAAGTGTGGTTGACGCGATGGCGGGGGACTATAGCCGATGAAGCTTCCCACGTAAGCCATACATGAGGGTGCCCCAAGACATTTTATACTCCATCGCACATGATTCTTGCTAATAAATTGTTTGTTGTATACTTGATTATTTCATTCTGATTTCAAAGACAAAACAGGGTTGCGGTGGGAAAAGACGGTGTTTGAATTGCTAGAACATTTATCTGCAGTGAACATATAGCTATAGGAGTGTCATGTTAAAATTTGGAATTATTCAGGGTTCATTTGGTCCTTTTTATACATTAATTGAGTTTCTAGGCATTTAATGTGCATAATTCAAATTTGAACTACAGGCACATGCTCCAGTGCACCAAAATGGGTTTAAAATCATATATGTGTCCTTGAGTGAATGTTTAGGTCACATGCAAGAAATGAGAATGAATTTCAAACATCTGGGTGTCGTGGCTCGGCCATAAACATTGAGAAACTTGGTTTTAAAACTCCTGTAAATCCAAAGCTCGCCTTAAGATCATGAAACTTGACATGGTGTTATGACATGGCACCAACATGTTGTGGTAAAAAATTTGTCTGATTTGGGACAAGTTTTAGTATAAACTTCTTACAAAGTGGAGCTTCTCTCAAGAAGCCCCATGGTTCCGAGAGGGAACATGTCATCTCTGTGTGTGAAATGACATATGTTGCCTCTTCCCGCCTTGATTTATTTTATAGAGGCAACATGCAACTATAGGAGTGGCTTGTTACAATTTGAAATTATTCATGGTTAATTTGGCCTTTTTATACATTATTTGAGTTTCTAGGAATTTAATGTGCATAATTCAAATTTAAACTACATGCACATGCTCCAATGCACCAAAATGGGTTGAAAAATCATATATGTGTCCATGGATGAATGTTTAGGTCCCATGCAAGAAATGAGAATGCATTTCAAACATCTAGGCGTTGTGGCTCGGCCGGAAACATTGGCAAACTTGGTTTTAAAAATTCTGTAAATCCAAAACTTGCCTGAAAATCATGAAACTTGGCATAGTGTCATGACATGGCACCAACATCCTGTGGTAAAATATTATCCGATTTGGGACAAGTTTGGGTATAAGCTGCTTACAAACCATATCTTCTCTCAAGAAGCCTCATGGTTCCGAGAGGGAACGTGTCACCTCGGTGTGCGAAACGACATACGCTGCCTCTTCATTGAATTTTTTACAAAGGCAACATGCAATGTCGTGTTACAATTTGGAATTATTCAGGGTCCATTTGGCCTTTTATACATTATTTGAGTTTCTAGGCATTTAATGTGCATAAATCAAATTTGAACTACAGGCACATGCCCTAGTGCACCAAAATGGGTTGAAAAATCATATATGTGTCCTTGGGTGAATGTTTAGGTCCCATGCAAGAAATGAGAATGAATTTCAAACATATGGGCGTCGTGCCTCAGCCGGAAACATTGAAAAACTTGGTTTTAAAATTACTGTAAATCCAAAACTCGCGTGAAAATCATGAAACTTGACATGGTGTCATGGCATGGCACTAGCATTGTCATGGTTGTGTCATGGCATATGTCCTCGTGAAAGGACTAAGTCTGGAGGCCATCGCAACTAGGTGGTTGCTTGAACGAGGTTGATCGGGAACGGATGACACAAGTTTACCCAGGTTCGACCCCTCACGGTGGAGGTAAAGACCTACTTCCTGCTTGATTGATATTGCTAGATATCTCGATTACAAGGATGAAGATTCGCTAACCTAGCTCTCGAGAGATTTAAACTTAGTCTTTCTATCCTAGGGTCTCCCCTTTATATAACAGGCTGAGTCTTCTAGGTTTACATGAGATTCTGGATCGTACTACTAACCTGTCTCCTACTCTAATTTTTACTCATCTTACTTCCCAAGTTAAGGAATCTTCCATCGGGGCCTTCCCCACAAGCTGGCCCACTTGGAATCTCCATGAGTCGGCCATAGGCCGGGTCATGCTTTAGGCCCTTACCCCTTGTCGCGTTACCATGACCCGGAGAATAGGGCGACTGATAGTGCTTCTGGGCACTTGGCCGGGTCACACCTAAAGTCGGGTCTTAGTCAGAGGTAATATCTCCAACAAACATGATGTGGTAAAAAATTATCCAATTTGGGACAAATTTTGGTATAAACTTCTTACAAACAAACTTAGCTTCTCTCAAGAAGTCTCATGGTTCTGAGAGGGAACATGTCACCTTTGTGTGCGAAACGATATACGCTGCCTCTCCCCACCTTGATTTATTTTACAGAGGCAACATGCAACTATAGGAGTGTCATGCTAAAAATATAAAATTATTCAGGGTCATTATGCCTTTTTTTATAAATTATTTGAGTTTTCTAGGCATTTTGGAGCAAATAGCTGCCACGTTATTATCGCAAATGATTGTATTATTCCAACTGTGGGTGTTCCACCACTACTGCAGGATGGTCCAAACGCGACAGTACAATCAAAGACCCTTCGACGAAACTATGTGTGATGCATTAATCGCAAACAGTGGTGTAAGAAAACCATAAAAAATTATACAAACTTTTTGCGATGGCGCAGACATCAAACACGGTTCAGATCAGAGTAGCGTGTGCGATATGTGGAATACGGTTGGTCCATACGAACTGTTTGCAATGAGCACAACAACAGAAACGGTCAGCCAGATGAGGGTGTCTACGTGATATATGGCATACAGTTCACTCGGATCAACTGTTTGTGATTAGGTGATGTGGTTTGAACTACGTCGGTATTTCCCCAAAGAGGAAGGGATGATGCATCACAACTATGGTGGGTATTTCCCTCAGCGACGAGACCAAGTTTATCAAACTAGTAGGAGAGCTAGGCAACACTATGTAAACGGTACCTGCACACAAAGAACAAATACTTGCAACCCGACGTGTAAGAGGGGTTGTCAATCCCTCCCGGGTAAAAAGATAGATAAATTTGTAGTAGATTGGATAAATAGATCTCGCGAAAACGTGAAGTAAAATAAATAACAAAAGGGTGCAACAAGGTGTTTTTGGTTTTTTGGATTAATAGATCTGAAAATAAAAGCGAATAAAAATAGATCTCAAAGACAAATATGATAAAGAATAGACCTGGGGGCCGTAGATTGCACTAGTGGCTTTGACAAATGACACTGTTACAAGGTTGACAAAGGGCAATGTTACTAGATCGACAAATGTCAATCTTTCGAGATTGACAAATGGCAATATACCCAATATGACAGATGCAAACCTTATCAAATTGTATGCACGTGGTTGCACACGGGTCATCAGAAAAAACCGATTGCGTTGAAGGGATGTACAAATCCCGCGCGCCATATTTTTCTCTTGGCTTAGTGGCGAAGGAACCATGATACGTCTCCAACGTATCTATAATTTTCGATTGTTCCATGCTATTATATTATCAACCTTGGATGTTTTATATGCATTTATATGCTATTTTATATGATTTTTGGGACTAACCTATTAACCTAGAGCCTAATGCCAGTTTCTGTTTTTCCTTCTTTTAGAGTATCGCAGAAAAGGAAAATCAAATGGAGTCCAATTGACCTGAAACTTCACGGAACTTATTTTTGGAACGGAAGCAATCCAGGAGACTTGGAGTAGACGTCAGGGAAGCTTCGTGGGAGGCACGAGGCAGGGAGGCGCGCCCAACCCCCTGGGCGCACCCCCACCCTCGTGGGCCCCTCGTGGCTCCCCTGGCCGACTTCTTTCGCCTATATATGTCCATATACCCTAAAAACATCGGGGAACATAATTGTCAGGACCCCGATTCCAAGTCACATCGATCTAGCCGGTAACACCTCATATCACTTTGCGGCCTCATGCACGGTATTCCACGGGTGTCGCCTTACCATTGCCCGGGACCGTTTGTGCCTTTTGGCTCACGTATATGATAGTGTCGCTAGCATCCATATGACAGAGAACCCGGGCCGACATGGCTAGTCGTGAACCCAAAGCGGCACTAACCTATGGGGACAGGCATACATGAATCACATCGAGCATGTCGGTCAGCAGCGTGTGAATCCGGGCTATAGCACTGGGCTAACAGGACTCCGGGAACCCGGGCTGTAGCAGGCTAGGCAGGACTCCGGATGTCACCGCGTGACATTTCCCCGAAGGGCCAGACACAGGAACGAAGTGAAACACATGCCGGCCAGTCAAGTGTCCTGAGCAGTAGTGCTGGGCTAGCAGGACTCCGGTGAACTGGGCTGTAGCAGACTACTATGGCTCGTGGAAGCACCAGACTACATTTCCCCATAAGAGAGGCTGCCAAGGATAAACAACTAGATTGTCGGATCCCACACATACCAAGCATTTCAATCATACACACAATATGCTCGATATGTGTAAATACAACATGGCATCACAACATAACTCTACAACTCAAGTATTTATTCATTAGGCTCCGAGGAGCGAGATATTACAAACATGGGTCTCATGACCCAATAATCATAGCATACAATTCAGAGCACATGCAGAAGCTTAACATGTCTGAGTACAGACATCTACAAATGGGAAGGCTAAGAAGCCTGACTATCTACCAGATCCTGCCGAGGGCACAAGATCGTAGCTGAGGTAACAAGCTAAACGTTCAAGTCCACGTCGAACTACTAGCGAGGCTGAAGTCTCTCTGCAAAAACATAAATTAAGCAAACGTGAGTACAAATGTACTCAGCAAGACTTACATCAGAACTAACTACATACGCATCGGTATCAACAAGGGGGGGTGGTGGAGTTTAACTGCAGCAAGCCAGCTTTGACTCAGTGGCTAACCTGAACTACGACTGCAAGCAACTGTCTTGAGGTGGCGCACACGAGTCCACATATTCACCATATCAATGCACCACTATGGATCCGCTCCCGTCTCCCTACGAGAATGCCATCCATAGCACTCACGCTTCTCTTGCGCATTTTAGAGTATCCACTTCCACTTGTCTATGAACTGTTATAGGCAACCCAGAAGTCCTTTACCGCGGACGCGGCTATTCAAATAGTTTTATACCCTGCAGGGGTGTTGTTGAGGATATTACTACTGGGCATAAACCAGCCTACCTGGGCCAGGTTAACTTCATCAGTAGTTCAAAGGTGTTAAAGCCCAAAGAGGCAGATGAGGGCCCAATGCCTGTAGTCGGTTTAAGACCTGTAGCTGTAAACCGGAAATATGTAAACTTGTATTGTAAGTAGGCAATAAGGAGAGACCAACCCGGATACGAGTATGAACCGGCGTTGGGACTCTGTGGACCGACGGGCATCACCCGTGTATATAAGGGGACGACCCGGCGGCGGTTCAAGGACAGACAACAACTCGAGACATATGCGAAGCTTGTTTGCTCCCTAGTCATCAAAACCTCATCAATTCCATCACAACTAGATGTAGGCTTTTACCTTCATCGAAGGGGCCGAACTAGTATAAACTCTCTTGCATCCTTGTGTCCGCTTTAACCCCTTCAAGCTAACCCATTGCGATGTCCCCACGACTAAGTCCTTTCTCTAGGACATCTGCCGTGACAAAACCACGACAGTTGGCGCCCACCATGGGGCTATCGCACGATGGTTTCCGGTTCTTGGAGGGCCGCTTTGAAGGACTCGAGGGCTACGCCGTAGGCCGGATGACTAAGAGTCGTCGCGGCAAGCTCTACATCGATGATGCAGGCCAGGGTCCTGAGGCCGGCTCAATTGAGTACGGATACTGGGTCCCCTTTGGTGGCATTCATGTTTTCATTGGCAAGATCGGTGAACCGGGCCCTGAGTCAGACATCTGCACCGACCTCGTTGAGACGGCTCAGCTTGCGCGATCCGCCCGGGTTAAACCGGCCGTGAAGCATGCCTTCGTGGGAGTCATCCATGGAGGGAGTTATGAGGACGGATCGGAATTTCGCGGCGCGATCGTCGTTCGTTCCAATGACGAGTCTTCGACCGGAGAAATCGAATCTCTTTATCAGCTACAAGATGGCCGGATTGGGAGCTGTTCCGATGGCGACAGTATTCCGGACTCCTCTGATCTGCCCAACCGGGTGGGAATATTCATGGTCGGAACACAGGCAGCGCTTCATTCTTCGATAGCTGCGGCAACGATTTCCGGTTCAGTAGCGGTGACGGCTGCCGGGACAGGAGGCCCTGTGCGCCCGCCGGCTCAGGTTCTATCAGAACTATTTGATGCATTGGTTGTGCTTGTGGCGGAGGTTAATCCACCAGATCAGGATGTTCACAACGCGGAGATTGCAAAGGTGAAGGAACAGATCACCCAGGCCAAGACAGATCCGGTGGCTAAGGACGCCAGGATGGCCGCAGAGCGGGCCGCTTTAGACGCCCAGGCTTACCGGCTTATGTTGGATCAGAGCGCGTCGCATGAAGTCATGAGGAGGAAGCACCGTTCCCGTTTACCTCCGGTTTTCGAGGCTAGAGACCTTTTCAACACTCCAGGACCAAGAGCCGGCAATCCGCTGGAGGGAAACCGGCCAGAAGCCCCTGGGATCGGTGCACCAGTTCAGCCTCGTCAGATGGACCCGCCTCGTCAAAACACCGTCATACCTCAGGCTGCTTTAACACCTCCGGGTCACTACTCCAACCCAATGGACAATCTCGTTGCCGCTGCTGCACGGCTGGAGGCCATTCCAATTGAAGGTGACTCGCCGCAGGCAGTAGAGACGCGACAGGTCAAGGAGCTTCTGAGGAGAGCTTTGTCCCAACAGGAAGCATACTCGTACAGCCGCGACCGGATCCACTCGACCCCCGTCCAAGCCGGAGCTATAGCAGACATATGGACGAACCGGCAGTGTCGAGTAACGAACGACGGGGAGCACCTCGTGACAACAACCCGGCAGGTGGTGCTGATAACGCTCAGGGAGTGGTGGACCGGGCCCGCGCGCAGGGAGGCCGAGTTAGCCGCACAACATCAGGCTCGGCAGCTCACGCCGGTTCGTCCAACCACATCGACTGAACCTGGTGTTACCTCCAGTTCCTTGGGGTGCCTTGCCTTATCCCCGCTTTACGCAATGTGCGCCTGCCCAAGGATTTCAAAGGCCCGCGCAAGGTACCGAATTACACGACGGATCAGCCTCCGGAGACATGGGTGGAGAGCTATGAGATGGCCATGGAGATGCTTGATGTGGATGACGCGGCGTGTGCGAAGTACTTCACCATGATGCTGGAAGGAACGGCCCGTACTTGGTTAAAAAGCTTGCCGGCTAATTCTATCAGTTCATGGTCCCAGTTACGAGCCCGGTTTATCAGCAACTTCAAGGATACCTGTAAACAGCCTATGTCGATAGTAGACTTAGCTGCATGCGTCCAGGAGAAAGGAGAATCAACGACTCATTGGGTGCGACGGGTCTCACAAGTGTTGCATTCCTCAGATCGCATCAACGCTGACACCACAGTATTAACCCTAGAAGGCAACTGCCGGTTTGGGCCCCTGAAGCTAAAGTTGGGGCGGATGAAGTGTCATTGCACCGACATGGGGACCCTCATGGCCGCTTTGGTGAAATATGTTGATTCTGATAGTACCAAGGATACCGAATCTGATGATGACAAGACAGGGAAGGGGAAGAAGAACAGCAGCTCCAAAGGTCAGCAGCATCACTGGACAAGCAATGGTGGTGGGGGCAAGCGTAAAGCGGATGGTAACATGGACTTTGTGGCTAATACCAATGCACAGGATAATGGCCAGCGACACAAGGGTAGACCGAAGAATCATAATGGAGCATCCAACCCTAACCCAAACCGCCTGAACTACCTGTTAAACCAGCCATGTCCAAAACATGGGACGAAGGAGGTGCGAGCCAACCACCTTTGGAAAGATTGCTTTATTATGCAGGAGTTCAAGAATTCTAATAATTTCCGGTATGACCACGAATCTGGCGGTGGCTCGGGATCCGGGCCGGGTTACAGTGGAGGAAGTTCCGGTTCAGGGTTCAATGGTAACCCGGGCGGACATAATGGTCAAAATAGTCAGAACAACCAAGGTGGTTACAACCAACAGCAGCAACAGTCAGGTTACCAGTGCAACCCAAAGCAGCTGAGTAGTGGGCTGTACCATGTCTTCACCACTAGCTTGGACAAGCGAGTTCGGAAAGTTCAGAGGCGGGCGGTCAACTCTGTTGAACCGGCCATACCCCGTTATCTACGTTGGTCTGAGCAGCCCATCATATGGAGCAGAGAAGATCATCCTCCCCAGGTCGATAATCCAGGTCAGTTGGCTCTGGTGGTGGCGCCTCAGGTGGGAGGTTATAAGTTCACCAAGGTGCTCATGGATGGAGGAAGCAGCATTAACATCCTATACTATGAGACCTTCCGCCGTATGGGACTAACAGATAAGAATCTCAAACCGTCTAATACAGTATTCCACGGTGTAGTGCCCGGCAGGTCAGCGTATCCCGTTGGTAAGATAGCTCTGGAAGTGGCCTTTGGGGATGACCACGATTCCAGGTCAGAGACATTGATGTTTGAAGTGGTGAAAATCTAGAGTCCATATCACGCTCTGTTTGGGCGGCCGGCTTACGCCAAGTTTATGGCACGGCCTTGTTATGTGTATTTGCAGCTCAAGATGTCGAGTCACAGGGGGACAATAACGGTTCATGGAAGCCGCAAAATTGCTTTGGAGTGTGAGGAAGGAGATGCGGCTTATGCCGAGTCGGTTTGTGCCACCGAGGAGTTAAAATACTATAAGGACAATGTCGATCCGGCGGACATGACTCCGTTGAAAAAGCCAACTACGGAGCATGATCCGGCTTTGAAGTTCAAATCGGTAGGAGAAACTAAGCTTGTTGACTTCGTACCTGGCGATTTGTCCAAGCAGTTCAGCATCAGTGCCAACTTGGATTCAAAATAGGAAAGCGCGCTCATCGAGTTCATCCGTGAGAATCGGGGCATTTTTGCATGGAAGCCCTCTGACATGCCAGGTGTACCGAGGGAACTCGCTGAGCACACCCTTAATGTGGATCCTAAATATAAACCGGTGAAACAGTTCCTCCGCCGGTTTAACGAAGAAAGACGCAAGGCGATTGGAGAAGAGGTAGCCAGGCTCTTAGCGGCTGGGTTTATTGTGGAAGTTTTCCACCCTGAGTGGCTTGCCAATCTGGTACTGGTCCTCAAGAAAAACGGCACCTAGCGCATGTGTGTGGATTACACGGATCTTAATAAAGCTTATCCAGCAGATCCTTTTCCCCTCCCCCGTATTGATCAAATTATTGATGCTACGGTGGGTTGTGAGCGTTTAAGCTTTTTGGATGCATATTCTGGCTATCATCAGATCAAAATGGCAGTTAAGGACCAGGAGAAGATGGCGTTTATAACTCCCTTTGGAGCCTTCTGCTATGTGTCTATGCCCTTCGGGCTCAAGAGTGCCCAGGCAACTTATCAACGGTGTGTACAAAATTGTCTTCACAAGCAGATTGGCCGTAATGTACATGCTTACATGGATGATATCATGCTTAAATCTAGGGAGAAGGAGACTTTGATCGACGATTTGAAGGAAACTTTTGATAACCTAAGGACATACAAGATGATGCTTAATCCGGACAAATGTGTTTTCGGTGTACCGGCGAGCAAGTTATTGGGTTTTCTGGTGTCCAACAGGGGAATTGAGGCTAATCCGGAGAAGATCACGGCCATCACCTCCCTGGCTAAACCAAAGTGTATCAATGATGTTCAACGACTGGCCGGCCAGATTGCGGCATTAAGCCGGTTTATCAGTCTTCTTGGTGAGAAGGCAATTCCTTTGTATCAGATGTTGAAAAAGATAGATCAGTTTGTCTGGAGTTCTGCCGCTGATGAAGCGTTTGAGGATTTAAAGCGGCAACTGGCCAATCCGCCGGTGCTTGCCGCTCCCATTGACAAGGAGCCACTGCTGCGATATGTTGCTGCCAATGTTCGGGCGGTCAGCGTGGCCATGGTAGTAGAACGGAAGGAGGCAGGTAAGGAGCATCCGGTTCAACGTCCGGTCTATTATATCAGCGAGGTACTAATTGAGTCCAAGCAAAGGTATCCGCATTGGTAGAAGCTGGTGTATGGAGTTTTTATGGCAAGCCGAAAGCTTAAACAATACTTCCAAGGGCACCCAATTACAGTGGTCAGTTCTGCTCCTTTGGGGGATATCATCCAGAACCGGGAAGCTACTGGCCGGATTGCAAAGTGGGCTATAGAGCTGGGGCTGTACGGTTTGAAGTATGTGCCTCGGACAGCGGTTAAGTCTCAAGCACTTGTTGATTTCATCAATGATTGGACGGAAATGCAAGCACCTGAAGAAAAGCCGGATCACACGTATTGGACCATCCATTTTGACGGATCCAGGCAGTTGGAAGGCTCGGGGGCTGGAGTCATATTAACTTCCCCACGAGGTGATAAGTTTTGTTATGTTCTCCGCTTAATGTTCCCTTGTACTAACAATGCAGCTAAGTATGAAGCCTTGCTCCATGGTCTCCAGATGGCTAAGGAGATGAATCTAAGTCAAGTTAAGTGCTTCGGTGACTCGGACCTTGTGGTTCAGCAAGTGTCTGGCACTTGGGACTCCAAGGACCCACTTATGGCAGCATATCGTCGTGAAGTGGATGCCGTTGCAGGTTATTTCAAAGGTTATCAGGTGGATCACGTGGACCGGCGAAAAAATGAAGCGGCGGACGCTTTAAGCTGGCTGGGCTCTCAGCGCAAACCGGTCCCGCCCAATGTGTTTCTGGATGTGCTGCACAACCCGTCAGTCAAGGTCCCAGGTGAAGAGGATTTGGCTATTCCTGATCCGGAGGCTCAATTGGTGGTAGCTATTCATGTTACTCCGGATTGGACGCTTCCTTACCTGGCGTACAAGAACCGGGGCGAGAGGATGAGATTCTGGCCCGGCAGATAATCCGGCGATCCAAGTCCATGACTATTATCAACGGTGAGTTACATCATTGTAGTGTGTCAGGAGCGTTTCAATGCTGCGTGTCTCCTGAAGAAGGCCGCAAAATTTTACGTCAGATCCATGAAGGAGACTGTGGTCACCACGCCGGTTCAAAATCTCTGGTGGCTAAAGCGTTTCGCCATGGCTTCTATTGGTTAACTGCTCATGCTGATGCGGAGGATCTGGTCAGACGATGTGATGGTTGCCAAAGGTTTTCAAGACGTGCTCATGCACCGGCTCAAGAATTAAGAATGATTCCAATTACTTGGCCGTTTGCGACTTGGGGGCTGGATATGGTGGGACCTTTCAAAAGGTCCAAAGATAAGAAGACCCACCTCCTGGTGGCGGTTGACAAATTTACAAAATGGGTGGAGGAAGAACCTGTTAGCAAGTGTGATGTGGCCATGGCGGTTCAGTTCATCAAAAAGGTGATTTTCCGGTTTGGCTTTCCGCACAGTATTATCACAGATAATGCTATGAAAGAGTTCTGCGAACGGGAACACATCCGGCTCGATGTTTCATCAGTGGCGCATCCGCAGTCCAATGGCCAAGCAGAAAGAGCTAATCAAGAGATCTTGAGAGGTATTAAGCCCCGGCTCATGGTTCCTTTGCAGAGAACGCCGGGTTGTTGGGTAGAAGAATTACCATCTGTGTTATGGAGCATCAATACAACACCCAACAGATCAACAGGATACACACCATTCTTCATGGTTTATGGAGCAGAGGCGGTTCTCCCCAGTGATATCCGTCATGATTCACCTCGTGTGGCGGCTTATGTTGAAGTGGACAACGAGACAGCACGGCAAGATGATTTGGACCGGTTGGACGAAGAGCGTGACGTCGCAGCCGCCCGATCGGCGATTTACCAGCAGGATCTTCGTCGTTATCACAGTCGCCGAGTCAGAACCAGAACCTTTCAGGAAGGAGATTTGGTGCTTCGGCTCATCCAAGACCAGTCCGATATGCATAAGCTATCCCCACCTTGGGAGGGGCCTTTCGTGGTCAGCAAGAATCTACACAACGGGTCGTACTATCTGATCGATATTCGAGAGCATAAAGACTCACGCACATCAGAGGAGGAGACCAACAGGCCGTGGAACATAGCTCATCTTCGGCCTTACTATACTTAAGCCATTGGCTATACTTATGTACATACTACGACAATGTATATATTATGATTAAAAATAATAAACCGGAGCCTTAGCTAAATCGGGGTATCTGTTCTTTTAAATCATGTGAGGTTACACGGAGTTGCTCTAAAGCGGCCTCCGGTTTACCCCTTGAGTTAGCTTTACAAAAGCATCATATCACTTGGAGGATTGGTCGTGTCCGAACCAATACCATGCCTCTTGATAGGCGAAAGCCACCAGATCACTTGGGGACTTGGTCACGTCTGAACCAGTCATGCCTCTTGGTCAGCCTAAGGCCACAGAATCACTTGGGGGCTTGGTCGAACCCGAACCATGACCATGCCACTTGATCGACATAAATGCCACGGTTTCAGTTGGGGACCTGGCTGACTAGAACCATAGTTACACCTAACGGGAGCTTGGTCGTGTTCGGCCATGGTAACACCATCTGATCAGCTTTAATAAACCTTTTTTTGCATTTTCTTTATACTTTTCTTTGAAGGGGGATTTTTGCTTTTTTTGTTACATCTTTAAACGGACAAAGTTTTTTTTCGATTGACGGAACACAGTTCACGTCAATCCAGAGACTATTTGCCCGGTGGTTAACATCCTCTTATGGAGTAACACGGAGTTTATTATAAATCGGCGTCATATATATACAGGAGTTGTTATCTCCTCCAATAGTGTGGGTTTGCAAAACTCCGCTTCAAGATTGGCCACGCCAACTTCATGCTCAACAATGGCAGGTATTATGTATCGCAAAAATTCGATCATATACTTAAGAATTTTTGATGTTTTGGCTTTATGTATGCAGACATCATATTCCGCCAGACGGTACAACCGCGGTGGCACTTCAAGAGTTTTTATTGTAGAAAAACGCTTTGGAAAGTTCATCACTACAGGAAAAAATAAATTATGCACGAAGGCATATCAAACATCAAAAGCATCAGCTAGTCTATTACAAGGCAACACGGTGCCCATAATAATATCATTGTTTCTTGAAGGAGAGACAGTTTTAAAACCGGCTTCTGGTTCAGGCCTGGTCACCAGCCCGGCCTGATGGTTGTGGATCATCCTGCGCCGCTTCAGCCTCCGTTGCTCTACCCAGCGGCTGGAAATCAACAGTTGTCCAGTCGATTCCCATTAATGCTTGAAAAACAGCTTCATCATGGATCTGCAAGGACGGGTCAATATCGGGAGCATAAGTGTGCTTACGGATTGGAGGGATAAGATTTTCTGATTCATGAACCGGGGCAGCTATTCGCTTGTTCTGATTGTCATATTGAGCTTGAATAGGAGACAAGTCTGCCTCTTCAACCAGTTGACAAGCTAGCGGACGCACCTCCCGGTTTATGGCTCGCTGATCCGCTTCACTAAATTCTGACCCGTCTTCTTTCAAGCTGGGATAGCCTTGAGCCGCTTCAATAGGATCAAAATCTGGCACCCAGGCTTTGGCCCGCATTAAGGCATTGATCACATCGGTTCGAGTAGCAGATTTCTTCAGCTCTTCAACCCGGGCGGGAAGCACTGACAGCTTCATCAGGGTATCTTGAATCAAAGTAGGCGCCGGTTTGTTGTGAGATGCGGTACAGATGATCCGCTGCGCACCAGTATACAACTGTTCGACCAACGTGTAGACGGCTTTCAATTTTTTCCGCACATCTGAACCCAAGTGACCAGTACGTTTCCCTAAAATATCATAAGGGTTAAACCGGCAGCTCGGTAAGAAGGCCAAATCAGTTCAGAAGACAAAATGGCTTACCAAATATGGCAGTAGTCATAGTATGCATGTGCCGCTTTATGCTGGTCAATTCATCCGCCACCAGTTTGAGAGCAGCCTCGGCGTCCTCTGCTCGCTTGATTAAAGTGGACTTTTCAGTGGCCCAATCCGCCTGTTTCTTCTTAAAACTCTCCTTAAGCTGCTCCATGGCACTTAAAGCGCTGGCTAACTCCTCTTTTGCTTTGGAGGTTTCAGCTTGTTGGGTTTTCAGGTTTTCTTGGAGGTCGACGGTTTGGCTTTCTTTCGTCTTCAGCTCAGCCTGCATGCAGACGGTTATATGCTTCAACAAAACAGTACAAGGATTGAAGTACCAACCACATAACAAGTTATGCACTTGGTACTTGGGGGCTAATGCATATTCGATCTTCATCTTTCAATTGCTTACAAAGTCCCAAGATCAATACAAGTATTCAACTTGACACTTGGGGGCTAATGGCTATTTTCTCATATATATTCTGATACAGCAAATTCAATTACTTGAAAGTACCAGTTTAACTATGCTAAGTTGAACCGGCCCTTGGGGGCTACATCAGCAAATTTCAAAGAATTAAGGTTTACATTAGTAAGTCCCAGTTTGCAAGAAGATTACAAACCGGCCCTTAGGGGCTAGGACAATCAGCAAGAATTGAAGCATACAAGCAGGAAGGAGTATATGGAAATTACCTCATATTTATCTTTCATCATGTTAACCAGACCGGCTTCATAGTCACGACTGGTATACAACCGGTTCAGGTAGCCAGAATGGATATCTTGGGCGTTCGGAGCAGCATAAGTCGTCAGATCAGCGCTCCATTTGCCTTTGCCAAAGGCAGCAAGTTCTTCTTTGCTAGAATGTTTGGACAAAGCCTGGCTTGGTGTGGCCAGTGCCAGTAATGACAACCTCATCATCTTGGGTACCGCCGGTTTGCACTAGGGCCGTTGGCTTATCAGCAGGTTTGGCTGGACCGGTGGAGCTTTCAATCCGGACGGAACCTGTGGGCTGACTAACAGGACCCGAGGCATCAGTAGGTCTCTCTTCAGTAATAAGATCATCGTCTTGTTGCGGTGGATCATTGGGCATATCCTCAGGAATAGCCGCTTCAACATTAGGTGTCTTGCCTGGTTCAAGAATGACGTCTTCTTCGGCCGCTTTATCCAGGCGGGCCTTCTTGCTTGGCCGAGGTTTGGCCCTGAGAAGAATAACAAAATTAAATACAGCATATGTTCTAAGGCGATATACTGCAAATATCACAATAATTATAGCTTACCCAAGCACCGTTTTGAGCGGTGGGAGCTGAGTCGCCGATGACTCGCCAGAAGAGGAGTGGGAAGTAACCTGGTAATCCGAGTTAGACGGATTAAGAGGTTGACAAAAGTAGCCCGCTTCAGGACAAGCACTGACAAGCAAATTAGAGACCTCTGAATGGCGTTTCCGAACCGGACTGTTCAGTAAACTGGCGGAGGTAACTACCTGGCCGCTGTGCCGGGTTGTGCGACGGGCTTCGTGTTGTTGGGTCTTCATAAGAAATTTAGGATCCAAATAAGCAAGAGGATGAGAAAATTTAACTTTCCGGTTTGCGTAACGGATTTTTTGTGAAGGCAAGGTTTCTGAATCGGAAGAGAGAATAATTACCTCTGCAACATCCGCGTGGCTGGCTTCGGCATCATCCTGACAAATATCATCATCAATAAAGACGTATGAAAAGTAAACCAAGTAAGTCAAGTTCTACCTCAAAGTCCGGATTACCCACATCATCATCAGGGGCCGGATTAGAAGATGCAGTCGTTCTTTTCCTGTGGGCAGTCTTCTTCACGGCTTTAGTCTTTTGCCGAGTTGCTTTCTCCGGTTTGTCTGGTTTTTCTGGTTTTTCTGGTTTTTCTTGCGGCAATTACTTGCTCCAAAATGGATCATTGCCTTGATTGCACAGACACTGATATTAAACAATGACCAGACATATCAACAACAGATTCAGCAAAGAGAAAAATCAAAATCTTACAGCTGGTGGTTTGTTGGTGGCACAGAAGGAAAGCAAGCCGGTTCTGGCGCAGACGTGTTCCGGTTCGTTCAGCATCTTATTCACAGCCTCTGTGATTTCTTCATCAGAAAGCTGGATTTTGGAATGTCGTTGTGGGTCATCAACACTGTCAGTGTACTCACACATCAAACCGGAGCGTCGACTAAGGGGCAGTATGCTCCATGATATCCAATAGCGAGCTAGATCAACCCCTGTTAAACTGTTGGCCATAAAGGCTCTGAGTTTTGACAGTTGAGGAGCATATTTTCTTCTCTCTTGGGCAGTCAATCTTTGAGGAAAAGGATGTATTGCTGAGCCGCTCTGGACGAAAACCAGGCATGGGATTCTCACCAGCAGGGGAGGTGTCTTTGTAGTAAAACCATGTCTGATTTCATTCTTTGGGGTGGCTGTGCAGTTTGGCGTGAGGGTATGTGACCTCTTTCCTTTTCTGAATCGCCACGCCACCCAACTCCGTATTAGAGCCATCAGTAAACTCGGTACAACGGTTTAGATGGAAAAGATCTCTGAACAATTCCATTGTGGGCTCTTCTTGAAAGAACACCTCACAGAGCACTTGGAAGTGACACATATTGGTAACAGAGTTGGGGCCAGTGTCTTGGGGATGGAGTTGGAAGTCGGCTAAGACATCCCGGTAAAATTTAGAACCGGGCGGTTTAAAGCCCCGGGCTAGGTGATCTACGAAAACAATGACCTCTCCTTCTCGAGGTGTGGGAGGACATTCTTGGCCAGGAGCCCTCCAATGGATGGTATCTTTGTTGCCGAAAGCGCCAATCAAGACTAGATCGTCAAGTTCAGCCTCTGTGACATGAGAAGGAACCTAATTGCACTCATACACTTGCTTGGCCATGAGGAAATCTACAAGGTAGAAGATCCCGGTTCAAAAATGTGTTGATCAAGGTACATTGGTATGTGTAATGTTAAACCGGAGACATATCTATCTAACGCAGAGTTTATGAAGCAACAACATCTGGCGGTTCAACTAGGGGACTAATGATATATACCGGGTTGGAAAATCTTTTCTACAAGGTTAAACCGCGTGATCTACACATGAAGACTGCTGAGATAGCGGATGGCTAAGTATACAGAAAAAGATTTCACAAGTTTTCTCTACGACGATGGATCTGAAGCCAGTTCAGAAAAGAGGAAAAATATTCAAAAGCTTAAAGCAGAACAGTATTGATTCAATGAGCAGAAAAATATGTGAGATCTAGGGACTTGAGCATGAAACTACAGGCGGATGCTAAAAGCTACTGCTAATCAGAGCAGGGTTTCACAGATCTATCCAGAAGTCTGGGTACGAGTATGAACAGTTGATGGAGCACCGCAAGAGCATGAAACCCTAGAACAGATCTAGGTCAAGAAAAGCAGAGGACTTACCAGAGCTGAGGGAGATGCGGAAGATCGCCGCGATTTTCTGGTGCGTTCAGGTTGATGCAGCGGCCCAAGACGGTGCAGAGGTCAACGGCAGTGGCGGAGCTCCGGAGCTAGCGACGCGAGGAAGACGAAGAGAAAGGGGACGAAGGGGAAAAAAGAAATGACCCTTCGGTCCTATTTATAAGGCAAGAGACATGTGTCAGGCGCGTGAATCAAGGAACCATAAATCTTGGAAGCGGAGTTGTCGCCTCGGTTATCGCGGATCTATTAAACAAAGAAGATATCATGAATGTTGTCTTTATGACGACGTCATGCCGGTTTACAGCAGCCAGAGAAGGTGACATCACGACGGTTCAACAACTACAAGAAGATGTTGAAGACGAAGATTTTTTGCTAAGGATTGACATGAACCCGTTCAAATCAATCTGGGGCCTAATGTTGAGGATATTACTACTGGGCGTAAAACGGCCTACCTGGGCCAGGTTAACTTCATCAGTAGTTCAAAGGTGTTAAATCCCAAAGAGGCAGATGAGGGCCCAAGGCCTGTAGTCGGTTTAAGACCTGTAGCTGTAAACCGGAAATATGTAAACTTGTATTGTAAGTAGGGAATAAGGAGAGACCAACCCGGATACGAGTATGAACTGGCGTTGGGACTCTGTGGACCGACGGGCGTCACCCGTGTATATAAGGGGACGGCCCGGCTGTGGTTCAAGGACAGACAACAACTCGAGACATAGGCGAAGCTTGTTTGCTCCCTAGTCATCGAAACCCCATCAATTCCATCACAACTAGACGTAGGCTTTTACCTTCATCGAAGGGGCCGAACTAGTATAAACTCTCTTGCGTCCTTGTGTCCGTTTTAACCCCTTCAAGCTAACCCGTTGCAATGGCCCCATGACTAAGTCCTTTCTCTAGGACATCTGCTGTGACAAAACCACGACAGGTGTACTTCGTCACACATGTTTCCACCACTTAGCGTCTGCACACGACATGTGCTCGGCAGACTTCAAGCGAAAACCGACGTGGGTGTAGACCACGACCTTACTAACCGCACAAGTCTCTAGTACAGGTTTATCGCCTATTCGGGTTCCATCCGCGAGGAGATCCGGCCGAAATTTCGCTCACAGCCCCAAACGATGTGTGCAGGGTTCTCGAGACACCAAACGGGCGCCCGGTACATCGTGCCACGGTGTATCTACCGCATCATAGCCCACCCCTAGGGTCAGCGCTACGCACGGCCGCCAACACATATCCTATAAACACCAGAAACTAGTTGCAACTCCTGGACAGAGGACGAGAGGGGTCAGTAAGTCGAGCGGGGTCATATTTCAGGGCCCAATGTCTGGTAGTAGCTGTTTCATGGATCACAAACACAGAACTCAGTTCCTGAGAACAGTTTCAATGAGACAACCCACCATGTACTCCTACATGGCCTCTCACCGCTACCTTTACCAAATCGTGTTCACACACTTAGCTCACACACAGTAGGACATGTTCACAACTTTCCAATTCATCCCCGATGAATCAGACCTGACACAACTCTAAGCAATAGCAGGCATGACAAGCAAACATGAATGAGTAGGCACATCAGGGCTCAAACAACTCCTACTCATGCTAGTGGGTTTCATGTATTTACTGTGGCGATGACAGGTCATGCAAAGGAAAGGGGTTCAACTACCGCAGCATCTAATAGTTGAATCGTTGTTGTCCTAATGCAGTAAAAGAGAGCAGGAGCGAGAGTGTGGGTTTGTATCGGAATGAACAAGGGGGTTTTGCTTGCCTGGCACTTCTGAAGATAGTATAGTTCTTCATCGGTGTCATCGAATTCATCGCTGGATCAATGTCTACTGAGGGGGGACAAACTCCGGCAAATGACAAACAACATAATCAACACATGACGATATGCAACAATATGATGCATGCTATAACATGGCAATATGAATGTGTTTTGGGCTAATGCAAGCTAGAACATATTGAAATGAGTCCATTTGAACCAAAGATTCAAATGCAAACCCATTTTATGAAGTCATATTAGTGCATTAACTTGTTTCACCTAAACAGCAAGGTTAAAGTGTTCTAACATGCATGAAACTAGTACAGATGGAAAGATTGGATTTTTCTGATCATTTTTCATATCTAAGTTATCTTATTTGGAGTTATAGATAATTTCTATGATTTTTAGAAGTTTTGGGCATTTTCTGGAATTTCCTGAGTAAAAATAAATTCACAAAATAGATTATTGCGTCGGCATGACATCAGTGTGACATCAGCAGGTCAACACGCCAGGTCCAGGTCAAACCTGACCAGTGGGTCCCACTGGTCAGTCTCACAGTGATGGCTAGGCTCACAGACATGTGGGCCGGTCAAAGGCCACGTCAGCACGGTCAATGTTGATGCGTGGGTCCACTGATTATATTAGTTAACCTAATTATTTTGGTTATCCAGTAAACTAACAAGGCGGGTCCCACTGGTTAGTGTCTTGTGTTAAATTAACAGGGTTAGTTAGCCCCTAAACTAATGACGGCCACGTCGGCTAACCGGCAATTAGCCGCCGACGCTAAGCAGGACATGGCGGAGGTCCTCGTCCGGCTGTCTCCGGCGACGAGAGGTCGTGCGGATGGGCTCGTTGGAGAGCCCTTGCCGGCGCGCCTCAGATGGTGGTGGTGGCCGGGCCTGTGGTGGCCGGAGTCATCGCCGGCGACGACTTTGGTGGCAGCCGGAGCTCGGGTAAGCTCGGGGCCGAGGCTACGGCGAGCGAGGCGGCGCGTGCGACGCATCATCAGGCTCTACGTGGAGCGTGGATCAAGCGGGGCACGACGGCTGGGCCGTTGAGTGGCCGAGGGCACGTCGGCGGCGAGCACAAGCGGCGGCACGTGCGGGTGGACGCGGTGCGGCACCTACGGCGTGCGACAGAGGGAGCGGAGAGGGGAAGCTGGGTCAGGAGCTCATGACGGTTGCGACAAGGCGAACGGCGAGCTCGGGGAGGTTCTGGAGTGAGTGGGGCGGCGAGATGGATCTCTGGCGTCCGACAGCGAGGATGAGGATGATGGCGTCACTTAGGGCGTTCCGCGGGCGCGTGCTTCGTCTTGGGGCTCCGTGGCATCGAGGCCGAGCCTCTGGACAGCACGGAGAGGCGAGGGGAAGGCGATGGCCGTGGTTGCGCTCGTCGGCGGCGATGACAACGCTCGATGGTTTGCGTGCGAGAGAGCCAGAGGAGGAGGGGAGCTCGGGGAGAGGCTGAGAGGGTCTGGGGGGCGCGTGGCATCTCCAGGGCGACGTCGGGGAGGCGGCAGCAAGCAGGAGGTGCCCAGGCGCGACGTCGGCGCTCGCCACCGAGCTGCTTCGTGCGCTGGCAAGGGGAAGAAGACAAGCGCGCCCCTGGTGGGCTGGGCCAGCCAGCTGGGCTGGCTTTGGTGGGCTGCACAGGTGGGTGGCCAGGTAAGTGGCCCAGGTAGGCGTTCTCTCTCTCTTTCCTAAATTGTTTCTGTTTTCTATTTTTTCTGTAATTGTTTTGACTTAAATAAATGCTAAGACATTTCCAAAAATCATGAAACTAATCATGGCTACTATTTATAATATATCCAACAGTAAATATTTTAGTTTATGATTATTTGAGCATTTAGAATATTTTATAGCATTTAAATGCCCAAATGCAAATATAATATGATTTAATTCAGAGCCCAAATATGTCATGGAAAAATGTGCAACACCTCTGGTTATTGCTTCCAGCATTTTCCAGAAATGATGAACATTTTTGAAAACCATTTGGATTCACTGAGAATATTTTTAGATGAACCTAGTGAATTTCATTTGGTGCTAGGGTTTCAACAATCCCCATTTCAAGTTTCTTTGGAATTAAAACATGATGGCATGAAGAACAAGCAAAGTCAAGCAAGGGCTGAACTGGGGCTGTGACAGCTCACCCCCACTAAACAAGAATCTCGTCCCGAGATTCAAGCGTAGGGTAAGATGAAGGGGGGAACACAAGCTAACATAATATTCACGATCCAGGTTGCACCTCATAAGGTTGTTGATTCGTTGCATATGTTGATCTTGACATCCTCGCTTTTGGGATCTTCATCCACGCGATGACAACGGAAAGAAACCCTACTAGGATTGGTCTTCTCGAAGATCGAGCTATACAATATCACTCGCGGAATGAGATGTTGAAACATCTCCAGTTGAGACACAAAACACATTGAGAGGGATGGAAGAACAAACGATGAGGTTTTTGATTTGTGGGCAACAATTCCACGCTTAGAAAGATGGTGGATGGTGTCAAGGTGGTGAGGAAATAATTGCCATGATTCCGTAACGGGGCACCTTGGGAAAGGTGACTCGTTGGATTGTTCCCTTAAGTGGCAAAAAGAATTACTTTTGATCCATATATCATTGAAACTCTTCATACCAACTTAAAGCAATTTTCAATTGATCATTTGAAAGAGCTCAAAGAAATGGCATACTCGGACTAGGATGAATGATGTGGACTACCTTGTTGGAGACAACGCAATGGATGATTTGCTTATCATCGGAGACGGATGGGACCAATGGTAAGTCCACTTTTGAAGATGATCCTGGACAACTACTACTAAGGTGCAAGTTGGGAACAAAATGCAAATGTTGGGAATGATTCTGGTAACTGGGGAAAAACTCAACAATCGAGAGTGTTTCCAATGTTTCAATGGTTATAGAATCATCGAAGAAACTGAGAGCACAAGGATCCCTAAGGAATAACTTCTATAATAATTCGCACGAAATCCTCATGGAAAGATGGGAAAAGATACTATAATGACAGATCTTCCGGCTAGGTGTGTCGGTCAGAACATCAACCCTGTCGGGACCTACATCATAGATCCTGGAAAAGTTCCAACCATCATATCTGCCTGAGATTCAGATCTGGTTGGTAATAGGATATTTCAGACAGCATGTCTGGAAAAGAAAGTTTGCAACACAAACCGACGAGATGACGTTGCGAGATTCTCAAAAAATGAACTACGATAGTAAGCTCCCAAACATGAGCCGGTTTTGCTACAAACCTGTGAACACGCTGTCCCAGACAAGCATGACCACATAGTAGTCTTATAATAAAACACTACCGAGTCCAGATGGGGAACCATCATCGAGGATATCGAAGTCCTTGCGTAAGTCTAGCTCTTAAGAAGAAACTTCTTCTCCTTGAACAAATCAATCAGTGGCTTGGTGTGCTAGGGATTCATATAGAATGAAGGTTGCAAGTCTCCAGACCACAGAATACTTCGCACGTATGCATGACTGACTTGGGATGATTCCAGAGAAAGCGAGACAAACTTTCCCAAATTCATGGCGGCAACTTGCTTCAAATGCACGTGAACTAGAGGAAGTCACTTCTTATACCAAACATATGCTTCATGAGCTGGCATGAAGAAATGCTTTCAAAGTTTCCAACACTAGCTTAATGTTCAACATGAATCATGGATAAGATGAAAATATTGTCGATGGGCTCGACAACAGGTCATCCAGATTTTCGTGAAGATGGAATTCCATAATTATGTGAACAAGGTGATAGCATTGGTCAGACCCAAAAGATATAACGGTGTATGCTCGAGGAAACAACCACGAGTAAGACAACATTATGAACATCGTTAGTTCTCATTTGACTTGACGATAGCCCACACTCAAATCAAGGTTTGGACAAGACGATAGATTCAACAACTGATCCCGAGGAACAATCGATGAAAATATCATCTTTCTTCAACACACACACACACAAGGATATCCCTTTGGAATGAACTGAGCCGGACAAGCTTTGATTTTCCAACTCTCCAAGTTGTTGTTCAGCTTAACCAACTAGCTCAGGGTATCCAACACAGATTCTTGGAGAATGGGTGGTTTACAAGAAACCAACTTGATCACGAGCTCAACATAACAGTCAGGGGGCAACCTGGTGATACTTCCGAGGAAATATTCAGAAAATCACGAACCACCGATATGTTTCTAAGCTCGGGAACAATCTTGCTTTTCAGAGCAAGACGATATGATCAAGAGAGCGAGGGACTGACACAATCCTAACTCATTGATCGAAGAGTGCACCAGGAAAAATGGACTAGGTAGCATGATCAATCTTAGGATAATGATTCAATAACCAACACGCTAAGAAAGAAATTATTGTCCATTAGCTACCTAGCAACTAGTTGCTAGGAGTATTGATTTCACACATCATGGTTCACTTCCCGGCATTCCGGTTGCGACAACACGAGATCGAGGAATGAAAAATGATGGTAAGAAGTATCACTGCGTCAAGAATTCATGAGAGAGGGTGCAATTCTCATGACAATCCTGACATAAAGGGGGTAATACTCCAGGGTAGAACAGGGCAAAAGCTGGATTGGCATTTGATCTGCAGAACACAACTACTTTGACCCAATCCTGGATATGGATGAGGTACTAGAGTTTGTTTCTCCTAATCATTCTGAAATAGAATGGCTTAACGGACCCCGAGAATAATAAACATCGATAACACGGATGCACAATTACTCCTGACTATCAATTGATAGACGATGGTCGAAATATAAATGAAGAGGGACAACTCAATGGGACATATATCTTTCGGAGTTGTGGATGCATAGATTAATATGTTGAACCAAGTTCAACAGGTTTCTTCCAGATAACCCATGCAGAAAGGTAGACCTGGTAGAATCACAATTATGAATGGAGAACTCCTCAAGAGTACTCTGATTGTGATATTTTGGTTCAAAGAACTTCTGCCTTAATGGTTCATGGTATTTGGAAGAAGGAAATACCACGGACCTCGAGGACTGTCACAAGGTTACTAATATCCTAAAGGAATGAGCAAACACTATCAACAGGAGGTGACTAGAGTGAATCTTGGGTTCAAACCCAGGAATAGAATACCTACTAACTAAATGGCATCACGGAATGCTTTCGAGAATGATGGCCAGAATCATCACACTAGGAACACAAGACATGGCTAGATTTTCTAGGTGATCCTCTAAGACACCTAGGGTCATAATACTAGCTCCAACCTATATGTCGAGGCAACAGAGTGCCTCAACTCACCGATTGGTATGGTTAATCTGGCCCAAAAGGATATCAGGAATGGGAAGAAAGGATTTTCAAATGCATCAGACTATTTAGAGACCTAGGATAACTCGGACAGCATAACGGCTGTAAATTCTCAAAATTATTTGAGATCCTACAAAATGGTGGCATAACCACTTAACATCACAATATCAAGGTTCCGAGACCAACTATGAACACACAGAAGTTGTAGAGATTGAACTAGGCTTAAATCCAACAATCTTATAAGTCTATGTATTAGTAACACGTCATCCTGATAGATAGATGAGAAGGCCTAGTTTCTTAACCCCGTAGAAAAGAAGAGGTTGACTCAGATCAGAAGGGCATAAGGTATAAGGAGTAAAAAGAGCCTTATGTTCCCTTCCACAATCAATTCCCCTACATAACTAAAGCATTTCTAGACACAACTTCGATCGGTTTGGCTTGGAAATCCTACAGGCAGTCAGGCTCTGATACCAATGCTGTCAGGACCCCGATTCCAAGTCACATCGATCTAGCCGGTAACACCTCATATCACTTTGCAGCCTCACGCATGGTATTCCACGGGTGTCGCCTTACCATGGCCCGGGACCGTTTGCGCCTTTTGGCTCACGTATATGATAGTGTCGCTAGCATCCATATGACAGAGAACCCGGGCCGACATGGCTAGTCGTGAACCCAAAGCGGCACTAACCTATGGGGACAGGCATACATGAATCACATAGAGCATGTCGGTCAGCAGCGTGTGAATCCGGGCTGTAGCACTGGGCTAACAGGACTCCGGGAACCCGGGCTATAGCAGGCTAGGTAGGACTCCGGATGTCACCACGTGACATTTCCCCGAAGGGACAGACACGGGAACAAAGTGAAACACATGCCGGTCAGTCAAGTGTCCTGAGCAGTAGTGCTGGGCTAGCAGGACTCCGGTGAACCGGGCTGTAGTGGACTACTATGGCTCGTGGAAGCACCAGACTACATTTCCCCATAAGAGAGGCTGCCAAGGATAAACAACTAGATTGTCGGATCCCACACATACCAAGCATTTCAATCATACACACAATATGCTCGATATGTGTAAATACAACATGGCATCACAACATAACTCTACAACTCATGTATTTATTTATTAGGCTCCAAGGAGCGAGATATTACAAACATGGGTCTCATGACCCAACAATCATAGCATACAATTCAAAGCACATGCGGAAGCTTAACATGTCTGAGTACAGACATCTACAAATGGGAAGGCTAAGAAGCCTGACTATCTACCAGATCCTGTCGAGGGCACAAGATCGTAGCTGAGGTAACAAGATAAACGTCGAAGTCCATGTCGAACTACTAGCGAGACTGAAGTCTCTCTGCAAAAACATAAATTAAGCAAACGTGAGTACAAATGTACTCAGCAAGACTTACATCAGAACTAACTACATATGCATCGGTATCAACAAGGGGGGGTGGTGGAGTTTAACTGCAGCAAGCCAGCTTTGACTTAGTGGCTAACCTGAACTACGACTGCAAGCAACTCTCTTGAGGTGGCGCACACGAGTCCACATATTCACCATATCAATACACCACTATGGATCCGCTCCCGTCTCCCTACGAGAACGCCATCCATAGCACTCACGCTTATCTTGCGCATTTTAGAGTATCCACTTCCACTTGTCTATGAACTGTTATAGGCAACCCAGAAGTCCTTTACCGCGGACGCGGCTATTCAAATAGTTTTATACCCTGCAGGGGTGTACTTCGTCACACATGTTTCCACCACTTAGCGTCTGCACACGACATGTGCTCGGCAGACTTCAAACGAAAACCGACGTGGGTGTAGACCACGACCTGACTAACCGCAGAAGTCTCTAGTCTAGGTTTATCGCCTATTCGGGTTCCATCCACGAGGAGATCCGGCCGGAGTTTCGCTCACAGCCCCAAACGATGTGTGCAGGGTTCCCGAGACACCAAACGGGCGCCCGGTACACCGTGCCACGGTGTATCTACCGCATCATAGCCCACCCCTAGGGTCAGCGCTACGCACGGCCGCCAACACATATCCTATAAACACCAGAAACTAGTTGCAACTCCTGGACAGAGGACGATAGGGGTCAGTAAGTCGAGCGGGGTCATATTTCAGGGCCCAATGTGTGGTAGTAGCTGTTTCATGGATCACAAACACAGAACTCAGTTCCTGAGAACGGTTTCAATGAGACAACCCACCATGTACTCCTACATGGCCTCTCACCGCTACCTTTACCAAATCGTGTTCACACACTTAGCTCACACACAGTAGGACATGTTCACAACTTTCCAATTCATCCCCGATGAATCAGACCTGACACAACTCTAAGCAATAGCAGGCATGACAAGCAAACATGAATGAGTAGGCACATCAGGGCTCAAACAACTCCTACTCATGCTAGTGGGTTTCATCTATTTACTGTGGCGATGACAGGTCATGCAAAGGAAAGGGGTTCAACTACCGCAGCATGTAACAGTTGAATCGTTGTTGTCCTAATGCAGTAAAAGAGAGCAGGAGCGAGAGTGTGGGTTTGTATCGGAATGAACAAGGGGGTTTTTCTTGCCTGGCACTTCTGAAGATAGTATAGTTCTTCATCGGTGTCATCGAATTCATCGCTGGATCAACGTCTACTGAGGGGGGACAAACACCGGCAACTTAGAAAGAACACAATCAACACATGACGATATGCAACAATATGATGCATGCTATGACATGGCAATATGAATGTGTTTTGGGCTAATGCAAGCTAGAACATATTGAAATGAGTCCATTTGAACCAAAGATTCAAATGCAAACCCATTTTATGAAGTCATATTAGTGCATTAACTTGTTTCACCTAAACAGCAAGGTTAAAGTGTTCTAACATGCATGAAACTAGTACAGATGGAAAGATTGGATTTTTCTGATCATTTTTCATATATAGTTTATCTTATTTGGAGTTATAGATAATTTTCTATAATTTTTAGAAGTTTTGGGCATTTTCTGGAATTTCCTGAGTAAAAATAAATCCAGAAAATAGATTATTGCGTCGGCATGACATCAGTGTGACATTAGCAGGTCAACACACTAGGTCCAGGTCAAACCTGACCAGTGGGTCCCACTGGTCAGTCTCACAGTGATGGCTAGGCTCACATACATGTGGGCCCGGTCAAAGGCCACGTCAGCATGGTCAATGCTAACACATGGGTCCACTGATTATATTAGTTAACCTAATTATTTTGGTTATCCAGTAAACTAACAAGGCGGGTCCCACTGGTCAGTGTCTTGTGTTAAATTAACAGGGTTAGTTAGCCCCTAAACTAATGACGGCCACGTCGGCTAGCCGGCGATTAGCCGCCGGCGCTAAGCAGGACACGGCGGAGGTCCTCGTCCGGCCATTTTCAGCGACGAGAGGTCTTGCGGATGGGCTTGTTGGAGAGCCCTTGCCGGCGCGCGTCGGATGGTGGTGGCGGTCGGGCCTGTGGTGGCCGGAGTCATCGCCGGCGATGACTTTGGTGGCAGCCAGAGCTCGGGTGAGCTCGGGGCCGAGGCTACGGCGAGTGAGGCGGCGCGTGCGAGCGAGGCGGCTCTACGCGGAGCGGGGATCAAGCGGGGCACGACGTCCGGGCCGTTGAGTGGCCGAGGGTGAAGGAAATATGCCCTAGAGGCAATAATAAAGTTATTATTTATTTCCTTACATCATGATAAATGTTTATTATTCATGCTAGAATCGTATTAACCGGAAACATAATACATGTGTGAATACATAGACCAACAGAGTGTCACTAGTATGCCTCTACTTGACTAGCTCGTTAATCAAAGATGGTTATGGTTCCTAACCATGAACAAAGAGTTGTTATTTGATTAACGAGGTCACATCATTAGTTGAATGATCTGATTGACATGACCCATTCCATTAGCATAGCACACCGATTGTTTAGTATGTTGCTATTGTTTTCTTCATGACTTATACATGTTCCTATAACTATGAGATTATGCAACTCTCGTTTACCGGAGGAACACTTTGGGTACTACCAAACGTCACAACGTAACTGGGTGATTATAAAGGAGTGCTACAGGTGTCTCCAATGGTAGATGTTGGGTTGGCGTATTTCGAGATTAGGGTTTGTCACTCCGATTGTCGGAGAGGTATCTCTGGGCCCTCTCGGTAATGCACATCACATAAGCCTTGCAAGCACTGCAACTAATATGTTAGTTGTGAGATGATGTATTACGGAACGAGTAAAGAGACTTGCCGGTAACGAGATTGAACTAGGTATTGGATACCGACGATCGAATCTCGGGCAAGTAACATACCGATGACAAAGGGAACAACGTATGTTGTTATGCGGTCTGACCGATAAAGATCTTCGTAGAATATGTAGGAGCCAATATGGGCATCCAGGTCCCGCTATTTGTTATTGACCGGAAACGTGTCTCGGTCATGTCTACATTGTTCTCGAACCATAGGGTCCGCACGCTTAACGTTACGATGACAGTTATTATGAGTTTATGCATTTTGATGTACCGAAGGTTGTTCGGAGTCCCGGATGAGATCACGGACATGACGAGGAGTCTCGAAATGGTCGAGACGTAAAGATTGATATATTGGAAGCCTATGTTTGGACATCGGAAGTGTTCCGGGTGAAATCGGGATTTTACCGGAATACCGGGAGGGTTACCGGAACCCCCCGGGAGACTAATGGGCCTATTGGGCCTTAGTGGAAAAAGGAGAAAAAGGGAAAGCCCACAAGCTGGCCGGCGCCCCCCTTCCCAAAGTCCTAGTAGGACTAGGATAGGGGGCCGGCCCCCCTTCTCTCTCTTTTCCCCCCGGGAGTCCTAATAGGATTAGGATTGGGGGGAGGAGTCCTACTCCCGGTGGGAGTAGGACTCCCCTGCGCCTCCTCTCCCTGGCCGGCCGGCTCCCCCTTCCCCAACCTTTATATACGGGGGCAGGGGGCACCCCAAGACACACAACTTGATCCTTGAGATCGTTCCTTAGCCATGTGCGGTGCCCCCTGCCACCAAATTCCACCTCGATCATACCATTGTAGTGCTTAGGCGAAGCCCTGCGTCGGTAGTACCTCAAGATCGTCATCACGCCGTCGTGCTGATGGAACTCTTCCTCGGCGCTTTGCTGGATCGGAGCCCGAGGAACGTCATCGAGCTGAACGTGTGCTAAGAACTCGGAGGTGCCGTAGTAACGGTGCTTGGATCGGTCGGATCGGGAAGAAGACGTATGACTACTTCCTCTACGTTGTGTGATCGCTTCCGTAGTCGGTCTGCGTTGGTACATAGAAAACACTCTCCCCTCTCGTTGCTATGCATCACCATGATCTTACGTGTGCGTAGGAAAATTTTTGAAATTACTGCGTTCCCAACAGTGGCATCCGAGCCTAGGTTTTATGGTTTGATGTTATTTGCACGAGTAGAATACAAGTGAGTTGTGGGCGATACAAGTCATACTGCCTACCAGCATGTCACACTTTGGTTCGGCGGTATTGTTGGGTGAGACGATCCGGACCAACCTTACGCGTACTCTTACGCGAGACCGGTTCCCTCGACGTGCTTTGCACATAGATGGCTTGCGGAAGACTGTCTCTCCAACTTTAGTTGAACCAAGTGTGACTACGCCCGGTCCTTGAGAAGGTTAAAACGGAGTCTATTTGACGAACTATCGTTGTGGTTTTGATGCGTAGGTGAGATGAGTTCTTACTTAAGCCCGTAGCAGCCACGTAAAACTTGCAACAACAAAGTAGAGAACGTCTAACTTGTTTTTGCAGGGTATGTTGTGATGTGATATGGTCAAGGCATGATGCTGATTTTATTGTATGAGATGATCATGTTTTGTAACCGAGTTATCAGCAACTGGCAGGAGCCATATGGTTGTCGCTTTATTGTATGCAATGCAATCGCGATGTAATGCTTTACTTTATTACTAAGCGGTAGTGATAGTCGTGGAAGCATAAGATTGGCGAGACGACAACGATGCTACGATGGAGATCAAGGTGTCGCGCCGGTGACGATGGTGATCATGACGGTGCTTCGGAGATGGAGATCACAAGCACAAGATGATGATGGCCATATCATATCACTTATATTGATTGCATGTGATGTTTATCCTTTTATGCATCTTATCTTGCTTTGATTGACGGTAGCATTATAAGATGATCTCTCACTAAATTTTCAAGAAGTGTTCTCCCTGAGTATGCACCGTTGCCAAAGTTCGTCGTGCCCAGACACCACGTGATGATCGGGTGTGATAAGCTCTACGTCCAAATACAACGGGTGCAAAACAGTTGCACACGCAGAATACTCAGGTTATACTTGACGAGCCAAGCATATACAGATATGGCCTCGGAACACGGAGACCGAAAGGTCAAGCGTGAATCATATAGTAGATATGATCAACATAACGATGTTCACCATTGAAAACTACTCCATCTCACGTGATGATCGGTTATGGTTTAGTTGATTTGGATCACATGATCACTTAGAGGATTAGAGGGATGTCTATCTAAGTGGGAGTTCTTAAGTAATATGATTAAATTGAACTTAAATTTATCATGAACTTAGTCCTGGTAGTATTTTGCAAATTATGTTGTAGATCAATAGCTCGCGTTGTTGCTTCCCTGTGTTTATTTTGATATGTTCCTAGAGAAAATTGTGTTGAAAGATGTTAGTAGCAATGATTTGGATTGGATCCGTGATCTGAGGTTTATCCTCATTGCTGCACAGAAGAATTATGTCCTTGATGCACCGCTAGGTGACAGACCTATTGCAGGAGCAGATGCGGACGTTACGAACGTTTGGCTAGCTCAATATGATGACTACTTGATAGTTTAGTGCACCATGCTTAATGGCTTAGAATCGGGACTTCAAAGACGTTTTGAACGTCATGGACCATATGAGATGTTCCAGGAGTTGAAGTTAATATTTCAAGCAAATACCCGAGTTGAGAGACATGAAGTCTCCAGCAAGTTCTATAGCTAAAAGATGGAGGAGAATCGCTCAACTAGTGAGCATGTGCTCAGATTGTCTGGGTACTACAATCGCTTGAATCAAGTGGGAGTTAATCTTCCAGATAAGATAGTGATTGACAGAATTCTCTAGTCACCATCACCAAGTTAGCAGAACTTCGTGATGAACTATAATATGCAAGGGATAACGGAAACAACTCCCAAGCTCTTCGTGATGCTGAAATCAACGAAGGTAGAAATCAAGAAAAACATCAAGTGTTGATGGTTGACAAGACCACTAGTTTCAAGAAAAGGGCAGAGGGCAGAAGGGGAACTTCAAGAAGAACGGCAAGCAAGTTGCTGCTCAAGTGAAGAAGCCCAAGTCTGATCCTAAGCCTGAGACTAAGTGCTTCTACTGCAAAGGGACTGGTCACTGGAAGCGGAACTACCCCAAGTGATTGGCGGATAAGAAGGATGGCAAAGTGAACATAAGTATATTTGATATACATGTTATTGATGTGTACTTTACTAGTGTTTATAGCAACCCCTTAGTATTTGATGCTAGTTCAGTTGCTAAGAGTAGTAACTCGAAACAGGAGTTGCAGAATAAACAGAGACTAGTTAAGGGTGAAGTGACGATGTGTGTTGGAAGTGGTTCCAAGATTGATATGATCATCATCGCACACTCCCTATAATTTCGGGATTAGTGTTAAACCTAAATAAGTGTTATTTGGTGTTTGCGTTGAACATGAATATGATTTGATCATGTTTATTGTAATACGGTTATTCATTTAAGTAAGAGAATAAATTGTTGTTCTATTTACATGAATAAAACCTAATATGGTTACACACCCAATGAAAATAGTTCATTGGATCTCGATCTTAATAATACACATATTCATAATATTGAAACCAAAAGATGCAAAGTTAATAATGATAGTGCAACTTATTTGTGGCACTGCTGTTTAGGTCATATCGGTGTAAAGCGCATGAAGAAACTCCATACTGATGGGCTTTTGGAACCACTTGATTATGAATCACTTGGTACTTGCGAACCGTGCCTCATAGGCAAGATGACCAAAACACCGTTCTCCGGTACTATGGAGAGAGCAACAGATTTATTGGAAATCATACATACCGATGTATGTGGTCCGATGAATATTGAGGCTCGTGGCGGATATCGTTATTTTCTCACCTTCACAGATGATTTAAGCAGATATGGGTATATCTACTTGATGAAACATAAGTCTGAAATATTTGAAAAGTTCAAAGAATTTCAGAGTGAAGTGAAAAACATCGTGACAAGAAAATAAAAGTTTCTATGATCTGATCGCGGAGACAAATATTTGAGTTACGAGTTTGGTCTTCAGTTAAAACAATGTGAAATAGTTTCACTACTCACGCCACCTGGAACACCACATCATAATGGTGTGTCCGAACGTCATAACCGTACTTTATTGGATATAGTACAATCTATGATATCTCTTACCGATTTACCACTATTGTTTTTGGGTCATGCATTAGAGACAGCTGCATTCACGTTAAAAAGGGGCACCATCTATATCCGTCGAGACGACGCCTTATGAACTATGGTTTGGCGAGAAACCAAAGTTGCCGTTTCTTAAAGTTTGGGGTAGCGATGCTTATATGAAAAAGTTTCATCCTGATAAGCTCAAAACTCAAATCGGAGAAGTGCATCTTCATAGGATATCCAAAGGAAACTATTGGATACACCTTCTATCACAGATCCGAAGGCAAGACTTTTTGTTGCTAAAATTCGGAAACTTTCTGGAGAAGGAGTTTCTCTCGAAAGAAGTGAGTAGGAGGAAAGTAGAACTTGACGAGGTAACTGTACCTGCTCCCTTATTGGAAAGTAGTACATCATAGAAAAATGTTTCTGTGACACCTACACCAGTTAGTGAGGAAGCTAATGATGATGATCATGAAACTTCAAGAACAAGACACTACTGAACCTCGTAGATCAACCAGAGTAAGATCCACGCCAGAGTGGTACGGTAATCCTGTTCTGGAAGTCATGCTACTAGATCATGATGATCCTACGAACTATGAAGAAGCGATGGTGAGCCCAGATTCCGCAAAGTGGCTTGAAGCCATGAAATCTAAGATATGATCCATGTATGAGAACAAAGTATGGACTTTGGTTAACTTGCCCGATGATCGGCAAGCCATAGAAAATAAATGGATCTTCAAGAGGAAGACGGACGCTGATAGTAGTGTTACTATCTACAAAGCTAGAATTGTCGCAAAATGTTTTCGACAAGTTCAAGGTGTTGACTACGATGAGATTTTCTCACTCGTATCTATGCTTAAAGTCTGTCCGAATCATATTAGCAATTGCCGCATTTTATGAAATCTGGCAAATGGATAAACAAAACTGCATTCCTTAATGGATTTGCTAAAGAAGAGTTGTATACGATGCAACTAGAAGGTTTTGTGAATCCGAAAAATGCTAACAAAATATGCAAGCTCCAGCGATCCATCTGTGGACTGGTGCAAGCATCTCGGAGTTGGAATATACGCTTTGATAAGTTGATCAAAGCATATAGTTTTATACAGACTTGCGGTGAAGCCTGTATTTACGAGAAAGTGAGTGGGAGCACTACAGCATTTCTGATAAGTATATGTGAATGACATATTGTTGATCGGAAATAATGTAGAATTATTCTGTAAAGCATAAAAGGAGTGTTTGAAAGGAGTTTTTCAAAGAAAGACTTCGGTAAAGCTGCTTACATATTGAGCTTCAAGATCTATAGAGATAGATCAAGACGCTTGATAAGTTTTTCAATAAGTACATACCTTGACAAGATTTTGAAGTAGTTCAAAATGGAACAGTCAAAGAAAAAAGTTTCTTGCCTGTGTTACAAGGTGTGAAGTTGAGTAAAGACTCAAAGCCCGACCACGGCAGAAGATAGAAAGAGAATGAAAGTCATTCCCTATGCCTCATTCATAGGTTCTATAAAGTATGCCATGCTGTGTACCGGATCTATTGTATACCCTGCACTGATTTGGCAAGGGAGTACAATAGTGATCTAGGAGTAGATCACTGGACAGCGGTCAGAATTATCCTTAGTGAAATAAGGAAATGTTTCTCGATTATGGACGTGACAAAAAGGTTCGTCGTAAAGGGTTACGTCGATGCAAGTTTTTGACACTGATCCAGATGATTCTAAATCTGGATACATATTGAAAGTGGGAGCAATTAGCTAGAGTAGCTCCGTGTAGAGCATTGTAGACATAGAACTTGCAAAATACTTATGGATCTGAATGTGACAGACCCGTTGACTAAAATTATCTCACAAGCAAAACATGATCACACCTTAGTACTCTTTGGGTGTTAATCACATAGATATGTGAACTAGATTGCTGACTCTAGTAATCCCTTTGAGTGTTGGTCACATGACGATGTGAACTATGGGTGTTAATCACATGGTGATGTGAACCATTGCTGCTAAATCACATGGCGATGTGAACTAGATTATTGACTCTAGTGCAAGTGGGAGACTGAAGGAAATATGCCCTAGAGGCAATAATAAAGTTATTATTTATTTCCTTACATCATGATAAATGTTTATTATTCATGCTAGAATTGTATTAACCGGAAACATAATACATGTGTGAATACATAGACCAACAGAGTGTCACTAGTATGCCTCTACTTGACTAGCTCGTTAATCAAAGATGGTTATGTTTCCTAACCATGAACAAAGAGTTGTTATTTGATTAACGAGGTCACATCATTAGTTGAATGATATGATTGACATGACCCATTCCATTAGCATAGCACACCGATCGTTTAGTATGTTGCTATTGTTTTCTTCATGACTTATACATGTTCCTATAACTATGAGATTATGCAACTCCCGTTTACCGGAGGAACACTTTGGGTACTACCAAACGTCACAACGTAACTGGGTGATTATAAAGGAGTGCTACAGGTGTCTCCAATGGTAGATGTTGGGTTGGCGTATTTCGAGATTAGGGTTTGTCACTCCGATTGTCGGAGAGGTATCTCTGGGCCCTCTCGGTAATGCACATCACATAAGCCTTGCAAGCACTGCAACTAATATGTTAGTTGTGAGATGATGTATTACGTAACGAGTAAAGAGACTTGCCGGTAACGAGATTGAACTAGGTATTGGATACCGACGATCGAATCTCGGGCAAGTAACATACCGATGACAAAGGGAACAACGTATGTTGTTATGCGGTCTGACCGATAAAGATCTTCGTAGAATATGTAGGAGCCAATATGGGCATCTAGGTCCCGCTATTGGTTATTGACCGGAAACGTGTCTCGGTCATGTCTACATTGTTCTCGAACCGTAGGGTCCGCACGCTTAACGTTACGATGACAGTTATTATGAGTTTATGCATTTTGATGTACCGAAGGTTGTTCGGAGTCCCGGATGAGATCACGGACATGACGAGGAGTCTCGAAATGGTCGAGACGTAAAGATTGATATATTGGAAGCCTATGTTTGGACATCGGAAGTGTTCCGGGTGAAATCGGGATTTTACCGGAATACCGGGAGGGTTACCGGAACCCCCCGGGAGACTAATGGGCCTATTGGGCCTTAGTGGAAAAAGGAGAAAAAGGGAAAGCCCACAAGCTGGCTGGCGCCCCCCTTCCCAAAGTCCTAGTAGGACTAGGATAGGGGGCCGGCCCCCCTTCTCTCTCTTTTCCCCCCGGGAGTCCTAATAGGATTAGGATTGGGGGGAGGAGTCCTACTCCCGGTGGGAGTAGGACTCCCCTGCGCCTCCTCTCCCTGGCCGGCCGGCTCCCCCTTCCCCAACCTTTATATACGGGGGCAGGGGGCACCCCAAGACACACAACTTGATCCTTGAGATCGTTCCTTAGCCGTGTGCGGTGCCCCCTGCCACCAAATTCCACCTCGATCGTACCGTTGTAGTGCTTAGGCGAAGCCCTGCGTCGGTAGTACATCAAGATCGTCATCACGCTGTCGTGCTGACGGAACTCTTCCTCGACGCTTTGCTGGATCGGAGCCCGAGGAACGTCATCGAGCTGAACGTGTGCTAAGAACTTGGAGGTGCCGGAGTAACGGTGCTTGGATCGGTCGGATCGGGAAGAAGACGTACGACTACTTCCTCTACGTTGTGTGATCGCTTCCGCAGTCGGTCTGCGTTGGTACGTAGAAAACACTCTCCCCTCTCGTTGCTATGCATCACCATGATCTTACGTGTGCGTAGGAAAATTTTTGAAATTACTGCGTTCCCAACAGAGGGCACGTCGGCGGCGAGCACAGGCGGCGGCGCATGCGGGTGGACACGGTGCGGCACCTACGGCGTGCGAGAGAGGGAGCAGAGAGGGAAAGCTGGGTCAGGAGCTCACGGCGGTTGCAACGAGGCGAACGGCGAGCTCGGGGAGGTTTTGGAGCGAGCGGGGCGGCGAGAGGGATCTCCGGCGTCCGACAGTGAGGATGAGGATGATGGCGTCGCTTAGGGCGTTCCGCGGGCGCGTGCTTCGTCTTGGGGCTTCGTGGCATCGAGGCGGAGCCTCTGGACAACACGGAGAGGCGAGGGGAAGGCGATGGCCGCTGTTGCGCTCGTCGGCGGTGACGACAGCGCTCGGTGGTTTGCGTGCGAGAGAACCGGAGGAGGAGAGGAGCTCGGGGAGAGGCTGAGAGGGCCTCGGGGGCGCGTGGCGTCTCCAGGGCGACGTCGGGGAGGCGGCAGCAAGCAGGAGGTGGCCAGGCGCGACGTCGGCGCTCGGCACCGAGCTGCTTCATGCGCTGGCAAGGGGAAGAAGACAAGCGCGCCCTGGTGGGCTGGGCCAGCCAGCTGGGCCGGCTTTGGTGGGCTGCACAGGTGGGTGGCCAGGTAAGTGGCCCAGGTAGGCGTTCTCTCTCTCTTTCCTAAATTGTTTCTGTTTTCTATTTTTTTCTACAATTGTTTTGACTTAAATAAAATGCTAAGACATTTCCAAAAAACATGAAACTAATCATGGCTACTGTTTATAATATATCCAACAGTAAACATTTTAGTTTATGATTATTTGAGCATTTAGAATATTTTATAGCATTTAAATGCCCAAATGCAAATATAATATGATTTAATTCAGAGCCCAAATATGTCATGGAAAAATGTGCAACACCTCTGGTTATTACTTCCAGCATTTTCCAGAGATGATGAACATTTTTGAAAACCATTTGGATTCACTGAGAATATTTTTAGTTGAACCTAGTGAATTTCATTTGGTGCTAGGGTTTCAACAATCCCCATTTCAAGTTTCTTTGGAATTAAAACATGATGGCATGAAGAACAAGCAAAGTCAAGCAAGGGCTGAACTGGGGCTGTGACAAGAATAGATCGGGAGTTCCGCCGCCAGAAGCCTCCGTAGCCACCGAAAATCAATCTAGACCCGTTTCTGCACCCTACCGGAGGGGGGAATCCCTCTCTGATGGCCATCTTCATCATCCCGGTGCTCTCCATAACAAGGAGGGAGTAGTCCACCCTCGGGGCTGAGGGTATGTACCAGTAGCTATGTGTTTGATCTGTCTCTCTCTCTCTCTCTCTCTCTCTTTCTCTCATGTTCTTGAGGTGATACGATCTTGATGTATCAAGAGCTTTGCTATTATAGTTGGATGTTATGATATTTCTCCCCCTCTACTCTCTTGTGATGAATTGAGTTTTCCCTTTGAAGTTATCTTATCAGATTGAGTCTTTAAGGATTTGAGAACACTTAATGTATGTCTTGCACGTGCTTATCTGTGGTGACAATGGGATATCATGTGATCCACTTGATGTATGTTTTGGTGATCAACTTGCGAGTTCCCTGACCTCGTGAACTTATGCATAGGGGTTGGCACACGTTTTCGTCTTGACTCTCTGGTAGAAACTTTGGGGCACTCTTTGAAGTTCTTTGTGTTGGTTGAATAGATGAATCTGAGATTGTGTGATGCATATCGTATAATCATACCCACGGATACTTGAGGTGACATTGGAGTACCTAGGTGACATTAGGGTTTTGATTGATTTGTGTCTTAAGGTTTTAGTCTAGTATGAACTCTATGATAGATTGAACGGAAAGAATAGCTACATGTTATTTTACTACAGACTCTTGAATAGATCGATCAGAAAGGATAACTTTGAGGTGGTTTCGTACCCTACTGATACGTCTTTGTCGTATCTACTTTTCCAAACACTTTTGCCCATGTTTTGGACTCTAACTTGCATGATTTGAATGGAACTAACCCGGACTGACGCTTTTTCCAGCAGAATTACCATGGTGTTATTTATGTGCAGAAACAAACGTTCTCGGAATGACCTGAAACTTCACGAAGCAACTTTTTGGAAAATATAAAAAACACCTGCAAAAGATGAAGGCCAGGGGGCCCACCACCTGTCCACGAGGGTGGGGCACGCCTGCCCCCCTAGGGCGCACCCCCCTACCTCGTGGGCCCCCTGGTGCCTCTCCGACTCCAACTCCAACTCTATATATTGTGTTTCGGGGAGAAAAAAAATCAGAGAGAAGGATTCATCGCGTTTTATGATACGGAGCCGCCGCCAAGCCCTAAAACCTCTCGGGAGGGCTGATCTGGAGTCCGTTCAGGGCTCTGGAGAGGGGAATCCGTTGTCATCGTCATCATCAACCATCCTCCATCACCAATTTCATGATGCTCACCGCCGTGCGTGAGTAATTCTATCGTAGGCTTGCTGGACGGTGATGGGTTGGATGGGATCTATCATGTAATCGAGTTAGTTTTGTTAGGGTTTGATCCCTAGTATCCACTATGTTCTGAGATTGATGTTGCTATGACTTTGCTATGCTTAATGCTTGTCACTAGGGCTCGAGTGCCATGATTTCAGATCTGAACCTATTTGTTTTCATCAATATATGAGAGTTCTTGATCCTATCTTGCAAGTCTATAGTCACCTATTATGAGTTATGATCCGTTAACCCCGAAGTGACAATAATCGAGATACTTACCGGTGATGACCGTAGTTTGAGGAGTTCATGTATTCACTATGTGTTAATGCTTTGTTCTGGTACTCTATTAAAAGGAGGCCTTAATATCCCTTAGTTTTCGTAAGGACCCCGCTGCCACGGGAGGGTAGGACAAAAGATGTCATGCAAGTTCTTTTCCATAAGCACGTATGACTATATTCGGAATACATGCCTACATTATATTGATGAACTGGAGCTAGTTCTGTGTCACCCTAGGTTATGACTGTTACATGATGAACCGCATCCGACATAATTCTCTATCACTGATCCATTGCCTACGAGCTTTCCATATATTGTTCTTCGCTTAATTACTTTTCCGTTGCTATTGCTATCATCACTACAAAATACCAAAAACATTACTTTTACTATTGTTACCTTTTGCTACCGTTAGCACTATTATCATATTACCTTGCTACTAAACACTTTGCTGCAGATATTAAGTTTCCAGGTGTGGTTGAATTGACAACTCAGCTACTAATACTTGAGAATATTCTTTGGCTCGAATCAATAAATTTGGGTTGAATACTCTACCCTCGAAAACTGTTGTAATCCCCTATACTTGTGGGTTATCAAGACTATTTTCTGGCACCGTTGCCGGGGAGCATAGCTCTATTCTTTGAGTCACTTGGGATATATATCTGCTTATCATTATGAAGAACTTGAAAGATCCAAGAACCAAGATTTATCCCTCAACTACGAGGGGAGGTAAGGAACTGACATCTAGCTCTGCACTTGATTCACCTTATGTTTTGAGTAAGCTTGCGACACCTAAACCTGCTTCTGCTATTTGTTCTGATATGTCGCATGTTATTGATGATGCCACTTCTGCTATGCATGATACTTATGATGAAACTATTTCTATGCTTGATACTACTGTGCCACTTGGTGAATTTCTTGATGAACAACTTGCTAGGGCTAGAGAGATTGAAAATATTGATTCTGATAATACTGATGAAAGTGATGATGAAGAATCACTTGTTATTCCTAAGGGTTATGTTTTTGATCAAGAAGCTTCTTTAGCTATTTTAGTTTGCCAAGATAGATATGAACTCAAAAGGTTATTAGCTAAATGGAATAAGCAATCTTTAAATGCTAGAATGAAACATGACCCTGCTTTTGCTACTTCACCTATCTGTGTTACTGATAAGGATTACGAATTCTCTGTTGATCCTGATATAATTACTTTGGTTGAATCTGATCCTTTTCATGGTTATGAATCTGAAACTGTTGTGGCACATCTTACTAAACTGAATGATATAGCCACCCTGTTCACTAAAGATGAGAGAACTCGTTACTTTTATATCCTTAAAATGTTTCCGTTCTCATTAAAGGGTGATGCTAAGATATGGTTTAATTCTCTTGATCCTGGTTGTGTGCGTAGTCCCCAGGATATGATTTATTACTTCTCTGCTAAATATTTCCCTGCTCATAAGAAACAAGCTGCTTTAAGGGATATATATAATTTTGTACAAATTGAAGAAGAGAGTCTCCCATAAGCTTGGGGGAGGCTTCTCCAATTACTTAATGCTTTGCCTAATCATCCTCTTAAGAAAAATGAAATGCTTGATATCTTTTACAATTGACTAACCGATGCCTCCAGAGATTACCTGGATAGTTGTGCTGGTTCTGTTTTCAGGGAAAGAACACCAGATGAAGCTGAAATTCTATTGAATAATATGTTGACAAGTGAAAATAATTAGACACCTCCAGAGCCAGTTCCTAAGCCTATTCCTAAACCAACTCCGAAGAAGAGGGGTATTCTATTTCTCAGTCCTGAAGATATGCAAGAGGCAAAGAAATCTATGAAAGAAAAGGGTATTAAAGCTGAAGATGTTAAGAATTTACCTCCTATTGAAGAAATACATGGTCTTACTTTACCGCCTGTTGAAGAAACATATGATCTTAATCCTTTACCTATTGAAGAAACTCATGGTCTTGATAACCCGACACAGGTAGTAAAGGTAATTCTCTCTATAGATATGATAAAGCTGAAATCCCATTTACTAAGTTTGCTAGCCCATGCTTAGATGAGTTTGATAAATTTATGGCTAAGCAAGAAGATTTTAATGCTTATTTTGGTAGACAATTAAAATACAATTCAAATATGCTTGAACACTTGGGTGGTTATATGGCTAATGTTAAAGGTGAACTTAAACTTATTAGTAAACATGCTTCTATGGTTACCACTCAAGTAGAACAAGTACTTAAAGCTCAAAATGATTTGCTCAATGAATTGAATAGTAAGGATAATGATAATGCTGTTAGAGTTATGACTAGAGGTGGTAGAATCACTCAGGAACCTTTGTATCCTGAAGGCCATCCTAAAAGAATTGAGCAAGATTCTCAGAGAAAAAATATAGATGCACCTAGTTCGTCTAAAAAGAAGAAAAAGAAAAATGATAGGACTTTGCATGCTTCTAGTGAACCTATTGCTGAAACACCTGAGAATCCAAATGATATTCCTATTTCTGATGCTGAAACACAATCTGGTAATGAACCTGAAATTAATGATAATGTTTATGATGATGCTCAACCTAGTAATGATAATGATATAGAAATTGAACCTACTGTTGATCTTGATAACCCACAATCAAAGAATCAACGTTATGATAAGAAAGACTTTGTTGCTAGCAAACATGGTAAGGAAAGAGAGCCTTGGGTTCAGAAACCCATGCCTTTTCCTCCCAAACCATCCAAGAAAAAGGATGATGAGGATTTTGAGCACTTTGCTGAAATGATTAGACCTATCTTTTTGCGTATGCGATTAACTGATGCTCAAAACCAATCCTTATGCTAAGTACATGAAAGACATTATTACAAATAAAAGAAAGATATCGGAAGCTGAAATTTCCACCATGCTTGCTAATTATACTTTTAAGGGTGGAATACCAAAGAAACTTGGAGATCCCAGTGTACCAACTATACCATGCTCCATTAAAAGAAACTATGTTAAAACTGCTTTATGTGATCTTGGAGCCGGTGTGTCGGGGGTGCTGATCCCACGGACACCTATGGGACCACGGCAGACCGAGGCCCCTTTCGATTCGGCAGGGGGGCGGAGAGTGCACGAAGAGCAGATCGAGGCGAACGCACGAGCAACGCGATCGGTTTACCCAGGTTCGGGCCGCACGGATGCGTAAAACCCTACTCCTGCTTTGATTTGTATTATGTTCTTGCTCGGGAGCGATGAATGCTACAGTACACTTGGATGGCTAGCGAGACCGAGCGTGAGAATGATCGTCCCCCCCCCCTTGTTGCGCATGGGCCTCCTTTTATATGTCAAAGGGGTCACCGACATGTGGCAACAGAGATGAGGGTAAAAAGGTAAAAGAAGTGGTGGTTGGCGCCACCGCTTACTACAGTTGTATCATACCTAACCCTGACGGCAGGGGACAAAGGCATTAAATGCCTGTCTGTGTCGCCTAGACGATGCAGAAAGGGACCGCTAGGGACGCCATTGCTTGCCACGATGGCTACCTTGTCAGCGCTGCTCGCCACCATGTACCTCTGGCTGCACAGCCTTCCGCCACGTACGCCTGGAAAGGCCCCAGGGCGACACGTTGGCGGATGTGCTGGAGCGCAGGTACAGGACGGAAGCTTGCCGCGGTAATTATCTTGCCGCGCCCAGGAGCTTGCCGCTCACTGGGTCTTGCCGGGACACGAGGTGTGCTGCGGCGAGTTCCTTGATATGTCTTGATTGGCCTCCCCGGAAAGCTCCTCTTGCCGGGGTCTTGTCTCCTTCCCGGCAAGCTCCTCTTGCCGGGGCCTTGGATACTTTGTTCTTGAATGGCTCCAAAGGAACCACGGAGGATCTTGGCGGTCGCCCGGCAAGCCTTGCCGTGGGACGCTGCGACTGCCCGTGCACAAGTTCGGGATACTAAGGTACCCCTACTTTAGTACACCGACAGGAGCCCCCGGGCCTGGGCCATACACGGTGCCGAGCGCTGTTGGGCCAGGCCCAAAACAGGGCACGGGCACGCGCGGCCTAGGTTACGCCGTAACTCACTCCGCATCCACCGTGCCCTCTCCGCACGGCACGCGTCGAACGCGGCATCGTGGGAGAGATCATGGGCGGTTTCTTTATTAGGAAAGGCGGAACGTCTGCCATCTCCCCCTTTATAAGCAAAGGGAAGCAGGGGTAGTGCGCCCACTCGCCCCCATTCCGCTCCAATCTTGAAAAACTCTGCCCCGCCTCCGTCTTCCCAAAGCACACAGAGCGCAGCGCCCTGCCCCCCGCATTGCCACCAGCACCACTAACGCCGTCGACCTCCTCCACCGCTACCGCCATGGCTCCGAAAGGCGACAAGGGGAAGGCCGTGAAGTCGACCGAGGCGCAGCGGCTCGCGGCGCTGCGGAAGGAGCGAGCCATCCCCCCCCCCCCCCCCAAGCTCGGCGCGAAGGAGCTGCGGGAGTACTATTATCTCTTTTGGGCGACGGAGACGCGAGCTCACCCGCGGACCAAGGTGCTCCCGGCCGCTGCTCACGCGACGGCCCCGGACGGGTACCCCTTCTTTGCCGTATTCTTCTACTGCGGGCTCTGCCCGCCTTTTCCGAGTTCTTCTGTGATATCATGAACACATACAATCTCTGCCTCCTTGACTTTACTCCCAACGTCGTCCTAACCATGGCCGTTTTCGCACACCTCTGCGAGAACTTTGTCGGAGTCCACCCTAGCGTAGCCCTTTTTTGCCACTTTTTCATTCCCCGGGTAGAGAGAGGAGAGCCCCTGTCCGGCGGAATTGCCTGGGTCTCTAGGACCGGCAAGAAGGATTCCTATTTGGAGGGCGAGTTCTGCGGCAAGTGGGAGGAGTGGAGGGCAAATTGGTGTTGGATTGTCGAGGAGAGCCCGCAGCCATTCACTGCCCGGCGCCAAGTAGCAGCAGTACGCGGCAGTGACTGGAGCGACGTGGCCCCGGAGGACAGCAGGCTGAAGATTGCCGTCACCAGGATCCAGCGCCTCAGGCTTGCCGGACTTACTGTAGGCGCCGTTGGCGCAGACTTTCTTCGCCGCCGCATCACCCCCCTGCAGGAACAGAGGAGGCCTGCCTGGGAGTTAAAGAACGCGGCAGATATCATGAGGCTGCGCTCGGGCCTCAACTACAATTTCACTGTCCTTGAGCTCAACGGAATATTGCAGGAGCTCTTCAAGTACGATTTAGATCACCCCGAAGTCTTCAGGTTGCCGCAGGGCGTCGTCCCTTTGTGCAATAATTCTGCGCTCGACCGCATCAGGGCAATGATGCCACTGTGCGACTCGCACGGACTTGTGCCTACTTGGCAAGAGCCCGAAGACGAGGTCATGCAGCAGTTCTTCGACAATCTGGTAGAGGTGCCAATCCGCGCCGATGAGAAGGACGGCCTCATCCGCGACACCACCGAGGCGGAGTTGGCGTACATCGCCACCAGGTTGGAAGAGGCGGCGGCAGCCGCAGCGGCAGGCGAATTCGGGTTTACTTTGGAGGAGGCAGCGGCAGCAGAGGCGGAGAACCGTGCCGAGCGAGAGGAAATCTCCGGCAAGAAGGAGCTTGCCCGGCAAGAAGAGCTTGCCGGCAAGGAAGATCTTGTCGGGCGTGGTGCCGAGCCGAGCGAGCCTACCGAGGGTGCAAGCGGGTCATTAGAGATTGGCTCCTCTTCCACTTCGTCCTCAGACAGCACGCCGCCAGCAGCGGCTCCGTCTCCACCAAGAAGGCGTCTCCGCAAGGTCGGGGATGCAACGAGGCGGCAGGCGCGTCGACAGTCGCCGCGCCGCGCGACACGCTCCACCGCGGCAAGCACTGTTGTCGCGGGAGCGCCCCACGCTGCCGCAACAACTGGAGCGGGGTCTTCTCGGACTGCTGCCTCCGCTCCCGCCAAGCGGCCAAGGGAGCCTACTCCTCCACCTTCCCGTGCCGGAGGCGGGCCGGACTTCAACTTCTCCGCGTTCAGCTCCGATGAGGAAGAAGAAGAGTAAGTTCTTCTTATTGTACTTGCAGTTCTTTGATTTCTACTGTTTTTGTCTTGTGTTGTTTCTCACTTGCCTTTCCCTGTATCTGTTCCTTTTTAGGACTCTGGCGCAGAGAGCGGCAAAGAGAGCCAAGGCGCCGGTGATCGTCATCGAGGACGAACCCACTGTGTCAACAGGGGACGTGCCTGAGACAAACTTGTTGGATCCGGCGGCTGATCTTCAGAGCAGCCCCCAGCGTCAGTGTCTTGTTCGTTTTCCGCTGTCGGGCGTGCACGAATATTCTTGCTTTTGCTGATGCTTGTTTGTTGACTTGTGCAGGAGCAGAGCAGCCTCACCAGGAGAGCCTGGAGGCCGCTCCCGAAGCGCCAAGGGAGAGTCCTCCGGCGAGGGAGAGGTCTCCGGCAAGGGAGGAGACTCCAGCAAGGGAGGAGCCCCCGGCAAGGGAGGAGCCCCCGGCAAGGGACTGCGTCAGCGATCCCCCGGCGACAGAGACCACAGTTGCAGACCCTGGCACAGGTAATTTCCTTGCTTCAAACTCCCCTTGGCTCTTTTTCTTCTTGATCTTTCTCTTGGATTTTGCTCGAATTTTACTTGAATCTTCTCCCCTCTTCTGGCCGTCAGATCCATCTGCTGCAGAGCCGATGCAGACTGAAGTCGCCACCGAGGAAGCAGCCGGCGCCGGCGAGGAGGCCGCCAGGGCTGCTGCCGCAGAAGCGGGCGGGGAGTCTGGAGGTCGTACTGACGACCTGGAGGCCGCAGGAGCGCCAGGCGCTGCTCCGACCACCGACTCCTCCGCCGCAGCCGCCGCGCCAGGCTCTGATGAGCCCCAGCCTGGCGTCTACCTGAAGGCCGGCGAGGACATCTTCATTAACCTTCCCTGGGCGTCAAGCTCCAGGGCGCCGATCGAGGGGAAGATGCTGGACGGAGAGGTGCTTGCCTCCGCCGGGCTGAAGCTGGTCGACGCGCCAAGCAGCAGCAGCGGCGAACCTAAAGAGGAGCGCCTGCTGCGGAAGCTAGTGGCGCTCTACCGCGCCCGGCAGGCCAAGCTGGAGTCCCGTGAAGCACTCGTTGCAAAGGCGGGAGCCGACATCGAGAAGCGTGCGGAGGAGCTACGGGGTGCCAATCAGGAGGCTCTCCGCTCCCTGGCAAAGGAGCGGGAAGATCTTGCCGAGGCGCAGCAGGCCTTCCTCCTCGAGAAGGCCGACGTCGAAGAGCGCCAACGGCTTGCCGCGAAGAAGTTGTCTTCGCAGGAGGGTGACTTGGCGCAACGGAAGGTCCACCTTGATAGCCACGAGGAGGAACTTGCCGCGCGCGAGCGGGCAGTTGGCGGGGCTCTTAAACAAGCTGAAGACGCCGCCGCAGCCGCCAAGGCTGAGCTGGAGCTGAAGGTGGTGCAGCTGGAGGCGAGCCTTAAGGCAAACGGCGACGAGCTTGCCGCGCTCAAGCTCGAGCGGGAGAAGGACGCCAACAGCTATTCGGAGCTGCAGGCCCTTTTCGCCGAGAAGGGCAAGGAACTAGACGCTGCCAAGAACTCCAACGCTGATCTCGAAGCGAAGCTGGCGGCTCTGACCAAATCTCTGGACGGCGCCAAGGAGCAGGAGGCGGCCTTGAAGGAAGAAGTTGAGGCCGGCAAGGTGCTGCTGGCGAATGCTGCTGCCGCCCAGAAGACCTTGTCAGAGAACGTGGAGCACTGGACGGAGGGTCTGGTGAACGTCGCCGCGGACGTCGACAAGGAGCTGGCGCAATTGGGGATGGTAGATCTCGGGTACTCCTCCGACGAGAATCTCCAACCCAGCGCCAAGCTGACTCTGTTCTTCAAGGGCGTGGCGACGGCGCTCCAGCGACTCCGGGAGCAGATCCCAAAGCAGCTTGCCGACGAGTCGCGCAAGATTTGCACGGGAGCTCTCCAGAAGGTGCTGATGAAGGTGGCTTTCCGCAACCCAGGTCTCCGCCTCACCAACGTCCTCCGAAGCTTGCCGCCAGATGCTGATCTAGAGGAGCTCAAGGCCCTTGTCGCACCTATTGTGGACAGGGTGAGCAGAATCAGGAGGGTCGAAGGCGACCGCGTAGTCTAGGCCATCTATCTTCTTCTTTCCTTGTCGCTGTCAATCATGTTATGAAAAACAGTCTGTTAGAGCTACGACAAGTTATTTGTAATATATTCTATCCTGGGTAGTAATTGCTATGTTATTTCCTTTACTTGACTCTTTCCTTTGTATGTTTTTACCCTACGCTTTTAGGGAACTTGCCGGCGCAGGCACCCTTGCCGCGAGCGCTGAGTGCGGAATGTCAGCAACCTGCTGGCGGTGCCGCAGCCGACAAGAAACCTTGTCGCGGCTAGTCGCAGCTCACTTAAGTTGTTGAGCGGACTCGAAACAACAGTAAGGGCGCAACTAGCTACGAGTTGGTTCCTCCGCGCATAGGTTTTACATACAAAGCACGGTCGTTCAAGGAAAATAACTTAAAAATTTAGAGGAAATTTGATTGCCCAGACTTTGGCAACTTATCTTTTTTTGTTACTTGCTTCCCGGCAAGGCAAAACCTTCTTGAACGACGCCTGGTCCATACCGTATCTTCTCCCTCCCCCCCCCCCCCCCCGGCAAACTTGTGCGCGAGGGAACCTCCTTTTCCTTGCGAAAAAGAAAGAGGACGAAATAATAGTACGGAGCTTTAAGGCTCGTTATTGCTTATCGGGGGTAAGTGCTGCACAAAATGTCAGATAATACATGCAAATACTAATAAAAGGCATGAAACTGACAAGGTGCGCTGAGCACATGACATTTATGCATGGGATCTGCGCCCGGTTTCATACAAAGGATTACATGCAACAGCGGCAAGACTTGTACAAAAGGTGGTTGCCGGAACGGGTTCCGGCAACCGCGCCCTACGGGTAAAATTTGCGAAGATGCTCAATATTCCAGGAGTTGCTCACTGGGATGCCATCTTCGGTCTCCAGGCGGACAGCGCCAGGCCTGGTGACTCGTTTCACCCGGTAAGGGCCTTCCCACTTCGGCGTCAACTTGTTTGAATTCTTGGCGGATTGAATGCGCCGAAGAACAAGGTCGCCTTCCTCGAGACTTCTGGCATTAACTTTGCGGCTATGGTAGCGGCGCAAAGCTTGCTGGTAGCGAGCAGCTCGCACAGCAGCCTGAAGACGGTCTTCCTCGAGGAGCAGCGCGTCATCTTGCCGCAGCTGCTCTTGCTCGAGCTCATCATAAGCGAGCACTCGAGGGGACCCGTATACGAGTTTCATGGAGAGGACTGCCTCCGCTCCATAGACTAGAGCGAAGGGTGTCTGTCCAGTGGTTCGATTTGGCATCGTCCTGATCGACCAAAGAACCACAGGCAGCTCCTCGATCCAGTTTCTTCCGCACTTGTGTAGCCTGTCGAAAGTTCTGGTCTTGAGCCCGCGCAGCACTTCAGCATTTGCCCTCTCCGCTTGACCGTTGCTTCTCGGGTGAGCAACAGAAGCGAAACAGACCTTGGCGCCAAGATCTTGGACGTACTGCATGAAGGTGCGGCTCGTAGATTGCGTACCGTTGTCGGTAATTATCCTGTTAGGGATTCTGAAACGGCAAACAATCGACCTGAAGAACTTGACTGCTGACTGTGCTGTCACCTTCCTCACTGGTTCCACTTCCGGCCACTTCGTGAACTTGTCGATTGCAACGTACAAGTACTCAAAGCCCCCGACAGCTCGGGGAAAGGGGCCGAGGATATCGAGACCCCAGACCAAAAATGGCCAGGATAAAGGGATCGTCTGGAGAGCTTGAGCTGGCTGGTGTATCTGCTTGGAATGGAACTGGCACGCTTCACACTTGGTTACTTGTGCAGTTGCATCCTGGAGGGCTGTCGGCCAGAAGAAACCTTGCCGGAATGCTTTTCCGACAAGGGTTCTTGCGCCAATGTGGTGACCACATATGCCTCCATGTATCTCTGCCAACAGCTTCTGTCCATCTTCCCGGGGAATATACTTCAATTTCACACCGTTGAGTCTTCTTCTGCACAGTGTGTTATCGACAAACTGGTACATACTAGACTGCCGGGCTACTCTTTCTGCTTCTTCTTGCTCTTCGAGAAGTTCTCCTGTCTGAAGGAAACGAACAATCTGTTGCGCCCATGTTGGAGCCTATGGCTCGACGACAAGGACTAAAGGCAATTCTGCTGCTGCGGGAACATCTGCTTCCACGGCAAGAGCATGCGGCTCTGCCGGAGCTTGACGTTCCCCGGCAAGCTTGCCGGAGCAAAACTTGTCGGGAGTGTCTGCTTCAACGGAACAAACCCTGGGGCTTGCCGGAGCAGACTGCTCCTCAGCATTCTTGGTGTTGATCTTGGGGACCTTTTTGGCGGCGGCTTCGGGAAGCTCTGCCGGAAAATAGTCGCCAGAAATCAACTTCCTCTTCTTGCTCTGTCCAGTTGGTGGTGTTACGGACGGCTGAGTCAGCTTGAGCACAAAAATCCCTGGTTCCACGGGTAATTTAAGTGCAGCGCACTTTGACAGGCCATCGGCAATGTCATTCTGAGCTCTGGGGACATGCTCCATCTGCAGGCCGTCAAAGTGCTCTTCTAGCTTTGTCACTTCATCGACGTAAGCTTCCATTAATGGGCTCTGATAATTCTTGTTCACTTGGCGGACGACAAGCTGCGAGTCACCCCTGACAATAAGCTTCTTAATCCCAAGTTCTGCCGCGATCCTGAGACCGGCAAGCAAACCTTCATACTCTGCAGTATTGTTTGTCGCTTGCTCCTTGGGAAAGTGCATCTGGACTATGTACTTGAGGTGCTCTCCAGTGGGTGCGACAAGCAGCACGCCAACACCGACGCCTTGCAGCGAGAAGGCACCGTCAAAGTACATGAGCCACTCTTTTCTTGTTTCCTTGGCGGGGATGCTCGTCTCCGGAATTTCTTCATCTGGAGTTGGCGTCCATTCTGCTATGAACTCTGCCAATGCTCTGCTTTGGATCGTTGATGTACTCTCAAATTTGAGGCCAAAGCTTGACAGTTCCAGTGCCCACTCGACAATCCTGCCTGTCGCTTCTGGATTTTGTAATATCCTCTTCAGCGGAAAGCGAGGGACAACTGTGATCTCATGTGCTTGGAAGTAATGGCGCAGCTTTCTCGAGGCCATGAGAAGGCCGAAAAGCAACTTCTGCACACCAGAGTACCTTGACCTAGCCCCCTGCAAAAGGGAACTGACAAAGTAAACTGGGCGCTGCACCATCTTCTTCTGTATCTCCTCTTGCATCTGCGCAGATCCATGGTTGTCGGTACCAGAGCTTGTCGGGGAAGCCCCCTGCTTGTCGCTGGATGTGCTTGCCGCGGTTGCTGGCTCGTCATCTGCCTCCCTCTCCACTACTAACGTAGCACTAACCACTTGATTGGTTGCCGCTATATACAGCAGCAACTTTTCTTGCGGTTTAGGTGCGATGAGTGTTGGAATGGAGGACATATATCTCTTCAAGTCCTGCAGCGCAGCCTCCACTTCCGGAGTCCATTTCATTGGACCTGCCTTTTTCAAGATTTTGAAAAACGGCAGGGCGCGCTCAGCAGACCGAGAAATAAACCTGCTGAGAGCAGCCACGCAACCGGCAAGCTTCCGTACATCCTTGACGCGCTTTGGTGCTTCGATCTGCTCAATGGCCTTGATCTTGTCGGGATTGGCTTCGATTCCCCGCTGAGACACAAAGAACCCGAGAAGCTTGCCGGAAGGGACTCCAAACACACACTTCTCGGGGTTGAGCTTGAGGTTGATCTTGCGCAGATTTGCAAAAGTCTCTTCTAAATCTTGGATCAGAGTCGCCCTGTCCTTGCTCTTAACCACTATATCATCCATGTAAGCTTCTACATTTCTGTGTATCTGCGGTTTCAGAGCGACGTGGACTACTCTTGCAAACGTTGAACCAGCATTCTTTAAACCAAAAGGCATCCGTATGAAACAGTACGTGCCACATGGAGTAATGAATGCGGTTTTCTCCTCATCCTCTTCTGCCATGAAGATCTGATGGTATCCTGAATATGCGTCAAGAAACGAAAGCAAATCACATCCGGCTGTGGAGTCAACAATCTGGTCAATGCGCGGCAAGGGAAATGGATCTTTGGGACAAGCTTTATTAACATCAGTAAAGTCAATACAAAGCCTCCATTTTCCATTTGTCTTGCGCACTACAACAGGATTGGCCAACCACGTGGGATGGAGCACTCCTCTGACAAGGTCTGCTGCTTCCAATTTCTTGATTTCTTCTGCTATGAATTCTTGGCGCTCCACTGCCTGTTTCCTGACCTTCTGCTTGACGGGCCGCGCATGAGGACAAACGGCAAGATGGTGCTCAATTACTTTCCTGGGAACACCGAGGATATCAGACGGTTGCCATGCAAACACGTCAACATTCGCCCGCAGGAAAGTAACGAGCGCGCTTTCCTATTTAGGGTCAAGCGTGGCACTGATGGTGAAGGTACCACCAGTGTCGTCCTCCTTGGCGGACACCTTCTTGGTATATGGTGGAGCTGCCATTGCCTTCTTACACTTGCCGGTGGAGCTCGATGGTGCGTCCTCGACGGCAGCGCAGCACTTCGAGGAGGTGCGCTTGCCGGAGTGGGCATTAGAGCTCTTGCCGGACTTGGTCTTCTTCTTCCCCCCGGTAGCTTCAGCGGCAAGTGTCTTGTGATCTGTTGCAGCTGCTGCTTCCCGGTATATCTTGTCGGCGCAGATAAGAGCATCCTTCTTGTCGCCAGGGACAGAGATGACGCTTATCGGGCCTGGCATCTTGAGCATGTTGTATGCATAGTGAGAGGCTGCCATGAACTTGGCGAGTGCTGGACGGCCAAGTATCCCATTGTAAGGCAATGGGAAATCGGCAATGTCAAAAGTGACCCTCTCTGTTCTGAAATTCAGCTTGCTGCCAAATGTCACCGGCAACGTGACCTTCCCTTTCGGCTTGCTCCTTCCCGGGTTAATTCCTTGGAATGTACCGGTCTCTTCGAGCTCGCTGTCCGGGATCTGGAGTTTCTGGAGCACAGCGGAGGAGATCAGATTTAAGCCGGCCCCGCCGTCAACTAGCATCTTAGTGACTTTGAGGTTGCGGATTGTTGGCGAAACCAACAACGGCAAGCACCCGACCGTAGTTGTGCGATCAGGGTGGTCCTCAATGTCAAAGATGATAGGCGTGCTGGACCATTTCAGAATCTTGCGTGATTCGACAGGTGGCTCTGCCGCATTAACTTCCCGCAGCCACTGTTTGAGTTGGCGGTGGGAAGTATGTAGAGAAGCACCGCCGTCAACACACAAGACTTCTGTAGCTTTCTAAAACTCCTGCTCACTGTTCTCAACATCATCCATGTCTTCGTCGTCGTCTTCGTCTTCATCCTTGTCGCGGCCACGGGGAGGTCTATCTCCTTGCCGCTGCTTGGCCTTGCCGCGGCGTCCTCCCCGGCCAGCGCGCTTCTTGCCGGCTTCTCCACCGCCTCCTTGGGCCCTCTCCTTGTCGCGTCGCTCGTACTCAGCTTTTTGTTGCTGGACAAGCTGCTCGACCTTCTTGCAGCTCTGGAGGTCATGGCCCTTGGTGCGGTGGATCTTGCAGTACTTCTTGTCGGAGCCGTCCTGCTTGTCGGTGGCCGCCACAGCTTGGCAGTTGGTGCATGCGGCAACCTCCTTGCCGGAGCTGCCAACTTTGGCTTGCTTGGCGCCACCGTCATTGCCAGACTGCTCAACGACTAGTACCTCCTTGCCTTTCTTCTTCCTATTGCGCCTCCGGTTTTTCTTTGCCGGGGCGGCATCCTCACTGTCAGATCCTCCTGCTCCTGCAGCCTCTCCGGGGAGTTTCCTCCCCTCCTCAGCGCGTGCGCACTTGTCGGCTAGGGCGTATAGCTCACTGACGTCTCTGATCCTGCTCATCGCCATCTCCTCCCGCATCCTGCGATTACACACGTTCTGATGGAATGCGCTGATAACCGCGACAGGGTGGATGTCTGGGATGTTGCGCTGTACACGGCTGAATCTCTGGATATACTTGCGCAGGGGCTCTCCTTCCTTCTGGGCAAGCAGGTGGAGGTCACTCTCTTGGCCATGTGGTTTGTGGCCGCCCGTAAAGGCGCCGACAAACTGATGGCACAAGTCCGCCCAAGAGGATATGGAGTTGTCCGGTAAGTGCATGAGCTAGGACCTGACTTCGGGCTTGAGCACCAGCGGGAAGTAGTTGGCAAGGACCTTGTCATCTCACCCCCCAGCAGCTTGCACCGTGATGGTGTAGATGCTGAGGAACTCCGACGGGTGCGACTTGCCGTCGTACTTCTCCGGTACGTCTGGCTTGAAATGCTTCTGGCTGGGCCACTGGACTTGCCGCAGCTCACTGGTAAACGCAGGGCAACCTACCGCGTATGGCAAGTCGCCTGGTTCTCCGGGCGCATGCATGTCAACAGAAGGCCCAGTGCGCAGGTCTGATTGACACCGCGCTTCTCTTCGGTGCTTGATGCGTGCTCGAGCGTCTTCTTGCTGTCTCTCATGAAGAATTTGGCGCTGATCACGACGAGCTCGCGGATCTGATGACGCGGTGGAGTCGTTGTCGAGGTGGATCCGGCGGGTCGGCGATCTTGGCCTTCGGGGCGGAGAGTGCACAGTGGTTGCACCCTCGCCGGTCTTGTCGCCACCAGCTCGCGCCTGGCTGACTTGCCGCGGTAGCGATGCGCTCGGCTGCCGTGGGTTGTCACCGTTGGCGAAGCCAATGAGGCTTTGGATAGTGGCCCTCCAGTCATCGATCTTCTCTGGCGCTGGAGGGTAATCTAGGAGCAGTTGGGCCCGTGCCAACGCTCCTGCTGGAGTAGCGGGCGGCAGCGGCGAACGGTGCGAGGAGCGAGATATGCTCGGACTTCTAACTGCGTTAGAAGGAGCAGTACCTCGTCAAGGCGACCGTGCCCTGCTCGCGCCAACATGTTGGCGCGCATGCTGGTCTTGAGCGCCCCGGGATCCGCCAGCTTGATCTTGGCCCAGCAAACATATGGTACCATGAGTACCATGACGCTACTGGTCCTGCGCCTCCTGAGATGGGCGCGGTGCATGTACGGACGTCGAGGTCTTGGAGTGCGCCCGGTCATTGTGGGAGCCGACCGCGCCGCCGATGTGCAGCGCAGTCTTGTCCTTGGACCTGGCAGCACCATGAGCCCCCTCGTCGGCGCCCGTTCTCCTGCCGGCGTCTACTCCACCAGCCGTTCGCTCCGGCGATGGTGGGCTCGGCGCAGGCGGAGCAGCTGCCTCCGAAATCTTCTTCTTCGGCGGCATGTTGATGAAGATGACGAAGATTCGGCTCGTGCGAACACCGGATCAGGTTCACACAGCCTCGACGCACCCCCTACCTGGCGCGCCAAAGATGTCGGGGGTGTTGATCCCACGGACACCTATGGGACCACGGCAGACCGAGGCCCCTTTCGGTTCGGCAGGGGGGCGGAGAGTGCACGAAGAGCAGATCGAGGCGAACGCACGAGCAACGCAATCGGTTTACCCAGGTCCGGGCCGCACGGATGTGTAAAACCCTACTCCTGCTTTGATTTGTATTATGTTCTTGCTCGGGAGCGATGAATGCTACAGTACACTTGGATGGCTAGCGAGACCGAGCGTGAGAATGATCGTCCCCCCCCCCTTGTTGCGCATGGGCCTCCTTTTATATGTCAAAGGGGTCACCGACATGTGGCAACAGAGATGAGGGTAAAAAGGTAAAAGAAGTGGTGGTTGGCGCCACCGCTTACTACAGTTGTATCATACCTAACCCTGATGGTAGGGGACAAAGGCATTAAATGCCTGTCTGTGTCGCCTAGACGATGCAGAAAGGGACCGCTAGGGACGCCATTGCTTGCCACGTACGCCTGGAAAGGCCCCAGGGCGACACGTTGGCGGATGTGCTGGAGCGCAGGTACAGGACAGAAGCTTGCCGCGGCAAGTGCCTTGCCGCGGTAATTATCTTGCCGTGCCCAGGAGCTTGCCGCTCACTGGGTCTTGCCGGGACACGAGGTGTGCTACGGCGAGTTCCTTGATATGTCTTGATTGGCCTCCCCGGCAAGCTCCTCTTGCCGGGGTCTTGTCTCCTTCCCGGCAAGCTCCTCTTGCCGGGGCCTTGGATACTTTGTTCTTGAATGGATCCAAAGGAACCACGGAGGATCTTGGCGGTCGCCCGGCAAGCCTTGCCGCGGGACACTGCGACTGCCCGTGCACAAGTTTGGGATACTAAGGTACCCCTACTTTAGTACACCGACACGGTGTTAGTGTTATGCCTCTCTCTTTATATCGTAGACTTGATTTGAATAAGTTGACACCTACTGAAATATCTTTGCAAATGGCTGATAAATCAACTGCTATACCTGTCGGTATTTGTGAGGATGTGCCTGTTGTAGTTGCAAACGTTACTATTTTAACGGACTTTGTTATTCTTGATATTCCCGAGGACGATAGTATGTCTATTATTCTTGGAAGACCCTTTTTTGAATACTGCAGGGGCTGTTATTGATTGCACTAAAGGCAATGTCACTTTTCATGTTAATGGTAATGAGCATACGGTACACTTTCCGAGGAAACAACCTCAAGTTCATAGTATCAATTCTATTGGAAAAATCCCATCGATTATATTTGGAGGTTTTGAATTTCCTCTTCCTACTGTCAAGAAGAAATATGATATTCTTATTATTGGGGATGTGCATATCCCCGTTGAGGTAACATAGTGTTATTCGAAATTTCTCCGGTTCCATGTTATTCGGAATGAGTTCGTTAACAAGACTTGATCAACCTTGTTAGTGGATTCCTTTTGATGATCATGAGATGGATGAAACTAGAAGGCACAACCTTCTGTACCCCACTTTTACTTTCTGTTATTTATATAAAATAAAATAAAAATAGTATTTCTCCGTCTGTTATCTGATTATCCGTGCAATATAAAAATATCCCGAAAATAAAAGTTCTCCAAATGCCCTGAAATTTAAATATGATTTTTTCCAGAATATTTGGCACTGAAAACACAGCAAGGGGCAACCACCTGCCCACGAGGGTGGCGGGCGCGCCCTACCCCCCTGGGCATGCCCCCCTGCCTCGTCGGCCCACGGTGGCCCTCCTCCACTTATCCTTTCACCCATACACTTCTTCTTCCTCCCCCAAACACGAATAACCAGCTCAAACCCGTGTCCAAGCTCGTTTTGCTGCCATTTTCGATCTCCTTGCTCAAAGCACATCTCACAAAACTGCTTGGGGAGATTGTTCCTTGGTATGTGACTCCTCCATTGGTCCAATTAGTTTTTGTTCTAGTGCTTTATTCATTGCAAATTTTTGCTACTTAGGTGACCCTATTCTTGAGCTTGCATGTCAAATTTTTATGGTCAAAAGTAGTTCTGATGCATGATATAGGCTCTAGGCACTTGTAGGAGTAGTTGCTATCAATATTATTGAGTTTGGTTTACTTTTATTTTGAAGTTACTAAAAATTTCAGAAATTTTGCAGAGGAAGAAATATGCTTAGGAAAATGTTCCAAGGTGGTTCTTCAAGGAAGCAAGGAGCCAGGCTTGCAATGCGTGATGCTGATGATGAGCCACCAAGAGACGCTCCAGTGCGTCCTTGTGAATTACCTTCTGAGAACTTTATGGATCAAGCGGGAATTAAAGAAGAATTTAACGCATATTTGCGTAACCATGATCTTGTGAGCTTCGAGGAAGAGAAGTGCAGCCAATATCACAATCTCACTAGTTCCTTTGTGAGGAGGTTTGAATTTTCATCTTCACGTAATTCTCCAACTGTCCTGTTTGATCTTTATGATAATTCTTACACTATGGACTTAGAGGACTTTACCACCGCTTGCAAACTTCCACAATGGGGTAGTATAAGGGACCCTCGCAAATCTGAATTTAGAGATTTTCTTGCTAGTCTAACTGTGGGAGAATCTAGAGATATAACACAAGCTACCATAGGGAGCATTCACTTTCCTGCTATACATTATTTTGCTCTCTTCATAGGTAGATGCATTAATGGTAAAGACGAGGCATGTCACATGTGTGTCCCTGACCTCAGTATTCTTAGGAGTGCTATGTTAGAAGACAAATCTTATAATTTGGGAGCCATTGTTGCACGTAGGTTGCATCTTAATAGATTTAATGGAGATTTCTTTGGTGAAATTTATGCAACCCGCATAGCTAATTTTCTTGGTGTAGCCATACTGAAGATGATATTGAATTACCCCCTGCTTACCTAGACTTTAATGCTATGGTTCACCAACAGTTTGTCGAGAGGAATGAATCACCTCTCCAATATCGTTTAATCTTTGACAGACACCATGCTATCCATATTACTCTCCCTGCTCCTGCCTTCTTTGATTATCAGGCAAAAGGAAGATATGTTATTACCAGAGAGGAGGCAGATGAGTACGAGAGGAGAGTGGAGGCCGCTCGTCGCCATGCTGCAGCTCAGGAGGCGATAGCCGCTTCATCGCAGTACGACCCCAACTATTATTATGGATATCCGCCAGGCCAGCCGTGGCCATAGACCAACTTAGGCCAAAAGCCTAAGCTTGGGGGAGTACGTATTTCCCACCAACATTACATTCATGTTCGCACACTCACTGCTAGATGTCGGTGCTCATACTTTTTCATTGTATCATCCATGCTAGTTTATTTTTCTTTTTATACTTTCTTCTTGTGTTATATCTCTAGTAGTAATTAAAAACCAAAAAAATAGTTGTAGCTTTTAATTAGTTTACTTTCCATGCTTGTAGTAGTAATTAAAAAGAAAACCCAAAAAGATTTCATGTTCTTCTTTTGCTTGTTGGGAGCTTTCCCGTGTAAATAGTTTTATTGCTTTCTTTTCTTCGGGGGTCGATAGGAGAAGACCATAATTAAATTGTTGAAGTGGCTCTTATATGCATTATTGTTGATCTAACAAAAGAGCCCATATTGCCTTGTCTTCTCCTGTTTATTGAATGCTTGCATATTCCATCTTAGTCCAATGCACACGCACTATTATTATTATTCACATCGTTCAGTCGTGCAAGTGAAAGGCAATTATGATGATATATGATGGACTGACTGAGATGAGAAAGGCTGGTATGAACTCGACCTCTTTTGTTTTTGTAAATATGATTAGTTCATCGTTCTTGATTCAGCCTATTATGGATAAACATGTTTGCAATGACAACTAGAGATCATAATGCTTATGCCATGCTTGATTAGCTATGAGTTATAATGGTTTACCTTGCGTGCCAACATGCTATTAAAATGGTTATAATGTGGTATGATAGGGTGGTATCCTCCTCTGAATGATTTAAGTGACTCGACTTGGCACATGTTTATGCATGTAGTTGAAACAAAATCAACATAGCCTTCACGATATTTATGTTCATGGTGGATTATATCCTACTCATGCTTGCCTTCGGTGTTGATTAATTTTAATGCATGTTAATGATTGTTGTCACTCTCTAGCTGGTCACTTCCCAGTCTTTTGCTAGCCTTCACCTGTACTAAGCGGGAATATTGCTTGTGCATCCAACTCCATAAACCCCAAAGTTATTCCAAATGAGTCCACTATACCTACCTATATACGGTATCTACCTGCCGTTCCAAGTAAATTTGTATGTGCCAAACTCTAAACCTTCAAATAAATACCATGTTTTGTATGCTCGAATAGCTCATGCATCAACTAGGGTTGTCTGTATCTTCCATGTTAGGCGGGTTATTCTCAAGAGGAGTGGACTCCGCTCCTCACTCACGAGATAAATGGTTGGTCACCAGGATGTCCAGTCCCATGCTTTATACAAACTAAATCAAAATAATTGCAAACAAAACTCCCCCTGGGACTCTTGTTAGTTGGAGGTACTCGTTGTTTCGAGCAAGCCATGGATTGATGCTTGTTGGTGGAAGGGGGAGTATAAACTTTACCATTCTGTTTGGGAACCGCCTATAATGTGTGTAGCATGGAAGATATTACCATCTCTTGGTTGTTATGTTGACAATGAAAGTATAACGCTCAAAATATTATTCACCTCTGTTTCAAAACCGAGCTCTGGCACCTCTACAATCCATGCTTCCCTCTGCGAAGGGCCTATCTATTTACTTTCATGTTGAGTCATCATCTTCTTATTAAAAAACACCAGTTGGAGAGCACCGCTGTCATTTGCATTCATTACTATTAGTTTACATTGAGTATGACTTGACCGGATCTCTTTTACCATGAATTACAATGTCTGGTCAGTCCTTGGTCTTTAAAGGTGCTCTGCATTTATGTTTTGCGGTCTCAGAAAGGGCTAGCGAGATACCATCTTATTATATCATATTATGATTGTTTTGAGAAAGTGTTGTCATCCGAGATTTATTATTATAACCCGCTAGTTGATTATGCCATTGATATGAGTAAACTTGAGACCTAAGCATTATTGCGAATGTGGTTAGTTATAATCTTTGCTGAAAACTTGAATGATGGCTTTACATATTTACAACAACAAGAGCAAACAGAGTTTGTAAAAGTTTTTCTTTATCACTTTCAGTTTATCAACTGAATTGCTTGAGGACAAGAAAAGGTTTAAGCTTGGGGGAGTTGATACGTCTCCATCGTATCTACTTTTCCAAACACTTTTGCCCTTGTTTTGGACTCTAACTTGCATGATTTGAATGGAACTAACCCGGACTGACGCTGTTTTCAGCAGAATTACCATGGTGTTATTTATGTGCAGAAGCAAACGTTCTTAGAATGACCTGAAACTTCACGGAGCAACTTTTTGGAAAATATAAAAAATACATGCAAAAGATGAAGGCCAGGGGGCCCACCACCTGTCCACGAGGATGGAGGGCGCGCCTGCCCCCTAGGGCGCATCCCCCTACCTCGTGGGCCCCCTGGTGCCTCTCCGACTCCAACTCCAACTCTATATATTGTGTTTCGGGGAGAAAAAAATCAGAGAGAAGGATTCATCGCGTTTAATAATACGGAGCCGCCACCAAGCCCTAAAACCTCTCGGGAGGGTTGATCTGGAGTCCGTTCGGGGCTCTAGAGAGGGGAATCCGTCGCCATCGTCATCATCAACCATCCTCCATCACCAATTTCATGATGCTCACTGCCGTGCGTGAGTAATTTCATCGTAGGCTTGCTGGACGGTGATGGGTTGGATGGGATCTATCATGTAATCGAGTTAGTTTTGTTAGGGTTTGATCCCTAGTATCCACTATGTTCTGAGATTGATGTTGCTATGACTTTGCTATGCTTAATGGTTGTCACTAGGGCCCGAGTGCCATGATTTCAGATCTGAACCTATTATGTTTTCATCAATATATGAGAGTTCTTGATCCTATCTTGCAAGTCTATAGTCACCTATTATGTGTTATGATCCGTTAACCCCGAAGTGACAATAATCGGGATACTTACCAGTGATGACCGTAGTTTGAGGAGTTCATGTATTCACTATGTGTTAATGCTTTGTTTTGGTACTCTATTAAAAGGAGGCCTTAATATCCCTTAGTTTTCGTAAGGACCCCGCTGCCACGGGAGGATAGGACAAAAGATGTCATGCAAGTTCTTTTCCATAAGCACGTATGACTATATTCGGAATACATGCCTACATTACATTGATGAACTGGAGCTAGTTCTGTGTCACCCTAGGTTATGACTGTTACATGATGAACCGCATCTGACATAATTCTCTATCACCGATCCATTGCTTACGAGCTTTCCATATATTGTTCTTCGCTTATTTACTTTTCCGTCGCTATTGCTATCATCACTACAAAATACCAAAAACATTACTTTTACTACTGTTACGTTTTGCTACCGTTACCACTATTATCATATTACCTTGTTATACTAAACACTTTGCTGCAGATATTAAGTTTCCAGGTGTGGTTGAATTGACAACTCAGCTGCTAATACTTGAGAATATTCTTTGGCTCCCCTTGTGTCGAATCAATAAATTTGGGTTGAATACTCTACCCTCGAAAACTATTGTGATCTCCTATACTTGTGGGTTATCACCTACCATAATCTCTTCGTTTGCTCTCCGCTATTAGTGACTTTGGAGTGACTCTTTGTTGCATGTTGAGGGATAGTTATATGATCCAATTATGTTATTATTGTTGAGAGGACTTGCACTAGTGAAAGTATGAACCCTAGGCCTTGTTTCAACGCATTGCAATACCGTTTACGCTCACTTTTATCATTAGTTACCTTGCTGTTTTTATATTTTCATATTACAAAAACTTATATCTACTATCCATATTGCACTTGTATCACCATCTCTTTGCCGAACTAGTGCACCTATACAATTTACCATTGTATTGGGTGTGTTGGGGACACAAGATACTCTTTGTTATTTGGTTGCAGGGTTGCTTGAGAGAGACCATCTTCATCCTATGCCTCCCATGGATTGATAAACTTAGGTCATCCACTTGAGGGAAATTCACTATTGTCCTACAAACCCCTGCACTTGGAGGCCCAACAACGTCTACAAGAAGAAGGTTGTGTAGTAGACATCAAACCGTAGCTCTCGCTTTGCATATTGTGTTCAATCTGAACTGTTTGTGATGAAGAGATGCACAAATCTTGCGCGGCAAATTTTCCCTTGGCTTACTGGGGAAGGACCATAGCTCTCGCTTCGCATATGGGTGTTCTATCTAAAACGTTTGCGATGAAGAGATGCACAAATCCCACATGGCACATTTTTCCTTGTCTTACTGGGGAAGCTGACGGTTTGCATACATGTGTTCTATCTAAAACGTTTGCAATGAAGAGGCCAAAGAAGCCCATTCGAAAAAATGAGAGAAAAGAGAGAAGGGGCAATGTTACTATCCATTTTCCAGACTTGTGCTTCATAGTAGTACCATGATCTTCATGATAGAGAGTCTCCTATGTTCTCACTTCCATATACTAGTGGGAATTTTTCATTATAGAACTTGCCTTGTATATTCCAATGATGGGCTTCCTCAAATTGCCCTAGGTCTTCATGAGCAAGCGAGTTGGATGCACACCCACTTAGTTTCTTTTTGAGCTTTCATAAACTTATAGCTCTAGTGCATCCGTTGGATGGAGATCCCTACTCACTCACATTGATATCTATTGATGGTCATCTGCATAGCCCGTTGATACACCTAGTTGATGTGATATTATCTCCTTCTTTTTGTCTTCTCCACAACCACCATATTCTATTCCACCCATAGTTCTATATCCATGGCTCACACTCATGTATTGTGTGAAACTTGAAGAAGTTTGAGAACATCAAAAGTATGAAACAATTGCTTGGCTTGTCATCGGGGTTGTGCATGATTTGAATATTTTGTGTGATAAAGATGGAGCATAGCCAGACTATATGATTTTGTAGGGATAAGCTTTCTTTGGCCATGTTATTTTGAGAAGACATAATTGCCTTGTTAGTATGCTTGAAGTATTATTGTTTTTATGTCAATATTAAACTTTTGTTTTCAATCTTATGGTTCTGAACAATCATGCCACAATAAAGAAAAATTACATGGATAAGTATGTTAGGTAGCATTCCACATCAAAAATTCTCTTTTTATCATTTACCTACTCGAGGACGAGCGGGAATTAAGCTTGGGGATGCTTGATACGTCTCCAACGTATCTATAAATTTTTTATTGTTCTATGCTATTATATTATCTGTTTTGGATGTTTTATATGCATTAATATGCTATTTTATATTGTTTTGGGGACTAACGTATTAACCTAGAGCCCAGTGCCAGTTTCTGTTTTTTCTTATTTTTGAGCTTCGCAGAAAAGGAATACCAAACGGAGTCCAAACGGAACGAAACCTTAGCGATGATTTTTCTTGGACCAGAAGACACCTGTTGGATTTGGACTCCAAGTCAGAAGACCTTGGAGTAGACGACAAGCCACAGGGGCGCGCCCCCTGCCTTGTGGCCTACTCCAACACCTCCTGGACTAATTCTTTGTCCTATATATTCCCATATATTCCCAAACCTCCATAAGCATCCACGAAAACACTTTTCCACTGCCGCAACCTTCTATTCCCGTGAGATCCCATCTTGGGGCCTTTTCCGGCATCCTGTCGGAGGGGGATTCGATCACGGAGGGCTTCTACATCAACTCTATTGCCCTTCCAATGAAGCATGAGTAGTTTACCTCATACATATGGGTCCATAGCTAGTAGTTAGATGGCTTCTTCTCTCTTTTTGATTCTCAATACCATGTTCTCCTTGATGTTCTTAGAGATCCATCCGATGTAATCTTCTTTTGCTATGTGTTTGTCGAGATCCGATGAATTGTGGATTTATGATCAACTTATCTATGAATATTATTTGAATATCCTCTGAATTCTTTTATGCATGATTTAATATCTTTGTAATTCTCTTCGAATTATCGGTTTAGTTTGGCCAACTAGATTGATTTTTCTTGCAATGGGAGAAGTGCTTAGCTTTGGGTTCAATCTTGCGGTGTCCTTTCCCAGCGATAGTAGGGGCAGCAAGGCACATATTGTATTTTTGCCATTGAGGATAAAAGGATGGGGTTTACATCATATTTCTTGAGTTTATTCCTCTACATCATGTCATCTTACTTAATGTGTTACTCTGTTCTTCATGAACTTAATACTCTAGATGCATGCAGGAGTCGGTCAATGTGTGGAGTAATAGTAGTAGATGTAGAATCGTTTTGGTCGACTTGACACGGACATGATGCCTATATTTTATAATCATTGCCTTATATATCTTGATAACTTTGCACTTTTCTATCAATTGCTCGACAGTAATTTGTTCACCCACCATATTATTTACTATCTTGATAGAAGCCTCTAGTGAAACCTATGGCCCCGGGTCTATTTTCCATCATATTAGTTTCCGATCTACTATTTTCCATCGTATTAGTTTCCGATCTACTATTTTGCAATCTTTTACTTTCCGATCTATAAACCCAAAAATATTTACTTTATCGTTTGTTTAGTTTTATCTATCTCTATCAAATCTCACTTTTGCAAGTGACCGTGAAGGGATTGACAACCCCTTAATCATGTTGGGTGCGAGTTGTTTGATTGTTTGTGTATGTATTGGTGATTTGTGCGTTGTCTCCTACTGGATTGTTACCTTGGTTCTCTAACTGAGGGAAATACTTATCTCTACTTTGTTGCATCACCCTTTCCTTTTCAAGGGAAAAACCAATGCAAGATCAAGAAGTAGCACACTCCGGCGATAGCGCAGCCGCAGCCGCCATGCTCGTGCTAACAAACTGCGTGAGCGTGGCCGCAATCTGTGACCGGGCGGCCAAGGCAGCCCAAACGGCTGTTGTTGCTTCTCCGGTGGCAGCAGCAACATATGCGACGGGGATAGCAACTAGCGAGAGCGGCACAATAGTTGTCTGTTTCGCAGCGGCGTCCTTAGCCCTAATGGAGGCCGTCCACGCCCAGCTCCTCGCGGGCACCGCACAGATCGCACGAAGCTTCTCCGTCAACGGTCGGCTACCCATGGCCGAAGAGTTGGCAATCGCCGATAGCGTTCGAATAGCTATTCATTCCTTCGCGGCATACCTTGCCACCATGGAGCCCGTCCAAGCCCAGACCACAGCCGCCCACGCCCAGTTCGTGGCGGCCTTTTCAAAAGAGATGGCGGACGCGGATGGCGAGATGCTTGCTGAGTATGGTGTGAGTTGGACATGGAGGAGGCCGCGGAGATCGACGAGCGCCAGCCGGAGTAGTACTCTTTGTTTAATTTAGAGCATTGGTCTTTAATTTGTTAGAGTAATGTTTATGTCAGCTTGCTTTGTTTAATTGTTGAACTTGTTCAATTAAGAAGTGTAGGTGTGTTGTAGGCTTTTTTGTATACCCAAATTAGGCAATGACGTGGATGACCACTGTAACCAGGGAAATTTGGAGCAAAATTTGCACGTTCAAACTCATCACACACAGAGTAAACTATATGAATTGTTTGTGATGTTCATATATCGTACACAGTGCTGAATAAGAGACCGTGTCTGATGACACTTTGCGCGCCAGATTTTCACTGCACGGAGCCAAAATTTTCAGTTTTCGCGGAAATATCTACCTCCCGCCCTCCCCTGACTAAAAACCACATTTCCTTTGTGTTCGCCTACCTTTTCAAGTTCAAACCTTCACTCCTTACTTGGTGCAGAAGGAAAAAGAGAAAGGTCAACTTAAGATGGAAGAAGGTGTGGCATCCCTCGGATGCTCATTCAATGCTATGAAATCGACTTGGCACGAACCATTTTCCACGCAACTAACGCCCATGTGTGACATATTTGTACATTGAGTAAGGAGACATTGTTCTATTCATCTACACCGTCGAAATAAAAAACATACAACATGAAAGTCACGTGAAGCAATGACATAAAACTAGTGGTGAAAGGAAACTTCAAACGGCCAACCGTAGGCGAAGATTTTGCCAAAATTCATTGGTTCATGACATGAACTTATGAATACGTTAGTGCAATCCATAGGGAGATGTAGTTCTACTCGTCTACGACCGTCAAAACAGAGAATGTACAACACAGAAGCCATGTGAAACAGTGAGATGAATCTATTGATAATAAGAAATTTCAAATGATCGACTGTGTGCAAAGATTATGCCAAAAATCATCGGTTCATAACATGCACACACGAACACATTAGTGCTCTTGTAATTCTACTCCTCTATGACCGTTGAAACACAAACTTACAACATGAAACGTGTGAAACAAAAAAATAAAGCTAGTGATTAAAGGAAACTTCAAATGGTCGGCCATGTGTGAAAATATTATCAAGATTCATCGGTCCATAACATGCATACATGAACCCATTAGTGCAATCTAGTAGGAGATGTAAATGTACTCGTTTATGACCATCGAAGTAGAAAACGTACAACTGGGAAGTCGTGTGAAACAACGAGATGAGGCTAATGATGAAAGAAAATTTCAAACAGTCAACTGTGTGCGAAGAATTCGCCAAAGTTAATCTAAAGAAGCATCAACCATGAACTTATAGTGCACGAAATTAGAAACCGATTGTCTGAATGGAACCACAATATCGATGTGCATCTTTTTTGTGTAGAACTTATTTCGAATTAAAACACCATTGTGTAAATTATAAGAGATTATGTTAAGGGGATTAAAGGAGGTGAGTGGAGTAGGAACCCACCTACACGTTGTGCCGAGCAACCCCCCCCCCCCCCCACCCCCACCCACACACACATGCTCAATTGCATCGCTCGGACCTAGCTTGATGGAAAAGGTGGATTCAAGCGTTCCTTCAGAGTTAGGCCCAGAGATGCTTTGAGGTTCATGCGGTCCAAGATTCAGGTGCAACTCAGCCAATCAAATAGGACAAAACATCCAGTGGGCCTGGCTGAGCATAATAAAAATACAAGCTACCAAACGCGCTGTAAATAGGACAAAAATTGATGGAGCCAACCTAACAGAGAATTTCCAATATGATGTTGTCTCCGTCATATAGGCGTGCAACGCACATGAGCGCCCATAACTGGCGGACCCATTTTCATAGCGAGTTATTTTTGTTTCTTCCATTTTCCTTCTTTTTTTTCCTTTTCAAGTTTATTTACTTTAAAAAATGATCCTGTTTTCAAATTTGTGTTCATAACTTCAAAAGGTGTTAGTATTTAAGAAAAGTCAGAATTTTAAAAATGTTTCTGTTTTTGAAAATGTTCTAAAAAATTGAAAAAAATCTTCCTGTTTTCAGAAAGTGTTTGAGAATTTAAGAAAAATGTTCTACTTTTCAAATTTTGTTTAGAACTTTAGAAAATGTTAACATTTTCAATTTTTTTCTCGCACATACGATTATTTCTTTGAGTTTTCAACACTATTCGGGGATTTTTCATAAAATTCCTAAGTTTTGTATTTTGTTTCATTTTTTCAAAAAAACATATCCGTGGTTTCCAAAAATTGTAAAAAAAACAAAAAATCTTCACATTCTACATAAATTTACGAAATTATAAAAACTTGTATGAAATTTTTAGTTGTTTTTAAAAACTATATGTTTGAAATTGAAAAAATGCTCATAAATTTAAAATTTTGTTCTTGTTTTTAGAAATTGTTCAATCTTTTTGAAAAAATGTTTGTGTTTCAATAATGTTCGTCAAAAAGTTGTTCCCAAATATTCAAAAGGGACCGTGGTTTCAAAAAGTCGTCATGGTACGTGTTGCTACATTATGCCTGTAAAAACCTGCTGTCGTACGTGATGTTACCGTAGGCGCGAACAAAACTGGGTGCTCCTAATCAGCGCTTCAGACGCCTATTGGTGCTAGCTAGTGACGCGGAGCAGGCCGGCCCACCAACCGACTCAATAAGAAAACGTTAAGAAAAAAATATAAGCTACTCCAAATCAAAATTATGGGATTGCTGCGATTCTTACCGAGCACCGTGAGTCCGCAACATTACGAAATTACTTAATATTAAGGAGTACCCGTTGCAAAGAACACTCCACTTTCCCACGTCGCGACAAGTGGCGCACATGCAACATGCCACTTGTCGCAATCTGAAAGTTTTCTTTTTTTTCATAGATCCGTTTATTTAAAACGTTTTATCTTTTAAACCGTGGGTCCAAATCTCGAACCGTTTTTACAATTGGATTCCTCGCGTCGAGATCTTCAAAACTAAATTCCATGTTGATAGATTTTGATAAACTTTTTTTTCACGAAAAAACCAGGTGAAAAAACCAAAACCGTGAGCACGGTTTTTTCCCTTTCTGAAAGAGGCACGCCCGTGCCTCTCGCGAAAATCACGTCCGTGCCTTTCGTGGAAGCAAAACCGTGACTCTCGTGAAAGGAAAAAAACAGAAAACACGTTTTTTCCGTTTATGAGAGGCACGGCCGTGACTCTCGCGAAAGCACAACCATGCCCTCTCGCGAAAGCAAAAAACCATGACTCCCGCGAAAGAAAAAAAATACAAAAAACGCGTATATTTTCCCTTTCTGAAAGGCACGGTCGTGACTCTCGCGAAAGCACAACCGTGCCTCTCGCGGAAACAAAACCGTGACTCTCGCAAAAGAAAAAAAAAACAGAAAACGTGTTTTGTTTTTCCCTTTTCCGAGAGGCACGGCCGTGACTCTTGCGAAAGCACAACCGTGCCTCTCGCGGAAACAAAAGCATGACTCTCACGAAAGAAAAAAAAAAGAAAAAATGCGTTTTTTCCGTTTCTGAAAGGCACGGTCGTGACTCTCGCTAAAGCACAACCGTGCCTCTCGCGAAAAAAAACTATGACTTTCACGAAAGAAAAAAATGTGTTTTTTTGCATAAAAAAATTTTCAAATTTTTTTTATCGAAAAGCTAAGGAAGACCGGGGGAAAACCAAAACGTCAAAAAAAGCCGAAAACGCATGCGGAAAAATAAAAAAACAAAATTCAGAAGAAGCGTCCAGAGCGCGACACGTGGCAAATGGTTGAGAGCGCGTCAAGTGACGCTGATCGTTGCGAGGCTCTCGAAGGAGCGCTCGTTAACTAGTTGCTTCCGCAACATTAGCAGCTTAACGCAATAACAACTAGACCAACCTACCTCTTCTGTGTACTCCTAGAAAACCGTCCTAGTTGATGTTTCTTTTAGGAAAACTATATAACCAATATAAATTATTTTGAAAATTGAAGTGGTAAATCTAAAAACAAGATCATTGATTTTTGGAAAAAGTTCATCATATTTAATAAAAGTTCACAAAATAAAAAAAGTTCATCATTTTTAAAAGTTCATTGATTTTTGAAAACAAAAACATTAATTTCGAAAAGAGTTTATTGATTTTGAAAAAAAATTCATCAATTTTGAACAAAGTTCATCGATTTATAAAAAAAAGTTCATCAATTTTGAACAAGAGTTCGTCGGTTTTAAAAATAGTTCATGAATTTGAAAAGGTTCATCGTTTTTTGCAATTTTAAGAAATTGAAAAGGTTCACGCATTTGGCCATAGAAAGAGAAAAAAAGGAAAAACCCGTTCCAATAAAGGAGAAAAAGGAACAGGAAAAAGGAAAAAAGAAAATATAAAAAAGAAAGAGGAAAGAAGAATATGAACAGAGCAAAAAAGATTTAAATGACCACGTAGGGCTTAGTGCCTGTGTGGTTAGTGCAGCGTCTCTCGAAGGAGGAGATCCCCGGTTCGATTCACTGTATGTGCGGGAGGAACTTCAGGCGCCTGTTTGCAAACTGACGCATAAGCGCCAAATAGGATTGGGCCGGCCTAGTTGAGTCGTTCTATGTTTTTTTTTGAGCATCTGTAACCTTTATTAAATCTGGATGTTCATAGGGATACAGATGATATCGGGCGTATTTAGAAGCCACAGGTGGCGCCCAGGAGACAAAGAAGCCGCAGCTTTTGCAAGAGCATGCGCTTTGAAATTATGCTTCCTATTCTCATGAATAAAACGGATATTAGGAAAAAAATCTAGCCCTATGGTTTATCTCACTCAAAACTGAGGCAAACTGGCAGGGAACATCTGAGCCTATCGTGGAAATAACAGCAGCACAATCCGAAGCCACGCATATAGAATTGAGATTGAGATCCATCGCCAAAGCAAGGGCTTCATTGCATGATTGTGCTTCCAACGAGGACGGGTCCGTGAGACCCTCAAAAACTCTGGCTGAGGCTCCAGGAAAGGCTCCCGCTCTGTCCCGGCAGACCACAGCTGCTGCACCCCTTCTACCAGATCTGGACACGCCTCCATCAACGTTTAGCTTCGCTTCTTCATCGGTTGGATCGCCGGTGGGGATCGATGTCCTAGCTAACCGCCAAGCAAAAATTTTGATTTTGGGTGGGATGCTCAAATTCCAGACTTTGCCCCAAGACTTCTTATCTGTAGCCGAATCTGAATGCCCCGGAACATGCTCCAACCATTCCGTTCTCTGTTGCTTTGTAGTCGCCAGTAAACGGTATGCAGACCGTACTGAAAAGGTGCCTCTTCTATCATAATGCCAGGCCCAAAAGTCAGATTGTACTCGTGTACTCAAAGGGATATTCAGTATCGCTTCCTTGTCCATAGCATAAAAGTGCTCATCGAGAACATCAATATTCCAGCCCGCAGTAGTGTGGTCAAGCAGCTCTGACACAAGTTGCGGCGGGTTTGGGGTCTTTGGGCACACCGGCCGTAGCTTATGATCTCGTGGTATCCAGTTGTCATGCCAAATGCTCGTCTCACCTCCCGTGCCAATCCTTTTGATGATTCCCAATTTCAGGGTGTCACACCCCTCATGTATGGAGCGCCACACTTGAGACGGATTGCTTCCCAGCACAGCTTCCAAAACGGTGCAATTAGGGTAATAAACAGCCTTTAATATGCATGCACTTAGCGAATCGGGCTCTTTCAGTAGGCGCCAGGCTTGACGGGCAAGCAAGGCTAAGTTAAACAGCTCGATGTCACGAAAGCCCATGCCTCCCATAAACTTCAGTTGCGTCATGACTTCCCACGAGACCCATGCAGTTTTCCTTTCTACCTTCTTAGACCCCCACCAAAACTTCCGAAGTAAGACGTTAATATGAAGGCATAGGCCCCTCGGTAGTTTGAAACACGCCATTGAATATGTGGGTATCGCTTGCGCCACAGATTTTATGAGAACTTCTTTGCCACCCACCGAAAGGGCCTTTTCCATCCACCCTTGGACATGCTTCCAGATCCTGTCCTTTAAGTACTTAAAGGATCCCTCTTTTGCTCTTCCGACATCCGAAGGAAGCCCTAAGTACTTCTCTGATAATTGTTCATTATTAACATCCAAGACTCGCATAACTTCTTTCCTCAAGTCCTCAGAACACCCCTTGCTGAAGAAAATTGATGACTTATCTTTGTTAATATGTTGTCCCGATGCATCACAATATCTCTGAAGCAAAACATTGACCCGTGTTGCCATCTCTGGTGTAGCGTCAAAAAAGAGCAAGCTGTCATCGGCAAAGAGGAGGTGATTAACAATTGGAGCATCTGTAGCTACCTGAATGCCATGTATACTCTCCCGTGGGACCGAAGATTTCAACAAAGATGAGAGGCCTTCTGCCGCCAACAGAAAAAGATAGGGCGAATTGGGGTCACCCTGTCGTAAGCCTCGGGTTGGCTTAAATTCCTCTGACTTACCTTTAAACATGACTGAAAAAGAAACAGAAGTAACACACCTCATGATAGTTTCGGTGAACCGAGGACTGAAACCTAGTTTCAACATTACTACCTTCAAATATGGCCACTCGATTCTGTCATAGGCCTTCATCATATCGAGTTTTAGAGCACAGAATTTGTTTCCCTTCAACTTCCTTGTTTTCATATAGTGTAAGCATTCATAAGCGGAGATGAAATTGTCGGTGATTAGACGACCCGGTACAAATGCCGATTGTTCCTCTGAAATGATGTCGGGGAGAATGAGTTTGAGCCGGTTAGCCAATACCTTTGAAGCAATCTTGAAGATCACATTGCATAGGCTTATCGGTCGGAACTGTGCTAAATTTTTTGGACTAGCAATCTTGGGAATGAGAACGATGAAAGTTTTGTTTATCTCCTCCGGTGAATCATCTCCACTCAGAACACGCAGCACCATATCGGTTACCTCCTCACCACATAATTCCCAGTGACGTTGAAAAAAGTGAGCGGGAAAGCCATCGGGCCCCGGGGCCTTTGTCGGGAACATTTGGAAGAGTGCAGACTTCACCTCTTCCTTGGTATAAGGGGCGTTCAACATACTATTCATTTGGCCATTCACTTTAACCGGTATGTGAGAGAGAACCTCTTCCATTCCAATGGTATTTTCCGAAGCATATAAATTCTCTAAGAAGCTAGTTGCCATCGCTGCCATCTCCTCCTGATCGGACGTCATAGATCCATCAGCTCGCTGGAGCTCCAAAATGTGATTCTTGGCTTTCCTTGCACTAGCTTTTTTGTGGAAAAATTTAGTATTGTTGTCCCCTTCAGCGAGCCATTGTATACGGGCCCTTTGACGCCACATGATTTCTTCCCGACAACACAGCTCGACCATTCGAGCTTCGACTTCCTCCTCTTCCGTGCTTGGTCCGACGCGCATAGGTGCCGCTCTCAATTCCTCAAGCCTCTTGGGGAGCTGTCTGAGTTCAGATCGAACGGAACCAAAAGTGTAACGCCCCCACTTTTGTAGGTCTGTCGCTAAACTCGCTAGCTTCTCTATCAGAAACTGACTGAGTCCTTGCTTTGGCTTTCCATGCATTCTCCAGAACAGACCCAAACCGACCATCCCGTTCCCACATGCATTCATACCGGAAGGGCCGCTGGGCTGCCCGAACACTCTCACTGACTAAGTCAGTCGCCAATAGGATTGTGGAGTGGTCGGACTTGACCGCCGTGAGATGCTCTACACTGGCAAATGGAAATAGGGCGGACCAAGAAGCTGACGCAAGTGCCCTGTCGAGGCGAACTCGACAGTAATGACCTCCAGAAACTTTCTTCTCCCACGTCCAGTCCAGCCCCTTATAGCCCAAGTCTGCAAGGGCACATAAATCAGTTGCCTCACGGAAAGCCTCCATCTGCGCACTCTCTCTCTCATGTACTCCCATCTGCTCTTCTTTCCTGAGAATTTCATTAAAGTCCCCAATACACAGCCACGGCAGAGTGCTTTCGCCTCTCAAACACTTCATCATATCCCACGTCTTATAGCGAAGGCTTCTATTTGCTTCACCATAGAAACACGAGAGGCGCCATTGTTCCTTCAATGGTTCCTTAACCCATGCATCCACATGATACCGAGAAAAGTTTTTTATTGAGACATCTAAAGAATTTTTCCAAAAGATACATATGCCGCCACTACGGCGAGAACTACCAACTCCAAAACTAAAATCAAAACCTAACGAAAAACGAAGACCTTCAACACGATTCTTCGGCAGTTGAGTTTCAACTAAGCAAAGAATCATCGGTGAACTCCTCTCCACGAGATCGCGGAGTTCTCTGACCGTCGCGGGGTCGCCAATCCCGCGACAGTTCCAACATAGTATTTTCATTGGGCCTGGCGGCGCCCTGGCTCGGAGCCCGCCAATAACGCCATCTTCTTATCCTTCGTCGGTGAGGAACCTTTCTTAGCTTTCTTCGATTCCCTTGGAGACACATACACCGGTGGAGGCGGTGGTGTATCAGACTCACTAATAGGTATAGCACTCGCAGCTCCCTTCTGTGCCAAAACTAGCGCTTGGCTTTGATCAGTGATGATTGGGTTCGTCCCCGTGTTACTTGTCTCTTCAGGCATGTTGCTACTAGCAGTAAGAACATTATTCAGGTTACGCCGTGCCACTGGCTCCTCACTAGACGAGCTAAGGCCAGCAGGAGGTTTCAGAGGGCTAGTCACATCAGCATCTATATCATCTCCATCTTCAAAGCCAGCCTCCTGGGATGACCTTTTGCGCGGACCCTCCTGGTTACATGGTGGGGCTCTGCTACGCCCAGTCCCGGCTCTGCCTCGGCCCCGGGACCAGCCCCCACATGTTGGGTCGTTCTATGTGTGTCGTGCTGCTCATCGGGACTCCCGCCTGGCCCGGAGCCGTGTGATGCTCATATGGCCCTTGAATGCGCATAATTTTTTTTTGCCGAAATTACTAAGTAAGGAGTATTCTTTTCCAGTTACAAAAAAAAAGTACTCTTTTCAAAGATCACTCTCACCTCCCCAGGACTGCATGTGCATCATTTGTCGCAATCTGAGAGTTTTCCCTTTTTTCGTAAATCTGTTTACTCAAAACGTTTTATCTCATAAACCGTGTATCGAAATCTCGAACCGTTTTCATCGTTGGATTCCTTGCATCAACATCTTCAAACTAGATATCATGTTGATAGGTTTTGATAAACTTTTTTTCATGAAAAAACCAAACCAGGAGCAAGTTTTTTTACCTTCCCGAAAGTCGTTTCTGAGAGGCACGGCTATGTCTCTCGTGGAAGAAAAACCATGCCTCTCACGGAAGAAAAATCGTGCCTCTCACAGAAAGAAAAAAGAACGAGAAAACATGTTTTCTTTTTGTTTACGAGAGGCACAACCGTGCCTCTCGCGAAAGCAAAACCATGCCTCTCCTGGAAGAAAAAAACATGATTTCTTTCGTTTACGAGAGGCACAAAAGTAAATCCGTGCCTCTCGTGAAAGGAACTTTAAAAAAAACACGTTTTTTCGCGCAAATTTTTTAACATATTTTTATCGAAAAGCTAAGAAAGCCGATGAAAACCAAAAAAGATGAAAAAACCCCAGGAAAAAACCATCTAAAAAGCCAAAACTGTGTGCGAAAAATAAAAACAAAATCCGAAGGAAGCACCCAGAGCGCGACAGCTGGCGACGGCTGAGAGCACGCCAAATAGCGCGCTCTCAACCTAGCCCAAGTGATCATTGGCTCCCGAAGGAACGCTCCTCAATTAGCTACTCCCTTTTTGTGTTTAAAAAAAAAACAGAACAGAAGAAGAGTTGGGCCAGCCGTTGTATACAGCTGGCGACGGCTGAGAGCACGCCAAATAGCGCGCTCTCAACCTAGCCCAAGTGATCATTGGCTCCCGAAGGAACGCTCCTCAATTAGCTACTCCCTTTTTGCGTTTAAAAAAAAACAGAACAGAAGAAGAGTTGGGCCAGCCGTTGTATACAGGTGCTGAAGCGCCAAATTGGATTGGGCCGGCCCAGTTGCGTCGCCCCTATGTGCGTCCCACTGCTCCTACACACACTGAGTGGCGGGAGCTCCTATGTGACACTCACTGCGTCAGAGAGTCAACCTTTCGCACAGGGCGCGGCTCACCTGGGCCGGCCCGTTATGCAGTGGCACTTCGGGAATGAAAAATCTTCAAATAGTAGCAAACCAGAACTGGGATTCGAACCCGAGACTACTTTGTGGTGGGCGCGCTGTTCTGGCCGCTCGGAACGGACAAGGTCCTGTTCTAGATATGCAACGTGGTTGTTAAAGAACGAAACGACATCGGCAAAAATCTAAATGACCTGACGATAGTGAACTAAAATCCTTAGCCACTGTAAATTGTAACTAAAACAGCAGCCCGATGCATATGAACTATAAGTCACAAAAAAAATTAAGAAGTAGAAATTTTAAACGCCAATTTCTTTTCAAAAAATTGTAAATACTTTCTGAAACGTGAATATTTACTAATTTATGAACATTTTTTTGAAAACTCACTCATTTCCTGAAGACGTGAACACTTTTGGGTTTCTCACACATTTCTTGATAAAAGGAGCAAATTTGGAAATGAGAACAATTTTTTAAATTACAAACAATCTTTTAAAATACACATACGTTTTCTGAAAAATAGGAACAGAATTTGAATTCTAAATTATGGACAACGTTTTCAAAATGCAAACATTTTTCGAAAATTCCCCAAACATTTTTTGAATTTGCGCACAAAATTTTAAAACATGATAATTTTTTGAATATATGAACATATTTGGAGAAGCTATAACATGTTTGAATCCTGAATATTTTTTGAAGTTGTGAACAAAACTGGAAACACGAACATTTTTTTCAAAACACAAACATTATTCGAAGTTACAAACAATTTATTAAAAGCGCACTTTTTATAAATTTCCAAAAATATGAACATTTTTTGAATATGTTAATTTTTTTGGAAAAGCTGGAACATTTTTTTGAAATCACAAAACATTTCTCGAACTTATGATTTTTTTTAGAAATGAGAACATTTTTTTCAAATGCCTCGAACATATTTTGAGTTTGTGAACAAATTTAAAAAACATGTTTTTTTATTTGTGAACATATTTTGAAAGTGAGAACTTTTTTTAAATTCACGATCATTTTGTGAATTTTTGAACAAAAACATAGAATGCGATGTGAACCTTTGAAAAATCCGAAATTAAAGCTTTTTCCTGACTTTTCAAACATTTCTTGTAAAAGAAGCGAACAAATTTGAAAGCTAAACTTTTTGGAATTTCTGAACAAATTTCAAACCAGGAACGTTTGAAAAAAATAAATCAAATGAAAAGAATAAAAACATTTTTTTTATTCATGGAAGTTTGATGAAAAAGGAAAAAATAAAAAGGTAAAGAAAGTAAGAGGAAACAAAAAAGGAAGGAAAAGGGAAAAAAATAAAAAACAAAAGGAAGAAGGAGAAAGAATGAAAAAAGAAATAAGAAAGAAAAACGAAAAAGAAACAGAAAATAATAATAGTGTACGAACCTCGTAGAAGGTTCCCAGAACGAAAAAACTGCCCGGGGAAGCTTCCAGAAGGTTCTCAAAACCGGGAACGGTGGATGCGCGTCTCGCTGTAAATGGGCTGGACCATGTTGATCCAGTGTGTGCAGTGCGTCAACAATTTTTTTTTTGACGCGGAATGTGTCAAGGAGATCGCGTGAGGCCAACTTCACCGCGCGACCCTATCCTGTCCGCCCCCATCCGTTTGAGTTAAAAGGGACAAACGAGATGGCCCAGCGCGCGACGGCCCGGACCCATCTGATCCGTTTTGTGTCCGGGCCGACCCATTTCAAGCGCAAACTTACGCCGGATTTGGGTCACGGCGGACAGCGAACGGACGCTACGAACGTCCACGCCGAGGCCATGTGGCAGGCGGCCACCTACCTCCCACCCACCAACATAAATGCGCACGGGCGGGTACCCCCACCTGTCATCCACACAGTGAAGGGTCGTCGTCCTTCTTAAATGGAAAGCCGTGGACCGGTCGTCGTCTACACTTCCCACTTCGACCCCTCTCTGCCCCCTCGAAACGCGACATCCTAGAAAACCCTAGCCGCTCCCCGTCGTCGACCTCGCCGGCCGGCCGTAGCCATGGGCCTTTGGAACTACGGCCGCAAGGGGAAGCACGACCGCGAGGCCGGCTCCTCCTCGGGCCGCCGCCGCAGATCCGTGAAGGAGGAGGAGCCCGCGTCACCGCCGCGCTCCTCCCGTCGAGCCCCCGCGTCGGCTCCCTTCACCATTGCCCCTAGGCCCGCCGGCAATTGCGCCCGGCAGTACATCTGCGCGGACGTGTGCCGGAGGTACTGGGAGATGAGGACGCCGGTCCCGGGGAGCGACGCCCACCTCCTTAACGGATGGCACCTCTCCGCGGACCGGGTCCCCATCCCGCCAGTGCCGGCGGCCGGCCGTGCCCGGCGCGATGAGATCGCGCGCCGCCGTCGCCTCCTCCCCGATGACCTGTACTACAACCACAGGTATGCCCCCGACTCCCCGCTGTGGGACACATGGCTCCAGGACGAGCACGACGTGCGACGCGCGTCCTACTTCGCCGGCACCGTGTCGGGGCAGCAGAGGCCACGTGCAGAGGCGCGCGGGCGTACGCGGGTGCGTGGCCTGACTGTTGGGGAACGTAGTAATTTCAAAATTTTCCTACGCACACGCAAGATCATGGTGATGCATAGCAACGAGGGGGAGAGTCTGATCTACGTACCCTTGTAGATCGCAACGGAAGCGTTGACACAACATAGAGGAAGTAGTCGTACGTCTTCTTCCCGATCCGACCGATCCAAGCACCGTTACTCCGGCACCTTCGAGTTCTTAGCACACGATCAGCTCGATGACGATCCTCGGGCTCTGATCCAGCAAAGCGTCGAGGAAGAGTTCCGTCAGCACGACGGCGTGGTGACGATCTTGATGTACTACCGACGTAGGGCTTCGCCTAAGCACTACAACGGTATGATCGAGGTGGAATTTGGTGGCAGGGGGCACCGCACACGGCTAAGGAACGATCTCAAGGATCAACTTGTGTGTCTAGAGGTGCCCCCTGCTCCCGTATATAAAGGATGAAAGGGGGGAGGCTGGCCGGCCAAGCTAGGAGGCGCAGGAGGAGTCCTACTCCTACCGGGAGTAGGACTCCTCCCCCCAATCCTATTCCTAATAGGATTCCCCAAAGGGGAAGAGAAGAGAGAGGTGGCCCCTCTCCTAGTCCTAATAGGACTAGGGAGAGGGGGGAGGCGCAGCCCTATGTGGGCTGCCCTCTCACCTTTCCACTAAGGCCCATGTTGGCCCATTTGGCTCCCGGGGGGGTTCCGGTAACCCTCCCGGTAATCCGGTAAAATCCCGATTTCACCCGGAACACTTCCGATGTCCAAACATAGGCTTCCAATATATCAATATTTATGTCTCGACCATTTCGAGACTCCTCGTCATGTCCGTGATCACATCCGGGACTCCGAACAACCTTCGGTACATCAAAATGCATAAACTCATAACAACTGTCACCGAAACGTTAAGCGTGCGGACCCTACGGTTCGAGAACAATGTAGACATGACCGAGACACGTCTCCGGTCAATAACCAATAGCGGGACCTGGATGCCCATATTGGCTCCTACATATTCTACGAAGATCTTTATCGGTCAGACCGCATAAAAACATACGTTGTTCCCTTTGTCATCGGTATGTTACTTGCCCGAGATTCGATCGTCGGTATCCAATACCTAGTTCAATCTCGTTACTGGCAAGTCTCTTTACTCGTTCCGTAATACATCATCTCACAACTAACATCTTAGTTATAATGCTTGCAAGGCTTATGTGATGTGTATTACCGAGAGGGCCCAGAGATACCTCTCCGACACTCGGAGTGACAAACCCTAATCTCGAAATACGCCAACCCAACATCTACCATTGGAGACACCTGTAGTACTCCTTTATAATCACCCATTTACGTTGTGACGTTTGGTAGTACCCAAAGTGTTCCTCCGGTAAACGGGAGTTGCATAATCTCATAGTTATAGGAACATGTATAAGTCATGAAGAAAGCAATAGCAACATACTAAACGATCGGGTGCTAAGCTAATGGAATGGGTCATGTCAATCAGATCATTCAACTAATGATGTGATCCCGTTAATCAAATAACAACTCTTTGTTCATGGTTAGGAAACATAACCATCTTTGATTAACAAGCTAGTCAAGTAGAGGCATACTAGTGATACTCTGTTTGTCTATGTATTCACACATGTATTATGTTTCCGGTTAATACAATTCTAGCATGAATAATAAAAATTTATCATGATATAAGGAAATAAATAATAACTTTATTATTGCCTCTAGGGCATATTTCCTTCAGTCTCCCACTTGCACTAGAGTCAATAATCTAGTTCACATCGCCATGTGATTTAACAGCAATAGTTCACATCACCATGTGATTAACACCCATAGTTCACATCGTCATGTGACCAACACTCAAAGGGTTTACTAGAGTCAGTAATCTAGTTCACATATCTATGTGATTAACACCCAAAGAGTACTAAGGTGTGATCATGTTTTGCTTGTGAGATAATTTTAGTCAATGGGTCTGTCACATTCAGATCCGTAAGTATTTTGCAAGTTCTATGTCTACAATGCTCTACACGGAGCTACTCTAGCTAATTGCTCCTACTTTCAATATGTATCCAGATTGAGACTTTAGATTCATCTGGATCAGTGTCAAAAACTTGCATCGACGTAACCCTTTACGACGAACCTTCTTGTCACATCCATAATCGAGAAACATATCCTTATTTCACTAAGGATAATTCTGACCGCTGTCTAGTGATCTACTCCTAGATCACTATTGTACTCCCTTGCCAAATCAATGCAGGGTATACAATAGATCTGGTATACAGCATGACATACTTTATAGAACCTATGGCCAAGGCATAGGGAATGACTATCATTCTCTTTCTATCTTCTGCCATGGTCGGGCTTTGAGTCTTACTCAACTTCACACCTTGTAATACAGGCAAGAACTCTTTCTTTGACTGCTCCATTTTGAACTACTTCAAAATCTTGTCAAGGTATGTACTCATTGAAAAAACTTATCAAGCGTCTTGATCTATCTCTATAGATCTTGAAGCTCAATATGTAAGCAACTTCACCGAGGTCTTTCTTTGAAAAACTCCTTTCAAACACTCCTTTATGCTTTACAGAATAATTCTACATTATTTCCGATCAACAATATGTCATTCACATATACTTATCAGAAATGTTGTAGTGCTCCCACTCACTTTCTTGTAAATACAGGCTCCACCGCAAGTCTGTATAAAACTATATGCTTTGATCAACTCATCAAAGCGTATATTCCAACTCCGAGATGCTTGCACAAGTCCACAGATGGATCGATGGAGCTTGCACATTTTGTTAGCACCTTTCGGATTGACAAAACCTTCTGTTGCATCATATACAACTCTTCTTTAATAAATCCATTAAGGAATGCAGTTTTGTTTATCCATTTGCCAGATTTCATAAAATGCGGCAATTACTAACATGATTCGGACAGACTCAAGCATAGATACGAGTGAGAAGCTCTCATCGTAGTCGACACCTTGAACTTGTCGAAAACCTTTTGCGACAATTCTAGCTTTGTAGATAGTAACACTACTACCATCGTCCGTCTTCCTCTTGAATATCCATTTATTCTCAATTGCTTGCCGATCATCGGGCAAGTCAACCAAAGTCCATACTTTGTTCTCATACATGGATCCCATCTCAGATTTCATGGCCTCAAGCCACTTTGCGGAATCTGGGCTCACCATCGCTTCTTCATAGTTCGTAGGTTCATCATGATATAGTAGCATGACTTCCGGAATTGGATTATCATACCACTCTGGTGCGGATCTCACTCTGGTTGATCTACTGTGACGCCCCCGATTCAATCGTACACTAATCATACACGCAAACGTGTACGGTCAAGATCAGGGACTCACGGGAAGATATCACAACACAACTCTACAAATAAAATAAGTCATACAAGCATCATATTACAAGCCAGGGGCCTTGAAGGCTCGAATACAAGAGCTCGATCATAGACGAATCAGCGGAAGCAACAATATCTGAGTACAGACATAAGTTAAACAAGTTTGCCTTAAGAAGGCTAGCACAAACTGGGATACATATGGAAAGAGGCGCAGGCCTCCTGCCTGGGATCCTCCTAAACTACTCCTGGTCGTCGTCGGCGGGCAGCACGTAGTAGTAGGCACCTCCGGTGTAGTAGGAGTCGTCGTCGACTGTGGCGTCTGGCTCTTGGGCTCCAACATCTGGTTGCGACAACCAGGTAGAAGGGATAGAGGGAAAAGAAGGAGAAAGCAACCGTGAGTACTCATCCAAAGTACTCGCAAGCAAGGAGCTACACTACATATGTATGCATTGGTATCAAATTGAATAAGGGTATCATATGTGGACTGAACTGCAGAAAGTCGGAATAAGAGGGGGATAGCTAGTCCTATCGAAGACTACGCTTCTGGCAGCCTCCGTCTTGCAGCATGTAGAAGAGAGTAGACTGAAGTCCTCCAAGTAGCATCGTATAGCATAATCCTAACCGATGATCCTCCCCTCGTCGCCCTGTGAGAGAGCGATCACCGGTTGTATCTGGCACTTGGAAGGGTGTGTTTTATTAAGTATCCGGTTCTAGTTGTCATAAGGTCAAGGTACAACTCCGGGTCGTCCTTTTACCGAGGGACACGGCTATTCGAATGGATAAACTTCCCTGCAGGGGTGCACCACATACCCCAACACGCTCGATCCTATTTGGCCGGACACACTTTTCTAGGTCATGCCCGGCCTCGGAAGATCAACACGTCGCAGCCCTACCTAGGCCCAACAGAGAGGTCAGCACGCCGGTCTAAATCCTATGGCGCAGGGGTCTGGGCCCATCGCCCTTTGCACACCTGCACGTTGCGAACGCGGCCGGAAGCAGAACTAGCCCCCTTAATACAAGAGCAGGCTTACGGTCCAATCCGGCGTGCGCCACTCAGTCGCTGACGTCACGAAGGCTTCGGCTGATACCACGACGTCGGGATACCCATAACTACTCCCGCGTAGATGGTTAGTGCGTATAGACCAAATGGCCAGACTCAGATCAAATACCCAGATCTCGTTAAGCGTGTTAAGTATCCGCGAACGCCGAACAGGGCCAGGCCACCTCTCTCCTAGGTGGTCTCAACCTGCCCTGTCGCTCCGCCACAAAGTAACAGTCGGGGGCCGTCGGGAACCCAGGCCCACCTCTACCGGGATGGAGCCACCTGTCCCTTCAGCCCCCATCTCCGAACAGTTTCTCCGGTAATGTAACAGTGTAAAGTATATACTATATGCCCGTGATCACCTCCCGAGTGATCACGGCCCGATAGTATAGCATGGCAGACGGACAAGAATGTAGGGCCACTGATGATAAACTAGCATCCTACACTAAGCATTTAAGATTGCAGGTAAGGTATCAACAGTAGTAGCAAGGACAGGCTATGCATCATGATAGGATTAACGGAAAGCAGTAACAAGCTACACTACTCTAGTGCAAGCAGTATAGAGAAGAGTAGGCGATATCTGGTGATCAAGGGGGGGGGCTTGCCTGGTTGCTCTGGCAAGAGAGAGGGGTCGTCAACTCCGTAGTCGTACTGGGTAGCAGCGGCGTCGGTCTCAGTGTCTATTGAGAGAAGAGGGGGGAGAAACAATAAATATTTAAGCAAGCAGATGCATAGTGATGCATGACATGACAAGTAACGGCGTTAGAGGTGCCCTAACACGGTACGTGATGATACCGGTGAAGGGGGGAAACATCCGGGAAAGTATCCCCGGTGTTTCGCGTTTTCGGGCAAGGAGCTGGAGGGGAAAAGTTGCGGGTTTGCTATGCTAGGGATGCGTGGCGGACGAACGGGCCGCGTATCCGGGTTCGTCTCGTCGTTCTGAGCAACTTTCATGTACAAAGTTTTTCGATCCGAGCTACGGTTTATTTTAAAATGATTTTCTAAGGTTTTCTTAATTTTTGGAATTAATTATTTAATTCAACATTATCTAGAATAGTAAAAGATGACGTCAGCATGACATCATGCTGACGTCAGCAGTCAACTGAGCAGTTGACTGGGTCAACTATGTGTGGGCCCCGCATGTCATTCACTATTAGTTAATTAATCACAGTTAATTAGGTTAACTAGTTGATTAGGCTAATCTAATCAGGATTAGTTAATTAATTAATTAATTAATTACTTAATATATTTATTTTTATTATTATTTACTTTTTTTATTTCCTTTTTTTATTAAACGTTATGGGGCATGGGGGCCCACTGTCATAGGGCCATGGCCTAGCGGTTTTGGGCGCTGGTTGCGGGCATAGCCCGAACGGGCGCACGCCCAGGGGCGGGCAAAACCGACCGGTGGCGAGCGGGCGCAAGGGCAGCGGTGGCCGGAGCAACGGCGGGCAGTGGGCCTCGGTGGTCGGGACGAGGTTGGGGCGGCAGCAGAAGCAGTTGCAACGGCGGGGAGGTTGGCGGGCGCGGCAGGACCTCGATGAGCGCGGCCGTGGCCGAAGCGCGGGCGCGTGCGGCGATGCAGGGATAGGGGCGGGCGCGGGGCGCGGCCCCGAGCAGCGTGCATGGGCGGAGCAGGCGCGCGCGGGCGCGTGCATGCGCGAGCGACGGACGAGGCCATGGCCGATGCGGCGAGGGCAAGGGTAGCAGGGGAGCGTCCACGCGCGAGGCACGGCCAAAGCGGGAGGAGCGGGGCAAGGCAGCAGGGCGCGCGGCGTCGAGCGGAGGCAGAGGAGAAGGGGGAGGGCCTCACCACGGGCCGTGGGGTCTGGGTAGTGGGCGCGGGGAGGTTCGGGGAGGGCGAGGATGAGGCAGCAGGTCCGGCGAGGGCGAGGGCGGCGACGCGGCTCCGGCGACGTGGTCCCAGGCGGCGGCGGTGGGATCGATCCAGTCGGCGGAGCGGTCGGCGCGAGGCGTGGCCGCGGATTCCGGCGGGCGTCGCGCAAGGGAGGGGAGGGGCGAGGAGTCAACGGGGGCGGGGGCATGGTCGCCCCGATCCGATCTGGATCGGGGGAGTGGGGGGGGGAGAGCGAGTGGGGGAGGGAGTGCGTGGAGTGGGGGGAGTTTAGGGTTCGGTCGTGGGGCGTTAGTAGCCCCCCCCGGGGGGGGGGGGTCGGCGTGGGTGGGCTAGCCTGATGGCCTAGTTGGGCCATTCGGCCCAGGGGGGTTTCTCCTTTTTTTTATAGTTTTAGGTTTTAGTTTTTCTGTTTTGTTTATCCTTTTGTATTTTCTTTTATTATTTCTTTTCTGTTTAAATTCATTCAAGAGTAATTAGGCATCTTATAAAAATGTGTTTGCTTCATTATAATTACCCTGGCATTATTTGGCTCACTCTGAACATTTTAGTTTTCATATTTGAAAACTTTTATCGTTTGCTTGATTTTGAATTTGAATTCGAACTGGTTTCGACCTAACGCGAGATTAGCAACAGTAAATCGGGGTGACGTGGCATCATTAGCAGAGGTTTACTGTAGCCTAATTATCCGGGCGTCACAATTCTCCTCCACTACAAGAAATCTCGTCCCGAGATTTAAGAGGAGAAGTGACGGGGAAGCGATTTGGTTACGAAATTCTAACGAACCCTCTCGGTCTTGGTTGCTCTTCTCGAAGAGGTCGATCCATAACGTTGATGTCTGCATTTCTCTGCTTCAGGTCGTCATGATGAAGTCGGCTCTTTTCTTCGGGAACTCCATCGTATTTACGAATAGGTAATGGGGCAGCTTTACGACAATTGAATGGTATAAGGGAAAGTCATCTGGGCGGGGGTATCCCAAGGATGATCATAAGAGTATCTCTCGAGTTGAACAAATGAAAAACACCGAGAGCAAGGTAAGAAGGTACCATAAGAAGTTTCAAGTGGATAGACAATCGTTCGATGCCCGTTACAGGGCGTGAAAGCGGTTCAAAGCAATCGGGAATTAAGTATTGCGTCTTATACCAGAATAGATCAACAGGCAGGAGGCCCATGAATTACATACAAAGTCAAGCACGAGGAATAACTTTGACAACAGGGTGTACAGGAGAGTCAGGTTTCGATCCTGTGGAACTGTGGGTTATGGGCCCACCATGTGGGTTAAAATAGGGATGGGCGTTGACATCTTGCATGGTCATGATAGCAAGGCATGCCAGAGGATCAGCCTATCAGTTACGTCGGCAACAACATCGATACCAAGGGCGAGGGACGAAGAGAACCATTTTCCTGCTCGTTGAACGAGGCGGACCAATAGGCAAAGTTCTCGTCCACCGGTGGTTACCGGGATGCTATCAACAATGGTAACAGGGTCTTACTGACAGAGTTGTACGCTGAGGTGCTTATAAAAGCAGTGACGTATTACTGCTTAGATCATATAAACCTCCAGAAGGTTAAACAGAACAATGGAAAGGAAAAATGTGTTTTAAACACATAATTCAGGGATATATCCTTCCCAAGGACAAGCAGAGCATGATATCCGTGGCAGGATATCATGTAGAAAACCCTTTAAGTAAGGGGAGAGAAATTTCATGACATTACCCATACAACGGTGTTTGGATAATGGTTAAAGAAAACTTAGCATTGCGCTATCAATGCTCTTATTGAAAATCGAAGTACCACAGACATGCTTCGAGATAGCCTGGACATGGTCAACAGGTGAAGATCAGACTTTGGAAACACAAAGGATCCATCAGGAATAACTTATAGAATAAGTCTTACAGTTTCCTCATGGAAGAGTGGATAACATTGCTAAAAGGGAACTATAACCTTAGGGCCTCCGGCCAGGTGGGCTAGGTATGATACCACCTTACCGGGTCATCTAAAGACCAACGTTATAACTCTTGGAAATATGTTCCAACCATCATAACTGACCGAGATTCAGATCTGATTGGTGTCAGGATAACTCAGACTCGGGATGCCTGAGAAGAAAAGGTGCAAGACAATTTGACGAGATGACATTGTGAGATTCTCAGAAGTGATCTATGTAAGTGAGATCTGAAACAAGAGGTCATCAGTAAACCAAGGAGAGGATGAGGAGGTGGCTGATAGGCTCAGTAACAAATCATCGGGATTTCCAAAGGATTGATTTCCACAATTATGTGAACAAGGAAATATCATTTGTCGGATCAAATGTCATAATGATGTATGCTTGAGGGAAACATACACAACTAAACAATGATAGAAGGGTGCACCCAGGAATCTGGACTAGGTAGCACGATCAATGTTCGAATGATGATTCAATAAGCAATAGACTTAGAATGAAACTGTAGACCAATAACTTCAAAGCAATAGGGTTGCTAGAAGTTTAGAATTTGCACAACACAGACCATTAGTCGGTATTCCGGTTAGAAACAATACAGAGACCAAGAAAGAAAGGTGATGGTGAGAAGTATTACCTGTATCAGGAATCCTTAAGAGGTGGTGAAATTCTCATGACTTTCTTGACATTAAAGATGGTAATACTCCAAGGTGAAGAAGAACAAATGCTGGATAGCAAGGAAATCAAGGTATAACACAAAACACGAACAAGTTTGTGTTGGAGGGAATGCCATAATGTTGTCGATGATAACCCAAATCATCGAGGGCAAAGGATGCTATTTCTCATCAAGAATTCGATAGATATCTTGGAAGACCTCATAAGGTTGATGATGTTCACGACACATTTGTCGAGAGATTTCAAGATGTAAACAATCAGCAACGACATCGAGTCAAAGAAATGATGAAGCGGAAGGTCATTGGGACCACGGGTAGGACACAAACTTTAAATCAAGCTTGTTGCTCAAGGTGAACTGATATGACGAGGAAGATCGATGTAAGCTTAGCTCATCATCGAAAGTTGTGCTCCGAGATTAAGGACCAGGTAGCACAGTTAAAATTTAGTACGATAATGATATAGCCGATCAGGCTAGGAATGACTTGAAGGATTATTAAACTCGTAAGCAACAAGAATTACTTAGAGTTATTGAATCAGGGGCGGAATCGATTCACTTATCGGTGTTCTCGAGTGACTAATAACTCAGAACCTGGGGGGAATCCGAGATCGGTGAGAAACAATACTAGAAGAGGACTCGTAGGAAGCAACACAGTACTCGAGATACCAGAGGTTAATACTCGAGGAAGATCAAAAATAGAGGTTGCAGAGATGTATCGATCAACAAAAGACAAGTGCTTTAACTTGTCTGAGAAATGGAATCAATGAGAAAGTGTGGTCAGGATCATGATTGCAAATGATCAATACCTAGGTACCAGATGATGTCATATCAAGGAAATAGTTAATATTGCAAGAAGCTTCTATGATAGGATCTACACCGTGTCCATGGGCATGAACACAAAGTTCAAGGTCGACTCCCACTTCTTTAATGCATAACCTTTCATTCACTTCTCACTTTCAACGAAGTTGTGGCGTTGAAATTTTATCCGTCATAACACCAGAAGAGTATGACTCGTGAAAACTTTCGAGTTCACACATATTAAGGAAAGCATAGGTTCAACCCGTCAGGGTATCCTGGAAACATATACCACAAGCTTCAATAGTAAATACCACAAGCTCGAGAGCGGAGCATGGTTGGTCAATCAGAGGATAGGATTTACCGATGGAGAAAGAACTTCCAAAGGGATTGAATATGAAGGACGCTATCGGATAAAATCCAACAAAGGATCCGGTGGTCCTCAAAGGATCTGATGTGAGCATCGGTACTCCACCAGAGGGAGAAACAATGCAAGGAGATCAGACTTTAGAAACAACTGACTAATTCAAGGCTCAAATGCAAAGGAATTATCAATTCCAAGACAAGGGATCAGAAGCAATGCTCTGATCAGGGATGGATAAGTTGAATAGCCTTAAGGGTACGATCGATGGTCAATTGATTGGTCGAGATCCAGCTCATGTTTTAAAATAACGTCTGAGCCAGAAAGATAATTTAAAAGGATCAACTGATGATTGCGTGCATTCGCACTCATGTTGAATCAATAGGATCAAAAAGACGATGCCTAAGGATACTAACGAATATTGCCAGACATATGGAAAGCATCCATAATGCAAGCAGGCAAGTATTGCAGAGCAATAAGCTACTAAGGATTTTTGGAGGATCGAATAGTATTTCGAAGACCATTGTGAAACACATGAACAACTGGGGATGAGTGGATACTCGACAAGTGCGAGGATTTAATTGAAGGGGTATTCATGTGGCAAGGAACTGCTAGGCAGTAGGCACAAAGTATTCTCGGAACAATAGAGAAGACTCCGGGGTATCTTGCAATAACAAGATCAATGGGGAATGATCGTATGAATGGCAAGTGTAAGTAGCTATCCATAAGGATTTATCGGTGGTCAGGAATAGCAAAAGTGATGGGCACAAAGTCTCGAGAGGAATAGCAAAGAGTATCTTCGGAACCTTCTGGTGAAGCAGGCCATCATCTGGAATGAAGGGGCTCTCCGGGAGAAAGTATTATCGAGAACCTAGAGTCAGAGTTAGTGAAATCGTTTAACCCGAATAGAAGAGAGATCAGAGTCCTAGAGTATAGATCGAGGAATAAAAGATCCTACTACCACCCAATGGCGTCGTGTGCCCGTAAGACACACAGCCATGTTAGTAAAAAGTTTTGTAATGTCTAGACTCAACTTCGGCCAAGGAGTTGGAAAAGGGGGATTCCTACAGGCAGTCGGCTCTGATACCAACTTGTGACGCCCCCGATTCAATCGTACACTAATCATACACGCAAACGTGTACGATCAAGATCAGGGACTCACGGGAAGATATCACAACACAACTCTACAAATAAAATAAGTCATACAAGCATCATATTACAAGCCAGGGGCCTTGAAGGCTCGAATACAAGAGCTCGATCATAGACGAATCAGCGGAAGCAACAATATCTGAGTACAGACATAAGTTAAACAAGTTTGCCTTAAGAAGGCTAGCACAAACTGGGATACATATCGAAAGAGGCGCAGGCCTCCTGCCTGGGATCCTCCTAAACTACTCCTGGTCGTCGTCGGCGGGCAGCACGTAGTAGTAGGCACCTCCGGTGTAGTAGGAGTCGTCGTCGACTGTGGCGTCTGGCTCCTGGGCTCCAACATCTGGTTGCGACAACCAGGTAGAAGGGATAGAGGGAAAAGAAGGAGAAAGCAACCGTGAGTACTCATCCAAAGTACTCGCAAGCAAGGAGCTACACTACATATGTATGCATTGGTATCAAATGGAATAAGGGTATCATATGTGGACTGAACTGCAGAAAGTCGGAATAAGAGGGGGATAGCTAGTCCTATCAAAGACTACGCTTCTGGCAGCCTCCGTCTTGCAGCATGTAGAAGAGAGTAGACTGAAGTCCTCCAAGTAGCATCGTATAGCATAATCCTAACCGATGATCCTCCCCTCGTCGCCCTGTGAGAGAGCGATCACCGGTTGTATCTGGCACTTGGAAGGGTGTGTTTTATTAAGTATCCGGTTCTAGTTGTCATAAGGTCAAGGTACAACTCCGGGTCGTCCTTTTACCGAGGGACACGGCTATTCGAATAGATAAACTTCCCTGCAGGGGTGCACCACATACCCCAACACGCTCGATCCTATTTGGCCGGACACACTTTTCTAGGTCATGCCCGGCCTCGGAAGATCAACACGTCGCAGCCCTACCTAGGCCCAACAGAGAGGTCAGCACGCCGGTCTAAATCCTATGGCGCAGGGGTCTGGGCCCATCGCCCTTTGCACACCTGCACGTTGCGAACGCGGCCGGAAGCAGAACTAGCCCCCTTAATACAAGAGCAGGCTTACGGTCCAATCCGGCGCGCGCCACTCAGTCGCTGACGTCACGAAGGCTTCGGCTGATACCACGACGTCGGGATACCCATAACTACTCCCACGTAGATGGTTAGTGCGTATAGACCAAATGGCCAGACTCAGATCAAATACCCAGATCTCGTTAAGCGTGTTAAGTATCCGCAAACGCCGAACATGGCCAGGCCACCTCTCTCCTAGGTGGTCTCAACCTGCCCTGTCGCTCCGCCACAAAGTAATAGTCGGGGGCCGTCGGGAACCCAGGCCCACCTCTACCGGGACGGAGCCACCTGTCCCTTCAGCCCCCATCTCCGAACAGTTTCTCCGGTAATGTAACAGTGTAAAGTATATAGTATATGCCCGTGATCACCTCCCGAGTGATCACGGCCCGATAGTATAGCATGGCAGACGGACAAGAATGTAGGGCCACTGATGATAAACTAGCATCCTACACTAAGCATTTAAGATTGCAGGTAAGGTATCAACAGTAGTAGCAAGGACAGGCTATGCATCAGGATAGGATTAACGGAAAGCAGTAACAAGCTACACTACTCTAGTGCAAGCAGTATAGAGAAGAGTAGACGATATCTGGTGATCAAGGGGGGGGGGCTTGCCTGGTTGCTCTGGCAAGAGAGAGGGGTCGTCAACTCCGTAGTCGTACTGGGTAGCAGCGGCGTCGGTCTCAGTGTCTATTGAGAGAAGAGGGGGGAGAAACAATAAATATTTAAGCAAGCAGATGCATAGTGATGCATGACATGACAAGTAACGGCGTTAGAGGTGCCCTAACACGGTACGTGATGATACCGGTGAAGGGGGGAAACATCCGGGAAAGTATCCCCGGTGTTTCGCGTTTTCGGGCAAGGAGCCGGAGGGGAAAAGTTGCGGGTTTGCTATGCTAGGGATGCGTGGCGGACGAACGGGTCGCGTATCCGGGTTCGTCTCGCCGTTCTGAGCAACTTTCATGTACAAAGTTTTTCGATCCGAGCTACGGTTTATTTTAAAATGATTTTCTAAGGTTTTCTTAATTTTTGGAATTAATTATTTAATTCAACATTATCTAGAATAGTAAAAGATGACGTCAGCATGACATCATGCTGACGTCAGCAGTCAACTGAGCAGTTGACTGGGTCAACTATGTGTGGGCCCCGCATGTCATTCACTATTAGTTAATTAATCACAGTTAATTAGGTTAACTAGTTAATTAGGCTAATCTAATCAGGATTAGTTAATTTAATTAATTAATTAATTAATTAATATATTTATTTTTATTATTATTTACCTTTTTTATTTCCTTTTTTTATTAAACGTTATGGGGCATGGGGGCCCACTGTCATAGGGCCATGGCCTAGCGGTTTTGGGCGCTGGTTGCGGGCATAGCCCGAACGGGCGCACGCCCAGGGGCGGGCAAAACCGACCGGTGGCGAGCGGGCGCAAGGGCAGCGGTGGCCGGAGCAACGGCGGGCAGTGGGCCTCGGTGGTCGGGACGAGGTTGGGGCGGCAGCAGAAGCAGCTGCAACGGCGGGGAGGTTGGCGGGCGCGGCAGGACCTCGGTGAGCGCGGCCATGGCCGAAGCGCGGGCGCGTGCGGCGATGCAGGGATAGGGGCGGGCGCGGGGCGCGGCCCCGAGCAGCGTGCGTGGGCGGAGCAGGCGCGCGCGGGCGCGTGCATGCGCGAGCGACGGACGAGGCCATGGCCGATGCGGCGACGGCAAGGGTAGCAGGGGGCGTCCACGCGTGAGGCACGGCCAAAGCGGGAGGAGCAGGGCAAGGCAGCAGGGCGCGCGGCGTCGAGCGGAGGCAGAGGAGAAGGGGGAGGGCCTCACCACGGGTCGTGGGGTCTGGGTAGTGGGCGCGGGGAGGTTCGGGGAGGGCGAGGATGAGGCAGCAGGTCCGGCGAGGGCGAGGGCGGCGACGCGGCTCCGGCGACGTGGTCCCAGGCGGCGGCGGTGGGATCGATCCAGTCGGCGGAGCGGTCGGCGCGAGGCGTGGCCGCGGATTCCGGCGGGCGTCGCGCGAGGGAGGGGAGGGGCGAGGAGTCAACGGGGGCGGGGGCATGGTCGCCCTGATCCGATCTGGATCGGGGGAGTGGGGGGAGAGCGAGTGGGGGAGGGAGTGCGTGGAGTGGGGGGAGTTTAGGGTTCGGTCGTGGGGCGTTAGTAGCCCCCCCCCGGGGGGGGGGGGGGTCGGCGCGGGTGGGCTAGCCTGATGGCCTAGTTGGGCCATTCGGCCCAGGGGGGTTTCTCCTTTTTTTTGATAGTTTTAGGTTTTAGTTTTTCTGTTTTGTTTATCCTTTTGTATTTTCTTTTATTATTTCTTTTCTGTTTAAATTCATTCAAGAGTAATTAGGCATCTTATAAAAATGTGTTTGCTTCATTATAATTACCCTGGCATTATTTGGCTCACTCTGAACATTTTAGTTTTCATATTTGAAAACTTTTATCGTTTGCTTGATTTTGAATTTGAATTCGAACTGGTTTCGACCTAACGCGAGATTAGCAACAGTAAATCGGGGTGACGTGGCATCATTAGCAGAGGTTTACTGTAGCCTAATTATCCGGGCATCACATCTACGTGGTTCAGTAGTATCTTGTCCTGAAGTTTCATGATCATCATCATTAGCTTCCTCACTAATTGGTATAGGTGTCGCAGAAACAGTTTTCTGTGATGTACTATTTTCCAATAAGGGAGCAGGTACAGTTACCTCGTCAAGTTCTACTTTCCTCCCACTCACTTCTTTCGAGAGAAACTCCTTCTCTAGAAATGATCCATTATAAGCAACGAATGTCTTGCCTTAGGATCTGTGATAGAAGGTGTACCTAACAGTCTCCTTTGGGTATCCTATGAAGACATATTTCTCCGATTTGGGTTTGAGCTTATCAGGATGAAACCTTTTTCACATAAGCATCACAACCCCAAACTTTAAGAAACGACTACTTTGGTTTCTTGCTAAACCACAGTTCAGATTGTGTCGTCTCAACGGACTTAGATGGTGCCCCTTTTTAACGTGAATGCAGCTGTCTCTAATGCATAATCCCAAAACGATAGTGGTAGATCGGTAAGATACATCATAGATTGTACTATATCCAATAAAGTATGGTTATGACGTTCGGACACACCATTATGCTGTGGTGTTCCAGGTGGCGTGCGTAGTGAAACTATTTCACCTTGTTTTAACTGAAGACCAAACTCGTAACTCAAATATTTGTCTCCGCGATCAGATCGTAGAAACTTCTACTTTCTTGTCACGATGATTTTTCACTTCACTCTGAAATTCTTTGAACTTTTCAAATGTTTCAGACTTATGTTTCGTCAAGTAGATATACTCATATCTGCTCAAATCATCTGTGAAGATCAGAAAATAATGATACCTGTCGCGAGTCTCAATATTCATCGGACCACATACATCAGTATGTATGATTTCCAACAAATCTTTTGCTCGCTCCATTGTTCCGAAGAACAGAGTCTTAGTCATCTTGCCCATGAGGCATGGTTCACAAGAATCAACTGATTCATAATCAAGTGATTCCAAAAGCCCATCAGCATGGAGTTTCTTCATGCGCTTTACACCAATATGACATAAATGTTGGGGAACGTAGTAATTTCAAAATTTTCCTACGCACACGCAAGATCATGGTGATGCATAGCAACGAGAGGGGAGAGTGTTGTCTACGTAACAAGCAGACCGACTGCGGAAGCGATCACACAACGTAGAGGAAGTAGTCGTACGTCTTCTTCCCGATCCGACCGATCCAAGCACCGTTACTCCGGCACCTCCGAGTTCTTAGCACACGTTCAGCTCGATGACGATCCTCGGGCTCCGATCCAGCAAAGCATCGAGGAAGAGTTCCATCAGCACGACGGCGTGGTGACGATCTTGATGTACTACCGACGCAGGGCTTCGCCTAAGCTCTACAACGATATGACCGAGGTGGAATTTGGTGGCAGGGGGCACCGCACACGGCTAAGGAACGATCAACAATGATCAACTTGTGTGTCTATGGGGTGCCCCCTGCCCCCGTATATAAAGGAGCAAGGGGAGGGGTTCGGCCGGCCAAGGGAGAGGGGCGCAGGAGGAGTCCTACTCCTACCGGGAGTAGGACTCCCCCCCAATCCTATTCCTAATAGGAATCCTCAAGGGGGAAAGAGAGAAGGGGTGGCCGGCCACCTTCCCTAGTCCTATTAGGACTAGGGAAAGGGGGGAGGTGCGCAGCCCTCTATGGCAGCCCCTTTCACTTTTCCACTAAGGCCCAATAGGCCCATTTGCCTCCCGGGGGGTTCCGGTAACCCTCCCGGTATTCCGGTAAAATCCCGATTTCACCCGGAACACTTCCGATGTCCAAACATAGCCTTCCAATATATCAATCTTTACGTCTCGACCATTTCGAGACTCCTCGTCATGTCCGTGATCACATCCGGGACTCCGAACAACCTTCGGTACATCAAAATGCATAAACTCATAATAACTGTCATCGTAACGTTAAGCGTGCGGACCCTACGGTTCGAGAACAATGTAGACATGACCGAGACACGTCTCCGGTCAATGACCAATAGAGGGACCTGGATGCCCATATTGGCTCCTACATATTCTACGAAGATCTTTATCGGTCAGACCGCATAACAACATACGTTGTTCCCTTTGTCATCGATATGTTACTTGCCCGAGATTCGATCGTCGGTATCCAATACCTAGTTCAATCTCGTTACCGGCAAGTCTCTTTACTCGTTCCGTAATACATCATCTCGCAACTAACTTCTTAGTTGCAATGCTTGCAAGGCTTATGTGATGTGCATTACCGAGAGGGCCCAGAGATACCTCTCCGACAATCGGAGTGACAAATCCTAATCTCGAAATACGCCAACCCAACATCTACCTTTGGAGACACCTGTAGTACTCCTTTATAATCACCCAGTTACATTGTGATGTTTGGTAGCACCCAAAGTGTTCCTCCGGTAAACGGGAGCTGCATAATCTCATAGTCATAGGAACATGTATAAGTCATGAAGAAAGCAATAGCAACATACTAAACGATCGGGTGCTAAGCTAATGGAATGGGTCATGTCAATCAGATCATTCAACTAATGATGTGATCCCGTTAATCAAATAACAACTCTTTGTTCATGGTTAGGAAACATAACCATCTTTGATTAACGAGCTAGTCAAGTAGAGGCATACTAGTGACACTCTGTTTGTCTATGTATTCACACATGCATTATGTTTCCGGTTAATACAATTCTAGCATGAATAATAAACATTTATCATGATATAAGGAAATAAATAATAACTTTATTATTGCCTCTAGGGCATATTTCCTTCAGTCTCCCACTTGCACTAGAGTCAATAATCTAGTTCACATCGCCATGTGATTTAACAGCAATAGTTCACATCACCATGTGATTAACACCCATAGTTCACATCGTCATGTGACCAGCACTCAAAGGGTTTACTAGGGTCAGTAATCTAGTTCACATCTCTATGTGATTAACACCCAAAGAGTACTAAGGTGTCATCATGTTTTGCTTGTGAGATAATTTTAGTCAACGGGTCTGTCACATTCAGATCCGTAAGTATTTTGTAAGTACTATGTCTACAATGCTCTACACGAAGCTACTCTAGCTAATTGCTCCCACTTTCAATATGTATCCAGATTGAGACTTAGAATCATCTGGATCAGTGTCAAAAACTTGCATCGACGTAACCCTTTACAACGAACCTTTTTGTCACGTCCATAATCGAGAAACATATCCTTATTTCACTAAGGATAATTCTGACCGTTGTCTAGTGATCTACTCCTAGATCACTATTGTACTCCCTGCCAAATCAGTGCAGGGTATACAATAGATCTGGTATACAGCATGACATACTTTATAGAACCTATGGCCAATGCATAGGGAATGACTTTCATTCTCTTTCTATCTTCTGCCATGGTCGGGCTTTGAGTCTTACTCAACTTCACACCTTATAATACAGGCAAGAACTCTTTCTTTGACTGCTCCGTTTTGAACTACTTCAAAATCTTGTCAAGGTATGTACTCATTGAAAAAAAACTTATCAAGCGTCTTGATCTATCTCTATAGATCTTGAAGCTCAATATGTAAGCAGCTTCACCGAAGTCTTTCTTTGAAAAACTCCTTTTAAACACTCCTTTATGCTTTACAGAATAATTCTACATTATTTCCGATCAACAATATGTCATTCACATATACTTATCAGAAATGTTGTAGTGCTCCCACTCACTTTCTTGTAAATACAGGCTTCACCGCAAGTCTGTATAAAACTATATGCTTTGATCAACTCATCAAAGCGTATATTCCAACTCCGAGATGCTTGCACCAGTCCACAGATGGATCACTGGAGCTTGCACATTTTGTTAGCACCTTTAGGATTGACAAAACTTACTGGTTACATCATATACAACTCTTCTTTAAGCAAATCCATTAAGGAATGCAATTTTGTTTATCCATTTGCCAGATTTCATAAAATGCGGCAATTGCTAACATGATTCGGACAGACTTAAGCATAGATACGAGTGAGAAACTCTCACCGTAGTCAACACCTTGAACTTGTCGAAAACCTTTTGCGACAATTCTAGCTTTGTAGATAGTAACACTACTATCGGTGTCCGTCTTCCTCTTGAAGATCCATTATTTTCTATGGCTTGCCGATCATCGGGCAAATCCATCAAAGTCCATACTTTGTTCTCATACATGGATCATATCTCAGATTTCATGGCCTCAAACCATTTTGCGGAATCTGGGCTCATCATCGCTTCCTCATAGTTCGCAAGTTCATCATGGTCTAGTAACATGACTTCCAGAACAGTATTACCGTACCACTCTGGTGCGGATCTCACTCTGGTTTACCTACGAGATTCGGTAGTAACTTGATCTGAAGTTTCATGATCATCATCATTAGCTTCCTCACTAAGTGGTGTAGGTGTCACAGAAACCGGTTTCTGTGATGTACTACTTTCCAATAAGGGAGGAGGTACAGTTACCTCATCAAGTTCTACTTTCCTCCCACTCACTTCTTTCGAGAGAAACTCCTTCTCTACAAAGGATCCATTCCCAGCAACGAATAGCTTGCCTTCGGATCTGTGATAGAAGGTGTACCCAACATTTTTCTTTCTGGGTATCCTATGAAGACGCACTTCTCCGATTTGGGTTTGAGCTTATCAAGTTGAAACCTTTTCATATAAGCATTGTAACCCAAACTTTAAGAAACGACAACTTTGGTTTCTTGCCAAACCACAGTTCAGATTATGTTGTCTCAACGGACTTAGATGGTGCCCTTTTTAACGTGAATGCAGCTGTCTTTAATGCATAATCTCAAAATGATATTGGTAAATCAGTAAGAAACATCATAGATTGTACTATATCCAATAAAGTACGGTTATGACGTTCGGACACACCATTACGTTGTGGTGTTCCGGGTGGCGTGAGTTGCGAAACTATTCCACAATTTTTCAAATGTATACCAAACTCGTAACTCAAATATTCTCCTCCACGATCAGATCATAGAAACTTTATTTTCTTGTTACGATGATTTTTAACTTCACTCTGAAATTCCTTGAACTGTTCAAATGTTTCAGACTTATGTTTCATCAAGTAGATATCCCCATATCTGCTCAAATCATCTGTGAAGGTCAGAAAATAATGATACTTGCTGCAAGCCTTAATATTCATCGGACCACATACATCAGTATGTATGATTTCCAACAAATCTGTTGCTTGCTTCATTGTTCCGGAGAATGGCGTTTTAGTCATCTTGCCCATAAGGCATGGTTCGCAAACATCAACTGATTCATAATCAAGTGATTCCAAAAGCCCATCAGCATGGAGTTTCTTCATGCGCTTTACACCAATATGACCTAAACGGCAGTGCCACAAATAAGTTGCACTATCATTATTAACTTTGCATCTTTTGGTTTCAATATTATGATTATGTGTATCACTACGATCGAGATCCAACGAACTATTTTCATTGGGTGTGTAACCATATAAGGTTTTATTCATGTAAACAGAACAACAATTTATTCTCTTACTTAAATGAATCACCGTATTACAATAAACATGATCAAATCATATTCATGCTCAACGCAAACACCAAATAACACTTATTTAGGTTCAACACTAATCCCGAAATTATAGGGAGTGTGCGATGATGATCATATCAATCTTGGAACCACTTCCAACACACATCGTCACTTCACCCTTAATTAGTCTCTGTTTATTCTGCAACTCCCGTTTCGAGTTACTAATCTTAGCAACTGAACTAGCATCAAATACTAAGGGGTTGCTATAAACACTAGTAAAGTACACATCAATAACATGTATATCAAATATACTTATGTTCACTTTGCCATCCTTCTTATCCGCCAATCACTTGGGGTAGTTCCGCTTCCAGTGACCAGTCCCTTTGCAGTAGAAGCACTTTGTCTCAGGCTTAGGACTAGACTTGGGCTTCTTCACATGAGTAGCAACTTGCTTGCCATTCTTTTGAAGTTCCCCTTCTTCCCTTTGCCCTTTTCTTGAAACTAGTGATCTTGTCAACCATCAACACTTGATGTTTTTCTTGATTTCTACCTTCGTTGATTTCAGCATCACGAAGAGCTTGGGAGTTGTTTCCGTTATCCTTTGCTTATTATAGTTCATCACGAAGTTCTACTAACTTGGTGATGGTGACTAGAGAATTCTGTCAATCACTATCTTATCTGGAAGATTAACTCCCACTTGATTCAAGCAATTGTAGTACCCAGACAATCTGAGCACATGCTCACTGGTTGAGCGATTCTCCTCCATCTTTTAGCTATAGAACTTGTTGGAGACTTCATATCTCTCAACTCGGGTATTTGCTTGAAATATTAACTTCAACTCCTGGAACATCTCATATGGTCCATGACGTTCAAAACGTCTTTGAAGTCCCGATTCTAAGCCGTTAAGCATGGTGCACTAAACTATCAAGTAGTCATCATATTGAGCTAGCCAAACGTTCATAACGTCTGCATCTGCTCCTGCAATATGTCTGTCACCTAGCGGTGCATCAAGGACATAATTCTTCTGTGCAGCAATGAGGATAAACCTCAGATCACGGATCCAATCCGCATCATTGCTACTAACATCTTTCAACACAATTTTCTCTAGGAACATATCAAAATAAACATATGAAAGCAACAACGCGAGCTATTGATCTTCAACATAGATATGCTAATACTTCCAGGACTAAGTTCATGATAAATTAAAGTTCAATTAATCATATTACTTAAGAACTCCCACTTAGATAGACATCCCTCTAATCCTCTAAGTGATCACGTGATCCAAATCAACTAAACCATAACCGATCATCACGTGAGATGGAGTAGTTTTCAATGGTGAACATCGTTATGTTGATCATATCTACTATATGATTCACGCTCGACCTTTTGGTATCTGTGTTCCGAGGCCATATCTGCATATGCTAGGCTCGTCAAGTTTAACCTGAGTATTCTGCGTGTGCAAAACTGGCTTGCACCCGTTGTAGATGGACGTAGAGCTTATCACACCCGATCATCACGTGGTGTCTGGGCACGACGAACTTTGGCAACGGTGCATACTCAGGGAGAACACTTCTTGATAATTTAGTGAGAGATCATCTTATAATGCTACCGTCAATCAAAGCAAGATAAGATGCATAAAAGGATAAACATCACATGCAATCAATATAAGTGATATGATATGGCCATCATCATCTTGTGCTTGTGATCTCCATCTCCGAAGCACCGTCATGATCACCATCGTCACCGGCGCGACACCTTGATCTCCATCGTAGCATCGTTGTCGTCTCGCCAATCTTATGCTTCCACGACTATCGCTACCGCTTAGTGATAAAGTAAAGCATTACATCGCGATTGCATTGCATACAATAAAGCGACAACCATATGGCTCCTGCCAGTTGCCGATAACTCGGTTACAAAACATGATCATCTCATACAATAAAATTTAGCATCATGTATTGACCATATCACATCACATCATGCCCTGCAAAAACAAGTTAGACGTCCTCTACTTTGTTGTTGCATGTTTTACGTGGCTGCTACGGGCTTAAGCAAGAACTCATCTCACCTACGCATCAAAACCACAACGATAGTTTGTCAAATAGACTCCGTTTTAACCTTCTCAAGGACCGGACGTAGCCACACTCGGTTCAACTAAAGTTGGAGAGACAGTCGCCCGCAAGCCATCTATGTGCAAAGCACGTCGAGGGAACCGGTCTCGCGTAAGCGTACGCGTAAGGTTGGTGATGTAGTCATGTACCTACGGTAGGGACACGGACCCGTCCTAAGAGCCCCACCGTAGGACGTCCGTAGAGCAAGTCACCTTTCAGACAACTTGAAGATATCCCACTCGACGGATTGAAGACACTCGACCAAGGAGCCAACCACTCGACTGCCAGAAGACCTCAAGTCACTTCGTGGGTGAACGGTCGAATATTAAGTAGCCTTTATGATCATTATGACGCTTTATTAGGGACGTTATCAGTAACGCCCTCCTTAAATGTACCTTAAACCCTGCATTACTGAGGGCAGGAGAGGGCTGGCGAACTCTATATAAGCCACCCCCCTCCTCAGTATGAAGGGTTCGCACCCCTGTCATCTTACTCACGCATAATCCAATCGACCGCCTCCGGGCACCGAGACGTAGGGCTGTTACATCCTCAGAGAAGGGCCTGAACTCGTAAACCTTGCGTGCTTACGACTCTCCAATAGCTAAGATCTAGCCTCTTCATACATACCCCCCCCCTACCTCACTGTCAGACTTAGAACCACGACAGTTGGCGCCCACCGTGGGGCAGTAGTCTTAGCGCCTAATTGGAGAAGTTGCGATTTTTTCGATCCACTCGATCATGTTTTCCTGCGGAGCTTTGGTGGAGGGCCGCGAGATCCGTCTCGGCCAACTTGCTTTCATCGCCGACGACTCCGCTTGGCTCCAGGAGGCGCCGCTTGACGTCGACGCGCTCCCCGTCCGCGGCGCGACGCACTTCCGCGCGTGCGTCCGTGGCGTCCTCCTGAGGCAGCCATCGACCCCATATCGGTCGACTCCCGTGCCATCTCCCCGTCCTGTCTCCCGCCAGCGCAAGCGCTCGGGTCGGTCGAGGCTCCAGCGGTGGATGAAGCGCGCCGTGGCCCGCCAGTCGGCGACCCAGCAGGTCGCTGCAATCAAGCCTGACGAATCCCTCTGCGGCCTGTTCGACCTGTCGACTGGCTCCATGGAGTCCGCTTCCGAGTGCGACGGCAGCGACCCCCTGGCGGAGGTCCTGGCGGTCGAGGGGACACGCAGTCCCCCCGGATTTCCTCGTGCTGACGATGGTGCCGACAGGGGCGATCCGTCGCACCCTCACGACGAATACCTCCCCGAGCCTCTTACGTCGTTGCAACGGGAGGAGCTTCGTCGCCGGAACGTGGACGCGCTCTACACACCTATTGTCGGAGAAACCCCCGAGGCCCGGGCCTTGGAGGAGGCGCGCTTGGCTAATCTAGCCGAGCGCACTCGACTGGAGAATCTACAGCGGGCTCTCGACGAGCGGGCGCGTCAGCGGGCTCCCGAGTCCAGTCGGCGCCAGCAGGCTCCCGAATCCAGTCGACGCCAGCGGGCACCCGAACCCAGTCGACGGCAGCTCTTCCCGCCACCACAGGTGTACCGAACTCCGGTTCAGAACCTGGCTGCCGCGGCCCGCATAGCGGAGTCGATCCAGCCCTCCCAGTCGAAGGCCGGAAGAGGATTGCTGCAGATCAGAGCGTTACTCCGAGCCGCGGGGAATCAGAATTCCGCCGTCTCTCAGTTGCGGGACAGGATCCACAGTCGATCCGTCGCAACGGAGACCGTCCAGTCGGCTCACAGCCCGAGATCGCCCCCGAGGCGTGAGGGGCGTGGAGACCGGCACGATCGGTATAGGGGGAACGAGCGATACGATCACCAACTCAACCGTAATGATGGGCGTCGGGTGCCGTCCCCTCCTCCACGGAGTGGATCATATGCACCTCAGCATCGAGACGACAGGCACCCTCATCACACTGGGCAGAGGATCCCGGTCGACCCCAGAGACCCAGGCTTTGACGCGAGATCCATCCTCGTTCAAGGTCTGGTGGACAGGAACAGGGCTCATCGAGAGGGCCACGACAGAGATACGCCCACCGGCAGCAGGGCACACGCCTCGGGGCCTGAGTGTTTCAGTCGAGCCATCAGAGCCGCGGTGATCCCACCCAACTTCCGGCTGGCGACTGGAATCAGCAAGTTCACCGGCGAGTCCAAGCCTGACACGTGGCTCGAAGATTACCGAGTGGCTGTGCAGATTGGTGGCGGCAACGACGAGGTGGCCATGAAGCATTTACCCCTCATGTTGGAAGGCTCAGCTAGGGCGTGGCTGAATCAGCTGGCACCCAGCAGCATTTACACTTGGGAGGATCTCTCCCGAGTGTTTGTTACAACCTTCGAAGGGACATGCAAGCGCCCCGCAGGCCTTACAGAGCTACGGTCTTGCGTGCAGAAGCCGAATGAAACACTGAGGGAATACATCCAGAGGTGGATCACACTTCACCACTCGGTCGAGAACGTGCCTGACCATCAAGCAGTCTGCGCTTTCAAGGAAGGGGTCAAGTACAGGGAGTTGAATCTGAAATTTGGACGGACCGGAGAGATGTCCCTTAATCGGATGATGGAGATTGCCACCAAGTACGCAAATGGAGAAGACGAGGACCGACTCCGAAGCGGCAAACTTAAGTCAGTCGCCCAAGAAACCGGAGGAAACTCCAGTCGGAAGCAAAAGCGGAAGGCTGAGCCAGCCGCTCCCGGGGAGGCCTTGGCTGTGGCCCAGGGAAACTTCAAGGGGAAACCCAAGGGCACTTGGAAGCCCAAGAAAGTCAAGGATCAGGATGGGAATGATGTTTTGGATTTGCCATGTCACATCCACACCAAGAAAGACGAAGAGGGTAACTTTATCTACCCCAAACATACCACTCGACAATGCCGGCTCCTGATCCAACAGTTTCAGGGCAAGCAGCCCAAGGATAAAGAGAAAGAGCCGGACAGGGTTGAGGACAGAGATGATAGCGATGATGGATACCCCCAGGTCAATTCCACCCTGATGATTTTTGCCGATGTCGAAAGCAAAAGTTGACTGAAAGTCATAAACCGGGAGGTGAACATGGTTGCCCCTGCAACTCCCAGTTACCTAAAGTGGTCCCAGACGGCCATCACGTTCGATCAATCCGATCATCCAACACACATTGCCACCCCTGGGAGGCAAGCTTTGGTGGTCGACCCAGTTGTCGAAGGCACTCGACTGACCAAAGTCTTGATGGACGGTGGCAGTGGCCTGAACATACTGTACGCAGAAACCTTGAAAGGAATGGGCATTCCGATGTCCAGACTCAGCACCAGTAACATGAGCTTCCACGGAGTCATTCCTGGGAAGAAAGCCGAGTCACTCGGCCAGATTGCTCTTGATGTGGTTTTCGGTGATTCAAAGAATTACCGCAAAGAAAAGTTAACGTTTGAAGTTGTGGACTTCCAGAGTGCTTATCACGCCATCTTGGGCAGGCCGGCTTATGCACGCTTCATGGCTCGACCATGCTACGTGTATCTTAAATTAAAGATGCCTGGTCCCAAAGGTGTGATCACTGTTACAGGCAATCAGAAGAAAGCAGAGGAATGTTTCCAGAAGGGATCAAAGATCGCCGACGCTCAGATGGCAGTAGTCGAGCTGAAAGAGTACCAAAAGACTGCCGACCCGAGTGAATTGCTGCGGGCTAAGAAGCCTGCCTCCGAATCAGCTTTTCAGTCGGCCGGCGAAACGAAGACGGTCCACATTCACCCGACCGACCCCGAGGCAGCTCCGACTCACATCTCAACGACGCTCGACTCCAAATAGGAAGAAGCGCTCATCCAGCTCCTCCGTGAGAACTGGGACATCTTCGCATGGAAACCCTCTAACATGCCCGGAGTTCCCAGGGGGCTGGCTGAGCACCGCCTACGAGTCGACTCAAAGTTCAAACCCGTGAAGGAACATCTGCGGCGGTTCGCCGTCCAGAAAAAACAAGCTATCGGCGAAGAAGTGGCTCGGCTCTTAGCAGCTGAGTTCATTCGAGAGATCTACCACTCCGAGTGGCTCACCAATGTTGTCATGGTCCCCAAGAAGGACAAGTCACTCCGCATGTGCATTGATTTCAAGCATATCAATCGGGCCTGCCCGAAAGATCATTTTCCTCTCCCTCGCATCGACCAAATTGTCGACTCAACTGCGGGATGTGAGAGATTGTCTTTTCTAGATGCCTACTCCGGGTACCATCAGATCCGTCTGTATGGGCCCGACGAAATCAAAACAGCTTTCATCACTCCATTCGGATGCTTCTGTTACGTCACCATGTCGTTCGGCCTCAAGAACGCCGGAGCCACGTTCATGAGAATGATCCAGAAATGTTTACTCACTCAAATCAGTCGGAATGTGGAGGCATACATGGACGATATCGTAGTCAAGTCCCGGAAAGGTTCCGACCTACGGGCTGACCTTACTGAAACCTTCGCCAACCTCAGGAGGTACGATATCAAGCTCAATCCTTCAAAATGCACTTTCGGAGTTCCAGGTGGCAAGCTACTCGGTTTTCTCGTTTCCGAACGAGGAATCGACGCCAATCCTGAAAAAATTGGAACCATACTCCGGATGAAGCGTCCCGTACGTGTGCATGATGTCCAAAAACTTACAGGCTGCTTGGCCGCCTTAAGTCGATTCATCTCTCGACTCGGTGAAAAAGCGTTGCCTCTTTACCGACTGATGAAAAAGTCTGACAAGTTCGAATGGACTCCAGAAGCTGATGCAGCGTTTGCGGGGCTCAAAGCTCTGCCCTCCACCCAGCCGGTGCTAGCTGCTCCAATCAGCAAAGAGCCTCTGCTGCTTTATATTGCAGCCACGGGACAAGTTGTCAGTACAGTACTTACGGTCGAGAGAGAAGAGGAAGGGAAGGCCTTCAAAGTTCAACGCCCTGTTTATTATGTGTCTGAAGTTTTGACCCCTTCAAAACAAAGATACCCCCACTACCAGAAGCTTGTATATGGGATTTACATGACCACGAAGAAAGTTGCACATTATTTCTCTGACCACTCCATTACAGTCGTCAGCAATGCCCCATTATCGGAGATCCTGCATAACAGAGATGCAACTGGTCGAGTGGCCAAGTGGGTGATTGAACTCCTTCCTTTAGACATCAAGTTTGAAGCAAAGAAAGCCATCAAGTCTCAAGCGATCGCGGATTTTATCGCCGAGTGGATTGAGCAGCAACTTCCGACTCAAGTTCACTCGGAACACTGGACTATGTTCTTCGATGGATCCAAGATGCTGAATGGTTCGGGCGCGGGGGTAGTTCTGGTCTCCCCCCGAGGAGATAGGCTCAGATACGTTCTCCAGATTCACTTTGATTCCTCCAATAACGAAGCAGAGTATGAAGCACTTTTGTATGGGTTGCGCATGGCCATTTCACTCGGCGTCCGTCGCCTCATGGTCTATGGCGACTCAGATCTGGTGGTTAATCAAGTGATGAAGGAATGGGATGTCAGGAGTCCTGCAATGACTGGATACTGCAATGCAGTACGGAAGCTAGAAAAGAAGTTCGAGGGGTTGGAACTCCACCACATCCCCCGACTGAAAAACCAGGCAGCTGACGACTTGGCAAAGATAGGCTCCAAGAGAGAAGCCATTCCAAGCAATGTGTTCTTGGAACACATTCACTCGCCGTCAGTACAAGAAGATCCTTTCATAGAAGAAGCCCCGCAGCCGAAAAGTGCCGCGGACCCGACTGAAGTTGAAGTGCCTGCAGTAGTCGACCTGATCATGGAAGTCTTGGCAGCCACCCCCGACTGGACGATACCATACATTGCATATATCCTAAGGAAAGAACTCCCGAAGGACGAAGAGGAGGCTCGACAGATCGTCCGCCGATCTAAAGCCTTCACAGTCATAAGGGGACAGCTGTACAGAGAAAGTGCGACCGGGGTCGGCCAGAGATGCATAACGCCAGAAGAAGGTCAAATAATCCTAAACGATATCCACTCGGGAACCTGCGGTCACCACACGTCCTCTCGGACCATTGTGGCTAAAGCATACCGAGCTGGATTTTATTGGCCAAGGGCAAATGAGATGGCGAAAGAGATAGTCGACAGGTGCGAGGGCTGCCAGTTCTACTCTAACATGTCACACAAGCCCGCGTCAGCCCTGAAAACCATTCCGCTCGTCTGGCCCTTTGCCGTCTGGGGATTGGACATGGTTGGCCCCTTGAGAACGGGCAAGAGTGGGTTCACTCACGTGCTTGTGGCAGTCGACAAGTTTACCAAATGGATCGAAGCTAAGCCCATAAAGAGCCTTGACGCTAGCACCGCTATCAGTTTCATCAGAGGATTGACATTCAGATATGGAGTCCCACACAGCATCATCACTGATAACGGGTCAAACTTTGATTCGGACGATTTCAGGGCATTTTGTGCTTCTCAAGGCACACGAGTCGACTACGCCTCAGTCGCTCATCCCCAGTCGAATGGACAAGCTGAGAGAGCAAATGGTCTGATTCTCAAAGGGCTAAAACCCCGGCTGATGCGCGATCTCAAGCACGCGGCAGGTGCTTGGGTCGACGAGCTTCCGTCAGTGCTATGGGGATTAAGAACCACCCCTAACCGGTCGACTGGAAGGACCCCGTTCTTCCTGGTGTATGGAGCCGAAGCTGTCCTGCCAAGCGATCTCCTTCATAATGCGCCCCGAGTTGAACTTTACACCGAAGATGAAGCAGAGCAGGCCCGGCAGGACGCAGTCGACCTCTTGGAAGAAGAGAGGGAGATGGCAATGATCAGATCGACCATTTACCAACAGGACTTGCGTCGATTCCACGCCCGGAACGTGAAAAGTCGAGCTTTTCAAGAAGGAGATTTGGTCCTCCGAGTGGATCAACAGAAACCTCACAAGCTCGCTCCCACTTGGGAAGGCCCCTTCATCATCACCAGAGTCCTTCACAACGGAGCATATCACCTTTACAATGTTGATCGACAGATCGACGAACCTCGAGCTTGGAACGCGGAGCTTCTCCGCCCCTTTTACACTTAAGGCCGCTCCCAAACCAGATGTAATAAGAAAAACTCCTAGAGTTCATTTTTATCAGAAATAAGAGTGCTCCAATAATTGTTGTCACTGTTGTATGTATCCGAAATCCCCCAGTGGGTGACTTAGCTGCGAATCCGGTTCGCCTAAGTTTGAAAAATCCTACCGAGTGGAGAGCAATCCTCCCACTCGGGGGCTTAGCTGCAGTTCAGCACTCGCCTAAGTTCTCCACGAAGAGACTTAGCCGCAGTCAGACACTCGCCTAAGTTTGAAAAATCCTACCGAGTGGAGAGCAATCCTCCCACTCGGGGGCTTAGCTGCAGTTCAGCACTCGCCTAAGTTCTCCACGAAGAGACTTAGCTACAGTCAGACACTCGCCTAAGTTTGAAAAATCCTACCGAGTGGAGAGCAATCCTCCCACTCGGGGGCTTAGCTGCAGTTCAGCACTCGCCTAAGTTCTCCACGAAGAGACTTAGCTACAGTCAGACACTCGCCTAAGTTTGAAAAATCCTACCGAGTGGAGAGCAATCCTCCCACTCGAGGGCTTAGCTGCAGTTCAGCACTCGCCTAAGTTCTCCACGAAGAGACTTAGCTGCAGTCAGACACTCGCCTAAGTTTGAAAAATCCTACCGAGTGGAGAGCAATCCTCCCACTCGGGGGCTTAGGTGCAGTTCAGCACTCGCCTAAGTTCTCCACGAAGAGACTTAGCTGCAGTCAGACACTCACCTAAGTTTGAAAAATCCTACCGAGTGGAGAGCAATCCTCCCACTCGGGGGCTTAGCTGCAGTTCAGCACTCGCCTAAGTTCTCCACGAAGAGACTTAGCTGCAGTCAGACACTCGCCTAAGTTTAAAAAATCCTACCGAGTGGAGAGCAATCCTCCCACTCGGAGGCTTAGCTACAGTTCAGCACTCGCCTAAGTTCTCCACGAAGAGACTTAGCTGCAGTCAGACACTCGCCTAAGTTTGAAAAATCCTACCGAGTGGAGAGCAATCCTCCCACTCGGGGGCTTAGCTGCAGTTCAGCACTCGCCTAAGTTCTCCACGAAGAGACTTAGCTGCAGTCAGACACTCGCCTAAGTTTGAAAAATCCTACCGAGTGGAGAGCAATCCTCCCACTCGGAGGCTTAGCTGCAGTTCAGCACTCGCCTAAGTTCTCCACGAAGAGACTTAGCTGCAGTCAGACACTCACCTAAGTTTGAACAATTCTACCAAGTGGAGAGCTCCGCCACAAATACAATGTACAACAACTGGGTGTTGGGTGTGGGTCGACTGCCACCTTCTCCCGAGAGCTCCGCCACAAATACAATGTACAACAACGGAGTGTGGGTCGACTGCCACCTTCTCCCGAGAGCTCTGCCACAAATACAATGTACGACGACAGTGTGGGGGTCGGCCATCAAGCCTCTCACGACAGTTCCAGACCACGGAGACATTCAGCAAAAATAAACTTAAAAGGCCCCGGGCCCCGAATCAAAGTACTCGAGCCCTCAGCTCGGCAGAGTTTAAACGACTACAAATCCACTCGGCATCCCGAGGCTAATTTAAGGAAACGCATAAAATTTTTTCTCACTCCTCAAGAGGAGGGCTGGCAGGAGCGACGAACTCATCCAAGTCGATCCCGTCCGCAATGCGAGTAGCTGCAGCGATGAAGGTCTCCATGAAGTCCTGGAAGCTGTGCCTCTTGGTATTGGCGACTTGGATGGCGGCCAGCTTTTCTTCTCGCGCCTCCTTGCAATGAACGCGGACTAAGGATAGAGCCACGTCAGCGTCGCACTGGGCAGAAGACTTCTTCCACTCCTGCACTCGATCGGGGATTTTGTCAAGTCGAGCCATAAGGGACTCGAGATCGTTCTGGAGCGCAGATTCTGGCCAAAGTGTCGAGTCGATCCGTGACACGGCAACCTTCAGTCGAGCCAGGTAATCCACGGCGCCGTCGATTCGAGATTCCAGTCGGAGCAAGTTCATGGCAGTGTCGTCTTTCACCGGGGAATTGATTGGGTCAAGACCCGTTTCGATCTGCCCGGTCTCCTCTTCGAAGTTCTGACAGAATTCTGCACACAAGACCTAAAGATAAGCCAACGACCACAGGATTGAGTCGACACAAAAAGTACAAAATAGTCAAAATTAGATGTGCACCTTCAAGTTTGATGTACAGCCTCTTAGCGAGGCTCCTCAGGAAGCTCTCCAGGTCGTCCCTCCTACGGGCGACGCCTTCCATCTCCTCACCCAAGAGGAGGTGCTTCTTCTTCCAACTGGCAGCCAGCTTGTTGGCGTCGGTCAGAGCGGCCTGCAACCTAATGTTCTCTTGCTCCAACTGGCCGACCGAAGCCAGCTTCTGTTCGGCCAGAACCATCTTGTCGTCAGCCGCCTTACGAGCAACAGCCAGGTCCTGGTCCTTCCTCGCCAACGCTCTTTCCAATTCTCCTACAAAGAAACGGCGATTGAATCAGAAACAGCGAAGGAATACCCAAGCCTGAAAACAGAACCAATCGACAAAGTCGCTTTACCTGCGGCGCCCTCCCTGACCTTCTGCAGCTCCGTCCTGGCCAGCTCTAAATCAAGGTCCAGCTGAATCTTCTGCTTCTCCAATTCAGCATAACGAGCGACAAGTTCGCACGATCTCTGCAAAAGGAAAAAACAGCCGACAGTTGGCGCCCACCGTGGTAACTAAGGAACAATGGTGACGTTTCTAAGACCACAGCCGAATAAAAAATATTCGACCGTAGTCTCGGGGACTACACCCAGTGGGTGCACTCAGCGTGCCCCCACTGGTTCAAAAAAACGACTGCATACAGTCGACAGGACCCGAACCGCTCGACCTGGCAGATCAGACCGAGTGAAGGAGTACAGATTCACAAACACAATATACAGACTACAGTCGACTACCGGCAGTCCACCGTAGTCTCGGGGACTACACCCAGTGGGTGCACTCAGCGTGCCCCCACTGGTTCGACCAAAGAGAAAACACACCCAGTGGGTGTACAAGCACAGATACAAAGATCTTCAAAAAAGGAAGAGAAAGAGAGAGTAAGACTCTTCAAACAAACAAACATCAAGTCAACTGACCTGGACGTTACTCTGAAGCGCCAAACTCGCGTCGTAAGCCGCCTGGCTGGCCTCCCGAGCCCTCTTCACCTGCTCCATCATGACCCCTGCCTGGTGTATGGCCTCCTTCGCAGTGGCCACTTCGTCTTCAGGGGCAGAGTACGCGACAAAGAGTGAAGTCGGATCGACAGTCGACGCCGAGGGCTGCACACTCGGCGAAGGATTGGCAGTTGGATTGGCAGCCGACGCCGAAGGCTACGCACTCGACAGGGGATTGGCGAAGGACACAGAGACCCGAGGGGCATCACCGCCGTCCCGTGCCGCGGCCTCAGGCGCCAGAGCAGGCTGGGGAACCCTGTCAGTCGACGGCCTCCTGGTCCTCCCTATCCTCAGCGGCTCATTGTCATCGTCATCCGGGAGGTCGATAACTTGAGGAGGAGCTGCAGGAGGAACTTTCAATCGACAAGAATTGCAAGAAACGACCAAGTCAACTCAAAAACAAAACGTCAATGATCGTACCAGGGTTGGAGGTTGCAGCGTCCCCCATCTCTTGGTCGTCATCCTTGGCTGAGACCTCAGAGGTAGCGGCACTGCAAATTTCGAAGAATCAACCAGTTCAGCATAATGAGTCGACTCAGGATCTGTCCTCCAATCGACGAGAGAAGTCAAAGCTTGTTACCCAGAGATGACAGGGACAGCTATCTTCATCTTCGGCAGAGTCTTGGGCGGCTTGGACTGCGTCGTGCGCGGTTGCTTGGGAACCTTCCCAGTCGGTGTCGGAGAGGAGGTCCTAGGGCGTTTCGACGATGGCCCGACAGAGGCAGTCGCCTGACCACGTCCCTGCGCCGGGTCGTGCACGAGCTTGGATTGTCTCTCTGGGCGGGGAGGTTCGGCTTCTTCCTCCTCCTCCTCGCTGGAGAAGATGTCGTCGCCTTCCTCTCCTTCGCCGTCTGACTCCCACTCGCCCTGGTCGTCCCCGCTCTCACCTCCGCTCCCCTCACCTTCCTCGGTCGACCCCTGCGCCCCGTTGGGCGTCGAATACATCTCAATGGTCGCCTAAAAGACAGCAGGCAAAATGGAAAGTCAGTCGACTCGCTTAAGAGAAGACCAGTGCGGAAAGCAAGATTTCAGTCGAAAACGCAAAGACACACCTGGTCGACCTCATAAGAGCTGTCGAGTGGAACGACCCTCCTGGCTCCTCGGGGGTTGTCCTTGTTCCCTGTAATGCTTGATAGCCACCCCTCCAACATCTCGTCGGTGACCTCCTCTGGGTGGACCCGAGTGGAGTCCTCGAGGCCGGAGTACAACCACATCGGGTGATCCCGAGCCTGGAGGGGTTGGATTCTCCTCCTGAGGAAGACTTCGAGTAGGTCCATCCCCGTCACGTCCTCACGGACAAGTTCGACCACTCGACCCGCCAATATCTTGACATGGGCCTTTTCTTCGGGCGTCACCTTCAGAGAAGCCGGCTTTTCAGCTCGGTCGAGGGTGAAGGGCGGGAGTCCAGTCGACTGCCCCGGGGTCACTTGATCCTGGCAGTAGAACCAAGTCGCCTGCCACCCTCGAACCGACTCCGGGAAAGTTATGGAGGGAAAACAACTTTTCCCCCTTGTCTGGATCGCCAAGCCACCGCACAGCTGGATCACCTGTGTCCTCTCGTCACTCGACTTAGCCTTCTTCACCGACTGAGAGCGAACGGTGAAGATATGCTTGAAAAGTCCCCAGTGTGGGCGGCACCCCAGGAACGCCTCGCACATAGAAATAAAAGCGGCGAGATAGACTACGGAGTTCGGAGTGAAGTGGTGGAGCTGCGCCCCGAAGAAATTCAGGAAATTGCGGAAAAAAGGGTGGGGCGGCAAGGAGAAACCACGGTCAATGTGAGTCGCCAGGAGGACGCGCTCACCGTCGCGTGGCTGGGGCTTGATTTCTCTCCCCGGAAGACGCGCCGCCTTGTGGAGGATGACTCCTCCCTCGACCATGTCGTCGAGGTCCTCCTGACGAAGCACCGAGGACATCCAGTCGCCCTGGATCCACCCCTTGGGCAGGGTCGTCCGAGAAGAGGAGCCCCCGCGCGCAGACTTCTTCCCCTTCCCGGCCGCCGCCGCCTTCTTCGCACGCTCCAGGGCGGTCGTCTTGCCCTTCACCATCGTCGCCGGCAAGGTCTCAGACTGGTTTTCGTGGTGGCGGGGCGAGAGCGAAGGAAGCGGAAGAGACGACGGAGAGACAGAGAGAGGAGCAGAAGAGATGAGCACGCGTACTGAAGAGAGGCTCCGGGCCAACTATTTATAAGGGGCCACTCCCGAGTGGCTGACAGGTAGGCCCGAGCTATCCAGTCAAATCCCGTGGCAGGTGCGCGCGCTGTACGTGGCAAAAAAGGCGGTGCGGGGATCGAGGAGCCTTCGCACTATCGCTCCCGATTACTACGGCCGCCCCCGTCCCGCGCGCTTCCCAAAAAATCCGAATCCCGCGATCTCCGCCGGGGGCAGAACAACTTGGCGAAACGGAAATCCCGCGCACGCCGGTGCCCGATGCCTCGCAGGTAAAAGAATCCATTCGACGAAAGACTTGGAATGGATCAAGTCGACTGAAAAAGGTTAATGACGTCATCCGTGACAGTTGACCCAGAATGAAGCACCCATAATAACCCGAGGGGTCGAATGAAAAGGTCCCTAACCTCTTTTCCACTCCAGCCTCGATCCGTTCGGGGGCTAATGATGTAGTCATGTACCTACGGTAGGGACACGGACCCGTCCTAAGAGCCCCACCATAGGACGTCCGTAGAGGAAGTCACCTTTCAGACAACTTGAAGATATCCCACTCGACGGATTGAAGACACTCGACCAAGGAGCCAACCACTCGACTGCCAGAAGACCTCAAGTCACTTCGTGGGCGAACGGTCGAATATTAAGTAGCCTTTATGATCATTATGACGCTTTATTAGGGACGTTATCAGTAACGCCCTCCTTAAATGTACCTTAAACCCTGCATTACTGAGGGCAGGAGAGGGCTGGCGAACTCTATATAAGCCACCCCCCTCCTCAGTATGAAGGGTTCGCACCCCTGTCATCTTACTCACGCATAATCCAATCGACCGCCTCCGGGCACCGAGACGTAGGGCTGTTACTTCCTCAGAGAAGGGATTGAACTCGTAAACCTTGCGTGCTTACGACTCTCCAATAGCTAAGATCTAGCCTCTTCATACATACCCCCCTACCTCACTGTCAGACTTAGAACCACGACAGTTGGTCCGGGTCGTCTCGTCCAACAATACCGCTGAACCAAAGTATGACATGCTGGTAGGCAGTATGACTTGTATCGCCCACAACTCACTTGTGTTCTACTCGTGCAAATAACATCAAACCATAAAACCTAGGCTCGGATGCCACTGTTGGGGAACGTAGTAATTTCAAAATTTTCCTACGCACACGCAAGATCATGGTGATGCATAGCAACGAGAGGGGAGAGTGTTGTCTACGTACCAACGCAGACCGACTGCGGAAGCGATCACACAACGTAGAGGAAGTAGTCGTACGTCTTCTTCCCGATCCGACCGATCCAAGCACCGTTACTCCGGCACCTCCGAGTTCTTAGCACACGTTCAGCTCGATGATGATCCTCGGGCTCCGATCCAGCAAAGCGTCGAGGAAGAGTTCCGTCAGCACGACGGCGTGGTGACGATCTTGATGTACTACCGACGCAGGGCTTCGCCTAAGCTCTACAACGATATGACCGAGGTGGAATTTGGTGGCAGGGGGCACCGCACACGGCTAAGGAACGATCAACAATGATCAACTTGTGTGTCTATGGGGTGCCCCCTGCCCCCGTATATAAAGGAGAAAGGGGAGGGGTTCGGCCGGCCAAGGGAGAGGGGCGCAGGAGGAGTCCTACTCCTACCGGGAGTAGGACTCCCCCCCAATCCTATTCCTAATAGGAATCCTCAAGGGGGAAAGAGAGAAGGGGTGGCCGGCCACCTTCCCTAGTCCTATTAGGACTAGGGAAAGGGGGGAGGTGCGCAGCCCTCTATGGCAGCCCCTTTCACTTTTCCACTAAGGCCCAATAGGCCCATTTGCCTCCCGGGGGGTTTCGGTAACCCTCCCGGTATTCCGGTAAAATCCCGATTTCACCCGGAACACTTCCGATGTCCAAACATAGCCTTCCAATATATCAATCTTTACGTCTCGACCATTTCGAGACTCCTCGTCATGTCCGTGATCACATCCGGGACTCCGAACAACCTTCGGTACATCAAAATGCATAAACTCATAATAACTGTCATCGTAACGTTAAGCGTGCGGACCCTACGGTTCGAGAACAATGTAGACATGACCGAGACACGTCTCCGGTCAATGACCAATAGCGGGACCTGGATGCCCATATTGGCTCCTACATATTCTACGAAGATCTTTATCGGTCAGACCGCATAACAACATACGTTGTTCCCTTTGTCATCGATATGTTACTTGCCCGAGATTCGATCGTCGGTATCCAATACCTAGTTCAATCTCGTTACCGGCAAGTCTCTTTACTCGTTCCGTAATACATCATCTCGCAACTAACTTCTTAGTTGCAATGCTTGCAAGGCTTATGTGATGTGCATTACCGAGAGGGCCCAGAGATACCTCTCCGACAATCGGAGTGACAAATCCTAATCTCGAAATACGCCAACCCAACATCTACCTTTGGAGACACCTATAGTACTCCTTTATAATCACCCAGTTACGTTGTGACGTTTGGTAGCACCCAAAGTGTTCCTCCGGTAAACGGGAGCTGCATAATCTCATAGTCATAGGAACATGTATAAGTCATGAAGAAAGCAATAGCAACATACTAAACGATCGGGTGCTAAGCTAATGGAATGGGTCATGTCAATCAGATCATTCAACTAATGATGTGATCCCGTTAATCAAATAACAACTCTTTGTTCATGGTTAGGAAACATAACCATCTTTGATTAACGAGCTAGTGAAGTAGAGGCATACTAGTGACACTCTGTTTGTCTATGTATTCACACATGTATTATGTTTCCGGTTAATACAATTCTAGCATGAATAATAAACATTTATCATGATATAAGGAAATAAATAATAACTTTATTATTGCCTCTAGGGCATATTTCCTTCAATAAACGGCAGTGCTAGCACTATCATTATTAACTTTGCATGTTTTGGTTTCAACATTATGATTATGTGTATCACTACAATCGAGATCCAACGAACTATTTTCATTGGGTGTGTAAGCATATAAGGTTTTATTCATGTAAACAGAATAACAATTTATTCTCTTACTTAAATGAATAACCGTATTACAATAAACATGATCAAATCATATTCATGTTCAACGCAAACACCAAATAACACTTATTTAGGTTCATCACTAATCCCGAAATTATAGGGAGTGTGCGATGATGATCATATCAATCTTGGAACCACTTCCAACACACATCGTCACTTCACCCTTAACTAGTCTCTGTTTATTCTGCAACTCCCGTTTTGAGTTACTAATCTTAGCAACTGAACTAGTATCAAATACTGAGGGTTTGCTATAAACACTAGTAAAGTACACATCAATAACATGTATATCAAATATACTTATGTTCACTTTGCCATCCTTCTTATCCGCCAATCACTTGGGGTAGTTCCGCTTCCAGTGACCAGTCCCTTTGTAGTAGAAGCACTTAGTCTCAGGCTTAGGATCAGACTTGGGCTTCTTCACTTGAGCAGCAACTTGCTTGCCGTTCTTCTTGAAGTTCCCCTTCTTCCCTTTGCCCTTTTCTTGAAACTAGTGGTCTTGTCAACCATCAACACTTGATGTTTTTCTTGATTTCTACCTTCGTTGATTTCAGCATCACGAAGAGCTTGGGAGTTGTTTCTGTTATCCCTTGCATATTATAGTTCATCACGAAGTTCTACTAACTTGGTGATGGTGACTAGAGAATTCTGTCAATCACTATCTTATCTGAAAGATTAACTCCCACTTGATTCAAGCGATTGTAGTACCCAGACAATCTGAGCACATGCTCACTAGTTGAGCGATTCTCCTCCATCTTTTAGCTATAGAACTTGTTGGAGACTTCATATCTCTCAACTCGGGTATTTGCTTGAAATATTAACTTCAACTCCTGGAACATCTCATATGGTCCATGACGTTCAAAACGTATTTGAAGTCCCGATTCTAAGCCATTAAGCATGGTGCACTAAACTATCAAGTAGTCATCATATTGAGTTAGCCAAACGTTCATAACGTCTGCATCTGCTCCTGCAATAGGTCTGTCACCTAGCGGTGCATCAAGGACATAATTCTTCTGTGCAGCAATGAGGATAAACCTCAGATCACGGATCCAATCCGCATCATTGCTACTAACATCTTTCAACACAATTTTCTCTAGGAACATATCAAAAATAAACACAGGGAAGCAACAATGCGAGCTATTGATCTACAACATAATTTGCAAAATACTACCAGGACTAAGTTCATGATAAATTTAAGTTCAATTTAATCATATTAAATAAGAACTCCCACTTAGATGGACATCTCTCTAATCCTCTAAGTGATCACGTGATCCAAATCAACTAAACCATGTCCGATCATCACGTGAGATGGAGTAGTTTCATTGGTGAACATCACTATGTTGATCATATCTACTATATGATTCACGCTCGACCTTTCGGTCTCCGTGTTCCGAGGCCATATCTGTATATGCTTGGCTCGTCAAGTATAACCTGAGTATTCCGCGTGTGCAACTGTTTTGCACCCGTTGTATTTGGACGTAGAGCTTATCACACCCGATCATCACGTGGTGTCTGGGCACGACGAACTTTGGCAACGGTGCATACTCAGGGAGAACACTTCTTGATAATTTAGTGAGAGATCATCTTATAATGCTACCGTCAATCAAAGCAAGATAAGATGCATAAAAGGATAAACATCACATGCAATCAATATAAGTGATATGATATGGCCATCATCATCTTGTGCTTGTGATCTCCATCTCCGAAGCACCGTCATGATCACCATCGTCACCGGCGCGACACCTTGATCTCCATCGTAGCATCGTTGTCGTCTCGCCAATCTTATGCTTCCACGACTATCACTACCGCTTAGTAATAAAGTAAAGCATTACATCGTGATTGCATTGCATACAATAAAGCGACAACCATATGGCTCCTGCCAATTGCCGATAACTTGGTTTACAAAACATGATCATCTCATACAATAAAATCAGCATCATGCCTTGACCATATCACATCACAACATGCCCTGCAAAAACAACTTAGACGTCCTCTACTTTGTTGTTGCAAGTTTTACGTGGCTGCTACGGGCTTAAGTAAGAACTCATCTCACCTACACATCAAAACCACAACGATAGTTCGTCAAATAGACTCCGTTTTAACCTTCTCAAGGATCGGGCGTAGCCACACTTGGTTCAACTAAAGTTGGAGAGACAGTCTTCCGCAAGCCATCTATGTGCAAAGCACGTCGAGGGAACCGGTCTCGCGTAAGAGTACGCGTAAGGTTGGTCCGGATCGTCTCGTCCAACAATACCGCCGAACCAAAGTATGACATGCTGGTAGGCAGTATGACTTGTATCGCCCACAACTCACTTGTGTTCTACTCGTGCAAATAACATCAAACCATAAAACCTAGGCTCGGATGCCACTGTTGGGGAACGTAGTAATTTCAAAAAATTTCTACGCACACGTAAGATCATGGTGATGCATAGCAACGAGGGGGAGAGTCTGATCTACGTACCCTTGTAGATCGCAACGGAAGCGTTGACACAACATAGAGGAAGTAGTCGTACGTCTTCTTCCCGATCCGACCGATCCAAGCACCGTTACTCCGGCACCTCTGAGTTCTTAGCACACGTTCAGCTCGATGACGATCCTCGGGCTCCGATCCAGCAAAGCGTCGAGGAAGAGTTCCGTCAGCACGACGGCGTGGTGACGATCTTGATGTACTACCGACGTAGGGCTTCGCCTAAGCACTACAACGGTATGATCGAGGTGGAATTTGGTGGCAGGGGCACCGCACACGGCTAAGGAACGATCTCAAGGATCAACTTGTGTGTCTAGAGGTGCCCCCTGCCCCCGTATATAAAGGATGAAAGGGGGGAGGCTGGCCGGCCAAGCTAGGAGGCGCAGGAGGAGTCCTACTCCTACCGGGAGTAGGACTCCTCCCCCAATCCTATTCCTAATAGGATTCCCCAAAGGGGAAGAGAAGAGAGAGGTGGCCGGCCCCTCTCCTAGTCCTAATAGGACTAGGGAGAGGGGGGAGGCGCAGCCCTATGTGGGCTGCCCTCTCACCTTTCCACTAAGGCCCATGTTGGCCCATTTGGCTCCCGGGGGGGTTCCGGTAACCCTCCCGGTAATCCGGTAAAATCCCGATTTCACCCGGAACACTTCCGATGTCCAAACACAGGCTTCCAATATATCAATCTTTATGTCTCGACCATTTCGAGACTCCTCGTCATGTCCGTGATCACATCCGGGACTTCGAACAACCTTCGGTACATCAAAATGCATAAACTCATAACAACTGTCACCGAAACGTTAAGCGTGCGGACCCTACGGTTCGAGAACAATGTAGACATGACCGAGACACGTCTCCGGTCAATAACCAATAGCGGGACCTGGATGCCCATATTGGCTCCTACATATTCTACGAAGATCTTTATCGGTCAGACCGCATAACAACATACGTTGTTCCCTTTGTCATCGGTATGTTACTTGCCCGAGATTCGATCGTCGGTATCCAATACCTAGTTCAATCTCGTTACTGGCAAGTCTCTTTACTCGTTCCGTAATACATCATCTCACAACTAACATCTTAGTTATAATGCTTGCAAGGCTTATGTGATGTGTATTACCGAGAGGACCCAGAGATACCTCTCCGACACTCGGAGTGACAAACCCTAATCTCGAAATACGCCAACCCAACATCTACCATTGGAGACACCTGTAGTACTCCTTTATAATCACCCAGTTACGTTGTGAGGTTTGGTAGTACCCAAAGTGTTCTCCGGTAAACGGGAGTTGCATAATCTCATAGTTATAGAAACATGTATAAGTCATGAAGAAAGCAATAGCAACATACTAAACGATCGGGTGCTAAGCTAATGGAATGGGTCATGTCAATCAGATCATTCAACTAATGATGTGATCCCGTTAATCAAATAACAACTCTTTGTTCATGGTTAGGAAACATAACCATCTTTGATTAACGAGCTAGTCAAGTAGAGGCATACTAGTGACACTCTGTTTGTCTATGTATTCACACATGTATTATGTTTCCGGTTAATACAATTCTAGCATGAATAATAAACATTTATCATGATATAAGGAAATAAATAATAACTTTATTATTGCCTCTAGGGCATATTTCCTTCACTGACGCCCACGCCGTCGCCTTCCCCATCTCCGTCGCCACCTCCCCCTCCTTGCATGACAGCGGAGGAGGAGGCCGGTCTCCTGCAACGTGTCATGGACGACTCCATGAACACGCACGACGAGCGGCAATGGGACGACCTGGAGGAGACCATGGCCCTATCTGCCGCCGTGGACGTCGCCTTCCCGGAACTGCAGATGGCGGCCGTCACGGAGGAGGCGATGGAGGAGGATCCGTCGACCGCGTTTCAGTCGCTACTGGGCCAGGGGTGGAGCTCGTCCTGCACTGCTCTGGAGATGGCCGCCGGCGTGGGCGTGAACTGGTGCCCCACTCCGCCGCGGTCATCGGAGCGGGAGGCGTCGCCACGGGAGGAGGTGGTGCAAGCACCCCCGGCCGTCCAACCCGCCCCCGTCTACCACGCACCGCCGGCCCACCTGTGGACGCCGCCGGCCTACGTCGACCTCGTCAACGACGACGACGACACCGGCGGCCAGTGAAGACGGCGACGGCCACGGCACCGACGACGCGGCAGAAGCGCGCGGGAGACGTTATTTATTTTGTTTTTATATGTTAATTATGAAACTGAGCCTTTTAAGTGACCATGGAAACTGGGCCGTTTTGTGGCCGACCCTTATATATGTTTTATGTTTTTTTTAAAATACATTTATTTACTTTTTTAGTTATTTCATTCTAGTTTATATATATATTTTATTCACGTCCACCCCGAACACGATTTGGGGTGCGGTCGCGCGGTGGGCATACGCATGACTTATCTGACAAAGCCAGACACGAGTGAATCTATCAACATCTCAAAGGAGTAAAATCCGGCTAATTCGGACGTTCGTTTGAGGTCGCGTGGTGGAGTTGGCCTGAGCGGCACAACCCGCCGTGATGATCAGATGTCCCTTGGAATGCCTAGGGGTCGCTAGCGCATAGCTTTTCCTTTTCCATCTGACAAACCAACCACACTTCGCGAGAATTTCCACGCCTCTCCCGAATCGCCATCACTTCCTCCACCGTCGGCGCCGCGTATCTCACCTTCACGTGCACACCGCCTGCTCGACGCAATTCCCCACACGCCCGCGACCACACCAACCTCCCCGATGGCAACCGCCACCGCCACCGCCGCGGCGTCCCCTTCCACCTCCTCCTCGCTCCTCCTCCGCCGACCCCTCCCTCCAAATCCCACGGCCGCGCGCTGCCTCGCGCCACCGCGGTGCCGCGCGGGCCTCCGCACCGCGCGCCAGGTCGCCGTCAGCAGCGTGTCCCCATCCCCGTCCCCCGACGTGGCGGACGAGGAGGCCGCGGCGGCGCCCAAGCTCGGCAAGCGCGTGTGCGTCACGGCGCCGGTCCGCGTCTACCACGTCCCCAAGGCGCCGGACCTGGACCTCCGCGGCATGGAAGGTGTGGTCAAACAGTATGTCGGTGTCTGGAAGGGCAAGCGCATCACGGCCAATCGCCCTTTCCGGGTGGAGTTCCAGCTGAAGCTCGACGGACAGAATAAGCCGGTCCGGTTCTTCGCTCACCTCCGGGAGGACGAGTTCGAGTTCGTCAGAGACGAATAGGATCCCTCTGTTTGTCTGTAAAATAATGCGCGCTTGGCGGCGGATGCAGCATATGTACATTAGAGAGGAGACTGAAGAGGGGCGACGAGATGTCAAGTAAGTTGATGTTTGTTTACTTGTCATGTCTCCTGTGCTCCTCACTCTCCTGCCCGGTGCTCAACATCTAAATTTTCAGATGTGAGAGTTGTTCGAGATGATGACGATTATGAACTAAAGCAATTATACTGCTGTATCTGTTGTTGTGTTCAATAGTTTTATCTGTTTACTCTTTCAAGAAAAGATATTGTTCGAGAGGAGTCAGTGGTAATGAGTTGATGATGGATACCGATCTGTCTAATGGATACTAGTAAGTAATAAGTACTGCTATGTGTTTAATAGGAACATAAGATATCATATATGATTAGTTGATTGTCAATGATTCAGGGCAGGGGTATATGTTGAATTCAATAAAACCAGTACTCATCCAAGGGGGATATCTAGTGAAACTAGTATGTCAATGCCAACTCATTTGATTAGTTGATTGTTCAGATTTGGAGCGATGTGAGGTACGAGTTGTTTGCAAAATGTAGCTTTCTGTGACCATCATATACCTTTTCAAATCCATCCACGCAAATCGCACCCGGGCGGGCATACGTAACGATTTAAGTTAACACTCAGAGATCAGTTTGCAATATATACACTCTCTAGTCCCTACATATGTATTTCATTTTGGGTGTTTTATCCTAAGTAAGTGTAGGTTTTCAATTGCTTCTCTTAATATTCTCCTCAGTAAAATTCATTGCTTCTATTTTACTTGTCTGCAACACTTGGCTCTGGTTCAAGTTAATGTTCTACTCCTGCTTGCTATATTATCTTAAACTCAAGTACTCAACTTACTGGTAGCATAAGGGTTCTGATGTTTCCCAGGCCTACCATGAGTGTGTTAGTGTTGGCCAAGCTCTTGACTAACATAAGGTGCTGAAGTTTCTGTTCTGTTAAATAAATCATAATATTTGAATTTCAGTATCAAATAAGAATTTTGATTTGAAGCCATCAAAGTGTTTGTATTGTTGCCCGGCTTCTTGTTTCATGAATAAACAGTGTGATGTTGGAATCTATGAGTAGGAAATCTCATTGTAATTTTATCCTGTAAATAGGGCCATGAAGCGACTAGTGCTGATTCTTCACTTTCTGCCAAGGATTTTAGAGTTTGACCAAATACGGATAATTTTTAATAAAGGGGAACATGCATACGTTATGCCCTTGAACTATTCAAGTTATATAATTATATCCTTAACCCTATGCTGTCTACCTTGCACTGCTCAGCTGCTGAAACTGAAACAATAACCCTCAGGCCGAGTCCAAACTCATATTGCCCCTAGTGACAATGATTTGAGGTTGAACTTTCCACATGGTGCCTAGTGTGTAGATTTTGTGTGATGCAGCACAGAGCAATCTAAATTAAGTCCTCTTTTTCTCCATATCTCTGCTATCTCCCTTTTCAGGTCAACTCCATCTCTTCGCTACTCGGTGAATTATAGTCACAGCCAGCTCTTTGCTCTACCCATCTCTGGTTCAGGTCGACATATAGTATGTTTAATTGTTGCATCAAGCATTGAGATTAATCAGGCTTCGTTAATTGTGACAGATAGTCCTTCAAAGTTGTCTGGGTTGTGCTTGTGCATTTGTGCTTCAGTTTTCGTTCCAGCGGGCAATCGGGCTCCCTCCCCCACAATACATTAAACAAATTAGCATTGTGAAGTGGCACTTTACTGCGCCAATGTTGACAATGTCAATGCAAGAGTTTTCATAATTTCCTAATCCAGGCCAAGTAAGTGTTAGATTTCAGTATCTTTTGCGAATGTTGTTCGGTACCCATGCACTCATCTTTATGATTCATTAATTCATTGGTTCAGGCGGCTTTGCCCGCTGTTGTTCAGCCCAAGTATGTTTTTTAATCTGGAAGCTAAATTTTCTTCCTGAAGCCTTGAAGGCAGTGCGTTTCTCAAAAATTATGTCACTCTGTTTCAACCTGAGAACTAAATTCTCTCGTTTAAGTGTTTATGCACTTGAAAATTTGTGTTCAGTTATATTCGTCCATCTTGATAAATGCTTGAATACTGTTTCTCCTTCAATGCATGAGGTGCTAGGGCATTCAGCTCAATTTTGTAATTTTTGCTTGAATGGTACTTGCTCTTTTTGGTGGGGAGAATTGTACTCCTGTGTGATGTTGTCTTGATTTGTTTCTTATGCTTCTGTTGTAATTCCAGCTTGGGTGAAATGTGGGAAGAGACTTGGTTAAAATGTCTTCCTCTGCTTCATGTTAGGTTGTGTGAGCTGCGGTATGAATTTATAACCATCGTACTACACTCCAATTCTGCATCTCTTTAGATGCATATTCTTTGGTCGAAAAATCTGCAACAGATCTCAACAGAGGTCGACCTAGCATTCTTCGATTGTTTTTGGATGATTGAGTTAATCAGATGACATCGGGCCTGGTAATGCACATTCTTTTCTTGTTGATCGAGCCTGGTAATACTAGCACCAATTTGACCAATTTGAGATTTGCTACTCTTGCGTTCACCACCTCAGACACAAGGGCAGCGCAGCCCTCTCGATAATGATAGGCAGCTGGGACGAGGTTAACGCACGTTGAACACCATCCTAGCACGCCACTGCCTCAGCTAGCTCTCTGCACTTGCACAGTTAGGGATTTGAGTCCCAAGCACACGAGCAGATCAGGCCACTTTTATTGTTCATGAACAGAGATTGCTTTTGGCTCCTGGGCTCATCGAAAAATTCAAAAAACTGTTTTTTTTAAGTTCCAAACAGAATCTGGAAAAAATAGACACATACTATCTGTTTGTAAAGTTTTATGGTGAAATACATTTTGATGTGAGCTACACACAAAAAAACATATATTTCTAACACATGTACTATTCAATATAAAATAAAAGAAGATGGTTTATTTATTTATTTAGCTCACATCCAAATGTATTTCATTATGGCATTTACACACGTGTGTATTTGTTTTCACCTCTTGTTTTTGAAACTTAAAATTTTGATTTTTTTTTTAAATCAGGCTCTATGGACTATGGAGCCCGGGAGCCAAAAATCCTTGCTGGTTCGGCAAATCTTATATAATTAAATAGGTAATCTTTGTTAACATATTTCTCTTAACATGTAAATACGCCATCTCAACATAAAACCAAGCGTGAGGAATTGCCCTTCTCAGCATAGAACCATGCATGGGAGGACTATGCGAACAATTCGAACTTCCAAATACGTATTTGTTTTTATTAATCTCTCACCGTAGCTTACTTTTGGCAAGTTTTGTTTCCACAGTCACTTTTGTCAACCATAGTTTAAAATTGGCAACTAAACTGAAAATCATTTATTTAACCACCCCCTCCCCCCTCTCCAATACATAATGATTCGTCACTCATCATGGGTGACATGGTTGCCACAGGAACTAGCGAGGCGATCACTTGCTCCCTTTGCCCACCAAAGGGGTTGTCACCCGCGACCATCGGACGACGCCTAGATACGATCAAACCTCGGCTAAAGAGCACTAGGTCATCCACATCAAAACCGAGATCCTCAACTAGAAGCTAAACTATTTGTGGTCTATAAGGCTACATGGCAGTGTCATATGCACTAGACTTGAGAAAAAGGGGCTCTGCATGGCTGTGGCTGTTGCCGAGTAGTGACCACTGAGATCTCTCCCAATGCATTGGTGCTAAAGTGAGGTGCTAAGTGCATTAAAATGCTTAGCAATTAAGGGTCTGTTTGGTTCTAATAAGTCACCTGACTTATAAGTCAGGTGACTTAAAACCAGTGACTTATAAGTCACGCCTGTTTGGTTGCCATCTGACTTATAAGTCACCTGAGCACATCTTTTCACCTTGTTTTTTTATGTTAAGGTCGTGGGACCCATGCAAAAGGGGTGACTTATAAGTTTTAAGTTGGGGTGGAGCAACTTATGACTTATAAGTTGGGATGACTTATAAGTTGGGTCCGTTTGATAAAATAAGTCACTTTTTGCACTTTTCGACTTATAAGTTGGTGACTTATTTGGAACCAAACAGGGCCTAATGTCCCCAATGCATCGGTGCTTAGGTTTTGTAGCTAAGTCTCCTCTATTTAATTGTTTAGTAATAAAACTCCTTCATGTATTGGTTGGTAGTCTTTTTGCCTAGGTTCACGTGCTTAGCATTGGTTTTTATTGAGGTCACCATAATGCTCTCTCTCCTCTTTAATTGCTTTGCCACATCATTTTTTTGTTTATGTGGCACCCTTAGCACCTGTACACAGTGGAGCACTGGGAAGGGCCTGAGGTGGTGGGAGGGAGAGGAGGGGACACACATGAAGGGTCTCACGGGAGTAGGGAGGTTCTTTTCTTTGAGAAACAAAGTACAAATGCAGATGCACACATACACTCATATCCTACCCCTACGCGTCCTTAGAGACACTGGGCCAGTATATCTCGAGATTGACGAAATCACCACAAGCTTCAGATAGTCGACGGGAACGTCGTCTTGTAATGAACGAACATCGCCGAAAATCTTGAAATAAATCCATGGAATGTAATAAGGAATAACATGAACCTGAATGGGTTGGTTTCACCATAAAGAAGCTAACCATCTGAGAGACACACTCAGTTCACGAGAGTAAGAAATTTCAGGCAATTCCTTTAGCAGTTGCCTTCTTTTTGCACGGCCTCGCAGTGGAGATTCTACCAGGGGGCTTCAATAGGCTTAAGCCTACCCTCCAATATCCTATTTCAGCAAAATATACCACATGACATTTATATTGAGATGCTTTACATGCAACAATTGCAATGCATTTGGTAATTAGGCTTAGTAAATTGATGTTTCGAGCCTACCCTCCATTGTCATGCTAGATTCGCCAAAGCTAATGTTTCGCGTTTGGAAATTTTCTACCCTTCCACTTGTGTGGCAAGGCAAAGATAAGAGTCGGGCAGGTTGTTGAGATCTTATTTTGGTTATTTATTTCCAGTTTTCGGTCTTTTTTATGTATGACTTAACTTGTAAATGTTCTTTTGTTAAAAATTATATAGTAGGATAGTTTTCTAGGATATTTTATTTATATAATAAGCTCTGGGTTCTCCCTAGAAAAAAAGAAAAAGTGGCATAGGTCCCCTCTCCCGTTAGACCGTTACTATTCTCTATTGAGAAACCTTTGCCTCTCCCAATGCATAGATGGTTAGATAAGATGCTAAGTGCATGAAAAAGTTCATCAACTAAACTCCTCAACGCATTTGTGCTTATCTTCTTGTAGCTAAATTTTGTTTAGCAATCAAACTGTCTCATACATAGCTGTTTTGCATAGGTCCACGTGCATGACATCGTTTTTTCTGGAGTCATCAAAGTACTCTCTCCTTAATTGCTAGATGTCACCTCAGTTTTTCGTATACGTGTTATTCTTAGCACTTTGTACACCGTAAAGCACTCAGAAGGGCTAGCCTCCTTCTTTCCAGGTGTGAATTAAGTGATCTCTTTTTTGACACCTTCTTTTTCAGAACCATAAAGACCAGCTATAGCTGTAACATACAGCCTTAAATGGTTAACACTTCGTAAGCCAACAACGACAACGTTGAATTACCAATCGGTTTCACCCATGGTTTTTATGCTCACTAACTTCTATTTTGGTGTTTTTTTTTCAGAGATCGCCTCCATATAAATGCCAACGGAGCATGCGTGCTGGTGAAAATCAGATTTGCAGGAGAAGAACGAGAGCGATGGCCACGATCACAGTTCCTCAAGTTGTCCCTTCTCCAGTTGAAGATGCTGAAGCACTCATGAAGGCCTTCCAAGGTTACATTATCCCCGGAATTTACCCCCCTGTGTCGGTTTATCGATTTATTCTAGTGCATAGGTCCAGAATCTTGGTCATAACCTTGCAATTTGTGTTTGAGTATGTAAGAAAAACATGATCATTTCCCTTTGCGTCTCTCTCTTGGAACATACTACCTTCGTCCGAAAAAGCTTATCCCAAGCTTGTCCCTTAAATGGATGTATCTAGCACTAACTTGGTGTTAGATACATCTATTTGACAGACAAGCTTTTCCGGACGGAGGGAGTACATATATACGTGCAGTGGTTTTACCATATACGTAATACTTTTGTGGTTCAGGATGGGGCACTGACGAGCAGGCAGTGATCTACATACTAGCTCACCGGGACGCGGCCCAGAGGAAGCTGATCCGGCAGGCGTACGAAGAGAAGTACAACGAGCTCCTCACCGACCGGCTCCAGTCTGAACTTTCCGGCGATCTTCAGGTGACCACACATTTTCAGAATCTCCCTTTCTTCTTCTCTGAATGAACCAGCGAGTGATCTTGGTGACTACAGACAGCGATGGGCTACTGGGTACTCGACCCCACGGAGAGGCAGGCCGTGATCGCCAACGCGGCCACGAAGTGCATCGACGAGGAGTACCCCGTGATCGTGGAGATCGCGTGCGCCAACTCGCCCGCCGAGCTCCTGGAAGTGAAGCAGGCCTACCACGCCATCTACAAGCGCTCGCTGGAGGAAGACGTCGCCGCTGGTGCCACGGGAAACCTCCGTAATGTATGATACCTGGTTGTCACTAGAGCACGCGACAAGGGAAAGCCCTGTTCCCCAAACTAATGGCGATCCCTGTCCCTGGTGTGTTCAGCTCTTGGTCGCTCTGGTGAGCACCTACAGGTACGACGGCGACGAGGTGAACGGCGGGCTAGCGAAATCGGAGGCGAAGATCATTAACGCGGACGTGAAGAACGGCGTCACGGCGGACCACGGGGAGCTCATTAGGGTCCTGGGCACCAGGAGCAGAGCCCAGCTCGGTGCCACATTCAACTGCTTCAGAGATGAGCACGGCACCACCGTCACCAAGGTCCGGTCACCGCCCATACATAACCAAAATTCTGCTAAATTTCTGCAGGCTTTGGATCAGTTTTTTAGGCGATGGTGTGCTCAGTAATGCCATATGTATCATCCATCGGCTAGGCCCTGCTGCATGCGTCCGATCCGACGGGCTACGCGCGCGTGCTGCGGACCGCGGCGAGGTGCATCGCCGACACGGACAAGTACTTCGCCAAGGTCCTGAGGAACGCGACGCACAAGTCGGGGACCGACGAGGAGAGCCTGCTCCGGGTGGTGGTGATGCACGCGGAGAAGGACCTCAGGGCCATCAAAGACGAGTTCCACAGGAGGGCGTCGGTTGCCTTGGAGCAAGCCATCGCCAAGGAAACCTCCGGTGACTTCAAGACCTTCATCACGGCTCTTGTTGGGACTAGCCAGTAAACCATATGCATCCAATAATAAGATCTCTGCTTTTCACTGTCTTCCGTGTTGCAAGACTTAAAGTATCTCAATTAATGAATAAAAATGTCTAGGTAACTAGATATAATAGCTCCTGTGTTGCTGCGGAAATTGGTTGTGATAAATTTTAATAATTTGTTTGTATGAAAGAAGAATATTTGGATTAACAATATAAAAAATAAAACTAATAATTCATATGATTATTGAATTTTATTATCATCGTATATCTGTATTTTCAAAAATATAATCATATACTCCTGAACAGCTGAGATTTTTTTCTAATAAAATTTTGTCACTCATAAGGTGCCACCAATCACACCAGGGTAGCATCCTTCCCGCTCACATTTTTCTTCGATAAAGAGCGTTCTTATTGACTCATATCGTAGCATCGAGGGATACAATCATCACGAGTGCACACCCAACCTCTGCATAATTAGGATACACATAGCCAACACGAACGCATATACAGAAAAGATCGTGCCAGCAAGGAGCAATGCCCATGAATGAAAGAAAACCGATGAAAACAATGATAGCGGTGACCATCGGCACCAACCATATCATGACAACACAAGAATTACAAGAAAATGTTCTCCAAAAGCGACGCCTCCAGAAAGGGAACGACGCGGCCATCGTTGGATCCAACTATCGAAGGTCAAATCGTGAGTTTTCACCCTGAAGATCAAGCCTGAGCAAACTCCAAGAAATGCATTTGCCAAGGTAACGACGCATAGAACGTCGGCATTAATGCCGGTATAACACACTAGAGTCACACATAGGATTTTCACCCCGAAACTTGAGACCGGGTACTCAGAGAAGCACCACCCAATCAAAGTCATGTGTTGTTTTCTCCACTTGCCACAATCCCCACAGGTGCATATGCGCAAGAGGCGCTCGCAACTTCACGACGAAGCTTTTGATAGAGATGAAGGACATCGACGCCGCCGAAATTCCAAGTTCGGGATGCTCTGGAGGTGTCACACTGTCCACACAAGTGGCATTCTGTAGTTGATCTGCATTAGACGACATAACCACGCACAACCGCTAGCCCCGTCGTACTCGCCGGTTGAAGCAAATCATACCGAAGGGAAGGACCTGACCGTTGACAGGCATTGCGTAGAGAGACACGGATGACGAACCATCTGATGCGGGAAATTCTGCATCGGTCTGATCACCGGCCAACATCGCCCTTGACGTCGGATTGAATGGGCGACGCCCTACGGTAACCGCTACACTTTCCTCCTTCGTGGCGTCCACCTTCTTTGCGCTGTCTTCCAAATCTACAGGAACGGAGCCCCACCGTCGCCGTCACCCGCACAGGCAAGCTCGATGGCGTCGATTGACGGCGCTGAGGGGATGCTGCACGGTGCGGGCTCACAGAAAAAGTGGATCGAGGACCTCCCAAGTCTAAAAATTTGGGAGAGAATTTTACTTCCCCGCCTCTGCACCAACTAGCGGTGCACACGACCTTTTTAGTATGAGTACCAAGAATTTTATCTTGAAGTGTAGTTTCACCACACGTCAAGCTTGGTCCGCAATGATAACTTTTCAAAATCAACCGCTTCAATCCTCGTGCTTGTATCTTAAGAAATTTGAAATGAACGCAATGCTATACTCTTGCAGAACACCTCCAAGATGCCTAACACTGTCTTCTCCAACATCAAGAAATAAGAGACACTCTGGATTGAAGGAGGGGCACATCACCTTAGAATCATAATGCTGGAGAGTAATTCTTTGTATTGGCCACAATCAGAGCAACTCCAATGGGGCGACCCAAATGGACACGGATTTTGTCCGTATTTTGTCCGTTTGGGTCGCCCGTTTGTCTAGCGGACATGCGGCAGACAGGGATCTGAATCTCGGTCAGATATGATGGTTGGAACATTTTCCAAGAGTCCTAACATTTGTCTTTATATCACCCGGTAAGGTGATGTCATGCCTAGCACACCTGACCGGAGGACCTAGTGTTATAATTTCCTTCTTAACAAGGTTAACCATTTTCTTTTTTTCATGAGGAAATTGAATTCCTTGTTTAATAAGTTTATCCTGATGTATCCTTTGTGTATCCAAAGTCCGACCATTGCTTGAAGACCATGTTAATGCTATCTCGAAGCATGTATGTGGTACTCTGATTATCGATAAGAACATTTGAAGCGCCATGCTAAATTTCCTTTATCAATTATTCAAACACCGTTGTTTGGGTAATGTCATGAACTTCCTCTTGCGTAACCTAAATGGTTTTCTACGTTATATCCTGTCATGAATATCATGCTCTGCTTGTCCTTAGGAAGGATATACCCCTGAAATATGTGTTTAAACACATTTTTCTTTTCATTGTTCTGATTAAATCTGATAGACATTTTTCCCTTTTCATTGGTTTGTTTAAACCCTTTCTATGATCTATATGAAATAAGCAGTAATAATTCCTTGCTTGTGCAAACACCTCGGTATACAATTCTGTCAGCAAGACCCTGTTATCATTGTTGATGACCTTTTGGTAACCACCGATGGACGAGAACTTTTTCTATTGGTCCGCCTCGTTGCAACGAGCAGGAAAATGGTTCTCTTCGTCCCTCGCCCTTGGTACCAATGTTGTTGCCGACATAACTGACATGGTACTCTCTGACATGCCTTGCTATCATGATCGTGCAAGTTGTCACTGCTCCTATTTAAAAAAAACCATATGGTGGGCCCATAACCCACAGTTCCACAGGATCGAAACCTGACTCTCCTTTACACCCTGTTTCCAAAGTTATTCCTCATGCATGGCCTCGTAAGTAATTCACGAGCCACCTTCCGAGAGATCATAAAATCTGTTACCGGACGCAATACTTATTCCCGATTGCTTTGAGCCCCATTCAAGCCCTGTTTCAGGCATCGAACGGTTGCCTGCTCGCTCGAAACTTCCCATGAAACCTCATTACTTTGCTCTCGATATTTTCTTAAGTTCAATTCGACAGTTACTTTCCGCCACCTTCCCCGATGTTGTCGACCAGATAGTCAACCTTGTCGAGGTCCGTCTCTCCCGGAATACCCCCCTTATTCTATCGTAAGTATGATGGAAATCCTGAAGAAAGGATGGCCACTTCATCATGATGACCAGCGAAATGAAGACATCAATGTAATGGATCAATCTCTTCGAGAAGAACAACCAAGACCAAGAACACTCCCTGGAATTTCGTAACCCGAACCTTCCCCCTTTACTTCCCTCTTAAATCTCGGGACGAGATTTCTTGTAGTGGAGGAGAATTGTGACGCCCGGATAATCAAGCTACAGTAAACCTCTGCTAATGGTGCCACGTCACCTCGATTACTGTCGATAATCTCGCGTTAGTTCGAAACGAATTCAAATTCAAAAATTTGAATTAAAGTTAAAACAATTAAAGTTTTCAAAAGTCAAAACTAAAGTGTTCGATGGGTTGAAAATATTCCCTAACTTTTTGTCATGTAGGAGCCAGCTTCATTTGAATATTTAAAGTGGCCCTAACCTATTTAAAACTAAATCACAAGTAATTACTTGAACCATTTTAACTTAAACAAATAGTTAAACTATTCAAAATTATTTGGAACTTCGGGTGCTGCTTCAAACCTTGCCTACTATTTATGTGCTAAGTGGCACATTTAACAATACTCATTTATTAGATCAACAAAATTACAAAACTGTAAAAGAATAAAAAAAAGGGGGCAAAGGCCACCCCTTTCCCCATTGGGCCCCTTGGCCCATTCGGCTTCGTCGACCAGGCCGGCCCAGCCAGCCACCACCCACTCCCCTTATCCCCACCCCGAAGAAAACCCTAACCCACAACCACCACGCACCTCCCACTCGCTCTCTCCCCCACTCCCCCGATCCAGATCGGGATCGGGGCGACCATGCCCCCTGACGCCCCCCTCCCGCGCACCTCCGACCTCCTTCACGACGCCACCTCGCCGGCGCCGCCCCTCCCGTCTTCCTTCCTCTCCGCACGCACCACCATCGTCTGCTACCTCCTCTCCGACCACGAGCACGAGCTCGGGACCCCTACCTCGCCGAAACGGCCTCATCCTCGTTCTCTGCCCCGCCGGTCATCATCGTCGATCTGCTACTCCGGCGCCTCCCTGAGCCCATTGCCGCTGCCCTATGACCGTCGGTGAGGCCACGGCCTCCCTCTCCTCTTCTTTCCCTCTCTGTTGCATGTCGCCAACGGGCGCCCGAGCTCGCGCGCGCCTCGCCACGCCCTCCACGTCCGTGCGCGTCCTACGCCCGCACGGCCCCGACTTGCCCTGCCTGGGCGCGCGCCCCGCCATGCCGTCCCCCTGCATCCCGCTGCGCGCGCGCTCGCCCATCCGGCCGCGCCACGCCACGCCTGGGCCCCGTCCTTGCTCGCCACCACCGCCGCCTCCTGCTGCTTCGTCCTGCGGCTGCAGCCGCCCGCCGCCCCGCTATTGACCTCGCCTTCCCTCTCCGTGCGCCGCTCCGGCCATCCCCGCCTCCTCTGCACACCGCCCGCAGCCACCACCGCGGCTGTCCTGGCCACTGACCTTGCCGGCCTGCAGCGCCCGCTTGGGCGTGCCCGCACCGCACCTGGCGCCCGCCCCTGCGCCCGTTAGCCTGTCCGCTAAGGACCCCAGTGCACATGACAAACGGGGCCCACCCCTAAGAACGTTTTTTAAATGATTTAAAATAATAATAATAATAATTAAATAATTAAATAAAATAATAATAATTAAATTTAAATAATGAATTAAGGAATTAATTAAGTTAATTAATCATAATTAGATTAACCTAATTAACTGTTAGTTAATTAATCAATCAATGACTGTGGGGCCCACCCCTAATTAATTCTGATTCGATTAATTAAAATTTGGATAATTAACATGTGTCTCTGCCTGTGGGACCCACTGGTCAGGTTGACAAGTCAACCCACGTTGACTGCTGACGTCGGCATGACATCATGCTGATGTCATAAATCCATTTTCGAATTAATTTAAATAATTAATTAAATTCCAGAAATTAATAAAATCTTTAGAAAATCATATCTTTTAATGCGTAACTCGGATTAAATTATTTTCAACATGAAAGTTGCTCAGAACGACGAGACGAACCCGGATACATAGCCCGTTCGTCCGCCACACATCCCTAGCATAGCAAACACGCAACTTTCCCCCTCCGGCTCCTTTGCCCGAAAACACGAAACACCGGGGATACTTTCCCGGATGTTTCCCCCCTTCACCGGTACCACCTCGTACCGCGTTAGGGCACAACTAGCATCACGCTTTGCCATGTTATGCATCGTCATGCATTTTTTTGCATTATATTTATTGTTTCTTCCCCCTCTTCTCTCGCTAGACACCGAGACCGAAGCCGCTGCTACCTAGTATGACTACGGTGTTGACGACCACTCTCTCTTGCCAGAGCAACCAGGCAAGCCCCCCTTTTGATCACCAGATATCGCCTACTCTTCTCTCTAGTGCTTGCATTAGAGTATTGTAGCATGTTACTGCTTTCCGTTAATCCTATCCTGATGCATAGCCTCTCATTGTTGCTACTACTGTTGATACCTTAACTACAATCCTACATGCTTAGTATAGGTTGCTAGTAATCCATCAGTGGCCATACATTCTTGTCCGTCTGCCATGCTATACTATCGGGCCGTGATCACTCGGGAGTTGATCACGGGTATATAACTATACTTTATACATGATACATGTGATGACTAAAGTCGGGTTGGCTCGAGGAGTACCCGCGAGTGATTCACGGATTAGGGGCTGAAAGGACCTTTGTCCCGACGGCCCTCTGGGTGTATCTTTGTGGCGGAGCGACAGGGCAGGTTGAGACCACCTAGGAGAGATGTGGGCCTGGCCCTGGTCGGCGTTCGCGGTGTCTTCAAGATAATTGAAAGTTACTCACAAGGTGCGCGTCAATTTTTCAGTTGGCAATTATATCGGTACAGTTATCTGTGATGTTCTACCAATGGATGCATGTCACTTATTATTGGGAAGGCCATGGCAATATGATCATCGAGCTACACATGAGGGAAGGTCTAATACTTATTCTTTTTGGGACTCTGGAAGACGACGTGTGTTGCACCCGATGTTCGCCGGTGCTATTAAGGACGATGTCTGTAAGGTCAGTAAAGCTACCTTGAAGCCGAGGATGGCCTCAATTCAAAAGGGGAGGATGATGTGAACATATATGCCAAGACTACTGTTACTCGTTCAAGAAATATTCAAGTTACACCGGTGTGTGAGAAGTTGACCTCGGCAGTACCAAGAAGGAAAGAAGCTGACATTTTAGAAGCTTTTTCATGTACTATACAGATTGGTTCTATGCTGCTCCAGATCCCTCCAACGCAAGATGAAATTAAACCGAATTTCAGGACTCCACCGAAGATGCTTTGATTCGACCGGGCAGAAGAAATATCAAGTTTTACTAGCGTGGTAGAAGTAGAGTCCGAAGGTTGCACTAGCATAAGTTACGTATACGTTTTAAAGTCAGGTTAGCTGGAAGGTGATTAGCATTGCCAGATAAATAATTAGTTAATTGGTTATTTAGTTAGTATAAGAGAGAGAGTCCTATTAATATTTGGGTCGTACTAGTTGGGTCGGTTGGCTACGTAACGAGCCTGCGCGCTCCTTTAAGTATCAGTCGTTCTGGTCATGTAAGGGCAGATTTTTGTTTTAGTGGTGAGTTTAATAAAACTACAGAAAATGTTCCATGTCGGGGGACATCAAATATCTTTGTTGCTGATCCGAGGGGATTTTGTTGCTGCTGCGTGTGGAGTCGATCAAATCTACTCGACACAAGTTTTTTATCTTACGGTCTCGCATCTTTGTTCGACCGGAATTTCTTGTTGCTGCTGCTAGTACCGTGAAAGATCGGACCATCTACACGCACGAATTAGCATCTCGCTAGTCCGTGCTTCATCAGGAGTACCCGCGAGTGATTCACGGATTGGGGGCTGAAAGGACCTTTGTCCCGACGGCCCTCTGGGTGGATCTTTGTGGCGGAGCGACAGGGCGGGTTGAGACCATCTAGGAGAGATGTGGGCCTGGCCCTGGTCGGCGTTCGCGGTGTCTTCAAGATAACACGTTTAACGAGATCTTGGTATTTGATCTGAGTCTGGCTACTGGCCTATACGCACTAACCATCTACGCGGGGACAGTTATGGGCACTGGACGTCGTGGTATCAGCTGAAGCCTTCGTGACATCAGCGATTGAGCGGCGCGCGCCGGGTTGGACCGCGTAACGCAACTTTCTTTGTAATGGAGGTTGCTAGGTCTGCTCACCGGCCGCGTTCGCAACGTGCAGGTGTGCAAAGGGCGATGGGCCCAGACCCCTGCGCCATAGGATTTAGACCGGCGTGCTGACCTCTCTGTTGTGCCTAGGTAGGGCTGCGACGTGTTGATCTTCCGAGGCCGGGCATGACCCAGGAAAGTGTGTCCGGCCAAATGGGATCGAGCGTGTTGGGTTATGTGGTGCACCCCTGCAGGGAAGTTAATCTATTCGAATAGCCGTGATCTTCGGTAACAGGACGACTTGGAGTTGTACCTTGACCTCATGACAACTAGAACCGGATACTTAATAAAACACACCCTTCCAAGTGTCAGATACAACCGATGGTCGCTCTCTCACAGGGCGACGAGGGGAGGAGCATCGGTTAGGATTATGCTATACGATGCTACTTGGTGAACTTATCATCTACTCTCTTCTACATGCTGCAAGATGGAGGTTACCAGAAGCGTAGTCTTTGAAAGGACTAGCTATCCCCCTCTTATTCCAGCTTTCTGCAGTTCAGTCCACATATAATAGCCTTATTCCAGTTGATACCAATGCATACATATGTAGTGTAGCTCCTTGCTTGCGAGTACTTTGGATGAGTACTCACGGTTGCTTTCTCCTTCTTTTCCCTCTATCCCTTCTACCTGGTTGTCGCAACCAGATGTTGGAGCCCAGGAGCCAGACGCCACCGTCGACGACGACTCCTACTACATCGGAGGTGCCTACTACTACGTGCTGCCCGCTGATGGCGACCGGGAGTAGTTAGGAGTATCCCAGGCAGGAAGCCTACGCCTCTTTCGATCTGTATCCCAGTTTTGCTAGCCATCTTATGGCAACTTGTTTAACTCATGTCTGTACTCAGATATTGTTGCTTCTGCTGACTCGTCTATGATCGAGCTCTTGTATTCGAGCCCTCGAGGCCCCTGGCTTGTAATATGATGCTTGTATGACTTATTTTATTTATAGAGTTGTGTTGTGATATCTTTCCGTGAGTCCCTGATCTTGATCGTACACGTTTGCATGTATGATTAGTGTACGATTGAATCGGGGGCGTCACAAGGCACAACCTGTGGATGAACCCAACGCACAAAACCAAAAAGCGGACAAGCGAGGTTGCCGGCGTGGATAAAGACGCAGCTTTCCTCCCTCGACGCCGCGCTCCTCCGCGGCCACCACCGGCCCGCCGCCGCGGCCTCCGGATTTGGGGTGGTGCTTTGAGGAGGCCGGAGAGCCCGTTGCTCTGGAGGGAGATGTAGTTCATCTTCGGTGGCGCGCAGAGCTGGTCGGGGAGCTCGCCGGAGAGGCGGTTGTCGGAGAGGTCGAAGCCCGCGAGTCGCGAGCAGTTGGCAATGTCGGGCGGGACGGCGCCCCGGAGCACGTTGTGCGCGAGCGAGACGTAGCAGAGGCGGGGGCAGAGGTCGAAGAGCCCCGGCGGGATCTCGCCGGAGAAGGCGTTGTAGGAGAGGTCGAGCAGGCGGAGCCAGGGGAAGGCGCCGAGGAAGGCCGGGATCTCGCCCGACAGCGCGTTGCGGCTGAGGTTGAGCTTGTGGAGCATGGGCGCCAGGGACGCGTAGCCCCCCGGGATCCCGCCGGAGAGCGCATTCCCGAAGAGCGAGACGGACTCGAGCACGGGGAGGCGCGCCAGCGACGGGGCGAGGGTGCCCGCCAGGCCGGCGCCGTGGAGGCACATGCGCTGCACGGCGTCCATGGCCGGATCTCGCCTGCAGTATTCCGTCGAGCAAACCGTGCAGTGTTGCTGACTAGTAGGGCCAGGGCGGACACTAGAGGGCAACAATGGACGAGAGTGCTCGTTTTGTCCGCCGCGGACCCATTCGTGGCCCATTTTTGGATTCAATTTGGATCGGGAGGGACGACAAACGGACAGCAGGCAGACACGGACGTCCGTTTGGGTCGCCCCGTTGGGTCATGTTTTCTGTCCGAATAATCCAAACGGACAAAATGGGTCGCCCTATTGGAGTTGCTCTCCGTGCTTGTTCTTTACTTAAAGATGTTCTCCATAATCAATGAAATGTGGCAAAATCACCAATTTTTCAACAACAAAAAAATCGCAACTCCCAGCCATACATTCCCGTCACTATTTTGGCAATTACCGATCCCGTTAACATGAAAATCAAGGTTAGAGATGCAAAAGGATGGGACACGTGAGACGTGACAGCCGTGCCGACTGCCGAGGCCCTTTCGTTCGTCCAGCTTTCCAGCTTTGGTTGTTCCGTGACAGTGCGGTAGGCCCCCCGGCTGCAGCGGCACTGATCAAATACTACCTCACACTTTTGTCTATGCTGCGTGCTCTGCACTTTGGATTCCGTTGGTTGAAAATACGGCGTATTTTGAATCTCACAAGCCGCCGGTACGAAGCTTTACCGTTGGGTCCATACGAGGAGTAAAGTCTATTTTAAACCTTAAACTGATAAAGCGAGTTGAAAATGAACCCTGACTTCTTAATCCCTGAAATCGACACCCTATATTCACAGATCCCAGTCAATTCTAACCTTGCCAGAGTTAAATCTTGTTTGTTGCACCGGAAATGTAGAATCCCGGCCGGGACTATCCGGTCCCACGTGTAATATTCATCTCCTTCCGCTATCTCTCTCATGCAAATTCTCTTCAGACCCCCTTCCTCTCTCTGGACGCGTCGGCCTACCCCGCCTCATTGAGTAGCTCGGTGAAGGAACCGGCCTGCACAAACGAGATGCTTGGCGCGACGACCTCCTTGTCCCGATCCTGGCAGGAGCGGACATGACCCAGCCGTCGAAGCGCGAGAGCAAGAGTTCGGAGCTCCCATGTTCATCTCCGATTGGCTGCTGCACCTGCACAACAACCTTCTCCCGCTGGTTCTGCTGCTTGCTGGCGCTAGGGAGGCCCTGCCCGACGACGACGAATAAACAAGGACGCAGCCCGGCGAGAACACCACAGGACCGTCCCAGACAAGAGGATGCGAGCACGCTGATGCCGGCGATGCGACGCGGCGAATTCTTTCCGAGGATCACACATGTATATACGAAACTAACGCAATTAGTTTGCGAACTGACAGGACGCGGCAAGGTGCGCAAGTGAATGGCTGTATCAAAATCCTCTATGGAGCACGTACGGCGAGGCCAGCTGGCAATCAAAGCTAACTGATTGATTTATCACGCACGCCACCCCTTGGCAAACGCGTGCTACCTCGACATCCGACGTCTGAGGGGCAAAAGTACGAACGGGGAGAGCACCATCCTCCATGACGGCAGAGAGAAAAAATATAGGTGCGGCAAAGGGAGGTTCAGGCATGACACCGACGATGCCATGGGTCCAGTCGACACCAAAAACGCGTGGTTGCCCCATGTGGTTTCCCGGTATAACATGTGGGCCAGGGATGTCAATGAGAGTATAGCTTGTGATCCCGGTTGGGATCCGTCCTTTTCCCGGTGTAACAAACAGGTGTAGGGTCAGAATTGATCGGGATCTGTAAATACAGGGTATCAACTTTAGAGATTAAGAATTCAGGGTTCATTTTCGACGAGCTCCAACAATTCAAGGTTTAAAATAGACTTAACTCCCGTACGAGCTGGAGGTGACGTTCGCGTTACGACGGTGGCACGCACGGTCAAATGCTGAGCCAGGGTCAACGGATCAAGGGCGACGGAGGCGGACGCATGGTCCATCCTATCCAGATGTGATTCGGAAACGAATGACGAGATTCAAATCCTACTCACAAGCTGCAGTCCAATTCTCCATGACACGTGACGGTGAGATTCTCTCCCCGCTGAGGCCAAGGAAGAATGACGACGCTGCTGCCGCTGCCGCTGCTGCAGCCAAACTCGAATACTCGAATCAGCATGGCACGTAGCTCTGGACGTGCTCCCAACACAACGGTCGATTCTTTGCGTTCGAAAAATACTCCACATATACAAATAGAAAATGCCCGGTCTCAATTTGAATCGGCCCGGCCACAACGAACCGGGGGTAGTGGGCGGAACCATTGGCCGTGCCCACAACGGCTTTCTCCTGTGCGCACCGTGCGCCGCTCGGGCCGCGCACAGTCCCCGACGCACGGAGCGGCCACAAAATTTTGAAATCCCCTCGAGCTGTCTCTCGCTCGCTCACCAGACGCCACTGCCAGCAGCCACTAGTAGGAGTACAAAACACACTCTCCGAGGCGCACTTTACTGTAATCCACTCGCCCCAAAGCTGTGTCCCGTGTGCGCTCAAACGCCGGACACCACCTCAGCTCAACTCCGGCCCACCCCCCACCCTCAGTCACCACCGCTACGCCCCCAAGCCCCAGGTCCCGGATCCGTCCCTGAGCCAATGGGTCTCTGCCTCAGCAAGAAGCAGCAGCAGCGGCGGCAAGAGGAGCAGCCGCGCAATGCGGCCAAGAAGAGCGCCACCGGCAAGGACGCCGGCCCGCTAGCCGCGGAGGCGAAGAAGGCGCCGGCAGCGGCCAAGCCGGCGCCGTCCAGGAAGGCGACTGCGCCCAGGGCGGAGGAGCCGGCGGCGGACAAGCGGACGGTGTTCGTGGTCAAGGCTGCCGCCGCCGCCGCGGCTGCCGAGGTGGCGAGCGGCGGGGAGAGCGACGGGGTGAAGAGGGCGCCCCCCGCTCCGGCCGCGCCGGTCGAGGAGGCGAAGCCGGTGGCTGTTAGCAGGGTGCCGGTGCGGACCTCCAGCTGCACCAAGGAGGAGGTGGACGCGATTCTGATCCAGTGTGGACGGCTCAGCCGCAGCTCGTCGGCGTCGGGGAAGGCGGCTGCGTCGGGCGAGAGCGGCGGGGGCTACCGCAGGTACTCTGGATCCAAGAGGAGCTACGACTTCGACCGGGAGAGGAGGGCTGGTGGGGTCGACGACGAGTGCGACTGGGACAGGCTGGGCGGCGGCGCCGCCGCGTCGAGGCCCTCGCCGCGCCGGAGGACGCCGGACCGTAAGCGGTCGGCGAGCCACGAGAGCCGAAGCGGTGCCGGGAGCGGGAGCAGGAGGGTGAGCCGCTCGCCGGGACGGCGCGGCGAGGGCGCACCCGCGGCGGCGAGTTCCGTGGGCATCGAGCGGTTCGCGCGGCAGCCCGGGAAGTTGGTGTCGGTCCCGGCCCGAGAAAAAGGGCGCGCGCCGTCGCCGGTGAAGGCTGCACCGGCAGGGAAGAGGTATGCGTCGCCAACCCTGAGGTCCAACTCCCCCGCAAGGGCGGCGGCCGTCGCGAATGAGAACGCCGGGGTGCCGCAGACGCACGGGCCGTCGCTGAGCCGAAGCTCGTCGAGGAAGGCCGATAACTCGCCGTACCGTCGCAACCCCATGTCAGAGCTCGACGAGAACGCGCTGGCCAACAACCATCACACCACCAACAACGGCAAGCCCCAAAACCAAAAGGTACGGATCAATAAAATCTTCAGTATTTAGAGCATTTTAGCCATCAATTTTGTCCACCAAATTGCTCATCAAATCCTTCAATTATGCGCGCAGAAACCCATCGAGAGTGTCGCTGCCGTTTCACAGAGGTTAGGGGAGCGCTGCCAGATCACGAAGGACAAGGCGGAGATCATAGAGGAGGCCGTGGCGTCGGACACCAAGGCACCGTCCGCGAGGATGAACGCGACGCACACGGTGAGCATTGTGGCCGAGAGCGTCGTCAACAACACGAGGGCGGGGCCTGGGTGCCGGTCGTCCCGGCGGTCCTCGCGGGACTTCGACCACAGCGGCAGTTCTTTCGCCTTCATGGAGGATGCCGTTGCGCCAGACACCAGAGCGCCGTCTTCCAAGATCAACGCGACGCACTCGGTGAACATTGTGGCCGAGAGCGTCGCGAGCACAAAGGCGGGGCCGGTGGGCCGGTCGTCGAGGAGGTCGTCCCGAGACTTCGACCACGCCTTCCTGAATGAGGCCATGGCGTCGGAGACAAAAGCACCGTCGTCCAGGATGAACGCGACGCACACGGTGAGCATCGTGGCCGAGAGCGTCGCCAACCCGAAGGCCGGGCCGGCAGGCCGGTCGTCCAGGCGGTCATCCCGCGACTTCGACCACAACGGCAACTCCTATGCCTCCCTGCTCCTCGAGGACATCCAGAGCTACCACCAGCAGAACGCCAGCGACACGGCCGCGGCGGCGCCGGCGTTCTCGCTCCCGGCGTGCGTGTCCAAAGCCTGCTCCATCCTTGAAGCGGTCGCGGACCTCAACTCCTCGCCATCGGAGAACAGGAGCTTTGAGCTCGACCGGTCGGTCGACGACAAGGGGTCGGCCAACGTGAGCTGCTACAGCGCCGGGAAGGCGGCGGCGGCGGGCACGCACGTCGTCGAGTCCGAGGTCGTTGTCAAGGACGACCTCATGGAGCCGAGCCTGCACAAGTACGTGTCCGTGCGGGACATCCGCGGCGAGGCCGAGCCGCAGGAGTCCGCCGGGAGCAACAGCTTCGCCGGCAACCCGTGGACGTGCTCGTGGGAGCCCAATTCCGTCGACTCCACCGACCGGACGTGGACGGCCTCGCAGTCCAACAGCGACGATGCCGAGCAGCGCAGCGGCGGCACGGTCGGCACACTTGAACAGTCTTGGCAGAGCAAGCAGGAGTCCGGTGTCCGTCCGCGGTTGGGCTCTGCCGGCAGTGCTCAGCTCGGGCACGGTGCTCAACGGGGCGGCGGCGGCGGCGGCGGCGGCGTCGCGCGATCCGATGCTCGGACTGCCTCGGCGAACTCTTCTAGCGCTTAGCAAAAATTACAATGCTGCTGTCATTTTTATGCGTTCTGGTTTTATAAACTTGTAGCAAGACGGGTTGCTGTTCTTTGATTCATTTGATAATATCTTGGCGACGTACTTGTCCTTGGTAATCCAATGACGAACGCTTGAACTATGAATATGAAACTTCTGAAATGGATTACGCACCTTCTTGTTTCCTAGTAGATACTATATTTTTTTGCATGTTTCTATGTTCAAAACCTATTATATAATTGTTCGTCATGTGATTGAACACTTCTAATTTGTTGAAACGAGTTATGAGTTCCATCAATTTTAGATAGACTGATCATTACGAGATGAAACTCTGGTCAACCAAGAACAATTAGTTGATCCAGTAACCAATATATAGCTTGGTTTCTAAAATTTATCTGCAGCGCTTTCATAGCTCAGTTGGTTAGAGCACCCGTTTAGTAAGTGGGAGGTCTTGAGTTCAACTCTTAATGAAAGCATTTTTGTTTGTTTCATATGTTTTTGACTATAAGTTAGCAATAGATTGACTATAAGTTAGTTCAACTCTCAATGAAAGCATTTTTGTTTGTTTCATATGTTTTTGACTATAAGTTAGCAATAGATTGACTATAAGTTAGCAATAGATTTTGGCTTTCTAGACGTACTCAGCAATATTTTTATCATAGCATCGTTTCTATTCTAGAAAGACAATGTCTCATTTTTTTCACGGACTTCTAGGATCTCTTTGATTCACGTGATCCGCAGAACACACGAATAGAAACACCAGGATTAGAGTGTCATCTCCCGTTGCATTGACGAGTGTTAATATCACGAGAAAAACAAAATAATTTTAACAAGATATCTGAGTGGATGGAAAATTTTCTCCAAAACATAATGCAATGCCTTCCTGAGAATAAAAAACTCAAAAAGATTTCATCACACGAACCAAATGATGTACATATGAAAACAAGTCCTAAAGATTCAAATCCTCCAAAATTTATTTGTACTGCTTTCATAGCTCAGTTGGTTAGAGCACCCGTTTAGTAAGCGGGAGGTCTTGAGTTCAACTCTCAATGAAAGCATATTTGTTTGTTTCACATGTTTTTGACTAAGTTAGCACAGATTTTGGCTTCCCAGACGTACTCAGCAATATTTTCATATTTTTATCATAGCATCGTTCCTATTCTAGAAAGACAATGTCTCTCATTTTTTTCACGGAATTCTAGGGTCTCTTTGATTCATGTGATCCGCAGAACACACGAATAGCAAAACACCAAGATTAGAGTGTCAACTCCTGTCGAATCCTACATGAATTTGTATTTATCCGCAACGCTTTCATAGCTCAGTTGGTTAGAGCACCCGTTTAGTAAGCGGGAGGTCTTGAGTTCAACTCTCAATGAAAGCATTTTTGTTTGTTTCATATGTTTTTGACTATAAGTTAGCAATAGATTGACTATAAGTTAGTTCAACTCTCAATGAAAGCATTTTTGTTTGTTTCATATGTTTTTGACTATAAGTTAGCAATAGATTTTGGCTTTCTAGACGTACTCAGCAATATTTTTATCATAGCATCGTTTCTATTCTAGAAAGACAATGTCTCATTTTTTTCACGGACTTCTAGGATCTCTTTGATTCACGTGATCCGCAGAACACACGAATAGAAACACCAGGATTAGAGTGTCATCTCCCGTTGCATTGACGAGTGTTAATATCACGAGAAAAACAAAATAATTTTAACAAGATATCTGAGTGGATGGAAAATTTTCTCCAAAACATAATGCAATGCCTTCCTGAGAATAAAAAACTCAAAAAGATTTCATCACACGAACCAAATGATGTACATATGAAAACAAGTCCTAAAGATTCAAATCCTCCAAAATTTATTTGTACTGCTTTCATAGCTCAGTTGGTTAGAGCACCCGTTTAGTAAGCGGGAGGTCTTGAGTTCAACTCTCAATGAAAGCATATTTGTTTGTTTCACATGTTTTTGACTAAGTTAGCACAGATTTTGGCTTCCCAGACGTACTCAGCAATATTTTCATATTTTTATCATAGCATCGTTCCTATTCTAGAAAGACAATGTCTCTCATTTTTTTCACGGAATTCTAGGGTCTCTTTGATTCATGTGATCCGCAGAACACACGAATAGCAAAACACCAAGATTAGAGTGTCAACTCCTGTCGAATCCTACATGAATTTGTATTGACGAGTGTTAATATCACGAGAAAAACAAAAGAATTTTGACAAGATATCTGAGTGGATGGAAATTTTCTTCCAAAACATAATGCAATGCCTTCCCGAAAATAAAAAACTCAAAAAGATTTCATCACGCGAACCAAATGATGTACATATGAAAACAAGTCCTAAAGATTCAAATCCTCCAAAATTTATTTGTAGTGCTTTCATAGCTCAGTTGGTTAAAGCACCCGTTTAGTAAGCGGGAGGTCTTGAGTTCAACTCTCAATGAAATTATTTTTGTTTGTTTCATAAGTTTTTGACTAAGTTAGCACAGATTTTGGCTTCCTAGACGTACTTAGCAATATTTTCATATTTTTATCATAGCATCGTTCCTATTCTAGAAAGACAATGTCTCTCATTTTTTCACGAACTTCTAGGGTCTCTTTGATTCACGTGATCCGCAGAACACACGAATAGCAAAACACCAAGATTAGAGTGTCATCTCCCGTCGAATCCTACATGAATTTGTATTGAAGAGTGTTAATATCACGAGAAAAACAAAATAATTTTGAAAAGATATCTGAGTGGATGGAAATTTTCCTCCAAAACATAATGCAATGCCTTCCTGAGAATAGAAAACTCAAAAAGATTTCATCACGCGAACCAAATGATGTACATATGAAAACAAGTCCTAAAGATTCAAATCCTCCAAACTCTCAATGAACGCATTTTTTTGTTTGTTTCATATGTTTTTGACTAAGTTAGCACAGGTTTTGGCTTCCTGGACGTACTCAGCAATATTTTCATATTTTTATCATAGCATCGTTCCTATTCTAGAAAGACAATGTCTCTCATTTTTTTCACGAACTTCTAGGGTCTCTTTGATTCACGTGATCCACAGAACACACGAATAGCAAAACACCAAGATTAGAGTGTCATCTCCCGTCGAATCTTACATGGATTTGTATTGACGAGTGTTAATATCACGAGAAAAACAAAAGAATTTTGACAAGATATCTGAGTGGATGGAAATTTTCCTCCAAAACATAATGCAATGCCTTCCTGAGAATAAAAACTCAAAAATATTTCATCACGTGAACCAAATGATGTACATATGAAAACAAGTCCTAAAGATTCAAATCCTCCAAAATTTCTTTATTTTTTCTTTGAATCAAAGAAGCCCTAACTATGTTGAAATTTTGGAGGATTTGAATCTTTAGGACTTGTTTTCATATGTACATCATGCTTTCTCTATGTTGCAATCTCGCTTTTTTCGAGATAACAACAGGAATTATTGATCAGTTACAAAATGAGGAATACAAAGATTGTCTAGAGGGTTTATTAACCAAACATAGTGTCAAACCACGGCGGAGTTTGCCACTCAAGCCAACCGATGCACTTCTTCGTTCACTTTTTGTCAACCATGCCGGAACCTAGACACTGTGAATTGTCATCATTGAACTTCAATCTTCGTGATCATGCAATTAATAAGTCGTCTGATGAGAATTGGTTTAACTTTCAACGAAAGCATTTTAATTTCGTTAATCTCGTTTTGGACAAGGTTAGCACATATTTTGGATTTCTAAACGTATTTAGCAATACTGAGCAATATTTTCCTACTTCACATCATTTTTATTATATTAAGACATCATCTCTTCTTTTTTAGTGAACATGATTTTGTTTGAGCGTTAATGAACTTCTAGAGCTTCTGTTGGTTCAAGTGTTCCTCAAACCACAAGAATATGATAAACAAAACAAGATTAGAGTGTCATATCATATTGAATCCTACAAATTTGCATAAAAAGTGTTTGATATGAAAGGTAAAGCAAAAGAATTTCTACCAGAGGTTTGAGTGGATAAAAAAATCTTCCAAAATATGGATTGCATTTACTGTTGGGAAAAGTAGTAGAAAGCAAAAAAAAATCGCTCTACGATCAACTAGGAACACTATGAAGATGTGGTTTGGATTGGATTGTTACCAATCCGAGTTGCAGCGGAAGAAGAGTCGGTGTAGATCTTACTTAAAGTCCCTCGAACAGTAGATGAACGAATCCTCAAATCGTCCATGAACAGTCTCTCGAACAGAAGACCGAAAGCACGACCTCTCCACAGATTGCAAGCGTACGGTCTTCATGTTCCGACATCCCTTCGCCAACCAGAGCTAATCGTCACTGGAGAATTAGAGGGAAGAGATTGGAACCACACTAGACTTCTAATTATGAGGATTAGAGATGATCTAGATCTAGCTCTAATCGAAACAACTAGGACTAGAGGAGGCTCCAAAAATTTGTGTGTCGAAAAGTGCCAAAACCTCCAGTATGTATGTTGGAGGGAGAGGAGGGGGCACCACAAGGGTGGGAGGATCACCCCCTTGCGACGGCCATGAGGAGGGGGGGTCCCCCTTTAATTCGACCTCCCGTGCGCCACCCCTATTGGGCCCAAGTGGCCCAATATGCTTTCCACCACTTGGCCTTTTAATGACTGTTCATATTAAATTAAATATAAAAGCCTCTTAACTATTATTAGAGCCTTATAATGTTAGTTTAACATCACTGGTAACATTTTCCGCATATATATTATGTATCGACAATATCCGGTATTGCGCGATAAACCCCGAAACCCTTCCGGTGACCCTAAAATGTTTCCGGTTCCACTCGAAACTATTTCAAATATTAGTGAAACTATTTCACAAATATTTTTCCATTACTCCTGTCCTACTAACACTCATCATATCATGATTACCTTAAACTTGTGACCCTGTAGGTTCGATAAAACATAGACATGAACAAAACCCCTTTCATTCGATGACTGATAGCGCAACCGTAGACATACATATCGATCCATATGAGTACATTAATGACATTCGAGTGGACCTTTGGTTATCTTGTGTTATTCCCTTTGCTTTGCTATACTTTATAAAACCCGAGGAGATATATATTGGTATCCTCTTGAATCATACACATACTCACTATATGGGTCTCCTCGTTACCGGTTTTGTTCTTCTTTCGCGTTGACATGTTTTGGCATCCCTGTGACCTAGTCACCCGTGTCTGGCCAGACGATGATGGATGTCATCACACCAAGAGGGACCTAGGAATATCCCTCCATCGTCGGAGGAGCAAATCCCACTCTTGAGCTATCTAGTCCCTTGTCAAACTTTCTGATGAACCTGTAAGCTGTCGTTGTGGTCACTGTTACATATGATGTTTGAGCAACCCCAAAGTTCATCATACAGTAAGAAGTGACTACGATACTCTGATGATATAAGGAACTAAACCACATGTTAACACTTCGCTTTATAACAATTGACTTCTAACAATTGTATCTCAAAGTATAACAAACAAGTTTGGGTTGATTCAATATGATCATTCTTCTAACGCCATATTCTCAAAATTGTTTTAGGACTGTTGTTAAACTTAATGATATCCTAAGATCTCGGAAAACATGATCACCAACAAAATTTGAGTTAGTCTTAGATGCGAGACTAGGATTCATATTATATCGCTTATTCGACACATGCATATGAGTTTTCCACTGAATCACACATTCCAGGATCATATCAGTTATAGCATAGAATATAAACTCTTAATTATGAATTTGGAAATTTGGAAATACAATAATACAATATTATTACCTCTAGAGCATACTTCCAACAGACTCCCACTTGCACTAGAGTTAATAATCTAGTTCATAGTTTCTTCAAATACATATTGCTATCCGGTGTTACTCATGCTTTGCTTGTGGTAGAGCCTTCATCATCGGGCTGACACATTCAAAATACGTGTGACACTTGTGCTTGTTATGTCTGGTCTTCATGTGTGATTTTGTCTCCTTTGCTTGGTCAATGGTACCACTATATCACAATTTAGTGTCATTTGAGTTCATTGCACTTGGGACCACACTAACTTTATCAAGAAACTTCTTGATCCAAACTCACTCCTTCAAAGCTTTTAAAGCCTCAATATATCCAGCTTCCGTTGTAGAATCCACAATAGTGTTCTTGCTTTAAACTATTCAAAACTATTATCCTAACATAGCCCGATAGTCATCTATATCAGTCATGAAGTTAGTGTTCGTGTAACCATTTACAACGAGCTCTTCATCTCCTCCATAGACGAGGTGTAAATACTTTGTCCGTCTGAGGAACTTAAGAGTATTTTTAACAGCTGCCAAGTGATACGTCTCTAACGTATGTATAATTTTGATTGTTCAATGCTATTATAGTATCAATCTTGGATGTTTTATATGCAATTATATATCATTTTTTGGACTAACCTACTAACTTAGTGCCAAGTGCCAATTGTTATCTTTTGTCTATTGTTGTTTTTTCCAGGAAATCGGTACCAAAGGAAGTCCAAATGCCACGACCTTTTTGATGATTTTTTTGGACATAAGAGACACTAGAAGCTTCGGGAGGAGGCCAGAAGACGAAGGGTGTGGCCACGAGCCACCATGGCACACCAAATGGGGGGGGGGGTTAGGCGCGCCCTAGTGCCTCGTGGGCTCCTCGTTGCTCCGTTTGACCTAATTCCAGCTCTATAAATTCTCTAAAATCGGGAAACCAACAAAGAGCCGCCCAAAATACTTCTCCCGCTGCCGCAAGCTTATGTTCTCGTGAGATCCATCTGGAGGCCTTTTTCGGCACTCTGCCAGAGGGGAAATCAATCACGGAGGGGCTCTACATCAACCTTGCTACCCTTTCGATGATGTGTGAGTAGTTTACCACAGACCTATGGGTCCATAGTTAGTAGCTAGGATGACTTCTTCTCTCTCTTTGATCTTCAATACAATGTTCTCCTCGCACTACAAAAAAAAGACACATTCGTGACATTTTGGGCCGACCGAATTTTTTTTCTATCATACATATGACACTTCTATGACGATAATTATGACAAAACCCGGTATCATCATAGATGTGGTGGGCTCCTACTTCTATGAGAAAAAATCATGACAGAAAATGGGCTTTTCGTCCTGGGCGGGCCGGAGACGCAGCTGCATGACATTCTTTGGGCCGTCCATGACGGAAAAAACCGTGGTAGAAGCAAGGGGGAGGAAAATTTCGGGGAGTTCCCGGTTACGGTGGGAGGTCGGGGGCCGAGCGATGCGCATTTCTGTCATACACGTACGCGCGTGTGTGCGAGGCGTTGGCTCTAACTGAACCCGAGCGAGGCGTTGGGCTCTAACAGAACCCGAGCGATTGCACTGCAGGCTACGCGTTACTGAACCCGAGCGATCGATCGATGGCTGTTAACTAAACCCGATCGAGCGATTCCTTCGCTACTGCTGCTAAATGAAACCGATCGATGCTGCCTCTGGGATGAACAGTGAGCGTTGCGGGGGGGGGGGGGGGGGGGTTGGTTGGTTGGTTGGATGAACAGTGAGCGGTGGCGTTGCCTCTGGATGAACAGGACCCCGTGGTGTGGTGGAGGGCTGGATGAACAGTAGACGGTGGAGGGGTGTCCGTGGAGGGGTGGTTGAACAGTAGCCGGTGGAGTAGCGCGCGGTGGAGGCTGGATGAACAGGAGCCCGTGGAGGCTGGAGGAGGTCGACGGTAGCCCGTGGAGGCTGGAAGAGGTCGACGGTGGAGATGAACAGTATCTCGTGGAGTCCCGTTTTGCGGTACGCCACACCCCTCCTGATGAACAGGACCCCCATTTCGACCGTAGCGCTCCAACACAAGTCCGTTTCGTCCGTTTTGCGGTACGCCACACCCCTCCCGATCAACAGGACCCCCGTTTCGACCGTAGGAGGTCCGTTTCGTCCGTTTTGCGGTACGCCACACCCCTCCCGATCAACAGGACCCCCGTTTCGACCGTAGGAGGTCCGTTTCCTCCATTTTGCGGTACGCCAGACCCCTCCCGATCAACAGGACCCCGTTCCGAATGTAGGAGGTCAGTTTCCTCCATTGTGCAGTACGCCAGGCCTCGTTTCCATCGCCTGTTCTGTCCAAGCCCTCCCGATGAACACGACCACACATTCCGTCCCGACCCAGCCGGTTGGCTCCCACGCGTTCCATTGCCTCCCGATGAACACGATGCATTCCGTTGCCTCCCCATGAACACGACGCATTCCGTTGCCTCCCCATGAACACGACGATGCTGTTTCTCCGTTTCGACCCAGCCATGTACACGAGCCCTGGCCGTACGTATGCGCGAGTAGGCGTTTGAGACCCCGCACGTATGTACACATACGTGGCCGCATTTTCTTTCTTGCACCCTGGCCGCTGTACGTACGTGTACATGCTACGTGCGCGCCTATACTATGACACGTACGCGCCTCTACTACGACACGTGCGCGCCTCTACATCCACCAGTATATATGTACGTACATGTTCGCGACCAGAATGAAAACGCTACGTACGTTTCGACCAGGTGGGTCCCGACTGTCACACACTTCCTTGCCTGCGAAGATGTAGCTGGTGGGTCCTAGGAGTCAGGGGGGCGAATCGATTTTTTTGCCCGGACGCACTTCCTTGCGTGCGAAGATGTAGTTGGTGGGTCCCAGCAGTAAGGGGGAAACGTTTTTTTCGCGAAATACAGTGGCCCATCCGGTGGGTCCCAGCTGTCAGGTGGAGGAATCATTATTTTCCGCGTAATAAGGAGGCACTTCCTTGCTGCGGCCATGGACCCAGCTGTCAGCCTCTCCACGTACAGTCCACGTCCGATGGAAGTCGTTCCTTGACCACGTTGACCACGCAGCGCCGAGAGCACCAGGGCGGTGGACGGGCGAGGCCTAGGAAGGGGACAACGGGGAGCCGGGGAAGACGCGGAAGTGGAAGCCCGCGCAGAGAGAAGTACGAGGGTTCATTGGTTCGGCTGCGGTGTGAGGCTGCCATCGCCGTAGGGCCTGGCCAGTGGTGGGAATAGTAGGGGGCGGTGAGGCCTCCGCGGCAGCACAGCTGGCCATGGGAGGCAGGAGCATGCGGCACGACCGGCGCTGCTTTGGGCGGCTGGAGCAAGAAGACCAGAGGTTGAAGAAGCATTACGGCCGTTGGATGGACATCGTATGGTCACTGGAGCTAGAATCGTTCATATTGACTAAAGTTGACAAAGGCCCCCGTCCCAGTCAACTTAGTAGGCCCACAAGTCAGCCTCCCACCATGGTGGGTCCCAGCTAGCAGGGGGAGTATTCATTTTTTTGTGCGTAATATGGAGCCACTTCCGGTGGGTCCAAGCTAACAGCGGGGGGAACGTTTTTTCGCGAAATACGCTGGCCCGTCCGATGGGTCCCAGCAGTCAGGGGGGAATGTTTTTTTTCGCGAAATAAGGTGGCCCGTTCGGTGGGTCCCAGCTGTCAGGTGGAGGAATAATTATTTTGCCCGTAATAAGGAGGCACTTCCTTGCGGCCGCCTGGACCCAGCTGTCAGCATCTCCACGTACAGTACTCTTCCGATGGAAGTCGGTCGTTGACCACGTTGACCACGCCGCGCCGAGAGCACCAGGGCGGTGGTCTGGACGATGGCGAGGCCTAGGAAGGGGACGACGTGGAGCCAGGGAAGACGCATTAGTGGAAGCCCACGCGGAGAGGAGTACGAGGGTTCGCTGGTTCGGCTGTGGTGTGAGGCTGCCGTCGCCGCAGAATAACCGGGGGTGTGGGTGAGTAGAGGGATGGCCTGGCGAGCGGTGGGAGTAGTACGGGGCGGTGAGGCCTCCGCGGCATCACAGCCGGCCACGGGAGGCAGGAGCACGCGACACGACCGGCGCTGCTTTGGGCGGCTGGAGCAGGAAGACCAGAGGTTGAAGAAGCACTACGGCCGTTGGATGGACATCATATGGTCAGTGGAGCTAGAATCGCTCATATTGACTAAAGTTGACAAAGGCCCCCGTCCCAGTCAACTTAGTAGGCGCACAAGTCAGCCTCCCACCATGGTGGGTCCCAGCTAGTAGGGGGAGTATTCCTTTTTTTGCCCGTAATATGGAGCCACTTCCGGTGGGTCCAAGCTGACAGCGGGGGGAACGTTTTTTCGCGAAATACGCTGGCCCGTCCGGTGGGTCCCAGCAGTCAGGGGAAACGTTTTTTCATGAAATAAGGTGGCCCGTCCGGTGGGTCCCAGCTGTCAGGTGGAGGAATAATTATTTTGCGCGTAATAAGGAGGCACTTCCTTGCGGCCGCCTGGACCCAGCTGTCAGCCTCTCCACGTACAGTACTCTTCCGATGGAAGTCGGTCGTTGACCACGCTGACCACGCCGCGCCGAGAGCACCAGGGCAGTGGTCTGGACGACGGCAAGGCCAAGGAAGGGGACGACGCGGAGCCGGGGAAGACGCATTAGTGGAAGCCCACGCGGAGAGGAGTACGAGGGTTCGCTGGTTCGGCTGCGGTGTGAGGCTGCCGTCGCCGCAGAATAACAAGGGGTGTGGGTGAGTAGAGGGATGGCCTGGCCAGCGGTGGGAGTAGTACGGGGTGGTGAGGCCTCCGCGGCATCACAGCCGGCCATGGGAGGCAGGAGCACGCGACACGACCGGCGCTGCTTTGGGCGGCTGGAGCAGGAAGACCAGAGGTTGAAGAAGCACTACGGCCGTTGGATGGACATCGTACGATGACTGCAGCTAGAATCGTTTATATTGACTAAGTTAACAGAGCCCTTGGTACGCGTCAACTTAGTAGGCCCACATCTCGGATTTGGTAGAGAACATATAGCCCATTTGCGATTTGTAAGAATGTACAACCCATTTTTTAATTCTAATGGAATTTACTACAACCCATTTACAGTTTGTTAAAAGTACAACCCAACTTCTAGCTAGGACAATGACTAATAATTTCAAACAACCGCTCAAAACAGAATTCAAAAAAAATTCCCACATTTTGATGGGATCTGAAATATTTTTATCCAAAATTTCTAGTCAGGTTAAATATAATTTCAAAATAAAGTTGTATTACATTAAAATCCAACGAAATATTGCGCGCGCAACAAGTAATGAAATTAAAATTTTCAAATTCCAAAAATAATATATTTTTCAAACTAATTACGTGTTTGGTGCATAGTAACTGTCCAGTTATTATAATTACATCCCATTTATTATTTTTAAAGTCCATTTTCTTGTTAAGCCTAATGCATACCTCCTAGGAAAGTTTGCAGGCCAGCGGGCGGAGAATAACAAGTTGACCCGGATATTGTGTACAACTGTCGGCCCAGTTGCATTGCTGATGTTGAAAAAAAAGGCCTGTGTAATACAGTACAACCTAACATGGTTACTCAGCCCACATTCAGCGACACCGGAAAGGCCCAAACAAGGCTTCTGTACAACTTTTTGAACTCACCGAGCTCAATTAATAACTTAAGAAAAAAGTTAGATTATAGTGGAACCTAATTAAAAGCTGTCATGAGCAAATAAATAATTCAACGGGTCCCACTTGTGCGTGTGCATGTGTGTGTGTGTGAGAGAGAGAGAGATAGAGAGAGAGACCCATCGGTCGATGCTCGTAAATACATCTTTCAGCCATATGCATTGCTGATGCTCAGTAAAAACTTATATAGTTGACACAATCGTATAGAACATCATAGCACACTGAACTTGCATACAAAAAAATTCACGCAGGCGGCACAATCGGGATGAAAGCAGTGGATCACTACGGGAAGGGCTATGTTGAAACCAACGAAGTCGTACATAACGGTTCATCGTCTTTATCAATGACAGGGAAATATCTTGAATGTTGTGCAAATAAAACAGACAAACAACACAATAAGTTCTGCTAGCACATTAAGTTGACGTACAACCCTTTCTAAAAAAAGTTCAGGTACAAAATTAGAACAGGTCACAATCAAATGTACTAGCATATTAGTGCTTCACACCCATAGCTCGGATTTAACTAGTATCTGACAAGATTCAGTTGTTACCTCAAATTAGAGCACATTCAGACAGCTAGCCCTGCCTCTTCTCCCAAAGAAGCAGTGGCCTCCGCCCCGCGATGGAGTAGGCCCTGTGCCATCCATCGTTCCGAGCAACATGGGGAAAGTCTGACATTGACTCATGTAATGGACGTCGTCGACGGACCCTGGCACCAGCGGTGGCGGCAGGACTTCGATTGATGGATTGACCACTTCTTCGACATGCACGAACACTCGATACAGGTACATCCCTAACATGGTCCGCGGCGGCCTTGGTGGCGACGAATAGTACAACCTGGTTCCTGCATCGGTATCTCAACACCAATCACCTTCGGTATGGTGGACGGCTTCTTCATCCATGCCATAACCGTCAGAGCCCAGCTGTCTGGAGGAACAAACATACTTACAAGCTCACCTCCAAGGTCGTTGATAAGCTCGTTCATGGACTCGCTGTTCCAAGCATGTCGAGGCATGCCGTGGAAGGTAAGCTTTGTTAAAAACTCAAGCTCAGAGGGCATCAAGCCCCATCCTGGGTGCCACCGATCAAAGCTCACCAGCGCGCCATCGCAGAACAAACGCCGAGAAGATTCGAACACACGACTGCAGTCGAAAGTTGTCCGGAACCTGATAAAGAAATCAGCCGGTGGCGGACAAACTTCGACAAGCAAGTCACTTATTTGGATGCCGTGCGCAATGCTAAGAGCTTTGACAAGGTCGTCCGGCGAGACGGGAGGCCGGTCTCCATTGATGGTTACCATCAGCACTTTGCCGGCAAACTGGTTTTCAAGCGCCGCCATGCCACTGTTGAGCGACATCACGTAGCGACCGAAGGCAGGACTAACCAAATTCTCGTGCATGCCCAATCAACGCCCTGCCGCGATGCATGCAGTGGTCATTCTGGTGCATTAAGGACGGCATGCAGATCGTTCCACACTTGAGAAGAGGAAAAATGGAAAGGTAGAACGCAGCAGCAGAGGAAGAGAACGCTGGCTAATGAGGCTGGGAGGTGATCAAGTAGGAAGTTAATGCTCCACGCCTAAAGGTTTTGGGAAAACCTGATTTTCATAAGGTGACTTATACTCACCTAAACGGAGGGAGTATTCCTTAACCAGAGAATGTTGTGTCTCCCACTCACGCGCTCAAAAAAAAACTACGACACATTTTTTTATCTGTTTGCATAGGTCCCACCTATCAGGAAGGATGGGCACGTACATGAACAGGTACGACTCATCTGTCTACCTGCATAGCCTTTTCGTTTAGTCTACCTGGCCATCTAATCAACTGCCTGCACGCCACTTCTCCCATTTACTTCTCCATCGGGAACCGATTCTCCTCGGCTTCTTCACCTCCCCTTCGTCTTCATTTGCATCCAAACCCCACTGCGTTCACATTGTTTTAACCTCTTTAAATAATCATCTACTACTTCAGTTAGACTAGCCATCTAATCCTAATTCTCCAAACCATAGCCCTCCGTTCCAGCGGTTCCAAATGGCGGAAGAGATCGAGATGCAGGTTTTTAGCGTCCAACATGTCCTCGTCGAAGGCTCGATGTGCATAGTTGCCACCGTCACCGTCCACCAAGGGTTGTTCGGCAGTGGATCAACAATGTATCCAACTCCCTCGAAAAGGTAGAGACGAGGGTCATCGGTCTCGACGCAGAGTACATGGAACGTGCCCCTGGGAAGATCCAGCGCGCCGCCGTTTTCAGCTGTGCCACGAAGATGATGTTTTGGTGTACCACATCATACGCTCGCCATCCATACCACGTGAGCTTCATGATTTCTTGTCTCGGGAGGACGTATACTTCTGTGGGGCAGCCATCGAAGGGGACAAACAGAAGCTGGAGCCGTACAACCTTGATTTGAAAAGCATCGCAGACCTACAAACCAGAATCAAAATTCCTGTAGAATATTGTGATAAACAGACACCATCCCTATTTGATGTAGCAAATTTTGTGATCGGTACAAATCTTCAGAAGGGTGACGAGATGGTGGCATTAAGGTCGTCTGGATGGGAGAATTATCCCTTTACATATGAGCGGATAAAATATGCTGCCCTCGATGCCCGTGTGAGTTTCGAGATAGCTGCAAGGTCCAAAGAGCTTGTTGCCAAGCCGTCTCCCACAGAGAATGAGAACAAAAACAACAACAAGAAGAAGAAGAGGTTGCACCAGCAGGAGGGCATTGTGGATGGATGAACTATGTCCTCTCTTGTAAAAAAAATTATTCCCTCTCGGTGTATATTGATATAGATGGACTATTTCGATGGTGTGCATGTCTTTGGAACAAAGTAGTAGCGTGGGTCCGCTTGACTATAAGGAACTATTTATCCGCATATATAGCTTTCTCTCCTACTCCTTCCAGTGATCGGTATGCAGTGCATGTGTCCGTAGACATGACAGCTTGTCCATGGAAGTTCAACTACGGCGACCATCACGTTTCATCTCGCGATTCCCACGACGCCTCTCCAACCCACGGCACCACACCCCCCGACGTGCGCCTCACCCCTCTCGGCTGCACCGCCCCTCTGCCTTTGTGTGCATGACATGTGGGCCACCTAAAATGTGGCGAGCATCAAGTTTCTACCACAGCCACCCGCGATTCCCACGACGCCGCTCGAACCCATGAAACCACACGTCCCCCGACCTATGGCTCACCCCTCTTGGCCCCACTGCCCCTCTGCCTACGGGAGCATTACATGTGGACCAGTCACCTATCAGGTCCACATGTTATTGACTCAAAGGTAGGTGTAGTAAGGCGCTGAAGCTCAGTCCCGACGGCCCTGAGAGGGAAATGTAACTCCTGCGCCAGGGCTTGTGCTGCTCCCGCAGCACGAACTCGTGCCAAACTCGAGATTTGTTTCTTTACTATACATGCACACAACGATTTAATGGACATTGTAATCTCAACATGTGATGGGGAGCTCTAAATTTGAATTTGAAACTTATAAAATGAAAAGATTCAAAACAAATAAACTAGGAGAGAGGGAGTATATCGTAGGATGTGTCCCATACAAAATAAGTCCCCTGGCTTTTCACCGCGAAGATGAGGTTTGAAAGGAGCACAACGTCTTCCTACTCGTACGACAACATATTAGCCGCAGACAGCATGGTCCACCTTTGACTGCCATGTGCAAGGTTCGTGCTATCTTATTCAATCTCACCGTGGTTCCATCATACCAATTCATGCGGTGACCCGTTGCATGGCTGATCCCAATGTTGGACAAAGGTTTTACGGGAACGGTGTCACCGTTGTAAATGTTGTGCAAATTGATGTTGGTACCCTCCCGTACATATGCAAGCCAATCTCCACTCGCACAGAGCCTAACCTGTGAAAGAGTGGGCAGGGGAGAATTAGGAAATGGACACAGAAGTAGTCTTTAGAATGCATTTACTACGTGATCAAACTCATCTTACCTGCTCATCGGAGGAAATCCGAGTGCCCCTCAACGCCGGCATCTCAAGGGGCGTCAACTTGTAACTACGGGCACGCCGCGCTAGGAGACCCCCCAAGGAAACATCCTCGTGCGTTCCACAGAACATCAAGATGCATTTGTATGAGTAGTTTTTCTTGTGAGAGAAAAGGATGAACGAGGGAAGGCCTCTAGAGATAGAGATGGACACTACTACTACCAATGTGCTGGCCGTGCGTTGCAATGGATCCAAAGTAGTAGAATAATACTTGTTCACATGCTTGAAATACAAACACTTTAGTTTTGATATACATGTGTCAGCAGACATGACAGCTTGTCCATGGAAGTTGAACCACAACGACCATCATGTTTCTTGTTTCTACCACTGCCACACCCACACGCGATTCCCACGACGCCGCTCCAACCCACGGCACGACGTCCCCCGATGTGGACATGGATCCTCTGACGTGGCTATCACTTCCTTGCCCTGCCTTTCCTTCGCTGACAGGTGGGACCCACGCTTATGGGTCCCACATGTCAGCGACAGAATGGTAGGATTGTTCGCGTCAGGGGATCCTCATCCCCCCGATGTGCCCACCATCCCTCTCGGCCCCACCGCTCCTCTGCCTTTGTGTGCATGACATGCGGGCCAGCTGAACTGCGGCGACCATCAACTTTCTACCACAGACACATCCGATTGGACGCGGTTTGCCTGCTCCGCTGCTGTGCTCCAATCCGTACTCCCGCACCATCGAATTTTCATCCAACGGCTGTGACACATTTCGTCCTAGGCATCAATCCTTAGTTGGAGTACTTATGTACTACAGGTAGTACCCGCCGGTGTGGCCATCTACGCCTCGTAATGCCCCAACACCCAGCTGTGGCACCCTCGCCATGACCACGCCACCACCGGCCGGTTCATCTCGAATGAGTGAGTCACGAACCACGCCACCACCATGAGAATGACATGTGGGCCAGCCACATTTAAGGTCCGCATGTCATTGACTCATAGGCCGGGCACTAAGCCACTGAAGTTCGGTCCCGTGGGCCCCGAGAGGGAAATGTAACTCCTGCGGCAGGCCTTGTGGTGCTCCCGCAGTACGAGCTCGTGCCAAAACTGGAATTTGTTTCTTACTACTACCAACCAGTACTAGTAAGGTACACGTGCATTGCACGCATGAGATTCTTGTGGTTTGTGCATTATGCTTCTACATGTGGAGCTTTATGGATTCTAACATGTGGCAAAATCTGGTGGAATGTAAGGTTAGGCAAGTTTGATTAACTTAGGTGAGTGTTTGGTTCAAGCCACACTAAGGCCCCACATGACATACACACAAAAAATGTGGCAAGATTCCCTTAGGATTGCCAACTTGTGGCTCTCATTTTGAAGAACTAATAACTTTGCCTAAGCTTAGTTGTGGCAAAGTTAGTCATGAATTAAGTTCAACCGTGGAGTCTTCTAGATTATACATGTGGCAGAATCTGGTGGTTGATATCCAATGGCTAGTAGTGCTCGGATTTGCCATCTTTGTACCGTCGGATTGGCTTCATCCAACGACCAACTTTCAAAGTTTTTCACACACTATATAGGGGGTATAGATATAGATGTGCCGGTCCGTTGCAATGGATCAAAAGTATATCTATTTAGTGGAGTGCACTCTAAACACATTATCTATTTATTTTTCTCTAACCTTCCGTATCCATGCAACCAAGCCACATAAGCTTCATGGGTGCCCCCCGCATCATATTATTCATACTACGTTGATTGAAAAAAAGATAAATCACCCAAAACAAGATCTTCCCATTTTTTGTTCCTACGATGATGTGTCGTGCACGTATCTACTAGTTGTATAGTGGTAGTACTAGTAATATAGTATTACGAGTACAAACTTGGTACTAGTAGGAGTAGTACTAGTACGGAATGCTCCTACTCTATCAACGAGCCCGGTCTGACACCAAATTTCTTGGCTTCCGTGCTACAGCTAGATCTTCCCCTCGTTTCTGTTTTCCAACCCGGCGGCGGGTGGGGTGTCGGTTTGCTCAACGGTGGTCCCACATGAAAGTGAAAATGCTAGGCAACACGCCTTCCCTAAGATATGTGTCATGCCGGATGGGCCGTGTTGTACTCCCGATTCCTGGGCGTGTGGGGGTGCGACGCGAACGCGGCAGGCCTTTTCCTTTTACCAGCAATGTGCCCATGCGTTGTGACAGATCCAAAGTAGTAGAATAGTAGTATTTGTTCACAAACTTGAAAGAAATCACTATTGTTTTGATATACTCCTAATATATTACTCCCTCCGTACCTAAATATTTGTCTTTTTTGAGATTTCAAATGGACTATCACATACGAATTATATAGACATATTCTAGTGTTTATAGCAAGATGCCCGCGCGTTGCACGAAGTTGATGGAAAAGGTAAGCACAACTTATAAATTGACGGATGGAGTACTAGTTACAGTGATGCATATAATTAAGCAAAGGGATCGCACATGTCGGTATTGACTGGAACGAGAATGCAACAACACAATAAGAATTAAGGCCACGATGATGCGATCACAGTGGTGGTTACAGAAGGCAAGAAGAAAGATGGATCCATGAATGTACGACCTCCTCCTCCTCAACTTAGTGCGCCGGGCCACCGACCAGCGGCTAAGGAGCGGAAACTTTTGTGGCGAGGTCGAGGTGCTTCTCAGCAAAGGCATCCAAGGCTTCCAGCCGGTTGAAGAAGGCCAACGTCGTAGCGTCCTCACTGGCCTTGTAGATACCTATGTACACGATTTCCTCGTACACGTGGATGTGTAGGTCGACAAATTCTTGCAGGGCGAGGCGCCTCGCGGCGAGCGCGACCTCTGATACGTCTCCAACGTATCTATAATTTTTTATTGCTCCATGCTATATTATCTACTGTTTTGGACTATATTGGGCTCTATTTTCCACTTTTATATTATTTTTGGGACTAACCTATTAATCGAAGGCCCATCCCAGAATTGTTGTTTTTTTTGCCTATTTCAGTGTTTCGGAGAAACAGAATATCAAACGGAGTCGAGACGGAATGAAACCTTCAGAAACGTGATTTTCTCATCAGATAAGATCCAGGAGACTTGGACCCTCCTTCAAGAAAGCCACGAGGCGGTCATGAGGGTGGAGGGCGCCCCCCTAGGGTGCGCCCCCATGCCTCGTGGGCCCCTCGAAGCTCCACCGACGTACTTCTTCCTCCTATATATACCTACGTACCCCCAAACTATCGGGGACGGAGCCAAAAACCTAATTTCACCACCACAACTTTCTGTATCCATGAGATCCCATCTTGGGGCCTGTTCCGGAGCTCCGCTGGAAGGGGAATCGATCACAGAGGGCTTCTACATCATCATACAAGCCCCTCCTATGAAGTGTGAGTAGTTTATTTCAGACCTACGGGTCCATAGTTAGTAGCTAGATGGCTTCTTCTCTCTTTTTGGATCTCAATACAATGTTCTCCCCCTCTCTCGTGGAGATCTATTCGATGTAATCTTGTTTTTACGGTGTGTTTGTTGAGAACGATGAATTGTGGGTTTATGATCAAGTCTATCTATGAATAATATTTGAATCTTCTCTGAATTCTTTTATGTATGATTGGTTATCTTTGCAAGTCTCTTCGAATTATCAGTTTGGTTTGGCCTACTAGATTGGTTGTTCTTGCCATGGGAGAAGTGCTTAGCTTTGGGTTCGATCTTGCGGTGTCCTTTCCCAGTGACAGAAGGGACAGCAAGGCACGTATTGTATTGTTGCCATCGAGGATAACAAGACGGGGTTTTTATCATGTTGCATGAAACTATACCTCTACATCTTGTCATCTTTCTTAAGGCATTACTCTGTTTTTAACTTAATATTATAGATGCATGCTGGATAGCGGTCGATGAGTGGAGTAATAGTAGTAGATGCAGGCCGGAGTCGGTCTACTTGTCTCGGACATGATGCCTATATACATGATCATACCTAGATATTCTCATAACTATGCTCAATTCTATCAATTGCTCAACAGTAATTTGTTCACCCACCCTAGAATACTTATGCTCTTGAGAGAAGCCACTAGTGAAACCTATGCCCCCCGGGTCTCTTTCTTATCATATCAATCTCCATCACTTTATTATTGCTTTGCTTTTACTTTGCCTTTTACTTTTTACTTTGCATCTCTATACCAAAAATACCAAAAATATTATTTATCATCTCTATTAGATCTCACTTTCGTAAGTGACCGTGAAGGGATTGACAACCCCTAAGCGCGTTGGTTGTGTTGAGCTATTGTTTTTGTGTAGGTACGAGGGACTCGCGCGTAGCCTCCTATTGGATTGATACCTTGGTTCTAAAAACTGAGGGAAATACTTACGCTACTTTGCTGCATCATCCTCTCCTCTTCGGGGAAATCCAACGCAGTGCTCAAGAGGTAGCAAGAAGAATTTCTGGCGCCGTTGCCGGGGAGTCTACGCAAAAGTCAACATACCAAGTACCCATCACAATCCCTATCTCCCGCATTACATGATTTGTCATTTGCCTCTGGCTTTCCTCTCCCCCACTTCACCCTTGCCGTTTTATTCGCCCCCTCTCTCTATCCTCCCTCTCGTTCTCTATTGGCCTCTTTTTGCCTGTTTGCCTTTTGTTTGCTAGTGTGTTGGATTGCTTGCTTGTCGCGATGGCTCAGGATAATACTAAATTGTGTGACTTCACCAATACCAACAATAATGATTTCCTTATCACTCCGATTGCTCCTCTTACTGATGTTGAATCTTGTGAAATTAATACTGCTTTGCTGAATCTTGTCATGAAAGATCCGTTCTCCGGCCTTCCTAGCGAAGATGCTCCTACCCATCTTAATAGCTTCGTTGATTTGTGTGACATGCAAAAGAAGAAAGATGTGGATAATGATATTGTTAAATTGAAGCTATTTCCTTTTTCGCTTAGAGATCGTGCTAAAGCTTGGTTTTCATCTTTGCCTAAAAATAGTATTGATTCATGGAACAAGTGCAAAGATGCTTTTATCTCTAAGTATTTTCCTCCCGCTAAGATCATCTCTCTTAGAAACGATATTATGAATTTTAAGCAACTTGATCATGAACATGTTGCACAAGCTTGGGAGAGAATGAAATTAATGATACATAATTTCCCTACTCATGGTTTAAATTTGTGGATGATTATACAAAATTTTTATGCCAGATTGAATTTTGCTTCTAGAAATCTTTTAGATTCGGCCACGGGATGTCACATCCCTGTGTTAGTCATGCATTAGGTTTGGTTGAACATGTGCATCATGTTTAAATTCCCAGAAAACTGGAATGGGGATAACAGAACCCCCAGCACCCCCCTGGAACAACTAGGGTTTCCTAAAAACTTTTTCAATGAACCTAAAATGCCCTTCTAAAAAGCCCACCCTTTTTGTTTTGGGTTAAAACCTTTGACAAAAATGGTGCACATTTTTCTAGGACATCTTAAGGTCATTGGATTAATTCCTATAGTATTTGCATTTGGGCATTTAAATGCTATAAAATATTTTAAATGCTCAAATAATCATAAACTAAAATGTTTGCTGTTGGATATATTCTAAGCAGTAGCCATGTTTAATTTTATGATTTTTGGAAATGCCCTGGCATTTTTAATAAAGCCCCGAAGTTACAGAAATAATAGAATAAAAAAACAGAAAGAGAGAGAGAGAGAGAGCGACGAACTTGCCTGGCGCAGCTCACCTAGCCCACCAGCTCAGATCAGCCCACTGGCTCCTGCCAGTCGTCCTCCTCCTCTCGCCAGGAGGACGAGAGGCGCGTGGCCGGCGCCCGCGACCACACGCTGGCCACCTCCTGCTTCTGCCGACGCCCCGGGCGCGCCTACGAGTGCCACGCACTCCCTCTCGTTCCCCTCTCATTCTCCCCACTCTCCTTGTGCCCCTCTCCCTCCTCTGGTTCTCTCCGCATCCCCTACCGAGCGCAGCCGTCGCCGCTGACAAGCACCACCGCGGCCACCGCCTCTCCCTCGCTTCTCTGACCGGCCCAGAGGCTCCGCCTCGACCCCCTCTTCCTTCCACCCTGAGCCACGCCACCGCGGGAGCCCCACATCGCCGCCGCGAGTCGTCTTCCCCGAGCACGGCCGACGGACTCCATCAACGGATTCACCGTCGCCAAGCCGTCTTCAAGCAAGCCGAGCCCCTCTTCGTGATCGTTGTGAGCTCCGCCACCGTTTCCCCCTCTCCCCGCGCTTGTCCGCGTCCTCTAACCACCATGGCCATCGGAGCCGAAGCTCGCCGCCACCATCGCACGTCGCCGTCGTGGCCACAGCCACGTTGGGTCGCAACCGAGCACGCCATCGTCTTCAACGCACTCGCAGGAGCCCGTAGCACCCCCACACGCCCCTCGCCGTGCCTGCTAGCGACTAGTTCAACCTCGCCCGAACTCCGGCCACCGCGGACGTGCTCGCCGCCGTCGTTTCCGGCCACCCCAGCTCCACCCACTGCCACCACTCGACGCGGCTCACTCCCCACATCACGTAGATGGTCTCCGCCGTCCTTTTGGTCGCCGGAGTGCAAAACCCGCGCTGCTCCGCCGCGTCTGGCCTCACCGGCGGCTAAACGCCGGCGAGTTTGACCACTTTTGATAGTGGACTGACGCGTGGGCCCAGGTTGACTTCCCCCCTGAGCCTATGACAGGTGGGGCCGGCCTGCTAATTAGTTTAGGATTAGTGTTAACTAATTTTAATTAGTTTAGTCACTGACATGTGGGCCCAGGCCCCACTAACAGTTAATTAGTACTAACTTAATCCTGTTAATTAGCTGAGACACTGACATACAGGGCCCACCAGTCAGGTTTGACTGGCCTTGGCGCCTTTGACTCGCTGACGTCACTCTGACGCAATGCTAACGCAGTAAATCCTTTTCTGGATTTATTCTTTAATAGGAAATTCCAAAAATAGCCAAAACTTCTAAAAATCATAGAAAGTCAACCATAACTCCAAATCAAACAATTTATATATGAACAATGATCAGAAAAATTCAATCTATCCATATGTAATGGTTTCATGCATGACAAAACAAGTTAACCTTGCTGTTTAAGCAAAATAAGATAATGCACTAATAAGGCTATGTTAAATTAACTAACATTTGAATCTTTGATTCAAATGAGTTCATTCCTTTCTGTTTGAGCTTGCATTAGGCCAAGACACATTCATTTTGCCATGTCATAGCATGCATCATATTGTTGCATATTGTCATGTGTTGATTATGTTCGGTGTGTCTTTCGTGGTAGGTTCTGCCTCCGAGGATAACCCCGAGTATCCGTCTGAAGGGCAGTACCCTACTAACACTACATCAGGCAAGCAACCCATTGATCATTCCGATACAAACCCATGTTCTCGCTTCTGCTCTTGTTTACTACATTAAGACAACACGATTCAAACTGCTGTCTGCTATGGTAGTTGAACCCTTATCCTCTGCATGACCTGTCATTGCCACAGTTACTAGATGAAACCCACTAGCATGTGTAGGAGTTGATTGAGCCATGTATGTGTTTCCTACCTTGCTATGCCTGCTATGCTTAGAGTTGTGTCAGGTCTGGTTCATCTGGGTGATGGGCTAGAGTGAAATGATTATGTCGGTAATGTGAGGGATGTGTTGAACATGATTTGGTAAAGGTATCGATGAGAGGCCATGTAGGAGTACATGGTGGGTTGTTTCATTGAGGCCGTCCATAGGAACTGAGATCTGTATGTGTGATTTAAGATTCAGTTACTACCATACATTGGGCCCGAAACCAATGGGCCCTCTTGGCTTCTTAATCACCCTAGTACCCTGTCCAGGAGTTGCAAATAGTTTCTGGTGTTTGTAGGTTATGTGTTAGCGGCCATGCGTAGCGCTGACCCCAGGGGTGGGCTATGTTGCGGTAGATACACCGTGGCACGGTGTACCGAGTCACCCGTTTGGTGTCTCGGGAACCTTGTTCACATCGTTCGGGGCCGTATGTGGAAACCTCGGCCGGACTCCCTGCGGATGGAACCTGGATAGGCAATAAACCTGGACTAGAGGCTTGAGTGTTTAGATAGGCCGTGGCCGACACCCTCGTTGGGCTTCCGCTTGAAGGTTGCCGAGTACATGTCGTGTAAACGGCGGTAAGTGGTGAAAGCGTGTATGAAGAAGTACACCCCTCTAGGGTATAAAACTATTCGAATAGCCGCGTCCGCGGTAAAGGACTACTTGGTTGCCTATACAGTTCATAGACAAGTTAATGGATACTACTAAAAGACTCAAGATAAGTGTGAGTACTGAGGATGGCTCTCTCGTAGGATGACGAAGGAGGATCCCCGGTGGTGTATTGTGTTGGTGAGTAGTGGACTCGTGTGTGAAAACTATTTTATTAGTGGTGTTTCATAGGATAGCTTAGCCAAGAGTCAAAGCTGGCTTGCTGCAATAACTCCACCACCTTCTTGAGAACGAGCATGTATAGTAGGTTCTGATGTAAGACTTGCCGAGTACCTTTGTACTCATGTTTGCTTACTTACTGTTTTCAGACGACAACACCGCCCCCTCCGATGGGTTTTATGTAGACCTCGACGTCGATGAGTGACTTGCCACCCAGGTGGTGATCATGGCCATGGAGGGCCCTATGTAGATAGACAGGCTTCGAGAAGCCTTCTTTCTTTCTAGTGTTTGTACTCAGACTATTTGCTTCCGCATGTGCTTGTATGCTTGTATGACTTGAGTGTCGGGTCGTGTGACCCCTACCTGTATAAACATGTTATGTATGGCTCTCTGGAGCCTTTAAATAAAGTACTTGAGCTGTAGAGTTTTGTTGTGATGCCATGTTGTATTTGCACATATCGAGCATATTGTGTGTATGATTGAAATGCTTGGTATGTGTGGGATCCGACAATCTAGTTGTTTATCCTTGGTAGCCTTTCTTATGGGGAAATGCAGTCTAGTGATCCTCGAGCCATAGTAGTCCACTACAGCCCGGTTCACTGGAGTCCTGCTAGCCCAGCACTACTGCTCTGAACACTTGACTGGCCGGCATGTGCTTCACTTCGTTCCTATGTCTGTCCCTTTGGGGAAATGTCATGCGGTGACATCCGGAGTCCTGCCTAGCCTGCTACAGCCTGGGTTCCCCGGAGTCCTGTTAGCCCAGTGTTACAGCCCGGATTCACACGCTGATGACCGACATGCTCGATGTGATTCACGTATGCCTGTCTCCATAGGTCTGTGCCGCTTTGGGTTCACGACTAGCCATGTCGGCCCGGGTTCTCTGTCATTTGGATGCTAGCGACACTATCATATACGTGAGCTAAAAGGCGCAAACGGTCCCAGGCCATGGTAAGGCGACACCCGTGGGGATACCGTGCGTGATGCCGCAATGTGATATGAGGTGTTACCGGCTAGATCGATGTGACTTGGAATCGGGGTCCTGACAGCGTTGGCATTAGAGCCGGACTGCCTGTAGGTTCGTTCAGCCAAACTGGTCGATGTCGAGTCTAGAAATGCTTTAGTTATATGTAGGGGAATTGATTGTGGGAGGGAACGTAAGGCTCTTTTACTCTTTTACCTTATGCCCTCTGATCTGAGTCATTCTCTTCTCATTCAACATGGGTTAAGGACTAGGCTCTCTTCTTCTATCAGGTTCACGTGTTACTAATCCGTAGTAGCTTATAGGATTGTTGTTACAAGCCTCAGTACAGTTTCTAGTACTTTTAGTATGTTGCCGGTTGAATCAGAACCTTGATATGATGTTGTTGAGTGGTATTGCAAACTGTTGTGGATGTCTCAAATCTTTTTCTGAGCATTTACAGCTGTTATGCTGCCCAATTTTCCCTAGAAATTCTAATGTCTTTGCATTGTGGTTGTGCTTTCAGATGGCCACTCGTGCTCAAAACCAAAGTGGTTTGCCTGACCCGGTGCCTCGATGTGCCCGGTCATACTGCTATGTTAGTCCGGGTAATGACCGAGACGGGTTACCATTGGTATCCCGAATACACTGTCGAAGAGCAATTCCGAGACTTCAACCAGAGCCAGTACCTCTGTACCGTCAGGATATATCCCTCTTATCCTGGAGCCACTGAGCCCCTTCACTGTTCCTCTGGACTCAGGGTTACTGTTGAGATGGCTGTGCAGGATGCTGCCTATTCCATGATGACCATCATGCGAGTCCGGACTGGCCTGTTTCGGAACACCGACTTCCGTTATATGCCAGCTTCACTTCCGGGAGCGCAAGGGTATCTCCAGGCTATTTATGCTGACCCCACACATGAGGAGTCACTACTCCGCACCACTGTTGAGATGCTCGAGGATAAGGACCGCGAAAATCGGGCCTTGCGTATGGAGCTTTTTAACTCTCGTGCTGATCACTGGGCCACTTTGACTCGGTTTGCACCGGCGGTACAGGCAGGATACATGGATCTGAGGGATCTGTACCCTGTACGGTCTGGATTGCCAGATTGTATGGAGTGGCACGATGTGGGAGGCATCACCCCTCCTCGTGGTCCCCGTCTGCCACCACCTATGGGACCAAGGCCACATCCGAGTCCCTTTGGTCCGCAGGCTTCGTAGGACCATCTGTTCCCAGATGATCATGTTCCACTTCTAGGTTTTGGTGGCGACTTCTATGAGGATTACTACGAAGCCGTCTGAGCTAGTGGTAGTTTCACTAGTATTGTAGTAGTTGTATTCTCCACAGTCCTGCGTGACCGTGGGATACGACTTGGTGTGTATCACGCTCCGGAGGTGTAGGAAAATAATGTATAGGAGCTTGGAATGCCTCCGATGAGATGTAATGTCTTTCACCGTAGTTGTACTCTAGCCTGGGCTTGTACTAAACTATGTACGGTGTGTATGACCAATGATATATATATATATATATATATATATATATATATATATATATATATATGGCAGTTTCTATATTAGCATGTCGTACAATGAACATCTTAGCATTCCATGTTATCCATTACATTCTGCACTTCCTTGCTAAGTTTGTGCCATCCTTATCTAAATCGTTGTCTTGTTTTCTCCTAGGATGGTCAACACCCGCAGCAACCCTGCTGCCCCGGAGCAGGGGGAAGCCAGTGCGGCTAGGGGTGAAAATCTGCCTCACTCGCCTTCTCTGGCCGAAGTGATGCTGGAGGCGAAAATACACAAGCGTGAGACTAACCGCTTGCTGGAGCAGATTGAGCAGAACACTACACGCCATCAGCGAAATGACTTGGTGTCAATCAATGACTTCATCAAGTTGTACCCACCAAAGTTTAATCATTCTGTCAAGCCCCTCGACGTGGATGACTTGCTTCGCAGCATCACCCATAAGCTACGTTCTGCCAACGTAGCCGAAGCTGATAAGGTACCTTATGCTGCCTATCACCTCGAAGGCCCTGCTAGCCTTTGGTGGGAAAATTTTGAAGCTATGCGCCCGGTCGGCGAAGTCACTACTTGGGCTGAATTCAGTGAGGCTTTCCATGAGCATCACACTCCGGAAGGTCTCATGGATCCTAAGAGGGAAGAGTTCTGCAATTTCACCCAAGGAAGACTGACTGTGGATGCATATAGCCGTGAATTTGGGAATCTGGCACGATATGCTCCTGAAGAGGTATCCACCGACGCTAAGAAGCAGGCAAGGTTCCGCAAGGGACTTAGCCCTGAGCTTCGCCGTGATCTTCGTCTGCACGAGTGCACCTCCTTTCAGAAGTTGGTCAACAAAGCCATCAGTGCTGAGACATGCCAGTCTGATTATGACGCTTCACGCAAGCACTCTCGTGATTTTGGCTCTTCATACGGCTCTGGATCTCAGAAGCGCCGGGTGTGGATTCCAAGCACGGCACTGCCACCCAGGTTCATTCCGAGGCCATCCTTTGAGGCGCCTCGTCCCAACCAGCAGTTTGCACCGCCCAAGCCCTATGGTGGCCCCGCTTCTAATGCTGCTCCATGCCCCAATGTTGTGACATGTTTCAAGTGTGGAGAGCCGGGTCACTATAGTCGAGAGTGTCCCCAGAACAACAACCCCAATCAGTCTGGAAAGTCCGTTGGCCGTGGTAAGCCAGCGGGAAAGACATTCTACGCCAAGCTGGTCACCACTGCACATGGCCATGTCAACTATGTTTCAGCCGAGGAGGCTCATGAGGATCCTAACGTCGTCCTTGGTACGCTCCTTGTTAATTGCCATCCGGCATCTGTTCTTTTCGATACTGGAGCATCTCATTCATTCATATCCGATGTTAGGACCCCGATTCTAAGCCACATCGATCTAGCCGGTAACACCTCATATCACTTTGCGGCCTCACGCACGGTATCCCACGGGTGTCGCCTTACCATGGCCCGGGACCGTTTGCGCCTTTTGGCTCGCGTATATGACAATGTCGCTAGCATCCATATGACCGAGAACCCGGGCCGACATGGCTAGTCGTGAACCCAAAGCGGCACAGACCTATGGAGACAGGCATACATGAATCACATCGAACATGTCGGTCATCAATGAGTGATTCCGGGCTGTAGCACTGGGCTAACAGGACTCCGGGGATCCCGGGCTGCAGCAGGCTAGACAGGACTCCGGAGATCACTGCGTGACATTTCCCCGAAGGGACAGACATAGGGACGAAGTGAAACACATGCCGGCCAGTCAAGTGTCCTGAACAGTAGTGCTGGGCTAGCAGGACTCTGGTGAACCGGGCTGTAGCGGACTACTATGGCTCGAGGAGCACTAGACTACATTTCCCCATAAGAAAGGCTGCGAAGGACAAACAACTAGATTGTCGGATCCCACTCATACCAAGCATTTCAATCATTCACACAATATGCCCGATATGAGTACATACAACATGGCATCACAACAAAACTCTACAACTCAAATACTTTATTTAAAGGCTCCAGGGAGCCATACATAACATATTCATACAGGTAGGGGTCACATGACCCGACACTCAAGTCATACAGTCATACAAGCACATGCGGAAGCAACTAGTCTGGGTACAAACTCTAGAAAGAAAGAAGGCTTCTCGAAGCCTGTCTATCTACGTAGGGCCCTCCATGGCCTGGATCACCACCTGGGTGGCTAGTCACTCGTCGACGTCAAGGTCTACATAAAACCCATCGGAGGGGGCAGTGTTGTCGTCTGAAAACAATAAATAAGCAAACATGAGTACAAAGGTACTCAGCAAGTCTTACATTAGAACCTACTATACATGCTCATTCTCAAGAAGGTGGTGGGGTTTATGCAGCAAGCCAGCTTTGACTCTTGGCTAAGCTATCCTACGGAACCTTTTGGCAAAATAGTTTTCGCACACGAGTCCACTACTCACCATCACAATACTCCACCGTGGATCCTCCCTCGTATCCTGCGAGAGGGCCATCCTCGATACTCACACTTATCTTGAGTCTTTTAGTAGTATCCTTTAACTTGTCTATGAACTGTATATGCAATCAAGTAGTCCTTTACCGCGGACACGGCTATTCGAATAGTTTTATACCCTGCAGGGGTGTACTTCGTCACACATGTTTCCACCACTTAGCGTCTGCACACGAAATGTGCTCGGCAGACTTCAAGCGAAAACCGATGTGGGTGTAGACCACGACCTGACTAACCTCACAAGTCTCTAGTCCAGGGTCATCGCCTATTCAGGTTCCATCCGCAAGGAAATCCGGCCGGGGTGTCCTCAACGGCCCCGAACAATGTGAACAGGGTTCCCGAGACACCAAATGGGTGACTCGGTACACCGTGCCACGGTGTATCTACCGCAACATAGCCCACCCCTAGGGTCAGCGCTACGCACGGCCGCCAACACATATCCTACAAACACCAGAAACTAGTTGCAACTCCTGGACTGAGGTGAGAGGGGTCAGTAAGTCGAGCGGGGTCATATTTCAGGGCCCAATGTGTGGTAGTAGCTGAATCTTAATTCACGCATACAGAACTCAGTTCTTAGGGACGGCTTCAATGAAACAACCCACCATGTACTCCTACATGGCCTCTCATCGATACCTTTACCAAAACATGTTCAACACATCCCATATATTACTGACACAAGCATTTCACTCTAGCCCATCACCAAGATGAACCAGACCTGACACAACCCTAAGCATAGCAGGCATAGCAAGGTAGGAATCACAAAACATGGCTCAATCAACTCCTACACATGCTAGTGGGTTTCCTCTAGTTACTGTGGCAATGACAGGTCATGCAGAGGATAAGGGTTCAACTACCGTAGCACACAGCAGTTTGAATCGTGTTGTCTTAATGCAGTAAACAAGAGCAGAAGCGAGAACATGGGTTTGTATCGGAATGATCAATGGTTGCTTGCCTGATGGAGTGGTAACGGGATACTGCCCTTCAGTTGGATACTCGTGAATATCCTCGGAGGCAGAACCTACGACGAAGAACACAACCGAGCACAATCAACACATGACGATATGCAACAATATGATGCATGCTATGACATGGCAATATGGATGTGCCTGGGCCTAATGCAAGCTAAAACAGAAGGGTAATTGCTTATTTGAACCAAAGGTTCAAGTGTTAGCTCATTTAACTTGATCATATTAGTGCATCACCTTATATTGCATGAACAGCAGGTTTAACTTGTTCTGACATGCATGAAACCAGTACCAATGGATAGCTTGGATTTTTCTGATAATTTTTCATATATAATTTGTCTCATTTGGAGTTATGGTTGAATTTCTATGAATTTTTGAAGTTTAGGCAATTTTCTGGAATTTTCTATATAAAATTAAATCCAGAAAAAGAGTTATTGCGTCAGCATGACATCACCCTGATGTCAGCAGGTCAACTGGGCGTCTCCAGGTCAAACCTGACCAGTGGGGCCCACTGGTCAGTGACACAATCAACTAACCAAGTTAATTAGCCCTAACTAACTTAGTTAGCCGGGCGGGGCCCGCATGTCAGTGGCTCATCTAATTAGCTAAGTTTATTAACACTAACTAACCTAACACTAATTAAGCAGGCGCCTGGGCCCACACGTCAGTGAGTCAGGGGGGAGTCAACCCAGCCAACCGGGGTCAAAACACGCCGGAGTTGACCCGCGGCTCGTCGCCGGCAAGGCCAGAGACGGCGGAGGGGCTCGGAATTCCTCCTCCGGCGACCAAATGGCCAGCGGAGGGCATCTACGCGGAGCTGGGACTCGCCCGCATCCATCTGTGCACACGGCAGGGGCTGAGATGACCCGAGCTCGCCGGAGGCAAGCTCGCGGCGGTGGCCGGAGTTAGGGGCTGGTGCGGGTTAGCGCTGTGGTGTCCTAACAAGCGAGGCGATGGGCTAGCGGAGCGCTACGCGATGCGGGGAGTAGGTTAGGCACGCCGGGGTGACCTAATGGTCACCGGAGCTGCGCCGACGACGAGCTCAGGCGGCGGCGTGCTACGGCCAGCTACGAAACGACGGCTACGGCGAGCGGCAAGCCACGGGGTTAGGGGCAAAACGTGCAGGAGCTCACGGTGATCTCGCAGAGTAGCTCAATGGGCTCGGGGAAGCTTCGGTTGCCGCGAATTCGACGGCGGCAATCCACGGTGGCCGATGTCAAAGACGAGATGGTGGCGACGTTGTAGGGGCTCCCGCGGGGCGTGGCTCGGTGAGGAGGAAGACGGGGTCGAGGCGGAGCCTCTAAGCTGGTCAGGGAAGCGAGGGGGAGGCGGTGGCCGTGGTGGTTCTCGTCGGCGCTCTCGGGCTCATGGCGGTTGCGCGGGAGAGAGAGAGCAGAGGAGGGGATGAGCACGGGGGAGGAGGAATGAGAGGGCCAGGGGGTGCGTGGCCGTCTCCGTGGCATTGGGAGGGAGTCCGGGAAGCAGGAGGTGGCGCGCAGGGGGGGAGGTGGCGCGCGCGCGTGTCGGCGAGCGTCGGGCACACGCCCGCGTCCTTCTGTCCGAGGAGGGGGACGACAGGAGGCAGCGGGGTGGGCTGGGCCGCCAGCTGGAGATGGGCCAGGTAAGTGGCCCATGGCCTTTCCCTCTTTATTTTTTTTGTGTTTTTCTATTTCTGTTATTCTGTTTTGATTTAGTTTAAATACTAAATCATTTTATAAAATCCTGAAAATATTTATGGACACTTACTGAAATATTTCAGTGGCCCAAAAAATAGTTCCAACATTATTTGAGCATTTGAATTATTTAATAGCATTTAAATGCCCAAATTCAAATATTTATGAATTAAATCAATGCCCCTTTTGTTGACCTAAAATTATATGCACCATTTTTCCCAAGGGTTCTAACCCAAGGCAAAGAGGGTGAACATTTTTGAAGGGCATTTCAGGTTCATTGAATTTATTTTTAGTAAACCCTAGTTGATTTCAGGGGGGGGTGCTGGGGGTTCTGCTTTCCCCATTTCAATTTTCTGATAAAGGTAAACATGATGCACACTCTAATGCACAATCTAGCTAGGGTGTGACATCCGAGAACTATGCTCGATTGCATAACACGACATTCTGTGACATTCCCACTTCCATGGTAATTCAAACTCCGGGTTCCAAATGGCAAACTTCTAGAGTAAGCCATGGGAACGATATTCTTGTCGATAGACTTGTCTTTCTTGCATCTTTAATAGCTCTCAAGTTCTCGGACATTAACATCATCTTGGGTATGGACTAGATGTCAGCTCATTATGCTAAGATTGATTGTGCCACTAGAACTGTTCAACTTACTCACCCATCGGGCAAGACAGGCAATGTCTTAACTCGAGTGGCCAAGTGCCAGCTTTACTCCCTAAATGCCAACCCCCTTCCAGACCTTGAGGATATTCCGGTAGTCCAAGACTTTCCGGATGTCTTTCCAGAAGAACTGCCAGGTGTTCCACCTGACAGGGATGTCGAGTTTGTGATAGACCTTGTTCCAGGAACCGTTCCAATTTCTAGGAGACCCTATAAGATGGCACCCTTAGAACTAGCCGAGCTTAAGAACCAACTCGATGAGTCCTTGAAAAAGGGTTTCATCCGTCCTAGTTCCTCTCCTTGGGCTTGCCCCGTCCTCTTCGTCAAAAAGAAGGATGGAACGGATCGGATGGTTGTAGATTACCGACCTGTCAACTTGGTCACTATCAAGAACAAGTATCCGCTTCCCAGGATCAACGATCTGTATGATCAGCTCGCTGGATCCTCAGTCTTTTCCAAGATGGATTTGAGGTTGGGCTACCATCAAATCAAAATCAGAAACGGGGACATCCCCAAAACGGCCTTTGTTACTCGTTATGGCCAATACGAGTACACCGTTATGTCCTTCGGTTTAACCAATGCCCCAGCCACCTTCTCTCGGTTAATGAACTCGGTCTTCATGGAGTATTTGGATAAATTCGTCGTAGTTTATCTCGATGACATACTCATCTACTCCAAGAAAGAAGAGGAACATGCCAAACATCTAAGGCTGGTATTGACGAAACTTCGAGAGCATCGCCTTGATGCCAAATTCTCCAAGTGTGAATTTTGGTTGCCAGAAGTGACCTATCTGGGCCATGTAATCTCTGGTAAGGGTATTGCTATCAATCCCGAGCGAGTTCAAGCCGTCCTTCATTGGACTCCACCTGAGACGGTCAAGCAAGTTCGGAGCTTCCTTGGCTTAGCGAGCTACTGCCGCCGCTTCGTCGAGAATTTCTCCAAGGTTGCTAAACCTCTAACTGAACTCCTCAAGAAAGATAAAAAGTTCGAGTGGACCCCACAGTGCGAGTTCAGCTTTCAGGAACTAAAAAGACGCGTGACATCTGCTCCCGTACTGGTACCACCAGATTTCTCCAAGGACTTTATTATCTATTGCGATGCCTCGCGACAAGGACTAGGTTGCATACTCATGCAAGATCGTCAGGTAATTGCCTATGCTTCACGACAATTACACCCACATGAGGAAAATTATCCCACACATGATCTAGAGCTTGCAGCTGTAGTCCATGCACTTAAAACATGGCGACATTACCTCCTCGGTAATCATTGCGAGATCTTCACCGATCACCAAAGTTTGAAATATATCTTCACCCAACTGGATTTGAATCTCGGGCAAAGACGTTGGGTCGAGTTGATCCCGGATTACGACTTAGGAATAACTTACACCTCGGGCAAAGCCAATGTCATGGCTGATGCGCTAAGTCGTAAATCTTATTGTAACAACCTGATGTTACAACAAAGTCAACCACTTCTCCACGAGGAATTTCGTAAGCTCAATCTTCACATTGTTCCTCGAGGATTCCTATCCACCGTGGTGGCGAAACCTACCCTTACGGATCAGATCATCAAGGCACAGAAGGTAGACCCGGGAATCTCCCGTATTAGGAGAAACATTAAGAAAGGAGTCGCAAATTGTTTCTCCGTTGATGATCAAGGTGTCGTATACTTTGGAAACCGTTTAGTAGTTCCCAAGGCACGAAACCTGAGGCGGCTGATCCTTAAGGAAGCTCATGAATCCCCTCTCACCATTCATCCCGGTAGTACTAAAATGTATCAAGACCTACGCCAGAGGTTTTGGTGGACTAGGATGAAGAGAGAAATCGCTCAATACATTGCTAATTGCGACGTTTGTCGTCGTGTTAAAGCAGAGCATCAATGGCCTGCTGGCACCCTTCAACCTTTGGCTATTCCTGAGTGGAAATGGGAAAAAATCAGTATGGATTTCATTATTAGGTTTCCCAGGACCAAGAGAGGGAATAATGCCATCTTCGTCGTGATCCACCGTCTTTCCAAAGTATCCCATTTCCTACCTGTTCATGAGAGTATCGCGGCTAGCTAGCTAGCTGATTTATACATCTCCCGAATAGTGTCTCTTCATGGTGTCCCATTGAAAATTAACTCAGACCGTGGGAGTCTCTTCACCTCTCGATTTTGGGAAAGTTTCCAAAATGCTATGGGAACTCGTCTCTCTTTTAGCACCGCCTTCCATCCTCAATCAAGTGGTCAAGTAGAGCGAGTCAATCAAATTCTGGAAGATATGCTCCGAGCTTCTGTCATCTCATTCGGAATGGGTTGGGAGAAATGCCTTCCATTCGCGGAGTTTGCTTATAACAATAGTTATCAAGCTAGTTTGGGCAAAGCTCCTTTCGAAGTTCTCTATGGACGAAAATGTCGAACGCCTCTTAACTGGTCAGAAACCGGGGAAAGACAACTCTTTGGCCCGGATATGATTCAGGAAGCAGAAGAGCAGGTTCGCGTTATTCGTGAGAAATTGAAAACAGCCCAATCTCATCAAAAGAGCCAATATGATCGTAAACATAAGCTCATGACTTATGAAGTCGGCGAGAAGGCTTACCTTCGGGTTACTCCGTTAAAGGGAACCCATCATTTCAGTATCAAAGGCAAATTGGCTCCTTGTTACATTGGACCCTTTCGCATTCTTGCCAAACGAGAAGTTGCCTACCAATTGGAACTACCTTCGCATGTTTCCAGAGTTCACGATGTCTTCCATGTTTCTCAACTCAGGCGTTGCTTCGCGGATCCTATCCGTGGAGTGGACCACAAAACGCTTGATCTACAAGATAACCTCTCATGTCGGGAATATCCCGTTCATATCCTTGATCAAGCCGAGCGTACCACTCGACGCCATAATATCAAGTTCCTCAAGGTTCAATGGTCACACCATTCCGAGAAAGAAGCCACTTGGGAAAGGGAGGATCGTCTTCGACTCGAGTACCCCACCTTCTTCCCGGAGGATCCTAAATCTCTGGACGAGATTCTTTTGAGTGGGGGTGAGTTGTCACATCCCTGTGTTAGTCATGCATTAGGTTTGGTTGAACATGTGCATCATGTTTAAATTCCCAGAAAACTAAAATGGGGATGACAGAACCCCCGGCACCCCCCTGGAACAACTAGGGTTTACTAAAAACTTTTTCAATGAACCTGAAATGCCCTTCTAAAAAGCCCACCCTTTTTGTTTTGGGTTAAAACCTTTGACAAAAATGGTGCACATTTTTCTAGGACATCTTAAGGTCATTGGATTAATTCCTATAGTATTTGCATTTGGGAATTTAAATGCTATAAAATATTTTAAATGCTCAAATAATCATAAACTAAAATGTTTGCAGTTGGATATATTCTAAGCAGTAGCCATGTTTAATTTTACGATTTTTTGAAATGCCCTGGCATTTTTAATAAAGCCCTGAAGTTACAGAAATAATAGAATAAAAAAACAGAAAAAAGAGAGAGAGGAACTTACCTGGCGCAGCTCACCTAGCCCACCAGCTCGGCCCAGCCGACGGGCTCCTGCCAGTCGTCCTCCTCCTCTCTCCAGGAGGACGAGAGGCGCGTGGCCGGCGCCCGCGGCCACACGCCGGCCACCTCCTGCTTTTGCCGACGCGCCGGGCGCGCCTACGAGTGCAACACACTCCCTCTCGTTCCCCTCTCATTCTCCCCACTCTCCCCGTGCCCCTCTCCCTCCTCTGGTTCTCTCCCCATCCCCTGCCGAGCGCAGCTGTCACCGCCGACAAGCACCACCACGGCCACCGCCTCTCCCTCGCTTCTCTGACCGGCCCAGAGGCTCCGCCTCGACCCCCTCTTCCTTCCACCTCGAGCCACGCCACCGTGGGAGCCCCACATCGCCGCCACGAGTCGTCTTCCCCGAGCACGGCCTCCGGACTCCATCAACGGATTCGCCATCGCCAAGCCGTCTCCGAGCAAGCCGAGCCCCTCTTCGTGATTGCTGTGAGCTCCGCCACCGTCTCCCCCTCTCCCCGCGCCCGTCCGCGTCCTCTAACCACCATGGCCATCGGAGCCGAAGCTCGCCGCCGCCACCGCACGTTGCCGTCATGGCCACAGCCACGTTGGGTCGCAACCGAGCACACCATCGTCTTCAACGCACTCGCAGGAGCCCATAGCACCCCCGCACGCCCCTCGCTGTGCCTGCTAGCGACTAGTTCGACCTCGCCCGAACTCTGGCCGCCGTGGACGTGCTCGCCGCTGTCGTTTCCGGCCACCCCAGCTCCACCCACTGCCACCACTCGACGCGGCTCACTTCCCGCATCACGTAGATGGTCTCCGCCGTCCTTTTGGTCGCCGGAGTGCAAAACCCGCGCTGCTCCGCCACGTCTGGCCTCGCCGGCGGCTAAATGCCGGCGAGTTTGATCACTTTTGACCGTGGACTGACGCATGGGCCCAGGTTGAGTTCCCCCCTGAGCCTATGACAGGTGGGGCCAGCCTGCTAATTAGTTTAGGATTAGTGTTAACTAATTTTAATTAGTTTAGTCACTGACATGTGGGCCCAGGCCCTAGTGACAGTTAATTAGTACTAACTTAATCCTGTTAATTAGCTGAGACACTGACAGACAGGGCCCACCAGTCAGGTTTGATTGGCCCTGGCGCCTTTGACTCGCTGACGTCACTCTGACACAATGCTGATGCAGTAAGTCCTTTTCTGGATTTATTGTTTAATAGGAAATTCCAGAAAATAGCCAAAACTTCTAAAAATCATAGAAAATCAACCATAGCTCCAAATCAAACAATTTATATATGAAAAATGATCAGAAAAATTCAACCTATCCATCTGTAATGGTTTCATACATGAAAAAACAAGTTAACCATGCTGTTTACGCAAAATAAGATAATGCACTAATAAGGCTATGTTAAATTAACTAACATTTGAATCTTTGATTCAAATGAGTTCATTCCTTTCTGTTTTAGCTTGCATTAGGCCAAGACACATTCATTTTTCCATGTCATAGCATGCATCATATTGTTGCATATTTGTCATGTGTTGATTATGTTCGGTGTGTCTTTCGTGGTAGGTTCTGCCTCCGAGGATAACCCCGAGTATCCGTCTGAAGGGCAGTACCCTACTACCACTACATCAGGCAAGCAACCCATTGATCATTCCGATATAAACCCATGTTCTCGCTTCTTCTCTTGTTTACTGCATTAAGACAACACGATTCAAATTGCTATGTGCTACGGTAGTTGAACCCTTATCCTCTGCATGACCTGTCATTGCCACAATTACTAGATGAAACCCACTAGCATGTGTAGGAGTTGATTGAGCCATGTATGTGTTTCCTACCTTGCTATGCCTGCTATGCTTAGAGTTGTGTCAGGTCTGGTTCATCTGGGTGATGGGCTAGAGTGAAATGATTATGTCGGTAATGTGAGGGATGTGTTGAACATGATTTGGTAAAGGTATCGATGAGAGGCCATGTAGGAGTACATGGTGGGTTGTTTTATTGAGGCCATCCATAGGAACTGAGATCTGTATGTGTGATTTACGATTCAGTTACTACCATACATTGGGCCCGAAACCAATGGACCCTCTTGGCTTCTTAATCACCCTAGTACTCTATCTAGGAGTTGCAAATAGTTTCTGGTGTTTGTAGGTTATGTGTTGGCGACCGTGCGTAGCGCTGACCCCAGGGGTGGGCTATGTTGCGGTAGATACACCGTGGCACGGTGTACCGAGTCACCCGTTTGGTGTCTCGGGAACCTTGTTCACATCGTTCGGGGCCGTATGTGGAAACCTCGGCCGGACTCCCCGCGGATGGAACCTAGATAGGCGATAAACCTGACTAGAGGCTTGAGTGTTTAGGTAGGCCGTGGCCGACACCCTCGTTAGGCTTCCGCTTGAAGGTTGCCGAGTACATGTCGTGTAAACGACGGTAAGTGGTGAAAGCATGTATGAAGAAGTACACCCCTCTAGGGTATAAAACTATTCGAATAGCCGCGTCCGCGGTAAAGGACTACTTGGTTGCCTATACAGTTCATAGACAAGTTAATGGATACTACTAAAAGACTCAAGATAAGTGTGAATACCGAGGATGGCCCTCTCGTAGGATGACGAGGGAGGATCCCCGGTGGAGTATTGTGTTGGTGAGTAGTGGACTCGTGTGCGAAAACTATTTTATTAGTGGTGTTTCGTTGGATAGCTTAGCCAAGAGTCAAAGCTGGCTTGCTGCAATAACTCCACCATCTTCTTGAGAACGAGCATGTATAGTAGGTTCTGATGTAAGACTTGTTGAGTACCTTTGTACTCATGTTTGCTTAATTACTGTTTTCAAACGACAACACCGCCCCCTCCGATGGGTTTTATGTAGACCTCGACGTCGATGAGTGGCTTGCCACCCAAGTGGTGATCATGGCCATGGAGGGCCCTATGTAGATAGACAGGCTTCGAGAAGCCTTCTTTCTTTCTAGTGTCTGTACTCAGACTATTTGCTTCCGCATGTGCTTGTATGCTTGTATGACTTGAGTGTCGGGTCGTGTGACCCCTACCTGTATAAACATGTTATGTATGGCTCTCTGGAGCCTTTAAATAAAGTACTTGAGTTGTAGAGTTTTGTTGTGATGCCATGTTGTATTTGCACATATCGAGCATATTGTGTGTATGATTGAAATGCTTGGTATGTGTGGGATCCGACAATCTAGTTGTTTATCCTTGGTAGCCTTTCTTATGGGGAAATGCAGTCTAGTGATCCTCGAGCCATAGTAGTCCGCTACAGCCCGGTTCACCGGAGTCCTGCTAGCCCAGCACTACTGCTCCGAACACTCGACTGGCCGGCATGTGTTTCACTTCGTTCCTATGTCTGTCCCTTCGGGGAAATGTCACGCGGTGACATCTGGAGTCTTGCCTAGCCTGCTACAGCCCGGGTTCCCCAGAGTCCTGTTAGCCCAGTGCTACAGCTCGGATTCACGTGCTGATGACCGACATGCTCGATGTGATTCATGTATGCCTGTCTTCATAGGTCTGTGCCGCTTTGGGTTCACGACTAGCCATGTCGGCCCGAGTTCTCTGTCATATGGATGCTAGCGACACTATCATATACGTGAGCCAAAAGGCGCAAACGGTCACGGGCCATGGTAAGGCGACACCCGTGGGGATACCGTGCGTGAGGCCGCAATGTGATATGAGGTGTTACCGGCTAGATCGATGTGACTTGGAATCGGGGTCCTGACACGGGAGGTACTTTTACGGAAATCATCTTAGGATAAGCTACTAAACTCCTAGAAAATATTATGGTTAATTATTCTCAATGGCATACTGAAAGATCTACTAATAAAAAAGTGCATGCGATAGAAGAAATTATTGTTTTGAGTGGAAAGATGGATGAACTTATGAAATTATTTGCTAATAAGAGTGTTTCTTCTGATCCTAATGATATGCCCTTGTCTACTTTGATTGAGAATAATAATGAATCTATGGATGTGAATTTTGTTGGTAGGAACAATTTTGGCAACAACGCGTATAGAGGAAATTTCAATCCTAGGCCTTATCCTAGTAATCCCTCTAATAATTATGGTAATTCCTACAACAATTCTTATGGGAATTATAATAAGATGCCTTCTGATTTTGAATCTAATATTAAAGAATTTATTTCTTCGCAAAAGAATTTTAATGCTATGATTGAAGAAAAATTGCTTAAGATTGATGATTTGGCTAGGAATGTTGATAGAATTTCTCTTGATGTTGATTCTTTAAAGCTTAGATCTATTCCTCCTAAGCAGGATATCAATGAATCTCTCAAAGCCATGAGAATTTACATTGATGAGTGCAAGGAAAGAACCGCTAGGACGCGTGCTATGAAAGATGCCTTTGTTAAAGCGTGTTCTTCTAGTTCCTATGAAAATAATGATGAAGATCTAAAAGTTATTGATGTGTCCCATATTAAATCTTTCTTTTGCAATATTAATCTTGATAATTACGGGACTGAATATGATCCACCTTTACCTAGAAGGCGTTCTAAAAATTCGGAGTATTTAGATCTTGATGGTGAAATTGATAAAAGTGGGATTAAAAGAAATAAAACCCTAGATGATGCTAAACCCACTATATTGGATTTCAAGGAATTTAATTATGAAAATTTCTCTTTAATTGATTGTATTTCCTGGTTGCAATCCGTGCTAAAATCTCCTCATGCTTATAGTCAAAATAAAGCCTTTACCGAACATGTCGTTGATGCCTTGATGCAATCATATGAAGAAAAACTTGAGTTGAAAGTTTCTATCCCTAGAAAACTTTATGATGAGTGGGAACCTACTATTAAAATTAAAATTAAAGATTATGAGTTTTATGCTTTGTGTGATTTGGGTGCTAGTGTCTCTACTATTCCCAAAACTTTGTGTGATTTGCTAGATTTCCGTGATTTTGATGATTGCTCTCTAAACTTGCATCTTGCGGATTCCACTATTAAGAAACCTATGGGAAGGATTAATGATGTTCTTATTGTTGCAAATAGGAATTATGTGCCCGTAGATTTTATCGTTATTTATATAGATTACAATCCTTCTTGCCCTATTATTCTCGGTAGATATTTCCTTAGAACGGTTGGTGCAATCATTGATATGAAGGAAGGGAATATTAGATTTCAATTTCCATTAAAAAATGGCATGGAACACTTCCCTAGAAAGAAAATAAAATTACAATATGAATCTATCACGAGAGCCACTTACGGATTGCCTACCAAAGATGGCAATACCTAGATCTATCCTTGCTTGTTATGCCTAGCTAGGGGCGTTAAACGATAGCGCTTGTTGGGAGGCAACCCAATTTTATTTTTATTCCTTGATTTTTGCTCCTGTTTAGTAATATATAAATTATTTAGCCTCTGTTTTGATTGTGTTTTTGTGTTTAATTAGTGTTTGTGCCAAGTAGAACCGTTGGGAAGACTTGGGGAAAGTCTTGTTGAACTTGTTGTAAACAAAACAGAAACTTTAGCGCTCACGAGAACTGCTGTCATTTTTATTTGGAGAGTGCTATTTAGTTAATTCTTTTTGCATATGATTAATATATAAATTACTCACGTCCAGCAATTTATTTTAGAATTTTTGGGGTTCCAGATCTTGCGCTAGCTACAGATTACTTATTTTGATGAATCTATGGCTAGTAAAATAGTTTATAGTCCATAGAGAAGTTGGAATACAGTAGGTATAACACCCATATAAATAAATAATGATTTCATTACAATACCTTGTAGTGGTTTTTTTGTTTTCTTTCGCTAACGGAGCTCACGCGATTTTCTACTTTAAGTTTTGTGTTGTGAAGTTTTCAAGTTTTGGGTAAAGATTTGATGGATTATGGAACAAGGAGTGGCAAGAGCCTAAGCTTGGGGATGACCATGGCACCCCCAAGATAATCTAAGGACACCTAAAAGCCAGAGCTTGGGGATGCCCCGAAAGGCATCCCCTCTTTCGTCTACTTCTATCGGTAACTTTACTTGGAGCTATATTTTTATTCACCACATGATATGTGTTTTGCTTGGAGCGTCTTTTATGATTTGAGTCTTCGCTTGTTATTCTACCACAATCATCCTTGCTGTACACACCTTTTGAGAGAGCCATACATGATTTGGAATTTCATAGAATACTCTATGTGCTTCACTTATATCTTTTGAGCTTTATAGTTTTGCTCTAGTGCTTCTCTTATATCTTTTAGAGCACGATGGTGGATTTGTTTCATAGAAACTATTGATCTCTCATGCTTCACTTAGATTATTTTGAGAGTCTTAATAGCATGGTAATTTGCTTAAAATTCTAATATGCTTGGTATGGAAGATTAATAATAAAACTTTCTTATGTGTGTGTCGAATACTAAGAAAAGTTTGATGCTTGATGATTGTTTTGAGATATGGAGGTAATAATATCAAAGTCATGCTAGTTGAGTAGTTGTGAAATTGAGAAATACTTGTGTTGAAGTTTGCAAGTCCCGTAGCATGCACGTATGGTAAATGTTATGCAACAAATTTGAAACATGAGGTGTTATTTGATTGTCTTCCTTATGAGTGGCGGTCGGGGACGAGCGATGGTCTTTTTCTACCAATCTATCCCCCTAGGAGCATGCGCGTAGTACCGAGGTTTTTGATGACTAGTTGAGTCCATCGATTATACGCACTCTCACCCTTCCATCCTTGCTAGCCTCTTCGGTAACGTGCATTGCCCTTTCTCACATTGAGAGTTGGCGCAAATTTCGCCGGTGCATCCAAACCCCGTGATATAATACACTCTTTCACACATAAACCTCCTTATATCTTCCTCAAAACAGCCACCATACCTACCTATTATGGCATTTCCAAAGCCATTCCAGGATATATTGCCATGCAACTTTCCATCATTCCGTTCATCATGACACATTCATCATTGTCATATTGCTTAGCATGATCATGTAGTTGACATAGTATTTGTGGCAAAGCCACCATTCATAATTCTTTCATACATGTCACTCTTGGTTCATTGCATATCCCGGTACACCGCCAGAGGCATTCATATAGAGTCATCTTTGTTCTAGTATCGAGTTGTAATCATTGAGTTGTAAATAAATAGAAGTGTGATGATCATCATTATTAGAGCATTGTCCCAAATGAGGAATAAAAAAAAGAGAAGGCCAAAAAAGAGAAAGGCCATAAAAAAGAGAAGGCCCAAAAAATGAGAGAAAAAGAGAGAAGGGGCAATGTTACTATCCTTTTACCACACTTGTGCTTCAAAGTAGCACCATGATCTTCATAGTAGGGAGTCTCTCATGTTATCACTTTCATATACTAGTGGGAATTTTTCATTATAGAACTTGGCTTGTATATTCCAACAATGGGCCTCCTCAAGTGCCCTAGGTCTTCATGAGCAAGCAAGTTGGATGCACACCCACTAGTTTCTTTTGTTGAGCTTTCATACATTTATAGCTCTAGTGCATCTGTTGCATGTCAATCCCTACTCCTTGCATTAACATCAATCGGTGGGCATCTCCATTGCCTATTGATTAGCCTCGTTGATGTGAGACTTTCTCCTTTTTTGTCTTCTCCATATAACCGCCCTTCATTATATTCTATTCCACCCATAGTGCTATGTCCATGGCTCACGCTCATATATTGCGTGAAAGTTTATAGGTTTGAGATTACTAAAGTATGAAACAATTTCTTGGCTTGTCATCGGGGTTGTGCATGATGAGAGCATTCTTGTGTGTCGAAAATGAAACATGACTAAACTATATGATTTCGTAGGGATGAACTTTCTTTGGCCATGTTATTTTGAGAAGACATAATTGCTTAGTTAGTATGCTTGAAGTATTATCATTTTTATGTCAATATAAACTTTTGTCTTGAATCTTTCGGATCTGAATATTCATACCACAGTTAAGAAGAATTACATTAAAATTATGCCAAGTAGCACTCCGCATCAAAAATTCTCTTTTTATCATTTACCTACTCAAGGACGAGCAAGAATTAAGCTTGGGAATGCTTGATACGTCTCCAAGATATCTATAATTTTTGATTGCTCCATGCTATATTATCTACTGTTTTGGACTATATTGGGCTCTATTTTCCACTTATATATTATTTTTGGGACTAACCTATTAACCGGAGGCCCAGCCTAGAATTGCTGTTTTTTTGCCTATTTTAGTGTTTCGGAGAAACAGAATGTCAAACGGAGTCCAAACGGAATGAAACCTTCGGAAACGTGATTTTCTCATCAGATAAGATCCAGGAGACTTGGACCCTCCATCAAGAAAGCCACGAGGCAGTCACGAGGGTGGAGGGCGCCCCCCTAGGGTGCGCCCCCATGCCTCGTGGGCCCCTCGAAGCTCCACCGACGTACTTCTTCCTCCAATATATACCTACGTACCGCCAAACGACCGGGGACGGAGCCAAAAACCTAATTCCACCGCCGCAACTTTCTGTATCCATGAGATCCCATCTTGGGGCCTGTTCCGGAGCTCCGCCGAAAGGGGAATCGATCACGGAGGGCTTCTACATCATCATCCAAGCCCCTCCGATGAAGTGTGAGTAGTTTATTTCAGACCTACGGGTCCATAGTTAGTAGCTAGATGGCTTCTTCTCTCTTTTTGGATCTCAATACAATGTTCTCCCCCTCTCTCGTGGAGATCTATTCGATGTAATCTTCTTTTTGCGGTGTGTTTGTTCAGACCGATGAATTGTGGGTTTATGATCAAGTCTATCTATGAATAATATTTGAATCTTCTCTGAATTCTTTTATGTATGATTGGTTATCTTTGCAAGTCTCTTCGAATTATCAGTTTGGTTTGGCCTACTAGATTGGTTGTTCTTGCCATGGGAGAAGTGCTTAGCTTTGGGTTCGATCTTGCGGTGTCCTTTCCCAGTGACAGAAGGGGTAGCAAGGCATGTATTGTATTGTTGCCATCGATGATAACAAGATGGGTTTTTTTTATCATATTGCATGAAACTATCCCTCTACATCATGTCATCTTGCTTAAGGTGTCACTCTGTTTTTAACTTAATACTCTAGATGCATGCTGGATAGCGGTCGATGAGTGGAATAATAGTAGTAGATGCAGGCAGGAGTCGGTCTACTTATCTCGGACGTGATGCCTATATACATGATCATACCTAGATATTCTCATAACTATGCTCAATTCTGTCAATTGCTCAGCAGTAATTTGTTCACCCACCGTAGAATACTTATGCTCTTGAGAGAAGCCACTGGTGAAACCTATGGCCCCCGAGTCTCTTTCTCATCATATCAATCTCCATCACTTTAGTATTGCTTTGCTTTTACTTTGCCTTTTACTTTTTACTTTGCATCTCTATACCAAAAATACCAAAAATATTATTTATCATCTCTATCAGATCTCACTTTCGTAAGTGACCGTGAAGGGATTGACAACCCCTAAGCGCGTTGGTTGCGTTGAGCTATTGTTTTTGTGTAGGTACGAGGGACTCGCGCGTAGCCTCCTATTGGATTGATACCTTGGTTCTCAAAAACTAAGGGAAATACTTACGCTACTTTGCTGCATCATCCTCTCCTCTTCGGGGAAATCCAACGCAGTGCTCAAGAGGTAGCAACCTCGAGGTGGACATTCTTCGTGGCGTCGGAGGGCATTCGCAGGGCCACCAGTGCTTGAAAGAGGTTCTGGCCATGGAGGCCGATTAGGGTGGCAAGCAATGAGGATCCCGGGCACGCAGGCTGGAGGAGTACGGCGATGTCATCCGCAAGCTTCTTGAGGACGATGAACTTGTTGCTGGTGGCAACGATCATCTGGTCCAATTGAGAGTCGTAGTTGGCATGGACGACGGCCATCCACCAGCCGGTCTCCAACACCGTCTGGAGACGATCCTCGGCGCCTTGCCGCAGGCCGGCGTCGTGGACCATCTGGCGCAGCCGCTGGCCGCTCACGTGCATCGCCGCCATGGGTCTAGAGTGAGCTCTTTTGAGCTTAGTGTAGGTGCTTAGGCAAATGCTTAGGTGCGTAGGATGTGGTAGATGCATTGGAATGGAGGGGCGCCTTTATATGAGGGCAATGAGGGCAAACTGCATTCCATTCACATCGTGCAACCTCTTTTCCCGGACCTCCTCCCATTACTTCCCTCATGCATTAATTGGAGGAGGATGCATTGGCCGTTCAACATATCGGGAACCGCTACTCCCTCCCTCGTCTGCATTAAAGCCGTATCGGGAACTACGCCGCCCGCTGTCAAATCGAATACTCCCTCTCTATATGTACCACCTTTTTTTAATTTCAAGTTTTGCTCCATGGCACAATCCATCGATACTACTACTGTACAAAAGTGGAGTATATACATTTTTTAAAAGGCTAGAAGGCGGGGCAGTCTAGCTCGATCGGTTTCACGAGAGGCGAGGGCCTTTGTGATTTGATGGCTCATTACTGTTGTCAAATCGAATAGTACTGCGCTGCCCGCTGTACGCCCGGCGCCTCCATTAAACCCCTCTGTTAAACCCGCATGCAAATCGAGAATCCTACTCCGGCCACATGTCCATTCATGAGCGGGCCGGAATTAAACGCAACATCGGCCGAGCTCCTCCCGTCCGCCCTCAGTTTAAACGAGGCCAGACGCCGGCCAAGCTCCTACCGTCCGCCCTCTATTTACATGAGGCCAGACAGACAGCGGGCAAGAATCGCACCCCTCCACCGCTCCCCCATCTCCTCCTTCACCATTTTCTCCACTCTTCTGATGGCTTCCGATGAGCCGTTCTCCGGCATATTACTCAGCTAGTTGGCCCGCCGAGCCCTCCGGATACAGGCGAGGCCGCTCGGTGCTTCACCAACCTCACTTGGCCCGACGGAGCTAGTTGCCGCCCCAAGTAGGCGCGTTGTTCAGCAACTCGCCGCTCTAGTTCAGCTCGATGAGGAGTGGCGAGTTGCTCCACGCCAGCATGGCGGCGAGCACGCCGGTACGGGCGCCGTCGCTGTCGCGTCGTGCCGCGCCACCAGTGTCTGCGGTGGCCGCGCCTCCCATGTCTGTGGGCGCGCCTCCCATGCCCACGGCAGCGCCATGCAGGCAGAGACAGAAGCCGGGTGCGTGGAGAGCTACGAGTCAGTGGCCAGCTTCTCCGTGTCCACCGCCATCATCGAGGAGAAGCAGAACACAGGAGGCCGTTGCCACTTGGGACCCATGAAGGCCACCGCCGAGGCGACGACCGCGGATTCAGGTGGTTTCTTTGCTGCTTCATCTCTTCGGAGGACCTTCGTCGACCCCGCAAGTGTCTAACGGAGATGAGGAAGACAAAGGGATCCGCGGGCGTCCATTTAGAACTAAAATAAGTCTAGATACATCCATTTCTAGGACAAGTATTTCTGGACGGAGGGAGTATTAATTATACAAGAGAGCCGTATTGGCACCTCTTAGTTCATGTAAATGTAATGAAATCCATCATGTTTATATGAAGATCCGGCTTTTTTAGACGAAATCCTTCATGCTTATATAAAATCAGACCGTGTTTGTATGAATTTCATCTGGTTGGTTAGAGTTGTAAAAATGTATGCCGCTGGCGTTTGATGTCGTCCTCCGCTTAAGGAAGCGGGGGGAAGTTTGTCGGCTACCGTTGGAGATGCTCTTTATGCTGGAAATAATAGAGTGACATCCAATCCATTTGAGTTAATTGCTTGTATGATTGTCCCTCTATAAAAAGTTAATTGCATGTACAGTGTACATGTGACTTGCAGGGTGGCTACAGCTTCATACAGAAAGTTAAAAAGAAATAAGTCCATCCTTAATCTTGTATTCTAAGTACTCTGTGGGTTCCACTGTCAGTACATGTAACACCCTCGATGCGACTATAGCTCCCACGTGTCGACGCACGACTTAGAGACATAATCGCATTGAAGGCATATGTCGCAAGTGAGGTAATCTTCACACAACCCATGTAATACATAATGGAAAGAGATACATAGTTGGCTTACAATCGCCACTTCACACAATACATGAATAAAGCATTACATCATCCAAATACACTCAAGGTCCGACTACGGAACCAAAATAAAAGAAGAACCCCAAAATGCGACAAAGGTCCCCGATCGACCCCAACTGGACTCCACTACTGATCGACTAGAAAGAAACAACATAAAGGTCAAGGTCTTCAACGAGCTCCTCCTGAGCTTGGTTGCGTCATCTGCACGGTCTCATCGGCACCTGCAAACTGGTTTTGGAAGTATCTGTGAGCCACGGGGACTCAGCAATCTCGCACCCTCGCGATCAAGACTATTTAAGCTTATGGGTAAGGTAAAGGTATGAGGTGGAACTGCAGCAAGCGACTAGCATATATGGTGGCTAACATACGCAAATGAGAGCGAGAAGAGAAGGCAAAGCACGGTCGATAAAAGTATGATCAAGAAGTGATCCTAAAACAACCTACGTCAAGCATAACTCCAACAACTGTGTTCACTTCCCGGACTCCGCCGGAAAGAGACCATCACGGTTACACACGCGGTTGATTCATTTTAATTAAGGTTGAATTCAGGTTTTCTACAACCGGACGTTAACAAATTCCCATCTGTTCATAACCGCGGACACGACTTTCGAAAGTTCAAATCCCTGTAGGGGTGTCCCAACTTAGCCCATGACAAGCTCTCACGGTCAACGAAGGAATAGACCTCCTCCTGAGACATTCCGATCAGACTCGGTATCCCGGTTCTTCAAGACATCCTCGACAATGGTAAAACAAGTCCAGCAAGACCGCCCGATGCACCGACATCCTAATAGGAGCTGCACATATCTCGTTCTCAGGGCAACACCGGATGAACACTACGTACAGCTAAAACCAGCCCTCAAGTTTCCCCGAGGTGGCGCCGCAAGTGGCTCTAGTTTGGACCAACACTTAGACAAGCACTGGCCCGGGGGGGTTAAAATAAAGATGACCCTTGGGATGCGCGACTCCCAAGGGAAAAAGGCTAGGTGGTGAATGGTAAAACCAAGGTTGGGCCTTGCTGGGGGAGTTTTATTCAAGGCGAACTATCAAGGGGTTCCCATTATAACCCAACCGCGTAAGGAACACAAAATCCGGGAACATAACACCGATATGACGGAAACTAGGGCGGCAAGAGTGGAACAAAACACCAGGCATAAGGCCGAGCCTTCCACCCTTTACCAAGTATATAGATGCCTTAATTAAAAAAGATATATTGTGATATCCCAACAAGTAAACATGTTCCAACAAGGAACAACATCTCCATGTTCCAACAAGGAACAAACTTCAAATCTTCACCTGCAACTAACAACGCTATAAGAGGGGCTGAGCTAAGCGGTAACATAGCCAATCAACGGTTTGCTAGGACAAGGTGGGTTAGAGGCTTGGTTCAACAATATGGGAGGAATGATAAGCAAGTGGTAGGTATCGCAGCATAGGCATAGAAAAAGAGCGAGCAACTAAGCAAGCAAAGATAGAAGTGATTTCGAGGGTATGGTCATCTTGCCCGAAATCCCGCAAGGAAGAAGAACGAGTCCATGGAGAAGACACACGGAGGTAGTCGAACGGGTCCTCACAACCGCGACGTTACCGGAACCAACCCGAAGAAGCAAACACCGGAAAGAAGCACACAACATAGTAAACAACCAACACATGAACATGATATGATATGCGGGATGCGATGCATATGCATGATTTGACAAGGAATGAATGAACCTGGCCTCAACTTGGAAATCCAAGTGTGCCACTGGAAAGGTGAGATTAAATCGCTTGAAAATGATATAAAGATCACCGGAATCGGAGTTACGGTTTGGAAATGGCAAGCGATTCAAATATGACTCTGGTCTGCGATTTATAGCAAGTAGCCATCTAAATGCAACAAGATGAACATGCTACAGCACCCAAACATGACAACAAAATACATGGCAAGAATGTATTCAAGATGCTTAACAAAAGTCTAGCACTGAGCTACGGCCAATTCATCCATTAACAGGTCCAAACCAGCATGGCAAAACTGCATATGGAAAACAGATCTCAGACTTAGTGAAATTAACACTTGTCTGGAATTTCAGATCAAGTAGCACTCTTCGGAGCAACAAAACAACGTGCTACAGGACCTGAACATGGCAAAGTAAGACATGGCATGGAGCTACTCAAAAAGCTTAACAAAAGTCCCTTAGTGACGTTGAGCCAAAAGGGATTAGAAAAATACTAACAAGCATGGCAACATAGCAAAAGCATAATCAGTTTTCAGACTTAGTGAAAACTGGCACATGCTGAAACATAACTCAAGTAGGCATGTTTACAAGCTCGATGCACTCACTACGGAGCAAGTCATGATAAACTAAGCATACATCTATCAATAACACACAAAATGCAAGCTAGACATGGCAAGAACAATAGCATAGCATGCACGGATCAACTACAACATCATCGGCAAAATTGCAAACAAGTTGACAATCTGCCCAGATTCACAAAGTAGCAAAAGTAGAGCTCGATTGACTCAAGCTAGGGTGCTCCATAATTGCAAACAAGGACATGAATGGATAGAGCACTAAAATATTAATAAAACTCCCTTACTGATCATCCTCAAAAGAGGCACGGATCACTCGGAAACAACATGAACATATGGCAACATGAGCTAAACAGGTCAAGGACTTAGTGGAAATGCTAAGTCCCTGAAAACAGAATTAACAAGTGCCTCACTTGGCAAGCTCGTGCTAGTCACCACACACATCACAAAAATACATGGGTTGCACCTCTGGAAAGATGACAAAACCCTTAACAAAACATATGTAGAGCATCAGGGCATATCGTGCACACAATAATCATGGCAAAAATGACAAATAACTAAATGGAGCAGCATATCTGACAATTAACTCAAGTAGCCTCCTTCTAACAGCATTTCGGGCATCAAGATGAACCCAAATGAAAATGATGCAATGGAATGAAATGATGTACTCTCTGAGATGAACATTTAGATATGCTATATGCATGAATCGGAGCTACGGATGCGGAGATACGATGCTATGAACATGGGCATGTGAAACATGGCAATTTCGGGGACCGGGATGAGGAGGACCCGGGACGAGGAGATCCAGGCGGGGCGAGGTCGTTTGGATGGCTGAAGTGGTGGATCTGGTCCACCCGACCAGATCTGGAGCGGATCGGGTCCGGCGACGGCGAGGTGGCCGGAGGCGTGGGAGACGGCGGCGGAGGGCGGGTCCGGCGAGGAGGCGCGCTGCGGGCGCATGGCGGCGGCGGGGGGGCCACACCGGCGAAGGGCGGCGCCGGCAAGAAGGAGGCAAGGCGCGGTGGCGCATGGCCACGGCGAGCACGGCGAGGCGGCGGCGGGGCGCATGGCGGCGGCGGTGCGGGAGGTAGGCGAGGCGGGGCGGCGCGGCGAGGTGGCCGGCGGCGAAGGCGCGCGGGCGCGGGCGGTGGCGACGCGGGGAAGCAGGCGCTCGGGCGGCGGCGGTTGGGCCCCGCAGGCCCGATCCGGGCCCGGGCGGGCCGCGGGGAGAGAGAGGCCGGCGGGGAGGTGACGTGGCGCGGCCTGGTTGGAGGAGAGGGCGGCGTGGCGACGTGGCGCGCCCTGATAGGCCGGAGTGAGGTGGCGGCAACGGCGGACATGTCCGGCCGGTGGTGGAGATTTTGTCCGGCGGCACGAGGAGCGGGACTAGGGTTTGATCTGCGCGAGATTTTCGAAGGGAATCACATATTTATAGGTAGAGGGAGCTAGGAGAGTCCAAATGAGGTGCGGTTTTCGGCCACGCGATCGTGATCGAACGATCAAGATGATGGAGAGGGTTTTGGTGGGTTTTGGGCCAAAATGGAGGGGTGTTGGGCTGCAACACACACGAGTCCTTTTCGGTCCCTCGGTTAACCGTTGGAGTATCAAACGAAATCCAAATGATACGAAACTTGACAGGCGGTCTACCGGTAGTAAACCAAGGCCGCTTGGCAAGTCTCGGTCCAATCCGGAAATGTTTAATCCCCACACACGAAAGAAAAGGTAGAAATGACCACCGGAGGAGAACGAAGCACCGGAATGCAAAACGGACGACGGGGAAAATGCTCGAATGCATGAGACGAACATGTATGCAAATGAAATGCACATGATGACATGATATGCAATGCATGACACACAAGCAATGACACGACAACAACAGCGAATAACTGGAGGACACCTGGCACATCGGTCTCGGGGCGTTACAGTACAGTAGCGAAAGAAGTATATATTAAATAAGTAGAGTAATATATAATATAAAAATATAAAGTTAAAAGACAGAATTTGAACTCATGTCATCGCGTTGCGAGCATCCGGCGCTAACCAGCCCAGCACATTTTTGTTGTAGACCATGCTGGAGATATATCTCCATGTCTACTCTTATATATACTCCATTAATTCCTAAATATTTGTCTTTTTCAGATTTCAAATGGACTACCACATACGGATGTGTATGTAGACATATTTTAGAGTGTAGATTCACTCATTTTGCTCCGTATGTCTTTTCAGGAAGGGGTCAGATTTGTCCTTGATTTATTTATGAGGTATCCAGATGGCACTGCACCGCCAAGAAAAGAGGGTAACATCAAAATTATGGACTGCTTTTTTGAGTATGTTGGTAAGGTCCGGTCATAGTCACTTGTTGAAATCTCTAAAAAGACAAATACTCCCTCCATCCGGAAATACTTGTCATCAAAATAGATAAAAGGAAATGTATCTAGACGTATTTTAGTTTTAGATACATATCTTTTTATCCATTTTGATGACAAGTATTTTCGGATGGAGGGAGTAGAAAACAGAGTTGGTGATGATGGTGTGCGTGCCATCCTGCAATATAGGTCGTCGGATTTATATCTAACGGATAGGAAAGAAACTATGGTAATTTTGCAAAAATATACCCACACATCTCTCTACGTTCACAAATATGGCCTTCCCTCGTTCAACCTTTTCTCTCACAAGATAAACTACTCATACAAATGCATCTTGATGTTCCGTGCAACGCACGGGCAGCTAGCTAATTTCTTTTAAAATAGTTGCTGTGATAATTGGGTTGAAGTGATATATTTTATGTCTGCCCCGAATGATTTCAGATTCACTAGTAGTAACAAAGAAAAGGTTGCCTTGTTAATTAACAGAAAACAGGGTGAAAACTATCACATGAGGCCGGTAAAAACAAGGCACACTGGGTTCAACGTCATCGTCACTACAGCTGTGCGCGCGCGAGAAGTCTACATATCGAGGGGGCTACCGAGCGAGGCACCGAGACACAATGTTTGAGAGAGAAACCAATTGAAAGATTACGATCAGATCGAGTTGTCACCCTTCTGCTGTCATTGTTGGGGGGGGAGAGAAAGACGTATCGAGAGTGTGCGCGGTAGGCACAGAGGCACAACTAGCGAGTGTGTGTGTGTGTGTGTTTGAAAGAGGAGTAGATAGATTATTATCAAGATCGATGTGCCACCCTAATCCTTCGGTGCCGGGTAGTGTGTGTATGTTTGAGAGAGAAGCCAGTCGATAGATTAGTATCAAAATCGAGGTGTCACCCTACTCCTTCGGTGTTGGGAAGTGTGGGTGTGTGTGGGGGGGGGGCAGTGACACTCACATATCTCTACTCTTATAAAAAAACAGAGTTGGTGATGATGGTGTTCCTGCCATCCTGCAATATAGGCCATCCGATTTATATCCGACGGACAGGAAGGAAACTATGGCAATTTTTCAAAAAGATACCCACAGCCCTCTCCGCATTTGCAAATAAGGCATTCCCTCGTTCATCCTTTTCTCCCACAAGATAAACTTCTCATACAAATGCATCTTGATGTTCCATGCAACGCATGGGCATCTTGCTAGTAGGGAGAAGGAGTTTGTGTGACACATATCTAGCTATATTAAGGGATAGGTAGATAGCATATGTGTGAGATACATTATTATACTTTGAGACATTAGTGGCTGTGGGTGGGCGGAATTAAAGGGGTGGGCGTGTTAGACATAGAGAGCGTGTGTGTTTCTGTGTGAGAGACTTGTAGGACGGGGTAGAAAGACGAATTTAACCCTGATGGAGGGAGACAAATACACGAAGTGCGCGTGTGTGATTCCGATGCCCACAAGGAAATGAGATATGTATGCCTGTGAGAGAGATTGCACAATTCATTCACGTATCACTATCTAGCGATCATGGACGTGCATCGCTTGAACATAAGTCAATATCTACTTCGTATCGTGGCCAAAGGTACAATATCGATTCAATGCTATAAAGGTTGGACACTCACATATCACATTTTTTCTATTTAAATAAGCCTTTTTAGTTGTGCATGCCAAAGTTACAGTGATGTTTCTTCAAACAACCAATGTAGCTATCATGAACATGCACCATTGTTACTCTTGCATTCAAATTCATTAGTCTTGGATGATTTAAGTTTCTATTTTGAAGTAATATATGTAATATTCATATATGAATTCAATGGGTACGCAATTTATGAAATGGAGGCTATGTAATCATATGAGGTAACACTTTTAAGTAGCTGACTACAATATCCATTTCTTTTTGTGCGCCTCTACACTAACACGTCAATGCATTATGTTTAAAGTAAATAACCAATGGCACTAAATTATCTATTTACACGAGAAATACATAGGCTGAGCGTTTGATCCCTTTTTTGTGAACGCGCCACTACACCCGTACGATTGGCCGCGCCCGTGTGAACGTCCAAGTTATTGGCGCATCATCCCGAGTTATTGTCTTTTTTTCTGGGGTGGACTTCACACCAGTTATTAACTGCTGACGCGTGCCCCGTATACACAATCTAGCATGACCTTCCCGCTAGCACGATCTAAAATTAGTTGAAACTGGATACTAACGATCCCGCGGGCGGCAAAATCTCCCGCCTCCTTCTAAAATTTCTGCCGCCTTAGTCTTTAGCATGCGAAATCCCCCTTTTGTCCTTGGTGCACGGAGACCAACAGTTACAATACCGCCCTCATCTACATGATAGGTCGGGGCTGCTTTGGTAACTTCCGGTTCCCCCACTACACGGCACCCCCATTTCCTCTCCCCCTCCCACAAAAACGACTAACTCCACAGCACCAGAGCATCTTACATCACGCTGTCCGTACTTCATCGCCCTTTCTCCCCTCCCCTCTCGAAACCCTAGACTGCTCATCCACCGGTGTACCATAGCCCATTCACTGCCAGCGGCGTCCACCTTGCCGGATCTGCTTCTGCGGCCGCATCTACCCCTCCCACCTCCCCTAGAAACAAGTAGACTGCTCATCCACCACTGTACCATAGCCCATTCAATGTTGGCCTTGTCCATGACGCGGGATCTGCTTCGCCGGTACTCTCATCAACCATCGCGCATCTGCAGCGGCTCATTCATACTCCCCACCAGAGATGCTTCGTCCACACACCCCGGAGCCGCCCCACCGACGCCCCCGTCGACGGCCTCTGATCCTCTTCGCTGACACCTTCCTCAACCCTATCGAAGCCGCTTCACCGACACCTTCCTCAACTCTACCGGAGCCGCTTCGCCGACACCATCGTCAACCCTACCGGAGTAGCTTCGCCTATACCATTCTCAACCCTACCGGGGCCGCTTTGCCAACTCACAAGTCCACGGCCTCAGATCCGCTTCCTCGCACCGTCATCCAACCAACCGGAGAAACTTTTGACGCCCCGTCCACGGCCGCAGATCCACATCGTTGACACCACCCTTAACCCAACCATCAGAGCAGCTTTTGGCGCCCCGTCCACGGTTGCAGATCCGGATCATCGACACCATCCTTAACCCAACCACTGGAGCAGCTTCTGACGCCCCGTCCACGGCCGCAGATCCGCGTCGTCGACACCATCCTTAACCCAACCACCAGAGCAGCTTCACCTACGCGCTCGTCCATGGCTAGAGATCCGCTTCACCCACACCGTAGTCCACCCTACCGGAGCCGCTCCACAAAAACCCTACTCGACGGTTCTAGATCTCCTTACCGGACCCTGACAGCCAGCGCAGCGTCATCACCCTCGACGTTTCTAACCTGATTCCCACCATCTGGAGAGATGCCAAGCACCCGCCACGACCTACGTACTTGTCACCTTTAAACCCGTCCAGCATCACATGCCCGATGTACTTCAAATATACTAACCAGTCACTGTTACCTGTTATGCAGCTGGTAAAAACTACAAGGACGATGTTTCTTCTGGATCTAACAGCTTGGCCAACCAAGATCCTGGACTGAGGCATTGCTATGATCTTGTAAGCGCGTCTCTCTCTCTCTTGTATTGTCTGTGCCTGCCAGCGTGCTTTGCTAGGATTTTCGACCAGTAATCCCTTTGTGTAGACAATGATTTCTACTACTGGCTGCTAAATTAGATATGTAGATGTCATACATGATACTACCTTGTACCTCCGTTCCTAAATATAAGTCTTTCTAGAGATTCCACTATAGGCTACATACGGAGCAAAATGAGTGAATCTACACTCGAAAATGCATCTATATACATCTGTATGTGGTCCATACTGGAATCTCTACAAAGACATATATTTAGGAACAGGGGCAGTACATTACACAAAATCGTAGGTGGCATGTGGGAATTCCAGTGCACTACATTAGGCTCCCTTAGAGTGCCTGCTAGTCCAGCATACAGAGTCATGGCTAGTTTATGGTACGCATACAATCGTTAATTGGTGGTTTAAATATGCGCAAGGGATATGCAATGTAGTATCATGTAGAGATGTCTGGAATTAGCCGTGTCAACTTGCAGATAGGGTTACACAATGAAAAAGTACAAGATGTATGTGGAAATTTCATGGAACATCGCAAAAAAAGGAGAGGCAACGGTGAGCCTATACAGTGTGCTATGGTACGTCACTCCTCCATTGCAATCATCGTGACATGTTATTTGTATGCCAGTTCTATTAGCCAAGTTTCTTAGGGACAGTTATTACGAGTTATCTAAGAAAATAAGCACCTGTGAATATAAGCTCCATGTAATAAGCCAACCACACTACAAAAAAAGACACATCCGTGACATTTTGGGCCGAACGAAATTTCTTTCTGTCATACATATGACACTTCTATGACGATAATTGTGACAAAACCCGGTATCATCATAGATGTGGTGGGCTCCTACTTCTATGACAAAAAATCATGACAGAAAATGGGCTTTTCGTCCTGGGCGGGCCGGAGACACAGCTGCATGACATTCTTTGGACCGTCCATGACAGAAAAAACCGTGGTAGAAGCGAGGGGGGGGGGAAATTTCGGGGAGTTCCTGGTTACGGTGGGAGGTCGGGGGCCGAGCGATGCACGTTTCTCTCATACACATACGCGCGTGTGTGCGAGGCGTTGGCTCTAACTGAACCCGAGCGAGGCGTTGGGCTCTAACTGAACCCGAGCGATTGCACTGCAGGCTACCCGTTACTGAACCCGAGTGATCGATCGATGGATGTTAACTGAACCCGATCGAGCGATTTCTTCGCTACTGCTGCTAACTGAAGCTGATCGAGGCTGCCTCCGGGATGAACAGTGAGCGTTGCGGGGGGGTTTGGATGAACAGTGAGCGGTGGCGTTGCCTCTGGATGAACAGGACCCCGTGGTGTGGTGGAGGGTTGGATTAACAGTAGACGGTGGAGGGGTGCCCGTGGAGGGGTGGTTGAACAGGACCCCGTGGTGTGGAGGGCTGGATGAACAGTAGACGATGGAGGGGTGCCCGTGGAGGGGTGGTTGAACAGTAGCCGGTGGAGTAGCGCGCGGTGGAGGTTGGATGAACAGGAGCCCGTGGAGGCTGGAGGAGGTCGACGGTGGAGATGAACAGTATCCCATGGAGTCCCGTTTTGCAGTACGCCACAACCCTCCCGATGAACAGGACCCCCGTTTCGACCGTAGCGCTCCAACACAAGTCTGTTTCGTCCGTTTTGCGGTACGCCACACCCCTCTCGATCAACAGGACCCCAGTTTCAACCGTAGGAGGTCCGTTTCCTCCGTTTTTGCAGTACGCCAGACCCCTCCCGATGAACAGGATCCCGTTTCGAACGTGGCCGGTCGAACACAAGGCCGTTTCCTCCATTTTGCGGTACGCCAGGCCTCGTTTCCATCGCCTGTTCCATCCAAGCCCTCCCGATGAACACGACCATGCATTCCGTTCCGACCTAGCCGGTTGGCTCCCATGCGTTTCGTTGCCTCTCGATGAACACGACGCATTCTGTTGCCTCCCCATGAACACGACGCATTCCGTTGCCTCCCCATGAACACGATGACGTCGCTGCCTCCCCATGAACACGACGACGCTGTTTCTTCGTTCCGACCCAGTCATGTACACGAGCCCTGGCCGTACGTATGCGTGAGTAGGCGTTTGAGACCCCGCCCGTATGTACACATAGGTGGCCGTATTTTCTTTCTTGCACCCTGGTCGTTGTACGTACGTGAACATGCTACGTGCGCGCCTCTACTACGACACATACGCGCCTCTACATCCACCAATATATATGTGCGTACACGTTCGTGACCAGAATGACAATGCTACGTACGCTTCGACCAGGTCGGTCTCGACTGTCAGGCACTTCCTTGCCTCCGAAGATGTAGCTGGTGGGTCCCAGTAGTCAGGGGGGAATCATTTTTTTTGCCCGGACGCACTTCCTTGCGTGCGAAGATGTAGCTGATGGGTCCCAACAGTCAGGGGCAAACGTTTTTTCGCGAAATATGGTGGCCCATCCGGTGGGTCCCCGTTGTCAGGTGGAGGAATAATTATTTTGCACGTAATAAGGAGGCACTTCCTTGCTGCGGCCGTGGACCCAGCTGTCAGCCTCTCCATGTACAGTCCATGTCCGATGGAAGCCGTTCCTTGACCACATTGACCACGCCGTGCCGAGAGCACCAGGGCGGTGGACAATGGTGAGGCCTAGGAAGGGGACGACGCGGAGCCGGGGAAGACGAGGCAGTGGATGCCCACGCGTAGAGGAGTACGAGGGTTCACTGGTTCACTATGGTGTGAGGCTGCCGTTGCCGCAGAATAACAGGGGGTGTGGGTGAGTAGAGGGATGGCCTGGCCAGCGGTGGGAGTAGTAGGGGGCGGTGAGGCCTCCGCCGCATCGCAGCCGGCAACGGGAGGCAGGAGCACGAGGCACGACCGGCGCTGGTTTGGGCGGCTGGAGCAAGAAGACTAGAGGTTGAAGAAGCACTACGGCCGTTGGATGGACATTGTACGGTCACTGGAGCAAGAATCGTGCATATTGACTAAGTTGACAAAGCCCTCCGTCCCCGTCAATTTAGTAGGCCCACAAGTCAGCCTGCCACTATACTGGGTCCCAGCAAACAGGGGGAGTATTCATTTTTTTGTGCGTAATAAGGAGGCACTTCCTTGCGTGCGAAGATATAGCTGGTGGGTCCGAGCTGTCAGCGGCGGTAACGTTTTTTTCGCGAAATACAGAGGCCCTTTCGGTGGGTCCCTAATGTCAGGTAGAGGAATCATTATTTTGCGCATAATAAGGAGGTATTTCCTTGCGTGCGGCCGTGGACCCAGCTGTCAACCTCTCCACGTACAGTCCACTTCAGATGCATGTCGGTCATTGACCATGTTGACCAGGCCACGCCGAGAGCACCAGGGCGGTGGACGATGGCGAGGCCTAGGAAGGGAACGACGCGGAGGCAGTGAAGACTCGGCAGTTGTTTCCCACGTGGAGGGGAGTACGACTGTACGAGGGTTTACTGGTTCGTTTGCCGTCGCCGGAGAATAACAGCAGGTGTGGGTGAGTAAAGGGATGGCTAGGCCAGTGATGGGAGTACAGTGGGGCGGTGAGGCCTGCATGGCAGCAGAGCCGCCCGCGGGGAGGAGAGAGCACGCAGTCCCGCCGGCGCTTGTTTGAGCGGCTGGAGCAGGAAGAGCAGAGATTGAAGAAGCACGATGGCCGTTGGATGGCCATCCAACAGTCACTGCTTGTGCGTCAACCTTTTTTTAGAAAAGCCTCAAATATGTGGAAAACAGCATACAGCCCATCTGTCATTATTTCTAATAATTTACTGCCCATTTGCTAATTATTAAGGTTTTTTTGGAGCCCATATTATTTTTGTTAGCATTACAGCCCATATTGTGGCCACGGTTAAAAAATTATATGAATTTTGCATATTTCGGTGCGGTCCGAACTGTTTTTAATCCCAAAATTTCGACTCACGTTCAAACTGATTTTAAAAATAAATGTATATCAATATAAAATCCAACAAATTCTCCACACATAAAAATTAATGTAATTTAAAATCTCGAAATGAAAAAAAAAGATATTTGAAACTAATTGCCGGTTTGATGTGTTTTAAAAATGTACAGCTCATTTCTCATTACTGATGGGCCATTTTCTCGGCCAGCCGAATGGAAGCTCTCCTCGTCTTGAAAGATTTGTAGCCCAACAGGCCTGACAAAGTGACTTGGCAAATCACAAAAAAACTGGGCTGTGGCCGTGGACCCAGCTGTCAGCCTCTCCACATACAGTACTGTTCTGATAGAATATCGTTGACAAAGTTGACCACACCGCGCCGAGAGCACCAAGGCGGTGGACGACGACAAGGCCTAGGAAGGGGACGACGCGGAGCCGGGGAAGACGCGGCAGTGGATGCCCATGCGGAGAGGAGTACGAGGGTTCACTGGTTCGCCTGCTGTGTGAGGCTGCCGTCGCCGCAGGGCCTGGCTAGCGGTGGGAGTAGTAGGGGGCGATGACGCCTCAACGGCAGCACAGCCGGCCACTAGAGGCAGGAGCAGACGGTCTTCCCGGCGTTGGTTTGGGCGGCTCATGCAAGAAGAGCAGCGATTGAAGAAGCAGCAGGACCGTTCGATTCAAACCCAACGGTCACTACTGCTAGAATCGTTTGTTGACTAAGTTCACAAGCCCTGCGTACGCGTCAACTTAGTAGGCCCACAGGCCAGCCTCCCAACCAGTGCGCCCCAGATGTCAGTGGGAGGAAATTTTTTTCGCGTAGTAAGAAGGCAGTTGATTGCGCGCGGCCAGGCCAGCAGAGGGAGTAGGGTGGGCCAGGGAAGCCTGCGCGGCATCACAGTGGGCCACAAGAGGAGGGAGCAGGCAGTCCCGCCGATGCTAGTTTAGGCGGCTGGAGCAGGAATATCAGAGATTGAAGAAGCACGTCGGCCGTTGGATGGACATCCAAGAGTGTGACTGCTGCTAGAATCGTGTGTTCATTGACAAAGCCTTGCGTAAACAAGTCAGCCTCGAAATATGTGGCGTGTACAACCCATTTGCTATTATTTTTATAATTTTTACTCATTTTCTAATTCATATGGAATTTATTGCAGCCCGTTTTCCATTTTTAGAATTGCTGGCCATTTTCTGTCAGTACCACGGTTAAAAAATTAACTAAATATGTGGGAAATTTTGAAATTTTGCAAATTTTCGCTGGGGAACGAAATATTCCTAATCCAAAAATTAATAGCCATACTAAAATAAATTTAAAAATAAATTAGTACTATGTCATGTTAAATCCAACGAAATACGTATAAGATATCAGTGAAGAACAAAAACAAAAAAAGAAACTTATATCCCATTTGCTATAAAATTTTTGGAATTTTCAACCCCTTTTGATATTACTTTTAATAGACATTGACCATACTCTTAAGCCAGGTCGGAATGCATCCCTCCTCGTCTTGAAAGATTTGCAGCCCAGTAATTCGGAGAAAACAAATAGGCCTAGCTTGGGTATTCTTCAAAAAGAAATACTGGGCTACATATTTTCCCAAAGAACTGGTGCATGAGCATTTAGCTTTATTTATTTATTTATTTACTTATTTATGTTTAGGGGACCATGAGCATGTACCTGGGTCGGATTCATGTGAGAGCCTCCCTTCCAGTTAATTATGGGCTTCTCTATTGGGCCTTGATCAGTGGGTTGCATGTTATCAACAAGTGGAAAATGTGTTCCGTACGAAAAATAGTATGCGCTACGTACAGTACGGGGCACTAAAGGATCGAACCGTGCAACAACTTCCAAAACATTGTGTTTGTCGTTCTAACAACATATTTATTCAACCAACAGACGATATATACTACTGATTATACATTGAAAACAGCAGCAGCAACTAGGGCCGGGGGTGCAATAGAAGCAGTAAGCAGGCCAGAAGAGTGAAGACACAACTCTCTCTTCCAAACCAAACATCAGCCATCATTACAAAAGGGCTACCAAAAAAGAACAAGTGTATGCATCAAACTAAATAAAGATCCTACTACACCAAGTGTACGCATCTAACTAACTGGCTCAGTTAGACGTTACTATTTATTAAGCTGTGGAGATTGGCTGACGGCTTGAACCAGATGGGTGACTGACGGGGGAAACTCCAGCCAGCAGGTCGAAGTCTGATACTTGCGACCCTCTCTCCTACTTTGGGCTGCAGAGCGTGGAGGCACATATTAGGGTATGGTGCATGCAGAGACGCATGGTACGCTGTGTACACACAGTTTTGCCTGATGAACAAAACCGCGCTCCCATCATGATCCTTGCCGTCGGTTATCTCCTGGTTAATCGGATAATTCAGTCCAACAAACAGAGAGCGTGTACCAAGGCTACTTACCAGCCTCCAGTCAAAAATTCCTGAAGGCCCAGAGAAGCTGGGATCCTGCTCAAAGACCTTGCAGTGACTGTGATTGTATTCCGCGAAACAACACGTTCGGTACGTGCGAACGATCATCAATCTTTCGCTGTCGTCTGATCGATCCAGGAACCACCTGCAACTGCCATGCCGCTTTTCTTTGAAAGGTTCTGGGATTAGGAAGGGTAGGGACACTAGGCGGCCTACAACATCATATCAAGTTGGAGTCAATAAAGAAGGGCTCTTGATTTAGTCAATCTTAAGAACAACATGTTATGAGCATGAATATTTTTTCAGCAAATGTTGACAGTAATATAAGCAAGCCATCATGATATCATAGGAAAGTAACTTACTGCTGTAACAACCATTTGTAGCGATGACTGGAGTAGGCCAGCAATACGTCCAGCCATAGAAGGAGTCAACGGCGTAAATGAAGCCCTTGTGTTCAATGGCATCAGAGAACCATGGAGGATGTACGATCATGCGATGGACGTGCAGATTTATCCACTTACCGCAGTGACCTGTCAGACAGGCGAGACCGCGGTGGAAGAACGCAATTAACCTGAAGTCTTTATAATTCGCAGATCTTGTGGGCACTTGGCAGATTACAACCTTGAGCAAATCAAACTTGGTACCATGGTGGCTACTGTAAAATTCCGAGTATTCTGGGTCGCGGTGCCAAAGCAGTGCAGTGTTAATCGAAGGAAGGGGGATCAATCATCGGGTATAGACCTCCACGAGCATCCAGCTGCCGCGACCGTCGATGAGCACCATCCAAGACGTGTTCATGCCGACCCAGTACATACCGTTAATGTAGTTGAGGCTGACGGGGATCGGATCGCAGTCAAGGGGGTTGATGCTCGCCACCCTACGATCGTTATGCTACGTGACACGCCGTTTCTGAAGATCAGGCGGCATCAGCAAGCAAGGAGCTGGCTTAAAAAGCTCCGGCCTGAGGGCTTTGAGTAAATGGTACAGCCCCGATGAGCACGCGGCAAGCGGCATGGTACTGAGATTGTCCACACACGAAACAATGAGCTTGATTACCTCTGTGGGGAGCGAATTCCAGCCACTCTTTCGACGGACGCTGCTCGGTTCTGCCATTGTTAGTGCTTGGGTTTCGGATGAGCGGGGAGGCGCCTTAGCGGGGATGGAAGAGCGGACAAAGATGGAGAAGCGAATATGTGCTATGGGAAGTGGACAGGTGATGATGACTACAACACGCCGCTTGACTTACGAGACACATACCGGCAGCATAGGGTCATATCGAAGTCATACAACTTGCTTGAGTGATCACAGTACTTGTACTCCCTACAGTACCTGCTACTATGCCCTAACTTGCTTGAGTAAAGTAGTAATAGTGGAGTAGGACTCTGCTCTACTACTAGCACCGGAGTAGTATGTTCTAATCTAAAATAGTTACAAACTTTAATGCCCGAGTGTGGAACGACTACGAACCGCCATCGGTGCTAACTCCAATCTTGCAAGTCATGGATTTGTTTCTTTTTAACTTTCTATATGAATCTGTAGCCAGCCTGCAAGTCATGTACACTGTACTGATAGTGGAACCCACAGAGTACTTGGAATACAAGATTAAGGATGCAATTAACTTTTTATAGAGGGAGAATCATACACGCAATTAACTCAAATGGATTGGACGTGACTCTATTATTCTCCAACGGCAACCGAAAAATTTCCTCCCGCGGGCCGGAGTAGGTTTCTCGGTTTGCATGCGGGTTTAACGGAGGGGTTTAATGGAGGCGAGGAGGCGTGTTTAGCCGGGCGTGCAGTGGACGGCGCAGTACTATTCGATTTGACAACTTCAACTAGTATATTATAAAAACAAAGAAGAGTAGTAGAGATAGAGATAAGAATAGATACTAGGGAGGAGCACCATCTACTGCTTCGTGGGCTACTCCTGCGTTCCATTCGGTGGCCGCAACGTCCCCTACAGCCACTCCCTCCTGCGCTCCATTCGGCGGGTGCTATTGAAATTTGGGGAGCGCACTCTCGCGACTGCTAGCAGCGACGACTTCACCGACGACGACTTCTTCCCCGACCTCGGCAACCTCTTCCTCAACGACATGGGCGACAACCTCAACGCCAATGGTGCTGCTCCCGTTGCACCGTATGTGTTTCTGTCCTTCCTGTTCGAAATCGTGGTAGAATTCATGTTTCTAGTTTGTGTCCTAGATTTGATCTGTTCATCTACTATGCTAGTCCGCATGATTAGTTTAATCTATGTTATAGTTGTCATGATTTATTTTGTAGTAAATCTCGTAGTAACTTGCTCATATATTCAATTGGTGGAACATCCCCTACAGCCACTCCCGTTTCACGAACGGCCTGGTCGATGCCTCCAAGGAGCCCTTCTTCTACTGCTATGAGTGCCCGGTGCCATTTTGGGGCTCGCCAGCGGACATCGTGCATCACCTGACGTAGGCGTGCGGCAATCACTACTGGCCCTTGGCGAAGAACATCAAGTACGAGACGTGCTACCCGTTCACCGTGCCAGAGTCGCTGGAGGATCAGTGCCGCCTGCTAGTCTCGGAGGAGGACGGCAGCGTCTTCTTCTTGATCGTGGCCACCGGCGAGGCCCGCGCAGGCCGCCGCCACATCTCCGTAGTGTGCGTCAGGGGCGACGCCGCTGATGCTGACACTGACACGAGGCCTATGTTCGCGTGCGTGCTCACTATTACTACCCCTCGGAGGTACGTGGGCGGCAACACTGGCTACGCCAAGCATACTTGGACTCTGCCGAGCTGGGACCTTCCCGCCGATGTGGACATGGAAAACCCATGGTGTTATTTGAACTCCAACAATGTGCACGGGGACTCCAAGGAGGTTCACCTGGACATCTGCATTTTCAAGTTAAATGTTGATCATTAGTCTTCGCTCATTGTAATCCGCTGTCTAAGCATGTGGAGACTTCCTTGCAGGATCTTGCTCTATTGGAGTATCGCCCATGAATAAAAGTGTATCCGTTTATGGTTTAGTCTGGAATCTTCCATGTATGAATTTTTACTACAGTACTGGTGAAAGACTTACGATGAACCATTTCTTACATCTCCTCTGCCTGCTTGCAAGTCATCCTGATTTAATCCCTCCGTCTAGGTGTATAAGGGCATGGTTAATATTACTTAATAGTATAGCCAACTGTTGACTATAAGAAAGTGCCATGTCATCTGTAGCCAACATGTATAACAATCGATACTCAAAAACTAATTCTTAAATATCATTTCTTGCAAAGCACAATAAGTGTTATTTCTTCACAAGTTTTGGATTCAGGTTGAACAATTGAACGCTTTTGTTTGCAAAAGATACCTTTTTATCTATTTCACCCGGATGTTTGTGAGCTCTAGAGATGAAATAATATCTGAAGAAACCTATCTATACCCGTTACACATGAGATGACCCCACATCCTTTGTTAAAATAAACAACTCCCCGATCAATGCATTTCACTCTTCGGTGCTACGCACGGGCACCTTACTACTATAGATTAGTACGACCAAAAATTGAACTAACATTATATATAGTACGATAAATGCTGATGCATGTCACCTAAAATTATATCATTCAAAACTATGTTCAAATACGAATCCAACGATATAGTTTTTGTTGACATGCACTAACATTCTGTCAGTTAAATCTTCGGTCAAATTCAATGGGGGACTAATAAACCATGACCTATGTAGTACAAGTGTAGAGGGTGGCGCTGCACGGGAGTCTCACCTCTCCCCCCGCCCGTGGCGCGGCAGTAAAGCCGTCATATCACAAAACCCAACCACTCCCAGTAATAAGTGGCCTGGTAAAATAAACGGACAAGCAACCATCACATCCCTCCGTCTTTTTTGCATTTCATCTCTCTGCATTTACTTTCTCCGGTTCATCTCGTACACTCGATCCCTAGCTACTACTCCTAGGGCCAGTTCTTTTGGCGGCTTCCCCAGCTTTTCCCACAAGACTAGTCACAGTGGAGAGTAACAATAAGGCGCCTCACTCATTTGTTTGGGCTTCTAAACTACTACTCCATCCTGGTTTATTCCTCACCATTGTAATTTATGCTAAATTTTGACCAAAGATTTAACTAGTTTATTCCTCACCATTGTAATCCCTCTGTCTTACGGAAACCAAATAATCCCAAAACACTTAGACGCGGTGCATTAACTTCTACCTCGTTTCTTGTTTCTTGACATATCAACCAATAAGAGATAAAGAGTGTGCCTGCTTTTAATGACTTGAGATATCAAACACGACATGCAATGGTTAGTTCATTGCATGCAATACTATTAATTAGCAAATAAACATTAACGTTTCTCGTTTTCTCCTCCTCCTTGGTCACGGTGCACAGCCTAAGATGACTTACTCACCTAGACGGATGGAGTAGTGCATGTGACATGCACTAACATTTCATTAGTTAAATTTATGATCAAAATTTGACACAGATTACAATGGGGACCAATAAACCAGGACGGAGGTAGTAGTTATGGGATTACTAATCTAGAAGCCTAAAAGAACTGGTTTGGGAATTTGCATACCTTTCCAACCAGTGAGATACTCCATACAAAGTACGACGGAGAAATAACCACAGAGAAGGAAGCTAAAAGTAAACAATCAAACGAGCATTTTTGCATTTGTTTTGCATTGAATCGTTTCACAAGCTTGACTAGTGCTGGTTTTCTACTTTTACAAAAACCGCATCGTAATGTTAAAATGTGCATTTGCACGTACATAAGTAATAGTAGTACTCCCTCCATCTAGGTATATAAGTCTTCCCTCCTTCTTGGTCATGGTGCACAACCAAAGATGACTTATTTACTTGGATGGAGGGAGTAGCACAGTCTGCAAGCATATATCGAGAGAGACATGTAGTGCGATAGTATATAGTAAAGTTTGTGCTATATGCACGTACTTGCAAAATGCGTACGAATACACAAGGTTTCCGAACTTTCCATTTTACATACTTAATTAAGGACGCTAAAAATTCTGAACGTTCGGGATTTAACATTTGCGTCCCAAAACTAATGAGATCGCCTTACGAAACAAAAATTATACTCCTCCTAAAAGCCACGACACTCGCAGGAGCGCTTGCGGTGCGCCACGAGTGCCCTCGTGCGTGGCTGTTTCCCAGCGCGTCGACACAACGCCTCTTCCTCAGCCTCGCAAATCGCGAGGTACTGATTGGCGGCTTGCCGGCGGGCGAGCGCGATCTCACCGGTGTGGTGATCCGGCGCCAACAGGTACTCCTCCTCACTGGAAGCGTGCACCCGGTCCACGTACTGACAAGCGTAGATGAGTCGCTTGGGCCCGACTGCACTCAGGGCGTCGACATGGGCGTCCTCCGCCACCCTCACGGCCCTCGCACGAGCCTTCTGCCAAAGAGCCAATCGCCTGACTCTCTCGGACGCGACATAGGCCTCCCAGGCAGCTTGTTCCATGGTGCGCTTCTCTTCCTCGGCCTTCTTCTCCGCCTCTATTTTGGCGTGCTCTGGTGGAGGCAAAGCCTCCCACAAGGCGACATACATTTGTTTCCAAAGCTCCTCAAGGCTGGGGGGGCTCGGCGGGCGGCGTGGCGTTTTCCTCGTAGCGGGGAGCCGAGGCGTCCTCCGACGCGCGTGCTGGCGAGATTGGGAACGCCGACGCATCCACCTTAACGCGTCGCGGCGAGTAGCGGAATGCCGACGCGTCCTCCTCGACTAGTGGCGGCGAGGAACGGAACGGCGACGCGTCGTGGTGCGGCGAGGAGCGGAACACCGACGCGTCCTCCTCGACTAGTGGCGGCGAGGAATGGAACACTGACGCGTCGTGTAGCGGCGAGGAGCGGAACACCGACGCGTCCTCCTCGACTAGTGGCGGCGAGGAACGGAACGGCGACGCGTGACCATCCGCGCGGTGCAGCGAGGGGCTCCTAGGGCTTGGGAGGGGTGATGCCATGGTGGTCGACGTGAGAGGGAGGGGAGGAGATAGCGATGACCTTGAATGTGAGGGGGAGGAGATAGCGATGTCGTGGGAGGCACAATATTTATAGCGAGCAATGGCACACCTACGTAAGATATGGACTGAGCTGCACTGACTTAACTACAGGTCCAGTTGCGTCACTGACATGTGGGCCAGACCCCTGTTGGGCCCATATGTCAGTGACCCAATGCACCTGCAGTTAAGTAACAGCTATGTGGGCATATTTGTTGGAGTAAATTACGGGGGAGCGAAGGGGTGGAAATATTGCTGGTCACAACGGATTGGACGAGCGTGGGGGAGGAGAGTCATGCATGCAGATTTTTTCACACAGGGTGGAGTGGTGGGATTGCCGGAGGGAGAAGGAGAGTTTGGCAGGCATATTGTTTCCACACATGGGGAACGGTGCATAATAAGTCATCTTGCATGCCGGGCTAGGTATAGTCTCAAGTCATTAAAAACATACACGCCCCACACATGCTCATATTTCAAGGTGCACTAAATTATTGCATGCGATGATTAAGGCTGCCATAATGGTGGTATCTTAGCTGGTATCATGCACACGGGAATAGCAAACATGCACACGGGAATAGCAAACATGCTGATGTGGCAAAAAAATTGCTTGTCTAAAAAAGGCAAAAAAATTGCTCATTTATAGCCGGTCGAAGTCTCAAAGGGCGCGACCGCGCGAGGGAGGCGAAGGTCGTGGGAGGCGCGGCGTTTGACGGAATTAAGTGAAGTTACATCCACGCACCGGCATGGCGTGCGAACAGGCAGAAGCTATACCGTCAGGCCTACGATATGGGTCTAGTAGACATGACATCTAGTGGGTCTCGCATAGTTCTCGAGAACTCTTTGGGGGCTTGCAGCCGTTTATCCACCGGGCATGCCAGCAACCCACGCCGTTCGCACGCCCTACTCCTCCCCGTCTTCTACCTTACAACAGTTCGCTCCTAGTCGTCCCGTCCTTTCACATTAGTTCGCTCCCAGTTTTTTTTGCGGGGTACAACAGTTCAACTTCTCCTAACGCTCCTCCAAAATCCATGGCCTCCCAAATCTCCATGGTCGCCGCTGAGTACCAGGTTAGAGCCATCACCGGCGATCAGTTCATCGTCATCTACACACGTGGATCCGAAACGGTGAAAGCATGGCTTGCTCGCTTCCTATGCATGTTCAACAGTTCAATGGATGAGTGGGTCGCTGGGCTAGATGTTGAGTACACCACAGTCCTGGGACGAGAGAAGGATCTAAAGGACGAAGAGAGGAAGAAGCCCGCCGTGATCCAGGTTTGCGTACATAACGTTTGCTTGGTCTACCACATATGCCATGTCGATGTTGAGTGCCAGGATTTTAAGAACTTCCTCAAGGACAAAAGAGTGAAATTCGTTATTGTAGGCTTTAAGAATGACAGGGATGTCCTGCGTCGGATAGGTCTCGTTGTAGGCCAGCCCTTCGATCTCCAGAAGGCAAGCCTGGTGTCCTCCTATCAACCTTCAATGCTGACCCTGGCAGCAGCCATGATTGATCCTTCGTACGCTAAACTCAAGAAACCTCATCACGAGTTTCATCATGCATGGGAGTCGAAGACAGTAGATGAAGATCACATCCTGTACGCAGCAATGGATGCCTACCTTTGTTTAAATATCTACAAGGGTTGGATGAAGAAGCAGAGCCTAGTGTCTGGTTCAAGCAAAGAAGAGTCGGCGAAGAGGAAGAGGAAGAGGGACGAGGATAAATTCGAGGACGTGGACTCGGACTCCGAGTAGGTGGCAGTGCCGTCGCTCATGCTGGTTCTACTGCAGTGTCAAGCGGACTAGTTGCTTAGTTTATTTTCAAGGGTGTGTTGTGCTGAGGCCCCAGCAGAACTATGCTTATGTTCTTTCTCGTTATTTGAACTCTTTAGTACGTACAGTAGTACTAGTACTATGTCTTACTACTGTTCTTCTTGTAGTTGGTACTACTGCTCGTATCTTCATGTTCCTATTGTACTTAATACGTTCGTACTTGTAGTATAATTTGGGTCAGTCGATTTGTGAAAGAAGTTCGACGGAGCGAAGGAAGAAGACCGTAGAAGAGGTGGAAGAAGCCCTTCTAGCCATCCATGTTGCATCAAACGGCTCACATGATTCGACTGACCCAAATTGCTCCTTCAGATTGCAGGATCCACGTGGCATTCAAGGTCTCGAAGGTAGATTCCGCGTCCACACCCGGTTTGCGGGCTCGACGCGCGCGCGACCGGCTTCCGCCGCGACAGCCACCATGCGTGCCTCCTCCGCGCGGGTGGAGACGACAATGACACGCTAGTTCCTCCTAGCCGACGTGCTGGAGCACGTGCTCGTCCTCCTCTCCGTACGCTGCGTGCATAAACACGGCCCCACCAGCTGCTCGCGTGCTTGGCAGCGCGGCGGCATCGCGAGGAGGGACTGCAGACGACGTGAACGGGCGAGCCTTCGGCTTCATGGCACAGGGATGGCGGCGACACGGCGGTGATGGGCGAGAAATTGTTGGCCGGAGCAGGCGGGCGCCGGCATGGACAACGGCGGCAGCGGCATATTGATGAGTGCGCGTGTGGGAGCTTACTTTAGTTTTATATATAAGGTTGGTCAAACTTAAAATAAAACTGTACTAGTACACGTAAACATTACACTTAGGCAGCGCTTTTATTAGTTAGTACCACAGCCACGATACGGAATCCTGTGCAAGCGCGTGAACCGTGGCCGCGCGGTCGATCGAACGGTGCGTCACCGTGTCGCGCTCGAAGGACATCCACCGAACCTTTTTGTGTGTATGAAAACAATCCTCGAATATTACTCAACTTTTTTTTCCTGTGAAAGTTCTTGACGCTGCAATATTTCCATATATTTGAATTTAGCTCCAGTTCGTGTTTATTTGGATTTGGACGTTTTAGGTGCGCCCTAGTTTTTTTAATAATGATTTTGTGTGTGTGACTGAGAGAGAACGTGTGTATGTGTCCATATGTGTGTTGTGGCGGAAGGGCAATGTGGAGACGGTGTGCGTGTGATACAGACATAGAGAGGTGTGAATGTGCAAACGATCATGCATGAGTGAGACATAGACAGATGCCGATGCGTTGTGTATACATGAGAGAACGGTCTTCTAGTTTACTTATGTGTGTGTGAGAGAGAGAGAGAGAGAGAGGGAGAGAGAGACAGAGAGAGGAGCATCCATAACACAACAACCATCTCTCTCGATTCGTCCGTCCCTCGCACGGTCGCATGCAACACATGCATCAACGCGCACATTTTGACACCCTCACCCGGCCCCTGCCCACCTCAGGGCCCGCACAATCTCTTCGTGAATACCCATTCTCTCCTTAGGTTTGTTTTCTCTCAATATCTGACACACACACACACAAAGAGAGAGAGAGAGACGCAGCACAACACACACACACACACACACACTCCTCCGAGCACACAGTTCATCCCCATCCAAGGTTATACGGCGACCACTCTCGCCTGTGCTTCTTTGCACCCCAACATGCACAACACCTCAATCTTCAAAGAGGGCATCGAGCAGATCGAAGACGGCGGCCACACCGCGCTAGAGAATGCGGGGTCATTTGGAAGCAGGGTGATGCGACGACGGCTGACTGACTCCTCCCCCCACCCTCTCTCTCCTGCACAAAATTACCAATCCCTCTCTCCCCCGCACAAAATTGTCAATCCCTCAACCCACGAGATCCTTCCCCTCCCGTCCATGTTTTTCCAGCTCTCTCATCAAACATGTTGTCTCTTCTCCTTCCACCTATACAGAATCCAGATGCACACACATCTCATGTATATTACATGTTTCCATCTTTCTCACAGACCTAACTTCTTCCTCTCTCTTTCTCTCTCTCTCTCTATCTCTCTCTCTCTCTCTCTGTCTCGTTAGGTTTGTCTCCTACTCTCTCGTCCACATACATACAATCTTTCCCGCCCTATCTCCTCCATCTTCAAAAGCTCTCTCTGCACGTGTCATTCACACATTGGGATATGTCAAAATGTTGCTTCTATAATGGCTGATGTAGAGTTATGGTTGTTTTTGTTGCATCCTACAAAGTAATAACTATGAAATGCATTTAGATTCTCATTTGACTGGGATTATGTGAGTTTGAGCATGTTGTGATGTACTATAGACCTTGTATACATCTTGGGATTCGATAATGATTGTAACTATTGAATTGTATAGACCATTACATTCGAACTCAATTTCAATAGCCTAATATATTTATTTCACAATTTCAACAAATGATTAGTTCACTACAAACTAAGAAAAAAAATGTGTACTCCCTCCGTTTTTATTTAAGTCCACGTATCAGCATTGGTCAAAGTCAAGTTTTGTAAACTCTCAAAAAGCTTATAACAAAAAATATTAACATATACAATAACAAATAAATACCATTAGATTCATTATTGAATGTACTTTCACATCATACATATTTGTTATGGTAAATGTTTATATTTTTCTATAAACTTGGTCAAACTTTAGGAAGTTTGACTTTGGTCAAACCTAATATGCAGAGTTTACTACTACTACTCGCTAGTTGCTTGGCCGAATCACTCAACACGCCACACGGAGAGTCCAGTGTCTCAAAATTTTGAGGTCGGCGGGAAAATCTCCCGCGACCCTGATTCGAGAAGTGGGAAGTTACCATCATAGCCTTCGGAACAGGCCTACAGATGACGCTTGGTAGGGGGCTGTTTTCGTAACTTCAGGTTCACCCTACCCAGCCAACCCCACCGGGCACCCAGAGTAGTACACCTGAATACTCCCCATTTTCTATCCCCCACCGCAAAATAGACTTCTCCACGGCACCGCAGCCTTCGTGCTCCACCCCTTTACATCGATGCACTCGTCCACTGCAGCGCATCTGCCTCATCGATGACCTCATACGCCGCACCGGAGTCAGTCCACCGTCATCATCGTACACGAAGCCTCTTCCCCGGCATCGTCTTCCACAGTCTCGGATCTGCTTCCCGGAAGCCAACGCCAAGCGCAGAAGTACCACCGTCGTGGACAATGAACTGACTCCCGTTGCCGACCATGACTCACAGAGGCCGCCACGACCATCGTTCTCCTCCTCGATTGGTAATGTGTGTATTGAATCACTTAGCAGTACATGTGCAGTTCCAATTTTGTTCATACCTACCCTTCAAATTTCCTGGGTGCTATTGTTCCCATAAAAGTAATTGGTTATAGCCTCCATTGTCCAACAGAATATCAGCTTGTAATTGTGCATCGCTCCTGTATCGCGCTGTGCTTGGGTAGGTTTTTCATCTGCAACCAGTAGTGTGGCAAATGATGGAAAGGTTTTTAGAACTAGCAAGATGCCCATGCGTTGCACGCATCAAGATGCATTTGTATGAGTAATTTATCTTGTGGGAGAAAAGGATGAACGAGGAAAGGTCTTATTTGCAAATCTGGAGAGGGGTATGGGTATCTTTTTGCAAAATTCCCATTTGTTTCCTTCCTATCTGTCAGATATAAATTGGACGGCCTATATTGCAAGAAAAAAGTATAGAGAAAAAAAGTAGACAATAAAGGAAGTAGAGATAAATATTAAATATTAAATATTAAATAAATATAACAGTAGAGAATAGATTAGAGATAGCATGTTGAGATTTTTAAAGCGCAGCGCGTTGCGATTCTGTTGGAGATGCTCTAACATGGCAGACGAGTGCTTTAATGTTGCCCACAAGATGCGCGAGTATTACTAGTAGTATATTTTTCTTGCCATGTTGAGATTTTAAAACCACGAGTGCGAACATGCAGAGGAGCAATGAAGACCAAACACGGGATATTTGGGACATCTTCAAGGAGCGTGGCAAGTTAAAGAGGAGATGCACCGAACCTGTAAAACGAGCTTTGGTAAGTAACACCCTTTCAATTACTTTCGTTTAGCCTCGTGGTCTTCGATGCGTGTATGTTGTAGTTTCTGTTTCTCTTAAGTGTGGTGTTCTTCGATGTGTAATAAGAAGAGTCTTAATCGTCCTAATGCTTTCGTTTTTAGCTTGATGTAGGAAGTGGGTGTTCTCACCTTGTAGTCTGTTTTTATTTTTATTTTCCTTTTGAATTCACTTCTCCGGGTTCTGTTTACCTGGCTTCTACTAAATGGATCTAGGTTGCTCTAAGTATTGATCTAAAAAAGAAGTAACTTCATGTCAGGATGCAGTTCCTGCGAGGAGGGAAGTATGGTCAACCTCAAGGTCATGTTTCCAAAATGAGGCTGGATTACACACAAGGTGCCAGTTCCCTAATGATGATGGATTAGACACAAGGTGCAAATTCCCAGATGATGATGGATTACACACAAGCTAGGTGGAGTCGTCAGCTGTTCATGTCCTCGTGGCATTAGTAAAGGCTGAAAGAAAGTGTGCAGCTACCCTTGAGAATGTAGTTGAGTTCCTGAAGAAGCAAAAAGAGCAATCAGATGCTCTCTTCACCCAAGCCAAAGAAGAGATGGAAGAAGCCAGAAATAAGCTAGCAGAGGCAGAGCAGGCTAGACGTCTCCTGCTATCTAAAACTGTTGTCAATACAAAATTTCCTTCATAATAGCTAGGTTCAAATGTTTATCTAGTCAGCATGCGTGTTGTGATGTCCGTGCATCTACTGATGTGGCACAAAATGTATTTTTTCGGGTCATGTAGGGGATGTTTGGTTCTAGGCCTAGCCATGCCACACTTTGCCATACAATGTTGCCACACTTGCCTAAGGTTAGTTCTTCAAAATGAGAGCCACAAGTTGGCAAGCCTAAGGGAATCTTGCCACACTTTTTGAGAGTATGTGATGTGGGACCCTAGTGTGGCTTGCCTAGGGTGTGGCTTGAACCAAACACCCACCTAAACTGGTCAAAGTTGCCTAACCTTAGGTGTGACAACCTTAGGCAAACTTAGTCTCAAACCAAACAGCCCCGTAATAACAGCAATTACTTTCCAAACAATAACAGATGAAGCATTGGACATAGTATAGTTCACGCGCAAGCCCGACATTCCAAGTTCAACTTCCACATCAAACTCATGTTCACAGATATCTGCACATTCATACATAATGTCCACAATCATGATTCACTTCAAAGCCAAAAAATGTGAGGAGAGTTATAAATAAAGAAAATCCTCTACTAGTTCCTGCTACCAGTGCGAGCACAACAAGTCAAGACCATGCATAAATTAATTATATTTTAGTCATTTTTTGTGTTCTAAAATGCCTGCAGGCGGGGCAGTCTTAAGCTGGTTGCACGCGGCGAGGAGGCGTGCTCAGCCGGGCCTGCAGCGAGTGCGGCCCTCTTGGCCGGCGAGCCGGTTCAATGCCTGCGCTATGAGAGGTCACGTCTGTGTCAGAGCAATTACGCGGCGAGGAGGCGTGCTCAGCTGACTATTCCTACAAAGGTGCTCCACCACGTACCCGGTACCCGCGAATGCAGCAATCGTGCACCTAGGGTTTTAGGGTTTATTTGCTAAGGTCGCCTTTACGTAACACTCATGTGTGCGAGACAGCGAGAGGCCGACTGCATGCGTGCGCCTCTTCTCTTCGTATATGTACTCCACCGTTTGTCTAGTGTCCAAAAGATTATAATAACTACTAGCAATGTGCCAATGCGTTGCCACACGATCAAAGTAGATTAATACATATTCATCAATTTGATAGAAAAAAAGTCTAGTTTTGAAATACGTATATCACTAAAAATATGTTACGTTTCACTCAAAATATATTCCTTTGGCGGTTTTGATGAGATAAGGGAGGAATGATGTTGGTTTCAAGATTCGAGAAGTGGTATATGTCTAATTTCTACTCTTACTAGCAAGATGCCTGTGCGTTGCATGGAACATCAATATCTTGTGGGGGAAAAGGATGAACGAGGGAAGACCTTATTTGTAAATGTGGAGAGGGGTGTGGGTAAATTGCCATAGTTTACTTCCTATCCGTCAGATATAGATCGGACGGCCTATATTGCAGGATGGCAGACACACGATCATCACCGACAATGCTTTTTCTAGTCTTGCTTTATAGATAGTAGGATTACCATCCACGTATGTTTTTCTCGTTGGAGTCATATTTTGCAGATAATTCTGACAAAGCATCCATCAGATGTTCACCCGATCCCTTCGTTGCATTTGTTTTTTTGTGCGAGGGGTGCAAAAGGTCAAAGAAAGTTAATGTCTCTCATGAAAGCGCGAAGGAGAACGAAGCTCTGAAGGCATCAATCAAGGAACTGAAAGAGAGCGTTGAATCCGACCATACGATGATATAGAAGACACGAAAATATGTAGTGGCCCTGCACGCCGAACTGAGCAGTACAAAGGAACGGGCAATTATCATTTCGATATACAATCATATTCAACTAATCCTACTTATGAGGGGCAGAAGAGTAACAAAAATTTGTTCACCTGACTTTCCTGTTGCATTTGCTTTTTATCAGCCAAACTCATCAAAAGAAAAATCAGCAATCGAAATTTGTCAAACAAACTAGCCGGACAACTTGTTCAACAACGTTTAACAACGAGTCAGGCAAAAACAAGGCTGCGGTGGTCAGCCGATCAGCTGTCCAGAAGGCTTGGGAAGGCGGCATAACACGCATGGGGACAAAGCTCCCTTTTCTCAGAAAGTAACCTTCTCAGCCCGAGCTCAATGAGCTTGGGTGAACAGTAAAAAAAAACAGAAACATCTGAATTGTTTTGTGGGAAACATTGACAAAACTTCTAAAAGCTTGCAAAATTTCATCATGAAATCAGATTTGTGGAAGTAGTGGCAAAAAAAAATCAGTGCTCCGACATGCTTTTGGAAGTAGCATTTTCAGAGTATCGATCTTTTTTTTTGCCACGCCTTCCACAAATGTGATTTCATGATAAAATTTTGCAAGATCTTAGAACTTTTGTAAATGTTTTTTTAATAGATTTTTTAAAATTTTACTGTTCACCCGAGCTCATTTCAGCTCGGGCTGCGAAACTCCGGTCACCTTTTCTCAGCTATTCAGCTCAGTTTTGTTTTTTAGACTTGCTATTCAACTCAGGTTCTTTTTTTTTTGAGACAAGCTATTCAACTCAGGTGCCGCTGTAAAATTTCCCTCGGAATTAAGTCCATCTCTGAATAGCATAGCCCAGCCCACTTTGTTGAAAAAGTACGAAGGCACAAGGCCCACAGTTTTCTAGAAGAGGCGAGCCGAAAGTGTAAAGCCCTGCTACGCGGGAAGCATCCCAAAGGAGCGCCAAAAAACCAGAAGAGTCGAAGACACGGCTGCGCGGCGCACCCCCACCGCCAGTCCCTCGCCGCCAGCCGAGGAGACGAAGCCGGAATCCGCTGCCGCATCCATCGAGGAGCGCAAGCCGCCATGAAGTTCAAGGCCTCCTTCACCGACGACGGCATCTCCCTGCTCGACAAGCGTAAGCCCCAGCGCAGCGCACTCCTCGATTCCCCTCCCTCCCCCCGTCGCAATTCGCCGAACACCTCACGCGCGCCCCGCAGGGTTCCTCCCGGCCATCGACAAGGTGGGCCGCGTGTGCCACGTCTACCTCACCCCCACGCACGCCATGCTCCTCCACAACCTCCTCGGCTCCACGGGGCCCGAAGGCGACGGGCCGCAGTGCGTCGCGCAGTTCGCCAAGGACCTCCTCTTCCGCGAGTACAACGTGTCGTCGCGGGACGGCAACCGCGTCGCCTTCTCCGTCGACGTCGCGCTGCTCCATCGCGCCATCCGTAGCGCGCTCGCCGTCCACGCGCAGTCGCCGGCTGACGGGGACGCCCCCGCGGCGATTCAGGTCAAGCTCGTCAACAAGCAGACCCCCGGGTCCCGTTCTGCTGCCCCGTTCCTCACATTCGAGACCAAGGGCGCTCGCTCCGCCGTCGTGCAGGACGTCCCCATCTCGAAGCCACTGTCACGCTCAGATGTTGCGCGCTTGCAGGATGCGCTTGACGCCGCCCAAGAGCTTCCTGAGGTGTGGTGCTCTCACATGGCGTTTTCCAGTTTCTTATCATTCATCAGTAAAAAAATTATCCTATTTGTTTACCCGATTGAATGTTTTCACAACACAATCTACTCTAGCTGTCCAAATGCGAAACGAATTAATCAAATGGAAGCAGGTTGTGGCTATGAAACTTCTGATGGCTTAGTTGTGATGCTGGACTGCAGAAACAAAATTAGGTACCAATTCATACAGGCTGAGTCATAGAACTAGTAATGGCCTGGATCCATCCTCCGAACCACATTTTGTTTGTTGAACCCGTGAACTTGGTATTCACATAATTTGCCAGTAGTAAACATAATTTTAGCTTTAACATGATGAAGTTTGATCATGTATTCGCGTCTCATTATTTGAAGCTGTTTTAAAGGTCCAATCAATGTAAATCTGAAGCATAGAACCACTCTTAGAGCATTACTAGTAGAGCCCTCAAACCCTCAAACCCCTAAAAATAACCGCTTTTTTACAGTTTTCGCCGAAAAAACGCCGTAGACTAGAACCTCTAAACCCTCAAACCCGTAAAAAAATTTAGAGGTCCAACCCTCAAACCAATTTGCAATCTGTAGAAGTAGGGGTTGAGGGGAAAATCTCCCCCCAACCCGCACTCCTCCTCGTCGCTCGCTCCGAGCCAGCGCGGGAGCCAACCGCTCCTCCTCCCGCCCACGTCCCGCCGCACTCCTCCTCGTCGCCGGCCATGGAAGGCCCCGCCGCCGCCGCGCCCCCGCCCGCCGCGGCCGCCGCTCCCGCCCCGCCCGTCCCGCCCGCGTCGCCCGACCCGGCGCCCGCCCCCGCCCCCGCCCAACCCACCGTCGCCGACGTGGTGGCGGCGACCCACGTCGGGGCCAAGCGGCGGCGGGCGGGTCTCGCACCACCTCCTGCCGCCCCCGCCCCGGCGCCCGCCCCCGTCACCGCCCCGCCCGCCTCGCCCGCACCGGCTCCCGCCGTCGCCGCCTCACCGCCGCTTCCCGCCCCGGCTACCAAGAAGAGCCGGCAGAAGGCGGCCTCTCTTGGGCCGCGAGGGGCGGCCTCCAAGCCGCGGAAGAAGCCCGCGGCGGCCGCCGTCGCCCAACCTCCTCCCGCCGCGCACGAGGTGTTCGAGGAAATGGCAAACCCATCCTCGTTCATGGACCTCCTCCAAAACGTGGAGGTGGACCTCGGAGCTCCGCCTCTAGACCCCTTTAGGGTTGGTGACGACTTGGAGGAGAAGGAGGAAGATGAGGAGGAGGTGGGGGATGACGAGGAGGAGGTGGCCGAGATAGGGGAGGAGGCATTCACCGCCGCTTCCCGCCCACACGCGCGGTCGACAAACTACACCGAGGCGGAATATGTCCTCTTGGTTCGTGCTTGGGCAGCTGTGGGAATGGATGCAACCACCGGCACCGATCAAACCGGTAAACGGTATTGGCAAAGGATTGAGGACGTCTATTGTAAGATCAAGCCGAAGAATAGTGGGTTCATCCATCGCTCTTTCCGGTCGCTTCAAGGCCGGTGGGAGTTGATCAAGCCCGCTTGTTCTTGTTGGAGTGGAACTTGGGCAAGCCCGAGGGAAACAAGAAGGGCAAGCTAAGGGTGAAGATGGAAGAAGAGGCGTCAAGCCTAAGGGAGAAGATGGACCACATGATGAAGGCAAGAGAGGAATTGACAATGAAGACATTGGAGACGAAGCTTCTTATCACCGAGAAGAAGAAAGAGGTCAAGCTTGCACAAGTTGAAGCAAAGCGTGAAGAAGCAAAGCGCAAGGCCGAGTTGGAGGAGAGGATGATCAAGCTCAAAGAGGCAAAGGTATGGAAAGAACTCATGGTGGAAGAGAAAGAGCACATGATGATGTCCAAGAAGGACATGGATGAAGACCAATTGCAATGGTGGAAGGACTACAAGGAAGACATCGCGGAGAGGAAGCGGATGTTCCGTGTTGCGTCCTCTACTTTTCGAGGTGACACTCCGATGAGTAGTTGTGGTGATGGCGGTGTGTACGACTCCACCGGTGCCGATGGAGATGCTTGATGGAGCCCGCTTGTGGTCTATGAGATGGCGCCGAGGTGCAACTTTTGGGTGATGGTGCCGATGAGAGGAGGAAGATGATGATTTTGTGATGTAAACTATTAAACCATGCATCAATGATTGTCATTTGGTAGTTTGTTTGCAAGTTGATTGTGTTCTTGTTGTCATGAATTGTGAGATGTCAAATGATAGATTTAAAGGTTGGGGTCGAGGCAAAGACTAGAACCCTCAAATCCAATCCTTAAAGCAGTTTACGGGTTGGGTTTGAGGGTTCTAGTATTTGCCCCTGTTTTTCAACCCTTAAAAGTGTCAAAAAGTGGCACAACTCAACCCTTAAAACTGCTTTTAACATTTGAGGGTTTGAGGGTTCTACTAGTAATGCTCTTAAATTGTTGTACCAAAAAATCCTCAAGATATCCATGTTCCACCAAGATACAGCACAATATATCCATTTAATAATAATCAACAAATAATTAAAATCTCAAATGTAGAAATATAAAAAATATGAATCTGTGAATGATTTCACATAATTTACTGCTAGTAAAGATGTTTAGTTTTTAGACAGTAAAATTTGATTGTGTCTCATTATTTGAAGCACTGATCTAGACGTCTAGTTCATTTTGATTGATGTGGATATTCCTGTCTTGCAATGTTATTACCTTTCGGAAATTACTAAAATGATCTATCTGCGAGCAAGAAACTGGATTTATACTAACAATAGTCAACAAATGATTACAGAAGTATAAAATGTAAAAATAGCAATGATGCCTATTGAACAGTTCTTATTAGTTCTCGCAGTTCAGATGTTCTTTTTAATGCTAAGTATTTTTCGTCGCTGAAATATCTGTATCTACTCAGATGTCTGTATTGCTTTTCATCTTAAATGTATCTTCAACTTAGATGATTGTGAGAAGAAATTTATCTTACTGATGTTCTATGCTTTTTTCCATACTCGCTTGGTGTTATCTTTCTACTGTCAGCTGCTTATTAGAAGAAATTTATCTTTCTGCAGACTCTGGTCCAGGTTCCAGATCTGCAACAGTTACAGAACCTGGTGGATCGTCTAAAAAACATTGGTGATCTGCTGTCTGTAACTGTTACCCAATATGGTGATCTCCATCTACAAGTTTCAACTTCTCTTGTTACCGTTGGTTCAGAATTCAAAAGGCTTCGGATTCTTGGTGCTCGTGGTAAACTATGGCCGCTGGGAGTTGTAATCAGTATTCAGCATTAGCTTCCTTAAATTCCAAAGTAGGTGTCATTAGTGCTCAAATCACTTCACTTTTGTATAACGATGTTTTCTATTTCAGCAAATGCACCTGTTGTTGATCAAAATGTGAGTGCTACCATTCGTATGGAAATGGCGGTTGAGAGAGGCGAAGCACTGTCAGTGGTATTGCTCCTAAGCTCCATTTATTTATTCATCATTTTATTCTTTTCATGTCAGATGTTCACAGGTGTCTGTTATTCTATTTCCTTGCAGCAAGTGAGTATGAAGCACCTAGTTAAGAGCCTACAATGTCATTTGGCCAAGCCAGATTGTACCTTCTATGGTTTGTTTTTCAGCCGCCTCTTTAAACCTGTTGAAAAATAATCTAAATTTATATTAACTATTGCCTTGATTTTTTGTATAGGTATTGCTCCCAATGGTGCTTGCTTGACAGTGATATTCCAGTACTTCATTCCAGGAACACGGTTGACGGACAAATCCATTAGCTTTTACTGTAGGCTTCCAGTCCTTGACCCTGGCACCAGCTAAAGTAAACTATATCACAGCATGGTACTTACTTGCTTTTAGTATCAGTAGATTAGGTTAGGTAACATTATCTAGCTGGTGTGCCTTTAGTTTTATGACTTGTTTGTGGCTTTCATATATATTAACTTGATGTCTTGCGTTGGTGACATTCGGGTGTGGGTACCTCAATATCGACCCTGAAAAATACCTGAATCGTTTTGATCTACAAAAATGTTGTGCTAGTTTCTTTGTTCCAGATTATCACTTGCAGTTGCATGCACCCCTTTTCCACTTCAATATAAATTATTTAATGCTTTTTGTCTACATCAGTACTACTATTCCTAGTTATATTCCGTGCTGCTCTGAAGGATTATCTCTACCAAGGCAACTGCTAAGAAAAGTGACTCTTATGATAGAAGTGTTCGAAGCAATTCTTACTAAATTTAGGTATGCTTTGAATAAAATTAGGACACCACCAGATAGAAAGTGCATAACGCCCAAGAAAACCCAGCTGGCCACGAAATTAGGCCATCCTTTATATATGGATTCAGATTTCTGGTATGGCTCTTAAGCAAGATATGCGAATCTAGCTTTTCGTTCCATGGGATCTATTTGGACTAACTGCGCTTCATCAAACCTCCAGGTCCCTCTTAAATGAAACCACCAGTTTCGCCAATGTTTATATCCTGCTGGCAGATTTTCTTACGAGCACATGCACATGTATGTCTCACCCATAACGTTTCCCTGCATCGCACATGACATCTTCTCTGTTGCTCCCTTATTTACTCCTCTCGTTGCTTCTTTCACCATGCCATTTGTTTTTGAATTGGGTGGAAGGTCTGCTCATTCATTCTACTCCCTCCGTAAAGAAATATAAGAGCGTTTAGATCGCTAAAGTAGTGATCTAAACGCTCTTATATTTCTTTACAGAGGGAGTAACTTCTAAGGATGAAGATATTTTAGAAGTTACAACAACCTGTTCTAGATGAATTCAGCAAGTATCGTAAAAAGAAAACATGGTCTCATTCAGGGAAAATACAGTAAACACACCACTAGATGCCACTGCAATCATACTATCCATGGAATTTAACGTCATAATGACTATCTGACCCACACTTCTAATTAAGATTGATCGTCTATGGAGTATTACTAACCCCTTTTGACTGTTTGGAAGTGCAAAATATACTCTGTTAGAATTCCCTCTGATGTATGCATGCCAAAACGGGATCTGGGACATTTTAGAGGAAACAAAGAGAGGGACCATTTTATTTAGATGAAAGCGACAATTGTTAGTGGAGATGTGATACCAGGGGCACACAGGTGGGCTCCTGGGGTGAATAGTAAATTCGGCAACAATATTTTTTTAAACAATGTATTTTATGTGCGTTGAAAGTTTCTGAAGAAAAGAAATGTTTGGGCCTCGCTAAAACAAACAAAAGCAAGTTCTCTAAAAAGCCATTTTTTAAGCATCAGATGTGTTTTCTTTCACACAAACCACAAGGTTTGTCTATTCTCCATGAAAATTTACATTCATGTGAATGACACGGACATGTCTAATTTTTTTTCTTGTGTTGAAAATCATTTGTTTTTTCACCCTGTGCGCTCCTGGAAGCACCTTCGAATCACCGGGGCATATACCGACTTCGAACCTGGCATAAGGGGACCAGCCTAAATCGTCCTGCATGTTGCAGTTTAGCACCAAAGGTCTTCCTGTACACGCTGTATGCAGTACTACACGCGTCCACAGGGTGGCTTTAAATCTTTAGTTCGTGGTGCCACTCACTGCACTGCATTTACTATTATTGTTGGTCGGCAGTGACTTGTAGTATCAGTCACTATTATTGTTGGTCAGCACTGGGTAGTGTAGTTTTGAAAAGGAAGGCCAGATATTTACAAACACAACTTGAATGACCCCATGTGGACTGTTTAGAGAGAACCTGTCAATCCATGTGGAATGTTTTGTAAACCTGTCAATCTATCTAGCCGCAATTATGGCATTGATATGCCGTCCACCGCAAATGGATCTTTACTGTAACTTCAGTACTGTCGTCTCAGTAAGTAAATCTGCAAGCGAGCAGAATCACTGTGCTCAACTGCTCATGCAGTGCGGCCATGTGTGCCAATTAGTGCCCCCAACCATTTCTGCTTGTTTTGCTGCCCTTCCAAGACAGCAATAAACTGTGAACGTCCAAGTATGTGTCACTCTGCATGCACCGCTGATGCCATTTTTTGAACGCATTACATGTATGTATGTACCTCTACTCAAACGAGCTTCACTTCCAAAACGTATAAAAATTACCAGTTTCTCTGATCATAGATACATATTACGCCAAGAACCGGTAGGGAACCTCCTATTTGTGCTACCCAGCAACCCCCAGCTTATCTTTCTAGCCTTCGTTGGGACCGAGCTCCGGATCCACAACATAGCCTCTCAGGGAAGGCGTCTTGCCGATGGCAGGCACCTTCTTCTGAAGCCTCTTCCTCGCGATGTAGCCCCGGATCCAGGGCATCACGTCCTCGTTCACCTTGATCATGATGAAGAACAGCAGGCGGTAGATGAAGATCATGCTGAAGATGACCGACAGGTCGATCCACTTCGACCGGTGCACGTTGATCTGGAAGATGTACTTCAGTATGAAGTCCCCAGGGATCTTCGGCTGGTCTGGGTATTGGTTGTCGAATAGGAGACCGTCCATGTCATTCTGGCATTGGCCCTGTACACGGATAAGAGTTTGATGTCAAATTTCATACTGGAATCCACCATGCTGTCGTGGTCTGTAGCAACCTCAAATTTACCTGTAGTGCCCAGTAATGGAAGCTGATGTACTGCATGGGGTATCTCCAGAAGATCTTCGGGATGTCATACGGAAGTCTGAAGTATCCGGAGACAAGCATGAATATTCCCTGTCCAAGAAAAATTGTGAGGCAATTTCTTCATGTGGAGCTCTCAGGTAGAAAAGCTTCCAGGGATGCACATCTACGTTTCTTTTGCAACTCGGTAACATAACATAGTAGCTAAATAATAGGACAGTCTATGTCTGCAGTATCTATTTCCTAGACCATAATAAGATCTTCGGAAGATCTCGTGCCATCTTTTATATTTGCTGAAGTTATACTGCTATTCTGGTCAGTACTACCTTTTAGTGCATAGTAACAATGCTTCGTTATTGAAGTACTACCACATTTTTATCGAAGCCTTGTGATGTATTCTAGTTCTAGAGAACATTTTGGAAGTTTGGAGTTCTCTCATTCATAAACACATCTTACGCCTACAAGCTTAGAAATTGTATCAAAGAGAAACAACAGGCTTCGTTATTTTTTCCTTTAATTTAGCAAGGTGCATTAATCCCTACCTGTGAAGAGAACTGCACTATATTCAATGCTACTAAGTTGTAATTATCATGTCCATTTACTGGCTACCATAGGAACTGTAATTTCAACAAACAGGCAGCAAAGCACATTTGCTGTCTGAACAGACATGTTAATAGGAGTAGAGGTTACCAAATGAAAATTTGGGCCAAAATGTACCTGAATTCCAGCTCCTATGATGATGCCCATGAGGAAATTGGGTATGACACTTGCAATGGCCATCATCAAACTCTCAACCACAGTGACACTGGCGTAGAGGTTCAAGACGAAGAAGATGTAGTGTGTGAAACCAGGATGAAGGCGCACCATGAAGTAGCATACTGTCCCTGACATGAAGCATATCAGGACCAGGAATGGCAGAGCAGAGATGGTGTTGGCAATGACAAATGCTGCAACACCGTAGTGCCCATTCAACCGTTCCCGCTGGAAAACCTGTGAACAAGTCAAGAAGCAGGTGAGCAAATTGTACATAGCAGTTCCGATTCCCGTATGGGATGATAAAGTTCTGGAGCTTCACCTTCATTTCTTCCACAAATGAAGGGAATCCTCCAATCGACATGAAGGTGACGAATCCAAAGACGAATGCTGCACATGCTGCCCTGGCCTGTGAAGAAGAGGGAGGTAATGCATTAAAACAGAGGAAACAATTTCCATCAAGGAACATGGAATAGCTCATGTGTCTACTTGTTATTACAAATTTATGGCATTTTGATCCAGATAATCACTGATCAAATGTTCCACACTTACCAGGATGGATGTGTATTTGGTGCCGACATCCAGATAGATTGTGCCGATGCAGACGGTCACGAGGAGGTAGATCAAGAGCCTGAGCCAGTAGTACCCAAAGTCGCGTGACATGTTGATGAATGAGCGCCTGGTAAGTGTACACGCCTGCATCAAGAAGCTGGCCTGGCTGCCCCTTGAATCCATCACCGTTCCTTTCTGCAGCAAACAACACATGGATTTCATTTGGTCATTGCCTGTCCGGATGCGCAAAATATAAAGGACAGGGAACCATATATGTTGCATTTAGGGGCTCTGAGAGGACGTACGATTCGCGCGATGTCATTAACTTTCTCCCTAGCAGCGTAGTAGTACTGTGACCTGTTGTAGGCAGAGACGAGTTTCCTGATGGCCTCTGATGTGGTTATCTTATCCAGAGGATCATCAGACCTTTCGATCTGCAAAGTTTATGAAAATTAGGCCACTTGCATGAGAAGACATGTTGGCACATGAATTGTCGGGTCTATCGACGTCTTACCCTTGCTTTCATCGAGCCTTTCAGGGTGGCCTTGACCTTGTCGAAGTCGGAGTTGACGCACCTCAGGAAATGATCCGAGGGATTTCTCAAAGGCGGGCATGGGAACCCAACTTCAGCGAAGAACTGCGTGCGGGAGGAAACAAGTGCAGGTGAGCGATCGCATAGCATATGTGATGCAGAAGAAGCAGGGGTACTATGTACTGTGAAGTGACTAATTACTGATGCCATTACGTGTGCAGCAGGAAGGAAGTTACTGTGATAAACGGATACTGGACCGTGGAGGAATTGATTACCTCACATGCTTGCGCTGCCTGTCCGAAGTAGACGTTTTTGCCCCCGGAGAGCAGGAAGAGCATGTCGAAGAGCTCAAAGACCTCGCTGCTGGGCTGGTGGATGGACGCAATCACTGTCCTGCCGTCCCTCGCCAGGCCCCTCAGCGTCTGCGTCACGAAGAAGGCCGAGGAGCTGCCCGCGCAACCAGAGCCGTCAATTCAATTCCTTCTCCAACAACACAACCACACAGGCACTGCTACTGAATACCACGTACCTGTCGAGGCCGCTGGTGGGCTCGTCGAGGAAGAGGAGGCGGGGCCGCATGAGGAGCTCCAGGGCGATGCTGACCCGGCGCTTCTCGCCGCCGCTGACGCCCCGGAGGTGCCAGTTGCCGATGACGGTGTCGGCGCAGTCCTGCAGCCCCATCTCCACGATGGTGCCCTCCACCAGCGCGCGCTTGTCGTCGCGCGGCATCTTGTCCGGCAGCCGCAGCAGCGCCGAGTAGCCGATCGTCTCCCGCACCGTCAGCGTCCCGATCAGGTTGTCGTCCTGCGTCACGTACGCCTGCGTATGCATGCATACACCACAACATCATCACCTATAGCATTCTTCTACGAGGATTGGTCAGAAAAGTAGTATTCTGGTGGTTTCGTTGCATCCAAAGTAGTGGTACTCGAAGTCGGCTGTTTTTCGTATGGAGCACATATACAGAGGGCCACTGTTTTTCGTCTCATGCTGGCAAAAACTAATCACTCAGTTTTACTACTGGCCACAAGCTAGAATCTACTGCCGTAAACTAAGTAGTGCTAGTAGAAAAAGATGCCCAAACTGAAGTGTAAACCAGCACATCGATCATCATAAATTCGGAGCAGCGCCACAATAACAAATTACTACACAACTGTCTGTATTTATGTCACTTAGGAGGTAGTAGGTCGCAGCAGGCCCTTTTCCATTTCTCTTTGAACCATGCAGGGAAGATATTTCGCCGTCGAGATCGGTCGACGGAGAGAAAAGAAAAACGTTGCGTACGAGATCTGTATGAAGGGGCATGGAATTGAAAGCAAAGCAGCAACGGGATCAGAGAACTGAAGGACGTATTAATTGCTCGGCCCAACCACTCGACACGGCACGCTATCGCTCTGGCTGCCCGTAGGAGAGCTGCTGCTACTCCTAGACTAGCGTAGGGGTACTGGCGCAGGGCGCCGTATGCATGTACTCGCCTGGGGCGGCTGCGAAGCCAGCGGGCCGGATCAAGAGCCGGTCGCGCGCGTACCCCGTGGATTTCGATGGCGTCGATGGCTACGCGCCGGTGTAGAATTAATTAGCCGCTGAGCGCGGCCGCACGGCTCCGTTCTACCGATCCAAACGTACTGCGCCATGGCATCTGCTAGCAGAGGTGGATAGCTAGCTTTCACATGCTCGGAAATGGCATGAACACTGGCTGAGGTGGATGAAAGTAACATGGCGAGTCTAATGCCCAAAAATGGCGGTCTCGTTGCCGGATAAAAACAAGTGAAGGTAAAACAAGTTCTGAGGCAAGTAGAGTGAGACGAGGTGGCTGGCCGTACCGCGGCGCCGAAGGAGAGCTTGGCCTTGCGGCCGTTGAGCAGGACGCTGCCGGAGAGGAAGGCGTTGGCGGCGAGGCGGCCGGCGAGGGCGTCGAGGAGCGTGGACTTGCCGGAGCCGGACGGGCCCATGAGCGCGGTCAGCGACCCGGGCTCGGCGAAGCCGGTGAGCTCGTCCAGCACGGTCTGCGTCTTGCCGGGGCCCAGCGCCACGGTGACCGACAGGTCCTTCCACGTCAGCCTCGCCGACACCTCGCCGATGAGCGCCGCCGCGCCGGCCCCGGGCATCGCCTTGCTGTCCCGCCACAGCGTCTCGCTCAGCGGGCTCAGCCCCACCACCATCGCGCCGCTGGCCGACGTCGCGGTCGCGGTCGCGCCGTTGGCCTGCAGCTCCACCATGGCCTGCCCGGCCGCCGTCCTCCGCGTGTCCTCCCCTCCTCCTCCTCCTCTCATGGCTCTCGCCCGCACTGGCGGCGACGCGCGGGAGCTCTCCTCGGAGGGAGAGGCCGGTGGCGATGCGATGTGAAGTGAGGCTGCTTGTGTTTAGCTGCTGGCTGCTGCTATAGGAGGGAGGGAGGAGGGGTAGCAAGGCAGGAGTTATAAAGGAGGAAGGCAAAGCATGCATGCATAATGAAGGTGGGGAGTTAATGGATGAATGGAGCAATCGGAGAGCGGTGCGGCTGCGATGCGAGGCCATCTATTAACAAACTGACAACCAATTGTCTTCTTTAGGCTTTGGCTGACAGCCCATGGCCTACTCCAACAGTACCCCTGTTATTGTGCACAGTGCTGGGTTAGGGTTTTGTTTGGAGCCAAGCCATTTTTGGAGAGATTGTGTGACGATAGGAATCCTTTATTTATGTGCCGAATACACCAAGAGAAACCTTTTTTTTCTAGGTCTCAAGTTGACTGAGATTTAACAAAGTCTCAGTCAAGTGACATAACATTCTAGAAAGAAATAGAAAAACAAAAATGAAAATTTTGTACGGATCTCAATATGAGATCCCATGAATATTAGCAAGATTGTTTGGGTAAATGTTAAAAAACGGACGTTGGATTTTTAAGCATTGACAAAATAAATGTTTTATGGCAATTTATGTTGTCGCGGGATGACAATTTTATTTAATAAGCACGGCAAATCGCGGCAAAAAACAGAACATGACGGATTTTGCTATGCTTGCTAAAGGAAAATTTCACCCTCGCGACAACATAATTTACCATAATAAACATTCTTTTGTAATGCTTAAAAATCTGACGTTCGCTGACTATCAAGTCATTTTTTTGGGTTCCGCCAAGGCAAAATGAGCAAAAAAAAAAACACTCCATTTAAATTCCCTTGACAGGTCTGAAGGAAGATCACTCTTAATTATCTCTTCTCCTTGCCCATTAATTTTAGTCTCCATCATCTAAGGTTGGTCTCCATCATCTTAGTAAGTGTCAAAATTGTTCAGATCTTATCTTTTCCTTGGTGAATTTGTTTTAATGTTGACTAGTTAATTGTCCGTGCATTCCAATGGAGGCATACATATTTTAGCGGGTTTAACATCGATTATGCCTAACATACACCTTACACTTTTTTTCCGACCGACGAACCGTAGAACAATTGTTCTACGGTTTATTTTCGTTAATTAAAAAAGGTATATACAAAACTGTTATATGAAGACAAAAGCCTTAACCAATGCCAGCACGATCAAACATTAAATGAAATTACAGGTTGCTTTCAATCCAGGACCTGATCTTGTTTGCTTTGGTCGTCTTAGCTCTCAACAGAGGCACTGCGAGTCCTTCATACATGTGAAATTTCCAGCACATGGGGTGAGCAACTGCTTCTTTGAAGATCTTATCATTTTGGACAAACCAAAGACTCCAACACCCAATAATGATAATGTCAAGTGCCAGGTCTTTTGGAAGAATTGAGATAGCCAGGCATATCTCGTCAAAACTTGATATCCCTCTTCTCCTAGTGGGCATGATTTCATTCCAGCAATGCAAAGAGAAACGGGCGGTCCCAAAACAGGTGCATAGATGTTTCCTCAGCCTTGTCATTGCATAGAACACACTCGTATGATTCTAGAAACATAGATTTTCTTCTCAAAAGATTCCTGGTATAGACTCTGTCATGGAGGACCAGCCAGCAAAAGATTTTGTGCCTAAGCATGGTGGAGGCTTTCCAAAGGAGCTTGAAAATGAAGTGGTTGTTGTTGGGACCTATCAAGCAATTGTACATCTTCATGGAGGAGTAGGATGGTGAGGTCCAGGTGTAAGTCCAAGAGTCCTTGTGGTTAACTGCAGGCAGATTGTTGATGTTTTCCTGAATTTCAATGAATTGTTGATGTCCTTCAATGGACAGTGGTTTGTGGAAAAGATTTTCCATGTCCTCGGAATGGACAGCTTGGTGGAATGTGATGTCTGAGTTGATTGTGAAGGAGAAGAGCTCAGGGTACTGCTGTTGGAGGGGGAGAAGATTCCATCGATCTTTCCAGAGTCTGATAGTGTCACCAATGCCAGCTTTACATTTTGCAAATCTCTGGAATGAGGGCAATAGTTTGAGAATGTCTTTCCACCAAAATGATCCAATTAGTCTCTCTCCTCGGGTATGCAAAGTATAGTAGGTTTCCCATAGAATCTTCACCCAAGGGAGGTCCTGCTTATTGAGAAATTTGTGTAGGAACTTCCTGAGCAGGGCCTGGTTGTATGTTGAAATATCAAGTATACCTAGACCTCCATCAGATTTTGGTAAGCAAGCCTTTTCCCATGCAATCAGAGCAGGAGCTTTCTCCTCGATGCCATATTTCCTCCAGAAGCATTGCTTCAGATACTTATTGATTTACTGGATAACAGTCATTGGCATAGATAGGATGCTCAAGTAAAAAATAGGCTTACTTGAGAAAAATGATTTGATCACGACAAGCTTATCTCCATACGAGAGTAGAGTGGAGCATACCTGTAATTTTGATACAATTCTCTTGAGCAGAGGAAATAGTCTATCACTCTAGGCTTGTGTAGACTCAGTGGCATCCCTAAATAGGATAATGGCAAAGAGCCAATTTGACATCCCATAAGAGAAGAGAGGGCCAACATCTTGGGATCAAGGGTGTTAATAGCAATCATAGTAGACTTGGAGTAATTTACTTTTAAACCAGTGTAGTCGGTAAAAATGCAACAATAGATTTTTTTTATGTAGCAGTTGGTTGGCTTCAGCAAGAATTATCATCATAGTGTCATCTGCATATTGAATTATTGGGAAATCTGGACATGATGCATGCATAAGAGGGGATTCAATTAGGGAGTTGTTCATAGCTTCATTAATCATGGATTGGAGGAGGTATTCTGCAATAATAAATATCAAAGGGGAGAGGGGGTTCCCTTGTCTTACTCCGCTTTTGCAAAGGAATTGTTTGCCAGGAACGCCATTGAGCAGAACCGATGAGTAGCGAGTGTTGTAAATCTGCATGATCTAGCTAATCCATTTGTGTCCAAATCCTTACCTTTAGTATCTCAAAAATGGTCTCATGGTTGAGCATGTCAAATGCCTTCTCAAAGTCTAGTTTGTGTAACAAAATTTCTTTCTTGGTTTGGTTGCAATGGTGTAGATATTCATATGAGCATGCTAGGCAGTCTTGAATGCATCTGTTATTAAGGAAACCATATTGGTTTCTGTGAATCAGCCCGAGAATAACTTTTTGCAACCTGTTAGCCAAAAGTTTGGTGATAATACCTTACACTTTTGGTAAGATTAGATTTGATGATAGGTAGGGAAGGCAAGCAATGTTTTGATTTAATTGGCGTTTTGGTAATATATTATTTGATTTGGGTATGGGTAGGGAAAGGTAAGAAAAGTTTTTGATTTAGTCGAGCTTTTTATAAGATTTGATTTGATTAATACTCGACGTTATTTTGGAAGTAGTGACGAAGGACGAGTGAACAAACGCAAACCTACCATCACGACCATTGGGCCCTCCTTAAATAGTAAAGATGTGTGGGTGGCTTCGTGCATGTGAAACAAAATGGAGAAAATTAGGAGAAAAAGAATCATTTTCCAATCAAGCACCTTGGGAGAAACATATTAAAATCACAATAAAATGTAAGAAATTATTTGCACAAACTAAAATCTACTAAAACGGATTCTCTATGCTAAATTGAACATAAGGGGGAAATATACAACTGGAAGAAAGATATTTCGAGATGTACAAACTAGGAATACTCAAGAAATTTTATTGGAAATGAAAGGCTTTATTATATTATAATGTAAATATTCTAAGAAGAAATATCTTGATTTTTTGCCGAGTTATATGGGACTCCAATATATTTCTCATTGTTTTGCATTTTTTAAATCCCCAAAACACTCTTGTAGCTTTTATAGAATATTTATGTCTTCCCGCTGAAAAAATAGTGCGCTATAGCGTGCTGAGAATTGTCTCGCTAAATAAATTACTGTAGAACACTTTCCTAATAGTGTATTTTGAGCCCGACGCTATTTTTTTGTAGCGACCCTATTTATTTCCTTGGTCTTCCCCCTAAATGTTAAATATTATATTTATACCACCAAATTTCTTAGAATTGTTTTTTCTGTGTTGATTGGTTGTCGCATGTGTGAAACTCTCGGCATTTCATTACCAACACCTATTTTACGTTTTTTGCGGAAAAGTATAAGATCATATATTAAGCATCACATGTCCTTCCAAACACGCCCTAGAAAACTAAAAATGCATGGATTTGGGGTGCTAAAGTATTCTTCCTTCTGCATCCACTGGTGGCACGCCATGACCAAAACTCGTTGTTGCCTTTGGGCCTTCGTCTCAACGAAGAAAACTTGTTTAAATCTAGCAGCAAGCAGTTTTCGAGAAGTCATCGATGTAAACCAGAAGATGCCGACGGCCACTATCTGAAAGCAAATTGCACCCTAGAGAAAAAAAAACATCAGAGAGAGCCTGCAGATACTCCAAAAGACCACAAACATCAGCCATCACCGCAATGCTATGACCAAGAAGCACAAAGCATCCACCCAAATCTAAAAGAATCCATATGACACATGCACTTCCTCCTAGATCCAACACCACCACCAACAAGAGTCGATTGGGATGAAACTCTCGGCATTTCATTCTTAGAATTGTTTTTTCTATATTGATTGGTTGTCGCGTGTGTGAAACTCTCGGCATTTCATCACCAACACATATTTTACGTTTTTTGTGGAAAAGTATAAGATCATATATTAAGCATCACATGTCCTTCCAAACACGCCCTAGAAAACTAAAAATGCATGAATTTGGGGTGCTAAAGTTTCTTCCTTCTGCATCCACCGGTGGCACGCCATGATTAAAACTCGTTGCCCCCTTTGGGCCTTCATCTCAATGCAGAAAACTTATTTAAATCTAGCAGCAAGCAGTTTTTGAGAAGTCATCGATGTAAACCAGAAGATGCCGACGGTCACTATCTGCATAGCAAAGTGCACCCTTGAGAAAAAACATCACATAGAGCATGCAGAAACTCCAAAAGACCACAGACATCAGCCATCACCGCAATGCTACGACCAAGAAGCACAAAGCATCCACCCAAATCTAAAAGAATCCAGATGACACATGCACTTCCTCCTAGATCCAACACCACCAACAACAAGAGTCAATGCATCGGAGAAATATCTGTAGGAAACTTATTCGTTTTTGTCATGCCATCGACGAAGCCTAAGTTGTGGGAATACAAAATCCTAGAATGAAAAAAACTACATTATTGAATAGAGGCACGACAAGATCCTGTGCCCCCTCCTACCGCTGTTGAAGCAACCGGTGGAGGTAAGGGAACATAGGTGATGTTGGTGGCTGGGCCGCCTCTCTATTCTCCTTTTGCTAGATGGGGCTATGGCGGCTAGGTTAGATGGGGACTACAGCAAGGAACACCTCTTTCACTGGAGCAACATACCAAATAACAAAATCTGTAAGAGTTTGACATTTGAGGAATCAACCATTTCTTATTGGAGTTCAGAGACCAAACTTAGACTTCCAACAATAGTTGAGAGATTAAGTATATGTACTTTTTCCTTGGGACAAAGGAAAAGGGGAGTACTCCCTTCATTTTTCACTTTGAATATTAGATTTGTCTTAAGTCAAGTAGTTTTAAACCCTTAGATCATCTACCACCGAACCCCATACCCACCCCAAATTCCTCGGCAGGTTGCCCGATCAGTTTTCGGACGAAAAATTGCCACCCAAGGGTCTCCTCATATTCGACCCAAACGCCCAGACTGACCGACGCTCAACATACCCAACCCATATTTGGGATGGATATGGGGATGCCTAAACGCACTCGCCATGTCGGGTTGACCGCTAGGGCCCATGCTAATTCACCCATATCTGCCCCCACCTTGCCTGACCAGCCCTCTCCTCTTCTCCATTGGCCCTCATCCACATACCCGCCACAGGAGTTTTGTGCCATCATTGCTTCGTTGTCATCCGCAACCTAGGGTTTGGTCAGCGGAGACCGCAACCTAAACTATTGTCGACCAGGCCACAACCGGTCAAGGTCCTTGCCACCGGACGCCAGCTCGGTACATCCAACTCCCCCGTATGTACACCTCGTGCTCTACGTGTTCAATGAAATGTCAGAGCCGGATTTTGGTTCTTTTGGTCATTATTTCAAGGTCAACAATGGATTCATCAAGGAATGATGGCTATTGGAACCCCGACCTTGATGAATTCATATTCAGCGAGTTCATTGCTACCTCTTGAGCACTGCGTTGGTTTTCCCCGAAGAGGAAGGGATGATGCAGCAAAGTAGCACAAGTATTTCCCTTAGTTTTTGAGAACCAAGGTATCAATCCAGTAGGAGGCTACGCGCGAGTCCCTCGTACCTACACAAAACAAATAAATCCTCGCAACCAACGCAAATAGGGGTTGTCAATCCCTATAAGGCCACTTACGAGAGTGAGATCTGATATATATGATAAGATAATATTATTGGTATTTTTATGATAAAAGATGCAAAGTAAAATAAAGGTAAAGTAAATAGCAAAGGAAATAACTAAGTAGTAGGAGATTAATATGATGAAGATAGACCCGGGGGGCATAGATTTCACTAGTGGTTTCTCTCGAGAGCATAAGTATTCTACGGTGGGTGAACAAATTACTGTTGAGCAATTGACAGAATTGAGCATAGTTATGAGAATATCTAGGTATGATCATGTATATAGGCATCACGTCCGAGACAAGTAGACCGACTCCTGCCTGCATCTACTACTATTACTCCACTCATCGACCGCTATCCAGCATGCATCTAGAGTATTAAGTTAAAAACAGAGTAACGCCTTAAGCAAGATGACATGATGTAGAGGGATAGACTCATGCAATATGAAGAAAACCCCATCTTGTTATCCTCGATGGCAACAATACAATACGTGCCTTGCTGCCCTTACTGTCACTGGGAAAGGACACCGCAAGATTGAACCCAAAGCTAAGCACTTCTCCCTTTGCAAGAAAGATCAATCTAGTAGGCCAAACCAAACTGATAATTCAAAGAGACTTGCAAAGGTAACCAATCATACATAAAAGAATTCAGAGAAGATTCAAATATTATTCAAAGATAGACTTGATCATAAACCCACAATTTATCGGTCTCAACAAACACACCGCAAAAAGAAGATTACATCGAATAGATCTCCACAAGAGAGGGGGAGAACATTGTATTGAGATCCAAAAAGAGAGAAGAAGCCATCTAGCTACTAACTATGGACCCGTAGGTCTGAGGTAAACTACTCACACTTCATCGGAGAAGCTATGGTGTTGATGTAGAAGCCCTCCGTGATCGATGCCCCCTCCGGCGGAGCTCCGAAACAGGCCTCAAGATGGGATCTCGTGGATATAGAAAGTTACGGCGGTGGAATTAGGGTTTTGGCTCCGTATCTGATCGTTTGGGGGTACGTGGATATATATAGGAGGAAGGAGTACGTCGGTGGAGCAACAAGGGGCCCACGAGGGTGGACGGCGCACCCGGTGGGGGTAGGCGCACCCCCTACCTCGTGCCCTCCTGTTTCGTTTCTTGACGTAGGGTCCAAGTCTCCCTGGTCTTATTCGTTGAGAAAATCACGTTCCTGAAGGTTTCATTCCGTTTGGACTCCGTTTGATATTTCTTTTCTTCGAAACCCTAAAACAGGCAAAAAATAACAATTCTGGGCTGGGCCTCCGGTTAATAGGTTAGTCCCAAAAATAATATAAAAGTGAATAATAAAGCCCAATAATGTCCAAAACAGTAGATAATATAGCATGGAGCAATCAAAAATTATAGATACGTTGGAGACGTATCAAGCATCCCCAAGCTTAATTCCTGCTCGTCCTCGAGTAGGTAAATGATAAAAACAAAATTTTTGATGCGGAGTGCTACTTGGGATAATTTTAATGTAATTCTTCTTAATTGTGGTATGAATATTCAGATCCGAAAGATTCAAGACAAAAGTTCATATTGACATAAAAAATAATAATACTTCAAGCATATAGACAAAGCAATTATGTCTTCTCAAAATAACATGGCTAAAGAAAGTTATCCCTACAAAATCATATAGTCTGGCTATGCTCATCTTCACCACACAAAATATTTAAATCATGCACGACCCCGATGACAAGCCAAGCAATTGTTTCATACTTTTGACATTCTCAAAACTTTTTCAATCTTCACGCAATACATGAGCGTGAGCCATGGATATAGCACTATAGGTGGAATAGAATGGTGGTTGTGGAGAAGACAAAAAGGGGAAGATAGTCTCACATCAACTAGGCGTATCAACGGGCTATGGAGATGCCCATCAATAGATATCAATGTGAGTGAGTAGGGATTGCCATGCAACGGATGCACTAGAGCTATAAGTATATGAAATCTCAAAAAGAAACTAAGTGGTTGTGCATCCAACTTGCTTGCTCATGAAGACCTGGGGCAATTTGAGGAAGCCCATCATTGGAATATACAAGCCAAGTTCTATAATGAAAGATTCCCACTAGTATATGAAAGTGATAACATGAGAGACTCTCTACTATGAAGATCATGGTGCTACTTTGAAGCACAAGTGTGGTAAAAGGATAGTAACATTGTCCCTTCTCTCTTTTTCTCTCATTTTTTTCTTTGGGCCTTTTCTCCCTTTTTATGGCCTCTTTTCTTTCTCCCTGTTTTTCTTTTATTTTTCGTCCGGAGTCTCATCCCGACTTGTGGGGAAATCATAGTCTCCATCATCCTTTCCTCACTGGGACAATGCTCTAATAATGATGATCATCACACTTTTATTTTTCTTACAACTCGATACTTAGAACAAAATATGACTCTATGTGAATGCCTCTGGAGGTGTACCGGGATATGCAATGACTCATGAGTGACATGTATGAAAGAATTATGAATGGTGGCTTTGCCACAAATATGATGTCGACTACATGATCATGCTAAGCAATATGACAATGATGGAGTGTGTCATAATAAACGGAATGGTGGAAAGTTGCATGGCAATATATCTCGGAATGGCTATGGAAATGCCATAATAGGTAGGTATGGTGGCTGTTTTGAGGAAGGTATATGGTGGGTGTATGATACCGGCGAAAGGTGCGCGGTATTAGAGAGGCTAGCAAAGGTGGAAGGGTGAGAGTGCGTATAATCCATGGACTCAACATTAGTCATAAGGAACTCATATACTTATTGCAAAAATCTACAAGTTATCAAAGCAAAGTATTACGTGCATGCTCCTAGGGGGATAGATTGGTAGGAAAAGACCATCGTTCATCCCCGACAGCCACTCATAAGGAAGACAATCAATAAATAAATCATGCTCCGACTTCATCACATAACGGTTCACCATACGTGCATGCTATGGGAATCACAAACTTCAAAACAAGTATTTATAAAATTCACAACTACTCAATGACTTTAATATCAACATCACTATATCTCAAAACAATTATCAAGTATCAAACTTATCATAGTATTCAAGACACTCATAAGAAAGTTTTATTATTAATCTTGTATACCAAGCATATTAAGATTTTAAGCAAATTACCATGCTATTTAAGACTCTCAAAATAATCTAAGTGAAGCATGAGAGATCAATAGTTTCTATAAAACAATTCCACCACCGTGCTCTAAAAGATATAAGTGAAGTACTAGAGCAAAATTATATAACTCAAAAGATATAAGCGAAACACATAGAGTATTCTAACAAATTCCAAATCATGTATGGCTCTCTCAAAATGTTTGTACAGCAAGGATGATTGTGGTAAACTAACAATCAAAGACTCAAATCATACAAGACGCTCCAAGCAAAACACATATCATGTGGTAAATAAAAATATAGCTCCAAGTAAAGTTACCGATAGAAGTAGACGAAAGAGGGGATGCCTTCCGGGACATCCCCAAGCTTTGGCTTTTAGGTGTCCTTAGATTATCTTGGGGGTTCCATGGGCATCCCCAAGCTTAGGCTCTTGCCACTCCTTGTTCCATAATCCATCAAATCTTTACCCAAAACTTGAAAACTTCACAACACAAAACTTAAAGTAGAAAATCTCGTGAGCTCCGTTAGCGAAAGAAAATAAAAGATCACTTCAAGGTACTGTAATGAACTCATTCTTTATTTATATTGGTGTCATACCTACTGTATTCCAACTTCTCTATGGTTTATAAACTATTTTACTAGCCATAGATTCATCAAAATAAGCAAACAACACATGAAAAACAGAATCTGTCAAAAACAGAACAGTCTGTAGTAATCTGTAGCTAGCACAAGATCTGGAACACCAAAAATTCTAAAATAAATTTCTGGACGTGAGGAATTTATCTATTAATCATCTTAAAAAATAATTAACTAAATAGCACTCTCCAAATAAAAATGACAGCAGTTCTCGAGAGCGCTAAAGTTTCTGTTTTTTTACAGCAAGTTCAGCAAGAGTTTCCCCAAGTCTTCCCAATGGTTCTACTTCGCACAAACACTAATTAAACACAAAAAAACACAACAAAAATAGAGGCTAGATAAATTATTTATTACTAAACAGGAGCAAAAAGCAAGGAATAAAAATAAAATTGGGTTGCCTCCCAACAAGGGCTATCGTTTAACGCCCCTAGCTAGGCATAACAAGCAAGAATAGATCTAGGTATTGCCATAATAGTAAGATCGATTATTAAAACTCATTTCATATTCTCTACATTCGGCAGCAAGTTTTCTTTGAGGCAAGCAAAAGTAATCAAAAGGGCTAAATTTAATGGGACAAAAGTCCCCAAGATCAACCTTGGGAGGTATAGGTTCCTCCTTTGGTCCTTCATATTGCACAACCAATTCATCATTATAAGCATTCTTTTGACAGAACTTTGTGAGCCTATATTCAAGAGTATATCCTAGTTCATTATTTCGAATAGCCAAATCATCATTAAGTTCAGAAATTCTATCAACTAAAACATTGGTAGGAACCTTTTTTCTAAGATTTTCATTGAAATCAACATAATCTAGAGATTGAAAGCGCATTATTTCTTCTTGATCAAAGAGGATAGCCTCTATGGGAGGACGGCAAGCGTCCACCCTATAATGTGCAAATATTTCTTTGGCCTCTTTTATTATGAATCTAAACTCATGAGCCAAAAAGATAGTAGCAGCACCTTAACAGAAGAATGCTCAATATTAGAAAATTCCAGGAAAATCCTTTGTATAGAAGGATGCATGTGCATGAATTGTCTTTCAAGCTCAACTACAAGCATGGCAATAGCGTTCGCAAGACTACTAGTTCTATGAATAATAGAACTACCCATAGAAGGTAAAGCACCAGCACAAGTAAAGAAATCTTGAATAACTCCTTTTCCAATAATATTACCACTACCAACACGGAATCTTTTTATATGTGAGATAGTGGGTTCTTTAGTAGGAGCATCAGAATTATTATCGACAATAGTTTCCCCAATTTCATACATAGAGGCAGAAGGTAAAGGACTAGCCATAATGACAAGCAAACAAACTAACACACAAGCAAACAAAAAGCAAGTGGGCAAAAAGAGGCAAATAGAGAGGGAGGATAGAGAGAGAGGGCGAATAAAATGGCAAGGGTGAAGTGGGGGAGAGGAAAATGGCAAATAATGTAATGCAGGAGATAGGGTATGTGATGGGTACTTGGTATGTTGACTTTTGCGTAGACCTCCCCGGCAACGGCGCCAGAAATCCTTCTTGCTACCTCTTGAGCATTGCGTTGGTTTTCCCCGAAGAGGAAGGGATGATGCAGCAAAGTAGCGCAAGTATTTCCCTCAGTTTTCGAGAACCAAGATATCAATCCAGTAGGAGGCTACGCGCGAGTCCCTCGTACCTGCACAAAACAAATAAATCCTCGCAACCAACGCAAATAGGGGTTGTCAATCCCTATAGGGCCACTTACGAGAGTGAGATCTGATAGATATGATAAGATAATATTTTTGGTATTTTTATGATAAAAGATGCAAAGTAAAATAAAGTTAAAGTAAATAGCAAAGGAAATAACTATGTAGTAGGAGATTAATATGATGAAGATAGACCCGGGGGCCACAGGTTTCACTAGTGGCTTCTCTCGAGAGCATAAGTATTCTATGGTGGGTGAACAAATTACTGTTGAGCAATTGACAGAATTGAGCATAGTTATGAGAATATCTATGTATGATCATGTATATAGGCATCACGTCCGAGACAAGTAGACCGACTCCTGCCTGCATCTACTACTATTACTCCACTCATCGACCGCTATCCAGCATGCATCGAGAGTATTAAGTTAAAAACAGAGTAACGCCTTAAGCAAGATGACATGATGTAGAGGGATAGACTCATGCACTATGAAGAAAACCCCATCTTGTTATCCTCGATGGCAACAATACAATACGTGCCTTGCTGCCCTTACTGTCACCGGAAAAGGAGACCGCAAGATTGAACCCAAAGCTAAGCACTTCTCCCATTGCAAGAAAGATCAATCTAGTAGGCCAAATCAAACTGATAATTCAAAGAGAGTTGCAAAGATAACCAATCATACATAAAAGAATTCAGAGAAGATTCAAATATTATTCATAGATAGACTTGATCATAAACCCACAATTCACCGGTCTCAACAAACACACCGCAAAAAGAAGATTACATCGAATAGATCTCCACAAGAGAGGGGGAGAACATTGTACTGAGATCCAAAAAGAGAGAAGAAGCCATCTAGCTACTAACTATGGACCCATAGGTCTGAGGTAAACTACTCACACTTCATCGGAGAGGCTATGGTGTTGATGTAGAAGCCCTCCGTGATCGATGCCCCCTCCGGCGGAGCTCCGGAACAGGCCCCAAGATGGGATCTCGTGGATACAAAAAGTTATGGCGGTGTAATTAGGGTTTTGGCTCCGTATCTGATTGTTTGGGGGTACGTGGATATATATAGGAGGAAGGAGTACGTCAGTGGAGCAACAAGGGGCCCACGAGGGTGGAGGGCGCGCCTGGTGGGGGTGGGCGCGCCCCCCTACCTCGTGCCCTGCTGTTTCGTTTCTTGACGTAGGGTCCAAGTCTCCCTGGTCTTATTCGTTGAGAAAATCACGTTCCCGAAGGTTTCATTCCGTTTGGACTCCATTTGATATTCCTTTTCTTCGAAACCCTAAAACAGGCAAAAAACAGCAATTCTGGGTTGGGCCTCCGGTTAATAGGTTATTCACAAAAATAATATAAAAGTGAATAATAAAGCCCAGTAATGTCCAGAACAGTAGATAATATAGCATGGAGCAATCAAAAATTATAGATACGTTGGAGATGTATCATTCATCGCCTTGTCGGATTCGAACGATGAGGATGTTGAAATGATGATGATGATGAGCATCCAACATGAGTTGGAGAAGGAAGATGAGCACGTCCTAAACTTAAGGGTTGGCCAGCGAGTTATTCACCAAGATAGGATTGCTGCGGCAAGGCTTTTTTACTCATACTACTTCACGACGGACCCAACATTCCTTAAAAGTTTCTTTTGACTTCGCTATTGAATGAGCAGAAATGTGTTCTTATGTATTGTTCGTGGAGCTGCGATGATGTGGGAAGCAGAGACAGCTTGGCACCTCATCATATGTTGTGTAATCTTGAACAACATGATTGTTGAGGATAAGGGTGAAGGGGCAGCACACACACATGATTTTGAGAAGCCCGGAACTCAAGTCTACCTCCCAGAACAAGAGGCAGAGAGCATTGCCAACTTTCTGGAGATGCATCGACAACTATGAGATCAACACATGCATATGCAACTTCTGTATGATCTTGTGAACATATGTGGGTCCACACTGAAAATCAGTGAACTTTGCTATTATTTTATCAATGATGCACTATAAACAATATTTATGTTTGCATTATGTATTCTTAAGAACGAACAATTTGTATTTGCGTGCATTGAACTATGTTTGGTTAAGATGCTCGACGCACATGTGTTTCATGTGTTTGATGTTTTGAAAATTGAAATTGTGGTTTTAATAAATGATAATATATGAGGCTCGCCCGGTCACTGTCAGCGGGCAAGTTCGGACGTGTCTATAGACATATAGAGGCCCAAATTAGCCAGTTACGATTGTAGATGCTGAAGGAAATATGCCCTAGAGGAAATAATAAAGTTTTTATTTTATATTTCCTTATTCATGATAATGGTTTATTATTCATGCTAGAATTGTATTGATCGGAAACCTTAATACATGTGTGAATACATAAACAAACACCGTGTCCCTAGTGAGCCTCTCCTAGACTAGCTCGTTGATCAAAGATGGTTAAGGTTTCCTAACCATGGACATGAGTTGTCATTTGATAATGGGATCACATCATTAGGAGAATGATGTGATGGACAAGACCCATCCGTTAGCTTAGCATAATGATCATTCAGTTTTATTGCTATTGCTTTCTTCATGTCAAATACATATTCCTTCGACTATGAAATTATGCAACTCCCGGATACCGGAGGAATGCCTTGTGTGCTATAAAATGTCACAACGTAATTGGGTGATTATAAATATGGTCTACAGGTATCTGCGAAGGTGTTTATTGAGTTGGCATAGATCGAGGTTAGGATTTGTCACTTCGAGTTTCGGAGAGGTATCTTTGGGCCCTCTCGGTAATACACATCATAAGCTTGCAAGCAAATGACTAAGGAGTTAGTCACAAGGTGATGTATTATAGAACGAGTAAAGAGACTTGCCGGTTACGAGATTGAACTAGGTATGAAGATACCAACGATCGAATCTCAGGCAAGTAACATACCGATGGACAAAGGGAATTACGTAAGTTGTCATAACGGTTCGACCGATAAAGATCTTCGTAGAATATGTAGGAGCCAATGTGGGCATCCAGGTTCCGCTATTGGTTATTGACCGGAGAGGTGTCTCGGTCATGTCTACATAGTTCTCGAATCCGTAGGGTCCACACGCTTAACATTCGATGACGATATAGTAGTATATGAGTTATGTGATTTGGTGACTGAATGTTGTTTGGAGTCCCAGATGAGATCACAGACATGATGAGGAGTCTCAAAATGGTCGAGAGGTAAAGATTGATATATAGGACGATGGTATTCGGACACCGGAAGTGTTTCGGGGGTACCGGGTACTTATCGGGTCACCGGAAGGGGTTCCGCGCACCCCCGCCAAAAGATATGTGCCTTATGGGCCAAGAGGGGAAACACACCAGCCACGAGGGGCTGGTGCGCCCCCCATATGAGCTAGCCTAGGAGGAGAAGGAAAGAGGAGAAGGGAAAGGAAAGAGTGGAATATGATTCCCCCTTCCTTCCCTCTTCCCCCTCTTTCCATCCCCCTCCGAAAAACATGGCAGGGGGGCACGACCAAGGGCAGGAGCCCAAGTAGGATTTGGACCTACTTGGGACGCCCCTTGGCCTCTCCCCTCTCCCTATCACCTATATATATATATATATATATATATATATATATATATATATATATATATATATATGAGGAGGGGGCGCCGAGCACACCCCAGACAATTGCCTAGCCGTGTGCGGCGCCCCCGTCCACCATTTACACCCCCGGTCAATGGCGGAGCCACCTCCCGGCTACCCTGGGCAGTTGTGCGGGCTCTGCCATTGATTCTAGTTTAAACAATAGTAGTAAATGGAGATCTAGCCATTGTTTTGTAGGGGCAACCAACCAATATACGAGAGTGTAGTGTACTTTGCCCCGGCTCTCCGGCCGAGCTGGCTTCGCCACTGCCCTCACTCATATTTTCGTAGTGCTTAGGCGAAGCCCTGCAGAGATCACTTCACCATCACCATCAACACGACATCGTGCTAATGGGACTCATCTACTACCTCGACATCTTGCTGGATCAAGAAGGCGAGGGACGTCACCAAGTTGAACATGTGCAGAACGTGGAGGTGCCGTGTGTTTGGTACTTGATCGGTTGAAGCGCGAAGAAGTTCGACTACGTCAACCATGTTGTGAAACGCTTCCGCTTACGGTCTACGAGGGTACGTAGACACACTCCCCTCATTGCCATGCATCTCCATGCATAGATCATTGCGCTTGCGTATAATTTTTTTTGTTTTTCATGCAACGATTCTCAACAGTGGTATCAGAGCCAGGTCTATGCATAGATGATATGCACGAGTAGAACACAAAGAGTTGTCGCGGTGATAATCATACTGCTTACAACCAATGTCTTATTTTGATTCGACGGTATTGTGGGATGAAGCGGCCCGGACCAACCTTACATGTCCACGCACATGAGACCGGTTCCACCGACTGACATGCAACTAGTTTTGCATAAAGGTGGCTGGCGGGTGTCTGTTTCTCCTACTTTAGTTGAATCAAATTTGACTGCGACCGGTCCTTGAAGAAGGTTAAAGCAGCAAATGTGACGAAACACCTTTGTGGTTTTATGCGTAGGTAAGAACGGTTCTTGCTAGAAGCCCATAGTAGCCACATAAAACTTGCAACAACAAAGTAGAGGACGTCTAACTTGTTTTTGCAGGGTATGTTGTGATGTGATATGGTCAAGACATGATGTGATAAACGTTATTGTAAGATATGACCATACTTTACGGCTTAGAACCGGGACTTCAAAAACGTTTTGAACGCCACGGACCATATGAGATGTTCCAAGAAGCTAAAAAATGATATTTCAGATTCATGCCCGTGTCGAGAGGTATCAGATCTCTGACAAGTACTTTTCCTACAAGATGGAGGAGAATAGCTCAGCTAGTGAGCATGTACCTGGATGTCTAGGTACTACAATCGCTTGAATCAAGTGGGAGTTAATCTTCTAGATAAGATAGTGATTGACATATTTCTCTAGTCACTGTCACCAAGCTACTAGAACTTCGTGATGAATTATAATATGCAAGGGATGACAAAAATGATTCTTGAGCTCTTCGCGATGCAGATATCGGTGAAGGTAGAAATCAAGAAGGAGCATCAAGTGTTGATGGTTAACACGGCCACTAGTTTCAAGAAAAAGGGCGAGGGAAAGAAAGGGAACTTCAAGAAGAATGGCAAGTAAGTTTCCACTCCCATGAAGAAGCCCAAAGCTGGACCCAAGCCTGAAACTAAGTGCCTCTACTACAAAGGAAATGGTCACTGGAATTGGAAGTACCCCAAATACTTGGCGGATAAGAAGGATGGCAAAGTGAACAAAGGTATATTTGATATACATATTATTGATGTGTATTTTACTAGTGTTCGAAGTAACCCCTAGGTATTTGATACTTAGTAACTCGAATCAGGAGTTACAGAGACCAGTTAAAAGCAAGGCGACGATGTGTGTTGGAAATGATTCCAAGGTTGATATGATCACCATCACACACTCCCTCTAACTTCGGGATTAGTGTTGAACCTAAATAAATGTTATTTGGTGTTTGCGTTGAGCATGAATATGATTAGATCATGATTATTGCAATACATTTATCATTTAAGTTAGAGAATAATTGTTGTTCTGTTTACATGAATAAAACCTTCTGTGGTCATACACCCAATGTGAATGGTTTATTGAATCTCGATCGTAGTGATACACATATTCATAATATTGATGCCAAAAGATGCAAAGTTGATAATGATAGTGCAACGTATTTGTGACACTGCCATTTAGGTCATATTGGTGTAAAGCGCATGAAGAAACTCCATGCTGATGGACTTTTGGAATCACTTGATTATGAATCATTTGATACTTGCGAACCATGCCTCATGGGTAAGATGACTAAAACTCCGTTCTCCAGAAAAATGGAGCGAGCTAATGACTTATTGCAAATAATACATACCGATGCATGCGATCCGATGAGTGTTGAGGCACGCGGCAGGTCGTTGTTTTCTTACATTCATAGATGATTTAAGTACATCTGGGTATATTTACTTAATGAAACACAAGTCTGAAACATTTGAAAAGTTCAAAGAATTTCAGAGTTAAGTAGAGAATTATCATAACAAGAAAATAAAGTTTCTACGATCTGATTGTAGAGGCGAATATTTGAGTTATGAGTTTGGCCTTCATGTAAAACAATGTGGAATAGTTTCACCACTCATGCCACCTGGTGAAAGGACATGCGGTGCCCCCATGTGTGGTTTTGGTAATTGATATCATTTTCTATGGACTAATGGTTGCATTGACTTATATTTGAAGGATTTTTCCATAGGCATTTCTTGAAGTCCATGTGTTGGTTTCAAGGAGTTTATGGGTTGACCAAGGTGCTATTAAGGAATTATCCAAAGATTGGTCATGTGAGTGTTGAGCTTATTGCAAGCATGTATTGAAGAAGAAGATTGTGTGATCATTCATGTTTACCTTCAAGACATCATCCAAACGAAGAGAGTTGGAAAGATTCAAGGTTGATCAAGACTAAGTCAAGAGTGAATCAAGTTGATCAACTCACAAAGAGTAGAAGATGTACCAAGAGGGATCAAGTGATCCCATGGTATGGTAAGAATTGTCCATTGCACTTTGTGTACTAACCCATGGTCTATGTGAGAGTCTATGTGGGGTTAGGTACGTGTCCATGGGCTTGCGTCAAGAGGATGATATCATACAACCCATGGGAAGGATGACATCAAGTGGTGATCGTCATCAAGATTGCCGTGTGCAAGTTCAAGTGGAGAATCACGAAGAGATCAAGTGCTTGAAGTTCTCCATCCATTGTGGTGTCAATGGACTTGAGAAGATGTGCCGAAGAGTGGCTCACCCATAGTGGAGTATGGGGGAGCAATCATCTAGTCTCCATCGACCCAACGCAATCAAGAAAGGTGGTCCATCTTGAGGAGGACAAGATCGTCATCATCTAGCTCAAGTGGATCATGTGGAAGGCAAAGGTTTGCCCTTGATAGGTTTTGTATTTTACCGGTCTCATGGTGGTAGTTGGGAGACCGGGTTATAGGATCGATTGCCGTACTACCAAGGGGGGCTCTCAAGTGAGTAGCTTGATCGTATCGTTCGTCGAGAGCTCAAACCATTGCATCCTTGCATCACGTTTCTTGGTTCTTGTTTGGTTCTCTTTGTGAGTCTTAGAGCATATGGTCATCTTGATGAGAAGCCTGAGTTCATCGAAAACGGAGTTTGCATGCCTCTTCTATGATGTTTTCGGTGTTGGAGGTTTTACCAGTCTTATCCGAGGAAGTGTTCTCACCATTTTCTTTTGGGCCTTTTCTCATTGCTTCTTATTGGTATTTCTATCAAGATTGTGTTAGCCCTTGTCGCTAGCTTTCCAGCAAACTTGGTTTCGTCGAATTCGGAGTCCGTTTGCAGAAGTTGTGTCAGTTTTGGTGTTCTGAAAAGGCTACAGCGGTACTACCGCGGATAGGAGCGGATGTAATTTTTTACTACCACTCTTGGGAGCGGTACTACCGCTTGGAGCAGTACTACCGCGGCTACTTCCGTGGCTACTTCCGCTCGGGACCAAAAACTCGTCACAAGTCCAGCGGTGGTAGGCACAGATGTAATTTTTTAGTACCGCTCGCAAGCAGTAGTACTGCTACCCCTAGCGGTAGTACCGTGAGGTCAAGCAGTACTACCGCTCCGATGGTTCTTCTGGCTTTTTTGCCTCCTCGCTGTTGTGTTTCAAAGGGCTACTACCGCCCTAGCGGTAGTACCGCTCGGTGCGGGCTGTGAGCATAACGGTTGGTTTTTTCCCCACCTATAAAAGGGGGTCTTCTTCCCCAATGAACCTTATCCTTTGAGCTCATGTTCTTCCCTCATTGTTGACCTACTTCGAGCTTGCTAACTCTCAATCCCTCCATGGATTCTTGCTAGTTTTTGAGGGAAAAGAGAGAGGAGATCTAGATCCACATTTCCACCAATCACTTTCTCCTCTATGTGAGGGGAACCCCTTGGATCTAGATCTTGGAGTTCTTGGTGTTCTCCTTGTTCTTCCTCTCATTTTCCTCCCTAGCATTAGTTGCTTCGGTGGGATTTGAGAGAGAAGGACTTGGGCACTCCGTGTGCCCTTGCCATTGCATTTGGTGCATCGGTTTGAGTTCTCCATGGTGATACGTGGAAGTTACAAGTTGAGAAGCTTATTACTCTTGGGTGCTTGGTACCCTTGAGCTTGTTCCTCTTGGGTGCATGGGCGCCCTAGACGGTCGGTGGTGTTCGGATCTCAATCATTGTGGTGTAAAGCTCCGGGCAAGCATTGGGGTCTCCAATTAGGTTGTGGAGATCGCCCCGAGCAATTTGACGGGTACCGGTGACCGCCCCCAAGGGTTGCCAAAGTGTACTGGTTCGGTGACCGCCCCCAAGGGTTGCCATTTGTACGGGTTCGGTGACCGCTGTCAAGGGTCCCTTAGTGGAATCACGACATCTTGCATTGTGCGAGGTTGTGAGGAGATTACGGTGGCCCTAGTGGCTTCTTGGGGAGCATTGTGCCTCCACACCGCTCCAAATGGAGATTAGCATCCGCAAGGGTGGGAACTTCGGGATACATCGTCATCTCCGCGTGCCTCGGTTATCTCTTACCCGAGCTCTTTACTTATGCACTTTACTTTGTGATAGCCATATTGTTTATTGTCATATATCTTGCTATCATCTAGTAGTTTATCTTGCTTAGCATAAGTTGTTGGTGCACATAGGTGAGCCTAGTTGTTGTAGGTTTTGTGTTTGACAAATTAACCGCTAGGTTTATTCCGCATTTGTTCAAGCCTAAACCGTAATTATTTTAAAGCGCCTATTCACCCGCACTCTAGGCGACATCCACGATCTTTCAATTGGTATCAGAGCCTCGTCTCTCTTTGTTAGGCTTAACCACCTAGAGAGTAAAGATGTCGACTAGGGGATTAGGATTCTCTGACACTCTTAGTTTCAATGACACAAATTTTGATGTTTGGGTAATTTGCATGCTTAATCTCTTTAGGGTCATGGACCCAAATTTAGAGCGAATTGTAGATATGGGTTTTTCTCCTCCAAAGGATCCCCAAAGATTATCTTTAGAGGATGAGAAAAACTCTTATCTCAATGCTCAAGCTTCTAATGTGCTTTTCGATGCTTTGAGCAATGTAGTTATATTTCAACTCATGCCATTCCGGGATGCTCATGAGTTGTGGACGAAGCTTCAAGATAAATATGGTGTGTCCAATATTTGTGGGGATGATTGTTCTCCCTTCACCTCCGGTCGTATAGTATTCTCAACTTCTTCTACTTCACCTACATGTGGCTTGCCACAAGGTAATGATATGGTGAGTAGTGTCGGTCATTGCAATGATGATAGTATACTTATTGTGGATGATCCTTCATCTCTATCTTATTGCAATGCTCCTTCTTTGGGCTTTAACACTACAAGCACTCCAAATGTTTCACATGCTTGTGTTGATAGTCCTTGCATATCATGTAGAAATTGCTTGACTAAATCTCATGATGATATGTTTACTATGTCTTGTTGCCATGATAAAAATGCATATATTTCCTCGAATTGTTGTGCTAACAATGTAGAGGAAACCCAACACCCCATGGAACAAGATGTGGTCTTAAATGGTGCTTCAACGGATCCTACATCATCATCTATTGCGGTTTGCCTTGTGGCCAAGGCTTCTAAGGTATCTCCTACCTTGAACCCCAATGTGTCTCTTGATGATGATGTTGATGCTAATACTGATGAGGATAATGATGAAGAAAATGATAATGTTGCCTCCTTAAAAATTAAGGGGGAAATGATTTTTAAAGCTCTTCATAAGAATAAAATTGCTCGTTCCAACTTCATGGAAATCATGTCTATTGCTATTGAGGGCAAGAATTATATTGATGTGTTGGAATCTCGTCTTGAGGAGCATGAGGTCACCATTGATAAAATGCAAGGTCATGAGCGTGATTACGCTAATGAGATTGCGGACCTCTCTCAAGCTCTTGATCTTGAACAAACCACCAAGGAATCTCTTGAGGAGACTTTTGCTCTAGAATTATCTAGAGTGAAGGAATCTCATGATAGAGCTCCTGAGGTGGCCAATGTTTTTGAAACTAAAAATGCTAAGCTTGAAGTTGCTCATGCTAGACTCCTAGAGGATTTTGAGCACCTCGAAAATGGCTCACGGGTCATCAAGGGTGAGCTCATCAAACTCACCGAGTCTCATGATCAACTTGAAGCTTCTTATTTAAAAGAGCTTGCCAAGTTGTTCTCTCCTATTGTTGTTAATGATGATGCTTGTGCTACTAACTCTATTACTTGTGAAGCATCCATTTTGAAGGAGAACGTTGAGCTACGGGCTCAACTTGAGTTGCTATCTAGCAACTATGGGAAATTGGAAGAAAGACATGAAAAGCTCTCAAGCTCTCATGATGATCTTCTAGTATCCCATAATGTGCTAAAGATATCTCATGAGGCCATGATTTCAAAGGTAACATCTAGCGAGCCTCATGTGGATACTAGCACTACTTCTAGTCAAAATGCTATGTTGCCATGTGCTAGTCCTTGTAATTCATCTACTCACAATGTTGGTACATCTTGTGATGAATTGCTTTCCTTGCCTTGTTGCTCTAACAATGAAGCTTATACTTCCTCTAGTACTTGTGTTGAGACTAACCATGTAGAGGAAATCAAAGAGCTCAAGTCCCAAGTCACTTCTTTGAAGAAAGACTTGGAAAAGAGTCATGAAGGGAAATTCACACTCAACAATATCTTGAGTGTGCAAAAATCCCCCAATGACAAAGGTGGACTTGGATTCAACTCCAAGAAGAAGAAGAAGTCCAAGATGAACAAAAAGAAGGGCCAAGAACAAGTCAAAAATTCGGCCAAAGATTGTTTGCTTCAAGTGCAAAGTAGAAGGGCATCATGTTAGATCTTGCCCATTGAAGAAGAAGGCCATTAGTGACAAGCAACAAGGGAAGCGGCCACAAGTTCGATCTCATGCTCAACCACAAGTTGAAGAAAGTCCTCTTCCCAAGAATCCTCAAGCTAATGCTTCTCAAGTTGAGAAATCAAGTGAGAAGAAAGTGAAGAGTAGACATTGCTACTTATGTCGTGAGAAATGTCACCTCGCCTCTTCATGCACTAGTGGTAACTTATCCAACCCAATTATTATTGATGATATTTATTCTCTTGGGAAGGATAAGGTTGGCAATGTGTTTGCCAAAGTTGTTGGTACTCAAAGTGGTGTCAAGAAGAGAACCATTTGGGTAGCCAAGCCTATTGTGACTAACCTCTTAGGACCCAACTTGGTTGGGGACCAACAAGCTCAAACTTGATCAATAGGTGTTGTTGGAGGGCATTGGAGACTTGGCTACTTTATGAAGAACTAAGGGGACTTCATCATTCTAATTGTCTCAAGCCAAGTTATTCGAATTATCAAGTTTCTATATTATATCCAATGTTTCTCCATGCGGTAACTCGTGCTTAAAGTGTTTACATTGATAGTTACTTACCCCTTTGCATGTTTGGTTTTGTTCCTTGCATGTGTTTGTATATGTTGTGCTTCCAACTTGATTATCTTGAGCAATCAAGTATGTGTGTGTTGGTTTGCACATCATGTACGTGTGTGTCATGCATTGAGCCTTTTGCATCTTGTTCTTTTCTTAGTTGGCTCTTGTGAGAGATTAATGGAATATCCCATTTATGGGGGAGTGATGTGCTTTGTGCACCTCACAATCCTATATATGTGTGTACATGAGTAATACCATATAGTATTGATATTTCAAGATTATCTAGTCGCTATGTGGTATGTCTTCTCATGAGAAATTCAAATTCTATATTGTCCATTAATTATCTCGTGTTGGATTGTTATTTTGCCTCTTGTTTATCTTTAATTGGTATCACATTATGGGGGAGTAATATGCTATGTGTATATTACTAGCCTAGAAAATGCGTACATTTGAGATATTGTCACCTAGAATTGATATTGTAAATTATCTTGTTCCTAGGTGGCATGTTAGCTCTACAAGTTGCAATTTGATATTTGTTTGGTGTGAAGATGATGTCAGATATCCTTGTTATCTACCACCGGGAATTATTTCCAAATACTTCTTGTCTTTTGACAATTGGTACTCACTTATGTGTGGTAGAAATTATTGATCATCTTTACATTGGCCTTTGCTTTTATTTGCTTTATCTCTTGCCTAGGATTGTGTCAACTCCCATTGTATTCCATACCACTTGTGGATCTTGTTAATTTCTTGACCTTGTCTAGTGTTTCCTAGATATAGTGAAAGTGGTGATCCCACCTCGTGCATTTTGTATTCAAATGCAAATTCTCTATAATGCACTAGTCTTGGGGGAGCTATCCTATTCTCTATAAAGCACTCATCTTGTGATCCTTATCAAGTGTGTGTTTGTGGAAGGCAAGCCGTTTCTTTTTGGTGCTTTCTGCCATCATGAAACTTTATAGAGGGCTTGGTTTGTTTGGAACCATTCTCTCTTTTGGGAGTTTGACATCTTTCTTTTTGAGTGTATCAATGGATATCTCATTCCTTGATGTATCTTTTATGGATATCCTCCAAGTGATGGTTTATTCATTTGGTATCTTTTCTTCGCTTGGTATTTCTTTGTCTTTTGGTCTCGGTTCTTGAAAGTCTTGAGCATGCATATTTACTTCTTGTAGTTTCTTTGGCATGTTTTCTTTCTTTGACCCAATATATAGGGGGAACTCCACCAAGTCTCAAATTGGATGAGATGTGCATGAAATTCATTTTCATATCTATATGCACATATTTATGTGGAGTTTGTCCTATGTGTTGTTGGTTCTCTAACTCTTTGGTACCAATGAGTTTGGGTACCATTTTGTTTGTGTTGTTGTTCTAGGAACAAGTGGAGATGCATTGGATGCTCGGCTCACTCACAAGGAAGGTGTTGTCACCATGTGCTTATTGGAGTCAAGCTAGGATGATCAATGAACTACTTTGTACCTTCAATTGGTATCTACTACATCCTTCCAATGTTATCTCGGTAACAAGTATCTTCATATACTTCATGCACACATTTCTTGCATCAACCTTGTGTAGGTTGTATCATGGCATGTTATCCATTCTTTCTTGTGATACTTGTTTCCTTTCTCACAGCATCCCAACAATGATGTCTTGTTGCTAGTTGTGATGTCTTTGATGTTCGTGTGGTTGGAATTCATTTATATACAATAAGACCATATCTAGCCATGTGCTATGCTCTCAAGCAAATATCTTATTGGTATATGTATGACTTCCTTTTGGATATCTTGTTCCTTCGTGTTGTAACTATTTCGGGTGTACATCCTTCTTTGTAGATATGTATATATATATATATCATGATTTCGTCTACCTAGAATCTTATACACTTGAGAGAAGTTGCATATCTAGATGATATCCTTTCTTTCACGTCCACCTTGTATTTCTTTGGTGGCTCCGTGAAAGCTTTTGCCTTGAGTGCGTGTCTTCTATCGTTGCATCTTAATGCGCTCTTGTGTGGTGAAGATTATTTTCCTCATGCTTATCTTTACGAGGTTTTTGCCATCTTAATTGGCATCCCTCGTCTTGATGCGCCTTTCATCTTCTTTCTTCACCGCGGGTTGTCACAAGCATAGGTTCTCTATATGCTTATTAGTAAGCTTGTGAACCCATTTGCTAGTTGTGTGTGGGAATGATAGGCTTGCACTGTGTGCCTCATTCTTTGAAGACTTTAGTGATGCTTAATGCTCTTTTTGGTTGAGCCCACTCTTAAGTTGCCTCTCTTACTTGTTGCTCAACCATGTGTTTGTTTCAAGTACTAGGCTTAGTTTCCTATATGCTCAAGTGCATTGCCTTTACTCACACACATCTTTTTGGTTGAGCCCACTCTTAAGTTGCCTCTCTTACTTGTTGCTCAACCATGTGTTTGTTTCAAGTACTAGGCTTAGTTTCCTATATGCTCTCTTTCACTTGTTGTAAGTTTCTATTGATTTTGGGGGAGCTATGATCCTATTTTGTGCACTTTGTATCCGAATACAAAAATTCTTGATGTGCACAAATCATGGGGAGCTTCTCTAGTTTCTTTAGAACACTACTCCGCTCTTATCATAATATCCTTTATTCATGTGGCTCGTAGGATCATTGGCCTAGTTGGTTCAATTGGTATCTTTTGATAGCTTGCTTCAATTGGTATCTTTTGATTGCTTGATTGCTTGTTTCTCTCTTTGATTATGTCTTGGTGGCATATCTTCCTTTTGCAATCTTTGGGCCTCAATATAGTTTGTCTTCCTCCAAGTATTTATCGTTGGATATGTGTATTGCATTCCACTCTCTTGTTGAGAAATACACAATTTATGGAGAAACACATTTTATATTGGCCTTCTAAGCTTTTAGCCCATTTTGGCAATCGATGCCAATGGGGGAGAAGTTTCAGAGAGTTTTGTGGAGAAGTTTAGAGAGTTGTCTCTTCTGGCTTTGGTTTGTTCCTAAGCATACGCATCTCCTACGCATGCATTATTGGTTGTTGCATTGCATGGTGATGCATAATTCCTTATATAACCTCTCTTGAAAGTGATTGTCATCAGTTACCAAAATGGGGGAGATTGAAAGGACATGCGGTGCCCCCATGTGTGGTTTTGGTAATTTATGACATTCTCTATGGACTAATGGTTGCATTGAGTTATATTTGAAGGATTTTTCCATAGGCATTTCTTGAAGTCCACGTGTTGGTTTCAAGGAGTTTATGGGTTGACCAAGGTGCTATTAAGGAATTATCCAAAGATTGGTCATGTGAGTGTTGAGCTTATTGCAAGCATGTCTTGAAGAAGAAGATTGTGTGATCATTAATGTTTACCTTCAAGACATCATCCAAATGAAGAGAGTTGGAAAGATTCAACGTTGATCAAGACTAAGTCAAGAGAGAATCAAGTTGATCAACTCACAAAGAGTAGAAGATGTATCGAGAGGGATCAAGTGATCCCATGGTATGGTAAGCATTGTCCATTGCACTTTGTGTACTAACCCATGGTCTATGTGAGAGTCTCTGTGGGGTTAGGTACGTGTCCATGGGCTTGCGTCAAGAGGATGATATCATACAACCCATGGGAAGGATGACATCAAGTGGTGATCGTCATCAAGATTGCCGTGTGCAAGTTCAAGTGGAGAATCACAAAGAGATCAAGTGCTTGAAGCTTGCCATCCATTGTGGTGTCAATGGACTTGTGAAGATGTGCCGAAGAGTGGCTCACCCATAGTGGAGTATGGGGGAGCAATCATCTAGTCTCCATCGACCCAACACAATCAAGAAAGGTGGTCCATCTTGAGGAGGACAAGATCGTCCTCATCTAGCTCAAGTGGATCATGTGCAAGGCAAAGGTTTGCCCTTGATAGGGTTTGTATTTTACCGGTCTCATGGTGGTAGTTGGGAGACCGGGTTATAGGATCGATTGTCGTACTATCAAGGGGGGCTCTCAAGTGAGTAGCTTGATCGTATCGTTCATCAAGAGCTTAAATCATTGCATCCTTGCATCACGTTTCTTGGTTCTTGTTTGGTTCTCTTTGTGAGTCTTAGAGCTTATGGACATCTTGATGACAAGCTTGAGTTCATCGAAAACGGAGTTTGCATGCGTCTTCTATGATGTTTTCGGTGTTGGAGGTTTTACCGGTCTTATCTGAGGAAGGGTTCTCACCATTTTATTTTGGGCCTTTTATCATTTGCTTCTTATTTGTATTTCTATCAAGATTGTGTTAGCCCTTGTCGCTAGCTTTCCAACAAACTTGGTTTCGTCGAATTCAGAGTCCGTTTGCAGAAGTTGTGTCAGCTTTGGTGTTCTGAAAAGGCTGCAGCGGTACTACCGCGGACAGGAGCGGATGTAATTTTTTACTACCGCTCTTGGGAGCGGTACTACCGCCTGGAGCAGTACTACCGCGGCTACTTCCGTGGCTACTTCCACTCGGGACCAAAAACTCGTCACAAGTCCAGCGGTGGTAGGCACGGATGTAATTTTTTAGTACCGCTCGCAAGCAGTAGTACCGCTACCCTTAGCATAGTACTGCTACCGCTAGCGGTAGTACTGTGAGGTCAAGCGGTACTACCGCTCCGACGGTTCTTCTGGCTTTTTTTCCTCCTCGCTGTTGTGTTTCAAAGGGCTACTACTGCCCTAGCGGTAGTACCGCTCCTTGGAGCGGTAGTACCGCTCGGTGCGGGCTGTGAGCATAACGGTTGGTTTTTTCCCCACCTATAAAAGTTGGTCTTCTTCCCCAATGAAGCTTATCCTTTGAGCTCGTGTTCTTCCCTCATTGTTGACCTTCTTCGAGCTTGCTAACTCTCAATCCCTCCATGGATTCTTGCTAGTTTTTGAGGGAAAAGAGGGAGGAGATCTAGATCCACATTTCCACCAATCACTTTCTCCTCTATGTGAGGGGAACCCCTTGGATCTAGATCTTGGAGTTCTTGGTGTTCTCCTTCTTGTTCTTCCTCTCATTTTCCTCCCTAGCATTAGTTGTTTCGGTGGGATTTGAGAGAGAAGGACTTGGGCACTCCGTGTGCCCTTGCCATTGCATTTGGTGCATCGGTTTGAGTTCTCCACGGTGATACGTGGAAGTTACAAGTTGAGAAGCTTATTACTCTTGGGTGCTTGGTACCCTTGAGCTTGTTCCTCTTGGGTGCTTGGGCACCCTAGACGGTTGGTGGTGTTCGGAGCTCAATCATTGTGGTGTAAAGCTCCGGGCAAGCATCGGGGTCTCCAATTAGGTTGTGGAGATCGCCCCGAGCAATTTGACGGGTACCGGTGACCGCCCCCAAGGGTTGCCAAAGTGTACGGGTTTAGTGACCGCCCCCAAGGGTTGCCAAAGTGTACGGGTTCAGTGACCGCCCCCAAGTGTTGCCATTTGTACGGGTTCGGTGACCGCCCTCAAGGGTCCCTTAGTGGAATCACGGCATCTTGCATTGTGCGAGGGCGTGAGGAGATTACGGTGGCCCTAGTGGCTTCTTGGGGAGCATTGTGCCTCCACACCGCTCCAAATGGAGATTAGCATCCGCAAGGGTGTGAACTTCGGGATACATCGTCGTCTCCGCGTGCCTCGGTTATCTCTTACCCGAGCTCTTTACTTTGTGATAGCCATATTGTTTCTTGTCATATATCTTGCTATCACCTAGTAGTTTATATTGCTTAGCATAAGTTGTTGGTGCACATAGGTGAGCCTAGTTGTTGTAGGTTTTGTGTTTGACAAACCGTAATTATTTTAAAGCGCCTATTCACCCCCCTCTAGGCGACATCCACGATCTTTCACCTGGAACACCACATCATAATGGTGTGTCCTAACGTCGTAACCATACTTTATTTGATATGGTGTGATCTATGATGTCTCTTACCGATTTACCACTATCGTTCTGGGATTATGCATTAGATACAACTACATTCACGTTAAATAGGGCACCGTCTAAATCTGTTGAGACGACACCGTATGAACTATGGTTTGGGAAGAAACCTAAGCTATCATTTCTTAAAGTTTGGGGTTGTGACACTCATGTCAAAAGGCTTCAGTCCGATAAGCTCGAACCCAAATCGAAAAAGTGCGTCTTCATAGGATACCCTAAGGAAACAATTGGGTACACTTCTGTCACAGATTCGAAGGCAAGATCTTTGTTGCCAAGAATGGAACATTTCTAGAGAAGGAGTTTCTCTCGAAAGAAGTGAGTGGGAGGAAAGTATAACTTGATGAGGTAATTGTTCCTTCTCTCAATTTGGAAAGTAGCACATTAGAGAAATCCATTTCCGTGATGCCTACACCAACTAGAGAGGAAGCTAATGATGATGATCATGAAACTTCAGATCAAGTTATCACTGGACCTCGTAGGTTGAACAGAGCACGTTCCGCACCAGAGTGGTACGGTAATCATGTCCTGGAAGTCATGTTCCTAGACCATGGCAAACCTACGAACTATGAAGAAGCTATGATGAGCCTAGATTCCGATAAATGGCTTGAGGCCATGAAATCTGAGATAGGATCCATGTATGAGAACAAAGTGTGGACTTTGGTGGACTTCCCGATGATCGGGAAGCCATTGAGAATAAATGGATCTTCAAGAAGAAGACTGGCGCTGATGGTAATGCCACCATCACAAAGCATGACTTGTCACGAAAGGTTTTCGACCAGTTCAAGGGGTTGACTATGATGAGACATTCTCACCTGTAGCGATGCTTAAGTCTGTACGAATCATGTTTGCAATTGCCGCATTTTATGAAATCTGGCAAATGGATGTAAAAACTGCATTCCTTATTGGAGTTTTTAAAGAAGAGTTTTATATGATGCAACCAGAAGGTTTTGTCGATCCTAAAGGTGCTAACAAAGTGTGCAAGCTCTAGCGATCCATCTATGGACTGGTGCAAGCATCTCGTAGTTGGAATATACGCTTTGATGAGGTGATCAGAGCATATAGTTTTATACAGACTTACGGTAAAGCCTGTATTTACAAGAAAGTGAGTGGGAGCTTTGTAGCATTTCTGATATTATATGTGGATGACATATTATTGATTGGAAATGATATAGAATTTCTGGATAAAATAAAAGGATACTTGAATAAGAATTTTTCAATGAAAGACCTCGGTGAAGCTACTTATATATTGGGCTCAATATCTATAGGGATAGATCGAGATGCTTAATAGGGCTTTCACAAAGCACATACCTTGACAAGATTTTGAAGAAGTTCAAAATGGACCAGTCAAAGAAAGGGTTCTTGCCTGTATTGCAAAGTGTGAAGTTGAGTAAGACTCAAATCCCGACTACGGCAGAAGATAGAGAGAAAATGAAAATCATTCCCTATGCCTCAGTCATAGGTTCTATAAAGTATGCCATGCTGTGTACCAGACCTATTTTGCGCGTTGCCATGAGTTTGGCAAGGGGGTACAATAGTGATCCAGGAGTAGATCACTGGACAGCGGTCAAAATTATCCTTAGAGAACTAAGGAAATATTTTCTCGGTTATGGAGGTGATAAAGACTTTGTCGTAAAGAGTTACGTCGATGCAAGCTTTGACACCGATTCAGATGACTATGAGTATCAATCTGGATACACATTGAAAGTGGGAGCAATTAGCTAAGAATAGCTCCATGCAGAGTGTTGTAGACATAGAAATTTGCAAAATACATACAGATCTGAATGTGTCAGACCCGTTGACTAAATTTCTCTCACAAGCAAAACATGATCACACCTTAGTGCTCTTTGGGTGTTAATCACATGGCAATGTGAACTAGATTATTGACTCTAGTAAACTCTTTGGGTGTTGGTTACATGGCGATGTGAACTATGGGTGTTAAATCACATGGTGACGAGAACTAGATTATTGACTCTTGTGCAAGTGGGAGACTGAAGGAAATATGCCCTAGAGGTAATAATAAAGTTGTTATTTTATATTTCCTTATTCATGATAAAGGTATATTATTCTTGCTAGAATTGTATTGATCAGAAACCTTAATACATGTGTGAATACATAAACAAACACCATGTCCCTAGTGAGCCTTTGCTAGACTAGCTCGTTGATAAAAAAGGTTAAGGTTTCCTAACCATAGACATGAGTTTTCATTTGATAACGGGATCACATAATTAGGAGAATGATGTGATGGACAAGACCCATCCGTTAGCTTAGCATAATGATCGTTCAGTTTCATTGCTATTGCTTTCTTCATGTCAAATACATATTCCTTCGAGTATGAGATTATGCAACTCCCGAATACAAAGGAATGCCTTGTGTGCTATCAAATGTCACAACGTAACTGGGTGATTATAAAGATGCTCTACAGGTATCTTCGAAGGTGTTTATTGAGTTGGCATAGATCAAGATTAGGATTTGTCACTCTGAGTTTCGGAGAGGTATCTCTGGGCCCTCTCGGTAATACACATCATAAGCTTGCAAGCAAACGACTAAGGAGTTAGTCACGAGGTGATGTATTACAAAACGAGTAAAGAGACTTGCCAGTAATGAGATTGAACTAGGTATGAAGATACAGACGACCGAATCTCGGGCAAGTAACATACCGATGGACAAAGGGAATTATGTATGTTGTTATAACGGTTCAATCGATAAAGATCTTCGTAGAATATGTAGTAGCCAATATGGGCATCCAGATTCTGCTATTGGTTATTGACCGGAGAGGTGTCTCGGTCATGTCTACATAGTTGTCGAACCCGTAGGCACTAAAAAAAAGACACATCCGTGACATTTTGGGCCAAACGATTTTTTTCCTGTCATGCTTATGACACTTCTATGATGATAATTATGACAAAACCCGGTATCATCATATATGTGGTGGGCTGCTACTTCTATGACAAAAAATCATTACAGAAAATGGGTTTTTCATCCTGGGTGGGCCGGAGGCGCACCTACATGACATTCTTTGGGCCGTCCATGACGGAAAAAATCATGGTAGAAGCGAGGGCGAGGAAAATTTTAGGGAGTTCCCGGTTATTGTGGGTGGTCGGGGCCGAGCGATGCACTGAGGGATTGCGCGTTTCTCTCATACATGTACGCGCGTGTGTGCGAGGCGTTGGCCTCTAACTGAACCCGAGCGAGGCGTTCGCTTACTAAACCCGAGCGATTGCACTAGCTACATTACTGAACCCGATCGGTCAATCCTGTTAACTGAACCCGAGCGACTCCCTCGCTACTACTGCTAACTGAAGCCGATCGAACCTGCTTCCTCTTGATGAACAGTGAACATGGGGGTTGGTTGAACGACTCGAGACATACGTGGTTGGGGTTGGATGAACAGTTTCCGGTGGGGGTTGGATGAACAGGATCCCGTGGTATAGTAGTAGTAGGCCGTTGCCGCTGGATGAACAGGACCTCGAGAGGAGGCCACCACAGCCGAGCCGGTGGAGGGGTGGATGAACAGTAGCTGGTGGAGGGCTGGATGAATTGTAGCTGGTGGAGGCTAGAGGAAGATGCGGTGGATGAACAGTGCATGTGGAGGCTGAAGGAAGTCGACGGTGGGTGAACAGTAGCCCGTGGAGTCCCGTTTTGCTATACGCCACTACACCCCTCCGATGAACAAGACCCCCGTTTTGACTGTAGCGCTCCAACACAAGTCCGTTTCCTGTGTCTCTGTTGAACCGGACCCCCGTTTCGACCGTAGCGCTCCAACACAAGTCCGTTTCCTCCGTTTTGCAGTACGCCACACCCCTCCCGATGAATAGGACCCCCGTTTCGACCGTAGCGCTCCAATAGAAGTCCGTTTCCTTCGTTTTGCGGTGGGCCAGACCCCGTTTCGGCTGTTTCGTCCAAGCCGGTTGGCTCTCATTGAACAGGAGGCATTTCGACCCAGTCTGTTGCCTCCCGATGAACAGGACGTTGTTTCTCCGTTCTAACCCAGCCGGTTGGCTGCCCAATGAACATGACACCGTTGTTGCCATCCGTTGCCTTTCCATGTACACGAGCCCTGGCCGTACATATGCGCGAGTAGGCGTTCGAGACCCCGCCCGTATGTACATACGTGGCCGTATTTTTTGGCATCTGGCTATACGTACATCTACACGGTTTAGAAGGGACTGCATGGACTGCTACGTCGGGGACTCTACTACTACACGTGTCGCTGCTTGCTTGGCCATGGTTCATGGTTGCAGAGAGACCGGTCGACCAGTATGTACGTACATGTTCGCGACCAGACAGAAAACGCTACGTACGCTTCGACCGGGTGGGTCCCAGCTATTAGGGAGTATAAGGGCGCACTTCCTTGTGTGCGAAGATATAGCTGGTGGGTCCTAGCTGTCAGGGGGAAGAATAATTTTTTGTCCAAAATATGGACGCACTTCCTTGCATGCGAAGATATAGCTGGTGGGTCCCAGCTATCAGCTGGAAGAATTAATTTTTTTGCCCGTAATATGGATGCACTTCCTTGCATGTGAAGATGTAGCTAGTGGGTCCATCTGCCAGCCTCACCGCGTAGATTCCTCTTCCGATGGCTGTCGTTCGTTGACCACACTGACCACGCCGCGTGGACAGCACCCAGGCGGTGGATGATGGCGAGGCCTAGGAAGGGAACGACGTGGAGCCAGGGAAGACAAGGCAGGTGGATGCCCACGCGGAGGGGAGTACGAGGGTTCACTGGTTCGGCTACAGTGTGAGGCTGCCATCGCCGGAGAATAATAGGAGGTGTTGGTGAGTCGATGAATGGCTTGGACGGCGATGGGAGTAGGGTGGGCCAGTGAGTCCGCGCGGTAGCTTAACCGGCCACGGGAGGCAGTAGCGGTGGTTTGGGCGGCTGAATCAAGAATATCCGAGATTGAAGAAGAAGCACGACATCCATTGGATGGACATCCAACGGCCACTGCTGCTAGAACCATGTGTTGACTATAAGTTGACAAAGACTTGTGTACGCGTCAACTTAGTAGGCCCACAAGTGTGTGGCAGAGAATATATAGCCCATTTACGATTTGTAAGAATGCACAACCCATTTTTGAATTCTAATGGAATTTACTACAACCCATTTATAGTTTATTAAAATTACAGCCCATTTTCCAGCTAGGACAACGATTAATAATTTCAACCAACCGCTCAAAACGGAATTCAATAAAATTTCCCACATTTTGATAGGATCAAAAATATTTTTATCCCGAAATATCTAGTCAGCTTAAATATAATTTCAAAATAAATTTATATTACGTAAAATTTAATAAAATATTGCGCGCGCAACAAATAATGAAATTGAAATTTTCAAAATCCAAAAATAATATATTTTTAACTAATTACGTGTTTGGTGCATTTTTTAGAGTTATAACCTAGTTTTTATAATTACATCCCAATTATTATTTCTTAACGCCCATTTTCTTGTTAAGCCTAATGCATCCCTCGTAGGAAAGATTTGCAGCCCAGCGGGGCGGGGAATAACAAGTTGACCTGGGCTGGGTATTCCTAAAAAAACTATAGTCGGGCTAGCCATATTCAGCTTGAAAAAAAATTAATATCTGGGCTGGGCTAGCCCAGCTATACCTCAAGGCCTGGGCTAAACGGACCACAGCCCGCCCAGTTGATACCCTCCTCATCTGAACAACAACAAAAACACCGCTCAAGAAAAACTCTGCTCACACCTCAAAAACACAAATACTGTTCGAGCTGCTGGGTCCCAGTTGTTGGCCGCTCCTTGTGCAATTCTCTCGTCTATTGACTATATAGGTTGACAATGGTGTGGCACTGTGATGTCAGGAAACCAGGAGGAAGCAAAAAAACAGTTGTATATAATAAGGAGGCAATTGCGTATGTGCGGCTATGGCCCTGGTGGGTCCCCATTGTCATCCTCTCCAATTAAAGTCATCTCCTGATTCCTCATGTTCGTTGACCATGTTGACAACGCGGGATAGTGGCGCTACGGCAAGCGCAACAACTCGAAGGACGATGGAGAGGGCCTCGCGGGTCCTACTGATGGTCTGATACAGCGCCCGCTGCTCATTTAGGAAACCAGGATCATATGGCCACATGTTCACGACGACATTGTCGTTCGCTTGTTCAACGACAATTCTTCTTTCTACGAGTCGGTGCTCATTGAGGAGACAGAGGTTGCAGCACAGGTCCTCCTGCGTTGGTAGCTCTTCCGCCATTAGGGCGTGGAAGTGCGGTCGCACCTGCTCTATGGTGAACACGGCATGAACCGGCTTGGGCGGTGGCGCTGGCTTCTGGTCGGAAGGCACGTCCATCGTTTGATTGTCGTCGCTCAGCTCGGCGAGCTCGTTGGCAAGCCAGCATGTCCGGCTGCTGGACCGGACCATTGCCAAGCACGAGTCTGACCGCCCTAGCCCACCCGGACCGCCTCCCTCGCCCACGCGTGCTTTCCGCATGAAACGGTCAGTGCCACCCGCGCCACTTCCCGGTGCAGGCGTTTGCTCCGTGTTCAAACGACACAAGTGTCGTCCGTCTGCCGCCCACATTAATGATACGCGGTTGTCGAGGCGGCTACTCCAGCGCCACCCGTCCGTCCCTCTGCCACCCACCATTGCTATATAAACTACTGCGCCGGCCATAGCCGCAGTCATCCGCCTCCGTTGCCTTTCTTGTGTCCACACCACTCCCACCATGGTTTTCTCGCGCTCCAATGCTCTTCGGCACGGGCGGACAATGGACCAAATGGAGATGGCAGCCATTGCTGCCGACTGGCTGGCCCGCAGGTAGCCAGAGGACGACGACGTCCCAATGGAGAACGTGGTAGTCAACGATCCAGCTCCAACCCCCTCCTCCATGCCATCGTCACTGGTGCATTGCACCATGACCATCGGCGAGGCTCGTGCCCAATACATGGACACGGTGAGGCGGAAGCATCAGGAGCAGTTCCGGGAGGCGCAGGCCGCCGCCGCCTACAACCACCATCTCCTCCAGGAGCACCTGCAGGCGGAGGAGCAGATCACCGTGGAGCGGGCAGAGTAGGAGGCGCTGCTCGAGTCGTACCGTTTCGCTCGGGAGAGCCGCCTCACGCGATGGCGGTACTACATGCGGGTGTCAAAGGTTGCGACCGCCTACAAATACGACGATGAAGCGAGCGAGGCGCTGTTTGGCGAGACCGACGACGAGGCGGAGGACAATGCCGGCTCCGCCGAGGCCCTGCCCCGCCAGCACCAAGGCGGAGGACTTCGCCGGCTTCGGCGAGACCTTGCTCCACCATGGCCCCGCCCCTCCAACAACGAGGCAGAGGATATCACCGGCTCCGCCGAGGCCCCGCCCCACCGGGACCGAGGCGGAGGACTTCGCCGGCTTCGGCGAGGCCCTGTTCTGTCGAGGCCTTGCCCCACCAACAACGAGGCAGAGGACATCACCGTCTCCGCTGAGGCCCCACTCCATCGGCACCGAGGCAGAGGACTTCACCGGCTCCAGCGAGGCCCTGCTCCGCCGAGCCCCCGCCCCACCAACAACGAGGCAGAGGACACCGCCGGGTCCGCTAAGGCCCTGCCCTGCCGGCAACAGGGGGGGGGGGATTTCCTCTGCTCCGCCGAGGCGCCGTCTCGCCGACAACGAGATAGAGGACATCTTCCGCTCCGTCGAGGCCCCGCCACGCTGCCAACGGGGCCGCGCCACATAGAAAACGAGGAAGATTAGAACACGGTAGGTCGCCGCTGCTTGGGTCCAAGTAAGACCATCGCTGCTACCCTCCGGTTGAAGCGAAGCTTGGCGGGTTGACCATTGACGATCGATTAGCTTCTTGGCGGCGACGTGGAGTCGGAGAGCTGTGCTGGAGAAGGATGCTGCTTCAGTTACTTAACTACAGGTGCAGTTGGGTCACTAACATGTGGGTCCAACAGGCATCTGGCCCACATGTCAGTGATGCAACTATACCTGCAGTTAAGTCACTGAAGCTCAGTCTGCTGGAGAAGAAGCTTCTGTTCGGCTCAGCCGGACATGGGTGGGTAGCTTCGGTTAATTAATTATACCTCCAGTGCACCCCTTTTTAGTTGAAGAATGTATGAAATGTAATGAAATCCGACATGTTTATATGAAATCCAGCCGTGTATGAATGAATTTAGTTCGATTAGTTCGAATTCTTGTATCACTGGCATTGGATGAACATGCAAAACAATACGCACTAGCATTATTCCCAGGGTGATCACCTCGTTTGCAGCAGTTTTACATGTACTCCCTCTGGTCCTTTTTAGTCTGCGTATAAGTTTAGTCTGAAGTCAAAGTATCTCTACTTTGACCAATATTATAGAAAAAAGTATCAACATTCACAATGTAAAATCGACTGAATTGAAAGAAATCTAATATGCGAAGTAAAAAGGAACAGAGGGAGTACAAAAAGTTTGAGCAGCTTTTTAGCATTCCTGTACATTGCAATCAAACACACATGCCTGGCAATTCATAGAGAACATTCAAAACAATCAATGATTATGCATCTCAGCGATTCACATGTCAGAGCCAATATTTACTTCACAACTAAAGAATAAAGAAAAATTGATCGATGATGCTGACAGCAAAGGGCGTCCCATTCAAAAATATCAAATGCATGTCTTCTTGCTAACATCAATGAGCAAAATTTGACAAGGTTGTCCCATTCCAAAATGTCAAATGCGTGTTGTTTTGCATACATCAGTGAGCAAACTTTGACAAGGTTTTCCCATTCCAAAATATCAAATGCCTATGATTGTGGAATGGGCAGGATTTGCCATCAGTTTGGACATTGACATGGCACCTCGTGCTAAATAAACCACATGTTCTTTTTGTGTAGTTCCACCAAAATCAACCAAATTCATGCGTAGCTTGTATGCTTTCTCCTTTATATGTTGCAATGCTTTGAACATATCATCACCTCCTTTCTTGTGGCGGAAATGAATGATTCGAGAATATTCGATGTATTCATGAACATTTTGTGCAGCTCCCATTGAAATCAATCTGAGCACCCATGTTTGCATAAATACAAAAAAGTGATTAGTATAAAGCAAATTGTACTATGAATTGATAGTTTAAACAGGCAACCTACATGATCCATGCAGAGCACACATTTAAGAAATGGAACTCACCGGAAGGAATCCTAAAACAACATTGTATTGGCCATCACAACAACAAAGATGGAGATCTGTGAGTCCTTCTGAGCTGAAGTTAGTTTGTTCTTGTGGGCAATAATGTAACCATCCTTCAACTACTCGCTTCTGATAAGAAGAGAGGCTTGGCTTCTTCATCCTGGCATAATCAGAACTAGGCACTTCACGTACTCCATATTCTTCTTCAAAGGAGGATGATCCTGTTGTGCAAAGACAATAGGACAACTAAATTCTAGCATCCCTATTTGGTCGAAAAAAAGGAAAGGAAATATTTAAAACAACACAGATGAAGCACTTCATGATAGTAGCTAAATAGTAGCACAACACCAATAGAGATGACAAAGCTCAATCATATGGATGAAATCCGTGGGCCGGTACTAACCTTTGTCAGGAGGCTTATTGTGTAGAGCATACAGATGAAGCACTTCTCGGGAACCATCTATTGTTGTCTACTGTGGTTGCCATGCTTACTATATACTCCTCGATTAGTTTAATGTTTCCAACATATTCTTGTGTAGTTCCACTAAAATATATGTTATCTTCAAAGAAGATCCCTGTTTGCACAAGTAGAGATAATTACATATTACATTAAGAGTGGCATCAAATAATTGGCAAAACAATTACTCGTTCTAGCCATAGTAATAAATTAAGATGCAAAACTATATCATTACTTGTGGCATCACAGTTCCAGTGCTTCATTACATCACCGGGAGTTGATTTTTGTTTTTCTTCAGATTATTCTTCCCCTTCATCACTTGGTTCAATAATAGACAAGCTTCGCCTTCAATGTAAGATTTGGAATGTCAATTAGGGAGCACAAGTATAGCACTAAACAACGACATTAATTTTCTGATGACGGTAGCAAAATACAGGTCAACAATTGTGAAATATCATTATCTTACCTCAATGGGATATTATGGTGCACATACAAATTTGAAGTCTTGTCTCCATTTGTGCAGTTCACTAAAATCAAGCAACATTACTGTATAAGTAGCACAACATATGGAAGCACACTGCACAATCATCTGAAAGAAGGCTAGTACTGATCTCTCATGATGCAGAATTCAAACAACTCACAAGAAGAAGATCTGAAACAAATTTGCCAACACGGATAGGAAGTCAGATCTCCTCTTGTGCAGTTCCACTAAGATCAAGCAATAAGCAACATTGTCGGTGTGACATTTTAGTTTAACTGCATAAAACACTCTTAAAAGAAAATTGTTTTGTGCAGTGCAACAAAAGGTCGCACAATTTTCTCCATTCTTATAGTGGAGGAGTGTGAAAGCAGTGAAAACACGCAAGCTCAGTGATTACATGGCCCACCTCACACTATCACCATATTTTCTAGACACCGTGCGACACCTAACTCTTTACATAGTAGATCGTACGTACTGTAATTTCTCAGCGAGATAAATTTGTACAATGCTATGAAGCTTCCAGCTTCTGTTTCATGTATCTTGCATCCAAGATTGCCCCATTGCAACATTTCATCAAATACATAGGATACTAACATGCATGCTATTGCATCTCATTGATTGACAGATCATAGCCAATATGTACTTAGTCCGTTCCAAAATAAGTGTCTCAACTTTATGCAAAATTTAGTACAATGTTGTACTGCTACTAAAGTTGACACTTATTTTGGAACAGAGACAACTAAAGAAAAAAAACTATCCATGCTGTCCCTAGCCCCTGAACCCTAAACCCTAACCAGGCTTTAATTTGCTGGCGACGTTGAGCCTTTCGAAGAAATGAAGTTTGCAACCCTTTGACTATCGGCTCATTTTGGGCAGTTTCACTAAAATCGAGACGAGCATCCCTGTGGAAAAGAAATTGAAGAAGTGTGAGTAGAATAAGATTACTTGGACTAGTTGATGAGACATAAACTCATCACAAATACATCAGAAGCTAGTAGAGGTACGTGCGGGGCAAAGAAGTAGAGAAATATCCACATGGAGCGATGTGGGCAGCTGGGGTAGTGGTGCGAGCCGGCTGTAAAGGAAGTTGTACCCGAGGGATGTCGGGACGTAGCTCAAACTAGAGGAGGGCAGGGGGAGGCGGCAACTGCCCACGTCGCGGCAGTGAGGAAGGGACGAAAGCAACCGCACCTGCTTTGTGAGAGAGAACGACGGGGACCCCTGATTGGGATGTGCCGACAGTGGGTTTTCACCGTCGGCGACGGCGACCGCATCTACACAAAACATCCATCCCTTCCCTCGGCGGACGTGATATGCCCGGATGTTAGAGATGTGGCCATAGTCGTTTTGTGTGAGAGAGTGTGAAGAGAGCAACCCCAGGAAGCAACCATGTAGGCTCGTCCTGGCTATGTATATAGTGGAGCGGTTTCTTTTTCTCTCCATATGAACCTATTTATATTGCGTACATGCCACTGAAGAACAAAACTTTATTTATACATAACGCGGCACCGTTCATGCGTGGTTCCCGACCCTCCATTATTTATAAGTGAGTAACTACTACTAGACGTGTCAAATTATCACATGGGTTGCATCATCGTACAGAAATGAGCTCCACCATGTCACGTGTGTGGTCGGGGAAGACGCAAAAGACGCAAAGAGTGCTACTTGTACTACATGCATGGGTGTGTGCACCTCTTCTCTTCGAGCATGCACTACTGTAGGATGCTGCTAACGCGACACTACGATCAGAGACCCTTTGAGAAACTGCGTGCGATGCAATAATCGCAAACGGTGGTGTATGAAAACCGTCAAAAAAGGTGAAAACATTTGTGATGGAGGATGCATCAAACATGGTTCAGATTTTAGTTGCGTGTGCGATGAAGGGCATACGGTTTAGTTGAATTAACTATTTGCAATGAGGAGGAACAAAGGAAACGGGCAACCAGATGAAGGCATGTGCGATACACAACATACGGTTCACTTGGATGAGCTGTTTGTGATTAGGCAACACAAAAGAAACGGGCAGCCAGATGAAGGTGTGTGTGATATATAGCATATGGTTCACTCGGATGAACTATTTGTGATTAGGCAACACAAAGGACACGGTCAGCCAGATCAAGGTGTGTGTGATTGAGGGCAAATGCTTCAGAAGGATTAATTGTTTGCGATTAGGCAACAGAACAAAAATGGGTAAGCTAGATCAAAGTGTCTGCGATTGCTGGCATACACTTCACATGGATGAACTATTTGCGATTAGCCACAACAAACTGAAACAGTTAGATAGATCAACGTGTGTGCGCTAGACGGGCACACCCATTCTAATTAAAAGAAGCGTGCACGATGGTAATAACGAGCGCGCACGGTTGTTGGAACAAGACGTGTGCTGACATTGGCTATTGCGGTGCACCCTATGGTGCAAATGCCACGTACGCGGCCGAGAAGGCGTACATGTCCACGTTACGCCTTCCGGGAATAGTGCCGCACTTATAACCGTCAGTAAATTTTGAGCATGCGTCCTGTCACATTCCAAATTGCAAACCTGTTCACACTGATCAAAACCTAAACGGTTTCCCACGTAGGAGTGTATTACTATGCGGTTATAAATACTACTACTCCAAGATGACTGCACATTCCTCCTCAACTCCTCATCCACAAAAACTCAAAAACAAACAAGTCATTCAGCATCGTTCCCTTGTGTTCGCCATGGCCAGCGTGAGTTCTGGGTCGAGAGATTGCCACCAGGGAGAGGCGAGCCTGGAAGCAGGAGCACGAGAGATGTCCCGCCTCGCCGCGATAGCAGCCAACATGTCCCGCCGCACGACCGTAGCAGCAGAGAGGTCCCGCCGTGCCGCCGAAGCAGCACAGAGGACCCGCCGCGCCGTCGATGCAGCAGACTGGTCCGGCCGCGCCGCGGAAGTAGAAGAGATGTCCCACTGTGCCGCGAATGCAGCAGAGATGTCCTCCCTTGCCGCGGTGGTCTAGGAAAATTCCTCGCGGGCAGGCAAGGACTCTTATAGGCGCATGCGTGTCCTTGTCCTTAGGCAGATGGATTAGATCTCCAGGTGGGCAAGGTTGCAGGATGACCTGCAAGCCTCGTTTGAACAGTCTACCGATGTCATCCGGCAACTAAATGATAGCAATGCGAAGCCTAGTTGTCTTCGTTCTTCTTTTGCCCTTGTGTATATCGGGCGTTGCCGCATGTGCCTTTTTTTAATTATGTTTATAAATATGTAAGACAATTATTATCCAATGTCATCGTCCTTATATATATATATATATATTCATCATGCGTGCTATAAGTCGCAGTCGATGCTATATAGGTCCGTCGGATCTTACATCAAGATCCGTGCAAAACTTTCTTTTTAGATTTTCATTTCTCTCTCTTAAATCTCAGTCCAGTGAGACATATAGCCACGCCGTAGAACAGGTGCTCGCGCGCCATGAATGGAGACATTGGGAGGGAGGTGCGCGGCGGGTAGCGGTCAAAAGGGCTCTCCTCCCGATGAGAATGCGCAGGGGTCTGATCGCACGCCTCCCATACTCAAATAGCTACCCTACACGGCACCTCCTAGCCAATAAAAAAGGGGACGCGTGGCCGCACGTAATTGGTAAGTCGAACGCCCACGGTTTCAATAATACTTGTGTTTCCGATTTGTAACATGACAACACTTGTTCCAAAATGACTTTGTTGATTGTTAATGTGTGCGCCTTCGCAAATCGGACAGAAAAATTATCACAACATGTCGGTGCCATGTCATGAGACCATGCCAAGTTTCATGATTTCCACGCGTGTTTTGAATTATAGGAATTAAAAAACCAAGTTTCTCAATCTTTCCGGCCGAGCCACAACGCCCAGATGTTTGAATTTCACTCCCATATCTTGCATGGGACCTAGAAATTCACCCAAGGACACACATGTGATTTTTCAAACAACTTTGGTGAACTGGAGCATGTGCTTGCGGTTCAAATTTGAATTATGCATATTAAATGCCTAGAAACTCAATTAATGTATAAAAAGGCCAAACGAACCCAGAACGATTCCAAAATTTAGCACGACACTTCTATTTGGTCTAATCTGGTTGTGTAAAAAAATTAAGGCGGGAGAAGGCAGTGTACGTATGTCGTTTCGCACACGGAGGTGACACGTTCCTTCTTAGAACCACGAGCCTTCTTGAGGGAAGCTCTGGTTTGCAAGAAGCTTACACCAAAGCTTGTCCCAATTCAGCCAAAAAAATTACGACAGCATGTTGGTCCCATGTCATGACACCATGCCAAGTTTCATAATTTTCAGGCGTGTATTGGAATTACATGAATTAAAAAACCAAGTTTCTCAATATTTCTGACCGAGCCATGACGTCCAGATGTTTGAATTTCACTCCAATCTCTTGCATGGGACGTAGAAATTCACCCAAGAACACACATGTGATTTTTCAAACAACTTTGGTGCACTGGAGCCTGTGCTTGTAGTTCAAATTTGAATTATGCACATTAAATGCCGAGAAACTCAATTAATGTATAAAAAGGGCGAAACGAGCCCAGAATAATTCCAAAATTTAGCACGTTACTTCTATTTGGTCTAATCTGGTTGTGTAAAAAATTAAGGCGGGAGAAGGCAGTGTATGTATGTTGTTTCACACACGGAGGTGACACGTTCCATCTCGGAACCACGAGCCTTCTTGAGGGAAACTCCGGTTTGCAAGAAGCTTACACCAAAGCTTGTCCCAATTCGCCCAAAAAAATTACCGCAGCATGTTCATGCCATGTCATGACACCATGCCAAGTTTCAAGATTTTCAGGCATGTTTTGGAATTATGGGAATTAAAAAACCAAGTTTCTCAATCTTTCTGGCTGAGCCACGACGCCCAAATGTTTGAATTTCACTCCAATCTCTTGCATGGGACCTAGAAATTCACCCAAGGACACACATGTGATTTTTCAAACAACTTTGGTGCACTGGAGCCTGTGCTTGTAGTTCAAATTTGAATTATGCACATTAAATGCCTAGAAACTCAATTAATGTATAAAAAGGCCAAACGAACCCGGAATAATTCCAAAAGTTAGCACGATACTTCTATTTGGTCTAATATGGCTATGTAAAAAATTAAGGTGGGAGAAGGCAGTGTACGTATGTCGTTTCGCACACGGAGGTGACACGTTCCCTCTCGGAACCACGAGCCTTCTTGAGGGAAGCTCCGGTTTGCAAGAAGCCTACACCAAAGCTTGTCCCAATTCGGCCAAAAAAATTACCGCGGCATATTGGTGCCATGTCATGAGACCATGCCAATTTTCATGATTTTTAGGCGTGTTTTGGAATTACAGGAATTAAAAAACCAAGTTTCTCAATCTTTCCGGCCGAGCCACGACGCCCAGATGTTTGAATTTCAGTCCCATCTCTTGCATGGGATCTAGAAATTCACCCAAGGACACACATGTTATTTTTCAAGCAACTTTGGTGCACTGGAGCCTGTGCTTGTAGTTCAAATTTGAATTATGCACATTAAATGCCCAGAAACTTAATTAATGTATAAAAAGGCCAAACGAATCTAGAATAACTCCAAAATTTAGCACGACACTTCTATTTCGTCCAATCTACCTGTGTAAAAAAATTAAGGCAGGAGAAGGCAGTGTACGTATGTCGTTTCGCACACGGAGGTGACACGTTCCCTCTTAGAACCAGGAGCCTTCTTGAGGGAAGCTCCGGTTTGCAAGAAGCTTACACCAAAGCTTGTCCCAATTCAGCCAAAAACATTACTGCAGCATGTTGGTGCCATGTCATGACATCATGCCAAGTTTCATGATTTTCAGCTGTGTTTTGGATTTACAGGAATTAAAAAACCAAGTTTCTCAATCATTCCGGGCGAGCCACGACACCCAGATGTTTGAATTTTATTCCCACTTCTTGCATGGGACCTATAAATTCACCCAAAGACACACATGTGATTTTTTAGAAAACTTTGGTGCATTGGTGCATGTTCTTGTAGTTCAAATTTGAATTATGCACATTAAATGCCCAGAAACTCAATTAATGCATAAAAATCCAAACGAACCCGAAATAATTCCAAATTTAATATGACACTCATGTACTAGTTGCACGTTCACTGTATGTAAATGTTCTAGCAATTCAAACACCATCCTTTCCCTCCATAACACCATTTTGTCTTTCAAAACATAATGAAAAAATCAGGTATACCACAAACAGTTTACTAGAAAGAATCGTGTGGGATGCGATATAAAATATCTTGGCGCACCGTCTTGTCTGGCTTTCGCAGGAAGCTTCGTCGTCTACAGTCCATCGCCCCCGCTTGAACCACACTTGCACGCCAGTTTCTCGCGGCATCGAGCGAATTCTTTTTGCCACCGCAGAAATATCTATCTCCCCGCCCCCTCCCTCCTACCAAAAGCCACATTTACACTATTCCTCCTTGCTTTCCAAGTTCAAACCTTCATTGTTGCTTACTGGCAGCTCAGCCTCCTCGCCGGCGACCCTTCTTCTTGCAGTGCCGCCTCCTTGCCGGCTAACCTTATTCTTGCAGCGCCACCTCCTCATCGGTGACCCTTCTTCTTGCAGCGCCTCCTCCTCACCGGCGATCCTTCTTCTTCCTGCGCGGCCTCCTCGCCGCCGACCCTTCTTCTTGCTGCACGGCCTCGTCGATATGGTCAAGTAATCCACACCCCACCCACACCATCCTCCTCCTTTCTCGTCCCACATGCCCCGACTGATGGAGCGACACCTTCCACAGAAATCACTGCCCCCTCCTCCAATTAAGCGCCACCCACAGCCATTTTACACCTAGTATAACATGGAGCTGAGTAGCATGCGGCCGCACGCGCGAACAAGGTCGCTATGGCTGACATGCGTGTCGACCGCCAGATCTTGGAGGAGCACCTCGTCTTTGAGGCCACCGTCGACACCGCCGCGCGGTTGTCTACTTTAAAATACAGTTCGTGATGTTTTCTTGAGGCCACCGCCAGTGCCTTCTAGTGATTTGTCCTCTGTAATGTTAATATGCAATCTGATGTTTAGTTAACAGTTTGGTCCTCTGAAGCATAATGTTCAGTTAACACTTTGGTCCAACAATTGCTACATTTTGTAGTACTGCTCTCAAGCACTCTTTGTTTTGTTAACTGTCTTATCTTCTAATACATGTTTCTATTCTGCAATGTCGTGCTCATTTAACTATTTTGGTTCATTTGGTCTGCTGTCCATTTAACTATTTGGTTCAATTCTGCAATTTGATTTTCATTTGCTGTGGGTACAATTTTGTATTGTTATGCATGTGACACCAATCGAATTTGGCTGTACTCAATACATATTCTACTGATAGTATGGAAACTCTCAGTTAACCTGATCAAGATCTTCCTTATGTGTGTTGCCGGGAAACAATGGGAGACACTGCGGTTTACCATCGAGGTTTGTTCAAGGAGGGTCCTTTGGCTAATAGCACATTATTGTGTAGTTGCAGGAATCATTCTAATATTTAGGTTTCTTACAATTTGGTCTTGCACATGTAGGTCCTGCTGTCAGAGGCATAGACCCACTATTCGACCCATTTTGCATATGGGGAAATGAGATGTCCATGATTATCAGTCAAGTCAAGAAACTCAGAAAGATTGTTAGGATGAAGAAACTTGCGACGAATAACAACAAGATCTTTCTTTGCACAATGAAGAAGACATCAGTCAACTATAGGATGGTACCAACTCTTTTACCTTGTTTTTACCCCTTGCAACATTTCAAAATTTACAACATCGATTTATGCATAGCTTTGTTTTTAGTACTTTTCAAAGCAGTTCACTGATGATTACCTCTCAAACCACCTGCATGGTCAAGAGGTGAGGAAGGTATTCATTCAACACCCGTGATACAATATTAAAGTCTTGCTGAAGAGGACGAAGGTTGGGCGAGCAATTATCCATAGCCACTGGCCTAAAGTTGCAAGGAAATTCAACATCACTGAAGGCTCAATATTTGCCTTCCGCTTCTGTATTTTCCCAGATAAGATTCATCTGTCTATTTACCATGTATGATGCTACTTTCCAAAGGTTTTTGACGCTGCATGTGAAACTTGGTGCTGTTGTGTAATGGCGTAACCGAGTGCTGAAGCTATCTGATGTAATTCGATTATGAAATCCTAGTTGCTTTTATACGGATATGAAATATCTAGCGTGTTTTATAAGAAGTATCAGTTTGATTAGTACATGGATTATCAATAATAGGCTAATTACCCTTCTTATTGGGGTTTTCTATTGTAAACGGTTACTTAGACATCACCGTGGGTGATGAACTCAAACAACCCGCACGGTTTCTATAAAGTAGGCATGTTCGATCAACTAACAATCACACACGGCTTCCGGCAGCGAACTGTTTGCGTTAGGCCACCTTGCACAAACGTTTACACACAAAAAACAGTGTGGGATGTACACACCTACGGAAATGATTTTCTGGGATTCACCGTGTGGGATGTACATACCTACGGAAGTGATTTCTGGGATTCACCGTGTGGGATGTACATACCTACGGAAATGATTTCTGGGATTCACCATGTGGGATGTACATACCTACGGAAATGATTGGGTTTCCATGCCTCGCCTGATCGCACACGGCCCCAGCCTGGGTCCCACGAGGGCCTATCCCCGACGATTTCTAGGTCGTGTGGGAAGGACCCCCCTATCGCCCACATTCACTTGGCGACGGTTACAAATGTCGTCGCAGAAAGGGATTTAAAACCATTTGTTTAGGACGTCGTTGTACCAGTGATGGTTATTAAAAGTATAGTCCACTACTCTACCACGCGGTTATTATATGGGCAAAGAGTATAGGCAGTAATAATGACTAGTAAGCCGTCAAATCATGAGGCCCACCTTTTTCTATGTTTGACCGAGGAAGCAGCCCTCATTTCACTCCTCGTTGAATATCCATCCGCTGCTCCGCAAATAAATAAAAATCCGCTTCTACCTCCGCAACATGGTTAACAATATAGCCATGTCAATGACGACATAGAAATATCATTCACTGATACAATAGGGATGGATCTAAGGCTGGTGATTTTTTTACTTTGTCTCTTTCTCTTTTTGTCTCATTTACTCATTTTACATAGGAGCCGTGTAGAGGATGGCTATTCCTTTTCATGGGACTTCTTCATGGGGTTTAAGACTAAGAAGCTCCGAATTATTCCTGCTGCCCACCACTCTGAATCGTGCCATCTATGATTGTACTCCCATTGCAACAATGAGGTCCACTAGGTCTAGCACGTCCTGTAAGAAGAGACTGTCACGCAAAACATACATCTTGTTGCCTTCTTCCTCATATAGTACGTACCATTGGTACGTACTACTAGTACTACTACTCATTCTCCTATAAACCTTGCACTTGGCATCTCAAAAAAATTAACCTTGCGCTTGGCTCTTCGCCTCTTTGGGAAATCGAGCAATAATGGTAGTACAGTATACATCATTCTGGCTATCTGAGACCGAATGAATTGCTGCACGTCCATCACGTGGGTGAGGTTTGAGCGAGGGTCGAGGGGCGAGGGGCGAGGGGCGAGGGAGAGTGCGTACTAGTACGTCCGTTTCAATATGGACTACATACAGAGCAAAATGAGTGAATCTACACTCTAAAATACGTCTATATACATTAGTGTTTGGAGTATGTACTAGTAGTTCATATTGAAATCTACTAAAAGACATATATTCCAAACAATATGATAATCTCTCTAACCAAGGTAGGGACGAGGAGTAACGGAGGGAGTAGTAAAATTTTCTCCTCCTCCTGCGAGCCACCGCACGCGTGGGTGAGGGAGCGGGCGTAGGCATAGTAAGCAAGCTTCTCCTTGTCCTGCGACTCTACGAGCTACCGCACCCATGGGCGGGGGAGACAGTGTACGAAGCAAGATTCTCCTCGTTCTATGAGTTGACGGGACACATCAAAAGTAATACGTACAAAGCATCTCCAGTGTATAGAGCCTTGCCTCTAAGGTAGGCCCCACATGGTTTGCCTCTTTTTTGACATAACGCGTCAAGTTGCAATTTATTTGTTCACCCGTGGTACATGATCCTCCATCAAGTGGACAACCAGTACATGTGTCAAATTACCACGTGGGTTGCCTTTTCATACAGAAATGAGCTCCACCGTGTACCCGCGTGGGTGTGGTTGGGAAAGAGATGGGAGTACGTGCGCCGTGCGTGCACCTCTTCTCTTCATGCATGCCCCACACCTACGTGGGTGTGTGTGAGAGAGAGATACAAACCTAGACAGATGGTGTGTGCGTTCGTGAGTGTTTTTTGTTGGGGGTGTGATTTCGTGAATTTATTTGTGGGAATATGTGTCGATGATATCTCAAACAAAATTTTGACACATGCAATGTGTGTGAAATAGAGGCCCATCTATATCATATATAGAGGGGGCGATCCATGAGAAGAGAGGGAGGGGTCATATATATATCGATAGAGTCGGAGAGAGGATCAAGTGGGTGGGTGGGTGCGAGATTGATGAAGAGAGCCATCGAAATTGTGTGTGTGCAAGTCAAAGATATAGGGTGACTGACCTACCGAAACGTCAGAGGGCACATGGCAAGTTTGTGTGTGGCAGGGAGACATGACTAGAGCTCTCAACGTATCAGTGTGTGTGTGTGTGGGGGGGGGAGGCAGAGACCTAACTAGAGAGGTAGACCGACTCGTATATGTGTTGAGAAGGAGAGACCCATCTATGTCTTGAGGGATATCGATCGACATCCATACATAAGTGAAGGACGGGAAATATGTGGGGACAGAGAGAGAGAGAGAGAGAGAGAGAGGAGAGGGGGGAGAGGGAGAGGGGTAGAGTGCTGGATGGGTGATGGAGTTGCTTCTCGAAGATGGTGGGAGAGGCCTACTAGAAAAACTGAGCGTAGAACTACAATATTATCAATAAGAGTGGGGATGTGTTTCTATGTGTGCGTGTGCATGATAGATGTGACGGGAGGCATGCATGGATGATGAAGGGAGACCATGTGTTTGGTAAGCAGACCTAACTAGATTGGTAGATCAATTGTTGTGTGTCGGAGGAAGGGAGAGACATAACTAATGGGGAAGATCGATCGGCGCATGGGGAAAATGAGTTATAACGACCTAGCTAGCTATATGTATAGCGGGAGATCGGTCGGTGTACATCCATTTGTTAGAGGCAAATAAGGCCCAGCGAGACGGATAGACAGATATAATGGAGCTAGGAGGTGGTGCGATAGGCCTACTAGCTAGATAGGGGGAGGAGTGTGCAATTGTGAGATCGATGAAAAGAGGGGCGAGAGTTTACACATGTGTGGGACCATATGAGAGACACGAGGAATGGACACAAAAAGGAGGAGATGGAAGGTGCGTGTGTATGTGGTAGGCAGACATTGCTAGAGAGGTTTAGTGATCGGTGTGTGTCGGAAAGGAGTTGTGGAGACCGTGGGAGAACGACCTAAACAAAAAAATGAAGGTGTGCGATGGATAGAATGCTGAGGGAGGGGGAGGGTGTGTGTGCATGCACGAGATAAAATAGTGCTAGCTACAAATGTCAGAGGATTGTGTGGGTGTAAGAGACTAACAAAGATCATAATTTGATATGAAAGTGTATTCATATATTTGAATAGGAGATCATAGTGTTAAAACCATATGCATGTGTAGGACCTTGAAGTGGGTGTGTCTAGAGGGGGGTGAATAGACACTTCATGCCAAAGTTGCAATTTTTAAGCTTTTTCGGTTTGAGTGGAGTTTAAGCATAATTTCAACACTCACAATACATATCAAGCAAGTATGCGAAGTGTATATAGGCAGCGGAAAGTAAAGCATGCAACTTGCAAGAATATAAAGGGAAGGGTTTGGAGAATTCGAATGCAATCGGAGACACGGATGTTTTTCCCGTGGTTCGGATAGGTGGTGCTATCCTACATCCACGTTGATGGAGACTTCAACCCACGAAGGGTAACGGTTGCGCGAGTCCATGGAGGGCTCCACCCACGAAGGGTCCACGAAGAAGCAACCTTGTCTATCCCACCATGGCCATCGCCCACGAAGGACTTGCCTCACTAGCGGTAGATCTTCACGAAGTAGGCGATCTCCTTGCCCTTACAAACTCCTTGGTTCAACTCCACAATCTTGTAGGAGGCTCCCAAGTGACACCTAGCCAATCTAGGAGACACCACTCTCCAAGAAGTAACAAATGGTGTGTTGATGATGAACTCCTTGCTCTTGTGCTTCAAATGATAGTCTCCCCAACACTCAACTCTCTCTCATAGGATTTGGATCTGGTGGAAAGAAGATTTGAGTGGAAAGCAACTTGGGGAAGGCTAGAGATCAAGATTCATATGGTTGGAATGGAATATCTTGGTCTCAACACATGAGTAGGTGGTTCTCTCTCAGAACATATGAGTTGGAATGGTGTATGTGTTCTGATAGCTCTCTCCACGAGTGAAGAGGAGGTGGAGGGGTATTTATAGCCTCCACACAAATCCAACCGTTACACACAATTTACCAATCTCGGTGGGACCGAATCGGAAAACTCGGTCGGACCGAGATAGTAAACCTAGTGATCGTTAGGAATTTCGGTGGGACTGATTGGAACAACTCGGTGGGACCGATGTGCTAGGGTTAGGGAAAATCCAAAACTCAGTTTGACCGATTAATCAAACTCGGTGGGACCGGTTTGGGTAATAAGCGAAACAAAGAGTTGGCCAAGCAAACTCGGTGGGACCGATTGCGTATCTCGGTTGGACCGAAGATATTGCAACAGGTAACAGAGAGTTTGCAAGCCCATCTCGGTGATACCGAGATCCCATCGGTGAGACCGAATTGCTAGGGTTTGGCAGTGGCAAATGACAAGTGAAACTCGGTGGCGCCGGATAGATAGAATCGGTATGACCGAGTTTGGCTAAGGGTTTAGGTCATTTGTGGATATGGGAAAGTAGCTGAGGATTTTGGAGCATATCATTAAGCACTTGAGCAAGAGGCTCATTAAGCAACACCTCATCCCTCCTTGATAGTATTGGCTTTTCCTATGGACTCAATGTGATCTTCGATCACTAAAATGTAAAATGAAGAGTCTTGAACTTCAAGCTTTAGCCAACTTTTTGTCCTTAGTGTCTTGGAGACCTTCCCAGACCCTTTAGTCCATGCCACTCCATTGTTGAACTTATCTGAAACATACTAGATGAAAACGTTAGTCCAACAGGAGATATGTTGTCATCAATTATCAAAACCACCTAGGGAGCACTTGTGCTTTCAGCATGCATGAATATAGCGGTGATATGCGTGGTGTGGTTTTGGACTTGTTATACCATAATGTGATAATGTGTGGTGTTTTCAACTCACAACTAAATATCGAACAATCTAAACCATACTATACATCAAACAATCTCACATTTTATTTGAATTTGTGATAATGTGTGGCGTTTGCAGCTCATAACTAAATATAGAACAATCTAAACCATGCTACATATCGGACAATCTCACATTTTATTTGAATTCGTGATAATGTGTGGCGTTTGCAACTCACATCTAAATACTTGTAGGCATAGGGGGCGGGGCACCATACATTATGTGATAAACACATTATACATATGAGACATGGTTTAGATTATGAAGATCTAGTTAGAGCTTGAAATGTACTGTGATTTGAAATCAACATAAAGTGGATTCAAAAAATCAAGTTCGAGTTCATATAGTACACATAGTTCATATCTAACTCGACGGTAATCATGTGTTGTGATGTGAAGATAATACACAAATGATGGTTTAACTTGACAATAATGATGATTGTAGATCTTATTAAAATAGAGAAACAAATTCAAATGGTTTAACTTCACAACAATCATGATTGTAGATCTTATTCAAATAGAGAAACAAATTCAAATTTAGTTTATATTGAAGTGGTAGTATATACATTTAGAATGCACTAAAACGTTCATTTGAGTAGCAGGTTGCATGCAATATACACGTAGCAAAATAGTTTAATTGAACATAACATGAATTCAAAGTTTTGAATGGCATTTGTAGTGCGAATTGATTTGGTACAGTACACGGGACTAGACTCTCTTGTGTGGTGCAAATTGATTTCTTTTTATTTTTTCATCGAGGGAAGTGCGAATTGATTTGGTACAGTACACATTAGGCTTGTCCAGAAATTTCAACCTGCGCCTTGTTACCCCAAAATATTTAAGATATATCTTTGTCTCGTTGTGCTCCAAAGACTCCCTCCATCTCAACCCGCGCCTTGCTATCCCAAAATTACAACGCGCGCAAAAACTCCCACCTCCTGCGAAATCCCGACTCACGAAATGCCCGTGATACCCCTAAACCAAAAGAACCGCCTAGCTCAAAGCGGTGGGGGTACTTTCATAACTTACCCCACATTTCGGACAAGCGCGTCCCTAAGCCATGGTTCCCCCCTCCCATCCCATTTGCCCACCCATTCATACATCGAGGCCACAAAAACCCGCAAAGCCCCACACCCTTCTCCGTCCGCCACCCAGCCGGAGCCTCTTCCCCAATGAAGTCGTCCACAGCAACACCTCGACGTCCCTCATCCACCACACCAGATGAGGATCCATCATCGATCTCGTCATCCCGCCGGTTCAGCCACCCCGGCCTCCACCTCCAAGGAGCTGCCCCAATGTCCCCCTGTCTTTCGTGCCACCTCTGTTCCCACACCGATGTCTTCACCTGCACCATCGAAAGAGCAACATCATCACTGATTCCTTGGATGAAGCTAAGGCCTAATCGGCGCCACCAAAGAGGTTCTACACTAATCGCCGCATTTTCATCTTGATTTGATATCATGGTGCTGCCGGCGCTCGGTCTCGAGCCGACATGGTGCGGCTCCATCCACGGCGGCGTCGCCGGCCACTTCCTCCATGGCGTCGCTCCCTCGGCGGCAATGTCCACATCAGTAGGAGCTGCTGCTGCTTTGGCTCTTGCTCGCGCTGCTGCTCTGCTCTTGCTCTCGATCCCCTGCCTGGTATGCTCTTGCTCTTGCTCGCACTACTGCTCTCGCTCTTGCTCTTGCTCGCACTGCTGCTCTCACTCTTGCTCTTGCTCGCGCTGCTACTCTCACTCTTACTCTTGCACGCACTGCTGCTGCACGAGCAGCAAATCCTGCTCTCGTTTATGCCCCTGCAGCCGCTACACGACCAGCTGCCCCGGCTCTCACATGCGCTGCTGCTCCGGGCACTACTATTGCTTTTCTGCTACTAGTGCGTTCAGTTTCGACAGCAAAATTAACTTTCGACGGTTAAATTCAGTTTTGACAGTTAAATCTAGTTTCGACAGTTAAGTTCAGAGATGAGCGGCTGATGTATTTTACATCTAGCACTTTGTGGTTTTGTATTTTACGTCATCTATTGGATATGCTATTAGAATTCCACTCAAGTTAATGTTGTCTCTCTTGTCTTGCTTCAGCCTCGCCATCGTACAACTCAGCGGAGCTGCACCAACGATGAAACCCTCCATCACAGCGGAGCAGTACCCCAGGCTCCATTTCCAGACGCCTAAGATCTTCTTCCCCTCCTCCGACAGCCAAATCAGCCGGAGCATCCTCACCGACCAACCCAATCACGCTCAGATCGACATGGCTTCGCCAAAGAGGTTGTACACTTGTTGCATCGCTTTTTTACTCTACAAGTTATATATATTGTCCACTGAGCACACGTAGTAACATGAAATACGATTAGTTTCTCCTACTATATGACAAGTAGTGAGGTATCAGGCAACTTAACTATCCATGATGGACTCTCTTGAACGCCATCATTATTTATTTCTGCACGTGTGAGCTGTGCATTTGTAGATGGGAATGGGAGTTGAGCTAGCAGGGCAGTGGCCTGGGTCCAAAGTAGTAGAAGTAGCATGGAAATATTTTTTGAGTGTAGGCTTTTCCCTGCTCAAGCCCGCCTACTAGAATCGCCAGTGCTTAAAAAAGGAAAAGTGAAGTAAAAACATAGTAATTGGGAAGTTTCCTATGGTACTACTATTCATGCATTTGGTTCAAATGAATGGAGCAAAGGAAAACTGTAGGATTTGTTCTTTTAGTGTCTCCTTGAAAGAAAAACCGTAGGAATTTTAATATCCACTTGTCCTCCTTTTCAAATTCCTATTCATGAAGCACAAGACTAAGAGATAGTAGCATAATAGCATTATAACCGTACATTTTCTTGTGGTTTGAATTAATCTCACCATGCTTCTTTGCATCTTGTGATCTTCCAATTCTTGTGAACCAAACACCCAGATTGGCAGAAATCCTGTGTTTTTAAATTCTCCGTTTTGCACGTGCATTCCTATCCTATTACTGTGTATTTCCTATCCGTGCATTGTTAGAATCCTCCAATTCAAATGAGCCATTACAGAATTACTTCTCTTACAGATAGTTGTCAAAGAAAACCTTGTGTGGTTTTTCCCGCTCCTGCTGCGCCATCGTCCACCCCAGCTCAGTTGCTCCAACGACAGAAGGGTCCACCACAGCAGGGATCCGGCCTCCAGACTGTCTTTTGCCGCCTTAGATCTTCTTTCCCCACCACTGGCAGCCACAACAACTGCATTACCATCATCAACCAAGCATATGATCTCGAGGACTACACGGGTCTACAAGAGAGGTCACACTCTTTCGTGTCTGCTTACGTTATGCATCGCTTAATATTACATGCTACTTTATCGTCCTGTTCACAGATTAGACTCTGAGTCAGCTCCAAACTAATGCTCAAACTTGAGTTTTTAAATGGTTGTGGGGTACATATCGGGGCTGCAATCAATAGTATATATCTACTATTTGGTTAATCTCTCGTGTCTACTATGAGTTTCATGTTGGGTGGGAAACAAACAGTAAAGACACCATTATTTGTATTTTTTAACTGAAGCCATTATCTTCGTGCTATCATTGGTTTTGGGTCTATCCACAGGTTGTTACCATCACGCCGGATTTCTGCATGCACTCCTTACATAATCTCACTATGTTTTATTCCTATGCATGTCAGTTATTGTACACAATGGAACTGAACATGTAGAGCAAAAGAGACGAGCCTTGCGTGGCAATAAAATTTCATGCAGGCGTCGCTCCATGGTGGGCACAAAGACAACCCCCCTCCACCCATTTTGGATTGTAATCAAGAGGAAGATAACTGTTCTGAGGGGGATTCAGAAGGAGAAGATCACTCCTATTTGCCCCCTAAAGTCTTCGCTCTAACTTGGCACGATGATGTTGCTAATATCATGCATATGGTGCCTTGCATTACATACTTTATACATCAAATATGTCATCTACTTAGTTCAGACATGCTTTGTGTGAATGCTATCTGACGAAGCGCATATCTCACCGGTTACATATAGCTCCTCAGAGGAGGATTCAGCGATAGATGACCAGTCCTATCCCCCTTGAGGTGTATGCTCTAACTTGGCAAGGTTATGTTGCTCATATCGTGCGTATGGTATCTTGCATTGCTATGTCATTTGATTAGTTTAGACATGCTTTGTGTGAATGCCACCTGTTTAGTGTATAATTACCATATATGTGAATTATGCAATGCCGTCTTGTTGCAAGACATTATATATGTGAATTATGCTGTGCTACCGTTTTGCAAGGCATTATATATGTGAATTATGCAATGTCATGCCGTTTAGCCAATCGTCATATGTGTGAATTATATCATGCTATCCTTTTTTGTATTACGTGTTCCATTTGTCAACAACGTTTGTATATTCAACTACACTTCCTGTGCATTAGCCATTTGAAGCGGTGATGGAAGTATCTGGAGTGAAAACAAGGTATTCAGAGCAGACAATGCTACCTTCCGAAGCAGACATCTTGCTGGTGAAGGAAATATGCCCTAGAGGCAATAATAAAGTTATTATTTATTTCCTTATTTCATGATAAATGTTTATTATTCATGCTAGAATTGTATTAACCGGAAACATAATACATGTGTGAATACATAGACAAACATAGTGTCACTTGTATGCCTCTACTTGACTAGCTCGTTAATCAGATATGGTTAAGTTTCCTAACCATAGACATGAGTTGTTATTTGATTAACGGGATCACATCATTAGGAGAATGGTGTGATTGATTTGACCCATTCCGTTAGCTTAGCACTTGATCGTTAAGTATGTTGCTATTGCTTTCTTCATGACTTATACATGTTCCTATGACTATGAGATTATGCAACTCCCGTTTACCGGAGGAACACTTTGTGTGCTACCAAACATCACAACGTAACTGGGTGATTATAAAGGTGCTCTACAGGTGTCTCCGAAGGTACTTGTTGAGTTGGCGTATTTCGAGATTAGGATTTGTCACTCCAATCGTCGGAGAGGTATCTCTGGGCCCACTCAGTAATACACATCACTATAAGCCTTGCAAGCATTGTAACTAATGATTTAGTTGCGGGATGATGTATTACGGAACGAGTAAAGAGACTTGCCGGTAACAAGATCGAACTAGGTATTGAGATACTGACGATCAAATCTCGGGCAAGTAACATACTGATGACAAAGGGAACAACGTATGTTGTTATGCGGTTTGACCAATAAAGATCTTCGTAGAATATGTAGGAGCCGATATGAGCATCCAGGTTCCTCTATTGGTTATTGACCGGAGACATGTCTCGGTCATGTCTACATAGTTCTCGAACCCGTAGGGTCCGCACGCTTAACGTTCAGTGACGATTATTACTATGAGTGTTTTGATGTACCAAAGGTAGTTCCAAGTCTCGGATGAGATCGGGGACATGACGAGGAGTCTCGAAATGGTCGATACATAAAGATCGATATATTGGACGACTATATTCAGACATCGGAAAGGTTCCGAGTGATTTGGGTATTTTTCGAAGTACCGGGGAGTTACGGGAATTCACCGGGGAGTATATGGGCCTTATTGGGCTTTAGGGGAAAGAGAGAGGAGAGGCTGCACCCCCCAATGCTTAGTCCGAATTGGACTAGGGGGAGGGGCGGCGCCCCCTCCTTCCTTCTCTTCTCTTTTCCCTTTCCTTCTCTCCTACTCCTACTACTTGGAAGGGCTCCTAGTTCTACTAGGAAAGGGGGAATCGTCCTACTCCCAGTGGGAGTAGGACTCCCCTAGGGGGCGCCATAGAGAGGGCCAGCCCTCCCCCTCCTCCACTCCTTTATATACGGGGAGGGGGCACCCCTTGGAGACACAACAATTGATCATTGATTTTTTAGCCGTGTGCAGTGCATCCTCCACCATAATCCACCTCGGTCATATCGTAGCGGTGCTTAGGCGAAGCCCTGCGTCGGTAGCATCATCATCACCGTCATCATGCCGTCGTGCTGACGGAACTCCCCCTTGAAGCTCTGCTGGATCGGAGTTCGTGGGACGTCATCGAGCTGAACGTGTGCTGAACTCGGAGGTGCCGTGCGTTCGGTACTTGGATCAGTCGGATCGTGAAGACGTAAGATTACATCAACCGCGTTCTGCTAACGCTTCCGCTTTCGGTCTACGAGGGTACGTGGACACACTCTCCCCTCTCATTGCTATGCATCACCATGATCCTACGTGTGCGTAGGATTTTTTTTTGAAATTACTATGTTCCCCCAAAGTGGCATCTGAGCCAGGTTTTATGCATATATGTTATATGCACGAGTAGAACACAAGTGAGTTGTGGGCGATACAAGTCAAGCTGCTTACCAGCATGTCACACTTTGGTTTGGCGGTATTGTTGGATGAAGCGGCCCGGACCGACATTACGTGTACGCTTATGCGAGACTAGTTCTACCGACGTGCTTTGCACATAGGTGGCTGGCGGGTGTCAGTTTCTCCAACTTTAGTTGAACCGAGTGTGGCTACGTCCGGTCCTTGTGAAGGTTAAAACAACACTAACTTGACGAACTATCATTGTGGTTTTGATGCGTAGGTAAGAACGGTTCTTGCTCAGCCCGTAGCAACTACGTAAAACTTGCAACAACAAAGTAGAGGACGTCTAACTTGTTTTTGCAGGGCATGTTGTGATGTGATATGGTCAAGGCATGTTACTACATTGTGTGAGATGATCATGTTTTGTAACCGAGTTATCGGCAACTGGCAGGAGCCATATGGTTGTCGCTTTATTGTATACAATGCAATCGCCCTGTAATTGCTTTACTTTATCACTAAGCGGTAGCGATAGTCGTAGAACCAATAGTTGGCGAGACGACAATGATGCTACGATGGAGATCAAGGTGTCGCACCAGTGACAATGTTGATCCTGACGGTGCTTCAGAGATGGAGATCACAAGCACAAGATGATGATGGCCATATCATATCACTTATATTGATTGCATGTGATGTTTATCTTTTATGCATCTTATTATTTTGCTTTGATTGACGGTAGCATTATAAGATGATCTCTCACTAAATTTCAAGATAAAAGTGTTCTCCCTGAGTATGCACCGTTGCCAAAGTTCGTCGTGCCGAGACACCACATGATGATCGGGTGTGATAAGCTCTACATTCATCTACAACGGGTGCAAGCCAGTTTTGCACACGCAGAATACTCGGGTTAAACTTGACGAGCCTAGCATATGCAGATATGGCCTCGGAACACTAAGACCGAAAGGTCGAGTGTGAATCATATAGTAGACATGATCAACATAGTGATGTTCACCATTGAAAACTACTCCATCTCACGTGATGATTGGACATGGTTTAGTTTATTTGGATCACGTGATCACTTAGATGATTAGAGGGATGTCTATCTAAGTGGGAGTTCTTAAGTAATATGATTAATTGAACTTTAATTTATCATGAACCTAGTCCTGGTAGTATTAGCATATCTATGTTGTAGATCAATAGCTCGTGTTTAGCTCCCCTGTTTTATTTTTGATATGTTCCTAGAGAAAAATAAGTTGAAAGATGTTAGTAGCAAAGATGCGGACTAGCTCCGTAATCTGAGGATTATCCTCATTGCTGCACATAAGTATTATGTCCTTGATGCATCACTAGGTGACAGAACTATTGCAGGAGCAGATGCAAACATTTTGAACATTTTGACAAAAGCTCGGTATGATAACTACTTGATAGCTTAGTAAACCATGCTTTACGGCTTAAAACCAAGACTTCAAAATGTTTTAAACGCCACGGAGCATATAAGATGTTCCAAGAGTTGAAATTGGTATTTCATACTCATGCTCGTGTCGAGAGGTATGAGACCTCTGACATTACTTTGCCTACAAGATGGAGGGGAATAGTTCAACCAGTAATCATGTGCTCAGAATGTTTGAGTACTACAATCACTTGAATCAAGTGGGAGTTAATCTTCCAGATAAGATAGTGATTGACGGAGTTCTCTAGTCACTATCACCAAGTTGCTAGAACTTCCTGATGAACTATAATATGCAAGCGATAACGGAAATGATTCCCAAGCTCTTTGTGATGCTGAAATCGACGAAGGTAGAAATCAAGAAAAGCATGAAGTGTTGATGGTTAACAAGACCACTAGTTTCAAGAGAAGGGCAAAGGGAAGAAGGGGAACTTCTAGAAGAACGGCAAGCAAGTTGTTGCTCAAGTGAAGAAGCCCAAGTCTGGATGTAAGCCTGAGATTAAGTGCTTTTACTGCAAAGGGACTAGTCACTGGAAGCGGAACTGCCCCAAGTATTTGGCGGATAAGAAGGATGGCCAAAGTGAACAAAGGTATATTGGATATACATGTTATTGATGTGTACTTTACTAGTGTTTATAGCAACCCCTCGGTATTTGATACTACTTCAGTTGCTAAGAGTAGTAACTTGAAACGGGAGTTGCAGAATGAACAGAGACTATTTAAGGGTGAAGTAACGATGTGTGTTGGAAGTAGTTCCAAGAATGATATGATCATCTTCGCACACTACCTATACTTTTGGGATTAGTGTTGAACCTAAATAAGTGTTATTTGGTGTTTGCGTTGAGCATGAATATGATTTGATCATGTTTATTGCAATACAGTTATTCATTTAAGTTAGAGAATAATAGTTATTCTGTTTACATGAATAAAACTTTCTATGGTTATACACCCAATGAAAATGGTTTGTTGAATCTCGATCATAGTGATACACATATTCATAATATTGAAGCCAAAAGATGCAAAGTTAATAATGATAGTGCAACTTATTTGTGGCACTGCCGTTTAGGTCATATTGGTGTAAAGCGCATGAAGAAAATCCTTGCTGATGGGCTTTTGGAATCACTTGATGCTTGCGAACCATGCCTCATGGGCAAATATGACTAAGACTCTGTTCTCCAGAACAATGGAGCGAGCCACTGACTTATTGGATATAATACATACTGATGTATGAGGTCCGATGAGTGTTAAGGCTCGCAACGGGTATCATTATTTTCTGACCTTCAGAGATGATTTGAGCAGATATGGGAATATCTACTTGAAGAAACATAAGCCTGAAACATTTGAAAAGTTTAAAGAATTTTAGAGTGAAGTGGAAAATCATCGTAACAAGAAAATAAAGTTTCTACAATCTGATCGCAGAGGCGAATATTTGAGTTACGAGTTTGGTCTTCACTTAAAACAATGTGGAATAGTTTCACAAACTCATGCCACCTGGAACACCACAGTGTAATGGTGTGTCTGAACGTCATAACCGTACTTTATTTGATATAGTGCAATATATGATGTCTCTTACCGATTTACCACTATCGTTTTGGGGTTATGCATTAGAGACAACTGCATTCACATTAAAAAAGGGCACCATCTAAATCCGTTGAGACGACGCCATATGAACTGTGGTTTAGCAAGAAACCTAAGCTGTCATTTCTTAAAGTTTGGGGTTGCGATGCTTATGTGAAAAAGTTTCATCTTGATAATCTCAAACCCAAGTCGGAGAAGTGCGTCTTCATAGGATACCCAAAATTAACTATTGGGTACATCTTCTATCACAGATCCGAAGGCAGATATTTGTTGCTGAGAATGGATCCTTTCTAGAGAGGGAGTTTCTCTTGAAAGAAGTGAGTGGGAGGAAAGTAGAACTTGATGAGGTAACTGTACCTGCTCCCTTATTGGAAAGTAGTTCATCGCAGAAATCTGTTTGTGTGACTCCTACATCAATTAGTGAGGAAGCTAATGATGATGATCATGTAAGTTCAGATCAAGTTACTACCGAACCTCATAGGTCAACCAGAGTGAGATCCGCACCAGAGTGGTACGGTAATCCTGTTCTGGAGATCATGTTAATTGACCATGACGAACCTATGAACTATGAGGAAACGATGATGAGCCCAGATTCCGTGAAATGGCTTGAGGCCATGAAATCTGAGATGGGATCCATGTATGAGAACAAAGTGTGGAATTTGGTTGACTTGCCCGATGATCGGCAAGCCATAGAAAATAAATGGATCTTCAAGAGGAAGACGGACGCTGATAGTAGTGTTACTATCTACAAAGCTAGACTTGTCAAAAAAGGTTTTGACAAAGTTCAAGGTGTTGACTACGATGAGATTTTCTCACTCGTAGCGATGCTTAAGTCTGTCCGAATCATGTTAGCAAATTGCCACATTTTATGAAATCTGGCAAATGGATGTCAAAACTACATTCCTTAATGGATTTCTTAAAGAAGAGTTGTATATGATGCAACCAGAAGGTTTTGTCGATCCTAAAGGTGCTAACAAAATGTGCAAGCTCCAGCGATCCATCTATGGACTGGTGCAAGCATCTCAGAGTTGGAATATATGCTTTGATAAGTTGATCAAAGTACATAGTTTTATACAGACTTGTAGTGAAGCCTGTATTTACAAGAAAGTGAGTGGGAGCACTACAACATTTCTGATAAATATATGTGAATGACATATTATTGATCGGAAATAATGTAGAATTTTCTGGAAAGCATAAAGGAGTATTTGAAAGGAGTTTTTCAAATAAAGACCTCGGTGAAGCTACTTACATATTGAGCATCAAGATCTATAGAGATAGATCAAGACGCTTGATAAGTTTTTTCAATGAGTACATACCTTGACAAGATTTTGAAGTAGTTCAAAATGGAATAGTCAAAGAAAGAGTTCTTAGCTATGTTACAAGGTGTGAAATTGAGTAAGACTCAAAGCCCGACCACGACAGAAGATAGAAAGAGAATGAAAGTCATTCCCTATGCCTCAGCCATAGTTTCTATAAAGTATGCCATGTTGTGTACCAGATCTATTGTATACCCTACACTGAGTTTAGCAAGGGAGTACAATAGTGATCTAGGAGTAGATCACTGGACAGCGGCCAAAATTATCCTTAGTGAAATAAGGATATGTTTCTCGATTATGGAGGTGACAAAAGGTTCATCGTAAAGGGTTACATCGATGCAAATTTTGATACTGATCTAGATGACTCTAAGTCTCAATCTCGATACATTCTGAAAGTGGGAGCAATTAGTTAGAGTAGCTCCGTGCAGAGCATTGCTGACATAGAAATTTTCATAATACATGTGGATCTGAATGTGGCAGACCCGTAGACTAAACTTCTCTCACAAGCAAAACATGATCACACCTTAGTACTCTTTGTGTGTTAATCACATAGTGATGTGAACTAGATTATTGACTCTAGTAAACCCTTTGGGTGTTGGTCACATGACGATGTGAACTATGGGTGTTAATCACATGGTGATGTGAACTATTGGTGTTAAATCACGTGGCGATGTGAACTAGATTATTGACTCTAGTGCAAGTGGGAGACTGAAGGAAATATGCCCTAGAGGCAATAATAAAGTTATTATTTATTTCCTTATTTCATGGTAAATGTTTATTATTCATACTAGAATTGTATTAACTAGAAACATAATACACGTGTGAATACATAGACAAACATAGTGTCACTAGTATGACTCTACTTGACTAGCTCGTTAATCAGATATGGTTAAGTTTCCTAACCATAGACATGAGTTGTCATTTGATTAACGGGATCACATCATTAGGAGAATGATGTGATTGATTTGACCCATTCCGTTAGCTTAGCACTTGATCATTTAGTATGTTGCTATTGCTTTCTTCATGACTTATACATGTTCCTATGACTATGAGATTATGCAACTCCCATTTACCGGAGGAACACTTTGTGTGCTACCAAATGTCACAATGTAACTGGGTGATTATAAAGGTGCTCTACAGGTGTCTCCGAAGGTACTTGTTGAGTTGGCGTATTTCAAGATTAGGATTTGTCACTCCGACCGTTGGAGAGGTATCTCTGGGCCCACTCGGTAATACACATCACTATAAGCCTTGCAAGCATTGTAACTAATGAGTTAGTTGCGGGATGATGTATTACGGAATGAGTAAAGGGACTTGCCAGTAACAAGATTGAACTAGGTATTGAGATACCGACGATCGAATCTCGGGCAAGTAACATACCGATGACAAAGGGAACAACGTATGTTGTTATGCGGTTTGACCAATAAAGATCTTCGTAGAATATGTAGGAGCTGATATGAGCATCCAGGTTCCTCTATTGGTTATTGACCGGAGACGTGTATCGGTCATGTCTACATAGTTCTCGAACCCGTAGGTTCCGTACGCTTAACGTTCAGTGACGATTATTATTATGAGTGTTTTGATGTACCGAAGGTAGTTCTGAGTCCCGGATGAGATCGGGGACATGACGAGGAGTCTCGAAATGGTCGAGGCGTACAGATTGATATATTGGGCGACTATATTCGGACATCGGAAAGGTTCCTAGTGATTCGGGTATTTTTCGAAGTACCGGAGAGTTACGGGAATTCGCCGGGGAGTATATGAGCCTTATTGGGCTTTAGGGGAAAGAGAGAGGAGAGGCTGCGCCCCCCCAATGCTTAGTCCGAATTGGACTAAGGGGAGGGGCGGTGCCCCCTCCTTCCTTCTCTTCTCTTTTCCCTTTCCTTCTCTCCTACTCCTACTACTTGGAAGGGCTCCTAGTTCTACTAGGAAAGGGGGAATCCTACTCCCGGTGGGAGTAGGACTCCCCTAGGGTGCGCCATAGAGAGGGCCGGCCCTCCCCCTCCTCCACTCCTTTATATATGGGGAGGGGGCACCCCTTGGAGACACAAAAATTGATCATTGATCTTTTAGCCGTGTGCGGTGCCCCCTCCACCATAATCCACCTCGGTCATATCGTAGCGGTGCTTAGGCGAAGCCCTGCGTCGGTAGCATCATCATCACCGTCATCACGCCGTCGTGCTGACGGAACTCTCCCTCGAAGCTCTGCTGGATCGGAGTTCGTGGGACGTCATCGAGCTGAGCATGTACTGAACTCGGAGGTGCCGTGCGTTCGGTACTTGGATCGGTCGGATCGTGAAGACGTACGACTACATCAACCGCATTGTGCTAATGCTTCCGCTTTCGGTCTACGAGGGTACGTGGACACACTCTCCCCTCTCATTGCTATGCATCACCATGATCCTGCATGTGCGTAGGAAATGTTTTGAAATTACTACATTCCCCAACAGCTGGTTACAGATAGCTCCTCAGAGGAGGATTCAGAGACTGATGACCAGTCCTATTCCCCCCTGAGGTCTATGCTCAAACTTGGCAGGGTTATATTACTCATGTCATGCATGTTGTCTTGAATTGCTTAGTTTTTACATCATATATGCGATTGCCATTTGGTTACTTGCTTAGTATATAAATCATATATTTGAATTATATCATGACATCATGTTTACATAGACATCATCGATTTGAATTATGGCATGCCAACCCATTTAATAAGGACATCATATAGTTATATCATCTCATCTTGTTTAGCGTTTACAGTCATCATATTTTGAATTATGTCATTATATCCATGAATTATATCATGCTGTCATGTTTCCATAAGCGGCATGTATGTGAATTATGGCATGCCAACCTATTTAATAAATACGTTTTATAGTTATATCATGTCATCCTATTTACATAGTCATCATATTTTGAACTATGTCTTTCCATCCTTTTTAGTTAGCCATCATATATGTGAAATTGTGTCATGCTATCCTGTTTAGTTAGCCATCATATATGTGAAATTGTGTCATGCTATCCTGTTTGGTTAGACAACATAAATGTGAATTATTTCATGCCCTCTTTTATTCCCCACTATCCATTGCACCTGTATATCATACAATGTCTGTACATTCAATTACTTTTCTTGTTTATCAGCCATTCAAATTGGAGAGGGTGATGGCAGTATCTAAGGGAGTGGCAACACGGTCTTCAGAAAAGATAGTGATACCGGTTGATGTAGATAGAACCACGGTTGTACTTGCCCAAGAACTAGCCCCACCACACATAACCTAGACTCTCGCAGATTGTACCCCTACCCAGTTGGATAGAGAACTAGCTACACCCCTTCTAACCCCAACCCCAGTAGATAGTAACCCAGTTCCAGTTGACACAACACTGTCTCCACCGCAGAGCACCCAAACACGAGCAGTTAGTAAGGGAACTGTAGTGCCCAAAGCACGAGGACCACCACTCTGAATCCCAAGTCAATGCTTAAAGCATAAGAAGAATTGTTCTCAGGTCAAGTTCTGTAGCTATGGTTCATACTCCTTTGCTCTTGCATCATTGTATTTACTCATACCAACTATTTTTAAATTTGAGGGATGGAATTGAAACTCCAATGGCGCAACAGGTATGTTTTAAACCTGTTTCTTTAACTGGTTTCCTGTTGTAACTTGCTCCATGTTGATTTCAGTTTCAATTGAATAAACAGTTATGTTCTCATGTCATGCACATTACAAGAGTTGTTATTGCTTTGTAGTTTCCCACACTTATATTCTGTCTATTCTGCTTTGTCTTGAACAAATATTATTTGAACTGTGTCTCTATCTTGATTTGGGAACAAAAAACTATAATGATATAGACCATACAGTGGCCATGGTGCATAGACACATGTTTGTTTCATGTTGTTATCGTATCCGCTTTACTACTGAATTGATTTACCAAAATGAGTTTCATATACAACATGGTAAGCCTGTGATGTGTCTGCTTGTTTCTCTTTTAGAATGCGGACAAAATATTGGACTATCTTGACGATAGTGAGACAACCCAAAAGTCTAGTCTTGATGTAGTGTTCGAGTTACTGACCACTACTGCTGGCACAAGCTCTTCGAACTCGCTGCCTAAATCAATTCGTCTTCTTGAGTCTCAAGTTCAAGTTGAAAGACATCGATCAGATGTGCTGTGACACGAAGCCAGAGGACTAAGGAAGTCCCTACAGAATTTAGATGCATACTTTATGGTCCAATAGCAAGTGCTGGAGGATTTAAGCGCCAAACAAGAGAAAGTTAATAAGCTTGCTAAGCATCTTGCCAGCATTATGGGTACCCAGGATATTGTTTCTCGAGCTCTTCTGAACTGGTTTCAATTCTGGACTTGTTTTGCTGCGGCGTTTATTTGCACTGGTCGCCAACTTCTACAACCAGTGTATGTGATATGCTGCTTTGTTCCCTATATTTGCACTGGTGGCAAACTTTGATGCCTAGTGGATGTAATATGTGTAATAGCCATGATAGCCCAGCGTAAGTTGCTTGCTTATTTATTTCCTTGTTGTCTTGTTTATTTGTTTGCCCAATTCAGTGCAGTTCTTTTTCTGTGGTTTGCTAGTGGCCGCAATAACCTATTTTTTAAACTAGGCCACAATAACCATGCGAGGGAGTCCTGGATTAAGGGGTCCTCGGGTGACTGGCCCGTGTGTTATGCGCCAGACTGATGGGCCGTGAAGATACATGGTAGAAGGCCTTCGCCCGTGTCCGGATGGGACTATCCTTTGCGTGGATGTGTAGTTTCCTTCTTCTGTAAACCGACTCTGTACAACCCTAGGCCCCTACAGTGTCTATATAAACTAGAGGGGTCAGTCCATGGGGATCATCAGAATTCATATAGGCTAGACATCTAGGGTTTAGCCATTCGATCTCAAGGTAGATCAACTCTTGTAACCCCTATACTCATCGAATATAATCAAGCCGGACGTAGGGTTCTACCTCCATTAAGAGGGCCCGAACCTGGGTAAACATCATGTCCCCTTTGTCTCATGTTACCTTCGATCCTCAGATGCACAGTTCGGGACCCCCTACCCGAGATCGGCCGGTTTTGACACCGACATTCATGCTTTCATTGAGAGTTCCACTGTGTCGTCGACAAAAGGTTCGATGGCTTGTTCGATCATCAACAACAATGTTGTTTCTGGGGAAATCTTCCTCCCCGGTCAACTTTTTGTGTTCGGCGGCTTCGCTCTGCGTGCCAATTCAGTTGGTTACCTTGAACAGATTGACAGCTACACCCATGGTCATCAGATCAGATTCATGAGCCTGAATTACATCGCCGATATCCAAGGAGACTTGATCTTCGAAGGGTTCACAGCCTTGACCACTATTCCTCATTTCCAAGAAGGAAATCCATCGGACCCGTCATCAGGCACCACTCAAAGAGCAACTATCATCCCTTCCCTAGCCTTAGATCCAGAGCAGACTGCTACATCTTGAGCACTGCGTTGGATTTCCTTGAAGAGGAAAGGAGATGCAGCAAAGTAACGTAAGTATTTCCCTCAGTTTTTGAGAACCAAGGTATCAATCCAGTAGGAGGCTACGCGCGAGTCCCTTGTACCTGCACAAAACAAATAACTCCTCGCAACCAACATGATAAGGGGTTGTCAATCCCTTCATGGTCACTTACGAGAGTGAGATCTGATAGATATGATAAGATAATATTTTTGGTATTTTTGTGATAAAGATGCAAAGTAAAATAAAAGCAAAGGAAATAACTAAGTATTGGAAGATTAATATGATGAAGATAGACCCGGGGGCCATAGGTTTCACTAGTGGCTTCTCAAGAGCATAAGTATTTACGGTGGGTGAACGAATTACTGTTGAGCAATTGACAGAATTGAGCATAGTTATGAGAATATCTAGGTATGATCATGTATATAGGCATCACGTCCGAGACAAGTAGACCAACTCCTGCCTGCATCTACTACTATTACTCCACTCATCAACCGCTATCCAGCATGCATCTAGAGTATTAAGTTCATGAAAATAGAGTAACGCCTTAAGCAGGATGACATGATGTAGAGAGATAAATTCATGCAATATGATAAAACCCCATCTTGTTATCCTTGATGGCAACAATACAATACGTGCCTTGCTGCCCCTGCTGTCACTGGGAAAGGACACCGCAAGATTGAACCCAAAGCTAAGCACTTCTCCCATTGCAAGAAAGATCAATCTAGTAGGCCAAACCAAACTGATAATCCGAAGAGACTTGCAAAGATAACCAATCATACATAAAAGAATTCAGAGGAGATTCAAATATTTTTCATAGATAATCTTGATCACAAACCCACAATTCATCAGTCTCAACAAACACACCGCAAAAAGATGATTACATCGAATAGATCTCCACAAGAGAGGGGAAGAACATTGTATTGAGATCCAAAAAAGAGAGAAGAAGCCATCTAGCTAATAACTATGGACCCGAAGGTCTGAGGTAAACTACTCACACTTCATCAGAGAGGCTATGGTGTTGATGTAGGAGCCCTTCGTGATGGATGCCCCCTCCGTCGGAGCTCTGGAACAGGCCCCGAGATGGGATCTCGTGGATACAGAAAGTTGTGGTGGTGGAATTAGGGTTTTGGCTCCGTATCTGATCGTTTGGGGGTACGTAGGTATATATAGGAGGAAGGAGTACGTCGGTGGAGCAACAGGGGGGCCACGAGGGTGGAGGGCGCGCCTGGGGGGGGGGGAGGTAGGCGCGCCCCCCTACCTCGTGGCCTCCTACTTTGTTTCTTGACGTAGGGTCCAAGTCTCCTGGATCATGTTCGGTGAGAAAATCACGTTCCCGAAGGTTTCATTCCGTTTGGACTCTGTTTGATATTCCTTTTCTTCAAAACCCTAAAATAGGCAAAAAAAACATCAATTCTGGGCTGGGCCTCCGGTTAATAGGTTAGTCCCAAAATTAATATAAAAGTGGATAATAAAGCCCAATAATGTCCAAAACAACAGATAATATAGCATGGAGCAATCAAAAATTATAGATACATTGGAGACGCATCACAGATCACTTCATCCAAAGATGGGTGTCTAAAACCCACCGAACTCTCTCCTTCTACGAAGCTATTTTCTGAAGACCCAGAGGCAACTATGTCTTTGGTGAACCTGGAGTTAAGCAGGACTCTCCCTATCATCGGAGAGCCGAACTCTCCTCTGGATGCCAACTCTGAACTCTCAAGGCCTGCGTCTAGTGACCAGAGCCTGGTAGAATCTACCATGCCTAGCCCAGCAGGTCCTCGGTTCCCCGTCCAACCTTTGCTCTTAAGCGAGGCCTTGGACTTAATGTGATCCCTTGCCATTATGGAAGCATCACTTCGGAACCACGCCCAACCCGAACTAGGGGCTGAGCACAGGGAATTTTGCATCCCACCCACCTCCCACTTTGTACCCACTGTCGAAGACTTAACCGACATGCTCGACTACGCCTCCGAAGACATCGCCGGCATGGACGACGACACCGAAGACAATCTAGGCCAAGACCCGCCCTTTATCGGGCATTGGACGACCACCTCCACATATGTTGTGTATATGGTGGATACACCCAAAAAGGATGACGCCGACGGCAGGAAGGATCCAAGCGAAGACAGGCCTGTCGAGGCACCACCAAAACGTCGACATCAGCAGCGCCGCTCAAAATCGCGTCGCGAAAAAGAAAGCAATACCGTCACCAGAGATAATAACACTCCGGACGATGTCGAAGATCCCGAAGACCCGGTCGAGCCTGCATCCGAGTAGGATGAATGGGAGGAGGGACAAGTTAACCCCGACGAGCAGGTCGAGAACGAGGATTCGAAAGATAGTAACTATCTACCAATCTCCAAGGAGGATGTCAGCCTCGGCAACGAAGATTTCATCGTGCCAGAGGAACCCCTCGAACAAGAACGCTTCAAGCGACAGCTCATCGCAACTGCAAGGATCCTAAAAAAGAAACATCAACAGCTTCAGGCAGAACATGATACGCTCAATGTCAGATGTTCCCAGGTCCTAGCTGCCGAAGAATATGGCCTCGAGCGCCCAACAAAGAGTTATCCGAAGCGTCGGCTACTGCCACGATTTGACGACGAGGCCCTTGAGCCAATACCGTCAAGATATGACCGCGCTAATGAACCAGACTGAACACCATGTGGGCAAGACAAAGCAGTTGTTTACGCCGAATACCATCCCGCACCATCTCGTCGTAGAGGCAAAGAGGCAGCGGCTCCCAGATACACCTACGACTTACGCCAGGACCTGGAAAATAGAGCCGGTTAAGCTAGATCAATCTATGGGTCAAGGGGGCGTGCTCTGACACGAGAAGACGGCCATCAAGCCTGGCGCGATAGGCATAACCTCACCCAGGCTGAAAACCTAACACAGATGTCATCCGAACTCCATCGTGATGTTCCCCGATACAGAGGCGCCGCACACCCCTTATGCTTTACCGACGAGGTAATGCAGCACCAGTTTTCAGAAGGGTTTAAACAGTAAACATTGAACCATACCATGGAACGACAGATCCCGCGGTATGGATTGAGAATTTTCTTCTCCATATTCACATGGCTCGCGGTGACGATCTCCACGCAATCAAATACCTACCTTTAAAGCTAAAAGGACCAGCACGACACTGGTTAAACATCCTCCCAGAAAACTCCATTGGTAGCTGGGAAGATGCCTTTAGAGACAACTTCCAAGGTACCTATGTCCGGCCTGCGGATGCCGACGACCTTAGTCATATAGTCCAGCAACCCGAAGAGATAACCTGCAAACTCTGGACTAGGTTCTTAGTTAAAAAGAACCAAATCGTCGATTGTCCGGACGCCGAAGCCCTCGCGGCCTTCAAACATAGCGTCCGCGACGAATGGCTCGCCCGACACCTCGGCCAGGAAAAACCGAAGTCTATGGCAGCTCTTACCGCACTCATGACCCGCTTCTACGCGGGAGAGGACAGCTAGTTGGCTCGTAGAAGCAATAGTACCAGTGACCCTGGCACCTCCGAAGCCAGGGATGGCAATGGCAGGCCACGACGGAACAAACATAAGTGTCGAAACAACAAGGAGGAAACTGAAGACACAACGTTTAACGCCGGATTCAGTGGCTCTAAATCCGGTCAGCGAAAGAAGCCATTCAAAGCAAACAAAGATGGTCCATCCAATTTGGACAAAATACTTGATCGGCCTTGCCAGATTCATGGCACCCCCGACAAGCCTGCCAATCATTCCAACAGAAACTATTGGGTCTTTAAACAGGCTAGCAAGTTAAATACCGAACATAAGGGGAAAGGGCCGCCAAGCGAGGACGATGAGGAGCCCTGCCCACCAAAGATAGGGGGACAAAAGAAATTTCCCCCCTGAGGTGAAAACAGTGAATATGATCTATGTCACACATATCCCCAAAAGGGAGCGCAAGTGCGCGCTAAGGGACGTCTACGCCGTAGAGCGTGTCGCCCCTAAATTCAACTCATGGTCGCCTTGTCCGATCACCTTCGATCGCAGGTGTAACGGCCCAGATATAACTTTCCCAATTTGTACTCCAACTCTTGCCGTTTCCGGCGTTAAGTTATATTTATTTCTCGGGTTCGGGTCTTTGTCTCCGTGTGTTGTTTTCGTTTTCATGCATCTCATATCATGTCATCACGTGCATTGCATGTGCATACATGTTCATCTCATGCATTCGAGCATTTTCCCCGTTGTCCGTTTTGCATTCCGGTGCTTCGTTCTCCTCCGGTGGCCATTTCTAGCTTTCTTTCGTGTGTGGGGATTAAACATTTCTGGATTGGACCGAGACTTGCCATGCGGCCTTGGTTTACTACCGGTAGACCGCCTGTCAAGTTTCGTATTATTTGGACTTCGTTTGATACTCCTACAGTTAACCGAGGGACCGAAAAGGCCTCGTGTGTGTTGCAGCCCAACACCCCTCCAATTTGGCCCAAAACCCACCAAACTCTGCTCCATGTCCTAGAGCGTTCGATCACGATCGCGTGGCCGAAAACCGCACCTCATTTGGACTCTCGTAGCTCCACTTATGCCTATATATACCCCCTCCATTTCGGATCTCGTCTTCCCCGTCCAAACCCTACCCTGAAAAAAAAGATCCGCGCCGACGGACATGTCCGGGGCCTAGCCGGACACGTCCGCCGCCGCCCCTCGTCCACTCCACGCCCGCCACGTGGCGCCAGCCGACCGCCGCCGCCGCCGGCCCGCGGAGGCCCGCGCCCGGCCCCCGACGCCGCACTCCCGGGCCAGAGGAGCGCCGCCGCCGCCTCCCTTCTTCCCCGAATCCGGGGCACCGCGCCGCCGCCCACCCGAGCTCCTTCGCCGGCCGCCACCGCCCGCCGCGGCCTTGCCCCGCCGCCCGGCCTCGCCGCGCCTCGGATCCGGCCTCACCCCGCCGTGCGACCTCCTCCTCTCCAAGCTCCGGCGAGCCCCGACGAACTCCGGCCGGCCATCCTCGTCGTGCGCGCCCGATGAACAGTGTCGCTACAGTGCTTGAACAGTGATTCCAGATCTAGATCCGGTTGACTTTCTCCTCCCGAAACCCTAATTTTATGCAAACTTTGACTGATGATATCTCCGCATCCGTAGCTCCGTTTTGGACATATAATATATCAAAATCTTCGCCTCGACATATACATCATTTCATTCCATTGCATCATTTGCATTTGATTTCATCTTGATGCCCAAAATGCTGTTAGAAGGAGGCTTCGTGAGTTAAATTGCAGATCCGTTAGTTCATCATAGACTTTTGTCATTTTTGCCATGATTATTGTGTGCATGATATGCCTGTGAGTCTTTGGGATGAATTGTTAAGCATTTTGTCTTCTTTCCAGAGGTGCCACCCATGAATTTTTAGGATGTGTGTGGTGACTTGTGCAAGCTTGCAAAGAGAGGCACCTGAGAATTCTGTTTTCAGGGACTTAGTGATTTTCACCAAGTCTGGGATATTTTAGTTCATGATGCCATATGTTCAGCTTGTTTCCTAGTGATCCATGGCTCTTTTGAGAATGATCAGTAAGGGACTTTTGATATTCATGTTATGCTCTATCCATCCATGTCTTTGTTTGCATATGTGGAGTGCTGTAGCTTGAGTCAATCGAGCTCTACTTTTGCTTCGTGGTAAATCTGGGCAGATCGTCAACTTGTTTGTGATTTTGCCGATGCTATTGTTAGTGATCCATGCATGCTATGCCATTGTTCTTGCCATGTCTAGCTAGCATTTTGTGCCTTCTTTATGGATATATGCTTGCCTTGCTATGACTTGCACCATGGTGAGTGCATCGAGCTCGTTTACATGCCTTCGTGAGTTAAATTTCAGCATGTCTCAGTTTTCACCAAGTCTGAAAACTGATTGTGTTTCATCCATGTTCGTGTGCTCGTTAGGTTATTTTGTGAACCCTTTTGGCCCCAGGTCACTTTGGGAGTTTTGTTAAGCTTGTTGAGTAGCTCCATGACATGTTCTTACTTGCCATGTTATGGTTGTGTATCATGTTGTTTTGCTGCTCCGAAGAGAGCATCATGGTCTGAAATTTCAGACTAGTGTTAATTTCACTAAGTCTGAAATCTGTTTTGCTTTTTCGTTTTTGCCATGCTTGTTTGAACCTCATAATGGATGAATTTGGCCGTGGCTCAGTGCTAGTGTTTTGATAAGCATCTTGTGTACATCCCTGCCATGTATTTTGTTGTCATGTTTGGTGGTTGTAGCATGTTCATTTCGTTGCATTTAGGAGCCTACTTGCTGTAAATCGCAGACCAGTTCATTTCGTAAAACACTTGCCATTTCCAAACCGTAGCTCCGATTCCTATGATCTTTATATCGTTTTCAAGTGATTTCATCCCCTCTATCCAGTGGCACACTTGGTTTTCCAAGTTGAGGCCAGGTTCAGGCATTTCCTATCACGTCTTGCATTTTGCATCCCACATCGCATCCCGCATAGCATACCATGTTTGCATCTTATTGTTTGTCCTTGCACGTGGTTGATTGTATCCTTGTTGCTTGTTTGTGTTGTTGGGTAGAGCCAGGAGACGAGTTCGGTAACGAGGAGCCCGTTGAGTTTGCTTGTGAGGATCCAGTCAACTCTGACAACTGTGAAGGCAAGATGATCATACCCTCGAAATCACTACTATCTTTGCTATGCTAGTTTGCTCGCTCTTTTGCTTTGCCAATGCTACGATGCCTACCACTTGCTTGTCAGCCTCCCAATTGCCATGTTGAGCCCCTAACCCACCATTGTCCTAGCAAACCGTTGATTGGCTATGTTACCGCTTTGCTCAGCCCCTTTCTTATAGCGTTGCTAGTTGCAGGTCAAGATTGGAGCTGTTCCTTGTTGAAACATTTATTTACTTGTTGGGATATCATTATATTGCCATGTTATCTTAATGCATCTATATACTTGGTAAAGGGTGGAAGGCTCGGCCTCTCGCCTAGTGTTTTTTTCCACTCTTGCCGCCCTAGTTTCCGTCATATCGGTGTTATGTTCCCGGTTTGTTGTGTCCCTCACGCGGTTGGGCTATAATGGGAACCCCTTGATAGTTCGCCTTGATTAAAGCTTCTCCAGCAATGCCCAACATTGGTTTTACCATTTGCCACCTAGCATCTTTTTCCCTTGGGTTTCCGGAGCCCGAGGGTCATCTTATTTTAACCCCCCCGGGCCAGTGCTCCTCTGAGTGTTGGTCCAAACCGTCAGCCGCCGGTGGCTACCAGGGGCAACTCTGGGCTGGCCTACCGGAAGTTTAGACAATCTGAGTGTGCCCTGAGAAAGAGATATGTGCAGCTCCTATCGGGATTTGTCGGCACATTCGGGTGGTGTTGCTGGTCTTGTTTTAACCTGTCGAATCATCTTGTTGTACTGAGATACCGAGTCTGATCGGTGTGTCTTGGGTGGAGGTCTATTCCTTCATTGACCATGAGAGCTTGTTATGGGCTAAGTTGGGACCCCCCCTGCAGGGATTGATCTTTCAAAAGCCGTGCCCGCAGTTATGGGCAGATGGGAATTTGTTAATGTCCGGTTGTAGATAACTTGAACCTTAATTAATTAAAATGAATCAACTGAGTGTGTTGCCGTGATGGCCTCTTCTCGGCGGAGTCCGGGAAGTGGACACGGTGTTGGAGTTATGTTTGCGCAGGTTGCTCTCTAGTTTCCCGCTCGTGCCTTGCTCTCTCTTCTCGCTCTCTTTTGCGAATAAGTTAGCCACCATATATGCTAGTCGCTTGCTGCAGCTCCACTTACATTACCCCTTTCCTACCTATTAAGCTTAAATAGTCTTGATCGCGAGGGTGCGAGATTGCTGAGTCCCTGTGGCTCACAGATTACTATTACACCAGATGCAGGGACAGATGATACCGCTCCAGATGGCGCGCTCGAGCTCAAGTGGGAGTACGACGAGGACTCTCAGCATTACCATGTGTCGTTTCCTGATGATCTGTAGTGGTGCCCAGTTGGGGTGATCGAGACCTATGTCGCTTGTTGGGTTGTCTTTTATTTTGGCGCCGTAGTCGGGCCATGAGTGTTTGGATGATGTATGTTATTTATGTACTTTGATGTGACGTGGCGAGTGTAAGCCAACTATTGTACCTCCCCTTTTACATTATATTACATGGGATGTGTGATGATTTCCTAACTTGCGACATTGCTTTCAATGCGGTTATGCCTCTAAGTCGTGCCTCGACACGTGGGAGATATAGCCGCATCGAGGGCGTTACAGCAGGGACCACCCGACCAGTATCCGTCATGGAGGTTTGGCAGCTATGGTCCTCGATCCAATCATCGACGGATACCATCTCACCCGGGTCCTTATGGATGGCGACAGTGGTCTGAACCTGATCTATCAAGACATTGTTCGTAAAATGGGTATCAACCCGTCAAGAATCAAGCCTAGTAACACCACCTTTACAGGAGTGATACCCGGTGTTGAGGCCACTTCACGGGCTCGCTAACATTGGAAGTAGTCTTCGGCTCACCGGATAACTTCTGGAGCGAAGACTTGATCTTCGATGTTGTCCCCTTTTGCAGTGGCTATCACGCACTGCTCGGACGAACCGCCTTCGCCCGCTTCAATGCAGTCCCGCATTATGCTTACTTAAAGCTTAAGATGCCCAAACCGCGTGGCGTTATCATAGTGAATGGAAACATGGAGAGCTCCCTCCGTACTGAAGAGCACATCGCAGCCCTGTCGGCCGAGGTATAGAGCGGCCTTGTCAAGCCGAACACTTCATGGGCCATCAAGCCTCCGGACACTGTTAAACGTGCCCGGCCCACCCTGCAGAACGATAGCCTGATCAATCCAGAGCTGAACGAGCAGTTTCACCTTCGTTGATCGTCCCGTTTAACCGCGGCATATGTACCGCGTGTGGATAACTACACACTCATAATACCTTGGGCAACGGCAAAGGCACATTTCGGACGAGATCCATAGTGCGGTTCGACCCTATTTGGACCTTAATCCTTTCTCCCTTTCATTTTTCTTCTTACATTACGGGTTCGTTAAAACCTAATAACTTTATGGTCGTACAAGGGCCCCTTTCATAGGCCCCTTTTACATAGACGATCGTCGATTACTCCTCTCAAAGGATCTCGCACCAAGGCAAAAAGCGGCGCAGACATGCGGCAGGGTGTCCAGGGGATCTTCAAGCCTACCTTTCTCTTCTTAGGCCCTGTATACAGCTTTCCCTTGTTTACATATTCTCGGCATGTAAAATAGCCCTGATGATTATGGCATTATCTGTAATAGCACGTTTTGACGTATCAAACAGATTATAATGGAAACAAATTTTTTTCACCAACCCTTGTTCGGCATTGGTTTATTTCATAATCTGTATTCCTCCTTTATGCTAAGATTGCCATACACATATTTTGGTACGGCCTAAATGCCAGGGGCTCTATTCGGACACACATATTTTTTCACAAACCCCAAACACTTTTAAGTATACTTCTGCGTCCCGAATTTTGCATTACATCAGCTCCAAATCATGTCTTTGCTCAATAGTTGGGTTGCCCGGCTCCTATGATTACTACCTTACGTTCCACTCGTTCGGCTAGGGTAGTAAAGGGAGAACTACTGCGATTGTGTTTCTGGTTCGTTTGGTCAAACACCTCAGTAGAGAAAGCCGAAAACTGACTGTGATGATAAGGCGAGAGCTGGCCGGCGATTTGGCGACCTACAACAAATCTCTTGCGATTTATTCCACATTATACGAAGGACTGGCCTTCGTCCAGTCGCATGCCTACAGCATCCCAGTTTAGATAGCCGCATACGCACCACGGGCTAGTTCCTAGTCCCATTGTTAAACTCCTATGGCTAAGTGAAAGTGATAAAGCCGCATAGTCTGATTGCCGGGTTCGCTGTGCAGACGCCTCCTTTACGGACCAAGACGTTGCGTCAAGTGTGATCTTGCGCTATTCCGAACACCCCGTAGCATCTACGTGGGGGCTGAAGCCGACGAATGGTAAACTCTCAGAATTGAAAACGTCCGCACAGGACGAAAGTAATTTCAGATAAAGGCATAAATATATTACAAAGCCTTGGTTCACAAAACAAGGTGTGGACAACCCGGATACATCTACTCGAACATGATATCCTTTGAGCATTGGCCCTTGATACGTCTCCAACGTATCTATAATTTTTGATTGCTCCATGCTATATTATCTTCTGTTTTAGGCAATATTGGGCTTTATTTTCCACTTTTATATTATTTTTGGGACTAACCTATTAACCGGAGGCCCAGCCCAGATTTGCTGTTTTATGCCTATTTCAGTGTTTCGAGGAAAAGGAATATCAAACGGAGTCGAAACAGAACGAAATCAACTGGAGAAGTTATTTTTGGAAGGAAACCTACCGGATAGACTTGGACCCTACGTTAGAAGATGAAGGAGGAGCTCACGAGGGTAGGGGGCACGCCCACCCCCTGGGGCGCGCCCCTGCCTCGTGGCCACCCCTTCGGTCCACCGACGTACTCCTTTCACCCATATATACCCACGTATCCTAAAACTTCCAGAACGGAGATTAGATCGGGAGTTCCGCCGCCACAAGGTTCCATGGCCACCAAAAACCAATCTAGACCCGTTCCGGCACCCTGCCGGAGGGGGCAATCCTTCCCCGGTGGCCATCTTCATCATCCCGATGCTCTCCATGATGAGGCGGGAGTAGTTCTCCCTCGGGGCTGAGGGTATGTACCAGTAGCTATGTGTTTGATCTCTCTCTCTCTCTCTCTCGTGTTATTGATTTGGCACGATCTTGATGTATCGTGAGCTTTGCTATTATAGTTGGATCTTATGTTTCTCCTCCCCCTCTACTCTCTTGTAATGAATTGAGTTTCCCCTTTGGAGTAATCTTATCGGATTGAGTCTTTAAATATTTGAGAACACTTGATGTATGTCTTGCTGTGCGTATCCGTGGTGAAAATGGGATACCACGTGATTCACTTGATGTATGTTTTGGTGATCAACTTGCGGGTTCCGCCCATGAACCTATGCATAGGGGTTGGCACACGTTTTCGTCGTGATTCTCGGTAGAACTTTGGGGCACTCTTTGAGGTCCTTTGTGTTGGTTGAATAGATGAATCTGAGATTGTGTGATGCATATCGTATAATCATACCCATGGATACTTGAGGTGACATTGGAGTATCTAGGTGACATTAGGGTTTTGGCTGATTTGTGTCTTAAGGTGTTATTCTAGTACGAACTCTAGGGCTGTTTGTGACATCTATAGGAATAGCCCAACGGATTGATTGGAAAGAATAACTTTGAGGTGGTTTCGTACCCTACCATAATCTCTTTGTTCATTCTCCGCTATTAGTGACTTTGGAGTGACTCTTTGTTGCATGTTGAGGGATAGTTATGTGATCCAATTATGTTAGTATTGTTGAGGGAACTTGCACTAGCGAAAGTATGAACCCTAGGCCTTGTTTCAACGCATTGCAATACCGTTTACGCTCACTTCTATCACTTGCTACCTTGCTTTTTTTAATTATTTCATATTACAAAAACTATTATGTACCATCCATATACCACTTGTATCACCATCTCTTCGCCAAACTAGTGCACCTATACAATTTACCATTGTATTGGGTGTGTTGGGGACACAAGAGACTCTTTGTTATTTGGTTGCAGGGTTGCTTGAGAGAGACCATCTTCATCCTACGCCTCCTACAGATTGATAAACCTTAGGTCATCCACTTGAGGGAAATTTGCTACTGTCCTACAAACCTCTGCACTTGGAGGCCCAACAACGTCTACAAGAAGAAGGTTGTGTAGTAGACATCAAGCTCTTTTCTGGCGCCGTTGCCGGGGAGGTGAGTGCTTGAAGGTATATCTTTAGATCTTGCAATCGAGTCTTTTAGTTTCTTGTTTTATCACTAGTTTAGTTTATAAAAGAAAACTATAAAAAATGGAATTGAGTTTGTCTCATACGCTTCGTCTTTTTAATATCTTTCGCGAGTATGATGGAAAGGAAAATTGTGCCAAAGTGTTAGAAGAAGAATGCATTAAAATGTTTGGCATTAAATCTTTGAATGATGAGCATGATTGCAATGTTGTTAGTATGAATTCCTTGAATATCCATGATGCTAATGATATGCAAATCCACAAGCTTGGGGAAGCTATGTTTGATGAAGATGATATTTTTTTGTCCCCCAAGATTTGATGAGCAAATTTATTATGATGAACATGCCTCCTATTTATGATGATTATATTGATGAAAGTGGATTTGGAGAGGTCATGACTTTATTTTGTGATGAATCCACTATTCCGGAAGAAGTTCCAATTGATTATGAGAACAAAGTTGCTATCTATGATGATTATTGTGATGACTTATATGCTATAAAGAATAATGATATCCATGAAACTTGTCATCATGATTTTATTCTTCAATTGGATTATGCCTCACATGATAATTATTTTGTTGAGTTTGCTCCCACTATTATTCATGAGAAGAATCTTGCTTGTGTGGAGAATAATAAAATTGCTATGCTTGTAGATCATGAAAAGAATGCTTTAGGTGCTGGTCATATTGTTGAATTCATTCATGATGCTACTGAAAATTATGATGAGGGAGGAATATATGCTTGTAGGAATTGCAATAATATCAAGTTTCCTCTCTATGTGCTTAAAGTTTTGAAGTTATGCTTGTTTTGCTATAGCGACCTGACCCGAATGGATCAAGTCTCTGTGCTTAAGTGTCATCCCTGGATCGGTATGCTGACACACACAGTGCTCGAGGATTTATAACAGAGGTAAATCACATGTAAAAGTAACGTAAATACTATTACCTCAATCCAAAATAGCGGAAGTAACAAGGTTGTGGATTCCCATCAACACCAACGGCAAAGTTGAGTGTAGAAATCATAACCCTAACGTACCACTTACTCATCGTAAGATAATCCTGCAACATGAGACATTGCAGCCACAAAGGGTCAGTACATTGGATGCACTGGCAAATTCACACCATAGAGAATGATGAATAAAGGCTATCACTACATGCATATTTGGCTGGTGGAAAAGCTCTATGGTTATAGTTTTGTGTAAAGCCAATTTTTCCCTACTGCAAAGGAATAAGTTTTATTTAACTATCATGGTGGTTGTTGATCATTGAGAATGGTTGACATCATTCTCAATCCCAATTAAGTAACATCATTAAAACCCAACAATGTTCATTTAAAGTAACGTGATGAAATCAACAGGATAATCCAAGAACTAGATACTCAAGACATCCATAACCAGGGACACGGCTAATCATGATTAGTTTACACACTCTGCAGAGGTTTGCGCACTTTTCCCCACAAGACTCGATCTCCTCCGTTGAATTTCTCGCACTACATGGTGTTTGAGAAACGGATGACCGAGACATAGTCTTTCAGAAGCGTTTGCACCTTACGATGGGTAGACTATACCACCTACAACCCCTACATCTGCTAGTCTACCACTGTAATAGTTCACACGACTTAATCAACTATGCTAGAGCCCATAATAGCTTGTGGCTGCACACGGAAGTTTCTAGTATGAAAAGTCTCATGATCCCATTGAGCCTGGGTGGCGGTCCATAAAAAAAACAGGCAATCCTGGTCTACCCCGGTGCCTAGACAGGCAATCCGGGAATACCCAGGTGCCTCAATCCACCCAGATGTGTGTTTAAGTTGCCACCTTAAGTAAACCATTAATTAACAATCTCACATCTGTCATGGATACTCTCAAAACCCAATCCACGTCTACGAGCATAGCATGGAAATGTAAGCATGACGTAATAGTAACTCCCAAGGGTTTGAATGTAACAGGTAATAGGTTCCTACCTCATCAACTACTTCCCATTACCCACATGTTATCAATTCCTAACCATGCAATGTTTGAGGGTTGGAACTAATGCATAAAACTGGGTGTTAAAGGGATATGGTCAAAGTGTGAACTTGCCTGCAATGTTGATGAAGATGATTCGCACTCAAAACTCTTGATAGTTCTACTCGTCACACTCGAGTCAATCTATCGCAAGCAAGCCATAGTAACCACACATAAGCAATCACACAAAAGACCAGAAAGATCGAAGAAGATGATTCGGAAAACATCAAAACCAAGCAAATAGCTCTTGTAACATAAAACAATTTCTAACAGTACCAAAATTATGTGAATTTGGCCTTATCGGAATGTTTAGGTCAAGAGCTTCGATTTGCAAAAAGAATCAACTGAAACTGAGCTACGAAACTCAAGTTATGATCAAACGAAGTTTGAATTCAAATCTGATCTAATTCAAATTTTAAACTTTTCAAAAACATGTTTGAATTGTTTTACTGGATAGAGGAGATCATAACGAAGACGTGGGCGTTGGTTTCGTTGGATTTGGACTAACGAGTAAAAAGTAATGATCAATTGAAATATAGGGACTAATCTGTGAAGAAAATCCTCACATATAGGTCCCTGGCAGAATTTAAAACAGAAAAAGGAAAATACTAAATAGTGAACGTTCACTACTGAACCCAAATGAATGAAAACCGTTCGCTAAAGAGATCTAAATAGAGAACGCCCGTTAAGTAAAAACGGTTTATATAAAAAACCGATTTGAATCGGACCGGTCGGCGGCGGTTTTTACCATGGTTCTCGACGGTTTGACGGTCTTCGCAAGAAAACCGGCGACGGCGAGACGAACTCCGGCGACGGCAGCAGCAACGCGAAGCGGCTCCGGCGAGGAGCGGGCGGTGGCTGCGCGGGGTGGGCGCTGGGTGGCGTCGGTGGCGCTGGGCCGCGCAAGGCAGCAGCACGCGGGCGGCGGCGGCAAGCGGCTCGGCGGCGCGAGTGCGGCAGCAGGTGGCAGCGATCTGCGAGAGGGGCGGCGCGGCGCGGCAGAGAGAGAGAGGTGGGGCCCGGGGCGGCGGCTTTATGAGGAGGGCGAGGAGGTGGCGTGGGGGAGGGGCAAGGAGAGGCGGCGGGGTGTCCGGGCGGAGCACGCACGTCGAGGCGGCGGCGCAGTCGTGCGAGATCCGGCCTCTAGCACGAGGTCGGGGAAGGCTCAGCTGGGCTGGGCTTGGCCTGGTTGGCTGGGCCGGCCCAGTCGGCGAATTTTTTCTTTTTTTAAAAAAAATTCCAGACAAATAAAATAAAAAAATAAAAATATTATATAGGCATATAATATATCAAAATTTTCAGAAAAAGATTCTCCATGACATGAACATTTTTCTCGCATTAAATAAAATACACACAAAATCAGATAATTCAAAGAGTTCTACTGGTCTATTAAAATCCAACAAAAATCATTTTAAAAAAACCAAAATGATTTCAAATTTATTTCTCTCCAATTTTCTAATGTAGTGAATCATGTTACCCTATTTTCCATATATTTTATTTTTGAAGAAAAATAATTTGAATAAACTCAAATAACTCCAAATTGAAAATAAATTCAAAAGAACTTTGAATTTAATTCTTTGAACTCGCAACTCATATTTCATATAATTTGAAGAAGTCATTTTATCTTCTCTCATGAAAATCATTGAGCTGCATGAAGTTTATGAATTGAAATATTTCCAAATGAAGTTCAATTATTTTCAAATACCCTTTCATTTAATTTTAAATGGGAGAAGTCATATCATCTTCGCTCAAGGGTTTTGTATTTGAAAAGAATTTGAATTCATGGAGATCAGAAAGCAAATATGAAAGTTTGGGAAAGTCCTTTTATTCCCTCTGATTTAACTTTCAAAATTTTCGAATTCACTCACTTTCAGACAATCAATCAAACAATCAATCAAATCTATCTATTTATTATAACATTTCAAAATTTAGAATTTTGGGATGTTACATTTGCCTTCCTATGCTAGTTGATTATCGTTCCCATAAGTTATTTGCTCACAAAATCCCTATGCATAGGAAGTGGGTTAGACTTAAATGTGCTAGTCATACTCTTCATGATGCTCTCTTTATGTTACAATTCTTATCCTTTATGTGAGCATCATTGAAATCATCATGCCAAGATAGGGGCGTTAAACGATAGCGCTTGTTGGGAGACAACCCAATTTTATTTTAGCTCCTTGCCTTTTGTTCCTGTTTAGTAATAAATAATTTATTTAGCCTCTGTTTTGGTTGTGTTTTATGTGTTTAATTAGTGTTTGTGCGAAGTAGAACCTTTGGGAAGACTTTGGGAAAGTCTTGTTGATCATGCTGTCAAAAACAGAAACTTTAGCGCTCACGAGAATTGCTACCATTTTTATTTGGAGAGTGATATTTAGTTAATTCTTTTTGCAGATGATTAATAGATAAATTCCTCAGTTCCAGAGATTTATTTTATAATTGTATGAGTTCTATAAGTATATGTTTGATCCAGATTACTACAGACTGTTCTCTTTTTGTCAGATTCTGTTTTTCATGTGTTGTTTACTTATTTTGATGAATCTATGGCTAGTAAAAGAGTTTATAAACCATAGAGAAGTTGTAATACAGTAGGTTTAACACCAATATAAATAAATAATGAGTTCATTACAGTACCTTGAAGTAGTGATTTATTTTCTTATACTAACGGAGCTTACGAGTTTTCTGTTAAGTTTTGTGTTGTGAAGTTTTCAAGTTTTGGGTAAAGATTCGATGGACTATGGAATAAGGAGTGGAAAGAGCCTAAGCTTGGGGATGCCCAAGGAACCCCAAGGTAATATTCAAGGACAACCAAAAGCCTAAGCTTGGGGATGCCCCGGAAGGCATCCCCTCTTTCGTTTTCGTTCATCGGTAACTTTACTTGGAGCTATATTTTTATTCGCCACATGATATGTGTTTTGCTTGGAGCGTCAATTTATTTTGTTAGGATTTGCTTGCTGTTATTTAGAACCATATTTTTCATCTTTTATTTCAATAAAAATGGCATTGATAGCCTTTACTATGCCTATTTTAGAAGTCCACATGTTGCTGTTTGAAAACAGAAAGTTTACCGCTGTTGCAATAATTCCCTAGAAAAGTCAGAATGTGATAAAATGTTGAAACCTTTTGAATATTAAGATCTGATAAATTTACTATAGTGAGAATTTTCTTTCATAATTTTTGGAGCTAGGGAAGTATGGATGTTGCTGCATTATTTACAGACTATCCTGTTTAGGCAGATTGCTGTTATGTTTGCATTGTTTGCTTATGTTTGCTTCTTTAATGATTCTATTTGAGGATACGACTATTAAATATGCAGAGGCATTTAGTATGCAATGTTGAATACTAATTTTAGTTATTTTCTACAGTAGAGTATGATAAGGTTTTGGCAATGGTTTATACTAACTTATCTCACGAGTCTTTGTTGAGTTTTGTGTGGATGAAGCTTTTGAGATTTAGGGAGACCGTGATATGAGAGGAATTAAGGAGACACAAAATCTCAAGCTTGGGGATGCCCAAGGCACCCAAAGATAATATTTCAAGAAGTCTCAAGCATCTAAGCTTGGGGATGCCCCGGTTGGCATCCCACCTTTCTTCTTCAACAACTATCGGTTAGTATCGGTTGATCCTAAGTTTTTGCTTCTTCACATGATGTTTGCTATTCTTAGATGTCATTTTATTTTGCTTTTCTTTCTGTTTGAATAAGTTACCAAGATCTGAAATTATTAAATGTTAGAGAGTCTTCACATAGCTAAATAATTATTTAACTACTCATTGATCTTCACTTAAATCTTTCGGAGTAGTTTGTCATTTGCTCTAGTGCTTCACTTATATCCTTTTAGAGCACGGTTGTGGTTTTATTTTATAGAAATAGATGAACTCTCATGCTTCACAAAGATTATTTTGAGAGTCTTAAATAGCATGGTAATTTGCTTAAAATCCTAATATGCTAGGTATTCAAGAATAATAAAATTATCTTATGAGTGTGTTGAATACTAAGAGAAGTTTGATACTTGATGATTGTTTGGAGATATGAGGATGGTAATATTAGATTCATGCTAGTTGAGTAGTTGTGAATTTCAGAAATACTTGTGTTGAAGTTTGTGATTCCCGTAGCATGCACGTATGGTGAACCGTTATGTGATGAAGTCGGAGCATGATTTATTTATTGATTGTCTTCCTTATGAGTGGCGGTCGGGGACGAGCGATGGTCTTTTCCTACCAATCTATCTCCCTAGGAGCATGCGCATAATACTTTGCTTTGATAACTTCTAGATTTTTGTAATAAGTATGTGAGTTCTTTATGACTAATGTTGAGTCCATGGATTATACGCACTCTCACCCTTCCACCATTGCTAGCCTCTCTAGTATCGCGCAACTTTCGCCGGTACCATACACCCACCATATACCTTCCTCAAAACAGCCACCATACCTACCTATTATGGCATTTCCATGGCCATTCCGAGATATATTTCCATGCAACTTTCCACTGTTCCGTTTATTATGACACGCTTCATCATTGTCATATTGCTTTGCATGATCATGTAGTTAACATCGTATTTGGGGCAATTCCACTGTTCATAATTCTTTCATACATGTCACTCATGAGTCATTGCACATCCCGGTACACCGCTGGAGGCATTCATATAGAGTCATATTTTCTTCTAAGAATTGAGTTGTAATTCTTGAGTTGTAAGTAAATAAAAATGTGATGATCATCATTATTAAAGCATTGTCCCAGTGAGGAAAGGATGATGGAGAGTATGATTCCCCCACAAGTCGGGATGAGACTACGGACAAAAAAAAGAGGCCAAAGAAGCCCAAATGAAAAAAGAGGCCATAAAAAAAGAGAAAAGGCCCAAAAAAATTGTATATAAATAAAAAAATGAGAGAAAAACAGAGAAGGGACAATGCTACTATCCTTTTACCACACTTGTGCTTCAAAGAAGCACCATGATCTTCATGATAGAGAGTCTCCCATGTTGTCACTTTCATATACTAGTGGGAATCTTTCATTATAGAACTTGGCTTGTATATTCCAATGATGGGCTTCCTCAAAATGCCCTAGGTCTCCGTGAGCAAGCAAGTTGGATTCACACCCACTTAGTTTCTTTTCGAGCTTTCATACACTTATAGCTCTAGTGCATCCGTTGCATGGCAATCCCTACTCACTCACATTGATATCTATTGATGTGCATCTCCATAGCCTGTTGATACGCCTAGTCGATGTGAGACTATCTTCTCCCTTTTTGTCTTCTCCACAACCACCATTGTATTCCACCTATAGTGCTATATCCAGTGCTCACGCTCATGTATTGCATAAAGATTGAAAAAGTTTGAGAACATCAAAAGTATGAAACAATTGCTTGGCTTGTCATCGGGGTTGTGCATGATTTAAATATTTTGTGTGGTGAAGATAGAGCATAGCCATACTATATGATTTTGTAGGGATAGCTTTCTTTGGCCATGATATTTTGAGAAGACATAATTGCTTTATTAGTATGCTTGAAGTATTATTATTTTTATGTTAATATGAACTTTTGTCTTGAATCTTTCGGATCTGAATATTCATATCACAAGTAAGAAGAATTACATTGAAATTATGCCAGCTAGCATTCCACATCAAAAATTATCTTTTTATCATTTACCTACTCGAGGACGAGCAGGAATTAAGCTTGGGGATGCTTGATACGTCTCCAACGTATCTATAATTTTTGATTGCTCCATGCAATATTATCTACTGTTTTAGGCAATATTGGGCTTTATTTTCCACTTTTATATTATTTTTGGGACTAACCTATTAACCGGAGGCCCAGCCCAGATTTGCTGTTTTATGACTATTTCAGTGTTTCGAGAAAAAGGAATATCAAACGGAGTCGAAACGGAACGAAATCAACTAGAGAAGTTATTTTTGGAAGGAAACCTATTGGATAGACTTGGACCCTACATCAGAAGATGGAGGAGCTCATGAGGGTAGGGGGCGCGCCCACCCCCCTGGGGCGCACCCCCCTGCCTCGTGGCCACCCCTTCGGTCCACCGACGTACTCCTTTCACCCATATATACCCACGTATCCTAAAACTTCCAGAACAGAGATTAGATTGGGAGTCCGCCGCCAGAAGCCTCCGTAGCCACCAAAAACCAATCTAGACCCGCTCCGGCACCCTGTCGGAGGGGGCAATCCTTCCCCGGTGGCCATCTTTATCATCCCGGTGCTCTCCATGACGAGGAGGGAGTAGTTCTCCCTCAGGGCTGAGGGTATTGACCAGTAGCTATGTGTTTGATCTCTCTCTCTCTCTCTCTCTCTCTCGTGTTCTTGATTTGGCACGATCTTGATGTATCGCGAGCTTTGCTATTATAGTTGGATCTTATGTTTCTCCTACCCCTCTACTCTCTTGTAATGAATTGAGTTTCCCCTTTGGAGTAATCTTATCGGATTGAGTCTTTAAAGATTTGAGAACACTTGATGTATGTCTTGCCGTGCGTATCTGTGGTGACAATGTGATACCACGTGATTCACTTGATGTATGTTTTGGTGATCAACTTGCGGGTTCCGCCCATGAACCTATGCATAGGAGTTGGCACATATTTTTGTCATGAGTCTCCGGTAGAACTTTGGGGCACTCTTTGAGTTCCTTTGGGGCATTGGTTGCGGCCATCACAGCTTGCCAAGCCTCCGGAGGAGGTGGAGGTGGTGGCGGATCAGGATTCAGAGTCGTGCGCGTTGGAGGAGCCATCCTGAAGAGGTTGACCACCATTAGCGCACAAATAGACAAATATTGAAGGTGAATCCAACAGAATGAAAATTGCAACATAAAGTCTTCACATCCGAACAAAATGAATGAATGCACTTCTCTCTCTCTCTCTCTCTCTCTCTCTCGTGTTCTTGATTTGGCACGATCTTGATGTATCGCGAGCTTTGCTATTATAGTTGGATCTTATGTTTCTCCTCCCCCTCTACTCTCTTGTAATGAATTGAGTTTCCCCTTTGGAGTAATCTTATCGGATTGAGTCTTTAAAGATTTGAGAACACTTGATGTATGTCTTGCCGTGCGTATCTGTGGTGACAATGTGATACCACGTGATTCACTTGATGTATGTTTTGGTGATCAACTTGCGGGTTCTGCCCATGAACCTATGCATAGGAGTTGGCACATATTTTTGTCATGATTCTCCGGTAGAACTTTGGGGCACTCTTTGAGTTCCTTTGGGGCATTGGTTGCGGCCATCACAGCTTGCCAAGCCTCCGGAGGAGGTGGAGGTGGTTGCGGATCAGGATTCAGAGTCATGCGCGTTGGAGGAGCCATCCTGAAGAGGTTGACCACCATTAGCACACAAATAGACAAATATTGAAGGTGAATCCAACGGAATGAAAATTGCAACATAAAGTCTTCACATCCGAACAAAATGAATGAATGCACTTCTCTTGAAGTGGTCACATATTCCTAAATTGCGAAGCCACGTAGAATTAGGTAGAAGGGGTAACTCAACAAGGGATGGAATCAACATACGGCTTCGAAGCAACTCGAATACCACAACTCAAAATAAAACCAAGGATTGGCTTGCGAAATAAGCCGGAACAAACATATGATAGAGATTTCGTCCGAAGTTTTCGTGGTGGGACCTACACGGGCTCGACCGTACAGCACCATCATGTACAAGGCAGTGCACATGACATACGAAGCGTCCCCGAGTCAGCATAGCCAAGGACTCTTTAAGACACAACGAGACCACTGTAAAATCGAACGTGAATAGGCGAACCACTAGACGTCGAACCCCAATTTCATATCATACATCTGTCGGAAAGATATCCTAAGAGCTACTTGAATTCCCACCTATGAAACTCCCGAAACTTTCCGGTTATGCAATCAGGTGTTGGGGATACAGGGGAAGCATAATATCTCACCCAAACTAGCAATCCTACATCCAGCTGTATCCATCCTTCAACACATAACCAAGAAACCTTCGAAAACCATCTACCTCAACCTTCGAAAAGCATTCGTTATACAATTTATGGCGATACTCCCGAACTCCCGCCCCAGTATTGGGTGGCGTCGAGGTTATCTCACCAACGAACTGCATAAAGGAGATTTTCGATGTCGACGAACATATCTCAAGTATACCAGAATTGCAACGATAAAATTATGATGACAACACCTCAGAGCTCAACTCCCCGGGACACTTCCACTAAACCCCTGACAGGAGGCACCAAGACAGTATTCTCATCATAAGCCATCGGAACAAATCCAAGATACTCGCGTGATCCTAAAAAAAATTTAGTGAAATTTGAGAAGAGAAGAGCCAAAACTCTACGTCAGGATGCCTTACCAGAGCGATGAGGAGACTGGGAAGTAAAAAGAATTCCTAAGCTCTCATATATATAATTCCTAAATGACTCAAAACATTTTTTCTAGACACAACTCGGCTGCTAAAACGATCAAGCAATGGGGGCTCCTAAGGTCGGGGAAGGCTCTGATTACCAACTTGTAATGCCCTCGATGCGGCTATATCTCCCATGTGTCGAGGCACGACTTAGAGGCATAACCGCATTGAAAGCAATGTCGCAAGTTAGGAAATCATCACACATCCCATGTAATATAATGTAAAAGGGGAGGTACAATAGTTGGCTTACACTCGCCACATCACATCAAAGTACATAAATAACATACATCATCCAAACACTCATGGCCCGACTACGGTGCCAAAATAAAAGACAACCCAACAAGCGACATAGGTCCCGATCACCCCGACTGGGCACCACTACTGATCATCAGGAAAAGACACGTAGTAACGCTGAGAATCCTCATCGTACTCCCACTTGAGCTCGAGCGCGCCATCTGGAGCGGTATCATCTGTCCCTGCATCTGGTGTAATAGTAATCTGTGAGCCACAGGGACTCAGCAATCTCACACCCTCGCGATCAAGACTATTTAAGCTTAATAGGTAGGAAAGGGGGGGTAATGTAAGTGGAGCTGCAGCAAGCGACTAGCATATATGGTGGCTAACTTATTCGCAAAAGAGAGCGAGAAGAGGAGGCAAGGCACGAGCGAGAAACTAGAGAGCAACCTGCGCAAACATAACTCCAACACCATGTCCACTTCCCGGACTCCGCCGAGAAGAGGCCATCACGGTAACACACTCAGTTGATTCATTTTAATTAATTAGGGTTCAAGTTATCTACAACCGGACATTACCAATTTCCCATCTGCCCATAACCGCGGGCACGGCTTTCGAAAGATCAATCCTTGCAGGGGGGTCCCAACTTAGCCCATAACAAGCTCTCACGGTCAACGAAGGAATAGACCTCCACCCAAGACACACCGATCAGACTCGGTATCTCGGTACAACAAGATGATTCGACAGGTTAAAACAAGACCAGCAACACCGCCCGAATGTGCCGACAAATCCCGATAGGAGCTGCACATATCTCTTTCTCAGGGCACACTCAGATGAGCGCTCCATACAACTAAAACCAAACCTCGAGTTTCCCCGAGGGGGCGCTGCACAGGACTCTAGTTCGGACCAACACTCAGAGGAGCACTGGCCCGTGGGGGGCTAAAATAAAGATGACCCTCGGGCTCCGAAAACCCAAGGGAAAAAGGGGTAGGTGGCAAATGGTAAAACCAATGTTGGGCATTGCTGGAAAAGCTTTAATCAAGGCGAACTATCAAGGGGTTCCCATTATAGCCCAACCGCGTAAGGGACGCAACAAACCGGGAACATAACACTGATATGACGGAAACTAGGGCGGCAAGAGTGGAACAAAACACTAGGTGAGAGGCCGAGCCTTCCACCCTTTACCAAGTATATAGATGCATTAAGATAACATGGCAATATAATGATATCCCAACAAGTAAATAAATGTCCCAACAAGGAACGGCTCCAATCTTCACCTGTAACTAGCAACGCTATAAGAAGGGGGCTGAGCAAAGCGGTAACATAGCCAATCAACGGTTTGCTAGGACAATGGTGGGTTAGACGCTCAACATGGCAATTGGGAGGCTGACAAGAAAGTGGTAGGCATCGTAGCATTGGCAAAGCAAAAGAGCGAGCAAACTAGCATAGCAAAGATAGGAGTGATTTCGAGGGTATGATCATCTTGCCTGCACAGTTGTCAGAGTTGACTGGTTCCTTTAAAGCAAACTCAACGGGCTCCTTGTTAACGAACTCATCTCCCGGCTCTACCCAACAACACAAACAAGCAACAAGGATACAATCAACCACGTGCAAGGACAAACAATAAGATGCAAAGATGGTATGCTATGCGGGATGCGATGCGGGATGCAAAATGCAAGACGTGACAGGAAATGCATGAACCTGGCCTCAACTTGGAAAACCAAGTGTGCCACTGGATAGAGGGGATGAAATCACCTGAAAACGATATAAAGATCATAGGAATCTGAGCTACGGTTTGGAAATGGCAAGCGTTTTACGAAATGAACCGGTCTGCGATTTACAGCAAGTAAGCTCCTAAATGCAACGAAATGAACATGCTACAGCCACCTAACATCATAACAAAAGACATGGCAGGGATGCCCACAAGATGCTTAACAAATCACTAGCACTGAGCCACGGCCAAATTCATCCATTATGAGGTTCAAACAAGCATGGCAAAAACGAATATGCAAAACAGATTTCAGACTTAGTGAAATTAACACTAGTCTGAAATTTCAGACCACGATGCTCTCTTCGGAGCAGCAAAATAACATGATACATAACCTGAACATGACAAGTAAGAACATGGCATGGAGCTACTCAACAAGCTTAACAAAACACCCAAAGTGACCAGGGGCCAAAAGGGTTCACAAAATACTCTAACGAGCACACGAACATAGCTCGCGCACAATCAGTTTTCAGACTTAGTGAAAACTGAGACATGCTGAAATTATAACTCACGAAGGCATGTAAACGAGCTCGATGCACTCACCATGGTGCAAGTCATAGCAAGGCAAGCATATATCCATAAACAAGGCACAAAATGATAGCTAGACATGGCAAGAACAAAGGCATAGCATGCATGGATCACTAACAATAGCATCGGCAAAATCGCAAACAAGTTAACAATCTGCCCAGATTTACCACGAAGCAAAAGTAGAGCTCGATTGACTCAAGCTAGAGCACTCCACATATGCAAACAAAGACATGGATGGATAGAGCATAACATGAATATCAAAACTCCCTTACTGATCATCCTCAAAAGAGGCACGGATCACTAGGAAACAAGCTGAACATATGGCATCATGAACTAAAATATCCCAGACTTAGTGAAATCCACTAAGTCCCTGAAAACAGAATTCTCAGGTGCCTCTCTTTGCAAGCTTGTACAAGTCACCACACACATCCTAAAAATGCATGGGTGGCACCTCTGGAAAGAAGACCAAATGCTTAACAATTCATCCCAAAGACTCACAGGCATATCATGCACACAATAATCATGGTAAAAATGACAAAAGTCTATGATGAACTAACGGATCTGCAATTTAACTCACGAAGCCTCCTTCTAACAGCATTTTGGGCATCAATATGAACTCAAATGAAAATGATGCAATGGAATGAAATGATGTACATGTCGAGACGAAGATTTTGATATATTATATGTGCAAAGCGGAGCTATGGATGCGGAGATATCATCAGTCAAAGATAGCACAAAAATCAGGGGGAGAGGGAAGAAAAGTCAACCGTCAGTTGGATCTCAGATCTAGGGTTTCCCCCGGGGTACTGTAGCTGCGCGGAGAAGATCGCCGGAATGGCGGCCGCGGTGGCTGGATCTCGCCGGAGAACGCGGGGAGACGCCGGAGTAGCCCTCACCGGAGCACGCGCCGGCGGGCGCGGCGTTGGGAAGGTAGGGGCGGCGCGGTGGCATGTCTTTCGGGGCGGCGGAGGCGAGGTGGGGCGGCGGCTACCGGAGTCCGGCCGGCCGGCGAGCGGCGGCGAAGATGGAGTGCGGCGGCGCGGCGCGACCAGGAGGAGGGAGAAGACCCTGGGCGGCGGCGGTGGTGGCCCGGGCCTCGGGGGCCCAACGCGGGCCGGACGGGCCTCGCGCGGTGGCGCCGGCGGGGAGGACATGTGGCGGGCGTGGAGTAGACGCGGTGGGTGGCGGCGGACGTTGTCTGGCGCGGGCCGGACACGTCCGGTGCGACGGGGAGTTTTTTTAGGGTTTCGGAGGAGAGGGGAGATCCGAAAACGGGAGGTGGTATTTATAGAGGTAGAGGGAGCTAGGAGTGTCCAAATGATGTGCGGTTTTCGGCCACGCGATCATGATCGAACGCTCTAGGACATGGAGCAGAGTTTGGTGGGTTTTGGGCCAAATTGGAGGGGTGTTGGGCTGCAACACACACGAGGCCTTTTCGGTCCCTCGGTTAACCGTTGGAGTATCAAAGGAAGTCCAAATGGTACGAAACTTGACAGGCGGTCTACCGGTAGTAAACCAAGGCCGCATGGCAAGTCTCAGTCCAATCCGGAAATGTTTAATCCCCACACACGAAAGAAAGCTAGAAATGGCCACCGGAGGAGAACGAAGCGCCGGAATGCAAAACGGACAACGGGAAAATGCTCGAATGCATGAGAAGAACATGTATGCAAATGCAATGCACGTGATGACATGATATGAGATGCATGAAAACGAAAACAACACACAGAGACAAAGACCCGAACCCGAGAAATAAATATAGCTTAACGCCGGAAACGGCAAGAGTTGGAGTACAAATTGGGAAAGTTATATCTGGGGCGTTACAACACTCCACCACTACGAAAAGATCTCGTCCCGAGATCTAGGACTAAAAGAACTCCGGGTACTCAGAACGGAGGTGATCCTCGCGTTCCCAGGTAGCTTCACGATCGGAATGGTGTGACCACTTGACTTTGAGAAACTTGATTGACTTGTTGCGAGTCCTACGTTCAGTCTCTTCGAGAATGGCAACTGGGTGCTCACGATAGGAGAGATCTTCTTGGAGCTCAATGTCCTCGAAGTTGACGGTGCGCTCAGGCGTCTTGAAGCACTTTCGGAGTTGGGAGACATGGAACACATCATGAACATTTGCAAAGTTTGAAGGAAGCTCGAGTTGATAGGCAAGGTCGCCTCTCTTGCCGACAATCTTGAAAGGTCCGACGTATCTGGGGGCAAGCTTCCCTTTGATACCGAAGCGACGAGTCCCTTTCATAGGAGAGATGCGGAGGTAAACATGATCTCCGATCTCGAAGGCCAAATCACGGTGCTTACTATCATAGTAGCTCTTCTGGCGGGATTGGGCTGCTTTGAGGTTATCACGAATGACCTTGCACATTTCTTCTGCCTCTGTGATTAAGTCATTACCCAGTAGCTGACGTTCACCGGTTTCAGACCAGTTGAGAGGGGTACGGCATTTCCTACCATACAGAATTTCAAATGGGGCCTTGCCCGAACTTGCTTGAAAACTGTTGTTGTATGAGAATTCAGCATAAGGAAGACAATCCTCCCACTTCATGCGGAAGGAGATAACACAAGCCCTGAGCATATCTTCAAGAATCTGGTTGACACGCTCGACTTGACCGCTTGTTTGAGGATGGAAAGCAGTGCTGAAGCGAATGTTGGTGCCCATGGCCTTCTGAAAAGAATCCCAAAACTTGGAGGTAAAGATCCTGCCACGGTCTGAAGATATCACTTGAGGAATACCGTGCAGAGAGACAATTCGAGAGGTATAGAGTTCCGCCAATTGAGCTGCAGTGATTGACTCTTTGATAGGCAGAAAGTGAGCCACTTTGGTGAGCTTGTCGATGACAACGAATATAGCATCATTGCCACGCTTGGACTTTGGAAACCCAGTCACGAAGTCCATTTCAATGCGGTCAAACTTCCATTCTGGAATGGCAAGAGGTTGGAGGAGACCTGCTGGCCTTTGGTGTTCTGCCTTCACTCTTCTGCAGACATCACATTCATTCACGAATTGAGCAATCTCGCGCTTCATTCGAGTCCACCAATAAGTTTGCTTCAAATCCAGATACATCTTCGTGCTCCCAGGGTGGATGGAGAGGAGAGAATTGTGAGCCTCGTTCATGATCACTTTACGAAGTTCACCTTTGGGTACCACAATTCGATCCTCGAAGAAGAGAGTGTCCTTGTCATCAAGGCGGTAGCACTTGTACTTGGACTGACTCTTGGCAATCCCAATCTTCACCTTTTTCACCATAGCATCAAGAAGATGGGCTTGGCGAATCTGGTCTTCCAAGGTAGGAGAAACTTGAAAGTTTGCGAGGAAACCTTGAGGAACAATTTGCAGATTAAGTTTGCGGAAAGCTTCACAAAGCTCGGGTTGATAAGGCTTCAGAATCAGACTGTTGCAATATGCTTTCCTGCTCAAAGCGTCAGCAATCACATTGGCCTTGCCTGGAGTATACTCGATACTCAGATTGTACTCTTGAATCATTTCGACCCATCGAGTTTGCCTGAGGTTGAGATTAGGCTGGGTGAAGATGTACTTGAGACTCTTGTGATCAGTGAAAATGTCCACTTTTCTTCCCAATAGAAGATGTCTCCAAGTCAACAAAGCATGCACAACTGCCGCCAACTCGAGATCATGAGTGGGGTAGTTCTTCTCATTAGGCTTCAACTGGCGAGAGGTATAAGCAACAACTTTCTTCTCTTGCATCAGTACAACACCTAGACCTTGGAGAGAGGCATCACAAAAGACCTCATACGACTTGGATTCATCAGGCGGAGTCAGAACTGGAGCAGTGATCAACTTCTCTTTCAAAGTGTTGAAAGCAATATCACACTCCGGAGACCAAATGTACTTGACGTGCTTCTGGAGAAGATTTGAGAGAGGCTTCGCGATCTTAGAAAAGTTTTCAACGAATCTTCGGCAGTAGCTTGCGAGACCGAGGAAGCTACGGAGTTGCTTCATGTTTTGAGGAGGTTCCCAATTAACAATTGCAGACACCTTCTCAGGATTCACGGCAATACCCTTGGCAGAGATGATATGACCAAGATAAAGAACCTCATCGAGCCAAAATTCACACTTGGAGAACTTGGCGTAGAACTGATGTTCCCTGAGCTTGTCAAGAACCAAACGCAAGTGCTTGGCATGATCTCCCTTGTTCTTCGAGAAAACCATAATGTCGTCGAGATAGACCAAAACAAAGTCATTGGTGTAGGGGTTGAAGATGAAGTTCATCATGCGAGAGAACGTCGGAGGAGCATTGGCGAGGCCAAAAGACATGACAGTGTATTCATATGACCCATAACTTATCCTGAAAGCCGTCTTGGGAATATCTTGCTCACGAATGCGAATCTGATGATAACCCATACGGAGATCAAGCTTGGAGAATACTTGGGCACCCTTGAGTTGTTCGAACAGCTCATTGATGTTGGAAAGTGGGTATTTGCTCTTGATGGTCTTCTTGTTCAATGGACGATAATCAACACAAAGTCGGTCCGCTCCATCCTTCTTCTTCACAAAAAGAACACCACAACCCCACGGAGAAGTACTAGGCCGAATGAGACCCATTCTTTCTTGAACATCGAGTTGTTTCTTCAACTCCTTCAACTCTTCAGGGCCGAGCTTGTAGGGACGTTTGCACACAGGTTCCGTGCCGGGCTCAAGTTCAATAACAAATTCAACGGGCCGGTGCGGAGGCATTCCTGGGAGTTCTTCTGGGAAGACGTCTTGATACTCACCAACGACTGGGATCTGTGAAATAGCATCCAATTAACCCTTCTCATTGAGAGAAAACAACCGGATGGTATTATCCCGAGCAGCAAAGACAATTACATCCTCAGACGAATGAGTCAGTTGAATCTGCCTGGCTGCACAATCGAGGTGAGCCTTGTGCTTAGAGAGCCAGTCCATCCCCAGAATAAGATCAATATCGGAATCGCCAAGAACAATTGGGGAAGAAAGGAACTTGTAGTCGCCCAAAGTGATAGTAACCTCCGGAACACAGGTGTTAGCTGTCATCTGCTTGCCCGGTGACACAATTTGCAACGCACTTTGCAGATACTGATAATCGCACTCATACTTTGATGCAAAGGTTTGGAAATGAAACAATGCGATGCACCCGTGTCAAAAAGAACTTTTGCAGGAATATCATGAACAGGAAGGTTACCCATGATGACATCTGACGAATCCTCTGCCTGAGCTGCGTTCATCAAGTTGACCTTGGCGGACTTGGGGTTATGCTTGACCACATCTGTACTTGCCGATCTGACAGGAGGAGGAGGAGGAAGACGCCTCTGGTTGAAACACTTGTTGGCGTAGTGACCCTTCTGTTGGCACTTGTTGCACGTGACCTCTGAAAGCGGACGGTGGTACGGAGCACTCGATCTTGGAGCTTGAGACGAAGTCTTGTTCTGAAAGCCTGGGTTGGGTGGGTGGGATGAACCACTGCCACCTTTGCTCTTCTGCTGATACGACTGACAGAACGGAGGAGGAGGAAGCCAATACTTCTGCTGCTTGGCCAGTTGAGTAGAGGAAGAAGGCGTAGTGTCTCTGACTCACTTCCTGGAAGCATCACACCTCAACTGAGCAGCCTCTTGCTTCAGTGCCATGTTGTAGAACTCATCGTACCTCAACGGCTCAAAGAGGACAAGAGCGAGCTGAATTTCTTCACAGAGACCACCCCTGAACTGATAGATCATGCTCTTCTCATCAGGAACATCCTAACTGGCAAAACGGGCGAGCTTCTGGAACAACTTGTTGTAGTCATAGACAGACAAAGAGCCTTGCTTCAGATTGCGGAATTCCTCACGTTTGCTTTCAGTCACACTCTGGGGGATGTGATGTCGGAAATCTCGACGGAAATCATCCCAAGTGATCAAACATCCACCTCTGGAATCCTTGTACTGCTGGAACCACTCTGCAGCCTGATCTTTGAGCTGGAAAGAAGCGAACTTGACGAAATCTTCAGGCCTGACGTTGCTGCATTCAAAATGTTTGCCCAGATCCACTAGCCAATCGTCAGCATCGGTAGCCTCAACACAATTGCTGAACGTCTTTGGACCATTAGCGAGGAACTGGCTTAGAGTAGCAAAATGGTTCTGATTGTTGCCTTGATTCCCTTGACTGCCTTGATTGCGCTCTTGGAGGATTTGCATGATCAACTGTGTATTTGCATTGGTTGCAGCCATCACAGCTTGCCAAGCCTCCGGAGGAGGTGGAGGTGGTGGCGGATCAGGATTCGGAGTCGTGCGCGTTGGAGGAGCCATCCTGAAGAGGTTGACCACCATTAGCACACAAATAGACAAATATTGAAGGTGAATCCAACGGAATGAAAATTGCAACATAAAGTCTTCACATCTGAACAAAATGAATGAATGCACTTCTCTCTCTCTCTCTCTCGTGTTCTTGATTTGGCACGATCTTGATGTATCGCGAGCTTTGCTATTATAGTTGGATCTTATGTTTCTCCTTCCCCTCTACTCTCTTGTAATGAATTGAGTTTCCCCTTTGGAGTAATCTTATCGGATTGAGTCTTTAAAGATTTGAGAACACTTGATGTATGTCTTGCCGTGCGTATCTGTGGTGACAATGTGATAGCACGTGATTCACTTGATGTATGTTTTGGTGATCAACTTGCGGGTTCCGCCCATGAACCTATGCATAGGAGTTGGCACATATTTTTGTCATGATTCTCCGGTAGAACTTTGGGGCACTCTTTGAGTTCCTTTGGGGCATTGGTTGTGGCCATCACAGCTTGCCAAGCCTCTGGAGGAGGTGGAGGTGGTTGCGGATCAGGATTCGGAGTCGTGCGCGTTGGAGGAGCCATCCTGAAGAGGTTGACCACCATTAGCACACAAATAGACAAATATTGAAGGTGAATCCAACAGAATGAAAATTGCAACATAAAGTCTTCACATCCGAACAAAATGAATGAATGCACTTCTCTTGAAGTGGTCACATATTCCTAAATTGCGAAGCCACGTAGAATTAGGTAGAAGGGGTAACTCAACAAGGGATGGAATCAACATACGGCTTCGAAGCAACTCGAATACCACAACTCAAAATAAAACCAAGGATTGGCTTGCGAAATAAGCCGGAACAAACATATGATAGAGATTTCGTCCGAAGTTTTTGTGGTGGGACCTACACGGGCTCGACCGTACAGCACCATCATGTACAAGGCAGTACACATGACATACGAAGCGTCCCCGAGTCAGCATAGCCAAGGACTCTTTAAGACACAACGAGACCACTGTAAAATCGATCGTGAATAGGCGAACCACTAGACGTCAAACCCCAATTTCATATCATACATCTGTCGGAAAGATATCCTAAGAGCTACTTGAATTCCCACCTATGAAACTCCCGAAACTTTCCGGTTATGCAATCAGGTGTTGGGGATACAGGGGAAGCATAATATCTCACCCAAACTAGCAATCCTACATCCAGCTGTATCCATCCTTCAACACATAACCAAGAAACCTTCGAAAACCATCTACCTCAACCTTCGAAAAGCATCCGTTATACAATTTATGGCGATACTCCCGAACTCCCGCCCCAGTATTGGGTGGTGTCGAGGTTATCTCACCAACGAACTGCATAAAGGAGATTTTCGATGTCGACGAACATATCTCAAGTATACCAGAATTGCAACGATAAAATTCTGATGACAACACCTCAGAGCTCAACTCCCCGGGACACTTCCACTAAACCCCTGACAGGAGGCACCAAGACAGTATTCTCATCATAAGCCATCGGAACAAATCCAAGATACTCGCGTGATCCTAAAAAAATTGGTGAAATTTGAGAAGAGAATAGTCAAAACTCTACGTCAGGATGCCTTACCAGAGCGATGAGGAGACTGGGAAGTAAAAAGAATTCCAAAGCTCTCCGATATATAATTCCTAAATGACTCAAAACATTTTTTTCTAGACACAATTCGGCTGCTAAAACGATCAAGCAATGGGGGCTCCTAAGGTCGGGGAAGGCTCTGATTACCAACTTGTAACGCCCTCGATGCGGCTATATCTCCCACGTGTTGAGGCACGACTTAGAGGCATAACTGCATTGAAAGCAATGTCACAAGTTAGGAAATCATCACACATCCCATGTAATATAATGTAAAAGGGGAGGTACAATAGTTGGCTTACACTCGCCACGTCACATCAAAGTACATAAATAACATACATCATCCAAACACTCATGGCCCGACTACGGCGCCAAAATAAAAGACAACCCAACAAGCGACATAGGTCCCGATCACCCCGACTGGGCACCACTACTGATCATCAGGAAAAGACACGTAGTAACGCTGAGAATCCTCGTCGTACTCCCACTTGAGCTCGAGCGTGCCATATGGAGCAGTATCATCTGTCCCTGCATCTGGTGTAATAGTAATCTGTGAGCCACAGGGACTCAGCAATCTCACACCCTCGCGATCAAGACTATTTAAGCTTAATAGGTAGGAAAGGGGGGTAATGTAAGTGGAGCTGCAGCAAGCGACTAGCATATATGGTGGCTAACTTATTCGCAAAAGAGAGCGAGAAGAGGAGGCAAGGCACGAGCGAGAAACTAGAGAGCAACCTGCGCAAACATAACTCCAACACCATGTCCACTTCCCGGACTCCGCCGAGAAGAGGCCATCACGGTAACACACTCAGTTGATTCATTTTAATTAATTAGGGTTCAAGTTATCTACAACCGGACATTAAAAAATTCCCATCTGCCCATAACCGCGGGCACGGCTTTCGAAAGATCAATCCCTGCAGGGGGGGTCCCAACTTAGCCCATAACAAGCTCTCACGGTCAACGAAGGAATAGACCTCCACCCAAGACACACCGATCAGACACGGTATCTCGGTACAACAAGATGATTCGACAGGTTAAAACAAGACCAGCAACACCGCCCGAATGTGCCAACAAATCCCGATAGGAGCTGCACATATCTCTTTCTCAGGGCACACTCAGATGAGCGCTCCATACAACTAAAACCAAACCTCGAGTTTCCCCGAGGGGGCGCTGCACAGGACTCTAGTTCGGACCAACACTCAGAGGAGCACTGGCCCGTGGGGGGCTAAAATAAAGATGACCCTCGGGCTCCGGAAACCCAAGGGAAAAAGGGGTAGGTGGCAAATGGTAAAACCAATGTTGGGCATTGCTGGAAAAGCTTTAATCAAGGCGAACTATCAAGGGGTTCCAATTATAGCCCAACCGCGTAAGGGACGCAACAAACCGGGAACATAACACCGATATGACGGAAACTAGGGCGGCAAGAGTGGAACAAAACACTAGGTGAGAGGCCGAGCCTTCCACCCTTTACCAAGTATATAGATGCATTAAGATAACATGGCAATATAATGATATCCCAATAAGTAAATAAATGTCCCAACAAGGAACGGCTCCAATCTTCACCTGTAACTAGCAACGCTATAAGAAGGGGGCTGAGCAAAACGGTAACATAGCCAATCAACGGTTTGCTAGGACAATGGTGGGTTAGACGCTCAACATGGCAATTGGGAGGCTGACAAGAAAGTGGTAGGCATCGTAGCATTGGCAAAGCAAAAGAGCGAGCAAACTAGCATAGCAAAGATAGGAGTGATTTCGAGGGTATGATCATCTTGCCTGCACAGTTGTCAGAGTTGACTGGATCCTCTAAAGCAAACTCAACGGGCTCCTTGTTAACGAACTCGTCTCCCGGCTCTACCCAACAACACAAACAAGCAACAAGGATACAATCAACCACGTGCAAGGACAAACAATAAGATGCAAAGATGGTATGCTATGCGGGATGCGATGCGGGATGCAAAATGCAAGACGTGACAGGAAATGCATGAACCTGGCCTCAACTTGGAAAACCAAGTGTGCCACTGGATAGAGGGGATGAAATCACCTGAAAACTATATAAAGATCATAGGAATCGGAGCTACGGTTTGGAAATGGCAAGCGTTTTACGAAATGAACCGGTCTGCGATTTACAGCAAGTAAGCTCTTAAATGCAACGAAATGAACATGCTACAGCCACCTAACATCATAACAAAAGACATGGCAGGGATGCCCACAAGATGCTTAACAAATCACTAGCACTGAGCCACGGCCAAATTCATCCATTATGAGGTTCAAACAAGCATGGCAAAAACGAATATGCAAAACAGATTTCAGACTTCGTGAAATTAACACTAGTCTGAAATTTCAGACCACGATGCTCTCTTCGGAGCAGCAAAACAACATGATACATAACCTGAACATGACAAGTAAGAATATGGCATGGAGCTACTCAACAAGCTTAACAAAACACCCAAAGTGACCTGGGGCCAAAAGGGTTCACAAAATACTCTAACGAGCACACGAACATAGCTCGCGCACAATCAGTTTTTAGACTTAGTGAAAACTGAGACATGCTGAAATTATAACTCACGAAGGCATGTAAACGAGCTCGATGCACTCACCATGGTGCAAGTCATAGCAAGGCAAGCATATATCCATAAATAAGGCACAAAATGCTAGCTATACATGGCAAGAACAAAGGCATAGCATGCATGGATCACTAACAATAGCATCGGCAAAATCGCAAACAAGTTGACAATCTGCCCAGATTTACCACGAAGCAAAAGTAGAGCTCGATTGACTCAAGCTAGAGCACTCCACATATGCAAACAAAGACATGGATGGATAGAGCATAACATGAATATCAAAACTCCCTTACTGATCATCCTCAAAAGAGGCACGGATCACTAGGAAACAAGCTGAACATATGGCATCATGAACTAAAATATCCCAGACTTAGTGAAATCCACTAAGTCCCTGAAAACAGAATTCTCAGGTGCCTCTCTTTGCAAGCTTGCACAAGTCACCACACACATCCTAAAAATGCATGGGTGGCACCTCTGGAAAGAAGACAAAATGCTTAACAATTCATCCCAAAGACTCACAGGCATATCATGCACACAATAATCATGGCAAAAATGACAAAAGTCTATGATGAACTAACGGATCTGCAATTTAACTCACGAAGCCTCCTTCTAACAGCATTTTGGGCATCAAGATGAACTCAAATGAAAATGGTGCAATGGAATGAAATGATGTACATGTCGAGACAAAGATTTTGATATATTATATGTCCAAAACGGAGCTACGGATGCGGAGATATGATCAGTCAAAGATAGCACAAAAATCAGGGGGAGAGGGAAGAAAAGTCAACCGTCAGTTGGATCTCAGATCTAGGGTTTCCCCCGGGGTACTGTAGCTGCGCGGAGAAGATCGCCGGAGGCAGCCGCGGTGATCGGATCTCGCCGGAGAACGTGGGGAGACGCCGGAGTAGCCCTCACCGGAGCACGCGCCGGCGGGCGCGGCGTTGGGGAGGTAGGGGCGGGGCGGTGGCATGTCTTTCGGGGCGGCAGAGGCGAGGTGGAGCGGCGGCTACCGGAGTCCGGCCGGCCGGCGACCGGCGGCGAAGATGGAGTGTGGCGGCGCGGCGCGACCGGGAGGAGGGAGAAGACCCCGGGCGGCGGCGGTGGTGGCCCGGGCCTCGGGGGCCCAACGCGGGCCGGACGGGCCTCGCGCGGTGGCGCCGGCGGGGAGGACACGTGGCGGGCGCGGAGTGGACGCGGTGGGCGGCGGCGGACGTTGTCCGGCGCGGGCCGGACATGTCCGGTGCGACGGGGAGTTTTTTTAGGGCTTCGGAGGAGAGGGGAGATCCGAAAACGGGAGGGGGTATTTATAGAGGTAGAGGGGGCTAGGAGTGTCCAAATGAGGTGCAGGTTTCGGCCACGCGATCGTGATCGAACGCTCTCGGACATGGAGCAGAGTTTGGTGGGTTTTGGGCCAAATTGGAGGGGTGTTCGGCCGCAACACACACGAGGCCTTTTCGGTCCCTCGGTTAACCGTTGGAGTATCAAACGAAGTCCAAATGGTACGAAACTTGAGAGGCGGTCTACCGGTAGTAAACCAAGGCCTCATGGCAAGTCTCGGTCTAATCCGGAAATGTTTAATCCCCACACACGAAAGAAAGCTAGAAATGGCCACCGGAGGAGAACGAAGCGTCGGAATGCAAAACGGACAACGGGGAAAATGCTTGAATGCATGAGAAGAACATGTATGCAAATGCAATGCACCTGATGACATGATATGAGATGCATGAAAACGAAAACAACACACGGAGACAAAGACCCGAACCCGAGAAATAAATATAACTTAACGCCGGAAACGGCAAGAGTTGGAGTACAAATTGGGAAAGTTATATCTGGGGCGTTACAGATGCATATCGTATAATCATACCCACAGATACTTGAGGTGACATTGGAGTATCTAGGTGACATTAGGGTTTTGGTTGATTTGTGTCTTAAGGTGTTATTCTAGTTCGAACTCTAGGGCTGTTTGTGACATCTATAGGAATAGCCCAACGGATTGATTGGAAAGAATAACTTTGAGGTGGTTTCGTACCCTTCCATAATCTCTTCGTTCGTTCTCTGCTATAAGTGACTTTGGAGTGACTCTTTGTTGCATGTTGAGGGATAGTTATGTGATCCAATTATGTTAGTATTGTTGAGGGAACTTGCACTAGCGAAAGTATGAACCCTAGGCCTTGTTTCAACGCATTGCAATACCGTTTACGCTCACTTTTATCACTTGCTACCTTGCTGTTTTTATTATTTCAGATTACAAAAACTATTATCTACCATCCATATACCACTTGTATCACCATCTCTTCACCGAACTAGTGCACCTATACAATTTACCATTGTATTGGGTGTGTTGGGGACACAAGAGACTCTTTGTTATTTGGTTGCAGGGTTGCTTGAGAGAGACCATCTTCATCCTACGCCTCCTACGGATTGATAAACCTTAGGTCATCCACTTGAGGGAAATTTGCTACTGTCCTACAAACCTCTGCACTTCGAGGCCCAACAACGTCTACAAGAAGAAGGATGTGTAGTAGACATCAGCCCTCTTCTATCCGGGCACCCTCCAGGACATCTCGAAATATCGCTCCAGCTTGCGGTGGTCCTTGCCTTTGGGTGGGCCCTCTGTCGCCACGACGGTGGCCTTCATCTTTGCCCAGTGCATTTTGACATGGGAAAAGGCCCTCCGTGGACCCTTTATGCACGCCGAGCGCTTTACAGCTTTGACTCGGGGCAGGGCGTCGACGAGTCGGTTCACCAGGACGAAATAGCTGCTAGGAATGGGTTCGGCTGGCCACGGACGGACTATGATGTCCTTCATGGCCAAGCCGGACATCCTATGCAGCTCTGCCCGCTGCATCATCTGGTTGTTCAACAGCGCCGAATGCTCCGGCGCCAGGTACTGTGACCAGAAGAGCTTCTCCGTCGTGTTTCCCTCTTGGGCCCGGAAAAACTGCGCGGCATCGGCAACGCTCTTCGGAAGATCCGCAAAGGTGTCTGGAGAACTCCATAGTCGAGTGAGCAAGGCATATTTCTGACTACCAAATTTACTCTGCAAAAGAAAGGGCTTACTAACCGCTATATGTTCGGCTTGCCGGATCTCCTCGCGAGCCGCCCGAGACTCGGTCTGTGCCTCCCTGGCCTCTTGGAGAGCCTTGGCGAGATCGACCGCTTGGGCCAAATTCTTCTCCTCCAAGGCCTCGCACTTACCGGCGGCGTCCTTGAGCTCTTGCTCCACCTCGGTCACCCTCTCCTCATACTGGCGGCGGGCGACCTGCTCAGCCTTTAAATCCGTAGCCGCTTTGTCTATGGCCTCTTTACTCGCCCTTGCATGCTCTTTGGGTTGCGCAAGTGAGCTCTTGAGGGTCTCGACCTCAGCCGCGCTACCTGTAATCATATTCATGGCAGCGCATGAGCTTAAACTCCGCATTTGAATATAACTTCAGGCGCCTAAAACAATCTTTTAGAACATACCTTGCGCCTCATCGAACTGCTTGTTAATGCGGTTGATATCATCATTGGCCAGCTTCAGCTTCCGCTTGAGTTCGGAAACTTCAGCGGCCTGGGAAGTTTGTTTACCAATAGACGAGTACGTTACCTGATACGTCTCCAACGTATCTATAATTTATGAAGTATTCATGCTGTTCTTTAATCATTCTTGGATGTTTTACAATCATTTTATAGCAACTTTATATCATTTTTTGGGACTAATCTATTGACCCAGTGCCCAGTGCCAGCTGTTGTTTTTTGCTTGTTTTTTACATCGCAGAAAATCAATATCAAACAAAGTCCAAACACCGCGAAACTTCTTGTGGATTTTTTATGGACCAGAAGACTCCCGATGGGCGAGAGCAGCACCTAGGGGTGCCCCGAGGGGGGCACAACCCACCTGGGCAACCCACCCCGGTGGCCTCCCGTACCCCTTCTTTGCACTATAAATTCCCAAATATTCCGAAACCCTTCGGGGTTAACCTAGATCAGAAGTTTCGCCGCTGCAAGGCTCCGTAGCAACCGGAAACCAATCTAGACCCATTCTGTCACCCTGTCGGAGGGGGGAATCATCTCCGGTGGCCATCTTCATCATCCCAGCAGCCACCACGATGAGGAGGGAGTAGTCCACCCTTAGGGCTGAGGGTTTGTTCCAGTAGCTATGTGTTTAATCTCTTTCTCTCTCGTGATCTATATCATGGGCTTTGTTAATATAGTCGGATCATATGATGTTTCTCCCCTCTATACTCTTACTGTGATGAACTGAATCTTTACCCTTTGAAGTTTTGTCTTATGGATTGAATATTCAGATATGAGAACACATGATGCATGTCTTGCGGTACGAATACTTGAGGTGACAATGGGATATCATATTGATTCACTTGATGTATGTTATGGCATTCAACTCGCGGATTCCCATGGTGATATTGGGGTAATCTATGCGTAGGGGTTGAAGCATGTTTTTATTATCTTTTCTCCGATAGAAACTTTGGGGTCTCCTTGTAGTTCTTTGTGTTGGATTGAGTATTATAAATATGAATTTGCTTTGGTATTATTTTAGTACCAACTCTAGGATAGATCGAACGAAAAGAATAGCTTTCTGTTATTTTAGTACGAACTATTGAATAGATCGAACGGAAAGAATAGCTTTGAGGTGGTTTCGTACCCTACAAACAATTTCTATCTTTTGTTCTCCGCTACTAGGAACTCGGGAGTGATTCTTTATTACACTTTGAGGGATAATCATATGATCCAACTATGTTAGCACTTTTGAGAGGTTGCACTAGCGAAAGTACGGACCCTAGGCCTCATTTTCAAGCATTGCAATACTGTTTTTGTGCCCATTTACTATTTGCTACCTTGCTGTTTTTATTTATTCAGATTATAAATATATATTTCTACCATCCATATTACACTTTTATCACCATCTCTTCGCCGAACTAGTGCACCTATGCAATTTGCCATTGTATTGGGTGTGTTGGGGACATAAGAGATTTCTTGTGTTTGGTTGCAGTCATTTGAGAGAGACCATCTTCATCCTGCACCTCTCACGGATTGATAAACCTTAGGTCATCCACTTGAGGGAAAAATGCTACTGTCCTTCAAAACTCCGCGCTTGGAGGCCCAACACGTGTCTACAATAATAAAGTTGCATAGTAGACATCAAGCTCTTTTCTGATGCCGTTGTCGGGGAGGTGAGTGCTTGAAGATATATATTTAGATCTTGCAATTGAATCTTTTAGTTTCTTGTCTTATCACTAGTTTGGTTTATAAAAGAAAACTACATAAAAATGGAATTGAGGTTGCATCATATTATTGATCATCTTTATAATATCTTCCTTGAAAATGATGGATCGGAGAATTGTGCTCAACTAATAGAAGAAGAATTCAATAGAATGTTTGGTATAAATGATGAGCATGATTGCAATGGTGTTAGTATGAATTCTTATATCCATGATGCTAATGATATGCAAAGCCATAAGCTTGGGGATGCTATGTTTGATGAAGATGATATTTTTAGGCCCCCAAGATTGGATGTGCAAATTTGTTATAATGATTGCATGCCTCCTATTTATGATGATTATAATGATGAAACTAGATTTGGAGAGGTCATGACTTTATTTAGTGATGAATCCACCATTTTGGATGAGGCTTCAATTGACTACGATAATAAGGTTGCTATCTATGATGATTATGGTGATGAAATGTATGCTATATTGAATAATGATAACCATGAAACTTGTCATCATGATTCTAATTTCCAATCCCATGATAGTTATTTTGTTGAATTTGCTCCCACTACTATTTATGAGAATAAATTTGCTTATGTGGAGAGTAATAAAATTTCTATGCCTATGCATCATGAAAAGAATGCTTTATTTGATAGCTATATTGTTGAATTCATTCATGATGCTATTGAAAATTATTATGAGAGAGGAATATATGCTTCTAAATATTTCAATAATATCAAGTTTCCTCTCTATGTGTTGAAAGTTTTGAAGTTGCACTTGTTTTGCCTTCCTATGCTAGTTGACTCTTGCTCCCAAAAGTTATTTTCTCACAAAATCCCTATGCATAGGAAGTGTTTTAGGCTTAAATGTGCTTGGCATGTGCTTCATGATTCTCTCTTTGTGTTTCAATTATTTACTTTTATGCGAGCATCATTGAAATCATCATGCCTAGCTTAAAAGGCATTAAAGAAAAGCACTTGTTCGGAGACAACCCAACATTTACCCCTACTGTTTTTATGTGTTAACATGATTAAGCTACTGTATTAATCATGTTTTGAAGATTTTATTCCAATAAAGTGCGAAGTAAGACCTTTGAGATGGTCTATGGTGATAGTTGATTTGATCTTGCTGGAAAACAGAAACTTTTGTGCCCAGTAAAATAATTTTCATTGTTTACACAAGAGTGATAAAATCCCGATTCCTTCTGCAAAAGATTTCTATAAAAATTTCCTAGGCTTTCCTAATTTTTCAGAATTTTTGGAGTAGCAGAAGTATGGTTGTTTTCTAGATCATTACAGACTGTTCTGCTTTTGACAGATTCTATTTTCAATGCATAGTTTGCTTGTTTCCTAGTTTCCATGGCTTACATTGCTCAATATAAATTCTGGAAATGATATGCTACAGTAGGAATTGTGTGAGAGTAATTATGAATCTTGTCTTTAACAGTACCAAAGTGAAATGGTTTACCCTTTATCATACTAACCTATCTCACAAAGTTCCGTTAAGTTTTGTGTGATTGAAGTTTTCAAGTTTTGGGTGAGATGTCGATATGAGGAGAATAAGGAGTGACAAGAACCTAAGATTGGGGATTCCCAAGGCACCCCAAGGTAATATTCAAGGAAGATCCAAGCCACTAAGCTTGGGGATGCCCCGGAAGGCGTCCCCTCTTTCGTCTCCAACATTATCGGTGACCTTACTTGAAGTTATGTTTTCATTCGTCACATGATATGTGATTTGCTTGGAGCGTCATTTTATTTTGTTAGTATTTGCTTGCTGTTATTTACATTAATGTTTTGCATATTTTATTTCAATAAAAGTGGCAATGATAGCCTTTACTATGCTTATTTTGCAAGTGTACATGTTGCTGTTTGAAAATAGAAAGTTTACCGATGTTGCAAAAATTCCCTAGAAAAGTCAGAATGCGATAAAATGTTGAAACTTTTTTCAAAACGAGCTCAGATAAATTTTATACAGTGTGGTAAAGTTTCATAATTTTTGGAGTTAGGGAAGTATTTATACTCTTGCATTCTTTACAGACTATACTGTTTTGGCAGATTGCTGTTATGTTTGCATATATTTGCTTGTTTATTGATTCTATTTGAGGATAGGAGTATTAAATATGCAGAGGCATTTAGTACGCGATGTTTAATAATAATTTTAGTGATCTGCTACAGTAGATAATGATAAGGTTTTGCATTGATTTATACTAACTTATCTCACGAGTTCTTGTTGAGTTTTGTGTGGATGAAGTTTTCGAGATTTAGGAAAACCGTGATATGAGAGGAATTAAGGAGACACAAAAGATCAAGCTTGGGGATGCCCAAGGCACCCCAAGATAATATTTCAAGAAGTCTCAAGCATCTAAGTTTGGGGATGCCCCGATAGGCATCCCACCTTTCCTCTTCAACAATTATCGGTTAGTATCAGTTGAGCCTAAGTTCTTGCTTCTTCACATGAGTTGTGCTATTCTTAGAATGTCATATTATTTTCATTTTGCTTGCTGTTTTTATAAAATACTTAGATCTGAATGTTTTTAAATAAAATAGAGTCCTCAAATAGTTGCCAGGGAGGCTAGGTAAGCGGCATTCTCATCCCGTCAACGAAGCTCTTTTCTTTGTCATTTACTTGTGTGCTTCACTTATATCCTATGAGTAAATTGTTGAATAAATAGAATGTCATGAAGTTGAAATCATATCATGCCTAGTGGTAGCTTCACATTGGGTTTAGAAAGTTAAATCTTTTGAGGCTTGACAATCACAATATTGGTCATACAAGCAATTCACGAATAATTAGTATAAGGAAGAGAACTTTCACATGCAAATACACTACCATGGAAATATTTTGTGATTGTGAGCCACCATCAAAATATTATATGCCAAAATTGTTGACGTTGGACAAGGAAGACAATGTAATAGTTTATGTTTGTTCATATTCACATAGAAGTTATATTGTCATAGATCCTTCAACATGTGGTGCTCGCCCCCCATCCTTGCTAGCCAAAAATTCCGCACCAAGTAGAGATACTACTTGTGCATCCAAAAACCCTTAAACCCAAATCTTATTTTCAAGAGTCCATCATACCTACCTAAGGATTGAGCAAGATCCTTAAAGTAAGTTGTCATCGGTGCAATAAGCCAATAAAAATTGCTTATAAAAGTGTTAGATCATTTAGTGTAAGAGTGTAGCGACCAGACCTCAAATGGTCCAATCTCTGTGCTCCGGTGTCATCCCTGGATCAGTAATGCCGACACCACACAGTACTTGAAGGATTTATAACATAGTAGCAATCACACACTTATTACATCGACTGTCTCAAAAGAGAACTTATTACAATAAATATGGCTTAAGGCCACCTAATAATGATAACAACGGAAGGCTTGGAAGATAAGTGAGTCCATCAACTCCAACGGCATCACAGGTTATAGAACCATGACCTAAAGGCACCTTAATCGTCGTTTGAAAAGTCTGCAACATTAACGTTGCAGCCCGAAATGGGTTAGCACATGGAATATGCTGGCAATGTAACACATAGAGAGTAATGAAATGAAATATGCTATTCTATATGCATATATGGCTGGTGGAAAGCTCTATGGTTACAGTTTTTGCGTAAAGCCAATTTTTCCCTACTGCAAAGGAATAAATTTTATTTAACTATCATGGTAGTTGTTAAACATTGAGAATGGTTGACAACATTCTCAATCCCAATTAAGCATCAACATTTAAAAACCCAACAATTAAATTTAGAGTAACATGATGAGATTCACATGATAATCCAGGTACTAGATACTCAAGATGTCCATAACCGTGGACACGGCTAATCATGATTAGTTTATACACTCTGCAGAGGTTTGCACACTTTTCCCCACAAGACTCGATCTCCTCCATTGGGATTCTCGCGCTACATGGTGTTTGAGAAACGGATGACCGAGACATAGTCTTTCAGAAGCGCTAGCACCTTACGAACGGGTAGACTGTACCAACCTACATCCCCTACATATGCTAGTCTACCACTGTAAGAGTTCGCACGACTTAGTCAACTATGATAGAGCCCATAATAGCTTGTGGCTGCACACGGAAGTTTCTAGTATGAATAATTTCATGATCCCTTTGAGCCTGGGTGGCGGTCCAAAAGAAAACAGGCAATCGCTTGAATACCCAGGTGCCTCAATCCACCCAGATGTGTGTTTAGGTTGCCACCTTAGATAAACTTTTAATTAACAATCTCACATCTGTCATGGATACACTCACCCAATCCACGTCTACTAGCATAGCATGGCATAATAAGCAAACGTAAGAGTAACTCCCAAAGGTTTGATAATAAACAGGTAATAGGTACTACCTCATCTACTTCCCGAACCCACAATTTAATTAGATCCTAATCATGCAATGTGTGAGGATTGATCTAATGCAATAAAACTAGGTAGTAGGAAGTATGATCAAAGTGTTACTTGCCTTGCTGATGATCCGGGAAACCTAGCGATTCGAAGTAGCAAGTGGCGCACTCCGGGTACTCTATCGCAAACAAACAAGCATACAATAAGTACTCAACTAATGCACAGGTAAAACACGAACAAAAGATCTAACCAGAAAGTTCAACTTAAGAACTCCGGTTGGCAAAAAGAATCAAAACAAACGAAACAACGAAGACAAACGGCAAAAAAAACAAGCTTCGTTTACTCTTCTGGATCTAGGGCAATTTTTACACTAGCAAAAACTTGTTTGAGTTGGTTAAACGGAAAGAGGGTTTCGAGACGAAACTCCAGGCGCTTGAATCGCCTGATTCCGATAAACGAGCGAAAAGTTAAACTAGAACGAACATCAGATCAGGGATCGCGATCAGGAAAACCGCGGATTTAATCCGAGAAAAAGAAAAACGACGAACAGTTAACGAACAAACATTCGTTAACAGAAACTAAACGAAAAATGCGTTCGTTAAAACGAACGGATGAACGGGCGCTTGCTAAATAAATAAACCGAAAAAAGACCGATCTATTTATTAAAAAAACGAAAACTAGGGTTTTCAAAAAAACCGAATCGGCTTTTTCTCAAAAACCAGCCAGCGGCTACCTCGGCGGCGGTGGCGGCGGCTGTCTGGCGGGGCTCCGGCAGGGCGGCGGGTGGCGCGGCGGCGGCAGGCGGCGGCAAGCGGCGTGCGTCTGCGGCGGCGGCGCAGGCGGCGGGGCGGCGGTGTGGGATTTGCAGGGGGTGGCGGCGGTTATAAAAGGGCGGGGGAGGTCGACTTGGGGGAGGGGTCGGCCTCGGGAGGAGTGTCCTCCCCGGACATGGCGGCGGCGGCGATCGGGTTTTTTTAAAACAATTTCGCTACGCCAAAAATAATTTTAGAAAAATAAATAAAAATCTAAAAAGGCCAAAACAAATTTTCTCCGTCTAAATAAAATATTTAGAACAGGATGAACATTTTTTTGGCTCTAAATGCAATTTTTGAAAACATGCAATTTTTCCTAAATTCAAATAAAATAGCAAATAAAACCAAAATAAAATTCTATTTGATTTTTTATTAAATCCTCAATATTTCTTTATTTTGGGAAAGTCATTTTATTCCCTCTCTCATATTTTGATAACAGAAATAAATGAAGATAAAATAAATAAAATCAAACGATCCCTATTTCAAAATTTGAAAAAACTCAAATATGAAAATAACGAAATCCCCAACTCTCTCCGAGGGTCCTTGAGTTGCGTATAATTTCTAGGATCCATCAAAAGCAATAAAATATGATATGCAATGATGATCTAATGTATAACATTCCAAATTGAAAATTTGGGATGTTACAAACCTACCCCCCTTAAGATGAATCTCGCCCTCGAGATTCGGGTTGGCTAGAAAATAGGTGAGGGTGCAATTCTTCCTCTCGCTCCCAGGTGGCTTCATCCTCCGTGTGGTGGCTCCACTGAACTTTGCAAAACTTGATAACCTTGCTGCGAGTGACTCGGCTGGCATACTCAAGAATCTTGACTGGTTTCTCCTCATAGGTCAAATCACTGTCCAACTGAATTGCTTCCAGCGGCACTGTATCTCTCAACGGTATATCAGCCATCTCTGCGTGGCAGTTCTTCAACTGGGAAACATGGAACAAGTCATGAACTCCTGATAATCCTTTAGGTAATTCCCACTTGTAGGCTACTTCTCCCATACGCTTCAAAACCTTGTATGGTCCTACAAAGCGTGGCACTAACTTTCCCTTAACTCCAAAGCGCTTAACTCCTCGAAGTTGAGATACTCGAAGATAAACCCAGTCTCCGACTTCGTAAACTGTTTCCTTGCGTTTAGAATCTGCGTAGCTCTTCTGCCTGGACTGGGCTACCTTAAGCCTATCACAAATCAATTTCACTTTCTGTTCAGACTCCTTAATCAAATCCGGTCCAAACAACTGGCGGTCTCCAACTTCATCCCACGACAATGGGGTCCTGTACCTCCTTCCGTACAAGGCTTCGAAAGGGGCCATCTTCAAACTGGATTGATAACTGTTGTTGTAAGAGAACTCTGCGTACGGCAAATTCTCGTCCCAACTAGATCTGTAATCTAGCGCGCAAGCTCTCAGCATATCCACCAAAATCTGATTGACCCTCTCGATCTGTCCATCTGTCTGTGGATGAATAGCTGTGCTGAACTCTAGTCTGGTACCCAAAGTTTCATGCAACTGATTCCAGAACTTTGAGGTAAATTGGGTTCCTCTATCTGATACAATGCTATTTGGAACTCCATGCAGACGTACGATTCTGGTCATGTATATCTTTGCCAACTTTGCACTGGTATAGGTAGTCTTCACTGGAATGAAATGGGCTACCTTTGTCAAACGATCGACTACAACCCATATTGAGTCATAGCCTGAACGAGTTCTGGGTAAACCCGTAATAAAATCCATGCCTAACTTATCCCACTTCCATTCGGGTATCGGCAATGGCTGTAGCAATCCTACTGGCTTCGGATGCTCTGCCTTCACTCTCTGGCATACATCACAAACTGCTACATACTCCGCAATATCCTTCTTCATTCCGGTCCACCGGAAAGTATCCTTCAAATCCAAATACATCTTGTTATTTCCTGGGTGAATCGAATATGGCGAATCATGTGCCTCTTGCAGAATTAACTTCCTGATCTCCGGATCATTTGGTACATAAACACGGTCTTCAAACCATAAGGTATCGTGCTCATCCTCACGAAATCCCTTAGCTTTTCCTTTGCTCATTTTCTCCTTTATAGAGGCAATCTCCTTGTCATTCCTTTGAGCTTCTATGATCTTATCCATCAAAGTAGACTGAATCTCCAATGCTGCTACATAGCCTCTCGGAACTATCTCCAAATATAGCTCACGAAGATTTTCAGCTAACTCCCTTGGTAAATCTCCCGTCATTAAGGTGTTGACATGGATTTTACGGCTCAACGTGTCAGCTACTACGTTAGCCTTTCTGGGGTGATAATGCAATTTCATATCATAATCCTTGATGAGCTCCAACCATCTTCTTTGCCTGAGATTCAACTCTTTCTACATGAAAATATACTTCAAACTGTTCTGATCTGTGTACACCTCACAATGATTTCCAATGAGAAAGTGTCTCCAGGTTTTCAATGCATGCACTACGGCTGCTAACTCCAAATCATGCGTAGCGTAATTCAACTCATGAGGATTAAGCTGTCGTGAGGCATAGGAAACAACTCTTCCTTCCTGCATAAGCACTGCTCCAAGTCCTCGACGTGAAGCGTCGCAATATACCTCATAATCCTTGGTCTGATATGGCAAAATCAACACAGGTGATGTAACCAAACGTTTCTTCAATTCCTGGAAACTGGCCTCGCATTCTTCAGTCCATATGAACTTGGTATCCTTTTTCAACAACTCCGTCATAGGCTTCGCAATCTTTGTGAAATTCTCAATGAATCTCCGGTAGTATCCTGCGAGTCCAAGAAAACTCCGGATCTCTCCAATCGTTGTTGGGGCTTCCCAATTTGTCACGGTGTCAACCTTAGTGGGATCTACTCCCTCCGTTCTAAATTACTTGTCTTGGATTTGTCTAGATACGGATGTATCTACACTCATTTTAGTGCTAGATACATTCGTATCTAGACAAATGTAAGACAAGTAATTCGGAACGGAGGGAGTACTACTATACCTTCTCCAGATATAACGTGTCCGAGAAATCCAACTTCCTTCAACCGAAACTCACATTTGCTAAACTTGGCATATAATTGATGTTCTCTGAGTTTTCCAAGAACCAAATGCAAATGCTCCTTATGCTCCTCTTCATTCTTTGAGTAAACCAGGATATCATCAATGAACACTACCATGAACTTATCCAGAAACTCCATAAACACCTTGTTCATCATGTTCATGAAATATGCTGGTGCGTTAGTCAGACCAAATGACATAACGGTATACCTGTACAGCCCATACCTGGTGGTAAAAGCCGTCTTAGGTATATCTTGTTCTCGAATCTTCAACTGGTGGTATCCTGATCGTAGATCGATCTTGGAAAATACCTTAGCTCCTTGCAATCGATCAAACAGATCGTTGATCATTGGTAGTGGGTACTTGTTCTTGATGGTTACTTCATTCAATCCTCGATAATCAACAACCATCCTTAATGATCCATCCTTCTTTTCTACTAGAAATACTGGCGATCCCCAAGGTGAAGAACTTGGGCGAATATAACCCTTATCTAGTAACTCCTTAATCTGCTTCTTAATCTCCACCAAATCCTTTGCGGGCATCCTATATGGTCTCTTTGATATTGGCCCTGTGCCTGGAAAAAGCTCAATCAAAAACTCAATATCTCTATCCGATGGCATGCCTGGCAATTCCTCTGGGAATACATTAGGGAAATCCTTCACTATTGGTACTTCCTCCTGCACAACTCCTGTTAGGCAATTTACTTGAGTCCTTTTTGGCACATGCCGTGATACATACTTGATCCTTCTTCCTTCTGGGGTCGTAAGCAAAATTGACTTACTAGCACATTCAATATTCCCTTCATACTTTTACAACCAATCCGTGCCTAATATAACATCCAATCCTTGAGATTCCAACACTATTAGGTCTGAGGGAAATACGTAGTTACCAAACCTTAATGGTAACCGATCACACCATAGGCTAGCCATATACTCTGCTCCAGGCAAGGTTACTAACATGGGTGACCTAAGGGCTTGGGTTGGCAGTTTATACTTATCCACAAATCCCCTTGATATGTATGAATGCGATGCACCAGTATCAAAAAGAACGAGTGCAGTAAATGACTTAACCAAAAACATACCGATTACTGCATCCGGCTGCTCTTCAACCTCCTCCATGTTAACGTGGTTCACCTGTCCCCTGTTGAAAGGGTTCGGCTTCTTCCCAGAGCTTCCATTTCCATTACCATTCTGTGATTCAGGACATTCGTTGGCATAATGTCCGGTCTTCTAGCACTTAAAACAAGTGACTTGGCTCAGGTCTTTCTTGGCTGGGGTTGATGGGTTGGTGTGGTTCTAGCCGTTGCTTCCTTCATTCCCATTACCAGTCTTGGGGCCATTGTGATTGTGCGAGCTACCTCCTCCATGGGTATGCTGGAAATGTCCTCCCGGTCTAGGGGTAAAACGTGGCTTCTGCTGAGCTCGAGAATTGTACTTCACTTGTCCATACTTCCACTTGCGGTTCTCGATCTGCTGCTGCTTCCCTTCAATCATGAGAGCAGGATCTACCAACTCCTGGTAGTTGTTGAAGGTTGCTACCATCAAATGCATGCTCAACTCATCATCCAGTCCTTCCAGAAACTTCTCCTGCTTAGCTGCATCCGTAGCAACGTCATCTGGGGCATAACATGCTAGCTTACTAAAGTCCTCCACATACTGGCCAACTGTCTGTCCTCCTTGGCGCAAGTTGCGAAACTCATGCTTCTTCATGGACATAGCTCCTGCAGAAACATGGGAAGTGCGAAAAGCCTGCTGAAACTGGTCCCACGTGACAGTGTCGACAGGGAAAGTAGCCGTGAAATTCTCCCACCATGATGCTGCGGGTCCTTCCAGCTGATGTGCGGAAAACTTCACCTTTTCCGCATCCGTGCATCCTGCTGTGGTCAACTCTCTTGCTGTCTTGTGGAGCCAATCATATGCTACTATCGGCTCGGTGCTACTGGAAAACACCGGCGGATTCAGCCTAAGAAAACGGGCTAAGTGATCAACAGGTGGTGGTGGTGGCGGTAGGTTGTTTTTGTTGTTGTTGTTCCCCTGATTCTGATTCTGTACTAGCAACTGCACCAATGTGTTCTGCTGCTGGATCAACTGAGTGAGCTCCGGTGGGAAAGTAAATCCGGGGTCACGTCTCGGAGGCATCTGAGGTTTTAGAAAAGATGAGATTTAACAATAGAGAGGGGTCTAAAGAGAAAACACTACCCATATGCACATGAGGCAAAAGCAAACAATTCACTTCATTCAATCAAACAAGGGCTTACAATCGATCTAACTATCGCAAAAGTGCTCGGACTACTATATTTACATGGTGGACTACTACTACTACTAATGGGGTGGTCTACTAGAAATACTCTTCGGTGGCAGACTCCATGATATCTGCTCCAGCTTCATCAACATAGTCATCATCGCTATCATCTGAATCCGAGTCGGTGTCGTTGATGATGATGTAGTCTTCCAGGCGAATCTCCTTGGGTTCTTCATCTTCTTCTACTGGTGTAGGGTCTCCCATGAATATTCCAATCTTCTTGATCAGATCATCATTTTTCTCCACTAATACTTCGATTTCCTCTTCATAATCTTCACGTGTAGCCTTGAGTTCTTCCTCCAGTTCCTTGATTCTTGTCCTCGCCTTCTTCAAATATATCATGTCTGCGCACATCTGGTTCTCCTGACATCGAATGTGCTGGTTTAACTCCAGGATAAAAGCTGCAATTGATCTATCCTTCCTGGTGTTGATCATCTCCCAGTGCTCATCTCGACACCCACAAATCTGGTAGATAGTATCCTTGAGATCATTGCGGTAAACTTCTCCAATACGTCCCATGGCGATGTGAGCTGCCATGCTCTTTCCTAGACTCCAAATTGGTGCATCAAAAGAAAACTCTACGGGCTCAGTGACTGGCATGAACGTCCTTCCTGGAACTTGAACTCAAATCATCCAGCGCTCTTCTTCAGGTAGTGTGGCGTTGTAGGTTCCGGTGAAGCTTGGTACTCCTATGTTCAGGTATCTAGTGACTTCATTCAAGTGACGTCCAAAGGGTGTATCTTCATCCGGTTGCATGAACTTGTTCCTTGCATTCGCCATCCTAAAAGAGTAGAAAAGATGAGAGGTCAGAAGGAGAAGAGTAAGTAGTGATCTAGGGCTTTAGCATTAGTGGTCGTGTCCTACAGTCAGCGTGTGCTCTCATACTATCTTGTAGTGACCAGACCTCAAACGGTCCAATCTCTGTGCTCCGGTGTCATCCCTAGATCAGTAATGCTGACACCACACAGTACTTGAAGGATTTATAACAGAGTAGCAATCACACACTTATTACATCGAGTGTCTCAAAAGAGAACTTATTACAATAAATAGGGCTTAAGGCCATCTAATAATGATAACAGCGGAAGGCTTGGAAGATAAGTGAGTCCATCAACTCCAACGACATCACTGAGTATAGAACCATGACCTAAAGGCACCTTAATCATCGTCTGAAAAGTCTGCAACATTAACGTTGCAGCCCGAAACGGGTCAGCACATGGAATATGCTGGCAATGTAACACATAGAGAGTAATGAAATGAAATATGCTATTCTATATGCATATATGGCTGGTGGAAAGCTCTATGGTTACAGTTTTTGCGTAAAGCCATTTTTTCCCTACTGCAAAGGAATAAATTTTATTTAACTATCATGGTAGTTGTTAAATATTGAGAACGGTTGACAGCATTCTCAATCCCAATTAAGCATCAACATTTAAAAACCCAACAATTAACTTTAGAGTAACATGATCAGATTCACATGATAATCCAGGTACTAGATACTCAAGATGTCCATAACCGGGGACACAGCTAATCATGATTAGTTTATACACTCTGCAGAGGTTTGCGCACTTTTCCCCACATGACTCGATCTCCTCCGTTGGGATTCTCGCGCTACATGGTGTTTGAGAAACGGATGACGAAGACATAGTCTTTCAGAAGCGCTAGCACCTTACGAACAGGTAGACCGTACCAACCTACATCCCCTACATTTGCTAGTCTACCACTGTAAGAGTTCGCATGACTTAGTCAACTATGCTAGAACCCAAAATAGCTTGTGGCTGCACACGGAAGTTTCTAGTATGAATAATCTCATGATCCCTTTGAGCCTGGGTGGCCGTCCAAAAGAAAACATGCAATCGCTGGAATACCCAGGTGCCTCAATCCATCTAGATGTGTGTTTAGGTTGCCACCTTAGATAAACCTTTAATTAACAATCTCACATCTGTCATGGATACACTCACCCAATCCACGTCTACTAGCATAGCATGACATAAATAAGCAAACGTAAGAGTAACTCCCAAAGGTTTGATAATAAACAGGTAATAGGTACTACCTCATCTACTTCCCGAACCCACAATTTAATTAGATCCTAATCATGCAATGTGTGAGGATTGATCTAATGCAATAAAACTGGGTAGTAGGAAGTATGATCAAAGTGTTACTTGCCTTGCCGATGATCCGGGAAACCTAGCGATTCGAAGTAGCAAGCGGCGCACTCCAGGAACTCTATCGCAAACAAACAAGCATACAATAAGTACTCAACTAATGCACAGGTAAAACACGAACAAAAGATCTAACCAGAAAGTTCAACTTAAGAACTCCAGTTGGCAAAAAGAATCAAAACAAACGAAACAACGAAGACAAACGGCAAAAAAAACAAGCTTCGTTTACTATTCTGGATCTAGGGCAATTTTTACACTAGCAAAAATTTGTTTGAGTTGGTTAAACGGAAAGAGGGTTTCGAGACGAAACTCCAGGCGCTTGAATCGCCTGATTCCGATAAACAAGCGAAAAGTTAAACTAGAACGAACATCAGATCAGGGATCGCAATCAGAAAAACTGCGGATTTAATCCGAGAAAAAGAAAAACAATGAACAGTTAACGAACAAACGTTCGTTAACAGAAACTAAACGAAAAACGCGTTCGTTAAAACGAACGGACGAACGGGCGCTCGCTAAATAAATAAACCGGAAAAAAAGACCGATCTATTTATTAAAAAAACGAAAACTAGAGTTTTAAAAAAAATCGAATCAGCTTTTTCTCAAAAACCGTCCGGCGGCTACCTCGGCGGCGGCGGCGGCTCTTCGGCGGGGCTCCAGCAGGGCGGCGGGTGGCGCGAGGCGGCGGGGCGGCGGCTCCGGGCGGCGCGGGGCGGCGGCAAGCGGCGTGCGGTAGCGGCGGCGGCGGTGTGGGGTTTGGAGGGGGTGACGGCGGTTATAAAGGGGCGGGGGAGGTCGACTTGGGGGAGGGGTCGGCCTCGGGAGGCGTGTCCTCCCCGAACACGGCGGCGGCGGCGATCGGGACTCCGGTCCCGATCCGGCTGGAGGCGGCGGCGGCTGGCTGGGCCGGCCTGCTCGGCTGGGCCCTTGGCCCAGTCGGGCGCGGGTTTTTTTAAAACAATTTCGCTGCGCCAAAAAAATTCTAGAAAAAGAAATAAAAAACTAAAAATGCCAAAACAAATTTTCTCCGTCTTAATAAAATATTTAGAACAGGATGAACATTTTTTTGGCTCTAAATGCAATTTTTGAAAACGTGCAATTTTTCCTAAATTCAAATAAAATAGCAAATAAAACCAAAATAAAATCCTATTTGATTTTTTTATTAAATCCTCAAGATTTCTTTATTTTGGGAAAGTCATTTTATTCCCTCTCTCATATTTTGATAACAGAAATAAATGAAGATAAAATATGTAAAATCAAATGATCCCTATTTCAAAATTTGAGAAAACTCAAATATGAAAATAACGAAATCCCCAACTCTCTCCGAGGGTCCTTGAGTTGCATAGAATTTCTAGGATCCACCAAAAGCAATAAAATATGATATGCAATGATGATCTAATGTATAACATTCCAAATTGTAAATTTGGGATGTTACGAAGAGAAAATTGAGTGTTGTACGAACTTGTGATGGCAAAGTAATAAAAGCGACTGACTGCATAATAAAGGTTGCTATCGTAAGGGGCAATATAACGTGACGTTCTTTTGCACTAAGGGGTTGAGCATACAAACAAATAAGTGCATGGCAACTTCTGCTTCCCTCTGCGAAGGGCCTATGTTTTACTTTTCATTATTTACTTTTATGCAAAGAGTCAAAGTTTTTCCCTCTATTCCTTTTTATTTTTCTCCTTTGGCAAGAATCATGTGGCGAAGAAAGATCTAGGCACATATGTCCAGTTGAATATGGGTAGCATGAGTTATTATTGTTGACATCACCCTTGAGGTGAATACATTGGGAGGCAAAACAATAAGCCCCTATCTTTCTATTGAAGGAAATATGCCCTAGAGGCAATAATAAAGTTGTTATTTATATTTCCTTATATCATGATAAATGTTTATTATTCATGCTAGAATTGTATTAACCGGAAACTTAGTACATGTGTGAATACATAGACAAACAGAGTGTCACTAGTTTGCCTCTACTTGACTAGCTCGTTGATTCAATGATGGTTATGTTTCCTAACCATAGACATGAGTTGTCATTTGATTAACGGGATCACATCATTAGAGAATGATGTGATTGACTTGACCCATCGGTTAGCTTAGCACGATGATCGTTTAGTTTGTTGCTATTGCTTTCTCCATAACTTATACATGTTCCTATGACTATGAGATCATGCAACTATCGAATACCGGAGGAACACTTTGTGTGCTACCAAATGTCACAACGTAACTGGGTGATTATAAAGGTGCTCTACAGGTGTCTCCAATGGTGTTTGTTGAGTTGGCATAGATCGAGATTAGGATTTGTCACTCCGATTGTCGGAGAGGTATCTCTGGGCCCTCTCGGTAATGCACATCAATATAAGCCTTGCAAGCAATGTAGCTAATGAGTTAGTTATGGGATGTAGCATTACAGAACGAGTAAGGAGACTTGCCGGTAACGAGATGGAACTAGGTATTGAGATACCGATAATCAAATCTCGGACAAGTAACATACCGATGACAAAGGGAACAATGTATGTTGTTATGCGGTTTGACCGATAAAGATCTTCGTAGAATATGTAGGAACCAATATGAGCATCCAGGTTCCGCTATGGGTTATTGATCGGACACGTGTCTCGGTCATGTCTACATAGTTCTCGAACCCGCAGGGTCCGCACGCTTAACGTTCGGTGACGATCGGTATTATGAGTTTATGTGTTTTGATGTACCAAAGGTAGTTTGGAGTCCTGGATATGATCACGGACATGACAAGGAGTCTCGAAATGGTTGAGACATAAAGATCGATATATTGGATGACTATATTTGGATGTCGGAATGGTTCCGGGTGAGTTCGGGCATATACCGGAGCACCGGGAGGTTACTGGAACCCCCCGGGTGGTATATGGGCCTTATTGGGCCATAGTGGGAGAGAAGAGAGGGAGGCCTAGGAGGGGGCGCGCCACCCTCAAGCCCAATCCGAATTGGGTGGGGGGCCGCCCCCCCTTTCCTTCCCCCTCTCACCCCTTCCTTCCACTCCTGGTCCAACTAGGGAAGGGGGAAATCCTACTCCCGGTGGGAGTAGGACTCCCCATGGGGCGCGCCATAGGAGGGCCGGCCCTCCCCCTTGATGATCCACAAGTATAGGGGATCTATCGTAGTCCTTTCAATAATTAAGAGTGTCGAACCCAACGAGGAGCTGAAGGAAATGATAAGAGGTTTCCAGCAAGGTATTCTCTGCAAGTACTGAACTAAGTAGTAACAGATAGTTTTGTGATAGGATAATTTGTAACGATCAACAAGTAAATAAAGTGCAGCAAGGTGGCCCAATCCTTTTTGTAGCAAAGGACAAGCCTGGACAAACTCTTATATAGAGAAAAGCGCTCCCGAGGACACATGGGAATATCGTCAAGCTAGTTTTCATCACGTTCATATGATTTGCGTTCGGTACTTTGATAATTTAGTATGTGGGTGGACCGATGCTTGGGTACTGCCCTTACTTGGACAAGCATCCCACTTATAATTAACCTCTATTGCAAGCATCCGCAACTACAACAAAAGTATTAAGGTAAACCTATCCATAGCATGAAACATATGGATCCAAATCAGCCCCTTACGAAGCAACACATAAACTAGGGTTTAAGCTTCTGTCACTCTAGCAACCCATCATCTACTTATTACTTCCCAATGCCTTCCTCTAGGCCCAAGCAATGGTGAAGTGTCATGTAGTCGACGTTCACATCACACCACTAGAGGAGAGACAACATACATCTCATCAAAATATCGAACGAATACCAAATTCACATGACTACTAATAGCAAGACTTCTCCCATGCCCTCAGGAACAAACGTAACTACTCACAAAGCATAAACATGTTCATAATCAGAGGGGTATTAATATGCATATAGGATCTGAACATATGATCTTCCACCAAATAAACCAACTAGCATCAACTACAAGGAGTAATTAACACTACTAGCAACCTACTAGCACCAATCCCGGACTTGAAGACAAGAATTGGATACAAGAGATGAACTAGGGTTTTGAGAGGAGATGGTGCTGATGAAGATGTTGATGGAGATTGCCCTCTCTCAATGAGAGGAGCGTTGGTGATGACGATGGCAATGATTTCCCCCTCCCGGAGGGAAGTTTTCCTGGTAGAACAGCTCCGCCGAAGCCCTAGATTGGTTCCGCCAAGGTTCCACCTCGTGGCGGCGGAGTTTCTTCCGAGAAGATGGCTCCCGGTTTGTTTCCCATCGAAAGACTTCATATAGCAGAAGATGGCCACCGGAGGGCCACCAGGGGGCCCATGAGGTAGGGGGCGCGCCCAGGGGGTAGTGCGCGCCCCCACCCTCGTGGGCAGGGTGTGGCCCCCCTTGTGAACTTCTTCTGCTGAGTATTTTTTATATATTCTGAAAAAGTCTTCCGTGAAGTTTCAGGACTTTTGGAGCTGTGCAGAATAGGTCTCTAATATTTGCTCCTTTTCAAGCCCAGAATCCTAGCTACCGGCATTCTCCCTCTTTATGTAAACCTTGTAGAATAAGAGAGAATAGGCATATGTATTGTGACATAATGTGTAATAACAGCCCATAATGCAATAAATATCGATATAAAAGCATGATGCAAAATGGACGTATCAACTCCCCCAAGCTTAGACCTCGCTTGTCCTCAAGCGAAAGCCGAAATCGAAAAATATGTCCACATGTTTAGAGGTAGAGGTGTTGATAAAAATAAAATACGGACATGAGGGCATCATGATCATTCTTAGAACAACAACTTATATAATTCTTGTCATATGATCTCTTATGCTAGAGTAATAATTCAATCACAATTTCAAGTATGAATAGTAAACTTCATTGAAAACCAACAAACTATAATCTCAGTCATTGAAGCAATTGCAATTTATCATAACATAGGAAAGAGTCAATATATAAGAGCTTTTCAGCAAGTCCACATACTCAACTATCATATAGTCTTTCACAATTTCTGACACTCACGCAATACTTATGGGAATGGAGTTTTAATCGGACACAGAGAAAGATAGGGGCTTATAGTTTTGCCTCCCAACGTTTTACCTCAAGGGTATTGTCAACAATAATAGTTCATGAAAACTCACGTCCAATTAGCCATATATAGCAGGATCTTTCCAACATACTGTGTTTGCCAAAGGATAAAATGTAAAAAGGAAGGGTGAAGATCACCATGACTCTTATGCAAGGTAGGAGATAAAAGTAAAAAATAGGCCCTTCGCAGAGGGAAGCAGAGGTTGTCATGCGCTTTTATGGTTGGATGCACAAAATCTTAATGCGAAAGAACGTCACTTTATATTGCCACTTGTGATATGGACCTTTATTATGCAGTCTGTCGCTTTTATTTCTTCCATATCACACGATCATATAAAGCTTATTTTCTCCCACACTAATAAGTCATACATATTTAGAGAGTAATTTTTATTGCTTGCATCGATGACAACTTACTTGGAGGATCTTACTCAATCCATAGGTAGGTATGGTGGACTCTCATGGCAAAACTGGTTTATGGGTATTTGGAAGCACAAGTAGTATCTCTACTTGGTGCGATGAATTTGGCCAGCATGAGGGAGAAAGGCAAGCTCAACATGTTGGAGGATCCAAGACAATATAATTTATCTCAGATGTAAGAAACATAACCCATTACGTTGTCTTCCTTGTCCAACGTCAACTCTTTAGCATGTCATATTTTAATGAGTGCTCACAATCATAAAAGATGTCCAAGATAGTATATTTATATGTGAAGACCTCTCTTTCTTTATTACTTCCTATTAATTGCAAAGATGACCAAAGCTATGTTTGTCAACTCTCAACAACTTTTATTCATCATACTTTTTCTATGTGAGCTCATTACTCTCCATGTGATCCATATGATCTCTTTGTTTCTTTTTATTCTTTCTCTTTTCTTTTATTCACTTAGGATCATGGCAAAATAATCAAGCCCTTGACTCAACACAAATCTTTATTATATATAGCCCACGGACTCGATTACATAGAGGGATTATAAAGCAAAACTCAAAACTAGATCATGCCATAAACTTTATTCTACTAGATCAAGATATTATCAAAAGGATCGAACTAAGAAAAACGGTAAAGATAGAAGTGATGGTGATACGATACCGGGGCACTCCCCCAAGCTTGGCAGTTGCCAAGGGGAGTGCCCATACCAGATGATCAATTCTTCTTTGTTGGTGAAGAAGGTGGAGTTGTTGATTCTGGATAGTCGCACATCGAGCGTAAGAGGTCTTCTAACTTGCAGATAATGCCTTTGAGTGCGATGATATGCTCCTTCAACAAAATATTTTCACGTGTGAGATACTTATTTTGTATACGAGATAGCTCAATCATCTTGAAAGCTTCGATCTCAGTTGGGGTAAGAAGATTGTGATCAAGTTGAATGATGTTTTCTGTTGCCGGAGTTTGGTCCTCCGTGGCTTTCTTGATCCCTTCATCCTTGTTGATCTCCATGGGTTCTTCCCTCTTCAGCTCTATCTTCATTAGCCAAGCATCGTTGCCCTCATGGTTGGAGGAGGAGGGAGACGACATAGTGCCTGGCCTTGACAACCCTGACAGAAAACAGCTCGAAACAAAGACAGGGGATATTTGCGTGATACAGGAGTCAAAACCCCCGGGAGATTATATAATGAATTTTTACCGACCAAAATATGTGTCGTGTACGAAAACGGAGTCCGGAGAGCACACGAGGTGCCCACGAGGTAGGGGCACGCCCAGTAGGGTAGGGCGCGCCCTCCACCCTCGTGGAGCCCTCGTGTCCTTCCTGGACTGCTTCTTATTTTTCTATTTTTCTAGATATTCCAAAACGGAGAAATATTGCCTTTAGAATTGTTTTGGAGTCGGTTTACTTACCGTACCACATACCTATTCCTTTTCAAAGTCTGAAACGTTCCGGAAAGTGTCCCTTATGTATTCCTCTGGGGTTACGTTTTCAATGACATTGGTTTCAACATTTATGGGATTACCTGAGATATAATGTTTGATTCTTTGACTGTTCACCACCTTCGGATTTGTGCCTTCGAAGTTGTTGATTTTTATGGCACCGGAATGATAGACCTCCTCGATAATGTAAGGACCTTCCCATTTAGAGAGAAGTTTTCCTACAAAAAAAATCTTAAACGAGAGTTGTATAGCAATACATAATCACCTACATTAAACTCACGCTTTTGTATCCTTTTATCATGCCATCTTTTAACTTTTTCTTTAAACAACTTGACATTTTCGTAGGCTTGGGTTCTCCATTCATCGAGTGAGCTAATATCAAATAACCTCTTCTCACCGGCAAGTTTAAAATCATAATTGAGCTCTTTAATACCCAATAAGCCTTATGTTCTAGTTCGAGAGGCAAGTGACATGCTTTTCCATAGACCATTTTATACGGAGGCATACCCACAGGATTTTTATACGTAGTTCTATAGGCCCATAATGCATCATCAAGTTTCTTGGACCAATTCTTTCTAGACCTATTGAGAGTCTTCTGCAAAATTAATTTGAGTTCTCTATTACTCAATTCTACTTGACCACTAGACTGAGGGTGATAAGGGGATGCAATTCTATGATTAACATCATACTTAGCAAGCATTTTACGGAAAGCACCATGAATAAAATGTGAACCACCATCAATCATTAAATATCTAGGGACTCCAAACCTTGGGAAAATAACTTCTTTAAGCATTTTAATAGAGGTGTTATGATCAGCACTACTAGTTGGAATAGCTTCTACCCACTTAGTAACATAATCAACAGCAACTAAAATATGTGTATAACCATTAGAGGAAGGAAAAGGCCCCATATAGTCAAAGCCCCAAACATCCAATGGTTCAATAATGAGTGAATAGTTCATAGGCATTTCTTGACGTCTACTAATATTACCAATACTTTGACATTCATGACAAGATAAGACAAACTTATGGGCATCTGATACGTCTCCGTCATATCTATAATTTTTGATTGTTCCATGCCAATATTCTACAACTTTCATATACTTTTGGCAACTTTTTATACTATTTTTGGGACTAACATATTGATCCAGTGCCCAGGGCCAGTTCCTGTTTGTTGCATGTTTTTTGTTTCACGGAATATCCATATCAAACGGAGTCCAAACGGGATAAAAACTGACGGAGATTTTTTGGAATATATATGATGTATGGGAAGAAAAATCCACGTGAGACGGTGCCCGAGGTGGCCACGAGGCAGGGGGCAGGCCTGCCCCCCTAGGCGCGCCCCTGACCCTCGTGGGCCACCCGTAAGGCGGTTGGTGCCCTTCTTTCTCCGCAAGAAAGCTAATATCTGGATAGAGACCGTGTTAAAATTTCATCCCAATCGGAGTTACTGATCTCTGGGAATATAAGAAACGGTGAAAGGGAAGAATCTGAGAACGCAGAAACAGAGAGAGACAGAGAGACGGATCCAATCTCGGAGGGGCTCTCGCCCCTCCCATGCCATGGAGGCCAAGGACCAGAGGGGAAACCCTTCTCCCATCTAGGGAGGAGGTCAAGGAAGAAGAAGACGAAAGGGCCACCTCTCCCCTTCTCTTCCGGTGGCGTCGGAACGCTGCCGTGGCCATCATCATCATCACCGCGATCTACACCAACACCTCCGCCATCTTCACCAACATCTCCATCACCTTCCCCCCTCTATCTACAGCGGTCCACTCACTCGCAACCCGCTGTACCCTCTACTTGAACATGGTGCTTTATGCTTCATATTATTATCCAATGATGTGTTGCCATCCTATGATGTCTGAGTAGATTTTCGTTGTCCTATCGGTGGTTGATGAATTGCTATGATTGATTTAATTTTCTTGTGGTTATGTTGCTGTCCTTTGGTGCCCATCATATGATTGTGCGCATGGATCACACCCTAGCGTTAGTTGTATGTTGATAGGACTATGTATTGGAGGGCAAGAGTGACGGAAGCTTCAACCTAGCATAGAAATTGATGCATACGGGATTGAAAGGGGACCAATATATCTTAATACTATGGTTGAGTTTTACCTTAATGAACATTAGTAGTTGCGGATGCTTGCTAATAGTTCCAATCATAAGTGCATAGAATTCCAAGTAAGGGATGACATGCTAGCAGTGGCCTCTCCCACATAATACTTGCTATCGGTCTAGTAAAGTAGTCAATTGCTTAGGGGCAATTTCGCAACTCCTACCACCACTTTTCCACACTCGCTATATTTACTTTATTGTTTCTTTATCTAAACAACCCCTAATTTTTATTTACGTACTCTTTATTATCTTGCAAACCTATCCAACAACACCTACAAAGTAATTCTAGTTTCATACTTGTTCTAGGTAAAGCGAACATCAAGCGTGCATAGAGTTGTATCGGTGGTCGATAGAACTGGAGGGAATATTTGTTCTACCTTTAGCTCCTCGTTGGGTTCGACACTCTTACTTATCGAAAACTGTTGCGATCCCTATACTTGTGGGTTATCAAGACCTTTTTCTGGCGCCGTTACCGGGGAGCAATAGCGTCGGGTGAATATTCTCGTGTGTGCTTGTTTGCTTTATCACTAAGTATTTTTTATTTGTTGTTCTTAGTATTTGTCTATCTTTAGTTATGGATATGGAACATGAAATACCAAAAAAATTAGGTGTACTTGCTACTCATGGAGATGGGGAACCTCCTAAAACCCTCGATGCTGGTTATGTGAAAAATATTATATACTACTTTAATAATCTTGAGAAAACCCCATTCAATTATGTAATGGGAGTAACGTTGGATCAACGTGAATACTTTAGGGATTACCGCTTGACACAAAAATAGAAACTATTATGGGATCAAATTCATATATTGAATTGGTATGCTAGGCAACTATGCTTGAGATATGATTATACTTGTTGCTCTAAGGTGAAGGCTCCACACCTTCCCTTTTCATGTGAATTTAATGATAATGAAACCTTAGCTTCTTATGCTAATGGTATATATGATTACTATGATGTGGAACAAATAGAAGAATTTGTTGCTTTTAAGGATGCTTATGAAATTGAATCTTTGTTTGAAAAGCATGAAGCTTATGATGATGATGTTTATAGGCCTGAAAATTTAGCTATCTTAAAATATTGCTATGATAATTATGAATATAATTCCTATATTAATGCGCTTATTGAAAAAGTCTCCGCTGTCCAACAAGAGACTAATATTTTGCAGGAGTCTATGGAAGAAGAAATTGATGAAACTGTGAGCTCATTGGATGAAAAAGATGAGGAGGAGAGCGAAGAACAAAAGGAGGAATAGCGGATTAGCTACCCGTGCCCACCTTCTAATGAGAGTAACTCTTCAACTCACACATTGTTTAATTTCCCTTCGTGCTTGCCGGAGGATGATTGCTATGATGATTGTTATGATCCCGTTGATTCTTTTGATATATCCCTTTTTGATGATGCTTGTTATGCTTGTGGCCAAGATGCCAATATGAATTATGCTTATGGAGATGAACTTGCTATAGTTCCTTATGTGAAACATGAAATTGTTGCTATTGCACCCACACATGATAGTCCTATTATCTTTTTGAATTCTCCAAACTACACTATATCGGAGAAGTTTGCTCTTATTAAGGAATATATTGATGGGTTGCCTTTTACCGTTGCACATGATGATTTTGATGAATATAATATGCATGTGCTAGCTTCTCCTACTTGCAATTATTATGAGAGAGGAACTATATCTCCACCTCTCTATGTTTCCAATATGATAAAATTACAAGAAACTGTTTATACTATGCATTGGCCTTTACTTTGTGTGCATGAATTGTTCTTTTATGGCATGCCGATGCATAGGAAGAGAGTTAGACTTCGTCATTACATGATATATGTTACCTTGTTCTCACCACTAAATTACAAATCATAGTTAATTAAAATTGGCTTTGATATACCTTGGGATCCGGGTGGATTCATTACTTGAGCACTATATGCCTAGCTTAATGGCTTTAAAGAAAGCGCTACCAGGGAGACAACCCGGAAGTTTTAGAGAGTCATTTATTTCTGTTGAGTGCTTTTATATGGTTTGAAAACAACAAAAATAAAGAGGGGAACCCAAAACTTTTTGAAAAAAGGAAAGCGAAAGTGAGAAAGACAAGCATTGTTGAAGTGGGAGTTAGCCTTGAACTTTGTTCATGCTCATGGAAACTTTGTGAATCTTGATTACAGAAACTTTTCAATAAAAATAATTATCCCCTTGTAAAATTCCATTGTATTATAAAAATAATGTGCCAAGGTTTGCCTTTAGGATGTTTACATTTGCTTGATGGTTTGTACAGTGCAGGACAGAAACTTTGGCTGTCGTGCGCGATTTTACATTTTTAGCTGGAACGTCAAATGGTTCTGATTCTTTTTGCACTGTATTTCAATACATTTTTTTTATTTTTACTAATTTTGGTAGAATGTTTCAATATAATAAGTATGGTGAATGTTCAGATTATTATAGACTGTTCTGTTTTAGAAAGATTCTGTTTTTGATGCATAGTTTGCTTGTTTTGATGAAACTATCAATTTATATCAGTGGATTAAGCCATGAAAAAGTTATATTACAGTAGACACAATGCAAAGACAAAATATGAATTGTTTTGCAACAGTACTTAGAGTAGTGATTTGCTTTATTATACTAACGGATCTTACCGAGTTTTCTGTTGAAGCTTTGTGTGGATGAAGTGTTCGATGATCGAGAAGGTATCGATGTGAGAAGAAGGAAGAGAGGCAAGAGCTCAAGATTGGGGATGCCCAAGGCAACCCAAGTAAATATTCAAGGATACTCAAGCGTCTAAGCTTGGGGATGCCCCGGAAGGCATCCCCTCTTTCTTCGACAAGTATCGGTATGTTTTCGGATTCGTTTCGTTCATGCAATATATGCAATCTTGGAGCGTCTTTTGCATTTAGTTTTCATTTTTATTTTATGCACCATGCTGGTATGAGATAGTCCTTGGTTGATTTATAGAATTCTCATTGCACTTCACTTATATCTTTTGAGTGTGGCTTTATAGAATGCTTCATGTGCTTCGCTTATATTATTTGAAGTTTGGATTGCCTATTTCTCTTTACATAGAAAACCGCCATTTGTAGAATGCTCTTTTGCTTCACTTAGATTTGTTAGAGCATGGGCATATATTTTGTAGAAAGAATTAAACTCTCTTGCTTCACTTATATCTATTTAGAGATATGACAGGAATTGGTCATTCACATGGTTAGTCATAAAATCCTACATAAAACTTATAGATCACTGAATATGATATGTTTGATTCCTTGCAATAGTTTTGCGATATAAAGATGGTGATATTAGAGTCATGCTAGGGGGTAGTTGTGGATTAGTAGAAATACTTGTGTTGAGGTTTGTGATTCCCGTAGCATGCACGTATGGTGAACCATTATGTAACGAAGTCGGAGCATGATTTATTTATTGATTGTCTTCCTTATGAGTGGCGGTCGGGGATGAGCGATGGTCTGTTCCTACCAATCTATCCCCCTAGGAGGATGTGCGTAGTACTTTGTTTTGATAACAAATAGACTTTTGCAATAAGTATGTGAGTTCTTTATGACTAATGTTGAGTCCATGGATTATATGCACTCTCACCCTTCCACCATTGCTAGCCTCCCTAGTACCGCGCAACTTTCGCTGGTACCATAAACCCACCATATACCTTCCTCAAAACAGCCACCATACCTACCTATCATGGCATTTCCATAGCCATTCCGAGATATATTGCCATGCAACTTCCATCATCATCATATACATGACTTAAGCATTCATTGTCATATTGCTTTGCATGATCGTAAGATAGCTAGCATGATGTTTTCATGGCTTGTCCGTTTTTTTGATGTCATTGCTACGCTAGATCATTGCACATCCCGGTACACCGCCGGAGGCATCCATATAGAGTCATACTTTTTTCTAGACATTGAGTTGTAATATTGAGTTGTAAGTAAATAAAAGTGTGATGATCATCATTATTAGAGCATTGCCCCAGTGAGGAAAGCATGATGGATAGTACGATTCCCCCATAAGTCGGGATGAGACTCCAGACTTTACAAAAAAAATAAAAGAGGCCAAAGAAGCCCAAATAAAAAAAGAGGCCAAAGAAGCCCACCAAAAAAATAATAAAAAACAAAAAATGAGAGAAAAAGAGAGAAGGGGCAGTGCTACTATCCTTTTTCCACACTTGTGCTTCAAAGTAGCACCATGTTCTTCATATAGAGAGTCTCTTGAGTTATCAGTTTCATATACTAGTGGGAATATTCATTATAGAACTTGGCTTGTATATTCCGATGATGGGCTTCCTCAAATGCCCGAGGTCTTCATGAGCAAGAAAGTTGGATGCACACCCACTTAGTTTCAGTTGGAGCTTTCATACACTTATAGCTCTAGTGCATACGTTGCATGGCAATCCCTACTCACTCACATTGGTATCTATTGATGGGCATCTCCATAGCCCGTTGATACGCCGAGTTGATATGAGACTATCTTCTCCTTTTTGTCTTCTCCACCATCATATTCTATTCCACCTATAGTGTTATGTCCATGGCTCACGCTCATGTATTGCGTGAAAGTTGAAAAGGTTTGAGAATGTCAAAAGTATGAAACAATTGCTTGGCTTGTCATCGGTGTTGTGCATGATGTGAATATTTTGTGTGGTGAAGATGGAGCTTAGCCAGACTATATGATTTTGTAGGGATAACTTTCTTTTGCCATGTTATTTTGAAAAGACATGATTGCTTTATTAGTAGGCTTGAAGTATTAATGTTTTTATGGCAAATGATAGACTATTGCTTTGAATCACTCGTATCTTAATATTCATGCCATGATTAGATTACATGATCAAGATTATGCTAGGTAGCATTCCACATCAAAAATTATCTTTTTTTTATCATTTACCTACTCGAGGACGAGCAAGAATTAAGCTTGGGTATGCTGATACATCTCCATCGTATCTCTAATTTTTGATTGTTCCATGCCAATATTCTACAACTTTCATATACTTTTGGCAACTTTTTATACTATTTTTGGGACTAACATATTGATCCAGTGCCTAGTGCCAGTTCCTGTTTGTTGCATGTTTTTTGTTTAGCAGAATATCCATCTCAAGCGGAGTCCAAATGGGATAAAAACTGACGGAGATTTTTTTGGAATATATATGATTTTTGGGAAGAAAAATCCACGCGAGACGGTGCCCGAGGTGGCCACGAGGTAGGGGGCGCGCCTGCCCCCTGGGCGCGCCCCTGACCCTCGTGGGCCACCCGTAAGGCGGTTAGTGCCCTTCTTTCTCCGCAAGAAAGCCAATATCTGGATAGAGATCATGTTAAAATTTTAGCCCAGTCGGAGTTACGGATCTCCGGGAATATAAGAAACGGTGAAAGGGAAGAATCTGAGAAGGCGGAAACAGAGAGAGACAGAGAGACAGATCCAATCTCGGAGGGGCTCTCGCCCCTCCCATGCCATGGAGGCCAAGGACCAGAGGGGAAACCCTTCTCCCATCTAGGGAGGTGGTCAAGGAAGAAGAAGACGAAGGGGCCCCCTCTCCCCTTCTCTTCCGGTGGCACCGAAACGCTGCCGTGCCCATCATCATCATCACCGCGATCTACACCAACACCTCCGCCATCTTCACCAACATCTCCATCACCTTCCCCCATCTATCTACAGCGGTCCACTCTCCCGGAACCCGCTGTACCCTCTACTTGAACATGGTGCTTTATGCTTCATATTATTATCCAATGATGTGTTGCCATCCTATGATGTCTGAGTAGATTTTCGTTGTCCTATCGGTGGTTGATGAATTGCTATGATTGATTTAATTTGCTTGTGGTTATGTTGCTGTCCTTTGGTGCCCATCATATGATTGCACGCGTGGATCACACCCTATAGTTAGTTGTATGTTGATAGTACTATGTATTGGAGGGCAAGAGTGACAGAAGCTTCAACCGAGCATAGAAATTGATGCATACGGGATTGAAGGGGGGGCAATATATCTTAATGCTATGGTTGGGTTTTATCTTAATGAACATTTGTAGTTGCGGATGCTTGCTAATAGTTCCAATCATAAGTGCGTAGAATTCCAAGTCAGGGATGACATGCTAGCAGTGGCCTCTCCCACATAATACTTGTTATCGGTCTAGTAAAGTAGTCAATTGCTTAGGGGCAATTTCGCAACTCCTACCACCACTTTTCCACACTCGCTATATTTACTTTATTGATTCTTTATCTAAACAGCCCCTACTTTTTATTTTCTTACTCTTTATTATCTTGCAAACCTATCCAACAACACCTACAAAGTACTTCTAGTTTCATACTTGTTCTAGGTAAAGCGAACGTCAAGCGTGCGTAGATTTGTATCGGTGGTCGATAGAACTTGAGGGAATATTTGTTCTACCTTTAGCTCCTCGTTGGGTTTGGCACTCTTACTTATCGAAAACTGCTGCGATCCCCTATACTTGTGGGTTATGAGCATCCTTGAAGAGAATAGGCCAATAAAAACCAGATTGCAATACCTTATGTGCAGTCCTATCTCCAGCATGGTGTCCTCCATAAGCTTCGGAGTGACACTTGTGTAGGATCTGTTCCTGTTCATGCTCAGGTACACAACGTCTAATAAAACCATCTACTCTTTCTTTATAAAGATGTGGGTCATCCCAAAAGTAATGCCTCAAATCATAGAAGAACTTTTTCTTTTGCTGATATGTGAAACTAGGTGGTATGAATTTAGCAACAATGTAATTAGCATAATCAGCATACCATGGAGCAGTATGAGAAGCATTTATGACATTTAATTGCTCATCAGGAAAGCTATCCTCAATAGGTAGTGGGTCATCAAGCACATTTTCTAACCTAGACAAGTTGTCTGCAACAGGGTTCTCAGCTCCCTTTCTGTCAACAATATGTAAGTCAAATTCTTGTAGCAAGAGAACCCATCTAATAAGTCTAGGTTTAGCATCTTTCTTTTCCACAAGATATTTAATAGCAGCATGACCAGTGTGAATAGTTACTTTAGAATCAACAATATAAGGTCTGAACTTATCACAAGAAAATACAACTGCTAAGAATTCTTTTTCAGTAGTAGCGTAATTTCTTTGAGCATTGTCTAGGGTTTTACAAGCATATTGAATAACGTTTAATTTCTTATCAACTCTTTGACCTAGAATAGCACCCACAGCATAATCACTAGCATCACACATAATTTCAAAGGGTAAATTCCAATCAGGTGGCTGAACAATAGGTGCAGAGATCAATGCTTTCTTAAGTATTTCAAATGCTTCTACACAATCATCATCAAAGACAAATGGTATATCTTTTTGTAATAAATTAGTCAAAGGCCGAGAAATTTTGGAGAAGTCCTTAATGAACCTCCTAAAAAAACCGGCATGACCAAGGAAACTTCTTATACCTTTGATGTCCTTGGGGCATGGCATCTTTTCAATAGCATCAACCTTGGCTTTATCAACTTCAATACCTCTTTCAGAAACTTTATGCCCCAAGACAATACCTTCATTAACCATAAAGTGGCACTTTTCCCAATTCAAGACAAGATTAGTTTCTTCACATCTCTGCAAAACTCTATCAAGGTTGCTCAAGCAATCATCAAAAGAAGATCCATAGACGGAGAAATCATCCATGAAAACTTCACATATCTTTTCACAAAAGTCAGAGAATATAGCCATCATGCATCTTTGAAAGGTAGCAGGTGCATTACATAAACCAAAAGGCATACGTCAATAAGCAAAAGTACCAAAAGGGCAAGTAAAAGTAGTCTTTGATTGATCCTTAGCTGACACAAGTATTTGAGAGAAACCAGAATAACCATCTAGAAAGAAAAAATGTGTATGTTTGGATAATCTTTCTAGCATTTGATCAATAAAAGGTAAGGGGTAATGATCCTTTTTAGTGGCCTTATTTAATTTGCGGAAATCAATTACCATCCTATAACCTGTAATAATTCTTTGAGGAATCAATTCATCTTTATCATTACGAACGACAGTAATACCTCCCTTCTTAGGGACACAATGGACAAGGCTTACCCACTGACTATCAGCAATGGGATAGATTATACCTGCCTCAAGGAGCTTTAGTATTTCCTCTCTTACCACTTCTTTCATTTTAGGATTCAGCCGTCGTTGATGATCACAAACTGGTTTAGCATCTTCTTCCAAATTTATTTTATTTTGGCATAGAGTGGGACTAATGCCCTTAAGATCATCAAGAGTATACCCAATAGCAGCACGGTGCTTCTTCAGAGTTTTCAATAATCTCTCTTCCTCATGCTCTGGAAGGTTAGCGCTAATAATAACAGGATATATCTTCTTCTCATCAAGATAAGCATATTTAAGAGTATCAGGCAATGGTTTAAGCTCAAACACGGGATCACCCTTGGGTGGAGGAGGATCCCCTAGGATTTCAACAGGCAAATTGTGTTTCAGAATAGGTTCTTGTTTAAAGAATACTTCATCTATTTCCCTTCTTTCATTCATAAACATACCATTCTCATGGTCTAGCAAATATTGTTCTAAAGGATCACTAGGAGGTACGGCAATATAAGCAAGACCAATAATTTCATCCTTACTAGGTAATTCTTCTTCACGGTGTTGTCTACTAAATTTAGAGAAATTAAATTCATGAGACATATCATCTAAACCGATAGTAACAACATCCTTTTTGCAATCTATCTTAGCATTAACAGTGTTCAAGAAGGGTGTACCAAATATAATGGGACAAAAGCTATCTTGTGGGGAACCAAGAACAAGAAAATCAGCAAGATATTTAGTTTTCCCACACAATACTTCAACAGCTCTAACAATTCCCATTGGTGAAATAGTATCTCTATTGGCAAGTTTAATTGTGACATCAATATCTTCTATCTCAGCAGGTGCAATATATTGCATAATTTCTTTGTATAAGGTGTAAGGTATTGCGCTAGCACTAGCACCCATATCACATAAGCCATGATAACAATGATCTCCTATTTTAACAGAAATAATAGGCATGCCTACCACAGGTCTGTTTTTATCTTTAGCATAAGGTTTAGCAATTCTAGCAGTCTCATCAAGGAAATGAATAACATGCCCATCAATATTATCAGACAAGAGATCTTTAACAATAGCAATATTAGGTTCAATGCTAACTTGCTCAGGAGGTGTATAAGTTTTAATATTGCTTTTACGAACCATAGTTAAAGCTTTAGCATGATCCTTTATCCTAACAGGAAAAGGTGGTTTCTCAACATAAGAAGTAGGAACAATAGGATCATTATAAGTGGTAGTCTTTTCTTCAACTTTAATAGGTGCAGCTACTTTTACTTCTATGGGAGGATGATATTTAAACCACTTCTCCTTGGGGAGATCAACATAAGTAGCAAAAGATTCATAGAAAGAAGCTACTATTTCAGAGTCAAGTCCATATTTAGTGCTAAATTTACGGAAAACATCGGTATCCATAAAAGATTTAACACAATCAAACCTAGGTGTCATACCTGACTCCTTACCTTTGTCGAGGTCCCAATCTTCAGAGTTGCGTTTAATTCCTCCCAATAAATCCCATTTGAATTCAATAGTCTTCATCATAAAAGAGCCATCACAAGAAGTATCAAGCATGGTGCGATTGTTATCAGAAAGCCGAGCATAAATTTTTTGAATAATAATTTCTCTTGAGAACTCATGATTGGGGCATGAATATAACATTGATTTAAGCCTCCCCTAAGCTTGAGCGATGCTTTCTCCTTTGCGAGGCCAAAAATTATATATATAATTGCGATCACGATGAACAAGATGCATAGGATAACACTTCTGATGAAATTCCAATTTCAACCGTTTGTAGTTCCATGACCCCATATCATCACATAGCCTATACCATGTCGATGCATCTCCCTTCAAAGATAAAGGGAAGACCTTCTTATTAACAACATCTCCGGGTACACCTGCATGCTTAAATAATCCACAAACTTCATCCACATATATTAGATGCTCATCAGGATGCTTTGTTCCATCTCCTACAAAAGGATTAGCTAGTAGTTTTTCTGTCATAGCCAAAGGAATTTCAAAGCAGAAATTTTCATTTTCATTTTCAGTAGGTTGAGTAGGTTGAGGAGCAACTCTTTGCTCTACTTTCTGGGGTGAAGATACCCCGAACAAGCCCCTCAGAGGATTACTTTCCATAGTAACAAGTGATAGTAAATTTCAACACACTATATAAAATTTTCCTTACCAAATTCCACCTACCAAAGGCGCTTCACTCCCCGGCAACGGCGCCAGAAAAGAGTCTTGATGACCCACAAGTATAGGGGATCTATCGTAGTCCTTTCAATAAGTAAGAGTGTCGAACCCAACAAGGAGCAGAAGGAAATGATAAGCGGTTTCCAGCAAGGTATTCTCTGCAAGTACTGAAATAAGTAGTAACAGATAGTTTTGTGATAGGATAATTTGTAATGAGCAACAAGTAAATAAAGTGCAACAAGGTGGCCCAATCCTTTTTGTAGCAAAGGACAAGCCTGGACAAACTCTTATATAGAGAAAAGCGCCCCTGAGGACACATGGGAATATCATCAAGCTAGTTTTCATAACGTTCATATGATTCGCGTCTGGTACTTTGATAATTTGGTATGTGGGTGGACCGGTGCTTGGGTACTGCCCTTACTTGGACAAGCATCCCACTTATGATTAACCTCTATTGCAAGCATCCGCAACTACAACAAAAGTATTAAGGTAAACCTAACCATAGCATGAAACATATGGATCCAAATCAGCCCCTTACGAAGCAACGCGTAAACTAGGGTTTAAGCTTCTGTCACTCTAGCAACCCATCATCTACTTATTACTTCCCAATGCCTTCCTCTAGGCCCAAGCAATGGTGAAGTGTTATGTAGCCGACGTTCACATAACACCACTAGAGGAGAGACAACATACATCTCATCAAAATATCGAACGAATACCAAATTCACATGACTACTAATAGCAAGACTTCTCCCATGTCCTCAGGAACAAACGTAACTACTCACAAAGCATAAACATGTTCATAATTATAGGGGTATTAATATGCATATAGGATCTGAACATATGATCTTCCACCAAATAAACCAACTAGCATCAACTACAAGGAGTAATTAACACTACTAGCAACCTACTAGCACCAATCCCGGACTTGAAGACAAGAATTGGATACAAGAGATGAACTAGGGTTTTGAGAGGAGATGGTGCTGATGAAGATGTTGATGGAGATTGCCCTCTCTCGATGAGAGGAGCGTTGGTGATGACGATGGCGATGATTTCCCCCTCCCGGAGGGAAGTTTCCCCGGCAGAACAGCTCCACCAGAGCCCTAGATTGGTTCCGCCTCGTGGCGGCGGAGTTTCGTCCGAGAAGATGGCTCCCAGTTTTTTCCCATCGAAAGACTTCATATAGCAGAAGATGGCCACCGGAGGGCCACCAGCGGGCCCACGAGGTAGGGGGCGCACCCAGGGGGTAGGGCGCGCCCCCACCCTCGTGGGCAGGTTGTGCCCCCCTGGTGAACTTCTTTCACTGAGTATTTTTTTATATATTCTGAAAACATCTTCCGTGATGTTTCAGGACTTTTGGAGTTGTGCAGAATAGGTCTCTAATATTTGCTCCTTTTCCAGCCCAGAATCCCAGCTACCGGCATTCTCCCTTTTTATGTAAACCTTGTAAAATAAGAGAGAATAGGCATAAGTATTGTGACATAATGTGTAATAACAGCCCATAATGCAATAAATATCGATATAAAAGCATGATGCAAAATGGATGTATCACCCCTCCTCCACTCCTTTATATATGGGGGAGGGGGGCACGCCATAGACACACAAGTTGATCATTGATCTTTTAGCCGTGTGCGGTGCCCCCCTCCAGCATAATCCACCTCGGTCATATCGTACTGGTGCTTAGGCGAAGCCCTGTTCCGGTAGCATCATCATCACCGTCATCATGCCGTCGTGCTGACGAAGCTCTCCCTCGACACTCTGCTGGATCTTTAGTTCGTGGGACGTCACCAAGCCGAACGTGTGTAGATCACGGAGGTACCGTACCTTCGGTACTAGGATCGGTCGATCGTGAAGACGTACTACTAAATCAACTGTGTTGTCATAACGCTTCCGCTTATGGTCTACAAGGGTACGTAGACAATACTCTCCCCTCTCATTGCTATGCATCACCATGATCTTGTGTGTGCGTTGGAAATTTTTTGAAATTACTGCATTCCCCAACATCTATGTGTCTGGTTGAAACATTTTGCTCATGTGTATGCGGTGAGTGTTAGCAATCATAGAAGACTGTATGATGGCTGAGTATGTGGAGCTCTTACTTAAACGCTGTTGAATAAGTTGAATTACAATTGCTTGGTGACTGAGAACATAGGTTGTTGAGTTTCAAGAGAGTTCATTGTTTGAACCTTAACATGTGAATTGGTTGCTACTTTAAACATGAGAAGTTTTATAAGGAAGAACTATTGTTATGATGCTAGGAGAAGTGATTGAAATTATCATTGATCAAACTTATGCACTTTTCTAGCATTCACACTTCATAAATTATTTCTTTTATCATTTACCTACTCGAGGACGAGTAGGTATTAAGCTTGGGGATGCTGATATGTCTCCAACGTATCTATAATTTATGAAATATTCATGCTGTTATTTTATCATTCTTGGATGTTTTACAATCATTTTATAGCAAATTTATATCATTTTTTGGGACTAATCTATTGACCCAGTGCCCAGTGCCGGTTGCTGTTTTTCGCTTGTTTTTTACATCGCAAAAAATTAATATCAAACGGAGTCCAAACACCATGAAACTTTTTGTGGAATTTTTATGGACAAGAAGACTCCCGATGGGTGAGAGCAGCACCTGGGGGGTGCCCCGAGGGGGGCACAACTCACCAGGGCGCGTCAGGGCCCCCTAGCGTGCCCAGGTGGGTTGTGCCCACCTTGGTGGCCTCCCATACCCCTTCTTTGCACTATAAATTGCCAAATATTCTGAAACCCTTCATGGTTAACCTAGATCAGATGTTCCGCCACCGCAAGGCTCCGTAGCCACCGAAAACCAATCTAGACTCGTTCCGGCACCTTAACGGAGGGTGGAATCATCTTCGGTGGCCATCTTCATCATCCCGGCGACCACCACGATGAGGAGGGAGTAGTCTACCATCGGGGCTGAGGGTTTGTACCAGTAGCTTTGTGTTTAATCTCTCTCTGTCTCTCTCGTGATCTATATCATAGTCTTTGTTAATATAGTCCGATCATATGATGTTTCTCCCCTCTATACTCTTGTTGTGATGAATTGAATCTTTACCCTTTGAAGTTTTGTCTTGTCAGATTGAATATTCAGATATGAGAACACATGATGTATGTCTTGCGGTATGAATACTTGAGGTGACAATGGGATATCATATTGATTCACTTGATGTATGTTATGGTATTCAACTCATGGATTCCCGCGATGATATTGGGGTAATCTATGCGTAGGGGTTGATGCATGTTTTTATTATCTTTTCTCCGATAGAAACTTTGGGGTCTCCTTGTAATTCTTTGTGTTGGATTGAGTATTGTGAATATGAATTTGCATTGGTGTTATTTTAGTATGAACTCTAGGATAGATCGAAAGGAAAGAATAGCTTTGTGTTATTTTAGTACGAACTCTTGAATAGATCGAACGGAAATAATAGCTTTGAGGTGGTGTCGTACCCTACAAACAATTTCTATCTTTTGTTCTCTGCTAATAGGAACTCGGGAGTGATTCTTTATTGCACTTTGAGGGATAATCATATGATCCAACTATGTCAGCACTGTTGAGAGGTTGCACTAGCGAAAGTACGGACCCTAGGCCTCATTTTCAAGCATTGCAATACCGTTTTTGTGCCCATTTACTATTTGCTACCTTGCTATTTTTATTTATTCAGATTATAAAAATATATTTCTACCATCCATATTACACTTTTATCACCATCTCTTTGCTGAACTAGTGCACCTATACAATTTGCCATTGTATTGGGTGTGTTGGGGACACAAGAGATTTCTTGTATTTGGTTGCGGGGTCGTTTGAGAGAGACCATCTTCATCCTACACCTCTCACGGATTGATAAACCTTTGTAGCGACCCGACCCGAATGGATCAAGTCTCTGTGCTTAAGTGTCATCCCTGGATCGGTATGCTGACACACACAGTACTCGAGGATTTATAATAGAGGTAAATCACATGTGTAAAGTAACGTAAATACTATTACCTCAATCCAAATAACAGAAGTAACAAGGTTGTGGATTCCCATCAACACCAACGGCAAAGTTGAGTGTAGAAATCATAACCCTAACGTATCACTTACTCGTCGTAAGAAATCATGCAACATGAGACATTGCAGCCACAGAGGGTCAGTACATTGAATGTACTAGCAAATGCACACCATAGAGAATGATGAACAATGGCTATCACTACATGCATATTTGGCTGGTGGAAAAGCTCTATGGTTATAAGGTTTTTGCGAAAAGCCAATTTTTCCCTACTGCAAAGGAATAAATGTTTTTAACTATCATGGTGGTTGTTGAACATTGAGAATGGTTGACAGCATCCTCAATCCCAATTAAGTAACATCATTAAACCCAACAAACTTAATTTAAAGTAACGTGATGAGATCAACAGGATAATCCAAGTACCAGAGACTCAAGATGTCCATAACCGGGGACACGGCTAATCATGATTAGTTTGTACACTCTGCAGAGGTTTGCGCACTTTTCCCCACAAGACTCGATCGCCTCCGTTTGGTTTCTCGCACTACAAGGTGTTTGAGAAGACGGATGACCGAGACATAGTCTTTCAGAAGCGCTAGCACCTTACGATCGGGTAGACCGTACCACCTACATCCCCTACATCTGCTAGTCTACCACTGTAAGAGTTCGCACGACTTAGTCAACTATGCTAGAGCCCATAATAGCTTGTGGCTGCACACGGAAGTTTCTAGCATGAATAATCTTATGATCCATTTGAGCCTGGGTGGCGGATCGTAGGATGATCACACGGTATATCCCCGGGATCTCCTAGGACAACACTGGTATTTCCCCAGGTGTCCGGGCAAGTCCACTGGTATATCCCCAGGGTGCCCCAAGCAATCCACCCAGATGTGTATTATAGTTGCCACCTTAAGTTGAACCATTAATTGTCGGATTTCGAGTTCCGGCAGACCCTTAAGGTTCGAATACTGGGGTGCGCACGGAAATCACGCCTTCAACCTCCCCGCCTCACCAAGATCTAAACTACTAAAAGAATCACACAAGAGACACAAGATTTATACTGGTTCGGGCCACCATTGTGGTGTAATACCCTACTCCAGTGTGTGGTGGATGGATTGCCTCCTGGGGCTGGTGATGATGAAAAATACAAGGAAGAACAGCCTCGCGAGGGTCTGTTCTTGGCTGGGGCGATGAACTGCTAGGAGGAGTTCAGTCGCCCTTCTCTCTCTCTCTCTCTCTGATTTTCGATCCCTGTGTGCCTTCCTACGAGAACCGAACGAACCAACTGCTCCTCCCCTGCTACGTGGGTGGCCGGTCCTATTTATAGGGGCCCTGGTCCTCTTCCCAAATATCGAGCGGGAAGGGAGCCAACAATGGTGGGCTAATTTGAAGGGGGACAGCAAGTACATCTATCCTGACAAAAGGTGGTCTTCGCCTGCGAAAGGCTCTGCGGTGACGACGCACTGGGCTCCATGGTGACCTCTGTCTCGTAGTCCGCTTGGTCCTGGTCTTGTTGCACCGAAATGGCAACCTTTGCCCGATGCCTCGGTACTCCGCGGCTGCGCTTGCCCCCTTTGCACCAAAGAGGAAAGAAGGACGCTGCGCGCGCTGGCGCCCGCCTGGCACCCTCGATCGTCACGGCTTGCGTCACGGGTGCCTCACGAGACACCCCGCCTTGATATCTCCGTCTCCTCGTGAGCTAGCCTGAGGAGGCTGCGCCTGAGGATGCGCCGTGTCGTCCACCTCGCGAGGCTTGGCCCCTCGCGAGGGTCTTGAGTCTTATGCTTGATGAAGATGGGCCATGTTGGGCCCCCATTCGAGCCATGCCGCAGGCCGCAGGCAGGCAAGTCTGGGGACCCCCGTTCCCAGAACGCCGACAGCAGCCCTCGGGCCCGTGGCGCGCATGGGCTTGGCCGTGCCGAGAGGCGAAGGGGCAAGGGCGAAGCGCCGCGGGCCCTAACAGCCTGCGGCCTTGGGCGCCGCGTGGCGGTTGATGGGACGTGGGCGGCACTGTTCCCCCCACGCCCCCTTATTCTGCGCCTTGTCAGGCGGACTTGTGGTTGCACACAGCCGCTCCCCTTCTTGTTGCTCGGGCGTCTCCTGCTCTTCCTTCCTTCGCAGGCCGGCTCCCGCCTCCAATCCAATCTCAAATCTTCCCCCTCGTTCCCATCGCCATGACCCTGACGAGGAAGGAGAGAGGGGAGAAATCCGTGCCTCCGTCTTGTGTGCCGCCATCGGTGGCCCCCGCCATCGGCCAGTCGATAGTACTCAACCAAGAGTGCCTGGGCAGGGACAGCTTGGCCCTGGCCTCCGTCCTCAACGAGTGCGGGAGGACGACGGCTTGGCCCGCGTCCCACTTCTCCATCAACAGGATAGCAACCGAGGTTCCATGTTTCACCGACGCCTTGTGGGCGGGTCTGGTTCCCCCCTTCTCCGATTTCTTCAATGTCGTGCTCTCCCACTATCAGATCCACTTGATGCATCTTAGTCCTGAGTCCATCACCCTTCTTTCGGTCTTCGCCTTTGTTTGCGAAGCCATGGTGGGCATCCCTCCTTCGGTGGCCTTGCTGCGCCACTTCTTCTCGCTGCGTCTTGTCGACCCTTCCTAGCGCTGGGCATGCATGAGCTTTGCTGCCGAGCCTGCGACCGAGGCCTCTGGGATTGACTTCAAACTCCCCCAGCCCACGGTTGGGTTCCGCGAGCGGTGGTTGTACGTGGACGCAGGCGTACCCAGCCCCTGCTATTGGAGCCGACCTCGCCTGCTGTCCCCAATTTGGGTTGGGGCCAGGAGACGCTCAAGAGCCCCCAGCACGCTCCTGAGGAAGCTCGGCGTGACAGCACCCAAAGTGGTGAAGGAGTTTCTGTTGTGCCGCGTCGCTCCCCTGCAGCGCCACTTTCACCGGATGTGGGCTTTTCCGTGGAAGCAAGGATAACATGAGGCTCCAGGAGGAGGACCTAGCTCCGGCAGTGTTGAAGTCGACGCTCTTGACCTTAGCCGGTGACCTCAACCCCGGCAACGTCCGGCAGGGAGGGGTCCTGCTGTACCTCTGCCAGAGCAGGGCCGACTTCGTGAAGCAGATGTCTGTCTTTGATGAATGGGGGCTGCGCCCGGCCGGCCTCCAGGGACCTCGCGAGAACCCGGCGGTGGTGACTGCCCTTCCAACCGGCCATGGCGGCTCCTCCTCAAGTGGCGGAGCAGGGAGGCAGGAGGCGGCTGAGGCCGAGGGTGCCCCTGATGAGGTGGCAGCGCCGGATGGCTCTCGCGAGGGGACAGCTCGTGAGGCCCGCGTCGCTGCGGCTGAAGGTGGCAAGCAGCCACTCCTGGCGCCTGGGGCTGAGGCCTCGGAGGCCCCAGTCGCGTCTTCTGGCGAGGCAATGGAAGGCAGTTGCCAGGCAGGCGCCCCTGACGCGGACCGCTCTGATGCCCCGCCACCGCGGCGGGATGACCTTTGCGCTCTTCGCTTGGGCCGCTTCCGTGTGGACTTTGAGGCCCTCCGGAGGAAGAAGGAGGCCCTAGGTGATGACTTCCCTTGTCGCGCGCTGAAGCGCAGGAAGTACTTCGCCACTGACAAGTAAGTTCTCTTTCTCTCTGGCTCCTGATCCCCTTGCTGCTTCCGCTGATCCTGGTTCTGCAGGTCCCTCCCGACTGAGCTCGCGGAAGTCGCCGAGGTGCCGCCTCCCTTAGCTTCGTCCCCTCTACTGTCTTCAAGTGCTCCGAGCAGCTCTGCCCTGGTGGTAAGGGCGTCTGAAGGGGCGGACCATCCCAAGGCGCACCGTGGCCCGTCATTCCCCACGATCTTCCTTCGCGGGCCCTCTCGGGGAATATCCAGCTTGCCGTGGGCTTCTCGTCTGGTTGAGGACCACGACTGGTTGAGGCGCCTCCTGCGCCCCTCATCTGGAGACGGGCTGGCTCTAGGCCGGGCTCCCGGCGCGACGCGCCCGGCCATCGCGAGGGCGCCGGGCCCCAGCCCCCTGCCCGGAGGGGGAACAATGGTTCGCGGCCCCCGGCGCTTGCTTGGGGCGGATGACGGTGTGGAAGATGTGCTTGAGCGCGCCCGGGAGCGCCGCGCCCTCCGCCAAGGGTTCCTTCGAAGAGCGGCCGACGCGGTGAACTTGCTTGGGGAGGAGCTCGCTGATGAAGACACGCACCTGGAGGCCGAGGGCCTGCGCCTGGCTGCAGGGAGGCGCGAGCTGGAGGCGGCCATCACCCTCGCGCGCCGTCAGCGGGATCTTGATGACGAAGAGGCGAAGGCGTCGCTGGAGGCCTCTCGAGTGGCCCGATCCCAGGCCACTGAGGAGGCCCGGAGAGCAGACCGATGGCGGGAAGCAGCAGAGGAGCGAGCTCGCGAGCTCCTGGCCCGGTGCCACTCACTGGAGGAGCAGGCGGAGCTGCGTGAGCTGGCCCTTGCGTCGATGCGGGTGGCCTCCGGTGACCCAGCCGAGCTCCAGAGGCGCGAAGAAGCGTTGACGCTGGAAGCCGATGAACGCACTCGCGAGTACGAGCGGCTGGAGACGAGGGAGCGCCTAGTGACGCAGGCGCAAGACGATGTCGCTACGCGGGAAGCGCGTGTCCTGGAGGAGGTTTGCCATCGGGTGGCGACGGCGCGCCAAGGCCTTGAACGAGAGTTTGAGGGGAAGCTGGGGGTGATCCGGGTCGAAGCCGAGGGCAGAACCGCTGCCCTGAGGGTCCAACGCGATGAGGCGACGCGGCTGGCCGGCGCCTCCCGAGCCGCCCTTGAGGCAGCGCAAAAGGAGCTGGCAGCCTCCCAGGCCGAGGTGCTCCGTCTTTGCCAGCGGATGGAAGAGGTCGAGGCCGTTGAGCGTCAGAATGCCGATGAAATACGCCAGCGGCGACTCCTGGAGCACGCGCATGGCCCCATGCTCACCACGCTCAGGGAGAGGGCTAATGTGGCCTTAGGCAACATCTGCGAGGCGTCCGTCAGCGAACCACACACGATCAATTATGCCGGTAACTTGCAGTTCTTCACCGCCGTGGTGACGCAGCTGGAGGCACGGTCGGTCAGGGCCGACAGGTTGGTGGAGGAGAGAAGTCGCGCCTTGCTCAAGTGCGCCTTTTCTCGTGTCTTCAGCCATCTCCAGAACATGAATCCCCGCTTCGATTTTGACGCTGTCATCGCCCAAGTCTCCCAGGCCGTCCGAGGTGACTTGGCGCACTGGGTGGAGGATAACGTGGACGCCCTTGTCAGGGCCTTCGCTTCGGACGACAGCGACGTGGTCGTGGGTGCTGACGAGGACGGCACGGCAAGCGGCCCTGACGCTGCCGGCAGCGACGCAGGCGGCGATGGCGAGCTCGGCGACTCCGACGAAGGCTCATGAGGTGCCTCCGGGGACGCATTGGGGGATTGGTCCTACTGAGTGCGTATCGCTCCTGTCTTTTTCATCCTACATGAATAGAGCTCAGGCTTTTGACCTGGTGGCTTGTGAGAGCATTTCGGGAGGGGAAGCCCCTCATGTAAAAACCTGTGTCCATCATATCAGTAGTAATCAAATTGCGCTCGTGCCTGACGGTGGGCTGGTTTACCTTTGCCCCACGCTGGTTCCGGGGCGGCCTGCAGGAGGGCACGACGCCTTGGGCGCTCTCTAGCTGGGTCCTCAGGATGTGAGATCGTCACTGGTGAAAAACTTCACAGGCGTTGGCCTTCTTCATAGGCTCTGGGCCTTCTCCTGAGCGTGAGGGCTTCACAGGCACTCGCCTTGCTTCACAGGCTCTGGGCCTTTTCCTTAGCGCGAGGGCTTCACAGGCACTCGCCTTGCTTCACAGGCTCTGGGCCTTTTCCTTAGCGCGAGGGCTTCACAGGCACTCGCCTTGCTTCACAGGCTCTGGGCCTTTTCCTTAGCGCGAGGGCTTCACAGGCACTCGCCTTGCTTCACAGGCTCTGGGCCTTTTCCTTAGCGCGAGGGCTTCACAGGCACTCGCCTTGCTTCACAGGCTCTGGGCCTTTTTAAATAGGACAGCCTTCGTAGGCACCCGAAAATCCTCCCGAGGGGGAGTAACAGTGGCAGTCTGGGTTGCGCGTGAGCCAGGCCTGACCTGACTCGTGAGGGGCTCGCGAGGGGAGGCAGCTGTGATGGAGCGGTAACCAGAACGCGAGAAATGGCTCGAGCGAGAATAAGCACCCCTTCCCTGAACACACGCAAATCTCAAATTCGAATCCAACTTAAATCCAGTGGGGGAAAGCAACAGCCAAAGGGAAATGCAACGAAAAGCAGACAAAAAGCCGCGTCCGGCACCTAATCTAGTCTTGGACGTCTTCTCACCAGCGCGGAGCTAAGTGCTGTCCACTGGGCATGGGAGGGAGCCCCAGGGCCTGAGGCCGGCACCCCTGAGACTCCGGGGCGTGTACAGCCCCACTCATTATTACGTGAGAGTGTCACGGGGCGGCGAGCTTCACAGGCACTGGGCCTTCTTCACAGGTACTGGCCTTGCTTCATATCGCCAGATGAGGGCCCCGCCTTGCGCCACACTCTAGTGCCATCAGCAACGACCGGAACCCAGGACGCTGCCCGATGGTGTAGAGCGGTCGCCAGCGGTTCCGCCAACGACCATGGGTCCTCCGCCAGGGGCAGGCCCTGAGGCACCTCCCCAGTAGAGGGCCTACCTCCTGAGAACGCCTTGCTCCGAACGCCGTGGTGGTGATGTAGGATCTCGACCCCACTCCCGCAGCCCCCTGCGCCCTCCTCCCGAGGGGTAGGAGACTGTGGGAGCGGGGCAGCTGCTTGCCGCGGCGACCTGCACCTCCTACGATCCATGGTTAGCATATATCTGCCCATGAAGAGTTAGCAGTGCCGGATAGTCGCTGCCTCCAGTGTGGCCAGTGGGCTCGTCCATGGGCTCCTGGGAGGGCTCGGCTTCTACTGCCTCATCCCCCCAGCTTGGGCCGAGGAGCGAGCCTTGCCTGCTCTCGCGAGGGTGTCCTTGGTCCAACATGAAGGGCACGTATTCCTCCGTCGTCGTCATCCCGAAGGCCACGGCATGATGCCCCGCACGCCATACGGTCCCACCGGCCATGCCTACCGCAGGGTGGTAGCGCGGCATCCCTCCAGGGCCGCGGGTCGCGTCGAGTCCTTCTTCTTCGCAGGCCGGGGGCGGAGGCAGCGCCACCGCCGGTCCGATGCTGACAGCTTCGCTGGCGTCAGAGTAGCCTTGGTGTCCGTGGGCGCGCGCGGAGCCCCCGCGCGGGCCGCTCTGGGCTTGAGATGGGAGCTGGGTGGAGAAGGGGTGAGCCGCCGAGGCGGCGAAACCCAGGAGCTCCGCCACTCGCTCCAGCAGCACGTCGTGGCCGCCCTCTAGCAGCCTGCACCGCAGCAGCTACCGAGCCATCGTGAGGGCCGCCCTCGAGTTCGCCTGCTCCCGGCGGGTGTATGGTGTCGTTGGCACGGCGTGATTGGAGGCCCTTGCTGCCGACCGAGCCTGCCGCGACATAAGAGTTGCCGAAGTCTGGCCGCGTCACCCGCGGCCCGCAGCGCCCTGTGGACCGCGAGCTGCCTGGGGCGCGGGGTCGCCCGAGGCGGGCGGTTCTGTGCGTTTGGGCCACACAGCCCACGGGTCGGGGTTGCCCTCCTGGTCGCCGGGCATGGTGATGAAGACGCGACGGGGCACGAAGTGGTGGAAGACGAACTCCGGCGCACCCCTACCTGGCGCGCCAAATGTCGGATTTCGGGTTTCGGCAGACCCTTAAGGTTCGAACACTGGGGTGCGCGCAGAAATCACGCCTTCAACCTCCCCGCCTCACCAAGATCTAAACTACTAAAAGAATCACACAAGAGAAACAAGATTTATACTGGTTCGGGCCACCATTGTGGTGTAATACCCTACTCCAGTGTGTGGTGGATGGATTGCCTCCTGGGGCTGGTGATGATGAACAATACAAGGAAGAACAGCCTCGCGAGGGTCTGTTCTTGGCTGGGGCGATGAACTGCTAGGAGGAGTTTAGTCGCCCTTCTCTCTCTCTCTCTTATTTTCGATCCCTGTGTGCCTTCCTACGAGAACCGAACGAACCAACTGCTCCTCCCCTGCTACGTGGGTGGCCGGTCCTATTTATAGGGGCCCTGGTCCTCTTCCCAAATATCGAGCGGGAAGGGAGCCAACAATGGTGGGCTAATTTGAAGGGGGACAGCAAGTACATCTATCCTGACAAAAGGTGGTCTTCGCCTGCGAAAGGCTCTGCGGTGACGACGCGCTGGGCTCCATGGTGACCTTCGTCTTGTAGTCCGCTTGGTCCTGGTCTTGTTGCACCGAAATGGCAACCTTTGCCTGATGCCTCGGTACTCCGCGGCTGCGCTTGCCCCCTTTGCACCAAAGAGGAAAGAAGGACGCTGCGCGCGCTGGCGCCCGCCTGGCACCCTTGATCGTCACGGCTTGCGTCACGGGCGCCTCATGAGACACCCCGCCTTGATATCTCCGTCTCCTCGCGAGCTAGCCTGAGGAGGCTGCGCCTGAGGATGCGTTGTGTCGTCCACCTCGCGAGGCTTGGCCCCTCGCGAGGGTCTTGAGTCTTGTGCTTGATGAAGATGGGCCATGTTGGGCCTCCATTCGAGCCACGCCGCAGGCCGCAGGCAGGCAAGTCTGGGGACCCCCGTTCCCAGAACGCTGACATTAATTAACAATCTCACATCTATCATGAAATACTCTCAAACCCAATCCACGTCTACGAGCATAGCATGGCAATGTAAGCATAATGTAATAGTAACTCCCAAGGTTTGAATGCAGGGCAATAGGTTCCTACCTCATCAACTACTTCCCAATACCCACATGTTATCAATCCTACTCATGCAATGTTTGAGGGTGAAACTAATGCATAAAAACTGGGTATGAAAGGGGATATGGTCAAAGTGTGAACTTGCCTGCAATGTTGATGAAGATGATTTGCACTCAAAAATCTTGATAGCTCTACTCGTCACACTCCAGTCAATCTATCGTAATTAAGCAATAGTAACCACACATAAGCAATCACTCAAAAGATCGGAAATATCGAAGAAGTCGATTCGGAAAACATCAAAACCAAGCAAATAGCTCTTGCAACATAAAACAATTTCTAACAGTACCAAAATTATGTGAATTTGGCCTTATCAGAAAGTTTAGGTCAAGAGCTTCAATTTGCAAAAAGAATCAACTAAATCGGAGTTACGAAACTCAAGTTATGATCAAACGAAGTTTGAATTCAAATCTGATCTAATTCAAATTTTAAAATTTTCAAAAACATGTTTGAGTTGGATTACTGGATAGAGGAGATCATAACGAAGACGTGAGCGTTGGTTTCGTTGGATTTGGACTAACGAGTAAAAAGTAATGATTGTTTGATGTTCAGGGACTAAATTGTAAATAAAGTATTCACATCTAGGTCCCTGGCCAAAATTACAGAAAAAGAAAAAAGACTAGAAGGCGAACGTTCGCTTATAAGATCTAAACAGTGGACGTTCGCTGTTTAATAAAACCTAAAAACAGATCTAGTCTAGGGTTTTTTTTAAAAAACCGAACTTAAAATAAAACCGGATCGGACCGGGCGGTTTTTACCGGTCCACGGCGGGTCCACGGCAACGGTGACGGCGGCGGTTTCCGGCGAGGCGATGGCGAGCGGCCACGGCGGCGCGCGGGCAAGGCGAGCGGCGGGAGCAGCAGCAATGCGCGGCGCGGCAGCGGGGAGCGGTGGCGCGGGCAGCGCGCGGTGCAGCAGCAGCGGGTGGCGGCGCGGCGAGGCGCTGCGGTGGCGGTGACGAGCAGCAAGCAGCGGCAGAGGCGGCGGATGCGGGAAGAGGAAAGAGAGGGAGGGGCATCGGGGGCCGCCTTTTAAAGGCACGAGGCCGAGGCCTTCCTTGGGCGAGGGTGCGTCCGGCGGCGTGGGGAAGCCGGACTCCGGCGAGTCCTGCTGAGGCACACGAGGAGGAGGGAGGCGGCGCGCTGGCTGGGCTGGGCCGTGGCCTATTGGGCCGGCCCAGTTCGGCGGCGGAGGAGAGAAGACGTTTTTTACCAAATTCTCACACAAACAAAAATAAAAAGGACAAAACAAAATAAAAATATTATATAGGCATATAATATATCAAAATTTTCAGAAAACTATTTTCTATGACATGAACATTTTTATAACTTCAAATAAAATCCACACAAATTCAGATAATTCAAAGAGTGTTGCTGGCCTATTAAAATCCAACAAAAATCATTTTAAAAAATACCAAAATGATTTCAAAGAAATTTTTCTCCAATTTTCTGTTGTAGGGAATCATGTTACCCTATTTTCCATATATTTTATTTTTGGAGAAAAATAATTTGAATAAAAGTCAAATAACTCCAAATTGAAAATAATTTCCAAAAGGACTTTGAATTTGATCCTTTTAACTCCCAACTCATATTTCATATATTTTGAAGAAGTCATTTTATCTTCTCTCGTGAAAATCATTGAGTTGCATAAAGTTTCAGAATTGGAAATATTCTCAAATGAAATTCAAATATTTTCAACACCCCTTGTCATTTAAATAAATGGAAGAAGTCATGTCATCTTATCTCCAGGGTTTTGTGATGGAAAGTATTTGAATTCGCGGAGAGCATAAAATTGAAAGTTTGGGAAAGTCCTTTTATTCCCTCTCATTTAACTTTCAAAAAGTTTCGAATTCACTCACTTTCAGTCAATTAATCAAACAATCAATCAAATCTATCTATTTATTATAACATTCCAAAATTTAGAATTTTGGGATGTTACAAACCTACCACCCTTAAAATGAATCTCGTCCTCGAGATTCGGAGAGGCTAGCAAGAAATAGGTTGGGCTTGGGATCTTCTTCGAATCCATCGATCGTCACCGGGAGTCTGGGGTGCTACCACCCTTAGAAGCATCGTTACAGTTCCATCAAAACTCATATACGCCATCCTTATTCTTGACAGTGCCGTCTTCTCAGATCTTCTGTATAATTCCTTCTCTGGCTCTTTCGGTAGTGGCATAACCTTTTCCTCAATTCTTCTATTCTTTCTTCTTGGTAAGGTTATTCCGAGATTGGGTCTTCTTAGCTGACGGGTCTGGCGCCAAAACTAAACAACTATCGATATCTCATGGTGGTCAACAATTTATGGTTTCTCCTGTAGGAAATGGGTCTGGGTTGAACCTCACCGTATAACCTACGGTTGGCAAAACCTGCCTTGTACAAGGGAAAAAATACCTATACCATTCTAGGGCTTAAACAAGGTTTTGATCCTCGTCTCTTTACTATAGGTAAGTCACTCAGATTTACCATCCCATATAGCAAGGCGAATAATAAGAGTAAGTCGGTATGGTGATCAATCCATCCCGCACCCAAATCATTACCGTGTATACGGTGTAGCGAATCTCGCATTCTAACACTCGGTCATCCTCACAAGCATTGCAGAATTTCTCTTGTCGACGAACTGGATTCGAATAAATCCATGGATTCTGCAAGCCAAACAACCATCTATCGTTCCTTCACAACTCTCAGGTTTTGCGTAACTCCTACAAGATCGTTGGTCGATAAAGTCGTAACTTCTTTCAGGGTTTTTCCTTCAGCAAAATGTGCTTGCTTCTTGGCAGGTCCTGGGGCCTGTGGGTTATGGCCCATCTCATCACTTGTAGTCCTTGAACTTATCATCGGGCAACTGGTCATTATTCCAACTTCCAACTTCCTAGTATTCTTTAATCCATCCAATTGTACTGTCTTCCTTCCTTCTATTGGCACCAAACTAGGACATGATTACTCAGACTCATCATGGAGTTTCCATTTATCCATATTTCCGACATCATACCTCCTTTATATCCAATAGTAATTCATCTCTTCATCCTCGTGGAATATCCCACATACCGAGATAAAAACTTATACTTATGAAGTCCATATTCCACTTCGTGGAACATCATTATCCTTTCCAGGGTCAAGCGTCCTTACAGGGGAATATTGGCCATCTCTGCATGGCACTTCTTCAACTGGGAAATGTGAAACACATCATGAACTCCTAACAGTCCTTAGGGTGACTCCAACTTGTTGGCCACTTCTCCCATACGCTCCAAAACTCAGTATGGTCCTACAAATCTCGGGGCTAACTGTCCCTTAACTCCAAATCGTTTAACTCCTCACAGAGGGGTCACACGAAGACATGCTCTGTCTCCAATTTCATAGACTACCTCCTTGCGTTTTTAAGTCTGCATAACTCTTATGCCTGGACTGAGCTACCTTCAGTCTATCTTGAATCAACTTTAACATTCTCTTCTGACTCCTTGATCACATTTGGTCCAAACAACTGATAGTCTCCAACTTCATCCCACACACTCTTGGGGTATCACACATATCGAGACAAAACTCGTATTCATTTTGTCTGAAATCCACTCAGTGGAATATCCTTACCTTTTTCCAAGGTCAACGGTTCTTACAGGGTACTACCACCCTTAAAATGCACAAATCTTCCGTAGACCATATTTCTCATATCCTCAAAATGGCCAAAATTCTTCTTCATAGAGTAACAACTCATAAAATTCATATTAGCACCAACGATGCTAACTTTATTCATTCTCAAGTGATTACAACCTCTCGCTTTTCCATTACATGTCTCAACTCAACACCTCAATATAAAAGGAAATGTTCTCACTTCTACTACTCCATTTCTTTTGTTGCAAACTCAACTATCTAGCACAAGTTTCCTTCTCCTTAGGGCATTCTCTGGCAAAGTGCCCTGCTCCATTACAACTAAAACATATTACTTCTGACAAGTATCGAGGTTTTCTTTTTGGGCAATTTTTGAGGTAGTGCCCTGACTCCTTGCACCTATAACAGGTGATATGACTCAGATCCTTCCTGGAATCCAATCTGCTTCCCTTCCTGGACTTTTCTGTTCCAATCATGGATTCTATTTCTTGTGGGTCATACTGTACTTCCTCCGTCGGGAATTCTACTAGATCCCCATTCAAACAATTTTGGGAGATGTGTCCTTTTTCTCCACATGAATAGCAAGACTTAGTGCAGGGTTTACTCGGGTCCTCTTCGGGTGTGTCCTCCATCTCTTCTTTCATCACGGGTTCTTCTAAAATTCCCATAAGGGCTCCTTTCTTTACTTCTTTCTTCTGCTGGATGGTTCGTTGTACCATGGGGTAAATGTGACACTGAGCAGGATAGTGGGTAGTCCCTTCACACAAGAAACAAGTAATCTGCCTAATTGGGCATTCTTCAACTGGGTTACTTCCTTCACAATTAGGGCACTCATCCTTGTGTTCTTTATGGGTGTGTCCGATTTCTCTGCAAATCTTGCATGCACAAGGTTTCTTCATGTCCTTTTCATAAGGCTTCAACTTCTGGGACATAAGGTGAGATCTTTGCGGAGTCAACTTTAATTCTCTCCAAGTGGTTACTCCTTTCCATCCATTCATGGTTTGGTACATTCTCCACCAAGTAGCAGCACCTCTTTCAAAGCACTGAAGAGCATGTTGGGTCATATCCTTTCCGGCTACAGGGTTATCCTTCATGTGATCCTCCATGTTCTGAATCCATTGGTCCATCTCCAATTGACTCATCGGTCCAGAAAATATGAGCTCGCCTTCATTCATCCTCTATTGGGTCCATGGGTTTGGGGTGAGATAAGAGAGATAGAGAGGGATACATACAATGCAAACAACAGTTTTGAAAAGACAGATTTTTGTTGTGGCTGTCGAAAAAATATCAAACAAATGACAGCTCACAAACGTCGCATCTAACGTAGGCATATAACAGGGGTTGAGTCTTCTAAAGGTCAATAAATCTTCAACTCTCCAAACTCTTCAAGCCTTGTTCATGCCTCCAATGGCTTCTTCCGATCATGCTTGTCTTTCTCAAGTTCTTTTGCGAGATCAACTCTGTTGACGCGAAGTCTCTCGTGACGTCCTTTAATATTCTGGAGTTGCGTTTCAAACTTCTAGGTTTCAACATCCTTGGCATGAACCATGGTCATACTGTCCTTCAGTTCCTGACAAATCTCCGGTATCTCGAGGTCGTAGCTCCTCCAGCTTGGCTACTTTCAGCTTTTGGTTCCTGAGTTCTTCATGAAATGCTTCCTTGTCTAATACGACTTCATGGAGCTCCACCTTAAACTTCTTGATGTACTACTCCAGATCCTGGCGATACACCGGCTAAGGTTAAAACTCCATCTTACTAATAGGTGCTCCATCAGCCTTCTTCCATCAAATCCATTCTGAAGAATGCATCCTTAACTCAGCACGGTGACAATAGCATCAGCGGGCGATGACATCATGGATAACCAGGTTTTTGCTCTTGTCATTCCCATGGGCTATCATTCCATAGTTGATATCTCCTACCTTAGGGTTTTCTTGACAAATCCTTGAGTTCTTAACTCTACATGCTCCGGTCTATCTCCGATACACCTTGATCTCGCGTATTGACAACTTCCATAGTCTGCCAAGTTCCATAAGGGTAGCCTTCCTAGGTCATACAAATCTGGGAATTCTTCAGAGCCTTCAAATTCTACTTTTCTTCGGTCTTCAACCATTGTAGTTTCCATTATTCAGATGCACGGAAAATACTCTTCATTCCGAAGTGGTCTTAGTTGTCCGATATCTTGTACTTCTTGGAGTGGTCTCATCAGTCGAATCTTCGAGTGGTAAAAAGGGGAAAGGGGTATGGTCTCACTAAAAGGGAATATTTGAATAAGCTCAAAAGAGAAGAGAGGTAAAAGATCTTTTTGAAAGGGAAAGTTTTAGAGAAAATCCTTTCTATGGGCTTGCCAGTTTCTAGGGTCACGTCCTACAGTCAACATGGGCTCTGATACCATCTTGTAGCGACCCAACCCGAATGGATCAAGTCTCTGTGCTTAAGTGTCATCCCTGGATCGGTATGCTGACACACACAGTACTCGAGGATTTATAACAGAGGTAAATCACATGTGTAAAGTAATGTAAATACTATTAACTCAATCCAAATAGCGAAAGTAACAAGGTTGTGGATTCCCATCAACACCAACAGCAAAGTTGAGTGTAGAAATCATAACCCTAACGTATCACTTACTCGTTGTAAGAAATCCTGCAACATGAGACGTTGCAGCCACAGAGGGTCAGTACATTGAATGTACTAGGAAATTCACACCATAGAGAATGATGAACAATGGCTATCACTACATGCATATTTGGCTGGTGGAAAAGCTCTAAGGTTATAAGGTTTTTGCGAAAAGCCAATTTTTCCCTACTGCAAAGGAATAATTTTTTTTAACTATCATGGTGGTTGTTGAACATTGAGAATGGTTGACAGCATCCTCAATCCCAATTAAGTAACATCATTAAACCCAACAAACTTAATTTAAAGTAACGTGATGAGATCAACAGGATAATCCAAGTACTAGAGACTCAAGATGTCCATAACCAGGGACACGGCTAATCATGATTAGTTTGTACACTCTGCAGAGGTTTGCGCACTTTTCCCCACAAGACTCGATCGCCTCCGTTTGGTTTCTCGCACTACAAGGTGTTTCAGAAGACGGATGACCGAGACATAGTCTTTCAGAAGCGCTAGCACCTTACGATCGGGTAGACCGTACCACCTACATCCCCTACATCTGCTAGTCTACCACTGTAAGAGTTCGCACGACTTAGTCAACTATGCTAGAGCCCATAATAGCTTGTGGCTGCACACGAAAGTTTCTAGCATGAATAATCTTATGATCCATTTGAGCCTGGGTGACGGACCGTAGGATGATCACACGGTATATCCCCGGGATCTCCTAGGACAACACGGGTATTTCCCCAGGTGTCCGGGCAAGTCCACTGGTATATCCCCAGGGTGCCCCTAGCAATCCACCCAGATGTGTATTAAAGTTGCCACCTTAAGTTGAACCATTAATTAACAATCTCACATCTGTCATGAAATACTCTCAAACCCAATCCACGTCTACGAGCATAGCATGGCAATGTAAGCATAATGTAATAGTAACTCCCAAGGTTTGAATGCAGGGCAATAGGTTCCTACCTCATCAACTACTTCCCAATACCCACATGTTATCAATCCTACTCATGCAATGTTTGAGGGTGAAACTAATGCATAAAAACTGGGTATGAAAGGGGATATGATCAAAGTGTGAACTTGCCGGCAATGTTGATGAAGATGATTCGCACTCAAAAATCTTGATAGCTCTACTCGTCACACTCCGGTCAATCTATCGTAATCAAGCAATAGTAACCACACATAAGAAATCACTCAAAAGATCGGAAAGATCGAAGAAGTCGATTCAGAAAACATCAAAACTAAGCAAATATCTCTTGCAACATAAAAAATTTCTAACAGTACCAAAATTATGTGAATTTGGCCTTATCAGAAAGTTTAGGTCAAGAGCTTCAATTTGCAAAAAGAATCAACTAAATCGGAGTTACGAAACTCAAGTTATGATCAAACGAAGTTTGAATTCAAATCTGATCTAATTCAAATTTTAAAATTTTCAAAAACATGTTTGAGTTGGATTACTGGATAGAGGAGATCATAACGAAGACGTGAGCGTTGGTTTCGTTGGATTTGGACTGACGAGTAAAAAGTAAAGATTGTTTGATGTTCAAGGACTAAACTGTAAATAAAGTATTCACATCTAGGTCCCTGGCCAAAATTACAGAAAAAGAAAAAAGACTAAAAGGCGAACGTTCGCTTATAAGGTCTAAATAGTGGATGTTCGCTGTTTAATAAAACCTAAAAAACAGATCTAGTCTAGGGTTTTTTAAAAAACCGAACTTAAAATAAAACCGGATTGGACCGGGCGGTTTTTACCGGTCCACGGCGGGTCCACGGCAACGGCGATGGCGGTGGTTTCCGGCGAGGCGAGGCGAGGCAATGGCGAGCGGCCATGGCGGCGCTTGGGCAAGGCGAGCGGCGCGAGCAGCAGCAATGCGTGGCGCGGCAGCGGGGAGCGGTGGCGCGGGCGGCGCGCGGTGCAGCAGCAGCGGGCGGCGGCGCGGCGAGGCGCTGCGGCGGCGGTGATGAGCAGCAAGCAGCGGCAGAGGCGGCGGATGCGGGGAGAGGAGAGAGAGGGAGGGGCGTCGGGGGCCCGCCTTTTAAAGGCACGAGGCCGAGGCCTTCCTTGGGCGAGGGGGCGTCCGGCGGCGTGGGGAAGCCGGACTCCGGCGAGTCCTGCTGAGGCACGCGAGGAGGAGGGCGGCGGCGCGCTGGCTGGGCTGGGCCGTGGCCTATTGGGCCGGCCCAGTTCGGCGGCGGAGGAGAGAAGAAGTTTTTTTTACCAAATTCTCAGACAAACAAAAATAAAAAGGACAAAACAAAATAAAAATATTATATAGGCGTATAATATATCAAAATTTTCAGAAAAAGATTTTCTACGACATGAACATTTTTATTACTTCGAATAAAATCCACACAAATTCAGATAATTCAAAGAGTGCTACTGGCCTATTAAAATCCAACAAAAATCATTTTAAAAAATACCAAAATGATTTCAAATAAATTTTTCTCCAATTTTCTGTTGTAGGGAATCATGTTACCCTATTTTCCATATATTTTATTTTTGGAGAAAAATAATTTGAATAAAAGTCAAATAACTCCAAATTGAAAATAATTTCCAAAAGGACTTTGAATTTGATCCTTTTAACTCCCAACTCATATTTCATATATTTTGAAGAAGTCATTTTATCTTCTCTCGTGAAAATCATTGAGTTGCATAAAGTTTCAGAATTGGAAATATTCTCAAACGAAATTCAAATATTTTCAACACCCCTTGTCATTTAAATAAATGGAAGAAGTCATGTCATCTTCTCTCCAGGGTTTTGTGACGGAAAGTATTTGAATTCGCGGAGAGCATAAAAATGAAAGTTTGGGAAAGTCCTTTTATTCCCTCTCATTTAACTTTCAAAAAGTTTCGAATTCACTCACTTTCAGTCAATCAATCAAACAATCAATCAAATCTATCTATTTATTATAACATTCCAAAATTTAGAATTTTGGGATGTTACAACCTTAGATCATCCACTTGAGGGAAATTGCTACTGTCCTACAAAACTCTGCGCTTGGAGGCCCAACACATGTCTACAAGAATAAAGTTGCGTAGTAGACATCATTACCTCCTGTGATTTTTACTTGATCCTCTGTTCGGCCATTTTTCAACACCGAACAGAGTCTCAGGGGCTACTATCTATACAGAAGCATATTTTTCATATCTAAAGCGGCTAAGAATATTACATTGCATACCTCGAAGCCTGTTAGCAGGATGGTGAAGGCTTCATTCAGCCCGCTCTTGGCAGGCTGAACCTTCTCAACCACCACACCCATCAGTAGGGATGAAAACGGAGCGGAAACGGACGGAACTGAGTGCTATCATATTTGTTTTCATATTTTTTTGCAGAAGCGGAAATGAATACAGAAACCCCGGAAATGAATACGGAAACAGATACTACCGAAAACAGACACGGAGCAAATACAAAGCGGATACGGAAACAGAAATAGACATTGATCGGAACTTAAAAACCCCTTGAATCATAGAGAAATACAGACAAAAATAAACAAATTTAATGAGTTGCTAACATGGCTACAAAATAGTATCATTATGTTAGCAACTTAGTGTAGTACTGTAGTAGTACCGGACAATTGCGTATAGGGTCAAGCTGAGTACATGTGTGGTAGTAGAAGTTGGGCCTTAGATCCATTCTACTAATTGTGCCATTGTGTTCTCTTTGGTGGTTGGGCTACAAAGCAGCTATAGGTCTATAGTAAAAACAGAAATTCCATATTCACGGAAACGGAAAGTTCCATTTCCATGCATGTTCCACCGGAAAACACCATTCCGTTTTTGTTTCCGTTTCCGCATAAAAAATTCCATTTCCGCTTCCGTTTTGCAAATTTCCATTTCCGTTTTCATATTTCCTCTCCGTTTCCATTTTTCCTCCGGAAAAACGGAAAGTTTCCGCTCCATTTTCATCCCTACCCATCAGGGTGCGGTGCTCGTCCATGATGGAAGCACATTGCAGTGCCTCCACCAGAGTGTTCGGCTCCTCCGGATTAGTGGAGGTCACCGGCGGAGTTGGCGCTCCCCCCCTCCTTTGAAGGGGGTTGCTCGCTTGATTCCGGAGCCCCATGGGTCTCCAGAATGGTGTTTGGCTAGGGGCTGGACTGGTCAGGGCCCCTGTCATCAGTCTCCGTGGGGGTTGCACCCCCATGTTCTCGGCAGCCGAGGCATTACACTCTGGCGCCATCTTGGCGGCCTCCCGCACCTCTCCGTGGCCCAGAGAAGCCCTTTGGGACAACAACTCGGTGTTATCCATGGTGGTTGGTGGAGAGGCTCGCGGAGGCATCTCGCTCTCCACCATCTCCGGTGCCAGAGAATTCCCCTCAAATGATGACGATTGGGGAAGGTCGCGGGCCAGACTGAAACACAGTGTATACTATATTATATTACAATCATAAAAGACCGGATATCAGTAAAGTATCCTTTGGCACTTACGATGTGGCCAGGGGCTTTTCCCTGGGGTGACTCTTGGGGGAGTGTTCGGCATCCGTGTCCGAATCATCCGAGAGGGTTATCTTCCCCCTCTTGGACGCCCTCGCCTCCGGGTCTACAGAGGCGGCCCTTTTCTTCTTCCTCCCCTTAAGGGGAGAATCGCTTTCTGCCTCCTCCTCCTCTTCGTCTTCATCTCCCTCGTGGGAGGAGAGAACTTCAGTATCTCCGGACACTGCGTCCGAAGTACCTTTATGGCGGAGACCACCCTTGGCCTCCTTGCTCATCTTCTTGGCCTTCTTTTTCGGCGCTTGATACGGCATCGGGACCAGCATCCTCATTAACAGAGGAATGGCTGGGTCTTCACGTAGCGGAGCCGGACACTTGATACGCTCCATCTTCATTGTCCAGCCCTGAATGAGGAATGCAAAACTCAGTATAGCTTTTGATTTGTGAGCCGAAGTTATGTATGGAAACAAAATACTTACCGGAGTGGCCAAATTCGTGCTGTCGAGGCCGATGTCATCGGTCTTCTTCGGCCACGTGTTCTGGGCCTTGAAGAGCAGCTTCCAGATCTCTTCGTGCATTGTGCCGAAGAATCACTGCAGGGTCCACGACACTTCCGGATTGAACTCCGACATATGGAGAGGCCGGCGTTGGCAGGGGAGAGTCCAGCGGAAAAGCATCACCTGAATCACGTCAGTGAGACTAGTGTTCTTGCCTATCATATTTTTGATGCGCTTTTGTAGCATCATCACTTCATCGGTCGACCCCCAGTCCAGACCCTTGTTGGTCCACGACGTGAGCCGCATAGGGGGTTCGGATCTGAACTCAAGAGTGGCCATCCAGTGCCACGAGGTTCAGTGATATAGAACCACTCCTGCTGCCATACCTTGACGGTCTCCATGAAGGCTCCTTTGGGCTAGGTAGTGTTGGGGAGCTTGCTCACCATGGCACCGCCGCAGTCTGTGTGCTGCCCATTGACCACCTTCGGCTTCACGTTGAAGACCTTGAGCCATAGGCCAAAGTGTGAGGGGATGCTGAGAAGCGCCTCGCACACGACAATAAACGCCGAGATGTGCAGGAAGGAATTTGGGGCTAGATCATGGAAATCTAGCCCGTAGTAGAACATGAGGCCATTGACCAAGGGGTGGAGGGGAAACCCTAGTCCACGGAGGAATTGGGGGATTAACACCACTCTTTTGCCGGGCTCTGGAGTGGGGATGAATTGCTTTTTGGCAGGGAGCCTGTGTGCGATGTCCGCAGTCAGGTACCCCGCCTGCTGGAGCTCCTTGACATCCTTCTCCGTGACGGAGGAGGCCATCCAGTTGCCCTATGAGATGGATCCGGACATGGCCGGAGAGGTTGGTGGCGGTGGGAAAGATCGAAGCTTGGGCGATGGAGCTCGAGGATGGGAAGGCAGAGGAAGGAAGAAGGCATGGGGTTAAAAGAAGGGATCTTTATCCACTTATATAGGCAGTGAATATCAAGCGCCCCCTCAAGCCTTAAAACTCGTCTGTTCCCAAGGGGACATCCGAATGGCACGGTTGGATTACCCAAACCCGTATTGATGAGGAGCCCGCAATGAGCGCACACGATCTCTGCTTTGACAAGACGTGTCAATAGAGGCTGCGCCTCGAAACGCGAAGTGGGAGACCAAAAAATGGTTCGATATGATAGAGGCCAGATGTGGCGTTTCGCCGAAAAAATTTGTCAGTTGACAAAACCTTACTTTGATTAAGTACTTTGCCTTCGTGGCTGAGGGTTGTGACTGTTATACAGAGCCGGATACATCTCTTTTATTTAGAAGGTTGCTTTGAAGTATTCAGAGGAAGAACCCGCCTTGCAATGTCGAAGATAACCAGCGCGCCAGACATATCGTCATTGAAGACTGGTTCAGGGGCTACTGAGGGAGCCCTGGATTAAGGGGTCCTCGGGTGTCCAGCCCGTGTGTTATGGGCCGGACTGATGGGCCATGAAGATACAAGGTAGAAGGCCTTCCCGCGTGTCCGGATGGGACTCTCCTTTGCGTGGATGGCAAGATTGGCGTCTGGATGTGTAGTTTCCTTCTTCTGTAAACTGACTCTGTACAACCCTAGGCCCCTCCGGTGTCTATATAAACCAGAGGGGTCAGTCCATGGGTGTCAGGGCATATTTATCCCTAAGGTGTTTTGGTGATTGATGACAATGCGTTTGCGGACTAATCGTGTGTATTGAGTTTCCCAGACGTTTGTTCGCTAGGCACAAGATGGTTTGGTGTCCCTCGAAGACTATTGAAGACAGTGTTTTTCTACGTTTCTTTTTGGTTGATTTGAGTCGTAGGAAAGCCGTACTATTAAGAGATGTCCGCATCGGAAAGGTTCGGGTGGAATCATCACGTACACGTTTCTTCCTAGTCCCCTCCTTTCCCCTGCACCTTGGAGCATCCTCCGCTTGTATCTCTTTACCTTGTTCTGGCTGCTATGTTGGCTTGCGGTAGTACTGCACCCTGGTGAGCGGTAGTACCGTAGGCACCAGTGGTAGTACCGTGCTGTGGCGCGGTAGTACCGCAGGTGCCCACTGTAGTACCGCTCCTTTGGAGCCGTAGTACCGTGACCCCCAGGCCAAGTACCGTTCCCTTGCGGTAGTAGGGGCGGATGTAATTTTTTACATCTGCACTACCGCGGTAGTACCGCAACCCTTCCGCGGTAGTACCATGCGTGGCTTGGCTCAGCTGCCAGGCGGTAGTACCGCTCCTCTGCGGTAGTACTGTGTCGAATTTTTGCTACGCCCGTTTTCCAGCGGAAGTAGGCACGGATGTTCTGTTATCCACGCTCTTCCCAGGCTTGGGGTTCCCTGCCTTGCGGTAGTATCGCAAGGGGGAGCGGTAGTACCGCGTCTGCGGAAGTACCGTCCTCAGCCCTTGTGCTTAAGGTCTGCCCTAGCTACTGCTGCTGCGGTAGTACCGCGGCTCCTCATGGTAGTACCGTGTGGCCTCACGGTAGTACCGCTGATCTGGAGCGGTAGTACCGCTAGTCGCGGGCTGGGGGGTGGATAACGGTTGATTTTTCTTCCTTAGCTATATAAGGGGTGTCTTCTTCCTCGTGTTGACTACCTCTTCCAACCCTAAGCTCCATTGTTGCTCCAAGCTCCAGTTTCTCCCGATCTCACTCCCTAGCCAATCAAACTTGTTGATTTGCTCGGGTGTGGTTGAGAAGGCCCCGATCTACACTTCCACCAAGAGAAATTTGATTCCCCCCACTAATCCCTTGCGGATCTTGTTACTCTTGGGTGTTTGAGCACCCTAGACGGTTGAGGTCACCACGGAGCCATAGTCCATTGTGGTGAAGCTTCATGGTGTCGCTGGGAGCCTCCAATTGAGTTGTGGAGATTGCCCCAACCTTGTTTGTAAAGGTTCGGTCGCCGCCTCCAAGGGCACCAATAGTGGAATCACGGCATCTCGCATTGTGTGAGGGCGTGAGGAGAATACGGTGGCCCTAGTGGCTTCTTGGGGAGCATTGTGCCTCCACACCGCTCCAACGGAGACGTACTTCCCCTCAAAGGGAAGGAACTTCAGTAACACATCCTCGTCTCCACCGACTCCACTCTTGGTTATCTCGTGCCTTTACTTGTGCAATCTTATTTGTGATACATCTCTTGCTTGCTTGTGTTCCTACCCTTGTTGCATCATATAGGTTGCTCATCTAGTTGCATATCTAGACAACCTACTTTGATGCAAAGTTTAAATTGTTAAAGAAAAGCTAAAAATTGTTAGTTGCCTATTCACCCCCCCCCCCTCTAGTCAACCATATCGATCCTTTCAATTGGTATCAGAGCCTCCTCTCTTTATTAAGGACTTTACCGTCCGAAGAGCATGGTTGACATCGTAGAAGGTGAGGAGGAGCACTCCGGTGCAAATCTGGTATCTTCTACGGGAGATGGGGAACCGCGGTCTCTCGTGAGGAGTTCAATGTGGCGTTGGACACATTGAAAACCTCCATGACGACTGAGGTCAAAAGCATGTTTAAAGATTTCTTAGAAGAGCTTAAACTTTCCACCGCACCGCTGAAAGTGGGTGATCCCGCCAATAAGGTGTCGGATGCTCCCTCCGACAAGGGGGAAGCTATTAGCGAGAAAGCCCTTCCTAGTAGTGGTAAGAGTGGCACCAGCATCTTTGCCCATGTGGAACCTCCGCTTGTCTATGGTGGACCTCTCCCTTCCACTCATTTGAATCATGCCGGGCCGGCCCCTAAGATTGAGAAGAATGTTGAATTTGACTCTTGGGTTTATCGTTTTAAGCGTCATTTAAATCATGTGAACACTAACCTTTGGAGAATCATTGAAGAATGTTTCTATCCGCATGACCGAAGCAACTTCACTTCTGGAGAAGCCGTGGATAATCAATTCAATGAGAATGCTCTCTTCATCATTCAAGAAGCTATCCCACTCGAAGACCTTCCTCATCTCCGGCCTTACTCCTTGGCCAAAGATGCTTCGTGCCAAGTGGTTTCCCTCTACCGGGGAAGCGCAAGCATTCAACGCTCCAACTATGAAGTGGTGCAAGATGAAGCCGATGAGTTTGCAATGAAAGAAGATGAAGAACCTCGTGTGCTCTATTGGAGAGTAAGCAAACTCGCGGTCTCGCTACGAGATCATGGAAGCAAGGACACGGATGACAATTGGATCAAACGCAAATTCCTCAAGGCAATGATGCCCTACCACAAAGCCATGTCCTCCGCATTCGTCAAAGGCCAGACTTCCACACCTTGTCCTCAAGTGATGTGTTGGCTGAGTTCGTTGCTACGAGCATCTTGGACAAGACCGCTGACAATGCGGTACTTCGCTCTCAAAGAGTAAAGAAACCCAACCTTGCTCTAAAGGCCAAGGTTAGTATGGAGGAAGAGGACGAAGAGGAAGAGGAGGAGAGTAACCTCAAAGATATGAAGTATGCCTATCATGAACACATGGCCCTTGCTTCAAGGAAATTTTGGAGCAAGAAGAACTCAAGGCGCAACTTCAACAAGAACATTTCAAGTGGCACAAAGGGCAAGCAACGAGTGAGGACTTGTTTCAATTGTGGCAGTGTAAGTCACTTTGTTGCGGAGTGCCCTTATGAGAAGAGGGAAGACAATGGTGGCAAGCTCATCCGAAAGGACAAGGCCAAGTCATTCCCCAATGAGAGCAATTTCACCAAGAAGACTCCTCTCAAGGCATTGGTGGTACAAGAAGAGTACAATGAGGATGATGACGATGATGAAGATGGTGAGTCGGTTGCCATGGCCTCCGTTGCCATTGCGACAACTCCATGGGTGTCTCTCTTCGACTCACCCAATGAGAGCATCACCGCCAAGTGCCTCATGGCTAAAGCCACCAACAAGGTAACCCCCAACATCAAAACTACCATCATTAATCGTCCCTCTTCGACGGATAGCATTGATGAACATGAGGGAAATAATGTGGAGGTGAATGAGTTTGAGACCTTTATGGGTAAACTCAAGGGTAAATCCAAGAAGCACTGTGTTGCTCTCTTGGAACAACTTGGTGAAGCCAATGACATGATCGAGGCTCAAGAAGATACCATCTCTAAGATGGAGGGGCATAGTCGTGACTATGCCGATGAGATTTCGGATCTTTCCAATTCTCTTGAGGAAGAGTGTGGTCTTCGTTTGGCTCTTGAGGAGTCTCACAACAATGATCATGCTAAATTAAAGAAATATCTTGATCATGCACTTGTTGTTTCTCGTGTGCTAAACTCCGAGAAGGCAAAGCTTGGGGTTGATCTTGCTAGACTCAAAGAGGAGTTTGACATTCTCGACAAGGCTCACAAAGTCTTGAAGGGTGTTCATGCTACCCTCAAGGAGTCTCATGATCAACTCCAAGTGAAGCTAACCAAGGAGAAAGCCACTTTTCCTCGTATGGTGTTAATGGATAATGCAATTGCTACTAACCCTTGTTGTGAGCATGTGCATCTTATTGAGGAGAATGTTTGGTTGAAGGAGCAACTTGATAAAGGCCTTGTGTCATGCATACAAGGTGAGAAGAACCTAAACAACCTTTTGAGAAATCAAAAGGGAGTTGTGGCCAAGGAGGGGATTGGGTTCGCACCCAACCCCAAGAACAAGAAGAAGGATAACAAGACCAAACGACCTCCTCCTCTCAAGCAAACGTTTGTGAAGGAGGGAGAGAGTGCCTCCAAGGAGAAGAAGAACAATGCGAAGGGTGACTGTGTCAAAAAGGGAAATGTCACCCCTCCCAACAAAGCCAACGACTTTAATCCTTCTTATGTGCTATGTCGTGCTAGTGATGGGCATGTCTATGCCAAATTTGTTGATTCTCCTCACGAGTACATTGAATGGTCTATTTGGGTTCCCAAGACCCTTGTTACTAACATCAAAGGACCCATTACAAAATGGGTACCTAAAACCAAGCATTGATCTCTTGTAGGTGTTTGCTTCCGGTAGGGGATCATGGTTGCTCGATAGTGGAGCTACAAATCATATGACGGGAAGCAAGGACTTGGTGGTGGATGTGCACAAGATTCCATCTATGCCCACCAATGTCGAGTGGGGTGACGCCTCATCTTCTAAGGTATTGGGACTAGGCAAGGTTGTCATATCCCATGATCTCACGATCAAGAAGGTCATGCTTGTTGAGTCCCTTGCATACAATTTACTTTCCGTTCGTCAACTTGCAATCATGGGCTTTGCCACTTTCTTTGATATTGATACCATGGCCCTCTTGTGGAGCAAGACTCTTAAAGTAGCCATTGTTGGGCACGTCGAGAACGGTCTATATGTGATTAACTTTTCGGAGCGACCCACTAAGACCGTGACGTGCCTAATGGCTAAAGTTGATGTGGGATGGCTTTGGCATCGCCGTTTAGCCCATGTCAATATGAGATCTTTCGAAAGTCTTCTCAAGGGGGACCATGTACGTGGACTAACGAATGTTAGTTTTGCTAAAGATCGTGCCTGTATCGAAGGAAAGCTTCATGAGAAGGCTCACCCTCCCACAACTATCATTTACTCAAAGAGGCCTTTGGAGCTCCTTCACTTCGATCTCTTTGGGCCTCCATCCTTTGATAGTCTTGGGTGTAGGAAGTATTGCTTGGTGATTGTGGATGACTACTCAAGATACACTTGGGTGTATTTCTTCAAAAGGAAGAGTGAGACCCAACAAACCATCATTGACTTTGCAAATGAAGCACAACGTCAACACAATGCAAAGATCTTGACAATAAGAAGTGAAAACGGCACCAAGTTCAAGAACTACACCTTGGATGAGTTTCTTAGTGATGAGGGGATCAAGCATCAATATTCCGCACCTTACACCCCTCAACAAAACGGTGTTGCGGAGAGGAAGAATCGGACATTGTTGGATGCGGCAAGAACCATGATGGCGGAGTTCAAGTCTCCATACAACTTTTGGGCCGAATCCATCAACACCGCGTGTCATGCATCCAATCGGCTCTACCTCCGCAAGGGCTTGAACAAGACTCCATATGAGATACTCACCAGTAACAAGCCCAACCTTAAGTACTTTCGGGTGTTCGGGTGTACGTGTTTCATTCTCAAGAAAGGTGTTCAGTTATCTAAATTTGAGGCTAGAGCTTATGAGGGCATATTTGTTGGTTATGCTACAAACTCTCATGCTTACCCTGTCCTCAATAAATCCACGGGACTTATTGAGGAGACGTGTAACGTGGAGTTTGATGAGAATAACGGCTCCCAAGTGGAGCAAAGTGGCACTTGTGATGTAGGTGATGAAATTACTCCTCAAGCCATAAGAAGAATGGGTGTTGGTTTTATCCTACCCATTGAGGAACCCATTGTGGCCGAAGGAGAAGGACAATGCTCAACTCAAGTGGAGCCATCACCAACCCAAGGCCCACACGCTTCCAGAGAACAAAGTGAAGGCCCTCATCCTTGTGAACAAGACCAAGGGCAAGATCATGTTCAAGACGGTGTTGACACACCAAGTGATGCCCAAGGTCAAGTTCTCTCCTCCAAGCAAGTTCAAGATCAAGAACAAGCTCAAGACGTCGCTCAAGATGATCAAGTGACCACTCCGCAACTCACCACCGAGGAGGAATTGGAGCGTCGTGCTGCCAAGGTTGCTCCCAAGCTCTCCACCAAGGATCATCTTATGACGAATGTGCTTGGAAGCTTAAGAAAGGGGGTAAGCACTCGTAGACAATTAGCAAACTATTGTGAACATCACGCGTTTGTCTCTTGTGTCGAACCCCACAAGGTCTATGAGGCACTCGAAGATCCGGATTGGCTCAATGCCATGCATGAAGAACTCAACAACTTCGAGCGCAACAAAGTGTGGAGATTGATGCCAAGGCCAACAGTGAACCACAATGTCATTGGAATCAAGTGGATATTTAAGAACAAGCAAGATCTCATGGGATTATCATTCTCAACAAGGCTCGTTTGGTAGCACAAGGCTACTCCCAAGTCGAGGGTATCGACTACGGTGAAACCTTCGCTCCCATTGCTTGTCTTGAGTCCATTCGCATGTTGATTGCATATGCTTCTCATCATAACTTTAAGTTACAACAAATGGATGTGAAGAGTGCTTTTCTTAATGGTCCTATTAATGAATTGGTTTATGTCAAGCAACCCCCCGGGTTCGAGGATCCCTACTTTCCCGATCATGTGTATCAACTCGATAAGGCACTCTATGGCCTTAAATAAGCCCCACGTGCGTGGTATGACCACCTTACCGAGTTGTTACAAGACTGTGGTTTTGAAGTTGGGCTAATCGACCCCACTCTTTTTACTAAGAAGGTCAAAGGGGAGTTGTTTGTGTGCCAATTATATGTTGATGATATTATCTTTGGTTCCCCTAACAAAGCTTTCAATGAGGAATTTGCCGCTCTCATGACCTCAAAGTTCGATATGTCTTCCATGGGAGAGTTGAAGTTCTTTCTCGGGTTCGAAGTGAAGCAAAGGAGAGAAGGAACCTTCATCAACCAAGCTAAATACACTCAAGACATGCTTAAGAGATTCAAGCTAAGTGATGTCAAGCCGGCGTCCACTCCCATGCCCACCAAGTGCCAACTTGACATTGATCCCAATGGTAAAGCGGTGGATCAAAAGGTATAACGCTCCATGATTGGATCCTTGCTTTACCTTTGTGCATCTAGACCGGATATCATGTTGAGTGTGGGGATTTATGCACGGTTTCAAGCTGCACCTAAGGAAAGTCACTATGTGGCGGTCAAGCGAATCTTCCGATATTTGGCTCCTACCCCAAACTTTGGCTTATGGTACCCAAGAGGAGCAAACTTCAAGCTTGTAGGGTATTCGGATTCCGATTGGGCGGGAGACAAAGTGGATAGGAAGTCCACTTCCGGAGGGTGTGATACATCTCCGTCGTATCTATAATTTTTTATTGTTCCATGCCAATATTATTGAACTTTCATATACTTATTGGCAACTTTTTATATTATTTTTGGGACTAACATATTGATCCAGTGCCCAGTGCCAGTTCCTGTCTGTTGCATGTTTTTGGTTTCGCAGAATATCCATATCAAACGGAGTCCAAACGGGATAAAAATGGACGGAGCTTGTTTTTGGAAAATATGGAAAATTCGAAAGGAAAATCAACGCGAACCAGTGCCCGAGGTGGTCACGAGGCAGGGGGGTGCCCCCCCTTAGGGCGTGCCCCTACCCTCGTGAGCCCACCATAAGGCGGTTGACGCTCTTCTTTTGCTGCAAGAAAGCTAATATTCGAAAAAAATCACGGCGAAGGTTTTAGGCCAATCGGAGTTACGGATCTCCATATATATACGAAACGGTGAAACAGAGCCAGAACAAAACGCAGAACCAGAGAGAAACAGAGAGATAGATCCAATCTCGGAGGGGCTTTCGCCCCTCCCATGCCATGGAGGCCAAGGAATAGAGGGGAAACCCTTCTCCCATCTAGGGAGGAGGTCAAGGAAGAAGAGGAAGGAGGGGGCCCCTCTCCCCCTCTCCTCCGGTGGCGCCTTAACGCCGCCGTGACCATCATCATCACCGCGATCTTCACCAACACCTCCGCCATCTTCACCAACATCTCCATCACCTTCCCCCCTCTATCTACAGCAGTCCACTCTCCCGCAACCCGTTGTACCCTCTACTTGAACATGGTGCTTTATTCTTCATATTATTATCCAATGATGTGTTGCCATCCTATGATGTCTGAGTAGATTTTCGTTGTCCTATCGGTGGTTGATGAATTGCTATGATTGATTTGATTTGCTTGTGGTTATGTTGCTGTCCTTTGGTGCCCATCATATGATTGCACGCGTGGATCACACCATAGGGTTAGTTGTATGTTGATAGGACTATGTATTGGAGGGCAAGAGTGACAGAAGCTTCAACCTAGCATAGAAATTGATGCATACGGGATTGAAGGGGGACCAATATATCTTAATGATATAGTTGGGTTTTACCTTAATGAACATTAGTAGTTGCGGATGCTTTCTAATAGTTCCAATCATAAGAGCATACAATTCCAAGTCAGGGATGACATGCTAGCAGTGGCCTCTCCCACATAATACTTGCTATCGGTCTAGTAAAGTAGTCAATTGCTTAAGGGACAATTTCGCAACTCCTACCACCACTTTTCCACACTCGCTATATTTACTTTATTGTTTCTTTATCTAAACAGCCCCTAATTTTTATTTGCATACTCTTTATTATCTTGCAAACCTATCCAACAACACCTACAAAGTACTTCTAGTTTCATACTTGTTCTAGGTAAAGCGAACGTCAAGCGTGCGTAGAGTTGTATCGGTGATCGATAGAACTTGAGGGAATATTTGTTCCACCTTTAGCTCCTCGTTGGGTTCGACACTCTTACTTATCGAAAATTGTTGCGATCCCCTATACTTGTGGGTTATCAAGACCTTTTTCTGGCGTCGTTGCCAGGGAGCAATAGCGTGGGGTGAATATTCTCGTGTGTGCTTGTTTGCTTTATCACTAAGTAATTTTTATTTGCTGTTCTTAGTTGTTTTCTACCTTTAGTTATGGGCAGGAAATGCAAAATACCAAAAGAATTAGTTGTACCTACTGAACCAATGGTTGAAGAACCACTCAAAATCTATCACACTGCTGAAGCTTTTTACTTGGATCATCTTCGATCCCTTTGTGCTCGTGCCGAAACCCAACTAGCTTAGTTGAGGGCAAATCTTTAGATGAGAATGCTTGTTATGTGCGATAACACATATCTGAAAAAGGGAAACTATTATGGGGTCAAATTCAACGTTTGCAATGCTATGCTTGGAATTTATGTGAAATATATGATTTTACTTGTTGTTCTGAAAACCCTAAGAAACACCTTCCCAATCAATGTGAGTTTAGTAATAATGGAATCGTATCTTCGTATTCTAAGGGTGTTCATAATTACTATGATGTTCAACAAATTGAAGAATTTATTGCTTTTAAGGGTGCTTCTGAAATTGCTTCTTTGATTGAAAAGTTTGATGCTACTCTTCACAGATCTGAAAATTTTGCCATACTTGAATATTGTTATGAGAATTATGCTTCTAATTCTTATGTTAAACTATATATTGAGGACTACTCCGCTGTCCAAGAAGAGACTAATATTTTGCAGGAGTCTATGGAAGAAGAAGTGGATGACACTGTGAGCTCATTAGATGAAAAAGATGAGGAGGAGAGCGAAGAACAAAAGGAGGAAGAGTGATTGATCACCCGTGCCCACCTTCTAATGAGAGTAACTCTTCAACTCATACATTGTTCAATTCCCCTTCGTGCTTATCGAAGGATGATTGCTATGATGACTGTTATGATCCCTATGATTCTTTTGAAATATCCCTTTTTGATGATGCTTGCTATGCTTATGGCCAAAATGCCAATATTAATTATGCTTATGGAGATGAACTTGCTATAGTTCCTTATGTTAAACATGAAGTTGTTGCTATTGCACCCACGCATGATAGTCCTATTATCTTTTTGAATTCTCCCGATTATACTATATCGGAGAAGTTTGCACTTATTAAGGATTATATTGATGGGTTGCCTTTTACCGTTGCACATGATGATTTCGATAAATATAATATGCATGTGCTTGCTACTCCTACTTGCAATTATTATGAGAGAGGAACTATATCTCCACCTCTCTATGTTTCCAACATGATAAAATTGCAAGAAACTGTTTATACTATGCATTGGCCTGTACTAGGTGTGCATGAATTGTTCTTTTATGACATGCCGATGCATAGGAAGAGAGTTATACTTCGTCATTGCTTGATATATGTTGCTTTGTGCTCACTACTAAATTACAAATCATTGTTAATTAAAATTGGCTTTGATATACCTTGGGATCCGGGTGGATTCACTACTTGAGCACTATATGCCTAGCTTAATGGCTTTAAAGAAAGCGCTGCCAGGGAGACAACCCGGAAGTTTTAGAGAGTCATTTATTTCTGTTGAGTGCTTTCATATAGTTTTAAAACAACAAAAATAAAGAGGGGAACCCAAAACTTTTCAAAAAGGAAAGTGAAAGTGAGAAAGACAAGCACTGTTGAAGTGGGAGAGCTCCTTGAACTTTGTTCATGCTCATGGCAACTTTGTGAATCTTGATTATAGAAACTTTTCAACAAAAATAATTATCCCCTTGTACAATTCCATTGTATTATAAAAATAATGTGCCAAGGTTTGCCTTTAGGATGTTTACATTTGCTTGATGGTTTGTACGGTGCAGGACAGAAACTTTGGCTGTAGTGCGCGATTTTACATTTTTAGCTGGAACGTCAAATGGTTCTGATTATTTTTGCAATGTCTTCCTATACAAATTGTTTATTTTTCCTAATTGTGGTAGAATTTTTCAAGTACCTGAAGTATGGTGAATGTTCAGATTGCTACAGGCTGTTCTATTTTAGACAGATTCTGTTTTTGATGCATAGTTTGCTTGTTTTGATGAAACTATCAACTTATATCAGTGGATTAAGCCATGGAAAAGTTATATTGCAGTAGACACAATGAAAAAACATAATATGAATTGGTTTGCAGCAGTACTTAGAGTAGTGATTTGCTTTATTATACTAATGGATCTTACCGAGTTTTTTGTTGAAGTTTTGTGTGGATGAAGTGTTCGATGATTGAGAAGGTCTCGATGTGAGAAGAAGGAAGAGAGGCAAGAGCTCAAGCTTGGGGATGCCCGAGGCACCCCAAGTAAATATTCAAGGAGACTCAAGCGTCTAAGCTTGGGGATGCTGGGAAGGCATCCCCTCTTTCTTCAACAAATATCGGTATGTTTTCGGATTCGTTTCGTTCATGCGATATGTGCAAGTCTTGGAGCGTCTTTTGCATTTAGGTCTTTATTTTTCTTTTTATGCACCATGCTGGTATGAGATAGTCCTTGGTTGATTTATAGAATGCTCATTGCACTTCACTTATATCTTTTGAGTATAGCTTTATAGAATGCTTCATGTGCTTCACTTATATCATTTGAAGTTTGGATTGCCTGTTTCTCTTCACTTAGACAACCGCCATTTGTAGAATGCTCTTTTGCTTCACTTATATTTGTTAGAGCGTGGGCATGTCTTTTGTAGAACGAATTAAAACTCTCTTGCTTCACTTATATCTGTTTAGAGAGATGACAGGAACTGGTCATTCACATGGTTAGTCATAAAATCCTACATCAAATTTGTAGATCGCTGAATATGATATGTTTGATTCCTTGCAATAGTTTTGCGATATAAAGATGGTGATATTAGAGTCGTGCTAGTTGAGTAATTGTGAAATTGAGAAATACTTGTATTGAGGTTTGCAAGTTCCGTAGCATGCACGTATGGTGAACCGTTATGTAACGAAGTCGGAGCATGAGGTGTTTATTGATTGTCTTCCTTATGAGTGGCGGTCGAGGACGAGCGATGGTCTTTTCCTACCAATCTATCCCCCTAGGAGCATGCGCGTAGTACTTTTTTCGATGACTAATAGATTTTTGCAATAAGTATGTGAGTTCTTTATGACTAATGTTGAGTCCATGGATTATACGCACTCTCACCCTTCCACCATTGCTAGCCTCTCTAGTACTGCGCAACTTTCGCCGGTACCATAAACCCACCATATACCTTCCTCAAAACAGCCACCATACCTACCTATCATGGCATTTCCATAGCCATTCCGAGATATATTGCCATGCAACTTTCATCATCATCATATACATTACTTGAGCATTCATTGTCATATTGCTTTGCATGATCGTAAGATAGCTAGCATGATGTTTTCATGGCTTGTCCATTTTTTGATGTCATTGCTACGCTAGATCGTTGCACATCCCGGTACACCACCGGAGGCATTCATATAGAGTCATATCTTTGTTCTAGTATCGAGTTGTAATATTGAGTTGTAAGTAAATAAAAGTGTGATGATCATCATTATTAGAGCATTGTCCAAAAAAAGAGAGGCCAAAGAAGCCTAAATAAAAAAGGGGGGCCAAAGAAGCCCACAAAAAAAGAAAAAAAAGAAAAAGGGGCAATGTTACTATCCTTTTACCACACTTGTGCTTCAAAGTAGCACCATGTTCTTCATATAGAGAGTCTCTTGAGTTATCACTTTCATATACTAGTGGGAATTTTCATTATAGAACTTGGCTTGTATATTCCAATGATGGGCTTCCTCAAATGCCCTAGGTCTTCATGAGCAAGCAAGTTGGATGCACACCCACTTAGTTTCAGTTTGAGCTTTCATATACTTATAGCTCTAGTGCATCCGTTGCATGGCAATCCCTACTCCTCACATTGATATCTATTAATGGGCATCTCCATAGCCCGTTGATAAGCCTAGTTGATGTGAGACTTTCTCCTTTTTTGTCTTCTCCACATAACCCCCACCATCATATTCTATTCCACCTATAGTGCTATGTCCATGGCTCATGCTCATGTATTGCGTGAAAGTTGAAAAGGTTTGAGAAACGTCAAAGTATGAAACAATTGCTTGGCTTGTCATCGGGGTTGTGCATGATGTGAATGCTTTGTGTGGTGAAGATGGAGCATAGCCAGACTATATGATTTTGTAGGGATGAGCTTTCTTTGGCTATGTTATTTCAATAAGACATAATTGCTTGCTTGGTATGCTTGAAATATTATTGTCTTTATGTCAAAGGATAGATTATTGCTTTGAATCACTCGTGTCTTAATATTCATGCCATGATTAGACATATGATCAAGATTATGCTAGGTAGCATTCCACATCAAAAATTATCTTTTTTATCATTTACCTACTCGAGGACGAGCAGGAATTAAGCTTGGGGATGCTGATACGTCTCCGTCATATCTATAATTTTTGATTGTTCCATGCCAATATTATTGAACTTTCATATACTTTTTGGCATCTTTTTATATTACTTTTGGGACTAACATATTGATCCAGTGCCTAGTGCCAGTTCCTGTTTGTTGCATGTTTTTGGTTTCGCAAAATATACATATCAAACGGAGTCCAAACGGGATAAAACGGATGGAGCTTATTTTTGGAAAATATGGAAAATTCGGAAGGAAAATCAACGCGAACCAGTGCCCGAGGTGGTCACGAGGCAGGGGGCGCCCCCCTTAGGGCGCGCCCCTACCCTCGTGAGCCCACCGTAAGGCGGTTGACGCTCTTCTTTTGCCGCAAGAAAGCTAATATTCGGAAAAAAAAATCACGACGAAGGTTTCAGGCCAATCGGAGTTACGAATCTCCATATATATACGAATTTAGGGGGAGCTCTTACTTTTCACATACTTCTCAAAGCGACGATATATTTCATGCTTATTATCATTTGTCGAAACTTTGATCTATATGTTGTCATCAATTACCAAAAAGGGGGAGATTGAAAGTGCAACTATCCCTAGGTGGTTTTGGTAATTCATAACAACATATAGCTCATTGAGCTAATGCTATTCCAAGATGATTATTTCAGGAAAGCTCAATGATTGGCATGGCATGGATGTGAAAGTGGAACCCTCAAAATGCTAAGGACAAAGGATTGGCTCAAGCTCAAAAGCTCAAGACTCTTCATTTTATATTTTAGTGATCCAAGATCACATTGAGTCTTTAGGAAAAGCCAATACTATCAAGGAGGGATGAGGTGTTGCTTAATGAGCCTCTTGCTTCATGTGCTTAATGATATTCTCCAAAATCCTCAGCTACTTTCCCATATCCACAAATGACCTAAACCCTAAGCCAAACTCGGTCATACCAATTCTATCTATCTGGCGCCACCGAGTTTCATATGTCATAAGCCACTGCCAAACCCTAGCAATTCGGTCCTATCGATAGGGATCTCGGTCTCACCGAGATGGGGTTGCAAACTCTCTGTTTCCCTTCCATAACTTTTCGTTCTCACCGAAAGAGCGAATCGGTCCCACCGAGATTGCAATGTAAACTCTGTGTTTCCCTTTTGTAACTTTTCAGTCTCACCGAAAGAGCAAATCGGTCCCACCGAGTTCACCTGGCCAACTCTCTGGTTAGCTTATTACCAAACTCGGTCTCACCGAGTTTGTGTAATCGGTCTCACCGAGATTACGTTATGCCCAAACCCTAACAGAATCGGTCCTACCGAGTTGCATGTCAATCCCACCGAAAATCTCTAACGGTCACTAGGTTTACCTTTTCGGTCTGACCGAGTTTATTTATTCGGTCCCACCGAGATTGGTAGATTGTGTGTAATGGTTGGATTTTGTGTGGAGGCTATATATACCCCTCCACCTCCTCTTCATTCGAAGAGAGAGCCATCAGAACACATACACCATTCCAACTCATATGTTCTGAGAGAGAACCACCTACTCATGTGTTGAGACCAAGACATTCCATTCCTACCATATGAATCTTGATCTCTAGCCTTCCCCAAGTTGCTTTCCACTCAAATCTTCTTTCCATCAGATCCAAATTCTATGAGGGAGAGTTGAGTGTTGGGGAGACTATCATTTGAAGCACAAGAGCAAGGAGTTCATCATCAACACACCGTTTTTTACTTCTTGGAGAGTGGTGTATCCTAGATTGGCTAGGTGTCACTTGGGAGCCTCCGACAAGATTGTGGAGTTGAACCAAGGAGTTTGTAAGGGCAAGGAGATCACCTACTTCATGAAGATCTACCGCTAGTGAGGCAAGTCCTTCGTGGGCGATGGCCATGGTGGGATAGACAAGGTTGCTACTTCATGGATAGAGCCCTCCGTGGACTCGCGCAACCGTTACCCTTCGTGGGTTGAAGTCTCCATCAACGTGGATGTAGGATAGCACCACCTATCCGAACCATGGGAAAAACATCCGTGTCTCCAATTGCATTTGAATTTTCCAAACCCTTCCCTTTACATTCTTGCAAGTTGCATGCTTTACTTTCCGCTGCCAATATACTCTTTGCATGCTTGCTTGAATTATGTGATGATTGCTTGACTTGTCCTAAAATAGCTAAAATCTGCCAAGAACTAAAATTGGGAAAAGGTCAAGTTTTTATTTGGTCAAGTAGTCTAATCACCCCCCCCCCCTCTAGACATACTTTCGATCCTACAAGTGGTATCAGAGCTTTGATCTCCATTTGCTTTGATCTCCATAGCTTTTGGTGGTCATAGCCTTGGTTTCGCAACCTAGGAGAGTATGGCGTCTAGCGAGGGAAATTATCACCGTAGAGGTCCTTACTTTGATGGTACTAATTTTGCTAGTTGGAAGCATAAGATGAAAATGCATATTCTAGGACATAACCCCGCCGTTTGGGCTATTGTGTGTGTTGGTTTGCAAGGTGACTTCTTTGATGGGAGAGAACCAAACCGTGAAGCTACCGCGGATGAATTGAAGATGTTGCAATACAATGCTCAAGCTTGTGATATTCTCTTCAACGGATTATGCCCCGAAGAATTCAACAAAATCAGCCGTCTTGAGAATGCAAAGGAAATTTGGGACACCTTGATTGATATGCACGAAGGTACCGACTCCGTCAAGGAATCCAAGTCGGATGTGCTTCAAAGTCAACTTGACAAGTTCAAAATGAAGGATGGTGAAGGTGTCGCTGAAATGTACTCTAGGCTTGCTCTCATCACAAATGAGATTGCCGGCTTAGGAAGTGAAGAGATGACCGATAGATTCATCGTCAAGAAGATCCTAAGAGCCTTGGATGGAAAGTATGATACCGTGTGCACGTTGATCCAAATGATGCCCAATTACAAAGACCTCAAGCCAACGGAAGTGATTGGAAGAATTGTTGCTCATGAGATGTCACTTAAGGATAAAGAGGAACTTCACAACAAATCAAGTGGTGCCTACAAAGCCTCATGTGAAGCCCCTACATCATCAAGTGAGAGACAAAACTTCAATGAAGAATTGAGCTTAATGGTGAAGAACTTCAACAAGTTCTACAAGAGTAGAAACAAAGATAGAAGCTTCAAGTCAAGGTCCTACAATGACAAAAGATCTTCTAGTCGAGAGCGAAACTGCTACAATTGTGGAAGACCCGGACACTATTCCAATGAGTGTACGGCTCCCTACAAGAGAAGAGAAGATTCTCCAAAAAGAAGAAACAAAGATTCACCACCAAGAGAGAGAAGGAGTAGAGATGATCGTTATGAACGAAGGTACTCACGAAGAAGCAAGGATTCGGAAAGGAAGGAAAAATCATCAAGGAGCTACACAAAACGAAGACATCAAGCTCATGTTGGTGAATGGGTATCTGGCTCCGACTCCGATAGCCACTCCGAGAGAAGTTATCACTCCGACTCCGAAGATACTCAAGATGAAGGTGTTGCCGGTCTAGCACTTGTGTCATCCAACTCCTACGACATATTTGATTCACCAAATGAAGGAATTGGAAGATGCTTCATGGCCAAAGGTCCTAAGGTAATACACCCCGAGTATGTTGATTTTAATAGTGATGAAGATGACTTGTTAGGTGATGATGATTTGCTTGTTGACAACTCTAGTGATGAATACTATGATGAAATGTCAATTAACCATGCTAATCAAGATAAAATGAATGACAATGATAAGGAGAAGATTGAGGCTCTAACTAAAGAACTAAACACTCTTAAGTTAGCTCATGAAACTATCTTCGAAGATCATCGAGAACTTTTAAGAGCTCATGAGAAGTTACGCTTTGAAAAGCTCAATCTTTAGCAAGAGCATGAGTTTTTAAAAGCAATCAATGATGATCTCCGCAAAAAAAGTTCTTCTTACATTGCCAAGCGTTTACTCTTATCCACTTACATGCCTCAAGTCAAGTCTAGTAACAAGAACAAGAAAGATTCTTCCTCTAGTAGTAACAATGATCATGCTAAATCCAATATTGTTGCTTCTAGTAGTTCTCTTGATTCCACTAATGATTCTCTTAGCCAAGTTACACTTGAGCAAGAAAATAGCTTATTGAAGGGGATTATAGAGAAAGGAGTGTACAAAAGCCTTGCCGGGAGTAAGCAATTCGAGGAAGTTGTGCGCAAGCAAGGAATGCACCGGAGGAATCAAGGTGTTGGTTTTGAACGAAAGTTCAATGCCAATGGAGTTGAATGGGAAGAAGATCAATACCCCAAGACAAAGTTTGTTCCTCAACAAGAGAAGTATGACACCTCTTTCAAGGGGACACAAGCTCAAGATGATCTTCCACCACAAGACTACAAGCAAAAAGGCAAGGACAAGCTTCAAGAGGAGATTGATGCATTTGAAGAAGCTCCTAAGACCTTAGTCAAGTGGATTCCCAAGACTACTTCAAGTTCCACTTCATCAAGTACGACTACAACTCCAAGGATTCCCATCAAGATGATGTGGATCCAAAAGAAGAAGAACTAGAGAGTTCTTGAGGGTGACTCCGCCAACATACTTCACTCTTATCATTTTGGCAAGAACAAGTGCAATCAACTTCCACATCTTGCACTAGTTCAAGGAGTCACAAACCCTCTTGTTGGTAAGACAAGGGACAAGGTAACCTGAAAGTTTTCATGGACATCATCTTGTTTGTGCATCACTCTATGTCTATGGATATCCTTGTTTATTCCTTGTGGGACTAACCCATGTAGGTATTGGAAGTGCAATTCACTCAAATGGATAGCTCCAAGTGATCTACATCAACATTGAGCATCCACATCTTCAACATCTACATGAAGTCATCATCGACAAAACCCAGGGTTAGTTCATCCCTCTTAGGGGGGATATCACATCTAGGGGGAGCTTTACTCTAAGACTTGAGCTAGAGCAACTCTAAAGATGTGAACACAACAATGCTTTATGTAAAAGTGGTAACCCCACTTGAGCTTAAACGATGAGTATGACCTATGATCAAGTGTTCTCACTTGACTCCTAAGTCAATATACTCATATATAGATGACCTAGTCATCGCAAATTGCTTGATAGATGCTAGAATTGGTTGTGCATGCTTTGTCACATATATCATTTGCCATCTTATTGTGTGAGCATGTTGGTTGCATATTTTACTCATTCGAGGACATCTACTTGTTGTTTTTATTGGTTGGCTTTATTTCTTTCTGCCAAGTGGATGGACAAGAATGCCTAAGAACCTCCTCTAGCTATCTATGCTTTTCTCGTCTCAAACTCTATTCATGCTACATCACAAAATTTGATCAAGTCAGATTCGAACCACTCTGTGTGAGGAGCGCTCGGAGTCCCCGATTCGTCATAGACTTAAACTTCCAAAACCTCTTTGTGATTCTCGGTCTGATCGATTCCCCACTTTTGGTCCTACCGATATCATTAAGTTGATCTAAGTTTTCGATCTCGGTGCAACCGATTTGAACCTTTCGGTCACACCGAGTTGTAGTAACTGCTCGCAGTTATGCATCTCGGTGCCACCGAGTTGTTCCACTCGGTCACACCGACAGGGTCGGGCTATATATAATCACAGGCAAAAATTTGGAAATTTCTCCAAACCCCTTCGCCCGCGCGATAGCCTGCTCTGCCAACTTGGTCTCCGGATCGTCTCCTCGCCGCCAGCAGCCTCCTGTCGCTGGTCTCCGTCGTCGTCAACGGGAATTCTACCCCGCCGTTGCCACCGTAGCGAGTCTCCGCCGCACTAGGGTATGGACTCGATCTTTGTGCTATTCTCCAATCCGATTCCTAGCACATTGTGATCATCATGATTCTTGCCACATTTGATAAACTCCTATCCAGTCAATGAACTCGTAGATTAGGTTTAATTCGAAAATTTTAGGGTTAGGTTTCCGCCGAAACCATCTCGGACCCACCGAGTTGAAAAACTCGGTCCCACCGATTTGGCTTATGCCATTGCACAAGTGAGACTCGGTCTGACCGAGAAATTACTTATCGGTGTGACCAATTTTGGAATTTTGTGAAACCCTAGCAGTCTCGGTGCCACCGAACTGTGACTCGGTCTGACCGAGTTCACTAGTTTAGGTTCCAAAACTGCTTCGGTATCACCGAGTTTAAAAATCGGTAGATCCGAGATGCTTTCAGTGGGAAACTAAAACTAAGTTTTTGGATTATTCTTTTGCAAAAATCTCTGCATTTTGTGATGCTCATCTACTCTATCTCATCTATAACCTATTCACGGGGTCAGCAGTCAGAGTTTGCATCATGTCAGACCAAAGTGATAGCCAGAACCTGTCAGAACAGCAAGTGCAGCTGAGTGAGGGCACTACTCCCTCAAGTTCCTCAGATGATGGCAGCAGGAGCACCCCTAGCAATCTGCCTAAGGCTGCCACATGACAAAGAAAGAAGAGAACCTCAGACTCAGAAGATGAGGATTATATGGCAGAAGAGGAAGCAACCTCCAAGAGAGTTGAGCCAGCACAGGGTACAAAGCCAGGGTTGAAGTTCAAAAGGCCAGCAAGCAGGCAGCCTATGTCCAAGGCAAGAGCTTCAACTGAGAAGCCCACTCCCATTGAGCCAGTTGCTGCTGAGGGCAAGAAGAGGAAAGAAAGGGTGAAGAAAACTGTAGCCAGAGTGCTTGGCAAAGCTTCCATCATGGAAGATGAAGAGGAAGAAGAAGAGGTGGCTGCACCAGCACCAAAAGCACCCAAGCTGATGGGTGATGCCATAAGGTCAGGGGCAGCTGCTTCCAAGGCCAAGCCTGCTCCAAAGCCCAAGCCAAAGAGGAATACAAGAAGCATCCCAGCTGCTGAGAAGAACAAGGCCCCAGTGCCTGAAGCTGCAGAAGAAGAGGAAGAGAATGTCCTCAGAAAGCTTAAGCCCAAGATCCCAAACCACAACGATGCTCATCCTGTGGCTGAGGATATGAAACTCAGGAGAGATTCAGGGCTCCGGAAGTGGAGAGAAGCAGACCCGTATGCTTCAAGGAGAAGGACTGCAGTGGACTACAGGTTTCATACCAAGGAGCAGCAAGACTTCTATGAGACAGTGCTGCTAGACAAGAAGCCCATTGTCTGTGACATGAGATGGGTCGATTGGCAATACATCAAGGATAACGAGGAGTACTTCCCTGGAGTGCAGGACTGCTTCAAGGCGTGTGGAGTAGAGGACTTTGTTGGGCAGAAGCTCACAAAGTGGAACGAGGAACTCATCATGCAGTTCTACTCCACAGTCCATTTTTATCCAGATGGTAGGATAATTTGGATGTCAGAGGGTACGAGGTACCAGTCCACAGTTGCTGAATGGGCTCAGCTGATAAATGCCCCAGAGGAGCAAGCAGATGACTTGGAGTTTATGCTAAGAAGAAGATGGACCACAACTCTATGTCCAACATGTACAAGGAGATTCCAAATGAAGCACTTGACACTTTCAAGTTTGGCTCAATACATTATCTTCTATCAGGGTTGCCCACTATCAACTGGATACTAAGGCACACCTTATTGCCCAAGTCTGGAGATCACAAGATGATCAGAGGCCACGCGATCAACTTGCTTCATATCTTTGACGTGCCTCAAAAATTCAAGGTAATGAGCTTAATGGTAGAGACCATTAAGAGGACAGCAGCAGACCAGAAGAGGAGCTGTGGATATGCCCCATAGATTCAGGAGCCCATCAACTCCAAGATGGGCACGGGCATATACCTCTTGGACAAGGAACACCTGCCTATCCGTCCGGACTTTGAAGATAACCAAGTGGTCATGACTGAGAATGAGCCATCATCTGCCCAAGCACAAGCCAAGAAGGAGAAGGCTAGGAAGGAGAAAGCTACCAAGATGCCTACTCAAGCGGAGGCATCTGAGTATTTCCTGAAAACCAAACAAGAATAGCTTGGTTACTTGATTGCATCCACCCTGCGGATTGAGCAAGGACTAGCCACCCTAACTCAAAACCAGGCAAGCTTAGAAAGGATCATGGAACAAAAGTTCTATGACTTGGATGTCGAAGTGACAGAGATTCAGTCTGCAGTGGAGCAGCTCTAGGATGACATGCAGGAGAGGAGAGGCAAGACTACAACTGATGCCTTTGCCAGAGTGCCCCGAGCTCCGAGGTCGTCTGCAGTGCCAGTTCCTGACACAAGGGCAACCGCCTCAGCTCCAGCCGCAGCATCAGCTGCAACTCCAGCATCTACTTCAGCTCCAGCATCTACTTCAGCATCTACGGAAGCCTTCGTACTTGGAGTGATCCGGACTCCACCACCACCTGAAGATCAAGCCTGAGTGTCGACTTAGCACTATGCATTTTCTAGGAGCTTTTTGGTAACTTGTTGCCAAAGGGGGAGAAAATGTATAGATCATAGGCTTCGAGAGAGAGTGTTGCTTTTATTCTCTCTTGTTTTATTTGGTGGTTTTTCGAACTTCGTTTGCTTTTGTGTGAGATACTACGTCATTATCTGTGTGAGACATCGATGATCATGTGTTTGATCATAAGCTACACTTAATGTTTGCTTAATGCTATTTCTATCCTATCTATCTTATGTGATCACTCACTATTCTTGGTGATGAGTGCATGTATTTCATTCTTATCATTTTAAGCGCTCCACCAACATGTATGTGACATGAAAAAGTAACCCATGACTCTAACTCTTTGTGCATTTGCAGTCCAAAGCAAATTTTAAATATGCACAAATTTAGGGGGAGCTCTTACTTTTCACATACTTCTCAAAGCGACGATATATTTCATGCTTATTATCATTTGTTGAAGCTTTGATCTATATGTTGTCATCAATTACCAAAAAGGGGGAGATTGAAAGTGCAACTATCCCTAGGTGGTTTTGGTAATTCATAACAACATATAGCTCATTGAGCTAATGCTATTCCAAGATGATTATTTCAGGAAAGCTCAATGATTGGCATGGCATGGATGTGAAAGTGGAACCCTCAAAATGCTAAGGACAAAGGATTGGCTCAAGCTCAAAAGCTCAAGACTCTTCATTTTATATTTTAGTGATCCAAGATCACATTGAGTCTTTAGGAAAAGCCAATACTATCAAGGAGGGATGAGGTGTTGCTTAATGAGCCTCTTGCTTCATGTGCTTAATGATATGCTCCAAAATCCTCAGCTACTTTCCCATATCCACAAATGACCTAAACCCTAAGCCAAACTCGGTCATACCGATTCTATCTATCCGGCGCCACCGAGTTTCATATGTCATAAGCCACTGCCAAACCCTAGCAATTCGGTCCTACTGATAGGGATCTTGGTCTCACCGAGATGGGGTTGCAAACTCTCTGTTTCCCTTTCGTAACTTTTCGGTCTCACCGAAAGAGCGAATCGGTCCCACTGAGATTGCAATGTAAACTCTGTGTTTCCCTTTTGTAACTTTTCAGTTTCACCGAAAGAGCAAATCGGTCCCACCGAGTTCACCTGACCAACTCTCTGGTGAGCTTATTTCCAAACTCGGTCACCGAGTTTGTGTAATCGGTCTCACCGAGATTACGTTATGCCCAAACCCTAACAGAATCGGTCCTACCGAGTTGCATGTCAGTCCCACCGAAAATCTCTAATGGTCACTAGGTTTACTTTTTCGGTCTGACCGAGTTTATTTATTCGGTCCCACCGAGATTGGTAGATTGTGTGTAACGGTTGGATTTTGTGTGGAGGCTATATATACCCCTCCACCTCCTCTTCATTCGAAGAGAGAGCCATCAGAACACATACACCATTCCAACTCATATGTTCTGAGAGAGAACCACCTACTCATGTGTTGAGACCAAGACATTCCATTCCTACCATATGAATCTTGATCTCTAGCCTTCCCCAAGTTGCTTTCCACTCAAATCTTCTTTCCATCAGATACAAATCCTATGAGGGAGAGTTGAGTGTTGGGGAGACTATCATTTGAAGCACAAGAGCAAGGAGTTCATCATCAACACACTGTTTGTTACTTCTTGGAGAGTGGTGTCTCCTAGATTGGCTAGGTGTCACTTGGGAGCCTCCGACAAGATTGTGGAGTTGAACCAAGGAGTTTGTAAGGGCAAGGAGATCGCCTACTTCGTGAAGATCTACCGCTAGTGAGGCAAGTCCTTCGTGGGCGATGGCCATGGTGGGATAGACAAGGTTGCTACTTCGTGGACCCTTCATGGGTGGAGCCCTCCGTGGACTCGCACAACCGTTACCCTTCGTGGGTTGAAGTCTCCATCAACGTGGATGTAGGATAGCACCACCTATCCGAACCACGGGAAAAACATCCGTGTCTCCAATTGCGTTTGAATTTTCCAAACCCTTCCCTTTACATTCTTGCAAGTTGCATGCTTTACTTTCCGCTGCCTATATACTCTTTGCATGCTTGCTTGAATTATGTGATGATTGCTTGACTTGTCCTAAAATAGCTAAAATCTGCCAAGAACTAAAATTGGGAAAAGGTCAAGTTTTTATTTGGTCAAGTAGTCTAATCACCCCCCCCCCCCTCTAGACATACTTTCGATCCTACAAGATATTTTCACGAAGCCGTTGGATGAAGCAAGATTTCGCGAGTTAAGGCATGAGCTAAATATCGTTGATTCGAGCAATGTTGCTTGAACCCTTGCACACCCCACCACACTCAACTTGTTGTATTGTTTAGATGTAGGCATGGACATAGGGGGAGTGTTGTTCTCTCAATGAACTCTCCCTCCCCCCATTATGCATAAATTGATCAAATCTTTCACATTAGCCATTTTTTATGGTACTTGTGCTTCAAAGACGAGTTCTGTTCATGGGCCCAAGGATAACTCTTCGTGGTGCCATACTAGTTGACTCAAACATAGGTGGCTCCGGCCACCGCCCTCTCGTTGGAGAGGTTGTGTCTCGTGGTCGTCTCTTGTTGTCTTTTGCCCCTTCTTCTCCTAGTGTTTGAGCTTGTTGGTTGGTGTGGTGTTCGTTTGAAGTTTCCGTGCGGAGACCACTCTTTCTCTTGTGTTGGAAATGTGCTTCTTCTTGTGCTCACGGTACTACCGCGGCCTGCCACGGTACTACCGTGCGTGGAGTGTACGGTACTACCGGCCCAGCGCGGTACTACCGCCTAGGGGAGCAGTACTACCGCTTTGGTGCGGTCCTTCCGCCCAAGCGGTACTACCACAATGATACGCGGTACTACTGTGCTGTTGGAGGCGCGTGGGGATAAGGACGAGAACGTGGGGTTCTAACTTCCCCATACCCATTCGTCAGTTTCCCCCACTTCATCTCTCTCTCTCTCGCTCAAGAACGGGGCCGGAGTCCCGCGCCGGATCTCCGTCTCCGGGTGCTCTCTTTGGATTCCGACCGGTAGGATCGTTCCCCACCACTTCCTCTTGCCATGGACCAAGGTTTTTCCCCAAATCCCTCTCTTTCTTGTTGGTTCTCTTGTCTCTAGGTTTTTGGGGAGATGCTTGTGTTCTTGAGATTTTAGGCCAAATCTTTGCAATAGAAGGTTGTAGGAGAGTAGTGGTGCGTAGACATTTTACTTGATATATTGTCCCATGGTAGATGTGATCAACCGTAGTTCCGTCGTGGTTTCGCGCGTCTTCTCAGATTCAAAAGTAGGCTCGGATCTGACGCAGTGCGGTACTACCGTGCCTCTGATGCGGTACTACCGCTCGTCCGGTACTACCGCTTGTTCGGTGCGGTACTGCCGAACGTTCTGTGGCACTAAGGTCTTACTACCGCTCCAAGCCACGGTACTACCATATCCTCACATGGTACTACCGCGACTAGGAGCGGTACTAAAATTTTAGTACCGCATGACCAGGCAGCACTACCGTTGTTGTCCCATCTTCCTTGTGGCATTTATCCCGTATGTTTTCTACCTGTTTCCTTTGCTTTGTCGTGGTCTTTGCATTGATTCTTCTCGCTCTTTGTTTGTGCTTTCTCTTGTGCCTTAGGTGGTGGCTCTCGTCGTTCCAATCCCAGTCGTGACACTGGGTCCAAGCGACTGCGCAATCCTCAAGATGAAGCACCAGAGGGCTCCAATGCCCCCAAGCGCAATGTCAAGACCACTTCCAGCAAGCAAAAGGAACCTGCTAAGGGCATGGACGAGATTCCCCTCAATGAGTACGTCGAACGCCGGAAGATCAACCCTTATGTGAATGCTCGTGCTATCCTCAGAGGCACTGAGTTGTTTTGGACCAAGTAGCAGGCTCTCATTTATCTGGATGTGATCAAGAACAAGCAGAATACCTTCGTGGATGTCAAGTGGATAGACATGAATCACATGAGGAAGGACAAGTTTCGGGAGTATTTTGGAGAAGCTATGGATTTGGTGGACCAATTCGCTATTGAGCCTATGATCTCCTTCCACCTTGACTATGACCCTGAGCTTATCTGTCAGTTCTTTGCCTCAGTTTACTTTCACCCCGGGGATGAGCGGAGGATGACCTGAATGACCAATGGCCGTCAGTTGTCTGCTACCTGGAAGGAGTTCATGGGTCTGCTCCACATTCCTGATGACGGGCTTGACACACCCGTTGGTGTTCGTCCCCCGCCAATTCTGATTCTGCTAACAAGAACTTGCTTCAGCCGTACTATGTTGAGAAGGTGCTTCCTAGTGGCAAGTCGACTTGGGTGCTGAACTCTTTTCTGGATATCATGCATCACATCTTCCGCAACACTCTGTTCCCTCGCATTGGTGACAAGGACAAGTCCATTCCTATCTGGTGGACATGATGCTCTTGTGACCGGAGGCACGTTCGTCTCAGACTCAGCCACTTGATGTCTCACACATCATGTGGTGTGAGCTTCGGTTTGCGGTGTACACCCGCAAGGTACCTATCTATGGACCATACCTGTTTCTGTTGATCTCCACGACTTGGGAGAAGATGTACCCTGGTGATGAGTTCCTTGCTCCAGACTGGATTCGGCATGAGTCCATCAGTCTCCGCGTCAAGCCCAACTGGGCCAACACTACTACTCGTGCTGAGGCGTCTGCTGCTAGGAGGGCTGTTGGTGAGGAGGAGGCTGGTGCAGAGGATGTTGCTGAGGACCATGCTGCTAGGTCTTACCCACCTTCCTCTGAGCCGTCGTGGGCCAAGAAGTTGAAGGACAAGATGAAGACTCTCTTCTGCATGCAGGCGAAGGGGCGGTACAGGACTCACGTGGCATCCAAGGAGAGTCGTCGCCGCGACAAGAAGGTCATGAGGCTCTTTGGAGAGGATGTCTCTGGCGGTTCTGAGGATGCCATCACACCAGAGGCTGCTTGGATGGCAAAGCAAGGTTTCAAGTGGACTAGTTCTAAGGAGGACATCGAGGAGACCGTCCCCGCCGCCGAGTCTGACAAGGAGCACGTGGAGCATTGGGATGATTTCTCTGCCTGAGCCACCCCTTGTGTGTAGTTGTCCTCTTTGCCTTTTTGGCGTCTCGATGACAAAGGGGGAGAGAGTGTAGGGATTTGCGTGTTTGCGAGTCGTGTGTCGTGTTTGGTGTGTTTGCTTTGTCGTTTGGACCTCGTTTGTCTTTGTTTGATTTGTGCCTTTGAGACTTATCCTTCATATGGTGTAAGACATATGCACTCTATTCTATCTTAGTGAGCTTATGTTTGTGCTATCTTGTCTAGTGTTAGCCTTACTATTGCAAGATATGCCTTGTCTCTATAATATAGGGGGAGCTTTGATCCTAGTATGTGTGCCGTGCAGTCCAAAGCACCCATCTAGTTGGCACACATCTAGGGGGAGCCCGTCTATATTCTAGAGAGGAGGGGTTTGCGTTTGCTTAATATTATTTCCCTTGCGAAAATCCCGTATAGTAATCAATCCACCAAAAAGGGGGAGATTGTAAGGGCATATTTATCCCTAAGGTGTTTTGGTGATTGATGACAATGCGTTTGCGGACTAATCATGTGTCTTGAGTTTCCCAGACGTTTCTTCGCTAGGCACAAGACGGTTTGGTGTCCCTCAAAGACTATTGAAGATGGCATTTTTCTACGTTTCTTTTTGGTGGATTTGAGTCGTAGGAAAGCCGTGCTATTAAGAGGGGGTCCGCGTCTGAAAGGTTCGGGTGGAATCATCACGTACACGTTTCTTCCTAGTCCCCTCCTTTCCCCTGCACCTTGCAGCATCCTCCGCTTGTATCTCTTTACCTTGTTCTGGTTGCTGTGTTGGCTTGCGGTAGTACTGCTCCCTGGTGAGCGGTAGTACCGTAGGCACCAGCGGTAGTACCGTGCTATGGCGCGGTAGTACCGCAGGTGCCCACAGTAGTACCGCTCCTTTGGAGCCGTAGTACCGTGACCCCTAGGCCAAGTACCGCTCCCTCACGGTAGTAGGGGCGGATGTAATTTTTTACATCCGCGCTACTGCGGTAGTACCGCAACCCTTCCGTGGTAGTACTGTGCGCGGCCTGGCTCAGCTGCCAGGCGGTAGTACTGCTCCTCTGCGGTAGTACTGTGTCGGATTTTTGCTACGTCCATTTTCCAGCGGAAGTAGGCACGGATATTCTGTTATCCATGCTCTTCTCAGGCTTGGGGTTCCCTGCCTTGCAGTAGTACCGCAAGGGGGAGTGGTAGTACCGCGTCTGCGGAAGTACCATCCTCAGCCCTTGTGCTTAAGGTCTGCCCTAGCTGCTGCTGCTGCTGCTGCGGTAGTACCGCGGCTCCTCACGGTAGTACCACGTGGCCTCGCAGTAGTACCGCTGATCTGGAGCGGTAGTACCGCTGGTCGTGGGCTGGTGGGTGGATAACGGTTGGTTTTTCTTCCTTAGCTATATAAGGGGTGTCTTCTTCCTCGTGTTGACTACCTCTTCCAACCCTAAGCTCCATTGTTGCTCCAAGCTCCATTTTCGCCCGATCTCAGTCCCTAGCCAATCAAACTTGTTGATTTGCTCGGGTGTGGTTGAGAAGGCCCCGGTCTACACTTCCACCAAGAGAAATTTGATTCCCCCCACTAATCCCTTGCGGATCTTGTTACTCTTGGGTGTTTGAGCACCCTAGACGGTTGATGTCACCGCGGAGCCATAGTCCATTGTGGTGAAGCTTCATGGTGTCGTTGGGAGCCTCCAATTGAGTTGTGGAGATTGCCCCAACCTTGTTTGTAAAGGTTTGGTCGCCGCCTCCAAGGGCACCAATAGTGGAATCACAGCATCTCGCATTGTGTGAGGGCGTGAGGAGAATATGATGGCCCTAGTGGCTTCTTAGGGAGCATTGTGCCTCCACACCGCTCCAACGGAGACGTACTTCCCTCAAAGGGAAGGAACTTCGGTAACACATCCTCGTCTCCACCGGCTCCACTTTTGGTTATCTCGTGCCTTTACTCGTGCAAGCTTATTTGTGATACATCTCTTGCTTGCTTGTGTTCCTATCCTTGTTGCATCATATAGGTTGCTCATCTAGTTGCATATCTAGACAACCTACTTTGATGCAAAGTTTAAATTGTTAAAGAAAAGCTAAAAATTGTTAGTTGCCTATTCACCCCCCCCCCCCCCCCCGTCTAGTCAACCATATCGATCCTTTCAATGGGGATCATCAAAATTCATATAGGCTAGACATCTAGGGTTTAGCCATTACGATCTCGAGGTAGATCGACTCTTGTAACCCCTATACTCATCAAATACAATCAAGCAGGATGTAGGGTTTTACCTCCATTAAGAGGGCCCGAATCTGGGTAAACATCGTGTCCCCTTTGTCTCCTGTTACCTTCGATCGTCAGACGCACAGTTCGGGACCCCCCTACCCGAGATCGACCGGTTTTGACACCGACGCCATGGGCTACATATTTACTGTAGTGACCATGGGCCTCCTACGAGCCATAGGAACACTGGGCCTTCTACGGGCCATAGAAACAATGGGCCTTCTATGGGTCGTGGCATCAATGGGCCTTCTACAGGTCGTATGATCGATTGGTCAAACATGGGCCATTAACAGACCGCATTATGGGCCGTAAACGGGCTTGAGTTGGAATCGTCCATTCATGGGCCGACCATATCGGGCCATCGTTAATCGGTCGTATTTGATGATGCTATGAAAACGGCCCAACGGATTAACGGGCCACAAACGGGCCAACTGTAACCACGGGCTGAATTTGGCCCACAAGCAGAAAAGTCCAGTAACGAGCTGTAAGTAACCGAATGTTGGAAATGAACACAAGAATAAATGGGCCCTGAGAAGGCCGAAAGATAACACGGGTTGGAAACGGCCCAATGGAACAATGGGCCATTAATGGGTATAAAGCAAAACACTATTCATTACGGGCCAGTTTCACCACAGGCCGTTAATGGGCCAAGAGTTACAAAGGGCCTCATATGGGCCGAAAGATGTCATGGGCCATACATGGCCGGAAGTTACAATGGCTTGGAATCATATTGGATGGCCCAGATGAAGCTACTGGGCTTAATTCGGATAGGCCGTAATGGGTTGTGAGTTAGCGCGCCATAAATGGGCTATATACAAACAGGCCGTTAACAAGCTTTCCGTGGGTCGGGCCACTTCCTTTTGACCAACTCAAATGGGCCTGTCTTTTCACCAGAATGTGCCTCTGTGGGGGTCATGCCATGTGTCGACGTATCATAGGCACCTCCTATCCAATGAGTGGATGAGATCTGTCCCAACGGTGAGCCGACACGTGGTTCCTTCGGCCATTGAGAATTTTACACATGGAAAATCCCCATTGGTCCGGGCTGTTAACGGGTTATCGGATCCAAAACCAGACCTGATAGCTTAACAACAACCCGTTACGGTGGATGCCACGTGTCGGTTACCCTTGACAAAAGCACTTCCATGGCGCGTCATTTATCGTCATGGAAGTGGACACCTCCGTGATGATAATTTTGGTAATGTCATGGAACACTTCTACGATAGCACATGTATGACTATCTTGATTCTGTCATAAAATCATCATGGATGTACATACATGACAGAAAACGTGACCTACTGTGACAAACACGTATCATCACAAAAGTGTATTTTTTTGTAGTGAGGGTCCGCACGCTTAACGTTCGATGACGATATAGTATTATATGAGTTATGTGATTTGGTGACCGAATGTTGTTTGGAGTCCCGGATGAGATCACGGACATGACGAGGAGTCTTGATGGTCGAGAGGTAAAGATTGATATATAGGACGATGGTATTCGGACACCGGAAGTGTTTCGGGGGGTACCGGGTACTTATCGGGTCACCGGAAGGGGTTCCGGGCACCCCCGACAAAAGATATGGGCCAAGAGGGAAACACACCAGCCACAAGGGGCTGGTGCACCCCCCATATGGGTCGGCCTAGGTGGAGAAGGAAAGAGGAGAAGGGAAAGGAAAGAGTGGAATAGGATCCCCCCTTCCTTCCCTCCCCCCCCTTTCTTTCCGTCCCCCTCCGACAAACATGGCAAGGGGGCGCGGCCAAGGACAGGAGCCCAAGTAGGATTCGGGCCTACTTGGGGCGCCCCTTAGCCTCTCCCCTCTCCCTCCCACCTATATATATGAGGAGGGGGCGCCTATCATACCCCAGACAATTGCCTAGCCGTGTGTGGCGCCCCCTCCATCGTTTACACCCTCGGTCATATTTTCGTAGTGCTTAGGCAAAGCCCTGCGGAGATCACTTAACTATCACCGTCACCACGCCGTCGTGCTGACGGAACTCATCTACTACCTCAACGTCTTGCTAGATAAAGAAGGCGAGGGATGTCACTGAGCTGAACGTGTGCAGAATGCGGAGGTGCCGTGCGTTTGGTACTTGATCGGTTAAAGCGCGAAGAAGTTCGGCTACATCAACCGCGTTGTGAAATGCTTCCGCTTATGGTCTATGAGGGTTTGTAGATGCACTCTTCCCCTTGTTGCTATGCATCTCCATCGATAGATCATTGCGTGTGCGTAGATATTTTTTGTTTTCCATGCAATGATTCCCAACAGTGGTATCAGAGCCAGGTCTATGCATAGATGATATGCATGAGTAGAACACAAATAGTTGTGGGCAGTGATAGTCATACTGCTTACCACCAACGTCTTATTTTGATTCAGTGGTATTGTGGGATGAAGCGGCCCGGACCAACCTTACATGTCCACACACATGAGACCGGTTCCACCGACTGACATGCGACTAGTTTTGCATAAAGGTGGCTGGCGGGTGTCTATTTCTCCTACTTTAGTTAAATCGAATTTGACTGCGGTCAGTCCTTGAAGAAGGTTAAAACAACAAACTTGACGAAACACCGTTGTGGTTTTATGCGTAGGTAAGAACGGTTCTTGCTAGAAGCCCGTAGCAGCCACGTAAAACTTGCAACAAAAAAGTAGAGGACGTCTAACTTGTTTTTGCAGGGTATGTTGTGATGTGATATGGTCAAGACATGATGTGATAAACGTTATTGTATGACATGATCATGTTTTGCAAGTTATCGGCAACCGGTAGGAGCCTTTTGCTTGTGTCTTTCTTGTATGAAATGCAAACGCCATGTAATTGCTTTACTTTATCACTATGCGTCAGCGATAGTTGTAGAAGCAATAGTTGGCGAGACGACCACGACACAATGATGGAGATCAAGGTGTCAAGCCGGTGACAATGGAGATTATGACGATGCTTTGGAGATGGAGATCGAAAGCACAAGATGACGATGGCCATGTCATGTCTCATATTTTGATTGCATGTGATGTTTATCTTTTATGCATCTTATTTTGCTTAGAACGGAGGTAGCATTATAAGATGATCCCTTCACTAAATTTCAAGGTAAAAGTGTTCTCCCTAAGTATTCACCGTTGCTATAGTTCGTCGTGTTGAGACACCACATGATGATCGGGTATGATAGACTCTATGTTCACATACAATGGGTGCAAGACAGTTTTGCACATGCAGAATACTTGGGTTAAACTTGACGAACCTAGCATGTACAGACATGGACTCGGAACACTGGAGATCGAAAGGTTGAATGTGAATCATATAGTAGATATGATCAACATAGAGATGTTCACCATTGGTGACTACCCCATCTCACGTGATGATCGGGCATGGGTTAGTTGATTTGGATCACGTATCACTTAGATGACTTGAGGGATGTCTATTTAAGTGGGAGTTCTTTAGTAATATGATTAATTGAACTTAATCTATCATGAACTTAGTCTTAATAGTTTTTGCATGCCTATGTTGTAGATCAATAGCTCGCGATATAGCTTCCATATATTTTTGATACGTTCCTAGAGAAAACTAAGTTGAAAGATGATAGTAGCAATAATGCGGACTGGGTCCGTGATCTAAGGATTATCCTCATTGCTACACAAAAGAATTATGTCCTTGATGCACCGCTAGGTGACAAACCTATTGCAGGAGCAGATGCAGGCGTTATGAACGTGTTGCAAGCTCGATATGATGACTACTTGATAGTTTAGTGCGCCATACTTTACGACTTAGAACCAGGACTTCAAAAACGTTTTGAATGCCACGGAGCATATGAGATGTTCCAAGAAGCTCAAAAATGATATTTCAGATTCATGCCCATGTCGAGAGGTATGTGACCTCTGACAAGTACTTTGCCTACAAGATGGAGGAGAATAAGCTCAGCCAGTGAGCATGTACTCTGGTTGTCTGGGTACTACAATCGCTTGAATCAAGTGGGAGTTAATCTTCCAGATAAGATAGTGATTGACAGAGTTTTCTAGTCACTATCACCAAGCTACTAGAACTTCATGATGAACTATAATATGCAAGGGTGATGAAAATGATTCCCGACCTCTTTGCGATGCTGAAATCGGCGATGGTATAAATCAAGAAGAAGCATCAAGTTTTGATGGTTAACAAGACCAGTAGTTTCAAGAAAAAGGGCGAGGGAAAGAAAAGGAACTTCAAGAAGAATGGCGCGTAAGTTTCCACTCCCGTGAATAAGCCCAAAGCGGGACCCAAGCCTGAAATTGAGTGCTTCTACTATGAAGAAAATGGTCACTGGAAGTGGAACTACCCCAAATACTTGGCGGATAAGAAGGGTGGCAAAGTGAACAAATGTATATTTGATATACATATTATTGATGCGTATTTTACTAGTGTTCGAAGTAACCCCTAGGTATTTGATACCGGTTCAGTTGCTAAGATTAGTAACTCGAAACAGGAATTACAGAGACTAGTTAAAAGCAAGGTGACGATGTCTGTTGGAAATGATTCCAAGGTTGATATGATCACCATCACAAACTCCCTCTACCTTCGGGATTAGTGTTGAACCTAAATAAATGTTATTTGGTGTTTGCGTTGAGCATGAATATGATTAGATCATGATTATTGCAATACGTTTATTCATTTAAGTTAGAGAATAATTGTTGTTCTGTTTACATGAATAAAACCTTCTATGGTCATACACCCAATGTGAATGGTTTATTGAATCTCGGTCATAGTGATGCATGCTACCTCTTGAGCACTGCGTTGGTTTTCCCCGAAGAGGAAGGGATGATGCAGCAAAGTAGCGTAAGTATTTCCCTCGGTTTTTGAGAACCAAGGTATCAATCTAGTAGGAGGCTACGTGCGAGTCCCTCGCACCTGCACAAAACAAATAAATCCTCGCAACCAACGCAAACAGGGGTTGTCAATCCCTATAGGGCCACTTACGAGAGTGAGATCTGATAGATATGATAAGATAATATTTTTGGTATTTTTATGATAAAATATGCAAAGTAAAATAAAGGCAAAGTAAATAGCAAAGGAAATAACTAAGTAGTAGGAGATCAATATGATAAAGATAGACCCGGGGGCCATAGGTTTCACTAGTGGCTTCTCTCGAGAGCATAAGTATTCTACGGTGGGTGAACAAATTACTGTTGAGCAATTGACGAAATTGAGCATAGTTATGAGAATATCTAGGTATGATCATGTATATAGGCATCACATCCGAGACAAGTAGACCGACTCCTGCCTGCATCTACTACTATTACTCCACTCATCGACCGCTATCCAGCATGCATCTAGAGTATTAAGTTAAAAATAGAGTAACGCCTTAAGCAAGATGACATGATGTAGAGGGATAGACTCATGCAATATGAAGAAAATCCCATCTTGTTATCCTCGATGGCAACAATACAATACATGCATTGCTGCCCTTACTATCACCGGGAAAGGACACCGCAAGATTGAACCCAAAGCTAAGCACTTCTCCCATTGCAAGAAAGATCAATCTAGTAGGACAAACCAAACTAATAATTCAAAGAGACTTGCAAAGATAACCAATCATACATAAAAGAATTCAGAGAAGATTCAAATATTATTCATAGATAGACTTGATCATAAACCCACAATTCATCGGTCTCAACAAACACACCGCAAAAAGAAGATTACATCGAATAGTTCTCCACAAGAGAGGGGAGAACATTGTATTGAGATCCAAAAAGAGAGAAGAAGCCATCTAGCTACTAACTATGGACCCGTAGGTCTGAGGTAAACTACCCGCACTTCATCGGAGAGGCTATGGTGTTGATGTAGAAGCCCTCCGTGATCGATGCCCCCTCCAGCGGAGCTCCGGAACAGGCCCCAAGATGGGATCTCGTGGATACAGAAAGTTGTGGCGGTGGAATTAGGGTTTTGGCTCCGTTTCTGATCGTTTGGGGGTACGTGGATATATATAGGAGGAACGAGTACGTCGGTGGAGCAACAGGGGGCCCACGAGGGTGGAGGGCGCGCCCCCTACCTCGTGGCCTCCTGTTTCCTTTCTTGACGTAGGGTCCAAGTCTCCCTGGTCTTGTTCGTTGAGAAAATCACGTTCCTGAAGGTTTCATTCCGTTTGGACTCCGTTTGATATTCCTTTTCTTCGAAACCCTAAAACAGGCAAAAAACAGCAATTCTGGGTTGGGCCTCCGGTTAATAGGTTAGTCCCAAAAATAATATAAAAGTGGATAATAAAGCCCAATAATGTCCAAAACAGTAGATAATATAGCATGGAGCAATCAAAAATTATAGATATGTTGGAGACGTATCAAGCATCCCCAAGCTTAATTCCTGCTCGTCCTCGAGTAGGTAAATGATAAAAACAGAATTTTTTATGCGGAGTGCTACTTGGCATAATTTTAATGTAATTCTTCTTAATTGTGGTATGAATATTCAGATCCGAAAGATTCAAGACAAAAGTTCATATTGACATAAAAATAATAATACTTCAAGCATACTAACAAAGCAATTATGTCTTCTCAAAATAACATGGCTAAAGAAAGTTATCCCTACAAAATCATATAGTATGGCTATGCTCTATCTTCACCACACAAAATATTTAAATCATGCACAACCCCGATGACAAGCCAAGCAATTGTTTCATACTTTTGACATTCTCAAAACTTTTTCAACCTTCACGCAATACATGAGCGTGAGCCATGTATATAGCACTATAGGAGGAATAGAGTGGTGGTTGTGGAGAAGACAAAAAGGGAGAAGATAGTCTCACATCAACTAGGCGTATCACCGGACTATGTAGATGCCCATCAATAGATATCAATGTGAGTGAGTAGGGATTGCCATGCAATGGATGCACTAGAGCTATAAGTATATGAAAGCTCAAAAAGAAACTAAGTGGGTGTGCATCCAACTTGCTTGCTCGTGAAGACCTAGGGCATTTTGAGGAAGCCCATTAGTGGAATATACAAGCCAAGTTCTATAATGAAAGATTTTCACTAGTATATGAAAGTGATAACATGAGAGACTCTCTACTATGAAGATCATGGTGCTACTTTGAAGCACAAGTGTGTTAAAAGGATAGTAACATTGTCCCTTCTCTCTTTTTCTCTCATTTTTGTTCTTTTTTTTATTTCGGCCTTTTTATGGCCTCTTTTCTTTTTCTCTTTTTTTTATTTTTCGTCCGGAGTCTCATCCCGACTTGTGGGGGAATCATAGTCTCCATCATCCTTTCCTCACTGGGACAATGCTCTAATAATGATGATCATCACACTTTTATTTTTCTTACAACTCAACAATTACAACTCGATACTTAGAACAAAATATGACTCTATATGAATGCCTCCGGCGGTGTACCGGGATATACAATGACTCATGAGTGACATGTATGAAAGAGTTATGAATGGTGGCTTTGCCACAATTACGATGTCGACTACATGATCATGCTAAGCAATATGACAATGATGGAGTGTGTCATAATAAACGGAATGGTGGAAAGTTGCATGGCAATATATCTCGGAATGGCTATGGAAATGCCATAATAGGTAGGTATGGTGGCTGTTTTGAGGAAGGTATATGGTGGGTGTATGATACCGGCGAAAGGTGCGCGGTATTAGAGAGGCTAGCAAAGGTGGAAGGGTGAGAGTGCGTATAATCCATGGACTCAACATTAGTCATAAAGAACTCATATACTTATTGCAAAAATCTACAAGTTATCAAAGGAAAGTATTACGCGCATGCTCCTAGGGGGGTAGATTGGTAGGAAAAGACCATCGCTCATCCCCGACCGCCACTCATAAGGAAGGCAATCAAAAAATAAATCATGCTCCGACTTCATCACATAACGGTTCACCATACGTGCATGCTACGGGAATCACAAACTTCAACACAAGTATTTCTCAAATTCACAACTACTCAACTAGCACAACTTTAATATCACCATCCTTATATCTCAAAAGAATTGTCAAGTATCAAACTTATCATAGTATTCAACACACTCATAAGAAAGTTTTATTATTAATCTTGTATACCAAGAATATTAAGATTTCAAGCAAATTACCATGCTATTAAGACTCTAAAAATAATCTAAGTGAAGCATGAGAGATCAATAGTTTATATAAAACAAATCCACCACCGTGCTCTAAAGATATAAGTGAAGTACTAGAGCAAAATTATATAACTCAAAACATATAAGCGAAGCACATAGAGTATTCTAACAAATTCTAAATCATGTATGGCTCTCTCAAAAGGTGTGTACAGCAAGGATGATTGTGGTAAACTAACAAGCAAAGACTCAAGTAATACAAGACGCTCCAAGCAAAACACATATCATGTGGCGAATAAAAATATAGCTCCAAGTAAAGTTACCGATAGAAGTAGACGAAAGAGGGCATGCCTTCCGTGGCATCCCCAAGCTTTGGCTTTTAGGTGTCCTTAGATTATCTTGGGGGTGCCATGGGCATCCCCAAGCTTAGTCTCTTGCCACTCCTTGTTCCATAATCCATCAAATCTTTACCCAAAACTTGAAAACCTCACAACACAAAACTTAAAGTAGAAAATCGCGTGAGCTCCGTTAGCGAAAGAAAACAAAAGACCACTTCAAGGTACTGTAATGAACTCATTCTTTATTTATATTGGTGTTATACCTACTGTATTCCAACTTCTCTATGGTTTATAAACTATTTTACTAGCCATAGATTCATCAAAATAAGCAAACAACACACGAAAAACAGAATCTGTCAAAAATAGAACAGTCTGTAGTAATCTGTAGCTAGCGCAAGATCTGGAACACAAATAATTCTAAAATAAATTGCTGGACGTGAGTAATTTATATATTAATCATCTGCAAAAATAATTAACTAAATAGCACTTTCAAAATAAAAATGGCAGTAGTTCTCGTGAGCGCTAAAGTTTCTGTTTTTTACAGCAAGTTCAACAAGACTTTCCCCAAGTCTTCCCAACGGTTCTACTTGGAACAAACACTAATTAAACACGAAAAACACAACCAAAACAGAGGCTAGATAAATTATTTAATACTAAACAGGAGCAAAAATCAAGGAACAAAAATAAAATTGGGTTACCTCCCAACAAGCGCTATCATTTAACGCCCCTAGCTAGGCATAACAAGCAAGAATAGATCTAGGTATTGCCATCTTTGGTAGGAAATCCATAAGTGGCTCTAATAATAGATTCATAAGGTAATTTAATTTTCTTTCTAGGAAAGTGTTCCATGCCTTTCCTTAATGGAAATTGGAATCTAATATTTCCTTCCTTCATATCAATAATTGCACCAATCGTTGTAAGGAAAGATCTACCAAGAATAATAGGACATTAAGGATTGCAATCTATGTCAAGAACAATAAAATATATGGGCACATAATTCCTATTTGCAACAATAAGAACATCATTAATTCTTCCCATAGGTTTCTTAATAGTGGAATCCGCAAGGTGCAAGTTTAAAGAGCAATCATCAAAATCACGGAAACCTAACAAATCACACAAAGTCTTTGGAATCGTGGAAACACTAGCACCCAAATCACATAAAGCATAGCATTCATGATCTTTAATTTTAATTTTAATAGTTGGTTCCCACTCATCATAAAGTTTTCTAGGGATATAAACTTCCAATTCAAATTTTTCTTCATAAGATTGCATCAAGGCATCAACGATATGTTTAGTAAACGCTTTATTTTGACTATAAGCATGAGGAGAATTTAGCATGGATTGCAACAAGGAAATACAATCAATCAAAGAGAAATTTTCATAGTTAAATTCCTTGAAATCCATAATAGTGGGTTTAGCAACATCTAGGGTTTTAATTTCTTCAATCCCACTTTATCAAATTTAGCATCAAGATCAACAAATTCCGAATTCTTGGAACGCCTTCTAGGTAAAGGTGGATCATATTCAGTCCCATCATTATCAAGATTCATATTGCAAAACAAAGATTTAATAGGGGACACATCAATAACTTGTAGATCTTCATCTTTATTTTCATAGGAACTAGAAGAACACGCTCTTATAAAGGCATCTTTCTTATCACGCATCCTAGCGGTTCTTTCTTTGCACTCATCAATGGAAATTCTGATGGCTTTGAGAGACTCATTGATATCATGCTTAGGTGGAATAGATCTAAGTTTCAAAGAATCAACATCAAGAGCAATTCTATCAACGTTCCTAGCCAAATCATCAATCTTAAGCAATTTTTCTTCAATCCTAGCATTAAAATTCTTTTGCGAAGTAATAAATTCTTTAATATTAGATTCAAAATCAGAGGGCATCTTATTATAATTTCCATAAGAATTGTTGTAGGAATTACCATAATTATTAGAAGGGTTACTAGGATAAGGCCTAGGATTAAAATTTCCTCTATACGCGTTGTTACCAAAATTGTTCCTACCAACAAAATTCACATCCATAGATTCATTATTATTCTTAATCAAAGTAGACAAGGGCATATCATTAGGATCAGAAGAAACACTCTTATTAGCAAATAATTTCATAAGTTCATCCATCTTCCCACTCAAAACATTAATTTCTTCTATCGCATGCACCTTTTTATTAGTAGATCTTTCAGTATGCCATTGAGAATAATTAACCATAATATTATCTAGGAGTTTAGTAGCTTCTCCTAAAGTGATTTCCATAAAAGTGCCTCCCGCGGCCGAATCTAAAAGATTTCTAGAAGCAAAACTCAATCCGGCATAAAAATTTTGTATAACCATCCACAAATTTAAACCATGAGTAGGGCAATTACGTATCATTAATTTCATTCTCTCCCAAGATTGTGCGACATGTTCATGATCAAGTTGCTTAAAATTCATAATATCATTTCTAAGAGAGATGATCTCAGCGGGAGGAAAATACTTAGAGATAAAAGCATCTTTGCACTTGTTCCATGAATCAATACTATTTTTAGGCAAAGACGAAAACTAAGCTTTAGCACGATCTCTAAGCGAAAAAGGAAATAGATTAAATTTAACAATATCATTATACACATCTTTCTTCTTTTGCATGTCACACAAATCAACGAAGCTATTTAGATGGGTAGCGGCATCTTCACTAGGAAGGCCGGAAAACGGATCTTTCATGACAAGATTCAGCAAAGCAGTATTAATTTCACAAGATTCAACATCTGTAAGAGGAGCAATCGGAGTGCTAATAAAATCATTATTGTTGGTATTGGTGAAGTCACACAATTTAGTATTATCTTGAGCCATCGTGACAAGCAAGCAAACTAACACACAAGCAAACAGAAAGCAAGCGGGCAAATAGAGAGGGAGGATAGAGAGAGAGGGCGAATAAAACGGCAAGGGTGAAGTGGAGGGAGAGGAAAATGAGAGGCAAATGGCAAATAATGTAATGCGGGAGATAAGGGTATGTGATGGGTACTTGGTTTGTTGACTTTTGCGTAGGCCTCCCCGGCAACGGCTCCAGAAATCCTTCTTGCTACCTCTTGAGCACTGTGTTGGTTTTCCCCAAAGAGGAAGGGATGATGCAGTGATGTCTACTACACAACCTTCTTCTTGTAGACGTTGTTGGGCCTCCAAGTGCAGAGGTTTGTAGGACAGTAGAAAATTTCCCTCAAGTGGATGACCTAAGGTTTATCAATCCGTAGGAGGCGTAGGATGAAGATGGTCTCTCTCAAGCAACCCTGCAACCAAATAACAAAGAGTCTCTTGTGTCCCCAACACACCCAATACAATGGTAAATTGTATAGGTGCACTAGTTTGGCGAAGAGATGGTGACACAGGTGGTATATGGATAGTAGATATAAGTTTTTGTAATCTGAAAATATAAAAACAGCAAGGTAACTAATGATAAAAGTGAGCACAAACGATATTGCAATGCTAGGAAACAAGGCCTAGGGTTCATACTTTCACTAGTGCAAGTTCTCTCAACAATAATAACATAATTGGATCATATAACTATCCCTCAACATGCAACAAAGAGTCACTCCAATGTCACTAACAGCGGAGAACAAACGAAGAGATTATGGTAGGGTACGAAACCACCTCAAAGTTATTCTTTCCAATCAATCCGTTGGGCTATTCCTATAGGTGTCACAAATAGCCCTAGAGTTCGTACTAGAATAACACCTTAAGACACAAATCAACCAAAACCCTAATGTCACCTAGATACTCCAATGTCACCTCAAGTATTCGTGGGTATGATTATACGATATGCATCACGCAATCTCAGATTCATCTATTCAACCAACACATAGAACCTCAAAGAGTGCCCCAAAGTTTCTACCGGAGAATCACGACGAAAACGTGTGCCAACCCCTATGCATAGGTTCATGGGCAGAACCCGCAAGTTGATCACCAAAACATACATCAAGTGAATCACGTGATATCCCATTGTCACCACAGATATGCATGGCAAGACATACATCAAGTGTTCTCAAGTCATTAAAGACTCAATCCGATAAGATAACTTCAAAGGGGAAACTCAATCCATTACAAGAGAGTAGAGGGGAAGAAGAAACATAAGATCCAACTATAATAGCAAAGCTCGCGATACATCAAGATCGTGCCAAATCAAGAACACGAGAGAGAGAGAGAGATCAAACACATAGCTACTGGTACATACCCTCAGCCCCAAGGGAGAACTACTCCCTCCTCGTCATGGAGAGCATCGGGATGATGAAGATGGCCACCGGAGAGGGATTGCCCCCTCCGGCAGGGTGCCGGAACGGGTCTAGATTGGCTTTCGCTGGCTACGGAGGCTTCTGGCGGCGGAACTGCCGATCTATTGTGCTCCCCGATCGTTTTAGGGTATATGGAGATATATAGGCGGAAGAAGTACGTCAGGGGAGCCACGAGGGGCCCATGAGGGTGGAGGGCGCGGCCAGGGGGTGGGTGCGCCCCCTGCCTCGTGGCTTCCTCGTTGCTTCCCTTACGTGAAATCCAAGTTTCCCGGGTTGCTTTCCTTCCAGAAATAAGTTCCGTGGAGTTTCGGGTCAATTGGACTCCGTTTGATTTTCCTTTTCTGTGATACTCTAAAACAAGGAAAAAACAGAAACTGGCACTGGGCTCTAGGTTAATAGGTTAGTCCCAAAAATCATATAAAATAGCATATAAATGCATATAAAACATCCAAGGTTGATAATATAATAGCATGGAATAATCAAAAATTATAGATATGTTGGAGACGTATCATGCAGCAAAGTAGCGTAAGTATTTCCCTCGGTTTTTGAGAACCAAGGTATCAATCCAGTAGGAGGCTACGCGCGAGTCCCTCGCACCTGCACAAAACAAATAAATCCTCGCAACCAACGCAAATAGGGGTTGTCAATCCCTATAGGGCCACTTACGAGAGTGAGATCTGATAGATATGATAAGATAATATTTTTGGTATTTTTATGATAAAAGATGCAAAGTAAAATAAAGGCAAAGGAAATAGCAAAGGAAATAATTAAGTAGTAGGAGATCAATATGATAAAGATAGACCCGGGGGCCATAGGTTTCACTAGTGGCTTCTCTCGAGAGCATAAGTATTCTACGGTGGGTGAACAAATTACTGTTGAGCAATTGACAGAATTGAGCATAGTTATGAGAATATCTAGGTATGATCATGTATATAGGCATCACGTCTGAGACAAGTAGACCGACTCCTCCCTGCATCTACTACTACTACTCCACTCATCGACCGCTATCCAGCATGCATCTAGAGTATTAAGTTAAAAACAGAGTAACGCCTTAAGTAAGATGACATGATGTAGAGGGATAGACTCATGCAATATGAAGAAAACCCGATCTTGTTATCCTCGATGGAGACAATACAATACGTGCCTTGCTGCCCTTACTGTCACCGGGAAAGGACACCGCAAGATTGAACCCAAAGCTAAGCACTTCTCCCATTGCAAGAAAGATCAATCTAGTAGGCCAAACCAAACTGATAATTCGAAGAGACTTGCAAAGATAACCAATCATACATAAAAGAATTCAGAGAAGATTCAAATATTATTCATAGATAGACTTGATCATAAACCCACAATTCATCGATCTCAATAAACACACCGCAAAAAGAAGATTACATCGAATAGTTCTCCACAAGATAGGGGGAGAACATTGTATTGAGATCCAAAAAGAGAGAAGAATCCATCTAGCTACTAACTATGGACCCGTAGGTCTGAGGTAAACTACTCACACTTCATCGGAGAGGCTATGGTGTTGATGTAGAATCCCTCCGTGATCAATGCCCCCTCCGGCGGAGCTCCGGAACAGGCCCCAAGATGGGATCTCGTGAATACAGAAAGTTGCGGCGGTGGAATTAGGGTTTTGGCTCCGTTTCTGATCGTTTGGGGGTATGTGGATATATATAGGAGGAAGGAGTACGTCGGTGGAGCAACAGGGGCCCATGAGGGTGGAGGGCGCGCCTAGTGGGGGTGGGCGCGCCCCCCTACCTCGTGGCCTCCTGTTTCCTTTCTTGACGTAGGGTCCAAGTCTCACTGGTCTTATTCGTTGAGAAAATCACGTTCCCGAAGGTTTCATTCCGTTTGGACTCCGTTTGATATTCCTTTTCTTCGAAACCCTAAAACAGGCAAAAAACAACAATTCTGGGTTGGGCCTCCGGTTAATAGGTTAGTCCCAAAAATAATATAAAAGTGGATAATAAAGCCCAATAATGTCCAAAATAGTAGATAATATAGCATGGAGCAATCAAAAATTATAGATACATTGGAGACGTATCAATGCACATCTACCATTCTTAAGAAGTTGCTCCCCACTTCTACCTATTCTCTCACCATGCACACTATCCACATTAGCAACTATGCCATCTCAGCAAAAAACTGATCCCACGAGGACATGTCGTCACTTTCTTGCTCCACCCATGAACCAGCAGCTAACGTACATTATTGGCCACAAATGCAGCCACCAATGAACGAGCAACCCACGTATTTAAACTATTGATGCATCTCCCAACAGTTCTCCCCAAGCGTTTTAGTCTATTCGGCTCTTCGCTATTGTCTCTTCCTCCACCTTCCATCCATGGTTCCCTTCATCTCCCTCAATCAATAAATCTCCATTGTCTACTGCAGTCCTTCCGGTTCTTCTCTTCTTCCCTCTATTTATGCATCTGTCAAAATTGCTTTTGTTGCCGACCAAGAGCCCCAAGATGGCTGTCGGTGCAGACTATGTTGGTCCAAGCCTACGCCTCCCTTTTGACCCGACCACAGTGAACCACGCATGCCACCCCCGATGTCCTCCTCGAGCATCACCTGCGCTAGAGGTGATGGCGCTGCTTCCTCTTTATCTTCAAATATCTGAACGATGTTGTTTTGATTCAGCTTGCTTGGAAGATCTTATTCAGAATCAGAATAGCTGGGAAGGGCAAGAGCAGAAGAGCTGAGAAGGGCGAGAGCGACGACCGCAAGGTGTACTTTGGCGACGCTCATGGAGGCCACGCCGAGCAAGGTGTAGTCTACTAGATCCCAATCCAAGTAGTGCCTCTCTCGCCCGAGGTAATATCCGGAAGATGAGGCCGCCCCCATCGTTTCTTCATCAAGATCTCCACGTCTGTGTAGTTTCCCTGGTGGCCTGGACATTGCGGCATGTGTAGGACAATTGGAGATGCATATGCGCTTTTCGTTCCTGATGTGTATAACTGCATATGCAAGTTGTTTTCATCTTTTTAGTGATTTATTTTTGAGACTTTAGTCATTAATTTATGGCCTGAACATGTGTACAGATTCTAAAATGTATGGATGTGTTTCTACCAGATGGCTCTATATCTTGTGCTTTCCCTTTGAAAAGTGTGGGTTCCTATTATAGATAACCAATCCGAAAATTTTGTTAGTGGTTTTGTGAGGCCTCAATCCAGGTTTCATGCTTCAAGGTGTTTGTTTCGGGTTTGGCTTAGGCTTAGTTTTCAATGAAACGTATGCCCAACCCCAGGATCATCAGGTACCATTCCATTCTGTGTATGTCGCTATTCTTCGTCATAAAAGTGATCAAGGTGTACAATGCAAGCTAATTTCTAATTTTTTTGTGGGTGAAATTTCCATTTAGGCGCACTAACATTGTGGGGATCACAAATTAGCATGAAATATCTTAGTTTTTTGCTACGTTGCACTTCTAATAGACAATCAAATTGTATTATGTTCAATTATTATGAGACAAATCTCATCAGATGTCATTTCCTATTCTATATTATTGATAATTCATTTTAATTTCCACAAAAAAGGATGCATTTAATTTGCGTTGGAGATACTCTGCAAAAGACTAATTCGTCTAATTTTATATAATTCCATCAAAGGCCCAAACAAACATATATTGTATTTCTTTTCAAGGTCTACTTTTTTGTCAATCATGATCCTGCTCCTAGGTTGTATTCCCACGGCAACGCACAGGGTATCATCTAGTATTCATAATATTGATGCCAAAATATACAAAGTTGATAATGATAGTGCAATATATTTTTGGCACTGCCGTTTAGGTCATATTGGTGTAAAGCGCATGAAGAAACTCCATGCTGATGGACTTTTGGAATCACTTGATTATGAATCATTTGATACTTGCGGACCATGCCTCATGGGCAAGATGACTATAACTCTGTTCTCCGAAAAAATGAGGCGAACTAATGACTTATTAGAAATAATACATACCGGTGCATGCGGTCCGATGAGTGTTGAGGCACGCGGCGGGTATCGTTGTTTTCTGACCTTCACATATGATTTAAGTACATATGGGTGTATTTATTTAATAAAACACAAGTCTGAAACATTTGAAAAGTTCAAAGAATTTCGGAGTGAAGTAGAGAATCATCGTAACAAGAAAATAAAGTTTCTACGATCTGATCATGGAGGCGAATATTTGATTTACCAGTTTGGCCTTCATTTAAAACAATGTGGAATAGTTTCGCAAGTCACGCCACCTGGAACATCGCAGCGTAATGGTGTGTCTGAACATCATAACCGTACTTTATTAGATATGGTGCGATCTATGATGTCTCTTACCGATTTACCACTATCGTTTTGGGGTTGTGCATTAGAGACAGCCGCATTCACGTTAAATAGGGCACCGTCTAAATCCGTTGAGACGACACCGTATGAACTATGGTTTGGCAAGAAACCTAAGCTGTCGTTTCTTAAACTTTGGGGGTGCAACACTTATGTCAAAAGGCTTCAGCCTGATAAACTCGAACCCAAACCGAAAAAGTGCGTCTTCATAGGATACCCTAAGGAAACAATTGGGTACACCTTCTACCACAGATCCGAAGGCAAGATCTTTGTTGCCAAGAATGGAATATTTCTAGAGAATGATTTTCTCTCGAAAGAAGTGAGTGGGAGGAAAGTACAACTTGATGAGGTAATTGTACCTTCTCCCAATTTGGAAAGTAGCACATCAGAGAAATCTGTTCCCGTGATGCCTACACCAACTAGAGAGGAAGCTAATGATGATGATCATGAAACTTCAGATCAAGTTATCACTGGACCTCGTAGGTCAAACAGAGCACATTTCCGCACCAGAGTGGTACGGTAATCTTGTCCTGGAAGTCATGTTACTAGACCATGGCAAACCTACGAACTATGAAGAAGCTATGATGAGCCCGGATTCCGATAAATGGCTTGAGGCCATGAAATCTGAGATAGGATCCATGTATGAGAACAAAGTGTGGACTTTGGTGGACTTCCCAATGATCGGTAAGCCATTGAGAATAAATGAATCTTCAAGAAGAAGACTGGCGCTGATGGTAATGTCACCATCTACAAAGCTCGACTTGTCACGAAAGGTTTTTGACAAGTTTAAGGGGTTGACTACGATGAGACCTTCTCACCCGTAGCGATGCTTAAGTCTGTACGAATCATGTTAGCAATTGCCACATTTTATGAAATCTGGCAAATGGACGTAAAAACTGCATTCCTTATTGGAGTTTTTAAAGAAGAGTTGTATATGATGCAACCAGAAGGTTTTGTCGATCCTAAAGGTGCTAACAAAGTGCGCAAGCTCCAGCGATCCATCTATGGACTGGAGCAAGCATCTCGGAGTTGGAATATACGCTCTGATGAGGTGATCAAAGCATATGGTTTTATACAGACTTACGGTAAAGTCTGTATTTACAAGAAAGTGAGTGGGAGCTTTGTAGCATTTCTGATATTATATGTGGATGACATATTATCGATTGGAAATGATATAGAATTTCTAGATAGCATAAAAGGATACTTGAATAAGAATTTTTCAATGAAAGACCTCGGTGAAGCTACTTATATATTGGGCATCAAGATCTATAGGGATAGATCAAGACGCTTAATAGGAATTTCACAAAGCACATACCTTGACAAAATTTTGAAGAAGTTCAAAATGGACCAGTCAAAGAAAGGGTTCTTGCCTGTGTTGCAAAGTGTGAAGTTGAGTAAGACTCAAAGCCCGACCACGGCAGAAGATAGAGAGAAAATGAAAATCATTCCCTATGCCTCAGCCATAGGTTCTATAAATTATGCCATGCTGTGTACCAGACCTATTGTGTGCCTTGCCATGAGTTTGGCAAGGGGGTACAATAGTGATCCAGGAATAGATCACTGGACAGCGGTCAAAATTATCCTTAGAGGACTAAGGAAATATTTTCTCGGTTATGAGGTGATGAAGACTTTGTCGTAAAGAGTTACGTCGATGCAAGCTTTGACAAGATTTAGATGACTATGAGTATAAATCTGGATACATATTGAAAGTGGGAGAAATTATCTAAGAATAGCTCCATGCATAGCGTTGTAGACATAAAAATTTACAAAATACATACAGATCTGAATGTGTCAGGCCCGTTGACTAAACTTCTCTCACAAGCAAAACATGATCACACCTTAGTGCTCTTTGGGTGTTAATCACATGGTGATGTGAACTAAATTATTGACTCTAGTAAACTCTTTGGGTGTTGGTCACATGTCGATGTGAACTATGGGTGTTAAATCACATGGTGATATGAACTAGATTATTGACTCTAGTGCAAGTGGGAGATTGAAGGAAATATGCCCTAGAGGCAATAATAAAGTTGTTATTTTATATTTCCTTATTCATGATAAAGGTTTATTATTCATGCTAGAATTGTATTGACCGGGAACATTAATACATGTGTGAATACATAAACAAACACCGTGTCCCTAGTGAGCCTCTATTAGACTAGCTCGTTGATTAAAGATGGTTAAGGTTTCCTAACCATGGACATGAGTTGTCATTTGATAACGGGATCACATCATTAGGAGAACGATGTGATGGGCAAGACCCATCCGTAAGGTTAGCATAATGATCATTCAGTTTTATTGCTATTGCTTTCTTCATGTCAGATACATATTCCTTTGACTATGAGATTATGCAACTCCCGGATACCAGAGGAATGCCTTGTGTGCTATCAAACGTGACAACGTAACTGGGTGATTATAAAGATCCTCTATAGGTATCTCCGAAGGTGTTTATTGAGTTGGCATAGATCGAGATAAGGATTTGTCACTCTAAGCTTCGCGGAGGTATCTCTGGGCCCTCTCGGTAATACACATCATAAGCTTGCAGGCAAACAACTAGGGAGTTAGTCACGAGGTGATGTATTACGGATCGAGTAAAGAGACTTGCCAGTAACGAGATTGAATTAGGTATGAAGATACCGACGATCGAATCTCGGACAAGTAACATACCGATGGACAAAGGGAATTACATATGTTGTCATAACAGTTCGATCGATAAATATATTCATAGAATATGTAGGAGCCAATATGGACATCCAGGTTCCGCTATTGGTTATTGACCGGAGAGGTGTCTCGGTCATGTCTACATAGTTCTCAAACCCGTAGGGTCCGCACGCTTAACGTTCGATGACGATAAAGTATTATATGAGTTATGTGATTTGGTGACCGAATGTTGTTCGGTGTCCGGGATGAGATCACAAATATGACGAGGAGTCTCGAAATGGTCAAGAGGTAAAGATTTATATATATAGGGTGATGGTATTCGGACACCGGAAGTGTTTCGGAGGGTACCGGGTACTTATCGGGTCACCGAAAGGGGTTCCGGGCACCCTCGACAAAAGATATGGGCCTTATGGGCCAAGGGGGGAAACGCATCAGCCACAAGGGCTTGTGCGTCCCCCATATGGGCCGGCCTAGGAGGAGAAGGAAAGAGGAGAAGGGAAAGGAAAGAGTGGAATAGGATTCCCCCTTCCTTCCCTCTCCCCCACTCTTTCCTTCCCCCTCTGACAAACATGGCAGGGGGGCAGCCAAGGGCAGGAGCCCAAGTAGGATTCAGACCTACTTGGGGCGTCCCTTGGCCTCTCCCCTCTCCCTCCCACCTATATATATGAGGAGGGGGTGCCTAGCACACCCCAGACAATTGCCTAGCCGTGTGCGGCGCCCCCTCCACCGTTTACATCCCCGGTCATATTTTTGTAGTGCTTAGGCGAAGCCCTGCGGAGATCATTTCACCATCACCGTCACCACGCCGTCGTGCTGACGGAACTCATCTACTACCTCGACGTCTTGCTGGATCAAGAAGGCGAGGGGCGTCACCGAGCTGAACGTGTGCAGAACGCGGAGGTGCCGTGCGTTTGCTACTTGATCGGTTGAAGCACGAAGAAATTCGACTACATCAACCACGTTGTGAAACGCTTCCGCTTACGGTCTACGAGGGTACGTAGACACACTCTTCCCCTCGTTGCTATGCATCTCCATGGATACATCATTGCATGTGTGTAGATTTTTTCCATGCAACGATTCCCAACAGATGCTCCTAGAAGAAAGACAGCTGAGGGCCGAAGCCTACATGAGCCTTCTTTTTTGCGACGATAGATGAATCTTGATGCCCTTTTGGAGTGGAGGGATGAAATGCCGAACAATCTCAAAAAAGAAAATGTCAAACAAAAAAACACCAGGTGTCATTTATGCATTCCTCTTCACTCGTTTTTTTCTTCAAAGAAAACTTTCAATCTATTCACCAATTGTCAAGGTAGTACAAAGAACACCAGAAGTAAAAATTACATCCAGGTCCGTAGACCACCTAGCAACGACTACAAACACTGTAGCGAGCCGAAGGCGCACAACCGTCATCGCCCTTCCCTCGTCGGAGCCGGGCAAATATTGTTGTAGTAGACAGTCGGGAAGTCGTCATGCTAAGGCCCCATAGGACTAACACACCAGAGCAGCAACCGCCATCGATGAAGAGAATCCTAGATCGGAAAGATCCAACCTGCAGACACGTAGACGTAGGAAGACCGGATCCAAGAGGATCCATCGAAGACAAACGCCGGCCGGATCCCACGAGATCCGCCGGAGACACACCTCCACACGCCCTCCAACAACCCTAGAAACATCGCCGGGACGGGGACTAGGCAGGGAGGACTTTATTCCATCTTCAAGAAGCCGTCTCCGCCTCGTGTTCCTGAGCATGGCACAAACCCTAACATAACTAAAAAAACACATAAAAACATAGCCCTCCTGCCGGCAAGGGCCGGGATCCATCGCGCCTCCATGATCCAAAGACCATAGGAGACGAGATGGACCAGCACCGGCACCGGCGAGAGGCACGGAAACCCTAACTGAGGAGGCATCACAAGATGGCTTAACTATTACAGAATATCTCCTCACTCGTTTTAAGTGGGCTTCAAATTAGGGAAGAATGTTTTTGCTGTTGTGCATCCACATTATCCAAATAGGTATGACCCATTTTAATTCTTCCTGGATAAAGCATTTAGTTTGTTGAGACACTACGAATTATGCTACACCTGTGAACCAAAAATACATCCTGCGACTCGAGTAGCATGTTCCATAAACAGTGTATCCGCGTAAACATACACTAATATTTTCAATCAGTTTTGGTATCCCCAGACCCAAACACATGCATGCATGTTGCATGTTTGTGGGTGGGACCTTGTGGTTTTAGCACCGCAAGTGCTGTGATAGATAGTACGACCCCAACTCATCCGGTATTCGCAGCGGTGGCCGTGGACGCAAGGCGCGCCAAATCACGAGTCATACATGCTGGGCTGCACAAAGCCGTGCGTGTTTTCTAGTAGCAGTGGTACGTACGTTGACGCGGGCTGGAGCTACCACTCAAGACTCAAGACTCAAGAGGATGGCCGGCCGGCCGGCCGGCCAAGAGCAAACACGTTACGTTGCGTACGGGCGCGCTACAGCGCACACGCCATGAAGTCGGAGAGGGGAGCGGACGGACGGACGGAGAGGGAGAGGGAGAGGGCCGGAGCCCGGAGACGAGATGCGATGCGGGCGCATTCAATTTCACGGAGGACGTACTGGTAGACGTTGGTGCTGGAACTTTATGGTCGCCTGCCCCCCCTCCGTCCGGCCATCACGCCCTTTATCTCCATTTATTTTCAGTTATATCGATTCTTTATTCACTCGCATCGTCCCGTCTTTAAGCTTGCTTTCTGTGGACCAGTGGATATCCAGAGCCATCCGGCCGGGCGATCGATGCAATGCAACGAACCAACCCGACGTACATTTTTACCAACACAACCCAAGCATATGCCAATACACGCAAGAGTATCCAGTCTCGTTATTTCTTGCTGTACCTCAGTACCTGCATGCATGATTCTTGGACGAGTGCTGTAGTTGCATGTAACCTATAACTAATAATACAGGGTCAACGCTTGTCTTCTGAGTCATGAGAAGGACAGGACACGGCCGGGCACACAGGCAGAGCGGCTAGCTAGCTGTACGACTACGTAATACAAGTGTCAGATTAGGGAATTAAACTCCCGGCGGTGCTCCTATCTGCCACCAGCTAGCGGCCGGAGATGGTTATGGGGTTGACTCTCTAGACTCCAGAAGTTTGCTTCGATCCCAACTCCTACACATCCATGGCAACCGGCGGCTAGCCAGCTATAGCTATAGCTAGCTGGCCCAGATACTTCCATGGAGTCGAGTTGTTTGACTCTTCCCCTAGCTCCAGCTAGCGAGTAGTCAAGTTGCTTCGCCTCCGCCAACGGCTTGAATGCACAGGCGTCACGGCCGGCGCCGGTGGCTGCCGCCGAAACTCTTTTCAGATTAGCCGTTCGCGACAAGGGAACGCGCGCGTGCGTGGCCACCCGGCGCCACCACACCCAGCCCATGTGTTCCAAAAACGATGCTATCTCGTCTCTGTTCAGCGCCCCTCGTTTTCCTACTCCAAAATGGACATAAATGAAAGTATTCCTATCTGATGGAGTAGACCTCAAGCCCTCAACCACCATCCTCCCAACAAGACGATCGGGCTAGCGTCCAAGTTTGACCTAAGGAAGCCTCGTGCGTACGGCCGGCCGTCCACGGGGCCTGTATACATACATACATGCACCGTATCGAACCTAGCTCGCGGGCAGGCACGATGGATGGATGGATGGATGGATACACCACCGTGGAGTGTTGTTGCCCCGGTGCAGTTGGACGTCCATTCTGGCCGTAATGAGGTCCGCCCCGCCCCGGTGCAGCTCCAACCGCGCGCCCCAACTGCACGCACCCATGGTGACCATGATGCACCATCATCTCCGACCCTGGTGTGGTATCCCGATGGACAACCGCGCGACGGCAACGCTGACGGCGATGCGTAACACGAGCGGCGGGGGCACTGTGCTTCTCTTCTGTGGCTGTGGGCTCTTGTCTGTCTCCGCGCCAGTCTCCTGGCCACTTGACCACCATAACTACTACTCCAGCACCCAGCACCCAGCACCCAGCACCCAGCCGTATGATTTGACTGAATAACCACACAGTGCCTTCAGCACGAAGAGGAAACCACGATAGCCCTCTGTCAATCTATGCTCTGCTGCTAACAGTTATTACTTATTACTGACGGCCGGGGAACGTAGCACCGAGGCCCCGCGCGGACCATCTATAGCGTTCGGTAGAGCTCACCGACTTGCATTCCAGCGTGCAACACATCGTACTACTAGCCTAGTACTACTACTGTATGTTCCCATCGAGCGAGAGCATATCAGCCATATTCGTGAAATGGTTAGTTCGAGTGGACATCACGGAGGCCGCACGGGTCGCCGAGTAAATGCACGATAGCTAGCTAGCTAGTACAGTGGTACTACTACTACTAGTAGGATGCATGAACGATATTTCTGATGTCCACGGTGCAGACTTCAGGCTCAGGGCGAGAGACGTTCACACGAAGGATTTGATCGAGCAGCGACGAAAGAGGAAAGTTTCATGGCACGGAGTGTTATATCCACCGATTCAGGCTGTCTGCGGCCTGCGTGCCACTTGGAAAACGAACGGCATTCAAAGCTCAAACCTTCAACTGCAAACAGATACGTATACAATTCTATTTTTTTGACGGGAAACACAGGTACGTACAGTTATTGTGGTACTCCTACAACGACGGTAACAGCAAAAGGGGCTTTGTCTTGGAGCCACGAAGGTTTTCATCTCATGTGCATGCATGAACCATGCATGGTCATGGGCCGAGCGAGTTGCTGGCACAGTGGCATCCAGCGAGGAAAACGGTGCCAGAATAGCAAAACGGGTCGAACTGGAAAGGAGTGCTAGTGGCACCACCATCCATCCATCCATCCACAACACGTGACGATAATCCGTGTGGTACACTAGAAGAACAGTTGGTTCGTTCAGGTTGAGGTCTCCCTCATCCCCACAGCCGTCATGACGCGGGAGTCGCCATGCCCTACAACCGCATGACCACATGACTTTTGCGTCTCGGAAAGCTGCACACAACGATCGCAGTGCAGTGCTCGACGGTTTCGTTTCTCCACTACGTACAGTCGGCATTGTCACGTGCGGGAAACTATTCATCGCCAGGGGAGAAGATGAGATGAGACGAGATCACGTTCAAACTTGGCACACAACCGTGGTACATCTCTTTTAAGTAGAACCCATCCACTACCTATACTGCATGCATCATGGCAAGAAGCTTGCCCGCTTATTCAACCGGTGCATGAACCCTATGGGAGGAAAAGCAAATGTAGCTAACATGCACGGATCGAGCACGACGACACGACACGACACGGAACCCAGAGCAGGGAAGGGAAGGAGCAGCCAACGAACGGTCTAGCAGGTGGGCACGCACTTCTTGCACCTGACGACGCACCGGGTGGGGGGGACGTGGCTGAGGCCGGCGGCGGCAGCGGCGTGCGACGTCTTGTAGCACCGCTTGCCGCACAGCACCTTCTTCCTCCGGCACATGTCGGCGGGGATGCAGTTCACCGACGACTTCTTCAGCCGCTTCTTCGCCCCCGCCGGATGGCCGTGCCCCTTCTTCGCCGAGGCGTCCACCTCCGCGGCCGCGGCGGAGCGCCAGCCGTCCGCCCCCGCGCGGCCCGCCGACGTGAGGAAGCTGCCGGCCTTGGCGATGAGCTCGCCCAGGGTGCTGCCCTCGCGGGCGGCGAGCGAGAGCCTGCTCCCCGTGGCCACGGCGAGCAGAAGCACCACCAGGAAGCAGGACGCCTTCATCCTGGCCGCCGTGTCGATCGACCGGCTCGGCCGACCACCGTCACCCTGTGATCGATGTGATGTTACAGTATCACTCGCCACTTGTTACTTACCGGTGCAGTTAGGTCATGGTAACACTGTTCTCTTATATAGTCGATCAAGTCATCATCAGCAAAGGATGCATGACGCATGGCATGGAAATGGAAACCATCTGCATGGGCTACCTAACTGCGGTGAACATCAAATGCGTGTCAACATGGCGATGAACGTACGGGGTGGGATGCGTGACACTGCGTGTGGGGAGCCGTGGACGAAACAGCCATGGGGGTGCCATGATTTGTGGGTTTCAGATGGCATCCTTCCTGGCAAAATTTCGGGGATGGATGCGTGATGGTGCTTCAGTTGGGCACGACAATGGCGCATCGCGTCGCAACGATAAAGATGGGACGCCATGCATGGTCAGGTCACTTGCATTGCATGAGCAGTATCTCTTCTTCCACAGTACTACCAAAAGACAGGTGTACTGACAGTGGCGTCTCGGGACGCCGCTCTGATTGTGGCTGCGTAGTTTGATTGCAAGGACCTGTTTCTATCCCGAGCCAGGTGTCCGTCGTATGTTCTCTTAAGCTCGAGGGAAACTAAACTATGAAGATGATAAAATAAAATATTTGATTGCTTGATTGATTGACTGATTTAAAGGATCACAAGATTGCCATTTATTAGGACGACATTGAACTGTATCCCATGACCGCGGTGTCGAAGAGCTTTCAGCCATGCTTGGTGTCGAAGAGTTCCTTCTTCACTGTAGCAAGTCAAGTTCACACATACGAGCACTGGGGGGAGAAGTATAATTGCAATTTAAATTAAATATATAAAAAGTTGGTACATGACGAAGAGTCCAACTCTAGAAGGAAACTCTTCTTCAGGGAGGGAAAACTTTACAAACGAAAACCAATGAAAATGATGTGTGTGCTGTGCTCTATGCTAACTGAAGTTCAAATTCACATATCTATTTGGAGGAAAATTTCTGGATGAGAATTCACAGCGTTTCTCGGTCAGCATTCAAAGGCGATCCTTGTCCAACAAGAAGCATAACAAACTAGGGAGGAAATGAAGTCATCGTCAGGCAGATAGCAGTTGCAATGACTTATCACTTGTGTTCACGTCATTGGTCAAAACAGCGACGATAACAGCTACTGGCACTGGAATGCCAACCATTCCACAACCATAATAACACGGCTCGCAAGCAAGTTGCAGCCGGAAACTTACAGGCGAAGGATGCCCTTCAGGCCAGTGCAGCTAGATCCTTGTCCATCATCCGATTATTAGTTGGAAAGCGCCGCCCAACAACCTGCACAGCTAAACCGAATTATCAACCAGAAACACTCAAAAAACCGGGATCCGACTACGTCGAAGTCGAACTAAGAAAAGTTTGGGCTTGAAACAGAGGCCTCCAATTGGAAAGGGAAGTCTACTGGCTCTAATTAAACGGACAATTCGTCAGAGATATACACGTGGGCCATTTATGCATTATTAACAGCAACTGGCCTAGGCATCGTGTAAACTGTCAGTTGGCAAGGCATTGGGCATTTGGTTAGAGGCCACAGATCTCCAGCAGACACAGAACAACCACCACCGTACCAGAGCTGATTAGTACTAGTACTTAGTCAATGCATAATGATGTAGATACAGGAGTGCTCGCTCCTGTACAAGTGACAAGACCACTGACGAGAAAAGCCAAACAGCATGTTATGGAGGCAAATATGATGGCCTACTTTCCAGTCCACATATGCACACAATTAAAAAAAGGAGAAAGGAGATAAACCCAATACTAAGAACATGAAAGGCAGAACCTTATATGGAACGACACATTCGTTGCTCATAAAAGATAGGAAGCAAAGATAATCGTTTTGGACAGGTCTTCGTAATTGGTGAACTTCTTTTTAAGGCCCAAGAAATTGACAAGGTCGGCTCCCAAATCCAGAAATCTCCAATATTTGGTGCATTAACATTATTAGTGTTAGGGCAACTTAACCACAGCATGAGTGTCTGGATAAACTTAGTAACCAAACCAACCGAGGAAACTGGAATCGAACAGTGAAAACAGGTACAGTGCTGAAGACAATCTTGATAAAGGTACAGTGCTGAAGGAACATGAATTGTTAAGGCTTGTGAAATAACACCATCGTCTGCACTGTCATGTCAAGACACATAAGCCTATGTTTCTCCCAGTTTGAAAATATTGGTGGCAAGACTTTATTGTTCATTGACCTAGCAAAATGGCAGTGTCCACAGCTTTCTCCAGGTAACAATATTCCATGACACTTAAGGAAAACAGACCACCTCAGGTAAGGCTTCACATGTTTAAGCATATTATTTTGAAAGGTTAAACAGAAAACTACTGATCATTGGAGAAATCTGTGTGAAGCATAGAAGTAATTTATATAAATAGCGCCATCCTAGATTAAACCAAGAGTATATATGCCCACAGCAACCTAGTAAAAATTTACTATCATTAAAATAAAACACACGTTCTTCCTTGCAAAAAACAAAATAGTCGATCAACGAATGTCCACATACTTATTTTAGAATAGCACAACACACATGCAACATATTTTGAAAACATAAATTATTTCAGCAAGAATCTGGCTAAGAAACCATTGGTCAACCAATGTCCAGAAACTACATTCAAACCAAGAATGACGTATCGAGTCTCAAGACCTTTATCTCAGGCCAACTTCAAAAATCAGAAATGAACTACAAATCTTACTTTCTTGAGTGCACAGAAAAACAATGTCCAACAGTAATGCTCCTCAAAAGCAGTTTGGTGGGCTAAAAATTCCCTTTGTAAAGGGTATTAATATGGCAGACTACTACATTTCCATATGCAGTTTTTAACCCCCCTAGAAACGATTCTTCAAAACATACATGTCATGAATCCATGCAATAACTACTATTTCTAGTAAGTCATGGCTGTCAACCTGTCATGCACAATGCAATAATTTTAACTCTGAACTAGTGTACTACTTATGTCTTAAAGTCTGAAGTGATAAAACATTACATAATATCCATGTCAAACCTAATACAGAATACTTATCGCATGTCAGGGGTAAGGTAATTGAAGTAACTAGCCAGTATTAAGATTAGGCATAAGCATAATAAACAGATGCATCTGAAGACGTTCAATCTAGAATAGAGACTAGGTGGGGAAGCAAAAGATGCAAGAGAGCCTTTTTCCATGGTTAGACTCAACCTAACACTTTACCCGAAGCCACATGATGCATGGGCCAAGAATATACTTCTGTCACATTAGACATAGACCATGAAAGACATCACAAGATGATGAGAAACACACTATTTTTTAATAGTCAAGCTCACATTAGACGAAGATCATGAAGGACAGCACAAGGTGATAAAAGACACACTGTTTTGGTAGTCAAGCTCCAGTGCAAATAAATGCATTTTTGAGACTTCCAAAACTAGATCATAATATCTTCAATGCATGCAAAATTGAACAGGAAAGTGCCTAGTGCCTACTAACTGAAAGGCCATGGCTATGTTTGATCATCCAGTTATCCATCAATCGCTGTGATGGGTTCTGTCCTCTCTTTTTGCTGAAAAAACATTATTCATTTTGTGGGTCTGAAAATGACAACAGTTTGAAAAATAGCATGAAAGCAGGGCCAGAATTACTACACGTACTGAAGAAACAAGACATCCCATGTTCATATGGCTATCTTGCTAAAATTTTCGCGAGCACACCACCAAGCGTGTGTCATGTTTCATTACAAGAAGAATGCCGAGAAGGCGCAAAGTCCAACTACAATGAAATCGGAAAAAAAAAAGACGATGCAAACACAAAGAGAAGAAAGGATGCAAAAGCATTGAAAATAAGCTAAGTTAAGTAAACTACCAAAAAGAAGACAGAGAATGGCCGAGAAATTCACTCTCTGGCTATCTTGCTTAATTGCCAACATATACAACTGCTTCAACCCCATAAGTGAAAATATTCCAAAAGTAACTCAAAAGGGATACGGCTTAAAAAGGGGATAATGAAGTCTCAGCAGAAGGCCAAAAGCTGCATTTCTTAGAACTGCAACATTTTACCACAACTCACAAATAGAAGTATGCATCTCTATGGGTGAATGTTTCCTTTTTCCGTTTCAATCATCTCAATTTGTTCTGCCCACAGTAATTTCTTACTTCCTCCCTCCGGGTTTATTGGTGCCCATCACACTTTGTGTCGAATTTTGATCATAGATTTGATTAGCAAAATATAGTTGTATGCCATGAAAAACTTGTTGTTCGATTTGTATTCTAAAGATGTTTCCAACGATACTGTTTTTGTGGTATATAACTTGCATTTTGCTAGTTAAATATATGGTCAAAGTTTGACCCAAAATACGAAGGGAACTAATAAGATGTAGTATTAGTGTTATACCCACTAAGAAGAGGCACAGTTTGCAAATAATGACAATGTGCTAATATTTTGACTTAGAGCTGTACTATAAACACAAAAATATGGGCAAGCATTTTATTGCTTAGATATTACAAATATTCAGGATAGGTTACAAGTAAGGCTGTAAAGGAGGGCAAAAGGCAACTAATGCACCTCACTCAATCTCAATTTGCTGGGGTCCATCATTTTGAGCTCCCTCATTTGATTCCTCGGTGCTGTTATCCTCAGCTATTCCAGAAGCCTCTACCGTTCGAGTAACCCACTCCTTAAGAGGATCCTCATTCAGGTCAAGCCTTAAGAGACCAGCAAACACGCCACCCATGAATGCAACTGGCTCCTACGCACAAGGCATGCAAAACATCAACATATGTTATTGCTTGAACAAACAACAAACTGTAAATTCGAGAGATTATAGTCAATGTGATGGCCCCTGAAATTCTAACTAGTCATCCTTAATTTTCTACCTTTTGTTTGCACTTTCTCCAAAACTTTCTACCCCCAAATTTTATGAAGTTGGGAGATTCTATTGCAGCAAGCAAGAACTTTAGGAAGCACACATTTACTACAGAAAGAGAATCATGCACACATATAAGTGGAAGTTGTTACTTTTTTTATCCCCTTCACCCAGAAGATAATAACAACTGCAGTTAAGAGTAAACCCTATGTGTCAATTCTTTTGTGCTCCTTCACTGAATGAACATCGAAGTAGCGAATTATTGTCTGGATAAGAGAACTAAGCAATTGTGATAAACTATCTCTTCTGTATACAGATGCCAGGAAAGGAACTCTTTGATGACTCGAAATTCTACAAATTTGCAACTACGAGAGATTACCTAAGCATAAGTGATGGATCTAAATCTAATGGCCAGTTAACAATCTAATAGAACAAACACGCGCATCAAGGAACCGTATGCTCAACTGTACACAAACGCCAAGCCGATGAACCAACTCCACTACCCCATACCAGCCCAAGCTTCACACAGAATTTACCTTCAAGGCCTCCCGGAGGATGCGTTCGTCCCCGAAAGGATTGAAGCACGCTCGCACGGCACCCACCGCTCCCCTCCCCCTCCTCTGCCGCCGAGCAGCTGCACAGGGAGAGCTCCTCCCGGAAGCCGGGCCGGGAAACCCCTGCGGAAACTAGAAAAAACACATCATCAGAACGGCGCGGCTCAGCTCTGCCTTGAGCAATCGAGGATTTCTGTGCGAGGCGCTGGAAATTTACGGCGGCGCGAGTTCGCGGGACGGGGAGCAGGAGCGCGGAGGCGCCGGAAGGGTAGTAGGTGGCCATGGATAGCGCGCCTCGAGGGCTCGGTGAGCGGCGAAATGCGAGCTGCCTTGTTGCCTCGGGGTCGGAGGCGGAGGGGATCTTTTCTGGAGCCGCGGGCGAACGCAGAGGTGCAGCGCGAATGCTATGTCTCGCTTATAGCGAGACTAGCAGCGCGCAGGCGTATGAGCCGGCCCAACAGAGTGTTACTCGCTCCTTCTTCGTTGGTCGATCTCTTCGCTTACGTGTTCATTCGGATTTTTTTTTTGTTTTCTTATTTCTTCCCTGTCTTTTTATCGTTACAATTTTGAATTTCTTGTTTTTCCTTTCGAGTTTCTTTGATTTCTGTTTCTTTGTTTTTTGGTTTTCACTATTTTTCATTCTTTTGCACTTGTTTCTTCGGTTTTTTTGTTTTATTTTTTCTTTGGTTTCCATTGTTTCTTATTAGGGTTTTCATTGGATTTTTCATGTTTCTTTGTTTCTTTTTTATGTTTTCATTGGTTTTTTTCGTGTTTCTTTGTTTCTTTTGGATTTCATTTTACATTTTTCGTATACATCAAGAACATTTTTCTATTACATGTTTAATATTTTTTAATACAATTTTTACATATTTGCTTACACGGTCAATTTTTTTATAAACATTTTCAAATATTTGATTAACATTTTTAAATAAAATATTAACATTTTAATACATAGTCAACATTTTTTGTATACATATTAACATTTTCAAATGCTTGATTGCATATTTAAGGTATAAGATTAACATTTTTAATACATAGTCAATATATTTTTATACACATTTATTATATATCAAATGCTCGGTTAACATCTTTTAAATGCAAGATTAACATATGTTTTTAAAACATGGTCAATACTTTTTCTATACATATTAAATATTTTAAAAATGCTTCATTAACAGTTTTCGATTACTTGTTTAACTTTTTTTTCAAATGTTTGATTACCATTTTTAAATACATGATCCAATTTTTCTATACACATTTTTTTGTATACATGAGAAACACCTTCACTATACACATTTAACATTTTTTAAATGCTTGCTCAACATTTTTAAAATGTTTTTGTGTAAAGTGTTTTCTGTATTATATTCATTTAGAATATTTGGAAGTATAAACAGAAGTAAAAAATGAAGCATGAAATAAAAAATGTGGAAGTAAAACCGAGATTTGTGGCCTCCTGTGCGCCTAGGTCAGCCCATCTCGCGCCTCCCTTCAGGCGAGGCTTCCCTCTATCTCGCGTGAAGCAAAGACATAGAGGCGCCCGAGGTGGAGGTTGTAGGTGTTTCCTCCAGGGCCGGACCGTGTGGAGTGAATTATTACACACGGTCTGCATGTGTGGGCCTTATGAAGAAGGGTCGTGCTGTACGACAGCCGCCAGGCCTACATCTTGCCCCAGCCTATCTAGACGGGCATCGAACTGTGGAGCACATGTCTGCTTAGTCCCCTCAAAGAAAAAAAATTGTCTACTTATGAAGGAAATATGCCCTAGAGGCAATAATAAAGTTATTATTTATTTCCTTACATCATGATAAATGTTTATTATTCATGCTAGAATTGTATTAACCGGAAACATAATACATGTGTGAATACATAGACCAACAGAGTGTCACTAGTATGCCTCTACTTGACTAGCTCGTTAATCAAAGATGGTTATGTTTCCTAACCATGAACAAGGAGTTGTTATTTGATTAACGAGGTCACATCATTAGTAGAATGATCTGATTGACATGACCCATTCCATTAGCATAGCACCCGATCGTTTAGTATGTTGCTATTGCTTTCTTCATGACTTATACATGTTCCTATAACTATGAGATTATGCAACTCCCGTTTACCGGAGGAACACTTTGGGTACTACCAAACGTCACAACGTAACTGGGTGATTATAAAGGAGTACTACAGGTGTCTCCAATGGTAGATGTTGGGTTGGCGTATTTCGAGATTAGGGTTTGTCACTCCGATTGTCGGAGAGGTATCTCTGGGCCCTCTCGGTAATGCACATCACATAAGCCTTGCAAGCACTGCAACTAATATGTTAGTTGTGAGATGATGTATTACGGAACGAGTAAAGAGACTTGCCGATAACGAGATTGAACTAGGTATTGGATACCGACGATCGAATCTCGGGCAAGTAACATACCGATGACAAAGGGAACAACGTATGTTGTTATGCAGTCTGACCGATAAAGATCTTCATAGAATATGTAGGAGCCAATATGGGCATCCAGGTCCCGCTATTGGTTATTGACCGGAGACGTGTCTCGGTCATGTCTACATTGTTCTCGAACCGTAGGGTCCGCACGCTTAACGTTACGATGACAGTTATTATGAGTTTATGCATTTTGATGTACCGAAGGTTGTTCGGAGTCCCGGATGAGATCACGGACATGACGAGGAGTCTCGAAATGGTCGAGACGTAAAGATTGATATATTGTAAGCCTATGTTTGGACATCGAAAGTGTTCCGGGTGAAATCAGGATTTTACCGGAATACCGGGAGGGTTACCGGAACCCCCCGGGAGACTAATGGGCCTATTGGGCCTTAGTGGAAAAAGGAGAAAAAGGGAAAGCCCACAAGCTGGCCGGCGCCCCCCTTCCCAAAGTCCTAGTAGGACTAGGATAGGGGCCGGCCCCCCTTCTCTCTCTTTTTCCCCCCGGGAGTCCTAATAGGATTAGGATTGGGGGGAGGAGTCCTACTCCCGGTGGGAGTAGGACTCCCCTGCGCCTCCTCTCCCTTGGCCGGCCGGCTCCCCTCCTCCAACCTTTATATACGGGGGCAGGGGGCACCCCAAGACACACAACTTGATCCTTGAGGTCGTTCCTTAGCCGTGTGCGGTGCCCCCTGCCACCAAATTCCACCTCGATCATACCGTTGTAGTGCTTAGGCGAAGCCCTGCGTCGGTAGTACATCAAGATCGTCATCACGCCGTTGTGCTGACGGAACTCTTCCTCGACGCTTTGCTGGATCGGAGCCCGAGGAACGTCATCGAGCTGAACGTGTGCTAAGAACTCGGAGGTGCCGGAGTAACGGTGCTTGGATCGGTCGGATCGGGAAGAAGACGTACGACTACTTCCTCTACGTTGTGTGATCGCTTCCGCAGTCGGTCTGCGTTGGTACATAGACAACACTCTCCCCTCTCGTTGCTGTGCATCACCATGATCTTGCGTGTGCGTAGGAATTTTTTTGAAATTACTGCGTTCCCCAACAGTGGCATCCGAGCCTAGGTTTTATGGTTTGATGTTATATGCACGAGTAGAACACAAGTGAGTTGTGGGCGATACAAGTCATACTGCCTACCAGCATGTCATACTTTGGTTCGGCGGTATTGTTGGTTGAGACGATCCGGACCAACCTTACGCGTACTCTTACGCGAGACCGGTTCCCTCGACGTGCTTTGCACATAGATGGCTTGCGGAAGACTGTCTCTCCAACTTTAGTTGAACCAAGTGTGACTACGCCCGGTCCTTGAGAAGGTTAAAACGGAGTCTGATTTTGATGCGTAGGTGAGATGAGTTCTTACTTAAGCCCGTAGCAGCCACGTAAAACTTGCAACAACAAAGTAGAGGACGTCTAACTTGTTTTTGCAGGGCATGTTGTGATGTGATATGGTCAAGGCATGATGCTGATTTTATTGTATGAGATGATCATGTTTTGTAACCGAGTTATCGGCAACTGGCAGGAGCCATATGGTTGTCGCTTTATTGTATGCAATGCAATCGCGATGTAATGCTTTACTTTATTACTAAGCGGTAGTGATAGTCGTGGAAGCATAAGATTGGCGAGACGACAACGTTGCTACGATGGAGATCAAGGTGGCGCGCCGGTGACGATGGTGATCATGACGGTGCTTCGGAGATGGAGATCACAAGCACAAGATGATGATGGCCATATCATATCACTTATATTGATTGCATGTGATGTTTATCCTTTTATGCATCTTATCTTGCTTTGATTGACGGTAGCATTATAAGATGATCTCTCACTAAATTATCAAGAAGTGTTCTCCCTGAGTATGCACCGTTGCCAAAGTTCGTCGTGCCCAGACACCACGTGATGATCGGGTGTGATAAGCTCTACGTCCATCTACAACGGGTGCAAGCCAGTTTTGCACACGCAGAATACTCAGGTTATACTTGACGAGCCTAGCATATGCAGATATGGCCTCGGAACACAGAGACGGAAAGGTCGAGCGTGAATCATATAGTAGATATGATCAACATGACGATGTTCACCATTGAAAACTACTCCATCTCACGTGATGATCGGTTATGGTTTAGTTGATTTGGATCACGTGATCACTTAGAGGATTAGAGGGATGTCTATCTAAGTGGGAGTTCCTAAGTAATTTGATTAACTGAACTTAAACTTATCATGAACTTAGTACCTGATAGTATCTTGCTTGTTTATGTTGCTTGTAGATAGATGGCTCGTGCTATTGTTCTGTTGAATTTTAATGCGTTCCTTGAGAAAGCAAAGTTGAAAGATGATGGTAGCAATTACACGGACTGGGTCCGTAACCTGAGGATTATCCTCATTGCTGCACAGAAGAATTACGTCCTGGAAGCACCGCTGGGTGACAGGCCTGCTGCTGGAGCAACGCCAGATGTTATGAACGTCTGGCAGAGCAAAGCTGATGACTACTCGATAGTTCAGTGTGCCATGCTTTACGGCTTAGAATCGGGACTTCAACGACGTTTTGAACGTCATGGAGCATATGAGATGTTCCAGGAGTTGAAGTTAATATTTCAAGCAAATGCCCGAATTGAGAGATATGAAGTCTCCAATAAGTTCTATAGCTGTAAGATGGAGGAGAACAGTTCTGTCAGTGAGCATATACTCAAGATGTCTGGGTATAATAATCACTTGATTCAGATGGGAGTTAATCTTCCAGATGACTGCGTCATTGACAGAATTCTCCAATCACTGCCACCAAGCTACAAGAGCTTCGTGATGAACTATAATATGCAAGGGATGAACAAAACTATTCCCGAGCTCTTCGCAATGCTGAAAGCTGCGGAGGTAGAAATCAAGAAGGAGCATCAAGTGTTGATGGTTAGCAAAACCACTAGTTTCAAGAAAAAGGGCAAAGGGGAGAAGAAGGGAAACTTCAAGAAGAACGGCAAGCAAGTTGCTGCTCAAGAGAAGAAACCCAAGTCTGGACCTAAGCCTGAAACTGAGTGCTTCTACTGCAAGCAGACTGGACACTGGAAGCGGAACTGCCCCAAGTATTTGGCGGATAAGAAGGATGGCAAAGTGAGCAAAGGTATATGTGATATACATGTTATTGATGTGTACCTTACTAGAGCTCGCAGTAGCACCTGGGTATTTGATACTGGTTCTATTGCTAATATTTGCAACTCGAAACAGGGACTACGGAATAAGCGGACACTAGCAAAGGACGAGGTGACGATGCGCGTGGGAAACGGTTCCAAAGTCGATGTGATCGCGGTCGGCACGCTACCTCTACATCTATCTTCGGGATTAATATTAGACCTAAATAATTATTATTTGGTGCCAGCGTTGAGCATGAACATTATATCTGGATCTTGTTTAATGCAAGACGGTTATTCATTTAAATCAGAGAATAATGGTTGTTCTATTTATATGAATAATATCTTTTATGGTCATGCACCTTTGAAGAGTGGTCTATTCTTGTTGAATCTCGAAGATAGTAATACACATATTCATAATGTAGAAGCCAAAAGATGCAAAGTTAATAATGATAGTGCAACTTATTTGTGGCACTACCGTTTAGGTCATATCGGTATAAAGCGCATGAAGAAACTCCATACTGATGGGCTTTTGGAACCACTTGATTATGAATCACTTGGTACTTGCGAACCGTGCCTCATAGGCAAGATGACTAAAACACCGTTCTCCGGTACTATGGAGAGAGCAACAGATTTATTGGAAATCATACATACCGATGTATGTGGTCCGATGAATATTGAGGCTCGTGGCGGATATCGTTATTTTCTCACCTTCACAGATGATTTAAGCAGATATGGGTATATCTACTTAATGAAACATAAGTCTGAAACATTTGAAAGATTCAAAGAATTTCAGAGTGAAGTTGAAAATCATCGTAACAAGAAAATAAAGTTTCTACGATCTGATCGTGGAGGAGAATATTTGAGTTACGAGTTTGGTATACATTTGAAAAATTGTGGAATAGTTTCGCAACTCACGCCACCCGGAACACCACAGCGTAATGGTGTGTCCGAACGTCGTAATCGTACTTTACTAGATATGGTGCGATCCATGATGTCTCTTACTGATTTACCGCTATCGTTTTGGGGTTATGCTTTAGAGACGGCCGCATTCACGTTAAATAGGGCACCATCAAAATCCGTTGAGACGACGCCTTATGAACTATGGTTTGGCAAGAAACCAAAGTTGTCGTTTCTTAAAGTTTGGGGCTGCGATGCTTATGTGAAAAAGCTTCAACCTGATAAGCTCGAACCCAAAGCGGAGAAATGTGTCTTCATAGGATACCCAAAGGAAACTGTTGGGTATACCTTCTATCACAGATCCGAAGGCAAGACATTCGTTGCTAAGAATGGATCATTTCTAGAGAAGGAGTTTCTCTCGAAAGAAGTGAATGGGAGGAAAGTAGAACTTGATGAGGTAACTGTACCTGCTCCCTTATTGGAAAATAGTATATCACAGAAAACTGTTTCTGCGACACCTATGCCAATCAGTGGGGAAGCTAATGATGATGATCATGAAGCTTCAGAACAAGATACTACTGAACCACGTAAATCAACCAGAGTGAGATCTGCACCAGAGTGGTACGGTAATCCAGTTCTGGAAGTCATGATGCTAGATCATGATGAACCTACGAACTATGAAAAAGCGATGGTGAGCCCAGATTCCGCAAAGTGGCTTGAGGCCATGAAATCTGAGATGGGATCCATGTATGAGAACAAAGTATGGACTTTGGTTGACTTGCCCGATGATCGGCAAGCAATTGAGAATAAATGGATCTTCAAGAAAAAGACTGACGCTGACGGTAATGTTACTGTCTATAAAGCTCGACTTGTTGCAAAAGGTTTTCGACAAGTTCAAGGGGTTGACTACGATGAGACTTTCTCACCCGTAGCGATGCTTAAGTCCGTCAGAGTTATGTTAGCAATTGCCGCATTTTATGATTATGAAATATGGCAGATGGATGTCAAAACTGCATTCCTGAATGGATTTCTGGAAGAAGAGTTGTATATGGTACAACCAGAAGGTTTTGTCGATCCAAAAGGAGCTAACAAAGTATGCAAACTCCAGCGATCCATTTATGGACTGGTGCAAGCATCTCGGAGTTGGAATAAACGCTTTGATAGTGTGATCAAAGCATTTGGCTTTATACAGACTTTTGGAGAAGCCTGTATTTACAAGAAAGTGAGTGGGAGCTCTGTAGCATTTCTGATATTATATGTGGATGACATATTGCTGATTGGAAATGATATAGAATTTCTGGATAGCATAAAGGGATACTTGAATAAAAGTTTTTCGATGAAAGACCTCGGGGAAGCTGCTTACATATTAGGCATAAAGATCTATAGAGATAGATCAAGACGCTTAATTGGACTTTCACAAAGCACATACCTTGACAAGATTTTGAAGAAGTTCAAAATGGATCAAGCAAAGAAAGGGTTCTTGCCTGTGTTACAAGGTATGAAATTGAGTAAGACTCAATGCCCGACCACTGCAGAAGATAGAGAGAAAATGAAAGATGTTCCCTATGCTTCAGCCATAGGCTCTATCATGTATGCAATGCTGTGTACCAGACCTGATGTGTGCCTTGCTATAAGTTTAGCAGGGAGGTACCAAAGTAATCCAGGAATGGATCACTGGACAGCGGTCAAGAACATCCTGAAATACCTGAAAAGGACTAAGGATATGTTTCTCGTATATGGAGGTGACAAAGAGATCACCGTAAGAGGTTACGTTGATGCAAGCTTTGACACTGATCCGGACGATTCTAAGTCGCAAACCGGATACGTGTTTACTTTAAACGGTGGAGCTGTCAGTTGGTGCAGTTCTAAACAAAGCGTCGTAGCGGGATCTACATGTGAAGCGGAGTACATAGCTGCTTCGAAAGCAGCAAACGAAGGAGTCTGGATGAAGGAGTTCATATCCGATCTAGGTGTCATACCTAGTGCATCGGGTCCAATGAAAATCTTCTGTGACAATACTGGTGCAATTGCCTTGGCAAAGGAATCCAGATTTCACAAGAGGACCAAACACATCAAGAGACGCTTCAACTCCATCCGGGATTTAGTCCAGGTGGGAGACATAGAGATTTGCAAGATACATACGGATCTGAATGTTGCAGACCCGTTGACTAAGCCTCTTCCACGAGCAAAACATGATCAGCACCAAGGCTCCATGGGTGTTAGAATCATTACTGTGTAATCTAGATTATTGACTCTAGTGCAAGTGGGAGACTGAAGGAAATATGCCCTAGAGGCAATAATAAAGTTATTATTTATTTCCTTACATCATGATAAATGTTTATTATTCATGCTAGAATTGTATTAACCGGAAACATAATACATGTGTGAATACATAGACCAACAGAGTGTCACTAGTATGCCTCTACTTGACTAGCTCGTTAATCAAAGATGGTTATGTTTCCTAACCATGAACAAGGAGTTGTTATTTGATTAACGAGGTCACATCATTAGTAGAATGATCTGATTGACATGACCCATTCCATTAGCATAGCACCCGATCGTTTAGTATGTTGCTATTGCTTTCTTCATGACTTATACATGTTCCTATAACTATGAGATTATGCAACTCCCGTTTACCGGAGGAACACTTTGGGTACTACCAAACGTCACAACGTAACTGGGTGATTATAAAGGAGTACTACAGGTGTCTCCAATGGTAGATGTTGGGTTGGCGTATTTCGAGATTAGGGTTTGTCACTCCGATTGTCGGAGAGGTATCTCTGGGCCCTCTCGGTAATGCACATCACATAAGCCTTGCAAGCACTGCAACTAATATGTTAGTTGTGAGATGATGTATTATGGAACGAGTAAAGAGACTTGCCGATAACGAGATTGAACTAGGTATTGGATACCGACGATCGAATCTCGGGCAAGTAACATACCGATGACAAAGGGAACAACGTATGTTGTTATGCGGTCTGACCGATAAAGATCTTCGTAGAATATGTAGGAGCCAATATGGGCATCCAGGTCCCGCTATTGGTTATTGACCGGAGACGTGTCTCGGTCATGTCTACATTGTTCTCGAACCGCAGGGTCCGCACGCTTAACGTTACGATGACAGTTATTATGAGTTTATGCATTTTGATGTACCGAAGGTTGTTTGGAGTCCCGGATGAGATCACGGACATGACGAGGAGTCTCGAAATGGTCGAGGCGTAAAGATTGATATATTGGAAGCCTATGTTTGGACATCGGAAGTGTTCCGGGTGAAATCGGGATTTTACCGGAATACCGGGAGGGTTACCGGAACCCCCCGGGAGACTAATGGGCCTATTGGGCCTTAGTGGAAAAAGGAGAAAAAGGGAAAGCCCACAAGCTGGCCGGCGCCCCCCTTCCCAAAGTCCTAGTAGGACTAGGATAGGGGCCGGCCCCCCTTCTCTCTCTTTTTCCCCCCGGGAGTCCTAATAGGATTAGGATTGGGGGGGAGGAGTCCTACTCCCGGTGGGAGTAGGACTCCCCTGCGCCTCCTCTTCCTTGGCCGGCCGGCTCCCCTCCTCCAACCTTTATATACGGGGGCAGGGGGCACCCCAAGACACACAACTTGATCCTTGAGATCGTTCCTTAGCCGTGTGCGGTGCCCCCTGCCACCAAATTCCACCTCGATCATACCGTTGTAGTGCTTAGGCGAAGCCCTGCGTCGGTAGTACATCAAGATCGTCATCACGCCGTTGTGCTGACGGAACTCTTCCTCGACGCTTTGCTGGATCGGAGCCCGAGGAACGTCATCGAGCTGAACGTGTGCTAAGAACTCGGAGGTGCCGGAGTAACGGTGCTTGGATCGGTCGGATCGGGAAGAAGACGTACGACTACTTCCTCTACGTTGTGTGATCGCTTCCGCAGTCGGTCTGCGTTGGTACGTAGACAACACTCTCCCCTCTCGTTGCTGTGCATCACCATGATCTTGCGTGTGCGTAGGAAATTTTTTGAAATTACTGCGTTCCCCAACAACTTAGTCATCAGTTGTTCCTTGAAAAAAGTTTAAGAATTGTTCTATTCTCAAGAAACAGAAAGTTCAGAAGTTGTTCTAAGATCTCCTTGTATAATCTGATGCATTGTGTTTTACTTGATTATAAAATTTGGTCATCTACTCAAAAAATAGTCTAGAGTTCTAAATTTGCAAAGAGATTGGCTATAGTTTTTGCGTTTTAAAATATTTGAAATCCTAGATTTGTCCTAAGTCAAAATTGTTTAAGTTGGCCAACCTTTATAGAAAAGTATGCTAAGGTCAACAATACCAAATACATGTGGTAGGAGAATACATTTTATAAAGAATCTCATGGGAGTACTTTAGTTTTCTGGGTGTATTTTTTTCTAGACCTGGTCAAACTTAAACAAGTTTGACTTAAGACAACCTAGAACTTCAATTACTTTGAAACAGAGGGAGTACTAGACATTTGGATCTTTGTACTAAGATTTTACATGTCTCTGGCTCACTCATAGCGTTTTAACACTAAAAGGCGCCTAAGGCACCAAATTCATTTAGCTCAAATATAGTTTACAACATGGAGTACAAAACCCCGGAAGTTTGCAGAGAAAGCAAGGAGATTACAAGGCATGCCATATATCTCTAAAAGCAGGTTTTGCATAATTATTTAGAACATGATGAGCAACATTGTGAGATTTGTCATTTGTTTCTCTAGAGATGTGATACACCCGAGGATGAAGGTCTTTAGTGATTTTGAAAAAAATCTGCTAGAGACTTCCTAATGGACCGATGAATTAGGTCTGGAGCCACATCCCTAACCGTCGTAACCTTAGTAAAGAGTCAAGTTCAATCAGAAAAGTGGGTTCATTGACCTGAAGGAGTTCAGTTGCATTGGCTACAAGGAGGAGCACTGTTGCTTGTGCTTCTAGAGGGGAGCAAGTATCTAGGGCAGAGGAATGAATCTGGATTTGAATGATTTTTTCTCCTTCCGGAAGGTGAAGGGAAAGGAGGGGAACGTTTGGTTCCTGGGTACATATGTACCTTATATGAAAAAAATAGTAATTCAACAAAAAGTCAAAAATTCCTAAAAATATTTTTGAAAAAAAACTTGTCCTTCCATTGTACTAGTAAGAAAAGTTTTTAAAAAATAAAATTCCTCTTAGACTTATTTTCAAAAAAGACAAATTTTCAGTCAAAATAGCATGAATAGTGACTTATAATAGCGAATAATTTTTATCTTTTTCGCTGTGAAGTCAACGTAGTTTCTTTTTTTAATTTACATACTAGTGCGCAAGTAAGTCAAGTTTATTCTAAAAATAGTTTCTTAACTATTTTGACTTTTTGTTTAACCATTAAAAAATTTCCCATATAGGGTACATATGTACCAGGAACCATTGGGTATTTCCCTGAAGGGAAACCCTTATTCATGTAGATGTGATGACATTCAATCTGAACTTGAATGGTTTTTTTTATCACGAAATGAGCATAGCACGGCTGGTTAGAAAAAAACATGTTTATTTATTTTTCTCTGGATGATGTGTATTTTACATTAAAAAATATGGTTAGGTATGTAACCAAGTCTCAGTCAAATGAATACCATGTAAGAAAGAAAAAAATCCAAAAAGCAAAATTTGCACGAATCTCATGGTATGATTTCACGGGACATAACTTAGCAAGACCGTAAAAAATAGCCTTATCAACCACTGTACATACCCTAATCATCCCATCCAACCATTATCATAACAAATACTTTTTGCATTCGCTAAAAAAACAAATAGTTTTTGCATAGCATGACCGTGTGCAGGCTAGCCGTTCATGCCTGCCTCCGAACGAGGGAACAGCCACGCAACGGGAAACCCTTTCACCGGCCGCACCTTGGTCCTCAGATACGTTCGAGACCGCGGCTCCCCCATGTCGTGGACGCTGCAATAAAACCAGACCTTCTTCCGGAAGCACGGGTCGGCGTAGCCGCGGGCGGCATGAACATCCACGAAGAAGATACGGTCCCCCGCGATGTACTCCTTGCACTGGTCCGGGACGCGTACAGCTCGGGAGCACCATTGCCGACGAACAGCACCCGGTCTTCCCCGACGCTGCTCACCTCCGTCCACCGTGATCCCGCCAAGTCCGCCGCGAACACCGTGAACTCGGTCCCCTTCTCCAAGCCCGCGCCTACGAACTGGAAGTGCCCTCCACCGTCGCCCAAGAATGGGAACGGGTTTATGTTAGGATCCGCTCTGCGGATCAGCAGCAGCCTGCCGTCAGATTCCAGGAGGTATTGCAGCGGTGACTTGGTGTAGCCGACCTCCATAAGTCTGTCGACCCGGGTCACGGTCGGCTCGCCGGTGTCCCTGTCCTCGCCGACGGAGACGGAGAGGAGTCGGCCTTTGTCCTGGTGGAGGATGTAGAGCTTGCCTTGATAGAAGATCATGTCTTGAACTCGCCTCAGCTGGTCGTGCGCGATCACCACCCAGGACGCCGCTCCTGGCCGGCACAAGGCCAGCTTGTGAATCCCTTCCTCACCAACGACCGCAACGACAAGGTTGGGCGAGCACACGACCAGCTTCCTGACGGACGGCCCCGACAAGGTCGGTCCTGCGGACAGCCGAGGGAGCACCATGGTGGTGGCCACGGAGAAAGGGCTCACCAACGTGCAGGCGCCGTCGATGCGCTCAAAGGCGAGCCACTCGCCGCAGGAGCTCTGGGCATGCGGTACCTGGCGATGGAAGTCAAGACGGAGCGGCAGCGGCCGGAAAGCCGAGTCAGGCAAGCTGTAAAAGGTCTGGTCCGGTAAGGCGAGCCACGGGAACTGCGACGGAGGGCTGTTCCGCCGTGCGCAGGAGCGCCACTGCCGGCAGACGGCGCTGAAGCAGATGCGGTCATCGTGGCGCCGGAGGCGGCGGAGGATCGAGTCGCCGAGGTCCTCCGGGAGCTCAGACCAAGACATTGGGTTAGCCGCTTGCGCTACGAGTCAGGTGCTAGCTGAGGCTGGCATTACAGTATCAACTTATTGCCCCGCACGGTATGTCATTGTCACACCACACCGTGATGAACTCGAACACGAAGTGCCATTACTAACCGGCTTGGAATCGGACTCTGACTCCTTCTCTCTTCTTTATTTGAATTTATTTCCGTTTTCTGTAATATGTACTGCATGAAACATATGCTTGCATGCAGGTGCTAATTAGTTACAGCAGATGCAGAGCGCAGCTCAGTAATCCTCGGCGGGCACGGGCAGCTCACGCCTGGCCGCAGCCGCCGGCTCCTCGGGTTGCTCGGCCATGACAAACTCGTACAGCGCGCCGGCCAGCCCGGCGCCGATCAGCGGCCCGACCCAGTAGACCCAGTGGTGGCGCCAGGCCCAGCCGACGAGCGCCGGGCCGAACGCCCGCGCCGGGTTCATGGCGGCGCCGTCGAACGGGCCGCCGGCGAGGATGTTGGCGCCCAGGACGAAGCCGATGGCGATGGGCGCGATGGCGCCGACGTTGCCGCCGCGGTTCCGGTCCACGGCGGTGGCGTACACGGTGTACATGAGGCCGAACGTCATGACGACCTCGAGCAGCAGCGCGTGCCGCTCGTGGATGCCGTGGCCGAGCGTGAGCCCCATGGGGCGCTGCAGGACAGAGACACATAGAAATGAGACGTGGCGGACATGATGACGTGTGTATATATGTACGTATGTGCAGATAACTCTCGCCAACAGGAAATACGCAAAAAAAAGAGGAAATACGCAACCGTTTGTTTGAATTTGTTGGTAGGCTCAAGAACATCCAAAATGTAGCCGAGCAACGGTTCCATGCTTAGTAAATGCTTCTGGCCACGACTTTGGCCGTGGTGACTTTTTCAGAAAAATGAACTGCTTGAGCTCGAAACAGCTTAATCGAAGGCAACCGCAGCGCAGAAAAAAAACGCTTGTTTTGTGAAGAAAACGGCTTAATTACCACGCCGCCGGAGATGATCCTGAGGAGAGCGGCGGCGAGCACGGCGCCGAGAAGCTGCGCTGCCCAGTAGAGCACGGCGCGCGCAAAGGAGATGCGCCTGCCGACGAGCACGCCGAACGTGACGGCCGGGTTGACGTGCCCGCCCGAGGCGCCGCTCGCCAGCGCCACCGCCGCGGCCAGAGCGAGCGCGTGCGCCACCGCCACCACGAGCAGGCCGCCCAGCGTCCCCGTGTCCTTGTACATCTTCCCTGCCATACAAACAGAACCAAATTCTTCACGCACAGCACCGCGAAATGTCCATGCACGAGAGAGTGTTAGCAGGTTCACGTACAGAGGCCGTAGACGGAGCCTTCGGCGGCGAAGACGAACACGGCGGTGGCTATGAACTCCGAGAGCACGGCGCGGGAAGCTGCCGGCAGCAGGGTCTCCAGCCCCGCGGCGTTGTCGGCACCGCGGCTAGGGAAACGAGTTGGCAGCATGGTCGAAGGGGCTGACTTTCTCCTCTGTCTGAGTGGTGATCCCCGAGTTCGCGACGAACTGCACTCTTCCACGAGCTGGTGAGGAGCGGCTGGAGTTGGGGGTTGCTCTTTGCCGCGCTAGGCAGTAGGCGGCGACGCTGGAGGTGGAGGGGACAGGTGGTCAGTGGGAGGGGACGCGTGTGGCCGTGTGGGCGCAATCACATCTGGAGATATACGGTTCCGAAGCTTCGAGGTTCGTAGGAAGAGGAGCCCCTCGTGTGGAGACGCATGCAGTGTTTTTTTCTTCACTTTAGCTACTCTTCAGTCGCCTGAAAAACAATTTAGGATCAGTCGATTTTTTCCCACCACTTCAGAGCATCTTCAACGGCCGTCGATGCGCGCGGCGTCCAAAAAACAGATTTACAGCGTGTAAGTAAATTTTTTTAGGCGTTAGAAAACGTTTGCTCGAACAAGCGCTGCAAAATATGCTGCGCGAGTCCAACGGTCCCAATCAAGCGGTCCCATCTGCACAGCCTAGAGTTTGCAGCGCGCGTGACCGGGCACACTAAATATGCTGTGCGCGATGTCTTTTTAATGCGCGCTGCATTAGTTATAGCGCGTGCGCTTTTTGTGCGGCTGCTGAAGATTTTAAACCAGGTCTACCATGTGCTAAAAGCAATTTTTATACCGCGCGACGCTTATATAACGCTTCTGTTGGACATGCTCTCATGCACGTAACCAGCGCTACAGCGTGCATGCAGCCGATCTGCCGATGCATGCAAACTTGCTTAATTAGCGTGAGTATTAATCATTAGACGTCTGACAGGCGGCCGAGTATTTTAATGGGCATGTTTGTCGACTCGTGTTAATTAAAATTCAAAGACAAATTCTATGATGCTTTTGCTATTTGACAGTAATATAAAGAAAACCGGTTCATGCTTTTTTTCTTTTTATGTGTGTTTGTTTCTGGGATTTTTTTGTATCTTGAGTCAAATTTTTTATGTCTACGTGTAAATGTTGGGTGCGTTTTTTTACTTTTACGTGTGTTTGTTTCTGTTTTTTTTTCTCTATCTTGAGTCTTCTTTTATGTGTATGCATATGTGTAAATGTTGGGTGTGTGTTAGTATATACATATGTATAATGCAATATATGTCTAAATTATATCGAACTGTGAAATGTACACTATTATATATTTATGTTTGCATTTACAGAAATGTGCATTTTTCTACAAATTGTGTGCAAGATTTTTAATCATTTGTTTTAATTTATTTTCTATTTTCTATCTTCCCTAAGGGTAATACCAATGTCACTAATTGATTCTATCTTAGATACTTCATTTTTTGAGAAAATTTCACTATTAGATGCTCTTTCTTGCATATTATGGAATATCATAATTTATTTAGAAATTATGTCCAGCTTTTGTGATTATTTGTTTCATTTTCTTTCTTTTTAAGTGTCACACCAATGCCATCAATTCATTGTTTTTTTCTTAGAAAAACTTTATTTTAGTTTTACCATTGAATTTGTTTTATTATTTATTTATTCTTTCTTATTAAAGGATAATAAAGCCACTAATTCATTCTTTCTTAAAAAACTTGTTCAAGGCATAGAGAAAACATAAATATATACATTTCAATTTGATGCAACCGGTATGCAAATCATATTGCTATCTGAAAATCATGCTACAATATAATTATTTTTGCATATTGTGCAATAGTGCAATTCCTGTGCAAATTTTTTTATCACCGTGATTCAAGTTTTTATTTATTTATTTTTTGGGGTAAAACCAATGCCCCTAATTCGTTCTACCTAAGAGAAAACTCACTTCTTGTCATTCCAGCTGTGTACTAGTTTTAGTCTTAATTATTGTTCATCAAGTGTTTTTAGTCGGTTTTTCCCTTTATGTGTATGTGTGAATATTAGGTGTGTGTGTGTGTGTGTGTGTGTGTGTGTGTGTGTGTGTGTGTGTGTGTGTGTAAATATACAGATAAGTAGTATACAATATGTGAGAAAATTATGCTAGAGTGCAATTTGTGCAAAATTGCACTATGATACGCCTATTTTTGCATTCATAAAATTATGCAATTTCAGTACATATTGAGTGCAAACAAACTCTATCTTTTTTGTTTTGCTTTCATTTTCTTTCTCGTTTAACGTTAGTACCAAAGCCACTATTTAATTCCTTCTTATGGCTATTATACGCTTATTCTTGCATATTATGGAAACGCAATTTCTATGTACATTATGTGCAATTTTTGTCATTCTGTGTTTTTTTATTTTATTTCTTCTGGAAGGGTAATACCAATGCCACTAATTCATTCTTTCAAAGAAAACTTTATTATTTTAATTTTTTAGTTTTTTATTTTTGCTTTAATGGAAAGACCTGCCACAAATCATTTATTATTTTGATCTTTTTAGTTTTTATTTCATTTTCCTATTTTAAGGGCAATACCAATGCACTAATCCATTCATTCTTAGAATTCTTTTTTAAAAAAAAATCCACTATTGTTTGCTTATTCGTCCATATTATGAACAGCGTAATTTCTATCTAAATTGTGTGCAAATTTGATCATTATTTATTACAAATAATCTTCTAGAAGGATGATTCCAATGACTAATTCACTCCATGAACACGTATTTTATGGACCAATTACATATATTAGTGGTGTCGTATTTCTCATCTCTCACACACGCGCCTGCATACCCTACGCTTGCACACAAGTGTGCGCAAAACACACTGCATCGACACACAGCCACATACGCACACATAAAAAGAGAAAATAAACATGTATACGCTGAACTAGCTAGCGAACTACTAGCTACTATGCTACCACGTAACACTAGTAGCTACTAGGTGCCTAGGTGCAGTGCGTGCGCTTCAAAAAGAAAAATCGACTCACAACTGGCATATAGCCATACCTTTTTTCTTCGTTCCAGCAAGCAGTGATCATTTTCCTTCGGAGTAGTCCAACGTTTTTTTTTCGGAGTAGTTCAAGGTTGGTGTTGAGCGAGAGATTGGGGCACTCTATTTTTGCCAAATGATGGACTTTACTAATTTAAAATTCATTCTAATTTCCAATACATATATGACAATTTTTTTGCGGGAAATACATATATCACCATGATAGAATTATTCCTAGATACTATGAAAATGATGGCATGATCCCCGCTTCATTTTATAATGAATATTTCCTACAAGAAACCTATATGTTCTGTGTAATGAATTACATACATAATGTTTTCAGAACTAAACATATAGAGAAAGAAACTTTACTTTAGCATAAAAATAATAAGATTTCTCATGTTGCCACTAATGTCCCTCAAGTTTCCCTATCGTTTTCAAGATTGAACAAGGTGATACGTTGGAGCCAAGCGAAGCTCAGAAAAATTACTTGACCCCACTTCTAAGGTGACGAAGAAGAAAAAGAAAAAGAAAAAGAAAAGAAGGAAAATATATCTCTTCCAAAGCATATTGCTCCTATTATGAACATTGGTGAGACTACTTAGAATCTTAAAAATCTTTTTGGTGCCAACTCCGAGGAGATTGATAATAATGCTTGCTATCTTATTGATGCTATCCACCAGTGGCGGAGCCAGAACATTTACGGAGCCTGGACAAGTTTTAGCCTAAGTGTCTAATCTGCAAATCATAACCGGATGTTTTGATACACAATACATGAAATGGCACCAAATTTCCGAACCATAACTTCTCATTCAAAATATAAACATAGTAGTGATACAATTATAATTTTAAAGTGAACTAACGTATAATATATCAATACTGAATTTCATAGAACAAAATAAAGTTGACTTGTCTACTGAACTCATAGAACCTACTCCATAGAACCAAACTTGCTATGTTGCCAATAAAAGTATAACTATCCAAACTACCATCCAAACATCCTAGATGACAATACAATATTAAAATGGATTTGTAGTTCGTGAATATATTTAGAATAGAAACTTGCAAGAATATAGATGGCTAGATGGAAAACAACAAAAATATATCTGCTTCTGCTTCCATTGCACATGTTCACATTTTCTATATTTGCTCTATTAACAAACAAAAAAACCTACTCATCCCTGAAATTTAATGATTTGAACTTTAAATTTAAACATTCCCTTATCTATAACAAATCCATAAACCAAATACTAAGCTCATGAAGTCCTACTCAACGCCAATGGCCAATTCCCCATGCCCGGACTAAAGATTTAAATTCTAAGTTTATCAATCCCCAAATCAATTATGAGAAAATATTCTTAAATGAAGGACAAGACAAGTAGGAGGATGCAAGTTGTTCCTTGGGAGGGGGTGGATTCACTTTGCCTGCCATCGTCCGCGCGCCTAGGCCTGTCTCTGCTTGCTGCCACCAGTCTGTCTCCGCGATCGCGATGGGAAGCCACGAACAATCAAACATGTGTGATAGCAGTAGAGACCGATTGTGTAGTACTTCCTCTGTCCTATAATGTAAGACATTTTTGTAAGTTAAACTAGCTTGCAAAAATGTCTTACATTATAAGATGGAGTGGTATTATTTTTCTTCTAGAAAATTGATAATGTTAAGATCCTCGTTGGCTCCTTGCTTCGATTAGGCCTGCCCTAGCTGTCTGCCTACCTAACCTGCTAGGCCCATTACCAAAGGAAGCCCGGGTGGCCGACACAATTATCCACAGTTGCCCAGGTAAATCATCGTGTGGTGGATGGTTTGCCCGATGTAGCATGTATGACCTACACTGGCGCAGTGAGTGAGCCCGAGCAAGTGCCCAGGGTCGCTGGGCGCTATCTCCGCCCCTGCAGTATCCACGCCACTATTGGTGGTGATGCTTATGATATGCCTATCACTTATGATGAAGATATGAAAAACTCTAAACTTGGGGAAGCTATATTTTAAAATTCTTTTGCTAGTGAGAATGAAGATGACATGTTTGAACATATATTTGCTCTAAAAATATGTTTATCATCTTGCTTGTGGTAATGATATAATGAATGAATAGGAAACTTTGAAACCTCCTAATCCTAGCATGGAAGAGATAATTTATTACAATGAGAATACACCACCTAGTTATGATCATCATAATATTATTGAAAATTGGTTTGGGGAGGTCATGCCTTTAGGTAATAATATTACTCTGGACACCGAAAGCTCTACAATATTACTACTTTGGAACGTGTGGATACCTTGAAGGGTCATCTACTTCGACTCTTGATCGGCGGATCATCTCGGAGAAATTCTCATGGCTGGGAGGTATAGCATAGATGCAGGAATTGTCCCACTTCACCGCCAAACTACACTTCTTCCGCTACGCTGCTCGTTGGTGAGTTTGATTTTTGCGTGCACCTTCATAGTGTTCCTGGGTGTGATCATGCATCATAATTTTGTTGTTGCGTAGCATTTTCCCTAACACTCAACGTGAAAGTGGCAATAATAGATACCGAAGAGGCTAGTACTAAAGATCGGAAGTGCATACAGCTTTAGAAAATAACTCAAATATCACATAAGTGCTTTAGGACGTTATCCTACACTACAAAAAAGACACATCCATGACATTTTGGGTCGAACGAAATTTTTTTCCTGTCATACTTATGACACTTCTATGACGATAATTGTGACAAAACCCGGTATCATCATAGATGTGGTGGGGTCCTACTTCTATGACAAAAAATCATGACAGAAAATGGGCTTTTCGTCCTGGGCGGGCCAGAGACACAATTGCATGACATTCTTTGTGTTGGGGAACGTAGCAGAAATTCAAAATTTTCCTACGTATCACCAAGATCTATCTATGGAGAGACCAGCAACGAGGGGAAGGAGAGTTGCATCTACATACCCTTGTAGATCGCTAAGCGGAAGCGTTCAAGTGAACGGGGTTGATGGAGTCGTACTCGTCGTGATTCAAATCACCGATGACCAAGTGCCGAACGGACGGCACCTCCGCGTTCAACACACGTACAGCCCGGTGACGTCTCCCACGCCTTGATCCAGCAAGGAGAGAGGGAGAGGTTGAGGAAGACTTCATCCAACAGCAGCACAACGGCGTGGTGATGATGGAGGAGCGTGGCAATCCTGCAGGGCTTCGCCAAGCACCACAGAAGAGGAGGGAGAGAGAGACGCAGGGCTGCACCAAGAGATTGAATCGCGTGTTGTGGGCAGCCCCTAGGCCTCATATATATAGGGGAAGGGGAGGGCTGCGCCCCCTCTAGGGTTTCCCACCCCTAGGGGGGGCGGCAGCCCTAGATGGGATCCAAAGGGGCGGCCAAGAGGGGAAAGAGGGGAAGGAACCCACTAGGTGGGCCTTAAGGCCCAACTGGACTAGGGTTTGCCCCCTCCCACTTATCCTTGCGCCTTGGGCCCCTTGTGGGGGGCGCACCAGCCCTCCTAGGGGCTGGTCCCCTCCCACACTTGGCCCACGCAGCCTTCTGGGGTTGGTGGCCCCACTTGGTGGACCCCCGGGACCCTCTCGGTGGTCCCGGTACGTTACCGATAAACCCCGAAACTCTTCCGGTGTCCAAAACAGGACTTCCCATATATAAATCTTTACCTCCGGACCATTCCGGAACTCCTCGTGACGTCCGGGATCTCATCCGGGACTCCGAACAACATTCGGTAACCACATACTAACTTCCTTTATAACCCTAGCGTCATCGAACCTTAAGTGTGTAGACCCTACGGGTTCGGGAGACATGCAGACATGACCAAGACGTTCTCCGGTCAATAACCAACAGCGGGATCTGGATACCCATGTTGGCTCCCACATGTTCCACGATGATCTCATCGGATGAACCACGATGTCAAGGACTTAATCAATCCCATATACAATTCCCTTTGTCTATCGGTACGATACTTGCCCGAGATTCGATCGTCGGTATCACGATACCTTGTTCAATCTCGTTACCGGCAAGTCTCTTTACTCGTTCCGTAACACATCATCCCGTGATCAACTCCTTGATCACATTGTGCACATTATGATGATGTCCTACCGAGTGGGCCCAGAGATACCTTTCCGTTTACACGGAGTGACAAATCCCAGTCTCGATTCGTGCCAACCCAACAGACACTTTCAGAGATACCCGTAGTGCACCTTTATAGTCACCCAGTTACGTTGTGACGTTTGGTACACCCAAAGCATTCCTACGGTATCCGGGAGTTGCACAATCTCATGGTCTAAGGAAATGATACTTGACATTAGCAAAGCTTTAGCATACGAACTACACGATCTAGTGCTATGCTTAGGATTGGGTCTTGTCCATCACATCATTCTCCTAATGATGTGATCCCGTTATCAATGACATCCAATGTCCATGGTCAGGAAACCGTAACCATCTATTGATCAACGAGCTAGTCAACTAGAGGCTTACTAGGGACATGGTGTTGTCTATGTATCCACACATGTATCTGAGTTTCCTATCAATACAATTATAGCATGGATAATAAACGATTATCATGAACAAGGAAATATAATAATAATCAATTTATTATTGCCTCTAGGGCATATTTCCAACACTTTGGGCCGTCCATGATGGAAAAAACCATGGTAGAAGCGAGGGCGAGGAAAATATCGGGGTGTTCCCGGTTACGGTGGGTGGTCGGGGCCGAGCGATGCGTGTTTCTCTCGTACACGCACGCGCGTGGGTGCGAGGCGTTGGGCTCTAACTGAACCCGAGCGATTGCACTGCAGGCTACGCGTTACTAAACCCGAGCGATCGATCGATGGGTGTTAACTGAACCCGATCGAGCGATTCCTTTGCTACTACTGCTAATTGAAGCCGATCGATGCTGCCTCTGGATGAACAGTGAGCGTTGCTGGGGGGGGGGGGGTTGGATGAACAGTTCCCGGTGGGGGTGGATGAACAGGACCCCGTGGTGTTGTCTCTGGATGAACAGGACCCCGATCGATCGAGTCGGTTGGGGCTGGATGAACAGGACCCCGTGGAGGGCAGGATGAACAGGACCACCCCATGGAGGGCTGGATAAACAGTAGACGGTGGAGGGATGGATGAACAGGAGCTCGTGGAGAGGGCTGGTTGAACAGTAGCCGGTGGAGTAGCGCGTGGTGGAGGCTTGATGAACAGGAGCCCGTGGATGAACATTCGTAGGTGGAGGCTGGAGGAGGTCGACCGTGGATGAACAGTAGCCCGTGGAGGCTGGAGGGGGTCGACGGTGGAGATGAACAATATCCCGTGAAGTCCCGTTTTGCGGTACGCCACATCCCTCCCGATGAACAGGACCCCCGTTTCGACTGTAGCGCTCCAACACAAGTCTGTTTCCTCCGTTTTGCGGTACGCCACACCCCTCCCAATCAACAGGACCCCCGTTTCGATCGTAGGAGGTCCGTTTCCTCCGTTTTGCGGTACGCCAGACCCCTCCCGATGAACAGGATCCCGTTTCGACCGTAGCCGGTCGAACACAAGGCCGTTTCCTCCGTTCTTCGGTATGCCAGGCCTCATTTCCATCAGCTGTTCCGTCCAATCCGGTTGGCTCCCACGCGTTTTGTTGCCTCCCGATGAACACGACGCATTTCGTTTCCTCCCCATGAACACGACGACGACACAGTTTCTCCGTTCTGACCCAGCCATGTACACGAGCCCTGGCCGTACGTATGCGTGAGTAGGTGTTCGAGACCCCGCCCGTATGTACGTATGTGGCCGTATTTTCTTTCTTGCACACTGGCCGATGTACGTACATGTACATGCTATATGCGCACCTAAACTACGACACGTGCGCACTCTACATCGACCAGTATGTACATACACATTCGCGACCAGAATGACAACGCTACGTACGCTTTGACCAGGTGGGTCCCGACTGTCAGGCACTTCCCTGCGTTCGAAGATATAGCTGGTGGGTCCCAGCAGTCAGGGGGCGAATCATTTATTTTTGCCTGGACGCACTTCCTTGCGTGCGAAGATGTAGCTGGTGGGTCCCGGCAGTCGGGGGGGGGGGGGGGGAACATTTTTTCGCGAAATACGGTGGCCCGTCTGGTGGGTCCCTACTGTCAGGTACAGGAATAATTATTTTGTGCGTAATAAGGAGGCACTTCCTTGCGGTAGCCGTGGACCCAGCTGTTAGCCTCTTCACGTACAGTACTCTTCCGATGGAAGTCGGTCGTTGACCACATTGATCACGCCGCGCCGAGAGCACCAAGGCGGTGGATGACGGCGAGGCCTAGGAAGGGGACGAGGCGGAGCCAAGGAAGACGCGGTAGTGGATGCCCACACGTAGAGGAGTATGATGGTTCACTGGTTCGCTATGGTGTGAGGCTGCCATCGCCGCAGAATAACAGGGGGTGTGGGTGAGTAGAGGGATGGCCTGGCCAGCGGTGAGAGTAGTAGGGGGCGGTGAGGCCTCCGCCGTATTGCATCCGGCCGCGGGAGGCAGGAGCATGAGGCACGACGGGTGCTGCTTTGGGCAGCTAGAGCAAGAAGACCAGAGGTCGAAGAAGCACTACGGTCGTTGGACGAACATCGTACGGTCACTGGAGCTAGAATCGTGCATATTGACTAAGTTGACAAAGCCCTCCATCCCCATCAACTTAGTAGGCCCAAAAGTCAACCTGCCACTATACTGGGTCCCAGCTAGCAGGGGGAGTATTCATCTTTGTGTGCGTAATAAGGAGGCACTTCCTTGCGTGCGAAGATATAGCTAGTGGGTCCGAGCTGTCAGCGGCGGTAAGGTTTTTTTCGCGAAATACAGAGGCCCTTCCGGTAGGTCCCAGATGTTAGGTGGAGGAATCATTATTTTGCGCGTAATAAGGAGGCATTTCCTTGCGTGCGGCCATGGACCTAGTTGTTAGCCTCTCCACGTACAATCCACTTCAGATGCATGTCGGTCGTTGACCACGTTGACCAGGCCGCGCCGAGAGCACTAGGGAGGTGGACGACGACGAAGCCTAGGAAGGGAACGACACGGAGGCAGGGAAGACTTGGCAGTTGTTTCCCACATGGACGGGAGTACGACTGTACGAGGGTTTACTGGTTCGTCTGCCGTCGCTGGAGAATAACAGCAGGTGTGGGTGAGTAGAGGGATGGCTAGGCCAGCGATGGGAGTACAATGGGGCGGTGAGGCCTGCGCGGCAGCACAGCCGGCCGCGGGAAGGAGGGAGCAGGCAGTCTCGCCGATGCTTGTTTGAGTGGCTGGAGCAGGAAGAGCAGAGATTGAAGAAGCACGATGATCGTTGGATGGAAATCCAATAGTTACTGCTTGTGCGTCAACCATTTTTTTAGGAAAGCCTCAAATCTATGGAAAACAACATACAACCCATCTGCCATTATTTATAATAATTTATAGCCCATTTGCTAATTATTAAGGTTTTTTTGGAGCCCGTATTATTTTTGTTAGCATTACATCCCATATTGTGGCCACGGTTAAAAAATTATACGAAATTTTGCATATTTCGGTGCGGTCCGAACTATTTTTAATCCCAAAATTTCGAGTCACATTCAAACTGATTTTAAAAATAAATATATATCAACATAAAATCCAACAAATTGTCCACGCATAAAAATCAATGCAATTTAAAATCTCGAAATGAAAAAAAGAAATTTGAAACTAATTGCCAGTTTGATGTGTTTTAAAAATGTACAACCCATTTCTCATTACTCATAGGCCACTTTCTTGGCCAGCCGAATGAAGCTCTCCTCGTCTTGAAAGATTTGCAGCCCAACAGGCCTGACAAAGCGACTTACTTGGGAAATCACAAAAGACTGGGCTGTGGCCGTGGACCCAGCTGTCAGCCTCTCCACATACAGTACTCTTCCGATGAAAGTCGGTCGTTGACCACATTGACCACGCCGCGCCGAGAGCACCAAGGCGGTGGACGAGGCGAGGCCTAGGAAGGGGACAACATGGAGCCAGGAAAGATGCGACAGTGGATGCCTACGCGGAGAGGAGTATGAGGGTTCACTGGTTCGGCTACGGTGTGAGGCTGCCATCGCCGTAGAATAACAGGGGGTGTGGGTGAGTGGAGGGATGGCCTGGCCAGCGATGGAAGTAGTATGGGGGCGGTGAGGCCTCCGCGATAGCATAGCCGGCCACAGGAGGCAGGAGCAGGCAGCATGACCGGCGCTGCTTTGGGCGGCTGGAGCAAGAAGACCAGAGGTTGAAGAAGCACTAAGGCCGTTGGATGGACATCATACGGTCACTGGAGCTAGAATCGTTCATATTGACTAAGTTGACAAAGCCCTCCCGTAGGATCGAAAGTATGTCTAGAGGGGGGGGGGGGGGTGATTAGACTACTTGACCAAATAAAAACTTAACCTTTTCCCAATTTTAGTTCTTGGCAGATTTTACCTATCTTAGGACAAGTCAAGCAATCATCACACAATTCAAGCAAGCATGCAAAGAGTATATTGGCAGCGGAAAGTAAAGCATGCAACTTGCAAGAATATAAAGGGAAGGGTTTTGAGGATTCAAACGCAATTGGAGACACGGATGTTTTTCCCGTGGTTCGGATAGGTGGTGCTATCCTACATCCATGTTGATGGAGACTTCAACCCACGAAGGGTAACGGTTGCGCGAGTCCACGGAGGGCTCCACCCACGAAGGGTCCACGAAGAAGCAACCTTGTCTATCCCACCATGGCCATCGCCCACGAAGGACTTGCCTCACTAGCGGTAGATCTTCATGAAGTAGGCGATCTCCTTGCCCTTACAAACTCCTTGGTTCAACTCCACAATCTCGTCGGAGGCTCCCAAGTGACACCTAGCCAATCTAGGAGACACCACTCTCCAAGAAGTAACAACGGTGTGTTGATGATGAACTCCTTGCTCTTGTGCTTCAAATGATAGTCTCCCCAACACTCAACTCTCTCTCATAGGATTTGGATCTGGTGGAAAGAAGATTTGAGTGGAAAGCAACTTGGGGAAGGCTAGAGATCAAGATTCATATGGTTGGAATAGAATATCTTGGTCTCAACACATGAGTAGGTGGTTCTCTCTCAGAACATAAGAGTTGGAATGGTGTATGTGTTCTGATGGCTCTCTCCATGAGTGAAGAGGAGGTGGAGGGGTATTTATAGCCTCCACACAAAATCCAACCGTTACACACAATTTACCAATCTCGGTGGGACCGAATCAGAAAACTCGGTCGGACCGAAATAGTAAACCTAGTGACCGTTAGGAATTTCGGTGGGACTGACATGCAACTCGGTAGGACCAATTCGGTTAGGGTTTGGGCATAACATAATCTCGGTGAGACCGATTGCACAAACTCGGTGAGACCAAGTTTGGCAATAAGCTAACCAGAGAGTTGGTCAGGCAAACTCGGTGGGACCGACTCGCTCTTTCGGTGAGTCCGAAAAGTTACAAGAAGGAAACACAGAGTTTACATTGCAATCTCGGTGGGACCAATTCGCTCTTTCGGTGAGACCGAAAAGTTACGAAAGGGAAACAAAGAGTTTGCAATCCCATCTCGGTGAGACCGAGATCCTTATCGGTAGGACCGAATTGCTAGGGTTTGGCAGTGGCAAATGACAAGTGAAACTCGGTGGCGCCGGATTGAAAGAATCGGTATGACCGAGTTTGGCTTAGGGTTTAGGTCATTTGTGGATATGGAAAAGTGGTTGAGGATTTTGGAGCATATCACCAAGCACATAAAGCAAGAGGCTCATTAAGCAACACCTCATCCCTCCTTGATAGTATTGGCTTTTTCTAAAGACTCAATGTGATCTTGGATCACTAAAATATAAAATGAAGAGTCTTGAACTTTTGAGCTTGAGCCAATTCTTTGTCCTTAGCATTTTGAGGGTTCCACTTTCACATCCATGCCATGCCAATCATTGAGCTTTCCTGAAATAATCATCTTGAAATAGCATTAGCTCAATGAGCTATATGTTGTTATGAATTACCAAAACCACCTAGGGATAGTTGCACTTTCAATCTCCCCGTTTTTGGTAATTGATGACAACATATAGATCAAAGCTTCGACAAATGATAATAATCATGAAATACATCGTCGCTTTGAGAAGTATGTGGCAAGTAAGAGCTCCCCCTAAATTTGTGCATATTTAAAATTTGCTTTGGACTGCAAATGCACAAGGAGTTAGAGTCATGGGTTACTCTTCCATGTCACATACATCTTGGTGGAGCGCTAAAAAATGATAAGATTGAAATACATGCACTCATCACCAAGAATAGTGAGTGATCACATAAGATAGATAGAATGATAATATTAAGCAAACATTAAGTGTAGCTTATGATCAAACACATGATCATCGATGTCTCACACAGATAAGGACATAGTATCTCACACACAAGCAAATAAAGTTCGAAAAACCACCAAATAAAACAAGAGAGAATAAAAGCAACACTCTCTCTCGAAGCCTATGATCTATACATTTTCTCCCCCTTTGGCAACAAGTTACCAAAAAGTTCCTAGAAAATGCATAGTGCTAAGTCAACGCTCAGACTTGATCTTCAGGTGGTGGTGGAGTCCGGAGCACTCCAAGGACGAAGCCTTCGGTAGACGTGGTCGGAGTTGAGGCTGAAGTGGACGCTGGAGCTGGTGGAACTGAGGCTGTGGCTGGCGCAGATGTGGTAGCTCTGGTGTCAGCAACTGGCATTGCAGACGACCTCGGACCTCGTGGCACCCTGGCAAAAGCATCAGTCATAGTCCTGCCTCTCCTCTCATTCATGTCATCCTGGAGCTGCTCCACGGCAGTCTATATCTCTGTCACCTTGATGTCCAAATCATAGAACCTCTGTCCCATGATCCTCTCTAAGCTTGCCTGGTTTTGAGTTAGGGTGGCTAGTCCTTGCTCAATCCACAGGGTGGACGCAATCAGGTAACCAAGCTGCTCTTGTTTGGTTTTCAGAAAATATTCAGATGCCTCCTCTTGAGTAGGCATCCTGGCAGCTTTCTCCTTCTTCGCCTTCTCCTTCTTGGCTTGTGCTTGGGCAGATGATGGATCATTCTCAGCCATGACCACTTGGTTATCTTCAAAGTCCGGATGGATAGGCAGGTGTTCCTTGTCCAAGAGGTATATGCCCGTGCCCATCTTGGAGTTGATGAGCTCCTGAATCTGTGGGGCATACCCACAACTCCTCTTCTGATCTGCTGCAGTCCTTTTGATTTTCAGCCCTGGCTTTGTGCCTTGATCTGGCTCAACTCTCCTTGATGTGGCCTCTTCCTCTGCCACATAATCTTCATCTTCAGAATCAGAAGTTCTCTTCTTCCTTTGTCTAGTGGCAGCTTTAGGCAGATTGCTGGGGGTGCTCCTGCTGCCATCATCTGAAGAGCTGGAGGGACTAGTGCCCTCACTCATCACCACTTGCTGCTCTGAGAGGTTCTGGCTGTCACTTTGGTCTGACATAATGCAAACTCTGACTGCAGAACCTGTGAATAGATTATAGATGAGATAGAGTGGATGAGCATCACAAAGTGCAGAGATTTTGCAAAAGAGTAATTCAAAAACTTAGTTTTAGTTTCCCACTGAAATCATCTCGGATCTACCGATTTTCAAACTCGGTGACACCGAAGCAGTTTTGGCACCAGAACTAGTGAACTCGGTCAGACCGAGTCACAGTTCGGTGGCACCGAGACTGCTAGGGTTTCACAGAGTTCCAAAATCGGTCACACCGATAAGTAATTCTCGGTCAGACCGAGTTTTACTTGTGCAATGGCATAAGCCAAATCGGTGGGACCGAGTTTTTCAACTCGGTAGGTCCGAGATGGTTTCGGCGGAAACCTAACCCTAAAATTTTCGAATTAAACCTAATCTATGAGTTCATTGACTGGATAGGAGTTTATCAAACGTGGCAAGAATCATGATGATCACAATGTGCTAGGAATCGGATTGGAGAATAGCACAAAGATCGAGTCCATACCCTAGTTCGGCGGAGACTCGCTACGGCGGCAACGGCGGGGCAGAATTCCCGTTGACGGCGACGGAGACCAGCGACTGGAGGCGGCTGGCGGCGAGGAGGACGATCCGGAGACCCAGGAGGCAGATCGAGCTATGCGCGGGCGAAGAGGTTTCGGAGAAATTTCCAAAATTTTGCCCGTCACTATATATAGCCCGACCCTGTCGGTGTGACCGAGTGGAACAACTCGGTGGCACCGAGATGCAAAACTGTATACAGTTATTGCAACTCGGTGTGACCAAGTGGTTCAAATCGGTTGCACCGAGATCGAAAACCTAGATCAACTTAATGATCTCGGTAGGACCGAAAGTATGGTATCGGTCAGACCGAGAATCACAAAGAGGTTTTGGAAGTTTAAGTCTATGACGAATCAGGGACTCCGAGCGCTCCTCACACAGAGTGGTTCGAATCTGACTTGATCAAATTTTGTGATGCAGCATGAATAGAGTTTGAGACGAGAAAAGCATAGATAGCTAGAGGAGGTTCTTAGGCATTCTTGTCCATCCACTTGGCAAAAGAAGATAAAGCCAAACAATCAAAACAACAAGTGGATGTCCTCGAATGAGTAAAATATGCAACCAACATGCTCACACAATAAGATGGAAAATGAAATATGTGGCAAAGCATGCACAACCAATTCTAGCATCCATCAAGCAATTTGCGATGACTAGGTCATCTATATATGAGTATATTGACTTAGGAGTCAAGTGAGAACACTTGATCGTAGGTCATACTCATCGTTTAAGCTCAAGTGGGGTTACCACTTTTACATAAAGCATTGTTGTATTCACATCTTTAGAGTTGCTTTAGCTCAAGTTTTAGAGTAAAGCTCCCCCTAGATGTGATATCCCCCCTAAGAGGGATGAACTAACCTTGGGTTTTGTCGATGATGACTTCATGTAGATGTTGAAGATGTGGATGCTCAATGTTGATGTAGATCACTTGGAGCTATCCATTTGAGTGAATTGCACTTTCAATACCTACATGGGTTAGTCCCACAAGGAACAAACAAGGATATCCATAGACATAGAGTGATGCATACACAAGATGATGTCCATGAAAACTTTAGGTTACCATGTCCCTTGTCTTACCAACAAGAGGGTTTGTGACTCCTTGAACTAGTGCATGATGTGGAAGTTGATTGCACTTGTTCTTGCCAAAATGATGAGAGTGAAATATGTTGGCAGAGTCACCCTCAAGAACTCTCTAGTTCTTCTTCTTTTGGATCCACACCATCTTGATGGGAATCCTTGGAGTTGTAGTCGTACTTGATGAAGTGGAACTTGACGTGGTCTTGGGAATCCACTTGACTAAGGTCTTAGGAGCTTCTTCAAATGCATCAATCTCCTCTTGAAGCTTGTCCTTGCCTTTTTGCTTGTAGTCTTGTGGTGGAAGATCATCTTGAGCTTGTATCCCCTTGAAAGAAGTGTCATACTTCTCTTGTTGAGGAACAAACTTTGTCTTGGGGTATTGATCTTCTTCCCACTCAACTCCATTGGCATTGAACTTTCGTTCAAAACCAACACCTTGATTCTTCCGGTGCATTCCTTGCTTGCGCACAATTTCCTCGAATTGCTTACTCCCGGCAAGGCTTTTGTACACTCCTTTCTCTATAATCCCCTTCAATAAGCTATTTTCTTGCTCAAGTGTAACTTGGCTAAGAGAATCATTAGTGGAATCAAGAGAACTATTAGAAGCAACAATATTGGATTTAGCATGATCATTGTTACTACTAGAGGAAGAATCTTTCTTGTTCTTGTTACTAGACTTGACTTGAGGCATGTAAGTGGATAATAGTAAATGCTTGGCAATGTAGGAAGAACTTTTCTTGCGGAGATCATCATTGATTGCTTTTAAGAACTCATGCTCTTGCTCAAGATTGAGCTTTTCAAAGTGTAATTTCTCATGAGCTCTTAAAAGTTCTCGATGATCTTCGAAGATAGTTTCATGAGCTAACTTAAGAGTGTTTAGTTCTTTAGTTAGAGCCTCAATCTTCTCGTTATCATTGTCATTCGTTTTATCTTGATTAGCATGATTAATTGATGTTTCATCATAGTACTCATCACTAGAGTTGTCAACAAGCAAGTCATCATCACCTAACAAGTCATCTTCATCACTATTAAAATCAACATACTCGGGGTGTGTTACCTTAGGACCTTTGGCCATGAAGCATCTTCCAATTCCTTCATTTGGCGAGTCAAATATGTCGTAGGAGTTGGTTGACACAAGTGCTAGACCGGCAACACCTTCATCTTGAGTATCTTCGGAGTCGGAGTGATAACTTCTCTCGGAGTGGCTGTCGAAGTCGGAGCCGGATACCCATTCACCAACATGAGCTTGATATCTTTGTTTTGTGTAGCTCCTTGATGATTTTTCCTTCCTTTCCGAATCCTTGCTTCTCCGTGAGTATCTCCGTTCATAACGATCATCTCTACTCCTTCTCTCTCTTGGTGGTGATTCTTTGCTTCTTCTTTTTGGAGAATCTTCTCTTCTCTTGTAGGGAGCCGTACACTCATTGGAATAGTGTCCGGGTCTTCCACAATTATAGCAGTTTCGCTCTCGACTAGAAGATCTTTTGTCATTGTAGGACCTTGACTTGAAGCTTCTATCTTTGCTTCTACTCTTGTAGAACTTGTTGAAGTTCTTCACCATTAAGCTCAATTCTTCATTGAAGTTTTGTTTCTCACTTGATGATGTGGGGACTTCACATGATGCTTTGTAGGAACCACTTGATTTGTTGTGAAGTTCCTCTTTATCTTTGAGTGACATCTCATGAGCAACAATCCTTCCAATCACTTCCGTTGGTTTGAGATCTTTGTAATTGGGTATCATTTGAATCAATGTGCACACGGCATCATATTTCCCATCCAAGGCTCTTAGGATCTTCTTGATGATGAATCTATTGGTCATCTCTTCACTTCCTAAGCCGGCAATCTCATTTGTGATGAGAGCAAGCCTAGAGTACATTTCGGCGACACCTTCACCATCCTTCATCTTGAACTTGTCAAGTTGACTTTGGAGCACATCCAACTTGGATTCCTTGACGGAGTCGGTACCTTCGTGCATATCAATCAAAGTGTCCCAAATTTCCTTTGCATTCTCAAGACGGCTGATTTTGTTGAATTCTTCGGGGCACAATCCGTTGAAGAGAATATCACAAGCTTGAGCATTGTATTGCAACATCTTCAACTCATCCGCGGTAGCTTCACGGTTTGGTTCTCTCCCATCAAAGAACTCACCTTGCAAACCAACACAAACAATAGCCCATACGGCGGGGTTATGTCCAAGAATATGCATTTTCATTTTATGCTTCCAACTAGCAAAATTAGTGCCATGAAAGTAAGGACCTCTACGGTGATAATTTCCCTCGCTAGATGCCATACTCTCCTAGGTTGTGAAACCAAGGCTATGACCACCAAAAGCTATGGAGATCAAAGCAAATGGAGACCAAAGCTCTGATACCACTTGTAGGATCAAAAGTATGTCTAGAGGGGGGGGGGGGTGATTAGACTACTTGACCAAATAAAAACTTAACCTTTTCCCAATTTTAGTTCTTGGCAGATTTTAGCTATCTTAGGACAAGTCAAGCAATCATCACACAATTCAAGCAAGCATGCAAAGAGTATATTGGTAGCGGAAAGTAAAGCATGCAACTTGCAAGAATATAAAGGGAAGGGTTTTGAGGATTCAAACGCAATTGGAGACACGGATGTTTTTCCCGTGGTTCGGATAGGTGGTGCTATCCTACATCCACATTGATGGAGACTTCAACCCACGAAGGGTAACGGTTGCGCGAGTCCACGGAGGGCTCCACCCACTAAGGGTCCACGAAGAAGCAACCTTGTCTATCCCACCATGGCCATCGCCCACGAAGGACTTGCCTCACTAGCGATAGATCTTCACGAAGTAGGCGATCTCCTTGCCCTTACAAACTCCTTGGTTCAACTCCACAATCCCGTCGGAGGCTCCCAAGTGACACCTAGCCAATCTAGGAGACACCACTCTCCAAGAAGTAACAAACGGTGTGTTGATGATGAACTCCTTGCTCTTGTGCTTCAAATGATAGTCTCTCCAACACTCAACTCTCTCTCATAGGATTTGGATCTGGTGGAAAGAAGATTTGAGTGGAAAGCAACTTGGGTAAGGCTAGAGATCAAGATTCATATGGTTGGAATGGAATATCTTGGTCTCAACACATGAGTAGGTGGTTCTCTCTCAGAACATAAGAGTTGGAATGGTGTATGTGTTCTGATGGCTCTCTCCATGAGTGAAGAGGAGGTGGAGGTGTATTTATAGCCTCCACACAAAATCCAACCGTTACACACAATTTAGCAATCTCGGTGGGACCGAATCAGAAAACTCGGTCGGACTGAAATAGTAAACCTAGTGACCGTTAGGAATTTCGGTGTGACTGACATGCAACTCGGTAGGACTGATTTGGTTAGGGTTTGGGCATAACGTAATCTCGGTGAGACCGATTGCACAAACTCGGTGAGACCGAGTTTGGCAATAAGCTAACCAGAGAGTTGGTCAGGCAAACTCGATGGGACCGACTCGCTCTTTCGGTGAGACCGAAAAGTTACAAGAAGGAAACACAGAGTTTACATTGCAATCTCGGTGGGACCGATTCGCTCTTTCGGTGAGACCGAAAAGTTACGAAAGGGAAACAGAGAGTTTGCAATCCCATCTCGGTGAGACCGAGATCCTTATCGGTAGGACCGAATTGCTAGGGTTTGGCAGTGGCAAATGACAAGTGAAACTCGGTGGCGCCGGATTGAAAGAATCGGTATGACCGAGTTTGGCTTAGGGTTTAGGTCATTTGTGGATATGGAAAAGTGGTTGAGGATTTTGGAGCATATCACCAAGCACATAAAGCAAGAGGCTCATTAAGCAACACCTCATCCCTCCTTGATAGTATTGGCTTTTCCTAAAGACTCAATGTGATCTTGGATCACTAAAATATAAAATGAAGAGTCTTGAACTTTTGAGCTTGAGCCAATTCTTTGTCCTTAGCATTTTGAGGGTTCCACTTTCACATCCATGCCATGCCAATCATTGAGCTTTCCTGAAATAATCATCTTGAAATAGCATTTGCTCAATGAGCTATATGTTGTTATGAATTACCAAAACCACCTAGGGATAGTTGCACTTTCACCTCCATCCCCATCAACTTAGTAGGCCCACAAGTCAGCCTCCCACTATGGTGGGTCCCAGCTGATAGGGGGGTATTCACTTTTTTGTGCGCAATAAGGAGGCACTTCCTTGCGTGCGAAGATATAGTTGGTGGGTCCGACCTGTCAGCGGAGGGAACATTTTTTTCGCGAAATACAGAGGCCCTTCCGGCGGGTCCCAGATGTCAGGTGGAGGAGTCATTATTTTGCGCGTAATAAGGAGGCATTTCCTTGTGTGCAGCCATGGACCCAGCTGTCAGCCTCTCCACGTACAGTCCACTTCTGATGGATGTCTTTTGTTGACCACGTGACCACACCACGCCGAGAGCACCAGGGCGGTGGACGACGGCGAGGCCTACGAAGGGAACGACACGGAGCCAGGGAAGACACGGCAGTGGCTGCCCATGCGGTGGAGAGTACGAGGGTTGACTGGTTCGGCTGCCGTCCTCAGAAACTAACAGGAGGTGTGGGTGAGTAGAAGGATAGATAGGCCAGGGATGCAAGTATATGGCGGGGCCGTGAGGCCTCTGCGGCAGCACAACCGGCCACGGGAGGCAGGAGCAGGCGACACGATTGGCGCTGCTTTGGGCGGCTGAAGCAAGAAGACCAGAGGTTGAAGAAGCACTATGGCCATTGGATGGACATCGGACGATCACTGGAGCTAGAATCGTTCATATTGACTAAGTTGACAAAGCCCTCTGTCCCCGTCAACTTAGTAGGCCCACAAGTCGGCCACCCACTATGGTGGGTCCCAGCTAGCAGGGGGTATTCATTTTTTGTGCGTCATAAGGACGCACTTCCTTGCGTGCGAAGATATAGCTGGTGGGTTCGACCTGTCAGCGGGGGAACATTTTTTTGCGAAATACAGAAGCCCTCCCCTAGGTCCTAGCTGTCAGGTGGAGCAATCATTATTTTGCGCGTAATAAGGAGGCATTTCCTTGTGTACGGCCGTGGACCCAGCTGTCAGCCTCTCCACGTACAATCCACTTCCGATGGATGTCGTTCACTGACCACATTGACCAGGCTGCGCCGAGAGCACTAGGGTGGTGGACAACGGCGAGGCCTAGGAAGGGAACGACACGGAGCCAGGGAAGACTCGGCAGTTGTTTCCCACACGGAGGAGTACGAGGATTTATTGGTTCGTCTGTCGTCCCCGGAGAATAAGAGCAGGTGTGGGTGAGTAGAGGGATGGCTAGGCCAGCGATGGGAGTATGGTGGGGCGGTGAGGCCTGCGCGGCAGCATAGCCGGCCACGGGAGGAGGGAGCATGCAGTCCCGCCGGTGCTTGTTTGAGCGACTGGAGCAGGAAAAGCAGAGAATGAAGAAGCACGACAACCGTTGGATGGACATCCAATAGTCACTGCTCTCTTGTGCATTATTTCTAATAATGTACAACCCATTTGCTAATTCTTAAGAATTTTTTGGAGCCCATCTTATTTTTGTTAGCATTACACCCCATATTGTGGCCACGGTTAAAAAGTATACGAATTTTTGCATATTTCGGTGTGGTCAACTGTTTTTAATCCCGAAATATCGATTCACATTCAAACTATTTTGAAAAATAATTTATATAAATATAAAATCCAAATAATTGTCCACTCATAAAAATCAATGGAATTTAAAATCTTGTAATGAAAAAAAATCGAAACTAATTCCCGGTTTGATGTGTTTTAAAAATGTACAGCCCATTTCTGGGCAAACTGAATGAAACTCTCCTCGTCTTGAAAGAGTTGCAGCCTAGCAGGGCTGATAAAGCAAGTAGGCCTCGTTTGGGGGTATTTCTTAAAAAAATAGAACTGGGCTAGCCATTTTCAGCAAGAAAAAAACACAACTGGTCTCATGATGTGGTAAACATAAATAAAACCCTGGCTAGACGGGCCACAGCCCCCGCACAGCCCTGTTGTTACCCTGATCCGTCGCTAAAACTAGTATAAATAACAACTGCTTGTTCCTCAAAAAAAACTGCGCGACCTGCTGGGTCCCTGGTGTCAGCCGCTCGTAGTGTAATTCTCTCATTTATTGACTACGTTGATAATGGCGTGAGCCCCAGATGTCCAACCATTAGGAGGAACCATATTTTTGGGCTTGTAGTATAGAGGCACTTGCTTGCGTACTGCCATGACGTGGTGGGTCCCTACTGTCATCCTCTCCACGTACAGTCATCTCCTTATTCCTCTCGATTGTTGACGATGTTGACAATGCAGGAGGGCGGCGCACCGCGCACGGCGAGCACACCAAGGCTGCAAGGCGGAGGACGACGGCGAGGCCTCGGGCGGAACGAACAGGAGCCATGGAAGATGCGCCGGTCCAGTCGCAGGTTCGGGTGCGGGTGCGTGTTGGGGCTGACGTCGCCGGAGAATAACAGGACGTGTGGGGGAATAGAGGGAGGGACTGGCCAACGTTGAAGGGTACGTACGGTAGGGCGGTGAAGGCGCGGCCAGCCATGGGAGGCAGGAGCAGGCGGATCCAACGGGGTGGTTTGGTTTGGGTGGCTGGAGGAAGAAGACAAGAGATAGAAGATACACGACAGATGTTGGATGTCAATCCAACGGCTGGTAGGCAAAATCGTTTGTTGACTGGCTAGTAAGTCGACACCACCTTGAATAGGCTATTTCCTCGCAGGTCCCAAATGTTAGAATCCAAATCTATCACAGTCATGCAACCTTTCCTATGAAAATTTACATCCCATTTGATGTGCTAGTTCGAAATAAGTTTGTGGGTGCTGGTGGGGGCTAATCACTTGGTTTCTGTAATGCATAGTGAGTTCAAGCAGCCGGCTAGAGTGATGTTATTTCCCTTGGTTGGGATTTGTTAGTTGTTACAATATTTCACTCTAAATTAAATGACTGGCAAACCATTTGCCTTGCTTCAAAGAAAATATGACAGTCAAAACCAAGTTGGAAAGGGCAAGAACATCTAACTCTAGCTTACAAACTGTACAAAAGCACGAGGGTTAATTGTTCATCCGGTTTACAAAAAAACCCAGGTTGAAAAGGGCAACAACATCTAACTCCAGCACTGTGTTCGGTAGTCACAGTCAAATGGATCAGTCAGGTCCATAGAATGAACATCCTGCGTCATAAAATTTACTGTATTATGACCACAATATGTTGTAAATAGAAGCCTGACACGTTCAGAAGCTCTTTTGCCCACCTGAAACTCCTTTTTTTGCTCTTCCACATACCCATCCGTCAAAACCATGCTGGTGATAAACTTAAGTCTGATGGACAATAGTAACCTCGCATTTAGTAGGAAGAATGTGATAAATCTAGTGTTTGCACGGTTGGCTACATATCGTTCTAGCGTTATTGTCTTCAATCGAATCTCATGAGAAGTGAGAAAATCCCGATGCTTACGAATCCACCGATTGGTTATAACTTTCTTACCCCGTCGTGTTGCCTAAATAGACATGAAGATTGAAAATAGTTAAGGTCTAAAAAAAGAGTGTCGAAAGAGCAATAGTTGAACGGTTATTCTAGTACACTATATGCGGGCTTCCAATGTGCGTGAAATTATCACCTTTATGTACAACTTCTCCAGACATGGAAAGCATTGCAGCAAGCCAATAATCTTGTTCATATCAAAACTATTCATTTGGATATATAAGATCTTGATAGAATCCAGCACCATTGATAGGCCATCCATGGAGAAACTCTTCATTGAGCATAGAACACAATATTAGTACAAAATGTGTACTCCAAGATGACATATAACTTATGTGCAGAAATTTAAAAAGCAGCTTATGGTTACAAGTGTAGATGATAATGTAAATACCCGAAGAACTGTGGAGGCAAACACCATATTGAAATGAACACAGAGATCATGTATTACACCCAAGGTCTCCAGTTTAGGCACAGGGAGGACGGTTATTTGCAACGGTGAATAACTAGAATCAAGGATCAACCTTTGAAGTGAAGGGGCATCTTGGATGATGAGCTGCCTTCCGTCAAAACAAATTCCAATTCTTACAAGGTTAGGCGATTTTATTTGGAGACAACCGATTCTAACTGTGAAAACAAGCACCAAGCACTCTAGGCCAGGGCAACTGGAGTGGATGATGCTGTGCAATGAGGCCTCCGATATACGAAGCCGCACAAGTGAAAGTTTCTTGAGAAATGGGAGTTGAATGTTTAGTACCAGATTGTCTGGTAGGTCGCACAACGCAAAGGTGGCGGTGCGGAGAGAGGAGGAAAACCGCGAGATGGACATCGGTGCTGTGGGCACAGGTAGATGGCGTTCGATATCTGGTAGGTGATTTCCAAGGGAATAGTAGAACTCAAGCAACTGTAGATCTATGAATTCAGGGGATTTTTGCCAGGCGTCCACCATGCAGGGCATGGTATGCTTGCTCAGGTAGCATGACGGGATGCAGAGGCTTTGAACGGAGCCTTGGTGGGAGGAGATGATGGCTCTAGGGATTTGAAAATCATTGAAGGAAGATAGCTGACGACAGTCAAGATTAAGGGACACGGCGCCCCATAGAGGGTGCCATGAAATTGAGAGGACTTGGGTGCGGTATCAATCCTTGGTGGGGAGAAGCGAGATGATCTCCCCAAGGACGGCGTCCGGGAGATCGCTGATGCGGTCCACCCGAGATTCTACGGGTTCCTGGGATCCGGTGGGGGCGGGGTCGCTGCTTCTCCCTGCGCTGCCGGGTGCGGGATCTACAACAGGCGTCGCCGCTGGCGGGAGCCTCATCTTCTTGGGGCTGGGGTCAGCCGACTCCATTTTCCTCGAGGGTGTCGCGTCACGCTCACGAATTTGAGCAGAGTAACGAATGACAAGCCTAGTTGTAGTGCAAGTGAATAAGAAGGGGAGCTGGGGTTTTTCTGTAATAGTGAGGAAGAAGGGGAGCTGGGGTTTTCTGTAGGAGTGAGGTGAGGAATTTCGGGGTACGAGTGGAGCGAGCTGACGTGAGGTGGGTGGGAGTGAGGAGGAAGAAGAACACCCATGTTTTTTTGGGGGGCGGTGTGCTGGGTGTGGGTAGCGCCTCTCATTCAGTAAATATACGGACTTTTGAATTGATTTTACTATTTACTAGGGTGGATGGGCTATTTTGTCTTGGGCCCAGAGAAACAATTACTACTAGTACAGTGGAGACACTCTACAGCTACCCACAAACACAATTACTACTAGTATAGTGGATACAATACCGCTTCTGGCTCTTCCTAGGTCATCGAAACGTCTCCCTCTACTGAATGCCGTTATACTTTTGTTCACCGACATGCGGGCCATGCAGCGCGCAGGCCCAAATGCCATCCACCAAATTAGAAGGCAGTATGCAGGCAGAGAGTCACCCCAGTCGTAGTGCGGCAATAACGAGCCGTCGTATCACAAAACCCCACCTCCCCGCAGTCTAAGTTTGACGGACGAAGCAACATCATTTCACTCTTTGCTGAATCCCCTTCTCCCTCACCGTCTTCAAGAAAGGCAACACTCGCATCTGCCACTGTTCTTCTCTCCCAACGAAGGGAAGGTATGCGGACCCATGATGTTGGTATATTTTCATTCAGAGAAAAAAAGAACTTTTGGAAAGCAGTAACCGATCCTCACTCTCTTTTTTGTTTCATTGTCATTGCGATTGTGTTTTTCTTTCAATGGTCTCCTAGTATTCGTCAATTTCATGATGGACCAAGGAGAACCAGGCAAAGATATGCCGATATTGGAGTAGATGCGGGAGGCTGATCCCCACAAGACAGAGAGCTCCAAGAAGATGGAGGCAGCCACCGAGCCGACCCCAGGTACGCTCACGGCCACTACTGAGATGGTCAACTCCCCGTTTGAGGTTACAACCCCCGTGGCACCGCAAGAGCAGTTTTCCCCCTTCGAGGATGTGTCCCCCCCGCTGAGCTGCCCAAGGTGATTTTCTTCTTTGCCGATCTCGATTGTGGTTTTTCATCTAAGTATGTGGTGATGAATAATGCAAAATTTTATTAGCTTCGATGCCATGCTATACATAGTGGTTTAAATAACTTGTGTTTCTTATACTGGAAAGTAATTCAGAATTTGTTTCTGTTTCAATTAGAGCCCTGATGCAGATAAGGATTGTGTGGTTGTACATGTCACTCGCTATGAGGTGGATGACCTGAATATACGCACTGGGAAAACAGAGTTTTTAGGCTGTTGGATCCTAGAAGCCATTTGCCCTTATACCAATGAAGAGTTGTATTCCAGCCTCACTGTTGTCAGGCGTGTTGTCCAGGGTGTACTGAAGCACAAGAAGTTCAAAGCTACTCCTTCGTTTGTGAGGCATACTGTTCCTGTCAAGCTTACGCAGGAAGATGACGTGGCATGCCTCCACAAACAAGTTTATGAGTGGCAAGGCCACAAGGTTGTCTTCATGAAGGTTCACATGATTGATCTGCTGCCAGACGTCCTTGATGATGTTCATGGCAAGGTCCGTCTTGTGTCCAGCCCAAATTAGATCGAGGCATGATATACTTGCCCCAACTAGTGTTTAATAGTAGTTTGGATTCTGTCTAATTATCCGAACCTTGCCTGTTATCGAGCCCTCTGAGGCTAGTACTCTGTTTGAATCCGTCTATGGGAACTGCTGCTACTTTTGTGTGCCCGTGAATCATCGTAATTGTTGCCGAAACAGATGCGTCCTCACTAGTTTTATCATATGAGCAGTGTGTGTTTTGATGAAATAGAGTACTCGTTTGAGAACTGTGCGCCGACGTATACATAAGTACTTGTAAACACTGTTGGTGCTACCCCACTTGTAAGCAGTTGTGCAAAACATGGCACATTGGCTCAGCTCGCTTCAACACTAGGCTATCGACCAACTAACAATCAACAATCTATTGTCTGACATATCAGCAACTATGTATCTTATTACAGTGGTTCATGCAGTTAACTGAGGCCACAATGTAAATTCCAAACGTTCACACGCTAGTCCAGCGTTCATGTGGAACACTCACATTAAACTTGGCTTCATAAAAAACTTGAAAAGCATAAGTTAAGCAATTTTATACATCTCAATGATTCATAGAACATAACAAACATATACTAGTTCACAGCAAAATACAAAGTTGTGAGAAGGTTTACAAATCAGGAAAAAACAAGCAAGGCTTCTCTGAGCAAAGGGCCTCCTAGCAGGCTTAAATTTCCTGGAGTTCACTCTGGTTTTTTCTTGTTGCCACCATCCAGGGTTAGGTTCTCTCATTCCAGAATAACCAATTATATTTGCGTTCTCAGCTGGAATGCTGAACTGAACCATGTAGTGTACTGACCTGCTAAAATTCTTATGCATTCCACTAAATTTAAGCACCGCTATTTGCAAAAATAAGCAGACCACAATGCCTCTTGTCCGCGCACCTGTCCAAAAAACCGCCGTGCAGTCGTGCCAGCTAGTCCTCGGTCCATGGATGAACTGGTAGAAAGTGCATTTCAGACTAGGATGCAGTTATTTTCGCTCGTCCCTACAATACAATCAGGAAGTAAAACGTACGAATCAGCTTCTTTTATATTGCGTTGGTCATTCTACCTAGTAACTACCAATGTAGGAATACCTGGAAGACGGGTGGTTAGACGACGGCAACAAGGGATAGCCATCTCATTTTGCGCAGTTCTACTAAAACTGAGGTGTGTGCTTTTGATTGGATAGAAATGATACGGAGACAGACATCCCGAAATGATATGGAGACAGACATCCCTGTTTGCGCAAATACGAAATACGGTTATTTAAACAGTGATAGATATTTGCAATGGCGTATGATTAACATTAGCATCTATTGTGTTATAATTGGCACTAGATTGACAGTATGAAAGTGTCCTTAAGTAAGTAGCATCACATCACATCAACACTGCCACTAGATTAACATGTAGAACAATAGCATTAGTATTACTGTCATGAGAGTAGCACATGGTTAGTAAATGTGCAATCAAATTTGTGCAGTTCCATTGGGATGAAGCAATGTTAGCGGTGTGAGATTTAAGTGTAACTACAAAAACACAATTCATGGGAAATAAAGCAAGACAGAAGCACTTCATAAAATGGTGGTGGCATTGCTTCAATTTATCGACGGCACTAGACCATTACTAATTAGTGACATTAGGTGGCATTGCTTAATGCTTCATGTGATTTTACATTAACGGTAGCGATATGGGCGTAGGGACAGCAGGGGCATAAAGTGGTGAGGCAGATGTGGTTGCCGAGAGCAGCAAACACTCAGGCAGCATGTCTGCATTTGTCCCATTTTTTATCTCCTCGGCGACATTTTCCTATGTGAGCACAGGAAATCTAGACCTGCTCATTCTCATTTGCGTTGTCCCCCAACACCCGTCACTTTCTTTCCCTTTTCAACCAAGAGATAGGTCCACTTCCCCCCACACTTCGCCATCCACCATGCTTTCTTCGTCTTTTCGAACAAGAGACTGGTTGGGTAGCCAGTATCTACTACTTTCCCCTGTTTCCTCTTAGAACCAAGTCCTAGATTCATGCTACAACTTTCCCACTTTCTTCCCTGTTTGAACCAACTCTTAGAGTCGACTGTATGAACTAGCTTTACCTCTAATAATAGTAAAAGTCTAGGTGGCTTTGGAATAGGGGACGAAAGTAGAAAAATATCTACATGAAGCCAAGTGGGGAGCTGGGGCAGTAGAGCAAGGCGGGTTTCGAAGGAATATATACCTGATGGTCGTCGGCATGTGGCAAAGACGGCGTTGGGAGGCCGCATCTTGGCCACAATACCACAGGGAGGAAGAAGGGGTCGGAGGCCCTCCGGAGCCGGCGCTCTCTCGGAGAGAATGACATGGTTGCCGATCGGGACGCGCGAGCAGCTATTGGTCTCCTCCCTCGCCAATGACGACAACGTGAACGATGCACCTACACCCCTGCCCCGGTCGAGGTTGTCCGGCCGGATTTATGACCAGCCGTGAGCTGAGAGAGAGTGTGGCCACCTATGTCTTGCCTAGATCTGGAGAGCATGAGAGAGTGACCGAGAGGAACCCTAGTAAAGCAAGCGCTAAGGCTCCTGCTTATATATATAGTGGAGTGATTTTGTTGTACCAGCTTCAAAAAATGCGCTCCTACGTGTACCCCCAAGTGGGTGTGAGAGAACTAGTGCGTGCGTGCACCGCTTCTCTTCATGAGAGTACAATATACTATGCCCAAAGAACATTCGCCACAAGAGTAATAGTATAAGTGTGTAACACGTGAGCTAAAATAAAATGTGCGCGATGTCTTTTGTTATTTAGAAGTTTTGAGGATAGGGTGTGAAGAGCACATATGTGTGTGACGTCTACCTGCAGATAGACGGTGGGTGCGAGAGGACTCGGGAGGGTGCATGTGCGTGAGAGAGAGAGGGGGCACGTATCAATGCAATGCATGTGTCCGTAAATCATTATCCGACAAACGTTCACCACAAGCCTTTTCCCGACGAACGTCATAAGAACCATTAGATCGGCATCCGACAGTGTCAGTTTTGCCATGTCGTTTAACAGAACAGCTGCTCCTCCTACACATAAATCTTCCACGTGAGTGTTAGCAACTGTCGTATGCTCCCTCCGTTCCAAAATGCAGTGCATATAGCTTTATTGAAAATTTGAACCTCACAAACTTTTACTAAGTTTTCGTGTACCAAATTGCACATGTAGAATACCTTGTATATATCATTTCATTCATCTTCGAGAGGTAACTATAAAGATGGAGGAGGAGTCTACAAAGAAAGACCATCGTATCACCTGCATCAATTTCAACCATCCTTTGGTGTGGAGGAATATCATAGGAACTCTATATGATATGATTTTTATATGATTTTTTTCCTTTAGAGCCAATTGGTTCATAGGAATAGATTCATATACTCCACATTTCAAAGGAAATAAACATGATATCATTTCTATAGCTTTAGAGCCACTTGGTTCATATGAATGGATTCCTATACTCCCATAATTTCAGAGGAAAATAAACATTAGCGTATATTCAATAGAAAAGTTCCTATGATATGAACCAAATTACATCTCTTTTCTAATCCCTCCTCATAGGAATTGAGATACATGGAATCTCTAGATTAATTAGAAAAGTTCCTATGATGTCAACCAAATGACATCTCTTTTCCAATCCCTACTCATAGGATTTGAGATACTCCATGTCATCTCTTTCCCTACAACTTCCATGTATACATCTTCTATTCCTAAATAGCTAGTACAACCCACTAGTAGCTTTTTTCCAAGACATGCAACTATGGCACAAGAACTATATAGTGTGCGAATAACTTGAAAGATGGTCGCTGGATGAAGCTAATCCGACAGTGCAGAGATGGCAAATCCGAGCACTACTGGCCGTTGGATATCATCAACATTCCACCAGATCTGCCACATGTATAATTTAGAAGACTCCATGGTTGAACTTAAGCATAATGCACAAACCTCAAAACACAAGCACTTCTCCTTTGTTCTAGAATCTTCCATATCATGATTGATTTTTTCTAAATGAATTGCCATTATTATTTTACTTTATGCTTTACAATGCACAAGCCCATGAATCTTAACATTTTTATAAAACTAATTGATTTTGAATGAGATGAACTATAAGAACTAAATGAACATCTACATCATGCATAAATGACTCAAAGCTTTACATGCTATAGTGTGTATTTATTCATAATTTGGTTCCGAAATCTCATGCGTTCAATGCATGTGTACCTTACTAGTTTTGAGTAGAGTAGCAAATTTCACGTGGCCCCGGGTATATCAAAATGCAGGGCCCATGCATCACTGCCTTTCGGTCGAACCTACGCCCACAATATTTTGTACGTACTACATCTCCACTGGTCCCAGAACCCAAAATGCCGCCTCGTTCCCCTAAACCAAGCGGCCCACACATATTTAAGGCGTCGACTCGAACTCAATCCCTCTGCCGTTTACTACGACGTGGCCCCGCACACCCTAGTAGTACTCCTACAAACACTACCGCCGCATGCATCATCAGTTTTCTTCAAGAGGATGAGGGAGAAGCCGATTTGTAGTGGAGGCGCTTAAAAAAAGATCTGTAGTGGAGACCCCTAGCCTAGGGTGCCCTAGGTAGCTGCCGTACGCATCATTGGGTTTCTCTTTTCTTTATGCTCTTGCGCCCTAGAGTGAAATGATGGTTGCTTCGTCCGTCCAGCTTAATGCTGGAAAGGTGGGGCTTTGTGATTTGACCCCTCATTGCGCATTTTCTACTACTGCGGCGCTACGACCGGGGTGCCTCCAATTCCAACCGCTGCTCCGAACTGTAATTTGGTGCATCGCACGTGGAACAAGACGGTGGATGAGCCACATGTCGGCCAAAGGGGTCCTGTTAAGCATGTCGCCATTTCATGTGCGGACTGACCCTTCTTGAGTCGCTACGCCAACACGACAGGTGCAGCCTACCACTTGGTTTTGCTCCTTGGTGAATCCCGACTATATTGATCTAAAAAGATACGTACTGAACTACCCTCTCTGTCTTGTTTTTTAGACGTCTCGGTTTATAGGGCGTGCATGTAGTTTTACGTCATCCATTTGACTAACTAAATCTGAGTTACTATGTCACAAAAAATATATCATTGGATTATTAAGCGGATATAGTTTCTAAACATATATTGTTCATCACATATATAGCCAGTTAAATTATCAACCTAGAATGACGTGAATGCCATGTAGTAAACCGATACGGAGGAAGTATAGTAGTAAAAATGAGGTGATTTTACCGAGCGATTGGCGGGGGAGCATGGCCTGTCATGCGGTCCCACGTGTCATGATGTACCAAGGCTATGCGTGTGTCCCTCTTGAGGCAGAAGCAATACTACGTGGTTTGAGATGATGGCGAACCAAAGTGTGAAATAATGGTTGCTTCGTCCGTCTGGGAAGGTGCGGCATTGTGATTTGACGTCTCATTGCTCATTACTACTACTACTACTAGGGCGGTACGACTGGGTGCGTCCCCCCTGCTGTTCTGCACTGTTATTTGGTGCTTGACACGTCGACCCGGTTGCTATATGTCCCACATGTCGGCGACAGGAAGTACATAATTCATGAAGCGGGCGTCGACGGAGGAGTACAAGACACGGCTTGGGTTTTTGCTGCTTAGCGCGATCCATCGATACAAACCCGGACTAAAAAAAGGTGAGGGCGGGTCTTTTCCCACATGGCAGGCAAGGGAGTAAAATTTTCTCCTCGTCCTGCGAGCCACCGCGCGCGTGGGCGAGGGAGCGGCCGTAAGGCATACAATACTACTACTAGTAAGCAAGATTCACCACATCCTGTGAGCCACCGCGCCTGTGGGCGAGGGAGACAGCGTACTAAGCAAGCTTCTCCTTGTTCTGCGAGTTGATGGGACACATCAAAAGTACTCCAGAGTATAGAGCTTTGCCTCTAAGGTAGGCCCCACATGGTTTTCCTCTTTTTTAACATAACGCGTCAGGTCACAATTTGTTTGTTCACTCGTGGTAGATGATCCTGAAGGAAATATGCCCTAGAGGCAATAATAAAGTTATTATTTATTTCCTTATATCATGATAAATGTTTATTATTCATGCTAGAATTGTATTAACCGGAATAATAATACATGTGTGAATACATAGACCAACACAGTGTCACTAGTATGCCTCTACTTGACTAGCTCGTTAATCAAAGATGGTTATGTTTCCTAACCATGAACAAAGAGTTGTTATTTGATTAATGAGGTCACATCATTAGTTGAATGATCTGATTGACATGACCCATTCCATTCCATTAGCTTAGCACCCGATCGTTTAGTATGTTGCTATTGCTTTTCTTCATGACTTATACATGTTCCTATGACTATGAGATTATGCAACTCCCGTTTACCGGAGGAACACTTTGGGTACTACCAAACGTCACAACGTAACTGGGTGATTATAAAGGAGTACTATAGGTGGCTCCAAAGGTAGATGTTGGGTTGGCGTATTTCGAGATTAGGATTTGTCACTCCGATTGTCGGAGAGGTATCTCTGGGCCCTCTCGGTAATGCACATCACTTAAGCCTTGCAAGCATTGCAACTAATGAGTTAGTTGCGGGATGATGTATTACGGAACGAGTAAAGAGACTTGCCGGTAACAAGATTGAACTAGGTATTGGATACCGATGATCGAATCTCGGGCAAGTAACATACCGATGACAAAGGGAACAACGTATGTTGTTATGCGGTCTGACCGATAAAGATCTTCGTAGAATATGTAGGAGCCAATATGGGCATCCAGGTCCCGTTATTGGTTATTGACCGGAGACGTGTCTCGGTCATTTCTACATTGTTCTCGAACCGTAGGGTCCGCACGCTTAACGTTATGATGACAGTTATTATGAGTTTATGCATTTTGATGTACCGAAGGTTGTTCGGAGTCCCGGATGTGATCACGGACATGACGAGGAGTCTCGATATGGTCGAGACGTAAAGATTGATATATTGGAAGCCTATGTTTGGACATCGGAAGTGTTCCGGGTGAAATCGGGATTTTACCGGAATACCGGGAGGGTTACCGGAACCCCCCGGGAGGCAAATGGGCCTATTGGGCCTTAGTGGAAAAGTGAAAAGGGCTGCCATAGAGGGCTGTGCACCTCCCCCCTTTCCCTAGTCCTATTAGGACTAGGGAAGGTGGCCGGCCACCCCTTCTCTCTTTCCCCCTTGAGGATTCCTATTAGGAATAGGATTGGGGGGGGGAGTCCTACTCCCGGTGGGAGTAGGACTCCTCCTGCGCCCCTCTCCCTTGGCCGGCTGAACCCCTCCCCCTTGCTCCTTTATATACGGGGGAAGGGGGCACCTCTTCACACACAATTGATCATTGTTGATCGTCCCTTAGCCGTGTGCGGTGCCCCCTGCCACCAAATTCCACCTCGATCATATCGTTGTAGTGCTTAGGCGAAGCCCTGCGTCGGTAGTACATCAAGATCGTCACCACGCTGTCGTGCTGACGGAAATCTTCCTCGACGCTTTGCTGGATCGGAGCGCGAGGATCGTCATCGAGCTGAACGTGTGCTAAGAACTCGGAGGTGCCGGAGTAACGGTGCTTGGATCGGTCGGATCGGGAAGACGTACGACTACTTCCTCTACGTTGTGTGATCGCTTCCGCAGTCGGTCTGCGTTGGTACGTAGACAACACTCTCCCCTCTCGTTGCTATGCATCACCATGATCTTGCGTGTGCGTAGGAAAATTTTGAAATTACTACGTTCCCCAACAGTGGCATCCGAGCCTAGGTTTTTATGGTTTGATGTTATTTGCACGAGTAGAACACAAGTGAGTTGTGGGCGATACAAGTCATACTGCCTGCCAGCATGTCATACTTTGGTTTGGCGGTATTGTTGGACGAGACGATCCGGACCAACCTTACGCGTACTCTTACGCGAGACCGGTTCCCTCGACGTGCTTTGCACATAGATGGCTTGCGGAAGACTGTCTCTCCAACTTTAGTTGAACCAAGTGTGGCTACGCCCGGTCCTTGAGAAGGTTAAAACGGAGTCTATTTGACGAACTATCGTTGTGGTTTTGATGCGTAGGTGAGATAAGTTCTTACTTAAGCCCGTAGCAGCCACGTAAAACTTGCAACAACAAAGTAGAGGACGTCTAACTTGTTTTTGCAGGGCATGTTGTGATGTGATATGGTCAAGGCATGATGCTGATTTTATTGTATGCGATGATCATGTTTTGTAACCGAGTTATCGGCAACTGGCAGGAGCCATATGGTTGTCGCTTTATTGTATGCAATGCAATCGCGATGTAATGCTTTACTTTATTACTAAGCGGTAGTGATAGTCGTGGAAGCATAAGATTGGCGAGACGACAACGATGCTACGATGGAGATCAAGGTGTCGCGCCGGTGACGATGGTGATCATGACGGTGCTTCGGAGATGGAGATCACAAAGCACAAGATGATGATGGCCATATCATATCACTTATATTGATTGCATGTGATGTTTATCTTTTTATGCATCTTATCTTGCTTTGATTGACGGTAGCATTATAAGATGATCTCTCACTAAATTATCAAGAAGTGTTCTCCCTGAGTATGCACCGTTGCAAAAGTTCTTCGTGCTGAGACACCACGTGATGATCGGGTGTGATAGGCTCTACGTTCAAATACAATGGGTGCAAAACAGTTGCACATGCGGAATACTCAGGTTATACTTGACGAGCCAAGCATATACAGATATGGCCTCGGAACACGGAGACCGAAAGGTCGAGCGTGAATCATATAGTAGATATGATCAACATAATGATGTTCACCATTGAAAACTACTCCATCTCACGTGATGATCGGTTATGGTTTAGTTGATTTGGATCACGTGATCACTTAGAGGATTAGAGGGATGTCTATCTAAGTGGGAGTTCTTAAGTAATTTGATTAACTGAACTTAAACTTATCATGAACTTAGTACCTGATAGTATCTTGCTTGTTTATGTTGATTGTAGATAGATGGCTCGTGCTGTTGTTCCGTTGAATTTTAATGCGTTCCTTGAGAAAGCAAAGTTGAAAGATGATGGTAGCAATTACACGGACTGGGTCCGTAACTTGAGGATTATCCTCATTGCTGCACAGAAGAATTACGTCTTGGAAGCACCGCTGAGTGCCAGGCCTGCTGCTAGAGCAACACCAGAAGTTATGAACGTCTGGCAGAGCAAAGCTGATGACTACTCAATAGTTCAGTGTGCCATGCTTTACGGCTTAGAACCGGGACTTCAACGACGTTTTGAACGTCATGGAGCATATGAGATGTTCCAGGAGTTGAAGTTAATATTTCAAGCAAATGCCCAGATTGAGAGATATGAAGTCTCCAATAAGTTCTATAGCTGCAAGATGGAGGAGAACAGTTCTGTCAGTGAGCATATACTCAAAATGTCTGGGTATAATAATCACTTGATTCAATTGGGAGTTACACTTCCGTATGATTGCGTCATTGACATAATTCTCCAATCACTGCCACCAAGCTACAAGAGCTTTGTGATGAACTATAATATGCAAGGGATGAACAAGACTATTCCCGAGCTCTTCGCAATGCTGAAAGCTGCGGAGGTAGAAATCAAGAAGGAGCATCAAGTGTTGATGGTTAACAAAACCACTAGTTTCAAGAAAAAGGGCAAAGGGAAGAAGAAGGGAAACTTCAAGAAGAACGGCAAGCAAGTTGCTGCTCAAGAGAAGAAACCCAAGTCTGGACCCAAGCCTGAAACTGAGTGCTTCTACTGCAAGCAGACTGGTCACTGGAAGCGGAACTGCCCCAAGTATTTGGCGGATAAGAAGGATGGCAAGGTGAACAAAGGTATATGTGATATACATGTTATTGATGTGTACCTTACTAATGCTCGCAGTAGCACCTGGGTATTTGATACTCGTTCCGTTGCTAATATTTGCAACTCGAAACAGGGACTACAGAATAAGCGGACACTAGCAAACGACGAGGTGACGATGCGCGTGGGAAACGATTCCAAAGTCGATGTGATCGCGGTCGGCACGCTACCTCTACATCTACCTTCGGGATTAATATTAGACCTAAATAATTGTTATTTGGTGCCAACGTTGAGCATGAACATTATATCTGGATCTTGTTTGATGCGAGACGGTTATTCATTTAAATCAAAGAATAATGGTTGTTCTATTTATATGAGTAATATCTTTTATGGTCATGCACCTTTGAAAAGTGGTCTATTTTTGATGAATCTCGATAGTAGTGATACACATATTCATAATGTTGAAACCAAAAGATGCAGAGTTGATAATGATAGTGCAACTTATTTGTGGCACTGCCGGTTAGGTCATATCGGTGTAAAGCGCATGAAGAAACTCCATACTGATGGGCTTTTGGAACCACTTGATTATGAATCACTTGGTACTTGCGAACCGTGCCTCATGGGCAAGATGACTAAAACACTGTTCTCCGGTACTATGGAGAGAGCAACAGATTTGTTGGAAATCATACATACCGATGTATGTGGTCCGATGAATATTGAGGCTCGTGGCGGATATCATTATTTTCTCACTTTCACAGATGATTTAAGTAGATATGGGTATATCTACTTAATGAAACACAAATCTGAAACGTTTGAAAAGTTCAAAGAATTTCAGAGTGAAGTTGAAAATCATCGTAACAAGAAAATAAGGTTTCTACGATCTGATCGTGGAGGAGAATATTTGAGTTACGAGTTTGGTGTACATTTGAAAAATTGTGGAATAGTTTCACAACTCACGCCACCCGGAACACCACAGCGTAATGGTGTGTCCGAACGTCGTAATCGTACTTTACTAGATATGGTGCGATCTATGATGTCTCTTATTGATTTACCGCTATCGTTTTGGGGTTATGCTTTAGAGACGGCCGCATTCACGTTAAATAGGGCACCATCAAAATCCATTGAGACGACGCCTTATGAACTGTGGTTTGGCAAGAAACCAAAGTTGTCGTTTCTTAAAGTTTGGGGCTGCGATGCTTATGTGAAAAAGCTTCAACCTGATAAGCTCGAACCCAAATCGGAAAAATGTGTCTTCATAGGATATCCAAAGGAAACAATTGGATACACCTTCTATCATAGATCCGAAGGCAAGACTTTTGTTGCTAAATTCGGAAACTTTCTTGAGAAGGAGTTTCTCTCAAAAGAAGTGAGTGGGAGGAAAGTAGAACTTGACGAGGTAACTGTACCTGCTCCTTTATTGGGAAATAGTACATCACAGAAAATTGTTTCTGCGAGACCTACACCAATAAGAGAGGAAGCTAATGATGATGATCATGAAACTTTAGATCAAGATACTACTGAACCTCGTAGATCAACCAGAGTAAGATCCGCACCAGAGTGGTACGGTAATCTTGTTCTAGAGGTCATGCTACTAGATCATGATGAACCTACGAACTATGAAGAAGCGATGGTGAGCCCAGATTCCGCAAGGTGGCTTGAAGCCATGAAATCTGAGATGGGATCCATGTATGAGAACAAAGTATGGACTTTGGTTGACTTGCCCGATGATCGGCAAGGAATTGAGAATAAATGGATCTTTAAGAAGAAGACCGACGCTGATGGTAATGTTACTGTCTACAAAGCTCGACTTGTCGCAAAAGGTTTTCGACAAGTTCAAGGAGTTGACTACGATGAGACTTTCTCACCCGTAGCGATGCTTAAGTCTGTCAGAATCATGTTAGCAATTGCCGCATTTTATGATTATGAAATTTGGCAAATGGATGTCAAAACTGCATTCCTGAATGGATTTCTGGAAGAAGAGTTGTATATGATGCAACCAGAAGGTTTTGTCGATCCAAAGGGAGCTGACAAAGTGTGCAAACTCCAGCGATCCATTTATGGACTGGTGCAAGCATCTCGGAGTTGGAATAAACGCTTTGATAGTGTGATCAAAGCATTTGGTTTTATACAGACTTTTGGAGAAGCCTGTATTTACGAGAAAGTGAGTGGGAGCTCTGTAGCATTTCTGATATTATATGTGGATGACATATTGCTGATTGGAAATGATATAGAATTTTTGGATAGCATAAAGGGATACTTGAATAAAAGTTTTTCAATGAAAGACCTCGGTGAAGCTGCTTACATATTAGGCATAAAGATCTATAGAGATAGATCAAGACGCTTAATTGGACTTTCACAAAGCCCGACCACTGCTGAAGATAGAGATAAAATGAAAGATGTTCCCTATGCTTCAGCCATAGGCTCTATCATGTATGCAATGCTGTGTACCAGACCTGATGTGTGCCTTGCTATAAGTATAGCAGGGAGGTACCAAAGTAATCCAGGAGTGGATCACTGGACAGCGGTCAAGAACATCCTGAAATACCTGAAAAGGACTAAGGATATGTTTCTCGTATATGGAGGTGACAAAGAGCTCACCGTAAGAGGTTACGTTGATGCAAGCTTTGACACTGATCCGGACGATTCTAAATCGCAAACCGGATACGTGTTTACTTTAAATGGTGGAGCTGTTAGTTGGTGCAGTTCTAAACAAAGCGTCATAGCGGGATCTACATGTGAAGCGGAATACATAGCTGCTTCGGAATCAGCGAACGAAGGAGTCTGGATGAAGGAGTTCATATCCGATCTAGGTGTCATACCTAGTGCATCGGGTCCAATGAAAATCTTTTGTGACAATACTGGTGCAATTGCTTTGGCAAAGGAATCCAGATTTCACAAAAGGACCAAACACATCAAGAGACGCTTCAATTCCATCCGGGATTTAGTCCAGGTGGGAGACATAGAGATTTGCAAGATACATACGGATCTGAATGTTGCAGACCCGTTGACTAAGCCTCTTCCACGAGCAAAACATGATCAGCACCAAGGCTCCATGGGTGTTAGAATCATTACTGTATAATCTAGATTATTGACTCTAGTGCAAGTGGGAGACTGAAGGAAATATGCCCTAGAGGCAATAATAAAGTTATTATTTATTTCCTTATATCATGATAAATGTTTATTATTCATGCTAGAATTGTATTAACCGGAAACATAATACATGTGTGAATACATAGACTAACACAGTGTCACTAGTATGCCTCTACTTGACTAGCTCGTTAATCAAAGATGGTTATGTTTCCTAACCATGAACAAAGAGTTGTTATTTGATTAACGAGGTCACATCATTAGTTGAATGATCTGATTGACATGACCCATTCCATTAGCTTAGCACCCGATCGTTTAGTATGTTGCTATTGCTTTTCTTCATGACTTATACATGTTCCTATGACTATGAGATTATGCAACTCCCGTTTACCGGAGGAACACTTTGGGTACTACCAAACGTCACAACGTAACTGGGTGATTATAAAGGAGTACTACAGGTGGCTCCAAAGGTAGATGTTGGGTTGGCGTATTTCGAGATTAGGATTTGTCACTCCGATTGTTGGAGAGGTATCTCTGGGCCCTCTCGGTAATGCACATCACTTAAGCCTTGCAAGCATTGCAACTAATGAGTTAGTTGCGGGATGATGTATTACGGAACGAGTAAAGAGACTTGCCGGTAACAAGATTGAACTAGGTATTGGATACCGACGATCGAATCTCGGGCAAGTAACATACCGATGACAAAGGGAACAACGTATGTTGTTATGCGGTCTGACCGATAAAGATCTTCGTAGAATATGTAGGAGCCAATATGGGCATCCAGGTCCTGCTATTGGTTATTGACTGGAGACATGTCTCGGTCATGTCTACATTGTTCTCGAACCGTAGGGTCCGCACGCTTAACGTTACGATGACAGTTATTATGAGTTTATGCATTTTGATGTACCGAAGGTTGTTCGGAGTCCCGGATGTGATCACGGACATGACGAGGAGTCTCGATATGGTCGAGACGTAAATATTGATATATTGGAAGCCTATGTTTGGACATCGGAAGTGTTCCGGGTGAAATCGGGATTTTACCGGAATACCGGGAGGGTTACCGGAACCCCCCGGGAGGCAAATGGGCCTATTGGGCCTTAGTGGAAAAGTGAAAAGGGCTGCCATAGAGGGCTGCGCACCTCCCCCCTTTCCCTAGTCCTATTAGGACTAGGGAAGGTGGCCGGCCACCCCTTCTCTCTTTCCCCCTTGAGGATTCCTATTAGGAATAGGATTGGGGGGGGGGGGGAGTCCTACTCCCGGTGGGAGTAGGACTCCTCCTGCGCCCCTCTCCCTTGGCCGGCCGAACCCCTCCCCCTTGCTCCTTTATATACGGGGGCAGGGGGCACCTCTTCACACACAATTGATCATTGTTGATCGTCCCTTAGCCGTGTGCGGTGCCCCCTGCCACCAAATTCCACCTCGATCATACCGTTGTAGTGCTTAGGCGAAGCCCTGCGTCGGTAGTACATCAAGATCGTCACCACGCCGTCGTGCTGACGGAACTCTTCCTCGACGCTTTGCTGGATCGGAGCCCGAGGATCGTCATCGAGGTGAACGTGTGCTAAGAACTCGGAGGTGCCGGAGTAACGGTGCTTGGATCGGTCGGATCGGGAAGACGTACGACTACTTCCTCTACGTTGTGTGATCGCTTCCGCAGTCGGTCTGCGTTGGTACATAGACAACACTCTCCCCTCTCGTTGCTATGCATCACCATGATCTTGCGTGTGCGTAGGAAAATTTTGAAATTACTACGTTCCCCAACAGATCCTCCCTCCACCAAGTGGACAACCAGTACACGTGTCAAATTACCATGTTGGCTGCCTTTTTGTACAAAAATGAGCTCCACCATGTACCCGCGCGGGTGTGGTTGGGAAAGAGATGGGAGTACGTGCGCCGTGCGTGTACCTCTTCTCTTCGTGCACGTCCCCCACCTACGTGGGTGTGTGTGAGAGATACAAACCTAGACAAATGGCTTGTACGGAATAACTACTCTTCGTAAGCCATTGTAAGAGTGGACAAAATGGTGAAGGAGGAGATAGGGGAGCGGCGGAGGTGTGCGATTCTTGGCCGACGTTTGGCCTCGTTTAAAGAGGAGATTAAATAGACGGCGGATGGGAGGAGCTCGACCGGTGTTTTGTTTAATGCCGGTCCGATCATGAACGGGCGTGTGTCCAGAGTGGGTTTCTCGGCTTCCACACAGGCGGGTTTCATGGAGGCGTTTGAATGCGGCAAGGTGGCGTGTTCAGTCGGACGTGTAGCGAGTGGCGCCCTCGACTCTGACGTAGGACACCGCGCCGTTCTTCCACTGACGTGTGGCCTCTTTGGGTACATGGCCTGCATGTCAGTGACCCAACGCAGGCAGCGCACAACAGAGGAACCTTTGGTGGGCCAGGGCGGTCAGAAGCGGGAATTTAATAAACCGATGATTGTTCATTGAGTGTGACGTCATCCTTTTCATGTAGATAAGCCTACTATGTTGATAGCCCGTTCGATACGTTGTGATTCATAAAGACCACTGCAAACATCAATGTTCTGCTTATCACAGATAAGATTGATTAATACCCGTAACAATCCATGTCCTTAATAAAGGGTGCATGCACGTATAGGTTGAGCGTGTGTCTTGCGTCATGTGCTGTGTGCATGCAGGCGTGCGAGTGTTGCGTGCGTGCAAGGGTATGTTTCAGTGTTGCATGCATGTGTTCATATGTGCGTGTGTTCATGAGTGCATGTGTACGTGTTAGTGTTGCACACCTGCATGCGTGCATGTGTTCGTTATGTGTACGTGTCAGTGTTGCATGTCTGCATGCGTGTGTGTCTTGCGTGCGTGCGTGTGTACGTGCAGGGTGAGGCTACACGTCAGTCGACTGACTTTTTCATCTTTGGTCATTAGATTTTCCAGCCGTTGGATACGAAATCAAGGGCCTATAGTTTATCATCAAACTCCACCCCCTGAGCCGCCAGCCACCACCGGCCGAACCGTCGGCCCGCACCGCCCGTGGCTGGCCCGTGCCACGACGCTGCCCGCATGCCCCGAAACCACTTCCCACCGTCGGTCCGCTGCCGCACCGGCCATCCCTCTAGACCCCCCCGCACCGAGCTTTTTCTCCGGCGATCCCCACCCCACCGCCCAATCAACGCGCCCCCACCGCCGACTGCCAACCAGAGGTCTCACGACTTCGAGTACCCACCGACGACTAATTTATTACCATTTCTGTCCTTCATATACGCGCTGACGGGTGGGCCCTATGGTAATGTGCGCTGCTGAATGTGGATCGTTTGATTGGTCAATTGATTGTGTCATCAACAAATTACGGAGCTGTATGGTGAGCCAGTGACTGTATGATCACCCTAAAATGTATTTTATTATCACAATACAAACTCAAACTACCATTTTTTTCTTTCATATACGGGCTGACAGGTGGGCCCCACGGTTACGCGCCCCGATGGTGCAACACTAGTTGTGCCACGTGGAACGTTTGACTGGTCAATTGATTGTGTCATCAACAAAATACTGAGTTGTATGGGTGAGCCAGTGACCGTATAATCATGACTTGTATTTTTTAACACGATACAGACGCAAGGGCTCATATATACGCGCAAGCACTCACCACTATAAGCACACACACGCACACCCTACCCCTATGAGCACCTTCGAGAGAGTGAGCCAGCATATGATCTTTTACGAAGTCACCATAGGTGCCTCGTAGTCGAGTGGAACGTCTCCTCCCACTGAACGCACATCGCCGGAAAATACTAAAATTAGCCCAGGATAAATGCGAGCACCGGGACTTTAAACCTGGTGGGCTCGAGAAACCACTGTCCTCCTAACCATCCAACCACATGTTGGTTAGCACGACATAATGTATGTGGTGACCGTGATGAGCTTATTCTGAAGTCCAGTGACCATATCATGCTTTCGCTTCAAATACAATGACCGTAAGTGTCATCAACAAAATACGGAGCACGCATCAAATGCAAAGTCCATAAGTGTCATCAAGAAAATATGGAGACGTATCGTGAGCTAGATACCGTATGATCACCACGAGAATGTATACGGTGACCGTAATGAGCATATTCTGAACTCCAGTGACCATATAGTGCTTTAGCTTGAAATAAAGTGACCGTCATGCGTGAATGTGTCGTGGGCATGTATACTTTTAGAGGGCCGAGAGATAGTTTGTATGCGTACGTGAAAGTGGTGTAGAAAGAGGGGATGTTCGGTGGAGACAAGGAGAGATATGCACTTCGTTTCTCTTTCCCATGACTAATATTTTAGGAGAATATATAAACATTCAATGCAGAACACATATTTTTGGATGCACCATGCAATTACTTTCATGTATAACATTGTACTATTGTATATGCTTATTTTCTTAGTGGCCGATTGCGTGTGTGGTGTGGTGGGCACATCATTTCTAGTTGTGGTGGGTCAGCATGGGGACTCATGGGTCAGTTTCATCCTACGCCACATAGGTTGGATCGAGACGCGTTATACGAAGACCCATGTGAAGGACTCGGCATACAACACGAAGGCAGCTACCAGAGTCGCGTAGGACTCTATCCCCACTGGTGATAAGCCGACTATATATGATTTGTAACCCTAGGCCCCTAGTATGTTATAGAAGCTTGGGGGCTAGTTCTTTGATAGTATACACACACACGCACAATGTCTGGTATTCACGTGTACTTTGTACACACCCCTATCACTAATATACAGTACCAGGAGTAGGCTTATTCCTCTACTGCAAGGGTCCGAACTAGGGTAAAACTTTGCCTCGTATTACCATCCAGCCTAATAGTCAGGGATATCCTACCGAATGATATGATGGAATCATATCTGCCAACTACTAAGAGAGAGGTGTGTCTGGGGAGGGGGCAATGTGTGCGAGAGAGGCCTAAAGATAATGTGCGTGCGGGAGACACGTAGAAACACACACACACACACATATATATATATATATGTGTGTGTGTGTGTGTGTGTGTGTGTGTGTATAGAGGGCTAGTAGAGACCGTGCGTGTGTATATATATGCATGTGAGAGAAATAGTGTTTTCCAACTGAGATTAGTGAAAAGAGTGGTACATAGTAGTCAGAAAGAGAGAGAGATATGGAGAGAGCATGTGTGTGAGACTCCCCAACATCCCAAGAGAGATTGTGAGCATGTGTGAAAGAGAAATGCCGATGCATATAAAGTGTGTGCACTTGTGCGGTAGATAGAGAGATATATAGCGCGTTTGTGAGAACGGGCCGAGGCATAGTGCATCTACGTGTAAAAGGCGGTTCTATGCATTAAATAAAAATATAAATGGCATTATTATTTTTGGATGAGATCATTAATTTTGCAAATTGCGTATGGGCGAAAATCGGTCTATCAGACACCCATACTCTATTGAGTTCTAGCATGTGCATGTGTTTATTTCATATTATCGATCCATAGAGTGAGAGCGGTTTGAAATACAGGCAATGGATGCTTTTGCAATTCATATACAAACATTAATTAGTGCACTCCACGTTGTTAGTGTGAAACACTTTATACATTTGTCACTTGCATGGATACATTCCAAATTGCTAGCTACGAAATAGAATACATGTCGAATTCAACATAAAGAGGGTTTCGAAGATTCAAATTCATAGGAAGTGCATTCATCTATTTGAACCCGAGATAATGGCATTTGTAAATCAGATGTAAAAGGGGGCATCAATCTTTGTTGTGCGTTTGAACATGCTATATATATTCATACGCATGTCTAACTTTTTTTTGCAACCAAGGAGATTATATCTGGAACCATGCATGAACTGAGGTAAGTTGCATATTTTTTAATATATACTTGTGTACAATGTATATTCAAATGTACCACCTCCATTCCAAAATAATCATAGCTTTAGGATTTTCAAGAGTAAAGATTTGTGAAGTTAAAAAAATCCTGAATGTTCAATTCAAGAGAACCGAAAACGTTAATGCTTCCGCTCCCAAATATTGAATGAAGCGCCAAATAGGCCTCTGGTCACCCGAAACCGCGCGAGACTAATGTTTGGTGGTATGAAATTACTGTCCTGACTCTGGCCCATGTAGCCTATCAGCCCGATGTCCAAAGGTCTAAACCGGGGTAGGTTTGTAACTTCACCAAGACGCCAGTCTCAACCGCCTCCGAGAGGCATTCATACGCCGTGGGCGCCTGAAAACCCATGCGCTCGGCCGAAATCTACCCCGCCAACATTTGGGACACCCGAGATTACTGTCCTACCCCCAACCCGCAATATGTCCAAAATTTTAGATGGGGGCAAAGTTTGTAACTTTCCCCAAATTTCAAACAAGTGCATCCCAAACCGAAACATTGTTCCCCCTTAAGTTCCCCGCCTCCCTCCGTTTCCCCACACATACTCCATGGGCGCCAAAACGCCCTCTCCACTAGCCACGAAACCGCAGCCTCCTCCGTCCTCCACCCCATAGCGCCCAATCCACCGCCGCCCTCCTCCATCACGCCGGAGCCGGTACCCTGAAGTCGTCGTCCAACGCAACCGCAACCGCAAACACCCTCAAGGACTTAGCAGCTGAAGTCGAGGTAGAGCTGCCTCCACGACGCCAACGCCGACGTGCGCCGTACCAGAACTACTTCGACCACGCCGTCCTGCGCCTCACTGCTGTCGCTCCACTGTCGCAACTGTCCACCGCACCGGAGCTGTTCCCGCTACGTTGTCGTTCGCCACCTCGGATCTGCTTCCTCGCCGCCGATAGACAGCCACCGCACCACACTCAACAACTTGGCCATGGGTTCGTCCAAGGCTGCACCGTCCTCCACAACTTCTCATTTCAAGCGAACCACAAGAAGATCGTTGGAAAAACAAAAGGAGGACACAACACTGCCAGCAAAAAGAGGTACTCCTCTTCCCTTATTCATGCAAACCTTATGTCTCTGCTCACACTGTATTCATCCGATGAAAGAAACTAGTTGAGCGCTTCTTGCTGCATCTTCTTCGTGATACTAAATGCACAAGGTTTCCTCTCTTTATTATTTCACCTTTGCTAGAGGTCAGTAGCCCACCTGGATTTCAATTCAGGGTCAGTCGAACTGCAATTAAAAGAAGCAGCACCCGCTTAGGCGCGCGGAGCACCTAGTCTGCCTGTTCGCCGGGGAAGCAACGCATCGGTGTCTATCATAGGGGTGTGGGGCGCAGGAGCTGCTTGCGCCTGATCTGGAGGCCAGAGGGGCTTGAATGGATGGCTGGGGGGCGGTGCCAAGCACAGCGGTGCGGTGAGGTCGAGGGGAGGGCACAGGCAGGGGACTGGGCCGGTGGTCGTTGCCGTTTCGAGGAAGATTGTCAACACTGACTGGCTGGAGGTAGATGAAGGCGATCTACCCGTTCTTTGTACATCGGACGGTGCATAAAAAATGGACTGACCTATTTTTTTTCAGTCGAATGTTATTTTCATAGAATCCTGTAGTAATTTAGTGTGCCATGCATGTTGTAGAGCTATCATATGTCTCCCGTCATTTATTTCTCACCGACCTGCTATCTGCTACCTTTACACTATACTAATTGTGCACACACTTCACCCATACTCACACTATTGTTTTTTTGCATGGGTATTTCAGAATCTGACGCAGTGTTGATGAATGCTGAAAATAAAAGACAGAAGTCGCTCTAGTGTAATTCGAAGATAAGCACTAAGCTTTTTAGCGCTCTAAAGGATGCAGTGTCGGCAGTTGGAGAAAGGAAACATAGCTCTGCATTTGATGATCTCAATTGCCACACACAACCATCCCAGGTGCTTGCTTTAACTTTGCGCTGTCAAATGTGGTTGCATGTTGCATAAGGTGTCTAGCTTGAATTGCTTCCAATTTGGTTAAATTGCATCTACTTACTTTACACATTATTCCTTTGATAATGACATGCATCTTCTTGTTTTTGATACATACTACATATGTCTATTAACCATATTCGTACATCAAACTAATGCTCTTTTGTATCCCTCGTCAATCACTTATGATGAGACAGTCACCCGAGTGGGTTACTGTGAGACGCCATACTCGTTTAAAGAGTGTAGTGTCATCCTCCCCACATGATTCTCAAGAAACAGCAAGGCTAAATGAAGATAGTCAACGTAGCCCTCTAGTTGATGACCGCAATTCCCCCACACCACCATCACAGGTGCTTGCTCTAACTTCACAGTGTGATATGTGGTTGCATGTTGCATATGGTGTCTAGCTTGTAATGCTTCTAATTTGGGTAAATTGCATCTGCTTAGTTTACACATTATACCTGTGAATATGACATGCCTTCCTATTTTTGGTACACACTACATCTATGTGTTAACCTTGTTCTTACATGAAACTACCTCTCTTCTGTATCCTGCATCAGTCACTTATGATGAGTCACCTTTATTCATTGCATATTGCATATTATTTCTAGCCTGTTGCCATGTATTGCTTCTAATTTGGTCAAATACATTTGTTAGGGCACCCTTTTAATTTGGCAGAGTGATATTGGTTTCATCTTTCATATGGTTTCTAGCTTGCATTGATTCTAACAAGTTCAAGCACCTTGTGCTTAGTTTACACTTTATACATCATACATGTCAATATGTCACGCTGTCCTATTTTTCATACATATTCCATCCTCCTATCATGCGGCTGCCTTACATGAAAGTAGTGTTCGTCAGTATCATGCATCAATGAGTTCTGAAGAGCAAATTTTATTCCTTTTTCTTGTGGGTTTGACTTGACAAGGCAAAATCAAGAAAGAGGAAGGAAAAGAGTAAGGAAGGCGATGATGGTGATCCTCTGCAGCAACATAAACGGAGCATCGGTACCGATTCTCCTTGTACTGATAGTGCATTGCAAGGTCCAAGTCTCCGCTCCCCTACTCCACCATCCAAGGTGCTTGCTCTAACTTGGCAGTGTAATATCTGGGGTGTCTAGCTTGTATTGCTCCTAATTAGTGTAAACTGCATCTGCTTAGCTTACACATGATACATGTGAATATGACACACTTTCCTGTTATTGGTACATACTATATCTGTCTATCATACCATGTTCATACATGAAACTACTCTTCTTGTGTATCCTGCATCAGTCACTTATGATGGAACACCTTTAAGTTGGCAGTGTGATATTGGTTTGCGTCTTGAATATGATTTGTAGCATGTATTGCTTCTAGTTTGATGAACGCCACCTATGACGAGACAGTTTTAATTAACTTGGCAGATTGATATTGATTGCACCTTTCATATGGTGTCTAGTTTGTAGTGCTACTAATTTGTTGAAGTGCCTTCTGCTTAGTTACCACATCATAGGTGTATGTCACACCGTCCATTTTTTCGTACATATTCCATCCTCGTATCATGACTTTTCCTTTCATCAGAGTAGTTTTCATCAGTATCATGCATCAATGAGTTCTGAAGAGCAAATTTTATTCTTTTTCTTGTGGGTTTGAGTTGACAAGGCAAAATGAAGAAAGAGGAAGGAAGGCGATGATGCTGGTCCTCTGTAGCAACGTAAACGGAGCATCTGTACCGATTCTCCTTCTACTGATAGTGCATTACAAGGTCCAAGTCTCCGCTTCCCTACTCCACCATCCAAGGTGCTTGCTCTAACTTGGCAGTGTGATATCTGGCTGCATTTTGCATATGGTATCTAGCTTGTATTGCTCCTAATTAGTGTAAACTGCATCTACTTAGCTTATACATGATACGTGTGAATATGACACGCTTTCCTGTTTTTGGTACATACTATATCTGTCTATCACACCATGTTCTTACATGAAACTACTCTTCTTGTGTATCCTGCATCAGTCACTTATGATGGAACACCTTTAAGTTGGCAGTGTGATATTGGTTTGCGTCTTGAATATGATTTCTAGCATGCATTGCTTCTAGTTTGATGAACACCACCTATGACGAGACAGTTTTAACTTGGTAGAGTGATATTGATTGCACCTTTCATATGGTGTCTAGTTTGAAGTGCTTCTAATTTGTTGAAGTGCCTTCTGCTTAGTTACCACATCATAGGTGTGAATATGTCAAGCCGTCCATTTTTTCGTACATATTCCATCCTCGTATCATGACTTTGCCTTTCATCAGAGTAGTGTTCGTTAGTATCATGCATGAATGAGTTCTGAAGAGCGAATTATATTCCTTTTTCTTGTCAGTTTGACCTCACAATGCAAAATCAATAAAGCTGAAGGAAAATGGCAAGGCATTGGATGATGGTGGTCCTTCCGAGCAACTGAAACGGTGGTTCTCTATAGATTCTACTCCGCCATCCTCCCAACAAGATCTGCAAGACAACGCAAGGCTAGATAGTCAACGTAGCTGTGTAGATGATGAGCACATCTCCCCTACTCCACCATCACAGGTGCTTGCTCTAACTTGGCACTATTATATGTGGTTGCATGTTGCGTATGATGTCTAGTTTGTATTGCTTCTAACTTTGTTGAATTGCATATGCTTACTTTACACATAATGCCTATGAATATTCCTGTTTCTAGAACATACGTGTACATGATGAGCACATCTCCCCTACTCCACCATCACAGGTGCTTGCTCTAACTTGGCACTATTATATGTGGTTGCATGTTGCGTATGATGTCTAGCTTGTATTGCTTCTAACTTTGTTGAATTGCATCTGCTTACTTTACACATAATGCCTGTGAATATGGCACATGTTCCTGTTTCTAGAACATACGTGTACATGATGAGCACATCTCCCCTACTCCACCATCACATGTGCTTGATCTAACTTGGAACTGTTATATGTGGTTGCGTTTTCCGTATGATGTCTAGTTTGTATTGCTTCTGATTATGTTGAATTGCATCTGCGTAGCTTACAACTTATACTTGCAACGATCACTTACCCATAAGACACATTTAACTTGGGACTGTGATGTAGGTTGCATCTTGCATTGTCTTCTAGCTTGTACTGCCTCTAGTTTCTTGAAATGGCACTTACGATGAGACACTTTTTACCTGATAGAGTGATATTGGTTGCATGTTCATATGGTGCCTAGCTTTCATTTCTTCCAATTTTGTTGAAATGCCTTCCACTTACTGTTTTTTCATACATATTCCATCCTCCTATCGTACGTGTGAATATGAAACGCTGTCTTTTTTGTATATATTCCATCCTCCTATCATGCGCTTGCCTTACATCAAAGTAGTGTTCGTCTGTATCATGCATCAACTAGTTATGCAGAGCTAATTTTATTCATCTTCTTGTGGTTTTGACTTCATAAGGCAATATCAGAAAATAGGAAGGAAAAGAGTAAGTTAGAGGATGTTGGTGGTCCTCCGCACCGACGCAAACAGAGACTCTCTAGATTTGCCAATGTTATTGCTAATGAAGTTGAAGTCCCAAGTCTACATGATGAGTTCAACTCCTGTACTCCACCATCGCAGGTGCTTGCTCTAAGTTGACAGTGTGATAATTGGTTTCATGTTGCATACGTTGTCTAGCTTGTATTTCTTCTATTTTGATTAAATTATGCCTGCTGAGTTTATATGTTATACATGTGCATATGACATGGTGTTCTGTGTCTAGAATACACTGCATCTATCTATCATACCATGTTCTTACATCAAAGTGCTGCTCTTGTGTATCCCGCATCAGTCACTCATGATTGGACACTTTTAACATGGCAGTTTGATAGTGGTTGCATCTTGCATTGATTTTTACATTGTACTGCTTCTAATTTTTCGAATTGCCACTTATGATAAGACACTTTTAACTTGGTAGAGTAATATTGGTTGCATCTTTCATATGGTGTCTAGCTTGCATTACTTCTATTTTCTTGATAATCCTTCTGCTTAGTTTATACATTGTAGCTGTGAATATGTCATGCGATCCTATTTTTCTTACATATTCCATCCTCATACGGTTGTCTTACATCAAAGTATTGCTTGTATGTATCATGCATCAATGAGTTCTGAAGAGCGATTTTATTCTTTTGTGTTGTGGGTACGGTTTCACAGGGCAAAGTCAAAAAAGAGCAAGGAAAATAATATAGTAGGGAGTGGTGTTACTCGTCGGGAGAAACGAAAAAGGATCTGCCATCTAGATTCTGCTGGTACTTATAGTGCAGTAGAAGGTCCAAGTCCACCGGCTAAATCTACAAACATAGTATCACCTGCTCCACCAGCTGTAGCATCCGCTTCAACTGTACCAGCATCTCAATGAGTTACTCATTCATTTGCTCCGGAACTGGCTAGTTCCCAAGCTGCCTTCACACCTAACACTACTTCCGAAGCACTGCCGACACAACATGACTTGGCAAGATCAGATGAACCTCATGAGCATCAACACCAAGACGGTACCTGACCGAGTCAAGTTGCAGTTGCATGCTCCTTTATATGTACTCTCATAGTTTGATGTACACTAACACTTTCCATATTCGTTGTTGAACTAGCACCACAACGCAAGCGGAAACAGACATCAGGGATAATGCTTGACAGATTAACAAAATCTAAAGGAGGAAGAATGGAGATCCATTTTGAGGCAAGTTTAAAAAGGCCACGTGATGCTACAGAGTCAGCCAAGTTAGTATCAGAGGCAGCCGTTGCCATTAGGTGTCATGCACGTATCCTCCCAACTTGAATCCAGTACAGGAATGAGAAAGAAAATACCCAGTTTAACACCTTCCTTGACCATTTATCCGTAAGTAATGTTATTCATCACAAATAGTAATATTGTCGTGCTCTGTCCCATACTTTCTAGTTTCCTCCTAATAAGACTCACATTCTTTTTTTCAACAAATGAGGTTCAAGTTGGATCCGAAAGATGATGCAACTAAACAAGCATGCACTCATGTTTTTCAGTCTGCTCTGCGACAGTATCAGTACCACCTTAGAAAATCTCACTTTGAAGGCAAGGCTAACAATGAAATCTCCCAAACATCTCCAGTGGAATATATTACAGATGAAGACTGGACAGCCCTCATTAAACACTGGTCTGATCCAAAGTATCGGGTAGGCTATATGTATTTGATCAGACCACATATTGAACTTGTATTTATGTATGTGCCTTACAAGTGTATCTTCTTATAGGCTAAGTGTTTGAAGAACAAGACCAACCATTCTAAAGTGAAATTCTAACAAACAACAGGATCTCGTAGCTATATTACACACTGCGAGGCTCTTGTAAATATCTGCTACTTCTTTTTTCTGTGCCATATTATCGTATCTATATTGACTTGTTCCAAATACAGAGGAAAGCCCGTGCGGACCGAAAAGAACCTGAACCGAATGCAGTGCAAATCTTCAAGGATTGCCACACCAGCAAGATGAAGGGCATGAGCACACCAGTTCAAGCCACTATTGTAAGTCCTTACTCCTCCTGCCTTTGAACTGATTGGTACTGTGATGTGTTCATTTAACCACTTGGTTTGTGGCCAATGTCAGTTACTCTATTCACTTTTATACACAGTTGTCTTAACGTATCATTTCACCTTACATGGTTTAAAAGAGATGAAGGATATTCTTTTGGTCTTGATCTGTATTCTAGTTGTTATGTTCACGTGCACACACAATGATAAAATAGCATGTTTGTTTTATATCTGTTTGCCCATGATATGAATGATGTCATATTATGTTCATCCTACTTTAAACCATGTCTCTTTATCCTTAGATGTCAACGAATGTGAGGAAATAGACAATACAATAGGCATGCTACATGGACATATGTTCCGAAAGTGATTTTATTATGTAGTTGGCACTACAATACATGCTAATGTATTACAGTAGTTCACCAAAATAAGTTATGTATAAACGTGTAACCTACTTTGTTTGATTTTGTCTCATTAGTAACTTACCTGGTACACTAATCTACAAGTTCAAACTTTCAGGAAGCTATGGAAAAAATGATTGAACATCCACAACCACCTGAAGGTGACGAGGCTACCACAGGCATAATGTCACCTCTTGCTGCATACGTCAGTATCTCTCCACTAATAGTGCAAAAAGCACCTTCCTGCGTAATTCTAGGTTGGTTGTCAAGGTAACCTCGTCCAAATCGCCTACTGAACAAAATCTTCCTGCTAGATAGAGTGATATATCTGTGCTCCAGACACAAGTCCAATCCCTAATGGACGTCGTTTTGGAAACAAGAATAGTGGTTGACAAATGTCGTCAAGATATGAATGGTTTTGAAACCAGACTATCAGACATTTGCTTCGTTGTTCAAGAGCAATGGCGAAAAAGGCGAAGATCGTGCTGCTCCATCAGATTCTACAGCCTGAAACATTAGCACTCAGGTCAAATGATCTGTGCTTCTATACATCTGATGGTGCTTTTATCTGCAAAGACTGTAAACTTTATGCCAACATGCCTTTTGTTGTATGGTTGTAATTTATTTTGTTGTGATACAACATTTATGCTGCTGCCAAAGGCTGCAATAATTATGACACTATTTTTGTATAGTGTAGGTTTATCTTAGTAATGTATTCGGCCGAAAGCTTCGTAGGAGCCCAACATGCCAACATTCGCCAGGCCCATTCCAATTGGGCTAAAAACGATTATGGGCCAAAATTTGCATGTAGCCCACTAAAAATATCTGGGCCTAAATCAGCATAAGATTTCATATTTTCCTGGTAGGTCTGTGCCCATAGTGGGCCTTTAACAGGCCTAAATTTAATTTGGGCCCTCAGTAACAATAGGCCGTTTACATGTGTAAATATCTCGAGCCCATAAAAAATATGGGCCTTTAAAAGACCGAAAGTGAGATTGGGCCCTAATTGTGCCAAATAACCTACTGGTCTTAGCAGGCCGAAATGGTGGCCCATTTACGATGAGGATCTTTCACAGGCCGAAATTCGGACAGGCCGTAAATGCGTCGACCTAATACACAGGCCTTTAACAGGCCGGAAGTTCGGTCGGGCTAGATTATCCTCATTTTTATATGGGCCGTTAATGGGCCCGATGTGACGTTGGGCCACATATGGCCCATGGATTTCGTCCGACGTTAACACGCCGAAAATCACAATAGGCCGAAAGTGGCCCAAATCTATAGTGGGCTGATACGTCTCCGTCGTATCTATAATTTTTTATTGTTCCATGCCAATATTCTACAACTTTCATATACTTTTGGCAACTTTTTATACTATTTTTGGGATTAACATATTGATCCAGTGCCCAGTGCCAGTTCCTGTTTGTTGCATGTTTTTTGTTTCACAAAAAACCCATACCAAACGGAGTCCAAACGGAATAAAAACTGGCGGAGATTTATTTTGGAATATTTATGAATTTTGGGAAGTGGAATCATCGCGAGACGGAGCCCCAGGGGGGGCACGAGGTAGGGGGGCACGCCCCAGGGTGTCAGGCGCGCCCCTGACCCTCGTGGCCACCCTGTAAGGCGGTTGGAGCCCTTCTTTCGCCGCAAGAAAGCTAATTTCCGGATAGAGATTGTGTCAAAATTTCATCCCAATCGGAGTTACGGATCTCTGGCAATATAAGAAACGGTGAAAGGGAAGAATCTGAGAACGCAGAACCAGAGAGAAACAGAGAGATAGATCCAATCTTGGAGGGGATCTCGCCCCTCCCATGCCATGGAGGCCAAGGACCAGAGGGGAAACCCTTCTCCCATCTAGGGAGGAGGTCAAGGAAGAAGAGGAAGAAGGGGGCCCCTCTCCCCCTCTCCTCCGGTGGCGCCGGAACGCCGCCATGGCCATCATCATCATCACCGCGATCTACACCAACACCTCCGCCATCTTCACCAACATCTTCATCACCTTCCCCCCTCTATATACAGCGGTCCACTCTCCCGCAACCCACTGTACCCTCTACTTGAACATGGCGCTTTATGCTTCATATTATTATCCAATGATGTGTTGCCATCCTATGATGTCTGAGTAGATTTTCGTTGTCCTATCGGTGGTTGATGAATTGCTATGCTTGATTTAATTTGCTTTTGGTTATGTTGCTGTCCTTTGGTGCCCATCATATGAGTGCGCGCGTGGATCACACCATAGGGTTAGTTGTATGTTGATAGGACTATGTATTGGAGGGCAAGAGTGACAGAAGCTTCAACCTAGCATAGAAATTGATGCATACGGGATTGAAGGGGGACCAATATATCTTAATGCTATGGTTGGGTTTTACCTTAATGAACATTAGTAGTTGTGGATGCTTGCTAATAGTTCCAATCATAAGTGCATATAATTCCAAGTAAGGGATGACATGCTAGCAGTGGCCTCTCCCACATAATACTTGCTATCGGTCTAGTAAAGTAGTCAATTGCTTAGGGGCAATTTCGCAACTCCTACCACCACTTTTCCACACTCGCTATATTTACTTTATTGTTTATTTATCTAAACAGCCCCTACTTTTTATTTATGTACTCTTTATTATCTTGCAAACCTATCCAACAACACCTACAAAGTACTTCTAGTTTCATACTTGTTCTAGGTAAAGCGAACGTCAAGCATGCGTAGAGTTGTATCGGTGGTCGATAGAACTTGAGGGAATATTTGTTCTACCTTTAGCTCCTCGTTGGGTTCGACACTCTTACTTATCAAAAACTATGGTGATCCCCTATACTTGTGGGTTATCAAGACCTTTTTCTGGCGCCGTTGCCGGGGAGCAATAGCGTGGTGTGAATATTCTCATGTGTGCTTGTTTGCTTTATCACTAAGTAATTTTTATTTGCTATTCTTAGTTGTTTCCTATCTTCAGTTATGGGTAGGAAACGCAAAATACCAAAAAATTAGTTGTACCTACTGAACCAATGGTTGAAGAACCAATCAAAATCTATCACACTGCTAAAGCTTATTACTTGGATCATCTTCGATCCCTATGTGCTCGTGCTGAAACCCCAACTAGCTTAGTTGAGGGCAAATCTTTAGATGAGCATGCTTGTTATGTGCGACACCGTATATCTGAAAAAGGGAAATTATTATGGAGTTAAATTCAACGTTTGCAATGCTATGCTTGGAATTTATGTGAATTATATGATTTTACTTGTTGTTCTGAAAACCCTAAGAAACACCTTCCCTACCAATGTGAGTTTATTGATAATGGAATCTTATCTTCTTATGCTAAAGGTGTTTATAGTTACTATGATGTTCAACAAATTGAAGAATTTGTTGCTTTTGAGGGTGCTTATGAAATTGCTTCTTTGATTGAAAAGTATGATGCTACTTTTCACAAATCTGAAAATTTTAATATACTTAAATACTGCTATGATAATTATGCTTCTAATACCTATGTTAAACAATATATTGAGGAATACTCCGCTGTCCAAGAAGAGACTAATGTTTTGCAGGAGTCTATGGAAGAAGAAATTGATGACACTGTGAGCTCATTGGATGAAAAAGATGAGGAGGAGAGCGAAGAGCAAAAGGAGGAAGAGCGGATTGATCACCCGTGCCCACCTTCTAATGAGAGTAACTCTTCAACTCATACATTGTTTAATTCCCCTTCATGCTTACTGAAGGATGAATATTATGATAATTGCTATGATCCCGTCGATTCTTTTGGAATATCCCTTTTTGATGATGCTTGCTATGCTTGTGGCCAAGATGCCAATATGAATTATGCTTATGGAGATGAACTTGCTATAGTTCCTTATGTTAAACATGAAATTGTTGCTATTGCACCCACACATGATAGTCCTATTATCTTTTTGAATTCTCCCAACTACACTATATCGGAGAAGTTTGCACTTATTAAGGATTATATTGATGGGCTGCCTTTTACCGTTGCACATGATGATTTCGATAAATATAATATGCATGTGCTTGCTACTCCTACTTGGAATTATTATGAGAGAGGAACTATATCTCCACCTCTCTATGTTTCCAACATGATAAAATTGCAAGAAACTGTTTATACTATACATTGGCCTTTACTAGGTGTGCATGAATTGTTATTTTATGACATGCCGATGCATAGGAAGAGAGTTAGACTTCGTGAATTGTTATTTTATGACATGCCGATGCATAGGAAGAGAGTTAGACTTCGTCATTGCTTGATATATGTTGCTTTGTGCTCACTACTAAATTACAAATCATTGTTAATTAAAATTGGCTTTGATATACCTTGGCATCCGGGTGGATTCACTACTTGAGCACTATATGCCTAGCTTAATGGCTTTAAAGAAAGCGCTGCTAGGGAGACAACCCGGAAGTTTTAGAGAGTCATTTATTTCTGTTGAGTGCTTTCATATAGTTTTAAAACAACAAAAATAAAGAGGGGAACCCAAAACTTTTTCAAAAAGGAAAGTGAAAGTGAGAAAGACAAGCACTGTTGAAGTGGGAGAGCTCCTTGAACTTTGTTCATGCTCACGGCAACTTTGTGAATCTTGATTACAGAAACTTTTCAACAAAAATAATTATCCCCTTGTACAATTCCATTGTATTATAAAAATAATGTGCCAAGGTTTGCCTTTAGGATGTTTACATTTGCTTGATGGTTTGTACGGTGCAGGACAGAAACTTTGGCTGTAGTGCGCGATTTTACATTTTTAGCTGGAACGTCAAATGGTTCTGATTCTTTTGCACTGTATTCCTATACAAATTGTTTATTTTTCCTAATTTTGGTAGAATTTTTCAAGTATCAGAAGTATGGTGAATGTTCAGATTATTACAGACTGTTCTGTTTTAGACAGATTCTGTTTTTGATGCATAGTTTGCTTGTTTTGATGAAGCTATCAATTCATATCAATGGATTAAGCCATGAAAAAGTTATATTAAAGTAGACACAATGCAAAAACAAAATATGAATTGGTTTGCAAAAGTACTTAGAGTAGTAATTTGCTTTATTATACTAACAGATCTTATCGAGTTTTCTGTTGAAGTTTTGTGTGGATGAAGTGTTCGATGATTGAGAAGGTCTCGATGTGAGAAGAAGGAAAATAGGCAAGAGCTCAAGCTTGGGGATTCCCGAGGAACCCCAAGTAAATATTCAAGGAGACTCAAGCGTCTAAGCTTGGGGATGCTGGGGAGGCATCCCCTCTTTCTTCAACAAATATCGGTATGTTTTCGGATTCGTTTCGTTCATGCGATATGTGCAAGTCTTGGAGCGTCTTTTGCATTTAGGTTTTTATTTTTCTCTTTATGCACCATGCTGGTATGAGATAGTCCTTGGTTGATTTATAGAATTCTCATTGCACTTCACTTATATTTTTTGAGTATGGCTTTATAGAATGCTTCATGTGCTTCACTTATATCATTTGAAGTTTGGATTGCATGTTTCTCTTTACATAGACAACCACCATTTGTAGAATGCTCTTTTGCTTCACTTAGATTTGTTAGAGCGTGGGCATAACTTTTTTAGAAAGAATAAAACTCTCTTGCTTCGCTTATGTCTATTTAGAGAGATGACAGGAATTGGTCATTCACATGGTTAGTCATAAAATCCTTCATAAAACTTGTAGATCACTGAATATGATATGTTTGATTCCTTGCAATAGTTTTGCAATATAAAGATGGTGATATTAGAGTCATGCTAGTGGGTAGTTGTGTATTGTAGAAATACTTGTGTTAAAGTTTGTGATTCCCGTAGCATGCATGTATGGTGAACCGTTATGTGATGAAGTCGGAGCATGATTTATTTATTGATTGTCTTCCTTATGAGTGGCGGTCGGGGACGAGCGATGGTCTTTTCCTACCAATCTATCCCCCTAGGAGCATGCGCGTAGTACTTTGTTTTGATGACTAATAGATTTTTGCAATAAGTATGTGAGTTCTTTATGACTAATGTTGAGTCCATGGATTATACGCACTCTCACCCTTCCACCATTGCTAGCCTCTCTAGTACCGCGCAACTTTCGCCGGTACCATAAACCCACCATATACCTTCCTCAAAACAGCCACCATACCTACCTATCATGGCATTTCCATAGCCATTCCGAGATATATTGCCATGCAACTTCCATCATCATCATATACATGACTTGAGCATTTATTGTGATATTGCTTTGCATGACCGTAAGATAGCTAGCATGATGTTTTCATGGCTTGCCCATTTTTTGATGTCATTGCTACACTAGATCATTGCACATCTCGGTACACCGCCGGAGGCATTCATATAGAGTCATATCTTTGTTCTAGATATCGAGTTGTAAGTAAATAAAAGTGTGATGATCATCATTATTAGAGCATTGCCCCAGTGAGGAAAGGATGATGGAGACTATGATTCCCCCACAAGTCGGGATGAGACTCCGGACGAAAAAAATAAAAATAAAAATAAAAAGAAGAAAAAGAAGAAAGGCCAAAAAAAGAAAACAAAAAAATGAGAGAAAAAGAGAGAAGGGACAATGTTACTATCCTTTTACCACACTTGTGCTTCAAAGTAGCACCATGTTCTTCATATAGAGAGTCTCTTGAGTTATCACTTTCATATACTAGTGGGAATTTTCATTATAGAACTTGGCTTGTATATTCTGATGATGCGCTTCCTCAAATGCCCGAGGTCTTCATGATCAAGCAAGTTGGATGCACACCCACTTAGTTTCAGTTAGAGCTTTCATACACTTATAGCTCTAGTGCATCCGTTGCATGGCAATCCCTACTCACTCACATTGATTTCTATTGATGGGCATCTCCATAGCCCGTTGATACGCCTAGTTGATGTGAGACTATCTTCTCCTTTTTGTCTTCTCCACCATCATATTCTATTCCACCTATAGTGCTATGTCCATGGCTCACGCTCATGTATTGCGTGAAAATTGAAAAGGTTTGAGAACGTCAAAGTATGAAACAATTGCTTGGCTTGTCATTGGGGTTGTGCATGATTTGAATATTTTGTGTGGTGAAGATGGAGCATAGCCAGACTATATGATTTTGTAGGGATAACTTTCTTTGGCCATGTTATTTTGAAAATACATGATTGCTTTATTTGTAGGCTTGAAGTATTATTGTTTTTATGTCAAATGATAGACTATTGCTTTGAATCACTCGTATCTTAATATTCATGCCATGATTAGACATATGATCAAGATTATGCTAGGTAGCATTCCACATCAAAAATTATCCTTTTTATCATTTACCTACTTAAGGACGAGCAGGAATTGAGCTTGGGGATGCTGATACGTCTCCGTCGTATCTATAATTTTTGATTGTTCCATGCCAATATTCTACAACTTTCATACGCTTTTGGCAACTTTTTATACTATTTTTGGGACTAACATATTGATCCAGTGCCCAGTGCCAGTTCCTGTTTGTTGCATGTTTTTTGTTTCGCAGAAAACCCATACCAAACGGATTCCAAACGGAATAAAAACTGACAGAGATTTATTTTGGAATATTTATGAATTTTGGGAAGTGGAATCATCGCGAGACGGTGCCCGAGGGGGGCACGAGGTAGGGGGGCGCGCCCCTGACCCTCGTGGCCACCCCTAAGGCAGTTGGAGCCCTTCTTTCGCCGCAAGAAAGCTAATTTCCGGATAGAGATCGTGTCAAAATTTCAGCCCAATCGGAGTTACGGATCTCCGGGAATATAAGAAACAATGAAAGGGAAGAATCTGAGAACGTAGAACCAGAGAGAAACAGAGAGATAGATCCAATCTCGGAGGGGCTCTCGCCCCTCCCATGCCATGGAGGCCAAGGAACAGAGGGGAAACCCTTCTCCCATCTAGGGAGGAGGTCAAGGAAGTAGAGGAAGAAGGGGGCCCCTCTCCCCCTCTCTTCCGGTGGCGCCAGAACGCCGCCGTGGCCACCATCATCATCACCGCGATCTACACCAACACCTCCGCCATCTTCACCAACATCTCCATCACCTTCCCCCCTCTATCTACAGCGGTCCACTCTCCCGCAACCCGATGTACCCTCTACTTGAACATGGTGCTTTATGCTTCATATTATTATCCAATGATGTGTTGCCATCCTATGATGTCTGAGTAGATTTTCGTTGTCCTATCGGTGGTTGATGAATTTCTATGATTGATTTAATTTGCTTGTGGTTATGTTGCTATCCTTTGGTGCCCATCGTATGAGCGCGCGCATGGATCACACCATAGGGTTAGTTGTATGTTGATAGGACTATGTATTGGAGGGCAAGAGTGACAGAAGCTTCAACCTAACATAGAAATTGATGCATACGGGATTGAAGGGGGGCCAATATATCTTAATGCTATGGTTGGGTTTTACCTTAATGAACATTAGTAGTTGTGGATGCTTGCTAATAGTTCCAATCATAAGTGCATAGAATTCCAAGTAAGGGATGACATGCTAGCAGTGGCCTCTCCCACATAATACTTGCTATCGGTCTAGTAAAGTAGTCAATTGCTTAGGGGCAATTTCGCAAGTCCTACCACCACTTTTCCACACTCGCTATATTTACTTTATTGTTTCTTTATCTAAACAGCACCTACTTTTTATTTACGTACTCTTTATTATCTTGCAAACCTATCCAACAACACCTACAAAGTACTTCTAGTTTCATACTTGTTCTAGGTAAAGCGAACGTCAAGCGTGCGTAGAGTTGTACCGGTGGTCGATAGAACTTGAGGAAATATTTGTTCTACCTTTAGCTCCTCGTTGGGTTCGACACTCTTACTTATCAAAAACTGTTGCGATCCCCTATACTTGTGGGTTATCAAGATGGGCCTCTAACAGGCCGAATGTCCGACATGGCCGAATATGACCCAAATCCTTCACGATCGTTTATGGGCTGAAAGTTTCAATGGCCTGTAAATGGGCCCAAATGAAGCAGGACCTTTAACAGGCTGGAAATACACCGGGCCATAATTCGGCCCATATACTTAGTGGATTGTTAAGGGGCCAGAAGTGACCATGGGCCGCGATGATGACAAGTTTAGGACAGGCCGTTGATGGGCCGGTTTGACACTAGCCGTATGGGCCTTAACTGAGAATGTTGGGCCTTTAGCTGGGCCGGCCCATTATGGTCTGCAAAATCTTGTGGGCCTTTAGCTGGGCCGGCCCATTATGGCCCGCAAAATCTCGTGGGCCTTTAGCTGGGCCGACCCATTATGATACGCAAAATCTCGTGGGCCTTTTGCTGGGCCGACCCATTATGGACCGCAAAATTTTGTGGGCCTTTAGTTGGGCCGGCCCATTTAAACTTCATGGGCCACTTTTGGGCCGGTCCACGTGTCAACATATCATAGGCGCATCTCGCCAATTGGATGAGTGACACCTGTGCCAACACGGAGCTGACACGTGTTTCCGTCAGCCAATCATAATTTTACACGTGGAAAATCCCCATTGGTCCGGGCTGTTAACGGGTTATCGGATCCAAAATCGGACCTGATAGCTTAATGGCGTTCTGTTACGGTGGATGCGACATGTTGGTCACCCTTGACGAAAGCACTTCTGTGACGCGTGATTTATCGTCATGGAAGTGGACACTTCCGTGATGATAATTTTGGTAATGTCATGGAACACTTCTACGACAGCACATGTATGACTATCTTGATTCTGTCATAAATTTGTCATGGATGTACATGCATGACAGAAAACGTGACCTACTGTGACAAACACGTATCATTACAGAAGTGTATTTTTTTGTAGTGCTAGGAACATACAATTCACGTACTTTGAGGGTGGTAGTTCGGCAGTAAACCACCTTGCTTTCCGTCCTAAGAACCAACGTGCATGTTTACTTACAACAACCACCTCAACACTTTAATAAACTAGAGTCTCTTCTAAATTACCAACTTTTAGTTCATTGAGTGAAAGAAAGGCATATGTTTAATCAACTTTAACATACTAATGATCTACCAAACTCTAGCTCATTTACCTATATGCTTAACTATTACCCTCAAATTATCTCAAAACAAAGGCGAAGAATCCAATTCTCAAGTTTTTAACTTCTATAGATTGTTCATGGATTTTTTTATTATAGCACCTACACAGACATATCATTTTAGTACCAACATAATAATGTTATGCCAACACCCAATTACAATTTGAACGCTTCAAAGGTAAAAGTGAAGTATGAAGATTTTTAAAGTGTGAAAAAATATCTTTTAGAGCATGCAACAAAGTGGGAACACTTTAAAAATATAAAAATCGATGCAAGATTTCAGATGTGATGGTTGTAAAGATAAAAAAATAAAAAACGATCCAAGAGCAGCACATAATATGTGAACAAATAAAACATACGATCAACTGAAACAATTTGATAATTGTTGAGGAAGAAGGGGCGTGACTTGCACATCCCCAAGCTTGAAGCATGTGATCTCTTAAAATACTTTCTTGTGTATACCTTGGGCATCCCCAAGCTTGAGCGCTTGCATCTCCAAGTTTCTCTCATATCAGTATGTCATGTGGGTATTAAAAACTCCATTCAGACAAAACTTACACAAACTATTAGATATGTTAGTCTAAATGAAAATAGTATCTAATAATGTTTAGCTATGAAAAAAATTATAGACTAGTAACAAATGATTAGCTACCGCATGTTTACACAAATTTGAAATTCCTACACCCACTATGGGAACATTGAAAAGAAAACGTACACAACTAAAGATAAGTCAAATAGGAATCTATCAAAAGAGAGCAATACCTAAAGGCAAAATATTAAAAACTATTTTTGTACTAAAAAAATCTTTCAAACTAGCACATACTAGAGAACTCATGTATATGTACCGTTTATTTTTTTTATGATTTATCACCTTGTGTTTATTTTTGTAAATAGCCGATAGTACCAAAAGAAAATCCAGTTTCACCACATCAACACATACAATTGCAAGCTTAACATGCTAAAGGCAATTCTTAGCACTTATTCCCTCCGTAAAGGAATATAAGAGTGTTTAGATCATTACTTTAGTGATCTATAAACACTATTATATTTCTTTATAGAGGGAGTACTACAAAAGGATTTAAAATATTGTCGCTATAGAACACAACAACTTTATTGACTCAAAGGAAATAAAAAGATAAATATGACTTGCCTCCCATAAGCGCTTTTCTTTAATGTCTTTTAGCTAGGCATGGTGTTTTGAGGATAGTTTGAAGTTTTCTCATTATTATTTTCCAGGGGATAATTTGCTCTCATAATGGTTTCATATGGTAATGTATTTTCTTCCTTGGAAATGTCCCATCCTTTCCTCATTGGAAATTGAAATATTATATGTCCTCTTCCTTTATGTCCATGACATCCCAATGGTTGTTTAAAACAGTCTTCCTAATGTGATAGGACATGAATGATTGCATTCAATATCCATTACTATAAAATCATTGGTAACAGTCTTCCTAATGTGATACCAAATTATGCACCAATTTTAAATTTTAAGTTAGTTGGGTTGATAATTTGGTACAGCAGACAGTCACATAATGACTAAGTAATGATAATTTTCCCAGCGAATCAAAGTTAGGTTCATATGTTCTCCGAGAAGCATAGTATATGGCCTTTGGGCATGGGTACATTTTAAAACATGGCATGATGGCGAAAATGTCTTCTTAGAAAATGAATTTGTAATGAGAAATATTTTTTTAGCTATACAATTGCTGAAGATGGGCTAAGAGTTGAGCCTTTTTAATTACTATGAATTTACATTTATGTCAATCCATTTATTATTTTATCTTTTTAGGGAATGTTTCTCATCTCCTTTTAATGTGATTATTTTTATTTAGTTTCCTGATTTTTGTGCATGTTATGAGCCAGCTTCAACAATTCTGTTTGGCTAATATAAAGTAGGGACCTTTGGTACATAATAATACAAAGAGTTTACTCAAGGATGTTTATCAACTAGCAAGGTACTCTATTTACAAGATGAATGTGAAATTTTTGAAAAAGATGCATGGCAATTGTATCTTATGAGACAAAATATTTACGTTTGCAGTTTCAAATACTGAATAATCTTCATACTACATATCTCATGTCAAACCAAGTGGTTGTAGAGCTTTACTTTTGTCCTTAACTTCTACATACCATGACATCACTTATTTAGTTTCTCTTTGCTAACAGACACTGATTGAAAACTTTATTTAGTTCCTCTCATTCTCTTCAATGATATGACAAGATTTGTTTTTTATCTGACTTTCTCCTTCTCATTTTGAGTAATCAATGATATCCCATGCTACGGCTTCCAGTATGCATCTTCTGGAATCCAAGGGTCAAAACATTCATCTGGACCATCAAGTATGGTCTGCTTCCAGCGAGATTTATTTTCTAATTTATGCATCATTTGAGTATCATGATGTTTATACTAATTTTTTCTTGTATGCAGACATATCCCCGATGCAGATAAAATCAGTCACCAATTTTTGAAAATCAAGAATGTCTATATGGACAACAAAGCTTGATGTTGTATTTTTTCCCTTACTCTACCTTCTAACACATGCTACTTGTGAGCTGCGTTGGGATTTCCTCGAAGAGGAGAGGATGATGCAGCACAGTAGAGATAAGTATTTCCCTCAGTTAAGAACCAAGATTATCAATCCTGTAGGAGAACTACGCAACACCTTGTTAGCATCACCTACACACAAAATTAAAAATACTTGCACCCAACACAAACAAGGGGTTGTCAATCCCTCGATAGTTAATTGTAAGGATCAAATCTCATAGTGATATATAGATAAAAAACACAAAATAAAATAAAGGAAATAAAATTGTAGCAAGGTATTTTTGTATTTTTATATATGATAAAAATAGACCTGGGGGCCATAGTTTTCACTAGAGGCTTCTCTCTTGAAAATAGCATACGGTGGGTAAACAAATTACTGTTGGGAAATTGATAGAAAAAGAAATAATCATGATGATATCCAAGGCAATGATCATGTATATAGGCATCACATCCGAGACAAGTAGATTGACTCCTGCCTGCATCTACTACTATTACTCGACACATCGATCGCTATCCAGCATGCATCTAGAGTATTAAGTTCATAAAGAACGGAGTAACACCTTAAGCAAGATGACATGATGTAGACAAAGTAAAATCAAGCAATATGAATTAACCCCATTGTTTTACCCTTAATGGCAACAATACAAATACAAGACTTGTCCCCTTCTGTCACTGGGATATAGATCACCGCAAGATTCAATCCATCACAAAGCACCTGTCCCATTGCAAGATAAATCAATCTAGTTGGCCAAACCAAATAAATAGATCAGAGAAAAATACAAAGCTATAATAATTATTCATAAAAGAGTTCAAAGAAGACTCAAATAATATTCATGGATAATATTATCATAAACTCACAATTCATCGAATCCTAACAAACACACCGCAAAAAAGAATTACATCGAATAGATCTGTCAGGACCGGATTTTCGGGATATTAATTTCCCAAAAGCGGCCCTTGTGCTATGCAGCCCCAGGATTACTGTTAGCTGATGAGACACCAACTTGTTACAGAAACCCCAAGCAAAATACAAAATATGAAGTACAAGACCATTCTGGCCTATGGGTACAACAATTGGTTTTCTAGTGGTTGATGGCGGAAGCGGTTTGCGGATCATCAGCGTCTATGGGACTCCATTTCCCACAGGAACAGCTGACCAGGATAACTCCTATCTTCGCGAGGCTGCTATCACCATTACGTAGGTTCTAGGGCTGTCATCGCAACCCTCCTTTCCACGCAAGAAATCTGGCCAAGACAATAGCCAGGGACAAGCCAGTGAGTACTTTGAATGTACTCGCAAACACTAAGAACACAGGTATAATATAGCCATTGATAATCATGTTTTGAAATATTCCATGATCACTTCGTCAGTTATGAAATAAGGTTCATGATGCACGCAAGCAGATCATTCAAATAAAACATGAGTAAACAATCAGGGAGTAGAAATGGAAAGCACCGATCGGGTGTCTGAAGCAACGCCTCAAAAGGATAATAATATGAAGCGTGCCTCAGTCGGGCGTCTGTGCGACACCACATAAAGGGCTTATAAGTAAATGAAATAACAAGCATGCCACAGTCGGGCGTCTGTGCGACACCACATAAAGGGCTAATAAGTAAATGAAATAACAAGCATGCCACAGTCGGGCGTCTGAGCGACACCACATAAAGGGCTTATAAGTAAATGAAATAACACGCATGCCACAGTCGGGCGTCTGGGCGACACCACATAAAGGGCTTATATAAGAATAATCACGGTGAATATCCATGAGGTAGAACCGTCCCAAGGATACTCAATAATTCAAATAACATAAATGGTTAGTCCATAATAATAATAATCATAATCATCATACGTCACCGGTCATAATCAATGTTCTGGTTTAGTAGTTTTTCCTCCGAAGACCGACACTAAGACCGACACTTGACCCATGCCAGACTATAGTCCTTAACCACGGACACGGCTATTCGAATAGGTATAATATCTCTGCAGAGGGTGTACTCTTTATCCACGAGTAACGGATTCCTTTAGTCCATCGAAACTAATTCCGTCTATGGTCTTTTAGTCGAAAACACGCCTGACTTGCACACACCAACTTAACTTTACTTGTGTCTGGAATCACCCACGACACCTGTTAATCAAAACTCTAAGTGGGGAGGCTACAACCTCGTGTAGCATGGGATCAAATTTCTATAGCGTGCTCTAAGGGGTGCCCTCTCTCGGTCCCAACCGGAAACACGCATGCCCCCGGACCTGGTGGCATGCCTACCGGATGCAGCCGGTATCTTCCACCATGGCCTCTTTGTACGGTGTGTGCTAGACAGGGGTTGACAACTTACTGAACCGTACCCTACCTACGGCAGGGACAAGTGGCAGCACGAAACAAGTATGGGGGTTACTGGAACAAGACTCGATCTACGGCTGACTCAGGAGGCTTAAGTATTTCCTGCATGATTAGTATAACAAATATGTTTCAATCAAACAGACAATATCACTACTCATCATACCTCATCTTTCCCTACCGGACACAACCGTCCTGACGGGGAACCAGAGATAAGCTCGTGTCTACCCAAGACAGAGGCTTTCTCGGCTTCCTTCCGGTAGGCAAAAAAAGGCATGTGAGAATGATTACCATCACAAACATATCAAGCTCCAATAGCATGAGGTCACCAGTATGCAAGTATGATCATACCCTCATAAAAAAAGTAACGGATACTCCATGTCAGGGTGGTGTTGTAACTGTATCAAACAACACACAATAATATTATGCCAGAGTTCAAAAATGCTTGCCTTCAAGGTGTGGAGAGGTGAGGTGCTCTCCAAAACTTTTGAAAGTTTTTTCCTCTCTTCAACAAATCCTATTTTAAATAAATTTGAATTAACACATACTTTAAAAATAGTACAAAAAAGTTGTTTGGAAAATTTTGAAATAAATATGAAAATAAAGTAGACAATATTTGGGAAACAACAAAAAAGAATCAAGTCATTTGGATTTATATTTAAAAAGTTATAGCCAGTCAAAGTTTAGTCAAATTCTGTTTTTAAAATAAAAGAGAAAAAGAAAATGTTTCAAATAAGAATACGCTTTCGGGCAGAGGATACGTACTTTGGTCGATTGCGCTTTCACTTAAAACATGCGGGCCGGCTCGGGGTCACTGGTAGTGGGTCCAGGGGGCCCACTGGTCAGTTTTGACCGGTCGCCCCGCCTCCTTCCTCCTCTGGCCGAACAGAGGCGGGTGCTGCGACGATCAACGCTGGTGAACGGCAGCTCCTTGCGGGCTCTGCTGGGCAGGGATGGATCCGCCATGATAGGACGGTCCTCCCGATGGTCGAGGGGTTGGTGGGGGTGAAGGGATTCGCCGGTGGAGAGCTTCGCGGCGGCCGGCGGCTTTGGGAGGTTTGGGGCTCTGGGCTACGGTGGCTCCGGAGCGGGTTTGAGGTGTTGGGCGGCTCCGCAGGGTCAAGGGGAGTCGAGCGGTGGCGCTAGATGGACGGGAGGGGCTCGGGTTGCGACTGAATGGACCGGAGGGTGGCGGCGACTGTACTGGCCGGAGATGGGGAAGAAGACCTTCTCCGGTCCTTCTACTGTTACGGGAGGATCAGTGAGGTAGTGAGAGAGGTTGCTTGAGGTTTTGGCGAGCTCGGGGGGGGGGGGGGGGTGGGGGTCCTTAAATAGCGATCGGGGTCGGTTCCGACGGTGGCCGTGGATAAGATCGCCGGCGACTGCCGTTCTATAGCAGCAGAGGGACATGGCGGCGACGAGTGCTTGCGGACAAGCTTGTGGATGAGCCTGAGCGGCTCCAGGGGAAGCTGGCGAGCGCTAGTGGTCCGGGCGGCGCCGTCCATGGCAGAGCTCACTGTGGCCGGCCGCTAGTCGCCGTGGCCGACCTGACGGCGGCGCTGCAGTGCGGCAGGGGCGGCTTGGAGCGTTCTGGTGAGTGGATGAGGCCGAGGTGTGGCTCTGCACGCGAGCAAGGGCCAGGGGCGCGACGCGGCGGCTCGGGTGCACGCGCGTGCAAAACGCACGCTCTGGGCGCGCCCAGCGCATGCACGCTGCGTGTTCGGCAGAATGCCAGCGCATGCTAGGATGCTTGGGTGGAGCTAGGGATTACCAGGTCTAGGCTAGGGTTTGCAAGGAGATCAGTGGACAAGCTTGTTGGGTCAGAGGATCAAGTTCACAATGCAAACCAAAATTCATGCCAAATCTGTTCATGCACTCAAGGTGTTTGCCAGAATGCCAATGGCATCTAGGCAACTCTTGGGGTGGCCCAAATTTCCAGATTGGGGTCTCTTTAGATGATACAGAGGGTGGTGAGGTTAGTTTGCCAAAAGCTCAAACTTGTTAGTGTAAGTTTTGCAAAACTCCAGTTTTGGACAGAAGGAAAAGGGCATAATTTCATGAACCAAAAGTGCTCAAATGAGTCCAACCTCCTGGACTTAAGGGTTTGGTATGGTGTACTACAAGCAGGAGAAAGCTCATGGTCACTAGAGCAAAATTTAATAGGGATGCAGTACAAATCACCAAGCTGGACCAGAATGAGAAAGAGGTTGATTCACTCAAATCTTTCAAAGAACATCAATGGTTTTTTGCATAAAGTTGAATAATATACTCCTATGAACATCCCATAATTTTGGTGGAAGTTTTAAAGAAATATTTAATTAGGTTGTAGTGCAAAATTGCCCACTGGACCAGATTTGAAAACTTGGTGTAGAGCTCAAAATCTCCAATGAAGAGAAGATATTTTTGCATAAAAGTGATTTAAAAACATCACATGACATCTCCAAATTTTGGTTGTAATTTTAAATAAACTTATCAAATGGTTGTAGTTCTAATAGAGCTCCAAAATTAATGAAAATTCACCTTAGGGAATAAAGCTCAGAGAAAAAATAATTATGCAAATAAATTCCACTGATAATAGAAATGTTTTTCTTGAAAGGGCAAACAAGTCCAATAATACATTTGGAAAGTTTTTCCACTTGAGGTAAAAATTCCATAATAATAAGGTAAAAAAAGGGACCTGAAACCAAAAGAACATCCAGAAAATAAAAGTTTAAATTTCCTAGAAAATTTTTAATTAATAAAACAAGGTTAAATTTTGGGGTGTCACAACACTACCCCCCTTAAGAAAAAATCTCGTCCTCGAGATTTGCTAAAAGCTGTTTTGAAAATATTACTCTTACCATTTCAAAAATAACCACTTTACTTATGCAATAAAAGTGCGGTTACCGAGAGACGGCAATAAGTGGTGTAAAACTATAGTGTGGAACACTGGTGCTGCGTGGAAAAATCCATGGTTAGGTGAAAACGAGGGATTTCTATGTTGGGATATAGTAAATTTAGAATAAACTTTAAATTCTAAAATACGCTGCTCGTACCCGAGGGCACAGTGCTCTCTCTGGCTGACAGGTGGACCCAGGGCCCACCATCAGTCTCTTCTTCTTCCTCTAGTTCTCTCTTCTTCCTCTCTCCCGCGCGCTTTCCCGCGCTTTCTCCACCGGCGACGTCTAGCACGTAGGGTATCTAGGCCGTACCTGCGGTAGTGCGCGGAGTGCTAGCTGCCGGTGCAGCGTGCACTCACCTCGCGGGCCAGCGTGCTGTCGGTACTGCTTGCGGATTCGCCTCCGAACACCGGCGATCGGGCGACGAGCAGCGCTGGTGGACTTCACCCACCGTACACCGATCTCGAGCTATAAAACGGCCGAGGTGCTTCTCTCTTCTTCGTCACACCTGGCCTCGCTTCTCCTTCTCCTTCTCCATTTCCGTTTACAGAAGCTCGAGACGAGGCTCTAATGGCGGGGGCGGTGCCGGACTGGTACGTGATCCTGGTGTGCGGAGGGCTGGCGGCATTGCTGGGGCTCTCCGTGCTCCTGTGTGCGATGATCCTCGATGATCATTGTGATGCTGCCGCTCGAGTGTTGGCTCTCCGTGGTGGCAGTGATCACGAGGAGTAGGTGTGGTGTCGGGTGTTAACTGTTGTCGGTATGCTGGGTAACTTGCACCTGGATGATTACCCACTAATCTCTCCTTCAGAGACTGTGGTGTTTTAGGGAGATGGTTAGCCAGATGCAACGCGGTAACGTGGTGTTCTGAGAGGTGTATGTGTTCGAGTGGTTGTGGTTGTGAGTCTGCTGCCGTGGTGCTGTGTGAATAAAAATCCATGTCGCGAGGAGATATATGCTGCAGCAACTCAGGGGAAAAGAAATCTCACTCCGGGATTTTTCGTGAGATAAAGATTAGTTAGACAAAATTTACAGCAGCAAAAACTCCTCACCACAATTGCAACAAAAATCTATCTCATCGCACAAGATTTAGAATAACACGCATGAGTTACAACACTTAGCTAAATGCTGGAATAAAAGAACAAGGCAGTGACGTCTAGAATGAGAACGGCAACTGGACGGGGTCCTGAGAAAACGTCTCTGGTACTGGGGCGCACTCTTCTTCTATCGGGGGAAGTGGTTTGACCAGTCGATGAACGCGTCTCTCCTGGTCGGGTCTCAGTGGTCTGCCGATGGCGATCTAAGGATTTAAATCAGCGAGGCTCTGGAGATAACCCATCACTCGCCGGGTCAAACGCTCTTGAGCGATGACATACTGGACAAGGTTGGCCAGTACTGGGTCTCTCTCGATTCGTCCACCGGGAAAAGATGTCACTTCCCCAGGTGCTGCACGGCTCGGAAAGTAGTAATACCCTCGTTCGCTGGCATAGGGTACCATGAATCGAAGGCAAACAAGCGCTTCATGTGCAGCCGCTTCTATGGCCATCTGCGGAGTCGGCATAGATTTCCCCAGGAAGGAGACTTCCGTTGGGTCCTGGTTTGAGTTTACGGGAGGGATGCGCACTACTGCCCAATATTTCGAGGTGGATGAGGTGATCCTCGACTTGAGCAGCTCGTACTGGGGTGGCTGGGTAGAACCCATGGTACTGCAGGTAAAGTCCCACAATATTTTAACAAAGCTACCCGGGGTTGCATCTGGGGTTCTCAGATAAATGCTAGGGCTCGGCATGGCAAGAAATGGTTGTGAGGGTTGCGCACAAGATGAGGGGTACTCGGCAAGGTCATGAGGTGGCCTTTTATATAGTGACTGGGCTGGGTTATTCACCATAGTGAGGGGCACTAGCTTGCTGGTTCTACTCTCATGGGGGTCGGGGTCAAAGCCACAGATACACACATCTCACAAAAGTGACATGTTACTGTGGGTGCCGTCGGGGTTGATTTTGGTAGCTACGACCGGAACTAAAAATGTAACCGTACATCAGTACAGCTACTATTTAAATTAGGGGCGCACATGCAGATAACATTGCGGTAATACAATATCACACAACTACAGGTTGTGGACATACTGAGACTCGGTACTACTCGAGTGACTTAGTCCACCTCGTTTATATCTAAGCGGGCGTGCCTTGTGGCTTTCGAGGCTTCTCAATTGTCCTCACCACCGGGGTTAGCTGGAGGGGGTTGAGGAACTGCAGGGTCGGGGTAGTGATGATGACCATCGCGGGGATTGTTGGCCACAATCCCGTTGGAGTGTGTTCCTAAAAGGTGACGAAGCACTTCTGGGGTCATCAAAGCACCTTGGTTGATGGCTGGGGCTGACCTCAAGGTCTTGATCGGTTGTCCGAACAGCACGACTAGATTGTCGGCGTCGGGCTCATCTTCTCTTCTTGCTGGGGGTTGGCGGATCAGTTCTCCACGAGCTGCGATCAGATCAAGGGTGATTTGATCGAACATTCCCTCTAGACTTACATAGCGCACCAGATGCAATAATGCAGGATCCGTCTCGTGATCTCTGTTGGCAACTTGGGGTGGTCTATCATACCCGTCACGGCTGGGGTAGTAGTAGAAGGAGCGACAGTTAACTCTGGGTGACAAGTGCCGGAGTTGAACTATAGCCTCTCGAGCAACTAGTTGGATGACTTGTGGCTCAAAGGGAGTTGTCCTTCCGGTGAACCTGTAGGGGCGTTCTGGCGATAGACCCCTACCATAGACGTGGATAGTGGCCCAAAATTGACGGCTCTCACCGCTCATGGACCCGTGGTACACAACATATTCTGGGGGCTCTTCTAATGCAAAGGCATGGCGTGTGAGGTTTGCTAGCACGGTCACAAAACCTCCAAGGTTGGTTGCTGTGGTCTCATTGTGAACAATGGGGCCAGGCATTCTAGCTTGGTTTGGGGCAGAGGCTGTGCTGTGCTGGGTTTAGGCTAGCATGCCCTTTTTATAGAAAAAGGGGACGGAGTCTTCCTTCGCACGCTTGCGAAAAAGACTATTTAGGAGCCGGTCACTGGCGCATGATCGACATGCTAGGCTGATAGGTTGGGCACCGACTGCCAAAAGGTGTCGGGTCACTGTGTGGCTATCTTACACGAGAAGCTTGGCTGGGGTTTTGGTTAAGGTCTGGTGGGTTGGTTTACCTAGGTTTTCGACCTGGCCAAGATAGGATTAGCCAATGGTCAGCCTGGCTCTGATACCAAGTTTGTCAGGACCGGATTTTCAGGATATTAATTTCCCAAAAGCGGCCCTTGTGCTCACCAGCCCCAGGATTACTGTTAACTGATGAGACACCAACTTGTTATAGAAACTCCAAGCAAAATACAAAATATGAAGTACAAGACCATTCTGGCCTATGGGTACAACAATTGGTTTTCTAGTGGTTGATGGCGGAAGCGGTTTGCGGATCATTAGCGTCTATGGGACTCCATTTCCCACAGGAACAGCTGACCGGGATAACTCCTATCTTCGCGAGGCTGCTATCACCATTACGTAGGTTCTGGGGCTGTCATCGCAACGCTCCTTTCCACGCAAGAAATCTGGCCAAGACAATAGCCAGGGACAAGCCAGTGAGTACTTTGAATGTACTCGCAAATATTAAGAACACAGGTATAATATAGCCATTGATAATCATGTTTTGAAATATTCCATGATCACTTCGTCAGTTATGAAATAAGGTTCATGATGCACGCAAGCAGATCATTCAAATAAAACATGAGTAAACAATCAGGGAGTAGAAATGAAAAGCACCGATCGGGTGTCTGAAGCAACGCCTCGAAAGGATAATAATATGAAGCGTGCCTCAGTCGGGCGTCTGTGCAACACCACATAAAGGGCTTATAAGTGAATGAAATAACAAGCATGCCACAGTAGGGCGTCTGTGCGACACCACATAAAGGGCTTATAAGTAAATGAAATAACACGCATGCCACAGTCAGGCGTCTGGGCGACACCACATAAAGGGCTTATATAAGAATAATCACGGTGAATATCCAGGAGGTAGAACCATCCCAGGGATACTCAATAATTCAAATAACATAAATGGTTAGTCCATAATAATAATAATCATAATCATCATACGTCACCGGTCATAATCAATGTTCTGGTTTAGTAGTTTTTCCTCCGAAGACCGACACTAAGACCGACACTTGACCCATCCCAGACTGTAGTCCTTAACCATGGACACGGCTATTCAAATAGGTATAATATCTCTGCAGAGGGTGTACTCTTTACCCACGAGTAACGGATTCCTTTAGTCCATCGGAACTAATTCCGTCTACGGTCTTTTAGTCGAAAACACGCTTGACTTGCATACACCAGCTTAACTTTACTCGTGGCTGGAATCACCCACGACACCTGTTAAGCAAAACTCTAAGTGGGGAGGCTACAACCTCGCGTAGCATGGGATCAAATTTCTATCACGCGCTCTAAGGGGTGCCCCCTCTCGGTCCCAACCGGAAACACGCATGCCCCCGGACCAGCTGGCATGCCTACCAGATGCAGCCGGTATCTTCCACCATGGCCTCTTTGTATGGTGTGTGCTAGACAGGGGTTGACAACTTACTGAACCGTACCCTACCTACGGCAGGGACAAGTGGCAGCACGAAACAAGTATGGGGGTTACTGGAACAAGACTCGATCTACGGCTGACTCAGGAGGCTTAAGTATTTCCTGCATGATTAGTATAACAAATATGTTTCAATCAAACAGACAGTATCACTACTCATCATACCTCATCTTGCCCTACCGGACACAACCGTCCCGACGGGGAACCAGAGATAAGCTCGTGTCTACCCAAGACAGAGGCTTTCTCGGCTTCCTTCTGGTAGGCAAAAAAAGGCATGTGATAATGATTACTATCACAAACATATCAAGCTCCAATAGCATGAGGTCACCAGTATGCAAGTATGATCATACCCTCACAAAAAAAGTAACGGATACTCCGTGTCACGGTGGTGTTGTAACTGTATCAAACAACACACAATAATATTATGCCAGAGTTCAAAAATGCTTGCCTTCAAGGTGTGGAGAGGTGAGGTGCTCTCCAAAACTTTTGAAAGTTTTCTTCTCTCTTCAACAAATCCTATTTTAAATAAATTTGAATTAACACATACTTTAAAAACAGTAAAAAAAAGTTGTTTGGAAAATTTTGAAATAAATATGAAAATAAAGTAGACAATATTTGGGAAACAACAAAAAAAGAATCAAGTCATTTGGATTTATATTTAAGAAGTTATAGCCAGTTAAAGTTTAGCCAAATTCTGTTTTTAAAATAAAACAAAAAAAGAAAATGTTTCAAATAAGAATACTTTTTCGGGCAGAGGAGACGTACTTTGGTCGATTGCGCTTTCACTTAAAACACGCGGGCCGGCTCGGGGTCACTGACAGTGGGTCCAGGGGGCCCACTGGTCAGTTTTGACCGGTCGCCCCGCCTCCTTCCTCCTCTGTCCGAACAGAGGCGGGTGATCCGGCGATCAATGCCGGCAAACGGCGGCTCCTCGCGGGCTCCGGAGGGCAGGGATGGATCCGCCATGCTAGGATGGTCCTCCCGGTGGTCGAGGGGTTGGTGGGGGCGAAGGGATTCGCCGGTGGTGAGCTTCGCGGCGGCCGGCGGCATCGGGAGGTTTGGGGCTCTGGGCTACGGTGGCTCCCGAGCGGGTTTGAGGTGTTGGGCGGCTCTGCAGGGTCAAGGGGAGTCGAGCGGTGGCGCTAGATGGACGGGAGGGGCTCGGGTTGCGACTGAATGGACCGGAGGGCGGCGGCGACTGTACTGGCCGGAGATGGGGAAGACGACCTTCTCCGGTCCTTCTACTGTTACGAGAGGATCTGTGAGGGAGTGAGAGAGGTTGCTTGGGGGTTTGGCGAGCTCAGGGGGTCCTTAAATAGCGATCGGGGTCGGTTCCGACGGTGGCCGTGGATAGGATCGCTGGCGGCCGCCATTCTGTAGCAGCAGAGGGACGTGGCGGCGATGAGTGCTTGCGGACAAGCTTGTGGATGAGCCTGAGCGGCTCCAGGGGGCAGCTGGCGAGCGCTAGTGGTCCGGGCGGCACCGTCCATGGCAGAGCTCACTGTGGCCAGCCGCTAGTCGCCGTGGCCGACCTTACGGCAGCGCTGTTGGGCGCCAGGGGAGGCTTGAAGCGTTCTGGTGAGTGGATGAGGCCGGGGTGTGGCTCTGCAGGCGAGCAAGGGCTAGGGGCGCGACGCGGCGGCTCGGGCGCACGCGCGTGCAAAACGCACACTCTGGGCACGCCCAGCGCACGCATGCTGCGTGTTCGGCAGAATGCCAACTCATGCTAGGATGCTTGGGTGGAGCTGGGGATTAGCAGGTCTAGGCTAGGGTTTGCAAGGAGATCAGTGGACAAGCTTGTTGGGTCAGAGGATCAAGTTCACAATGCAAACCAAAATTCATGCCAAATCTGTTCATGCACTCAAGGTGTTTGCCAGAATGCCAATGGCATCTAGGCAACTCTTGGGGTGGCCCAAATTTCCAGATTGGGGTCTCTTTAGATGATACAGAGGGTGGTGAGGTTAGTTTGCCAAAAGCTCAAACTTGTTAGTGTAAGTTTTGCAAAACTCCAGTTCTGGACAGAAGGAAAAGGGCATAATTTCATGAACCAAAAGTGCTCCAATGAGTCCAACCTCCTGGACTTAAGGGTTTGGTATGGTGTACTACAAGCAGGAGAAAGCTCATGGTCACTAGAGCAAAATTTAATAGGGATGCGGTACAAATCACCAAGCTGAACCAGAATGAAAAAGAGGTTGATTCACTCAAATCTTTCAAAGAACATCAATGGGTTTTTGCATAAAGTTGAATAATATACTCCTATGAACATCCCATAATTTTGGTGGAAGTTTTAAAGAAATATTTAATTAGGTTGTGGTGCAAAATTGTCCACTGGACCAGATTTGAAAACTTGGTGTAGAGCTCAAAATCTCCAATGAACAGAAGATATTTTTGCATAAAAGTGATTTAAAAACATCACATGACATCTGCAAATTTTGGTTGGAATTTTAAATAAAGTTATCAAATGGTTGTAGTTCAAATAGAGCTCCAAAATTAATGAAAATTCACCTTAGGGAATAAAGCTCAGAAAAAATAATAATTATGCAAATAAATACCACTGATAATAGAAATGTTTTTCTTGAAAGGGTAAACAAGTCCAATAATACATTTGGAATTTTTTTCCACTTGAGGTAAAAACTCCATAATAATAAGGTAAAAAAAAGAACCTGAAACCAAAAGAACATCCAGAAAATAATAGTTTAAATTTCCTGGAAATTTTTTAATTAATAAAACAAGGTTAAAATTTTGGGGTGTCACAAGATCTCCAAGAACATCGAGGAGAACATTGTATTGAAGATCAAAGAGAGAGAAGAAGTCATCTAGATACTAGCTATGGACCCGTGGGTCTGTGCTAAACTAGTCACACATCATCGGAAGGGTGGCAAGATTGATGTAGAGCCCCTCCATGGTCTATTCCCTCTCCAGCAGAGTACCGGAAAAGGCCTCCAGATGGGATCTCACGAGAATAGATACTCGTCGCGACAAAAAAGTATTTCGGGTGGCTCTCTAATGTATGGGGAATATTTGAGAATTTATAGAGGCAAAATTAGGTCAAGAGGTGCCATGAGGGGCCCGCATGCCAGCCCCCCTGGTGCGCGCCTCCTGAGCTTGTCGCTACGCTACCTCGTCGGCTCTTCTCTTGAACCTTCTAGGGCCCCTTCTGGTCCATAAACAATTAATCCAAAGTTTTTTCTTCGTTTGGACTCTATTTGATATTGATTTCCTGAAAAGCCAAAAATAAGCAACTGGCATTGGCACTAGGTTAATAGGTTAGTCTCCAAAAATGACATCTAATTGTATATAATTGCATAATAAACATCCAAGATTGATGCTATAATCGCATCACTACTACAGGATGGTCCAAACGCGACAGTCGAATCAGAGACCCTTCGACGAAACTGTGTGCGATGCATCAATCACAAACGATGATGTAACAAAACCGTCAAAAAGATGCAAAACGTTTGCGATGTCGGCGACATCAAACACGATTGATATTAGAGTTGTGTGTGCGATGAGTGGCAAATGGTTAATCTAGAAGAACTATTTGCGATGATGCAGAACAACAGAAACAGGGAGCCATATGAGGGTGTGTGCGATATACGACATACAGTTCACTAGGATGAACTGTGTGTGATTAGGCAACACAATGGAAACTGTTCAACTGAACAAGATGTGTGTGATACGCGGCAAACGGGTCCGTAATCAGAAATGTGTGTGAAGACCAATAATAACACAAACGATTGCTGCTAATAAGCTATGTGATTTGCTCTGTCTACAGAAGAATAATATATATATATATAATTGAAATAAACATCCAATTACATAAGTGATTATACAGATCATTCACATCTTGTGATGCTCCTGCCACTACTCTGTGGCTCGATCCCTCGTCTGGGGCAGGAAGAAGACACTCCCTCATGTCAATGATCCGCATGTACATCTCGTAGCTTGTGTACGCGTCCTTGGCCGCGTACTTGACGTGTTGTTAATCCAGTCTCTCATGCAAGACACTGTGCCAGACATTCTTGTCCTTCTTGCTCTCATCCTTCATCTTCATGTTGTAGAGGTCGATGATGGCCGAGGCGACATCAACCAGGGAGTTCTGTTTGTTGTTGTCACTGCCCTAGACCTTGTAGTGGTCCTAGATGTGTTGACTGGTACGTCTCCATCGTATCTACTTTTCCAAACACTTTTGCCCTTGTTTTGGACTCTAACTTGCATGATTTGAATGGAACTAACCCGGACCGACGCTATTTTCAGCAGAACTGCAATGGTGTTATTTTTGTGCAGAAATAAAAGTTCTCGGGATGACCTGAAAATCAACGGAGATTTTTTTTGGAATTAATAAAAATACTGGCGAAAGAAACAAGGCCAGGGGGCCCGCACCCTGTCCACGAGGGTGGGGGGCGTGCCCCCTGCCTCGTGGGCCCCCTGGTGCTCCACCGACCTCAACTCCAACTCTATATATTCACGTTTGGGGAGAAAAAATCGGAGAGAAGGATTCATCGCGTTTTACGATACAGAGCCGCCGCCAAGCCCTAATCTCTCTCGGGAGGGCTGATCTGGAGTCCGTTCGGGGCTCCAGAGAGGGGAATCCGTCGCCATCGTCATCATCAACCTTCCTCCATCACCAATTCCATGATGCTCACCACCGTGCGTGAGTAATTCCATCATAGGCTTGCTGGACGGTGATGGGTTGGATGAGATTTATCATGTAATCGAGTTAGTTTTGTTAGGGTTTGATCCCTAGTATCCACTATGTTCTGAGATTGATGTTGCTATGACTTTGCTATGCTTAATTCTTGTCACTAGGACCCGAGTGCCATGATTTCATATCTGAACCTATTATGTTTTCATGTATATACGTGAGTACTTGATCCTATCTTGCAAGTCTATAGTTGATAACCCACAAGTATAGGGGATCGCAATAGTTTTCGAGGGTGGAGTATTCAACCCAAATTTATTGATCCGACACAAGGGGAGCCAAAGAATATCCTCAAGTATTAGCAGCTGAGTTGTCAATTCAACCACACCCAGAAACTTAATATCTGCAGCAAAGTGTTTAGTAGCAAAGTAATATGATAGTAGTGGTAATGGTAGCAGAAGTAACGGTAGCAAAAGTAATATTTTTGGGGTTTTATAGTGATTGTAACAATAGCAACGGAAAAGTAAATAAGCAAAGAACAATATATGGAAAGCTCGTAAGCATTGAATCAGTGATGGAGAATTATGCCGGATGCGATCGATTATGTAACAATCATAACCTAGTGAGGGAGTCCTGGATTAGGGGGTCTCCGGATAGCCGGACTATGTCCTTTGGCCGGACTGTTGGACTATGAAGATACAAGATTGAAGACTTCGTCCCGTGTCCGGATGGGACACTACTTGGCGTGGAAGGCAAGCTAGACAATACGGATATGCATATCTCCTCCTTTGTAACCGACCTTGTGTAACCCTAGCCCCCTCCGGTGTCTATATAAACCAGAGGGTTTTAGTCCGTAGGACAACATACAATCATACCATAGGCTAGCTTCTAGGGTTTAGCCTCTCCGATCTAGTGGTAGATCAACTCTTGTAATACCCATATCATCAAGAATAAATCGAGTAGGATGTAGGGTTTTACCTCCATCAAGAGGGCCCAAACCTGGGTAAAACATCGTGTCCCCTACCTCCTGTTACCATACGCCTTAGACACACAGTTCGGGACCCCCTACCCGAGATCCGCCGGGTTTGACACCGACATTGGTGCTTTCATTGAGAGTTCCTCTGTGACATCGCCGTAAGGAAGGATGCCTCATCTCGTTGTTAAAAACAACATTACCGCCGGGGGAGCTCTAGCTGTCGGCCAAACTCTCCGGCTAGGCAGTTTCATCATGACCGCCTGTTCGGCCGCTGCACCGACGATGACTTCTCGGGTCATCAAAAACAGCCTCCACGTCGGCTTGGAATTCGCCGAGCAGATGGATCCAATGGATCTATCTTCCCTAAACGAACTCTTGGATTGCATCACCGCCTTGGGAGTCGCTACAGACTATGATCGGATTGGGCTTAAACCCGATCGAAGGGAGATTAACTCTCCACCGGTCTCCCATCCTGTTGCGGTGGTGGAGGAACAATGCGGCGATTCTTCCTCTATCTTGAGGACTAACTATGTCCGAATTCCTGAGCTCTCCGAGCCGGACACCCTTTACGGGAGGACATCACCCAAACCCTGAACCTAGGGACAGGCAGTGGGCCAGACTCATCGGGCAACATACCGGAATCCGAACTTCCAAGATCGAAAACCCCTCGGCCCCTGGGTCTCAGATCGGGTAGAGGTCTAGACTCAAATCCACCCACCAACCCAGACATAAACGATCTTTCCCACATCAGGCAAGAGCCCCATGAAACAGTACATCATTATTGGGCCAGATTCCTCCTTGTGATGAACAAGGTTAAGGACTGCCGCGAGTAAGACGCAGTCTCACTTTTCCGCAGTAACTGCACAGACAAGGGAATCCTTAACGCCATAAGTCGCCGTGACATATCACGCTTCGCCGACTTGGCGACCATAGTACGAAAGTACTGTGCGATGGAAAGTGCCTGGAAAACCGAAATGAAATTTTGGGATAATCCGGCTCCGAATATGCACCCAGTCCGAGGTAAAAGGGTGCACTATCATAAGACACCCAAGTTCATTACAAAGAAACAAAAACCCTCTACAGGGCACGGAACCGTATTGGAGGGATGGCTTAACGGACCCTGCAAAATTCATAGCACAACGGATACAATACCAACGCACAGCCTTAGAGCATGTTGGATACTCCGGCAGGTGGCCAAAAGTGGTGAGGATCTTGTTATCCCAAATACCACAGAGTACCATCCCGTGGATAACAATACGGTTTTAACAGTCTTGGAGACCTTCGCGTCAAATAATAGGTGCAAGCGAACACTTCGCAGCATTGCCGAAATCTGCCACTTAGCAGCAATAAATCCATGGAGTGACATGGCTATTACCTTCAATGCCAGTGATGAACCTAAATTCCGAACAGCCAGAGCACCAGCCGCACTGGTCCTCAGTCCAATCATGGACGGCTTTCGAATCACCAAAGTACTCATGGACGGCGGCAGCGGATTAAACCTCATCTATGAGGAAACTCTTCAAAAACTGGAAATAGACTGGGACCGCATTGAGCAAAGTAGCACAACCTTCAGAGGAATCATACCCAGTCGAGAAGCACGATGCGCTGGGAAAATCACACTAGATGTGGTATTCGGTATGCCAGAGAACTATAGGTCCGAAGAAATCAGATTTCAAGTGGCCCCGTTCAGCAGTGGATACCACACCCTTTGAGGATGTGAGGCATTCACGATCTTCCAAGCCGTACCCCATTATGGGTACATGAAGCTCAAAATGCCCGGGCCCAACGGAATCATCACTCTCGCCAGTGATCCGGACACAGCACTCCGCGCTGAAAACAAAACAGCCGCACTGACCCTCGAGGCATTATCCGAAGCCCTCTCAGCCGAAGAATTAACCACGCTATGCTCCACAATGGACAGGGACAACGTGATACTCGACAAGAGATCCAAGTCCACCTCTTTTAAACCAGCGGATGAAATAGTCAAATTCCAAGTCCACCCAACGGACCCTACAAAAACAGCCTCCATCGGGGCACAGTTAAACCCCGCCGTGGACGTCGCACTATGAGATTTCCTGCGCGAGAATTGGGACATATTCGCCTGGCATCCTTCAGACATGCCAGGAATCTCACGTAGGCTGGCCGAGCATAGCCTCAATATCCTAAAGGGATTCAAGCCGGTCAAGCAGGCTCTTCGGCGTTTCTCTGAACCTAAGAGACGGGCCATGGGAGAGGAACTAGCCAAGTTATTGGAGGCCGGATTCATCAGAGAAATAAAACACCCGGACTGGCTAGCAAACCTGGTGATGGTACCAAAAAAGGATAAATCCTGGCGCCTTTGTGTCGATTTCAAGGACCTCAATAAAGCTTGCCCAAAGGATCCCTTCCCCCTCCACCGCATTGATCAAATTATTGATGCTACCGCAGGACACGAGTCATTGTGTTTCCTCGACGCATACTCCAGTTACCACCAAATCAAGATGGTGGAGTCCGACCAAGCCGCAACGGAATTCAACACACCATACGGTCCCTTCTGTTTCAACAAAATGCCTTTCGGGCTCAAAACGCCGGCGCAACACATCAACGCATGATTTAGACATGTCTGGAGAAACAAATCGGCAAAATAGTAGAGGCATACGTAGATGATGTGGTCGTCAAAACTAAACACGTCAACTCTCTGAGACGACTTGAGGCTCACATTCGACAACCTTCGAACATACGACATCAAGCTCAATCCAGAAAAATGCGTTTTTGGCGTACCAGCCGGAAAGTTCCTGGGTTTCATTGTCTCCAGTAGAGGCATTGAAGCTAATCCGGCCAAAATCCAAGCTTTGTCATAGTTGGCTTCCCCAATAGACCTCAAAAAAATCCAGAAGTTAACTGGATGTGTGGCGGCTCTCAGCCGCTTTATCTCTCGCTTAGGAGAAAAGGCATTACCCCTTTATCGCCTCCTTCGGTGCACCAAACACTTCGAGTGGACGAACGCTGCCACAACCGGATTGGAAGAAATAAAAGCCATACTGGCAACCAACCCAATCCTGGCCGCGCCAAACATCGGCGAACCAATGCTATTATACATTGTGGCAACTCATCAAGTTGTAAGCGTAGTGCTCGTCATCGAACGAGAAGCGGACGGACATAAATTCCCTCTTCAAAAGCCGCTATATTATGTATCCACTGTCCTCACTCCATGCAAATCACGGTACCCACATTATCAAAAGATAGCCTATGCGGTATTCATGGCATCCCGAAAACTGCGACACTACTTTCAAGAGTGTTCGATTACAGTAGCCTCGGAGGTGCCACTCAATGATATTATAAACAACCGCAACGCCACGGGCCAGATTGCCAAATGGGCCATTGAGCTCCTCCCGTTCGACATAACATACAAACCCCGATGAGCCATTAAATCGCAAGTATTGGCCGACTTTGTCGCCGAATGGACGGAAGCCGAACTCCCTAAAGAGTACGGCACATACTCCAATTGGATTATGAACTTCAACGGCCCCAAAATGCTGGCTGGACTGGGGGCCGGCGTCGTCCTGACGTCCCCAATCGGAGATATAGTTCAATACGTACTGCAGATACTGTACACAGACTCCAACAATGCAGCCGAATACGAAGCCTGTTACATGGTCTTCGGATGGCAGTTTCCATGGGCAATCAGCGCCTGGAGGTGCGGGGGGATTCGAACCTCGCAATATCCCAAATAAATGGAGACTTTGATGCCAAGGATCCGAAGATGGTGGCCTATCGTAACGCCGTCCCAAAGATGTTAGCTCGGTTCAAGGGGCTCAAATTTCACCATGTGGCTCGGGAAAACAATCAGGCGGCGGATATCCTCGCCCGCATCGGCGCAAAACGCGATGTGGTCCCCCAACATCTTTTTAGAGAGGTTGTTTAAGTCATCCATGGTATGGGAGGGGGACACCGGCAATATTAGTCTGAAACCGGCCACAACACTCGACACCGAACACTCTGACATAATCGGAGGCTCTGCCACCGAAACAACACCTTCAGCCCACGTAATAATGGCCATCATAGCCCTGTGGATAGAACCATTCCTGGCCTACCTAACTAGGCAAGAACTTCCAGAGGACCAAAATGAGGCACGCTGCATAGTGCGGCGATCCAAGGCCTACAGGGTCCATGAGGGATAATTGTACAAAAAAAGCACTACCAGAGTCCTTCCAAGGTGCATCTCTGAAGAGGAAGGGCAGAACCTTTTGGCAGAAATTCACGCCGGACTCGGCGGTCACCACACCGCAGCCCGGGCTCTTGTAAGCAAGGCCTTCCATACAGGATTCTATTGGCCGACGGCCCGGGCAGATGCATGGGACTTGGTCCAACGCTGCGCCGGTTGCCAGCCTTTTGCAAATCAAAGCCACATGCCACCCACCGCCCTCCAAACAATCCCCGTTACGTGGCCCTTCGCGGTTTGGGGGCTTGACATGGTTGGACCCCTTAAAGGGGGAACCCACAAGAAAAATACTTACTAGTCATGGTGGATAAATTCACCAAATGGACAGAAGCCAAACCTGTTAAAACAGCCGAATTCGGACCGGTGATAGACTTCATATCCGGGGTCGTACACCGTTATGGCGTCCCCCACAGAATCATCACTGACAATGTCACGAACTTCACGGCCGATGAGGTAAAACTCTGGTGCAGCAAAATGGGCATCAAGCTCGATTATGCTTCAGTCTATCACCCACAAACCAACGGCCAAGTTGAGCGAGCAAACGGTCTTATAATGAGCGGCATTAAACCCAGATTAGTGCGTTCCTTAACGGAGTCTAACACGCACTAGGTAGAGGAGCTCGACTCCGTACTCTGGGGGATGAGGACCACGCCAAATCGTAGTACCGGATATACACCCTTCTTTATGGTGTATGGAGCAGAGGCAGTCTTGCCCTGTGACATAATTCATGACTCACCTCGAGTGCACATGTACGAAGAAAGAGAAGACGAGCTCAATCGGTAGGACAATCTGCACACCCTGGAGGAGGAGCGCGACGTAGCAAAAGCCCGTTCTGCATTTTATCAGCAACAGGCTCGCAGATACCAAAGCAGAGAAGTACAGGCCAAAACTTATAACGTTGGTGAACTAGTTCTACGCCTGCTGGATAAGAAAAAGAACAAGCTCGAGCCCAAATGGGAAGGTCCCTTCATTATTGACCAAGTTCTGACCGGTGGAGCGTACCGACTGCGGGGTGCATCAACTAATCGACTCGAGCTGAACCCATGGAACGCGGCCAGGCTCGAAAGATTCTACGCCTAGCGCCGGACTCTATGTTCGTCCCCTTCCTCTGTCCATTTTTCGCATATACATTATCTGTCTTGTTTTTCTTTCTTTCTTTCTTTCTTTTATTCTTTCTCTAGGCCTTCAAGGGCCAACTTGGGCCTCGCTTGCACATTATAGATGCGCTAGCCGCGCTCATCATACCTGGGGGCTTCTTTCACAGAAGCTTAATTATTTATCTGGGCCTCATGCCTCGCACATGTGTTATACTTCCGCATGTACCTTTTTCGCCATTATATGCATTGATATGACCTAAGTTTTGGCCAAGCTGGGTTGCCTGGCTGAAAGTGCAATATTGCACTAAAGTGTTTTTGACATTGATGACAACTTCATTTGTGTTTCTAACCGCATGCTCTAAGTGTTAACAACCCTGATCAAACTAAAAGTGAAGCATGGATGGTTATTTTCCTTCTTATTGGAACAAGGAAAAGCGGTGCACTCAAGAAAAGAAGAGTACCTTAATGTTTTCTTATTTCTTGAGTCCTTAGGGCAGCCGCACTATTAAGAGGGGGTGCATCATAAAAACATCCGAGGAATCAACTTACCTTCTCACATTGATCTGAAAATCCTAGTGACAAGTCTTTGTTCAGGCCGGAACTTCTGGGGATGGCCGGAACTTCCGGGGACCGGAATGTCTGGGCGGGGTCCGGGAAGCTTCCGGGGTACCCAGAGAAACTGCACTTTTCGTGCGATCTCTCTGTGTAGCCCGGAACCTGGCCGGAACCTGGCCGGAACTTCAGTCACCCAGAACTTCCAGGGCGGCCGGAACTTCCGGGCACCGGAACTTCCATCCCCTGTGTCAGCAGCTTCCGGGGTACTACTGAGTGGTGCAAACCTTCTGTGTAGCCCGGAACCTATCCGGAACTTGGCCGGAACTTCCATCTGTTGCCGGAACTTCCGGGCTGCGCGGAAATCTGCCTCCAATGGCCAGATTTCATCCCCACCTATGAATAGTCTTCTTCTTCCTCACGAACGGGTTGACGACTCCATTTCTCTCACCTCCATTTTCAGACCTCAATTTCTTGGAGATCTCCCTCCTTAGCCAACCAAAGCTCTTGATCTTTTGAGAAGCAAAGGAGAAGTGCTCGATCTACACATTCACCAAAGCGAAAGTTGATTCCCCCTTGTTTTTGTGGCGCATCTTGTTACTCTTGGAGGTTGGAGACTCCTAGGCGATAGGAGTGCTCCGGCGAGAAATCGACCATTATGATTTTCCCCGGAAAGTTTGTGAGGGTTTGGAGACCACCCCAAGGTCTACCACTAGTGGTTGAGAAACGCCTTCGTGGTGTTGTCTCAAGGAGAGAATAGGGTGAGCCTTCGTGGCGTTGGTGTGCCTTCATGGTAACATCCACCTCTCTAAACGGTGACGTAGCTTCCCTCGAAGGAAGTGAACATCGGCATACATCCTCGTCTCTCGGAGTTGCGGTTATCCCTAACCCTAACTCTCTACTTGTGGTTACTTGTCTTTTAGCACTTACTTATATCATCTTGTGCTTGCTTACTCATACATATATTTGTGTCACTTTTTTATCTTGCTTAGCTCATTAGTATCATACTTGCAATTGTTAGGCTCACTTTCATTTTCCGCATTATTGCCTAAAATTGCTTAGTAACAATTAAAATTTGTAATTGTACCTATTCACCCCCCTCTATGTCCATCTCGATCCTTTCAATTGGTATCAGAGCCTCGTGCTCTATTCTTGTGGCTTAACCGCCTTAGAGCGAGATGAACCCTGATGGGACTCCCCGTGTTGTAGATCCGAAGGATAAAGGCGAGGCTTCTTCTGAAGTGAAGTCCTTTACTTCTAAGGATCTAGAACGGGCCCTTGCTAAGCAAAAGGAGGAGCATGCTGCTTCTCTTGAGGCCTTGGTCCAAATGAGGATAGCCACGTTGTCCACGGTGCTTGCACCACTTTCGGGTGGTGTGGCTTCGAGGCCAACTGTGCCTACTCCGTCACTTGGTCAACAACCTCCTAGCAATGAACACTCCAGTGTTCCTTGGCTTTATGCAAGACCCCAAGTTGAGAAACCTAAATATAACCCTCAAGGCAAACCTCCTTTACTTGATGCCACTTCCGATTTTTCCTTGTGGAGAGTTGCTATGCAGGATCATCTTCGATATAGAAATGATGAGATGCTGGAGATCTTGGAGTATGGTTACCATGTGGTTGATCCAAAGAATCCTACACCAAGAGAAATTTATGACAATAATCTCAATGACACCGCAACCATGTGTATAAGGAGAGGTATGGTTGAAAAGCAAAGGAGACCTTTCATACACATCACAAGTGCCAAGGAACTATGGGAAAGTATTATAAGATCCAAGACCGGTACCTCCACCCTCCGGAGTGCTCAATATGAAATTGCCAAGGGGCAATTGCAAAACTTTTGTATGGAGAAAGGTGAAACTCCCAATCAACTTCTTGAGCGCCTCATGACTCTCACCGCTGATATTGAGTCGTGTGAGTGTGACAAGACACAAGATGGATTCAACATGACTAAGCGATTCCTTGTGGACAAGTTGCTCCGTGCTCTTGCTCCATATCACCATCAAATGGTATGGGACATAAGACAACACCATGCCTTCAAGGAAATGACTACAGATGACATCATATCCACTTTCCAACTATTTGAAGAGTCAAAGGCAAATGCTACAAAACATCTTGCCATGCATGGTACTCCATCGTCAAAGATCAATCTTGCATTGAAGGCTAAGCATGCATGTGAAGATGAACAAAGTGAAGAAGAAGAAGATGATGATGATGAAGAAGATGGTGATGAGGTTGAATCCGATGAGGGCCCTTCATATGAAGACATGGCTCTCTTTGTCAAGAAGTTTAGCACAGGAAAATTCAAGGGAAGATTTCAAAAGAAGAAAGTAAGAAAATGCTACAACTGTGAAGAAACCAACCACTTCTCAAACGAGTGCCCGTATGAGAAGAGAGAAGACAAACCAAGGTTTCCCAAGACATTTCCCAAGAATAAGTTGCCAAATCCTTTGAAGTCCAAGCTCAAGAAGAGAGATGGGAAAGCAATGGTTGCTCAAGAAGAATCCGATCCAGATGATGTTAGTGGTGTTGCCGGAGTTGCTCAAGATTCTCAAAATACATTGAGGCTAGTCAACAAGAGTGGTGAAGTTGTCACCTACAACTACATGAAAGATTACAAGGGCAACGCTCACAAGTGCCTCATGGCGAAGGCCGTGGTAGAAGATGGAGAGGACCAACACTCTCGTGACAAGGTCAAGGTAACCCCATGATCAAACCCTCCTCTTTTCAGTCCTTCTACTTCTAGTGATGAGTATCTTGATGCGGAGGATAGTTATGAGGATGATGATATAAATGATCCTATGCTTGCTAAATTAAATAAGTTCATGTGCTCCCTTAAAGGAAAGAAGCTCACTATGTTTCGTATGCTTATGGAGATGGTGAGTAAGCACACCATTTCCATTAAGGAACTCAAAACCCTCGTCACCGAGGAAAAGGAAAAATATGAAATCCTTGAGCGGAAAGTCCAATATGAGGAAGCACGCAATGATGAACTATGCTTAAAAATTGGTGCAAACATTGATGTTCATACTAGGGATCTTGCCTCCTTTAAAAAGGCTATCAACTCTTGCAAAGAGTTGATGAATGATAAAAGTAAGCTTGTAAAGTCTAATGCTTCTCTCTCTAAGGATTGTGAGCTCCTATCCGTGTCCCTCAAGACCAAGGAAGAAGAGCTCACCCTCCTTACAAAGAGTTTTGAGACACTCAAGCTTACTTATCTTGAAACTCTAGCCAAGGCTTACTCTTCTCCTATTATCAATGTTGATGCTTGTACTACTAACTCTAGTAGTGATCTAGCGTCTATTCTTGAGGAGAATCACTTTCTCAAAGCTCAAATTGAGAAAGGAATCATGACATGTGCTCAAGGGCAAAAGAACCTTAATGAGGTGTTGAGCCAACACAATGAGGTGTTTTCCAAAGAGGGACTCGGGTTTGACCCAAGCACAAGCAAGAAGAAGACGTCCTCTCAAAAGTGCACCACTTCGTTAAAAGAAACTTTTGTACGAGAAGGGCACAAGGAGAAAGGTAAGGTTGTTAGTGGGAAGGCCACAAGGGGCATGCCTACTCTCAACAAGCCAAAAGTGTTTATGCCTCCATCCTATGTACTTCGTAAGACTAAGGATGGAGAAGTGTTTGCTAAATTTGTTGGTCCTCGAAATGCATTTCGGTTTTATGCTATTTGGGTCCCTAAGACCCTTGTGACTAACCTGAGAGGTCCCATTGCAAAATGGGTGCCTCTAACCAAGCCATAATTGTGTGTAGGTCGCTTTCTCCAGTGGAGTAAAATGGGTGATTGACAGTGGATGTACCAATCATATGACCAGAGATAGCAAGTTGCTCTACAATTTCATGGAAGCCATTCAACCATTTATGAGCATTATGTTTGGTGGAGGTTCAAAAGTACATGTACTTGGATTGGGCAAAGTGGACATCACAAATGACATGTCTCTTGCAAATGTGATGCTTGTCCAATCCCTCAAATACCATTTGCTTTCTGTTCGCCAATTGGCTTCTGTTGGTTATGATACACTCTTTGGACTAACGGATGTGTAAGTCTTTAAGAGATATACTCTTGAAGTGGCCTTTGTTGGAGAGTTGGATGGCAACCTTTACACGGTTGATTTCTCAAAAGAGAGCACATTCCATGCAACTTGTCTAATGGCCAAGGCCGACAAGGGGTGGCTATGGCATCGCCGGCTAGCCCATGTCGGCATGAGAAATCTTCAAGATCTCTTAAAGGGTAATCACATCCTTGGACTAACAAATGTCTCTTTTAAGAAAGATCGTGTGTGTAGTGCATGCATAGCCGGGAAGCAACATCAATCAAAGCACCCACCCAAGAATATTATATCTACTTCAAGGCCTTTGGAGCTCCTTCATGTGGATCTCTTTGGGCCTCCTTCGTGGGATAGTCTTGGTGGGAAAAAATATGGACTTGTCATTGTGGATGATTACTCACGGTATACATGGGTCTTCTTCCTCAAATCCAAGGACGAGATGAAGATCACCTTCATTGACTTTGCAAAGCAAGCACAACACAAATTTGACAAAGAAATTCTGGCAATAAGAAGTGATAATGGATCTGAGTTCAAGAACTACACCTTGGAAGAGTTCCTTAGTGATGAAGGGATTGAACATCAATATTCAGCTCCATACACTCCCCAACAAAATGGTGTTGCAGAAAGGAAGAATCGCACTCTTGTGGAGATGGCAAGGTCCATGTTGGATGAATACAAGTCGCCACATAGTTTTTGGGCCGAGGCCATCAACACTGCATGTCATGCATCAAACCGGCTCTTCCTCCGCACGATATTGGAAAAGACTCCATATGAGCTCCTAACCGGAAACAAGCCTAACGTCAAGTACTTCCGTGTATTTAGGTGTAAATGCTTCATCCTCAACAAAAGAGAGCAGTTAGGAAAATTTCAATCTAAAACCATTGACGGCATATTTGTTGGCTATGGATCAAACTCTCACGCCTATAGAGTCTACAACAAATCCAATGGATGTGTTGTAGAAACTTGTGACGTGGTGTTTGATGAATTTAATGGCTCCCATGGGGAGCAAGTTGATCTAAATGATGTAGGTGAAGAAGATTCTTCTCCAGATATCTTGACGATGGGTGTTGGTGCACTTCTTCCAATGGAACAAGAACCTCATGGTGATGAAGAAGAAGATGAAGGCCTCACACATCATTCAACTACTTCAACACCCATACCACCACAAGCCCCTATTACTCAATCAATGCCCATAGTCCAAGTACAAGATGATGATCAAGCTCCTCTTCATGATAATCATCAAGAACAAGATCTTCCTCAAGGGCAAGAACAAGAAAGTGCAATAATTGACAATGAACCTCAACAAATGCAAGAAGAAGAAGATTTTCCAACACACATTAATGATCCATATGTAGAGGACGTGGGTGATGGACATGAAGTCGAACCTCGTGAAACCTTAACCTCCATCATGCCTCGAGTGGCCAGTCGTGTTGATGTTGATAAGATTCTCACCGGCATATCAGAAGGTAGAGTCACTCGTAAACAATTGACAAACTTTTGTGCTCACTTCTCTTTTGTGTCTAGTGTTGAACCTCTCAAGGTACAAGATGTGTTGATAGACAACGATTGGCTCATTGCTATGCAAGAAGAGTTGAATAGTTTTGAGCGCAATCAAGTGTGGTCATTAGTCAAGAGGCCAACTACGGAACACAACATCATTGGTACAAAGTGGATTTTCAAGAACAATCAAGATGAAAATGGTGTAATCATCCGCAACAAGGCAAGGTTAGTGGCACAAGGGTACTCACAAGTTGAAGGTTTGGACTTTGGTGAGACCTTTGCCCCCGTTGCTCGTCTTGAATCCATTCGCATCTTACTTGCTTATGCTACTTTCGGTGGCTTTATATTACATCAAATGGATGTGAAGAGTGCTTTCCTTAACGGCCCTCTACAAGAAGAAGTATATGTATCACAACCACCTGGGTTCGTTGACCTCGATCACAAAGACTATGTGTATAAACTTCATAAGGCTTTGTATGGCCTCAAACAAGCACCTCGTGCTTGGTATGATCATCTTAAGAAGTTTTTACTCGATGATGGCTTTGTGAGAGGGGTGATTGATCCCACTCTTTTTACTAAGAGGGACAAAGGTGATTTGATCTTATGCCAAATCTATGTAGATGATATCATTTTTGGTTCTCCTAACATTCATTTATGCAAGAAGTTTGCGGCGTCAATGACCAAGAATTTTGAAATGTCACTCAATGCGGATTTGAAGTTCTTCCTCGGATTTCAAATTCAACAATTTCAAGAAGGAATTTTCTTGTCTCAAGCAAAATATCTCAAGGATATCCTAGCAAAATTTGGCATGACTGATGCTAGCCCATGTAAGACACCCATGCCAACCAAAATTGTACTCACTAAAGACTCAAACGGTATCCCTTTCGACCCATCTAAATACCACTCTATAATTGGTTCATTGCTTTATCTTTGTGCATCTAGACCAGACATCATGTTTAGTGTATGCATGTGTGCTAGATTTCAAGCTTCCCCTAGGGAAAGCCATCATAAGGTGGTTAAGCATATTCTTAGATACCTTGTTCACACCCCAAAGTTGGGTCTATGGTACCCCAAGGATGCTAAGTTTGATCTCATTGGGTACACGGATGCGGATTGGGCTGGAGACAAAGTGGATCGTAAATCCACCTCCGGTGCATGTCAATTTCTTGGACGCTCCTTGGTAAGTTGGTCCTCGAAGAAGCAAAACTGTGTTGCTCTCTCCACCGCTGAAGCTGAATATATTGCAACCGCCAGTTGTGCAACTCAGTTACTATGGATGAGGGAAACCTTGAAGGATTATGGTATCACCTATAGACATGTGCCTCTTCTATGTGATAATGAAAGTGCCATTAATATTGCTGAGAACCCCAAAGATCATACCCGCACCAAGCACATCAACATTAGGTACCACTTCTTGAGAGATCATGTGGAGAAGGGTGATATTGACATTGCTCATGTTGGCACAGATATGCAACTTGCAGATATTTTCACCAAGCCATTGGATGAAGCAAGGTTCTATCAACTTAGGCGTGAACTTGGTATCTTGGAGCTTGACAATATTATGTGAAATCTAGTACCCATTCATGCATTTTCATAATGTCGTGTCTAGATGTAGGCATGTCTTTAGGGGGAGACATTCAACCCATGAGTTATCTCACCCTATATGATGCACAAATAAACCAAACACTCTCAAAGTTACTATGTTCTCACTTTGTGACCTAGTACTTTAAATGATGGAGTTGTGATGTTGGGCCCAAGGTTAAAATCTTCGCAGTACCAAGTCACACACACTCAAACATGGTGGACTCGTCCACCGCCCTCTCTTAGAGAGGCTGAACTTATTCTTCATTCCTACTTTTCTTTTTCTGTGTGTTCGTCCGGTGTTTTTCTCTCTATTTGCGGGTTCTCGTTGTTGCTCTGGTGTTTTGCCCCTAGCTCAGGTTCTACTCAAATCTCTCTCATCTCGAAACCATCTGATATTTATCTCGTGCACAAGCTTCAAATCATCCCCACATAAATGTTGATGTGGTGTGTGGTGTCTTGGGAGCTTTTGGACCCCCTCCCCCTAGTTCTCAGGAGTTCAGAGAGACTGTAATCTCTCTGGATATCCCGGAATTTCCGGGGTGAGGCCCGGAACTTCCGGCCGCCGAAACTTCCGGCCTTTCCTGGAACTTTCGGGCGTCGCGGGTCGTGGACACATATTATGGGCAGGGGATCTCAAAGGGGTTATTTCCCTTCTTCTCTGTTCCACTAATCTCTCTCCCTGCGGCGCCCCTCACCCATCGCCGACTTCCGGGCGAGCTGTCAGCCCCCGGAACCTCTGGCCCCCTTCTCCCCTTTCATCGTACTTGGAGGGGATCTGTCCTCTTCACCATCTACATGGAGGAAGGTAACCTAAGCTTTTCTCTACTCTCTCTAAATTCCTAGGGATTGTAGGCTACGCTTATGGTTCTAGGGTAAACACAAACCTCACACTCTCAAGCCCTGCATCCACTTTAGATCTGCAGTGCTCCATGACTTCTTTTTTCTCTCAAATTGATCGATCCATGTCAGTCCCCTGCCAAGATTCGGAAGGAACCCTGCGACCATGCTGGTGCCCGGAACTTCCGGGCAGGCCGGACCTTCCGACCTCGCTAGGGTTTCCATGTTCGGGCTCGCCCGGTACTTCCGTCGGCCAGAACTTCCGGGCTCCCCGGAACTTGCGTCCACCCCGGAACTTCCGGCCTTAGCAGAGTTCTGTCAAAATTTCGACCAGTGAGATTCTTTGATTTTTTTAGGCTTGTGTACTTATTCTATCCCCATGCTATTCTCTATCTCTGTCAGCAGGAGGGTCCGGTTCGCGTGCTCACTCATCCAAGGTGTATGAACGGAAAACCAAATCTAGGGTCAAGAAGACCACGGCTGTTGTTTTAGGGCGTGAGAACATGTTTGACTGCCATCCTGAGGAAGATGCTGAGGCTGAAGACAATGCATCCCCTCCTGCTACACCCGCCCACTCCAAGAAGCGGAAGACCACTTCCAAGAAGGCAAAAGCACAAAACATAGAACCTCCTCCTCCTGAGCCAGTCACCATGAAGGAAATGCCCGCACCGGAGTGGATTGCTCTGCGCCGTGTCAATCCCTATCGTCACGATCGTGATCATGTGGCTGATTCCAAGTTTTGGACACTTTTCCAGCAACACAACTATGAAGAGATTTTTTCTCAGTTCGTCAATAAGTGTGTCACTAAGAATAGCATCAACATTGCTCACTTTGACAAGACTCCAACAAACTCTGCGTACTTTGAGGGGATCCAGAACATGTGTGTGAAGCTCAACCTCCTTCCACTCATGCGCTTTCAACATGATGTGTCTCCGCCTCTTGTGGCTCAATTCTTTGCCACTGTGCATTTTGGGACAGATATGCAGCGCACCCTTACTTGGATGAGTGGTAATGAGAAGTTCTCTGCTCCGTTCTCCGTGCTGGACGGTCTTTTGGGCTATGAGTATACTGACATTACTGCTGACCATGGGTACAAGATTCACGACAAAGGGGTCTTCCAAGCTATTCACTTGGCTGATTTGTATCCTCCGTCCGGAAAGGTTGGATCTGTTGGTGAGCTTCTGCCTTTCTATGACATCATGCACCGTATCTTTCGAGAGACCCTTGCAGTCAAGGTGGGTGACAAGAACAAGATTCGTGGGCACCTCATCAACCTTCTTCACTACACTTGTCATAATTCCGAGCAGGGCCCCATTGATGTGATGGACTTTATGTGGAATGAGATGTACAGTGTGGTAGTAAACCGCAAGTTTCCTATCTATGCTCCGTACATTACTGCTTTAATCGCTGAGGTTGCTCCTGATGCACTTGCGGGTCGGCGTCTGACTGGCCACTCCAGTGTTAACTTGCTTGTTAAGAAGGGCAAAGCAACTGCTCATGATGGTGAAGATGAGGAGGAAGAGGAGCTACATGCTGGAAATCCACACCACTTTGAGCTTCGTCCCCGCTCACATACTTTTCATCGTGGGGAGCCTAGTGACTCCAGGTCCAAGAAGAGCAACAAAATTTGGCGTATTCTCAAGAACATGTTTTGTCTTCAGCAAGATATGCATAAGAAGTAGTGGGAGGAGCACAAGTCTAGGAAGGAGAGCATGAAGGCACTTAAGGATGGTATGCGTGCATCTGGTATGGACATTGCTCACGGCTCTGAGTCTAATGTGACTCCTTTTGAGAAATACCAATCCCAGTTTGCTCGGTTTGATGTTGAAGCCGGTGATGAGGCCTCTTCTCACCGCCCTCCTTGCCCAGAATCTTCTGGAGAGTCATCTGGTGACTCGTCTGCGTCCCTCTCCTAGGAGCTATTTGTGGATTCCTCCATCTTTCCTTTTTGCCATCTGGGTGACAAAAGGGGGAGATGTTGTGATGCTTGATAGGGTCTTATCGTTTATCCTTAAACCTTTGTTTTTAGGGCTTATCGTTTATCCTTGAACCTTTGTTCTTTATTTTCCTCCATTTGGATCTGAGCTTGCTATTTGAACCTATTTATGTTCTGTCAATTAATCTATCTGTGTGTGAGACACTTATGGCAAGGAGGTCACATGGCATATTCTATTTATTGTAAGAGATATCTATCAGGCTATGATTATATCTATATCTGTACCCTCACTATGAAGAACAAAGGTTAGTAAAGTGTGCTATGTCTATATATCATTCTTCTGTGGGTATGCACAGTAATAGGGGGAGAATCCTCCAACCATGTCATCCCATTTCAAATGCAATCTTAAAATAAGGCATGGGTTGTGGAGGAGTACCTTCCTGTCATTAAAGTTGCTTATTTCTGTATATACTTTATGAGTTTACCCTCTCAAGCATTGTTGTCATCTATGTCAAAAAGGGGGAGATTGAAAGTGCAATATTGCACTAAAGTGTTTTTGACATTGCTGAAAACTTCATTTGTGTTTCTAACCGCATGCTCTAAGTGTTAACAGCCCTGATCAAACTAAAAGTGAAGCATGGATGGTTATTTTCCCTCTTATTGGAACAAGGAAAAGCGGTGCACTCAAGAAAAGAAGAGTACCTTAATGTTTTCTTATTTCTTGAGTCCTTAGGGCAGCCGCACTATTAAGAGGGGGTGCATCATAAAAACATCCGAGGAATCAACTTACCTTCTCACATTGATCTGAAAATCCTAGTGACAAGTCTTTGTTCAGGCCGGAACTTCTGGGGATGGCCGGAACTTCCGGGGACCGGAATGTCTGGGCGGGGTCCGGGAAGCTTCCGGGGTACCCAGAGAAACTGCACTTTTCGTGCGATCTCTCTGTGTAGCCCGGAACCTGGCCGGAACCTGGCCGGAACTTCAGTCACCCAGAACTTCCAGGGCGGCCGGAACTTCCGGGCACCGGAACTTCCATCCCCTGTGTCAGCAGCTTCCGGGGTACTACTGAGTGGTGCAAACCTTCTGTGTATCCCGGAACCTATCCGGAACTTGGCCGGAACTTCCATCTGTTGCCGGAACTTTCGGGCTGCGCGGAAATCTGCCTCCAATGGCCAGATTTCATCCCCACCTATAAATAGTCTTCTTCTTCCTCACGAACGGGTTGACGACTCCATTTCTCTCACCTCCATTTTTAGACCTCAATTTCTTGGAGATCTCCCTCCTTAGCCAACCAAAGCTCTTGATCTTTTGAGAAGCAAAGGAGAAGTGCTCGATCTACACATTCACCAAAGCGAAAGTTGATTCCCCATTGTTTTTGTGGTGCATCTTGTTACTCTTGGAGGTTGGAGACTCCTAGGCGATAGGAGTGCTCCGGCGAGAAATCGACCATTATGATTTTCCCCGGAAAGTTTGTGAGGGTTTGGAGACCACCCCAAGGTCTACCACTAGTGGTTGAGAAACGCCTTCGTGGTGTTGTCTCAAGGAGAGAATAGGGTGAGCCTTCGTGGCGTTGGTGTGCCTTCATGGTAACATCCACCTCTCTAAACGGTGACGTAGCTTCCCTCGAAGGAAGTGAACATCGGCATACATCCTCGTCTCTCGGAGTTGCGGTTATCCCTAACCCTAACTCTCTACTTGTGGTTACTTGTCTTTTAGCACTTACTTATATCATCTTGTGCTTGCTTACTCATACATATATTTGTGTCACTTTTTTATCTTGCTTAGCTCATTAGTATCATACTTGCAATTGTTAGGCTCACTTTCATTTTCCGCATTATTGCCTAAAACAATTAAAATTTGTAATTGTACCTATTCACCCCCCTCTAGGTCCATCTCGATCCTTTCACTGGCTCTTGTATTTATGCCCTACGTTCCCGTTAATTCGGCTAGGGCATAAGGGGATCACCTCTGCGATTGTTACGGGCGGGTCAGCCGGATGTGTACCTCAGACTCGGTGAAGTCGAAGGCTAGCGTTCTTAAGGGAATATACGGTCGGTGAACAAAAGATGTTTTTTATTTATTTTCCATATGTGCCCCCAGATGTTTTTTCCTGCGTTTCCTATCGCAGTCCGGACATGCACTTTAGGGCATGCGTACCTAGGGAAAGGAACCCTTGATGGAACTATTCTCCCTGGAAGATGTTTCTTACTACCCATGTAATATAACGTAACTAGTTGGGCACTTATCTGTTCAAGCACTAATGACCCCTATGCCTGGTCTCCACGCATACCCCGGTTCTTATATAACTGAGCGGGTATTCAGATACAGTCCGGACTATCGGGTCCCAAGGTTGAATCAAAAAGGTCCACCATGACAAATGATCTACAATCCGGCTAGAAGGCATTATACACGTCACTTTAATTACATAGTCATGCAGACTGACTAAATTCCTCTTCTATACCATCCAACAGGCGGTCTAGCCTACAATCCTATTGGGAATACTTTGCAGCTAATTCTACTTGCCCATAAACTAAGCTAACGGGAATCTCTTTTCCATCGGGCCCCACAGGTCCGACCTCGGCCATGTGATTTGGGTCAGCCTTGGTATACCGCGTCTTCACCATGGCCCAGGCTTCCCTGGCACCTTGACGGTAGGCCGATATCTTCCATAATCGAAAGCGCCGCCGTGCTCCCTTAAGCTTCTCCGTAAGCTTTGCAATGCCTTCTGGCAAGGAGACGCATTGCCACAAGGCCTGGGCAACACCTTGCATCACCTGCCGAACTTGTTCATGCAGTTGTGAGAGCTCGGATAGAAGATCAACCGCAGACCCGAGCATTTCCTCCACGGGACGACCCGTCAGCATACCTACAGACATAATGCTGTTAGCCGGCTTCTTCACCGAACTCCTTCAAAAGGATTCGTTCAAGCACTTACTGAAAATGCCACGTAGAAGCCACATATTCTCCTTCTTGGAGTCTGCCAGCTGGGCTCGAACGTCTTTCAGTTCCACGCTCAGCTTGGTATTGGCGTCTTGGAGATTGTTTTTCTCCCGCCTGACCTCAGTCAGCATGCGTTCGCCAGCCTATAGCTGTCGCACGACATGCTGGTCCTCCGGATTTTCTCCAGATTCATCTGCAACAACTATTGTTAGATCTGCAGTCACGCTGCACACTATATGGTAACCATCATTCTTTAAAAGTAAATGTTACCAGCAGGGGAATTTTTCGGTTCCTTCAATGTGGCAACAACAGCCCGCAGTTGGGTCTTGCATTCCTCCAGCTCCTGTGACAGCCGAGTATTCTTCTCTATAAGAACCTGCACAATAAAGATGATCCTTAAATCAGTTCTGCTAACTGTTTCAAGTCTCAGGGGCTACTGATACATATAATCATCAGATTCACTTACCCGTACATCCTTTACATACTGATCCGTGGCTCTGGCTAGACCATCTTGAGCAGCATGGAGGTACGCCTCTCCAGAATTGAAGGCCTGAAATGCCTCTGGTGAGAAACAAGCGTCGCGGAGTACGGCCCGGCGGCGCCTATGATTCATGGCACTTTCCACTCCTGAATTTGTGGCGGATAATCTATCTGCATCCTCCGTAGGAGGATTATCCTGCGCCCGCCCCATATCGGCTTCCGCCTCTATGTTCGGTCCTGGCGCCCGACTGGTGGAAGCATGATTAGCAACATCGCCGGACATATTCCGGCGAGCGTTTTTTCTGATAAAGAAACACGTGCGTCATTACATTTCGAGAAAGACGACAACCATGGAGCGGGGTTTCTGTTATACCTTTGCACTGACGTCTCCGTCCTGACCGCCTTCCTTTTTGGCCTGCTCGGCCTCGGTGCCTCTTGTTGGCGAGTTGCTGCGGGCTCGGCAGGGCGTCCTGAATGCCTTCCCTGTAAAAACGCCATATGTATATGGTAGGTGAAGTGTCTAAAAGGGGATCCTAGTTTTTGGAGTTGGGATTTTTTGGTTTTTCTTACATGCGATGCAGGAAGCAGTCCGGGATAGTCGGCCGTAATGGCCACCATGGCATCATTGCAGCTTAACTGATAGAACTGCTGGTCTATCAGCTCCACGAATATGACCGGATCTTCTTCGAGTCCGGAGTCGAGGGCCCGGTCAGGGTCCTCTGGTTGTGGGGAGGGGCTGCTGACCTCCTTTATGGCTTTTCGCAGTTCCTGCCGCAAAACGGCAAGGTGAATACCTACGACAAAGAATGTGGGAAGGAATGGGAGTAAGGAAATATAACTCACCCAGCTTGGAGGATTGTACATGGAGAATCCATCCCGTGGCTTGATGCGGATGAACTCCTCTTCCTCTCCCTTGAACAATTCGGACAGATTTTTTGCTAAAGCGGCAGCATTGTCCGGACCCTTACGCCCGCAATGGGCGGCGTCATCCGCCCCGTTAAAGCACCACAAGGGGTGCCCTCGATATTGAAGTGGTTGCACTCCCCGCATTATGCATATTGACATAACTTCGATTACTATCAATCCTGATTGAGCCAGTGCTTTAACCCGGTTCATCAGGTAAAGGACTTCTCCATTGTCTTCCACCTGGGGGCTCCGTGGGCGCCAACATCGGCATTTCTTCAGAGGGACATTGCTAAAATCAGGAAGACCCCGCCGAACAGGGTCCGGAAGGGGAACGTCCTCCATATAAAACCATTCCGAAGGCCAGTCTTCGGACGACTTCTTTGGGGTACCGGACAGGTATCTGGTTCCGGCGATGCGCCATATTTCGGCTCTGCCCACTTGATAAAGTGACCCCCTCTGTGTGCGAGGGACGAGGCAAAATAGCCTTTTCCACAGCTCGAAATGAGCCTCGCAGCCCAGGAACAACTCGCAAAGAGCAACATAGCAGGCGATGTGTAAAATGGAGGCAGGGGTGAAATTGTGTAATTGGAGGCCGTAGAACTCCAGGAGCCCGCGGAGGAACGGATGAATTGGAAATCCGAGTCCCCTTAATAAATAGGGAACAAGGCAGACCCGCTCCCCCGTAGAGGGACCGGGGAAGCTCTCCACTTGCTCCCCGCCATTGTAGGTGGCAAGCCCGGCTCGAACGGGCACCATGTATGCTGGAGGGAGAAATGCCTTAGTCTGCAGTTCGATTAATCGACTGTGTGGGACGGAACACCTCTCCCAATCACCGGGCTTAGGGCTACAGGGGCGGGAGGAGGAGCTGCGGACGTCGGCCATGCTGGAATGGATCTTTTTGAAGCGCGCTCTGATGGATTCTCGCTGGGGGAGGATGGTGTGGATCGGATCTGAGAATCCCCATCCTTTAATAGACAATTTATTTATCTAGCTAGGGGGGCGAATGTAAAAACGCCCTGGCGCCTCGTATTCATTCGACACGTGGGAAATAGCCCTTATTGGGCACAGAAGCCAAGAGGTCCAAACAATTATGGGCCGGACACTGCTTTACAAACGTTCGAAATCTGGAGAAGAACCTGCCTTGCAATGCCGAAGACAACACCGCGCGCCGGATTCATCGTCATTGAAGCCTGGTTCGGGGGCTACTGTAACGCCCGGAGACCGATGTGCCAGGTGTCGTCCAGTTATTCGCTGTTGTTTGCCTTGTCATTGCTTGCGTGTCATGCATTGCATATCATGTCATCATGTGCATTTCATTTGCATATGTGTTCGTCTCATGCATCCGAGCATTTTCCCCATTGTCCGTTTTGCATTCCGGCATTCCGTTCTCCTCCGGTGGTCATTTCTACCTTTCTTTCATGTGTGGGGATTAAACATTTCCGGATTGGACCAAGACTTGTCATGCGGCCTTGGTTTACTACCGGTAGACCGCCTGTCAAGTTTCGTACCATTTGGACTTCGTTTGATGCTCCAACGGTTAACCGAGGGACCGAAAAGGCCTCGTGTGTGTTGCAGCCCAACACACCCCCCAAAGTGGCCCAAAACCCATCTAAACCTCCTCCATCTTCTCTGTCGTTCGATCATGATCGCATGGCCGAAAACTGCACCTCATTTGGACTCTCCTAGCTCCCTCTACCTATAAAAGAGCACCCCTCCCCGAAATTTCGGATCATTTCGCGGATGAACCCTAGATCCACTCCCCGCGCCGCCGGACATGTCCGCCCGGCGGCCGGACACGTCCAACCGCCCCCGCGGCCAATCGTGCCTCGCCACCTCACCCCGCCGCCCTCTCTCTCCTCCAGCCCCGCCGCCGGCCCGCGCGGCCCGGATCGGGCCCGCGAGGCCCATCTCCTCGCGCCGCCGCCCGGTTGCAGCTCCGGCGCCGCGACCCTTCGCCGAGCCGCCTCCCGCACTGCTCCGGCCGCCGTCGTGCGCCGCCGCGCCTCACCACCTTCCCGCCGGCGCTGCCCCGGCCTCGCCCCGCCGGCGCGCCACCACGCCGCCCGCGCAGGTCGCCGCCCACTCCGGTGTCCGCGCCTTGCCGCGCCGCCCCGAGCCGGTGAGCTCCTCGACGAGCGCGACCCTGCCGGCCACCTCTTCTTCTCGGGCGAGCTGCAGCTCCGGCCGTCCTCGGATTCCGCGCCCGATCTGGATCCAGATCCAGATCCACCTCTCGGTTGACTTTTTCTCCCGAACCCTAATTATTTGCTCCTGTTCATCGCATCGTAACTTTGCATCCATAGCTCCGATTCATGCATATAGCATATCAAAGTGTTCGTCTCAGAGAGTACATCATTTCATCTCATTGCATCATTTTCATTTGAGTTCATCTTGATTCCCGAAATGCTCTTAGAAGAATGCTACTTGAGATAATTGTCAGATCTGCTGCTCCATTTAGATATTTGTCTTTTGCCATGATTATTGTGTGCATGATATGCTCGTGAGCTCTACATGTGTTTTGTTATATGTTTTGCCATCTATCCATAGGTGCAACCCATGTATTTTTGTGATGTGTGTGGTGACTAGCACAAGCTTGCAAAGTGGTGCATTCGTTAATGCTGATTTCAGGGACTTAGCATTTCCACTAAGTCCTTGGACTGTTTATCTCATATGGCCATATGTTCATGTTGTTTCCTAGTGATCCGTGCCTCTTTTAAGGATGATCAGTAAGGATGTTTTGTTAATCTTGTAGTGCACTATCCATCCATGTCTTTGTTTGCAATTATGGAGCACCCTAGCTTGAGTCAATCGAGCTGTACTTTTGCTACTTCGTGAATCTGGGCAGATTGTCTACTTGTTACCGATTTTGCCAAGGGTGTTGTAGTTGATCCGTGCATGCTATGTTATTGTTCTTACCATGTCTAGCTTGTATAATGTGTATTCTTGATGGGTGTATGCTTAGATTGTCATGCCTTGCTCTGTAGTGAGTGCATCGAGCTCGTAAACATGCCTACTTGATATCTGTTTCAGCATGCTCCAGTTTTCACTAAGTCTGAGAACTGATTATGTTTTTGCCATGTTCACATGCTTGCAAATGTACTTTCTGATCCCTTTTAGCTCAAGGTCACTAAGGGATTTTTGTTAAGCTCTTTGAGTAGCTCCATGCCATGCTTTACTTTGCCATGTTCAGGTCCTGTAGCATATAGTTTTCATGCTCCAAAGAGTGCTATCTGATCTGAAATTCCAGACAAGTGTTAATTTCACTAAGTCTGAAATCTGTTTACCAAATGCATTTTTGCCATGCTTGTTTGAACCTGTTAATGGGTGAATTGGCCATAGCTCAGTGTTCATCTTTTGTTAAGCATCATGAATGGATCCATGCCATGTATTTTGTTGCCATGTTTGAGTGCTGTAGCATGTTCATCTTGTTGCATTTAGATGGTTACTTGCTGTAAATCGCAGACCGGTGCCATATTTGTATTGCTTGCCTTTTCCAAACCGTAACTCCGATTCCGGTGATCTTTATATCGATTTCAACCAAAATCACCTCAACTTTCCAGTGGCACTCTTGGATTTCCAAGTTGAGGCCAGGTTCATGCATTCCTTGTCCAATCATGCATATGCATCGCATACCGCATCCCGCATATCATACCATGGTTATGTGTTGGTTGTTTACTATGTTGTGTGCTTCTTTCCGGTGTTTGCTTCTTCGGGTTGGTTCCGGTAACGTTGCGTTTGTGAGGACCCGTTCATCTACGTCCGTTTGTCTTCTTCATGGACTCGTTCTTCTTCCTTGCGGGATCTCAGGCAAGATGACCATACCCTCAAAATCACTTCTATCTTTGCTTGCTAGTTGCTCGCTCTTTTGCTATGCCTATGCTGCGATACCTACCACTTTCTTATCATGCCTCCTATATTGTTGAACCAAGACTCTAACCCCCCTTGTCCTAGCAAACCGTTGTTTGGCTATGTTACCGCTTTGCTCAGCCCCTCTTATAGCGTTGTTAGTTGCAGGTGAAGATTGAAGTTTGTTCCTTGTTGGAACATGGAGATGTTGTTCCTTGTTGGAACATGTTTACTTGTTGGGATATCGCAATATACCTTATTTAATTAATGCATCTATATACTTGGTAAAGGGTGGAAGGCTCGGCCTTATGCCTGGTGTTTTGTTCCACTCTTGCCGCCCTAGTTTCCGTCATATCAGTGTTATGTTCCCGGATTTTGTGTTCCTTACATGGTTGGGTTATAATGGGAACCATTTGACAGTTCGCTTTGAATAAAACTCCTCCAGCAAGGCCCAACCTTGGTTTTACCATTTGCCACCTAGCCTTTTCTTTCCCTTGGGTAGGCCTGCCAAAGGGTCATCTTTATTAAACCCCTGGGCCAGTGCTCCTCTGAGTGTTGGTCCAACTTGTCAGCCGCCGGTGGCCACCAGGGGCAACTCTGGGCTGGCCTACCGGAAGTTTGGATGATCCGGTGTGCCCTAAGAACGAGATATGTGCAGCTCCTATCGGGATTTCTCGGCACATTCGGGTGGCTTTGCTGGTCTTGTTTTACCATTGTCGAAATGTCTTGTAACTGGGATTCTGAGTCTGATCGGGTCTTCCCGCTAGAAGGAATATCCTTCGTTAACCGTGAGAGCTTGTGATGGGCTAAGTTGGGACACCCCTGCAGGGAATTGAACTTTCGAAAGCCGTGCCCGCGGTTAAGGGCAGATGGGAATTTTTTAACGTCCGGTTGTAGAAAACCTGAAGTTGACCTTAATGAAAATGCATCAACCGCGTGTGTAACCATGATGGTCTCTTTCCGGCGGAGTCCGGGAAGTGAACACGGTGTTGGAGTTATGCTTGACGTAGGTTGTTCTAGGATCCCTTCTTGATCATACTTTTATCGACCGTGCTTTGCCTTCTCTTCTCGCTCTCACTTGCGTATGTTAGCCACCATATATGCTAGTCGCTTGCTGCAGCTCCACCTCATATCTTGCCTTACCTATAAGCTTAAATAGTCTTGATCGCGAGGGTGTGAGATTGCTGAGTCCCTGTGACTCACAGATACTTCCAAAACCAGTTTGTAGGTGCCGTTGAACCGAGCGGGTGACGCAACCAAGCTCAAGGAGGAGCTCGATGAAGATCTTGTCCTTTGTGTTGTTTCATTCTAGTTGATCAGTACTGGAGCCCAGTTGGGGTCGATCAGGGACCTTGTCGCATTTGGGGGTTCTTCTTTTATTTTGGTTCCGTAGTCGGACCTTGATTGTATTTGGATGTTGTAATGATTTATTCATGTATTTGTGTGAAGTGGCAATTATAAGCCAACTATGTATCTTTTTCTCTTATGTATTACATGGGTTGTGTGAAGATTACCTCACTTGCGACATTGCTTTCAATGCGGTTATGCCTCTAAGTCGTGCTTCGACACGTGGGAGATATAGCCGCATCGAGGGCGTTACAGCTACTGAGGGAGTCCTGGATTAGGGGGTCTCCGGACAGCCGGACTATGTCCTTTGGCCGGTCTATTGGACTATGAAGGTACAAGATTGAAGACTTCGTCTCGTGTCCAGATGGCACTCTACTTGGCGTGGAAGGCAAGCTAGACAATACGGATATGTATATCTCCTCCTTTCGAAAGCCATGCCCGCAGGGATTGGAACTTTCGAAAGCCATGCCCGCAGTTATGGGCAGATGGGAATTTGTTAACATCCGGTTGTAGAAAACCTGAAGTTGACCTTAATTAAAATGCATCAACCGCATGTGTAACCATGATGGTCTCTTTCCGGCGGAGTTTGGGAAGTGAACACGGTGTTGGAGTTATGCTTGACGTAGGTTGTTCCAGGATCACTTCTTGATCATACTTTTATCGACCGTGCTTTGCCTTCTCTTCTCGCTCTCATTTGCGTATGTTAGCCACCATATATGCTAGTCGCTTGCTGCAGCTCCACCTCATATCTTGCCTTACCTATAAGCTTAAATAGTCTTGATCGCGAGGGTGTGAGATTGCTGAGTCCCCGTGACTCATAGATACTTCCAAAACTAGTTTGCAGGTACCGTTGAACCGAGCAGGTGACGCAACCAAGCTCAAGGAGGAGCTCGATGAAGATCTTGTCCTTTGTGTTGTTTCGTTCTAGTTGATCAGTAGTGGAGCCCAGTTGGGGTCGATCGGGGACCTTGTCGCATTTGGGGGTTCTTCTTTTATTTTGGTTCCGTAGTCGGACCTTGATTGTATTTGGATGTTGTAATGCTTTATTCATGTATTTGTGTGAAGTGGCGATGGTAAGCCAACTATGTATCTTTTTCTCTTATGTATTACATGGGTTGTGTGAAGATTACCTCACTTGTGACATTGCTTTCAATGCAGTTATGCCTCTAAGTCGTGCTTCGACACGTGGGAGATATAGCCGCATCGAGGGCGTTACAAGTTGGTAATCAGAGCCTTCCTCGACCTTAGGAGCCCCATTGCTTGATCGTTTTTAGCAGCCGTTGTTGAGTCTAGAAAAATGTTTTGAGTCATTTAGGAATTATATATCAGAGAGTTTAGGAATTCTTTTTACTCCCCAGTCTCCTCATCGCTCTGGTAAGGCATCCTGACGTAGAGTTTTGACTCTTCTCTTCTCAAATTTCACTAAAAAAAATTTAGGATCACGCGGGTATCTTGGAATCGTTCCGATGGTTTTGTGACAAGAACATTGTTCTTGGTGCCTCCTGTCTTTAGGGGTTGTGGCAGTGTCCCGGGGAGTTGAGCTCCGAGGTGTTGTCGTCACAATTTTATCATTGCAGTTCTGGAATACTTGAGTTTAGTTCGCCGACATCAAAAATCTCTTTTATGCAGTTCGTTGGTGAGATAACCTCGACGCCACCCAGTACTGGGGCGGGAGTTCGGGAGTATTGCCATAACTTGTATAACGGATGCTTTTCGAAGGTTGAGGTAGATGATTTCCGAAGGTTTCTTGGTTATGTGTTGAAGGATGGATATAGCTGGATTAGGATTTGTTAGTTTGGGTGAGATATTATGCTTCCCCTGTATCCCCAACACCTGATTGCATAACCGGAAAGTTTCGGGAGTTTGTAAGTGGGAATTCAAGTAGCTTAGGATATCTTTCCGACAGATGTATGATATGAAATTGGGGTTCGACGTCTAGTGGTCCGCCTATCCACGGTCGGTTTTACAGTGGTCTCGTTGTGTCTTAAAGAGTCCTTGGCTATGCCGACTCGAGGACGCTTCGTATGTCATGTGCACTGCCTTGTACATGATGGTGCTGTACGATCGAGCCTGTGTAGGCCCCACCACGAAAACTTTGGACGAAATCTCTATCATATGTTTGTTCCGGCTTATTCTGCAAGCCAATCTTTTGTTTTGTTTTGAGTTGTGGTATTCGAGTTGCTTCGAAGTCAAATATTGATTCCATACTTTCCCTAAGCAGTGGTCTCATACTCCGATGTGAACACTAATCCTTCATGATCATCGAGATTGTCATGTTAATTCTTTTTCAACCGGTGTGTTTTCTCTTCAAGTGGATCCGATCTTTTTCAACATCCGTAAGATCAACTCAAGTCTTCTCAACGGTGTTTGTTTCATTCGTCTCCAAGTTGCTTTTGTTTTTCCCGCCCACCCACCCTTTTCTTCAAGGACTAAGATTTCTTAATCGAGCATCCATCTTATTGATGTGAAGTCTCTCCATTCTTTTCCTTCAATGTTCTTATCCGGTGATTTCTCATGAAGATTCTAATGGAGCTTCAAGTTCGTCATTCCTCATTCCTTTTCTTTTTCGGTGGATTCAATTCAAGCTTTTGGTGTTGATCATATCCTTTAACTAGTTTCAAATGTTTTCCTTGCCGGTGCACCTCTCAATCATTCATTTCTAGCTAATCATTTGTTCCGGAGTGCTCAGATATCCCGAAGATTCATGTTTCCACTCTGCTTTCGTTCAAGATCTTTCGAGGATGTTATCTCATTCAAACCATTTAATTCAACCAGTGCTTTCTCTCTTTTAAATCGTTCAACGGTGTTTTCTTTTGAGTGGGCCCTAACCGATAGGTCTTTTCCCAGGATCTTACCTGACTCTTCTTATTCTCCCGGAGATATCCTTAAGATTCTTTTCGAAGTTTGACGTAAGAATGAATTATCATCAGTCAAATGTCTTTCTCCAAGATTTTCCACATTCTTTTTATCATTGGCTCAACCTCTTCGTTTTGATTCTTCCGGGGTGTCTAAATAATTCATGGTGGTGTTTCTCATCGCAATTCTCAGATTTTGAAGACCGAAGAAGAATTTTCTCCATATCTTGCTCCATTCTCTTCAAGATTCGTGATTCTAGCTTGTTGCCATCCTCTCATAATTATTTTTCGATTGTGAGAATTCTTTTCACCCATCCGAAGCAATTCAGGAGTCTTTTCAGTTTGATTCTCCAGAGCCCATCATTCTCAGTGTTCAACTCTCATTCTCCAAATATTATCGGTGCTTTATTCAAATATCCTCTTATCAGCTCGTGATCTCTTCGTTCTCATGTATCTTAACTTTCTAAAGCATCTTCATTCATTTGCTAATTCTTCCCGGCGTTTTCTTTATCTTCTCTTCGTTCATTTTAATTCTTACGGTGGTTCGTTCAAGATTTCTTTTCCTTATCAATTTATGCATTATTTCAATTCTACCGGTGGTTCGTTGAAGACCTTCCCAAGTTTGACACTATATCTATCTTAATCCTTTCTACGAGAATAAGTGGTATGCCAATTCCGTTGCTTGTCATCAATTTAAGTGATGAGGGATACGCATAATGTAATTCTTACTCTTGTTTCTTCCAAGTGATTAATTCTTTATTCCGGAGGTTCATCATATCACATTCTAAGTTCGAGATGCTTCATCTTTCTTTTCCAGAATTCCTAGATTTTCCGCATTATCTCGTCGCGAAGATCCATCTAAATCATTACAAGGATTCACCTTGTGTTTTCAACTTCTCTTTCCTTCCATTTGATCATTCTTTTGTTTACCGGAGTTTCTTCTTGGAGGCTATACATGATGGTTCATCAAGGATATATTTCCTTCTCGAAGCGTTCATTAAGATTCTTTTCTAAGGAGCTTTAGTTTCTTCATTTTGCAATCCGGAGTGCTATTCTTCACGCATATCTTTTGAGGTGGTGTTATGTCTTTCTTGATAATTTCCCGTCGTGCTCCATGATTCACAAGTTATCAAGAATGAGATATTTTAAATCCATCAATCTCGCCATTCGACTTATCTTGGGTAATATTTTCACCTAAAGCTTTCCCTAAGGATTCTTGCTATTAATGGTGCTTATAAAGGACCCAAGTTCTTCTTTATCCTCCTGGTGAAATAAGTTTCTCATCTCCTTGTTGATATCAATCCAATCAAGTCTTTTCCGTGAGTGGCAAGTTGTCACCTCATAATTTTGAGATGTATTCTATAAGTCCATATCAAGCTTATCTTTTTCGTTGTTGATAACCCAACAACTTCGTTCTAGCATTTGCTGTAAGCGTGCTCTCTCAAGATCGTGTTCCCCTTCATTCATTCCATTTCATTCTTACTTTTGTTCCGGAGGCATTGTGCTATTGCTTCCTTCAACCATCATCTCGTTTGTCTAAGATCATGTTCTTTTCATGATTGTCCATTTAACCGGAGTGTTGTGCCCTCTTTTCAAGTTCTATCACCTTATCAAGTTCTTATTCAATTACTTTCTTTTCAACCGGAGTGCTGCCCGAATTTGGTCTTCCTTGATCCCCTTGCTTAACCGGAGTGTTTTCAACATATATCTTCCCTTCAACCTCAAGGTTTTCGCAAGGTTCCTTGTCCCTCTTTTCTAACAGAGTGTTTTCAACTTCGTTCATCTCCATTGTATTCTTTTCTCAAAATTGCTTAACCTTTTCAAGGTTCTTTGGTTTCACTCGTTTGTCAAAGAAGCAACTTAGTTTTACCTCTCCTCTTTCTCTTCCGTTTTCCCTCCGGTGCCATTCTAGATCTCGGGACGAGATCCTCTCATAGTGGTGGAGTGTTGTAACGCCCCGAGACCGATATGCCAGGTGTCGTCCAGTTATTCGCTGTTGTTTGCCTTCTCATTGCTTGCGTGTCATGCATTGCATATCATGTCATCATGTGCATTTCATTTGCATACGTGTTCGTCTCATGCATCCGAGCATTTTCCCCGTTGTCCGTTTTGCATTCCGGCGTTCCGTTCTCCTCCGGTGGTCATTTCTACCTTTCTTTCATGTGTGGGGATTAAAAATTTCCGGATTGGACCGAGACTTGTCATGCAGCCTTGGTTTACTACCAGTAGATCGCCTGTCAAGTTTCGTACCATCTGGACTTTGTTTGATGCTCCAACGGTTAACCGAGGGACCGAAAAGGCCTCGTGTGTGTTGCAGCCCAACACCCCTCCAAAGTGGCCCAAAACACACCTAAACCTCCTCCATCTTCTCGGTCGTTCGATCACAATCGCGTGGCCGAAAACCGCACCTCATTTGGACTCTCCTAGCTCCCTCTACCTATAAAAGAGCACCCCTCCCCGAAATTTCGGATCATTTCGCGGATGAACCCTAGATCCACTCCTCCCCGCGCCGCCGGACATGTCCGCCCGGCGGCCGGACACGTCCAACCGCCCCCCGCGGCCAATCGTGCCTCGCCACCTCACCCCGCCACCCTCTCTCTCCTCCAGCCCCGCCGCCGGCCCGCGCGGCCCGGATCGGGCCCGCGGGGCCCATCTCCTCGCGCCGTCGCCCGGTTGTAGCTCCAGCGCCGCGACCCTTCCCCGAGCCGCCTCCCGCACCTCTCCGGCCACCGTCGTGCGCCACCGTGCCTTGCCACCTTCCCGCCGGTGCGCCACCGCGCCGCCCACGCAGGTTGCCGCCCACTCCGGTGTCCGCGCCTTGCCGCGCCGCCCCGAGCCGGTGAGCTCCTCGACGAGCGCGACCCCGCCGGCCACCTCTTCTTCTCGGGCGAGCTGCAGCTCCGGCCGTCCTCGGATTCCGTGCCCGATCTGGATCCAGATCCAGATCCACCTCTCGGTTGACTTTTTTCTCCCGAACCCTAATTATTTGCTCCTGTTCATCGCATCGTAACTTTGCATCCGTAGCTCCGATTCATGCATATAGCATATCAAAATGTTCGTCTCAGAGAGTACATCATTTCATCTCATTACATCATTTTCATTTGAGTTCATCTTGATGCCCGAAATGTTGGTAGAAGAATGCTACTTGAGATAATTGTCAGATCTGCTGCTCCATTTAGATATTTGTCATTGTTGCCATGCTTATTGTGTGCATGATATGCCCGTGAACTCTACATGTGTTTTGTTATATGTTTTTCCATCTATCCAGAGGTGCAGCCCAGGTATTTTTGTGATGTGTGTGGTGACTAGCACAAGCTTGCAAAGTGGTGCATTCGTTAATGCTGATTTCAGGGACTTAGCATTTCCACTAAGTCCTTGGACTGTTTATCTCATATGGCCATATGTTCATGTTGTTTCCGAGTGATCCGTGCCTCTTTTGAGGATGATCAGTAAGGATGTTTTGTTAATCTTGTAGTGCTTTATCCATCCATGTCTTTGTTTGCAATTATGGAGCACCCTAGCTTGAGTCAATCGAGCTCTACTTTTGCTACTTCGTGAATCTGGGCAGATTGTCTACTTGTTACCGATTTTGCCAAGGATGTTGTAGTTGATCCGTGCATGCTATGTTATTGTTCTTGCCATGTATAGCTTGTATAATGTGTATTCTTGATGGGTGTATGCTTAGATTGTCATGCCTTGCTCTGTAGTGAGTGCATCGAGCTCGTAAACATGCCTACTTGATATCTGTTTCAGCATGCTCCAGTTTTCACTAAGTCTGAGAACTGATTATGTTTTTGCCATGTTCACATGCTTGCAAATGTACTTTCTGATCCCTTTTGGCTCAAGGTCACTAAGGGATTTTTGTTAAGCTCTTTGAGTAGCTCCATGCCATGCTTTACTTTGCCATGTTCAGGTCCTGTAGCATATAGTTTTCATGCTCCAAAGAGTGCTATCTGATCTGAAATTCCAGACAAGTGTTAATTTCACTAAGTCTGAAATCTGTTTACCAAATGCATTTTTGCCATGCTTGTTTGAACCTGTTAATGGGTGAATTGGCCGTAGCTTAGTGTTCATCTTTTGTTAAGCATCATGAATGAATCCATGCCATGTATTTTGTTGCCATGTTTGAGTGCTGTAGCATGTCCATCTTGTTGCATTTAGATGGTTACTTGCTGTAAATCGCAGACCGGTGCCATATTTGTATTGCTTGCCATTTCCAAACCGTAACTCCGATTCCGGTGATCTTTATATCGATTTCAACCGAAATCACCTCACCTTTCCAGTGGCACTCTTGGATTTCCATGTTGAGGCCAGGTTCATGTATTCCTTGTCCAATCATGCATATGCATATGCATCGCATACCGCATCCCGCATATCATACCATGGTTATGTGTTGGTTGTTTACTATGGTGTGTGCTTCTTTCCAGTGTTTGCTTCTTTGGGTTGGTTCCGGTAACGTTGCGTTTGTGAGGACCCATTCATCTATGTCCGTTTGTCTTCTTCATGGACTCGTTCTTCTTCCTTGCGGGATCTCAGGCAAGATGACCATACCCTCGAAATCACTTCTATCTTTGCTTGCTAGTTGCTCGCTCTTTTGCTATGCCTATGCTGCAATACCTACCACTTGCTTATCATGCCTCCTATATTGTTGAACCAAGACTCTAACCCCCCTTGTCCTAGCAAACCGTTGTTTGGCTATGTTACCGCTTTGCTCAGCCCCTCTTATAGCGTTGTTAGTTGCAGGTGAAGATTGAAGTTTGTTCCTTGTTGGAACATGGAGATGTTGTTCCTTGTTGGAACATGTTTACTTGTTGGGATATTGCAATATACCTTATTAATTAATGCATCTATATACTTGGTAAAGGGTGGAAGGCTCGGCCTTATGCCTGGTGTTTTGTTCCGCTCTTGCCGCCCTAGTTTCCTTTATATCGGTGGTATGTTCCCGGATTTTGCGTTCCTTACGCGGTTGGGTTATAATGGGAACCCCTTGACAGTTCGCTTTGAATAAAAATCCTCCAGCAAGGCCCAACCTTGGTTTTACCATTTGCCACCTAGCCTTTTCTTTCGCTTGGGTAGGCCTGCCCAAGGGTTATCTTTATTAAACCCCCGGGCCAGTGCTCCTCTGAGTGTTGGTCCAACTTGTCAGCCGCCGGTGGCCACCAGGGGCAACTCTGGGCTGGCCTACCGGAAGTTTGGACGATCCGGTGTGCCCTGAGAACGAGATATGTGCAGCTCCTATCGGGATTTGTCGGCACATTCGTGTGGCTTTGCTGGTCTTGTTTTACCATTGTCGAAATGTCTTGTAACCGAGATTCCGAGTCTGATCGGGTCTTCCCGCTAGAAGGAATATCCTTCGTTGACCATGAGAGCTTGTGATGGGCTAAGTTGGGACACCCCTGCAGGGATTGGAACTTTCGAAAGCCATGCCCGCAGTTATGGGCAGATGGGAATTTGTTAACGTCCGGTTGTAGAAAACCTGAAGTTGACCTTAATTAAAATGCATCAACCGCGTGTGTAACCATGATGGTCTCTTTCCGGCGGAGTTCGGGAAGTGAACACGGTGTTGGAGTTATGCTTGACGTAGCTTGTTCCAGGATCACTTCTTGATCATACTTTTATCGACCGTGCTTTGCCTTCTCTTCTCGCTCTCATTTGCGTATGTTAGCCACCATATATGCTAGTCGCTTGCTGCAGCTCCACCTCATATCTTGCCTTACCTATAAGCTTAAATAGTCTTGATCGCGAGGGTGTGAGATTGCTGAGTCCCTGTGACTCACAGATACTTCCAAAACTAGTTTGTAGGTGCCGTTGAACCGAGCGGGTGACGCAACCAAGCTCAAGGAGGAGCTCGATGAAGATCTTGTCCTTTGTGTTGTTTCATTCTAGTTGATCAGTAGTGGAGCCCAGTTGGGGTCGATCAGGGACCTTGTCGCATTTCGGGGTTCTTCTTTTATTTTGGTTCCGTAGTCGGACCTTGATTGTATTTGGATGTTGTAATGCGTTATTCATGTATTTGTGTGAAGTGGCGATTGTAAGCCAACTATGTATCTTTTTCTCTTATGTATTACATGGGTTGTGTGAAGATTACCTCACTTGCGACATTGGTTTCAATGCGGTTATGCCTCTAATTCGTGCTTCGACACGTGGGAGATATAGCCGCATCGAGGGCGTTACAGCTACTGAGGGAGTCCTGGATTAGGGGGTCTCCGGACAGCCGGACTATGTCCTTTGGCCGGACTGTTGGACTATGAAGATACAAGATTGAAGACTTCGTCTCGTGTCCAGATGGCACTCTACTTGGCGTGGAAGGCAAGCTAGACAATACGGATATGTATATCTCCTCCTTTGTAACCGACCTTGTGTAACCCTAGCCCCCTCCGGTTTCTATATAAACCGGAGGGTTTTAGTCCGTAGGACAACATACAGTCATACCATAGGCTAGCTTCTAGTGTTTAGCCTCTCCGATCACGTGGTAGATCAATTCTTGTAATACCCATATCATCAAGAATAAATCAAGCAGGACGCAAGGTTTTACCTCCATCAAGAGGGCCCGAACCTGGGTAAAACATCGTGTCCCCTGCCTCCTGTTACCATCTGCCTTAGACGCACAGTTCGGGAACCCCTACCCGAGATCCGCCGGTTTTGACACCGACACCTAGGGTGACATAGAACTAGCTCCAGTTCATCAATGTAATGTAGGCATGTATTCCGAATATAGTCATACGTGCTTATGGAAAAAAAACTTGCATGCCATCTTTTGTCCTACCCTCCCATGGCAGCGGGGTCCTAATGGAAACTAAGGGATATTAAGGCCTCCTTTTAATAGAGTATCGGACCAAAGCATTAACACATAGTGAATACATGAACTCCTCAAACTACGGTCATCACCGGTAAGTATCCCGATTATTGTCACTTCGGGGTCAACGGATCATAACACATAATATGTGACTATAGACTTGCAAGATAGGATCAAGAACTCTCGTATATTGATGAAAACATAAGAGGTTCAGATCTGAAGTCATGGCACTCGGGCCCTAGTGACAATCATTAAGCATAGCAAAGTCAGCAACATCAATCTCAGAACATAGTGGATACTAGGGATCAAACCCTAACAAAACTATCTCGATTATATGATAAATCTCATCCAACCCATCACCGTCCAGCAAGACTACGATGGAATTACTCACACACGGCGGTGAGCATCATGAAATTGGTGATGGAGGAAGGTTGATGATGACGATTGAAAGAACATGCGGTGCCCCTCATGTTTGGTTTTGGTAATTGATGACAATCTCTATGGACTAATGGTTGCCTTGAGTTATATTTGAAGGTTTTGTCCATAGGCTTTTCTTGGAGTACATGTGTTGGTTTCAAGGAGAGTTTGTGTCGACCAAGGTGCTATTCAAGGAATTACCAAAAGATTGGTCTTGTGAGAGGTTGATCAAGACTAAGTTAAAGAGTGAATCAAGTTGATCAACCCACAAAGCGTAGAAGATGTACCGAGAGGGATCAAGTGATCCCATGGTATGGTAAGCATTGTCAATTACGCTTTGTGTACTAACCCATGGTCTTCGTGAGGGTTCTTTGTGGGGTTAGGGCTTTTCTTGGAGTACATGTGTTGGTTTCAAGGAGAGTTTGTGTCGACCAAGGTCCTATTCAAGGAATTACCAAAAGATTGGTCTTGTGAGAGGTTGATCAAGACTAAGTTAAAGAGTGAATCAAGTTGATCAACCCACAAAGCGTAGAAGATGTACCGAGAGGGATCAAGTGATCCCATGGTATGGTAAGCATTGTCAATTATGCTTTGTGTACTAACCCATGGTCTTTGTGAGGGTTTTTTGTGGGGTTAGGTTGCGGTGTGCAAGTTCAAGTGGAGCATCACGAAGAGATCAAATGCTTGAAGCTTGCCGTTCTTTGTGGTGACAATGGACTTGTGAAGATGTGCGGAAGAGTGGCTCACCCATAGTGGAGTATGGGGGAGCAATCAACTAGTCTTCATTGAGTCAACCCAATCAAGAAAGGTGGTCCAACCTGAGGGAGTCAAGATCGTCATCATCTAGCTCAAGTGGACCATGTGCAAGGCAAAGGTTTGCTCTTGATAGGTTTTCTACTTTACCGGTCTCATGATGGTAGTTGGGAGACCGGGTTATAGGATCGATTGCCGTACTATCAAGGGGGGCTCTTGATGAGTAGCTTGATCGTATTGTTCGCTGAGAGCTCAAACCATTGCATCCTTGCATCATCTTTCTTGGTTCTTGTTTGGTTCTCTTTGAGAATCTTAGAGCTTTTGGTCATCTTGATGACAAGCTCGAGTTCATCGAAAACGGAGTTCACATGCTTCTTCTATGATGTTTTCGATGTTGGAGGTTTTGCCGGTTCTTCTCGGTTGGAGGTTTCACTCCTCTATTTGTTGGCATACCTCTCCTACTTGTTTTGATGCTACTCGTCGTCTTGTTTCCAACAAGCTTGAGTTTGCTCAATTCGGAGCTCATATGCAGAAGTTATGGCAGTTCTGGTTTTCTTGAGTGTGGTTTTGTCAGGGTCCCAGCGGTAGTACCGTGGTACCTAGCGGTAGTACCGCTGAGGGGTCACAAGCGGCAGTACCGCTCCGCAGCGGTAGTACCGGCGGTGACTCCGCAGCAGTACTACCGCTGGCTTACCAGGTCCCTACCGTGTCGATTCAAGGGGTCTTTTTCTGTGTCGGATTGTGCGGTACCTCGCTGCGGCAGTTGTGCGGCAGTACCGCTCCTTAGCGGCAGTACCGCCCTTACTCTGCGGTAGTACCGCCCGGTTCCCTCTTTCCCTTTGCCCTTCGTTCTGCGCGGTAGTACCGCCGAAGGGAGCGGTAGTACCGCTGTCTCCTACGGTACAACCGCCCCAAGGTTCATGTTTCGTTGCTCCTTTCCTTGTTTCTTCCGCCTAAGCGGTAGTACCGCTCATGGAGCAGTAGTACCGCTCGTGTGCGGGCTGAGCACATAACGGTTGGATTTTCCCCCTCCTATAAAAGGGGGTCTTCTTCCCCATTGAACCTTATCTCTTGAGCTTGTGTTCTTCCCCCATTGTTGACCTTCTTCGAGCTTGCTAACTCTCAATCCCTCCATGGATTCTTGCTAGTTTTTGAGGGAAAAGAGAGAGGAGATCTAGATCCACATTTCCACCAATCACTTTCTCCTCTATGTGAGGGGAACCCCTTGGATCCAGATATTGGAGTTCTTGGTGTTCTCTTTCTTGTTCTTCCTCTCATTTTCCTCCCTAGCATTAGTTTCTTCGGTGGGATTTGAGAGAGAAGGACTTGGGCACTCCGTGTGCCCTTGCCATTGCATTTGGTGCATCGGTTTGAGGTCTCCATGTGATACGTGGAAGTTACAAGTTGAGAAGCTTATTACTCTTGGGTGCTTCGTACCCTTGAGCTTGTTCCTCTTGGGTGCTTGGGCGCCCTAGACGGTTGTCGGTGTTCGGAGCTCAATCTTTGTGGTGCAAAGCTCCGGGCAAGCGTCGGGGTCTCCAATTAGGATGTGGAGATCGCCCCGAGCAATTTGACGGGTACCAGTGACCGCCCCCAAGGGTTACCAAAGTGTACGGGTTCGGTGACCGCCCTCAAGGGTCCCTTAGTGGAATCACGGCATCTTGCATTGTGCGAGAGCGTGTGGAGATTATGGTGGGCCTAGTGCCTTCTTGGGGAGCATTGTGCCTCCACACCGCTCCAAACGAAGATTAGCATCCACAAGGGTGTGAACTTCGGGATACATCGTCGTCTCCTCGTGCCTCGGTTATCTCTTACCCGAGCCCTTTACTTATGCACTTTACTTTGTGATAGCCATATTGTTTCTTGTCATATATCTTGCTATCACATAGTTGCTTATCTTTCTTAGCATAAGTTGTTGTTGCACATAGGTGAGCCTAGTTGTTTTAGGTTTTGTGCTTGACAAATTAACCGCTAGGTTTATTACGCATTTGTTCAAGCCTAAATCGTAATTATTTTAAAACGCCTATTCACCCCCCTCTAGGCGACATCCACGATCTTTCAACGATGGCAATGGATTCCCCTCTCCGGAGCCCCGAACGGACTCCAGATCATCCCTCCCGAGAGAGTTTAGGGCTTGGCGGCGGTTCCGTATCATAAAACGCGATGAATCCTTCTCTCTGATTTTTTTCTCCCCGAAAGTGAATATATGGAGTCAAGGTTGAGGTCGGTGGAGCGTCAGGGGGCCCACGAGGCAGGGGGCGCGCTCAGGGGGGTAGGGCGCGCCTCCCACCCTCGTGGACAGGTGGAGGCCCCTCTGACGTGGATCTTTTTTCCAGTATTTTTATATATTCCAAAATAATTCTCCGTTGATTTTTAGGTCATTCCGAGAACTTTTATTTCTGCAGAAAAATAACACCATGACAATTCTGCTGAAAACAACGTCAGTCCGGGTTAGTTCCATTCAAATCATGCAAGTTAGAGTCCAAAACAAGGGCAAAAGTGTTTGGAAAAGTAGATATGACGGAGACGTATCAACTCCCCCAAGCTTAAACCTTTGCTTGTCCTCAAGCAATTCAGTTGATAAAGTGAAAGTGATAAAGAAAAACTTTTACAAACTCTATTTGCTCTTGCTGTTGTAAATATGTAAAGCCAGCATTCAGGTTTTCAGCAAAGATTATGAACTAACCATATTCACAATAACACTTAGGCCTCATGTTTACTCATATCAATGACATAATCAACTAGCGAGCAATAATAATAAATCTCGGATGACAACACTTTCTCAAAACAATCATGATATGATATGACAAGATGGTATCTCGCTAGCCCTTTCTGAGACCGCAAAACATAAATGCAGAGCACCTTTAAAGATCAAGGACTGACTAGACATTGTAATTCATGGTAAAAGAGATCCAGTCAAGTCATACTCAATGTAAATTAATAGTAATGGATGCAAATGACAGCGGTGCTCTCCAACTGGTGCTTTTTAATAAGAGAGTGATGACTCAATATAAAAGTAAATAGATAGGCCCTTCGCAGAGGGAAGCAGGGATTTGTAGAGGTGCCAGAGCTCGGTTTTGAAATAGATATGAATAAAATTTTGAGCGATATACTTTCATTGTCAACATAACAACCGAGAGATCTTGATATCTTCCATGCTACACACATTATAGGCGGTTCCCAAACAGAATGGTAAAGTTTATACCCCCCCCCCCCTCCACCAACAAGCATCAATCCATGGCTTGCTTGAAATAGCGAGTGCCTCCAACTAACAAGAGTCCCAGGGGAGTTTTGTTTGCAGTTATTTTGATTTTCTTTGCATAAAGCATGGGACTGGGCATCCCAGTGACCAGGCATTTTCTCGTGAGTGAGGAGCGGAGTCCACTTCTCTTGAGAATAACCCGCCTAGCATGGAAGATACAGACAGCCCTAGTTGATACATGAGCTATTCGAGCATACAAAACATAATGTTTATTTGAAGGTATAGAGTATGGCACATACAAATTTACTTGGAACGGCAGGTAGATACCGTGTATAGGTAGGTATGGTGGACTCATATGGAACAACTTTGGGGTTTATAGAATTGGATGCACAAGCAACATTCCCGCTTAGTACAGGTGAAGGCTAGAAAAAGACTGGGAAGCGACCAGCTAGAGAGCGACTACAGTCATGAACACGCATTAAAATTAATCAATACCAAATGCAAGCATGAGTAGGATATAATGCACCATGAACATAAATATCGTAGAGGCTATGTTGATTTTGTTTCAACTACATGCGTGAACATGTGCCAAGTCAAGCCACTCGAATCATTCAAAAGAGGATACCACCCTATCATACCACATCACAACCATTTTAATAGCATGTTGGCACACAAGGTAAACCATTATAAGCTCCTAGCTAATTAAGCATGGCATAAGCAACTACAATCTCTAATTGTCATTGCAAACATGTTTATTCATAATAGGCTGAATCAGGAATGACGAACTAATCATATTTACAAAAACAAGAGAGGTCGACTTCATACCAGGTTTTCTCATCTCAATAAGTTCATCATATAATCATCATTATTGCCTTTCACTTGCACGACCGAATAGTGTGGATAATAATAATAGTGCACGTGCATTGGACTAAGCTGCAATCTGCAAGCATTCAATTCAAGAGAGAAGACAAGGTAATATGGGCTCTTTGTTAGATCAACAATAATGCATATGAGAGCCACTCAACATTTTCATTATGGTCTTCTCCTATCGACCCCCAAAGAAAAGAAAAAGAAGTAAAACTATTTACACGGGAAAGCTCCCAACAAGCAAAAGAAGAACGAGAAATCTTTTTGGGTTTTCTTTTTAATTACTACTACTACAACATGAAAAGTAAACTAATTGAAAGCTACAACTATTTTTTTTGTTTTTATTAAGGTTTATCAAACACATAAGAAGAAAGCATAAAAGGGGAAATAAACTAGCATGGATATTACAGTGAAAAAGTATGAGCACTAACAACTAGCATGAGTGTGTGAACATGAATTTAATGTCGGTGAGAAATATGTACTCCCCCAAGCTTAGGCTTTTGGCCTAAGTTGGTCTATGGCCACGGCTGGCCTGGTGGATATCCAAAGTAATAGTTGGGGTCATATTGAGAAGAATCCCCCTAGTGCCACAGGTTGGCGATCTCTTCCGGATTCCACTGATAAACAGACTGCCGGTGAGGATCAAATTGTGGTTCGAGCTCTGGCTCTGTAGCTGGTGTGGGGTTTCGGTAGGCGTGAATGGCCTCCGGTGGAACAAGGTACTTGCCTGCAGATAAGTCAAACAAGGAAGGAGCAGGCAAAGTAATAGTCTCAGGTTGATTTTTATCAAATATCAGCTTGTACTTAAGCATCTTTTCCTTATTCTTAACGATAAAATCATGTGCTACCATACTCTTATAGTCTAGAAAAACAAGAGGCAGCAACTTCTCTTCCTTCTCATAATGCCTAATAGGTATGTTAAAGTGTGAAGCGAGGCGCAGGGCGAAGATGCCTCCAAGAACGGGGCCCTTAGTACGGTTAAGATTTAACCGCTTTGCAACGATAGCGCCCATACTAAATGTGTCATCACAGAACAAGGCATCGCACAAATAACAATATCAGGGGCACTAAGGTTGCCACAGTTTCCGCGACCAATTCAGCATCTACTAGCAAATATTGCGAAGTAACGTAAAACAGGAAAATGTATGCTAGTAATTCTTGCATCGGAAACTTTCCTCGTTTCCCCTATAGCAATTGTATCAAAAACCCTTCCACATCGTCACGATGTGGTTCCTCTACGCTGCCCTCAAAAGGTATCAAACAAACCCGACAAAAATCATGAAGTGACATCTCCTTATGCTCATCATATAAATAAAATTCCACCGTAGGTGGTGAGCTCCTAGCATAGAAATGAAAGTTTTGCACAAAGATATTGGTGAGTAAGAGATACTGTTCGCGTTGGTCGTGGAGGAAGGCGGTGAGGCCTGCATTCTCAGCCAATTCATAGAAATCATCATAAATCCCGGCTGCTCTCAAGAAATCATCACAAGGCCATTCACACGGCCGAACCTCCGCGATGCGAGGGAGATTATACTTGGGCTTCTTGTTCTCTTCACTTTGTTTATCCTTCGAGCTTCGGCTCGATGAGCCCCTCAAAAATCTCTTCACCTTTTTCTGAAAATTTCTGAATTTTTTAGTAACTTCAAAATAAAAGTGAACCAAACTCAACAAAATTGATAGCAACTACTCCTACAAGTGCCTAGAGGCTATATCATGCATTAAAACTACTTTTGACCATACAAATTTGTCATGCAAGCTCAAGAACATGGTCACCTAAGCAGGAAAAATTTGCAATGAATAAAGCACTAGAACAAAAACTAATTGGACCATTGGAGGAGTCACATACCAAAGAACAATCCCCCAAGGAAGTTTTGTGAATGGAGCTTTGAGCTAGGAGATCGAAAATGGCAGCAAGATGAGCTTGGACTCGGGTTTGAGCTGGCTAGTGATTTTTGTGGGAGGAAGAAGGAGTGTGTGGTAGCTGGAATAAGTGGAGGGGAGCCACCATGGGCCCACAAGGTAGGGGCGCGCCCAGGGGGGTAAGGCGCGCCCTGGACCCTCGTGGCCAGGTGCTTGCTCCCCCTGCCGTGTTTTCAGTGCCAGATATTCTCAAATATTCTAGAAAAAATCATATTTAATTTTCAGGGCATTTGGAGAACTTTTATTTTCGGGGTATTTTTTATTGCATGGATAATTCAGAAAACAGACAGAAAATACTATTTTTGCTTTATTTAATATAAATAACAGAAAGTAAAAAAAAGAGGATACACAGAGTTGTGTTTTCTAAATTCATCCATCTCATTCTCATCAAAAGGAATCCACTAACAAGGTTGATCAAGTGTTGTTAACAAACTCATTCCGAATAACATGGAACTGGAGAAATTTCGAATAACACTAGGTTACCTCAACGGGGATATGCACATCCCCAACAATAAGAATATCATATTTGTTCTTGAGAGTAGGAAGAGGAAATTCAAAACCTCCAATAGTAATAGTTGAATTTTTTCCAATAGAATTGATACTGTGGACTTGAGGTTGTTTCCTTGGAAAGTGTACCGTATGCTCATTACCATTAACATGAAAAGTGACATTGCCTTTGGTGCAATCAATAATAGCCCCTTCAGTATTCAAAAAGGGTCTTCCAAGAATAATAGACATACTATCATCCTCGGGAATATCAAGAATAACAAAGTCCGTTAAAATAGTAACGTTTGCAACCACAACAGGCACATCCTCACAAATACCGACAGGTATAGTAGTTGATTTATCGGCCATTTGCAAAGATATTTCAGTAGGTGTCAACTTATTCAAATCAAGTCTACGATATAAAGAGAGAGGCATAACACTAAGACTGGCTCCAAGATCACATAAAGCAGTTTTAACATAGTTTCTTTTAATGGAGCTTGGTATAGTTGGTACTCCGGGATCTCCAAGTTTCTTTGGTATTCCATCCTTAAAAGTATAATTAGAGAGCATGGTGGAAATTTCAGCTTCCAGTATCTTTCTTTTATTAGTAACAATTTCCTTCATATATTTAGCATAAGGATTCATTTTAAGCATATCAGTCAAACGCATACGCAAAAAGATAGGTCTAATCATTTTAGCAAAGCTCTCAAAATCCTTATCATCCTTTTTCTTGGATGGTTTAGGAGGGAAAGGCATGGGTTTCTGAAGCCATGGTTCTCTTTCTTTACTGTGCTTTCTAGCAACAAAGTCTCTCTTATCATAATGTTGATTCTTTGATTGTGGGTTATCAAGATCAACGACAGGTTCAATCTCTATATCATTGTCATTACTGGGTTGAGCATCAACATGAACATCATCATTAACATTATCACTAGGTTCATGTTCATTACCAGCTTGTGTTTCAGCATCAGAAATAGAAATATCATTGGGATTCTCAGGTGTGTCTACAACTGGTTCACTAGAAGCATGCAAAGTCCTATCATTTTTCTTTTTCTTCCTCTTAGAAGGACCAGGTGTATCTATATTAGTTCTCTGAGAATTTTGCTCAATTCTCTTAGGATGGCCCTCAGGATACAAAGGTTCCTGAGTCACTTTACCACCTCTAGTCACAACTCTAAAAGCATTATTATTTTTCTTACTATTTAATTCATTGAACAAATCATTCTGAGCTTTAAGTACTTGTTCTACTTGAGTGGTAACCATACAAGCATGTTTACTAATAAGTTTAAGTTCTCCTTTAACACTAGACATATAATTACTCAAGTGTTCAATCATATAAGCATTATGTTTCAATTGTCTACCAACATAAGCATTGAAGTTTTCTTGTTTAACAATAAAATTATCAAACTCATCTAAGCATTGGCTAGCAGACTTATTACGAGGAATATCACCTTCATCAAATCTATAGAGAGCATTTACCTTTACTACCTGTGTTGGGTTATCAAGACCATGTATTTCTTCAACAGGCGGCAAATTAAGACCATGTATTTCTTCAATAGGAGGTAAATTCTTAACATCTTCAGCTTTAATACCTTTTTCTTTCATAGATTTCTTTGCCTCTTGCATATCTTCAGGACTGAGAAATAGAATACCCCTTTTCTTCGGAGTTGGCTTAGGAGTTGGTTCAGGAAGTGTCCAATTATTTTCATTAGTCAACATATTATTCAATAGAATTTCAGCTTGATCAATAGCTCTTTCCCTGAAAACACAACTAGCACAACTATCCAGGTAATCTCTGGAAGCATCGGTTAGTCCATTAGAAAAGATATCAAGTATTTCATTCTTCTTGAGAGGATGATCAGGCAAAGCATTAAGTAATTGGAGAAGCCTCCCCCAAGCTTGTGGGAGACTCTCTTCTTCAATTTGCACAAAATTATATATTTCCCTTAAAGCAGCTTGTTTCTTATGAGCGGGGAAATATTTAGCAGAGAAGTAATAAATCATATCCTGGGGACTACGCACACAACCAGGATCAAGAGAATTAAACCATATCTTAGCATCACCCTTTAATGAGAACGGAAATAACTTAAGGATATAATTATAGCGAGTTTTCTCATCATTAGTGAACATGGTGGCTATATCATTTAATTTAGTAAGATGTGCAACAACAGTTTCAGATTCTCAATAGAGAAATCATAATCCTTATCAGTAATAAAGATAGGTGAAGTAGCATAAGTAGGATCATATTTCATTCTAGCATTCAGAGATTTTTGTTGCAGCTTAGCTAATAGTTTCTTAAGATCACTCCTATCATTGCAAGCAAGAAAGTCTCTAGCAGTTTCTTCATCCATAACATAACCCTCAGGAACAACAGGCAATTCATATCTAGGGGGAGAATCTTCATCATCACTCTCATCAATATTATCAGTTTCAATAATTTCATTCTCTCTAGCCCTAGCAAGTTGTTCATCAAGAAATTCACCAAGTGGCATAGTAGTATCAAGCATTAAGCATAGCAAAGTCATAGCAACATCAATCTCAGAACATAGTGGATACTAGGGATCAAACCCTAACAAAACTAACTCGATTACATGATAAATCTCATCCAATCCATCACCGTCCAACAAGCCTATGATGAATTACTCACACACGGCAGTGAGCATCATGAAATTGGTGATGGAGGAAGGTCAATGATGACAATGGTGACGAATTCCCCTCTCTGGAGCTCCGAACGGACTCTAGATCAGCCCTCCCGGGAGAGTTTAGGGCTTGGCGGCGGCTCCGTATCGTAAAACGCAATGAATCCTTCTCTCTGATTTTTTTCTCCCCGAAAGTGAATATATGGAGTCAAGGTTGAGGTCAGTGGAGCGTCAGGGGGCCCACAAGGCAGGGGGGCGTGCCCAGGGGGTAGGGGGAGCCTCCCACCCTCGTGGACAGGTGGAGGCCCCCCTGACATGGATCTTTCTTCTAGTATTTTTTTTATATTCCAAAATAATTCCTCGTTGATTTTCAGGTCATTCTGAGAACTTTTATTTCTGCACAAAAATAACACCATGGCAATTCTGCTGAAAACAACGTTAGTCCGGGTTAGTTCCATTCAAATCATGCAAGTTAGAGTCCAAAACAAGGACAAAAGTGTTTGGAAAAGTAGATACGACGGAGACGTATCAGTAGTCACCTACTATTAGGGGTGGACTAACGAGAAGCTCGGCTCGTTAAGCTCGTACTCGCTAAGCTTGTTCTCGTTAAGGCTCGGCTCGTTAAGATTAACGAGCAGAAAACCCTGCTCGGCTCAGATTGTTTGAAGCTCATTAAGCTCGTGAGCGCTCGCGAGCGCTTGTTAACAGATTATAATGTGTTACGATATATAGGATGAATGTGTAGGTGTGGTTTTAAAGGCGAAATCTGGTGACTATAAAAAGAAACGCAGTAGTTTGTTGCCTCATATGTCGATTAGATTGAATAGATGGGCTGAGGTGCGACAAAGGTTTGTCATGTAAGATGAAAATATGTGTTGTGTTGTTACTAACAAGCTTAACGAGCTACTCGTGAAACTCGTTAGCTCGCTCGTTAAGCTTAACGAGCTGAAATCAATGATTGGCTCTGTTCATTAAGAAGCGAGCTATGAGCTTAAAGAGCCGAACTATCGAGCACTCATTAAGCTCGCGAGTTATGAGCTTTTGGTCCAGCCCTACCTACTATGTGTAATGATCCGGCAACCCCGAAGTGACAATAATCGGGACCACTCCCGATGATGACCGTAGTTTGAGGAGTTCATGTATTCACTTTGTGCTAATGCTTTGGTCTGGTACTCTATTAAAAGGAGGCCTTAATATCCCTTAGTTTCCAATAGGACCCCGCTGCCACGGGAGGGTAGGACAAAAGATGTCGTGCAAGTTCTTTTCCATAAGCACGTATGACTACATTCAGAATACATGCCTACATTACATTGATGATCTGGAGCTAGTTCTGTGTCACCCTATGTTATGATTGTTACATGATCGATCGTATTCGACATAATTCTCCATCACCGATCCATTGCCTACGAGCTTTCCTTATATTGTTCTTCGCTTATTTACTTTTCCGTTGCTACTGTTACCATCAGTATAAAACCCAAAAATATTACTTTTGCTACCGTTACTTTTTGCCATCGTTACCATTATTATCATATTACTTTGCTACTAAATACCTTGCTGCAGATATTAAGTTTCCATGTGTGGTTGAATTGACAACTCAACTGCAAATACTTGAGAATATTGTTTGGCTCCCCTTGTGTCGAATCAATAAATTTAGGTTGAATACTCTACCCTCAAAAACTGTTGCGATTCGCTATACTTGTGGGTTATCATTGACAAGATTCTAGCACTTCAAGCCAGGAACCTTTGAGCACTTTTAGATCATTGGTGGTGTCCACCGTAGCGAAACTATAGTTGGAGTTGTTGATAAACCTGGAGAAACACTCGCAAGGCCTTGTGGCCAGGTGGTAGTGGTAGAGACGGACGTCATGTCGCACGCACAACTAGGCGACAACAACCTTTTGATCATGCCCGGCATGACCGATGGTGTACTCAAGGTCGAAGCCGGCCACTTGGTACTTGTCCTCCGCAAGCAACTGCTCCATAGTTTGGATGGAGCTCTCCACCGAGACCGGATCGTTCTTGTACACCACCTAGAGGGACTTCCCCCTCACGTGGGTGTCCACTACGTGATGCATGGTGAACTGCCCGCCGTTGTCGTTGTCGGCCGCTAGGAGCGCCATTGGAACCACTAGATGTCCTCTCTGTATGTGTCGTCGTGGGTGTGCTTATTGTGTCATGTCGCACGAGAGATGAAGGCAAATGGCCATAGGATTAAATGGGGGCCGGGCAGCTTGGATTCTCGGCGCGTCCGCATGGCAGTTTTTACAGCGGGTAACTGCATCGTCGCATCGTCGCACCGCGCCCGGTGCAACCGCATGCACACGAACATGCGTGATCGTGCGCCAGCCCCAAACACTAGCAGCACGCGTGGAGGGACGAGGGCAGAACGCCTGAAGGGACGCGAAAGCAGAGCACGTGTGGAGGGACGCGAGCAGAGCGCACCGCGGCCGCCTCAATCGCAAGCAACCACACGCATAGAGCAGTTGAACACGTAGGAAATTGTCGCCTACAAGCTGGCCGACAGTTGCGTCGCTGCGTAGAGAGCGGCCATGTGCTACTACCTCCGTCTTGGTCTATTATTCCCCTTTATATTCTATGCCATAGTTTGCCCTTAAATTTAACCAACAAATTGTTAATGCATGTTATAAAAATTGTATAATTGGAAACTATGTTCAAATACGAATCTAACGATACAATCTATGGCGACATGCATTCATATTTTATTAGTTAAATCCTACTTATAAACCAGGATGGGGTATAGTAGGTAATTAAATTGCAAATGTTTTTTTATTAACCGTATGTGTACGTGGCCTTTCGTCCTCCTCTCGCACGTCTTCTCACACCGTTGCCGCAGACGGCTTACAGCGCAAGCTTGCGTAGCGCGCGGGGGCGTTCTTTTGGCCAAACAGTGGCTCAAAGTGGCGCCAATGAATCGTCAGTGAGCCCGTTCCCGCGCAACCTCGCAGGTTCCCCCGCAAGCTTGCCGCCCGACTCGGTGAAATCCCCCAAAATCCCAATGCTTACCAGCCTGCTATATATACCATCACGGCCGGCGAGTCCAGCATCACATTTTCCCCTCCCTCCCTGTAGCTTATCTCGTCTGCTTCTCCCACAATCGCCAATGGCACTGGTCTGTTGTCATCGCTCAGCCACTCTGCCGTCATCTGAGGACAGCTCCAGCTGGGAGGCTACACTGCGGCGGCAGCGCAATCCCCGGCGTAGTGTAGTGCGCGTGGTGTCCCTGTTGGGTGTGTGTGGAACACCCACCACACGCTCCACCGTCGCTGCCCATTGGCAGCTGTTGTCGGCTGCCGTTGCCGCCACCCCACCATATGTCGTCGTGGCCGCCACACCACCGTCGAAAGCCAGGGCCATCGCCCGCTCCGCCGCCGTGGCCCGAAGGCAGGAGGTGGCCGACGTGGCTGCCACCCCACTGCCGGCCATCGTGGCCCAAAGGCGGGAGGTGGTGGTGGTGGCCGCCACCCCATCGTCGGCCGCCGTGGCCGCCAGCCCTCCGTTGACCGCCGGGTCATCACCCGCTCCGCCACCACCACCCGAAGGTGGGAGGCGGAGGTGGAGGCCCGCACGTGCGTCAGCGACCTTGTGCACTACACCGAGTTCCTGCGGGAGGAGGAGGAGCACCTCGTCGAGCACACAAAGAGCCTTACCACTGCCGTGGCCATAGCACACGCCACCGCAGAGGTGAGGAATCAGGAGATATATGAGGAGAACCACCGCTTCGAGAGGGGCCGTCTAGAGCGGCAGAGGGCGTTCGAGGTGAGCGTCGCTGAAGGTGTAGCAGCGGCCGGCACCGTATTGCAGTTGTCCAGCTCATCGGTAGGCTCCTCCTCCTCTGCCTCTTACTGAGGACGCTCGACATAGGAGAGGCTGCCAGAAGTAGTACAAAGCCCCTCCGTAGTAGTAGTGTTTAGGGGCTATTTTGTTTAGTTCATCTGACTATAGATGTGGTGAAACTATACAACGTACTTAAAATTACCTAGTATATATGGTTGAACTAGCTATTTCAGTATGTGGTTGGCAACAATTGGGGAAAAGTTTGGTCGGTTCAGCTATCGAGTTGAACTGTTTGTATAAATAACGACTGCTTAATCTATGAATGAAATCTATGCTTAATTACTGAATTTTAGTTGCAAAAAAAATAGATAATGCTAGTGATTTTTAGCTGCATATTTTGACAAATCGTAGTGTTACAAGGTTGGCAAATGGCAATGTTACTAGATCAACAAATGTCAATCTTTCCAGTTTGACAAATGACAATATACCCCCTATGACAGATGCAAATCTTACCAAATTGTGTGTATGTGGTTGCACACGGGTCATCCAAAACAACCGTTTGCGTTGAAGAGATGTACAAATCCTGTTCGTGACATTTTCTCTTTGCTTAGCGCCAAAGTCTGGTTTTGCATACCTTATTCAATCTAAACCATTTGCGTTGAAGAGATGCACAATTCCTGCGCTGCAAATTTTCCCTTGACTTAAGGGGGGAGACCATAGCTCTCACTTTGCATATGGGTGTTCCATCTAAAACATCTGCGATCAAGAGCTGCACAAATCTCGCTCGACGCATTTTCCCTTGGCTTCCTGGGGAAGCTGTCGGTTTGCATACAGGTGTTCTAACTAAAACGTTTGCGATGAGTGTTTTATATTTAAAAACCCTTGGCGTTTTTTCAAAAGAAAATCATTTGATAAGTCTGTACATTAAGATAGAAAAACACAAGTTTGTTCAAACCATATCTTTCATTCAGTCACACTACGAATTTATATTCATATGATTTAGATACAATATTAAACCCAAAAAACTATTTCCAGCGGCGGCGGAGGTGGCTGCCGCACCGGCATTGTCGTTGTCGTCCTCCGGGACGCCGTTGTTGAAGTCTTCAATGTCTGTCACCTAGCGGTGCATCTAGGATACAATTCTTCTGTGCAGCAATGAGGATAATCCTTAGATCACGGACCCAGTCCGCATTATTGCTACTATCATCTTTCAACTTAGTTTTCTCTAGGAACATATCAAAAATATATGGGAGCTATATCGCGAGTGTAACACCCAAAATGCGGCTATATCTCCCACGTGTTGGGGCACGACTTAGAGGCATAGCCGCATGGTAGGCACGTTGCAAGAGGGGTAATATTTACACATCCCATGTACTGAATAAGAAAGGGATAAAGAGTTGGCTTACAATCGCCACTTCACACAATACATAAATATATCATACATCATCCAGAATACATTCAAGGTCCGACTACAGAACCAAAATAAAGAAAGACAACCCCAAATGCTAGATCCCCGATCGTCCCAACTAGGCTCCACTACTAATCAACAGGAAATGAAACACAACAACGAAAAGGTCTTCATCGAGCTCCCACCTGAGCTTGGTTGCGTCACCTACACTGGTATCATCGGCAGTTGCAACTGTTTGGAAGTATCTGTGAGCCACGAGGACTCAGCAATCTCACACCCGCGAGATCAAGACTATTTAAGCTTATGGATAGGAAAGGGTAGTGAGGTGGAGCTGCAGCAAGCACTAGCATATATGGTGGCTAACATACGCAAATGAGAGCGAGAAGAGAAGCAAAGCAACAGTTGTGGACTAGAAGTGATCAAGAAGTGATCCTGAAACTACTTACGCACAAACATAACTCCAAAACCGTGTTCACTTCCTGGACACCGCCGGAAAGAGACCATCACGGCTACACACGCGGTTGATTCATTTTAATTAAGTAAAGTGTCAAGTTTTCTACAACCAGACATTAAAAAAATTCCCATCTGCCACATAACCGCGGGCATGGCTTTCGAAAGTTCAAAACCCTGCAGGGGTGTCCTATAACATCCCAAATTTTCAATTTGGAATGTTATACACTAGATCATCATGCATATCATATTTTCTTGCATTTTTGTCGATCCTAGAAATTTCACGCAACTCAAGGACCCTCGGAGAGAGTTGGAGATTTTGTCATTTTCATATTTGAGTTTTCTCAAATTTTGAAAAGAGGATCATTGGTTTTGTCGGAGTTTATTTGCCTTTTATTTGGATTAGGGAAAAATGCGTGTTTTCAGAAATTGCATTTTAGGCCCGGAGAAAAGTTCATTTTGTTCGACTCATTTTTAGGAGTCGGGGAAAATTTACTTTAGAAGTTTTGGAGTTCGTTTCGTTCTCTTTTCTTTTGTTTTTCTGCGCGCGTAACCGTTTAAAAAAACCGATCGCGCGTCTGGGCCAAGGCCCAAGCCGCAGGCCAGGCCGGCCTCTCCCCTCGCCCACGCGCGCGCCAGCGCGTGGCCGCCAGTGCGGCCCCACCCGAGTCCCACTAGGACTCCATCTCCTCTTTCCTCTCCTCCCCCTCCTCTTTTTCTTGCCCCCTCCCCCAAGTCTCCTCTCCCCTCACCTATATAAATACCAACACCCCCCCTTTTTCCACACCAAGCCCTAAGCCGCCGCCCCTTGCCCGCGCCGCCGCCGCTGCCTAGCACCGCCGCCGCCCAACGCCACCGTCGCCGGAGCCTCGCTGGAGGTAGCCCCGCGCCGCGTCTCTCTTTTCCTCGGTTTGGTTTTTCTTATAAACCGTTCCGGCTCTTTTCTAAACCGTTTTGGTTCTTTTCTTCTCTTCCGATTCGTTTTCTTTTCGGTTCTTTGTTTCGGTTTTCTTTTCCGAAACCCTAGATCGGTTTTGTTTTCTTTTCCGGTTTAGTTGCCTAGAGAACGTTCGCCGGACCGTTCGTCCTAACGAACGTGATCACCGGTTATCCTAGGTTAACGAACGTCCACTCGTTCAACCGTTCTTCTTTTTCTTTTCGTCGGATTTATTCCGCGATCGCGATCTCAGATCCGATCTTCGTTCTAGTCTATCTTCTCGCTCATTTATCGGAATCAGGTGATTCAAGCGCCTGGAGTTTCATTTCGAAACCGCTGTTCCGACTAATCAACTTAAACAAGTTTTTGCTATGGTAAATTTTGACCTAGTTTCAACTTGCTCGAACCGAGTTGTTTTCTTCCGCCGTTTGTTTTCGGTTTCTTTGTTCGGTTCTTTCTTTCTTTGCAACCGGAGTTCTTAAGTTGAACTTTCTGGTTCGATCTCTTGTTCGAGTTTTACCTGTGCATTAGATGAGTACTTATTGTATGCTTGTTGTTTGTCTGCGATAGATTACCCGGATTGCGCCGCCTGTTACTTCGAATCTCTAGGACTCGCGGATCATCAGCAAGGCAAGTATCACTTTGATCATACCTTTTCTACAACCCAGTTTTATTGCATTAGATCAATCCTCACACATTGCATGATTAGGATCTAATTAAATTGTGGGATGGGAAGTAGATGAGGTAGTACCTATTACCTGTTTATTATGAAACCTTTGGGAGTTACTTCTACGTTTGCTTATTATGCCATGCTATGCTAGTAGACGTGGATTGGGTGAGTGATATCCATGACAGATGTGAGATTGATAATTTTAAGGGTTTATCTAAGGTGGCAACTTAAACACACATCTGGGTTGATTGAGGCACCTGATGTCTATCAGGACTTGCCTGTTTTCTTTTGGACCGCCACCTAGGCTCAAAGGGATCATAAGATCTTTCATGCTAGAAACTTCCGTGTGTAGCCACAAGCCAATATGGGCTCTGGCATAGTTGACTAAGTCGTGCAAACTCTTACAGGGTAGACTAGCAGATGTAGGGGAAAGTAGGTGTACCGGTCTATCCATCGTAAGGTGCTAGTGCTTCTGAAAGACTGTGTCTCGGTCACCCGTTTCTCAAACACCAGTAGGGCGAGAAATCCAACAGAGGTGATCGAGTCTTGTGGGGAAAAGTGCGCAAACCTCTGCAGAGTGTAATAAACTAATCATGATTAGCCGTGTCCCCGGTTATGGACATCTTGAGTATCTAGTACTTGAATATCATGTGAATCTCATCATGTTACTTCTAAATTAATATTGGTGGGTTATTGATGACTACTTTTAATTGGGATTGAGAATGCTGTCAACCATTCTCAATGTTTAACAACCACCATGATAGTTAAACAAATTCATTCCTTTGCAGTAGGGAAAAACTGGCTTGATGCAAAACAGTAACCATAGAGCTTTCCACCAGCCAAATATGCATATAGTATAGCTGTTTCATTCCATCATTCTCTATGTGTTACTTTGCCAGCATATTCCATGTGCTGACCCGTTTCGGGCTGCAACGTTCATGTTGTAGACTTTTCAGATGACGATTAAGGTGCTTTTAGGTCGTGGTTCTATACTCAGTGATGCCGTTGGAGTTGATGGACCCATTTATCTTCCAAGTCTTCTGCTGTTATCGATGTTAGATGGCCTTAAGCCATATTTATTGTAATAAGTTCTCTTTTGAGACATCGATGTAATAAGTGTGTGATTGCCACTCTGCTATAAATCCTTCGAAGTACCGTGTGGTGTCAGCATTACTGATCCAGGGATGACACCGGAGCACAGTAGACTTGATCCATTCGGGTCAGGTCGCTACAGAGATGGTATTAGAGCACACGCTGACTGTAGGACACGACCACTAAGTTAAAGCCATAGATCCCTATTCTCTCCTCATTTTCTAACTCCTCACCTTTTCTACTCTTTTAGGATGAAGGACGCGAAGATTAAGTACGCCCAACCGGATGAAGTCACACCTTTTGGATTTCACTTGAAGGAAGTCACCAAGTACCTGAATATTGGATTACCAAGTTTCACGGGAACCTTCAACGCCACTCTGCCTGAAGAGGAGCGCTGGAAGATTCAAGCTCACGTTCCGGGAAGGACATTCGTGCCAATCACGAAGCCCATAGGTAGTGTTTTCAATGCACCAACCTGGAGTCTGGGAAAGAGCATGGCAGCCCATATCACCATAGGACGCATTGGAGAAGTTTATCAAGAAGACCTCAAGGACACTATCTACCAGATTTGCGGACGCCGAGATGAACAATGGGAGTTAGTCAGCACCAAGAAGGATAGATCCATTGCAGCTTTCATCCAGGAGTTAAACCAGCACATTCGACGCCACGAGAACCAGATGTGCAATGATATGATAGAGTTGAAGAATGCGAAGGCAAGGATCATCGAGCTAGAAGGAGAACTGAAGGCTACACGCAAGGATTACATGGAGGAGATAGTAGCTCTAGCAAGACACAACGGCGATCTTAAGCAAGAGATTGAAGAACTCAAGAGGGAGTTAGCATCCAGGAAGGAAGACATGTACGTCGCATGTCCGGACAACTACATCATCATCGACGACACCGATTCGGATCCAAGTGAACCCGACTTTGAAGACGAAGCTGGAGCGGACATCATGGAGTCTTCCACCGGTTCAAATTTCTAGATGACCACCAAATATTAGTAGTATTTCCCCCCATGTATACACTATAGTTCGAGCACTTTTGCGATAGCTAGATCCATTGTAAGCCCTTGTTTGAATTGAATGAAGTGATTTTGTGTGAATTTGCTCATGTGCATTGGGGTAGTGTTTTCTCTTTAGACCTCACTCTATTCTTATTTCTCATCTATTCTAAACCCTCAGATGCCTCCGAGACGTGACAATGGATTTCCACCGGAGCTCACTCAATTGATCCAGCAGCAGAATCAATTGATGCAGATGTTAGTCCAGAACCAGCAGAACAACAACAACAACAACCCACCTCCACCACCGCCACCTGTTGACCACTTAGCCCGTTTCCTTAGGCTAAATCCACCGGTGTTTTCTAGTAGCACCGAGCCAATAGTAGCAGACGATTGGCTCCGCAAGATAGGAAGGGAGTTGACCACTGCAGGATGCACAGATGGTGAGAAAGTGAAGTTTGCCGCACATCAGTTACAAGGACCCGCGGCAGCATGGTGGGAGAATTTCACAGCCACCTTCCCAGTTGACACTGTCACATGGGATCAGTTCCAGCAAGCTTTCCGCACTGCACATGTTTCAGCAGGAGCTATGGCCATGAAGAAGCGTGAGTTTCGCAACTTACGCCAAGGAGGAAGGATAGTTGGCCAGTATGTTGACGACTTCAGCAAGTTAGCATGCTATGCCCCAGATGACGTTGCTTCGGATGCCACTAACCAGGAGAAGTTCTTGGAAGGACTGAATGATGAGTTGAGTATGCAACTGATGGTAGGAAGTTTCAACAACTACCAGGAGTTGGTAGATTGTGCCATCATGATTGAAGGGAAGCAACAGCAGATTGAGAATCGCAAGAGGAAGTATGGACAGGGGAAGTATAACTCTGGAGCGCAGCAGAAGCCCCGTTTTACCCCTAAAACGGGATTTCAGTTTCAGCATACCCATGGAGGAGGTAGTTCGCACAACCACAATGGCCACAAGAATGGTAATGGGAATGGAGGAAGCAACGGCCAGAACCGGACCACCCAATCAACCCCATCCAAGAGAGATCTGAGTCAAGTCACCTGTTTCAAGTGTTCCAAGACCGGACATTATGCTAATGAATGTCCTGAAGGCTAGAATGGAAATGGCAATGGAAGCTCAGGGAAGAAGCCGAACCCTTTCAATAGGGGACAGGTGAACCACGTTAATGTGGAGGAAGTTGAAGATCAGCCTGATGCAGTAATCGGTAAGTTTTTGGTTAAGTCATTTACCGCACTCGTTCTTTTCGATACTGGTGCATCACATTCATACATATCAAGGGGATTTGTGGAAAAATATAGCCTGCCCACTAGGATTCTTAAAATACCTATGCTAGTAAGCTCGCCAGGAGCAGAATACATGGCCAGTCAAGGATGCTTTCAAGTGCCATTAAGCATAGGAAGGCATGTTTTCCCAACAGATTTAATTATTCTGGAATCCCAAGGTTTGGATGTAATTCTTGGTATGGATTGGCTGTCGATGTATGGAGGAAACATCGATTGTGCTAGTAAGACAATTTTGCTTACAACGCCAGAAGGAAGAAGGATCAAGTATGTATCCCGGCATGTGCCAAATAGGACCCAAGTAAATTGCCTAACAGGAGTTGTGCAGGAGGAAGTACCTGTGGTAAAGGATTTTCCTGATGTATTTCCAGAAGAGTTGCCAGGCATGCCACAGGATAGAGACATTGAGTTTTTGATTGAGTTATTGCCAGGTACAGGCCCAATATCAAAGAGACCATACCGGATGCCAGCAAAGGATTTGGTAGAAATTAAGAATCAGATTAAGGAGTTATTGGAGAAAGGTTACATACGCCCAAGTTCTTCGCCTTGGGGATCACCCGTACTTCTAGTGGAGAAGAAGGATGGATCATTACGGATGGTTGTTGATTACCGTGGATTGAATGAAGTAACCATCAAGAACAAGTACCCACTGCCAATGATAAATGATCTGATTGATCGTTTGCAAGGAGCTAAAGTGTTTTCCAAGATCGATTTGCGATCAGGGTACCACTAGTTGAAGATTCGAGAACAGGATATTCCTAAGACAACATTCACCACAAGATATGGATTGTATGAGTATACCGTTATGTCATTTGGATTGACTAATGCGCCTGCCAATTTTATGAACCTGATGAACAAAGTGTTTATGGAGTTTTTGGATAAGTTCGTCATAGTGTTCATTGATGATATCCTGGTTTATTCGACGAATGAAGAAGAGCATAAAGAACATTTGCGTTTGGTTTTGGAAAAACTAAGGGAACATCAGTTATACGCCAAATTTAGCAAATGTGAGTTTTGGTTGAAGGAAGTAGGATTCCTCGGACACATTATATCCGGAGAAGGGATAGCAGTTGACCCCGCAAAGGTTGAGAGTGTAACCGAATGGGAAGCACCAACAACAGTTGGAGAGATCTGGAGTTTTCTTGGACTCGCAGGATACTACCGGAGATTCATTGAGAAATTTTCAAAGATTGCGAAGCCTATGACGGAGTTGTTGAAAAAGGATACCGAGTTCAATTGGACTGAGGAGTGTGAGGCTAGTTTCCAGGAGTTGAAGAAATGTTTGGTTACCTCACCAGTGTTGATTTTGCCAGATCAGACCAAGGATTATGAGGTGTATTGTGACGCTTCATGTCAAGGACTTGGAGTAGTGCTTATGCAGGAAGGTAGAGTTGTTTCCTATGCTTCACGACAACTGAAGCCTCATGAGTTGAATTATGCCACCCATGATTTGGAGTTAGCAGCCGTAGTGCATGCATTGAAGACATGGAGACATTTCCTCATTGGAAGTCATTGCGAGGTGTACATGGATCACAAAAGTTTGAAGTACATTTTCATGCAGAAGGAATTGAATCTCAGACAAAGGAGATGGTTGGAGCTCATCAAGGATTATGATATGAGATTGCATTACCATCCCGGTAAAGCTAATGTAGTAGCTGACGTATTGAGCCGCAAGAGCCATGTCAATACATTAATAACGGAGGAAATACCCAAGGAGTTAGCAGAAAACCTTCGTGAACTAAGTTTAGAGATAGTTCCGAAAGGCTATGTGGCAGCATTGGAGATTCAGTCAACATTGATGGATAAAATCAGAGAGGCTCAGAAATCTGACAAGGAGATTGCTTCTATAAAGAAGAAAATAAGTGAAGGAAAAGCAAAGGGATTTCGTGAGGATGAGCACGATACCCTATGGTTTGAGGACCGTGTTTACGTGCCAAATGACCCGGAGATCAGGAAGTTGATTCTACAAGAGGCACATGATTCACCATATTCGATTCACCCAGGAAATACCAAGATGTATTTGGATTTAAAGGAAACATTCTGGTGGACCGGAATGAAGAAGGATATTACAGCTTATGTAGCAGTTTGTGACGTATGTCATAGAGTGAAGGCAGAGCATCAGAAGCCAACCGGATTGTTACAACCATTGCCGATACCCAAATGGAAGTGGGATAAGATAGGCATGGATTTTATCACAGGACTACCCAGGACGAAGGCAAGATATGACTCGATATGGGTAGTAGTGGATCGTTTGACGAAGGTAGCACATTTCATTCCAGTTAAGACCACTTACACCAGTGCTAAGTTGGCAAAGATATACATGACTAGGATCATTTGTTTGCATGGAGTTCCGAGGAGTATTGTGTCGGATAGAGGAACCCAATTTACCTCAAAGTTTTGGAATCAGTTACATGAAACTTTAGGAACCAGGCTAGAGTTCAGCACCGCTTTTCATCCGCAGACAGATGGACAGACCGAGAGAGTCAATCAAATTTTGGAAGATATGCTGAGAGCTTGTGCACTAGATTATGGATCTAGTTGGGACGATAACTTGCCTTATGCGGAGTTTTCTTATAACAACAGTTACCAAACCAGTTTGAAGATGGCACCTTTCGAAGCTTTGTACGAAAGGAGGTGCAGGACACCGTTGTCATGGGACGAAGTTGGAGACCGTCAATTCTTTGGACCAGATTTGATTAAGGAGTCTGAACGGAAAGTTAAGTTGATACGCGATAGGCTCAAGGTAGCCCAGTCCAGGCAGAAGAGCTACGCAGATTCTAAACGCAAGGAGACAGTTTACGAAACAGGAGACATAGTGTATCTCCGAGTATCCCCACTACGAGGAGTTAAGCGCTTTGGAGTTAAGGGAAAATTAGCACCGCGTTTCGTTGGACCGTATAAGATCTTGCAACGTATGGGAGAAGTCATGTATAAGTTGGAATTACCAGAGGGACTGTCAGGAGTTCATGATGTATTCCATGTTTCTCAGCTGAAGAAATTTCACGCCAAGATGGCAGAGGTACCGTTAAGAGATACAGTGCCGCTTGAAGCAATTCAGTTGAAGGACGACCTAACGTATGAGGAGAAACCAGTCAAGATTCTCGAGTTTGCCAGTAGAGTTACCCGCAGCAAGGTTATCAAGTTTTGCAAAGTTCAGTGGAACCACCACTCCGAGGATGAAGCCACCTGGGAGAGAGAAGAAGATTTGCTCAAGGACAACCCTCACCTATTTTCTAGCTAACCCGAATCTCGAGGGCGAGATTCATCTTAAGGGGGGTAGGTTTGTAACATCCCAAATTTTCAATTTGGAATGTTATACACTAGATCATCATGCATATCATATTTTCTTGCATTTTTGTCGATCCTAGAAATTTCACGCAACTCAAGGACCCTCGGAGAGAGTTGGAGATTTTGTCATTTTCATATTTGAGTTTTCTCAAATTTTGAAAAGAGGATCATTGGTTTTGTCGGAGTTTATTTGCCTTTTATTTGGATCAGGGAAAATGCATGTTTTCAAAATTTGCATTTTAGGCCCGGAGAAAAGTTCATTTTGTTCGACTCATTTTTAGGAGTCGGGGAAAATTTACTTTAGAAGTTTTGGAGTTCGTTTAGTTCTCTTTTCTTTTGTTTTTCTGCACGCGTAACCGTTTAAAAAAAACCGATCGCGCGCCAGGGCCAAGGCCCAAGCCGCAGGCCAGGCCGGCCTCTCCCCTCGCCCGCGCGCGCGCCAGCGCGTGGCCGCCGCCGCCGCCCCACCCGAGTCCCACTAGGACTCCATCTCCTCTTTCCTCTCCTCCCCCTCCTCTTTTTCTTGCCCCCTCCCCCAAGTCTCCTCTCCCCTCACCTATATAAATACCAACACCCCCCCTTTTTCCACACCAAGCCCTAAATCGCCGCCCCTTGCCTGCGCCGCCGCCGCCTAGCACCGCCGCCGCCCAACGCCGCCATCACCGGAGCCTCGCCGGAGGTAGCCCCGCGCCGCGTCTCTCTTTTCTCGGTTCGATTTTTCTTATAAACCGTTCCGGTTCTTTTCTAAACCTTTCCGGTTCTTTTCTTCTCTTCCGATTCGTTTTCTTTTCGGTTCTTTGTTTCGGTTTTCTTTTCCGAAACCCTAGATCGGTTTCATTTTCTTTTCTGGTTTAGTTGCCTAGAGACCGTTCGCCGGACCGTTCGTCCTAACGAACATGATCACCGGTTATCCTAGGTTAACGAACGTCCGTTCGTTCAACCGTTCTTCTTTTTCTTTTCGTCGGATTTATTCCGCGATCGCGATCTCAGATCCGATCTTCGTTCTAGTCTGTCTTCTCGCTCGTTTATCGGAATCAGGTGATTCAAGCGCCTAGAGTTTCGTTTCGAAACTGCCGTTCCGACTAATCAACTTAAACAAGTTTTTGCTACGGTAAAATTTGACCTAGTTTCAACTTGCTAGAACCGAGTTGTTTTCTTCCGCCGTTTTTTCGGTTTCTTTGTTCGGTTCTTTCTTTCTTTGCAACCGGAGTTCTTAAGTTGAACTTTCTGGTTCGATCTCTTATTCGAGTTTTACCTGTGCATTAGATGAGTACTTATTGTATGCTTGTTGTTTGTCTGCGATAGATTACCCGGATTGCGCCGCCTGTTACTTCGAATCTCTAGGACTCGCGGATCATCAGCAAGGCAAGTAACACTTTGATCATACCTTTTCTACAACCCAGTTTTATTGCATTAGATCAATCCTCACACATTGCATGATTAGGATCTAATTAAATTGTGGGATGGGAAGTAGATGAGGTAGTACCTATTACCTGTTTATTATGAAACCTTTGGGAGTTACTTCTACGTTTGCTTATTATGCCATGTTATGCTAGTAGACGTGGATTGGGTGAGTGATATCCATGACAGATGTGAGATTGATAATTTTAAGGGTTTATCTAAGGTGGCAACTTAAACACACATCTGGGTGGATTGAGGCACCTGATGTGTATCAGGACTTGCCTGTTTTCTTTTGGACCGCCACCCAGGCTCAAAGGGATCATAAGATCTTTCATGCTAGAAACTTCCGTGTGCAGCCACAGGCCAATATGGGCTCTGGCATAGTTGACTAAGTCGTGCGAACTCTTACAGGGTAGACTAGCAGATGTAGGGGAAAGTAGGTGTACCGGTCTATCCATCGTAAGGTGCTAGCACTTCTGAAAGACTGTGTCTCGGTCATCCGTTTCTCAAACACCAGTAGTGCGAGAAATCCAACGGAGGCGATCGAGTCTTGTGGGGAAAAGTGCGCAAACCTCTACAGAGTGTAATAAACTAATCATGATTAGCCATGTCCTCGATTATGGACATCTTGAGTATCTAGTACTTGAATATCATGTGAATCTCATCATGTTACTTCTAAATTAATATTGTTGGGTTATTGATGACTACTTTTAATTGGGATTGAGAATGCCGTCAACCATTCTCAATGTTTAATAACCACCATGATAGTTAAATAAATTCATTCCTTTGCAGTAGGGAAAAACTGGCTTTATGCAAAACAGTAACCATAGAGCTTTCCACCAGCCAAATATGCATATAGTACAGCTGTTTCATTCCATCATTCTCTATGTGTTACTTTGCCAGCATATTCCATGTGCTGACCCGTTTCGGGCTGCAACGTTCATGTTGCAGACTTTTCAGACGATGATTAAGGTGCTTTTAGGTCGTGGTTCTATACTCAGTGATGCCGTTGGAGTTGATGGACCCATTTATCTTCCAAGTCTTCCGCTGATGGCCTTAAGCCATATTTATTGTAATAAGTTCTCTTTTGAGACATCGATGTAATAAGTGTGTGATTGCCACTCTGCTATAAATCCTTCGAAGTACTGTGTGGTGTCAGCATTACTGATCCAGGGATGACACCGGAGCATAGTAGACTTGATCCATTCGGATCGGGTCACCACATGTCCCAACTTAGCCCATCACAAGCTATCACGGTCAACGAAGGATATTCCTTCTCCCAAGAAGACCCGATCAGACTCGGAATCCCGGTTACAAGACATTTCGACAATGGTAAAACAAGACCAGCAAAGCCGTCCGATGTGCCAACATCTTGATAGGAGCTGCACATATCTCATTCTCGGGGCAACACCGGATTGTCCAAGATTCCGGTAGGCCAACCCAGAGTTGCCCCTGGTGGCCACCGGCGACTGACAGGTTCGGACCAACACTTAGACAAGCACTGACCCAAGGGGGTTAAAATAAAGATAACCCATGAGTCTGCAGAACCCAAGGGAAGTGATAGGTTGTTAGGCAAATGTAAAACCAAGGTCGGGCCTTGCTGGAAGAGTTCTATTCAAAGCGAACTATCAAAGGGGTTCCCATAACACCCAACCGCGTAAGGAACGCAAAATCAAGGAACATAACACCGATATGACGGAAACTAGGGCGGCAAGAGTGGAACAAAACACCAGGCATAAGGCTGAGCCTTCCACCCTTTGCCAAGTATATAGGTTCTTTAAAGTAAATAAGAGATAATAATGATATCCCAACCATATCCATGTTCCAACATGGAACAAACTTCATCTTCACCTGCAACTAGCAACGCTATAAGAGGGGCTGAGCAAAGCGGTAACATAGCCAAACAACGGTTTGCTAGGAAAGGTGGGTTAGAGGCTTGACATGGCAATATGGGAGGTATGATATAGCAAGTGGTAGGTATCACGGCATAGCAATAGAGCGAGCATCTAGAAATCAAAGATAGAAGTGATTTCGAGGGTATGGTCATCTTGCCTGCAAAGTTCTCAGAGTTGACGAAAGCTTGATCTTCGTTAGCGTACTCAACAGGTTCCTCGACCACGTACTCGTCTCCCAACTCTACCCAAAGCAAGAACACAAGCAAAGGACCAACAATCAATCACGGTGCAATGCGCAAGCAACATGATGCAAAGCATGGCATGATATGTGAGATGTGATATGCAATGCATATGCATGTTTCGGAAGGGAAAGATTGAACCAGGCATCAACTTGGCAAAGCAAGTGTGCCGCTGGAAAGATGATATGATTTCGGTCGAAATCAATATAAAGATCACCGGAATCGGAGGCACGGTTTGCAAATGGCAAGCAAAACAAGAATGGCATAATTCTGCGATTAACAGCATGATGCCATCTAGAATGCAACGAGAAACTAAGCTACTGCACCCCAACATAGCAACAAAGCACATGGCAGTGATCTACTCAAGATGATTAAAAAAACATGAACACTAAGCTATGGCTAAATCACACAAGAGCAGGTTCAAACAAGCATGGCAAAAGTGCAAAAGATATCAACATCACAGACTTAGTGAAAATACTAACATGCCAGGAATAACATGAGGAAGCCATGTTTAGAGCAAGCAAACAACATGCTACATGAACAGATCAAAGCAAAACAAGGCATGGCATGAATCTACTCAAAGAATAGAACAAAAGTCCCTTACTGACCATGAGCCAAAAATGCACAGAAGATATGATGGCACCCATGTAAACATAGCAAGTTTTGTTAACAGATTCAGACTTAGCAGAAAACAGAGCATGGCATAAACAATATTATGAAGGCATCTTTGCCAGCTCGATTCACTCACCACAAGGCATTGCATGACAAAACAAGCATAGCAACAGCAAGATGGCATGTTCATGAAGCTAACCATGGCAAGCGCAAGTTCATAGCATGCATGGTTCAATAACAACAGCCATAGCAAAATTGATTAACATGTACACAATCTGCCAGGAACATTTTATAGCAAAAGTAGAGCAAGATTAAGACATGATAGGGAACTCCATAATTGCAAACAGGGGCATGGATGGAGAGAGCATAACCATATGTCCAAAACATTCGTACTGAAGCTAGTCAAAACAAGCATGGATCTGACTGTAGCATCATGTCTACATGGCATAAAAATAACAGCAGAACAAGGACTTAGCAAAATCCCAAGTCCTTGAAAACAACAATATTACGAAGGCTACTTTGCATGCTTGTGATAGTCACCACATTGATCACAAAAAATACATGGCAAGCACCCCTGTAAAGATGGCATGGCATAGACCAAAACACATGTAGAGCTCATGATCATATGCAGCACACAACAAATGTGACAAAAATGAAAAATCCTCATACTATGATAAGTAATAGCACCTAACAATTTATAGCACTCTTGCATCAATGATTAGGGCATCAAGATGGACTCAAAAAAGCATACCATAATGGAATGAAATGAAGAGCACATCATGGTGAACATTTTGATATCTCATATGCATGAAACGGAGCTACGGTTATGGAGTTATGATGCGATGAAAAAGGCATGAAAACATTACAGAAAAGGACTTCGTGGAATTTAGACCTCGCAGGAAATTGGACGAGGAAGACCCGGGATGAAGGGATCCGAGGATGAGGGCGCTCTTGGATCGGTGGACGACGCGGCCCAGGGTCGGGACCGTACGGATCTGGGGCTGAGGTCAACGACGATGATGGCAGCTTCTCCGGCGACGAAGGATGGCGGCGCTCGCCGGGATCGTGCAGATCCGGCCGACAACGAGGGATGGTAGCGACGAGGCGGCGTGGGATGATGGGGGAGGCGCGCGGTGGCCGGGGCGGCGGCGGTGAAGCGCGGTTGCGCGGGCGGCCGGGCGCGGGACCCGAGCGGCAGGCGGCGGAGGTCGCCGGCGAGGTTGAGAGGCGGCAGAGCTGCGGTGGTCAGGAGCGCCAGCGAGCAGGCGGGCGGCGCTCGGGGCGGGCGGCGGCGAGATCTGGGCCCCACGGGCCCGATTCAGGTTCGACGGGCCGCGGCAGTGGGACGAGCCGGCGGGGCAACGTGGCGCTCCATGATTGGTCGGGGCGGAGGTGGACATGTCCGGATGGCGGAGTGGACATGTCCGGCGGCGCGAGGAGGAAGAAGACTAGGGTTTGGACCGTGAATTTTCAAAGGGAGACACATATTTATAGGTAGGAGGAGGTAGGAGTGTCGAAATGAGGTGTAGTTTTTGACCACACAATAGTGATCCGACGACGGAGGACATGGGAGTGGTTTGGAAGGGTTATTGGGCCATTTTGGAGGGGTGTTGGGCTGCAACACACACAAGGCCTTTACGGTTACCCGGTTAACCGTTGAAGTATCAAACAGACTCCAAATGGCACGAAATTTGACAGACGGTCTACGGGTGGTGTACCAAGGCCACTTGGCAAATCTCGGTCCATTCCAAAAATGTTTAACACCCATTCACAAAAAGAGACAAGAGGGGTGCGTCGGGGCATGAGGGATAGTCAGATTGCAAAACGGACAATGGGGAAAATGCTCGGATGCATGAGACGAACACGTATGCAAATGAGATGCACATGATGACATGATATGAAATGCATGACATGAACAAAATGCAAAACGAAAGACAAAAACCCAACCACGAACGAAAAATCATATCGCATCTCCGGAAAAGGCAAGAGCCAGAGTTACAAATGTGGAAAGTTGTATCCGGGGCGTTACAGCGAGCTATTGATCTACAACATAGATATGCAAAAACAATTAAAACTAAGTTCATGATAGATTAAGTTCAATTAATCCTATTACTAAAGAACTCCCACTTAAATAGACATCCCTCAAGTCATCTAAGTGATACGTGATCCAAATCAACTAACCCAGGTCCGATCATCACGTGAGATGGGGTAGTCATCAATGGTGAACATCTCTATGTTGATCATATCTACTATATGATTCACGTTCGACCTTTCAGTCTCCAGTGTTCCGAGGACATGTTTGTACATTCTAGGCTCGTCAAGTTTAACCCGAGTATTCCGCACGTGCAAAACTGTCTTACACCCGTTGTATGTGACGTAGAGCTTATCACACCCGATCATCACGTGGTGTCTCGGCACGATGAACTATCGCAACGGTGCTTACTTAGGGAGAACACTTATACCTTGAAATTTTTGTGAGGGATCATCTTATCATGCTACCGCCGTACTAAGCAAAATAAGATGCAAAAAAGATAAATATCACATGCAATCAAAATATGTGACATGATATGGCCATCATCATCTTGTGCCTTTGATCTCCATCTCCAAAGCACTGTCATGATCTCCATCGTCACCGGCTTGACACCTTGATCTCCATATTAGCATCGTTGTTGTCTCGCCAACTATTGCTTCTACAAGTATCGCTACCGCATAGTGATAAAGTAAAGCAACTACATGGCGATTGCATTTCATACAATAAAGAGACAACCATAAGACTCCTGCCAGTTGCCGATAACTTTTACAAAACATGATCATCTCATACAATAACTTATATCACATCATGTCTTGACCATATCACATCACAACATGCCCTGCAAAAACAAGTTAGACGTCCTCTACTTTGTTGTTGCAAGTTACAGGCTTCTAGCAAGAACCGTTCTTACCTATGCATTAAAACCACAATGATTTTTCATAAAGTGTGATATTTTAACCTTCAACAAGGACCGGCCATAGTCAAATTTGATTCAACTAAATTCAACTAAAGTTGGAGAAACAGACAGTCACCAACCACCATTGTGCATAACAAGTTGCATGTCTATCGGTGGAACCGGTCTCATGAACGTGGTCATGTAAGGTTGGTCCGGGCCGCTTCATCCAACAATACCGCCGAATCAAAATAAGACGTTGGTGGTAAGCAGTATGACTATTATCGCCCACAACTCTTTGAGTTCTACTCGTGCAAATCTTCTACGCATAGACCTGGCTCAGATGCCACTGTTGGGGAACGTAGCATGCAATTTCAAAAAAATTCCTACGATCACGCAAGATCCATCTAGGAGATTGATGACCCACAAGTATAGGGGATCTATCGTAGTCCTTTCAATAAGTAAGAGTGTCGAACCCAACGAGGAGCAGAAGGAAATGATAAGCAGTTTTCTGTAAGGTATTCTCTGCAAGCACTGAAATTATCGGTAACATATAGTTTTGTGATAAGGTAATTTGTAACAGGTAACAAGTAATAAAAGTAAATAAGGTGCAGCAAGATGGCCCAATCCTTTTTGTAGAAAAGGACAAGCTTTGAGAAACTCTTATATAAAGGAAAACACTCCCGAGGACACATGGGAATTATTGTCAAGCTAGTTTTCATCACGTTCATATGATTCACGTTCGGTACTTTGATAATTTGATATGTGGGTGGACCGGTGCTTGGGTACTGCCCTTCCTTGGACAAACACCCCACTTATGAATAACCCCTCTTGCAAGCATCCTCAACTACAAAATAAGTATTAAGGTAAACCTAACCATAGCATGAAACATATGGATCCAAATCAGCCCCTTACGAAGCAACTAATAAACAAGGGTTTAAGCTTCTGTCACTCTAGCAACCCATCATCTACTTATTACTTCCCAATGCCTTCCCCTAGGCCCAAACAATGGTGAAGTGTCATGTAGTCGACATTCACATGACACCACTAGAGGAGAGACAACATACATCTCATCAAAATATCGAACGAATACCAAATTCACATCACTACTTATAGCAAGACTTCTCCCATGTCCTCAGGAACAAACGTAACTATTCACAAAGCATATTCATGTTCATAATCAGAGGGGTATTAATATTCATAAAGGATCTGAACATGTGATCTTCCACCGAATAAACCAACTAGCATCAACTACAGGGAGTTATCAACAATACTAGTAACCCACAGGTACCAATCTGAGGTTTTGAGACAAAGATTGGATACAAGAGATGAACTAGGGTTTGAGATGAGGTGGTGCTGGTGAAGATGTTGATGAAGATTAACCCCCTCCCGATGAGAGGATCAATGGTGATGACGATGGTGATGATTTCCCCCTCCCGGAGGGATGCTTCCCCGAAAGAACAGCTCCGCCAGAGCCCTAGATTGGTTCCGCCAAGGTTCCGCCTCGTGGCGGCGGAGTTTCCTCCCGTAAGCTTTCTTATGATCTTTTCTCGGACAAAAGACTTCATATAGTAGAAGATGGGCACCGGAGGCCTGCCAGGGGGCCCACGAGACAGGGGGCGTGCCCAGGGGGGTAGGGCGCGCCCCCACCCTCGTGGCCAGGGTGTGGGCCCCCTCTGGTTAATTCTTTTGCCAGTATTTTTTATATATTCCAAAACATGCTCCCGTGAAGTTTCATGACTTTTGAAGTTGTGCAGAATAGGTCTCTAATATTTGCTCCTTTTTCAGCCCAGAATTCCAACTGCCGGCATTCTCCCTCTTCATGCAAACCTTGTAAAATAAGAGATAATAGGCATAAGTATTGTGACATTATGTGTAATAACAGCCCATAATGCAATAAATATCGATATAAAAACATGATGCAAAATTGACGTATCAACTCCCCCAAGCTTAGACCTCGCTTGTCCTCAACCGGAAGCTGATAACGAAAAATATGTCCGCATGTTTAGAGATAGAGGTGTCGATAAAACAAAATACGGACATGAGGGCATCATGATCATTCTTATAACAGCAATATATATATATATTGTCATATGATTTCTTATGCTAAAGTAACAATTCATTCACAATTTCAAGTATGAATCAGAAACTTCATTGAAAACTAACAAACTATATTCTCAGTCATTGAAGCAATTGCAATTTATCATAACATCGGAATGAGTCAACATAAGAGCTTTACAGCAAGTCCACATACTCAACTATCATTTAGTCTTTCACAATTGCTAACACTCACACAATATTTATGGGTATGAAGTTTTAATCAGAAACAGAGAAAGATAGGGGCTTATAGTTTTGCCTCCCAACCTTTTACCTCAAGGGCAATGTCAACAATAATAGTTCATTAAAACTCACATCCAATTAGCTATATATATCACGATCTTTCCAACACACAATGCTTGGCAAAGGATAAAATGTAAAAAGGAAAGGTGAAAATCACCATGACTCTTGTATAAAGTATAAGACAAGGATAAAAGATAAGCCCTTCGCAGAGGGAAGCAGACGTTGTCATGTGCTTTTATGGTTGGATGGACGAAATCTTAATGCAAAAGAACGTCACTTTATATTGCCACTTGTGATATGGACCTTTATTATGCAGTCCGTCGCTTTTATTTCTTCCACATCACAAGATCGTATAAAGCTTATTTTCTCCACACTAGTAAATCATACATATTCAGAGAGCAATTTTTATTGCTTGCAACAATGACAACTTACTTGAAGGATCTTACTCAATCCATAGGTAGATATGGTGGACTCTCATGGCAAAACTGGGTTTAAGGATATTTGGAATGACAAGTAGTATCTCTACTTGGTGCAAAGAATTTGGCTAGCATGAGGGGGAAAGGCAAGCTCAACATGTTGGATGATCCAAGACAATATAATTTATTTCAGATGTAAGAAAACATAACCCATTACGTTGTCTTCCTTGTCCAACCTCAACTTTTTAGCATGTCATATTTTAATGAGTGCTCACAATCATAAAAGATGTCCAAGATAGTATATTTATATGTGAAAACCTCTCTTTCTTTATTACTTCCTATTAATTGCAATGATTACCAAAACTATGTTTGTCAACTCTCAACAACTTTTATTCATCATACTCTTTATATGTGAGGTCATTACTCTCCATAAGATCCATATGATCCCTTTATTTCTTTTTATTCTTTCTCTTCTCTTTTATTTTTATTCCCTACAGATCATGGCAAGATAATCAGGCCCTTGACTCATAACTAATCTTTATTATATATACCTCACGGACTCGGTTACATAGAAGTATCATAAAGCAAAACTCAAAACTAGCTCATACTGAAACTTTATTCTACTAGATCAAGATATTACCAAAAGGATCGAACTAAGAAAAATGGTAAAGATAGGAGTGTGATGGTGATACGATACCAGGGCACTCCCCCAAGCTTGGCAGTTGCCAAAGGGAGTGCCCATACCCATGTGTTTATATCTCTTTCCTCGGGGGTGGTGATGGTGGAGTTGTTGATGATGTAGGCTTGTCGTCCATCTTCCAAGGCATAGGCTCACCATCGTAAAAGGATGATCGAGTCTCCAGGATCCTCAAATCTGCAGCCAAACTCATCCTCTTGAATCTATATTCATACTCATAGTTTTGGTTTTGCAGGTCATAGATCTGGGCTTGGAGGCGCTTAATTTTCTCGTGAAGCTTGAAGATGGCCTCCCCAATGTTCTTGGCGTCCAGCTTGTGGTTGTTGGTGAATTCCGTGATCATTATATGATTGGCGTCGAGTCCATGTTCCACCATCTCCTGGCACTTGAAAACTTGTTGCTCCATTGCCTCGAGCCTTGTCTCCATGCTTCCGGTCCTCCTTGCTCCCTCAACATTGCGGATGTGCAGCAACACCTCACGCATCTCAATGGTTTGAGGATGTTGCAGCACTTCCGCGAGGTAGGGGTTGATGACCTTCTCAAAGAACTTGTCCTTGGGGGCACTTGGAGACATCATGGTGATCTAGATCTGTTAGAAAAACAGCTCGAAACAAAAACAGAGGATATTTGCGTGGTACGGTGGTCAAAACCTTCAGGAGATTATATAATGAATTTTTACCAACCAAAAGAAGTATCGTGCAAGAAAACGTAGTATGGAGGGCACACGAGGTGCCCACGATGTAGGGGGGCGTTCCCAGGGGGGTAGGGTGTGCCCTGCACCCTCATGGAAGCCTCGTGTCCTTCCTGGACTGCTTCTTATTTTCCTATTTTCCTAAATATTCCAAAAGGAGAAAAATTGCTATTAGAACTATTTTGGAGTCAGTTTACTTACTGTACCTCATACCTATTCCTTTTCAGAGTCTGAAACATTCTGGAAAGTGTCCTTTATGTATTCCTCTGGGGTTATGGTTTCAATAACATTAGTTTCAACATTCATTGGATTACCTGAGATATAATGTTTGATTCTTTGACCGTTCACCACCCTCGGATTTTTGCCTTCGAAGTTGTTGATTTTTATGGCACTGGAACGATAGACCTCCTCGATAATGTAAGGACCTTCCCATTTAGAGAGAAGTTTGCCTGCAAAAAATCTTAAACGAGAGTTGTATAGCAAAACATAATCACCTACATTGAACTCACGCTTTTGTATCCTTTTGTCATGCCATCTTTTGTCATGGCATTCTCACCGGCAAGTTTGAAATCATAATTGAGCTCTTTAATGGCCCAATATTCCTTATGTTCTAGTTTGAGAGGTAAGTGACATGCTTTTCCATAGACCATTTTATACGGAGACATGCCCATAGGATTTTTATATGCACTTCTATAGGCCCATAATGGATCATCAAGTTTCTTGGACCAATTATTTCTAGATCTATTAACAGTCTTTTGCAAAATTAGTTTGAGCTCTCTATTACTCAGTTCTACTTGACCACTAGACTGTGGGTGGTATGGAGATGCAATTCTAGGATTAACATCATACTTAGCAAGAATTTTACGAAAAGCACAATGAATAAAATGTGAACCACCATAAGTCATTAAGTATCTAGGGACTCCAAACCTCAGAAAAATAACTTCTCTAAGCATCTTAATAGAGGTGTTATGATCAGCACTACTAGTTGGAATAGCTTCTACCCACTTAGTAACGTAATCAACGGCAACTAAAATATGTGTATACCCATAAGAGGAAGGAAACGGTCCCATATAATCAAAGCCCCAAACATCAAATGGTTCAATAAAAAGTGAATAATTCATAGGCATTTCTTGATGTCTACTAATATTACCAATTATTTGACATTCATCACAAGACAATACAAACTTACGGGCATCCTTGAAGAGAGTAGGGAAATAAAGACCGGATTGCAATACCTTATATGCAGTTCTATCTCCAGCGTGGTGTCCTCCATAAGCCTCGGAGTGAGACTTGTGCAGGATCTATTCCTGTTCATGCTCAGGTACACAACGTCTAATAACACCATCTACTCCTTCTTTATAAAGGTATGGGTCATACCAGAAGTAATGTCTTAACTCATAGAAAACCTTTTTCTTTTGCTGGTATGTGAAACTAGGTGGTATAAGTTTAGCAACAATGTAATTAGCATAATCAGCATACCATGGAGCAGTCCAAGAAGCATTTATGACAGCTAATTGTTCATCAAGAAAGCTATCATCAACAGGTAGTGGGTCATCAAGAACATTCTCTAACCTAGACAAGTTGTCTGCAACGGGGTTCTCAGCTCCCTTTCTATCAATAATATGCAAATCAAATTCTTGTAGCAAGAGAACCCATCTAATAATTCTAGGTTTAGCATCTTTATTTTCCATAAGATATTTAATAGCAGCATGATCAATGTGAACAGTTACTTTAGAATCAACAATATAAGGTCTGAACTTATCACTAGCAAATACAACTGCTAAAAAATTCTTTTCCAGTAGTAGCATAATTTCTTTGGGCACTGTCTAGAGTTTTACTAGCATATTGGATAACATTTAATTTCTTATCAACTCTTTGTCCTAGAACAACACCTACAACATAACCACTAGCATCACACATAATTTCAAATGGTAAATTCCAATCAAGAGGCTGAACAATGGGTGCAGAAATCAAGGCTTTCTTAAGTATTTCAAATGCTTCTGCACAATCATCATCAAAGACAAAAGGAACATCTTTTTGTAAGAGATTAGTTAAAGGCTTGAAATTTTTTGAGAAGTATTTAATGAACCTCCTATAAAAACCGGCATGACCAAGGAAACTTCTTATACCTTTAATGTCCTTAGGACACGACATCTTTTCAATAGCATCAACTTTAGCTTTATCAACTTCAATACCTATTTCAGAAATTTTATGCCCCAAGACAATACCTTCGTTAACCATAAAGTGGCACTTCTCCCAATTCAAGACAAGGTTAGTTTCTTCACATCTTTGCAAAACTCGATCAAGGTTGCTTAAGCAATCATCAAAAGAAGTTCCATATACGGAGAAACCATCCATGAAAACCTCAACAATCTTTTCACAAAAGTCAGAGAATATATCAGTCATACATCTTTGAAAGGTAGTAGGTGCACTGCATAAACCAAAAGGCATACGTCTATAAGCAAAGGTACCGAAAGGGAAAGTAAAAGTTGTCTTTTCTTGATCCTCTTTTGACACAGGTATTTGAGAAAAACCAGAATAACCATCTAGAAAGCAAAAATGTGTATGTTTGGATAATCTTTCTAGCATTTGATCAATAAAAGGTAAAGGGTAATGATCCTTTTTAGTAGCTTTATTTAATTTGCGGAAATCAATTACCATTCTATAACTTGTAACAATTCTTTGTGGGATCAATTCATCTTTATCATTAGGAACAACAGTAATACCTCCCTTCTTAGGGACACAATGGACATGACTTACCCACTGACTATCAGCAACAGGATAAATTATACATGCCTCCAGAAGCTTTAGTATTTCTTTTCTTACCACTTCTTTCATCTTAGTATTTAACCGTCGTTGGTGATCAACAACCGGTTTCGCGTGTTTCTCCAATTTTATTTTGTGCTGGCATAGAGTGGGACTAATGCCCTTAAGATCATCAAGAGTATATCCAATAGCTGCACGGTGCTTCTTCAGAGTTTTCAATAATTTCTCCTCTTCTGGATCTGAAAGGTTAGCACTAATAATAACAGGATATATCTTCTTTTCATCAAGATAAGCATATTTAAGAGTATCAGGCAATGGTTTAAGATCAAACATGGGATCACCCTTGGGTGGAGGAGGATCCCCTAAGTATTCAACAGGCAAGTTGTGTTTCAAAATAGGTCCCTGTTTAAAGAATACTTCATCTATTTCCCTTCTTTCATTCATAAACATATCATTTTCATGGTCGAGCAAATATTGTTCTAAAGGATCATTAGGAGGCACGACAATAGAAGCAAGACCAATAATTTCATCTTTACTAGGCAAGTCTTTATCATGGGTTGTCTACGAAATTTAGCAAAATTAAACTCATGAGACATATCCCCCAAATCAATAGTAACAACATCCTTTTTGCAATATATCCTAGCATTAACAGTATTCAAGAAGGGTCTACCAAATATAATGGGATAAAAGTTATCTTGTGGGGAACCAAGAACAAGAAAATCAACAGGATATTTAACTTCCCCACACAAGACTTCAACATCTCTAACAATCCCAACTGGTGAAATAGTGTCTCTATCGGCAAGCTTAATTGTTACATCGATTTCCTCTATCTCAGCAGGTGCAATATCATGTATAATATCTTTGTATAAGGAATGAGGTATTGCACTTGCACTAGCACCCATATCACATAAGCCATGATAGCAATGATGTCCTATTTTAATAGAAATAACAGGCATGCCTATAACAGGTCTATGTTTATTTTTAGTGTCAGGTCTAGCAATTCTAGCAGCTTCATCATAGAAGTAAATAACATGCCCATCGATATTATCGGCCAAGAGATCTTTAACCATAGCAATACTAGGTTCAACTTTAATTTGCTCAGGGGGTGTAGGTGTTCTAGTATTACTCTTACGAACCACAATTGAAGCTTTAGCATGATCCTTGTTGGGTAATGCAGTAATTTCAAAAATTTCCTACGCACATGCAAGATCATGGTGATGCATAGCAACGAGAGGGGAGAGTTTTGTCTACGTACCCTCGTAGACCGTAAGCGGAAGCGTTATGACAATGCGGTTGATGTAGTCGTACGTCTTCATGATCGACCGATCCTAGTACCGAAAGTAGGGCACCTCCGCGATCTGTACACATTCAGCTCGGTGACGTCCCATGAACTCACGATCCAGCAGAGTGTTGAGGGAGAGCTTTGTTAGCACGACGGCGTGATGACGGTGATGATGATGCTACCGGAACAGGGCTTCGCCTAAGCACCGCTACAATATGACCGAGGTGGATTATGGTGGAGGGGGGCACCGCACACGGCTAAGGGATCAATGATCAATTTGTGTGTCTATGGGGTGCCCTCTGGCCACGTATATAAAGGATCGAGGGAGGAGGAGGCCGGCCCTCATAGGGCGCGCCCAAAGTGTGGAGTCCTACTAGGACTCCCTAGCATAGCGAACTCGCAACTTTCCCCCTCCGATTCATCTGTCCGAAAACGCGAAACACCGGGGATATTTTCCCGGATGTTTCCCCCCTTCACCAGTACCACCTCATACCGCGTTAGGGCACCCATAGCACCGCTACTTGTCATGTCATGCATCGATATGCATCTGTTTGCATTGTATTCATTGATTCTTCCCCCTCTTCTCTCCGGTAGACTACGAGGCTGACGCTGCTGCTGGTGCCCCGATCGACTACGCTGTTGACGACCCCTCTTTCTTGCCAGAGCAATCAGGCAAGCCCCCCCTGATCACCATATATCGCCTATTCTTCTCTCTACTGCTTGCATTAAAGTAGTGGTTCATGTTACTGCTTTCGGTTAATCCTATTCTATTGCATAGCCTGTCATTGCTGCTACAGTTGTTGATACCTTACCTGCAATCCTAAATGCTTAGTATAGGATGCTAGTTTATCATCAGTGGCCCTACATTTTGTTCGTCTGCCATGCTATACTATCGGGTTGTGATCACTTGGGAGGTGATCGCGGGTATATACTTATATACATAATACATGATACATGGTGGTTACTAAAGTCGGGTCGACTCGTAGAGTACCCACAAGAGATTCTGATGTGGGGGCTGAAGGGGCAGGTGGCTCCATCCAGGTAGTGGTGGGCCTGAGTTCCCGACGGCCCCTGACTGTTACTTATCTGAGGCTTCCGGGAGCGCTTTTCTCTATATAAGAATTTGTCCAGGCTTGTCCTTTGCTACAAAAAGGATTGGGCCACCTTGCTGCACTTTATTTACTTTTGTTACTTGTTGCTCGTTACAAATTATCTTATCACAAAACTATATGTTACCTATAATTTCAGTGCTTGCAGAGAATACCTTGCTGAAAACCTCTTATCATTTCCTTCTGCTCCTCGTTGGGTTTGACACTCTTACTTATAGAAAGGACTATGATAGACCCCCTATACTTGTGGGTCATCATCATACTAAGACATATAGAGAAAATCCTTGAGCTAGATGCAGCAAAGCATTCAAGTTCTTAGTAACTTCAGTTTTCACACATGATGAGTTCTGATGTAGGCAAACACATGGAAAAGAGACTAAACAGTGCAGGGTATTGCAACCTAGTGCTAAGCAATGACTAGGAGGCACACCCGATCAAAAATGGAACCTTCTTGCTGTGCTGACCATCTCACAAGCAAAGTGCCACCTCCAGCATGAGCAGGCACCTTGAGTGATTAAGTCAACACAAAATGATGCACTTAGAAATTTTATGAAAAGGCACAAGCAAAGTACCACCTCCTGCACAAGCAGGTACCTTGAGTGATTTTATTTTGATTTTATGAAAAGGCACAAGCAAAGTACCACCTCCTGCACGAGCAGGTACCTTGAGTGATTTGATTTTGATTTTATGTTAAGTCACAAGCAAAGTACTACCTCCTGCATGAGAAGGTACCTTGAGTGGTTTGATTAAGAATTTATGGAATATGCACAAGCAAAATACTACCTCCTGCACGAGCAGGTATCTTGAGTGATTCTTCACCAAAAAATGCAGATAAAAAGTAACTCATGAAAGCAAGTCTAGGGACTTGACAAGACAATAGACCATATCCGACCCAAGCCACATAGGTCTAAGCAACAAGTCTCTAGTGGTTCCAGGTGTGATATCAAATGGAGTCCAAACTAGCTAGCCACAACATAGATCAGAGTTGCAATACAAAGCACAAGTAGATTCTCAAGTGAAAGTGATAAACTAGCATAGAACTCATCATATGGTCAACATGTTTATTTAGTTCAACTTCATTTACAATTAAAACTAGCATGCAAAGGGTTATCCATATATGGCAAACCATGAAAGAATGAGCTAGACAATAAGCATAACATGGCCAAGAGCAACTTCATTATGAACATTTCTTCAACAAAAGAATCATCAAAGCTCAAAGGTATCTTACATATGATGAAATGTGAAATATGATACATATGAACAAAGAAAAACACAACTCCCCCTTCACAAGATCTCATAGGGGCCGACGACCCCCAAATCTCCCCGCAAAGAAGCAAAACGACTAACATCCAAAGGTTTGGTAAAAATATCGGCAAGCTGATGCTCAGTATCAACATACAGGAGCTCTATATCACCTTTCTCCACATGGTCTCTTATGAAGTGGTAGCGCAGCTCAATGTGTTTAGTTCTAGAGTGTTGGACTGGATTCTTAGCAATACTTATCGCAGCAGTGTTATCGCAGAAAAGTGGAACAGAAGAAATGAAAATCCCAAAGTTCTATAAAGTAGAAGAGATCCAAAGAATCTGACTACAACTGCTCGCAGCTGCTACATACTCTGCCTCGGTTGTGCTCTGTGCTACACTAGATTGCTTCCTAGAAGACCAACAAATAAGGGAAGTACCTAGAAAGTGACAAGTGCCAGAAGTGCTCTTGCGGTGTATCCTACACCCACCAAAGTCTGAATCTACAAACCCCCTAACTCCTAAACCAGAAGAACTGGTAACCACAGGCCAAAATCAGGTGTTCCTTGGAGGTACCTTAAAATGTGTTTGATGGCTTGCTTGTGTGAGTCTCTTGGGGAAGCCTGAAAATGAGCACACAGGCACACTGCAAATTGTATGTCTGGCCTTGTTGCAGTCAAGTACAGTAGTGAGCCAATCATGCTTCTGTATTCTCGCTGGTCCACCACCTCAACATTGTCATCTACATCAAGTATTGTGGTAGTGGACATTGGGGTATGGAGTGGCTTGGAATCGCTCATCCCAAACTTCTTTAACATGTCCTTTGTGTACTTGCCTTGATATACAAAGGTGCCCTGCTTTGTTTGCTTGATTTGCAGTCCAAGTAAGAAGAATAGCTCACCCATCATGGACATCTCAAATTCATCACTCATGTCTTTGGAAAACTTAGCACAAAGAGCATTAGACGAGCCACCAAAGATGATATCATCTACGTAAATTTGCACTAATTATGATGCCTAAGAGTGAACAAGGTTTTATCAGCTTCACCCATTTTAAAACCTTTTCTTGATTAAAAACCCTTTGAGTCTATCATACCAAGCTCTAGGGGCTTGCTTAAGACCATAAAGAGCATTCTGCAATTTATAAACATGGTTTGGGAGCTTGTCATTTTCAAAACCAGGGGGCTGTTTTACATAAACTTCTTCATCAATGAAACCATTTAGAAAAACACTTTTGATATCCATTTGAAATAACTTAAAACCCTTGGAAGCAGAGTAAGCAAATAAAATACGTATCGCCTCCAATCATGCAATAGGTGCAAAAGTCTCGTCAAAATCAAAACCCTGAATTTGAGAATAACCTTGAGCAACTAGGCGAGCCTTATTGCGAACAACTTGGCCGTCCTCTCCCTGCTTATTTTTGAAAACCCACTTGGTTCCAATGACATTTATACTCTGGTCAAATAGGGGTTTTACAAGTTGCCAGACCTTGTTCCTCTCAAAGTTTTCTAACTCCTCATGCATTGCCCTAATCCAGTTTTCATCTTCTAACGCATGGCTAACATCTCGAGTATCAAAAGATGCAACAAATGCAGTATGTGCAAAATCTGAGAAATGAGTGGACCTAGAGTGCAAAGTACGTTCAGAGATGTTGCCGATGATCAGATCTGGTGGGTGAGCATGATGAAGACGTAGAGATCCCTGAAGGACATCAGAAGCAGGTGAGGAAGTAGTTGTGGTAGCCTCTGCCTCAGCTGAAGTGGAGGTAGGATAAGGAGCCATCGATGTTGAGGGCACGGATGTTGTTGGGGATATAACTATTAGGCATGACCCGCCCAGGAGGGGCCGGGTCATCCCTATAACAATTCACCGTAATGAAGCCCAAGATTGTACGGCGGTTCACAGATAGGCTTAGTATAAGGCCCAGGCCCGAAGGCGGCTCAAGACCCGTAGAGATAAAAGCCGTATGTACATGACTTGTATTGTAAGGCAGGAATAGTTAGAGACCGAGCCGGACAATGTTTATGAGCCGTCCGGGACTCTATGAGCCGTCGAGCATCAGCCTCTGTATATAAAGGGATGACCCGGGCGGCGGTTTAGGACAAGAAAAGACGGATCGAAAGCTAGGTCAAGAAGATTCGCTCCCTAGCAATCGAAACATAAGCAATACCACCTCAAACTGGATTAGGCTTTTACCTTCATCACAAGGGGCCGAACCAGTATAAACTCTCGTGTCCTTTGTCCCGTTTTAACCCCTTTAAGCTTCCTACTTGTGATGGCTCAACACTTAAGTCCTTTCACTATTACATCTACCGTGAAAATTCCATGACAGTTGGTGCCCACCGTGGGGCCAGCACACGGTGGATTTGAGTTCTTGAAGGGCAACTTCAAAGGGCTCAAGGGATACGATGTTTGGGCCGGATGACCAAGAGTGGTCGCGGCAAGCTCTACATCGACGATGCAAGCTGGGGCCCCGACGTCGGCTCAATTGAGTACGTGTACCGGGTCCCCTTCGGCGGGATCCACGTCTTCATCGGCCGGATTGGCGAGCCGGACATCTGCACCGACATCATCGAGACGGCTCAGCATGCGAGACCCGCCCGGGCTTAGCTGACCGTGAAGCGTGCCTTCGTGGGATGCATCCATGGAGGGGGATTTTCTGAAAGATCTGTGTCTGGTGGTGAGACGGCCGTCCAATCTGATGGCGAGTCATCCACGGGTCAGACAGATTCGTTGTATCAACTGCAAGATGGTGGGCTTGGGGGCTGTTCCGATGGTAGCAGTATTCCGAACCCCTTTGAGCCGCCGAGCAGAGCGGGGATCTTCATGGATGGCACGCAACCCGTTCAAAACTCTACGGCTGCGGCAGCAATAACCTTCGGATCAGCGGCAGCCGAGGCAGGATACCCTGTGCACCTGCTGGCTCAGGTGTTGATGGAACTCATGGATAGGATGACAGCCCTGTTAACCGTCGTGGTTACTCCAGTGGATCAGGATCAACATGATGCAGAAGTGGCATGGTTACGTGAGGAGGTAGCACAAGCCAAGGAAAACCTAGCAGCGGAGGACGTCAGGATGGCCGCAGAGCGGGCAGCTTTGGATGCTCGAGCACAGCAGATTCAATCTGAGGCTTTTCAGCTTACGATGAATATGAACACATCAAATGAGGTCATGAGAAGAAGGCACCACAAGTCTCAACCCCGTCTGCCTCTAACATATGATCCTAGAAACCTCTTCCGCACACCCGGTGCAAGCCCAAGTAACCTGCCGGAGGTAAACCACGTTGCAACACCCGGGGCGGGGACGCCGGGTTAGCCACGGTGATGGAACCTCCTCGGATGAATACTGCTCCACCTCATTATGTACCGATGCTGCCGGGTCATTATTCTAACCCTTTGGAGAACATGATCGCTGCGGCGGCGCGATTGGCGGCTCTCACAGTGAAGGTGACTCTCCGACGGTGATTGAAACCCGATGGGTCAGATAAGTTCTTCAAACGGCTCTAGCGCAGCAAGAGGCATATTCTTACAGTCGAGACAGCGTTCATTCGACCCCTCGCCTAAGCCGGAGTCCAAGTTATAGCTGACACATGGATTCAACAACTGTTTCAAGCAACTCTCGGCGCCATGACCAGCCGGGCGGGCATGACCCGGCGCGTGATGGAGCTCTCAATTTGGTTAACCAGGACGGGATACGCCAAGAAGCTGAGCGGGCAGTTCAGCAGGCGGCTCAGCGGGCGGCTTACCAGTCTTTTTCGGTTTATCCGACGACTTCTGTTGAGGCAGGCGTAACCGCGAGCACTGGAGGTGTCCCTTGTTTGGTGTCGGCTCTGCGTAATGAGCATTTGCCCAAGGATTTCAAGGGGCCTCGAAAGGTACCTAATCATATGGCCGATTTATAGCCCGGGGCATGGATTGAAAGTTATGAGATGGCCATGGAATTATTGGAAGTCGGTGATGCAGCAATGGACAAGTACTTCACCATGATGTTGGATGGGACGGCCCGCACTTGGTTAAAGGGGCTGCCACCCAACTCCATTAGTTCGTGGGCAGAGTTGAAGGCCCGGTTTATTCAAAACTTCAAGGACATATGCAAGCAGCCCATGTCAATTGTGGATTTGACTAATTGCAAGCAAGAGGAAGGTGAGTCCATGACCCATTGGGTGCGCCGGGTCAAGGCCATAATACATTCATCTGATAAGATGGATGCCGGCTCTGCAGTCTTAATGTTGGAGAAGAATTTCTGTTTTACGCCTCTGAAACAGAAGCTGGGGCGGCTCAAGCGTGATTGTAATGACATGGGTCAGTTAATGGTGGCTCTAGTCAAGTACATTGATTCTGATAGTACAAAGGATCCCGAGTCTGATGAGGAGAAGACATGGAAGGGAAAGAAGAATGGCAATGGTAAGGGTCAGCAACATAACCCGGCGAATCAAGGTGGCAATAATAAACGTAAGGCTGACGATAGTTTGGAGTTTGTGGCTAACGCTAATGCACAGGGCAACAATCCACCTAGTCAGGTCCCACTCTTGAGAAGTTATTAAATGAGCCCTGTCCAAGGCAAGGTACTCAGTAGAAACTAGCCACTCACCTATGGAAGGACTGTATGATCATGAAGGCTTTCAAAAACTCTAACATGTTCGACGACAATCATGGGCCGGGCAGTGGCTCAGGTGGCGGCAGTTTTCATGGCCTGGGCGGCGATTCAAATTTCGGTTTTCAAGGCTCTCAAGGAAATCAAGGTGGCTATAACCAGCAATCCGGTCAGGGAGGTCAGCAGCAGCAGCAGTATGGATATCAGAGCAACCCAAAGCAGTTGAACAGTGGACAGTATCATGTGTTCACCACCAGTTTGTGCAAACAGGACCAGAAGCTTCATTAGAGGCATGTAAACACTATTGAGCCGGTAGTTCCTCGTTAGTTAAGATGGTCTGAGCAGCCTATTCTGTGGAGTAGGGCAGATCACCCTCCCCGGGTTGACAATTTGGGTCACTTGGCTTAGGTGGTGGCGCCTCAAGTTAGTGGATATAAATTCACTAAGGCGCTCATGGACGGAGGCAGTAGCATCAACATTCTCTATTATGAGACTTTCCGACGTATGGGGTTGACTGATAAAAACCTTAAGACGTCTAACACTGTTTTCCATGGAGTAGTGCCTAGTAAGTCGGCGTATCCAGTGGGTAAGATTGAGCTGGAGGTAGCCTTTGGAGATGAGCATGATTCTAGGGCTGAGAAATTAACTTTTGAAGTGGTCAAAATCAAGAGCCCGTATCACACCCTGTTTGGATGGCCGGCTTATGCCAAGTTCATGGCGCGACCTTGTTATGTTTATCTCTAGCTTAAGATACCGGGTCATTAGGGTACTATCACCGTGCATGGGAGTCGGAAGATAGCCTTGGAATGTGAGGAAGGCGATGCTACCTATGCCGAATCCGTGTGTGCGATAAAGGAATTGAAGTTTTATAAGGACAATGTTGACCTGGCAGACATGACGTCTTTGAAGAAGCCAACCGCAGAACATGAGTCGGTGTTAAAGTTTAAATCGGCTGATGAAACCAAGCTTGTTGATTTTGTCCCACGCGACTCATCTAAGTAGTTCAGTATCAGTGCTAATCTGGAACCTAAATAGGAAAGCGCGCTCATCGAGTTCATCCGTGAGAACCGGGACATCCTTGCATGGAAACCTTCTGACATGCCGGGTGTACCGAGAGAACTCACTGAGCACACTCTCAATATTGATCCAAAGTTTAAGCCGGTCAGGTAGTTTCTTCGACGGTTCAATGAAGAAAGGCGTAAGGCTATTGGTGAGGAAGTGGCCCGGCTCTTGGCAGCCAGGTTCATTATTGAAGTCTTCCATCCGGAGTGGTTGGCTAACCTGCTGCTCGTGCTTAAAAAGAATGGCACCTGGCGTATGTGTGTGGACTACATGGACTTAAACAAGTCTTGTTTGGCTGATCCTTTCGCTCTTCCTCGTATTGATCAAATCATTGATGCTATGGCAAGTTATGAGCGCTCGAGTTTTTTGGATGCTTATTCTGGGTATCATCAGATCAAAATGGCGGTTAAGGACCAGGAGAAGACGGCTTTTATTACTCCATTTGGAGCCTTCTGCTATGTATCTACGCCTTTTGGGCTTAAGAGTGCCTAGGCGACTTATCAGTGGTGTGTGCAGAACTGTCTTCACAGTCAGATTGGGTGCAATGTTCATGCTTATGTGGATGACATCGTAGTGAAGTCCAGATAGAAGGAGACCTTGATAGATGATCCTAAGGAAACCTTTGATAACCTCCGGGTCTACAAGATGATGCTTAACCCGGCCAAGTGTGTTTTTGGAGTACCAGCAGGCAAGCTTTTGGGTTTTCTGGTTTTTACTAGAGGTATCGAGGCTAACCCGAAGAAGATTAAGGCAATCACTTCTTTGGCTATACTGGCGTGTATCAATGATGTTCAGTGTTTGGCGGGTTGTATTGCCGCTTTAAGCCGGTTCATAAGCCGGCTAGGTGAGAAGGCCATACCGCTGTACCAGATGATGAAGAAGACAGACGATTTTTTCTGGAGTGATGCTGCTAATACCGCCTTTGAGGATTTGAAGAGACCGCTCGCTGAGCCGCCGGTCCTTGATGCTCCTATTGATAAGGAGCCATTATTATTATATGTGGCTGCTAACACCCGTGCTGTCAGCGTGGCCATTGTAGTAGAGCGCAAGGAGGCTGGCAAGGAATATCCGGTTCAACGGACGGTTTACTACGTCAGTGAGGTGCTCATTGAGTCCAAACAGAGATATCCACATTGGCAGAAACTTGTTTATGGAGTGTTCATGCCAAGCCGGAAGCTTAAGCATTATTTTCAGGGTCATCCCATCACTGTGGTTAGTCTCTGCTCCTTTAGGAGATATTATTCAAAATAGAGAAGCCACATGACGAGTTGCCAAGTGGGCCATTGAACTTGGGCCTCATGGTTTAAAGTATGTGCCACGCACTGCCATTAAATGTCAAGCACTAGTGGATTTCATCAATGATTGGACAAAGCTGCAGATGCCTGAAGAGAAGCCAGATAACACATATTGGACTATTCATTTTGATGGCTCCAGGCAATTCGAGGGCTCGGGGCTGGAGTTGTTTTAGCTTCCCCTCGAGGTGACAAATTTTGTTATGTGCTACGGTTGATGTTTCCCTGTACTAACAATGCAGATGAGTATGAGGCCTTGCTCCATGGTCTTCGGATGGCTAAGGAGATGAGCTTGAGCCGGGTAAGATGCTTTGGCGACTCAGATTTGGTGGCTCAACAAGTATCAGGCAAGTGGGATTCCAAGGATCCTCTCATGGCGGCTTATCACCACGAAGTTGATGCCATTGCTGGACACTTCAAGGGTTACCAAGTGGAACACATTGATCACAGAAAGAATGAAGCGGCTGATGCTTTAAGCCGGTTGGGGTCTCAGTGATACGTCTCCAACGTATCTATAATTTTTGATTGCTCCATGCTATATTATCTACTGTTTTGGGCACCATTGGGCTTTCTTATCCACTTTTATATTATTTTTGGGACTAACCTATTAACCAGAGGCCCAGCCCAGATTTGTTGTTTTATGCCTATTTTGGTGTTTTGAAGAAAAGGAATATCAGACGGACGAAATGGAACGAAATCAACTGGAGAAGTTATTTTTGGAACACATGATGGACTTGGACCCCACGTCAAGGAAGGAACGAGGTGCTCACGAGGGTGGGGGGCGCCCCCCTACGGCGCACCCCCTGTCTCGTGGGGCCCTCGTGGCTCCCCTGACGTACCTCCTGCACCCATATATACCTACGTGACCTAAAACTTCCAGAACGCAACATAGATCGGGAGTTCCGCCACCAGAAGCCTCCGTAGCCACCGAAAACCAATCTAGACCCGTTCCGGCACCCTGCCGGAGGGGGGAACCCTCACCGGTGGCCATCTTCATCATCCCGGTGCTCTCCACAACAAGGAGGGAGTAGTTCTCCCTCGGGGCTGAGGGTATGTACCAGTAGCTATGTGTTTGATCTCTCTCTCATGTTCTTGAGATGATACGATCTTGATGTATCACGAGCTTTGCTATTATATTTGGATCCTATGATGTTTCTTTCCCCCTCTACTCTCTTGTAATGAATTGAGTTTTCCCCTTTGAAGTTATCTTATCGGATTGAGTCTTTAAAGACTTGAGAACACTTGATGTATTTCTTGCCGTGGATATCTGTGGTGACAATGGGATACCGCGTGCCACTTGATGTATGTTAAGGTGACCAACTTGCGGGTTTCGTGACATTGGGAACCTATGCATAGGGGTTGGCACACGTTTTCGTCGTGATTCTCTGGTAGAACTTCGGGGCACTCTTTGAGGTCCTTTGTGTTGGTTGAATAGATGAATCTGAGATTGTGTGATGCATATCGTATAATCATACCCACGGATACTTGAGGTGACATTGGAGTATCTAGGTGACATTAGGGTTTTGATTGATTTGTGTCTTAAGGCGTTATTCTAGTATGAACTCTAGGGCTGTTTGTGACACTTATAGGAATAGCCCAACGGATTGATTGGAAAGAATAACTTGAGGTGGTTTCGTACCCTACCATAATCTCTATGTTCGTTCTCCGCTATTAGTGACTTTGGAGTGACTCTTTGTTGCATGTTGAGGGATAGTTTTATGATCCAATTATGTTAGTATTGTTGAGAGGACTTACACTAGTGAAAGTATGAACCCTAGGCCTTATTTCCTATCATTGCAATACCGTTTACGATCACTTTTATCACTTTTTACCTTGCTGTTTTTATAATTTCGGATTACAAATACCTTTATCTACTATCCATATACCACTTGTATCACCATCTCTTCGCCGAACTAGTGCACCTATACAATTTACTATTGTATTGGGTGTGTTGGGGACACAAGAGACTCTTTGTTATTTGGTTGCAAGGTTGCTTGAGAGAGACCATCTTCATCCTACGCCTCCTACGAATTGATAAACTTAGGTCATCCACTTGAGGGAAATTTGCTACTATCCTACAAACCTCTGCACTTGGAGGCCCAACAACGTATACAAGAAGAAGGTTGTGTAGTAGACATCAAGCTCTTTTCTGGCACCGTTGCCGGGGAGGTTAGCGCTTGAAGGTATATCTTTAGATCTTGCAATCGAGTCTTTTAGTTTCTTGTTTTATCACTAGTTTAGTTTATAAAAGAAAACTACAAAAAATGGAATTGAGTTTGTCTCATACGCTTCATCTTTTTGATATCTTTCGTGAGTATGATGGAAAGAATAATTGTGCTCAAGTGCTAGAAGAAGAAATCTATAAATTGTTTGGCACTAAATATTTGAATGATGAGCATGATTGCAATTTTGTTAGTATGAATTATTTGAATATCCATGATGCTAATGATATGCAAAGCCACAAGCTTGGGGAAGCTATGTTTGATGAAGATGATATTTTTTGTCCCCCAAGCTTTGATGAGAAAATTTACTATGATGGAAGCATGCCTCCTATCTATGATGATTATTGTGATGAAACGTATGCTTTAAAGAATAATAATAACAATGAACCTTGTCATCTTGATCTTAATTTTTAATCCCATGATAGTTACTTTGTTGAGTTTGCTCCCACTATTATTCATGAGAAGAATTTTACTTATGTGGAGAGTAGTAAATTTTCTATGCTTGTAGATCATGAAAAGAATGCTTTAGGTTCTGGTTATATTGTTGAATTCATTCATGATGCTACTGAAAATTATTATGAGGGAGGAACATATGCTTGTAGGAATTGCAATAATATCAAGTTTCCTCTCTATGTGCTTAAAATTTCGAAGTTATGCTTGTTTTGCCCTCCTATGCTAGTTGATTATTGTTCCCATAAGTTGTTTGCTCACAAAATCCCTATGCATAGGAAGTATGTTAGACTTAAATGTGTTAGTCATATTCTTCATGATGCTCTCTTTATGTTACAATTCTTATCCTTTATGTGAGCATCATTGAAATCATCGTGCCTAGCTAGGGGCATTAAACGATAGCGCTTGTTGGGAGGCAACCGAATTTTATTTTTGTTCCTTGCTTTTTGTTCCTGTTTAGTAATAAATAATTCATCTAGCCTCTGTTTAGATGTGGTTTTATGATTTTAATTAGTGTTCGTGCCAAGTAGAACCTTTGGGAAGAGTTTGGGAAAGTCTTGTTGATCATGCTGTAAAAAACAGAAACTTTAGCGCTCACGAGAATTGCTGCCATTTTCATTTGGAGAGTGATATTTAGTTAATTCTTTTTGAAGATGATTAATAGATAACTTCCTCAGGTCCAGCAATTTATTTGAGAATTTTATGAGTTCCAGAAGTATACGTTTGATCCATATTACTACAGACTGTTCGGTTTTTGACAGATTCTGTTTTTCGTGTGTTGTTTGCTTAGTTTGATGAACCTATGAGTAGTATCGGAGGGTATGAACCATAGATAAGTTGAAATAAAGTAGATATTACACCAATATAAATAAATAATGAGTTCATTACAGTACCTTGAAGTGGTGATTTATTTTCTTATACTAACGGAGCTTACGAGTTTTCTGTTAAGTTTTGTGTTGTGAAGTTTTCTAGTTTTGGGTAATGATTCGATGGACTATGGAATAACGAGTGGCAAGAGCCTAAGATTGAGGATTCCCAAGGCACCCCAAGGTAATATTCAAGGATAGCCAAGAGCCTAAGCTTGGGGATGCCCCGGAAGGCATCCCCTCTTTCGTCTTCGTTCATCGGTAACTTTACTTGGAGCTATATTTTTATTCACCACATGATATGTGTTTTGCTTGGAGCGTCAATTTATTTTGTTAGGATTTGCTTGCTGTTATTTAGAACAATGTTTTGCATCTTTTATTTCAATAAAATTGGCATTGATAGCCTTTACTATGCCTATATTACAAGTATACATGTTGCTGTTTGAAAACAGAAAGTTTACCGCTGTTGCAATAATTCCCTAGAAAAGTCAGAATGTGATAAAATGTTGAAACCTTTTGCATATTAAGCTCTGATAAATTTAATACAGTGGGAATTTTCTTTCATAATTTTTGGAGCTAGGAAAGTATGGATGTTGCAGCATTCTTTACAGACTATCCTGTTTAGGCAGATTGCTGTTATGTTTGCATTGTTTGCACATGTTTGCTTCTTTAATGATTCTATTTGAGGATGGGACTATTAAATATGCAGAGGAATTTAGTATTCAATGTTGAATAATAATTTTAGTGATTTGCTACAGTAGAGTATGATAAGGTTTTGGCAATGGTTTATACTAACTTATCTCATGAGTCCTTGTTGAGTTTTGTGTGGATGAAGCTTTTGAGATTTAGGGAGACAGTGATATGAGAGGAATTAAGGAGACACAAAATCTCAAGCTTGGGGATGCCCAAGACACCTCAAGATAATATTTCAAGAAGTCTCAAGCATCTAAGCTTGGGGATGCCCCGTTGACATCCCACCTTTCTTCTTCAACAATTATCGGTTAGTATCGGTTGATCCTAAGTTTTTGCTTCTTCACATGATGTTTGCTATTCTTAGATGTCATTTTATTTTGCTTTGCTTGCTGTTTTAATAGAGTACCAAGATTTGAAATTATTAAATGTTAGAGAGTCTTCACATAGTTGCATAATTATTCGACTACTCATTGATCTTCACTTATATCTTTCGGAGTAGTTTGTCATTTGCTCTAGTGCTTCACTTATATCTTTTAGAGCATGGTGGTAGTTTTATTTTGAAGAAATAGATGAACTCTCATGCTTCACTTATATTATTTTGAGAGTCTTAAATAGCATGGTAATTTTCTTAAAATCCTAATATGCTAGGTATACAAGATTAATAATAAAATTCTCTTATGAGTGTTTTGAATACTATGAGAAGTTTGATACTTGATGATTGTTTTGAGATATGAGGATGGTAATATTAGAGTCATGCTAGTTGAGTAGGTGTGAATTTGAGAAATACTTGTGTTGAAGTTTGTGATTCCCGTAGCATGCACGTATGGTGAACCGTTATGCAATGAAGTCAGAGCATGATTTATTTATTGATTGTCTTCCTTATGAGTGGCGGTCGTGGACGAGCGATGGTCTTTTCCTACCAATCTATCCCCCTAGGAGCATGCGCGTAGTACTTTGTTTCGATAACTAATAGATTTTTGCAATAAGTATGTGAGTTTTTTATGACTAATGTTGAATCCATGGATTATACGCACTCTCACCCTTCCACCATTGCTAGCCTCTCTAGTACCGCACAACTTTCGCCGGTACCATAAACCCACCATATACCTTCCTCAAAACATCTGCCATACCTACCTATTATGGCATTTCCATAGCCATTCCGAGATATATTGCCATGAAACTTTCCACCATTCCATTTATTATGACACACTTCATCATTATCATATTGCTTAGCATGATCATGTAGTTTACATAGTATTTGTGGCAAAGCCACCGTTCATTATTATTTCATACTTGTCACTCTTGATTCATTGCATATCCCGGTACACCGCCAGAGGCATCCATATAGAGTCATACTTTGTTCTAGTATCGAGTTGTATCATTGAGTTGTAAATAAATAGAAGTGTGATGATCATCATTCAATAGAGTATTGTCCCAAAAAAGGCCAAATAAAAAAAGAAAGGCAAAAATAAAAAATAAAAAAATAAAAGGGACAATGCTACTATCTTTTTACCACACTTGTGCTTCAAAGTAGCACCATGATCTTCATGATAGAGAGTCTCCTATGTTGTCACTTTCATATACTAGTGGGAATCTTTCATTATAGAACTTGGCTTGTATAATCCAATGATGGGCTTCCTCAAAATGCCCTAGGTCTTCGTGAGCAAGCGAGTTGGATGCACACCCACTAGTTTATTTTGTTGAGCTTTCATACATTTATAGCTCTAGTGCATCCGTTGCATGGCAATCCCTACTCACTCACATTGATATATATTGATGGGCATCTCCATAGCCCGTTGATACGCCTAGTCGATGTGAGACTATCTTCTCCCTTTTTTATCTTCTCCACAACCACCATTCTATTCCACCTATAGTGCTATATCCATGGCTCACTCTCATGTATTGCGTGAAGATTAAAAAAGTTTGAGAACATCAAAAGTATGAAACAATTGCTTGGCTTGTCATCGGGGTTGTGCATGATTTAAATATTTTGTGTGGTGAAGATGGAGCATAGCCAGACTATATGGTTTCATAGGGATAGCTTTCTTTAGCCATGTTATTTTGAGAAAACATAATTGCATTGTTAGTATGCTTGAAGTATTATTATTATTATTATGTCAAAATGAACTTTTGTCTTGAATCTTTCGGATCTGAATATTCATATCAGAAGTAGGAAGAATTACATTGAAATTATGCCAACTAGCATTCCACATCAAAAATTATCTTTTTTTTTATCATTTACCTACTTGAGGACGAGCAGGAATTAAGCTTGGGGATGCTTGATACGTCTCCAACGTATCTATAATTTTTGATTGCTCCATGCTATATTATCTACTGTTTTGGGCAATATTGGGCTTTATTATCCACTTTTATATTATTTTTGGGACTAACCTATTAACCGGAGGCCCAGCCCAGATTTGTTGTTTTATGCCTATTTCAGTGTTTTGAAGAAAAGGAATATCAGACGGAGTCGAAACGGAACGAAATCAACTAGAGAAGTTATTTTTGGAAGGAAACAAACCTGATGGACTTGGACCCCACGTCAAGGAAGGAACGAGGTGCTCACGAGGGTGGGGCCGCCCCCCTAGGGCGCGCCCCCTTGTCTCGTGGGGCCCTCGTGGCTCCCCTGACGTACCTCCTGCACCCATATATACCTACGTGACCTAAAACTTCCAGAACGCAACATAGATCGGGAGTTCCGCCGCCAGAAGCCTCCGTAGCCACCGAAAACCAATCTAGACCCGTTGCGGCACCCTGCGGGAGGGGGGAACCCTCACCGGTGGCCATCTTCATCATCCCGGTGCTCTCCATGACAAGGAGGGAGTAGTTCTCCCTTGGGGCTAAGGGTATGTACCAGTAGCTAAGTGTTTGATCTCTTCTTGAGATGATACGATCTTGATGTATCGTGAGCTTTGCTATTATATTTGGATCCTATGATGTTTCTTTCCCCCCTCTACTCTCTTGTAATGAATTGAGTTTTCCCCTTTGAAGTTATCTTATCGGATTGAGTCTTTAAAGACTTGAGAACACTTGATGTATGTCTTGACATGGATATCTATGGTGACAATGGGATACCACGTGCCACTTGATGTATGTTAAGGTGACCAACTTGCGGGTTTCGTGACATTGGGAACCTATGCATAGGGGTTGGCACACGTTTTCGTCGTGATTCTCCGGTAGAACTTTGGGGCACTCTTTGAGGTCCTTTGTGTTGGTTGAATAGATGAATCTGAGATTGTGTGATGCATATTGTATAATCATACCCACGGATACTTGAGGTGACATTGGAGTATCTAGGTGACATTAGGGTTTTGATTGATTTGTGTCTTAAGGTGTTATTCTAGTACGAACTCTAGGGCTGTTTGTGACACTTATAGGAATAGCCCAACGGATTGATTGGAAAGAATAACTTTGAGGTGGTTTCGTACCCTACCATAATCTCTTCGTTCGTTCTCCGCTATTAGTGACTTTGGAGGGACTCTTTTTTGCATGTTGAGGGATAGTTTTATGATCCAATTATGTTAGTATTGTTGAGAGGACTTACACTAGTGAAAGTATGAACCCTGGGCCTTATTTCCTATCATTGCAATACCGTTTACGCTCACTTTTATCACTTGTTACCTTGCTGTTTTTATAATTTCAGATTACAAATACCTTTATCTACTATCCATATACCAGTTGTATCACCATATCTTCGCCGAACTAGTGCACCTATACAATTTACCATTGTATTGGGTGTGTTGGGGACACAAGAGACTCTTTGTTATTTGGTTGCAGGGTTGCTTGAGAGAGACCATCTTCATCCTACGCCTCCTACGGATTGATAAACCTTCGGAAATCCACTTGAGGGAAATTTGCTACTGTCCTACAAACCTCTGCACTTGGAGGCCCAACAACGTCTACAAGAAGAAGGTTGTGTAGTAGACATCACTCAGCATAAGCCGGTGCCACCTAACACTTTCGTAGATGTTCTGCATAACCCTTCTGTCAAGTTGCCTACAGAGGAAGACCTGGCTGTTCCAGACGCGGAAGCACAATTGGTGGCGGCTCTTCACGTCATCCCAGATTGGACAGTGCCATATTTGGCTTATATGACCCGGGGAGAGTTGCCTGAGGATGAGACCTTGGCTAGACAGATAACCCGGCGATCTAAATCGATGACAATTGCCAATGGTGAGTTGCATCATCGCAGTGTCACAGGGGCATTTCAGCGATGTGTCTCTCCTGGGGAAGGTCAAGAAATTCTTTGTGAAATCCATGAAGGAGATTGTGGCCATCATGTCGGTTCAAAATCCCTTGTATCCAAAGCCTTCCGTCATGGTTTTTACTGGCTGACGGCTCACGCTGATGTGGAGGATCTAGTCAGTAGGTGTGATGGTTGCCAGAAATTCTCACGACGCGCACATGTGCCGGTTCAAGAGTTGCGGATGATTCCAATTACTTGGCCGTTTGCAGTCTGGGGGATCGACATGGTTGGACCTTTCAAAAGGTCCAAAGATAAAAAGACACACCTTTTGGTGGCAGTTGACAAATTCACAAAGTGGGTTGAGGCAGAGCCGATTAGTAAGTGTGATGCAGCCATGGCGGTTCAATTCATGTGTCACACCCTAGCTAGTCCATGCATTAGAGTGTGCATCATGTTTACTTTCATCAGAAACTTGAAATGGGGAAGACAGAACCCCCAGCACCCCCCCTGAAATCAACTAGGGTTTACTAAAAATAAATTCAATGAACCTGAAATGCCCTTCTAAAATGTTCACCCTCTTTGCCTTGGGTTAGAACCTTTGGGAAAATAGGTGCACATTTTTCTAGGTCAACAGAAGGTCACTGATTTAATTCATAAATATTTGAATTTGGGCATTTAAATGCTATTAAATAATTCAAGTGCTCAAATAATTCTGAAAGTAATTGTTTGCTATTAGGAATAATCCCAATAGGACTCACAAATATTTTCAGGATTTTAGAAAGTGCCTAGGTATTTTAATTAAAGCCCTAAAGCTACAGAATAATAGAAAAGAAAACAAAATCAAAAAAAGGGGAGAAGAACCTTACCTGGCGCCACCCACCAGGCCCACCTGCCGGCCCAGCCCAGCCGCCGCGCCAGCGAGCAGCTTGGCTTGGCCAGGCAGGCAGGCAGGTGCTCGACGGCGGCACCAGCGCGCGCCACGCAGCAGGCTGCCGTCCTGCTTCCTCCCCTCGCCGCCTCGACCCCCTGGACCGGCTCCACGTCGCCGTCTCGACCCCCTGGACACGCTCACTCGCCCCTGCCTCTCTCTCTCGCTCCCCTCCGCCATGGCCGACGCTGCTGAGCTCGCGCCACCGTGAAAACCCCATCCACCGACGTCCCCGTGATGCACCACCGTGTCCATCCTCTCCGCGTCGTCAACTCCTTCGAGCAGCCAAGCCCCGAGCGCTCACACGCTCTGCAACGACTTCTTCGACCTCGTCTTCACCGAGCCTCGCCGGAGATCCCCTTCGACGTCACCGCCGCATCGACTCATCCCCGACCGTGCCATCTACCTCTTCGTGATCGCCGTGAGCTGCTGCACCTCCCCAACCTCTCCGTTCCTCTTCTCGTGCACCACAGCAAGCACACGAAGCTCACCCGCACCCGCCACCGTGGAGCTCGTCGCCGACGTGTCTCCGGCCAAACTCCGGCCACGCCACTTAGCCTATCATCTTCACTGCATCCCTAGGGGCACAACGCACCTCACCACGCGCCTCGACGTGCCCCGTAGCCTCGGGCTCACTTTCGCCCGACTCCGGCGACCGCAAGGCTCGTCGCCGGCGACGTTCCCGGCCACCCCGAGCCCAACCACCACCACCAAACGCCGCGGGTTGTCCCCAGCTACCCGTAGCTGCTCTCCGCGCACCAAATGGTGCCCCGTGGGCGATTTCCGCAGCGCGCCACCGCGTCTGGCCTCGTCGGCGGCTAAACGCCGGCAGGCTTTGACCCACTGACCGGGGAGGTTTGACCTGCTGACGTGGGTTGACTTCCCCCCCCCCCTCTCCCACTGACATGCGGGCCCCGCCCGGCTAATTACCCTGTTAGTGCTAACTAAATAGATTAGTTAATTAGTATAGTCACTGACTAGTGGGCCCCGCCTGTTAATTAGGCTAACTAAGCGTGGTTAGTGCACAGAGACACTGACCAGGGGCCCCACCAGTCAGGTTTGACCTGGCTGGCGCCTTTGACTTGCTGATGTCACCCTGACGCATTGCTGACGCAGTAATTGTTTTTCTGGAATTATTTTTATTCAGAAAATTCCAGAAAATAGTTCAAACTTCAAAAATTCATAGAAATTCAACCATAACTCCAAATGAGATAAATTATATATGAAAAATTATCAGAAAAATTCAATCTATCCATCTGTAATGGTTTCATGCATGACAAAACAAGTTTACCCTACTATTTAAGCAGAATAAGGAAATGCTCTATAAATGCAATAGTTAATGAGATAATATTTGAATCTTGGATTCAAATGAGTTCACCCCTTTTTGTTTTAGCTTGCATTAGGCCAAAACACATTCATATTGCCATGTCATAGCATGCATCATATTGTTGCATATCGTCATGTGTTGATTGTGCTCGGTTGTGTTCTTCGTGGTAGGTTCTGCCTCCGAGGATATTCACGAGTATCCAACTGAAGGGCAGTATCCCGTTACCACTCCATCAGGCAAGCAACCATTGATCATTCCGATACAAACCCATGTTCTCGCTTCTGCTCTTGTTTACTGCATTAAGACAACACGATTCAAACTGCTGTGTGCTATGGTAGTTGAACCCTTATCCTCTGCATGACCTGTCATTGCCACAGTAACTAGATGAAACCCACTAGCATGTGTAGGAGTTGATTGAGCCATGTTTTGTGATTCCTACCTTGCTATGCCTGCTATGCTTAGAGTTGTGTCAGGTCTGGTTCATCTGGGTGATGGGCTAGAGTGAAATGCTTGTGTCAGTGATATGTGGGATGTGTTGAACATGTTTTGGTAAAGGTATCGATGAGAGGCCATGTAGGAGTACATGGTGGGTTGTTTCATTAAGACCGTCCCTAAGAACTGAGTTCTGTATGCGTGACTTAAGATTCAGCTACTACCACACATTGGGCCCTGAAACATGACCCCGCTCGACTTACTGACCCCTCTCGCCTCAGTCCAAGAGTTGCAACTAGTTTCTGGTGTTTGTAGGTTAAGTGTTGGCGGCCGTGCATAGCGCTGACCCTAGGGGTGGGCTATGTTGCGGTAGATACACCGTGGCACGGTGTACCGAGTCACCCGTTTGGTGTCTCGGGAACCCTGTTCACATTGTTCGGGGCCGTTGAGGACACCCTGACCAGATTTCCTTGCGGATGGAACCTGAATAGGCGATGACCCTAGACTAGAGACTTGTGAGGTTAGTCAGGTCGTGGTCTACACCCACGTCAGTTTTTGCTTGAAGTCTGCCGAGCACATTCCATGTGCAGACGCTGAGTGGTGGAAACATGTGTGACGAAGTACACCCCTGCAGGGTATAAAACTATTCGAATAGCCGCGTCCGCGGTAAAGGACTACTTGGTTGCCTATACAGTTCATAGACAAGTTAATGGATACTACTAAAAGACTCAAGATAAGTGTGAGTACCGAGGATGGCCCTCTCGCAGGATACGAGGGAGGATCCACGGTGGAGTATTGTGTGGGTGAGTAGTGGACTCGTGTGCGAAAACTATTTTACTAAAGAGGTTCCGTAGGATAGCTTAGCCAAGAGTCAAAGCTGGCTTGCTGCATAAACCCCACCTCCTTCTTGAGAATGAGCATGTATAGTAGGTTCTGATGTAAGACTTGCTGAGTACCTTTGTACTCATGTTTTCTTATTTATTGTTTTCAGACGACCACACTGCCCCCTCCGATGGGTTTTATGTAGACCTTGACGTCGACGAGTGACTAGCCACCCAGGTGGTGATCCAGGCCATGGAGGGCCCTATGTAGATAGACAGGCTTCGAGAAGCCTTCTTTCTTTCTAGAGTCGGTACTCAGACTAGTTGCTTCCGCATGTGCTTGTATGATTGTATGACTTGAGTGTCGGGTCATGTGACCCCTATCTGTATGAATATGTTATGTATGGCTCCCTGAAGCCTTTAAATAAAGTACTTGAGTTGTAGAGTTTTGTTGTGATGCCATGTTGTATGTACTCATATCGGGCATCTTGTGTGTATGATTGAAATGATTGGTATGAGTGGGATCCGACAATCTAGTTGTTTATCCTTCGCAGCCTTTCTTATGGGGAAATGTAGTCTAGTGTTCCTCGAGCCATAGTAGTCCGCTACAGCCCGGTTCACCAGAGTCCTGCTAGCCCAGTACTACTGTTCAGGACACTTGACTGGCCGGCATGTGTTTCACTTCGTCCCTATGTCTGTCCCTTCGGGGAAATGTCACATGGTGATCTCCGGAGTCCTGCCTAGCCTGCTACAGCCCGGGATCCCCGGAGTCCTGTTAGCCCAGTGCTACAGCCCGGAATCACTCGTTGATGACCGACATGTTCGATGCGATTCATGTATGCCTGTCTCCATAGGTCTGTGCCGCTTTGGGTTCACGACTAGCCATGTCGGCCTGGGTTCTCTGTCATATGGATGCTAGCGACACTGTCATATACGTGAGCCAAAAGGCGCAAACGGTCCCGGGCCATGGTAAGGCGACACCATGGGATACCGTGCGTGAGGCCGCAAAGTGATATGAGGTGTTACCGGCTAGATCGATGTGGCATGGAATCGGGTTCCTGACATCATGAAAAACGTGATCTTTCGTTTTGGCTTTCTACACAGCATTATAACTGACAATGGTACTAATCTGTCCAAGGGTGCTATGGAGGAATTCTGCCAACATGAGCATATTCGGCTTGATGTTTCATCAGTAGCTCACCCCCAATCCAATGGTCAAGCTGAAAGAGCCAATCAAGAAATCCTGAAAGGTCTCAAGCCCAGGCTTATGGTTCCTTTACAACAGATGCCAGGTTGTTGGGTGGAGGAGTTACCCTCTGTGATATGGAGCTTCAATACTACCCCTAACAAGTCTACGGGTTATACGTCTTTCTTCATGGTTTATGGAGTAGAGGCAGTCTTGCCTAGTGACATCCGTCATGACTCGCCCAGTGTGGCGGCTTAAGTTGAAGCTAATAACGAACAAGCCCGTCGGGATGCACTTGACCTGTTAGATGAAGAGTGTGACTTAGCAGCAGCCCGCTCGACGATTTACCAATAGGACATGCGCCGTTACCACAGCCGCCGAGTTAAGTCCAGAACCTTTCAAGAAGGTGATTTGGTGCTCTAGCTCATCCACGATCAAACTGATGCACACAAATTATCCCCACCTTGGGAAGGACCTTTTGTGGTCAGCAGGAAGTTGAACAACGGGTCATACTACCTTATCGATGTTCGAGAGCACAAAGACTCACATAAGTCGGAGGAAGAGACCCGCCAGCCGTGGAATATCGCTCATCTTTGGCCTTACTATACTTGAGCCACCGGCTCTCATGATGTACATACTTTGACGTTGTATATATATTATGATAAGTAATCAAGCAGGACCTCTGTCCTTTTCATCCTCAATAATTACATGTCTTCATCATGATAATTTCAAAATGACCAATTGGGGGCTGATTCAAATCTAGCTTAACCCTTTGGTCCGGCTCATGATCGTATTCAAATCTAGCCGTTAAATCATATGGTCACTAGGGGCTTCCTGTTCAAACATAGCTTGTATTCGAACCAAAGAGAACATAGCTGTCGATACCCTCTTGATCGACGCAATGCCAAACTCACTAGGGGGCTTCTTGATCATATTCGAATCATAGCTTAACCCATTTTGGGTCTGACTTGGATCGTATTCGAATCAAGGTCGTTAAAAACCTCTCAAGGTCATTTTGGGGCTTCCTGTTCAAACATAGGTCATATTCGAACCAAAGAGAACATAGCTGTCGGTACCCTCTTGATCGGCGCAACTCCAAAGCCACTAGGGGCTACATGATCGTATTCGAATCCTAGCTTAACCCCTTTGGTCCGGTTTATTGATCGTATTCAAATCAGAAGCCTCCAGTTTTTTTATTTATGTTTGACTTACGTTTTTGAAAGACAATCTTTGTTCTGCAGTTTTCGTCTAGATCTAAGTATAAGTACGGTTTCAATTTAACCCGGCTTGGTTTTTGACGGTAAATCGCCAGTGTATGACGGTCATCATAATTATGGAAGTGTTGGCTTCTACAAAGATTGGGTTATCACCCTTACCGTTCGGGTTACATAAACCGGCAGTTCAAATTCAAGATCAAAGGTATGATACGTTATATTTCAAAGTTAAAATTCATAACATGTTAATTTGTGTATCTTCAATCAGAGGCTTTCCAGCCTTAATAATTCTTACATCCATCCTTAATAATTATTACATTCAACCTTACTTATATAGTTATGTTGGTCTCCATGGTTGTGTATTGGGCGTTATGACCCATCCGGCGATAAACCGCTAGGACAATTTTAATATATTGAATGCAGGAGCAGATCCAACACTGCTGATATTGTAAGGGATGTAAGGCATATCTTCATATGACGGACAAAGGTGTTGTACGTAGCACAATATGCACGATGGCATAGTAGAACAAGAAGTTTCAATGCTAGCCTATTATAAGGCGTTTGGAGCCCAAAAAAGGATAAAAATGTTTGTCTCGCATACAGCAGGTGATAAGTTAAGCCGGTTCATAAATTGTGGCCTGGCTAACTTGATGGTTGTGGCTTATGCCTCGCTGGTTCATCTACCTCCACTATCTGGAAATTGGATTTGGTCCAGTCAAAGCCACACAGGGTGATAAATTCAGCCTTGTCATCTATCAGACCAGACGGGTCAATCTCAGGGGCAAAGGTGTGCTTATGGTTCGGTGGGATTAAATCCATCACTTTGTATGCAGGAGTTGCTAGTCTCTTATTTTCAATATCAAAGCTCGGCTAATATTTGTCAAGTTCGGTCTCATTGACAAGGATTGTAGCACAAGGGCGAATTTCCTTCATGCAGGCAGCAAAATCTTGTTGGTCAAAATGTGTTCCATCTTCCTTGAGACTAGGATATCTTTTCATTATATCAGCTGGGTCTAGCTCTGGCATCCAGGCTTTAGAGCGGCTTAAAGCCGACACAGCTCCGGCTCTAGCGCAGGATCGCTTGATTTCTTGGAACCTAGTAGGGAAGACGGACAGCTTTTTGAAGACGTCGCTCGATAAGTCTGGCTCTTGGTTCATTGGGGATATAGTAGCAAGAATATGTTGAGCTCCGGTGTACAATTGCTCCACGAGGGTGTAAACCGCCTTCAGCTTTATCAACAGATCTTGGCTCAAATTGCTGCTCCTGGGACCTGTGCAGATTATACAATGAGTTAAGCGGCGGCTTATGTTATGATGACAAGGATTCACTTTGAATAATTAACAACATGACTTACCAAAGCTAGTGGAGACCATCTGAGACACACGGTTCTTTAAGACGGTGAGTTCAGCGGTAACTTTTTCCAGAGCCGCCTCAGCTTTTTCAGCATGATGGATCAAGGTAGTTTTTTTGGGCCCAAGCATCCTTTTTTGCACTGAGGTTGGTCTTCAGTTTCTTTGTCTCACACACACTAGCCTGCAATTTAGATTCAGCCTTTTGGGTCTCCTTTTCCTGAGCCGCCAGCCGAGTCTTCGTCTCATTCAGTTGTGTATCCAAGTTAGCTATAGCAGACTGCAGGCAGCACAGGTTTATCAAAGTATGTTCAAAAGAGGATTACAACAATTAAAGTCCCAAGCACTTTGCCAAGCAAACACACTTGGCAGTTGGGGGCTAATGTCTGCCAAAGAAATTTTTTCTCTTCTGAAAAGTCCCAAGTGTTTTACAAGTAACAACACTTGGCACTTAGGGGCTAATGCATGTTGCTCGATTTTTTTCTATGAGCCGGTTAAGCTGTCAACAGTTTCAGCTAATACATGAGGGATACGAAGATAAGTATCGATTTTTCTATAATGACCAGTTCAGTCATGCTGATTAAACCGGCCCTTGGGGGCTAGACATGTAGAAGTACATTATTACTAAAATCCGGTTTAAAGTTTTTAAACTGGACTTGAATGAAGACTAGAACGGAAGCTTATAAATGTTTCAAGTCTACAGATCATTCAAGTTTATCATAATCAGAAGACTTGGGGGCTGGTAGAGTATATAATTCATGCAAGCCGGGGAATGTACCTCATATTTTTGCTAAATCTGTTTGACCATCTCAATTTCTGAGTCTCGATTGGAGTGCGCTTGACTGAGATAGCCATATAGCACATCACTTATACTCAGATGAGCATAATGAGAAACGTCAAACCTCACTTTCTGTCTCTCCATAACTTCTTGCTTGGCAGAGTGTTTTGCCAGTACAGTTGGGTTCCCCGGCTCAACGAATCTAGAACCAGTAATCAAAATATCATCGCCATGGGTCTCTGGCAGCTTAACTGAGCTTGCCGGTTCAACAGTTGAGAGATCACGAGCGGTTTCATCAACAAACGGCTCAGGAAAAACTGGATGAATATTGACAACAGGATCCTCCGGTGCTTTAGACTGTTCTGGTACAAGAGGCGGCTGCTCAGATTCAACAATTTTTGGATCCTCAGCCGGTTTTGACACCTTTGCTTTTTTAGGCTTTGCTTGACCGCTATAAGAAAATTTGTGATGAGTCAGCATGGTGACAAAGATATAAAGGAATAGACAAAGATGCAGTTATCTTTACCCAGGGGCAGTCTTGAGAGCCGGCAGTTGAGTCTGTGAAGAATCACCAAAAGAACGAGAGACCTCCTGCAAAAGTGCAACCACAGTTAAGAGAGCAATAGAATAAAATCATTGGTAAGGGCAAAAGGTCAAGGATGAAAGAAACCTCATTTTGACGTTTCCGAGGAGTCTTTGGTAAACCGGAGAGTAAATTGTCGTCTCCGCCGGTCCGGCTCTCGCAGCGGCTCTCATGTTGCTGTCGTTTCAAAAGAAAATGAGGATCTAAATAAGCCAAGGGGTGTGAAAACCTTACTTTCCGGATTACCCGCGGAGGTTTCTGTCTTGGTAAAGGTTCTGAGTCGGAGGAAATAATAGTTACCTCATCTTCGACTGCATGGCTGGTTCCCATGTCACCCTAATAATAGTCAGTGTCAATAAGGTCGTTAAAAAACTGGCCAAGAGAGTCAAGAGCTACCTCCGACTCAGAGGTGTCGTCCATCTTGAGTAACTCAGAAGCGGTTTGTTTCTTCCTAGATTTTCTATTGGTCTTCTTGGCGGCTATCATAGCAACTTTAGCTTTTTTGGCAGCCTCGTGGTCATATTTGGCTTTCCAAAAATCAGATTTGTCCTGGGAAAGGAAAACATGTTGAAATCTGTTCGAATACTTAACTGCTGAGGGAGAGGAAGTTAAAAGGATTTACCTCTGGAGCCGGGTTTAGCTTGCAGAAAGGATTTAAACCCAGGACGCTGCAATCTTCATATTTACTGTTAACAAGAGTGCTCGCCATTTCAACGATGGCCTCTTCGGTCAGACGTAGAGGACTATGGCGCAGAGGGTCATCTGTTCCTCCGGTATAATTACACATCAAGCTGGGTCGATGGCTTAGAGGGATGATCCGCCATGCGACCTAGCAGCGGACTAAGTCAACGCCAGTTAAGCTGTTTCTAGCAAAGCTTGAACCTTTTTGATCTTTGGCATAAGTTTCTTGCGTTCGACGGCAGTCAGTTTATCAGGGAGGTTGTAGGTGGTGTCAAGACGCTCCGAACGGTAACTCGGCATCAGTTTTTCAATAGACAGTGAGGTGTCCTGGCAATAGAACCATGTTTGATTCCAGTCCTTGGGATGGCTCGGTAAAACTATTAGAGGGAAGATGGCATCTCTTCGGCGCTGAATTGAGATCCCGCCAAGCTCCAAGCTGGGACTGTTGGTGTATTCATTCTAGCGGTTCAAATAAAAGTATTCTTTGAAGAACTCAACAGTGGGTTCTTCTTGCAGATAAACTTCATAGAAAACTTGAAAGTTACAGATGTTGGATATGGAATTGGGTCCAATATCCTGTGGATGAAGCTTGAAGAAATTCAGGATATCTCTAAAGAATTTTGAGCTGGGCGGCGTAAAGCCCAGGTTCATATGGTCGGTGAAGACAATGATCTCGCCGTCCTTTGGTTGCGGTGTCGGGTGGTAGGATCGACATATGCCAACGGGTGGCTTATCATTGCGGGGGCCAAAAGAACGTCGCCGGTGCCTGGAAACGGGATGAGGCATAGGCATGCACGCCGGCGAATCTTACCCAGCTTCAGGGCTCTCCGGGGAGATAACACCCCTACTGCTGCTCTGCGGGGGCTCCGCATGGTTACTAAGTTCACAGGTGGCTACAATGCTCCTTGAGCTGTTTTGGGTGGAAGGAGGAAGAAGGGCTTAGCTCAGCTTGCTTCTTCTCCTTGTATGCGTCTAAGTCTAGAAAGAGAGTCCAACCCTTTGCATGGGTGCACCGGGGGGCTTATATAGGCCTACCCACCGGGGGTACAATGGTAATCCGACTGGGCACTGGGCCCAGCTGTCTGTGGCTATGTTCGCCGGCTTCTCCGCCGGCTTCTGGGGCCCGCCGGCTGGTGGGTCCCGCCGACTGCCGGCTCCTGGGTCGACAGGCCGGCCCCATGGGCCAGGGCCTGGTCGGCGGCTGGTTACTGTTGCTCCGTGTTAGTTGGCGCAGGCTTGGTCGGGGTAAGCGTGGCTACAGTAATGCCGCCCTGGCGGGCGATTACTGTAGCCCCGCCGCACCTTGTCTCCTTAGTGGGCGTCTCCTTCGAGGAAGGCGGCAGGCCGGCTACGCCAAGCCGGCCCTCTGTCTTGCCGGCTTGAGAGGGGGTGTGGCGGCCTTCGGCATCTCTCTGCCCGAAGGGGCCCACCGCCTTGGGGGCCACGCTGGTGGCCCGTCATGGACGGCGTCAGAGCCACCGTGGCTACAGTGCCGCGCCGGGCGGGCCGCGGCTGCCCGCACGACGCGCTGTACCAGGCGTGCTCCGGGTTTTGGGGGTGGCAGGCTCCACTGTAGCCACGCCCCGCTTCATCATCACAGAGTGGACACGTACATCGCGGGTACGGCGTTGACTGCTTTATCGGAGCCGGCCCAGCGGTAGCCGGCCGTCTATAGCCAGCCTTCCATAGCCGGCCCTGCCGTAGCCGGCCCTCCATAGTTTTCTTTGCGGGGGTAAAAAGGAGCGGGCCGCCCCCCAAGCCGGCCAGGAAGTCAGCCGACTAGGGGGGAGCCGGCCCAAGTCTTGAGTCTTCTTATGAGCCGGACGGGCTCACAATTTTTTCTGAGGGGCCAGGGGATGCCGGCTGGGCTACCCGTGGCTGCGTACCCCGACAGTAGTCCCCGAAGGCGGGCGAGCTTCGCGGCAGATGAACGGACGGGAAGCTAGGCCGGCTTCATACCGTGCAGGGCCAACTGCGTTGTCGCCGCCGGCCTCGGAACACTTTTCTTTATTAGGGCTGAAGGAAATATGCCCTAGAGGCAATAATAAAGTTATTATTTATTTCCTTATATCATGATAAATGTTTATTATTCATGCTAGAATTGTATTAACCGGAAACATAATACATGTGTGAATACATAGACCAACAGAGTGTCACTAGTATGCCTCTACTAGACTAGCTCGTTAATCAAAGATGGTTATGTTTCCTAACCATGAACAAAGAGTTGTTATTTGATTAACGAGGTCACATCATTAGTTGAATGATCTGATTGACATGACCCATTTCATTAGCTTAGCACCCGATCGTTTAGTATGTTGCTATTGCTTTCTTCATGACTTATACATGTTCCTATAACTATGAGATTATGCAACTCCCGTTTACCGGAGGAACACTTTGGGTACTACCAAACGTCACAACGTAACTGGGTGATTATAAAGGAGTACTACAGGTGTCTCCAATGGTAGATGTTGGGTTGGCGTATTTCGAGATTAGGGTTTGTCACTCCGATTGTCGGAGAGGTATCTCTGGGCCCTCTCGGTAATACACATCACATAAGCCTTGCAAGCACTGCAACTAATATGTTAGTTGTGAGATGATGTATTACAGAACGAGTAAAGAGACTTGCCGGTAACGAGATTGAACTAGGTATTGGATACCGACGATCGAATCTCGGGCAAGTAACATACCGATGACAAAGGGAACAACGTATGTTGTTATGCGGTCTGACCGATAAAGATCTTCGTAGAATATGTAGGAGCCAATATGGGCATCCAGGTCCCGCTATTGGTTATTGACCGGAGACATGTCTCGGTCATGTCTACATTGTTCTCGAACCGCAGGGTCCGCACGCTTAACGTTACGATGACAGTTATTATGAGTTTATGCATTTTGATGTACCGAAGGTTGTTCGGAGTCCCGGATGAGATCACGGACATGACGAGGAGTCTCGAAATGGTCAAGACGTAAAGATTGATATATTGGAAGCCTATGTTTGGGCACCGGAAGCGTTCCGGGTGAAATCGGGATTTTTCCGGATTACCGGGAGGGTTACCGGAACCCCCCGGGAGGTAAATAGGCCTATTGGGCCTTAGTGGAAAAGAGAGAAGAGGCAGCCCACAAGCCTAGCCGGCGCCCCCCCTTTCCCAAGTCCTAATAGGACTAGGAGAGGTGGGCCGGCCCCCTCTTTCTCCTTCCCCCCCAAGAATCCTAGTTGGGAGTAGGACTCCTCCCTGCGCCTCCCTCCTAGCCGGCCGAACCCCCTGCCCCTGGCCTTTATATACGGGGGCAGGGGGCACCCCAAGACACACAACTTGATCCTTGAGATCGTTCCTTAGCCGTGTGCGGTGCCCCCTGCCACCAAATTCCACCTCGATCATACCGTTACAGTGCTTAGGCGAAGCCCTGCGTCGGTAGTACATCAAGATCGTCACCACGCCGTCGTGCTGACGGAACTCTTCCTCGACGCTTTGCTGGATCGGAGCCCGAGGAACGTCATCGAGCTAAACGTGTGCTAAGAACTCGGAGGTGCCGGAGTAACGGTGCTTGGATCGGTCGGATCGGGAAGAAGACGTACGACTACTTCCTCTACGTTGTGTGATCGCTTCCGCAGTCGGTCTGCGTTGGTACGTAGACAACACTCTCCCCTCTCGTTGCTGTGCATCACCATGATCTTGCGTGTGCGTAGGAAATTTTTTGAAATTACTGCGTTCCCCAACAGTGGCATCCGAGCCTAGGTTTTATGGTTTGATGTTATATGCACGAGTAGAACACAAGTGAGTTGTGGGCGATACAAGTCATACTGCCTACCAGCATGTCATACTTTGGTTCGGCGGTATTGTTGGTTGAGACGATCCGGACCAACCTTACGCGTACTCTTAGGCGAGACCGGTTCCCTCAACGTGCTTTGCACATAGATGGCTTGCGGAAGACTGTCTCTCCAACTTTAGTTGAACCAAGTGTGACTACGCCCGGTCCTTGAGAAGGTTAAAACGGAGTCTATTTGACGAACTATCGTTGTGGTTTTGATGCGTAGGTGAGATGAGTTCTTACTTAAGCCCGTAGCAGCCATGTAAAACTTGCAACAACAAAGTAGAGGACGTCTAACTTGTTTTTGCAGGGCATGTTGTGATGTGATATGGTCAAGGCATGATGCTGATTTTATTGTATGAGATGATGATGTTTTGTAACCGAGTTATCGGCAACTGGCAGGAGCCATATGGTTGTCGCTTTATTGTATGCAATGCAATCGCGATGTAATGCTTTACTTTATTGCTAAGCGGTAGTGATAGTCGTGGAAGCATAAGATTGGCGAGACGACAACGATGCTACGATGGAGATCAAGGTGTCGCGCCGGTGACGATGCTGATCATGACGGTGCTTCGGAGATGGAGATCACAAAGCACAAGATGATGATGGCCATATCATATCACTTATATTGATTGCATGTGATGTTTATCCTTTTATGCATCTTACCTTGCTTTGATTGACGGTAGCATTATAAGATGATCTCTCACTAAATTATCAAGAAGTGTTCTCCCTGAGTATGCACCGTTGCAAAAGTTCTTCGTGCTGAGACACCACGTGATGATCGGGTGTGATAGGCTCTACGTTCAAATACAACGGGTGCAAAACAGTTGTACACGCGGAATACTCAGGTTATACTTGACGAGCCAAGCATATACAGATATGGCCTCGGAACACGGAGACCGAAAGGTCGAGCGTGAATCATATAGTAGATATGATCAACATATTGATGTTCACCATTGAAAACTACTCCATTTCACGTGATGATCGGTTATGGTTTAGTTGATTTGGATCACGTGATCACTTAGAAGATTAGAGGGATGTCTATCTAAGTGGGAGTTCTTAAGTAAATTAACTGAACTTAAAATTATCATGAACTTAGTACCTGATAGTATCTTGCTTGTTTATGTTGATTGTAGATAGATGGCTCGTGCTGTTGTTCCGTTGAATTTTAATGCGTTCCTTGAGAAAGCAAAGTTGAAAGATGATGGTAGCAATTACACGGACTGGGTCCGTAACCTGAGGATTATCCTCATTGCTGCACAGAAGAATTACGTCCTGGAAGCACCGCTAAGTGCCAGGCCTGCTGCAAGAGCAACACCAGAAGTTATGAACGTCTGGCAGAGCAAAGCTGATGACTACTCAATAGTTCAGTGTGCCATGCTTTACGGCTTAGAACCGGGACTTCAACGACGTTTTGAACGTCATGGAGCATATGAGATGTTCCAGGAGTTGAAGTTAATATTTCAAGCAAATGCCCGGATTGAGAGATATGAAGTCTCTAATAAGTTCTATAGCTGCAAGATGGAGGAGAACAGTTCTGTCAATGAGCATATACTCAAAATGTCTGGGTATAATAATCACTTGATTCAATTGGGAGTTACACTTCCGGATGATTGCGTCATTGACAGAATTCTCCAATCACTGCCACCAAGCTACAAGAGCTTTGTGATGAACTATAATATGCAAGGGATGAACAAGACTATTCCCGAGCTCTTCGCTATGCTGAAAGCTGCGGAGGTAGAAATCAAGAAGGAGCATCAAGTGTTGATGGTTAACAAAACCACTAGTTTCAAGAAAAAGGGCAAAGGGAAGAAGAAGGGGAACTTCAAGAAGAACGGCAAGCAAGTTGCTGCTCAAGAGAAGAAACCCAAGTCTGGACCTAAGCCTGAAACTGAGTGCTTCTACTGCAAGCAGACTGGTCACTGGAAGCGGAACTGCCCCAAGTATTTGGCGGATAAGAAGGATGGCAAGGTGAACAAAGGTATATGTGATATACATGTTATTGATGTGTACCTTACTAATGCTCGCAGTAGCACCTGGGTATTTGATACTGGTTCTGTTGCTAATATTTGCAACTCGAAACAGGGACTACAGAATAAGCGGACACTAGCAAAGGACGAGGTGACGATGCGCGTGGGAAACGGTTCCAAAGTCGATGTGATCGCGGTCGGCACGCTACCTCTACATCTACCTTCGGGATTAATATTAGACCTAAATAATTGTTATTTGGTGCCAGCGTTGAGCATGAACATTATATCTGGATCTTGTTTGATGCGAGACGGTTATTCATTTAAATCAGAGAATAATGGTTGCTCTATTTATATGAGTAATATCTTTTATGGTCATGCACCCTTGAAAAGTGGTCTATTCTTATTGAATCTCGATAGTAGTAACACACATATTCATAATGTTGAAGCCAAAAGATGCAGAGTTGATAATGATAGTGCAACTTATTTGTGGCACTGCCGTTTAGGTCATATCGGTGTAAAGCGCATGAAGAAACTCCATGCTGATGGGCTTTTGGAACCACTTGATTATGAATCACTTGGTACTTGCGAACCGTGCCTCATGGGCAAGATGACTAAAACACCGTTCTCCGGTACTATGGAGAGAGCAACAGATTTATTGGAAATCATACATACCGATGTATGTGGCCCGATGAATATTGAGGCTCGTGACGGATATCGTTATTTTCTCACCTTCACAGATGATTTAAGCAGATATGGGTATATCTACTTAATGAAACATAAGTCTGAAACATTTGAAAAGTTCAAGGAATTTCAGAGTGAAGTTGAAAATCATCGTAACAAGAAAGTAAAGTTTCTACGATCTGATCGTGGAGGAGAATATTTGAGTTACGAGTTTGGTGTACATTTGAAAAATTGTGGAATAGTTTCGCAACTCACGCCACCCGGAACACCACAACGTAATGGTGTGTCCGAACGTCGAAATCGTACTTTACTAGATATGGTGCGATCTATGATGTCTCTTACTGATTTACCGCTATCATTTTGGGGTTATGCTTTAGAGACGGCCGCATTCACGTTAAATAGGGCACCATCTAAATCCGTTGAGACGACGCCTTATGAACTATGGTTTGGCAAGAAACCAAAGTTGTCGTTTCTTAAAGTTTGGGGCTGCGATGCTTATGTGAAAAAGCTTCAACCTGATAAGCTCGAACCCAAATCGAAGAAGTGTGTCTTCATAGGATATCCAAAGGAAACTATTGGATACACCTTCTATCACAGATCCGAAGGCAAGACTTTTGTTGCTAAATTCGGAAACTTTCTTGAGAAGGAGTTTCTCTTGAAAGAAGTGAGTGGGAGGAAAGTAGAACTTGACGAGGTAACTGTACCTACTCCGTTATTGGGAAATAGTACATCACAGAAAACTGTTTCTGTGAGAACTACACCAATAAGACAGGAAGTTAATGATGATGATCATGAAACTTTAGATCAAGATACTACTATACCTCGTAGATCAACCAGAGTAAGATCCGCACCAGAGTGGTACGGTAATCCTGTTCTGGAAGTCACGCTACTAGATCATGATGAACCTACGAACTATGAAGAAGCGATGGTGAGCCCAGATTCCGCAAAGTGGCTTGAAGCCATGAAATCTGAGATGGGATCCATGTATGAGAACAAAGTATGGACTTTGGTTGACTTGCCCGATGATCGGCAAGCAATTGAGAATAAATGGATCTTTAAGAAAAAGACTGACGCTAATGGTAATGTTACTGTGTACAAAGCTCGACTTGTCGCAAAAGGTTTTCGACAAGTTCAAGGAGTTGACTACGATGAGACTTTCTCACCCGTAGCGATGCTTAAGTCTGTCAGAATCATGTTAGCAATTGCCGCATTTTATGATTATGAAATTTGGCAAATGGATGTAAAAACCACATTCCTGAATGGATTTCTGGAAGAAGAGTTGTATATGATGCAACCTGAAGGTTTTGTCGATCCAAAGGAAGCTAACAAAGTGTGCAAACTCCAGCGATCCATTTATGGACTGGTGCAAGCATCTCGGAGTTGGAATAAATGCTTTGATAGTGTGATCAAGGCATTTGGATTTATACAGACTTTTGGAGAAGCCTGTATTTACAAGAAAGTGAGTGGGAGCTCTGTAGCATTTCTGATATTATATGTGGATGACATATTACTGATTGGAAATGATATAGAATTTCTGGATAGCATAAAGGGATACTTGAATAAAAGTTTTTCGATGAAAGACCTCGGGGAAGCTGCTTACATATTAGGCATAAAAGATCTATAGAGATAGATCAAAACGCTTAATTGGACTTTCACAAAGCACATACCTTGACAAGATTTTGAAGAAGTTCAAAATGGATCAAGCAAAGAAAGGGTTCTTGCCTGTGTTACAAGGTGTGAAGTTGAGCCAGACTCAATGCCCGACCAATGCAGAAGATAGAGAGAAAATGAAAGATGTTCCCTATGCTTCAGCCATAGGCTCTATCATGTATGCAATGCTGTGTACCAGACCTGATGTGTGCCTTGCTATAAGTTTAGCAGGGAGGTACCAAAGTAATCCAGGAGTGGATCACTGGACAGCGGTCAAGAACATCCTGAAATACCTGAAAAGGACTAAGGATATGTTTCTCGTATATGGAGGTGACAAAGAACTCAACGTAAGAGGTTACGTTGATGCAAGCTTTGACACTGATCCGGACGATTCTAAATCGCAAACCGGATACGTGTTTACTTTAAACGGTGGAGCTGTCAGTTGGTGCAGTTCTAAACAAAGCGTCGTAGCAGGATCTACATGTGAAGCGGAGTACATAGCTGCTTCGGAAGCAGCGAACGAAGGAGTCTGGATGAAGGAGTTCATATCCTATCTAGGTGTCGTACCTAGTGCATCGGGTCCAATGAAAATCTTCTGTGACAATACTGGTGCAATTGCCTTGGCAAAGGAATCCAGATTTCACAAAAGAACCAAACACATCAAGAGACGCTTCAACTCCATCCGGGATTTAGTCCAGGTGGGAGACATAGAGATTTGCAAGATACATACGGATCTGAATGTTGCAGACCCGTTGACTAAGCCTCTTCCACGAGCAAAACATGATCAGCACCAAGGCTCCATGGGTGTTAGAATCATTACTATGTAATCTAGATTATTGACTCTAGTGCAAGTGGGAGACTGAAGGAAATATGCCCTAGAGGCAATAATAAAGTTATTATTTATTTCCTTATATCATGATAAATGTTTATTATTCATGCTAGAATTGTATTAACCGGAAACATAATACATGTGTGAATACATAGACCAACAGAGTGTCACTAGTATGCCTCTACTAGACTAGCTCGTTAATCAAAGATGGTTATGTTTCCTAACCATGAACAAAGAGTTGTTATTTGATTAACGAGGTCGAATCATTAGTTGAATGATCTGATTGACATGACCCATTTCATTAGCTTAGCACCCGATCGTTTAGTATGTTGCTATTGCTTTCTTCATGACTTATACATGTTCCTATAACTATGAGATTATGCAACTCCCGTTTACCGGAGGAACACTTTGGGTACTACCAAACGTCACAACGTAACTGGGTGATTATAAAGGAGTACTACAGGTGTCTCCAATGGTAGATGTTGGGTTGGCGTATTTCGAGATTAGGGTTTGTCACTCCGATTGTCGGAGAGGTATCTCTGGGCCCTCTCGGTAATACACATCACATAAGCCTTGCAAGCACTGCAACTAATATGTTAGTTGTGAGATGATGTATTACAGAACGAGTAAAGAGACTTGCCGGTAACGAGATTGAACTAGGTATTGGATACCGACGATCGAATCTCGGGCAAGTAACATACCGATGACAAAGGGAACAACGTATGTTGTTATGCGGTCTGACCGATAAAGATCTTCGTAGAATATGTAGGAGCCAATATGGGCATCCAGGTCCCGCTATTGGTTATTGACCGGAGACATGTCTTGGTCATGTCTACATTGTTCTCGAACCGCAGGGTCCGCACGCTTAACGTTACGATGACAGTTATTATGAGTTTATGCATTTTGATGTACCGAAGGTTGTTCGGAGTCCCGGATGAGATCACGGACATGACGAGGAGTCTCGAAATGGTCGAGACGTAAAGATTGATATATTGGAAGCCTATGTTTGGGCACCGGAAGCGTTCCGGGTGAAATCGGGATTTTTCCGGATTACCGGGAGGGTTACCGGAACCCCCCGGGAGGTAAATAGGCCTATTGGGCCTTAGTGGAAAAGAGAGAAGAGGCAGCCCACAAGCCTAGCCGGCGCCCCCCCCTTTCCCAAGTCCTAATAGGACTAGGAGAGGTGGGACGGCCCCCTCTTTCTCCTTCCCCCCCAAGAATCCTAGTTGGAATAGGATTGGAGGGGAGGAGTCCTACTCCCGGTGGGAGTAGGACTCCTCCCTGCGCCTCCCTCCTAGCCGGCCGAACCCCCTGCCCCTGGCCTTTATATACGGGGGCAGGGGGCCCCCCAAGACACACAACTTGATCCTTGAGATCGTTCCTTAGCCGTGTGCGGTGCCCCCTGCCACCAAATTCCACCTCGATCATACTGTTACAGTGCTTAGGCGAAGCCCTGCGTCGGTAGTACATCAAGATCGTCACCACGCCGTCGTGCTGACGGAACTCTTCCTCGACGCTTTGCTGGATCGGAGCCCGAGGAACGTCATTGAGCTGAACGTGTGCTAAGAACTCGGAGGTGCCGGAGTAACGGTGCTTGGATCGGTCGGATCGGGAAGAAGACGTACGACTACTTCCTCTACGTTGTGTGATCGCTTCCGCAGTCGGTCTGCGTTGGTACGTAGACAACACTCTCCCCTCTCGTTGTTGTGCATCACCATGATCTTGCGTGTGCGTAGGAAAATTTTTGAAATTACTGCGTTCCCCAACAAGGGCGACCGTGGTTGACCCGCGGGCCGGCCGCGGGCCCCACGACGAGCCACGTGGCGGGGAAATCCTGCCGTCGCACGCGCGCGACGGGACGCCGCCGCAGGCCCGGGCCCGCCACTCCCCGGCCTCGGCCCGGGCGCAGATCTTCTATGGCCCGAGGGGGCCGCTCGCCTCCCCGCGGCCGTTACCCTGCGCCATCAAGGCGCGTAAATGACGCGAGCGTGGGGGAGATGTGCATGATTGATCCCCATGACCCCCCACGCCGCGCCTCCTCGTCTCCGGCGCATGCGCCTACAAGTAAGAGGGGAGGGGGAGAGGCACGGGCCCGCTCGCTCCCCATCCCCCCCGCTCTTCTTCTTCCTGCTCTTCTTCTTGCTCGACACTGCTTCGCGCCGTAGCCCTCCCACGTCGCCATGTCGCTAGCCTTGTCGAGCTCGTGGGACGGGTCCAACGTCCACGACGAGCACATCGAGTTCCTCCGCCAGACCCGGCGTCTGCCCTCCGCCGACCTCGTGCAGGTGCGCCTAGCGCCTGCGAAGGAGGTCTCGCCGGCTCCGGAGGAAGGCGAGTGCGTCGTCTTCCGCGCGCACTTCCTCCGGGGCTTCGGCTTTCCGGCGAGCAGTTTCATGCGATCGTTCCTCGAGTTCTACAATCTTCAACCGCATCACGTCACGCCCAACGCGGTGCTCCAACTCTCAGCCTTCGTCACGCTCTGCGAAGGGTACTTGGGGGTGCTGCCGACACTGGAGCTCTGGGCCGAACTGTTCCAGAACAAGCTCGGCACCGTCTCCGCCGGTGTGCCGGCTCCCTGTGGCGCCTTCATCGCGATGAAGAGGGCCAGCGACGACAACCCCTTCCCCCACATTCCTCTGATCCAGTCGGTCAAGCTGTGGCAAAAGTCTTACTTCTACGTCAAGAACGTCGCCCGGCACGGCGACTATGTCAACCTGCCGGCTTATGTAGCCGGCCCGCCGACTGGGAAGCGGCGGACCTGGGGCTACCGGTCGAAGTCCCTTTCTCCAGCGGGGAACGCTTCCATCTCCCGGCTTCGGGTGATGATCCAATCGGAGGGTCTGCTTGCGTCCGACTTGGTAACCGCCTTCGTCGAGCGCCGGATCTTGCCTCTCCAAAGCCGGCCGCACCTGATGTGCCAGATGAGCGGCCGGTTCGATCCCAGCCGGCTGAGCACCTGGGAGATGCCGCACGCCGAGGTGGCTCTGATGGCGAACTACGTCGCCAACTTGAAGCTCACCGACGAGTGGCAGTTCGGCAAGGCGCCGTACTCCCGCGCCCAGCCTCCGCCTGTGGTAAGCCTTTCCCCTCGCCGTCTGCCGGCTTGGGATAGCCGGCCTCTGACCAGGCGACCCCTTTTCTCTTTTCCTTTATCAGAATCCTCTCCTCCCGCTGCCGGCCGAGGCAGCCGGAGTCGACCGCGAGTACGCCCCGGATCGCACGGAGGATGACCCTGACGACCCGGATCTCTCCGCCGTCGCCATGGAGGACGCCGCCACGGGGGGTGCCGTCGAGCTTGGCGGCACCGGGCTCTCGGCCAGCTTCGACGACTGGCCGGACGACTTCGAAGCCGGAGAACTCCCTCGCCGCCAGTCGGCAACCGACTGCCGCGGCGCGAGCTCGTCCGCCATGCCGACTGCCAGCGGCGGGAAGGGAAAACGCCGGGCCGCGCTCCCGCTCTTCGGGAGCCGGCCGAAGAAACCGAAGGCCTCCGCCGCGGCCACGAAGCGCGAGGAGGCGGCGGTGAAGGCAGCCCGCTTTCGGAAGGCGGTGAAGAAGCCCCCGTCAGTTTCCGCGTAAGTCTAGTAGCCGCCTGCGTGCTTGTTATTCTGAAGTTTTCTTTCCTTGAATGTTTTCTGATTTCCTGAGCAGGGCACCGCTCTCCCTCGAGAGGGGCCCAGCCGGCTCCGTGGTCGGGCCGAGTGCCGCCTCTTCAAGGTCCCGCCGAGTGGACCCCCGCGCCGAACTTGACATAGCCACGCAGCGCAATGCACGCGAGGCACGCCTGGAGATGGAGGCGGCCGAGCGGGCGACGGCGGAGCGAGAGGCCGCCCAAACGGCGCCAGGGCGGGCGAGCGCGGCGGCTGAGGCTCCATCGGAGCGGGCGGCCGTGGAGGCGGAGGTGGAAAGCGCGCGCAGCCAGACTCCGCTGCTCGCCATCCCCCTCCAGACCTTGGATCCGGACGTCCCTCTGCCCACGGCGGAGGAGATTATCCCCGAGCAGCCGCCGGTGCAGAGGGGCGAGGCCGTCGAGGGATCCGCCGAGAGGACGCCGCCGGCAGCGCTAGCTGGAGCAGGCGAAGGCGGCCGATTGTCGGTGGTGCCGGAGGAGCCGGCCCGGGCCACACCCGAGGCCGGAGCCGGCCTCGAGATCGAGCCGGCGGCGGACCGGCCCGCCGGAGGGGGCACGGCCCCGCCGGACACGCGCCGAGCCGCGGGAGCCGAGCGGACGGCGGATGCCCTGGAGGCGGCCAGCTCCGCCATGTCCGGGTGGACTCCCAGCGGAGGGAGCGGCGAGCTGAACATCACGGCCCAAGGGGTTCGGAGCCGGTTGCAGGCGCAGGCCGGCCTCCTGAGGCAATTCACTCAGGAGTTTCTGTCGACGCGGTCTGCAATCCGGGTAAGTCTTCGCTCCTTGACCGCTTTGGTCCTTTGAGTTTTTTCCGTGGGGGCGCGCTGGCGCACCCACTGGGTGTAGTCCCCGAGATCCGGGCCGACTGCAGCTCAGTCGGGTCGGATCTTACTAGACGACTATGCTGACTGTTTTTTCTGATCTTCAGGATTATCACAACTCTCGCGCGGCCGCCTTCAACTCCCAGGCTCGGGAGCTAAGCCGGAGGACCGAGCACCTCACCAGCAGCCGGCGTAAGTGTCTTGTCGTGGTTAACTTCTCGTGGGGGCGCGACAGCGCACCCACTGGGTGTAGTCCCCGAGATCCGGGCCGACTGCAGTGCAGTCGGGTCGGATCTTTCTTGACGACTTTCCCTTTGCTGATTTTTCTCTTTATTTTTGCTCGAGCAGAGGCCAACGCCGACTTGCGGAGGGAACTCGGCGTGGTGCAGGCCGCTCTTCGTGCCAAGGACGCCGAGTACGCTGATCTGGCTCAAGAGCGCGACCGCCTGGCAACGAAACTGGCCGACCAGGAGAGGAGCCACAAGGCGGCCCTGCAAAAAGCGCAGGACGATGAGGCTACCCTGAGGGCGGAGTTCGGGGCCAGGGAGGCGAGCTGGGCCGAGATGCGGCGGGCACTGGAAGAAGGCTTCGACCGGGTCGAGGATCTTATTGACGGTAGGCTGTCTTCCTTGCTCTTCTTCCAATCGCCGGCTGCCTATGGTTTTGTTTTGACTTGTGTTTGCTGTCTTGCGCAGAGTACTTCCCCGGCCAGTCTGTCCTAGCCGCCCAAGCCATCGAAGCCTACCGCGAGGAGCGTCGTCAAGCCGGGGTCGTGATTCCGCCGGATGCGAACCGAACATTGTCGGAGCAGCTTATCGCCGTCCAGGCGCGGCTGCAGCCGGCCCACCGGTTGCTCCGTCGACTCTAGCGCGCCGGGGCGACGATGCTGGCCGCGCTCTGGCCCGGCCAGGCAATTCCCCGGACCCCAAGCCGGACGGCCGACTGGCTCGAGGTCGCAGTCGGCCGCTTCAAGGCCTGGAAGGCATCCGCGGCCCGTCTTGGAGCCGGGCGCGCGCTGGAGTTCGTCCGCGCGTGGTACCCAGGGCTGAGCCTGGACCAGCTGCGGACGTGGCGGTCGGAAGCCGACGCCGAACTGGAGGAGGTGCGGCCGGCGATCGCGCAACGCGCCTCGACGATCGCCGAGTGCACCGACACCAGCGTCTTCGCGCCGGAGCTTAACGACGATGGCGCCGACCAGCCGGAGGAATGGTTCGGGCTGAACCCGGCGGACGGCGAAGACTCGGCGGAAGAGATCGCCTCTAGCGACGAGGGCGAAGACGACGAGGAGGAGGACAGCGAAGACGCCGAGCCGACTGGTGGGGCGGCCGACCGTCCCCCAGCCGACCGTGCCTCTAGCAACGAGCCGCGCAGGAGCGCGCCCTCTGCCGGAGGCGACGATCAAGCCGAGGTTCGTCAGTCGGCCGCTCCTTCAGCCGGCGCGACTACCTCCACCGCCTAATCCAGCTCGTCTGCGGCCCTGCCGGCTTGAGCTGCCTTTCGTTTCGTCCCTGTCTTTCTTTTTGGACAAGTTTAAGTTTCTGCAATTCCACCCACTGGGTGCATATCGAACAATGCTGAATGTCGACCTCTCTAGAGGTTTTTTGTGTAATATATTAATATATGCATGTGTTGGCGTTCATCCAAGTGTACTTTTTGTCCTTAGGCTCTTTCCTTTGCCGCCTTCCCTCTTTGGGAAGGCAAGTACTTGAGTTTTCTTGGATTTGAAGTAGACTGGATGTAAGCCGGCCGGCCGGCTACTCTGGTAGTCGGTCGGCGGGAGGCAGCAAGCCGGCCTTTGCTATATATGCGAGCCTGTTTGGTCCCTAGCCGTTTTTCATGTGCGCACCCTTTCCGGCTGGTGGCTCCTGCCAGTCGGGCAGTCGGTTCTTCGAGCTGCGATTTCGGCAAGAGCCAAGCCTGGGTGTCGGCGCATTACTTGTCTGACTGCGGGTAGGGCTCTGAATATAACTCTAGCCGGCCAGTCCCCGGGCCGACTCGTCGGACCCGGTACCGGACGGAATAAATGAAGAGGTAAAATCATGCGCATGATAACTTTCATTCATAAGGTAAAGGGTGGCAGTCCCCGAGTCTTTCTCGGGGAGCCTACTGTTCATACTAAATACAAAAGTGGGCATAACACATACTGCGTTTTAACTGTAAAACTTCCGACGGAGATTTGCGTTCCATGGTCGCTCCGACTCCTTGCCGGAGTCGTCTCTCTTGCGTGCCTTCGGCTTCTGCGCGTCGATGAGGTAGTAGGCGTCGTTGCCCAAGGCTCTGCTGATGATGAAGGGGCCTTCCCAGGGGGCTGCGAGCTTGTGCTGGCCGGCTGTTCGCTGGATCAGCCGGAGCACAAGGTCGCCCTCCTGGAAGGATCTTGGGCGGACCCTCCGGCTATGGTAGCGGCGCAGACCCTGCTGGTAGATGGCGGACCGGCTGAGGGCTAACAGCCGGGCCTCTTCCAGCAGGTCGACGCCGTCTTCTCGTGCTTCTTTGGATTCTGCTTCCGTGTACATGGTTACCCGAGGCGAGTCGAACTCGATGTCTGTTGGGATGACCGCCTCGGCACCATATACAAGGAAGAAGGGAGTGAAGCCGGTTGATCTGTTCGGAGTAGTGCGCAGACTCCATAGGACAGCCGACAGCTCATCGAGCCAGCAGCCGGCTGAACGCTCCAGGGGTACGACCAGTCGAGGCTTGATGCCGGACAGAATGAGGCCGTTTGCTCGCTCCACTTGGCCGTTTGACTGTGGGTGGGCGACTGACGCAAGGTCCAGCCGGATACCTTGCGCAGCGCAGAACCGTGCCAGGGCACCTTTGGCAAAATTCGTGCCGTTGTCGGTGATGATGCTGTGCGGTACGCCGTACCGGGTTGTTATATCTGCAATGAACGTCACTGCAGTCGGCCCATTTAGCTTCTTGATCGGCTTCGCCTCGATCCACTTGGTGAATTTGTCAACGGCGACGAGCAAATGAGTCATGCCGCCGCGCGCCGTCTTAAATGGGCCCACCATATCCAACCCCCAGACGGCAAAGGGCCAGGTGATGGGAATGGTCTTGAGTGCCGAAGCCGGCATGTGTTACTGCGAGCTGAAAAGCTGGCAGCCTTTGCAGTGTTTGACTAGCTCTTTGGCGTCGTCCAAAGCAGTCGGCCAGAAGAAACCGTGGCGGAAAGCTTTGGCGACCAGTGACCTTGATGCGGCGTGATGGCCGCATTCTCCTTGGTGTATATCCCTGAGGATCGCGATGCCCTTCTCCTGCTTGACGCATCGCTGCAAGACTCTGGTGGCACTGCGCTTGACAAGCTCTCTGTTGACGATGGTGTATGCTCCAGCCCGGCGCTGGACTTGTCTTGCTTCGTTTTTGTCAGCCGGCAGGTCATGGTTCACCAGAAAGTTGCGGATGGCTTGGGCCCATGATGGGGCGATGACCTCCTCGGCCACCAATGTGGCCAGAGCCACCAGGATGGGTGGGTTGGGTAGTGCAGCGCTGGAGTCGGTCGCCGCTTCCTGTGCTGAAGAAGTCCCCGGGCCGGCCACTGCAGCCCCCGGGCCGGCTGCTGCAGTCCCCGGGCCGGGTGCGGCAGTTCCTGAGCCGAATATTGAAGTCCCCGGGCCGGCTGCTTGATTCTTCGAGCCGGACCCGGCCCCCTCGGGATTAGGCGGCACGAAAATGGAATCGGACTCCGGAGACGGCCTGATTGAAGGCTTGAGGAGGCGCTGCAGGGCGACGCCGGCTAGTATTGCTTGCCGCGTGGATCCTATTCGAGCCAGGGCGTCCGCCGGCTCGTTGTCGGCCCGCGGCACGTGAAGGAACTCACATCCGTCGAAGTATCCGCTGATTTGCTGTACCAGGAAACGGTAGCTCGCCATGTTTGCGTCCTTGGCGTCCCAATCGCCAGAAGACTGCCGCACCACCAAATCCGAGTCGCCATAGCACAGGATCCGGCGAATACCAAGCTCCTTGGCCAGCCGGAGCCCGTGTATGAGTGCCTCGTACTCGGCGACGTTGTTGGAGGCGGCGAAGTGGATCTGCAGCGTGTATTTGAGCTTGTCGCCCTTTGGAGAAGTCAGGACGACGCCGGCTCCCAAGCCGGTGCGCATCTTTGATCCGTCAAAGTGCATGCGCCAATGGGTGGAGTCGGGCGCCGGCGGTAAGTACTGGTCTCGGCCCAGTCGACGAGGAAGTCGGCCAACGCTTGCGTCTTGATGGCGGTGCGGGGTTGGTAGAAGATGGTGTAGGGGGCCAACTCGATGGCCCATTTGGCCACCCGGCCGGATGCGTCCCGGCTGCCTATGATGTCGGCAAGCGGGGCAGTGCATACGACCGTGATGGGGTGCTCTTGAAAGTACGGCTTCAGCTTCTTGGCGGCTAAGTACACGCCGTAGCACATCTTCTGATAGTGCGGGTAATTTTGTTTTGAGGTGGACAGCACCTCGCTCAGGTAATAGACCGGTCTCTGCACCGGCTGGGCGCGGCCTTCTTCGGGGCGTTCGACCACAATGACGGTGCTGACCACCCGGCTGGTGGCGGCAATATATAGGAGCATGGGCTCCTTCTCAGTCGGTGCCGCCAAGACAGGCGGCGTGGACAGCATTTTCTTCAGCTCGTGGAAAGCTTGGTCGGCCTGGTCGTTCCACTCGAAGTGAGTGCTCTTCTTCATGAGGCGGTAGAGGGGGAGAGCCTTTTCTCCGAGCCGGCTGATGAAGCGGTTAAGGGAGGCCAGGCACCCGGTGAACTTCTAGATCTCTCTGAGCTTGGTTGGGACCGCCATCCTCTCGATGGCTTTGATCTTCACAGGGTTGCACTCTATGCCGCGTTCAGAGACCAGGAAGCCTAGGAGCTGGCCGGCTGGCACTCCGAACACGCATTTCTCTGGGTTGAGCTTGATTCGGAACCGGCGCAGGTTCTCGAATGTTTCCTTCAAGTCTTCCAGCAGGGTGCCACGCTTCTCCGTCTTCACCACAACATCATCCACGTAAACGTGGGCATTCTTGCCGAGCTGCGTGAGGAGGCACTTCTGCATGCAACGCTGAAACGTGGCGCCGGCATTCCTCAGGCCGAACGTCATGGTCAGGTAGCAGAAGGCCCCAAACGGCGTGATGAAGGCGGTTTTCAGCTGGTCATCCGGGTTCAGCTTGATCTGGTGGTATCCCGAGTAGGCGTCCAAAAAGCTCAACAGCTCGCATCCGGCTGTGGAGTCTATTACTTGATCGATCCTGGGCAGGGTGAAGGGATCCTTTGGGCAGGCTTTGTTGAGGCTCGTGTAATCTATACACATGCGCCACTTGTTATTCTTCTTCAGCACGAGAACTGGGTTCGCGAGCCATTCGGGGAAGAAAACTTCCATGATGAAGCCGGCTGCAAGGAGCCGGGCTATCTCCTCCCCTACGATCCTTCTCTTCTCTGCTGACAGTCGGCGGAGGGGCTGTTTGACTGGTTTGGCATCCTCCCGCACGTGCAATTTGTGCTCGTCGAAATCCTTCGGAACACCCGGCATGTCTTTGGGGGACCATGCAAAGATATCCCGATTCTCACGGAGGAAATCGGCGAGCTCGCCTTCCTATTTGCTATCTAGGCTCGCCCCAATGACGGCGAACCTCTCGGGGTGCTCGGGATCGAGCCGTATCTTCTTGGTCTCCTTGGCCGGCTGGAAAGATCCTTGGGCATCATACTCCTTGGAGTCGGCGGGTGGGTTTAACTGCTTGCTGGCCAGGGCCACGACCCGGTCCAGCGTCTTCCTCTCGGCCGCGATCACAAGGGATTCGGCCAGCCGGGTGCTGGCCGCGGCGCAGTCGGCGGACTTCTTGTAGTCGCCGGCGATGGTGATGACGCCCTTTGAGCTTGGTATCTTCATCTTGAGGTAAGCATAGTGGGGGACCGCCATGAACTTGGCCAAGGCGGGTCGGCCAAGCAAGGCATGATAAGGGCTATCCAGGTCCACCACCTCGAACCAGATTGCTTCTCGGCGAAAATGATCCTTGCCCCCAAAGAGTACATCGATCTTGAGCTTGCCGACGGGGGCGCGGGACAGTCCGGGCACGATGCCGTGGAACACCGTTCGAGTCGGCGCAAGTTGTTTGGCCTTGACGCCCAGCTTCTCCATGGTGTCGTGGTACATGATGTTGATGCTGCTTCCGCCGTCGATCAGCACGCGGGAGAAGCGTGCGGCGCGCGTATCAGTAGCGAGGGTGGCCTCCAGGACCAATGCGTAGGACCCGGGGGAGGGCATCACCTCCGGGTGGTCGGCCCGGCTCCAGCTAATGGGTTTCTCCGACCAGTGCATGTGGCCGGCTGGGCTGGTAGCGGCCATGTTGACCTCCTGTTGCTCTCGGCGCCTGCTGCGCCGGTCTTCGGGCTGGCTCGTGAAGATGACATAAGACGCTTGCTCGTCGGGGAACTCGTCCTGCACGGCGTCGACCACGGGCCGGGCGGCTTTGGGCGGCGGAGCCGGCGGCGGCGGGCCGGCAGACGGAGTCGGTGTGAGCCCTTCGCCCTTCGAGATTCGGGCGAGCCATTTGCATTTGCGGGTCGTGTGGTTGGACGGCTTCGCGCCGCTATGGAATTTGCACGGGGCATCAAGGGTTTGCTCGTAGGAGAAGGCCGGCTGCCAAGCCGGCCGGCCACCCTTTGGCTTCTTGGGCGCAGGCCGCCCTTCAGGCGACGCATCTTCGACCGTGGCCACCTGCCGGCTGGCGGGAGGCGGCGCAGGGCCCTTGCATTTTTGATCGTTCTGGTGTTGGCGTCGGCCGCCATCTCCAGCCGGCGCTTTGGGTACCGGATTGAGTACCTTTCCGGATGCGTCCACCCGGAGCTCGGTCTTCATCGAGGAGTCGGCGGTGGCGTACTTGTCGGCGATGTTTAGGAGCTCGTCGAGGGTAGTCGGCTCATCGCAGAGAAGCTTGTGCTTGAGGAGGGTGCCCTCTCGGCAACCGGCGGTGAAGTATTCGATGGCTTGCACCTCGTGCACCCCCTCACAGGAGTTGCGGAGCTCGGCCCAGCGCGTCAGGTAGTCGCGAGTGGACTCGGCTGGGCCCTGTACACACAGGGAGAGCTGTCTGGGCTTGGGGGCCCGCTTGTAGGTGCTGGTGAAGTTGCGAACGAAGGCTTCAGTGAAGTCTACCCAGCTATTGATGCTGAGCGGCTTAAGGCTGTTAAGCCACGTCCGCGCCGTGCCCTGCAGCATGAGGGGCACGTATTTTACGGCAACGCGCCGGTTGCCATTGGCGATGCTGACGGCCGTGGAGTAGTCGGTCAGCCAGTCTTCCGGCTTCACCGAGCTGTTGTACTTAGGCGTGTCTCTTGGGAGCGAGAACCCTTTGGGGAAGGGCTCGTCGCGGATGCGGGGGCCGAAGCAAGGCGGACCGACATCATCCTCTTCTTCCAGCGCCAGAGATCGGGCCAGACGGTCGATCCGGTGGCGGGCGTCGTTTTCGCCGATTCCCTCCCGGCGACCAAGCCGGCCGCTGAGAGTCGGGTGAGCCACGCGAGGCGGGGTAGGATATCTTTCTCCGCGGGTTCGAGGCGGAGGCGGGGTGCCCCGCCATTCCATGGCTCGGGGGCGGCCGTCCGCATCTCGCTCGATGGAGACTTGGGTCCGGCTTCGGCTGGGAGCCGGTTCTTCCTCGCGCCGCGCGCGGGTGCAGCTGGTAGTCGGCGACCGGGAGGTCGCGCCGTGTTCGCGGCGCGGGGGCGGGCTCCCCGCGCAGGCGTCGGCCTCGTGCCGTCGTGCGGCTGCGTCGATCAGCTGCTGGATGCGCCGCGTCATATGGGGGAGATCTTCGGCTTCCAAGCCGTCTAGCTCGTCGACGGCCGCCTGGGCGGCGCGCAGGTTCTCGAGCAGGGTGGCATAGACCGGGCGATCCACGCCGAGCGTGTCGGCGATGACGGCGCCGCGTTGCCTGACAGCGCCGGCCCGGCTAGGTCCAGCCGGAGCCGGCGTGCCGAAGGCGGCGCGATCAGCTTCGCGCTGGTAGGCCTCGGTGAGGCGTCTTACGGAGGCCAGCCGCCGGCCCTCCGCGAGGAGAGCGAGGCGGCGTGCCTCCAGAACTTCGTCGCTGGCGTCAGCCGGAAGGGGGACGGACAAGTCTTGGGCTGCCGCGTGCGGGGAGTCGCGGGCGCCCTCGTCGGTCGGGCCGTCGAGGCCGATAACCATCACCTCGGGGGCGTCAGAATCGCGATCGCCAGCCGGAGGGAGCGGGTCGTTGTAGACCGTGACGTTGGTGGGGAAGGTGTCGTAGGATACCGCGTCGGAATCGACGGGCATCGGGTCGGTGGAGCCAACCGACTCCAAGTCCGCAGCGGGCTCGTCGGAGACGTGGAGCTGGCTGAGGAGGTTGGCGAGGTGACATGCGCCCGCATTGGCGGCGAGCTCGTCGGAGAGGCGGGCATTGTCGAAGAGGCTGGCGAGGCCGCTAGCCGCGCAGACGTCGGCGACGCCGTGCAGCGCGTCGCGGCATGCGCCATCGGGCGAGCCAGGCTGGCTGCGCCCGCGAGGGAGGAAAAGGGTTCCTGTCCAGAACAAGTCTCCGGACGACGGTGCACCTGGCCCCATGGTGGGCGCCAAATGTCGGGTGGTAGGATCGACATATGCCAACGGGTGGCTTATCATTGCGGGGGCCAAAAGAACGTCGCCGGTGCCTGGAAACGGGATGAGGCGTAGGCATGCACGCCGGCGAATCTTACCCAGCTTCAGGGCTCTCCGGGGAGATAACACCCCTACTGCTGCTCTGCGGGGGCTCCGCATGGTTACTAAGTTCACAGGTGGCTACAATGCTCCTTGAGCTGTTTTGGGTGGAAGGAGGAAGAAGGGCTTAGCTCAGCTTGCTTCTTCTCCTTGTACGCGTCTAAGTCTAGAGAGAGAGTCCAACCCTTTGCATGGGTGCACCGGGGGGCTTATATAGGCCTACCCCCCGGGGGTACAATGGTAATCCGACTGGGCACTGGGCCCTGGGCCCAGCTGTCTGTGGCTATGTTCGCCGGCTTCTCCGCCGGCTTCTGGGGCCCGCCGGCTGGTGGGTCCCGCCGACTGCCGGCTCCTGGGTCGACAGGCCGGCCCCACGGGCCAGGGCCTGGTCGGCGGCTGGTTACTGTTGCTCCGTGTTAGTTGGCGCAGACTTGGTCGGGGTAAGCGTGGCTACAGTAACGCCGCCCTGGCGGGCGATTACTGTAGCCCCGCCGCACCTTGTCTCCTTAGTGGGCGTCTCCTTCGAGGAAGGCGGCAGGCCGGCTACGCCAAGCCGGCCCTCTGTCTTGCCGGCTTGAGAGGGGGTGTGGCGGCCTTCGGCATCTCTCTGCCCGAAGGGGCCCACCGCCTCGGGGGCCACGCTGGTGGCCCGTCATGGACGGCGTCAGAGCCACCGTGGCTACAGTGCCGCGCCGGGCGGGCCGCGGCTGCCCGCACGACGCGCTGTACCAGGCGTGCTCCGGGTTTTGGGGGTGGCAGGCTCCACTGTAGCCACGCCCCGCTTCATCATCACAGAGTGGACGCGTACATCGCGGGTACGGCGTTGACTGCTTTATCGGAGCCGGCCCAGCGGTAGCCGGCCGTCTATAGCCGGCCTTCCATAGCCGGCCCTGCCGTAGCCGGCCCTCCATAGTTTTCTTTGCGGGGGTAAAAAGGAGCGGGCCGCCCCCCAAGCCGGCCAGGAAGTCAGCCGACTAGGGGGGAGCCGGCCCAAGTCTTGAGTCTTCTTATGAGCCGGACGGGCTCACAATTTTTTCTGAGGGGCCAGGGGATGCCGGCTGGGCTACCCGTGGCTGCGTACCCCGACATGCGGTCTTTCTTCGTCCGGGTCAGGAGCACGATAAGACATGACACTTGTTTCAGGTAAATACCCAACAGTGACAAAATCTTTCAAAGTGCTCTGGGTGACTATGGAAGGGACCTAGTTGCAAGTTGTCATCGTCTTTGGCGGCATGGTGAAAGTGCAATCTAAAAGAAAACAAATCATTGGCTTAAATTAGTTGGCAGGATTGCAAGTTAAAGTTTACAGTGCACGTTTATCACGGCGGCTTAAACAAGGGCTAATGATATATGGATAAGCCAGCTAAACCGGCGGTGTAAGCCACCATGATTAGAGGCATTCAAGATCTACCAAGGCTGTAATTTGCTAAGTGTTGGGACAAAAAAGTTCCGCAAATTGAGGGTATAAATTTGGATCTACCATTTTCAAAAAAGGGAGATAAATTCATATGCAAAATAACGGAGGAAGAACAGAGGAGCCCTAGAAGCAATCTGGTGTAGTAGGGATATGTTCTAATGTTTAAACAGGCATGGAAACTGCGGCCACACAAGATTTCGTGGTTCTTTGGGTCTAATCTATGGATCTAGGACAAAAGGAAAGGAGGGCAGTGACGAACATCCATGAACTCTGACGAACACCGACAAAACCCTAGTAACATATCTATGACCAGTGAAAATAAGCTTACCAAGATCGTCAGGGCAGCAGAATGGGCCGCAAGTTTCTGGTCTATTAAGGGCGATGCAGCGGCCGGAGTTGAGGCTGGAGACAGGAGGTCCATGGTGGCGAAGCTTGAGCGGGTCGGTGCGTCGCAAGGAAGGAGAAGGAAGGAGAAGGAGAAGACCGAAGGGCAGTGTGCGGTCCTATTTAAGAGGAAACAGGCAAACAGACAAGTGTGAAAAACGAGGACGTCGAACAATGGTTATCTAGCTAGATGGACGCCTTGATTTTCGGAAAGGCATTAAGGCAAAGATCCATTGAAGATGACGTCGTTGCAGTTTTCTGAAATTTTTGGAGATGACGTCATGGCGGGTTATAATGTTTTCACAACAGATGAGAAAGGATTTTTTCTAAGTCTTGAAGATTGACATGAACAAGTTCAAATCAGCCTGGGCCTAATGTTGGCGATATAACTATTAGGCGTGACCCGCCAGGAGGGGTCGGGTCATCCCTATGACGATTCACCATAATGAAGCCCAAGATTATACGGCGGTTCATAGATAGGCTTAGTATAAGGCCCAGGCCCGAAGGCGGCTCAAGGCCCGTAGAGATAAACCGCCATATGTACATGACTTGTATTATAAGGCAGGAATAGTTAGAGACCGAGACGGACAATGTTTATGAGACAGCCGTGACTCTATGAGCCGCCGGGCGTCAGCCTCTGAATATAAAGGGACGACCTGTAACACCCATGATGCGGCTATATCTCCCACGTGTCGGAGCACGACTTAGAGGCGTAATCGCATTGTAGGCATGTCGCAAGAGGGGTAATCTTTACACATCCCATGTACTGAATAAGAAAGAGATAAGGAATTGGCTTACAATCGCCACTTCACATAATACATAAATATAGCATTACATCATCCAGAATACAATCAAGCTCTGACTACGGAACCAAAATAAAGACAACCCCAAATGCATAAGATCCCCGATCGCCCCAACTGGGCTCCACTACTGATCACCTAGAAAGGAAACATAGTAACGTCTTGAATCCTCGTCGAACTCCCACTTGAATTCGGTCGCATCCCCTGGAATGGCATCATCGGCACCAGCATCTGGTTTTGGAAGTAATCTGTGAGTCACGGGGACTCAGCAATCTCATACCCTCACGATCAAGACTATTTAAGCTTATGGGTAGGCAAAGGTAGTGAGGTGGAGCTGCAGCAAGCACTAGCATATATGGTGGCTATCTTACGCAAATGAGAGCGAGAAGAGAAGCAAGGCACGGTCGATAAGCTATCACGATCAAGAAGTGATCTTGAACAACTTACGTTCAAGCATAACACGAAACTGTGTTCTCTTCCCGGACTCCGCCAAAAAGAGACCATCACGGCTACACACGCGGTTGCTGCATTTTTATTAAGTTAAGTGTCAAGTTTTCTACAACCGGACATTAACAAATTCCCATCTGCCCATAACCGCGGGCACAACTTTCGGAAGTTCAAAACCCTGCAGGGGTGTCCCAACTTAGCCCATCACAAGCTCTCATGGTCAACGAAGGATATTCCATTTCCCAGGACGACCCGATCAGACTCGGAATCCTGGTTACAAGACATGTCGACAATGGTAAAACAAGACCAGCAAAGCCGCTCGAATGTGCCGACAAATCCCGAAAGGAGCTGCACATATCTCATTCTCAGGGCACACCAGATGGGCAAGACGTCGGGTTGGCATAGACCCTGGTTGCCTAGGGGGCGCCGGACATCGCCCAGTTTGGACCAACACTTAGAGAAGCACTGGCCCGGAGGGGTTAAAATAAAGATGACCCTTGAGTCCGCGAAACCCAAGGGAAAAAGGCTAGGTGGCAAATGGTAAAACCAAGGTTGGGCCTTGCTGGAGGAGTTTTATTCAAGGCGAACTATCAAGGGGTTCCCATTATAACCAAACCGCGTAAGGAACGCAAAAATCAGGGAACATAACACTGGTATAACGGAAACTAGGGTGGCAAGAGTGGAACAAAACACCAGGCATAAGGCCGAGCCTTCCACCCTTTACCAAGTATATAGATGCATTAAAGTAAACAAGATATAATAATGATATCCCAACAATAATCATGTTCCAAACAAGGAACAAACTCCAATCTTCACCTACAACTAGCAACGCTATAAGAGGGGCTGAGCAAAGCGGTAACATAGCCAAACAACAGTTTGCTAGGACAAGGTGGGTTAGAGGTTTGACAAGGTAATCTAGGGGACATGATAAAGCAAGTGGTAGGTATCGCGGCATAGGCATAGCAATAGAGCGAGCAACTAGCAAGCAAAGATAGAAGTGATTTCGAGGGTATGGTCATCTTGCCTGCAAAGTTCTCCGAGTTGACGTAAGCTTGATCCTCATAAGCGTTCTCAACGGGTTCCTGGATCACAAACTCATCTCCCGGCTCTACCCAAGGCAAGAACACAAGCAAAAGAAACCACAATCAACCACGATGCAATGCGCAAGCAACATGATGCAAAACATGACATGATATGCAGGATGTAATATGCAATGCATATGCGTGCTCTGGAAGGAAAAGATTGAACCAGGCCTCAACTTGGCAAACCAAGAGTGCCGCTGGAAAGATGAGTTGATTTCGATCGAATCGATATAAAGATCACCGGAATCGGATGCACGGTTTGCAAATGGCAAGCAAAACAATAATGGCACAATCCTGCGATTAACAGCACGATGCCATCTAAAATGCAACAAGAAACTAAGCTACTGCACTCTAACATAGCAACAAAGCACATGGATGAGATCTACTCAAGATGCTTGACAAAATATGAACACTGAGCTTCGGCTAAATCACACAATAGCAGGTTCAAACAAGCATGTCAAAAGTGCAAAAGATATCAGCTTCGCAAACTTAGTGAAAATAACAACATGTCAGGATTTAACATCAGAAAGCAATGTTTAGAGCAAGATAACAACGTGCTACAGGAACAGGACATAGCAAATCAAGGCATGGCATGAATCTACTCAAAGCATATAACAAAAGTCCCTTACTGACCATAAGCCAAAAAGGATCATAAGATATGATGGCACCCATGTAAACATAGCAAGTTTCGTTAACAGATTCAGACTTAGCAGAAAACAGAGCATGGCATAAACAATATTATGAAGGCATCTTTGCCAGCTCGATTCACTCACCATAAGGCATTGCATGACAAAACAAGCATAGCAACAGCAAGATGGCATGTTCATGAAGCTAACCGTGGCAAGAACCATCTCATAGCATGCATGGATCAACTACAACAACCTTGGCAAAATTGATTAACACGTACCCAATCTGCCAGGAACATTTTATAGCAAAAGTAGAGCAAGATTGAGTCATGCTAGGGTACTCCATAATTGCAAACAAAGACATGGATGGATAGAGCATAACCATATGTCAAAATCATCCTTACTGAACCTACTCAAAAGAAGCATGGATCTCTCTGTATCAACATGAATACATGGCATTGAAATAACAACAGGGAAATGACTTGGTGAAATTCCAAGTCCCTGAAATCAGCAACATCACGAGAGCTACTTAGCATGCGTGTGCTAGTCACCACATTGATCACACAAATACATGTCATACAGCCCTGTAAAGATGGCATGGCATAGCCCAAAACACATGTAGGGCTGAAGCTCATATGCAGCACACATTAATCATGGCAAAAATGACAAATGCTCAAGATCTGCTAAGTAACAGGAACTAACATTATGAAGCACTCTTGCAACAGCCATTAGGGCATCAAGATGGACTCAAACAAGCATGGTGCAATGGAACAAAATGAAGAGTACATCCTAACGAACAATTTGATATATGGCACGCCCAAAATGGATCTACGATGGCAGAGATATGATGCGATGAACATGGCTAAAAAAATAACAGAAAAGGACTTAGAGGAAAACGGGTCAACCCTAGGGTTTCGGATCCGATCCAGATCTGGGTGCACGGTCTTCGAGGATGGCCGGATAAGGCTCGAACTCGCGCGGGCCTGTTCCGGGTGTGAGTGGACGGGGCGCGGCAGCGGACGCGTCCGGCGCCGTTCGGGCGTGTCCGGCGCGGAGGAAGAGGGAGGACTAGGGTTTCGGGGCCGTGAATTTTTCAGAGGAGTGCACTTATAGGTAGAGGGAGCCAGGAGTCCAAATGAGGTGCGGTTTTCGGCCACGCGATCGTGATCGAATGGCCGAGAGGATGGAGGGGGTTTGGATGGGTTTTGGGCCACTTTGGAGGGGTGTTGGGCTGCAACACACACGAGGCCTTTACGGTTCCCCGGTTAACAGTTGGAGTATCAACCGAACTCCAAATGGCACGAAACTTGATAGGCGGTCTACCGATGGTATACCAAGGCTGCTTGGCAAGTCTCGGTCCAATCCGAGAACGTTTGATACTCACACATGAAAAGAGGCAAAAGGGGGGCACCGGAGGACGTAGGAGTGCCGGAATGCAAAACGGACAACAGGGAAAATGCTCGGATGCATGAGACAAACACGTACGCAAATGCGATGCACATGATGACATGGTATGAAATGCATGACATGAACAAAAAGCAAAACGAAGACAAAACCCAACCAGAAGGGAATATCATAACTTAGAGCCGAAAATGACAAGAGTTGGAATACAAATATGGCAAGTTACATACGGGGTGTTACAACACTCCACCACTATGAAAGGATCTCGTCCCGAGATCTAGGACTGGAAAAACTCCGAATATTCGGAACGGTGGTGGTCCTCGCTTTCCCAGGTGGCTGCTCGGTCGGAATGATGTGACCACTTCACTTTCAGGAATTTGATAGACTTGTTGCAAGTCTTGCGCTCAGTTTCTTCAAGAATAGCAACGGGATGCTCATGATAAGACAGGTCTTCTTGGAGATCAATCTCTTCGAAGTTGATGGTGCGGCCAGGCGTCTTGAAGCACTTGCGAAGCTGAGACATGTGAAACACGTCATGCACATTTGCAAAGTTGGATGGAAGCTCAAGTTGATAGGCGAGATCGCCTCTTTTGCCAATGATCTTGAAAGGACCCACATATCTAGGGGCAAGCTTCCCTTTGATACCGAAGCGACGAGTACCTTTCATTGGAGAGACGCGGAGGTAGACATGGTCTCTGATCTCGAAAGCCAAGTCATGATGCTTGCTATCATAGTAACTCTTCTGGCGCGATTGCACGGCTTTGAGATTTTCATGAATTACTTTGCACATTTCTTCAACCTGTGTGATCAAGTCATTGCCAAGAAGTTGGCGTTCACCAGTCTCTGACCAATTAAGAGGGGTGCGGCACTTTCTGCCATAGAGAATCTTGAATGGGGCCTTGCCCGAACTCGCTTGGAAGCTGTTGTTGTAGGAGAACTCGGCATATGGAAGACAATCTTCCCACTTCATACCGAAGGAAAAGACACAAGCCCTGAGCATATCTTCAAGAATTTGATTTACTCGCTCGACTTGTCCACTAGTTTGAGGATGAATGGTTGTGTTGAAGCGAATGTTGGTCCCCATGGCCTTATGGAGGGAGTCCCAGAACTTAGATGTAAAGATGCTTCCATGATCTGAAGATATCAACTGCGGAATGCCATGCAAGGAGACAATCCTGGAGGTATATAGCTCTGCCAACTGAGCTGCTGTGATAGATTATTTGATAGGAAGAAAATGAGCCACTTTAGTAAGCTTGTCGATGACGACGAAGATAGCATCATTGCCACGCTTGGACATGGGAAATCCAGTCACAAAGTCCATATCAATATGATCAAACTTCCATTCTGGAATGGCAAGAGGTTGGAGGAGACCATCTGGTCGTTGGTGTTCTGCTTTCACTCTTCTGCAGACATCACATTCATTCACGAACTGAGCAATCTCGCGCTTCATTCGAGTCCACCAATACGACTGCTTGAGGTCATGGTACATCTTTGTACTTCCAGGATGAATAGATAGGAGTGAATTGTGAGCCTCGTTCATAATGACTTGACGAAGGTCACCCTTAGGAACAACAATTCGATCCTTGAAGAAAAGAGTATCTTTGTCATCAAGGTGATAGCACTTGTACTTGGGTTGGCTCTTGGCAATCCCATTCTTCACCTTCTTTACCATTGCATTAATAAGTTGAGCCTCACGAATCTGATCTTCCAAAGTAGGAGAGACTTGGAGGTTGGCAAGGAATCCTTGAGGAACAACTTGGAGATTAAGTTTGCGGAAAGCTTCATAAAGATCCGATTGAAAGGGCTTGAGAATCAAACTGTTGCAGTAAGCCTTCCTGCTCAAAGCATCAGCAATGACATGGGCCTTGCCTGGAGTATATTCAATACTCGGATTATACTCTTGAATCATTTCGACCCAACGAGTCTGCGTGAGGTTGAGGTTGGGCTGAGTGAAGATGTACTTGAGACTCTTATGATCAGTGAAGATGTCCACTTTCCTTCCCACCAAGAGATGTCTCCAAGTTAAAAGAGCATGGACAACCGCTGCCAACTCCAGGTCATGAGTGGGGTAGTTCTTTTCGTTGGGCTTCAACTGGCGAGAGGTACAGGCCACAACTTTCTTATCTTGCATTAACACAGCACCGAGACCTTGCAGGGAAGCATCACAGAAAACCTCAAATGGTTTGGATTCATCAGGAGGAGTCTGAACTGGAGCTGTGACTAACTTCTCTTTGAGGGTGTTGAAAGCGATGTCACATTCAGGCGTCCAGTCATACTTCACATGCTTCTGGAGAAGGTTGGAAAGAGGCTTCACGATCTTAGAGAAATTCTCAACGAATCTTCGACAATAGCTTGCGAGCCCAAGAAAGCTGCGGAGCTGCTTCACATTCCGAGGCGGTTCCCAATTCACAATTGCAGACACCTTCTCAGGATTAACAGCTATGCCCTTGGCGGAGATGATATGCCCAAGGTAGAGAACCTCATCGAGCCAAAACTTGCACTTTGAAAACTTCACATAGAATTGATGTTCTCTGAGTTTGTCGAGTACCAATCTCAAGTGCTTGGCATGATCCTCTTTGTTCTTGGAAAAGACCAAAATGTCATCGAGATAGACCAAGACGAAGTCATTTGTGTAAGGGTTGAAGATGAAGTTCATCATGCGAGAGAATGTTGGAGGAGCATTGACAAGGCCGAAAGACATGACAGTGTATTCATAGGACCCATAGCTTGTCCTGAATGTTGTCTTGGGTATATCTTGTTCACGAATGCGAATTTGATGATAGCCCATACAGAGGTCAAGCTTGGAGAATACTTGAGCACCTTTGAGTTGTTCGAAAAGCTCATTGATGTTGGGAAGTGGGTACTTGTTCTTTATGGTCTTCTTGTTCAATGGGCGGTAGTCGACACAAAGTCGGTCCGTGCCATCTTTCTCCTTGACAAAAAGAACACCACAACCCCAAGGAGAAGAACTTGGTCGGATCAGACCCATACGCTCTTGTATATCGAGTTGTTTGTTCAGCTCCTTCAACTCTTCTGGTCCAAGCTTGTAAGGACGTTTGCAGACAGGTTCCGTGCCAGGCTCAAGATCGATGACGAATTCAACTGGCCGGTGAGGAGGCATTCCTGGAAGCTCTTCTGGAAAGACGTCTTGACATTCACAAATGACTGGAATTTGAGAGATGGCATTCAACTCGCCCTTCTCATTGAGAGAAAACACTCGAATGGTATCGTCATGAGTGGCATAGATGATCACATCCTCAGACGAGTGTGTCAATTGAATCTGCCTGGCAGCACAATCAAGCTGAGCCTTGTGCTTAGAAAGCCAGTTCATGCCGAGAATTAGTTCAATATCCAAGTTACCAAGAACCATTGGAGAGGACAGAAATTTATAATCGCCCATATTGATAGACACATCCGGAGCCATCATTTTGGTGTTCATGAACAAACCTGGAGAGGAAATCGCTATCGGCTTAGGCAAATCGACAGTATGCAAATCGTGCATGGATGAAAAAGGCTTCGATATGAATGACAAAGATGCACCAGTATCAAAAAGAACTCTTGCAGGAATATCATTAATAGGAAGGTTACCCATGATCACTTTTGACGAGTCCGCTGCCTGAGCTGCGTTCATCATGTTGACCTTTGCAGACTTGGGATTATGCTTGACCACTGCATTGCTAGCAGATCTCACGGGAGGAGGAGGTGGAAGACGCCTCTGGTTGAAGCATTTGTTTGCATAGTGACCCTTCTACTGACACTTGTTGCATGTAACCTCTGAGAGAGGACGGTGATACAGAGCAATTGACCTTGGAGCATGAGACTACGGTTTGTTCTGATAGCCTGGGTTGGGTGGGTGGCAAGATCCATTGCCACCTTTACTCTTCTGCTGGTAAGGCTGACGGAACGGAGGAGGAGGAGGCAACCAGTACTTTTGCTGCTTAGCTACCACTTGAGTTGAAGAAGAAGAAGAAGAAGAAGAAGGAGGAGTTGCATCCCCGACTCTCTTCTTGGAAGCATCGCACTTGAGCTGAGAAGCCTCTTGCTTTAGTGCCATGTTGTAGAACTCATCATACTATTTCGGCTCAAAAAGCACGAGAGCTAGTTGCAGATCTTCTCTGAGGCCACCTCTGAATTGATTAATTATGCTCTTTGTTGGGGAATGTAGTAATTTCGAAAATTTTCCTACGCACACGCAAGATCATGGTGATGCACAGCAACGAGAGGGGAGAGTGTTGTCTACGTACCAACGCAGACCGACTGCGGAAGCGATCACACAACGTAGAGGAAGTAGTCGTACGTCTTCCCGATCTGACCGATCCAAGCACCGTTACTCCGGCACCTCCGAGTTCTTAGCACACGTTCAGCTCGATGACGTTCCTCGGGCTCCGATCCAGCAAAGCGTCGAGGAAGAGTTCCGTCAGCACGACGGCGTGATGACGATCTTGATGTACTACCGACGCAGGGCTTCGCCTAAGCACTACAACGGTATGATCGAGGTGGAATATGGTGGCAGGGGGCACCGCACACGGCTAAGGAATGATCTCAAGGATCAACTTGTGTGTCTTGGGGTGTCCCCTGCCCCCGTATATAAAGGTTGGAGGGAGGGGGGCTGGCCGGCCAAAGATGAGGAGGCGCAGGAGGAGTCCTACTCCTACCGGGAGTAGGACTCCCCCCTCCAATCCTAGTCCAATTAGGAAACCTTCAAAGGGGAGAGAAAGAGAGGTGGCCGGCCCCTCTCCTAGTCCTAATAGGACAAGGGAGAGGGGGGGAGGCGCAGCCCTATGTGGGCTGCCCTCTCACCTTTCCACTAAGGCCCATGTTGGCCCATTTGGCTCCCGGGGGGTTCCGGTAACCCTCCCGGTAATCCGGTAAAATCCCGATTTCACCCGGAACACTTCCGATGTCCAAACATAGGCTTCCAATATATCAATCTTTACGTCTCGACCATTTCGAGACTCCTCCTCATGTCCGTGATCTCATCCGGGACTCCGAACAACCTTCAGTACATCAAAATGCATAAACTCATAATAACTGTCATCGTAACGTTAAGCGTGCGGACCCTACGGTTCGAGAACAATGTAGACATGACCGAGACACGTCTCCGGTCAATAACCAATAGCGGGACCTGGATGCCCATATTGGCTCCTACATATTCTACGAAGATCTTTATCGGTCAGACCGCATAACAACATACGTTGTTCCCTTTGTCATCGGTATGTTACTTGCCCGAGATTCGATCGTCGGTATCCAATACCTAGTTCAATCTCGTTACTGGCAAGTCTCTTTACTCGTTCCGTAATACATCATCCCGCAACTAACTCATTAGTTGCAATGCTTGCAAGGCTTAAGTGATGTGCATTACCGAGAGGGCCCAGAGATACCTCTCCGACAATCGGAGTGACAAATCCTAATCTCGAAATACGCCAACCCAACATCCACCATTGGAGACACCTGTAGTACTCCTTTATAATCACCCAGTTACGTTGTGACGTTTGGTAGTACCCAAAGTGTTCCTCTGGTAAACGGGAGTTTCATAATCTCATAGTTACAGGAACATGTATAAGTCATGAAGAAAGCAATAGCAACATACTAAACGATCGGGTGCTAAGCTAATGGAATGGGTCATGTCAATCAGATCATTCAACTAATGATGTGACCTCGTTAATCAAATAACAACTCTTTGTTCATGGTTAGGAAACATAACCATCTTTGATTAACGAGCTAGTCAAGTAGAGGCATACTAGTGACACTCTGTTGGTCTATGTATTCACACATGTATTATGTTTCCGGTTAATACAATTCTAGCATGAATAATAAACATTTATCATGATATAAGGAAATAAATAATAACTTTATTATTGCCTCTAGGGCATATTTCCTTTAGTCTCCCACTTGCACTAGAGTCAATAATCTAGTTCACATCGCCATGTGATTTAACAGCAATAGTTCACATCACCATGTGATTAACACCCATAGTTCACATCGTCATGTGACCAATACTCAAAGGGTTTACTAGAGTCAGTAATCTAGTTCACATATCTATGTGATTAACACCCAAAGAGTACTAAGGTGTGATCATGTTTTGCTTGTGAGATAATTTTAGTCGACGGGTCTGTCACATTCAGATCCGTAAGTATTTTGCAAGTTCTATGTCTACAATGCTCTACACGGAGCTACTCTAGCTAATTGCTCCCACTTTCAATATGTATCTAGACCGAGACTTAGAGTCATCTAGATTAGTGTCAAAACTTGCATCGGCGTAACCCTTTACGACGAACCTTTTTATCACGTCCATAATCGAGAAACATATCCTTATTTCACTAAGGATAATTCTGACCGCTGTCCAGTGATCTACTCCTAGATCACTATTGTACTCCCTTGCCAAATCAGTGCAGGGTATACAATAGATCTGGTACACAGCATGACATACTTTATAGAACCTATGGCCAAGGCATAGGGAATGACTTTCATTCTCTTTCTATCTTCTGCCGTGGTCGGGCTTTGAGTCTTACTCAACTTCACACCTTATAATACAGGCAAGAACTCTTTCTTTGACTGCTCCATTTTGAACTACTTCAAAATCTTTGTCAAGGTATGTACTCATTGAAAGAACTTATCAAGCGTCTTTGATCTATCTCTATAGATCTTGAAGCTCAATATGTAAGCAGCTTCACCGAAGTCTTTCTTTGAAAAACTCCTTTCAAACACTCCTTTATGCTTTACAGAATAATTCTACATTATTTCCGATCAACAATATGTCATTCACATATACTTATCAGAAATGCTGTAGTGCTCCCACTCACTTTCTTGTAAATACAGGCTTTACCGCAAGTCTGTATAAAACTATATGCTTTGATCAACTTATCAAAGCGTATATTCCAACTCCGAGATGCTTGCACCAGTCCACAGATGGATCGCTGGTGCTTGCACATTTTTGTTAGCACCTTTTGGATTGACAAAACCTTCTAGTTGCATCACATACAACTCTTCTTTAATAAATTCATTAAGGAATGCAGTTTTGTTTATCCATTTGCCAGATTTCATAAAATGCGGCAATTGCTAACATGATTCGGACAGACTTAAGCATAGATACGAGTGAGAAAATCTCATCGTAGTCAACACCTTGAACTTGTCGAAAACCTTTTTGCGACAATTCTAGCTTTGTAGATAGTAACACTACTATCAGCGTCTGTCTTCCTCTTGAAGATCCATTTATTTTCTATGGTTTGCCGATCATCGGGCAAGTCAACTAAAGTCCATACTTTGTTCTCATACATGGATCATATCTCAGATTTCATGGCTTCAAGCCACTTTGCGGAATCTGGGCTCACCATCGCTTCTTCATAGTTCGTAGGATCATCATGATCTAGTAGCATGACTTCCAGAACAGGATTACCGTACCACTCTGGCGCGGATCTTACTCTGGTTGATCTACGAGGTTCAGTAGTATCTTGTTCTGAAGTTTCATGATCATCATCATTAGCTTCCTCACTAACTGGTGTAGGTGTCACAGAAACATTTTTCTGTGATGTACTACTTTCCAATAAGGGAGCAGGTACAGTTACCTCGTTAAGTTCTACTTTCCTCCCACTCACTTCTTTCGAGAGAAACTCCTTCTCCAGAAAGTTTCCGAATTTTAGCAACAAAAAGTCTTGCCTTCGGATCTGTGATAGAAGGTGTATCCAATAGTTTCCTTTGGATATCCTATGAAGACGCACTTCTCCGATTTGAGTTTGAGCTTATCAGGATGAAACTTTTTCATATAAGCATCGCAACCCCAAACTTTAAGAAACGACAGCTTAGGTTTCTTGCCAAACCATAGTTCACACGGTGTCGTCTCAACGGATTTAGATGGTGCCCTATTTAACGTGAATGCAGCTGTCGCTAATGCATAACCCCAAAACGATAGTGGTAGATCGGTAAGAGACATCATAGATCGCACCATATCTAGTAAAGTACGATCACGACGTTCGGACACACCATTATGCTGTGGTGTTCCAGGTGGCGTGAGTAGTGAAACTATTTCACATTGTTTTAACTGAAGACCAAACTCGTAACTCAAATATTTGTCTCTGCGATCAGATCATAGAAACTTTATTTTCTTGTTACGATGATTTTTCACTTCACTCTGAAATTCTTTGAACTTTTCAAATGTTTCAGACTTATGTTTCATTAAGTAGATATACTCATATCTGCTCAAATCATCTGTGAAGATCAGAAAATAATGATACCTGTCGCGAGCCTCAATATTCATCGGACCACATACATCAGTATGTATGATTTCCAACAAATCTGTTGCTCGCTCCATTGTTCCGAAGAACGGCGTTTTAGTCATCTTGCCCAAAAGGCATGGTTCGCAAGCATCAAGTGATTCATAATCAAGTGATTCCGAAAGCCCATCAGCATGGAGTTTCTTCATGCGCTTTATACCAATATGACCTAAACAGCAGTGCCACAAATAAGTTGCACTATCATTATTAACTTTGCATCTTTTGGTTTCAATATTATGAATATGTGTATTATTAAGATCGAGATCCAATGAACTATTTTCATTGGGTGTGTAACCATATAAGGTTTTATTCATGTAAAGAGAACAACTATTCATTCTTTTACTTAAATGAATAACCGTATTACAATAAACATGATCAAATCATATTCATGCTCAACGCAAAAACCAAATAACACTTATTTAAGTTCAACACTAATCCTGAAAGTATAGGGGAGTGTGCGATGATGATCATATCAATCTTGGAACTACTTCCAACACACATCGTCACTTCACCCATAACTAGTCTCTGTTTATTCTGCAACTCCCGTTTCGAGTTACTAATCTTAGCAACTGAACTAGTATCAAATACTGAGGGTTTGCTATAAACACTAGTAAAGTACACATCAATAACATGTATATCAAATATACTTATGTTCACTTTGCCATCCTTCTTATCCGCCAATCACTTGGGGTAGTTCCGCTTCCAGTGACCAGTCCCTTTGCAGTAGAAGCACTTAGTCTCAGGCTTAGGATCAGACTTGGGCTTCTTCACTTGAGCAGCAACTTGCTTGCCGTTCTTCTTGAAGTTCCCCTTCTTCCCTTTGCCCTTTTCTTGAAACTAGTGGTCTTGTCAACCATCAACACTTGATGTTTTTCTTGATTTCTACCTTCGTTGATTTCAGCATCACGAAGAGCTTAGGAATTACTTTTGTCATCCCTTGCATATTATAGTTCATCACAAAGTTCTACTAACTTGGTGATGGTGACTAGAGAATTCTGTCAATCACTATCTTATCTGGAAGATTAACTCCCACTTGATTCAAGCGATTGTAGTACTCAGACAATCTGGGCACATGCTCACTAGTTGAGCGATTCTCCTCCATCTTTTAGCTATAGAACTTGCTGGAGACTTCATGTCTCTCAACTCGGGTATTTGCTTGAAATATTAACTTCAACTCCTGGAACATCTCATATGGTCCATGACGTTAAAAACGTCTTTGAAGTCCCGATTCTAAGCCGTTAAGCATGGTGCACTAAACTATCAAGTAGTCATCATATTGAGCTAGCCAAACGTTCATAACGTCTGCATCTGCTGCTGCAATAGGTCTGTCACCTAGCGGTGCATCAAGGACATAATTCTTCTGTGCAGCAATGAGGATAAACCTCAGATCACGGATCCAATCCGCATCATTGCTACCAACATCTTTCAACACAATTTTCTCTAGGAACATATCAAAATAAACACAGGGAAGCAACAACGCGAGCTATTGATCTACAACATGATTTGCAAAATACTACCAGGACTAAGTTCATGATAAATTTAAGTTCAATTTAATCATATTACTTAAGAACTCCCACTTAGATAGACATCCCTCTAATCCTCTAAGTGATCACGTGATCCAAATCAACTAAACCATAACCGATCATCACGTGAGATGGAGTAGTTTTCAATGGTGAACATCGTTATGTTGATCATATCTACTATATGATTCACGCTCGACCTTTCGGTCTCCGTGTTCCGAGGCCATATCTGTATATGCTTGGCTCGTCAAGTATAACCTGAGTATTCCGCGTGTGCAACTGTTTTGCACCCGTTGTATTTGAACGTAGAGCCTATCACACCCGATCATCACGTGGTGTCTCAGCACGAAGAACTTTTGCAACGGTGCATACTCAGGGAGAACACTTCTTGATAATTTAGTGAGAGATCATCTTATAATGCTACCATCAATCAAAGCAAGATAAGATGCATAAAAGGATAAACATCACATGCAATCAATATAAGTGATATGATATGGCCATCATCATCTTGTGCTTTGTGATCTCCATCTCCGAAGCACCGTCATGATCACCATCGTCACCGGCGCGACACCTTGATCTCTATCGTAGCATCGTTGTCGTCTCGCCAATCTTATGCTTCCACGACTATCACTACCGCTTAGTAATAAAGTAAAGCATTACATCGCGATTGCATTGCATACAATAAAGCGACAACCATATGGCTCCTGCCAGTTGCCGATAACTCGGTTACAAAACATGATCATCTCATACAATAAAATCAGCATCATGCCTTGACCATATCACATCACAACATGCCCTGCAAAAACAAGTTAGACGTCCTCTACTTTGTTGTTGCAAGTTTTACGTGGCTGCTACGGGCTTAAGTAAGAACTCATCTCACCTACGCATCAAAACCACAACGATAGTTCGTCAAATAGACTCCGTTTTAACCTTCTCAAGGACCGGGCGTAGTCACACTTGGTTCAACTAAAGTTGGAGAGACAGTCTTCCGCAAGCCATCTATGTGCAAAGCACGTCGAGGGAACCGGTCTCGCGTAAGAGTACGCGTAAGGTTGGTCCGGATCGTCTCGTCCAACAATACCGCCGAACCAAAGTATGACATGCTGGTAGGCAGTATGACTTGTATCGCCCACAACTCACTTGTGTTCTACTCGTGCAAATAACATCAAACCATAAAACCTAGCTCGGATGCCACTGTTGGGGAACGTAGTAATTTCGAAAATTTTCCTACGCACACGCAAGATCATGGTGATGCACAGCAACGAGAGGGGAGAGTGTTGTCTACGTACCAACGCAGACCGACTGCGGAAGCGATCACACAACGTAGAGGAAGTAGTCGTACGTCTTCCCGATCCGACCGATCCAAGCACCGTTACTCCGGCACCTCCGAGTTCTTAGCACACGTTCAGCTCGATGACGTTCCTCGGGCTCCGATCCAGCAAAGCATCGAGGAAGAGTTCCGTCAGCACGACGGCGTGATGACGATCTTGATGTACTACCGACGCAGGGCTTCGCCTAAGCACTACAACGGTATGATCGAGGTGGAATATGGTGGCAGGGGGCACCGCACACGGCTAAGGAACGATCTCAAGGATCAACTTGTGTGTCTTGGGGTGTCCCCTGCCCCCGTATATAAAGGTTGGAGGGAGGGGGGCTGGCCGGCCAAAGATGAGGAGGCGCAGGAGGAGTCCTACTCCTACCGGGAGTAGGACTCCCCCCTCCAATCCTAGTCCAATTAGGAAACCTTCAAAGGGGAGAGAAAGAGAGGTGGCCGGCCCCTCTCCTAGTCCTAATAGGACTAGGGAGAGGGGGGGAGGCGCAGCCCTATGTGGGCTGCCCTCTCACCTTTCCACTAAGGCCCATGTTGGCCCATTTGGCTCCCGGGGGGTTCCGGTAACCCTCCCGGTAATCCGGTAAAATCCCGATTTCACCCGGAACACTTCCGGTGTCCAAACATAGGCTTCCAATATATCAATCTTTACTTCTCGACCATTTCGAGACTCCTCGTCATGTCCGTGATCTCATCCGGGACTCCGAACAACCTTCGGTACATCAAAATGCATAAACTCATAATAACTGTCATCGTAACGTTAAGCGTGCGGACCCTACGGTTCGAGAACAATGTAGACATGACCGAGACACGTCTCCGGTCAATAACCAATAGCGGGACCTGGATGCCCATATTGGCTCCTACATATTCTACGAAGATCTTTATCGGTCAGACCGCATAACAACATACGTTGTTCCCTTTGTCATCGGTATGTTACTTGCCCGAGATTCGATCGTCGGTATCCAATACCTAGTTCAATCTCGTTACTGGCAAGTCTCTTTACTCGTTCCGTAATACATCATCCCGCAACTAACTCATTAGTTGCAATGCTTGCAAGGCTTAAGTGATGTGCATTACCAAGAGGGCCCAGAGATACCTCTCCGACAATCGGAGTGACAAATCCTAATCTCGAAATACGCCAACCCAACATCCACCATTGGAGACACCTGTAGTACTCCTTTATAATCACCCAGTTACGTTGTGACGTTTGGTAGTACCCAAAGTGTTCCTCTGGTAAACGGGAGTTGCATAAGCTCATAGTTACAGGAACATGTATAAGTCATGAAGAAAGCAATAGTAACATACTAAACGATCGGGTGCTAAGCTAATGGAATGGGTCATGTCAATCAGATCATTCAACTAATGATGTGACCTCGTTAATCAAATAACAACTCTTTGTTCATGGTTAGGAAACATAACCATCTTTGATTAACGAGCTAGTCAAGTAGAGGCATACTAGTGACACTCTGTTGGTCTATGTATTCACACATGTATTATGTTTCCGGTTAATACAATTCTAGCATGAATAATAAACATTTATCATGATATAAGGAAATAAATAATAACTTTATTATTGCCTCTAGGGCATATTTCCTTCAGTCTCCCACTTGCACTAGAGTCAATAATCTAGTTCACATCGCCATGTGATTTAACAGCAATAGTTCACATCACCATGTGATTAACACCCATAGTTCACATCGTCATGTGACCAATACTCAAAGGGTTTACTAGAGTCAGTAATCTAGTTCACATATCTATGTGATTAACACCCAAAGAGTACTAAGGTGTGATCATGTTTTGCTTGTGAGATAATTTTAGTCGACGGGTCTGTCACATTCAGATCCGTAAGTATTTTGCAAGTTCTATGTCTACAATGCTCTACACGGAGCTACTCTAGCTAATTGCTCCCACTTTCAATATGTATCTAGACCGAGACTTAGAGTCATCTAGATTAGTGTCAAAACTTGCATCGGCGTAACCCTTTACGACGAACCTTTTTATCACGTCCATAATCGAGAAACATATCCTTATTTCACTAAGGATAATTCTGACCGCTGTCCAGTGATCTACTCCTAGATCACTATTGTACTCCCTTGCCAAATCAGTGCAGGGTATACAATAGATCTGGTACACAGCATGACATACTTTATAGAACCTATGGCCAAGGCATAGGGAATGACTTTCATTCTCTTTCTATCTTCTGCCGTGGTCGGGCTTTGAGTCTTACTCAACTTCACACCTTATAATACAGGCAAGAACTCTTTCTTTGACTGCTCCATTTTGAACTACTTCAAAATCTTTGTCAAGGTATGTACTCATTGAAAGAACTTATCAAGCGTCTTTGATCTATCTCTATAGATCTTGAAGCTCAATATGTAAGCAGCTTCACCGAAGTCTTTCTTTGAAAAACTCCTTTCAAACACTCCTTTATGCTTTACAGAATAATTCTACATTATTTCCGATCAACAATATGTCATTCACATATACTTATCAGAAATGCTGTAGTGCTCCCACTCACTTTCTTGTAAATACAGGCTTTACCGCAAGTCTGTATAAAACTATATGCTTTGATCAACTTATCAAAGCGTATATTCCAACTCCGAGATGCTTGCACCAGTCCACAGATGGATCGCTGGTGCTTGCACATTTTTGTTAGCACCTTTTGGATTGACAAAACCTTCTAGTTGCATCACATACAACTCTTCTTTAATAAATTCATTAAGGAATGCAGTTTTGTTTATCCATTTGCCAGATTTCATAAAATGCGGCAATTGCTAACATGATTCGGACAGACTTAAGCATAGATACGAGTGAGAAAATCTCATCGTAGTCAACACCTTGAACTTGTCGAAAACCTTTTTGCGACAATTCTAGCTTTGTAGATAGTAACACTACTATCAGCGTCTGTCTTCCTCTTGAAGATCCATTTATTTTCTATGGTTTGCCGATCATCGGGCAAGTCAACTAAAGTCCATACTTTGTTCTCATACATGGATCATATCTCAGATTTCATGGCTTCAAGCCACTTTGCGGAATCTGGGCTCACCATCGCTTCTTCATAGTTCGTAGGATCATCATGATCTAGTAGCATGACTTCCAGAACAGGATTACCGTACCACTCTGGCGCGGATCTTACTCTGGTTGATCTACGAGGTTCAGTAGTATCTTGTTCTGAAGTTTCATGATCATCATCATTAGCTTCCTCACTAACTGGTGTAGGTGTCACAGAAACATTTTTCTGTGATGTACTACTTTCCAATAAGGGAGCAGGTACAGTTACCTCGTTAAGTTCTACTTTCCTCCCACTCACTTCTTTCGAGAGAAACTCCTTCTCCAGAAAGTTTCCGAATTTTAGCAACAAAAAGTCTTGCCTTCGGATCTGTGATAGAAGGTGTATCCAATAGTTTCCTTTGGATATCCTATGAAGACGCACTTCTCCGATTTGAGTTTGAGCTTATCAGGATGAAACTTTTTCATATAAGCATCGCAACCCCAAACTTTAAGAAACGACAGCTTAGGTTTCTTGCCAAACCATAGTTCACACGGTGTCGTCTCAACGGATTTAGATGGTGCCCTATTTAACGTGAATGCAGCTGTCGCTAATGCATAACCCCAAAACGATAGTGGTAGATCGGTAAGAGACATCATAGATCGCACCATATCTAGTAAAGTACGATCACGACGTTCGGACACACCATTATGCTGTGGTGTTCCAGGTGGCGTGAGTAGTGAAACTATTTCACATTGTTTTAACTGAAGACCAAACTCGTAACTCAAATATTTGTCTCTGCGATCAGATCATAGAAACTTTATTTTCTTGTTACGATGATTTTTCACTTCACTCTGAAATTCTTTGAACTTTTCAAATGTTTCAGACTTATGTTTCATTAAGTAGATATACTCATATCTGCTCAAATCATCTGTGAAGATCAGAAAATAATGATACCTGTCGCGAGCCTCAATATTCATCGGACCACATACATCAGTATGTATGATTTCCAACAAATCTGTTGCTCGCTCCATTGTTCCGAAGAACGGCGTTTTAGTCATCTTGCCCAAAAGGCATGGTTCGCAAGCATCAAGTGATTCATAATCAAGTGATTCCGAAAGCCCATCAGCATGGAGTTTCTTCATGCGCTTTATACCAATATGACCTAAACAGCAGTGCCACAAATAAGTTGCACTATCATTATTAACTTTGCATCTTTTGGTTTCAATATTATGAATATGTGTATTATTAAGATCGAGATCCAATGAACTATTTTCATTGGGTGTGTAACCATATAAGGTTTTATTCATGTAAAGAGAACAACTATTTATTCTTTTACTTAAATGAATAACCGTATTACAATAAACATGATCAAATCATATTCATGCTCAACGCAAAAACCAAATAACACTTATTTAAGTTCAACACTAATCCTGAAAGTATAGGGGAGTGTGCGATGATGATCATATCAATCTTGGAACTACTTCCAACACACATCGTCACTTCACCCATAACTAGTCTCTGTTTATTCTGCAACTCCCGTTTCGAGTTACTAATCTTAGCAACTGAACTAGTATCAAATACTGAGGGTTTGCTATAAACACTAGTAAAGTACACATCAATAACATGTATATCAAATATACTTATGTTCACTTTGCCATCCTTCTTATCCGCCAATCACTTGGGGTAGTTCCGCTTCCAGTGACCAGTCCCTTTGCAGTAGAAGCACTTAGTCTCAGGCTTAGGATCAGACTTGGGCTTCTTCACTTGAGCAGCAACTTGCTTGCCGTTCTTCTTGAAGTTCCCCTTCTTCCCTTTGCCCTTTTCTTGAAACTAGTGGTCTTGTCAACCATCAACACTTGATGTTTTTCTTGATTTCTACCTTCGTTGATTTCAGCATCACGAAGAGCTTAGGAATTACTTTTGTCATCCCTTGCATATTATAGTTCATCACAAAGTTCTACTAACTTGGTGATGGTGACTAGAGAATTCTGTCAATCACTATCTTATCTGGAAGATTAACTCCCACTTGATTCAAGCGATTGTAGTACTCAGACAATCTGGGCACATGCTCACTAGTTGAGCGATTCTCCTCCATCTTTTAGCTATAGAACTTGCTGGAGACTTCATGTCTCTCAACTCGGGTATTTGCTTGAAATATTAACTTCAACTCCTGGAACATCTCATATGGTCCATGACGTTAAAAACGTCTTTGAAGTCCCGATTCTAAGCTGTTAAGCATGGTGCACTAAACTATCAAGTAGTCATCATATTGAGCTAGCCAAACGTTCATAACGTCTGCATCTGCTCCTGCAATAGGTCTGTCACCTAGCGGTGCATCAAGGACATAATTCTTCTGTGCAGCAATGAGGATAAACCTCAGATCACGGATCCAATCCGCATCATTGCTACCAACATCTTTCAACACAATTTTCTCTAGGAACATATCAAAATAAACACAGGGAAGCAACAACGCGAGCTATTGATCTACAACATGATTTGCAAAATACTACCAGGACTAAGTTCATGATAAATTTAAGTTCAATTTAATCATATTACTTAAGAACTCCCACTTAGATAGACATCCCTCTAATCCTCTAAGTGATCACGTGATCCAAATCAACTAAACCATAACCGATCATCACGTGAGATGGAGTAGTTTTCAATGGTGAACATCGTTATGTTGATCATATCTACTATATGATTCACGCTCGACCTTTCGGTCTCCGTGTTCCGAGGCCATATCTGTATATGCTTGGCTCGTCAAGTATAACCTGAGTATTCCGCGTGTGCAACTGTTTTGCACCCGTTGTATTTGAACGTAGAGCCTATCACACCCGATCATCACGTGGTGTCTCAGCACGAAGAACTTTTGCAACGGTGCATACTCAGGGAGAACACTTCTTGATAATTTAGTGAGAGATCATCTTATAATGCTACCGTCAATCAAAGCAAGATAAGATGCATAAAAGGATAAACATCACATGCAATCAATATAAGTGATATGATATGGCCATCATCATCTTGTGCTTTGTGATCTCCATCTCCGAAGCACCGTCATGATCACCATCGACACCGGCGCGACACCTTGATCTCTATCGTAGCATCGTTGTCGTCTCGCCAATCTTATGCTTCCACGACTATCACTACCGCTTAGTAATAAAGTAAAGCATTACATCGCGATTGCATTGCATACAATAAAGCGACAACCATATGGCTCCTGCCAGTTGCCGATAACTCGGTTACAAAACATGATCATCTCATACAATAAAATCAGCATCATGCCTTGACCATATCACATCACAACATGCCCTGCAAAAACAAGTTAGACGTCCTCTACTTTGTTGTTGCAAGTTTTACGTGGCTGCTACGGGCTTAAGTAAGAACTCATCTCACCTACGCATCAAAACCACAACGATAGTTCGTCAAATAGACTCCGTTTTAACCTTCTCAAGGACCGGGCGTAGTCACACTTGGTTCAACTAAAGTTGGAGAGACAGTCTTCCGCAAGCCATCTATGTGCAATGCACGTCGAGGGAACCGGTCTCGCGTAAGAGTACGCGTAAGGTTGGTCCGGATCGTCTCGTCCAACAATACCGCCGAACCAAAGTATGACATGCTGGTAGGCAGTATGACTTGTATCGCCCACAACTCACTTGTGTTCTACTCGTGCAAATAACATCAAACCATAAAACCTAGCTCGGATGCCACTGTTGGGGAACGTAGTAATTTCGAAAATTTTCCTACGCACACGCAAGATCATGGTGATGCACAGCAACGAGAGGGGAGAGTGTTGTCTACGTACCAACGCAGACCGACTGCGGAAGCGATCACACAACATAGAGGAAGTAGTCGTACGTCTTCCCGATCCGACCGATCCAAGCACCGTTACTCCGGCACCTCCGAGTTCTTAGCACACGTTCAGCTCGATGACGTTCCTCGGGCTCCGATCCAGCAAAGCATCGAGGAAGAGTTCCGTCAGCACGACGGCGTGATGACGATCTTGATGTACTACCGACGCAGGGCTTCGCCTAAGCACTACAACGGTATGATCGAGGTGGAATATGGTGGCAGGGGGCACCGCACACAGCTAAGGAACGATCTCAAGGATCAACTTGTGTGTCTTGGGGTGTCCCCTGCCCCCATATATAAAGGTTGGAGGGAGGGGGGCTGGCCGGCCAAAGATGAGGAGGCGCAGGAGGAGTCCTACTCCTACCGGGAGTAGGACTCCCCCCTCCAATCCTAGTCCAATTAGGAAACCTTCAAAGGGGAGAGAAAGAGAGGTGGCCGGCCCCTCTCCTAGTCCTAATAGGACTAGGGAGAGGGGGAAGGCGCAACCCTATGTGGGCTGCCCTCTCACCTTTCCACTAAGGCCCATGTTGGCCCATTTGGCTCCCGGGGGGTTCCGGTAACCCTCCCGGTAATCCGGTAAAATCCCGATTTCACCCGGAACACTTCCGATGTCCAAACATAGGCTTCCAATATATCAATCTTTACGTCTCGACCATTTCGAGACTCCTCGTCATGTCCGTGATCTCATCCGGGACTCCGAACAACCTTCGGTACATCAAAATGCATAAACTCATAATAACTGTCATCGTAACGTTAAGCGTGCGGACCCTACGGTTCGAGAACAATGTAGACATGACCGAGACACGTCTCCGGTCAATAACCAATAGCGGGACCTGGATGCCCATATTGGCTCCTACATATTCTACGAAGATCTTTATCGGTCAGACCGCATAACAACATACGTTGTTCCCTTTGTCATCGGTATGTTACTTGCCCGAGATTCGATCGTCGGTATCCAATACCTAGTTCAATCTCGTTACTGGCAAGTCTCTTTACTCGTTCCGTAATACATCATCCCGCAACTAACTCATTAGTTGCAATGCTTGCAAGGCTTAAGTGATGTGCATTACCGAGAGGGCCCAGAGATACCTCTCCGACAATCGGAGTGACAAATCCTAATCTCGAAATACGCCAACCCAACATCCACCATTGGAGACACCTGTAGTACTCCTTTATAATCACCCAGTTACGTTGTGACGTTTGGTAGTACCCAAAGTGTTCCTCTGGTAAACGGGAGTTGCATAATCTCATAGTTACAGGAACATGTATAAGTCATGAAGAAAGCAATAGCAACATACTAAACGATCGGGTGCTAAGCTAATGGAATGGGTCATGTCAATTAGATCATTCAACTAATGATGTGACCTCGTTAATCAAATAACAACTCTTTGTTCATGGTTAGGAAACATAACCATCTTTGATTAACGAGCTAGTCAAGTAGAGGCATACTAGTGACACTCTGTTGGTCTATGTATTCACACATGTATTATGTTTCCGGTTAATACAATTCTAGCATGAATAATAAACATTTATCATGATATAAGGAAATAAATAATAACTTTATTATTGCCTCTAGGGCATATTTCCTTCACTCTTCTCATCAGGGATGTCTTGTTTGGCGAAGCGAGCGAGCCTTTGAAACATGATGTTGTATTGGTAAATAGACATACTGCCTTGCTTCAGATTGCGGAACTCCTCACGCTTACTCTCAACAACACTATGAGGAATGTGGTGAGCTTTGAAGTCTCAGCGGAAATCATCCCAGGTAATCACACGACCTCCTCTGGAATCTTTGTATTGTTGATACCACTCAACAGCTTGGTCTTTGAGTTGGAACGAAGCAAACTTGACAAAGTCCTCAGGCCTGATGTTTCTACACTCAAAATGTTTGCAGATATCCATGAGCCAATCGTCAGCGTCTGTGGCCTCGACACAGTTACTGAAATACTTCGGCTGGTTTGCGAGGAACTGGTTGAGGGTAGCAAACTGAGATTGATTGTTGCCATGGCCTTGATTTCCTTGGTTGCGCTCTTGCACGATTTGCAAAAGCATCTGCGTGTTGGCGTTGGTGGCGGCCATCACAGCTTGCCATGCCTCCGAAGGTGGAGGTGGTGGCGGAGGTTCCGGATTCTGACGCGTTGGAGGAGCCGTCCCGAAGAGGGTGACATCCGTTAGCATCTTGAAAGACATATATTCAAGCTGAATCAATGGACCGAAATTGCAACATGTAGCCTTAACATTCAAACAAAAATGAACGAATGAAATCCAAAGTAAATGATCACACTTCCATAAATTGAGAAGCCACTTAGATAGAGGTAGATGAATAAAGCAACAAGGTACGGATATGAACAAATACTTGGTAAGGATTACCCAATCACAAACCAAATATCTGTGGAAGAAATACTAGAGCTACATGAATTCCCACCTATGAAACTCCCGAAACTTTCTGGTTATGCAATCGGGTGTTGGGGATACAGGGGAAGCATAATATCTCACCCAAAACTAGCAAATCCTACATCCAGCTGTATCCATCCTTCAACACATAACCAAGAAACCTTCGGAAATCATTTACCTCAACTTCGAAAAGCATCTGTTATACAAGTTATGGCAATACTCCCGAACTCCCGCCCCAGTACTGGGTGGCGTCGAGGTTATCTCACCAACAACTGCATAAAGGAGATTTTCGATGTCGGCAAAACTCAGGTATTCCAGAACTGCAACGATAAAATTGTGACGACAACACCTCGGAACGCAACTCCCCGGGACACTGCCACAACCCCTAAATGTCAGGAGGCACCAAGAACAATGTTCTCGTCACAAAACCATCAGAACGATTCCAAGATACCCGCGTGATCCTAAAATTTTTTAGTGAAATTTGAGAAGAGAAGAGTCCAAACTCTACGTCAGGAGGCCTCACCAGAGTGACGAAGGGACTGAGGAGTAAAAAAGAATCCTACTCTCCGATATATATAATCCTATAAGACTCAAAACATTTTTCTAGACTCAACAATGCCAGCGATTCGATCAAGCAGGGGGCTCCTAAGTCAGGGAAGGCTCTGATTACCAACTTGTAACACCCACGATGCCGCTATATCTCCCACGTGTCGGAGCATGACTTAGAGGCATAACTGCTTTGTAGGCATGTCGCAAGAGGTGTAATCTTTACACATCCCATGTAATGAATAAGAAAGAGATAAGGAATTGGCTTACAATCACCACTTCACACAATACATAAATATAGCATTACAGCATCCAGAATACAATCAGGCTCCGACTACGGAACCAAAATAAAGACAACCCCAAATGCATAAGATCCCCGATCGCCCCAACTGGGCTCCACTACTGATCGTCTGGAAAGGAAACATAGTAACATCCTGAATCCTCGTCAAACTCCCACTTGAGTTCGGTCGCATCCCCTTGAATGGCATCATCAGCACCTGCATCTGGTTTTGGAAGTAATTTGTGAGTCACGGGGACTCAGCAATCTCAAACCCTCGTGATCAAGACTATTTAAACTTATAGGTAGGCAAAGGTAGTGAGGTGGAGCTGCAGCAAGCACTAGCATATATGGTGGCTATCTTACGCAAATGAGAGCGAGAAGAGAAGCAAGGCACGGTCGATAAGCTATCATGATCAAGAAGTGATCCTGAACTACTTATGTTCAAGCATAACATGAAACCGTGTACTCTTCCCGGACTCCGCCGAAAAGAGACCAGCACGGCTACACACGCGGTTGATGCATTTTTATTAAGTTAAGTGTCAAGTTTTCTACAACCGGACATTAACAAATTCCCATCTACCCATAACCGCGGGCACGGCTTTCGAAAGTTCAAAACCCTGCAGGGGTGTCCCAACTTAACCCATCACAAGCTCTCACGGTCAACGAAGGATATTCCTTCTCCCAGGACGACCCGATCAGACTCGGAATCCTGGTTACAAGACATTTCGACAATGATAAAACAAGACCAGCAAAGCCACCCGAATGTGCCGACAAATCCTGATAGGAGCTGCACATATCTCGTTCTCAGGGCACACCGGATGGGCAAGACGTCGGGTTGGCATAGACCCTGGTTGCCCAGGGGGCGCCGGACATCGCCCAGTTTGGACCAACACTTAGAGAAGCACTGGCCCAGGGGGTTAAAATAAAGATGACCCTTGAGTCCGCGAAACCCAAGGGAAAAAGGCTAGGTGGCAAATGGTAAAACCAAGGTTGGGCCTTGCTGGAGGAGTTTTATTGAAGGCGAACTGTCAAGGGGTTCCCATTATAACCCAACCGCGTAAGGAATGCAAAAATCAAGGAACATAACACCGGTATGACGGAAACTAGGGCGGCAAGAGTGGAACAAAACACCAGGCATTAGGCCGAGCCTTCCACCCTTTACCAAGTATATAGATGCATTAAAGTAAACAAGATATAATAATGATATCCCAACAATAATCATGTTCCAAACAAGCAACAAACTCCAATCTTCATCTACAACTAGCAATGCTATAAGAGGGGCTGAGCAAAACGGTAACATAGCCAAACAACGGTTTGCTAGGACAAGGTGGGTTAGTGGTTTGACATGGCAATCTGGGGGACATGATAAATCAAGTGGTAGGTATCGCGGCATAGGCATAGCAATAAAGCGAGCAACTAGCAAGCAAAGATAGAAGTGATTTCGAGGGTATGGTCATCTTGCCTGCAAAGTTCTCCGAGTTGACGTAAGCTTGATCCTCGTAAGCATACTCACCGGGTTCCTCGATCACGAACTCATCTCCTGGCTCTGCCCAAGGCAAGAACACAAGCAAAAGAAACCACAATCAACCACGGTGCAATGCACAAGCAACATAATGCAAAACATGACATGATATGCGGGATGAAATATGCAATGGATATGCTTGCTCCAGAAGGAAAAGATTGAACCAGGCCTCAACTTGGCAAACCAAGAGCGCCGCTGGAAAGATGAGTTGATTTTCGTCGAAAATGATATAAAGATCACCGGAATCGGATGCACGGTTTGCAAATGGCAAGCAAAACAATAATGGCACAATCCTGCGATTAACAGCACGATGCCATCTAAAATGCAACAAGAAACTAAGCTACTGTACTCTAACATAGCAACGAAGCACATGGCTGGGATCTACTCAAGATGCCTGACAAAATATGAACACTGAGCTATGGCTAAATCACACAATAGCAGGTTCAAACAAGCATGGCAAAAGTGCAAAAGATATCAGCTTCACAGACTTAGTGAAAATAACATGCCAGGATTTAACATCAGGAAGCAATGTTTAGAGCAAGATAACAACATGCTACAGGAACAGGACATAGCAAATCAAGGCATGGCATGAATCTACTCAAAGCATATAACAAAAGTCCTTTACTGACCATAAGCCAAAAAGGATCAGAAGATATGATGGCACCCATGTAAACATAGCAAGTTTCGTTAACAGATTCAGACTTAGCAGAAAACTGGACATGGCAAAAACAGAGTTACGAAGGCACGTTCGCGAGCTTGATGCACTCACCACAAGGCATTGCATGACAAAATAATCATACATCCAGCAAGAAGACATGTTCAAGAAGCGAACCATGGCAAGAACCATCTCATAGCATGCATGGATCAACTACAACAACCTTGGCAAAATTGATTAACACGTAACCAATCTGCCAGGAACATTTTATAGCAAAAGTAGAGCAAGATTGAGTCATGCTAGGGTACTCCATAATTGCAAACAAAGACATGGATGGATAGAGAATAACCATATGTCAAAATCATCGTTACTGAACCTACTCAAAAGAAGCATGGATATCTCTGTATCAACATGAATACATGGCATTGAAATAACAACAGGGAAATGACTTCGTGAAATTCTAAGTCCCTGAAATCAGCAACATCACGAGAGCTACTTAGCATGCTTGTGCTAGTCACCACATTGATCACAAAAATACATGGCATACACCCCTGTAAAGATGGCATGGCATAGCCCAAAACACATGTAGGGATCAAGCTCATATGCAGCACACATTAATCATGGAAAAAATAACAAATGCTCAAGATCTGCTAAGTAACAGGAACTAACATTATGAAGCACTCTTGCAATATTCATTAGGGCATCAATATGGACTCAAACAAGCATGGTGCAATGGAACAAAATGAAGAGCACATCCTACCAAACAATTTGATATATGGCACGCCCAAAACGGAGCTACCATGGCAGAGATATGATGCGATGAACATGGCTAAAAAAATAACAGAAAAGGACTTGGAGGAAAATGGGTCAACCCTAGGGTTTCGGATCCGATCCAGATCTGGGTGCACGGTCTTCGAGGATGGCCGAAGAAGGCTCGAACTCGCCAGAGATGGGCACCAGGGTGGATGGACATGGCCGGAACGGCAGGAAGATGGGGCACCGGCGAGGAGGGACGAGGAGGCCGGAGCTCGCCGGATCCGGTGGAGGCGGCGCGACGGCCTTGGGCGGCGCACGTGGGCGGTCGTCGGCGACGGCGGGGCCGGCCGGCGCTAGGCGAGGCGTTGCCGCGCGGCGAGAAGCTCGCGGGTGGCGCGCGGCTCCCAAGTGGTGGCGCGGGCGGAGGGAAGCGGGCGCTGGCGGCGGCGGCTCCAGCGGGCTCGCGCGGGCCTGCTCCGGGCCCCGCAGGCCGGGGTGGAGGGAGGCGGCGGAGGCGACAGGTGGCGGCGCGTGAGTGGACGGGGCGCAGCGGCGGACGCGTCCGGCGCCGTCCGGACGTGCCCGGTTGTAACATCCCGAAATTCTAAATTTTAGAACGTTATAATAAATAGATAGATTGATTGTTGTGTGATTGATTGAGTGAAATTCGAAACTTTTGAAAGTTAAATGAGAGGGAATAAAAGGACTTTCCCAAACTTTCATTTTGCTTTTATGATCTCCATGAATTCAAATTCTTTTCAAACACAAAACCCTGGAGAGAAGATGACATGACTTCTTCCATTTATTTAAATGACAAGGGGTGTTGAAAATATTTGAATTTCATTTGGAAAATAGTTCCAATTCAGAAACTTTAAGCAACTCAATGATTTTCAAGAGCGAAGATAAAATGACTTCTTCAAAATATATGAAATATGAGTTGGAAGTTAAAAGGATCAAATTCAAAGTCCTTTTGGAATTATTTTTCAATTTGGGTTATTTGAGTTTTTATTCAAATTATTTTTCTCCAAAAAATAAAATATACGGAAAATAGGGTAAAATGGTTCCCTACAATAGAAAATTGGAGAAAAATTAATTTGAAATCATTTTGGTATTTTTAAAATGATTTTATTGAGTTTTTATTAGACCAGTAGCACTCTTTAAATTATTAGAATTTGTGTATTTTATTTAATGCCAGAAAAATGTCCATGTTGTTGGAAATCTTTTTCTGCAAATTTTGGTATATTATATGCCTATATAATATATGTATTTCTTTTGTTTTATTTCTTTTGTCTGTGTTAAAAAAATGTTTTAAAAAAAACTGTTCAGCCACGCCGACCGCACCAGGTCAGCCAGCCCAGCCAGCCACGCCTCCCCACAGCCCACTTCCCCGTGCGCGCGCCGCAGCAGGCCGCGGCCCAGTCCACCTCCTTATCGTCCCCGACCCTCGGTCGGAGACCACCTCCAGCACGTCACCGCCGCAGCTGCCGTGTCCTCGCCGGACTTCTCCACCGCCTCGCCTCGCCCCTCCTCCAAGTCTTCTCCTCCTCCCCTCCTATATAAACAGAGCACCCCGGGTCCATTTCCCTCAAAACCGGAGCCACCGGAGTCCGCAGCCGCCGCCACGCCCTCGCCAGAGTTGTTGCTGCCGCCGAGCTTCGCCGCCGTCGCCCCGCTCCACCCCGCCACTCCTGACCGACGCCGCCCACTCCATCCTGATCGTCGCGCCGCGCCGAGCGCCCTGACGCCCTCGCCGCCGCTGGATACTCACTGGAGCCGTCGCCCCGTCAACGTCCGAACCACCGTCGCCGTCTTCCCCGTCGCCGGCGACCTCGACGCCGCGGTAACTGCCGCCTCTCTTCCTTGTCCGTTAGATCATAGATCTAGGGCTAGGATTAGTTCACGTTTTTTTCGAACCGTTTTCTGTTATCCAGTGAATGTTCGTCCGCTAGTTCTCCAGAGCGAACGGTTTCATCACTTAGGTTCTGTTAGCGAGCGTTCGGTCAATAGTTTTTTATTTTTCTTTTTAATTTCGGCCAGGGACCTATCCGTAGTGTTTTATTTACAAATTAGTCCCTCTGTTTCAAACGATTATAACTTTTTACTAATTAGTCCAAATCCAACGAAACCAACACCCACGTCTTCGTTATGATCTCCTCTATCCAGATAAACAACTTAAACATGTTTTTGAAAAGTTTAAAATTTGCATTAGATCAGATTTGAATTCAAACTTCGTTTGATCATAACTTGAGTTTCGTAGCTCCGTTCGAGTTGATTCTTTTTGCAAATCGAAGCTCTTGACCTAAACTTTCTGATAAGGCCAAATTCACATAATTTTGGTACTGTTAGAAATTGTTTTATGTTGCAAGAGCTATTTGCTTGGTTTTGATGTTTTCCGAATCGACTTCTTCGATCTTTCTGGCCTTTTGAGTGATTGCTTATGTGTGGTTACTATTGCTTGATTACGATAGATTGACCGGAGTGTGACGAGTAGAGCTATCAAGAGTTTTGAGTGCGAATCATCTTCATCAACATTGCAGGCAAGTTCACACTTTGATCATATTCCTTTCATACCCAGTTTTTATGCATTAGTTTCACCCTCAAACATTGCATGAGTAGGATTGATAACATGTGGGTATTGGGAAGTAGTTGATGAGGTAGAACCTATTACCCTGTTACATTCAAACCCTTGGGAGTTACTATTACGTTATGCTTATATTGTCATGCTATGCTCGTAGACATGGATTTGGTTTGAGAGTATTTCGTGACAGATGTGAGAGATTATTGTTAACTAAGGTTTAACTTAAGGTGGCTACTTTAATACACATCTGGGTGGATTGGTTGGGGCACCCTGGGGATATACCAGTGGACTTGCCCGGACACCTGGGGATATACCAGTGTTGTCCTGGGAGATCCCGGGGTTACCGTGTGATCCTCCTATGGTTCACCACCCAGGCTCAAAGGGATCATAAGATTATTCATGCTAGAAACTTCCGTGTGTAGCCACAAGCTATTATGGGCTCTAGCATAGTTGATTAGGTCGTGTGAACTCTTACAGTGGTAGACTAGCAGATGTAGGGGTTGTAGGTGGTACGGTCTACCCATCGTAAGGTGCAAACGCTTTTGAAAGACTATGTCTCGATCATCCGTTTCTCAAACACCATGTAGTGCGAGAAATCCAACGGAGGAGATCGAGTCTTGTGGGGAAAAGTGTGCAAACCTCTGCAGAGTGTATAACCTAATCTTAGCCGTGTCCCCGGTTATGGACGCCTTGAGTATCTAGTTCTTGGATTATCCTGTTGATCTCATCACGTTACTTTAAACGAATATTGTTGGGTTTTAATGATGTTACTTAATTGGGATTGAGAATGTTGTCAACCATTCTCAATGTTTAACAACCACCATGATAGTTAAATAAAATTTATTCCTTTGCAGTAGGGAAAAATGGCTTTTCGCAAAAACCTTATAACCATAGAGCTTTTCCACCAGCCAAATATGCATGTAGTGATAGCCTTTATTCATCATTCTTTATGGTGTGAATTTGCCAGTACATTCAATGTACTGACCCTTTGTGGCTGCAACCTCTCATGTTGTAGGTTTATCTTACGACGAGTAAGTGATACTTTAGGGTTACGATTTCTACACTCAACTTTGCCGTTGGTGTTGATGGGAATCCACAACCTTGTTACTTCCGCTATTTTGGATTCAGGTAATAGTATTTACGTTACTTTTACATGTGATTTACCTCTGTTATAAATCCTCGAGTATTGTGTGTGTCAGCATACCGATCCAGGGACGACACTTAAGCACAAAGACTTTATCCATTCGGGTCGGGTCGCTACAAGATGGTATCAGAGCATATGTTGACTGTAGGACGTGACCATAGAAACTGGCAAACCCATAGCAAAGATTTTTTTTCTCTACAACTTTCCCTTTCAAAAAAGATCTTTTACCTCTCTTCTCTTCTGAGCTTATTCAAAAATTCCATTTTAGTGAGACTATACCCTTTTCCCCTTTTGACCACACGAAGATTCGACTGATGAGACCACTCCAAGAAGTACAAGATATCGGACAACTAAGACCGTCTCGGAATGAAGAGGATTTTACTGTGCATCTGAATAATGGAAACTACAATGGTTGAAGACTTCGAAGACTAGGAGAATTTGAAGGCTCTAAAGAATTCCTAGATTTGTATGACCTAGGAAGGCTACCCTTATGGAACTTGGCAGACTATGGAAGTTGTCAATACCCGAGATCAAGGTGTATCGGAGAAAGACTGAAACAAGGAGCATGAGAACTCGAAGTTTTGTCAAAGAAAACCCTAAGGCAGGAGATATCAACTATGGAATGATAGCTCATGGGAATGACAAGAGCAGAAACACGGTTATCCGTGATGTCATCGCCCGCTGATGCTATTGTCACCGTGCTGAGTTAAGGATGCATTTCTTTAGAATGGATTTGATGGAAGAAGGCTGATGGAGCACCTATTAGTAAGATGAAGTTTTAACCTTACCCGGTGTATCACCAGGATCTAGAGTAGTACATCAAGAAGTTTAAGGTGGAGCTCCATGAAGCCGTATTAGACAAGGAAGCATTTCGTGAAGAACTCAGGAACCAAAAGTTGAAAGTAGCCAAGCTGGAGGAGCAAAACCTCGAGATACCGGAGATTCGTCAGGAACTGAAGGACAGTAGGACCATGGTTCATGCGAAGGATGTTGAAACCAGAAGTTTGGAACGCAACTTCGGAATATTAAAGGACGTCACGAGAGACTTCACGTCAACAGAGTTGATCTGGCAAAAGAATTTGAGAAAGACAAGCATGATCGGAAGAAGCCATTGGAGGCATGAACAAGACTTGAAGAGTTTGATGACGTTGAAGATTTATTGACCTTTAGAAGACCAAACCCCTGTTATATACCTACGTTAGATGCGACGTTTGTGAGCTGTCATTTGTTTGATGTTTTTCCCGACAGCCACAAATAAAAATCTGTCTTTTCAAAACTTTTGTTTGTATTGTGTGTATCCCTCTCTATCTCTCTTATCTCACCCCAAACCCATGGACCCAATAGAGGATGAATGAAGATGAGCCTATATTTTCTGGACCAATGAGTCAATTGGAGACGGACCAATGGATTCAGAACATGGAGGATCACATGAAGAATAACCCTATAGTTGGACATGATATGACCCGGCATGCTCTTTAGTGCTTTGAAAGAGGTGCTACTACTTGGTGGAGGATGTACCAAACCATCAATGGATGGCAAGGAGTAACCACTTGGAAAGAATTAAAGTTGACTCTGCCAAAGTCTAGGCTTGTGTCCCAGAAGTTGAAGCCTTATGGAAAGAATATGAAGAAACCTTGCGCGTGCAAGATTTGTGGAGAAATAGGACACACCCATAAAGAACACAAGGATGAATGCCCTAATTGTGAAGGAAGTCACCCAGTTGAAGAATGCCCAATTAGGCAGATTACTTGTTTCTTGTGTGAAGGGACTACCCACTATCCTGCTCAGTGTCGCATTTACCCCATGGTACAATGAACCATCCAGCAGAAGAAAGAAGTAAAGAAAGGAGCCCTTATGGGAATTTTAGAAGAAACTGTGATGAAGGAAGAGATGGAGGACACACCTAAAGAAGACCCGAGAAAACCCTACACTAAGTCTTGCTATTCATGTGGAGAAGAAGGACACATCTCCCAAAATTGTTTGAATGGGAATCTAGTAGAATTCCCGGCGGAGGAAGTAGAGTATGACCCACAAGTGAACATGAAGGACCTGAGTCATATCACCTGTTACACGTGCAAGGAGTGAGGGCACTACCTCAACAATTGCCCAAAAAGGAAACCTCGAGACTTGTCAGAAGTAATATGTTTTAGTTGTAATGGAGCAGGGCACTTTGCCAGAGAATGCCCCAAGGAGAAGGAAACTTGTGCTAGATAGTTGAGTTTGCAACAAAAGAAATGGAGTAGTAGAAGTGAGAACATTTTCTTTTATATTGAGGTGTTGAGTTGATACATGTAATGGAAAAGCGAGAGATTGTAATCACTTGAGAATGAATAAAGTTAGCATCGTTGGTACTGATATGGATTTTATGAGTTGTTACTCTATGAAGAAGAATTTTGGCCATTCTGAGGATATGAGAAATATGGTCTATGGAAGATTTGTGCATTTTAAGGGTGGTAGTACCCTGTAAGAACCGTTGACCCTGGAAAAAGGTAAGGATATTCCACTGAGTGGATTTCAGACAAAATAAATACAATTTTTGTCTCGATATGTGTGATACCCCAAGAGTATGAGGGATGAAGTTGGAGACCGTCAGTTGTTTGGACCAAATGTGGTCAAGGAGTCAGAAGAGAATGTTAAGTTGATTCGAGATAGACTGAAGGTAGCTCAGTCCAGGCAAAAGAGTTATAAAGACTAAAAAAATGCAAGGCGGTAGTCTATGAAATTGGAGACAGAGCATGCCTTCATGTGCCCCCTCTGCGAGGAGTTAAACGATTTGGAGTTAAGGGACAGTTAGCCCCGAGATTTGTAGGACCATACCGATTTTTGGAGCGTATGCGAGAAGTGGCCAACAAATTGGAGTCACCCGAAGGACTGTCAGGAGTTCAAGATGTGTTTCACGTTTCCCAGTTGAAGAAGTGCCATGCAGAGATGGCCAGTATTCCCCTGTAAGGACGCTTGACCCTGGAAAGGATAATGATGTTCCACGAAGTGGAATATGGACTTCATAAGTATAAGTTTTTATTTCGGTATGTGGGATATCCCACGAGGATGAAGAGATAAATTACCATTGGATATAAAGGAGGTATGATGTCGGAAATATGGATCAATGGAAACTCCTTGATGAGTCTGAGTAATCATGTCCTAGTTTGGTGCCAATAGAAGGAAGAAGACAATACAATTGGATGGATTTTAAGTATGCTAGGAAGCTGGAAGTTGGATGTTGGAATAACGATAAGTTGCCCAGAGGATAAGTGCAAGGAGTACAAGTGATGAGATGGGCCATAACCCATAGGCCCTAGGACCTGCCAAGAAGCAAGCACACTCTTGCTGAAGGAAAAACCCTGGAAGAGGATATGCCCTTATCGATAGACGGTCTTATAGGAGTAACACAAAACCTGAGAGTTGTGAAGGAACGATAGATGTTTGTCTGGCTTGCAGAATCAATGGATTTATCCGAACCCAGTTCGTTGACACGAGAAATTCTGCAATGCTTGTGAGGATGACCGAGTGTTAGAATGCGAGATTCGCTAAACCGTATACACGGTAATGATTTGGGTGCGGGATGGATTGATCACCATACCGACTTACTCTTATTATTCGCCTTGCTATATGGGATGGTAAATCTGAGTGACTTACCTATAGTAGAGAGACGATGATCAAAACTCGGTTTAAACCATAGAATGGTATAAGAAATTTTTCCCTTCTACAAGGCAGCTTTGCCAACCGTAGGTTATACGGTGAGGATCAACCAAACCCATTTCATGCAGGAGAAACCCTAAATTGTTGACCACCATGAGAGATATCGATAGTTCACTAGTATTGGCGCCAGACCCGTCAGCTAAGAAGACCCGGTCTTGGAATAACCTTACCAAGATGAAAGGACAAAAGAATTGAGGAAAAGGTTATGCCACTACCGGAAGAGTTCAGAGAAGGAATTTTCTCGAGGATCTGAGAAGACCGACACTATCAATAATAAGGATGGAGTATATGAGTTTGATGGAATAGTAACCATGCTTCTAAGGGTGGTAGCACCCCAGACACCGTGTGATGATCGATGGATTTTGAGGAGACCCCCAAACCCTAACCTATTTCTTGCTAGCCTCTCCGAATCTCGAGGACGAGATTCATTTTAAGGGTGGTAGGTTTGTAACATCCCAAAATTCTAAATTTTAGAATGTTATAATAAATAGATAGATTGATTGTTGTGTGATTGATTGAGTGAAATTCGAAACTTTTGAAAGTTAAATGAGAGGGAATAAAAGGACTTTCCCAAACTTTCATTTTGCTTTTATGATCTCCATGAATTCAAATTCTTTTCAAACACAAAACCCTGGAGAGAAAAATGACATGACTTCTTCCATTTATTTAAATGACAAGGGGTGTTGAAAATATTTGAATTTCATTTGGAAAATAGTTCCAATTCAGAAACTTTAAGCAACTCAATGATTTTCAAGAGCGAAGATAAAATGACTTCTTCAAAATATATGAAATATGAGTTGGAAGTTAAAAGGATCAAATTCAAAGTCCTTTTGGAATTATTTTTCAATTTGGGTTATTTGAGTTTTTATTCAAATTATTTTTCTCCAAAAAATAAAATATACGGAAAATAGGGTAAAATGGTTCCCTACAATAGAAAATTGGAGAAAAAATAATTTGAAATCATTTTGGTATTTTTAAAATGATTTTATTGAGTTTTTATTAGACCAGTAGCACTCTTTAAATTATTAGAATTTGTGTGTATTTTATTTAGTGCCAGAAAAATGTCCATGTTGTTGGAAATCTTTTTCTACAAACTTTGGTATATTATATGCCTATATAATATATGTATTTCTTTTGTTTTATTTCTTTTGTCTGTGTTAAAAAAATGTTTTAAAAAAACTGTTCAGCCGCGCCGACCGCACCAGGCCAGCCGGCCCAGCCAGCCGCGCCTCCCCGCAGCCCACTTCCCCGTGCGCGCGTCGGAGCAGGCCGCGGCCCAGTCCACCTCCCGGTCGTCCCCAACCCTCGGTCGGAGACCACCTCCAGCACGTCACCGCCGCAGCTGCCGTGTCCTCGCCGGACTTCTCCACCGCCTCGCCTCGCCCCTCCTCCAAGTCTTCTCCTCCTCCCCTCCTATATAAACGGAGCACCCCGGCTCCGTTTCCCTCGAAACCGGAGCCACCGGAGTCCGCAGCCGCCGCCACGCCCTCGCCGAAGTTGTTGCTGCCACCAAGCTTCGCCGCCGTCGCCCCACTCCACCCCGCCACTCCTGACCGACGCCGCCCACTCCATCCTCATCGCCGCGCCGCGCCGAGCGCCCTGACGCCCTCGCCGCCGCCGCCGGATACTCACTGAAGCCGCCGCCCCGTCAACGTCCGAACCACCGCCGTTGTCTTCCCCGTCGCCGGCGACCTCCATGCCACGTTAACCGCCGTCTCTCTCCCTTGTCCGTTAGATCGTAGATCTAGGGCTAGGATTAGTTCATGTTTGTTTTTTTCGAACCGTTTTCTGTTATCCAGTGAACATTCGTCCGCTAGTTCTCCAGAGCGAACGGTTTCATCACTTAGGTTCTGTTAGCGAGTGTTCTCTCAATAGTTTTTTTATTTTTCTTTTTAATTTCGGCCAGGGACCTATCCGTAGTGTTTTATTTACAGATTAGTCCCTCTGTTTCAAACGATTATAACTTTTTACTCGTTAGTCCAAATCCAACGAAACCAACGCCCACGTCTTCGTTATGATCTCCTCTATCTAGATAAAAAACTTAAACATGTTTTTGAAAAGTTTAAAATTTGAATTAGATCAGATTTGAATTCAAACTTCGTTTGATCATAACTTGAGTTTCGTAGCTCCGTTTGAGTTGATTCTTTTTGCAAATCGAAGCTCTTGACCTAAACTTTCTGATAAGGCCAAATTCACATAATTTTGGTACTGTTAGAAATTGTTTTATGTTGCAAGAGCTATTTGCTTGGTTTTGATGTTTTCTTAATCGACTTCTTCGATCTTTCTGGCCTTTTGAGTGATTGCTTATGTGTGGTTACTATTGCTTGATTACGATAGATTGACCGGAGTGTGACGAGTAGAGCTATCAAGAGTTTTGAGTGCGAATCATCTTCATCAACATTGCAGGCAAGTTCACACTTTGATCATATTGCTTTCATACCCAGTTTTTATGCATTAGTTTCACCCTCAAACATTGCATGAGTAGGATTGATAACATGTGAGTATTGGGAAGTAGTTGATGAGGTAGAACCTATTACCCTGTTACATTCAAACCCTTGGGAGTTACTATTACGTTATGCTTATATTGTCATGCTATGCTCGTAGACGTGGATTGGGTTTGAGAGTATTTCATGACAGATGTGAGAGATTATTGTTAACTACGGTTTAACTTAAGGTGGATACTTTAATACACATCTGGGTGGATTGGTTGGGGCACCCTGGGGATATACCAGTGGACTTGCCCAGACACCTGGGGATATACCAGTGTTATCCTAGGAGATCCCGAGGTTACCGTGTGATCCTCCTATGGTTCGCCACCCGGGCTCAAAGGGATCATAAGATTATTCATGCTAGAAACTTCCGTGTGCAGCCACAAGCTATTATGGGCTCTAGCATAGTTGATTAAGTCATGTGATTTCTTACAGTGGTAGACTAGCAGATGTAGGGGTTGTAGGTGGTACGGTCTACCCATCGTAAGGTGCAAACGCTTCTGAAAGACTATGTCTCGATCATCCATTTCTCAAACACCATGTAGTGCGAGAAATCCAACGGAGGAGATCGAGTCTTGTGGGGAAAAGTGCGCAAACCTCTGCAGAGTGTATAACCTAATCATGATTAGCCGTGTCCCCAGTTATGGACGTCTTGAGTATCTAGTTCTTGGATTATCCTGTTGATCGCATCACGTTACTTTAAACGAATATTGTTGGGTTTTAATGATGTTACTTAATTGGGATTGAGAATGCTGTCAACCATTCTCAATGTTTAACAACCACCATGATAGTTAAATAAAATTTATTCCTTTGCAGTAGGGAAAAATTGGCTTTTCGCAAAAACCTTATAACCATAGAGCTTTTCCACCAGCCAAATATGCATGTAGTGATAGCCTTTATTCATCATTCTCTATGGTGTGAATTTGCCAGTACATTCAATGTACTGACCCTTTGTGGCTGCAATGTCTCATGTTGCAGGTTTATCTTACGACGAGTAAGTGATACTTTAGGGTTACGATTTCTACACTCAACTTTGCCGTTGGTGTTGATGGGAATCCATAACCTTGTTACTTCCGCTATTTTGGATTGAGGTAATAGTATTTACGTTACTTTTACATGTGATTTACCTCTGTTATAAATCCTCGAGTATTGTGTGTGTCTGCATATCGATCCAGGGATGACACTTAAGCACAGAGACTTGATCCATTCAGGTCGGGTTGCTACACCGGTGCGGAAGAAGAGGGAGGACTAGGGTTTCGGGACCGCGAATTTTTCGGAGGAGTGCACATATTTATAGGTAGAGGGAGCTAGGAGAGTCCAAATGAGGTGCGGTTTTCAGCCACGCGATCGTGATCGAATGGCCGAGAGGATGGAGGGGGTTTGGATGGGTTTTGGGCCACTTTGGAGGGGTGTTGTGCTGCAACACACATGAGGCCTTTACGGTTCCCCGGTTAACTGTTGGAGTATCAACCGAACTCCAAATGGCACGAAACTTGACAGGCGGTCTACCGGTGGTGTACCAAGGCTGCTTGGCATGTCTCGGTCCAATCCGAGAACGTTTAATACACACACATGAAAAGAGGCAAAAGGGGGGCGCCGGAGGACGTAGGAGTGCCGGAATGCAAAACGGACAACGGGGAAAATGCTCGGATGCATGAGACGAACATGTACGCAAATGCGATGCACATGATGACATGGTATGAAATGCATGACATGAACACAGAGCAAAATGAAGACAAAACCCAACCATAAGGGAATATCATAACTTAGAGCCGAAAATGACAAGAGTTGGAATACAAATATGGCAAGTTACATACGGGGCGTTACAACACTCCACCACTACGAAAGGATCTCGTCCCGAGATCTAGGACTAGAAAAACTCCGGACATTCGGAACGGTGGTGGTCCTCGCGTTCCCAGGTGGCTTCTCGGTCGGAATGATGTGACCACTTCACCTACAGGAATTTGATAGACTTGTTGCGAGCCTTGCGCTTAGTTTCTTCAAGAATAGCAACGGGATGTTCATGATAAGACAGGTCTTCTTGGAGATCAATCTCTTCGAAGTTGATGGTGTGGCCAGGCGTCTTGAAGCACTTGCGAAGCTGAGACATGTGAAACACGTCGTGCATGTTTGCCAAGTTGGATGGAACCTCAAGTTGATAGGCAAGATCGCCTCTTTTGCCAATGATCTTGAAAGGACCCACGTATCTAGGGGCAAGCTTCCCTTTGATACCGAAGCGACGAGTACCTTTCATTGGAGAGACGTGGAGGTAGACATGGTCTCCGATCTCGAAAGCCAAGTCACGATGCTTGCTATCACAGTAACTCTTCTGGCGCGATTGCGCGGCTTTGAGATTTTCACAAATTACTTTGCACATTTCTTCAGCCTCTGTGATCAAGTCATTGCCAAGAAGTTGGCGTTCACCAGTCTCTGACCAATTAAGAGGGGTGCGGCACTTTATGCCATAGAGAATCTCGAATGGGGCCTTGCCCGAACTCGCTTGGAAGCTGTTGTTGTAGGAGAACTCGGCATATGGAAGCCAATCTTCCCACTTCATACCGAAGGAAAAGACACAAGCCCTGAGCATATCTTCAAGAATTTGATTTACTCGCTCGACTTTTCCACTAGTTTGAGGATGAAAGGTTGTGTTGAAGCGAATGTTGGTCCCCATGGCCTTCTGGAGGGAGTCCCAGAACTTAGAGGTAAAGATGCTTCCATGATCTGAAGATATCAACTGCGAAATGCCGTGCAAGGAGACAATCCTAGAGGTATATAGCTCTGCCAACTGAGTTGCTGTGATAGATTATTTGATAGGAAGAAAATGAGCCACTTTAGTAAGCTTGTCGATGACGACGAAGATAGCATCATTGCCAGGCTTGGACTTGGGAAATCCAGTCATGATGTCCATATCAATATGATCAAACTTCCATTCTGGAATGGCAAGAGGTTGGAGGAGACCATCTGGTCATTGGTGTTCTGCTTTCACTCTTCTGCAGACATCACATTCATTCATGAACTGAGCAATCTCGCGCTTCATTCGAGTCCACCAATACGACTGCTTGAGGTCATGGTACATCTTTGTACTTCCAGGATGAATAGATAGGAGTGAATTTTGAGCCTCGTTCATAATGACTTGACGAAGGTCACCCTTAGGAACAACAATTCGATCCTTGAAGAAAAGAGTATCTTTGTCATCAAGGTGATAGCACTTCTACTTGGGTTGGCTCTTGGCAATCCCATTCTTCACCTTCTTTACCATTGCATTAATAAGTTGAGCCTCACGAATCTGATCTTCCAAAGTAGGAGAGACTTGGAGGTTGGCAAGGAATCCTTGAGGAACAACTTGGAGATTAAGTTTGCGGAAAGCTTCACAAAGATCCGGTTGAAAGGGCTTGAGAATCAAACTGTTGCAGTAAGTCTTCCTGCTCAAAGCGTCAGCAATGACATTGGCCTTGCCTGGAGTATATTCAATACTCGGATTATACTCTTGAATCATTTCGACCCGACGAGTCTGCGTGAGGTTGAGGTTGGGCTGAGTGAAGATGTACTTGAGACTCTTATGATCAGTGAAGATGTCCACTTTCCTTCCCACCAAGAGATGTCTCCAAGTTAAAAGAGCATGGACAACTGCCGCCAACTCCAGGTCATGAGTGGGGTAGTTCTTTTCGTTGGGCTTCAACTGGCGAGAGGTACAAGCCACAACTTTCTTCTCTTGCATTAACACAGCACCAAGACCTTGCAGGGAAGCATCACAGAAAACCTCAAATGGTTTGGATTCATCAGGAGGAGTCAGAACTAGAGCTGTGACTAACTTCTCTTTGAGGGTGTTGAAAGCGATGTCACATTCAGGCATCCAGACATACTTCACATGCTTGTGGAGAAGGTTGGAAAGAGGCTTCGCAATCTTAGAGAAATTCTCAACGAATCTTCGACAATAGCTTGCGAGCCCAAGAAAGCTGCGGAGCTGCTTCACATTCTGAGGCGGTTCCCAATTCACAATTGCAGACACCTTCTTAGGATTAACAGCTATGCCCTTGGCGGAGATGATATGCCCAAGGTAGAGAACCTCATTGAGCCAAAACTCGCACTTTGAAAACTTCGCATAGAATTGATGTTCTCTGAGTTTGTCGAGTACCAATCTCAAGTGCTTGGCATGATCCTCTTTGTTCTTGGAAAAGACCAAAATGTCATCGAGATAGACCAAGACGAAGTCATTTGTGTAAGGGTTGAAGATGAAGTTCATCATGCGAGAGAATGTTGGAGGAGCATTGGCAAGGCCGAAAGACATGACAGTGTATTCATAGGACCCATAGCTTGTCCTGAATGCTGTCTTGGGTATATCTTGTTCACGAATGCGAATTTGATGATAGCCCATACGGAGGTCAAGCTTGGAGAATACTTGAGCACCTTCGAGTTGTTCGAAAAGCTCATTGATGTTGGGAAGTGGGTACTTGTTCTTTATGGTCTTCTTGTTCAATGGGTGGTAGTCGACACAAAGTCGGTCCGTGCCATCTTTCTTCTTGACAAAAAGAACACCACAACCCCAAGGAGAAGAACTTGGTCGGATCAGACCCATACGCTCTTGTATATCGAGTTGTTTCTTCAGCTCCTTCAACTCTTCTGGTCCAAGCTTGTAAGGACGTTTGCAGACAGGTTCCGTGCCAGGCTCAAGATAGATGACGAATTCAACTGGCCGGTGAGGAGGCATTCCTGGAAGCTCTTTTGGAAAGACGTCTTGATATTCACAAACGACTGGAATTTGAGAGATGGCATTCAACTCGCCCTTCTCATTGAGAGAAAACAGTCGAATGGTATCGTCACGAGTGGCATAGATGATCACATCCTCAAACGAGTGTGTCAATTGAATCTGCCTGGCAGCACAATCAAGCTGAGCCTTGTGCTTAGAAAGCCAGTTCATGCTGAGAATTAGATCAATATCCGAGTTACCAAGAACCATTGGAGAGGACAGAAATTTATAATCGCCCATCTTGATAGACACATCTGGAGCCATCATTTCGGTGTTCATGAGTACCTTGGAAGTTGGCGATGAAGCGGGTGCGCATCTGGTCCCAGGAAGAGATCGTGCCTGGAGCCAGATTCAGGAGCCAGGTGCGAGCTCCTTCCTTGGGCGCCATGGGGAACCAGTTCGCCATGACCTTTTCGTCCCCGTTGGCAGCTTCGATGCCCAGCTCATAGAGCTGGAGGAACTCTGCAGGGTCAGTCATGCCATCGTAACGAGGAGGCAGGTTTGGCTTGAACTTGCCGGGCCACACGACGCTATGCAGCTCGGTGGTGTAGGCACGGCAGCCTGCGGTGGCCACGAAAGGCTTCGGCTGGTGGAGAGCTTGGTCTTGAGGGTCCCCACGCGCTGCAATTTGGAGCAGCGCGGGGTCTTGGCGTGCCAGAGCTGGAGCAGGGTCGCGGCGTGCCGGAGCAGGGAGCGCCCGGGCAGCTCCTTGCGGGCGAGGGACTTCTTGGCAGCTCCGTTCTTGCTGCGCTGGCACCTGACGGAGCGGGTTCCGCCCAGGGGCCACGTGCCTTGGAGCCATGGCGTCTTCTTGGAGAGGGGGCGGCTGGTACGCCTCCGGAGCTTCGTTGCCCACGCGGGGCGGGGTGTGGCGCAGCGGAACGGACGACGCGGGAGAGCCCCCTGTGGCGCAGACAAGCTCGGCAACGCGGTCGAGCCACTCTTCGTAGACGTCGTTGACGGGACGGTAGTGCAGGAGCTCGTTTGCCACGAGGAGCGCAGCTCGAGCCTCCAAGGGGCCGCGGAGCGTGCGGGACAAAGAACCAGCTGGTGCGAGCGATGGAGTAGCGGTGCGGCCGTCTTGCCGCATGGATGGATGCTGAGACGACGCTTGCTGCTCGCCCCCCCCCCTCCGGCCAGGCCGGTGGCGGCGTTGATGGCGGGTGACGGGGAACGACGAGGACGTCCACCGACGGGCGCCGTCTTGGTGACGCGAGAAGCGATGGCGGCACGGCGCTTAGCGCGGGCCCGACGAGCGTCGGACATGGGTGCGACGGTCGAAGGAGAACGGGGCGGTGGAAGATGAACTCCGGCGCACCCCTACCTGGCGCGCCAAATGTCGGATTTCGGGTTCCGGCAGACCCTTAAGGTTCGAACACTGGGGTGCGCGCGGAGATTACGTCTTCTACCACTCCGTCTTGCAAAGATCTAGACTACTGAAAGAACAGCACAAGAGACACAAGGTTTATACTGGTTCGGGCCACCGTTGTGGTGTAATACCCTACTCCAGTGTGTGGCGGGTGGATTGCCTCTTGGGGCTGATGATGATGAAGAATACAAGGAAGAACAGCCTCGCGAGGGTCTGTTCTTGGCTGGGGTGATGAACTGTTGGGAGGAGTTCAGCCACCTTTCTCTTTCTCTCTCTCTCTCTCTCTCTCTCTCTCTAGCTGCCTTACTCTTACTCGCCGGCAACCAGCCCTCAACCCCCTTGCTCTATGGGCGGCTGGTCCTATTTATAGAGGCCCTGGTCCTCTTCCCAAATATCGAGCGGGAAGGGAGCCAACAATGGCGGGCTAATTTGAAGGGGGACAACAAGTATCAACTATCCTGACAAAAGCAGTCTTCGCCTGCGCAAAGCTCTGGTGATGATGCCGTCTTGGGCTCCACGGTGACCTCCGTCTCGTAGTCCTCCTGGTCTTGGTCTCGTTGCACCGAAATGGCAACCTTTGCCTGATGCCTCGGTACTCCGCGGCTGCGCTTGCCCCCTTTGCACCAAAGAGGAAAGGAGGACGCTACGCGGGCTGGCACCCGCCTGGCGCCCTGAGTCGTCATGGCTTGCGTCATGGGCACCTCGCGAGGTACCCCGCCTTGATCTCTCCACCTCCTCGCGAGCCAGCCTGATGAGGCCGTGCCTGAGGAGCTCCGTGTCGTCCGCCCCGCGAGGCTTGGCCCCTCGCGAGGGTCTTGAGTCTTGTGTTGATGAAGGTGGGCCGTGCTGGGCCCCCTTTGAGCCACGCCGCAGGCCGCAGGCAGGCAAGTCTGGGGACCCCCATTCCCAGAACGCCGACAGTAGCCCCCGGGCCCAAGGCGCGCCCGGACTTGGTCGTGGCGAAAGGGCAAGGGCGAAGCGCCGCGGGCCCTAACAGCCTGCGGCCTTGGGCGCCGCGTGGCGGTTGATTGGACGCAAGGGCTCCAGCAACCGCGCAGGTTGATAAAGGAGCGGCATCTGCCCAGACTTTGCCTTTGCTTTCTCCGGTTGCTGCTCAGATCCCCTTTCTTGCGCCTCCCCTTTCTTCCTCCAAATTTCTAGATCTACTCCAGCTGCGTGACCTAGGAAGCCATGGTGCCTCGTCAGTCTCCGGCCGAAGCTTGGTACTCACCTGCTCTGGACTTGCCGAACGTGTCCAAGGCGGGCCTTGCCCGGCTATGCCAGATGGTGGCGGTGCAAGGCATCGATGGGGCGCAGGTGTTCAAGGCCGGCTCCGCCACCCCTGAGGGCCGAGGGAGCACCTTTTATCCTCTCTTTGTAAGCTCCATTGTTGCGGGCCTGGTGCCTCCCTTCTCTGAGTTTTTCTTCTCTGTCCTCCACCATTACAACTTGCAGGCTCTGCATCTCCACCCCAACTCCGTCCTTCTCCTGGTGATCTTTGCTTATTACTGCGAGGCCCACGTAGGGGTGCAGCCTTCAATGGCCTTGCTGCGCCACTACTTCTCCCTCCGGGTCTCTCGTGGTTCTCCTTCCGCGTGCGCGAGCTTCATCGCGTACGGTGGCACCATTGCCATCTCGAATCCCGGGAAGAGGATTGAGGGCTTCAGGAGCAAGTGGGTCTCGGTAGATGCCGGGCGCGTCCACCCTAGGCTGATCTTGCCCGCAGAGCAGCCCGCGAGCTCCAGCGACTGGTGCCGAGCGGAGCTCACGGACCCCCGCGCGAAACTGGTGTTGGAGAAGATGGACGCGGACCTGAGGCCGGTCAGCATGGCGGCGGCGAAGTTGACCGGTGCGTTGCTGCTGAGGGAGTTCCTGGAGCACCAGCTGGCTCCACTCCGGCAGTACTCACCTCCGATGTGGAGGCCTCATCCGAGCCCCGCGGCCTTGAGCGGTGAAGAGTTGGCCGCGGTCCTCCAATCTCTGGTCGGGGGCAAGGTGGCAAGGTTGGAGGGCGCTCCCAAGCCCTTGTTCCTTCGCGACGACTAGGAGCAGGTGGTGGAGTCCATGCCCGTTTTTAACGGGGACGGGCTCGTGCCCGTGGCGGCTTCCGAGGGACTGGTGGACATGCCCTCCGGTGACTCCAGCAAGGAGGAGGACGAAGAGGAGCGGGAAAAGGGGCCCGACTCCAAGGCGACCGACGGAGAGTCGAGGGCTCCCCTCCCCCGGCGCAGGCCCTGCAATCTCTGCCTTTCTTCGAGCGATGATGACGAGGATGGAGACGAGCAGGTCGGCGGGAGCTTGCCCCTGATCCCGAAGAAGGACAGGACCGGGCTGATCTCCCGCGGGTCTGCCCCTGCCCCGAGGCAGTCTGCAGACGCGCCTTCTGCTTCCGAGGTTGACCCTTCGAGCTGGCTGTCAGGCTTCAAGTTTGGCCGGAGGCTGCCCGAGCTCACCGCCGATGACCCGTAAGTGCTTGACCCTTGTCTTTATTTCTTGTTCCACTGCCGAGGCTTGACATTCGCATCTCTTGAATAGGCTGGAGCCCGCGGCGAAGAAGCCGAAGGGGGCTCCTGAGGCTCCATCCGCGGCAGCGCCTCCGCCTGTGGAGGAGGGTGACCGCGGCGCGCGGGCTTCTCCTGCCCGGTCGTCCTCGCGAGGCCTGGCCGAGCTGGCTGGGGCGAGCTCAGCCCCCATGGCCCAAGTGACTCATGTGGTACCTTTGCCCACTGCCGCCACCACAGCCGCTGGGGCGCAGCAGGCTCCACCTAAGGACGCTGTGGTCTTGCCGTCGCCGCCTTCTTCCCCCGTTCCGCCGACTGTTGTTTCTACGACTCCTCCTGCCATCCTGGAGCATGCTGTTGCTGGACTGGACCGGCTGCGGCAGGATCTTCTTGGCGCCGACCCTCGCCTGGTGGCCGGGCGCTTGGAGCTGGCTTCAGGATGGATTCACTCCGACGCCTTGATCCGGGCGGCGCTGGTTCAAGCTTCGACGGCCTGTGACGAGGATAGGCAGGCCATCCTTGAGACGAAGGCTGCTCATGACGCAGCCCTGGGGGAGGTGGTTGAAGTCCGTGATCGTTGCAAGGCGCTGGAGGACGAGCTGCAAGGCCTGCGGGACCAGCTCGCGAAAGAGGTTCGTCTTCGCCAGGAGCAAGAAGAAGGCATGAAGGCTCGCAAGGTGGCCATCGAGGGCCGGGAGGCCAAGCTCAAGAAGCACCGCGACCGTAGGTGCGCTGGGGAAGTAGTTGGAGGCGACGAAGGTCGAGTTGGACAGCAAGGCCAAGGTTCTTGCCGAGGATCGCGTGGCCTTCGCGGACATGAAGAAGAAGGCTCGTGCTTCGCTGAAGATGCTCTACGCCAGTGGCCTGGAGAGCCCGCTGGCCGGCGCCGAGGACGGCCCCGCCAAGCTGCTTCCCTTCCTGGTTCGTGCTCTTGAGGATGTCACCCTTGGCCTTGGCCCCACGGCCGAGGCCGAGGCGCGTGTCCCGTCTTCTGCTGCGCTAACACGGGTCTTCACCCACATCTACCTTCGCGACCCCAGCGCCGACCTCAACAGCCTGTTGGAGCCAGTAAGCGGCGAGGGTGCTGCCGCCGCTGCCGAGGCCGTGAAGGGTCGCGCGGAGGCTCTGCTAGGAAAGTTATAGGCCTTCAGTACCAAGTCGAAGCAGGATGCTTCCGGTCCTGCTGCTCCATGAGGCGGGGTCACCCGCGCTGCTCCACCGCCGCCAAGTGACTCCGCTACTGCTCCTGCCCTGCTTTTAATTCCTGCACATGCATCATGCCTCGGGGAGGCGTTTAAACTCGCATTTGGTATTGAGACGACAGTATGGACTGTAATATTTGCTTTTAAGTTCCTTGAATTTTATGCTTTCCTTCCCTACTTGCTTGTGGTCTATGTCGGAAGACCCCGGCCCCGCGCGTACCTCACCCCGCATTAGCCCCGATAGGAAACCAGGACGGGACCAAAGGAGTGAGGGGCTACGGAGCCAGTTAGGCTCCTAAGTCGCGATGCTCAGGAGTCCCCTTGGCGCACGAACAACAAGTAGGGAGGTGTGATGTAGGTGGATCTTCCGTTTTACGTCTGCAGAGCCCGACTCCGCGCGTACCTCACCCAACATTAGCCCCGGCCAGAAACCAGGACGGGACCAAAGGAGTGAGGGGCTACGGAGCCAGTTAGGCTCCTGAGTCGCAATGCTCAGGAGTCCCCCTTGACGCGCAAACAGCAAGTGATGAGGTGAGATGCGAGTGGGACCACCATTCTACGTCTATAGAGCCCGGCCCTGCGCATGCCTCACCCAGCATTAGCCTTTCGGAACTAAGGAGTGAGGGGCTACGGGACCAGTTAGGCCCCTGAGTCATGATGCTCAGGGGTCCCCCTTGACGCTCAAACGGCCTTCATACCTTGGCTCCGCTCGGGGAGAGACGCGCGATGAACCAGGCCCGAGGGGCCTGGCTGGGTGGTGTACGTCTGGGCGTGACCCAGGCGCAGCCCCCGTGCCTAGCCCCCTCGCGCGGCGCTCCCGAGGGGAGGCGTTGCGATGAGGCCAGACACTGAGCTATGGGCTCCTTGAGGTTGATGCGGCTCGGGGGCCACCCTCGGTTGTTTATCACCAGCGCGGAGCATAGCGCTTCCGCATGTGTACGGGCATAGCCGCTCCTCGGCAGTGTCGTCAGCCAGCGCGGAGCATGGTGCTTCCACTGGTACGTGGGAGGGGGCTCCCCTCCAGGAGGAGCCCCCGGGGCGTGTACAGCCCGGCCCTGACACGTGGCTGGCACGGTAGGGCTAGGTGAGGTGTATCTGGGCACCCGTGAGCCAGCGCAGGACTCACGGGGCCCTACCTCTAGGCGGGTTGCGCCTGGCACTGGGCCTTATCTTGTGTTGTGTTCCTGCAAATTTGGTTAGATGCCAGCACTCTACGTCCTAGGGTCCTGGCCCTCGAGCTTGTCTCAGCCGTCGCTGGTATGCCAGGTCGCGACGCCATGGACATGGCCAGAGGGTGAGGGCTGGAGAGCCAGTAAGAGCCCTGAGTCGCGATGCTCAGGTACCCCCCCTTTAACGTGCATGTGGTCGACATGGGGAAGAAGAGGTGCCGTGGACAGGCATCAAGTAATCAAGCATGATGGGCGAATGCATAGCCGGAAATAAACGCAAGGGAGATACATGCCGCTGGGCCTGGCCCGAGCAACTTGGGGATGATGCAGCCCGAGGGGCGCCCCCAACAAGGCAAGCTAACGACATGAAATAAAAGGGATACATACCGCGGGGGTGGACCCACGCGGCCTGGGAACGATGCAGCCCTGGGAGGGCGCTCCCAACTGGAAATGAAACTTGTAAGATGTCACCTGAGGGTGTCGAGGGCGAAGGGGTGTTGGTGCAGCAGACTCGGAGGGCCACGGAAGTCGATCCTCATGAGCCCCTAGGCCTAGGGGCCTCAGGAGGCTCCGGAGGCACTGATAGCTCTTCGCGAATCATCTCCATCTCCACCAAGGCTGCGGAACGCCTATCTTCTTGAGCCTCCATGATGCCCCTCATGAGGCACTGGCACGTAGCAACCGCGCTCCGCAAGCCGTAAGGCATGCGAACGTAGCTATGGGGCGGACCCCCGCAGCGCCCCACTCGCGAGGGCCAGAGGCGCTCCATTGTAGCGACTTGGTTGAGCCCTGGTACGTCGATGCAGACGCGCAGCCCACCATCCTCGCCTGGATGGGGAGCCACAGTCGGTAGACGGCGGCAACCTCTCATGATTCTTGATTCCTGTAGTTCTTGAATGGCCTTGTCGACGAACTCCTGCAGGTCTGTCCTTCCTTGCCTTGCTCCTTCTTGAGGGAAACATGCTTCGAAACACGCCTCCATGTGGTGCCCAAGCGCCTCCCTCGTGACCCTGGCCAGGTCGGTGGCCCTCCAGGGGAGAGCCCCCGAGCCCTGCCTGAGGAGGGCGCCGAGCGCACTTTCCTATGCGATGGAAGGAGGTTCCCCCTGGGCAGATGCGGGCCCTGAGGGGCCTGCCTCCCGAGGGGCCGGTCCGGACGATGTCTTCTTCTTCTTGGGGGTGGTCTCGGGAAGCCTCCTGCTTCCGCGATCCGGGTCTTCTAGTGACGCGGCCTGAAAGGCTCGCTCCAGGGAACACACTGCATCCTTCTCTTCACTGGGCACCGTGATGACTCCGCCACTTCCTGGCATCTTGAGGACGTTGTAGCCATGGTGAGTTACGGCCATGAACTTGGCCAGTGCTGGGTACGCGAGGATGGCGTTGTACGGCAGGCGGATGTGGGCGACGTCGAAGTCGATGAGCTCGGTGCGGTAGTTGTCGCGTGCCTCGAAGGTGACAGGGAGGCGGACCTGCCCAATCGGGACCGTGGAGCCGTCGGTGACTCCGGAGAAGGGCTTGGTTGGCTGAAGCTGGTCGTAGGGCACTTGGAGATTGTTGAACATTTCCACGGACAGGACGTTGAGCCCTGCCCCACCATCGATGAGGGTCCTGGTGACCAGTACATTGCTGATGACTCGGGAGCAAAGCATCGGGAGGACTCCGGTTGTGGCCGCACACTTGAGTTGATCCGCTGAGCTGAATGTGATGGCGCATGCCGACCACCTGAGAGGGCGCGTTGCTTCAAGCCTGGGGAGGACTGCATTCACCTCGCGGGCAAACTGCTTGAAGATGCGTTGGGAGGCTGGGGCTTGAGCTCCACCCAGGATGCAGGCGATTGTGCGCGGCTCCTGGAAGCCCCCAGCCCCTTCGTCTTGATGGCGGTCCTCGTTCCTCCTTGGCCGAGGCGGCAGTGGAGGGAGGCCTGCGTTGCCCTGTGGGCGATCCTCACGAGGCTGATCCCTCCGGTCCCCCTCGCGAGGCAGGTCTCGCCAGCGATCCTCGCAAGGTTGATCGCGCCACCCTTGGCGCGGGCCGCGGTCTTCCCAGCGTCCTGCGTTTCTTCCTCCTCCTCGGCCGTAGCCCCGATCGGCGCGGTCGGGACGACGATCGATCCTTCCTTCTCGCACGGCGCGGAGTTCTTGGCATTCGTTGGTGTTGTGGGTGTGGAGGTCGTGGTACACATAGTACCGGCTGCCCCTGGAGGACTCAGGAAGATCTTTGCCCCGCTTGGTGTCTGGTTCTGCCGCGAGCACGGCAGCCCCCTTGCGCTTCACGTCCTTGGCCTTGGGCTTCTTCTCCTCTGGGTCTATGGCAGGCAGCTCGAGGAGGGAGAGGCGTCCCTCCTCAGCCCTGGCGCACTTGGTCGCCAAGTTGAACAGCTCCAGGGAGGTGCACAGGTCTTCATGCATCGCCAGCTCCTCCTTCATCTTGACGTCGTGCACACCATCGGAGAAGGCCGAGATGATGGCCTCCTCGGACACCTTGGGGATCTTGAGGCCTGCGCTGTTATGTACTTTTGCAGGGTCTCTCCAAGTTGTTGCTTGATGCGGCACATGTTGTTGTAACGCCCCGAGACCGATGTGCCAGCTGTCGTTCTGTTATTCGCTGTTGTTGCGTTGTCATTGCTTGCGTGTCATGCATTGCATATCATGTCATCATGCGCATTTCATTTGCATACGTGTCCGTCTCATGCATCCGAGCATTTTTCCCCGTTGTCCGTTTTGCAATCCGGCGCTTCGTTCCCCTCCGGTGGCCATTTCTACCTTTCTTTCTTGTGTGGGGGTTAAACATTTCCGGATTGGACCGAGTCTTGCCAAGCGGCCTTGGTTTACTACCGGTAGACCGCCTATCAAGTTTCGTACCATTTGGACTTCGTTTGATACTCCAACGGTTAACCGAGGGACCGAGAAGGCCTCATGTGTGTTGCAGCCTAACACCCTTCCATTTTGGCCCAAAACCCACCTAACTCTGCTCCATTGTCTCGGTCGTTCGATCACGATCGCGTGGCCGAAAACCGCACCTCATTCGGACTCTCCTAGCTCTCTCTATGCCTATATATACACCCCCCCCCCCTCCGAATTTCGCGGTGCCATCCACCCCTAACCCTAGATCTCTCCCTCTCCTCGCGCGCCGGACACATCCACACCGGCCGGACATGTCCACCCCATCCAGCCACCTCACCCCGGCCAATCAGCGCTTGCCACATCAGCTCCGCCGCCGCCTCGTCCAACCCCGCGCCGCCATGTGTCACCCACGCCGCCCCATTTTGCCGCCGGCCCGCGGGACCCAGATCGGGCCCGCGCGAGCCCATCTCGTCGCCGCCGCCTGAGGCTCCCGTCTCCCCGCGCCTGCTTCGCCGTGCACCGCCGCTGCCTTCGCCGGAGCGCTGCGCTGCCGCCTCTCCGATCCTCGTCGCCGGCGCCGACCATCGCGGCCGAGCCCGCACGCCACCGCGGCTCCTGCTCGGGATCCGCCCCGCACTGCCAGAGCTCAACCACCGGAGCAGCCGCGCACTCGGCCATCTTCCTCCGCAACGCCCAGATCCGCGCGTCCCCTGCCGCCTCGTCGGACCTCGCTCTCCCCGCCGGAATCTTCCAGCGCCGCCGCCGCCATGGATCGGGAGGAGCCCGATCCAGCCGCTCCCTCCCCGGCTCCGTTGACCTGCCGCGTGGGCCACGCCCGAGTCCGGCCCAGCGAGCGCCTCCGCCTCCTTCCACGTGGGCCACCTCCTCCGCCCCGCGGCCCAGCTTCCCCGGCACAACGCAGCCGCCTGCCGGCCTGCTTCCCCTCCTTCCACCCGAACCGGGCCAGGCCCAGGGTGAGCTGCCCCTCCAGCGCCCCTCCGTGTTTTTTTTCGGTTGGGCCAGCAGATTTCGGCCCGTGTGGTTTTTTTCAGCGTCTAGACGATTTAGCTAATTATCCAGAGATGGCAGTTTTGCAGAATAGCCCCTGTTCTTCATGCATTTAATAACTCACAAATGGTGCATCGGATTAAAATGATTTAGATATGAAACTTGCTCAAAATTTTGCGTAGATTAATAATATCCCACTTTCATGCCTGTTTGAAATATTTAAAATGCTGTTTGCATATATTTGCCCCTATGCCATGCTAAAATGATTTAATTCATAACTAAATAACCGTAGCTCCGATTTAAATAATCTTTATATGTAAATGTGGTAGAATTTTGCCTAGTTCAACATGGTGGCATCATCTTGCATGTCTAATAACTCTAAAATAATGTTTAGGGCAGAACAGTACCAAACCTTAAATTATGCATATGAGGATTTTCCGGAATTGTTGTTCGTTGCTTCCGGCCTCATTTAAACTCGCCTAGATAGGTAGTTTTGTTGTGCTTCACCTCTTGCCATGTTAATCAACATTTAATATTGTTGGGTACATAAACGAGAGAGAACTAAATAATTGATGTGGCGTTTTGTCAATATGCATCCCGATGCTTATTGAGCTCCACTTAATGCGTAGGTTTGTTTGTGCACTTTGCCATGCCATACCTCTTTAAACCGGACATGCATCATACTTGTTTGTGCATCATGCCATGTTCATGTCGTGGGTGTTTACTATGTTGTGTGTTCCTTTTCCGGTGATTGCTTCTTCGGGTTGGTTCCGGTAACGTCGAGTTTGTGAGGACCCGTTCGTCTACGTCCGTTTGTCTTCTTCATGGACTCGTTCTTCTTCCTTGCGGGATTTCAGGAAAGATGATCATACCCTCGAAATCACTACTATCTTTGCTATGCTAGTTTGCTCACTCTTTTGCTATGCCATTGCTACGATGCCTACCACTTGCTTGTCAGCCTCCCAAATTGCCATGTTCAGCCTCTAACCCACCAATGTCCTAGCAAACCGTTGATTGGCTACGTTACCGCTTTGCTCGGCCCCTCTTATAGCGTTGTTAGTTGCAGGTGAAGATTGAAGTTTGTTCCTTGTTGGAACATGGAGATCGTTCCTTGTTGGAACATTTGTTTACTTGTTGGGATATCACAATACATCGTATTTAATTAATGCATCTATATACTTGGTAAAGGGTGGAAGGCTCGGCCTTATGCCTGGTGTTTTGTTCCACTCTTGCCGCCCTAGTTTCCGTCATATCGGTGTTATGTTCCCGGATTTTGCGTTCCTCACGCGGTTGGGCTATAATGGGAACCCCTTGACAGTTCGCCTTAAGTAAAGCTTTTCCAGCAATGCCCAACATTGGTTTTACCATTCGCCACCTAGCCTTTTTTCCCTTGGGTTTCGCGGACTCAAGGGTCATCATTATTTTACCCCCCCCCCCCCCCCGGTCAGTGCTCCTCTGAGTGTTGGTCCAACTTGTCAGCCGCCGGTGGCCACCAGGGGCAACTCTAGGCTGGCCTACCGGAAGTTTGGACGATCCGGTGTGCCCTGAGAAAGAGATATGTGCAGCTCCTATCGGGATTTGTCGGCACATTCGGGCGGTGTTGCTGGTTTAGTTTTATCCTGTCGAAATGTCTTGTTGTACTGGGATACCGAGTCTGATCGGAATGTCTCGGGTGGAGGTCTATTCCTTCGTTGACCGTGAGAGCTTGTCATGGGCTAAGTTGGGACACCCCTGCAGGGATTTGAACTTTCGAAAGCCGTGCCCGCGGTTATGGGCAGATGGGAATTTGGTAATGTCCGGTTGTAGAAAACCTGAAGTTGACCTTAATTAAAATGAATCAACAGCGTGTGTAACCGTGATGGTCTATTTCCGGCGGAGTCCGGGAAGTGAACACGGTTGTTGGAGTTATGTTTGACGTAGGTAGTCCCGCATCACTTCTTGATCATACTTTTTCGACCGTGCTTTGCCTTCTCTTCTCGCTCTCATTTGCGTATGTTAGCCACCATATATGCTAGTCGCTTGCTGCAGCTCCACATCATACCTTTACCTTACCCATAAGCTTAAATAGTCTTGATCGCGAGGGTGCGAGATTGTTGAGTCCCCGTGGCTCACAGATACTTCCAAAACTAGCTTGCAGGTGCCAATGAGTCCGAGCAGATGACGCAACCAAGCTCAGGAGGAGCTCGATGAAGATCTTGTCCTTTGTGTTGTTTTGTTCCAGTAGATCAGTAGTGGAGCCCAGTTGGGGTCGATCGGGGACCTTTGTCGCATTTGGGGTTCTTCTTTTATTTTGGCTCCGTAGACGGGCCCTGATTGTATTTGGTTGATGTAATGCTTTATTCATGTAATTGTGTGAAGTGGCGATTATAAGCCAACTATGTATCTTTTTCCCCTATTGTATTACATGGGTTGTGTGAAGATTACCTCACTTGCGACATATGCCTTCAATGCGATTATGCCTCTAAGTCGTGCCTCGACACATGGGAGATATAGTCGCATCGAGGGTGTTACAGTTGCTCACGACGGGTGGCCGGTCGTGAGTACCTTGGAAGTTGGCGATGAAGCGGGTGCACATCTGGTCCCAGGAAGAGATCGTGCCTGGAGCCGGATTCAGGAGCCAGGTGCGAGCTCCTTCCTTGAGCGCCATGGGGAACCAGTTCGCCATGACCTTTTCGTGCCCGCTGGCAGCTTCGATGCCGAGCTCATAGAGCTGGAGGAACTCTGCAGGGTCAGTCGTGCCATCGTAACGAGGAGGCAGGTCTGGCTTGAACTTGCCGGGCCACGCGACGCTATGCAGCTTGGTGGTGTAGGCACGGTAGCCTGCGGTGGCCACGAAAGGCTTCGGCTGGTGGAGAGCTTGGTCTTGAGGGTCCCCACGCGCTACAGCTAGGAGCAGCACAGGGTCTTGGCGTGCCGGAGCTGGAGCAGGGTCGCGGCGTGCCAGAGTAGGGAGCGCCCGGGCAGCTCCTTGCGGGCGAGGGACTTCTTGGCAGCTCCGTTCTTGCTGCGCTGGCACCTGACGGAGCGGGTTCCGCCCAGGGGCCATGCGCCTTGGAGCCATGGCGTCTTCTTGGAGAGGGGGCGGCTGGTACGCCTCCGGAGCTTCGTTGCCCACGCGGGGCGGGGTGTGGCGCAGCGGAACGGACGGCGCGGGAGAGCCCCCTGCCGCGCGGACAAGCTCGGCAACGCGGTCGAGCCACTCTTCGTAGATGTCGTCGACGGGACGGTAGCGCAGGAGCTCGTTTGCCGCGAGGAGCGCAGCTCGAGCCTCCAAGGGGGCGCGGAGCGCGCGGGACAAAGAACCAGCTGGTGCGAGCGATGGAGTAGCGGTGCGGCCGTCTTGCCGCACTGATGGATGCTAAGACGATGCTTGCTGCTCGCCCCGCGCCGGGCCGGTGGCGGCGTTGATGGCGGGTGACGGGGAACGACGAGGACGTCCGCCGACGGGCGCCGTTTGGGTGACGCGGGAAGCGATGGCGGCCCGGCGCTCAGCGCGGGCCCGACGAGCGTCGGACATGGGTGCGACGGTCGGAGGAGAACGGGGCGGTGGAAGACGAACTCCGGCGCACCCCTACCTGGCGCGCCAAATGTTGGATTTCGGGTTCCGGCAGACCCTTAAGGTTCGAACACTGGGGTGCGCACGGAGATTACGTCTTCTACCTCTCTGTCTCGCAAAGATCTAGACTACTGAAAGAATAGCACAAGAGACACAAGGTTTATACTGGTTCGGGCCACCGTTGTGGTGTAATACCCTACTCCAGTGTGTGGCGGGTGGATTGCCTCTTGGGGCTGATGATGATGAACAATACAAGGAAGAACAGCCTCGCGAGGGTTTGTTCTTGGCTGGGGTGATGAACTGCTGGGAGGAGTTCAGCCACCTTTCTCTTTCTCTCTCTCTCTAGCTGCCTTACTCTTACTCGCCGGCAACCAGCCCTCAACCCCCTTGCTCTGTGGGCGGCTGGTCCTATTTATAGAGGCCCTGGTCCTCTTCCCAAATATCGAGCGGGAAGGGAGCCAACAATGGCAGGCTAATTTGAAGGGGGACAGCAAGTATCAACTATCCTGACAAAAGCAGTCTTCGCCTGCGCAAAGCTCTGGTGATGACGCCGTCTTGGGCTCCACAGTGACCTCCGTCTCGTAGTCCTCCTGGTCTTGGTCTCGTTGCACCGAAATGGAAACCTTTGCCTGATGCCCCGGTACTCTACGGCTGCGCTTGCCCCCTTTGCACCAAAGAGGAAAGGAGGACGCCGCGCGGGCTGGCACCCGCCTGGCGCCCTGAGTTGTCATGGCTTGCGTCACAGGCACCTCGCGAGGTACCCCACCTTGATCTCTCCACCTCCTCGCGAGCCAGCCTGACGAGGCCGTGCCTGAGGAAGCTCCGTGTCGTCCGCCCCACGAGGCTTGGCCCCTCGCGAGGGTCTTGAGTCTTGTGTTGATGAAGGTGGGCCGTGCTGGGCCCCCTTTGAGCCACGCCGCAGGCCGCAGGCAGGCAAGTCTAGGGACCCCCGTTCCCAAAACGCCGACAAATTCCTCTCTTGGCAAGGAAATCAGCAAAGGAAGAATTTTTGAACTCCAAACCATTATCACTACGAACAGTTTTCATCTCACCGGGAAATACATTGAATAGCCTTAAAGCCAAATCATGAAAATGATTGAATGCTTCAGATTTATGTTCCATAAAGAAAACACAAGAGTATCAAGAAAAATCATCTACGATGACAAGCACACGTACCACTTCCCACCAGCTAACCGGACCCGAGCTGGACCAACTGTGTCCATATGTAACAATTGAGCGGGCCTAGTTGTCATCACCAGATTGATTGGAGGGTGAGAAGCAGATACTTGCTTTCCATGCTGGCATGGGGAACACACGATATCCTTTGTGGCTTTGAGCATAGGCAAACCTCGCAAATGATCAAGGCTGCCAATTCTCATCAGGTGATCAAAACCAACATGCCCCAAGCAACGATGCCACAACTGAAACTCACTCATCTTCGAAGAGGCGACAAAACATCATGGTCCAGAGGAGAAAAGCACTCCAAAATCAGCACCAAAGATTTTACCAACACGATAAATACCAAAGACAAGATCACCAGTTGAGTCAAGAACACGAGAAGCAGATTTCTTAAAACGAACCTCAAAACCCTCATCAAGAAGTTGTGAAACTGAAATCAAATTATAACTCAACTTACTTACAAGGGCTACATCCTTCAGAAGACAGTTTGCATTGACTCGCACTGTTCATTTGGCCACAATGCAACCATGTGCATCATTCCCAAAAGTGATCTTCTCATCACCAGAAGCTTTGTACAGGGAGGCAAACCATTTGGTATCACCGGTCATGTGACATGAACACCCAGAGTCAATAAGCCACTTGTTCGCCAAACCCTCACAACCAACCTACACAAAAGAGCGACAACAAAGTGACTTAGTACTGGGATTAGTAAGTAAACATTTTTTAATCCAGTACTGGGTCACTCTCTTTGCATGAGCAGAAACACATGTTTTATTAGCATGCAATGCAAGGCCATCTTGATCCCTACAATTTTGTTGACCTCTACCTCTAGCAAACTGAGCTCTAGAAGCGGCCTCGTTGGATTTAAAACTGCCTCCTCCTACCCGAGCCATGCAAGTACTCACTCTGACCATGTGCTGCATGAGCCTGTCGTTGCATGCCCCTAAGAGCATGAACACGAGATCTTCGTTCATCTCTAAGTTTTTTGAAGCAAAACTCAGCAAGGTGTCTAGACTTGTGGCAGTAGGTGCACTGGTAAACTATTCTCTCTTTTTCAGCATGAGAACCAGTGGAAGGAGAAGTACCCTTGTCATTTGGACTCATGGGCAAAAGTCCCCTGGAGTGAAAAACAGTCACTCTCTCATCCTCACGGACCAAGGTAGCTCCATCACCTCGAATTCCTATGGGTTCTGGAGGGTTGTTCCTGAAATCTTCCACAAAGTCAAAACCAAGACCTAGACCTTTACTCAACTTTGACTTATCCAAAATCATGTTTAATCTTTTCTCACCACTTGAGAGCTTTTCTAGGGTTGTCTTGAGGTAAGCTACTTCTTTTGCATAGGATGTACATGATAAACACTCTTTTAAGGAGGACACCCTCACAGCTCTCCCATATCTATCCTTGTAGGCCTGAATCTCAAGTTTTAATCCCTCACAAGAGACACAATCTACACTCACAGGATTTTCTACACCCTTGCCAAACCTGACCCGAAATGCTTCATGCATTGCAACAAGATCATCCTCAAGTATGGTACAGAAAGTACAAGTAGTAAAAGAACTAGAAGAAGCATCACAAGAATTAGTAGGTTTCTTTGAATTTGAATCTTTAACAAGATCATATTTCTTATAGAGTTCACTAAGATGAGCTCCTAGTTCCTCAACTTCTTCTTCGAGTTTAGGACAATTTACACAATTTTTAGGAGCACGCACATCTAGGATCATTTGATTCTACTTTTTAACCCTATCATCAAAGTATTTGCACTTGAAACAAGGAGGATTCTTGGCATCAAAAAGCGTGTGCTCACGATTCTTAATTTTAGCATTTAATTTATCACAGTTTAGGCAGGCACAATCTACAACTTTAGGAACAGACATAGGTGTATTTTCAACACAAAGGGAGCAAGGGCTCAACTTAACATCAGCAAGTTCATTTCTAGCAGATTCAAGCAACTATGACATACCAGCATGAGTATTCCTAGCAAGTTCTAATTCAGTACGCAACACATCACATCCAGCACAATCATCAATATCATGAGAATGCACACTAGCAGTAGCATCCTTCAGTGTAGTGATTTCTAGTGTGAGAGAATCAATTTGATCAAGATTATCATTTATGGTGCGAGTGCATTTTTTAAGGACTTTTGCTTGCATTAAAACAGATTTTCAACTTTCACATACTCAGCATATAATTCATCATAAGACATTTGTACCTCATTCGTGTTGTCGTTCTACTCATTAGCCTCTTGAGCCATAAAACACATGCCGGTGAGCCGATCAACAGCCTTCTTCTTTGTATCCTTCCCTTCGGGAGAAGAAGGATCATCCTCACCACTCTGGCCAGAGTCGATGTCTCTTAGATCTACTACAGAGTGTAGACCCGAAGCGATTGCAGCAACCATCTTTTGAAGATGCTTCTCAACCTTTGGTCGGGACTTGGTTTCATGGCGAGAGAACGACTTCTTCCTGCTGTAGTTGTTCTTGCCACCACTATTTTCACCATAATCTTTGAGATTAGGACAATCAGACCTGAAGTATCCTTGCACACCACACTCAAAACAGATTTTTGTGTGTTTGCATTTCCTCTCTCTCACGTTTCTATAAGCTCGAGAAAAATGGCGGACAAAAAGAGCAAGATCATCCTTAGGCAAAGATTCAAGTTGTTCATCAGAGACTGAAACCAAACAAGCAAGTGAAAACCAGAAGATGGACCACTTCCAGACTCAGAAACACTAGAGGGACCATGTGCAGTTCGGCATTCACTGCCAACTAGTGCAAGGCTCCTGTTCCTAGGTGGGTTTCTACCTTCACTAGCTATTTGGTGAGTTTTAAGCTTCGAGAACAACATATCTACAGTGAGCTCATCGGGTTTATGGGACTCTTGAATCACGATCTTTCTCATCTCATAGGTTGGGTCAAGAGAGTTTAGGATGTGTCTAGGTTTCTCAGAATCCGTGTACACAACCCCAACACCCCTCAATTTCCCAACTATGACCTCAAACCTACCAAACATGTCCTCTAGAGACTCACTAGGTAACTGCTCAAATTTGTTGTACTCGGCTTTGTAAATGTCTTGACGAGCTGTCTCAATCTCACTAGTGCCCTCGTGGTAAGTGATGAGAGTTGACCAAATTTTGTGGGTTGTGTCTAGGTGTGCAACACGCTCATGCTCTCTCCTATCCAAACCTCACAAGAGAATGTTGATAACTTTGGAATTATTTTCAACATCAACTATATTCTCAGGACCAACACGAGCAGGTATTGCAAAATCTCGCACAACAATTTGCCATATTGCATAGCTTTGAGCTTCAAGAAATGTTTTCATGCGAGAATTCCAAAATGGCCCGTCACTCCCAGAGAACAGCGGAGGACGCGACGGGTTCGCAAATGACTCCATGGCTCAAGAGCTGATCAAGGCTACAGATGAGTCGATCGGGCTCTGATACCAATTGTAGGATCGAATGCCGGGAGTTAGAAGGGGGTTGAATGACGACCCTGGAAAATTTAAGCTCTTTAAATATTCTGCACCATAGTTATGGAAAAACTAAGATGCTCGGAATAGTGGAATACGCAGTGGAAACAAAATCTGCGTGTCAAAACAGACTGAAGCTAGTCCAACAAATTCTCCAGGCTTGTCTTGAGATCCCATAGAATAAGAAACACTGGAAAAGTGTACTGTAAATAAATACTAGTGCTTGATTAGACAAGGAAATTGCACGGCAAGCTTAGGGTAATTAAATGGGACATTCTAGTTAACCCAAACTAGTAACACATACTAGCAGAAAACACTAGTACTTAACTTGCACGTACTAGCAGAATATAGTTTCAATGGAGACTGATTTTACTTCTTAGAAACTCTAGTCACCTATAGCGCATATAGCAGTAAGACTAGCAACAAACTGAAATCCACGATTTTAGTTCTATCGATTTGGGCTAACCAACTCTACTATCCTGAAGACGAACGACGGATAGCAGAAGATGAAGTGAAACCCGAGACAATTACACCAAGCAGAAATATAAAAGGGAGCGAGCCAGTAGCATCAGCGGATGCTCTTCCGTTCGACAGAAAACGCCAAGAAATTTGCTAGAAATACAACGACCCCAAATCGAAACCAGAACAGAAGAAGAACTCAGTATGAACTCGCACAAAATAAATCACCAAAGATAACAACCAGATTTAAGGCTAGGGATGGGTGCATATGAATTTAGACATGATTTTCCATCACGGAAACCCCTTTATAGCCAAGGAATCACAGGGACAAAATTAGCACAAAAGAAAAATGAGATTTGCAAGGACAAACAGCAGAGCTCAATAATAGCAAGGTTGGGAATAATTTGAGGTTTTATTTCTCAGATTTCGGGAGTTACAAGCCTCTCCCACACAGGCCAAATCCCATACGGGAAGCTCTCTCTCTCAAATGTGCGGCGGCTGCTCTGTGTCTATGCTCTTCGGCAGCTTTCGCAAGGGAAAACCTAGCAGCTCACGTATATGCCTAGGGCAGCCCTCCACCGAAATTGAATGGGCCATGGTTCTCACGGAATGGGCCAAACCCAAAACTCTAAACAAACATCCATTTTTACTTAGCCACTTGTAATTAACATTTTCCACTCTTAAGCAACACCATAATCACTCTCTTGGTTTGCTTCTTAGTGGATTTTGGTACGCATACCAAAATAACCTTCACTTGACTTGGTCTTCTCGTTTGCCTCCATATAGTCCTTGTCCAAACTTGTGCGTTGCTTTGAGCCGAATGATCCCGCACAACGTCCATGGTCACATCTTAGCTCTTCAAGCCTTATGCGAACCATCCTCGTTGTCGACTACCGCCACACTCACTAGAACCTGCACACAACGGAAACAGGCAACTATTGCAAGCACAAACTTCATGAGCTTGACCCAAGTTAATCCAAATTAACAGTTTAATACTATCAACACAATCCAAACAAGTCACATAAAATAGATCATGACCCTGATCCGACAAACTGGGATTTGTAGCCCCACTAAAATAACTCTCAATGCGAGTAAAAGCATTGGCAATATAATCATCAAAAAATTAAGGATATCACCACATTAACTCACTTACAAAGGTAAACCTAACCATAGCATGAAACATATGGATCCAAATCAGCCCCTTACGAAGCAACTCATAAACTAGGGTTTAAGCTTCAGTCACTCTAGCAACCCATCATCTACTTATTACTTCCCAATGCTTTCCCCTAGGCCCAAACAATGGTGAAGTGTCATGTAGTCGACGTTCACATGACACCATTAGAGGAGAGACAACATATATCTCATCAAAATATCGAACGAATACCAAATTCACATGACTACTTATAGCAAGACTTCTCACATGTCCTCAGGAACAAACGTAACTACTCACAAACCATATTCATGTTCATAATCAAAGGGGTATTAATATGCATAAAGGATCTGAACATATGATCTTCCATCGAATTGCTACCTCTTGAGCATTGCGTTGGTTTCCCTTGAAGAGGAAAGGGTGATGCAGCAAAGTAGCGTAAGTATTTCCCTCAGTTTTTGAGAACCAAGGTATCAATCCAGTAGGAGATCACGCTCAAGTCCCATGCACCTACACAAACAAATAAGAACCTTGCAACCAACGCGATAAAGGGGTTGTCAAGCCCTTCTCGGTCACTTACGAGAGTGAGATCTGATAGATATGATAAGATAATATTTTTGGTATTTTTATAATAAAGATGCAAAGTAAAATAAATGGCAAAGGAAATAACTAAGTGTTGGAAGATTAATATGATGGAAGATAGACCCGGGGGCCATAGGTTTCACTAGTGGCTTCTCTCAAGAGCATAAGTATTACGGTGGGTAAACGAATTACTGTCAAGCAATTGATAGAATTGAGCATAGTTATGAGAATATCTAGGTATGATCATGTATATAGGCATCACGTCCGAGACAAGTAGACCGACTCCTGTCTGCATCTACTACTATTACTCCACACATCGACCGCTATCCAGCATGCATCTAGAGTATTAAGTTCAAGAGAACAGAGTAATGATTTAAGGAAGATGACATGATGTAGAGGGATAAACTCATGCAATATGATATAAACCCCATCTTTTTATCCTCGATGGCAACAATACAATACGTATCGGTTCCCTTTCTGTCACTAGGATCGAACACCGCAAGATTGAACCCAAAGCTAAGCACTTCTCCCATTGCAAGAAAGATCAATCTAGTAGGCCAAACCAAACTCATAATTCGAAGAGACTTGCAAAGATAAACCAATCATACATAAAAGAATTCAGAGGAGAATCAAATATTGTTCATAGATAATCTGGATCATAAACCCACAATTCATCGGATCTCGAAAAACACACCGCAAAACAAGATTGCATCGAATAGATCTCCAAGAAGATCGAGGAGAACTTTGTATTGAGATCCAAAGAGAGAGAAGAAGCCATCTATCTAATAACTATGGACCCGTAGGTCTGAAGTAAACTACTCACACATCATCGGAGAGGCCATGGAGTTGATGTAGAGGCCCTCTGTGATCAATGCCCCCTCCGGTGGAGCTCCAGAAAAGGCCCCGAGATGGGATCTCTCGAGTATAGAAGGTTGCGGCGGTGGAATTAGGTTTTAGTGGTGCTCCTAGATGTTTGGGGGGTACGTGGATATATATAGGAGGAAGAAGTACGTCGATGGAGCAATGGAGGGCCGACGAGGGTGCAGGGCGCGCTCCCCTGCCTTGTGCCTTCTTCCCTTGTTTCTTGACAGCCACTCCAAGTCTCCTGGATCACGTTTGTTGAGAAAATCACGTTCCCGAAGGTTTCATTCCGTTTGGACTCCATTTGATATTCCTTTTCTTCGAAACCCTAAAATAGGCAAAAAAAACAGCAATTTGGGTTGGGCCTCCGATTAGTAGGTTAGTCCCAAAAATGATATAAAAGTGTAAAATAAAGCCCATTAACATCCAAAATAGATAATATAATAGCATGGAGCAATCAAAAATTATAGATACGTTGGAGACGTATCAAGCATCCCCAAGCTTAATTCCTGCTCGTCCTCGAGTAGGTAAATGATAAATAAGAATTTTTGATGTGGAATGCTTTCTAACATATTTCTCAATGTAATTTTTCTTTATTGTGACATGAATGTTCATATCCGAAAGATTCAAGATAAAATTTTAATATTGACATAAAAATAATAATACTTCGAGCATACTAACTAAGCAATTATGTCTTCTCAAAATAACATGGCCAAAGAAAGTTATCCCTACAAAATCATATAGTCTAGCTATGCTCTATCTTCACCACACAAAATATTCAAATCATGCACAACCCCGATGACAAGCCAAGCAGTTGTTTCATACTTTTGATGTTCTCAAACTTTTTCAATCTTCACACAATATATGAGCGTGAGCCATGGATATAGCACTATGGTGGAATAGAATGGTGGTTGTGGAGAAGACAAAAAGGGGAAGATAGTCTCACATCAACTAGGCGTATCAACGGGCTATAGAGATGCCCATCAATAGACATCAATGTGAGTGAGTAGGGATTGCCATGCAACAGATGCACTAGAGCTATAAGTGTATGAAAGCGCAACAAAATAAACTAAGTGGGTGTGCATCCAACTTGCTTGCTCACGAAGGCCTAGGGCAATTTGAGGAAGCCCATCATTGGAATATACAAGCCAAGTTCTATAATGAAAAATTCCCTCTAGTATATGAAAATGATATCATAGGAGACTCTCTATATGAAGAACATGGTCCTACTTTGAAGCACAAGTGTGGAAAAAGGATAGTGACATTATCCCTTCTCTCTTTTCCTCTCATTTTTATTTTTATTTGGGCCTTCTTTTTTTTGGCCTCTTTTTTCATCCGGAGTCTCATCCCGACTTGTGGGGGAATCATAGTCTCCATCATCCTTTCCTCACTGGGACAATGCTCTAATAATGATGCTCATCACACTTTATTTACTTGCAACTCAAGAATTACAACTCAATACTTAGAACAAAATATGACTCTATGTGAATGTCTCCGGCAGTGTACCGAGATGTGCAATGATGCATGAGTTACATGTATGAAAAATTATGAACGGTGGCTTTGCCACAAATACGATGTCAACTACATGATCATGCAAGCAATATGAAAATGATGAAGCATGTCATAATAACGGAACGATGGAAAGTTGCATGGCAATATATCTCGGAATGGCTATGGAAATGCCATAATAGGTAGGTATGGTGGTTGTTTTGAGGAAGGTATATGGTGGGTTTATGGTACCGGCGAAAGTTGCACGATACTAGAAAGGCTAGCAATGGTGGAAGGGTGAGAGTGCGTATAATCCATGGACTCAACATTAGTAATAAAGAACTCACATACTTATTGCAAAAATCTACAAGTTATCAAAGCAAAGAATTACGTGCATGCTCCTAGGGGGGATAGATTGGTAGGAAAAGACCATCGCTCGTCCCCGACCGCCACTCATAAGGAAGACAATCAATAAATAAATCATGCTCCGACTTCATCACATAACGGTTCACCATACATGCATGCTACGGGAATCACAAACTTCAACACAAGTATTTCTCAAATTCACAACTACTCAACTAGCATGACTCTGATATCACCATCTCCATATCTCAAAACAATTATCAAGTATCAAACTTCTCATAGTATTCAATGCACTTATACAATTTTTTTTATTATTGCCATGTTGTTTTAAAGGACTCTCAAAATAATCTAAGTGAAGCATGAGAGAACAATAGTTTCTATAAAACAAATCCACCACCGTGCTCTAAAAGATATAAGTGAAGCACTAGAGCAAAAACTATATAGCTCAAAAGATATAAGTGAAGCACATAGAGTATTCTAATAAATTTCAAATTGTGTGAGTCTCTCTAAAAAGGTGTGTACAGCAAGGATGATTGTGGTAAGCTAAAAAACAAAGACTCAAATCATACAAAACGCTCCAAGCAAATCACATATCATGTGGTGAATAAAAATATAGCTCCAAGTAAAGTTACCGATAGACGAAGACGAAAAAGGGGATGCCTTCCGGGGCATCCCCAAGCTTAGGCTTTTTGGTGTCCTTGAATTTTACCTTGGGGTGCCATGGTCATCCCCAAGCTTAGGCTCTTTCCACTCTTTGTTCCATAATCCATCAAATCTTTACCCAAAACATGAAAACTTCACAACACAAAACTCAAAATAGAAAATCTCGTGAGCTCCGTTAGCGAAAGAAAACAAAACACCACGTCAAGGTACTGTAATGAACTCATTCTTTATTTATATTGGTTTTAAACCTACTGTATTCCAACTTATATATGTTTTATAAACTCTTTTACTAGCCATAGATTCATCAAAATAAGCAAACAACACAAGAAAAACAGAATCTGTGAAAAACAGAACAGTATGTAGTAATCTGTATCTAACTCAAGTTCTGGAACCCCAAAAATTCTAAAATAAATTGCAGGACGTGAGGAATTTATCTATTAATCATCTTCAAAAATAATTAGCTAAATATCACCTTCCAAATAAAAATGGCAGCAATTCTCGTGAGCGCTAAAGTTTCTGTTTTCTACAGCAAGATCAAAAAGACTTTCCCCAAGTCTTCCCAATGGTTCTACTTGGCACAAACACTAATTAAAGACAAAAAACACAACCAAAACAGAGGCTAGATAAATTATTTATTACTAAACAGGAGCAAAAATCAAGGAATAAAAATAAAATTGGGTTGCCTCCCAACAAGCGCTATCGTTTAACGCCCCTAGCCAGGCATAAAAGCGAAGATAGATCTAGGTATTGCCATCTTTGGTAGGCAATCCATAAGTGGCTCTCATAATATATTCATAAGGTAATTTAATTTTCTCTCTAGGGAAGTGTTCCATGCCTTTCCTTAAAGGAAATTGGAATCTAATATTCCCTTCCTTCATATCAATAATTGCACCAATCGTTCTAAGGAAAGGTCTACCAAGAATAATAGGACATGAAGGATTGCAATCTATATCAAGAACAATGAAATCTATGGGCACATAGTTACTATTTGCAACAATAAGAACATCATCCTTTGTCACACGAGGCTGCTCTGGAGCTGCAAGTTTTGGAAGCTTGGATCCTGGATTTACATAGAGACATCACTCTGCCAGATGTTTGGATATGGCCTGGAAAATCTGGTGAATACTCTGCCAAGAGCTTTTACACTCTTATGCATTCTCATTTGCCAACCATATTTCCATGTAAGTGGTTGTGGGATAGCAAGTGCACCATGAAGATCAAAGTCTTTGGTTGGTTGTTGTTTTTTGATAGACTCAATACCAAGGACTTATTAATTCATAGGCACTGGAGATCACCTATGGATGACAATCTCTGTGTTATCTGCAATGAACTAGTCTATGAGGATAGGTTGCTCTTGTTTTTTAACTGTAACTTCAGTCGCAGAGTATGGAATTATATTTCCATTGATTGGTCCAGGGGCTCTGAAATTCAACAATGTATTCAGCATGCAAGATCAAGGTTTAAGCATCCCTTCTTCTTTGAAGTTATGCTCACTACAGCTTGTAATATATGGATTCTCAGGAATGGCAGGACTTTCAGAGGAGAAAATGCAACCTTTGCTGCTTGGAGATGTAATTTTGTACATGATCTTACTCTTCTAGCTCATAGAATGAGAGTGAATATTAGAGATAAGTTGTATGCTTGGATTAACTCTCTAACTTAGCTACAAGTACGTAGGTAGTTAGACTCTGTTTGTATGCTTGGATTAACTCTCTAACTTAGCTACAAGTACGTAGGTAGTTAGACTCTTTTTTTCGTCCTTTTATTCCTTGCTTTCTTCACTAGCTTGTACAGTTGCTACTTCTTTCTTTAATAAAGGGCTCTGGAGCTTTTCTCTACAGTAAATATTCAAAAAAACAATAAGAACATCATTAATTCTTCCCATAGGTTTCTTAATAGTGGAATCCGCAATGCAAGTTTAAAGAACAATCATTAAAATCACAGAAACCTAGCAAATCACACAAAGTTTTTGGAATCGTGGAAACACTAGCATCCAAATCACACAAAGCATAGCACTCATGATCTTTAATTTTAATTTTTATTGTAGGTTCCCACTCATCATAAAGTTTTCTAGGGATAGAAACTTCCAACTCAAGTTTTTCTTCATAAGATTGCATCAAAGCATCAACAGTATGTTTAGTAAAAGCTTTATTTTGACTATAAGCATCAGGAGAATTTAGCACGGATTGCAACAAGTAAATACAATCTATCAAAGAGAAATTATCATAATTAAATCCCTGTAAATCCAAGATAGTGGGTTCATTACTATTTAAAGTTTTGACCTCTTCAATCCCACTTTTAATAGTCTTAGCATCAAGATCTAAAGACTCCGAATTTTTGGAACGCCTTCTAGGTAAAGGTGGCTCATCTTCATCCCATCATTATCAACATTCATATTTCAAAACAAAGATTTAATAGGGGACACATCAATAACTTTTAGATCTTCATCCTTATTATCATGAAAACTAGAAGAACACGCTTTTATAAAGCAATCTTTCTTAGCACGCATCCTAACGGTTCTTTCTTTGCACTCATCAATGGAGATTCTCAAGGCTTTGAGAGACTCATTGATATCATGCTTAGGTGGAATAGATCTAAGTTTCAAAGAATCAACATCAAGATAAATTCTATCAACGTTCCTAGCCAACTCATCAATCTTAAGCAATTTTTCTTCAATCAACGCATTGAAACTCTTTTGCGAAGTGATAAATTCTTTAATATTAGATTCAAAATAAGAGGGCATCTTATTATAATTTCCATAGGGATTGTTGTAGGAATTACCATAATTATTAGAGGAATTACTAGGAAACGGCCTAGAATTAAAATTACCTCTATACGCGTTATTACCAAAATTGTTCCTACTAACAAAATTCACATCCATAGATTCATTATTATTCTCAATCAAGGTAGACAAAGGCATATCATTAGGATCAGTAGGAGCACTCTTATTAGCAAACAATTTCATAAGTTCATCCATCTTTCCACTCAAAACATTAATATCTTCAATTGCATGCACCTTTTTATTAGTAGATCTTTCGGTGTGCCATTGAGAATAATTAACCATAATATTATCTAGGAGTTTGGTAGCTTCTCCTAAAGTGATTTCCATAAAAGTTCCTCCCGCGGCTGAATCTAAAAGATTTCTAGAAGCAAAATTCAATCCGGCATAAAAGTTTTGTATAATCATCCAAAGATTCAAACCATGTGATGGGCAATTATGTATCATTGATTTCATCCTCTCCCAAGTTTGTGCAACATGTTCATGATCAAGTTGCTTAAAATTCAGAATATCGTTTCTAAGAGAGATGATCTTAGCGGGAGGAAAATACTTAGAGATAAAAGCATATTTGCACTTATTCCATGAATCAATACTATTTTTAGGCAAAGACGAAAACCAAGCTTTAGCACGATCTCTAAGCGAAAACGGAAATAGCTTCAATTTAACAATATCATTATCCACATCTTTCTTCTTGTGCATATCACACAAATCAACAAAGTTGTTTAGATGGGTAGCGGCATCTTCACTAGGAAGGCCAAAAACTAATCTTTCATGACAAGATTCAGCAAAGAAATATTAATTTCACAAGATTCAACATCGGTAAGAGGAGCAATCGGAGTGCTAATAAAATCATTATTGTTGGTATTGGCAAAGTCACACAATTTAGTATTATCTTGAGCCATCGTGACAAGCAAGCAATCCAACACACAAGCAAACAAGAAACGGGCAAAAGAGGCAAATAGAAAAAGAGAAGGGGAACGGAAAGAGAGGGAGAGAGGAAGAGAGGGCGAATAAAACGGTAAGGGTGAAGTGGGGGAGAGGAAAACGAGAGGCAAATGGCAAATAATGTAATGTGAGGGATAAGAGTTTGTGATGGGTACTTGGTATATTTTGACTTGGTAATGGCGCCAGAAATGACTCGTTGTGGGAGTCAAATCTTGACTTGACTTAGCGCGAATCTCCCCGGCAACGGCGCCAGAAATGGCTCGTTGTTGGGAGTTAAATCTTGACTTGAATTGGCGCGAATCTCCCCGGCAACGGCGCCAGAAATCCTTCTTGCTACCTCTGGAGCACTGCATTGGTTTTCCCTTGAAGAGGAAAGGGTGATGCAGCAAAGTAGCATAAGTATTTCCCTCAGTTTTTGAGAACCAAGGTATCAATCTAGTAGGAGATCACGCTCAAGTCCCATGCACCTACACAAACAAATAAGAACCTCGCAACCAACATGATAAAGGGGTTGTCAAGCCCTTCTCGGTCACTTACGAGAGTGAGATCTGATAGATATGATAAGATAATATTTTTGGTATTTTTATAATAAAGATGCAAATTAAAATAAATGGCCAAGGAAATAACTAAGTGTTAGAAGATTAATATGATGGAAGATAGACCCGGGGGCCATACATTTCACTAGTGGCTTCTCTCAAGAGCATAAGTATTACTATGGGTAAATGAATTACTCTCGAGCAATTGATAGAATTGAGCATAGTTATGAGAATATCTAGGTATGATCATGTATATAGGCATCACGTCCGAGGCAAGTAGACCGACTCCTGCCTGCATCTACTACTATTACTCCACACATTGACCGCTATCCAGCATGGATATAGAGTATTAAGTTCAAGAGAACAGAGTAATGATTTAAGGAAGATGACATGATGTAGAGGGATAAACTCATGCAATATGATATAAACCCCATCTTTTTATCCTCGATGGCAACAATATAATACGTATCGGTTCCCTTTCTGTCACTGGGATCGAACACCGCAAGATTGAACCCAAAGCTAAGCACTTCTCCCATTGCAAGAAAGATCAATCTAGTAGGCCAAACCAAACTGATAATTCGAAGAGACTATCAAAGATAAACCAATCATACATAAAAGAATTCATAGGAGAATCAAATATTGTTCACAGATAATCTGGATCATAAACCCACAATTCATCGGATCTCGACAAACACACCGCAAAACAAGATTACATCGCATAGATCTCCAAGAAGATCGAGGAGAACTTTGTATTGAGATCAAAAGAGAGAGAAGAAGCCATCTAGCTAATAACTATGGACCCGTAGGTCTGAAGTAAACTACTCACACATCACCGGAGAGGCCATGGAGTTGATGTAGAGGCCCTCCGTGATCAATGCCCCCTCCGGTGGAGCTCCGGAAAAGGCCCCAAGATGGGATCTCTCAAGTACAGAAGGTTGTGGCAGTGGAATTAGGTTTTCGTGGTGCTCCTGGATGTTTGGGGGTACATGGATTTATATAGGAGGAAGAAGTACGTCGGTGGAGCAACGGAGGGCCCACGAGGGTGGAGGGCGCGCCCAGGGGGTAGGTGTGCCCCCTGCCTTGTGCCTTCCTCCCTTGTTTCTTGACGGCCACTCCAAGTCTCCTGGATCACGTTTGTTGAGAAAATCATGTTCCCGAAGGTTTCATTCCGTTTGGACTCCGTTTGATATTCCTTTTCTTCGAAACCCTAAAATAGGCAAAAAAACAGCAATTTGGATTGGGCCTCCGATTAGTAGGTTAGTCCCAAAAATGATATGAAAGTGTAAAATAAAGCCCATTAACATCCAAAATAGATAATATAATAGCATGGAGCAATCAAAAATTATAGATACGTTGGAGACGTATCACGAATAAACCAACTAGCATCAACTACAAGGAGTAATCAACCCTACTAGTAACCCACAGGTACCAATCTGTGGTTTTGAGACAAAGATTGGATACAAGAGATGAATTAGGGTTTGAGATGAGATGGTGCTGGTGAAGATGTTGATGGAGATTGACCCCCTCCCGATGAGAGGATCGATGGTGATGATGATGGTGATGATTTCCCCCACCCGGAGGGATATTTCCCCAGCAGAACGGCTCCGTTGGAGCCCTAGATTGGTTCCGCCAAGGTTCCGCCTCGTGGCGGCGGAGTTTCTTCCCGTAAGCTTGCTTATGATCTTTTCTCGGACGAAAGACTTCATATAGCAAAAGATGGGTACCGGAGGCCTGGCAGGGGCCCACGAGACAGGGGGTAGGGCGCGCCCCCTGTCTCGTGGCCAGGGTGTGGCCCCTCTGGTTAATTCTTTCGCCAGTATGTTTTATATATTCCAAAACATGCTCCCGTGAAGTTTCAGGACTTTTGGAGTTGTGCAGAATAGGTCTCTAATATTTGCTCCTTTTCCAGCCCAAAATTCCAGCTGCCGACATTCTCCCTCTTCATGTAAACCTTGGAAAATAAGAGAGAATAAGCATAAGTATTGTGACATTATGCGTAATAACATCCCATAATGCAATAAATATCGATATAAAAGCATGATGCAAAATGGACGTATCAGAGATGCATAGCAACGAGAGGGGGAGAGTGTGTCCACGTACTCTCGTATACCAAAAGCGGAAGTGTTAGGTTAACACGATTGATGTAGTTGAACGTCTTCACGATCCAACCAATCTAGTACCGAACATACATCACCTTTGAGTTCAGCACATGTTCAGCTCAATGACGTCCCTCGAACTCTTGATTCAGCAGAGGGTCGAGGGAGAGTTTCGTCAGCACGACGGCATGGTGATGGTGATGGTGATGTGATCTGTGCAGGGCTTCGCCTAAGCACTACAACGCTATGACCGGAGGAGTAAACTATGGAGGGGGGCACCGTACACGGCTAAGAGAATAACTGTTGTGTCTTTGGGGTGCCCCTGCCCCTGTATATAAAGGAGGAGGGGAGGAGGTTGCTGTCCTAGAAGGGCGCGCCATGGCGGGAGTCCTACTAGGACTCCTAGTCCTAGTAGGATTCCCATTTCCTTTTCCGAAGTGGGAAAGGGGGAAGGGAGAGGGAGTAGGAGAGGGAAAGGGGCGCCGCCCCCTCCCCTAGTCCCATTCGGACTCCCATGGGGGGCACCCCTTGTGGGTTGTCCCCTCTCTCTCCCGTGGCCCATGAGGCCCATGACTTCCCCCGGGGGGTTCCGGTAACCCCTCGGTGCTCCGAAAAAATACCTGAACCAATCAAAACCATTCTGGTGTCCGAATACCATCTTCCAATATATCAATCTTTACCTCTCAACCATTTCGAGACTCATCATCATGTCTGTGATCTCATCCGGGACTCCGAACAAACTTCGGTCACCAAAACACATAACTCATAATACAAATCGTCATTGAACGTTAAGCGTGCGGACCCTACGGGTTCGAGAACTATGTAGACATGACCGAGACACATCTTTGGTCAATAACCAATAGCGGAACATGTATGCTCATATTGGTTCCTACATATTCTATGAAGATCTTTATCGGTCAAACCGCATCAACAACATTCGTTATTCCCTTTGTCATCGGTATGTTACTTGCCCGAGATTCGATCGTCGGTATCTTCATACCTAGTTCAACTCATTACCGGCAAGTCTCTTTACTCGTTCCGTAATACATCATCCCGCAACTAACTCATTAGTCACATTTCTTGCAAGGCTTATTATGATGTGCATTACCGAGAGGGCCTAGAGATACCTCTCCGATACTCGGAGTGACAAATCCTAATCTCGATATATGCCAACCCAACAAACACCTTCGGAGCCACCTGTAGAGCATCTTTATAATCACCCAGTTACGGTGTGATGTTTGATAGCACATAAGGTATTCCTCCGGTATCTGGGAGTTTCATAATCTCATAGTCGAAGGAATATGTATTTAACATGAAGAAAGAAATAGCAATAAAACTGAACAATCAACATGCTAAGCTAACGGATGGGTCTTGTCCATCACATCATTCTCCTAATGATGTGATCCCGTTCATCAAATGACAACACATGTCTATGGTTAGGAAACTTATCCATCTTTGATTAACGAGCTAGTCTAGTAGAGGCTTACTTGGGACATAGTGTTTCGTCTATGTATCCACACATGTATCAAGTTTCCGGTTAATAAAATTCTAGCATGAATAATAAACATTTATCATGATATAAGGAAATATAAAATAACAACTTTATTATTGCCTCTAGGGCATATTTCCATCAGTAACCAGGGAAATCTGAACCAAAATTTTTGATGTTCAAACTCATCACACACGGGTTAAGCTATCTAAATCGTTTATGATGTTCACATATCGTACACAGTTCTGAATAAGGGACCGTGTCTGATGACACTTTGCGCGCCAGTTTGTTCGCTGAACCGATTCAAAATTTTCGGCTTCCACGGAAGTATCTACCTCCCCGCTCCCTCCCCCTTACCAAAAGCCACATTTCCCCTCTTTCCACCTTCCTTTCCAAGTTGAAACCTTCACTCCTTGCTTGCATCACCGCCTCCTCACAGGTGACCCTCCTTCACGCTGCTTGGCCTCGTCTATCCAGGCAGGTAATCCACACCCGACCCCCATCCTCCTCCTCCTTCCACATCCCACATGCCCCGACCGCCGGTGCGACACCTTCCACCCAAATCACTGACCCCTTGTGACGCCCCCGATTTAATCGTACACTAATCATACACGCAAACGTGTACGATCAAGATCAGGGACTCACGGGAAGATATCACAACACAACTCTACAAATAAAATAAGTCATACAAGCATCATATTACAAGCCAGGGGCCTCGAGGGCTCGAATACAAGAGCTCGATCATAGACGAGTCAACGGAAGCAACAATATCTGAGTACAGACATAAGTCAAACAAGTTGCCATAAGATGGCTAGCACAAACTGGGATACAGATCGAAAGAGGCGCAGGCCTCCTGCCTGGGATCCTCCTAAACTACTCCTGGTCGTCATCAGCGGGCAGCACATAGTAGTAGGCACCTCTGGTGTAGTAGGAGTCATCATCGATGGTGGCGTCTGGCTCCTGGGCTCCAACATCTGGTTGCGACAACCAGGTAGAAGGGATAGAGGGAAAAGAAGGAGAAAGCAACCGTGAGTACTCATCCAAAGTACTCGCAAGCAAGGAGCTATACTACATATGCATGGGTATCAAATGGAATAAGGGTATCATGTGTGGACTGAACTGCAGAATGCCAGAATAAGAGGGGGATAACTAATCCTGTCGAAGACTACGCTTCTGGCAGCCTCCGTCTTGCAGCATGTAGAAGAGAGTAGACTGAAGTCCTCCAAGTAGCATCGCATAGCATAATCCTAACCGATGATCCTCCCCTTGTCGCCCTGTGAGAGAGCGATCACCGGTTGTATCTGGCACTTGGAAGGGTGTGTTTTATTAAGTATCCGGTTCTTGTTGTCATAAGGTCAAGGTACAACTCTGGGTCGTCCTTTTACCGAGGGACACGGCTATTCGAATAGATAAACTTCCCTGCAGGGGTGCACCACATACCCCAACAGGCTCGATCCCATTTGGCCGGACACACTTTCCTGGGTCATGCCCGGCCTCGGAAGATCAACACGTCGCAGCCCTACCTAGGCACAACAGAGAGGTCAGCACGCCGGTCTAAACCTAAGCGCACAGGGGTCTGGGCCCATCGCCCTTAGCACACCTGCACGTTGCGAATGCGGCCGGAAGCAGAACTAGCCCCCTTAATACAAGAGCAGGCTTATGTTCCAATCCAGCGCGCGCCACTCAGTCGCTGACGTCACGAAGGCTTCGGCTGATACCACGATGTCGGGATACCCATAACTACTCCCGCGTAGATGGTTAGTGCGTATAGACCAAATGGCCAGACTCAGATCAAATACCCAGATCTCGTTAAGCGTGTTAAGTATCCGCGAACGCCGAATAGGGCCAGGCCCACCTCTCTCCTAGGTGGTCTCAACCTGCCCTGTCGCCCCGCCTCAAGTAACAGTCGGGGACCGTCGGGAACCCAGGCCCACCACTACCTGGATGGAGCCACCTGCCCCTTCAGCCCCCAACTCCGAATAGTACCACAGGTAATGTAACTGTGTAAAGTATATAGTATATGCCCGTGATCACCTCCCGAAGTGATCACGGCCCAGTAGTATAGCATGGTAGACGGACAAGAGTGCAGGGCCACTGATGGAACACTAGCATCCTATACTAAGCAGTAGGATAGCAGGTAATGGTAACAACAGTAGTAGCAAGGACAGGCTATGCATCAGGATAGGAATAATGGAAAGCAGTAACATGCTACACTACTCTAATGCAAGCAGTATAGAGGAGAGTAGGTGATATCTGGTGATCAAGGGGGGGCTTGCCTGGTTGCTCTGGCAAGAGAGAGGGGTCGTCAACACCGTAGTCGAACTGGGGGTCACCAGCAGCCTCGGGGTCTACCGGAAAGAAGTAACGGAGGGGAACACAATAAATAACAAAGCAATCAAAGCATCACTAAGCGTAACATGGCAATACGCGGTGTTAGAGGTGATCTAACGCAGGGATAGGTAATACCAGCGAAGGGGGAAAACATCCGGGAAGGCATTCCCGGTGTTTCGCGTTTTCGGACAGATGAACCGGAGGGGGAAAGTTGCGTGTTTGCTATGCTAGGGATGTGTAGCGGACGAACGGGCTGCGTATCCGAATTCGTCTCGTCGTTCTGAGCAACTTTCATGTACAAAGTTTTTCCATCCGAGCTACGGTTTATTTTATATGATTTTCTAAAGTGTTAAACATTTTCTGAAATTATTATTAATTCGAAAATTTGGAATTATGATGTCAGCCTGACGTCATCATGATGTCAGCAGTCAACAGAGCATTGACTGGTCAAACTGATGTGTAGGTCCCGCTGTCATAGTCATAGTTTAATTAACAGGTATTAATTAACTAAAGTAGTTAATTAGGTAAATTATACAGAAGTAATTAAGTTAAGTTATTAATTAAACTAGTTAATTAATTAACATTATTATTATTAATGGTATATATATATATTTATTTATTTTAATAGGGGCATGGGCCCCTAATGTCAGTCGCCTAGGGGGCCTTAGCGGGGCAGGCGGAACGGGTGCGGGCGTGTGCGCCCGAGGCCACCAGAGGGGCACCGGCCACGGCAGCTGGCCGGAGTAGGGCGGTGCGGCGACTGCCGTAGAGGCACGGGTGAGCGGAGCGCGAGCCGCACCAGCGCTAGGCGGCAGCGGGTAGAGCGTGCGCGGGATGACCACGGGCGCGTGGCAGGGCGCCTAACGCGCCCCGCGGGCACGATAGTTCGACGGTGAGCGCGAGCGCTCGAGGGATAGGGCGCGGGGTGACTGCGGTGAGCAGCGACAACCGGGACCGCGGGGCGTGCATGGCGATGACAGGAACAAGAGGGAGATAGGAGGGGTTCTCACCCCCGTTTGCAGGGGATCAGGGTCAGCGAGGCTCGATGGAGCCGTCGAGGGAGAGGCGGAGAGGCGACGCCGACGAGGTGGTGACGAGTGGCGAAGGCGTCGCAGTCCGGCAACGGCGAGCGGCGAAGCTGGGGCGGCGCCAGGGGGCAGCGGCTTCGGGGTGTCGCCGTGGGGGAGGGCTTCGAGGGAAGAGGGGCGAGGCGACGGCGTGCGGCGGCGTTGGGAGGCTCCGGCGAGGGGGGGCCTGAGCGACGGTGCCGTCGGGGACGCGGCGGGGGAAGGGGGGAACGGCCCGATCCAGATCCACTCGGGGCGGGGTGGGGAGATGAGGTGGATCGAGGGAGGAGTGGGGGGTTACGGGCGACGTGGGTTAGGGTTTGGAGGGGTTATGGGGGCGCCGGTCGGGTCGGCCTGGCTAGCCTAGTGGCCAGCTGGGCCGAGGCCCAGCGGGGGGGGGGGCTTTTTCCTTTCTTTCTTTTTATTCTGTTTACTTTTCTTCTTTTTATTTTTATTTTTCTATTCTGTTTTATTTTAGATACACATTATTTTTAGTAAAAAAATGATAACAACTCTTAAATTAATGTTTGAGAACCACCCACCGCCATAAATGTTTTACCCCGAAATAAATTAGTTTAGAATTTTATTAATTGAAAAAGGTATTCACTTAATTGTTTTTGTTGTTGTTTTAATCACTTTAGAGTAATTTTATTAAAATGTTATTTCTCCACCAATACTATCCATGATTTATTTGTCACAATAAGAACATAGTTTTGAGTATCGAAAACTTTTATTGCTTGACTTTAATTCGAATTTGAATTTGGATTGGTTCTGCACTAACGCGAGATTAACAACAGTAATCGTGGTGATGTGGCATCATTAACGTGTGATTACTGTAGCCTAATTATCCGGGCATCACAATTCTCCTCTACTACAAGAAATCTCGTCCCGAGATTTAAGAGGGGAGTAAGGGGGAAAGTTCTGGTTACTAAATTCTAATGAATCTTCTTGGTCTTGGTTGCGCTTCTCGAGGAGGTCGATCCATTACGTTGATGTCTTCATTTCTCTGCTTCAGGTCATCATGATGAAGTCAGCATCCTTTCCTCGCGTACCCCATCGTACTTAGGAAAGAATAAAGGGTGGGTATGTTCTGGGAGAACGGACCTTGCAAGGTTGACTACCTGGTAGCTAACATCGGGGGAAGGTGGCGGAAAGTAACTCTCGAACTAAGTTTAAGAAAAATTCGAGAGCAAAGTAAGGAGGTACCATGAGAAGTTTAAGCGGGTAGGCAATCGTTCGATGCCTGAACATGGTGTGAAAGGGGTCCAGAGCAACGAGAATAAGTATTGCGTCTGATACCAAAGTAGATTACTAGGAAGATGACCCATGAATTACATATGAAATCAAGCGCGAGGAATAACTTTGGCAACATGGGTGTACAGGAGAGTCAGGTTTTGATCCTGGGAACTGTGGGTTATGGGCCCACCATGTGGTTAAAAGTAGGAAAGGCATTGACATCTTGCACGGTCATGATAGCAAGTCAAGTCAGAGGATAGTATGTCGGTTATGTTGGCAAAAACATCGGTACCAAGGCCGAGGGACAAAGAGAACCATTTTCCTGCTCGTTTGAACGAGGTGGACCAATAGGCAAAGTTCTCGTCCATCGGCGGTTACAGAATGTCATCAACAGTAGAAACAAGGTCTTACGGATAGGTTGTACACCGAGGTGCTTACAAAAGCAGTGACTTATTACTGCTTAGATCATATAAACCTCAAGAAGCTTAAACAAAACAATGGAAAGGAAAATGTGATTATCAGATTAAATAGAACAATGGAAAGGGAAAATGTGTTTAAACACATAATTCAAGGGTATATCCTTTCCAAGGACAAGCAGAGCATGATATCCATGACATGATAGAAAGTAGAAAACCATTTAAGTAATGGGAGAGGAATTTTCATGGCATTATCCATATAGCGGTGTTTGGATAATTGAGCAGGAAACATGTAGCATTGGGCTTCAAATGTTCTTGTTGAAAATCAGAGTACCATAGACATGCTTCGGGATAGCATTGATATGGTCATCAGGTAAAGGTTAGACTTTGGAAACACAAAGGATCCATCAGGAATCACTTGTAGAATAAGTCTTACGATTTCCTCATGGAAGAATGGATAACCTTGCTAAAAAGGAAAACTATAACATTAGGTCCTCCGACCAGGTGGGCTAGGCATGATATCACCTTACTGGGTTATATTGATACCAATGTTATAACTCTTGGAAATATGTCCCAACCATCATATCTGACCGAGATTCAGATCCGATTGGTGTTAGGATACATCAGACATCAGGATGCCTGAGAAGAGAAGGTGCAAACAATTTGACGAGATGACATTGTGAGATTCTCAGAAGTGATCTATGTAAGTGAGCTCTGAAACAAGAGGTCATCAGTAAACCAAGGAGAGGATGAGGAGGTGGCTGATAGGCTCAGCAACAAATCATTGAGATTTTCAAAAGATGGATTTCCACACTTATGTGAATAAGGAGATAACATTTGTCGGGTCAAATGATATAAGGATGTATGCTCGAGGGAAACATACACAACTGCACAATGATAGAAGGGTGCACCCAGGAATCTGGACTAGGTAGCACGATCAATGTTTGAATGATGATTCAATAATCAATAGACTTAGAATGAAACTGTAGACCAATAACTTCAAGCAATAGGGTTGCTAGAAGTTTAGAATTTACACATCACAGACCATTTATCGGTATTCCGGTTAGAAACAACACGGAGACCAAGAAATGAACGCAAAAGGCGAGAGATATTACTATATCAAGAATTCTCAAGAGGTGGTAAAATTACAACGACATTCTTGACATAAAAGGTGGTAACATTCCAAGGTAAATAAGAACAAATGCTGGATAGCAAGGATCTCAAGGTATAACACAAAACACGAATAAGTTTGTGTTGAACGGAAGACAATAAAGTGGCCGGTGATAATACAAACCATTGAGGGGCGAGGATGGTATTTCTCATCAAGAATTCGATATATATATCTTGGAAGAGCTCAGGATGTTGATGATGACCATGACACATTTGTCGAGAAATTTCATGAAGATGTAATCGGTTGGCGATGACATCAAGTCAAATGATGATGCAGCGAAAGTCAAATAATACCTGAAGAAGAACTCATAAGAAGTTATGCAGTTCCGTGATAATCTCGAGATACCAGAGGGGGGTAATACTCGATGACGGGTCAAGTAGAGGTTGGCCTGGGGTATTGCTCTACAAAATACAAGCGCTTAACCTTGCACGCGAAATGGTATTTAAAGGAGAACATGGTCGGAACCACGATTGCAAAAGGTCAGATCCCAGATATAAGATGAACTTATACTAAAGGAATAATTTAATTTAAGAGAAGCTTTAACGATAAGATCTACATCATGTCCATGGGCATGAATACAAGTTCAAGGTCGACTCCCACTTCTCCAATGCATAACCTTTCATTCACTTCTCACTTTCGAAGAAGTTGTAGTGTTGAAATTTTATTTGGCAAAATACCAGAAGTGTATGGCTCGTGAAAACTTTCGAGTTCACACAGTTTAGAGAAGGCATAGGTTCAACCCATCAAGGTATCTTAGGAGTATATACCACAAATTTCAAGAATAAATAACACAAGCTCGATAGTAGAGCATGTTTGAGAAAGCAAAGGATACAATTTACCAAAGGTATTATGTATCCGAGGAAAGGCTCACAGACTTATTGAATATGAAGGACGCTGTCGGATAAAATCCAGCAAATGATCTGGTGGTCTTCAAGGGATCTGGTGCGAGCATCGGTACTCAACCAGAGGGAGAAACAATGCAAGGAGATCAGACTTTAGAAACAACTGACTAATTCAAGGCTCAAATGCAAAGGAATTATCAATTCCAAGACAAGGGATCAGAAGCAATGCTCTGATCAGGGATGGATAAGTTGAATAGCCTTAAGGGTACAATCGACGGCAATTTGATTGGTCGAGATCCAGCTCATGTTTTAAAATAACGTCTGACCGGAAAGATAATTTGAAAGGATCAACTGATGATTGCGTGCATTCGCACTCATGTTGAATCAATAGGATCAAAAAGACGATGCCTAAGGATACTAACGAATATTGCCAGACATATGGAAAGCATCCATAATGCAAGCAGGCAAGTATTGCAGAGCAATAAGCTACTAAGGATTTTTGAAAGATCGAATAGTATTTCAAAGACCATTGTGAAACACAAGAACAACTGGGGGATGAGCGGATACTCGATAAGTGCGAGAATTATCCGTAGGGGTATTCAGGTGACAAAGAATAGCAAGGCGGTAAGCTCAAAGGATTATCGAAACAACGACAAGTATTTTGAAGTATCTTGTAATAACAAGACCAACTAGGGATGTATGTAAGCATAACAACTGCAAGTATTTATCCATAAGTGTTGACGGTGGAAGGGGAATTGCAAACGCGATGAACACAAGTTCTCGGGTTAACAGCTGAGAGTATCTTTAGGGTCTTCACGTGCAGCAGATGATCACCAGTAATAAGGGGCTCTCTGGGTGAAAGTGATAACGAGATCCTAATGTTAGATTTAGCAAAATACATTTAACCCGAATAGAAGAGAGATCAGAGTCCCAGAGTATAGACAAGGAGTAAAAGATCCTAATACCACCCAGATGGCGACGTGTGCCCGTAAGCCGCACAACCATGTTAGTAAAAGTTTTGTAATGTCTAGACTCGACTTCGGCCAAGGAGTGTGGAAGGGGGATTCCTACAGGCAGTCGGCTCTGATACCAACTTGTGACACCCCCAATTTAATCATACACTAATCATACACGCAAACGTGTATGATCAAGATCAGGGACTCACGGGAAGATATCACAACACAACTCTACAAATAAAATAAGTCATACAAGCATCATATTACAAGCCAGGGGCCTCGAGGGCTCGAATACAAGAGCTCGATCATAGACGAGTCAACGGAAGCAACAATATCTGAGTACAGACATAAGTCAAACAAGTTGCCATAAGATGGCTAGCACAAACTGGGATACAGATCGAAAGAGGCGCAGGCCTCCTGCCTGGGATCCTCCTAAACTACTCCTGGTCGTCATCAGCGGGCAGCACATAGTAGTAGGCACCTCTGGTGTAGTAGGAGTCGTCATCGACGGTGGCGTCTGGCTCCTGGGCTCCAACATCTGGTTGCGACAACCAGGTAGAAGGGAAAGAGGGAAAAGAAGGAGAAAGCAACCGTGAGTACTCATCCAAAGTACTCGCAAGAAAGGAGCTATACTACATATGCATGGGTATCAAATGGAATAAGGGTATCATGTGTGGACTGAACTGCAGAATGCCAGAATAAGAGGGGGATAACTAATCCTGTCGAAGACTACGCTTCTGGCAGCCTCCGTCTTGCAGCATGTAGAAGAGAGTAGACTGAAGTCCTCCAAGTAGCATCGCATAGCATAATCCTAACCGACGATCCTCCCCTCGTCGCCCTGTGAGAGAGCGATCACCGGTTGTATCTGGCACTTGGAAGGGTGTGTTTTATTAAGTATCTGGTTCTAGTTGTCATAAGGTCAAGGTACAACTCCGGGTCGTCCTTTTACCGAGGGACACGGCTATTCGAATAGATAAACTTCCCTGCAGGGGTGCACCACATACCCCAACACACTCGATCCCATTTGGCCGGACACACTTTCCTGGGTCATGCCCGGCCTCGGAAGATCAACACGTCGCAGCCCTACCTAGGCACAACAGAGAGGTCAGCACGCTGGTCTAAACCTAAGCGCACAGGGGTCTGGGCCCATCGCCCTCAGCACACCTGCACTTTGCGAACGCGGCCGGAAGCAGAACTAGCCCCCTTAATACAAGAGCAGGCTTATGTTCCAATCCGGCGCGCGCCACTCAGTCGCTGACGTCACGAAGGCTTCGGCTGATACCACAATGTCGGGATACCCATAACTACTCCCGCGTAGATGGTTAGTGCGTATAGACCAAATGGCCAGACTCAGATCAAATACCCAGATCTCGTTAAGCGTGTTAAGTATCCGCGAACGCCGAATAGGGCCAGGCCCACCTCTCTCCTAGGTGGTCTCAACCTGCCCTGTCGCCCCGCCTCAAGTAACAGTCGGGGACCGTCGGGAACCCAGGCCCACCACTACCTGGATGGAGCCACCTGCCCCTTCAGCCCCCAACTCCGAACAGTACCACAGGTAATGTAACTGTGTAAAGTATATAGTATATGCCCGTGATCACCTCCCGAAGTGATCACGGCCCAGTAGTATAGCATGGTAGATGGACAAGAGTGCAGGGCCACTGATGGAACACTAGCATCCTATACTAAGCAGTAGGATAGCAGGTAATGGTAACAACAGTAGTAGCAAGGATAGGCTATGCATCAGGATAGGAATAACGGAAAGCAGTAACATGCTACACTACTCTAATGCAAGTAGTATAGAGGAGAGTAGGCGATATCTGGTGATCAAGGGGGGGGGGCTTGCCTGGTTGCTCTGGCAAGAGAGAGGGGTCGTCAACACCGTAGTCGAACTGGGGGTCACCAGCAGCCTCGGGGTCTACCGGAAAGAAGTAACGGAAGGGAACACAATAAATAACAAAGCAATCAAAGCATCACTAAGCGTAACATGGCAATACGCGGTGTTAGAGGTGATCTAACACAGGGATAGGTAATACCGGCGAAGGGGGAAAACATCCGGGAAAGCATTCCCAGTGTTTCGCGTTTTCGGACAGATGAACCGGAGGGGGAAAGTTGCGTGTTTGCTATGCTAGGGATGTGTAGCGGACGAACGGGCTGCGTATCCGAATTCGTCTCGTTGTTCTGAGCAACTTTCATGTACAAAGTTTTTCCATCCGAGCTACGGTTTATTTTATACGATTTTCTAAAGTGTTAAACATTTTCTGAAATTATTATTAATTCGAAAATTTGGAATTATGATGTCAGCCTGACGTCATCATGATGTCAGCAGTCAACAGAGCATTGACTGGTCAAACTGATGTGTAGGTCCCGCTGTCATAGTCATAGTTTAATTAACAGGTATTAATTAACTAAAGCAGTTAATTAGGTAAATTATACAGAAGTAATTAAGTTAAGTTATTAATTAAACTAGTTAATTAATTAACATTATTATTATTAATGTTATATATATATATTTATTTATTTTAATAGGGGCATGGGCCCCTAATGTCAGTCGCCTAGGGGGCCTTAGCGGGGCAGGCGGAACGGGTGCGGGCGTGTGCGCCCGAGGCCACCAGACGGGCACCGGCCACGGCAGCTGGCCGGAGTAGGGCGGCGCGGCGACTGCCGTAGAGGCACGGGTGAGCGGAGCGCGAGCCGCACCAGCGCTAGGCGGCAGTGGGTAGAGTGTGCGCGGGACGACCACGGGCGCGTGGCAGGGCGCCTAACGCGCGCCGCGGGCACGACAGTTCAACGGTGAGCGCGAGCGCTCGAGGGATAGGGCGCAGGGTGACTGCGGTGAGCAGCGACAACCGGGACCGCGGGGTGTGCACGGCGATGACAGGAACAAGGGGGAGATAAGAGGGGTTCTCACCCCCGTTTGCAGGGGATCAGGGTCGGCGAGGCTCGATGGAGCCGTCGAGGGAGAGGCGGAGAGGCGACGTCGACGAGGTGGTGACGAGTGGCGAAGGCGCCGCAGTCCGGCAATGGCGAGCGGTGAAGCTGGGGCGGCGCCAGGGGGCAGCGGCTTTGGGGTGTTGCCGTGAGGGAGGGCTTCGAGGGAAGAGGGGCGAGGCGACGGCGTGCGGCGGCGTTGGGAGGCTCCGGCGAAGGGGGGCCTGAGTGACGGTGCCGTCGGGGACGCGGCGGGAGAAGGGGGAACGGCCCGATCCAGATCCACTCGGGACGGGGTGGGGAGACGAGGTGGATCGAGGGAGGAGTGGGGGGTTACGGACGACGTGGGTTAGGGTTTGGAGGGGTTATGGGGGCGCCGGTCGGGTCGGCCTGGCTAGCCTAGTGGCCAGCTGGGCCGAGGCCCAGAGCGGGGGGGCTTTTTCCTTTCTTTCTTTTTATTCTGTTTACTTTTCTTCTTTTTATTTTTATTTTTCTGTTCTGTTTTATTTTAGATACACATTATTTTTAGTAAAAAAAATGATAACAACTCTTAAATTAATGTTTGAGAACCACCCACCGCCATAAATGTTTTACCCCGAAATAAATTAGTTTAGAATTTTATTAATTGAAAAAGGTATTCACTTAATTGTTTTTGTTGTTGTTTTAATCACTTTAGAGTAATTTTATAAAAATGTTATTTCTCCACCAATACTATCCATGATTTATTTGTCACAATAAGAACATTTTAGTTTTGAGTATCGAAAACTTTTATTGCTTGACTTTAATCCGAATTTGAATTTGGATTGGTTCTGCACTAACGCGAGATTAACAACAGTAATCATGGTGATGTGGCATCATTAATGTGTGATTACTGTAGCCTAATTATCCGGGCGTCACACCCCTCCACCAAATAAGCGCCACCCTAAGCCATGGTGCACGTAGTATAGGTAGGAGCTCAAGGAGCATTTGGCAGCGGAGAAGCAAATCGTGGCCGCACGCGCGGATGAGGTCGCGGTGGCTGCCGTTCGTGCCGACCCCCAGATCTTGGAGGAGCACCTTGCCATTTGCTAGCTACACCAGTTAAGCATGCCGGGTTTACCCATTGCATGTGCTGCTCCTGCCTTTTCTTAACAAATTCTAGTGAATTGTGATATCTAATTTTACCATGCAATCTGTTGCTTTATTGTATATGTTCTATATGTCGTGCAATGTGGTGCTCACTTATTAACTGTTTGGTTAATTAGTTCGTCTTTAGTTAACTGTTTCGTTCAATTCTCCAAATGTGATGTTCAATTCTTCAGGCTACAATTTTGTATTATCTTCCATGTGAGAAATAAGTTGAATTTATCTTTACAAAATACATGAGAAACGAATACAATTGCTACATTTCCAAGTTGTCAAGCATGCTTGTGATGACCCACAAGTATAGGGGATCAATTGTAGTCCTTTTGATAAGTAAGAGTGTTGAATCCAACGATGAGCAGAAGGAAATGACAAGCGGTTTTCAGCAAGGTATTCTTTGCAAGCACTGAAATTATAAGTAACGAGTAGTTTGATAGCAAGATAATTTGTAACGAGCAAGTAATGGTAATGGTAAAATAAGTGCAGCAAGGTAGCCCAATCCTTTTGAGGCAAAGGACAGGCCAAAATGGTCTCTTATGATAAGCAAAGCATTCTTGAGGGTACACGGGAATTTCATCTAGTCACTTTCATCATGTTGGTTTGATTTGTGCTCGCTACTTTGATAATTTGATCTGTGGGTGGACCGGTGCTTAGGTGTTGTTCTTACTTGAACAAACCTCCTACTTATGATTAACCCCCTCGCAACCATCCGCAACTATGAGAAAAGTATTAAGAATAAATCTAACCATGGCATTAAAATTTTGGATCCAAATCAGTCCCTTACGAAGTAGCGCATAAACTAGGGTTTAAGCATCTGTCACTCTCGCAACGCATCATCTAATAACTACTCACAATGCATTCCCTTAGGCCCAAATATGGTGAAGTGTCATGTAGTCGATGTTCACATGACACCACTAAGGGAATCACAACATAGATACCATCAAAATATCGAACACATATCAAATTCACATGATTACTTGCAACAAGATTTCTCCCGTGACCTCAAGAACAAAAGTAACTACTCACAAATAATAATCATGCTCCAGATCAAAGGGGTATTAAATAGCATAATGGATCTAAACATATAATCTTCCACCAAATAAACCATATAGTAATCAACTACAAGATGTAATCAACACTACTAGTCACCCACAAGTACTAATCTAAGGTTCCGGTACAAAGATTGAACACAAGAGATGAACAAGGGTTTGAGATGAGATGGTGTTGTTGAAGATGTTGATGGAGATTGCCCTCCCCAAGATGGGAGAGTTGTTGGTGATGATGATGACGATGATTTCCCCCTCCGGGAGGGAAGTTCCCCCGGCGGAATCGCTCCAACAGAGGGCATAAGTACTCCTGCCCAAGTTCCACCTCGAGACGGAGGCGCTTCGTCCGAAAGTCCTCTCCTTATTTTTTTTCTAGGTCAAAATGACTTATATACCATAAGAGGGGCACCGGAGGTGGTCCGAGGAGGGCACAACCCACCAAGGCGCGCTTGAGCTCCCTTGCGCCCCCAGGTGGGTTGTGCCCACCTGGTGGGCCCCCTCTGGTACGTATTTGCTCCAATAATTCTTATATATTCCATAAAAATTCTCCGTGAAGTTTTAGCTCAATTGGAGTTGTGCAGAATAGGTAACCTAATGTAGCTTTTTCAGGTCTAGAATTCCAGCTGCCGATATTCTCCCTCTTTGTGTGAACCTTGCATATTATGAGAGAAAAGGCATTAGAATTACTCCAAAAACATTATTATGCATCAAAACATTATAAATAATAGTAGGTAAACATGATGCCAAATGGACGTATCAGCTTGGTTTGGTTAACTGTCTGATCTTCTAGTATGTTATACATTGTGCAATGTGGTGCTCAGTTAACGTTTGGTTCATTTGTTGTGGTGTTTAGTTAACTATTTGGTTCAATTCTGCAATGTGATGTTCAATAGTTGTGGGTGCATTCTGTTGTATACCATGTGAGAAGTAAATCGAATTTGCCTATACTAAATATATGAGAAACAAATACAATTGCTATATTTCCAAGTTGTTAAGCATGCTTGGTTTGGTTAATTGTCTGATCTTCTATTATGAGTATGTTAAATTGTGCAATGTGGTGCTCAGTTAACTTTTGGTTCATTTGTTGTGGTGTTTAGTTAACTGTTTGGTTTAATTTTGCAATGCAATGTTCAATTGTTGTGGGTGCATTCTGTTATTGTATACCATGTGAGAAATAAATTGAATTTGGCTGTACTAAATACACGGGAAACAAATACAATTGCTATATTTCCAAGTTGTTAAGCATGCTTGGTTTGGTTAACTGTCTGATCTTCTATTGGGAGTATGTTATATTGTGCAATGTGGTGCTCAGTTAATGTTTGGTTCATTTGGTGTGGTGTTTAATTAACTGCTTGGTTCAATTCTGCAATGCGATGTCCAATTGTTGTGGGTAGAATTTTGTATTGTTGTGCATGCGAGGAATAAATCGAATTTGGCTGCACTTAATACACAACAAACATATACAAGTGCTATATTTCCTAGTTCTTAATCATGCTTGGTTTGGATAAATGGGTTTTCCATGTGGCTTGAATTAATCTGATGAATCTGCAATGTGCCTATTTTTCATCAACATATTTTACTGATAGCATGCGAACCCTCACTTAACCTGATGACTAACTACCTTATATGTGTTGCAGGGAAACAATGGGAAGCACTGAGGTTTACAATCGAGGTTAGCACATGCATGGTCCACTGTCTAATAGCACATTATTGTGCAATTGCAGGAAACATTCTAATATTTAGGTTTTTAACAATTTGGTCTTACACATGTAGGTCGTGTTGTTAGAGGCTTTGACCCACTATTCGACCCTTTTGCATATGGGGAAATGAGTTGTCCATGAATATCAATCAAGTCAAGAAACTCAGAAAGATTGTTAGGATAAAGAAATTAGCAACAAAAAACGACAAGATCTTTGTCTGCACAATGAAGAAGGCATCGGTTCACTACAAGATGGTATTAACTATTATACCTTGCCTTTTTTTATTCCTTTGCCCCATTTACAATATAGAGAAGATATTTATGCACATCCTTGTTTTCAGGCCTTTCCAAAGTAGTTCACTAATGATTACCTCTCAAACCACCTCTATGGTCAGAAGGCGAGGAAGGTTTTCATACAACACCCACGGTTCAATATTGAAGTGTTCCTAAAGAGGACGGAGGATGGACGGTCAATCATCCACAGGCACTAGCCTAAAGTTGCAAAGACCTTCAACATCAATGAAGGCTCAATATTCGCCTTCCGCTTCAGCAGTTTTCCAGATGAGATGCATATGTCTATGTACCGTATATAATGCTAATTTGGAAAGGTTCTAGATGTTGCATGTGAAACTTGGTGCTAGTGTAGTTGTGTATGAAGGAAATATGCCCTAGAGGCAATAATAAAGTTATTATTCATTTCCTTATATCATGATAAATGTTTATTATTCATGCTAGAATTGTATTAACCGGAAACATGATACATGTGTGAATACATAGACAAACAGAGTGTCACTAGTATGCCTCTACTTGACTAGCTCGTTGATCAAAGATGGTTATGTTTCCTAGCCATAGACAAAGAGTTGTCATTTGATTAACGAGATCACATCATTAGGAGAATGATGTGATTGACTTGACCCATTCCGTTAGCTTAGCACTCGATCGTTTAGTATGTTGCTATTGCTTTCTTCATGACTTATACATGTTCCTATGACTATGACATTATGCAACTCCCATTTACCGGAGGAACACTTTGTGTGCTACCAAACATCACAACGTAACTGGGTGATTATAAAGGTGCTCTACAGGTGTCTCCAAAGGTACTTGTTGGGTTGGCATATTTCGAGATTAGGATTTGTCACTCCGATTGTCGGAGAGGTATCTCTAGGCCCTCTCGGTAATGCACATCACTTAAGCCTTGCAAGCATTGCAACTAATGAGTTAGTTGCGGGATGATGTATTACGGAACGAGTAAAGAGACTTGCCGGTAACGAGATTGAACTAGGTATTGAGATACCGACGATCGAATCTCGGGCAAGTAACATACCGATGACAAAGGGAACAACGTATGTTGTTATGCGGCCTGACCTATAAAGATCTTCGTAGAATATGTGGGATCCAATATAAAGCATCCAGGTTCCGCTATTGGTTATTGACCGGAGACGTGTCTCGGTCATGTCTACATAGTTCTCGAACCCGTAGGGTCCGCACGCTTAGCGTTTCGATGACAGCTATATTATGAGTTTATATGTTTTGATGTACAGAAGGTTGTTTAGAGTCCCGGATGTGATCACGGACATGACGAGGAGTCTCGAAATGGTCGAGACATGAAGATTGATATATTGGAAGCCTATGTTTGGATATCAGAAGTATTCCGGGTGAAATCGGGATTTTACCGGAGTACCGGGAGGTTACCGGAACCCCCCGGGAGCTTAATGGGCCACAGTGGGCCTTATGGAGAAGAGGAGAGGCGGCCAGGGCAGGGCCGCGCACCCCTCCCCCCATAGTCCGAATAGGACAAGGAGAGGGCGGCGGCGCCCCCCCCCCTTTCCTTCCTCTCTCTCTCCTCTTTCCCCCTCCACTCCTAGTCCAACAAGGAAAAGGGAGAGAGTCCTACTCCCGGTAGGAGTAGGAGTCCTCCTGGCATGCCCCCTCTAGGCCGGCCGCACCTCCCCCCTTGCTCCTTTATATACGTGGGCAGGGCGCACCCTAGAGACACAACAATTGATCGTTTGATCTTTTAGCCGTGTGCGGTGCCCCCCTCCACCATAGTCCACCTCAATAATACTGTAGCTGTGCTTAGCCGAAGCCCTGCGTCGGTAGAACATCATCATCGTTACCACTCCGTCGTGCTGATGAAACTCTCCCTCAACACTCGGCTGGATCAGAGTTCGAGGGATGTCATCGAGCTGAACATGTGCTGAACTCGGAGGTGCCGTGCGTTCGGTACTTGATCGGTCGGATCGTGAAGACGTATGGCTACATCAACCGCGTTGTGCTAACGCTTTCGCTTTCGATCTACGAGGGTACGTGGACAACACTCTCCCCTCTCGTTGCTATGCATCACCATGATCTTGCGTGTGCATAGGATTTTTTTTGAAATTACTACGTTTCCCAACAGTGGCATCCGAGCCAGGTTTTATGCGTTGATGTAATATGCACGAGTAAAACACAAGTGAGTTGTGGGCGATATAAGTCATACTGCTTACCAGCATGTCACACTTTGGTTCGGCGGTATTGTTGGATGAAGCGGCCCAGACCGACATTACGCGTACGCTTACGCGAGACTGGTTTTACTGCCGTGCTATGCACACAGGTGACTAGCGGGTGTCAGTTTCTCCAACTTTAGTTGAACGAGTGTGGCTACGCCCGGTCCTTGAGAAGGTTAAAACAGCACTAACTTGACAAACTATCATTGTGGTTTTGATGCGTAGGTAAGAACGGTTCTTGCTCAGCCCGTAGCAGCCACGTAAAACTTGCAACAACAAAGTAGAGGACGTCTAACTTGTTTTTGCAGGGCATGTTGTGATGTGATATGGTCAAGACGTGATGAGATATTAGTTGTTGTATAAGATGATCATGTTTTTTTGAAGTTATCGGCAACTGGCAGAAGCCTTATGGTTGTCTCTTTATTGCATAAGATGCAAGCACCAAATAATTGCTTTACTTTATCGCTATGCGATAGCAATAGTTGCAAGAGCAATAGTTGGCGAGACGACCATGTGACGACACATTGATATAGATCAAGATGATGGAGATCATTGTGTCATGCCGGTGATGATGGAAATCATGAAAATGCTTTGGAAATGGAGATCAAAGGCACAAGATGATGATGGCCATATCATGTCACATATTTTGATTGCATGTGATGTTTATCTTTTATACATCTTATTTTGCTTAGTTTGACGGTAGCTTTATAAGATGATCTCTCACTAATTATCAAGGTACAAGTGTTCTCCCTGAGTATGCACCGTTGCGAAAGTTCTTCGTGCTGAGACACCACGTGATGATCGGGTGTGATAAGCTCTACGTTCAAATACAACGGGTGCAAAATAGTTGCACACGTGGAATACTCAGGTTAAACTTGACGAGCCTAGCATATAACAGATATGGCCTCGAAACACTGAGACCGAAAGGTCGAGCGTGAATAATATAGTAGATATGATCAACATAGTGGTGTTCACCATTGAAACTACTCCATCTCACGTGATGATCGGATATGGTTTAGTTGATATGGATCTCGTGATCACTTAGAGGATTAGAGGGATGTCTATCTAAGTGGGAGTTCTTAAGTAATATGATTAATTGAACCTAGCCTGGTAGTATTAGCATATCTATGTTGTAGATCAATAGCTCACGTTTAGCTCCCCTATTTTATTCTGATATGTTCCTAGAGAAAACTAAGTTGAAAGATGTTAGCAGCAATGATTCGGATTGGATCTGTGATCTGAGGTTTATCCTCATTGCTGCACAGAAGAATTATGTCCTTGATGCACCGCTAGGTGACAAACCTATTGCAGGAGCAGATGCAGATGTTATGAATGTTTGGCTAGCTCAATATGATGACTACTTGATAGTTTAGTGCACCATGCTTAAATGGCTTAGAATCGGGACTTCAAAGACATTTTGAACGTCATGGACCATATGAGATGTTCCAGGAGTTGAAGTTAATATTTCAAGCAAATACCCGAGTTGACAGATATGAAGTCTCCAACAAGTTCTATAGCTAAAAGATGGAGGAGAATAGCTCAAGCAGTGAGCTTGTGCTCAGATTATCTGGGTACTACAATCGCTTGAATCAAGTGGAGTTAATCTTCCAGATAAAATAGTGATTGACAAAATTCTCTAGTCACCATCACCAAGTTAGTAGAACTTCGTGATGAACTATAATATGCAAGGGATAACAGAAACAGTTCCCAAGATCTTCGTGATGCTAAAATCGATGAAGGTAGAAATCAAGAAAAACATCAAGTGTTGATGGTAAACAAAACCACTAGTTTCAAGTAAAGGGACAAAGAGAAGAAAGGGGAACTTCAAGAAGAATGACAAGCAAGTTGCTGCTCAAGTGAAAAAACCCAAGTCTGGACCTAAGCCTGAAACTGAGTGCTTCTACTACAAAGGGACTGGTCATTGGAAGCGGAACTACCCCAAGTAATTGGTGGATAAGAAGGATGGCAAAGTGAACATAGGTATATTTGATATACATGTTATTGATGTGTACTTTACTAGTGTTTATAGCAACCCCTCAGTATTTGATACTAGTTCAGTTGCTAAGAATAGTAACTCGAAACGGGAGTTGCAGAATGAACAGAGACTAGTTAAGGGTGAAGTGACGATGTGTATTGGAAATGGTTCCAAGATTGATATGATCATCATCGCACACTCCCTATACTTTCGGGATTAGTGTTAAACCTAAAATAAATGTTACTTAGTGTTTGTGTTGAGCATGAATATGATTGGGTCATGTTTATTGCAATACGGTTATTCATGTAAGTTAGAGAATAATTGTTGTTCTGTTTACATGAATAAAACCTTCTATGGTCATACACCCAATGAAAATAGTTTGTTGGATCTCGATCATGGTGATACACATTTTCATAATATTGAAGCCAAAATATGCAAAGTTAATAATGATAGTGCAACTTATTTGTGGCACTGTCGTTTAGGTCATATCGGTATAAAGCACATGAAGAAACTCCATACTGATGGACTTTTTGAACCACTTGATTATGAATCACTTGGTACTTGCGAACCGTGCCTCATGGGCAAGATGACTAAAACGCCGTTCTCCGGAACTATGGAGCGAGCAACAAATTTGTTGGAAATCATACATACAAATGTGTGTGGTCCGATAAATATTAAGGCTCGCGACGGGTATCATTATTTTCTGATCTTCACAGATGATTTGAGCAGATATGAGTATATCTACTTGATGAAACACAAGTCTGAAACATTTGAAAAGTTCAAAGAATTTCAGAGTGAAGTGGAGAATCATCGTAACAAAAATAAAAGTTTCTACAATATGATCGCAGAAGTAAAATATTTGAGTTATGCGTTTGGCCTTCAATTAAAACAATGTAAAATGCTTTCACTACTCACGCCACCTGGAACACCACAATGTAATGGTGTGTCCGAACGTCGTAACCGTACTTTATAAGATATGGTGCGATCTATGATGTCTCTTACCAATTTACCACTATCGTTTTGGGGTTATGCATTAGAGACAGCTACATTCACGTTAAATAGGGCACCATCTAAATCCGTTGAGACGACACCGTATGAACTATGGTTTGGCAAGAAACCTAAGTTGTCGTTTCTTAAAGTTTGAGGTTGCAATGATTATGTGAAAAAGTTTCAACTTGATAAGCTCAAACCCAAATCGGAGAAGTGCGTCTTCATAGGATACCCAAAAGAAAATGTTGGGTACACCTTCTATCACAGATCTGCTGAGAATGGATCCTTTCTAGAGAAGGAGTTTCTCTCGAAAGAAGTGAGTAGGAGGAAAGTAGAACTTGATGAGGTAACTGTACCTGCTCCCTTATTGGAAAGTAGTTCATCACAAAAATCTGTTCCTGTGACTACTACACCAATTAGTGAGGAAGCTAATGATGATGATCATGTAACTTCAGATCAAGTTACTACCGAACCTCGTAGGTAAACCAGAGTGAGATCCGCACCAGAGTGGTATGGTAATCCTGTTCTGGAGGTCATGTTACTTGACCATGACGGACCTACGAACTATAAGGAAGCGATGATGAGCCCAGATTCCGCGAAATGGCTTGAGGCCATGAAATCTGAGATGAGATCCATGTATAAGAACAAAGTATGGACTTTGAATTGACTTGCCCAAAGATCGGCGAGCCATTGAGATTTAATGGATCTTCAAGAGGAAGACAGACGCTGATAGTAGTGTTACTATCTACAAAGCTAGAATTGTCGCAAAAGGTTTTCGACAAGTTCAAGGTGTTGACTACGATGAGAGTTTCTCACTCGTATCTATGCTTAAGTCTGTCCAAATCATGTTAGCAATTGCCACATTTATGAAATCTGGCAAATGGATAAACAAAACTACATTCCTTAATGGATTTATTAAAGAAGAGTTGTATATGATGCAACAAGAAAGTTTTGTTAATCCTAAAGGTGCTAACAAAATATGCAAGCTCCAGCGATCCATCTATGGACTGGTGCAAGCATCTCGGAGTTGGAATAAACGCTTTGATAAGTTGATCAAAGCATATAGTTTTATACAGACTTGCGGTGAAGCCTGTATTTACAAGAAAGTGAGTGGGAGCACTACAACATTTCTGATAAGTATATGTGAATGGCATATTGTTGATCGGAGATAATGTAGAATTATTCTGCAAAGCATAAAGGAGTGTTTGAAAGGAGTTTTTCAAAGAAAGACATCAGTGAAGCTGCATACATATTGAGCATCAAGATCTATAGAGATAGATCAAAATGCTTGATAAGTTTTTCAATGAGTACATACCTTGACAAGATTTTGAAGTAGTACAAAATGGAACAGTCAAAGAAAGAGTTCTTGCCTGTGTTACAAGGTGTGAAACTGAGTAAGACTCAAAGCCCGACCACGGCAGAAGATAGAAAGAGAATGAAAGTCATTCCCTATGCCTTGGCCATAGGTTCTATAAAATATGCCATGCTATGTACCAGATCTATTGTATACCCTACACTGTTTTTGGCAAGGGGTAGATCATTGGACAGCGGTCAAAATTATCATTAGTGGAATAAGGATATGTTTCTCGGTTATGGAGGTGAAAAAAAGGTTCGTCGTAAAGGGTTACGTCGATGCAAATTTTGACACTAATCCAGATGACTCTAAATCTCAATCTGGATACATATTGAAAGTGGGAGCAATTAGCTAGAGTAGATCCGTGCAGAGCATTGTTGACATAGAAATTTGCAAAATACTTACGGATCTGAATATGGCAGACCCGTTGACTAAACTTCTCTCACAAGCAAAACAAGATCACACCTTAGTACTCTTTGGGTGTTAATCACATAGCGATGTGAGCTAGATTATTGACTCTAGTAAACCCTTTGGGTGTTGGTCACATGTCGATGTGAACTATGGGTGTTAATCACATGGTGATGTGAACTATTGGTATTAAATCACATGGCGATGTGAACTAGATTATTGACTCTAGTGCAAGTGGGAGACTGAAGGAAATATGCCCTAGAGGCAATAATAAAGTTATTATTTATTTCCTTATATCATGATAAATGTTTATTATTCATGCTAGAATTGTATTAACCAGAAACATGATACATGTGTGAATACATAGACAAACAGAGTGTCACTAGTATGCCTCTACTTGACTAGCTCGTTGATCAAAGATGGTTATGTTTCCTAGCCATAGACAAAGAGTTGTCATTTGATTAACGATATCACATCATTAGGAGAATGATGTGATTGACTTGACCCATTCCGTTAGCTTAGCACTCGATCGATTAGTATGTTGCTATTGCTTTCTTCATGATTTATACATGTTCCTATGGCTATGACATTATGCAACTCCCGTTTACCGGAGGAACACTTTGTGTGTTACCAAATGTCACAACGTAACTGGGTGATTATAAAGGTGCTCTACAGGTGTCTCCAAAGGTACTTGTTGGGTTGGCGTATTTTGAGATTAGGATTTGTCACTCCGATTGTCAGAGAGGTATCTCTAGGCCCTCTCAGTAATGCACATCACTTAAGCATTGCAACTAATGAGTTAGTTGCGGGATGATGTATTACCGAACGAGTAAAGAGACTTGCCGTTAACGAGATTGAACTAGGTATTGAGATACCGACGATCGAATCTCGGGCAAGTAACATACCGATGACAAAGGGAACAACGTATGTTGTTATGCGGTCTGATGATGTCTACTACACAACCTTCTTATTGTAGACGTTGTTGGGCCTCCAAGTGCAGAGGTTTGTAGGACATTAGCAAATTTCCCTCAAGTGGATGACCTAAGGTTTATCAATCCGTAGGAGTCATAGGATGAAGATGGTCTCTCTCAAGCAACCCTGCAACCAAATAACAAAGAGTGTCTTGTGTCCCCAACACACCCAATACAATGGTAAATTGTATAGGTGCACTAGTTCGGCGAAGAGATGGTGATACAAGTGGTATATGGATAGTAGATAAAGGTTTTTGTAATCTGAAATTATAAAAACAGCAAGGTAACTAATGACAAAAGTGAGCGTAAACGGTATTGCAATGCGTTGAAACAAGGTCTAGGGTCCATACTTTCGCTAGTGCAAGTTCCCTCAACAATACTAACATAATTGGATCACATAACTATCCCTCAACATGCAACAAAGAGTCACTCCAAAGTCACTAGGTAATAGCGGAGAACAAACGAAGAGATTATGGTAGGGTACGAAACCACCTCAAAGTTATTCTTTCCAATCAATCCGTTGGGTTATTCCTATAAGTGTCACAAACATCCCTAGAGTTCGTACTAGAATAACACCTTAAGACACACATCAACCAAAACCCTAAGGTCACCTAGATACTCTAATGTCACCTCAAGTATCCATGGGCATGATTATACAATATGTGTCACACAATCTCAGATTCATCTATTCAACCAACACATAGAACCTCAAACAGTGCCCCAAAGTTTCTACCAGAGAATCACGACGAAAACGTGTGCCAACCCCTATGCATAGGTTCATGGGCGGAACCCGCAAGTTGATCACCAAAACAGACATCAAGTGAATCACGTGATATCCCATTGTCACCACAGATACGCACGGCAAGACATACATCAAGTGTTCTCAAATCTTTAAAGACTTAATCCAATAAGATAACTTCAAAGGGGAAACTCAATCCATTACAAGAGAGTAGAGGGGGGAGAAAACATCATAAGATCCAACTATAATAGCAAAGCTCGCGATACATCAAGATCGTACCACCTCAAGAACACGAGATAGAGAGAGAGAGAGCGAGAGAGAGAGAGATCAAACACATAGCTACTGGTACAAACCCTCAGCCCCGAGGGAGAACTACTCCCTCCTTGTCATGGAGAGCACCAAGATGATGAAGATGGCCACCGGAGAGGGATTGCCCCCTCCGGCAGGGTGCCGGAACGGGTCTAGATTGGTTTTCGGTGGCTACGGAGGCTTCTAGCGGCGGAACTCCCGATCTATTGTGCTCCCCGATCGTTTTAGGGTATATGGAAATATATAGGTGGAAGAAGTACGTCAGGGGGGGCACGAGGGGCCCACGAGGGTGGAGAGCGCGCCCAGGGGGTGGGCGCGCCCCCCTGCCTCGTGGCTTCCTCGTAGATCCCTTGACATGCACTCCAAGTCTTCTGGTCTTCTTCTGATCCAAAAATAAGTTCCGTGAAGTTTCAGGTCAATTGGACTTCATTTGGTTTTCCTTTTCTGCGATATTCTAAAACAAGGTAAAAATAGAAATTGGCACTGGGCTCTAGGTTAATAGGTTAGTCCCAAAAAATGATATAAAAGTGTATAATAAAGCCCATAAACATCCAAAACGGTAGATAATATAGCATGGAGCAATAAAAAATTATAGATACATTGGAGACGTATCAGCATCCCCAAGCTTAATTCATGCTCGTCCTCGAGTAGGTAAATGATAAAAACAGAATTTTTGATGTGGAATGCTACTTGGCATAATTTCAATGTAATTCTTCTTAATTGTGGCATGAATATTCAGATCCAAAAGATTCAAGATAAAAGTTCATATTGACATAAAAATAATAATACTTCAAGCAGACTAACTAAGCAATTATGTCCTCTCAAAATAACATGGCCAAAGAAAGTTCATCCCTACAAAATCATATAGTTTAGTCATGCTCCATTTTCGTCACACAAGAATGCTCTCATGATGCACAACCCCGATGACAAGCCAAGCAATTGTTTCATACTTATGTAATCTCAAACCTATAAACTTTCACGCAATATATGAGCGCGAGCCATGGACATAGCACTATGGGTGGAATAGAATATGATGATGGGGTTAGGTGGAGAAGACAAAAAGGGAGAAAGTCTCACATCAACGAGGCTAATCAATGGGCTATGGAGATGCCCATTGATTGATGTTAATGCAAGGAGTAGGGATTGCCATGCAACGGATGCACTAGAGCTATAAATGTATGAAATCTCAACAAAAGAAACTAAGTGGGTGTGGATCCAACTTGCTTGCTCACGAAGACCTAGGGCACTTCAGGAGGCCCATTGTTGGAATATACAAGCCAAGTTCTATAATGAAAAATTCCCACTAGTATATGAAAGTGACAAAACAAGAGACTCTCTATCATGAAGATTATGGTGCTACTTTGAAGCACAAGTGTGTCAAAGGATAGTAGCATTGTCCCTTCTCTCTTTTTCTCTCATTTTTTATTTGGCCTTTCTTCTTCCTTTTTTTATGGCCTTTCTCTTTTCCTTTTTTTCTTTTTTTTTGGGCCTTATCTTTTTTTATGGCCTTCCTTTTATTATCTATTCCTCACTTGGGACAATGCTCTAAAAAATGATGATCATCACACTTCTATTTATATACAACTCAATGATTACAACTCGATACTTAGAACAAGATATGGCTCTATATGAATGCCTCCGGCGGTGTACCGGGATTGCGATGATGCATGAGTGACATGTATGAAAGAATTATGAGAGGTGGCTTTGCCACAAATATGATGCCAACTACATGATCATGCAAAGAAATATGACAATGATGAAGCGTGTCATAATAAACGGAATGGTGGAAAGTTGCATGGCAATATATCTCGGAATGGCTATGGAAATGCCATAATAGGTAGGTATGGTGGCTGTTTTGAGGAAGATATAAGGAGGTTTATGTGTGACAGAGCATATCATATCACGGGGTTTGGATGCACCAGCGAAGTTTGCACCAACTCTCAATGTGAGAAAGGGCAATGCACGGTACTGAAGAGGCTAGCAAGGATGGAAGGGTGAGAGTGCGTATAATCCATGGACTCAACATTAGTCATAAAGAACTCACATACTTATTAAAAAAATCTACAAGTCATCAAAAACCTCAGTACTACGCGCATGCTCCTAGGGGGATAGATTGGTAGGAAAAGACCATCGCTCATCCCCGACCGCCACTCATAAGGAAGACAATCAAATAACACCTCATGTTTCAAATTTGTTACATAACGTTTACCATACGTGCATGCTACGGGACTTGCAAACTTCAACACAAGAATTTCTCAATTTCACAACTACTCAACTAGCACGACTTTGATATTATTACCTCCATATCTCAAAACAATCATCAAGCATCAAACTTCTCTTAGTATTCAATACTCTATATGAAAGTTTTTACTATTCTTGGATGCCTAGGATATTAGGATTATTTAAGCAAATTACCATGCTATTCTAATGACTCTCAAAATAATATAAGTGAAGCATGAGAGATCAATTATTTCTTCAAAATAAAACCACCACCGTGCTCTAAAACGATATGAGTGAAGCACTAGAGCAAATGACAAACTACTCCGAAAGATATAAGTGAAGTTCAATGAGTAGTCGAATAATCATGCAACTATGTGAAGACTCTCCCATTTAATAATTTCAGATCTTGGTATTTTATTCAAACATCAAGCAAAACTAAATAAAATAAAATAAAATGATGCTCCAAGCAAAACACATATCATGTGGCGAATAAAAATATAGCTCCAAGTAAAGTTATCGATGAACGAAGACGAAAGAGGGGATGCCTTCCGGGGCATCCCCAAGCTTAGGCTCTTGGTTGTCCTTGAATATTGCCTTGGGGTGCCTTGGGCATCCCCAATCTTAGGCTCTTGCCACTCCTTATTCCATAGTCCATCAAATCTTTACCCAAAACTTGAAAACTTCACAACACAAAACTTAACAGAAAACTCGTAAGCTCCGTTAGTGAAAGAAAACAAAACACCACTTCAAGGTACTGTAATGAACTCATTACTGATTTATATTGGTGTTAAACCTACTGTATTCCAACTTCTCTATGGTTTATAAACTATTTTACTAGCCATAGATTCATCAAAATAAGCAAACAACACACGAAAAACAGAATCTGTCAAAAACAGAATAGTCTGTAGTAATCTGTAACTAACGCAAACTTCTGGAACCCAAAAAATTCGAAAATAATTGCTGGAACTTAGTAATTTATCTATTAATCATCTTCAAAAATAATTAACTAAATATCACTCTCCAATAAAAAATGACAGCAATTCTCGTGAGCGCTAAAGTTTCTGTTTTTTACAGCATGATCAACAAGACTTTCCCCAAGTCTTCCCAACGGTTCTACTTGGCACAAACACTAATTAAAAGCATAAAACCACATCTAAACAGAGGCTATATGAATTATTTATTACTAAACAGGAGAAAAAAGTAAGGAACAAAAATAAAGTTGGGTTGCCTCCCAACAAGCGCTATCGTTTAACGCCCCTAGCTAGGCATGATGATTTCAATGATGCTCACATAAAGGACAAGAATTGTAACATAAAGAGAGCATCTTGATGAATATTACTAGCACATTTAAGTCTAACCCACTTCCTATGCATAGGGATTTTGTGAGCAAACAACTTATGGGAACAAGAATCAACTAGGATAGAAAGGCAAAACAAGTATAACTTCAAAATTTTCAACACATAGAGAGGAAACTTGATATTATTGCAACTCCTACAAGCATATATTCTTCCCTCATAATAATTTTCAGTAGAATCATGAATTAATTTAACAATATAACCAGCACCTAAAGCATTCTTTTCATGATCTACAAGCATAGAAAATTTACTACTCTCTACATAAGCAAAATTCTTCTCATGAATAATAGTGGGAGCAAACTCAACAAGATAATTATCATGTGAGGCATAATCCAATTGAAAACTAAAATCATGATGAAAAGTTTCATGGATATCATTATTCTTTATAGCATACAAGTCATCACAATAATCATCATAGATAGCAACTTTGTTCTCATAATCAATTGGAACCTCTTCCGGAATAGTGGATTCATCACAAAATAAAGTCATGACCTCTCCAAACCCACTTTCATCAATATAATCATCATAAATAGGAGGCATGCTTTCATCATAATAAATTTGCTCATCAAAATTTGGGGGACAAAAAATATAATCTTCATCAAACATAGCTTCCCCAAGTTTGTGGCTTTGCATATCATTAGCATCATGGATATTCAAGGAATTCATACTAACAACATTGCAATCATGCTCATCATTCAAATATTTAGTGCCAAACATTCTAATGCATTCTTCTTCTAGCACTTGAGCACAATTTTCCTTTCCATCATACTCACGAAAGATATTAAAAAGATGAAGCGTATGAGGCAAACTTAATTCCATTTTTTGTAATTCTCTTTTATAAACTAAACTAGTGATAAAACAAGAAACTAAAAGAATCGATTGCAAGATCTAAAGATATACCTTCAAGCGCTAACCTCCCGGGCAACGGCGCTAGAAAAGAGCTTGATGTCTACTACACAACCTTCTTCTTATAGACGTTGTTGGGCCTTCAAGTGTAGAGGTTTGTAGGACAGTAGCAAATTTCCCTCAAGTGGATGACCTAAGGTTTATCAATCCGTAGGAGGCGTAGGATGAAGATGGTCTCTCTCAAGCAACCCTGCAACCAAATAACAAAGAGTCTCTTGTGTCCCCAACACACCCAATACAATGGTAAATTGTATAGGTGCACTAGTTCGGCGAAGAGATGGTGATGCAAGTGGTATATGGATAGTAGATAAAGTTTTTTGTAATCTGAAATTATAAAAACAGCAAGGTAACTAATGATAAAAGTGAGCGTAAACGGTATTGCAATGCGTTGAAACAAGGCCTAGGGTCCATACTTTCGCTAGTGCAAGTTCCCTCAACAATACTAACATAATTGGATCACATAACTATCCCTCAACATGCAACAAAGAGTCACTCCAAAGTCACTAGCTAATAGCGGAGAACAAATGAAGAGATTATGGTAGGGTACGAAACCACCTCAAAGTTATTCTTTCCAATCAATCTGTTGGGCTATTCCTATAAGTGTCACAAACAGCCCTAGAGTTCATACTAGAATAACACCTTAAGACACACATCAACCAAAACCCTAATGTCACTAGATACTCCAATGTCACCTCAAGTATCCATGGGTATGATTATACGATATGCGTCACACAATCTCAGATTCATCTATTCAACCAACACATAGAACCTCAAAGAGTGCCCCAAAGTTTCTACCGGAGAATCACGACGAAAACGTATGCCAACCCCTATGCATAGGTTCATGGGTGGAACCCGCAAGTTGATCACCAAAACATACATCAAGTGAATCATGTGATATCCCATTGTCACCATAGATACGGACGTCAAGACATACATCAAGTGTTCTCAAATCTTTAAAGACTCAATCCGATAAGATAACTTCAAAGGGGAAACTAAATCCATTACAAGAGAGTAGACGGGGGAGAAAACATCATAAGATCCAACTATAATAGCAAAGCTCGCGATACATCAAGATCGTACCACCTCAAGAACACGAGAGAGAGAGAGAGAGAGAGAGAGAGAGATCAAACACATAGCTACTGGTACATACCCTTAGCCCCGAGGGAGAACTACTCCCTCCTCGTCATGGAGAGCACCGGGATGATGAAGATGGACATTGGAGAGGGATTTCCCCCTCCGGCAGGGTGCTGGAACGGGTCTAGATTGGTTTTAGGTGGTTACGAAGGCTTCTGGCGGTGGAACTCCCGATCTATTGTACTCCGCGATCGTTTTAGGGTATATGGAGATATATAGGCGGAAGAAGTACGTCAAGGGGGCCACGAGGGGCCCACGAGGGTGGAGGGCGCGCCCAGGGGGATGGGCGTGCCCCCTGCCTGTGGCTTCCTCGTAGATCCCCTAACGTGCACTCCAAGTCTTCTGGGCTTCTTCTGATCCAAAAATAAGTTTCGTGAAGTTTCAGGTCAATTGGACTCCGTTTGGTTTTCCTTTTCTGCGATATTCTAAAACAAGGTGAAAACAGAAACTGGCACTGGGCTCTGGGTTAATAGGTTAGCCCCAAAAATGATATAAAAGTGTATAATAAAGCCCATAAACATCCAAAACAGTACATAATATAGCATGGAGCAATCAAAAATTATAGATACATTGGAGACGTATCATCTGACCGATAAAGATCTTCGTAGAATATGCGGGAGCCAATATGAGCATCCAGGTTCTGCTATTGGTTATTGACCAGAGACGTGTCTCGGTCATGTCTACATAGTTCTCGAACCCGTAGGGTCCGCACGCTTAACGTTTCGATGACAGTTATATTATGAGTTAATATGTTTTGATGTACCAAAGGTTGTTTGGAGTCCCGGATGTGATCACGGACATGACGAGGAGTCTCGAAATGGTCGAGACATGAAGATTGAGATATTGGAAGCCTATGTTTGGATATCGAAAGTATTCCAGGTGAAATCGGGATTTTACCGGAGTACCGGGAGGTTACCGGAACCCCCCGGGAGCTTAATGGGCCATAGTGGGCCTTGTGGAGAAGAGGAGAGGCGGCCAGGGCAGGGCCGCACGCCCCTCCCCCCTAGTCCGAATAGGACAAGGAGAGGGGGGCGCCCCCCCTTTCCTTCCTCTCTCTCTCCTCTTTCCCCATCCACTCCTAGTCCAACAAGGAAAAGGGAGGGATTCCTACTCCCTGTAGGAGTAGGACTCCTCCTGGCGCGCCCCCTCTAGGCCGGCCGCACCTCCCCCCTTGCTCCTTTATATACGGGGGCAGGGGCACCCTAGAGACACAACAATTGATCGTTTGATCTCTTAGTCGTGTGCGGTGCCCCCCTCCACCATAGTCCACCTCGATAATACTGTAGCGGTGCTTAGGCGAAGCCCTGCGTCGGTAGAACATCATCATCGTTACCACACCGTCATGCTGACGAAACTCTCCCTCAACACTCGGTTAGATCGAAGTTCGAGGGACGTCATCGGGCTGAACGTGTGCTGAACTCGGAGGTGCCGTGCGTTCGGTACTTGATCGGTCGGATCGTGAAGACGTACGACTACATCAACCGCGTTGTGCTAACGCTTCCACTTTTGGTCTACGAGGGTATGTGGACAACACTCTCCCCTCTCGTTGCTATGCATCACCATGATCTTGCGTGTGCGTACGAATTTTTTTGAAATTACTACGTTTCCCAACAGTGTAATGGGGTAGTTGAGTGCTGAAGCCATATGATGTTGTACTATAATGTATTTCAATTATGAAATCCTGCTTCCTTAATATGGAAATGAAATATATCGTTTGCTTAATATGAAATGTCAATTAGATTAATAAATGTATTATTGATAATAGGGCAATTAGCCTGCTAATGGCCAATTAGCCTGCTAATTGGATTTTTCTATTGCAAACGGTTATTGAGAAAACACTGTGGGCGATGACCTCAGGCAACGCACATAGTTTCTAGGAATAAACTGTGTTGGATCAATGAACAATCACACATGACATCCTCTTGAAAGCTGTTTGCATTAGGCCACCTTGAGCAAACGTGTACCACATAAAAATTGTGTGTGATGGACAGCCTTTGTGATACGTCCATTTTGCATCGTGTTTTTATATTGATATTTATTGCATTATGGGATGTTATTACACATTATGGTACAATACTTATGCCTCTTCTCCCTTATTTTACAAGGTATACATGAAGAGGGAGAATGCCGGGAGCTGGAATTCTGGACTGAAAAAGGAGCAAATCTGAGAGACCTATTCTGTACAACTCCAAAAGTCCTTAAACTTCATGGAGAATTATATTGGAATATATAAAAAATATTGGGCAAATAAAGCACCTGAGGGGACCCACCAGCCAGCCACAAGGGTGGGGGCGATGGCACCTGCAAGGTATGGGTACGGGTGGAGCTACCCCATACCCTTACCCGTCCGCCGTGAGTTTACCCATCACCCATACCCATACCCGTCAAGGGTACAAATTTTTCCCATACCCGGCACCCGACAGGGTATATGGGTACCCGCGGGTAAAAATACCCGCGTTTGCAACACATTAGTTGAGTAGAAAATAGTTGTAAAAAGCAACATATAATCATAAATTATTAATAGCAACACATCTTAAACAACAATGTACAACAACATATTCTCATAAACAAAAGTACTTGCATATAAAGTGACATATAAAAATGTTAAACAACAACACATAATCATAAATAACAACACATATGCATACACTTTAAGTTCACGAAATCATGATAAATTATAGAAATAATTTGAATACACGTTAGAGTTTTTACCTAGCGTGCTTAGGAGGGGAAATGAATACATTGGGATATTAACGGAAACCCACCTATCAACATTTTAGATGGGTTCATGGGTACGTGGGTATGGGTTATACGATCCCATACCCATACCATCTCTACCCGATGGGTATGATATTTTCCCATTTAAGTACCCATGGGTAATTTTTTGTTCCATACCCTTACCCTAATAGGGTTTTTACCCACAGGGTACATGGGTAATGGGTACCCATTGCCATCCCTACGCGCCCCCTGCCTTGCCGCCTACCTAGCAGGCCCCCGGTGCCCATCTTCTGCTATATGAAGGGTTTTTACCTAGAAAAAAAATCAAGATGAAGCTTTCGGGACGAAGTGCCGCCGTCTCGAGGCGGAACTTAGGCAAAACCAATCTAGGGCTCCGGCGGAGCTGTTCTGGCGGGGAAACTTCCCTCCCGGAGGGGCAAATCGAAGCCATCGTCATCACCAACGATCCTCTCATCGAGAGGGGGTCAATCTCCATCAACATCTTCGCCAACACCATCTCCTCTCAAACCCTAGTTCATCTCTTATATCCGATCTTTTTCTCAAAACCTCATATTGGTATCTATGGGTTGCTAGTAGCGTTGATTACTCCTTGTAGTTGATGCTAGTTTGTTTATTCGGTGGAAGATCATATGTTCAGATCCTTAATGATAGTTATTACTCCTCTGATTATGAACATGAATATGCTTTGTGAGTAGCTACGTTTGTTCCTGAGGACATGGGAGAAGTCTTGTTATAAGTAATCATGTGAATTTGGTATTCGTTTGATATTTTGATGAAATGTATGTTGTCTCTCCTCTAGTGGTGTTGTGTGAACGTCAACTACATGACACTTCATCATGATTTGGGCCTAGGGGAAGGCATTGGGAAGTAATAAGTAGATGATGGGTTGCTATAGTGACAGAAGCTTAAACCATAGTTTATGTGTTGCTTCGTAAGTGGCTGATTTGGATCCATATGTTTCATGTTATGGTTAGATTTATTTTAATTCTTCTTTCGTAGTTGCAGATGCTTGTTAGAGGGGTTAATCATAAGTAGGAGGATTGTCCAAGGAAGGACAACATCCAAGCACCAGTCTACCCACATATCAAATTATCAAAGTAACGAACGGGAATCATATGAGTATGATGTAAACCTAGCTTGACAATAATTCCCATGTGTCCTCGGGAGCGCTTTGCTTTATATAACAGTTCGCCCAGACTTGTCCTTTGCTACAAAAAGGATTGGGCCACCTTGCTGCACCTTAGTTACTTTTGTTAATTGTTACCCGTTACAAATTATCTTATCACACAACCATCTGTTACCGATAATTTCAGTGCTTGCAGAGAATACCTTGCTGAAAACCACTTGTCATTTCCTTCTGCTCCTCGTTGGGTTTGACACTTTTACTTATAGAAAGGACTACGATAGATCCCCTATACTTGTGGGTCATCACTTTGCCACTTAGTTTTTTCTACGCACCATGTGTGATGCATTCAATAATGCAAACTATAAAATTGTTAATATCATGTGCAATGGCAATGCTATCACAAATGATTTAACGGGGGAAATTGTGTGTGATGTACCTACGAACAGAAACGTTTTCCTTGGAGCGACTATGTGAGATGTATATACGAATGGAAATGTTTAGAGGGGACTGACTGTGTGGGATGTACTTACGACCGAAAACGATTTCGCATTTATAATTGTATTTTTTAGCACTACTGTACGTATAACTGTATTTGATCGCTTGCCGCTCGCACACGACCTCATTTTTCCAAGCATGTGTGCCAGGAGTGCATATCCCGACGGTTTCTGGGTCATGTGGGAAGGACCCCCTATCGCAGTCACTCACTAAGCGACGGTTCAGAACTCCGTCGTGGAAAGGGATTAAAAACCGTTTGTATAGCACGTCGTTGTACCAGTGCATGGAACAATAAAAAATTGTAGATATGTTGGAGACGTATCAATACACCACTGAACTTTTGTCTGCAGTGCAATGGATTATTAATACCGCACATGCTTCAGATTTGTCATGCCCTTTATGCTACACACACAATACTATTGAAGCTTCTGACTGCTCATACTTTATTAGGGAGTGAAGATAGAGCACACCGAGATGTTTCAGTCTCTTTCCTCTTTTTCTGAGGAGTTGCTACCATACAACTGCTATATTGTTGATAGGAAAAAGGTGTAAAACAAACATTGACATTCCACTTTCTAACTACAGCTTTTAAATTAGGCAGACTCTGCAAGTAAAGAAAATGTCACGGTGAGAGGGTATGGCTACAGAGCCGAGGGAACGTTCTCTTGAGCCTGAGACATTGTGATGGGGAACTTGTCATTAAGAACAACATTTTTGTGTGTAATTCTTAGCCATTATATGATTTATATCTGGTAATTATGGATGCACAAGATTGACCGTGTCAAAAATGATTCTAGTTTCGTATATTGTGTCAAACGTGAGTCGTGCATGTCGTCACCTTGGATAACACATGTTTATGTCATTTTTGTATCTTGCGGTACTACACTAACAAATAATTATATATTTTTCTCATGCAAGTATATCAGACTAAGGCATAGCCTAGTGGTGGGAAGGGGCTGATGCCTTCCCACCCACCCAAGTTCAAGGCATGGTACTTGCAATTTGGGTTTGTTGCACCAATTATACTATAGGGGGTTCCCTTACAGTCTTTCTGTCAAAAAAACACATTAACCAACTTTTCATATAATTTTTTATGCATAATGACTGCACCAGTTATGATTCTTCGAAGTTGGTTAGATGTATCCGATGTGAAAGTCTACAAATGCATCCAAAATACACAATTTGAATTTTGAATTCTAATGAGATGTGCATTGCACGTGCACGCTTACTAGTTTTTGTAAATAGCGGACATTAGAAAAAATAAAATTCAATTTCACCACATCAACACGTATAATTGCAGGCTTAACATGCTAACGGAAATTCTTGGCACTTACTCCCTCCGTAAAGAAATATAAGAGCATTTAGATCATTACTTTGAAGGAAATAAGCCCTAGAGGCAATAATAAAGTTGTTATTTATATTTCCTCATATCATGATAAATGTTCATTATTCAAGCTAGAATTGTATAAACCCGAAACTTAGTACATGTGTGAATACATAGACAAACAGAGTGTCCCTAGTATGCCTCTACTTGACTAGCTCATTAATCAAAGATGGTTAAGTTTCCTAGCCATGGACATGTGTTGTCATTTGATGAATGGGATCACATCATTAGAGAATGATGTGATGGACTAGACCCATCCGTTAGCTTAGCACTACGATCGTTTAGTTTATTGCTATTGCTTTCTTCAAGACTTATACATGTTCCTATGACTATGAGATTATGCAACTCCCAAATATCGGAGAAACACTTAGTGTGCTATCAAACGTCACAACGTAACTGGGTGATTCTAAAGATGCTCTACAGGTGTCTCGGATGGTGTTTGTTGAGTTGGCATAGACCGAGATTAGGATTTGTCACTCCGATTGTCGGAGAGCTATCTCTGGGCCCTCTCGGTAATGCAGATCACTATAAGCCTTGCAAGCAATGTGACTAATGATTTAGTTGCCGGATGATGCATTATGGAACGAGTAAAGAGACTTGCCGGTGACGAGATTGAACTAGGTATGATGATACCGATGATCAAATCTTGGGCAAGTAACATACCGATGACAAAGGGAATAACGTATGTTGTTATGCGGTTTGACTGATAAAGATCTTCATAGAATATGTAGGAACCAATATGAGCATCCAGGTTCCGCTATTGGTTATTAATCGGAGATGTGTCTCGGTCATGTCTACATAGTTCTCGAACCTGTAGGGTCCGCACGCTTAACGTTCGATGACGATTTGTATTATGAGTTATGCGATTTGATGTACCGAAGTTTGTTCAGAGTCCCGGATGTGATCACAGACATGACAAGGAGTCTCAAAATGGTTGAGACATAAAGAATCATATATTGGAAGGTTACATTCGGACACCGGAATGGTTCGGGTCGTTTCGGATGAGTTTTGGAGTACCGGGGGTTACCAGAACCCCTCCGGGAAGTTATTGGGCCTCATGGGCCTAGTGGTGGAAGAGAGGAGGCAGGCCAATGTTGGAAATATGCCCTAGAGGAAATAATAAAATGGTTATTATTGTATTTCCTTGTTCATGATAATTGTCTGTTGTTCATGCTATAATTGTATTAATTGGAAACTGTAATACATGTGTGAATACATAGACCACAACATGTCCCTAGTAAGCCTCTAGTTGACTAGCTCGTTGATCAATAGATGGTCATGGTTTCCTGACCATGGACATTGGATGTCACTGATAACGGGATCACATCATTAGGAGAATGATGTGATGGACAAGACCCAATCCTAAGCGTAGCACAAGATCATGTAGTTCGTTTGCTAAAGCTTTTCTAATGTCAAGTATCATTTCCTTAGACCATGAGATTGTGCAAATCCCGGATACCGTAGGAATGCTTTGGGTGTACCAAACGTCACAACGTAACTGGGTGGCTATAAAGGTGAACTACAGGTATCTCCGAAAGTGTCTGTTGGGTTGGCACGAATCGAGACTGGGATTTGTCACTCCGTGTGACGGAGAGGTATCTCTGGGGCCACTCGGTAATGCATCATCATAATGAGCTCAATGTGACTAATGAGTTAGCCACGGGATCATGCATTACGGAACGAGTAAAGAGACTTGCCGGTAACGAGATTGAACGAGGTATTGGGATACCGACGATCGAATCTCGGGCAAGTAACATACCGATAGACAAAGGGAATTGTATACAGGATTGATTGAATCCCCGACATCGTGGTTCATCCGATGAGATCATCGTGGAACATGTGGGAGCCAATATGGGTATCCAGATCCCGCTATTGGTTATTGGCCGGAGAGATGTCTCGGTCATGTCTGCATGGTTCCCTAACCCGTAGGGTCTACACACTTAAGGTTCGGTGACGCTAGAGTTGTTATGGGAAATAGTATGTGGTTACCGAAGGTTGTTCGGAGTCCCGGATGAGATCTCGGACGTGACGAGGAGTTCCGGAATGGTCCAGAGGTGAAGATCGATATATTGGACGAAGGGTATTGGAGTCCGGAATTGTTCCGGGGGTACCGGGTGACGACCAGCTTGTCTGAAAGTGGTTTCGGAGGCCCCGACAAGCGTTGGGGGGCCTTATGGGCCAAGGGGAAGGGGCACACCAGCCCACTAAGGGGCTGTGCGCCCCTCCCACCCCATCTCACCTAACTTGGAGAGGTGGGGGAGCCTCCCCTAGGGCAGCCACCCCTCCCGGCTTGGGGGGCAAGTTTCCTAGGGGCGGGGGCACCCAAACCCATCTAGGGTTTTCCCTGTGGCCGCCGCCCCTCCCCTAGGGAACCCTAGGGTGCCTCCTCCACCCCCTTCCCCCTATATATAGTGAGGGAGAGAGAGGGCAGCCGCACCCCTTCCCTGGTGCAGCCCCTCCCTCCTCCAACTCTTCCTTCTCCTCCGTAGAGCTTGGCGAAGCCCTGCATGAATACCACGAGCTCCACCACCACGCCGCCGTGCTGCCGGAGTTCTCCTCAACTTCTCCTCTCCCCTTGCTTGATCAAGAAGGAGGAGACGTCCCCGGGCTTTACGTGTGTTGAACGCGAAGGCGCCGTCCGTTCGGCGCTAGATCGGATCTTCCGCGATTTGAATCGCCGCAAGTACGACTCCATCAACCACGTTCTTGTAACGCTTCTGCTTAGAGATCTTCAAGGGTATGAAGATGCACTCCTTCTCTCTCGTTGCTAGCATCTCCTAGATTGATCTTGGTGACACGTAGGAAAATTTTGAATTATTGCTACGTTCCCCAACAGTGGCATCATGAGCTAGGTCTATGCGTATATTCTATGCACGAGTAGAACACAAAGCAGTTGTGGACGATGATTTGTTCAATTTGTTTACCGTTGCTAGTCTTATCTTGATCCGGCGGCATTGTGGGATGAAGCGGCCCGGACCGACCTTACACGTACGCTTACGTGAGACTGGTTCCACCGACTGACATGCACTGGATGCATAAGGTGGCTGGCGGGTGTCTGTCTCTCCCACTTTAGTCGGATCGGATTCGATGAAAAGGGTCCTTATGAAGGGTAAATAGCAATTGCATATAACTTTTGTGGTTTTGCGTAGGTAAGAAACATTCTTGCTAGAAACCCATAGCAGCCACGTAAAACATGCAACAACAATTAGAGGACGTCTAACTTGTTTTTGCAGGGTTTGCTATGTGATGTGATATGGCCAAAAGGATGTGATGAATGATATATGTGATGTATGAGATTGATCATGTTCTTGTAATAGGAATCACGACTTGCATGTCGATGAGTATGACAGCCGGCAGGAGCCATAGGAGTTGTCTTAATTTATTTATGACCTGCGTGTCAATGAAAACGCCATGTAATTACTTTACTTTGTTGCTAACCATTAGCCATAGTAGTAGAAGTAATAGTTGGCGAGGCAACTTCATGAAGACACGATGATGGAGATCATGGTGTCATGCCGGTGACGATTGTGTTCATGCCGCGCCTCGAAGATGGAGATCAAAGGCGCAAGATGATATTGGCCATATCATGTCAGTTTATGATTTGCATGTGATGTTTGTCATGTTTTTACATCTTATTTGCTTAGAACGACGGTAGCATAAATAAGATGATCCCTCATTAAAATATCAAGAATTGTGTTCCCCCTAACTATGCACCATTGCTAAGGTCCGTTGTTCCGAAGCACCATGTGATGATCGGGTGTGATAGGTTCTAACGTTCGCATACAACGGGTGTAAGCCAGATTTACACACGCAATACACTTAGGTTAACTTGACGAGCCTAGCATGTATAGACATGGCCTCGGAACACGGAAGACCGAAAGGTCGAACATGAGTCGTATAGTGGATACGATCAACATGAAGATGTTCACCGATGATGACTAGTCCGTCTCACGTGATGATCGGACACGGCCTAGTTGACTCGGATCATGTATCACTTAGATGACTAGAGGGATGTCTATCTAAGTGGGAGTTCATTGGATAATTTGATTAGATGAACTTAATTATCATGAACATAGTCAAAAGGTCTTTGCAAATTATGTCATAGCTCACGCTTTGGTTCTACTGTTTTAGATATGTTCCTAGAGAAAATTTAGTTGAGAGTTGACAGTAGCAATTATGCGGACTGGGTCCATGAACTGAGGATTGTCCTCATTGCTGCACAGAAGGGTTATGTCCTTAATGCACCGCTCAGTGTGTTGAACCTCGAGCGTCGTCTGTAGATGGTGGGAAACATCTGACATACGTGTTTTGATGACTACGTGATAGTTCAGTGTGTAATACTAACGGTTTAGAATTGTGGCACCAAAGACGTTTTTGAAACGTCGCAGAACATATGAGATGTTCCAAATACTGAAATTGGAATTTCAGACTAGTGCTCACGTCAAGAGGTATGAGACCTCTGACAAGTTTCTTAATCCTGCAAACTAAGGGAGAAAAGCTCAATCGTTGAGCATGTGCTCAGATCGTCTGAGTACTACAATCGCTTGAATCGAGTGGGAGTTAATCTTCTAGATGAGATAGTGATGGTTCTCCATAGTCACTGCCACCAAGCTATTGGAGCTTCGTGATGAACTATAACATATCAGGGGTAGACATGATGATCCTTGAGCAACTCGCGATGTTTGACACCGCAAAAGTAGAAATCAAGTAGGAGCATCAATTGTTGATGGTTGAACCACTAGTTTCAAGAAGGGCAAGGGAAAGAAGGGATACTTCATGAAACGGCAAATCAGTAGCTGCTCTAGTGAAGAAACCCAAGGTTGAACCCAAACCCGAGACTAAGTGCTTCTATAATGAGGGGAACGGTCACTGAATCAGAACTACCCTAGATACTCGGTAGATGAGAAGGCTGGCAAGGTCGACAGAAGTATATTGGATATACATTATAATGTGTACTTTACTAGTACTCCTAGTAGCACCAAGGTATTAAAATACCGGTTCAGTTGCTAAGTGTTAGTAACTCGAAATAAAAGGCTACAGAATAAACGGAGACTAGCTGAAGGTGAGATGACGATATGTGTTGGAAGTGTTTCCAAGGTTGATGTGATCAAGCATCGCATGCTCCCTCTACCATCGATATTGGTGTTAAACCTAAATAATTGTTATTTTGTGTTTGCATAGACATGATTGGATTATGTTTATCGCAATACGGTTATTCATTTAAGGAGAATAATGGTTACTCTGTTTATTTGAATAATACCATCAATGGTATTGCACCTAAAATGAATGGTTTATTGAATCTCGATCGTAGTGATACACATGTTCATGCCAAAAGATATAAGATAGTAATGATAGTACCACATACTTGTGGCACTGCCATTTGAGTCACGTTGGTATAAAACGCATGAAGAAGCTCCATGTTGATGTATCTTTGGAATCACTCATTTTTGAAAAGATTGAGACATGCGAACCATGTCTATTGGTAGATATGCATGAAGAAACTCCATACAGATGGATTGTTTGGACTCACTTGATTTTGAATCACTTGAGACATGCAAATCATACCACATGGGCAAGATGACTAAAAGACCTCGTTTTCAGTAAGATGGAACAAGAAAGCAACTTGTTGGAAGTAATACATTTTGATGTGTGCAGTCCAATGAGTGCTGAAGCACGCAGTGGATATCGTTATGTTCTTACTTCACAGATGATTTGAGTAGATGCTGAGTATATTTACTTGATGAAACACAAGTCTGAATTATTGAAAGGTTCAAGTAATTTCAGAGTGAAGTTGAAGATCGTCGTGACAAGATGATAAAATGTCTATGATATGATCATAGAGATGAATATCTGAGTTACGAGTTTGGCACACAATTAAGACATTGTGGAATTGTTTCACAACTAATACCGCCTGGAACACCATAATGTGATGGTGTGTTCAAACATCATAACTGCACCCTATTGGATATGGTGCATACCATGATGTCTCTTATCGAATTACCACTATCGTTTATGGGTTAGGCATTAGAGACAACCGCATTCACTTTAAATAGGGCACCACACAATTCCATTGAGACGACACCGTATGAACTATGGTTTAGAGAAACCTAAGCCGTCGATTCTTAAAAGTTTGGGGCTGCAAAAGTTTCAAGCTAATAAGCTCGAACCCAAAGCGGATAAATGCATCTTCATAGAATACCCAAAAAATAGTTGGGTATACCTCCTATTTCAGATCCGGAAGCAAAAGTGATTGTTTCTAGAAACGAGTCCTTTCTCGAGGAAAAGTTTCTCTCGAAAGAATTGAGTGGGAGGATGGTGGAGACCTGATGAGGTTATTGAACCGTCACTTCAACTAGTGTGTAGCAGGGCACATGAAGTTGTTCCTGTGGCACCTACATCAATTGAAGTGGAAGCTTATGATAGTGATCATGAAACTTCGGATCAAGTCACTACCAAACCTCGTAGGTCGACAAGGATGCGTACTACTTCAGAGTGGTACGTAATCCTATCTTGGAAGTCATGTTGCTAGACAACAATGAACCTACGAGCTATGGAGAAGCGATGGTGGGTGCAGATTCTGACGAATGGCTCGAGGCCATAAAATCCGAGATAGGATCCATGTATAAAACAAAGTATAGACTTTGGAAGAACTACTTGATGGTCGTAAGGCTGTTGGGTGCAGATGGATTTTAAAAGGAAGACGGACAATGATGGTAAGTGTCACCATTAAGAAAGCTCGACTTGTTGTTAAGATGTTTTCCGACAAGTTCAAGGAGTTGACTACGTTGGGACTTTCTCACTCGTATCGATGCTAAGAGTCTGTTGGAATTATATTAGCAGTTACTGCATTATTTATGAAATCTTGCAGATAGGATGTCAAAACATTGTTTCCTCGACGATTTTCTTAAGGAAAGGTTGTATGTGATACAACCAGAAGGTTTTGTTAATCCTGAAAGATGCTAACAAGTACGCAAAGCTCTAGCAATCCTTCTAAGGACTGGAGTAAGCATCTCGGAGTTGGAATGTACACTTTGATGAGATGATCAAAGATTTTGGGTTTATACAAAGTTTATGAGAAACTTGTATTTCCAAAGAAGTGAGTGGGAGCACTATAGAATTTTTGATGAGTATATGTTGTTAACATATTGTTGATCAGAAATGATGTAGAATTTCTGGAAAGCATGCAGGGTTATTTGAAAAGTGTTTTTCAATGGAAAACCTGGATTAAGCTACTTGAACATTGAGCATCAAGATCTATAAGGATAGATCAAAAAACGCTTAATATTACTTTAAAATCAATACATACCGTGACAAGATTTTGAAGGAGTTCAAAATAGATCAGCAAAGAAGGAGTTCTTGGCTGTGTTACAAGGTGTGAGTATTGAGTAAGACTCAAGACCTGACCACGGCAGAAGAGAGAGAAAGGATGAAGGTCGTCCCCTATGCTTTAGACGTAGGCTCTACAATATGCTATGCTGTGTACCACACCTGAAGTGTGCCTTGCCATGAGTTAGTCAAGGGGTACAAGAGTGATCCAGGAATGGATCACATGACAGCGGTCAAACTTATCCTTAGTAACTAGTGGACTAAGGAATTTTCTCGATTATGGAGGTGGTAAAAGAGTTTGTCATAAAGGGTTACGTCGACGCAAACTTTGACACTAATCCGGATGACTCTGAGTAGTAAACTGGATTCGTATAGTAGAGCAGTTATTTGGAATAGCTCCAAGTAGCGCGTGGTAGCTGCATCTACAAAATGACATAGAGATTTGTAAAGCACACATGGATCTGAAAGGTTCAGACCCATTGACTAATAAACCTCTCTCACAAGCGAGATATGAACAAACCCCATGGGTGTTGGATTCATTACAATCACATAGTGATGTGAACTAGATTATTGACTCTAGTGCAAGTGGGGGACTGTACGAAATATGCCCTAGAGGCAATAATAAAATGGTTATTATTGTATTTCCTTGTTCATGATAATTGTCTGTTGTTCATGCTATAATTGTATTAATTGGAAACTGTAATGCATGTGTGAATACATAGACCACAACATGTCCCTAGTAAGCCTCTAGTTGACTAGCTCGTTGATCAATAGATGGTCATGGTTTCCTGACCATGGACATTGGATGTCACTGATAACAGGATCACATCATTAGGAGAATGGTGTAATGGACAAGACCCAATCCTAAGCGTAGCACAAGATCGTGTAGTTCGTTTGCTAAAGCTTTTCTAATGTCAAGTATCATTTCCTTAGACCATGAGATTGTGCAACTCCCGGATACCGTAGGAATTCTTTGGGTGTACCAAACGTCCCAACGTAACTGGGTGGCTATAAAGATGCACTATAGGTATCTCTGAAAGTGTCTGTTGGGTTGGCATGAATCGAGATTGGGATTTGTCACTCCGTGTGACGGAGAGGTATCTCTGGGGCCACTCGGTAATGCATCATCATAATGAGCTCAATGTGACTAATGAGTTAGCCACGGTGTCGGTGTCAAAACCGGTGGATCTCGGGTAGGGGGTCCCGAACTGTATGTCTAGGACGGATGGTAATAGGAGGCAGGGAACATGATGTTTTACCCAGGTTCGGGCCCTCTTGATGGAGGTAAAACCCTACGTCCTGCTTGATTAATATTGATGATATGGGTAGTACAAGAGTGGATCTACCACGAGATCGAGGAGGCTAAACCCTAGAAGCTAGCCTATGGTATGATTGTTGTGTATGGAGTTGATGATGTTGTCCTACAGACTAAAACCCTCCGGTTTATATAGACACCGGGTAGGGTTAGGGTTACATAGAGTCGGTTACAATGGTAGGAGATCTTGAATATCCGCATCGCCAAGCTTGCCTTCCACGCCAAGGAAAGTCCCATCCGGACACGGGACGTAGTCTTCAATCTTGTATCTTCATAGTCCTAGAGTCCGGTGAAGGTATAGTCCGGCTACCCGAACACCCCCTAATCCAGGACACCCTCAGTAGCCCCTGAACCAGGCTTCAATGACGACGAGTCCGGCGTGCAAATTGTCTTCGGCATTGCAAGGCGGGTTCCTCCTCCAATTCCTTCATAGAAGATTGTTAACACCAAGAGTAGTGTCCGGCTCTGCAAAATAAGTTTCCACATATTGCCATAGAGAGAATAATATTAACACAAATCCAATCTGCTGACGTACTCCGCAGTGTGCTATCACACTACGGCCAAGTCATGTACTCGAATCGTTTTTACTTTTTCACCTCAGTGTGTTTTGCGAGGCGGTTTCCTTGGCACGTCTTGTCAAAGCAGAGATCGTGTACCCCCCCTATTACGGGATTCTCATCAATACGGACGTGGATAACCCAATCGAGCCCGTTAGCATGTTTTCTCGATTAAAGGTGAGTCCCTAACGGTTACGGGGAGGGCTCCTGGTATTCAGCCTCTTATAAAGAGACCAGGGCCTTATCTTTTCTCCAACAAGTTCGCCCGTCACCTCGAGATCCAGCACCCTAGGTTCCAGATTCCGGGCGCCTCGGACCTTCGACAATGTCCGGTTCCGACCTTCAAGGCCGATGGATGCCCTCCTCCGTCACGGAGGAGGACGTGCTAAAGTTGAGAGAGGCTAAGTTCCTGACTGGCGAAATTTGGCATAGGTTGCCTGCTCAAGGGCAGGTCATCCCCAGTCCCCAGCCCGGTGAGAGCGTGGTGTTCATGTCTCACTTCCTTTGGGGGTTGGGCTTCCCAATGGATCCCTTTGTGAGGGGGCTACTGTTTTATTACGGGTTGGAATTCCACGACTTAGCTCCGGAGTCCATCCTCCATATCTCCTCGTTTATCGTTGTGTGCGAAGCGTTCCTCCATATTAACCCTCACTTCGGACTATGGCTCAAAACCTTCAAAGTGGAACCGAAGATGATCGAGGGACGGCACGCAGAGTGCGGAGGCGCTGTTATAAGCAAGAATGCTGATGCTCCATGGCCTGAGGGTTCTTTTCAAGAGGAGCTAGGCTTGTGGCAACGAGAGTGGTTTTATATCACCGCTCCCCGGAGCACCAAATGGGTGGCGCCTCCTGCCTTTCGCTCGGGTCCCCCACCATGTCTGGCATCATGGGTCAATAGAGGGTTGGATTGGGGTTTGCCCAAAGACGTGCCCTTGTTACAGGGCCGCATTAAAGATCTCTTGGAAGGAGACCTCAGCCTGGTCAAGGTGATGCAGGTCATGCTGATTCGCCGAATATTGCCCGGCAAACGTCGCCCCCTTCGCCTGTGGGAATTTAATCCAGAGGGACCGCGAGCTCTCCAGAACTTCATGGGCGCAACGCCCGCGGAGATGTATAAACTATTCTTCGGATCACAAGAGATGTGTCCGGATTCGACCGAGGATGCAGGCCTAAGCCGCAATCGCGTGGATAATCAAGTAAGCAACCTTGTGCCCGGACCTTCTATCCGTATAATTGTCATAAACTTGCCCCTAAAAGAGCCGTCCTTTTAAGCAGGAGTGGATAGCGAAGGCAAAGCTGATCAGGTGTCCGGCTCCCCTTCCTGAAACCAGGCCGGATCCCGTGCTAGTCAGGATGCTGGAGATAATGCCTTCAGAGGCGGAGGACAAGGAAGCTATGGCCTCCTCGAAGGAGGCTGCTCCGAAGGGAGGAACCGACAATTCCTCTCCTAAGGGGAAGAAGAGAGCCGCCTCTGACAACCCGGAAACCATGGCCGCGAAGCGGGGGAGAAAATCCTCGTCAGAGGGTCCGACGCCGGGGAGTTCCTCGGCCGGACTACGCCCTCAAGGGGATCAGCCCTCCAGCGAGCCATAAGTAGAGAAAGATTTTCCTTTTGAGGGATGAGGGAAATCCTTGATTTATGTCTGAGAAGATTAACCAAACCTTTACCTTGCAGTTCGGACCTCAGCCCTTCTCAGCAAAGCTCGTCTTCGGGGGATCTTCTTTCGGAGATGATGGAGAGAGGGATGCCTCCCCCTGCCGTGCCGCCTAGCGAGGCGGGCGACCCTGAGGTGTCGTCGCGGAGAGTTTCTCCGAATCCGGCAGGGACGGAAGATGGCTATGTGGCCCCCCGAGGTTCTCCGCGTCCGACCTTCGAAAGAGGTCATGGGACGAGCCCGACATCGTCTAGTGCTCGGTCGGAGGAGTTAAAGATTCTGCTGGGGCGAGCTTGTATCTCAGAGGAGCACCGTGCATTGATGGGCATGGTGATTGAAAGGATCTCATCCGCAGAGAGCGGACTGCATGAGGCCGTCAAAAGTTTACTGACGGGTTTTGAGGTACATTTAGATAATGTACACTTTTGGCAGTTGCGCATGAATAAGATGCGCCCTGTGTAGATAGTAGCCCCTGAGACTCTGCGCGTTGTCAAGAAATGACGGCGCGCTGAAAGTGCGTTATATCGACTAGAGAGGGGGGTGAATAGGCGATTTTTATGAAAGTCTTCAAAACGTGAAAGTTATGAAGACAAACAGTACAGATATGCCTATCACTTAAGCAGTGGAAGTTAGATTACACTAGGCAAGCCATGGTCAAGTATTCAATAGAGTGAAAGCACAAGACAAGTAGCTGCAGTGTAATAAGGATCAGGTAGGAAGAAGTTATGAAGCCAAACAAATCATACAGTTATGATGTGAAAACAGAAGATACAGCAAGCATCCAATGGCTTCACAATGTGTAACAGTAAGTAAAAGGAAGTGAAGATGAAACCAGTGACACGCTGAAGACAATGATTTGTTGGACCAGTTCCAGTTGCTGTGACAACTGTACGTCTGGTTGGAGCAGCTAGGTATTTAAACCAAAGGACACACAGTCCCGGACACCCAGTCCTGAACACGCAGCTCAGGACACCCAATCCTCACCGTTTTCTCCTTGAGCTAAGATGACACAGACCTCGCCCAATCACTCTGGTAAGTCTTCAAGGTAGACTCCCAAACCTTCACAGACTTCGTTCACTGGCAATCCACAATTTCTCTTGGATGCTCAGAACGCGACGCCTAACCGGCTGGAGGATGCACAGTCCTCAAGTGTAATAAGTCTTCAGATCACTCAGACAAGAAGACTTAAGTGATGCCCAATTTACTCTGGCTCTGGGTGGTTAGGGCTTTCCTCCTCGCTAGGAATTTTCTCTCAAAGGCTTCGAGGTGGGTTGCTCTCAAACGACAAAAGCCGTGCACTGAAATCTGAGCAGCCAACCGTTTATGGTTGTAGGGTATGGACTATTTATAGCCACTGGGCAACCCGACCTGATTTGTCCGAAATGACCCTGGGTCACTAAGGAACTGACACGTGTACCAACGGTCAGATTTCAAACTCACACGGCAACTTTACTTGGACTACAAGTAAAGCTGACTTGTCCGACTCTGGACAAGATTTGCTCTCATAGTCTTCGCTCGAAGATATAGTTTTGAATTAGGCATCACTTCAGTCATTCTAACTGGTTCTCTTGGACCCCACTTAACAGTACGGTGGTTCCTATGACTCAACACAAATGAAATAAAACTACGAAGAATCTAAGTCTTCGAGTTCCATAGGCTTCACATGGTGTCTTCTCTTGTCATAGTCTTCAATGTGAATATCTTCAAATACCACCATTGTCTTCAATGTCTTCGTACATTTTTAGGGGTCATCTCTGGTAGTAAAACCGAATCAATGAGGGACTTCTACCTGTGTTATCCTGCAATTCTCACAAACACATTAGTCCCTCAACTAGGTTTGTCGTCAATACTCCAAAACCAACTAGGGGTGGCACTAGATGCACTTACACGTGCGGAGGATCATAATCCCAGATCTAAGATGTCGCCTTTGAATGCAGGCGGCAGGGTGTCCGGAATCGAGCCGAACTGACGATTTTGCTGGACTAAAGCGGCAACTAGATGTGGCAGAAGCCGACATCGCGCTTGTCAACAAGCGGCTTGAGGAGGCTCAAGGTATGCAATTCCCCAGGCGGCATGAGGTAAGAATAGTTTGATCCCTTTGTCTCACAATGTGTGTGCTTGACGCAGATGGTGCGGCCGCCATGGAGAGTCTTAGGGCAGAATTTGCCCGAGCTAAAGAACAAGCCAGAGAAAGTGATGCGGCCGCCAAGAAAGCCCTTGAAGAGCTGAGAGCCGAACGGGCTGCCCATTGCCGAAGCAAGGAAGAGATGGCCGAGATGGCCGAAAAGTTAAAAAGCGCTACAGACCATTGCAGATTTCTTGAAAAAGAAGACCTGGCGAAATAGACGGACTTAGAGAAGGCCGCTGCCAATGCCAAGGACGCGCGCTCTGCGATGAGAGCTGCGAAGGAGGAGCTGCGTCAGGCCGAACAGATTGCGGCTAGAAAGCCCTTTATGCTGCGAAGGAAATTTTGTGATCCGAAGTTTGCTCCGTTGGACCGAATGTGGAGTGTGGAGGATACCTATCTGGACTTGGCAGCGAGTGCTGCTGATGCGACCGAACACTTTCGAGATCAGAAGGATCGCGAAGTGGAAAAGCTTTTCTGGTTGCAGTTTCACAATCCAGAGCGTCCACTAGCAGTGGACGATCGTTTGGCTCAATGGGCCGAACTGAATAGGTTGTCCGGACTCACCATGAAGTACGTCATGGGTTATCTGTGGCCGGGGAGATCGGAGCCGAAGAGTTATTTCAACTTGGTGCAGCAATTCCTTGACGCAGTGCCGCGTATAAATGCAATGAAGAGGTCAGCATGCATAGAGGGCGCACGGATGGCTCTTGCCCGTGTTAAGACATACTGGGCGGAGATGGAGACCACCGTTGTTGCGTCCCGAGATTCGGACAAAAGCCGAGTACCCTCCGAGCACTATTTTCAGGAAGTCCTTGAAGGCGCTCGTGTAATAGAGACGCAGTGCTCGAAAGATGCTATGTTATGATAGCATATGTAATTATAAAGTAATATTTTGATAAACTATAGTGGTCTTTTTTATACTTGTGCCTCAAGTATTGTAATATTTTGAAAGATGGCAGTCGTTGGCTTCAGCCCCCACACACATAGTGCGGGGGTGCTCACAGAAAACGCATTCTCACACTTAACCCAATGTATTGGTCCTACAAAGGAGGTGATAGCGCAGCGGGCCAGGCAACCGGACTATAATGCTTTAACACTTTCACTTAGCCATAGGAGTTTGAAAATGAGACTCTTTAGGTAGCTCCTTGGTGGCAACTGCGCTCGTCCGAATTCGGGGCGCGTATGTGCCTGACCGGGAAGCGGAGGAATCCGATAGATTCCGATAGGTCATCGAGTGGCTGACCAGTCTCACGCTACATCATGACAGTCAGTTTTCGGCTTTCTCTACTGAGGTGCTCGCCCTGGCCGAACCGGGGGCACAATCGCAGTAGTTCTCCTGGTGCTACCTTAGCCGATAGAGCAGAACTTAAGGTAGCCGAACTCAGGAGCCGGGCAACCCAACATTTGACCAAAGACATGATTCGGAGCTGATGCATATAATGCCAAAACCCGCGACGCCGAACACTCCCTAAGGCGTTCGGTCTTTATGAATGCGGGCCAAACAACACTCTTCATTAAAAAAGCCCCTAGTGTCCAGGTACGCGCAAAAATTCTGACATGGCCACATGCCAAGACGCCAGCCTCCTCCTTGGTTATACTGGAAAGAAAAAACCAGGGGAGGTGTAGCAACAAGAGGCAGTAAGAAAGGTTTACGCAGGGTCTTAATCTAAAAAGAATCCTTTAGGACGGGTCCCTACTGCACGTCTGCGCCCGTGTCTCCGTTGTGCCGTATCCTGGACGGGCCCCGCACGACGTTCATCTGTAAAAGAGAGGAACTGAGTTTGGGTCATGCCGGAAAATGTAAAAATAAGCAAAATATAAAGTAAAATATGGAAGTTTGAGCTTTATTGTCTCTTATTGTATATGCGTGGAGCCCCTAGTGCGGGGGTATATGGCCACTAAGCCTGCATCAATGATGATTTTGTACCGAACTCGTCTATCCGCGTTCGTGGTCTTTAATGACCTATTTTGAAGTTTTTTGGCCGGTGAGGCCATTTTGCTGTGGGGCTGTCAAGGCGGCCGCACAGTCCTCCGCTTGGGGAGGTGCACTTTAGTGCTTCCCCTTCAAAGAGATGATGCCTCGTGGTTTGGGCATCTTAAGCGTAAGAGATGCATAATGCGGTATTGCGTTAAAGCGAGCGAAAGCTTCGCGTCCCAGTAGTGCTTGATAGCGACTTGAGAACGGGACGATATGGAAGGTCAGCTTTTCACAGCAGAAGTTATCGGTAGAGCCGAATATGACTTCGAGCCGGAGAAAACCCATACAACGGGTGTCTGGACCAGGTATTACCCCTTGAAAGGAGGTTTTGCTACGGCGGATTCTTGCTAGGTTTATCCTCATGTGCTGGATTGTATCCTGATATATCAGGTTTAGTCCACTGCCGCCGTCCATAAGGACATTTGAAAACTGGAGTCCGCCAATTATTGGATCAAGTATCAAGGCAGTCCAGCCTGCATTCTTGATATTTCTAGAATAATCTAGCTGATCGAAGATGATCGGTTTTGACAACCAGTGGCCGGACCCTTTGGGGATGGGCCGTGTGGTGCGTACCTTTACGGACGCCGCATGTTTTGTTATGTGAAGTGAGTTCACTGTTTTTACTTCCTGTGGGAAGTTCTTTTGTTTCCTGGTACTCTGCCTTTGGGGTTCGTCCTCGTCTTCGCTTGGAATGTCGAGCCCCTTGTGTTCAGCATTGAGTCTGCCGGATTGTTTGAAAACCCAACAGTCTCTGTGGGTATGGTTAGCAGGCTTCCCGGGAGTACTGTGTATCTGACATATCCTGTCCAGGATTTTATTTAGGTTGGATGGATCGTCCCTGTTATCCTGGGGGGGCGGTTTTTCCTGATTTTGTCGTGAGCCTTTGAATCCGGCATTGACTGTCGTGCTCTTCGGACTTTTGTCCTTAGTCCGGCGACGGTCCTTGTTGCGTCGTGGTTTTCCGTTTCCATCCCTAGTTTCGGATGTACTTGGGTCGCTGGGGCTGCACCTTGCCAACCAGTTGTCCTCCCCTGCACAAAAGCGGGTCATGAGGTTTGTTAGTGCGGCCATTGTTCTCGGCTTTTCTTGGCCGAGGTGTCTCGCGGGCCAATTGTCTCGGACGTTATGCCTGAAAGCTGCTAAGGCTTCGGCGTCCGGACAGTCGACTATCTGATTCTTTTTAGTGAGGAATCTATTCCAGAACTGCCGAGCTGATTCTCCGGGTTGTTGAGTTATGTGACTAAGATCGTCTGCATCCGGAGGGCGGACATAGGTCCCTTGAAAGTTTGCTCGGAAAGCATCCTCGAGCTCTTCCCAGCTTCCAGTTGTGTTTTTGGGAAGGCTTTCACTACTGGAATCAGCTACTTTGCCATCTGCCAGCCCTTTGCCGTCAGCTAGCGGACGGCAAAGAAGCTCTTTGCCATCAGCTACGTGAAAGCAGACGGCAAAGAACAGGCTGATGGCAAAGAAAGCCTTTGCCATTAGCCTGTTCTTTGCCGTCTGCTAGCTGACGGCAAAGAATCTTTGCCGTCTGCTAGCAGACGGCAAAGAGGGAGGGGGGCCACTGAGGAGCTGGTTAAAAAATACTTAATGGCCCCCCTCTTTGCCGTCTGCTAGCGGACGGCAAAGTAGCTGATTCCTGTAGTGTTTTAAGCCAATGCCGTGCTGGCCCTTTAAGCTTAAGGGGTAAATATTTTATGGCATGGAGATCATTTCCTCTAGCCATGTGTATGTGGAGGATATAATCCTCTATCCAGACTCCAGGGTCTATTGTTCCATCGTATGCCTCTATGTTTACTGGTTTGAACCCCTCTGGAAATTCATGGTCCAGGACCTCATCGGTGAAACATAGAGGGTGTGCGGCACCCCTGTATTTGGGTGTGCCGGATTCTGATGATGGCTTCATAGCATTGCTTACGAGAGCTTGCTTTCTTGGCCCATAAATGGACCTGACTGGGCCATGATGCGAATCCTTAAGTGGGTTGCTTGCCGATTTGAGTGCGGCGCTGCTTGCCACTTTATGGGGTCGTCTATCCGACCGTGTGGCTTTCTCATTTTTTGAATGCGAGGGCTCTAGGGCCTCTTTGTCGAATTCAGGCAGTAGCTTTCTTTTCGGATAGCTTTTAGTGCGGCGACTGTCGCCGTATTTATCTGTGGTATTGATTACTTTGCTCCATCTAATCCGGAGTGCATCTTCCGCTGTTTTTAGCTTCCGCTTCTGCTTTTTTAGGCTGCGTGCAGTTGCAACGAGCCTCTCATGGAGATTCTTCTGTTCCATATGTTTATCCGATGTAAGGTCGTCCGAATGTCGTTTTCGCCGGAGGAGGGGCGTTCGGTTTCTCTATCCGTATTGCCCTGTTCGGACGGCTGCTCTAAGGCCTGCTCGTCGTCTACCGGCTTGTCCTGCTCTATGGCTGGGTTTTTATCGAGGCGGGGCTTGGGTCGGCGTTTACGCCGATGCTTTGATTGCTTTTCGGGGGGTCGATCTCCCGTTCCCTCCCCTTTTTCCTCGTTGTCGCTTCCTTTAGGGGTATCCACCATGTACACATCGTGAGATGAGGTGGCTGTCCAATGCCCTATGGGTGTTGGTTCGTTGGTATCTCCTGCATCGTCATCCATACTGTCGATGTCTCCGGAGTCGAAGTTGAGCACGTCGTTTAAATTGTCGACAGTGGCTACCAAGTGGGTGGTGGGTGGGCCTGAATTTCTTCATCGTCCGTATCCCATCCTTGCTGGCCGTAATCCGGCCAGGGCTCTCCTGATAAAGAGAGAGACTTAAGAGAATTCAGGATGACGCCAAAAGGCGAGTGCTGAAAGATGTCTGCAGCGGTGAACTCCATTATCGGCGCCCAATCGGATTCGATCGGCAGGGGGGTTCAGAGTCTGGGGAGGAGTCCGGATCCTCGGAGTCACGGGTCATGCAGAGTGCGGGCCTAGCATTCGGCTCGATCGCCTTTGAGATCGCAGCCCCCGAGGTGGCGCCCAACCGCTCGTCCTTGATTGGCGCAATAGGCTCCGAGTTAGAGGTCGGAACTGATGCGTGAGCGGCCTCCAGGACACTGCCCGGAGGCAGAGCTAGATCATGCCCCTCGAGATAGTGCGGCGCGCTTGGCCGTGGCTCGAACCCATCGAAGGTCAAGTCTCCGCGGTTGCCAGCCGTGTAGTTTAAGCTTCCAAACATGACTTGATGGCCAGGGGCATTGCTTTCGATCTGCTCCAAGTGGCCAAGAGAATTGGCCCACAGAGCGAAGTCGCCGAAGATGAAGATCTGTCCAGGGAGAAAAGTCTCACCCTGGACCGCATCGTTGTTGATGATCAAAGGAGCCATCGGACCTAACGGCGATGACACAGAGGAACTCTCAATGAAAGCACCAATGTCGGTGTCAAAACCGGCGGATCTCGGGTAGGGGGTCCCGAACTGTGCGTCTAGGCCGGATGGTAACAGGAGGCAGGGAACACGATGTTTTACCCAGGTTCAGGCCTTCTTGATGGAGGTAAAACCCTACGTCCTGCTTGATTAATATTGATGATATGGGTAGTACAAGAGTGGATCTACCACGAGATCGAGGAGGCTAAACCCTAGAAGTTAGCCTATGGTATGATTGTTGTGTATGGAGTTGATGATGTTGTCCTACGGACTAAAACCCTCCGGTTTATATAGACACCGGGTAGGGTTAGGGTTACATAGAGTCGGTTACAATGGTAGGAGATCTTGAATATCCGCATCGCCAAGCTTGCCTTCCACGCCAAGGAAAGTCCCATCCGGACACGGGACGTAGTCTTCAATCTTGTATCTTCATAGTCCTGGGGTCCGGCTGAAGGTATAGTCCGGCTACCCGAACACCCCCTAATCCAGGACTCCCTCACACGGGATCATGCATTACGGAACGAGTAAAGAGACTTGCCGGTAACGAGATTGAACGAGGTATTGGGATACCGTCGATCGAATCTCGGGCAAGTAACATACCGATAGACAAAGGGAATTGTATACATGATTGATTGAATCCCCGACATCGTGGTTCATCCGATGAGATCATCGTGGAACATGTGGGAGCCAATATGGGTATCCAGATCCCGCTATTGGTTATTGGCCGAAGAGATGTCTCGGTCATGTCTGCATGGTTCCCGAACCCGTAGGGTCTACACACTTAAGGTTCGGTGACGCTAGAGTTGTTATGGGAAATAGTATGTGGTTACCGAAGGTTGTTCCTAGTCCCGGATGAGATCCCGGACGTGACGAGGAGTTCCGGAATGGTCCGGAGGTGAAGATCGATATATTGGACGAAGGGTATTGAAGTCCGGAATTGTTTTGGGGGTACCGGGTGACGACCAGCGTGTCCGAAAGTAGTTTCGGAGGCCCCGACAAGCGTTGGGGAGCCTTATGGGCAAAGGGGAAGGGGCACACCAGCCCACTAAGGGGCTTTGTGCCCCTCCCACCCCATCTCACATAACTTGGAGAGGTGGGGGCGCCTCCCCTAGGGCAGCCATGAAGGAAATATGCCCTAGAGGCAATAATAAAGTTATTATTTATTTCCTTATATCATGATAAATGTTTATTATTCATGCTAGAATTGTATTAACCGGAAACATAATACATGTGTGAATACATAGACCAACAGAGTGTCACTAGTATGCCTCTACTTGACTAGCTCGTTAATCAAAGATGGTTATGTTTCCTAACCATGAACAAAGAGTTGTTATTTGATTAACGAGGTCACATCATTAGTTAAATGATCTGATTGACATGACCCATTCCATTAGCTTAGCACCCGATCGTTTAGTATGTTGCTATTTCTTTCTTCATGACTTATACATGTTCCTATAACTATGAGATTATGCAACTCCCGTTTACCGGAGGAACACTTTGGGTACTACCAAACGTCACAACGTAACTGGGTGATTATAAAGGAGTACTACAGGTGTCTCCAATGGTAGATGTTGGGTTGGCGTATTTCGAGATTAGGGTTTGTCACTCCGATTGTCGGAGAGGTATCTCTGGGCCCTCTCGGTAATGCACATCACATAAGCCTTGCAAGCACTGCAACTAATATGTTAGTTGTGAGATGATGTATTACGGAACGAGTAAAGAGACTTGCCGGTAACGAGATTGAACTAGGTATTGGATACCGACGATCGAATCTCGGGCAAGTAACATACCGATGACAAAAGGGAACAATGTATGTTGTTATGCGGTCTGACCGATAAAGATCTTCGTAGAATATGTAGGAGCCAATATGGGCATCCAGGTCCCGCTATTGGTTATTGACCGGAGACGTGTCTCGGTCATGTCTACATTGTTCTCGAACCGTAGGGTCCGCATGCTTAACGTTACGATGACAGTTATTATGAGTTTATGCATTTTGATGTACCGAAGGTTGTTCGGAGTCCCGGATGAGATCACGGACATGACGAGGAGTCTCGAAATGGTCGAGACGTAAAGATTGATATATTGGAAGCCTATGTTTGGACATAGGAAGTGTTCTGGGTGAAATCGGGATTTTACCGGAATACCGGGAGGGTTACCGGAACCCCCCGGGAGACTAATGGGCCTATTGGGCCTTAGTGGAAAAGAGAGAAGGGGCAGCCCACAGCCTAGCCGCGCCCCCCCCCCCTTCCCCAAGTCCTAGTAGGACTAGGAGAAGGGGCCGGCCCCCCTCTCTCTCCTTTCCCCCCCGGGAGTCCTAATAGGATTAGGATTGGAGGCTCCCTCTGCGCCTCCCTCTCCCTGGCCGGCCGGCTCCCCCTCCTCCAACCTTTATATACGGGGGCAGGGGGCACCCCAAGACACACAAGTTGATCCTTGAGATCGTTCCTTAGCCGTGTGCGGTGCCCCCTGCCACCAAATTCCACCTCGATCATACCGTTACAGTGCTTAGGCGAAGCCCTGCGTCGGTAGTACATCAAGATCGTCATCACGCCGTCGTGCTGACGGAACTCTTCCTCGACGCTTTGCTGGATCGGAGCCCGAGGAACGTCATCGAGCTGAACGTGTGCTAAGAACTCGGAGGTGCCGGAGTAACGGTGCTTGGATCGGTCGGATCGGGAAGAAGACGTACGACTACTTCCTCTATGTTGTGTGATCGCTTCCGCAGTCGGTCTGCGTTGGTACGTAGACAACACTCTTCCCTCTCGTTGCTGTGCATCACCATGATCTTGCGTGTGCGTAGGAAAATTTTCGAAATTACTGCGTTCCCCAACAGTGGCATCCGAGCCTAGGTTTTATGGTTTGATGTTATATGCACGAGTAGAACACAAGTGAGTTGTGGGCGATACAAGTCATACTGCCTACCAGCATGTCATACTTTGGTTCGGCGGTATTGTTGGACGAGACGATCCGGACCAACCTTACGCGTACTCTTACGCGAGACCGGTTCCCTCGACGTGCTTTGCACATAGATGGCTTGCGGAAGACTGTCTCTCCAACTTTAGTTGAACCAAGTGTGACTACGCCCGGTCCTTGAGAAGGTTAAAACGGAGTCTATTTGACGAACTATCGTTGTGGTTTTGATGCGTAGGTGAGATGAGTTCTTACTTAAGCCCGTAGCAGCCACGTAAAACTTGCAACAACAAAGTAGAGGACGTCTAACTTGTTTTTGCAGGGTATGTTGTGATGTGATATGGTCAAGGCATGATGCTGATTTTATTGTATGAGATGATCATGTTTTGTAACCGAGTTATCGGCAACTGGCAAGAGCCATATGGTTGTCGCTTTATTGTATGCAATGCAATCGCGATGTAATGCTTTACTTTATTACTAAGCAGTAGTGATAGTCGTGGAAGCATAAGATTGGCGAGACGACAACGATGCTACGATGGAGATCAAGGTGTCGCGCCGGTGACGATGGTGATCATGACGGTGCTTCGGAGATGGAGATCACAAGCACAAGATGATGATGGCCATATCATATCACTTATATTGATTGCATGTGATGTTTATCCTTTTATGCATCTTATCTTGCTTTGATTGACGGTAGCATTATAAGATGATCTCTCACTAAATTATCAAGAAGTGTTCTCCCTGAGTATGCACCGTTGCCAAAGTTCGTCGTGCCCAGACACCACGTGATGATCGGGTGTGATAAGCTCTACGTCCAAATACAATGGGTGCAAAACAGTTGCACACGCGGAATACTCAGGTTATACTTGACGAGCCAAGCATATACAGATATGGCCTCGGAACACGGAGACCGAAAGGTCGAGCGTGAATCATATAGTAGATATGATCAACATAACGATGTTCACCATTGAAAACTACTCCATCTCACGTGATGATCGGTTATGGTTTAGTTGATTTGGATCACGTGATCACTTAGAGGATTAGAGGGATGTCTATCTAAGTGGGAGTTCATAAGTAATATGATTAAATTGAACTTAAATTTATCATGAACTTAGTCCTGGTAGTATCTTGCAAATCATGTTGTAGATCAATAGCTCGCGTTGTTGCTTCCCTATGTTTATTTTGATATGTTCCTAGAGAAAATTGTGTTGAAAGATGTTAGTAGCAATGATGCGGATTGGATCCGTGATCTGAGGTTTATCCTCATTGCTGCACAGAAGAATTATGTCCTTGATGCACCGCTAGGTGACAGACCTATTGCAGGAGCAGATGCAGACGTTATGAACGTTTGGCTAGCTCAATATGATGACTACTTGATAGTTTAGTGCACCATGCTTAACAGCTTAGAATCGGGACTTCAAAGACGTTTTTAACGTCATGGACCATATGAGATGTTCCAGGAGTTGAAGTTAATATTTCAAGCAAATACCCGAGTTGAGAGACATGAAGTCTCCAGCAAGTTCTATAGCTAAAAGATGGAGGAGAATCGCTCAACTAGTGAGCATGTGCTCAGATTGTCTGGGTACTACAATCGCTTAAATCAAGTGGGAGTTAATCTTCCAGATAAGATAGTGATTGACAGAATTCTCTAGTCATCATCACTAAGTTAGTAGAACTTCGTGATGAACTATAATATGCAAGGGATAACGGAAACAACTCCCAAGCTCTTCGTGATGCTGAAATCAACGAAGGTAGAAATCAAGAAAAACATCAAGTGTTGATGGTTGACAAGACCACTAGTTTCAAGAAAAGGGCAAAGGGAAGAAGGGGAACTTCAAGAAGAACGGCAAGCAAGTTGCTGCTCAAGTGAAGAAGCCCAAGTCTGATCCTAAGCCTGAGACTAAGTGATTCTGCTGCAAAGGGACTGGTCACTGGAAGCGGAACTACCCCAAGTGATTGGCGGATAAGTAGGATGGCAAAGTGAACAACAGTATATTTGATATACATGTTATTGATGTGTACTATACTAGTGTTTATAGCAACCCCTCAGTATTTGATGCTAGTTCAGTTGCTAAGATTAGTAACTCAAAACGGGAGTTGCAAAATAAACAGAGACTAGTTAAGGGTGAAGTGACGATGTGTGTTGGAAGTAGTTCCAAGATTGATATGATCATCATCGCACACTCCCCTATACTTTCGGGATTAGTGTTGAACTTAAATAAGTGTTATTTGGTTTTTGCGTTGAGCATGAATATGATTTGATCATGTTTATTGTAATACGGTTATTCATTTAAGTAAAAGAATAAATTGTTGTTCTCTTTACATGAATAAAACCTTATATGGTTACACACCCAATGAAAATAGTTCATTGGATCTCGATCTTAATAATACACATATTCATAATATTGAAACCAAAAGATGCAAAGTTAATAATGATAGCGCAACTTATTTGTGGCACTGCTGTTTAGGTCATATTGGTGTAAAGCGCATGAAGAAACTCCATGCTGATGGGCTTTCGGAATCACTTGATTATGAATCACTTGATACTTGCGAACCATGCCTTTTGGGCAAGATGACTAAAACGCCGTTCTCCGGAACAATGGAGCGAGAAAAGATTTATTGGAAATCATACATACTGATGTATGTGGTCCGATGAATATTGCTCGCGATAGGTATCATTATTTTCTGATCTTCACAGATGATTTGAGCAGATATGAGTATATCTACTTGATGAAACATAAGTCTGAAACATTTGAAAAGTTCAAAGAATTTAAGAGTGAAGTGGAAAATCATCGTGACAAGAAAATAAAAGTTTCTACGATATGATCGCAGAGGTAAAATATTTGAGTTACGAGTTTGGTCTTCAATTAAAACAATGTGGAATAGTTTCACAAAATCATGCCACATGGAACACCACAGCATAATGGTGTGTCCGAACGTCATAACCGTACTTTATTGGATATAGTGCAATCTATGATGTATCTTACCGATCTACCACTATCGTTTTGGGGTTATGCATTAGAGACAGCTGCATTCACATTAAAAAAGGGCACCATCTAAATCCGTTGAGACGACACCATGTGAACTATGGTTTGGCAAGAAACCTGAGCTGTCGTTTCTAAAAAAATTTGGGGTTGCGATGCTTATATGAAAAGGTTTCATCCTGATAAGCTCAAACTCAAATCGGAGAAGTGCGTCTTCATAGGATATCCAAAGGAAACTATTGGATAAACCTTCTATCACAGATCCGAAGGCAAGACTTTTGTTGCTAAAATTCGGAAACTTTCTGGAGAAGAAGTTTCTCTCGAAAGAAGTTAGTGGGAGGAAAGTAGAACTTGACGAGGTAACTGTACCTGCTCCCTTATTGGAAAATAGTACATCACAGAAAACTGTTTCTGCGACACCTATACCAATCAGTGAGGAAGCTAATGATGATGATCATGAAGCTTCAGAACAAGATACTACTGAACCACGTAGATCAACCAGAGTGAGATCCGCACCAGAGTGGTACGGTAGTCCAGTTCTGGAAGTCATGATGCTAGATCATGATGAACCTACGAACTATGAAGAAGCGATGGTGAGCCCAGATTCCGCAAAGTGGCTTGAGGCCATGAAATCTGAGATGGGATCCATGTATGAAAACAAAGTATGGACTTTGGTTGACTTGCCCGATGATCGGCAAGCAATAGAAAATAAATGGATCTTCAAGAGGAAGACAGACGCTGATAGTAGTGTTACTATCTACAAAGCTAGAATTGTCGCAAAAGGTTTTCGACAAGTTCAAGGTGTTGACTACGATGAGATTTTCTCACTCGTATCTATGCTTAAGTCTGTCCGAATCATGTTAGTAATTGCCGCGTTTTATGAAATCTGGCAAACGGATAAACAAAACTACATTCCCTAATGGATTAATTAAAGAAGAGTTGTATATGATGCAACCAGAAGGTTTTGTCAATCCAAAAGGTGCTAACAAAATGTGCAAGCACCAGCGATCCATCTGTGGACTGGTGCAAGCATCTCGGAGTTGGAATATACGCTTTGATGAGTTGATCAAAGCATATAGTTTTATACAGACTTGCGGTGAAGCCTGTATTTACGAGAAAGTGAGTGGGAGCACTACAGCATTTCTGATAAGTATATGTGAATGACATATTGTTGATCGGAAATAATGTAGAATTATTCTGTAAAGCATAAAAGGAGTGTTTGAAAGGAGTTTTTCAGAGAAAGACTTCGGTAAAGCTGCTTACATATTGAGCTTCAAGATCTATAGAGATAGATCAAGACGCTTGATAAGTTTTTCAATAAGTACATACCTTGACAAGATTTTGAAGTAGTTCAAAATGGAACAGTCAAAGAAAAGGTTTCTTGCCTGTGTTACAAGGTGTGAAGTTGAGTAAAGACTCAAAGCCCGACCACGGCAGAAGATAGAAAGAGAATGAAAGTCATTCCCTATGCCTCATTCATAGGTTCTATAAAGTATGCCATGCTGTGTACCGGATCTATTGTATACCCTACACTGATTTGGCAAGGGAGTACAATAGTGATCTAGGAGTAGATCACTGGACAGCGGTCAGAATTATCCTTAGTGAAATAAGGAAATGTTTCTCGATTATGGACGTGACAAAAAGGTTCGTCGTAAAGGGTTACGTCGATACAAGTTTTTGACACTGATCCAGATGATTCTAAATCTGGATACATATTGAAAGTGGGAGCAATTAGCTAGAGTAGCTCCGTGTAGAGCATTGTAGACATAGAACTTGCAAAATACTTACGAATCTGAATGTGACAGACCCGTTGACTAAAATTATCTCACAAGCAAAACATGATCACACCTTAGTACTCTTTGGGTGTTAATCACATAGATATGTGAACTAGATTGCTGACTCTAGTAATCCCTTTGAGTGTTGGTCACATGACGATGTGAACTATGGGTGTTAATCACATGGTGATGTGAACCATTGCTGCTGAATCACATGGCGATGTGAACTAGATTATTGACTCTAGTGCAAGTGGGAGACTGAAGGAAATATGCCCTAGAGGCAATAATAAAGTTATTATTTATCATGATAAATGTTTATTATTCATGCTAGAATTGTATTAACCGGAAACATAATACATGTGTGAATACATAGACCAACAGAGTGTCACTAGTATGCCTCTACTTGACTAGCTCGTTAATCAAAGATGGTTATGTTTCCTAACCATGAACAAAGAGTTGTTATTTGATTAACAAGGTCACATCATTAGTTGAATGATCTGATTGACATGACCCATTCCATTAGCTTAGCACCCGATCGTTTAGTATGTTGCTATTGCTTTCTTCATGACTTATACATGTTCCTATAACTATGAGACTATGCAACTCCCGTTTACCGGAGGAACACTTTGGGTACGACCAAACGTCACAACGTAACTGGGTGATTATAAAGGAGTACTACAGGTGTCTCCAATGGTAGATGTTGGGTTGGCGTATTTCGAGATTAGGGTTTGTCACTCCGATTGTCGGAGAGGTATCTCTGGGCCCTCTCGGTAATGCACATCACATAAGCCTTGCAAGCACTGCAACTAATATGTTAGTTGTGAGATGATGTATTACGGAACGAGTAAAGAGACTTGCCGGTAACGAGATTGAACTAGGTATTGGATACCGACGATCGAATCTCGGGCAAGTAACATACCGATGACAAAAGGGAACAACGTATGTTGTTATGCGGTCTAACCGATAAAGATCTTCGTAGAATATGTAGGAGCCAATATGGGCATCCAGGTCCCGCTATTGGTTATTGACCGGAGACGTGTCTCGGTCATGTCTACATTGTTCTCGAACCGTAGGGTCCGCACGCTTAACGTTACGATGACAGTTATTATGAGTTTATGCATTTTGATGTACCGAAGGTTGTTCGGAGTCCCGGATGAGATCACGGACATGACGAGGAGTCTCGAAATGGTCGAGACGTAAAGATTGATATATTGGAAGCCTATGTTTGGACATAGGAAGTGTTCCGAGTGAAATCGGGATTTTACCGGAATACCGGGAGGGTTACCGGAACCCCCCAGGAGACTAATGGGCCTATTGGGCCTTAGTGGAAAAGAGAGAAGGGGCAGCCCACAGCCTAGCCGCGCCCCCCCCTTCCCCAAGTCCTAGTAGGACTAGGAGAAGGGGCCGGCCCCCCTCTCTCTCCTTTCCCCCCCGGGAGTCCTAATAGGATTAGGATTGGAGGGGGGAGTCCTACTCCCGGTGGGAGTAGGACTCCCTCTGCGCCTCCCTCTCCCTGGCCGGCCGGCTCCCCCTCCTCCAACCTTTATATACGGGGGCAGGGGGCACCCCAAGACACACAAGTTGATCCTTGAGATCGTTCCTTAGCCGTGTGCGGTGCCCCCTGCCACCAAATTCCACCTCGATCATACCGTTACAGTGCTTAGGCGAAGCCCTGCGTCGGTAGTACATCAAGATCGTCATCACGCCGTCGTGCTAACGGAACTCTTCCTCGACGCTTTGCTGGATCGGAGCCCGAGGAACGTCATCGAGCTGAACGTGTGCTAAGAACTCGGAGGTGCCGGAGTAACGGTGCTTGGATCGGTCGGATCGGGAAGAAGACGTACGACTACTTCCTCTATGTTGTGTGATCGCTTCCGCAGTCAGTCTGCGTTGGTACGTAGACAACACTCTTCCCTCTCGTTGCTGTGCATCACCATGATCTTGCGTGTGCGTAGGAAAATTTTCGAAATTACTGCGTTCCCCAACAAGCCACCCCTCCCGGCTTGGGGGGCAAGTTTCCTAGGGGTGGGGGCGCCCAAACCCATCTAGGGTTTTCCCTGTGGCCGTCGCCCCTCCCCTAGGGAACCCTAGGGCGCCTCCTCCACTCCCCTCACCCTATATATAGTGAGGGAGAGAGAGGGCAGCCGCACCCCTTCCCTGGCGCAGCCCCTCCCTCCTCCAACTCTTCCTTCTCCTCCGTAGAGCTTGGCGAAGCCCTGCAGGAATACCACGAGCTCCACCACCACGCCGTCGTGCTGCCGGAGTTCTCCCTCAACTTCTCCTCTCCCCTTGCTTGATCAAGAAGGAGGAGACGTCCCCGGGCTGTATGTGTGTTGAACGCGAAGGCGCCGTCCGTTCGGCGCTAGATCGGATCTTCCGCGATTTGAATCGCCGCGAGTACGACTCCATCAACCGCGTTCTTGTAACGCTTCCGCTTAGAGATCTTCAAGGGTATGACGATGCACTCCTTCTCTCTCGTTGCTAGCATCTCCTAGATTGATCTTGGTGACACGTAGGAAAATTTTGAATTATTGCTACGTTCCCCAACAGCCAAGAGGTGGCGCCCCCTCCCCTAGCCCAAACTGAACTGGACTAGGGCTATGGGCGTCGGCCCCCTTTCCTTCTCTTCTCCTACGCCTTCCCCCCTTCTCCTTGTGGAAGTAGGAAAGGGGGGGCCGAATCCTACTTGGAGTAGGATTCCTCCCCCCTTGGGCGCGCCAACCCTGGCCGGCCTCCTCCTCCCTCCCCCCTTTATATACATGGGAGGGGGGCACCCCATAGACACACAAGTTGACCTTTAGCCGTGTGCGGTGCCCCCCTCCACAATTTTACACCTCGGTCATATTGTCGTAGTGCTTAGGCGAATCCCTTCGTCAGAACTTCATCATCACCATCAACACGCCGTCGTGCTGACGGAACCCACCCTCGGCCTCAGCTGGATCAAGAGTACGAGGGACGTCACCGAGCTGAACGTGTGCAGATCGCGGAGGTGACGTGCGTTCGGTACTTGATCGGTTGGATCGCGAAGACGTTCGACTACATCAACCGCGTTACTAAATGCTTCCGCTTTCGGTCCACGAGGGTACGTAGACACACTCTCCCCTCTCGTTGCTATGCATCTCCTAGATAGATCTTGCGTGATCATAGGAATTTTTTTGAAATACTGCATTCCCCAACATACTTTAGTGATCTAAACGCTCTTATATTTCTTTATAGAGGGAGTACTACAGAAGGATATAAAATTTTATCGCTATAGAACACAACAACTTTATTGACTCAAAGGAAACAAAAAGATAAATATGCTCCCATAAGCGCTTTTCTTTAATGTCTTTTAGCTAGGCATGGTGTTCTGGGGATAGTTTGAAGTTTTCTCATTATTATTTTCCAGGGAATTATTTTCTCTCATAATGGTTTCATATGGTAATATATTTTCTTCCTTGGAAATGCCACGTACTTTCCTCATTGGAAATTGAAATATTATATGTCCTCTTCCTTTATGTCAATGACATCCCAATGGTTCTTTTAAATGGTCTTCCTAATGTGATAGGACATGAAGGATTGCATTCAATATCTATTACTATAAAATCACTGGTAACATAAATTTTCTATTTGCATTTATAGGGACATCATTTGTTCTTCCCAATGGCCTTTTAATGGTTGAATCAACCAAATGTAAACTTAAAGAACAATCAAACATAGATCTTAATCCAAGTACATCATATAATGCTTTTGGCATGGTAGAGACACTAGCACCAAGATCACATAATGCATTACCTACAAAGTTATTAATTATGATCTTGATATTAGGTTCCCAACCATCTTATAATTTTCTTGGAATAGAAACTTCTTCTTCATATTTTTCTTCTCTAGCTTTTAAGAGAGCTCCTACAATTCTCTATTGTATTCACTAGCATTAGGATTTATAACAAACTTGTGCAAAACCTTTATCACTTCAGTAAGAGTGCAATCATCATAATAAAAAATTACCATCTAAAACAGTGGGATAAATACTACCTAAAGTTTTGATCTCTCTCCAAACCCGCTTTTAGCAATACTGCAATCAGATTTAACACTCTCTAAAATAGTGGGATCATTGCTATATAAAGTCATGACCTCTCCAATCCTGCCTTTATAATCATGGAAAGTAATATGAATTATCATAGGGTTATCCGCAATAGAGGTCCAACAAAACTTATAGTTTTGACCTCTTCAATCCCTTTTTCAGCAAACAGTTCAGCATTTCCAGCTTCTCTCTGTAACCTTTATGTTTCTCCTCTAGCTCTAATCATGGTGTGTTTGCTACTTGTATAATATATATCAAGCTTTCCATTGGTCGTAATATTAACTTATTTTTTAGTAGTAATCAAATATTTCATCATATTTTCTAGACCAGTGGGTATATTATTATGATCGTAAAGAGTTTTCATATGAGTTTCGAGCATTTTGAGGATAAGGCTTAGCATAATTTTTACCAAAAATATTCATGTGAGCGTTGATATTAGAATTGTTTCTTCCAATAAAGTTGACTTATATTTGTTCCTTATTTTCTTCAACAAGTTGTGCAATAGAAATACCCTTAGGATCAGTAGGAACATGCTTAGTAGCAAGCATCGACATAATCATATCAACCTTATCATTCAAGCATGCAATATCCTCAATAAAGTTTACCTTCATTATTTGGAGTTCTTTTAGAGTGCCAATGGGCATAATTTTTCACCATCTCATCAAGGAGATTTGTAGCCCTCCCAAAGAGATCTTGTAGCTAATGTTGTGGCAAGTAAATATTGACAATCTTACCCAAACAATGACAACTTTCCTAGAATTTATATCCATTTTTAGGGCAATGCTAGGTGTCGGGCAACCGGTCGAAAGCCCCGATTGGTCACCTTCCCTGCCGTATGATCGCTTCATTTGTGGCCAATCGCCCTCTTTCACGTTGCATAAACAAACGCCTTCCTCCCATTGCAAAAACCACAACACATATCCTTCCTGCTCTGTCGTAGTTACACGCATGGTTTCTCGCGCCAACTATAATAGTCTACGTCATGCCTCTCCCAACAGCATGCATGGCCGCTCGTAGCACCACCATGCCCCATAGCTGGCCTCTGCAGCAGAGTGCACCATCAATTGCAGTGACATATGTCTCTTCTTCGTCACTGGCCTGCTCGCAGTAACACGGGTCACCGATCCTAACGGAGCGCCCCACCGGTCACAGCTGAGAGGCACGCCAGTCCCAGCATCATGATTGTGTGTATCTCGTCGTTGACTGATTGGTAGCACCGCGGGTCGCCGGTTCCAAGTGAGCTCCCCATCGGCAGCACCACTGTGGTAGTGCGCCTCTCATTGCCTACTGTCTAGCAGCATCGTTGTTCGTTGATCCCAGCAGAGCGCCCTGCCGGTCGCAGCATCACGGTATTGTGTGTCACATCCCCAGCACCGGCGGTCATCACCTCTAGCATCAGTACCACGCCCTTGCAACACCGACTATGGACTCGCATAAAACACCATGGGGATCACAACAACACGTGTCCTACTGGCAATCGACCTTCATAGCACCAACGCCCGCCTTTGTAGCTCATGTGCCCAACCTTTGCAGCACCGGCGCGAGGAGCGGGGCCGCCCTACAACGCCGAGCTACTGGCATCGCAACACTGTGCAACGAAGTGGTTGCCTACCTTGTCCCGTCTAGCAGCATTGGCCTCACAGCAGCGCCCACTCGTAGCCCCCTCCGACTCGAGGCGGCTTCGCATGCCTCTGGTTTGCAACATCGATGAGCAGCCAGCATCTCCCGCAAACAGGACGAAGGATGAGTGAGAGGCGGTGGGCGTGACCATGTCGTCAACGATGATGAGGTGGCAGTGGCGGATTGAACAATATCGGCGGCCGGCTTGCAAATCCTCGATTTGGTGGGGGAGAAGAGAAGCGGGAGAAAGATGAGTGAAACTGTTTTGACCTGGTATAGGAAGAAAGAAACATGAGGGGATGTGTCACGTGCACGCCCCACGGGTACGTGGCACACACGCGCGAGTGGACCAACGAGAACGCGGACTAGTTGGCCGATTGGGCTCATTTACCATTTTGTACCGGACGTTCTTTGTTAATTTGTCTGTTCTTCTAAATAATAATACTTCCTTCATTTCTAAATATTTGTTTTTCTAAAGATTTCAACAAGTAACTACGTACGGAACAAAATGAGTGAATCTACACTTTAAACTATGTCTATATACATCCGTATGTGATAGTTCATTTAAAATCTCTAAAAAGACAAATATTTAGGAACGGAGGGAGTAACTAACAGATCTAAGATGTTCATTGGTTTCTTAAGAAAAACTAGTGTTAAAACAGAAAAGAAAACCAACATGCCCTTTTGCTAACTGTGCCAGTCCCTGCCGACATCGGGGCCCGTCCACATTAGCTAGCCACCGCCAAACTGACAGCCTTGCAAGCAAACGAGCCCGCTTTCCTCGTCTACCTCCCTGCCTCTGCTCCTCCTCTGCTCTGCCTCGCTCCCCGCAGAACACCGATGAAACCCTAATCGGCCTCTCCGATGCACGCGTCCGCGCGCTTCTTCTATTCCTCCGCCTCATCCAGGAAGGGTTGGTAATCTTTCCTCCAAGTTTCCCCCGTTTAATTTTGGTTTAATCATGGAGGATTTTAACCTCCTTCCCTGTGCCAGAACACCATTACTACTACTTTTTAGGATAAATGCTTGTAATTGTATGATTTGTCTTAAAGGTGCACAAATGCTGCCCCTGTTGCCATGTAATTAGTTTGCCTGTCTTGTGGGTTTTAATTCTGTCATTTTACCCCCATTTTTCAGCCATTGCTGACGTTTCTGACGCCGTTGCACGGTCGTCCTATCGGCCTCTCTGTGGGAAGAAGCATCTGGGTTCTCCCTCTGCTCAGGATCCACCCAAGGTCCAGAAGAGATTAACAAAAGAAGAAAGAAGGGACAGGGTAGAGGAATTTGTTGAGAAGTAAGTCAAACTCGGTCTGGCCAACATTTCTAACTCTATTATTGTCATCAGCATGTATTGCAGTTTTCTTGTGCTGCCTTTGTATATAGCGAATTACTACAATCTTGTTTTAGTCATTGCCTTCCACAAACGAGCTAATCAACCATACTTTGCAACTGTTACTAGATGAAAACCAAGTGCTAGCTTCAAAACAATCCTCGTCAAATTTTAAATTTTGAGACTTCCGGTTTCTGTACACAAAGAAACGACGAGATCCTGGAGAGTTGGTGCAGGAAATTTAGGGAAGATCTCGTCCTAGTTTCACATAGGGTGAAAAGAAAGCATCTGCAAAGTTTCAAAGTCTGGATACAACAATTCCTTTAGCTTGTTTCCACTGTACTTATCCATTCTGTACATACCCCCCTCATGTGAATACTGTCACTTATATTTATGTAAAATTCACAGTAGCCTAATTTCCTACTGTTTCCCGGTCAAGAATAAAACATCCGGCTGTATAATGTCTGTCGTACCACATGTAAATGTGCTTCTGGAATGGAGCTAGGTGCTTGATGCAGTTCTAGCATTGTATATCTGTGAATGCACCCAATGGGCTTGTTTGCGTCTTTAAACCTTACATCCATTATTTATGGCTGGCTCTGCTATTCAATACAGTTACAGGGCATCACATGAAGGAAAATTTCCGTCTGCTACATATGTTCGTAAGCAGGTTGGAGGGTCCTATTACGTATTGTGGGCATTACTCCAGGAACTGGAGTACAATTCGAAGCTGAGGAGTGATGTCAGTGATGCCTCTTTCAACTCAACCAGAGATGCCAGGACCAGCTTCGAGGGCATAAAGGAAGAGACGGTATTTTATTGCAGAAACCCTACTCTAACTCTCTGTCCATTTTGTTCATGTTGTTAGTTATTGCCAGTTTGTCAGTTTGATCTCTTACATTTCTGGCAGGGCCTATCTTATAGTGTTGTATTGTAAGATCAGATCTCAGAAAGAGATTACAAGGTTTTAACAGTTAGTTTTAGTTTAATCTCTGTGCATGCTAAAATCATAAGTACCGGTTGAACTTTGATACATGTTTCCACTGGTATACTATCATAATTGCGCTATTAGTAGCTAAACCAGGATGCTTTAGGAATGCAAATGCCCAAACCATGTCAGGTCAGACACAAAGTGAGAATATGAACACCCTTCTTTGTGTTCTCAGGATCTACCCGAAGTCCACAAGAGAATGACAAGAGAAGAAAGAATGGCCAGGGTAGAGGAATTTGTTGAAAAGTAAGCCAACTTGGCCAGACAACATTTCTGTTTGTTATTATTGTGATCGGCACTTGTTATACTTTGTGTCCGTGCTTTCTTTTATCTAGTTTCAATCTTGGGTGAAGGTGGAAATACTACCTTGCGTACTATAGAATTACATTATACTCCCTCCGTAAAGAAATATAAGAGCGTTTAGATCACTACTTAAGTGATCTAAACGCTCTTATATTTCTTTACAGAGGGAGTATATTACACAGTAATGTCTTACAGCCAGCTGATCAACTCTGTTTATCAGATGTAAGATTCGTACCACTCGAGATATAGTGCTTGATAAACAATGTCATTTTCTTATTTCGCTCTGTGAGCGGTTCGAAAGGTTCAAGCAGCATGTTTAAGCAGGCAGTGAATGCCTCACAAACATGGCTAGGATTGGATTCCAGCAAAACAGCTAGTTCCTCGAATTTTGGGAAGTGAGTGATCTGATTTATGCGGTTAAGCTACTCAATCAGATTTTGTCATTGTTCCCGGATGAAAACCAAGTTTTAGCTTCAAAAGAACCCTCGCTAAATTTAAATTCTGGAAGTACCAGTTTTATACCGGTTCTCGTTGTTACCAGCTGGATATAGTCACATATAATTGTGCTTCACCTGATGAGGTGTTAAGGACTCGTTTGTGCTTGTAAATCTTACATCCATTGCTTATGCCTGGCTCTATTATTCAACACAGTTTCAGGGCTTCACACGAAGGAAAATTTCCACATGCGACATATGTTCGTCAGCAGGTTGGAGGGTCCTACTATACAGTGCTGGCATTACTCCAGGAATTGGAGTATAATTCAAGACTCAAGAATGATGTAAGAAATGCCTCTTTCAGCTCAGAAAACTTCAAGGAAAAATACGGGCTCCACAATATCGATCTCTCTCCAAGAGTTGCTGCTACCAACTTTCAGGGTGTAAATGAAGAAATGGTAGTACCTCATTACAGATAACCTACTTTCACTCTTCATGCTTTTCTTTTTGAGTTTTCATCATTAAACATCATCACTGTGCATGCTTAAATAATCATATATCTCCAATTATGTTTGTGCTCATAATAATAATTATCTACTTTTGCAGGCTAAAACTTCGGAACCTCTGGATCTAAATACTAAGCCACAACTTCCAGAATGCCATGGTAAAGCTGGAGCTGCCAAGCCAAAGTTATCCCCAACAACTTGTTTGGAGGATAAAAGTGAGCCAATGGCATCAGGTCAAACTGAAAACAACAATGTGGTTAAGGCACAAAACCTCAAGAGGTACTGCTTGCATTCCCTTACGCAAGATCAACAATTGATTTACAAATGATCGCATGGTAACGGGGTAGCTAATTTTGGCTCTGCAAATTAAGCAGCATGAGCACCTAAAGATGACTATTTGAGACAATCCCTGCATTATTCTTAAACTGCATCAAACAAATTAAGAAATATGTGTTTATCAGTAGCACATGTATAAAGATAGCTTACATAGTCCTCTCCACCATCGTTGATTCACACATTTTAACACTAAGATGTTGCATGTGATGTTATTTTGGTTGCTACTGTCCTATGTTCCTCACAGCTTTTCTTGCTCCATAATGCAGCCCTAAGCATGCGCATGAAGCATCGAAGGGGGCAAATCTGTGGGGCAGCCTGAAATCCTTTGCTGGTGGACTCAGGATCTTTTGGAACAATCTGTAAATTCATATGGTCTGGCTTGCTAGATGTGATTACATATAGGATACACATTGTTTTATGATTCTTTTCATGACCTGAAACACAATTGTATAGATCTCCAGGAGGACCATTCCTTCCATCTTTCAGACGACGCTCCTGTCAGTTATACAAGTCACCATAGAAGTTGGAGTACTCTGTTTATTCACCCCTTCATCCAGTTTGCCTGTGTCAAAATTAAATGGAAATTTTCCTTTATCTTTTACAGACTTGATTACTCATGTTGTTTTACATTCAAATTTGGATGCTTTGCTACCCACATATTGTGCACAATGGGTTCAGAATGGCTTCGTCTCAGTCTATATAGACGCATTTTAGTGTGCTTATTCACTTATTTCAATCTGTATGTAGTCCATATTGAAATATCCAAAACATCTTATATTCACAAACAGAGGGAGTACTTAGAATCATTGCATCGACAATCTGACAGCACCATTGCCAAACATATCCTGGTTGCACAAGTGCGCAACTCACACCCAATGTAGGGATATATATAAACTTGGTTCGGTCTTATAATTCATGGATAAAGACCAATAAAAGAATAAACAACGCAAATACAGTTAACAATTGTCGCTTTATATAAACTCACTGCTACCATTCTCTCAACAACTTCCTTGTTTTAGTCAGGTGGTAGACAGGTCCGAGATACTGCCAGAAGCTACAATCCTAGTAGAAGGTAGATTTACAAAACTTGCAGTCAACTATCCAGGACAACCCTCTCTTCTTCAACCATTGACAAAACTCAAAGATGATAAGTATCCAACCACTAACATACTTCAAGATGATGATGGGGTACCATGTTCATCAGAATCTTCGACCATCCTTTCTAACGACTCGATATCACCAGCTTCAGAAAGGGTACGACTGCGAAGGCTGTCTGCATCCTCGCTGCTCAGATGAAAACAGGGAAAGAAACAACGGTTATGACAATAGTATTGGATGCATCAGTTGTAGCATAAAATTTGTGATGATAATCCACAACAGAGATTTAGCCATACTCCGTAACTCCAAAGATTTCTTTGACAACAAGCGAGCCATCCCGGGAACAGAACTCTGGGAGCTGGATAATTCACAGATATCCAGTTATAATGGAGGAACAGGGAAGGAGCTGAATACATTATAATACAACATCATGACATCTAAAATATTTTAACTCTATTTTGGAGTCCAGAAAATTCTTAGCTGCAAGAGTCAATTAAAACAGAGTCAATAAAAACAGACGCCCGCAGCTTACCTCTGATAAGTACATGATTTTTCCGAACAATGTTTGCACAGCAAGCTTCCGCTTAAAACCTTGCTCTGTAAACCCAGATAAGTCCATAACTATTGGACCTGCAATATCATAAAACACAAATATCCTCAGCACTCTAGCAGTGTGCAAGCATAACCTTACACATCAAGCTTAGTTGTGAATCAAACAAAATTATCACTCCTACCAAAAACAAGCAATTTATAATATTTTGAACATCAAGCTTAGTTGTGAATCCCGCAGGCCACAGCTCTTGATCATTTTCTAGGAAGACAATGATTCTCCTATTTGATATGCAAATCATACGCTCATAGGTTCGTAGCAACCCTAAAAATAAACCGTATAATTTTAAGTACAAGAACTCATGTTGAAGGTGTCAAATTGAACTTCAACAAATGAAGCATTCAAATGCAGTGCTTTGATTTTGACATCATCTTAAGATTTTCATGCTCATAAAAAATGACAACGTATTGCTAAAACTCTCTTATTTATGTCTGAATATTGCTGCAGCATACAGATGTATATTAAATGATGTTTGACGACCCAAGTTAAAAAAAAGCAGATGTTTAGCAACTCACACAATGCAGACATCATTTTCAGGCTCAGAAGCTAAAATAACTGAACAATGTGTATAAAGCTAACGCGACGAGCGGATTTGACAACAATGGAAGAAACAGACAAATGCCAATATTATATGCTCAGTAATCGTTGGAAAGTAATCTTCTAAAAGTTTGCAGCGAATCAAAGTACAAAACCAGTAAATTATGGGACACATGATCAGTACCAAGTTTTACAGAGGATTCCACCAGGGAGATCCACAAATTTCATAGGAAGTCAAAAGAAGACAAAATCACTTCCGTGTTTTAGAATTGAGCAGCCAGGGTCTTGAAGGTTTAGGAAAAACTATGTGTTATCTAAGAGTACCAGAATCAGAAGAAGAAAAATACCTTTTTCCCGAACAATTCGTCTAGATATCTCATTCAGAATTTCAGCAACTTCATTATCTTCTAACATCGATGCTTTCCTAAGATGTATGAGATCCACAACCACATCAGGATTGAATTGTTTTTCATTCAGTGTGTATCGGATGTACTTTCTTACTACATCATCCATGTCAAATCCTGTCTGAATACATGGGGAAAAAAGTTAAAAGTGTATATGTAGTCCTCACTATAGCCAGACAGCTTTGCGGCCAACAACATAATAAGAAAACCATTCCTCAAACAACAGTAGAAATGGCCAAATGGGTGCATTGGTGCAAAATCATTACAGTTTCATATGTCAAAATCTATTCTGACCAGCAAAATTTCTGGTTTAGATCTTTGCAAGGAGATAGTCTTGAGTCTAAATATTTTTAGCACAAGTCATCAGTGTAATTTAACCTTCCAGAATAAGATATCTGAGATACACTGGTCAAAGTAGATTCATTTGTTGAGAAAATAAAGCAGGTGTGTGCTAACAGCAGTCCAATATAAGTTTAGATTCTCAGGAATAATGGTTGAATCAAGGGCACACCTTTTGCATTAGTTCTTGAAGAGCTGGAAAATCCACTGCTTCCCTGCCCTTCTGAAACAACTCGTCTAGTGATTTCAACAAGAATATATTCTTGGTCACCTGCAAAGAAATGGAGTCACCATGAAATGCCAAAAATATATCTGGATAATGGTTATGACTTCTAAGAGCAACAGAATTAATAGTCCCATCAAGAACATCAGCAAGAAAAAGAAAATAAAGAGTAAAGATGAGCCTAGCTTGTGAATTGTGATCAAACAGAACATCAGCTTAGTCAGTCATCAATAAAAAGGTAAGTTTAGCTTGTGATCAACAGAAACTTCATTAGTACAAAATGAAAAAAAGTTCTCCTGATTCTTTCTCACTTGAAAGTAACAACTAACTGAAACAAACTGAACTATTTAGTATGGTCATGACTCATGGTTCTATGATACTTGATGAATAGAGATGAAATTGCAACATAGAATCCCCCGCTGAGAAAAAAAAAAGAGTCAATCTCCCATATTCTCGAGTCCTTGAACGCCTTTAGCACCCAATGAACTACTATTGGAGTTTGGATTGAACAAACGAACCGCTGCTCCACACAATGTGCCTACATTTTGGCATGGCTAAAACTCTATTATATATATAAGAGAAATATGCCATCACTTTATTATCTACCGCCACCAAAAAGACGAAGCACAAGCAACATGTCCAATCTTAGAGAGGAACCACCAGTGTGTAACTAAACTGCTAATCGTATCACTCCGCAGTCCCCCACTAAGCATCGATCTACACATGATTTTCAGACTCGAAGGCTCACCCTCTTCTTCTTCTGAGTGCGCGGGGAGGTGAACCTGCGGAAGGTGCGGACGGCGGCGAGGGCGAAGGAGACGCCGACGTAGGCGAGCGGCACGGCGAGGAGCCACGGCACGGGGCTGGAGCCGACGCGGGGGCCGGGGATGGCCTGCGTGACGGTGCCGGTGAACTCCACGAGGTCCAGCGCCTTGTCCTGGATCCACGGCAGCTCCTCCTCCACCTCAACCTCCTCGTCCGCCTCTCGCTTCGGGGCAGCGCTGGAGTTGTTGGTGCGCTTGGCGCGGGCGACGAGGAGGGGCGTCGGCCGCCGGGGGGCCGTGCGGGCCGGGGCGAGCAGGGTGAGGGGGCAGCGCCGGACGCGACCCCCGGCGATGGGCACGGAGAGCGGGTGGAAAAGGGTGGTGGTGGTCGCCATGGAGACGGAGGTGGAGGCTAGGGCTTATCGCGGCGGAGGTGGAGTTGGGTGGGACTCCTCCGGGGTGCGGAGAAGAGAGAGACCAAGCCAGAGTAGGCAGTGGCTGAACAAAAAAACCTGTGACGGGTTGGGAGAGAGGAAGAGCAGTAAAATGGGCCGAAAGCCCACCAAGACAACATGCTTTTTGGGCTTGTATCCCTGGCACCAGCTCTCAAAAGAAAAAGGAAAAGGCTCTGCTTGCCCGCCAGAAGGAAAATCGTTGAGCACTTCCCCAAAAGCTCTTGCAAAAACTTAAGACCATCTTCTTTTCTTTCGAGAATAATTAAGACTATGTCCACTTTGGTGGACATGTCGTGTAATGACACTATTATCATTAGTAAACTCAGAGTTAAGAGACAGATAGCAACATTCACAACAAGGTCAAATAACTGTCACTGCACAGTTAAGAACGCATGGATTAACAAGGTCCATCGATTTCGTATAATGGGCTGACAGCAATCATGGAATCTACTAGTTCCTTTTGACAACAAACCAGCTCGTCTAATCCGTTCAGAAACTGATGTCTCTAGAATACAAGTTTTCCAGTTTCATAAAAACGTGTAATGTTCTCCCAAAAAAAAGTGGAAGTATTTCTACCACACAAACTGTGCTTATTTCTGCCGAAGAATCCTGGATGCTTAATCTTGCCTATAAAGGAAGAATTTATAGGAGAAACAAGGTGAAGAGTGCGAATCGGGGTAATCTCTGTATCAGGCTGTCAGCTTAATACCACAGGATCTCAAAGCTTTGGTTTGGATTTGGATTCTCTAGACCATGCTGGAGCTCTAACTTGCAGGTTGGACTTCTCAGCCTCCTCGTCCTTCTCCTCCTCTTCCAAAATCTCCTTAGAAAATGCCGCTGGATTCTCCTTGATGCAGTTCTGCAGCGTGATGAAGGGCTGCACACAGTCTGATCCCTGGCAAGGCAAAGGAAGCAGGTTTAGTGTAAGTCAATATCCAGGAAGAAAATAGACATGAATCAGACAGCCAAGCATTTAACAGCATACAAGTGGAAGAGTTTTGTATGCAACAGCGATTCAGACATTAGGAAATAGCCCTCTGTAAACAAATATAAGAGCTCTTATATTTCTTTACGGAGGGAGTATTACAAAGAGTTATAGCATCTCCATTTCTTAACTCTTAACTTTGATGAGGAAAGAGGGCAAATTCTTGAGGTTTATTTTGTTATAAAGTAACAAGTAAACCGAATAAGTACTTTTGACCAGATTGAATTATAATTGGCTATCAATAACATCGTAGTGTAACCAAATAGACAATGACTGCCATACATCTGTTGCTATTTGGATTGTAAGAAAATGCGACACAGAACAAAAGATCTTTATTGTGCTCCGTCAGATCTACAAACTACTTGGGTGCCTTTTTAGTTTATACTACAAACTAGCACACTGAAGCAGCCACAGAATTTGTCTGAAAATAGTATCGGGCGAAATAATAAGAACAAAAATGTTGACAATAAAAGGAAAGGGCCACACTACTCATTATAAAGACTACGTTAGAAAAGGTATCAATTAACCACATATCTGCCAAACACTAATCCCAACACCCAACTTCCTTGAGTGCTTACCTAAAATAACTTTCTTGGGTATTTACCTAAAAAACACCCCTGAGCTATTGAGTTAAGTTTAGAACAAAGAGGCTCTTTATTATGATTATCCAGGGAAATTTTAAGTACTGTAACTTACAGAAGACAGCTATAATTGAAGCAACTTGGTAGCTTGAGATAAAAATACAACCTTCTCTACTTCTGTGCTCCTCAGGAAGCAGGAAAATGCATCAACAAATCCACTGCCACATGGTCCAGTTTTCAAATCAGCCACGCACGGACAATCCAGAGCTTTCTGTACCTTAACGTCAATTGACTGCATGAGCAGATAACTGTTTCACTGATCTCCCAAGCACCATGAAGAATAGAATACTGATATATAGGTATCTATCAATCTTTCAGGAGCAAAATAAAAGGTCTTACCTCATCATCCTCACTAAACGACATAGCCTCTGTACATTACAAAAATTCAATATCAGTAATCAGAAGATCAGAACACTAATGCTGGCACAGATTAATGAGCCTTCAAAAGATGCAACATACCCCATGCAAAGCGCATGGGTTAAAAAAACATCACATAACTAATATCAGTCTAGATTGTTGCCTAGAAATGTTGTAATCCTGCTATTATTAATGAATGAAAACTCCTTTTGATACCAAAAAAAGTAACACTAAGGGCAGTCTAGATTGTTGCCTAGAAATGTTGTAATCCTACTATCGTTAATGAATGAAAACTCCTTTTGATACCAAAAAAGGAACACTAAGGGAAGTCTAGATTATGGAACCTCCCAGAGAAGCAGCGCATGCCATACAAATTTGAAAGAGCGCACGAACTTTGTGCACATTGGGGTATTTTTTTGGAGATATAGGAACTGGAATCTAGTCGTTTTGGCAAGATATTAGCAGGCTGAAGCTTGGTAGCTCCTCAGGACAGGGGTATCATCAACTAGCGCATACCCTATATGGCACTAGCATTAAAGACTACCTCAATTTCGGCATGAACGCGTAGATGTTATACGATTTGTAAGTTCACCATCTACTAGTACAAGGTCTGAACTGCATATAATAACCACATAGTGGAGAATCACAGGGACAGTCTCGTCCACCTAAAACTCGCAACTATCCTTCCCTAGAGCTCTGCTTCCACCAATGCTCCCCAAATCCCAGCAACCCGACGGATAACCTATAGGCTGCCGCGACTTGAAGAGAACCACTACTCGAAACGGCCGCGTGTCCGCTGGAAAAACGAGAATAAGTGGACATCGCCACCGGCGCCTAATATTCAGAGTTTGGCGTGTACCTGCGGCGAGCTCCTCGAGGGAGGAGGGCGCGGGGGCAGGAGACTGCGCCGGCGCGGGGTCGGCGGCCGGCGGAGAAGGCTCCTCCACCGCCGGGTCGGGCTGGCTCTGTTCTTGGCCCATCGATGGTTGGTTGAGCGGCTAGGAAGAATTCAGGCGGCGGCCACTCTCGTCTCGACGACCGGCGGCGAAGCGAGAGAGCAAAAGAGCGACCGGCGGCCTGAGCAGGAGCGTGGTCAAGTACTCAAGTCGCCCGGCGGCACACCACTTTGGAAGGCAATTTGGACCCGAGTCCGACTCTGACCGTGCTTCCCGTCCGTCCGATCGCGCCAAGATTCGTGTGCAGGTCTGCTTCCGTTCCATGGGCCGGGCCGGCCTTCGCGAGTGGCCAGCGGCGTTCCAGTGTGTGTGTCGCCCACGACACGACGCCTCGGCGCCTCCCCTAAACCTCCGCGTCGCCATTCCCCCCTCCAGCCCGCCGCGATGGCCGGAGGCGGCGGCAAGCCGTTCGGGGACAACGTGTTCGCCGGCCACGCGGCCGCGGGAGCCGCGGCGATCAGCGCCTCCGCCGTCGCCGTCCACCCCCTAGACACCGTCAAGAGCCTCCTCCAGGCGAGCGCCCCCCTCTCTCAGATTCTCCCATTTGCGGTGCTGCTCTTCTCTCGTCAGGGTCTGATTTGTTTCCGCGTGTGCAGTTGAGCGCGGCGGGGCAGAAGCAGAAGATGGGGATCCGTCATGCGGTGGACCGGCTCATGCACGTCTCCGGCCCTGCAGGTGTTTGGTTGCTTGCCTGCTTGCTACTAGACGAGTAGAGATCTTCCTTCGTTTGGTGGTTCTGTCGTGATCTGTGATTAGTGATTAAATCTTCGATCCCCTTTGATGCCAATGCATAATAATAACTAGTGGAGTTGATAGGATTGTGATGTTGCTTGTTGAGTTGACAGGCTAGAACTGGTAGTGTCTGACTTCTCAGATTGCCATCCAGCTATTAGTAACAGTCCATCATGATACATATAGCTTGTGAGCCTGACAAAGATAATAAATCTACATTAGATAAGATCTTACTGTGATTGTGTCCAACTGTCCATAGTGGTTCTACGCACTGTCTACATTAAGAGCATATCCAGTAGGAGCCTAAAGGCTTGGATTATTTAGTCAAATAACTCAGCTTGTACAATTTTTTGTCGTCCAAACATAGATCTAGAAGCTTGCTTTTAATTGCTTCAATGCTTCTTTATACCAAAATACCTGGGCTTGCATAAACATTTCACTTCATTCTGTTGCCGTGCCTGCTTCATGTTATCATACCTGATTGACTTACTTTAGAGATTTCTAATTCATGTATGATGCTATCAAAGGGGATGATTGTACTCATAATAATAACTACTGGAGTTGAGAGGATTACTTTGCTCTGCATTCTAAAGTAACATATTTCTGATGCCCATATGTTGCTTTGCTCTGCACAAAAAATATCCTATTAAATCATTGTATGTATTTCAGGTCTTTACAGTGGCATTGGATGGTCAATATTAGGTAAACTGCCTGGTTTGGGAGCACGTTTTGGGACCTATGAGCTTTTAACAGCCTTCTATAAAGGTACATACTTTTTTTTTGTGACACAATTTTTTGCTTAGTGTAAGCTGCTTGATATCAACTTGTTGGCACCTTCTATTGGCAGTTTAGCACCCATGAGCAAACTAGACATGTTGTCGGTTAGACTTCTCTGGCATATCCTCCCATTTCCTATATGTTTCCCTGTTATCATACTCCAATTGCAGATTGACCAAAAGTCCTTTGAGGTAAAAGAAACAATTTGCATGATTTAACATTGGTACCTCTGAAGAACTGTTGTGATTGGAACTTTTGCTTATGTGCAACAAAACTATAGCCTTATCATTCTAAACTATATTCGACTGTCTGTTTTCCAATAGTTAAGCATGAAACTTCTGACTAACAATGTAATCTGCAGCGACATATGCTGGTCGACGTATAGAACTTTGCAATGATATATGATCTGTTTGTCTCTTGGCAGATGGCAGGGAGGACAACCATGTTAATTATTCTGAGGCAATGTTGGCTGGCATAACTGCTGGTGCTGTAGAGGCATTTGTGTGCACACCATTTGAACTTCTCAAACTTCGGTCCCAAGTTGGTTCTGCCATACCTATGAAAGCTACGAACCCTGCTAATGTTATACAGGAGTCGTTTCCACTGCTTTCCAAGCTATTACCTGGCCATGTCCCTGACATGAGAGTATGGAATAGCAGTGTCAGTCTGTTGTCCAATCTTTCCCCCAAGCATCCTGACATGATGGGTGCCCTGAAACAGCACCCATGGATGCTGACTGGCTCTGGGAAGCCCCCGTTACCCTCTGATGTTCAGGTGCCTTCGAGAGTGATAGCACTTGAAGGATGGGGTGCTTTATGGAGAGGACTTAGGCCAGGGGTAGCCCGAGACTGTGTCTTTAGTGGAATGTTCTTTTCTTGTTGGCAATTCATACATACGGCGATGCTTACTTGGCAGTCTGTTAACATGAACCCTGAACCCAGGTAATGGAGTCATATTAGTATATTTGATTTGCAAAGTAAAGATAGGGACAGTGTCATGATTGATTTTCATTAGTATTGGTCTATTCTAACCCTTTGCTCATCTCAGGAATTTAGAAGAAGCAGGTCCTGTACCCCCTTTAGCTTCTAGTCTTGCTGCAGGCTTCTCTGGAGTTGTAGCAGCTGCTGCTTCACATACGTTTGATACTGCCAAAAGTCGTTCACAGTGCACTGTGATACCTAAGGTAAGTTTATACTTGACTGCTTTCAAACTTGGAACCACATTCTACCCTGTTTGCAGATGCACATTATTTGCTCTTGCAATTGTTTTTCAGTATATAGCAATGGAGAGGAGGTTTCTTAAATGGAGAGCACCAGGAATGTGGATAGAGAGAATGACAGGAACGTCACCTGCTGACAGGAATGTTCTATTTCGTGGCATTGGGCTACGGATGGCGCGCAGTGGAATCGCATCTTTTGTACTTGTTGGGTCCTACTATTTAGCGGTAGATCAGCTCTTGTAGATGGAACGCAGAGAAGCCATTTATGAAATTCAAACACCTTGATTATATGCATCTGCTGAACAACCAGAGAAGAGGTAACTACGTGGTACCTTGTTCATCTCATCCAGACTTCGTTGGAGTTGCGTGCTCCAGGATAGAATTTTGGTTACTAATGTAAATGTTTATAACAAACAGAATTGAAGGTCTACCATTGGTTTTGTTGCTCGTGTTGAAGAGATATTAAGTATTTTTATATGGAAAATGTTAGTGGCTAAGGAGAACGGTGAAAGGTTAATTTTGGCAGCAGTGAGCAAATAAAAGGGCCTTCGATAATTCGCAACGCAGCCTGTTGTTTGAGTGTACTTTGCTCGATGATCCTCATAAAATATGTCATCAAGTGTTTATGGTAGTACAGAATTTGGAAGATGGCCGGTCGATTCGGATAGCTTTGTTAATCCATTGTATTGTACATGCAAGTTGATCACCCAAGTTTTAAATATTTGTAACTCCAAGCACATACTATATGTGATGGATCTTGTAGCTGATAGCTATGAGATATTGTTTTCTTGGGGCTTGTAACGTGTTCCCAGTCAGTTGAGTAGACTAGTGACAAAATGTATATGTGCGCCGTTACCCCCATGGTTGCTGTCTCAAAACTTAAACAGTTAAGAGCTTCAGTATGTGTTGAAGTAGTTTAAATTTCGTCTTGGCTGCTTCTGTCTCAAGCATTGAATGAAAATCAGGATCATGTTTGGTAAATTTACCACATTAATAGGCTCAGAATGGCCCCAAAACTAAGCCATGGCCAGAAAATCCTAAGAAAAAGGAACCATGACGCTCATTGGAAATATAATTTTTACAGGAATTGTTGGGAAGCTTTTGACAATGTGTTTCCATTGTCAGAGAAGATTTAACTGTAAAAATGCTCTTCAGATATCTTCAGGCCTTTCTAAAATTTGCTTCCAATTTGCCGACATCAAATTTTCGGTCGGAACATATCTTTGTACAGTCCCTTTGCGCCGTGTCCGGCCTCCGCATGGCAGAATCCTGGTCGTTGCTTTCTCAGTAGCGCCAGAGCCTTCCCATCAGAAGACACTCTTGCTGAAGGCTGAATATACACTACTGGTGGCCGTCTTCTTTGTTCCAAAGTGAGTCTAATGGAGGAAGATCATAGTCTTCAGGTGTTAGTGCCAATGAGAAATCCGGCAATGGGGGTGGTGCTCCAATGACCCTGCAGGCAGGTGCGCGAAAACAGATGACCCGTCAGTCCTTCAGATTCACAATTTGAGCAGCAATTTTGGCACGAGCTTATTTTGCCGCTAATCATTAGTTCATTACCTTTCTGGAGTATACAGGTCCTGATTGATCCGGACCTTGCTTGAAGCCTCTTTCGGGATCTTGTCAAACAGATACTTGGCTGTTCCAAATGGAGTGGGGCTCCTGCAAAGTTACAGGTACTGTCTTCATTTTGTATTCTTCTTTCTCATACCAAGGGTAAAATAAGTGAAAATATTAAGAAAATACACTTGGTGTGCGCCAAGTAGTAAACTAGAAGAGAATGTCTTTACCTAGATGTTGGAGAAGTTGCATGGAAGGCTTCAGAGGCCCTTTTGCTTTCTTTCAGAAATTCCTCTGAAGCTTCCAATGCTGCTATTGCCATTCCGTGAGATTTCTCGCTGTTTCCTTCGTCAAGAATCAAACCATGGAAGTAGTATGCTGCAGACTGATAAGAGCACATACAGTGACATCAGTTTAGATGGTTCCCTATTGCAGGCCAAACATATGCCATCTGAAGCTATTGAACTTCGCACGAACATTTGTGATTTGAAATTTAGACGGTTAACATTAGAGGTATTATGATGGTTGATGTAGCTTTACACACCTTTGCTTCGACGTACTTCCACTTGACAAATAGTAGATGCTTTTTTCCCCATCCGTCGGACACAGGAAGATCTGGAATGCTCTCCTGAACCTGATGCCAATATTTGACCATCTCACAAGCTAAGCGCCTTTTTACAGCTAGTGTGGCCTTTGGGCTATCGATTGCCAGCCCAAGCTGCATGTCAACACCCTGTAGGAGATGAAGGATGCCAATGTTTAATGACCAATTGACCATGAAACAATATCAAATGGGACAGACAGGTTGGAATATGACTCTTCTGAGAAAAGGGGTACTAGGTTATGACTACCGTATCTGAAGTTAATTTAGGAATGGTACTAGGTTTCATTTTACAATTCATCAAAATAACTGGAAATAAAGTACCAGGTGCTATAAAAAAGTTCAAAGCATATAAATGTTGCTTCAGGGGTGATAGCACACACATCACTCTCTAGGGCTAGGCGGTGTTTGGACCCATGACATTCTTTGGGGGGTCTTTTACCAGTGATACCATACCAATTGGGCCATTTCAAACTTCCTCAAACTACAAAACGGTGATCTTCTTCGCAGGCAGCTCATTTGAATTGTTGTAGGATGTTTGGGAGTCGGACACCAAAATTCAGATAAAATATGCTGAGTTGAGAAATAGAGTACCTGACCCAGAGCTTGCAGGCTAAGAGCTTTGAGATTTCCTTCAGCCAGGTCTACTGGAAGTTGTCTCCTGAAATTCATCCATAGGAAAGGAGTTTCAGTAGAAGTTTTCAACTTCAAAATCTAAAAATTACATTTAAAAAATGTGGGAAATAACCAGTTATCTGATGAACTGCTTAAGAGTACAAACCTTAGTTCTGATGGTATCTGTGGGAGCACTTGTCGAATCGCGCAATCCAAGTAGCCAGATGCTTTCAAGAAAACGTCGACGGTGGCACGTCTGCTCTCTGTATACATTGTCAAGAAACGATGCCTCATCAGTTATCGGCATCGTGGACAGAAAAACTTCAATGAACTTTGGCTGATGAACATTCTCCAATTCTCAGTGCATAAACTTGCTGGACGATGACTTCAGATGCAGTTCATTTTATAGCAACGCTACCTTCAGAGACCCGTGGCCCGTAACCGTCGCCGTAAGCCCTTGGAAGGAGCAGGGAGTTGGCCTGCAGCAAACAGACCATGGCCATCAAATGCAGCACGGACAGCACCTCGTACCATGCATCCGCCATGGCCGTCTCCTGCAACCGCAAAATCCCATCCATGTTAGAGCTAACCACTGAGGCCTCCTTTGGTTCATAGGTAGGGAAATCATAGGAATAGAAAAGTCATAGAAAATGAGATGACATGCATCTCAAATCCTATGAGTAGGAATAGAAAAAAAGATGTTCTTTGATTCATTTCATAGGATTTTTTTCATTGAGTCTAGGCTAATGTTTATTTTCCTATGAAATGTGGAGGATAGGAAGAATTCCTCCATAGGAATAGGATTCCATTCCTACAAACCAAAGGGCTCTAAAGGAATTTTTCCTACAAAAATCCTATCCTATGAAATCCCTACAAAAATCCTACAAACCAAAGGAGGCCTGAAACTCTGAAGGTAAACTTTGGTGAAAATCTGGCACGAATCGGTTAGCACGGACGGCAAAATTGACAAATTTGACCTATGGATGAAATCAAATCACAGAATGAACTGCCCGTGAAACTATTTCACGCGGCTGACATTTTTGTGTGACGCCCGACACGAAGGCGCCACACTACACTGTGTAACGCCTCACAGATAGGCGCTACACGTCTGGCCAGCGTCGCACTCATGTGATCCGAAAATTACTAAGTCAGTGTGCAGTGCCTGAGAGCTAGGCGCCATACTATACAGTGTAGCGCCTAGCTTCTAGGCGTTGCACTAGTGGTTGCTTTATTTTGTAGTGCAACCAGTAATGCAGCGCCTAGCTCCCAGGCTCTGCACAATGACTTAGCAATTTTTAGGCAGTCTGGGGTGCAACGCTGGCCAGGCGTGTAGTGCCTATTTGTGAGGCGTTGCACAGTGCAGTGTGGCGCCTTTGTGTCGGGCGTCATACAAAAAGATCAGCCGCGTGAAATAGTTTCATGGGCAGTTCATTATGTGGTTTGATTTCGTACATAGGTCAAATTTGTCAAATTTTCCAGCACGGACAGGCACATACCTCGGCCTTGTCCTCTTGGTTAGTCCACACAAACTGCACGCTGTGCCTCAACTCACTACCTGCAACATTTCACAGCATCGGTGAACCAAGAAAAATAAACAGAACTGCCCAGCAACAAAACCAAAACTGTAAAAGAACATGAAATTTCAGTAATTACTACTCACCTTCTTTCACCAATCCTAGCAGAAGTGGCAGGTAGTCTTCGAGAGCCTGAAGGAGGTTAGCAGTGCTTGATCCTGCACAAAGCAGCAAGAGAGAAAGAAAATTCCAACCCGGTGTCAGTTCAGAGGTCAACATCTGCCACGCAAAACCAAGCCAGCAATCCAGGCAAAAACCACCCAAGAATTCAGTCAGACGCTCCACGCACCGTGCCGTGCGGCGGCCTTCCGCCTGGGCTTGAGCGCCACCGCCGATTCTTGCAATGCCATGTCGACGACGCGCGCTCTCAGGGCCGACAGCCTCTCCACGGCGCTCTTGTCCAGGCGCCCCGCGAGCGCCTGGGACAAGTCCACGCCCATGGGCGCCCGGAGCCCCGGGAGGAAGACGACGACGTCGCCGACGCTCCCCTGTTTCCTCCGTGCGCCGCCGCCGCCGCCATCGCTGTCCGGCGTCGACAAGCCGCAACCCATGGACGCGTCGACAAGTCCACTCTACCACCTGCAAGAATCATGACACCATCATCACAAGAAGTCGAAGGGACGATCCAAAAGGCAAATCGAAGCAACTTTGCTACCGAATTTTTCCCGACAGGAGGGGAAAAGGGAAAAGAAATGAAATTCTTGGCTTGCAATAAACAAGCGCAGCGATTGGAGAGGATTCGATCCAACAAAGAACCCGAAAGAGGAAAAGGTTGTGTATAAAAAGAGATCGCACCTTTTATCTTGTTTCCTTCTCGGCCTTTTCGGGGTTCCTTGAGACCGCACGCAAGCCTTTGCGCCCCTAATAATTCTGCTTGTGCTTCTGCTTCTGCTGCTACTTCTTCTTCTCTGCACGCACCACGGCCGAACCAAAGTGGTAAGCGAACAGTGGGAGGGACGAAGGGGAGCAAGCAAGCAAACACTTATCCCCTCGGCAACGAGCTGGGGTCGTAGCACGTAAGGGGGGCAATCGACGTCAGAACAAGGGCGTGCAACTTGGCGTAATGCGCGGCCCAATTGGCACACTTTTGGCGCCTCGCTCGCCTTGTGCCAGATGAAAAGGCGGTAGTACGGTACTATTCTGTGGGTCGTCGTCGGAAAACCACTACGGTGGTACTGGTACGTAGGCGGGCAATGCATCACCCGATCTGATATTTAGCCTCAGCCGCGCCAGTATTAAAAGGGTAAAGTAGGACGGGAAAGCCTTGAAAGATCGCGGAAACAAACTGAGACGTCCGGCGAATAATCATGAGCTTCTCCACCTAATCCCGACGGCGAAAGCAAACCGCAGGTACAGTCCTAAACAAAAACACAGGAGGAAGAAGAAGAACTCAACTGTTCAAGTGGGGGTGCTGGCAGTCGCGGAGGCTATGGCGATCGCTAGCTTCCGTTGGGCCGGAGGAGCTAGCTAGACAGTCGTGAGAGAGAGAGAGAGAGGGAAGGGGGGAGGAGGAGGGGGAGGGAGATGAGGTAGAGGATGTGCGACTAGTCTATTTAAAGGGGGAGCGGATTTGCGGTGATGGAAGTGTAGTTTACCCCTCAATTATTACGCCCGCAGCCAGCAAAGCGCGGCCGGTCAGCGACACGGACGCCGAACCAGCCCCAGCCCCAGCCCCAGCCCAGCAGGAAAAAGATCTCCCCCTGGACGGACTGGCGGGAGGAGGCTGTTGGTCCGACGTGTAAACGTGTGCGAGCGAGCGAGGAAGACAAATCTGTGACCCCCGCTCCCCGCGCTGAAACGGTAAACTGTCACGTGAACTACCTGCGGGCGCAGGGGATTCCTAGGCGTGGGTGATAGTCTAATGGGACACCTGTATGGCTGTCTCCACTCCCCCCGATACAATACGGCCGGTCACCAACTACGCATACCCGCCTACATTCGTTGCTCGTAGCTCGTTGCTCTCTTTTTCTTTTCCTTTTCTTGCAAACCGCTTGATACTCCCCTGCAAACGAGATGCAAAAACTTGGTCATCCAAGCGTAAGGTGTTTCTGTTTTCTTATAATATACTCCATTTGTTTCAGAATATAAAGGTGTATTGATTTCCGTGCAAGTCAACCATTTAAATGTTTGGCCAAGATTATAAAATAAAATAACAACATCTGCAATACCTAAGAGATAACATATAAAACTATTTTTTATGGGTTCTATGGGGCCTTATCACGACGACTTCCTGACTGTCTACTACAACAACGTTTGCCCGGCTCCAGCGAGGGAGGGGCGATGACAGCGGCGCGCCTTTGGCTCGCTTCAGTGCTTGTAATCGTCGTTAGGTGTTCCACGGATCTTGATATAATTTTTGTCATTTCTAGTGTTCGTTGTACTACCATGATTGAAGATGAATAGATTAAAAGTTTTTTCCGCAAAAAAATGATATAAATTTCATATTGTGGATATTGATATATTTTATAAATATAAGTCATTTTAGAGATTTCAATGTGGATTACGTATGGAGCAAAATGAGTGAATCTACACTCTAAAATATGTCTATATACATCCGTATGTAGTCCTTATTTAAATCTCTAAAAATACTTATATTTAGGAACGGAGGGAGTAAAAAAGTAAGGCATTTTGTGTACTCCATCCGTTTCTTTTTACTCTGCGTGTAAAATTTGTTTGAAGTCACCGACATAAAGTTTGAACAAATTTATCTAAAAAAATATAGCAACATTTACAATACAAAAGTTATATATTGTGAAAATTAATTTCATGATGCATATGAAGATATTGATTTCAAGCTGTGAATGTTGTCATTTTTTTCCTTATATGGTTGGTTAAATTTTACGAAGTTTGACTTCGGACAAATTTTTATATGCAGACTAAAAAGAAATAGAGGAAGTACACTTCTTTTAACGGTTCACACTCTCTGCTACTTGTCCTCGGCATGGATTCGGAAAAAAATGTCCTCTCGATGACGTGAAGATCCTAGACCTGTTATAAAGGTTTGCCAATAATAGAAAGCACTCCAAACATAACAAAGATTACATCGAAGTTCTTGAACCACCGAACAACCACCATTGCCTTTGACATGATCGACGGTTTTAATGGTGATGATGTGTTTTGGACAAATGGTGAATTTTATTGGCTTAAAATATGAATACATGAAGGGTGTCATGCATTCTTTGCTCTTTATCTCTAGTCTCCCCGATACAATACTGCATGCATTTGTTGCTTGATACTCTCTTCTCTTTTATTTTCTGTAAACCGTTTGATACTCTCTTGAAAACGAGATGCAACTTATTCTTGCAAGCACAAGGTACTTTTTTTTTTTACAAAACTAACGCATTTTTTGGTACACTCATTTCAGCGGTTTAGACTCCCTGCCCCGGCATAGATTCAGGGAAAAATGTCCCCTCTCTCTGGCGTAAAGCTCTCTCTAAAAATACTTATATTTAGGAACAGAGGGAGTAAAAAAGTAAGACATTTTGTGTACTCCACCCGTTTCTTTTACTCTGCGTATAAAATTTGTTTGAAGTCAACCGACATAAAGTTTGACCAAATTTATCTAAAAGAATAGCAACATTTACAATACAAAAGTTATATAGTGTGAAAATTAATTTCATGATGCATCTGAAGATATTGATTTCAAATTGTGAATTTTGTCATTTTTTTCCTTATATAGTTGGTCAAACTCTACGAAGTTTGACTTCGGACAAATTTTTATATGCAGACTAAAAAGAAATAGAGGAAGTACACTTCTTTTAACGGTTTACACTCTCTGCTACTCGTCCTCGGCATGGATTCGGAAAAAATGTCCTCTCGATGACGTGAAGATCCTAGACCTGTTATAAAGGTTTGCCAATAATACAAAGCACTCCAAACATAACAAAAATTACATCGAAATTCTTGAACCACCGAACAGCCACCATTGCCTTTGACATGATCAACGGTTTTAATGGTGATGATGTGTTCTGGACAAATGATGAATTTTATTGGCTTAAAATATGAATACATGAAGAGTGTCATGCATTCTTTGCTCTTTATCTCTAGTCTCCCCGATACAGTACTGCATGCATTTGTTGCTTGATACTCTCCTCTCTTTTATTTTTTGTAAACCGTTTCATACTCTCTTGAAAACGAGATGCAACTTATTCTTGCAAGCATAAGGTACTTTTTTTACAAAACTAATGCATTTTTTGGTACACTCATTTCAGCGGTTTAGACTCCCTGCCCCGGCATAGATTCGGGAAAAAATGTCCCCTCTCTCTGGCGTAAAGCTATAGATCTATTATTAAGGTTCGCCAATAGTAGAAATGATCATATGCAAACACAAAAGATGCATCGGGGTTCCTGTATCATCAAACAATCATTACCACCATACCAATTTCGTCACTCCCATATCGGAGTCGGTCTGACTTTGTTGATGATATCTGAAAGTTTCGAGCACGTGCCTCTAAGGACCGGCGCATTGGAGCCGCATTCGCTGCCCCCAAACCCATGAATCGATCTAGTTCACAACACCTTTGAGCGACACATGACACTAGATCTCGCCATTGTGCACGCAAGGCAGGAAACCCTAACCTTGCCGCCCTAAGGGGATGATAGAAAGCTACCCTGACCTCCACTATGTCCCGGCGGAGAAACTCCAGGTGGATCAGAGCCCGAGATACCATCTCAACAACGAAGCTCTAGCACCCGAGGACCTAACCCTACCATATCTACATGTCAGAACCCATATACCAGGATTCCTCACCGACAGAGATTGAAAGGGGTTGCACTCTTTACCCTTTTCGCCCTTCATTTACAAAGTTTAGCGCCTTCTTAATAGTGCAGTTGTCGTATGTATTAACTTAGATGGGCAACTATGTTAAACTTGGTGTTAAAGTTCACTCGGTAAACACTCGGATCTCAAATCAAGTACTCCCTCTGACCCAAAGTAATTGAGGCAACTTTAGTATAGTTTTAGTACATTCGTTATACTAAATTGCGTCAATTAATTTGTATCGGAGGGAGTATTTGTATCTGCTTTGATGCACTGGCATATCTTTCTTAAACATTTCAAAGAAAAAATAAAGGGTCGCCCTCTCGACCTTTGCATCAGCTATGCACCCGGCCAAGACTTTATTCATGCTATGTTTAAGATGTGGATGCTGAAATCATTTGAGGGAAACAACTTGTGCCACTCGGTGGTGTCATGCTACCCCGTACAACCAGTACAACCGTAGTAATTTAACAACATTGAAAATAGATAAATAATAACTTTCCATCTGCCTTCTCAAAGGGCATGACCTTTGTGCCACCATTGCCGCATCCACCGGCCTTTGACAGGATCCACGGTTTTTATGGCGATTGTAAAAGTGCATGCTCTAGCCAATGCAACCAAAAGACCGATTCGATGGAAGAGATTAGGTAGCACATTATACGTCAACACTCACCCTTACGTGTGACTCCTTCAGGCCTAAACGTGGACCGGCTGCAATTTAATTGCGTCAGCCGGATCTTGAACTCGAGACCTTTTGGCTCCGATACCATGTAGAAGTGCATGCTCTAGCCAATGCAACCAAAAGACCAATCTAATAGAATAGACTAGGCAGCACATTATACGTCAACAGCGATGATGTTTGTTCTCAAAGGGCGGGACTAGTTTTTTACCAGCTCGATCTTGAATTCGTATAGATACCGTCCACTGTACTCTACAGTATAGAGGAGTAGATATATACGCCGTTGCCGTATGTGATCAAGCCACGGTGTTTTAGTAAGTGTCGCACGCCTAGGCGCGTAGCCATCTAGCCAGCGTCACGACATATGAGCAGCTAGCTAGCGTTGGATCACAGCAGCATGACATGAACACCCGTTGTTTAACCCACAGGATTAGATTGAATAATCCTTGGCTGCCACCGCTAATCATTTGTATACTCGGCCTCGGATTGCAACGCACCCGTTTGGAGTACTCGTCAGCGGACTTATGCCATATAAAGTGCTTAAAGGCTCCTGATGGGCCACACACATTGGGGATACTTCTCTATTACTTGGCCATAATTAATTGATCGCTCAAAAAAAAACTTGGCCATAATTAATTGATCCTGGCCTAGTTAACGGCAAGTGGATTAGATCGACGATACTCTTTGCGCAGGCAGCGCTTCCACGCCAGCAATGCCACTAGCTAATTATCTACTCCCTCCATCCTATAATGTAAAACGTTTTTTGACACTACTCCCTTCGTTCTATAATGCAAGACGTCATCCAATGCAGGGACCAAATTGGTCTCGCCGGGTCTGTTGATTCTTCAGACACGATCACTTTGCAAATCGGTCCCGTGCAAATGCACATGCTGTATACTGAATTGGCTTCCAACAGTAGGCATCCATCCAACACATGTGTGATTTGTCGAGACCAACTTTCTTGTGTGTGGTCTTGGTGCCGAAAGGGGAAAGGCACGCTGCCGCTTGAGTGAGGTGACAACCTTCTTCCTTTTTCTTCTGTGGATAAGAACGCCTGCATGCTTAGAGTGGCTTCCAAACAAAGTTTAGGGCTCAAGACCTAGGCACGCACGCATATATGTGAGTAAGGCCACGCATATAAGTAACAGGTACAAACATGCATATGATTAGCAAACGTTATCTGTATAAACACTAAGTAGCTAGTGCAGCTGGTAAAAATACACGGGAACATGATTCTGCGCGCACTTGGGTTGCCAAACTTGGTTGACCATTCTACTCGCGCGTGAAGTTTCGTAAACGAATGATACCCGCGTTATTCTTTTAGTGTAGAAAAAAATACAACCGGTGGGATTGTACTATTCATTCGAACAGTGTTTCTTTATATCTTTGATTTTGACCTTTTCTTCTTCTTCGGAATAGCATGGTTGTAATTTTTTTTCAAAAGACTTCAGGAGTTTGATCGAGTTTGATACCTGAGAAAAAATGTTAACCCCCCCCCCCCCCCCCCCCCCGCGTCGCCCCTCCTCTGGTGACACGGGGGAACCCCCCGTCGCGCCGCCGAGTCCCCCTCCCCCCTCCCCCTGCCTCGCCGCCACCCGAGGAGGCCGCCGGCGAAGGCCGCGCGTGCTCCGGGGAAGGTGGCGGCCGGGCGTTTTTGCTGGTTCTCGCGCGCGCTCGAGGAGGGGCGTTGACTCGCAGTGGATCTAAGGGCCGAGCTCAGGTCGGGCGGCGGCGTTTGGCCCGTCGGCGCGGAGATGGAGGCCGGCCAGTCGGCGCAGAGGTGGCGTCTCGCAGATGTTGCTGCATCCTGGCGCCGCGGTGCTGTGGGCGGGCGCGGCCGGGCGCGGATCTGGCGCGGCGACGAGGGGCGAGTTGGGTGGATCTGCGAGCGGCACAAGGGGTCCGGCTGTGTTGCGGTGCTGTTGGTGCTGCATGGTGGAGCGGTCTCGTGGTGATGGAGCATGGTTGTTTCTCTGTCCGTCGAATCTGCTGTCTCCGTCCTCCGGTGGGCGCGCGTGGTGCGCGTATGGAGCTTGGCTGCGGCTGGGATCCGAGGTGGTTCTTGGCCTCGGGCTGCAGACCTCTCGTCTCTTGCCGGCATGGTGCTTCGCAAGGCATGGTGGTTTCTGCTGCGTCCGGTGGCTCAGCTCCCGGTCGACGGTTGACAGATTTCACGGCCAGTGCTTCAGGTGGCCGGCGGCGGTCTCCGCAAGATGCGGTTGGCTGCTTCGGCGGTGGGCTTCTTCGACTACGAGTTGGCTCGGTGGTGGTGCTTGGTGGACTTGTCGATGGCGGTGCGGGTTGGATGTTTGGGAGCTTGGGTGAAGACCCTGTCTCGGCCTTGGGTCGGTGACCGGCGATGGCGTCGGCTGTGGCCGTCGTAGACCTTCTTGGAGGCATCACCGCATTGCTGCCGCACCCCTCCCGCATGGATTCAGCTCCGGGGGAAACCCTAGATCCTTTGTGATCGGACGATGGCGGCGCCTTGACGTCGTTTCCCCTCTCGAGGGCTTCGTCGTTGGAGTTGAGCATCGGCAAGAGGGATCAGTGGATGGTGTTGGTGTTGGCGTCAAGGCTTCTATGCAATGGTGTCGCAGGGAGTGATGTAGGAGACGCGACATTGGTTGAGGTAGTCGGCTCTTCTTCGGCGTGTTCGTGGGATGGCCTCGGCTGGTTTGTTGCTGTGAAGTCGAAGCTGCGGTGGCGAGGCCCTGTGGCGTACGATGACAGGTAGCAGGTGGTCCGTTCGGTGATCTTCCACGACGCCAGCCTTGCCTGGTTCTCCTTCGTAGCTCTCCGTTGGTGTCAGAGTTGTGCTGTCTTGTCGTAGTGGCTGAGGTCTGGCACGGATCTTCATGTGATTCCGCACGGCCTATTCAGTGTGGGTTGGTTCGATGATCGCCTTGGCAGAGTCGGAGTCGTTTCTCAGAGTTTGGGATGGCGATGACGCCTCTAGGGGAGAAGTGATGACGATGACGTCGATGTGCTGTCTCGACGAGGCCCTCTTTGGAGTGGCGCGTGTGGGTCTCTTATGTGTGCCGCTCAGCGGTTTGTGATGGTTTTTGCCCGGTTTTCCATTAATTAATTGGGCAATTCTCTTCTGCTTAATTAATAGATGAGGCAAATCTTTTGCTTCCGTTTCAAAAAAAAGTTTAATACCTGAAATTTTTCAGATTTTTTTTTATTTTTCCAGTAGCTTTCCTTTTCTCGCGAGAATTTTCTAGTACTTTCTGACTGTTCTAATGGGTACATATGGGACCATCTTCCGAAAATTCCTCCCAGTGCAACTGGTTGCATCACCCGTTGAAACGAGGAACCCGAACGTGCTAATTTCGCGGAAGATCGATGAACAGTGCTGGCAACTTACATAAGACCCTACCCGCAAAAATAAAATTACGCAAGTCCCTGTAGTGCAAGCAAAAGGTAGGACCATACCACATACTATCTCAGTGGAGATGCATGAGATGCACATGAGAGACCTCACTCACTCACGCTGACCGCTCACGTACCAAATCCACGCTCGCTAAAAGTGAGAAAGAGGCAGAGATCCGGCGCATGTTACTAGAGAACTTTTCGCGGCCTTTTTACCCGAAACAGAGATGATAGAGATCATCTTCTCCACGGAAAAGCGGCCCGGACCCTTTGAGAATGTGGGCGCCTCCTTTCTTCTTTCAGCAAGTCGTCCCAGCCCGACTTTCTCACACCAGTAGCGGTTACCAAAAGCAACACTATGGCTTACTTCTACTAAAACAAAGCAACAACGGCCAGCATGGCATGGTCGACCATTCTGGCTTGCATGCCAATAATTGCAGAAGAAACAGATCGACCGGTAGTGAACAGTTGCATTATTGCATCGCAGGGAGACTAAGCCCAACAGGTGGCGCGATGATGTTGAATCCCTATCATTTCATGTGCGTAAAGAACGGAGAGCTGGTGGTTCTGCCCGCACAGGTGGCGGGTGCTTCCAAACGGTGGCACCGCCCGTATGTTGACTTGTGAGCTCGAGATATGGTCCGGGCAGGTGGCCGGCTCTGATACGGCGACACCACGGCACGCACGCACGGGCGGGGAAATATCTGGCTGGTCTAGTAGTAGCGCGGTCGTGGATGCGAGGACTGCCACGCCGGCGAGGCGAGGCGATCTTTTTTGAGGTCATTTCGTGGACTATTTGGTTGCCCTCGTGGTTATTTGGTGGGTGGTGTGTGCTTGATCCGAAATTCAGATGTTGTTGTCAGTAGAAATGTAACTCGCTTTGTGAGCTCCGAGATGGACGTCGAGTGGCCAGGTTTTTCACGCGGCCTGCTGGCGGTGATGAACAGCGGTTACTTTTTTTTTATCTTGGCGAACAAACACAGCAGCTAGAGCAGCCTAATCTCATCGTCGTGTGATGCGTGTTACCATAAGAAACTTCTAGAAGCAAGGCTAGAGGAGGCTCGAAAGTACGGTCAAATTAGCAGTCAAACGTTCGGATCGGAGGCCGCCGCCGGAGCAACGAGGGCGCGCCATGTCGCGCCCTCGCACGTTCAGTCAAACCCTACCCCCCAAGACGGTTGCTTTCCGATGGACCAGGCCCCGGCCGACCTGCTGCAAATATCCCTAAAAGCCATGGTTTGGCCGCTAGCCTTGGATCGATCGATCCCGCCGGGCGCGGCAACACGTGTGCGCGGTGCCGGTGCGGGGGCGCTCGTCGCTGTCTCTCCTCCTTCTTCCCTCGGCGGCAGGGCAGCGCCGTGGGCCGCGCCTGGCCCCGAGGGTCGCTGCCACCGAAAAGGTTGCGAGGCGCCCGCTGCCGTCGACGGCTGGCTGCCGTGCTCGCCGGACACGTCTCGCCGGCCGCGACGGGCCGTGACATCGTCCGTTGATTGCCGCATGCGTGCGTGCGTGCGCGCGGTCGCGGTCCGGACTTTACTGACGGGTGGTCACCGTGGCGAGCGAGACGCCGCCCTCACGAGCACGGTCCCGGTTGCTCTAGCTGGGCGGCCCGATAGGTCCGGTCGTGGCTGCGACGCGACCAGCCGAGATAAGGGCTGGGCGGCGGCGGCGCACGCGCCGGCGGGGGGTTTGGTCCGTACTTTGTGTGCGCGAACGGCCGGATGGCATGCTGGACCATGCATGGGCGCGCTACGGCGCTTGAACGATTCTGGGTGGTGCCGTGGCTACGTTTTTCCTTTGAGAAAGACGGGGCGGATTCGGGAGGGTGAGCCATGAGCGCGATGCATGCGCCGGTCCGGTCGTGGTCTCTCGTGCTGCCTTGACAATGCCGAACCGGCCGGAGAGGTACTGCCTTGGCTGCATCGTCGGAAACCATCGTCTGGCGTTCGTCGTCCACGGCTCCACGCCGTGGCGAGCTTGCGCATTGATATTTCGTGGCGTCGCTCTGTCACCTCATGGACATGGATGTGGAATTACGGAGTGACGTGAACACGATGTCATGCATGCATCGCGCAGGGATATCACTGCAGGTGTCCAAAGCCATCTCTTGGCTGGCTAGATGAGTGCGCACTCGATCTGCTCCGCACGGAGGTCAGATTATCTCAAGGTCCCCGCCGTTAATGGCGCAGCCTTCTCGGGGAGTGGGATGTTTTGGTAGACCTCGTCGTGGACATGTGCAGGAAGATGGATCTAATAACAAGCGAAGATTGTCGTCCATGCATGTTCGTCCGTCCTGCCTTCAAGCATGGGCAGTGGCACATCGAAAAGTTGTTTCTTAGCCTCTTCCTCACGCATCGGTGTCTGCTGGTACTTGGTACTTGGTAGTATCCGTCGAAACATGAGCGATTATCAGTTAATAAATAAAAGCGTCATTTACCGGGAGAAAAAATACGTCGAAACATGAGTTGTGAGTCGCTGCTTTTTTATCAGCTCGTCCATCGCTGCCGCTCGTGATGTTGCCGTATCCGATTTTACGGAGCAGGTACAATACAATTCAGCACGAAAATGACTCGAGAATGAGAGGGGGAGGCAATTCGGGAGATGGGATGAACGCTCGTTTTTTTAGGTGAAGGGTTTGTATTACCTTTTTTTAGGCCATCAAACCAAACGACGTTGTGGACCTGTTTGGGCCATGCGCGACAGAGCCCACTAAGAGACACGTGCGAAATTTCAGATGAGGCCTTCGGCGCTATGCGGTATTACGGCTGGAAATCCAGGAACGTCGAAAGCAACTAATTAACGAGTGTTTCTTCGGGAGTCTCGCAACAATCAGCGTTATTTGGCGCGTTTTCAGCCATTTGTCACGTCTCATGTTTTAGGCGTTTTCTTTGAAAAAAAATTTCGCACGCGTTTTCGGCTTTTAAAACGGTTTTTTTCTCCGGATTTTTTTCTATGTTTCGGTTTTTTACCGATCTTTCTTAGCTTTAGGGTTTCTTTTTGCGCGAAAAAACGTGTTTTTTTTCTTTCACAAGAGTCATGGTTTTGCTTACGTGAGAGGCACGATTATGCTTTCACGAGAGTCACGGCTGTGTCTTTCAGAAAAGGAAAAAACATATTTTTTGTTTTTTCTTCTTCCGCGAGTGGCATGGTTTTGCTTCCGCGAGAGACACGGTTGTGCTTTCGAGAGAGTCACGGGCGTGCCTCTCGGAAACGGGAAAATATGTTTTCTATTTTTTTTCCTTCAGCGAGAGGCACGGTTATGCTTTCGTGAGAGACACGGCCGTCCCTCTCGAAAATGAAAAAAAACGCGTTTTTTGTTTTTTCTTCCTTCCGCGAGAAGCACAGTTGTTTTTTCGCGAGAGGCACGGGCGTGCCTCTTTCGAAAAGGGAAAAAACCCGTGCTCCCGAGTCGGTTTTTTCATCTGGATTTTTTTGTCCAATTTTTTCATGAAAAAAGTTCGTCAAAATCTATCAACATGGGATATAGTTTTGAAGATCTCGAGACAAGGAATCCAACAATAAAAACGGTTCAAGATTTGGACGCATGGTTTAAAAGAAAAAACGTTTGGATAAATAGATCTACGAAAAAATAACGGAAAATACTAACGTCCACATGTGCAACAGTTTTGCAACTTGTCCACACATGTGGATCATCGTCCAGTGCAGTTTACACGAATCTTGACACATTAAGGCAGAATTTGCATGCAACATAGGAGGGGGCTGGTGTGTGGGTGTTGGAGAGTTTGAGCACACGCCCCGCACCACGCTGTTCGCCACCTGCGTTGTATGGGCGAACTGTTTCTGCCCATACAGCCACCACCTAGTTCATGCGCGTGTGCGCGAACTGCTTTTCGCCCACACGACAACCCTATGTTGTGGATGACAATTACAGTTACGCGAACGTGGCAACTAGATAAACACACATGGCAACTATGATTCTTTGCTAGACGGCGACTGCAGTTGCGCGTACGTGGCAACCAGACAAATACACATGGCAACTGTGATTAACCATACATGGCAACTATGATTGGACCATACGTGGCCACTAGGTAAACACACATGGCAACTACTGTTTGACCATATGTGGCAAGTAGTTAATCACACGCAGCAACTACGGTTTGATTACACGCGGCAACTACCATAAATTAGACATGGCAACTATAGTTAACCAAAACAGATAGAGTTGCCATGCTTTTATAATTACACTTGCCATCCCGCATAACTACATCTGCCATACAGGATGACAACTAAATCGGCATCCCGCGGGTACCTAATGTAGCTGCGTCAGGACGTGTGGGCATTTTTGCTTTGTGCCACACGCGCGGGATGAAGATGAGTAATACTTGTTGGGCATGTGGCATGAAGTAGCAGCGCCCACACGTGTGGACAATTCTAATGTCCACCCACACACAGCCTGTGTGGGCTGCCTCCTGCTCATGCCACACACGGTGTGTGGACACATGTTTAATATACCATACGTACGATAGATGTCGACGTCCAAAAGAAAAACTCTCAGTTTGCAACAAATAACACACATACAGCGCATCATTTATCATAACCTAAAAAAAAAAAGTGATCTTTGTAACAAGTACTCCTTACTACTAATTTTGGAGCGCCTATTCGACGCCTTCAGCGCTGCAGAGAGCAGTTGACGCCTACAACAGCACCTGGTCGGCCGGCCCACAAGGCGCAGGCAGAAAAAAATGTATTATAGCACGAAAAACCATAGAAAAGTGGCTCTGTAAAAACCATAGAAAAGTGGCTCTGTACGACTCGAACTGGGCCACTCCTCTCGCCTTCAAGTTTGCCTAACCACTACACGAACCAGATGGTACTCCTCACTGCAGCGCCAATTATTTTAAGAACCAGTGTACCTTGCAGAGATTTTTTTTAACTATCTGCGTATTTGAAAAACGTGAATTTTTGGATAAAATGTGAACAAATTTGGAAAGTTCAAGAACATGCATAAAAAAGTTATCCAATGCAAAAAAAGTTCATATATTCAAATAGTTCACGACATAAAAAAAGTTCAAGAAAATAAAAATAGTTCACAACAATGAAATGATCATGAGTTTGAAAAACATTTCATGGATTTGGCAAAAAAAGTTCATCAAACTTGAAAAAAATTTCATCGAATTTGAAAAAGTTCACCGAATTTGAAAAAAAGTTCACAAATTTCAAAAGAGATGATAGATTTTTGAAATGTTGACGAATTTGGAAAAAGTTCATCAATTTTGAAAATTAGTTCACAAATTTGGAAAAACTTTCATGGATTTTGAGGAAAATAGAAAAACCAAATAAAACAATCGTGAACTAAACCACGAACCAGAAAAACCATTTGTTTTCGCGAACGTTAAGGAAGCAAATAAAAAGCGGAAACGAAATGACCTTATCACTGGAGGCCCGATAGCCGTGTTGGATGGAGAGGAGCTATCGCAACTAGTGGTACCTGGTTTCAAGCTCCAGTTCTCACACCCATTTTTTTTCTATTTTCTGGAAATAGAATGGGCCGGCCCAGCTTGGTCAAACTCCAGTTCTCACACCCATTTTTTTTCTATTTTCTGGAAATAGAATGGGCCGGCCCAGCTTGGACTGCTGCAGGCGCCCGTTTGCAAATTGCATTGTAATGGGCGCCTGCAGCGTCAAATAGGAATTGCCGGAAACCCCGCATAACTAAGAGTATCTTTTTTTTGAATAAAGAGGATTGTATTAATTAAAGGAGATCATTACATTTCTGTTGGCACAGTGCGCCAATAGCATCAGGTCCACGGCGTACCTAAACTGCAGTATGTGGTTCAGAATGCCCCATTTGGGCTAAAGCATGAGCTACTTTATTTTTACTCCTACAAACATGCGTTATCACATGTTGACGACCAAGTGCAAGGAGCCGCTTGATCTCTTCAACGATGGCAGCAACCGGGGACCTGGTTTGTTCAGTTTCTTTGATCATATTAACAGCGACTAAGTTGTCCGTTTCCAGAGAGAAAGGCAGGAAGCTCCGTTCAAGTGTTAAGGCCACCCCTTCCAAATAACTAAGAGCATCTACAGCATGAACGCTTTGGAAGTGGAATAATCCTAGCGTCTAATATCGGATGTATCAAGATTATCATGGAATCTGATAGCATGAATGATTTGGAGGTGTTTGCTCATCCGGAAGCATATACGGGTCCTGATACTCCGATCATTACGGAAGCCACTATTTTAGCCTTGGAGTTTTCTGATGTTACTTTTGTCCACTGCCACATGGAAGCAAATATAGTGGCGGATGGTTTAGCTAAGCATTGCATTAGTTTGAATGCTTCAGAATATTGGGAAGGGGATGCCCCTGACTTTATTCTTCCCCAGACTATAAACAACATGGCTATTATTTGAGGAATAAAGTTTGACATGTTAAAAAAAAAGCATCTACAACAGCATCGGGCAAATCCAACCCCTCAAACGCACACTGGCCCGGCAAGTATTATATTTCGTCTTTCACACTCGCGTCCCTCATATCCTAAACTTCAAAACCATGCAATTCACGCAACGCTACGTAAAACACATGATCATAGCGTAGTTCATCGGATTAGCTGGGCAAAAGAAACATGATTCATCGCAGTTCAACGGCGGACAGTGCAAATCCATACTACAAACTTATAAAACATAGATAAAATATAAACAGAACGAGGAACGATGGAGGAAATCACCATTTCCTCGCCAGCCCCTTTCCCTTCCGGCCGTCGGCGTAGTTGTGCCCCTCCTCCGTGTAGGCGTCGGTGTGTGGAGGCGCGTCGTCGTCGGAGCTGGAGGTGGAGCCGTTCGTCATATCCGAGTCGGAGTTGCACCTCATGCCCGACAGCCTGCGCAGCAGGCGGTCCCGCTCCTTCGCATGGCAGGCCGCCTTTCACCGCCGCCTCCTTTGTTTCCTCACGCTCCGACATCTCGATGGCGAGTCAGAGCGCCTTGGCATTCTTGCGATGGAGGCGCCTCGCATCCGTCTCCGCTGTCGTGAGAGAGCGGCGGAGGATAGAAGCGAGGAGCGCTGCCTCAGGATCGACCGGCGCGCGGACATCGACTCGGACGCCGCTGCCCTCTTCCTCGCCCTCTGCCGCTCGTGCCAGGCTGCTCGTGCCTCCGACTCGGGCGTTTGAGTGCGCGCCGACCCCGTCGTGGGCACGAGGACCTAGCGGTGGCCGGGCACCACCTCCGAAGCAGAGGGTGCTGGTGGTGGGCGGCGTACCTAGAGCAGCGGAGCAGAGTGGCAGGAGCTGCACGCCGGGCGAGAAGGGTGTCGACGTCGCCGATGCTACGTCGATGTGTGCCGGGCGCTGACAAAGGGGATCCGCCGCTGCCGGATCTTCCTTGGTCGACGACCGAACTCCTCAATGCGATGCGGAGGCCGACCTCTTCCACATCGTCGGGGTCCGTTTCGCGCAGCAGGCTAGACCAGTCGTCGGAGTCCCTACCCGAGGCAGCGCTGCTTCGATCGCCGGCCATCGGATGTGTTTGGAGGGGATCGGAAGTGGAGTGGACGGAGAGAGGTGTGAAGTGGAGTTCGGATTGACTGCGGTCTAGGGTTTTTCGGACAACGATATTTATGGGGCAGGTGTGGGCCAGGCTGGGCGAAGTCGACGTGGCGGGCGCGCCCAGTCCGCCCCATATTTGGGTTGGATATGAGGGGTGCCAGTCAGCCCGAGCGTTTGAGGGCGGTTTAAGAGGCCCAGTTGGGTCGAAATTTCGTAACCGGGCGGCCTGCCCGGGTGTTTGAGACGGATTAAGGGGTCCGGTTGTAGATGCTCTGATGAGACAAATGATCACACCAACCCATTAAGGCCCAATTAGTTTTTCTTTCCAGGACGCACACTGATGCACGCGCATGGGACCTCCTCCGAGCGCCCCTATATCTCGCGTTCAGCGAGAGGGGAGGAACCCTCGTTGAATGGGACCCTGAGATGGGCCGGCCCAGGAGCACGGGAGGCCACAACCTTTTTTCCTTTCCTTTTTCTTTTTCTTTTTTGTTTTTGTTTTTTACTTTATTTACGTACTTTTGTTTATACTTTGAAATATTATAAATATGTACTCCATTCATTCCCTAATATAAGACCTTTTAGCCTTTTCTTTATTCGTATGTATGCGGACACATTTTAATATATATGTTCAGTTATTTCAGTATGTATGTAGTCAATATTTTGAAATATTTAAAAGGTCTTATATTAGAGAACATATGGAGTATATTACAAAAAACACTCTACTAAAACATATTACAAATGTTGAACAAGTATCTGAAAAATGTTGAATAACTACTTAAAACATGTTAATTAAGCATTAAAAAAATGTTGAGCATGTATAGAAAAATTGTTGATCATGTATAAAAAATGATGAAACTTTTTGATCATGCATATAAAATTTTTACTTAAGCATTTTAAAAATATTGAAAAGGTTATTGAAAAATGTTAATTAAGCATTTGGGAAACGTTACAAAACAATGTTGAAATTTATTAAAAACAGGATAATATTGCATTTGGAAATCTTAATCAAGCATTTTCAAAATCTTACATGTGCATAGAAAAATGTTGGCCATGTTTTAGAGAAATGTTAATCTTGTATTTAAAAAATGTGTATAGTAACAATGTTGACCATATATTAAAAAAGTTAATCTTCTATTTAAAAATGTGTAACAAGCATTTAAAAAATGTTGAAAATGTGTATGGAAAATATTTACCATGTATCTTTAAATTCTTAAAGTCATATTTGAAAATTGTTCTTCACATAAATGAAAAATGTAGAATGGAAATGAAAAGAAAGAAAAGAAAAGGGAAGTTTTAAAATACTAATCTTGTATTTGAAAAATGTTAATCAAGCATTTGAAAAGTATTTAAAATGTTTATAGAAAAAAATGTTCACAATGTATTAAAAATATTAAACTTGTATTTAAAAAATATTAAACATGTATTTGAAAAATATTCTTGAAGTATACCAAAAATGTAGAATGGAAACCAAAAAAGGAACCAGAAAAAAAAGAAAAAAAAGAATGAAAAAAAGTAATGTGACAAAGACGAAAAACATTGAAAACCAAGAAACAAATAAAAAACCTAAGAAAAATAATAAGAAAATGAGTCGGAAAAGAATAGACGGTAAAACAATGAATAAACACAAAGAAAAATGAAAAAACCGGAGAAGAAATAAGAAAACTAAACCAAAAATAAAAGAAAACAAGAAAAAAGAAAAAAAGTCCGGAGAAAACAGAATGAAAATGATGAAAAAGAAAAGAAAATAAAGAAAACCTAGTAAAATTGAGAAACCAGGAAAAATCAATGGAAACTGGCTCGTTTTGTTTCAAGTAGGATCGCCCCCAAGTTATATGTCACGAACTAGACGCTAGCTCGCTCCCCAGCGCCGTAGCCAACTATTTAGGACACCAGGGATCGAATCCCCTACGATCTTTCTTTTTATTTTTTTTACGAAAACACTAACGTCCACACGTGTGGGCGTTACTTAACTCGTCCACATTTAGATCGTCGTTCATTGTCTTTTGCACAAATCTTGACACGAAAAGATGAATTTAATGTGCCACGTAGGACGGGACTGGTGTGTGGGTGTTAAAAAGTTTGTCCACACGCCCGCATCACGCGGTTTGCTAGCTGCATTGTGTGGGCGAACTGCTTTTCGCCCACACAGTCACCAACTAGGTCATGCGTGTGTGGGCGAACTGATTTTCTTTACGAAAACACTAACGCCCACACGTGTGGGCGTTACCTAACTCGCCCACACATTTAGATCGTCGTTCATTGTCTTTTGCACAAATCTTGACACAAAAAGGTGAATTTAATGTGCCACGTAGGACGGGACTGGTGTGTGGGCGTTGAAAAGTTTGCCCACACGCTCGCACCACGCGGTTTGCTAGCTGCATTGTGTGGGCGAACTGCTTTTCGCCCACACAGTCACCAACTAGGTCATGCGTGTGTGGGCGAACTGATTTTCGCCCACACGACACTACTATCTTGTGGATGGCAACTGCAGTTACGTGAACGTGGCAACTCGATACACACACATGGCAACTGTGATTCTTTGGTACATGGCAACTGCAGTTACGCGAACGTGGCAACTCGGTACACACACATAGCAACTGTATTTCTTTGCTACACGGCAACTGCAGTTGCACGTATGTGGCAACCAGATAAACACACATGGCAACTGTGATTAACAATACATGGCAACTATGGTTGGACCACATGTGGCAACTAGGTAAACACACATGGCAACTACTGTTTTGACCATATGTAGAAGTAGTTAATCACACATGGCAACTACGGTTTGATTACACGCGGCAACTACCATAAATTAGACATGGCAACTATAGTTAACCAAAACAGATAGAGTTGCCATGCTTTTTACAACTACACTTGCCATCCCGGATAACTACATCTGCCAACTAGGATGGCAACTAAATCGTCTTCCCGCAGGGTACCTAACATAGCTGCGTCAGGACGTGTGAGCATTTTTGCTTCGTGCCACACGCACGGGGTGGAGATGAGTAGTACTTGTTGGGCGTGTGGCACGAAGTAGCCGCGCCCACACATATGGTCAATTCTAATATCCGCCCATACACAACCCATGTAGGCTGCCTTCTACTCACACCACATACAATGTGTGAACGCATGTCGTATATGCCACACGTGTGGCAGTTATCGACGTCCTTTTCTTATTACCAGTTTTAGTGTTCGCAAATGGATCGGCCCAGTTGCTTGCGCGAGTCACTATGTCCTTCGGCGAGAAGAGATTCTATCACGCTGAAAGCAAGATATAGCTCACGCGCCTCCCGTATGGGGCGTTCAACGCCAGGGAAGCTTCCTGGCGCCAAGCATCATTGCTTGTTGGTCGGCACATGTACATGGCGAGTGCTCAACCGCATTTACAAGTTGCGGTTGACAGTTTAGCAGTCAACTGTTGAGTTTTACCGTAAAAAAATTGTTGAGTTTTTTAAAATTATTCATAAAAAACAAAAAGTCATGAATTTAAAAATATTCATGAATTTTAAAAAAAGTTCATCGAATTGAAAAAAAACTTCAGTGATTTCGGAAAAAGTTCATCGAAATTGAAAAAAATCCATTGATGGTTTCTAAAAATATTCCAAAAATTTAAAAAAAGTTCATCAAGTTGAAAAGAAGTTCATCAAATTTGAAAAAAAGGTTCATTGGATTTGAATAAAGAATTGTTAATTTTGAGAAAAGTTCATCAATTTGAAAAAAAATTCAAGTATTTGAAAAAGGTTCATCAAACCAGGAAGAAGAAAAAAAACAGAAAGGAAAAAGAAAAAAGAAAAGAAGGAATCACTTCGACTTTGGGTGGCAGTGTGGTTATTGAAGTGTACGTTGATGCAGGATATCGTAGTTTTGACGCATAGCCCGTCACAAAAAGTATAGTAACCCACGTCTGAAGTGCCAAATAGGAAATGCGCACGCGCACTCGGAGAATGGAACAAAAAGTTCTATCCGATGTGCACATGCACGGTGGACCTATCAAGCAATTGGGTTGGCCCATTTCAATGTTGGGGATATCGCTTATCGGGAACTTATCGGTCGATCCATGATAAGGGCTAAATCGGCCAATTTATCGGCATATCGGCCGATTTATCGCCATATCAGCTGATTTATCGGCCGATTTATCTTATCGGTCTGACAGCGGTAAGCGATAAATCCGCCGATTTATCGGCATATCGGAAGATATCTTGAACAGTGGCCCATTTTAGCAGTACGCATAGCTTTCTTGCCCCTATTCCTAAATGGTTTGTATCATTTTGGGATCCTTTTAAAGGTTTGCGAACTGTTGTTTTGTTTGCTTTACTAGATTTTATGGTTTCTTATTTTTCTTTTCCTGTTTCCTTTAGCTTATTTTTTATTTTTCATAAATTAACAATTTTCAAATGATCAAATATTCAAAAAAATGATTTTATAAAAATGTTCAGAATTAAAGAAAAGCATGTTTATATTTTTGGAATTTTCAAAATTCTAGACTGTTTAAAAAATGTTCAAATATTTAAATTTTGTTAGTGAATTATTAAATTATTATTTTTAGTGAATTACAAAATTGTTAGCTTTTTAAAATCATCATACGGATAAATATCATACAAACATGACGGAATTCATGTGAACGGACATAAAGTTTGAGATGATATGTGAGCCAGAGGAACACTATTAACTTACATGACGGTTTGTATACCAAACACCAGCCACGTGCGCATCCAACACACATGGCTAAGGTAGTAGATGATTGGTAGTGTGGACTACACAAGCGAATGCAAAGCTTTATGTAGGTGATAAAAGAGTATGTCGTAAAGAGTTACGTTGATGCAAGCTTTTTACATCGATCTAGATGACTCTAAATCTTAATCTAGATACATATTGAAATCGGGAGCAATTAGCTAGAGTAGCTCCGTGCAGAGTATTATAGACATAAAAATTTGCGAAATACATACGGATCTGAATGTTGCAGACCCATAGACTAAACTTCTCTCACAAGCAAAACATGATCACTCTTTGGGCGTTAATCACATAGCGATGTGAACTAGATTATTGATTTTAATGAACTCTTTGGGTATTAGTCACACAAAGATGTGAACTAATTGTATAAAGATGTGAACTATTGTTGTGAAATCACATGACGACTAGATTATTGACTCGAGTCCAAATGAGAGACTAAAGAAAATATGCCCTAGAGGCAATAATAAAGTTGTTATTTATATTTCCTTATATCATGATAAATGTTTATTATTCATGCTAGAGTTGTATTAACCGAAAACTTAGTAGATGTGTGAATACATAGACAAACAGAGTGTCCCTAGTATGCCTCTACTTGACTAGCTCATTAACCAAAGATGGTTAAGTTTCCTAGCCATGGACATGTGTTGTCATTTGATTAACAGGATCACATCATTAAAGAATGCTGTGATTGACTTGACCCATTCCGTTAGCTTAGCATTTGATCGTTTAGTATATTGTTATTGCTTTCTTCATGACTTATACATGTTCCTATGACTATGAGATTAAGCAACTCCCAAATACCGGAGGAACACTTTGTGTGCTACCAAACGTTACAACGTAACTGGGTGATTATAAAGGTGCTCTACAGGTGTCTCCGATGGTACTTGTTGAGTTGGCATAGATCGAGATTAGGATTTGTCACTCCGATTGTCGGAGAGGTATCTCTTGGCCCTCTCGGTAATGCACATCACTATAAGCCTCGCAAGCAATGCAACTAATGAGTTAGTTGCGGGGTGATGTATTACGGAACGAGTAAAGAGACTTGCCGGTAACGAGATTGAACTAGGTATTGAGATACCGACGATCGAATCTCGGACAAGTAACATACCGATGACAAAGGAAACAACGTATGTTGTTATGCGGTTTGACCGATAAAGATCTTCGTAGAATATGTAGGAACCAATATGAGCATCCAGGTTCCGCTATTGGTTATTGACCGAAGATGAGTCTCGATCATGTCTACATAGTTCTCGAACCCGTAGGGTCCGCACGCTTAACGTTCGATGACGATTGGTATTATGAGTTATGTGATTTGATGTACCGAAGGTTGTTCGAAGTCCCGGATGAGATCACTGACGAGGAGTCTAAAAATGGTAGAGATGTAAAGATCGATATATTGGAAGGCTATATTCGGACATCGGAAATGTTCCGAGTGATTCTGGTATTTTTGGAGTACCGGGGAGTTACAGGAATTCATCGGGAGAAGTAATGGGCCTTATTAGGCTTTAGTGGAGAGAGGGGAGAAGGGCCAAGAGGTGGCGCGCGCCTCCCCCCTGCCCAAACCGAATTGGACAAGGGGTGGGGAGCGGCCCCCCTTTCCTTCTCCCTCTCCCTCTCTTTCCTTCTGTCCTACTCCGAATAGGAAAGAGGAGGGGAATCCTACTTGGACTGGGGAGTCCTAGTAGGATTCCCCACACCTGGCGCGCCCCCTTAGGGACGGCCACCTCTTCCCTCCCCTCCTTTATATACGTGTCCAGGGGGCACCCCATAGACAAACAAGTTGATTGTTTAGCCATGTGCAGTGCCCCTCTCCACAGATTTCCACCTTGGTCATATTGTTGCATTGCTTAGGCAAAGCCCTGCGCCGGTAGCTTCATCATCACAGTCACCACGCCGTCGTGCTGACGAAACTCTCCCTCGACCTCAGCTGGATCTAGAGTTCGTGGGACATCACCGAGCTAAACGTGTGCAGATCGCGGAAGTGCCGTACCTTCGGTGCTAGGATCGGTCGGATCGTGAAGATGTACGACTACATCAACCGCGTTGTCATAACGCTTTCGCTTACGGTCTACAAGGGTACATAGACAACACTCTCCCCTCTCGTTGCTATGCATCAGCTAGATGGATCTTGTGTGTGCGTAGGATTTTTTTTGAAATTACTGCGTTCCCCAACAGTGGCATCCGGGCCAGGTGTATGCGTAGATGTTATATGCACGAGTAGAACACAAAGGAGTTGTGGGCATGGGTATATACATATTGCTTGCCGTCACTAATTGATTCTTGATTCAACGGTATTGTTGGATGAAGCGGCTCAGACCGACTTTACGCGTACGCTTACACGAGACTGGTTCTACCGACGTGCTTCGCACACAAGTGGCTAGTGGGTGTCTGTTTCTTCAACTTTAGTTGAATCGGATTCAATGAACAAGGTTCTTTCTGAAGATCAAAAAGCAATCACTATACCGCGTTGTGGTTTTTGATGAGTAGGTAAGAACGGTTTTTGCTAAGTCCGTAGCAGCCACGTAAAACTTGCAACAACAAAGTAGAGGACGTCTAACTTGTTTTTGCAAGGCATGTTGTGAGGTGATATGGTCAAGACGTGATGAGATATAAATTGTTGTATGAGATGATCATGTTTTGTTGAAGTTATCGGCAACTGGCAGGAGCCTTATGGTTGTCTCATTATTGCATAAGATGCAAGCGCCATGTAATTGTTTTACTTTATCGCCATGCGATAGCAATAGTTGCAAAAGCAATAGTTGGCGAGACGACCATATGACGACACATTGATAAAGATCAAGATGATGGAGATCATGGTGTCATGCCGGTGACAATGGAGATCATGACGGTACTTTGGAGATGGAGATCAAAGGTACAAAATGATGACGGCCATATCATGTCAGATATTTTGATTACATGTGATGTTTATCTTTTATGCTTCTTATTTTGCTTAGTACGGCGATAGCATTATAAGATGATCTCTCACTAAATTTCAAGGTATAAGTGTTCTCCCTGAGTATGCACCGTTGCGACAGTTCGCCGTGCCGAGACACCACGTGATGATTGGGTGTGATGACCTCTACGTTCACATACAACCCGGTGCAAGCCAGTTTTGCACACGCATAATACTCGGGTTAAACTTGACGAGCCTAGCATATGCAGATATGGCCTCGGAACACTGAGACCGAAAGGGTACGTAGACAACACTCTCCCCTCTCGTTGCTATGCATCAGCTAGATGGATCTTGTGTGTGCATAGGATTTTTTTTTGAAATTACTGCGTTCCCCAACACTGCCTCCTTCCATTTGGTTTCTTGGACATAAAGGATATCAACACCTCTCCTCATCGTTGTATCAACTAGCTCAGAAGCATACCTGTCAGGGACCCTACATTCCAGCTACCTAAGCGGATCCTGGTAGGCTTGGCTAGCTTCCTTACCTTCGCAGTCATCGAGTCAAATACGAAGACCCTTACTCATTTTTCACTACACATGGACGCCGATGTAGCATGCCACTAAGGATGCGATGACCCAATCCTTTCTAACCTCTCACTGTATCTAGATCAAGATACGAAGCGCCACCAAGGGTTGACGTCCCGACCCTTGCCCATTTAACACCACACTCGAGTTCCGATATGGCGCATTATGCCACAACAATTTTCTTTTAGGTTTTACCTCTGTAAGAGTGGTTGAGTTTTAATGTTCGATCGCTAAGACTATCACAACTCTTCTCCTTTATCTGGACTTGTGACCGGCTATGTTGAGACAACATAGGCAGAGTTAATTGTAGGAATGCATGTAATCTTAACAAATCAATTGCTTCATTTATTTGCAGGTTATCTACAGGATCGTCGCGTCGATTCGTACATGGTCATTACTTTAGTGTGGACGCACATGAGCATATGGCTTTTGGGTGCTGTCATTCGAAGATGCTAGCATGGTGCTTACCCAATCGGTTTGATAGACATGTCAGAAATAGGTTATGTGACTAAGTCATGCAACCATTTCCTTGACTGGCTATGGTCTTGTCTTCACATTTTCTTGTCCCATGAAGGATCTTCCGAAGTTCAACATATTTTAATAAAGTTGGTTGTGTACATTACAATGATGTAGAAGTCGGGGTTACTCCCTTTAATAAAATTCTCGATTAGCTAAAACTATTGAGTCCATTAACTGTGCCATATTATTTCCAAAGAGGAGGTTGAAATTGAGACCCCAACCCCAGCAACATTGTGATGCACATGCCCATTCTTATAAATTATTAAGCAGATATAAAATAAAGACAACTGAGGGAGTCCTGGATTAGGGGGTATCCAGACAGCCGGATTATATCCTTTGGCCGGACTGTTGGACTATGAAGATACAAGATTGAATACTCCGTCTCGTGTCCGGATGGGACTCTACTTGGCGTGGAAGGCAAGCTAGGCAATACGAATATGTATATCTCCTCCTTTGTAACCGACCTTGTGTAACCCTAGCTCCCTCTGGTGTCTATATAAACCGGAGGGTTTTAGACCGTAGGACAACATACAATCATACCATAGGCTAGCTTCTAGGGTTTAGCCTCTCCGATCTCGTGGTAGATCAACTCTTGTAATACTCATATCATCAAGAATAAATCAAGCAGGACATAGGGTTTTACCTCCATCAAGAGGGCCCAAACCTGGGTAAAACATCGTGTTCCCTGCCTCCTGTTACCATCCGCCTTAGACGCATAGTTCGGGACCCCCTACCCGAGATCTGCCGATTTTGACACCGACATTGGTGCTTTCATTGAGAGTTCCTCTGTGACGTCATCGTAAGGAAGGATGCCTCGTCTCATTGTTAAAAGCAACATCACCGCCGGGGGAGCTTTGGCTGTCGGCCAAACTCTCCGGCTAGGCAGTTTCGTCATGACTGCCTGTTCGACCGCTGCACCGACGATGACTTCTCGAGTCATCAAAAACAGCCTCCACGTCGGCTCGGAATTCGCCGAGCGGATGGATCCAATGGAGCTCTCTTCTCTAAACGAACTCTTGGATCGCATCGCCGCCTTGGGAGTCGCTATGGACTATGATCGGATTGGGCTTGAACCCGATCAAAGGGAGATTAACTCTCCATCAATCACCCATCACGTTGCGGTGGTAGAGGAACAACGCGGCAACTCTTCCTCTATTTTGAGGACTAACTATGTCCGGATTCCCGAGCTCTCCGAGCCGGATACCCGCTTATGGGAGGACATCACCCAAGCCCTGAACCTAGAATCAGGCAGCGGGCCAGACTTATCGGGTAACACTCCGGAACCGAACCTCCAATATTGGAAACTCCTCGGCCCCTGGGTCTCAGATCGGGTAGGGGTTCGGACTCAAATACACCCACCCACCCAGACATAAACGATCTTTCCCACATCAAGCAAGAGCCCCATGAAACGGTACATCATTATTGGGCCAGATTCCTCCTTGTGATGAACAAGGTCAAGGACTGTCGCGAGGAAGATGCAGTCTCACTTTTCTGCAATAATTGCACGGACAAGGGAATCCTTAACGCCTTAAGTCGCCATGACATATCCCACTTCGCTGACTTGGCGTCCATAGTACGAAAGTACTGTGCGATGGGAAGCGCCTAGAAAACCGAAACGAAATTTTGGGATAATCCGGCTCCGAATATACACCCAGTCCGAAGTAAAAGGGTGCACTATCATAAGACGGCCGAGCTAGTTGCAAAGAAACAAAAACCCTCTACAGGGCATGGAACCGTACTGGAGGGATGGCTTAACGGACCTTGCAAAATTCATAGTACAATGGATACAATACCAACACACATCATTAGAGCATGTTGGATACTCCGGCAGGTGGCCAAAAGTGGTGAGGATCTTCTTATCCCAAATGCCATAGAGCACCATCCCGTGGATAACAATACGGTGTTAACAGTGTTTGAGACCTTTGCGTCAAATACTAGGCGCAAGCGAACACTCCGCAGCATGGCCGAAATCTGCCACGTAGCAGCAATAAATCCATGGAGCGACACAGCCGTTACCTTCAATGCCAGTGACGAACCTAAATTCCGAACAGCCCGAGCACCAGATGCACTAGTCCTCAGTCCAATTGTGGACGGCTTTCGACTCACCAAAGTACTCATGGACGGCGGCAGCGGATTAAACCTCATCTATGAGGAAACTCTTCAAAAAAATGGAAATAGACTGGAACCGCATTGAGCAAAGTAGCACAACCTTCAAGGGAATCATACCCAGTCGGGAGGCATGATGCGCTGGGAAAATCACACTAGATGTGGTATTCGGTACGCTAGAGAATTACAGGTCCGAAGAAATTACATTTCAAGTGGCACCGTTCAGCAGTGGATACCACGCCCTTTTAGGACGTGAGGCATTCACGATCTTCCAAGCCGTACCCCATTACGGGTACATGAAGCTCAAAATGCCTGGGCCCAACGGAATCATCACCCTCGCTAGTGATCCGGACACAGCACTCCGAGCCAAAAAAAACAGTCGCACTGGCCCTCGAGGCATTATCCGAACCCTCTCGGCGGAGGAGCTAACGACGCTATGCTCCACAATGGACAGGGACGACGTGATACTCGATAAGAGATCCAAGTCCACCTCTTTTAAACCAGCAGATGAAATAGTCAAATTCCAAGTCCACCCAACGGACCCTACAAAAATAGCCTCCATCGGGGCACAGTTAAAACCCGCCGTGGACGCCGCACTATGAGAGTTCCTGCGCGAGAATTGGGACATATTCGCCTGGCACCCATCAGACATGCCAGGAATCCCATGCAGGCTGGCCGAGCATAGCCTCAACATCCTAAAGGGATTCAAGCCGGTCAAGCAAGCTCTTCGACATTTCTCTGAACCTAAGAGACAGGCCATGGGAGAGGAACTAGCCAAGTTATTGGAGGCCGGATTCATCAAAGAGATAAAATACCCGGACTGGCTAGCAAACCTGGTGATGGTACCAAAGAAGGATAAATCCTGGCGCCTTTGTGTCGATTTCAAGGACCTCAATAAAGCTTGCCCAAAGGATCCCTCCCCCCCCCCCCCCCCCCCCGCATCGACCAAATTATCGATGCTACCGCAGGACACGAGTCATTGTGTTTCCTCGACGCATACTCCGGTTACCACCAAATCAAGATGGTGGAGTCTGACCAAGCTGCAACGGCATTCATCACACCATACGGCCCCTTCTGTTTCAACACAATGCCTTTTGGGCTTAAAAACGCCGGTGCAACATATCAGCGCATGATTCAGACATGTCTGGAGAAACAAATCGGCAAAATAGTAGAGGCATATGTAGATGACGTGGTCGTCAAAACCAAACACGTGGACTCTTTGATAGACGACTTGAGGCTCACATTCGACAACCTCCGAACATACGACATCAAGCTCAATCCGGAAAAATGCATTTTCGACGTACCAGCCGGAAAGCTCCTGGGTTTCATTGTCTCCAGTAGAGGTATTGAAGCTAATCCGGCCAAAATCCGAGCTTTGTCACAGCTGGCTACCCCAACAGACCTCAAACAAATCCAGAAGTTAACAAGATGCGTGGTGGCTCTAAGCCACTTTATCTCCCGCTTAGGAGAAAAGGCTTTACCCCTTTATCGCCTCCTTCAGCGCACCGAACACTTTGAGTGGACGGACGCTGCCACAGCCGGATTGGAAGAAATAAAGGCCATTTTGGCAACCAACCCAATCCTGGCCGCGCCAAACATCGATGAACCAATGCTGTTGTACATTGCGGCAACTCATCAAGTTGTAAGCGCAGTGCTTGTCGTTGAACGAGAAGCTGACGGACATAAATTCCCTCTTCAAAAGCCGGTATACTATGTATCCACTGTCCTCACTCCATGCAAATCACGGTACCCACATTATCAAAAGATAGCCTATGCGGTATTCATGGCATCCCGGAAGCTACGACACTACTTTCAAGAGTGTTCGATTACAGTAGCCTCGGAAGTGCCACTCAATGATATTATAAACAACCGTGACGCTACGGGCAGGATTGCTAAATGGGCTATTGAGCTCCTCCCGTTCAACATAACATACAAACCTTGACGAGCCATTAAGTCGCAAGTATTGGCCGACTTTGTCGCCGAATGGACGGAGACCGATCTCCCTAAAGAGTACGGCGCATACTCTAATTGGATCATGCACTTCGACGGTTCTAAAATGCTGGCTGGTCTAGGGGCTGGCGTCGTCCTGACGTCCCCAACCGGAGATACCGTCCAATATGTACTGCAAATATTGTACACAGACTCCAACAACGCAGCCGAATACAAAGCTCTGTTGCATGGTCTTCGGATGGCAGTCTCCATGGGCATTCAACGCCTGGAGGTGCGTGGGGATTCAAACCTTGCAATATCCCAAATAAATGGAGACTTTGATGCCAAGGATCCGAAAATGGCGGACTACCGAAACGCCGTCCTAAAAATGTCAGCTCGGTTCGAGGGGCTAGAATTTCACCATGTGGCTCGGGAAAACAATCAGGCGGCGGATATCCTTGCATGCATCTGCGCAAAACGCGATGCGGTCCCCCCAACATATTTCTGGAAAGGCTGTTTAAGCCATCGGTAGTATGGGAAGGGGACACCGGTAGCAATACTCCGGACCCGGCCAAAATGCCTGATATCAAACACACTGACACAATCGGAGGCTCCGCCACCGAAATAACACCCTCAGCCCATGTAATAATGGCCGTCATTGCCCCGTGGACAGAACCATTCCTAGCCTACCTAACTAGACAGGAACTCCCGGAGGACCAAAATGAGGCACGCTGCATTGTGCGGTGATCCAAGGCCTACAGGGTCCATGAGGGAGAATTATACAAAAAAAGCACTACCGGAGTCCTTCAAAGATGCATCTACGAAGAGGAAGGGCGGAACCTTCTGGCAGAAATTCACGCCGGACTCGGCGGTCACCACGCTGCAGCCCGGGCTCTTGTAAGCAAGGCCTTCCGTACAAGATTCTATTGGCCAATGGCCCGGGCAGATGCACAAGACTTGGTCCAACGTTGCGCCGGTTGCCAGCTCTTTGCAAATCAAAGCCACATGCCACCTACCGCCTGATATGTCCATTTTGCATCATGCTTTTATATCGATATTTATTGCATTATGGACTATTATTTCACTTTATGTCACAATACTTATGGCTATTCTCTCTTATTTTACAAGGTTTACATAAAGAGGGAGAATGCCGGTAGCTGGAATTCTGGTCTAGATAAGGAGCAAATATTAGAGACCTATTCTGGGCAACTCCAAAAGTCCTGAAACTCCACGGAACGTCTTAAAAGAAATAAAGAAAAATCCATGCCCAAGATGAAGGCCAGGGGGCCCACACCCTGCTCACGAGGGTGGGGGGCGCGCCCCCCTACCTCATGGGCCCCCTGGTGGCTCTCCGATGCCCATCTTCTCCTATATGAGGTCTTTTGATGAGAAAAAAATAAGGAGGAACTTTTCGGGACGAGACTCCGCCGCCGTGAGGCGGAACCTTGGCGGATCCAGTCTAGAGCTCCGGCAGAGCTGTTCTGCCGGGGAAACTTCCCTCCCGGAGGGGGAAATCATCACCATCGTCATCACCAACGCTCCTCTCACCGGGGGAGGGCAATCTCCATCAACATCTTCACTAGCACCATATCATCTCCAAACCCTAGTTCATCTCTTGTATGCAATTCTTGTCTCAAAGTCCGGGATTGGGGCTAGTAGGTTGCTAGTAGTGTTGATTACTCCTTGTAGTTGATGCTAGTTGGTTTATTTGGTGGAAGATCATATGTTCAGATCCTATATGCATATTATTACCCCTCTAATTATGAACATGAATATGCTTTGTGAGTAATTACGTTCGTTCATGAGGACAATGGAGAAGTCTTGCTATGAGTAGTCATGTGAATTTGGTATTCGTTTGATATTTTGATAAGATGTATGTTGTCTAGCCTCTAGTGGTGTTATGTGAACGTCGACTACATAACACTTCATCATTATTTGGGCCTAGAGGAAGGCATTGGGAAGTAATAAGTAGATGATGGGTTGCTAGAGTGACAGAAGCTTAAACCCTAGTTTATGCGTTGCTTCGTAAGGGGCTGATTTGGATCCATATGTTTCATGCTATGGTTAGGTTTACCTTAATACTTTTGTTGTAGTTGCGAACACTTGCAATAGAGGTTAATCATAAGTGGGATGCTTGTTCAAGTAAGAACAGCACCCAAGCACCGGTCCACCCACATATCAAATTATCAAAGTATCGAACGCGAATCATATGAACGTGATGAAAACTAGCTTGATGATATTTCCATGTGTCCTCGGGAGCGCTTTTCCTATTATAAGAGTTTGTTCCGGCTTGTCCTTTGCTACAAAAGGATTGGGCCACCCTGCTGCACTTTATTTACTTTTGTTACTTGTTGCTCGTTACAACCTATCTTATCACAAAACTATCTGTTACCACTTATTTCAGTACTTGCAGAGAATACCTTGCTGAAAACCGCTTATCATCTCCTTCAGCTCCTCGTTGGGTTCGACACTCTTACTTATCATAAGGACTATGATAGATCCCCTATACTTGTGGGTCATCAAGACTCTTTTCTGGCGCCGTTGCCGGGGAGTGTAGCGCCTTTGGTAGGTGGGATTTGGTAAGGAAAAATTTATATAGTGTGCTGAAATTTACTGTCACTTGTTACTATAGAAAGTAATACTCTAAGGGGCTTGTTCGGGGTATCTTCACCCTGTCCAGTAGAGAAAAGAGTTGCTCCTCAACCTACTGAACCTATTGAAAATGAAACTCCTTTTGAATTTCCTGTGGCTATGATGGAAAACCTGCTAGCTAATCCTTTTACAGGAGATGGAACAAAGCAGCCTGATGAGCACTTAATATATGTGGATGAAGTTTGTGGATTATTTAAGCTTGGAGGTATATCCGATGATGTTGCTAAGAAGGAGGTCTTCCCTTTATCTTTGAAGAGAGACGCATTGGTATGGTATAGGCAATGTGATGATATGAGATCATGGGACTATAAAAGATTGAAGCTGGAATTTCATCAAAAGTATTACCCTATGCATCTTGTTCATCATGATCGCAATTATATATATAATTTCTGGCCTCGTGAAGGAGAAAGCATCGCTCAAGCTTGGGGGAGGCTTAAATCAATGTTATATTCATGCCCCAATCGTGAGCTCCAAAGCGAAATAATTATGCAAAGTTTTTATGCTCGGCTTTCTAAAAACAATCGCAACATGCTCGATACTTCTTGTGCTGGCTCTTTTATGATGAATACTATTGAATTCAGATGGAATTTATTGGATAGAATTAAACGCAACTCTGAAGATTGGGACCTCGAGGAAGGTAAGGAGTCAGGTATGACACCTAAGTTTGATTGTGTTAAATCTTTTATGGATACCGATATTTTCCGTAAGTTTAGCACTAAATATGGACTTGACTCTGAGATAGTAGCTTCTTTTTGTGAATCTTTTGATACTTATGTTGATCTCCCTAAGGAGAAGTGGTTTAAATATCATCCTCCCATAGAAGTAAAAGTAGCTACACCTATTAAAGTTGAAGAAAAGACTGTCACTTATAATGATCCTATTGTTCCTACTTCTTATATTGAGAAACCACCTTTCCCTGTTAGAATAAAGGATCATGCTAAAGCTTCAACTGTTGTTCGTAAAAGCAATATTAGAACTTATACACCTCCTGAGCAAGTTAAAGTAGAACCTAATATTGCTATTGTTAAAGATCTCTTGTCTGATAATATTGATGGGCATGTTATTCAGTTCGAAGGTGAAATTGCTAGAATTGCTAAACCTTGTGATAAGGATAAACATAGACCTGTGGTAGGCGTGCCTGTTATTTATGTTAAAATAGGAGATCACTGTTATCATGGCTTATGTGATATGGGTGCTAGTGCTAGTGTTATACCTCATGACTTATACAAAGAAATTAAGAATGAAATTGCACCTGTTGAGTTAGAAGATATTGATGTTACTATTAAACCTGCTAATAGAGATACTATTGCACCAATTGGAATTGTTAGAGTTGTTGAAGTCTTGTGTGGGAAAACTAAATATCCTGCTGATTTTCTTGTTCTTACTTCTCCACAAGATAGCTTTTGTCCAATTATATTTGGTAGACCCTTCTTAAATACTGTCAATGCTACCATAGACTGCACTAAGAATATTGTTACTGTTGGCTTGGATGATATGGTTCATGAGTTTAATTTCTCTAAATTTAGTAAACAACATCATGAGGAAGAATTACCTAGTAAGGATGAAATTATTGGTCTTGCTTCTATTGCCGTACCTCCTAGTGATCCTTTAGAACACTATTTGCTAGACCATGAAAATGATATGTTCATGAATGAAAGAAGGGAAATAGATGAAGTATTCTTTAAACATGAACCTATTCTGAAACACAATTTTCCTGTTGAAATTTTAGGGGATCCTCCACCACCCAAGGGTGATCCCGTGTTTGAGCTTAAACCTTTGCCTGATAATCTTAAATATGCTTATCTTGATGAAAAGAAGATATATCCTGTTATTATTTGTGCTAATGTAGCGACCAGACCCGAATGGATCAAGTCTACTATGCTCCGGTGTCATCCCTGGATCAGTAATGCTGACACCACACAGTACATCGAAGGATTTATAGCAGAGTGGCAATCACACACTTATTACAACGATGTCTCCGAAGAGAACTTATTACAATAATATGGCTTAAGGCCATCTAAAATCGATAACAGCGGAAGACTTGGAAGATAAATGGGTCCATCAACTCCAACGGCATCACTGAGTATAGGACCACGACCTAAAAGCACCTTAATCGTCGTCTGAAAAATCTGCAACATTAACGTTGCAGCCCGAAACGGGTCAGCACATGGAATATGCTGGCAAAGTAACACATAGAGAATAATGGAATGAAACAGCTATACTATATGCATATTTGGCTGGTGGAAAGCTCTATGGCTACTGTTTTGCGTAAAGCCAGTTTTTCCCTATTGCAATGGAATAAATTTATTTAACTATCATGGTGGTTGTTAAACATTGAGAATGGTTGACAGCATTCTCAATCCCAATTAAAAGTAGTCATTTATAACCCAACAATATTAATTAGAAGTAACATGATGAGATTCACATGATATTCAAATACTAGATACTCAAGATTGTCCATAACCGGGGACACGGCTAATCATGATTAGTTTGTTACACTCTGCAGAGGTTTGCACACTTTTCCCCACAAGACTCGATCGCCTCCGTTGGTTTTCTCGCACTACTGGTGTTTGAGAAACGGATGACTGAGACATAGTCTTTCAGAAGCGCTAGCACCTTACGATGGAGTAGACCGTACCACCTACACCCCCTACATCTGCTAGTCTACCCCTATAAGAGTTCGCATGACTTAGTCAACTATGCCAGAGCCCATATTGGCTTGTGGCTGCACACGTAAGTATTTAGCATGAAAGATCTTATGGTCCCTTTGAGCCTGGGTGGCGGTCCATAAAAAAAACAGGCAAGTCCTGATAGACATCAGGTGCCTCAATCCACCCAGATGTGTGTTTAAGTTGCCACCTTAGATAAACCGTTAAAATTATCAATCTCACATCTGTCATGGATATCACTCACCCAATCCACGTCTACTAGCATAGCATGGCATAATAAGAAAACGTAGAAGTAACTCCCAAAGGTTTCATAATAAACATGTAATAGGTACTACCTCATCTACTTCCCATCCCACAATTTAATTAGATCCTAATCATGCAATGTGTGAGGATGGATCTAATGCAATAAAACTGGGTTGTAGAAAAGGTATGATCAAAGTGTTACTTGCCTTGCTGATGATCCGCGAGTCCTAGAGATTCGAAGTAACAAGCGGCGCAATCCGGGTAATCTATCGCAGACAAACAACAAGCATACAATAAGTACTCATCTAATGCACAGGTAAAACTCGAACAAGAGATCGAACCAGATAGTTCAACTTAAGAACTCCGGTTGCAAAGAGAGAAAGAACCGAACAAAGAAACCAAAAACAAACGGGGGAAGAAAACAACTCGGCTCTAGCAAGTTGGAACTAGGTCAAATTTTACCATAGAAAAAACTTAGTTAAAGTTGATTACTCGGAACGGCGGTTTCGAAACGAAACTCCAGGCGCTTGAATCACCTGATTCCGATAAACGAGCGAGAAGGTAGACTAGAAAGAAGATCGGATCTGAGATCGCGATTGCGGAATAAATCCGACGAAAGAAAAAGAAGAACGGTTAAACGAACGGACGTTCGTTAACCTAGAAGAATCCGGTGATCACGTTCATTAAGACGAATGGTCCGGCGAATGGTCTCGAGGCAACTAAATCGGAAAAGAAAATGAAACCGATCTAGGGTTTTGAGAAAAGAAAACCGAACGAAAAACCGATCTAGGAAACCGGAACGGTTTAGAGAAGAAAAGAATCGGAAAGATTTAGAAGAAAACCGATCCGAGGAAAAGAAAAGATGCGGTGCGGTACCTCCGGCGAGGGGCTCCGGCGATGGCGGGCAAGGGCGGCGGCGGCGGCTAAGGGCGGCGGCGGCGCGGGTGACGCAGGGCGGCGGCGCACTAGGGGCGGCAGCGGCGCGTGACGCAGGGCGCGGCGCGGGGTGAGGCGCGGTGGAGGCTTGGGGTTTGATGATTTAGAGGGGGGGGGTGCTTGGGTATTTATATGGGTGAGGGGAGAGGAGACTTGGGGTAGGGGGCAAGAAAAAGAGTAGGAAAAGGAATAGGAAAGGAATCCTAAAAAAAACAAACAAGCGGAGTCCTAGAGGGACTCCAGCGGCGGCGGCGGCCTCCTGCCTGGCGCGCGCGGCGCGGGCGCTAGGCCTGGCGCGGCGGCCTGGCCGGCCGGCCTGCTGGGCCTTTGGCCCAGGGCGCTGCGGATCTCTTTTTTTTAAACGGTTTCATGCGCAGAAAAAAACAGAAAAGAGATCTAAACGAACTCCAAAACTTCTAAAGTCAATTTTCCCCGACTCCTAAAAATGAGTCGAACAAAATGAACTTTTCTCCGGGCCTAAAATGCAAATTTTGAAAACACGCATTTTTCCCTATCCAAATAAAAGGCAAATGAAACTCTGACAAATCCAATGATCCTCTTTTCGAAATTTGAGAAAGCTCAAATATGAAAAAGACGAAATCTCCAACTCTCTCCGAGGGTCCTTGAGTTGCGTGAAATTTCTTGGATCGACAAAATGCAAGAAAATATGATATGCATGATGATCTAGTGTATAACATTCCAAATTGAAAATTTGGGATGTTACAGCTAACCTTTCAGAGCATGAAGAAGAAAGATTATTGAAAACTTTGAAGAAGCATCGTGTTGCTATTGGATATACTCTTGATGATCTTAAGGGCATTAGTCCCACTCCATGTCAACATAAAATAAATTTGGAAGCAGACGCCAAACCAGTTCGTGATCCTCAACGACGTCTGAAACCTAAAATGAAAGAAGTGGTAAGAAAAGAAATACTAAAGCTTCTGGAGGCAGGTATAATCTATCCCATTGCTGATAGTGAGTGGGTAAGTCCTGTCCATTGTGTCCCTAAGAAGGGATGTATTACTGTTGTTCCCAATGATAAAGATGAATTGATTCCACAAAGAGTTATCACAGGTTATAGGATGGTAATTGATTTCCATAAATTAAATAAAGCTACTGAGAAAGATCATTACCCCTTACCTTTTATTGATCAAATGCTAGAAAGATTATGCAAACACACACACTATTGCAATCTAGATGGTTATTCTGGTTTCTCTCAAATACCTGTGTCGGCTAGAGATTAATCAAAGACTACTTTTACATGCCCTTTTGGTACTTTTGCTTATAGACGTATACCTTTTGGTTTATGTAATGCACCCGCTACCTTTCAAAGATGCATGATGGCTATATTCTCTGACTTTTGTGAAAAGATTTGTGAGGTTTTCATGGACGACTTTTCCGTCTATGGTTCCTCTTTTGATGATTTCTTGAGCAATTTTGATCAAGTTTTGCAAAGATGTGAAGAAACTAATCTTGTCTTGAATTGGGAAAAGTGTATTGTCTTGGGGCACAAAGTTTCTGAAAGAGGTATTGAAGTTGATAAAGACAAGGTTGATGCTATTGAAAAGATGCCATGTCCCAAGGACATCAAAGGTATAAGAAGTTTCCTTGGTCACGCCGGATTTTACAGGAGGTTCATTAAGGACTTCTCAAAAATTTCTCGGCCTCTGACTAATTTATTGCAAAAAGATATACCATTTGTCTTTGATGATGATTGTGTAGAAGCATTTGAAATACTTAAGAAAGCATTAGTCTCTGCACCTGTTGTTCAGCCACCTCATTGGAATTTACCCTTTGAAATTATGTGTGATGCTAGTGATTATGCTGTAGGTGTTGTTCTAGGGCAAAGAGTTGATAAGAAATTAAATGTTATTCATTATGCTAGTAAGACTCTAGACAATGCTCAAAGAAATTATGCTACTACTGAAAAAGAGCTTTTAGCAGTTGTATTTGCTTGTGATAAGTTCAGATCTTATATTGTTGATTCTAAAGTAACTATTCACATTGATCATGCTGCTATTAAATCTTATGGAAAAGAAAGATGCTAAACCTAGACTAATTAGATGGGTTCTCTTGCTACACGAATTTGATTTGAATATTGTTGATAGAAAGGGAGCTGAGAACCCCGTTGCAGACAACTTATCTAGGTTAGAAAATATTCTTGATGATCCACTACCTATTAATGATGACTTTCCTGATGAACAATTAAATGTTATAAGTACTTCTCGTAGTACTCCATGGTATGCTGATTATGCTAATTATATTGTTGCTAAGTTTATACCACCTAGTTTCACATACCAGCAAAATAAAAAGTTTTTCTATGACTTGAGGAATTACTTTTGGGATGACCCACATCTTTATAAAGGAGTAGATGGTGTTATTAGACGTTGTGTACCTGAGCATGAACAGGAACATATCCTATGCAAGTGTCATTCCGAGTCTTATGGAGGACACCACGCTGGAGATAGAACTGCACATAAAGTATTGCAATCTGGTTTCTATTGGCCTACTCTCTTCAAGGATGTCCGTAAGTTTGTCTTGTCTTGTGATGAATGTCAAAGAATTGGTAATATTAGTAGACATCAAGAAATGCCTATGAATTATTCTCTTGTTATTGAACCGTTTGATGTTTGGGGCTTTGATTATATGGGACCTTTTCCTGCCTCTAATGGATACACACATATTTTAGTTGTTGTTGATTACGTTACTAAGTGGGTAGAAGCTATTCCAACTAGTAATGCTGATCATAACACTTCTATTAAAATGCTTAAGGAAGTTATTTTTCCGAGGTTTGGAGTCTCTAGATATTTAATGACTGATGGTGGTTCACACTTTATTCATGGTGCCTTCCGTAAAATGCTTGCTAAATATGATGTTAATCATAGAATTGCATCCCCTTATCACCCATAGTCTAGTGGTCAAGTAGAGTTGAGCAATAGAGAGCTCAAATTAATTTTGCAAAAGACTGTTAATAGGTCTAGAAAGAATTGGTCTAAGAAACTTGATGATGCATTATGGGCTTATAGAACTGCATACAAAAATCATATGGGAATGTCTCCGTATAAAATGGTTTATGGAAAAGCATGTCACTTACCTCTAGAACTAGAACATAAAGCATATTGGGCTATTAAAGAGCTTAACTATGATTTTAAACTTGCCGGAGAGAAGATGTTATTTGATATTAGCTCACTTGATGAATGGAGAACCCAAGCTTATGAAAATGCCAAGTTGTTTAAAGAAAAAGTTAAAAGATGGCATGACAAAAGGATACAAAAGTGTGAGTTTAATGTAGGTGATTATGTATTGCTATGCAACTCTCATTTAAGATTTTTTGCAGGAAAACTTCTCTCTAAATGGGAAGGCCCCTATGTTATCGAAGAGGTCTATCGTTTCGGTGCCATAAAAATCAACAACTTCGAGGGCACAAATCCGAAGGTGGTAAATGGTCAAAGAATTAACCATTATATCTCAGGTAATCCCATAAACGTTGAAACCAATATTATTGAAACCGTAACCCCGGAGGAATACATAAGGGACACTTTCCGGAATGTTTAGACTCCAAAAAGGAATAGGTATGTGCTATGGTAAGTAAACCGACTCCAAAACAATTTTTAAGGCAATATTTCTCCATTTTGGAATATTTAGAAAAATAGAAAAATAAGTAGCAGTCCGGAAGGACACGAGGGCCCCACGAGGGTGGTGGGCGCGCCCCCTACCTCGTGAGCGCCTCGTGTGCTTTCCAGACTCCGTTTTCTTGCACGATACGTATTTTGGTCGGTAAAAATTCATTATATAACCTCCCGAAGGTTTTGACTCCCGTATCACACAAAAATCTCCTATTTTTGTTCGAGCTGTTTTTCTGACAGATCTAGGTTATCATGACGGCCCCAAGCGCCTCCAAGGACAAGTTCTTCGAGAAGGTCATCAACCCTTACCTCGCGGAGGTGCTGCGACACCCTCAAACCATTGAGATGTGTGATGGGTTGCTGCACATCCGTGATGAAGAGGGACCAAAGGGGACCGGAAGCATGGAGACGAGGCTCGAAGAAGTGGAGCAACAAGTTTTCAAGTGCCAAAGGATGGTGGAGCGTGGAATCAACGCTAGCCACATGATGCTCACGGAGTTCACTAACAACTACAAGCCCGCATCATCAACAACACCTCCACCGTCTCCTCCAACAAAGAAGAATTGAGTATCTGGGTATGAGCACTCCCCTTGGCAACTGCCAAGCTTGGGGGAGGTGCCCCAGTATCGTATCACAATCGCAACTCCTATCTTTACCGTTTTTCTTAGTTCGATCCTTTTGATAATATCTTGATCTAGTAGAATAAAGTTTATGGCATGATCTAGTTTTGAGTTTTGCTTTATGATCTCTCTATGTAATCGAGTCCGTGAGTTATATATAATAAAGATTAGTGTTGAGTCAAGGGCTTGATTATTTTGCCATGATCTTGGGTGAATAAAAGAAAAGAATAAAAAGAAACAAAAAGTTCATATTGATCTTATTGAGAGTAATGACTTCACATAGAAAGAGTATGATGATTAAAAGTTGTTGGGAATTGGCAGACATAGCTTTGGTCATTGTTGCAATTAATAGGAAGTAATAAGGAAAGAGAGGTTTTCACATATAGATATATTATCATTGACATCTTTTATGATTGGGAGCACTCATTAAAATATGACATGCTAAAGAGTTGATGTTGGACAAGGAAGACAACGTAATGAGTTATGTCTTTCTTATATCTGAGATAAAGTATGTTGTCATGGTTCCTCTAACTTGTTGAGCTTGCCTTTCCCCCTCATGCTAGCCAAATTCTCAGCACCAAGTAGAAATACTACTTGTGCTTCCAAATACCCTTAAACCAGTTTTGCCATGAGAGTCCACCATATCTACCTATGGATTGAGTAAGATCCTTCAAGTAAGTTGTCATCGGTGCAAAGCAATAAAAATTGCTCTAAATATGTATGATTGATTGGTGTGGGAGAAATAAGCTTTATACGATCTTGTGATGTGGAAGTAATAAAAGCGACGGACTGCATAATAAAGGTTCATATCACAAGTGGCAATATAAAGTGACGTTCTTTCGCATTGAGATTTTATATATCCAACCATAAAAGCGCATTATGATTTATACTATTGCATTGTGAATAGATCATCACTTGAACATAAGTAATCATATGACAAAATCTATATATGTTGCTGTTATAAGAATAATCATGATGCCTTCATGTCCGTATTTTATTTTTATCGACGCCTCTACCTCTAAACATGAGGACATATTTATTGTTATCGGCTTTTCGCTTGAGGACAAGCGAGGTCTAAGCTTGGGGGAGTTGATACGTCCATTTTGCATCATGCTTTTATATTGATATTTATTGCATTATGGACTGTTATTTCACTTTATGTTACAATACTTATGTCTATTCTCTCTTATTTTACAAGGTTTACATAAAGAGGGAGAATGCCGGCAGCTGGAATTCTGATCTGGATAAGGAGCAAATATTAGAGACCTATTCTGTGCAACTCCAAAAGTCCTGAAACTCCACGGAACGTCTTAAAATAAATAAATAAAAATCCACGCCAAAGATGAAGGCCAGGGGGCCCACACCCTGCTCACGAGGGTGGGGGGCGCGCCCCCCCTAGGGCGCACCCCCCTACCTCGTGGGCCCCCTGGTGGCTCTCCAATGCCCATCTTCTCCTATATGAGGTCTTTCGATGAGAAAAAATAAGGAGGAACTTTTCGGGACGAGACTCCGCCGCCACGAGGCGGAACCTTGGCGGATCCAATCTAGAGCTCCGGCAGAGCTGTTCTGCCGGGGAAACTTCCCTCCCAGAGGGGGAAATCATCACCATCGTCATCACCAACACTCCTCTCATCGAGAGAGGGCAATCTCCATCAACATCTTCACCAGCACCATCTCATCTCCAAACCCTAGTTCATCTCTTGTATCCAATTCTTGTCTCAAAGTCCGGGATTGGTGCTAGTAGGTTGCTAGTAGTGTTGATTACTCCTTGTAGTTGATGCTAGTTGGTTTATTTGGTGGAAGATCATATGTTCAGATCCTATATGCATATTATTACCCCTCTGATTATGAACATGAATATGCTTTGTGAGTAATTACGTTCATTCCTGAGGACAAGGGAGAAGTCTTGCTATGAGTAGTCATGTGAATTTGGTATTCGTTTGATATTTTGATAAGATGTATGTTGTCTAGCCTCTAGTGGTGTTATGTGAACGTCGACTACATAACACTTCACCATTATTTGGGCATAGAGGAAGGCATTGGGAAGTAATAAGTAGATGATGGGTTGCTAGAGTGACAGAAGCTTAAAGCCTAGTTTATGCGTTGCTTCGTAAGGGGCTGATTTGGATCCATATGTTTCATGCTATGGTTAGGTTTACCTTAATACTTTTGTTGTAGTTGCGGATGCTTGCAATAGAGGGTAATCATAAGTGGGATGCTTGTTCAAGTAAGAACATCACCCAAGCACCGGTCCACCCACATATCAAATTATCAAAGTATCAAACGCGAATCATATGAACGTGATGAAAACTAGCTTGACGATATTCCCATGTGTCCTCGGGAGCGCTTTTCCTATTATAAGGGTTTGTTCCGGCTTGTCCTTTGCCACAAAAGGATTGGGCCACCTTGCTGCACTTTATTTACTTTTGTTACTTGTTGCTCGTTACAACCTATCTTATCACAAAACTATCTGTTACCACTTATTTCAGTACTTGCACAGAATACCTTGCTGAAAACCGCTTATCATCTCCTTCTGCTCCTTGTTGGGTTCAACACTCTTACTTATCGAAAGGACTACGATAGATCCCCTATACTTGTGGGTCATCATTGTCCTCGAAACAATCCCCATTACGTGGCCCTTCGCGGTCTGGGGGCTTGACATGGTTGGACCCCTTAAAGGGGGAACCCACAAGAAAAAATACTTACCGGTCATGGTGGATAAATTCACCAAATGGATAGAGGCCAGACCTGTTAAAACAGCCGAATCCGGACCAGTGATAGACTTCATATCCAGGGTCGTACACCGTTATGGCATCCCCCATAGCATCATCACCGACAACGGCACAAACTTTACAGTCGATGAGGTCAAACTCTGGTGCAGCAAAATGGGCATCAAGCTCGATTATGCTTCAGTCTATCACCCACAAACCAACGGCCAAGTCGAGCGAGCAAACGGTGTTATAATGAGCGGCATTAAACCCAGATTAGTGCGTTCTTTAACGGAATCTAACACGCACTGGGTAGAGGAGCTCGACTCCGTACTCTGGGGGCTGCGGACCACGCCGAATCATAGTACCGGATATACACCCTTCTTTATGGTGTACGGCGCAGAGGCAGTCTTGCCCCGTGACATAATTCATGACTCACCTCGAGTGCGCATGTACGAAGAAAGAGAAGCCGAGCTCGATCGGCAGGACAGTCTGGATACCATGGAGGAGGAGCGCGATGTAGCCAAAGCCCGTTCTGCATTTTATCAGCAACAGGCTCGCAGATACCAAAGCAGAGAAGTACGAGCCAAAACTTATAACGTTGGTAGACTAGTTCTACGCCTGCCGGATAAGAAAAAGAACAAGCTCGAGCCCAAATGGGAAGGTCCCTTCATTATTGACCAAGTTCTGACCGGTGGAGCGTATCGACTGCGGGATGCATCGACTAGTCGACTTGAGCCGAACCCATGGAACGCGGCCAGGCTCCGAAGATTCTACGCCTAGCGCCGGACTCTATGTTCGTCCCCTCCCTTTGTCCATTTTTTACATATACATTAGCTGTCTTGTTTTTCTTTCTTCCTTTCTTTTATTATTTCTCTAGGCCTTTAAGGGCCAACTTGTGCCTCGCTTGCACATTATAGATGCGCTAGCCACGCTCATAATACCTGGGGGCTTCTTTCACAGAAGCTTAATTATTTATCTGGGCCTCAGGCCCCCAAACATGTGGCATGCTTCCGCATGTACCTTTTTTCGCCATTATATGCATCGATATGACTTAAGTTTTGGCCAAGCTAGGTTGCCTGGCTCTTGTATTTATGCCCTACATTCCCATTAATTTGGCTAGGGCATAAGGGGAGCACCTCTGCGATTGTTACTTCCGGGTCAGCCGGACGTGTACCTCAGACTGGGTGAAGCCGAAAGCTAGCGTTCTTAGGAGAATATTCGGTCGGTGACAAAAGATGATTTTTATTTATTGTCCATATCTGCCCCCAGATGTTTTTCCTGTGTTTCCTATCGCAGTCCGAACATGCACTTTAGGGCATGCTTACCCAGGGAAAGGAACCCTTAACGGAACTATTCTCCCTGGAAGATGTTTCTTACTACCCATGTAATATAACACAACTAGTTGGGCACTTGTCTGTTCAAGCACTTATGACCCCTACGCCTGGTCTCCACGCATACCCCAGTTCTTATATAACTGCACGGGTATTCGGATACACTCCGGACTATCGGGTCCCGAGGTTGAAGCGAAAAGGTCCGCCAAGATAAATGATCTACAATCCGGCTAGAAGGCATTATACATGTCACTTTCATTACATAGTCATGCAGACTGACTAAATTCCTCTTCTATACCATCCAACAGGTGGTCTAGCTTACAATCCTGTTAGGAATACTTTGCGGCTAATTCTACTTGCCCATAAACTAAGCTAATGGGGATATCTTTTTTGTCGGGCCCCACGGGTCCGACCTCGGCCATGTGATTTGGGTCTGCCTTGGTATACTGCGTCTTCACCATGGCCCAGGCTTATCTGGCACCTTGTCGGCAGGCCGATATCTTCCATAATCGGAAGCGCCGCCGTGCTCCCTTGAGCTTCTCCGCAAGCTCTCCAATGCCCTCTGGCAGGGAAACGGACGGCCACAAGGCTTGGGCAACACCCTGCATCACCTGCCGAACTTGTTCGTGCAGATGTGACAGCTCGGATAGAAGATCACCCGCAGACCCGGGCATTTCCTCCGCAGGACGACCCGTTAGCATACCTACAGACATAACGCTGTTAGTCGGCTTCTTCATCGAACTCCTTTAAAAGGATTCGTTCAAGCACTTACTAAAAATGCCGCGCCGAAGCCGCTTATTCTCCCTCTGGGAGTCTGCAAGCTGGCCCCGAACGTCTTTTAATTCCATGCTCAGCTTAATATTGGTGTCTTGGAGATTGTTTTTCTCCCGCCTAACCTCAGTCAGCACGTGTTTGCCAGCCTCTAGCTGTTGCATAACATGCTGGTCCTCCGGATTTTCTCCGGATTTATCTGCAACATCTATTGTTAGATCTGCAGCCATGCCGCACATTATATGGTAACCATCATTCTTTAAAGTAAATGTTACCAGCAGGTGACTTTTTCTGTTCCTGCAATGCGGCCACAGCAGCCCGCAGTTGGCTCTTGCATTCCTCTAGCTCCTGTGACAGCCTAGTATTCTTCTCTGTAAGAACCTGCACAATAAAGATGATCCTTAAATCAGTTCTGCTAACTGTTTCAAGTCTCAGGGGCTACTGATACATATAAATCGTCAGATTTACTCACCCGTACATCCTTTACATACTGATCCGTGGCTCTAGCCAGACCATCTTGAGCAGCTCGGAGGTACGCCTCTCCAGAATTGAAGGCATTAAATGCCTTTGGTGAGAAACAAGCGTCACGGAGTACGGCCCGGCGGCGCCTATGATTCATGGCGCTTTCCACCTCTGAGTTTGTAGCGTATAATCTATCCGCATCCTTTGTAGGGGGATTATCTGGTGCCCGCCCCATATCGGCTTCCGCCTCTATGTCCGGTCCTGGCGTCCGGCTGGTGGAAGCGTGATTATTAACATCGCCGGACATATTCTGGTGAGCGTTTTTTCTGTTAAAGAAACACGGGCGTCATTATATTTCGAGAAAGATGACAACCACGGAGCGGGTTTTGTCATACCTTTGCGCCGGCGTCTCCGTCCTGACCGCCTTCCTTTTTGGCCTACCCGGCGTCGGTGCCTCCTGTTGGCGCGTTGCTACGGGTTCGGCAGGGCGTCCCGAATGCCTTCCCTGTAAAAATACCATGCGTATATGGTGGGTGAAGTGTCTAAAAGGGGATCCTAGTTTTAGAGTTGGGATTTTTGGTTTCTCTTACGTGCGATGCAGGGAGCAGTATGGGATAGTCGGCCGTAATAGCCACCATGGCATCATCGCGGCTTAACTGATAGCCTGCCAGTCTATCAGCTCCACGAATATAACTGAATATTCTTCAAGTCCGGAGTCGAGGGCCCGGTTAGGGTCCTCTGGTTGTGGAGAAGGGCTGCTGACCTCCTTTATGGCTTTTCGCAGTTCCTGCCGCAAAGTGGCAAGGTGGATACTTACGACAAAGAATGCGGGAAAAATGGGAGCAGGGAGATATAACTTACCCAGCTTGGAGGATTGTACATGGAGAATCCATCCCGTGGCTTGTTGCGGGTGAACTCCTCTTCCTCACCCTTGAACAATTCGAACAGAATTTTCGCTAAAGCGACAGCATTGTCCGGACCCTTACGCCCGCAGCGGGTGGCATCATCCGCCCCGTTATAACACCACAAGGGGTGCCCACAATATTGAAGTGGTTGCACTCCCCGCATTATGCAAATCGACATTACTTCGATTACTGTCAATCCTGATCGAGCCAGTGCTTTAATTTGGTTCATCAGATAGAGGACTTCTCCATTGTCTTCCGCCTGGGGGCTCTGTGGGCGCCAACTTCGGCGTTTCTTCAGAGGAGCATTGTTGAACTCAGGAAGACCCCGCCGAACAGGGTCCGGGAGGGGAACATCCTCCATATAAAACCATTCTGAAGGCCAGTCTTCGGATGACTTCTTCGGAGTGCCGGACAGGTATCTGGTATCAGCGATGCACCATATTTCGGCTCCGCCCACTTGATAAAGTGACCCCCTCTGTGTGCGAGGGACGAGGCAAAATAGCCTTTTCCACAGCTCGAAGTGAGCCTCGCAGCCTAGGAATAACTCGCAGAGAGCCACATAGCCGGCGATATGTAGGATGGAGGCGGGGGTGAAATTGTGTAATTGGAGGCCGTAGAACTCCAGGAGCCCGCGGAGGAACGGATGAATTGGAAATCCGAGTCCCCTTAATAGGTAGGGAACAAGGCAGACCCGTTCCCCCATAGAGGGACATGGAAAGCTCTCCGCTTGCTCCCCGCCATTATAGGTGGCAAGCCCGGCTCGAACGGGCACCATGTACGCCGGAGGGAGAAATCCCTTAGTCTGCAATTCGACTAAATGACTGTGTGGGACTGAACACCTCTCCCAATCACCGGGCTTAGGGCTTCGGGGGCGGGAGGAGGAGCTGCGGAGGTTGGCCATGTTGGAATGGATCTTTCCGGAATGCGCTCTGATGAACTCTCGTTGGGGGAGGATGGTGTGGATCGGATCTAAGGATCCCCATCCCTTTAATAGACAGTTTATTTATCTGGCTAGGGGGGCGAATGTAAAAACGCCCTGGCGCCTCGTATTCATTCGACGCGTGGGAGAAAGCCCTTAGTGGGCACAGAAGCCAAGAGGTCCAAACATTTATGGGACCAGACACTGCTTTACAAACGTTCGAAAGATGGAGAAGAACCCGCCTTGCAATGCCGAGGACAATACTGTGCGCCGGACTCATCATCATTGAAGCCTGGTTCGGGGGCTACTGAGGGAGTCCTGGATTAGGGGGTATCCGGACAGCCGGATTATATCCTTTGGCCGGACTGTTGGACTATGAAGATACAAGATTGAAGACTTCGTCTCGTGTCCGGATGAGACTCTACTTGGCGTGGAAGGCAAGCTAGGCAATACGGATATGTATATCTCCTCCTTTGTAACCGACCTTGTGTAACCCTAGCCCCCTCTGGTGTCTATATAAACCGGAGGGTTTTAGTCCGTAGGACAACATGCAATCATACCATAGGCTAGCTTCTAGGGTTTAGCCTCTCCGATCTCGTGGTAGATCAACTCTTGTAATACTCATATCATCAAGAATAAATCAAGCAGGACGTAGGGTTTTACCTCCATCAAGAGGGCCCGAACCTGGGTAAAACATCGTGTTCCCTGCCTCCTATTACCATCCGCCTTAGACGCACAGTTCGGGACCCCCTACCCGAGATCTGCCGGTTTTGACACCGACAACAACCACGACCAAACAATTACAAAATATGAGAAACACCTATGACCAAGTCGGAATTTTTTTCACAACAACACATTCAAGAAGAGATAAATGTACTCGTGACATCATAGTCACGTCCGAGTGGAGAGGACATAGACAAGGATTTGGTTGCCAAGATCAGCACAACAAGTAGACACCTTCAAAAGTTGACTACGCAGGTTCACTGTTGTTGAGCCCGACCAATAAAATTCAGGAGAAGAGTTTTCAATTCAGATATAAAACAATGTTTCAATCAACATCTTGATGACGAATCATACGATTGTGGCATCCATGAGTACTCACATTAGAGAAAACTCCGACGCTTGCCCGGAGCTTTACACCACAATGATTGAGCTCTGAACACCACCAACTATCTAGGGTGCCCAAGCACCCAAGAGGAACAAGCTCTAGGGTGTCCAAACACCCAAGAGTAACAAGCTCAAGGGTACCAAGCACCCAAGAGTAATAAGCTTCTCAACTTGTAACTTCCACGTATCACGTGAAGAACTCAAACCGATGCACCAAATGCAATGGAAAGGGCACACGGAGTGCCCAAATCCTTCTCTCTCAAATCCCACCGAAGAAACTAATGCTAGGGAGGAAGATGAGAGGAAGAACAAGAAGGAGAACACCAAGAACTCCAAGATCAAGATCCAAGGGGTTCCCCTCATGATACGTCTCCAACGTATCTGTAATTTTTGTTTGCTCCATGCTATATTATCTACTGTTCTGGACTATATTGGGCTTTATTTTCCACTTTTATATTATTTTTGGGACTAACCTATTAACCGGAGGCCCAACCCAGAATTGCTGTTTTTTTTGCCTATTTCAGTGTTTCGAAGAAACGGAATATCAAACGGAGTCCAAACGGAATGAAACCTTTGGGAACGTGATTTTCTCACTGAACGTGATCCAGGAGACTTGGGCCCTACACCAAGGCATCAGAGAGGCGGTCACGAGGGTGGGGGCGCCCCCTAGGGCGCTCCCCCTGCCTCGTGGGCCCCTCGATGCTGCACCGACGTACTCCTTCCTCCTATATATACCTACGTACCCCCAAACGAACAGATATGGAGCCAAAAACCTAATTCCACCGCCGCAACTTTCTGTATCCACGAGATCCCGTCTAGGGGCCTGTTCCGGAGCTCCGCCGGAGAGGGCCGTCATCACGGAGGGCTTCTACATCATCATAGCCCCTCCGATGAAGTGTGAGTAGTTTACCTCAGACCTTCGGGTCCATAGTTAGTAGCTAGATGACTTCTTCTCTCTTTTTGGATCTCAATACAAAGTTCTCCCCCTCTCTTGTGGAGATCTATTCGATGTAATCTTCTTTTTGCGGTGTGTTTGTTGAGACCGATGAATTGTGGGTTTATGATCAAGTCTATCTATGAATAATATTTGAATCTTCTCTGAATTCTTTTATGTATGATTGGTTATCTTTGCAAGTCTCTTCGAATTATCCGTTTGGTTTGGCCAACTAGATTGGTAGTTCTTGCCATGGGAGAAGTGCTTAGCTTTGGGTTTGATCTTGCCGTGTCCTTTCCCAGTGACAGAAGGGGCAGCAAGGCACGTATTGTATCGTTGCCATCAAGGATAACAAGATGGGGTTTATTTCATATTGCATGAATTTATCTCTCTACATCATGTCATCTTGCTTAAAGCATTACTTTGTTTTTAACTTAATACTCTAGATGCATGCTAGATAGCGGTCGATGAGTGGAGTAATAGTAGTAGATGCAGAATCGTTTCGGTCTACTTGTCACGGACGTGATGCCTATATACATGATCATGCCTAGATATTCTCATAACTATGCTCAATTCTGTCAATTGCTCAATAGTAATTTGTTCACCCACCGTAGAATACTTATGCTCTTGAGAGAAGCCACTAGTGAAACCTATGGCCCCCGGGTCTATTCTCATCATATCAATCTCCATCACTTTAATCTTTCTTTGCTTTTTTACTTTGCCTTTACTTTTTACTTTGCATCTTTATACCGAAAATACCAAAAATATTATATCTATCAGATCTCACTCTCGTAAGTGACCGTGAAGGGATTGACAACCCCTAATTGCGTTGGTTGCGAGTAGCTATCATTTTGTGCAGGTACGAGGGACTTGAGCGTGGCCTCCTACTGGATTGATACCTTGGTTCTCAAAAACTGAGGGAAATACTTACGCTACTCTGCTGCATCATCCCTTCCTCTTCGGGGAAAACCAACGCAAGCTCAAGAGGTAGCAAGAAGGATTTCTGGCGCCGTTGCCGGGGAGTCTACGCAAAAAGTCAACATACCAAGTACCCATCACAATCCCTATCTCTCGCATTACATTATTTGCCATTTGCCTCTCGTTTTCCTCTCCCCCACTTCACCCTTGCCGTTTTATTCGCCCTCTCTCTCTATCCTCCCTCTCTTGCCCGCTTGCCTTTTGTTTGCTCATGTGTTGGATTGCTTGTTTGTCGCGATGGCTCAAGATACTACAAAATTGTGTGACTTCACCAATACCAATAATAATGATTTCCTTAGCACTCCTCTTGCTCCTCTTGCCAATACTGAATCTTGTGAAATCAATACTGCTTTGTTGAATCTTGTTATGAAAGATCAATTCGCCGGCCTTCCTAGTGAATATGCCGCTACTCATCTGAATAGCTTCATTGATTTATGTGATATGCAAAAGAAAAATGATGTCGATAATGATGTCGTTAAATTGAAGCTATTTCCTTTTTCGCTTAGAGATCGTGCTAAAGCTTGGTTTTCGTCTTTGCCTAAAAATAGTATTGATTCTTGGTACAAGTGCAAAGATGCTTTTATCTCTAAGTATTTCCCTCCCGCTAAGATCATCTCTCTTAGAAACGATATTATGAACTTTAAGCAACTTGATCATGAACATGTTGCACAAGCTTGGGAGAGAATGAAATTAATGATACATAATTGCCCTACTCATGGTTTGAATTTGTGGATGATTATACAAAATTTTTATGCCGGATTGAATTTTGCTCCTAGAAATCTTTTAGATTCGGCCACGGGAGGCACTTTTGTGGAAATCACTTTAGGAGATGCTACTAAACTCCTAGATAATATTATGGTTAATTATTCTCAATGGCATACTGAAAGATCTTCTAATAAAAAAGTGTATGCGATAGAAGAAATCAAAGTTTTGAGTGGAAAGATGGATGAACTTATGAACTTATTTGCTGCTAAGAGTGTTTCTTCTGATCCTAATGATATGCCTTTGTCTACTTTGATTGAGAATAAAAATGAATCTATGGATGTGAATTTTGTTGGTAGGAATAATTTTGGTAACAATGCTTATAGAGGGAACTTTAATCATAGGCCATATCCTAGTAATCCTTCTAATAATTATGGGAATTCCTACAACAACTCTTATGGAAATTATAATAAGATGCCCTCTGAATTTGAGAATAGTGTTAAAGAGTTTATGAATTCACAAAAGAATTTTAATGCTTTGCTTGAAGAGAAATTGCTTAAAGTTGATGATTTGGCTAGAAACATTGATAGAATTTCTCTTGAGGTTGATTCTTTAAAGCTTAGATCTATTCCTCCTAAGCATGATATCAATGAGTCTCTCAAAGCCATGAGAATTTCCATTGATGAGTGCAAGGAAAGAACCGCTAGGATGCGTGCTTCCAAAGATGCCTTTATTAAAGCGTGTTCTTCCAATTCCTATGAAAATCAAGATGAAGATCTAAAAGTTATTGATGTGTCACCTATTAAATCTTTGTTTTGAAATATGAATCTTGATGAAACTGAATATGATCTTCCTTTACCTAGAAGGCGTTCTAAAAATTCGGAGTATTTAGATCTTTATGATGAAATTGATGAAAGTGGGATTGAAAGAAATAAAAATCTAGATGTTGCTAAACCCACTATATTGGATTTCAAGGAATTTAATTATGAAAGTTGCTCTTTATTGATTGTATTTCCTTGTTGCAATCCGTGCTAAATTCTCCACATGCTTATAGTCAACATAAAGCCTTCACCGAACATATTGTTGATGCCTTGATGCAATCTTATGAAGAAAAACTTGAGTTGAAAGTTTCTATCCCTAGGAAGCTCTATGATGAGTGGAAACCAACTATTAAAATTAAAGATCATGAGTTTTATGCTTTGTGTGATTTGGGTGCTAGTGTCTCTATTATTCCCAAGACTTTGTGTGATTTGCTAGATTTCCGTAATTTTGATGATTGCTCTCTAAACTTGCATCTTGCGGATTCTACTATTAAGAAAACTATGGGAAGGATTAATGATGTTCTTATTGTTGCAAATAGGAATTATGTGCCCGTAGATTTCATTGTTCTTGATATAGATTGCAATCCTTCTTGCCCTATTATTCTTGGTATACCTTTCCTTAGAACGGTTGGTGCGATTATTGATATGAAGAAAGGGAATATTAGATTTCAATTTCCATTAAAAAAGGGCATGGAACACTTTCCTATAAAGAAAATAAAATTTCCATATGAAACTATCATGATAGCCACTTATGGATTGCCCACCAAAGATGGCAATACCTAGATCTATCCTCGCTTTTATGCCTAGCTAGGGGCGTTAAACGATAGCGCTTGTTGGGAGGCAACCCAATTTTATTTTTATTCCTTGCTTTTTGCTCCTGTTTAGTAATAAATAAATTATCTAGCCTCTGTATTGGTTGTGTTTTTTGTGTTTAATTAGTGTTTTTGCCAAGTAGAACCGTTGGGAAGACTTGGGGAAGGTCTTGTTGAACTTGCTGTAAAAAACAGAAACTTTAGCGCTCACGAGAACTGCTGTCATTTTTATTTTAAGAGTGATATTTAGTTAATTCTTTTTGCAGATTATTAATAGATAAATTCCTCACGTCCAGAAATTTATTTTAGAATTTTTGGGGTTCCAGATCTTGCGCTAGCTACAGATTACTACAGACTGTTATGTTTTTGACAGATTCTGTTTTTCGTTTGTTGTTTGCTTATTTTGATGAATCTATGGCTAGTAAAATAGTTTATAATCCATAGAGAAGTTGGAATACAGTAGTTTTAACACCAATATAAATAAAGAATTAGTTCATTACAGTACCTTGAAGTGGTCTTTTGTTTTCTTTCACTAACGGAGCTCACAAGTTTTCTACTTTAAGTTTTGTGTTGTGAAGTTTTCAAGTTTTGGGTGAATTCTTTTGATGGATTATGGAACAAGGAGTGGCAAGAGCCTAAGCTTGGGGATGCCCATGGCACCCCCAAGATAATACAAGGACACCATAAAGTCAAAGCTTGGGGATGCCCCGGAAGGCATCCCCTCTTTCGTCCACTTCCATCGGTAATTTACTTGGAGCTATATTTTTATTCACCAACATGATATGTGTTTTGCTTAGAGCATCTTGTATTATTTTTGTCTTTGTGTTTTAGTATGACACAATCATCCTTTCTGTACACACCTTTTGAGAGAGCCATACATAAATTAAAATTTGATAGAATACTCTATGTGCTTCACTTATATCTTTTGAGCTATGTAGTTTTGCTCTATGTGCTTCACTTATATCTTTTGAGCTAAGTAATCTTGCTCTATGTGCTTCACTTAGATCTTTTAGAGCACGGTGGTGGATTTGTTTTAAAGAAACTATTGATCTCTCATGCTTCACTTAAATTATTTTGAGAGTCTTAATAGCATGGTAATTTGCTTAATAATAACATGCTTGGTATTCAAGATTTGTGAAACTTTCTTTTCAGTGTGTTGAATACTAAGAAAAGTTGGATGCTTGATAATTGTTTTGAGACATGGAGGTAGTAATATCAAAGTCATGCTAGTAGAGTAATTGTGAATTTGAGAAGTGCTTGAGTTAAAGTTTGCAAGTCCCGTAGCATGCACGTATGGTAAACGTTATGCAACAAATTTGAAACATGAGGTGTTATTTGATTGTCCTCCTTATGAGTGGCGGTCGGGGACGAGCGATGGTCTTTTCCTACCAATCTATCCCCCTAGGAGCATGCGCGTAATACTTTGATTTTTGATGGCTTGTAGATTTTTGCAATAAGTATATGAGTTCTTTATGACTAATGTGGAGTCCATGGATTATACGCACGCTCACCCTTCCATCATTGCTAGCCTCTACGGTACCGTACATTGCCCTTTCTCACATCGAGAGTTGGTGCAAACTTCGCCGGTGCATCCAAACCCCGTGATATGATACACTCTTTCACACATAAACCTCCCTATATTTTCCTCAAAACAGCCACCATACCTACCTATTATGGCATTTCCGTAGCCATTCCGAGATATATTGCCATGCAACTTTCCACCATCCAGTTTATCATGACACATCCATCATTGTCATATTGCTTAGCATGATCATGTAGTTGACATAGTATTTGTGGCAAAGCCACCATTCATAATTTTTTCATACTTGTCACTCTTGATTCATTGCATATCCCGGTACAACGCCGGAGGCATCCATATAGAGTCATACTTTGTTTTAGAAACGAGTTGTAATCATTGAGTTGTAAATAAATAAAAGTGTGATGATCATCATTTAATAGAGCATTGTCCCAAAAAAGGCCAAAGAAAAAAAAGAAGGCCCAAAAAAAGAAAATAAATAAAAGGGGCAATGCTACTATTCCTTTTTCCACACTTGTGCTTCAAAGTAGCACCATGTTCTTCATATAGAGAGTCTCTTGAGTTATCACTTTCATATACTAGTGGGAATTTTCATTATAGAACTTGGCTTGTATATTCCAACAATGGGCCTCCTCAAGTGCCCTAGGTCTTCGTGAGCAAGCAAGTTGGATGCACACCCACTTAGTTTCTTTTGTTGAGTTTTCATACATTTATAGCTCTAGTGCATCCGTTGCATGGCAATCCCTACTCCTTGCATTAGCATCAATTGATGGGCATCTCCATAGACCATTGATTAGCCTCGTTGATGTGAGACTTTCTCCTCTTTTTTTGTCTTCTCCACATAACCCCCACCATCATTCTATTCCACCCATAGTGCTATATCCATGGCCCACGCTCATGTATTGCATGAAAGTTTATGAGTTTGAAATTATTAAGGTATGAAACAATTGCTTGGCTTGTCATCGGGGTTGTGCATGATGAGAGCATTCTTGTGTGACGAAAATGGAACATGACTAAACTATATGATTTTGTAGGGATGAACTTTCTTTGGCCATGTTACTTTAAGAAAACATAATTGCTTTGTTGGTTTGCTTGAAGTATTATTATTCTTTATGTCAATATGAACTTTTGTCTTGAATCTTCCTAATCTGAATATTCATACCACAATTAAGAAGATTTGCATTGAAATTATGCCAAGTAGCACTCCGCATCAAAAATTCTCTTTTTATCATTTACCTACTCGAGGACGAGCAGGAATTAAGCTTGGGGATGCCTGATACGTCTCCAACGTATCTATAATTTTTGACTGCTCCATGCTATATTATCTACTGTTTTGGACTATATTGGGCTTTATTTTCCACTTTTATATTATTTTTGGGACTAACCTATTAGCCGGAGGCCTAGCCCAGAATTGCTATTTTTTGCCTATTTCAGTGTTTCGAAGAAACGGAATATCAAATGGAGTCCAAACGGAATGAAACCTTCGGGAACGTGATTTTCTCACCGAACGTGATCCAGGAGACTTGGACCCTACGCCAAGGCATCAGAGAGGCGGTCACGAGGGTGGGGGCGCGCCCCCTAGGACGCGCCCCCTGCCTTGTGGGCCCCTCGATGCTCCACCGACGTACTCCTTCCTCCTATATATACCTACGTACCCCCAAACGAACAGATACGGAGCCAAAAATCTAATTCCACTGCCGCAACTTTCTGTATCCACGAGATCCCATCTTGGGGCCTGTTCCGGAGCTCCGCCGGAGAGGGCCATCATCACGGAGGGCTTCTACATCATCATAGCCCCTCTGATGAAGTATGAGTAGTTTACCTCAGACCTTCGGGTCCATAGTTAGTAGCTAGATGGCTTCTTCTCTCTTTTTGGATCTCAATACAAAGTTCTCCCCCTCTCTTGTGGAGATCTATTCTATGTAATCTTCTTTTTGTGGTGTGTTTGTTGAGACCGATGAATTGTGGGTTTATGATCAAGTCTATCTATGAATAATATTTGAATCTTCTCTGAATTCTTTTATGTATGATTGGTTATCTTTGCAAGTCTCTTCGAATTATCAGTTTGGTTTGGCCTACTAGATTGATATTTCTTGCAATGGGAGAAGTGCTTAGCTTTGGGTTCAATCATGCGGTGTCCTTTCCCAGTGACAGTAGGGGCAGCAAGGCATGTATTGTATTGTTGCCATCGAGGATACAAGATGGGTTTTTTTTATCATATTGCATGAATTTATCCCTCTACATCATGTCATCTTGCTTAATGCGTTACTCTGTTTTCATGAACTTAATACTCTAGATGTATGCTGGATAGCGGTCGATGAGTGGAGTAATAGTAGTAGATGCAGAATCTTTTCGGTCTACTTGTCACGGGCGTGATGCCCATATACATGATCATGCCTAGACATTCTCATAACTATGCTCAATTCTGTCAATTGCTCAACAGTAATTTGTTCACCCACCGTAGAATACTTATGCTCTTGAGAGAAGCCACTAGTGAAACCTATGGCCCCCGGGTCTATTCTCATCATATCAATCTCCATCACTTTAATCTTGCTTTGCTTTTTTACTTTTCCTTTACTTTTTACTTTGCATCTTTATACCGAAAATACCAAAAATATTATATCTATCAGATCTCACTCTCGTAAGTGACCGTGAAGGGATTGACAACCCCTAATCGCGTTGGTTGCGAGTAGCTATCGTTTTGTGCAGGTACGAGGGACTTGAGCGTGGCCTCCTACTGGATTGATACCTTGGTTCTCAAAAACTGAGGGAAATACTTACGCTACTCTGCTGCATCATCCCTTCCTCTTCGGGGAAAACCAACGCAAGCTCAAGAGGTAGCAGCTCACATAGAGGAGAAATTGATTGGTGGAAATGTGGATCTAGATCTCCTCTCTCTTTTCCCTCAAAACTAGCAAGAAACCATGGAGGGATTGAGAGTAAGCAAGCTCGAAGAAGGTCAACAATGGGGGAATGGTTCTCAAAAACTGAGGGAAATACTTACGCTACTCTGCTGCATCATCCCTTCCTCTTCGGGGAAAACCAACGCAAGCTCAAGAGGTAGCAGCTCACATAGAGGAGAAATTGATTGGTGGAAATGTGGATCTAGATCTCCTCTCTCTTTTCCCTCAAAACTAGCAAGAAACCATGGAGGGATTGAGAGTAAGCAAGCTCGAAGAAGGTCAACAATGGGGGAAGAACAAGAGCTCAAAGGATAAGGTTCATTGGGGAAGAAGACCCTGATACGTCTCCGTTGTATCTACTTTTCCAAACACTTTTGCCTTGTTTTGGACTCTAACTTGTATGATTTGAATGGAACTAACCCGGACTGACGCTGTTTTCAGCAGAATTGCCATGGTGTTGTTTTATGTGCAGAAAACAAATATTCTCGGAATGACCTGAAATCCACGGAACATCTTAGAAAAAATAATAAAAAATCCTCGCCAAAGATGAAGACCAGGGGCCCCACACCCTTCTCACGAGGGTGGGGGGCGCGCCCCCCCTAGGGCGCGCCCCCTACCTCGTGGGCCCCCTGGATGCCCTCCGACGCCAACTCCAACTCTATATATTTGCTTTCGGAGAGAAAAAATCATGGAGAAGAAATCATCACGTTTTACGATACGGAGCCGCCGCCAAGCCCTAAAACCTCTTGGGAGGGCTAATCTGGAGTCCGTTCGGGGCTCCGGAGAGGGGGATTCATCGCCGTCGTCATCATCAACCATCCTCCATCACCAATTTCATGATGCTCACCGCCGTGCGTGAGTAATTCCATCGTAGGCTTGCTGGACGGTGATGGGTTGGATGAGATTTATCATGTAATCGAGTTAGTTTTGTTAGGGTTTGATCCCTAGTATCCATTATGTTCTGAGATTGATGTTGCTATGACTTTGCTATGCATAATGTTTGTCACTAGGGCCTGAGTGCCATGATTTCAGATCTGAACCTATTATGTTTTCATGAATATATCTGAGTTCTTGATCCTATCTTGCAAGTCTATAGTCACCTACTATGCGTTATGATCTGGCAACCCCGAAGTGACAATAATCAGGACCACTCCCGGTGATGACCATAGTTTGAGGAGTTCATGTATTCACTATGTGCTAATGCTTTGTTCCGGTTCTCTATTAAAAGGGGGCCTTAATATCCCTTAGTTTCCAATAGGACCCCACTGCCATGCGAGGGTAGGACAGAAGATGTCATGCAAGTTCTTTTCCATAAGCACGTATGACTATATACGGAATACATGCCTACATTACATTGATGAATTGGAGCTAGTTCTGTGTCACCCTATGTTATGACTGTTACATGATGAACCGCATCCGGCATAATTATCCATCACTGATCCGGTGCCTACGAGTTTTCCATATACTGGTTCTCGCTTATTTACTTTCCGCTGCTACTGTTACAATCACTACAAAATACCAAAAACATTACTTTTGTTGTCTTTACTTTTGTTGCCGCTACCGCCACTATCATATTACCTTGCTACTAAACACTTTGCTGCAGATACTAAGTTTCCAGGTGTGGTTGAATTGACAACTTAGCTGCTAATATTTGAGAATATTCTTTGGCTCCCCTTGTGTCGAATCAATAAATTTGGGTTGAATACTCTACCCTCGAAAGCTGTTGCGATCCCCTATACTTGTGGGTTATCAAGACTAATTTATGGCGCCGTTGCCGGGGAGCATAGCTCTATTCTTTGAGTCACTTGGAATTTATATCTGCTGGACACTATGAAGAACTTGAGAGATCCAAAAACCAAGATCTATCCCTCAACTACGAGGGGAGGTAAGGAACTGCTATCTAGCTCTGCACTTGATTCACCTTCTGTTATGAGTAAGTTTGCGACACCTACATCTGCTTCTGCTATTCGTTCTGATATGTCGCATGTTATTGATGATGCCACTTCTGCTATGCATGATACTTATGATGAAATTGCTTCTATGCCTGATACTACTATGCCCCTTGGTGAATTTCTTGATGAACAAATTGCTAGGGCTAGAGAAAAAGAAATTATTGAATCTGAATACGATGATGATAGTGATGATGAAAATATGCCTGTTATTCCTGAGGGTTATCTTTTTGATATGGAATCTTCTGCCGCTATTTTAGTTGCAGAGATAGATATGAGCTTAAGAGGTTATTAATTAAATGGAACAAAGAATCACTTAGAGATAAAATGAAGCCCGACCCTGCTTTTGCTAATTCACCTATTTGTGTTCCTGATAAGGATTATGAATTCTCTGTTGATCCTAATATAATTACTTTGGTTGAATCTGATCCGTTTTATGGCTATGAATCTGAAACTGTTGTGGCACATCTTACTAAGTTAAATGATATAGCTGCCCTGTTCACTAATGATGAGAGATCGCGTTACTTCTATATACTCAAAATATTTCCGTTCTCATTAAAGGGTGATGCTAAGATATGGTTTAATTCTCTTGATCCTGGTTGTGTGCGTAGTCCCCATGATATGATTTATTACTTCTCTGCTAAATATTTCCCTGCTCATAAGAAACAAGCTGCTTTGAGGGAAATATACAACTTTGTGCAAATTAAAGAAGAGAGTCTCCCACAAGCTTGGGGAGACTTCTCAAGTTACTTGATGCTTTGCCCGATCATCCTCTTAAGAAACCTAAAATACTTGATATCTTTTATAATGGACTAACCGATGCTTCCAGAGATTATCTGGATAGTTGTCCTGGTTCTCTTTTCAGGGAAAGAACACCGGATGAAGCTGAAATTCTATTGAATAATATGTTGACAAATGAAAATAATTGGGCACCTCCTAAGCCAGCTCCTGAGCCATCTCCTGCTCCAATTACTGAACCTATTCTTAAACCAACTCCGAAAAAGAGAGGTGTTTTATTTCTCAACCCCGAAGATATGCAAGAGGCAAAGAAATCTATGAAAGAAAAAAGGTATTAAAGCTGAAGACGTTAAGAATTTACCTCCTATTAAAGAAATACATGGTCTTAATTCACCGCCTGTTGAAGAAACATATGATCTTAATTCTTTATTTACTGAAGAACCTCCTGATCTCGATATCCCGACACAGGTAGTAAAGGTAAATTCTCCCTATAGATATGATTAAGCTGAAGTCCCTCCTACTAAAATTGCTAGTCAGTGCTTGGATGAGTTTGATAACTTTATGTTTAAGCAAGACGACTTCAATGCTTATTTTGGTAGACAATTAAAAGAAAATGCTTATATGATTAGACGCTTGGGTGATTATATGGCTAATATTAAAGGTGAACTTAAACTTGTTAGCAAACATGCTTCTATGGTTACCACTCAAGTAGAAAAAGTACTTAAGGCTCAAAAAGAAGTGCTTGATGAAATGAATAGTAAGAAAAATGATTATGCTGTTAGAGTGGCTACTAGAACTGGTAGAATGACTCAGGAACCTTTGTATCCTGAAGGCCACCCTAAGAGAATCAAGCAAGATTCTCAAAGAAATAATATTTATGTTCCTAGTTCTTCTACAAAGAAGAAGAAGAAAAATGATAGAACTATGCAAACTTCTAGTGAGCCTATTGCTGAACCACCTGATAATCCAAATGATATTTCTCTGTCTGATGCTGAAACACAATCTGGTAATGAACATGAACCAAGTAAAAATATTAATGATGATGTTCATGATGATGCTCAACCTAGTAATGATAATGATGTAGAAATTGAACATGCTGTTGATCTTGATAACCCACAATCAAAGAATCAACATTATGATAAAAGAGACTGTGTTGCTAGGAAACATGGTAAAGAAAGGGAACCTTGGGTTCAGAAACCCATGCCCTTTCCTCCGAAACCATCCAAGAAAAAGGATGGCGAGGATTTTGAGCGCTTTGCTGAAATGATTAGGCCTATCTTTTTGCGTATGCAATTAACTGATGTGCTCAAAACAAATCCTTATGCTAAATATATGAAGGATATCATTACTAATAAAAGAAAGATACCGGAAGCTGAGATTTCCACCATGCTTGCTAATTATACTTTTAAGGGTGGAATACCAAAGAAACTTGGAGAGCTCGGAGTACCTACTATACCTTGCTCCATTAAAATAAATTATATTAAAACTGCTTTATGTGATCTTGGAGCCGGTGTTAGTGTTATGCCTCTCTCTTTATATCGTAGACTTGACTTGAATAAGTTGACACCTACTGAAATATCTTTGCAAATGGTTGATAAATCAACTGCTATACCTGTCGGTATCTGTGAGGATGTGCCCGTTGTGGTTGCAAACGTTACTATTTTAACGGACTTTGTTATACTTGATATTCCCGAGGATGATAGTATGTCTATTATTCTTGGAAGACCTTTTCTTAACACTGCAGGGGCTGTTATTGATTGCAACAAAGGCAATGTCACTTTTCATGTTAATGGTAATGAGCATACGGTACACTTTCCGAGGAAACAACCTCAAGTTCATAGTATCAACTCCATTGGAAAAATTCCATCGATTATAATTGGAGGTTTTGAATTTCCTCTTCCTACTGACAAAAAGAAATATGATATTCTTATTATTGGGGATGTGCATATCCCCGTTGAGGTAACTTAATGTTATTCGAAATTTCTTCGGTTTCATGATTATTGGAATGAGTTTGTTAACAAGACTTGATCAACCTTGTTAGTGCATTATTTTTGATGAGCATGAGATGGATGAAACTAGAAGCACAAACTTCTGTACCCTCTCTATACTTTCTGTTAATTAGTAGAAATAAAGTAAAAATAGTATTTTTCTGTTTGTTTCCTGACTTATCCGTGCAACATAAAAATATCCCGAAAGTAAAAGTCCTCAGAATGACATGCCAATTTAATATGATTTTTTCGGGAATATTTGAGGATTTACCGTGCAAAAAATTACCGCGGGAGGAGCTGGCACCTGGCCACGAGGGTGGTGGGCGTGCCCCCCTAGGGCGCGCCCCCTGCCTCATGGGCCCATGGTGGCCCTCCTCCACTTATCCCAGCACCCATCTTCTTCCTCTATCTCACACAAACCCGAAAAACCAACTCAAGCACGAGTTCCAGCCACTTTTGCTGTGATTTTCGATCTCCTTGCTCAAAGCACCTCTCGCAAAACTGCTTGGGGAGATTGTTCCTTGGTATGTGACTCCTCCATTGGTCCAATTAGTTTTTGTTCTAGTGCTTTATTCTTTGCAAATTTGTGCTCCATAGGTGATCATGTTCTTGAGCTTGCATGCCAAATTTATATGGTTCCAAATAGTTCTAATGCTTGATATAGGCTCTAGGCACTTGTACGAGTAGTTGCTATCAATATTATTGAGTTTGGTTTACTTTTATTTTGAAGTTACTAAAAATTTCAGATTATTTCAGAAAAATAATGAGGAGATTCTTGAGGGGCTCATCGAGCCAAAGCTCGAAGGAAAAGGCACCGAAGCCTAAGTATAATTTGCTGCGCACCACGGAGATTCGGGCGTGTGAATGGCCTTCTGAAGATTTCTTGAGAGCAGCCGGTATCTATGAAGATTTTCATGAATTGGCTCACAATGCAGGCCTCACCGCTTTCCTCCACGACCAATGCGATCAGTATCTATTACTCACAAATACTTTTGTGCAAAACTTTCATTTTCATTCTAGGAACTCACCACCTACAGTTGAGTTTCATTTATATGATGAGCATAAGGAGATGTCACTTTATGATTTCTGTCGAATTTGTTTAATCCCTTTAAGGGCAAGACAGAAGAACCACATCATGATGATGTGGCTGGGTTCATGTGACGCCCGGATAATTAAGCTACAGTAAACCTCTACTAATGATGCCACGTCACCTTCGTTACTGTTGTTAATCTCGCGTTAGTTCAAAACCGGTTCAAACCTAAATTTGAATTAAAGTCAAACGATAAAAAATTCAAATGTTAAAACTAAAATGTTCTCTGTGTGACAAATAATGCCTAGAAAACATTGGAGGTGAAACCACATTTTAATAAATTATTTAAATGCACTATATTAAATAAAACAACAACTTGAACAATAAAATAAATGCCCTTTATTAGTTATAAATATTAAACTATTTTAATTGGGGTTTAAACTTTTGTGGTCATGGTGTAATTAGTAAAACTAATACTATATTTTACAAAACTAAAATAAACTGATGAATGTAATAAAACCGATAGAAAATAAATAAAAAGAAAGAAACTGCAAAAACTAACAAAACAAAAAAGAGGGAACCCCCCTCCCACGGCCCACTGGCCCAGCTGGTCGGCCAGCCCGAGAGGCCCAACCGGCCACCCCCACTCTCTCCATAACCCCTGGAGGCCGAACCCTAACCCGTAACCCCCCACCGACACCTCCCACTCCCCCCACGATCCCCATGCTCCTCTCCTCCCCCCGATCCAGATCGGGATCGGGGCATTCGCCCCCACCGCCGCCCCAACCCCGTCGACGCCACCGCCCTGGATCGCCGTCGCCTACCGTTGCTGTTGCCTCCTCGCCCTCCTCTCCCTCGCGCGACACCACGTGAAGCCGTGGCCACGCCTCATCGCCGGCCCGACGCTGTCGCCCGAGGACCTCGCGGAGCTCCCTCGCCGGCCTGCCTCCTCCTCCCCACCGATCTGCCTCTTCCGACGCCGTCGTCCCCATCGGCCACCTCGCGCCCCCACTGCCCGTGCCCTACGCCCACAGTGAGCCCGCTTCCTCCCCTCTCCCTCGCGCACACCGTCCTGCTCTTCCGCCGCACCGCTCCGCCTCGTGCTCACCGCGGTTACGCCACCCGCGGCCACCCACGCACGCACCATGCCCCCGCCCTGTCCCCCCCCACGGCGTCCCGCGCGCCCGCGTCGCGGCTCGCACAACACGCCGCCCCGCCGCGAGATGTGCGCGCCCGCACGCGCCTGCGACTGGCGCCCGCTTTGCGTCGTCCCGCGGGGCTCCCCGCCCCTGCTACTCCTTCCCCTTCGCCGCTCGCCGGCACTCGCCTCCCTTGCGCAGCTGACCTTGGCAGCCACCCCGCGGTGTGGCCTTGCGCTCACCTGCGCGCCCTTCCCCGCTTGCCTCCCGTCGCCGCCTGCCACTGCACGTTGGCCCGCGCCCGCCGCTGCCATCCCGCCGGCGTCCCCCTCCGGCGAGCAACCGTGCCGTGCCGTTCCCTCGCCTTGGTCGTTGCTCGGGCTGCGGTCGTGCCCGCAGCAACCGTTCGGGCTATGCCAGATAACCACGCCCGATAGGCCCCCTCTGGGCCACTGCCAAACGGGGCCCACGCCCCCAGAACGAAAAAAAGGATAAAAATAATGATAAATAATAATTAAATAAAAAATAATAATTAAATTAATTAATTAATTAAGGAATTAATTAAGTTAATTGATCATAATTAGATTAACCTCATTAACTAATTAGTTTAATTAAACAGTAATTAGATTAGTTAAACATTAATTAGGCTAAATAGTCAATGACCAGTGGGACCCACACGTCAGCGATCCAGTCAACACCTTTGTTGACTGCTAACGTCATGCTGGCGTCCGCAAACACTGTTCTAAATTAATTAAATAAATTCTAAAATGATTTAAAACTTGAGAAAATCATATAAAATAAACCGCAACTCGGATGGAAAAACTTTGTACATGAAAGTTGCTCAGAACGACGAGACGAACCCGGATACGCAGCTTGTTCGTCTGCCACGCATCCCTAACCTATCCAACCCACAACTTCCCCCCTCCGGCTCCTTTGCCCGAAAATGCGAAACGCCGGGGATACTTTCCCGGATGTTCCCCCCCTTCACCGGTACCACCTACTGCCGCGTTAGGGCACACCTAGCACCGCGTATTGCCATGTTACGTTTTGTGATGCTTTGATTGCTCTGTTATTTATTGTGTTCCCCCTCCATTACTTCTTTCCGGTAGACCCCGAGACTGCCGGCGACCCCCAGTTCGACTACGGAGTTGATGACCCCCTCCTTGCCAGAGCAACCAGGCAAGCCCCCCCTTTGATCACCAGATATCGCCTACTCTTCTCTATACTGCTTGCATTAGAGTAGTGTAGCATGTTACCGCTTTCCGTTATTCCTATCTTGATGCATAGCCTGTCCTTGCTACTACTGTTGTTACCATTACCTGCTATCCTACTGCTTAGTATAGGATGCTAGTGTTCCATCAGTGGCCCTACACTCTTGTCCGTCTGCCATGCTATACTACTGGGCCGTGATCACTTCGGGAGGTGATCACGGGCATATCCTATATACTTTACACTGTTACATTACCTGTGATACTGTTCGGAGATGGGGTCTGAAGGGGCAGGTGGTTCCACCCAGGTAGTGGTGGACCTGGGTTCCCGACGGCCCCCGACTCTTACTTTGTGGCGGAGCGACAGGGCAGGTTCAGACCACCTAGGAGAGAGGTGGGCCTGGCCCTGGTCGGCGTTCGCGGATACTTAACATGTTTAACGAGATCTTGGTATTTGATCTGAGTCTGGCTGCTGGCCTATACGCACTAACCATCTACGCGGGGACAGTTATGGGCACTCGACGTCGTGGTATCAGCCGAAGCCTTCGTGACGTCAGCGACTGAGCGGCGCGCGCCGGGTTGGACCGCGTAACGCAACTTCCTTTGTAATGGAGGTTGCTAGGTCTGCTCTCCGGCCGCGTTCGCAACGTGCAGGTGTGCAAAGGGCGATGGGCCCAGACCCCTGCGCCATAGGGTTTAGACCGACGTGCTGACCTCTCTGTTGTGCCTAGGTAGGGCTGCGACGTGTTGATCTTCCGAGGCCGGGCATGACCCAGAAAAGTGTGTCCGGCCAAATGGGATCGAGCGTGTTGGGTTATGTGGTGCACCCCTGCAGGGAAGTTAATCTATTCGAATAGCCGTGATCTTCGGTAACAGGACGACTTGGAGTTGTACCTTGACCTTATGACAACTAGAACCAGATACTTAATAAAACACACCCTTCCAAGTGCCAGATACAACCGGTGATCGCTCTCTCATAGGGCGACGAGGGGAGGATCATCGGTTAGGATTATGCTATGCGATGCTACTTGGAGGACTTCAGTCTATTCTCTTCTACATGTTGCAAGGAGGGGGCTGCCAGAAGCGTAGTCTTCGATAGGACTAGCTACCCCCCCTTATTCCGACATTCTGCAGTTCAGTCCACATACGATACCCTTATTCCATTTGATACCAATGCATACATATGTAGTGTAGCTCCTTGCTTGCGAGTACTTTGGATGAGTACTCACGGTTGCTTTCTCCTTCTTTTCCCCTATCCCTTCTACCTGGTTGTCGCAACCAGATGTTGGAGCCCAGGAGCCAGACGCCACCGTCGACGACGACTCCTACTACACTGGAGGTGCCTACTACTACGTGCTGCCCGATGACGACGACCAGGAGTAGTTAGGAGGATCCCAGGCAGGAGGCCTGTGCCTCTTTCGAGCTGTATCCCAGTTTGTGCTAGCCATCTTATGGCAACTTGTTTAACTTATGTCTGTACTCAGATATTGTTGCTTCCGCCGACTCGTCTATGATCGAGCTCTTGTATTCGAGCCCTCGAGGCCCCTGGCTTGTAATATTATGCTTGTATGACTTATTTTATTTGTAGGGTTGTGTTGTGATATCTTCCCGTGAGTCCCTGATCTTGATCGTACATGTTTGCGTGTATGATTAGTGTACGGTCAAATCGGGGGCGTCACAAGTTGGTATCAGAGCCGACTGCCTGTAGGAATCCCCCTTCCACACTCCTTGGCCGAAGTCGAGTCTAGACATTGCAAAACTTTTACTAACATGGCTGTGTGTCTTATGGGCACACGTCGCCATTGGGTGGTAGTAGGATCTTTTATTCCTCAGCCTATACTCTGGGACTCTGACATCTCATCTATCCGGGTTAAATGATTTTGCTGAAATCTAACTCTAGGTTCTCGTTACCACTTCCTGTCGGAGAGCCCCTTCATTACAGATGATCGACCGCTTCAACAGAAGATTCTGACAATACTCTCCGATGTTTCCCTGAGATCCTTGTGCCCTTCGCCATTGCAATTCCATACCACTGACAAATCCCTATGGAAAGCTACATAGACTTACCGTCCATAACTTCATTCCCAGTTGATCTTGTTATTACAAGATACCCCAATATTATCTCTAATGTTCTGAGAATATGTTGTGCCTACTGCCTTGCAGTTCTTGCCACATGAATATCCCTACGGATAAATTCTCGTATTTACCGAGTATCCACTCATCCCCAGTTGATTCATGTATGACACCAATCTTCGAAATACCTTTTGATCTTCCAAAAATCCTCAGGAGCCTATTGCTCTTGAAATTCTTGCTTGCTTACATTTTGCTTAATCCAATAAGTCTGGTAATCCTATTGGCATCCTTTGTCACTATCATTTTAAGTCCATTGATTCTATATGTGTGCGAATGCAGCCAATGATCAGTTGATCCTTACAAATTATCTTCCGGCTCAGACGTCTTTCGAACATGAGCTGGTTCTCGGCCAATCAGATTGCCACCAATCTTACCCCTAAGTCTGGTCGACTTATCCATCCTTGATCAGAGCATTTGCTCCTGATCCCTTGATTTGAAAATCATAATTCCTTTGCAATTGAGCTCTAAATTACTCAGTTGTTTCTATAACCCAAGGTCTTTGCATTGATTCTTCCCCTGGTTGTGTGCCGATACTCACATCAGATCCTTTATGGACTATCAGAACCTTGTTGGATTTTATCCGACAACGTCCTTCATATTCAATCACTTTGGAAGTTCTTTCCCTGATTCATAATGCCTTTGGTAAATCCTATTCCTTGATTTGGTCAACTATGCTCTGCTTTTGAGCTGGTGATATTTACTATTGAAACTTGTGGTATATGTTTCCACGATGCCCTGATGGGTTGAACCTATGCCTTCCATAATATGTGTGAACTCGAAAGTTTTCTTGAGTCATACTCTTCTGGTATTTTGCCAGATAAAATTTTAACACCGCAACTTCATCAAACGCGAGAAGTGAATGAAAGGTTATGCATTGAAGAAGTGGGAGTCGACCTTGAACTTTGTGTTCATGCCCATGGACACGATGTAGAACTTATCATGGAAGCTTCTTGTAATAATATCCATTGGTATCAGTGAAATGATCCTTTGCAATCATGGTTCCGACCATGATTGTTCTCCTTTGATTCCATTTCTCAGACAAGATGAAGTACTTGTCTTCTGCAGATCATTTCACGTGTCCACCCTCTACTCTGCTCTACCGTCGAGTATTACACTATGATATCTCTAGAATATCATGGAACTGCATAACTTCTTATGGGTTCTTCATCAACTGTTCTGATTCCAATTTTCCTGGGTTCTGGGTTGTCGTCAACTAAGAACACCACATAGTGAACCGAGTCCGCACTATGGTTCAACAACTTTTAGTAATCTTCTTTACTTATGGGTTTGTACCCGATCACGTCATTCCTAGCCTGTTTGGCTATATCATTATCGTGATGATTTTTAACTGTGCTACCTGGTAATTATTCCCGGAGCACCACTTTCAATGATGAGCTAAGCTTATGTCGATTTTCCTTGTCATATCCTTTTCCCTTGAACAACAAACTTGATTTTGAGTTTGTGTCGTACCCATGGTTCCAATAGCCATTCGCTTCATCATTCCTTTGACTTGATGCCATCGCCGATCGATTACATCTTCATGAAATCTCTCGACAAGTGTGTCGTGATCATCAGCAGCATTCTGAGCTTTCCAAGATATATATCGAATTCTTGATGAGAAATACCATCCTCGCCCCTCAATAGTTTGTGTTATCACCGACCACTTTATTGCCTTCCGTTCAACACAAACTTATTCGTGTTTTGTGTTATACCTTGAGATCCTTGCTATCCAGCATTTGTTCTCCATTACCTTGGAGTATTACCATCTTTTATGTCAAGAATGTCGTGAGAATTTCATCACCTCTTAAAAAATTCTTGGTATAGTGATACTTCTCACCATCACCATTCTTTCTTGGTCCCCGTGTTGATTCGAACAAGTGAACGGTGTTGTTTGGATTTTTCCTTCTAGCAACCCTAATGCTTTGAAGTTAATGGTCGGCCGTTCATTCTTAGACTATTGATTATTGAATCACCATTCTGACATTGGTCGTGCAACCCTACCCATATTTCGGGCGCACCTTTCAACCAATGTTTAATTGTGTATGTTTTCCTCGAGCATACATCATTATATCCTTTGCTCTGACAAATGTTATATCCTTGTTCACATACTTGTGGAAATACATCTTTTTGGAAACCTCGATGAATTGTCGTTGTGTTCATCAGCTACAACCTTATCCCTTCATTGGTTTAACGATGAGCTCCTATTTCGGAACTCGCTTCCGTAGTAGATTTCCCGAGAATCTTACAATGTCGTCTCGTCAAATTGTTTTGCACCTTTCCCTCTCAGGCATCATGAGTCTGAGGTATCCTAACACCGATCAGATCTGAATCTCGGTCAGATATGATGGTTGGAACATTTTTCCAAGAGTTATAACACTGGTCTTTTGTGACCCGGTAAGGTGATGGCATGTCCAGCACACCTGGCCGGATGACCTGCTGTTATAGTTTCCTTATTAGCAAGGTTAGCGATTCTTCCATGAGGAAATCGTAAGACTTATTATATAAGTTGTTCCTGATGGATCCTTTGTGCATCCAAATTCTGACCCTTACTTGATGGCCATGTCAATGCTATCTCGAAGCATGTCTATGGTACTCCGATTTTCAACAAGAACATTTGAAGCCCAATGCTAAATGTTTCCTGCTCAATTATCCAAACACCATTGTATGGGTAATGTCATGAAATTTCTCTCCCCTACCTAAAAGGTTTTCTACACTATATCCTGTCATGGAGATCATGCTCTGCTTGTCCTTGGGAAGGGTATACCCCTGGTATATGTGTCAAACACATTTTCCTTTCCACTGTTCTGTTTGATCTGATGATCACATTTTCCTTCCATTGATTTGTTTAACCTTCCTTGTGATCTATATGATCTAAGCAGTAATATTCTCTGCTTATGTAAACACCTTGGTGTACAACTATGTCAGTAGGACTGTGTTACTATTGTTGATGACATTTCAGTAACCACTGATGGACGAGAACTTTGCCTATTGGTCCGCCTCGTTTCAATGAGCAGCTAAATAGTTCTCTTCGTCCCTTGCCCTTGGTACCAACGATGCTGCCAACATAACTGGCCGGTTATTCTCTGACATGCCTTGCTTACATGATCGTGCAAGACGTCACACCTCTTCCTACTTTCAACCCACATGGTGGGCCCTTAACCCATAGTTCCACAGGATCGAAACCTGACTCTCCTATACACCCGCTGTTCCCAAGGTTTTTTTTCTTTCCTCACGCGTGGCCTCGTATGTAATTCACGGGCCACCTTCCTAGTGATCTATTTTCGTAACAGACGCAATACTTAATCTCATTTCTCTGGACCCCTTTCGCACTTGGTTTCAGACATCGAACCATTGCATATCCATTTGAAACTTCTCATGGTATCTTCTTACTTTGCTCTCGATATCTTCTTAAGTTTCAATTCAAGAGATAGTTATGATTCTTCCCCCGAGTTAACCGTCTGATGCTCAATCCTGTTAGAATCCGTCCTTATAGAGTTTTCCCCTCTTAACCTTTCGTAAGTACGGTGAAGATCCTGAAGGAAGGACGACAACTTCAGCATGATGACCTGGAGAAGAGGAATGAAGGCATCAACTTAATGGATCGACCTCTTCGAGAAGAGTAACCAAGGCCGAGAAGATCCGTTAGAATTTTGTAACTAAACCTCCCCCCTTTCACTACCTCTTAAATCTCGGGACGAGATTTCTTGTAGTGGAGGAGAATTGTGACGCCCGGATAATTAAGCTACAGTAAGCCTCTACTAATGATGCCACGTCACCTTCGTTACTGTTGTTAATCTCGCGTTAGTTCAAAACCGGTTCAAACCTAAATTTGAATTAAAGTCAAACGATAAAAAATTTCAAACGTTAAAACTAAAATGTTCTCTGTGTGACAAATAATGCCTAGAAAACATTGAAGGTGAAACCACATTTTAATAAATTATTTAAATGCACTATATTAAATAAAACAACAACTTGAACAATAAAATAAATGCCCTTTATTAGTTATAAATATTAAACTATTTTAATTGGGGTTTAAACTTTTGTGGTCATGGTGTAATTAGTAAAACTAATACTATATTTTACAAAACTAAAATAAACTGATGAATGTAATAAAACCGATAGAAAATAAATAAAAAGAAAAGAAACTGCAAAAACTAACAAAAAAAAGAGGGAACCCCCCTCCCACGGCCCACTGGCCCAGCTGGTCGGCCAGCCCGACAGGCCCAACCGGCCACCCCCACTCTCTCCATAACCCCCTGGAGGCCGAACCCTAACCTGTAACCCCCCACCGACACCTCCCACTCCCCCCCACGATCCCCATGCTCCTCTCCTCCCCCCGATCCAGATCGGGATCGGGGCATTCGCCCCCGCCACCGCCCTGACCCCGTCGACGCCACCGCCCTGGATCGCCGTCGCCTACCGTTGCTGTTGCCTCCTCGCCCTCCTCTCCCTCGCGCGACACCACGTGAAGCCGTGGCCACGCCTCATCGCCGCCCCGACGCTGCCGCCCGAGGACCTCGCCGGAGCTCCCTCGCCGGCCTGCCTCCTCCTCCCCACCGATCTGCCTCTTCCGACGCCGTCGTCCCCATCGGCCACCTCGCGCCCCCACTGCTCGTGCCCTACGCCCACAGTGAGCCCGCTTCCTCCCCTCTCCCTCGCGCACACCGTCCTGCTCCTCGTGCTCACCGCGGTTATGCCGCCCGCGGCCACCCACGCACGCACCATGCCGCCGCCCTGTCCCCCCCCACGGTGTCGCGCGCGCCCGCGCCGTGGCTCGCACAGCATGCGCCTGCGACCGGCGCCCGCTTTGCGTCGTCCCGCGGCGCTCCCCGCCCCTGCTACTCCTTCCCCTTCGCCGCTCGCCTGCACTCGCCTCCCCTGCGCAGCTGACCTTGGCCGCCACCCCGCGCTGTGGCCTCGCGCTCGCCTGCGCGCCCTTCCCCGCTTGCCTCCCGTCGCCGCCTGCCACTGCGCGTTGGCCTGCGCCCGCCGCTGCCATCCCGCCGGCGTCCCCCTCCAGCGAGCAACCGTGCCGTGCCGTTCCCTCGCCTTGGTCGTTGCTCGGGCTGCGGTCGTGCCCGCAGCAACCGTTCGGGCTATGCCCGATAACCACGCCCGATAGGCCCCCTCTGGGCCATTGCCAAACGGGGCCCACGCCCCCAGAACGAAAAAAGGATAAAAATAATGATAAATAATAATTAAATAAAAAATAGTTATTAAATTAATTAATTAAGGAATTAATTAAGTTAATTGATCATAATTAGATTAACCTAATTAACTAATTAGTTTAATTAAACAGTAATTAGATTAGTTAAACATTAATTAGGCTAAATAGTCAATGACCAGTGGGACCCACACGTCAGCGATCCAGTCAACACCTCTGTTGACTGCTGACATCATGCTGACGTCCGCAAACACTATTTTGGATAATGTTGAATTAAATTAATTAAATAAATTCTAAAATGATTTAAAACTTTAGAAAATCATATAAAATAAAGCGTAACTCGGATGGAAAAACTTTGTACATGAAAGTTGCTCAGAACGACGAGACGAACCCGGATACGCAGCCCGTTCGTCCGCCACGCATCCCTAACCTATCCAACTCACAACTTTCCCCCTCCGGCTTCTCTGCCCGAAAACGCGAAACGCCGGGGATACTTTCCCGGATGTTGCCCCCCTTCACCGGTACCACCTACTGCCGCGTTAGGGCACACCTAGCACCGCGTATTGCCATGTTACGCTTTGTGATGCTTTGATTGCTCTGTTATTTATTGTGTTCCCCCTCCATTACTTCTTTCCGGTAGACCCCGAGACTGTCGGCGACCCCCAGTTCGACTACGGAGTTGATGACCCCCTCCTTGCCAGAGCAACCAGGCAAGCCCCCCCTTTGATCACCAGATATCGCCTACTCTTCTCTATACTGCTTGCATTAGAGTAGTGTAGCATGTTACCGCTTTCCGTTATTCCTATCCTGGTGCATAGCCTGTCCTTGCTACTACTGTTGTTACCATTACCTGCTATCCTACTGCTTAGTATAGGATGCTAGTGTTCCATCAGTGGTGCTACACTCTTGTCCGTCTGCCATGCTATACTACTGGACCGTGATCACTTAGGGAGGTGATCATAGGCATATCCTATATACTTTACACTGTTACATTACCTGTGATACTGTTCGGAGATGGGGGCTGAAGGGGCAGGTGGTTCCATCCCAGGTAGTGGTGGACCTGGGTTCCCGACGGCCCCCGACTATTACTTTGTGGTGGAGCGACAGGGCAGGTTCAGACCACCTAGGAGAGAGGTGGGCCTGGCCCTGGTCGGCGTTCGTGGATACTTAACACGTTTAACGAGATCTTGGTATTTGATCTGAGTCTGGCTACTGGCCTATATGCACTAACCATCTACGCGGGGACAGTTATGGGCACTCGACGTCATGGTATCAGCCGAAGCCTTCGTGACGTCAGCGACTGAGCGGCGCGCGCCGGGTTGGACCGCGTAACGCATCTTCCTACGTAATGGAGGTTGCTAGTTCTGCTCTCCGGCCGCGTTCGCAACATGCAGGTGTGCAAAGGGCGATGGGCCCAGACCCCTGCGCCATAGGGTTATACCGGCGTGCTGACCTCTCTATTGTGCCTAGGTAGGGCTGCGACGTGTTGATCTTCCGAGGCCGGGCATGACCCAGAAAAGTGTGTCCGTCCAAATGGGATCGAGCGTGTTGGGTTATGTGGTGCACCCCTGCAGGGAAGTTAATCTATTCGAATAGCCGTGATCTTCGGTAACAGGACGACTTGGAGTTGTACCTTGACCTTATGACAACTAGAACCGGATACTTAATAAAACACACCCTTCCAAGTGCCAGATACAACCGGTGATCGCTCTCTCACAGGGCGACGAGGGGAGGATCATTGGTTAGGATTATGCTATGCGATGCTACTTGGAGGATTTCAGTCTATTCTCTTCTACATGTTGCAAGACGGGGGCTGCCAGAAGCGTAGTCTTCGATAGGACTAGCTATCCCCCTCTTATTCCGGCATTCTGCAGTTCAGTCCACATATGATACCCTTATTCCATTTGATACCAATGCATACATATGTAGTGTAGCTCCTTGCTTGCGAGTACTTTGGATGAGTACTCACGGTTGCTTTCTCCTTCTTTTCCCCTATCCCTTCTACCTGGTTGTCGCAACCAGATGTTGGAGCCCAGGAGCCAGACGCCACCGTCGATGACGACTCCTACTACACCGGAGGTGCCTACTACTACGTGCTGCCCGATGATGACGACCAGGAGTAGTTAGGAGGATCCCAGGCAGGAGGCATGCGCCTGTTTCGAGCTGTATCCCAGTTTGTGCTAGCCATCTTATGGCAACTTGTTTAACTTATGTCTGTACTCAGATATTGTTGCTTCCGCTGACTCGTCTATGATCGAGCTCGTGTATTCGAGCCCTCGAGGCCCCTGGCTTGTAATATGATGCTTGTATGACTTATTTTATTTGTAGAGTTGTGTTGTGATATCTTCCCGTGAGTCCCTGATCTTGATCGTACACGTTTGCGTGTATGATTAGTGTACGGTCAAATCGGGGGCGTCACAAGTTGGTATCAGAGCTGACTGCCTGTAGGAATCCCCCTTCCACACTCCTTGGCCGAAGTCGAGTCTAGACATTGCAAAACTTTTACTAACATGGCTATGTGTCCTACGGGCACACGTCGCCATTGGGTGGTAGTAGGATCTTTTATTCCTCAACCTACACTCTGGGACTCTGACATCTCTTCTATCCGGGTTAAATGATTTTGCTGAAATCTAACTCTAGGTTCTCGTTACCACTTCCTGCTGGAGAGCCCCTTCATTACAGATGATCGACCACTTCAACAGAAGATTCTGACAATACTCTCCGATGTTTCCCCGAGATCCTTGTGCCCTTCGCCGTTGCAATTCCATACCACTGACAAATCCCTATGGAAAGCTACATACACTTGCCGTCCATAACTTCATTCCCAGTTGATCTTGTTATTACAAGATACCCCAATATTATCTCTAATGTTCTGAGAATATGTTGTGCCTACTGCCTTGCAGTTCTTGCCACATGAATATCCCTACGGATAAATTCTCATATTTACCAAGTATCCACTCATCCCCAGTTGATTCATGTATGACACCAATCTTCGAAATACCTTTCGATCTTCCAAAAATCCTCAGGAGCCTATTGCTCTTGAAATTCTTGCTTGCTTACATTTTGGTTAATCCAATAAGTTTGGTAATCCTATTGGCATCCTTTGTCACTATCATTTTAAGTCCGTCGATTCTATATGTGTGCAAATGCAGCCAATGATCAGTTGATCCTTACAAATTATCTTCCGTCTCAGATGTCTTTCGAACATGAGCTGGTTCTCGGCCAATCAGATTGCCACCTATCTTACCCCTAAGTCTAGTTGACTTATCCATCCTTGATCAGAGCATTTGCTCCTGATCCCTCGATTTGAAAATCATAATTCCTTTGCAATTGAGCTCTAAATTACTCAGTTGTTTCTATAACCCAAGGTCTTTGCATTGATTCTTCCCCTGGTTGTGTGCCGATACTCACATCAGATCCTTTATGGACTATTAGAACCTTGTTGGATTTTATCCGACAACGTCCTTCATATTCAATCACTTTGGAAGTTCTTTCCCTGATTCATAATGCCTTTGGTAACTCCTATTCCTTGATTTGGTCAACTATGCTCTGCTTTTGAGCTGGTGATATTTACTATTGAAACTTGTGGTATATGTTTCCACGATGCCCTGATGGGTTGAACCTATGCCTTCCATAATATGTGTGAACTCGAAAGTTTTCTTGAGTCATACTCTTCTGGTATTTTGCCAGATAAAATTTTAACACCGCAACTTCATCAAACGCGAGAAGTGAATGAAAGGTTATACATTGAAGAAGTGGGAGTCGACCTTGAACTTTGTGTTCATGCCCATGGACACGATGTAGAACTTATCATGGAAGCTTCTTGTAATAATATCCTTTGGTATCGGTGAATTGATCCTTTGCAATCGTGGTTCCGACCATGATTGTTCTCCTTTGATTCCATTTCTCAGACAAGATGAAGTACTTGTCTTCTGCAGATCATTTCACGTGTCCACCCTCTACTCTGCTCTACCGTCGAGTATTACACTATGATATCTCTAGAATATCATGGAACTGCATAACTTCTTATGGGTTCTTCATCAACTGTTCTGATTCCAATTTTCCTGGGTTCTGGGTTGTCGTCAACTAAGAACACCACATAGTGAACCGAGTCCGCACTACGGTTCAACAACTTTTAGTAATCTTCTTTACTTATGGGTTTGTACCCGATCACGTCATTCCTAGCCTGTTTGGCTATATCATTATCGTGATGATTTTTAACTGTGCTACCTGGTCCTTATTCCCGGAGCACCACTTTCGATGATGAGCTAAGCTTACGTCGATTTTCCTTGTCATATCCTTTTCCCTTGAACAACAAACTTGATTTCGAGTTTGTGTCGTACCCATGGTTCCAATAGCCATTCGCTTCATCATTCCTTTGACTTGATGCCATCGCCGATCGATTACATCTTCATGAAATCTCTCGACAAGTGTGTCGTGATCATCAGCGGCATTCTGAGCTTTCCAAGATATATATCGAATTCTTGATGAGAAATACCATCCTCGCCCCTCAATAGTTTGTGTTATCACCGACCACTTTATTGCCTTCCGTTCGACACAAACTTATTCGTGTTTTGTGTTATACCTTGAGATCCTTGCTATCCAGCATTTGTTCTCCATTACCTTGGAGTATTACCATCTTTTATGTCAAGAATGTCGTGAGAATTTCATCACCTCTTAAAAAAGTCTTGGTATAGTGATACTTCTCACCATCACCATTCTTTCTTGGTCCCCGTGTTGATTCGAACAAGTGAACGGTGTTGTTTGGATTCTTTCCTTCTAGCAACCCTAATGCTTTGAAGTTAATGGTCGGCCGTTCATTCTTAGACTATTGATTATTGAATCACCATTCTGACATTGGTCGTGCAACCCTACCCATATTTCCGGCGCACCTTTCAACCAATGTTTAATTGTGTATGTTTTCCTCGAGCATACATCATTATATCCTTTGTTCTGACAAATGTTATATCCTTGTTCACATACTTGTGGAAATACATCTTTTTGGAAACCTCGATGAATTGTCGCTGTGTTCATCAGCTACCACCTTATCCCTTCATTGGTTTAACGATGAGCTCCTATTTCGGAACTCGCTTCCGTAGTAGATTTCCCGAGAATCTTACAATGTCGTCTCGTCAAATTGTTTTGCACCTTTCCCTCTCAGGCATCATGAGTCCTAGGTATCCTAACACCGATCAGATCTGAATCTCGGTCAGATATGATGGTTGGAACATTTTTCCAAGAGTTATAACACTGGTCTTTTGTGACCCGGTAAGGTGATGGCATGTACATCACACCTGGCCGGATGACCTGCTGTTATAGTTTCCTTATTAGCAAGGTTAGCGATTCTTCCATGAGGAAATCGTAAGACTTATTATATAAGTTGTTCCTGATGGATCCTTTGTGCATCCAAATTCTGACCCTTACTTGATGGCCATGTCAATGCTATCTCGAAGCATGTCTATGGTACTCCGATTTTCAACAAGAACATTTGAAGCCCAATGCTAAATGTTTCCTGCTCAATTATCCAAACACCATTGTATGGGTAATGTCATGAAATTTCTCTCCCCTACCTAAAAGGTTTTCTACACTATATCCTGTCATGGATATCATGCTCTGCTTGTCCTTGGGAAGGGTATACCCCTGGTATATGTGTCAAACACATTTTCCTTTCCACTGTTCTGTTTGCTCTGATGATCACATTTTCCTTCCATTGATTTGTTTAACCTTCCTTGTGATCTATATGATCTAAGCAGTAATATTCTCTGCTTATGTAAACACCTTGGTGTACAACTGTGTTAGTAGGACTGTGTTACTATTGTTGATGACATTTCAGTAACCACCGATGGACGAGAACTTTGCCTATTGGTCCGCCTCGTTTCAATGAGCAGGAAAATAGTTCTATTCGTCCCTCGCCCTTGGTACCAACGATGCTGCCAACATAACTGGCCGGTTATTCTCTGACATGCCTTGCTTACATGATCATGCAAGACGTCACCCCTCTTCCTACTTTTAACCCACATGGTGGGCCCATAACCCACAGTTCCACAGGATCGAAACCTGACTCTCCTATACACCCGCTGTTCCCAAGGTTTTTTTTCTTTCCTCACGCGTGGCCTCGTATGTAATTCACGGGCCACCTTCCTAGTGATCTATTTTCGTAACAGACGCAATACTTAATCTCGTTTCTCTGGACCCCTTTCGCACTTGGTTTCAGACATCGAACCATTGCATATCCATTTGAAACTTCTCATGGTACCTTCTTACTTTGCTCTCGATATCTTCTTAAGTTTCAATTCGAGAGATAGTTATGCTTCTTCCCCCGAGTTAACTGTCTGATGCTCAATCCTGTTATAATCCGTCCTTATAGAGTTTTCCCCTCTTAACCTTTCGTAAGTACGGTGAAGATCCTGAAGGAAGGACGACAACTTCAGCATGATGACCTGGAGAAGAGGAATGAAGGCATCAACTTAATGGATCGACCTCTTCGAGAAGAGTAACCAAGGCCGAGAAGATCCGTTAGAATTTTGTAACTAAACCTTCGCCCTTTCACTACCTCTTAAATCTCGGGACGAGATTTCTTGTAGTGGAGGAGAATTGTGACGCCCGGATAATTAAGCTACAGTAAACCTCTATTAATGATGCCACATCACCTTCGTTACTGTTGTTAATCTCGCGTTAGTTCAAAACCGGTTCAAACCTAAATTTGAATTAAAGTCAAACGATAAAAAATTTCAAACGTTAAAACTAAAATGTTCTCTGTGTGACAAATAATGCCTAGAAAACATTGGAGGTGAAACCACATTTTAATAAATTATTTAAATGCACTATATTAAATAAAACAACAAATTGAACAATAAAATAAATGCCCTTTATTAGTTATAAATATTATACTATTTTAATTGGGGTTTAAACTTTTGTGGTCATGGTGTAATTAGTAAAACTAATATTATATTTTACAAAACTAAAATAATTTGATGAATGTAATAAAACCGATAGAAAATAAATAAAAAGAAAAGAAACGGCAAAAACTAACAAAACAAAAAAAGAGGGAACCCCCCTCCCACGGCCCACTGGCCTAGCTGGTCGGCCAGCCCGACAGGCCCAACCGGCCACCCCCACTCTCTCCATAACCCCCTGGAGGCCGAACCCTAACCCGTAACCCCCCACCGACACCTCCCACTCCCCCCCATGATCCCCATGCTCCTCTCCTCCCCCCCGATCCAGATCGGGATCGGGGCATTCGCCCCCGCCGCCGCCCCGACCCCATCGACGCCACCGCCCTGGATCGCCGTCGCCTACCGTTGCTGTTGCCTCCTCGCCCTCGTCTCCCTCGCGCGACACCACGTGAAGCCGTGGCCACGCCTCATCGCCACCCCGACGTTGCCGCCCGAGGACCTCGCCGGAGCTCCCTCGCCGGCCTGCCTCCTCCTCCCCACCGATGCGCCTCTTCCGACGCCGTCGTCCCCATCGGCCACCTCGTGCCCCCACTGCCCGTGCCCCACGCCCATAGTGAGCCTGCTTCCTCCCCTCTCCCTCGCGCACACCGTCCTGCTCCTCCGCCGCACCGCTCCGCCTCGTGCTCACCGCGGTTACGCCGCCCGCGGCCACCCACGCACGCACCATGCCGCCACCCTGTCCCCCCACGGCATCGCGCGCGCCCGCGCCGCGGCTCGCACAGCACGCCGCCCCGCCACGAGATGTGCGCGCCCGCACGCGCCTGCGACCGGCGCCCGCTTTGCGTCGTCCCGCGGTGCTCCCCGCCCCTGCTACTCCTTCCCCTTCGCCGCTTGCCTGCACTCGCCTCCCCTGCGCAGCTGACCTTGGCCGCCACCCCGCGCTGTGGCCTCGCGCTCGCCTGCGCGCCCTTCCCCGCTTGCCTCCCGTCGCCGCCTGCCACTGCGCGTTGGCCCGCGCCCGCCGCTGCCATCCCGCCGGCGTCCCCCTCCGGCGAGCAACCGTGCCGTGCCGTTCCCTCGCCTTGGTCGTTGCTCGGGCTGCGGTCGTGCCCGCAACAACCGTTCGGGCTATGCCCGATAGGCCCCCTCTGGGCCACTGCCAAATGGGGCCCACGCCCCCCAGAACGAAAAAAAGGATAAAAATAATGATAAATAATAATTAAATAAAAAATAGTAATTAAATTAATTAATTAAGGAATTAATTAAGTTAATTGATCATAATTAGATTAACCTAATTAACTAATTAGTTTAATTAAACAGTAATTAGATTAGTTAAACATTAATTAGGCTAAATAGTCAATGACCAGTGGGACCCACACGTCAGCGATCCAGTCAACACCTTTGTTGACTGCTGACGTCATGCTGACGTCCGCAAACACTGTTTTGGATAATGTTGAATTAAATTAATTAAATAAATTCTAAAATGATTTAAAACTTTAGAAAATCATATAAAATAAAGCGTAACTCGGATGGAAAAACTTTGTACATGAAAGTTGCTCAGAACGACGAGACGAACCCGGATACGCAGCCCGTTCGTCCGCCACGCATCCCTAACCTATCCAACTCACAACTTTCCCCCTTCGGCTCCTTTGCCCGAAAACGTGAAACGCCGGGATACTTTCCCGGATGTCCCCCCCCTTCACCGGTACCACCTACTGTCGCGTTAGGGCACACCTAGCACCGCGTATTGCCATGTTACGCTTTGTGATGCTTTGATTGCTTTGTTATTTATTGTGTTCCCCCTCCGTTACTTCTTTCCGGTAGACCCCAAGACTGCCGGCGACCCCCAGTTCGACTACGGAGTTGATGACCCCCTCCTTGCCAGAGCAACTAGGCAAGCCCCCCCTTTGATCACCAGATATCGCCTACTCTTCTCTATACTGCTTGCATTAGAGTAGTGTAGCATGTTACCGCTTTCCGTTATTCCTATCCTGATGCATAGCCTGTCCTTGCTACTACTGTTGTTACCATTACCTGCTATCCTACTGCTTAGTATAGGATGCTAGTGTTCCATCAGTGGCCCTACACTCTTGTCTGTCTGCCATGCTATACTACTGGGCCATGATCACTTCGGGAGGTGATCACGGGCATATCCTATATACTTTACGCTGTTACATTACCTGTGATACTGTTCGGAGATGGGGGCTGAAGGGGCAAGTGGTTCCACCCAGGTAGTGGTGGACCTGGGTTCCCGACGGCCCCCGACTGTTACTTTGTGGCGGAGCGACAGGGCAGGTTCAGACCACCTAGGAGAGAGGTGGGCCTGGCCCTCGTTGGCGTTCGCGGATACTTAACACGTTTAACAGATCTTGGTATTTGATCTGAGTCTGGCTACTGGCCTATACGCACTAACCATCTACGCGGGGACAGTTATGGGCACTCGACGTCGTGGTATCAGCCGAAGCCTTCGTGACGTCAGCGACTGAGCGGCGTGCGCCGGGTTGGACCGCGTAACGCAACTTCCTTTGTAATGGAGGTTGCTAGCTCTCCTCTCCGGCCGCGTTCGCAACGTGCAGGTGTGCAAAGGGCGATGGGCCCAGACCCCTGCGCCATAGGGTTTAGACCGGCGTGCTGACCTCTCTATTGTGCCTAGGTAGGGCTGCGACGTGTTGATCTTCCGAGGCCGGGCATGACCCAGAAAAGTGTGTCCGTCCAAATGGGATCGAGCGTGTTGGGTTATGTGGTGCACCCCTGCAGGGAAGTTAATCTATTCGAATAGCCGTGATCTTCGGTAACAGGATGACTTGGAGTTGTACCTTGACCTTATGCCAACTAGAACCGGATACTTAATAAAACACACCCTTCCAAGTGCCAGATACAACCGGTGATCGCTCTCTCACAGGGCGACGAGGGGAGGATCATCGGTTAGGATTATGCTATGCGATGCTACTTGGAGGACTTCAGTCTATTCTCTTCTACATGTTGCAAGACGGGGGCTGCCAGAAGCGTAGTCTTCGATAGGACTAGCTATCCCCCTCTTATTCCGGCATTCTGCAGTTCAGTCCACATATGATACCCTTATTCCATTTGATACCAATGCATACATATGTAGTGTAGCTCCTTGCTTGCGAGTACTTTGGATGAGTACTCACGGTTGCTTTCTCCTTCTTTTTCCCTATCCCTTCTACCTAGTTGTCGCAACCAGATGTTGGAGCCCAGGAGCCAGACGCCACCGTCGACGACGACTCCTACTACACCGGAGGTGCCTACTACTACGTGCTGCCCGATGATGACGACCAGGAGTAGTTAGGAGGATCCCAGGCAGGAGGCCTGCACCTCTTTCGAGCTGTATCCCAGTTTGTGCTAGCCATCTTATGGCAACTTGTTTAACTTATGTCTGTACTCAGATATTGTTGCTTCCGCTGACTCGTCTATGATCGAGCTCTTGTATTCGAGCCCTCGAGGCCCCTGGCTTGTAATATGATGCTTGTATGACTTATTTTATTTGTAGAGTTGTGTTGTGATATCTTCCCGTGAGTCCCTGATCTTGATCGTACACGTTTGCGTGTATGATTAGTGTACGGTCAAATCAGGGGCGTCACAGTTCATTGATACTATCACTATAGGAGAAACTAGAAAGGTTTCCGATGCACGAATCACTAGCATACATTTTCCTGTTTTACGTTACTTTGCATTATTTGCTAGTCGTTGTTTAATTGGACGCGGAAACAGTGGAAACCATAGTATCCCTGATATAATTATTCTGCACCACGGTTTATACAGTGATAACACTTTTAGTGTGGGCGGTATTATTGCTAGATGGTTAAGTATGAACCGTACTAAGGGCCCCATCTTTGGAGGCGTCTATGCCACCCGCCTGGCTGCACATTTTAACATACCTATTAGGCATGCTGAGAAGGCAGAAAAGGTGCTGCCCCGTGTTTATCTAGATCATAAAAGTATGGTGGCACGTGATTTTATTGTTAAGAATAGGGCAGGAGAGCTTAAGTATCAATTGTTCTTTAACAAACATCATCCTGAGACTATTATCCTGCCTGCTCCTTCTTTGTTTAATTTTGTAGGACCCTACCTCGTTACGTGGGCTGCCATCCAAGCTTATAAGAATCCTGCACCAGCCCCGGAACAAGAACCACAAGATGAACCTCCACGACAATCTGTTTATTCTTGGGATCCATAGATGACTGTCAGCCAGTGGCAGTCAGAGTCTTCTTCTTCATCACAGTATGATCCCAACTATTCCTCCTCATCACAGTACGGCCCCAACAACTATTATTATGGATATCCGCCAGGCCAGCCGTGGCCATAGACCAACTTAGACCAAAAGCCTTAGCTTGGGGGAGTACGTATTTCTCACCGACATTACATTTATGTTCACACACACTCATTGCTAGATGTCGGTGCTCATACTTTTTCACTGTAATATCCATGCTAGTTTATTTTCTTTTTCCTGCTTTCTTCTTGTGTGTTTGTTAAACCTTAAGAAAAACCAAAAAAAATTAGTAGTAGTTTATTTTTCTGCAGTAGTAGTAATAATTAAAAAGAAAACCCAAAAGTATTTCCCGTTCTTCTTTTGCTTGTTGGGAGCTTTCCCGTGTAAATAGTTTTATTTCTTTTCTTTTCTTTGGGGTTCAGTAGGAGAAGACCATAATTAAATTGTTGAAGTGGCTCTTATATGCATTATTGTTGATTTAACCCAGAGCCCATATTGCCTTGTCTTCTCCTGTTTATTGAATGCTCGCAGATTCCAGCTTAGTCCAATGCACGTGCACTCTTATTATTATTCACACCGTTTGGTCGTGCAAGTGAAAGGCAATTATGATGATATATGATGGATTGACTAAGATGAGAAAAGCTGGTATGAACTCGACCTCTTTTGTTTTTGTAAATATGATGAGTCCCTCGTTCTTGATTCAGCTTATTATGAATAAACATGTTTGCAATGACAATTAGAGATCATAGTTGCTTGTGCCATGCTTGATTAGCTATGAGTTATAATGATTTACCTTGTATGCCAACATGCTATTGAAATGATTATGATGTGGTATGATGGGGTGGTATCCTCTTTTGAATGATTTAAGTGATTTGACTTGGCATATGTTCACACATGTAGTTGAAACAAAATCAACATAGCCTTCATGATATTTATGTTCATGGTGGATTATATCCTACTCATGCTTGCATCCAATGTTTATTAATTTTAATGCATGTACATGGCTGTTGTCGCTCTCTAGTTGGTCGCTTCCCAGTCTTTTGCTAGCCTTCACTTGTACTAAGCGGGAATACTGCTTGTGCATCCAATCCCTTAAACCCCAAAGGTATTCCAGATGAGTCCACTATACCTTCCTATATGCGGTATCTACCTGCCATTCCAAGTAAATTTGTATGTGGCAAACTCTAAACCTTCAAATAAACATTCTGTTTTGGATGCTCGAATAGCTCATGTATCAACCAAGGCTGTCCTTATCTTCCGTGTTAGGCGGGTTATTCTCAAGAGGAGTGGACTCCGCTCCTCACTCACGAGAAAATGGCTGGTCACCTGGATGCCCAGTCCCATGCTTTATGCAAACCAAATCAAAATTAATTGCAAACAAAATTCCCCCTGGGACCTAATGTATGTTGGAGGCACTCGTTGTTTCGAGCAAGCCATGGATTGATGCTTGTTGGTGGAGGGGGAGTATAAACTTTACCATTCTGTTTGGGAACCGCCTATAATGTGTTTAGCATGGAAGATATCGCCATCTCTTAGTTGTTACATTGACAATGAAAGTATACCGCTCAAAATACAATTTATCTATATTTCAAAACCGAGCTCTGGCACCTCTACAAATCCCTGCTTCCCTCTGCGAAGGGCCTATCCATTTACTTTTATGCTGAGTCATCACCCTCTTATTAAAAAGCACTAGCTGGAGAGCACAGCTGTCATTTGCATTCATCACTGTTAATTTATATTGGGTATGACCATGATTGGATCTCTTTTACCATGAATTACAATGTCCAGTCAGTCCTTGATCTTTAAAGGTGCTCTGCATTTATGCTTTGCTATCTCAGAAAGGGCTAGCGAGATACCATCTTGTTATATCATATTATGATTGTTTTGAGAAAGTGTTGTCATCCGAGATTTATTATTATGGCTTGCTAGTTGATTATGCTATTGATATGAGTAATTATGAGACCTGAGAATTATTGCAAATGTGGTTAGTTATGATCTATGCTGAAAACTTGAATGCTGGCTTGACATAGTTACAACAACAAGAGCAAACAGAGTTTGTAAAAGTTTTCCTTTCTTTCTTCCAGTTTGTCAAGTGAATTGCTTGAGGACAAGCAAGGGTTTAAGCTTGGGGGAGTTGATACGTCTCCGTCATATCTACTTTTCCAAACACTTTTTCCCTTGTTTTGGACTCTAACTTGTATGATTTGAATGGAACTAACCTGGACTGACGCTGTTTTCGGCAGAATTGCCATGGTGTTGTTTTATGTGCAGAAAACAAATATTCTTGGAATGACCTGAAACTCCATGGAACATCTTAGAAAAATAATAAAAAATCCTCGCCAAAGATGAAGACTAGGGGCCCACACCCTTCTCACGAGGGTGGGGGGAGCGCCCCAGGGGGGCGCGCCCACTACCTCGTGGCCCCCCTGGATGCCCTCTGACGCCAACTCCAACTCTATATATTTGCTTTCGGAGAGAAAAAAATTTAGGGAGAAGAAATCATCGCGTTTTACGATATGGAGCCGCCGCCAAGCCCTAAAACCTCCCGGGAGGGCTGATCTGGAGTCTGTTCGGGGCTCCGGAGAGGGGGGTTTGTCGCCGTCATCATCATCAACCATCCCCCATCACCAATTTCATGATTCTCACCGCCGTGCGTGAGTAACTCCATTGTAGGCTTGCTGGACGGTGATGGGTTGGATGAGATTTATCATGTAATCGAGTTAGTTTTGTTAGGGTTTGATCCCTAGTATCCATTATGTTCTGAGATTGATGTTGCTATGACTTTGCTATGCTTAATGCTTGTCACTAGGGCTTGAGTGCCATGATTTCAGATCTGAACCTATTATGTTTTCATGAATATATGTGAGTTCTTGATCCTATCTTGCAAGTCTATAGTCACCTACTATGCGTTATAATCCGGCAACCCCGAAGTGACAATAATCGGGACCACTCCCGGTGATGACCATAGTTTGAGGAGTTCATGTATTCACTATGTGCTAATGCTTTGTTCCGGTTCTCTATTAAAAGGAGGCCTTAATATCCCTTAGTTTCCAATAGGACCCCGCTGCCACGGGTGGGTAGGACAAAAGATGTCATGCAAGTTCTTTTCCATAAGCACGTATGACTATATACGGAATACATGCCTACATTACATTGATGAATTGGAGCTAATTCTGTGTCACCCTATGTTATGACTGTTACATGATGAACCACATCCGGCATAATTGTCCATCACTGATCCGGTGCCTACGAGTTTTCCATATACTGATTCTCGCTTATTTACTTTCCGCTGCTACTGTTACAATCACTGCAAAATACCAAAAAACATTACTTTTGTTGTCTTTACTTTTGTTGCCGCTACCACCACTATCATATTACCTTGCTACTAAACACTTTGCTGCAGATACTAAGTTTCCAGGTGTGGTTGAATTGACAACTCAGCTGCTAATACTTGAGAATATTCTTTGGCTCCCCTTGTGTCGAAACAATAAATTTGGGTTGAATACTCTACCCTCGAAAGCTGTTGCGATCCCTTATACTTGTGGGTTATCAAACCCCCTTTTATAGGAGGGGAAAAATCCAACCATTATGTGCTCAGCCCGCACACGAGCGGTACTACCGCTCGGGCGGAAGAAGTAGGGAAAAGGAGCAACACAATATGAACCTTGGGGCGGTAGTATCGCATATGTGCGATACTACCGCTCACCCCAGCGGTACTACCGCTGGAGAAGCAGAACACGGGAGAAAAAGAGGCAGGGCAGAGCAGAGTACAACGGCAGTAATACAGTAGCGGTACTACCGCCCGACCGGAGAGGTACTAACACTTAGGCGGAACTACCGTGCCTTGCTGCCGTGCAACTACTGCTAAACCCGACACGAAAAGAGCATGACCCAAAATCGAGGCGGTAGAAGAGCGGCACTGCAGCGGTACTACTGCTGAGAGCTCCAAGCGGTACTACCGCTTGGGCTCGCGGTACTACCGCTGGGACCAGACAAAAACCACTCTCAAGAAAAAAAGAACTGCCATAACTTCTGCATATGAGCTCCGAATTGAGCAAACTCAAGCTTGTTGGAAACAAGACGACGAGTAGCATCAAAACAACGACTTGGTTATAGTAAGAAGAGGCAGGGGAGGTGTCGGTGTCAAAACCGGCGGATCTCGGGTAGGGGGTCCCGAATTGTGCGTCTAAGGCGGATGGTAACAGGAGGTAGGGGACACGATGTTTTACCAAGGTCGGGCCCTCTTGATGGAGGTAAAACCCTACATCCTGCTTGATTTATTCTTGATGATATGAGTATTACAAGAGTTGATCTACCACAAGATCGGAGAGGCTAAACCCTAGAAGCTAGCCTATGGTGTGATTGTATGTTGTCCTACGGACTAAAACCCTCCGGTTTATATAGACACCGGAGGGGGCTAGGGTTACACAAGGTCGGTTACAAAGGAGGAGATATGCATATCCGTATTGCCTAGCTTGCCTTCCACGCCAAGTAGAGTCCCATCCGGACACGAGACTAAGTCTTCAATCTTGTATCTTCATAGTCCAACAGTCCGGCCAAAGGATATAGTCCGGCTGTCCGGAGACCCCCTAATCCAGGTCTCCCTCAGTAGCCCCTGAACCAGGCTCCAATGACGATGAGTCCGGCGCGCAATATTGTCTTCGTCAATGCAAGGCGGGTTCTTCCTCCAAATACACCACGGAAGAATTTGAATACAAGAATAGTGTCCGACCCTGCAAAATAAGTTCCACATACCACCGTAGAGAGAATAATATTTCCACAAATCTAATCTGCTGACACGTTTTGGCCACATGACATTATGCCATGGCCCGGTGATTATTCAAACCATTTTCTTTGACTAGCCCCGCACATAACGCGAGGCAGTTTCTTGACACGTCTTGTCAAAGCAGAGATCGTGTCCCCCTTATTACGGGATTCTCATCAATACGGGCGTGGGTAACCCAACCACACCTAGGACTCCTAGACTTTAGGCAAGTCCCAAACGGCCACGAGGAGGACGCTTGATATTCACCCTCTTTATAAAGGGTCAAGGTTTTTACTTTTTTTCCTCTCGTGCTCAATCGAATCCTTCCCCCACCTCGAGTTCTAACACCCAAAGCCCAGGTCAGGTGCTTCGGACCTTTAATCATGTCCGGATCCAGCCTCCAGGGCCGGTGGATGCCCTCCTCCGTCACGGAAGAGGATATCAAGAAGTTGAGGGAGGCAAGATACTTGACCGCCGAAGTCTCGCATCGGCTGCCCGCCCGAGGGCAGGTCGTCCCTACTCCTGAATCCAACGAAGACGTCGTGTTCATCTCCCACTTCCTCCGAGGACTAGGCCTCACTCTGGATCCCTTCATTAGGGGTTTGATGTTCTATTACGGGCTTGATTTCCACGATCTAGCCCCGAATTCCTTTCTCCACATCTCAGCATTTATTGTCGTATGTGAGGCCTTCCTCCGCATTACCCCTCACTTCGGCCTGTGGCTCAAGACCTTTGATGTGAAGCCGAAGACAGTCGGGGGGCAGTATGTAGCGTGCGGGGGTGCATTGATAAGCAAGATTGCTGGAGCTCCATGGCCAAAAGGTTCCTTTCCAGAGGTGTCCGGATTATGGCAACGGGAGTGGTTCTACATCACCGCTCCCAGAAGTGCCAAGTGGGTAGCTTCCCCCGCCCTTCGCTCGGGCCCTCCACCACAACTGATGTCATGGATCAGCAGGGGGCTGAGCTGGGGTCCAGCCAAGGATGCGCCCATACTGTAGAGCCGCATCCAGGATCTCTTCGAGGGATATTTTAGTTTGGTTATGGTAGTGCAAGTCATGCTGGTTCGTCAAGTCCAGCCTTGCAAACGCCAGCCCCTCCGTTTATGGGAATTCAACCCAGAAGGACCATGCGCTATTCAGAATTTCCTCAGCCCGACACACAAGGAGATGTACAAGTCATTCTTCGGACCCCAAATAGAGTGTCCGGACACCTCCGAGGACGTGGGCCTGAGCAGTAACCGCACCGCGACCCAAGTAAGTAATCCTCCAGCCAAACACACTGTCTTTATTTTATCATGACATCATTATGAAGGATCGCTCTTTGACCAGGACTGGATAACAAAGGCGAAGATGATCCGGTGTTCGGCCCCCCTTCCCGAAGGCTTGGACAATCCGGTGCTGGAAAAGATGCTCGAGCCAGCACCTTGCCCAGTGCCCTCAAAGGAAGATGAAGGGGGGAATAGAGAGGGCCAAAGCGGGCCTCCACCGCTACCTATTCCAACCGAGGGAACGAGCGCCTCCGTGAGGGAGGATAACCAAGGGAAGGAATCTGACATTCCCTCGCCCCGGGGGAGGAAGAGGACTACCTCTGATGACCCGGAAACCAAGGTTTCCAAACGGGAGAAGAAAACTCCACCAGAGGGTCCCGTCTCGGAGGGTGCTCTTGTCGCACAAAGTCCTGCGGGGATCAGCCCTCTAACGAGCTGTAAGTAATCAAAAAGTACTTAATAGTGAAGATATACTACCTTACTTCTGAGGAAGATAACTGAAGCATCTATGTTGTAGTTCAGATCTAAGCCCTTCTCAGCAGAGCTCGTATTCGAGGGATCTTCTTCCGGAGATGATGGAGAGCGAAACGCCTCCCCCGGACTCCCCGGCTCAAGAAGCGGGCGACCTTGAAGTGTCATCACGGAGAGTTTCTCCGGATCCGACAAGGCCAAAAGGTAATCCCATGGTCATCCGAAGCCCTCAGTATCCGACTCTTGAAGAGAGCAACCAAAAGAATCCGGCGCCGTCTGGTATGCGGTCGGACGCACTGAGGGATCTGCTAGGGCGAGCCACTATCTCAGAAGAGCACGTACATTGATGGGTACGGTGATGGAAAGGATTTCGCCCACCGAAAGCGGGTTGCATGAAGCCTTTATGAGTCTACTAACGGGCTTTGAGGTACGTGAAATGATATGCATCCGCACATTTTTAGGTGCGCCCTATGTAGATAGTAGCCCCTGAGACTCTGGTTGTCGTCGAGAACGGCGGCGAACAGAGGATCGTAGTCCCAGGTAATAACCAGACTGCCGTTATGTGCAGGTGTCTAAAGCTCCGGTGGCTAGCCGGACTGATGGGGTTGCCGAACTAGAACGACGACTGGATGCGGCGGATGCCGACATCGACCTTGTTAACAAGCGGCTTGACGAGGCACAGTGTAGGTGATATTTATAGTGAATGTCACATAGTAAGAGCAGCGTAATGCTAGTATCTTTAATATGTTGTGACTTCAGATGGAGCTGCCATCGTGGAGGCCCTGCAGGCGGAGCTTGCCCGAGCCAAGGAGCAAGCAAGGAGTAGTAATGCGACTGCTTTGAAGGTGGCCGAAGAGTTGAAAGCCGAGAAGGCCGCTCATAGCGAGAGCAAAGAGAAAATGGCCAAAATGGCTGAGAAGTTAAAAGACACTGCCGATCACTGCCAGTTTCTTGAAGAAGAAAACCGGGCTAAGGCTACGGACCTTGAAAAGGCCACAATGGCGACCAAAGACACCCGCTCTGCAATAAGAGCGAAGAAGGAGGAACTGCGTGAAGCCGGGGATATTGTGGCTGGGGAGCCCTTTATGCTGCGGAGGAAGTTCGGCGATCTGCGGTATGCCCCTCTGGATCGGCTCTGGAGTTCGGCCGACGCATATCTGGACTTAGCGGCGAGCGCTGTCGATGCGGCCGAATACTTCCGAGATCAGACAAACCGTGAAGTGGAGAAGTTGTTCTGGTCGCAATTTAACGTTCCAGAGCGTCTGCTTCCATTGACTGATCAGCTTGCCGAATGGGCCGAACTCAATAGATTGTCCGGACTTGCCATGAGGTCTGTCGTGGATCATCTGTGGCCGGAAAGGCCGAAGCCGAACAACTATTTTAGCTTGGTGCAATAGTTCCTTGGTGCGGTGCCACGCATCAATGCGATGAAGAGGTCGGCGTGCATAGAAGGCTCGCGGATGGCCCTTGCCCGTGTGAAAACATACTGGGCAGAGATGGATGCCACCACTGTCGTGGCGCAGGGTTCGGCCATAGGCCAAGTGGTTGCCGAGCACTATTTTCAAGAAGTTCTTGAGGGTGCTCGTACGATAGAGGCCCAGTGCTCAAAGAATGTTATGTTTGAGTGACATGTATTCCCATTATAAAGACAATGTTTTATTGAATTTATCAAGGCTGTATTTATAATTTTGCGCGAAAGTATTGTGATGCCTCTTATGCGGCCGTTTATGTATACATGTATATAACCCGAAAGATTGCAGTCATCGGCTTCAGCCCCTATGCATATAATGCGCGGGTGTTCGCAGAATAAGCGTATTCACACTTAATCCAACGTCTTGGTCCTAATAAGGAGGTGATAGCGCAGCGAACTAGGCAACCGGACTATAATGCTTTAACACTTTCACTTAGCCATAGGAGTTTGACAGTGGGGCTACTACATAGCCCCTGGTGGCTCCGCACTCGTCCGGATTCGGGGTGCGTACATGCCTGGCCGGGAAACGGCCCTTCGTTAATGCGGAGGAATCTCGAAGATTCCAATAGGTCATCGAGTGGTTGACCAGTCTCACGCTATATCATGACAGTTAGTTTTCGGCTTTCTCTACTGAGGTGCTCGTCCGGATGAACCAGGGCACAATCGCAGTAGTTCTCCTGGTGCCGCCTTAGCCGATAGAGCGGAACATAAGGCAGCAAAACACAAGAGCCGGGCAAACCCAACATTTGACCAAAGACATGATTCGGAGCTGATGCATATAAGGCCAAACTCGCGACGCTGAACACTCCCTAAGGTATTCGGTCTTTATGGTGTAAACCGGGTATAAACAGTACCCTTTGTAATAAGCCCCTGGTGTCCAGGTACGTGCGTTATTCTGGCGTGGCCACATGCCAAGACGTCAGCATCCTTCTCGGTTGTACTGAGAATCCGAGGGATGTAAATCAACAAGAGACAGTAAAAAAGGTTTACGCAGGGTCTTAATCTACAAAGAATCCTTGGAACGGGTCCCTGCTGCACGTCTGTGCCTGTGTCTCCATTGTGCCGTATCTTGGGCGGGTGTAGCATGATGGTCATCTGAAAAAGAGAAGAACTTAATTTAAAAGTTGCCGTGCAAAGGTTAAGTTATACTAAATAAACAATATATAGTTGAAAAATGGGTAAAGGTGAGCCTTATTGCCACTTTTGCGCGCGCGTTGAGCCCCTTGTATTGTAATAGGGGTGTAGCCATCAAACCTGTATTAATTACATATAGCTGAGCCGGACTCGTCTAGCCATGTCCGTGGTCTTAACGACCTGTCAAATGCTTGAATTGGTGAGGCCGTTTAGTGTGCGGCGGCCAAGGCGGCCGCACCATCTTCGGCACGCAAGGAGCGCTTAATATTTCCATTTACTATAATGATGTCGCGTGGACCGGGCATCTTGAGCTTGAGGGAAGCGTAATGCGGTATTGTGTTAAAGCGAGCGAAAGCTTCGCGTCCGAGTAGTTCTTGATAGCCACTTTGAAACGGAGCAACGTGGAAAGTTAAATTTTCGCTGCATAAGTTATCGGGGAAGCCGAATATAACCTCTAGTAGCAGGGAGCCCCTGCAGTGAGCCTCCGGGCCTGGCGTTACTCCTTTAAAGGCAGCATTGCTACGGCAAATTTTTGTTGGCTCTATCCCCATTTTGCGGACTGTGTCCAAGTATATCAGATTTAAAGTGCTGCCGCCGTCCATCAGGACTCGGGTGAAGTGGTATCCGTCAATTATTGGATCTAATACCAAGGTAGCCCATCCTGCACGCCGGATACTTGCCGAGTAATCCCGATGGTCGAAGGTGATCGGTTGGGACGACCAATGGCGGAGCTCTGCGGTGATAGGCCCTGGGGCATGTTCCTTTAAAGGCGCCGCTTTGTTTCTCCCTTTTATCATGTGTAACACGTTGACTGTTCTGACTTCTGGTGGGAATTTCTTCTGCTCCCCTGTGCTTTGCGTGCGAGGTTCGTCCTCGTCTTCACTTGGTGTATCTTGCCCCTTGTGTTCGGCGCCGAGCTTGCCGGACTGTTTGAAGACCCAACATTCTCTGTGGGTATGATTTGCAGGCTTATCATGGGTGCTATGGATCTGACATATTTGGTCCAGAATTTTGTTTAGGCTGGACAATTCGTCTCTGTTGCCTTTGAAGGGCGGCTTCTGCTGCCCTGGCCGAGAGCTTGTAAATCCGGCGTTTACCGCCGTGCTCTTCGGGCTGTCTTCTTCATTCCGGCTCTTATTCTTGATGCGTCGTGATTTCCCGTTTCCATCCCTGACTTCAGATGTACTTGGGTCACTGGTGCTGCATCGGGCTAACCAGCTGTCCTCGCCCACGCAAAAACGGGTCATGAGGCTTGTTAATGCTGCCATTGTTCTCGGCTTTTCTTGACCGAGATGTCTGGCAAGCCATTCGTCTCGAAAGCTATGCTTGAAGGCTGCTAAGGCTTTGGCATCCGGACAGTCAACTATTTGGTTCTTTTTAGTGAGGAACCCATTCCAAAGTTTTCGGGTTGACTCACCGGGCTGTTGAGTTATATGACTTAAATCGTCTGCATCCGGTGGTCGGACATATGTCCCTTGAAAATTTGCCCGAAAGGCGTCTTCGAGCTCTTCCCAGCTTTCGATGGAGTTTTCGGGGAGGCTTTTAAGCCAGTGCTGAGCTGGCCCTTTGAGCTTGAGGGGTAAGTACTTGATGGCGTGGAGATCATCTCCTCAAGCCATATGGATATGGAGGATGTAGTCCTCAATCCAGACCCCAGGGTCTGTTGTTCCGTCGTACGCCTCTATGTTTACGGGATTGAACCCCTCTGGAAATTCATGATCCAGCACCTCGTCGGTGAAACATAGAGGGTGTGCGGCACCCCTGTATTTGGGTGTACCATAGTATTCGGATGTTTGTTGTGTTGTATTGTATGTTGGAGCACGCCGGCTTGGTCCATAGATGGATCTGGTTGCGCCGTCCTTTTGATGCGAGCCCTTACGCGGATCGCGTACTGGTTTATGTGCCACGTCGATTGCCGCTTTATGTTGGCTATGAGGTCGTCTATCCGACCGGATGGCCGTTTTATTTTTTAATTGTGGAGGATCTAAGGCCTCCTCATCAAATTCAGGTAGCAACTTTCGCTTCGGATAGCTCTTGGTGTGGCGATTACTGCCATGTTGAGTACTTCACTCCATTTGATTTTGAGTGTGTCTCGTGCAGCCTTGAGCCTTTGCTTCCGTTTTTTCAGACTCCTCGCTGTGGCAACAAGCCTTTGGTGGGCATTATGTTGCTCCTAGCGCCTGTCCGGTGTGATGTCATCCGGACTGTTATCTTCGACGTGGTTGGGTTGTTCGGCTTGATTTTCCGTGTTGCTGTGGTCGGGCAATGGTTCACCCTGCTCTAACGCTGGGTCTTTGTGATCGTTATTTCTGTCGAGGCGGGATTTGGAGCGGCGTTTACGCCGCCGCTTTGACTGCTGCTCGAGGGAACTACCCTTCGCTGTGTCCTTCCGTTCCTCGTCGTTGTTTTCTTTGGGTGTGTCCACCATGTATACGCCATGTGATGAAGTGGCTGTCCAGTGCCCTGTGGGCAGTGGTTCCTCTTCGACTCCCGCATCGTCGTCCATACCGTCGATGTCTTCGGAGTCGAAGTCGAGTATGTCGGTTAAGTCATCGACGGTGACTACTAAGTGGTAGGTGGGTGGGCGGCGAATTTCTTCGTCATCCACATCCCAATCCTGCCGGACGTAGTTCGGCCAGGCCTCTCCTGACAAGGAGAGAGACCTTAATGAGTTCAGTATGTCGCCAAAGGGCGAGTGCTGAAAAATATCCGTGGAGGTAAACTCCATGATCGGCGCCCAATCGGATTCGACAGGAACGGGCGCAGGCGGGTCGGAGTCCGTGGCCGGAGAAGGATCCGACAGTTTGGCAACACGGCTCTCGTGAAGGGTAAGGTCGATATTCCGCTCGATCGCAGCTGAGGATACGGCCTCCGTGATAGGGTCCATCCACCCGTCCATGGATGGCGCAACTGGCTCCGAATTGAGGCTCGGAGCGGCTGCCGGTGCGATCTCCTGAATACGGTCTGATGGTAGAGCTAAATCGTACTCATCGTGACCGCGCGGCGCACAAGGCAGGGGCTCGAATCCGTCGAAGATCAAGTCTCCGCGGACATCGGCCGTGTAGTTTAAGCTTCCAAACCTGACCTGGTGGCCAGGGGCGTAACTTTCGATCTGCTCTAGATGGCCAAGCAAGTTGGCCCGCAGTGCGAAGCCGCCGAACACAAAGATCTGTCTGGGGAGAAAAGTCTTACCCTGGACTGCATCGCTATCGATGATCGTAGGAGCCATCAAGCCTAACGGCGATGACACAGAGGAACTCTCAATGAAAGCACCAATGTCGGTGTCAAAACTGGCGGATCTCGGGTAGGGGGTCCCGAACTGTGCGTCTAAGGCGGATGGTAACAGAAGGCAGGGGACACGATGTTTTACCCAGGTTCCGGCCCTCTTGATGGAGGTAAAACCCTACGTCCTGCTTGATTTTTTCTTGACGCTATGAGTATTACAAGAGTTGATCTACCACGAGATCGGAGAGGCTAAACCCTAGAAGCTAGCCTATGGTATGATTGTATGTTGTCCTACGGACTAAAACCCTTCGGTTTATATAGACGCCGAAGGGGGATAGGGTTACACAAGGTCCGTTACAAAGGAGGAGATATACATATCTGTATTGCCTAGCTTGCCTTCCACGCCAAGCAGAGTCCCATCCGGACACGAGACGAAGTCTTCAATCTTGTATCTTCATAGTCCAACAGTCCGGCCAAAGTATATAGTCTGGCTGTCCGGAGACCCCCTAATCTAGGACTCCCTCAGGAGGTATGCCTAACAAATAGAGGAGTGAAACCTCCAACCGAGAAGAACCGGCAAAACCTCCAACATCGAAAACATCATATAAGATGCATGTGAGCTCTGTTTTCGATGAACTCGAGCTTGTCATCAGGATGACCATAAGCTCTAAGACTCACAAAGAGAACCAAACAAGAACCAAGAAAGATGATGTAAGGATGCAATGGTTTGAGCTCTGTACCAACGATACGATCAAGCTACTCATCGAGAGCCCCCCTTGATAGTACGACAATCGATCCTATAACCCGGTCTCCCAACCACCACTATGAGACCGGTAAAATAGAAAACCTATCGAGGGCAAACCTTTGTCTTGCACATAGTCCACTTGAGCTAGATGATGACGATCTTGACTTCCTCAAGTTGGACCACCTTTCTTGATTGTGTTGGCTCGATGAAGACTAGTTGATTGCTCCCCCATACTCCAGTATGGGTGAGCCATTCTTCCGCACATCTTCACAAGTCCATTGTCACCACAATGGACGGCAACCTTCAAGCATTTGACCTCTTCGTGATGCTCCACTTGAAATTGCACACCGCAAACTTCATGACGACCACCACTTGATGTCATCCTCCATGGGTTGTATAAAATCTTCCTCTTGACTCCAGCCCATGGAAACATACCTAACCCCACATAGAACTCTCATGTAGACCATGGGTTAGTACACAAAGCGTAATGGACAATTCTTATCATACCATGGGATCACTTGATCCCTCAGTACATCTTGTATGCTTTGTGTGTTGATCAACTTGATTCATTCTTGACTTAATCTTGATCAACCTTGAATCTTTCCAATTCTCTTCATTTGGATGATATCTTGAAGGTCGACATGAATGATCACACAATCTTATTCTTCAAGACATGCTTGCAATAAGCTCAACACTAACATGACCAATCTTTGGATAATTCCTTGAATAGCACATTGGTCCACACAAACTCTCCTTGAAACCAACACATGAACTTCAAGAAAAGCCTATGGACAAAACCTTCAAATATAACTCAAGGCAACCATTAGTCCATAGAGATTGTCATCAATTACCAAAACCAAACATGAGGGCACCGCACGTTCTTTCAGCGGCCGCCTATGCAGTCGCGGCCTGGCGTGCCATCTCCTCGGCCTCGCGCTGCTCCTCCTCGAGGTCGCGCTCGAGACATCTCGTGGTACTCGCCGTCGTGGCGCTCCTCGGCCACCCTGATCTTGCGCCAGTGCTCGAGATACGCTTGCTCCTGCGCCGGCATCGCTCCCATCCAGACCGGCGGTGCGCGTACCCACGCGCGCACTACTCCCGTCCAGGAGTAGCGCTCGATGGGGGACGGCTCCCGCTCCGGCTTGATGGGGGATGTGAAGGAAATATGCCCTAGAGGCAATAATAAAGTTATTATTTATTTCCTTATATCATGATAAATGTTTATTATTCATGCTAGAATTGTATTAACCGGAAACATAATACATGTGTGAATACATAGACAAACAGAGTGTCACTAGTATGCCTCTACTTGACTGGCTCGTTAATCAAAGATGGTTAAGTTTCCTAACCATGGACAAAAGAGTTGTTATTTGACTAACGAGGTCACATCATTAGTTGAATGACCTGATTGACATGACCCATTCCATTAGCTTAGCACCCGATCGTTTAGTATGTTGCTATTGCTTTCTTCATAACTTATACATGTTCCTATGACTATGAGATTATGCAACTCCCGTTTACCGGAGGAACACTTTGGGTACTACCAAACGTCACAACGTAACTGGGTGATTATAAAGGAGTACTACAGGTGTCTCCAAAGGTAGATGTTGGGTTGGCATATTTCGAGATTAGGATTTGTCACTCCGATTGTCGGAGAGGTATCTCTGGGCCCTCTCGGTAATGCACATCACCTAAGCCTTGCAAGCATTGCAACTAATATGTTAGTTGTGAGATGATGTATTACGGAACGATTAAAGAGACTTGCCGGTAACGAGATTGAACTAGGTATTGGGATACCGACGATCGAATCTCGGGCAAGTAACATACCGATGACAAAGGGAACAACGTATGTTGTTATGCGGTCTGACCGATAAAGATCTTCGTAGAATATGTAGGAGCCAATATGGGCATCCAGGTCCCGCTATTGGTTATTGACCGAAAATGTGTCTCGGTCATGTCTACATTATTCTCGAACCATAGGGTCCGCACACTTAAGGTTTCGATGACAGTTATATTATGAGTTTATGAGTTTTGATGTACCGAAGGAGTTCGGAGTCCCGGATGAGATCGGGGACATGACGAGGAGTCTCAAAATGGTCAAGACGTAAAGATTGATATATTGGACGACTATATTCGGACATCGGAAAGGTTCCGAGTGATTCGGGTATTTTTCGGAGTACCGGGTAGTTACGGGAGAAGTAATGGGCCTTGATGGGCTTTAGTGGGAAGAGTAAAAAGGCTGCTGCGCCCCCCTCTCCTCTAGTCCGAATTGGACTAGGGAAAAGGGGGCCGGCCACCTTTCCTACTCCTCCACTTCCTTCTCCCTTCCTCCCCTCTTGGTGGACTCCTACTAGGACTTGGAGTCCTAGTAGGACTCCACACCTGGCGCGCCTCTCCTAGGCCGGCCGCCCCTCCTCCCTTGCTCCTTTATATACGGGGGCAGGGGGCACCCCATAGACACACAAGTTGATCCACGTGATCGTTCCTTAGCCGTGTGCGGTGCCCCCTGCCACCAAATTCCACCTCGATCATATTATTGCAGTGCTTAGGCGAAGCCCTGCGTCGGTAGTACATCAAGATCGTCACCACGCCGTCTTGCTGACGGAACTCTTCCTCGACGCTTTGCTGGATCGGAGCCCGAGGATCGTCATCGAGCTGAACGTGTGCTAAGAACTCGGAGGTGCCGGAGTAACGGTGCTTGGATCGGTCGGATCGGGAAGACGTACGACTACTTCCTCTACGTTGTGTGATCGCTTCCGCAGTCGGTCTGCTTTGGTACGTAGACAACACTCTCCCCTCTCGTTGCTATGCATCACCATGATCTTGCGTGTGCGTAGGAAAATTTTGAAATTACTACGTTCCCCAACAGGACGGCGGGGCCACCGGTGGCACCATGCTGTCGCCCGCCGCGGAGAGGGCAAGGGCCTGCGCCATTGTCGCCTCGTACCGAGCCTCCTCTTCCGCCTCTGCCCTGCGCCGCTCGTCCTCCTCGCTCTCCCGGTAGACGGCCACAAGGGCCGCCTGGTAGGCATCCTCCGCCGCCTGGTCCTCCTCGCGGACGACGACGCCGGTGGCGGCGACCTCCGGTCGACCTCGCGCACACCCCGTCGCCTCGCCTCCTCGTGCTCGAAGGCGAACCACCTCGCCCTGTTGGGCGAGTCAGTTGCGTAGGCGGGGTCACGGCGCTGCTCCGGCGTCAGCAGCGCCCGCTGGCGCCACACTTCCACCGCGTGAGCACGAGCCGTCCGCGGCGCCGTCGGCACTAGGATCCTATCTGGATCCAGATGCCAGTCGTGCGGCAGCATCACACCGGGATACGGCAGAGGCTGGCGATGCTGCCAGTGCCACTCCGCCTGGTGCACTAGCACGTTCACGCGCTGCCTCTGCCGGCGAGGCGCCGGCGCCGGCGAAGGAGGGAGGAACTCTGAGGGGAAAGGGGTGGCGGGGGACTTGCTCTTGGCCTTGCTGCCGCTGGCGCCGGAGAAGAGGCCCATCTCGCTGTGGTTGTGGTGGCTAGGGTTTGCCGGCGACGAGGGAGCAAAGGTTAGCAGATGTGGACGGCGAGTTTGGATGAGAACGGCCCCGCGACACGGTCTGCTTAAAAAAGGACGAGTGTCGTCGCTGACGCGTGGGTCCATCGTCATAAATTAAGCTGACCGCGTGGGCATCGGGTAGTTGGACGGCTGCCATGTGGGGGCGCGGTGGATAGCGAGATGGCGCGGGAAGCGTCCGTTCGGCGTCCGTGCCGACGCATTTGGGGCGCAAATTTGAGCCGCAAATGCGTCAGCGCGGACGCGACGCGGACGTGATTTGGATTTGGGTCGGCGCGTTGGGCCGCCATTTTTGTCCGCGCCGATTCAAACGGACGCAGGCGGACAAAATGGGTTGGCCCTTTGGAGTTGCTCTAATGTGAGATGTTTTTTGTTTCTTCTATTTGAATGTATATATGCATATTTTAGTGTGTTTGTTAACTCATTTTCAGTTTGTATGTAGTACATATTAAAATTCCAAAAACAACTCATTTGTGAACAGAGAGAGTAGCAATTAAAGAACAAGTGTAGTAGAAACTGCTCAAATCAACGGATTAGTTAGCGAAGCCCTAGTGTATTGCTCATTGCTCCGCTTCTATGACACCATGTATAAAGTCGTGTGCACCCGTTATACCTGGCCATCTGCCAGGCCGGACCTACCGAAGCCCATGATAGAAAACCTGGGCTCGAGCCCAGTCCGGCCCGGCCATCGGGCCTGATTTTTGGGTCCAAGCCCGGCCCGAAAGTGTTAAAGCCCGTTGGGCCTCGAGCCACAGGCCGGGCCCCTTCAGTAAATCGCGAAAACAACGGGCCCGGGCCCGAGCCTGGCCCGGCCTCGGGCTCAAAATCTAGGCCCGAGCCCGGCCCTGGTGCAGCATTGGGCGGGGCCGGGTCGGGCTTTTTTGTGTTGGGCCGACCGGGCCGGGCTGCCCATGGCCAGGTATAGCACCCGTGTTCCACTAGCTATGCTCTACGGAGGACATGTTAGCCCGTAAATTCAATCCGTAGCATTTTTAGGGTTTCACATATACCCCACCATCCGTCGGCCTGCACCGGCCTTCGGGCCAGCCCTAATCAAATCTGATGCAAAAGACCCAGGCCTAGGCCCGGCCTGGGACAGACGTCTGGCCTAAAAACAGGCCCAAGCCTGGCCCATCACTGCAAAAGCCCGCTAGGCCTTGGGCTGGGCCTTTTTGTTAAATAGAAAATATGATGGGCCTGGGCCCGGCCTGGCCTTCAGCTCAAAACCTATGCCCAGGCCTGGCCCGCAGGCAAGACTGGGCCGGGCCGGGTCGGGCTGGTCGGACCGGGTATCCCATGGCGCCAGGTGTAGTTCCACACTCGCACAACGGGATGACAGAGGAAGAAAACAAGAGGGAAAAGGCTGCATGAGACGCGTATATAGCCCACTGCCCACCAGTCGCACTTCCCTTGCTGCAGAACCGCAAGGCCGAGTTCAGACTTGGGAGCCGAGACACAGAGCGCTCGGCCCAAACAGCGCAGCCTCATCTGCCTCTCCTTTTTTTGCCCCAAGAATGGTTGCCGTGGTAGCTGCAGCGGAGGCCGCCGGTGTCACCGTGGTGGCCGGAGGCAGGAGGAAGTGCTTCACACGGAGCCTCTACTGGCGCCTCCGTGCTGCCCTCCGGCGGCTGCACTCGGAGCGCGGTAGGTGGCGCAGGCAGCAGTTCTGCTTCCACTACAACGCCCTCAGCTACTCGCTCAACTTCGACGACGGCCGCGGCGGCTGACTCCGCTGATTTCGTGCAGTGACGGCCGGCCGGTTGCATGATCTGTGGCGCCTCCGTGTTGACTTTATAGTTGGTAGTTCTGGTGTGTGAGGATCAAGCAATGGGCACGATGATTAGCTTGTTATGAGCCTTGTCTTTTTTAACTCTTCATCTTGCTTCAGAAATGGATGGCTGTAAGATGATGCATTTGCTCGTCTGTCCTTGTAATATAACTGTGGTGTGCCATATTCATGACCTTTTCGTTGTCTCATGGAGAAGATGCTGGTGTAAATTCAGAGAACATGCTGACCTGCGTACAGTGCTGTTTTGGCCGAAAACTTTATTTATCTGAACGATCACGTAAGTTGCAGAATCCAGAATTATGACATGAAGCAGGGATTGTCTGAAGAGAAAAATGGCGTCAAGCGAGAATAGAAGGCTACAGGCAGAAGCAGAGGATCTGTCAATGCGTTCAGAAGCGCTATCATTAGCAGAGGATTTGTCTGAAGAAAACGGTGGAACTTGGGAGTCTTGGAAGCATAGGAGCCACTACTGGTCTTAGTTCTCGGTATCACGGGAGTACTATAAGTTTGTTCTTTCAGTAGACAAGTGCCCAACGGCCATTTCGCTCTGCAGGGAGATGACATTGCAGCTCAAAAATGTGCAGAGGCGTGCAGCAAGGTCATCCCGTCGATCGTTCACATCGCACTCAAAGGCTGACGACAGGAGAATCATGATCTCCTTGGGGCGCGGGCAAATATTTTGCGTGGCAGGCAGTTGGATCCAGAGAAAGTGAAAAAAAGGCCAAAATCCGCCTGGTAATTCTGACCTAGATTTCCTTTTTGCGCTGCACTCCGTTTGCTGAAAGGAGAGAGAGAGAGAGAGGTGTGGGCAAGACATTACAACAGCGTATCTTGTTCTTGTTTGAACTGAGAATATTTCGTAAATCACTTGGACTTTGACTCAAGCTGAAACAAGTGCATCCAATCTCGATCGATCTTGTACTTCTGTTAAGATTTGCTTATTGCAGGCTACAACCACACTAAAATCTTAGCACCAAAAAAAAAGAGAGGTTCTCTGAGTGAATAAAAATGACAGGCAGAAAACAATGGAATTCAGAGCCAGAGGAAAAAAAACAATTTTGGAGATGCGGGGGATCAAAAAAACAATTTGTACTTCTGTTAAGATTTGCTTATTGCAGGCTAACCACACTAAAATCTTAGCACCCAAAAAAAAAGAGGTTCTCTGAGTGAATAAAAATGACAGGCAGAAAACAATGGAATTCAGAGCCAGAGGAAAAAAAAGAATTTTGGAGATGCGGGGGATCGAACCCCGTGCCTCCCGCATGCAAAGCGGGCGCTCTACCATTTGAGCTACATCCCCAGTGTTGGGATAAAACTGATTACCGTTTTTAATGAAACAAATTTCTCATTCAGTAGCCGCTGTTTTTTCTTGCGTGTGACTATGCAGTACCTGCAGTTGTCTCTGAACTAGAGAGAATATGCAAGTTAACCAAAACAGAAGCATTGCTTTTGTACAGTAAATAAAGGCAACAACATACTTACTATTAAGGAGAAAAATATTGCCATAGAGATAATGGTATTACCTCTTTTTGTTTTTTGCTTTGGTTTTAAGTGACGACGATGCTGTTTCTTTTTTTGCGGGAAAATGATGATGTTACCAGTCAGACCTTTCTTAGAACATGTTACCTTTTCTATGAAAAATACAACTCAGTCCTCACTAGAGCCTATGTGTCGAATAAGAACGTGCTGTGGGCGTTGTGAAGTGTACCTTCGCTCTAAAGGCCTTCGGTCCGGCCTATAGGACATTGCCACAACAAGCGAGCACGTACAATATGGGCCCATCCTACTAACCTTAAGCTCGTCTGACCCATCTTTGTCATTTCGAACATTACAAAGAGCGGGACACGCGTCGCTCTGCTTTTCATAAATCAGGCACAAACAATGACTGACTCGATGCTTCGCACACGAGCTTCCGTCCGTCAAAAGGAGATGATCTGCTAAGCCAATCAAATACGCACTCCGTAACGAACCATCCAAGCTCCAACAGCAAATCATGTGACCTACCACCTGACATCAACAACTGATGTAGGAACGGACGGAGCAGATTCCTGCAAATGGAGCGAAGATCGTCCCAAACCGTGGAAGATCCAGCTTTCTTCTACCTTCCCACTACATCACAAGCGGCAACGCCGGGGAATGCCACAGGTGTCACCGTGCAAGCTCGCCGCGAGTCCCATGATCACCGGCCGAGGCAAAGGGGAACACTCGTGCATGGATGGAGGCTTTCCTCTACGTACCCATTCGCCATGCATGACTTGGCTCCGGCCCGGCCTGCTTCCCGCGTGATCGTCAGTGCGCCCGCTCCAGTCAGTCGGTGCATGTGTGGGCCGATCTGTCTTGCTTTCTGGATTTTGCATATGGCCGGCCAGGCCAGGTCGAGCGGTCGGTGCGCGAGCTGATTTATTGGTCCTTCTTTTCGTATGTGCAGTTCGGCCATTGTTTTTTTTTGTACTCCAAAGTATGAGGAAGGACCCTTCTTAGTTGGAGTTTTGCTGTCATGCTGTTTATTCTTTATCACTTGTGAGTTGTGAGTAACTGAGTATCATGCCCCATACTTCGCAAGAGGAAAAGGTAATGGAAGAAATTATAGGAGAAAATTATGTGCCTTACAAAACTTGCATCGGAAGGTTAGAGCATCTATAGCTGGGTGTGTCAAACCGATCAAAAAACGCCCAAGCAGGCGAATCCGGTCACTGACCGGTCAAACAACAAACCGACCCACCCGAACGCCTCAAACGCCCGGGCTATCCGGCCATTTTGGGTTTGAGGCCATTTTGGGTTTGAGGCGTTCGGTGGCCAAAAAAAATGAACGTGCCCAATTTTTTTTGAAAATATTCTAAAAAGATCCACACTACTTGTGTGTTCAATCTGTGAAAGTTTCGACAAGTTTTGATGAACAGACCAAAAATCTATAAGGGAAATTCAAATTAATACCCTTTTGTGTCAAAATTTGGCCAAACTATGAATGTGTCCACAAACTTTTGAAGAAAATCACAAAATTCCACACTACCATTGCATTCATTCTGGAAAAGTTTAACAAGTTTTGACAAACAAAAAAGTAGAAGGTGAATTCAAATTCAGAGCCATTTTGGGTCAAGAGTTGGCCAAGAAATGAATGTGCCCAGAATATGGCGGCTGACTGGACGCTGACCAGTCAAAACCAGTCTCAAACCAGTCATGGGTTGTTTCTAGTCCGTTTTGGAAGCTCAAGGTTGTAAAACTGACGATTTTGTAGTTCAGGGTTGTATATAGACTTTGGTGGTAATTTGAGATTTCTAAGTAATATGAGCTTCTCTGTTAGTTGAAGGTCAAAGTATTGTTTCCATCAGCTTCTGTCTACATCCCACTTCATTTCTTCTCGACTATTTTTTATTGTGTAGTGCCTTATGACTTGATGCATCCGACTTGATTTCTTGTAGCTTTTTTTTGTTTTTTTAGAAAAGGAGGATGCACCCCCAGCCTCTGCATCTGGATGATGCATACGGCCACTTTATTAATTATTAAGCACAAAAGACCTTATAAAGTAGTACATCAGTAAGCCTGAAGCCACCATCTAGGCAACATCTGTCGCTACTCCTACCCTCTTGATGCAGTGGTGCCGAATGTCCGAGCCTAATACCAAACAGACATCGCACCAAATCCTAACATCTAATGCCGGATGCCCCATCCTAGCCACATACCGGGACTGGGTCACACGCTGGTCCGGCGCACTCACCGAGGCTGCCGCCGCCTTCTTCCACCGATCCATCTTCAGAGCAGGTACTGACGCACAAACCTTGTCAGACCTGCCGTCGATGCCACCATGGCGCCAGACAGCTCGACCACCCTGCGCTCGTCCATCCAGCCGCATCCGTCGTCGATATGCAGCTACACCATGCCGCCACCACTCGTCGTCAATGACGCGGTAGATACAACACCGCACCACCTGACAACCTCCACACCATCGCCACTGCTGGAGCTACTCGGAGCCCACCATCCACAACATCTGTCCCCCGAACAGCAGTTCCTCCCAAGACGGCGCCTCCATGGAGGATACGACGCGCAAGACGCCGCCGCCACCCAATTAATCCAGACTGAATTTTGGACTTTCGTCCGGGAGGGGTTCGGGGGTGGATAGGGGGGCGGGGGGGGGGGGGGGACCTCGGCTTCGCCTCCAGGAAGGGTAACGGCGTCAAGTGACGTCGCCGATGCCGGGCCGAACACGCCGACCAAAGTTTCCTCCGGTGGCCATCCTATGCCACCAAACCTCCGTGTACTCCGGATCCGGCAAGCCACGATCCGAAACCCGCGAAGATGAAAGAGCCATGGGGTTCAACCCACCAGAAAGGAGGATCGAGAAGAACACCTTGTAGATCTCCATATGCCGAATCCAACAATCCGACGTGGCCAGCGACGATCATCACCACCCTGCGGCGGCCGACGGAGTCCGAAGAAAGGATCCAGATGGATCCGATCTGGATCCGGCGGCACCGGCGACCACCGGTCAGGCCAACGCAGCCACCACCTCACGACACACAGGTCGCCACCGCCGCGCCGCGCACGACGCCGATGGAAGACCCTCCCGCCGCGCCGCTGGACCCCACGTTCGCCCGACGTTCCTCTGGATCCCGCTGTCCCGCGCCAGCCAAGGCGGAGAGGATGGGGAGAAGCCCCGCCGCCGCCTAGCCGGCCAGGCTTCGCCCGGCGGCGCTATGGACGGCGGCGAGGAGGGGGAGAGAAGGAGGAGACTCGAGGGGCGGCGGCTAGGGTTTTCCCCTCGGTCGCCCGCGGGGGCGACACGAGGGGCGAGGATCTACTGCCTTGTGACTTAACGTGTTGCAAAAGTGTTAAAATGTCGTGTCGACCAACTTATTCCCACGCGGCGCTAACATTTTAATTGGCCAATTATAATAAAAATTGATTAGTCGCCCACATTTCTTTTTCTTTTTATTGTAGGTAGGATAATTGCTAGAGCGTGGAACTATTTTATATTCCATGGTTTTGCTTTTTTGCAGGAGCCTGAAATTTTCAGCGTGTCAGTTGAATCAAGCTCGAGGTCGTGGCAGCTGGCAGGCGTCCCAGGAGGAGGTGGGTGGAGGCTCGATTTTTTTTTTTTTTGAGACGAAGGTGAAGGCTTGATAGGTACCGGGGCGAGGTGCAGGCCTACCGAAATTGGAGTTGGCAGGCCGGGTGGCGGCTGTAGCAAGGTGGGAGGCAAGCTGACGACGCACAGAAGGCGGGCGCAGGTTGATTGATTAGTCTGTAGTAGGTCGATTGATTCTTCAAAAGGAAACAAAAGTTATTCGATCAATTAGCACGCCGTGCAATCTTCTCAGCTTATACTCCTCCCCGATTGGCAACAAATCAGCCATATCATGGATGATGTCGTGTAATTTTTGGCTGCTGGGCGTCATTAGTGGAAGAAGGTACGCGGTTTTCATATTCCCATCAATCTTCACTTCAATGCAAAATTTCTCTTTCTTTATTCTAGTTAGATCGTCCGTTCGTTTGCTGAAGATTATTCTCTTGTACATATCTCTTTCTCACACTCCAATTTCTTCTATTGATTGGGATCAGAAAAGAGAAACTTGGACTTCTGTTCGTGACGCAGCAGCAAAATCTTGCGATTTCGAATTTTCTAGCCATCCAGGTACCTTGTTCCATACCTTTCTTAGCACTTTTATTTAATTAGCAGTACTCTTAATTTCTTGTATCATATATTGTGTGCTGATCAGCAGGATTGCTATTCATTTAGCAAGATGCTATCTAGAAAGAATCCATCTTATAATGGGGAAAAACATGCATATGAGTTGATCGAGTCCCACGTGAGTTGTTGGCAATTTTTTAGAGAAGATACAAGTGCTCTACCGATTCACTGCAAAAAGCACTATTTCTACTGCCGACTCCAAGAGTTAGTTTTTTTCAGTAGTTGTTAGCTTTAGTTGTTATCAAGAACAACTAGTGAAAACTGTAGGAAGATAAAAAAAATAGTAGGAATGAAAGTGCAACTAAGGGCCTGTTCGGTACTCGGCTAGCTTCCAGATCCTCCTAAATCTGTGCTGGAGCTGAGTCGAACGGTTCCGCTCCGGGAAGCTAGCTTCCTGGATCGAAGAGCAGCCCACGTACAAAAAACTGGAGCGGCGTTTCTGGCGATCCAGGAAAAGGGGAAGCGGGAGTTGGCCTAAATTACGAGTAGTGCCACTGCCAAGTGACTCGATGGTTGCGTACCGGTTCGCTACCTTCATTATATTCTCCTGATGAGCTACGTGGAGGCATCGCTGCCTTTCCCTCTGAACTGGGCCAAGCCCAGCTACTGTCCTCCTGTGTTCGACTGGGCCTAAGGCCACCTTAACTGTTGAGCTAGCTGGGCTCCAGTCCGTCTGAGTAGGTTGGCCTGCTGGCACGTACGAGAAGCTGGAGCGAGCGTGCCGAATGGTTTTTCATCGATCGCGATCCAAGGAAGAAGCCAGCATCGGGAAATAGAAGCCAGATTTGTGGATTTGGTGAAGCTGGAGGACATCCGAACAGGCCCTAATTCACCTAACAATACAAATATATATAAGGGTAGATTGACAAGATCGATCAACTTTTACTGTGAATGTTTATGACCCCTGTTTTTTAATAGTCAAGAAGACAAAGTACCATAAAATATAGCCTGCCAAATATTTATTTGCGGTTGAAATAGAAAGGAAAATGTGAGTATATATATGTTTATGTGGCTTTAGGGCCCCTCCGTGTTGTCTCGCCCTGGGCTCCAAAAATCTCAGGACCGGCCGTGATGTTACCTTTCGTAGGGAAAGACCATGTACTCCTCACTTGGTTATGTGTCAAATAAGAACATGATGTGGGCCTTGTGAAATGTATGCGTTGCTCTGAAGCCACGCGATCTGTCCTATAAGACATTGCACAAGCGAATATATATAGGGCCATCCTATTAAGCTTGGTTTTCGAGTCCTCCTCCTTGGCGCCTTAAGCGCCAGGGAGGATAACCGGTGCCCATGCGCACCCCTCGTGGGCCTGTCCACTATGGAGGCCAGCACTCGATGGAGCAGGTCCGGTTTTCCCTTGCCTAAGAAAAGCTCATGTTTCCTTGGTTTTCTAGTCATGGTTGACCGGTCATGTTTAATCTGTCAATCATTGACCACTAAAAAAATTGTTCACAAAATATGAAAAACTTCATGGATTTAAAAGAAGTAAAAAAAAGAAATAAAAAAATCATCAATTTTGATTTTTGTACCAAATTTGAGAAAAGATCGTCGATTTTTAAAAAGTTCATCGATTTAAAAAAAAATCTTCGAATTTGTAGAAGCTTCATAAGTTTTGAGAAAAGTTCATTGATTTTGAAAAAAAAATGGTGCATGTGGAAAAAAATGATAAAAATAAAATATAAAGGAAAAATATAAAAATAAATAAAAAGCAAACAAAAACAGTCCAAAAGATAACAAAAAAGAAAAGAATATCGGCTAGCAAGCTTCCCAAAACCGGATCAGCTTTTCCCACTACAACGCTTAGATGGGCGGCCCGTCCCGAACGGCTTCATGCAGCGCGTGTGAAATGTAAAACTAAGCGCGCACAAGGCGCGGAATAGGATTCGGCTTAGTTTCCAGTTGTTCGACGCATCCTTGTCACTGCACCACTAAAAAAACGCAACCCTAAAGAAAATGATCAAGGCCCTGTGGTCTCATGCAGCGACACGCGTCACTCTGCTTTAGAAATCTGCACAGACAGTGACTTGACGATTCTCAAATGAGCTTCCCCTCGTAAAAGGGGCGAATATTTGCGAATAGCAAACGAAATCAAAGCAACGAAGCATCCCTAGCTCCAACCAAATGCTTGTGACCTACCACCTGACATCAACGACTGAGGTAGGAACGAGCAGAGCAGATTCCTGCGAATGGAGCGAAGATCCGGATCCAGTTTTCTTCTCCATTTCCCACTCCATCCCAAGCAGCAACGCCCAGGAGCGCCGCAAGTGTCGTAGTGCAAGTGCGCCGCGAGTCCCATGACCACCAGCCGAGGCAAAGGGAAACACGCGTGCATGGTTCTACGTGATCGCCATGACTTGACTCCGGCCCAGCTCGCTTTCCGGCCGCGTGATCGTCAGCACGTACCTCCACTCCAGTCGGTGCATGCACGGACCGATCTGCTTTGCTTTGTGGATTTAGGGCATCTACGAAGTCGCCTCCAAAACGACATAGTATTTATCCGTGGACTTGTTTGCGGACGCCGATACGAAGTCAACTTTGCCAAAATCCCTATCTGCAATACAAACAAAATTTATACCAAACAGCCAAATATCATGCAAACACGACAAAATTCATGCAAATGGACATAAAGTTTGATATAATTTACATAAACCGGACGATATTTCGACCATTAAAAAAAACCCAAAACTACCTTGTAGAGAACGGTGACCTTGGATGCTGATCGAGCTGGCGGCCGCACCTCTGTCGTCATTCATGCTGTCGTTGTCGTCGTCGTTGGGGTGGTCCTTCCAGCGGTGGAAGGGCGCGATAGCCCTACCCGGCCGACATCTGGCGCTCGCAAAGGAGCCACTCGGCTTCATCCTAAGCTGTGCCCCGTGCGCAGTGCTGCGTCGGCCAACGCCGATCCTGTTTGCGGAGCCCTGCCCTTGAAGGTGGTGGTTGTTGTGTGGATGGTGGACTTTGAGGTGGTCATGATTTCTTTTGTGACGATGGTGTGTGAGTTTGTGTTGCATGCCTTTGATTGGGCTCTATCCACGACATAAGACATGCTATGTCCTGGTGATTCTCGATGATGTGCCTTTTGGATGAACCGTATGCATGTTTTAGTTTGAATTTGCTTGATCCGTGCGGTGTGTTCATGGTTTATTTATTGTGCATGCTGAATTTGAATCATTCTTATAATTCAATAAAAATGGGGAGGGGGGAAACCCTTTTGATCAAAAATCATTCAGATAATTGATGAAACATGGTTTTTTTTTTGAAACAAGATTGATGAAACATGGTGTAATTGTTTGAAATGCATGTGGGAAGGCTAGCATTTTTTAGGGAGTTAAATATAGGGGTTCGGTTAGAAACGGCCACCCTTTAACTCCTTAAAATGTTCTTCTCTAAATATAGTTGACCACTTTGTCCTCTAAATTAAAGGGTATTATTTAGAGATGCTCTTAGAGAAAAAATGGAGCATTTTAAAATATCTAAAAAGAATTGACACCATGGACGTCCAACAACAGAATTTCGCACTTATCCACTAGCTTGAAGGTCTCGTGGTATGTGTACATATCTTCTCTTCCTAGCTCCTCTTCCTATCCTACAGGACAGTATATAGCTGTCGGATAAAAAGAAAGGATGCATTATTTACATCTTGCAGAGAGGAAAGAACGCCACCTAATAAACTGGTCACAGTCCCAAATTCAGTAGGTTTGATATTTCTAAGGGAGGGTGAAACAAAGCTAAATCTTTGTGCGCCGAGCAAAGTTGAAAAACACTCCTTGCTAGCCATCCTAGTCACTGGAAAATCATTCAAGATCACACATGGCCTACCCTATGCTTGTGCAGTGCAGGGCAAAAGTTAACTGGAGCCCCACAAACCGCTCGAGGGCGCGTTGCATGTGGACAAGGCACCAACAAAAATCAAGGGGTCGACATGCAGCTTCAAAATAAAACACTAAAAAGGAGCTAGTTGGGGGTTGGCTGATTCATCAGTGACCACAAACGGCAGCACGAAATTGAGGCGCGCGCCGGCGGGACCTCCTAAACCACCACCAGCCGCCAGGATCTTGTCGGCTACGCCAAGACCTGCCCCTTCGCCCACCGCTCCGGCCTGTTAGAATAAATCCGAGGTACGCAGTCGATTCATCAAGGAACAAGCAATCACAAACAATGATAATAGCGAGATTTGTTAACGAGGTTCGGCGAACTCGCCTACTCCCAGGGGCAATGATTACAGGCGCTCCTTCCTGAGATACCGCAACACCACCTAGGCGCCGGCACAAGCCGCCGGCACCCCCTTGCGAGCTTGTCGTTATCTAGTCGTCATGGGTTATAACGTGGGGTGCCTTCTCATATATAAGAGGCCAAGAGTACAACGTGTCCGACTCTGACACTACAAGTATCTTACCCACATTACAACACCAAATCCAAACGTAACCCAACTAGTACAAAATATTCGACACAAATACAACAAACTCCACCTTGGCGAATATTCTCCACCACCTTGAATTTGTCCATGCGTCAAACTTCCATGTACTCCAGACTTGTGTTGTCTTCTTCGTAGCTTACTGAGAGCTACTCGACGAGTCTGCCCCAGACCCACCGCCGCCGTGAGACCCCGCTGCTACTCCTGCAACTCCAGTCTCCGTGACTCCACCTGCAATAGTGCTCCCTTGCAGCTTGTAAAGATGCGAAGCCATCCTCCCTCCAATCATCACGGTCACCTCATATTTCATGATTCTCATGGTCTTCCTATCCCGATGACAACGGAATACCATACCACCATCATGAAGAACACCGAGCGAAATTAGATTCCTTCTTAGCGCCGGCACATGCCCGACTCCCCGAAGCATCCGCTCAACTCCGTCAAACATCTTGATTTTGATATCACCTACTCCAGCAACACAATAACCTGTGTCATCGCCCACATAGGCTAAACCAAACTCACCAGACTTGTACGAAGATAACCACTCCCTGTTGGGTGTCGCATGAAAAGAGCAAGCCGAATCCAACATCCACGCTTCACCTTTGGTTGACCGCCTGTCTGATACTATGAGGACATCACTACTGCTGTCTGAGTCATCACCATGAGTTGGTTTATTAGCACTTGCCCCACCATTGCGTTTTGGACAGTCCTTTCTCATATGTCCCCACTGCTTACACTTGTGACACTGTATACACTTTTTCTTTTTCTTGTTCTTCCCAGCCTCATATCCCTTCCGCCACTGCTCACCCTTGACTAGCAAACCTTCACCATGAGAGACTTCCACCGCGTTCTTCTTTCTCATATCATAAGATAGCAATGCCGCAGTAATATCCTCATTCTTGACGGTCTCCTTGCCGTGCGTCATCGTAGTGATCAAATGGTCATAGGATGATGGCAATGAACAAAGAAGCAGAATTGCCCTATCCTCGTCGTCAACCGTCGCACCCAAGCGTGCTAGATCTGTCACGACTTGATTAAAGGCGTTCATATACTCCACAAGATCTGACCCCTCCTGCATCCTCATCCCATACAACTTTTGCTTCAGATACACCTTGGTCGTAGCAGTCTTGGACATAAACTGACTTTCCAGCTTCTCCCAGATCTTTTTCGGCGAATTCTCATCCATCACATAATAAATAACCTGGTCCGACAGACACAACCGTATAGTCCCGGCTGCTTTCAACTGTAACTCCTCCTAGTCATCCGCCTCCATCTTAGCTGGCTTGGCTTCCTGCAACAACGCCTTCAAGCATCCCTGTTGTGCCAACAAATCTTTGACCCTTATCTGCCATAACCCAAAGCTTCCAGTTCCATTGAACTTCTCCACCTCAAACTTGGTACCCGATGGCGCCATAGTTCTTTGTACGGCTGACTCCGTGAAAAATAACCAAGCAGTCTTCGCGTGATCCCCAAGTAGACGAACAAAACGTCCACGTACTAGTAGTAATAACTAACCAGTTGGTCTTCACGTGATATGCTCCTCCCTTGGCTCAACTTCCCATTGCTAAGCTAATTGCTTTGCCTTGCCCTTGCTAATTCCGATGGATGCCACAACAAGCGATGGCCTTTTTCTTCTGCCGATTGGATCTGTTGCCTATGTTTCTCGTCCCTTGCCTGGCTGCCTTCTGTTATAGTGCGCGTGCACGTACGGCTCCAGCAGTCCGACTCGGCGACGACTTCTTTTTTTAGAACATAGACGTCAGGAACGTCCAGCTTTAAATTAATAAAGCCCTCCACATAGGCAGCGTGCACAAATTAAACAGACCAAACAAGCGGAACCGAAGCTAGTCAACCAAGTTCTAAGGCATGCCACAGAAGGCAACGACGGTGAAATAAAGTGCATTACATGGCATAGCCAGCCAGACTAACGAGCGCGCAGGCTCGGGGGAACCCAAGACCAAAAGGACTGCCCATACCTATGAGGCAGCAAACGGAGGTGACGGGGCTCGAGACGCCGAGTAGACGGAGCGAAGACGTGCGATAGCTTGGCGCTGAAGATCAGACTCCTGTTGCCTTCCCAGCGGTGCCCACTGCTGCAAGAATAAGATGCATTTGAAGATTACATCAGCGGGGTAAGAGGGAAATACTCCCTCAATAGTAAACTTGTTACGGATTTGCCATAAGGCCCATAACATGGCCGAAGCACACGTCCACATGATCCGGCGCAGAGGACCCTGGATCGACGATAGGTATGACACAAGCTCAGAGCGTGAGCATGGATCCCAATCCACCCCAGCAGCCTCATGGACCGTGCTCCAAGCAAAGCGTGCCAAAGGACACCGGAAGAACACGTGGTCAGCATCTTCCGCGTCGGCACACAAAGCGCAAGGACCGGAAGTAGGGCCATTGCGCTTGGCTATATTGATAGAGGTAGGAAGGCGATCTTGGCATAGTTGCCATAGGAAGACCTTAATCTTAAGCGGGATTCGCGCTTTCCAAAGCCCCGTGGCTGCCATCGGGGCATGGCCGCGGCACAACTCTCTATACAGGGACTTGACAGTGAACTTGCCAGAGCCCGAAAGTCTCCAAGAGACCACGTCTGTGGAGCCCGACAGCCGCACATTCGCTATCAGAGCCCGCAAGCGCTCCCAATCTTCCAGCTCTGGCCCCAAAAGATCCCTTCTGAAGTAGATAGGGGGCGGAGTGGCACTAAGAGCCGAAGCAACCAGTTGGTTGGGCTCAACCGCGATGGAATAGAGATGGGTAAACTCCGACCAAAGAGGATGCTGGCCTATCCAAATGTCGTGCCAAAAACGCGTGGATCGGCCGTTATTAACAGTGAACCTTGCACCCCTGGCGAAGTATGATTTGAGGGATTGGATAGAGGTCCAGAAAGGGGACCCATGAGGTGTTGCCTCAAAGAAATTCCCATGCGGGAAATACTTGGCACGAAGAAGGTCAACCCAAAGGCCGGTCCCTCCCTGGGACAGCTTCCAGATCCACTTGCACATAAGCGCAATGTTCATCAGCTTAGAGTTGATGATCCCAAGCCCCCCCTGAGCTTTAGGTCTACAGATGGCTTGCCACTTAACCATGTGGTATTTCCGTTTAGGGCCCGCTCCTTCCCAAAAGAAACGTGCCCGCGGGGTGTCCATTTTCGTGTGGACCCCATCAGCCATCAAGAACATACCCATGGCAAACATGGGTAGGGACGAGAGGCTGGAGTTAGTAAGGATTAGTCTTGCCCCTGAAGACATAAATCGACCTCTCCACGGACAAACCCGGTCCGCCACCTTAGTGTTGAGAGGTTCCCAATCAGCAATCGAGCATTTCTTCTCTGCGATCGGGAGGCCGCGATAGGTAAACGGGAACTTCCCAAGTTTGCAATTAAGCAAGTTGGCCACCCGTTCACTTTCGGCCGCGTCCATCCCTATGGACACCACTTCACATTTGTGGAAGTTAATTTTTAGTCCGGACATGAGTTCAAAACACAGTAGGATGGCCTTAACCGTTGCGATACTGTGTTCGTCCGGCTCAAAAAGGAGAAGAGTGTCATCCGCATACTGCAGGTGTGACACACCTCCTGGGATCAGATTACCGACCACTCCCCTGATGTGGCCAGCAGATCAAGCTTTGTCTAGCATGGCGCCCAAGGCGTCCGCCACAAAGTTGAAGAGCAACGGTGAGGCTGGGTCCCCTTGGCGTAGCCCACGCTTGTTGCGGAAGAAGTTCCCTACTTCTCCATTCACCGCAATCGCCGTTTGGCCTCCCGAGACCAATTGCATCATACGGTGAACCCAAACCAACGAAAATCCTCGATCCATAAGAATTTGTCGTACGCCTTCTCGAAATCTAATTTCAAAAGAATTGCCGGTTGGCGAGTGCATTTGAGCGAGTGAACGGTCTCTTGGAGGGCCAACGGCCCCTCCAAAATGTTGCGACCACGAATAAAAGCCGATTGGTTCCTACTAATAATACGATGAGCTACTAGAACAAGCCTTGGAACAAATTTTAAAGGGGACATTGATAAGCGCAATAGGGCGAAAAAGTCTAATGTTATCTGCGCCTGACACTTTGGGGATAAGAGAAAGAATCCCAAAGTTAAGGCGAGAGATATCTACTGAGCCACGCATGAACCCATTACAAACTTCGAAAATAGGACCTTTGAGCACTTGCCAAAACCTTTTGAACATCGCCACCGGCCACCCATCCGGACCCGGGGCGGTGTCAGTTTTCATCCCAAGGACCGCCTGGTCAATCTCCTGGGGAAGGAAAGCGAGTCCCAGGCCTTAATTCTCCTCGTCCGTGACCCGCAGTGCGGGATCCCAAACATTCGACCTCAGCCGAGCCCTGTACTCCTCCCTGGAGCCCATCAACTAGATGTAGAAGTCATAGATGTGGCAGACAATGTCCTGTTGACGCAAAAGGAGCCCCTGCTCAGATTGCAGTCTCAGGATGGCGCATTTACGGCGCCGGCCGTTAGCATAGGCATGAAAATATTTTGTGTTCGCGTCCCCCTTGAGCGTCCACTTGATTCCACCGCGCCTACGCTAGTACTCCTCCTCCGTGCGTAGGAGGGCCTCAACTTGGGCTTCTACAGCGTAGCGCTGAGTCCAGTCTTGCTTCGAGAAGACCTGTGAGTCCGCAGCAGCGTCCATGCGGGCGAGGTCCGCGACCAAACGCGCTTGGAGCAACTTGTCCTCACGGCCCTAGTTGGCCCCCCAGCCTTTGAGCGCCGCATGCATCCCCGCTCCTGCGGCAATCCAGAAATCCATGGGCCCACGCGTGTACCCGATCCGGGCAACACAAGTCTCCCACTTGGAGAGGAAGATTTGCTCAAATTCCGGGTGCTCAAACCACGCAGTTTCAAAGAAAAACAGTGGGCTTCGTTTTAATCTCTCCTCCCCGGAGGAGAGGATTAGGGGGACGTGGTCCGACCCGATCCTCGTTTCAGCGTGTAGGGAGCACAAGGGAAATAGCATTTCCCACTCCGCAGACATGAAAACTTGGTCAAGTACTGACCGAACCGGTGTAAGCTGCTTGTTGGTCCAAGTGTACCGAGCGCCCACGCGGGCCACTTCCCTAAGGGCCATTGATGCTATCGCATTATTAAACATGGACACCCTTGTCCAGTTAATAATCCCGTTGTTCTTATCCTCTCCCGAACGGATTAAGTTGAAATCCCCACCGACTATCAGTGGCAAGTTACGCTCACCCAAGGTCGCGACCTTCTCCTATAGTTCCCCCAAGAACTCATGCGAGTGCGAGTGGTTGGCCGGGCCATAAACCACAATGACCTCCCACTCGCGGAGGGTCGCGCGGTGGCGGACGTGTGCCGACACAAAGAAACGACCGGTGTCCCAAGCCACCACTTCACAGCAAACTTGGCTGATGCCAAGAAGCAGACCCCCCGAGTGGCCCACCGCAGGCACCCAGTGCCACGCAAAGCATTCGAGCGGATCGATGGCTAGCAGGTCTCGGTGAGAGAATTCGGCCTTGATGGTTTCCTGCAAGCCGACTACGTCGATATCCTCAACGCGGATGAATTCTTTTAGCTGGGTCCGCCTCCCAACGTGGCCGAAGCCTCGGATGTTCCAGAAGATGAAACACATTTAAATTATGCGATTGCGGAGGCGGATACCGCGAGCGGTAACCGCTTTGGCCACTCGCCGTGTCTTGACAGGACCACAGGCTGAGGGGGACGGCGCAACCCCTGCTACTATGTCCACCCGATCGGGCCGCGCATCAGGCAACAGAGAAGCCCCTGCTTCTTCTGCTACTGGCGCAACAGGGGCCGCCGCTTCCTGGGCGAGAGCGGCCTGCGTGATTTCCTTAGAGCGGATGAGAGACAAGAGCCTCGAGCCTCACCCTCATCAGACAAATCAACCCCACTATCCGCTAAAATACCCCCTAGATGGTCATCTGAATAATCATCAAAAATCGTAAAACGGGGTAGGGGGTTACCTTCGGTCTCCATGTTCTTCTGGGCCACCAAGAGTTGAACGCGCTGAAGAGCAGGAAGGTTGCCCTTGGTGCCCTTCGAATGAGAGCTTGCCCGCTCCTGCGCCACTGGGGTCATCACCACCGCCTTGGAGCACTTGGCCGTGGATATGGGCACCGCCTTGGTCACCTCTGCCCGAAGTGCGTCGGAGGGAGGAGGGGGGCCGCCGGCGAGGGCCCGCCAACCGGACCCCCAGGAGAAGCCAACGCCATCACCACCGGCCGGAGCGGGGCAGGCGTGCCCGCACGGACCGAGGGGGGCTCGCCGGCGCCACCGGGGGAGTCTTGCGGCCCGCCGTCTTCTTGTGAAGCCGCACCCCGCCGCTACCCAAGTCACGCGCAGAGATGGGGGAGCGCGACGCAAGAGCGCGCAACCCACCCACATCCGCTGCCACCGGGGAGACGAGCATGGAGCGGCCCTCTGAATCGCACGAAGCCGATATGCCCTTGTCGAGGTCGAGGCTGAGGGACATGTTGGAGCCATATTGATTGAAGCCTGTCTCGTTGCTGCCCACGACCACTTGGCGCTCCTCCAGATCCTTCGCGCCCCCCGCAGCCGGGGCCACGGCCTCGGAAGCCTTGTCCTTGAGGCCCAGCTTGTCCCAAGTCGCGGTGTCGATGGAGTCATCACCCATGCTCGTGTCCTTGTCCTTGTCCTTGTCCATGTCATCCGGCCCCTTGTCCGTGCTTGCAGGGGGAGGGGGAGGGGCGGCACCACCCTGCATGCCACCCGCCTCGGCCTCCAGCCGAAAGGTGAACCCCTCGCCGTTGAACCACACTTGGACATACCCTTTGAGATTGGCCGGGGAGCGACACGCAAGGCTCATTCGCACTGGACCCGGCCCTACCAACGACGCCTTGTCCACCTCCATCGGGCGTCCAATCATCACGGTCCCTGCGATGAGACGATCCACGCGGCGGTGCTTGGGCGGCACACCCCAGAGCTTGACCCACACATCCGGCATGATTTCAGCCTTGGGCTCCTCCTGCAGCGCTTCCTTGATCTCCACCATGATGTCATTGAGGGAAAGGTAGAGTTATCCGCTTCGCGTCGCCATTCGCAGCATGGCCTTGTTGGGAAAGACGATGGAGAACAGGTCGTCCCCGACGACCGTCACTTGCCAATCCCATTCCCCCTCGAAGAGGTGAGGGAGCTCCGCCTCCAAGATGGGAATGGACAGCTTGCCGGGCGCCGCTGAGATGAACGCCGCGTCCGCCACCACCAAGGCACAGACCTCCTCGCCCTCCGTCTCCACGTAGGGAAGGCAGAAGAAGCCCTCGCCGGGGATGGCGTTGCCAGTGATCTGCAGTAGCAAAGGCCGCCCGTGCGTGGGGCAGTGCACCGACGCATGCCCCTCCTCGTGGCAGACGACGCACAGGGGTTTGAAGTGGCACATGTTCTGGTAGTGGCCCACTCGGCCACATTTGAAGCACTCCGGCCCGTCGGACTCCTCCACTGGGATCGGGGCATCGGCCGAACCCTTCGACGCCGACGGCCCAGCTACCAGCGGCGACAGCGTCGAGCTGACCCCCTTCTGCTTTTGTTTCTTGGCGAGTGGATCCCCATCCCTCTCGCCGCTCGGAGGAAGGAGGGATTCCTTCCTCTTGAGCTCTTTCTTCTGCTCTAGGCCACAGCGCTGGTATTCCTCCTTCTTCTTCCTTTTACGCTCGCGCTCCTCCATCTTTTTCCTCTCCTGCTCCGCGAGCCACCAGGGAGGCGGCGGCCCCCAGCCCGCCTCCTCCGCCGTAGGCGCCGGCATCTTGGACAGCGCCTTTGCCCTCAGATCTTGCTCATGCTGGCGCTCGGCCGCTGGGATCGAAGGCGACATGGGTGGCTTCTCCACGCGACGGGATCCCATCTTCACCGCGGTTGCGAACGAGTAGGTGAGTGGGGGGGGGGGGAGGGACGGAGCGGAGCAGACGACGAGCGAGATGCCCGAATCGCCGCACCTGCGAGTGAGATGCGGGAAACCCTAGCGACAGATCTAGGGCACCCTTTGGCAGCCACAGCCACCTATTAATAGGCGGAAGCGGCCGCGCAGCCACCATCGCGTTGGGCCCGGGCCTCAACTCTTGCGGGCGTAAGGCCACCGGGCCAGGCGCCCCTGCGCCCCCACTGGCGAAGACGCGCACGGGACGACCAATGTGCCCCCCCGGCCCACGCGCTGGCAGACTGGGCCAGTCCAATAGGCCCAGCAAGGGATCCAGCCCGGGCAACGACGGCACCAAAACCCTAGTCAGGGTCCGCTCCTTCCTGGCAGGAGCAGCCCCGCCGCCGACGCCGACCCCTGTCGATGCCGGCGAGCTCACCGAGCCCGAAGGCGGCGCAGCCAACACCAGATCAAGGCACCCCTCCTCCAGCAGGACACGCGAACGGCCCTCAGGGCCCGCATCCACGCCCCTTGGCGGTCGCCAGATCCGTGATGCTAGGCGGCGCCCGCCATGCCCACCAGGGGCGAACGCGCGCCGGCGACCGGCCATGAGAGAGCCCCCCAGCTCCTCCGCACGGGCGACAAAGTCACCCACCGAGCACGCCGTCGGCGGCCTCGGCGCAACACCATCACTCACCTGACTACTTACCTGAACGGACTCTTCCTCTTCATTGTCGGAGTCGCCAGCCCCCAGCGCCCAGAACCTGCTTCCAGAGGGGGACGGGCCAGGGGGCCGCCCGCCGGGCGAGACGCACCACCGAGCGCGCCCCACCGCAGGACGCACCGCCATCCATCCCTCCGCCGCCGCCCCGGGGTTCCCCCCGCCGTCGCCCGCGGAGTCGCCCCCTGGTCGCCAGGTCGCACGGGAGCCGTTGGGTCACTTTTGCTTCTAAAACAAACTCGGTAACTTGTGGCCTGCAGGCAACACGCTGCACTGCTGCACGCCTGGCTCAAGGCCGTGCGCACGTCTTGGAGTCCCTGGGCCGCACGCGCGCGCCCGACTCGGTCGGCTCGGCTAGCCCCGCTGGCCTCACGCGCATCTATGCCTTGGACTTCCATCGCTGCACAGCTCCACGTGTTTTCGGTTCGAGCCGCTCCTGCTGCCACCGCTTGACGCTTTCGATCTCGTCGATATCCTATCGAATTAGTCGACCGCGGAATATGCTAACTCTTCGACGAGCTCAACAATGGCCTTCCTCTGGATCAACGCACAACAACCTCTTCGTAACCTTGCTCATGATACCACTTGTTAGAATAAATCCAAGGTACGCGGTCGATCCACCGAGGAACAAGCAATCATAGACAATGACGACACCGAGATTTGTTAACAAGGTTCGGCGAACTCGCCTACTCCCCGGGGTAATGACTACGGGCGCTCCTTCCCGAGATACCGCAACACCGGCCACCCGGGCGCCGGCACAACCCGCCGGCACCCCCTTGCGAGCATGTCGCTATCTAGTCGTTGTGGGTTATAACGTGGGGTGCCTTCTCATATATAAGAGGCCAAGAGTACAACGTGTCCGTCTCCAACACTACAAGTATCTTACCCACACTACAACACCAAGTCCAAATGTAACCCAACTAGTACAAAATATTCGACACAAACTCCGAATTGTTTTAGGCTCTCAGTCGGCGCAACCTGCAAGCTGCAAGCTCTTCACTGAGACACCCATAATAACGTAAGAAAAAAGCTTATGGTCGACGGATCCCAAGCTTTTTACGTCGATGCAACCAAGTCGCTCATGCATGCATGCATGGATGGTATTGCATCCTTATCTGGCAGATGGTGTAGTGGAGGCCCGGCCTCGATTTCATGTGATCTATTACGGATATGTCGTCCGCGCCGTTGCTTTCCGCTGTAATCTGACGGGCCATCCGGCAGCTTTATGTAGCTGTAGCTCCCTTCCATTCAAAAGTTTGAGAACAGATCGATACCGTTAGTGGCAAGGCATTTGGGCAGGCAAGTGGGCAGGACCGAAGGCTGTGGATGGTGGGGAGCGGATTTTGAGCTGTTGCTCCCAACAGATTGCCTGCTTATTTATTTATTTATATATATATATATATATATATATATATATATATATATATAGGGATTGACTATTCGTCACCCTGGGTGAGGAATAGTTATTCTTCACCCCCCTCTATTTTACCATCAATGCACTGTAATTTTTATGTTTTGTCTTATTTCTGACGTAAAAAAAGACCGTAAGAAAATATATAATCATCGTAAAAAATATTTTATGTTATGTAAAATTACTAACATAAAAACATAGTGTAAAATACACATAAATTGGAATTTTCTTGTCTTATGACCTATATTTTATTTTCTTATACCAAATTTTACTTAATGAATCAATAGGAATGTAACTATTTGAATTCTAAACGTGATTTAATTATGAAGTGATCATAAGATTACCTCGGGTGAAGAATAACCTATTCTGCACCCTGGGTGATGAATAGCATCACTATATATATATATATATATTAGAAAGTAGACGCCGGACGGCCTTAAATTAATAAAGTTTACATTGGAACAAGCAGAGTATCAAACCACGGACATACAAGTTTGAGACAAAAGTCAGGGCTTACGCGAGAAGCAAGAAGCTAAATGTTCAGAGCCTGACTGCGAGGTTGGTTACAGGGCCGAAGCCCGGGGCCTTGAGTATGCAGACTCGCCAAAAACAAAATGAGGAGCTCACCCTTAGGCTGGCACCACCGGCTCCCTAGCCGCGACGTAAACCTGATGAATCCGGTCCTGTGCGTGTTTCATGAGATCAGCGTTCTTTTGCTTCACCAACGGACTCCATTGCTGCAGGAGGAAAGAGCATTTGTATACAATGTTAGCCGGGTGCGTCGAGAACTGTCCTTCGATGGTAAACTTGTTGCGAGTCAGCCAAAGGGGCCAAAGCATCGCGCCAATGCTAGTCCACATCACCCTCTTGCCCTGGCCCTGGACCGAGTCCAGGAGCGTCACTAGCTCATGCGAGGAGCACGGATCCCACGCGACCCCGGCCGCCTCACGCATTGCACTCCAAGCAAAACGCGCTAGCGGACAAAGGAAAAAGACATGGTTCGCGTTCTCTGGCGCCACGCACAACGCACACGGCCCCGAAGCCGGGCCATTCCTCTTTGCAATGTTAACCGATGTGGGAAGTCGATCGCGTAACAACTGCGAGAGGAACACTTTGATTTTTAGTGGGACGCGGGCTTGCCAAAGTCCTTTAGCCACCGTTTGTTCTTGCCCTTGGCACAGTTTGTGGTACAAAGACTTGACGGAGTACTTCCCGGACGCATTGAGGTGCCAGGAGACCCTGTCTGGTTCCTGAGAGAGCGCCACGAGGGCTACGAGTTGCAGCAAAGCCTCCCACTTTGCTGCTTCCTGCTCGTTCAGGTTGCGGCGGAAGGCAATGGCCAAGGGGTGTGCCAAAGCCTCTGCCACTCGCTGGTCCGGCGCCACCGCAAGGGCATACAGCTCTGGGAACCCTTCCCAGAGGGGGCCCGTGCCCACCCAGAAATCTAGCCAGAATCGGGTGGATCGACCGTTACCGACATGGAACGTGGCTCCTTTATCAAAAGCGGGTCTAATGGCCTGTAAATCTTGCCAAAAGGGGGAGCCCTAGCTTCCCCTTCAAAGAAATTCCCATTGGGGAAGTATTTGGCCCGAAGGATGTCAGCCCAAAGTCCCGTCGCTCCTTGCGAGAGTTTCCAGATCCATTTACACATGAGCGCTATGTTCTGTAGTCTGGTGTTGGTGATCCCTAGTCCTCCCAAGGATTTGGGCCTACAAACCGCCGCCCATTTTACCATGTGGTATTTGCGCTTAAGGCCCGACCCCTCCCAAAAGAATCGAGACCGCGGCGTGTCCAGCTTGGCATGAACCCCTTCTGCCAATAGGAACAGCCCCATAGCAAACATGGGGAGCGAGGAAAGGCTCGAGTTGGTGAGCACAAGTCTGGCCGCAGAGGACATAAACTTGCCGCGCCACGGGCTCACCTTCTTCCCCGCCTTCCCAGTTAGAGGTGTCCATTCGTCGATCGTTACTCTGCGTGGCGCAAGCGGCAGCCCTAGATATGTAAAGGGAAAGCTTCCTACTTTACAATTAAGGAGGTCTGCGATACGGTGTCCCTCCTCTCTGTCAATCCCCATCGACAGAACTTCGCACTTGTGGAAGTTTATTTTTAGGCCGGACATGACTTCAAAACTTAACAGCAGGGCCTTCACCGTAGCGATGCTGTGGTCATCCGGTTGGAACAGTAGCAGAGTGTCGTCTGCGTACTGCAAGTGGGAGATCCCCCCCTGGGATAAGGTGGCCTATCACACCCTTGATATGGCCAGCCGCGGTCGCCCTGCGCAGCATTGCCGCAAGGGCGTCTACCACAAAGTTGAAAAGGAGCGGGGAGATGGGATCGCCCTGACGCAACCCCCGCTTGTTTCTGAAGAAGTTCCCTACTTCTTCGTTTACCGAAATAGCAGTCTGACCACCCGAGACCAGCTGCATAATCCGGTGCACCCACATGGCCGAGAAACCTCGGGTAAGGACCTGGCGCAAAAAGTTCCAATGCACACGGTCGTACGCTTTTTCAAAGTCAAGTTTTAGTAGAATAGCCGGTTCGTTGGTGCGTTTAAGCTCGTGGATGATCTCCTGGAGCGCGAGAGAGCCTTCTAGAATGTTACGACCGCGTATAAAAGTCGTTTGGGTGCGGCTGATTGTGCGATGCGCGATCGGGACCAAGCGGGAGGTGGTGGCTTTAGAACAAATCTTGAACGGAACGTTGATGAGTGCGATCGGCCTAAACTGATGGATGTTATCTGCCCCGGCCACCTTAGGGGTCAACGAGAGGATCCCAAAGTTTAGCCTAGAGATATCTACCGTCCCACGCATGAAGCCGTTACACACATCAAAGATTGGGCCCCGAAAAAGCGGCCAAAAGTGTTTGAACATGGCAACGGGCCAGCCGTCCGGGCCTGGCGCAGTATCTGTCTTCATGCTCATGAGAGCCGCATCAATCTCCTCAGGTAAGAAGGCTAGTCCCAGCTCCTCATATTCCCCTTCTGAGACGAGCTGTGATGGTTCCCAAATGTCAGCGTAAACCCCTGCACGTTGTTCATCGCTCGTCCCCATAAGATTGATATAGAAGTCATCCACGTGCCGCGAAATAGCCTCCTGGGTCAACAACAATCCTTGATCGGATTACAAGCGGAGGATCGCACATCTACGCCGTCTCCCGTTGGCGTAGGCGTGGAAGTACTTAGTGTTCGCGTCCCCTTTGAGGATCCACTTTAGGCCTCCCCGGCGCCTACAGTACTCCTCTTCCGCTCGCAGCAAGGACTGAACTTGGTTCTCCAACGCATAGCGTCGAGCCCAGTCCTGTTCGGAGAACGGCCGAACGTCAGCTTGCTGGTCAATACTCACGATCTCGGCTAGGATACCCTCTCTTAGCGATCGCGCCTGCTTGCCCAAGTTGGCTCCCCAGCCCTTGAGGCAAGCCCGGAGGCGGCTCCCTACCGCTATCCAGAAATCCATTGGGCCCCTTTGGTAGCCCACCTGGCTAACACAAGCTGCCCACTTTTCCCTAAAGAAAGAGTTAAAGTCTGGACACTCGAACCATGCCGTCTCAAAGAAGAAACGAGGACTGCGGCGAATCCTTTCCTCCCCTGAGGCAAGGATAAGTGGCACATGGTTCGAGCCGATCCTGGTCTCTACTACTAGCGAACAGAGCGGATACATCAATTCCCACTCCGGGGAAATGAAGACTCTATCAAGCACCGACCGCACCGGGTCCAATTGCTTGTTCGTCCACGTGTAGCGAGCGCCCGACCTAGCTACTTCCTGAATCGCCATCGAGGCGATCGCATTGTTGAACATGGACACCCTCGTCCAATTGATGTTATTGTTGTTTTTATCCGCACCCGAGCGAATAAGATTGAAGTCGCCCCCACCACTAGGGGTGTGAGCGTGGTGCTCACCGCAAGCACCTTAGCTTGTAGTTCGTCTAGAAACGCGGCCGAGCGCGCGTGATCGGCTAGCCCGTAGACCTGGATCACCACCAGCTCCCTCTGAGTCTGTCAGTGGCGAATGTGGCCTGCCAGAAAAAAGGTGCCCGCATCCCACGCGGTCACCTCGTAAATCGCTTGGTCAAAACCCAAAAGCATTCCTCCGGAGTGCCCGTTTGCGGCAAGATGATACCAGGAAAACCTTTCCAGGGGATCTATAGAAAGTAGATCGTGGTGCCGGAAATCAGATTTAATGGTCTCTTGTAATGCAACTATGTCTATCCCTTCTTCGCGCATGTACTCCTTCAGTTGCGATCTCCTGCCCGCATGGCCGAACCCACGAATATTCCAAAAGATTGCCCGCATCTAGATGATTCTATTCCTTAGACGGATGCCCCTTGAGGACACCGCTTTGGCCACTCGCCTCGCCTTGACCCTACAAGGCGAAGGAGGGGGGGGGGGGGCAACCCCTGTTGCCAGCACCACCTCATTGGGCCGAGACGATAGAGCTTGCGAGGCCCCTGCCTCCTGCTCTATCTGAACTGCGCGCGCCGCTGCGCCTGTTCGATCGCGCGTAACAAAGGCACCAGCTCACGCATACCCCCAGAGAGGGACGCGTCCAGTCCACTCTCCCGTAGCACCTCACCCAAATGATCGTCAGAAAAGGACTGCAGAATCGTAAAACGGGGGGAGGGTTACCTGATGTCTCCAGATTCTTCTGCGCCTGGATGAGCTGGGCCCGCTGCATCGCCGGCAGGCCTGCCTTTGCGCCCCTGGAGCGCGAGCTGGAGTGGACCGGAGCCGATGCCACCGCCTTGGACCTCTTGGCCTGCGCAATCGGGGCCGCCTTAGTGGCCTCCTGGAGCAGCACGGTGGGGGCGGCAAGCGCCATCACCGACTGCCTCGGCATAGGCGGCGCGCCCAGCGACTCCATGGGCTTGATCCCCTCTGTGGTCACCTTGCGTCCCGCCAGCTTTTTCGTCTGCCACACGGACCCACTCTATTGAATACTTGACCATGGCTTGCCTAGTGTAATCTAACTTCCGCTGCTTATGTGATAGGCATATCTGTACTGTTTGTCTTCATAACCTTCACATTTTGAAGACTTTCCTAAAAATCGCCTATTCACCCCCCCTCTAGTCGATATAACGCACTTTCAATTGGTATCAGAGCAAGGTGCTCCCTTGTTCTGTATGATTCGGTTTAACCACCTGGAGTTTTAGCTATGTCGACTGCAGGGATAATCAAAGTCTCCGCTGCGTGCCCCGTCTTCGATGGAACTGAATATCCCTACTGGAAGAATAAGATGCGCATGCATCTTGAAGCCATTGACGTCGACCTATGGTATGTCGTCGAAAACGGTGTTCCCAAGGCTGGAGAAGGTGTCACTGCTGCTGATGTCAAGAAGTTCACTCAACTGGACTCTACCGCCAAGAATATCATCTGTGGTCATCTGACCAAGGAACAGTACGGCCGTGTGAGTGCCTTGAAGACATCCAAGCTGGTCTGGGACTGGCTCTCCAAAGTCAATGAATGCATCTCAACCAAAGAGATCAGAGAATCAGTGTTCTTCGCAACCTCTTCAACCGCTTCAAGCGAAATGACAATGAGAATGCCCAGCACACATTTGACCGGCTCACTGACATCACAAATGAGCTTCAAGCCCTCGGCGCCACTGAGATCACCAAACATGAAATCGTCAAGACGCTACTGAGATCACTTGATAGTTCGTTTGACATCCTAGCCCTGATGATTCAAGAACGTCCTGATTTCAAGACACTCGATCCATCTGACATACTTGATAGGCTCAACACACATGAGTTTCAGCTTTCTGAGAAAAGAGATATCTACGGTCCAAACTATGGGCGAACTCGTGCCCTGAAGGCAAAAGCTGTGTCCTCATCTGAAGAAGAATCTGACAGCAGTTCTGATGATCCTGAAGACATTGGAAGGGAACTTGCAATACTAGTGAAGAAGTTCCAGAAATTCACCAAGAAGAAAGGCTTCAGAAAGTCTTCACGATCAAGCTCAAGGAATGATGAAGCATCCGCTCATGACTACAAGAAGAAAACATGCCACAAGTGCAAGAAAACTGGACACTTCATCTCTGAATGTCCAAAGTGGGACAATGAGAACAGAAAGAAGAAGAAGAGCAAGGAATATGATTCTGACGACAAGAAGAAGAAGAAATACTCAAAGTCTTCTTCCAAGTCTTCCTCAAAGTCTTCATCACACAAGAAGAGCTCATCTGGCAAGGCACGTGCGTTTGTTGGAAAGGAAATGGACTCAGAGGAGGAGTCTACTTCTGAGGAGGCAGAGGTGGAGTCTGAGGAGGAGTCTGATTCTGGCATTGCGAGTCTGGCTACAGCATACGTCGCCAAGTCCATCTTCAATACTGAAGACAATGACTTCATCACCAACACCGATGCAAATGACAACGACGACTCTACTCCTACCTACTACTTCATGGCACGCGGTGCCAAGGTAAACACACACACTACTCACTATCAAACATCCAGTGATGATGATTCTGATTGTGATTCAAAGCCCAGCTACAAAACACTTGCTAAAATTGCAACTGAACAACAGAAAGCCATGGAACACATTCAAAAACTGTTAGACAGAAGCGATGATCTGTTGGGTGCTGAAATCACTCGATCTGAATCCTTAATTGAAGACATAAAAAATCTTCACGTTAAGTATCAGGAACTTGAAGATCGTCATGATACTCTCTCAACTACTCATGAAAAGCTGTCCTATGCTTATCTTCAAAGGAAGCAAGAACTTGAGAAATTGAGAGCGGCTCATGAAGACCTTCAAAAGGAAAACGAGTCACTTCGCGCCGAACAGATCAGTTTCGCTCAGGAAGGATTTGAACCACCATGCCTTAAATGCATTGAGGGTGATAATGCTACCTCTGTTGCTGAATGTTCCACTACTACTGCTGTTGCAATATCTTCAACTGTTGAAGTGGTAACTAACCCCTCTGCTGAGGATACCACTGCTATTGCTGATGAGAATGCTAGGTTGAAGACATTGCTTGAAACAGGGATGTACAAAAGTCTCAAAGGACATCAGACATTATGTGATGTCCTCAAGAAGTAGATTCTGAACCGAAACCCTAGGAAAGAGGGTGTTGGGTTCGTGAGGAAACTAAATGCAGATGGCTCTTACTGGAAACCTGAGCAGTACCCCAAAACCACATGGGTTGCTGCAAAGGAATCCTCAGCAGATCCATCCAATATGTCTGGCTTCACCTATGCTAACCCAATTATCATTGATGAATCCTTTGATGCAAACTATAAGCTGTTTAGAAATCAGAACGGTGAAGTGTTTGCCAGGTACATTGGTACTAACTGCAGGAATGGACCGCCTATGAAGAAGATCTGGGTTCCAAAAACGTGTCTGGAGAATCTTCCTGTGAATGTCCTCATGACACCTCACATGAAGAAGACAAACCTCAGACCAAACGCTTCATCTGGTCCAAAGGCTTCATATAGACAGAGGACTCACCTGAGTCGCACTAACGCAAATGTTTTGCAGGGAAACCATACTCAGGCATATGAATATGAGAGCGGTTCTTCAAACCGTCATGTTCATATGACCAAGAACTATTCTGCCTATTCTTATGAGTACTATTGCCCACCTGCTAGACTGTTTGCTAGGGCTCCAAAGCCAAAATTCTCAGATGCTGCACTTAGACTTATTGCTTATAAGCCACCCTTGAAGATGTGGGTGGTTAAGAAAGCTTAACTCTCTTTTGCAGGGAAAGGTCTCCAGCAGAAAACCAAAATCTTCTGACGCTATTGCTGGGGACCTTAAAAATCTTGTGGGGCGCAAGATCAAATGCCCGAATGGCACCACTACGTATTTTGTTCCTGCATCGCATGCTACTCTCCCTATTAGTCCTAACCTGGATCTAAGTTTTCATAACCCACTGGTTCGTCAAATTTTTTTGCTTCACAATTCTCTTCGTGAAGCCTATCCCCCTAACTGCACTATAGGGTACGACACCAGCGTCTTCAGAATGGATTATTGACAGTGGGTGTACAAATCACATGACTGGCAAAAGAAGCCTTCTTATGGACTCAACCTTACTCCATCCGACAAGAGCCACATCACATTTGCTGACACTGGTAAAAGTAAGTTATTGGGTCTAGGTAGAGTTGCAATCTCAAAGGATCAACACATGGATAAAGTCATGCTTGTTGAATCCCTTGGCTTCAACTTAATGTTTGTCTCAATGCTTTGCGATTTGAACATGGTCGTAATATTTGGAAAATATCGTTGCCTGGTACTAATGGAATCTGACAAGTCTCTAGTGTTTGAAGGGTATCGGAAAGATGATCTGTATGTGGTAGATTTCTCAGCAGGGCCACAACTTGCAGTATGCCTTCTGGCAAAGGCTTCAGAATGTTGGCTTTGGCATCGGAGGCTTGGGCATGCTGGCATGAGGAACCTCCACACCCTTGCAAAGAAGAAGCATGTCATAGGCATCGAAGGCGTCAAGTTCAAGAAAGATCACTTATGCGGTGCCTGTGAAGCAGGGAAGATGACGAGGGCAAAACATCCCTCGAAGACAATCATGACCACTACTCGACCCTTCGAACTGCTTCACATGGATCTTTTTGGTCCCACTCACTACTCAACCTTTTCCACTACTGCTTGCCTCTATGGCTTTGTCATTGTTGATGATTACTCTAGATATACTTGGGTACACATAATCCTTTACAAGACTGAGGTGCAGGATGTCTTCAGACGCTTCGCCAATCGAGGTATGAACAATTATGGCGCCAAGATAAAGCACATCAGAAGTGACAATGGCACTGAATTCAAGAACACTGGCCTTGACACATATCTTGATACCTTGGGCATCACACATGAATTCTCAGCTCCGTACACGCCACAGCAGAATGGCGTCGTCGAACGCAAGAATAGAACACTCATTGAGATGGCCAGAACGATGCTAGATGAGTACAAGACTCCAAGAAAATTCTGGCCTGAAGCCATTGACACTGCATGCCATACAATCAATCATGTTTATCTTCACAAGCTTCTGAACAAGACATCTTATGAACTCCTAACTGGCAAGAAGCCAAATGTCAGTTACTTCAGAGTATTTGGCGCAAGATGCTGGATCAAGGACCCACACCACACCTCAAAATTTGCACCAAAAGCACATGAGGGTTTCATGCTTGGATATGGAAAGGATTCGCACTCCTACAGAGTCTTCAATCTCTTTCACTACAAAGTGGTTGAAACAGTGGATGTACGGTTCGATGAAACCAAGGGTTCACAAAGAGAGCAACTGCCAAATGTGCTAGATGAAGTTCCAGCTAGTGAATCCATCAAGCTTATGGGAACCGGAGAAATTGTACCTTCTGAAGCTCATCCTGAAGAAGAACTTATCATCTCAGCACCAGATCCACATGAAGATAATGCTCAGCCTGAAGACATTCCTCCCAACGACAACACAGATCAGCAAGAGCAAAGTCTTCGCCCTGTACATCCTCGTGTTGGCAATGAAGTGCAGATTGACAGAATAATTGACAGCATCAATGCACCTGGTCCACTCACTCGTTCAAGGGCAACTCAACTGGAAAATTTCTATGGACACTTCGCATTCGTTTCAATCACAGAACCCAAGAAAGTTGAAGAAGCTTTCATGGAACCTGAATGGATTCAAGCTATGCAAGAAGAGCTTCAACAGTTTGAGCTGAACAATGTATGGGAACTGGTTAAGCGTCCTGATCCACGGAAGCACAATATAATAGGCACCAAATGGATATACCGCAACAAGTAAGATGAGCATGGTCAAGTTGTCAGAAACAAAGCTCGTCTCGTTGCTCAAGGATATACTCAAGGGGAAGGCATTGACTTCGATGAAACATTTGCTCCTGTGGCCAGACTTGAAGCCATCCGTATACTGCTGGCCTATGAAAATCATCATAACATACTTTTATATCAAATGGATGTGAAGAGTGCCTTTCTCAATGGCAAGATTGAAGAAGAAGTGTATGTTGCACAACCACCTGGGTTTGAAGATCCAAAACATCCTGACATGGTTTACAAGCTCAATAAGGCACTGTATGGCCTCAAACAAGCCCCTCGGGCCTGGTATGACACACTCAAATACTTCCTGAAAAGCAAAGGCTTCATACCTGGCTCCCTAGATCCCACTCTCTTCACGAAGACATATGATGGTGAACTATTTGTGTGCCAAATATATGTGGATGACATTATCTTCGGCTGCACCAATCAGAAGTACAGTGAGGAGTTTGGATATATGATGCAAGAGCAATATCAGATGTCTATGATGGGGGAGCTGAAGTTCTTCCTCGGTCTTCAGATATGGCAACAACGAAATGGCATCTTCATATCTCAAGAGAAGTATCTCAAAGATTGCCTGAAGAAGTTCGGTATGCAAGACTGCAAAGGCTTCACAACACCAATGCCAGTCAAACATCATCTGGGTCCCGACGACAATGGTAAAGAGTTGGATCAAAAGGTATACCGCTCCATGATTGGTTCTTTGCTTTATTTATGTGCATCTAGGCCAGATATTATGCTTAGTGTTTGCATGTGTGCTCGATTTCAAGCGGCACCAAAGGAGTCGCATCACTTAGCTGTGAAGCGAATTCTTCGATATTTGGCTCACACCCCAACTCTAGGATTATGGTATCCAAAGGGCTTAGAGTTTGATCTGGTTGGATTCTCGGATGCTGATTATGCTGGTGACAAGGTGGATCGCAAGTCTACATCAGGCACATGTCATTTTTTGGGACGATCACTTGTATGTTGGTCTTCTAAGAAGCAGAACTGTGTATCTCTCTCCACTGCTGAATCTGAATACATTGCTGCTGGATCTTGCTGCGCTCAACTTCTGTGGATGAAGCAAACTCTCAAGGACTATGGCATTCATCTGAAGCAAGTGCCACTCTACTGCGACAACGAAAGCGCCATCAAGATTGCCAACAACCCAGTTCAGCACTCGAAGACAAAGCACATTGAAATTTGTCATCACTTTCTCAGAGATCATGTTGTGAAGGAAGATATTGATATCATACACGTCAACACTGAAGAGCAATTGGCAGACATCTTCACCAAGCCCTTGGATGAGAAGAGATTTTGCAAGTTACGGTGTGAGCTAAATATCTTGGAATCCTCAAATGTCTTGTGATCAGGCACACATCCTAACACTTATGCATATTGATGACTTAGATGTGCAACACACGAAGTAACGTATATCTTCAATCAATGAAGACATACATTCTAAGTGTGAATACATTAATGTGGAAATTGACTTCGGAGCGCCACGATAATTGTGCGCCGTGTCTGGGTCTAATACTTCCTATACGGTGGGTAACGCCACCACCGAACGTTCTATTTTGAAGTGTTTCACTCATGGCGTTACCTTGCAATGTCTTCACATTTGATTTGGCTTGCATCTCAACATGTCTTCATGATTATCTTCACTACGTGGATTTTATATATATATATATATATATATATATATATATATATATACTAGTGTTCTGTCCTCTACGGCATTCACTTATAGCTATGTCTTCTTGTTTGAATCTTTTGAACTAAGTGAATGTGATCGGACCCTAATCTCTCTATGCTTTCTATCTCAAATTCTATCTCTCCAAGTCATATGCATTCTATTAAAACTGTCGAATGTCTTCTCTGCGTACTTGTCAGCAGAAGACATAGAGACAAACTTTAAAACCGTTTTTAAAGATCATTCATCCACAAGAAATCCGAAGAAGTAGGAACGACCACCCGACAATCCAGGCGTGCGTGGGATGTGGAACTGCCCCCGATATTCCGCATGGTGGACACATGCTGTTCAGATGCGAATCGCCAGGGGCACCTGTGTAACAGCGCAGTGCCACCTCTATCCCTATAAATACACGATTCACCATGGTCATTATCTCTTCTTCCACCCTCGAACGAACCCTAGCGCCACCGCTAGCTCTCGATGACGCCGGCGACGAAGCGCTTCACTGCCGCAACCTCTTCGACGCCGTTTCACGCCGACCGCGGACATCGTTCTCTCCGCCGTCGCTATAGGTGTCTTCCGTCGGCAAGTTAGGGCATGGAGGATCGAACTGCTCGGCCTCATCTCCCACTCCGTCTAGCAGTTCCAAGTGTGGTAAATAAAACCTCTTTTTACAGCCTCTTTTGATCCTATAGTTCGGTCACTTTTTGCCATAGGAAGTTTCTGTTCACACAAGTTAGATCTCTCTCAGTCTGCATCTCATAACTTGCCTAGTATATTCACTTGTGCTTCATGAAGTAGTTAGATTCCTCACTTGTACTGATCTATGAGTTCGTACAAATCTGGAACCAACTTCTTTTCTATGAGTGAATGTATTCGCACGCTGAGGTCAATGTCTTCTAAACCGATTTATCTTCAAAATCTTCTGAGAATGCATATGACCTCTTCCCCTTCCCTCGCACCTTAATGCTGTCACAGGTACATGTCCGTGGGAGAATCCTTTGGTTCTCATAGTCTGCATTCATTTGCAGAGTACTTACAGCATCACATCAACTCTCCTGAGGCCAGTTCCTGTTGGTCAAGCAAACGGAAGCCTTTGAAGACTTTGAACATCTTGAAGCCTTCCAAGTTAAGGTTTATGGCTTCAGAAACAGCAGCAAGGAAGGGGGGCAGACAGAGACGTGGGGAAACACCCAAAGATCTGCTTGATGAACTGGCAAAGATGCACAAAACAGACCCTGAAGAGAACTATGGTCAGCGCAAGACTCGAATCCAATGGATTCGAAGAAATTGGGCAGAACAATGGTTCCACTACCGCTTCGTCACTCAGGAGTATGCGGAGAAGTGCGCCATCAAGAGACCGTGGGGAGACGTACTATACAAAAATCTCATACCCAGGTCCAGAGACGAAGCCATTGCTCAAGGCTTCTACCCATGCATGGTCCGAGGACCACAGCCAGCTGAAGCACATCCGTCATCACTCCTCTGGTGTCGCGATGACAATCTGTTCAAGCGCAACTTCCAGTTTTCCGAGAACTCTGCGAAGCAAAACAAGAAGAAGTTGGGGTTAGACTTCAACCCTGGTCCCTCCTCTCCAAGGGCGGATGGCACACGCGACGCCGAACCCAATATCATCGGTCCGTATGCCAATCTTGCAGGCCTCATCTGAAGGAAATATGCCCTAGAGGCAATAATAAAGTTATTATTTATTTCCTTATATCATGATAAATGTTTATTATTCATGCTAGAATTGTATTAACCGGAAACATAATACATGTGTGAATACATAGACCAACAGAATGTCACTAGTATGCCTCTACTTGACTAGCTTGTTAATCAAAGATGGTTATGTTTCCTAACCATGAACAAGGAGTTGTTATTTGATTAACGAGGTCACATCATTAGTAGAATGACCTGATTGACATGACCCATTCCATTAGCTTAGCACCCGATCGTTTAGTATGTTGCTATTGCTTTCTTCATGACTTATACATGTTCCTATAACTATGAGATTATGCAACTCCCGTTTACCGGAGGAACACTTTGGGTACTACCAAACGTCACAACGTAACTGGGTGATTATAAAGGAGTACTACAGGTGTCTCCAATGGTAGATGTTGGGTTGGCGTATTTCGAGATTAGGGTTTGTCACTCCGATTGTCGGAGAGGTATCTCTGGGCCCTCTCGGTAATGCACATCACATAAGCCTTGCAAGCACTGCAACTAATGTGTTAGTTGTGAGATGATGTATTACGGAACGAGTAAAGAGACTTGCCGGTAACGAGATTGAACTAGGTATTGGATACCGACGATCGAATCTCGGACAAGTAACATACCGATGACAAAGGGAACAACGTATGTTGTTATGCGGTCTGACCGATAAAGATCTTCGTAGAATATGTAGGAGCCAATATGGGCATCCAGGTCCCGCTATTGGTTATTGACCGGAGACGTGTCTCGGTCATGTCTACATTATTCTCGAACCGTAGGGTCCGCACGCTTAACGTTACGATGACAGTTATTATGAGTTTATGCATTTTGATGTACCGAAGGTTGTTCGGAGTCCCGGATGAGATCACGGACATGACAAGGAGTCTCGAAATGGTCGAGACGTAAAGATTGATATATTGGAAGCCTATGTTTGGACATCGGAAGTGTTCCGGGTGAAATCGGGATTTTACCGGAATACCGGGAGGGTTACCGGAACCCCCCGGGAGACTAATGGGCCTATTGGGCCTTAGTGGAAAAGGAAAAAAAGGGAAAGCCCACAAGCTGGCCGGCGCCCCCCTTCCCAAAGTCCTAGTAGGACTAGGATAGGGGCCGGCCCCACTTCTCTCTCCTTTTCCCCCCGGGAGTCCTAATAGGATTAGGATTGGGGGGAGGAGTCCTACTCCCGGTGGGAGTAGGACTCCCCTGCGCCTCCTCTCCCTTGGCCGGCCGGCTCCCCTCCTCCAACCTTTATATACGGGGGCATGGGGGCACCCCAAGACACACAACTTGATCCTTGAGATCGTTCCTTAGCCGTGTGCGGTGCCCCCTGCCACCAAATTCCACCTCGGTCATATCATTGTAGAGCTTAGGCGAAGCCCTGCGTCGGTAGTACATCAAGATCGTCACCACGCCGTCGTGCTGACGGAACTCTTCCTCGACGCTTTGCTGGATCGGAGCCCGAGGATCGTCATCGAGCTGAACGTGTGCTAAGAACTCGGAGGTGCCGGAGTAACGGTGCTTGGATCGGTCGGATCGGGAAGAAGACGTACGACTACTTCCTCTACGTTGTGTGATCGCTTCCGCAGTCGGTCTGCGTTGGTACGTAGACAACACTCTCCCCTCTCGTCGCTGTGCATCACCATGATCTTGCGTGTGTGTAGGAATTTTTTTGAAATTACTATGTTCCCCAACAGTGGCATCCGAGCCTAGGTTTTATGGTTTGATGTTATATGCACGAGTAGAACACAAGTGAGTTGTGGGCGATACAAGTCATACTGCCTACCAGCATGTCATACTTTGGTTCGGCGGTATTGTTGGTTGAGACGATCCGGACCAACCTTACGCGTACTCTTACGCGAGACCAGTTCCCTCGACGTGCTTTGCACATAGATGGCTTGCGGAAGACTGTCTCTCCAACTTTAGTTGAACCAAGTGTGACTACGCCCGGTCCTTGAGAAGGTTAAAACGGAGTCTATTTGACGAACTATCGTTGTGGTTTTGATGCGTAGGTGAGATGAGTTCTTACTTAAGCCCGTAGCAGCCACGTAAAACTTGCAACAACAAAGTAGAGGATGTCTAACTTGTTTTTGCAGGGTATGTTGTGATGTGATATGGTCAAGGCATGATGCTGATTTTATTGTATGAGATGATCATGTTTTGTAACCGAGTTATCGGCAACTGGCAGGAGCCATATGGTTGTCGCTTTATTGTATGCAATGCAATCGCGATGTAATGCTTTACTTTATTACTAAGCGGTAGTGATAGTCGTGGAAGCATAAGATTGGCGAGACGACAACGATGCTACGATGGAGATCAAGGTGGCACGCCGATGACGATGGTGATCATGACGGTGCTTCGGAGATGGAGATCACAAGCACAAGATGATGATGGCCATATCATATCACTTATATTGATTGCATGTGATGTTTATCCTTTTATGCATCTTATCTTGCTTTGATTGACGGTAGCATTATAAGATGATCTCTCACTAAATTATCAAGAAGTGTTCTCCCTGAGTATGCACCGTTGCCAAAGTTCGTCGTGCCCAGACACCACGTGATGATCGGGTGTGATAAGCTCTACGTCCATCTACAACGGGTGCAAGCCAGTTTTGCACACGCAGAATACTCAGGTTATACTTGACGAGCCTAGCATATGCAGATCTGGCCTCGGAACACAGAGACCGAAAGGTCGAGCGTGAATCATATAGTAGATATGATCAACATGACGATGTTCACCATTGAAAACTACTCCATCTCACGTGATGATCGGTTATGGTTTAGTTGATTTGGATCACGTGATCACTTAGAGGATTAGAGGGATGTCTATCTAAGTGGGAGTTCCTAAGTAATTTGATTAACTGAACTTAAACTTATCATGAACTTAGTACCTGATAGTATCTTGCTTGTTTATGTTGATTGTAGATAGATGGCTCGTGCTGTTGTTCCGTTGAATTTTAATGCGTTCCTTGAGAAAGCAAATTTGAAAGATGATGGTAGCAATTACACGGACTGGGTCCGTAACCTGAGGATTATCCTCATTGCTGCACAGAAGAATTACGTCCTGGAAGCACCGCTGGGTGCCAGGCCTGCTGCTGGAGCAACGCCAGATGTTATGAACGTCTGGCAGAGCAAAGCTGATGACTACTCGATAGTTCAGTGTGCCATGCTTTACGGCTTAGAATCGGGACTTCAACGACGTTTTGAACGTCATGGAGCATATGAGATGTTCCAGGAGTTGAAGTTAATATTTCAAGCAAATGCCCGAATTGAGAGATATGAAGTCTCCAATAAGTTCTATAGCTATAAGATGGAGGAGAACAGTTCTGTCAGTGAGCATATACTCAAGATGTCTGGGTATAATAATCACTTGATTCAGATGGGAGTTAATCTTCCAGATGACTGCGTCATTGACAGAATTCTCCAATCACTGCCACCAAGCTACAAGAGCTTCGTGATGAACTATAATATGCAAGGGATGAACAAGACTATACCCGAGCTCTTCGCAATGCTGAAAGCTGCGGAGGTAGAAATCAAGAAGGAGCATCAAGTGTTGATGGTTAGCAAAACCACTAGTTTCAAGAAAAAGGGCAAAGGGAAGAAGAAGGGAAACTTCAAGAAGAACAGCAAGCAAGTTGCTGCTCAAGAGAACAAACCCAAGTCTGGACCTAAGCCTGAAACTGAGTGCTTCTACTGCAAGCAGACTGGACACTGGAAGCGGAACTGCCCCAAGTATTTGGCGGATAAGAAGGATGGCAAAGTGAGCAAAGGTATATGTGATATACATGTTATTGATGTGTACCTTACTAGAGCTCGCAGTAGCACCTGGGTATTTGATACTGGTTCTGTTGCTAATATTTGCAACTCGAAACAGGGACTACGGAATAAGCGGACGCTAGCAGAGGACGAGGTGACGATGCGCGTGGGAAACGGTTCCAAAGTCGATGTGATCGCGGTCGGCACGTTACCTCTACATCTACCTTTGGGATTAATATTAGACCTAAATAATTGTTATTTGGTGCCAGCGTTGAGCATGAACATTATATCTGGATCTTGTTTAATGCGAGACGGTTATTCATTTAAATCAGAGAATAATGGTTGTTCTATTTATATGAATAATATCTTTTATGGTCATGCACGTTTGAAGAGTGGTCTATTCTTATTGAATCTCGAAGATAGTAATACACATATTCATAATGTAGAAGCCAAAAGATGCAAAGTTAATAATGATAGTGCAACTTATTTGTGGCACTGCCGTTTAGGTCATATCGGTGTAAAGCGCATGAAGAAACTCCATACTGATGGGCTTTTGGAACCACTTGATTATGAATCACTTGGTACTTGCGAACCGTGCCTCATAGGCAAGATGACTAAAACACCGTTCTCCGGTACTATGGAGAGAGCAACAGATTTGTTGGAAATCATACATACCGATGTATGTGGTCCGATGAATATTGAGGCTCGTGGCGGATATCGTTATTTTCTCACCTTCACAGATGATTTAAGAAGATATGGGTATATCTACTTGATGAAACATAAGTCTGAAACATTTGAAAAGTTCAAAGAATTTCAGAGTGAGGTTTAAAATCATCGTAACAAGAAAATAAAATTTCTACGGTCTGATCGTGGAGGAGAATATTTGAGTTACGAGTTTGGTGTACATTTGAAAAATTGTGGAATAGTTTCGCAACTCACGCCACCCGGAACACCATAGCGTAATGGTGTGTCCGAACGTCGTAATCGTACTTTACTAGATATGGTGCGATCTATGATGTCTCTTACTGATTTACCGCTATCGTTTTGGGGTTATGCTTTAGAGACGGCCGCATTCACGTTAAATAGGGCACCATCAAAATCCGTTGAGACGACGCCTTATGAACTATGGTTTGGCAAGAAACCAAAGTTGTTGTTTCTTAAAGTTTGGGGCTGCGATGCTTATGTGAAAAAGCTTCAACCTGATAAGCTCGAACCCAAAGCGGAGAAATGTGTCTTCATAGGATACCCAAAAGAAACTGTTGGGTATACCTTCTATCACAGATCCGAAGGCAAGACATTCGTTGCTAAGAATGGATCATTTCTAGAGAAGGAGTTTCTCTCGAAAGAAGTGAGTGGGAGGAAAGTAGAACTTGACGAGGTAACTGTACCTGCTCCCTTATTGGAAAATAGTACATCACAGAAAACTGTTTCTGCGACACCTATACCAATCAGTGAGGAAGCTAATGATGATGATCATGAAACTTCAGGGCAAGATGCTACTGAACCACGTAGATCAACCAGAGTGAGATCCGCACCAGAGTGGTACGGTAATCCAGTTCTGGAAGTCATGCTACTAGATCATGATGAACCTACGAACTATGAAGAAGCGATGGTGAGCCCAGATTCCGCAAAGTGGCTTGAGGCCATGAAATCTGAGATGGGATCCATGTATGAGAACAAAGTATGGACTTTGGTTGACTTGCCCGATGATCGGCAAGCAATTGAGAATAAATGGATCTTCAAGAAAAAGACTGACGCTGACGGTAATGTTACTGTCTATAAAGCTCGACTTGTCGCAAAAGGTTTTCGACAAGTTCAAGGGGTTGACTACGATGAGACTTTCTCACCCGTAGCGATGCTTAAGTCCGTCAGAATTATGTTAGCAATTGCCGCATTTTATGATTATGAAATATGGCAGATGGATGTCAAAACTGCATTCCTGAATGGATTTCTGGAAGAAGAGTTGTATATGATACAACCAGAAGGTTTTGTCGATCCAAAAGGAGCTAACAAAGTATGCAAACTCCAGCGATCCATTTATGGACTGGTGCAAGCATCTCGGAGTTGGAATAAACGCTTTGATAGTGTGATCAAAGCATTTGGCTTTATACAGACTTTTGGAGAAGCCTGTATTTACAAGAAAGTGAGTGGGAGCTCTGTAGCATTTCTGATATTATATGTGGATGACATATTGCTGATTGAAAATGATATAGAATTTCTGGATAGCATAAAGGGATACTTGAATAAAAGTTTTTCGATGAAAGACCTCGGGGAAGCTGCTTTCATATTAGGCATAAAGATCTATAGAGATAGATCAAATCGCTTAATTGGACTTTCACAGAGCACATACCTTGACAAGATTTTGAAGAAGTTCAAAATGGATCAAGCAAAGAAAGGGTTCTTGCCTGTGTTACAAGGTGTGAAGTTGAGTAAGACTCAATGCCCGACCACTGTAGAAGATAGAGAGAAAATGAAAGATGTTCCCTATGCTTCAGCCATAGGCTCTATCATGTATGCAACGCTGTGTACCAGACCTGATGTGTGCCTTGCTATAAGTTTAGCAGGGAGGTACCAAAGTAATCCAGGAGTGGATCACTGGACAGCGGTCAAGAACATCCTGAAATACCTGAAAAGGACTAAGGATATGTTTCTCGTATATGGAGGTGACAAAGAGCTCACCGTAAGAGGCTATGTTGATGCAAGCTTTGACACTGATCCGGACGATTCTAAATCGCAAACCGGATACGTGTTTACTTTAAACGGTGGAGCTGTGAGTTGGTGCAGTTCTAAACAAAGCGTCGTAGCGGGATCTACATGTGAAGCGGAGTACATAGCTGCTTCGGAAGCAGCAAACGAAGGAGTCTGGATGAAGGAGTTCATATCCGATCTAGGTGTCATACCTAGTGCATCGGGTCCAATGAAAATCTTCTGTGAAAATACTGGTGCAATTGCCTTGGCAAAGGAATCCAGATTTCACAAAAGAACCAAACACATCAAGAGACGCTTCAACTCCATCCGGGATTTAGTCCAGGTGGGAGACATAGAGATTTGCAAGATACATACGGATCTGAATGTTGCAGACCCGTTGACTAAGCCTCTTCCACGAGCAAAACATGATCAGCACCAAGGCTCCATGGGTGTTAGAATCATTACTGTGTAATCTAGATTATTGACTCTAGTGCAAGTGGGAGACTGAAGGAAATATGCCCTAGAGGCAATAATAAAGTTATTATTTATTTCCTTATATCATGATAAATGTTTATTATTCATGCTAGAATTGTATTAACCGGAAACATAATACATGTGTGAATACATAGACCAACAGAATGTCACTAGTATGCCTCTACTTGACTAGCTTGTTAATCAAAGATGGTTATGTTTCCTAACCATGAACAAGGAGTTGTTATTTGATTAACGAGGTCACATCATTAGTAGAATGACCTGATTGACATGACCCATTCCATTAGCTTAGCACCCGATCGTTTAGTATGTTGCTATTGCTTTCTTCATGACTTATACATGTTCCTATAACTATGAGATTATGCAACTCCCGTTTACCGGAGGAACACTTTGGGTACTACCAAACGTCACAACGTAACTGGGTGATTATAAAGGAGTACTACAGGTGTCTCCAATGGTAGATGTTTGGTTGGCGTATTTCGAGATTAGGGTTTGTCACTCCGATTGTCGGAGAGGTATCTCTGGGCCCTCTCGGTAATGCACATCACATAAGCCTTGCAAGCACTGCAACTAATGTGTTAGTTGTGAGATGATGTATTACGGAACGAGTAAAGAGACTTGCCGGTAACGAGATTGAACTAGGTATTGGATACCGACGATCGAATCTCGGACAAGTAACATACCGATGACAAAGGGAACAACGTATGTTGTTATGCGGTCTGACCGATAAAGATCTTCGTAGAATATGTAGGAGCCAATATGGGCATCCAGGTCCCGCTATTGGTTATTGACCGGAGACGTGTCTCGGTCATGTCTACATTATTCTCGAACCGTAGGGTCCGCACGCTTAACATTACGATGACAGTTATTATGAGTTTATGCATTTTGATGTACCGAAGGTTGTTCAGAGTCCCGGATGAGATCACGGACATGACGAGGAGTCTCGAAATGGTCGAGACGTAAAGATTGATATATTGGAAGCCTATGTTTGGACATCGGAAGTGTTCCGGGTGAAATCGGGATTTTACCGGAATACCGGGAGGGTTACCGAAACCCCCCGGGAGACTAATGGGCCTATTGGGCCTTAGTGGAAAAGGAAAAAAGGGAAAGCCCACAAGCTGGCCGGCGCCCCCCTTCCCAAAGTCCTAGTAGGACTAGGATAGGGGCCGGCCCCACTTCTCTCTCCTTTTCCCCCCGGGAGTCCTAATAGGATTAGGATTGGGGGGAGGAGTCCTACTCCCGGTGGGAGTAGGACTCCCCTGCGCCTCCTCTCCCTTGGCCGGCCGGCTCCCCTCCTCCAACCTTTATATACGGGGGCATGGGGGCACCCCAAGACACACAACTTGATCCTTGAGATCGTTCCTTAGCCGTGTGCGGTGCCCCCTGCCACCAAATTCCACCTCGGTCATATCGTTGTAGAGCTTAGGCGAAGCCCTGCGTCGGTAGTACATCAAGATCGTCACCACGCTGTCGTGCTGACGGAACTCTTCCTCGACGCTTTGCTGGATCGGAGCCCGAGGATCGTCATCGAGCTGAACGTGTGCTAAGAACTCGGAGGTGCCGGAGTAACGGTGCTTGGATCGGTCGGATCGGGAAGAAGACGTACGACTACTTCCTCTACGTTGTGTGATCGCTTCCGCAGTCGGTCTGCGTTGGTACGTAGACAACACTCTCCCCTCTCGTTGCTGTGCATCACCATGATCTTGCGTGTGCGTAGGAATTTTTTTTGAAATTACTGCGTTCCCCAACATCATCACCCGCATCCTAGTCCAAGGGACTGCCGTGAAAGATCCTCCAGCTGACACTGAGTCTGATGACGCGCCTGCTGCGCCGAAGCCAAAGCAGATGAAGAAGCCAAAAGCTTCAAAGCCGGCCCCTTCACCCAAAATCTCAAGAGCGAAGCCATTGGCAACTGCACCTCCTGAAGCCAGTGTGTAGTCTGAAGACTTATCACGAGTCTCCAAGCCCCAGGAAGCCAAGAAGCCTCAGCCACACACAGGCAAAGAGCTCACAGCTGCTGCCATTCCGCGCAGCGAAACCATTGATCTGTCAAGCAATGAAGATCTTGGAGATGACGCTCTTGAGCAGCTCATCAAGAGCAAGGAGGAGGCTGAAATCTTCAACAATCTGCCTCTGTTTGATGTCGCAATCATCCACAACTTCATCGATGAATGGTTTGCCTCACCGAACATAAGCTTCGATGATCTGCAGCTGCCCATGGGCCTCAGCGTCGCCTTCCAAGGCGCTATTACTTCAGAACTTGCAATTGCCCAGCGCATTGTTGAACTGAAGCAGAAAATTGATTTTGAAAAGGCTCAGTTCAAGAAGCACATGGCCAAGCTCAGCGTGCAAGAAATGAAAAACTTCAAGATCATGTTGCACGAAGCATGCAGAAGCATGCAGAAGCTCAGGGTTTGCAGGAGCGAATGAAGACTCTGGCTGATCGCTGTGTGCAGGCCTACAATGAGGCCGAGAAGCGCAAGGCACTTGGGCGTCACGGCATCGACCCCAGGATGGCCGCGAAGAAGAAGAAGAAGCCTGCTGTGCCTGAACCAGAGGCACCAAGACAAGAAGCTGCTCCGATTGTCTTCCCCACTGCTACGACTGGCTCGAAGCCAAAGAGTCGGTCAACCGCTTCATAACTCACGAAGACACGGACTGCAGAGGCTGAAGCGAGAAAGAGGAAACACTCTGAAGCCTCTCCTTCTGACCCCACCAAGAAGAAGCGCAAGACCAAGAAAGCTCGGGCTGCTCCCACAGAGCCCTTGATAGTTGAACCTCTCTCTGTCATCTATCCTGACGCTAATCGTCAGCTGACAATTCATGAGCCTGCTCCCACAGAGGCTCCTGAAGCTGAAGACATTCCAGCAGCCAACCCCAATGCTGCTGAAGACATTGGTCACCAAGACAATGTACAAGATGATGCAACCCTTCCTCAGCTTGAGACAAGCGAACTGATCAGCATTGGTCGTCCTTTGACGCCAATCGCACAAGCTGCGTCATGGGCGGATCGCCCACAAGAAGAAGAATCTGAGGTCCAGCCCACTCCAACTCCAAAGGCGTCGGCTGCATTCCGCAGGCTTCGTAAAGGACCACGGCCTCAAGGTTCGGCTGAAGACATTCCGGCTGCATTAGCCGAAGAGCATGAAGAAATACCACAAGCTCCAACTCCCCGCTCCAACAAGAAGCTGTTCTCCAGGAGAACGTGCCTGAGTCTGACCCTCCAACTAGTCAAGTGGAGGCGGAAAATATTGAGGCTGCCACCACCAACATTGAAGCCCATGTGGAGCCCTCCCCAACAACAGCTTCAGAAGACACTGAAGCTACTGCTCCTGACACTTCTGTGCCTGAGTCTGCTGCCGGTCCCCAATTCAACTATCATGTTGCGCACAGGCCTCAGGTCCAGAAGCCGATCCCACGACTGCCAAGGTTCCCAGGTCCTGCATCAGCTCCTGGCTCCTTTAACGTCAATAGCTTCAGGGCAGATAATACGTTCTTCAACAGCTCCAAGAACCCTTATTCAAGGGAACGGATTGTATCAGATAGGTTCTGGAGCTATCCACGACGCAGCTATTATTCATGCATCCTATACAACCAAGGTCGCATCTTCCCGCACAAGCGCCTTGAGGTTGAAGCTGTTGCTGGTCTGCCCGGCCTGGAAGAAGCACTGGATTGCTTCAAGCAAGTGGGTTTGCTGCCATTTATCACAGACGAAGAACACTGGAATGAAGAGCTTCTGCTTCAATTCTAGGCCACCCTTCATATCAAAGGCTACAACAGAGATCCGAAGACTTGGGTCCTGGAGTGGATGACCGGCAATGTCCATCATGAAGCCAATGCATTTGATATCATTGAGCTTACCAGCCTGCCCACTCCTGGCGAATTCTTCGAGGAAGGCTGTCAACTACATGCTGAAGCAATTGATAGCATATTCCAGAGGCCTGAACCAAATATGAGTCAGATGCTCTCAATAATGAAGCCATTGCCCCATGATGCACCCTATCCAACTGAGTTCTTCGTTGAAGACCTAGAGTACCTGCCCAGAACCATATATCACATCATCAGGCGGACTTTCTGGCCCATTAAGGGACACTCTCCACATGCCAAGGTTGAGGGTGCAATGAAGACTCTCATATTCTACATCCTTCATGGCAAATGTTTCAATGCGCAGGGCTTCTTCATACGCCAGCTTGCGGCATCCGGCTCAGATTTATTTGGCTTGAAGTTTTATGCTCCTTGGGTTATGAGGCTGATCAAGCTTCACTCTGTGATTTCATATCAGCCTTAGCCCGCAACCATCGGATCTTCTTGCCAGATGTGGACACCTCTGCTGAAGCTATATATCCTGAGCCTGCCAAGCAACCATTAAGTCTTCAGAATGCAGAACACCAGAGCTTCACTCAGAATGTTGAAGGTGTTGAAGCCATCTCCAGAGTGTATCCGTTGGCTGGCACTACACGTGCACCTGCATCCACTGAAGCCACTGACAGCGCAACTGCTCAGCGACCCAAGAAGCGCGCTCGTGCCCTCAATGACCGAGACCTTCTTGTGGCTCTTCACCAAAAGCAGGATCGGCATCACGACTGGCTCAAGAGGCAAATGAAAAGCATCATGGAGGACGTCAATCGTATCAGAAATCTTGCAACCAAGAATGCATTTGTTGCACACGAAACCTGTCGCCGCACTTGGAAAGGACTCACGATGATGTGTCCTGAAGCTGAACTTCAAGAGGATGGCTTCATAGAGCGCTTCAAATTTGACTCCACGCCTCCTCGAAGGGCTATGCTACGCAGAACTCCATCACTTGAAGATTCGGAGTTCTCTTCCTCTGCTGCCATGGTGACTGCACGGATTATCGAAGAAGAAGACGACGCTACATCACCTCCACCTCCTTCAGCGCGCGTCGAATCTGCACCAAGCTCGTCTGCGCCGCCAAACACCTCCACCGACCCTGCTGCGCCTGGGAACGCGTAGAAATCTCTATGTCTTCAAACCTTTTTGGTCATCACTAACAAAAGGGGGAGAAGCATATGATGTTTATAGTCTTCAAGCGGGTCACTATGGGCCGGTGCCTTTATATTTTGCTACATTTTGCTTTGTGCTTACAACTCCCGTTCTGCTACATTTGCTTCCTTGAGTTGTAACACTTAAACTTGATGGTCATCTGCTACTTGTTTGCCACTATGTTTTGCAACGATAAATTCCGCACTTAGATCATTCTGCAGACGTCCATTTTTCATTATGCATGTCATTCTCTACATATACTTTTACATGCATAGTGGATTGTCATCATAAGTTGAAGTGGATTTCCACAAGTACAACCTGCCATGTGCATTTGCGCTCCAGAAGCAAATCACTTATATGCACATCTTCAGGGGGAGCCCTTGCAGCTTATGAAGACAATTCCTTTACAATTTCACAAATTATATTCCCCGTTGAAAACTTCAACTAGTTTGTCATCAATCACCCAAAAGGGGGAGATTGTAAGTGCATCTAGTGCCACCCCTAATTGGTTTCGGAGTATTGACGACAAACCTAGTTGAGGGACTAATGTGTTTGTGAGAATTGCAGGATAACACAGGTAGAAGTCCCTCACTGATTCGGTTTTACTACCAGAGATGACCCCTAAAAATGTACGAAGACATTGAAGATAATGGTGGTATATGAAGATATTCACATTGAGGACTATGACAAGAGAAGACACCACGTGAAGCCTATGGAACTCGAAGACTTAGATGTTTCATAGTTCTTTTTCATTTGTGTTGAGTCATAGGAACCACCGTACTGTTAAGTGGGGTCCAAGAGAACCAGTCAGAATGACTGAAGTGATGCCTAAGTCAAAACCTATATCTTCGAGCGAAGACTATGAGAGCAAATCTTGCCCAGAGTCGGACAAGTCAGCTTTACTTGTAGCCCAAGTAAAGTTGCCGTGTGAGTTTGAAATCTGACCGTTGGTACACGTGTCAGTTCCTTAGTGACCCAGGGTCATTTCGGACAAATCAGGTCGGGTTGCCCTAGTGGCTATAAATAGTCCACCCCCTACAACCATAAACGGTTGGCTGCTCAGATTTCAGTGCACGGCTTTTGTCGTTTGAGAGCAACCCACCTCGAAGCCTTTGAGAGAAAATTTCCTAGCGAGGAGAAAAGCCCTAACCACCCAGAGCCAGAGTAAATTGGGCATCACTTAAGTCTTCTTGTCTGAGTGATCAGAAGACTTATTACACTTGAGGACTGTGCATCCTCCAGCCGGTTAGGTGTCGCGTCTGAGCATCCAAGAGAAATTGTGGATTGCCGGTGAACGAAGTCTGTGAAGGTTTGGGAGTCTCCCTTGAAGATTTACCAGAGTGATTGGGCGAGGTCTGTGTGACCTTAGCTCAAGGAGAAAATGGTGAGGACTGGGTGTCCTGAGCTGCGTGTTCAGGACTGGGTGTCCGGGACTGTGTGTCCTTTGGTTTAAATACCTAGCCGCTCCAACCAGACGTACAGTTGTCACAGCAACTGGAACTGGTCCAACAAATCATTGTCTTCAGCGTGTCACTGGTTTCATCTTCACTTCCTTTTACTTACTGTTACACATTGTGAAGCCATTGCATGCTTGCTTTATCTTCTGTCTTCACAACATAACTTTATGATTTGTTTGGCTTCATAACTTCTTCCTACCTGATCCTTATTACATTGTAGGTACTTGTCATTGTGCTTTCACTCTATTGAATACTTGACCATGGCTTGCCTAGTGTGATCTAACTTCCGGTGCTTAAGTGATAGGCATATCTGTACTGTTTGTCTTCATAACCTTCACGTTTTGAAGACTTTCCTAAAAATCGCCTATTCACCCCCCCTCTAGTCGATATAACGCACTTTCAGTCAGCCCTGCCATGAGGCGGTCCACCTTACGGTGCTTGGAGGGAATGCCCCAGAGCTTGACCCAGACCTCTGGCATCGTCTCTCCTTTGGGCTCGTCCGCCACGGCGTCGCGGATGAGGGCCGTAATGTTGTTGAGGGACAGAAAGATCTTGCCACTGCGGGTCGCCATGCGCAGCATCGCCGGGTCCGGGAAGACCACGGAGAAGCAGTCTTCATCGATCTGAGCCACCTGCCAGTCCCACTCTCCCTCAAACAGATGTGGCAGCTCCACCTCCAAGATCTCCTTTGACAGCACACCCGGGGCCGCGGAGAGGATGGCATCGTTGACCCCGAACCCGCTCTGAGCATCCTCTGCCGCTTCAGGAAACTGTAGGCAGAAGAATCCCCCGCCCGGTATGGCATGCCCCATGGTCTGGAGAAGCAGCGGCTTGCCACGGGAGGGGCAGCAAGCCGAGACATGGCCCTCCTGCGAGCAGAGGATGCAGAGGGGCGCGAACTTGCAGGAGCTCTGAAAGTGCCCCGTCCTGCCACACTTGAAACACTCTCTGTCGTCGGCGTCCTCCACCGGGATTGACTCGGCCTCAGTGCCCTTCGACGACCCCGCCTGCAGCGAGGACGGTGGCTTGGAGCCCACCGGCCCCGCCGCCTTGAACTTCTCCTTCTTCTTCGACGCGTAAGGGTCGCCGATCCGGTCGCCTTGGAACTGAGGCATCTCCTCGATGCACTTGAGCTCGAGCCCCTTTCTCTCGTGCTCTTCCTTCCTCCGCTTCTTCTGTTCCTGGTCCTTCACCCACCACGCCGGTGGCGGTCCCCATCCACCTGACTCGCCATCACGCGCCGCGCCATGCGCCTTGGACCGCGCCACGCGCTCACGGCCACGCTCCGGCACCGCAGCAGGAGGAGGGAGGGGGCGCTTGTCCGGCCGCCGCTCGCCCTTGGAACCCATGGCCACCACCTCGGCAAAGGAGCGCACGAGGGGCGGTGAAGGGGGAGTGGGGAAGAGGGAGCGAGCAGAGTGACCAAAATGGCGCACCTCCGATTTGGTGGCTGGGAAACCTAGCGACAGATCTAGGGTTCCTCTGGGCAGCCACAGCCACTAAAGTACCGGAGCCGCTAGGCTTGGGCCACTTGGACCGGGCCGTCCACCCACAAGCCCATTAGGAGCCTGGCTGCTCTGCCCCTGACAGACCGCCCGCGCGAGGGGTGGGTCGGGATCCGAAGGGGGCCGATCAGCCTGGGCTTCATCCCGGCCCACCTGGCCCACCTGGCCCGCCAGCACCAGGGCACCAACCCTAGGATCTGGCCACTCCGGCGCCGTCGCCGCCTCCCTGGCCGACGCCGCCACCCTGGCCGCCGCCACCGTGGCCACCGCCACCGGCGCTGCAGCCACCCTTGGGCTCTGCAAACACGCCCGTAGCAGGAGCCCTGCCTCCGCCTCCGGCGCAAAGAGGCCGGCACCCTGTCACCGCGGAGACCTCGACTGGGCCGCCCAACGCGCCGCTCCGGCCGAAGGGATGTGCCAACGAGGACCACGGCCCCCGGGCGCGAAGGCACGCCGCCTGGCAGGACGAAGCGAGCCCCCGAGCTCCACCGCCCTGGCAACGAAATCCCCGACCGAGCTTAGGGACGGGCCGCGGGTCGTCCCCTCAATGTCGTCGCCCGCGTCCGCCTTTGCATCTGACTCCTCTGTCTCCTCCCCCGCCAGAGCCCAAAAACGGCTGCCGGACCAGCCGCCTGCGCCCACCGACACCTCGCGCCGCCCTTCCCTGGGTGCAGTGCTCGCCGGCGCCACGCCGGACTTAACCAACGTCCACTCCGCCGAGCCCTGCCGGCCATCCACCGCTACCCCCGCGTCGCCTGAAGAATCGCCTCTCCGTACAGGAGCCGTTGGGGACATCTCTAACTTCTGGATCGACACCACCATCTCCATTGCCTGCTTATATTGCACTTGCACCTCCTGACTAAGCAAATAACAGTGAAAGAGCACGCCAATGGTTGTGTTATTGATGGAATATGTACTGTACGTCCTGGTTGGGGTGGGTTTAGAAGGTCATAGTGGGATTCTAGTGGGTCACAGACAAAGATTATTGCTCTTAGTAGAAAGCTAGGCTTAATGTATGAAGCACTTACATGTTGCCAGATCTGAATGCATGTGATGTGGGCGTCCAGATTGGTCAACGATGTAGTATAAACATGGAAACTTCTCTCCTTGACTGACCTGAATTTGTAGAACATACTACTGATACGCGCTTCTTCAGCTCCGACAATGATAATCTAACACTGTGAGGAGCTGCAACTTGCTACTAGCGAGTGCAAGCAGCGCACATGTTTATATTCATCGTCGGTGTCGTCGTCCTTGTATCTGTTAAACGAAACACATGAAAATTTGCCCCCGAAGCACTTACGCACGTTCCCATCCCCGGGTTTCCTCGTTTTCCCGCCTTTTCCTTCGCTAGTCCCACAAACCCTTTTCGCGGAAGCAAAGCAAAGCATACTTTAAGTTTTGGTCAATGCAATTTTTTTTAAAAAAAGAAGATGACCCCTGCCTCTGCATCTAGGAGATGCATGCGCCACTTTATTGATTATTCTCGAGTTCCTTACAAAGTATTACAATAATATGCCTAAATCCGCTATCTTGGCATCATATGCCACTACTCCTATCCATATAATGAAGGGGCGCTAGCTGGGTCAAATACCCAGTCCACTCACCTAAGCCTATCATCAAAAGCCAGAAGCCCCAGCCGAGCCACATACCTGGTCTGGGGCATAAACTGGTCTGGCGCACTCACATGTGTCGACGCCGCCATCTTCCACTGGTCCGTCTTCAGATATTGAGGCTTCTACCTTGTCAGGCCACCCTGCCATCGACGTCGCCATGACGCCAGACAGCAACCTCCTCCTGCGTGAGTCCATCACCGCGCATCGGGCGCCGAGTCTCCACTGCACCACGCCGCTGAGATCCGCCGTCATCAATGTGTAGGATGAAGCACCGCTCCACCAAAAAAGCCACCCACTGGTCCCTCGATCCCATGTACGCCTCCAAGAATGACGCCCCCAAGGAGGAAACGACACCAACGCGCCGCCGTCATCTGATCTACTGATCTAGGGTTTCCCCCGGAGGTAGCGGATAAAGGTCTGGAGCTTCTCCACAGCGATGCCTTCAAGAAGGTAATGACACAAAAGAGTGCCGCCAACGCCGGTCTTGGCATCAAGCCTAGAATTAGGTTTTCACTCGGATCCGCTCGAGGAACCTCCATCAAGCATCGTGTGCACGGATCGCCGCCGATCTGAGCCGCCGCACAATGAGCAGGTCGCACCGGCTAGATCAGATCTGTCCGGAGGGCAAACCACACATGCCGCCGACCCAACCACCAGGCCCTTCATGCCGCCACCGCCGAACCGAGGTCAGATGGTCCATCGCCGCCTACCCGGCCGCCGCCGTCGAACGCAGCCAAGGCCGCTGCCCGAAGCAGGGCCAACCGCCGCACCCGCCACCATCTGCCCTAGGCCGAGGCGGCCGCCGCTGGAAGGCAGGCCCGCCACGCCACCAACGCTAGATCGGCCGTGCCTCCACACACCGCGGGGCTCCGCACCACCCCCATGGCGCAGGAGAGAGAGGGAAGACCCCCGCCACCGCCGTCAGCCCCCCCCCCGGGCTATAGGCCGGCGGCGTCCTTCGACGGCGACGGAGGGAGGGGTAGAAGGACGGGAAGCCCCCGGCGGCTAGGGTTGCGTCCCGCCCGAGTCGCCCTAGCGAGGGCGACGCGGGGGGTGAGAGGTCAATGCAATGCAAGGCCAATTTAGACTTATCCATTTTGATCTCTATCCCCGCCCCCACGCAACACCGCAATGGTTTTGAGAGAAAATCAATCGTAATATTGTCTAATGGAACATAAACAACGGAGATTAGACGATCATCGCTGATGACCACATTCCCATATTCAATGTGCACGCTACTTTTTTCTTTCAGATGTGCTAGCTACTTTCTCTGCCTTTGAATTTGAGGGTCACCGTCTCACGATAGGAGATGACAGCTGTGCTCATGGGTCGAGCCATGCATCTGGCTGGGCTGGCTCGCCACCAAACCCTTGAGGCCCTCCACGACGGGCCGGCGCCGAGATGGTTCGCTGACGAGGCGCGTCGTCGGACCCGACGCTGACTCGGCCCAACGTGCGCGCCATGGAAGAAAAGCTAGCGTGGAGAGGAAAAGGGTACAACGCATCCACTGAGACTGAGACTGACCAAACTTGCCTTCCATTCCATTCCATGCACACGCGAACCTTCTTCTTCTTCTTCTTCTTCTTCTTCTTCTTGGTGTACCTAGGGCCAGGGGGTAGGCCCCGCTGCACAAATTTTATCCATTCCTGCTGCCACGCCATCGCCGTCGCCGAATCAGCTCACAGGCACGTGCGGTGACATACTCGTGGCGCCATGGCATTGCATGAATCCGCTTAAACTTAAAGCTTTGGCGACTTTGAAGTTTGAACACACTGCACTGCAAACCTAAAAAAAATCTGAAGAAGAAAGTGAGAATTCGGTTGCGTCGCATGCTTTCCAGAAACAGGGATTGATCAACGGCTCACCGGCCATCCGGCGACATAGTTACGGAGGCCTGATTTTTCTACACCCACCCCCAAGTGCGTGCATGTGACAGCCGGTTGGGCGAAGGCATCATCGACCGATCATGGTCCAGGCATGCGTGGGTGACTAGATGTCACTCGTGACATGCACAAAAGTTTTGCAGTGGAGGAAGACGCACTTATTTTATCCAGAATCCTGGTGGGCGCGGGTGACTGTTCAATCCAAAAGCTAATTGGATAAACATCCAGCTTTTGGTTAAGTTTTTACAGGTTCCAATCCAGAGCTTATCAAAGGCGCCCCCTCCTTCGCATTCAGAGCACAAACCCACACACGCAGCACTCACCTCACCTGCAGCAACCTCAGACAGAGGCCGGAAACTCAGGCGCAAAGGAAGGAAGGAAGCAGTGCAAAGTCTTCGCCTCCTCTTACGGGAAAAACAAGGCTTCGGTTGTTCGTTCAAACAGCAAATGGAGAAGGCAGGACAGGAGCATGTGATCGGCATCCCGGTGAGCAGCACTGCCATCGGCATCGAGGAGCCCGAGTTCACCATCGGCGATGCAAAGTATTCGACGAGCGTGCGTACCGGCGGCAAGTCGGGCCGCAGGACCGGGGACAAGTTTGCTCGAGGCATCAAAGAACATGGTAAGTCCTCCACTCCTCCTCCGATCCATTTTTTCGTCTTTCCTATTCATAGGTGCTTCAGCTTCGAATTAGACACTGAACATAGATATGTCCCTTGATGATTTTGCAGTGACTCTCGGCCCAAAACTGTACGAGACCGTGAGGGGAAAGCTGTCGCTGGGCGCGAGAATCCTGCAAGCCGGCGGCGTGGAGAAAGTCTTCCGGCGGTGGTTCTCCGTGGAGAAGGGCGAGAAGCTCCTCAAGGCATCGCAGTGCTACCTGTCAACCACTGCCGGCCCGATCGCCGGGCTGCTCTTCGTATCGTCGGAGAGGGTGGCCTTCCGCAGCGACCGGTCGCTGGCGCTGACCTCGCCCCAGGGCGAGACGGTGCGGGTGCCGTACAAGGTGGCCGTCCCGCTGAGGAGGGTGAAGGCGGCCAGGCCGAGCGAGAACCAGCACCGGCCGGAGCAGAAGTATGTTCAGCTGGTGACGGACGACGGCTTCGAGTTCTGGTTCATGGGCTTCCTCAGCTACCAGGCGTCCCTGCAGCACCTCGAGCAGGTCATCGGCGCGCCGGGGGGTGGGATGAAGGTGCCGTTGTCGCAGGGGGCTGGCAGCGGGAGCGGGCGGCGCCTGCAGCCTACCGCGGCGTGAAAGCTATGCGAGCGCACGGCGACGCCGATCACTGTCTGACTTACAAGTTACAACACGAACAGCATGCGTGCTTTGGGACACCTCGTCGGCCTCGGCGGCTAGGCGCTGCGTGACATCGCCTCCGGGAGCTTAGCATGGTGTGAGGACTGGCGCTCGCCCGTGCCGATGCCGCACGAGGCCGAGGTTGTCGAGCTGGTGGCTTACGCGACCTCCCTATACGTGAGGCTGGAGGGGAACGACGAACCGCGCGAGCATGGCCGTGAGGACGCCCCGAGCAGGGCCACGAGCCATAGATTTGTGGGCTGCGGACTATACCAGTAGCAAGCTGTGAGAGTCATGATAATGCTCAAGGAAATGGCACACTGAAGGGTGTGTTCGGTTCCGAAATGAACTGGAATGGAATGACACGCTAAGGTGTAGAAATGACTTGCTTGGATGGGGATATCGAATTAAATGGTTACATTTTAGCAGCATTTGGTTTGAGAAATAGAATGAAATGAATTTAGTTCAACTCACCACTTGTATAGAAACGGTGAGGTTGCCTCTCATATGCATATACTATACAATATGAACAAAGTACAAAATGTATTTCTAGAAAAATATTATCAAAATTTTCAGTAGCTTTGACCTTAATTATACTTTCACCGCAAACATTGCATACTTTTCAATTGAATATTTACATTGAAATGTTTCCTATTGAATATTTTGCTCAAAGTATTTTGAATATTTACATTAAATTGGATTTCAATCAAGAAAAAAATGCTCATAGATGGAACCATACAATACTAGTAGATGAAGAACAGATGCTTACTCAGCAAGTGGCTGTACAAGTTATCTGTAGAGACCGATGCCACATGGGCCGAGGTTCTGCGTAATAAGTACCTTCACTCTAAGACCTTATCACAGGTGACGGTCAGACCAACCGATTCGCCTTTTTGGAAAGGAATGATGAGAGTGAAATCGGCCTTCTTCCATAGGACACAGTTTATCGTTGGCAATGTTACTTCCATGAGATTCTGGGAGAATACGTGGCTTGGGGCGACGCCTCTTGCTACCCAATATCCTTCTCCCCATAATATTGTTTAGCATAGGGATGCCTATGTTGCAACAGTATTACAGTCTAATACTCTAAATATTCAATTCAGAACGACTTTAGCAGGAAACCGTTGGGAAGTTTGGCTCCATCTTGTGAGAAGATTGATGGATGTTCACCTTTCTCAACAGCCAGATCAGTTGCACTGGAAACTAACCAAGAATGGAATGTTTTCGGTGAAATCCATGTATTTGGATATTATCAACTCGGCCTCTATCACTCGATCTGTGCATATTTGGAAAGTCAAAGTGCCCTTAAGAATTAAAGTGTTCATGTGGTTTGTCCACAAACAAGTTATTCTCACTAAGGACAATTTGGCAAAATGTATCTAGACAGGATCTCGAAGATGTAGCTTCTATGATCATGACGAATTTATCAAACACCTCTTTCTTGATTGCCGCATGGCCAAACTTTTATGGCGGTCTGTCCATATAGCGTTAAACATTGCTCCTCCTACTAGCATCCACACGTTATTTGGGACGTGGGTAAATGGATTTGAGATAGAAACATCGAGACACATCCGTGTAGGCGTATGTGCTTTATTATGGGCTATATGGAACTGCAGGAACGATTTGGTTTTTAACAGAACAACAAATATTCATTTCTTGCAGGTTATCTTCCGGGCCACTACGTTGATCCATATGTGGTCGCTACTCACTCCGATGGATGCCAGGGAGCATATGGTTACTGGGTATATCCGTTGGGAGACGATAGCACGAACTATCTTCAACCGGTTTGGATGGCGGTCATGTAATAGGATAGGTGTTTAGTTTCCTATCTATCTTTATACCGCCGGTTGTGGCTGTCCCGTTTCCTTGTTTTTAGCTCTATGTGAGCCTTTTTACTTTTTGAGACTTGGAGACTTTGGTGAACTATTTTCTTATTCATAAAATGGCCGATGCATCAATTTGATGCAGAGGCCGAGGGGGATAACCTCATTTTCTAAAAAGAAATACAATACTACACTAGTAGAAAACAGGGTTTTGGTCCAGGCCAGGTGAGGCCATTAATCCCGGTTCACTCACGAACCGGGACCCATGGGGCATCGGTTCCGGTTCGTCTGGCCCCTTTGGTCCCGGTTCCAGACATGAACTGGGACCAATGGTCCTCGCTCCCGGCCCACAACCATTGGTCCCGGTTTATGGCTGGAATCGGGACCAAATGGGGTCCTTTAGTCCCGGTTCCAGCCACGAACCGGGACCAATGAGATGCCAATATATACCCCCTCGCCTGCTAGTAGAGCAGTGGAGTGCTCTGTTTTTCGGGCAGCTGTGGGAGAGCTTTGTGGTGCTCTAGCTCACCTCCTATGCACATGAGGTGTTCGATGAAATGCCCGAGCCACACTTAAGCTTTCTTCTCTCGAAACTCCTTGTCCAAGCTCCATTTTCCTCGAGATTTGTCTAGATTTGGCGGTCCGTCCTGTCCCGTCCCCGTCCTCACCGCCGTCGATCGCCCGCGCTGATCTCGTCGCCGGCACCACCGTGGCGAGCCTCTTGATCTCATCTTCTTTCTAAAAGAAAAAATTCTTACTTATATGACTTAGATAGATACTTGTGTAATTTTCTTACTTTTATTATTGTTTGTTATTATATAGTGCGATGGCTTTGGTATCCGCCTTCGCCGGCCCTCGTCCTGTCTATGATTCGGATGTGGTATATATATATACATATATAATCTTTTATAACTATTTGGTTCATTTAGTGTTTATGACAATTATGCCGACCAATGTGACATAGATTTTTAATCTAGGAGGTATGTGAACCGGAAATTCCAACCGACCCTATTGTCGAGAGGTTAAATTTAGTTGAAGGAGAAAACAATTACTTGAAGGAAAAATTGAAAAAAAATTGAGGAGGAGAAGATGATATTGGAGTTTCATGTTGCGGATGTCGTCGATGATCACAAGATCAAGATGGATGTAATGCGCTTGAAGATTAGAAAGATTGGAAAATATGACATTCATACCGAGGCTTGATATCATTATGCTGTTGGATCAATTGTTACCTTAGTTTCGATTATGATCGCATTTGTTGTTGCATTGAAATGTTTTAGATAGTTTCAATGTATGGTTTAATTAGATGCTCTGGAGAGCTATATGTTGTTCAATGAGAACTATGTATGTACTTTGGTTTTAATGTGATGATGAACTTCTATTAATTTGGTCACTTATCTATTCATGATGTTCTGTAATGGTTTTTGACACACTTAATTATATATAATGCACATAGATGAATCGACAATGGATGTACGGTAACACACGACATGCCTTCAAAGCAGTATGAAGGTCCTGCCAGCTACACTCTTACCAAAGAAGAGAAGGAAATCTTCTTTGAATGCCTGGTCACTATGCTAGCTTCTCGTTGAATATAAAGGGAATAATAAATATGCTAGAGAAAAAGTTCCAGAACCTAAAGTCTCATGACTGCCATGTGATTATGATGCAACTGCTTCCGATTGCATTGAGGGGGCTTCTACCGGAAAACGTTCGATTAGCCATTGTGAAGATATGTGCATTCCTCAATGCAATCTCTCAGAAGGTGATCGATCCAGAAATCCTACCAAGGTTAAGGAGTGATGTGGCGCAATGTCTTATCAGTTTCAAGCTGGTGTTTCCACCATCCTTCTTCAATATCATGACGCACATCCTAGTTCATCTAGTCGATGAGATTGTCGTTCTGGGCCATGTATTTCTACACAATATGTTCCCCTTTGAGAGGTTCATGGGAGTTCTAAATAAATATGTCTGTAACCGCGCTAGGCCAGAAGGAAGCATCTTCATGGGCCATTGAAAATAGTCTTGATAACCCACAAGTATAGGGGATCGCAACATTTTTCGAGGGTAAAGTATTCAACCCAAATTTATTGATTCGACACAAGGGGAGTCAAAGAATACTCTCAAGTATTAGCTGCTGAGTTGTCAATTCAACCACACCTGGAAACTTAATATCTGCAGCAAAGTATTTAGTAGCAAAGTAATATGATAGTAGTGGTAACGGTAGCAAAAGGTAACAATAGTAAAAGTAATATTTTTGGTATTTTGTAGTGATGATGATAGCAATTGCAACAGGAAAGTAAATAAGCGAAGAACAATGTATGGAAAGCTCATAGGCAATGGGTCAGTGATCGAGAATTATGCCGCATGTGGTTCATCATGTAACAGTCATAACCTAGGGTGACACAGAACTAGCGCCAGTTCATTGATATAATGTAGGCATGTATTCCGAATATAGTCATACGTGCTTATGGAAAAGAACTTGCATGACATCTTTTGTCCTACCCTCCCGTGGCAGCGGGGTCCTTACGGAAACTAAGGGATATTAAGGCCTCCTTTTAATAGAGTACCGGAACAAAGCATTAACCCATAGTGAATACATGAACTCCTCAAACTACGGTCATCACCGGTAAGTATCCCGATTATTGTCACTTCGGGGTTAACGGATCATAACACATAATAGGTGACTGTAGACTTGCAAGGTAGGATCAAGAACACTCATAAATTGATGGAAACATAATAGGTTCAGATCTGAAATCATGGCACTCGGGCCCTAGTGACAAGCATTAAGCATAGCAAAGTCATACCAACATCAATCTCAGAACATAGTGGATAGTAGGGATCAAACCCTAACAAAACTAACTCGATTACATGATAGATCCCATCCAACCCATCACCGTGCAGCAAGCCTATGATGGAATTACTCATGCACGGCGGTGAGCATCATGAAATTGGTGATGGAGGATGGTTGATGATGATGATGGCGACGGATTCCCCTCTCCGGAGCCCCGAACGGACTCCAGATCAGCCCTCCCGAGAGGTTTTAGGGCTTGGCGGCGACTCCGTATCGTAAAACGCGATGAATTCTTCTCTCTGATTTTTCTCTCCCCAAAACACAGTATATAGAGTTGGAGTTGGAGTCGGAGAGGCACCAGGGGCCCATGAGGTAGGGGGGCGTGCCCCCCATCCTCGTGGAGAGGTGGTGGGCCCCCTGGCCTTTATCTTTTGCAGGTATTTTTTATATTTTCCAAAAAGTTGCTCCGTGAAGTTTCAGGTCATTCCGAGAACGTTTGTTTATGCACATAAATAACACCATGATAATTCTGCTGAAAACAACGTCAGTCCGGGTTAGTTCCATTCAAATCATGCAATCTAGGGTCCAAAACAAGGGCAAAAGTGTTTGGAAAAGTAGATACGACTAAGACGTATCAACTCCCCCAAGCTTAAACCTTTGCTTGTCCTCAAGCAATTCAGTTGACAAACTAAAAGTGATAAAGAAAACCTTTTACAAACTCCGTTTGCTCTTGTTGTTGTAAATATGTAAAGCCAGCATTCATGTTTTCAGCAAAGATTATAACTAACCACATTCGCAATAACGCTTAGGTCTCAAGTTTACTCATATCAATGGCATAATCAACTAGCGAGCAATAATAATAGATCTCGGATGACAACACTTTCTCAAAACAATCATAATATGATATAACAAGGTGGTATCTCGCTAGCCCTTTCTGAGACCGCAAAACATAAATGCAGAACACCTTTAAAGACCAAGGACTGGCTAGACATTGTAATTCATTGTAAAATAGATCTAGTCAAGTCATACTCAATGTAAATTAACAGTAATGAATGCAAATGACAACGGTGCTCTCCAACTGGTGCTTTTTAATAAGAGGATGATGGCTTAGCATGAGAGTAAATAGATAGGCCCTTCCCAGAGGGAAGCAGGGATTTGTAGAGGTGCCAGAGCTCGGTTTTAAAATAAAGATGAATAATATTTTGAGCGGTATACTTTCATTGTCAACATAACAACCAAGAGATGGCGATATCTTCCATGCTACACACATTATAGGCGGTTCCGAAACAGAATGGTAAAGTTTATACTCCCCCTTCCACCAACAAGCATCAATCCATGGCTTCCTCGAAACAACGAGTGCCTCCAACTAACAAGAGTCCCAGGGGGAGTTTTTTTTTGCAATTATTTTGATTTAGTTTGCATAAAGCATGGGACTGGGCATCCCGGTGACCAGCCATTTATCTCGTGAGTGAGGAGCGGAATCCACTCCTCTTGAGAATAACCCGCCTAACATGGAAGATACAGACAACCCTAGTTAATACATGAGCTATTCGAGCATACAAAACATGATACTTATTTGAAGGTTTAGAGTTTGGCACCTACAAATTTACTTGGAATGGCAGGTAGATACCGTATATAGGTAGGTATAGTGGACTCATGTGAAATAACTTTGGGGTTTAAGGGATTTGGATGAACAAGCAGTATTCCCGCTTAGTACATGTGAAGGCTAGCAAAAGACTGGGAAGCGACCAGTTAGAGAGCGGCAGTCATGAACATGCATTAAAATTAATGAACACCGAATGCAAGCATGAGTAGGATATAATCCACCATGGACATAAATATCGTGAAGGCTATGTTGATTTTGTTTCAACTACATGCGTGAACATGCGCCAAGTCAAGTCACTTATATCATTCAGAGGAGGATACCACCCTATCATACCGCATCATAACCATTTCAATAGCATGTTGGCGCGCAAGGTAAACCATTATAACTCATAGCTAATCAAGCATGGCACAAGAAACTATGATCTCTAGTTGTCATTGCAAACATGTTTATTCATAATAAGCTGAATCGGGAACGATGAACTAATCATATTTACAAAAACAAAAGAGGTCGAGTTCATACCAGCTTTTCTCATCTCAGTCAGTCCATCATATATCGTCATAATTGCCTTTCACTTGCATGTCCGAACGATGTGAATAATAATAATAGTGCACGTGCATTGGACTAAGCTGGAATCTGCAAGCATTCAATAAACAGGAGAAGACAAGACAATATGGGCTCTTTTATCAGATCAACATTAATGTATATAAGAGCCACTTCAATAATTTAATCATGGTCTTCTCCTATCGACCCCCAAAGGAAAGAAAAGAAATAAAACTATTTACACGGAAAAGCTCCCAACAAGCAAAAGAAAAATAAGAAATATTTTTGGGTTTTCTTTTTAATTACTACTACAAGCATGGAAATTAAAACTAGCTAGAAGCTACATCTAATTTTTTTTGTGGTTTTTCTTAAGGTTTATTAAACACACAAGAAGAAAGCATAAAAAGGAAATAAAGTAGCATGGATGATACAATGAAAAAGTATGAGCACAGACATCTAGCGATGAGTGTGTGAACATAAATGTAATGTCGGTGGGAAATACGTACTCCCCCAAGTTTAGGCTTTTGGCGTAAGTTGGTCTATGGCCACGGCTGGCCTGGCGGGTATCCATAATAGTAGCTGGGGTCGTACTGCGATGCAGCGGCTATCGCCTGCTGAGCTGCAGCATGGCGACGAGCGGCCTCCGCTCTCCTTTCGTACTCATCTGCCTCCTCTCTAGTGATAGTATATATTCCTTTTGCCTGATGATCAAAGAAGGCAGGAGCAGGGAGAGTAATATGGACAGCACGGCGTCTGTCAAAAATTAATCAATACTGGAGAGGTGATTCATTCCTCTCGACAAACTGGTGGTGAACCATAGCATTAAAGTCTTGGTAAGCAGGAGGTAATTCAATATCATCTTCGCGTATGGCTATACCAAGAAAATTAGCTATGCGGGTTGCATAAATTTCTCCAAAGAAATATCCATTAAATCTATTAAAATGTAACCTACGTGCAACAATGGCTCCCAAATTATAAGATTTGTCTCCTAACACAGCACTCCTAACAATACTAAGGTCAGGGACACACATGTGACATGCCTCATCTTTACCATTAATGCATCTACGTATGAAGAGAGCAAAATAATGTATAGCAGGAAAGTGAATGCTCCCTATGGTAGCTTGTGTAATATCTCTAGATTCTCCCATAGTTATGCTAGCAATAAAATCTCTAAATTCAGATTTGCGAGGATCCCTTATACTACCCCATTGTGGAAGTTTGCAGGCAGTGGTAAAATCCTCTAAGTCCATAGTATAAGAATTTTCATAAAAATCAAACATGACAGTTGGAGAATTACGTGAAGATGAAAATTCAAACCTCCTCACAAAGGTACTAGTGAGATTGTGATACTGACTGCACTTCTTTTCCTTGAAGCTCACAAGATCGGTGTTACACAAATATGCGTTGAATTCTTCCTTAATTCCTGCTCGATCCATAAAATTTTCAGAAGGCCACTCACAAGGACGCACTGGAGCGTCTCTTGGTGGCTCTTCATCAGCATCACGCATTGCAAGCCTGGGTCCTTACTTCCTTGAGGAACCACCTTGGAACATTTTCTAAGCATTTTTCTTCCTCTGAAAAATTCTGAATTTTTTTAGTAACTTCAAAATAAAAGTAGACCAAACTCAATAATATTGATAGCAACTACTCCTACAAGTGCCTAGGGCCTATATCATGCATCAAAACTACTTGGAACCATATAAAGTTGACATGCAAGCTCAAGAACAGGGTCACCTAAGCAGCAAAAATTTGCAATGAATAAAGCACTAGAACAAAAACTAATTGGACCAATGGAGGAGTCACATACCAAGGAGCAAGTCACTCGGAAGTACAGCTTCGGCTCCATAAACCAAGAAAAAGGGGGTTCTGCCAGTCGACCGATTGGGAGTTGTCCTCGATCCCCACAATACTGATGGAAGTTCATCGACCCAGGCTCCTGCTACGTGCTTGAGGTCACACACCAGTCGGGGTTTCAGTCCTTTGAGAATCAATCCATTTGCTCTTTCAGCTTGCCCATTCGACTGGGGGTGGGCGACTGAGGCATAGTCGAATCAAGTACGGGAATCACAAAAAGTTCTGAACTCATCAGAATCAAAGTTTGACCCGTTGTCAGTGATGATGCTATTGTTGGGGAACACAGTAATTTCAAAAAATTTCCTACGCACACGCAAGATCATGGTGATGCACAGCAACGAGAGGGGAGAGTGTTGTCTACGTACCAACGCAGACCGACTGCGGAAGCGATCACACAACGTAGAGGAAGTAGTCGTACGTCTTCTTCCCGATCCGACCGATCCAAGCACCGTTACTCCGGCACCTCCGAGTTCTTAGCACACGTTCAACTCGATGACGATCCTCGGGCTCCGATCCAGCAAAGCGTCGAGGAAGAGTTCCGTCAGCACAACGGCGTGGTGACGATCTTGATGTTCTACCGACGCAGGGCTTCGCCTAAGCTCTACAACGATATGACCGAGGTGGAATTTGGTGGCAGGGGGCACCGCACACGGCTAAGGAACGATCTCAAGGATCAAGTTGTGTGTCTTGGGGTGCCCCCTGCCCCCGTATATAAAGGTTGGAGGAGGGGAGGCGGCCGGCCAAGGGAGAGGAGGCGCAGGGGAGTCCTACTCCCACCGGGAGTAGGACTCCTCCCCCCAATCCTAATCCTATTAGGACTCCCGGGGGGAAAAGGAGAGAGAAGGGGGGCCGGCCCCTATCCTAGTCCTACTAGGACTTTGGGAAGGGGGGCGCCGGCCAGCTTGTGGGCTTTCCCTTTTTTTTCCTTTTCCACTAAGGCCCAATAGGCCCATTAGTCTCCCGGGGGGTTTTGGTAACCCTCCCGGTATTCCGGTAAAATCCCGATTTCACTCGGAACACTTCCGATGTCCAAACATAGGCTTCCAATATATCAATCTTTACGTCTCGACCATTTCGAGACTCCTCGTCATGTCCGTGATCTCATCCGGGACTCCGAACAACCTTCGGTACATCAAAATGCATAAACTCATAATAACTGTCATCGTAACGTTAAGCGTGCGGACCCTACGGTTCGAGAACAATGTATACATAACCGAGACACGTCTCCGGTCAATAACCAATAGCGGGACCTGGATGCCCATATTGGCTCCTACATATTCTACGAAGATCTTTATCGGTCAGACCGCATAACAACATACGTTGTTCCCTTTGTCATCGGTATGTTACTTGCCCGAGATTCGATCGTCGGTATCCAATACCTAGTTCAATCTCGTTACCGGAAAGTCTCTTTACTCGTTCCGTAATACATCATCTCACAACTAACACATTAGTTGCAGTGCTTGCAAGGCTTATGTGATGTGCATTACCGAGAGGGCCCAGAGATACCTCTCCGACAATCGGAGTGACAAACCCTAATCTCGAAATACGCCAACCCAACATCTACCATTGGAGACACCTGTAGTACTCCTTTATAATCACCCAGTTACGTTGTGACGTTTGGTAGTACCCAAAGTGTTCCTCCGGTAAACGGGAGTTGCATAATCTCATAGTTATAGGAACATGTATAAGTCATGAAGAAAGCAATAGCAACATACTAAATGATCGGGTGCTAAGCTAATGGAATGGGTCATGTCAATCAGATCATTCTACTAATGATGTGACCTCGTTAATCAAATAACAACTCCTTGTTCATGGTTAGGAAACATAACCATCTTTGATTAACAAGCTAGTCAAGTAGAGGCATACTAGTGACATTCTGTTGGTCTATGTATTCACACATGTATTATGTTTCCGGTTAATACAATTCTAGCATGAATAATAAACATTTATCATGATATAAGGAAATAAATAATAACTTTATTATTGCCTCTAGGGCATATTTCCTTCAGTCTCCCACTTGCACTAGAGTCAATAATCTAGATTACACAGTAATGATTCTAACACCCATGGAGCCTTGGTGCTGATCATGTTTTGCTCGTGGAAGAGTCTTAGTCAATGGGTCTGCAACATTTAGATCCGTATGTATCTTGCAAATCTCTATGTCTCCCACCTGGACTAAATCCCGGATGGAGTTGAAGCGTCTCTTGATGTGTTTGGTTCTTTTGTGAAATCTGGATTCCTTTGCCAAGGCAATTGCACCAGTATTGTCACAGAAGATTTTCATTGGACCCGATGCACTAGGTATGACACCTAGATCGGATATGAACTCCTTCATCCAGACTCCTTCGTTTGCTGCTTCCGAAGCAGCTATGTACTCCGCTTCACATGTAGATCCCGCTACGACGCTTTGTTTAGAACTGCACCAACTGACAGCTCCACCGTTTAAAGTAAACACGTATCCGGTTTGCGATTTAGAATCGTCCGGATCAGTGTCAAAGCTTGCATCAACGTAACCTCTTACGGTGAGCTCTTTGTCACCTCCATATACGAGAAACATATCCTTAGACCTTTTCAGGTATTTCAGGATGTTCTTGACCGCTGTCCAGTGATCCTCTCCTGGATTACTTTGGTACCTCCCTGCTAAACTTATAGCAAGGCACACATCAGGTCTGGTACACAGCATTGCATACATGATAGAGCCTATGGCTGAAGCATAGGGAACATCTTTCATTTTCTCTCTATCTTCTACAGTGGTCGGGCATTGAGTCTTACTCAACTTCACACCTTGTAACACAGGCAAGAACCCTTTCTTTGCTTGATCCATTTTGAACTTCTTCAAAATCTTGTCAAGGTATATGCTCTGTGAAAGTCCAATTAAGCGTTTTGATCTATCTCTATAGATCTTTATGCCTAATATGAAAGCAGCTTCCCCGAGGTCTTTCATCGAAAAACTTTTATTCAAGTATCCCTTTATGCTATCCAGAAATTCTATATCATTTCCAATCAGCAATATGTCATCCATATATAATATCAGAAATGCTACAGAGCTCCCACTCACTTTCTTGTAAATACAGGCTTCTCCAAAAGTCTGTATAAAGCCAAATGCTTTGATCACACTATCAAAGCGTTTATTCCAACTCCGAGATGCTTGCACCAGTCCATAAATGGATCGCTGGAGTTTGCATACTTTGTTAGCTCCTTTTGGATCGACAAAACCTTCTGGTTGTATCATATACAACTCTTCTTCCAGAAATCCATTCAGGAATGCAGTTTTGACATCCATCTGCCATATTTCATAATCATAAAATGCGGCAATTGCTAACATAATTCTGACGGACTTAAGCATCGCTACGGGTGAGAAAGTCTCATCGTAGTCAACCCCTTGAACTTGTCGAAAACCTTTTGCGACAAGTCGAGCTTTATAGACAGTAACATTACCGTCAGCGTCAGTCTTTTTCTTGAAGATCCATTTATTCTCAATTGCTTGCCGATCATCGGGCAAGTCAACCAAAGTCCATACTTTGTTCTCATACATGGATCCCATCTCAGATTTCATGGCCTCAAGCCACTTTGCGGAATCTGGGCTCACCATCGCTTCTTCATAGTTCGTAGGTTCATCATGATCTAGTAGCATGACTTCCAGAACTGGATTACCGTACCACTCTGGTGCGGATCTCACTCTGGTTGATCTACGTGGTTCAGTAGCATCTTGCCCTGAAGTTTCATGATCATCATCATTAGCTTCCTCACTGATTGGTATAGGTGTCGCAGAAATAGTTTTCTGTGATGTACTATTTTCCAATAAGGGAGCAGGTACAGTTACCTCGTCAAGTTCTACTTTCCTCCCACTCACTTCTTTTGAGAGAAACTCCTTCTCTAGAAATGATCCATTCTTAGCAACGAATGTCTTGCCTTCGGATCTGTGATAGAAGGTATACCCAACAGTTTCTTTTGGGTATCCTATGAAGACACTTTCTCCGCTTTGGGTTCGAGCTTATCAGGTTGAAGCTTTTTCACATAAGCATCGCAGCCCCAAACTTTAAGAAACGACAACTTTGGTTTCTTGCCAAACCATAGTTCATAAGGCGTCGTCTCAACGGATTTTGATGGTGCCCTATTTAACGTGAATGCGGCCGTCTCTAAAGCATAACCCCAAAACGATAGCGGTAAATCAGTAAGAGACATCATAGATCGCACCATATCTAGTAAAGTATGATTACGACGTTCGGACACACCATTACGCTGTGGTGTTCCGGGTGGCGTGAGTTGCGAAACTATTCCACAATTTTTCAAATGTACACCAAACTCGTAACTCAAATATTCTCCTCCACGATCAGACCGTAGAAATTTTATTTTCTTGTTACGATGATTTTCAACCTCACTCTGAAATTCTTTGAACTTTTCAAATGTTTCAGACTTATGTTTCATCAAGTAGATATACCCATATCTGCTTAAATCATCTGTGAAGGTGAGAAAATAACGATATCCGCCACGAGCCTCAATATTCATCGGACCACATACATCGGTATGTATGATTTCCAACAAATCTGTTGCTCTCTCCATAGTACCGGAGAACGGTGTTTTAGTCATCTTGCCTATGAGGCACGGTTCGCAAGTACCAAGTGATTCATAATCAAGTGGTTCCAAAAGCCCATCAGTATGGAGTTTCTTCATGCGCTTTACACCGATATGACCTAAACGGCAGTGCCACAAATAAGTTGCACTATCATTATTAACTTTGCATCTTTTGGCTTCTACATTATGAATATGTGTATTACTATCTTCGAGATTCAATAAGAATAGACCACTCTTCAAAGGTGCATGACCATAAAAGATATTATTTATATAAATAGAACAACCATTATTCTCTGATTTAAATGAATAACCGTCTCGCATTAAACAAGATCCAGATATAATGTTCATGCTCAACGCTGGCACCAAATAACAATTATTTAGGTCTAATATTAATCCCGAAGGTAGATGTAGAGGTAACGTGCGGACCGCGATCACATCGACTTTGGAACCGTTTCCCACGCGCATCGTCACCTCGTCCTTTGCTAGCGTCCGCTTATTCCGTAGTCCCTGTTTCGAGTTGCAAATATTAGCAATAGAACCAGTATCAAATACCCAGGTGCTACTGCGAGCTCTAGTAAGGTACACATCAATAACATGTATATCACATATACCTTTGCTCACTTTGCCATCCTTCTTATCCGCCAAATACTTGGGGCAGTTCCGCTTCCAGTGTCCAGTCTGCTTGCAGTAGAAGCACTCAGTTTCAGGCTTAGGTCCAGACTTGGGTTTCTTCTCTTGAGCAGCAACTTGCTTGCTGTTCTTCTTGAAGTTTCCCTTCTTCTTCCCTTTGCCCTTTTTCTTGAAACTAGTGGTTTTGCTAACCATCAACACTTGATGCTCCTTCTTGATTTCTACCTCCGCAGCTTTCAGCATTGCGAAGAGCTCGGGAATAGTCTTGTTCATCCCTTGCATATTATAGTTCATCACGAAGCTCTTGTAGCTTGGTGGCAGTGATTGGAGAATTCTGTCAATGACGCAGTCATCTGGAAGATTAACTCCCATCTGAATCAAGTGATTATTATACCCAGACATCTTGAGTATATGCTCACTGACAGAACTGTTCTCCTCCATCTTACAGCTATAGAACTTATTGGAGACTTCATATCTCTCAATTCGGGCATTTGCTTGAAATATTAACTTCAACTCCTGGAACATCTCATATGCTCCATGATGTTCAAAACGTCGTTGAAGTCCCAATTCTAAGCCGTAAAGCATGGCACACTGAACTATCGAGTAGTCATCAGCTTTGCTCTGCCAGACGTTCATAACATCTGGCGTTGCTCCAGCAGCAGGCCTGGCACCCAGCGGTGCTTCCAGGACGTAATTCTTCTGTGCAACAATGAGGATAATCCTCAGGTTACGGACCCAGTCCGTGTAATTGCTACCATCATCTTTCAACTTTGCTTTCTCAAGGAACGCATTAAAATTCAACGGAACAACAGCACGAGCCATCTATCTACAATCAACATAAACAAGCAAGATACTATCAGGTACTAAGTTCATGATAAGTTTAAGTTCAGTTAATCAAATTACTTAGGAACTCCCACTTAGATAGACATCCCTCTAATCCTCTAAGTGATCACGTGATCCAAATCAACTAAACCATAACCGATCATCACGTGAGATGGAGTAGTTTTCAATGGTGAACATCGTCATGTTGATCATATCTACTATATGATTCACGCTCGACCTTTCGGTCTCTGTGTTCCGAGGCCAGATCTGCATATGCTAGGCTCGTCAAGTATAACCTGAGTATTCTGCGTGTGCAAAACTGGCTTGCACCCGTTGTAGATGGACGTAGAGCTTATCACACCCGATCATCACGTGGTGTCTGGGCACGACGAACTTTGGCAACGGTGCATACTCAGGGAGAACACTTCTTGATAATTTAGTGAGAGATCATCTTATAATGCTACCGTCAATCAAAGCAAGATAAGATGCATAAAAGGATAAACATCACATGCAATCAATATAAGTGATATGATATGGCCATCATCATCTTGTGCTTGTGATCTCCATCTCCGAAGCACCGTCATGATCACCATCGTCATCGGCGTGCCACCTTGATCTCCATCGTAGCATCGTTGTCGTCTCGCCAATCTTATGCTTCCACGACTATCACTACCGCTTAGTAATAAAGTAAAGCATTACATCGCGATTGCATTGCATACAATAAAGCGACAACCATATGGCTCCTGCCAGTTGCCGATAACTCGGTTACAAAACATGATCATCTCATACAATAAAATCAGCATCATGCCTTGACCATATCACATCACAACATACCCTGCAAAAACAAGTTAGACGTCCTCTACTTTGTTGTTGCAAGTTTTACGTGGCTGCTACGGGCTTAAGTAAGAACTCATCTCACCTACGCATCAAAACCACAACGATAGTTCGTCAAATAGACTCCGTTTTAACCTTCTCAAGGACCGGGCGTAGTCATACTTGGTTCAACTAAAGTTGGAGAGACAGTCTTCCGCAAGCCATCTATGTGCAAAGCACGTCGAGGGAACCGGTCTCGCGTAAGAGTACGCGTAAGGTTGGTCCGGATCGTCTCAACCAGCAATACCGCCGAACCAAAGTATGACATGCTGGTAGGCAGTATGACTTGTATCGCCCACAACTCACTTGTGTTCTACTCGTGCATATAACATCAAACCATAAAACCTAGGCTCGGATGCCACTGTTGGGGAACGCAGTAATTTCAAAAAATTTCCTACGCACACGCAAGATCATGGTGATGCACAGCAACGAGAGGGGAGAGTGTTGTCTACGTACCAACGCAGACCGACTGCGGAAGCGATCACACAACGTAGAGGAAGTAGTCGTACGTCTTCTTCCCGATCCGACCGATCCAAGCACCGTTACTCCGGCACCTCCGAGTTCTTAGCACACGTTCAGCTCGATGACGATCCTCGGGCTCCGATCCAGCAAAGCGTCGAGGAAGAGTTCCGTCAGCATGACGGCGTGGTGACGATCTTGATGTTCTACCGACGCAGGGCTTCGCCTAAGCTCTACAACGATATGACCGAGGTGGAATTTGGTGGCAGGGGCACCGCACACGGCTAAGGAACGATCTCAAGGATCAAGTTGTGTGTCTTGGGGTGCCCCCTGCCCCCGTATATAAAGGTTGGAGGAGGGGAGCCGGCCGGCCAAGGGAGAGGAGGCGCAGGGGAGTCCTACTCCCACCGGGAGTAGGACTCCTCCCCCCAATCCTAATCCTATTAGGACTCCCGGGGGGAAAAGGAGAGAGAAGGGGGGCCGGCCCCTATCCTAGTCCTACTAGGACTTTGGGAAGGGGGGCGCCGGCCAGCTTGTGGGCTTTCCCTTTTTTTTCCTTTTCCACTAAGGCCCAATAGGCCCATTAGTCTCCTGGGGGGTTCCGGTAACCCTCCCGGTATTCCGGTAAAATCCCGATTTCACCCGGAACACTTCCGATGTCCAAACATAGGCTTCCAATATATCAATCTTTACGTCTCGACCATTTCGAGACTCCTCGTCATGTCCGTGATCTCATCCGGGACTCCGAACAACCTTCGGTACATCAAAATGCATAAACTCATAATAACTGTCATCGTAACGTTAAGCGTGCGGACCCTACGGTTCGAGAACAATGTAGACATGACCGAGACACGTCTCCGGTCAATAACCAATAGCGGGACCTGGATGCCCATATTGGCTCCTACATATTCTACGAAGATCTTTATCGATCAGACCGCATAACATCATACGTTGTTCCCTTTGTCATCGGTATGTTACTTGCCCGAGATTCGATCGTCGGTATCCAATACCTAGTTCAATCTCGTTACCGGAAAGTCTCTTTACTCGTTCCGTAATACATCATCTCACAACTAACACATTAGTTGCAGTGCTTGCAAGGCTTATGTGATGTGCATTACCGAGAGGGCCCAGAGATACCTCTCCGACAATCGGAGTGACAAACCCTAATCTCGAAATACGCCAACCCAACATCTACCATTGGAGACACCTGTAGTACTCCTTTATAATCACCCAGTTACGTTGTGACGTTTGGTAGTACCCAAAGTGTTCCTCCGGTAAACGGGAGTTGCATAATCTCATAGTTATAGGAACATGTATAAGTCATGAAGAAAGCAATAGCAACATACTAAACGATCGGGTGCTAAGCTAATGGAATGGGTCATGTCAATCAGATCATTCTACTAATGATGTGACCTTGTTAATCAAATAACAACTCCTTGTTCATGGTTAGGAAACATAACCATCTTTGATTAACAAGCTAGTCAAGTAGAGGCATACTAGTGACATTCCGTTGGTCTATGTATTCACACATGTATTATGTTTCCGGTTAATACAATTCTAGCATGAATAATAAACATTTATCATGATATAAGGAAATAAATAATAACTTTATTATTGCCTCTAGGGCATATTTCCTTCAGCTATGTGGAACACCATATCTGAATGTTAACTCTCTGATGAAGCTGACAGTAGTACTGGCTTCAAGGTTCTTGATAGGTTTGGCTTTAATCCACTTGGTGAACTTGTCGACTGCTACAAGCACATGAGTGAATCCACTCCTACCAGTCCTCCGAGGTCCAACCATGTCCAATCCCCAAACAGCAAAGGGCCAGACGAGTGGAATAGTCTTCAGGGCCGACGCAGGCTTGTGAGACATGTTGGAGTAAAACTGGCAACCTTCACATTTGTCGAATATTTCTTTTGCCATGTCATTTGCCCGTGGCCAGTAAAATCCCGCTTGGTATGCTTTGGCCACAATGGTCCGAGAGGACGCATGGTGACCACAGGTCCCCGAGTGGATGTCATTGAGGACCACTCGACCTTCTTCAGGTGTTATGCATTTCTGGCAAACTCCAGTCACACTTTCTCTGAATAACTGCCCTATTATCATAGTAAAGGCTTTAGATCGACGGACGATCTATCGAGCCTCTTCTTCATCCTCTGGGAGTTTCTTTCTAAGAATGTACGTGATATATGGTACTATCCAATCTGGGGTGATGACCAAAACCTCCATAATCAAATCGACCACGGCTGGAACCTCGATTTCAGTCGGATCGGTGGCACTCTTCGGCTGCGGGGGCTCTTCAGTGAAGGGATCTTCTTGAACTGAAGGTGTATGGATATGCTCCAGGAACGCATTGCTGGGAATGGCTTCCCTTTTGGAGCCTATCTTTGCCAGATCATCGGCTGCTTCATTTTTCAGTCAAGGGATGTGATGGAGCTCTCACCCCTCAAACCTCTTTTCTAGCTTTCTCACTGCATTGCAATAACCAGTCATACATGGGCTTCTGACGTCCCACTCCTTCATCACCTGATTGACCACTAAATTCGAGTCGCCATATGATAACCCACAAGTATAGGGGATCGCAACAGTTTTCGAGGGTAGAGTATTCAACCCAAATTTGTTGATTCGACACAAGGGGAGCCAAAGAATATTCTCAAGTATTAGCAGCTGAGTTGTCAATTCAACCACACCTGGAAACTTAGCATCTGCAGCAAAGTGTTTAGTAGCAAAGTAATATGATAGTGGTGATAACGATAACAAAGTAAAGACAGCAAAAGTAATGTTTTTGGTATTTTTGTAGTGATTGTAACAATAACAACGGAAAAGTAAATAAGCGTAAACCAGTATATGGAAAACTCGTAGGCACCGGATCAATGATGGATAATTATGCCGGATGTGGTTCATCATGTAACAGTCATAACATGGGGTGACACAGAACTAGCTCCAGTTCATCAATATAATGTAGGCATGTATTCCGTAAATAGTCATACGTGCTTATGGAAAAGAACTTGCATGACATCTTTTGTCCTACCCTCCCGTTGCAGCGGGGTCCTATTGGAAACTAAGGGATATTAAGGCCTCCTTTTAATAGAGAACCGGAACAAAGCATTAACACATAGTGAAGACATGAACTCCTCAAACTATGGTCATCATCGGGAGTGGTCCCGATTATTGTCACTTCGGGGTTGCCGGATCATAACACATAGTAGGTGACTGTAGACTTGCAAGATAGGATCTAGAACTCACATATATTCATGAATACATAATAGGTTCAGATCTGAAATCATGGCACTCGGACTCTAGTGACAAGCATTAAGCATAGCAAAGTCATAGCAACATCAATCTCAGAACATAGTGGATACTAGGGATCAAACCCTAACAAAACTAACTCGATTACATGATAAATCTCATCCAAACCATCACCGTCCAGCAAGCCTACGATGCAATTACTCACGCATGGCGGTGAGCATCATGAAATTGGTGATGGAGGATGGTTGATGATGACGACGGCGACGAATCCCCCTCTCCGGAGCCCCGAACGGACTCCAGATCAGCCCTCCCGAGAGAGATTAGGGCTTGGCGGCGGCTTCGTATTGTAAAACGCGATGAAACTTTCTCTTTGATTTTTTCTCCTCGAAAGCCAATATATGGAGTTGGAGTTGGTGTCGGAGGGCCACCAGGGGGCCCACGAGGTAGGGGGGCGTGCCCAGGGGGAGGGGCGCGCCCCCCACCCTCGTGGACAGGGTGTGGGCCCCTTGGTCTTCATCTTTGGCGAGGATTTTTTATTATTTATTCTAAGATATTCCGTGGAGTTTCAGGTCATTCCGAGAACTTTTGTTTTCTGAACATAAAACAACACCATGGCAATTCTGCTGAAAACAGCGTCAGTCCGGGTTAGTTCCATTCAAATCATACAAGTTAGAGTCCAAAACAAGGGCAAAAGTGTTTGGAAAAGTAGATACGACGGAGACGTATCAACTCCCCCAAGCTTAAACCCTTGCTTGTCCTCAAGCAATTCAGTTGACAAACTGAAAGAGAAAAAGAAAAACTTTTACAAACTCTGTTTGCTCTTGTTATTGTAAACATGAAAAACCAGCATTCATGTTTCAGCAATTATTATTAACTAACCATACTCACAATAACACGTAGGTCTCACAATTACTCATATCAATGGCATAATCAGCTAGCGAGCCATAATAATAAAACTCGGATGACAACACTTTCTCAAAATAATCATAACATGATATAACAAAATGGTATCTCGCTAGCCCTTTCTGAGACCGCAAAACATAAATGCAGAGCACCTTTAAAGATCAAGGACTGACTAAACATTGTAATTCATGGTAAAAAAGATCCAGTCAAATCATACCCAATATAAACCAATCATAATGAATGCAAACGACAGTGTGCTCTCGAGCGGGTGCTTTTTAATAAGAAGGGTGATGACTGAACATAAAAGTAAATAGATAGGCCCTTCGCAGAGGGAAGTAGGGATTTGTAGAGGTGCCAGAGCTCGATTTTTGAAATAGAGATAAATAATATTTTGAGCGGCATACTTTCACTGTCAACGTAACAACTATGAGATGGCTGTATCTTCCATACTACATGCATTATAGGCAGTTCCCAAACAGAATGGTAAAGGTTTATACTCCCCCTCCTCCACAAGCATCAATCCATGGCTTGCTCGAAACAACGAGTGCCTCCAACATTCAACGGGTCCCAGGGGGAGTTTTGTTTAATTATTTTGATTTGCTTTGATCTTTTTGGATCATGGGACTGGGCATCCCGGTTACCGGCCCTTTCTCGTGAATGAGGAGCGGAGTCCACTCCTCTTGAGAATAACCCACCTAGCATGGAAGATATAGGCAGCCATAGTTGCACATGAGCTGCTCGAGCATACAAAACAGTATTTCATTGGAAGGTTTGAAGTTTGGCACATACAAATTTACATGGAACGGCAGGTAGATACCGCATATAGGAAGGTATAGTGGACTTGTAACATCCTGATTTTTCGAGAGTCAATTTTTTTTCTAAGCCAAGGGATGTTGCAACATAATCTTTAATTATATATTTTGGAGGTTGCTCAAATTAATATCAAGTTGTTTGGAATTAATTTAGCACATGTCAGGTGGAAAATATTTTCCGTAATATCCTGAGTCGATTTATTCGTTCGTAGTATTTCATTTAAGTTCTTCTTGTTTTTTTTGTTACTTTGATTTTTGGATTTTTGAAGACCTTTGAGTTGTCCTTGTTTCTGTTCCTCCTGTAGCAATCCTAGTAAAAGAAATCAATATTATATTATATTGATTTTCTTTTCTTCTCTCTCCTTTCATTTCTCTTTCTTTATTGGTCTTTGAACCAATACGTGCATCCTAGCCTAGCTATTGTCGGCATATTGCACGTATGCATCATTGGTCACACACATCCACGTATGCACTGGGCCATCTCTTCTCTATGTTTTTTTAGTGTCCAGCCACCAAAGAAACTTGGCCCAAGGCCCTACCAGCAGGCCAACGGCCCAGCCGAGTGAGCGAGCGGACGGCTCGGCTCTTCTCCTTCCTCCCGCACTCACGTGCACGTACCTGTACACTTAACAAAGAAGAAACGCCATGGCGGCTGCCTCTTCTTTTTCCTTCAAATCCCATTAATCCCTTCACCGTTTCCATTCGTCATCAACACAAGAATTACTCACCACTCAACGACGAGTCCGTTCAGTCTAATGGCTCCACTCATGATGCGCTTAATCTCATGCAAGTAACTGACGAAGTTATTGGACCAACATGGCATTCACCTCCTGATCTCCCTCCTCCGGCTACCATTCGGCAGACCCTTCGCGTCACGACGTGCGCCAGGAGCACCTCTATAAAAGCCCATCATCCCGTCCTCAAATTCCTTTCCAATCACTCGTAATCCACCCCGCAATACAGCCCCATCTCTACTGTTCTTTGACTACCGTCGCCTAAGGTGAGCATCCTAGTCCAATTCCTCCCACCAACAGAATCCCCTTGCCAAAGCCTACCTCCTAGACATCATTTCCCAGTCGTTGGCAATCATTGGCCGCGCGCACAATGGAGCCGTGCCGCTGCTCTATTCAGGACTGACGTCGACGTCAACCGTCGATCGTCCGTTATGTCCATCCGTGTCCCGGTGCCTTCTCGTCACTAGGAGCATCACTCACCACCATCTCTTCATCACCGGAGTTCGGACGACGACGACGACGCGCACCGGCGCTCGCTCGCTCAACACCACCGGTTCCATCTCCAACGACTACTCGGTGACCCAAAACCAATGCTAAACCCATAGGCCATTTCGATGATGCTAGGAGCGAGTTAATTGTTTTGTTTGAATAGATGTTTAATTGTGTTATTTTTTTTATTAAGTACGTATGATGTTTTGTGTAAGTAATCATGTGTAGTTAGTTATATTTTTGTTATGTTCGTAGCATGCTTAGGGTATTTCCTAATTATTGTTGTGACTCTAGGATTATTTAGAATGTCGTAGAATTTGTTTCGGTTTTATTAAATTAGTGATGCATGATAATACAATTTGTTAAAAAAAAATTCGTACATAGACATGTGCGTGAATACTGTGGGAGCAATATTACCATGCGTAGAAACAGTCATGTTTTAGTTTAATTGCGATAGGATTATAATTGTGGTTTAATATTTTTATCGGGTGATGTTGTGAGTCATATCATGTGCATGATTTTTTTGTTACAAGAGTTGATCATGCTATGACTAGCTTATTTTGATCCATTTGGTACATATGTTTTAGATTATTATTATTTTAGATGCCGCATGGTTTGTGCATATAATGTTTTGGAATCATTTTATAATCATATTTGTTTGATGTCATGTAGTTTATCTAGTTTAGTCGTGAAGTTGCATAGTTTGGTTAGCGTTTTCGATACTTGTGGTCAACTACAATATTTTGTGTTTTGTTAAAATGCTATTAACAGTTGTGAATATTTAGATGTTATCTAAATATTGATTTGTGGGTAAATGTTGTATTGCCATGCTATGTTGAGTCTTGACGTTCAAATGCATAGGATAGTTATTGTTTTGTGTTTATGTCATGTCAGTCATTGTTCTTTATAGTTAGCCGAAGTATTTGTATTGGGCACTAATAAAGTCCAGTTGGCGTATTGCTATTTAGAACGTTAGACATGATGTGCGAGTTTTTCTTAGTCACCCAACCAATCCGTTCAATCCCTCTACTCATCATCAATCGATCTACCTCCTTCAAAATCTCCATATCCATCCACATCTTTCTACCAATCCTTCCTATATTGTTGTTTCATTTGGATGTTATTTGGATTTTATTGCTTGTTATTTATTATGCTTCGCCGTTAATGCGAGTAGGAGGCGACGGTACGGGAGAGGAGCACTACGAGGAAGAAGGAAACGGGGGACTTGACAACGAAGGCATGCCTCCTTCTTTGATCATACTTATCCTATGGTTTAAAAAATTGCATTGAGTTTTATTGTTACTATATGCATGCTATTTTAATTCTCGTAGCTAGCATGTCAATTGATACATTACCTTGATCTGCTTGTCGCCTAATTACTTGACACCTGAGTAGAAGTATAAGGTTCCAGTAGAGTAGAAATGCTTAGCCATACTTATCTCCCTATAGGTGCCTCGTTGAATGACCTCTGAGTCATTGACAGTTGAAACTTAACGCTGAGCTAGGCCAGTTGGCCTTGTTGACCTTCTCTATCCTCTTCTACTCTGGATGAAACTTACCATCTGAATTGAATACTGGCGCGAGCGACAGCTGAATCAAAGATTGAAGGAGCGATTGGCCGCCCTTCATGAGTTGAAGGGGGCAATCAGTCGTCCGTGCCGTATGAGGCCTAATAAGTCTTGGATTTGAAGATTGTGATAACAGTACAACCACATGCTATATGGGCACTGGCTTGGTTGATTAGTTAGTTCACTCTTATTGTCGTCATCGCTGTACCGCAGATGGGATAGCTGCCTTGCGAGGAGTATCCTCGGCACAAAAGGGGGGCCCGGACTGTGAACTGCGGTTACTTCCGTGTTGAAACCTAGTGGGCTTGGCACAGTAAGTTTGGTCTAATGAAAGACCTCGTCACAATCTCCCTGCCAGTATACCAAATGGTTTACTATGCCAGCGGCCACTGGTGGCAACAAGTCGGGATTGTGTCATGTGGGTAAAGTGTACAACCTCTGCAGAGTGTAAAACTATTCGAATAGCCGTGTCCACGGTCATGGACAACACATGAATCTTTCTTGACGTACAGGACCTGTCTTGCTTATTCCCTCTTTGCCCCTATTCTTGAAACCTATGAAGGATGTGAGTTGATCGAGGATCCTCACTTGATGAAAGTTGTTCTGGAGATAAACATGTTTTCATCTAAAATTGCTTTTATCCAACTGTTGTATTTGTTAAACAAAATTAGCTTTACGCAAATGAGCCATACAGCCTTCCTTTGAAGCCACATGTAGTTATTAGGTCCTTCCCCGTGGGAGGCATGTTGAGTACGTAATGTACTCATGGCAATACTTTTGTTGAACAACAGAGATCTATGAAGACGAGGGCGTCGACTACGACTATTATGATGATCCTGAGGAGTGAGGACACGTTGACTACATCGACTGCCTGTGGCTGAGATGGAGTCGCTATGTATTTATATATTCTGCTGTGTTTCTGGTTGTAATAAGTGTCATGAGACATTTCACTATGTATGCCTTGTGGCAAGAGTTATCAAACTTATACATATTTTATTGTTCTGCAAGGATACCATTTTCGCTGTGTTGTCAAGTTGATCCTGGATTGACAAATATACACAGGAGGGTCTAGAAATAATTTCCAGGTTCTCACAGAAGTGGTATCAGAGCCGACGTCGACCTAGTAACGTGGCCTTAGTTGGAAATGGAAAGCCTTAGGAATTATTTCTGCAAAATATTTTTAAAAAATTTCTAGTATTTCGCTTCTACTTTCTTTTATTAAATTGTGTACTGATTCTCTTCTTATTCAAATATGTAGATGGTGATATCATCGTCACGCCGGATTGAGAAGTTTGGCAACCTCGGTCTTCAGTTTCGGGACATGCTCACATGCTTAGGCTTCAACAAGGATCCAGAGGTTTCCGGACACTCCTACCGCATGATCGGGGGCGAGGAACGTTTCAAGGTCAACTTGGTGGTCTATCCAAGGATGGAGGAACAGACCAGCAGTTACCGATGCACTTATGATGGCGAAGACTTCTTTGATGCTGTCATTGGAGTGGTTCATCAGGCGATGCATCGAATAGCCGGACTTCATCAGGACGAGCTGAGGCACACCCCGTTCCGGTACTTCACTTTCCGTATTGGGGACGGAGCGATTCAGCAGAACTTGGGGTACATGGAGGAGGATGATCCCACGATCATTCGTATGGCGTCACTTACCCTTGGACTTGAGCAAAACCTTGCTATGACTACGGCTATGATGGAGGAGAACCGTCAACGCTTAGAGTTTTACCAGGAGCGTGTGGAGATACTTGAGGAGAGATTGGTGGAGGCGAACACTTCCTTAGCCGCTGCCCATGAAGCACGGGAGGCCGCTGAGGCAGTTGCAGAGCAGGGTATCACCGCGACGAACGCTATGCTTGCCATGGAGAATGGTGACCAACAGGAAATGCCACCAGAGGACCCTACACCTCCTCCACGCCAGAGGCTTCATCCACGCATCAAGATAACGCGGACGAAGAAGAGCGCTCTAGCGAAGAAGCGTCGCCTGACACATCGCGCCATTGCACCTTCAGCACCGCCTGCACCTCCAGCACCACCGACTCGCGAGCAGCAGCTTGACGACACTGAGGAGGAGACTGAGCCTGAGGAGAGAGTTCCTGCTACGCCAGAGGGGACCGCATCACCACCATCCGGGCTTCGCTTTGCATCAGCACCTACCCACCAGTATGATGGAGATTTCAGCGAGTAGATGGACTATAGGAACCATGAGCGAAATCTTTGATGAAGCGAGTGAATGTTAGTTATTTTCATGTTTGCTATGTCCATGGTAGACTATACCGATATATGTGGTATAGCTACTATGTTATCCAGTACTTTTATGCTTGTGTGTTTTAATTGGAGTTTTATCTGGAGTTCAGTTGCTGGTTTATTTGTTCATTTGTTATCATATTGGGTTGTGGGTTAGATATTTCCCTCTCTTCTATTCTAACACTGGGAGGCCAACAGGATGGATGCTAATCGCGGTGGTCGTGTCCATGGAGCACGCGGACGTGGTCGGGGTCGTGGACGTGGACGTGGTCGTGGACCAGGTTTTGAGGAACATGTCTTTGAAGAAAACTTTGAGGAGGGACATGTCCATGATACCGACTCTGACTCTAGAGGAGATGATGTGCCACCACCGCCGCCGCCACCCAATATGGCACAGATGATGTTGATGCAAACACAGATACTTCAGTAGCTTGTAGCCAATGTTGCGAACCAGAATCAGGGTCAACCACCACAGTCGGGATTTGCTGAGTTCATGAGGGCAAAACCGCCAACTTTTGAGGGATCAGCAGACCCACTTGATGCTGATGATTGGTTGAAGGACATCAGGAAGACACTCAACTTTGCCAATTGCACTGTGGCTAATCGTGTCAAGTTTGCAGCACACCAGCTCAAGGGTGTGGCTGCAGATTGGTGGGAGAATTATTGTGAAGCTCATGAGGATGCCCAAACTATCACTTGGAATGAGTTTGTAGAAGCTTTTCGCACTGCACATATTCCTGCGGGCATCATGGAGCTGAAGAGGGATGAGTTTCAAGCTCTTACTCAAGGAAAGATGACAGTGTCTGAATATCTGAGTCGTTTCACGCAACTGGCACGTTATGGAAGGGCAGATATTCCAACTGAAGCTGACAAGACTGCCAAGTTTTTGAAGGGGTTGAACCCTGGGTTGAAGGACAGGCTGCTATCTCACGATTTCCTTACCTTTCAAGCACTTGTCAACAAGGCTATACTCCAGGAGAACTCAAGAAGGGAGTTAGAGGAGCACCGCAAGCGTAGGGCACCACAGAATCACCATGGGGCAGGTAGCTCCCGACAGAAGATTGGTCATCATCCTGGCTATCGTGCACAGTATGTCAAGCCATCAAGGCCCAACAACACCTATCAGCCAAATGCATATAAGACTCCACGAGCTGAAGTGGGAGGTAATCATGCTAATACAGCTGGAAAGGCATGCTTCAGTTGTGGGCAAGAGGGTCACTTTGCTGTTGCATGTCCCAACAAGAACACCGGTCCCACTCCAGTGAAGTTCAACTTGGGTTCTGCAGCTAAGACACCTGCAGCAGGACGTGGCCGAGGCATTCTCAATACACCCGGGGGTGCACCTCATGCATCAGGACGTGGCAGGGTCAACAATGTCACCATCGAGCAGGCTCATGAAGCACCGGATGTTGTTCTTGGTATGTTTCCGATCAACTCAAATTATGGTTCAGTGCTATTTGATTCTGGAGCTTCCCATTCGTTCATTTCAAAAAGCCTTGCTGAAAAACATTTATTTCCAACCAAGTGTATGAGTCGGGTTTGGATGATAAAATCACCTGGGGGTATTTTAAGGACTGGACTAAAGTGTCCTAAAGTGGCCATAGTTATAGAAGGAGTGGAGTTTCTAGCAAACCTTATCATGTTAGACTCCACAGGTTTGGATGTGATTTTGGGTATGGATTGGTTAAGTAAACACAAGGCACTAATAGATTGTGCTGGTCCTTCGGTTAATTTAACTAGCATTGAAGGGGCCACTGTGGAATACCAAGCTAGGATTGCACCTCAACCCGAGGTTGATTGCATGCTGAACAAAGTGAAGGAGTTAACTTTGGAGGATGTTCAAGTGGTGAAGGAATATCCAGATGTCTTTCCGGATGAATTGCCTGGATTGCCACCAGACCGTGAGATTGAATTTGTCATTGAGTTGATACCGGGCACGGCTCCTATTGCAAAGAGACCTTATAAGATGACAGCGAATGAATTAGCCGAGTTGAAGAAGCAAATTCAGGAGTTAGAAGAGAAGGGTTACATTAGGCCGAGCACATCACCATGGGGCGCACCTGTACTGTTTGTGAAAAAGAAAGATGGTAGCATGCGCATGTGTGTGGATTACCGAGCGTTGAATGCAGCAACTATTAAGAATAAGTATCCCCTGCCAAGGATTAATGACTTGTTTGAACAGTTGAAGGGAGCACGTGTGTTTTCCAAAATAGATCTCCGATCAGGATACCACCAGTTAAAGATTCGCCCGCAAGATGTTCCAAAGACCGCCTTTGTTACTCGATATGGTCTCTATGAGTTTTTGGTAATGTATTTTGGACTCACGAATGCACCAGCTTACTTCATGTATCTCATGAACAGCGTATTCATGAATTGCTTGGATAAGTTTGTTGTAGTGTTCATCGATGATGTTTTGATCTATTCCCGGAGTGAAGAAGAGCACAAGAAACACCTTCGAGTGGTTTTGGAGAGGCTAAGGGCTCATCAACTCTATGCCAATTTTAGTAAGTGCGAATTCTGGTTGAAACAAGTGGACTTTCTAGGACACGTTATCTCAGCCGAAGGAGTTACCATGGATCCAGCAAAGGTGGAAGCAGTACTCAGTTGGAAGCAACCCAAGAATGTGTCAGAAATACGCAGTTTCCTTGGACTAGCCGGGTATTACCGTCGGTTCATTGAAGATTTTTCCCGAATAGCTAGACCTATGACTCAGTTGTTGAAGAAAGCTAAAAAGTTTGAGTGGTCAGAAGCTTGTGAAGCGAGTTTCCAAGAACTCAAGAGGAGGTTGACAACTGGTCCAGTATTGGTATTGCCAGATATTCAACAAGATTTTGAAGTGTATTGCGATGCTTCTCAACAGGGTTTGGGGTGTGTGCTGATGCAACAAGGAAAGGTTGTAGCTTATTCATCGAGACAGCTACGCCCTCATGAGGTTAACTATCCCACACATGATTTAGAATTAGCCGCCGTAGTGCATGCCTTGAAAACTTGGAGGCACTACCTTATCGGAAATAGGTGTGAGATATACTCGGATCATAAGAGTTTGAAGTACATTTTCACACAACCGGATTTGAATCTCAGACAAAGAAGGTGGCTAGATTTGATCAAGGACTATAATCTGAATATTAACTACCATCCTGGTAAAGCCAATGTCGTAGCTGATGCACTGAGCAAGAAAGTTTATGTCAACAATGTGATGATTCAGAAGGAAGCGCCAGAACTTTATGAGGAAATTCGAAAGATGAATCTGTATGTGAACCTTGCTGAAAATGGTGAAATGTTAGAGGTCAAGTTTACTCTCCAAGATCAGGTGCGAGAAGCGTAGAAGGAAGACAAGGGAATTGCAGAGATTCGTGAGAAAATCAAATTGGGAGAAGCACCCGACTATAGAGAAGATGAGAATGGAAACATATGGTTTCGAGACCGTTTGTTGGTGCCAGACCAAAAGGAGATCAAGGACACGATCATGAAGGAAGCTCATGATTCAGCATACTCAATACACCCTGGAAGTACAAAGATGTATAATGATCTTCGTGGTAGTTTTTGGTGGTCTAATATGAAGCGAGAAATTGCTGAGTATGTTTCACAGTGTGATGTATGTCGAAGGGTCAAGGCGGAGCATCAGAAGCCCGCGGGACTACTACAACCACTTAAGGTTCCAGTGTGGAAATGGGAAGAAATTGGAATGGACTTTATCACGGGCCTTCCAAGGACATCTTCTGGATTTGATTCTATTTGGGTCATAGTGGACAGATGGACAAAGTCAGCTCATTTCATTCCAGTAAAGACTACCTATGGTGGAGAGAAGCTCGCAGAGTTGTATATGGCAAGAATCATTGGTGCACATGGAGTTCCTAAGAGGATAGTGTCAGATCGAGGTACTCAGTTTACCTCGCGATTTTGGAAGAAAATACATGAAGTTCTGGGAACTCAGTTGGATTTCAGTACAGCATATCACCCACAGACTGATGGACAAACGGAACGGGTAAACCAAATTCTTGAAGACATGCTTCGAGCTTGTGCTTTGACTTATCAGCGTAGTTGGGATAAGAGCCTTCCTTATGCTGAGTTTTCTTATAACAACAGTTATCAAGCAAGTATAAAGATGGCTCCTTTTGAGGCTTTATATGGACAAAAGTGTCGTACACCTCTTAACTGGCATGAAGTAGGTGAAAACCAAGTGTTTGGTCCTGACACGTTGGAAGAGGCGGACAAGCAAGTGAAAATGATTCAAGAAAGGTTGAAGGCAGCCCAGTCTAGACAGAAGGCTTATTCAGATAAACGTCGTCATGACATATCATTCAAGATAGGAGATGATGTGTACCTGAAGGTATCTCCACTACGTGGAATGCGTCGATTTGGAATCAAGGGTAAGCTAGCACCCCGCTACATTGGTCCGTTTGGGATTACCGCTCGACGTGGAGAGGTAGCCTATCAGTTGGCACTCCCAGAGAAGTTGTCAAATGTGCACAATGTTTTCCATGTGTCACAGTTGAAGAAGTGTTTTAAGAAACCCAAGGAAGAGGTGCAGAAGACTTCACTTGACAATATAGAAGTCAAGGATGACCTGACATATGAAGAGTATCCTATCAAGATTCTTGATGAACAGTTGCGTACAACTAGGAGAAAGGTGATCAAACTTTGCAAGGTGCAGTGGAGCAATCACACTGAGAAGGAAGCAACTTGGGAGCGAGAAGACGACCTCAGGGAGGAGTTCCCAAATCTTTTCTCTTAGCTCTGAATCTCGGGGTCGAGATTCCTTGTAAGGGGGGTAGAGTTGTAACATCCTGATTTTTCGAGAGTCAATTTTTTTCTAAGCCAAGGGATGTTGCAACATAATCTTTAATTATATATTTTGGAGGTTGCTCAAATTAATATCAACTTGTTTGGAATTAATTTAGCACATGTCAGGTGGAAAATATTTTCCGTAATATCCTGAGTCGATTTATTCGTTCGTAGTATTTCATTTAAGTTCTTCTTGTTTTTTTTGTTACTTTGATTTTTGGATTTTTGAAGACCTTTGAGTTGTCCTTGTTTCTGTTCCTCCTCTAGCAATCCTACTAAAAGAAATCAATATTATATTATATTGATTTTCTTTTCTTCTCTCTCCTTTCATTTCTCTTTCTTTATTGGTCTTTGAACCAATACGTGCATCCTAGCCTAGCCATTGTCGGCATATTGCACGTATGCATCATTGGTCACACACATCCACGTATGCACTGGGCCATCTCTTCTCTATGTTTTTTTAGTGTCCAGCCACCAAAGAAACTTGGCCCAAGGCCCTACCAGCAGGCCAACGGCCCAGCCGAGTGAGCGAGCGGACGGCTCGGCTCTTCTCCTTCCTCCCGCACTCACGTGCACGTACCTGTACACTTAACAGAGAAGAAACGCCATGGCGGCTGCCTCTTCTTTTTCCTTCAAATCCCATTAATCCCTTCACCGTTTCCATTCGTCATCAACACAAGAATTACTCCCCACTCAACGACGAGTCCGTTCAGTCTAATGGCTCCACTCGTGATGCGCTTAATCTCATGCAAGTAACTAACGAAGTTATTGGCCCAACATGGCATTCACCTCCTGATCTCCCTCCTCCGGCTACCATTCGGCAGACCCTTCGCGTCACGACGTGCGCTAGGAGCACCTCTATAAAAGCCCCATCATCCCGTCCTCCAATTCCTTTCCAATCACTCGTAATCCACCCCGCAATACAGCCCCATCTCTACTGTTCTTCGACTACCGTCGCCTAAGGTGAGCATCCTAGTCCAATTCCTCCCACCAACAGAATCCCCTTGCCAAAGCCTACCTCCTAGACATCATTTCCTAGTCGTTGGCAATGATTGGCCGCGCGCACAATGGAGCCGTGCCGCTGCTCTATTCAGGACTGACGTCGACGTCAATCGTCGATCGTCCGTTATGTCCATCCGTGTCACGGTGCCTTCTCGTCACTAGGAGCATCACTCACCACCATCTCTTCATCACCGGAGTTCGGACGACGACAACGACGCGCACCGGCGCTCGCTCGCTCAACACCACCGGTTCCATCTCCAACGACTACTCGGTGACCCAAAAGCAATGCTAAACCCATAGGCCATTTCGATGATGCTAGGAGCGAGTTAATTGTTTTGTTTGAATAGATGTTTAATTGGGTTATTATTTTTATTAAGTATGTATGATGTTTTGTGTAAGTAATCATGTGTAGTTAGTTATATTTTTGTTATGTTCGTAGCATGCTTAGGGTATTTCCTAATTATTGTTGTGACTCTAGGATTATTTAGAATGTCGTAGAATTTGTTTCGGTTTTATTAAATTAGTGATGCATGATAATACAATTTGTTAAAAAAAAATTCGTACATAGACATGTGCGTGAATACTGTGGGAGCAATATTACCATGCGTAGAAACAATCATGTTTTAGTTTAATTGCGATAGGATTATAATTGTGGTTTAATATTTTTATCGGGTGATCTTGTGAGTCATATCATGTGCATGATTTTTTGTTACAAGAGTTGATCATGCTATGACTAGCTTATTTTGATCCATTTGGTACATATGTTTTAGATTATTATTATTTTAGATGCCGCATGGTTTGTGCATATAATGTTTTGGAATCATTTTATAATCATATTTGTTTGATGTCATGTAGTTTATCTAGTTTAGTCGTGAAGTTGCATAGTTTGGTTAGCGTTTTCGATACTTGTGGTCAACTACAATATTTTGTGTTTTGTTAAAATGCTATTAACAGTTGTGAATATTTAGATGTTATCTAAATATTGATTTGTGGGTAAATGTTGTATTGCCATGCTATGTTGAGTCTTGACGTTCAAATGCATAGGATAGTTATTGTTTTGTGTTTATGTCATGTCAGTCATTGTTCTTTATAGTTAGCCGAAGTATTTGTATTGGGCACTAATAAAGTCCAGTTGGCGTATTGCTATTTAGAACGTTAGACATGATGTGCGAGTTTTTCTTAGTCACCCAACCAATCCGTTCAATCCCTCTACTCATCATCAATCGATCTACCTCCTTCAAAATCTCCATATCCATCCACATCTTTCTACCAATCCTTCCTATATTGTTGTTTCATTTGGATGTTATTTGGATTTTATTGCTTGTTATTTATTGTGCTTCGCCGTTAATGCGAGTAGGAGGCGACGGTACGGGAGAGGAGCACTATGAGGAAGAAGGAAACGGGGGACTTGACAACGAAGGCATGCCTCCTTCTTTGATCATACTTATCCTATGGTTTAAAAAATTGCATTGAGTTTTATTGTTACTATATGCATGCTATTTTAATTCTCGTAGCTAGCATGTCAATTGATACATTACCTTGATCTGCTTGTCTCCTAATTACTTGACACCTGAGTAGAAGTATAAGGTTCCAGTAGAGTAGAAATGCTTAGCCATACTTATCTCCCTATAGGTGCCTTGTTGAATGACCTCTGAGTCATTGACAGTTGAAACTTAACGCTGAGCTAGGCCAGTTGGCCTTGTTGACCTTCTCTATCCTCTTCTACTCTGGATGAAACTTACCATCTGAATTGAATACTGGCGCGGGCGACAGCTGAATCAAAGATTGAAGGAGCGATTGGCCGCCCTTCATGAGTTGAAGGGGGCAATCAGTCGTCCATGCCGTATGAGGCCTAATAAGTCCTGGATTTGAAGATTGTGATAACAGTACAACCACATGCTATATGGGCACTGGCTTGGTTGATTAGTTAGTTCACTCTTATTGTCGTCATCGCTGTACCGCAGATGGGATAGCTGCCTTGCGAGGAGTATCCTCGGCACAAAAGGGGGGCCCGGACTGTGAACTGCGGTTACTTCCGTGTTGAAACCTAGTGGGCTTGGCACAGTAAGTTTGGTCTAATGAAAGACCTTGTGACAATCTCCCTGCCAGTATACCAAATGGTTTACAATGCCAGCGGCCACTGGTGGCAACAAGTCGGGATTGTGTCATGTGGGTAAAGTGTACAACCTCTGCAGAGTGTAAAACTATTCGAATAGCCGTGTCCACGGTCATGGACAACACATGAATCTTTCTTGATGTACAGGACCTGTCTTGCTTATTCCCTCTTTGCCCCTATTCTTGAAACCTATGAAGGATGTGAGTTGATCGAGGATCCTCACTTGATGAAAGTTGTTCTGGAGATAAACATGTTTTCATCTAAAATTGCTTTTATCCAACTGTTGTATTTGTTAAACAAAATTAGCTTTACGCAAATGAGCCATACAGCCTTCCTTTGAAGCCACATGTAGTTATTAGGTCCTTCCCCGTGGGAGGCATGTTGAGTACGTAATGTACTCATGGCAATACTTTTGTTGAACAACAGAGATCTATGAAGACGAGGGCGTCGACTACGACTATTATGATGATCCTGAGGAGTGAGGACACGTTGACTACATCGACTGCCTGTGGCTGAGATGGAGTCGCTACGTATTTATATATTCTGCTGTGTTTCTGGTTGTAATAAATGTCATGAGACATTTCACTATGTATGCCTTGTGGCAAGAGTTATCAAACTTATACATATTTTATTGTTCTGCAAGGATACCATTTTTGCTGTGTTGTCAAGTTGATCCTGGATTGACAAATATACACAGGAGGGTCTGGAAATAATTTCCGGGTTCTCACAGGACTCATATGGAACAACTTTGGGGTTTAAGGAGTTTGGATGCACAAGCAGTATTCCCGCTTAGTATAGGTGAAGGCACTACTAGAAAAAGGGCTATAGATGGGATTGACACTAATGGCGCACCTGACAAGCGGTGCGCCATTAGTATATACTAATGGCGCTCCACCATCTGGTACGCCATTAGTATATACTAATGGCGCACCACCATCTGGTACGCCATTAGAGTTGAAACTACTTATGGCGCACCTGGCACAGGGTGCGCCATTAGTATCAAATTTTTTTGAACTAGTGCGCCTGTCCAAACATACTAATGGCGCATCCAGACAAAGTGCGCCATTACTAGTTGTAACTAGTAATGGCGCACCTGTCGGAAAGTGCGCCACTAATGTTTTTTTATTATATTTTTATTCCCTTTTTTGCAAAACTACTAATGGCACACTGTTGCACCGTGCGCCATTACTAGTTCAAACTAGTAATGGCGCACTGCGGGACATTGCGCCATTAGTAATTTTTTTTGCAAAACTACTAATGGCGCACCACCAGATGGTGCGCCATTAGTAACCTGGATTACTAATGGCGCATTTGGAGTTGGTGCGCCATTAGTAAGTGGGCAGCAACAAGATATTTTGAGGAGCCTCTCCAACCCACACTCACTTTCTGCCCACTTCATTCTCTCCACCTCCTCCTTGTCTCGGGTGCCTCCTCTTTCTCACCTCATTTCCACCATAGATTCATTCAATTTAAGTGGTTAAATTACCTTGTTTTGATAGGTAAGTAATGGGGGAAGCTATATTTATGTATTTCTCCCTACAACAATGTGCACATGCACTTTTTATGGCCTAGCTAGATCTATGTATGTTCGTGGTGTTGCATATGTTTGTGGTGTTGCATATGTGTTTGTGTTTGGAGGTGTACCGGTATTTGAAATGCGATAGTTGCCAATATTTTGCCGGAATGTTGATTCATTTCCGTTTCGGCGAGAATTTTGGCATTAAGCATTCTTTTTGGTCCTATTTTTAGGGAAAGTCATGCCAAATTTTTTCTTGGTTCTAAAATATCGTTTTGCTCTACCCCACAGGCGACCATGGTCCGCATGATGACCGAAGGCATCATGAATAGGTTTTTGAGGTCCGTGAAGGCCGAGATGCTTCAAAAGAACGAGACGGAGATAAGATGTCCGTGTCGAAGATGCAAGCTGAAGAGCCTTATCGCGGACCCGGAATCCGGGCAGGTGCGGGACCACCTGCTCTTGCGTGGTTTCATGGATGGCTATCGGTGGCAAGGTGATGAAGATGACTACGAAGTCGTCCATGGGGGCCGGGCAAGAAATGAGGAAGGGCAGCAAGACAACCACCGCGGCTCGGGCGGGCGAGAAGGCGAAGAATCCCCAGGAGATGATCACGACGGTGATGTTGTACACAGTCATCATGTAGAAGATGCAGGACATGATGATGAGGAAGATGCCGGAGCAGACGACGCTGGACCATCGATGGGCTGGGTGCAGGACCCTCATATTCAAGAGCTGCTTCTCAAGCAGACGGATAACGCAAGAGCTGCCGCCCGAGAGAAAGCCAAGATGGATCAACTTGAGTTAGACGCGGTCACTCCATTGTATGAAGGATGCAGGCCCGAGGATACCCGCCTGAAAGTAACGCTCATGGCTCTGGAGATGAAGGTAAAACACAAAATGACCGACGCATGCTTCGACGAGAACATGTCATTCTGGCACGAACGTCTTCCCAAGGGGAACAAGTGCCCGACCAGTTTGGAGGAGGCGAAGAAAATCGTGTGTCCTCTGGATTTACCGCACGTGAAATACCATGTGTGCATGAACAATTGCATCATTTATCGGGACGAGCACGCGGAGTCTACCATATGTCTGGTGTGCGGCGTCACTCGATACAAGAAGAGGAAGAAAGCTCCTCGAAAAGTGGTGTGGTACTTTCCGATCACTCCTCGTCTGCAGCGGTATTTCGCGGACCCTAAGGTAGCAAAGCTCCTGCGTTGGCACGCGGATAGGGAGGAGAAGAAGCGAGAAGATGACGCAAATGATCCGGAGATAGATAAAAAAGACAAGATGCTGAGTCACCCTAAGGATGCGAGCCAGTGGCAAGCGTTGAACTTCGAAGACCCAGAATTTGGGAACGATCCAAGGAACATCGTGATGGGTGCGAGCACCAATGGAGTCAATCCGTTTGGCAGCCAGAGAAGCACACATAGCACCTGGCCTGTGTTTGTGTGGATGTACAACCTTCCCCCCTGGTTGTGCATGAAGAGGAAGTACATTCACATGAGTATGCTAATTGAAGGACCGAAACAACCAGGGAACGACATCAATCTGTATCTGGGGCTCCTAAAAGAGGAGCTTGACACGCTGTGGAAAACACCAGCCAATACGTGGGACGCCGCAGAGAAAGAATATTTCCCTATGAGAGCTGCGTTGCTCACGACGGTGCACGACTATCTCGGTTACGGATATGTCGCGAGGCAGGTGGTCCATGGATTTTCTGGATGCGCCAGGTGCATGGATGACACAACGTATCGCCAGCTAGATAGAGATCCCGGGTCTTCGAAAACCGTGTTCATGGGACATCGAAGGTGGCTTCGCGACGATGACCCGTGGGGAAAACGCAAGGATCTGTTCGATGGTGAAACCGAACCCCGAGGACGCCCGCGTACGAGGAGCGGCGAGGAAATAGACAAGCTGTTGAAAAATTGGAAAGACTGCCCACTGCCGGGAAAGAAGCAAAAGGCGCCAGAGCCGGGAAAGAAGCAAAAGGCGCCAGAGCCGGGAAAGAAGCAAAAGGCGCCAGAGCCGCTGCTGAAGGTATGGAAAACGAGGTCTGTTTTCTGGGACTTGCCGTACTGGAAGATCCACCGTGTGCCTCACAGCCTTGATGTCATGCATATCACGAAGAACGTGTGCGAGAGTCTGCTTGGTACCCTGCTCAACATGCCAGAGAGGACCAAAGATGGGCCGAAAGCAAGGGCAGACTTGAAATCAATGGGCATTAGGCAGGAGCTTCACACTATATATGATGATCATGATGATGATGATGATGGGGCGAAGCAGGACACGGAAAGTCGTCGCAAAGGCAAGAAGGCCAAGAAGACCGGAAATGACTACCCTCCCGCGTGCTTCACTCTAAGTCAGGAGGAGATCGAGCAGTTTTTCACCTGCCTCGTAGGAGTAAAACTTCCTTATGGTTACGCGGGGAAGATAAGCAGATACCTAGACCCAGCGAAGCAGAAGTTCAGCGGGATGAAGTCTCACGACTGTCATGTGCTGATGACGCAGATACTTCCAGTTGCAATCCATGGGATCATGGACGCGCACGTCCGTGAAACCCTATTTGGCCTATGCAACTTTTTCGACGTCATCTCTCGGAAGTCTGTTGGCGTGAGGCAACTCAGAAGGCTACAGGAAGAGATCGTGGTGATACTATGCGAGCTTGAGATGTACTTCCCGCCCGCATTCTTCGACGTTATGGTGCATCTGCTGGTCCATATCGTGGACGATATCATCCAACTCGGGCCGACGTTCCTGCACGGCATGATGCCGTTCGAAAGGACGAATGGTGTCATCAAAGGATACGTTCGCAACATGTCACATCCAGAGGGAAGCATAGCCAGGGGCTTTCTGACCGAAGAGTGCATCTCCTACTGCACGAATTATCTAGGCATCGAGAACCCCGTTGGTCTGCCCGTCAACAGGCACCTCGGCAGGCTCGCTAGATGGGGTCACCGTGAGGGTCGTCGCGAAATGCATGTCAACTTCGAGGGTCGACTCGCCGACTTTGAAAGAGAAAACCTAGTCGCGCTACAACACATAGACGTGGTCGATCCTTGGGTGGTAGAGCACAAAAACTTTATTAAGAAGACGTACAATGACCGAGGCCAACAGAGGACGGACGGAGATATACTCAAAGAGCACAACTCATGTTTCACGCGTTGGTTCAAGCAGAAGCTTCTGTCGTACCCTTTACATGAGGATTCTTCCACGGAAGAACAACTCATATTCGCCTTGTCATAGGGTGCCGAGCACAACCTGATGACCTATGAGGCGTACGATATCAACGGCTACACATTCTACACCGAGGCCAAGGACATGAAGAGTGATGGTTATCAAAACTCCGGGGTAACGATGGAATCTTACACCAGTAACGACAAGGACAGATACTACGGAAGGATCGAGGAGATCTGGGAGCTGAGCTACGCTGGAGAGAAGGTCCCGATGTTCCATGTCAGATGGGCCAAGAGCGTCCTAAAAGAAGACCGGTATTTCACCACCATGGTTATACCCGAAGCCAAATCCAAGACCGCGGGCGCAAACGTCACCGCGAAAAATGAGCCATGGGTACTGGCTTCCCAAGTGGACCAATGCTTCTTCATTACCGACCCGTCAAAGCCCAGTCGTGTTGTCGTGAGGAGAGGCAAAAGGAAGATCATCGGAATGGATGGAGTAGCCAATGAGCAAGACTTCGACAAGTACGGCGACCCGAGGATCGAACATGACGACGATGATGAAGTAGCAGCATACACCACAAGAAGAAGCAGGACCACCCTACCTAAAGGACGTCCGTTCCACAGAAGAACTCCATTTGCGAAAAAGAAGGGCAAGAAGATTGTGAACAGATAGCTAGCTAAGATCGATTGTATTTAAATCGTAGCCTTCATTTCTTGATTGTATTTCATGGGCACGTTTTGAACTATCATGAATATTTTTAAATTTCATGGACACTCGATCTCGATCCCCCTCCATCTCGATCGCTATCCCACCTCGCCAGATCCGGTCCCCCTCGCCGCCGAGCACCCCACGGTCCACCGGCCGCCGCCGCCGACCCCCCGCACCCTCGATTCCCCTACTCAACCGCCGCCGCCGACCCCCTGCACCCCTCCCCTACTCAACCGCCGCCGCCGACCCCCCGCACCCCTCCCCCTACTCAACCGCCGCCGCCGACCCCCCGCACCCCGCGCACCCTCTTATAAAAAAATTATTACTGTCTTATAAAAAAATATTACTGTTACTGTCTTATAAAAAAATTACTGTTATGATTTAAACTAGTTAAAAAAATTATTACTGTCTTATAAAAAAATACTAATGGCGCACCACGGTGAGGTGCGCCATTAGTATGGATGTACTTATGGCGCACCGAGGGGTGGTGCGCCATTAGTATTGTGCCATTGCTATAAGAAAAAAAAATACTAATGGCGCACCACGGTGAGGTGCGCCATTAGTATGGATGTACTTACGGCGCACCGAGGGGTGGTGCGCCATTAGTATTGTGCCCGGCCCCATCCATATTCCCTCCCCGGCCGGCCCCTCCCTATCCCCTCTCTCTCCCTCGCCCTCACCCTCGATCCCCTTCCCCTCTCCTCTCCCGACGCCACTGCCCCGTCGCCTCGACGCTGCCCCGCCGCCCCGACGCCGCCTCGACGCTGCCCCGCCGCCCCAACGCCGCCCCGACCCCGCCCCGACGCTGCTGCCCCACCACCTCGACGCTGCCCCGCCGCCTCGACGCGACCCCGCCGCCCGGACGCCGCCCCGTCCACACCACTGTCGCCGGAGCACCACCACCACCCGGACCTCGTCCCCGGCATCCTCCCCGCGCCCCACTCCCTGGCCCCCGTGAGCTCCCCCTCCTCCTCTCCCCCTCTCCCCCTCTCCCCCTCTTGACTGGTTACCTGTGATTTTTTTTTGCTTCTCCAGCCATGTTTGTGTCTAGAACTCTAGATCATGGAGGAATCGCCCTCTCCAGCAGTGTAATTCTTTTGTGTGTTTTAAGTGGTATTTACAGTGTACTTTTAGTGTAATTACTGTGCATTTTCAGTGAAATTTACACTGTAATTGTTAGTGGAATTTACACTGTAAATGTTAGTGGGTTTACAGTGTACTTCTAGTGGATTTTTGCTCTGTATTTGCAAGTGACATTTTTAGTGGAATTACTATGTATTTCCATGGTTTTTACACTGTAATTATTAGTGTAATTTTGGGCCTTTGTATAGTTGATTCACAACAGCAGCAACTGTAATTGATCCAAAAACCAGGTCAATTGATGTCAAATTGATTAACTAAATCATCCAGAAACAAGAATGATAAGTCCATATGCTACTGTTGATCCCAAGACCGGAATGACAAGTCCAGGTGTTCCTCAATTGAGGAATTTGATTAACTAAATCATCCAAAAACCAGAATGATAAGGCCACATGCTACTGTTGATCCCAAGTTTGATGCATAACAATTGTTGTATGAGTTCTCCAAATGAGCAGGAGTACTCCTCTATTTTGATATGAAATCACCATGATAGGTCCACATGCTATTGTTGTCAACATGATAAATAGTTTCAGTTAGTTACCTCTAAAACTATTCCTAATTAACTGAAGAAGAGAAGAGAGGAGGAGTAGTTTATTTCATAGAGTAAACATTAGCACTATTTGACAGTAAAAGGTTTTAGCTAATTTGAATTAACTGAAAGCAGCAGTACATCATTTTTATTGACAGTTTGTGATCTAAATCCAGTAATGTCATGTGTGATCAAGGCTGCATAATTATGTAGGGCTTAAGAGTTTCACTTTGATGATGATGCCCCAGAATTATAGTGCAATTTATCCCATATTTTGAGTGTATTTGTCAGTGTAATATACCCTAGAATTACAGTGTAATATACCCTAGAATTTCTGGTTGTTAGACTGTTCAGCTATGCAGAGTGAAATACAAGTTCAACATGTCGATAATGATTTTGGCAGCAGTGTGAGGCAGCAGAGTGCGGCACAATTCCTTCATTGGATAATGATTTTGCAGGTACCCCTAGAGGCCCTTGAGTTTGACGGAATGTCGATTAACTTCCGTTCCGGCAAATTCGGGTACTCCATATGTCCTATTTTCAGCAAAGGTCATGCTGAAATTTTCCGTGAATTTTAGCATGACTTTGCTAAAAATAGGACATATGGGGTACTTGTGACTAATGCATGGGCCGGGGTATCTTAGTAGTTAATTAAGTAGGATCAAGTGCCCTGGCGTACTTGTGACTAATGCATGGCTTTTAGGGTGCCTCGGTGTCGATAAAAACCGAAATGATGAAAGCTTAGGCTTTTAGGGTGCCTCGGCATCGAAAAACCCTCAATGATAAAAGCTTAGCTTTTAGGATGCCTCGGTGTCGACAAACCCTAAATGATGAGACCATGATCTTGTTCCTTGACAATAACCAACTTTTTGACCTAACTTTGTTCCTATTTAGAGAGAAACATGGACAACAATGATGAGGCCGGGGGTTCGGGCGGCAAGGCATTATGGCAGCTGTCCCAGGAGATGGAGGAACAACCTCACTTGTATGAGGCCGCCACCTTCCCCACCGATCCTGAGACCACTGATGGTACCGCCGAGGATGACCCCACTGATGCCACCACTGATGGTGCCGCCGAGGATGCCACCACTGATGATGGCGGCGCACGCACAGATCGTAGCCAACCGAAGAGGCAATGGAAGGACCGGCGCCCGACCATGCTCCGCACCCTCAAGGAGGAAGTTACTGAAGTGGACTCCGACGGGAATCCAACGGCGCCCGAACAAATAGTCAAGGGGTACTCGCTTCAGCTCGGGTGCATTCTCCAGAGCACCGTCTCGATCAACACCGAGAACCTCAGGCATCCTGACCGAGGGAATTTGCGCAACCTCCTCTTCACGAAGCTGCACGAACGATACAAGTTCCCCGCTGAATTTGAAAACACAAGTCTCAAAGGGAATAAAGTGAACAATTCTGCCCTCACGAAGATGAGCACGGCCCTGTCTACTTGGAAAAGCAATGTGAAGAGAATGATCCAGAAAGGTGAGAGTTATGAGAAGATCAAGGAGAAAAATCCTTCGATCACCGAAGATGACTACAACGACTTCAAGATCAATTGCTCGAGCACCGCAAGCTCCGATTCAAGTAAGTGGGGAAAAGAAATGCGGGAGCTGAACTTAGGGGAACACACACTCGGTCCCGGCGGTTACAGAGTGGCGGAGCCTATACGGGACAAGGAGGATGCGGACCGTGCCGAGCAAGGCCTACCGCCCCTCTTCGATAAATACGGTGACAAGCAGACCAGGAACTTTGTCAGGGCCCGGTACAAGAAGGACCCGAAAACAAAGGAGCTTACCACGGATCCGAAGACCAGGGAGCTTGAGCTTGTTCTGGTAAGGAATACACCCCCGCATAATTAGCTTCATATGGTTGCATTCTAATTAATGAAGCCAAATTTCTAAATGGTTCACATTCCTTCCACAAGAGACTGAAAGCAGTAGCGCGGGGTCGACTAAGAGCAACCCTTGGGACACCACTCTAAATAGGGCGTTGAATGTAATGAAGAACAAGGATAAGCTTAGTAAGCCGACGTCAGCTGGTCGTGTGGCCGGCAAAGGCTTGTCGACAAAATGGTCGTCATACTATAACACTGGTGGGCGAAAGGAGAAAAAGACCAGCTCGGAAAGCCAGGCGTGCGAGGTTCAAGAACTCAGGGCACAGGTGGCGCGGATTCCGGAGATGGTCCAAGAGCAAGTGGAACAACAACTCGGAAGGACGATCACCGCCATTGTGCCTACCTTGATCCAGGGGATTAGTGCGTGGATTGCGGGCGGCCAACAGGGGCCGCCCCCGATTCCTAGCTTCACGTCCAGCAACTCGCAGAACGCGATGGCGGGGCCATTGGTGTCTCCGACGGAGGCGGCATTGGTGTCTCCAACGCCGGCACGGGAGCTTAATGCACCCGGGTGTACGCCGGCCGGCACCTCTGCAGCAAGCGGCCCCTCCGTCAACTGCACGCCCACCGTTGGCGGTGCCTCGACATTAGCCGAGCTCGACGCCATCATCACGGTAACTAATTAAGCCTCTCTCGGCCGAGGACTTCATCTCCTTGCCTTTGACTGGGCATCCCTGACGCCCTACATGTTTTCGCAGGGCGCTGCCGATGTTCCGTGCACTCTCCTGCACTTCGTGAACAATGAGTTGGTCGATGTCGCCAAGGGCAAAATCGTTCAACCGGGCAACTCCTTGTTCCATGGTACCCAGATGCCACCCAACTTGTTTAGGGTTCAACTGGTTCGGGTGCTGCCAGGCTGCGACGAGTTGTTACCTCCGATTCGACCCGTCAGGGCCGACGATGATGACGTGATGACCCTCAGCGCCTGCCTGAGCTGGCCCCTGCTTTGGCCGAAGAGCCAGATTCGTTTGGGGGCGGGGGACACCACCCCAAAGACAACACCGCCAGTCGTGCCGGCGCCAAGTCGGCCCCATGGCAAGACCGCGGCAACGGTGCCGGACATCCCTATGCCACTGGATCCAAACATGCATATGGCACAGGATCAGAACGATGACGACGACGATACCTTTGCCAACGTCGATCAGTACTTTGCCGATCATGGGTACGGTGGCGACTTCATGGGGCCTCCTTCTCAAGAACCCAACCCAACAAAAGACGTGCGCGATCTAGCTGGTACCGCGGAGAAGCCAAGTTGCAACAGGCATCGTCTAGCGTTCAGCTCTCAGGAGACGCCTCCAGCTGCCGACTTCACCAAGCCTCAGATAGGCGAGGAGCGAAATATTATCAGCCCCAACACACTCAAGAAGGCGGTCTGTGAGCAGAACTCGGTCCCATTACAGGAGAAGAAGAAGGCACGCAAAAGAAAGACTGACAAGGGTGTGGGCCAGCCGGCACCGAGTATGATCCGTGCTCAGGACGGGCCACCTGCACCTGAGGATACCTCGAGGAGGGTGCATGTGGCGGGTAGGCCGATGCTACCGAGAAATATGCTTGATGCTGCAACCGGTGCTATGCGGAGTCTGCATGACAGTGTTCTTTCTTTGGAGAAGCGGCGTCTCGGAGAGAAGGATGTGGCATACCCGGTTTTCGCGGCCAAGGTGCCAGAGGGCAAGGGCTTTGTGGATAACTCCATCGGGGGTACGATCGTCCTACGGTTTGATGACAACCACGCTATGTTGAACCTTCATCCGCTGCACTACACCTTCGTTCGGCTATTTTCGCTGAGTATGGAGATACGGATCATTCGCGACAAGACCCCGGACATCGTGATAGTCGACCCCTTCTACATGTGTGCCAAGATCTTGGGCAGCACTGGGGACCGGCAAGTCGCGAGTTCTTACCTCGAAGGCTTCATTCTGGCAAACCAAGATAAGGATAACTTCCTCGTGCCTTACTTTCCCGAGTAAGTCCTCCCCTCAACCACCCCGTAACATATGAATTCTTAGATTTTGATCGTTTTTCTTTTAACATTCCGTGTTTTCTACAGTGACACACGTTGCACGCTCATCCTCCTAAGCCCCAAATATTCCATGGCCACATATTTCGACCCGGACCGTCAGTCGAACGTAGACTACACAAATGTCAAGAAGGTTCTTGATGATGTTCTCCCCGGCTACGTCAAATCTGGAGGCACCTTCACCAGGCCTATTCGTAAGTACGGCAAGCACGTGTTCTCCCACAATACGACGTTCTGCTGCGTCAAGCAGCCAACTGGCGGTCAGAAGGGTGCCTACTACGCCATCCATCACATGCGGGCGATCGTACGGGACCATCATCAACTTCTGCTACCGAGTAGACTCAAAGATTGGGCTGCGAGCGTGTCGGCAATCCATGACGCGGACATCAGACAAGAATTCTTTCGCATCCAGTCGGAGTTTGCGGAAATCATCCATCAAGATGTCCTTCGTACCTCGGGGCAGTTCTACCTCAGAAATCAACCATCCAACAGTGACATCGACACAATCCTACAAATGCAGGCTAACAACGCCCGTTGGCGGCTTCATCCACGCTCCGGTCCCTTGAGTCGAGTCGAAAACGGTGATGCTATGTCTAGTTCTGAAACATCGATTGGCTCATGTTGTAATTAAACTTTAATGAACTTGTAGTATGTCTCTTTGGTTTCGAGAGTCGTTCAACTTAGATCGTTCTGTTGCATACTTATATGTTGCTTATGTATTGTCTGTGAATTGGTACTAACGTTTCGTTTGGCTACTGCATAGCGATGCCGTGGTATGTCATGTACAAGGGTAAGGTTCCCGGAGTCTACAACGACTGGGAGGAGTGTCGGAGACAGGTTCACCGATTCAGCGGTAACAGTTACAAAGGGTACACCACTAGAGCCGAGGCCGAATCTAGATACGCCCGCTATCTAGCGGGAGAGGGGAGGGAGCGTTGGAGGAACCGGATGAAGATGAGTTTCATCGTGATGATGCTCATCGTGATGACCGCAGCTCTCTTCTATGTGATGGTAGTTTAGATGATCGATATCGACTTGTAGTGTGAAGACAAACTCGCGGTCTCGAGACTTGTAATATAATGTTCTATCTTTGTTCGGTCTTTTAAATTCGGAGACTAATATGATGAATTGTATTTGGAGACTAAAATGATGAATTGTATTCAGAGACTAATCTTCTATTTTATTCGATGAATCTATTGTTGATGTGTGCTGTCTATATTTTGTCCAATTATACATTTTGTAACCTGTGCAAAAACAGAAAATTAAAAATAAAAAAAACCTAATATTCATACTAATGGTGCATCACATCATAGTGCGCCATTAGTATGCCAAAGGATACTAATGGCGCATCATTAAATAGTGCGCCATTAGTATGCTGAAGTTACTAATGGCACATCCTGTTGTTGTGCGCCATTAGTATGCCAAAGCACCTGGGTATACATGGCCCCCTGGAGGCATACTAATGGCGCGCCGTGGGCTATACTAAAGGCGCACCGCGTGGTGCGCCATTAGTATACCAGATACTAATGGTGCACCAGTGGTGCGCCATTAGTAAAATATACTAATGGCGTGGTACTAATGGCGCACCACTAATGCGCCATTAATGGCCAAATTAGGTGCGCCATTAGTAGGCCTTTTCCTAGTAGTGAGGCTAGCAAAAGACTGGGAAGCGACCAACTGAGAGAGCGACAACAGTCGTAAACATGCATTAAAATTAATTCACACCGAATATAAGCATGAGTAGGATATAATCCACCATGAACATAAATATCATGAAGGCTGTTGATTTCATTCAACTACATGTGTGAACATGTGCCAAGTCGAGTCATTCAATTCATTTAAAGGAGGATACCATCCTATCATACCACATCATAATCATCTCAATAGCATGTTGGCACGCAAGGTTAACCATTATAACTCATAGCTAATCAAGCATGGCACAAGCAACTATAATCTCTAAATGTCATTGCAAATATGTTTACTTCATAATAGCTGAATGAGGAACGATGAATCATCATATTTACAAAAACAAGAGAGGTCGAGTTCATACCATCTTTTCTCATCCCAATGAGTCCATCATATATCATCATTATTGCCTTTCACTTGCACGACCAAACGGTGTGTATAATAATAAGAGTGCACGTGCATTGGACTAAGCTGGAATTTGCAAGCATTCAACTCAAGAGAGAAGACAAGTAATATGGGCTCTAAGTTAAATAAACAATCATGCATATAAGAGCCACTAAGCATCTTCAATATAGTCTTCTCGACCCCTAAAGAAAGGAAAAGAAAAAATAAAAACTATTTACACAGGAGAGCTCCCAACAAGCAAAAGAAGGACGGGAAATATTTTTGGGTTTTCTTTTTAATTCTACTACAAGCATGGAAAGTAGACTAACACTAATTTTTTTTGTTTTTTTCTTAAGGTTTATCAAACACACAAGAAGAAAGCTAGAAAAATAAATTTAAACTAACATGGATATTACAATGAAAGAGTATGAGCACCGACATCTAGCAATGAGTGTGAACATGAATGTAATGTCGGTGGGAAATACGTACTCCCCCAAGCTTAGGCTTTTGGCCTAAGTTGGTCTATTGCCAGGGATAACCTGGCTGATATCCGTAGGTGAAGCTGGGGTCGTACTGCGATGCAGCGGCTACCGCCTGCTGAGCAGCAGCATGGCGTCGGGCTACTTCCAGTCCCCTCTCGTACTCATCTGCCTCCTCTCTGGTAATAATATATCTTCCTCTCGCCTGAAAATCAAAGAAGGTAGGAGCAGGAAGAGCAACACGGACCACACGCCGTCTGTCAAAGATTAGTCGATACTGGTAAGGTGGTCCAGTCCTCTCAATGAACTAGTGGGAAAACATAGGATCAAGATCTAAATAAGAAGTGGGCAATTCCACATCACCCTCACGAATGTCTACGTCAAGAAAATTAGCTAAGCGGGTTGCATAAATTCCTCCAAAGAAATCTCCGTTATGTCTATTAAGATGCAACCTACGAGCTACAATGGCTCCCATATGATAAGCTTGGTCCCCTAACACAACACTTTTGAGAATGCTGAGATTAGGGGCACACATGTGACATGCTTCATCCTTAGCAGTTATACATCTACCAATGAAGAGAGCAAAATAATGTATAGCAGGAAAGTGAATGCTCCCTATAGTAGCCTGTGCTATATCTCTAGATTCCCTCACAGTTATTCTAGCAAGAAAATCTCTATATTCAGATTTAGGGGGATCCCTAATACTACCCCAAGATGGAAGTTTGCATGCACGAGTGAAATCCTCTAAGTACATGGTATAAGACTTGTCATAAAGGTCAAACATGACTGAAGGAGAATTACGCGAAGATGAATAATCAAACCTCCCCACCAATGAACTTGTGAGATAACGATACTGGGGGCATTTATCAGCTTCAAATTCCTCAAGACCGGCATTACGCACATATGCGTAAAATTCTTCTTTAATTCCCACTTGATTCATAAAATTTTCCGAAGGCCATTCACAGGGCCTCACGAGAGCGTCTCTTGGTGGTTCCTCGTCACCATCACGCATTGCAAGTCTGGGACCTTGCTGCCTTGAAGAACCACCTTGGAACATCCTCCTAAACATATTGTTTTCTCTGAAAATAATTCTGAAATTTTTAGTAACTTCAAACAAAAATGAACCAACTTCAATAAGATTAATAGCAACTACTCATACAAGTGCCTAGAGCATATATCAAGCATTAGAACTACTTGGAACCATATATATTTGACATGCAAGCTCAAGAACATGGTCACCTATGCAGCACAAATTTGCAATGAATAAAGCACTAGAACAAAAACTAATTGGACCAATGAAGGAGTCACATACCAAGGAACAATCTCCCCAAGCAGTTTTGCGAGAGGTGCTTTGAGCAAGGAGATCGAAAATCGCAGCAAAAGTTGCTGGAACACGAGCTTGAGTTGGTTTTTCGGGTTTGTGCGAGACAGAGGAAGAAGATGGGTGCAGGAATAAGTGGAGGAGGGCCACCGTGGGCCCACGAGGTAGGGGGCGCGCCCAGGGGGTAGGGCGCGCCCTCCACCCTCGTGACCAGGTGGCAGCTCCCCCCGCGGTAATTTTTGCACTAAAAATCCTTAAATATTCCCGAAAAAATCATATTAAATTGGCATGGCATTCTGAGGACTTTTATTTTCGGGATATTTTTATATTGCACGGATAAGTTAGGAAACAGACAGAAAAATACTATTTTACTTTATTTCTACTAAAGAACAGAAAATATAAAGAGGGTACAGAAGGTTGTGCTTCTAGTTTCATCCATCTCATGCTCATAAAAAAGAATCCACTAACAAGGTTGATCAAGTCTTGTTAACAAACTCATTCTGATAATCATGGAACCGGAGAAATTTCGAATAACACTATGTTACCTCAACGGGGATATGGACATCCCCAACAATAAGTATATCATATTTCTTTTTGACAGTAGGAAGAGGAAATTCAAAACCTCCAAATATAATCGATGGAATTTTTCCAATAGAGTTGACACTATAAACTTGAGGTTGTTTCCACGGAAAGTGCAGCGTATGCTCATTACCATTAACATGAAAAGTGACATTGCCTTTGTTGCAATCAATAACAGCCCCTGCAGTATTAAGGAAAGGTCTTCCAAGAATAATAGACATACTATCATCCTCGGGAATATCAAGAATAACAAAGTACGTTAAAATAGTAACGTTTGCAACCACAATAGGTACGTCCTCACAAATACCGACAGGTATAGCAGTTGATTTATCATCCATTTGCAAAGATATTTTAGTAGTTGTCAACTTATTCAAGTCAAGTCTACGATATAAAGAGAGAGGCATAACACTAACACCGGCTCCAAGATCACATAAAGTAGTTTTAACATAATTCTTTTAATGGAGCATAGTATAGTAGGTACTCCTGGATCTCCAAGTTTCTTTGGTATTCCACCCTTAAAAGTGTAATTAGCAAGCATGGTGGAAATTTCATTCTCCGGTATCTTTATTTTATTAGTAATGATATCCTTCATATACTTAGCATAAGGATTTGTTTTGAGCACATGAGTCAATCGCATACGAAAAATATAGGTCTAATCATTTCAGCAAAGCGCTCAAAATCCTCATCATCCTTTTTCTTGGATGGTTTCGGAGGAAAAGGCATGGGTTTCTGAACCCATGGTTCTCTTTCTTTACCATGTTTCCTAGCAACGAAGTCTCTTTTATCATAACGTTGATTCTTTGATTGTGGGTTATCAAGATCAACAGCAGGTTCAACTTCTAAACCATTATCATTACTAGGTTGAGCATCATCATGAACATCATCATTAACATTTTCACTAGGTTCATGTTCATTACCAGATTGTGTTTCAGCATCAGACATAGAGATATCATTTGGATTATCAGGTGGTTCAGCAATAGGTTCACTAGAAGTTTGCACAGTTCTATCATTTTTCTTTTTCTTCCTTTTAGAAGAACTAGGTGCATCAATATTATTTCTTTGAGAATCTTGCTCGATTCTCTTAGGGTGGCCTTCAGGGTACAAAGGTTCCTGAGTCATTCTACCAGTTCTAGTAGCCACTCTAACAACATAATCATTTTTCTTACTATTCATTTCATCAAGCATTTCTTTCTGAGCTTTAAGTACTTGTTCTACTTGAGTGGTAACCATAGAAGCATGTTTGCTAACAAGTTTAAGTTCACCTCTAACATTATCTATATAATCACTCAAGCGTTTAATCATAAAGGTATTCTCCTTTAATTGTCTACCAAAATAAGCATTAAAGTCATCTTGCTTAAACATAAAGTCATCAAACTCATCCAAGCACTGACTAGCAATTTTAGTAGGAGGGACTTCAACTTTATCATATCTATAGAGAGAATTTACCTTTACTACCTGTGTCGGGATATCGGGAGGTTCTTCAGTAAATAAGTAATTGAGATCATATACTTCTTCAACACGCGGTAAATTAAGACCATGTATTTCTTCAATAGGAGGTAAATTCTTAACATCTTCAGCTTTAATACCTTTTTCTTTCATAGATTTCTTTGCCTCTTGCATATCTTCGGGACTGAGAAATAGAACACCTCTCTTCTTCGGAGTTAGTTTAGGAATAGGCTCAGTAATTGGCTCAGGAGTTGGCTCGGGAGGTGGCTCAGGAGGTGCCCAATTATTTTCATTTGCCAACATATTATTCAATAAAATTTCAGCGTCATCCGGTGTTCTTTCCCTGAAAAGAGAACCAGCACAACTATCCAGGTAATCTCTGGAAGCATCAGTTAGTCCATTATAAAAGATATCAAATATTTCAGGTTTCTTAAGAGGATGATCAGGCAAAGCATTAAGTAACTTGAGAAGCCTCCCCCAAGCTTGTGGGAGACTCTCTTCTTCAATTTGCACAAAATTGTATATTTCCCTCAAAGCAGCTTGTTTCTTATGAGCAGGGAAATATTTAGCAGAGAAGTAATAAATCATATCCTGGGGACTTTGCACATAGGCAGGATCAAGAGAATTAAACCATTTCTTAGCATCACCCTTTAATGAGGACGGGAATATTTTGAGTATATAAAAGTGGCGCGATCTCAGATTATTAGTAAACAGGGCAGCTATTTCATCTAACTTACGAAGATGTGCCACAACAGTTTCAGATTCATAGCCGTAAAAAGGATCAGATTCAACCAAAGTAATTATATCTGGATCAACAGTAATATCATAATAATCCTGATCAGGAACACAGATAGGTGAAGTAGCAAAAGCAGGGTCGGGTCTCATCCTACCTCTAAAATATTCCTTACTCCACTTAATTAGTAACCTCTTACGTTCAGGTTTATCCGGACAAGCAAGAATAGCTTCATAAGATTCATTATTAAAAAGATAACCCTCAGGAATAACAGGCATAGGTTCATCATCACTAACATCATCGTGTTCAGGTTCACTAATTTCTCTTTCTCTAGACTTAGAAATTTGCTCATCTAGAAATTCACCAAGTGGCACAGTAGTATCAAGCATAGAAGTAGTTTCATCATAAGTGTCATGCATAGAAGAAGTGGCTTCATCAATAACATGCGACATATCAGAATTCATAGCAGTAGTAGGTTTAGGTGTCGCTAGCTTACTCATAACAGAAGGTGAATCAAGTGAAGAGCTAGATGGCAGTTCCTTACCACCCCTCATAGTTGAGGGATAAATTTTTGTCTTAGCGTCTTTCAAGTTCTTCATAGTGTCCAGCAGATGTAGATCTCAAGTGACTCAAAGAATAGAGCTATGCTCCCCGGCAACGGCGCCAGAAAAAGGTCTTGATAACCCACAAGTATAGGGGATCGCAACAGTTTTCGAGGGTAGAGTATTCAACCCAAATTTGTTGATTCGACACAAGGGGAGCCAAAGAATATTCTCAAGTATTAGCAGCTGAGTTGTCAATTCAACCACACCTGGAAACTTAGTATGTGCAGCAAAGTGTTTAGTAGCAAAGTAATATGATAGTGGTGATAACGGTAACAAAGTAAAGACAGCAAAAGTAATGTTTTTGGTATTTTTGTAGTGATTGTAACAATAACAAGGGAAAAGTAAATAAGCGTAAACCAGTATATGGAAAACTCGTAGGCACCGGATCAATGATGGATAATTATGCCGGATGTGGTTCATCATGTAACAGTCATAACATAGGGTGACACAGAACTAGCTCCAGTTCATCAATATAATGTTGGCATGTATTCCGTAAATAGTCATACGTGCTTATGGAAAAGAACTTGCATGACATCTTTTGTCCTACCCTCCCGTGGCAGCGTGGTCCTATTGGAAACTAAGGGATATTAAGGCCTCCTTTTAATAGAGAACTGGAACAAAGCATTAACACATAGTGAATACATGAACTCCTCAAACTATGGTCATCACCGGGAGTGGTCCTGATTATTGTCACTTAGGGGTTGCCGGATCATAACACATAGTAGGTGACTATAGACTTGCAAGATAGGATCTAGAACTCACATATATTCATGAAAACATAATAGGTTCAGATCTGAAATCATGGCACTCGGGCCCTAGTGACAAGCATTAAGCATAGCAAAGTCATAGCAACATCAATCTCAGAACATAGTGGATACTAGGGATCAATCCTAACAAAACTAACTCGATTACATGATAAATCTCGTCCAACTCATCACCGTCCAGCAAGCGTACGATGCAATTACTCATGCACTGCGGTGAGCATCATGAAATTGGTGATGGAGGATGGTTGATGATGACGACGGCGACGAATCCCCCTCTTCGGAGCCCCGAACGGACTCCAAATCAGCCCTCCTGAGAGAGATTAGGGCTTGGCGGCGGCTCCGTATCGTAAAACGCGATGAAACTTTCTCTCTGATTTTTTTTCTCCTCGAAAGACAATATATGGAGTTGGAGTTGGCGTCGGAGGGCCACTAGGGGGCCCACGAGGTAGGGGGCGTGCCCCCACCCTCGTGGACAGGGTGTGGGGTCCCTGGTCTTCATCTTTGGCGAGAATTTTTTATTATTTATTCTAAGATATTCCGTGGAGTTTCAGGTCATTCCGAGAAATTTTGTTTTCTGCACATAAAACAACACCATGGCAATTCTGCTGAAAACAGCGTCAGTCCGGGTTAGTTCCATTCAAATCATACAAGTTAGAGTCCAAAACAAGGGCAAAAGTGTTTGGAAAAGTAGATACGACGGAGAAATAGTGTGCAACCTTCTTCGTGGTCATGTAAATCCCATAAACAAGCTTCTGAAAATGTGGATATCTTTGCTTCGACGGAGTCAGAACTTCAGAAACATAATATACTGGGCGTTGAACATTATAGGCTTTTCCTTCTTCCTCCCGCTAGACCGTGAGTACTGTACTGACAACTTGTCCAGTGGCTGCAATATAAAGCAGTAAAGGCTCTTTGCTAATTGGTGCAGCAAGCACCGGCTAGGTGGAAAGTAGGGCTTTGAGCTCTGCAAACGCTGCATCAGCTTCAGGAGTCCACTCGAACTTATCAGACTTCTTCATCTGTCGGTAAAGAGGCAATGCCTTTTCACCGAGGCGAGAAATGAATCGACTCAAGGCGGCCAAACAACCAGTAAGCTTCTGGACATCGTACACAGGCATAGGGCGTTTCATCCGAAGTATAACACCAACTTTCTCTGGGTTAGCGTCGATCCCTCGTTCGGAAACGAGGAAACCGAGTAACTTTCCGCCAGGAACTCCGAATGTGCACTTTGATGGATTAAGCTTGATATCATATCTTCTGAGATTGGCAAAGGTTTCAGCAAGGTCAGCCAGTAGGTCAGAACCTTTACGTGACTTCACCACAATGTCATCCATGTATGCTTACACATTCTGAATGATTTGAGTGAGCAAACACTTCTGGATCATCCTCATGAATGTGGCTCCGGCGTTCTTCAAGCCGAATGGCATGGTGACATAACAGAAGCATCTGAATGGAGTGATGAAAGCCGTTTTTTCTCATTAGGTCCATACAGTCGGATCTGATGGTACCCGGAATAGGCGTCCAAAAAAGACAAACGCTCATACCCCGCAGTTGAGTTGATGATTTGGTCGATGCGGGGGAGAGGAAAATGATCTTTCGGGCAGGCCCGATTGATATGCTTGAAGTCAATGCACATGCGAAGTGAATCGTCCTTCTTGGGGACCATGACAACATTGGCGAGCCACTCGGAGTGGTAGATTTCTCGTATGAACTCAGCTGCCAGGAGCCGAGCCACTTCCTCACTAATTGCTTTTCTCTTCTGGACAGCGGACCGTCGGACATGTTCCTTGACTGGTTTTACTTTTGGGTTGACTCACAAACGATGCTCAGCCAGTCCCCCGGGTACACCCGGCATGTCAGAAGGTTTCCATACAAAGATGTCCTAGTTCTCACGGAGGAACTGGATGAGCGCTTCTTCCTGTTTGCTGTCGAGTGTTGTTGAGATATGGGTCGGAGCAGCATTGGGATCGATCGGGTGAATATGAATCGACTTCGTTTCACCGGACGATTGAAATGCAGAATCTGTGGTAGGCTTCTTGGCTCACAGCAAATCACTCGGATCTGCATTTTTCTGATATTCTTGCAGTTCTACTACTGCCATTTGTGCATCGGCAATTTTTGAGCCCTTTTGAAAGTACTCTTCTGCCTTCTGCCGATTGCCAGTGACAGTGATTACTTCTCTAGGACCAGGCATCTTTAATTTGAGATATACGTAACATGGTCGAGCCATAAAACATGCATAAGCGGGCCTACCCAGAATAGCATGGTAAGCACTCTTGAAATCCACTGCCTCAAATGTCAACTTTTCCGTATGGTAATTCTTGGAATCACCGAAAACCACATCAAGGGCGATCTGGCCGAGTGACCGAGCCTTCTTGCCAGGTATAACGCTGTGGAAACTCATGTTGCTTTCACTAAGCTTGGACATTGGAATGCCCATTCCCTTCAAAGTTTCAGCATAAAGGATATTCAGGCCACTACCACCATCCAACAGCACTTTAGTCAGTCGAGTTCCTTCAACTACTGGGTTGACCACCAGTGCTTGTCTCCCAGGGGTGGCTATATGAGCTGGATGGTCTGACTGGTCGAATGTGATGGCAGTCTGGGACCACTTCAGATAACTGGGTGTTGCTGGAGCAACCATGTTTACTTCTCTGTTTATAACTTTCAATTGAATTTTGCTTTCAACATCAGCAAAAATCATCAGCGTGGAATTAACATTGGGAAAACCATCATCATCTTCTTCCCTATCCTCACTTCTGTCCCACTCCTTTTCCTTCTCCTTGGGTTGTTTCTCTTGGAACTGCTGGATCGGGAGACGACACTGTCGAGTGGTGTGTTTAGGATAAATGAAATTCCCCTCTTCATCTTTTTTGGTATAAATATGGCACGGTAAATCCAACACATCATTCTCATCTTGATCTTTAACTTTTTGCGAGTCCAGGGCCCTTTGGGCTTTCCTTTGAACTTCCCTTGGGCAACAACCAAAGCTTCACCAAGAGCAGCTGGTTCAGCCTTTCGCTTCTGTTTCTGACTTGAATTCCCTCCTCTGGTTTCTTGGGCGACTGTTTTGTGCTTGCCACTCCGGAGTCGGTCTTCCTCTTCACCATTAGCGTATTTGGTGGCAATCTCCATCATCCAAGTCAGAGTCATATCTCCTGTCCGGCCGAATTTCAGATTCAACTCTCGATACTTAACGCCTTCCTTGAAGGCACATATTGCTTGGTGATCTGACACATTCTCCATTGTATGGTGTAACGTGATACATCTCTGGATATAGTCTCTCAAGGTTTCATTCGGTTTCTGAACACAACACTGCAATTCTGTCAACCCTGTTGGCCTTTTGCAAGTACCTTCAAAGGTTCTAACAAACACTCGAGCAAGTTCCTCCCAACTATATATGCTGTCAGGAGCCAACTGATTCAACCACGCTCTGGCTGAGCCCTCCAACATCAGGGGAAGGTGCTTCATAGCCACATCATCATTGCCGCCACCAATCTGCACAGCCACTCGGTAGTCCTCAAGCCAAGTGTGTGGCTTGGACTCGCCGGTGAACTTGCTGACCCCAGTCGCCAACCTGAAGTTGGGAGGAATCACTGCTGCTCTGATGGCTCTGCTAAAACACTCGGGTCTTGAAACGTGCACCCTGCTTCCAGTCGGATGATCTCTATCGTGGCCTTCTCTGTGACCCTGATACGTCTCTAACGTATCTAATTTTTGATTGCTCCATGCTATATTATCTACTGTTTTGGACTATATTGGGCTTTGTTTCCCACTTTTATATTATTTTTGGGACTAACCTATTAACCGGAGGCCCAGCCCAGAATTGCTGTTTTTTGCCTATTTCAGTGTTTCAAAGAAACGGAATATCAAACGGAGTCCAAACGGAATAAAATCTTTGGGAACGTGATTTTCTCACTGAACGTGATCCAGGAGACTTGGACCCTGCTCCAAGGAACAAAAGAGGCGGTCAGAAGGGTGGGGGGCGCCCCCCCAGGGCGCGCCCCCTACCTCATGGGCCCCTCGTTGCTCCTCCAACGTACTTCTTCCTCTTATATATACACACGTACCCCCAAACAATCAGAACAGGAGCCAAAAACCTAATTCCACCGCTGCAACTTTCTGTATCCACGAGATCCCATCTTGGGGCCTGTTCCGGAGGTCCGCCGGAAGAGGATCGTCATCACGGAGGGCTTCTACATCATCCTAGCCCCTCCGATGAAGTGTGAGTAGTTTACCTCAGACCTTCGGGTCCATACTTAGTAGCTAGATGGATTCTTCTCTCTCTTTGAATCTCAATACAAAGTTCTCCCCCTCTCTTGTGGAGATCTATTCGATGTAATCTTCTTTTTGCGGTGTGTTTGTTGAGACCGATGAATTGTGGGTTTATGATCAAGTCTATCTATGAATAATATTTGAATCTTCTCTGAATTCTTTTATGTATGATTGGTTATCTTTGCAAGTCTCTTCGAATTATCCGTTTGGTTTGGCCAACTAGATTGGTAGTTCTTGCCATGGGAGAAGTGCTTAGCTTTGGGTTCGATCTTGCGGTGTCCTTACCCAGTGACAGAAGGGGCAGCAAGGCACGTATTGTATCGTTGCCATCGAGGATAACAAGTTGGGGTTTATTTCATATTGCATGATTTTATCTCTCTACATCATGTCATCTTGCTTAAGGCATTACTCTGTTTTTAACTTAATACTCTAGATGCATGCTGGATAGCGGTCGATGAGTGGAGTAATAGTAGTAGATGCAGAATTGTTTCGGTCTACTTGTCACGGGCGTGATGGCTATATACATGATCATGCATAGATATTCTCATAATTATGCTCAATTCTATCAATTGCTCAACAGTAATTTGTTCACCCACCGTAGAATACTTATGCTCTTGAGAGAAGCGACTAGTGAAACCTATGGCCCCCGGGTCTATTCTCATCATATCAATCTCCATCACTTTAATGTTGGTTTGCTTTTTTACTTTGCCTTTACTTTTTACTTTGCATCTTTATACCAAAAATACCAAAAATATTCTATCTATCAGATCTCACTCTCGTAAGTGACCGTGAAGGGCTTGACAACCCCTAATCGTGTTGGTTGCGAGTAGCTATCGTCTTGTGCAGGTACGAGGGACTTGAGCGTGGCCTCCTACTGGATTGATACCTTGGTTCTCAAAAACTGAGGGAAATACTTATGCTACTCTGCTGCATCATTCCTTCCTCTTCGGAGAAAACCAACGCAAGCTCAAGACGTAGCAGAGCCCTGTTCCTATCAACCAGACCTTGAACAAGGATAGATCTTGCATCAAAGCCTGGCTCTCTAGGGTCGACCAGAATTCTTCATTCGCCGTTGTGGGGGCGCCTGTCATGTTGCCGCCGAGGCACGTATGACCCACTCCTCGGAGGAGGCGTGGGCACTCGACAACAGTCATCGTGGTCGAGTCGATGATCATACTGCTCACGGTTCCTGTACTGATCTTGCCGGTGCCCACGCCCCCCACGTTGCGGAGGCAATCTTGGGCTGTGAGCAGATTGGACAGTTTCTGCCACCACGTATCTGCTATGAATTCTATTCCGCGACTGAGATACTGCTGTATTCTGCTCTCCTGCTGCCCGGAGTAAAGCCCGGATCTGCATCAAACCTCGGCCAACTTCTGACTGGGAAGGTTGAATTGACTCTTCTATTCGAGCTATAGGTGTGAGATTCTGGATCGGAGTTCGGTATACCTGAGTCGAAGGCGGAAAAAGTTGTCGTCAACTGGACTCAGGAATCCGCTGCCGAGCACGCTCGTCGAGTGCGCGTTGGAGGTTCTCCAGTCGAGTGCACTCAACCAAGTTGGCCAGGCGCGCCTCCTCCAAGGACTGGGCCTCGGGGGTCTCTCCAACGATAGGAGTGTGAAGTGCATCCATATTACGGCGGTGAAGATCTTCCCTCCGCTGCGAAGAGAGGGGTTCGGGGCGGTACTCCTCATGGACATGTGATGGGTCGCCAACGCCATCACCACCGTCTTCACGGGGGAAGCCAGGAGGACTGCGTGGTCCATTGACCATCAAGACTTCCGTCGCGGGGTCGCTGCTGTCGCACTCGGATGCAGTCTCGACGGAGCCAGTCGACAGATCGAACAAGCCGTAGAGAGTTTCATCGGGCTCGATCGCCGCGATTTATGGGGTGGACGATTGGCGGGCCACTGCATGTCTCACCCACCACTGAAGCCGCGACCGACCGGATCGCTGGCGCCTGCGAACAACAAGAAGCGAGGATGCCGTAGGAGTCGACTGATACTGAGTCGACGGCTGCCGAAGAAGGACGCCGCGGAAGCATGCGCGGAAGTGCGTCGCCCCGCGGACGGGGAGCGCCTCGACATCGAGTGGAGCCTCGTGGAGCCAAGCAGAGTCGTCGGCGATGAAGACGAGCGCGCCGAGATGGATCTCGCGGCCTTCAGCCAATCCTATGCCGGAAACCATGATGATGGGAATCGGAAGAATCGCAACTTCTCCAACAAACTACTAAGACACCTGCCCCACGGTGGGCGCCAACTGTCATGGATATAAGACTGACAGTAGAATGGGGGGTAGGTATGAGGAGGCAAGATCCTAGCTATGGAGTAGTTGTACACACGAATTTACGAGTTCAGGCCCTTCGCGGAGGAAGTAACAGCCCTACGTCTCGGTGCCCTGAGGCGGTCGACTGGATTGTATGTGCGTGTGAGTTTACAAAAGATGCGAACCCTTGTCCCAGAGGAGGGGGTGGCTTATATAGAGTGCGCCAGGACCCCAGCTTCCCACCGTTACACAGGGTTCAATGTACATTAAGAGTGGAACGTTACTGGTAACGCTAGCAATTAAGTGATATAAATAACAATTAAGTCTATGAGTAAACGCCCAGCCGTTGTTTGTGCAGAGTGGCTTTAGATCTTCTATACGTCGAGTGGCTTCTGTTACAGTCGAGTGTATTGATTCTTCCGAGTGGAATGTCTTTAGTCGAGTGGATGATGATACCCTTTGAATGCTTCTGGCTTTAGGGCGATGACCTTGGGGAGGGTGTCTAGGTCAGACCTGTGACCCTACCCTAGATACATACAGGACCTCTGGATTTGGCATTCCTTCTTTGGTATGCCAAGAACTCACAATAACATCAACGTGCTGCAGTGCTCCCCTGTCTTTGCCAAGCTTGTTAAAGGTCATTCTCCTTGTAACGCCCCATATGTAACCTTCCCCAATTGTACTCCGACTCATCCCGTTTCCGGCATTAAGTTATATTTAATTCTCGGGTTCGGGTCTTTGCCTCCGTGTGTTGTTTTCGTTTTCGTGCATCTCATATCATGTCGTCACGTGCATTGCATTCGCATACATGTTCATCTCATGCATTCGAGCATTTTCCCCGTTGTCCGTTTTCCATTCCGGCGCTTCGTTCTCCTCCGGTGGCCATTTCTAGCTTTCTTTCGTGTGTGGGGATTAAACATTTCCGGATTGGACCGAGACTTGCCATGCGGCCTTGGTTTACTACCGGTAGACCGCCTGTCAAGTTTCGGGTCATTTGGACTTCGTTTGATACTCCAACGGTTAACCGAGGGACCGAAAAGGCCTCGTGTGTGTGCAGCCCAACACCCCTCCAATTTGGCCCAAAACCCACCAAACTCAGCTCCATCGTCTCGGTCGTTCGATCACGATCGTGTGGGCGAAAACCGCACCTCATTTGGACTCTCCTAGCTCCCTCTAGGTCTATAAATAGACCCCCCCCCCGAAATTCGGATCTCTCCCCCTCTCGAAACCCTAAAAATCTCAGATCCCGCCGCCGCCGGACAAAAATTCCGCCGCCGGACGTGTCCGATTCCCCCCGCCGCTGCCACGTGTCGCCTCCTGGTAGGCCGCCGCCGCCGCCATCGCCGCGGGCCGGGGAGCCCGGAGCCGGCCCCCGCGGCCCGGATCGGCGCCGCGCCGCCCGCGCTCCTCTTCCCCTCGCCGCGCCGCTTCTTCTCCGGATCCGGTCGCCGGCGCCGCCGCGGAACCTCGCCGGACGCCGCTCGCCGCCGCGGGACTCCGCTGCCGCGCCGCCCGCACCCGGCCGCCCCTCGCCGTCGTCGCCGCGTCCTCGGGAGCCGCGCAGGGCCGGCCACCTCCTCCCCTCGCCGGCCTCCTCCCCTCGCCGGCGAGCTCAACCCCGGCGCCGACGAACCTCGGGAGCCGCGCCCGCTACAGTGCCCGCGTCCGATCCGGATCGGATCTGTGAACAGTAAAACCCTAGGGGTTGACTTTTTCCTCCCCTGTTTAATCTTTTCTTGCTACTTTGACCGCTCATATCTCCTCATCCGTAGCTCCGTTTTGGGCGTATGATATGTCAAATTCTTCGCCTCGACGAGTACATCATTTCATTCCATTGCATCATTTACATTTGAGGTAATCTTGTTGCCCAAAATGCTGTTGGAAGGAGGCATGTTGAGTTAAATTGCAGATCCGTTAATCCAACATGCACTTTTGTCATTTTTCCATATTTAATCCGTGCATGATATGCCTGTGCCCCTTTGGGATGAATTGTTAAGCATGTTGTCTTCTTTCCAGAGGTGCCTTCCATGTATTTTTAGGATGTGTGTGTTGTCTTGTGCAAGCTTGCGAAGAGGGCTACCTGAGATTACAGATTTCAGGGACTTAGTGATTTTCACTGTCTGAGCCGTTTTAGTTCACGATGCTATATGTCCGGCTTGTTTCCTAGTGATCCATGCCTCTTTTGAGGATGATCAGTAAGAGTGATTTGTTATGCTTGATGTGCTTAATCCATCCATGTCTTTACTTGTTATGTTGGAGCACTCTAGGTTGACTCAATCAAGCTCAACTTTTGGATAGTTGATGTTTTGGGCAGATCATGAACTCTTTTGCGATTTTGCCGGAGTTATTGCTAGTGATCCATGCATGCTATGCCATTGTTCTTGCCATGTCTAGCTAGCATTTTGTGCCTTCTTAATGGATATATGCTTTCCTTGCCATGACTTGTACCGTAGTGAGAGCATCGAGCTCGTTTATATGCCTCCGTGAGTTATTATTTCAGCATGTCCCAGTTTTCACTAGTCTGAAAACTGATTGTGTTTCATCGATGTTCGTGTGCTCGGTAGAGTATTTTGTGAACCCTTTTGGCCCCAGGTCATGTTGGGTGTTTTGTTAAGCTTGTTGAGTAGCTCCATGCCATGCTCTTACTTGCCATGTTCAGGTGTTCCTTCATGTTGTTTTGCTGCTCCGAAGAGGGCATCGTGGTCTGAAATTTCAGACTAGCGTTAATTTCGCTAAGTCTGAAATCTGTTGTGCTTATTCAGTTTTGCCATGCTTGTTTGAAGCCCTTAATGGATGAATTTGCCTATGCCTCAGTCCTGATTATTTGTTAAGCTTGATGAGTACATCACTGCCATGCAATTTGGTTTCATGTTGGGTGGCTGTAGCATGTTCATTTTGTTGCATTTAGGAGGCATGTTGCTGTAAATCGCAGATCAGTTCGTTTGGTAAAACGCTTGCCATTTCTAAACCGTAGCTCCGATTGCCATGATTTTTATATTGTTTTCAGGGGATTTCTTCCCCTCTATCCGGTGGCACACTTGGATTTCCAAGTTGAGGCCAGGTTCATGCATTTCCTGTTACATGTTGCATTCTTGCATCCCGCATCGCATCCCGCATAGCATATCATCGTGCATCTTATTGGTTGCCCTTGCACGTGGTTGATTGTATCTTTGTTGCTTGTTTGTGTTGTTGGGTAGAGCCGGGAGACGAGTTCGCTAACGAGGAGCCCGTTGAGTTTGCTTTTGAGGATCCAGTCAATTCTGACAACTGTGCAGGCAAGATGATCACACCCTTGAAATCACTACTATCTTTGCTATGCTAGTTGCTCGCTCTTTTGCTTTGCCAATGCTACGATGCCTACCACTTGCTTGTCAGCCTCCCAATTGCCATGATTGAGCCTCTAACCCACCTTTGTCCTAGCAAACCATTGATTGGCTATGTTACCGCTTTGCTCAGCCCCCTTCTTATAGCATTGTTAGTTGCAGGTGAAGATTGGAGCCGTTCCCTGTTGGAACATTTATTTACTTGTTGGGATATCATTATATTGCTATGTTATCTTTACTCATCTATATACTTGGTAAAGGGTGGAAGGCTCGGCCTCTCGCCTAGTGTTTTGTTCCACTCTTGCCGCCCTAGTTTCCGTCATATCGGTGTTATGTTCCCGGATTGTTGCGTCCCTTACGCGGTTGGGCTATAATGGGAACCCCTTGATAGTTCGCCTTGATTAAAGCTTTTCCAGCAATGCCCAACATTGGTTTTACCATTTGCCACCTACCCCTTTTTCCCTTGGGTTTTCGGAGCCCGAGGGTCATCTTTATTTTAGCCCCCCCACGGGCCAGTGCTCCTCTGAGTGTTGGTCCGAACTAGAGTCCTGTGCAGCGCCCCCTCGGGGAAACTCGAGGTTTGGTTTTAGTTGTATGGAGCGCTCATCTGAGTGTGCCCTGAGAAAGAGATATGTGCAGCTCCTATCGGGATTTGTCGGCGCATTCGGGCGGTGTTGCTGGACTAGTTTTGACCTGTCGAATCATCTTGTTGTACCGGGATACCGAGTCTGATCGGTGGGTCCTGGGTGGAGGTCTATTCCTTCGTTGACCGTGAGAGCTTATTATGGGCTAAGTTGGGACCCCCCTGCAGGGATTGATCTTTCGAAAGCCGTGCCCGCGGTTATGGGCAGATGGGAATTTGTTAATGTCCGGTTGTAGACAACTTGAACTTAATTAATTAAAATGAATCAACTGCGTGTGTTGCCGTGATGGCCTCTTCTCGGCGGAGTCCGGGAAGTGGACACGGCGTTGGAGTTATGTTTGCGTAGTCCGCTCTATTTAGTTTTCCGCTCGTGCCTTGCCTTCTCTTCTCGCTCTCTTTTGCGAATAAGTTAGCCACCATATATGCTAGTCGCTTGCTGCAGCTCCACTCACATTAACCATTCCTTTCCTATTAAGCTTAAATAATCTTGATCGCGAGGGTGCGAGATTGCTGAGTCCTTGTGGCTCACAGATTACTATTACACCAGATGCAGGGACCGATGATACTCCTCCGGATGGCGCGTTCGAGCTGAAGTGGGAGTACGACGAGGACTCTCAGCGATACTATGTTTCTTTTCCTGATGATCAGTAGTGGTGCCTGCTCGGGGTTCAATTCAGGGATTAGTCGCATGTTGGGGAGTCTTTTTTTCTATTTTGGCGCCGTAGTCGGGCCATGAGTGTTTGTATGATGGATGCTATTTATGTACCTTGATGTGACGTGGCGAGTGTAAGCCAACTATTATTATTATTCCCCCTTTATATTTATATGTACATGGGTTGTGTGAAGATTGCCTCACTTGCGACTTATGCCTTCAATGCGATTATGCCTCTAAGTCGTGCCTCGACACGTGGGAGATATAGTCGCATCGAGGGTGTTACAAGTTGGTATCAGAGCCTTCCCCGACCTTAGGAGCCCCATTGCTTGATCGTTTCTAGCAGCCGAGTTGTGTCTAGAAAAATGTTTTGAGTCCTTAGGAATTATATATCGGAGAGCTTAGGAATTCTTTTACTTCCCAGTCTCCTCATCGCTCTGGTAAGGCATCCTGACGTAGAGTTTTGACTCTTCTCTTCTCAAATTTCACTAAAAAAAATTTAGGATCACGCGAGTATCTTAGTTTTGTTCCGATGGCTTATGATGAGAATACTGTCTTGGTGCCTCCTGTCAGGGGTTTAGTGGAAGTGTCCCGGGGAGTTGAGCTCTGAGGTGTTGTCATCATAATTCTATCGTTGCAATTCTGGTATACTTGAGATATGTGCATTCGTTCATTTTGTTCGGATGTGAAGACTTATGTTGCAATTTTTCATTCCGTTGGATTCACCTTCTATATTTGTCTATTTGTGTGCTAATGGTGGTCAACCTCTTCAGGATGGCTCCTCCAACGCGCACGACTCCGAACCCAGATCCTCCGCCACCTCCGCCTCCTCCGGAAGCATGGCAGGCTGTGATGGCTACTACTAATGCAAATACTCAGCTGATCATGCAAATCATCCAAGAGCGGAATCAAAGCAGTCAAGCGAATCAAGGCAGCAACCAGAACCAGTTTGCAACTCTGAATCAGTTCCTCGCAAATGGTCCAAAGACGTTTAGTAACTGCGTTGAGGCTACCGATGCTGATGATTGGTTAGTCGATCTGGGCAAGCATTTTGAATGTAGCAACGTCAGACCTGAAGATTTCGTCAAGTTCGCGTCTTTCCAGCTCAAGGATCAGGCCGCAGAGTGGTTTCAGCAGTACCGGGATTCCAGAGGTGGACGTTTGATCACTTGGGATGATTTCCGTCGTGATTTTCGAGCTCATCACATTCCTCAAAGTGTGACTGCAAGCAAACGTGAAGAATTCCGCAATCTGAAGCAAGGTTCTTTGTCTGTCTATGACTACAACAAGTTGTTCCAGAAGCTCGCCCGTTTTGCCAAGCAGGATGTTCCTGATGAGAAGAGCATGATCTATCAGTTCAGGGGTGGTCTTCGTGAAGAAATTCAGCTCGCTCTTGTCCTCTTCGAGCCGCTGAGATACGATGAGTTCTACAACATGGCACTGAAGCAAGAGGCTGCTCAGCTCAGGTGTGATGCTTCCAGGAAGCGAGTCAGAGACACTTCGTCTTCGTCCTCTACTCAAGTGGCCAAGCAGCAGAAGTATTGGCTTCCTCCTCCTCCGTTCCGTCAGCCGTATCAGCAGAAGAGCAAAGGTGGCAGTGGTTCTTCCCACCCACCCAACCCAGGCTTTCAGAACAAGACTTCGTCTCAAGCTCCAAGATCGAGTGCTCCGTACCACCGTCCGCTCTCAGAGGTCACGTGCAACAAGTGCCAACAGAAGGGTCACTACGCCAACAAGTGTTTCAACCAGAGGCGTCTTCCTCCTCCTCCTGTCAGATCGGCAAGTACAGCTGTGGTCAAGCATAATCCCAAGCACACCAAGGTCAATATGGTGAATGCAGCTCAAGCAGAGGATTCGTCGGATGTGATCATGGGTAACCTTCCTGTTAATGATATTCCTGCAAAAGTTCTTTTTGATACAGATGCATCGCATTGCTTCATTTCCAAACCTTTTGCGTCAAAGTATGAGTGTGATTATCAGTATCTGCAAAGTGCCTTGCAAATTGTGTCACCGGGCAAGCAGATGACAGCTAACACCTGCGTTCCAGAGGTTACTATCACTTTGGGCGACTACAAGTTCCTTTCTTCTCCAATTGTTCTTGGCGATTCTGACATTGATCTTATTCTTGGGATGGACTGGCTCTCTAAACACAAAGCTCACCTCGATTGTGCAGCCAGGCAGATTCAACTGACTCATTCTTCTGAAGATGTCATTGTTTTTGCTGCTCGGGATAATACCATCCGGTTATTCTCTCTCAATGAAAAGGGTGAATTGGATGCTATTTCGCAGATTCCGGTTGTTTGTGAGTATCAAGATGTTTTCCCTGAAGAACTCCCAGGCATGCCTCCAAACCGGCCCGTTGAATTCGTTATTGAACTTGAGCCCGGTACGGAACCGGTGTGCAAACGGCCTTACAAGCTCGGCCCCGAAGAGTTGAAGGAGTTGAAGAAACAGCTCGATGTGCAAGAAAGAATGGGTCTCATTCGGCCTAGTACTTCTCCGTGGGGTTGTGGTGTTCTTTTTGTGAAGAAGAAGGATGGAACGGACCGACTTTGTGTTGATTACCGTCCATTGAACAAGAAGACCATCAAGAACAAGTATCCACTTCCCAACATTAATGAGCTATTCGAACAACTCAAGGGTGCCCAAGTATTCTCCAAGCTTGATCTCCGTATGGGTTATCATCAAATTCGCATTCGTGAACAAGATATTCCAAAGACGGCGTTCAGAACAAGCTATGGGTCATATGAATACACAGTTATGTCTTTTGGCCTCGCTAATGCTCCTCCGACGTTCTCTCGCATGATGAACTTCATCTTCAACCCCTACACCAATGACTTTGTTTTGGTCTATCTCGATGATATCCTGGTTTTCTCGAAGAACAAGGAAGATCATGCCAAACACTTGCGTTTGGTTCTTGACAAGCTAAGGGAACATCAATTCTACGCCAAGTTCTCCAAGTGTGAGTTTTGGCTCGATGAGGTTCTTTATCTTGGTCATATTATCTCTGCCAAGGGCATTTCCGTGGATCCTGAGAAGGTGTCTGCAATTGTTAATTGGGAACCTCCTCAGAATGTGAAGAAACTCCGTAGCTTCCTCGGTCTTGCAAGTTATTGCCGAAGATTCGTTGAAAACTTCTCCAAGATCGCGAAGCCTCTCTCAAATCTTCTTCAGAAGCACGTCAAGTACGTTTGGTCTCCGGAGTGTGATGTTGCTTTCAACGCTTTGAAAGAGAAATTGATCACTGCTCCAGTTCTAACTCCGCCTGATGAAACCAAGCCGTACGAGGTCTTTTGTGATGCCTCTCTCCAAGGTCTCGGTGCAGTACTGATGCAAGAGAAGAAAGTTGTTGCTTATACCTCTCGCCAGTTGAAGCCAAATGAGAAGAACTACCCCACTCATGATCTCGAGTTGGCGGCAGTTGTGCACGCATTGTTGACTTGGAGACATCTTCTCTTGGGAAGGAAAGTGGACATTTTCACTAATCACAAGAGTCTCAAGTACATCTTCACTCAGCCTAACCTCAACCTCAGGCAGACTCGATGGGTCGAAATGATTCAAGAGTACAATCCGAGTATCGAGTATACTCTAGGCAAGGCTAATGTGATTGCTGACGCTTTGAGCAGAAAAGCATATTGCAACAGTCTGATTCTCAAGCCTTATCAACCCGAGCTTTGTGAAGCCTTCCGCAAACTTAATCTGCAAGTTGTTCCTCAAGGTTTCCTTGCCAACCTTCAAGTTTCTCCTACCTTGGAAGACCAGATTCGCCAAGCCCAGCTTCTTGATGCTATGGTGAAAAAGGTGAAGATTGGTATTGCAAAGAGTCAGTCCAAGTACAAGTGCTACCGACTTGATGACAAGGACACTCTCTTCTTCGAGGATCGAATTGTTGTGCCCAAAGGTGAACTTCGTAAAGTGATCATGAATGAGGCTCACAACTCTCTCCTATCCATCCACCCTGGGAGCACGAAGATGTATCAAGATCTGAAGCAAACTTATTGGTGGACTCGAATGAAGCGCGAGATCGCTCAATTCGTGAATGAATGTGATGTCTGCAGAAGAGTGAAAGCAGAACACCAAAGGCCAGCAGGTCTCCTCCAACCTCTCGCCATTCCAGAATGGAAGTTTGACCACATTGAAATGGACTTCGTGACTGGGTTTCCTAAGTCCAAGCGTGGCAATGATGCTATATTCGTTGTCATCGACAAGCTGACCAAAGTGGCTCATTTCTTGCCTATCAAAGAGTCAATCACTGCAGCTCAATTGGCGGAGCTCTACACCTCTCGCATTGTCTCTCTGCACGGTATTCCTCAAGTGATATCTTCAGACCGTGGCAGCATCTTTACCTCCAAGTTCTGGGATTCTTTTCAGAAGGCCATGGGCACCAGCATTCGCTTCAGCACTGCTTTCCATCCTCAAACAAGCGGTCAAGTCGAGCGTGTCAACCAGATTCTTGAAGATATGCTCAGGGCTTGTGTTATCTCCTTCGGCATGAAGTGGGAGGATTGCCTTCCTTATGCTGAATTCTCGTACAACAACAGTTTCCAAGCAAGCTCCGGCAAGGCCCCGTTTGAAATTCTGTATGGTAGGAAGTGCCGTACACCTCTCAACTGGTCTGAAACCGGTGAACGTCAGCTGCTGGGTAATGACCTGATCACAGAGGCAGAAGAAATGTGCAAGGTCATTCGTGATAACCTCAAAGCAGCCCAGTCTCGTCAGAAGAGCTACTACGACAGCAAGCACCGTGATTTGGCATTTGAGATTGGAGATCATGTCTACCTCCGCGTCTCTCCTATGAAAGGGACTCGTCGTTTCGGTATTAAAGGGAAGCTTGCCCCCAGATACGTCGGGCCTTTCAAGATCGTCAGCAAGAGAGGCGACCTCGCCTATCAACTCGAGCTTCCTGCAACCTTTGCCAATGTTCATGATGTGTTCCACGTCTCGCAACTCCGTAAGTGCTTCAAGACGCCTAAGCGCACCGTCAACTTCGAGGACATTGAGCTACAAGAAGATCTCTCCTACCGTGAGCACCCAGTTGCAATCCTTGAAGAGACTGAACGCAAAACTCGCAACAAGTCAATCAAGTTTCTCAAAGTCAAGTGGTCACACCATTCCGACCGTGAAGCTACCTGGGAACGCGAGGATCACCTCCGTTCTGAGTACCCGGAGTTCTTTTGGTCCTAGATCTCGGGACGAGATCTTTTCGTAGTGGTGGAGTGTTGTAACGCCCCATATGTAACCTTCCCCAATTGTACTCCGACTCATGCCGTTTCCGGCATTAAGTTATATTTAATTCTCGGGTTCGGGTCTTTGCCTCCGTGTGTTGTTTTCGTTTTCGTGCATCTCATATCATGTCGTCACGTGCATTGCATTCGCATACATGTTCATCTCATGCATTCGAGCATTTTCCCCGTTGTCCGTTTTGCATTCCGGCGCTTCGTTCTCCTCCGGTGGCCATTTCTAGCTTTCTTTCATGTGTGGGGATTAAACATTTCCGGATTAGACCGAGACTTGCCATGCGGCCTTGGTTTACTACCGGTAGACCGCCTGTCAAGTTTCGGGTCATTTGGACTTCGTTTGATACTCCAACGGTTAACCGAGGGACCGAAAAGGCCTCGTGTGTGTGCAGCCCAACACCCCTCCAATTTGGCCCAAAACCCACCAAACTCAGCTCCATCTTCTTGGTCGTTCGATCACGATCGTGTGGGCGAAAACCGCACCTCATTTGGACTCTCCTAGCTCCCTCTAGGTCTATAAATAGACCCCCCCGAAATTCGGATCTCTCCCCCTCTCGAAACCCTAAAAATCTCAGATCCCGCCGCCGGACGTGTCCGGTTCCCCCCGCCGCTGCCACGTGTCGCCTCCTGGTAGGCCGCCGCCGCCGCCATCGCCGCGGGCCGGGGAGCCCGGAGCCGGCCCCCGCGGCCCGGATCGGCGCCGCGCCGCCCGCGCTCCTCTTCCCCTCGCCGCGCCGCTTCTTCTCCGGATCCGGTCGCCGGCGCCGCCGCGGAACCTCGCCGGACGCCGCTCGCCGCCGCGGAACCTCGCCGGACGCCGCTCGCCGCCGCGGGACTCCGCTGCCGCGCCGCCCGCGCCCGGCCGCCCCTCGCCGTCGTCGCCGCGTCCTCGGGAGCCGCGCAGGGCCGGCCACCTCCTCCCCTCGCCGGCCTCCTCCCCTCGCCGGCGAGCTCAACCCCGGCGCCGACGAACCTCGGGAGCCGCGCCCGCTACAGTGCCCGCGTCCGATCCGGATCGGATCTGTGAACAGTAAAACCCTAGGGGTTGACTTTTTCCTCCCCCGTTTAATCTTTTCTTGCTACTTTGACCGCTCATATCTCCTCATCCGTAGCTCTGTTTTGGGCGTATGATATGTCAAATTCTTCGTCTCGACGAGTACATCATTTCATTCCATTGCATCATTTGCATTTGAGGTCATCTTGTTGCCCAAAATGCTGTTGGAAGGAGGCATGTTGAGTTAAATTGCAGATCCGTTAATCCAACATGCACTTTTGTCATTTTTGCCATATTTAATCCGTGCATGATATGCCTGTGCCCCTTTGGGATGAATTGTTAAGCATGTTGTATTCTTTCCAGTGGTTCCTTCCATGTATTTTTAGGATGTGTGTGTTGTCTTGTGCAAGCTTGCGAAGAGGGCTACCTGAGATTACAGATTTCAGGGACTTAGTGATTTTCACAAAGTCTGAGCCGTTTTAGTTCACGATGCTATATGTCCGGCTTGTTTCCTAGTGATCCGTGCCTCTTTTGAGGATGATCAGTAAGAGTGATTTGTTATGCTTGATGTGATTAATCCATCCATGTCTTTACTTGTTATGTTGGAGCACTCTAGGTTGACTCAATCGAGCTCAACTTTTGGATAGTTGCTGTTTTGGGCAGATCGTGAACTCTTTTGCGATTTTGCCGGAGTTATTGCTAGTGATCCATGCATGCTATGCCATTGTTCTTGCCATGTCTAGCTAGCATTTTGTTCCTTATTAATGGATATATGCTTGCCTTGCCATGACTTGCACCGTAGTGAGAGCATCGAGCTCGTTTATATGCCTCCGTGAGTTATTATTTCAGCATGTCCCAGTTTTCACTAAGTCTGAAAACTGATTGTGTTTCATCGATGTTCGTGTGCTCGGTAGAGTATTTTGTGAACCCTTTTGGCCCCAGGTCATGTTGGGTGTTTTGTTAAGCTTGTTGAGTAGCTCCATGCCATGCTCTTACTTGCCATGTTCAGGTTTTCCTTCAAGTTGTTTTGCTGCTCCGAAGAGGGCATCGTGGTCTGAAATTTCAGACTAGCGTTAATTTCGCTAAGTCTGAAATCTGTTGTGCTTATTCAGTTTTGCCATGCTTGTTTGAAGCCCTTAATGGATGAATTTGCCTATGCCGCAGTCCTGATGATTTGTTAAGCTTGATGAGTACATCACTTCCATGCAATTTGTTTTCATGTTGGGTGGCTGTAGCATGTTCATTTTGTTGCATTTAGGAGGCATGTTGCTGTAAATCGTAGATCGGTTCGTTTGGTAAAACGCTTGCCATTTCTAAACCGTAGCTCCGATTGCCATGATATTTATATTGTTTTCAGTGGATTTCTTCCCCTCTATCCAGTGGCACACTTGGATTTCTAAGTTGAGGCCAGGTTCATGCATTTCCTGTTACATGTTGCATTCTTGCATCCCGCATCGCATCCCGCATAGCATATCATCGTGCATCTTATTGGTTGCCCTTGCACGTGGTTGATTGTATATTTGTTGCTTGTTTGTGTAGTTGGGTAGAGCCGGGAGACGAGTTCGCTAACGAGGAGCCCGTTGAGTTTGCTTTTGAGGATCCAGTCAATTCTGACAACTGTGCAGGCAAGATGATCACACCCTTGAAATCACTACTATCTTTGCTATGCTAGTTGCTCGCTCTTTTGCTTTGCCAATGCTACGATGCCTACCACTTGCTTGTCAGCCTCCCAATTGCCATGATTGAGCCTCTAACCCACCTTTGTCCTAGCAAACCATTGATTGGCTATGTTACCGCTTTGCTCAGCCCCCTTCTTATAGCATTGTTAGTTGCAGGTGAAGATTGGAGCCGTTCCCTGTTGGAACATTTATTTACTTGTTGGGATATCATTATATTGCTATGTTATCTTTACTCATCTATATACTTGGTAAAGGGTGGAAGGCTCGGCCTCTCGCCTAGTGTTTTGTTCCACTCTTGCCGCCCTAGTTTCCGTCATATCGGTGTTATGTTCCCGGATTGTTGCGTCCCTTACGCGGTTGGGCTATAATGGGAACCCCTTGATAGTTCGCCTTGATTAAAGCTTTTCCAGCAATGCCCAACATTGGTTTTACCATTTGCCACCTACCCCTTTTTCCCTTGGGTTTCCGGAGCCCGAGGGTCATCTTTATTTTAGCCCCCCCACGGGCCAGTGCTCCTCTGAGTGTTGGTCCGAACTAGAGTCCTGTGCAGCGCCCCCTCGGGGAAACTCGAGGTTTGGTTTTAGTTGTATGGAGCGCTCATCTGAGTGTGCCCTGAGAAAGAGATATGTGCAGCTCCTATCGGGATTTGTCGGCGCATTCGGGCGGTGTTGCTGGACTAGTTTTGACCTGTCAAATCATCTTGTTATACCGGGATACCGAGTCTGGTCGGTGGGTCCTGGGTGGAGGTCTATTCCTTCGTTGACCGTGAGAGCTTGTTATGGGCTAAGTTGGGACCCCCTGCAGGGATTGATCTTTCGAAAGCCGTGCCCGTGGTTATGGGCAGATGGGAATTTGTTAATGTCCGGTTGTAGACAACTTGAACTTAATTAATTAAAATGAATCAACTGCGTGTGTTGCCGTGATGGCCTCTTATCGGCGGAGTCCGGGAAGTGGACACGGCGTTGGAGTTATGTTTGCGTAGTCCGCTCTATTTAGTTTTTCGCTCGTGCCTTGCCTTCTCTTCTCGCTCTCTTTTGCGAATAAGTTAGCCACCATATATGCTAGTCGCTTGCTGCAGCTCCACTCACATTAACCCTTCCTTTCCTATTAAGCTTAAATAGTCTTGATCGCGAGGGTGCGAGATTGCTGAGTCCTTGTGGCTCACATATTACTATTACACCAGATGCAGGGACCGATGATACTCCTCCGGATGGCGCGTTCGAGCTGAAGTGGGAGTACGACGAGGACTCTCAGCGATACTATGTTTCTTTTCCTGATGATCAGTAGTGGTGCCTGCTCGGGGTTCGATTCGGGGATTAGTCGCATGTTGGGGAGTCTTTTTTTCTATTTTGGCGCCGTAGTCGGGCCATGGGTGTTTGTATGATGGATGCTATTTATGTACCTTGATGTGACGTGACGAGTGTAAGCCAACTATTATTATTATTCCCCCTTTATATTTATATGTACATGGGTTGTGTGAAGATTGCCTCACTTGCGACTTATGCCTTCAATGCGATTATGCCTCTAAGTCGTGCCTCGACACGTGGGAGATATAGTCGCATCGAGGGTGTTACACTCCTCCAGTGAACTTCGAGGTCAATGGGCGGCACTACAACAAGGGGTACTACCTAGCTGATGGCATCTATCCGAGATGGTCTACATTTGTGAAGACTATCTCAAACGTTGTGCCAGGAGGCAAGAAGTCCCAGTTTGCCAAGGTGCAGAAGGCTTGCCGGAAGGATGTCGAGCGGGCATTTAGTATGCTCCAATCTCGATTTGCTGTTGTCCAGTACACTGCTCAGATCTGGTCAAAAGATCAAATGTGGGAGATCATGACTTGCTGTGTTATCTTGCACAACATGATCATCGAGAGCGAGCAAGAAGAGCCAGTGTCTGATACTGAACCATACTACAGGTAGGGTCCCCTAGCCGAATTTGATCACCAGCTACCGGCAACCTGGACTGCCTAACTCAGTATGCGTCAGGAGATCCAAGACGCACAGGTGCATCATCAACTGCAGCATGATCGGGTGGATCACCTATGGAGGCTCAAGGGCGAAGCCAGGCGCGACGTGTGATGAGTTTTTATTGGTTAAACTATATAATTTGTATTGAACGATTTGTTGTTGCACTATTTTATTGAAGTATTTGATTTTCTGTGATGAACTATACGATAAAAATATATTTATGTTGATAATTGAACGCCGAATCACGTCGAATATGAGCCTATTCTCATTCATATGGGCTCTTTATTCACCGAAAATGGGTCGAAAAGTGGGACAATATCGGCGCCTGAGGACCCCCCCCCCCCCCCCCCCCCCGGGCGCCACCGATTGTATCACCGGCTCACCTCCAGAAAGCGATTTTTATGTGTCCCGGGAGCCAACGGCTGGAGATGCTCTCAGTTGTTCGACCCATCCTTGTCACTACACCATAAAAAACGCAACCCTAAAGAAAAGGGCCAGGGCCCTGTGGCGTCATACAGTGGGACAGGCCACACGCCACTCTACTTTAGAAATGAGCACAAACAGTGACTTGATGATTCTCAAATAAGCGATGATTTTGCGATAACAAACCAAATCAAAGCAACGAAGCATCCTAGCTCCAACAAAATCCTTGTGACCTACCACCTGACACCAAGGACTGAGGTAGGAACGAGCAGAGCAGATTCCTGCGAATGGAGCGAAGATCCGGATCCAGTTTTCTTCTCCATTTCCCACTCCACCCCAAGCAGCAACGCCCGGGAGCGCCACCAGTGTCGTAGTGCAAGTGCGCCGCGAGTCCCATGACCACCGGCCGAGGCGAAGGGGAACAACACGCGTGCATGGTCCTACGTACTCGCTCGCTCGCTCGCCATGACTTGACTCCTGCCCAGCTTGCTTTCCGGCCGCGCGATCGTCGGTACCTCCGCTCCAGTCTGTGCATGCATGGACTGATTTGGCATAGTATTTGTCCGACACCAATGCTTGGTTAAACCCCGGAAAAGAATTCTATAAGATCAGGTCTTACGCGAGACCCGTCCTAATAAATGACACATGGCATTCACAAATCACAAAGCATCTACCTCACCCATACTTAAAAACCGGGGGGGGGGGGGGGGGGGGGGGGGGGGGGGGGAGAGATTAGATACTTTGTGATTTGTGAATGACACGTGTCATCCATCAGGGCGGGTCTCACCTACTAACCTTGACCCCTGCCCGCATTTTTTAAGCCAGATGGATAAATATCATGCAAACACGACAAAAATACATGCAAACGGACATAAAATTTGATATAATTTACATAAACTGGATGATACTTCGGCCATTCAAAATAATTAAACTAGTTTGTAGCTGATATGACCTCGTATGCCTGATCGAGATGGCAGCCGCACCTACATTGTCGGCGGCGCAGTGGTCCTTCCGGCAACGGAAGGGCACGGGGAGGGACAACCCTACCCGGCCACCGTCTGGCACTCACGGAAAGGCCACTCGGGTTCCTCATGTGCCATGCGCAGGGCCGCGTCGGCCAACGCCGGCCCTATTCGGTGAGCCCTACCCTTGCCCTTGCAAGTGGTGGTGGGCGCATGGATGGTGCTGGACTTGGAGGTGGTTTATGATTTCTTTGGTGATGATGATGTTTGAGTTCGTGTTACATGTCTTTGGTTGGGCTCGATCCGTGACATGAGATATGCTATGTCATGATGATTTTTGATCAAACTTAATCGATGTTGTGCCTTTTGGATGAACTATATGCATGTCTCAGTTTGAATTCTTGATCTGTGCAACTATATGCATGTTCATGGTTTTTTGGTTGTGCATGCTGAATTTGAATCATTCGGATGATTGATGAAACACTCTGTAATTGTATGAAATGCATGTGGCAAGGCTAAAAGACTTAAGCAATTTTTTAAGGAGTTAAGGGGACCTATTGGGCGACCCTTTAAGTCCTTAAATTATCCTCCCCTAAACATGCTCAGTGGTCTCCTCCTCTAAATTGTAAGGAATCGGTTAGAGATGCTTTTAAGAGATAAAAGTGAGCATCCTAAAAAAGGTCAAAAAAGAATAGACCATGGACATCCAACAACAAAATTTGAGACACTTAGGGCATCTCTAAGGTGGACTCGTAAACCTCCAGCAACCGTCCGAACTGCAAAAGCCATCCAACGCCGACTTGTATCGGTTCGCAGAGCGGGCCGGACGTGATTTCTCCCCTAAACCGGAGACAAATATGGGGGAGATTTGTGGGAATTCGAAATCGATCTCAAGCCTGCTTCTGACCATCCTGGCCCACCAAAAACACCTTCCCGTCCCGCACGCGCTCCCGACCGGCGCCAGCTGCCCGCATTCATGCCGCTGTAGGGCGCGCCGCTCAACATCGAAGATGGCTCAGGGCGGATGCGACCTCTCACTGCCTCTGCCATTGAAGCGGCGCGCCGGCTGAGGGCGCCATCTGCGACGCGTCTCCGGTGTTCATGCTTGCTCAATGCCTGAGACGCGTTACTAGACGAGACGGGACGGATATCTACCACGCCCATTTAATGTCGTTGTTTGTCTATCCGCTGACATTAAGCAGGCTCGCCGGCCAAGAAACCCACTCCGGCGCTGTGCATTGACACACCCGGATGACTCGTTTCACCGGAATTCGCTATATAAAGCCGGCCACACCCGACTAACTCCACACCACAACACAAGCCCCTCCACTCCCTCCTTGCACCTGCATCCGTCATGACCGCCAGCAAAAAAGCACTGTGCGACAGTTTGTTGCCGGAGATGAAGCACACCTTGGACGCCCTTGCCGCCGCTTGGCATAGCCGCGGTGCCAGGCGGGTCGAGGCTGGCTTGCCGGCCAGCTCGCCCGTGGTCTCCGACTATGAGGACGACACCACGACGGAGACGGGCTTCGACGACTCCACCCCGGCTCCCGCGCCTCCTGTGCACGTCGGCTTCACCATGGACCAGACGCAAGCGCAGTTCAACACCGCCATGGCGGAGGTGTAGCATGCACCGGTGCCTCTATCGGCATTCCAGCAGGCGCAGGAGGAACAATAGTGCAATTTGTTCGTCCTCGAGCAGCATCGGCTGGCGAAGGGCCAGATATACTGCGAGCGCGCGAGCGAGGAGGCCGTGGCGAACCCCAATTTCTGGATGGAGCGGCGTGCCATCTACAATGCCGTCTGTGTTCAAGCCACCGCTCATCAGGACGCGACTGCCGTAGAGGCGCAGCTGCAGGGGATTGTGGAGGAGAACAACGCCTGCCGCGCCTCCTACGCGTCGCCGGCGAACCATCAGCCGGCCCAGTGGAACGAAGACAGCGCCGGCGCCACCATTTCCATCGTGGACCTCACGTCCACTGGCGACGGACAGGTCGCGGACTCCTCCGAGATGAGTAGGCCATGGGAGGTGGCGGTGCCTTGTGTCCCATGTGGGCCAGTCCGTGTCCCGTGTTCCACTCTTCCTCGCCGGAGACCGCACCTTCACTTCATCAGTCTTATCGTCGGTCCTCGCGGAGACAGCGGATAGAGGACGACACGGGCTAGGATGCCGGGCGCCGCTGCCGTAGGATAGGTTTAGGGGCGGGTCTTCTTTTTGTCCTAACTGTGATGAAATCCGTCATGTTTGTACGAAATCTGGCCATGTTTTCATGAAATTCATCCGATTTGTTGAAAAAAGTTCGAAATATTTCCAGCTAGCATTGGATGTCATCCTCCCACATCTGTGTCCGCAGACTGATCCCCCTATCCGATGAATGCAGGGAGAAAATTTGCAGGTTGCCGTTGAAGATGCTCTTATCCACTAACTTGAAGGTCTCCAGGCATATATACATAACTCCTCTTCCTATCCTACAGTGTATAGCTGTCGGATGCCTTTTTGTTAGGATGCATTATTTACATCTTGCAGAGAGGAAACAGCGCCACCTAAACTGGTCCCAGTCCCAAATTCAGTAGGTTTGATATTTCTAAGGGATGGTGAAACAAAGCTAAATCTTTGTGCGCCGAGCAAAGTTGAAAAACACTCCTTGCTAGCCATCCTAATCAATGGAAAATCATTCAAGATCACACATGGCCTACCCTATGCTTGTGCAGTGCAGGGCAAAAGTTAACTGGAGCCCCACAGACCGCTCGAGGGCGCGTTGCATGTGGACAAGGCACCAACAAAAATCAAGGGGTCGGCATGCAGCTTCAAAATCAATACTAGAAACGAGCTAGTTGGGGGTTGGCTGATTCATCAGTGACCACAAACGGCAGCACGAAATTGAGGCGCGCGCCGGCGGGACCTCCTAAACCACCACCAGCCGCCAGGATCTTGTCGGCTACGCCAAGACCTGCCCCTTCGCCCGCCGCTCCGGCCCATCCGAATTGTTTTAGGCTCTCAGTCGGCGCAACCTGCAAGGTGCAAGCTCTTGACTGAGACACCCATAATAACGTAACAAAAAAGCTTATGGGTCGACGGATCCCAAGCTTTTTACGTCGACGCAGCCAAGTCGTTCATGCATGCATGCATGCATGGCATTGCATCCTTATCTGGCAGATGGTGGAGTGGAGGCCCAGCCTCGATTTCATGTGATCTAATTACGGATATGTCTCTCTGCGCCGTTGCTTTCTGCCAACGATCCGCCAGCTTTAAGTAGCCCCCCTCGGCTCCATGCAAAAGTTTGAGAACAGATTGATACTATTAGGGCAGGGGCAAGACATTTGAGCAGGCAAGTGGTAGGCAGGATTGAAGGCCGTGGTTTTGTGCTATTGCTTCAGATCTCCCGCTTGCAGTGCACCCCCTGAGTAAGGAAAGAAGAGTAAAGGAGTCCCGTCTGTGTTTGGGCTACTAATGGACCACGTATATCCAGGTCGGGGTGGTCATAGTGGGATTCTAGTGGGTCACATACAAAGATTATACTGGACAAATAAGCTTAATGTATGAAGCAGTTGCAACCTTCTTTTCGTCAAAAAATAAAATAAAATCTGAAAGCATGTGGTGTGGGCGGCCAAATTAGTCAGCCATGCATGTGGAGTATATATACACCGACTAAGGTCTTCTTTGGTTTAGAAGAATCTTGTAGTAATTTCATAGGATAAGATTTCTATAGAAAAAATGCCTTTAGAGCCCTTTGATTTGTAAGAATGGAATCCTATTTTTATGGAGGAATTCTTCTTATCCTTCACATTTCATAGAAAAATAAACATTAGCCTAAACTTAATGAAAAAAAATTCTATGATATGAATAAAAGGACATCTCCTTTTTTATTCCTACTCATAGGATTTGAGATACATGTCATCTCATTTTCTATGACTTTTTTATTTCTATGATTTTTCTATCCTATAAATCAAAGAAGGCATAATTTGCATACCATGATGCAACGCGGTTCTTTCACCTCAGACACTAATAATCTACCACTAACACTCTACTAAGAAGCTACTAGTAGTAGCAGCCCACATGTTTACATTCCTCGTCGTCGGTGTCGTCCTTATCTGTTTAACGAAACGCATGAAAATTTCTCCACGACGCACATTTTCCCATCCCCGCCTTTTCCTTCGCTAGTCGTCCTGCGCCTTTTCGTTTCACGCTAGGAAAAGCAAACATACTTTAATTTTTGGTAAATGCAATGCAAAGCCTATTCAAACTTATCCATTTTGATTAACAATCCTTAAAAAAAACAGAGCCCCAACCACCAGGAATTCTGGTCGATCTCTATCCCCGCCCCCACGCAACACAGCAATGGTTTTGTGGAGAAAATCTGTCGTAATGGGACATAAACAATGCAGATTAGGCGATCATCGCCGATGACAGGGAATCCTTAACGCCCCCCACAGGCCCATATTCAATGTGCACATGCATATCTGCGAGCTGCTTTCTCCGCCTTGGAAATGACAGGGTCAGCGTCTCACGATAGGAAATGACAGCTGCGCTCATGGGTGGCGCAATCTGGCCGGGCTGGCTCGCCACGAAACAAACCGTCGAGGCCTTCCACGACCGGCCGGCGCTGAGATGGTTCGCTGACGAGGCGCGTAGTCGGACGCGACGCTGACTCAGCCCAACGTGCGGGCCATGAAAAAACCGGAGGTAAAGCTAGCGTGGAGAGGAAAGAAGGGACAACACATGCACTGAGACTGACCGAACGTGTGGGTGACGGTGCCTTCCATTCCATGCACGCGCGAACCTTCTTTACTTCTTCTTCTTGGCCCCGCTGCCCAATTTTTATCCAGTCCTGCTGCCACGCCATCGCCGTCGCCGAATCAGCTCGCAGGGGAGTGCCCTCTCGTGCGGTGTACATAGCCGTGGCGCCATGGCATTGCATCGGCTCAAAGCTCTTGCGACTTTGAAGTTTGAACACACTGCACTGCAAACCTAAAAATAATCTGAAGAAGAAAGTGAGAATTCGGTTGCGTCGCATGCTTTGCAGAAACAGGGATTGATCAACGACTCACCGCCCGGCGACAGAGTTACGGAGGCCTGATTTTTCTACACCCATCCCCAAGTGCGTCCATGTGACAGTCGATTGGGCATCATCGACCGATCATGGTCCAGGCATGTGTGGGTGACTAGATGTCACTCGTGACATGCACATGCAATGGCGCGGGTGAGTAGGTGACTGTTCAATCCAAAAGCTAATTGGATAAACATCCAGCTTTTGGTTAAGTTTTTAATTACAGGTTCCAATCCAGAGCTTATAAAAGGCGCCCCCTCCTTCCCATTCAGAGCACTGAGCTCCAGCACCAACCCACACACGCACCACTCACCTCACCAGCAACCTCAGACAGAGGCCGGAAACTCCGGAGCAAAGTCTTCGCCTCCTCTTTCGCGAAAAACAAGTCTTCGGTTCTTCGTTCCAACAGCAAATGGAGAAGGCAGGACACGAGCATGTGATCGGCATCCCGGTGAGCAGCACTGCTATCGGCATCGAGGAGCCCGAGTTCACGAGCGGCGATGCAAAGTATTCAACGAGCGTGCGTACCGGCGGCAAGTCAGACCGCAGGACCGGGGACAAGTTTGCTCGGGGCGTCAAAGAACATGGTAAGCCCTCCCTTCAGTCCTTCTCCAGTCCGTCTGGATAAATCTTTGTAGTCTTTGGTGTTCATAGCTCTGGTTGTGAATCAGACACTGAACGTATGTTTCTGCAGTGACTCTCGGCCCAAATCTGTACGAGACCGTGAGGGGAAAGCTGTCGCTGGGCGCCAGAATCCTCCAAGCCGGCGGCGTGGAGAAAGTCTTCCGGCGGTGGTTCTCTGTTGAGAAGGGCGAGAAACTCCTGAAGGCCTCGCAGTGCTACCTGTCAACGACCGCCGGCCCGATCGCCGGGTTGCTCTTCGTATCGTCGGAGAGGGTGGCCTTCCGCAGCGACCGGTCGCTGGCGCTGACCTCGCCCAAGGGCGACACGGTGCGGGTGCCGTACAAGGTGGCCGTCCCGCTGAGGAGGGTGAAGGCGGCCATGCCGAGCGAGAACCAGCACCGGCCAGAGCAGAAGTACGTCCAGCTGGTGACCGACGACGGCTTCGAGTTCTGGTTCATGGGCTTCGTCAGCTACAAGGCATCCCTGCAGCACCTCGAGCAGGTCATCGGCGCGGCGGGGGGTGGGATGAAGGTGCCGTTGTCGCAGGGGGCGGGCACCGGGAGCGGGCGGCGCCTCCAGCCTACCGCGGCGTGAAAGCTACGCGAGCGCACGGCGATGGGGAAAATCCACGGCGTTGCCGATCACTGTCTGATTTACAACACGAGCAGCATGCGTGATTTGGGAGACCTCGTCGGCCTCGGCGACTAGGCGAAGCGCAACATCGCCGCCGGGAGCTCAGCAAGGTGTGAGGACGGGCGCTCGGCCGAGTCAACGCCGCACGAGGCCGAGGTTGTCGAGCTGAGGCTGGACGGGAACGACGAACCGCGCGAGCATGGGCATGGCCGTGAAGACGCCCCGAGCATGGGCACGAGCCTTGCAGCGGGGGCCCTCTAATGGCGTATCAATGGGCGTCATGGGCCGCGGAGTGTACCCGTAGCAAGCTGTGGCGGAAGCGCGGGTGAGAGTGATGATAATGCTCAAGGAAATGGAACACTGAAGGGTGTGTTTGGTCCCGTTGACATGTTTGGTTGGGGATATCGAATTAAATGGTTTCATTTTAGTAGTATTTGGTTTAGAAATAGAATGACATGAATTTAGTTCAACTCACCTCTTGTATAGAAACGGTGAGGTTGCCTCTCATATGCATACATACAATATGAACAAAGTACAAAATGTTTGTATTTCTAGAAAAAAATTATCAAATTTTTCAGTAGCTTTGACCTTGATTATACTTTGACCGCAAACATTGCATACTTTTCAATTGAATATTTACATTGAAATGTTTCCTATTAAATATTTTGCTCAAAGTATTTTGAATATTTACAATAAATTGGATTTCAATCAAGAAAAATTGCTCATAGATGGAACCATATAATACTAGTAGAACAACCGTGCATTGCTACGGGTTATAGCACATACTAGGCCTAAATGCATTTTTCGAGACTAACTTTAACCACGTGTTAAAGCATACCGTCAAATTCGTACGTGAAAGGAGCTTCCAATGATATAATTTTCATATTATACACCTGATATATTATTAATCTTATCAATAGTCAAAGACAAACTCGAAAAACGCATGAGGCTCTATATATAGGGATGGAGGGAGTATATAAATGAAGCAAACAGATAATTAAGGTTGACTCCAAGGTTGATGCTCATTTCTCCCACATACGTCAAGGCGTATTCAGATATTAAACTGGAGCCCACTAGGCTCCCCAAATTCAACCGTCTGGACAGTCCGGACTCTCCAAATCCAGACCATATGTGGGGGAGAAATGTGGTTGTACGAACTATCCACCATGTTATCTCCAACACGCGGGTCAAACACAAAAATCCCACCCCACGATGCACCCTCCCCTTTTTCTGCCGACCCTCCCCTTCCCACTCGGTTTCCCGCCGTAGCGGGACATTTCTCACTGGAGCCCTCTCCTTTAAAATTGGATGGCGCCCACCTCACCTTCATCGTGCATTGCAATAAGGATGATTTTTTTTTCTTCATATGTATAATCTAATAGAGTGGATTAAACTAAAACATACTATTGACACAAAACAACAACTAACTATTGCTAGAACGTGGAATGCGAGTGGCAACCTGAACGCATTCCTAGCCTCCAATAAGCTCCACCTCCAGCCCACACACCATTCATTGCTATTGCTGGAAAGGATACTTGTCGTTCTTCTTCTCCCAGTCCTTCCCTACATCTTCTCCTAGACAATTCAAGGACGAAAAGTGTGAATAGTAACTTGTATACAGTGTTGATTTTCGCGGAATCCATTTTGTCTATAGAGAGCACATGGTCCTGCGTGACAAAAATGGCTTTTTACAAATGTACTTTTTAAAGAAATAGATGTGTTCATTGTCACACCCAAATAGTACATGCAAATTTCTGGGTGGGGTGGGAACTTAAGCATTTTGACCTGTGCAAAAAAAAAAACAAGTCGAGCGCCAAATATTAACTCCAAAGTTACACTTAATTTTTTTTCACCGATGAACCATTGGCCCATTGCTATCCCATATGACATGAAAATTGTCAAGCACACTTGCTACATTTAGTATGAACATCTAAAAAAATCAGAATTTTTAAATTATATTTACTAATTATTTTGATTTTACTGTTCATTATGGAGCATATGCTCCCTAGAACCGAAATCGGCTTCCTGATTTTTGCGTATTCTTTGGCGTCACTTTTACACGAGTATAACACTGATCATGTTTGTTGCCAACAAAATTCAGGAATTTTAAAGCTGTCTTGCATTTACTAATTTTCATTTAGAAAAATCAGGCGCACTGGCACCCGAGAGCCAATCGAGTTTGCTATTAACTTCCTTCATTTCTTTACTATTTGCAAGAAGATAAAAGGAACATTCTTTTTGTGCACTGGGAAAAAAAGGAACTACTTACTTATCGTTAGGAAGAAAAAAAAGAGCGCTAGACCGCTCAGAGTTATTGGTGTTATTGTTCACTTCTTCAAAGAACATGTTACCTTTTTTATGTGTAGGGAAAGAACATGTACGCCTCGGTACTCACTCGGCTATGTGTCGAATAAGGGGGTGTTTGGTTCTGGGACTTTTTAGTCTCAGAGACTAGAAAAAGTCCCTAAAAAGTCTCTAGGAAGCAAACGGGAGAGACTTTTTCTACAGAGACTAGAAAAAGACTCTACTAGAGAGTCTTTTTTGATTAGTTCCTGGGACTAGAAAAAGTCCTAGGACTTCTAAACCAAACACCCTCTAAGAACATGGTCTGGGCTCTGCGACCTGTCGCTCTAAAGCCTGGGGGTCCGGCCTATAGGACATTGCCCTAAGCGCATACAATATAGGCCCATCCTACTAACCTTTAAGGGCATCTTCAATAAATTGTATGTTAGTACTGTTGGTAAAATGTCCATGTCATCAACCAACAAGCTATCATACAACTACTCCAATGGGATGTATCTAAGGTATCCAATAGATGGTGAGAAAATAAATGTGATTGCTCTCTATTTCACCTTGGAGCTTGTGCAAAGGTTGTTGGTTATTCTACATACAACTTTGCTCTCTCTCCACATTTATTACATGCCACATCATCACTATGTCCTAGGTGGCAAATTTACCAACACCTATCTTACAGCTGTTGGAGATGCCCTAAGGCCTCTTTTGGTTCATAGGATAGAATTATCATAGGAATAGGAATCTTGTAGGAAATGAGATGACGTGTATCTCAAATCCTATGAGTAGGAATAGGAAACAAGATGTCATTTGGTTGACACCAAAGGAATTTTTCCATTGAGTCTAGGCTCTTTTTTATTTTCCTATGAAATGTGGAGGGTAGGAACCAATCCTATATAGAAATAGGAATCCATTCCTATGAATCAAAGGGTTCTAAAGGAAAAAATCCTATAAGAATCCTATCCTCTAGAATTTTTATGAAATTCCTCTAAACCAAAGAAGGGTCTAAGTTTGGTTTACTGTTGCTCGACCCATCCTTGTCACTGCAACGCTAGAAAAAGGCGTGTCTGACAGTGGGCACATATCACTCCTTTTTTTTTTTTGCAATGGCCACACATCACTCTGCTTTAGAAAATTAGAAATCAGCACAAACAATGACTTGATAATTCGCAAATGAGCTTCTGTCAGTCCAAAAGTTATGACTTGATAAGAAGCCAAATCAAAGTAGCATCCATGCTCCAACAAAATCCGTGTGACCTATCACCTGACATCAACAACAACCGAAGTAAGGAACGAACAAGGCAGATTCCTGCAAATGGAGCGAAGATGCCAAACCGCGGAAGATCCAGCTTTCTTCTACCTCCCAACTCCATCACAAGCAGCAACGCCGGGGAGCGCCACAAGTGTCACGGCGCAAGCGCGCCGCGAGTCCCACGACCACCGGCCGAGGCAAAGCGGAACACGCGTGCATGGGGATGCTTTGCTTTTCTACGTAGGTACTCACCCGCTATGACTTGACTCCGGCTCAGCTTGCTTCCCGGCCGCGCGAGTGATCGTCAGTACGTACCTCCACTCCAGTCAGTCGGTGCATGCATGCATGGCCCGATCTGTTTTGCTTTCTGGATTTAGTATGTCGCCGGCCAGGTCGAGTGGTCGACGCGTGAGCTGTTTGATTGGTCCTTCTTCTTTTCCTATGTACTAGTTTGGTCCTTGATTTATTTATTTTTTGTACTCCAAAGTATGAGGAAGGGCCCCTTTTAGTTGCAATTTTGCTGTCATGCTGTTTCTTTATCACTTGTGAGTTGTGAGTATCATGCCCCATACTTCGCCAAAAGAAGAGGCAGTGGAAGAAATGATAGGAGAAAATTATGTGCATCACAAAAGTTGCATCGTAAGGTTACTGACCTGGTTATACACATCTGATTACAGTAGATATATGCATCGATGTCAACGGCCAACTATGAGTTATAATGTTTTAGTTGAAGGTCAGAGTATGGTATCCATCAGCTATTATTTACATCCCACTTGATTTCTTGTGGATAATTTTCTATCATACTGCCTTGTTATTTAAAGTGTTTCATAAGTGTTAAGATGCGGTGTTAACGAACTTGTTCCCACGCGGCGTTAAAATTACGATTTGTCTTTGAACAAAAAAACATTATGATTTGCCAAATATAATAGCGATTAGTCTCCCACAATTTGTGTTTTTCTTTGTATTGTACATACAATAATAGCTACATAACAGAACAAACTTATATTTCACACGTTTGCTAACATGCATGCGCCTGAAAATTTTGAACGCGACAGTCGAATCAAGCTCGAGCCGGAGATCTCGCATCCTATCACGGCGTTCCGGGTGGAGGCAGGCCGAAGGCTTGACGGGTGCGGGGTTGCCGGTGCCATAGTTGGCGGGCCGGGTATAGAGGGAAGACCAGGGGAGGCGACAACACGATGGCTTGAGCAAGGCGGCCGGTGGTTCGCCCAGTGGCACTGAGGAGGAGGGGGTGGATAGGAGGAGGAAGAAGATGCCACAACAGGTGGATAGCCAATTCTACAAAAAGCAAAAATAAATAAATGTGCTTAATAGTTAGGTCCTATATTTCGAGCAAATTTATATCCCATTGGTTTGCAAGACGATATGTGTTCATTTTCTCTCCCCTTTTCCTTTCATTTTCTTTTCTTTTCTCTTCCGCATTCATCCCATCTGGTGTCTATCGACCTACCTCCTTAAGTCGTGACGGTCCAAAACGAATTCCGTAGCCGGATTGCTAAATCTCAATCGACCGCTATATTCGTGAGATCTTACACGGAGATTCATGCATTTTTTTTCCTATTTTATATGTTATGTCACTTGAGACTTGATGAAGTCTTAGTCGACTGAGATCTAGCCACACCCATTCTATAATATGCACACCTCTAATTGTTGGGGTGGGTCGGTTGATGAGCTCCTAGTGTAGCAGTGACTATAAAGGAAGTCTGATGGTGTGAGCCGCCATAGACGTGGAAGGAGGGGACTGAGTGTGTTAGTGAGGAAAATGGCGACAAAATGACGAGGAAAAAACGCGAGGAAGGAGAGAGCCTTTAGGATTTAGTGAAAGAAAGGGAAAGACCAAACACAATTTTTTGTAACTCGTTATTGATATAAAAACAGTAAAATGGGTTTTGCTGAAAATCAGCTAAAAACTAATTTTCTATATACATATTGCTAGTGTTTGTTATTCAAATAAAATACTAGTATCGTATGTATGATAGTAGTATCATATGCAATACTAATGTATGATGCTCCCCACTATGATTAGCCCTTGATTTTTTTTCGTTTTCTTTCGTAGGTTGTTTCACCCACCTCCATTTGGTAATTTTTCTTATTGCGAATAGGACCGAGATCTATTAAGTATAGGCACTAGTACAACAAGCCCCAAAGAAGACCATAATTACAATCCAGACCCTGGGGAGCCGACCACGCACGCCCACCGCCACGAGCTGAGGGCGCACCGCCACATCCGCAGCCATGTGCAACTAAGAACGATGGGGTGCCCTTCAAGGAAAACCCATTAGATGGATATCTAACAATAAATTTTCAGTCACTTATCCACTAGCCTGGAGTACAGGGTATACCTGTTGCATGACTTTTGATCAGGGAAGCATTATTTACATCTATCTTGTAAGAGAGGAAATAAGACCACCTGTAAGCTGGTCCCAGTCTCCATTCCAGTAGGGTGAAACAAAGTTAAATCATTGTGCGCCGCGCATAGTTGAAAAACACTCCTTGGTAGCCATCCCAATCGCTGGAAAATAGTCGGAGATCACACATGGCCTACGTACCTACCTACATTTGCTTAGGCAGCGCAAAAGCTGATTAACTGGAGCCCCACAAACCGCTCCTCGAGGGTGCTTTGCATGTGGACAGGGCACAAACAAAAATCAAGGGGTTGGCATGTAGCTTAAAGATCAATTAGAAAAATGAGTTAGTTGAACGTTGGCTGATTCATCAGTGACTCAAACGGCAGCACGAAATAGGGCGCGCGCTGGGCGGGACCTCCTAAACCACCACCAGCCGCCATGATCTTGTCGGCTACGCGAGGACCTGCCCCTTTTCCCCCGCTCCGGCCGATCCGATTTGTTTTAGGCTCTCAGGCGGCGCAACCTGCAAGCTCTTGATTGGAACACCCATATAACTTGACAAAAGCTTTACGTTGATGCAACCAAGTCGTTCATGCATGCATGCATGCATGGCATATAGGCATTGCATCCTTATCTGTCACATGGTGGAGGCCCGGTCTAGATTTCATGTGATCTATTACGGATATGTCGTCTGCGCCGTTGCTTTCTGCTGTAATCTGACGGGCGATCCGCCAGCTTTATGTAGCACCCCCTCGAATCAAAAGTTTGAGAACAGATTGATGCCATTAGGGGCAAGACATTTGGGCAGGCAAGTAGGCAGGCCGAAGGCAGTGGATTGTGGAGAGTGGATTTTGAGCTATTGTTCCCAGCAGAGTGCCTGCTCGCATTGCTCTTGCACCCCTAAGTAAGGAAATAACAGTGAAAGAGCACGCCCACGGTTGTGTTACTGATGAAACATGTACCGTACATCCTGGTTGGGATGGTTTTATTGGGTCATAGTGGGATTCTTCTAGTGGGTCTTAGACAAAGATTAAGCTTAGCTCTGGGTAGAAAGCTAAGCTTAATGTATGAAGCACTTGCAAATTGCATGCATGATCTGAATGCATGTGGTGTGGGCGGCCAGATTGGTCACAGACGTATAAACATCGAAACTTCTCCCCTCGCGTGACCTGAATTTGTAAAACATACTTATACGCGGTTCTTTTGGCTCAGGCAATAATAATCTAACATTGTGGGCAACTACTAGCTACTAGTAGCACACATGTTTATATTCGTTGTCAGTGTGACGGTGTCGTCCTTATCCGTTAAACGAAACACACACTAGAAATTTCTCCTAGAAGCACTCATGCACATTCTTCCTCAGGTTTCCTCATTTCCGCGCTTTTTCCTACGCTAGTCCTACCACACCTTTTGACGGAAGCAAAGCAGCATACTTTAATTTTTGGTCAATGCAATGCAATGCAATCCAAGGCCAATTCAAACTTATCCATTTTGATTCTTCTTTTTAAAAACCAGAGCCCCACCAACCAGGAATTCGGGTTGATATCTATCCCCGCCCCCACGCAACACCCCAATGGTTTTGAGGAAAAATCAATCGTAAATCATAATGGGATATAAACAATGCAGATTAGGCTGGTCGTAATGGAAGTATCATAGGTAGTATCATACGCGCCAACTAAGCAATTTTGATGAGGTGGCATAGAATTAAATGAAGAAAGAGAGGCTTTAGTATCATATCATGATACCGTATCATATTAAACAATAGTGTTAAACATACAAAGAAATACATGCAATTACACGCTGACTAGGATTCTTTCTTTCTAACTAACCACCCTCCCTGATTTTCATGGGGGTGGGCCCATCCTCCCCCTTAACCTCCAATCACAACCCACATGTTTGTAAAACCCATGTAAACTTATGTATCTGTAGCATTACTCCATATTAAATGATGTGTTATTTTATGTCATGCATAACAATAAATATAGTCCTATATGATACCATGCATTACGGATGTAGTATCATACACTAGTATCATATGCATGATATTAGTATATGATACTCCACATTACAACCAGCCTTAGACGATGACAGGGAAGCCTTAACGCACCACATGCCAATATTCAATATGCACATTACTTGCACCTGCATATCTGCGAGCTGCTTTCTTTGCCTTCGAGGGTCACCGTCTCACGATAGGAAATGACAGCGGCGTCCCATGGGTCGAGCCATCTGGCTGGCCGGACGGCTCGCCGCCAAACCCACGAGGCAAACCACCGGCCGATGCCGAGATGGTTTGCTGACGAGGCGCGTCGTAGGACGCGACGCTGACTCAGACCACCGTGGACGCCATGGAAGAAAAGCAACAAAGAGGAGAAGAGGACGCTGCCATGCTCCTCTTCTTCAATTGCTTCCCCGTCGAGGAGCTTGAAGTGTCGGCCATGGCTAGGGTTAGGGCACGGGAGAGACAGAGAGGGATTTGGGGAAGAAATCGAGCAAGGGACCGAGAACACTAGTGCAGAACCGGGCAATAGCACCGGTTCGTAAGGCCCTTTAGTGCCGGTTTAGGAACCGGCACTAAAGGCCCCCCCCCCTTTAGTACCGGTTCAGCACGAACCGGTACTAAAGGGGAACCACTATTTAATCATCATGGTCATTACCGCTAGCTATCTAATCATCATCAACGCTGGCTAGCTTAAAGAGGAAACATTCACTTTGTAACAGAAGCAATCAAGTTCAACATAATCATCACCAACATCGAAGTTCAGGACACGGACATGAGACAAGTACTAATTAAGAGCATGAACTAGTAGTTACTGATCCTGCTGCTCCCTCTCAGATAGAATAGCATAGAACATGTATAGCTCTCCTGATTCATCATACTGGAGCATGCAGATGAATCTGTCTCCTAATCTTGGGTTGCGCTTCTCCTTGCTGCCCCCTAGTACTTCTCTGCGATCGTTAACAATTTTGCTCCAATCTTTCACTATTAAGCATTCTTCGCTTTCAGAAATCCTGAATGCACTCATGTGCAATATAGGAAATCTTGGTCGTAAGCTAACCATTGACATGCGACCTTTTGTCTCGATCCACTGAGGCACAACTGTCATCGGAAGTCCCTGTTGAAGAACATCGTATAGTAATTAATATACTAAGCAATGAAAGTTTAGCTTCAAAAATAATGTATGCAAAAGATGCACTAATTAAGGACAAATATTTAAAATCTTACCATCTTTCGATTATAGATGTGACCGTAGTTCAATACGATCACCATTGGTCGCACGTTTTGAGTACTAACATTTCTAAGTTTAGGAAAAAAAATTGTCTTGACAGTATTAAGATCCTCAAGCCATGAAACATAATGACTTATCTCCTCGCAGTTTAGTTGAGCCCCGGGGCAATAGTAGGTCATGTCTACCAAGCGCCGGACATGTTTGCTTGAACCGAAATAAGCTGACAATACAAATTAGTTGTCAACTATTTTTGAATAAACTGTATCAAAGACATAAACATATGCATGCTTGGTTGAGAAAAACTCACCAAATGGTAAAACTGGAGGCGTTTGCACATCGACTCAGATGTCTATATTACCTTTAATATCATCTTCCGGACGAATATCAAAGGTGATAACCATATCAGGCTCAAATGCATAAGCCTTGCATAGTGCTTGCCAAGTTTTGCATTCAAAATGGGTGTATGTGTCTCCATAATATAATTTGACGTTGAAAGTATACCTATGCTCCGTCTTCAAGTAAACTCTCTTTACCTCCATATCATCTATAGCACTAAAACATATCTTATCCAAGACAAAAATTCTTGCATGGCAGGGGATGCGCTAGTAGAATAGTGAAAATTTAAAATTATAAGTTGAAGCAAATGAAGCATAAGTTTTGCATTCAAATAATAATTGACAAAGTGACTTACTGTATCAACTTCGAATGTCTCATCCAGCTTGATGCTGAAGCGCCTACCATCAACAAGGAAATTTTGGTCGCACAGGCCGCGCTGGTCTTCACAGTGTTCACACATAATGAAATCTTTTTCGTCGTCAGATGACATTTCCTATGTTCATATAGATGAAACATTAAACACCTATATCTAGCCAAATATATATTCATCTAACATTTGACATTAATATATCTAACTATATTCATTTCTAACAATTGACATTACTTTTCTATCTAATTCATCTAACATTCGACATTAATCTAACATTTATATAAACTCAAATTATATATAAAAAATTAAATAAACAGAAAAACGCATTAACAAATAATATTTTACTTAGATCATCAAATCTCAGATACCTAAATTTTCTTACTAAAAATAAAGTAGTTATATTAATTATTGAACTAGTTCAAATCTTATATACCTAAATAAACTAGTTCGACAATTTTTCTTACTAAAAATAAACTAGTTATATTAATTATTCAACTAGTTCAAATCTCATATACCTAAATAAACTAGTTCGACAATTTTCTTACTAAAAATAAACTAGTTATATTAATTATTCAACTAGTTCAAATCTCTAGTTCGACAATTTTCTATCTATAGCTAATTCATCTAACATTCAATCATCTAATTAACTTTTCTAAAAAACAGAAAATAAGTAAAAAAAATGTGAGTGTGTATGTGTGTGTACTTATATATGTGTGTACGTATGTGTGTGTGTATGTGTGCATGTACGTGTACGTATATATGTGTGTGTATATGTGTGTGTGCCCCCGTATGCCGCCGCACCGTACGTACGAGCGGGGGTGCCGGCGTACGGGGTGGGGGCGGCGTAAATACGGGCGGGGGCGTACGGGGCGGCGGCGTACGTGTGCGACGACGGCGGTCGATGGCGGCGGGGAGAGCGCGAGAGACGTACCGCGAACGACGATGGACGGCGGCGCGCGGCGTTCGGGACGGCGGCGCGAGACGGCAACGACGACGGGCGGCGGCGGGGACGACGACGATGACGACGGACGACGGGCAGCGGCGGCGACGACGGGCGACGGGCAGCGGCGGCAACGACGGGCGACGGGCGCGCGCGAGAGGTTGAGACGAAAGAAGTGAAGATTTTTCGCAAGTGTTGTATATATAGGAGATGCCTTTAGTACCGGTTGGAGCCACCAACCGGTACTAAAGGCCAACTTTGTCCAGGCAAAGAGGCGAGAAGAGCAGGCCTTTAGTACCGGTTGGTGGCTCCAACCGGTAGTAAAGGCCCCCCTTTAGTATCGGTTGCTGCTACGACCTGGTACTAAAGGGTATGTGCTGCCAGGTGAGGGGCACAAAAGTTTAGTCCCATCTCGCTAACCGAGGGGCACTCGCACCTGCTTATAAGCTCCGCCGTCGCTGCTGTCTCGAGCTCCTCTCTTAAGCAGGCCTTCTGGGCCTACCTCTTCTGCGATGCCCTGTTGGGCCTACTGGCCTAGCGGGCCTGCATCCTGGCCCAACTTGAATTTGGGTTTCTAGTCGTATGCAGGCCGCTGTGGCCCAGTAGGTGGGCTTTTTTTTCTTATTTTTATTTATTTATTTTTGTGAATAACTTAACTTTGAAAATAGATTTTTCAGTGATTTTTTTTCTTATGTTTAATATTAGTGTGTTTTATCATTATATTCAACGGTATTAAAGGCCTTGCGCTGCCACCCCAAAGTTTTTATATAGTTTTTTCTTTTCTGCATTACTTATTTTCTTCTATTTATTTTTGAGTAGTTTTTTATATAGTTTTTTCTTTTCTGCATTATTTATTTTCTTCTATTTATTTTTGAGTAATTTTTTTTATAGTTTTTTATTTTCTGCATTATTTATTTTCGTCTATTTATTTTCTTCTGGAAATTGAATGCTGCATACCATGCCAAGTTTCAAAATTTTCAGGATTCATTTTGTAGTGATTTTCAATTTCACGGTCATTTAGCTCTCTAAACAATTAGGTAAATGACCGAAAAACAACAAATAATGTCAGAACATGTTGGAAATTGATGACGTCCCTTTAAATGCTGCATACTGAACACAAAAAAAGTCCGGGGTTCAAATAAGTTTAAAAAACATTGAAGTGGCCATGTAATAGATGAGTTCTCGTCTGAAACCCTGATACTCGAAAAGAGTATGTCCAGTTTGTACACGAAGTGCGTCCAGTTTTTGCCGTGACCCTCTCTACTCTTTCGCGCATGCTATGCGGGTGATATGATGATACCATGCCAAGTTTCAACATTTTCAGGATTCATTTTATAGTGATTTTCAATTTCACGGTCATTTAGCTCTCTAAACAATTAGGTAAATAACCGAAAAACAACAAATGATGTCAGAACATGTTGGAAATTGATGACGTCGCTTTAAATGATGCATACTGAACACAAAAGAAGTCCGGAGTTTAAATAAGTTATTAAAAATAAAAAAGAGGTGCAATGCTGGTTAATTTGCTCCAAGCCATTCGGAATAGTATAGACTGCACTGCACATAGCTCAGTGCAATCTATGCTATTCCGCAAGGCTTGAAGCTAATCAACATGTAGGTGAGCATTGCAACTCTTCGTCATTGTCTGTGCACTCACGGCTTATAAACCGCTCATACTGCATCTCTCTTGGCGAAGATCACAAGATAGCTTGGTTAAATTGCATTACTTGTAAGTCCAATTAACATGGATGCTTATGATGCAAGAGCAACAACAAAAGTGAAAATTTGGCACAAATAGATAGTTGTGTAACTAAAATAGGTAGGAGGAGAGATAGCTCTTATGTCACAAAAAAGAAGTTGTATCAAACCTTTTATGTCGGATCTAGAACAAACCAATCGGTATCGCCATCATACAGCCCAACCGTGGCTCGTGATGCATATATATGCATATCAAATGCACGGTTGGACGTATGATGGCGAATCCGAATGATTTGTATTCAGTCGATGACCTGGTAGATGTATGTAGTCGATGAGCTGAAAGACTTATGCAGGGAAGGCGAGAGGTGGGCTATATACAGGGTCGTCTGGCTCACAAAGTGATTATGGTAGTTTCGATCCAACGACTCACATGAGCTAGGAAGAAACACACCCTTGATCCAACGACTCACAAGAGCTAGAAAGAAACACACGATCCGTGTGATTCTTCCTGATTGGTGGGATGCACATTAGTACCCTCTCTACTCTTTCGCGCATGCTATGCGGGTGATATGATGATACCATGCCAAGTTTCAACATTTTCAGGATTTATTTTGTAGTGATTTTCAGTTTCACAGTCATTTAGCTCTCTAAACAATTAGGTAAATGACCGAAAAACAACAAATGATGTCAGAACATGTTGGAAATTGATGACGTCGCTTTAAATGCTGCATACTGAATACAAAAAAAGTCCGGAGTTTAAATAAGTTATTAAAAATAAAAAAGAGGTGCAATGCTGGTTAATTTGCTTCAAGCCATTCGGAATAGTGTAGACTGCACTGCACATAGCTCAGTGCAATCTATGCTATTCCGCAAGGCTTGAAGCTAATCAACATGTAGGTGAGCATTGCAACTCTTCGTCATTATCTGTGCACTCACGGCTTATAAACCGCTCATACTGCCTCTTTCTTGGCAAGGTGGGACTAAAAACAGCTTGCCATAACCTCATTAGTACCGGTTCGTGGTACGAACCGGCACTAAATGGTGATGATGGGGCCATAGCCTGATCGCAGGCTGACACAGCCTCTTTAGTACTTGCCATAACCTCATTAGTACCGGTTCGTGGAACGAACCGGCACTAAATGGTGATGGTGGGGCCATAGCCTGACCGTAGGCTGACACAACCTCTTTAGTACCAGTTCGTGGCATGAACCGATACTAAAGGTTCGCCACGAACCGGTACTATTGATCGCCGCCACGAACCGGCACTAATGCACATTAGTGCCGGCTCTAATTCAAACCGGCACTAATGTGCTTCACGTTTGACCCTTTTTCTACTAGTGGAATGTGAAGAAGAGTGTTTCTAAGGGGTTTTCTGTAAAAAAAGAGCAGCCCCACAGCCCCTTTATCGACGTGGCGTGGGTCAACGCGCCACGAGGGCAGCTCAGCGAGCGCTAGTGAAGAAAAGGACCTCGGGTGAACCACTTATGAAAGAATTGGGACCTAAAGGTGCATTTTCAAAGAAATAGGACTAAAGTGACACAATGACGAAACTTTTAGGACCTCCAGTGCATTTAACTCTTAATTTTTGGTCAATGCAATGCAAGGCAAGGCCAATTCAAACTTATCCATTTTGATTCTCCTTTTTAAAAACCAGAGTCCCAACAACCAGGAATTCTGGTCGATTCGCCCCCATGCCACACCACAATGGTTCTGAGGGAAAATCATTCAGAAGAGCATCTACAACCGGGCGTCCCAAATCCTTCTCAAACGTCCGGGCGGCCTGCCCGGTCACTGATTGGTCATGATTTTTAGACTCAGAAGGATGCCTTGAACGGGTCTCAAATACCCGGGCTGACTGGCACTCTTGATATCCACCCAAATCATGGGGCGGATATGGGGCGCTCGGGCACGCCGGGGCACGCACGCCACGTCAGATTGACGGCGGGATCCCACACGGAAATGCCCAGAAACCCGACGGTCCGAAGCATGTCTCCTCCATCGGACCGGTGGCGCCGTGTGGCGCCGCTCGTGCAGGCCGTGTACTGCCTAGGCCGGCTATTTAAGTCGACCGGCGGCATCGAAACCCTACCATCCATCCACATTTTCCTCCGCCCGTCCGCCGCCGACACCACTTTCCACTCCACCCGTCCACCTAGTAGCCATGCCCCCACGCCGCTGGGTGAGGAGCGAGCCATTTCTGACACCGAAGCGCCAACTCGAGCTCCTTGAGCAGATCCGGGCTAGACGCGAAGCCCGGATCGCCGTGGGCCTACCTTCGAATGAAGTGGATTCGGAGTAGGAGTTGGAGGACGAGGAGGAGGTGGAGGAGGAGGAGGAAGAAGAAGAGGTTGAGAAGGAGGAGGATGAGTCAGAGGAGGAGGATGCGTGGGACGCTGGCCACGCGGATTTGCAGGCCATCCTCAATTCCCTCCGGTCGGAGTCGGCTGCGGAGGCCAGACGCCGTCGCCAGCAGGAGATGGATACGCAATAGGCCGCCGAGAAGGTGGATATACTTGCCTACATGGATAAGGTCGAGCAGGAGGAGGATGAGGCGGAGCTGTCCTACCCGCCCGTCCAACCGGCGTCCGGCACCATCGTCATGAACATTTCCGATGACGAAGAGTAGCTATGGTTGTAGTGTACCGTATGTAAAAAAAAATTGCACGCTTTGTATGAATTTAGAGGTTGAAATATAAGAAAGACAGATGCAGAATGGCTAATTTAAAACGTGACCGGTCACTGTCCGCGTCAGCATTTGAGGGGCTGAATTTACAAAGTCGAGGAGGAAGCCTTAACGCACCACGTGCCCATATTCAATGATGCACATGCATATCTGCAAGCTGCTTTCTTTTCCTTCGAGGCTCACCGTCTCACGATAGGAAATGACAGCTGCGTCGCATGGGTCGAGCCATCTGGCTCGCCACCAAACCCGCGAGGCAGGCCACGACCGGCCGGCACCGAGATGGTTTGTTGACGAGGCGCGTCGTCGGACGCGACGCTGACTCAGACCACCGTGAGCGCCATGGAAGAAAAGCTGCTCAGAGGAGAAACCAAAGAAAGCTAACATGCACGGGGAGTGAGACTGGCCGAACGTGCAGTGACGGTGCCTTCCATTCCATGCACGTGCGAACCTCCTCCTCCTCCTCCTCCTCCTCCTCCTTCTTCTTTTTCTTCTTCTTCTTCTTAGTGCTAGGCCCCGCTGGCCAAAATTTATCCAGTCCTGCTGCCACGCCATCCCTGTCACCGAATCATCTCGCAGGAAAGTGCGGTAACGTGTGGTCTACATAGTCGTGGCACCATGGCATTGCATCCGCTCAAAGATATCTCGACTTTGAATACACTGCACTGCAAACCTAAAAATAATCTGAAGAGGAAAGTGAAAATTCGGTTGCGTTGCATGTATACTTTGCAGAAACAGGGATTAATCAACGGCTCACCGCCCGGCCGGGGACAAAGTTACGGAGGCCAGATTTTTCTGAAGCCCCGCAATTGGCAATTGCATGTGTGCATGTGACAGCCTGCTAGGCGAAGGCATCCTCGATCATGCATGGTCCATGCACGGGTGACTAGATGTCACTCGTGCACTCTTGCACATGCAGGAGTAAACTGCACAAGACCATACTAGGTTTGCAGAAAACATTGCGTTATATTTTTTTTGACAGAAAACACCATGTCTTGAGTAGTTCTTTGTAAAAAACACCGATCGGTGGATTTGGCTCTGTTGATTGCCTTTATGACAGATGGAGCCCGCTAGTCAGGCTGACATGGCGACAATTTCTCACACCGTTACGTTGACTTGTTTTGCTGGATGTGGGGCCGCTTGTCAGTGTAATACTACCTTTCTTTTCCTTGGTTCTCCTCTCCACTAATTTCTCTCTCTCTCTCTTTCTCTCTCTCTCTCTCTCTCTCTCTCATAGCGTAGTGTTTTCTACAAACTTTCCTTAGCTCTCTTTCCACTAATTTCTTTATGTCCAATTAGCATAATGTTTTCTACAAACCTAGCATTTAAAGTAATGGTTTTGTGCAATTTACTCCACATGCAGCACAACATTAGGCAAGCAATAGGGGGGAGGGGGCAGCACCATATTTTATCATATTTTATGCAGAATCCTTGTGGGCGCGGGTGACTGTTACATTTGAAAAGCTAATTGGAATTGGACAGGCACCCGGCTTTTGATCGATCGTCGACAAGGGAAGTTTTCTATAGGTTCTGTAATCCAGAGCTTATAAAAGGCGACCCCCTCCTCCCCATCCAGAGCACGGAGCAACAAGTCACAACTCACCTCACCAGCAACCTCAGACAGAGGCCGGAAACTTAGGCGCAAAGGAAGGAAGCAGAGCAAGTCTTCACCTCCTCGTCGTCTTACGAGAGAAAGAAGACTCCGGTTCTTCGTTCCAACAGCAAATGGAGAAGGCAGGAAATGAGCATGTGATCGGCATCCCAGTGAGCAGTACTGCTATCGGCATCGAGGAGCCCGAGTTCACGAGTGATGGAGCTACCTATGTCGACGGCGATGCCAAGTATTCGACGAGCGCGCGTACCGGCGGCAAATCGGGCCGCAGGACCGGGGACAAGTCTGCTCGGGGCCTCAAAGAACATGGTAAGTCCTCCTCCTCCAGTCCGTCTGGATGAATCTTTTCTCGTCTTTCTGTTCATATGTAGCAGTGAATTAGACACTGAACATAGATATCTTCCTTGATGATACTGCAGTGACTCTCGGCCCTAAGCTGTACGAGACCGTGAGGGGCAAGCTGTCGCTGGGCGCGAGAATCCTCCAGGCCGGCGGCGTGGAGAACGTCTTCCGGCGGTGGTTCTCCGTGGAGAAGAAAGAAAAGCTCCTCAACGCCTCGCAGTGCTACCTGTCCACCACCGCCGGCCCGATCGCCGGCATGCTCTTCGTATCGTCGGAGAGGGTGGCCTTCCGCAGCGACCGGTCGCTGGCGCTGACGTCGCCCAAGGGCGACACGGTGCGGGTGCCGTACAAGGCGGACGTCCCGCTGAGGAGGGTGAAGGCGGCCATACCGAGCAAGAACCAGCACCGACCGGAGCAGAAGTACATCCAGTTGGTGACCGACGACGGCTTCGAGTTCTGGTTCATGGGCTTCGTCAGCTACCAGGCATCCCTGCAGCACCTCGAACAGGCCGTCAGCGCGGCGGGGAGTGGGATGAAGGTGTAGTCGTCGCGGGGCACGGGCACCGGGAGCGGGAGGCACTTGCGGCCTACCACGGCGTGAAAGCGACGCGAGCGCACGGCGATGCCGATCACTGTCTGACTACACGAGCAGCATGCGCGATTGGGAGACCTCGTCGGGCTCGGCGACTAGGCGCTGCGGAACATCGCCGCCGGGAGCTCAGCATGGTGTGAGGACCGGCGCTCGCCCGAGCCGACGCCGCACGAGGCCGAGGTTGTCGAGCTGGTGGCCTACGCGACCTCCCTATACGTGAGGCTGGAGGGGAACGACGAACCGCGCGAGCATGACCGTGAGGACGCCCCGAGCAGGGGCACGAACCTTGCAGCGGGGGCCCTCTAATGGCGTATCAATGGGCGTCATGGATTGCTAGGTGCTGGAAGCCTGCAACCGATGTCGATGGGCCTTGGAGTGCACCACTAGTAAGCTGTTGCGGAGGCGCGGATGAGAGTGATGATAATGCTCAAGGAAATGGCACGGTGTGTTTGGTTCGGAAAATAACTGAAATGGAATGACACACTAAGATCTATAGACGGATTTGACAAATCCGACCCCCTATACGTCCACGGACGCGGCCGGGCACGTCCAGGCGGGCGCATCCAGACGGCCCCTCATATTTTTGTTTTGGCATCCACATATCTCAAATCCAGACTCTTAAATCCATGCACGTCGATCATACAAGACAATGTCACATGTAAATAGCAAATGTTTGTACGAAGCATACATAGTGTTTACATAAAATTTATTTTAAATGCCAAACTCAAGCATTATCTTCTTGGTTGCCATTGTGGGCCACACACGGGCTCCATAAGATCATTGAGTTGTTGCGTGTGCACCTGCTGATCTTGAAGATTTTGATGCATCTGCAGAAAGTTCATCAGCTGAGCCGCATCTTGATCTTCCTTGATTTCAACTTGTTCTTCAGGTGCATCGAAATCATGGGTTTGGGCTACATCATCATGGTCATCCTCGACAATCATATTGTCCGGAATAATACAACATGCCATCAACTGTCACAAAGTTTTTGATTCCCGCATCATTGCAGCGCTCCGCACAATTTCCAAACGAGGCTAAAGCACACAGATTGCTTCTCCACATCCTTCCTAGCAGCTTCCTGCATTATGGTAAAGTGTCCCTGTTTATTGCCACGCGGCTCGGAGCACGATGGTGATTCCTCATTGCAAAGTCTCCTGAACACTGTAGATCGTTGAAGCATGTTGATGTCGTTGTGAGAACTCGGCATTCCAACGAAAGCATGCCAAATCCATAAGTCATGTGATGCCACCGCTTCTAGTACGATGGTGGCCTCTCTGGTGTGACCTTGATACATTCTCCGCAGACCTTTGGGGCAGTTCTTCCATTGCCAATACATGCAATCAATTGATCCGAGCATTCCTGGAAATCCCCTTGCCTCTCCAATAGCCAACAATTTCTCAGTGTCCTGCTCTTTTGGTTCTTCGAGATACTCAGCTCCAAACACCTCCACCACGACGCGGGCAAACCTGACATTATTCTTCAGGCATGCACTCTCCCCCATCCTGACCATCTCACCAACGACATCTGCAGCAATACCAAGTGCAAGCATCCTCAGAGCAGCCGTGCACTTCTACTTGGCCGAGAAAGCGAGTTGGCCGCAACAATCCCTTGTGAGCTTGAAGTAGTCGTCGTGTGCCTCCACTCCCTCAACAATGCGCAAGAACAATGGTTTCCGCATGCGAAAACGGCGACCAAACCATGGATCATCAGGGAAAGTAGGTTTGAGTAAAGTAGTCTCCATGCAGTAGCTTTGCTCCAGACACCCTATCCTAGTTAATCACAACTCTCCCTTTGATTGAGCCCTTGAAGTTGAGAATATGCTCCACTTTCCGGTCTATTTCCTCTTACATGCTCATGAGCATAATCATGTCCACTTCTTCGTCCGAATCCGACGAACTGAAGAAATCATCTTGAATCATTTGGTCAAGCTCCGTCGGTCCATACTCCTCGTTTGATGAAGCATCGGAATCCATCGTTTTACCTAACAAAATCACAAAAAATCTAGTAAGACAATGTGTCGAACACATCAAGCGCAAGCCGGAGCCAGAGACTTGCCGGACGTACCACGGTGGCTTCCGGGCTGGCCACCACGTCCCCCTCGACGAGAACGGAAGGGCTCTTCTGGATCTGGTGTTGGAGAGCGCGGGAAGGGCTGCGAAGTGGGCGCGGTTGCAGAGCGTGAGACAGACGACGATGAGAAGGAAGAAGAGAGGAGATAGCAAATGGACCCGGGTGGTCTTCGGGTGGATTTGGTGCAATTTGGGGTGGGGTCGAGCTGTCGGGTCCGACTTGGCGAGCATGCAAGGGCACGCCCGGGTGCCCCCATATCCACCCCATATTTGGGCTGGATATTGATGCGGCTTGAGCTACGTCGGTATTTCCCCAAAGAGGAAGGGATGATGCAGCACAGCTACGTAGGTATTTCCCTCAGTGATGAGACCAAGGTTATCGAACCGGTAGGAGAACCACGCAACACCATGTGAACAGCTCCTGCACACAAAGAACAAATACTTGCAACCCGACGTAAGAGAGGGGTTGTCAATCCCTCAAAGGTAAAAAAGATAGGTAAAATTGTAGTAGATTGAATAAATAGATCTCGCGAAAACGCGAGATAAAAGAAATAACAATAAATTGCAGTAAGGTATTTTTGTCTTTTTGGATAAAGATCTGAAAATAAAAAGCAAACAAAAATAGATCTCGAAGGCAAATATAATAAATAAGAGACCCGGAGGCCGTAGATTCACTAGTGGCTTCTCTCGAGAAAATTAGCATACGGTGGGTAAACAAATTACTGTTGGGCAATTGATGGAACTTCTAACAATCATGACGATATCCAGGCAATGATTATTATATAGGCATCACATCCAAGATTAGTAGACCGACTCCTACCTACATCTACAACTATTACTCCACACATCGACCACTATCCAGCATGCATCTAGTGTATTAAGTTCACGGAGAAACAGAGTAATGCAATAAGAACGATGACATGATGTAGACAAGATCTATTTATGTAGAAATAGACCTCATCTTGTTATCCTTAATAGCAACGATGCATACGTGTCGGTTCCCCTTCTGTCACTGTGATCAGGCACCGTAAGATCGAACCCATCACAAAGCACCTCTTCCCATGGAAATAAAAATCGATCTAGTTGGCCTAACTAAACCAAAGATTCGAAGAAGAAATACGAGTCTATAAGTAATCATACATATAAGATATCAAAAGACTCAAATAACTTTCATGGATAAAAACATAGATCTGATCATAAACTCAAAGTTCATCGGATCCCAACAAACACATCGCAAAAAGAGTTATATCAGATAGATCTCCAAGAGACCATTGTATTGAGAATCAAAAGAGAGAGAGAGAGGAAGCCATCTAGCTACTTAGTACGGACCCATAGGTCTACAATGAAATACTCACGCATCATCGGAGAGGCACCAATGAGGATAACAAACCCCTCCGTGATGGTGTCTAGATTGGATCTGGTGGTTCTGGAACTTGCGGTGGCTAGAATTGATTTTCGTCGACTTCCCTAGGGTTTCTGGCATATTGGGGTATTTATAGTGCAAAGAGGCGGTGCAGGAGGCCACCAAGGTGGGCATAACCCACCAGGGCGCGCCTAGGCCCAGGTGGGTTGTGCCCCCCTCGAGGCACCCCTCTAGTACTTCTTTGGCCCATCTTGTGTCTGCTGGTCCAGAAAAATTCTCTAAAAAGTTCCGCTGCATTTGGACTCCTTTTGGTACTGATTTTCTATGAAGGAAAAAAAAAGCAAAAAACATCAACTGGCGCTGGGCAGTATGTCAATAGATTAGTCCCAAAAAAGGATATAAAGTTCCTATAAAATGATTTTAAAACATTCAAGAATGATAATATAACAACATGGAACAATAAAAAATTATAGATGCGTTGGAGACGTATCAGCATCCCCCAGCTTAATTCCTGCTCGTCCTCGAGTAGATAAATGATAAAAACAAAATTTTTGATGTGGAATGCTGCCTAACATGTCCATCACATATTCGTTTCTTTGTAGCATGGACATTTGGACTTCTATATGATTCAAAGAAATACTCTAGTTTTGACATGAAGATTTCAATACTCAAGCATATCAACAAGCAACCATGTCTTTCAAAATATCAACACTAAAGCAAGTTATCCCTGGCCCATTATGTTCAATCTTTGATCCATTCATGAAACACACTCGCATATTAGCTACACCCAATGCTCAAGTACGATCATAGTGCCCCTTAGTTGGTGCTTTATAAGAGAAGATGGAGACTCAAAAAAAATTGCATGAAGTAAAAGAAAGGCCCTTCGTAGAGGGAAGTAGGGATTTGTAGAGGTGCCAGAGCTCAAAGTGACAAAGATAGATGAAATGATCTAAATGACGACTAGGGGGGGTGAATAGGCGTTTTAAAACTTTTACGGATATGGCTTTAACCTAATGCGGAATTACACTAACAGAAACTTGTCATGCACAAATCCTAAATATGCTAGGCTCAACTAAGTGCACCAACAACCTATGCTAAACAAGATAGGCACTAAAAGAAACTAGCAAGCACAAACTATATCACAAGATAAGGAAATGTAGGAAGTACTAAGCAATTCAACTAGCACAAGATATATCAATATGAGCAAGTATGAATTGCGGAAAGTAAATGGTGTGGGCATGAGATAACCACAAGTGAGTCAGAGACGCGGATTTATCCCGAAGTTCACACTCATGAGAGTGCTAACCTCCGTTAGAGTGGTGCCAAAGCCAAAGCTCCGGGGCGTCACCAAGTGACTCACCGTATTCTCCCTTCCGAGTCACCCCCAACGGATGAGCCTCGGTTCACTCGGGGTTGGTCTTGAAGGCGACCACCACACCTTTACAAACTTATCCGGAGCACACCACAACCATGGAAGCTTCCGGAGGAACTTGACCAGCTAGGTCACTTCAACACCCTTCCCCGGAGCACACCACAAAAGGAAGCTTCCGGGGGAACCTGGTGTTGGGTAACGTAGTAATTTCAAAAAAATTCCTATGCACACGCAAGATCATGGTGATGCATAGCAACGAGAGGGGAGAGTGTTGTCTACGTATCCTCGTAGACCGAAGCGGAAGCGTTGATGTAACGTAGAGGAAGTAGTCGTACGTCTTCCCAGTCCAACCGATCCAAACACCGTTACTCCGGCACCTCCGAGTTCTTGGCACACGTTCAGCTCGATGAAGCTCCCCAGGCTCCGATCCAACAAAGCTTCGGGGAGGAGTTCCGTCAGCACGACGGCGTGGTGACGATCTTGATGTTCAACCGTCGCAGGGCTTCGCCTAAGCACTGCTACAATATGACCGAGGTGGAATATGATGGAGGGGGCACCGCACACGGCTAAGGAACGATCACCAAGATCAACTTGTCTGTCCTAGGGTGCCCCCTTGCCTCCGTATATAAAGGATCCAAGGGGGGGTGCGGCCGGCCCTATGGAGGCGCGCAGGAGGAGTCCTACTCCTACCGGGAGTAGGACTCTCCTCCCTATTCCTTGTCCAATTAGAACAATGTAGACATGACCGAGACACGTCTCTGGTCAATAACCAATAGCGGGACCTGGATGCCCATATTGGCTCCTACATATTCTACGAAGATCTTTATCGGTCAGACCGCATAACAACATACGTTGTTCCCTTTGTCATCGGTATGTTACTTGCCCGAGATTCGATCGTCGGTATCCAATACCTAGTTCAATCTCGTTACCGGCAAGTCTCTTTACTTGTTCCGTAATACATCATCTCGCAACTAACTCATTAGTTGTAATGCTTGCAAGGCTTATGTGATGTGCATTACCGAGAGGGCCCAGAGATACCTCTCCGACAATCGGAGTGACAAATCCTAATCTCGAAATACGCCAACCCAACATCTACCTTTGGAGACACCTGTAGAGCACCTTTATAATCACCCATTTACGTTATGACGTTTGGTAGCACACAAAGTGTTCCTCCGGCAAACGGGAGTTGCATAATCTCATAGTCATAGGAACATGTATAAGTCATGAAGAAAGCAATAGCAACATACTAAACGATCGGGTGCTAAGCTAATGGAATGGGTCATGTCAATCCGATCATTCAACTAATGATGTGATCTCGTTAATCAAATAACAACTCTTTGTTCATGGTTAGGAAACATAACCATCTTTGATTAACGAGCTAGTCAAGTAGAGGCATACTAGTGACACTCTGTTTGTCTATGTATTCACACATGTATTATGTTTCCGGTTAATACAATTCTAGCATGAATAATAAACGTTTATCATGATGTAAGGAAATAAATAATAACTTTATTATTGCCTCTAGGGCATATTTCCTTCACCTGGGCCACATAGGCCTCTTCACAATCTTCTCAATGTATCACCAAACCATCTAGGAGGCGAAGCCTCCAAGAGTAATAAACTCACGGGCTCTCACTAGAACAAGTCGATGCGGGGAGCTCAAACCAAAGCAACAAATGCAATGCAAGGTCAAGCAACAAATGCTCAACTCACTCTCTCAATCTCACAAGATGCAACTCAAGAAAGTAGGGGATTGAAGAGAGGGGATGCAATGGAGGAAATCAACAAATGACTCCAAGATCCATCCACAAATCCCCCTTCACTTAGAGGGGAGATAGGGGTTTGGGAGAGGTGGTAAGAGGCTCAAAATGATGTTTAGAATGTGAATGAACAACCCCCAAACCGGTGGGGAGGAAGAGCTCTTTTATAGCCAACTACCAAAACTAGCCGTTGGGGCTCCAACGGACACTTCCTGGACACCCCGTGCCCACGGGGTCCCGTGCGCACGGTACAAGCCCATGTCCACGGGGGTCAAAAACCCCGTGTCCACGGGGTACCCAGAACAGCTTGCAGCAGCCCACTAAAACTGTGATAACTTTGGCATACGGACTCCGAATTTGATGATCTTGGACTCGTTTTGAAGCTATGGAAAAGCCCAAGGTCCTCACATAGAGAGCCACCCAAGATCAACAAGAAATAATGATGCAATTAATGCAAAGGTTTGAGCTCTCTACATGTGACATGATCAAACTACTTGCCCGAGAGTCCCTCTTGATAGTACGACTATCAAACCTATAATCCAGTCTCCCTCCAAGCACCATGAGACGAAAAAACTAGGAAAACCTAGCTAAGGTATACCTTTGCCTTGCATATTCAACTTGAGCTTGATGATGACTCCAATGCTTGTCTCAAGTTGGAATCCCTTTCTTGTCCACAACCACTTGGTGAAGATGCTTGAATTGCTTCCTCATATTGCAATGAGGGAAGCCTTAACTTAAGCCCATCTTCTCATGAGAATTATCATGATGTGGACCGCAAGCTTCAAAGCATATAACCTTTGGCTTCTCATTTTGCACTTGGACTCCTCGAACCCGATGACCATCACCAGTTGATGTCATCCACACATAGGCTACTTGAGATCTTTCCTTTTGATGCAAGCCCATGAGAAACACCTAACCCACATAGACATAACAAACACATAGCATGGGTTAGGTAACAAAGCACAATTCACAATTACTTACCATACCACTAGATCACTTGATCCCACGTGGTAAAATGTTTGCGCTTTGAGAGTTGACCATCTAGATATAATCTTCGAGCTTCATCTTGGTCAACCAACATCTTTACTCCAAGCTCCATCTTGGTTTCTTGAAAGCCACAATGAACTCTTCATTTCCCTTCATTGCTTCAAGACAATATCACTAAAGACTCTTTCATGACCATATCAAGTTCCACTATGAATATCATCTTGATCACCACTTGCCCTTCTAAAAACTCCATCACAATCTCTTAAGAGGCATAATGAATTCTTGACTCTAGTTGCTTGCTTTAAGACTTGATCAACTGAAACCCAACACGTGAGCTCACCATGATCTGGTCTTGAATCATAACTTGAATTCTTCTCTTTGATTATTCTCTCAAACCCTTTATCCTTAAAAGTCCACCATCATAATATCTTGAGAGGCACAATGAATTTTTCACTCTAGTTGCTTGCTTCAAGACTTGATCAACCTAAACCCAACACATGAGCTCACCATGATCTTGTCTTGAAACCATAACTTGAATTCTTCTCTTTGATTATTCTCTCAAGCCCTTGATCCTTAAAAGCCCAAATATGTTAGTCTTTGAGATCCTCCAATGAACTCCACCATGAACATAATTAGATTAGGCATAGAAATCAATCTTGATGGATTCAATAGAAGTACTCGAAGACCAACTTGAAACCTCACTGGATATGGGATCTCGAGAGCCAACACCTAGGCCTCGTGATCACGGGGTATCCAGAGAGTTGACACTCGACCCCATGCGCATGGTACAAGCCCGTGTGCAAGGGGTATCCAAAGAAGGATACCATGAGGACTTCTTCAGATGCTTTGATGGCAGACTTCACAAAACAACCCAATGCACTTCAAGCATCACTATGTAACATATCTTCATATAAGATTCAATGCACTTGATGCTCCATAGGAATTGTCATTTAACTCCAAAGCATACAACAAATATATCTTCATATATATGGACTTCATCCTTGATTCCATCCAATATCCTTGAGGCACTATCTTCATATATATGGACTTCATCCTTGATTCCATCCAATATCCTTGAGGCACCATCTATGGACAAAACCTTCAAATATATCTCATTGAGAAACATTAGTCCATAGAGATTGTCATTTAATTACCAAAACCACACTTAGGGGCTACATGCCCTTTCAATCTCCCCCATTTTGGTAATTGATGACAATCTCAACAAGAGGGTTTATATAATGAAATTAAAACAAGTATGCAATCTATCCGAGAATAAATTGTATACTTGAGGTGGTTTTGATAGCCTCAAATATCACAAAGATAGTTGATGTTATCAAAACCGGTTATACTAGCATCGAAATACTACACAAGAATTTGATGCTAGTAGAATCACAATATATAGAGCAAACTCCCCCACAATATATGCATGTGAAAGAACTCGGTGGAGTTTTCTCTATATACACATCGATGCTACGAGCAAGCACAACATATGTATATATGCATGAATGACAGGAACCAACCCACTTCTCCTAAACCCTCTAAAATTCTCCCCCATTGGCAGCAAGTGCCAAAATGGAAGAAAAATGTAGACAGCCAATATAGTATGGTTCCTCCTTAATTTGTGCATTTCTCATATTGTGAGTGGAATCAAGTGCACATATCCAGTTACGAACAAACGAAGAAATTCACACTATGTTGAGGATCCATAGAATGCACCAAAAAGATATGTCATGAGAATCAAACATCCAAAGGATCAAAAGAACATATTTTGGACAAGGGGTAATGGAGATATCCAATATGATAATCATGCTAAGCATGGTCCAAAATATATTTAAAAAACATGAGTGCAAATATAGTTTATTCCTTTTTTCATCATACTTTCACTTTCCATGGCTAACCGTATCCACGGGTGCCTTCCATACCAACACTTTTTAAGAAATTTATTATTTGACAACATAAAGTAAATTCATTTTTCATTTCGGGACTAGGCATCCCTAATACCTTTGCCGTACTCTCGTGCAATGACAACTGAATAAACACTCATCTTGAGAATAACACATCTAGTACGGAAATATATCAGCCACCCCCTACCATTTCATGAGCGGTACAAGCACACAAAAGAGAAATTTATTTTGAAAAATAGAAATGACACATACAAATTTTCTTAGAACGGCAAAAGAATACCACATATAGGTAGGTATAGTGGACTCATATGGCAAAACTGGTTTAAGGATTTTGGATGCACATGTAGTGATCATACTTAGTGCAAATGAAGGCTAGCAAAAGATTGAGAAGCATCCAACCAAGAAATGAAAAATATCATAAGCGAGCATTAAGCATAACTAACACCGAATAATGCACCACAAGTAGGATATAATCTCATAGCATAACTATTGACTTTCGTGCTTGCATAGGGAATCACAAACCTTAATATTAATATTCTTCTAAAGCATAATTACTCATCAACATGACTCACATATTATATCATCATATCGCAAAACTATTACAAGGAATCAAGTTTATTTTGTCCAATGATCTTCATGAATTTTTTTATTATATCCCTCTTGAATTTCTATCACTTTGGGACTAATTTCATATGTTGCTTTTGATAGATCAAACAAATCTAAGTGATGAGCATGACGAAACTTTTAGGACCTCCAGTGCATTTAACTCTTAATTTTTGGTCAATGCAATGCAAGGCAAGGCCAATTCAAACTTATCCATTTTGATTCTCCTTTTTAAAAACCAGAGTCCCAACAACCAGGAATTCTGGTCGATTCGCCCCCATGCCACACCACAATGGTTCTGAGGGAAAATCATTCAGAAGAGCATCTACAACCGGGCGTCCCAAATCCTTCTCAAACGTCCGGGCGGCCTGCCCGGTCACTGATTGGTCATGATTTTTAGACTCAGAAGGATGCCTTGAACGGGTCTCAAATACCCGGGCTGACTGGCACTCTTGATATCCACCCAAATCATGGGGCGGATATGGGGCGCTCGGGCACGCCGGGGCACGCACGCCACGTCAGATTGACGGCGGGATCCCACACGGAAATGCCCAGAAACCCGACGGTCCGAAGCATGTCTCCTCCATCGGACCGGTGGCGCCGTGTGGCGCCGCTCGTGCAGGCCGTGTACTGCCTAGGCCGGCTATTTAAGTCGACCGGCGGCATCGAAACCCTACCATCCATCCACATTTTCCTCCGCCCGTCCGCCGCCGACACCACTTTCCACTCCACCCGTCCACCTAGTAGCCATGCCCCCACGCCGCTGGGTGAGGAGCGAGCCATTTCTGACACCGAAGCGCCAACTCGAGCTCCTTGAGCAGATCCGGGCTAGACGCGAAGCCCGGATCGCCGTGGGCCTACCTTCGAATGAAGTGGATTCGGAGTAGGAGTTGGAGGACGAGGAGGAGGTGGAGGAGGAGGAGGAAGAAGAAGAGGTTGAGAAGGAGGAGGATGAGTCAGAGGAGGAGGATGCGTGGGACGCTGGCCACGCGGATTTGCAGGCCATCCTCAATTCCCTCCGGTCGGAGTCGGCTGCGGAGGCCAGACGCCGTCGCCAGCAGGAGATGGATACGCAATAGGCCGCCGAGAAGGTGGATATACTTGCCTACATGGATAAGGTCGAGCAGGAGGAGGATGAGGCGGAGCTGTCCTACCCGCCCGTCCAACCGGCGTCCGGCACCATCGTCATGAACATTTCCGATGACGAAGAGTAGCTATGGTTGTAGTGTACCGTATGTAAAAAAAAATTGCACGCTTTGTATGAATTTAGAGGTTGAAATATAAGAAAGACAGATGCAGAATGGCTAATTTAAAACGTGACCGGTCACTGTCCGCGTCAGCATTTGAGGGGCTGAATTTACAAAGTCGAGGAGGAAGCCTTAACGCACCACGTGCCCATATTCAATGATGCACATGCATATCTGCAAGCTGCTTTCTTTTCCTTCGAGGCTCACCGTCTCACGATAGGAAATGACAGCTGCGTCGCATGGGTCGAGCCATCTGGCTCGCCACCAAACCCGCGAGGCAGGCCACGACCGGCCGGCACCGAGATGGTTTGTTGACGAGGCGCGTCGTCGGACGCGACGCTGACTCAGACCACCGTGAGCGCCATGGAAGAAAAGCTGCTCAGAGGAGAAACCAAAGAAAGCTAACATGCACGGGGAGTGAGACTGGCCGAACGTGCAGTGACGGTGCCTTCCATTCCATGCACGTGCGAACCTCCTCCTCCTCCTCCTCCTCCTCCTCCTTCTTCTTTTTCTTCTTCTTCTTCTTAGTGCTAGGCCCCGCTGGCCAAAATTTATCCAGTCCTGCTGCCACGCCATCCCTGTCACCGAATCATCTCGCAGGAAAGTGCGGTAACGTGTGGTCTACATAGTCGTGGCACCATGGCATTGCATCCGCTCAAAGATATCTCGACTTTGAATACACTGCACTGCAAACCTAAAAATAATCTGAAGAGGAAAGTGAAAATTCGGTTGCGTTGCATGTATACTTTGCAGAAACAGGGATTAATCAACGGCTCACCGCCCGGCCGGGGACAAAGTTACGGAGGCCAGATTTTTCTGAAGCCCCGCAATTGGCAATTGCATGTGTGCATGTGACAGCCTGCTAGGCGAAGGCATCCTCGATCATGCATGGTCCATGCACGGGTGACTAGATGTCACTCGTGCACTCTTGCACATGCAGGAGTAAACTGCACAAGACCATACTAGGTTTGCAGAAAACATTGCGTTATATTTTTTTTGACAGAAAACACCATGTCTTGAGTAGTTCTTTGTAAAAAACACCGATCGGTGGATTTGGCTCTGTTGATTGCCTTTATGACAGATGGAGCCCGCTAGTCAGGCTGACATGGCGACAATTTCTCACACCGTTACGTTGACTTGTTTTGCTGGATGTGGGGCCGCTTGTCAGTGTAATACTACCTTTCTTTTCCTTGGTTCTCCTCTCCACTAATTTCTCTCTCTCTCTCTTTCTCTCTCTCTCTCTCTCTCATAGCGTAGTGTTTTCTACAAACTTTCCTTAGCTCTCTTTCCACTAATTTCTTTATGTCCAATTAGCATAATGTTTTCTACAAACCTAGCATTTAAAGTAATGGTTTTGTGCAATTTACTCCACATGCAGCACAACATTAGGCAAGCAATAGGGGGGAGGGGGCAGCACCATATTTTATCATATTTTATGCAGAATCCTTGTGGGCGCGGGTGACTGTTACATTTGAAAAGCTAATTGGAATTGGACAGGCACCCGGCTTTTGATCGATCGTCGACAAGGGAAGTTTTCTATAGGTTCTGTAATCCAGAGCTTATAAAAGGCGACCCCCTCCTCCCCATCCAGAGCACGGAGCAACAAGTCACAACTCACCTCACCAGCAACCTCAGACAGAGGCCGGAAACTTAGGCGCAAAGGAAGGAAGCAGAGCAAGTCTTCACCTCCTCGTCGTCTTACGAGAGAAAGAAGACTCCGGTTCTTCGTTCCAACAGCAAATGGAGAAGGCAGGAAATGAGCATGTGATCGGCATCCCAGTGAGCAGTACTGCTATCGGCATCGAGGAGCCCGAGTTCACGAGTGATGGAGCTACCTATGTCGACGGCGATGCCAAGTATTCGACGAGCGCGCGTACCGGCGGCAAATCGGGCCGCAGGACCGGGGACAAGTCTGCTCGGGGCCTCAAAGAACATGGTAAGTCCTCCTCCTCCAGTCCGTCTGGATGAATCTTTTCTCGTCTTTCTGTTCATATGTAGCAGTGAATTAGACACTGAACATAGATATCTTCCTTGATGATACTGCAGTGACTCTCGGCCCTAAGCTGTACGAGACCGTGAGGGGCAAGCTGTCGCTGGGCGCGAGAATCCTCCAGGCCGGCGGCGTGGAGAACGTCTTCCGGCGGTGGTTCTCCGTGGAGAAGAAAGAAAAGCTCCTCAACGCCTCGCAGTGCTACCTGTCCACCACCGCCGGCCCGATCGCCGGCATGCTCTTCGTATCGTCGGAGAGGGTGGCCTTCCGCAGCGACCGGTCGCTGGCGCTGACGTCGCCCAAGGGCGACACGGTGCGGGTGCCGTACAAGGCGGACGTCCCGCTGAGGAGGGTGAAGGCGGCCATACCGAGCAAGAACCAGCACCGACCGGAGCAGAAGTACATCCAGTTGGTGACCGACGACGGCTTCGAGTTCTGGTTCATGGGCTTCGTCAGCTACCAGGCATCCCTGCAGCACCTCGAACAGGCCGTCAGCGCGGCGGGGAGTGGGATGAAGGTGTAGTCGTCGCGGGGCACGGGCACCGGGAGCGGGAGGCACTTGCGGCCTACCACGGCGTGAAAGCGACGCGAGCGCACGGCGATGCCGATCACTGTCTGACTACACGAGCAGCATGCGCGATTGGGAGACCTCGTCGGGCTCGGCGACTAGGCGCTGCGGAACATCGCCGCCGGGAGCTCAGCATGGTGTGAGGACCGGCGCTCGCCCGAGCCGACGCCGCACGAGGCCGAGGTTGTCGAGCTGGTGGCCTACGCGACCTCCCTATACGTGAGGCTGGAGGGGAACGACGAACCGCGCGAGCATGACCGTGAGGACGCCCCGAGCAGGGGCACGAACCTTGCAGCGGGGGCCCTCTAATGGCGTATCAATGGGCGTCATGGATTGCTAGGTGCTGGAAGCCTGCAACCGATGTCGATGGGCCTTGGAGTGCACCACTAGTAAGCTGTTGCGGAGGCGCGGATGAGAGTGATGATAATGCTCAAGGAAATGGCACGGTGTGTTTGGTTCGGAAAATAACTGAAATGGAATGACACACTAAGATCTATAGACGGATTTGACAAATCCGACCCCCTATACGTCCACGGACGCGGCCGGGCACGTCCAGGCGGGCGCATCCAGACGGCCCCTCATATTTTTGTTTTGGCATCCACATATCTCAAATCCAGACTCTTAAATCCATGCACGTCGATCATACAAGACAATGTCACATGTAAATAGCAAATGTTTGTACGAAGCATACATAGTGTTTACATAAAATTTATTTTAAATGCCAAACTCAAGCATTATCTTCTTGGTTGCCATTGTGGGCCACACACGGGCTCCATAAGATCATTGAGTTGTTGCGTGTGCACCTGCTGATCTTGAAGATTTTGATGCATCTGCAGAAAGTTCATCAGCTGAGCCGCATCTTGATCTTCCTTGATTTCAACTTGTTCTTCAGGTGCATCGAAATCATGGGTTTGGGCTACATCATCATGGTCATCCTCGACAATCATATTGTCCGGAATAATACAACATGCCATCAACTGTCACAAAGTTTTTGATTCCCGCATCATTGCAGCGCTCCGCACAATTTCCAAACGAGGCTAAAGCACACAGATTGCTTCTCCACATCCTTCCTAGCAGCTTCCTGCATTATGGTAAAGTGTCCCTGTTTATTGCCACGCGGCTCGGAGCACGATGGTGATTCCTCATTGCAAAGTCTCCTGAACACTGTAGATCGTTGAAGCATGTTGATGTCGTTGTGAGAACTCGGCATTCCAACGAAAGCATGCCAAATCCATAAGTCATGTGATGCCACCGCTTCTAGTACGATGGTGGCCTCTCTGGTGTGACCTTGATACATTCTCCGCAGACCTTTGGGGCAGTTCTTCCATTGCCAATACATGCAATCAATTGATCCGAGCATTCCTGGAAATCCCCTTGCCTCTCCAATAGCCAACAATTTCTCAGTGTCCTGCTCTTTTGGTTCTTCGAGATACTCAGCTCCAAACACCTCCACCACGACGCGGGCAAACCTGACATTATTCTTCAGGCATGCACTCTCCCCCATCCTGACCATCTCACCAACGACATCTGCAGCAATACCAAGTGCAAGCATCCTCAGAGCAGCCGTGCACTTCTACTTGGCCGAGAAAGCGAGTTGGCCGCAACAATCCCTTGTGAGCTTGAAGTAGTCGTCGTGTGCCTCCACTCCCTCAACAATGCGCAAGAACAATGGTTTCCGCATGCGAAAACGGCGACCAAACCATGGATCATCAGGGAAAGTAGGTTTGAGTAAAGTAGTCTCCATGCAGTAGCTTTGCTCCAGACACCCTATCCTAGTTAATCACAACTCTCCCTTTGATTGAGCCCTTGAAGTTGAGAATATGCTCCACTTTCCGGTCTATTTCCTCTTACATGCTCATGAGCATAATCATGTCCACTTCTTCGTCCGAATCCGACGAACTGAAGAAATCATCTTGAATCATTTGGTCAAGCTCCGTCGGTCCATACTCCTCGTTTGATGAAGCATCGGAATCCATCGTTTTACCTAACAAAATCACAAAAAATCTAGTAAGACAATGTGTCGAACACATCAAGCGCAAGCCGGAGCCAGAGACTTGCCGGACGTACCACGGTGGCTTCCGGGCTGGCCACCACGTCCCCCTCGACGAGAACGGAAGGGCTCTTCTGGATCTGGTGTTGGAGAGCGCGGGAAGGGCTGCGAAGTGGGCGCGGTTGCAGAGCGTGAGACAGACGACGATGAGAAGGAAGAAGAGAGGAGATAGCAAATGGACCCGGGTGGTCTTCGGGTGGATTTGGTGCAATTTGGGGTGGGGTCGAGCTGTCGGGTCCGACTTGGCGAGCATGCAAGGGCACGCCCGGGTGCCCCCATATCCACCCCATATTTGGGCTGGATATTGATGCGGCTTGAGCTACGTCGGTATTTCCCCAAAGAGGAAGGGATGATGCAGCACAACTACGTAGGTATTTCCCTCAGTGATGAGACCAAGGTTATCGAACCGGTAGGAGAACCACGCAACACCATGTGAACAGCTCCTGCACACAAAGAACAAATACTTGCAACCCGACGTAAGAGAGGGGTTGTCAATCCCTCAAAGGTAAAAAAGATAGGTAAAATTGTAGTAGATTGAATAAATAGATCTCGCGAAAACGCGAGATAAAAGAAATAACAATAAATTGCAGTAAGGTATTTTTGTCTTTTTGGATAAAGATCTGAAAATAAAAAGCAAACAAAAATAGATCTCGAAGGCAAATATAATAAATAAGAGACCCGGAGGCCGTAGATTCACTAGTGGCTTCTCTCGAGAAAATTAGCATACGGTGGGTAAACAAATTACTGTTGGGCAATTGATGGAACTTCTAACAATCATGACGATATCCAGGCAATGATTATTATATAGGCATCACATCCAAGATTAGTAGACCGACTCCTACCTACATCTACAACTATTACTCCACACATCGACCACTATCCAGCATGCATCTAGTGTATTAAGTTCATGGAGAAACAGAGTAATGCAATAAGAACGATGACATGATGTAGACAAGATCTATTTATGTAGAAATAGACCTCATCTTGTTATCCTTAATAGCAACGATGCATACGTGTCGGTTCCCCTTCTGTCACTGTGATCAGGCACCGTAAGATCGAACCCATCACAAAGCACCTCTTCCCATGGAAATAAAAATCGATCTAGTTGGCCTAACTAAACCAAAGATTCGAAGAAGAAATACGAGTCTATAAGTAATCATACATATAAGATATCAAAAGACTCAAATAACTTTCATGGATAAAAACATAGATCTGATCATAAACTCAAAGTTCATCGGATCCCAACAAACACATCGCAAAAAGAGTTATATCAGATAGATCTCCAAGAGACCATTGTATTGAGAATCAAAAGAGAGAGAGAGAGGAAGCCATCTAGCTACTTAGTACGGACCCATAGGTCTACAATGAAATACTCACGCATCATCGGAGAGGCACCAATGAGGATAACAAACCCCTCCGTGATGGTGTCTAGATTGGATCTGGTGGTTCTGGAACTTGCGGTGGCTAGAATTGATTTTCGTCGACTTCCCTAGGGTTTCTGGCATATTGGGGTATTTATAGTGCAAAGAGGCGGTGCAGGAGGCCACCAAGGTGGGCATAACCCACCAGGGCGCGCCTAGGCCCAGGTGGGTTGTGCCCCCCTCGAGGCACCCCTCTAGTACTTCTTTGGCCCATCTTGTGTCTGCTGGTCCAGAAAAATTCTCTAAAAAGTTCCGCTGCATTTGGACTCCTTTTGGTACTGATTTTCTATGAAGGAAAAAAAAAGCAAAAAACATCAACTGGCGCTGGGCAGTATGTCAATAGATTAGTCCCAAAAAAGGATATAAAGTTCCTATAAAATGATTTTAAAACATTCAAGAATGATAATATAACAACATGGAACAATAAAAAATTATAGATGCGTTGGAGACGTATCAGCATCCCCCAGCTTAATTCCTGCTCGTCCTCGAGTAGATAAATGATAAAAACAAAATTTTTGATGTGGAATGCTGCCTAACATGTCCATCACATATTCGTTTCTTTGTAGCATGGACATTTGGACTTCTATATGATTCAAAGAAATACTCTAGTTTTGACATGAAGATTTCAATACTCAAGCATATCAACAAGCAACCATGTCTTTCAAAATATCAACACTAAAGCAAGTTATCCCTGGCCCATTATGTTCAATCTTTGATCCATTCATGAAACACACTCGCATATTAGCTACACCCAATGCTCAAGTACGATCATAGTGCCCCTTAGTTGGTGCTTTATAAGAGAAGATGGAGACTCAAAAAAAATTGCATGAAGTAAAAGAAAGGCCCTTCGTAGAGGGAAGTAGGGATTTGTAGAGGTGCCAGAGCTCAAAGTGACAAAGATAGATGAAATGATCTAAATGACGACTAGGGGGGGTGAATAGGCGTTTTAAAACTTTTACGGATATGGCTTTAACCTAATGCGGAATTACACTAACAGAAACTTGTCATGCACAAATCCTAAATATGCTAGGCTCAACTAAGTGCACCAACAACCTATGCTAAACAAGATAGGCACTAAAAGAAACTAGCAAGCACAAACTATATCACAAGATAAGGAAATGTAGGAAGTACTAAGCAATTCAACTAGCACAAGATATATCAATATGAGCAAGTATGAATTGCGGAAAGTAAATGGTGTGGGCATGAGATAACCACAAGTGAGTCAGAGACGCGGATTTATCCCGAAGTTCACACTCATGAGAGTGCTAACCTCCGTTAGAGTGGTGCCAAAGCCAAAGCTCCGGGGCGTCACCAAGTGACTCACCGTATTCTCCCTTCCGAGTCACCCCCAACGGATGAGCCTCGGTTCACTCGGGGTTGGTCTTGAAGGCGACCACCACACCTTTACAAACTTATCCGGAGCACACCACAACCATGGAAGCTTCCGGAGGAACTTGACCAGCTAGGTCACTTCAACACCCTTCCCCGGAGCACACCACAAAAGGAAGCTTCCGGGGGAACCTGGTGTTGGGTAACGTAGTAATTTCAAAAAAATTCCTATGCACACGCAAGATCATGGTGATGCATAGCAACGAGAGGGGAGAGTGTTGTCTACGTATCCTCGTAGACCGAAGCGGAAGCGTTGATGTAACGTAGAGGAAGTAGTCGTACGTCTTCCCAGTCCAACCGATCCAAACACCGTTACTCCGGCACCTCCGAGTTCTTGGCACACGTTCAGCTCGATGAAGCTCCCCAGGCTCCGATCCAACAAAGCTTCGGGGAGGAGTTCCGTCAGCACGACGGCGTGGTGACGATCTTGATGTTCAACCGTCGCAGGGCTTCGCCTAAGCACTGCTACAATATGACCGAGGTGGAATATGATGGAGGGGGCACCGCACACGGCTAAGGAACGATCACCAAGATCAACTTGTCTGTCCTAGGGTGCCCCCTTGCCTCCGTATATAAAGGATCCAAGGGGGGGTGCGGCCGGCCCTATGGAGGCGCGCAGGAGGAGTCCTACTCCTACCGGGAGTAGGACTCTCCTCCCTATTCCTTGTCCAATTAGAACAATGTAGACATGACCGAGACACGTCTCTGGTCAATAACCAATAGCGGGACCTGGATGCCCATATTGGCTCCTACATATTCTACGAAGATCTTTATCGGTCAGACCGCATAACAACATACGTTGTTCCCTTTGTCATCGGTATGTTACTTGCCCGAGATTCGATCGTCGGTATCCAATACCTAGTTCAATCTCGTTACCGGCAAGTCTCTTTACTTGTTCCGTAATACATCATCTCGCAACTAACTCATTAGTTGTAATGCTTGCAAGGCTTATGTGATGTGCATTACCGAGAGGGCCCAGAGATACCTCTCCGACAATCGGAGTGACAAATCCTAATCTCGAAATACGCCAACCCAACATCTACCTTTGGAGACACCTGTAGAGCACCTTTATAATCACCCATTTACGTTATGACGTTTGGTAGCACACAAAGTGTTCCTCCGGCAAACGGGAGTTGCATAATCTCATAGTCATAGGAACATGTATAAGTCATGAAGAAAGCAATAGCAACATACTAAACGATCGGGTGCTAAGCTAATGGAATGGGTCATGTCAATCCGATCATTCAACTAATGATGTGATCTCGTTAATCAAATAACAACTCTTTGTTCATGGTTAGGAAACATAACCATCTTTGATTAACGAGCTAGTCAAGTAGAGGCATACTAGTGACACTCTGTTTGTCTATGTATTCACACATGTATTATGTTTCCGGTTAATACAATTCTAGCATGAATAATAAACGTTTATCATGATGTAAGGAAATAAATAATAACTTTATTATTGCCTCTAGGGCATATTTCCTTCACCTGGGCCACATAGGCCTCTTCACAATCTTCTCAATGTATCACCAAACCATCTAGGAGGCGAAGCCTCCAAGAGTAATAAACTCACGGGCTCTCACTAGAACAAGTCGATGCGGGGAGCTCAAACCAAAGCAACAAATGCAATGCAAGGTCAAGCAACAAATGCTCAACTCACTCTCTCAATCTCACAAGATGCAACTCAAGAAAGTAGGGGATTGAAGAGAGGGGATGCAATGGAGGAAATCAACAAATGACTCCAAGATCCATCCACAAATCCCCCTTCACTTAGAGGGGAGATAGGGGTTTGGGAGAGGTGGTAAGAGGCTCAAAATGATGTTTAGAATGTGAATGAACAACCCCCAAACCGGTGGGGAGGAAGAGCTCTTTTATAGCCAACTACCAAAACTAGCCGTTGGGGCTCCAACGGACACTTCCTGGACACCCCGTGCCCACGGGGTCCCGTGCGCACGGTACAAGCCCATGTCCACGGGGGTCAAAAACCCCGTGTCCACGGGGTACCCAGAACAGCTTGCAGCAGCCCACTAAAACTGTGATAACTTTGGCATACGGACTCCGAATTTGATGATCTTGGACTCGTTTTGAAGCTATGGAAAAGCCCAAGGTCCTCACATAGAGAGCCACCCAAGATCAACAAGAAATAATGATGCAATTAATGCAAAGGTTTGAGCTCTCTACATGTGACATGATCAAACTACTTGCCCGAGAGTCCCTCTTGATAGTACGACTATCAAACCTATAATCCAGTCTCCCTCCAAGCACCATGAGACGAAAAAACTAGGAAAACCTAGCTAAGGTATACCTTTGCCTTGCATATTCAACTTGAGCTTGATGATGACTCCAATGCTTGTCTCAAGTTGGAATCCCTTTCTTGTCCACAACCACTTGGTGAAGATGCTTGAATTGCTTCCTCATATTGCAATGAGGGAAGCCTTAACTTAAGCCCATCTTCTCATGAGAATTATCATGATGTGGACCGCAAGCTTCAAAGCATATAACCTTTGGCTTCTCATTTTGCACTTGGACTCCTCGAACCCGATGACCATCACCAGTTGATGTCATCCACACATAGGCTACTTGAGATCTTTCCTTTTGATGCAAGCCCATGAGAAACACCTAACCCACATAGACATAACAAACACATAGCATGGGTTAGGTAACAAAGCACAATTCACAATTACTTACCATACCACTAGATCACTTGATCCCACGTGGTAAAATGTTTGCGCTTTGAGAGTTGACCATCTAGATATAATCTTCGAGCTTCATCTTGGTCAACCAACATCTTTACTCCAAGCTCCATCTTGGTTTCTTGAAAGCCACAATGAACTCTTCATTTCCCTTCATTGCTTCAAGACAATATCACTAAAGACTCTTTCATGACCATATCAAGTTCCACTATGAATATCATCTTGATCACCACTTGCCCTTCTAAAAACTCCATCACAATCTCTTAAGAGGCATAATGAATTCTTGACTCTAGTTGCTTGCTTTAAGACTTGATCAACTGAAACCCAACACGTGAGCTCACCATGATCTGGTCTTGAATCATAACTTGAATTCTTCTCTTTGATTATTCTCTCAAACCCTTTATCCTTAAAAGTCCACCATCATAATATCTTGAGAGGCACAATGAATTTTTCACTCTAGTTGCTTGCTTCAAGACTTGATCAACCTAAACCCAACACATGAGCTCACCATGATCTTGTCTTGAAACCATAACTTGAATTCTTCTCTTTGATTATTCTCTCAAGCCCTTGATCCTTAAAAGCCCAAATATGTTAGTCTTTGAGATCCTCCAATGAACTCCACCATGAACATAATTAGATTAGGCATAGAAATCAATCTTGATGGATTCAATAGAAGTACTCGAAGACCAACTTGAAACCTCACTGGATATGGGATCTCGAGAGCCAACACCTAGGCCTCGTGATCACGGGGTATCCAGAGAGTTGACACTCGACCCCATGCGCATGGTACAAGCCCGTGTGCAAGGGGTATCCAAAGAAGGATACCATGAGGACTTCTTCAGATGCTTTGATGGCAGACTTCACAAAACAACCCAATGCACTTCAAGCATCACTATGTAACATATCTTCATATAAGATTCAATGCACTTGATGCTCCATAGGAATTGTCATTTAACTCCAAAGCATACAACAAATATATCTTCATATATATGGACTTCATCCTTGATTCCATCCAATATCCTTGAGGCACTATCTTCATATATATGGACTTCATCCTTGATTCCATCCAATATCCTTGAGGCACCATCTATGGACAAAACCTTCAAATATATCTCATTGAGAAACATTAGTCCATAGAGATTGTCATTTAATTACCAAAACCACACTTAGGGGCTACATGCCCTTTCAATCTCCCCCATTTTGGTAATTGATGACAATCTCAACAAGAGGGTTTATATAATGAAATTAAAACAAGTATGCAATCTATCCGAGAATAAATTGTATACTTGAGGTGGTTTTGATAGCCTCAAATATCACAAAGATAGTTGATGTTATCAAAACCGGTTATACTAGCATCGAAATACTACACAAGAATTTGATGCTAGTAGAATCACAATATATAGAGCAAACTCCCCCACAATATATGCATGTGAAAGAACTCGGTGGAGTTTTCTCTATATACACATCGATGCTACGAGCAAGCACAACATATGTATATATGCATGAATGACAGGAACCAACCCACTTCTCCTAAACCCTCTAAAATTCTCCCCCATTGGCAGCAAGTGCCAAAATGGAAGAAAAATGTAGACAGCCAATATAGTATGGTTCCTCCTTAATTTGTGCATTTCTCATATTGTGAGTGGAATCAAGTGCACATATCCAGTTACGAACAAACGAAGAAATTCACACTATGTTGAGGATCCATAGAATGCACCAAAAAGATATGTCATGAGAATCAAACATCCAAAGGATCAAAAGAACATATTTTGGACAAGGGGTAATGGAGATATCCAATATGATAATCATGCTAAGCATGGTCCAAAATATATTTAAAAAACATGAGTGCAAATATAGTTTATTCCTTTTTTCATCATACTTTCACTTTCCATGGCTAACCGTATCCACGGGTGCCTTCCATACCAACACTTTTTAAGAAATTTATTATTTGACAACATAAAGTAAATTCATTTTTCATTTCGGGACTAGGCATCCCTAATACCTTTGCCGTACTCTCGTGCAATGACAACTGAATAAACACTCATCTTGAGAATAACACATCTAGTACGGAAATATATCAGCCACCCCCTACCATTTCATGAGCGGTACAAGCACACAAAAGAGAAATTTATTTTGAAAAATAGAAATGACACATACAAATTTTCTTAGAACGGCAAAAGAATACCACATATAGGTAGGTATAGTGGACTCATATGGCAAAACTGGTTTAAGGATTTTGGATGCACATGTAGTGATCATACTTAGTGCAAATGAAGGCTAGCAAAAGATTGAGAAGCATCCAACCAAGAAATGAAAAATATCATAAGCGAGCATTAAGCATAACTAACACCGAATAATGCACCACAAGTAGGATATAATCTCATAGCATAACTATTGACTTTCGTGCTTGCATAGGGAATCACAAACCTTAATATTAATATTCTTCTAAAGCATAATTACTCATCAACATGACTCACATATTATATCATCATATCGCAAAACTATTACAAGGAATCAAGTTTATTTTGTCCAATGATCTTCATGAATTTTTTTATTATATCCCTCTTGAATTTCTATCACTTTGGGACTAATTTCATATGTTGCTTTTGATAGATCAAACAAATCTAAGTGATGAGCATGACGAAACTTTTAGGACCTCCAGTGCATTTAACTCTTAATTTTTGGTCAATGCAATGCAAGGCAAGGCCAATTCAAACTTATCCATTTTGATTCTCCTTTTTAAAAACCAGAGTCCCAACAACCAGGAATTCTGGTCGATTCGCCCCCATGCCACACCACAATGGTTCTGAGGGAAAATCATTCAGAAGAGCATCTACAACCGGGCGTCCCAAATCCTTCTCAAACGTCCGGGCGGCCTGCCCGGTCACTGATTGGTCATGATTTTTAGACTCAGAAGGATGCCTTGAACGGGTCTCAAATACCCGGGCTGACTGGCACTCTTGATATCCACCCAAATCATGGGGCGGATATGGGGCGCTCGGGCACGCCGGGGCACGCACGCCACGTCAGATTGACGGCGGGATCCCACACGGAAATGCCCAGAAACCCGACGGTCCGAAGCATGTCTCCTCCATCGGACCGGTGGCGCCGTGTGGCGCCGCTCGTGCAGGCCGTGTACTGCCTAGGCCGGCTATTTAAGTCGACCGGCGGCATCGAAACCCTACCATCCATCCACATTTTCCTCCGCCCGTCCGCCGCCGACACCACTTTCCACTCCACCCGTCCACCTAGTAGCCATGCCCCCACGCCGCTGGGTGAGGAGCGAGCCATTTCTGACACCGAAGCGCCAACTCGAGCTCCTTGAGCAGATCCGGGCTAGACGCGAAGCCCGGATCGCCGTGGGCCTACCTTCGAATGAAGTGGATTCGGAGTAGGAGTTGGAGGACGAGGAGGAGGTGGAGGAGGAGGAGGAAGAAGAAGAGGTTGAGAAGGAGGAGGATGAGTCAGAGGAGGAGGATGCGTGGGACGCTGGCCACGCGGATTTGCAGGCCATCCTCAATTCCCTCCGGTCGGAGTCGGCTGCGGAGGCCAGACGCCGTCGCCAGCAGGAGATGGATACGCAATAGGCCGCCGAGAAGGTGGATATACTTGCCTACATGGATAAGGTCGAGCAGGAGGAGGATGAGGCGGAGCTGTCCTACCCGCCCGTCCAACCGGCGTCCGGCACCATCGTCATGAACATTTCCGATGACGAAGAGTAGCTATGGTTGTAGTGTACCGTATGTAAAAAAAAATTGCACGCTTTGTATGAATTTAGAGGTTGAAATATAAGAAAGACAGATGCAGAATGGCTAATTTAAAACGTGACCGGTCACTGTCCGCGTCAGCATTTGAGGGGCTGAATTTACAAAGTCGAGGAGGAAGCCTTAACGCACCACGTGCCCATATTCAATGATGCACATGCATATCTGCAAGCTGCTTTCTTTTCCTTCGAGGCTCACCGTCTCACGATAGGAAATGACAGCTGCGTCGCATGGGTCGAGCCATCTGGCTCGCCACCAAACCCGCGAGGCAGGCCACGACCGGCCGGCACCGAGATGGTTTGTTGACGAGGCGCGTCGTCGGACGCGACGCTGACTCAGACCACCGTGAGCGCCATGGAAGAAAAGCTGCTCAGAGGAGAAACCAAAGAAAGCTAACATGCACGGGGAGTGAGACTGGCCGAACGTGCAGTGACGGTGCCTTCCATTCCATGCACGTGCGAACCTCCTCCTCCTCCTCCTCCTCCTCCTCCTTCTTCTTTTTCTTCTTCTTCTTCTTAGTGCTAGGCCCCGCTGGCCAAAATTTATCCAGTCCTGCTGCCACGCCATCCCTGTCACCGAATCATCTCGCAGGAAAGTGCGGTAACGTGTGGTCTACATAGTCGTGGCACCATGGCATTGCATCCGCTCAAAGATATCTCGACTTTGAATACACTGCACTGCAAACCTAAAAATAATCTGAAGAGGAAAGTGAAAATTCGGTTGCGTTGCATGTATACTTTGCAGAAACAGGGATTAATCAACGGCTCACCGCCCGGCCGGGGACAAAGTTACGGAGGCCAGATTTTTCTGAAGCCCCGCAATTGGCAATTGCATGTGTGCATGTGACAGCCTGCTAGGCGAAGGCATCCTCGATCATGCATGGTCCATGCACGGGTGACTAGATGTCACTCGTGCACTCTTGCACATGCAGGAGTAAACTGCACAAGACCATACTAGGTTTGCAGAAAACATTGCGTTATATTTTTTTTGACAGAAAACACCATGTCTTGAGTAGTTCTTTGTAAAAAACACCGATCGGTGGATTTGGCTCTGTTGATTGCCTTTATGACAGATGGAGCCCGCTAGTCAGGCTGACATGGCGACAATTTCTCACACCGTTACGTTGACTTGTTTTGCTGGATGTGGGGCCGCTTGTCAGTGTAATACTACCTTTCTTTTCCTTGGTTCTCCTCTCCACTAATTTCTCTCTCTCTCTCTTTCTCTCTCTCTCTCTCTCTCTCATAGCGTAGTGTTTTCTACAAACTTTCCTTAGCTCTCTTTCCACTAATTTCTTTATGTCCAATTAGCATAATGTTTTCTACAAACCTAGCATTTAAAGTAATGGTTTTGTGCAATTTACTCCACATGCAGCACAACACTAGGCAAGCAATAGGGGGGAGGGGGCAGCACCATATTTTATCATATTTTATGCAGAATCCTTGTGGGCGCGGGTGACTGTTACATTTGAAAAGCTAATTGGAATTGGACAGGCACCCGGCTTTTGATCGATCGTCGACAAGGGAAGTTTTCTATAGGTTCTGTAATCCAGAGCTTATAAAAGGCGACCCCCTCCTCCCCATCCAGAGCACGGAGCAACAAGTCACAACTCACCTCACCAGCAACCTCAGACAGAGGCCGGAAACTTAGGCGCAAAGGAAGGAAGCAGAGCAAGTCTTCACCTCCTCGTCGTCTTACGAGAGAAAGAAGACTCCGGTTCTTCGTTCCAACAGCAAATGGAGAAGGCAGGAAATGAGCATGTGATCGGCATCCCAGTGAGCAGTACTGCTATCGGCATCGAGGAGCCCGAGTTCACGAGTGATGGAGCTACCTATGTCGACGGCGATGCCAAGTATTCGACGAGCGCGCGTACCGGCGGCAAATCGGGCCGCAGGACCGGGGACAAGTCTGCTCGGGGCCTCAAAGAACATGGTAAGTCCTCCTCCTCCAGTCCGTCTGGATGAATCTTTTCTCGTCTTTCTGTTCATATGTAGCAGTGAATTAGACACTGAACATAGATATCTTCCTTGATGATACTGCAGTGACTCTCGGCCCTAAGCTGTACGAGACCGTGAGGGGCAAGCTGTCGCTGGGCGCGAGAATCCTCCAGGCCGGCGGCGTGGAGAACGTCTTCCGGCGGTGGTTCTCCGTGGAGAAGAAAGAAAAGCTCCTCAACGCCTCGCAGTGCTACCTGTCCACCACCGCCGGCCCGATCGCCGGCATGCTCTTCGTATCGTCGGAGAGGGTGGCCTTCCGCAGCGACCGGTCGCTGGCGCTGACGTCGCCCAAGGGCGACACGGTGCGGGTGCCGTACAAGGCGGACGTCCCGCTGAGGAGGGTGAAGGCGGCCATACCGAGCAAGAACCAGCACCGACCGGAGCAGAAGTACATCCAGTTGGTGACCGACGACGGCTTCGAGTTCTGGTTCATGGGCTTCGTCAGCTACCAGGCATCCCTGCAGCACCTCGAACAGGCCGTCAGCGCGGCGGGGAGTGGGATGAAGGTGTAGTCGTCGCGGGGCACGGGCACCGGGAGCGGGAGGCACTTGCGGCCTACCACGGCGTGAAAGCGACGCGAGCGCACGGCGATGCCGATCACTGTCTGACTACACGAGCAGCATGCGCGATTGGGAGACCTCGTCGGGCTCGGCGACTAGGCGCTGCGGAACATCGCCGCCGGGAGCTCAGCATGGTGTGAGGACCGGCGCTCGCCCGAGCCGACGCCGCACGAGGCCGAGGTTGTCGAGCTGGTGGCCTACGCGACCTCCCTATACGTGAGGCTGGAGGGGAACGACGAACCGCGCGAGCATGACCGTGAGGACGCCCCGAGCAGGGGCACGAACCTTGCAGCGGGGGCCCTCTAATGGCGTATCAATGGGCGTCATGGATTGCTAGGTGCTGGAAGCCTGCAACCGATGTCGATGGGCCTTGGAGTGCACCACTAGTAAGCTGTTGCGGAGGCGCGGATGAGAGTGATGATAATGCTCAAGGAAATGGCACGGTGTGTTTGGTTCGGAAAATAACTGAAATGGAATGACACACTAAGATCTATAGACGGATTTGACAAATCCGACCCCCTATACGTCCACGGACGCGGCCGGGCACGTCCAGGCGGGCGCATCCAGACGGCCCCTCATATTTTTGTTTTGGCATCCACATATCTCAAATCCAGACTCTTAAATCCATGCACGTCGATCATACAAGACAATGTCACATGTAAATAGCAAATGTTTGTACGAAGCATACATAGTGTTTACATAAAATTTATTTTAAATGCCAAACTCAAGCATTATCTTCTTGGTTGCCATTGTGGGCCACACACGGGCTCCATAAGATCATTGAGTTGTTGCGTGTGCACCTGCTGATCTTGAAGATTTTGATGCATCTGCAGAAAGTTCATCAGCTGAGCCGCATCTTGATCTTCCTTGATTTCAACTTGTTCTTCAGGTGCATCGAAATCATGGGTTTGGGCTACATCATCATGGTCATCCTCGACAATCATATTGTCCGGAATAATACAACATGCCATCAACTGTCACAAAGTTTTTGATTCCCGCATCATTGCAGCGCTCCGCACAATTTCCAAACGAGGCTAAAGCACACAGATTGCTTCTCCACATCCTTCCTAGCAGCTTCCTGCATTATGGTAAAGTGTCCCTGTTTATTGCCACGCGGCTCGGAGCACGATGGTGATTCCTCATTGCAAAGTCTCCTGAACACTGTAGATCGTTGAAGCATGTTGATGTCGTTGTGAGAACTCGGCATTCCAACGAAAGCATGCCAAATCCATAAGTCATGTGATGCCACCGCTTCTAGTACGATGGTGGCCTCTCTGGTGTGACCTTGATACATTCTCCGCAGACCTTTGGGGCAGTTCTTCCATTGCCAATACATGCAATCAATTGATCCGAGCATTCCTGGAAATCCCCTTGCCTCTCCAATAGCCAACAATTTCTCAGTGTCCTGCTCTTTTGGTTCTTCGAGATACTCAGCTCCAAACACCTCCACCACGACGCGGGCAAACCTGACATTATTCTTCAGGCATGCACTCTCCCCCATCCTGACCATCTCACCAACGACATCTGCAGCAATACCAAGTGCAAGCATCCTCAGAGCAGCCGTGCACTTCTACTTGGCCGAGAAAGCGAGTTGGCCGCAACAATCCCTTGTGAGCTTGAAGTAGTCGTCGTGTGCCTCCACTCCCTCAACAATGCGCAAGAACAATGGTTTCCGCATGCGAAAACGGCGACCAAACCATGGATCATCAGGGAAAGTAGGTTTGAGTAAAGTAGTCTCCATGCAGTAGCTTTGCTCCAGACACCCTATCCTAGTTAATCACAACTCTCCCTTTGATTGAGCCCTTGAAGTTGAGAATATGCTCCACTTTCCGGTCTATTTCCTCTTACATGCTCATGAGCATAATCATGTCCACTTCTTCGTCCGAATCCGACGAACTGAAGAAATCATCTTGAATCATTTGGTCAAGCTCCGTCGGTCCATACTCCTCGTTTGATGAAGCATCGGAATCCATCGTTTTACCTAACAAAATCACAAAAAATCTAGTAAGACAATGTGTCGAACACATCAAGCGCAAGCCGGAGCCAGAGACTTGCCGGACGTACCACGGTGGCTTCCGGGCTGGCCACCACGTCCCCCTCGACGAGAACGGAAGGGCTCTTCTGGATCTGGTGTTGGAGAGCGCGGGAAGGGCTGCGAAGTGGGCGCGGTTGCAGAGCGTGAGACAGACGACGATGAGAAGGAAGAAGAGAGGAGATAGCAAATGGACCCGGGTGGTCTTCGGGTGGATTTGGTGCAATTTGGGGTGGGGTCGAGCTGTCGGGTCCGACTTGGCGAGCATGCAAGGGCACGCCCGGGTGCCCCCATATCCACCCCATATTTGGGCTGGATATTGATGCGGCTTGAACTACGTCGGTATTTCCCCAAAGAGGAAGGGATGATGCAGCACAGCTACGTAGGTATTTCCCTCAGTGATGAGACCAAGGTTATCGAACCGGTAGGAGAACCACGCAACACCATGTGAACAGCTCCTGCACACAAAGAACAAATACTTGCAACCCGACGTAAGAGAGGGGTTGTCAATCCCTCAAAGGTAAAAAAGATAGGTAAAATTGTAGTAGATTGAATAAATAGATCTCGCGAAAACGCGAGATAAAAGAAATAACAATAAATTGCAGTAAGGTATTTTTGTCTTTTTGGATAAAGATCTGAAAATAAAAAGCAAACAAAAATAGATCTCGAAGGCAAATATAATAAATAAGAGACCCGGAGGCCGTAGATTCACTAGTGGCTTCTCTCGAGAAAATTAGCATACGGTGGGTAAACAAATTACTGTTGGGCAATTGATGGAACTTCTAACAATCATGACGATATCCAGGCAATGATTATTATATAGGCATCACATCCAAGATTAGTAGACCGACTCCTACCTACATCTACAACTATTACTCCACACATCAACCACTATCCAGCATGCATCTAGTGTATTAAGTTCATGGAGAAACAGAGTAATGCAATAAGAACGATGACATGATGTAGACAAGATCTATTTATGTAGAAATAGACCTCATCTTGTTATCCTTAATAGCAACGATGCATACGTGTCGGTTCCCCTTCTGTCACTGTGATCAGGCACCGTAAGATCGAACCCATCACAAAGCACCTCTTCCCATGGAAATAAAAATCGATCTAGTTGGCCTAACTAAACCAAAGATTCGAAGAAGAAATACGAGTCTATAAGTAATCATACATATAAGATATCAAAAGACTCAAATAACTTTCATGGATAAAAACATAGATCTGATCATAAACTCAAAGTTCATCGGATCCCAACAAACACATCGCAAAAAGAGTTATATCAGATAGATCTCCAAGAGACCATTGTATTGAGAATCAAAAGAGAGAGAGAGAGGAAGCCATCTAGCTACTTAGTACGGACCCATAGGTCTACAATGAAATACTCACGCATCATCGGAGAGGCACCAATGAGGATAACAAACCCCTCCGTGATGGTGTCTAGATTGGATCTGGTGGTTCTGGAACTTGCGGTGGCTAGAATTGATTTTCGTCGACTTCCCTAGGGTTTCTGGCATATTGGGGTATTTATAGTGCAAAGAGGCGGTGCAGGAGGCCACCAAGGTGGGCATAACCCACCAGGGCGCGCCTAGGCCCAGGTGGGTTGTGCCCCCCTCGAGGCACCCCTCTAGTACTTCTTTGGCCCATCTTGTGTCTGCTGGTCCAGAAAAATTCTCTAAAAAGTTCCGCTGCATTTGGACTCCTTTTGGTACTGATTTTCTATGAAGGAAAAAAAAAGCAAAAAACATCAACTGGCGCTGGGCAGTATGTCAATAGATTAGTCCCAAAAAAGGATATAAAGTTCCTATAAAATGATTTTAAAACATTCAAGAATGATAATATAACAACATGGAACAATAAAAAATTATAGATGCGTTGGAGACGTATCAGCATCCCCCAGCTTAATTCCTGCTCGTCCTCGAGTAGATAAATGATAAAAACAAAATTTTTGATGTGGAATGCTGCCTAACATGTCCATCACATATTCGTTTCTTTGTAGCATGGACATTTGGACTTCTATATGATTCAAAGAAATACTCTAGTTTTGACATGAAGATTTCAATACTCAAGCATATCAACAAGCAACCATGTCTTTCAAAATATCAACACTAAAGCAAGTTATCCCTGGCCCATTATGTTCAATCTTTGATCCATTCATGAAACACACTCGCATATTAGCTACACCCAATGCTCAAGTACGATCATAGTGCCCCTTAGTTGGTGCTTTATAAGAGAAGATGGAGACTCAAAAAAAATTGCATGAAGTAAAAGAAAGGCCCTTCGTAGAGGGAAGTAGGGATTTGTAGAGGTGCCAGAGCTCAAAGTGACAAAGATAGATGAAATGATCTAAATGACGACTAGGGGGGGGTGAATAGGCGTTTTAAAACTTTTACGGATATGGCTTTAACCTAATGCGGAATTACACTAACAGAAACTTGTCATGCACAAATCCTAAATATGCTAGGCTCAACTAAGTGCACCAACAACCTATGCTAAACAAGATAGGCACTAAAAGAAACTAGCAAGCACAAACTATATCACAAGATAAGGAAATGTAGGAAGTACTAAGCAATTCAACTAGCACAAGATATATCAATATGAGCAAGTATGAATTGCGGAAAGTAAATGGTGTGGGCATGAGATAACCACAAGTGAGTCAGAGACGCGGATTTATCCCGAAGTTCACACTCATGAGAGTGCTAACCTCCGTTAGAGTGGTGCCAAAGCCAAAGCTCCGGGGCGTCACCAAGTGACTCACCGTATTCTCCCTTCCGAGTCACCCCCAACGGATGAGCCTCGGTTCACTCGGGGTTGGTCTTGAAGGCGACCACCACACCTTTACAAACTTATCCGGAGCACACCACAACCATGGAAGCTTCCGGAGGAACTTGACCAGCTAGGTCACTTCAACACCCTTCCCCGGAGCACACCACAAAAGGAAGCTTCCGGGGGAACCTGGTGTTGGGTAACGTAGTAATTTCAAAAAAATTCCTATGCACACGCAAGATCATGGTGATGCATAGCAACGAGAGGGGAGAGTGTTGTCTACGTATCCTCGTAGACCGAAGCGGAAGCGTTGATGTAACGTAGAGGAAGTAGTCGTACGTCTTCCCAGTCCAACCGATCCAAACACCGTTACTCCGGCACCTCCGAGTTCTTGGCACACGTTCAGCTCGATGAAGCTCCCCAGGCTCCGATCCAACAAAGCTTCGGGGAGGAGTTCCGTCAGCACGACGGCGTGGTGACGATCTTGATGTTCAACCGTCGCAGGGCTTCGCCTAAGCACTGCTACAATATGACCGAGGTGGAATATGATGGAGGGGGCACCGCACACGGCTAAGGAACGATCACCAAGATCAACTTGTCTGTCCTAGGGTGCCCCCTTGCCTCCGTATATAAAGGATCCAAGGGGGGGTGCGGCCGGCCCTATGGAGGCGCGCAGGAGGAGTCCTACTCCTACCGGGAGTAGGACTCTCCTCCCTATTCCTTGTCCAATTAGAACAATGTAGACATGACCGAGACACGTCTCTGGTCAATAACCAATAGCGGGACCTGGATGCCCATATTGGCTCCTACATATTCTACGAAGATCTTTATCGGTCAGACCGCATAACAACATACGTTGTTCCCTTTGTCATCGGTATGTTACTTGCCCGAGATTCGATCGTCGGTATCCAATACCTAGTTCAATCTCGTTACCGGCAAGTCTCTTTACTTGTTCCGTAATACATCATCTCGCAACTAACTCATTAGTTGTAATGCTTGCAAGGCTTATGTGATGTGCATTACCGAGAGGGCCCAGAGATACCTCTCCGACAATCGGAGTGACAAATCCTAATCTCGAAATACGCCAACCCAACATCTACCTTTGGAGACACCTGTAGAGCACCTTTATAATCACCCATTTACGTTATGACGTTTGGTAGCACACAAAGTGTTCCTCCGGCAAACGGGAGTTGCATAATCTCATAGTCATAGGAACATGTATAAGTCATGAAGAAAGCAATAGCAACATACTAAACGATCGGGTGCTAAGCTAATGGAATGGGTCATGTCAATCCGATCATTCAACTAATGATGTGATCTCGTTAATCAAATAACAACTCTTTGTTCATGGTTAGGAAACATAACCATCTTTGATTAACGAGCTAGTCAAGTAGAGGCATACTAGTGACACTCTGTTTGTCTATGTATTCACACATGTATTATGTTTCCGGTTAATACAATTCTAGCATGAATAATAAACGTTTATCATGATGTAAGGAAATAAATAATAACTTTATTATTGCCTCTAGGGCATATTTCCTTCACCTGGGCCACATAGGCCTCTTCACAATCTTCTCAATGTATCACCAAACCATCTAGGAGGCGAAGCCTCCAAGAGTAATAAACTCACGGGCTCTCACTAGAACAAGTCGATGCGGGGAGCTCAAACCAAAGCAACAAATGCAATGCAAGGTCAAGCAACAAATGCTCAACTCACTCTCTCAATCTCACAAGATGCAACTCAAGAAAGTAGGGGATTGAAGAGAGGGGATGCAATGGAGGAAATCAACAAATGACTCCAAGATCCATCCACAAATCCCCCTTCACTTAGAGGGGAGATAGGGGTTTGGGAGAGGTGGTAAGAGGCTCAAAATGATGTTTAGAATGTGAATGAACAACCCCCAAACCGGTGGGGAGGAAGAGCTCTTTTATAGCCAACTACCAAAACTAGCCGTTGGGGCTCCAACGGACACTTCCTGGACACCCCGTGCCCACGGGGTCCCGTGCGCACGGTACAAGCCCATGTCCACGGGGGTCAAAAACCCCGTGTCCACGGGGTACCCAGAACAGCTTGCAGCAGCCCACTAAAACTGTGATAACTTTGGCATACGGACTCCGAATTTGATGATCTTGGACTCGTTTTGAAGCTATGGAAAAGCCCAAGGTCCTCACATAGAGAGCCACCCAAGATCAACAAGAAATAATGATGCAATTAATGCAAAGGTTTGAGCTCTCTACATGTGACATGATCAAACTACTTGCCCGAGAGTCCCTCTTGATAGTACGACTATCAAACCTATAATCCAGTCTCCCTCCAAGCACCATGAGACGAAAAAACTAGGAAAACCTAGCTAAGGTATACCTTTGCCTTGCATATTCAACTTGAGCTTGATGATGACTCCAATGCTTGTCTCAAGTTGGAATCCCTTTCTTGTCCACAACCACTTGGTGAAGATGCTTGAATTGCTTCCTCATATTGCAATGAGGGAAGCCTTAACTTAAGCCCATCTTCTCATGAGAATTATCATGATGTGGACCGCAAGCTTCAAAGCATATAACCTTTGGCTTCTCATTTTGCACTTGGACTCCTCGAACCCGATGACCATCACCAGTTGATGTCATCCACACATAGGCTACTTGAGATCTTTCCTTTTGATGCAAGCCCATGAGAAACACCTAACCCACATAGACATAACAAACACATAGCATGGGTTAGGTAACAAAGCACAATTCACAATTACTTACCATACCACTAGATCACTTGATCCCACGTGGTAAAATGTTTGCGCTTTGAGAGTTGACCATCTAGATATAATCTTCGAGCTTCATCTTGGTCAACCAACATCTTTACTCCAAGCTCCATCTTGGTTTCTTGAAAGCCACAATGAACTCTTCATTTCCCTTCATTGCTTCAAGACAATATCACTAAAGACTCTTTCATGACCATATCAAGTTCCACTATGAATATCATCTTGATCACCACTTGCCCTTCTAAAAACTCCATCACAATCTCTTAAGAGGCATAATGAATTCTTGACTCTAGTTGCTTGCTTTAAGACTTGATCAACTGAAACCCAACACGTGAGCTCACCATGATCTGGTCTTGAATCATAACTTGAATTCTTCTCTTTGATTATTCTCTCAAACCCTTTATCCTTAAAAGTCCACCATCATAATATCTTGAGAGGCACAATGAATTTTTCACTCTAGTTGCTTGCTTCAAGACTTGATCAACCTAAACCCAACACATGAGCTCACCATGATCTTGTCTTGAAACCATAACTTGAATTCTTCTCTTTGATTATTCTCTCAAGCCCTTGATCCTTAAAAGCCCAAATATGTTAGTCTTTGAGATCCTCCAATGAACTCCACCATGAACATAATTAGATTAGGCATAGAAATCAATCTTGATGGATTCAATAGAAGTACTCGAAGACCAACTTGAAACCTCACTGGATATGGGATCTCGAGAGCCAACACCTAGGCCTCGTGATCACGGGGTATCCAGAGAGTTGACACTCGACCCCATGCACATGGTACAAGCCCGTGTGCAAGGGGTATCCAAAGAAGGATACCATGAGGACTTCTTCAGATGCTTTGATGGCAGACTTCACAAAACAACCCAATGCACTTCAAGCATCACTATGTAACATATCTTCATATAAGATTCAATGCACTTGATGCTCCATAGGAATTGTCATTTAACTCCAAAGCATACAACAAATATATCTTCATATATATGGACTTCATCCTTGATTCCATCCAATATCCTTGAGGCACTATCTTCATATATATGGACTTCATCCTTGATTCCATCCAATATCCTTGAGGCACCATCTATGGACAAAACCTTCAAATATATCTCATTGAGAAACATTAGTCCATAGAGATTGTCATTTAATTACCAAAACCACACTTAGGGGCTACATGCCCTTTCAATCTCCCCCATTTTGGTAATTGATGACAATCTCAACAAGAGGGTTTATATAATGAAATTAAAACAAGTATGCAATCTATCCGAGAATAAATTGTATACTTGAGGTGGTTTTGATAGCCTCAAATATCACAAAGATAGTTGATGTTATCAAAACCGGTTATACTAGCATCGAAATACTACACAAGAATTTGATGCTAGTAGAATCACAATATATAGAGCAAACTCCCCCACAATATATGCATGTGAAAGAACTCGGTGGAGTTTTCTCTATATACACATCGATGCTACGAGCAAGCACAACATATGTATATATGCATGAATGACAGGAACCAACCCACTTCTCCTAAACCCTCTAAAATTCTCCCCCATTGGCAGCAAGTGCCAAAATGGAAGAAAAATGTAGACAGCCAATATAGTATGGTTCCTCCTTAATTTGTGCATTTCTCATATTGTGAGTGGAATCAAGTGCACATATCCAGTTACGAACAAACGAAGAAATTCACACTATGTTGAGGATCCATAGAATGCACCAAAAAGATATGTCATGAGAATCAAACATCCAAAGGATCAAAAGAACATATTTTGGACAAGGGGTAATGGAGATATCCAATATGATAATCATGCTAAGCATGGTCCAAAATATATTTAAAAAACATGAGTGCAAATATAGTTTATTCCTTTTTTCATCATACTTTCACTTTCCATGGCTAACCGTATCCACGGGTGCCTTCCATACCAACACTTTTTAAGAAATTTATTATTTGACAACATAAAGTAAATTCATTTTTCATTTCGGGACTAGGCATCCCTAATACCTTTGCCGTACTCTCGTGCAATGACAACTGAATAAACACTCATCTTGAGAATAACACATCTAGTACGGAAATATATCAGCCACCCCCTACCATTTCATGAGCGGTACAAGCACACAAAAGAGAAATTTATTTTGAAAAATAGAAATGACACATACAAATTTTCTTAGAACGGCAAAAGAATACCACATATAGGTAGGTATAGTGGACTCATATGGCAAAACTGGTTTAAGGATTTTGGATGCACATGTAGTGATCATACTTAGTGCAAATGAAGGCTAGCAAAAGATTGAGAAGCATCCAACCAAGAAATGAAAAATATCATAAGCGAGCATTAAGCATAACTAACACCGAATAATGCACCACAAGTAGGATATAATCTCATAGCATAACTATTGACTTTCGTGCTTGCATAGGGAATCACAAACCTTAATATTAATATTCTTCTAAAGCATAATTACTCATCAACATGACTCACATATTATATCATCATATCGCAAAACTATTACAAGGAATCAAGTTTATTTTGTCCAATGATCTTCATGAATTTTTTTATTATATCCCTCTTGAATTTCTATCACTTTGGGACTAATTTCATATGTTGCTTTTGATAGATCAAACAAATCTAAGTGATGAGCATGAGCATAAAAATTTTCTTCTCTCAAAATAATTTAAGTGAAGTAAGAGAGATTTTATTAATTTTTTAACTAACTCTCAAATAAATCTAAGTGAAGCATTGGAGAATTTCTTGAAAAATACTAAAGCACACCGTTCTCAAAAAGATATAAGTGAAGTACTAGAGCAATTCCATAGCTCATAAAGATTTAAGTGAAGCATAGAGAGCAATTCTAACAAGTCATAGCATAATTTTGGCTCTCTCAAATAGGTGTGTCCAGCAAGGATAGATGACTAAAAATAAAAAGTAAAACAAGCAAAGACTCATATCACACAAGATCTCCAAGGAAAACTCATGATATGCGACGAATAAAAATATACTTCCAAGTAAAATACCGATGGTCGTTAGAAGAAAGGGGATGCCACTCGGGGCATCCCCAAGCTTAGTTTCTTGCTTCTCTTTTATATAATAGCTTGGGATGCCATGTTCATCCCCAAGCTTAGGCTCTTCTTACTCCTTATTCCTTCATCCATCGTGATCTCACCCAAAACTTAAAAACTTCAATCACACAAAACTCAACAAAACCTTCGTGAGATTAGTATAAGAAAGCAAATCAATACTATAAGTACTATTGCAAATCATTCATATTTTATTTTTTCATTATATCTACTGTATTCCAACTTTGCTATAGCTTATACCCTCCAATACAAACTATAGATTCATCGAAATAAGCACAGAACGCAAAGAAAACAGAATCTGTCAAAAACAGAACAGTCTGTAGTAATCTGAAAACTTTCGATACTTATTTAACTCCAAAAATTCTGAAAAATTAGGACAACGTGGGCAATTTGTATATTAATCTTCTTCAAAAAGAGTTAGTATTTTATCGTGCTTCTGTTAAAAATGAGAATTATTTTCGTGAGCACAAAATTTCTGTTTTTCAACAAGATCAAAGCAACTATCACCCAACATGATCTCAAAGGATTTGCTTGGCACAAACACTAACTAAAACATAAAAAACACAATCATAACAGCAGCATAATTGTGCAAACACTCAAGAACATAAATAAAAAAGACAAAAATAAGTTTTATTCATTGGTTTGCCTCCCAATAAGCGCTATCGTTTTATGCCCCTAGCTAGGCATAAGATTTCAATGATGCTTACATGAAAGAGAGTAATTGAAACACGAAGAGAGCATCATGTAGCATGTGAAAACACATTTAAGTCTAACATACTTCCTATGCATGAAACATGAAGAGAGCATCATGTAGCATGTGAAAACACATTTAAGTCTAACATACTTCCTATGCATAGGTATTTTATAAGCAAACAAATTATCAAAACAAGTAAAGACTAGCGTATGCAAGGAAGAAAAGTGAAACATAGACAATCTCAACATGAAGAGAGGTAATTTAGTAGCATGAATATTTTTACAACCATATTTCCCTTTCTCGTAATAATTATATGTGGGATCATATTTAAATTCAACAATATAGCTATCACATAACACATTCTCTATATGATCCACATGCATGCAACGTTTACACTCTTCCATAATAGTGGGATTATCATCAAATAAAGTCATCACCTCTCCAAGCCCACTTTCATCAAAAATTTCATAAGATTGAACACTCCCCAAATATGTGGGATTATTTTTACCTAAAGTTAACTCTCTTCCAAACCCACTTTTAATATTATCGCAAGCATATTCATCATGAGGTTTAAATAAAAATTTAAGATCATAAGAATCATTGTCACCCCAATCATAATCATTGCAAAAAGTAGTGGACATAGCAATATTGGCATTCCCAAGCTTGGGGTTTTGCATATTATTAGCACAGTTGACATTAAAAGAATTTATAATTACATCATTGCAATCATGCTTTTCATCTAAGGAGCTATCATGAATCACTTTATAAATTCCTTCTTTTAACACTTCATCACAATTTTCTGATTCATGAATCTCAAGCAAAACTTCATAAAGATAATCTAGTGAACTCAATTCGCTAGCAATGGGTTCATCATAATTGGACCTCTTGCAAATATTAGCAAGTGGACGAGGATCCATAACAATAGATTTTTAGCAAGCGAAGATGCAAGCAAGTGGAAAACACATGGCAACACAAGCAAACAAGAGATCTGACAAGAAAAAAGACGAACGAAAAATCAGGCGAATAAAACGGCAAGTTTTTGTGAAGTGAGGGAGATGAAAACGAGAGGCAAATGGCAAATAATGTAAATTGCAAGGAGATGAGATTTGTGATTAGGAACCTGGTAGATGTTGATGATATCTCCCCAACAACGGCGCCAAAAATTCCTTTTAATGTAGTTTGAACTATGTCGGTATTTCCCCAGAGAGGAAGGGATGATGCAGCACAGCTACGGTAGGTATTTCCCTCACTAATGAGATCAAGGTTATCGAACCAGTAGGAGAACCACGCAACACCACGTGAACGGCTCCTGCACACAAAGAACAAATACTTGCAACCCAATGTAGGAGAGGGGTTGTCAATCCCTCACGGGTAAAAAGAGAGGTAAAATTATAGTAGATTGGATAAACAAATCTCGCGGGAACGCGAGATAAAATAAATAACAATAAATTGCAGCAAGGTATTTTTATGTTTTTGGATTAATAGATTTGAAAATAAAAGCAAACAAAATAGACCGTGAAGGCAAATATAATAAAGAAGAGACCCGGGGGCCGTAGATTTCATTAGTGCCTTCTCTCGAGAAAAATAGCATACGGTGGGTAAACAAATTACTGTTGGGCAATTGATAGAACTTCGAATGATCATGACGATATCCAGGCAATGATCATTATATAGGCATCATGTCCAAAATTAGTAGTCCGACTCCTGCCTGCATCTACTACTATTACTCCACACATCGACCGCTATCCAGCATGCATCTAGTGTATTAAGTTTATGGAGAAACGGAGTAATGCAATAAGAATGATGACATGATGTAGACAAGATCTATTTATGTAGAAATAGACCCCATCTTGTTATCATTAATAGCAACAATACATACATGTCGCTTCCCCTTTCGTCAGTTCGATCAAGCACCGTAATATCAAACCCATCATAAAGCACCTCTTCCCATGGCAAGAAAAATTGATCTAGTTGGCCTAACTAAACCAAAGATTCGAAAAATAAATACGAGGCCATAAATAATCATGCATATAAGAGATCAAAAGACTCAAATAGCTTTCATGGATGAAAACATAGTTTTGATCATAAACTCAAAGTTCATCGGATCCCAACAAACACACCGCAGAAAGAGTTACATCAAATAGATCTCCAAGAGACCATTGTATTGAGAATCAAAAGAGAGATAGGAAGCCATCTAGCTACTAACTATGGACCCGTAGGTCTAAAATGAACTACTCACGCATCATCGAAGAGGCACCAATAAGGATGACGAACCCCTCCGTGATGGTGTCTAGATTGGATCTGGTGGTTTTGGAACTTGCGGCAGCTGGAATTGATTTTCGTCGACACCCCTAGGGTTTCTGGAATATTGGGGTATTTATAGATCAAAGTGAAGGAAATATGCCCTAGAGGCAATAATAAAGTTATTATTTATTTCCTTATATCATGATAAATGTTTATTATTCATGCTAGAATTGTATTAACCGGAAACATAATACATGTGTGAATACATAGACAAACAAAGTGTCACTAGTATGCCTCTACTTAACTAGCTCGTTAATCAAAGATGGTTATGTTTCCTAACCATGGACAAAGAGTTGTTATTTGATTAACGGGATCACATCATTAGTTGAATGATCTGATTGACATGACCCATTCCATTAGCTTAGCACCCGATCGTTTAGTATGTTGCTATTGCTTTCTTCATGACTTATACATGTTCCTATGACTATGAGATTATGCAACTCCCGTTTGCCGGAGGAACACTTTGGGTGCTACCAAACGTCACAACGTAACTGGGTGATTATAAAGGAGCATTACAGGTGTCTCCAAAGGTAGATGTTGGGTTGGCGTATTTCGAGATTAGGATTTGTCACTCCGATTGTCGGAGAGGTATCTCTGGGCCCTCTCGGTAATGCACATCACTTAAGCCTTGCAAGCATTACAACTAATGAGTTAGTTGCGAGATGATGTATTACGGAACGAGTAAAGAGACTTGCTGGTAACGAGATTGAACTAGGTATTGGATACCGACGATCGAATCTCGGGCAAGTAACATACCGATGACAAAGGGAACAACGTATGTTGTTATGCGGTCTGACCGATAAAGATCTTCGTAGAATATGTAGGAGCCAATATGGGCATCCAGGTCCCGCTATTGGTTATTGACCGGAGACGTGTCTCGGTCATGTCTACATTGTTCTCGAACCGTAGGGTCCGCACGCTTAAGGTTTCGATGACAGTTATATTATGAGTTTATGAGTTTTGATGTACCGAAGGAGTTCGGAGTCCCAGATGAGATCGGGGACATGACGAGGAGTCTCGAAATGGTTGAGACGTAAAGATCGATATATTGGACGTCTATATTCGGACATCGGAAAGGTTCCGAGTGATTCGGGTATTTTCGGAGGTACCGGGGAGTTACGGGAATACGGGGAAGAGTATTGGGCCTTGATGGGCTTTAGTGGGAAGAGGAAAAAGGCTGCTGCGCCCCCCCTCCCCTCTAGTCCGAATTGGACTAGGGAAAAGGGGGCCGGCCACCTTTCCTACTCCTCCACTTCCTTCTCCCTTCCTCCCCTCTTGGTGGACTCCTACTAGGACTTGGAGTCCTAGTAGGACTCCACACCTGGCGCGCCTCTCCTAGGCCGGCCGCCCCTCCTCCCTTTCTCCTTTATATACGGGGGCAGGGGGCACCCCATAGACACACAAGTTGATCATTGAGATCGTTCCTTAGCCATGTGCGGTGCCCCCTGCCACCAAATTCCACCTCGATCATACCGTTGTAGTGCTTAGGTGAAGCCCTGCGTCGGTAGTACATCAAGATCGTCACCACGCCGTCGTGCTGACGGAACTCTTCCTCGACGCTTTGCTGGATCGGAGCCCGAGGATCGTCATCGAGCTGAACGTGTGCTAAGAACTCGGAGGTGCCGGAGTAACGGTGCTTGGATCGGTCGGATCGGGAAGACGTACGACTACTTCCTCTACGTTGTGTGATCGCTTCCGCAGTCGGTCTACGTTGGTACGTAGACAGCACTCTCCCCTCTCGTTACTATGCATCACCATGATCTTGCGTGTGCGTAGGAAATTTTTTTGAAATTACTACGTTCCCCAACAATGGCATCCGAGCCTAGGTTTTATGGTTTGATGTTATTTGCACGAGTAGAACACAAGTGAGTTGTGGGCGATACAAGTCATACTGCCTACCAGCATGTCATACTTTGGTTCGGCGGTATTGTTGGACGAGACGACCCGGACCAACCTTACGCGTACGCTTACGCGAGACCGGTTCCCTCGACATGCTTTGCACATAGATGGCTTGCGGGCGACTGTCTCTCCAACTTTAGTTGAACCGAGTGTGGCTACGCCCGGTCCTTGAGAAGGTTAAAATGGAGTCTATTTGACAAACTATCGTTGTGGTTTTGATGCGTAGGTGAGATGAGTTCTTGCTTAAGCCCGTAGCAGCCACGTAAAACTTGCAACAACAAAGTAGAGGACGTCTAACTTGTTTTTGCAGGGCATGCTGTGATGTGATATGGTCAAGGCATGATGCTAAATTTTATTGTATGAGATGATCATGTTTTGTAACCAAGTTATCGGCACCTGGCAGGAGCCATATGGTTGTCGCTTTATTGTATGCAATGCAATCGCGATATAATGCTTTACTTTATTACTAAGCGGTAGTGATAGTCGTGGAAGCATAAGATTGGCGAGACGACAACGATGCTACGATGGAGATCAAGGTGTCGTGCCGGTGACGATGGTGATCATGACGGTGCTTCGGAGATGGAGATCACAAGCACAAGATGATGATGGCCATATCATATCACTTATATTGATTGCATGTGATGTTTATCTTTTATGCATCTTATCTTGCTTTGATTGACGGTAGCATTATAAGATGATCTCTCACTAAATTATCAAGAAGTGTTCTCCCTGAGTATGCACCGTTGCCAAAGTTCGTCGTGCCCAGTCACCACGTGATGATCGGGTGTGATAAGCTCTACGTCCATCTACAAAGGGTGCAAGCCAGTTTTGCACACGCAGAATACTCAGGTTAAACTTGACGAGCCTAGCATATGCAGATATGGCCTCGGAACACAGAGACCGAAAGGTCGAGCGTGAATCATATAGTAGATATGATCAACATAACAATGTTCACCATTGAAAACTACTCCATCTCACGTGATGATCGGTTATGGTTTAGTTGATTTGGATCACGTGATCACTTAGATGATTAGAGGGATGTCTATCTAAGTGGGAGTTCTTAAGTAATATGATTAAATTGAACTTAAATTTATCATGAACTTAGTCCTGGTAGTATTTTGCAAATCATGTTGTAGATCAATAGCTCGCGTTGTTGCTTCCCTATGTTTATTTTGATATGTTCCTAGAGAAAATTGTGTTGAAAGATGTTAGTAGCAAAGATGCGGATTGGATCCGTGATCAGAGGTTTATCCTCATTGCTGCACAGAAGAATTATATCCTTGATGCACCGCTAGGTGAAAGACCTATTGCAGGAGCAGATGCAGACGTTATGAACGTTTGGCTAGCTCAATATGATGACTACTTGATAGTTTAGTGCACCATGCTTAATGGCTTAGAATCAGGACTTCAAAGACGTTTTGAACGTCATGGAGCATATGAGATGTTCCAGGAGTTGAAGTTAATATTTCAAGCAAATACCCGAGTTGAGAGATATGAAGTCTCCAACAAGTTCTATAGCTAAAAGATGGAGGAGAATCGCTCAACTAGTGAGCATGTGCCCAGATTGTCTGAGTACTACAATCACTTGAATCAAGTGGGAGTTAATCTTCCAGATAAGATAGTGATTGACAGAATTCTCTAGTCACCATCACCAAGTTAGTAGAACTTCGTGATGAACTATGATATGCAAGGGATAACGGAAACGACTCCCAAGCTCTTCGTAATGCGGAAATTGACGAAGGTAGAAATCAAGAAAAACATCAAGTGTTGATGGTAGACAAGACCACTAGTTTCAAGAAAAGGGCAGAGGGAAGAAGGGGAACTTCAAGAAGAACGGCAAGCGAGTTGCTCCTCAAGTGAAAAAGCCCAAGTCTGGTCCTAAGCCTGAGACTAAAGTGCTTCTACTGCAAAGGGACTGGTCACTGGAAGCGGAACTACCCCAAGTGATTGGCGGATAAGAAGGATGGCAAAATGAACATAAGTATATTTGATATACATGTTATTGATGTGTACTTTACTAGTGTTTATAGCAAACCCTCAGTATTTGATACTAGTTCAGTTGCAAAGATTAGTAACTTGAAACGGGAGTTGCAGAATAAACAGAGACTAGTTAAGGGTGAAGTGACAATGTGTGTTGGAAGTGGTTCCAAGATTGATATGATCATCATCGCACACTCCCTATAATTTCGGGATTAGTGTTGAACCTAAATAAGTGTTATTTGGTGTTTGCGTTGAACATGAATATGATTTGATCATGTTTATTGTAATACGGTTATTCATTTAAGTAAGCGAATAAATTGTTGTTCTGTTTACATGAATAAAACCTTATATGGTTACACACCCAATGAAAATAGTTCGTTGGATCTCGATCGTAGTGATACACATAATCATAATATTGAAACCAAAAGATGCAAAGTTAATAATGATAGTGCAACTTATTTGTAGCACTGCCGTTTAGGTCATATTGGTGTAAAGCGCATGAAGAAACTCCATGCTGATGGGCTTTTGGAATCACTTGATTATGAATCAGTTGATGCTTGCGAACCGTGCCTCATGGGCAAGATGACTAAGACTCTGTTCTTCGGAACAATGGAGCGAGCAAAAGATTTGTTGGAAATCATACATACTGATGTATGTGGTCCGATGAATATTGAGACTCGCGACAGGTATCATTATTTTCTGATCTTCACAGATGATTTGAGCAGATATGAGTATATCTACTTGATGAAACATAAGTCTGAAACATTTGAAAAGTTCAAAGGATTTTAGAGTGAAGTGAAAAATCATCGTGACAAGAAAATAAAGTTTCTACGATCTGATCGCGGAGACAAATATTTGAGTTACGAGTTTGGTCTTCAGTTAAAACAATGTGAAATAGTTTCACTACGCACGCCACCTGGAACACCACAGCATAATGGTGTGTCCGAACGTCATAACCATACTTTATTGGATATAGTACAATCTATGATGTATCTTACCGATCTACCACTATCGTTTTGAGGTTATGCATTAGAGACAGCTGCATTCACGTTAAATAGGGCACCATCTAAATCCGTTGAGACGACACCGTGTGAACTATGGTTTGGCAAGAAACCTAAGCTGTCGTTTCTTAAAGTTTGGAGTTGCGATGCTTATGTGAAAAAGTTTCATCTCGATAAGCTCAAACTCAAATCGGAGAAATATGTCTTCATAGGATACCCAAAAGTTACTGTTGGCTACACCTCCTATCACAGATCCGAAGGCAAGAGTTTTGTTGCTAAATTCGGAAACTTTCTGGAGAAGGAGTTTCTCTCGAAAGAAGTGAGTGGGAGGAAAGTAGAACTTGATGAGGTAACTGTACCTCCTCCCTTATTGGAAAGTAGTACATCACAGAAACCGGTTTCTGTGACACCTACACCAATTAGTGAGGAAGCTAATGATGATGATCATGAAACTTCAGATCAAGTTACTACCGAATCTCGTAGGTAAACCAGAGTGAGATCCGCACCAGAGTGGTACGGTAATCCTGTTCTGGAAGTCATGTTACTAGACCATGATGAACCTACGAACTATGAGGAAGCGATGATGAGCCCAGATTCCGCAAAATGGCTTGAGGCCATGAAATCTGAGATGGGATTCATGTATGAAAACAAAGTATGGACTTTGGTTGACTTGCCCGATGATCGGCAAGCCATAGAAAATAAATGGATCTTCAAGAGGAATACGGACGTTGATAGTAGTGTTACTATCTACAAAGCTAGAATTGTCGCAAAAGGTTTTCGACAAGTTCAAAGTGTTGACTACGATGAGAGTTTCTCACTTGTATCTATGCTTAAGTCTGTCCGAATCATGTTAGCAATTGCCACATTTTATGAAATCTGGCAAATGGATAAACAAAACTGCATTCCTTAATGGATTTATTAAAGAAGAGTTGTATGTGATGCAACAAGAAGGTTTTGTCAATCCTAAAGGTGCTAACAAAATATGCAAGCTCCAGCGATTCATCTATGGACTGGTGCAAGCATCTCGGAGTTGGAATACACGCTTTGATAAGTTGATCAAATCATATAGTTTTATACAGACTTGCGGTGAAGCCTGTATTTACAAGAAAGTGAGTGGGAGCACTACAGCATTTCTGATAAGTATATGTGAATGACATATTGTTGATCGGAAATAATGTAGAATTATTCTGCAAAGCATAAAGGAGTATTTGAAAGGAGTTTTTCAAAGAAAGACTTCGGTGAAGCTGCTTACATATTGAGCTCCAATATCTATAGAGATAGACCAAGAAGCTTGATAAGTTTTTTCAATGAGTACATACCTTGACAAGATTTTGAAGTAGTTCAAAATGGAACAGTCAAAGAAAGAGTTCTTGCCTGTGTTACAAGGTGTGAAATTGAGTAAGACTCAAAACCCGACCACGGCAGAAGATAGAAAGAGAATGAAAGTCATTCCCTATGCCTTGGCCATAGGTTCTATAAAGTATGCCATGCTGTGTACCAGATCTATTATATACCCTACACTGATTTTGGCAAGGGAGTACAATAGTGATCTAGGAGTAGATCACTAGACAGCGGTCAGAATTATCCTTAGTGAAATAAGGATATGTTTCTCGATTATGGACGTGACAAAAGGTTCGTCGTAAAGGGTTACGCCGATGCAAGTTTTGACACTAATCTAGATGACTCTAAGTCTCGGTCTAGATATATATTGAAAGTGGGAGCAATTAGCTAGAGTAGCTCCATGCAGAGCATTGTTGACATAGAAATTTTCAAAATACATGTGCATCTGAATGTGGCAGACCCGTTGCCTAAGATTCTCTCACAAGCAAAACATGATCACACCTTAGTACTCTTTGGGTGTTAATCACATAGCGATGTCAACTAGATTACTGAATCTAGTAAACCCTTTGGGTATTGGTCACATGGTGATGTGAACTATGGGTGTTAATCACATGATGATGTGAACTATCGATGTTAATCACATGGTGATGTGATCTAGATTATTGACTCTAGTGCAAGTGGGAGACTGAAGGAAATATGCCCTAGAGGCAATAATAAAGTTATTATTTATTTCCTTATATCATGATAAATGTTTATTATTCATGCTAGAATTGTATTAACCGGAAACATAATACATGTGTGAATACATAGACAAACAGAGTGTCACTAGTATGCCTCTACTTGACTAGCTCGTTAATCAAAGATGGTTATGTTTCCTAACCATGGACAAAGAGTTGTTATTTGATTAACGGGATCACATCATTAGTTGAATGATCTGATTGACATGACCCATTCCATTAGCTTAGCACCCGATTGTTTAGTATGTTGCTATTGCTTTCTTCATGACTTATACATGTTCCTATGACTATGAGATTATGCAACTCCCGTTTACCGGAGGAACACTTTGGGTGCTACCAAACGTCACAACGTAACTGGGTGATTATAAAGGAGCATTACAGGTGTCTCCAAAGGTAGATGTTGGGTTGGCGTATTTCGAGATTAGGATTTGTCACTCCGATTGTCGGAGAGGTATCTCTGGGCCCTCTCGGTAATGCACATCACTTAAGCCTTGCAAGCATTACAACTAATGAGTTAGTTGCGAGATGATGTATTATGGAACGAGTAAAGAGACTTGCCGGTAACGAGATTGAACTAGGTATTGGATACCGACGATCGAATCTCGGGCAAGTAACATACCGATGACAAAGGGAACAACGTATGTTGTTATGCGGTCTGACCGATAAAGATCTTCGTAGAATATGTAGGAGCCAATATGGGCATCCAGGTCCCGCTATTGGTTATTGACCGGAGACGTGTCTCGGTCATGTCTACATTGTTCTCGAACCGTAGGGTCCGCACGCTTAAGGTTTCGATGACAGTTATATTATGAGTTTATGAGTTTTGATGTATCGAAGGAGTTCGGAGTCCCGGATGAGATCGGGGACATGACGAGGAGTCTCAAAATGGTCGAGACGTAAAGATCGATATATTGGACGACTATATTCGGACATCGGAAAGGTTCCGAGTGATTCGGGTATTTTCGGAGGTACCGGGGAGTTACGGGAATACGGGGAAGAGTATTGGGCCTTGATGGGCTTTAGTGGGAAGAGGAAAAAGGCTGCTGCGCCCCCCCTCCCCACTAGTCCGAATTGGACTAGGGAAAAGGGGGCCGGCCACCTTTCCTACTCCTCCACTTCCTTCTCCCTTCCTCCCCTCTTGGTGGACTCCTACTAGGACTTGGAGTCCTAGTAGGACTCCACACCTGGCGCGCCTCTCCTAGGCCGGCCGCCCCTCCTCCCTTGCTCCTTTATATACGGGGGCAGGGGGCACCCCATAGACACACAAGTTGATCATTGAGATCGTTCCTTAGCCATGTGCGGTGCCCCCTGCCTCCAAATTCCACCTCAATCATACCGTTGTAGTGCTTAGGCGAAGCCCTGCGTCGGTAGTACATCAAGATCGTCACCACGCCGTCGTGCTGACGGAACTCTTCCTCGACGCTCTGCTGGATCGGAGCCCGAGGATCGTCATCGAGCTGAACGTGTGCTAAGAACTCGGAGGTGCCGGAGTAACGGTGCTTGGATCGGTCGGATCGGGAAGACGTACGACTACTTCCTCTACGTTGTGTGATCGCTTCCGTTGTCGGTCTGCGTTGGTACGTAGACAGCACTCTCCCCTCTCGTTGCTATGCATCACCATGATCTTGCGTGTGCGTAGGAATTTTTTTTGAAATTACTACGTTCCCCAACACAAAGAGGCGGTGCGGGAGGCCACCGAGATGGGTACAACCCACCATGGCGCGCCCAGGTGGGTTGTGCCTCCCTAGGGGCACCCCTCTGGTACTTCTTCGACCCATCTTGTGACTTCTAGTCCCGAAAAATTCTCCAAAAAATTTCATTACGTTTGGACTTCGTTTGGTATTGATTTTTTGCGAAGTAAAAAACAAGCAAAAAAACAGCAACTGCCACTGGGCACTATGTCAATAGGCTAGTCCCACAAAATGATATAAAATTGTTGTAAAATGATTGTAAAATATCCAACAATGATAATATAACATCATGGAACAATCAAAAATTATAGATACGTTGGAGACGTATCAGATATGAGGGGTGCCGGTCAGCACGGGCGTTTGAGGGGCCGTCTGGGTCAAAAAAACGTGACCGGACAGTGACCGGGCGGCCCTCCCAAACGTATGAGGTAGGTTTGGGGCGCCCGACTGTAGATGCTTTTAGGGCATCTACACCGGATGCCTCAAATCGTCTCTCATACGTCCGCGTACGCGCCACGTCAGTGACCGGACAGGAGGGAGAAGAAAAAAGCGACTCAACCAAACCCTCATATCATCCGGACTGTCTGCGAACTCTCGTATCCATCTCAAATGTAGGGAGAATTTGAGGGCTCGCGGACGCACCCGTTGAGTCCGCCACGTAGGATGCAGCCCCACCCTATACCATCATTTCTCTTTCTTTATTCATTTTTTTCTTTCTCTCTCTTCATCTTCATCAATGGCGTGCAAGTGACCGGGCATATAAGAAAAAAAATGAGGATTATGGTTGCGCGGACGGTCACTGACTGGGCGCGTCTGCGGACGTTTTTGAGGTCGAATTAGAGGTACATGATGGCTGTAAGTGCTCTAAGGGTGTTGGTTCCTTTGATGTGTTTGGTTGGGGATATCGAATTAAATTGTTACATTTTAGTAGCATTTGGTTTGAGAAATAAAATGGAAAGAATTTAGTTCAACTCACCTCTTGTATAGAAACGGTGACGTTGCCTCTCACATGCATAGTCTACAATATGAAGAAAGTACAAAATCTTTGTATTTCTAGGAACATATTATCAAAAATTTCAATAGCGTTGATCTTGATTATACTTTGACTGCAAACATGGCATACTTTTCAATTGAATATTTACATTGAAATGTTTCCTATTGAATATTTTGCTCAAAGTATTTTGAATATTGACATTAAATTGGATTTCAATCAAGAAAAATTGCTCATAGATAGAACCATACAATACTAGTAGAACCACCGTGCGTTGCTATGATTATAATACATATATAAATGAAGCGAACACATAATTAAAGTCGTCTCCAAGTATGATGCTCATTTCTCCCTCATACGTCAAGGCGCATTCAGACATCAAACGGGCGCCCAGTGCCTCCCCAGAATTCAACAGTCGGAACAGTCCGGACTCCCCAAATCCAGACCATATATGGGGGAGACATGTGGCTGTACGGACTATCCGCCATGTTATATCCAACTCGAGGGCCCAACACAAAAACCACATCCCATGATTCACCCTCCCCTTTTCCTGTCGGACTATTCCCTTCTCATTCGGTTTTTCGCCGTAGTGGGACATTTCTCGCTGGTGCCCTCTCCTTTGAAACCGGATGACACCCACCTCATCTTCACCTTGCATTGCTATAAGGATGAAAATTTCATGTTTACAATCTAACAGAGTGGGTTGAACTAACACAACTATTGGCACAAAACAACAAACAACTATAGAGATTATTCTCAAAGGTCCATTCAACCCTATAAATGCACACTGGCGTGGAAGGCGAGTGGCAACCTGAACGTATTCTTAGCCTCCAATAAGCTCCACTTCCAGCCCACCAACCATTCATTGCTAGGGAATACTTGTCGTTCTTCTCCTCCCCGTTCTTCCCTACATCTTCTACTCCTAGCCAATTCAAGGACAAAACGTGTGAATAGTAACTTGTATATAGTGTTGATTTTTGTGGAAATCCATTTTGGCTCTAGGGAGCTTATGATCCCGCGTGCCAAAAATGGACTTTACAAATGCCATTTAAAAAAAAATAGATGTGTTCATTGTCAAACCCAAATAGTACATGCAAATTTCCAGGAAAAAAACTTAAGCATTTTGACCTATGAAAAAAAAGACAAGTTGAGCACCAAATATATTGCACTCCAAATGTTACACTTAATTTTTTTTCGCCGATGAATCATTGCTACCCCATATCACATGAAAATTGTCAAGCACAGTTGCTACACTAGTATGAACATCTTAAAAAATAAGATTTTTTAAATTTTATTTAATTTTTATTTTGATTTTACTGTTCATTAGAGAGCATATGCTCCCCAGAGCCAAAAAACTGCTTCCTGTTTTTCACATTTTCTTTGGCGATACTTTTACACAAGTATAACACTTGATCATGTTTGTTGCCAACAAATTTCAGGAATTTTGAACCTTTCTTGCAATTTCTAATTTTCTTTTAGAAAAATCGGGTGCACTTGCACCTGAGAGCCAATTGAGTTTGCTGTTAACTTCCTTCATTTCTGTACTATTTGCAAGGTAAAAGGAACATTTTTTTTGTGCACTGAAAAAAGGAACGACTCATTAGGAAGAGAAAAAAGAGCGCTAGACCGCCAGAGAGATATTGGTGTTACTTTATTTAGTTTAGGTGACGGTAATGGCGTACTGTTCACTTCTTTAAAGAAACATGTTACCTTTTTTTAATGTGTAGGGAAAGAACATGTACCCCTCAGTCCTCACTCGGCTATGTGTCGAATAAGAACATGGTCTGGGCCCTGTGACCTGTCGCTCTAAAGCCCGGCGATCCGGCCTATAGGACATTGCCACAAGCAAATATGGTTTACTGGTTTACTGTTGTTCGACCCATCCTTGTCACTACAACTCTAGAAAAAGGCGCCTCTAAGTTGGCACGTATCACTCTACTTTAGAAAATTAGAAATCAGCACAAACAATGACTTGATGATTCGCAAATGAGCTTCGGTCCGTCAAAAAGTTATAATTTGCCAATAGAAGAAGCCAGATCAAAGTACTAACGAAGCATCCAAGCTCCAACAAAATCTGCGTGACTTATCACCTGACATCAACAACCGAAGTAAGAAACGAACAGGGCAGATTCCTGCAAATGGAGCGAAGATCGGCCAAACCGTGGAAGATCCAGCTTTCTTCTACCTCCCCACTCGATCCTTCACAAGCAGCAACACCGGGGAGCGCCACAAGTGTCACGGCGCAAGCGCGCCGCGAGTCCCACGACCACCGGCCGAGGCAAAGCGGAACACGCGTCCTTTGCTTGTCTACGTAGGTACTCACCCGCCATGACTTGACTCCGGCCCAGCTTGCTTCCCGGCCGCGTGATCGTCAGTACCTCCACTCCAGTCAGTTGGTGTATGCATGCATGGACCGATCTACTTATGTAGATTGCTTAAAGTGTTTAAATCGTGTTATGCCACCAGACACTTCCGCTACGTGTTGTGCCTAAGGAGATGAGTGCAAATGGAGAGTTGACCATTGTTCTCCATCCTAGAGTGAACATTAGTTCCACTTCATACTCGGCTTCAGGACAAGGAGATGATAGCATCGTGCTTAATGGGTGGAACAAAGTAACCGACATGTACGACATGGGTATTAGAGATAGGATGATCTTCGTGCTACACCATGGACGTGCAAGGACCTTTCTCTTCCTCGGTTTCATTGTTGCTGAACCAGATGAGGAGTAGTCCTGACTCTCTGTCATGTTCCCTAAGTGATCGTCCATCTCTGTATGTCATATTTTATGCTATTGTTGGTACTGATGTGATGATGATGGATATGTATGTTCTATGAAGAAGTACTCAATGGATTTCGATACTTGCATCTACCCCTAAAACACTGAAAATTTTATTCTAATATGTTATAAACTCTGCCATGGTAGAATTTATAAGGTACTACGATCTGAAAACCAACAAGCCATTTTGTTATCCATTTTTCTAAACCCGCCTAACATTGTTTGTGACATGAAAAAATTTCTGTGACACTATAAATCGTCAAGAAAAATGGACATGCCTAGTGATGCCCAAAAGCGTCGCACAATTGCAGGCCAGAATGTCGCCGAAGTTGGCTAGGGTGCTGCCCCACGAGGAAAACACCGCATGACAATGGACCATCAAAGAAAATGAGTTCAGGCAATGTTTCCTGTCAGGGCTTTTGTCACTAAATAGACAAAATTTTATAGTGCTAATATGATCGTCTAAAATGACAAATCAGAAATTTTTAAATTTTATTTACTGGTTTTTTTATTTTACTGTTCATTAGAGAGCATATGCTCCCCAGAGTCAAATATCTGCTTCCTGATTTTTGCATTTTCTCTGGCGATACTTTTACACGAGTATAACACTTGATCATGTTTGTTGCCAACAAATTCAGGAATTTTGAACCTTTCTTGCAATTTCTATTTTTCTCTTAGAAAAATAGTGTGCAGTTGCACCCGAGAACCAATCGAGTTTGCTATTAACATCCTTCATTTCTTTACTATTTGCAAGATAATAGGAACATTCTTTTTGTGCACTGAAAAAAAAGGAACGACTTACTTATCATTAGGAATAGAAAAAAGAGGATAAAAAAGTGCTAGACCGCTGGGAGATATTGGTGTTACTTTATTTACTTTAGGCGACGATAATGGTGTTACTGTTCACTTCTTTAAAGAACATGTTACCTTTGTTTATGTGTAGGGAAAGAACATGTACGCCTCAGTCCTCACTCGGCTATGTGTCGAATAAGAACATGGTCTGGGCCCTGTGACCTGTTGCTCTAAAGCCCGGCGGTCCACAAGCGAATACAATATAGGCCCATCGTACTAACCACTAAGCTTGGTTTACTGTTGTTCGACCCATCTTTGTCACTGTAACCCTAGAAAAAGGCGCATCTGACAGTGGGCACATATCATTCTTTGTGTGTGTGTGTGTGAGTGAGAAATAGCCACACATCACTCTGCTTTAGAAAATTAGAAATCAGCACAAACAATGACTTCATGATTCGCAAATGAGCTTCTCTCCGTCAAAAAGTTTGATTTTTCAATATACTCTCTTTGTTCTTAAATATATTCCTTCCGTTCCGAATTACTTGTCTTGGATTTGTCTAGATACGGATGTATCGAGTCTAGATACATCCGTATCTAGACAAATCCAAGACAAGTAATTCGGAACGGAGGGAGTAGGTCTTTTTAAAAATTTCAACAAACGACTACATACAAAGAAAAATGAGTAAATCTACACTCTAAAGTATGTTTAGATACATCCGTATGTGATAGTTAATTTAATTTTTTTTTAAAGTTATATTTAGGAACGGATGGAGTATAAGAAGGCAAATCAAAGTAGTAACGAAGCATCCTAGCTCCAACAAAATTCTTGTGACCTACCACCAACTGAGGTGCAGGAACGAACAGAGCAGATTCCTGCAAATGGAGCGAAGATCCCAAACCGCGGAAGATCCAGCTTTCTTCTACCTCCCCACTCCATCACAAGCAGCGACGCCGTGGAGCGCCACAAGTGTCACGGCGCAAGCGCGCCGCGAGTCCCACGACCACCGGCCGAGGCAAAGCGGAACACGCGTGCATGGGGAAGCTTTGCTTTTCTACGTAGGTACTCACCCGCCATGACTTGACTCCGGCCCAGCTTGCTTCCTGTCCGCGTGATCGTCAGTACCTCCACTCCAGTCAGTCGGTGCATGCATGGCCCGATCTGTTTTGCTTTCTGGATTTAGTATGTCGCCGGCCAGGTCGAGTGGTTGACGCGCGAGCTGATTGATTTGTCCTTCTTTTCCTATGTAGTTTGGCCCTTGATTTTTTTTGTACTCCAAAGTATGAGGAAGGGCCCCCTTTTAGTTGCAATTTTGCTGTCATGCTGTTTCTTTATCACTTGTGAGTTGTGAGTATCATGCCCCATACTTCGCCAAAAGAAGAGGCAGTGGAAGAAATGATAGGAGAAATTATGTGCATCACAAAAGTTGCATCGCCAGGTCACAGACCTGATTATACACATGTGATCACAGTGGATAGATGCATCGATGTCAACGGCCAACTGTGAGTTATAATGTTTTAGTTGAAGGTCAGAGTATGGTTTCCACTTGATTTCTTGTGGATAATTTTCAATCATACTGCCTTCTTACTTAAAGTGTTGCATAAGTGTTAAGATGCGGTGTTAACGAATTTGTTCCCACATGGCGTTAAAATTATGATTTGTCTTTCGCCCAAAAAAATACATTATGATTTGCCAACTATAATAGCGGTTAGTCTCCCACATTTGTGTTTTTCTTTGTATTGTACATATCATAATTGCTAGATCACAGAACAAACTTATGCTCCCTCCATCCCAAAATTCTTGTCTTAAATTTGTCTAGATACGGATGTATCAAGTCACGTTTTAGTATTAGATACATCCGTATCTAAACAAATTTAAGACAAGAATTTTGGGACGGAGGGAGTATTTCACATGATTTGCTATCATGCATGCGCTTGATAGTTTTGAGCACGACGGTCGAATCGAGCGCGAGCTGGAGATGCTGCAACCTATCATGGCGTTCCGGGAGGAGACAAGGCGGAGGTTTGACGGGTGCGGGGTTGCCAGCGCCGGAGCTGGCGGTCCGGGTATAGAGGGAAGACCAGGGGAGGCGACAACACGACGGCTCAAGCAAGGCATCTGGTGGTTCGCCCAGTGGCACCGAGGGGGAAGGGGGTGGATAGGAGGAGGAATAAGATGCCAGAACCGATCGATAGCCAATTCTACAAAAAGCAAAAAAGTGCTTAACAGTTAGGTCCTATATCTCGAGCAAATTTATATCCCGTTGATTTGCAATAAGGCATGTGTGCCTTTCTTCGCCCCTTTTTATTTTCTCTTCCGCCTCTGTCCCATCTGTTGTCTATCGACCTCCCTCCCTAAGTTGCGATGGTCCAAACGAATTTTGTAGTATGTGCACCCCTAATTCTTGGGGTGGTTGGGTTGATGAGGTCCTAGTGTAGGAGGTCCGACAAAGGAAAGTCAGATGGTGTGAGCCGCCATAGACGTGGAAGGAGGGGGTTGAGTGTGTTACTGAGCAAAAGGGTGACAATACAACGAGGGAAAAGCGTGAGGAAGGAGAGAACCTTTAGGATCTAGTAAAAGAAAGTGAAAGACCAAACATAATTTTTTGTAACTGGTTATTCATGTAAAAATAGCAAAATGGGTTTTGCTGAAAATCAACTAAGAACTTATTTTCTATATAAATATGGCTAATGTTCGTTATACAAATAATTTACCGGTATCGCATGCATGATAGTAGTATCATATGCAATATTAACGCATGATGCTCTCTACTATGATCAGCATTTGAATTTTTTTTCTTGTTTTCTTTCATAGGCCATTTTGACCCGCCTCCAATTGGCAATTAAATTATTATTATTTTTGCGAATAGGACTCAGACCTATTAAGGATAGCCAGTAGTACAACAAACTCCAACAAAGACAAAAAATTAGATTCAGGTCCCTAGGGAGCCGACTACACACACACACCGCCACAAGCTGAGGGTGTGCCGCCGCATTTACGGCTATGTGCAACTAAGAATGATGGGATGCCTTGAAAGGAAAACCCATTAGCTGGATATCCAACAACAAATTTTCAGTCACTTATCCACTAGCTTGGGGTGCAGCGTATAGCTGTTGCATGACTTTTGATTAGGGAAGCATTATTTACATCTATCTTGTAAGAGAGGAAATAAGACCACCTATAAGCTGGTCCCAGTCTCAAATGCAGCAGGGTGAACCAAAGTTGGATCATTGTGCGCCGCGCAAAGTTGAAAAATACTCCTTGCTAGCCATCCTAATCGATGGAAAATCGTTGGAGATCACACATGGCCTACCTACATTTTGCTTGGGCAGGGCAAAAGGTAACTGGAGCCCCACAAACCGCTTGAGGGTGCGTTGCATGTGGACAAGGCACGAACAAATATCAAAGGGTCGACATGCAGTTTCATCAATAATCAATTAAGAAAACGAGTTGGTTTTGGGCGTTGGCTGATTCATCAGTGACACAAACGGCAGCACGAAATAGGGCGCGCGCGCGGGCGGGACCTAATCCACTACCAGCCATCAGGATCTTGTCGACTAGGCGAAGACCTGCCCCCGTTTTGCCGATACGATTTGTTATAGGCTGTCAAGCGGCGCAACCTGCAAGGTGCAAGCTCTTGATTGGGACGCCCATAAAACGTAGTAGTAACAAAAAGCTTATGGGTCGACGGATCCCAATCATTTTTTACGTTGATGCAAAGTTGTTCATGCATGCATGGCATTGCATCCTTATCTGCCACATGGTGGAGGCCCCGTCTTGATTTCATGTGATCTATTACAGACATGTCGTCTGCGCCGTTGCTTTCTGCCGTGATCTGACGGGCGATCTGCCAACTTTATTTATGTCGACCCCCTCGATTCGAAAGTTTGAGAACGGATTGATGCCATTAGGGGCAAGACATTTGGGCAGGCAAGCAGGCAGTGTGTTGTGAGCTATTGCTCCCAACAGATTGCCCGCCTGCATTACACTTGCACCCCCGAGTAAGGAAACAGCAGTGAAAGAGCACGCCGATGGGGTGGGTTTATTGGGTCATAGTGGGATTCAAGTGGGTCATATACAAAGCTTAATATGTGAAGCACTTGCAAGTTTTTTTCTTTTTGCGGGTGAAGCACTTGCAAGTTGGCAGAACAGATCTGGAAGCATGTGGTGTGGGCGGCCAAACTGGTCAACAGACATACACACAAGCAGTGAAACTTCTCTCCTTGCGTGGTCTCTTTCTAAAACATATCTTGCTCCATAGCATGCATTTGATCGGTTGGGATGCTGTATAGACCGACTAATTTGCGTAGTACCATGATACGCGGTTCTTTCACCTACGACACTAATAATCTAACACTAACACTGTTTGTATTCGTCGTCGGACGAGTCGGTGTCGTCCTTATCTGTTAAACGAAAACTCGCGCACATTCCCGGGGTTTCCTCGTTTCCCCGCCTTTTCCTTCACTAGTCGTCCTGCACCTTTTCGTTTCACGCAAGCAAAGCAAGCATACGTTAATTTTTGGTCAATGCAATGCAAGGCCAATTCAAACTTATCCATTTTGATTAATCGTCCTTTTCTAAAACCAGAGACACAACAACCAGGAATTCTCTGGTCGATCTCTATCCCCGCCCCCACGCAACACCGCTATTGTTTTGAGGGGGAAATCAGTCGTAATGGAGCATAAACAATGGAGATTACACGATCATCGTTGATGACAGGGAAGGCTTAACGCCCCCACCCCCACATGCCAATATTCAATGTGCACATGCATATCTGTGAGCTGCTTTGTATGGCTTTGAGGGTCACCGTCTCACCATAGGAAATGACAGCTGGGTCGCATGGGAAGAGCCATCTGGCTGGGCTGGCTCGCCACCAAACCCACGAGGCCCGCCACGACCGGCCGGCGCCGAGATGGTTCGCTGACGAGGCGCGTCGTCGGACGCGACGCTGACTCAGACCACCGTGGGCGCCATGGAAGAAAAGCAGCTCACAGGAGAAACCAAAGAAAGCTAAGCATGGAGAGGAGAAAGGCCAGCGCATGCACTGAGACTGAGACTGACCGAACCTGTAGTGACGGTGCCTTCCATTCCATGCACTCGAGAACCTTCTTAACTTCTTCTTCTTCTTCTTCTTCTTCTTCTTCTTCTTCTTCGTGGTGATCCAGTCTATAGTAATTCCTTCGTTTTTATTTAATTCGCGTATTAGCTTTGGTTAAAGTCAAGCTTTATAAACTTTGACCAATTTTATAAACAAAAATATTAATATATACGATAACAAATCAACATCATTAGATTTATTATTGAATGTACTTTCACATAGTATAAATTTGTTATGATAAATGTTTATATTATTTTCTATAAATTTGGTCAAACTTTACGAAATTTGACTTCAGTCAACTCTAATATGCGAAGTAAATAAAAACGAAAGAAGTACTTCAGTACGTACGTACGGGGGTAGGCCCCGCCGCCCATATTGTATCCACTCCTGCTGCCACGGCATCACCGTCGCCGAATCATCTGGCAGGAAGATGCGGTAGCGTGCGCGTGTCGCCATGGCATTGCATGCGCTCTAAGCTTTCTCGACTTTGAAGTTTGAACACACTGCACTACAAACCTAAAACTAATCTGAAGAAAAAAGTGGAAATTCGGTTGCGTTGCATACTTTGCACAAACAGGGATCGATCAACGACCCATCGGCCGGCTGGCCACAACGTGTCCGCGGACAGGGTTTGGGGCCGAAGCCATCCGATCACAGGCACCAAATGCCCATCTCTGATCCGGCCTCTTCCGTTTGACATACATATCTTGATCAATAACAATTTAAGCATACATTTAATAGTTGTAAACATATGCAGTCGATACCAAAAGTTGTCCGACCAGTTGTCTGTGCCAAAGGCCTCCTTCAACTCCTATTTCAACTGTCTCTGGCAAAGACCTCACTGTTCAACTATTTCGGCCTTCTTCGTTCGTGAGAAACACTTAAATATGTTCGTACAGTAGGATTAGATAATCTTCACTGCATGGGGATCCAAGTTTTGTTGGTGCAGCGGCTGCGGCAAACGACGGTAATCATCGGAGACAAGCTCGGAGAGGAGAAGGAAGAACACACAAGTTTTGCCGGCGCACGAACGCCCCCCGCACGTACGGGTTTTCTTGTTTTTCACCACGAGCACGAATTCGTTTTCCTCAGCGATTACACAGGGGGAGAGGGTTGTATACCTGAGCGCACGGACATGCCCGAACTGCTCCACTACTCACCCACCTCCCACTCGCCGCGCCCTGCACGCTCTGGCTCGCGCCCGCCCATCGCGCTCTGACGCGATCGCCGCGGCCACTCCGCGCGCCCTACGCTGCCCACGCCCTGGTCCTTCACTAACAGAACCCACGCCCACGCGCTAACTCACGCACACACGCACACCTACGCTCGGTCGCGCACGCACGCACCTGAGCCCTGCCATGGGCCGAACCACACGCGGCCACTTCACGCACGCACGCGCACACCGCGCCCCAGGCTCGCCACGGCTTATTGCCCAACACTCTCCCCCTAAGCCATGGCCTAGAGGAGACCGTTGTCCTCGACGTCGACGTCCGCCACCAGTGCCCGCTCCACCGCCGGCGCCTTCCGCAGCTCCGGGCAATCGCGCTTGAAGTGGCTGCGCTCGCCGCACTTGTAGCAGCGGCCACGCCTGTTGCTGCCATCCCGCGTCGCCACGCTGCGTGCGTCGTCGTCATCGTCCCGTGCTCCCCCTTGACGCCGCTCTCGCGCTCGCCACTGCGCCGCCGTGTACAGGAGCTGCTCGTCCGCCCGCTCGGCAATGTTCTACCCGCGGCGCCGCACCCGCTCGTCGAAAGCGCGCAGCCGCCCGAGCGCCTCGTCGTACGTCAGCTCCTCGAGGGCGCAGAACTGCTCGATGCCGGCGACGACGGGGAAAAGGCGGTCCAGCACCGTGTCCAGGAGCTTCTTCACCAGCTCCGTCTCGCCCAACGTCTCGCCCAGGCCCGCGAACCATGCCGCCATGCCCGCAAGCCGTCTGGCGTACGCGTCCAGGGACTCGCCGTCCTCCATCTTCAGCCGATCCAGCTCGCTGCGCAGCGTCACCCTCCTCGTCGCGCGCACCCGCTCGGCGCCGATGAAGCGCACCTTCAGAGAGTCCCATACCTCTCTGGCGGTGGCTTTCGTCGCCACCGAGAGCAGCACGTCCTCCGGCAGCCCCGACAGAAGCATCGCCCTCGCCGTCTTGCACTTTTTGGCGTTCACTACCGCATCGCCCGCCGGCGCTGCCTCCGCAGTGTGAAACCAGAGCCATCAACTCTGGCGATCTCCCTCACCTTGCTCTGATACCAAATGTTGGTGCAGCGGCTACGGCAAACGACGATGATCACCGGAGACAAGCTCGAAGAGGAGGAGGAAGAACACACAAATTTTGCCGGCGCACGAACGCCCCCCCCCCCCCCCCCCGCACGTACGGGTTTTCTTATTTTTCACCACGAGCACGAACTCGTTTTCCTCAGCGATTACACAGGGGGGGAGAGGGTTTTATACCTGAGCGCACGGACATTCCCGAGCTGCTCCACTACTCACCCACCTCCCACTCGCCGCGCCCTGCACGCTCTGGATCACGCTCGCCCATCGCGCTCTGACGCGATCGCCGCGGCCACTCCGCGCGCCCTACGCTGCCCACGCCCTGGTCCTTCACTAATAGAACCCACGCACACACGCTAACTCACGCACACACGCACACCTACGCTCGGTCGCGCACGCACGCACCTGAGCCCTGCCACGGGCCGAACCCCACGCGGCCACTGCACGCACGCACGCGCACACCGCGCCCTAGGCTCGCCACGGCTTATTGCCCAACACTCTCCCCCTAAGCCATGGCCTAGAGGAGACCGTTGTCCTCGACGTCGACGTCCGCCACCAGTGCCCGCTCCACCGCCGGCGCCTTCCGCAGCTTCGGGCAATCGCGCTTGAAGTGGCTGCGCTCGCCGCACTTGTAGCAGCGGCCACGCCTGTTGCTGCCATCCCGCGTCGCCGCGCTGCGTGCGTCGTCGTCATCGTCCCGTGCTCCCCCTTGACGCCGCTCTCACGCTCGCCACTGCGCCGCCGTGTACAGGAGCTGCTCGTCCGCCCGCTCGGCAATGTTCTGCCCGCGGCGCCGCACCCGCTCATCGAAAGCGCGCAGCCGCCCGAGCGCCTCGTCGTACGTCAGCTCCTCGAGGGCGCAGAACTGCTCGATGCCGGCGACGACGGGGAAAAGGCGGTCCAGCACCTGTCCAGGAGCTTCTTCACCAGCTCCGTCTCGCCCAACATCTCGCCCAGGCCCGCGAACCATGCCGCCATGCCCGCAAGCCATCTGGCGTACGCGTCCAGGGACTCGCCGTCCTCCATCTTCAGCCGATCCAGCTCGCTGCGCAGCGTCACCCTCCTCGTCGCGCACACCCGGTCGGCGCCGATGAAGCGCACCTTCAGAGAGTCCCATACCTCTCTGGCGGTGGTTTTCATCGCCACCGAGAGCAGCACGTCCTCCGGCAGCCCCGACAAAAGCATCACCCTCGCCGTCTTGCACTTTTTGGCGTTCACTGCCGCGTCGCCCGCCGGCGCCACCGCCTCCCACAGCGTGTGGGCATCAAGGATCGCCTGTGCCTTGATCGCCCACACGGTGTAGCCGTCCGGCGCGAGCACCGGCATCGCCATGGACACCGATCCGCCCGCGCTGCCTCCGCAGTGTGAAACCAGAGCCATCAACTCTGGCGATCTCCCTCACCTCGCTCTGATACCAAATGTTGGTGCAGCGGCTACGGCAAACGACGGTGATCACCGGAGACAAGCTCGGAGAGGAGGAGGAAGAACACACAAGTTTTGCCGACGCACGAACGCCCCCCCCCCCCCCACGTACGGGTTTTCCTATTTTTCACCACGAGCACGAACTCGTTTTCCTCAGCGATTACACAGGAGGGGAGAGGGTTTTATACCTGAGCGCACGGAAATTCCCGAGCTGCTCCACTACTCACCCACCTCCCACTCGTCGCGCCCTGCACGCTCTGGATCGCGCTCGCCCATCGCGCTCTGACGCGATCGCCGTGGACACTCCGCGCGCCCTACGCTGCCCATGCCCTGGTCCTTCGCTAACAGAACCCACACACACGCGCTATCTCACGCACACACGCACACCAACGCTCGGTCGCGCGCGCACGCACCCGAGCCCTAACACGGGCCGAACCCGACGCGGCCACTGCACGCACGCACGCGCACACCGCGCCGCGGGCTCGCCACGGCTTATTGCCCAACAAGTTTGGCGTCTTCATGAATAACATTTTGGAGTCCTTTGAAGCGGCCTTGACCTCAAGCTTCTTCTCTTGGAGATTGAGCTTCATATCTTGCATCTCCATGAAGATGTCAAACATCTCTGCATTCTTCCCCTCCATCTCACTGTGTGCGATACTTGTCTGCTCCTTCTTCGTCGTGATGTGCTTGAACTTCTCCGTCATCTTGGCCGCCGACCCTTCTCGTGTCTCTTTCTCCTCCTCTCACTTGCTCCCCCGGTTCCTAATCATCTTCTTGGTCAGATCAAGCCCTTCTTGTGTTGGAATGGTTGGATCACAACCTTCGTGTCTTCACTGATCATGAAGGTCTTGAAGGAATTTGCAATCAAGGAGTTTCACTTGCTTTGTCCATTCAACATTGACCAACAATGCATATAGTTGAAGTGCTTCTTCTCCATCTTGTGATATAACAAGCACGCACGTATGGGGCTAGCAAAGAAAGATAATGGATGATCAACAAGTTCCAACATTGAGCTAGTGAATGAAATGACCAACACATAGATCCACATGCCACAAGACTTACGAGATCTTGTATTGTTGCACCACTTGGCCATCGGGGTTTCACTTCTTTGAAAAAGGCGCAAAACTTGTTGACGACCTCTTGAATATTGTATCATCGATAGCTGAGCGACTTTGAATTCCGTTGATGCATCACTTCATTGTGGTAGGGATCGTTGTGCTTTTGCTCGTGAAACCAAATATGCACGCTTTGCCAAAATGCCGCACCCTAAAATGGATCGATACTAGTGGCCAACCATGCCTCAAGCAACAATTCATCCCTCTTTTGGGAGAAATTTAGCCCCATCCGCTTCTTGTTTGGGACGGCACATGATGATCACTACTGGTTCGGATCCATGTCTTGCTTCCTGGTGTCTGTTGGGTGTCCGGCTGCGATTGTTCCTTGGTTGAGAGTCCTCCACTTGTCTGTCTTCGTAGCCACTGCATTGTGGATAATTTTCATCATCGCCTCATCGTCTACCTGGTCCCTCTTGGATGATGCATTCCGGCAAATAGTGATTGGGCACCAACGGGTGAGCGATTCACAACCGACATATGCGACCGGACAAGCCCCACCAATTGCGACTCCATGAAGTCATAATTGGTGTTGAGGTTAACGATAAACGGGACTCGATGGTTGGAGGTGAAGGAGGACGCAGACTGTTGCGGCGATTGATGCGTACCAAAGTGTTGCGAAGCGTAGTAGTAGGGTGGCTTCAACTGGGACGACCACACCGTCGATTGCACAGGCTACAACAAGGTGACGACGAGCTATGCCGGACGAGGTCCGCTCTCACTGGCTGCCATCGCACCACCCGGCTTCTTCCTCGCCTTGTGGATATGTGCATTGCCTTTCACGTCCGCGGTCATGCAAGCAGCCTCCACACTCAGTTCCTTTTGCTCCGGCGGGATGACGATCAACAGTCCTCCGCGCGGTGGCTCCATTACAGCGGTGGACCGCCAAACGGTAGGACGGAGGCGATGATCAAGGCAGAGACAGGGAAAATGGGTGGCTTTCAAGCGAAAACATTGATGGGAATGTCCAAATGTGCGAGCTCCGATGGAGTTTTTGGGTGGACCGGGCATGTCGGAGTCAAACATGGCGGTTGTCCGGACAACCGCAGACCTTCACTACGTTATATTCCGATTTGTGAGAATTTGGACCTCCAGATCAGTTCGAACAAATTTAATGAGAGTTGTTGCAAGGCAAAAAAACATATCTGAACTGTTTGATCCAAACCTTTATTGGCGATTTGATGATCCATGTTGCTTAAGAGCATCTCCAGCCGCGCCCGCAACAAGGCCCCCAGACGATTTTTCGGCCGCCGGCGCCAAAAATCGGTCCAGTCGTGCCCTCAAAGGCCCTTTTTTCATCGGCGTGGACTGAAATTGGCGCCGGCGAACCCAGGCCGAACCCGGCGCGCCGGGGGCGCCGGCCGAACCGTTTTTGGCGTGAAAATCGGCGGGCCCTCCTTGGCAGCGACTCGGCGCTTCTCGTCGCTTCGTCGTCCTCATCGCCTCAGTTCCCGCGACGGAATCAATGCCAAAGCTGACGCGCGCTGCCACGCCGCCTCCTCCATTGGTGCCTCATGGGCGGCGCAGTGAAGACGAGACGACGCGCGTCCTCTCGCCCGCCACGCGTACACACGGCGGCCATGCGAGCGCCACCTATATAAGCCGACCCCTCCCGCACCGGTGACGCACAACCTCTCCATCGCCGACGCCCCCGTTCCTCGACTCCCCCGTTCCTCCCTCTCTTCTCGCCGTCTCTAGTGCACCCAATGGCCGAGCGCTTTCCAGGCGATGGCGCGGCGACGAACGGCTTCGGCCGCCGCCACCTTCACGAGGACGAAACTCGGCCTCTCTATGAGGCCGAGTACCTGGCCCCGCCGGACATGCGGGTGCCCGGGGCTTGGAGGATCAGCGCCAGCGGGATCCCGGTGCCACCGCCGCCCACCGGGACTACGCATCGTGCGGAGATCGCCCGCATCCGCGCCTCTCTGCATCCGGCGGCGAGGGAAGGTCCGAGGTACGTCCCCGACAGCCTGCTGTGGGAGCAGTACTTCTGGCGCCGCCACACCGAGCAGCTCGAGGCCACCAACGGCGTCGTGCCCTCCGGGGGGGGGGGCTCAACTCCGACGGCCGCCGCCGATGGTGGGGCATGCGCGGCCGCATGCTGGAGGACGTCCTCGACTACATCGAGGGCGGCAACACGCCCAGGCTGGAATACCCCGATCCCCCTCCTTCTCCCGCCGGCGTGGGAGCTCGTGGACGCCGAGACGCGTGGACCCGGCGTCCTCCTCCTCGTCCGGTCGCTCGTCCGGCTCTCCCTTCCTCCCCCCCCCCCCCCCCGTCAAGCCGGAGCCCCAGGACGCACCGATCAGCCAGCGTACCCGCAGTTCCGGCATCCGCATCGCCGAGCCCTCCCCCACCTCTGCCCGACTCGTGAGGCCGAAGGTGGAGCCCGGCCTCCCCGCAGAGTCCGAGGCCATAGTCCGGTGCGGCTTCTCCGACGAGGAGGCCCTAAAGTGGGTGCGGGACGACTACCTCCGCGACGAGATGGTCCGGCAGCACCGAGCCCTGGAGGAGATAGCCGCCCGCTAGCGTGGGCGCGAGGACGAGAACGGCGCCGTGATCCTCGTCAACGACGACGACGAGGACGCCCCTGGACCGTCCAACCCGTCGCGCGTCGGCGACCCTGGGCAGGGGAGCAGCAGGGCCGGAGGCCGCGGAGGAGACGACAACGGCGGAGACGGCGGCCAGTACACGAAGTTATACATGCTCCTCGGCATGTAGAGCTTCGTGGGCGGCGGACGACGAGGAACGGCGAGGGCGATGGCGGGTCTAGTAGTGTTTTTTTCTTCTTTTGCAAAATATTTTAAAAATGTTATGAACTTGTTGAAGTTTGGTTGAATTTGCGTTTTGTTTATGCCGGATTTTGTTTTAAAAAAAACGTGGGCGCGACGACTAGGGAGCATCACTCCCCAGCGCGCGGTTAGCGCTGGCTCATCTCATAGGCGATTTTTAATGCCTCCTGCGGGGCCAACGGCTGAAGATGCTTTAAGGAGGGCAGATGTTTCTGGAATCCCCAATTGCATGGGTGCATGTGACAGCCGGTTGGTTGAAGGCATCATCGATCATGGTCCATGCATGGATGACTAGATGTCACTCGTGACACGCACAAAAGTTGCAGTGGACCCTTGCACATGCAGCACAACCCTAGGAGGGGTCCAGCTCCACATAGGAAGAAGCACTTATTTTATCCAGAATCTTGGTGGGCGCGGGTGACTGTTCTATTCAAAAGCTAATTGGATAAACACCCGGCTTTTTTGGTTAAGTTTTTACAGGTTCCAGTCCAGAGCTTATAAAAGGCGTCCCCTCCTTCCCATTCAGAGCACGCAGCTCCAGTACCAACCCACATACCCACAGACACGCCAACAACTCACCAGCAACCTCAAGACAGGGGCCGGAAACTGAGGCGCAAAGGAAGGAAGCAGAGCAAAGTCTTCTCTTCGCCTCCGCGTCTTACGAGAGAAACAAGTCTTTGGTTCTTCATTCCCACAGCAAATGGAGAAGGCAGGACATCAGCATGTGATCGGCATCCCAGTGAGCAGCACTGCCATCGGCATCGAGGAGCCCGAGTTCACCAGCGATGGAGCTACCTATGTCGACGGCGATGCCAAGTATTCGACGAGCGCGCGTACCGGCGGCAAATCGGTCAGGGCAGGGGACAAGTTCGCTCGAGGAATCAGAGAACATGGTAAGTCCTCCTTCTCCAGTCCGTCTGGATGAATCTTTCTAGTCTTTCCTGTTCATATGTAGCTTCATCAGTTGTGAATTAGACACTGAACATAGATATGTCCTTCTGCAGTGACTCTCGGCCCAAAACTGTACGAGACCGTGAGGGGCAAGCTGTCGCTGGGCGCAAGAATCCTCCAGGCGGGCGGCGTGGAGAAAGTCTTCCGCCGGTGGTTCTCCGCGGAGAAGGGCGAGAAGCTCCTCAACGCCTCGCAGTGCTACCTGTCGACCACCGCCGGCCCGATCGCCGGGATGCTCTTCGTATCCACGGAGAGGGTGGCCTTCCGCAGCGACCGGTCGCTGGCGCTGACGTCGCCCAAGGGCGACACGGTGCGGGTGCCGTACAAGGTGGCCGTCCCGCTGCGGAGGGTGAAGGCGGCCAGGCGGAGCGAGAACCAGCACCGGCCGGAGCAGAAGTACGTCCAGCTGGTCACCGACGACGGCTTCGAGTTCTGGTTCATGGGCTTCGTCAGCTACCAGGCGTCCCTGCAGCACCTCGAGCAGGCCATCGCGGAGTCGCACCTCTGACCCCATCAATTGATCAAAGAAGCGTACGCGCTATGTGTCTTGTGTTGTGTGGTCTGGTTTGATCCGTTGTGCATAGGTAAGTAGGGTTCCACGGTGGATTGCTTGTCGTTTTTGGCATTGGAGCAAGTCCGGTATACTTAAATGGTAGGAGAAATTTAATTTAGGGCGTGAAAATTTCTTCATGTTGAAGAAGTACTGTATGTATGAATGGTACAGTCGCCACGGCAAAAGTGCCATCATAAACGTGTGGTATGCACTAGTTCAGTGAGAAAAACCACGAATTGTTTGTTCCACTTCTTTACAGCTTGCAAGTGCGTCCAGCCCGTCTCTTTTTTTCAGCATTTCTTTGACGAAATGTTCTCAAAACCCTGTAAAGCTAAAGCTCAGGCCGAGACAGGCTGTGTATGCTTACATAAAGAAGTGAATTTATATTATCAAGAGAAATCAAACCTAACTTGAGCTGTCAAGTGCCTAATAATTCGTAGAAACACCTGTAATGTATGCAAGTGCCCTAACCTACGTTATTTGTTGAACTGAAAAGTACAGAAGAAAAGAAACAGCACTAGGAGAACAAAAAATGTGGAACAATACCGAAGGACACCGGATGTCTCCGTCTAGCATCGTTGGTTGACATATGGAGGTGTGTCTCCGGTGGATCTATCTTTGATGGATTTGTTCGAATCTTGTCGTTGTTCGTCTACGTTCATGTGTCTGTGGGTTGGATCCTTCTGATCTACGTTATTCTTCATCAGCGACGGTTGCTGCTCTGGTGTGCTGGTCATATGGGGCCTTAGCACGACAACTTTCTGACTGTCACTACAACAAGTTGTTCCTGACTCCGTCGATGACGGCAGCATGTCTTCCGCTCGCTTCAATGCTTGTAGTCGTCGCTAGGTGGTCTATGAATTTGGATGTAATTTTTATTATTTCTGATGTTCGTTGTACTGCCATGATTGAAAATGAATAGATTGAAAGTTTTCTTAAAAAAAAGAACACCGGATGTGTATGGGTGACACATGGACCTGGAACCACAAGTGGTGACAACTAGCTGCATCATGAAAAGTTGCATATTCAGGGGTATGTTCCAAATATATTTCTAAGCATCACACTTTTTTGTGAATGCCATTAAGTTAATCCCAACGAAATTAATACTTCAATATGTAGCCTCGCCAGCTGATTCCCATCGAATATTCTGATAACGCATGCATGTGGCTATTTTACTATTCTCTTCGACCATATTTAAGAACATAATGAGTACTGCAACCATATTTAAGCTTGGAGTAATTAATAAGAGAAGGATTCATATGGAATGGGCAGTGTATGTCCACTGCAACTGTTTTCTTTTAACAAAGGCAAATGCTTTGCCATGTTAATTCAATAAGTAGGGTCCTATAACATGTACAAAAGAGAAAGAAAAAAAGGTCAAACAGAAAGCATACTCTTCCAATATCAACTCTCCTAATTGCTTTGCTTCGGCCATCATCCAAGCTTTTGGTAACAAGAACCATAGACTTTTGAAGGCTTGTGTTCTGCTCATTCCAAATTATTTATGATACAACAACATAAGGGTTGTGACACGCCATGCTGTCAAGGCAACCATCAACTAGTGATGCAAGGAGACCACATACCACAAGTTTGGACATATGCCATATTGTTAGCCAAGATTTTGCACCCACAGCGACTCCAAGCTTGACGAAGATGAGCGGCGTCACAGCATCGAGGATCCTTACGACGTCCACATGCCTTACCGTTCCTTGCCTTCTGCTTTGGTCCGAACTTAATTTAGGCAGGGCCATCTGCCTCATGGGTTGATAACTTTTCACACGGTGAGGATTTCCCATAGTCGATAATTTACATGCCAAAAATGATAGACCTACGTAATCTAACTATGTAAACTTATGTTCCTTCCATTGTAAACTAATTAGGCCCTCCTGATTTTCAGTGGGTGGGCCTGGGCCTGTTTTCTCTCCTAGCCAAATCTGATCACGTCAGCTTCTTCGTAGGTTACGTAGAAAAAATTACGTAGATGTAGCAAAGCTCTTTGCATGCCCATGGATGACCTTATATAGCCTAAGGGTCCTTCACAAATGACCAAGGCTGCCCTTGAGGAGATGAGGTAGGAGGGTAGAACTATAGATAGTTTCCCGTCCTTTGATTCATGTGCCTCTAGTTTAGCTAGGAGGTGGGTTGTAGCTCACTAAGGAGAGAATCCCTACTATTTGAAGGCCTTCTTGATTGGGCTTGGGTCTTTACTTCTTTGCGATGTGATCTTCTTTCTTTGACTTGTTCACCATAAATGTTTGCTTGGACTTCTATTGACCGAGGTGGCTTGCTAGGACCCGCGAAAGCTTGTTTGGACTACTGTTGACCTCATTGACTTGCATGGACTATCCTTCAATTTTGTTGACCACTGATGTGGCATGCCATATAGGATAGAGGGTGGGACCTAGAGTAGGGTCGAATCCATTACCAAAAGGCCATCCTTTCATCTCAACATAACATTGTTCTCTATCCCACCTAGAGATCGAAGACAGAAAACCATCTAAATAGCAGATTTATTCCGTGATAAAGGGCGTCTTTATTGACTCATCATATAACATCGAGAGATAAAATAATAATGAGCAACATTCGGCCTATGTATGACTTGGATGACAAACCCAATGACATCGATAGACTTATACATGACTAATATGCAGCCCAACTCTTTAGATCCAAAACCCACATATTTTGCGACAGGTTTAGGTTGCTTCAGTGCAGTACAGTGCTCAGTCCTGTGTGAATACCTCTTGCAAACCACACAATAGAAATTACCTTTGAAGTATTTATTCCCATGTCCAATCCCTTTGCACTTGCCACATATTTGATCACTCATTTTGCCATCTTTGATCTCCCCTTTGTGGCAGACTCTCTTGTGGACACCTCTTTGTCATTTAAGGACACAAACAATACATTCATTTTAGGAACATTAGACATGAGATACTACATGTGCCATCTGTTCAGTCGGCATAAAACCCACCAGCCCCATTCCCAAGCCAACATGCATCGACTTGGGGAAATTCTGAATTGGAAAGGAAGAAAATTGTACCGACAACTGTTGCAAACTCCTCATCTGAACTACTCCACCAATTTTTTGATTAGAAGGACCTAGATTTCCCACTTCTCCCGCTTTGTGTGCTCCAGACACATTGGTTAGGCATAAGGGGTTACTACCAAATCGACCTTGCAATCTGCCATTAGTTCGATCCCCGCAACCTGCCTGAGTAGGGAAACCTACACCTCTATTCTACTGAAAGACCTGTGCACCACTACTACCACTATTGTTTCCATAGAAACCATCTCTAAACCCTCCATCTCCATCTCTCCCATCAGACTGATCTTGGTTTCTGCTATCTTGTCTGCTATATTTCTTTGTTGACCACTGATGGATGACCATCAAAGGATATGGCATGACCGGCTTGTCCTCCTCAGCGGGAGTGAGATCCACATCGATCAGTCTATCCCAGAGATAGATGAACTGAATCAACCCCTCAGTCGACATCTCTCCTACAATGTCCGATGTCCATGCGTGTAGATGCATCGCATCCTTTACAGTCCTTTCATTCACTACTTGTGTTTTGACCTTGTCCATATTTAGGGGAGCAATTTCAGCAATATGAGCTCCATTTAGCCCGCGGTCTATCCAAAATACCATAGTGGATCCCTCCCCTAGCTGCCACTTGACCAAGCTGTCAGACGCCGTCAGAACTTGCTTGTCGGAGGTGAAACTTAGGCCTTGCCAAGGCCCCGAGCTGTCAGTGCCTTGAGCCATTCCCACCGTAGTCTAAGAGTGATCCCATGTTTGTGAAAATTTATAACTCCAAGCCCTCCCAGACCTTTAGGGTGGCAAACCCGCTGCCAGGCAACATCACACTTCCCTGCATGAATGGTGTCAGATCCAGCCCAAAAGAATGCTCGACGCCCCTTGTCCACCCTCTCAAGTGCCCATTTGGGCGCTTCTGCCACCATTAAGTGATGTGTGGGGCGAGCTCAAACAACCTGATTGACCAAAATAAGACGACCCGACCTAGTAACCAGACCCCTCTGGCATCCTGGAACGATCTTCAGAACATCATCCACAACTGGCTGCCACTCAGAGCAGGTGAATTGTCTGATTCCCAATTGAAGCCCAAGATATTTGAATGGAAACTTCTCCATTTTCCACGGCAACACACACTTCACCAATTCCTCATCTTCCTCATAATGGCTGAAGACTTCGCATAGTTAATCCTAAGGCCCGAGGCCTCTCCGAAGATCATGATTACCTCTTTGACAAACATCAAGTCAGGTCTCGATGGTCCTATAGAAAACACAAATCATCCGCATAAAGCGAGAGGCGCTGCATAGGTGTGCATCCTGGAATAAGACGTGCAGTAAGTTGCAGAAGGAGTAGTAGATAAAGTTCTTTGCGTTTAATAAGTTTCTCTCAAGAGCAACTCAATCCAGAAAATTAACAGTGACTTGCTCTCCTCCTACTCTGGCTCAAAACAGACCAAGTTTATTAAGATTCATGCACTCACGTGTACCGCATCAAAAGGTCGTTGGTATGAATTCTGGGTTAGCATCTGATCGGTCTAATAAAAACACACTGGAAAACATTCAGACGTTTACATCTGCATCGCAGGTGCAGGAGTATGTATTATTGGAGGTAGGCGCAGGACATCACCTCTTTTTCCTTTCGATGAAACGCAGGACATCACTGTTACCACTATTTCGCTCTGCCATTTTCCATCTTTTCCGAAGGACGGGACTGGTCGGCCTGAAACCGATCTCGTCTCGTGATCTCCCTTTCCCTCGCCGCGACTTCTCCGCCTCGGCCTCGACACGTAGTCTGCGGCGCAGATACGCTGAGTCGACGGCGGCGAGCCCCACCCGAAAGCCAGGATCCGGCTCCGACGAGTAGAGTAGGTAGCTGCGGGCTCTCCATGCATGTGACAAGACAACGCGGCCGGCCGACGTCGCCGCGTTCATTCGCGCACAACCAACCATGGCAGATTCGGGGGCGGTGCAGCGGCCGACCTCGCAACGCCCGTGTGGTTGCCGGTTCAAATCCGGGGGACAGGGACGGCAGGGCGCCCATGCCGGCCGCGCCTGCCGGTGCACCGCTACCGGGTGGACACGCACGTACTGCGCCCCGGGCCGACGGTTACATGCGGCGTTAGGTGAGGCTGCAGGCATGCTGACTCGGTGCTGCGTGGGGCTGACTCCGAACACGACGTGTAGATTTGTGGGTAGGGTTAGGGTAGCACGAGCGGAAACTTCGATGGGTGGGCAAGCTCGGCTTGGAAGAGTACCAACTGCCAAACTGTTGTTAGCTATGCCTAGGCTTTAGCGGCGTTCTGGTCGATCTTCAGTGAAATGGCTGTGAGTGAGTCATGTTTTCCCTGGTTCCACGTCGATGAATTGATGGATCATGGTTGGGGGTCCATTGCGGCAGCGATCCCGGGAACAAACTCTTGCCGCCCTTGCGTTGGACCGTCAACAATCCTACAAACCTTGAGGATGTGTGCATATGCATGGTCCACGTGCATGCAGATATATGGTCTACATCTACGTGCATGCATGTTACTGATATTATGATACAGTACAGCATACTGTCCGAGTGCAATGCACGAGACGAAAGTCGTCTACAGAGTACAGAGGCATCGATCCCTACAAGAAAACTTATGCATCCCCCTGGTCCCTGCACTGCACATCGGGCCCGGCCCTTGTTGCCCCCGACACGGCGCCACCCGCCTTTACCTGCAATCCGGTGGGAGCGAGAATGTGCAGGCACATGGGGCGCTTCCTGGAAAGCGGCAGAGAACCCACCGCACGTAGCCATCTCGCCATGGCCATGCCCCGATCCCGTAGAGAAATCTCGAATCGCGCTTTCGGGCAAAATGAATATACCGCACCTGGCCCTCCCATGGAAACGGAAAGGGGGCAAGGCCGGCCGTCCCCAAGGGGCGCCAAAGCTCCGTCTCTCTCTGGCTAGGTTGGCCACGCCGAATTAGCTATGGGATGACGCGGCCACGAACGTGGACGACCGCGCGCGCCTTTCTGATCCGCCGGTGACTCGGCCGGCCCGGCTGCTGACTCCGCATGCCCGCTGCCTTTGCCAAAAGGATCCACCACCGCGCGCGCGCGGCCGCCTATAAAAGCCCGGCCACCGCAGCGGCACTCCGGTACCAATCCCCGATACCTTACTCGCTAAGTTAACCCACCACCACCACCAGCGCAGCGCAACGCACGGCGGACCTAGTTGATCGCTCGTTCTTCGTTGAGCTTTCCGCAGCAGCCAGCCAAGATGAAGTCCAGCAGCGGCGGCCATGTCGTGGGAGTGCCGGTGACCTCCAAGGCGTATGGGATTGAGGAGAAGGCGCCGTCGGCCAGGGACGGCCAGTCGTTCAGGAAGGCCGACGGCGATCACCTTGCTGTCTCCTTGACGAATCCCAGCCCCTACACGTCCTTCGGCTACAAGCACAGTAAGTCCCGATCATTCATGCATGCATGGCCGTATTTTGCCATCGAACTTCTGACGCATGCATGCAAGAGCAAAAATGTTGAGGCTTATGCTAATTAAATTGTGTGTTGATTCTGCAGGCAGCAAGGGTCAGGTTGTCCACTGGGTGAGCAAGCTGAGCAGAAGGGCGCAAGGCTTCCGTGAGCATGGTGAGTAGCACGCACTACTCGTGCATACATCTGTGATTCAGTTGAAGTGTTGATACGTGAAAGGTGCATGTGTTCTGACCAACATTGTTCACCGTACGCAGTGACCCTGGGTCCCAAGATATCGGAGACAGTGAAGGGGAAGCTGAGCCTGGGGGCCAAGATCCTGCAGGCCGGCGGCATCGAGCGCGTGTTCCGGAAGGCCTTCACGGCCGAGAAGGGCGAGCGGCTGGTGAAGGCGCTGCAGTGCTACCTCTACACCACCGGCGGGCCCATCGCCGGCATGCTCTTCGTCTCCACCAAGCGGATCGCCTTCCGCAGCGACCGCCCCGTCACCGTCACCTCCCCCAGGGGCGACGTGGCGCGCGTCTCCTACAAGGTGGTCGTCCCGCTCAAGCGGATCGACAAGGTGCGGCCCAGCGAGAACGTCGACCGGCCGGAGGAGAAGTACATCCACGTCGCCACCGTCGACGGCTTCGAGTTCTGGTTCATGGGCTTCGTCAGCTACCAGAGGTCCTGCAAGTACATGCAGCAGGTCATCGGCGGCGTCGCGGAGCTGCAATGACTAGCCGGGCGGCGCGGTCCGCCGGAGGAAGACGTACGCGAGGCCCGCCGTTTGTTCCGTCGGCACGATGAGAAGTGGAGTTGTGGGCTGCCGCTGCTGCTGCGCCATCTTTTGCTGTGGAGCAGTAGTGGCAGCCCTGGCTGGAATTGCTCGATCTTATTTCGGATCGGAGCAACTTGGATCCTTCCGCGTACGATTTGGATTGGCTTATGTTTTTCCAAGCGATTGCTTAATTTGTACTAGGATGGACAAAGAAATTAACCGTGCTGCGTGTGAATGAATGGAAAGGCAGTTGTTCAAAATTACTATTCTTATCAATGATCTTAATTCTTAAGCAACCTAGACTTACCTCGGCTCAGCACACATTAACAACGAGCGAGCTCAATAGAACTCTAGCTGCCCTAACAAAAATGAACTCTAGATAGAATTAAATTTCAAAGTTGGCTGATAGTTGGCTTGTAATGATCTTGAGTCGATCTCAGACCATTTTTAGAAAAATAAAAAAACTACAAAAATCTCATGCATGATGATAATCATGATTATGTAAAATTTGGCAATTATGTGTGCTTCTGTGTAAAATGCTAAAAAAATCATGCCTGTTCGAGATAATGATATTTCCATTCGAAAACATAAGAATGTAGCAAATTATTCTGATTTTCATCATTCTGTCTCCAAGATAAAGCGCCTAGTATGACTATGTAGTCAAAATAGACAGAGCTGGCCTTGCTCAAACTCGGCTAACTATTGAACCGAGCTAACAAGAAGCTCATACTCTGACGTGGAGTTTCTACGCCTGAGCTCATATGCTCCTAGTGCGAACAGTAAAATAAATAAAATAGAAAATATTTCAAAAAAATCTGAAATTTTTGTGTGGCATACTTTAAGTAATATTTATTGTGCATGCAAAATTTCATCACGAAATAATATTAGTGGAAGGCGTGGTAAAAAAGAACAAAATCGATGCTGAAAAATGTTACTTTCAAACGCATTTTGGATCTCTGATTTTTTTTGGTCATGACTTCACCAATGTGATTTCGTGATTAAAATTTTGCAAGCGCAACAAACATTTCTTAAAGTACGCCACAAAAAAGTTCAGAATTTTTTGAAATGTTTTTCTATTTTATTTATTTTACTGTTCACACCAGGAGCATACGAGCTCAGGTGTAGAAAGATACTTTCCCTCGTACTCAACCAACTTTCTTTTGAGTCGGTCTTCAGTCAAGCTAAAGTTTTGTTTGCTCTTGAGTAGTTCACGACCCTCGGACTTTTCTTGCAACCATTTTGTCCCTGCAGACGATTGTGCCCCAAAGTTCTTCTTTCACATGTTCGACATCTTGTTCATGGGCTTCTCGAGCTATCAGGTTTACTTGCACCATTTTTAGACCTATTTTTTCACTCAACACCCGTCTCACAGGCTTGGGGCCAAAGGGAAAACCTTGAACGACACTCATCCAAATAAATCTTATTTGACGAACATTGCATCAAATATTTGGGAAGTCGCATGTGAAGAAGGGGTGTGTGTGTGTGGGTGGGGGGGGGGGGGGGGGGGGGTGGTTCTCTTGAATTTTTTTCCTTTTGGTTTCGGTTTGAATCTTTCCCCTTTATTTCTCCGTTTACCGCTTTTTATTTTTCATTTTTCTTGTTTTCCCTTTTCCTTTTATGTTTTATAAAGTAAAATATGAAATTTTTTGCGGGGAAAAGTAAAATATGATGAACAATTATCAAACGCATAATAAATACTTTTTAAATACATGATGAACATTTTTATAATAAACATGATATAATTTATAATACATGGTGAATATTTTTCAATTTCTTATCACATTCTTTTAAATATTTAAACTTTCTTTAACAATATTTAATATAAACATCATAATATGTTTTACTATTCTTATCGTGACATCATAATATATGCATTTCTACGAAAAGGAATGGTTGTTTGCCTGACAATTTGCGGAATCACTCAGACACCCAGGTAACCCATCGACCACTGCAGTCTGACGTGATACAAGAAAATCAAGCCCACCTGCCACAGTTTAACCAGAAAAGATGTGAAATCACTAGTTGAGGAATACTCGTCACAAAAATCACTCTCACCTCTTCAGGTTACAACAAGTGGCGTGCTGCATGTTGCAACACTTGTCGCAACATAGAAGTTTTTCTTTTTTCCCTTGATTCGTTTATTCAAAATGTTTTATCTTTTAAACCGTGCGTCCAAATCTCGAACTGTTTTCATTGTTGGATTCCTCGCATCGAAATTTCAAAACTAGATCCCATGTTGATAGGTTTTGATGAATATTTTTTCACCAAAAACCCGCACACAAAAAACGGAAGAAAAAGCCAAACGAGGTGCTTAGGTTTTTTTTCATTTCCGAAAGAGGCACGCCCATGCCTCTCGCGAAAGTACAACCATGCCTCTCGGGGAAGCAAAACCATGCCTCTCACGAAAAGAAAAAAAACAGACAGCGCGTTTTTTCGTTTTCGAGAGGCACGGCCGTGCCTCTCGCGAAAGAAAAAAAACAGAAAAGACGTTTTTTCTCTTTCCGAAAGGCACGTCCGTGACTCTCGCAAAAGCACAACCGTGCCTCTCACGGAAGGAAAAAAATGCGTTTTTTTCGTTTCCGAAAGACACAGTCGTGGCTCTTGCGAAAGCACAACCGTGCCTCACGCGAAAGGAAAACCGTGCCTCTCGTGGAAGGAAAAAATAGAAAACTAATTTTTTTTTCATTTCTGAAAGGCACGGCTATGACTCTCGCGAAAGCACAACCGTGCCTCTCGCGAAAAAAAAAATAGAAAACACATTTTTTCGTTTTCAAAAGGCACGGTTGTGACTCTAGCGAAAACACAACCGTGCCTTTCGCGAAAACAAAACCATGACTGTTGTAAAAGAAAAAAACATGTTTTTTCCGCACAAAAATATTTATTTTTCGATTTTTTTTATCCAAAAGCTAAGGAAGACCGGTGGAAAACCGAAATGTTGAAAAAGCCTGAAAAAACCGTTTAAAAAACCAAAAATGTGTGCGGAAAAAAATCCGGAGGAAACGCCTAGAGCGAGACACGTAACGGGCGGCTGAAAGCATGCTAAGTGGCATTGATCGTTGCAAAGTTTCCGAAGAAGCGCCCGTTTACTAGTTGCTGCCGAAAAGATGGCACATCGCACGACTTTAGGTGCCGCTACGAAACAGGCATGGCTAGGGCTTGCTGAGAAAGGTAATGCCGCGCGCCTCAAGGAAGGCCCCCGAATGGGCCGGCGCGGTGACACTGCGTTCATGGGTTAGTTTTCCTTTTTTATTTTTTTCCGTTTTGCAGTTTTGTTTTATATATTTTAAATACACTAGTAAAAAAGCCCGTGCGTTGCAACGGGAGATTTTTTTCATAACCTTCAATGGCCATGGCCACGCTTTGTTGCATCATCGAGATACGCTATCACTCTCAATTTCGTGGAACCATGAACAATTTTTAAAATCATGATCATTTTTTTAAAACTCGTGCACATATTTGAAATCATGAACATTTTTAAAATTGTGAACACTTTTTCAAAGTTTTTAACATTTTCCAAAATCAAGAATATTTTTTGAATTCATGAACATTTTATACTTGCAAACATTTTTTAAAATTGTGAACATTTTTTATTTTATGTGCAAATGGACAAACCAAATGATGGATGAAAATATGGTAATAAGCAACATATAAAAAAAAGAGTAAGAAACATCCGTGTCTTTAATAGAAAAATGAAAGTACTAATTAAGGGTGCAACATAAAAATAATTTTAAAAATAATTAACATGGGAGATAACATTATATTTAGAATGTACAAAATTTTCTGGGCTTTTTTCATATTTAGCATGCTAAATTTAAAGTTGGGGTTTGAAAGATGAATATTTAAAAAAATACTTGAATCTGCAAAAAAAAGTTAAAAGAGAATATTTTGGCCGTATTGTACTGTGTAGACACACTGTTAAGAGACACTTGGCGTTGGCAAGGTAGCCCTATACGCGAATCAACCTGTGGTTGAGTTGGTTAGGTGGACAGTGGTATCCCCAACCCACCAGGGTTCAAATCCTGGTGCTCGCATTATTTCTGGATTTATTTCAGGATTTCCGGCGATGCGCTTTCAGTGGAAGGAGACGTTCCCGTCGACGACGAGGCGCCTACGGTATATGAGCGCTTGTGTCTGTACTGATGCTAAAAAAAAGGTAGCTCTATACTACGGCAATTGAAATTCGCAAAAAAAGGGTGCAAAAATGGGGATTACCAGGTTTCGAACCAAGGTCTCCTGATCGTGGAGAAACACCTAGGCTAGTAGGCTAGTTTGTTTGGTTATGTTTTGTAAGGACATTTATTTAGATGAACCAAGCTCTATCGGTGGCGGGTTAAGAAAGAGAAAAACGAATCGTTTTTTTTTATTTACAGATGGTATAGATGGGTAATTTTTATCAATTTAGAGGGTAATTTTAGTGACGGACGACCAGAAGCGGTAGCCGTTTTATTAGTAGATAAAGATATATCCCAAAAGACATTTTACTTAATTTTTTTAAAAAATCACTGCATAGATAAAAAATGTCAGATTCTCAACAAAAAAAATGTCATGCAGTGTAAAAACAGTGTTCACCCATGCAGTGTAAAAATAATGTTCATGCAACCTATAAGAAATGTTGATAGCGACCAGAAAATATTCGTGACATTAAAAAATGTTTGTGCATATCAATAATATGTTCATTACGTTTAATTTTTAATACAATTAAAAATTCTGTTTAATTTTAGAAAATGTTTCGTATCTTCAAAAATTATGTGATATTAAAAATGGTTAAAATTGTACGTAAAATGTACAAACTTTTGTACAGTTAAAATGTTCCGTGCAATAAAAAAAGTAATTTTGTATTAGAAAACTGTTTATATGTATTCAAAAAATCTTTAAAATTATATTTAAAAAATGTTCATCATGTCTTGAAAATGTTCAGCATTGTTCTAAAAAAACATGCTACGCGTGTATACGGAAAATGGACAACGTGTATTGAAAAAGATTATTTTTGTGAGTGTATTGAAAAAAGAAGAAAATGAAAAGGAGAAAGAAAAGGAAGCGAAAAACTTAAGAAACACAAAAAAAATTGAAGAAAGAAACATAGGAAACCGAAGAAACCTATATTAAAGAAAGGGTGAAAGGGAGTAAATACATAAAGTGAATGAAATTGAGAAGGAAAATGTGAAAACCGATAAGAAGTCACACCAGAGCATTGCGGCTTGCCGATCGAGGGCAAGACATACCATGCCGCCGAAGCGGTTGGGCATGATGCAAACAAGCCCCGCACGTGGCGTTCGCAAAACCTGGTCGATCCGCGTGTCCTGATCGACCACAGCTTATGTGTTGAGCTTGACGTAGCTGGAGCTGGGAGGAGCCAAATTAGGTTGGTTGGGGAGCAACAAGCTGGCTAGCCGGACGGATTCGCAACGGCTCGGCCGCCCCGCTGCTTGCGCATGTACGGCCTTATCCCCAACTAGCGTGCTTGTGAACCTGTCTGAGCGGTGACGAGTACCGACCTCAGAAGAGAAAGAAACAATCAACGACTATGCATTTGAATTTGAATTACATAGATCCTCTGCATGTTGTTTAATTTGCTTACTACTACAAAGCGTGTATCCACTGACAGCTTGCCTGTTGGCCACTGGCTGCATGCATGCCGGACTGTTTCCCCGTGCATTCGTGTCGCCCAATTTCCTAGAGCATGGAAACTCCCACAGTACCACAATTCAAACGCTTGATTCGCTTTTTTTTTTCTAGAAATGAAGGATGACCCCGGTCTCTGCATCTGAGAGATGTATACGGTCATTTTATTGATTATTTTTGAGGACCTTACAAAGTATTACAACAATGTGTCTGAATCCACCATCTTAACAACATATGCCGCTACTCCTATCCAAAATGATGAAGGGGTACTAGCTGGGCCACTACCCAGACCACTCACCTAAGCCTAACATCAAAAGCCGGAAACCGAAACACATTCGGAAGCCCCAGCCGAGCCACATACCGAGTCTGGGGCACAATCCGGTCAGACGCACTCGTGTGTCGTCACCGCCATCTTCCACAGTTCCGTCTTCATATCATATTGAGGCTTCTACCTTGTCTGGCCACGCATGCCCCGGTTCTTACATAACCGAGAGGGTATTGGGATACACTCCAGACTGTCGGGTCCCGAGGTTGAAGCGAAAAGGTCCGCCACGACAAACGATCTACAATCCGGCTAGAAGGCATCATACATGTCACTTTAAAATTACATAGTCAATTTGACCGGTTGAATTCCTCTTCAATAACATCCAATATGCTGTCTAGTCTACAGTCCTGTTGGAATACTTTGCGGCCAATCCTACTTGGCCGTACACTAAACTCGCAGGGATCTCCTTGCCATCAGGCCCCACAGGTCCGACTTCGGCCATGCGGTCCGGGTCAGCCTTCGTGTACCGTGTCTTCACCATTGCCCAGGCTTCCCTGGCACCCTGACGGCAGGCCGATATCTTTCATAATCGGAAGCGCCGCCGTGCTCCCTTCAGTTTTTCCGCAAGCTCTCCAAGGCCTTCGGGTATATGGAGACAGACGGCCACAAGGCCTGGGCGACGCCTTGCATCACCTGCTGAACTCGTTCATGCAACCGCGAGAGCTCAGGAAGAAGATCACCCGCTGAACCAGGCATCTCCTCGGCAGGACGACCTGTTAGCATACCTACAAACATAACTCTGTCAGCCAGCTTCCTCGCCGAACTCTTTTTTCAAAGTTTGTTCAAGCACTTACTAAATATGCCGCGTTGAAGCCGCCGATTCTCCTTAACAGAGTCCGACAGTTGGGCACGAACATATTTTAGTTCCACGCCCAGCTTGGTGTTGGCATCTTGGAGATCATTCTTCTCCTGCCTCACCCTCGTCAGCACGCTCTCACCGGCCTTCAGCTGGCGTATGAGCTGTTGCTTATCCGGAGTTACTCCGGCGTCATCTGCAATTTTATCGTCAGATCGGCATATACGCCGCATTCTAAATATGATACTTATCATTCAAAGGATATGTTACCAGAGGGGGTCTCTTCGTACTCCCCTGCCGCGGCCAGTGCGGCCTGAAGTTGGGCCTTGCACTCTTCCAGCTCCTGGAACAGTTGAGTATTCTTTTTTGTAAGAACCTGCATAACAAATGATCCTTAAATCAGTTATCCTAACTGTTTCAAGTCGAGGGGCTACTGATATATATAATCATCAAATTTTCTCACCCGTATGTCTTTTACATACTGCTCCGTGGCTCTGGCTAGACCATTTTGAGCGGCGTGGAGGTGCGTGTCTCCCGAGCTGAAGGCATCTAATGCCTCTTGGGAGAAACAAGCGTCACGAAGAACAGTCCGGCGACGCCTGTGGTTCATGGCACTTTCACCTCGGAATTGGTGGCGGACAGTTTGTCCGCCTCATATTCGTTCCCGCCTCCGAATCCGGCCTTGGAGCTTGGCTGGTGGAGGCGCGATGGGTAGCCTCTCCGGGCATAGTCCGGCGAGCGCTCTTTTTCCTGAAAAGAAGGCATGGGCGTCAGTATGCCTCTTAGAATAATGGCTTGCAATAAAGACGGCCCGTCGTACCACCGCGCCGGCGTCTCAATCCGGACTGCGGGTCTTTTCAGCCCGCCTGGCCTCTCGGCCCCTTGTTGGCTAGTTGCCACAGGCTCGGCCTTCTGCCTCGAGGACCTCCCCTGCAAAACACAGTTGTTATACGACAATCAAAAAGTGCAAGGACGGATCCCTTTTTAAGTGCTGGGACTTCGGTCTCAGTCACCTATGAGGCTGGAACTAGCCCAGGGTAGTCGGCTGTAATGGCCACCAAGGCGTTGTCATTATTCCATTGGTAAAATACCCCATCGATCAGCTCCATAGATATGTCCGGATCCTCCTAGGAGGCCGGGTCAAGGGACCGTCCAGGGTCCTCGGGTTGTGGAGGGCTGTTTATCTCCTTTATTGCTTGGCGCAGCTCCTGCGATGAAATCGCTAGAATAAATACTTAACTACGGGAATACGAAATGGATGGGCGATAAAAAGTCTCCGCTTACCCAGCTCGGAGGATTGTACATAGAAAATCCGCCCTGCGGGTTGACACGAAGGAATTCCTCCGCTTCTGCCTTGTACAAAGTGGATAAGATCTTTATTAGATCGGCAGCTGATCCCGGCCCTTTGTGGCCGTGGCGGGTGGCGTCATCCTCCCCATTGAAATCCCACATGGGGTGGCCTCTATACTGAAGCGGTTGCACCCCCCGCATGATACATGTGGCCATGACCTCGATCATGGTCAATCCGGATCAAGCTAAAAAACTTATCCGGCTCATCAGGTAAAGAATGTCCCTGTCATCTTCCTCTAGGGAGCTCCGTGGACGCCAGCTCCGGTGCTTCTTTAAAGGGGCGTTGTCGAACTCAAGAAGACCAATCCGAATAGGATCTGGGAGGGGGACATCTTCTATATAAAACCATTCTGAAGGCCAGTCTTCGGACGTCTTCTTTGGGGTCCCGGACAGGTATCCGGTCCCGGCAATACGCCACACTTCGGCTCCGCCCACTTGATATATTGACCCCTTCTGAGAACGGGGCACAAGGCAGAACATCTTCTTCCACAGAGCGAAATGAGCCTCATAGCCCAAAAACAACTCGCAAAGGGCTACGAATCCCGTGATATGCAGCATGGAGGCAGGCGTAAGGTTGTGCAACTGGAGGCCGTAGAACTCCAGGAGCCCCCGGAGAAATGGATGAATTGGGAATCCAAGCCCTCTTACCAAATAAGGGACAAGGCATACCCTCTCTCCCTTGGAGGGATTGGGAAGGCTCTCCGCTTGCTCTCCGCCATTATAGGTGGCAAGCCCGGCTCGAACCGGGACCAGGTACGATGGGGGAAGAAATCCCTTGGACTGAAGCATCACTAATTTGCTGTGCGGGATGGAACATCTCTCCCAATCTCCAGGCTTGGAGCTGGGGGTGCGAGAGGAGGAGCTGCGTCGACCGGCCATGATGGAATGGATCTCTGTCGGGTGCACTCCGATGAAGGCTTGCCAAGGGAGGATGGTGTAATTTGGATCTGAATCCTCGTCTTTTTAAATAGGCGGCTCGGGGGGTAAATGTGAAAACACCCTGGCTCTTCACATTCGCCCAACACATGGAAAGTGGCCATTATTGGGCATAGAAGCCAAGGAGTACAAACATTCATAAGAAACCGGACACTATTTCGACAGGTACACGGAGTTTGGAGAGGAACCCGCCTTGCAATGCCGAAGACAATAATGCGTGCCGGACTCATCGTCATTGAAGCCTGGTTCGGGGGCTACTGAGGGAGTCCTGGATTAGGGGGTCTCCGGACAGCCAGACTATCTCCACTGGCCGGACTGTTAGACTATGAAGATACAAGATTGAAGACTTCGTCTCGTGTCCGGATGGGACTCTACTTGGTGTGGAAGGCAAGCTAGGCAATACATATATGGATATCTCCTCCTTTGTAACCGACCTTGTGTAACCCTAACCCTCTCCGGTGTCTATATAAACCGAAGGGTTTTAGTCCGTAGGACAACAATCACAACGTACAATCATACCATAGGCTAGCTTCTAAGGTTTAGCCTCTCTGATCTCGTGGTAGATCTACTCTTGTAACACCCATATCATCAATATTAATCAAGCAGGACGTAGGGTTTTGCCTCCATCAAGAGGGCCCGAACCTGGGTAAAACATCGTGTCCCCTGCCTCCTGTTACCATCCGGCCTAGACGCATAGTTCGGGACCCCCTACCCGAGATCCGCCGGTTTTGACACCGACAAGGCCCTTCTCGGAGGAAGTAACAGCCCTACATCTCGGAGCCCGGAGGCAGTCGACTGGATTATATGTGTGTGAGTTACAGGGGGTGCGAACCCTTGTGCCTGTGGAGGGGGGGTGCCTTATATAGAGTGCGCCAGGACCCCAGCCAGCCCATGACACAAAGGGTTTAAGGTACATTGAAGAGAGAATGTTACTGGTAACGCCCACATTAAAGTGTTTTGAATGCTAATTAAGCCTATGAGTAAATGCTCGACCGTTGCATATGCAGAGTGGCTTTAGCTCTTCTGCCTGTTGAGTGACTTCTGCGACGGTCGAGTGACATCGATTCTTCCGAGTGGAATGTTTCCGGTCGAGTGAATGACGATACTCTTTGGATGATCCTGGCTTTAGGGTGTTGTCCTAGGGGAGGATGTCTAGGTCAGGTCTACGACCCTACCCTAGGTACGTAGCTTCATCATTAGCCCCCGAATGGTTCAAGGTTCGAGTGGAGAAGAAGTTGATGATCCTTCCGATTCAGCTTTTGTGCTTTGAGAGTGTCTCGTCCAGAGGTCGAATGAACCTTCATGATGGCTTCAACTGCTTGTTCAGTCGCCTTGATCCATTCTTGGTTTTGTCGAGTGAACTTTCGTTGTTAAGTTTCGAGTGTTGATATGGAAAAAATCTTCCGTCTGAAGGGTTGTTCCGCTGCCTGCGGATTTCGCGGGATTCGAATTTTGGGAAGCGCGCCGGGCGGGGGAGGCTGCAGTAATCGGGACGGATTAGGCAGGCCGCCTCGATCTCCGCGCCACCTTTTTTGCCATGTATCGCGCGCGCGACTATTGCGGGATTTGGTAAGATCGTCCGGGCCTACAAGCCAGTCACTCGGAAGCGACCTTATATAAGATGCCGGACCGGGGCCTTCGAACAGTGCACCCCCATTCTTCTTCCTCCTCCTCAGATTCCTCCGCTGCGCCTGCTTCTGCTCTCGACGTCGTCGCCCCGCTCTAACTCGATTCGCTGCCATGGGGAAGGAGAAGACGGTGGCGTTGGAGCGTGCGAAGAAGGCGACGGTGAAGGCGAAAGGGAAGAAGACCAGCCGGGGCGGATCTTCGTCGAGGTTCGGCCTGCCGCCTGGCTGGATCCAGGGCGACTGGATCCGCTCGACAATCAGTCAAGATGACGTTGATGACCTGGTGGAGGGGGGACTGATCCCCCATGAGTCGGCGCGGTTCCCGGGGAACGAGACCAAGCCGCAGCCGTAGGAGGGTGAGTGCGTCCTCCTCGCCACTCATGTCGACCGCGGGTTTTCTTTGCCTCCCCACCCTTTCTTTCGCGGTTTCTTGAACTTCTTCGGGGCTCAACTCCACCACTTTTCTCCAAACACCATCGTGTACCTCGCTTCGTACGTGTCTATGTGCGAGAATTTCTTGGATTGCCGACCACACTGGGTCTCTTCAAGCACATATTCACATGTCGCTCCCAGACGGTCAAGAAGGCCAACCCGAGTGACGAGAGGACACATGTGATACAGATGTGTGGGGGTCTTGGAATCCAAATGAGGAACAAGAGCACCTTCCCAGCTATAATCCTACCCGACTCAGTCCGGGGCTGGCAGTCGACCTGGTTTTACTGCAAGGACCAGCCGAACCCGGGTCAGTCGACTGGACTTCCCCCCTTTTCCATGGCTCGAGTGGAGAAGCCCTCCTCCTTGAGAGTGATCCCGGAAGAGAAGGCGCAGGTGAAGGTGTTGGTCGAGCGGGTCGTCCAACTTGTCCGCGACGGAGTGACTGGTATGGACCTGCTGGAGGTCTTCCTCAGTCGACGCATCCAGCCACTCCAAGCTCGTGACCATCCGATGTGGATGTACTCGGGACTCGAGGATTCCACTCGGATCCACCCGGAGGATGTTAGTGAGGACACAGTGGAGAAGTGGCTGAGAGGTATTACCGGCCACAAGGATAATCCCCGGGGGTCTAGGAGGATGGTTCCATTCGACCATTTGCGCCAGCCGAAACAGGTACGATTCTGCATTGTCGAGTGTCTGCTTGATTCACAATGTAAGATCTTGTTGACGGTCGACTGTCTTTCTTTTGTTCATTGTATTTTTAGGCTCTTCTTGATATGTACTCTATGCCCAATGGAGTGCAGGAGCAAAATGTCGAGGAAGAGGCGAGCGGGGGCGAGAGTGGCGAGTGGCACTCGGATGCAGAGGAGGACGAGGAGAGAGACGACCCGAGTGACGAACAAGAGGTCGACTCGCCTCCTTGCAGAGAAAGGAGGTCCAAGCACGTTCACGACCCGGCAAACACCCCTGACCTGGTGGCCGCACCGATTGGGAAGTCTTCAAAGCGCCCTCGGACGTCTTCTCCAGTGCTGACTGATAAGGGACCGAAACAGCTAAATACCGTGCCGCCTCCTACGCCGAAACTATTGAAGGCCACATCCTCCAAACTGCCGAAGGCTTTGTCCAGAATCAAAGTGACCATTCCCACCATCTCTGGGTAATCATCTGACCCGATCTTTTGGTCGACTCGAGCAACAGAACATAACCGACTAAAAGTTGACATTTGCAGTGCTGCTACCTCTGGAACTTCTTCCCGCCAATACCGAGACGAGGAAATGGAAGACGCGGTTACCTCCAACCAAGGTAAAATTCTCGTGATCTTGTTCTTGATTATTTGGTCGATCAAATTCTGGTGATTCACTTGGGGTCGACTGATTTATTTGCAGCCCCACCCAACGTTATCGAGCTTCCGGATGATGATGAAGATGTGGCCCCGAATCAGTAGCGGCTGGCAAGACATCTCAGCCGGGGCTGACGACGGAACCAACTGTCCAACAACCTGAAGATGCAGGTGAGGCCTCTGTAACTTTTGTTGTCCCATTGTCGAGTGAGTGCCCTGCACCGTCGATTGTACCAGTGTTTGCTTCAGCCGCCCAACCTCATGTCTCGGAGCTCCAAGCTGCCACATATGGGCCGTCTGCCCCTTTCTTCACCAACTATCATGTTCTGGAAAGCCAGTCGGACGCTGCTATGGAGGCTATCCATCAGGTTAACGTGATGATGGAGCAGATGAAGACGGTGCACGAGAACAGTCGGGCTGCTTACAATGCCAGCGCGGCTCTTCGGGCCAATGTCCAGGTAAGTTGGCTTTCAACTAACCTTGTTCTATTAGGATATGCTACCTGAAATATTTTCTTTCATACAATCTCTTATTGTTTGTGTTGAATCTGTACACCCACTGGGTGTTTTGTTGTCTTTAGCATTTACGCTCTTCCACTCGGCCTGGGTGAGTGGGATTTGAACCGGTGGGGGCACGCTAAGTGCACCCACTGGGTGTAGTCCCCGAGACCGCAGTCGACTGCGGGAAGTCAACTAGGGTCTGAGTACTTTTCACTTTCCTTTCTTCCACTCGACCCGGGCGGACCGGCCGAGTGGGATCTAAACCAGTGGGGGCACGTCAAGTGCACTCACTGGGTGTAGTCCCCGAGACCGCGGTCGACCGCTGGTAGCCGGCTGGGGTCTGAATAGTTCTTCTCTCTTTCTTCTCTTTTTTTACTCGACCTGGGCGAACCGGTCGAGTGGGGTCTGAATCAGTGGGGGCACGCCAAGTGCACCCGCTGGGTGTAGTCCCCGAGACCGCGGTCGACTGCGGGCAGTCGGCTAGGGTCTGAGTAAACTTTTAAGTTTTATTCACTCGGAAGTAAATAATCTTTGATCTTGTCGATTGACATGTCTTTTACCTTCTGCAGAAATCTTGTACTCTCATTTCTAAGTTCACCAATTTGAGGAGAAGCAGAGGCAACTCAACCTTGACTTGGAGCTGGCCCAACAAAAGTTGAAGAAAGCTCAAGATGAAGCTGCTGGTATGGAAGGTAACTACCTGGCGACTGTTCACGTCGATCGTCCTTTAAAATATTTCTTCGATCTCTTATTTGATCTGATTGCTTATTTTGCAGAGAAAATGAGGTTGGCTCTGGAGAAGATGGACTTGGACCTTGCAGCTGCGCAGAAGGAAGCTCAAGATAAGACTGCCCTTGCAGACCAGAAGCTGGCTTTGGTCGGAGTGCTGGAAGAAGAAGTAAGCAAGCTGAAGTCCTTTGTCACTGAATCTAACCGAGAGGTAACTCGTCTGAAGAAGGATAAGATGGCTCTGAATGAGAAGCTGGAGTCCGCGGCTCGTAAGAGAAATGACGTGGAAGCCTATCTGAGAACTCTTGCCAAAAAGCTCTATCTTATGCTGGAAGGTACTCCTTTTAATCCGACTGCTTTACTGCTTGCAAGTTAACCCTGTCCAGTCGACTCACTAACTCTTTGAGTGCGGAATTCTGCCAAAACTTTGACGAGGAAACTGGACGGATCGAGACAGGTTTAGACCCTATCGTTTCTCCAGTCAGCGACGAGGCTTCCATTAATGTGCTTCGACTGGAATCCCGTGTCGCCGGTGTCACAAGTTATCTCGCTCGTCTGAAGGTGGCAGTTTCACGGATCGACTCATCACTCTGGCCAAGGGCGACGCTTCAAAATGACCTTGAATCTCTGATGACTCGGCTCAACGAGGTTCCTGGTCAAGTGCAAGAGTGGAAGAAGTCCTCTGCCCGGTGTGGTGCTGACGTGGCGTTGTCCTTGGTAAGAGTCCACTGCAAGGAAGCTCGCGAAGACAAGCTGGCGGCGATCAAGGTCGCCAACACCAAAAGGCACGATTTCCAGTCCTTTATGGAGACTTTCATAGCTGCTGCCACTCGGATTGCAGATGGAATCGACTTGGACGAATTCGTTGAACCTGCCAGCCCTCCTCCTGCCGAATGAACAAACTTTGAGATTTAAACTTGCCTTAAATTTGCCTCGGGATGCCGAGTGGTTGCTGTAACCATTAAACTCCTTCGGGCTTGATGCTCGAATACTTTTGATCCGTTGCCTGGATTTTTTTTATCTATGTGAACTTGGTTTATTTCTGAATATGTTTGTATTTGCCTTCACATAGAATTTGCTCTTTGGGATGTAGCCATGAAGTGGAGAGTTCAATCGACTTGCGCCTCGTTGTCCTTGCGGACAGGGATGGGGAGCACGTTGTATTTATGGCGTAGCTCGGAGAAAGGGGTCGCAGTCGACCCGCACCTCGTCGTCCTTGCGGATAAGGATGGAGCGTACGTTGTACTTGTGGCGTAGCTTGGAGAAGAAGGCCGTGGTCGACCTTCACCTCGTCGTCCTTGCGGATGGGAATGGAGCGTACATTGTACTTGTGGCATAGCTCGGAGAAGAAGGCCGCGGTCGACCTGCACCTCGTCGTCCTTGCGGATGGGGATGGAGCGTACGTTGTACTTGTGGCGTAGCTCGGAGAAGAAGGCCGCGGTCCACCCGCACCTCGTCGTCCTTGCGGACAGGGACATACTTTAAACCTTAGGAAAGTGCTGGACTGCAACTAAGCCTCCGAGTGGGAGGGTTGCTCACCACTTGGTAGGATTTTTTAAACTTAGGCGAGTACTGGACTGCAGCTAAGCCCCTGAGTGGGAGGGTTGCTCACCACTCGGTGGGATTTTACAAACTTAGGCGAGTACTGGACTGCAGTTAAGCCCCCGAGTGGGAGGGTTGCTCACCACTCGGTAGAATTTTACAAATTTAGGCGAGTACAGGACTGCAGCTAAGGCCTCGAGTGAGAGGGTTGCTCACCACTCGGTAGGATTTTACAAACTTTGGCGAGTACTGGACTACAGCTAAGCCTCCGAGTGGGAGGGGTTCTCACCACTCAGTAGGATTTTACAAACTTAGGTGAGTACTGGACTGCAGCTAAGCCTCCGAGTGGGAGGCTTGCTCACCACTCGGTAGGATTTTACAAACTTAGGTGAAACGGATTCACAGCTAAGCCCCCGAGTGAGAGACTTACTCACCACTCGGTAGGATTTTCTTTTGAACTTAGGCGAAACGGATTCACAGCTAACTCACCCACTCGGGGGATTTTAGATGCAAATAAAAGCAACAACAATCATTCAAGAGGACTGTAAAGCTCTTGTCTTTGATAAACAAATTATAAAGGTATTTCTCATTACATTTTATTTGAACGAGTACTTAAGTATAAAAGGGCGGAGCAGCTCCGCATTCCAAGCCCGTGGCCCATCCTTCTTATGCTCGACATTGTAAAGGTGGTATGCTCCATTATGGAGCACTCTGGTGACAAGGAAGGGACCTTCCCAAGCTGGGGCGAGCTTGTGTGGTTTCTGCTGATGCACTCGAAGAACCAAGTCACCCTCTTGAAAGGCTCGACCCTTCATGTGTCTAGCATGGAATCGACGGAAGTCTTGCTGATAAATGGTCGACAGATCAAAGCCATCTCTCTTTCCTCCTCTAGGAGGTCAACTGCGTCTTGCAGAGCTTGTTCTGCTTCATCTTCAGAGAAGAGCTCAACTTGTGGTGCATTGTGAAGCAATTCACTCGGTAGAACTGCCTCAGCTCCATAGATCAAAAAGAATGGAGTTCGGCCAGTCGACCGATTGGGAGTTGTCCTTAATCCCCAAAGAACTGATGGAAGTTCATCAACCTAGGTGCCCGCTGCGTGCTTAAGATCTCGCATCAGTCGGGGTTTCAGTCCTTTGAGAATCAGGTCATTTGCTCTTTCTGCTTGTCCATTCGACTAGGGATGGGCGACTGAAGCATAGTCGACTCGCGTGCCTTGTGAGGCGCAGAAGGTTCTGAACTCATCAGAATCGAAGTTCGATCCGTTGTCAGTGATGATGCTGTGCGGAACCCCATACCTGAATGTCAACTCTCTAATGAAGCTGACAGCAGTACTAGCTTCAAGATTCTTAATAGGCTTGGCTTCGATCCATTTGGTAAACTTGTCGACTGCTACAAGCACGTGAGTAAAGCCACTCCTACCAATCTTCAGTGGACCAACCATGTCCAATCCCCAAACAGCAAAGGGCCAGACGAGTGGAATGGTCTTCAAGGCTGATGCAGGTTTGTGCGACATATTGGAGTAGAACTGGCAGCCTTCACATCTATCGACTATATCTTTCGTCATTTCATTTGCTCGTGGCCAATAAAATCCAGCTCGGTATGCTTTAGCCACAATGGTTCGAGAGGACGCATGGTGACCACAGGTCCCCGAATGGATGTCGTGGAGGATCACTCGACCTTCTTCTGGCGTTATGCATTTCTGACTGACTCCAATTGCACTTTCTCTGAACAATTGTCCTCTTATTACAGTAAAGGCTTTGGATCGACGGACGATCTGTCGAGCCTCTTCTTCATCCTCTGGGAGCTCTTTCCTAAGGATATATGCAATGTATGGCACCGTCCAGTCGGGAGTGATGACCAACACCTCCATGATCAAGTCGACCACGGCTGGGACCTCAACTTCAGTCAGATCTGTGGCACTCTTAGGCTGCGGGGGCTCTTCAGCGAAGGGATCTTCTTGAACTGAAGGTGCATGGATATGCTTCAGGAACACATTACTGGGAATAGCTTCTCTCTTGGAGCCTATCTTTGCTAAATCATCTGCTGCTTGATTTTTCAGTCGGGGTACATGATGGGGCTCTAACCCCTCAAATTTCTTTTCCAACTTCCTCACCGCGTTGCAGTAACCAGTCATGGCTGGGCTTTTGACGTCCCATTCCTTCATCACTTGATTGACTACCAAATCTGAGTCGCCATAGACCATGAGGCGACGGACGCCCAGTGAGATGGCCATACGCAACCCATACAAGAGTGCTTCATATTCTGCTTCGTTATTGGAGGAATCAATGTGAATCTGGAGGACATATCTGAGCTTGTCTCCTCGGGGGATACCAGTACCACCCCAGCACCGGAACCATTCAGCATCTTGGAGCCATCAAAGAACATGGTCTAGTGCTCCGAGTGAACTTGAGTCGGCAGTTGTTGTTCAATCCATTCGGTGAGGAAATCCGCTATTGCTTGGGACTTGATAGCTTTCTTTGCCTCGAACTTGATATCTAAGGGAAGGAGTTCAATCGCCCACTTTGCCACTCGACCAGTTGCATCTCTGTTGTTCAGAATCTCTGATAATGGAGCGTTGCTAACGACTGTAATGGAGTGATCAGAGAAGTAATGTGCAACCTTCTTCGTGGTCATATAAATCCCATAAACAAGCTTCTGATAATGTGGATATCTTTGCTTTGATGGAGTCAAAACTTCAGAGACATAGTATACTGGGCGCTGAACTTTGTAGGCTTTTCCTTCTTCTTCCCGCTCGACCGTAAGTACTGTACTGACGACTTGTCCAGTGGCTGCAATGTAAAGTAGTAAAGGCTCTTTGCTGATTGGAGCAGCAAGCACCGGCTGGGTGGAAAGCAGGGCTTTGAGCTCCGCAAATGCTGCATCAGCTTTAGGAGTCCACTCGAACTTATCTGACTTCTTCATCAGTCGGTAAAGAGGCAGTGCCTTTTCACCGAGGCGAGAAATGAATCGACTTAGGGCCGCCAAACAACCAGTAAACTTCTGGACATCATGCACATGCACAGGGCGTTTCATCCGGAGTATGGCACCCACTTTCTTTGGGTTAGCATCGATCCCTCGTTCAGAAACAAGAAAACCGAGTAATTTTCCGCCTGAAACTCCAAACGTGCACTTTGATGGATTGAGCTTGATATCATACCTTCTGAGGTTGGCAAAGGTTTCGGCAAGGTCAGTCAGTAGGTCAGAACCTTTACGTGACTTGACCACAATGTCATCCATGTATGCTTCCACATTCCGACTGATCTGAGTGAGCAAGCACTTCTGAATCATCCGCATGAATGTGGCTCCAGCGTTCTTCAAAACGAATGGCATAGTGACATAACAGAAGCACCCAAATGGGGTGATGAAAGCTGTTTTTATCTCATCGGGTCCATATAGACGGATCTGATGATACCCGGAATAAGCGTCCAAAAAGGACAAACGCTCACACCCCGCAGTCAAGTCGACTATTTGGTCGATGCGAGGGAGAGGAAAGTGATCTTTCGGGCAGGCCCGATTGATATGTTTGAAGTTGATGCAAATGCGAAGTGAGTCGTCCTTCTTTGGGACCATGACAACATTAGCTAACCACTCGGAGTGGTAAATCTCTCGGATAAACTCAGCGGCCAGAAGCCGAGCCACTTCTTCACCGATTGCCTTCCTCTTCTGTACGGCGGACCATCGAAGATGTTCTTTGAATGGTTCACCTTTGGGTCGACTCAAAAACGATGCTCAGCTAGTCCCCTGGGAACACCTGGCATGTCAGAAGGTTTCCATGCAAAGATGTCCTAGTTCTCACGGAGGAACTGGATGAGCGCTTCTTCCTATTTGGAGTCGAGTGTTGTTAAACTGTGAGTCGGAGCAGCATTGGGATCCGTTGGATGAATATGAATCGGCTTCGTTTCACCAGACGACTGGAATGCTGAATCTATGGCAGGCTTCTTAGCTCGCAACAAATCACTCGGATCTGCATTTTTTTGATATTCTTGCAACTCCACTACTGCCATCTGTGCATCGGCAATCTTTGAGCCCTTCTGGAAGCACTCTTCTACCTTCTTTCGACTGCCAGTGATAGTGATCACCCCTTTAGGACCAGACATCTTCAATTTGAGGTACACATAACATGGTCGAGCCATAAAACGTGCATAAGCTGGCCTGCCTAGAATAGCATGATAGGCACTCTGGAAATCCACAACTTCAAATGTCAACTTTTCCTTGCGGTAATTCTTGAAATCACTGAAAACTACATCAAGGGCGATCTGACCAAGTGACGCAGCCTTCTTGCCAGGAATAACTTCATGAAAACTCATATTACTTTCACTGAGTCTGGACATCGGAATGCCCATTCCTTTCAACGTCTCTGCATATAGTATATTCATACCACTGCCACCATCCATCAGAACCTTAGTCAACCGAGTGCCTTCGACTACTGGGTCGACCACCAGCGCTTGCCTCCCAGGGGTGGCTATGTGCGTTGGGTGATCGGACTGGTCGAATGTAATGGCAGTCTGAGACCACTTCAAATAACTGGGTGTCACTGGAGCGACCATGTTCACTTCTCTGTTGATGACTTTCAGTCGACTCTTACTCTCAACATCAGCAAAAATCATCAGAGTGGAATTGACGTGGGGGTAACCATCATCGTCTTCCTCCACATCCTCAACTTTGTCCACTTCCTTCTCCTTTTCCTTGGGCTGTTTCTCTCGGAATTGCTGGATTAGGAGTCGACACTGTCGAGTGGTATGCTTCGGGTAAATGAAATTACCCTCTTCATCTTTTTTGGTGTGAATGTGGCATGGTAAATCTAGCACATCATTTCCATCTTGATGTTTTACTTTCTTGGGGTTCCACGGCCCTTTGGGTTTCCCTTTGAACTTTCCTTGAGTCACGGCTAAGGCTTCACCAGGAGCGGTTGGCTCGGCTTTGCGCTTCTGCTTCCGACTGGAGTTCCCTCCTCCGGCTTCGTGGGCGACTATTTTGTGCTTGCCATGCCGGAGTCGGTCTTCTTATTCACCATTAGTGTACTTTGTGGCAATCTCCATCATCCGAGTCAGAGTCATATCTCCTGTCTGACCGAATTTCAGGTTCAACTCCCAATACTTAACGCCTTCTTTGAAGGCACAAATTGCCTGGTGATCCGATATATTCTCCACCGTGTGGTGCAACGTGATCCATCTCTAGATATAATCTCTCAAAGTTTCATTCGGTTTCTGACGCAACACTGCAATTCTGTCAGCCCTGCTGGCCGTTTGCAAGTACCTTCAAATGTTCTGACAAATACTCGGGCAAGATCTTCCCAAGTATAAATACTACTAGGCGCTAACTGATTTAGCCACGCTCTAGCCGAGCCCTCCAACATCAAAGGAAGGTGCTTCATGGCCACTTCATCGTTGCCACCACCAATCTGTACAGCTACTCGATAATTCTCAAGCCAAGTGTCAGGCTTGGACTCGCCAGTGAACTTACTGACTCCAGTCGCCAACCTGAAGTTGGGAGGAATCACCGCAGCCCTGATGGCTCTGCTGAAGCACTCTGGACCTGAGACATGTACTCCGCTGCTGGTTGGGAAATCTTTGTCGTGACCCTCTCTGTGAGCTCTGTTTCTGTCGACCAGACCCTGAATGAGAATAGATCTCGCATCAAAGCCCGGCTCCCTGGGGTCGACTGGAATCCTTCACCCACCACTGTGAGGACGTCTGTCATCATGCTGCCGAGGCACGTATGACTCATTCCTTGGGGGAGGCGTGGGCACTAGACGATGATCATCGTGATCGAGTCGGTGCTCATACTGCTCGCGGTTTCTGTACTGATCTCGCCGGTCCCCACGTCCTTCACGCCTCGGGGGCGATCTCGGGCTATGAGCTGACTGGACAGTGTCTGCAACTACGGACCTGCTATGGATCCTATTCCGCGACTGAGATACTGCTGTATTCTGCTCTCCCACCGCACGGAGCAAAGCCCAGATTTGCACCAAACCTCGACCATCTTCTGACTGGGAAGGTTGGATTGACTCCGCTATTCGGGCCGCAGCTGTGAGATTCTGGATCGGAGTTCGGTATACCCGAGTCAGAGGCGGAAAAAGTTGGCGTCGACTGGACTCGGGGATACGCTGCCGAGCACGCTCGTCGAGTGCGCGCTAGAGGTTCTCCAGTCGAGTGCGCTCAGCCAAGTTGGCCAGGCACGCCTCCTCCAAGTCCTGGGCCTCAGGGGTTTCTCCAACGATAGGAGTGTGAAGTGCATCCATGTTCCGACGGCGAATTTCTTCCCTTCGCTGTGAAGAGACGGGTTCAGGGCAGTACTCTTCGTGAACACGTGATAGATCACCGTCCCCATCGCCTTCGTCTTCACGGGTGAAGCCAGGAGGACTGCGTGGTCCATTGCCCATCAAAACTTCTGCCACGGGGTCGCTGCTGTCGCACTCGGATGTAGTCTCTACGGAGCCAGTCGAACAGGCCATAGAGAGTTTTGTCGGGCTCAATTGCCGTGACTTGGGGGGTGGCCGACTAGCGAGCCACCGCATGCCTCACCCACCGCTGAAGCCTCGATCAACCGGAACGCTTGCTCCGGCGGGTTGCAGGGAGGGAGGTCAGCACATGAGCCGACCGATACTAAGTCGACGGCTGCCGTAGGAGGACGCCATGGACGCAGCGCGAAAGTGCATTGCCCCGCGGATGTGGAGCGTCTCGACGTCAAGTGGCGCTTCTTGGAGCCAAGCGGAGTCGTCGGCGACGAATACGAGCGCACCGAGACGGATCTCGCGGCCCTCGGCCAAACGTCCGCCCGAAACCATGTTGATGGGGATCGGAAAAAATCGCAACTTCTCCAACAAGTCGCTAAGACACCTGCCCCATGGTGGGTGCCAACTGTCGTGGTTCTAAGTCTAACAATAGAATGGGGGTAGGAGTGTAGAGGCAAGATCCTAGCTATGGAGGAGTTGTACACGCGAGTTTTATGAGTTCAGGCCCTTCTCGGAGGAAGTAACAACCCTACGTCTCGGAGCCCGGAGGCGGTCGACTGGATTATATGCGTGTGAGTTACAGGGGGTGCGAACCCTTGTGCCTGTGGAGGGGGTGGCTTATATAGAGTGCGCCAGGACCCCAGCTAGCCCACGACACAGAGGGTTTAAGGTACATTGAAGAGAGAACATTACTGGTAACACCCACATTAAAGTGCTGTGAATGCCAATTAAGCCTATGAGTAAATGCTCGACCGCTGCATATGCAGAGTGGCTTTAGCTCTTCTGCCTGTCGAGTGACTTCTGCGACGGTCGAGTGACATCGATTCTTCTGAGTGGAACGTTTCCGGTCGAGTGAATGACGATACTCTTTGGATGATCCTGGCTTTAGGGTGCTGTCCTAGGGGAGGATGTCTAGTCAGGTCTATGACCCTACCCTAGGTACGTAGCTTCATCACTGCTGGACTCGGATTTCTTCGGAGCCACCTCCCACCTCCAGCCGCCAAACAGGTATAACTCCGGCGATAAAGGCCGCCCAAAGCAGGACCATCGGAGGCAGCCCTGGTTGAAGTAGACGGAGGCCTTCAGATCTGGATCGGGCGCCGCTGAGACGCCCGCACCACAGCCGCCACCTGCCGCCGCCTCGCCGCCCCCGCGGTCGAGGAAGAACGACCAGCACCAACGAGCATCGGTCAAGCCAAAGGAGTCTCGCCGGAAGGGCTGCCGCCCCAGATCCAAAGAGCCACGCTCACCCATCTCCGAAGAGACGAGCAGCTCGCGCGAAGCCAGCCGCTCTGGCCACCGCAACGAGCACCACTCCGAGGCCCCATCCCAGACCGACCCCCTCCAAGCACCCCAACACCATGATCCAGATCTGGCCGCTCCAAGCAGAGGAAGCATCCCACCAGACGGGGAAGCAGCCAACAACGGCCAGTCCTGCTCCCCAGGCTGGCCGGCGGCAGGAGGTAAGGCCCCAGCCCGCGGGGAGACCACTAGGACGAATCCGGCAGCGGCGATCTCCACGCAGCCTCGCGCCGCCGAGGACGAGGCGGGCGAGCAGGGAGGGGGACCAATGCAGGGATGGACAGAGGAGGAGGTGGAAGGGGTCCCGCCGCCGGCGACGACGGCGAGGGGAGGCAGACGAGGGTGGCGACGCTTGATTCGCATAAGGCCAATTATTTTCTGTGTGCATGGGAAGATGTGGAAGACAGGTAATGACATCTTGACAAGTTGACATGGTGACAGTCTCACAAAGGTGGTGCCAACTACTCCCTTCGTATGAAAATATAACGGAAAGTCAATTTGCGCCCCCCCCCCAAATGAAATAAACAAAACCAAGACAAAAAATTGTATGCGTACTTACTCACATTCAAATGCCACCTGTAAATATTTCTATGTATATGGGAAGATTTGGAACACTGATTAATGACACCTTAACACGGTGACAGTTTCACAAAGGTGGTGCCAGCTACTCTCTATTAAAAACGTGTAGTGTTGTAAAATGTCTTATATTTTATACAGAATGATCTGCAAATTTTCTCCTGCATCTGTCATGGACAGGGAGACCGGTCCACAGACACAGATGTCGGAAGCCGCCATCCAACGCTGGCTGCATACATTACAAACTCTGTTTCAGCAAAGCGGATGAAATTCATGCAAACTCGACTAGATTTCATATAAACATGACGGGTCTCATACAAACCAGACGAAAACGGTTACATTTGGGACATATTTTTGAACTAAAAACGAAACTGAACTAGTCTACGACCGGCGTGGTGGGTCGCCAACGTCGTCCCCATGACCGGCAGCGGTGAGCCCCGGAGGTATATGTTTCAGCGTAAAGGGCGGCTCGCTTCCCCACCGCTCATCGGAGTGAAACCGCCGCCTGATGCTTAAGCCGGAGGGGAAGGCTCCATACGCTGCACCGAACAGGGTTGGTTTTGGGGTAAGGGGGTGACGGTGGCCTGCGAGAGGGCAAGACACCGGTTGTGTACGCCGACGGTGCCTTGGCGGTGGCCTTCATGGAACCCAAGCGGCATCGGCCTCCCGTGTTCTTTTTCTCCTGATGATGGCGATGGACGTGGACGTGCTGGCCGCTGACTCGTCGACCTTCACGCACCCGACATCTGTCTTCACCTCCATGGCACGGTCGTAGACACGTGAGGCATGGTCGCAGACACGGGAGGTGCGGGACGACGCGTCGTCGTCGACGGTAGCATTCATGCTCGTGCCGCCATGCTCCCCGCCATGCCGGTGAGGCTCCGTCGGGCTAGGCGAGGGAGGTGGAGTAGCGAGCTTCCTCGCTTTTATGTTGGAGAACTGCTCTTCTGGCTCATCAAATGTCATCGAGAGATTGGAGAAAAATGGTGGAACGAGGAGATGGGGAGCGGCGGAGTGCTGCGATTCTTGCCTGGCGTTTGGCCTAGTTTATATAGAGGGCGGACGGGAGGAGCCTGCCCGACTCGTGTTTAATGTCGGCCCGCTCGTGAATGGATGTGTAGTCGGAGTAGATTTCTCGGCTTCCACACGGAGTTAATGGAGACGTTTGAATGTGGCAAGGAGGCGTGGTCAGCCGGGCCTGCAGCTGGCGGCGCCCTCGGCCGGTGCCGCTTCAATGACGGAGGCAATGAGAGGTCACGTCCGCTCTGAGCCATTATCAATGTTGAGTGGCCCGTTCTACAGCAGCATGAATGCGGACAGCCGGTGCCGGGAGGGAACGTGCGCGGGCGAGGGAGGAGGGGTTTGGGCCAGGGTGATCAGAAGTGGCGTGACAACGATCCGGACTATCATAAATCTCCTTACGTTTGTTTTTGGTTTGCAAGAGAAATTATGTTCGAACCGTCTTACGAACCGATACAAGTTCGTATTGGATGGTTTTCGTGGCCGGACAAGACAGTTGCGGGAGGTTTAAGCGTTGGGGTTGGAGATGCCGTAAGATATAGCTGTGTTATGTATAGATCCGCACCGCACGCGATTCTCGTACGCACTTACTGGCGGCCACCGAGGGATGGAAAGGAACAGACTTCGCATCGCGTACTAATCCACAAGAAGAAAAGAATGCCAGGAACTCTACTTCCAGATCACTTCACTATAAATACCGTCACGAAGCATTCGTGCTGCCTCACTCGAGCCACCGAAGCACACCCTAGCTTGCAGCCTCACTTGTCCTCGAGCACACGCCAGCAGAGGTTTCAGCCATGAGTAGCCGCCGTGTTGGCCTCCTCCTCCTCTCCCTTCTGGCCACCACCCTCTCGTGCAGCGCGGATCCGCCGCCGGTGCACGACACGGACGGCAACGAGCTGCGCGCCGACGCGAACTACTACATCCTCCCGGCGAACCGCGCCCACGGCGGGGGGCTCACGATGGCGCCCGGACACGGGCGCCGCTGCCCCCTCTTCGTCTCGCAGGAGGCCGACGGGCAGCGCGACGGCTTGCCCGTGCGCATCGCCCCGCACGGCGGCGGCGCGCCGTCGGACAAGATCATCCGGCTGTCGACCGACGTCCGCATCTCCTTCCGCGCCTACACGACGTGCGTGCAGTCCACCGAGTGGCACATCGACAGCGAGCTGGTGTCGGGCCGCCGGCACGTGATCACCGGCCCGGTCAGGGACCCGAGCCCGAGCGGCAGGGAGAACGCCTTCCGCATCGAGAAGTACAGCGGCGCGGAGGTGCACGAGTACAAGCTCATGGCGTGCGGGGACTCGTGCCAGGACCTCGGCGTGTTCAGGGACCTCAAGGGCGGCGCGTGGTTCCTGGGCGCCACCGAGCCGTACCATGTCATCGTGTTCAAGAAGGCGCCGCCCGCCTGAGGTCCATGCGGCGTGATGGCGCGCGCCCGTATCGTGCATGTGTGCATCTGAATAAGGCTGGCCGAAACAGTGTGCTGTTTTTGTCTCTCTTAGACAATAAGTGTGGCGCTGTGCTGTCCTCACTGCTTAGGCTGTTTTGTGAAACGTGAGAAACTCTTTTCAAGATGCCCCTATGAGTCTGTCTGAGATACTCACCCGTGTGTCAAGCCTACGAGTTAAACTTTGGTGAACCGGTTTCACCACAAGAAACATAATTAACCATCTAAGCTATTTTCAATTCGCGTGACACGTGGCGAATCAACCTGTGGTTGAATGGTTAGAGGAATTGTGGTATTCCCAGCCATCAGGAATCAAGTTCTGGTGATCGCATTTATTTCTGAAATTATTTCAATATTCCGGGCGATGCACATTCAGTGGGAGGAGATGTTTGTATCGACGGCGAGGTGCCTATGGTGACTTTGTAATTTCAAGATGATATATCCCCAGTCTTTGAAAGATGCTCATAGGTGTGCGTGTATGCATTTATAGAGATGAATGTATGCGTATGTATATGAACGTTTGTATCTGTACTGTGTTTAAGAAAAACACGTGACACTTGAGAATTGAAAGGGCTACTTTTGGCAACCAGGTGGCCGCTCAGCACGCATACAAATAAATGGTTAGATCTAGTTTAAATCATTTTGCCGAACTGTTAAAAGTGGGTCAGTTTCTTCAATTCTCACCCTTTTTCCTCCTTCTGCCCACAATATTGTTTTAGTTTTACTAAATACTAAAGAGCATATTTATATATTTGAGCAGGAGAGCGAATTTTCTACTCGCTTGAATATTTGTGTTTGTGTTGATGAGATCTTCACAACAAGATCGATCTTTGATACTACCTCTGTTCCAACATTACAAACTTTGACAATGTTTGTAGACAAAAACATGTAAATTTAAAATACCAAATACATATCGGATACATCATCAGTTATATTTTCACTTTGTATATGTTTGTAATTGTGTGTGTGTGTCTATATATATATATATATATATATATATATATATATATATATATATATATATATATATAGTGTTATTATTCATCATCCAGAGTGCAGAATAAGTTATTCTTCACCCGAGGTAATCTTACGGTCATTTCATAATTGAATTATGTTTTAAATTCAAATAGTTACATTTCTATTGATTCACTACGTAAAATTTGACATAAAAAATAAAAATAAATGTGATAAGACAAGAAAATTTGCAGTTTATGTGTATTTTAGACTATGTTTTTACGTTTGTAATTTTACATAACATAAAATATTTTTTACGGCAATTATATATTTTTTACGGTTCCATTTTGCGTCGGAAATAAGACAAAACTTATGGAATGTAAAATTACGATGCATTGATGGTAAAATAAAGGGGGGTGAAGAATAACTATTCCTTACCCAGAGTGACGAATAGTCAATCCCTATATATATATATATATATATATATATATATATATATATATATATATATATATATATATATAGAGAGAGAGAGAGGGGATGGATTTGCTATCAACAGTAACTAGGGTGGTGGCTATGAGAACCGTTTGAACGCATTAGGATTCGCACCATTGGCTGGATAAGGTTCCGATTTGTTGATTTATTGAATTTCGCATGACCAGAGTGGAAGCCTGAGCTCTAGCTTTATGCACATAGTATCCAGAAATGGCAGCTTATTGTCTGTGTTTTCAGACTCTCGGTCAGGGGAAGGTTGCACAAAACTTTTGTAGATGATGGGCATCGCCAGTGTGCCATTCAGGCAACTAAATAAAGTAGTTTGTTTGGTTGTAACATTACTAAAGGTTCCAACCGTGGCATACTAATTTGGGGATGTAAACCCTGCCACTTGCACCGTGCATTAGATAAGGTCCGGCACCATTTCCCGTCCGTGCATGAGCTAGAACTTCGTAATTGAAAGCCATGTACTCCTATGTTCGAACGGAAATGAGGCTGAGGTAACGCCATGAGCACCTCATTCTCCGTACAAAATAATGCCAACCCGCTGTTTGATGTTGTTTCGCGAGTGTTAAGTCATCTAGGAATTGTGCAAGAATCCCATGTTTATTTTTCACCCGAGAGTCAAGTTGCATCTATGTTAATTCATCTGGTCATCTAGTTGATAAAACAGCGAGCTTGAGAACGGCGCTTCGTTCTCTTTGATCCAATTTCAAACCGGTGTGGATGAAGAGCAACTCAGGTAAGAGTGCAATGCAATCTACAGTATTAGTTAATCAGCTCTTGTACTCCCTTTGGTTCTTTTTACTCTGCATATAAGAATTGTCTGAAGTCAAACTTTACAAAGTTTAACCATATTTATATAAAAAATATCATCATCTACCATGATAAAGTTATACAACATGAAACTTTAAGTCATGACGCATCTACTAGTATTGATTTCACATTATGAATGTTGGTGGTTTTTTTCTATAAAGTTGGTCAAACTTTATGAGGCTTGACTTCAAACAAATCTAATATGCGAACTAAAAAGGACCGGAGGGAGTAACATCTTCACGTTGCACCTCGATCAAATTGCAGGGGCCATACCATTGGCCTGGTTGTGTTCTTCCTTCGTTAGACCTCGACTCCGTGACACCCTCTCTGGCAGGGTAACCAATCCATTCTTGGTCTGATCCAGAAGTTATATCATCAATCCTCTCCATAGGATCAATCACGAATCATTAATCTTTGGCTGTCTTCAACCTACTTATCTAAAATCGGTAGTGGATGCCAATGGTCTGCCTGGCTTTCGTAGGAATAGTTGCGCCGGCTATAGTGCCGCGTGGCAGACGACGAGTAACAGCGGCCGTTTTTCGCGAAATTTTGAGATTCCTTACGGTTTTAAGTTAATTTTGAAAATCGTGTGGCGGACGACGAGTGACTGCGGCCGTTTTTCGCGAAATTTTTACAAACCGCTGGTCGGAATGATTCAAACGATACCCCGTTGGAAAGATATCGACGAGGCGTAACTTTTTCATGTAGAACACTCTCTCTAATTCTTTACGGTTTAAAAGGAATTTTGAATTTACCAAAATGCGGACACTGTTTTTCGCGGCACCCAAATTGACATGGGTACTTCATCCGAGTGAAAACCGCAATGCATCGAACGAAAAATCGCACTGCATCAGACAGGTAAGAGAACTGCATGGTTTCTTTTATTCAAACGTAATTTTTTGTAGGACGAGAAAGTAGAGTGCACTTCACATCGGGTGTAAATGAACCACAACACTATTAAGAAGTGAACCACATTACTTCTTTTCGCTTCCATAACATTTTTTTGCACTTACAGGATGAACAACATCATACGATCGACCGCACTGCTTCAGATGTAAAACCACACTGCATCCGTCGTTGGCTATATGCACTAGGTTTTTACAACCTGTGCACATCTTTGTTAGTGGGAGTGGACTACAGTGTCAAGAGTAGTGAACCACATAGATGAGACCAAGTGGACTATTTTGTGTGTGTGTGTGTGTGTGTGTGTGTGTGTGTTTCTAGTTGTTTTTCAACTGTTCTTCCAGTAGATGTAAATGAATGTAAAGTGTGGACTGCAAGGGCAAAGTGAGCGAACTGCAGTGGTTTGTTTTTTCAAATGTACCGCCTTGTTAGTGCAAAATAGACTTCCTTTTTGGAAACAAAATAAAGAGAATTTTGAGTTTTCAAAAAATAATTACAAGTAAACCACATGGCATACAAGTGAACGACTGCAAAAGGAAAAGGCATTGCGTCCTCAGCAGCGACCGCCTGAAAGGACAAACAAAAGAACAAAAAGGGAACTGCACACCCGTGCTGCTCCAACTGTTAGCAGCTCGTTGGCGAACTGCACGTCATCGTTGGCTGTACTACGTCAGTTGGTGGAAAAACATTGGATTTTTCATTCAAAAAATAAAAAAAAAGTGAACTACAACATCCGCAATGTCGAGCTGCACTCTCACACACCTGCGTACTACAGGCCATGTTGCAGAGCTATGGTCCACATTCTGCTCGCCATGTCGTCGAGTCAACCCCAATGTAAACTGCACGAGAGGCAAATGAATCGCCGCAAAAAGAGAAACACCAGCGTCCACTAAAAAACAAAACATAGAAAGAATTACCCTGCTGTACGACACAGATGATTTTGATCCTGCAGTGAGGTGGTTGTGGCAGTTGTGGCGGAGGAGGTAGAGGACGTGCGCTGTAGTCCAGGAGCTCATCGGCACCAGTGTTGCCCCGTGGTGGTTGTTCGTAGAACCATCTGTTGGGGAACGTAGTAATTTCAAAAAAATCCTACGTACACGCAAGATCATGGTGATGCATAGCAACGAGAGGGGAGAGTGTGATCTACGTACCCTTGTAGACCGATAGCGGAAGCGTTAGCACAACGCGGTTGATGTAGTCGTACGTCTCCATGGCCCGACCGATCAAGCACCGAAACTACGGCACCTCCGAGTTCTAGCACACGTTCAGCTCGATGACGATCCCTGGACTCCGATCCAGCAAAGTGTCGGGGAAGAGTTTTGTCAGCACAATGGCGTGGTGACGATCTTGATGTACTACTGTCGCAGGGCTTCGCCTAAGCACCGCTACAATATTATCGAGGACTATGGTGGCAGGGGCGCCGCACACGGCTAAGAATATGATCACGTGGATCAACTTGTGTGCCTATGGGGTGCCCCCTGCCCCAGTATATAAAGGAGTGGAGGAGGGGAGGGCCGGCCCTCTCTATGGCGCGCCCTAGGGGAGTCCTACTCCCACCGGGAGTAGGATTCCCCCTTTCCTAGTCCAACTAGGAGTCCTTCCATGTAGTAGGAGTAGGAAACAAGGAAGGGGCGCAGCCCCTCCCCCTAGTCCAATTCGGACTAGGCCTTGGGGGGGCACGCGGCCAGCCCTAGGCAGCCCCTCTCTCTTTCCCGTTTGGCTCAATAAGGCCCAATACTTCTCTCGGCGAATTCCCGTTACTCTCCGGTACTCCGAAAAATACTCGAATCACTCGGAACCTTTCCGATGTCCGAATATAGTCGTCCAATATATCGATTTTTACGTCTAGACCATTTCGAGACTCCTCGTCATGTCCCCGATCTCATCCGGGACTCCGAACTCCTTCGGTACATCAAAACTCATAAACTCATAATATAATTGTCATCGAAACCTTAAGCGTGCGGACCCTACGGGTTCGAGAACAATGTAGACATGACCGGGACACGTCTCCGGTCAATAACCAATAGCGGAACCTGGATGCTCATATTGGCTCCCACATATTCTACGAAGATCTTTATCGATCAGACCGCATAACAACATACGTTGTTCCCTTTGTCATCGGTATGGTACTTGCCCGAGATTCGATCGTCGGTATCCAATACCTAGTTCAATCTCGTTACTGGCAAGTCTCTTTACTCATTCCGTAATACATCATCTCGCAACTAACTCATTAGTTGCATTGCTTGCAAGGCTTAAGTGATGTGCATTACCGAGAGGGCCCAGAGATACCTCTCCGACGATCGGAGTGACAAATCCTAATCTCGAAATACGTCAACCCAACATGTACCTTTGGAGACACCTGTAGAGCACCTTTATAATCACCCAGTTATGTTGTGACGTTTGGTAGCACACAAAGTGTTCCTCCGGCACACGGGAGTTACATAATCTCATAGTCATAGGAACATGTATAAGTCATGAAGAAAGCAATAGCAACATACTAAACGATCGGGTGCTAAGCTAATGGAATGGGTCATGTCAATCAGATCATTCATCTAATGATGTGATCCCGTTAATCAAATAACAACTCTTTGTCCATGGTTAGGAAACATAACCATCTTTGATTAACGAGCTAGTCAAGTAGAGGCATGCTAGTGACACTCTGTTTGTCTATGTATTCACACATGTATTATGTTTCCGGTTAAAACAATTCTAGCATGAATAATAAACATTTATCATGAAATAAGGAAATAAATAATAACTTTATTATTGCCTCTAGGGCATATTTCCTTCAGTCTGCCACTTGCACTAGAGTCAATAATCTAGTTCACATCGCCGTGTGATTAACACCAATAGTTCACATCTTTATGTGATTGGTTCACATCTCCATGTGACTAATACCCAAAGGGTTTACTAGATTCAATAATCTAGTTCACATCGCTATGTGATTAACACCCAAAGAGTGATCATGTTTTGCTTGTGAGAGAAATTTAGTCAACGGGCCTGCCAAATTCAGACCCGTATGTATTTTGCAAAATTCTATGTCTACAATGCTCTGCACGGAGCTACTCTAGCTAATTGCTCCCACTTTCAATATGTATCCAGATTGAGACTTAGAATCATCTGGATTAGTGTCAAAAACTTGTATCGACGTAACCCTTTATGACGAACCTTTTTGTCACGTCCATAATCGAGAAACATATCCTTATTTCACTAAGGATAATTCTGACCGCTGTCCAGTGATCTACTCCTAGATCACTATTGTACTCCCTTGCCAAATCAGTGCAGGGTATACAATAGATCTGGTATACAGCATGACATACTTTATAGAACCTATGGCCAAGGCATAGGGAATGACTTTCATTCTCTTTCTATCTTCTGCCGTGGTCGGGCTTTGAGTCATACTCAACTTCACACCTTGTAATACAGGCAAGAACTCTTTCTTTGACTGCTCCATTTTGAACTACTTCAAAATCTTGTCAAGGTATGCACTCATTGAAAAAACTTATCAAGTGTCTTGATCTATTTCTATAGATCTTGAAGCTCAATATGTAAGCAGCTTCACCGAAGTCTTTCTTTAAAAAAAACTCCTTTCAAACACTCCTTTATGCTTTACAGAATAATTCTACATTATTTCCGATTAACAATATGTCATTCACATATACTTATCAGAAATGCTATAGTGCTCCCACTCACTTTCTTGTAAATACAGGCTTCATCGCAAGTCTGTATAAAACTATATGCTTTGATCAACTCATTAAAGCGTATATTCCAACTCCGAGATGCTTGTACCAGTCCATAGATGGATTGCTGGAGCTTGCATATTTTGTTAACACCTTTAGGATCGACAAAACCTTCTAGTTGCATCGTATACAACTCTTCTTTAATAAATCCATTAAGGAATGCTGTTTTGTTTATCCATTTGCCAGATTTAAAATGTGGCAATTGCTAACATGATTCGAACAGACTTAAGCATAGATATGAGTGAGAAACTCTCATCGTAGTCAACACCTTGAACTTATCGAAAACCTTTTGCGACAATTCTAGCTTTGTAGATAGTAACACTACTATCAGCGTCCGTCTTCCTCTTGAAGATCCATTTATTTTCTATGGCTTGCCGATCATCGGGCAAATCCATCAAAGTCCATACTTTGTTCTCATACATGGATCATATCTCAGATTTCATGGCCTCAAACCATTTTGCGGAATCTGGGCTCATCATCGCTTCCTCATAGTTCGCAAGTTCGTCATGGTCTAGTAACATGACTTCCAGAACAGGATTACCGTACCACTCTGGTGCGGATCTCACTCTAGTTTACCTACGAGATTCGATAGTAACTTGATCTGAAGTTTCATGATCATCATCATTAGCTTCCTCACTAATTGGTGTAGGTGTCACAGAAACCGGTTTCTATGATGTACTACTTTCCAATAAGGGAGGACGTACAGTTACCTCATCAAGTTCTACTTTCCTCCCACTCACTTCTTTCGAGAGAAACTCCTTCTCTAGAAAGGATCCATTATAAGCAACGAATGTCTTGCCTTAGGATCTGTGATAGAAGGTGTACCCAACAGTCTCCTTTTGGGTATCCTATGAAGACATATTTCTCCGATTTGGTTTTGAGCTTATCAGGATGAAACTTTTTCACATAAGCATCACAACCCCAAACTTTAAGAAATGACAACTTTGGTTTCTTGCTAAACCATAGTTCAGATTGTGTCGTCTCAACGGACTTAGATGGTGCCCCATTTTAACGTGAATGCAGCTGTCTTTAATGCATAACCCCAAAACGACAGTGGTAGATTGGTAATAGACATCATAGATCGCACTATATCTAATAAAGTACGGTTATGACGTTCGGACACACCATTACACTCTGGTGTTCCAGGTGGCGTGAGTAGTGAAACTATTTCATATTGTTTTTAACTGAAGGTCAAACTCGTAACTCAAATATTTTACTTCTGCGATCATATCGTAGAAACTTTTATTTTTGTTACGATGATTCTCCACATCACTCTAAAATTCTTTGAACTTTTCAAATATTTTAGACTTGTGTTTCATCAAGTAGATATACTCATATCTGCTCAAATCATCTGTGAAGATCAGAAAATAATGATACCTGCCACGAGCCTCAATATTCATCGGACCACATACATCAGTATGTATGATTTCCAACAAATCTGTTGCTCGCTCCATTGTTCTGGAGAACGGAGTCTTAGTCATCTTGCCCATGAGGCATGGTTCGCAAGCATCAACTGATTCATAATCAAGTGATTCCAAAAGCCCATCAGCATGGAGTTTCTTCATGCGCTTTACACCAATATGACCTAAACAGCAGTGCTACAAATAAGTTGCACTATCATTATTAACTTTGCATCTTTTGGTTTCAATATTATGATTATGTGTATCACTACGATCGAGATCCAACGAACTATTTTCATTGAGTGTGTAACCATATAAGGTTTTATTCATGTAAACAGAACAATAATTTATTCTCTTACTTAAATGAATAACCGTATTACAATAAACATGATCAAATCATATTCATGCTCAATGTAAACACCAAATAACACTTATTTAGGTTCAACACTAATCCCGAATTTATAGGGAGTGTGCGATGATGATCATATCAATCTTGGAACCACTTCCAACACACATCGCCACTTCACCCTTTAACTAGTCTCTGTTTATTCTGCAACTCCCGTTTCGAGTTACTAATCTTAGCAACTGAACTAGTATCAAATACTGAGGGGTTGCTATAAACACCAGTAAAGTACACATCAATAACATGTATATCAAATATACTTATGTTCACTTTGCCATCCTTTTTATCCGCCAATCACTTGGGGTAGTTCTGCTTCCAGTGACCAGTCCCTTTGCAGTAGAAGCACTCAGTTTCCGGCTTAGGTCCAGACTTGGGCTTCTTCACTTGAGCAGCAACTTGCTTGCTGTTCTTTTTGAAGTTCCCCTTCTTCCCTCTGCCTTTTTCTTGAAACTAGTGGTCTTGTCTACCATCAACACTTGATGTTTTTCTTGATTTCTACCTTCATCGATTTCATCATCATGAAAAGCTCGGGAGTCGTTTTCGTCATCCCTTGCATACTATAGTTCATCACGAAGTTCTACTAACTTGGTCATGGTGACTAGAGAATTCTGTCAATCACTATCTTATCTGGAAGATTAACTCCCACTTGATTCAAGCGATTGTAGTACCCAGACAATCTGAGCACATGCTCACTAGTTGAGCGATTCTCCTCCATCTTTTAGCTATAGAACTTGTTGGAGACTTCATATCTCTCAACTCGGGTATTTGCTTGAAATATTAACTTCAACTCCTGGAACATCTCATATGGTCCATGACGTTCAAAACGTCTTTGAAGTCCCGATTCTAAGCCGTTAAGCATGGTGCACTAAACTATCAAGTAGTCATCATATTGAGCTAGCCAAACGTTCATAACGTCTGCATCTGCTCCTACAATAGGTCTGTCTCCTAGTGGTGCATCAAGGACATAATTTTTCTGTGCAGCAATGAGGATAAACCTCATATCACGGATCCAATCCGCATCATTGCTACTAACATCTTTCAACATAGTTTTTCTCTAGGAACATATCAAAATAAACACAGGGAAGCAACAACGCGAGCTATTGATCTACAACATGATTTGCAAAATACTACCAGGACTAAGTTCATGATAAATTCAAGTTCAATTAATCATATTACTTAAGAACTCCCACTTAGATAGACATCCCTCTAATCCTCTAAGTGATCACGTGATCCAAATCAACTAAACCATGTCCGATCATCACGTGAGATGGAGTAGTTTTATTGGTGAACATCATTATGTTGATCATATCTACTATATGATTCACGCTCGACCTTTCGGTCTCCGTGTTCTGAGGCCATATCTGTATATGCTTGGCTCGTCAAGTATAACCTGAGTATTCCGCGTGTGCAACTGTTTTGCACCCGTTGTATTTGAACGTAGAGCCTATCACACCCGATCATCACGTGGTGTCTCAGCACGAAGAACTTTCGCAACGGTGCATACTTAGGGAGAACACTTCTTGATAATTTAGTGAGAGATCATCTTATAATGCTACCGTCAATCAAAGCAAGATAAGATGCATAAAAAGATAAACATCACATGCAATAAATATAAGTGATATGATATGGCCATCATCATCTTGTGCTTGTGATCTCCATCTCCGAAGCACCGTCATGATCACCATCGTCACCGGCGCGACACCTTGATCTCCATCGTAGCATCGTTGTCGTGTCGCCAATCTTATGCTTCCACGACTATCACTACCGCTTAGTGATAAAGTAAAGCATTACATCGCGATTGCATTGCATACAATAAAGCGACGACCATATGGCTCCTGCCAGTTGCCGATAACTCGGTTACAAAACATGATCATATCATACAATAAAATTTAGCATCATGTCTTGGCCATATCACATCACAACATGCCCTGCAAAAACAAGTTAGACGTCCTCTACTTTGTTGTTGCAAGTTTTACATGGCTGCTACGGGCTTAAGCAAGAACCAATCTCACCTACGCATCAAAACCACAACGATAGTTTGTCAAATAGACTCCATTTTAACCTTCGCAAGGACCGGGCGTAGCCACACTCGGTTCAACTAAAGTTGGAGAAACAGTCACCCGCAAGCCACCTTTGTGCAAAGCATGTCGGGAGAACCGGTCTCGCGTAAGCGTACGCGTAATGTCAGTCCGAGCCACTTCATCCAACAATACCGCCGAACCAAAGTATGACATGTTGGTAGGCAGTATGACTTATATCGCCCACAACTCACTTGTGTTCTACTCGTGCATATCACATCAAACCATAAAACCTAGGCTCGGATGCCACTGTTGGGGAACGTAGTAATTTCAAAAAAATTCCTACGTACACGCAAGATCATGGTGATGCATAGCAACGAGAGGGGAGAGTGTGATCTATGTACCCTTGTAGACCGATAGCGAAAGCGTTAGCACAACGCGGTTGATGTAGTCGTACGTCTCCACGGCCCGACCGATCAAGCACCGAAACTACAGCACCTCCGAGTTCTAGCACACATTCAGCTCGATGACGATCCTCGGACTCCGATCCGGCAAAGTGTCGGGGAAGAGTTCTGTCAGCACGACGGCGTGGTGACGATCTTGATGTACTACTGTCGCAGGGCTTCGCCTAAGCACCGCTACAATATTATCGAGGACTATGGTGGCAGGGGGCGCCGCACACGGTTAAGAATATGATCACGTGGATCAACTTGTGTGTCTATGGGGTGCCCCTGCCTCCGTATATAAAGGAGTGGAGGAGGGGAGGGCCGGCCCTCTCTATGGCGCGCCCTAGGGGAGTCCTACTCCCACCGGGAGTAGGATTTCCCCTTTCCCAATCCAACTAGGAGTCCTTCCATGTAGTAGGAGTAGGAAACAAGGAAGGGGCGCAGCCCCTCCCCGTAGTCCAATTCGGACTAGGCCTTGGGGGGCGCGCGGCCTGCCCTAGGCAGCCCCTCTCTCTTTCCCGTATGGCCCAATAAGGCCCAATACTTCTCCCGGCGAATTCCCGAAACTCTCCGGTACTCCGAAAAATACTCGAATCACTCGGAACCTTTCCGATGTCCGAATATAGTCGTCCAATATATCGATTTTTACGTCTCGACCATTTCGAGACTCCTCGTCATGTTCCCAATCTCATCCGGGACTCCGAACTCTTCAGTACATCAAAACTCATAAACTCATAATATAACTGTCATCGAAACCTTAAGCGTGCAGACCCTACGGGTTCGAGAATAATGTAGACATGACCGAGACACGTCTCCGGTCAATAACCAATAGCAGAACCTAGATGCTCATATTGGTTCCCACATATTCTACGAAGATTTTTGTCGGTCAGACCGCATAACAACATACGTTGTTCCCTTTGTCATCGGTATGTTACTTGCCCGAGATTCGATCGTTGGTATCCAATACCTAGTTTAATCTCGTTACTGGCAAGTCTCTTTACTCATTCCGTAATACATCATCTCGCAACTAACTCATTAGTTGCATTGCTTGCAAGGCTTAAGTGATGTGCATTACCGAGAGGGCCCAGAGATACCTCTCCGACGATCGGAGTGACAAATCCTAATCTCGAAATACGTCAACCCAACATGTACCTTTTGAGACACCTGTAGAGCACCTTTATAATCACCCAGTTACATTGTGACATTTGGTAGCACACAAAGTGTTCCTCCGGCTCACGGGAGTTACATAATCTCATAGTCATAGGAACATGTATAAGTCATGAAGAAAGCAATAGCAACATACTAAACGATCGGGTGCTAAGCTAATGGAATGGGTCATGTCAATCAGATCATTCATCTAATGATGTGATCCCGTTAATCAAATAACAACTCTTTGTCCATGGTTAGGAAACATAACCATCTTTGATTAACGAGCTAGTCAAGTAGAGGCATACTAGTGACACTCTGTTTGTCTATGTATTCACACATGTATTATGTTTCCGGTTAATACAATTCTAGCATGAATAATAAACATTTATCATGAAATAAGGAAATAAATAATAACTTTATTATTGCCTCTAGGGCATATTTCCTTCACCATACACCAACGAGCCTGAAAAATGCACACGCACTCCACGTGAGCTGCATGAATCAAGTCATCGAATTGTAATGGAGATGATAAAAAATGGTCGACTCGCCCGAGCTGATTGCTCGATCCCCTTCTGCGAGAAAGGATGGGGAGCCTAGCACGCCTCGCAGTGTGGCCGTCCTCGCCCTGGCCGGAGACAGCAGACCCGAGCGTCTCGTCAAGTGGCCATTATCCTCCTCTCTGGTCGCTGGAGGAGGCGAGGTGGAGGGAGGGCACACAGGGGGGAAGCGCATTGGTGCGTGGTGAACTGCACTCGCGGCCCAGTGGAACTGTGTCGGGGTGCCGAGGTGCCACCATAGAGATGGGCCAGGATCGATGGGCAGCGCAGAGGTTAGGGATGCGGAGGGAGGCGGAGCCCACAGCCGGAGCTGGCCGCGTGGAGGTTAGGGGGAGTGGTGCTCCCTCCCTACTTGTGTTACTCGTCATCGGCATGCCTCGGAGGCATGGATCCCTTTCCGCCAGGCCTGAATCCGCCTCCCTTTCCAGGCCACCCGCCGCAAGATCTAGCAGGATTCATGCAGGATGACGAGGCAAGGCAGGGCCACAACAGATGCAAAGGTTGGAAGTGTGGATCCAGCCGCGGCGACCAGCAGGAGGTCGTCGGCGCTGGGGACGTATCGGGTGTCACTGGATCTAGTCCCCTGCGAGGTGCCTGCGTGGTAGGAAGGGCCTTGCTCACCGGAGCAGGCAATGCCGACGCGAGGTGGATGAAGGTGGGGCGGCGACGCTGGGTGGAGGTCGGGGCGGGCGGCGTGGGGGACGGAGGTGGTGGTGCGGCGCGGTGGAGGGAGTGTGTGGTGGGGCTAGGTGGTTGCGTGGGAGCGAGAGGCGGTTGAAGGCGGGGGAGGACGGTGTCGGTCGCTCGGATCCAGGGCGGCGTGGTGGCACGTTCCTGTCCGGCGGCGGTGAGGAAGGTGGCTGGGGAGGGTGGGGCGGCCGGGGCGATGGAGGTGGAGGTTGGGGCAGATTGGGGAAGGTGGGGAGGGCACGTGGGAGAGAGAGAGAGGAAGAAGGTGGAGGGGGTGGGGCTGCGTGTGGAGTGGGGGAAGGAGGTGGGCACGGTGGAGACATAGAGGAAGAAGGTGGAGGGGTGGGGCGGGTGTGGTTCTGTTCGGGTTCTGTAGTGCGAATGTGTTACCAGAATAAGCCTGTTGTTAGCAGAATAAGACTCTTAAAGGTGTTATTAGAATAGACTCACCCTACACACACACACACATCTGGGCTATTCTGTTTCACGTAACAGAATATTATTATGTTACCCTACTTGAACTGATGTAGTTTACAGGTTGCACTGACGTGGTTTTCTACTTGAACTGATCTTCCTGCATGTACGACGGGTGGAAACAGGGGATGCAACATGAAGCTTCCGGGCGTTCTCTGGCGCGGTGCTGCGGGCCATTCGTTGCCATAGGAGACATGTAAGGGGTTCCGCATGTGCGCGCGCGCTCACCTGGTCGTGTTTTGCGATCTGGAGTCACCAGAGGTGACGACGTGGGCATTTGGCGGCGGGCGTGTTTTGGGCGTTGGTGTTTACCGTGGTGTTCGTAGGCCTCATTTTACGTCCGGTTTGTTGTTTTGGATATGAGAATTATCGGTATGTCAGTGTTTTGGGAGATTAATTTCATCTGCAATTTCTGATTACAAGTTTTGGTGTTCTTGGTCGTTTTCCACGCGTGCCATGCGAATGTGTTCTTCTTTTTCTGTTGTTTTACTTTCGAATTGGCGTTGTAGGGAGATATATGAGGAGTGTATGAAAGATTTGCATTGTCAATGTTGCTTCTTTGAGTTGTTTCTACCCCGGGTTCCCATGTTATTTTGTTGTTGGCGGAGGTGGTGTATGGCGGCTGACTGTAGCCTGTGATTTCTTGTAATCTGGTCAAACTATGTAATTAAGTTGCATGTTTTTTAGTGTTGTTTGAATTGCTGCCGTATGTGTAGTTGGACTGCTCCGTGTCAAAGTTGTCTTACTATGCGTTGACATTGGAGTAAGTATTTTCTACTGGCTGCCTACCGATACCTCTACACTTTGAGTATAACGCCCGAGCCCTCTGTCACTTTCATTCTACCAGCTGCAACCAAAGAAAAGCGAGATGGATCTTGAGCTGGGAGAGGTCACAGAGGAGGGGATGCCGTCGATGTTAGGGCTGCAGCAGCGGAGCAGAGGAGGGGGATGCCGTCGATGTTAGGGCTGCAGCGGCGGAGCAGAGGAGGAGGCGCAAGCGCAGGCAGATGGCACAACGTGCTGCTGAGGAGGAAGTGGAGGCAGAGTTCAACAGACACCTTGCACGCGAGGTGATGGATACTTGCAACTCCAATGAATTGGAGCTTCTTTTCCTAGATGGCAGGGGAAGGAACCATGTTCAGATCATCAGTTGGGCTAGGGCGAGAGCAGACACGACTTCACATCCATCCACCATGGCTAAATGGCGTCGTTTCTTTGATCGTTATGACTGAAGTACTAATTTTTTATGTTTTTAAGATTATGCTGTGAGGGAGTAGATGTTTGAATGAATAAATGAATTCAACTGTCTACCTCTGAATGTGTTGTTTTATCTGCATATGTTTGTCATGTGCAGTTTTTGAACTGTTGGTTTATGTGAAGTTGAACTGATTTGCGTTCAAATGTTGCATGGCTTGTATAATAACTATTTCCTACCAGCTGGCCGCCCACCTACCTATTTATTATTTTTATAATCTGTGAGTCTCCTTGGCTATAAATTCAATCCATCTATGTGTGCTGTGTGGCTCAGTCTCCCCCTCCTTTTTGTTCCTTCTTCCAGAATTAGATCTAGGTTCCTCCCTCTTCTCTCCGTTGTTTTCTTCCCTGTTCCTGTGTGTTCCATGGAGGATTGTTCATGCGGATGCGTGGCAAAGATGGCGCGCATAGCTGACGGCTGTGTGTACGAATCTGGTTTGGAGCTCACCCAGACTCAGCGCCGTGGCCAACTTTCTTGTCTGTTATTATTTATTTCCTAGAGGCAATATGCCCTAGAGGCAATAATAAAGTTATTATTTATTTCCTTATATCATGATAAATGTTTATTATTCATGCTAGAATTGTATTAACCGGAAACATAATACATGTGTGAATACATAGGCAAACAGAGTGTCACTAGTATGCCTCTACTTGACTAGCTCGTTAATCAAAGATGGTTATGTTTCCTAACCATGGACAAAGAGTTGTTATTTAATTAACGGGATCACATCATTAGTTGAATGATCTGATTGACATGAACCATTCCATTAGCTTAGCACCCGATCGTTTAGTATGTTGCTATTGCTTTCTTCATGACTTATACATGTTCCTATGACTATGAGATTATGTAACTCCCGTGAGCCGGAGGAACACTTTGTGTGCTACCAAACGTCACAATGTAACTCGGTGATTATAAAGGTGCTCTACAGGTGTCTCCAAAGGTACATGTTGGGTTAACGTATTTCGAGATTAGGATTTCTCACTCCGATCGTCGGAGAGATATCTCTGGGCCCTCTCGGTAATGCACATCACTTAAGCCTTGCAAGCATTGCAACTAATGAGTTAGTTGCGGGATGATGTATTACGGAACGAGTAAAGAGACTTGCCGGTAACGAGATTGAACTAGGTATTGGATACCGACGATCGAATCTCAGGCAAGTAACATACCGATGACAAAGGGAACAACGTATGTTGTTATGCGGTCTGACCGATAAAGATCTTCGTAGAATATGTAGGAGTCAATATGGGCATCCAGGTCCCGCTATTGGTTATTGACCGGAGACGTGTCTCGGTCATGTCTACATTGTTCTCGAACCGTAGGGTCCGCACGCTTAAGGTTTCGATGACAGTTATATTATGAGTTTATGAGTTTTGATGTACCGAAGGAGTTCGGAGTCCCGGATGAGATCGGGGATATGACGAGGAGTCTCGAAATGGTCGAGACATAAAGATCGATATATTGGACGACTATATTCGGACATCGGAAAGGTTCCGAGTGATTCGGGTATTTTTCGGAGTACCGGAGAGTTACGGGAATTCGCTGGGAGAAGTATTGGGCCTTATTAGGCCATACGGGAAAGAGAGAGGGGCTGCCTAGGGCAGGCCGTGCGCCCCCCAAGGCCTAGTCCGAATTGGACTAGGGGAGGGGCTGCGCGCCCCTTCCTTGTTTCCTACTCCTACTACATGGAAGGACTCCTAGTTGGACTAGGAAAGGGGGAATCCTACTCCCGGTGGGAGTAGGACTCCCCTAGGGCGCGCCATAGAGAGGGCCGGTCCTCCCCTCCTCCACTCCTTTATATACGGGGGCAGGGGGCACCCCATAGACACACAAGTTGATCTTCGTGATCGTTCCTTAGCCGTGTGCGGTGCCCCCCTCCATCATATTTCACCACGGTCATATTGTAGCAGTGCTTAGGCGAAGCCCTGCGACGGTTGAACATCAAGATCGTCACCACGCCGTCGTGCTGACGGAACTCCTCCCCGAAGCTTTGCTGGATCGGAGCCCGGGGAGCGTCATCGAGCTGAACGTGTGCCAAGAACTCGGAGGTACCGGAGTAATGGTGCTTGGATCGGTTGGACCGGGAAGACGTACGACTACTTCCTCTACGTTGCATCAACGCTTCCGCTTCGATCTACAAGGGTACATAGATCACACTCTCCCCTGTTGTTGCTATGCATCACCACGATCTTGCGTGTGCGTAGGAATTTTTTTGAAATTACTACATTCCCCAACAGTGGCATCCGAGCCTAGGTTTTATATGTTGATGTTATATGCACGAGTAGAACACAAGTGAGTTGTGGGCGATATAAGTCATACTGCTTACTAGCATGCCATACTTTGGTTCGGCGGTATTGTTGGACGAAGCGGCCCGGACCGACATTACGCGTACGCTTACGCGAGACCGGTTCTCCCGACGTGCTTTGCACATAGGTGGCTTGCGGGTGACTGTTTCTCCAACTTTAGTTGAACCGAGTGTGGCTACGCCCGGTCCTTGCGAAGGTTAAAATAGCACCAACTTGACAAACTATCATTGTGGTTTTGATGCGTAGGTAAGATTGGTTCTTGCTTAAGCCCGTAGCAGCCACGTAAAACTTGCAACAACAAAGTAGAGGACGTCTAACTTGTTTTTGCAGGGCATGTTGTGATGTGATATGGTCAAGACATGATGTTAAATTTTACTGTATGAGATGATCATGTTTTGTAACCGAGTTATCGGCAACTGGCAGGAGCCATATAGTTGTCGCTTTATTATATGCAATGCAATCGCGCTGTAATGCTTTACTTTATCACTAAGCGGTAGCGATAGTCGTGGAAGCATAAGATTGGCGAGACGACAACGATGCTACGATGGAGATCAAGGTGTCGCGCCGGTGACGATGGTGATCATGACGGTGCTTCAGAGATGGAGATCACAGGCACAAGATGATGATGGCCATATCATATCACTTATATTGATTGCATGTGATGTTTATCTTTTATGCATCTTATCTTGCTTTGATTGACGGTAGCATTATAAGATGATCTCTCGCTAAATTATCAAGATAAAAGTGTTCTCCCTGAGTGTGCACCGTTGCCAAAGTTCGTCGTGCCCAGACACCACGTGATGATCGGGTGTGATAAGCTCTACGTCCATCTACAACGGGTGCAAGCCAGTTTTGCACACGCAGAATACTCTGGTTAAACTTGACGAGCCTAGCATATGCAGATATGGCCTCGGAACACTGAGATCAAAAGATCGAGAGTGAATCATATAGTAGATATGATCAACATAGCGATGTTCACCATTGAAAACTACTCCATTTCACGTGATGATCGGTTATGGTTTAGTTGATTTGGATCACGTGATCACATAGAGGATTAGAGGGATGTCTATCTAAGTGGGAGTTCTTTAAGTAATTTGATTAATTGAACTTAAATTTATCATGAACTTAGTCCTGGTAGTATTTTGCAAATCATGTTGTAGATTAATAGCTCATGTTGTTGCTTCCCTATGTTTATTTTGATATGTTCCTAGAGAAAATTGTGTTGAAAGATGTTAGTAGCAATGATGCGGATTGGATCCGTGATCTGAGGTTTATCCTCATTGCTGCATAGAAGAATTATGTCCTTGATGCACCGCTAGGTGACAGACCTATTGCAGGAGCAGATGCAAACGTTATGAACGTTTGGCTAGCTCAATATGATGACTACTTGATAGTTTAGTGCACCATGCTTAACGGCTTAGAATCGGGACTTCAAAGACGTTTTGAACGTCATGGACCATATGAGATGTTCCAGGAGTTGAAGTTAATATTTCAAGCAAATACCCGAGTTGAGAGATATGAAGTCTCCAACAAGTTCTATAGCTAAAAGATGGAGGAGAATCGCTCAACTAGTGAGCATGTGCTCAGATTGTCTGGGTACTACAATCGCTTGAATCAAGTGGGAGTTAATCTTCCAGATAAAATAGTGATTGACAGAATTCTCTAGTCACCATCACCAAGTTAGTAGAACTTCATGATGAACTATAATATGCAAGGGATAACGGAAACAATTCCCAAGCTCTTCGTGATGCTAAAATCGATGAAGGTAGAAATCAAGAAAAACATCAAGTGTTGATGGTAGACAAGACCACTAGTTTCAAGAAAAGGGCAAAGGGAAGAAGGGGAACTTCAAGAAGAACGGCAAGCAAGTTTCTGCTCAAGTGAAGAAGCCCAAGTCTGGTCCTAAGCCTGAGACTAAGTGCTTCTACTGCAAAGGGACTGGTCACTGGAAGCGGAAATGCCCCAAGTATTTGTTGGATAAGAAGGATGGCAAAGTGAACAAAAGTATATTTGATATACATGTTATTGATGTGCACTTTACTAGTGTTTATAGCAACCCCTCAGTATTTGATGTACTGGTTCAGTCGCTAAGAGTAGTAACTCGAAACAGGAGTTGCACAATAAACAGAGACTAGTTAAGGGTGAAGTGACGATGTGTGTTGGAAGTAGTTCCAAGATTGATATGATCATCATCGCACACTCCCCTATACTTTTGGGATTAGTGTTGAACCTAAATAAGTGTTATTTGGTTTTTGCGTTGAGTATGAATATGATTTGATGATGTTTATTGCAATACGGTTATTCATTAAAGTCAGAGAATAATTGTTGTTCTGTTTACATGAATAAAACCTTCGATGGTCATACACCCAATGAAACAAGTTTGTTGGATCTCGATCGTAGTGATACACATATTCATAATATTGAAACCAAAAGATGCAAAGTTAATAATGATAGTGCAACTTATTTGTGGCACTGCCGTTTAAGTCATATTGGTGTAAAACGCATGAAGAAACTCCATGCTAATGGGCTTTTGGAATCACTTGATTATGAATCACTTGATGCTTGCGAACCATGCCTTATGGGCAAGATTACTAAAACGCCGTTCTCTGGAACAATGAAGCAAGCAACAGATTTGTTGGAAATCATACATACTGATGTATGTGGTCCGATGAATATTAAGGCTTGCAGCAGGTATCATTATTTTCTGACCTTCACAGATGATTTGAGCAGATATGGGGATATCTACTTGATGAAACATAAGTCTGAAACGTTTGAACAATTCAAAGAATTTCAGAGTGAAGTGGAAAATCATCGTGACAAGAAAATAAAAGTTTCTACGATATGATCGCAGAGGTAAAATATTTGAGTTACGAGTTTGGCCTTCAATTAAAACAATGTGAAATAGTTTCACTACTCACGCCACCTGGAACACCATAGTGTAATGGTGTGTCCGAACGTCATAACCGTACTTTATTAGATATAGTGCGATCTATGATGTCTCTTACCGATCTACCACTATCATTTTGGGGTTATGCATTAGAGACAACTGCATTCACGTTAAATAGGGCACCATCTAAATCCGTTGAGACGACACCGTGTGAACTATGGTTTGGCAAGAAACCTAAGCTGTCGTTTCTTAAAGTTTGGAGTTGTGATGCTTATGTGAAAAAGTTTCATCTCGATAAGCTCAAACTCAAATCGGAGAAATATGACTTCATAGGATACCCAAAGGAGACAGTTGGGTACACCTTATATCACAGATCCGAAGGCAAGACATTCGTTGCTAAGAATGGATCCTTTCTAGAGAAGGAGTTTCTCTCGAAAGAAGTGAGTGGGAGGAAAGTAGAAAACTTGATAAGGTAATTGTACCTTCTCCCTTATTGGAAAATAGTTCATCACAGAAATCTGTTCCTGTGACTACTACACCAATTAGTGAGGAAGCTAATGATGATGATCATGTAACTTCAGATCAAGTTACTACCGAATCTCGTAGGTAAACCAGAGTGAAATCCGCACCAGAGTGGGACGGTAATCCTATTCTGGAGGTCATGTTACTTGACCATGGCGAACTTACGAACTATGAGGAAGCGATGATGATCCCAGATTCCGATAAATAGCTTGAGGCCATGAAATCTGAGATAGGATCCATGTATGAGAACAAAGTATGGACTTTGATGGATTTTCCCGATGATTGGCAAGCCATAGAAAATAAATGGATCTTCAAGAGGAAGACGGATGCTGATAGTAGTGTTACTATCTACAAAGCTAGAATCGTCGCAAAAGGTTTTCGACAAGTTCAAGGTGTTGACTATGATGAGAGTTTCTCGCTTGTATCTATGCTTAAGTCTGTCCGAATCATGTTAGCAATTGCCACATTTTATGAAATCTGGCAAATGGATAACAAAACTGCAATCCTTAATGGATTTCTTAAAGAAGAGTTGTATATGATGCAACCAGAAGGTTTTGTAAATCCTAAAGGTGTTAACAAAATATGCAAGCTCCAGCGATCCATCTATGGACTGGTGCAAGCATCTTGGAGTTGGAATACACGCTTTGATAAGATTGATCAAAGCATATAGTTTTATACAGACTTGCGGTGAAGCCTGTATTTACAAGAAAGTGAGTGGGAGCACTACATCATTTCTGATAAGTATATGTAAATGACATATTATTGATCGGAAATAATGTAGAATTATTCTGTAAAGCATAAAGGAGTATTTTAAAAGAGTTTTGCGAAGAAGGACCTCGGTGAAGCTGCTTACATATTGAGCATCAAGATCTATAGAGATAGATCAAAACGCTTGATTAGTTTTTTCAATGAGTACATACCTTGACAAGATTTTGAAGTAGTTCAAAATGGAACAGTCAAAGAAAGAGTTTCTTGCCTGTGTTACAAGGTGTGAAATTGAGTAAGACTCAAAGCCCGACCACGACAGAAGATAGAAAGAGAATGAAAGTCATTCCCTATGCCTCAGCCATAGGTTCTATAAAGTATGCCATGCTGTGTACCAGATCTATTGTATACCATACACTGTGTTAAGAGAAGGAGTACAATAGTGATCTAGGAGTAGATCAATGGACAGCGGTCAAAATTATCCTTACTGGAATAAGGATATGTTTCTCGATTACGAAGGTGACAAAAGGTTCGTCGTAAAGGGTTACGTCGATGCAAGTTTTGACACTGATCCAGATGACTCTAAGTCTCAATCTGGATACATATTGAAAGTTGGAGCAATTAGCTAGAGTAGCTCCATGTAGAGCATTGTTGACATAGAAATTTGCAAAATACATGCGGATCTGAATGTGGCAGACCCGTTGACTAAACTTCTCTCACAAGCAAAACATGATCACCTTTTGGGTCTTAATCACATAGCGATGTGAACTAGATTATTGAATCTAGTAAACCCTTTGGGTGTTAGTCACATGGAGATGTGAACCAATCACATAAAGATGTGAACTATTGATGTTAAATCACATGGCGATGTGATCTAGATTATTGACTCTAGTGCAAGTGGGAGACTGAAGGAAATATGCCCTAGAGGCAATAATAAAGTTATTATTTATTTCCTTATATCATGATAAATGTTTATTATTCATGCTAGAATTGTATTAACCGGAAACATAATACATGTGTGAATACATAGACAAACAGAGTGCCACTAGTATGCCTCTACTTGACTAGCTCGTTAATCAAAGATGGTTATGTTTCCTAACCATGGACAAAGAGTTGTTATTTGATTAACAGGATCACATCATTAGTTGAATGATTTGATTGACATGACCCATTCCATTAGCTTAGCACCCGATTGTTTAGTATGTTGCTATTGCTTTCTTCATGACTTATACATGTTCCTATGACTATGAGATTATGTAACTCCCGTGAGCCGGAGGAACACTTTGTGTGCTACCAAACGTCACAACGTAACTGGGTGATTATAAAGGTGCTCTACAGGTGTCTCCAAAGGTACATATTGGGTTGACGTATTTCGAGATTAGGATTTGTCACTCCGATCGTCGGAGAGGTATCTCTGGGCCCTCTCGGTAATGCACATCACTTAAGCCTTGCAAGCATTGCAACTAATGAGTTAGTTGCGGGATGATGTATTACGGAACAAGTAAAGAGACTTTCCGGTAACGAGATTGAACTAGGTATTGGATACCGACGATCGAATCTCAGGCAAGTAACATACCGATGACAAAGGGAACAACGTATGTTGTTATGCGGTCTGACTGATAAAGATCTTCGTAGAATATGTAGGAGCCAATATGGGCATCCAGGTCCCGCTATTGGTTATTGACCGGAGACGTGTCTCGGTCATGTCTACATTGTTCTCGAACCGTAGGGTCCGCACGCTTAAGGTTTCGATGACAGTTATATTATGAGTTTATGAGTTTTGATGTACCGAAGGAGTTCGGAGTCCCGGATGAGATCGGGGACATGACGAGGAGTCTCTAAATGGTCGAGACGTAAAGATCGATATATTGGACGACTATATTCGGACATCGGAAAGGTTCCGAGTGATTCGAGTATTTTTCGGAGTACCGGAGAGTTACGGGAATTCGCCGGGAGAAGTATTGGGCCTTATTGGGCCATACGGAAAAGAGAGAGGGGCTGCCTAGGGCAGGCCGCGCGCCTCCCAAGGCCTAGTACGAATTGGACTAGGGGGAGGGGCTGCGCCCCTTCCTTGTTTCCTACTCCTACTACCTGGAAGGACTCCTAGTTGGACTAGGAAAGGGGGAATCCTACTCCCGGTGGGAGTAGGACTCCCCTAGGGCGCGCCATAGAGAGGGCCGGCTCTCCCCTCCTCCACTCCTTTATATACGGGGGCAGGGGGCACCCCATAGACACACAAGTTGATCTTCGTGATCGTTCCTTAGCCGTGTGCAGTGCCCCCCTCCACCATATTCCACCTCGGTCATATTGTAGCAGTGCTTAGGCGAAGCCCTGCGATGGTTGAACATCAAGATCGTCACCACGCCGTCGTGCTGACGGAACTCCTCCCCGAAGCTTTGCTGGATCGGAGCCCGGGGAGCGTCATCGAGCTGAACGTGTGCCAAGAACTCGGAGGTACCGGAGTAACGGTGCTTGGATCGGTTGGACCGGGAAGACGTACGACTACTTCCTCTACGTTGCATCAACGCTTCCGCTTCGATCTACAAGGGTACGTAGATCACACTCTCCCCTCTCGTTGCTATGCATCACCATGATCTTGCGTGTGCGTAGGAATTTTTTTGAAATTACTACGTTCCCCAACACAAATTGTTTACCCCAAGCGAGAAATCATGCCATGTTGCACTAAAATGCCAAACATGACACATTCAAATGGTAGTAGCTGGTAGTTAACTTATTTATCTGGCCTAAATTAACATCAATACACATATAATAAGCCCAATAACCCTGATAGTAGAATCTATATTACCGCCTAGGCTGCGCCTAGGATGCTTAAGCACTGCCTAGGCACTAGGCGAAGGCCAACCGCCTCGCTTATGCCTACCGCTTTTGCCAACCTTGGTTATGGTTATGTTCTGCAGGGAAGATGACTCTTTGACGTTTAGAATTTATGTGCTGTAGGTTTAAATGTGGCAAATGACGCCGGTTGTGTGATTTGTGTGTGTTTGATTATGTTGCAGTATTTTTTCTTTAAATATTTGCATGTGAGATGGTTGAATTCTATGGTATTATCAGATGATTTGGAACAATTTATGTAATGCTTTCCTTTTGTTTTGCTCAAGTATGACTGTTTTTATATATTCTTTATATTTGAACTGGAACAATTTATAGTTGAACTAATGGGCATCCTTTGTTTTGACTGGGATATTTTTCATGTACGTAGCTCGGAGACAGAACTATATGTTGATGACGTTTGTAGGACCGCTTTTGGGTTTTGAGTTTGCTTAACTTACATGTTGTTAATGATAGTACTGAACTATTTAGTTTGTCAATTACCAATCAAATTTGTTTGTTGTATAGCATTTTTTCTTACTTTTTTACATGAATTTTAGGGCACATTTTTTCTTTTTACAGTTGAATAATGATAGTTCTAGTATTTTTTAAAATTAAAAGAATTTAATCTTTGCTGCACAGTACTATTTTTTACTTGAACCTTATGAATTGTAGTAGTTGAACTTTTTATAAATTTGTTTCTAAATTTTTTATCAGAATCTTCTACGTTTAATTTTCCATATATATATATATATATATATTAGTTCTTACAATTAACATGTGTTTGAACTTTTTACATTATTTGTTTTTAAACTGATTTCTTGTGAGTTTTTTTTTAAATTATCTGCATTTGTTTTTTTATTTTGTCATGTGTGATCGGCTGGAATTTTGTAATGAGGTGAACTACTATGTTGGGCCATCCGCCTGAGTCGTTGTTTTCGGCCCAGATACCTCGTCCGCACGGCTGTGCAGCGCGGCATGCGCCTGCGCTCTGGGTTTAGTCCCACCTCGCTAGTCGAGGGGGCTCTAGACCTGTTTATAAGCGCAGCTGAGGCTCATCAGTCGAACTCCTATGAATACTTACCTGAGCGCTTATACACGGCGCTCGCTCTCTCTCATGACCTATGGGCCCTCGATGGCAGGCCCTGCGTTGTGCGGATTACTAGGGATTCTCCCACGGGCTCGAATTCAAGTATATAGCATCGTCAGGGCCTGCGCCGGTCCTTGGGCGGTCAATTTTTTCTTTTTTGTTTGTTAATCTAGTACTTGACTCCAGCAGTAACTTGGACTGATACTTTTTGCTCTAGTTCTTGTGAGTTTTGTTCTAGGAACAAGCCGTAGCAGGCGACGACGCGGCGTGCCGCGGTGTCGCATGCGGAGGCGAGTCCGTAACATGACTTGCCCCCGCACAACACCGAGGGGCATAGTTGTACTGACACATCTTCCTTGTATGGACTTGCCCCCATTATCTATCTTTGGGGTGCGTGGGTGCGTGTGTGTGTGGGGGGGACAGAATAACCGCACTGCGCCTGTCAAACGAGCGCACTGCCGCGTTAGCGCGAGGCCGAGCCGGGAGGGGGGAGGGGGGGAGGGGGCGGGACCCCTGCTACCTCTAGAACACTGCGTTGGTTTTCCCTTGAAGAGGAAAGAGTGATGCAGCAAAGTAGCGTAAGTATTTCCCTCAGTTTTTGAGAACCAAGGTATCAATCCAGTAGGAGACCACACGTGAGTCACCTCGTACCTACACAAAGAAATAAGAACCTCGCAACCAACGCGATAAAGGGGTTGTCAATCCCTTCACGGCCACTTGCAAGAGTGAGATTTGATAGAGATGATAATAATAAGGTAAATATTTTTGGTATTTTTATGATATAGATTGGAAGTAAATATTGCAAAATAAAATAGATTGAAAACTTGTATGATGGAAAATAGACTCGGGGGCCATAGGTTTCACTAGTGGCTTCTCTCAAGATAGCATAAGTATTATGGTGGGTGAACAAATTACTGTCGAGCAATTGATAGAATTGAGTATAGTTATGAGAATATCTAGGTATGATCATGTATATAGGCATCACGTCCGTGACAAGTAGACCAACTCTTGCCTGCATCTACTACTATTATTCCACACATCGACCGCTATCCAGCATGCATCTAGAGTATTAAGTTCATAAGAATAGAGTAATGCCTTAAGCAAGATGACATGATGTAGAGGGATAAATTGATGCAATATGATGTAAACCACATCTTTTTATCCTCGATGGCAACAATACAATACGTGTTGTTTCCCTTTCCGTCACTGGGATCGAGCACCGCAAGATTGAACCCAAAGCTAAGCACTTCTCCCATTGCAAGAAAGATCAATCTAGTGTGCCAAACCAAACTGATAATTCGAAGAGACTTGCAAAGATAACCAATCATACATAAAAGAATTCAGAGAAGATTCAGATATTGTTCATAGATAAACTTGATCATAAACCCACAATTCATCGGATCTCGACAAACACACCGCAAAAGAAGATTACATCGAATAGATCTCCAAGAGAATCGAGGAGAACTTTGTATTGAGATCCAAAGAGAGAGAAGAAGCCATCTGGCTAATAACTATGGACCCGAAGGTCTGAGGTAAACTACTCACACATCATCGGAGGGGCCAGGGAGTTGATGTAGAGGCCCTTCGTGATCAATGCCCCCTCCGGCGGAGCTCCGGAAAAGGCCCCAAGATGGGATCTCTTGGGTACAGAAGGTTGCGGCGGTGGAAATAGGGTTTCGTGGTGCTCCTAGATGTTTTCGGGGTATATGAATATATATAGGACGAAGAAGTAGGTCGGTGGAGCAACGAGGGGCCCATGAGGGTGGAGGGCGTGCCCAGGGGGTAGGCGCGCCCCCTGCCTCGTGGCCTCCTCGATTTTTTCTTGACGTCCACTCCAAATCCCCTGGATTACGTTTGTTCCAAAAATCACGCTCCCGAAGGTTTCATTCTGTTTGGACTCCGTTTGATATTCTTTTTCCGCGAAACACTGAAATAGGCAAAAAACAGCAATTTGGGCTGGGCCTCTGGTTAATAGGTTAGTCCCAAAAATAATATAAAAGTGTATAAATAAGCCCATTCAACATCCAAAACAGAATATATAATAGCATGGAGCAATCAAAAATTATAGATACGTTGGAGACGTATCAAGCATCCCCAAGCTTAATCCCTGCTCGTCTTCGAGTAGGTAAATGATAAAAACAGAATTTTTGATGTGGAATGGTTCCTAACATATTTCTCAATGTAATTTTCTTTATTGTGGCATGAATATTCAGATCCGAAAGATTCAAGATAAAAGTTTAATATTGACATAAAAATAATAATACTTCAAGCATACTAACTAAGCAATCATGTCTTCTCAAAATAACATGGCCAAAGAAAGTTCATCCCTACAAAATCATATAGTTTGGTCATGCTCCATTTTCGTCACACAAGAATGCTCTCATCATGCACAACCCCGATGACAAGCCAAGCAATTGTTTCATACTTTAGTAATCTCAAACTTTTTTCAACTTTCACGCAATACATGAGCGTGAGCCATGGATATAACACTATGGGTGGAATAGAATATAATGAAGGGGGTTATGTGGAGAAGACAAAAAAGGAGAAAGTCTCACATTGACGCGGCTAATCAATGGGCTAGGGAGATGCCCATCAATTGATGTCAATGCAATGAGTAGGGATTGCCATGCAACAGATGCACTAGAGCTATAAATGTATGAAAGCTCAACCAAAGAAACTAAGTGGGTGTGCATCCAACTTTCTTGCTCACGAAGACCTAGGGCACTTGAGGAGGCCCATTGTTGGAATATACAAGCCAAGTTCTATAATGAAAAATTCCCACTAGTATATGAAAATGACAAAACAAGAGACTCTCTATCATAAAGATCATGGTGCTACTTTGAAGCACAAGTGTGAAAAAAAGGATAGTAGCATTGCCCCTTTTTATTTATATTTTTTGGGCCTTCTTTTTTTATTTGGTCTTTCTCCCTTTTTTGGGGACAATGCTCTATTAATGATGATCATCACACTTCTATTTATTTACAACTCAATGATTACAACTCGATACTAGAACAATTTATGACTCTATATGAATGCCTCCGGCGGTGTACCGGGATGTGCAATGACTCATGAGTGACATGTATGAAAGAATTATGAATGGTGGCTTTGCCACAAATACGATGTCCACTACATGATCATGCAAGGCAATATGACAATGATGATGCATGTCATAATAAACGGAACGGTGGAAAGTTGCATGACAGTATATCTCGGAATAGCTATGGAAATGCCATAATAGGTAGGTATGGTGGCTGTTTTGAGGAAGATATAAGGAGGTTTATGTGTGATAGAGCGTATCGTATCACGGGGTTTGGATGCACCGGCGAAGTTTGCACCAATTCTCAAGGTGAGAAAGGGCAATGCACGGTACCGAAGAGGCTAGATATGATGGAAGGGTGAGAGTGCGTATAATCCATGGACTCAACATTAGTCATAAAGAACTCACATACTTATTGCAAAAATCTACAAGTCATCAAAAACCAAGTATTACGTGCATGCTCCTAGGGGGATAGATTGGTAGGAAAAGACCATCGCTCGTCCCCGACCGCTACTCATAAGGAAGACAATCAAATAAAACCTCATGTTTCAAATTTGTTACACACCGTTTACCATACGTGCATGCTACGGGACTTGCAACCTTCAAAGCAAGTATTTCTCAAATTCACAACTACTCAAGTAGCACAACTTTAATATCACTATCTCCATATCTCAAAACAATCATCAAGTATCAAACTTCTCTTAGTATTCAATGCACTTATATGAAAGCTTTTTATTATGCCTAAAAGATAATTGCCATGTTGTTCTAAAGGAATCTCAAATTAATATAAGTGAAGCATGAGAGATCAATTAAAATAAAACCACCACCGTTCTCTAAAAGATATAAGTGAAGCACTAGAGCAAAAACTATATAGCTCAAAAGATATAAGTGAAGCACATAGAGTATTCTAATAAATTCCAATTCATGTGTGTCTCTCTCAAAAGGTGTGTACAGCAAGGATGATTGTGGTAAACTAAAAATCAAATACTCAAATCATACAAGACACTCCAAGCAAAACACATATCATGTGGCGAATAAAAATATAGCTCCAAGTAAAGTTACCAATGAACGAAGACAAAAGAGGGGATGCCTTCCCGGGCATCCCCAAGCTTAGGCTTTTTGGTGTCCTTGGATTTTACCTTGGGGTGCCTTGGGCATCCCCAAGCTTAGGCTCTTTCCACTCCTTGTTTCATAATCCATCAAATCTTTACCCAAAACTTGAAAACTTCACAACACAAAACTTAACAGAAAATCTCGTGAGCCCCGTTAGCGAAAGAAAACAAAACACCACTTCAAGGTACTGTAATGAACTAATTATTTATTTATATTAGTGCTAACCTACTGTATTCAAATTTCTCTATGGTTTATAAACTCTATTACTAGCCATAGATTCATCAAAATAAGCAAACAACACACGAAAAACAGAATCTGTCAAAAACAGAATAGCCTGTAGTAATCTGTAACTAACGCAAACTTCTGTAACCCCAAAAATTCTAAAATAAATTGTTGGACGTGAGTAATTTATCTATTAATCATCTGCAAAAATAATTAACTAAATATCACTCTCCAATAAAAAATGGCAGCAATTATCGTGAGCGCTAAAGTTTCTGCTTTTTACAGCAAGATCAAAAAGACTTTCCCCAAGTCTTCCCAATGGTTCTACTTGGCACAAACACTAATTAAACACAAAAAACACAACCAAAACAAAGGCTAGATAAATTATTTATTTAATAACAGCAAGGAAAAATATTGGGTTGTCTCCCAATAAGCGCTTTTCTTTAAAGCCTTTTGGCTAGGCATTGATAATTTTAATGATGCTGACATGAAAGACAAGAATTGAAGCGCAAAGAGAGCATCATGAAACATGTGACAAACACATCTAAGTCTAACATACTTTCTATGCATAGGAATCTTATTGGCAAACAAATTATCAAGGCAAGCAAAAACTAGCATATGCAGGGAAGCGGAAAGAAACAATAGCAATCTCAACATAACGAGAGGTAATTTAGTAACTTGAAAATTTCTACCACCATATTTTCCTCTCTCATAATAATTACATGTAGGATCATAATCAGATTCAACAATATAGCTATCACAAAACATATTATTAACACGATCCACATGTATGCAAAGTTGACACTCTTCCAAAATAGTGGGATTAACATTAACTAAAGTCATGACCTCTCCAAACCCACTTTTATCAAAAACTTCATAAGATTGAACATTCTCCAAATATGTGGGATCTAAAGTTGACACTCTTCCAAACCCACTTTCAATATTATTGCAAATATTATAATCAATCTCATATTCATCATGGGGCTTAAATAAATTTTCAAGATCATAAGAAGAATCACCCCAATCATGATCATTGCAACAAGTAGTAGACATAGCAAAACTAGCATCCCCAAACTTAAGGTTTTGCATATTATAAGCACAATTGACATTAATAGAATTTATACTATCATCATTGCAATCATGCTTTCTATTCAAAGATCCATTGTGAATCACTCCATAAAGTACTTCATCACAATTTTCAGATTCACGAATTTCAAGCAAAACTTCATAAAGATAATCTAGTGCACAAAACTCACTAGCAATTGGTTCATCATAATTGGATCTCTTAAAAAGATTAGAAAGCGGATGAGGATCCATAGATCTTAGGTTCTCTATTTAGCAATAAATAAACAAATATTCCAACCAAACGAGGAAACGAGCCAAGTAAGACATCAAAGCAAATGGAAAGACGAACAAAAGAAGGGCGAATAGAACGGCATGGGTGAAGTGGGGTAGAGGAAAACGAGAGGCAAATAGCAAATAATGTAATGCGAGGGATAAGAGTTGTGATGGGTACTTGGTATGTCTTGACTTGGCGTAGAACTCCCTGGCAACGGCGCCAGAAATCCTTCTTGCTACCTCTTGAGCACTGCATTGGTTTTCCCTTGAAGAGGAAAGGGTGATGCAGCAAAGCAGCTGCTACCTCTTGAGTACTGCATTGGTTTTCCCTTCAAGAGGAAAGGGTGATGCAGCAAAATAGCGTAAGTATTTCCCTCAGTTTTTGAGAACCAAGGTATCAATCTAGTAGGAGGCCATGCGCGAGTCCCTCGCACCTATACAAACAAATAAAATCCTCGCAACCAATGCAATAAAGGGGTTGTCAATGTTGGCTGCTTCATCATGGACGATCCGGTCACCGACGACTACTTCCACGACAACGACTTCTTCCCCGACGTCCACGAGCTCCTCGACGACATGGCAGGCGAGGACACCGACCCCAAGTCCAGTGCTTCTGCTGCTGCAGTCCCGTACGTGTTCTTCTCCTTTCTATTAGAAGTCCGGCTACAGTTCCTTGTTCTAGTATTTGCCCTAGATATGTCAGACTCTATTTCATATATGAAACTTTCTATACTGTCTGTTCTAGATATGTTTAGTTACAGTTCATATATGAAGATGCTGTTTACCTTCTCTTTGTCAAATCGCATGGCTTGTTTTATCACTACTATACTGGTCATGCTTTATCTAGTATTTTTGTTAATAAAATCATTCGGTAAATTGCTCATATTTCCAACAATCACATCACTCCCCTTGTTCCATGCGTGTTCCTTCTTTCTTGTATTATACGAATATATCCTCTATGATGAATCTACACAGCTCATTCTACGAGGGTGTTCATTTCATTGCCAAAATTTTATGGAAAAACAACAACAACTTATACAAATCTACACAGCTCATGCTATGAGGGTGTTGGTTTCATTGCCAAAATTTTATGGAAAAACAACATCAACTTATACAAATCTACACAGAAAACCATCATAGTTCGTATAAAAATGAACTACCAAAAAAGGGAAAAAATGCACAAGGCTAGTTGTATTTTCGTCGGTGCAACTTATGCACCATTCTCGGCCGCGCGTAGATCTGGATTTGGAAATTTTTTAAAAGAGAAGTTTTCGCAATTACCTCTTGATCTGCTGCTGGTGCAGCCAGGTCGTTCCGCCGGCGGACGCAGTCCTCCTTGTTGGGATCTACAACAGCAACGATGGTAGGGGGTCACGCTGCATTGGGTGATGATGGGTATGTGTTGGTGTGGATGGGCTTTCTCTAGTCGGACGGAGCGGATAGATTACAAGTTTGTGGACCTTATGGAAGGACGAGGTTGGCAGCGGGCCGGCGTTCAAGCTGAATCACGTTGGCGAGCAGGAGTGTACGGCGCCGCCGGCGGGTCGGGGGGGGGGGGGGGGGCTAATAGGCGAACAAGAGGATACCCTGTGCACCAGCATGATGTACCGATCGTTTCCCTTTTCTTCCAGTGATCTGGGCATATGCACACTTGCGCGATGGGCCTGGCCCATATGCGGGCTGCTAGCACAGAAAAGGGTTCGAACCTTCAGAAAAGGGTTCTCCATGGATTCCCTGGAACCGCATGGGCCGAAGGCTGGTGGTCCAAGCCCTGGTGCACTGCGCGCTTGGCATCCTAGTTCTGACATGTTGCAGCCCGCCTGGTCCACTCTCTCTATAAGAGGAAAAATGCATCAAATGAAAAAGCAATGAAAATGCAAATGAGGTAAGAGGAGGGACCAGATCCCCACGCGAAAGAGCGCTTGTGATTGCATCTGCGCTAGTGAAACTTCTTATCTCACTACTATACTGGTCATGCTTTATCTAGTATTTCTGTTAATAAAATCATTCGGTAAATTGCTCATATTTCCAACAATCACATCACTCCCCTTGTTCCATGCGTGTTCCTTCTTTCTTGTATTATACGAATATATCCTCTATGATGAATCTACACAGCTCATGCTACGAGGGTGTTGGTTTCATTGCCAAAATTTTATGGAAAAACAACAACAACTTATACAAATCTACACAGCTCATGCTACGAGGGTGTTGGTTTCATTGCCAAAATTTTATGGAAAAACAACAACAGCTTATACAAATCTACACAGCAAACCATTGTAGTTCGTATAAAAATGAACTACCGAAAAAGGGAAAAATGCACAAGGCTAGTTGCATTTTCGTCAGTGCAACTTATGCACCATTCTCGGCCGCGCGTAGATCTGGATTTGGAAATTTTAAAAAAGAGAAGTTTTCGCAATTACCTCTTGATTTGTTGCTGGTGCAGCCAGGTCGTTCCGTCGGCAGACGCAGTCCTCCTTGTTGGGATCTACAGCAGCAGCGGTGGTAGGGGGTCACACTGCGTTGGGAGATGATGGGTATGTGTTGGTGTGGATGGGCTTGCTCTGGTCGGACGGAGCGGATAGATTACAAGTTTGTGGACGAGGTCGGCGGCGGGCCGGCGTTCAAGCTGAATCACGTTGGCGAGTAGGAGCGTACGGCGCCGCCGGCGGGTCGGGTGTGTGTGCGGGGGGCGGGGGGGGGGACCTAATAGGCGAACATGAGGATACCCTGTGCGCCAGCATGACGTACCTATCGTTTCCCTTTCTTCCAGTGATCTGGGCATATGCACACTTGCGCGATGGGCCTGGCCCATATGCGGGCTGCTAGCACAGAAAAGGGTTCGAACCTTCAAAAAAGGGTTCTCCATGGATTCCCTGGAACCGCATGGGCCGAAGGCTGGTGGTCCAAGCCCTGGTGCACTGCGCGCTTGGCAGCCTAGTTCTGACATGTTGTAGCCCGCCTGGTCCACTATCTCTATAAGAGGAAAAATGCATCAAATGAAAAAAGCAATGAAAATGCAAATGAGGTAAGAGGACGGACCAGATCCCCACGCGAATGGGCGCTTGTGATTGCAGCTGCGCCAGCGAAACTTTTTATCTTTGCTTTTCCCTATATATATATATATATATATACATAAACACTATTCTGATCACGGGCACAACCTAATCTGCCCCGCTAGTAGTACGTTGAACTTCCCTATGAACTTGGTTGAACTTCCGCCAACATTGCCCAAATGGGGCTTGCGATATACCGTTGGAAAGCTATGGACACCAATATCATGACCCAACTTAAATTTTTGGCAAAATATAAGCGGTTTAAGAGCAGTTTTGAAAACCATTTTTTCTTCGCACAAAAAACGTGAATCGTATTTTCAATCACATTTCTAAACCATTTATCGGAATGAGGCATATAATATGACATTGAAAAGCTGCTGCAAAACCGCTCCTTCTACATGTTGAAAGTTTTCTCTAATTCCCTATGGTTAAAGAGTAATTTGAAAAAACGTAAAATTTCGTAAACCGAACAACTGAGTTCGTTTTTTCGATGTCATTTCTAAACGGCCAATCCAATGGAGGCATATGATACGGCGTTGGAAAGCTTATGGAAATGCGCTACTTTTTCATCTGGAAAGTTTTTTTTCTAATTTTGAATGGTTTAAGAGTAATTTAGAAAATGGTCCAAGTCCTACCAAATTCGTATTTTCGAGCTAATTTTTTAACTGTGCGTCCGAATGCAGCAAATGATATGGCGTTGGAAAGCTTGGACAAATGCGAAACTTTTTGGTATGTATTATTTGTCCCAATTCTTTACGGTTTTAAGTCAGTTTTGAAAATGGCAAAAAAATATTTTTGCCATAATTTCTACAAACTTTATCGGAATGGGGCAAATAATATACCGCTGAAAAGCTACGGAAAATGCGAAACTTTTTCATGTTGATGGTTTTCTCTGATTCCTAGCCGTTTTCAAGTAATTTCGAAAATGGTGGGATCATGCGTTCTTCCTTTATCGTGAAACAGAATCTTCGAAAATGCACCGCGTGAAGAACCTGAACGTCTCGTCACGTGTACCTGAGCTTCACTCTGTTTTTTCAAGTGCTTTTTTTGCTCGTAGATCTCCATCCACTACTTGTAGCTCTCCATCCACTCATCGAAATTGAGCAAGTGATATACCGGTGGAAAGCTGATGTAAACATGCAACTTTCCCGTGCTGATCGTTTTTCGTACTCGCGACCATTTTAAAGGTTTTTCATGTCAAATTCATCCACTATAGTAGTCGAACTTCCTGCTGTTTTCACATTGAACTTTTGTGGCATATTTTCGTTTGTAATTTTCTTATCCATTTCGTCAGTGTTACACAAATGATATTCTTATTGTACGAATGTCTCTCACAATATTTTTTAACTTTCTCCGACCGAGGACTTTAACTTACACAAATGATTTTCCTACCGTTTTGAAATAAATTAGAAAATGACGAGATCATGATTTCTGCCGTCATCACGAATGGAAATGCACTGTGTGAAGTAGCTGAACTTCTCGGGCATGTCTGTTTGAATTTCACTCTGTTTTTGACGTGCTGTTTTTTGCAATGCATGAAGTAGTTAAACTTCTGGGGCAAGTCTGTTTGAACTTCACTCTGTTTCACTTTATTATATTTTCTTATATGAAATACACGTCATTTAGTACGTGAACTTCCGGTCGTTATCACTTTTAACTTCTCTCTGGTTTGAGATAATTATTTTAAAACACAAAAATAACATATTTTTAATTTTTTTAACATCTAAATACACGGTGAACCTCTCTCACAAGATTTTTTTAAATTTTCCTCGCCGAGTACTTGAACTTCTAGCAACCATTTTTTTCGTTTATGAGTTTTTAAAAGTGCAAAAAATGGCGTTGTGTTTTTTATTTTTTGAATAGGTAAATCCTAGGTTTTAATAAACTCCGAACTTCTCTGTTATTTCAATTCGAACTTCATCTTCTCATATTTTGAGTAAAGAATTGTATTCGATTTTTATACGGAAAAAATCAAACATGGAAATACGAGGTGAACCTCTCTCGCAAGAATTTTTGAACTTCCCTGGACAGAGCACTTGAACTTCTTTCAACAAACCTTTTATGCTTTTATTTTTTCTATACTTTTTATTCTCACCTGAAATGCATTCCTTGTAGTACTTGAACTTCTCGTTTTTTTTCACCATCAACTTCTGACACATTTTTGTGTATACGTCGAATTACACACAATTGAAGGTCGGACGTCCCGCAATATATATTGTCGTTTTAATGGCATCCATGGGTCGAGCACCACCATATTGAGCTCGTAGCCATAGACACATACCATTTTAAAGTTCTTTTGCTGGTACACATGGATACCTATAGGAAAGCAATCAGTGCAAGTCGTGGCCTCAATCAAAAATTCTAAACACCCGAACACAATTTCAATCCTCAAATCAAAATACCAAACACAATATGCCTCCTTATCCCCTTATTCAAATATACGACATACCTAGTTGTGAATGATATTTTTTTTGTTTACGAAAAGGAGCATAATCTTCGACCTCAACATCAATTAATGCACACAACCATCTTTTATTGTGAAGTGTCGAGTCTTACAAGAAAATTTAGAAGGTGAGAAAGGCTTTGCCGACCGCAATAGATATTACATGATACAAATTTGCAACATCAATCCTATTGCTAAAATGCCAACCAAATTGGTTGAGCATATTAGATGCTACTGTCTTCAAGTGGTTGCAATGAGAGATCAGAGAATCTCGACCCTCCACACGCTGAAGTGAGAACCATGTATGGATTCAAAACGCAGCAAAGAGGGTATAACCTACAAGAAGGGAAACTCTCGTATTTCCAATTAGCCCAACATAAACCACATACCCTGATAAGCCATATGCCGCCCCAAAAAGAAAAAACAGCTCTCAAACATATTCGAATCACTACTTGTGTTGGGGATCATCCCCAGCCCAAGTACGTTCATCGATCAAGGCTTCCCATCTCTTTCGATAGGCAACTCAAGGCGCTTTCAAAAATCACTATCGGTAATGTTCGTGCGGGTGAAAGAGTGACAACATCGTTGCTCAAGTCCAATTACAGCCTTTTTACCGAAGTCTTTGGAGTATTTCTTCAAGTAGAGATTGATGCCGTGAAGAGGTGTTTTCAAGAGATTTCATTGTAATTCTTAGTCATAAGAGTTACTTTGTATTTTCTTGAATCTTAGGTCTAAATCAGTATACCAGTAATTGTTATGAGTATGAATAAAGTTGCAGCTGTTTCTAAAAAAAACTACCCTCCACGAGAGACATGCAAAGGGACGTTCCTCGGTTATTGGGGTCCATACTTTTTGGGTGTGGATAGCTCTCATCTGCATAAAAATTAGTTAAGTCACATCCAACTCATACACCATTTAATTCTACCAAAAAATTAATGTGTTTTTGTTAAACTAAATGACATTCTGTGTGTTGCTGCGGGAGTCGGCTGCAATATATTTGAAGAAGATTTGATTGTGTGCAATATAAATGTTTAAATTAGTAACATGTGAAACTGAAATTAAGAATACATATGACTTATTATATTTGATTATGTATATATGTAAAATTTATTGAATACTCCGTCCGTCCAAAAATACTTGTTGGAGAAATGGATAAATATGAATGTATCTAGAATTAAAATATATTTAGATACGTCCATTTCTCCGAAAGAAAACATTTTCGGACGGAAAAAGTACAAGTAGAATAATAGAATGAAAAATATTGTTCCATGCATGGTTTTCTCCGACAAGTATTTTCAGACAGAGAGCAGGTATAAGTAGAATAATAGAATAAAAAATATTTTCCCATGCATGGTTACATGTGGTGGTGGGTCTTTTTTCATGCATGGTTGCATGTTGAGGTGAGTCTTATCCCATCTATAATTATATGGTGATGTGGCATGTTTGCATGTTGAGATAAATATGTTAGTAGGGGTGACTCTCTTAGGTATACATATAGGATTAGACAAGCAAAGGAGAGATACAAGGCGTCAGAAGGGGACGCAATCACCGTCCTAGGTGCTGACTCATCAAAGACGTAGTTGATGATGACACAACGAAGAACACAACAGAAGCGCAAGATTCTAAATTTAGTCATAAGTGTCTGCTTAACATCCACTGCGATCTGAGAAGAATGTTAGAAATTTATTTTTGTTTAAGATAGAGATAAGAGTTAGAGACAGAATAGGTTTAAATCATGTATGACTCGCCCTTTACTTCATATATATATATATATATATATATATATATATATATATATATATATATATATATATATATATATATATATATACCTCATACGAGGGCAGATCAATAAAAATATAATGGGGATTCATATTTTCTACAGATGTGACTTGGTTAATTATTCTGTCCCAATTCTAAGGAGACTTTGCTAAATGCTAAGTTATCTTTTGTAAAAAAAAAACCGGGACAAAGGTACAAAAGTTAAAATCTTAAACATTAACAGTACTATGAGTTTCCAACTAAACTTAAAATGTATGATTATATTACTTATAAGTTCATAGTACATTGACGGTAAAAACTCATGAGGAATGAATTTGCAAATGATATGAGTGACGCTATGATCGAATTATATTACACTCCAGCAAGCTAGACAGAGAGACCGGAGCCCCTAAACTTGGCCTCGCTGATGGCATCGATCTTTCGTGCCGTCTCCGGCGATAGATGATTCTCCCAGTCCCCGACCTGGCCGCGCCGGAAGAACGAGCTGTTCTCCACAACGCCAAACGTGAGCTCTGTCTTGCCGCCCTTGGTCGCCTCGAGCCCGGTCATGTGCTCGAACGAGCACAGCTTGACGATGGCGTCCACCGCGCAGTCTTCCTCCTCCTCCACACTGAACGGGCATCCAACAAACTTGGCCAGCCTCCGCACGTGTTCCGCCGGGTCTCGACTCATCTCTTCGTACCTGAAGAAGAGCACCTGCTCGGGGTTCGCGGAGTGCGCGCGCCAGTACCCTAGGACATGATCCCAGTACGGCCCGAACGGCGACACGCCGTCGCAGAAGTAGTCGGCGGCGGTCTCAACCGAGAGCGGCTCCAGACCGTCCCTGACCCTGAATTTGTTCGCGAAGTTCCAATGCGAGATGAGGGTGTCCTTGGGGTCGCGGCACACGTACACGATCTTGCAGCCCGACGCCACGACCGACCTCGGCAGCGACACGAAGGGGACGTGCGTGGCGAAGAGCCTTGGGTCCGGGAGCTCGTCGAGGTCCGGGATCCTGTTCTGCGTGTAGAGCTGGTACTCGAGAAACTTGATGCACTCGTGAGGACCATGGGTGTTGAACGGGTGGCCGGAGGAGTCCGCGTGGTGCTCCCTCCGGTGCACCGTGGAGTAGAGGAGCGCCTTGATCCACGTCGTGCCGGACTTGGGCAGTGTGGCGACGATGATGTCCGAGGGGCGCGCGGCGAAGCATGCGCCGGCGACCATCGTGCCGACCATTGGAGCCAGGCTGCTGTGCCAGCCATTGTCGTGGCGGTAGAGCTGGTAATTGGAGAGGGCAGGGGAGCACGGCCAGGTGGACACCAAGTCGGTGAACTGCTGGTAGAGCTCTTCGTTGATTTTGGCCTCGCCTTCTTGCGGTGGGGAGATTCGCATGGAGGAGGAAGGCATCGTGTTGCAGAAAGAGCCTGCGGTCAAGATAATTGCAGCAGCATATATAAACACCAAACTCTATTTATAATAGAAGAGAGTCGTTGCATTATTCTCCGAATCGAAATGTGGTTGGTAGTTGCCATCAATCATGCTGACACGGCAGTACTGTAATCCCCACGTGGTGCAATCTATCAAGGACATCGATATGATGTCGAGAGCGTGAGATGATACTTGACCTACACAAAAGGGACAAAATCCATGGATGGTGAGAATGTGACCGATAGCGAGATTTCTGCGGCCGGCAGTAAGGCCAACTCCAGCGTACGACTTTAAATGGACGTCCGGTTTAAACTATTTTTATTTGTTTGGGGTGACAACTGGGTTGCCCATGTCCGCTTGGGGCCGTTGGGCTGTCGCTTTGCCCCACGTGCGACGGCATCCAAATCATATCTAGAGTGGATGTGATTAAAAAAATGCAAAAACTAAAATAAAATGTCGAAAAAATATAATAAATGCAAACATAAAAACATTAAACATAATTAAACATCACGGCCACAAAACAGCCAAGTTCCACAATTCACATAAACATAATTAACATAAAAAACCATCGCCCGCATGCTCCTGCCGTGTCCGTTGATGTCGTGGTCATGGCCGTCTTCGGTGGCTGCCGTTGTCGTCGTTGTCGCTGACGAGGTCGACGTAGTCCGGCGGCGTCCAGAGGTGGGACGGCGGTGTGTGGTACACGGGGGCTTGCTGGAAGGTGGGAGGTGCCTGCACCACCTCCTCTCATGGCGACGCCTCCCGCTCCGGTGACCGCGGTGGCGTGGGGCACCAGTTCACGCCCCCACGGCGTCGGCCATCTTCGGAGCCGTGGACGACCAGCTCCAATGCTGGCCTACCAGGCCCGAGTGAAACGCGACGACGGGCTCCTCCTCCAGCACCTCCTCCCTTCTCACCATCTCCAGCTCCGGCACGGCCACGTCGCCGACGGCAGATAGGGCCATCATGGTCTCCAGGCCCTCCCACTGGCACTCGTCGTGTGTGTTCATGGAGTCTTCCGTGACACGTTGAAGGAGCCGAGCCTCCTCCTCATCTGTCATGCGAGAAGGAGGTGGTGGCGACGGAGAGGGCGACGGCGTCGGCGTCGGCATGAAGCCGCGCACCACCCTACGTCTGCACACTTGGGGAGGGGTGAGAGCGCGCGCGTGGCGCTCACGTGGCTTACGCGGCCCCGACGAGGTGCCGGCGAAGAAGGAGGCGCGCCGCGTGTCATGCTCGTCCCGGAACCACATGTCCCAAAGGCCGGAGTCGACGCCGTACAGGTCGATCTCCTCGCGGTCGGGTACAAGTCGTCCGGCAGGAGGCGGCGGCGGCGCCCGATCTCCTCGCGGCGCGCACGGCCGCTCATCGGGACCGGCGGGATCGGCACTCGATCGGTGGAGAGATGCCAGTTATTGAGGAGGTGCGCGTAGCTCTAGGGGAGGGGCCTCCTCGTCTCTCAATAACGACGGCATACATCCGCATGGATGTAGTGCCGGTCGCGCTCGCCGGCGGCCGTAGGGGCCATGGAGAATGCGGGCGGCGCGGGGGCCCTTCGCGGTGGTGATGCGGGCTCCTCTTTGACGCAGCGGTGACGGCCGCCCGAGGACGAGTCAGCCTCGCGGTCGTGCTTCCCCTTCCAGCCGGTGTTCCAGAACCCCATGGCTGCGAGGCGGCCGACCGACGAGATCAAGGACGGGGAAAGGGAGAGCTAGAGTTTGGGGAGTGTCGGCTTTCGAGGAGGCAGCACGGGCTGGAGTGGGGAGTGTGGACTGCGACCGGTCCATGGCTTCCTCATTAAGAAGGACGGCAACCGTTTGCCTGGGCGGATGACAGGTGAGGCCGACCGCCCGTGCGCATTAATGTCGGGCGGTGAGAGGTAGTTGCCGCCTGCCACGCGGCCACGAAGCGGACGAGCGACGTGTCCATTTGTTGTACATCACGACCCAAACCCGACCCACTTTACATTCGAAATGGATCGGCCCAGCCACAAAATAGACCAGATGGATTCAGGCCGCCGCGTGCTGGGCCGTGGCTTCTGTTCGTTTTGTCCTAAATAGACGGGGCCGAACAGGATGGAGTTTTGCGGTAAAGTTGGCCTAACGCTAGTGCTCGTAGAGCTCTTCGTTGGCTTTCTCATCGCCTTCTCGCGGTGAAAAAAATTGCATGGAGGAGGGAAGGCATTTGTGTTAAAGAAAAAGCCTGTGGTCAAGATAATTGCCGGCTTGCAGCTGCATATATAACCATATCTTTTCTTACAACTGAAGGCTACGACTGAATCAATCGGGTGCATTAAACAATTTGCAATAAACAAAACGTTCGCGTGAACGGCGCGCGTGTTATTCTATTCGAATGCAAATGAAAATGTGGCTGGTACCAGTGATGCTGGCACAGCATTATCTAAGCCCGACTTGGTGTAATCTGCCCGTAATACAGTACACTCATGTCGAGTTGGTCTGAACTTTTGTTAAAAAGTGTAATTCTCAAGCAGATAAAGGGCATTTTTAACTGATCCCTTATAACCGGTCAATGGAGTAAATTTCGGTTTTACTGCAGTGACCGTCACCTAGCAGGGGCAGAGCTGGAGCAAATCTTACCCGATGCATCACTTTAACAAGGCATAATTTTTTTTCAAGCGTGGATGTATTGAATAAATGTGTGTTTTATAGGTTTAACACACATTATTGGATATAATAGAAGCGATTTGTAAAAACGAAATGTAGCCATCAAATTGCTTACTATAATGATAAAACAAGGGATATAACTACTTGAAATGTAGCCCAAATGAAAGTACTTAGATTGCTAAAAATTGAAAATTACCTTAGTATGTTTCTATTCCTTCAGGCCATGAAATACTCAACCACTTGTTTCTATTCTTCCAGGCCATGAAATACTCAACCACTTGAGTATTGGTGGCCCTTTTCATTTCTTCCTTCTCCACATAACAAATAATATCATCACTCAAACTTTCATCATTGAGGCGGTTGCCCTGATCATACTGAATCTCCTCTTCCCAATTTATGTCTTCTGGCTGTGATGGTGCATTTCTTTTGAAAAGAAACTTGTCCATAGTATCTGTATTTGACAAATATAAATTATAAATGAGACATGGAGAATTGTATAGGCAAATAAAATATAACCTAATTAGAAGTTATAACCCTAGAAAATACTCCACACTTTTACCAAAACATAGTGATTTATTATATTCACTACAAGTCTATACATGATTGTTGAAGTTCAACAAAACTAGGAAAAGCAAGACAAAGGCCCTACCACAATTGTGGCCTTTTGTAATTTATCATCTATGGCGGACACAGAGACGAACATTCAAGATTGGAATTTGAAAAGGATACGAAATTACCGAGCACCGGACGGCGTGCAACGTTGCTCGTGCGCGTCGCTTCATCACCGTGTGAGGACCCAGGCTGCATGGAGGCCGGCGGCCGGCGCGCTGCCGCTGCCGCCTCCGGCGGCTGTGTGGGACGGCGACGCGCAGGGGGCGTATGGAGTATGGTAGGCTGGGTTCGTACGCGTAATGCACAAATCGATCGATGGATCGATTAGTTTTTTTCTAGTGAAAAAAAAAGATGGATCAATTAGGTTTGCGTACGTGACTACGTGAGGAGATTCTTTTTTTTTTCATAGACAAAAACTACGTGAGGAGATGGTGGATGCGCAAGCGAACCATCATGTGTGCGTGTACTGCTGCGTTGGGCCAGTCCGGAGGCGTCGGAGTGGCTGGAACGGGCTGACCCTGATGCACAGCTCTTGGGCCACCCTGATGCACTCGGCCTTTTTAACTAATAGGCACTGTTAGTGAATTTTTTCACCCGTATTCCTGTGTATACGGGTCAGCCAATGGGCTCCGCCCCTGGCACCTAGTCAATCATTTATCCACTGTAAGGGAGTAAAATTTTACTCCTCTACCCACTCTTCTTTCTAAATATACTCCATGGAAAGGGGTGGGACTAAAATTTCCGCTCTCTCTGGCCTCCCCCTTCTGCTCATGCGTGCCGCCGCCCACCACTACTCCCCCGTGCTATGCTGCCGCCGCTACTACTCCCAGCGTGCTCCTCCCCCCGCCTGCTGCTGCTCCCCGCTTGCCGCCGCCGCCTGCCGCTGCTCCCCGCGCGACGTCGCTATTGGTGTGGCTATGGGTAGGGCTACTGCCCGTGGAGAGGCCATAGTAATGAATGTCAACGATGTCGTCAGAGGGGAGCTCGAGGCCGAGGTCCCTGCATGCACGCACCTCCTCCATGTCCATCGCGACGCTGACGGACTAGTGGTGCTGCAGGGAGGAGGATGCGCACGAGGACGAGGACCCGCCGGCCTACATCCCCACCGCGACCACCACGGGGATGTCGACGTTGGGGGTGCAGCTGTTGCGCTCGTGCCAACTCTTGTTCATCTCCCACACACGGTCCAGTCACGCCACTCACGCCGCCGCTCCCGCTGGATCACGCTGAAGCTGCTCCGCCGCGGCTGCGCCGACCCGCGCTGCAGAAGTCGTGCCCACTGATACGTCCATTTTGCATCATGTTTTCTTACTATTATTTGTAATGTTTTTATCCATAATAATGCTTTTTGGAGTAATTCTAATACCTTTTCTCTCATAATTTGCAAGGTACACATAAAGAGGGAGAATTCAGGCAACCGGAAATCTGGACCTGAAAAGCTACGTCAGGCTACCTATTCTGCACAACTCCAAATGAGCTGAAACTTGACGGAGATTTTTTATGGAATATATAAGAAATATTGGAGCCAATGACTACCAGAGGGGTGCCACCAGGTGGGCACAACCCACCAGGGCGCGCTAGGCCCACCAGACGCGCCCTGGTGGGTTGTGGCCTCCTCGGCCCACCTTTGGTACCCATCTTCTGGTACATAAGTCATTTTGACCTAGAAAAAATAAGGAGAAGGCTTTCGGGACGGAGCACCGCCGTCTCGAGGCGGAACTTGGGCAGGAGCACTTTTACCCTTCGGCGGACCGATTCCGTCGAGGGAACCTCCCTCCCGAAGGGGGAAATCATCATCATCATCATCATCACCAAAAACTCTCCCAACTTGGGAAGGGCAATCTCCATCAACATCTTCAACAACACCATCTCTTCTCAAATCCTAGTTCATCTCTTGTGTTCAATCTTGTTACCGTAACTATAGATTGGTACTTGTGGGTGACTAGTAGTGTTGATTACATCTTGTAGTTGATTACTATATGGTTTATTTGGTGGAAGATTATATGTTCACATCCATTATGCTATATAATCCCCCTCTGATCATGAGCATATTTATCGTTTGTGAGTAGTTACCTTTGTTCTTGAGGTCACGGGAGAAATCATGTTGCAAGTAATCATGGAATTTGATATGTGTTTGATATTTTGATAGTATGTATGTTGTGATTCCCTTAGTGGTGCCATGTGAATGTCGACTACATGACACTTCACCATATTTCGGCCTAAGGGAATGCATTGTGGAGTAGTAATTAGATGGTGGGTTGCGAGAGTGACAGAAACTTAAACCCTAGTTTATGCGTTATTCCTTAAGGGGCCAATTGGATCCAAAAGTTTAATGCTATAGTTAGAATTTATTCTTAATACTTTTCTCGTAGTTGCGGATGCTTGCGGGAGGGTTAATCATAAGTAGGAGGTTTGTTCAAGTAAGAACAACACCTAAGCACCAGTCCACCCACATAGCAAATTATCAAAGTAGTGAACACAAATCAACCCAACATGATGAAAGTGGCTAGATGAAATTACCGTGTACCCTCAAGAACGCTTTGCTTATCATAAGAAACCGTTTTGGCCCGTCCTTTGCCTCAAAAGGATTGGGCTACCTTGCTGGATACCTATTACTATTATCATTACTTGCTCGTTACAAATTATCTTGCTATCAAACTGCTCGCTACTTACAATTTCGGCACTTGCAGACATTATCTTACTAAAAACTACTTGTCATTTCCTTCAGTTCCTCGTTGGGTTCAACACTCTTACTTATCGAAAAGAGATACAATTGATACCCTATACTTGTGGGTCATCAAGGCTATTTTCTAGCGCCGTTGCTAGGGAGTGAAGCATCTTTGGTAAATGGAATTCGGTAAGGAAACATTTATATAGTGTGTTGAAATTTATTGTCACTTGTTACTATGGAAAACAATCCTTTGAGGGGTTTGTTCGGGGTATCTTCACCTCGTCCGGAACCACAATTAGTTACCCCTCAACCTACTTCACCTACTGAAAATATTGAATATGAAATTTCTTCGGGTATGATAGAGCAACTGCTAGCTAATCCTTATGAAGTAGATGGAACAGAACATCCTGATATGCACTTGATATATGTGGAACAAATTTGTGGATTGTTTAAGATTGCAGGTTTACCCGGAGATAAGGTGATGAAAAAGGTTTTCCCTCTATCTTTGAAGGGAAAAGCATTATCATGGTATAGGCTATGCGATGATATTGGATCATGGAATTGGAATCGTTTGAAATTGGAGTTCCACCAAAAAAATTATCCTATGCATCTAGTTCATCGTGATCGGAATTATATATATAATTTTTGGCCTCGTGAAGGAGAAAGCATCGCTCTAGCTTGGGGGAGGCTTAAGTCGATGTTATATTCATGTCCCAATCATGAGCTCTCAAGAGAAATTATTATCCAGAATTTTTATGCTCGGCTTTCTCTCAGTAATCGCTCCATGCTCGATACTTCTTGTACTGGATCTTTTATGATGAAGACTATTGAATTCAAATGGGATTTATTGGAAAGAATTAAACACAACTCTGAAGATTGGGACCTCGACAAAGGTAAGGGGTCAGGTATAACACCTAAGTTTGATTGTGTTAAATCTTTTATGGATACCGATGCTTTCCATGAATTGAGCACTAAATATGGACTTGACTCTGAGATAGTAGCTTCTTTATGTGAATATTATAGATATGTTAACAAAAGCTATATTAGAACACCTAAACCTGATGAACAAATTAAAGTAGAACCTAGCATTACTATGGTTAACGATCTCTTGGAAGAAGATATTGATGGGCATGTTATTTACTTCTGTGAAGAAGCTGCTAGAATTGCTAAACCTGATCGAAAAAATAAACATAGACCTATTGTTGGCATGCCTGTTATTTCAGTTAAAATAGGAGATCACTGTTATCATGGTTTATGTGACATGGGTGCTAGTGTGAGTGCTATTCCTTACACTTTATATTAAGAAATTATGAAAGACATAGCACCTGCTGAGATAGATGAAATAGATGTTACTATTAAACTTGCTAATAGAGACACTATATCACCAATTGGGATTGTTAGAGATGTTGAAGTCTTGTGTGGGAAAATAAAATATCCTACTGATTTTCTTGTTCTTGGTTTCCCACAAGATGACTTATGTCCCATTATCTTTGGTAGACCTTTCTTGAACACAGTTAATGCTAATATAGATTGTAAGAAACAAACTGTCGGTGTTAGCTTTGGTATTGAGTCTCATGAGTTTAATTTTTCCAAGTTTAGTAGAAATCTTCATGAAAAAGAATTGCCTGGTAAGGATGAATTAATTGGTCTTGCTTCTATTGCTGTGACACCTACTGATCATTTAGAACAATATTTTCTAGACCATGAGAATGATTTACATATGCATGAAAGAAATGAAATAGATAAGATTTTCTTTGAACAACGTCCTCTGCTTAAACACAATTTGCCTATTGAAACTCTTGGAGGTCCACCTCCACCTAAAGGTGATCCTTTGTTTGAATTAAAACAATTACCAGACACTCTGAAATATGCTTATCTTGATGAAAAGAAGATATATCCTGTTATTATCAGTGCTAACCTTTCAGAACATGAAGAAAAAGATTATTGAAAGTTCTAAGGAAGCACCGGGCTGCTATTGGATATACTCTTGATGATTTAAAGGGCATTAGTCCCACTCTATGTCAGCACAAAATTAATATGGAACCTGATCCTAAACCCGTTGTTGATCACCAACGTCGGTTAAATCCGAAGATGAAAGAGGTGGTAAGAACGGAAATATTAAAACTTCTGGAAGCAGGTATAATCTATCCTATAGTTGATAGTAGATGGGTAAGTCATGTTCATTGTGTCCCTAAGAAAGGAGGTATATACTATTGTTCCTAATGATAAGAATGAACTTATTCCACAAAGAATTGTTACAAGCTATAGAATAGTAATTGATTTTAAAAAATTAAACAAAGCAACTAGAAAAGATCATTACCCTTTGCCTTTTATTGATCAAATGCTTGAAAGATTATCTAAGCACACACACTTTTGCTTCCTTGATGGATATTCTGGCTTTTCACAAATACATGTATCTCAACCTGATCAAGAAAAGACTACTTTTACTTGTCGTTTTGGAACTTATGCTTATACACGTATGCCTTTTGGTTTATGTAATGCACCTGCTACCTTTCAAAGATGTATGATGGCTATATTCTCTGACTTTTGTGAAAAGATTATTGAGGTTTTCATGGATGACTTCTCTGTTTATGGGAAGTCTTTTGATGATTGTTTAAGCAATCTTGATAGACTTTTGCAGAGATGTGAACAAACAAATCTTGTCTTGAATTGGGAGAAGTGCCACTTTATGGTTAATGAAGGCATTGTCTTGGGTCATAAAATTTATGAAAGAGGTATCGAAGTGGATCAAGCTAAGGTTGATGCAATTGAGAAAATGCCATGTCCTAAGGACATCAAAGGTATTCGTAGTTTCCTAGGTCATGCTAGTTTCTATAGGAGATTTATCAAAGACTTATCTAAAATTTCTAGGCCTCTCACTAGTCTCTTGCAAAAGGATATCCCTTTTGTTTTTTATGATGATTGTCTTGAAGCCTTTGAAACACTCAAGAAAGCCTTAATTTCTGCACTTATTGTTCAACCACCTGATTGGAACTTGCCTTTTGAAATTACATGTGATGCTAGTGATTATGCTGTTGGTGTTGTTCTAGGGCAAAGAGTTGATAAGAAATTGAATGTTATTCATTATGCTAGTAAAACTCTAGACAATGCTCAAAGAAATTATGCTACTACTGAAAAAGAATTCTTAGCAGTAGTGTTTGCTTGTGATAAATTTTGACCTTATATTGTTGATTCCAGAGTAACTATTCACATAGACCAAGATGCTATTAAATATGTTATGGAAAATAAAAATGCTAAACCTAGACTTATTCGTTGGGTTCTCTTGTTACAAGAATTTGATTTACATATCATTGATAGAAAAGGAGCTGAGAACCACGTAGCTGATAACTTCTCTAGGCTTGAAAATGTGTTTGATGACCCACTACCTATTGATGATAGTTTTCCTGATGAGCAGTTAGCTGCAACAAATGTTGCTAATAGTACTCCTTGGTAGCTGACTATGCTAATTACATTGTTGCTAAATATTTACCTCCTAGCTTTACATACCAACAAAATAAAAAATTCTTCTATGATTTAAGACATTACTTTTGGGATGACCCACATCTTTATAAAGGAGTAGATGGTATTATTAGACGTTGTGTACCTGAGCATGAACAGGGACAAATCTTACGCAAATGTCACTCTGAGGCTTATGGAGGGCATCATGCTGGAGATAGAACTGCTCACAAGGTATCGCAGTCTGGATTTTATTGGCATACTCTCTTCAAGGATGCCCGTAAGTACGTCTCATCTTGTGATGAATGTCAAAGAATAGGTAATATCGGTAAGCGTCAAGAAATGCCTATGAATTATTCACTTGCTGTTGAACCATTTGATGTTTGGAGATTTGATTACATGGGACCTTTTCCTTCTTCTAATGGGTATACACATATTTTGGTTGATGTTGATTATGTTCCTAAATGGGTAGAAGCTATTCTAACCAATAGTGCTGATCACAACACCTCTATTAAAATGCTTAAGGAAGTTATTTTCCCAAGGTTTGGAGTCCGTAGATATTTAATGACTGATGGTGGTTCACACTTTATTCATGGTGCTTTCCGTAAAATCCTTGCCAAGTATGATGTTAACCATAGAATTGCATCACCCTATCATCCTCAGTCTAGTGGTCAAGTTGAACTTAGCAATAGAGAAATAAAGTTAATTTTGCAAAAGATGTTGGGAATGCAGTAATTTTAAAAAAATTCCTACGCACACGCAAGATCGATCTAGGTGATGCATAGCAACGAGAGGGGAAAAGTGTTGTCCACGTACCCTCATAGACCGTAAGCGGAAGCGTTATGACAACGTGGTTGATGTAGTTGTATGTCTTCACGATCCGACCGATCCTAGCACCGAAGGTATGGCACCTATCGCAATCTGCACACGTTCAGCTCGATGACGTCCCATGAACTCTAGATCTAGCTGAGTGTCGATGGAGAGCTTCGTCAGCATGGCGGCGTGATGACGGTAATGATGAAGTTACCAACGCAGGGCTTTGCCTAAGCACTACAACGATATGACCGAGGTGGAAATCCGTGGAGGGGGGCACACAAGGCTAAACAATCAACTTGTGTGTCTATGGGGTGCCCCCTCCCCCGTATATAAAGGATTGGAGGAGGGGGAGGGCCGGCCCTCTATGGCGCGCCCAAAGGGGGGAGTCCTACTCCCGGTGGGAGTAGGATTCCCCCTTTCCCTTGCTGGAGTAGGAGAAAAGGAAGGGGAAGAGAGGGAGACGGAAAGGGGGGCTAGCCCCCACCCCAATTCAGATTGGGCTTGGGGGCGCGCCCCCACCTAGGCCGCCTCCTCCTCTCTGCCACTAAGGCCCATTAAGGCCCATACACTCCCCGGGGGTGCCGGTAAACCCCGGTACTTCAGTAATTGCCCGAACTCACCCGGAACCATTCCGATGTCCAAACATAGCCTTCCAATATATCGATCTTTATGTCTCGACCATTTCAAGACTCCTCGTCATGTCCGTGATCATATCTGGGACTCCGAACTACCTTCGGTACATCAAAACACATAAACTCATAATACTGATCGTCACCGAACGTTAAGCGTGCGGACCCTACGGGTTCGAGAACTATGTAGACATGACCGAGACTCGTCTCTGGTCAATAACCAAAAGCAGAACCTGGATGCTCATATTGTCTCCTACATATTCTACGAAGACCTTTATCGGTCAAACCGCACAACAACATAAGTTGTTCCCTTTGTCATCGGTATGTTACTTGCCTGAGATTCGATCATCGGTATCACCATACCTAGTTCAATCTCGTTGCCGACAATTCTATTTACTCGTTCCGTAATGCATCATCCCGCAACTAACTCATTATTCACATTTCTTGCAAGGCTTATAGTGATGTGCAATACCGTGAGGGCCCAGAGATACCTCTCCGACAATCGGAGTGACAAATCCTAATCTAGATCTATGCCCACTCAACAAACACCATCAGAGACACATGTAGAGCATCTTTATAATCACCCAGTTACATTGTGATGTTTGATAGCACACTAAGTGTTCCTCTGGTATTCAGGAGTTGCATAATCTCGTAGTCATAGGAACATGTATAAGTCATGAAGAAAGCAATAGCAATAAACTAAACGATCATAGTGCTAAGCTAACGGATGGGTCTTGTCCATCACATCATTCTCTAATGATGTGATCCCGTTCATCAAATGACAACACATGTCTATGGCTAGGAAACTTAATCATCTTTGATTAACGAGCTAGTCTAGTAGAGGCATACTACGGACACTCTGTTTGTCTATGTATTCACACATGTACTAAGTTTCCGGTTAATACAATTCTAGCGTGAATAATAAACATTTATCATGATGTAAGGAAATATAAATAACAACTTTATTATTGCCTCTAGGGCATATTTCCTTCAGTCTCCCACTTGCACTAGTGCCAATAATCTAGTTCACATCGTCATGTGATTTAACACCAATAGTTCACATCTTTATGTGATTAGTTCACATCTCCATGTGACTAATACCCAAAGGGTTTAGTAGAGTAAATAATCTAGTTCACATCGCTATGTGATTAACACCCAAAGAGTGATCATGTTTTGCTTGTGAGAGAAGTTTAGTCAACGGGTCTGCCACATTCAGATCCGTATGTATTTTGCAAATTTTCTATGTCTACAATGCTCTGCACGGAGCTACTCTAGCTAATCATTCCCACTTTCAATATGTATCCAGATTCAGACTTAGTCATCTGGATTAGTGTCAAAGCTTGCATCGATATAACCCTTTACGACGAACTTTTTGTCACCTCCATAACCGAGAAACATGTCCTTATTCCACTAAGGATAATTTTGACCGTTGTCCAGTGATCTACTCCTGGATCACTATTGTACCATCTTGCCAAACTCATGGTGAGGTACACAATAGGTCTGGTACACAACATAGCATACGTTATAGAACCTATGACTGAGGCATAGGGAATGACTTTTCATTCTCTTTCTATTTTCTACCGTGTTCGGGTTTTGAGTCTTTACTCAACTTCACACCTTGCAACACAGGCAAGAACTCCTTCTTTGACTGTTCCATTTTGAACTACTTCAAAATCTTGTCAAGGTATGTACTCATTGAAAAAACTTATCAAGCATCTTCATCTATCTCTATAGATCTTGATGCTCAATATGTAAGCAGCTTCACTGAGGTCTTTCTTTGAAAAACTCCTTTCAAACACTCCTTTATGCTTTCCAGAAAATTCTACATCATTTCCGATCAACAACATGTCATTCACATATACTTATCAAAAAGGCTGTAGTGCTCCCACTCACTTTCTTGTAAATACAGTCTTCACCGCAAGTTTGTATAAAACTATATGTTTTGATGAACTTATCAAAGCGTATATTCCAACTCCGAGATGCTTGCACCAGTCCATAGATGGATCGCTGGATCTTGCACATTTTGTTAGCACTTTAGGATTGACAAAACCTTCAGGTTGTATCATATACAACTCTTCTTTAATAAATCCATTAAGGAATGCAGTTTTGATATCCATTTGTCAGATTTCATAAAACGTGGCAATTGCTAACATGATTCGGACAGACTTTAAGCATCGATACGGGTGAGAAAATCTCATCGTAGTCAACATCTTGAACTTGTCAAAAAAACCTTTTTCGACAAGTCGAGCTTTGTAGATAGTAACACTACTATCAGCGCCCGTCTTCCTCTTGAAGATCCATTTATTCTCAATGGCTTACTGATCATTGGGCAAGTCCACCAAAGTCCACACTTTGTCCTCATACATGGATTCTATCTCAGATTTCATGGCTTCAAGCCATCTGTCGGAATCTGGGCTCATCATCGCTTCCTCGTAGTTCGCAGGTTCATCATGGTCTAGTAACATGACTTCCAGAACAGGACTACCGTACCACTCTGGTGCAAATCGTACTCTGGTTGACCTATGAGGTTTGGTAGTAAGTTGATCTGAAGTTTCATGATCATCATCATTAATTTCCTCACTAATTGGTGTAGGCATCACTGGAACTCATTTCAGTGATGAGCTACTTTACAATTCGAGAGAAGGTACAATTACCTCATCAAGTTCTACTTTCCTCCCACTCACTTCTTTCGAGAGAAACTCCTTCTCTAGAAAGGATCCACTCTTTAGCATCAAAGATCTTGCCTTCGGATCTGTGATAGAAGGTGTACCCAATAGTTTCTTTTGGGTATCCTATGAAGACACACTTCTCCGATTTGGGTTTGAGCTTATCAGGCTGAAACTTTTTCACATAAGCATCGCAACCGCAAACTTTAAGAAACGACAACTTGGGTTTCTTGCTAAACCATAGTTCATACGGTGTCATTGATACGTCTCCAACGTATCTATAATTTTTGATTGCTCCATGCTATATTATCTACTGTTTTGGACATTATTGGGCTTTATTATCCACTTCTATATTATTTTTGGGACTAACCTATTAACCGGAGGCCCAGCCCAGAATTGTTGTTTTTGCCTATTTTAGGGTTTCGAAGAAAAGGAATATCAAACGGAGTCCAAACGAAATGAAACCTTCGAGAACGTGATTTTCCCACCGAACATGATCCAGGAGACTTGGACCCTACGTCAAGCAACCAACAGGGAGGCCACGGGGTAGGGGGGCGCCTACCCCCCCAGGCGCGCCCTCCACCCTCGTGGGCCCCCTGTTGCTCCACCGACGTACTCCTTCCTCCTATATATAACTACGTACCCCCAAACGATCAGAGACGGAGCCAAAAACCTAATTCCACCGCCGTAACTTTCTGTATCCACGAGATCCCATCTCGGGGCCTGTTTCGGAGCTCCGCCGGAGGGGGCATCCATCACGGAGGGCTTCTACATCAACACCATAGCCTCTCCGATGAAGTGTGAGTAGTTTACCTCAAACCTTCGGGTCCATAGTTATTAGCTAGATGGCTTCTTCTCTCTTTTTGGATCTCAATACAATGTTCTCCCCCTCTCTTGAGGAGATCTATTCGATGTAATCTTCTTTTTGCGGTGTGTTTGTTGAGACCGATGAATTATGGGTTTATGATCAAGATTATCTATGAACAATATTTGAATCTTCTCTGAATTCTTTTATGTATGATTGGTTATCTTTGCAAGTCTCTTCGAATTATCAGTTTGGTTTGCCCTACTAGATTGATCTTTCTTGCAATGGGAGAAGTGCTTAGCTTTGGGTTCAATCTTGCGTTGTCCTTTCCCAGTGACAGTAGGGGCAGCAAGGCACGTATTGTATTGTTGCCATCGAGGATAACAAGATGGTTTTTTTTATCATATTGCATGAATTTATCCCTCTACATCATGTCATCTTGCTTAATGCGTTACTCTGTTTTCATGAACTTAATACTCTAGATGCATGCTGGATAGCGGTCGATGAGTGGAGTAATAGTAGTAGATGCAGGCAGGAGTCGATCTACTTGTCTCGGACGTGATGCCTATATACATGATTCTACCTAGATATTCTCATAACTATGCTCAATTCTGTCAATTGCTCAATAGTAATTCGTTCACCCACCGTAAAATATTTATGCTCTTGAGAGAAGCCACTAGTGAAACCTATGGCCCCAGGTCTATCTTCATCATACTAATCTTCCAATACTTAGTTATTTCCTTTGCTTTTTTACTTTGCTTTTATTTTACTTTGCATCCTTATCATTAAAATACCAAAAATATTATCCTATCATATCTATCAGATCTCACTCTCGTAAGTGACCGTGAAGGGATTGACAACCCCTTATCGCGTTGGTTGCGAGGAGTTATTTGTTTTGTGCAGGTAGGAGGGACTCGCGTGCAGCCTCCTACTGGATTGATACCTTGGTTCTCAAAAACTGAGGGAAATGCTTATGCTACTTTGCTGCATCATCCTTTCCTCTTCAAGGAAATCCAACGCAGTGCTCAAGAGGTAGCAAGAAGATTTCTGGCGTCGTTGCCGGGGAGGTTCGCGCAAGTCAAGATTTGACTCCCGACAACGAGCCATTTCTGGCGCCGTTGCCGGGGAGCCTACGCAAAAGTCAACATACCAAGTACCCATCACAACCCTTATCTCCCGCATTACATTATTTGCCATTTGCCTCTCGTTTTCCTCTCCCCCACTTCACCCTTGCTGTTTTATTCGCCCTATCTCTTTCTATCCTCCCTCTCTTTCTCTATTTTCCTCTTTTCGTCCGTTTCTTGTTTGCTCGTGTGTTGGATTGCTTGCTTGTCGCTATGGCTAGTCCCTTATCCACTCCGTTGTCCCCTGAGTTTGAAGTCTTTCACTTCAAACAAAGGCAATGAGAAAACTTAAAAGATGCCTGGTTGAGGATAATGGAGTCTTATCGTAATTGTACCTTTGAAGTGAACCTGAGAATTTTGCTTCGCAATTTCTATGATGGATTAGATATGTCTCATAGACAACTCTTGGATTGCGTTGCCAAAGGCAATTTTATTGAAATTGATCCCCATATTGCGCTTGAAATTATAGAAGGTATAGTGGGAACAATACCTCAACAAAAGGGGCCTCATCCTACCCAGGAAGAGACACAAGTTTTTGAAAAAAATTGTGAAGTTACTAAGATTTTACAGAACTCTCTTGAACCTCTTAAGAACGTTAGCGGAAATATTCACCGCATGAATATGTTGATTACTCTTTGCAATAAGCGGTTGGATTCTTTAGATCTAAAAAATTCAGTATATGAAGGGAAACGTAAAGAACCTCCCGGATTCGAGCTTGATGCTGCTAAAAAGTTGAAAACCAAATATGGCAATACCTAGATCTATCCTTGCTTTTTATGCCTAGCTAGGGGCGTTAAACGATAGCGCTTGTTGGGAGGAAACCCAATTTTATTTTTATTCCTTGCTTTTTGCTCCTGTTTAGTAATAAATAATTTACCTAGCCTCTGTTTTGGTTGTGTTTTTTGTGTTTAATTAGTGTTTGTGCCAAGTAGAACCGTTGGGAAGACTTGGGGAAAGTCTTGTTATCTTGCTGTAAAAAATAGAAACTTTAGCGCTCACGAGAACTGCTGCCATTTTTATTTGGAAAGTGCTAGTTAGTTAATTCTTTTTTAAGATGATTAATGGATAAATTCCTCACGTCCAGCAATTTATTTTAGAATTTTTGGGGATCCATATCTTGCGGTAGTTACATATTACTACAGACTGTTCTGTTTTTGACAGATTCTGTTTTTCGTGTGTTGTTTGCTTATTTTGATGAATCTATGGCTAGTAAAATAGTTTATAAACCATAGAGAAGTTGGAATACAGTAGGTTTAACGCCAATATAAATAAAGCATGAGTTCATTACAGTACCTTGAAGTGGTCTTTTGTTTTCTTTCGCTAATGGAGCTCACGAGATTTTCTACTTTAAGTTTTGTGTTGTGAAGTTTTCAAGTTTTGGGTAAAGATTTGATGGATTATGGAATAAGGAGTGGCAAGAGCATAATCTTGGGGATGACCATGGCATCCCCAAGATAATCTAAGGACACCTAAAAGCTAAAGCTTGGGGATGCCCCATAAGGCATCCCCTCTTTCATCTACTTCTATCGGTAACTTTACTTGGAGCTATATTTTTATTCACCACATGATATGTGTTTTGCTTGGAGCATCTTGTATTATTTGAGTCTTTATTTGTTAGTTTACCACAATCATCCTTGCTGTACAGACCTTTTGAGAGAGCCATACATGATTTGGAATTTGTTAGAATACTCTATGTGCTTCACTTATATCTTTTGAGTTATATAGTTTTGCTCTAGTACTTCACTTATATCTTTTAGAGCATGGTGGTGGATTTGTTTTGTAGAAACTATTGATCTCTCATGCTTCACTTAGATTATTTTGAGAGTCTTAACTAGCATGGTAATTTTCTTAAATAATCCTAATATGCTAGGTATTCAAGATTAGTAAAAATTTCCTTATGAGTGTTTTGAATACTAAGAGAAGTTTGATGCTTGATGATTGTTTTGAGATATGGAGGTGATAATATCAAAGTCATGCTAGTTGAGTAGTTGTGAATTTGAGAAATGCTTGTTTTGAAGTTTGCAAGTCCCGTAGCATGCACGTATGGTAAACGTTATGTAACAAATTTGAAACATGAGGTGTTCTTTGATTGTTCTCCTTATGAGTGGCGGTCGGGGACAAGCGATGGTCTTTTCCTACCAATCTATCCCCCTAGGAGCATGCGCGTAGTGCTTGTTTTTTGATGACTTGTAGATTTTTGCAATAAGTATGTGAGTTCTTTATGACTAATGTTGAGTCCATCGATTATACGCACTCTCACCCTTCCATCATTGCTAGCCTCTTCGGTACCGTGCATTGCCCTTTCTCACATTGAGGGTTGGTGCAAACTTCGCCGGTGCATCCAAACCCCGTGATATGATACGCTCTTTCACACAAAAACCTCCTTATATCTTCCTCAAAATAGCCACCATACCTACCTATTATGGCATTTCCATAGCCATTCTGAGATATATTGCCATGCAACTTTCCACCATTCCGTTTATCATGACACATTCATCATTCATATTGCTTAGCATGATCATGTAGTTGACATAGTATTTGTGGCAAAGCCACCATTCATAATTCTTTCATACATGTCACTCTTGGTTCATTGCATATATATCCCAGTACACTGCCGGAGGCATTCATATAGAGTCATCTTTTGTTCTAGCATCGAGTTGTAAACATTGAGTTGTAAATAAATAAAAGTGTGATGATCATCATTTTCTAGAGCATTGTCCCAAGTGAGGAATTAAAAAAAAGAAGGCCCAAAAAAAGAAAGAGAAAAAGAGAGAAGGGACAATGCTACTATCCTTTGCCACACTTGTGCTTCAAAGTAGCACCATAATCTTCATGATAGAGAGTCTTTTGTTTTGTCACTTTCATATACTAGTGGGAATTTTTCATTATAGAACTTGGCTTGTATATTCCAACAATGGGCCTCCTCAAGTGCCCTAGGTCTTCGTGAGCAAGCAAGTTGGATGCACACCCACTTAGTTTCTTTTGTTGAGCTTTCATACATTTATAGCTCTAGTGCATTCGTTGCATGGCAATCCCTACTCCTTGCATTAACATCAATCGATGGGCATCTCCATAGCCCATTGATTAGCCTCGTTGATGTGAGACTTTCTCCTTTTTTGTCTTCTCCACATAACCCCCATCATCATATTCTATTCGACCCATAGTGCTATGTCCATGGCTCGCGCTCATATATTGCGTGAAAGTTTATAGGTTTGAGATTACTAAAGTATGAAACAATTGCTTGGCTTGTCATCGCGGTTGTGCATGATGAGAGCATTCTTGTGTGACGAAAATGGAGCATGACTAAACTATATGATTTTGTCGGGATAAACTTTCTTTGGCCATGTTATTTTGAGAAGACATAATTGCTTAGTTAGTATGCTTGTATTATTATTATTTTTATGTCAATATGAAATTTTATCTTGAATCTTTCGGATCTGAATATTCATACCACAATTAAGAAGAATTACATTAAAATTATGCCAAGTAGTAATCCGCATCAAAATTATCTTTTTTATTATTTACCTACTCGAGGACGAGCAGGAATTAAGCTTGGGGATGCTTGATACGTCTCCAACATATCTATAATTTTTGATTGCTCCATGCTATATTATCTACTGTTTTGGACATTATTGGGCTTTATTATCCACTTCTATATTATTTTTGGTACTAACCTATTAACCGGAGGCCCAGCCCAGAATTGTTGTTTTTGCCTATTTTAGGGTTTCGAAGAAAAGGAATATCAAACGGAGTCCAAATGGAACGAAACCTTCGGGAACATGATTTTCTCACCGAACATGATCCAGGAGACTTGGACCCTACGTCAAGCAACCAACATGGAGGCCACGAGGTAGGGGGCGTGCCTACCCCCCCCCCCCCCCCAGGCACGCCCTCCACCCTCGTGGGCCCCCTGTTCCTCCATCGACGTACTCCTTCCTCCTATATATACCTACGTACCCCCAAACGATTAGAGACGGAGCCAAAAACCTGATTCCACCGCCGTAACTTTCTGTATCCACGAGATCCCATCTTGGGGCCTGTTTCGGAGCTCCGCCGGAGGGGGCATCCATCACGGAGGGCTTCTACATCAACACCATAGCCTCTCCGATGAAGTGTGAGTAGTTTACCTCAAACCTTCGGGTCCATAGTTATTAGCTAGATGGCTTCTTCTCTCTTTTTGGATCTCAATACAATGTTCTCCCCCTCTGTTGTGGAGATCTATTTGATGTAATCTTCTTTTTGCGGTGTGTTTGTTGAGATTGATGAATTGTGGGTTTATGATCAAGATTATCTATGAACAATATTTGATTCTTCTCTGAATTCTTTTATGTATGATTGGTTATCTTTGCAAGTCTCTTCGAATTATCAGTTTGGTTTGGCCTACTAGATTGATCTTTCTTGCAATGTGAGAAGTGCTTAGCTTTGGGTTCAATCATGCGGTGTCCTTTCCCAGTGACAGTAGGGGCAGCAAGGCATGTATTGTATTGTTGCCATCGAGGATACAAGATGGGGTTTTTATCATATTGCATGAATTTATCCCTCTACATCATGTCATCTTGCTTAATGCGTTACGCTGTTTTCATGAACTTAATACTCTAGATGCATGCTGGATAGCGGTCGATGAGTGGAGTAATAGTAGTAGATGCAGGCAGGAGTCGATCGACTTGTCGCGGACATGATGCCTATATACATGATCATACCTAGATATTCTCATAACTATGCTCAATTCTGTCAATTGCTCAACAGTAATTCGTTCACCCACTGTAAAATACTTATGCTCTTGAGAGAAGCCGCTAGTGAAACCTATGGCCCCCGGGTCTATCTTCATCATATTAATCTTCCAATACTTAGTTATTTCCTTTGCTTTTTTACTTTTCTTTTTTACTTTTCTTTTATTTTACTTTGCATCCTTATCATAAAAATACCAAAAATATTATCCTATCATATCTATCAGATCTCATTCTCATAAGTGACCGTGAAGGGATTGACAACCCCTTATCGTATTGGTTGCGAGGAGTTATTTGTTTGTGCAGGTGCAAGGGACTCGCGTGCAGCCTCCTACTGGATTGATACCTTGGTTCTCAAAAATTAAGGGAAATACTTATGCTACTTTGCTGCATCATCCTTTCCTCTTGAAGGAAATCCAACGCAGTGCTCAAGAGGTAGCGGTCGTCTCAACGGATTTTTAGATGGTGCCCTCTTTAACATGAATGCAGTTGTCTATAATGCATAACCCCAAAACGATAGTGGTAAATCAGTAAGATACATCATAGATCGCACCATATCTAATAAAGTACGGTTATGGCGTTCGGAAACACCATTATGTTGTGGTGTTCCAGGCGGCGTGAGCTACAAAACTATTCGACATTGTTTTAAATGAAGACCAAACTTGTAACTCAAATATTCACCTCCATCATCGGATCGTAGAAAGTTTATTTTCTTGTTACGATGATTTTCTACTTCACTCTAAAATTCTTTGAACTTTTCAAATGTTTCAGACTTATGTTTCATCAAGTAGATATACCTATATCTGCTCAAATCATCTGTGAAGGTTAGAAAATAACGATATCCGCCGTGATCCTCAACACTCATCGGATCGCATACATCAGTACGTATTATTTCCAATAAGTCAGTGGCTCGCTCCATTGTTCCGGAGAACGGAGTCTTAGTCATCTTGCCCATGAGGCATGGTTCGCAAGCATCAAGTGATTCATAATCAAGTGATTCCCAAAGCCCATCAGCATGGAGTTTCTTCATGCGTTACACCAATATGACCTACGATAGTGCCACAAATAGGTTGCACTGTCATTATTAACTTTGCATCTTTTGGCTTCAATATTATGAATATGTGTATCACTACGATCGAGATTCAATAAACCATTCACCTTGGGTGTATGACCACAAAAGGTTTTATTCATGTAAACAGAATAACAATTATTCTTTGACTTAAATGAATAACCGTATTGCAATAAACATGATCCAATCATATTATGCTCAACACAAACACCAAATAACATTTATTTTAGGTTCAACACTAATCCTGAAGGTAAAGGGAGTGTGCGATGGTGATCTTATCAACCTTGGAATCATTTCGAACACACATCATCACCTCGCCCTCAACTAGTTTTTGTTTATTTTGCAACTCCCGTTTCGAGTTACTATTCTTATCAACTGAACCGGTATCAAATACCGAGGGGTTTGCTATAAACATTAGTAAAGTACACATCAATAACATGTATATCAAATATACCATTGTTCACTTTGCCATCCTTCTTATCCGCCAAGTATCTAGGGCAGTTCCACTTCAAGTGACCATTTCCTTTGTAGTAGAAGCACTCAGTTTCAGGCTTGGGTCTAGCTTTGGGCTTCTTCATGGGAGTGGCAATTTGCTTGCCATTCTTCTTGAAGTTCCCTTTCTTTCCCTTGTCGTTTTACTTGAAACGAGTGGTCTTGTAAACCATCAACACTTGATGCTTTTCTTTATTTCTACCTTCGCTGATTTCAGCATCGCGAAGAGCTCGGGGAATCGTTTTCATCATCCCTTGCATATTATAGTTCATCACGAAGTTCCAGTAACTTGGTGATAGTTACTAGAGAACTCTGTCAATTACTATCTTATCTGGAAGATTTACTCCCACTGATTCAAGCGATTGTAGTACTCAGACATTTTGAGCACATGCTTACTGGTTGAGCTATTCTCCTCCATCTTGTAGGCAAAGTACTTGTCAGAGGTCTCATACCTCTTGACTCGAGCATGAGTCTGAAATACCAATATCAACTCTTGGAACATCTCATATGCTCCATGGCGTTTCAAAACATTTTTGAAGTCCCGGTTCTAAGCCATAAAGCATGGTGCACTAAACTATCAAGTAGTCATCATACCGAGCTTGTCAAACGTTCATAACGTCTGCATCTCCTCCTGCAATATTTCTGTCACCTTGCAGTGCATCAAGGACACAATTCTTCTACGCAGCAATGAGGATAAACCTCAGATCACGGACCTAGTCCACATCATTGCTACTACCATCTTTCAACTTAGTTTTCTCTTGGAACATATCATAAATAAAACGGGGAAGCTATACACGAGCTATTGATCTACAACATAGATATGCAAATACTATCAGGACTAAGTTCATGATAAATTTAAGTTCAATTTAATCATATTACTTAAGAACTCCCACTTAGATAGACATCCCTCGAGTCATCTAAATGATCATGTGATCCATATCAACTAAACCATGTCCGATCATCATGTGAGATGGAGTAGTTTTCAATGGTGAACATCACTATGTTGATCATATCTACTATATGATTCACGCTCGACCTTTCGGTCTCAGTGTTCCAAGGCCTTATCTGCATATGCTAGGCTCGTCAAGTTTAACCCGAGTATTCTGCATGTGCAAAACTAGCTTGCACCCGTTGTATGTGAACGTAGAGCTTATCACACCCGATCATCACATGGTGTCTCGGCACGACGACCTATCGCAATGGTGCATACTTAGGGAGAACACTTGTACCTTGAAATTTAGAGAGAGATCATCTTATAATGCTACCGCCATACTAAGCAAAATAAGATGCATAAAAATATAAACATCACATGTGATCAAATAAGTGATATGATATGGCCATCATCATCTTGTGCCTTTGATCTCCATCTCCAAAGCACCGTCATGATCACCATCGTCACCGGCTTGGCACCTTGATCTTCATCGAAGCATCGTAGTCGTCTCGCCAGCTATTGCTTCTACGACTATCGCTACCGCTTAGTGATAAAGTAAAGAAATTACATGGCGATTGCATTTCATACAATAAAGCGGCAGCCATATGGCTCCTGCTAGTTGCCGATAACTGTGTTACAAAATATGATCATCTCATACAAAAAAATTTAGCATCATGTCTTGACCATATCACATCACAACATGCCCTGCAAAAATAAGTTAGACGTCCTCTACTTTGTTGTTGCAAGTTTTACTCGGCTGCTACGAGCTTAGCAAGAACCGTTCTTACCTACGCATCAAAAACCACAATGCGGTATAGTGATTTCTGTTTGATCTTCAGAAAGAATCCTGTTCATTGAATCCGATTCAACTAAAGTTGGAGAAACATACACCCACTAGCCACCTGTGTGCGAAGCATGTCGGTAGAACCAGTCTCGCGTAAGAGTACGCGTAATGTCGGTCTGAGTTGCTTCATCCAACAATACCGCTGAATCAAGAATCAACTAGTGATGGCAAGCAATATGTATATACCCACGCCCACAACTCCTTTGTGTTCTACTCGTGCATATAACATCTAACCCATCGACCTGGCTCGGATGCCACTTTTGTGGAACGCAGTAATTTCAAAAAAAATACTACGCACACGCAAGATCCATCTAGGTGATGCATAACAACGAGAGGGGAAGAGTGTTGTCCATGAACCCTCGTAGACCATAAGTGGAAGCGTTATGACAATGCGGTTGATGTAGTCGTACATCTTCACAATTCGACAATCCTAGCACCGAAGGTACGACACCTCCACGATCTACACACGTTCAGCTCGGTGATGTCCCACGAACTCTAGATCCAGCTGAGTGTCGAGGGAGAGCTTCGTCAGCACGGCGGCGTGATGACGGTGATGATGAAGTTACCGATGCAGGACTTCGCCTAAGCACTAGAACGATATGACCGAGGTGGAACTCTGTGGAGGGGGGCACCGCACACGGCTAAACAATCAACTTGTGTTTCTAGGGGGTGCCCCCCTGATACGTCTCCAACGTATCTATAATTTTTGATTGTTCCATGCTATTATATTATCTGTTTTGAATGGTTAATGGGCTTTAATATACCTTTTTATATTATTTTTGGGACTAACCTACTAACCAAAGGCCCAGTGCAAATTGTTGTTTTTTGCCTATTTCGGTGTTTCGCAGAAAAGGAATATCAAACGGAATCCAAATGGAATGAAACCTCCGGGAGAGTTATTTTTGAAACAAACGTGATCCATGAGACATGGAGTGCATGTCAAGAAAGAAGCGAGGAGGCCACGAGGCAGGAGGGCGCGCCCCCACCCTCGTGGGGCCCTTGCAGCTCCACCGACGTACTTCTTCCTCCTATATATACCCATATACCCTAAAAACATCCAGGAGCACCCCGAAACCCTATTTCCACCACCGCAACCTTCTGTACCCGTGAGATCCCATCTTGGGGCCTTTTCCGGCGCTCCACTGGAGGGGGAATCGATCACGGAGGGCTTCTACATCAACACCATAGCCTCACCGATGATGTGTGAGTAGTTAACCACAGACCTTCGGGTCCATAGTTATTAGCTAGATGGATTCTTCTCTCTCTTTGGATCTCAATACAAAGTTCTCCTCGATTCTCTTGGAGATCTATTCGATGTAATTGTTTTTGCGGTGTGTTTGTCGAGATCCGATGAATTGTATCTATGAACAATATTTGATTCTTCTCTGAATTCCTTTATGTATGATTTAATATCTTTGCAAGTCTTTCGAATTATCAGTTTGGTTTGGCCTACTAGATTGATCTTTCTTGCAATGGGAGAAGTGTTTAGCTTTGGGTTCAATCTTGCGGTGTCCTTTCCCAGTGACGGCAGGGGCAGCAAGGCACATATTGTATTGTTGCCATCGAGGATAAAAAGATGGGGTTTATATCATATTGCTTGAGTTTAGCCCTCTACATCATGTCATCTTGCCTAATGCTTTACTCTGTTCTTATGAACTTAATACTCTAGATGCATGCTGGATAGCAGTCGATGTGTGTAGTAATAGTAGTAGATGCAGAATCATTTCAGTCTACTTGTCGCGGACGTGATGCCTATATACATGATCATGCCTAGATATTCTCATAACTATGCGCTTTTCTATCAATTGCTCGACAGTAATTTGTTCACCCACCGTAGAATTTGCTATCTTGAGAGAAGCCACTAGTGAAACCTATGCCCCCGGGGTCTATATTCCATCATATTATTTTCCTATCTACTTGCTATTTCCATCGTTTTTATTTTGCAATCTTCATTTTCCAATCTATATAATAAAAATACCAAAAATATTTATCTTATTATCTCTATCAGATCTCACTTTCGTAAGTGACGGTGAAGGGATTAACAATCCCTTTATCGCATTGGTTGCGAGGTTCTTGTTTGTTTGTGCAGGTACTAGGGACTTGTGTGTTACCTCCTACTGGATTGATACCTTGGTTCTCAAAACTAAGGGAAATACTTGCACTACTTTGCTGCATCACCCTTTCCTCTTTAAGGGAAAAGCAACGCATGCTCAAGAGGTAGCAAGAAGGATTTGTGGCGCCGTTGCCGGGGAGGTTGCACCAAGTCAAGTCAAGATTTGATCTCCCGTCAACAAGCCATTTCTGGCGCCGTTGCTGGGGAGATCTACGCACAAGTCAAGACATACCAAGTACCCATCACAAACTCTTATCCCTCGCATTATATTATTTGCCATTTGCCTCTTGTTTTCCTCTCCTCCACTTCACCCTTGCCGTTTTATTCGCCCTCTTTTCCGTTCGCCTCTTTTCCGTTTGCCTCTTTTTTCTTGCTTCTTGTGTGTCCGTGTGACGCCCGAATAATTAGGCTACAGTAATCCCACATTAATGATGCCACGTTACCACGGTTACTGTTGTTAATCTCGCATTAGTTCAAAACCGATTCAAATTCAAATTTGAAATTAAGTCAAACAATAAAAGTTCCCAAACATTAAAACTAAAATGCTCTAAATGTGTCAAATAATTCATGAGCAATAATGGTGGAGAAACCACATATTTAAAAACATGTTTAAATGCTCGAAAGTAATTAACACTATCGCTAAAACAATTAAATAAACGACTTTTGAATTTTATAAAATCCTAAACTATTTTATTTTGAAGTAAAGATTTTTATGGCAGATGCTTAATTTACAACACTAATTTAGGTGCTAATTATTTATCTTAATAGATTTAAAATATTTTGGAAGTTAAAAGAAAACAGAAAAGAAAATAAATAAAAAGGAAAAACATAAAAAACAAAAGGAACCCCCCCCCTCACTGGGCTTCGGCCCACAGGCCACCGAGCCGCCTGGCCGGCCCAACTGGCCACCCACTCCCCCCATAACCCCCTCCCCGCTAGCCGAAACCCTAGCCCACGACTCCCACAGCCCCTCACGATCCTCCCTCGTCCCTCTTACCCCCCGATCTGGATCGGGGGGCGCACGCCTGGTTCAAGCACCGCTCGACGCAGCCCGCTCCGAGCTCGTCACCGCCGCACTGCCGCCTCTTGAAGCAACCCCTCCCGTCCTCGTCCACGCCGGCGCCGTCCCGTCCTCGACCTCTTCTTCGTCAGACCCCACCGGACTGCCTCGGCCCCGCCACCCGCGTCCCCGCCTCCTCCTCATCGGTGCCCACACGCCTCGCCAACCCCTTCTCTCCAACGTTGTGAGAGACCCCTCCTCTCCTTTCTGCCTCGCTCGACGCGCCTCTCTCCGTCGCCACTAGCACGTCCGCCCGAGCCCTGCCTGCAGTCACCCAGTGCTGGCCACGGCAGCTCACGCGCGCCCGGCCCCGACCACACGCGTGCATGTGCTCGTGCATGCCCCTTGCTTGCCTCCCGCCATCGCTGTTGTTACTCGCCACCCGCACGCGCCTAATACGTCTCCAACGTATCTATAATTTTTGATTGCTCCATGCTATATTATCTACTGTTTTGGGCAATATTGGGCTTTATTATCCACTTTTATATTACTATTGGGACTAACCTATTAACCGGAGGCCCAGCCCAGATTTGCTATTTTATGCCTATTTCAGTGTTTCGAAGAAAAGGAATATCAGACGGAGTCGAAACGGAACGGAATCAACTAGAGAAGTTATTTTTGGAAGGAAACACACCTGATGAACTTGGACCCCACATCAGGGGAGACACGAGGTGCTCACGAGGGTGGGGGCGCCCCCCTAGGGCGCGCCCCCTGCCTCATGGGACCCCCGAAGCTCCACCGACGTACCTCCTGCACCCATATATACCTACATAACCTAAAACATCCATAACGCATAATAGATCGGGAGTTCCGCTGCCAAAAGCCTCCATAGCCACCGAAAACCAATCTAGACCCGTTCTGGCACCCTAACGGAGGGGGCAATCCTTCTGTGGTGGCCATCTTCATCATCCCGGTGCTCTCCATGACGAGGAAGGAGTAGTTCTCCCTCGGGGCTGAGGGTATGTACCGGTAGCTATGTGTTTGATCTCTCTCTCTCTCTCTCTCTCGTGTTCTTGAGATGTTACGATCTTGATGTATCGCGAGCTTTGCTATTATAGTTGGATCTTATGTTTCTCCTCCCCCTCTTCTCTCTTGTAATGAATTGAGTTTCCCCTTTGAAGTAATCTTACCGGATTGAGTCTTTAAAGACTTGAGAACACTTGATGTATGTCTTGCCGTGGATATCTGTGGTGACACGGGGATACCACATGCCACTTGATGTATGTTAAGGTGACCAACTTGCGGCTTTCGTCACATTGGGAACCTATGCATAGGGGTTGGCACACGTTTTCGTCGTGATTCTCCGGTAGAACTTTGGGGCACTCTTTGAGGTCCTTTGTGTTGGTTGAATAGATTAATCTGAGATTGTGTGATGCATATCGTATAATCATGCCCACAAATACTTGAGGTGACATTGGAGTATCTAGGTGACATTAGGGTTTTGGTTGATTTGTATCTTAAGGTGTTATTCTAGTACGAACTCTAGGGCTGTTTGTGACACTTATAGGAATAGCCCAACGGATTGATTGGAAAGAATAACTTTGAGGTGGTTTCGTACCCTACCATAATCTCTTTGTTTGTTCTCTGCTATTAATGACTTTGGAGTGACTCTTTGTTGCATGTTGAGGGATAGTTATGTGATCCAATTATGTTAGTTTTGTTGAGGGAACTTACACTAGCGAAAGTATGAACCCTAGACCTTGCTTCAACACATTGCAATACCGTTTACGCTCACTTTTATCATTCGTTACCTTGCTGTTTTTATATTTTCAGATTACAAAAACTATTATCTACCATCCATATTGCACTTGTATCACCATCTCTTCGCCGAACTAGTGCACCTATACAATTTACCATTGTATTGGGTGTGTTGGGGACATAAGAGACTCTTTGTTATTTGGTTGCAGGTTTGCTTGAGAAAGACCATCTTCATCCTACGCCTCCTACGGATTGATAAACCTTAGGTCATCCACTTGAGGGAAATTTGCTACTGTCCTACAAACCTCTGCACTTGGAGGCCCAACAACGTCTACAAGAAGAAGGTTGTGTAGTAGACGTCAAGCTCTTTTCTGGCGCCATTGCCCGGGAGGTGAGTGCTTGAAGGTATATCTTAGATCTTGCAATCGAGTCTTTTAGTTTCTTGTTTTATCACTAGTTTAGTTTATAAAAGAAAACTATAAAAAATGGAATTGAGTTTGTCTCATACGCTTCACCTTTTTAATATCTTTCGTGAGTATGATGGAAAGGATAATTGTGCTCAAGTGCTAGAAGAAGAAATCTATAAAATGTTTGGCACTAAATATTTGAATGATGAGCATGATTGCAATGTTGTTAGTATGAATTCCTTGAAATCCATGATGCTAATAATATGCAAAGCCACAAGCTTGGGGAAGCTATGTTTGATGAAGATGATATTTTTTGTCCCCCAAGTTTTGATGAGCAAATTTATTATGATGAAAGCATGCCTCCTATTTATGATGATTATTGTGATGACACGTATGCTTTAAAGAATAATGATAACCATGAAACTTGTCATCTTGATCTTAATTTTCAATCACATGATAGTTATTTTGTTGAGTTTGCTCCCACTATTATTCATGAGAAGAATTTTGCTTGTGTGGATAGTAGTAAATTTTCTATGCTTGTAGATCATGAAAAGAATGCTTTATGTGATATCTATATTGTTGAATTCAGTCATGATGCTACTGAAAATTATTATGAGGGAGGAATATATGTTTGTAGGAATTGCAATAATATCAAGTTTCCTCTCTATGTGCTTAATATCTTGAAGCTATGGTTGTTTTACCTTCCTATGCAAGTTGATTATTGTTCCCACAAGTTGTTTGCTCACAAAATCCCTATGCATTGGAAGTGTGTTTTACTTAAATGTGCTAGTCATATTATTCATGATGCTCTCTTTATGTTTCAATTCTTATCTTTTATGTGAGCATCCTTGAAATCATCATGCCTAGCTAGAGGCGTTAAACGATAGCGCTTGTTGGGAGGCAACCCAATTTTATTTTTGTTCCTTGCTTTTTGCTCCTGTTTAGTAATAAATAATTCATATAGCCTCTCTTTAGATGTGGTTTTATGTGTTTAATTAGTTTTTCTGCCAAGTAGAACCTTTGGAAAGACTTGGGGAGAGTCTTGTTGATCTTGCTGTCAAAAACAGAAACTTTAGTGCTCACGAGAATTGCTGCCGTTTTTATTTGGAGAGTTCTATTTAGTTAATTATTTTTGCAGATGATTAATAGATAAATTCCTCAGGTCCAGAAATGTATTTTAGAATTTTATGAGTTCCATAAGTATATGTTTGATCCATATTACTACAGACTGTTCTGTTTTTGACAGATTCTGTTTTTCATGTGTTGTTTACTTATTTTGATGAATCTATGGCTAGTAAAATAATTTATAAACCATAGAGAAGTTGTAATACAGTAAGTTTAACACCAATATAAATAAATAATGAGTTCATTACAGTACCTTGAAGTGGTGATTTATTTTCTTATACTAACGGAGCCTACGAGTTTTCTGTTAAGTTTTGTGTTGTGAAGTTTTCAAGTTTTGGGTAAGAATTCGATGGACTATGGAACAAGGAGTGTAAAGAACCTAAGCTTGGGGATTCCCAAGGCACCCCAAGGTAATATTCAAGGATTTACAAGAGCCTAAGCTTGGGGATGCCCCGGATGGCATCCCCTCTTTCGTCTTCGTTCATCGGTAACTTTACTTGGAGCTATATTTTTATTCGCCACATGATATGTGTTTTGCTTCGAGCGTCAATTTATTTTGTTAGTATTTGCTTACTGTTATTTAGAACAATGTTTTGCATCTTTTATTTCAATAAAAGTGGCATTGATAGCCTTTACTATGCCTATGTTACAAGTATACATGTTGCTGTTTGAAAACAGAAAGTTTACCGCTGTTGCAATAATTCCCTAGCAAAGTCAGAATGTGATAAAATGTTGAAACCTTTTGCATATTAAGATCTGATAAATTTACTACAGTGGGAATTTTCTTTCATAAATTTTGGAGCTAGGGACGTATGGATGTTGCTGCTTTCTTTACAGACTATCCTGTTTAGGCAGATTGCTGTCATGTTTGCATTGTTTGCATATGTTTGCTTCTTTAATGATTCTATTTGAGGATAGGACTATTAAATATGCAGAGGCATTTAGTATTCAATGTTTAATAATAATTTTAGTGATTTGCTACAGCAGAGTATGATAGAGTTTTGGCAATGGTTTATACTAACCTATCTCATGAGTCCTTGTTGAGTTTTGTGTGGATGAAGCTTTTGAGATTTAGAGAGACTGTGATATGAGAGGAATTAAGGAGACACAAAGGCTCAAGCTTGGGGATGCCCAAGGCACCCCAAGATAATATTTCAAGAAGTCTCAAGCATCTAAGCTTGGGGATGCCCCGGTTGGCATCCCACCTTTCTTCTTCAACAACTATCGGTTAGTATCGGTTGATCCTAACCTTTTGCTTTTCACATGATGTTTGCTATTCTTAGATGCCATTTTATTTTTCTTTGCTTGCTGTTTTAATAAAATACCAAGATCTGAAATTATTAAATGTTAGAGAGTCTTCACATAGTTGCATAATTATTCGACTACTCGTTGATCTTCACTTATATCTTTCGGAGTAGTTTGTCATTTGATCTAGTGCTTCACTTATACCTTTTAGAGCATGGTGGTAGTTTTATTTTGAAGAAATAGATGAACTCTCATGCTTCACTTATATTATTTTGAGAGTCTTAAATAGCATGGTAATTTTCTTAAAATCCTAATATGCTAGGTATACAAGATTAATAATAAAATTCTCTTATGAGTTATGAGTGTTTTGAATACTAAGAGAAGTTTGATGCTTGATGATTGTTTTGAGATATGGACGTAATAATATCAAAGTCGTGCTAGTTGAGTAGTTGTGAAATTGAGAAATGCTTGTGTTGAAGTTTGCAAGACCCGTAGCATGCACGTATGGTAAACTTTGTGTAACAAATTTTAAACATGAGGTGTTATTTGATTGTCCTCCTTATGAGTGGCGGTCGGGGACGAGCGATGGTCTTTTCCTACCAATCTATCACCCTAGGAGCATGCGCGTAGTGCCGAGGTTTTTGATGACTTGTAGATTTTTGCAATAAGTATGTGAGTTCTTTATGACTAATGTTGAGTCCATGGATTATACGCACTCTCACCCTTCCATCCTTGCTAGCCTCTTCGGTACCGTGCATTGCCCTTTCTCACATTGAGAGTTGGCGCAAACTTCGCCGGTGCATCCAAACCCCGTGATATGATACGCTCTGTCACACATAAACCTCCTTATATCTTCCTCAAAACAGTCACCATACCTACCTATTATGTCATTTTCATAGCCATTCCGAGATATATTGCCATGCAACTTTCCACCGTTCCGTTTATTATGACACGCATCATCATTGTCGTATTGCTTTGCATGATCATGTAGTTTACATCGTATTTTTGGCAAAGCCACCGTGCATAATTTTTCATACATGTCTCTCTTGATTCATCGCAATCCCGGTACACCATCGGAGGCATTCATATAGAGTCATACTTTGTTCTAGTATCGAGTTGTAAATAAATAGAAGTGTGATGATCATCATTAATAGAGCATTGTCCCCCAAAAAAAGAAAGGGAAAATAAAAAAAGAAAAAAAGAAAGGCCAAATAAAAAAAGGGGCCAAATAATAAAAAGGGGCAATGCTACTATCCTTTTTCCACACTTGTGCTTCAAAGTAGCACCATGTTCTTCATATAGCAAGTCTCATATATTGTGCTTCTAAGTAGCACCATGCTTTTCATATAGAGAGTCTCATATGTTATCACTTTCATATACTGGTGATAATTTTCATTATAGAACTTGGCTTGTATATTCCAACAATGGGCCTCCTCAAGTGGCCTAGGTCTTCGTGAGCAAGCAAGTTGGATGCACACCGACTAGTTTCTTTTGTTGAGCTTTCATACATTTATAGCTCTAGTGCATCTGTTGCATGGCAATCCCTACTCCTTGCATTAACATCAATCGATGGGCATCTCCATAGCCCATTGGTTAGCCTCGTTGATGTGAGACTTTCTCCTTTTTTGTCTTCTCCACATAACCCCCTCATTATTCTATTCCACCCATAGTGCTATATCCATGGCTCGCGCTCATATATTGCATGAAAGTTTATGAGGTTGAGATTACTAAAGCATGAAACAATTGCTTGGCTTGTCATCGGGGTTGTACATGATGAGAGCATTCTTGTGTGACGAAAATGAAACATGACTAAACTATATGATTTTGTAGGGATGAACTTTCTTTGGCCATGTTATTTTGAGAAGACATAATTGCTTAGTTAGTATGCTTGAAGTATTATTATTTTTATGTCAATATGAACTTTTGTCTTGAATCTTGTGGATCTGAATATTCATATCACAATTAAGAAGAATTACATTGAAATTATACCAACTAGCATTCCACATCAAAAATTATCTTTTTATCATTTACCTACTCGAGGACGAGCAGGAATTAAGCTTGGGGATGCTTGATACGTCTCCAACGTATCTATAATTTTTGATTGCTCCATGCTATATTATCTACTGTTTTGGGCAATATTGGGCTTTATTATCCACTTTTATATTACTTTTGGGACTAACCTATTAACCGGAGGCCCAGCCCAGATTTGTTGTTTTATGCCTATTTCAGTGTTTCGAAGAGAAGGAATATCAGACAGAGTCGAAACGGAACGAAATCAACTGGAGAAGTTATTTTTGGAAGGAAACACACCTGATGAACTTGGACCCCCACGCGAGGTGCTCGCGAGGGTGGGGGGCGCGCCCCCTGTCTCGTGGGACCCCCGAAGCTCCACCGACGTACCTCCTGCACCCATATATACCTACGTAACCTAAAAGTTCCAGAACGCACAATAGATCGGGAGTTTCGCCGCCAGAAGCCTCCGTAGCCATCGAAAACCAATCTAGACCCCTTCCGGCACCCTGCCGGAGGGGGCAATCCTTCTCCGGTCGCCATCTTCATCATGCCGGTGCTCTCCATGATGAGGAGGGAGTAGTTCTCCCTCGGGGCTGAGGGTATGTACCAGTAGCTATGTGTTTGATCTCTCTCTCTCTCTCGTGTTCTTGAGATGTTATGATCTTGATGTATCGCGAGCTTTGCTATTATAGTTGGATCTTATGTTTCTCCTCCCCCTCTTCTCTCTTGTAATGAATTGAGTTTCCCTTTGAAGTAATCTTATTGGATTGAGTCTTTGAAGACTTGAGAACACTTGATGTATGTCTTGCCGTGGATATCTGTGGTGATAATGGGATACCACGTGCCACTTGATGTATGTTAAGGTGACCAACTTGCGGGTTTAGTGACATTGGGAACCTATGCATAAGGGTTGGCACACGTTTTCGCCGTGATTCTCCGGTAGAACTTTCGAGCACTCTTTGAGGTCCTTTGTGTTGGTTGAATAGATGAATCTGAGATTGTGTGATGCATATCGTATAATCATGCCCATGGATACTTGAGGTGACATTGGAGTATCTAGGTGACATTAGGGTTTTGGTTGATTTGTATCTTAAGGTGTTATTCTAGTACGAGCTCTAGGGCTGTTTGTGAAACTTATAGGAATAGCCCAACGGATTGATTGGAAAGAATAACTTTGAGGTGGTTGCGTACCCTACCATAATTTCTTCGTTCGTTCTCTGCTATTAGTGACTTTGGAGTGACTCTTTGTTGCATGTTGAGGGATAGTTATGTGATCCAATTATGTTAGTATTGTTGAGGGAACTTACACTAGCGAAAGTATGAACCCTAGGCCTTGTTACAACACATTGCAATACCGTTTACGCTCACTTTTATCATTCATTACCTTGCTGTTTTTATATTTTTCAGATTACAAAAACTATTATCTACCATCCATATTGCACTTGTATCACCATATCTTCGCCGAACTAGTGCACCTATACAATTTACCATTGTATTGGGTGTGTTGGGGACACAAGAGACTCTTTGTTATTTGGTTGCAGGGTTGCTTGAGAGAGACCATCTTCATCCTACGCCTCCTACGGATTGATAAACCTTAGGTCATCCACTTGAGGGAAATTTGCTACTGTCCTACAAACCTCCGCAATTGGAGGCCCAACAACGTCTACAAGAAGAAGGTTGTGTAGTAGACATCAGCGCCCACGGCCACTCGCTGCTCCGGCCACCCGCGCCGAGCCGCTGGCCGCCGTGGCTCCCGTTCCGCTGCTGCCGCACCGCTCCGCCTCCACCGCGCCCGCTCATAGCTGGCCCCGTAGTCGTCGTCCTCGCCGCCCTCCTCCCCCCCCCCCCCCCCCCCCGCGCGCACGCCCCTGCCTCCCCCGACCCGCTCCAATCCCAGCTCGTCATCGACCGCCACCACTACTTGGCCCCGGCTCCGCCTAGACGAGCCGCGGCCACCCATCTGCCGCCTCATCTAGTCGGCTTCGTGGTCGCCGGCGCCTGCGCTGCTGGTCACGCCTGAGGCCAGCGCCCGCGCTCGCCCCATCGGGCGCTCGTGCCCGCGCCCGTGTGCCCGCACGCCCGATCCGCTAGGCCCCTATGGGCCAATGACAAAGGGGCCCCACTGATATGTCTCCAACGTATCTATAATTTTTGATTGTTCCATGCTATTATATTATCTGTTTTGGATGTTAATGGGCTTTATTTTACACTTTTATATTATTTTTGGGACTAACCTACTAACCCAAGGCCCAGTGCAAATTGCTGTTTTTTGCCTATTTCAGTGTTTCGCGGAAAAGGAATATCAAACGGAATCCAAACAGAATGAAACCTTCGGGAGAGTTATTTTTGGAACAAACGTGATCCAGAGGACTTGGAGTAGACGTCAAGCAACCAACAAGGTGGCCACGAGGCAGGGGCGCGCCTACCCCCTGGGCGTGCCCTCCCCCCTTGTGGGCCCCTCGTGGCTCCACCGACCTACTTCTTCCTCCTATATATGTTCATATACCCCGAAAACATCCAAGAGTACCATGAAACCCTATTTCCACCGCGGCAACCTTCTATACCCAAGAGATCCCATCTTGGGGCCTTTTCCGGAGCTCCGCTGGAGGGGGCATCGATCACGGAGGGCCTCTACATCAACTCCATGGCCCCTCCGATGATGTTTGAGTAGTTTACTTCAGACCTTCGGGTCCATAGCTATTAGCTAGATGGCTTCTTCTCTCTCTTTGAATCTCAATACAAAGTTCTCCTTGATCTTCTTGGAGATCTATTCGATGTAACTCTTTTTCCGGTGTGTTTGTCGAGATCCGATGAATTGTGGGTTTATGATCAAGTCTATCTATGAACAATATTTGAGTCTTCTCTGAAATCTTTTATGTATGATTGGTTATCTTTGCAAGTCTCTTCGAATTATCAGTTTGGTTTGGCCTACTAGATTGATTTTTCTTGCAATGGGAGAAGTGCTTAGCTTTAGGTTCAATCTTGCGGTGCTCGATCCCAGTGACAGAAAGGGAAACGACACGTATTGTATTGTTGCCATCAAGGATAAAAAGATGGGGTTTATATCGTATTGCTTGAGTTTATCCCTCTACATCATGTCATCTTACCTAATGCGTTACTCTGTTCTTATGAACTTAATACTCTAGATGCATGCTGGATAGCGGTCGATGTGTGGAGTAATAGTAGTAGATGCAGGCAGGAGTCCGTCTACTTGTCATGGACATGATGCCTATATACATGATCATGCCTAGATATTCTCATAATTATTCGGTTTTCTATCAATTGCTCGACAGTAATTTGTTCACCCACCGTAATACTTATGCTATCTTGAGAGAAGCCACTAGTGAAACCTATGGCCCCCGGGTCTATTCTCCGTTATATTAATCTCTCATCAAAAAGCTATTTCTATTACCGTTTATTTTGTAATCTTTACTTTCAATCTATATCATAAAAATACCAAAAATATTTATCTTATCATTATTATCTCTAACAGATCTCACTCTCGTAAGTGACCGTGAAGGGATTGACAACCCCTTTATCACGTTGGTTGCGAGGTTCTTATTTGTTTGTGTAGGTACGAGGGACTTGCGTGTAGTCTCCTACTAGATTGATACCTTGGTTCTCAAAAACTAAGGGAAATACTTACGCTACTTTGCGGCATCACCCTTTCCTCTTCAAGGGAAAACCAACGCAGTGCTCAAGAGGTAGCACCCACCCTCAGAATGTTAAAAAAAGGGTTAAAAGAATTAAAAATAAATAAATAAAAAATATTAATTAATTAGTTAACTAATTAATTAAGTTACTTATTTAGGTTTAATTAAACTAATTAAAATCTATTAGCCTAATAACCTAGTTAGACTAAATGAGCTAGTTAGTTAATGTAAAAGTCAATGACAGGGGGCCCCACCCCCTGTTGACCAGTCAAACGTTGACTGGTCAACTAGGACCCCCTAGCCCACCTGTCAGCCTCTGGTACACTTCAGTGTACACAGAGCTAGGAGCCCCTTGCATTTAGCGATTTAATTTTGAATTAATAATGATTCCAGAATATTACTAAAACTTGGAAAAATCGTAATAAATAAATGGTAGCTCGGATGGGAAAACTTTGTCCATGAAAGTTGCTTAGAACGATGAGACGGTCGGCGTTCTGGGTACGGGGGTCCCCAGACTTGCCTGCGTGCGGCCTGCGGCGTGGCTCAAGTGGGGGCCCAGCACGGCCCATCTTCATCAACACGAGGCTCAAGACCCTCGCGAGGCGGACGACACGGCGGATCCTCAGGCACAGCCTCATCAGGCTGGCTCGCGAGGAGGCGGAGAGTTCAAGGCGGGGTACCTCGCGAGGTGCCCATGACGCAAGCCATGACGACACGGGGCACCAGGCGGGTGCCAGCGTGCGCAGCGTCCTTCTTTCCTCTTTGGTGCAAAGGGGGCAAGCGTATCAGCGGAGTACCGAGGCATCAGGCAAAGGTTGCCACTCCGGTGCAATGAGACCAAGGCCAGTAGGACTACGAGACGGAGGTCACCATGGAGCCCAGCGCGGCGTCATCACCAGAGCCTTTGGCAGGCAAAGACTGCTTTTGTCAGGATAGATGTACTCGTTGTCCCCCTTCAAATTAGCCCGCCATTGTTGGATCCCTTCCCGCTCAATATTTGGGGAGAGGACCAGGGCCTCTATAAATAGGACTAGCCACCCACATAGCAAGGGGGGTCAGTTGGTTCGTTTGGTTTACAAGTGGAGAGAGAGAGAGAGAGAGAGAAAGAGGGTGACTGAACCCTTCATAGCAGTTCATCACCACAGCCTAGAACAGACCCTCGCGAGGCTGTTCTTCCTTGTATTGTTCATCCTCACCAACCCCAGGAGGCAATCCATCCACCACACACTGGAGTAGGGTATTACACCACATCGGTGGCCCGAACCAGTATAAATCTTGTGTCTTTCGTGCAATTCTTTTAGTAGTTTAGATCCCATTGAGACAGAGAGGTTGAAGGTGAGATTTTCGCGCGCACCCCAGTGTTCGAACCTTAAGGGTCTGCCGGAACCCGAAATCCAACATTTGGCGCGCCAGGTAGGGGTGCGCCGGGATCCGTCTTCCACCGCTCCGCCCTCCTTCGGTCGCCGCAACCATGCGCGGCGCCAGTCGGGCTCGCGCCGCCCCGGCGGCCCTCGCCGGCGGGCGCTCTCGTCGTCCCCCGCTGCCCGCCGTCAACACCGCACCGGCTCGGCAGGGAACGAGCTACAAGCACCACCCTAGCGTCTGCCTACGCGACAGAGCAACTGCACCGCGGCACCGACGCCTCCGGTCGTTGCAGCCCTCCTGGGCGGCTCGCAGGCGCCGCCCACAAGTCGCCACATCAAGCCTTTTGCCCGCCGGGTTAGCACCGCTGCCGCGTGGCAGGGGGCTCCCCCGGACCAGGCGGCGAGCGAGGTTGATCTGACCTTCAGCTCGGAGGACCACCCCGCCAACCCGGTCAGCTCAGGCGCGCTCCCCTTGTTGTGCACCCCCACCATCTGCCAGGTGGCCGTCACCCGGACCCTTGTCGACGGTGACCCGGGCCTCAGCTTGCTTTCGGTCGAGACTTTCGACCTCTTCCGCATACCCCGGGAGCGGCTGCGACCCAGCCACTCCTTCTCGGGCGTCGGGGGCGGATCATCCGGCTCCCTGGGGCAGATCCGGCTCCCGGTGACCTTCGGCACCTACGACAACTTCCGCATGGAGGCGGTCGACTTCGACATCGCCCCCATCGGCCTTCCTTACAACGCCATCCTCAGCTACCCGGCACTGGCCCTGTTCATGGCCGCCATGCATCCAGCGTACAACCTCATGAATATGCCCGGGAGCAATGGTACCCTCACGGTGCGCGGGGACACCGGGGACGCCCTGCGAGTACTTAGGCTCGCCTTCAAGACAGCAACGTCGGCACGACCCGCCAACGCGGAGGCCCCTGAGCCCAAGGGGGCTGCGTCCGCCAAGAAGAAGCAGTTGTTCACCCAGGACAAGGCAGAGACCAAGCAGATACCCGTCGACGAGGACGGGTCCTCCAGTGCCACTTTCACCATAGGCGCCAACCTTGAGCCCGAGCAGGAGGAGGCCTTGGTCAAGTTCCTGCGCTCGAAGAAGAAGGTATTTGCTTGGGAGCCGGATCAGCTGGTGGGGATCCCCAGAAGCGTCATCGAGCACCACCTCAACGTATGCCCAAACGTGCGCCCCGTGAAGCAGAAGGCCAGGCGGCAGTCCACGGAGAAGCAGGCTTTCATCGCCCAAGACACTCGCAAGCTAGAGGCCGCCGGGGTCATTCGCGAGGTCCGGTACCCGGATTGGTTGGCCAACCCTGTCGTTGTGCCCAAGAAGGGGGGGGGGGAAGAACGCATGTGTGTCGACTTCACCAACCTCAACAAGGCATGCCCGCAAGATCCGTTCCCGCTCCCTCGCATTAACCAGATTGTCGATTCCACTGCGGAGTGCGACCTGCTATGCTTCCTGGACGCCTTCTCCGGGTATCACCAGATCAAGATGGCAGTGGAAGACGTTGAGAAGACCGCCTTCTTGACCCCGTGCGGGGTATACTGTTATACATGCATGCCGTTCGGGCTGCGTAATGCAGGGGCAACCTTTCAGCGACTGATGCACATCACCTTGGGCCAGCAGCTCGGAAAGAATGTCAAAGCCTACGTTGATGACATTGTGGTAAAATCTCGGGAGGCCAAGACCCTGATACAAGACCCGGAGGAGACCTTCGCGAGCCTCGACGCAGTAAACCTGCGGCTCAACCCGGAGAAATGTGTGTTTGGCGTCCCCTCGGGTAAGCTCTTGGGATTCCTCGTGTCCCATCGTGGCATCGAGGCCAACCCCGAGAAGGTTAAAGCGGTCGAGGACATGAGCCCGCCGAAGACCCTCAGAGAAATGCAGAAGCTCACGGGGCGCGTAACCGCGCTAGGGCGCTTCATCTCCAAACTGGGGGAGCGAGCGTTGCCTTTCTTCTAGTTGATGAAGAAGAAAGGGGCCTTTGAGTGGACTGAAGAAGCAGATAAGGCGTTTCAAGATCTCAAGAGATACCTGACCAGTCCCCCAGTCATGGTGGCTCCGCGCCCTCAGGAGCCCCTGCTGCTGTACCTCGCCGCCACACCCTACTCCGCCAGCGCAGCCCTGGTGGCGGTTAGGGAGGAGCGCCAAGTCAAGGCCGCAGCGGCAGTCTGAGGCAGGACAAAACGGGAACAAGGAAAGACTGCAGAGGCCACAACCACAGCTAAGGAGGGTCAGCTGCCGAGGAACGCACCGGGGGCAGGAGAGGCCGCCCGACTAGATGGTTCACCTCCCGAGGGCGCAACAACCCCAGATGCTCCCAGCCTTGTCGAGCACCCAGTTTACTTTGTTAGCACGGTGCTACGGGACGCGAGGGCCCGGTACCCAATGCCTGAGAAGCTCCTCCTCGCGCTATTGGTAGCCTCGCGCAAGCTGCGTCACTACTTCCAGGCTCACCCCATCAAAGTCGTCTCGTCATACCCCCTGGAGAGGGTGCTCAGGAGCCCTAACTCAGCCGGAAGGGTCGCTGAATGGAACATAGAGCTGCGGGCGTTTCAGCTCGAGTTCAGCACAACCAGGGTCATCAAAGGAGCAGCATTGGCAGATTTTGTGGCAGAATGGATAGAGGCACCAGGCCTCAAGGCCGACGAGGATCGGTCCCTCTTCCCGGGGAGCGAGGCACCAGAAGGCTGGGTCATGCACTTTGACGGGGCGTTCTCCAGACATGGTGCTGGGGCTAGAGCGGTGCTTATATCGCCCACTCAGGACAAGCTCTACTATGCCGTACAACTCTGCTTCCAACGAGGTGAAAAGGTCTCCAACAACATAGCGGAATACGAGGGTCTAATAGCAGGCCTGAAGGCCGCGGCAGCCCTGGGGGTGAAGCGCCTTACCATTAAGGGCGATTCACAGCTCCTCGTGAACTTCTCCAACAAGGTGTACGAGCCGAAAGATGAGCACATGGAAGCCTACCTTGCGGAGGTCCACCGGATGGAGAAGCAGTTCTGGGGGTTGGAGTTGCAGCATGTGCCCCATGGCACCAATCAGGAGGCCGACGACATCGCCAAACGGGCATCCAGGCGGTTGCCTCAGGAGCCTGGTGTCTTCGAGGAGCGGCTCTTCAAGCCCTCAGCCTTGCCGTCGCTGTCAAACACGGCTCAACCTCGGGAGGAGCTCCCCCAGCCACCTGCCTCAGGAGCCCCGGTCTGTGGCCCGGCCTCGGGAGCACGCCTGCTCCTGACGGTGGAACCTCAGGAGGGGTGCTGGATCACGGAGCTCCGGAGCTACCTAACTCAAGGGACCTTGCCGGAGAAGGAGGAGGACGCGGAGCGTGTGGCGCGGCAGGCCATGGCGTACTGCATCAAGGATGGAGAGCTCTACCGGAAGCGACCAAACGATGTATCCCTGCGCTGCATTTCCAGGGAGCAAGGAAAGGAACTACTGGAGGACATACACGGCAGAGACTGCGGGCACCACTCATCATCGCGGACCCTCGTCGGCAAGGCGTTCTGCAGCGGGTTTTATTGGCCTACCGCACTCAATGACGTCGTAGAGCTGGTTAAAGCTTGTGAGGCCTGCCAGTTCCATGTCAAGCAAATCCATCAGCCGGCCGGAGGCCTGCAGACTATACCCCTTTCATGGTCATTCGCAGTCTGGGGGCTGGACATCCTTAGCCCATTTCCTCGGGCGCCAGGGGGCTACCGCTACCTCTACGTCGCCGTGGACAAGTTCACCAAGTGGGCTGAGGTGGAGGCCGTCCGCACCATCCCCGCGGGCTCCGCGGTCAAGTTCATCAGGGGCATCGTGAGCCGGTTCGGGGTGCCGAACCGCATCATCACAGACAACGGTTCGCAGTTCACCAGTAACCTCTTCAAAACATATTGTGCTAACCTTGGAACGCAGATATGCTACGCTTTCGTGGCGCACCCACGAAGCAACGGCCAGGCCGAACAGGCCAACGCGGAGGTCCTGAGAGGCCTCAAGACCATGACGTTCAAGAAGAAGCTGGAGGCCTGTGGCCGAGGTTGGTACGACGAGCTTCAATCCGTGTTGTGGTCCATCCGCACCACCGCGACCAAGCCGACTGGGGAGACCCCATTCTTCCTGGTCTATGGAGCGGAGGCCGTCCTCCCTCACGAGGTCAGACGTCGCTCCGCGCGGGTCCTGGCGTTCGACGAGGCGCAGCAGGACGCCATGCGGGGGACAGACCTCGTGTTGGGGGAGGAACGAGGACGGGAAGCCGCGCTGCGAGCGGCGAGGTATCAGCAGGCGCTGCGGCGATATCACTGCCGCAACATCCGCCCCAGGACTCTCGAGGTAGGAGACCTCGTGCTCAGGCGGGTTCTCTCCAGGGAGGGGTTGCACAAGCTCTCTCCCATGTGGGAGGGCCCGTTCAAGGTTGTTCATGTTTCCAGGCCCGGCTCCGCGCGCTTGGAGACTCAGGAGGGAGTGCCAATCTAGAATGCGTGGAACATCCAGCACCTCCGGAGGTTCTATCCCTGAAAAGGCCCAGAGCCTATGAAGCAAGGCGAGTGCCTGTGAAGCTATCGCATTTTGGAAAGGTCCGGAGCCTGTGAAGCTATCGCGTTTTGGAAAGGCCCGGAGCCTGTGAAGCAAGGCGAGTGCCTGTGAAGCTATCGCGTTTTGGAAAGGCCCGGAGCCTGTGAAGCAAGGCGAGTGCGTGTGAAGCTATCGCGTTTTGGAAAGGCCTGGAGCCTGTGAAGCAAGGCGAGTGCCTGTGAAGCTATCGCGTTTTGTAAAGGCCCGGAGCCTGTGAAGGAAGGCGAGTGCCTGTGAAGCTATCACGTTTTGGAAAGGCCCGGAGCCTGTGAAGCAAGGCGAGTGCCTATGAAGATCATCTCTTTTTGGAAAGGCCCGGAGCCTGTGAAGCAAGGCGAGTGCCTGTGAAGATCATCGCTTTGGAAAAAGGCCCAGAACCTGTGAAGCAAGGCCAATGCCTGTGAAGCTCGCCGCCCCGTGACACTCTCACGTAATAATGAGTGGGGCTGTACACGCCCCGGAGTCTCAGGAGCACCGGCCTCAGGCCCTGGGGCTCCCTCCCATGCCCAGTGGCAGCACTTAGCTCCGCGTTGGTGAGAAGACGTCGAAGACTAGATTAGGTGCCGGACGCGGCTTTCCCATTTGCTTTCCGCAGTTGACGTGTTCGTTTGCATTTGGAGTCTTATTGGAGTTATCGTTGTTGCTGATTTATGGTTCGTCGATTTTCGCCCCTCGCTTTGATTTCTCTCGTGAACAACCTTGCGAGGGATGGTGCTCAGGCGCCCTCGCGAGGGTTTCTGCCCTAGCCCCAGGAGGGTTTCACGGCCCTGGCGCATTACAGGAGCACCCCTCCTAGTCCGTGCCCCTCGGGTACCACGACGCGCGCACAGGTCCTGGGTCGGTCGCCCCACTCCCCAGCAGGGGTCGAAAGCTATCTACGCACAGGCATGAAATCAGGAAGTACAAAAATGAGATCCAGGTAATAGCTGAAGCGGCAACATTTCCCAACACGCCCCCAGGGGGCTCCATGCAACTGTTCTGTCTTACACAGGGAACAAAAGAGAAAGGAAAAAGACGAGCCTGGTGCCGCCCCTCCCGCATCGGCCCACGGCGGCGACACGGGCTGCCCCGGGGCCTCAGGCGGACCCCCTCTCACGCTGTGCCGGGGCACGATGGCGGGCGGACGAACCACCACCTCCTAGGAAGATCCGATGGCGTGGGGGAGGACTGCTGCCACCACTGGAGGAGTCGCTTGAGGAAGAGCTGACGAGGCTGGGGGAGTCGCTGACGCCGCCGCCCGCTCGGGCGCTATCTCCCCCATCACCATCGGAGCGGGGCCTGCGGACGCGGTCACCGTCCTCAGGGCAGCACCCCGCGCGGCGACCATCTTCCCCAAACACCCTCACGTAGAGGGTGGCGTCACCATCGAACCTGAAGTGTAGAGTGCACCGACGCTCCAGGCCGCGAGCGCGGGCAAACGCCTGCCAGCCGCGAGTGAAGACCAAGCCCCCGCCGGCGGAGACCTCCAGCGCGACCCACGAGGACCTGCTGCAGCAGCCCTCCTCCTGGAGCCAGAGACCGCCAGGAGCGCCGGCCGGGAGTTCGCCAAGGAGGGAGCGAGGGAGCGGGAGCCGGGCGCGAGCTGGCTCCGCCGACCAAACGACGAATTCCGGCGGCGCCTGCCCGGCGCGAAAGCGCGGCGTGGGGGATTGCGCAACCCAGGCGCACCCTCCGGCTGCGGCGGCTTGCCCGCCGCCGTGCTGGGAGCCCCCCCCCCCCCCCCCCCACGGCCGCTAGGAACTGCCGGGGCGGCCACTGGGTGCTTCCGGGGGCGCCCACGACCACGCTTGAATGGGGGAGAGGCAGGACCAACCTGGAGGGCCTTCCCCTACTCTGCGGCCGAGTACCTCCTCGATGGAGCCATCACACCAAGACGGAGCAAGAACTGAGGCGTAGGAGAGAGCAAGAGAAGATGGACTTGACGGGCACGAGCGGTGTCGTACTTATAGCCGGCGAAGGCCAACCGCCGGTCTCCACGATCACAGGTAATCATAACACATTCTGCATGCAGGGACTTGTCCAACTCGCACGATCACCAAGGCGTCATGGGGAAGCGGAGGCGCCACGTCCAATCAACCGCCACGCGGCGTCCAAGGCCGCGGGCTGTTAGGGCCCGCGGCGCTTCGCCCTTGCCCTTTCGCCTCTCGGCACGGCCAAGTCCATGCGCGCCTTGGGCCCGGGGGCTACTGTCGGCGTTTTGGGAACGAGGGTCCCCAGACTTGCCTACCTGCGGCCTGCGGCGTGGCTCAAGTCGGGGCCCAGCACGGCCCATCTTCATCAACACGAGGCTCAAGACCCTCGCGAGGGGCCAAGCCTCGCGAGGCGGACGACACGGCGCATCCTCAAGCACAGCCTCGTCAGGCTGGCTCGCGAGGAGGCGGAGAGTTCAAGGCGGGGTACCTCGCGATGTGCCCATGACGCAAGCCATGACGACACGGGGCACCAGGCGGGTGCCAGCACGCGCAGCGTCCTTCTTTCCTCTTTGGTGCAAAGGGGGCAAGCATATCAGCGGAGTACCGAGGCATCAGGCAAAGGTTGCCACTCCGGTGCAACGAGACCAAGGCCAGGAGGACTACGTGACGGAGGTCACCATGGAGCCCAGCGCGGCGTCATCACCAGAGCCTTTGGCAGGCGAAGACTGCTTTTGTCAGGATAGATGTACTCGTTGTCCCCCTTCAAATTAGCCCGCCATTGTTGGATCCCTTCCCGCTCAATATTTGGGGAGAGGACCAGGGCCTCTATAAATAGGACTAGCCACCCACATAGCAAGGGGGGGGTCAGTTGGTTCGTTTGGTTTACAAGTAGAGAGAGAGAGAGAGAGAGAGAGAGAGAGAAAGAGGGTGACTGAACCCTTCATAGCAGTTCATCACCACAGCCTAGAACAGACCCTCGCGAGGCTGTTCTTCCTTGTATTGTTCATCCTCACCAGCCCCAGGAGGCAATCCATCCACCACACACTGGAGTAGGGTATTACACCACATCGGTGGCCCGAACCAGTATAAATCTTGTGTCTTTCGTGCAGTTCTTTTAGTAGTTTAGATCCCATTGAGACGGAGAGGTTGAAGGTGAGATTTCCACACGCACCCCAGTGTTCGAACCTTAAGGGTCTGCCAGAACCCGAAATCCGACAGATCCCGATACGTAGCCCGTTCGTCCGCCACACATCCTTAGCATAGCAAACACGCTACTTTCCCCCTCCGGTTCATCTATTCGAAAACGCGAAACACCGGGAATACTTTCCCGGTTGTTTTCCCCCTTCGCCGGTATCACCTCCTACTATGTTAGGGCACACCTAACACCATTACTTTTCATGTCATGCATCATTATGCATCTGTTTGCATTGTATTCATTGTTTCTTGCCCCTCTTCTCTCCGGTAGATTACGAGACTGGCGCCGCTGCTAGTGCCCCGATCGACTACGCTGTTGACCACCCCTACTTGCCAGAGCAACCAGGCAAGCCCCCCTTGATCACCAGATATCGCCTATTCTTCTCTCTACTACTTGCATTAGAGTAGTGTACCATGTTACTGCTTTCCGTTAATCCTATTCTAATGCATAGCTTGTCCTTGCTACTACTGTTGTTACCTTACCTGCAATCCTAAATGCTTAGTATAGGATGCTAGTATTCCATCAGTGGCCCTACTTTCTTGTCCGTCTGCCATGCTATACTATCGGGCCGTGATCACTCAGGAGGTGATCATGGGTATATACTATATACTTTATACATGATACATGTGGTGACTAAAGTCGGGTCGGCTCGTAGAGTACCCGTGAGTGATTCATGGATTGGGTCCGAAAGGACGTTTGTCCCGACGGCCCTCTGAGTGAACCTTTGTGGCAAAGCAACAGGGTAGGTTGAGACCACCTAGGAGAAAGGTGCGCCTGGACCTGGTCGACGTCTGTGGTTAATTCAATTAACACGCTTAACGAGATCTGGGTATTTGATCTGAGTCTGGCCACTGGCCTATACGCACTAACCAATTACGCGGGAACAGTTATGGGCACTCGACGTCATGGTATCAGCTGAAGCCTTCTTGACATCAGCGACTGAGCGACGCGTGGTGGATTGGACTGGAACGCCTGCTCTTGTATTAGGGAGGTAGGTCTGTTTCCGGCCGCCCTCGCAATGTGCAGGTGTGCAATGGGTGATGGACCTAGACCCCTACGCCATAGGATTTAGACCGGCGTGCTGACCTCTCTGTTGTGCCTAGGTGGGGCTGCGACGTGTTGATCTTTCGAGGCCAGGCATGACCCAGGATAGTGTGTCCGGCCAAAGGCGATCGAGCATGTTGGGAAATGTGGTGCACCACTACAGGGAAGTTTATCTATTCGAATAGCCATGTCCCTCGGTAAAAGGACGACCCGGAGTTGTACCTTGACCTTATGACAACTAAAACCGGATACTTAATAAAATACACCCTTCCAAGTGCCATATACAACCCGGTGGTCGCTCTCTCACAGGGCGATGAGGGGAGGATCACCGGGTAGGATTATGCTATGCGATGATACTTGGTTAACTTACCATCTACTCTCTTCTTCTGCTGCAAGATGGAGGTTGCCAGAAGCGTAGTCTTCGATAGGACTAGCTAACCCCCTCTTATTCCGGCATTCTGCAGTTCAGTCCACATATACTACCCTTTTCCATTTGATACCAATGCATACATATGTAGTGTAGTTCCTTGCTTGCGAGTACTTTGGATGAGTACTCACGGTTGCTTTGCTCCCCCCTTTTCCCCTTTCTATAACCGATTGTTGCGACCAGACGTTGGAGTCCAAAAGCCAAACGCAACCGTCGACAATGACTCCTACTACACTGGAGGTGCCTACTACTACGTGCAGGCCGCTGACGACGACCAGGAGTAGTTTAGGAGGATCCCAGGTAGGAGGCCTGCGCCTCTTTCGATCTGTATCCCAGTTTGTGCTAGCCATCTTATGGCAACTTGTTTAACTTATGTCTATACTCAGATATTGTTGCTTCCGCTCACTCGTCTATGAACGAGCTCTTGTATTCGAGCCCTCGAGGCCCCTGGCTTGTAATATGATGCTTGTATGACTTATTTTATTTTTAGAGTTGTGTTGTGATATCTTCCCGTGAGTCCTTGATCATGATCGTACACGTTTGTGTGTATGATTAGTATACGGTCAAATCGGGGGCGTCACAGTCCGTGTGTTAGATTGTTGGTTTTGCTATTATGTCTAGCCCTTCTATCACTGTTTGTACTCCCGATCATGAAGTTCTCAATTTTAAACAAAGGGAGGGACAAAATTTAAAAGATGCTTGGTATAGAATTTGCAATGCTCAGAATAGATCCACTAGGAAGCAATCCACTTCCATTCTTCTTCTCAATTTTTATGTAGGCATCACCCCTTGGAATAGATATATTCTTGATACCATTACCGGAGGGAATTTCTTGGGTAGCCATACTTTTGATTCTTATAATGCTATGATAGATTTGTTTGGGCCACCACCTCTCTTGGTTAATGGAACTATTTTAACTTTGGAACATGTGATGCAAAGGCTTGAGATTATTGGAAATAAAGTTGCCACTATAGAGTTGATTGAGAATTTGGATAAAAAGATCCACCACCAGATTACCCAATATGGATCTAAGGTAGGAGTTACTCTGGATTTTGTAAAGAAAAAGAACCCATAGTTAACGAAAAGATAGATCAAGATTCCACAAGAATTGATAAACTTGAGGATATTATTACCAACTTAGGGTCTGCCTTTTATTCTGTGAAAAATACTCCAAATCCTCCTACTACTAGAGTTGCGAAGTTTATGTATGTGCCTAAAAATAAAGGTGAATCTTCTCGTAAGGAAAATGCGGATCTCAAAGCAATAAGTGTTCACCCCTACTTTTTCGCTATCATTAAGGAACCTTTTGGTAAAAAATCAATTTCTTGATTTCTTGCCTAGGAATTTGATCATTAATAAAAAAGAAGGAAACTCCTAAGGGTTATAAGTGTTCTATTGAAGAATTTCATACCAAAGATGACAATACCTAGATCTATTCTTGTTTTCATGCCAAGCTAGGGGTGTTAAACGATAGCGCTTGTTGGGAGGCAACCCAATTTTATTTTTGTTTCTTGTTTTTTGTTCCTGTTTAGTAATAAATAATTCATCTAGCTTCTGTTTAGATGTGGTTTTATGTTTTTAATTAGTGTTTGTGCCAAGTAGAACCTTTGGGAAGACTTGGGGGAAGTCTTTCTGATCGTGCTATAAAAAACAGAAACTTTAGCGCTCACGACATTTGCTGCCATTTTTTACTGGAGAGTGTGATTAGGTTGATTCTTTTTGCAGATGATTAATAGACAAATTCCTCATGTCCACCAACTTATTTCAGAATTTTGGGGGTTACAGAAGTATTCGAAACCTACAGATTTCTACAGACTGTTCTGTTTTTGACAGATTCTGTTTTTTGTGTGTTGTTTGCTTATTTTGATGAATCTATGGCTAGTATCGGCGGGTATGAACCATAGAGAAGTTGGAATACAGTAGGTTTAACACAAATATAAATAAAGAATGAGTTCATTACAATATAAATAAAAGTGTGATGATCATCATTATTAGAGCATTGCCCCAGGTGAGGAAAGGATGATGGAGACTATGATTCCCTCACAAGTCGGGATGAGATTCCGGACAAAAAGAAAAAAAAGGAGAAAATAAAAAAAGAGGCCATAAAAGAAGAAAAGTACCAAATAAAAAATGAGAGAAAAAGAGAGAAGGGACAATACTATCCTTTTACCACACTTGTGCTTCAAAGTAGCACCATGATCTTCATGATAGAGAGTCTCCTATGTTGTCACTTTCATATACTAGTGGGAATTTTACATTGTAGAACTTGGCTTGTATATTCCAATGATGGGCTTCCTCAAAATGCCCTAGGTCTTCGTGAGCAAGCGAGTTGGATGCACACCCACTTAGTTTCTTTTGTTGAGCTTTCATACACTTATAGCTCTAGTGCATCGGTTGCATGGCAATCCCTACTCACTCACATTGATATCTATTGATGGGCATCTCCATAGCCCGTTGATACTCCTAGTTGATGTGAGACTATATTCTCCTTTTTGTCTTCTCCACAACCACCATTCTATTCCAGCTATAGTGATATATCCATGGCTCACCCTCATGTATTGCGTGAAGATTGAAAAAGTTTGAGAATGTCAAAAGTATGAAACAATTGATTGGCTTGTCATCGGGGTTGTGCATGATTAAATACTTTGTGTGATGAAGATAGAGCATAGCCAGACTATATGATTTTGTAGGGATAACTTTCTTTGGCCATGTTATTTTGAGAAGACATGATTGCTTTGTTAGTATGCTTGAAGTATTATTTTTATGTCAATATTAAACTTTTGTATTAAATCTTTCGGATCTGAACATTCATGCCACAATAAAGAAAATTACATTGAGAATTATGCTAGGTAGCATTCCACATCAAAAATTCTGTTTTTATCATTTACCTACTCGAGGACGAGCAGGAATTAAGCTTGGGGATGCTTGATACGTCTCCAACGTATCTATAATTTTATATTGTTCCATGCTATAATATTATCTGTTTTGGATGTTTAATGGGCTTTAATATACCTTTTATATTATTTTTGGGACTAACCTACTAACCAAAGGCCCAGTGCAAATTGCTGTTTTTTGCGCCTATTTTAGTGTTTGCAGAAAAGGAATATCAAACAGAATCCAAACGGAATGAAACCTTCGAGAGAGTTATTTTTGGAACAAACGTGATCCAGGAGACTTGGAGTGGATGTCAATAAAGAAGCAAGGAGGCCACGAGGCAGGAGGGCGTGCCCCAGGGGGGGTCGGCACGCCCCCCACCCTCGTGGGCCCCTCACAGCTCCACCGGCATACTTCTTCCTCTTATATATACCCATATACCCTGAAAACATCCAGGAGCACCACGAAACCCTATTTCCATCGCTGCAACCTTCTATACCCGTGAGATCCCATCTTGGGGCCTTTTCTGGCGCTTCGCCATAGGGGGAATCAATCACGGAGGGCTTCTACATCAACACCACAGCCCCTCCGGTGATGTGTGAGTAGTTTACCACAGACCTTCGGGTCCATAGTTATTAGCTAGATGGCTTCTTCTCTCTCTTTGGATCTCAATACAAAGTTCTCCTCGATTCTCTTGGAGATCTATTCGATGTAATTATTTTTGCGGTGTGTTCGTCGAGATCCGATGAATTGTGGGTTTATGATCAAGATTATCTATGAACAATATTTGATTCTTCTCTGAATTCTTTTATGTATGATTTAATATCTTTGCAAGTCTCTTCAAATTATCAGTTTGGTTTGGCCTACTATATTGATCTCTCTTGTAGTGGGAGAAGTGTTTAGCTTTGGGTTCAATCTTGCGGTGTCCTTTCCCACTGACAGCAGGGGCAGTAAGGCACGTATTGTGTTATTGCCATTGAGGATAAAAAGATGGGGTTTATATCATATTGCTTGAGTTTATCCCTCTACATCATGTCATCTTGCCTAATGCGTTACTCTGTTCTTATGAACTTAATACTCTAGATGCATGCTAGATAGCGGTCGATGTGTGGAGTAATAGTAGTAGATGCAGAATCGTTTCGGTCTACTTGTCACGGATGCGATGCCTACATACATGATTATGCCTAGATATTCTCATAACTATGCGCTTTTCTATCAATTGCTCGACAGTAATGTGTTCACCCACCGTAGAATTTGCTATCTTGAGAGAAGCCACTAGTGAAACCTATGGCCCCCGGGTCTATCTTCCATCATATTATTTTCCTATCTACTTGCTATTTCCATCGTTGTTTATTTTTGCGATCTTTAGTTTCCAATCTATACATTAAAAATACCAAAAATATTTATCTTATTATCTCCATCAGATCTCACTTTCATAAGTGACCGTGAAGGGATTGACAACCCCTTTATCGCATTGGTTGCGAGGTTCTTGTTTGTTTGTGTAGGCACTAGGGACTTACGTGTTACCTCCTACTGGATTGATACCTTGGTTCTCAAAACTGAGGGAAATACTTACGCTACTTTGTTGCATCATCCTTTCCTCTTCAAGGGAAAACCAACGCAAGCTCAAGAGGTAGCACTCCCTCCCCCGTATATAAAGGAGTGGAGGAGGGGGAGGGCCGGCCCTCTATGGCGCGCCCAAAGGGGGGAGTCCTACTCCCGGTGGTAGTAGGATTCCCCCTTTCCCTTGTTGGGGTAGGAGAGAAGGAAGTGGGAGAGAGGGAGAAGGAAAGGGGAGCCAGCCCCCACCCCAATTCGGATTGGGCTTGGGGGCGCCCCCACCTAGGCCACCTCTTCCTCTCTCCCACTAAGGCCCATTAAGGCCCATACACTCCCTGGGGGGTTCCGGTAACCCCCTAGTACTCCCGTAATTGCCCGAACTCACCGGAACCATTCCAATGTCCAAACATAGCCTTCCAATATATCGATCTTTATGTCTCGACCATTTCGAGACTCCTCGTCATGTCCGTGATCATATCTGGGACTCCGAACTACCTACGGTACATCAAAACACATAAACTCATAATACCGATCATCATCGAATGTTAAGCGTGCAGACCCTATGGGTTCGAGAACTATGTAGACATGACCGAGACTCATCTCTGGTCAATAACCAATAGAGGAACCTCGATGCTCATATTGGCTCCTACATATTTTACGAAGATCTTTATCGGTCAAACCACACAACAGCATGCGTTGTTCCCTTTGTCATCGGTATGTTACTTGCCCGAGATTCAATCGTCGGTATCACCATACCTAGTTCAATCTCCTTACCGGCAAGTATCTTTACTCGTTCTGTAATGCATCATCCCGCAACTAACTCATTAGTCACATGGCTTGCAAGGCTTATAGTGATGTGCATTACCGAGAGGGCCCAGAGATACCTCTCCAACAATCGGAGTGACGAATCCTAATATCGGTGTATGCCAACTCAACAAACACCATCGAAGACACCTGTAGATCATCTTGATAATCACCTAGTTACGTTGTGATGTTTGATAGCACACTAAGTGTTCCTCCGGTATTCGGGAGTTGCATAATCTCATAGTCATAGGAACATGTATAAGTCATGAACAAAGCAATAGCAATAAACTAAACGATCATAGTGCTAAGGTAACAGATGGGTCTTGTCCATCACATCATTCTCTAATGATGTGATCCCGTTCATCAAATGACAACACATGTCTATGGCGAGGAAACTTAACCATCTTTGATTAACGAGCTAGTCTAGTAGATGCATACTAGGGACACTCTATTTGTCTATGTATTCTCACATGTACTAAGTTTCCGGTTAATACAATTCTAGCATGAATAATAAACATTTATCATGATGTAAGGAAATATAAATAACTACTTTATTATTGCCTCTAGGGCATCTTTCCTTTAAAAGACTGTTAATAGGTCCAGGAAGAATTGGTCTAAGAAATTAGATGATGCACTTTGGGCTTATAGAACAACATAAAAAATCCTATGGGTATGTCTCCTTACAAAATGATTTATAGAAAAGCTTGTCATTTTCCTCTTGAGTTAGAACATAAAGCATATTGGGCAGTTAAAGAACTCAATTATGATTTCAAACTTGCTGGTGAAAAGAGGTCATTTGATATAAGCTCATTAGATGAATGGAGAACCCAAGCATATGAAAATGCAAAGTTATTCAAAGAGAAAGTTAAAAGATGGCATGAAAAAAGAATCCAAAAGCGTGAGCTTAAAGTCGGAGAATATGTTCTTTTGTACAACTCTCATTCTAGATTTTTTCAGGAAAGCTCCTCTCAAAATGGGAAGGCCCATATGTCATCGAGGAGGTTTACCGGTCTGGAGCCATCAAAATAAATAATTCCGAAGGTACTAACCCGAAGGTTGTCAATGGACAACGAATAAAGCATTATATCTTAGGTACGCCCATTAATTTTGAAAGTAATATTATCCAAACTTTGACACCGGAAGAACACATAAAAGAGTCCTTCCGGGACTCCAGAATCGTGAAAATAAGGAGGTATGTGATACAGTAAGTAAACAGCTCCGAAAAATCCGCAATTTTTTTTTGTCAATTTTGGAATATTTTAGCATTTTGTAAATAAAGAAACTTCCAGGAAGCATCCCCTGGTGGGCACAAGACATCAGGGCGTGCGCCCAGGTGGGTTGTGCCCACCTGGGACACCTTATGTACTCCGTTTTTCTTCCATGTACTTGTCCTCCAAGATAAAAAATATATATATACTCCCCGAACCTGTTAACCACCGTATCACGGACAAAATCCTCTGTTCTCTTTTTCCTTGATGTTTTCTGTCAGATCCCATCTACCATGGCTCCTTCAAGCTCCTCCAAGGACAAGTTCTTGAAGAACGTCATCAACCCATATTTGCGGGAGGTGGTGTAGCACCCTCAGGTCATTGGGATGCATGAGGGGGTGCTTCACCTTCGCGATGTGCCTTGCCCCAAGGGGACAGGAACCGTACGTGGATGCTAGGCTTGAAGTTTTGGAGCAAAATGTCTTCCGGTGCAAGGGGATGGTGGAGCGTGGACTCCATGCCAATCACCTCATGATCACGGACCTCTCCCATGATCTCAAGGTGGATGGCAAGCCCGTGAAGGACATCGTCTTCACCTTGAACGAGCAAATCAACTTCCTCCAAAGCCAGATCTATGACCTCTAGAACCAAGTCTTTGAATATGAGGCGAGGTTTATAGTTATGAGTTTGGCTGCTAGTTGCAGGACCCATGAGACTCACTCTTCCTCTTATGATGGTGGACCACTGCCATGGAAATCTGAGGACAAGGCCTCTTCTTCATCACCACCACCATCTTCTTCACCACCAAAGGAGAACTAAGTATCGGGCATGGGCACTCCCCTTGGCTTCCGCCAAGCTTGGGGGAGGTGCCCCGGTATCGTATCATCCCACTATCTTTTGCTTTTACTTATCTTAGTTCGATCTTTTTGCTTTAGATGAAATAAAGTTTAGTTCGATCCTTTCTTCTTTGAGTTTTTTCTTAGTGATCTATCCTTGTAATCGTGTGCAAGTTATATAATAAATTTTAGTATGAGTTTTTGCTTTCCTTACTTTCATGTTGCAAATAAAGAAAACAAATAAGAAAGAAAGAAAAAGAGAAAGTAAACAAATAAAAGAAAGGAAATAAATCAATAAGATCATATACTAACCCTATGGTAGGTGATGGCACCACATAAGGAAAAGTATAAGTAGGAAATTTTATTAGAGATTGACAAACATAGCATTAGTCAATGATGCAACTCATGAAAGAATCAATAAGGGAAGAGAAAATTCACATATAAATATACTATCCTGGAAATCTTTTATGATTGTGAGCCTCATCAAAATATTATATGCCAAAATTGTTTACGTAGGACAAGGAATACAACTTAATGGTTTATGTTTGTTTATATTCACATAGAAGTCATATTGTCATAGATCCTTCAACATGTGGTGCTTTCCCCATATCTTTGCTAGACAAAAATTCCGCACTAAGTAGAGATACTACTTGTGCATCCAAAAACCCTTAAACCCAAATCTTTTTCAAGTGTCCACCATACCTACCTAGGGATTGAGCAAGATCCCTCAAATAAGTTGTCATCGGTGCAAAAAGGCAATAAAAATTGCTTCTAAATATGTGAGATCATTTAGTGTAAGAGAAAATTGAGCGTTGTACGAACTTGGATGACAAAGAATAAAAGCGACAGACTGCATAATAAAGGTTGTCATCTTATGGGGCAATACAACGTGACGTTCTGTTGCACTAAGGGATTGAGCATGCAAACAAATAAGCGCATGGCAACCTCTGCTTCCCTCTGCAAAGGGCACATCTTTTACTTTTATGTATTTACTTTTATGCAAAGAGTCAAAGTTTTCCTTCTATTCCTTTTTATTTTCTCTTTTGGAAAGCATCATGTGGTGAGGAAAGATCTAGGCACATATGTCCAGTTGAATATAGATTGCATGAGTTATTATTGTTGACATCACCCTTGAGGTGAGTATGTTGGGAGGCGAAACTATAAGCCCCTATCTTTCTATGTGTTCGGTTGAGACATTTTGCTCATGGGTACGAGGTGAGTGTTAGCAATCATAGAAGACTATATGATGGTTGAGTATGTGGACTTGCTTAAAAGGCTCTGGCACATGACTCTTCCTGAAAAGATGATGAATTGTAGTTGCAAAGTTGGCTGAGAACATAGTTTGTTGGTTTTAATAGAGTTTTTGCTTTATACTTCGATTATGTGATGAACTGTTACTTATTCATGAGAAGTATATGATGCAAGTTCTATGATAAAAGTCCTATGTTTAAATTTGTTGCTGTTATAATAATCAACATGATGCTTCTATGTCTGTATTCTGTTTTTATCGACACCTCTCTCTCAAAGCATGTGGACATGTTTTTCGATTTCGGTTTTCACTTGAGGACAAGCGAGGTCTAAGCTTGGGGGAGTTGATACATCCATTTTGCATCATGTTTTCTTACTGTTATTTATAATGTTTTTATCCATAATAATGCTTTTTGGAGTAATTCTAATGCCTTTTCTCTCATAGTTTGCAAGGTACACACAAAGAGGGAGAATTCAGGAAGCTAGAAATTTGGACCTGAAAAAGCTACGTCAGGCTACCTATTCTGCACAACTCCAAATGAGCTGAAACTTGACGGCGGTTTTTATGAAATATATAAGAAATATTGGAGCCAATAACTACCAGAGGGGGCCACCAGGTGGGCACAACACACCTGGGCGTGCCAGGCCCACCAGGCGCGCCTTGGTGGGTTGTGGCCTCCTCGGCCCACCTCCGGTGCCCATCCTCTGGTACATAAGTAATTTTGACCTAGAAAAAATAAGGAGAAGGCTTTCGAGATGGAGTGCCGCCGTCTCGAGGTGGAACTTGGGCAGGAGCACTTTTTCCCTTCAGCGGAGCGATTCCGCGGGGGGAACTTCCCTCCCGGAGGGGGAAATCATCGTCATCATCATCACCAACAAATCTCCCATCTTGGGGAGGGCAATCTCCACCAACATCTTCAACATCACCATCTCCTCTCAAACCCTAGTTCATCTCTTGTGTTCAATCTTGTTACCGGAACTGTAGATTGGTACTTGTGGGTGACTAGTAGTGTTGATTACATCTTGTAGTTGATTACTATATGGTTTATTTGGTGGAAGATTATATGTTCAGATCCATTATGATATTTAATACCCTTCTGAATCATGAGCATGTTTATCGTTTGTGAGTAGTTACCTTTGTTCTTGAGATCACGAGAGAAATCATGTTGCAAGTAATCATGTGAATTTGATATGTGTTCGATATTTTGATAGTATGTTGATAACACACAAGTATAGGGGATCACAACAATTTTCGAGGGTAGAGTATTCAACCCAAAATTATTGATTCGACACAAGGGGAGCCAAAGAATATTCTCAAGTATTAGCAGCTGAGTTGTCAATTCAACCACACCTGGAAACTTAATATCTGCAGCAAAGTATTTAGTAGCAAAGTAATATTATAGTAGTGGTAACAATAGTAAAAGTAATATTTCTAGTTTTCATTGTAACAGTAGCAACAGAAAAGTAAATAAGCGAAGAACAATGTATGAAAAGCTCGTAGGCATTGGATCGGTGATGAATAATTATGTCGGATGCGATCAATCATTCAACAGTTATAACATAGGGTGACACAGAACTAGCTCCAGTTCATCAATGTAATGTAGGCATGCATTCCGAATATAATCATACGTGCTTATGGAAAAGAACTTGCATGACATCTTTTGTCCTACCCTCCCGTGGCGGTGGGGTCCTATTGGAAACTAAGGGATATGAAGGCCTCCTTTTAATAGAGTACCGGACCAAAGCATTAACACAAAGTGAATACATGAACTCCTCAAAGTACGGTCATCACCGGTAAGTATCCCGATTATTGTCACTTCGGGGTTAACGGATCATAACACATAATAGGTGACTATAGACTTGCAAGATAGGATCAAGAACTCGCATATATTCATGAAAACATAATAGGTTCAGATCTAAAATCATGGCACTCGGGCCCTAGTGACAAGCATTAAGCATAGCAAAGTCATAGCAACATCAATATCAGAACATAGTGGATACTAGGGATAAAACCCTAACAAAACTAACTCGATTACATGATAAATCTCATCCAACCCATCACCATCCAGTAAGCCTATGATGGAATTACTCACGCACGGCGGTGAGCATCATGAAATTGGTGATGGAGGAAGGTTGATGATGACGATGGTGATGGATTCCCCTCTCCGGAGCCCCGAACAGACTCCAGATCAGCCCTCCCGAGAGAGTTTAGGGCTTGGCAGCGACTCCGTATCGTAAAACGCGATGAATCCTTCTCCCTGATTTTTTCTCCCCGAAAGTGAATATATGGAGTCAAGGTGGACGTCGGTGGAGCATCAGGGGGGCCACGAGGCAGGGGGCGCACCCAGGGGGTAGGCGCGCCCCCACCCTCGTGGACAGGGTGTGGGCCCCCTGACGTGGATTCTTCTTCTAGTATTTTTTATATATTCCAAAAATAATCTTCGTTGATTTTTAGGTCATTCCGAGAACTTTTATTTCTGCACAAAAATAACACCATGGCAATTCTACTGAAAAAGCGTTAGTCCGGGTTAGTTCCATTCAAATCATGCAAGTTAGAGTCCAAAATAAGGGAAAAAGTGTTTGGAAAAGTAGATACGACAGAGACGTATCAACTCCCCCAAGCTTAAACATTTGCTTGTCCTCAATCTATTCAGTTGATAAACTGAAAGTGATAAGGAAAAACTTTTACAAACTCTGTTTGCTCTTGTTGTTGTAAATATGTAAAGCCAACATTCAAGTTTTCAGCAAAGATTATGAACTAACCATATTCACAATAACATTTAGGTCTCATGTTTACTCATATAAATGATATAATCAACTAGCGAGCAATCATAATAAATCTCAGATGATAACACTTTCTCTACATAATATGATATAACAAGATGGTATCTCGCTAGCCCTTTCTGAGACCGCAAAACATAAATGTAGAGCACCTTTAAAGATCAAGGACTGACTAGAAATTGTAATTCATGGTAAAAGAGATCCAGTCAAGTCATACTCAATGTAAACTAACAGTAATGGATGCAAATGATAGCGGTGCTCCCTAACTGGTGCTTTTTAATAAGAGGATGATGACTCAACATAAAAGTAAATAGATAGGCCCTTCTCAGAGGGAAGCAGGGATTTGTAGAGGTGCGAGAGCTCGATTTTGAAATAGAGATGAATAATATTTTAAGAGGTATACTTTCATTGTCAACATAACAACCGAGAGATCTCGATATCTTCCATGCTACACACATTATAGGCGGTTCCGAAGCAGAATGGTAAAGTTTATACTCCCCCACCACCAACAAGCATCAATCCATGGCTTGCCCAAAACAATGGGTGCCTCCAACTAACAACAATCCTGGGGGAGTTCTGTTTGCAATTATTTTGATTTGATTTGAGCATGGGACTGGGCATCCCGGTGACCAGCCATTTTCTCGCGAGTGAGGAGTGGAGTCCACTCCTCTTGAGAATAACCTGCCTAGCATGGAGGATACTGACTTCCCTAGTTGATAGATGAGCTATTCGAGCATACAAAACAGAATGTTTATTTGAAGGTTTAGAGTTTGGCACATACAAATTTACTTGGAACATCAGGTAGATACCGTAAATAGGAAGGTATGGAGGACTCATATGGAGTAAGTTTGGGGTTTATGGAATTGGATGCACATGCGGTATTCCCGCTTAGTACAAGTGAAGGCTAGAAAAAGACTAGGAAGCGACCAGCTAGAGAGCGACAACAGTCATGAACATGCATTAAAATTAATAAACACCGAATGCAAGCATGAGTAGGATATAATGCACCATGAACATACATACCGTAGAGGCTATGTTGATTTTGTTTCAACTACATGCGTGAACATGTGCCAAGTCAAGCCACTCGAATTGTTCAAAGGAGGATACCACCCCATCATACCACATCACAACCATTTTAATAGCATGTTGGCATGCAAGGTAAACCATTATAAATTCCTAGCTAATTAAGCATGGCATAAGCAACTACAATCTCTAATTGTCATTGCAAACATGTTTCTTTCATAATAGGCTAAATCAGGAACGATGAACTAATCATATTTACAAAAACAAGAGAGGTCGAGTTCATACCAGCTTTTCTCATCTCAATCAGTTCATCATATATCATCATTATTGCCTTTCACTTGCATGACTAAACGGTGTGGATAATAATAATAATAATAATAGTGCACGTGCATTGGACCAAACTGGAATCTGCGAGCATTCAATACATGGGAGAAGACAAGGTAATATGGGCTCTTTGTTAGATCAACAATAATACATATAAGAGCCACTCAACATTTTCATTATGGACTTCCTCTCGACCCCCAAAGGAAAGAAAAGTAACAAAACTATTTACACGGGAAAGCTCCCAACAAGCAAAAGAAGAACGAATTTTTTTGGGGGTTTTCTTTTTAATTACTACTACTACAGGCATGAAAAGTAAACTAAATAAAAGCTACAACTAAATTTTTTTTTGGTTTTTCTTAAGGTTTTTCAAACACACAAGAAGAAAGCTTAAAAAGAAAATAAACTAGCATGGATGATACAATGAAAAGTATGAGCACCGACAATTGGCATGAGTGTGTGAACATGAATGTAATGTCGGTGAGAGATACGTACTCCCCCAAGCTTAGGCTTTTGGCCTAAGTTGGTCTATGCCCATGGATCAAAACTGTAGTTGGGGTCGTACTGAGAAGGGTCCTCAGATTGCCACTGGCTGGTGATCTCCTACGGATTCCACTGATAAACAGACTGACGGTGAGGGTCAGATGGTGGCTCCGGCTCTGCGGCTGACATCTGGCTCCGGTAGGCATGAATGGCCTTCGGCAGAACAAGGTATATGCCTGAAAATATGTTGAACAAAGAGGGCGCAGGCAAGGTAATAAACTCACAATATTTTTTGTTAAATATCAATTTATATTTGAGTGTCTTGTTCTTATCCTTAACAATAAACTCATGTGCTACCATACTCTTATAACCTAGAGCAATAGGAGGCAGCATATTTTCCTCTTTCTCATAATGCATGATAGGTATGTTAAAGTGTGTAGCAAGGCGCGAGGCAAAGATGCCTCCGAGGACGGGGCCCTTAGTACGGTTCAACTTTAACCGTTTAGCAACAATAGTGCCTAAACTGAAAGTAGTATCCTGAAACAAGGCATGGCGCAAAATAACAATATCAGGGGCAGTAAGGTTTCCACAGTTCCCACGACCAATTAAGCATCTACTAGCAAATATTGCGAAGCAACGTAGAACATGAAAATGTATATGCTAGTGATTCTCGCATCGAAAACTTTCCTAGTTTCCCCTACAGCAATCATATCAATAAATCCCTTCACATCATTATGATGTGGTTCCTCTATGCTGCCCTCAAAGGATATCAAACAGACCTGGCAAAAATCATAAAGTGACATCTCCTTATGCTCATCATATAAATAAAATTCCACCGGAGGTGGTGATCTCCTAGCATGGAAATGAAAATTTTGCACAAAGATATTGGTGAGTAAGAGGTACTGTTCACACTGGTCGTGGAGGAAGGCGGTGAGGCCTGCATTCTCAGCCAAATGATAAAAATCTTCATGAATCCCAGCTTCTGTCAAGAACTCATCACAAGGCCATTCACATGGTCGAACCTCCACAGTACGAGCGAGATTATACTTGGTCTTCTTGTTCTCTTCACTTTGCTTATCCTTCGAGCTTCGGCGCGATGAGCCCCTCAAAAATCTCTTCATCTTTTTTTGAAATTTTGAGTAACGTAAAATAAAAGTGAACCAAATTCAACAAGATTGATAGCAACTACTCCTACAAGTGCCTAGAGGCTATATCATGCATTAAAACTACTTTTGACCACAAAAATTTAACATGCAAGCTCAAGAACAGGGTCACCTAAGCAGCAAAAATTTGCAATGAATAAAGCACTAGAACAAAAACTAATTGTACCATTGGAGGAGTCACATACCAAAGAACAATCCCCCAAAGCAGTTTTGTGAGAGGAGCTTTGAGCAAGGAGATCGAAAATGGCAGCAAGATGAGCAAGAACTCGGGTTTGAGATGGCTAGTGATTTTTTCTGGAGCAATACGAAGTGTATGGCTGCAAGGATAAGTGGAGGGGACCCACGTGGGGTCCACGAGGTATGGGGCTCGCCCAGGGGGGTGGGCGCGCCCTCCACCCTCGTGGGCACGTGGCTGCTCCCCCTATTGTGTTCTCAGTGCTAGATATTCTCAAATATTCTAGAAAAAATCATATTTAATTTTCAGAGCATTTGGAGAACTTTAATTTTCGAGGTATTTTTTATTGCATGAATAATTCAGAAAACAGACTGAAAATACTATTTTTTTCTTTATTTAATATAAATAACAGAAAGTAAAAGGAGGGTACAGAGAGTTGTGCTTTCTAACTTCATCCATCTCATGCTCGTCAAAAGGAATCCACTAACAAGGTTGGTCAGGTCTTATTAACAAACTCATTTCCAATAACATGAAACCGGAGTAATTTGGAATAACACTAGGTTACCTCAACGGGGATATGCACATCCCCAACAATAAGAATATCATACTTCTTCTTGACAGTAGGAAGAGGAAATTCAAAACCTCCAATAGTGATTGTTGAAATTTTTCCAATAGAATTGATACTGTGGACTTGAGGTTGTTTCCTCGGAAAGTGTACCGTATGCTCATTACCATTAACATGAAAAGTGGCATTGCCTTTGTTGCAATCAATAACAGCCCCTGCAGTATTCAAAAAGGGTCTACCAAGGATAATCGACATACTATCGTCCTCGGGAATATCAAGAATAACAAAGTCCGTTAAAATAGTAATGTTTGCAACCACAACAGGCACATCCTCACAAATACCGACAGGTATAGCAGTTGATTTATCAACCATTTGCAAAGATATTTCAGTAGGTGTGAACTTATTCAAATCAAGTCTACGATATAAAGAGAGAGGCATAACACTAACACCGGCTCCAAGATCACATAAAGCAGTTTTAACATAATTTCTTTTAATGGAGCATGGTATAGTTGGTACACCGGGATCTCCAAGTTTCTTTGGTATTCCACCCTTAAAAGTATAATTAGCAAGCATGGTGGAAATTTCATCTTCCGATATCTTTCTTTTATTAGTAACAATATCTTTCATATACTTAGCATAAGGATTCATTTTGAGCATATCAGTTAATCGCATACGCAAAAAGATAGGTCTACTCATTTCAGCAAAGCGCTCAAAATCCTCATCATCCTTTTTCTTGGATGGTTTGGGAGGAAAAGACATGGGTTTCTGAACCCATGGTTCCCTTTCTTTACGTTGTTTCCTAGCAACAAAGTCTTTCTTATCATAACGTTGATTCTTTGATTGTGGGTTATCAAGATCAACAACAGGTTCAATTTCTATATCATTATCATTACTAGGTTGAGCATCATCATGAACATTATTATTAGCATTATTACTAGTTTTAGGTTCATTACCAGATTGTGTTTCAGCATCAGAAATAGAAATATCATTTGGATTCTCAGGTGTTTCAGTAATATGTTCACTAGAAGCATGCAAAGTCCTATCATTTTTCTTTTTCTTCCTTTTAGAAGGACTGGGTGCATCTATATTATTTCTCTGAGAATCTTGCTCAATTCTCTTAGGGTGGCCTTCAGGATACAAAGGTTCCTGAGTCATTTTGCCACCTCTAGTTATAACTCTAACAACATTATCATTATTCTTGCTATTTAATTCATTGAGCAAATCATTTTGAGCTTTAAGTACTTGTTCTACTTGAGTGGTAACCATAGAAGCATGTTTACTAATAAGTTTAAGTCCACCTTTGACATTAGCCATATAATCACCCAAGTGTTCAAGCATATTTGAATTGTATTTCAATTGTTTACCAAAATAAGCATTAAAATCTTCTTGCTTAGCCATAAATTTATCAAACTCATCTAAGCATGGGCTAGCAAACATAGTAAATGGGATTTCAGCTTTATCATATCTATAGAGAGAATTTACCTTTACTACCTATGTCGGGTTATCAAGACCATAAGTTTCTTCAATAGGTAAAGGATTAAGATCATATGTTTCTTCAACAGGTGGTAAATTAAGACCATGTATTTCTTCAATAGGAGGTAAATGTAACATCTTCAGCTTTAATACCTTTTTCTTTCATAGATTTCTTTGCCTCTTCCATATCTTCAGGACTGAGAAATAGAATACCCCTCTTCTTCGGAGTGGGTTTAGGAATAGGCTTAGGAATTGGCTCCGGAGGTGTCCAATTATTTTCATTTGTCAACATATTATTCAATAGAATTTCAGCTTCATCCGGTGTTCTTTCCCTGAAAACAGAACCAACACAACTGTCTAGGTAATCTCTGGAGGCATCGGTTAGTCCATTATAAAAGATATAAAGTATTTCATTTTTCTTAAGAGGATGATCAGGCAAAGCATTAAGTAATTGGAGAAGCCTCCCCCAAGCTTGTGGGAGACTCTCTTCTTCAATTTGCACAAAATTATATATATCCCTTAAAGCAGCTTGTTTCTTATGAGCAGTGAAATATTTAGCAGAGAAGTAATAAATCATATCCTGGGGACTACGCACACAACCAGGATCAAGAGAATTAAACCATATCTTAGCATCACCCTTTAATGAGAACGGAAATATTTTATGGATATAAAAGTAGCGAGTTCTCTCATCTTTAGTGAACAGGGTGGCAATATCATTTAATTTAGTAAGATGTGCCACAACAATTTCAGATTCATAGCCATGAAAAGGATCAGATTCAACCAAAGTAATTATATCAGGATCAATAGAGAATTCATAATCCTTCTCAATAACACAGATAGGTGAAGTAGCAAAAGCAGGGTCAGGTTTCATTCTAGCATTTAGAGATTGCTTGTTCCATTTAGCTAATAACCTCTTAAGTTCATATCTATCTTTGCAAGCTAAAATAGCTAAAGAAGCTTCTTTATCAAAAACATAACCCTCAGGAATAACAGGCAAGTCTTCATCATCAATTTCATCAGTATTATCAGATTCAATATTTTCAATCTCTCTACCCCTAGCAAGTTGTTCATCAAGAAATTCACCAAGTGGCACAGTAGTATCAAGAATAGAAGTAGTTTCATAATAAGTATCATGTATAGCAGAAGTGGCATCATCAATAACATGCGACATATCAGAACGAATAGCAGAAGCAGGTTTAGGTGTCGCAAGCTTACTCAAAACAGAAGGTGAATCAAGTGCAGAGCTAGATGGCAGTTCCTTACCTCCCCTCGTAGTTGAGGGATAAATCTTGGTTCTTGGATCTTTCAAATTCTTCATAATGGTAAGCAGATATAAATCCCAAATGACTCAAAGAATAGAGCTATGCTTCCTAGCAACAGCGCCAGAAAATAGTCTTGATAACCCATAAGTATAGGGGATCGCAACAGTTTTCGAGGGTAAAGTATTCAACCCAAATTTATTGATTCGACACAAGGGGAGCCAAAGAATATTCTCAAGTATTAGCAGGCGAGTTGTCAATTCAACCACACCTGGAAACTTAGTATCTGCAGCAAAGTATTTAGTAGCAAAGTAATATAGTTGGTACAGTTTTAACATAGTTCCTTTTAATGGAGCATGGTATAGTTGGTACTCCTGGATCTCCTAGTTTCTTAGGTATTCCACCTTTAGAAGTATAATTAGCAAGCATGGTGGAAATTCCAGCTTCCAGTATCTTTCTTTTATTAGTAACAATATCCTTCGTGTATTTAGCATAAGGGTTCATTTTAAGCATATCAGTCAAACGCATACGCAAAAAGATAGGTCTAATCATTTCAGCAAGGCGCTCAAAATCCTCATCATCCTTTTTCTTGGATGGTTTAGGAGGAAAAGGCATGGATTTCTGAACCCATGGTTCTCTTTCTTTACCGTGCTTCCTAGCAACGAAGTCTCTCTTATCATAACGTTGATTCTTTGATTATGGGTTATCAAGATCAACAGCAGGTTCAGTCTCTACATCATTGTCATTGCTAGGTTGAGCATCAACATGAACATCATCATTAACATTATCACTAGGTTCATGTTCATTTCCAGATTGTGTTTCAGCATCAAAAATAGAAATATCATTGGGAATCTCAGGTGTGTCTACAACTGGTTCACTAGAAGCATGCAAAGTCCTATCATTTTTATTTTTCTTCCTTTTAGAAGAACTAGGTGCATCAACATTAGTTCTCTGAGAATCTTGCTCAATTCTCTTAGGATGGCCCTCGGGATACAAAGGCTCCTGATTCATTATACCACCTCTAGTCATAACTCTAACAGCATTATCATTCTTCTTATTATTTAATTCATTGAGAAAATCATTCTGAGCTTTAAGTACTTGTTCTACTTGAGTGGTAACCATAGAAGCATGTTTACTAATAAGTTTAAGTTCACCTTTAACTCTAGACATATAATCACTCAAGTGTTCAAGTATATCAGCATTGTGTTTCAATTGTCTACCAACATAAGCATTGAAATTTTCTTGTTTAGCCATAAAGTCATCAAACTCATCCAAGCATTGGCTAGCAAACTTAGTAAATGGAATTTCACACTTATCAGATCTATATAGAGAATTTACCTTTACTACCTGTGTCGGGTTATCAAGACCATGTATTTCTTCAATAGGCAGTAAATTCTTAACATCTTCAACTTTAATACCTTTTTCTTTCATAGATTTCTCTGCCTCTTGCATATCTTCAGGACTGAGAAATAGAATACCCCTTTTCTTCAGAGTTGGCTTAGGAGTTGGTTCAAGAAGTGTCCAAATATTTTCATTATTCAACATATTATTCAATAACAATTCAGCTTGATCAACAGTTCTTTCCCTGAAAACACAACCAGCACAACTATCCATGTGGTGTCTGGAAGTATTGGTTAGTCCATTATAAAAGATATCAAGTATTTCATTTTTCTTGAGAGGATGATCAGGCAAAGCATTAAGTAATTGGAGAAGCCTCCCAAGCTTGTGGGAGACTCTCTTCTTCAATTTGCACAAAATTATATATTTCCCTTAAGGCAGCTTGTTTCTTATGAGCGGGGAAATATTTAGCAGAGAAGTAATAAATCATATCCTGGGGACTACGCACACAACTAGGATCAAGAGAATTAAACCACATTTTAGCATCACCCTTTAATGAGAACAAAAACAACTTAAGGATAAAGTAATGGCGAGTTTTCTTATCATGTGTAAACAGGGTGGCTATATCATTTAGTTTAGTAAGATGTGCCACAACAGTTTCAGATTCATAGCTATAAAAAGGATCAGATTCAACCAAAGTAATTATCTCAGGGTCGACAGAGAAATCATAATCCTTATGAATAATAAAGATAGGTGAAGTAGCAAAAGTAGGGTCATGTTTCATTCTATTATTCAAAGACTTTTCTTTAAGCTTAGCTAATAATTTCTTAATATCTTCTCTATCATTGCAAGCAAAGAAGTCTCTAGCAGTTTCTTCATCCATAACATAACCCTCAGGAGCAACAGGCAATTCATATCTAGGGGGATAATCTTCATCATCACTTTCATCAATATTATCAGTTTCAATAATTTCATTCTCTCTTGCCCTAGCTAGTTGTTCATCAAGAAATTCACCTAATGGCACAGTATTATCAAGCATAGAAGTAGTTTCATCATAAATATCGTGCAAAGCAGAAGTGGCATCATCAATAACATGCGACCTATCAGAATCAATAGCATGTGTAGGTGTCGCAAGTTTACTCAAAACAAAAGGTGAATCAAGTGCAGAGCTAGAAGGTAGTTCCTTACCTCCCCTCATAGTTGAGGGAAAAATCTTGGTTCTTTGATCTTTCAAGTTCTTCATAGTGATCAGCAGATATAAATCCCAAGTGACTCAAAGAATAGAGCTATGCTTGCCGGCAATGGCGCCAGAAAATAGTCTTGATAACCCACAAGTATAGGGGATCGCAACCGTTTTTGAGGGTAGAGTATCCAACCCAAATTTATTGATTCGACACAAGTGGAGCCAAAGAATATTCTCAAGTATTAGCAGCTGAGTTTTCAATTCAACCACACCTAGAAACTTAATAACTGCAGCAAAGTATTTAGTAGCAAAGTAATATGATAGTAGTGGTAACGGTAGTAAAAGTAATATTTTTGGTTTTATAGTGATTGTAACAGTAGCAACGGAAAAGTAAATAAGCGAAGAACAATGTATGAAAAGCTTGTAGGCATTGGATCGGTGATGAATAATTATGTTGGATGCGATCAATCATGCAACAGTTATAACATAGGGTGACACAGAACTAGCTCCAGTTCATCAATGTAATGTAGGCATGTATTCCGAATATAGTCATACGTGCTTATGGAAAAGAACTTGCATGACATCTTTTGTCCTACCCTCCCGTGGTAGCGGGGTGCTATTGGAAACTAAGGGATATTAAGGCCTCCTTTTAATGGAGTACCAGACCAAAGCATTAACACAAAGTGAATACATGAACTCCTCAAACTACGGTCATCACCGGTAAGTATCCCGATTATTGTCACTTTGGGGTTAACGGATCATAACACATAATAGGTGACTATAGACTTGCAAGATAGGATCAAGAACTCACATATATTCATGAAAACATAATAGGTTCAGATGACACTCGGGCCCTAATGACAAGCATTAAGCATAACAAAGTCATAGCAACATCAATCTCAGAACATAGTGGATACTAGGGATCAAACCCTAACAAAACTAACTCGATTACATGATAAATCTCATCCAACTCAACACCGTCCAACAAGCCTACAATGGAATTACTCACGCACGGCGGTGAGTATCATGAAATTGATGATGGAGGAAGGTTGATGATGACAATGGCGACAGATTCCCCTCTCCGGAGCCCCGAACGGACTCCAGATCAGCCCTCACGAGAGAGTTTAGGGCATGGCAGCGGCTTCGTATCGTAAAACACGATGAATCCTTCTCCCTGATTTTTTTTCTCCCCAAAAGTGAATATATGGAGTCAAGGTGGACGTTGGTGGAGCATCAGGCGGCCCACGAGGCAGGGGTGTGCGCCCCCCACCCTCGTGGACAGGGTGTGGGCCCCTGACGTGGATTCTTCTTCTAGTATTTTTTAAATATTCCAAAAATAATCTCCGTTGATTTTCAGGTCATTTCGAGAACTTTTATTTCTGCACAAAAATAACACCATGGCAATTCTGCTGAAAACAGCGTCAGTCCGGGTTAGTTCCATTCAAATCATGCAAGTTGGAGTCCAAAACAAGGGCAAAAGTGTTTGGAAAAGTATATATGACGGAGACGTATCATATGTATGTTGTGATTCCCTTAGTGGTGTCATGTGAACGTCGACTACATGACACTTCACCATATTTGACCTAAGGGAATGCATTGTCGAGTAGCAATTAGATGGTGGGTTGCAAGAGTGACAGAAACTTAAACCCCAGTTTATGCGCTATTCCGTAAGGGACCGATTGGATTCAAAAGTTTAATGCTATGGTTAGAATTTATTCTTAATACTTTTCTCGTAGTTGCGGATGCTTGCGGGAGGGCTAATCATAAGTAGGAGGTTTGTTCAAGTAAGAACAGCACCTAAGCACTGGTCCACCCACATATCAAATTATCAAAGTAGTGAACACAAATCAACCCAACATGATGAAAGTGACTAGATGAAATTCCCATGTACCCTCAAGAACACTTTGCTTATCATAAGAGACCGTTTTTTCCTGTCCTTTGCCTCAAAAGGATTGGGCTACCTTGCTACATACTTTTTGCTATTATCGTTACTTGCTCGTTACAAATTATCTTGCTATCAGACTACTCGCTACTTACAATTTCAGCACTTGCAGACATTACCTTACTGAAAACTACTTTTCATTTCCTTCTGCTCCTCGTTGGGTTCGACACTCTTACTTATCGAAAAGAGCTACAATTGATCCCCTATACTTGTGGGTCATCGCCCACTGCTCTTTGTTGTCGCTCCCGAAGCTCTTCTTCATGTCCTCCACCGCCAGCCACACGTGCGGCAGCGGCAGAGTCCCCCTCGCAACCACCACCGCGGTGGCGGCTGTCCTGGGCCAGCCTCCATCCTCACCGAGCACAAGCACGATCACGACGGCGACCGGTCATGGTGCGGTATGGTGAGAGCACCGGGTGGAAGGCCATGTGTGGCGCGCATTGGTGGTCACCAGCGTTTTTGGTGTGGTCACCATCATCTCGTAGACATGCATGTTAGAAGTTTGACGAAATGCATAAACCAAAAAGTAACTTTACTCCGCTAAATTTAGGGGATCGGCTAGAACTGACCAAAACTTAGTGGAGTAAATATACTCCACTAAGAGTTTTACTCCGCTAACTTTTAAGGGATCCGTTAGATTTGCCCTAAGATGCCCTCTCTCCCATCGACAGGGATACAAGGTGATGTGACGGTGGCTGGAAGCGGGGTGATGTGCAGGTCTGCAAGATAGTCGGTGCTCTTCGGATGCCAGGATCCGGCTAGCGAAACGTCATTGACTGGCAGCGAGGTTGTTGTGAGCGATGAATTTGATGAAAAGTTTGTGTATACTCTCATTGATATGCGAGCGGCGTGCCCTCCATGACCTTCATGTTCCCTCCGCGTCATCTGTGTGCCGTCATCAGCCCATTCATGCTCACCTCTCGACCACCACCTTCGCGGCGTGGATCTGTCAGTCATGAGCTTAACTACCTCCGGGTGCTACAAGCTCAATCCATGCGAGCTCCACCAGCTTTGACATCGTGAGCTCCATCTCATCGTGAAGTTCGGGGCATATTTGGTAGGCTGCATGAGGCCCAACTGAAGGAAATATGCCCTAGAGGCAATAATAAAGTTGTTATTTTATATTTCCTTATTCATGATAAAGGTTTATTATTCATGCTAGAATTGTATTGATCGGAAACCTTAATACATTTATGAATACATAAACAAACACTGTGTCCCTAGTGAGCCTCTACTAGACTAGCTCGTTGATCAAAGATGGTTAAGGTTTCCTAACCATTGACATGAGTTGTCATTTGAGAACGGAATCACATCATTAGGAAAATGATGTGATGGACAAGACCCGTCCTTTCGCCGGGGGTGTCCGAATTCCTCCTAGTGATTGGTATATAGGACGATAGTAGTCGGACATCGGAAGTGTTCCGGGTGTACCGGGTTCATATCGGGTCACTGGGAGGAATTCAGACACCCCTGGCAAAAGATATGGGCCTTATGGGCCAAGAGGGGAAATGCACCAGCCACAAGGGGCTGGTGCACCCCCCATATGGGTCGAACTAGAGGAGAAGGAAAGAAGGAAAGGGAGAAGGAAAGGGGGGATTCGGCCTCCCCCTTCCTTCCCTCCCACCTCCTCTTTCCTTCCCCCTCCGATAAATAAGGAAGGGGGCACTAGCCATGGGAAGACCCAAGTAGGATTCGGACTACTTGGTCGCCTCCTGGCTGCCTCCCCTCCCCCTCCCACCTATATATATATATGTGGGGGGGCTAGCACACACCAGACAAATACCTAGCCGTGTGCGGCATCCCCCTCCACCGTTTACAGCCTCGGTCATATTTTTGTAGTGCTTAGGCGAAGCCCAGCGAGGATCACTTCACCATCACCGTCACCACACTATCGTGCTAACGAAACTCATCTACTACCTTAACATCTTCCTAGATCAAGAAGGTGAGGGACGTCACTGAGTTGAAGGAGTGCAGAACGCGGAGGTCTCGTGCGTTTGGCACTTGATCGGTTCAAGCGCGAAGTTTGACTACATCAACCGCGTTGAGAAAATCTTCCGCTTACGATCTACGAGGGTACGTAGGCACACTCTCCCCCTCGTTGTTATGCATCTCCATGGATAGATCATTACGTGTGCGTAGAATTTTTTTTCCATGCAATGTTTCCCAACACCAACTAGGCCTGTGCACTGCAAAAAATCAGGCATTTGGTAGTCTGACCTATATGTGTTTATCGACCTGCGTGGAACTTAAAGCAGTCTCGGCCCAAACTAGGGGAAATGACCGATTCGGCCTTTTTCACAAGCCAGGCTCTCGCCAGCGTGTGTTGAGAAGCATGGGAGACAACGAGGCGTCTCATACCTCCCTCTCTCCCGCCACCATCTACTCCAATTCGCACCATTCTCCCTCACTCTATCTCATCGCCCGTTTCATGTTCTCCGATGGCCAACCCTCAATCACGGCGCCCCACTCCCATCCCCGTTGGTAGCGGGCCCATCCAAGTCTAGTGGGTGGCTGTCATCGCCTAGCAAGGAATTGACCTCAGGGCGGCTATCTGGGTCACTTCCCCCAACTGCACCAGGCCACGTTTAGTAGCCATTGACTCACTGTCAGTGTTCATGCCGATCAGTGCGGCTACGGGGGTGGCTCTACGGGAAGCACATGGGTTGCTGGAAGACCATCGGGCATGCCCGGTAAGGGGGTTTACCCTTGTGCGAGGGCTTTCTCCCTTGCTCCTGGTCAAGCCAAAGGAAGCGAGGTTGGATCAGAGCATCGATGACGACACCCTTTTCCTCCACTATGTGTGTATGAGTAGCATTGACGCAGTGGCGAGGACCCTTGGGTTAGGCCCTGCAATGGTTGATCCATCTACGGCGGTCGGACCCCTGTTCTGGCAAGGTTTGGTCCATGACCAGTGTTCCCTTCGGTAGCAACCGCTTCGGTATGCTATCATTTCTCCATGCTCCCGTTACTAGTTAGGGGTTTTCATTCGTTCTAAATCAATTGGATTCATTTTGAATCCAACCAATTTGAATCGATTAGGAGCCATGTTATGTGCCTTCTTAGAGAGTGCTTACTAGCTATCATGACAATGCTAGATTGGTAGTTATGTTTTTGCATTGCTATCATGACAATGCTACATTCATAGTTAGGGTGTTCTTGGTATGCTCACAATGCCAGTTAGCGTGTTCTTGGTTGATCATGATGCTAGTAAGGTTGTTGTTATAATCAGAATAGTTGCTAGGTTGTTGGTATGATCACTATAATGTGTATGCACCATCACATAGTAGGTACTACGTTCTTGCATGATCATAGAAGGACAATGCATGTGCATGCTATAAATAGTAGGACTGATGTGCGTGCATTTGGGGGAGTTCTATGATGTACTGTTCATAGCACTGCCCAATTGCAATTGACATGATAAGTGGCAGTTGCAATTGGACAATTCTATGATCAAATAATAGCACTACCCAAGTGCAACTTCCAACGATCATGGCAGTTCTATGATCAGTGCAATTGGTCACTGATCATAGCAATGCACAACTACATTCTACCATGATCAATGCACCATTGCTATTATCAGTTCTATGGTGTTGTAATCATAGCAACGGTGCACTAATCATGGTTGAATGCAGTTGGGCATTGCTATGATCAATGCATCATTGCCTCCTTCACTGGTTACTTATTGTCATCCACTAAACTCACAAGGTAGTGAAGATGGACATGGACACTGTAGGTCAAGGTGCGTGGTCATCACTCGTGCCGAGGGGGGCGAGGACATCATCCCGGCAAACTAGTGGCTCAAGTGGGTGGACGTGATGAGCAGGCTAGCCGAATGAGCAAGCCAATGGGGATTAGCCGCATGCCTAGGCTTGGCCACGAGTAGGGGCATGGAAGACACTCAGGTTCTATGTACCAATAATGGACGTCGAAGACATTTCCATGCTTGTCATCCATGAGGTCTTCCATCTCGTGATGAAGAAATGGTTTGTCCTAAATTCTCCTCATGTCCTCTCGCTATCTGCAAACAAATGGTGTGAGTTCTGGATCCATGTCCAGCTTCCATGAGCAGATGATGCTGGGGAGCTGCTGGGACTACTTCTGCGAGAAGCACAAGATCGTCCCTTGCGACCTGCTTGTCCTAAGGCTGTTGGGCCTAGGCTTCAAGGTGCAGATCTACAGCGCCGGCACCTCCACCATCTGCAGAGTCAGGGCGACATCGGTTGTGCTCTTCCTCCTCCCTAGTTTGTGTGTGTGTGAATTAACTGTCTAGTGTTGGAATGTTCTGAACTTGTCGTCAGTCGTCAGTTTTCTATTAAACTTGTAATATTTTGCCCAAGTGTCAATGCCTTGGGGTTGTGCAGGGGATGTCTTTTAAACTGATGTGGTAGTGTGTAATCTGTGGTATGCACTGATATTGTGTGTTAATGGTGTAAGAGTAGTGTAAATTGTGTTGATGTTCATATGTGACGTCTACTATGAAGTGTGTTGCATTTGGATGGTAAGGCCACCGCATTTAAAATGGGTGATTAGAACATCGCAGTGCACACAACCAAACAGTTGTGATTTGCATCTGCTAACCCATGAAGCACAAATGCAGGCCACCAAATAGGAGGCATAATCTAGTCACTAATGCAACATAGGCTACCAAACTACATGCACAACATGGTTTTTAGGCTGCATTTGCTCAGCGAGGCTGAGTTAAGTTACACATGCAAAGGGACAAAAAATGGTGCAGCTCACCAAACAAGCCCCTGGTGTCTTCGTTGTAGTTGGAGGCCAATGAGGCATTGGAAAAGAGGGGGGAAATTTTAAATTCTGGTATGTGGGTCCCATGTGGCAGTGTTAGAGCATCCCTAGTAGTTGTGCTATAAATCGGTATTGCCCCCTAAAATGATTTTGCGGGACCTCGAAGCTCCTAGCAGAATAGATCCAATCAAACATACTGCATATTTAAAATCTAGCTTACGCTACAAAGTTCAAAGCAACACAACCGGAGTTCCTCGTACAACATACATAGCACAAAACATAGGTCAAACAAATTTAAACCTAGGGAAGGTCGGCTCAGTAGTTGACGCCGAGGTAGAACGCCTCCTCCGACCGTGTGGTCCTCCTTTGCGGCGGCGAGCCGTTTGGCGCCTACTTCTTCTCCAGCCCCCACCGTGTTCTTCGCGGCGAGGAGCTCCTCATCCACTTCCCGGCACCTCTTGGTGTGCGGCAAAAAAAGCTTCATCAAGCTCGTAGAAGCGAGCCCACGCGCTCCAGCTGTAACATCAATGCATATCATATTTTATTTTGCATTTTGGTTGATCCTAGAAATTCTACGCAACTCAATGACCCACGGAGAGAGTTGGGGATTTCGTTATTTTCATATTTGAGTTCTCTCAAATTTCGAGAATAGGATCATTTGATTTTATTTATTTTATTATCAATTATTTCTATTACAAAAATATGAGAGAGGGAATAAAATGACTTTCTCAAAATAAAGAAATATTGAGGATTTAATAATAAAATCAAATAAGATTTTATTTCGGAGTTTTTCGGTGTTTTATTTGAATTTAGAAAAAATGTGCATTTTTCAAAATTGCATTTAGGTCCCAAATAAATGTTCACCTTGTGTGGCTTGATTTTATAAGCCCGTGAAAATTTATTTCGGAATTTTTGGACTCCGTTTAGTATTTCTTTCTATTTTTCTTCCGAGCGGAATAATTAAAAAAAACGAACCGACCTAACGGGCCGTGTCCGACTAGGACTCTGGCCCGACTAGGCAATATAAGCTGAGGACCAGCCCCGGGGGGAAACCCTAGCCCAGCCGCTGCCCCAGCCGCCGCCGCCGCCGTGGCTCGCCGCCGTGCCGCCCCGCGCCGCCGTCGCCGGACGCCGCCGCCGAGGTTCACCGACGCCTCGACTTCCGTGCCAACGTTTTAAAAAAAATAGGTTTTCCTTGGTTTTTTTAGATTCGGTTTTTTAAATAGATCGATTTTTCCAGTTTATTTAAATAGTGAGCGTTCGTCCGTTCGTTTGTTCTAGCGAGCGTTCGTCGTTTTTCTTTTTCTCGGATTAAATCCGTGATTTTTCTGATCGCGATTCCTAATTCGATTTTCGTTTTAGTATAACTTTTCGCTCGTTTATCGGAATCAAGCGATTCAAGCGCCTAGAGTTTCGTCTCGAAACCCTCTATCCTTTAACCAACTTAAACAAGCTTTCGCTACTGTAAAATTTGCCATAGATCCAGATTACTAGAACGAAGTTGTTTTCTTTCGCCGTTTGACTTCCGTTGCTTCGTTCGATTTGATTCTTTTTGCCAACCGGAGTTCTTAAGATGAACCTTCTGGTTAGATCTCTTATTTGCGTTTTACCTGGGCATTAGATGAGTACTTATTGTATGCTTGTTTGTTTGTCTGCGATAGAATACCCGGAGTGCGCCGCCTGTTACTTCGAATCGTTAGGTTTTGCGGATCATCAGCAAGGCAAGTAACACTTTGATCATACTTTTCTACTACCCAGTTTTATTGCATTAGATCAATCCTCACACACTGCATGATTAGGATCTAATTAAATTGTGGGATGGGAAGTAGATGAGGTAGTACCTATTACCTGTTATTATCAAACCTTTGGGAGTTACTTCTATGTTTGCTTATTATGCCATGCTATGCTAGTAGACGTGGATTGGGTGAGTGATATCCATGACAGATGTGAGATTGTTAATTAATGGTTTATCTAAGGTGGCAACTTAAACACACATCTGAGTGGATTGAGGCACTTGGGTATTCCAGGACTTGCCTGTTTTCTTTTGGACCGCCACCCAGGCTCAAAGGGATCATGAGATTATTCATACTAGAAACTTCCGTGTGCAGCCACAAGCTATCATGGGCTCTAGCATAGTTGACTAAGTTGTGCGAACTCTTACAGTGGTAGACTAGCAGATGTAGGGGATGTGGGTGGTACGGTCTACCCGATCGTAAGGTGCTAGCAGTTCTGAAAGACTATGTCTCGGTCATCCGTCTTCTCAAACACCATGTAGTGCGAGAAACCAAACGAAGGCGATCGAGTCTTGTCGGGAAAAGTGCGCAAACCTCTGCAGAGTGTAATAAACTAATCGTGGTTACCCGTGTCCCCGGTTATGGACATCTTGAGTATCTAGTACTTGGATTATCATGTGAATCTCAACATGTTACTCTAAATTAATTTTGTTGGGTTATGTTTAATGATGATGTTTATTTCGGATTGAGAATGATGTCAACCATTCTCAATGTTTAACAACTACCAAGATAGTTAAATAAATTTATTCCTTTGAAGTTGGGAAAATTGGCTTTACGCAAAACTGTAACCATAGAGCTTTCCACCAGCCAAATATGCATATAGTTTAGCTGTTTCATTCTATTACTCTCTATGTGTTACCTTGCCAGCATATTCCATGTGCTGACCCGTTTTCGGGCTGCAACGTTAATGTTGCAGACTTTTCAGACGATGATTAAGGAGTTTTTAGGTCGTGGTTCTATACTCAGTGATACCGTTGGAGTTGATGGACTCACTTATCTTCCAAGCCTTCCGCTGTTATCGTTATTAGACGGCCTTAAGCCATATTTATTGTAATAAGTTCTCTTTTGAGACACTCGATGTAATAAGTGTGTGATTGCTACTCTGCTATAAATCCTCTGAGTACTGTGTGGTGTCAGCATTACTGATCCAGGGATGACACTAGAGCACAGAGATCGGAACGTTTGAGGTCTGGTCGCTATAGAGATGGTATCAGAGCACACGCTGACTGTAGGACACGACCACTAAGTTAGAGACCTAGATCACTATTCACTCTCTTCTCTTCTGACCTCTCATCTTCTCTACTCTTTAGGATGGCGGATGCAAGGAACAAGTTCACACAACCGGATGAAGATACACCCTTTGGACGTCACTTGAAGGAAGTCACTAGATACCTGAACATAGGAGTACCAAGCTTCACGGGAACCTACAACGCCACTTTACCTGAAGAAGAGCGCTGGATGATTCAAGTTCAAGTTCCAGGAAGGACGTTCATGCCCGTCACTGAGCCCATAGAGTTTTCTTTTGATGCACCCACTTGGAGTCTAGGAAAGAGCATGGCAGCTCATATCGCCATGGGACGCATTGGAGAAGTCTACCGCAATGATCTCAAGGATACTATCTACCAGATTTGTGGGCACCGAGATGAGCACTGGGAGATGATCAGCACCAGCTAGATCAATTGCAACTTTTATCCAGGAGCTAAACCAGCACATTCGACGACAGGAGAATCAGATGTGCGCCGACATGATAGACCTGAAGAAGACTAAGACTAGAATCAAGGAACTGGAGGAAGAACTCAAGGCTACACGTGAAGATTATGAAGAGGAGATTGAAGTATTGGTGGAGAAGAATGACGACCTGATCAAGAAGATTGGAATATTTATGGGAGGCCCTACGCCAGTAGATGAAGACGAAGAACCCAAGGAGATTAGCCCGGAAGACTACATCATCATCGAAGGAACCGACTCGGAAGCAGATAGTAGCGATGATGACTATGTTGATGAAGCTGGAGCAGATATTATGGAGTCTACAACCGAAGAATATTTCTAGTAGACTACCTCATCATTAGTAGTAGTCCACTATGTAAATATAGTAGTCCGAGCACTTTTGCGATAAATAGCTTAATTGTATGCCCTTGTTTGATTGAATGAAGTGAATTGTTTGTTTTGCCTCATGTGCATATGGGTAGTGTTTTCTCTTTAGACCCCCTCTATTCTTATATCTCATCTTTTCTAAACCCTCAGATGCCTCCGAGACGTGACCCCGGATTTACCTTTCCACCGGAGCTCACCTAGTTGATCCAGCAACAGAACACATTGATGCAGTTGCTAGTCCAGAATCAGAATCAGGGGAACAACAACAACAACCCACCACCACCACCTGTTGACCACTTAGCCCGTTTTCTTAGGCTGAATCCGCCGGTGTTTTCCAGTAGCACCGAGTCGATAGTAGCAGATGATTGGCTCCGCAAGACAGCTAGGGAGTTGACCACAGAAGGATGCACAGATGCGAAGAAGGTGAAGTTTGCCGCACATCAGTTAGAAGGACCCGCGGCATCATGGTGGGAGAATTTCACAGCCACTTTCCCAGTTGACACTGTCACATGGGACCAGTTTCAGCATGCTTTTCGTACTTCCCATGTCTCAGCAGGAGCTATGGCCATGAAGAAGCGTGAGTTTCGCAACTTGCGCCAAGGAGGACGGACAGTTGGCCAGTATGTGGAGGAATTTAGTAAGTTAGCATGTTATGCACCAGATGACGTCGCTACGGATGCAACGAAGCAGGAGAAGTTTCTGGAAGGACTGAATGATGAGTTGAGCATGCTGTTGATGGTAGCCACCTTCAACAACTACCAGGAGTTGGTAGATCGTGCTCTTATGATTGAAGGGAAGCAGCAGCAAATTGAAAATCGCAAGAGGAAGTATGGACAAGGGAAGTACAATTCAGGAGCTCAGCAGAAGCCACGTTTTACCCCTAGACCGGGAGGATATTTTCAGCATACTCATGGAGGAGGTAGCTCGCACAATCACAATGGCATCAGGAATGGTAATGGCAATGGAGGAAGCAACGGCCAGAACCGCACTAACCCATCAACCCCAGCCAAGAAGGACCTGAGCCAAGTCACTTGCTTTAAGTGTCAGAAAACCGAACATTATGCCAATGAATGTCCTGAAGGCCAAAATGGCAATGGAAGTTCTGGGAAGAAGCCGAACCCTTTCAACAGGGGACAGGTGAACCACGTTAGCTTGGAGGAGGTTGAAGCTCAGCCCGATGCAGTAATAGGTAAGTTTTTGGTTAAGTCATTTACTACACTCGTTCTTTTTGATACTGGTGCATCGCATTCATACATCTCAAGGGGATTTGTGGACAAGTATAACCTACCAACCCAAGCCCTTAGGTCACCCATGTTAGTAACCTCGCCTGGAGCAGAGTATGTGGCTAGTCTATGGTGTGATCGGTTACCATTAAGGATTGGTAACTATGTTTTTCCCTCAGACCTAATAGTATTGGAATCTCAAGGATTGGATGTGATATTAGGCATGGATTGGTTATCAAAGTATGAAGGGAATATTGAATGTGCTAGTAAGTCAATTTTGCTTACCACCCCAGAAGGGAGAAGGATCAAGTATGTATCCCGACATGTGCCAAAGAGGACTCAAGTAAACTGCTTAACAGGAGTTGTGCAGGAGGAAGTACCAGTGGTAAGGGATTTTCCCGATGTATTTCCGGAAGAGTTGCCAGGCATGCCACCGGATAGAGATATTGAGTTTTTGATTGAGCTATTGCCAGGCACAGGGCCAATATCTAAGAGACCATATAGGATGCAAGCAAAGGATTTGGTGGAAATTAAGAAGCAGATTAAGGAGTTACTGGATAAAGGATATATTCGCCCAAGTTCTTCGCCTTGGGGATCGCCAGTACTTCTAGTGGAGAAGAAGGATGGATCATTAAGATGGTTTTTGATTATCGAGAATTGAATGAAGTAACGATCAAGAATAAGTACCCACTACCTATGATTAATGATCTGTTTGATCGATTGCAAGGAGCTAAGGTATTTTCCAAGATCGATCTGCGATCAGGATACCACCAGTTGAAGATTCGAGAATAGGATATTCCGAAGATAGCTTTTACTACCAGGTATGGGCTGTATGAGTATACCGTTATGTCATTTGGTCTGACTAACGCACCTGCCTATTTTTTGAACATGATGAACAAAGTGTTTATGGAGTTCTTGGATAAGTTCGTCGTAGTGTTCATTGATGATATCCTGGTGTATTCGAAGAATGAAGAGGAGCATAAGGAGCATTTGCATTTGGTACTTGGAAAGCTCAAAGAACATCAATTATATGCCAAGTTCAGCAAATGTGAGTTTTAGTTGAAGGAAGTAGGATTCCTCGGACACGTTATATCTGAAGAAGGTATAGCAGTTGATCCCACTAAAGTTGATACTGTGACCAAGTGGGAAGCCCCAATAACAGTTGGAGAGATCCGGAGTTTTCTTGGACTCGCAGGATACTACCGGAGATTTATTGAGAATTTCTCGAAGATTGCGAAGCCTATGACTGAGTTGTTAAAGAAGGATACCAAGTTCATATAGACAGAGGAATGTGAGGCTAGTTTCCAGGAGTTGAAGAAACGTTTGGTTACCTCACCAGTGTTGATTTTGCCAGACCAGACCAAAGATTATGAGGTGTATTGCGACGCTTCACGTCGAGGACTTGGAGCAGTGCTTATGCAGGAAGGGAGAGTTGTTTCATATGCCTCAAGACAACTGAAGCCTCATGAGTTGAATTATGCTACGCATGATTTGAAGTTAGTAGCCGTAGTGCATGCTTTGAAAACATGGAGACATTTTCTCATTGGAAATCATTGTGAGGTGTACACGGATCATAAGAGTTTGAAGTACATTTTCACCCAGAAGGAGTTGAATCTTAGACAAAGGAGATGGTTGGAGCTTATCAAGGATTATGATATGAAATTGCATTATCACCCCGGAAAGGCTAATGTAGTAGCTGACGCATTAAGCCGTAAGAGCCATGTCAATACGTTAATGACGGGAGAAATACCCAAGGAGTTAGCAGAAAATCTTCGTGAACTATGTTTGGAAATAGTTCCAAGAGGCTATGTAGCAGCATTTGAGATTCAGTCAACTTTGATGGATAGAGTCAGAGAAGCTCAGAAAGCTGACAAAGAGATTGCCGCTATAAAGGAGAAACTGAGCAAAGGAAAAGCTAAAGGATTTCGTGAGGATGAGCACGACACCCTATGGTTTGAAGACCGCGTTTACGTGCCCAATGACCCGGAGATCATGAAGTTGATTTTGCAGGAGGCACATGACTCACCATATTCAATTCACCCAGGAAATACCAAGATGTATTTGGATTTGAAGGATATTTTCTGGTGGACCGGAATGAAGAAGGATATTGCAGAGTATGTAGCAGTTTGTGATGCATGTCAAAGAGTAAAGGCAGAACATCAGAAGCCAGTAGGATTGTTACAACCATTGACGATACCCGAATGGAAGTGGGATAAGTTAGGCATGGATTTTATCACGGGATTGCCCAGGACTCGTTCAGGCTATGACTCGATTTGGGTTGTAGTCGATCGATTGATGAAAGTAGCTCATTTCATCCCAGTAAAGACCACTTACACCAGTGCTAAGTTGGCAAAGATATACATGACCAGGATCGTATGTTTGCATGGAGTTCCAAAGAGTATCGTATCAGATAGAGGAACCCAGTTTACCTCAAAGTTCTGGAAGCAGTTGCACGAAACTTTGGGAACCAGGCTAGAATTCAGTACAGCTTTTCATCCATAGACAGATGGACAGACCGAGAGAGTCAATCAGATTTTGGAGGATATGCTGAGAGCTTGTGCGCTAGATTACGGATCTAGTTGGGACGATAATTTGCCATATGCAGAGTTCTCTTACAACAACAGTTACCAAACCAGTTTGAAGATGGCCCCTTTCGAAGCTTTGTACGGAAGGAGGTGCAGGACACCGTTGTCGTGGGACGAAGTTGGAGACCGCCAGTTGTTTGGTCCCGACTTGATTAAAGAGTCTGAACAGAAGGTGAAGTTGATTCGTGATAGGCTCAAGGTAGCCCAGTCCAGACAGAAAAGTTATGCAGATTCTAAACGTAAGGAGACAGTTTACGAAGTTGGAGATAGAGCTTATCTTCGAGTATCTCCACTTCAGCGAACAAAGCGTTTTGGAGTTAAAGGGAAGTTAGCGCCACGATTTGTAGGACCATATCGAGTTTTGGAGCGTATGGGAGAAGTGGCCTACAAGTTGGAATTGCCCAAAGGATTGTCAGGAGTTCATGATGTGTTCCATGTTTCTCAGTTAAAGAAATGTCACGCTGAGATGGCTGACATACCGTTGAGAGCCACAGTGCCATTGGAAACTATTCAGTTGGATAACGACTTGACTTACGAGGAGAAACCAATTAAGATTCTCGAGTTTGCCAGCCGAGTTACCCGCAGCAAGGTTATCAAGTTTTGCAAAGTTCAGTGGAGCCACCACACAGAGAATGAAGCCACCTGGGAACAAGAAGAAGACTTGATCAAAGACCACCCTCACCTATTTTCTAACCAACCCGAATCTCGAGGGCGAGATTCATCTTAAGGGGGGTAGGTTTGTAACATCCCAAATTTTCAATTTGGAATGTTATACGTTAGATCATCAATGCATATCATATTTTATTTTTCATTTTGGTTGATCCTAGAAATTCTACGCAACTCAATGACCCACGGAGAGAGTTGGGGATTTCGTTATTTTCATATTTGAGTTCTCTCAAATTTTGAGAATATGATCATTTGATTTTATTTATTTTATCATCAATTATTTCTATTACAAAAATATGAGAGAGGGAATAAAATGACTTTCCCAAAATAAAGAAATATTGAGGATTTAATAATAAAATCAAATAAGATTTTATTTCGGAGTTTTTCGGTGTTTTATTTGAATTTAGGAAAAATGTGCGTTTTTCAAAATTGCATTTAGGTCCCAAATAAATATTCACCTTGTGTGGCTTGATTTTAGAAGCCCGTGAAAATTTATTTCGAAATTTTTGGAGTCCGTTTAGTATTTCTTTTTATTTTTCTTCCGAGCGGAATAATTTAAAAAAAACGAACCGACCTAACGGGCCGTGTCCGACTAGGACTCTGGCCCGACTAGGCAATATAAGCCGAGGCCCAGCCCCGGGGGGAAACCCTAGCCCAGCCACCACCCCAGCCGCCGCCGCGCGCCGCCCCGCGCCACCGTCGCCGGACGCCGCCGCCGCCTCGACTTCCGTGCCAACGTTTAAAAAAAAGGTTTTCATTGGGTTTTTTTAGATTCGTTTTTTTAAATAGATAGGTTTTTCCGGTTTATTTAAATAGTGAGCGTTCGTCCGTTCGTTCGTTCTAGCGAGCGTTCGTCGTTTTTCTTTTTCTTGGATTAAATCCGCGATTTTTCTGATCGCGATTCTTGATCCAATTTTCGTTTTAGTATAACTTTTCGCTCGTTTATCGGAATCAGGCGATTCAAGCGCCTAGAGTTTCGTCTCAAAACTCTCTATCCGTTTAACCAACTTAAACAAGCTTTTGCTACTGTAAAATTTGCCTTAGATCCAGATTACTAGAACGAAGTTGTTTTCTTTCGCCGTTTGACTTTCGTTGCTTCGTTCGATTTGATTCTTTTTGCCAACCGGAGTTCTTAAGATGAACCTTCTGATTAGATCTCTTATTTGCGTTTTACCTGGGCATTAGATGAGTACTTATTGTATGCTTGTTTGTTTGTCTACGATAGAATACCCGGAGTGCGCCGCCTGTTACTTCGAATCGTTAGGTTTCGCGGATCATCAGCAATGCAAGTAACACTTTGATCATACTTTTCTACTACCCAGTTTTATTGCATTAGATCAATCCTCACACATTGCATGATTAGGATCTAATTAAATTGTGGGATGGGAAGTAGATGAGGTAGTACCTATTACCTGTTATTATCAAACCTTTGGGAGTTACTTCTATGTTTGCTTATTATGCCATGCTATGCTAGTAGACGTGGATTGGGTGAGTGATATCCATGACAGACGTGAGATTGTTAATTAATGGTTTATCTAAGGTGGCAACTTAAACACACATCTGAGTGGATTGAGGCACCTAGGTATTCCTGGACTTGCCTGTTTTCTTTTGGACCGCCACCCAGGCTCAAAGGGATCATGAGATTATTCATACTAGAAACTTCCGTGTGCAGCCACAAGCTATCATGGGCTCTAGCATAGTTGACTAAGTTGTGCGAACTCTTACAGTGGTAGACTAGAAGATGTAGGGGATGTAGGTGGTACGGTCTACCCGATCATAAGGTGCTAGCACTTCTGAAAGACTATGTCTCGGTCATCCGTCTTCTCAAACACCATGTAGTGCGAGAAACCAAACAGAGGCGATCGAGTCTTGTGGGGAAAAGTGAGCAAACCTCTGCAGAGTGTAATAAACTAATCGTGGTTAGCTGTGTCCCCGGTTATGGACATCTTGAGTATTTAGTACTTGGATTATCATGTGAATCTCAGCATGTTACTCTAAATTAATTTTGTTGGGTTATGTTTAATGATGATGTTTAATTGGGATTGAGAATGTTGTCAACCATTCTCAATGTTTAACAACTACCATGATAGTTAAATAAATTTATTCCTTTGAAGTAGGGAAAAATTGGCTTTACGTACAACTATAACCATAGAGTTTTCCACCAGCCAAATATGCATATAGTTTAGCTGTTTCATTCTATTACTCTCTATGTGTTACCTTGCCAGCATATTCCATGTGCTGACCCGTTTTCGGGCTGCAACGTTAATGTTGCAGACTTTTCAGACAACGATTAAGGAGTTTTTAGGTCGTGGTTCTATACTCGGTGATGCCGTTGGAGTTGATGGACTCACTTATCTTCCAAGCCTTCCGCTGTTATCGTTATTAGATGGCCTTAAGCCATATTTATTGTAATAAGTTTTCTTTTGAGACACTTGATGTAATAAGTGTGTGATTGCTACTCTGCTATAAATTCTCCGAGTACTGTGTGGTGTCAGCATTACTGATCCAGGGATGACACCGGAGCACAAAGATCAGACCATTTGAGGTCCGGTCGCTACACCAGCCTTCACCGCTGCAGTGGCAGCCGAGTTCGCAGACCTGATTGTAATGCCATGGCTCGAGCGGCTGGCTGGAGCTGGTGGCCTCCGCGTCGTGCACGCCGGCGACCCACCGTGGACCCCACGCCCATGAGAACCTTTGTCCATGGATCTGCGAGAAAAAGGAAAGAATCGGGCAGAATCGCTCATCGGAGAGAAAGAAGATGCTGGGAGGGGGCAGAGAATATCCAGGACGTGAACCCTAAAACGCCCTAACCCGTGCATACAGTGGCGGAGGGGGGATTTGCGGGCCGCCTACATAATTTTTACTAGTCGGGCCATTTTTACGGGATTTGTTCAGGCCTGAAAAAGGTCAAGAACTTTAAAACCATCAAAATTATAAGGAACGGTGAGGATATAGCAGATCTGCTAGGGATGCTCTTAGGGAAGAAAAATGGGGGCTAAAAGACGAAGGTTGCTATTAGAGTTGAGTGTAGTATTTAGAGGCTGAAAATGTATAAGCATCTCTTTTTTGGAGGGAAATGTATAAGCATCTCTATTTTTTCTTCGGGAGTTCTAAAATGGGGCTAGCGTTGGAGAGACACCCTAATTAGTACTGCCTGGCCCCAATCCATAATTCCAAACTTGCAGGCACAATTTCAATATCTCTACTCTTAATGGAGCAGTTGATAGCGTCGTACGGTTTTTTTTCGTCCTCCTCCCACCTCTTCTGGTTTTTTCGTCCTCCCTTCCACCTCCCAGTTTCATTGGTTTTTTCGTCGGCTTTTACTCGCCCCCCTCCCATTTTCCAATTTTCTCTGGTTTTTATTCATCCCACCTCCCACCACCCCCTCGTACTGGTTCTTTTTCTCTCCACTCTCTCCTTGCAAACCAATAATTTCCTAACATACAAAAGATCACGAATCTATCTTTCCTTACCCGAATCAATCGCTCTCTACATCAGTGCATTTCTTTATTAAGAAAACTAACACGTAAATCTTAACGCATTGTAAACAAATCCTGTTATGGACCTAATTAATTTATTATGGAATCTATACGTGGTCGCATTGGTTCTTTTTCTTTTCACTCTTTCCTTGCAAACCACTAATTTCCTAACATACAAAAGATCATGAATCTATCTTTCCTTACCCAAATCAATCGCTCCCTACATTAGTGCATTTTCTTTATTAAGAAAACTAACACGTAAATCTTAACGCATTGTAAACAAATCCCGTTATGGACCTAATTAACTTATTATGGAATCTATACGTGGTCGCATTGGTTCTTTTTCTTTTCACTCTTTCCTTGCAAACCACTAATTTCCTAACATACAAAAGATCATGAATCTATCTTTCCTTACCCGAATCAATCGCTCCCTACATTAATGCATTTTCTTTATTAAGAAAACTAATACGTAAATCTTAACGCATTGTAAACAAATCCCGTTATGGGCCTAATTAACTTATTATGGAATCTATACGTGGTCGCATTGGTTCTTTTTCTCAACACTCTTTCCTTGCAAACCACTAATTTCCTAACATACAAAAGATCACGAATCTATTTTTCCTTACCCGAATCAATCGATCCCTACATCAGTGCATTTCTTTATTAACAAAACTAACACGTAAATCTTAACGCATTGTAAACAAATCCCGTTATGGACCTAATTAATTTATTATGGAATCTGTAACAGGATTTTTGTAACATACAAAAGATCACGAATCTATCTTTCCTTACACGAGTCAATCGATCCCTACATCAGTGCATTTCTTTATTAAGAAAACTAACACGTAAATCTTAATGCATTGTAAACAAATCCTGTTATGGACCTAATTAATTTATTATGGAATCTGTAACGAGATTTTTGTAATGGAATCTGTAACGCATTGTAAACAAATCCCTTTATGGAATCTGTAGTTTAGGTTCTGATTCATTTCAATCACGTAAATAAATAGGTAATTAAGAATTCAGAACTCGCACCATATATTTGAGGTTACCTTCCTAAAATATGGACGTAATATTTTCCTCGATAACCTTCCAAAACAAAATGAGATATTGCTAAATAACAATTCATTAATCCTGCGCACTATATTATTATTATTATCTCCACTATTAATTGACTATCACAAGTTTCCTAAACAACAAAAGAACATATCTTTTAGTTGTGGGCGTACGCATCCGCGCGCCCTATGGATGACGCCATGCACGATACCATGGAGGATGTCGCGGTCGGGCCTAACACTTGCGTGATACTCGAGAATCACGATGTCAAGGACGGCCATGACGGGAGGCGTGTCATCATGCCACCACGTACATGTGTTCGTGGACACGGTCATATTATATTTCTTGTCATTAATAGACAGAGACACACATACTACATTCTCAAATCAAGTGTGTCCATTCAAATGTCAAGAAATTGGTTAAGGAAATTTGTCCTACAATACTTGGTAGTCGTCATCATTCGTAGCAGCCATTCATGCGACAATATTTTGTAAATCCAGCGCTGAATCAATTTGGAAATAAAACCATTAATGTAATTAATTAACTAGATGGTTAATTATGTATGCAATTAATTAGGTCCATTTAAATCGAAATTATTTTTTGCATCCAATCAATTTTGAAACCAAGTCATTAATGTAATTAATGGTTTAGGTAGACACTTAATTATGCCTACAGATAATTAGAAGTCGAGATTTTTTCCAATTAGATGGGTAATTAGTCGATTTGGTTGGCAGTTAATCAGGCGTGCGAAAAATTAGGTAGGTTGTTAATTATTTATGTAATTAGTTAAGCAAGCAGTTCATCGCGTTGAATCATTTTAAAAGCGTTCATCGGCAAGGATAATCAACATGCTCTCAGCGACATGGTCGAGCACCACTTGGTAGCGTGGACAACGGACACCATGCGCCCGCGACATGGACGACCTAGCGTTCACCAAGATGGATGACGACCATCCTCTGCAGGATGTCCACATGTTGACGGTTTTCGAAACGTTCGCAGATGAGTACAACACGACATTATATTGGCGAGGTGGTTCATGCTATAGTTGAAAGGGAGTGCTTCATGAATAAGAAGGAAAAAGGAACTAAAGCGACCAAGTGGTCTATGGTGTTGGAGATGGAAAGAGTGTTTCAAAAATATAAAGTGAAACAAGAAAGAAAGAGTATTATAAAAAATAAGTAGGAATGAGAATTAAAACTGGCAAGGAAGGAGGAAGAAGAAGAAGATGAGGCGTCGCTGACAAAGCTGATGTTGGCGTCAACGAAACGGGTTGACGAAGAGACTAGGAGTAGAAGATGTGGGGACGGATGAGAAAGAGAAGAACATCAATTATCCCTTCTATCAATGAATGATATCTGGGCTGGAGGTGGAACTTATTGGCGACTAGGAATACATTCAAGTTGCCACTTACCTCCCATGTCAGTGTGCATTTGTGAAGTTGAATGGACCTTTGAGATTGATCTCTATAGTTATTTATTATTTTGTGTCAATAGTATGTATTAGTTTAATCCACTTTATTATATAATAAATATGAAAAAAATTATCTTTGTTGCAACGCATGACGAAGATGAGGTGGGTGTCATTTGATTTTAAAGAATGAGGCTCCAGCGAGAAATGTCCCATTATGGCGGGAAACCGAGTGAGAAAGGAAGGGTCCGAGAGAAAAAGGGGGCGATACGTTGTGGGGTGGGTTTTTTTTGTGTTGGGCCCATGTGTTGGAGATAACATGGAGTATAGTCCGAACAACCGTATTTCTCCTCCATATAAGGTCTAAATTTAGGGCAGCCCAGACTATCCATACGGTTAAATTTTGAAGAGCCTACTAAGCGTTTATTTGATGTCCGAACACATCCGGACCTTTGAGAACAAATAAATTTTGGCCTTATAGATAATCTTAATCATTTGTTTAATTAATTTATATATGCATAACCCGTAGCAACGTACCGGCGCTCTGCTAGTCAACACAATATGTCGCTCCCTTGTTGTCTTGTTGACATATACTAGCGGCACACGTATGCGAATATTGGATGACACGTGGATATCGAATGCTAGCTAGACAGAGAGACCGAAAGCCCTGAACTTAGCCTCGGTAATGGCGTCAATCTTTCGTGCTGTCTCCGGCGAGAGATGGTTCTCCCAATCCCCGACCAGGCCGCGCCGGAAGAACGAGCTGTTCTCCACAGCGCCCAACACGAGCTCCGTCTTGCCGCTCTTGGTCGCTTCGAGCCCGGTCATGTGCTCAAATGAGCACAGCTTGACGACGGCGTCCACGGCGCCGTCTTCCTCCTCCTCCGCGCTGAACGGGCGTCCGACAAACTCCGCCAGCCTCCGCACATGCGCCGCAGGGTCCCGGCTCATCTCCTCGTACCTGAAGAAGAGCACCCGCTCGGGGTTCGCCAGGTGCGCGCGCCAGTACCCGAGGACGTGGTCCCAGTACGGCCCGGACGCCGACACGCCGTCGCAGAAGTAGCCGGCGGCGGCCTCGACCGAGATCGGCTCCAGCCCGTCCTCGGCCCTGAACTTGTTCACGAAGCTCCACGTCGAGACCAGCGTGTCCTTGGGGTCCCGGCACACGTACACGATCCGGCACCCCGACGCGGCGACCGACCTCGGCAGCGACGCGAGCGGGACGTGCGTGGCGAGGAGCCTCGGGTCCGGTAGCCCGGCGAGGTCCGGGACCCTGTTGCGCGTGTAGAGCTGGTACTCCAGGTGGCGGACGCACTCGTGCGGGCCGAGGGAGTTGAACGGGTGGCCGGGGCCGCCCGGGGCGTGCTCCCTCCGGTTGACCGTGGAGTAGAGGAGCGCCTTCATCCACGTGGTGCCGGACTTGGGCATGGTGGCGACGACGACGTCCGAGGGGCGCGCGGCGAAGCGTGCGTCGGCGACCATCGCGCCGACCATCGGAGGCAGGGTGCTGTACCAGCCCTTCTCGTGGCGGTAGAGCAGGTTCGCCCTGGAGAGGCCCCGGGAGCACGGCCAGGAGGACGCCAGCTCGGTGAACTGCCCGTAGAGCTCCTCGTTGGTTTCGGCATCGCCCTCTTGCGGCGGAAAGGCTGGGGTGGAGGAGGAGGAGAACATTATACGGCAAACAGTCCAAGCCAAGGTATGAGCAGGGATAAGGTGGCGGTAGCATAAGGTGCATCTTATAATAGAAGAGTGACGATGCATATGGAGCATATTGCTCCCGGTACAACTTGTGTTGTGGCTGTAATCACGGCGTATACACAAACTCGACAACTCATTTTCTTATCGCCACGTCAGATTATTTGGCCACATTCGTCTCCAAACAAGACAACAAGACGGCAGTGATGTTGCCTTACTTATATGTTTTGTATTTCCGTAGTTTAATAGGAAAAGATTTCCGTCACCCGGTGGATTACAGGCACTGTGTCCTGCGTGAAATGTACCGAGCAACATACTACATCCTTGTCCTTATCCTTATCTACTCTTCGCATCTTTCTCTCAACCGTGCTCGAGGATCGCCACACGCCACAAGTGCCGCGGCAAGCCAGTCGTCCTGCACACTACTGCAAGCCGCTCTCTCGAGTCCGCCGCGGTGATCGTAGGAGGACACCGTTGGCCGTCCTTTCTCCTCTCCTCTTCCTCTCCAACTCCTCCTTTTCCCATCTCCATATGCCTGCTCGCCTGAGCCGTGCTCCAGCCACCATCGGCGAGCTGCGCCGCTTCGGCCTCCCCTCTCGCTGTCCGTGATCGCTCCGTCCGACGATATTTTTTTATACTTTCCGCAACAAAGGCTTTGTTATAAAATTTCTTCCACGCCACATCATCTCTATTACAAAAATTTCTCGATTCACACCACAAACGACATCAGCTTTTCAGTGTAAATTTTTTTGCAACATTAGTCTTGCAGAAAACCTCCTGCAATATCATCTATGCTGAAAAAACTATGAAGACGAAAAAACTGCGACGCCACGTCTATTGCAAAAGTCCTCCCGCAACATCATTTATGTTGCAAAAAAAAAATTGAATACAAAACTAAAAATTTTGGGAGAAAATAACGCTTTGGTGGTTTGCAACAAAGCAATTGTTGCAGAGCAAGCTGTGCAACATCTACCTGGTTGCAATTGACGACGCACCTCATTGGGGAGATGTGATAGCTATTTGTGGCTCAGTCCAACGACGTAGGAGGCGGCAGATGTTTTCAATTAACCCATCGACGGACGCGTAGCGTAGATTCCCATCACCTGGTGGATTACAGGCATTGTGTCTGCCGCTTCCAACGTTCAACACGTGTCCTGTGTGAAATGAACCGAGCATCATACTATGTCCATGTCCTTATCCTTATATATCTACTATTCATCTCATCCTCCCAGCTGTTGGGGATATTATTACTGGACATAAATCGGCCAGGAGAGGCCGGGTTATCCCCATGATGATTACTTTATTTGAAGCCCATGAAGACAAGGATGGTGGCGCTTCATGAAGGCCTAAGGCCCAAAGGCGGGTTAAGGCATGTAGACATAAACCGACATTGATATGTAACTTGTATTGTAAGATAGAAGGAATAGAGACCGAGCCGGACACGTTTATGATCCGGCCTCGGGATTCTGTAAACCGACGGGCGTCGACCTATGTATATAAAAGGGCGACCCGGCGGCGGTTTAGGGACAACACACAATAACTCGAGAGCCAGGCAAAGCGGATTCGCTCCCTGGTCATCGAAACCCAAGCAATTCCATCACAACTGGACGTAGGCTTTTACCTTCACCGAAAGGGGTCGAACCAGTATAACTCTTGCGTCCCTTGTCCGCTTTAACCCCTTTAAGCTAACCCATCGCGATGGCTCCACGACTAAGTCCTTCCACGAGGACATCTGCCGTGACAAAACCATGATAGTTGGCGCCCACCGTGGGGCTATCGCACGATGGTTTCGAGTTCTTGAAGGGCAGCTTCGGAAAACTCAAGGGATACGCTGTGGGCCGGATGACTAAAAGTCATCGCGGCAAGCTATACATCGACGATGCAGGATGGAGTCCCGAGGCCAGCTCAATTGAGTACGGGTACCGGGTCCCCTTTGGTGGAATTCACGTCTTCATCGGCAAGATCGACGAACCGGGCCCTGAGCCGGACATTTGCACCGACATCATCGAGACGGCTCAGCGTGCATGGTCTGCCCAGGTTCAGCCCGCCGTAAGGCATGCCTTCGTAGGTGTCATCCATGGAGCGGAATATGAGGATAGATCGGCATCTTGTGGCGAAACCTTTGTCTATTCTGATGATGAGTCTTCAACCGGAGAGACCGAGTCACTGTATCAGCTGCAGGATGGTCGGATTAGTGGTGGTTCCGATGGTGACAGTATTCCGGACCCCCTTGATCCGCCGAGTCGGGTCGCGGTCTTCATGGCCGGTACACAAGCAACACAACACTCTTCTACCGCCGCAGCAATGATCTCCGGTTCAGCAGCAGCAACACCAGTGGGAGTAGGGGGCTCTGCGCCGCCTCCGGTTTAGGTTTTGTCTGATTTGTTCGACGCTTTGGCAACGTTGCTGGCAGCAGAGGTGCATGCGGCAAACCGGGATCAACACAACACGGATATTGCAAAGGTGAAGGATCAGATAACTCAAGCTAAAGCGGACCTGGCGGCGGAGAACACCAGGATGGCTACAGAGCGGGCCGAGTTAGAGGCTCGGGCTTACCGGGTTATGCTGGATCAGAGTGCGTCAGATGATGTCATGAGGAGAAGATATCGGTCGCACCTTCCGCCGGTTTTTGAGGCAAGAAATCTCTTTAACACGCCAGGAGCAGGCACCAGCAACCGGCAGTGGTAAACCAGGCGGAGGCACCTGGGACCGGGGGACCGGTTCAGCCGCGCGTGATGGAGCCACCGCCTCAGCCTCGTCAGAACGATGTCCCATCACGACACGTCTCAACGCCTTCGGGTCATTACTCTAACCCGTTGGATAACATCGTTGCTACCGCTTCACGATTGGCGGCCCTCCCGATTGATGGCGAGTCCCCAGTAGCAGTTGAGACACGACGGGCTAGGGAGCTCCTTCAGACGGCCTTGACTCAGCAGCAAGCTTATTCATATAGTCGCGAAAGGATTCATTCTACTCCCCGCCCGAGTCGGAGCTACAGCAGGCATATCGATGAACCGGCCGTATCAAGCAGCACGCGGAATCGTAATCTGCCCCGTGGCCATAACCTGGCGGGTGGCGGTGGCAATGCTCAGGATGTAGTGGATCGCGCTAGGGCACATCGAGAGTTCGAGTTAGCGGCGCAGCATGAGGCCCGCCAACTCACTCCGGTTCGTCCAACAACGTCGGTGGAACCAGGGGTTACCTCCAGTTCGTTGGGGGTACCATGTCTCGTCCCAGCATTGCGCAATGTACGGCTACCCAAGGATTTCAAAGGCCCGCGCAAGGTGCCAAATTACACCGCCGATTTATCCCCCGAGTCATGGGTGGAAAGCTATGAGATGGCAATGGAGATGCTGAATGTGGACGAAGCGGCGTGTGCCAAATACTTTACCATGATGTTCGAGGGAACAGCTCGCACATGGTTGAAAAATCTACTGGCCAACTCTATTGGGTCGTGGGCCGAGTTAAGGGCCTGGTTTGTCCAGAATTTTAAGGATACGTGCAAGCGGCCCATGTCAATCGTGGATTTAGCAGCCCGTGTCCAGGAGGAAGGAGAATCAACAACCCGCTGGGCACGCTGGGTTTCGGAGATTTTGCATTCATCAGGCCGCATCAACGCTGACACAGCCATTTTAACATTGGAAGCCAATTGCCGGTTTGCACCTTTGAAGCTAAAGTTGGGACAGATCAAATGCCATTGTAATGACATGGGTGTTGGGGAACGTAGTAATTTCAAAAAAAAATCCTACGCACACGCAAGATCATGGTGATGCATAGCAATGAGAGGGGAGAGTGTGATCTACGTACCCTTGTAGATCGACAACGGAAGCGTTTGGTTGATGTAGTCGTATGTCTCCACGGCCCGACCGATCAAGCACCGAAACTATGGCACCTCCGAGTTCTAGCACACGTTCAGCTCGATGACGATCCCCGGACTCCGATCCAGCAAAGTGTCGGGGAAGAGTTCCGTCAGCACGACGGCATGGTGACGATCTTGATGTACTACTGTCGCAGGGCTTCGCCTAAGCACCGCTACAATATTATCGAGGACTATGGTGGAAGGGGGCACCACACACGGCTAAGAATATGATCACGTGGATCAACTTGTGTCTCTAGGGGTGCCCCTGCCTCCGTATATAAAGGTTCAAAGGGGGGTGCGGCCGGCCTAGAGGCGGCGCGCCAGGAGGAGTCCTACTCCCTCCGGGAGTAGGATTCCCCCCTTTCCTAGTTGGAATAGGATTCGCGGAGTGGGGGGAAAAGAGGAAGGGGGGCCGGCCCCCTCTCCTTGTCCTATTCGGACCAAGGGAGGGGAGGGGCGCGCGGCCCATCTCTGGTTGTCTCTTCTCTTTTCCACTAAGGCCCACTAAGGCCCATATATCTCCCGGGGGGTTCCGGTAACCTCCTGGTACTCCGGTAAAATCCCGATTTCACCCGGAACACTTCCGATGTCCAAATATAGGCTTCCAATATATCAATCTTTATGTCTCGACCATTTCGAGACTCCTCGTCATGTCCGTGATCACATCCGGGACTTCGAACAATCTTCGGTACATCAAAACGTATAAACTCATAATATAACTGTCATCGAAACCTTAAGCGTGCGGACCCTACGGGTTCGAGAAACAATGTAGACATGACCGAGACACGTTTCCGGTCAATAACCAATAGCGGGACCTGGATGCCCATATTGGTTCCTACATATTCTACGAAGATCTTTTATCGGTCAGACCGCATAACAACATACGTTGTTCCCTTTGTCATCGGTATGTTACTTGCCCGAGATTCGATCGTCAGTATCCAATACCTAGTTCAATCTCGTTACTGGCAATTCTCTTTACTCGTTCCGTAATACATCATCCCGCAACTAACTCATTAGTTGCAATGCTTGCAAGGCTTAAGTGATGTGTATTACCGAGAGGGCCTAGAGATGCCTCTCCGACGATCGGAGTGACAAATCCTAATCTCGAAATACGTCAACCCAACATGTACCTTTGGAGGCACCTATAGAGCACCTTTATAATCACCCAGCTACGTTGTGACGTTTGGTAGCACACAAAGTGTTCCTCCGGTACACGGGAGTTACATAATCTCATAGTCATAGGAACATGTATAAGTCATGAAGAAAGCAATAGCAACATACTAAACGATCGGGTGCTAAGCTAATGGAATGGGTCATGTCAATCAGATCATTCAACTAATGATGTGATCCCGTTAATCAAATAACAACTCTTTGTCCATGGTTAGGGAACATAACCATCTTTGATTAACGAGCTAGTCAAGTAGAGGCTAATAGTGACACTCTGTTTGTCTATGTATTCACACATGTATTATGTTTCCGGTTAATACAATTCTAGCATGAATAATAAACTTTTTATCATGATATAAGGAAATAAATAATAACTTTATTATTGCCTCTAGGGAATATTTCCTTCAGTCTCCCACTTGCACTAGAGTCAATAATCTAGATTACACAGTAATGATTCTAACACCCATGGAGCCTTGGTGCTGATCATGTTTTGCTCGTGGAAGAGGCTTAGTCAACGGGTCTGCTATATTCAGATCCGTATGTATCTTGCAAATCTCTATGTCTCCCACCTGGACTAGATCTCGAATGGAATTGAAGCGTCTCTTAATGTGCTTGGTTCTCTTGTGAAATCTGGATTCCTTTGCCAAGGCAATTGCACCAGTATTGTCACAAAAGATTTTCATTGGACCCGATGCACTAGGTATGACACCTAGATCGTATATGAACTCCTTCATCCAGACTCCTTCGTTTGCTGCTTCCAAAGCAGCTATGTACTCCGCTTCACATGTAGATCCCGCCACGACGCTTTGTTTAGAACTGCACCAACTGACAGCTCCACCGTTTAATGTAAACACGTATCCGGTTTGCGATTTAGAATCGTCCGGATCAGTGTCAAAGCTTGCATCAATGTAACCGTTTATGATGAGCTCTTTGTCACCTCCATATACGAGAAACATATCCTTAGTCCTTTTCAGGTATTTCAGGATGTTCTTGACCGCTGTCTAGTGATCCACTCCTGGATTACTTTGGTACCTCCCTACTAAACTTATAGCAAGGCACACATCAGGTCTGGTACACAGCATTGCATACATGATAGAGCCTATGGCTGAAGCATAGGGAACATCTTTCATTTTCTCTCTATCTTATGCAGTGGTCGGGCATTGAGTCTGACTCAACTTCACACCTTGTAACACAGGCAAGAATCCTTTCTTTGCTTGATCCATTTTGAACTTCTTCAAAATCTTGTCAAGGTATGTGCTTTGTGAAAGTCCAATTAAGCGTCTTGATCTATCTCTATAGATCTTTATGCCTAATATGTAAGCAGCTTCACCGAGGTCTTTCATTGAAAAACTCTTATTCAAGTATCCCTTTATGCTATCCAGAAATTCTATATCATTTCCAATCAGTAATATGTCATCCACATACAATATCAGAAATGCTACAGAGCTCCCACTCACTTTCTTGTAAATACAAGCTTCTCCAAAAGTCTGTATAAAACCAAATGCTTTGATCACACTATCAAAGCGTTTATTCCAACTCCGAGTGGCTTGCACCAGTCCATAAATGGATCACTGGAGCTTGCACACTTTGTTAGCTCCCTTTGGATCGACAAAACCTTCTGGTTGCATCATATACAACTCTTCTTCCAGAAATCCATTCAGGAATGCAGTTTTGACATCCATCTACCAAATTTCATAATCATAAAATGCGGCAATTGCTAACATGATTCGGACAGACTTAAGCATCACTACGGGTGAGAAGGTCTCATCATAGTCAACCCCTTGAACTTGTCGAAAACCTTTTGTGACAAGTCGAGCTTTGTAGACAGTAATATTACCGTCAGCGTCAGTCTTCTTCTTGAAGATCCATTTATTCTCAATTGCTTGCCGATCAATGGGCAAGTCAACCAAAGTCCATACTTTGTTCTCATACATGGATCCCATCTCAGATTTCATGGCTTCAAGCCATTTTGCGGAATCTGGGCTCACCATCGCTTCTTCATAGTTCGTAGGTTCATCATGATCTAGTAGCATGATTTCTAGAACAGGATTACCGTACCACTCTGGCGCGGATCTTACTCTGGTTGATCTACGAGGTTCAGTAGTATCTTGTTCTGAAGTTTCATGATCATTATCATTAGCTTCCTCACTAATTGGTGTAGGTGTCGCAGAAACAGGTTTCTGTGATGTACTACTTTCCAATAAGGGAGCAGGTACAGTTACCTCGTTAAGTTCTACTTTCCTCCCACTCACTTCTTTTGAGAGAAACTCCTTCTCTAGAAAGGATCCATTCTTAGCAACGAATGTCTTGCCTTCGGATCTGTGATAGAAGGTGTACCCAACAGTTTCCTTTGGGTATCCTATGAAGACACATTTCTCCGATTTGGGTTCGAGCTTATCAGGTTGAAGCTTTTTCACATAAGCATCGCAGCCCCAAACTTTAAGAAACGACAACTTTGGTTTCTTGCCAAACCATAGTTCATAAGGCGTCGTCTCAACGGATTTTGATGGTGCCCTATTTAACGTGAATGCGGCTGTCTCTAAAGCATAACCCCAAAACGATAGCGGTAAATCAGTAAGAGACATCATAGATCGCACCATATCTAGTAAAGTACGATTACGACGTTCGGACACACCATTGTTGTGGTGTTCCGGGTGGCGTGAGTTGCGAAACTATTCCGCATTGTTTCAAATGTACACCAAACTCGTAACTCAAATATTCTCCTCCGCGATCAAATCGTAGAAACTTTATTTTCTTGTTATGATGATTTTCAACTTCACTCTGAAATTCTTTGAACTTTTCAAATGTTTCAGACTTATGTTTCATTAAGTAGATATACCCATATCTGCTTAAGTCATCTGTGAAGGTGAGAAAATAACGATATCCGCCACGAGCCTCAATATTCATCGGACCACATACATCTGTATGTATGATTTCCAACAAATCTGTTGCTCTCTCCATAGTACCGGAGAATGGTGTTTTAGTCATCTTGCCCATGAGGCACGGTTCGCAAGTACCAAGTGATTCATAATCAAGTGGTTCCAAAAGTCCATCAGTATGGAGTTTCTTCATGCGCTTTATACCGATATGACCTAAACGGCAGTGCCACAAATAAGTTGCACTATCATTATCAACTCTGAATCTTTTGGCTTCAACATTATGAATATGTGTGTTACTACTATCGAGATTCATCAAAAATAGACCACTCTTCAAAGGTGCATGACCATAAAAGATATTGCTCATATAAATAGAACAACCATTATTCTTTGATTTAAATGAATAACTGTCTCGCATTAAACAAGATCCAGATATAATGTTCATGCTCAATGCTGGCACCAAATAACAATTATTTAGGTCTAATACTAATCCCAAAGGTAGATGTAGAGGTAGCGTGCCGACCGCGATCACATCGACTTTGGAACCATTTCCTACGCGCATCGTCACCTCGTCCTTTGCCAGTGTTCGCTTAATCCGTAGTCCCTTTCTTGAGTTGCAAATATTAGCAACAGAACCAGTATCAAATACCCAGGTGCTACTGCGAGCTCTAGTAAGGTACACATCAATAACATGTATATCACATATACCTTTGTTCACCTTGCCATCCTTCTTATCCGCCAAATACTTGGGGCAGTTCCGCTTCCAGTGACCAGTCTGCTTGCAGTAGAAGCACTCAGTTTCAGGCTTAGGTACAGACTTGGGTTTCTTCTCTTGAGCAGCAACTTGCTTGCTGTTCTTCTTGAAGTTCCCCTTCTTCCCTTTGCCCTTTTTCTTGAAACTAGTGGTCTTGTTGACCATCAACACTTGATGCTCCTTTTTGATTTCTACCTCTGCAGCTTTCAGCATTGCAAAGAGCTCGGGAATAGTCTTATTCATCCCTTGCATATTATAGTTCATCACGAAGCTCTTGTAGCTTGGTGGCAGTGATTGGAGAATTCTGTCAATGACGCAATCATCTGGAAGATTAACTCCCATCTGAATCAAGTGATTATTATACCCAGACATTTTGAGTATATGCTCACTGACAGAACTGTTCTCCTCCATCTTGCAGCTATAGAACTTATTGGAGACTTCATATCTCTCAATCCGGGCATTTGCTTGAAATATTAACTTCAACTCCTGGAACATCTCATATGCTCCATGACGTTCAAAACGTCGTTGAAGTCCTGATTCTAAGCCGTAAAGCATGGCACACTGAACTATCGAGTAGTCATCAGCTTTGCTCTGCCAGACGTTCATAACATCTGGTGTTGCTCCAGCAGCAGGCCTGGCACCTAGCGGTGCTTCCAGGACGTAATTCTTCTGTGCAGCAATGAGGATAATCCTCAAGTTACGGACCCAGTCCGTGTAATTGCTACCATCATCTTTCAACTTTGCTTTCTCAAGGAATGCATTAAAATTCAACGGAACAACAGCATGGGCCATCTATCTACAATCAAACATACATAAGCAAGATACTATCAGGTACTAGGTTCATGATAAATTTAAGTTCAATTAATCAAATTACTTAAAGAACTCCCACTTAGACAGACATCCCTCTAATCTTCTAAGTGATCACGTGATCCAAATCAACTAAACCATAACCAATCATCACGTGAAACGGAGTAGTTTTCAATGGTGAACATCGCTATGTTGATCATATCTACTATATGATTCACGCTCGATCTTTCGATCTCAGTGTTCCGAGGCCATATCTGCATATGCTAGGCTCATCAAGTTTAACCTGAGTATTCTGCGTGTGCAAAACTGGCTTGCACCCGTTGTAGATGGACGTAGAGCTTATCACACCCGATCATCACGTGGTGTCTGGGCACAACGAACTTTGGCAACGGTGCATACTCAGGGAGAACACTTTTATCTTGATAATTTAGTGAGAGATCATCTTATAATGCTACCGTCAATCAAAGCAAGATAAGATGCATAAAAGATAAACATCACATGCAATCAATATAAGTGATATGATATGGCCATCATCATCTTGTGCCTGTGATCTCCATCTCTGAAGCACCGTCATGATCACCATCATCACCGGCGCGACACCTTGATCTCCATCGTAGCATCGTTGTCGTCTCGCCAATCTCATGCTTCCACGACTATCGCTACCGCTTAGTGATAAAGTAAAGCATTACAGCGCGATTGCATTGCATACAATAAAGCGACAACCATATGGCTCCTGCCAGTTGCCGATAACTCGGTTACAAAACATGATCATCTCATACAATAAAATTTAGCATCATGTCTTGACCATATCACATCACAACATGCCCTGCAAAAACAAGTTAGACGTCCTCTACTTTGTTGTTGCAAGTTTTACGTGGCTGCTACGGGCTTAAGCAAGAACCAATCTTACCTACGCATCAAAACCACAACGATAGTTTGTCAAGTTGGTGTTGTTTTAACCTTCGCAAGGACCGGGCGTAGCTACACTCAGTTCAACTAAAGTTGGAGAAACTGTCACCCGCAAGCCACCTATGTGCAAAGCACGTCGGGAGAACCGGTCTCGCGTAAGCGTACGCGTAATGTCGGTCCGGGCTGCTTCGTCCAACAATACTGCCGAACCAAAGTATGACATGCTGGTAAGCAGTATGACTTATATCGCCCACAACTCACTTGTGTTCTACTCGTGCATATAACATCAACATATAAAACCTGGCTCTGATGCCACTGTTGGGGAACGTAGTAATTTCAAAAAAATTCCTACGCACACGCAAGATCATGGTGATGCATAGCAACAAGAGGGGAGAGTGTGATCTTCGTACCCTTGTAGATCGACAACGGAAGCGTTTGGTTGATGTAGTCGTACGTCTCCACGGCCCGACCGATCAAGCACTGAAACTACGGCACCTCCGAGTTCTAGCACACGTTCAGCTTGATGACGATCCCCGGACTCCGATCCAGCAAAGTGTCGGGGAAGAGTTCCGTCAGCACGACGGCGTGGTGACGATCTTGATGTACTACTGTCGCAGGGCTTCGCCTAAGCACCGCTACAATATTATCGAGGACTATGGTGGAAGGGGGCACCGCACAGGGCTAAGAATATGATCATGTGGATCAACTTGTGTCTCTAGGGGGTGCCCCTGCCTCCGTATATAAAGGTTCAAAGGGGGGTGCGGCCGGCCTAGAGGCGGCGCGCCAGGAGGAGTCCTACTCCCTCCGGGAGTAGGATCCCCCCCTTCCTAGTTGGAATAGGATTCGCGGAGTGGGGGGAAAGAGGAAGGGGGGCCGGCCCCCTCTCCTTGTCCTATTCGGACCAAGGGAGGGGAGGGGCGCGCGGCCCATCTCTGGTTGTCTCTTCTCTTTTCCACTAAGGCCCATATATCTCCCGGGGGGTTCCGGTAACCTCCCGGTACTCCGGTAAAATCCCGATTTCACCCGGAACACTTCCGATGTCCAAATATAGGCTTCCAATATATCAATCTTTATGTCTCGACCATTTCGAGACTCCTCGTCATGTCCGTGATCACATCCGGGACTTCGAACAATCTTCAGTACATCAAAACGTATAAACTCATAATATAACTGTCATCGAAACCTTAAGCGTGCGGACCCTACGGGTTCGAGAACAATGTAGACATGACCGAGACACGTTTCCGGTCAATAACCAATAGCGGGACCTGGATGCCCATATTGGTTCCTACATATTCTACGAAGATCTTTTATCGGCCAGACCGCATAACAACATACATTGTTCCCTTTGTCATCGGTATGTTACTTGCCCGAGATTCGATCATCTGTATCCAATACCTAGTTCAATCTCATTACCGGGAAGTCTCTTTACTCGTTCCGTAATACATCATCCTGCAACTAACTCATTAGTTGCAATGCTTGCAAGGCTTAAGTGATGTGTATTACCGAGAGGGCCCAGAGATACCTCTCCGATGATCGAAGTGACAAATCCTAATCTCGAAATACGTCAACCCAACATGTACCTTTGGAGACACCTGTAGAGCACCTTTATAATCACCCAGTTACGTTGTGACATTTGGTAGCACACAAAGTGTTCCTCCGGTACACGGGAGTTACATAATCTCATAGTCATCGGAACATGTATAAGTCATGAAGAAAGCAATAGCAACATACTAAACGATCGGGTGCTAAGCTAATGGAATGGGTCATGTCAATCAGATCATTCAACTAATGATGTGATCCCATTAATCAAATAACAACTCTTTGTCCATGGTTAGGAAACATAACCATCTTTGATTAACGAGCTAGTCAAGTAGAGGCATACTAGTGACACTCTGTTTGTCTATGTATTCACACATGTATTATGTTTCCGGTTAATACAATTATAGCATGAATAATAAACTTTTTATCATGATATAAGGAAATAAATAATAACTTTATTATTGCCTCTAGGGCATATTTCCTTCAATGGGAATACTTATGGAGGCTCTGGTGAAGTATGCCGACTCCGACAGTACCAAGGACCCCGAGTCTGATGATGACAAGACAGGGAAGGGAAAGAAGAGTGGCAGCACCAAAGGGCAGCAGCATAACCCGACAGGTCATGGGAACAACGGTAAACGCAAGGCGGATAATAGCTTGGACTTTGTGGCTAACACCAACACCCAGGATAACGATCAGCGGCGTAAGGGTAAACCGCCACAGCGGGGTGGAGGGTCAGGCCCCAATCTAGAGCGCCTGTTAAATCAGCCTTGCCCAAAGCACGAATCAAAGGAGAGGCCAGCTACGCATCTTTGGAAGGATTGCTTCATTATGCAGGAGTTCAAAAATTAAAATCTCTTTCAATACGACAATGGACTGCCCGACGGTTCAGGAGGCGGTTTCCATGGGCTGGGTTATGGAGGTAGCAGCTCTGGTTCAGGATTCCAAGGCAACCAAACCCGACATGGCAATCAAGGCGGTCAGGGCAACCAGGGAGGTTACAACCATCAGGGGAATCAACAGCAGCAGCAATCGGGTTATCAGAGCAATCCGAAGCAGTTGAATAGTGGGCAGTATCATGTCTTCACCACTAGCTTATGTAAGCGTGATCAAAAGCTTCATATAAGGGCCGTGAACTCCGTTGAACTAGCGGTACCTCATTATCTGTGCTGGTCTGAATAGCCCATCCTATGGAGTTGAGAAGATCATCCGCCCCGGGTTGACAATCCGGGTCATCTGGCCTTGGTGGTGGCACCTCAGGTTGGGGGGTATAAGTTTACCAAGGTGCTTATGGATGGAGGAAGCAGTATCAATATCCTTTACTATGAAACCTTCCGTCGCATGGGGTTAACATATAAGAATCTTAAACCGTCGAACACCGTGTTTCATGGTGTGGTGCCTGGTAAATCGGCATACCCAGTTGGCAAGATAGCTCTGGAGGTTGCTTTTGGAGATGATCATGATTCAAGATCAGAGGTGTTGACTTTTGAGGTGGTGAAAATCAAGAGTCCATATCATGCCCTGTTTGGACGGCCGGCTTATGCTAAGTTCATGGCAAGGCCTTGTTATGTTTATCTGCAGCTCAAGATGTTGGGTCATAAGGGGACCATCACAGTACATGGGGGCCGGAAGATTGCTTTGGAATGTGAAGAGGGTGATGCGGCTTATGCTGAGTTGGTTTGTGCCACAGAGGAGCTGAACTTTTATAAAGACAATGTCGATCCGGCAGATATGACTTCTCTGAAAAAGCCAACTACAAAGCTTGATCCGGCGCTAAAATTTAAATTGGCTAAGGAGACTAAGTTGGTTGACTTTGTTCCTGGTGATTCATCCAAGCAGTTCAGCATCAGCGCTAACCTGGATCCGAAATAGGAAAGCGCGCTCATCGAGTTCATCCGTGAGAACCGGGACATCTTTGCATGGAAGCCTTCTGACATGCCAGGTGTACCGAGGGAACTTGCTGAGCACACTCTTAATATAGATCCTGAGTTTAAACCGGTTAGACAGTTTCTCTGCCGCTTCAACGAAGAGATGCGTAAAGCTATTGGTGAGGAGGTAGCCCGGCTCTTGGCAGCAGGGTTTATCGTGGAGGTCTTTCACCCTGAGTGGCTAGCTAATCCGGTGCTAGTACTTAAGAAAAACGGCACTTGGCGTATGTGTGTGGATTACACAGACTTAAACAAGGCATGTCCAGCTGACCCCTTTGCTCTCCCCCGTATTGATCAAATTATTGATGCTACGGCAGGTTGTGACCGTTTGAGTTTTTTGGATGCTTATTCTGGTTATCATCAGATCAAAATGGCAGTTAAGGACTAGGAGAAGACATCCTTCATAACTCCCTTTGGAGCCTTCTTCTATGTATCTATGCCTTTTGGGCTCAAAAGTGCCCAGGCGACTTATCAGCGTTGCGTCCAGAATTGCCTGCATAAACAGATTGGGCGCAATGTTCATGCATATGTGGATGATATTGTGGCGAAGTCCAGAAAGGAGGAAACATTGATAGGTGACTTGAAGGAAACTTTTGATAACCTCCGGGTTTATAAGATGATGCTTAATCCGGCCAAATGTGTCTTTGGTGTACCGGCGGGCAAGCTCTTGGGTTTTCTGGTGTCTAACAGGGGCATTGAAGCTAATCCGGAGAAGATCACAGCTATCACATCCCTGACTAAACCGGCGTGTATCAACGATGTCCAGTGTTTGGCGGGCCGGATTGTAGCCCTAAGCCGGTTTATCAGTCGCCTTGGGGAGAAGGCTATCCCTTTGTATCAGATGCTAAAGAAGACAGATGACTTCGTCTGGAGTGATGCTGCTGATAAAGCGTTCGAGGACTTAAAGAGACAGTTAGCCAAGCCACCTGTACTTGCGGCTCCGGTCGATAAAGAGCCCTTACTACTATATGTGGCTGCTAATGCCCGGGCTGTTAGTGTGGCTATTGTGGTGGAGCGCAAGGAGGCCGGGAAAGAGTATCCGGTTCAACGGCCGGTTTATTATATCAGCGAGGTGCTTATTGAGTCCAAATAGAGATATCCACATTGGCAGAAGCTAGTGTATGGAGTTTTCATGGCAATCCGGAAACTCAAGCATTATTTTCAGGGTCATCCTATCACAGTGGTCAGTTCAGCCCCCTTGGGAGATATCATCCAAAACAGAGAAGCAACTGGTCGGATTGCTAAATGGGCTATTGAGCTTGGACCTCATGGGTTAAAGTATACGCCTCGCACAGCAATCAAATCCCAAGCACTTGTGAACTTCATCAATGATTGGACAGAGTTGCAAGCACCAGAGGAAAATCCATACAACACTTATTGGACTATTCATTTTGATGGGTCCAGACAATTGGAGGGCTCGGGGGCTGGAGTCATATTAACTTCCCCACGAGGTGATAAGTTTTGTTATGTTCTCCGTTTAATGTTCCCTTGTACTAACAATGCAGCTGAGTATAAGGCCTTGCTCCATGGTCTTCGGATGGCTAAGGAAATGAATTTAAGCCGGGTTAAGTGTTTTGGTGACTCGGACCTGGTGGCTCAACAGGTATTTGGCACTTGGGATTCCAAGGATCTACTCATGGCGGCATATAGACGAGAGGTGGATACAGTGGCTAGTCATTTCAAGGGTTATCAGGTTGACCATATAGACCGGCAAAAAAATGAAGCGGCAGATTCTTTAAGTCGCTTAGGCTCTCAATGTAAACTGGTGCCACCCAATACCTTTCTAGATGTGCTACATAATCCGTCAATCAAGATACCTACGGAGGAGGATTTGGCTGTGCCTAACCCGGAGGCTCAATTGGTGGCGGCTCTTCATATTATTCCAGATTGGACGGTCCCATACCTGGCATACATGAACCGGGGCGAGTTACCAGACGATGAAACCTTGGCCCTACAGATAATCCGGTGATCCAAGTCAATGACCATTGTCAATGGGGAGCTACATCATTGCAGTGTCACAGGAGCATTTCAGCGTTGTGTCTCTCCTCAAGAAGGTTGATGAGATTTTGCATGAGATCCACGAAGGAGATTGTGGTCACCACGCCGGTTCAAAATCCTTGGTGGCTAAGGCCTTTTGTCATGGCTTCTATTGGTTGACGGCTCATGCTGATGCTGAGGATTTGGTAAAGAGGTGTGACGGTTGTCAGAAGTTTGCACGCCGCGCTCATGTTCCGACTCAAGAATTAAGAATGATTCCAATCACTTGGCCATTTGCAACTTGGGGGCTAGATATGGTTGGACCTTTTAAGAGGTCCAAGGACAAGAAAACCCACCTGTTGGTGGCGGTTGATAAGTTTACCAAGTGGGTAGAGGCAGAGCCAGTCAGTAAGTGTGATGCGGCCACGGCGGTTCAATTCATCAAAAAGGTGATATTCCGGTTTGGTTTTCCACACAGCATTATAACTGATAATGGTACTAATCTGTCCAAGGGTGCTATGGAAGAATTTTGTCAACGTGAGCACATCCGGCTTGACGTGTCGTCAGTGGCTCAGCCCCAATCTAATGGTCAAGCAGAGAGGGCCAATCAAAAAAATTGAGAGGTATCAAACCCCGGCTTATGGTTCCTTTAAAGCGGACGCCGGGTTGTTGGGTGGAGGAGTTACCTTCTGTGTTATGGAGTATCAATACCACACCGAACAGATCTATGGGTTACACGCCTTTCTTCATGGTTTACGGAGCAGAGGCAGTTCTCCCTAGTGACATCCTTCATGACTCGCCCCATGTGGCGGCTTATGTTGAAGCTGATAATGAGAAAGCACGCCGAGACTCACTAGACATGTTAGATGAGGAGCGTGATCTTGCGGCGGCACGTTCGGAGATTTATCAACAAGATCTACGACATTATCACAGCCGCCGGGTTAAAACCAGAACTTTTCAAGAAGGCGATTTGGTGCTCCGGCTCATCCAGGATCAGACTGATATGCACAAGTTATCCACACCTTGGGAAGGGCCTTTTGTGGTCAGCAAAAATTTGCACAATGGATCATACTACTTTATCGATGTTCGAGAGCACAAAGACTCACGTAAATCCGAGGAGGAGACCTAGCGGTCGTGGAATATAGCTCATCTTAGGCCTTACTATACTTGAGACATAGGCTCTTTTTATGTACATAATTATGACAATGTATCTATTATGATCAATATAATAAACTGGAGCCTCAGCTAAAGCGGGGTCTCTATTGTTTTTACATCATGTGTGTTTACATGGGGGCTTTTGTTCATAAAGTGGAGTTCTGCTGATCCGCCTTATAAAGCCACACATATAAAGGGAAATCACTAGGGGGCTTGGTCGTATCCGAACCTTAGCTACGCCTCTTGATCAGCTTAAATCCAAAGGGAAATCACTATGGTGCTTGGTTGTATTCGCACCATAGCTACACCTCTTGATAGGCTTAAGGCCAAAAGGAAATTATGTGGGGCCAAAGAGAGTGTTGCACCAGCACAACTCAAACATAGGCATCCACCGAGCACATCTCAAATGTTGCTTGGGGACTCTTTGCTTCTCAAAGAACAAAGAGTCTGCACCTTTGCAATATGCTATCAAGCCAGGCTTGGAAGCCAGGTGTATTCACCTAAAACCCCGGGTTATCCTACCTCTTTAAGTAAGCCACTCCATCCAGGTAAACCTGGTATGACCCGTCGAACGTTTGACAAGTCAATCTCATAGACCCTGAACTTGTCAAAGTTAAAGCGATGATTGGTTAAAGCTTGAGGTCCATCTTAAAAGGCTTTGAAAAATGGTTTAACTCAGTGGCCTGGCAGCCCATGAAAAGCCTCGATTTAGGGCCTGGCAGCCCATGAAAAGCCTTGCATATTCTTCTTGTGTTTTTTGCAAAGTTTTTCTTCTCTTTTGATAAGATTCATAAATATTTTCTGATAAACCAGCGTTTATTAAAGACCCGGCGTGGCTTACAACACTAAGTTGTCAGTACATGATTAGCTATAACCCGACGCTTATTGATCCGGTCTGGTTTTGACTACAAGTCACCAGTATTATATGGATAAAACCGGTGTTTATCATAACCCGGCACAGTTTTATCGTCAACCGGCAAACATGGAAGTAGTCATCAATACTCCAGATTGGTGTTATCACCCTTATTATAACAACCGTTGGTCAACCAACAAGGTAACAGGTATCATCTGTTTTATATCTGGCTTGTTTTTAAATACAGCCTTGGCTCTACACATAGGCTATCTATTTGGGCATCATGACTCGTCCAGCGGTAAACCGCCAGGACGCTTTCAATCTCTTGTATGCAGGAACAAGTTAAAATACAGCCACTGCAGATTATGCATATAATAAGATCTCAAAAGCATGGCGAGTTATGAGTATCAAGCAAAATAAGTATGCTCGATGGCATAACAGACACGTGTTTGAACTATCCTATTACAAGGTGCTTTAATGTCCACACAGAATAATTGTTTCAGTAAGAATGGTAGGCTGCGATAGACTAAACCGGCCTCCGGTTCAGGATTCATCGCCGGGACGACTTGAAGATTGAGGGTCATCTTGAGTTGGTGCATCCTCCTCCTCCCTACCCAGTGGCTGGAAATCAATCGTTGCCCAATCGATTCTAGTTAAAGCTTGGAACACGGCTTCTTCACTTATAAGGGTGGAAGGATCAATGTCAGGGGCATAAGTGTGCTTACGAATTGGCGGAACAAGATCTTCTACATCATGTGTTGGTGCAGGATATCTTGTCTGATCAGCATCGTAAACCGGCTGATAATGAGACAAATCCGTTTCTTCCGCCAATTTGCTCGCTATGGGTCGCATTTCCCTTGTTAGCCTTCGGAGATCATCATTGTTAAATTCTGAACCTTCTTCCTTCACGCCGGGATAGCCTGGCCAGTATCTGCCGGTTCAAGATCTAGAATGCATGCCTTGGCCCGGATTAGCGCAGTCAGCGCGCCTGACCTTGCAGCTGATTTTTTTAAGTTCATCCAACTGGGCAGGCAACATTGACAACTTCTCGATAGCTTCTTTTATTAACGTTGGAGGAGGCTTGTTATAAGCAGCGGTGCAAATCGCCCGTTGGGATCCAGAATATAACTACTCTATCAAAGTATAGGCAACCTTCAGCTTCATCCGCATGTCAAAGCCCATATGGGTAATGCGGGTCCCTGTGACATTGCAAGCATCAGTAAACCGGTAACTCATGAGATAACATGAATTGAAAAACATCAGATGAGGATATTTACCAAATACAGCAGAAGTCATAGCGTTTATTTGCCGCTTTAAACCGGTCAGTTCTTCGACAACCGGTTTAAGGGTTGTTTCTGCGTCTTCGGCTCTCTTTGCTAAAGTGGCTTTCTCCGTGTCCCAGTCTGCCGGTTCCTTCTTAAAAGTCTCCTTCAGTTTCTCCATGGCTGTTAAGACATTGGTCAGCTCCTCCTTGGCTTTAGAAGCCTCCGCTTGCTGAGATTTAATGTTCTCTTGAAGATCAGTGGTTTTGGCGTCCTTCTTGCTCAGCTCAGCCTATAAAAGAAAGATATATCATTAGTAGGCCATGGAGTACCAAGCACATAACAAGTTATGCACTTTGCACTTGGGGGCTAATGCCTATTCACTTCATTATCAGACAATTTTTTCAAGTCCCAAGTGTAATGCAAGCATTATTCTTGGCACTTGGGGGCTAATGTACATCTAATCAAAGTAAAACAATGGTTAAAGTACCGGTTCACCTTGGAAAGATAAGCTGGCCCTTAGGTACTAAACAAGCGAAAGTTATAGGATTACAATGCTAAAGTGCCGGTTCATTTTTAAAGGATCAACCGACCCTTGGAGGATAAGTATGCAGAGTTGCGGTATTATAAAGTCCCGGTTTTCGATTGCCATCATAAATCGTCCCTTGGGGCTACTGGAATTGGTACTTACAATTGGACTTAAGAGAGAAAAGGTTATGTAATTACCTCATGACGTTCCTTCATCAAGTTCACTAAACCGGCTTCGTAGTCACGGTTTGCGTGCAGACAGTTTAAAAAACCAGAATGGAGTTCCTCGGCATTGTGGTGAGCATAGCTTGATAAATCGGCGCTCCATTTTCCTTTTTCCATAGAAGAACGTTCCTCCTTGGTGCTATGTTTTGATAGTGCAATAGGGTTACCAGGGGAGGTGTGGCCAACGCCAGTGGTGATAACATCATCTTCCTTGTCACCGGTAGCCTTCACTAGAGTTGACGGGATATCAGCAGGCTTAACCGGACTAGACGGGCCATATTCAGTATGGACCGGGCTCATCGGTTTATCAGTATGGTCTGCTGTTTCAACTTCTACTTGTTCATCAAAGTCATGATCTTGAGAGGGCGGTTCATCAAACATGGCGTCGGCATTTGGACCTTCTGGTTCTGTAGTTGGCTCTGGTTCAATAACCACATGGTCATTAGACGGTTTATTCGCCCGAGCCTTCTTGTTGGGTCTAGCCTTGGCTCTGAAAGAAAAAAGAAGCAAGGGTTAGTATAACATGCAAGTATAAAGTGTCAAGAGATTGAGTTGAAATACTTACCCAGCAACTGTCTTAAGAGGAGGGAGTTGTGTGGCCGTCGACTCACCGGATGATGAATGAGGTGTTCCCTGATAATTTGAATCGGACGGATTAAGAGGTTGTCAGAAATAACCCGCCTTGGGATAAGAGGTATCAGAAGTGGGTGAGACCTCAGGTCGACGTTTTCGAACCGGAGTGTTCGGTAAACCGGCCGAAGTGACTACCTGGCCGCTGTGCCGGGTTGTGCGGCGAGCCTCGTGCTGCTGCTTCTTCAAAAGAAATTTGGATCCAAGTGAGCAAGAGGGTGAGAAAATTTTATTTTCCGGATTGTTTGACGGATTTTCTGTGTTGACGAAGTCCCTGAACCAGAGGGAAGAGTAATTACCTCTGCATCGTCGGCCTGGCTGCCCTCCGCATCATCCTGATAATAATCATTGTCAATGAGGTGTATGAAAAGTGAACCAAGAGAGTCAAGTTCTACCTCTAGGTCCGGTTCATCAGGGTTGTCATCAAGATCTAAACCGATGGGTTCAGTTGCCTTCTTTTTGGCAGGCCTCTTGACCACCTTCGTCTTAGGTCGAGGGGTTTTCGCCAGTTTTTCTTGAGGCTTCTTCTTCCAAAAAGGGCCATCACCCTATTAAAGAGAATTGACAAAAGTTATAAGAGATTACATAGTTAAAGATATGGAATACAAGTAGGAATGAGTCAATGCTTACAGCTAGCGGCTTATTCAAGGTGTAGAACGGACTTAATCTGGTCCTGCTATAGACAGCTTCTGATTCATTCAATATCTTCTTCACAGCTTCGGTAACTTCAGTTTCTGTCAGCTGAATATCAATATGACGTTGAGAGTCTTTTGAGTCACTAGTATACTCGCACATTAAACCGGGGTGACGGCTTAAAGGCAATATACTCCATGAAATCCAGCAACGAACAAAATCAACTCCTGTTAGACCATTGGCCATAAACGCTCTGAGCTTGGAGAGCTATGGAGCATATGTAGACCGTTCTTTGGTGGTCAACCGTTGCGGAAGTGGATGTGTGTTGGTAAGCCGGAGAGGACGGTAACTCGGTAGAGGATTATCATCATCAGGGGAGGTATTTTTACAATAAAACCAAGTTTGGTTCCAATCTTTAGGATGCTATGGAGTTTGGCATGAGGGAAGCTGACATCTTTTCTCTTCTGAATTGAAACACCGCCCAGTTCAGTATTGGGCCCGTCTACAAACTCAGTACGGCGGTTCAAATAGAAAAAGTCTCGGAATAGCTCAACAGTTGGCTCCTCTTGCAGGTATGCTTCACAAAATACTTGAAAGTTGCAAACATTTGACACAGAGTTTGGTCCAATGTCTTGACGATGGACCTGGAAATTGGCAAGTACATCACGAAAGAACTTGGATCCGGGTGGTTTAAAGCCATGACTCATGTGATCAACAAACACTATTACTTCGCCATCTCTGGGGGTAGGAGGGTTTTCTGGATCGGGAACTCGCCACTGGATTTCACTCCTCTTCGGTAAGGTGCCAATTTTGATGCATCCATCCAGTTGCTCCTCCATAACCCGAGAAGGGACCCGGTTACAGGCATAAAATTGTTTGGCCATTGCAAGTGAAGAGCTGGAAAAGATTACTGCCGGTTTACGATTCATGATTAACAAGGCATAAAGTGCAACAGGTTAAGAAAAAGGAATTCAAGCATGAAAAATTGTGAAACTGGAGGCTCATGCAGTTATAAATGGTAAAGCGACGGGCGGTTTACAAGGGGACTAATGGCATGTGATAGATTATTTTCTACAAGGATAAACCGCCTACGCAGATAAGGAAGGTACAGATCTGAGGCAAAAAATGACTAAGTGAGGAAAAACAGGTTTCACAGGATCACATGGGCATTTTGGACCTACCACAAGTCAGGAAAAGAAAAGGATTTAGACCTAAAAAGTTGGTTTTTATGCGTATAAGGCTTGGTTTGATAGCCGAGATAAGGACTACTATAGCTACCGCACGGAACGCATCAAGGTTGAGGTCTGTTGTTTATGGACTGACGAAGAACAAGCGAAGAATGACATGAACCCGTGTGAACCCTAAGTGGATCTATGGAGGAAAGAGGGAAAGATTTACCGAAGTTGTTGAAGCAGAGGAGGTGTGCCGCGTTTTTCTGGTTCAATCAGGTTGATGCTGCGGCCGATGGTGAGGCAGAGGCGAAGTTCGACGACGGCGGCGGTGCTCGGGTGTAGAGGCGTCGCGAGGAGGAAGAAGAGATGAAGAGGCAACGAGAGGAAAACGAAAGGGATCCTCAGCCCTATTTATAAGGGCAAAGAGATAAGCGACGGGCGCGGGGATCGAGGAGCCCAAAAAATGGATATATAACAAGGTTGTCGCCTTGATTGTTGGATGCTCATTAATAAAGGGTATCTTCGGCTTTAATGAACAGGTGATGTCACGGCGGTTTACTACAAATCTGGAGGATGACGTCACGGCGGTTTACAAGATCTATGCGAAGGTGCAAAGGGAGGAATTTTTCTAAGCGTTGAAGATTGACACGAACAAGTTCAAATCAATCTGGGGCCTAATGTTGGGGATATTACTACTGGACATAAATCAGCCAGGAGAGGCCGGGTTATCCCCATGATGATTACTTTATTTGAAGCCCATAAAGACAAGGATGGTGGCGCTTCATGAAGGCCCAAGGCCCAAAGGCGGGTTAAGGCCTGTAGACATAAACCAACATTGATATGTAACTTGTATTGTAAGATAGAAGGAATAGAGACCGAGCCGAACACGTTTATGATCCGGCCTCGGGATTCTGTAAACCGACGGGCGTCGACCTATGTATATAAAGGGGCGACCCGACGGCGGTTTAGGGATAACACACAATAACTCGAGAGCCAGGCAAAGCGGATTCGCTCCCTGGTCATCGAAACCCAAGCAATTCCATCACAACTGGACGTAGGCTTTTACCTTCACCGAAAGGGGCCGAACTAGTATAACTCTTGCGTCCCTTGTCCGCTTTAACCCCTTTAAGCTAACCCATCACAATGGCTCCACGAATAAGTACTTTCATGAGGACATCTGCCGTGAAAAAACCATGACACCAGCCGTCCTCCATGACCACCACACGCCACAAGTGTCGCAGCAAGCCAGTCATCTTGCATACTACTGCAAGCCTCTCTCGATCGTCGAAGGACACCGCTGGACGTCCTTTCTCCTCTCCTCTTCCTCTCCAATTCCTCCTTTCCCCATCTCCCTACGCCCACTCGCCCGAGCTATGCTCCAGCCACCATCAGTGAGCGGTGCCGCTTCTGCCTCACCTCTCAATGTTCATCGTCGCTTTGGTCGATGATGTTTTTTATACTTTCCGCAACAAAGGCATTGCTAGAAAAGTTCTTCCGGGCAACATCATCTCTGTTGCGGAAATTTCTCAATTCATACCACAGACGACATCATCTTTTCTGTGAAAAATATTCTACAACATTATTCATGTTGCAAAAGTCATCCCACAACATCATCTATGCTGCAAAAACTATGAAGACGAAAAAAACTGCAACACTACCTCTGTTGCAAAATTCCTCCCACAACATCATCTATTTTGCAAACAAAATAAAGACAAAAATAAAAGTTTCGGCCAAAAATAACGCTTTGGTGGTTTGCAACAAAGCAACTATTGCAGAACGAGCTATGCAACAACTACCTTGTTGCAATTGACGACCCATCTCATTGGGAAGATCCGATGGCTGTTTGTGGCTCAATCCAACGACGTAGGAGGCGGTGGGTGTTTTCAATTAACCCACCAGGAGACGCGTAGCGTAGATTCCCGTCACCCGGTGGATTACACGCACCGCGCCCGCCGCTTCCAACGTTCAACACGTGTGTTGTGTGAAATAAACCGAGCATCATACTATGTCCTTGTCCTTATCCTTATCTACTCTTCGTGTCATCCTCTCAGCCTTGCTCCACGACCGCCACACGCAACAAGTGCCGTAGTAAGCTAGTCATCCTGCACACTACTGTAAGCCGCTCTCCCGAGTCCGCCATCGGTGATCATCGGAGGACACTGCTGGCCGTCCTTGATGCGTCTCCATCGTATCTACTTTTCTAAACACTTTTGACCTTGTTTCGAACTCTAACTTGCATGATTTGAATGGAACTAACCCGGACTAACGCTGTTTTCAGCAGAATTGCCATGGTGTTATTTTTGTGCAGAAATAAAAGTTCTCGAAATGACCTGAAACTTCACGGAGAATATTTTTGGAATATATAAAAAATACTGGTGAAATAATCTGCGTCAGGGGGGCCACACCATGTCCAGAGGGTGGGGGGCGCCCCCTGCCTCGTGGGCCCCCTGATGCTCCACCGACCTCAACTCCAACTTTATATATTCACGTTCGGGGATAAAAATCAGAGAGAAGGATTCATCGCGTTTTACGATACGGATCCACCACCAAGCCCTAATCTCTCTCGGAAGGGCTGATCTGGAGTCTGTTCGGGGCTCCGGAGAGGGGAATCCGTCACCATCGTCATCATCAACCTTCCTCCAACACCAATTTCATGATGCTCACTGTCGTGCGTGGGTAATTCCATCGTAGGCTTGCTGGACAGTGATGGGTTGGATGAGATTTATCATGTAGTCGAGTTAGTTTTGTTAGGGTTTGATCCCTAATATCCATTATGTTCTGACATTGATGTTGCTATGAGTTTGCTATGCTTAATGCTTGTAACTAGGGCCCGAGTGCCATGATTTCAGATCTGAACCTATTATGTTTCCATGAATATATGTGAGTTGTTGATCCTATCTTGCAAGTCAATAGTCACCTATTAAGTGTTATGATCCGTTAACCCCGAAGTGACAATAATCGGGATACTTACTGGTGATGACCGTAGTTTGAGGAGTTCATGTATTCACTAAGTGTTAATGCTTTGGTCCGGTACTCTATTAAAAGGAGGCCTTAATATCCCTTAGTTTCCAATAGGGCCACGCTACCACGGGAGGGTAGGACAAAAGATGGCATGCAAGTTCTTTTCCATAAGCACGTATGACTATATTTGGAATACATGCCTACATTACATTGATGAACTGGAGCTAGTTCTGTGTCACCCTATGTTATAACTGTTGCATGAGGAATCGCATCTGACATAATTATCCATCATTGATCCAATGCCTATGAGCTTTTCACATATTGATCTTTGCTTAGTTACTTTTCCGTTGCCACTGTTACAATCACTACAAAACCAATACTATTATTTTTGCCACTGTTACTGTTACTTCCATATCACTTTGCTACTAAATACTTTGCTGTAGATATTAAGTCTTTCAGGTGCGGTTGAATTGACAACTCAATTGTTAATACTTGAGAATATTCTTTGGCTCCCCTTGTATCGAATCAATAAATTTGGGTTGAATACTCTACCCTCGAAAACCGTTGTGATCCCCTATACTTGTGGGTTATCAAGACTATTTTCCGGCGCCGTTGCCGGGGAGCATAGCTCTATTCTTTGAGTCACTTGGGATTTATATTTGTTGATCACTATGAGGAACTTGAAAGATGAAAGAACCAAGATTTTCCCCTCAACTAGGAGGGGAGGTAAGGAACGGCCATCTAGCTCTGCACTTGATTCACCTTCTGTTATGATTAAACTTGCGACACCTACTCCTGCTATTCATTCTGATATGTCGCATGTTATTGATGATGCCACTTCTGCTTTGCATGATGCTTATGATGAGACTACTTCTATGCTTGATAATACTGTGCCACTAGGTGAATTTCTTGATGAACAACTTGCTAGGGTTAGAGAGAATGAAATTATTGAAACTGATAATATTGATGAAAGTGATGATGAAGATTCTCCCCCTAGATATGAATTGCCTGTTGTGCCTGAGGGTTATGTTATGGATGAAGAAACTGCTAGAGATTTTTTATCTTGCAATGATAGATATGATCTTAAGAAACTGTTAGCTAAGCTGAAAGAAAAATCCTTGAATGCTAGAATGAAACATGACCCTACTTTTGCTACTTCACCTATCCGTATCTCTGATAAGGATTATGATTTCTCTGTCAATCCTGAGTTAATTACTTTGGTTGAATATGATCATTTTCATGGCTATGAATCTGAAACTGTTGTGGCACATCTTACTAGATTAAATGATATAGCCACCCTTTTCACTAATGATGAGAAAACTCGCTACTATTATATCCTTAAGATATTTCCGTTCTCATCAAAGGGTGATGCTAAGATATGGTTTAATTCTCTTGATCCTGGTTGTGTGCGTAGTCCCCAGGATATGATTTATTACTTTTCTGCTAAATATTTCCCCACTCATAAGAAACAAGCTGCCTTAAGGGAAATATATAATTTTGTGCAAATTGAAGAAGAGAGTCTCCCACAAGCTTGGGTGAGGCTTCTTCGATTACTTAATGCTTTGCCTGATCATCCTCTCAAAAAAATGAAATACTTGATATCTTTTATAATAGACTAACGATGCTTCCAGAGACCACCTGGATAGTTGTGCTGGTTGTGTTTTCAGGGAAAGAACTGTTGAGCAAGCTGAATTGCTATTGAATAATATGTTGAGTAATGAAAATGATTGGACACTTCCTGAACCAACTCCTAAGACAACTCCGAAGAAAAGGGGTATTCTATTTATCAGTCCTGAAGATATGCAAGAGGCAAAGAAATATATGAAAGACAAAGGCATTAAAGCTGAAGATGTTAAGAATTTACCACCTATTGAAGAAATACATGGTCTTGATAACCCGACACAGGTAGTAAAGGTAAATTCTCTCTATAGATTTGATAAGGGTGAAATCCCATCCACTAAGTTTGCTAGCCAATGCTTGGATGAGTTTGATAATTTTATGGTTAAACAAGAAGACTTTAATGCTTATGTTGGCAGACAATTAAAACGCAATGCTTATATGATTGAACGCTTGAGTGATTATATGTCTAGAGTTAAAGGTGAACTTAAACTTATTAGTAAACATGCTTCTATGGTTACCACTCAAGTAGAACAAGTGCTTAAAACTCAGAATGATTTGCTCAATCAATTAAATGATAAGAAAAATGATAATGTTGTTAGAGTTATGACTAGATGGGGTAAAATGACTCAGGAACCTTTGTATCTTGAGGGCCATCCTAAGAGAATTGAGCAAGATTCTCAGAGAACTAATGTTGATGCACCTAGTTCTTCTAAGAAGAAGAAAAAGAAAGACGATAGAACTTTGCATGCTTCTAGTAAACCTGTTGTTGACACACCAGAGAAACCAAATGATATTTCTATTTCTGATGCTGAAACACAATCTGGTAATGAACATGAACCTATTAATATTGTTAATGATGATGTTCATGTTGATGCTCAACCTAGTAATGACAATGATGTAGAGATGGAACCTGCTGTTGATCTTGATAACCCACAATCAAAGAATCAACGTTATGATAAGAGAAATTGTTGCAAAAGTCCTTCCGCGCAACATCATCTCTGTTGCGGAAATTTGTCGATTCACACCACAGATGACATCATCTTTTCGGTGAAAGAAATTCTGCAACATTATTCATGTTGCAAAAGTCCTCCCGCAACATCATCTATGTTGCAAAAACTATGAAGATGAAAAAAAAACTGCAACACCATCTCTATTGCAAAAGTCCTCCCGCAACATCATCTATATTTCAAACAAAATGAAGACAAAAAAAAATTCAAGCGAAAATAACGCTTTGATGGTTGCAACAAAGCAACTGTTGCAGAACGAGCTATGGAACATCTACCTTGTTGCAATTGATAACACATCTTTCAATTAATCCACCAGTGGACATGTAGCGTCGCCCTATTTTAATTGGCTAGTGGTAGATTGATTCCACAATAGGTGGTTGGTATCAATGATGCTGGCAACAGCATTATCATACTCCCACTTTGTGTAATCAGCTGGTATAACTCTTGCTAGTTTGTCGCTTGCATCCATGCTATGCTGCACTCAATTGATTAAAAACTGTTTTCACCAATAGTTGTATCATCTGAAAGATAAGTCTTTCACAGTCACATTACCACAAAATTCTGAAAAGCCATGTTATACAAAGCACGCAACATAAGTGTACCTCTACACACACAAAAAATACTTTGTACTACTAGTTAGGACCTAATGCAACATGACTTGAAATTAGACTACTGGTGATGACAGCACACATGGAAATTGGCCTGGTGGACTTCAACGAATGCCCAAACTTGCATCAACGATCAACCACCCGCGTGAGCTTCAGATCAACCTTTTTCCCTTATGACATGAGCTTCAGATCAGCTAGCGACACAGGGAAGGTCACAAGCATGACCATGCACCATCAACTGAGGGAGCAGAATTACCCCAAGTCTATATCTACATCTTAATTTTTCTGGCAAACTAATTAAGCCTCATATCTGCAGGTCCTGGGCCCAGGATCCCTTTCTGATCAGGGTCTATTGGAATCACCTCTGCCTGTGGGCGCCTCAAATCATCCGCTGCCGCCTGCTGCCTCCAGAGCCGCTCCTGCTGTTTCAATCAGGGGTTAACTAACACTCACTACTGAAACAGTAAACAAAACTCTAGTGCTGTTTGGCAAGGAAGAGCAGACCTCTTCATCTGGGTCAGGTGTTACAACGGGTGGTATTGCATCTGGGTCAGGCTTCTGGAATACAAAAGTCGAATACAGGCCTGCACAAATCAGATTAAGCACTGAGCAAATTGGGATACTAGAATGAACCCAGTGCACGAAAAGGGTACACCACCTAAAATATCATAGGAACGAGCAATGAGCTTTCCACGAGGGTCAACCAAATTGGCACCACAACTACCAAGCATTGGAGCAAACTGTGTTCTGGAAGTCAGTCAGAACCAAAATAAACCATCAGATATGTCCACCATTCATTAGTATAGTAATCACACTACATTTCTTTCGAAAAGAGGAGGAAAAGTTAAGTAACTTATGCAAATAAATGTTACTATGAAGCACTATGTATTAAATGACTTCATGAAAATAACATAGGCGTCCAATAAGATACGGGCACCTGTTGTCATCATAAAACTCAGTTAAGTTCTGGATCTCCACATATTCAAGTCCAGCCTCCCTTGCTAATCTGCTCCAACATATTATAATGTTGTGAAAACATTGCGACCCAAGTTGTTGGTTTACATGAACGGAAGACTACAACAAATGTTGGAAATGAATGAGAAAATTGTAACCTCATAAGGCTGGGAAAGTGGACCAGGCAATGATTCTCAACCATCGCTTCATTTGCAAATTTGAGTTGGTACTTCTTTCCGAAGAAAGGAAACCTGCGCCATGTGGATGTAATGCATCAACCTCAAGATAGAAAACCTTTTGAACATAAATAGATACAGAAGATGAGCTCATACTTTTCTTCCTCAATTTCGAAGGTAATTGTGTAGTTGTCAGAGCGGATGCTATTTGGAACAACCTTCAGACCCTTATTATGTGAAGCCTCAACATTCTTTTGATATTTAGTCCTACAAAATTAAAATGCCGTTAAACTCACAACGATTCAGAATAGTGGTGTTCAAACTGAACTTGAAATTGGAGAAAATATATATTAAAGATTAGATCATAACTAATCTTTAAATCGGAGAACATATGGTATGAGGGGCCATACCATATTGTGGATGAATCAGGAATTATGCCAAAGAAATAACCTCCAGGTTTGAGCAAGGATGATACGTTATTGAGAAGCTTCTTTGCGTGTTCCTCACTTTCAAAGCATAACTATCTTTCAACATGGACAAACTTTGAAGATTAGCAAAGCTTAACAGTATGCCATATTCAGGAGGCGGAGAAAACTCAACTTGCCTGTAAATTCTGCATGCAGCAAACTATATCTGCTTGGATGCCCTTTTCCTGCAACTGAGCTTCAAAGTCATCCTGTTATACAGACCACCATACATGCCATCAGCTCTGAACACTTCAATTTCGTGCAAGTAAGAAGGGGTGGGGAAAGGATATTACAGCAGAAGGATTCAACTCGATGAACTCAGTGGTGAAAGGCTTCCATTTGTTCACCCATAGTTCACGGTCGTCACTACTGACAGCCGACGCAGACGCGTCTATTATAGAAAGCAGTAAGTTCGCTATACGCAAAAGAATCAGGTACTCTGAACAAAGTAACCAAGTAGGGGCTCAGCTTATACTGAGTCGACCTACCAATTCCTATGTAGCGACCGGCTTGGGCATCGGCCCACTTTTCTGTATCAGCTCCGCCGTTGCAGTACATGTCGCAGACCTTCAACATTTTACAAGGGGTAAAAGCAAGGCAGCATCAAGTTTCTGCTGCTTAGTTCTTCACTAACCGGAATGAATTGGATTTCATGAAAGAGAGGAGCGTATAGCAGACCGTGGCATAAGGAAATGCAAATATCTTGATAAGTGCAGCCTTGGCGAATTCATAGAGCAGTTGATGTGGTGCCGCCGCCATGCACTGTCTCTGCTGCAGTTGCGGATAAACACGTAGACGATGGCTGGGAATTCAGGGGCGGATCTGGACGGCGTGCCGGCGCACGCTGAAAATTTCTCGAGGTTCAGCGGGGTTTAACAAATCATGGATGAAGAAAATGCTCATACCTTAGAAACCAATCACGAAAACTGCCGACGGGGTCGAGGCAGCAGGGACGCGATGGGGTTGGGCGGAAACGGCGGTGCCGGCGATGCGGAGAGGTAGCGCACCGAGCGCCGACGGTACCGCGCCGGTATGGGACGGCGGAGAAGAAGCCGTGTAGAGGGGCTTTGGGTGTTATCGTACCCGCGCCTAGGGGACGCGCCCGGGCTCTCCGGCGGCGCGTACAGAAGCTCCGGCGGCGGACAAGAACGGCGAGGGGCTGCTGAAGATGACGCTCTCGATATGATTCTCGCAACTGGGCCAACCAACGAGCCACGGACTAGACTCCATCTGGGCCGCAGCAGGCCAGAGCGAATTGTTGAGCCGCAGGACAGAGCCCACTTTGCTCCACGCAGCCTGCTAGCCTCGCGTGACAATTTTGAAAACTTGGGATCGATCAGCGTAAGCTTCATTTATCTATTTTTTTTTAAATGTCTCAAAACAATCTATTTTAAAAAATGTCTCAAAATTCCAAAATAAATAAATATTTGTGCAATGGAATGTGGGAGATGGTAAAGTGTTGGACGGAGAAACTTTTAGCAGGGAAGGAAGTGCTCATCAAGGCAGTTGCACATATCATCCTAGTGTACTCACTGGCTTGCTTCGTATAGCGAGAGGTTTATGTGTCAGTGTTACTTCAATCATTCGACAGTTTATATGGGGTAGCAAGACGGGAAAAAGGAAGTCGTGGTAGGTCTCGTGGGATGTAATGACTAGGCCAAAATATTTAGGCGGTCTTGGATTTTGAGACCTTGAGATTTTTCATCTTTCTCTATTTGCAAGGCAGGACTTGCCGTCTAATACAAGGCTTGGCATCCCTAGGTGCAAGAATTCTCAAAGCAGTGTATTACACGGAGAGTCCTCTTTTGGAAGCCGAGTTAGGTTCTCATTCATCGCAGATTTGGCGTGCAATTCTTGTTGCTCAAGGTATTATCGGGAGGATTCGTACAAAAGAAACTACTAACATATGGGCGCACAACTGGATCCCACATGCAGTTATGCCGAGGCATAGTATATCAATGGTTCCATAGCCCCCCCCCCCCCACTCCCCAAATATGTAGAAAGGGTTCGGGAAGTGTTTATTCCCTTTGATGCGGACGCTATTCTGAATATCCCACTTTGCACGAGAAAGTTGATGATTTCTGGGCATGGGACGAAGAGAAGAGAGGTAATTTCACTCCATTCAGCCTACACGATGTTGATAACAACCAAACTCAACTGACAGAATTGGTTAGAAGATGGAGATGGGCGGTCGGATATCTCAGCTGCATCTGATGGTTGGTCGACATTGTGGAAAATTAAAGTATCATCGAAGTTAAAAGTACTTTTGTGGCGGTTGTGCCAACACTCCTTGCCAATGGTTGATCTCCTTCATCATAGAAACATTTCCACCACCCTCGTATGTACGTTTTGTGGACCTGAAGATCCTTGGCGCCATTCACTACTATATTGTTCAATGGCCAGAAGCGCCTGGTCACTCTCGTCTTAGGAGATGGTTGAGCATATGTGTGCTAACTAGGATATGAATGCGAAAAATTGGATCTACCCAATGCATGAATCTTTATCGCATGAAGAATTCTTTTGAATGGTGCTGGCACTACGGGCCATCTCGAGCAATAGAAGAAATGATATTCACGAAGGGATGTATCATCCTCTGTCAACACATTTGTTTATATCCTAATTTCTCTTCGACATTTAGGTATTGAAAAGATTAAAACACCGGCCAGCAGAAGCACAATTGCTAGACCTGTTGTTTGGCTTGCCCCTCCCGAGGAATGTGTGAAGTTCAATGGTGACGCAACGGTGGGACGAAACTGTCGGGGAACGTAGCATGCAATTTCAAAAAAAATCCTACGATCACGCAAGATCTATCTTGGAGATGCATAGCAACGAGAGAGGGAGAGTGTGTCCACGTACCCTCGTAGACCGAAAGCGGAAGCATTAGATTAACGCGGTTGATGTAGTCGAACGTCTTCGCGATCCAACCGATCTAGTACCGAACGTACGGCACCTCCGAGTTCAGCACACATTCAGCTCGATGACGTCCCTCGAACTCTTGATCCAACATAGGGTCGAGGGAGAGTTTCGTCAGCATGAAGGCGTAGTGACGGTGATGGTGATGTGATCCGTGCAGGGCTTCGCCTAAGCACTATGACGCTATGACCGGAGGAGTAAACTATTGAGGGGGCACCGCACACGTCTAAGAGAACAATTGATGTGCTATGGGGTGCCCCCTGCCCCCGTATATAAAGGAGGGGAGGAGGAGGCCGGCTGTCGGTGTCAAAACCGGCGGATCTCGGGTAAGGGGTCCCGAACTGTGCGTCTAAGGCTGATGGTAATAGGAGGCGGGGGACACGATGTTTACCCAGGTTCGGGCCCTCTCGATGGAGGTAATACCCTACTTCCTGCTTGATTGATCTTGATGATATGAGTATTACAAGAGTTGATCTACCACAAGATCGTAGAGGCTAAACCCTAGAAGCTAGCTTATGATTATGATTGTTCTTTTCCTACGGACTAAACCCTCCGGTTTATATAGACACCGGAGGGGGTTAGGGTTACATAGAGTCGGTTACAGATAAGGAGATCTACACATCCGAATCACCAAGCTTGCCTTCCACGCCAAGGAGAGTCCCACCCGAACACGGGACGAAGCCTTCAATCTTGTATCTTCATAGTCCAACAGTCCGGCCAAAGTATACAGTCCGGTTGTTCAAGGACCCCTTAATCCAGGACTCCCTCAGTAGCCCCTAAACCAGGCTTCAATGACGATGAGTCCGGCGCGCAGATTGTCTTCGGCATTGCAAGGCGGGTTCCTTCTCCAATACTCCATAGAAGATTTTGAACACTAGGATTGTGTCCGGCTCTGTAAACCACATTCCACATACCACCGTAGAGAGTATATTATTCCACAAATCTAATCTGCTGACAACTTTTCATAACGTGACATCCTGCCGTGGTCCGGTCATTACGAACCGTTTTTCCCTGCCTGCCACTGCACGTGTTGCGAGGCAGTTTTATTGATACGTCTTGTCGAAGCAGAGATCGTGTTCCCCTTATCACGGGATTCTCATCAATATGGGTATGGGTAACCCAACCGTGCCATCAATCGCGGCGCTTGGGGAATAAGCAATTTTATAGGGCAAGTGGGGAGGTGCACAGTTTCTACCGCCTTTATAAAGGGACAAGGATTCCTCTTTTTCACCTACGCCTTCTTCTTCCCCTGCCCATCCATTCTCGCGCACTCGAGCTCCAGCGCCCAAGTTCTCATCTTCTCCGCAACGCCATTCCAAACATGTCCGGAGCGGGAGGCAAGTGGATGCACTACAAAAAAATACACTTCCGTGATGATACATGTCTGTCACAGTAGGTCGCGTTTTTTGTCATGCATGTACATCCATGACGATTTTATGACAGAATCAAGATAGTCATACCTGTGCTGTCGTAGAAGTGTTCCATGACATTACCAAAGTTATCATCACGGAAGTGTGCACTTCCATGACGATAAATCGCGCGTCACAGAAGTGCTTTCGTCAAGGGTGACCGACACGTGGCATCCACCGTAACGGAACGCCGTTAAGCTATCGGTCAGGTTTTGGATCCGATAACCCGTTAACAGCCCCAACCAATGGGGATTTTCCATGTGTAACATCATCATTGGTTGGAGGAAACACGTGTTGGCTCATCGTTGGGACAGATGTCATCCACTCATTGGACAGAAGGCGCCTATGATATGTCGACACGTGGAACGGCCCAACAGAGGCCCATTCCTGTGAAAAGGTCGGCCCGTTTGACTTGGTCAAAAGGTGGTGGGCCGGCCCATGGAAAGCCTGTTAACGGCCTGTTCGCATATAGCCCATTTACAGCCCGCTAACCCAAGGTCCGTTATGCCCTATCCGAATTAGGCCCAGTAGCATCATCTGGGCCATTTAATATGATTCCAGCCCGTTTTCACTTCTGGCCCATGTATGGCCCATGACGTCTTTCGGCCCATATGAGGTCCTATGTAACACTTGGCCTATTAACGGCCCGTGGTGAAACGGGCCCATAATGAACAGTGTATCACTTTACACCCATTAACGGCCCGTGGTGAAACTGGCCCGTAATAAACAGTGTATCACTTTATACCCATTAACGGCCCGTTATTCCGTTGGGCCGTTTCCAGCCCATGTTATCTTTCGGCCTTCTCAGAGCCCATTTATTCTTGGGCTCATTTATAACATTCGTTTACTTATGGCCCATTACTGTCATTTTCTGCTTGTGGGCCAAATTCAGCCCGTGGTTACAGTCGGCCCGTTTGTGGTCCGTTTATACGTTGGACCGTTTTCATAGCGTCATCAAATACGGCCTATTAACGATGGCCCGTTATGGTCGGCCCATGAACGGACGATTCCAACTCTAGCCCGTTTACGGCCATAATGCGGCCTGTTATTGGCCCATGTTTGGCCAATCAATCATACGGCCCGTATAAGGCCCATTGATGATACGGCCCGTAGAAGGCCCATTGTTTCTATGGCCCGTAGAAGGCCCATTGTTTCTACGGCCCATAGAAGGCCTACTGTTTCTATGGCCCGTAGAAGGCCCACTGTTTCTACGGCCCGTAGGAGGCCCAGTGTCACTACAGTAAATATTAGCCCATGGTTATTGTGGCCTAGTTTTAAAAAATAGGTTATTGTAGCCACTAGCAAACCGCGGAAAAAGAACTGCACTGACTACAAGCAAACAAATAAACAAGACAACAAGGAAATAAATAAGCAAGCAACTTATGCTAGGCTATCACGGCTATTACACATATTACATCCACTGGGCATCAAAGTTCGCCACCAGTGCAAATATAGGGAACAAAGCAGCATATAAACGACGCAGCAAAACAAGTCCAGAACTGAAACCACTTCAGAAGAGTTCAAGAAACAATATCCAGGATACCCATAATGCTGGCAAGATGCTTAGCAAGCTTATTAACTTTCTCTTGTTTGACGCTTAAATCCTCCAGCGCTTGCTGTTGCACAAGAAAGTACGCATCTGAATTCTGCAGGGACTTCCTCGGTCCTTCGGCTTCTTGCCGTAGCACAACTGACTAATGCCTTTCAGCTTGTAGCTGAGACTGAAGAAGCCGAAGTGATTCAGGTAGCGAGTTCGAAGAGCTTGTGCCAGCGGTACTGGCCAGTAACTCGAACACTACATCAACGCTGGACTGTGGGGTTTTCTCACTGTCTACAAGATCGTTTTTATCACCTTTCTTGGAGACCAACAGGGTTGTCTCACTATCTTGAACCTTATCTGCATTACTTTCTCTACCATTGCATAGCGGGGTGCTCTTCTCCAATATTATGTTTGCATACTACAAGAGAAACAAGCAGACACATCACAGGTTTAGCTTGTAGTATACGAAACTCATTTTGGTAAACCGGTTCAGTAGTAAGGTGGACAGGATAACAGCATGCAACAAACATATATCTATGTACTATGGTCATTGTATTGTCCATATTATTCTAGTTTATGTTCCCTAATCAAGATAGAGACACAGTTCAACTCATATATTTTTAAGACATAATAGCATAGACAGAATATAAGTGTGAGAAAATACACATCATTGGCAGCACTTGTAATGTGCATCACATGAGAACATAACTGTTTATACAACTTAAACTGAAATCAACATAGAGCAAGAAGTTAGAACAGCAACCCAGTTAAAGAAATAGGTTTAAAACATACCCGTTGCGCCATTGGAGTTTCAATTGGATCCTTCAAATTCGAAAGTAGTTGGTATGAGTAAATACAGTGATGCAACAGCAAAGGAGTATGGACCATAGCTACGGAATCTGACCTGAGAACAGTTGCTCTTCTGCTTTAAACGTGGAGTTTGGGTTAGCTGTGGTGGTCTTCGTGCTTTGGGCCCTGCAGTAGCTTTACAAACTGCTCGTGTGGGGGTACTCTGTGGTGGACATGGTGCTTTGTCAACTATAAGTGGGTTACTATCTGCTACGATTCGGTTAGATGGGTTGTAGCTGGTTCTCTGCCCAACGGTGTAAGTGTGCAATCTGGAAGAGTCTCGATTATGCGTGGTGGGGCTAGTTTGTGGGCCAGTACAACCATGGTTCTATCTGCATCGATGGGTAGCACTATCTTTTGTGAAGAACGGATTTTTGCTCCCTTAGATACTGCCATCACCCCCTCCAATTCAAATGGCTGGTAAACAAGAAAAGAAATTGAACGTAGAGACATTGTATGATAGACAGATATGGTAATTCACATATATGTTGTCTAACCAAACAGGACAACATGACACAATTTCACATATATGATGCCTAACTAAACAGGATAGCATGACACAGTTTCAGATTTACGATGGATAACTTAACAGGATATAATGGCATAATTCAACATATGATGAGTACCTGTAACATCCCAAAATTCTAAATTTTGGAATGTTATAATAAATAAATAGATTGATTGATTGTTTGATTGTTGTGTGATTGATTGAGTGAAATTCAAAACTTTTTGAAAGTTAAATAGAAGGGAATAAAAGGACTTTCCCAAACTTTAACCTTTTTACATTTTGATCTCCGTGAATTCAAATTCTTTTCAAATACAAAGCCCTCAAGAGAAGATGATATGACTTCTTCCATTTAATTAAATGAAAAGGGGGTTTTTGAAAAGATTTGAATTTTATTTAGAAATATTTCAAATTCAGAAACTTTAAGCAACTCAATGATTTTCATGAGAGAAGATAAAATGATTTTCAAAATACATGAAATACGAGTTGGAAGTTTAAAAGGATCAAATTTAAAGTCCGTTTGAAATTATTTTCAATTTGGAGTTATTTGGGTTTTGTTCAAATTATTTTTATCAAAAAATAAAATAAATGGAAAATAGGGTAAAATGATTCCCTACATCAGAAAATTAGAGAGAAATTATTTTGAAATCATTTTGGTATTTCCAAAATGATTTTATTGGGTTTTATTGTAGAAGTAGCACTGTTTGAATTATTTGAATTTCTGTGAATCTTATTTGGTACTAGAGAAATGTTCATTTTGTACAAAATCTTTTTCTGAAAATTTTGATATATAATATGCCTATACAAAACTTTTATTTTATTTTTCTTTATTCAGGTTATCCTTCTGTTTCTATTTTAAAAAAAACTATACATGCAGCCCGTCCCTAAATGTTGCACACGTGCGCATCATAGTACCAGCGGGCGTCCCATCTTTCTTTTCTTTTCCTACATGGGCCAGGCCCAGCAGCCTTTTCATTGTTTTTCTTAGGCCGAATTTTGTTTAAAAGAAAAGCTGCAGCCACAGCGTGCGCGCGGCCGGCCGAAGGCCTTTTAGGCCCATGCGAGCCGCCTCTTTTCTTCTCTGTTTTCTTTTCTTTTCATCTACGTTTAGTCCCACATTGCCTAGCCTTTAATCTCTAAACCTCTTTTCCATCTATAAATATAGACTCACAGAGCCTCCAAAAATCATCCGATTCGGGTTAAATCAATATTTTTGTTTGACAAGATTCAATTAAGAAAAATATATTTCTCCTCTCCGGCGCGACTTCTGAAAATTATTTCTTCTCTCCAAGGTCGTCTTTTATTATTTTTTAATACTTTCGTAGTTTATTATTTCTAGACTAATACGATATAATAATTAGATTATCAATTAGTCTACGTATTTATACATTAGACCTTAGCCGTAGCTATTTTTTTCCGTAAAACAGCTTGGATCTGATTTTCCAAATAGCATAACTTTTCACTCGTTTATCCAAATTAGATGAAACCAGTGCGTATAGCTTCGTCCTGTTTTCGCCTATCCAGTGAACCTGTCACAACAACTGTTTGAAATTTTCAAATTTCGAAATTTGTTCATATTCATATTTAAACTTCTTTTGAACATAACTTGAGTTTCATAACTCCGATTTAGTTGATTCTTTTTGCAAATCGAAGCTCTTGAGCTAAACTTTCTGATAAGGCCAAATTCACATAATTTTGCTATTTTTAGAAATTGATTTATGTTGCAAGAGTTATTTTCTTGGTTTTGATGTTTTCTGGTCTGTCTTCTTCGTTCTTCCCGATCTTCTGAGTGATTACTTATCTGTGGTTACTATTGCTTGCTCACGATAGATTGAACGGAGTATGACGAGTAGAACTATCAAGAGTTATGAGTGCGAATCATCTTCATCAACACTGCAGGCAAGTTCACACTTTGATCATATCCCTTTCATACCCAGTTTTTATGCATTAGTTTCACCCTCAAACATTGCATGAGTACGATTGATAACATGTGGGTACTGGGAAGTAATTGATGAGGTAGAACCTACTGCCCTATTACATTCAAACCCTTGGGAGTTACTTCTACACGTTGCTTATACTGCTATGCTATGCTCGTAGACGTGGTTTGGGTGAGTGAAATCCATGACATATGTGAGATTGTTAATTAATGGTTCAACTTAAGGTGGCAACTTAAATACACATCTGGGTGGATTGAGGCACCTGGAGTACCCAGTGTTGCCTGTATTTTTGGAAATCCCGGAGTACCCATGTGATCTTCCTATGAAATGCCACCTAGGCTCAAAGGGATCATAAGATTATTCATGCTAGAAACTTTCATGTGCAGCCACAAGCTATTATGGGCTCTAGCATAGTTGAGTAAGTTGCGTGAAGCTCTTGAAGAGATAGACTAGCAGATGTAGTGGGTTGTAGGTGGTATTGTCTATCCGGAGTAGAGAGTTAATGCTTCTGAAAGACTGTGTCTCGGTCATCCGTTTCTCAAACATCATGTAGTGCGAGAAATCCAACGGAGGAGATCGAGTCTTGTGGGGAAAAGTGTGTAAACCTCTACAGAGTGTATAAACTAATCATGATTAGCCGTGTCCCCGGTTATGGACATCTTGAGTCTCTGGTACTTGGATTATCATATTGATCTCATCACGTTACTTAAATAATTTGTTGGGTTATTGATGTTAATTTGGGATTGAGTTGGAGGAACCTTCTCAATATTTATCAACCAACTTTGTAGTTAAATAAAATATATTCCTTTTAAGTAGGGAAAAATTGTCTTTTCGCAAAAACATTATAACCATAGAGCATTTCCACCAGCCAAATATGCATGTAGTGATAGCCTTTATTCATCATTATCCTATGGTGTGAATTTGCCAGTACATTCAATGTACTGACCCTTTGTGGCTGCAACGTCTCATGTTGCAGAATTCTTACGACGAGTAAGTGATACATTAGGGTTATGATTTCTACACTCAACTTTGCCGTTGGAGTTGATGGGAATCCACAACCTTGTTGTTACTTCTGCTATTTGGATTGAGGTAATAGTATTTACGTTACTTTATACATGTGATTTACCTCTGTTATAAATCCTCGAGTACTGCGTGTGTCAGCATACCGATCTAGGGATGACACTTAAGCACAGATACTTGACCGTCTGAGGTCGGATCACTACAAGATGGTATCAGAGCACATGTTGACTATAGGACGTGACCCCTAGAAACTAGCAAGCCCGTAGGAAGGATTTTCTCTAGAACTTTCTTTTCAAAAATATCTTTTACCTCTCTTCTGAGCTTATTCAAATATTCCCTTTAGTGAGACCATAGCCCTTTCCCCTTTTGACCACATGAAGATTCGGCCGATGAGACCACTCCAAGAGGTACAAGATATCGGACAACTAAGACCACTTCGGAATGAAGAGGATTTTACCGTGCATGGAGACTACAACGGTTGAAGACTCTGAAGACTAGGAGAATTTGAAGTCCCTGTAGAATTTTCCAGATTTGTATGGCCTAGGAAGGCACCCCTTATGGAACTTGGAAGACTATGGAAGCTGTCAATACCGAGATCAAGGTGTATCAGAGAAAGACTGAAACAAGGAGCATGAGAACTCAAAGTTTTGTCTAGAAGACCCTAAGGCAGGAGATATCAACTATGGAATGATAGCTCATGGAAATGACAAGAGCAGAAACACGGTTATCCATGATGTTATCGCCTGCTTATGCTATTTGTCACCGTGCTAAGTTAAGCATGCATTTCTTCGGAAGGATTGGATGACAAAAGGGCTAATGGAGCACCTATCAACAAAAGATGAAGTTTTAACCTTAGCTGGTGTATCACCAGGATCTGGAGAATTACATCAAGAATTTTAAGATGGACCTGCAGGAAGCTGTATATGACAAGGAAGCATTTTGTGAAGAACTTAGGACCCAGAGGCTAAAGTAGCCAAGCTGGAGGAGCTACAACCTCGAGATACCGGAGATTTGTCAGGAACTGAAGGACAGTAGGACCATGGTTCATGCCCAGGATGTTGAAACCCAGAAGTTTGGAACGCAACCCCAGAATATTGAAGGATGTCATGAGAGACTTCGCGTCGACAGAGATGATCTAGCAAAAGAACTTGAGAAGGACAAGCATGATCGGAAGAAGCCATCGAAGACATGAACAAGACTTGAGGAGTTTGATGACTTTGAAGATTTATTTACCTTTAGAAGACCAAACCCCTATTATATACTTACGTTAGATGCGACGTTTGTGAGCTATCATTTGTTTGTTGTTTTTCCGACAGGCACAAAATAAAATATGTCTTTTCAAAACTTTTGTTTGTATTGTGTGTATCCCTCCCTATCTCTCTCTCACCCCAAAACCCTTGGACCCAATAGAGGATGAATGAAGATGAGCTTGTATTTTCTGGACCGATGAGTCAATTGGAGACAGACCAATGGATTCAGAACATGGAGGATCACATGAAGAATAACCCTGTAGTCGGAAAGGATATAACCCAGCATGCTCTTCAGTGCCTTGAAAGAGGTGCTGCTACTTGGTAGAGGACGTACCAAACCATCAATGGATGGTAAGGAGTAACCATTTGGAAGGAATTTAAGTTGACTTTGCTAAAGTCTCGGTTGGTGTCCCAGAAATTGAAGCCTTCTGGAAAGGATATGATGAAACCCTGTGCATGCAAGCTTTGTGGAGAAATATGACACAACCATAAAGAAAACAAGGACGAATACCCTCATAAGCGGAGGATTACCAAAGGAGTTAGCCGAGGACCTCAGGGAACTTCGGTTGGAGATTGTTCCCAAAGGTTTGTTGGAAATATGCCCTAGAGGCAATAATAAAATCATTATTATTATATTTCCTTGTTCATGATAATTGTCTTTTATTCATGCTATAATTGTGTTATCCGGAAATCGTAATACATGTGTGAATAATAGACACCAACAAGTCCCTAGTAAGCCTCTAGTTGACTAGCTCGTTAATCAATAGATAGTCATGGTTTCCTGACTATGGACATTAGATGTCATTGATAACGAGATCACATCATTAGGAGAATGATGTGATGGACAAGACCCAATCCTAAACATAGCACAAGATCATTTAGTTCGTTTGCTAGAGTTTTCCAATGTCAAGTATCCTTTCCTTAGACCATGAGATCATGTAAATCCCGGATACCGTAGGAGTGCTTTGGGTGTACCAAACGTCACAACGTAACTGGGTGACTATAAAGGTATACTACGGGTATCTCCGAAAGTGTCTGTTGGGTTGACACGGATCAAGACTGGGATTTGTCACTCCGTATGACAGAGAGGTATCACTGGGCCCACTCGGTAATCCATCATCATAATGAGCTCAAAGTGACCAAGTGTCTGGTCACGGGATCATGCATTACGGTACAAGTAAAGTGACTTGCCGGTAACGAGATTGAACAGGGTATTGGGATACCGACGATCGAATCTCGGGCAAGTAGCATACCGATTGACAAAGGGAATTGAATACAGGGTTGCTTGAATCCTCGACATCGTGGTTCATCCGATGAGATCATCGAGGAGCATGTGGGAGCCAACATGGGTATCTAGATCCCGCTGTTGGTTATTGACCGGAGAGTCGTCTCGGTCATGTCTACATGTCTCCCGAACCCGTAGGGTCTACACACTTAAGGTTCGGTGACGCTGGGGTTGTAGGGATATGTACATGCAGTAACCCGAATGTTGTTCGGAGTCCCGGATGAGATCCCGGACGTCACGAGGAGTTCCGGAATGGTCCGGAGGTAAAGAATTATATATAGGAAGTGCTATTTCGGCCATCGGGACAAGTTTCGGGGTCACTGGTATTGTACCGGGACCACCGAAAGGGTCCCGGGGGTCCACCGGGTGGGGCCACCTTCCCCCGGGGGCCACATGGGCTATAGGGGGTGCGCCTTGGCCTACATGGGCCAAGGGAACCAGCCCCAAGAGGCCCATGCGCCTAGGGTTCAAGAAGGGAAGAGTCCCAAAGGGGGAAGGCACCCCCTAGGTGCCTTGGGGGGGAGGGACTCCTCCCTTGGCCGCTGCCTCCCCTAGGAGATTGGATCTCCTAGGGATGGCGCCCCCCCTTGTCTCCCTATATATAATGAGGGAAGGAGGGCCTCTCATACCACGCCTTTGGTGCCTCCCTCTCCCTCTCCAACACCTCCTCCTCCTCCATAGAGCTTAGCGAAGCCCTGCCGGAGTACTGCAGCTCCATCACCACCACGCCGTCGTGCTGCTGCTTGAGCCATCTTCCTCAACCTCTCCTTCCCCCTTGCTGTATCAAGAAGGAGGAGACGTCATCCGCTCCGTACGTGTGTTGAACGCGAAGGTGCCGTCCGTTCGGCGCTTGGTCATCGGTGATTTGAATCACAACGAGTACGACTCCGTCATCCACGTTCTAGTGAACGCTTCCGCTTGCGATTTACAAAGGTATGTAGATGCATCCGATCACTCGTTGCTAGATGAACTCATAGATGGATCTTGGTGAAACCGTAGAAATTTTTTGTTTTCTGCAACGTTCCCCAACAGTGGCATCATGAGCTAGGTCTATGCGTAATTCTTTATGCACGAGTAGAACACAATTTGTTGTGGGTGTTGATTTTGTCAACTTTCTTGCCGCTACTAGTCTTATTTTGCTTCAGCGGTATTGTGGGATGAAGCGGCCCGGACCAACCTTACACGTACGCTTACGTGAGACCGGTTCCACGACTAACATGCACTAGTTGCATAAGGTGGCTGAAGGGTGTCTGTCTCTCCCACTTTAGTTGGAGCGGATTCGATGAAAAGGGTCCTTATGAAGGGTAAATAGAAGTTGACAAATCACGTTGTGGCTTTCACGTAGGTAAGAAAACGTTCTTGCTAGAACCCTATTTCAGCCACGTAAAACTTGCAACAACAATTAGAGGACGTCTAACTTGTTTTTGCAGCAAGTGCTTTGTGATATGATATGGCCAAAGTTGTGATGAATGATGAATGATATATATGTGATGTATGAGATGTTCATGCTATTGTAATAGGAATCACGACTTGCATGTCGATGAGTATGACAACCGGCAGGAGCCATAGGAGTTGTCTTTATTTTTTGTATGACCTGCGCGTCATTGAGAAACGCCATGTAAATTACTTTACTTTATTGCTAAACGCGTTAGCCATAGTAGTAGAAGTAATAGTTGGCGAGCAACTTCATGGAGACACGATGATGGAGATCATGATGATGGAGATCATGGTGTCAAGCCGGTGACAAGATGATCATGGAGCCCCAAGATGGAGATCAAAGGAGCTACGTGATATTGGCCATATCATGTCACTATTATTATTTGATTGCATGTGATGTTTATCATGTTTTTGCATCTTGTTTACTTAGAACGACGGTAGTAAATAAGATGATCCCTCATAATAATTTCAAGAAAGTGTTCCCCCTAACTGTGCACCATTGCGACAGTTTGTTGTTTCGAAGCACCACGTGATGATCGGGTGTGATAGATTCTAATGTTCACATACAACGGGTGTGAGACAGATTTACACATGCAAAGCACTTAGGTTGACTTGACGAGCCTAGCATGTACAGACATGGCCTCGGAACACAGAAGACTGAAAGGTCGAGCATGAGTCGTATAGAAGATACGATCAACATGAAGATGTTCACCGACGTTGACTAGTCCGTCTCATGTGATGATCGGACACGGCCTAGTTAACTCGGATCATGTTATACTTAGATGACTAGAAGAGGGATGTCTATCTAAGTGGGAGTTCATTAAATAATTTGATTAGATGAACTTAATTATCATGAACTTAGTCTAAAATATTTACAATATGTCCTATAGATCAAATGGCCAACGTAGTCCTCAACTTCAACGCGTTCCTAGAGAAAACCAAGCTGAAAGACGATGGCAGCAACTACACGGACTGGGTCCGGAACCTGAGGATCATCCTCATAGCTGCCAAGAAAGATTGTGTCCTACAAGCACCGCTGGGTGACGCACCTGTTCTCCCTGCTGAACAAGACGTTATGAACGCTTGGCAGGCACGTACCGATGACTACTCCCTCGTTCAGTGCGGCATGCTTTACAGTTTAGAGCCGGGGCTCCAAAAACGTTTTGAGAGACACGGAGCATATGAGATGTTTGAAGAGCTGAAAATGGTTTTCCAAGCTCATGCCCGGGTCGAGAGATATCAAGTCTCTGACAAATTCTTCAGCTGTAAGATGGAGGAAAACAGTTCTGTCAGTGAGCACATACTCACTATGTCTGGGTTGCATAACCGCTTGACTCAGCTGGGAGTTAATCTCCCGGATGACGCGGTCATTGACAGAATCCTTCAGTCGCTTCCACCGAGCTACAAGAGCTTTGTGATGAACTTCAATATGCAGGGGATGGAAAAGACCATTCCTGAAGTATTTGCTATGCTGAAATCAGCAGAGGTAGAAGTCAAAAAGGAACATCAAGTGTTGATGGTGAATAAAACCACTAAGTTCAAGAAAGGCAAGGGTAAGAAGAACTTCAAGAAGGACGGCAAGGGAGTTGCCGCGCCTGGCAAGCAAACTGCCGGGAAGAAGCCAAAGAATGGACCCAAGCTCGAGACTGAGTGTTTTTATTGCAAGGGAAGTGGTCACTGGAAGCGGAACTGCCCCAAATACTTAGCGGACAAGAAGGCCGGCATCACAAAAGGTATATGTGATATACATGTAATTGATGTGTACCTTACCAGTACTCGTAGTAGCTCTTGGGTATTTGATACCGGTGCAGTTGCTCACATTTGTAAATCAAATCAGGAGCTGCGGAATAAGCGGAGACTCACGAAGGACGAGGTGACAATGCGCGTCGTGAATGGTTCCAAGGTCGATGTGATCGCTGTCGGCACGCTGCCTCTTCATTTACCTACAGGATTAGTTTTGAACCTTAATAATTGTTATTTGGTGCCAAGTTTGAGCATGAACATTGTATCAGGATCTCGTTTAATACGAGATGGCTACTCATTTAAATCCGAGAATAATGGTTGTTCTATTTATATGAGAGATATGTTTTATGGTCATGCTCCGATGGTGAATGGTTTATTCTTAATGAATCTCGAGCGTAATGCTACACATATTCATAGTGTGAGTACCAAAAGATGTAAGGTTGATAATGATAGTCCCACATACTTGTGGCACTGCCGCCTTGGTCACATAGGTGTCAAACACATGAAGAAGCTCCATGCAGATGGACTTTTAGAGTCTCTTGATTACGAATCATTTGACACATGCGAACCATGCCTCATGGGTAAAATGACCAAGACTCCGTTCTCAGGAACAATGGAGCGAGCAACAAACTTATTGGAAATCATACATACTGATGTGTGCGGTCCAATGAGTGTTGAGGCTCGCGGTGGCTATCGTTATGTTCTCACCCTCACTCATGACTTGAGTAGATATGGGTATATCTATTTGATGAAACACAAGTCTGAGACCTTTGAAAAGTTCAAGGAATTTCAGAGTGAGGTTGAGAATCAACGTGATAGAAAAATCAAGTTCCTACGATCAGATCGTGGAGGAGAATACTTGAGTCACGAATTTGGCACACACTTAAGAAAATGTGGAATAGTTTCACAACTCACACCGCCTGGAACACCTCAGCGTAATGGTGTGTCCGAACGTCGTAATTGCACTCTATTGGATATGGTGCGAGCTATGATGTCTCTTACCGATTTACCGCTATCTTTTTGGGGCTATGCTTTAGAGACTGCCGCATTCACTTTAAATAGGGCTCCGTCGAAATCCGTTGAGACGACACCGTATGAATTATGGTTTGGGAAGAAACCTAAGCTGTCGTTTCTAAAAGTTTGGGGATGCGATGCTTATGTCAAGAAACTTCAACCTGAAAAGCTCGAACCCAAGTCGGAAAAATGCGTCTTCATAGGATACCCTAAAGAAACTATTGGGTATACCTTCTACCTCAGATTCGAAGGCAAGATCTTTGTTGCCAAGAATGGGTCCTTTCTAGAGAAAGAGTTTCTCTCGAAAGAAGTAAGTGGGAGGAAAGTAGAACTTGATGAAGTATTACCTCTTGAACCGGAAAAAGGCGCATCTCAAGAAAATGTTCCTGAGGTGCCTGCACCGATTAGAGAGGAAGTTAATGATGAGGATCAAGATACTTCTGATCAAGCTCCTACTGAAATTCGTAGGTCCACAAGGACACGTTCCGCACTAGAGTGGTACGGCAACCCTGTCTTGGAAATCATGTTGTTAGACAACGGTGAACCTTCGAACTATGAAGAAGCGATGGCGGGCCCGGATTCCGACAAATGGCTGGAAGCCATGAAATCTGAGATAGGATCCATGTATGAAAACAAAGTATGGACTTCGACTGACTTGCCCGTTGAGCGGCTGAAAGAACATGCGGTGCCCCCATGTTTGGTTTTGGTAATTGATGACAATCTCTATGGACTAATGGTTGCCTTGAGTTATATTTGAAGGTTTTGTCCATAGGCTTTTCTTGGAGTACATGTGTTGGTTTCAAGGAGAGTTTGTGTCGACCAAGGTGCTATTCAAGGAATTACCTAAAGATTGGTCTTGTGAGAGGTTGATCAAGACTAAGTTAAAGAGTGAATCAAGTTGATCAACCCACAAAGCATAGAAGATGCACCGAGAGGGATCAAGTGATCCCATGGTATGGTAAGCATTGTCAATTACGCTTTGTGTACTAACCCATGGTCTTCGTGAGGGTTCTTTGTGGGGTTAGGTTGCGGTGTGCAAGTTCAAGTGGAGCATCACGAAGAGATCAAATGCTTGAAGCTTGCCGGCCATCGTGGTGACAATGGACTTGTGAAGATGTGCCGAAGAGTGGCTCACCCATAGTGGTCTATGGGGGAGCAATCATCTAGTCTTCATCGTGCCAACGCAATCAAGTAAGGTGGTCCAACTTGAGGGAGTCAAGATCGTCATCATCTAGCTCAAGTGGACCATGTGCAAGGCAAAGGTTTGCCCTTGATAGGTTTTCTATTTTACCGATCTCATGATGGTTGTTGGGAGACTGGGTTATAGGATCGGTTGTCGTACTATCAAGGGGGGCTCTCGATGAGTAGCTTGACCGTATCATTCATAGAGAGCTCAAACCATTGCATCCTTGCATCATCTTTCTTGGTTCTTGTTTGGTTCTCTTTGTGAGTCTTAGAGCTTATGGTCATCTTGATGACAAGCTTGAGTTCATCGAAAATGGAGTTCGCATGCTTCTTCTATGATGTTTTCGATGTTGGAGGTTTTGCCGGTTCTTCTCGGTTGGAGGTTTCACTCCTCTATTTGTTGGCATACCTCCCCTGCCTCTTCTTACTATAACCAGTCGCTGTTTTGATGCTACTCGTCGTCTTGTTTTCAACAAGCTTGAGTTTGCTCAATTCGGAGCTCATATGCAGAAGTTATGGCAGTTCTAGTTTTCTGGAGTGTGGTTTTTGTCCTGGACCCAGCGGTAGTACCGCGGGCCACAGCGGTAGTACCGCTGAAGCTCATTAAGCGGTAGTACCGCTCCTCGGAGCGGTAGTACTGCTTGTAGCCTCAGCAGCAGTACCGCTGCGGCTCCGTGCTCCTACTGCCTCGACCCTTGTGCGCTCCTTCTCGTGTCAGGGCGTTACGGCACTTGCTGCAGTTGTAGCGGTAGTACCGCTCCTCGGAGCGGTAGTACCGCTTGATGGCCTCAGCAGCAGTACCGCTGCGGCTCTGTGCTCCTTCCGCCTTGACCATTTTGCGCATTTTCTCGTGTCGGGTTTTGCGGTACTAGCTGCGGTAGCAGGGGCGGTAGTACTGTGTTTGCACGGTAGTACCGCGCTGCCTCCACGGTAGTACCGCTCTGGGTCCCAGCCCCAGCCCTTTTTCTTCTGGCGCGGCAGTACCGCTGAGGGGGAGTGGTAGTACCGCTTACGAGCGGTAGTACCGCCCTGCCTCCGCAGTAGTACCGCTCTCTGCGGGGCTGAGTGGGGGATAACGGTTGGATTTTCCCCCTCCTATAAAAGGGGGTCTTCTTCCCCATTGTATCTAATTCTTCGAGCTCGTGTTCTTCCCCCATTGTTGATCTTCTTCGAGCTTGCTAACTCTCAATCCCTCCATGGATTATTGCTAGTTTTGAGGGAAAAGAGAGAGATCTAGATCCACATTTCCACCAATCACTTTCTCCTCTATGTGAGGGGAACCCCTTGGATCTAGATCTTGGAGTTCTTGGTGTTCTCTTTCTTGTTCTTCCTCTCATTTTCCTCCCTAGCATTAGTTGCTTCGGTGGGATTTGAGAGAGAAGGACTTGGGCACTCCATGTGCCCTTGCCATTGCATTTGGTGCATCGGTTTGAGTTCTCCATGTGATACGTGGAAGTTACAAGTTGAGAAGCTTATTACTCTTGGGTGCTTGGTACCCTTGAGCTTGTTCCTCTTGGGTGCTTGGGCGCCCTAGACGATTGTTGGTGTTCGGAGCTCAATCATTGTGGTGCAAAGCTCCGGGAAAGCGTCGGGGTCTCCAATTAGGTTGTGGAGATCGCCCCGAGCATTTTGACGGGTACCGGTGACCGCCCCCAAGGGTTGCCAAAGTGTACGGGTTCGGTGACCGCCCCCAAGGGTTGCCATTTGTACGGGTTCTGCCCTCAAGGGTCCCTTAGTGGAATCACGGCATCTTGCATTGTGCGAGGGCGTGAGGAGATTACGATGGCCCTAGTGGCTTCTTGGGGAGCATTGTGCCTCCACACCGCTCCAAACGGAGATTAGCATCCGCAAGGGTGTGAACTTCGGGATACATCATCGTCTCCGCGTGCCTCGGTTATCTCTTACCCGAGCCCCTTTACTTATGCACTTTACTTTGTGATAGCCATATTGTTTCTTGTCATATATCTTGCTATCACATAGTTTCTTATCTTGCTTAGCATAAGTTGTTGGTGCACATAGGTGAGCCTAGTTGTCTTAGGTTTTGTGCTTGACAAATTAACCGCTAGGTTTATTCCGCATTTGTTCAAGCCTAAACCATAATTATTTTAAAACGCCTATTCACCCCCCTCTAGGCGACATCCACGATCTTTCAGCGGCGAGCCATAGAAAATAAATGGATCTTTAAGAAGAAGACAGACGCGGATGGTAATGTGACCATCTATAAAGCTCGGCTTGTCGCTAAGGGTTATCGACAAGTTCAAGGGGTTGACTACGATGAGACTTTCTCACCGGTAGCGAAGCTAAAGTCCGTCCGAATCATGTTAGCAATTGCCGCATTCTATGATTATGAGATATGGCAAATGGACGTCAAAACGGCATTCCTTAATGGTTTCCTTAAGGAAGAATTGTATATGATGCAGCCGGAAGGTTTTGTCGATCCTAAGAATGCTAACAAGGTGTGCAAGCTCCAACGCTCGATTTATGGGCTAGTGCAAGCATCTCGGAGTTGGAACATTCGCTTTGATGAGATGATCAAAGCGTTTGGATTTACACAGACTTATGGAGAAGCCTGCGTTTACAAGAAAGTGAGTGGGAGCTCTGTAGCATTTCTCATGTAGATGACATACTTTTGATGGGAAATGATATAGAACTCTTGGACAACATTAAGGCCTACTTGAATAAAAGTTTTTCAATGAAGGACCTTGGAGAAGCTGCTTATATATTAGGCATCAAGATCTATAGAGATAGATCAAGACGCCTCATAGGTCTTTCACAAAGCACATACCTTGATAAGATATTGAAGAAGTTCAATATGGATCAGTCTAAGAAGGGGTTCTTGCCTGTGCTGCAAGGTGTGAAATTGGGCTCAGCTCAATGTCCGACCACAGCAGAAGATATAGAAGAGATGAGTGTCATCCCCTATGCCTCAGCCATAGGTTCTATTATGTATGCCATGCTGTGTACCAGACCTGATGTAAACCTTGCCGTAAGTTTGGTAGGAAGGTACCAAAGTAATCCCGGCAAGGAACACTGGACAGCGGTCAAGAATATCCTGAAGTACCTGAAAAGGACTAAGGAAATGTTTCTCGTTTATGGAGGTGACGAAGAGCTCGTCGTAAAGGGTTACGTCGATGCTAGCTTCAACACAGATCTGGATGACTCTAAGTCACAAACCGGATACATGTATATTTTGAATGGTGGGGCAGTAAGCTGGTGCAGTTGCAAGGAGAGCGTCGTGGCGGGATCTACATGTGAAGCGGAGTACATGGCAGCCTCGGAGGCGGCACATGAAGCAATTTGGGTGAAGGAGTTCATCACCGACCTCGGAGTCATACCCAATGCGTCGGGGCCAATCAAACTCTTCTGTGACAACACTGGAGGTATTGCACTTGCCAAGGAGCCCAGGTTTCATAAGAAGACCAGGCACATCAAGCGTCGCTTCAACTCCATTCGTGAAAATGTTCAAGATGGAGACATAGATATTTGTAAAGTACATACGAACCTGAATGTAGCAGATCCGTTGACTAAACCTCTCCCTAGAGCAAAACATGATCACCACCAGAATTCCATGGGTGTTCGATTCATCACAATGTAACTAGATTATTGACTCTAGTGCAAGTAGGAGACTGTTGGAAATATGCCCTAGAGGCAATAATAAAAGCATTATTATTATATCTCCTTGTTCATGAAAATTGTCTTTTATTCATGCTATAATTGTGTGAAAGTGCAACTATCCGTAGGTGGTTTTGGTAATTCATAACAACATATAGCTCATTGAGCTAATGCTATTTCAAGATGATTATTTCAGGAAAGCTCAATGATTGGCATGGCATGGATGTGAAAGTGGAACCCTCAAAATGCTAAGGACAAGAATTGGCTCAAGCTCAAAAGTTCAAGACTCTTCATTTTATATTTTAGTGATCCAAGATCACATTGAGTCTTTAGGAAAAGCCAATACTATCAAGGAGGGATGAGGTGTTGCTTAATGAGCCTCTTGCTTTATGTGCTTAGTGATATGCCCCAAAATCCTCAGCTACTTTCCCATATCCACAAATGACCTAAACCCTAAGCCAAACTCGGTCATACCGATTCTGTCAATCCGGCGCCATCGAGTTTCACTTGTCATTTTCCACTGCCAAACCCTAGCAATTCGGTCCTACCGATAAGGTTCTCGGTCTCACCGAGATGGGCTTGCAAACTCTTTGTTTCCCTTTCGTAACTTTTCGGTCTCACCGAAAAGAGCGAATCGGTCCCACCGAGAATGCAAGGTAAACTCTATGTTTCCTTCTTGTAACTTTTCGGTCTCACCGAAAGAGCAAGTCGGTCCCACCGAGTTTGCCTGACCAACTCTCTGGTTAGCTAATTGCCGAACTTGGTCTCACCGAGTTTGTGCGATCGGTCTCACCGAGATTACGTTATGCCCAAACCCTAACCGAATCGGTCCTACCGAGTTGCATCTCAGTCCCACCGAGATTCCTAACGGTCACTAGGTTTACCATCTCGGTCAGACCGAGTTTGATGATTCGGTCCCACCGAGATTGGAAAACTGTGTGTAACGGTTGGATTTTGTGTGGAGTCTATATATACCCCTCCACCACCTCTTCATTCGAAGAGAGAGCCATCAGAACACATACATCATTCCTACTCATATGTTCTGAGAAAGAACCACCTACTCATGTGTTGAGACCAAGATATTCCATTCCTACCATATGAATCTTGATCTCTAGCCTTCCCCAAGTTGCTTTCCACTCAAATCTTCTTTCCACCAGATCCAAATCCTATGAGAGAGAGTTGAGTGTTGGGGAGACTATCATTTGAAGCACAAGAGCAAGGAGTTCATCATCAACACACCATTTGTTACTTCTTGGAGAGTGGTGTCTCCTAGATTGGCTAGGTGTCACTTGGGAGCCTCCGACAAGATTGTGGAGTTGAACCAAGGAGTTTGTAAGGGCAAGGAGATCGCCTACTTCGTGAAGATCTACCGCTAGTGAGGCAAGTCCTTCGTGGGCGATGGCCATGGTGGAATAGACAATGTTGCTTCTTCGTGGACCCTTCGTGGGTGGAGCCCTCCGTGGACTCGCGCAACCGTTACCCTCTGTGGGTTGAAGTCTCGATCAACGTGGATGTAGGATAGCACCACCTATCCGAACCACGGGAAAACATCCGTGTCTCCAATTGTGTTTGAATCCTCCAAACCCTTACCTTTACATTCTTGCAAGTTGCATGCTTTACTTTCCGCTGCCAATAAACTCTTTGCATGCTTGCTTGAATTGTGTGATGATTGCTTGACTTGCTCTAAGATAGCTAAAATCTGCCAAGAACTAAAATTGGGAAAAGGCTAAGTTTTTAATTGGTCAAGTAGTCTAATCACCCCCCCTCTAGACATACTTTCGATCCTACATTGTGTTATCCGGAAATCGTAATACATGTGTGAATAATAGACACCAACATGTCCCTAGTAAGCCTCTAGTTGACTAGCTCGTTAATCAATAGATAGTCATGGTTTCCTGACTATGGACATTAGATGTCATTGATAACGAGATCACATCATTAGGAGAATGATGTGATGGACAAGACCCAATCCTAAACATAGCACAAGATCGTTTAGTTCGTTTGCTAGAGTTTTCCAATGTCAAGTATCCTTTCCTTAGACCATGAGATCGTGTAACTCCCGGATACCGTAGGAGTGCTTTGGGTGTACCAAACGTCACAACGTAACTGGGTGACTATAAAGGTATACTACGGGTATCTCCGAAAGTGTCTGTTGGGTTGACACAGATCAAGACTGGGATTTGTCACTCCGTATGACGGAGAGGTATCACTGGGCCCACTCGGTAATGCATCATCATAATTAGCTCAAAGTGACCAAGTGTCTGGTCATGGGATCATGCATTATGGTACGAGTAAAGTGACTTGCCGGTAACAAGATTTAACAAGGTATTGGGATACCGACGATCGAATCTCGGGCAAGTAGCATACCGATTGACAAAGGGAATTGAATACAGGGTTTCTTGAATCCTCGACATCATGGTTCATCCGATGAGATCATCAAGGAGCATGTGGAAGCCAACATGGGTATCCAGATCCCGCTATTGGTTATTGACCGGAGAGTCGTCTCGGTCATGTCTACATGTCCCCCGAACCCGTAGGGTCTACACACTTAAGGTTTGGTGACGCTAGGGTTGTAGGGATATGTATATGCAGTAACCTGAATGTTGTTCGGAGTCCCGGATGAGATCCCGGACGTCACGAGGAGTTCCGGAATGGTCCGGAGGTAAAGAATTATATATAGGAAGTGCTATTTCGGCCATCGGGACAAGTTTCGGGGTCACTGGTATTGTACCGGGACCACCGGAAGGGTCCCGGGGGTCCACCGGGTGGGGCCACCTGCCCCGGGGGCCCACATGGGCTGTAGGGGGTGCGCCTTGGCCTACATGGGCCAAGGGCACCAGCCCCAAGAGGCCCATGCGCCTAGGGTTCAAGAAGGGAAGAGTCCCAAAGGGGGAAGGCACCCCCTAGGTGCCTTGGGGGGAGGGACTCCTCCCTTGGCCGCTCCCCCTAGGAGATTGGATCTCCTAGGGCCGGCGCCCCCCCTTGGCTCCCTATATATAGTGAGGGAAGGAGGGCCTCTCATACCATGCCTTTGGTGCCTCCCTCTCCCTCTCCAACACCTCCTCCTCCATAGAGCTTAGCGAAGCCCTGCCGGAGTACTGCAGCTCCATCACCACCACGCCATCGTGCTGCTGCTGGAGCCATCTTCCTCAACCTCTCCTTCCCCCTTGCTGGATCAAGAAGGAGGAGACGTCATCCGCTCCGTACGTGTGTTGAACGCGGAGGTGCCGTCCGTTCGGCGCTTGGTCATCGGTGATTTGAATGACGACGAGTACGACTCCGTCATCCACGTTCTAGTGAACGCTTCCGCTCGCGATCTACAAAGGTATGTAGATGCATCCGATCACTCGTTGCTAGATGAACTCATAGATGGATCTTGGTGAAACCGTAGGAAAATTTTTGTTTTCTGCAACGTTCCCCAACAAGGTTTTGTTGCAGCAATGGAAGTTCAGTCTACATTGCTGGGAAAGGTCCGTGAAGCTTAGAAGGATGACAAAGAGATTGCTGAGGTAAAAGATAGGATGAGCAAAGGAAAGGCCAAAGGTTTTTGTAAGGATGAGCACGACACCTTATGGTTCGAGGACCGTGTATATGTGCCTAATAATGCAAAGATCAGGAAGTAAATACTTCAAGAGGCTCATGACTCACCATACTCGATTCGCCCTGGAAACACCAAGATGTATTTGGATTTGAAGGAGTGTTTCTGGTGGACTGGTATGAAGAAGGATATTGCGGAGTATGTAGTCATAGGTAATGTATGCCAGAGAGTAAAGGCAGAGCATCAGAAACCAGCAGGATTACTATAGCCTATGCCGATACCCGAATGGAAGTGGGATAAGCTTGGCATGGATTTCATTACTGGATTTTCCAGAACCCGATCGGGATATGATTCTATCTGGGTAGTAGTTGATTCGCTTGACCAAAGTGGCTCACTTTATCCCAGTGAAAACCATCTATACAAGTGCGAAGTTGGACAAGATGTATATGACCAGGATCGTATGTCTGCATGGAGTTTCGAGGACCATCTTATCAGATAGAGGAACACAGTTTACCTCAAAGTTTTGGAATCAGCTGCACCAGACTTTGGGTACTAGGCTAGAGTTCAGTATAGCCTTTCATCCGAAGACAGATGGATAGACCGAGAGAGTTAACCAGATTCTGGAGGACATGTTGAGAGCGTGTGTGTTAGATATGGATCTAGTAGGGATGATAATCTACCTTACGCGGAGTTCTCATACAACAACAGTTACCAAGCCAGTTTGAAGATGGCCCCTTTTGAAACTTTGTATGGGAGAAGGATCCAGACACCGTTGATGTGGGATGAAGTTGGAGACCATCAGTTGTTTGGACCAAATGTGATCAAGGAGTTAGAGGAGAATGTTAAGTTGATTCGAGATAGACTGAAGGTAGCTCAGTCCAGGCAGAAGAGTTATGCAGACTCAAAAACGCAAGGAGGTAGTCTATGAAATTAGAGATAGAGCATGTCTTCGTGTGTCCCCTCTGCGAGGAGTTAAACGATTTGGAGTTAAGGGAAAGTTAGCCCCTAGATTTGTAGGACCATACCGAGTTTTGGAGCGTATGGGAGAGGTGGCCAACAAGCTGGAGTCACTCGAAGGACTGTCATGAGTTCATGATGTGTTTCACGTTTCCCAGTTGAAGAAGTGCCATGCAGAGATGGCCAATATTCCCCTATAAGGACGCTTGACCCTGGAAAGGATAATGATGTTCCACGAAGTGGAATATGGACTTCATAAGTATAAGTTTTTATCTCGGTATGTGGGATATCCCACAAGGATGAAGAGATAAATTACTATTGGATATAAAGGAGGTATGATGTCGGAAATATGGATCAATGGAAACTCCATGATGAGTCTGAGTAATCATGTCCTAGTTTGGTGCAAATCTATACTACTTATAAAAGAGCAAACATTATCTTCTCTAAGTGCACCCCACAAAACGTACACGGATACATTACCACCGCATGATTAATCCCACTAAACTCAATCTAACGGCTAGCCTTAACCGAATCTGTTCTCTGTGTGCACTTAGCAATTTACATTGACTGACCGTACTCCACCGCGAAGGAAAATATGAAAGTCCATGCCTGGTCAATTAGGAAACTATAATCACGGACACATCCTATTAAGAAACTAATCACGGGCACATCTAATTATTAGGAAACTAATCACATACCCATCCTATTATTAGGAAAAAAAATCACGCACGCATCCTATTATTAGCAAAATAATTACGAGCCATCCCATTAGGAAATTAATCACGGACACATCTAATTATTGAGAAACTAATCATGGCTGCATCCTATTAGATAACTAATCATGAACGCATCTAATTATTAGGAAACTAATCGCGAGCGCATCCTATCGTCTCCTATCAGGGAATCGTGATCGCGAGTCGCCAGCCGTCACCAGCCCACCACCCATGTGAGCCACAATGAGAGACACGCGAGGAGGAACTGCGGCTTCCTCTGAACACACTTCTACTGACTGCAACGACTTCGTCCACATCTTAGGCATGGTCTCCAGGAACCACCGGCATCCGCGTCGACTTCAGCTCCATCCACAACACCCACGCTGACAACCACCCACCGCCAAGGTCCTTCAAGTGGGGGCAACACTGAGTATCTTGGACCAGTGTAAGTGGGCCAAAAAAGTCTGCCCCACAGCCATGCATGTAGATTCGCCTGGTCGCCAACCATCATCGTCCCCAGGGCGGTGCAGGTCTCGGCCATTGTGCAGCAGGTGAAGCTAATCACGGTCCCATCTCACTCGCCCAAAGCCACCGCCGACTCCCTCAGCTCTGACGTGTGCTGCTCCGTTGGACACGCTTGTCCGGTACTCGCGCGTGGACGATGTCGTCCAAAGCTAATCTCGGTGCGTGGAGGCCGCCGCCTCAAAGCTGGACGACTGACTCACCTGCGTCGACAATGCCGCCCAGCTGGTGAGAGGACACGGTCGCCGCGGCCGCTCGCAGGCCTGAACGACGGAGATGCTCGCCTTCACGTGAACGCATCACACATACGCATTAATCAAGTAAGTATCGAGTGTTGTTTTTTTACTGTCATCACTACCTCGCCGGTGGTGACACATCTAGAAGTACAAGAACTACAGATGAGGCAATGAGAAATAGAGGAGCGCTGGAGCACACACAGAGACGTCCGCCTTCTTTCTTTCTTTATTTTTTCACTGATTTTCGTGTACCTGTAACAGACATCCGTGTTTTTTTAAGTACTGACTACCGGTTATTACATGGCCAACTCACGACTACATAGTGAACTCACAGACAAATTCGCTGAACCAAGACCTTACTTGCAGTTATGAAATTACATTTCACTAAAAAACCAGAAGTTTGCATAAGTTTTAATGAAAAAACTAAAGTTCGCATAAGTTTTACTAAAAACCCCTGAAGTTTGCATAAGTGTATTTGTTTGTCCAGCAGATACATGGCAATTATAATTTTACATGAGCATTTTCATACCGTCCTTATCTACAGTTGAGTTAACATGTTTTCCTGATAGAAAACTTGGACTACATACAAGAGAATCAAAAACTGCATGTTGATTATGATGATGATGAATGTAGGATATTTTGTGGTCATGGTAAATTTCATATCATTTAGTACATAAACAAAATTCACAATTTTATTTTATTACCATCAATTGTGTTGAGTTTCTTTCATATATATGTATTGACCCTCTTCTTTAAATTAGATGTGACAGATGCGGAATGAACTCATACCACATGATCGCATACGAGCAATTCAAGAGGAATTGGCGGGATTCTTTCTTGACCATGTCATACATAAAGAAAGAGAATAGCCATGTGGAAGTTGAAATTGATTTTAGATGTTAGGGATTATAAGAGATGTTATATTGTATATATGTAGTAGTGTCAGATAGATATATAAAAAACTTGTTCGATCAATCTCGGAGAAAGAGAGGTCACTTCTCTTTGTATATGTTCATGATGATCTTGTGTAATTCTTGACTAGAATTTGTTGGCACTAAAATGGTTCCTTAGCTTGTCCTAAGTGACATTTTCATGTGTGACTATACTTGCATAAATGTGTGCATATGAAGAATCATGATGAATCTTCTAACTAATTTTGAATTTTATACATTGAGAAAAGTGGGTGGTCTTTTAATACAGGAGACATGTTGATTAAGGAGAAACGATATTTCAAATTATTTGTACAAGTTGGAAATAAGAGATCGTGTAATTTATAGGGAAATTTCAAATTTATGAATAAATTGTCTTGTATTAAGTTTAGTATAATATATTAATCCAAATAGATGCATATTGCGTGTGCACACTTATTAGTTCAAATAGACGTGCGTTGCACGTGCACACTTACTAGTAGAAGGAAGGAAGACAGTACAATTGGATGGATTTCAGAATACTAGGAAGTTGGAAGTTGGACTAATGATCAGTTGCCCGATGATAAGTTCAAGGACTACAAGTGATGAGATGGGCCATAACCCACAAGGCCCCAGGACCTGCCAAGAAGCAAGCACATTCTTGGTGAAGGAAAAACCCTGGAAGAAGTTACGATTTTATCGACAGACGATCTTATAGGGGTTACGCAAAACCTGAGGGTTGTGAAGGAATGATAGATGTTTGTTTGGCTTGCAAAATTAATGGATTTATCCGAACTTGGTTCGTCGACAAGAGAAATTCTGCAATACTTGTGAGGATGACCGAGTGTTAGAATGCGAGATTCACTAAACCATATACAGGGTAATGATTTGGGTGCGAGATGGATTGATCATCATACTGACTTACCCTTATTATTCGCCTTGCTATATCGGATGGTAAATCTGAGTGACTTACCTATAGTAGAGAGACGATGATCAAAACCTTTTTTTTAACCTTAGAATGGCATAGCAATTTTTTCCTTGTACAAGGCAGATTTTGCCAACCGTAGATTATACGGTGAGGTTCAGCCCAGACCCATTCCCTGCAGGAGAAACCATAAATTGATGACCACCATGAGATATCGATAGTTGTTTAGTATTGGCGTCAGACCCGTCAGCTAAGAAGACCCAGTCACAGAAGAACCTTACCTAGATGAAAGACAGAAGAATTAAGGAAAAAGTTATGCTACTACCGAAAGAGCCCAGATAAGGAATTATCCTGAAGATCTGAGAAGACCAACACTGTTAACAATATGGATGAAGTATATGAGTTTTGATGGAACCGTAACCATGCTTCTAAGGGTGGTAGCACCCCAGACCCCCTCCTGCAACAATTGATGGATTTTGAGGAGACCCCCAAACCCTAACCTTTTTCTTGCTAGCCTCTCCGAATCTCGAGGACGAGATTCATTTTAAGGGTGGTAGGTTTGTAACATCCCAAAATTCTAAACTTTGGAATGTTATAATAAATAGATAGATTGATTGTTTGTTTGATTGTTGTGTGATTGATTGAGTGAAATTCGAAACTTTTTGAAAGTTAAATGAGAGGGAATAAAAGGACTTTCCCAAACTTTCACCTTTTTGCATTTTGATCTCCGTGAATTCAAATTCTTTTCAAATACAAAACCCTCGAGAGAAGATGATATGACTTCTTCCATTTAATTAAATGAAAAGGGGTTTTTGAAAAGATTTGAATTTTATTTGGTAATATTTCAAATTCAGAAACTTTAAGCAACTCAATGATTTCATGAGAGAAGATAAAATGACTTCTTCAAAATATATGAAATACGAGTTGGAAGTTTAAAATGATCAAATTTAAAGTTTGTTTGAAATTATTTTCAATTTGGAGTTATTTGGGTTTTATTCAAATTATTTTTCTCAAAAAATAAAATAAATGGAAAATAGGGTAAAATGATTCCCTACATTAGAAAATTGGAGAGAAATAATTTTGAAATAATTTTGGTATTTCTAAAATGATTTTATTGGGTTTTATTGTAGAAGTAGCATTGTTTGAATTATTTGAATTTTTGTGAATTTTATTTGGCACTAGAGAAATGTTCATGTTGTAGAAAATATTTTTCTAAAATTTTTGATATATAATATGCCTATATAAAACTTTTATTTTATTTTTCTTTATTCAGGTTATCCTTCCGTTTCTATTTTTTTTAAACTGTACGTGCGGCCCGTCCCTAAATGTTGCACACGTGCGCATCATAATACGAGCGGGCGTCCCACCTTTTTTTTCTTTTCCTACATGGGCCAGGCCTAGCTAGCCTTTTCATTTTTTTCTTAGGCCGAATTTTGTTTTAAAAAAAAAAGCTGCAGCCACAGCGTGCGCGCGGGCGGCCGAAGGCCTTCAGGCCCATGCGAGCCGCCTCTTTTCCTCTCTGTTTTTTTTTCATCTACATTTAGTCCCATATTGCCTAGCCTTTGAACTCTAAACCTCTTTTCATCTACGTTTAGTCCCACATTGCCTAGCCTCCAAAAATCATCCGATTCGGGTTAAATCAATATTTTTGTTTAACTAGATTCATTTAAAAAAATATTTCTCCTCTGTGGTGCGACTTCTGAAAATTGTCTCTTCTCTCCAAAGTCGTCTTTTATTATTTTTAATACTTTCGTAGTTTATTATTTTTAGACTAATACGATAGAATAATTAGATTATCAATTAGTCTACGTATTTATACATTAGACCTTAGCTGTAGCTATTTTTCTTCCGTAAAACAGCTTGGCCCTGATTTTTCAAATAGCCATAACTTTTCACTTGTTTATCCAAATTAGATGAAACAGTGCCTATAGCTTCGTCTTGTTTTCGCCTATCCAGTGAACCTGTCACATCAACTGTTTGAAATTTTCAAATTTCAAAATTTGTTTAGATTCATATTCAAACTTCTTTTGAACATAACTTGAGTTTCGTAACTCCGATTTAGTTGATTCTTTTTGCATATCGAAGCTCTTGACGTAAACTTTCTGATAAGGCCAAATTCACATAATTTTGCTACTGTTAGAAATTGTTTTATGTTGCAAGAGTTATTCGCTTGGTTTTGATGTTTTTTGATCTGTCTTCTTTGTTCTTCCCGATCTTCTGAGTGATTGCTTATGTGTGGTTACTATTGCTTGCTCACGATAGATTGAACGGAGTGTGACGAGTAGAACTATCAAGAGTTACGAGTGCGAATCATCTTTACCAACATTGCAGGCAAGTTCACACTTTGATCATATCCCTTTCATACCCAGTTTATGCATTAGTTTCACCCTCAAACATTGCATGAGTAGGATTGATAACATGTGGGTACTGGGAAGTAGTTGATGAGAAGAACCTATTGCCCTATTACATTCAAACCCTTGGGAGTTACTTCTACGCGTTGCTTATATTGCTATGCTTTGCTCGTAGACGTGGTTTGGATGAGTGAAATCCATGACAGATGTGAGATTGTTAATTAATGGTTCAACTTAAGGTGGCAACTTAAATACACATCTGGGTGGATTGAGGCACCTGGAGTACCCAGTGTTGCCTGTATTTTTGGAAATCCCGGAGTACCCGTGTGAGCTTCCTATGGAATGCCACCCAGGCTCAAAGGGATCATAAGACTATTTATGCTAGAAACTTCTGTGTGCAGCCACAAGCTATTATGGGCTCTAGCATAGTTGACTAAGTTGCGTGAAGCTCTTGAAGAGATAGACTAGCAGATGTAGTGGGTTGTAGGTGGTATAGTCTATCTGGAGTAGAGAGTTAATTCTTCTGAAAGACTGTGTCTCGGTCATCCGTTTCTCAAACATCATGTAGTGCGAGAAATCCAACGGAGGAGATCGAGTCTTGTGGGGAAAAGTGCGCAAACCTCTGCAGAGTGTATAAACTAATCATGATTAGCCATGTTCCCGGTTATGGACATCTTGAGTCTCTAGTACTTGGATTATCATATTGATCTCACCACGTTACTTAAATAATTTGTTGGGTTATTGATGTTAATTTGGGATTGAGTTGGAGGAACCTTCTCAATATTTATCAACCAACTTTGTAGTTAAATAAAATATATTCCTTTGAAGTAGGGAAAAATTGGCTTTTCACAAAAACATTATAACCATAGAGCATTTCCACCAGCCAAATATGCATGTAGTGATAGCCTTTATTCATCATTATCCTATGGTGTGAATTTGCCAGTACATTCAATGTACTGACCCTTTGTGGCTGCAACGTCTCATGTTGCAGAATTCTTACGACGAGTAAGTGATACTTTAGGGTTACGATTTCTACACTCAACTTTGCCGTTGGTGTTGACGGGAATCCACAACCTTGTTGTTACTTCCGCTATTTGGATTGAGGTAATAGTATTTACGTTACTTTATACATGTGATTTGCCTCTGTTATAAATCCTCGAGTACTATGTGTGTCAGCATACCGATCCAGGGATGACACTTAAGCACAGAGACTTGACCGTCTGAGGTCGGGTCGCTACAGTACCTAAACAGGATGACATGACAAAACTATATGATGTCTTTCTAAAATAGATTGGGATGAAATAATTCACATACATGTTGTCTAAGTATACAGGATGGGATGATATAATTGACACAATTGATTCATATACTAAGCAGCTGGCACTCACATGTATGATCTCTAAACTAAGAAGATAGAATTCAATATTGTGCATATGATGTCTAAACTAAGCAATGCAAGACACCATATGCATCATATGAGAAATATAAACATTGCAACTTAGAGCATACACCTCAGGTGGGATATAGGACTGGTCATCTATCTCTGAATCCTCCTCTGAGGAGCTCCCAGTAACCATCGAGATATATGCTTTAACAGGTACCATTGCCTGCTCTGAAGACCTTGTTTTCACGCCAGATTTTTCCATAACCGGCTCAAATGGCTGATACACACGAAGAGTAGTTCAATATACATAGATTGTCGACAAATGGAATACGTAATGAAAAAAAGATGGCATGAGATAATTCACATATATGATGCCTGGCTCCATGGCGGTGCATAATTCACATATATGATAACTGGCTGAAAAACATGGCGTTGCATAATTCACATATCTGATATAGAAAGCAAACATGAGGCATTCACACAAGGCTTGTCTAATCTAAGCAGATGACATGTCAATGCAAGACACCATATGCATGATATGAGCAATATAACCCAGCTAAGTTAGAGCATGCACCTCGGGGGTGGGGGGGATACGAATGGTCATCTCTCTCTGAATCCTCCTCTGAGGAGCTATCTGTAACCAGCAAGAAATCTGCATCGACATGTAGCACTGACTGCTCAGAAGACCTTGTTTTCACTCCAGATTTTCCCATGACCGACTCAAATGGCTGATGCACAGGAAGAGTAGATGAATGTATAAACATTGTTGACACATGGAATACATTATGGAAAAAATATGGCATGATATAATTCACATATATGATGATTGGCTAAACAGGATGGCATTGCATGATTCACGTATATGATGCCTGGCTAAAGAAGATGGCATTGCATAATTCCCATATACTCCCTCCGTTCCTAAAAATTTGTCTTTTTAGAGATTTCAAATGGACTACCACATACGGATGTATATAGACATATTTTAGAGTGTAGATTCACTCATTTTGTTCCATATGTAGTCACTTGTTGAAATCTCTAAAAAGACAAATATTTAGGAATGGTGGGAGTATGATATAGAAACCAAACAGGTGGCATTCACACAAAGCAAATCTAAACTAAGCTGATGACATATAAGATGTATAATGTAAGCAATGCAAGGCGCCATATGCATGATATGACCAACATCAGCATGCTAGGTTAGAGCAAACACCTCAGGTGGTAAACAGGTGTGGTCGGCTCCTTCTGAATCTCCATCTGAATAGTTATCTTCCTCTGGAATACAATCTGGAAATGCGGGAGGGCGGGGGCACTTCGCCCACCATGGAGCGATGTCTGCATGAAATTATATTCGCACACAAGGGTCTTCTCTTTTTCTCTACATGTTCAGTATGTTTGTGTACAATATCTGACATGCATAATAAAAAAAATAGTCAGATTTTGTAAGGCCTAAGGGGTGCATGCAAAAATCAAGACTGATGGTAGCAAACAAGTGGATGGATCCAAAACTAATGATAGCATGTAGATTATAGCTTCAGTTTAAAAAGATAGACAATGGATCATCTATTGTTTGTTGCCCACCCAACATGAACCACATAGAAGACCCCAGATGAACCAGATAGTAGACAGATACTATTCGTTGCTGGCTCGATATGAGACCCATGGGCAATTCAAAACTCAAGATTGAACGATAAAGTAGCAGGTAATAATAATAGATGTATAACGTAAGCAAACACGAAAGACTGCGACCTCTCTTCCGGAACTGTGTAGTCCTCAGGTTCATCTGCCCAGTCGATGATGGTAATGCAGTTGGCGTGGCTGCCGGCAACAAGGAAGATGATCTGAGGCGGCGAAAGGAAGTCTGCAGGGGGATCTCTACTGTAGTGAACGCTTTTGTCGATGGTGCACCTCAGGTGGGGTGGATGACGGCACGGTAGGAGCAGGACATAACGCATAGAGTTTTCTTTGACGCCTATCTAAAAATGAAGTAAATCTGTAAGGGCTCCTTAGAATTGGAGGATTCTATAAACGCAGGGACAGGAAAAACACAGGAATAGGATAGGAATGCACGTGCAAAACAGAGCATTTGGAAACGGATTTCAGTCAACCTGGGTGTTTGGCTGACATGAATTGGAAGAACAGAGGAATGGAGAAACAAAGTGATGCGACGAGTGTACAAACTCTTTGGCATAGCCTTGTGGACCTTAGCATCATGGGGTTGGACATGGAGGATGGTGATGATGCTGGTGTGACTGTCGAAGGCGGGGAAGAAGATCCGAGGCCTCTGGAAACGGCGCCGAGGGTACTGCTCCGCTGTGATGGACGGTTCCGTCATTGGAGGAGCTCCGCTAAGGTGTACGGCGACGAGGCTGAAGCATGACAAGACAGACAACGTTAATCTGAAGTGGGACCCTAATATCATCTGCAATAGATGATGTAAAATACATCTCCAAAAAGTGCTAGATGTAAAACGCATCAGCCGCGCCACGGCCGCTCCAACAGATGCTGTAAGTACTGTTCACTTTGAACTTAACTGAAGAAAATTAACTTCACAGTCGAAACTGAATTTTACTGTCGAAACTGATTGAACTAGTAATAGAGCATTGCAATAGATGTTTAGGGCGTTCCAGCACTAGTAGCAGAGAAGCAGTGATCTAAATCAGCAGACGCTCGAGCAGGGAATGCACTAACAGAGAGCAAGTCATGCAATAGCACCACGAGCGAGTGCTAAAGCAGCAACTCTTGTAGCTGCCGGAGGTTGTGCAGTAGCAGCAGCAGCGCAAGCAAGAGCAAGAGCAGAGCAGCAACACGAACGAAAGCAGGAGCAGTGCAGTAGCGTGACCGATAGCAAGAACAGAGCCGCAACACGAGCGAGAGCCGGAGCAGCTGCAACTAGTGCCGTTGTGGAAGTCGCCGCCGAGGAAGCAACGACATGGGGGAGAGACGTCGTGGATGTTGTGGCCGGCGACGGCGCTGTCGATGGAGACATGCCATGTCTGCTCGGTATCGAGCACTGGCAGCCCCGTGAGATCAAATAAAAGATAAAAAGCAGCGGTGAGTGCAGAACCTCCTTGGTGGCGCCGAGTTGGCATCGGCTTCATCGGAGGAATTGGTGAGGGTGCTGCAGTTCTGGTGGGGCAGGTCAAGACGGCACTATGGGGATTGAGGTGGCGCGATAGACGAGGCGAATGTTGGGGCAGCTCCTTGGAGGTGGAGGACGGGGCGGCTGATCCGGCGGGACGACGAGATTGACAACGGATCCTCATCCGGTGCGGTGGATGAGGGACGGCGAGCTGTTGCGGTGGACGACGTAGTCGGGGAAGAGTCTCGGGCTGGGCGGCGGTCGGGAGGCCGACGGAGGAGCGTGGGGTTTCGTGGGTTTTGGCGGCCTCGGTGTATGAATGGGGGGGGGGGGGGGCGAAGGGGGAGGGGGAGCCAAGCTTAGGGACGTGCTTGTCTGAAATGTAGGGTAGGTTTCCAACGTACCCCCACCGGTTTTGACACCTTGACATGGAGCTTCATTTCCGGCTGAGGGGTAGAAGGGGGATTTCGCGTGTCTGGGCTGCGGGAGTGATTTCAGATGAGGAGGGAGTTCTCGCGCGCGTCCAAATTTCAGGATAACAAGGCGCGGCGTAGGTTGAAGAAGCGGGAGTTTCAAAGCAGGTGAGACAAAAGATACTCGAGCTTGAAAATTTCGGGATAACAAGGTGCGGATTCCTTGTTTGGCAGAACAAACTTAACGTGTAAAAAAACAATTCATACAAGACACAAGAGAGTCATGTCCCCTTTTACTATATTGCTATAGATGCCATTGAAAAAACTACAAGAAAAATGTAAAAAAAATCGGGAGAACAAGATTACCCTGCACAATACCACATCGATTCGCACTTCCCTCAACGACAACAAAAAACAAATCAATTCCCACCAAAGAAAGAGTAATGTCCCTTTTTATATGATTACAGATGCCATGATCTTGAATTTCAATTTTTGAATCCACTTTATGTTGAATTCGAATATATCGTTAGGTGACCTTGCGGTTTATAATTGATGTAGTCGTACATTTTGATCTTCCATCATATATGAACATTTTACTCCACCATGTGAACATATATATTGTCGTCTACCATATGGACTAAATTTGAATCAATTTTCCTTATTTGAATACGGCTGTTATCAAGTTATACAATAATTTAAATATTATCTTGATAACAAAAAACATACATATAGCAGTAATCATATTTCACTATGAACTACATGTACCATACGCTCTCCAATTTAAATATTTGTATCCATTTTATGTTGAATTCAAATCATAGTACATTATTGGTCTAGGTAGCGAGATGTTTGGGATAATCTAAACCATGTTTTCATATGTATAATTTTTGGCTGAATTGGGACAAGTTTTGGTATAAGCCTCTTGCAAAACCGGAGATTCTCTCAACAAGCCTCGTGGTTACGAGAGGGAACATGTCACCTTTGTGTGCGAAACGATATACGCTGCCTCCCCCTAATTTTATTTACAGAGGCAACATAGAACTATATGAGTGCCCTGTTAAATTTTGGAATTATTTCAGGTTCATTTGTCCTTTTTATACATTAATTGAGTTTCTAGACTTTTAATGTGCATAATCTAAATATGAATTGCATGCACATGCTTCGGTGCACCAAAGTGGGTTGAAAAATCACATGTGTGTCCTTGGTTGAATTTCTAGGTCCCATGGAAGAAATGAGAATGAAATTCAAACATCTGTGCGTCATGACTCAGCTGAGAACATCAAGAAACTTTGATTTTAAATTCATGTACATCCAAAACTCGCCTGGAAATCATGAAACTTGGCATGGTGTCATATCATGGCACTAACATGTTGTGGTAAAAAATTGGGCCGATTTGGAAGCTCGTGGTTCTAAGAGGGAACGTGCCACCTTTGAGTGTGAAACGATATACGCTGCCCCCCTTGAGTTTCTTAACAAAGGCAACATAGAACTACATTAGTGCCCTATTAAATTTTGGAATTATTCCAGGTTCGTTTGTCGTTTTTATACATTAATTGAGTTTTTGGTCATTTAATGTGCATAAGTCAAATTTGAACTACAAGCACATGCTCTCGTGCACCAAAGTTGGTTGAAAAATCACATTTGTGTCCTCGGGTGAATTTCTAGGTCCCATGCAAGAAATGAGAATAAAATTAAAACATCTGGGCATCATGGCTCTGCCGAGAACATTGAGAAACTTGGTTTTAAAATTCATGTAAATCCAAAACATGTCTGAAAATCATGAAACTTGGCATGGATGTCATGTCATGGTACTACCATGTTGTGGTAAAAAAATTGGCCGAATAGGAACAGATTTTGGTATAAGCTTTTGCAAACCGAAGCTTCTCTCAAGAAGGCTCGTGGTTCTGAGAGGGAACGTGCCACCTTTGAGTGCGAAACGATATACGTTGTCCCCCTTGAGTTTATTTACAAAGGCAACATAGAACTATATGAGTGCCCTGTTAAATTTTGGAATTATTCCGGCTTCGTTTGGCCTTATTTACACATTAATTGAGTTTTTGGTCATTTAATGTGCATAATTCAAATTTGAACTACAAGCACATGCTCCCGTGCACCAAAATTGGTTGAAAAATCACATTTGTGTCCTCGGGTGAATTTCTACTCCCTCCTTCCATCTATATAGGTCCTAATGCGTTTTCAAGGCTAACTTTGACCAAACTTTAGAGCAATAATATATGACATGCAACTTACACAAAGCATACCTTCAATTTTGTATGTCAAAGGAGCTTCCAATAATATAATTTTCATAGTATACATCTCATGTGATATTAATCTTGTCAATAGTCAAAGGCTGTCTTGAAAAACACATTAGGCCCTATATAGATGGAGGGAGGGAGTAGGTCCCATGCAAAAAATGAGAATAAAATTCAAACATCTAGGCATCATGGATCGGTCGAGAACATTGAGAAACTTGGTTTTAAAATCATGAAACTTGGCATGGTGTCATGTCATGGTAGTACCATGCCGTGGTAAAAAAATTGGCCGAATAGGAACAAATTTTGGTATAAGCTTGTTGCAAATCGGAGCTTCTCTCAAGAAGGCTCGTGGTTCTGGGAGGGAACGTGTCACCTTTGTGTGCATAATTCAAATTTGAAATACAAGCACATGTTCTAGTGCACCAAAGTTGGTTGAAAAATCACATGTGTGTCCTCGGGTAAATTTCTAGGTTCCATGCAAGAAATGGGAATGAAATTCAAAATTTTGGGCCTTGTGGCTGGGTTGGAAACATTGAGAAACTTAGTTTTTTAATTCCTATAAATCCAAAACACGCATGAAAATAATGAAACTTGGCTTGGTGCCATGACATGGCACCAACATGCTGTGGTAAATTTGCAGTCCGATTTGCGAAGGCGCACACATTAACAATCAACAAAGTCATTTTGGAACAAGTGCTGTCACGTTACAATCGGAAACACAAGTATTATTGAAACCGTGGGCGTTCTACTTACTAGTACCATTTATGTGCCGCCACGTGTTCCCATTTTTTATTAGCTAGGAGGCGCCATGCAGGGTAGCTATTTGAGTACGAGAGGCGTGCGATCAGACCCCTGCGCATGCTTATCGGGAGGAGAGCCCTTTAACCTCCATCTGCCATCCACCTCTCTCCCAAGGTCTCCATTAATGGCGCCCGAGCCTTTGTTTAATGGCGTGGCTATGTCTCACTCAACTGAGATTTAAGAGAGAAAAAGAAAATCTGAAAGAATGGATCTTGACGTAAGATCCGACGGACCTATATAGCATCTACTGCGACTTATAGCAAGACTGATGAATATATAAGGACGATTAAATTTTTTTTGATCAAAGAAGGGTTTGCCCCTTCCGATTTTCATTACTGAAAACCACCACAATTCACAAGAAGTTCAGCACAACCCCAACCTAACACGAAGGACTAAAAGCTACCAGATTGAAATCGCAACATCCCAAGAGGCCAACAAAGGCCAAACATCCGCGCTAGAACCCAACATTTCACAACCGACGACACAATCCACATCCTAAACCGATTATTACATCAAAAGAAACCAAGAAACTAGTCTCTGCGGTGAGCGGCGATGAGCTCTTTCGTGTCCTCAATACGCTGCTTGAGAACATCCATAGATTCCTCCACTAGCCTTTGGTGCTCGTTGCGGAGCATGTCATTCTCGTCCATAAGTTTCTTGATGATGATGCCGATCCTCTTCAACAAGGCACTGGTCTCCTCCTGCTGGTCTGCACTTCGGACGATCTTCTCCCTCAGCAGGTCATGCTCGGCCCGGAGCCTCTCATTGCCCTCCCTTAGTTGCCAGATGGCGCCGGTAGCCTGTTCAAACAAGGCTATCATGTCATCCTGCAACCTCGCCGAGCCGGAGATTTGATCCATCTGGCTATGGACGATCGCATGCATGCGCCTATAACAGTCGTCGCCTGCCTGCGAGAAATTTTCCCAGGCCGCCGCGGCGCGACGGGAGATCTCTGCTGCATTCGTGGCGCGGCAGGACATCTCTGCTGCTTCCGCGGCACGGCCGGACCAGTCTGTTGCATCGACGGCGCGGCAGGACCTTCGTGCTGCTTCAGCGGCGCGGCGGGACCTCTGTGCTGCTACTTCTGCGCGGTGGGACATGTCGGCTACTCTCGCAGCGAGGCGGGACATCTCTCGTTCTTCCGCTTCCATGCTCGCCTCTCCCTGGTGGCAATCTCTCGACCCAGAACTCACGCTGGCCATGGCAGACGCAAGGGAAGGATGATGAATGACTTGTTTGTTTTTGTGGATGAGGAGTTGAGGAGGAAAGTGCAGTCATCTTGGCATACTAGTATTTATAACCGAGTACTAATACGCACCTAAGTGGGAAACCATTTAGGTTGTGATCGGTGTGAACAGGTTTGCAATTCAATATAGCGTGGAGTAATTTGGAATGTGACGAGACGCAGGCTCAAAATTTATTGACGGTTCTAGTTTCGAAGTGTGGCACTATTCCTAGATGGAGTACTTCTTTTTCTACTCCCTCCTTTCCGGTTTTATAGGGCTTATCTCAAAATTTAGTTTTCCATTTTATAAGGCTCAATTTGGCTGTTTCCTAACACATGCTCAAATTCCAAGGTGCATTAAATCATTGCATGCAAGTATTAACAGAAAATTGACCAATGCATGTACTTTATGCATGCATGCATTGCAATTAATGCATTGATAAACATAATTTTTTGAGAAAAACAATAGCCGCGTGGCGAGCTCTAGGCTAGTCTTTTTTAGACGCATTAAACCTATCTCTCGGGACTTCTCGCACGCACCATCGTGCTACCCACAAAAACTTATACTCTGAGTTTAGTAGTACGTTATACAGGAAGAGAAGAGGTGCACGCACGCACTCATCCTCTCACACACGCGTCTATTTTTTCTCAAAAAGGAGGATGATGACCCCCGCCCCCTGCATCTAGGAGTCACACATGCAAATTATTGAAATATATCGAGTGCAGTGCTTTGATGTGTCGCGTCAACTCGTACATCAACGAGAAGTTTGATTATCCTCTCCCTCGCTGACTTAACTGCACCTGCCTTTGGTTGTATGACAAGTTGGCCACACACCTGTCGGGCCCACCTGTCATACACGCAAAGGCAGGAGCATCCCTCCCCCGCCCATGAGCGTGGTGGCTGGCAAGACTAGGAGAAGCTTTCGCTACACGCTCTCCCTTCCGCACGTGGTGGACATGCAACAGTTCAATCGGTGTCAGATGGCCAGAAGCGTACTGTAGTACTCCTCCAGTGCAGTAGTATTCCATCATTGTTCGACTTCTCGAAGAGGCGAAGAGCCAAGCGCAGCCCGGACGCTCTTGTGGCAGTTTCATGTGTAGAGTAGTCTAGGATAGCGTGTACCGTGCATGTAAGCTTAAAATCGTTGGGGTCGGCTCCATGCTATGTGGCCGTCTCAAAGTTTTAAAAAAAATTAAAATAGTCTTCTGGCCCTACCCGAAAACTGCCGTACGTACTACCCGGGAAAAGCCCCGCCCTCAACTTTTAACTACGCGAAAATAGTTCGAGCTTGTTCGTTCTATATAAATACAGTACTTACTGTATGTTTATTCACCCTTGGGGTTGTTCAGCGAATGGAGGGGCGGGGAGCACAAGTGAACAATACTGTAGTACTACTAGTAGTAAATAGGAGTAGTACAGTAGTCACCTTAAATAGAGAGTTTCTTTTCTTTAATGCCACGTACACAAATTGAAACGCTTGTTGTGGAGAGGAAAAAGATAATCACTCCGCTATATATGGACGCAGGGGCCTGAGCGCTTGCTTTACTAGGGTTGCTCTCTTCATTTTCTCATCTTCTCCAGATATAAACAAGACAGCGGTAGCGACATTTTCTCTCTGCTCACCGCTGGTCATAGATCTGGCCGGATCCCTTCGTCTGGTGTGTGTAGAGGACTAAAAGGTGCATCGTTCACGCGGTCATCGCCGCCGAGGGAGGAAACCCACAGCTGCTGGAGGGGCCCGATCCTCTGCCCATGCCGTTCTCTCCGACACATGGCCGGCTCGGCAGGTCCTCCGACCCTTCTTCCTCCCTGTCGTATTGTCCGCATATCCGACCTACCACCGCCGACATCCCGGCGACCCTCAGGTATAAGTTCTTCGAAAGCGGCCTTGCTCTACTGCCCCATCTCCCCACGTGTCTGCATGTGCATCTTTTTATACTCCCATCAGCTCTTCCAAAGCCACCTAAATTTTTAGTGTTATTAGAGGTAAAGCTACTTCATGCATTGAATCTAGGGCTTTGTTCAAACAACGAAGAAAGGGGGGAAAGTTGTAGCATGAATCTAGGACTTGATTCAAAGAGGAAATAATATGGTGAAAGTAGTAGAGACAGGATACCCAACCGGTCTCTTGGTTGAAAAGGGAAATAATGGGAAAACGCAATACAAACTGGATAAGGAACATATCTATTATTGGTTGAAAAAAGGATAGAAAGTGGCGGCTGGTGGAAAAGTCAACAAAGTATGTCCAGGATTAGATTTGCTGCCATCATATAGTAAAAGGTCTCCAGGGTTGGATTTGCTGCCCTCACATACTAAAAGGTCTCAGGATTAGATTTGCTGCCCTCACATAGTAAAAGGTCTCCAGGATTAGATTTGCTGCCCTCACATAGTAAAAGGTCTCCAGGATTAGATTTGCTGCCCTCACATAGTACAAGGTCTCCAGGATTAGATTTGTTGCCCTCACATAGTACAATGGCACTCCTGCTGTTTTCCCCAGTATGATAAGTAAGTTGCTCCTTTATGCTGCTGAGTGTCCTGGTGTCCCCACGGTCCCATGCCCTTAAACCAACTCTTTAGCTGCTGTTGATTTACTGTGTCTGGTAAACAATCAATGCCACCATTAAAGTAATCCCATATTTGAGGAATCTCATTGTTGATCGTAATGCTTCTAGTAACATGAAGCATTGATGATGTTTTAAAATTTCTACTGTCCTTGCGTGATTTCCGAACATAATTAAGATGCTTCTTTTCATTTTGTATATGTTTCGTATATTCTAATTGACCAGCAACTGTTGACTTTCTATCTTTTTGTGCGGATAAGGATATCCATTTCATCTTGTTGCTATTGTGACCTTTTGGTGAACTGCACAAAACACTTTTTTGAATGAGTGTCTTGTGCAGTTCAACTAAAATGTCATGTGGGCAACATCTCTCAATTTTGGTGGAACTGCACAAAATGGTGATTGGAGTTTCCAAAATCTACGTCAAGTTCTGCTGGTAATCTCGTGCAACATTTTATTAGCCTTTGCAAGATTGAGCTGTCACTGTCACCACAATGGCACTTTATTTTAGTGGAACTGCACAAAAGGATAAGAAAATTATAGTTGCACCTTACATGAGCCGGACATCCAACCTTAATGTTCCTCAATTTTAGTGCAACTACTAAAGAAGAACCTACCAGCTCACAAGAGCAAGTACTTCTTGCTAGCTGAATGATGCAATCTTTGCTTCATTTCAAGTGAACTACAGAAAAACGCACATGAATTGAATCATGGAACTCCAGGCAGACCTCATCCAAGTAGAGCTGGAGGTTGAGTTCAAGGAGGCCACTATTAAAGCGAAATCATGCTCTCCTGTCTCCTTGTTTGTGTTGTGCAAACAGGAATACTCAACTACAGATGTTGTGACGGTCAAGAGCATTCGCCAAGTTCTTCGATTGTATGACATGGCTAGCCAAGATGGATTTAATCCCGATATTCACTTTATCAAAAGGCTCTAATGGGTTGGTTCTGAATCTTGCAAGCTGGGAATTAGTGAGATGTGTAGGCATCTTTGTTGTACTTATTTTTTGAATCTTATTTGTTGGTTTTGAATGTTGCAAGCTGGGAATCAATGAGATGTGTAGGCATCTTTGTTGTACTTATTATTTGGATCTTATTTGTTGGTTCTGAATCTTACAAGCTGGGAATCAATGAGATGTGTAGGCATCTTTGTTGTACTTATTATTTGGATCTTATTTGTTGGTTCTGAATCTTCCAAGCTGGGAAACACAGCATGATGATGCAGAGGACAACAACCATAACAAACAGTTCAAACTTGGTAGTATTATCTTTGTGAAAGTGCGACAAATGTGCTGATCATGTGCGTCCTAAGAATAATAATTCTAATTTTTGTGCATGTTGATCTTGTGGCACTGATAGAACGAGCGAATGCATTGCTTGTTTTAAGTATAAATTTCTATTAAAGCTAATTAAATTTAAGTAAAGTGACCACTTACTCATGTTATTATAGTACCAATACAGACCCGCTCGTGAACCGATGTGTGGCCGAGGGTGCATCTTCTGCCGGGCGTGCAGCGGACGAGGGAGGGGTAGTAACTGTTGTCGCCTGTACACACTCAACTTTCTGTTGTCGCCTGCTGGATATGGACTTCAGAAAGGAGTTCCCCTTTGAGTTCGCCATTCAGTCCTATGGCTGCACCAAGTTGAATGTGATGTACACCAACGATACAGACTCGGTGAAGCTCTGCCTCGCCTCAGTCCTATGGCTGCACTAGGTTCTGGAGCATTCACCTGTTTCATCGGCAGCGCCGACTGCACCTTCGCTACGGTGGAGAGAAGGAAGAACGTGACGATTCGGCCATCTCGTGCAACAAGCTTGTCGACATCCAGAAGCAATACAGGATCATCAGCAACGGGCAGGAGAAGGACTCCGTGGTTGACCTCGCTGGGACCATCATCGACCCCTGATACACCAACATGAAAGAAGACGACCTGAACATGTGGGTGGTACCTCTGAATCTAGCCTACATAACCTACACGGCCAAGGACGCATACGCATGCTATGACATGTATAGGCAGATCTTGGACATGAGGGCGTGTCTGCTTCTGTCGGATTTCGGGTTCTGGCAAACCCTTAAGGTTCGAACACTGGGGTGCGCGCGGAGATCACGTCCTCAACCTCCCCGTCTCACAAAGATCTAAACTACTAAAGGAATCGCACAAGAGACACAAGATTTATACTGTTTCGGGCCACCATTGTGGTGTAATACCCTACTCTAGTGTGTGGTGGATGGATTGCCTCATGGGGCTGGTGATGATGAACAATACAAGGAAGAACTACCTCGTGAGGGTCAGTTCTTGGCTGGGGTGGTGAACTGAGGATTTCAGTCGCCCTCCTCTCTCTCCCTTTTTCTCTCTCTGATTTCTATTCCCCTTTACCTAAAAGCCGAACCCCTTGCTATGTGGGCGGCCGTCCCTATTTATAGAGGCCCTGGTCCTCTTCCCAAATATTGAGCGGGAAGGGAGCCAACAATGGCGAGCTAATTTGAATAGGGACAACAAGTACATCTATCCTGACAAAAGGTGGTCTTCGCCTGCGAAAGACTCTGCGGTGACGCCGTGCTGGGCTCCATGGTGACCTCCGTCTCGTAGTCCGCTTGGTCCTGGTCTTATTGCACCAAAACGGCAACCTTTGCCTGATGCCTCGGTACTCCGCGGCTGCGCTTGCCCCCTTTGCACCAAAGAGGAAAGGAGGACGCTGCGCGTGCTGGCGCCCGCCTGGCGCCCTCGATCGTCATGGCTTACGTCACGGGCACCTCACGAGGCACCCTGCCTTGATATTTCTGTCTCCTCACGAGCCAGCCTGAGGAGGCTGCGCCTGAGGATGCGCCGTGTCGTACGCCTCGTGAGGCTTGGCCCCTCGCGAGGGTCTTGAGTCTTGTGCTTGATGAAGATGGGCCATGTTGGGCCCCCATTCGAGCCGCGCCGCAGGCCGCAGGCAGGCAAGTCTGGGGACCCCCGTTCCCAGAATGCCGGCAGAAGCCCCCTGGCCCAAGGCGCGCATAGACTTGGCCATGCCGAGAGGCGAAAGGGCAAGGGCGAAGCGCCGTGGGCCCTAACAGCCTACGGCCTTGGGCGCCGCGTGGCGGATGATGGGACGTGGGCGGCATAGTTCCCCCCACGCCCCCTTATTCTGCGCCTTGTCAGGCGGACTTGTGGTTGCACACAGCCGCTCCCCTTCTTGTTGCTCGGGCGTCTCCTGCTCTTCCTTCCTTCGCACGCTGGCTCCCGCCTCCAATCCAATCTCAAATCTTCCCCCTCCTTCCCATCGCCATGAATCCGACGAGGAAAGAGAGAGAGGAGAAATCCACTCCTCCGTCTTGCGTGCCGCCATCGGCGGCACCCGCCGTCGGCCAGTCGTTCGTACTCAACCAAGAGTGCCTGGGCAGGGACAGCTTGGCCCTGGCCTCCGTCTTCAACGAGTGCGGGAGGACGACAGCTTGGCCCACGTCCCACTTCTCCATCAACAGGATAGCAACCGAGGTTCCATGTTTCACCGACGCCTTGTGGGCGGGTCTGGTTCCCCCCTTCTCCGATTTCTTCAATGCCGTGCTCTCCCATTATCAGATCCACTTGATGCATCTGAGTCCTGAGTCCATCACCCTTCTTTCAGTCTTCGCCTTCGTTTACGAAGCCATGGTGGGCATCCCTCCTTCGGTTGCCTTGCTGCGCCACTTCTTCTCACTGCGTCTTGTCGATCCTTCCCAACGTTGGGCATGCATGAGCTTTGCTTCCGAGCCTGCGACCGAGGCCTCTGGGATTGACTTCAAACTCCCCCAGCCCACAGTCGGGTTCCGCGAGCGGTGGTGGTATGTTGACACAGGGGTACCCAGCCCCCTGCTATCGGAGCCGACATCGCCTGCTGTCCCCAACTCGGGTTGGGGCCAGGAGACGCTCAAGAGCCCCCTGCTCGTCTTCGTCTGGAGCCGCTTTACGCTCCTGAGGAAGCTTGGCGTGACGGCACCCAAAGTGGTGAAGGAGTTTCTGTTGTGCCGCGTCGCTCCCCTGCAGCGCCACTTTCGCCGGATGTGGGCTTTCTATGGAGGCGAGGATAACATGAGGATCCAGGAGGAGGACCTGGCTCCGGCGGTGTTGAAGTCGACGCTCTTGACCTTATGTACGGCCAGGGCTCGTGTACATGGCCGGGTCGGAACGGAGAAACAACGTCGTCGTCGTGTTCATGGGGAGTGAAAGTGCAACTATTCCTAGGTGGTTTTGGTAATTCATAACAATATATAGCTTATTGAGCTAATGCTATTCCAAGATGATCATTTTAGGAAAGCTCAATGATTGGCATGGCATGGATGGTGAAAGTGGAACCCTCAAAATGCTAAGGACAAAGGATTGGCTCTAGCTCATATGCTCAAGACTCTTCTTTTTACATTTTAGTGGTCCAAGATCACATTGAGTCCATAGGAAAAGCCAATACTATCAAGGAGGGATGAGGTGTTGCTTAATGAGCCTCTTGCTTCATGTGCTTAATGATATGCTCCAAAATCCTTAGCTACTTTCCCATATCCACATTTGACCTAAACCCAAAGCCAAACTCGGCCCTACCGATTCTTTCAACCCGGCGCCACCGAGTTTCACTTGTCATAGCCATTGCCAAACCCTAAGCAAATCGGTTCTACCGATAGGGATCTCGGTCTCACCAAGATGTGATTGCAATTTCTCTGTTTCCTTTTCGTAACTTTTCGGTCTCATCGAAAGAGCGGATCGGTCCCACCGAGATTGCAATGTAAACTCACTGTTTCCTTTTCGTAACATTTCGGTCTCACCGAGAAGAGCGAATCGGTCCCACTGAGTTTGCCTGACCAACCCGCTGGTTAGCTTATTACCAAATCGGTCTCACCGAGTTTGTGTAATCGGTCTCACCGAGATTACGTTATGCCCTAACCCTAACCATATCGGTCCTACCAAGTTGCATGTCAGTCCCACCGAAAATCTCTAACGGTCACTAGGTTTACTATTTCGGTCCGACCGAGTTTGTTGATTTGGTCCCACCGAGATTGGTAAATTGTGTGTAACGGTTGGATTTTGTGTGGAGGCTATATATACCCCTCCACCTCCTCTTCACTCGTGGAGAGAGAGCCATCAGAACACATCTACACTTCCAACTCATATGTTCTGAGAGAGAACCACCTACTCATGTGTTGAGGCCAAGATATTCCATTCCTACCACATGAATCTTGATCTCTAGCCTTCCCCAAGTTGCTTTCCACTCAAATCTTCTTTCCACCAAATCCAAATCCTGTGAGAGAGAATTGAGTGTTGGGGAGACTATCATTTGAAGCACAAGAGCAAGGAGTTCATCATCAACACACCATTTGTTACTTCTTGGAGAGTGGTGTCTCCTAGATTGGCTAGGTGTCACTTGGGAGCCTCCGACAAGATTGTGGAGTTGAACCAAGGAGTTTGTAAGGGCAAGGAGATCGCCTACTTCGTTAAGATCTACCGCTAGTGAGGCAAGTCCTTCATGGGCGATGGCCATGGTGGGATAGACAAGGTTGCTTCTTCGTGGACCCTTCGTGGGTGGAGCCCTCCGTGGACTCGCGCAACCGTTACCCTTCGTGGGTTGAAGTCTCCATCAACGTGGATGTAGGATAGCACCACCTATCCGAACCACGGGAAAAACATCCGTGTCTCCAATTGCGTTTGAATTCTCCAAACCCTTCCCTTTACATTCTTGCAAGTTGCATGCTTTACTTTCCGCTGCCAATATACTCTTTGCATGCTTGCTTGAATTGTGTAATGATTGCTTGACTTGTCCTAAAATAGCTAAAATCTAACAAGAACTAAAATTGGGAAAAGGTTAATTTTTTATTTGGTCAAGTAGTCTAATCACCCCCCTCTAGACATACTTTCGATCCTACAAGTGGTATCCGAGCTTTGGTCTCCATTTGCTTTGATTTCCGTAGATTTTGGTGGTCATAGCCTTGGTTTCAAAACCTAGGAGGGTATGGCATCTAGCGAGGGAAATTATCACCGTAGAGGTCCTTACTTTGATGGTACTAATTTTGCTAGTTGGAAGCATAAAATGAAAATGCATATTCTTGGACATAACCCCGCCGTTTGGGCTATTGTGTGTGTTGGTTTGCAAGGTGACTTCTTTGATGGGAGAGAACCAAACCGTGAAGCTAACGCGGATGAGTTGAAGATGTTGCAATACAATGCTCAAGCTTGTGATATTCTCTTCAATGGATTGTGCCCCGAAGAATTCAACAAAATCAGCCGTCTTGAGAATGCAAAGGATATTTGGGACACTTTGATTGATATGCACGAAGGTACCGACTCCGCCAAGGAATCCAAATTGGATGTGCTTCAAAGTCAACTTGACAAGTTCAAAATGAAGGATGGTGAAGGTGTCGCTGAAATGTACTCTAGGCTTGCTCCCATCACAAATGAGATTGCCGGCTTAGGAAGTGAAGAGATGACCAATAGATTCATCATCAAGAAGATTCTAAGAGCCTTGGATGGAAAATATGATACGGTGTGCACATTGATCCAAATGATGCCCAATTACAAAGATCTCAAGCCAACGGAGGTAATTGGAAGAATCGTTGCTCATGAGATGTCACTTAAGGATAAAGAGGAACTTCACAACAAATCAAGTGGTGCCTACAAAGCCTCATGTGAAGCCCCTACATCATCAAGTGAGAAACAAAACTTCAATGAAGAGTTGAACTTAATGGTGAAAAACTTCAACAAGTTCTACAAGAGTAGAAGCAAAGATAGGAGCTCCAAGTCAAGGTCCTACAATGACAAAAGATCTTCTAGTCGAGAGCGAAACTGCTACAATTGTGGAAGACCCGGACACTATTCCAATGAGTATACGGCTCCCTACAAGAGAAGAGAAGACTCTCCAAAAAGAAGAAGCAAAAGAGAAGAATCACCACCAAGAGAGAGGAGTAGAGATGATCGTTATGAATGAAGACACTCACGGAGAAGCAAGGATTCAGAAAGGAAGGAAAAATCATCAAGGAGCTACACAAAACGAAGACATCAGGCTCATGTTGGTGAATGGGTATCCGGCTCCGACTCCGACAACCACTCCGTGAGAAGTTATCACTCCGATTCTGAATATACTTAAGATGAAGGTGTTGCCGGTCTAGCACTTGTGTCAACCAACTCCTACGATATATTTGACTCACCAAATGAAGGAATTGGAAGATGCTTCATGGCCAAAGGTCCTAAGGTAACACACCCCGAGTATGTTGATTTTAATAGTGATGAAGATGACTTGTTAGGTGATGATGATTTACTTGTTGACAACTCTAGTGATGAATACTATGATGAAACGTCAATTAATCATGCTAATCAAGATAAACCGAATGACAATGATAAGGAGAAGATTGAGGCTCTAACTAAAGAACTAAACACTCTTAAGTTAGCTCATGAAACTATCTTCGAAGATCATTGAGAACTTTTAAGAGCTCATGAGAAGTTACGCATTGAAAAGCTCAATCTTGAGCAAGAGCATGAGTTTTTAAAGGCAATCAATGATGATCTCCGCAAGAAAAGTTCTTCTTACATTGCCAAGCATTTACTCTTATCCACTTACATGCCTCAAGTCAAGTCTAGTAACAAGAACAAGAAAGATTCTTCCTCTAGTAGTAACAATGATCATGCTAAATCCAATATTTTTGCTTCTAGTAGTTCTCTTGATTCCACTAATGATTCTCTTAGCCAAGTTACACTTGAGCAAGAAAATAGCTTATTGAAGGGAATTATAGAGAAAGGAGTGTACAAAAGCCTTGCCGGGAGTAAGCAATTCGAGGAAATTGTGCGCAAGCAAGGAAGGCATTGGAAGAATCAAGGTGTTGGTTTTGAACAAAAGTTCAATGCCAATGGAGTTGAGTGGGAAGAAGATCAATACCCCAAGACAAAGTTTGTTCCTCAACAAGAGAAGTATGATCCGACTTCCTTCAAGGGGACACAAGCTCAAGATGATCTTCCACCACAAGACTACAAGAAAAAAGGCAAGGACAAGCTTCAAGAGGAAATTGATGCATTTGAAGAAGCTCCTAAGACCTTAGTCAAGTGGATTCCCAAGACCACTTCAAGTTCCACTTCATCAAGTACGACTACAACTCCAAGGATTCCCATCAAGATGGTGTGGATCCAAAAGAAGAACTAGAGAGTTCTTGAGGGTGACTCCGCCAACATACTTCACTCTTATCATTTTGGCAAGAACAAGTGCAATCAACTTCCACATCTTGCACTAGTTCAAGGAGCCACAAACCCTCTTGTTGGTAAGACAAGGGACAAGGTAACCTAAAAGTTTTCATGGACATCATCTTGTGTGTGCATCACTCTATGTCTATGGATATCCTTGTTTCTTCCTTGTGGGACTAACCCATGTAGGTATTGAAAGTGCAATTCACTCAAATGGATAGCTCCAAGTGATCTACATAAACATTGAGCATCCACATCTTCAACATCTACATGAAGTCATCATCGACAAAACCCAAGGTTAGTTCATCCCTCTTAGGGGGGATATCACATCTAGGGGGAGCTTTACTCTAAGACTTGAGCTAAAGCAACTCTAAAGATGTGAACACAACAATGCTTTATGTAAAAGTGGTAACCCCACTTGAGCTTAAACGATGAGTATGACCTATGATCAAGTGTTCTCACTTGACTCCTAAGTCAATATACTCATATATAGATGACCAAGTCATCGCTAATTGCTTGATAGGTGCTAGAATTGGTTGTGCATGCTTTGTCACATATTTAAATTGCCATTTTATTGTGTGAGCATGTTGGTTGCATATTTTACTCATTCGAGGACATCCACTTGTTGTTTGATGGTTTGGTTTTATTTCCTTTTGCCAAGTGGATGGACAAGAATGCCTAAGAACCTCCTCTAGCTATCTATGCTTTTGTCGTCTCAAACTCTATTCATGCTACATCACAAAATTTGATCAAGTCAGATTCGAACCACTCTGTGTGAGGAGCACTCGGAGTCCCCGATTCGTCATAGACTTAAACTTCCAAAACCTCTTTGTGATTCTCGGTCTGACCGATATCCTACTTTCGGTCCTACCGAGATCATTAAGTTGATCTGAATTTTCGATCTCGGTGCAACCGATTTGAACCATTCGGTCACACCGAGTTGCAATAACTGTATACAGTTTTGCATCTCGGTGCCACCGAGTTGTTCCACTCGGTCACACCGACAGGGTCGGGCTATATATAGGCACGGGCAAAAATTTGGAAATTTCTCCGAACCCCTTTGCCCACGCGATAGCTCGCTCTGCCAACGTGGTCTCCGGATCGTCTCCTTGCCGCCAGCCGCCTCCAGTCGTTGGTCTCCATCGCCGTCAACGAAATTCAACCCCGCCGTTGCCGCCGTAGCGAGTCTCCGCCGAACTAGGGTATGGACTCGATCTTTGTGCTATCCCCAATCTGATTCCTAGCACATTGTGATCTTATTGTTTCTAGCCACGATTGAAACACTCCTATCCAGTCAATGCGTTCATAGAATAGGATTGATTCGAAAACTTTAGGGTTAGGTTTCCGCCGAAACCATCTCGGACCCACCGAGTTGAAAAACTCAGTCCCACCGATTTGGCTCATGCCATTGCACAAGTGAGACTCGGTCTGACCGAGAATTACTAATCGGTGTGACCGATTTTGGAACTTTGTGAAACCCTAGCAGTCTTGGTGCCACCGAACTGTGACTCGGTCTGACCGAGTTCACTAGTTTAGGTTCCAAAACTGCTTTGGTATCACCGAGTTTAAAAATCGGTAGATCCAAAATGATTTCTATGGGAAACTAAAAATAAGATTTTGAATCATTCTTTTGCAAAAATCTCTGCATTTTGTGATGCTCATCCACTCTACCTCATCTATAAACTGTTCACAGGGTCAGTAGTCAGCTTGTTCATCATGTTAGATCAGAGTGATAGCCAAAACCTGTCAGAGCAGCAAGTGCACATGAGTGAGGGCACTAGTCCCTCCAGTTCCTCAGATGAAGGCAGCAGGAGCACTCCTAGTAACTTGCCAAAAGCTGCCACCAGACAAAGGAAGAAAAGAACCTCAGAATCAGAGGATGAGGACTATGTGGCAGAAGAAGAAGCCACTTCCAAGAAAGTGGTTAAGAAGGAATATAGCACTGCTGCTGCCACCAAGCCAGGCATGAAGCAAAAGGTTCCTGCAAAGAGAATTCCAATGTCTAAGGCCAGAGCATCTACTCAAGTCCCTTTGGGATCTGAACCCAAAGAGGCTACTGCAGAAGGGAAGAAGAGGAAGGAGAGGATCAAAAAGACCACTGCTAGAGTGCTTGGGAGATCCTCAATCATGAGAGATTCTGAAGAGGAAGAGGAAGAAGAGGTTGCTGCACCAGCACCCAAGGCACAAAAGCTGATGGGTGATGCTATAAGATCAGGGGCTACTGCATCCAAGCCCAAGGAAGCACCCAAGGCTGCATCAAAGGTCAAGACAGCTCCGAAGAGGAACACAAGGAGCATACCAGCTGCTGAAAAGAACAAGGCCCCAGTGCCTGACACTGCAGAAGAAGAGGAAGGCCAAGTTCTCAGGAAGCTAAAGCCCAAGATCCCAGACCACAATGATGCTCATCCTGTGGCTGAGGACATGAAGATCAGAAGAGACTCAGGGCTGAGAAAGTGGAGAGCAGAAGATCCATATGCTACAAGAAGAAGAACTGCTATTGACTATAGGTTCCACACTAAGGAACAACAGGACTTCTATGAGACAGTCTTGTTGGATAAGAAGCCCATTGTTTGTGACATGAGATGGGTAGATTGGCAGTTCATCAAGGACAATGAAGAGCACTATCCTGGAGTGCAAGATAGCTTCAAGGCTTGTGGAGTAGCAGACTTTGTTGGGCAGAAGCTCACAAAGTGGAATGAAGAGCTGATCATGCAATTCTACTCCACAGCACACTTCTATCCAGATGGAAGGATTGTGTGGATGTCTGAAGGTACGAGGTACCAATCAACAGTTGCTGAGTGGGCACAACTCATCAATGCCCTAGAGGAGCATGAGGATGACTTAGACATATATGCCAAGAAGAAGATGGACCATAATTCTATGTCCAACATGTACAAGGAAATTCCAAACAAGGCACTTGATACTTTCAAGTTTGGGTCTGTACATTATCTTCTGTCAGGGTTGCCAACTATCAATTGGATTTTGAGGCACACTCTGTTGCCCAAGTCAGGTGATCACAAGATGATCAGAGGCCATGCAATCAACTTGCTTCATATCTTTGATGTGCCACAGAAATTCAAAGTCATGAGCCTCATGCTAGAGACCATCAAAAGAATTGCAGCAGATCAGAAGAGGAGCTGTGGTTATGCCCCTCAGATCCAGGAGCTAATTAACTCCAAGATGGGCACAAGCATATACCTATTGGACAAGGAACATTTGCCTATTCATCCAGATTTTGAAGATAATGAAGTTGTGATGAACAAGGATGATCCATCATCAGTTCATGCTCAAGCACAGAAGGAGAAGGCAAGGAAGGAGAAAGCTGCCAAGATGCCAACTCAAGAGGAGGCATCTGAGTATTTCCTGAAAAACAAGCAAGAGCAGCTTAGTTACTTGATTTCTTCCACACCAAGGATTGAGAAAGGACTGGCCACCCTCACTCAAAATCAGGTGAGCTTAGAGAGGATCATAGAACAAAAGTTCTATGACATGGATGTCAAAGTAATAGAGATTCAGTCTGCAGTGGAGCAACTTCAAGATGACATGCAGGAGAGGAGAGGGAAGACTACAACTGATGCATTTGCCAGAGTGCCACGAGCTCAGAGGTCGACTGCAATGCCAGTTCCTGACACCAGAGCCACCACCTCAGCTCCAGCCACAACACCAACCCAACCAGCTCCAGCATCTACTTCAGCTCCAGCTCCAACCACGTCTACAGAAGCCTTCGTCCTTGGAGTGATCCAGACTCCACCACCACCAGAAGATCAAGCCTGAGAGTCAATCTAGCACTATGCATTTTCTAGGAACTTTTTGGTAACTTGTTGCCAAAGGGGGAGAAAAATGTATAGATCATAGGCTTCGAGAGAGAGTGTGTTGCCTTTATTCTCTCTTGCTTTATTTGGTGTTTTTTTAAACTTTGTTTGCTTTTGGTTGAGATACTTTGATATGCTTGTGAGACATTGATGATCATGTGTTTGATCATAAGCTACACTTATGCATGCTTGATATATCTTATCTATCTTATGTGATCATTCACTTTCTTTGGTGATGAGTGCATGTATTTCATTCTTATCTTTTTGAGTGCTCCACCAAGATGTATGTGACATGGAAGAGTAACCCATGACTCTAACTCTGTGTGCATTTGCAGTCCAAAGCAAATTTAAATATGCACAAATTTAGGGGGAGCTCTTACTTATCACATACTTCTCAAAGCAACGATATATTTCATTCTTATTATTATTTGTCGAAGCTTTGATCTATATGTTGTCATCAATTACCAAAAAGGGGGAGATTGAAAGTGCAACTATCCCTAGGTGGTTTTGGTAATTCATAACAACATATAGCTCATTGAGCTAATGCTATTCCAAGATGATCATTTCAGGAAAGCTCAATGATTGGCATGGCATGGATGGTGAAAGTGGAACCCTCAAAATGCTAAGGACAAAGGATTGCTCTAGCTCATATGCTCAAGACTCTTCTTTTTACATTTTAGTGGTCCAAGATCACATTGAGTCCATAGGAAAAGCCAATACTATCCAAGAGGGATGAGGTGTTGCTTAATGAGCCTCTTGCTTCATGTGCTTAATGATATGCTCCAAAATCCTCAGCTACTTTCCCATATCCACATTTGACCTAAACCCAAAGCCAAACTCGGCCCTACCGATTCTTTCAACCCGGCGCCACCGAGTTTCACTTGTCATAGCCATTGCCAAACCCTAAGCAAATCTGTTCTACCGATAGGGATCTCGGTCTCACCGCGATGGGATTGCAATTTCTCTGTTTCCTTTTCGTAACTTTTCGGTCTCACCGAAAGAGCGGATCAGTCCCATCGAGATTGCAATGTAAACTCACTATTTCCTTTTCGTAACATTTCGGTCTCACCGAGAAGTGCGAATCGGTCCCACCGAGTTTGCCTGACCAACCCTCTAGTTAGCTTATTACCAAATCAGTCTCACCGAGTTTGTGTTATCGGTCTCACCGAGATTACATTATGCCCTAACCCTAACCATATCGGTCCTACCGAGTTGCATGTCAGTCCCATCGAAAATCTCTAATGGTCACAAGGTTTACTATTTCAGTCCGACCGAGTTTGTTGATCCGGTTCCACCGAGATTGGTAAATTGTGTGTAACAGTTGGATTTTGTGTGGAGGCTATATATACCCCTCCACCTCCTCTTCACTTGTGGAGAGAGCCATCAGAACACATCTACACTTCCAACTCATATGTTCTGAGAGAGAACCACCTACTCATGTGTTGAGGCCAAGATATTCCATTCCTACCACATGAATCTTGATCTCTAGCCTTCCCCAAGTTGCTTTCCACTCAAATCTTCTTTCCACCAAATCCAAATCCTATGAGAGAGAATTGAGTGTTGGGGATGAAGGAAATATGCCCTAGAGGCAATAATAAAGTTATTATTTATTTCCTTATATCATGATAAATGTTTATTATTCATGCTAGAATTGTATTAACCGGAAACATAATACATGTGTGAATACGTAGACAAATAGAGTGTCACTAGTATGCCTCTACTAGACTAGCTCGCTAATCAAAGATGGTTATGTTTCCTAACCATGAACAAAGAGTTGTTATTTGATTAACGAGGTCACATCATTAGTTGAATGATCTGATTGACATGACCCATTCCATTAGCTTAGCACCCGATCGTTTAGTATGTTGCTATTGCTTTTCTTCATGACTTATACATGTTCCTATAACTATGAGATTATGCAACTCCCGTTTACCAGAGGAACACTTTGGGTACTACCAAACGTCACAATGTAACTGGGTGATTATAAAGGAGTACTACAGGTGTCTCCAATGGTAAATGTTGGGTTGGCGTATTTCAAGATTAGGGTTTGTCACTCCGATTGTCGGAGAGGTATCTCTGGGCCCTCTCGGTAATACACATCACATAAGCCTTGCAAGCATAATAACTAAGATGTTAGTTATGAGATGATGTATTACGGAATGAGTAAAGAGACTTGCCAGTAACGAGATTGAACTAGGTATTGGATACCGACGGTCGAATCTCGGGCAAGTAACATACCGATGACAAAGGGAACAACATATGTTGTTATGCGGTCTGACCGATAAAGATCTTCGTAGAATATGTAGGAGCCAATATGGGCATCCAGGTCCCGCTATTGGTTATTGACCGGAGACGTGTCTCGGTCATGTCTACATTGTTCTCGAACCATAGGGTCCGCACGCTTAACGTTACGATGACAGTTATTATGAGTTTATGCATTTTGATGTACCGAAGGTTGTTCGGAGTCCCGGATGAGATCACGGACATGACGAGGAGTCTCGAAATGGTCGAGACGTAAAGATTGATATATTGGAAGCCTATGTTTGGACATAGGAAGTGTTCCGGGTGAAATCGGGATTTTACCGGAATACCGGGAGGGTTACCGGAACCCCCCGGGAGACTAATGGGCCTATTGGGCCTTAGTGGAAAAGAGAAAAGGGGCAGCCCACAGCTAGCCGCGCGCCCCCCCTTCCCCAAGTCCTAGTAGGACTAGGAGAAGGGGCCGACCCCCCTCTCTCTCCTTTCCCCCTTGAGAGTCCTAGTTGGAATAGGATTGGAGGGGGGAGTCCTACTCCCGGTAGGAGTAGGACTCCCCCTGCGCCTCCCTCTCTCTGGCCGGCCAGCCCCCCTCCCTCCAACCTTTATATACGGGGGCAGGGGACACCCCAAGACACACAAGTTGATCCTTGAGATCGTTCCTTAGCCGTGTGCGGTGCCCCCTGCCACCAAATTCACCTCGATCATACCGTTGTAGTGCTTAGGCGAAGCCCTGCGTCGGTAGTACATCAAGATCGTCATCACGCCGTCGTGCTGACGAAACTCTTCCTCGACGCTTTGCTGGATCGGAGCCCGAGGATCGTCATCGAGCTGAACGTGTGCTAAGAACTCGGAGGTGCCGGAGTAACGGTGCTTGGATCGGTCGGATCGGGAAGAAGACGTACGACTACTTCCTCTACGTTGTGTGATCGCTTCCGCAGTCGGTCTGCGTTGGTACGTAGACAACACTCTCCCCTCTCGTTGCTGTGCATCACCATGATCTTGCGTGTGCGTAGGAAAATTTTCGAAATTACTACGTTCCCCAACAGTGGTATCAGAGCCTAGGTTTTATGGTTTGATGTTATTTGCACGAGTAGAACACAAGTGAGTTGTGGGCGATACAAGTCATACTGCCTACCAGCATGTCATACTTTGGTTCGGCGGTATTGTTGGGTGAGACGATCCGGACCAACCTTACGCGTACTCTTACGCGAGACCGGTTCCCTCGACGTGCTTTGCACATAGATGGCTTGCGGAAGACTGTCTCTCCAACTTTAGTTGAACCAAGTGTGACTACGCCCGGTCCTTGAGAAGGTTAAAACGGAGTCTATTTGACGAACTATCGTTGTGGTTTTGATGCGTAGGTGAGATGAGTTCTTACTTAAGCCCGTAGCAGCCACGTAAAACTTGCAACAACAAAGTAGAGGACGTCTAACTTGTTTTTGCAGGGCATGTTGTGATGTGATATGGTCAAGGCATGATGCTGATTTTATTGTATGAGATGATCATGTTTTGTAACCGAGTTATCGGCAACTGGCAGGAGCCATATGGTTGTCGCTTTATTGTATGCAATGCAATCACGATGTAATGCTTTACTTTATTACTAAGCGGTAGTGATAGTCGTGGAAGCATAAGATTGGCGAGACGACAACGATGCTACGATGGAGATCAAGGTGTCGCGCCGGTGACGATGGTGATCATGACGGTGCTTCGGAGATGGAGATCACAAGCACAAGATGATGATGGCCATATCATATCACTTATATTGATTGCATGTGATGTTTATCCTTTTATGCATCTTATCCTGCTTTGATTGACGGTAGCATTATAAGATGATCTCTCACTAAATTATCAAGAAGTGTTCTCCCTGAGTATGCACCGTTGCCAAAGTTCGTCGTGCCCAGACACCACGTGATGATCGGGTGTGATAAGCTCTACGTCCAAATACAACGGGTGCAAAACAGTTGCACACGCAGAATACTCAGGTTATACTTGACGAGCCAAGCATATACAGATATGGCCTCGGAACACGGAGACCGAAAGGTCGAGCGTGAATCATATAGTAGATATGATCAACATAACGATGTTCACCATTGAAAACTAGTCCATCTCACGTGATGATCGGTTATGGTTTAGTTGATTTGGATCACGTGATCACTTAGAGGATTAGAGGGATGTCTATCTAAGTGGGAGTTCTTAAGTAATATGATTAAATTGAACTTAAATTTATCATGAACTTAGTCCTGGTAGTATTTTGCAAATCATGTTGTAGATCAATAGCTCGCGTTGTTGCTTCCCTGTGTTTATTTTGATATGTTCCTAGAGAAAATTGTGTTGAAAGATGTTAGTAGCAATGATGCAGATTGGATCCGTGATCTGAGGTTTATCCTCATTGCTGCACAGAAGAATTATGTCCTTGATGCACCGCTAGGTGACAGACCTATTGCAGGAGCAGATGCAGACGTTATGAACGTTTGGCTAGCTCAATATGATGACTACTTGATAGTTTAGTGCACCATGCTTAACGGCTTAGAATCGGGACTTCAAAGACGTTTTGAACGTCATGGACCAAATGAGATGTTCCAGGAGTTGAAGTTAATATTTCAAGCAAATACCTGAGTTGAGAGACATGAAGTCTCCAGCAAGTTCTATAGCTAAAAGATGGAGGAGAATCGCTCAACTAGTGAGCATGTGCTCAGATTGTCTGGGTACTACAATCGCTTGAATCAAGTGGGAGTTAATCTTCCAGATAAGATAGTGATTGACAGAATTCTCTAGTCATCATCACTAAGTTAGTAGAACTTCGTGATGAACTATAATATGCAAGGGATAACGGAAACAACTCCCAAGCTCTTCGTCATGCTGAAATCAACGAAGGTAGAAATCAAGAAAAACATCAAGTGTTGATGGTTGACAAGACCACTAGTTTCAAGAAAAGGGCAAAGGTAAGAAGGGGAACTTCAAGAAGAACGGCAAGCAAGTTGCTGCTCAAGTGAAGAAGCCCAAGTCTGATCCTAAGCCTGAGACTAAGTGATTCTACTGCAAAGGGACTGGTCACTGGAAGCGGAACTACCCCAAGTGATTGGCGGATAAGTAGGATGGCAAAGTGAACATAAGTATATTTGATATACATGTTATTGATGTGTACTATACTGGTGTTTATAGCAACCCCTCAGTATTTGATGCTAGTTCAGTTGCTAAGATTAGTAACTTGAAACGGGAGTTGCAGAATAAACAGAGACTAGTTAAGGGTGAAGTGACGATGTGTGTTGGAAGTAGTTCCAAGATTGATATGATCATCATCGCACACTCCCCTATACTTTCGGGATTAGTGTTGAACTTAAATAAGTGTTATTTGGTTTTTGCGTTGAGCGTGAATATTATTTGATCATGTTTATTGCAATACAGTTATTCATTAAAGTCAGAGAATAATTGTTGTTCTATTTACATGAATAAAACCTTCGATGGTCATACACCCAATGAAACAAGTTCGTTGGATCTCGATCATAGTGATACATATATTTATAATATTGAAACCAAAAAGATTCAAAGTTAATAATGATAGTGCAACTTATTTGTGGCACTGCCGTTTAGGTCATATTGGTATAAAGAGCATGAAGAAACTCCATGCTGATGGGCGTTCGAAATCACTTGATTATGAATCACTTGATGCTTGCGAACCATGCCTTTTGGGCAAGATGACTAAAACTCCGTTCTTCGGAACAATGGAGCGAGCAACAGATTTGTTGGAAATCATACATACTGATGTATGTGGTCCGATGAATATTGAGGCTCGCGACAGGTATCATTATTTTCTGATCTTCACAGATGATTTGAGCAGATATGAGTATATCTACTTGATGAAACTTAAGTCTGAAACATTTGAAAAGTTCAAAGAATTTCAGAGTGAAGTGGAAAATCATCATGACAAGAAAATAAAAGTTTCTACGATATGATCGTAGAGGTAAAATATTTGAGTTACGAGTTTGGTCTTCAGTTAAAACAATGTGAAATAGTTTCACTACGCACGCCACCTGGAACACCACAGCATAATGGTGTGTCCGAACGTCATAACCGTACTTTATTGGATATAGTGCAATCTATGATGTTTCTTACCGATTTACCACTATTGTTTTTGGGGTCATGCATTAGAGACAGCTGCATTCACGTTTAAAAAAAAGGGGCACCATCTATATCCGTCGAGACGACGCCTTATGAACTATGGTTTGGCAAGAAACCAAAGTTGTCGTTTCTTAAAGTTTGGGGTTGCGATGCTTATATGAAAAAGTTTCATCCTGATAAGCTCAAACTCAAATCGGAGAAGTGCGTCTTCATAGGATATCCAAAGGAAACTATTGGATACACCTTCTATCACAGATCCTAAGGCAAGACATTCATTGCTTATAATGGATCCTTTCTAGAGAAGGAGTTTCTCCCGAAAGAAGTGAGTGGGAGGAAAGTAGAACTTGACGAGGTAACTGTACCTGCTCCCTTATTGGAAAATAGTACATCACAGAAAACTGTTTCTGCGACACCTATACCAATTAGTGAGGAAGCTAATGATGATGATCATGAAGCTTCAGGACAAGATACTACTGAACCACGTAGATCAACCAGAGTGAGATCCGCACCAGAGTGGTACGGTAATCCAGTTCTGGAAGTCATGCTACTAGATCATGATGAACCTACGAACTATGAAGAAGCGATGGTGAGCCCAGATTCTGCGAAATGGTTTGAGGCCATGAAATCTGAGATATGATCCATGTATAAGAACAAAGTATGGACTTTGATGGATTTGCCCGATGATCGGCAAACCATAGAAAATAAATGGATCTTCAAGAGGAAGACGGACGCTGATAGTAGTGTTACTATCTACAAAGCTAGAATTGTCGAAAAAGGTTTTCGACAAGTTCAAGGTGTTGACTACGATGAGTTTTTCTCACTCGTATCTATGCTTAAGTCTGTCCGAATCATGTTGGCAATTGCCGCATTTTATGAAATCTGGCAAATGGATAAACAAAACTGCATTCCTTAATGGATTTATTAAAGAAGAGTTGTATGTGATGCAACTAGAAGGTTTTGTCAATCCGAAAGGTGCTAACAAAATGTGCAAGCTCCAGCGATCCATCTGTGGACTGGTGCAAGCATCTCGGGGTTGGAATATACGCTTTGATAAGTTGATCAAAGCATATAGTTTTATACAGACTTGCGGTGAAGCCTGTATTTACAAGAAAGTGAGTGGGAGCACTACAACATTTCTGATAAGTATATGTGAATGACATATTGTTGATCGGAAATAATGTAGAATTATTCTGTAAAGCATAAAGGAGTGTTTGGAAGGAGTTTTTCAAAGAAAGACTTCGGTGAAGCTGCTTACATATTGAGCTTCAAGATCTATAGAGATAGATCAAGACGCTTGATAAGTTCTTTCAATGAGTACATACCTTGACAAAGATTTTGAAGTAGTTCAAAATGGAGCAGTCAAAGAAAGAGTTCTTGCCTGTATTATAAGGTGTGAAGTTGAGTAAGACTCAAAGCCCGACCACGGCAGAAGATAGAAAGAGAATGAAAGTCATTCCCTATGCCTTGGCCATAGGTTCTATAAAGTATGTCATGCTGTATACCAGATCTATTGTATACCCTGCACTGATTTGGCAAGGGAGTACAATAGTGATCTAGGAGTAGATCACTGGACAGCGGTCAGAATTATCCTTAGTGAAATAAGGATATGTTTCTCGATTATGGACGTGATAAAAAGGTTCGTCGTAAAGGGTTACGCCGATGCAAGTTTTGACACTAATCTAGATGACTCTAAGTCTCGGTCTAGATACATATTGAAAGTGGGAGCAATTAGCTAGAGTAGCTCCGTGTAGAGCATTATAGACAAAGAATTTTGCAAAATACTTACGGATCTGAATGTGACAGACCCGTTGACTAAAATTATCTCACAAGCAAAACATGATCACACCTTAGTACTCTTTGGGTATTAATCACATAGAGATGTGAACTAGATTACTGACTCTAGTAAACCCTTTGAGTGTTGGTCACATAACGATGTGAACTATGGGTGTTAATCACATGGTGATGTGAACTATTGCTGCTAAATCACATGGCGATGTGAAACTAGATTATTGACTCTAGTGCAAGTGGGAGACTGAAGGAAATATGCCCTAGAGGCAATAATAAAGTTATTATTTATTTCCTTATATCATGATAAATGTTTATTATTCATGCTAGAATTGTATTAACCGGAAACATAATACATGTGTGAATACATAGACAAACAGAGTGTCACTAGTATGCCTCTACTAGACTAGCTCGTTAATCAAAGATGGTTATGTTTCCTAACCATGAACAAAGAGTTGTTATTTGATTAACGAGGTCACATCATTAGTTGAATGATCTGATTGACATGACCCATTCCATTAGCTTAGCACCCGATCGTTTAGTATGTTGCTATTGCTTTTCTTCATGACTTATACATGTTCCTATAACTATGAGATTATGCAACTCCCGTTTACCAGAGGAACACTTTGGGTACTACCAAACGTCACAACATAACTGGGTGATTATAAAGGAGTACTACAGGTGTCTCCAATGGTAAATGTTGGGTTGGCGTATTTCGAGATTAGGGTTTGTCACTCCGATTGTCGGAGAGGTATCTCTGGGCCCTCTCGGTAATACACATCACATAAGCCTTGCAAGCATAATAACTAAATGTTAGTTATGAGATGATGTATTACGGAACGAGTAAAGAGACTTGCCAGTAACGAGATTGAACTAGGTATTGGATACCGACGATCGAATCTCGGGCAAGTAACATACCGATGACAAAGGGAACAACGTATGTTGTTATGCGGTCTGACCGATAAAGATCTTCGCAGAATATGTAGGAGCCAATATGGGCATCCAGGTCCCGCTATTGGTTATTGACCGGAGACGTGTCTCGGTCATGTCTACATTGTTCTCGAACCGTAGGGTCCGCACGCTTAACGTTACGATGACAGTTATTATGAGTTTATGCATTTTGATGTACCGAAGGTTGTTCGGAGTCCCGGATGAGATCACGGACTTGACGAGGAGTCTCGAAATGGTCGAGACGTAAAGATTGATATATTGGAAGCCTATGTTTGGACATAGGAAGTGTTCCGGGTGAAATCGGGATTTTACCGGAATACCGGGAGGGTTACCGGAACCCCCCGGGAGACTAATGGGCCTATTGGGCCTTAGTGGAAAAGAGAAAAGGGGCAGCCCACAGCTGGCCGCGCGCCCCCCGTTCCCCAAGTCCTAGTAGGACTAGGAGAAGGGGCCGGCCCCCCTCTCTCTCCTTTCCCCCTTGAGAGTCCTAGTTGGAATAGGATTGGAGGGGGGAGTCCTACTCCCGGTAGGAGTAGGACTCCCCCTGCGCCTCCCTCTCTCTGGTCGGCCAGCCCCCCTCCCTCCAACCTTTATATACGGGGGCAGGGGACACCCCAAGACACACAAGTTGATCCTTGAGATCGTTCCTTAGCCGTGTGCGGTGCCCCCTGCCACCAAATTCCACCTCGATCATACCCTTGTAGTGCTTAGGCGAAGCCCTGCGTCGGTAGTACATCAAGATCGTCACCACGCTGTCGTGCTGACGAAACTCTTCCTCGACGCTTTGCTGGATCGGAGCACGAGGATCGTCATCGAGCTGAACGTGTGCTAAGAACTCGGAGGTGCCGGAGTAACGGTGCTTGGATCGGTCGGATCGGGAAGAAGACGTACGACTACTTCCTCTACGTTGTGTGATCGCTTCCGCAGTCGGTCTGCGTTGGTACGTAGACAACACTCTCCCCTCTCGTTGCTGTGCATCACCATGATCTTGCGTGTGCGTAGGAAAATTTTCGAAATTACTACGTTCCCCAACAGGGGAGACTATCATTTGAAGCACAAGAGCAAGGAGTTCATCATCAATACACCATTTGTTACTTCTTGGAGAGTGGTGTCTCCTATATTGGCTAGGTGTCACTTGGGAGCCTCCGACAAGATTGTGGAGTTGAACCAAGGAGTTTGTAAGGGCAAGGAGATCGCCTACTTCGTTAAGATCTACCGCTAGTGAGGCAAGTCCTTCGTGGGCGATGGCCATGGTGGGATAGACAAGGTTGCTTCTTCATGGACCCTTCATGGGTGGAGCCCTCCGTGGACTCGCGCAACCGTTACCCTTCGTGGGTTGAAGTCTCCATCAATGTGGATGTAGGATAGCACCACCTATCCGAACCACGGGAAAAACATCCGTGTCTCCAATTGCGTTTGAATTCTCCAAACCCTTCCCTTTAAATTCTTGCAAGTTGCATGCTTTACTTTCCGCTCCCAATATACTCTTTGCATGCTTGCTTGAATTGGGTAATGATTGCTTGACTTGTCTTAAAATAGCTAAAATCTGACAAGAACTAAAATTGGGAAAAGGTTAAGTTTTTATTTGGTAAAGTAGTCTAATCACCCCCCTCTAGACATACTTTCGATCCTACAGGGAGGCAATGGAATACGTCGTGTTCATGGGGAGGCAACGGAATGCGTCGTGTTCATCGAGAGGCAACGGAACACGTGGGAGCCAACCGGCTGGGTCGGAATGGAATGCGTGGTCATGTTCATCGGGAGGGCTTGGACGGAACAGGCGATTGAAACAAGGCCTGGCGTACGGCACAATGGAGGAAACAGACCTCCTACATTCGGAACGGGGTCCTATTGATCGGGAGGGGTCTGGCGTACGGCAAAACGGAGGAAACGGACCTCCTACGATCGAAATGGGGTCCTATTGACCGGGAGGGATGTGGCGTACCACAAAACGGAGGAAACGGACCTCCTTCGGTCGAAACGGGGGTCCTATTGATCGGGAGGGGTGTGGCGTACCACAAAACGGACAAAACGGACCTCCTACGGTCGAAACGGGGGTCCTGTTCATCAGGAGGGGTGTGGCGTACCGCAAAACGGGACTCCATGGGATACTGTTCATCTCCACCATTGACCTCCTCCAGCCTCTACAGGCTCCTGTTCAACCACTCCTCCATGGGCACCCCTCCATCGTCTACTGTTCATCCAGCCCTCCACCACACCACGGGGTCCTGTTCATCCAGAGGCAACGCCACTGCTCATTGTTCATCCAAACCCCCCCGCAACGCTCACTATTCATCCCAGAGGTAGCATCGATCGGCTTCAGTTAGCAGCAGTAGCGAAGGAATCGCTCGATCGGGTTCAGTTAACAGCCATCGATCGATCGCTCGGGTTCAGTAACGCGTAGCCTACAGTGCAATCGCTCGGGTTTAGTTAGAGCCCAACGCCTCGCTCGGGTTCAGTTAGAGCCAACGCCTCGCACACACGCGCGTACATGTACGAGAGAAATGCGGATCGATCGCCCCCGACCTCCCACCGTAACCGGGAACTCCCCGAAATTTTCCTCCCCCTCGCTTCTACCATGGTTCTTTCCGTCATGGATGGCCCAAAGAATGTCATGCAGCTGCGTCTCCAGCCCACCCAGGACAAAAAGCCCATTTTCTGTCATGATTTTTTGTCATAGAAGTAGGAGCCCACCACATCTATGATGATACCTGGTTTTGTCACAATTATCGTCATAGAAGTGCCATATGTATGACAGAAAAAAATTTCGTTCGGCCCAAAATGTCACAGATGTGTCTTTTTTTGTAGTAATGGTCTCCTCCATTACGGAGGAGGACATTACGAAGCTCCGGGAAGCCGGATACCTGGTCGTAGACATCGCGCACCGGCTCCCAGACACGGGGCAGATCCTTCCTACTCCAGAACCCCATGAGAGGGTTGTATTCCTCACCCACTTCGTTACGGACTGGGATTTCCCCTCCACCCATTTGTCCCTGGGCTCATGTTCTACTACGGGCTGGACTTCCATGATCTGTTCCCCAATTTCATCCTCAACATCTCGGCGTTTATCGTCATGTGCGAGGCATTCCTCCGCATCAAGCCCCACTTCGGCCTGTGGCTGAAGACCTTCAACGTGAAACCGAAGGTGGTGGTCAGCCAGCAAGCGGAGTGCGGAGGCGCCATGGTGGGAAAAATGCCCAATGCCACCTGGCTCGAAGGCTCCTATGTGGAGACTGTGAAGGGGTGGCAATTGGGGTGGTTCTACATCACCGAGCCATGCAACACCAACTGGGTGGCGGCCCCTGAATTTCGATCCGGCATCCCCACGCGGCTCACCTCCTGGAGAGAGAAGGGCCTATCCCGGAGTTCATCGGTGGAGCTGACCGGACTCCAGAGCTGTGTTAAAAATATGATAAGCAAGAAAATCAAGCTTGTCAACCTGGTCCAAGTCATGCTCTTCCGTCGGATCCTTCCGTGTCAAAGAAGGGCATTCAATATGTGGGAGTTCGACCCGGCCGAGCACCAGACGCTGCGAGAGCTTTTCGACATGACGCACAAAGACGTCTGGAAGGTGTTGTTCAAGGTCGTCGAGGTTCCTCCTCCCCTTACCGAGGATCGCGGACTCAGTGCAAAGCGCCCTGCCAATCCGGTAAGCTCTTTATATCTCACAAGATGTTCCTTTCCCCAGTATAATCATGTGAGGGATCTGAGCCTCCATGCCGTTTTAACAGGACTGGGTAGCGATAGCAGAGTGGATCAATAGTCCGGCCCCACTGCCCGAAGATCCAGCAAAGGTTCTCTAAACGGAGATGCTGGTTCCGGCGCCCTATGAGGCACCGGAGAAGAAGGCCAAGAAGAAGGCCGTGAGGACCAGGAAAGGTCTCCGATGCAAGGTTGTATCATACTCATCGTCTGAAAACACCGAGGCGCACTCCTCCCATGAAAACGAGGAGGCGAAAGAGGAAAGTTCTCTCCCCCCAACCGGGGGGGGGGGGGACAAGAAAAGGAAGGCCTCCCCATCTAGGGAGGCCGAAGGGTCCAAGAAGGGAAGGACCCTCCTTCCGGACCACTCCACAACAGCCGCTTACAACGACGAGGAGTGGTTGCCCAGGGACAAGCCCCTGGCGAAGTCGTAAGTATACAGATACTATAATAGTTCTGGTATGTTTTGTTTTATTGCTTCTTATCATGTCAAACATGATCATGCAGTCCATCCAAAGCCCACATCGACGTATCCTCTTCGGATGAGTCTTTGAGCCAGTCGGCGATGAACAGCGATTCGCTCCCGACAGCCACCTCCCCCCGGCCCACGGACGACATCGAGGTGTTGTCTCAAAGGGCACCAAACCAAGGGGAGATAATTCTTGAGGCGCCCCAAGGCAACATCCTAGATGCCGGGTGCATGGGGGGTAAGACTCCCATGGGTTCTAATGACGGGGTCCGCAGCAAGTTCGGCCCCCAGCCAGATACTGCGCCTAAACCTCCAGTGGTCCCTGATTCTGTCAGGCGACCCCTTGCTAAGGGGGGCGAGCCATCTGTGTCGATGGCCTTTGTCCATCCAGAGGCATCGAACAACTTGCTGGAAGCACTTCACGGGCTTCCATTGACGAAGAGCACCGCACCATCATGAGTGCGGTGGTCGCGAAGGTTCGGTCTGCCAAAAGCGGATTGACCGAAGCCTATGCCAGCCTCCTAATAGGCTTTGAGGTAAGTAATCAAATTATGAGAAAATATCACAACATAGACAGTAGCCCCTGATGCTCCATTTGGTGTTCGCAAAGAAAGGCCGAACAGAGGATCAAATAACAATCACATGAGTCTAATCAGAATATGTCTATGTGGATAAGCAAGCTTCGTTGCTGGCCACTGCTTCTCGTACTGCGGAGGTCTCCGGATTGAAGCGGGACCTTGAGCGGTCCGAGGAAGAGCTCGGCCTTACCAAGAGGCAGCTCGAAGAGAACAAAGGTAAGTGATACCCCATCTATATATAGAAAAAGAAAAAAGTGGTCATTAGATCATAGGATCATCATGAATTTTGCTAGGGGCCATGACCGAAGTGGCGGCCCTGAAGAAGGCGCTGTTCGAGGCCGAAGACAGAGCATCCAAGGAGCGCATTGAGCGCGAGAAGCAAGAGGCCCGAGTCAGCGAGGTTCAGCAAGAGCTCCAGGATTTTGTCAAGAAATACAAGTCCTTGGAGCGTGACTCTAAGACGCAGGGGTCCGAGCTTGCGAAGGCCCTCGAGAACGCACAAAATGCCAAGGCCGAAGCCCGAAAGGCCCTCCAGGAGATTCAGGCGGTCCAGAAGATAGCGGCGGGTAAGGCATTCATTATGCAAAGCAAGCATGTGAAGGAGACTTTCCTTTTACTTACCCGAATTCAGAGCTCTCCAGGAGCGTTCGCAGATCTATCACGCAGCGTATTGGATGCCGCGGAGTTCTACCGGGCCGAGGAAGGGAGCTCGACAGAAAAAAATTTCTGGTCTCAATATGCTGGGACCGAACATCCGATGCCCTTGAGCGACAAGCTGAAGCAACTGGTCGAGCTTCACAAGGCGGCCGAACTAGCCATGAAGGGTCTCATAGTCTAGATGTGGCCTGGCGAGCCCCTGCCTGGCAGCTACTTCGGCCTGGTAAAGCGGCTTGTGAATGCCTGCCCACGGCTTGAAGTCATAAAGCGGTCCGTCTACATTGAAGGTGTGCGCAGGGCCTTTGCCCGTGCGAAAGTGCACTGGGTGAAGATGGACGCCGAAAAGCTGGTGAAGGAGGGGCCACCGGAGGGCAAGGAGCATCGCCACCCCGAAAAGTATTATGACAGTGTCCTGAAGGGTGCCCGCCTTGTGGCGGAGAAATGTGCTAAGGATGTAATATTTGAATGAATGTACTCATGTGATTCTGTAATATGAAAACGAGTTCATGTGCGCTATATAACGCTTGTCAATTTAAAATATTACCTTCTGTGCGGCCGTTTATAAAATCTGGGAGGTTGCGAGTCGTCGGCTTCTGCCCCCATGTAACTAGTACTGAGGTGTTCGGGATAAATCTTAAAAACTCTTTATCCAAAAAATTGGTCCTTTAAGGAGGTGCTTAGTGCAGCGAACAAGGCAGTCGGACTATACAAGTTTATCACTCTCACTTAGCCATAGAAGTCTACAATTTTAAATTTTGGCGAAGCCCCTAGTATTCGGAAGGCCGAACTTGGGGCGTTATATACACCTAAATCGGACAAGGACGATTCCTCGCCCGAAGCGGAAAAAATCTTGAAGGATTTGAGACCTCTCAAACAACGACCAGCTCTCGCCGCATCATGACAGTCAGTTTTCAGCTTTCTCTACTGAGGTGCTTGTCCGGGAGATCCGGGACACAATCGCAGTAGTTCTCCCAGTGCTACCTTCGCCGATATAGCGGAACGTAAGGTACCAAAACATGGGAGCCGGGCAAACCCAACTATTGACCCAAGACATGATTCGGAGCTGATGCATATAATGCTATAAATTCGGGGTGCCGCACTGTCGAAAGTGTTCGGACTTTTCTTGTTGTGTTATGGGGTACACTGAAGCCCCTGGCGCACTGGACGTACCAGAATGTACGGGTGCACTTTGTCGTAAATAAGTAGACAGGTAAAAAAGATGAAGAAATGTAATAATAAGCTAATGTTGAACATTGTTATTTAAATGGTACGTCAAAGCGTATGTATACAAGTAGTGCAATAAGCAAAAATAGGACTATTTGACATGTCCTATCCATGGGCAAGCTGCGTGTGGGTATGTAAAACAGGTATAGCGATCGTTATCAGAGACCACCTGGGGATTCCCTTGTACGTCAAATCTTCTTGCTTCCTTGGTGGTTCCTTCCCGTGATGGGTCCGATAATCAGGCTATCGGAGAGGGCCTTCAGAGAATAGGGTCCTGAGGCGGTTGAGCCGCATTGTGGGTCGTGCCATAGCCGTGCCTCCGCCTATGCCCATGGTATCTTGAGTGCGTAATTATGTATGCGCGGCGCAAATTTCGCCGCTTGACTGGGACTAGGACGGAGGCCGAATTGCTAGGCGAGCTCTGAACGTGCCGGGCAATCCTGTTGCAGGGTACTCCGGACTCGCTTGAAGGTGTCCGGGGGCTTTATCGCCAAATTGGCGGTTTGCCTCAGAAGGCTGCTTTGCACTTCTGCTGCGAGAGCCACATTGTGCTCCTCCGTACGGAGCGAGCGTTCTGTGTTTCCATTAACTGTTATAACCCCGCGAGGTCCTGGCATTTTGAGCTTGAGGTATGCATAATGTGGTACCGCATTGAATCTGGCAAATGCGGTTCGTCCGAGCAGTGCATGATAGCCACTGCGGAAGGGGATGATGTCAAAGATCAACTCCTCGCTTCAGAAGTTGTCCAGAGATCCGAAGACCACTTCCAGTGTGATTAAGCCCGTGCAACAGGCCTCTACACCTGCTATGACACCTTTAAAGGTGGTTTTTGTGGGTTTGATCCTCGAGGGGTCAATACCCATTTTGCGCACTGTATCTTGATAGAGCAGGTTCAGGCTGCTGCCACCGTCCATAAGGACTCGAGTGAGGTGAAATCCGTCAATGATGGGGTCAAGGACCAATGCAGCAGAACCGCCATGACGGATACTGGTAGGGTGGTCCCTGCGATCCAAAGTGATCGGACAAGAAGACCATGGGTTGAACTTTGGGGCGACTGGCTCCATCGCATAGACGTCCCTTAGTGCACGCTTCTGTTCCCGCTTGGGAATATGGGTTGCGTATATCATGTTCATCATTTTCACTTGGGGAGGAAATTTCTTCTGTCCTCCTGTGTTCGGCGGCCGGGGCTCCTCCTCGTCGTCGCTATGCAGCGCCTTTTCCTTGTTTTCGGCATTCAACTTGCCAGCCTATTTGAACACCCAGCATTCTCTATTGGTGTGGTTGGCTGGTTTATCGGGGGTGCCGTGAATTTGACACGAGCGATCGAGTATGCGGTCCAAACTGGACGGGCCCGGATTTCTTCTTTTGAACAACTTTTCCACTGACCAAAGTTAGAGCCACTGAATCCGGCATTGAATGCCGTGTCTTCGACGTTGTCGCCGTTGTTGCGGCGCTTGTGTCTGTTGCGACGTGGCTTGCCGTTGCTATCTCTCGCATCTGAATTGCCAGGATTTCTTGATGTGTTATTGCTGCGAGCTAGCCAGTTGTCCTCGCCTGCACAAAAGCGGGTCATGAGTGTCGTGAGGGCTGCCATGGACTTTGTCGGATTTCGGGTTCCGACAGACCCTTAAGGTTCGAACACTGGGGTGCGCGCGGAAATCTCGCCTTCAACCTCTCCGTCTCGAGGGGAACTAAACTACTAAAAGAACTGCACGAAAGACACAAGATTTATACTGGTTCGGGCCACCGATGTGGTGTAATACCCTACTCCAGTGTGTGGTGGATGGATTGCCTCCTGGGGCTGGTGTGGATGAACAATACAAGGAAGAACAGCCTCGCGAGGGTCTGTTCTTGGCTGTGGCGATGAACTGCTATGAAGAGTTCGGTCGCCTTTCTCTCTCTTTCTCTCTCAGATCCTGGACCGAACGACCGGGAATCGAACCCCTTGCTATGTGGCCGGCTATTCCTATTTATAGAGGCCCTGGTCCTCTCCCCAAATATTGAGCGGGAAGGGATCCAACAATGGCGGGCTAATTTGAAGGGGGACAACGAGTACATCTATCCTGACAAAAGCAGTCTTCGCCTGCCAAAGGCTCTGGTGATGACGCCGCGCTGGGATCCATGGTGACCTCCTTCTCGTAGTCCTCCTGGTCTTGGTCTCGTTGCACCGAAGTGGCAACCTTTGCCTGATGCCTCGGTACTCCGCTGATACGCTTGCCTCCTTTGCACTAAAGAGGAAAGAGGGACGCTGCGCGCGCTGGCACCCGCCTGGTGCCCCGTATCGTCATGGCTTGCGTCATGTGCACCTCGCGAGGTACCCCGCCTTGAACTCTCCGCCTCCTCGCGAGCCAGCCTGACGAGGCTGTGCCTAAGGACGCGCCGTGTCGTCTGCCTCGCGAGGCTTGGCCCCTCGCGAGGGTCTTGAGCCTCGTGTTGATGTAGATGGGCCGCGCTGGGCCCCCACTTGAGCCACGCCGCAGGCCGCAGGCAGGCAAGTCTGGGGACCCCCGTTCCCAAAACGCCGACAGTAGCCCCCGGGCCCAAGGCGCGCTTGGGCTTGGCCGTGCCAAGAGGCGAAAGGGTAATGGCAAAGCACCGCGGGCCCTAACAGCCTGCGGCCTTGGACGCCGCGTGGCGGTTGATTGGACGTGGCGCCTCCGCTTCCCCACGACGCCTTGGTGATCATGCGAGTTGGACAAGTCCCTGCATGCAGAACGTGTTATGATTACCTGTGATCGTGGAGACTGGCGGTTGGCCTTCGCCGGCTATAAGTATGGCACCGCTCGTGCCAGTCAAGTCCATCTCCTCTTGCTCTCTCCTGCGCCTCAGTTCTTGCTCCGTCTTGTTGTGATGGCTCCATCAAGGAGGTACTCGGCCGCAGAGAAGGGGAAGGCCCTCCAGGTCGGTCCTGCCTCTCCCCCATCCAAGCATGGTCGCGGGCGCCCTCAGAAGCACCCGGTGGCCGCCCCGGCAGCTCCCAGCGGCCGTGTGGGGGGGGGGGGGGGCTCCCAGCGCGGCGGCGGGCAGGCCACCGCAGCCGGAGGGTGCGCCTGGGTTGCGCGCTCCCCCAGGCCGCGCTTTCGCGCCGGGCAGGCGCCGCCGGAATTCGTCGTTTGGTCGGTGGAGCCGGCTCGCGCCCGGCTCCCGCTCCCTTGCTTCCTCCTTGGCGAACTCCCGGCCGGCGCTCCTGGCGGCCTCTGGCTCCAGGCGGAGGGCTGCTGCAGCAGGTCCTCGTGGGTCACGCTAGAGGTCTCCGCCAGCGGGGCTTGGTCTTCACTCGCGGCTGGCAGGCATTCGCCTGCGCTCGCGGCCTGGAGCGTCGGTGCACTCTGCACTTCAGGTTTGATGGCGACGCCAACCTCTACGTGAGGGTGTTTGGGGAAGATGGTCACCACGCGGGGTGCTGCCCTGAGGACGATGACCGCGTCCGTGGGCCCCGCTCCTATGGTGATGGGGGAGATAGCGCCCGAGCGGGCGGCGGCGCCAGCGACTCTCCCAGCCTCGTCAGCTCTTCCTCAAGCGACTCCTCTAGTGGTGGCAGCAGTCCTCCCCCGCGCCGTCAGGTTTGCCTAGGAGGTGGTGGCTCATCCGCCCGCCGTCGTGCCCCGGCGCAGCGTGAGAGGGGGTCCGCCTGAGGCCCTGAGGCAGCCTGTGTCGCCGCCGTGGGCCGATGCAGGAGGGGCGACGCCAGGCTCGTCTTTTTCCTTTCTCTTTTGTCCCCTGTGTAAAACAGAACAGATGCATGGAGCCCCCTTGGGGCATGTTGGGAAATGTTGCCGCTCCGGCTATTACCTTGATCTCATTTTTGTACTTCCTGATTTCCCACCTGTGCGTAGATAGCTTTCGACCCCTGCCGGGGAGTGGGGCGACCGACCCAGGCCCTGTGTGCGCGTCGTGGTGCCTGAGGGGCACGGACTAGGAGGGGTGCTCCTGTAATGCGCCAGGGCCATGAAACCCTCCTGTGGCTAGGGCAGAAACCCTCGCGAGGGCGCCTGAGCACCATCCCTCGCGAGGTTGTTCACGAGAGAAACCAAAGCGAGGGGCGAAAATCGACGAACCATAAATCAGCAACAGCGATAACTCCAATAAGAATCCAAATGCAAGCGAACACGTCAACTGCGGAAAGCAAATGGAAAAGCCACGTCCGGCACCTAATCTAGTCTTCGACGTCTTCTCACCAGCGCGGAGCTAAGTGCTGCCACTGGGCGTGGGAGGGAGCCCCAGGACCTGAGGCCGGCGCTCCTGAGACTCCGGGGCGTGTACAACCCCACTCATTATTACGTGAGAGTGTCACGGGGCGGCGAGCTTCACAGGCATTGGCCTTGCTTCACAGGCTCTGGGCCTTTTTCCAAGGCGATGATCTTCACAGGCACTCGCCTTGCTTCACAGGCTCTGGGCCTTTCCAAAACATGATAGCTTCTCAGGCACTCGCCTTGCTTCACAGGCTCCGGGCCTTTTTCCAAAGCAATGATCTTCACAGGCACTCGCCTTGCTTCATAGGCTCTGGGCCTTTCCAAAAAGAGATGATCTTCACAGGCACTCGCCTTGCTTCACAGGCTCCGGGCCTTTCCAAAAAGAGATGATCTTCACAGGCACTCGCCTTGCTTCACAGGCTCCGGGCCTTTCCAAAAAGAGATGATCTTCATAGGCACTCGCCTTGCTTCACAGGCTCCGGGCCTTTCCAAAAAGAGATGATCTTCACAGGCACTCGCCTTGCTTCACAGGCTCTGGGCCTTTACAAAAAGAGATGATCTTCACAGGCACTCGCCTTGCTTCACAGGCTCCGGGCCTTTTTCCAAAGCGATGATCTTCACAGGCACTCGCCTTGCTTCACGGGCTCCGGGCCTTTTTCCAAAGCGATGATCTTCACAGGCACTCGCCTTGCTTCACAGGCTCCGGTCCTTTTCAGGGGTAGAACCTCCGGAGGTGCTGGATGTTCCACACATTCTGGATTGGCACTCCCTCCTGAGTCTCCAAGCGCGCGGAGGCGGGCCTGGAAACATGAACAACCTTGAATGGGCCCTCCCACATGGGAGAGAGCTTGTGCAACCCCTCCGTGGAGAGAACCCGCCTGAGCACGAGGTCTCCTACCTTGAGAGTCCTGGGGCGGATGTTGCGGCAGTGATATCGCCGCAACGCCTGCTGATGCCTCGCCGCTCGCAGCGCGGCCTCCCGGCGACGTTCCTCCCCCAGCACGAGGTCCATCCCCCACATGGCGTCCTGCTGCGCCTCGTCGAACGCTAGGACCCACGCAGAGTGATGTCTGACCTCGTGAGGGAGGACTGCTTCCGCTCCGTAGACCAGGAAGAATGGGGTCTCCCCAGCCGGTTTGGTCGCGGTAGTGCGGATGGACCACTGCACGGACTGCAGCTCGTCGTACCATCCTCTGCCGCAGGCCTCCAGCTTCTTCTTGAACATCCTGGTCCTGAGGCCCCTCAGGACCTCTGCGTTAGCCCGCTCGGCCTAGCCGTTGCTTCGAGGGTGCGCCACTGAAGCATAGCATATCTGCGTTCCAAGGTTAGCACAGTATGTTTTGAAGAGGTTACTGGTGAACTGCGAACCGTTGTCTGTGATGATGCGGTTCGGCACCCCGAACCGGCTCACGATGCCCTTGATGAACTTGACCGCGGAGCCCGCGGGGATGGTGCGGACGGCCTCCACTTCAGCCCACTTGGTGAACTTGAACATGGCGACGTAGAGGTAGCGGTAGCCCCCTGGCGCCCGAGGGAACGGGCCCAGGATGTCCAGCCCCCAGACTGCGAACGGCCATGAAAGGGGTATAGTCTGCAGGCCTCCAGCCGGCCGATGGATTTGCTTGGCGTGGAACTGGCAGGCCTCACAAGCTTTCACCAGCTCTACGGCGTCATTGAGTGCGGTAGGCCAATAAAACCCACTGCAGAACGCCTTGCCGACGAGGGTCCGCGATGATGAGTGGTGCCCGCAGTCTCCGCCGTGTATGTCCTCCAGTAGTTCCTTTCCTTGCTCCCTGGAGATGCAGCGCAGGGATACATCGTTTGGTCGCTTCTGGTAGAGCTCTCCATCCTTGATGCAGTACGCCGTGGCCTGCCGTGCCTCACGCTCCGCTTCCTCCTCCTTCTCCGGCAGGGTCCCTTGTGTTAAGTAGCTTCGGAGCTCCGTGATCCAGCACCCCTCCTGAGGTTCCACCGTCAGGAGCAGGCATGCTCCCGAGGCCGGGCCACAGACTGGGGCTCCTGAGGCCGGTGGCTTGGGGAGCTCCTCCCGAGGTTGAGCCGTGTTTGACAACGACGGCAAGGCTGAGGGCTTGAAGAGCCGCTCCTCGAAGACACCAGGCTCTTGAGGTAACCGCCTGGACGCCCGTTTGGCGATGTCGTCGGCCTCCTGATTGGTGCCACGGGGAACATGCTGCAACTCCAACCCCCAGAACTGCTTCTCCATCCGGCGGACCTCCGCAAGATAGGATTTCATGTGCTCGTCTTTCGGCTCGTACACCTTGTTGGAGAAGTTCACGAGGAGCTGTGAATCGCCCTTAATGGTAAGGCGCTTCACCCCCAGGGCTGCCGCGGCCTTCAGGCCCGCTATTAGACCCTCGTATTCCTCTATGTTGTTGGAGACCTTTTCACCTTGTTGGAAGCAGAGCTGTACGGCGTAGTAGAGCTTGTCCTGAGTGGGCGATATAAGCACCACTCCAGCCCCAACACCATGTCTGGAGAACGCCCCATCAAAGTGCATGACCCAGCCTTCGGGCGCCTCGCTCCCCGGGAAGAGGGACCGATCCTCGTCGGCCTCGAGGCCTGGTGCCTCTGTCCATTCTGCCACAAAATCCGCCAATGCTGCTCCTTTGATGACCCTGGTTGTGCTGAATTCGAGCTGAAACGCCTGCAGCTCTATGTTCCACTCCGCGACCCTTCCGGCTGAGTTAGGGCTCCTGAGCACCCTCTCCAGGGGGTATGACGAGAAGACTTTATGGGGTGAGCCTGGAAGTAGTGACGCAGCTTGCGCGAGGCTATCAGTAGCGCGAGGAGGAGCTTCTGAGGCATTGGGTACCGTGCCCTCGCGTCCCGTAGCACCGTGCTGACAAAGTAAACTGGGTGCTTGACAAGACTGGGAGCATCTGGGGTTGCCGCGCCCTCGGGAGGTGGGGGCGCCTCATGAGGCGTTGCGGCCTCGGGAAGTGGACTACACGGTCGGGTGGACTCTCCTGCCCCCGGTGCATTTCCCGGCTGCTGACCCTCCTTAGCTGTGGTTGTGGCTCCTGCAGGCTTTCCTTGTTCTTGTTTTGTCCTACCCCGGGCTGCCGCTGCGGCCTTGACTTTGCATTCCTCCCTAACCGCCACCAGGGCTGCGCTGGCGGAGTAGGGTGTGGCAGCGAGGTACAGTAGCAGGGGCTCCTGAGGGCATGGCGCTACCATGACTGGGGGACTGGTCAGGTACCTCTTGAGATCTTGAAACGCCTTATCTGCTTCTTCAGTCCACTCAAAGGTCCCTTTCTTCTTCATCAGCTGGAGGAAAGGCAGCGCTCGCTCCCCCAGTTTGGAGATGAAGCGCCCTAGCGCGGTCACGCGCCCCGTGAGCTTCTGCATTTCTCTGAGGGTCTTTGGCGGGCTCATGTCCTCGACCACTTTGACCTTCTCGGGGTTGGCCTCGATGCCACGATGGGACACAAGGAATCCCAAGAGCTTACTCAAGGGGACGCCAAACACACATTTCTCCAGGTTGAGCCGCAGGTTTACTGCGTCGAGGCTCGCGAAGGTCTCCTCCAGGTCTTGTATCAGGGTCTTGGCCTCCCGAGATTTTACTACAATGTCATCAACATAGGCTTCGACATTCTTTCTGAGCTGCTGGCCCAAGGTGATGTGCATCAGTCGCTGAAAGGTTGCCCCTGCGTTATGCAGCCCGAACGGCATGCATGTATAGCAGTATACCCCGCATGGGGTCAAGAAGGCGGTCTTCTCAATGTCTTCCACTGCCATCTTGATCTGGTGATACTCGGAGAAGGTGTCCAGGAAGCATAGCAGGTCGCACTCTGAAGTGGAATCGACAATCTGGTCGATGCGGGGGAGCGGGAACAGATCTTGCAGGCATGCCTTGTTGGGGTTGGTGAAGTCGACACACATGCGTTCGTTCCCCCCCTTCTTGGGCACAACGACAGGGTTGGCCAACCAATCTGGGTATCGGACCTCGCGAATGACCCCGGCGGCCTCTAGCTTGCGAGTCTCTTGGGCGATGAAAGCCTGCTTCTCCGTGGACTGCCGCCTGGCCTTCTGCTTCACGGGGCGCACATTTGGGCACACGTTGAGGTGATGCTCGATGACGCTCCTGGGGATCCCCGCCAGCTGATCGGGATCCCAAGCAAATACCTTCTTATTCGCGCGCAAGAACTTGACCAAGGCCTCCTCCTGCTCAGGCTCAAGGTTGGCGCCTATGGTGAAAGTGGCACTAGAGGACCCGTCCTCGTCGACGAGTATCTGCTTGGTCTCTGCCTTGTCCTGGGTGAACAACTGCTTCTTCTTGGCGGGCGCAGCCCCCTTGGGCTCAGGGGCCTCCGCGTTGGCGGGCCGTGCCGACGCCGCCATCTTGAAGACGAGCTCGAGTACTCGTAGGGCGTCACCGGTGTCCCCGCGCACCGTGAGGGTACCATTGCTCCCGGGCATCTTCATGAGGTTGTATGCTGGATGCGTGGCGGCCATGAACTGGTCCAGTGCCGGGTAGCCAAGGATGGCGTTGTAAGGAAGGCCGATGGGGGCGATGTCGAAGTCGACCGTCTCCGTGTGGAAGTTGTCGTAGGTGCCAAAGGTCACCGGGAGCCGGATCTGCCCTAGGGAGCCGGATGATCCGCCCCCGACGCCCGAGAAGGATCGGCTGGGTCGCAGCCGCTCCCGGGGTATGCGGAAGAGGTCGAAAGTCTCGACCGAAAGCAAGCTGAGGCCCGCGCCGCCGTCGACGAGGGTCCGGGTGATGGCCACCTGACAGATGGTGGGGATGCACAACAAGGGGAGCGTGCCTGAGCTGACCGGGTTGATGGGGTGGTCCTCCGAGCTGAAGGTCAGATCGACCTCGCTCGCCGCCCGGTCCAGGGGAGCCCCCTGCCGCGCGGCAGCGGTGCTAACCCGGCGGGCAAAAGGCTTGATGTGGCGACTTGTGGGCGGCGCCTGCGAGCCGCCCAGGAGGGCTGCAACGACCGAAGGCGTCGGTGCCGCGGTGCAGTTGCTCTGTCGCGTAGGTGGATGCTGGGGTGGTGCTTGTAGCTTGTTTCCCACCGAGCCGGTGGTGGTGTTGACGGCGGGCGGCGGGGGACGACGAGAGCGCCCGCCGGCGAGGGCCGCCGGGGCGGCGCGAGCCCGGCTGGTGCCGCGCATGGTTGCGGCGACCGAAGAAGGGCGGAGCGGTGGAAGACGGATCCTGGCGCACCCCTACCTGGTGCGCCAAATGTCGGATTTCGGGTTCCGGCAGACCCTTAAGGTTCGAACACTGGGGTGCGCGCGGAAATCTCGCCTTCAACCTCTCTGTCTCGAGGGGATCTAAACTACTAAAAGAACTGCAGAAAGACACAAGATTTATACTGGTTCGGGCCTCCGATGTGGTGTAATACCCTACTCCAGTGTGTGGTGGATGGATTGCTTCCTGGGGCTGGTGTGGATGAACAATACAAGGAAGAACAGCCTCGCGAGGGTCTGTTCTTGGCTGTGGCGATGAACTGCTATGAAGAGTTCGGTCGCCTTTCTCTCTCTTTCTCTCTCAGATCCCGGACCGAACGACCGGGAATCGAACCCCTTGCTATGTGGGTGGCTAGTCCTATTTTATAGAGGCCCTGGTCCTCTCCCCAAATATTGAGCGGGAAGGGATCCAACAATGGCGGGCTAATTTGAAGGGGGATAACGAGTACATCTATCCTGACAAAAGCAGTCTTCGCCTGCCAAAGGCTCTGGTGATGACGCCGCGCTGGGCTCCATGGTGACCTCCGTCTCGTAGTCCTCCTGGTCTTGGTCTCGTTGCACCGAAGTGGCAACCTCTGCCTGATGCCTCGGTACTCCGCTGATACGCTTGCCTCCTTTGCACCAAAGAGGAAAGAGGGACGCTGCGCGCGCTGGCACCCGCCTGGTGCCCCGTATCGTCATGGCTTTCGTCATGTGCACCTCGCGAGGTACCCCGCCTTGAACTCTCCGCCTCCTCGCGAGCCAGCCTGACGAGGCTGTGCCTGAGGATGCGCCGTGTCGTCCGCCTCGGGAGGCTTGGCCCCTCGCGAGGGTCTTGAGCCTCGTGTTGATGAAGATGGGCCGCGCTGGGCCCCCACTTGAGCCACGCCGCAGGCCACAGGCAGGCAAGTCTGGGGACCCCCTTTCCCAGAACGCCGACAGACTTCGTCTTCTCTTGGCCGAGGTGTTGGGCGAGCCACTCGTTGCGGATGTTATTCTTAAATGCCGCTAAGGCCTCAGCATTCGGATAGTCGAGAATTTGGTTCTTTTTTGTTAGGAACCGAGTCCAGAATTTCCTGGCTGACTCCCCGGGCTGTTGGGTTGTGTGACTCAAGTCATCAGCATCCGGTGGTCGCACATAAGTGCCCTGGAAGTTGTTAAGGAATGCGTCTTCCAAGTTCTCCCAACTGCCAATGGAGTTTGCCGGCAGGCTATTTAGCCAATGCCGAGCCAACCTTTTGAGTTTTAGTGGGAGGTACTTGATGGCATGTAGATCGTCACCGCGGGCCATGTGGATGTGGAGGAGGAAATCTTCAATCCATACCGCGGGGTCTGTTGTACCATCATATGATTCAATGTTCACTGGTTTAAACCCTTCTCAGAATTCGTGATCCATTACTTCGTCGGTGAAGCATAGGGGGTGTGCGGCGCCTCTGTGCTGGGCTATATCACGACGTAGTTCATACGAGTCTTGTCTGCTGTATTAGGCTCGGTCAGATTTGCTTTTAGTATATCCTGTGTGACGTTCATCGTCACGCGTTGGGGTGCCCCCCCGTGATCCGTAGATCGATCTTGTATGTCCTGCTTTGTTTACCAATACGTCTCGCAGGTCCTGCGTGTAGCCCCGGGCCTTGGTGTTTTTGTTTGACTGGCGACGGGGTGCGGGCTAGACTTCGGGCTGATATGCCGCTTTGTCTCGGCCACGAGGTGGCCGGTTAGCCGCATCATATGCTGGTAGTGTAGGCTTCAATGCTTCCTCCTCGAGTTGGGGTAGCAACCTGCGCTTTGGGTAACTTTTGGTTTGGCGCTCGAGTTCGTATTCCTCGGCTGCCAGGACCTCGGTCCATCTATCCGCTAGCAGATCTTGATCAGCTTGAAGCTGCTGCTGCTTTTTCTTCAGGCTTTTTGCTGTGGCTATAAGCTGGCGCTTGAAGTGCTCCTGCTCGACGGGATCCTCAGGCACGATGAATTCTTTGTCCCCAAGGCTCACCTCGTCTTCGGAGAGGGGCATGTAATTGTCATCCTCTGATTCTCCGTCTGTCGCCTGTTCCTTAAGGCTAGCTTGCCCATCCTCCCGCTCGAAGCCTGGATGGAGGGGAGTGTCTTTGTCTTCAGCACAATACACAGCGTTATTGTCTCTTGTGCCGGTATCGCTGCTTTTGCTATGGCGGGGCTTAGAGCAGCGTCGATGACGCCGGTGCTTAGATTGCTTCTCGAGGGGATTATCCTCCGTTGCCTTATTGCCATCGCTTTCTTTGGGGTGTCCACCATATATATATATGATGAGGTGGCTGTCCAGCGCCCTGTGGGCGGTGGTTCCAGTTCTTCTCCTGCATCGTCGTCCATACCGTCGATGTCTTCAGAGCCGAAATCAAGCATGTTGGTTAAGTCGTCGATAGTGGCTATTAAGTAGGTGGTGGGTGGGGAATGAATTTCTTCGTCGCCCGCTTCCCACTCAAGCCGGACATAGTTCGACCAAGGGTCTCCTGACAAGGAGAGAGACCTCAATGAATTTAGCACGTCGCCCAAGGGCGAGTGCTGAAAGATATCCGTGGAGGTAAACTCCATGATCGGTGCCCAATCAGATTCGATAGGCACGGACGCAAGTGGTTCGGAGCCTGTGGCCGGGGACGAATCCAAGGGTTCGATGACACAGGTCTCATAGGAGGTGAAGTCAGTATTCGTCTCTATCGCCGCTGAGTGTGCGGCCTCCGTGGCGGGGTCCATCCACCCGTCCTTGGACGGCACGATCTGCTCCGGATTGAGGGCCGGAGTAGCCGCAGGTGTGATCTCCCAACCACCGTCCGACGGCAGGGCTAAGTCATGCTCGTCGTGACTGTGCGGTGCACCTAACATGGGCTCGAATCCGTCGAAGATCAAGTCTCTGCGGATGTCGGCAGTATAGTTTGATAGTCCCCAAGTGCAAGGAATCATCATAGCAATTTCCAAAGGTGGAAGTGATAAGTATGGAGTGTCGAACCCACAAGGAGCTAAAGGTAAGATCAATATTCTCTCAAGCCCTATCAGCCATTGATACGACTCTACGTACACCGAACGTTTGCTTCCAACTAGCAACGAGAAATAAAACTAGGTTGTGGGTATGAAGAGGATAACTTTGTATGCTATCAGAGAGCTAAAATATAAATGTAGGTGCTATTATCATGAAGTTAGAATATATTACTAAATATTATAAATAGCGAGTGTGGAATAATGGTGGATCGGTGTGCGGAATTGTCCTAGGAAATCGTTAACAAGATCGGTAATCACTATTGCAGTTCCATATGAGGGAGAGGCATAAGCTAACATACTTTTTCTACTTGGATCATATGCACTTATGATTGGAACTCTAGCAAGCATCCACAACCACTAAAGATCATTAAGGTAAAACCCAACCAGAGCATTAAAGCATCAAGTCCTCTTTATTCCCATACGCAACAACCCCCTTACTCGGGTTTGTGTTTCAGTCACTCACCAACCCACTATAAGTGAATCATGAACGTGTTGCAACACCCTACAGCGGGAACCCCTCACGCTTACGCAACACGGAGGGCACCATAGGACAGCACCAAAGTAAAACATACAACTCATACCAATCTAGATCATCAATCAACCCAAAGGCAAAAGATATCTACTCAAAACATCATAGGATGGCAACACATCATTGGATCATAATATGTGGCATAAAGCACCATGTAAAAGTAGGGATTACAGCGGGGTGCGAGAGAGTGGACCGCGTAAAAGAGATGAGGGTGATGATGATGGTGATGTTGATGAAGACGATCACCGCGGCGATGATTCCCCTCCTGATGGCACTCTGGTGCCACCGAGAGAGAGGAGGAGAGGTTCTCTTCCTTGTGCTTCCTCCTCCATGCCCCCCTAGATGGGGAGAGGTTCTCCCTCTGGTCCTTGGCCTTCATGGTGATGATGGCACCTCCGGGATCCTCCTACATGCCCTCCGGTGATGACGGCCCCCTCCGGCAGGGTGCGAGAGAGGGTTTAGATTGGTTTTTGGTGGCTACGGAGGCTTCTAGTGGCGGAACTCCCGATCTAGGTTAACTTTCCGAGGTTTCTGTATTTATAGGAATTTTTGGCATCGGTCTCACGTCAAGGAGGTGCCCGAGGCGTCCACAAGGCAGGACCACACGCCTGGGGGGTGGGCGCGCCCCCACCCTCGTGGACGCCCCGGGACTCTCCTGGCCCAACTCTTTTACTCCGGGGTCTTCTTTTGGTCCATAAAAAATCGTCAAAAATTGGCACGTCAATTGGACTCCGTTTGATATTCCTTTTCTGTAAAACTCAAAAACAAGGAAAAAACAAAAACTGGCACTGGGCACTAGGTTAATAGGTTAGTCCCAAAAATCATATAAAATAGCATATAAATGCATATGAAACATCCAAGGTTGATGATATAATATCATGGATACTTCATAAATTATAGATACGTTGGAGACGTATCAGCATCCCCAAGCTTAATTCCTGCTCGTCCTCGAGTAGGTAAATGATAACAGAAATAATTTATGATGTGTGAATGCTAGCAAGTGCATAAGTTTCATCAATGATAGTTTCAATCACTTTTTATAACATCATTATATATCATAACAGTAGCTCATCTTCATAAAACTTTTCATGATCAAGTAACAAGCTATTCACATGTTAAAGTATAGATCATAAACTTTCCTGAAACTAACAAACTATATTCTCAGTCATCAAACAATTGCAAATCATCTTATTTCCAGGAAGGGTCTATGTGAGAGCTTTGGTTTAGCAAACTCCACATACTCAACTATCATTTAATCTTTCACAATTGCTAACACTCACATGATATTTATGGGTTCAAAGTTTTAATCAGACACAGAGTAAGATAGGGGCTTATAGATTCGCCTCCCAACCTTTTATCTCAAGGGTAATGTCAACAATAATAGTTCATGATAACTTACATCCAATTGGATATATATATATATATATATATATATACATCAGGATCTTTCCAACACAATGTCCTTGCCAAAGGATAAAATGTAAAAAGGAAAGGTGAAGACACCATGACTCTTGCATAAGTAGAAGATAAAGTAAAAGATAGGCCCTTTGCAGAGGGAAGCAGAGGTTGTCATGTGCTTTTATGGTTGGATGCACAAAATCTTAATGCAAAAGAACGTTCCTTTATATTGCCACTTGTGATATGGACCTTTATTATGCAGTCCGTCGCTTTTATTTCTTCCACATCACAAGATCATATAAAGCTTATTTTCTCCAAATTAATATATCATACATATTTAGAGGGCAATTTTTATTGCATGCACCGATGACAACTTAGTTGAAGGATCTTACTCAATCCATAGGTAGGTATGGTGGACTCTCATGGCAAAACTGGTTTAAGGAATGTTTGGAAGCACAAGTAGCATCTCTACTTGGTGCAAAGAATTTGGCTAGCATGAGGGGGAAAAGCAAGCTCAACATGTTGGATGATCCAAGACAATATACTTTATTTCGGATATAAGAAAACATAACCCATTATGTTGTCTTCCTTGTACGACATCAACCTTTTAGCATGTGATATTTTAATGAGTGCTCACAATTACAAAAGATGTCCAAGATAGTATATTTATATGTGAAATCTCTTTTCCTTCAATATTCTTTCATGAATTGTTCAACTGACCAATTCTACGTTTGCTAACTTTCAATAAGTTTACTAACTATACTTATTCTACATGAAGTCATTACTCCCATGGTATAAGCATATGAAACATATATAAATTGAGATTTATGATATTCAATTCATTCAACTATTTACTCATAGGATATATGTGAAGCACGTGAGTAATGACAAACTACTCCAAAAAGATATGAGTGAAGGACACTAAGTAGTCAAATAATTAACTAGCCATGGGAGGATTCTTTTTCATTTAAGATTTCAGATCCAATGATTTTATTCAAACAGAAAGTAAAATTGAAAATACGCTCCAAGCAAAACACATATCATGTGACGAATAAAAATATAGCTCCGAGTAAGGTATACCGATAGTTTTGAAGAAGAAAGAGGGGATGCCTTCCGGGGCATCCCCAAGCTTAGGCGCTTGAGTCTTTCTTGAATATTACCTTGGGGTTCCTTGGGCATCCCCAAGCTTAGGGTCTTTCCACTCCTTATTCTCCTCATATTGATATCTCACCCAAAGCTTGAAAACTTTAATCACACAAAACTTAGCGGAACTTCGTGAGATAGGTTAGTATGATAAAGAGTAAACCATTCACCTTGGTACTATCAAAGACAAAGATCTTAATTGTTCTCACACAATGTCTACTGTACCATATCATTTCTATAAGTTACATTGAGGAATATAAGTCATAGAAACTAGAAAACAAGCAAACTATGCAATGAAAACAGAATCTGTCAGAAACAGACCAGTCTGTAATGATCTGAACACTAACCATACTTCTGCTACTCCAAAAATTATGAAATAAATTGGTGGACGTGAGAAATTTGTCTATTAATCTTCTTCAAAAATAATAAGCACCAAAGCACTCTTCTGTAAAAAATGGAAGCTAATCTCGTGAGTGCAAAGTTTCTGTTTTTTACAGCAAGATCACATTAACTTTCACCCAAGTCTTCCCAAAGGTCTTACTTGGCACTTTATTGAAACAAAAGTTATAAAACATGATTACTACAGTAGCTTAATCATGTAAACACACAAAAACAGTAAGGGTAAATATTGGGTTGTCTCCCAACAAGCGCTTTTCTTTAATGCCTTTTAGCTAGGCATGATGATTTCAATGATGCTCACATGAAACATAAGACTTGAACATAAAGAGAGCATCATGAAGAATATGAATAGCACATTTAAATCTAACCCACTTCCTATGCCTAGGGATTTTGTGAGCAGACAATTTATGGGAACAAGAATCAACTAGCATAGGAAGGAAAAACAAGTATAACTTCAAAACTTTAAGCACATAGAGAGAAAACCTTGATATTATTGCACTCCTACAAGCATGTATTCCTCCCTCATAATAATTTTCAGTAGCATCATGAATTATTTCAACAATATAACCATCACATAAAGCATTCTTTTCATGATCTACAAGCATAGAAATTTTTCTACTCTCCACATAAGCAAAATTCTTCTCATTCGGAATAGCGGGATCACTAGTTCCTAGAGTTGACACTCTTCCAAACCCGCTTTAGATGATAGTATTATTCATACTCCAAAGTATATAAGTGAAGTTCATGGAGTATTCCACCATCAATATAGACTAACCAATATCCAAGCTCAAAATATATAAGTGAAGCACACGAAGCATTCTATAAAACCATACTCAAAAGATTTAAGTGAAGCACAAAGAGCAATTCTATAAGATCATACTTAAAGGATATAAGCGAAGCACATGAAGCATTCTATAAACCAATGAAGGGCTATCTCATACTATCATGGTTCTTAAAAGAAAAACAAAAAACATAAAGGACACAAATCATGTGAACAAAACAAAAACCAAGGTGTACCCATAATTTGTTGAAGAAGAAAGATGGGATGCCAACCGGGGCATCCCCAAGCTTAGATGATTGAGTATACTTAGAATATCTACTTGGGGTGCCTTGGGCATCCCCAAGATTGAGCTCTTGCCTCTCTTTATTCTTCTCACATTGGTAACTCCTCGTTCTTCGACACTTCATCCACAAAAAAACTTTAACAAAAACTTTGTGAGATCCGTTAGTATAATAAAGCAAATCACTACCTTTAGGTACTGTTGTGAACTCAGTCTAAACTCATATTGGTGTAATATCTACTGTATTCCAACTCATCCATGGTTCATACCCTCCGATACTACTCATAGATTCATCAAAATAAGCAAACAACACATAGAAAACAGAATCTGTCTAAAACAGGACAGTCTGTAGTAATCTGGAGGTTTAGTAAACTTTTGTGACTCCAATAATTACGAAATAAATTTGAAAATTTTAGAAATTTATACAGAAGTAATGTTCAAAAAGTTTCAGACCCATTTGACTATCCAGTAAAACATGTAAAATCATGCGCTACAGCCAAAGTTTCTGTTTTTTTTGTTCTGCACATAGTAAACAAGCAATCTAATCATCCTAAAACCAAAGCTTGGCACATTATTTTTGTAATACAATGGATATATATAAGGGGATAATTATTTAGAGAGAAAATTCCATGAAAAATTCTACATTGTTTCCGTGAGCATGAACACGAGTGCTCAAGGTCGACCCTCACTTCTTCAATGCATAACTTTCCAATCACTTCTCTTTTTGAAAAACTTTTTAGGCATGAGAGGCAATTTTTTTTGTATTTTCATTATTTTTTTTAAAAAATTGTATGTTTCACCCACAACTAAACAGAAACAAAAAGGAAAAACAAAGTCTACTTAGTGAAGAAAGCAAACAAGCACACACGAGAATATCAACCCCACGCTATTGCTCCCCGGCAATGGCGCCAGAAAAGAGCTTGATAATCCCCAAGTGCAAAGAATCATCGTAGCAATTTCCAAAGGTGGAAGTGATAAGTATGGAGTGTCGAACCCACAAGGAGCTAAAGGTCATATCAATATTCTCTCAAGCCCTATCTGCCACTGATACGACTCTACGTACACCGAACGTTTGCTGCCAACTAGCAACGATAAATAAAACTAGGTTGTGGGTATGAAGAGGATAACTTTGTATGATATCGGAGAGCTAAAATATAAATGTAGGTGCTGTTATCATGAAGTTAGAATATACTACTAAATATTATAAATAGCGAGTGTGGAATAGTGGTGGATCGGCGGAATTGTCCTAGGCAACCGTTAACAAGACCGGTAATCACTATTGCAGTTTCATATGAGGGAGAGGCATAAGCTAACATACTTTCTCTACTTTGATCATATGCACTTATGATTGGAACTCTAGCAAGCATCCGCAACTACTAAAGATCATTAAGGTAAAACCCAACCATAGCATTAAAGCATCAAGTCCTCTTTATCCCCATACGCAACAACCCCCTTACTCGGGTTTGTGTTTCAGTCACTCACCAACCCACTATAAGCGAATCATGAACGTATTGCAACACCCTACAACGGGAACCCCTCACGCTTGCGCAACACGGAGGGCACCATAGGACAGCACCAAAGTAAAACATACAACTCATACCAATCTAGATCATCAATCAACTCAAAGACAAAAGATATCTACTCAAAACATCACAGGATGGCAACACATCATTGGATCATAATATGTGGCATAAAGCACCATGTTCAAGTAGGGATTACAGCAGGGTGCGAGAGAGTGTACCGTGCAAAAGAGATGAGGGTGATGATGATGATGATGGTGATGTTGATGAAGACGATCACCGCGATGATGATTCCCCTCCCGATGGCACTCCGGTGCCACCGAGAGAGAGGAGGAGAGGTTCTCCCCCTTGTGCTTCCTCCTCCATGGCCTCCCCCAAGATAGGGAGAGGTTCTTCCTCTGGTCCTTGGCCTTCATGGTGATGATGGCCCCTCCGGGATCCTCCTCCATGCTCTCTGGTGATGACGGCCTCCTCCGGCAAGGTGCCAGAGAGGGCCTAGATTGGTTTTTGGTGGCTACGGAGGCTTCTGGCGGCGGAACTCCCGATCTAGGTTAATTTTCTGAGGTTTCTGTATTTATATGAATTTTTGGCGTCGGTCTCATGTCAAGGAGGTGCCCGAGGCGTCCACGAGGCCGGACCACACGCCTGGGGGGTGGGGCACCCTCGTGGATGCCCCGGGACTCTCCTGGCCCAACTCTTTTACTCCGGGGTCTTCTTTTGGTCCATAAAAAATCGTCAAAAATTGGCATGTGAATTGGACTCTGTTTTGATATTCCTTTTTTGTAAAACTCAAAAACAAGGAAAAATAGAAACTGGCACTGGGCACTAGGTTAATAGGTTAGTCCCAAAAATCATATAAAATAGCATATAAATGCATATAAAACATCCAAGGTTGATAATATAATAGCATGAATACTTCATAAATTATAGATACGTTGGAGACGTATCATAGTTCAAGCTTTCGAACCTGACCTGATGGCCATGGGCGTAGCTCTCGATCTGCTCCAGATGGCCAAGTGAGTTGGCCCACAGTACGAAGCCGCCGAATACGAAGATCTGTCCGGGGAGAAAAACCTCACCCTGGATCGCGTCATTGCCGATGAACGAAGGAGCCATCAAGCCTTTATCGTGACGGCAAAGTGGAACTCTCAATGAAAGCACCAATGTCGGTGTCAAAACCGGCGGATCTCGGGTAGGGGGTCCCGAACTGTGCGTCTAAGGCCGATGGTAAGAGGAGGCGGGGGACACAATGTTTACCCAGGTTCGGGCCCTCTCGATGGAGCTAATACCCTACTTCCTGCTTGATTGATCTTGACGATATGAGTATTACAAGAGTTGACCTACCACGAGATCGTAGAGGCTAAACCCTAGAAGCTAGCCTATGATTATGATTGTTCTTGTCCTACGGACTAAACCCTCCGGTTTATATAGACACCGGAGGGGGCTAGGGTTACACAGAGTCGGTTATAGAGAAGGAGATCTACACATCCGAATCGCCAAGCTTGCTTCATGCAAAGGAGAGTCCCACCCGAACACGGGACGAAGCCTTCAATCTTGTATCTTCATAGTCCAACAGTCCGGCCAAAGTATGCAGTCCGGCTGTCTGAGGACCCCTTAATCCAGGACTCCCTCACCGACTGATAACCCACAAGTATAGGGGATCACAACAGTTTTCGATAAGTCAGAGTGTCGAACCTAACGAGGAGCTAAAGGCAGAACAAATATTCCCTCAAGTTCTATCGACCACCGACACAACTCTACGCCCGCTTGACATTCGCTTTACCTAGAACAAGTATGAAAATAGAAGTATTTTGTAGGTGTTGTTGGATAGGTTTGCAAGATAATAAAGAGCAAGTAAATAAAAAGTAGGGGATGTTTAGATAAAGACACAACTAAGTTAGGTTTTGTAGAGATCTTGTTGTTACGAGAAAGTTATTTGTCCCTAGGCAATCGATAACTAGACCGGTAATCATTATTGCAATTTTATTTGAGGGAGAGGCATAAGCTAACATACTTTCTCTACTTGGATCATATGCACTTATGATTGGAACTCTAGCAAGCATCCTCAACTAATAAAGATCATTAAGGTAAAACCCAACCATAGCATTAAAGCATCAAGTCCTCTTTATCCCATACGCAACAACCCCCTTACTCGGGTTTGTGTTTCAGTCACTCACGCAACCCACTATAAGCGAATCATGAACGTATCGCAACACCCTACAGCGGGGATCCCTCACACTTGCGTGACACGGAGAGCACCATAGAACAGCGCCAATAATAAAACATGCAACTCAAACGAATCTTGATCATCAAATAGCCCATAGGACAAAACGGATCTACTCAAACATCATAGGATAGCCATACATCATTGGGAAATAATATATAGCATTGAGCACCATGTTTAAGTAGAGATTACAGCGGGTAAGAGAGAGGTTACACCGCTGAATAGAGGGGGGGAGAGTTGGTGATGATGGTGGTGAAGTTGTTGGTGAAGATTGTGGTGATGATGATGGTCCCCGGCGGCACTCCGGTGCCACCGGAAGCGAGGGAGAGAGAGCCCCACTCCTTCTTCTTCTTCCTTGATGTCATCCCTAGGTGGGAGAAGGGTTTCCCCTCTGGTCCATGGCCTCCACGGTGTGGGAGGGGCGAGAGCCCCTCCGAGATTGGATATGTCTCTCTGTCTCTCTCTGTTTCTGCGTTCTCGGTTTCTACCCTTTCACCGTTCCTTATATTCCCGGAGATCCGTAACTCTGATTGGGCTGAAATTTTAATACGATATCTATCTGGATATTAGCTTTCTTGCGGCGAAAGAAGGGCATCAACCGCCATCTGGGGTGGCCACGAGGGTCAGGGGCGCGCCCCCTGCCTCGTGGGCCCCTCGAGCATCGTCTCACGTTGATTTCACTTCCCAAAAATCTCATATATTCCAAAAAAAATCTAGGTCCGTTTTTATCCCGTTTGGACTCCGTTTGATATGGATTTTCTGCGAAACAAAAAACATGCAACAAACAGGAACTGGCCACTGGATCAATATGTTAGTCCCAAAAATAGTATAAAAAGTTGCCAAAAGTATATGAAAGTTGTAGAATATTGGCATGGAACAATAAAAAATTATAGATACGACGGAGATGTATCATCATCCCCAAGCTTAATTCCTGCTCGTCCTCAAGTAGGTAAATGATAAAAAAGATAATTTTTGATGTGGAATGCTACCTAGCATAATCTTGATCATGTATCTAATCATGGCATGAATATTAGGATACGAGTGATTCAAAGCAATAGTCTATCATTTGACATAAAAACAATAATACTTCAAGCCTACTAATAAAGCAATCATGTCTTTTCAAAATATCATGGCCAAAGAAAGTTATCCCTACAAAATCATATAGTCTGGCTATGCTCCATCTTCACCACACAAAATATTCACATCATGCACAATCCCGATGACAAGCCAAGTAATTGTTTCATACTTTTGACGTTCTCAAACCTTTTCAACTTTCATGCAATACATGAGCGTGAGCCATGGACATAGCACTATAGGTGGAATAGAATGGTGGTTGTGGAGAAGACAAAAAGGAGAAGATAGTCTCACATCGACAAGGCGTATCAACGGGCTATGGAGATGCCCATCAATAGATATAAATGTGAGTGAGTAGGGATTGCCATGCAACGGATGCACTAGAGCTATAAGTGTATGAAAGCTCAAACTGAAACTAAGTGGGTGTGCATCCAGCTTGCTTGCTCATGAAGACCTCGGGCGTTTGACGAAGCCCATCATTGGAATATACAAGCCAAGTTCTATAATGAAAATTCCCACTAGTATATGAAAGTGATAACTCAAGAGACTCTCTATATGAAGAATATGGTGCTACTTTGAAGCACAAGTGTGGTAAAAGGATAGTAACATTGCCCCTTCTCTCTTTTTCTCTCATTTTTTTTTCTTTTTTTCTTTTTTTGGGCCTTCTCTTCTTTTGTCCTTTCTCTTTTTTTTCCTCCGGAGTCTCATCCCGACTTGTGGGGGAATCATAGTCTCCATCATCCTTTCCTCACTGGGACAATGCTCTAATAATGATGATCATCACACTTTTATTTACTTACAACTCAATATTACAACTCGATACTAGAACAAAGATATGACTCTATATGAATGCCTCCGGCGGTGTACCGGGATGTGCAATGATCTAGCGTAGCAATGACATCAAAAAACGGACAAGCCATGAAAACATCATGCTAGCTATTTTACGATCATGCAAAGCAATATGACAATGAATTCTCAAGTCATGTATATGATGATGATGGAAGTTGCATGGCAATATATCTCGGAATGGCTATGGAAATGCCATGATGGGTAGGTATGGTGGCTGTTTTGAGGAAGGTATATGGTGGGTTTAAGGTACCGGCGAAAGTTGCGCGGTACTAGAGAGGCTAGAAATGGTGGAAGGGTGAGAGTGCATATAATCCATGGACTCAACATTAGTCATAAAGAACTCACATACTCATTGCAAAAATCTATTAGTCATCGAAACAAAGTACTACGTGCATGCTCCTAGTGGGATAGATTGGTAGGAAAAGACCATCACTCATCCCCGACCGCCACTCATAAGGAAGACAATCAATAAATAAATCATGCTCTGACTTCGTTACATAACGGTTCACCATACGTGCATGCTACGGGAATCACAAACCTCAACACAAGTATTTCTACAATCCACGACTAACCACTAGCATGACTCTAATATCACCATCTTTATATCGCAAAACTATTGCAAGGAATCAAACATATCATATTCAGTGATCTACAAGTTTTATGTAGGATTTTATGACTAACCATGTGAATGACCAATTCCTGTCATCTCTATAAATAGATATAAGTGAAGCAAGAGAGTTTAATTCTTTCTACAAAAGATATGCCCACGCTCTAACAAATATAAGTGAAGCAAAAGAGCATTCTACAAATGGCGGTTTTCTATGTAAAGAGAAACAGGCAATCCAAACTTCAAATGTTATAAGTGAAGCACATGAAGCATTCTATAAAGCCATACTCAAAAAATATAAGTGAAGTGCATAGAGCATTCTATAAATCAACCAAGGACTATCTCATACCACCATGGTGCATAAAAGAAAAATGAAAACTAAATGCAAAAGACGCTCCAAGATTGCACATATCGCATGAACGAAATGAATCCGAAAACATACCGATACTTGTTGAAGAAAGAGGGGATGCCTTCCGGGGCATCCCCAAGCTTAGAGGCTTGAGTCTCCTTGAATATTTACTTGGGGTGCCTCGGGCATCCCCAAGCTTGAGCTCTTGCTTCTCTTCCTTCTTCTCACATCGAGACCTTCTCGGTCATCGAACACTTCATCCACACAAAACTTCAACAGAAAACTCGGTAAGATCCGTTAGTATAATAAAACAAATCACTACTCTAAGTACTGTTGAAAACCAATTCATATTTTGTTTTTTCATTGTGTCTACTGTAATGTAACTTTTTCATGGCTTAATCCACTGATATAGATCGATAGTTTTATCAAAACAAGTAAACTATGCATCAAAAACAGAATCTGTCTAAAACAGAACAATCTGTAATAACCTGAACATTCACCATACTTATGATACTTTAAAAATTCTGAAAAAATTAGGGAAAATAAACAATTTGTATATAAAGACAGTTCAAAAATAATGAGAACCATTTGAAGTTCCAGCTAAAAATGTAAAATCGGGCCCTACAGCCAAAGTTTTTGTCCTGCACCGTACAAACCAACAAGCAAAGTAAACATCCTAAAGGCAAACCTTGGCTCATTATTTTTATAATACAATGGAATTTTACACGGGGATAATTATTTTTGTTGAAAAGTTCTGTAATCAAGATTCACAAAGTTGCTGTGAGCATGAACAAAGTTCAAGGAGCTCTCCCACTTCAACAATGCTTGTCTTTCTCACTTTCACTTTCCTTTTTAAAAAAGTTTTGGGTTCCCCTCTTTATTTTTGTTGTTTTTAAACTATATGAAAGCACTCAAAAGAAATAAATGACTCTCTAAAACTTTCGGGTTGTCTCCCTGGCAGCGCTTTCTTTAAAGCCATTAAGCTAGGCATATAGTGCTCAAGTAATGGATCCACCCGGATCCCAAGGTATATCAAAGCCAATTTTAATTAACAATGATTTGTAATTTAGTAGTGAGCAAAAAGTAACATATATCAAGTAACAACAAAGTCTAACTCTCTTCCTATGCATCGGCATGTCATAAAAGAACAATTCATGCACACAAAGTAAAGGCCAATGCATAGTATAAACAGTTTCTTGCAATTTTATCATGTGGGAAGCATAGAGAGGTGGAGATATAGTTCCTCTCTCATAATAATTGCAAGTAGGAGCAGAAAGCACATGCATATTATATCTATCAAAATCATCATGTGCAACGGTAAAAGGCAACCCATCAATATAATCCTTAATAAGGGCAAACTTCTCCGATATAGTGTAGTCGGGAGAATTCAAAAAGATAATAGGACTATCATGTGTGGGCGCAATAGCAACAATTTCATGTTCAACATAAGGAAATATAGCAAGTTCATCTCCATAAGCATAATTCATATTGGCATCTTGGCCATAAGCATAGCAAGCATCATCAAAAAGGGATATTTGAAAAGAGTCAACGGGATCATAGCAATCATCCTTCAGTAAGCACGAAGGGAAATTAAAAAATGTATGAGTAGAAGAGTTACTCTCATTAGAAGGTGGGCACGGGTAGCTAATCCGCTCTTCCTCCTTTTGTTCTTCGCTCTCCTCCTCATCTTTTTCATCCAATGAGCTCGCAGTTTCATCAATTTCTTCTTCTGTAGATTCCTGCAAAATATTAGTCTCTTCTTGGATAGTGAAGACTTTATCAATTAGTGCATTAATATCGGAATTGTATTCATAATTCTCATAGCAATATTTGAGGATAGCTAAATTTTCAGGTCTATAAGCATCATCATCAAAATCTTCAAACTCTTTAAACATAGATTCAATTTCATAAGCACCCATAAAAGCAACAAATTCTTCTATTTGCTCCACATCATAGTAATCATATATACCATTAGCATAAGAAGCTAAGGTTTTATTATCATTAAATTCGCATAAAAAGGGAAGGTGTGGAGCCTTCATCCTAGAGCAACAAGTATAATCATATCTCAAGCATAGTTGCCTAGCATACCAATTCAATATATGAATTTGATCCCATAATAGTTTCCCTTTTTGTGTCAAGCGATAATCCTTAATGTATTCACATTGATCCAATGTTACCCCCATTACATAATTGAATGGGGTTTTATCAGGATTATTAAAGTAGTACATAATATCTTTCACATAACCAACATTGAGGGTTTTAGGAGGTTCCCCATCTCCATGAGTAGCAAGTACACCTAATTTTTTTGGTATTTCGTGTTCCATATCCATAACTAAAGATAAAGAACAACTAAGAACATCAAATAAAAATTACTTAGTGATAAAGCAAACAAGCACACACGAGAATATTCACCCCACGCTATTGCTCCCCGGCAACGGCGCCAGAAAAAGGTCTTGATAACCCACAAGTATAGGGGATCGCAACAGTTTTCGATAAGTAAGAGTGTCGAACCCATCAAGGAGCTAAAGGCAGAACAAATATTCCCTCAAGTTCTATCGACCACCGATACAACTCTTGACGTTCGCTTTACCTAGAACAAGTATGAAACTAGAAGTATTTTGTAGGTGTTATTGGATAGGTTTGCAAGATAATAAAGAGCAAGTAAATAAAAAGTAGGGGTTGTTTAGATAAATACACAACTAAGTTAGGTTTAGTAAAGAGCTTGTTGTTACGAGAAAGTTATTTGACCCTAGGCAATCGATAACTAGACCGGTAATCATCATTGCAATTTTATTTTGGGGAGAGGCATAAGCTAACATACTTTCTCTACTTGGATCATATGCATTTATGATTGGAACTCTAGGAAGCATCCGCAACTACTAAAGATCATTAAGGTAAAACCCAACCATAGCATTAAAGCATCAAGTCCTCTTTATCCCATACGCAACAACCCCCTTACTCGGGTTTGTGTTTCAGTCACTCACGCAACCCACTATAAGCGAATCATGAACGTATTGAAACACCCTACAGCGGGGATCCCTCACGCTTGCGCGACACAGAGAGCACCATAGGACAACACCAATAATAAAACATGCACCTCAAACCAATCTTGGTCATCAAATAGCCCATAGGACAAAACGGATCTACTCAAACATCATAGGATAGCCATACATCATTGGGAAATAATATATAGTGTTGAGCACAATGTTTAAGTAGAGATTACAGCGGGTAAGAGAGAGGTTACACCGCTGCATAGAGGGAGAAAGAGTTGGTGATGATGGCGGTGAAGTTGTTGGCGAAGATTGCGGTGATGATGATGGCCCCCGGTGGCACTCTGGTGCCACCGGAAGCGAGGGAGAGAGAGCCCCCCCTCCTTCTTCTTCTTCCTTGACCTCCTCCCTAGGTGGGAGAAGGGTTTCCCCTCTAGTCCATGGCCTCCATGGCGTGGGAGGGGCGAGAGCCCCTCCGAGATTGGATCTGTCTCTCTGTCTCTCTCTCTGTTTTTGCGTTCTCGGATTCTACCCTTTCACCGTTTCTTATATTCCCGGAGATCCGTAACTCCGATTGTGCTGAAATTTTAACACGATCTCTATCTGGATATTAGCTTTCTTGCGGCGAAAGAAGGGCATCAACCGCCTTACGGGGTGGCCACGAGTGTCAGGGGCGCGCCCCCCTGCCTCATGGGCCCCTCGAGCATCGTCTCGCGTTGATTTCACTTCCCAAAAATCAAATATATTCCAAAAAAAAATCTCCATCTGTTTTTATCCCGTTTGGACTCCGTTTGATATGGATTTTCTGCGAAACAAAAAACATGCAACAAACAGGAACTGGCACTGGCCACTGGATCAATATGTTAGTCCCAAAAATAGTATAAAAAGTTGCCGGAAGTATATGAAAGTTGTAGAATATTGGCATGGAACAATCAAAAATTATAGATACGATGGAGACGTATCACCGACCACCAAAGGGAGCGCGCCAGGGGGGCGTCCTACTAGGACTCCACTCCTAGTAGGATTCTCGCCCCCCCTTTCCTTTCTCATTGGAGGGGAATAGGAAGGAGAGGGGAGGGAGAGGGAGAGGGAAAGGGGGCGCCACCCCCTCCCCTAGTCCAATTCGGACTCCCATGGGTGGGGGGGAGGGGGCGGCCACCCCTTGTGGGCTGTCCCCTCTCTCTCCCGTGGCCCATGAGGCCCATGACTTCCCCCGGGGGGTTCTGGTAACCCCTCGGTACTCCGGAATATACCCGAACCTTTCTGAAACCATTCCGGTGTCCGAATTGTTGGGGAACGCAGTATTTCAAAGACTTTCCTACGATCACGCAAGATCTATCTAGGAGATGCATAGCATGAGATGGGAGAGTGTGTCCATGTACCCTCATAGACCGAAAGCGGAAGCGTTTAGTAACGCGGTTGATGTAGTCGAACATCTTCATGATCCAACCGATCCTAACACCGAACGTATGGCACCTCCGTGTTCAGCACACGTTCAGCACGATGATGTCCCTCGATCTCTTGATCCAGTTGAGGATGAGGGAGAGTTCCGTCAGCACGCTGCATGGCGACGGTGATGATGAAGTTACCGACGCGGAGCTTCACCTAAGCACTACGACGATATGACCGAGGTGTTGAACTGTGGAGGGAGGACACCGCACATGGCTAAGAGATTGTTTGTTGTGCTATTGGGGTGCCCCTTGGCCAAGTATATAAAGGAGGGTGGGAGAGAGGAGGCCGACCAGGAGGGGCGCGCTAGGGGGGAGTCCTACTTGGACTCCTAGTCCAAGTAGGATTCGCCCCGCTTCCTTTCTTCCACCGAAGGGAAAGGAAGGAGGGGCTGCGCCCCCACCCCTTGTACAATTCGGTTTGGGCAGGGGGGAGGTGCACGCCACCTCGTGGCTCTTCTTCCCTCTCTCCACTAAAGCCCATTAAGGCCCATTAACTTCCTCGAGGGGTTCCGATAACCTTTTGGTACTCCGGAAAATACCCGAATCACCTTGGAACCATTCCGGTGTCTGAATATAAACTTCCACTATATTGATCTTTACCTCTCGACCATTTCAAGACTCCTCATCATGTCCGTGATCTCATCCGGGACTCCGAGCAAACTTTGATCATCAAATCACATAACTCATAATACAAATTGTCATCGAATGTTAAGCGTGCGAACCCTACGAGTTTGATAACTAAGTAGACATGACCGAGACACATCTCCGGTCAATAACCAATAGTGAAACCTGGATGCTCATATTGGCTCCTACTGTTGGGGAACGTAGCAGCATTTTAAAATTTTCTACGCATCACCAATCTATGGAGTCATCTAGCAACGAGGGAGAGGGGAGTGCATCTACATACCCTTGTAGATCGCGAGCGGAAGCGTTCAAGAGAACGGGGTTGATGGAGTCGTACTCGTCGTGATCTAAATCACCGATGACCGAGCGCCGAACGGATGGCACCTCCGCGTTCAACACGCGTACGGTTGGGGAAGATGTCTCCTCCTTCTTGATCCAGCAAGGGGAAGGAGAGGTTGATGGAGATCCAGCAGCACGACGGCGTGGTGGTGGAAGCAGTGGTGATCTCGGCAGGGCTTCGCCAAGCTCCAACGAGAGGGAGAGGTGTTACGAGGGGAGAGGGAGGCGCCAGGGACTTGGGTTTGGCTGCCCTCCCTCCCCTCCATTATATATAGGGCCCCTAGGGGGCGCCAGCCCTAGGAGATCCCATCTCCAAGGGGGGGCGGCGGCCAAGGGGGGACTTGCCCCCCAAGTCAGGTGGGGCGCCCCCACCCCCTAGGGTTTCCAACCCTAGGCGTAGGGGGAGGCCCATGGGGGCGCACCAGCCCACCAGGGGCTGGTTCCCCTCCCACTTCAGCCCATGGGGCCCTCCGGGATAGGTGGCCCCACCCGGTGGACCCCTGGGACCCTTCCGGTGGTCCCGGTACAATACCAGTGACCCCCAAAACTTTCCCGGTGGCTGAAACTAGACTTCCTATATACAATTCTTCACCTTAGGACCATTCCGGAACTCCTCGTGACGTCCGAGATCTCATCTGGGACTCCGAACAACTTTCGGGTTACCGCATACTAATATCTCTACAACCCTAGCGTCACCGAACCTTAAGTGTGTAGACCCTACGGGTTCGGGAGACACGCAGACATGACAGAGACGACTCTCCGGTCAATAACCAACAGCGGGATCTGGATACCCATGTTGGCTCCCACATGCTCCTCGACGATCTCATCGGATGAACCACGATGTCGAGGATTCAAGTAATCCCGTATACAATTCCCTTTATCAATCGGTACGTTACTTGCCCGAGATTCGATCGTCGGTATCCCAATACCTCATTCAATCTCGTTACCGGCAAGTCACTTTACTCGTACCGTAATGCATGATCCCGTGACCACACACTTGGTCACATTGAGCTCATTATGATGATGCATTACCGAGTGGGCCCAGAGATACCTCTCCATCATACGGAGTGACAAATCCCAGTCTCGATCTGTGTCAACCCAACAGATACTTTCGGGGATACCTGTAGTATACCTTTATAGTCACCCAGTTACGTTGTGACATTTGGTACACCCAAAGCACTCCTACGGCATCCGGGAGTTACACGATCTCATGGTCTAAGGAAATGATACTTGACATTGGAAAAGCTCTAGCAAACGAACTACATGATCTTGTGCTATGCTTAGGATTGGGTCTTGTCCATCACATCATTCTCCTAATGATGTGATCCCGTTATCAATGACATCCAATGTCCATAATTAGGAAACCATGACTATCTGTTGATCAACGAGCTAGTTAACTAGAGGCTCACTAGGGACATGTTATGGTCTATGTATTCACACATGTATTATGATTCCCAGATAACACAATTATGGCATGAATAATAGACAATTATCATGAACAAGGAAATATAATAATAATCATTTTATTATTGCCTCTAGGGCATATCCAACAGTCTCTCACTTGCACTAGAGTCAATAATCTAGTTACATTGTGATGAATCGAACACCAATAGAGTCCTGGTGTTGATCATGTTTTGCTCGCGGAAGAGGTTTAGTCAACGGATATGCGACATTCAGATCCGTATGTACTTTGCAAATATCTATGTGTCCATCTTGAACATTTTCACAAATGGAGTTGAAGCAACGCTTGATGTGCCTGGTCTTCTTGTGAAACCTGGGCTCCTTGGCAAGGGCAATAGCTCCAGTGTTGTCATAGAAGAGAGTGATCGGCCCCGACGCATTGGGTATGACTCCTAGGTCGGTGATGAACTCCTTCATCCAGATTGCTTCATGCGCTGCCTCTGAGGCTGCCATGTACTCCGCTTCACATGTAGATCCCGCCACGACGCTTTGCTTGCAACTGCACCAGCTTACTGCCCCACCATTCAAAATATACATGTATCCGGTTTGTGACTTAGAGTCATCCAGATCTGTGTCGAAGCTAGCGTCGACGTAACCCTTTACGATGAGCTCCTCGTCACCTCCATATACGAGAAACATATCCTTAGTCCTTTTCAGGTACTTCAGGATGTTCTTGACTGCTGTCTAGTGTTCCATGCCGGGATTACTTTGGTACCTTCCTACCAAACTTACGGCAAGGTTTACATCAGGTCTGTTACACAGCATGACATACATGATAGACCCTATCGCTGAGGCATAGGGGACGACACTCATCTTTTCTCTATCTTCTGCCGTGGTCGGACATTGAGCTGAGCTCAAATTCACACCTTGCAACACAGGGAAGAACCCCTTCTTGGACTAATCCATATTGAACTTCTTCAATATCTTATCAAGGTATGTGCTTTGCGAAAGACCTATGAGGCGTCTCGATCTATCTCTATAGATCTTGATGCCTAATATGTAAGCAGCTTCTCCAAGGTCCTTCATTGAAAAACACTTATTCAAGTAGGCCTTAATACTGTCCAAAAGTTCTATATCATTTCCCATCAAAAGTATGTCATCCACATATAATATGAGAAATGCTAAAGAGCTCCCACTCACTTTCTTGTAAACGCATGCTTCTCCATAAGTCTGCATAAACCCAAACGCTTTGATCATTTCATTAAAGCGAATGTTCCAACTCCAAGATGCTTGTACCAGCCCATAGATGGAGCGCTGGAGCTTGCATACCTTGTTAGCATTCTTAGGATCGACAAAACCTTCCGGCTGCATCATATACAATTCTTCCTTAAGAAAGCCGTTAAGGAATGCCGTTTTGACGTTCATTTGCCATATCTCATAATCATAGTATGCAACAATTGCTAACCTGATTCGGATGGACTTCAGCTTTGCTACGGGTGAGAAGGTCTCATCGTAGTCAACCCCTTGAACTTGTCGATAACCCTTAGCGACAAGTCGAGCCTTATAGATGGTAACATTACCATCCGCGTCCGTCTTCTTCTTAAAGATCAATTTATTCTCTATCGCTCGCCGATCATCGGGCAAGTCTGTCAAAGTCCATACTTTGTTTTCATACATGGATCCTATCTCGGATTGCATGACTTCAAGCCATTTGTTGGAATCTGGGCCCGCCACTGCTTCTTCATAGTTCGAAGGTTCACCATTGTCTAACAACATGATTTCCAGGACAGGGTTGCCATACCATTCTGGTGTGAAACGTGTCCTTGTGGACCTTCGAAGTTCAGTAGCAGCTTGATCCGAAGTACCTTGATCATTATCATCAACTTCCTCTCTAGTCGGTGCGGGCACCACATGAACATCTTCCTGAGCTGCGCTACTTTCCGGTTCAAGAGGCAGTACTTCATCGAGTCCTACTTTCCTCCCACTTACTTCTCTCGAGAGAAACTCTTTCTCCAGAAAGGACCCATTCTTGGCAACAAAGATCTTGCCTTCGGATCTGAGGTAAAAGGTATACCCAATGGTTTCCTTAGGGTATCCTATGAAGACGCAATTTTCCAACTTGGGTTTGAGCTTTTCAGGTTGAAGTTTCTTGACATAAGCATCGCATCCCCAAACTTTTAGAAACGACAGCTTAGGTTTCTTCCCAAACCATAATTCATACGGTGTCGTCTCAACGGATTTAGACGGTGCCCTATTTAAAGTGAATGTAGCTGTCTCTAGAGCGTATCCCCAAAATGATAGCAGTAAATCAGTGAGTGACATCATAGATCGCACCATATCCAATAGAGTGCGATTACGACATTCGGACACACCGTTACGCTGAGGTGTTCCAGGCGGCGTGAGTTGTGAAACGATTCCATATTTCCTTAAGTCCGTACCAAATTCATGACCTAAATATTCTCCCCCACGATCTGATCGTAAGATTTTTATCTTTCGGTCACGTTGATTCTCTACCTCATTCTGAAATTCCTTGAACTTTTCAAAGGTCTTAGACTTGTGTTTCATCAAATAGACATACCCATATCTACTTAAGTCATCAGTGAGAGTGAGAACATAACGATAGCCACCGTGAGCCTCAACGCTCAATGGACCGCACACATCAGTATGTATAATTTCCAATAAGTTGGTTGCTCGCTCCATTGTTCCGGAGAATGGAGTCTTAGTCATCTTGCCCGGGAGGCATGGTTCGCAAGCATCAAGTGATTCCAAAAGTCCATCTGTATGGAGCTTCTTCATGCGTTTGACACCGATGTGACCAAGGCGGCAGTGCCACAGATATGTGGGACTATCATTATCAATCTTACATCTTTTGGTATTCACACTATGAATATGTGTAACATCACGTTCGAGATTCATTAAGAATAAACCATTGACCAGTGGGGCATGACCATTAAACATATCTCTCATATAAATAGAACAACCATTATTCTCAGATTTAAATAAGTAGCCATCTTGTATTAAACGAGATCCAAATACAATGTTCATGCTCAAAGCTGGCACTAAATAACAATTATTGAGGTTTAAAACTAACCCCGTAGGTAAATGTAGAGGTAGCGTGCCGACGGCGATCACATCGACCTTGGAACCACTCCCGACACGCATCGTCACCTCGTCCTTCGCTAGTCTCCGCTTATTCTGCAGCTCCTATTTTGAGTTACAAATATGAGCAACCGCACCGGTATCAAATACCCAGGAGCTACTACGAGTACTGGTAAGGTACACATCAATTACGTGTATATCACATATACCTTTAGTGTTGCCGGCCTTCTTGTCCGCTAAGTATTTGGGGCAGTTCCGCTTCCAGTGTCCCTTTCCCTTGCAATAAAAGCACTCAGTCTCAGGTTTGGGTCCATTCTTTGGCTTCTTCCCGGTAACTGATTTACCGGCCGCGGCAACTCCCTTGCCGTCCTTCTTGAAGTTCTTCTTACCCTTGCCTTTCTTGAAACTAGTGGTTTTATTGACCATCAACACTTGATGTTCCTTTTTGATTTCCACCTCCGCTGATTTCTGTTGGAAATATGCCCTAGAGGAAATAATAAATTGGTTATTATTATATTTCCTTGTTCATGATAATCGTTTATTATCCATGCTAAAATTGTATCGATAGGAAACTCAGATACATGTGTGGATACATAGACAACACCATGTCCCTAGTAAGCCTCTAGTTGACTAGATCGTTGATCAATAGATGTTTACGGTTTCCTGACCATGGACATTGGATGTCGTTGATAACGGGATCACATCATTAGGAGAATGATGTGATGGACAAGACCCAATCCTAAGCATAGCACAAGATCATGTAGTTCGTATGCTAAAGCTTTTCTAATGTCAAGTATCATTTCCTTAGACCATGAGATTGTGCAACTCCCGGATACCGTAGGAGTGCTTTGGGTGTGCCAAATGTCACAACGTAACTGGGTGGCTATAAAGGTACACTACGGGTATCTCCGAAAGTGTCTGTTGGGTTGGCATGAATCGAGACTGGGATTTGTCACTCCGTGTAACGGAGAGGTATCTCCGGGCCCATTCGGTAGGACATTATCATAATGTGCACAATGTGACCAAGGAGTTGATCACGGTATGATGTGTTATGGAATGAGTAAAGAGACTTGCTGGTAACGAGATTGAACAAGGTATCGGGATACCGATGATCGATTCTCGGGCAAGTATCGTACCGATAGACAAAGGGAATTGTATACGGGATTGATTGAATCCTTGACATCATGGTTCATCCGATGAGATCATCATGGAGCATGTGGGAGCCAATATGGGTATCCAGATCCTGCTGTTGGTTATTGATCGGAGAGTTGTCTCGGCCATGTCTGCATGACTCCCGAACCCATAGGGTCTACACACTTAAGGTTCGATGACGCTAGGGTTATAGGGAAAGTATGTACGCGGTTACCGAATGTTGTTTGGAGTCCCGGATGAGATCCCGAACGTCAAGAAGAGTTCCGAAATGGTCCGGAGGTAAAGATTTATATATGGGAAGTCCCGTTTTGGTCACCGGAAAAGTTTCGGGTGCTATCGGTAACGTACCGGGACCACCGGGAGGGTCCCGGGGGTCCACCAGGTAGGGCCACCAGCCCTGGAGACCTACATGGGCCAATAATGGGAAGGGACCAACTCCTAGGTGGGCTGGGGCGCCTCTCACCAAGGCCCAAGAGGGGAAGGGGGCAAACCCTAGGGCAGATGGGCCCTAAGGCCCACCCCAGGTGCGCCTCCCCCTCTCCCCCTTGTGGCCGCCACCCAAGATGGGATCTGGCGCTGCCGCACCCCTTGGGGTGGGAATCCTAGAGGGGGCGCAGCCCCCTCCCCTCCCCCTATATATACTTGAGGTATGGGGGCTGCCCAACACACGATTTGATCTCTCTCTTGGCGCAGCCCTACCTCTCTCCCTCCTCGTCTCTCATAGTGCTTGGCGAAGCCCTGCTAGAGTTCTGCGCTCCTCCACCACCACCACGCCATTGTGCTGCTGCTGGACGGAGTCTTCCCAACCTCTCCTTCTCCCATTGCTGGATCAAGGCGTGGGAGACGTCACCGGGCTGCACGTGTGTTGAACGCGGAGGCGCCGTGGTTCGGCGCTTAGATCGGAATCAACCGCGATCTGAATCGCTACGAGTACGACTCCTTCATCCGCGTTCTTGCAACGCTTCCGCTTAGCGATCTACAAGGGTATGTAGATGCACTCTCCTTCCCCTCGTTGCTAGATTACTCCATAGATTGATCTTGGTGATGTGTAGAAAATTTTAAATTTCTGCTACGATCCCCAACAGTGGCATCATGAGCTAGGTCTATGCGTAGTTTCTATGCACGAGTAGAACACAAGTTGTTGTGGGCATCGATTTTGTCAATTTACTTGCCGTTACTAGTCTTATCTTGATTCGGCGGCATCATGGGATGAAGCGGCCCGGACCGACCTTACACGTACTCTTACGTGAGACTGGTTCCACCGACTGACATGCACTACATGGATAAGGTGGCTAGCGGGTGTCTGTCTCTCCCACTTTAGTCGGATCGGATTCGATGAAAAGGGTCCTTATGAAAGGTAAATAGAAATTGGCATATCACATTGTGGTTTTGGCGTAGGTAAGAAACGTTCTTTCTAGAAACATATAGCAGCCACGTAAAAACTTGCAACAACAATTAGAGGACGTCTAACTTGTTTTTGCAGCATATGCCTTGTGATGTGATATGGCCAAAAGGATGTGATGAATGATATATGTGATGTATGAGATTGATCATGTTCTTGTAATAGGAATCACGACTTGCATGTCGATGAGTATGACAACCGGCAGGAGCCATAGGAGTTGTCTTAATTTATTTATAACCTGCGTGTCAACATAAACATCATGTAACTACTTTACTTTATTGCTAAAGTGTTAGCCATAGTAGTCGAAGTAATAGACGACGAGACAACTTCAAGAAGACATGATGATGGAGATCATGGTGTCATGCCGGTGACAACGATGATCATGGAGCCCCGAAGATGGAGATCAAAAGGAGCAAAATGATATTGGCCATATCATGTCACTATTTGATTGCATGTGATGTTTATCATGTTTTACATCTTATTTGCTTAGAACGACGGTAGCTTAAATAAGATGATCCCTCGTAATAATTTCAAGAAAGTGTTCCCCCTAACTGTGCACCATTGCGAAGGTTCGTTGTTTTGAAGCACCACGTGATGATCGGGTGTGATAGATTCTAACGTTCGAATACAACGGGTGTAAGCCAGATTTACACACGCAATACACTTAGGTTGACTTGACGAGCCTAGCATGTACAGACATGGCCTTGGAACACGAAAGACCGAAAGGTCGAGCATGAGTTGTATAGAAGATACGATCAACATGAAGATGTTCACTGATGTTGACTAGTCCGTCTCACATGATGATCAGACACGGCCTAGTTGACTCGGATCATGTTTCACTTAGATGACTAGAGGGATGTCTATCTGAGTGGGAGTTCATTAAATAATTTGATTAGATGAACTTAATTATCATGAATATAGTCTAAATTGTCTTTGCAAATATGTTGTAGATAAATAGCTCATGTTGTAGCTCCCTGTTTCAATACGTTCCTAGAGAAAGACTAAGTTGAAAGATATTGTAAGCAATGATGCAGACTGGGTCCGTAGTCCGAGGAGTGTCCTCACTGCTACACAGAAGGCTTATGTATTTGATGCACCGCTCGATGTGCAAACCCCTACAACGTCGTCTGTGGATGTTGTGAACACCTCACAGAAACATCCTGATGACTACTTGATAGTTATTGCACCATACTTTACGGCTTAGAATCGGGATTACAATGACGTTTTGAACGCCATAAGACATATGAGATGTTCCAAGAGCTGAAATTGGGATTTCAGGCTCATGCCTGTGTTGAGAGGTATGAGACCTCTAACAAGTTCTTTTGCCAACAAGATGGAGGAGAATAGCTCAACTAGTGAGCATGTGCTCAGAATGTCTGGGTGCTACAATCACTTAAATCACGTGGGAGTTAAACTTCCAGATAAGATAGTGATTGATAGGGTTCTCTAGCCACTATCACTAAGCTACTAGATCTTCGTGATGAACTATGACATGCAAGGGATGGAGTAGATCTCGGAGCTGTTCGCGGTGCTTAAGACTGCAAAAGGTAGAAATCAAGAAGGAGCATCAAGTGTTGATGATTTAACAAGACCACTGGTTTCAAGAAGGGCAAGGGCTAGAAGGGAAACTTCATGGATGGCAAACTAGTTGCCGCTCCAGTGAAGGAACCCAAGGTTGAACCCAAACCCGAGACTAAGTGCTTCTATTGTAAGGGGAACAGTCACTGGTAGCGGAATTACCCCAAATGCATGGTAGATAAGAAGGCTGACAACTTCAACAAAATTTATACGTGTTATTAATGTGTACCTCACTAGTACTCCTGGTAGCACCTGGGTATTGGATACCGGTTCAGTTGCTATTATTACTGACTTGAAGCAAAAGCTACGGACTAAACGGAGACTGGCTAAGGGCGAGGTGACGATGTGTGTTGGAAGTGTTTCCAAAGTTGATGAGATCACCATCGCACGCTCCATCTGCCTTCGGGATTAGTATTGAACCTAGATAAATGTTATCAGGTGTCTACGTTGAGCAAAAATATGATTAGATCATGTTCATTGCAATACGGTTATTCATTTAAGTCAGAGAATAATGGTTATTCTGTTTACATGAATAATACCTTTCATGGTCATGCACCCTATGTGAATGGTTCATTGAATCTCAGTTGTGGTAATACACATGTTCACGCCAAAACATGTAGAGTTAATAATGATAGTACCACTTTCTTGTGGCACTGCCGCTTAGGTCATATTTGCGTAAGATTGAAAGTGCGTTATATCAACTAGAGGGGGGGGGGGGTGAATAGGCGATTTTTATGAAAGTCTTCAATACGTGGAAGTTATGAAGACAAACAGAGTGGACAAGCCTATCACTATGCAGCGGAAGTTAGATTACACAAGGAAAGCCATAGTCAAGTATACAATATAGTGAAAGCACAGTGACAAACAGCTTCAGTGTAATGAGGATTAGGTAGGAAGAAGTTATGAAGCCAAACAGATCATACAGTCAAGTTGTGAAGACAGAAGATAAAGCAAGCATGCAATGGCTTCACAATGTGTACTGGTAAGTAAAGGGAGGTGAAGATGAAACCAGTGACACGCTGAAGACAATGATATGTTGGACCAGTTCCAGTTGCTGTGACAACTGTACGTCTGGTTGGAGCGGCTAGGTATTTAAACCAAAGGACACATAGTCCCGGACACCCAGTCCTGAACACGCAGCTCAGGACACCCAGTCCTCACCGTTTTCTCCTTGAGCTAAGGTCACACAGACCTCGCCCAATCACTCTGGTAAGTCTTCAAGGTAGACTCCCAAACCTTCACAGACTTCGTTCACCGGCGATCCACAATTTCTCTTGGATGCTCAGAACGCGACGCCTAACCGGCTGGAGGATGCACAGTCCTCAAGTGTAATAAGTCTTCAGATCACTCAGACAAGAAGACTTAAGTGATGCCCAATTACTCTGGCTCTGGGTGGTTAGGGCTTTTCTCCTTGCTAGGGATTTTCTCTCAAAGGCTTCGAGGTGGGTTGCTCTCAAACGACAAAAGCCGTGCACTGAAATCTAAGCAGCCAACCGTTTATGGTTGTAGGGGTGGACTATTTATAGCCACTTGGCAACCCGACCTGATTTGTCCGAAATGACCCTGGGTCACTAAGGAACTGACACGTGTACCAACGGTCGAATTTCGAACTCACACGGCAACTTTACTTGGGCTACAAGTAAAGCTGACTTGTCTGACTCTGGACAAGATTTTCTCTCATTGTCTTCACTCGAAGACATAGGATTTGAATTAGGCATCACTTCAGTCATCCTGACTGGTTCTCTTGGACCCCACTTAACAGTACGGTGGTTCCTATGACACAACATGAATGAAGTAAAACTACGAAGGATCTAAGTCTTCGAGTTCCATAGGCTTCAATGGGAGTCTTCACATGTCATTGTCTTCAACATGAATGTCTTCATAAACCACCATTGTCTTCAATGTCTTCGTACATTTTTAGGGGTCATCTCTGGTAGCTAAACCGAATCAATGAGGGACTTCTACCTGTGTTATCCTGCAATTCTCACAAACACATTAGTCCCTCAACTAGGTTTGTCGTCAATACTCCAAAACCAACTAGGGGTGGCACTAGATGCACTTACAATCTCCCCCTTTTTGGTGATTGATGACAAACTAGTTGAAGTTTTCAACGGGGAATATAATTTGTGAAATTGTAAAGGAATTGTCTTCATAAGCTGCAAGGGCTCCCCCTGAAGATGTGCATATAAGTGATTTTCTTCTAGAACGCAAATGCACATAGCAAGTTGTACTTGTGGGAATCCACTTCAACTTATGATGACAATCCACCTTGCATGTAAAGGTATATGAAGAGAATGACATGCATAATGAAAAATGGATGTCTGCGAAATGATATAAGTGCGGAATTTATCGTCTTACATGCGGAATTTATCTTCGCAAAAACATAGTGGCAAACAAGTAGCAGACGACCATCAAGTTTAAGTGTTACAACTCAAAGAACCAAATGTAGCAAAACGAGAGTTGTAAGCACGAAGCAAAATGCAAAATATAAAGCACCCGCCCATATTATTGACCTGCTTGAAGACTATAAACATCATATGCTTCTCCCCCTTTTGTTAGTGATGACCAAAAAGGTTTGAAGACATAGAGTTTTCTATGCGTTCCCAGGCGCAGCAGGGTCGATGGAGGTGTTTGGTGGTGCAGACGAGCTTGGTGCAGGGTCGACGCGCGCTGAAGAAGGCGGTGGTGATGTAGCATCGTCTTCTTCCTCAATGATTCTTCCAGTCACTGTGGTAGCAGAGGAAGAGAACTCTGAATCTTCAAGCGACGGAGTCCCGCGCAGCACAGCTCTTCTGGGGGGTGTGGAGTCAAACTTGAATCTCTCTCTGAAGCCATCCTCTTGAAGTTCAGCTTCAGTGCACATCATGGTGAGGCCTTTCCAAGTGCGGCGACAGGTTTCATGTGCGACAAAGGCATTCTTGGTGGCCAGATTTCTAATGCGATTGACGTCTTGCATGATACTTCGCATCTGCCTTTTGAGCCAGTCGTGATGCCTATCTTGCTTTTGGTGTAGAGCCACAAGAAGTTCACGGTCATTGAGTGTACGAGCGCGTTTCTTGGGTCTCTGTGCAGCTGTGCTGTCAGTGGCTTCAGTTGATACAGGGGCACCTGTGGTGCCAGCCATTGGATATACTCTGGAGATGGCTTCAACACCTTCATCATTCTGAGTGAAGCTCTGGTGTTCTGCATTCTGAAGACTTAATGGTTGCTTGGCAGGCTTAGGATATATTGCTTCAGCAGAGGTGTCCACATCAGGTAAGAAGATTCTATGGTTGCGGGCAGAGGGCTGATAGGAGATAGCAGAGTGGAGCTTGATTAGCCTCATAACCCATGGATCATAAATCTTCAAACCAAAGAGATCTGAGCCAGACGCTGCAAGTTGGCGTATAAAGAGATCCTGGGCGTTGAAGCATTTTCCATGCAGGATACAGAAGATGAGAGTCTTCATGGCACCTTCAACCTTGGCATATGGAGAGTGCCCCTTAATGGGCCATAGAGTCCGCCTGACGATGTCATAGATAGTTCTGGGCAGGTACTCAAATCTTCAACGAAGAACTCAGTTGGATAAGGTGCATCCATAGGCAATGGCTTCATCATTGAGAGCATCTGACTCATATTGGGCTCAGGTCGCTGGAATATGCTCTCAATTGCTTCAGCATGGAGTGGGCAGCCTTCTTCGAAGAGTTCGCCAGGAGTGGGTAGGCCGGTAAGCTCAATGATATCAAATGCATTGGCTTCATGATGGACATTGCCGGTCATCCACTCCAGGACCCAAGTCTTCGGATCTCTGTTGTAGCCTTTGATATGCAGGGTGGCATAGAACTGGAGCAGAAGCTCTTCATTCCAGTGCTCTTCATCAGTGATAAACGGCAGCAGACCAACTTGCTTGAAGCAATCCAGTGCTTCTTCCAGACCAGGCAGACCAGCAACAGCTTCAACCTCAAGGCGCTGGTGTGGAAAGATACAGCCTTGGTTGTATAGGACGCAGGAGTAGTAGCTGCGCTGTGGGTAGCTCCAGAACCTATCTGATACAATCCGTTCCCGTGAATAAGGGTTCTTGGAGCTGTTGAACAAGGTGTTGTCTTGCCTGAAGCTATTGACATTAAAGGAGCCAGAAGCTGATGCAGGACCTGGGAACCTTGGCAGTCGTGGGATTGGCTTCTGGACCTGGGGCCTGTGCGCAACATGACAGTTGTACTGTGGACCGGCAGCAGACTCAGGCACAGAAGGTTCAGATGCAGTAGCTTCAGTAGCTGTTGGTTGGTCGGGCTCCACAATGGCTTCAGTGTTGGTTGTGGCAACCGCAATAGTTTCAGCCTCAACACGTGTAGTGAGAGGGACGGATTCAGGTACGTTCTCCTTGAGAACTTCTTCTTGTTGGTGCGGGGGAGATGGAGCTTGAGGTTCTTCTTCATGCTCTTCCTCATGTTCTTCGGCTGATGCAGCCAGAATGTCTTTAGCAGCCTGAGCCCTTGGCCCTTTGCGAAGCCTACGGAACGTAGGCGACACCGGTGGAGTTGCAGTGGGCTAGGGCTCATCCTCTTCCTCCTGCGGGTGATCTGCCCACGATGCATCTTGGGTGATTGGCGTCAAGGGATGACCAATGCTGATCATTTCGCTTGTTTCAAGCTGAGGAAGGACTGCATCACCTTGCAAATTGTCTTGGAGACCAATGTCTTCAGCAGCGTTGGGGTCGGCTGCTGGAATGTCTTCAGCGTGCGGAGCCTCTGTGAGAGCAGGCTCATGCACGGTCAACTGACGATCTTCGTCAGGATAGCGGACGGAGAGGGGTTCGACTATCAGGGGCTCTGTGGGAGCAGCCCGAGATTTGTTGGTCTTGCGCTTCTTGATGGTGGGGTCAGGAGGAGAGGCTTCAGGGTGTTTCCTCTTCCTTGCTTCAGCTTCGGCTGTCCGTGTCTTCTTGAGCTCTGAAGCGGTTGACCGGTGCTTTGGCTTTGAGCCAGTCTTGGCAGTGGGGAAGACAATCGGAACAGCTTCTTGCCTTTGTGCAGCTTGTTCAGCCACAGTGGGCTTCTTCTTTTTCTTTGCGGCCATCCTGGGGTCGATGCCGGGACGCCCAAGTGCCTTGCGCTTCTCGGCCTCGTTGTAGGCCTGCACACAGAGGTCAGCCAAAGTCTTCATGCGCTCACGCGAACCCTGAGCTTCTGCATGTTTCTTCATAAAGTTTTCCTTCAACTCGTGCAGCATGACCTTGAAGTCCTTGACTTCTTGGACACTGAGCTTGGCCATATTCTGCTTGAACTGAGCCTTTTCAAAATCAATCTTTTGCTTCAGTTCAACAATGCGCTGGGCAATTGCAAGTTCTGAAGCAATAGCGCCTTGGAAGGCGACGCTGAGGCCAATGGGCAGCTGCAGATCATCGAAGCTGATATTGGGTGTATCAAACCACTCATCGATGAAGTTGTGGATGATTGCTGCATCAAACAGAGGCAGATTGTTGAAGATTTCAGCCTCCTCCTTGCTCTTGATGAGCTGTTCAAGAGCGTCATCGCCAAGATCTTCGTCACTGGACAGATCAATGGCATCGCTGCGCAGAATGGCAGCAGCTGTGAGCTCTTTGCCAGTGTGTGGCTGAGGCTTCTTGGCTTCTTGGGGCTTGGAGACTCGTGATAAGTCTTCAGACTGCACACTTGCTTCAGGAGGTGCAGTGGCCAATGGCTTCGCTCTGGAGATTTTGGGAGAAGCGGCTGGCTTTGAAGCTTTTGGCTTCTTCTTCATCTGCTTCGGCTCCGGTGCAGCAGGAGCGTCATCAGACTCAGTGTCTGTTGGAGGGTCGTTCACAGCAGCCCCTTGGACTAGAATGCGAGTGATGAGGCCTTCGAGATTGGCATACGGCCCGATGATATTGGGATTTGCGTCGCGTGTGCCATCTGCCCTTGGTTTAGAGGGACCAGGGTTGAAGTCCAACCCAAACTCCTTCTTGTTTTGCTTTGCAGAGTTCTGAGCAAATTGGAAGTTGCGCTTGAACAAAGTGTCATCACGACACCAGAGAAGTGATGACGGATGTGCGTCAGCTGGCTGTGGTCCTCTGACCATGCATGGATAGAAGCCTTGAGCAATGGCTTCATCTCTGGACCGGGGTACGAGATTTTTGTACAAAGCGTCTCCCCATGGTCTCTTGATGGCGCACTTTTCTGCATATTCCTTAGTGACGAAGCGGTATTGGAACCACTGCTCTGCCCAATATCTTCGAATCCATTAGATTCGTGTCTTGCGCTGACCATAGCTCTCTTCAGGATCAGTTTGGTACATTTCTGCCAAGTCATCAGGCAGATCCTTAGACGTTTCACCACGTCTCTGTCTGCCTCCCTTCCTTGTTGGTTTTTCTGCTGCCATGAAGCTTAACTTGGAAGACTTCAAGAGATTCAAAGTCTTCAAGGGCTTCCTTTTGCTTGACCAACAGGAACTCGCTTCGGGAGAATTGATGTGACGCTGTAAGAACTCTGCAAATGAATGCAGACTATGAGAACCAAAAGATTCTCCCACGGACATGTACCTGTGACAGCATTAAGGTGCGAGGGAAGGGGAAGAGGTCATATGCGTTCTCAGAAGATTTCGAAGACAAATCAGTTTAGAAGATATTGACCTCATCATGCGAAGACATTCACTTTATAGAAAAGAAGTTGGTTCCAGATTTGTACGAACCCAAAGATTAGTACAAGTGAGGAATCTAACTACTTCATGAAGAACAAGTGAATATACTAGGCAAGTTATGAGATGCAGATGAGAGAGATGAAACTTGTGTGAATAGAAACTTCTTATGGCAGAAAGTGACTGAGCTATAGGATCAAAAGAGGCTGTAAAAAGGGGTTTTATTTACCACACTTGGAACTGCTAGACGAAGGGAGAGTGGAGGCCGAGCAGTTCTATCCTCCGTGCCCTAACTTGGCGACGAAAGATACCTACGGCGACGGCGGAGAGACCGATGTCCGCAGTCGGCGTGAAAACGGCGTCGGAGAGGTTGCGGCAGTGAAGCACTTCGTCGCCGGCGTCGTTGAGAGCTAGCGGTGGCGCTAGGGTTCGTGCGAGGGTGGAAGAAGGGATATTAACCGCAGTGAGTCATGTATTTATAGGGATAGGGGCGGCACTGCGCTATTACTCAGGTGCCCCTGGCAATTCGCATCTGATCAGTATGTGGCCAGCATGCGATATTGTGGGGGCAGTTCCACACCCCACGCACGCCTTGTCTGTCGGGTGTCGTTCCTACTTCTCCGGATTTCTTGTTGATGTAATAACATTGAAAACGGTTTTAAAGTTTGTCTCTGTGTCTTCTGCTGACAAGGATGCAGTGAAGACATTCGACAGTTTCAATAGAATGCATGCGACTTGGAGAGATAGAGTTTGAGGTAGGAAGCATGGAGAGGTTAGGGTCCGATCACATTCACTTAGTTCAAAAGATACAAACAAGAAGACATAGCTATAAGTGAATGCTGTAGAGGACAGAACACCAGTACATATATATATAATCAACATAGTGAAGATAGTCATGAAGACATGTTGAGATTGAAGCCAAACCAAATGTGAAGACATAGCAAATGTAACGCCATGAGTGAAACACTTCAAGCAGAAAATTTGGTGGTGGCCTTACCCACCGTATAGGAAGTATTAGACCCAGACACAGCGCACAATTATCGTGGCGCTCCGAAGTCAAATTCCATGTTAATGTATTCACACTTAGAATGTATGTCTTCATTGATTGAAGATATACGTTACTTCATGTGTTGCACATCTAAGTCATCAACATGCATAAGTGTTAGGATGTGTGCCTGATCATAGGACATTTGAGGATTCCAAGATATTTAGCTCACACCGTAACTTGCAAAATCTCTTCTCATCCAAGGGCTTGGTGAAGATATCGGCCAATTGCTCTTCAGTGTTGACGTGTATGATATCAATATCTTCCTTTGCAACATGATCTCTGAGAAAATGATGACGAATTTCAATGTGCTTTGTCTTCGAGTGCTGAACTGGGTTGTTGGCGATCTTGATGGCGCTTTCGTTGTCGCAGTAAAGTGGCACTTGCTTCAGATGAATGCCATAATCCTTGAGGGTTTGCTTCATCCATAGAAGCTGAGCGCAGCAGGATCCAGCAGCAATGTATTCAGATTCAGCAGTGGAGACAGATACACAGTTCTGCTTCTTTGAAGACCAACATACAAGTGATCGGCCCAGAAAGTGACATGTGCCTGATGTGGACTTCCGATCAACCTTATCACCAGCGTAATCAGCATCCGAAAATCCAACCAGATCAAACTCTGAGCCCTTTGGATACCATAGCCCTAGAGTTGGGGTGTGAGCCAAATATCGAAGAATTCGCTTCACAGCTAAGTGATGCGACTCCTTTGGTGCCGCTTGGAATCGAGCACACATGCAAACACTAAGCATAATATCTGGCCTAGATGCACATAAATAAAGCAAAGAACCAATCATGGAGCGGTATACCTTTTGATCGAACTCTTTACCATTGTCGTCAGGACCCAGATGATGTTTGGCTGGCATTGGTGTTGTGAAGCCTCTGCAGTCTTGCATACCGAACTTCTTCAGGCAATATTTGAGATACTTCTCTTGAGATATGAAGATGCCATTGCTTTGTTGCCATATCTGAAGACCGAGGAAGAATTTCAGCTCCCCCATCATAGACATCTGATATTGCTCTTGCATCATATATCCGAACTCCTCACTGTACTTATGATTGGTGCAGCTGAAGATAATGTCATCCACATATATTTGGCACACAAATAGTTCGCCATCATATGTCTTCATGAAGAGAGTGGGATCTAGGGAACCGGGTATGAAGCCTTTGCTCTTCAGGAAATATTTGAGTGTATCATACCAGGCCCGAGGGGCTTGTTTGAGGCCATATAGTGCCTTATTGAGCTTGTAAACCATGTCAGGATGTTTTGGATCTTCAAACCCATGTGGTTGTGCAACATACACTTCTTCTTCAATTTTGCCATTGAGAAAGGCACTCTTCACATCCATTTGATACAGAATTATGTTGTGATGATTTGCATAGGCCAGCAGTATACGGATGGCTTCAAGTCTGGCCACAGGGGCAAATGTTTCATCGAAGTCAATGCCTTCCACTTGAGTATATCCTTGAGCAACGAGACAAGCCTTGTTTTTGACGATTTGACCATGCTCATCTTGCTTGTTGCGGTATATCCATTTGGTGCCTATTATGTTATGCTTCCGTGGATCAGGACGCTTAACCAACTCCCATACATTGTTCAGCTCAAACTGTTGAAGCTCTTCTTGCATAGCTTGAATCCATTCAGGTTCCATAAAAGCATCTTCAATTTTCTTGGGTTCTGTGATTGAAACGAATGCAAAGGGTCCGCAGAAATTTGCCAGTTGAGTTGCCCTTGAACGAGTCAGTGGACGAGGTGCATTGATGCTATCAATTATTCTGTCAATCTGCACTTCATTGGCAACACGAGGATGTAAGGGTCGAAGACTTTGCTCTTGCTGATCTACGTTGTCATGGGGAGGAATGTCTTCAGGCTGAGCATTGTCTTCGTGTGGATCAGGTGCTGAGATGATAAGTTCTTCTTCAGGATGAGCTTCAGAAGGTATAATTTCTCCAGTTCCCATTACCTTGATTGATTCACTGGCTGGAACTTCATCTAGCACATCTGGCAGTTGCTCTCTTTGTGACCCATTGGTCTCATCGAACCGTACATCCACTGTTTCAACCACTTTGTAGTGAAAGAGATTGAAGACTCTGTAGGAGTGCGAATCCTTTCCATATCCAAGCATAAAGCCCTCATGTGCTTTTGGAGCAAATTTTGAGGTGTGGTGAGGGTCCTTGATCCAGCATCTTGAGCCAAATACTCTGAAGTAACTGACATTTGGCTTCTTGTCAGTTAGAAGTTCATAAGATGTCTTGTTCAGAAGCTTGTGAAGATATACACGGTTGATAGTATGGCATGCAGTGTCAATGGCTTCAGTCCAGAATTTTCTTGGAGTCTTGTACTCATCTAGCATTGTTCTGGCCATCTCAATGAGTGTTCTGTTCTTGCGTTCGACGATGCCATTATGCTGTGGCGTGTACGGAGCTGAGAATTCATGAGTGATGCCCAATGTATCAAGATATGTGTCAAGGCCAGTGTTCTTGAATTCAGTGCCATTGTCACTTCTGATGTGCTTAATCTTGGCGCCATAATTGTTCATAGCCCGATTTGCGAAGTGTCTGAAGACATCCTGCACTTCAGTCTTGTAAAGGATTATGTGCACCCAAGTATATCTAGAGTAATCATCAATGATGACGAAGCCATAGAGGCAAGCAGTAGTGGAAAAAGTTGAGTAGTGAGTGGGACCAAAGAGATCCATGTGAAGCAGTTCGAAGGGTTGAGTAGTGGTCATGATTGTCTTTGAAGGATGTTTTGCCCTTGTCATCTTTGCTGCTTCACAGGCACCGCATAAGTGATCTTTCTTGAACTTGACGCCCTCGATGCCTATGACATGCTTCTTCTTCGCAAGGGTGTGGAGGTTCCTCATGCCAGCATGCCCAAGCCTTTGATGCCAAAGCCAGCATTCTGAAGCCTTTGCGAGAAGACATACTGCAAGCTGTGGCCCTGCTGAGAAATCTACCACGTACAAATCATCTTTCCGATACCCTTCAAACACTAGAGACTTGTCAGATTCCATTAGTACCAGGCAACGAAATTTTCCAAAGATTACAATCATGTTTAAATCACAAAGCATTGAGACAGACATTAAGTTGAAGCCAAGGGATTCAACAAACATGACTTTATCCATGTGTTGATCCTTTGAGATTGCAACTCTACCTAGACCCAATACCTTACTTTTACCAGTGTCAGCAAATGTGATGTGGCTCTTGTCAGATGGACATAAGGTTGAGTCCATAAAGAGACTTCTTTTGCCAGTCATGTGATTTGTACACCCACTGTCAATAATCCATTCTGAAGACTCTGAAGTCACTGGTGTCATACCCTACAGTGCAGTTAGGGGGATAGGCTTCACGAAGAGTATTGTGAAGCAAAAACATTTGACGAACCAGTGGATTAAGAAAACTTAGATCCAGGTTAGGACAAGTAGGGAGGGTAGCATGCGATTCAGGTATGAAATACATAGTGATGCCATTCGGGCATTTGATCTTGTGCCCCACAAGATTTTTAAGGTCCCCAGCAATAGCGTCAGAAGATTTTGGTTTTCTGCTGGAGACCTTTCCCTGCAAAAGTGAGTTAAGCTTTCTTAACCACCCACATCTTCAAGGGTGGCTTAGAAGCAATAAGTCTAAGTGCAGCATCTGAGAATTTTGGCTTTGGAGCCCTGGCAAACAGTCTAGCAGGCGGGCAATAGTACTCATAAGAATAAGCAGAGTAGTTCTTGGTCATATGAGCATGTCGGTTTGAGGAACCGCTCTCATATGCCTGAGCATGGTTTCCCTGCAAAACATTTGCGTTAATGCGACTCAGGTGAGTCCTCTGCCTGTATGAAGCCTTTGGACCATATGAAGCCTTTGGTCTGAGATTTGTCTTCTTCATGTGAGGTGTCATGAAGACATTCACAGGAAGATTCTCTAGACACGTTTTTGGAACCCAGATCTTCTTCATAGGCGGTCCATTCCTGCAATTAGTACCAATGTACCTGGCAAATACTTCACCATTCTGATTTTTAAACAGTTTATAGTTTGCATCAAAGGATTCATCAATGATAATAGGATCAGCACAAGTGAAGCCAGATAGATTGGATGGATCTGCTGAGGATTCCTTTGCAGCAACCCATGTGGTTTTGGGGTACTGCTCAGGTTTCCAGTAAGATCCATCTGCATTAATTTTGCTCACGAACCCAACACCCTCTTTCCTAGGGTTTCGGTTCAGAATCTGCTTCTTGAGGACATCACATAATGTCTGATGTCCTTTGAGACTTTTGTACATCCCTGTTTCAAGCAATGTCTTCAACCTAGCATTCTCATCAGCAATAGCAGTGGTATCCTCAACAGAGGGGTTAGTTACCACTTCAATAGTTGAAGATATTGCAACAGCAGTAGTAGTGGAACATTCAGCAACAGAAGTAGCATTATCACGCTCAATGCATTTAAGGCATGGTGGTTCAAATCCTTCCTGAGCAGAACTGATCTGTTCGGCTCGAAGTGACTCGTTTTCCTTTTGAAGATCATCATGATCCGCTCTCAACTTCTCAAGATCTTGCTTCTTTTGAAGATAATCATAGGAAAGCTTTTCATGAGTAGTTGAGAGAGTCTCAAGACGATCTTCGAGTTCCTGATACTTAACATGAAGATTTTTTATGTCTTCAATTAAGGATTCAGAACGAGTCATTTCAGCACCCAACAGATCATCGCTTCTGTCTAACAGTTTTTGAATATGTTCCATGGCCTTTTGTTGTTCAGTTGCAATTTCAGCAAGTGTTTTGTAGCTGGGTTTTGAATCACAATCAGAGTCATCGTCACTGGATGTTTGATAGTGAGTAGTGCGTGTGTTTACCTTGGCACCACGTGCCATGAAGCAGTAGGTAGGAGTAGAGTCGTCCTTGTCAGTTGCATCGGTGTTGGTGATGTAGTCATTGTCTTCAGTGTTGAAGATGGACTTGGCGACATAGGCTGTAGCCAGACTCGCAATGCCTGAATCAGACTCCTCCTCAGACTCCACCTCTGCCTCCTCAGAAGCGGACTCCTCCTCTGAATCCCTTTCCTTGCCAACAAACGCACGAGCCTTGCCAGATGAACTCTTCTTGTGTGATGAAGACTTTGAGGAAGACTTGGACGAAGACTTTGAGTATTTCTTCGTCTTCTTATCGTCAGAGTCATATTCCTTGCTCTTCTTCTTCTTTCTGTTCTCATTGTCCCACTGTGGACACTCAGAGATGAAGTGCCCAGTTTTCTTGCACTTGTGACATGTTTTCTTCTTGTAGTCATGAGCAGAAGCTTCATCATTCCTTGAGCTTGATCGTGAAGACTTTCTGAAGCCTTTCTTCTTGGTGAATTTCTGGAACTTCTTCACTAGCATTGCAAGTTCCCTTCCAATGTCTTCAGGATCATCAGAACTGCTGTCAGATTCTTCTTCAGATGAGGACACAGCTTTTGCCTTCAAGGCACGAGTTCGCCCATAGTTTGGACCGTAGATATCTCTTTTCTCAGAAAGCTGAAACTCATGTGTGTTGAGCCTCTCAAGTATGTCAGACGGATCGAGTGTCTTGAAGTCTGGACGTTCTTGAATCATCAGGGCTAGGATGTCAAACGAACTGTCAAGTGATCTCAGCAGCGTCTTGACGATTTCATGTTTGGTGATCTCAGTGGCGCCGAGGGCTTGAAGCTCATTTGTGCTGTCAGTGAGCCGGTCAAATGTGTGCTGGACATTCTCATTGTCATTTCGCTTGAAGCGGTTGAAGAGGTTGCGAAGAACACTGATTCTCTGATCTCTCTGGGTTGAGATGCCTTCATTGACCTTGGGGAGCCAGTCCCAAACCAGCTTGGATGTCTTCAAGGCACTCACACGGCCGTACTGTCCCTTGGTCAGATGACCACAGATAATATTCTTGGCAGCAGAGTCCAGTTGAGTGAACTTCTTGACATCAGCAGCAGTGACACCTTCTCCAGCCTTGGGAACGCCGTTTTCGACGACATACCATAGGTCGACGTCAATGGCTTCAAGATGCATGCGCATCTTATTCTTCCAGTAGGGATATTCAGTTCCATCGAAGACGGGGCACGCAGCGGAGACTTTAATTATCCCTGCAGTCGACATAGCTAAAACTCCAGGTGGTTAAACCGAATCACAAAGAACAAGGGAGCACCTTGCTCTGATACCAATTGAAAATGCGTTATATCGACTAGAGGGGGGTGAATAGGCGATTTTTATGAAAGTCTTCAATACGTGGAAGTTATGAAGACAAACAAAGTGGACAAGCCTATCACTATGCAGCAGAAGTTAGATTACACAAGGCAAGCCATAGTCAAGTATACAATATAGTGAAAGCACAGTGACAAACAACTTCAGTGTAATTAGGATCAGGTAGGAAGAAGTTATGAAGCCAAACAGATCATACAGTCAAGTTGTGAAGACAGAAGATAAAGCAAGCATGCAATGGCTTCACAATGTGTACTGGTAAGTAAAGGGAGGTGAAGATGAAACCAGTGACACGCTGAAGAAAATGATATGTTGGACCAGTTCCAGTTGCTGTGACAACTGTACGTCTGGTTGGAGCGGCTAGGTATTTAAACCAAAGGACACACAGTCCCGGACACCCAGTCCTGAACACGTAGCTCAGGACACCCAGTCCTCACCGTTTTCTCCTTGAGCTAAGGTCACACAGACCTTGCCCAATCACTCTGGTAAGTCTTCAAGGTAGACTCCCAAACCTTCACAGACTTCGTTCACTGGCGATCCACAATTTCTCTTGGATGCTCAGAACGCGACGCCTAACCGGCTGGAGGATGCACAGTCCTCAAGTTTAATAAGTCTTCAGATCACTCAGACAAGAAGACTTAAGTGATTCCCAATTACTCTGGCTCTGGGTGGTTAGGGATTTTCTCCTCGCTAGGGATTTTCTCTCAAAGGCTTCGAGGTGGGTTGCTCTCAAATGACAAAAGCCGTGCACTGAAATCTAAGCAGCCAACCGTTTATGGTTGTAGGGGTGGACTATTTATAGCCACTTGGCAACCCGACCTGATTTGTCCGAAATGACCCTGGGTCACTAAGGAACTGACACATGTACCAACGGTCGAATTTCAAACTCACACGGCAACTTTACTTGGGCTACAAGTAAAGCTGACTTGTCTGACTCTGGACAAGATTTTCTCTCATTGTCTTCACTCGAAGACATAGGATTTGAATTAGGCATCACTTCAGCCATCCTGACTGGTTCTCTTGGACCCCACTTAACAGTACGGTGGTTCCTATGACACAACATGAATGAAGTAAAACTACGAAGGATCTAAGTCTTCGAGTTCCATAGGCTTCAATGGGAGTCTTCACATGTCATTGTCTTCAACATGAATGTCTTCATAAACCACCATTGTCTTCAATGTCTTCGTACATTTTTAGGGGTCATCTCTGGTAGCTAAACCGAATCAATGAGGGACTTCTACCTGTGTTATCCTGCAATGCTCACAAACACATTAGTCCCTCAACTAGGTTTGTCGTCAATACTCCAAAACCAACTAGGGGTGGCACTAGATGCACTTACAAAGATGCATGAAGAAACTCCATGTAGATGGATGTTTGGAGTCACTTGATTTTGAATCACTTGACACATGCGAGCCATGCCTCATGGGCAGGATGACTAAGACCCCGTTTTCAGGTACAATGAAACGGGCAAGTGACTTGTTGGAAATCATACATGCTGATGCATGTGATCCAATGAGAAATTGAAGCGTGCGGTGGATATCGCTATTTTCTCATCTTCACTAACAATTTGAGTAGATATAGGTATATTTACTTAATGAAGCACAAGTATGAAACGTTTGAAAAGTTCAAGCGATTTTAGAGTGAAGTTAAGAATCATCATAACAAGAAGATCAAATTCCTACGATCTGATCAATGAGAATTTTTGAGTTATGAGTTTGGAAAACACTTAAGACTTGTGAATTGTTTCGCAGTTGAAGCCACCTGGAACACCACAGCGTAATGGTGTGTCCGGACGTCATAATCGAACCTTATGAGATATGGTGCGATCTATGATGTCTCTTACCGATCTACCGTTTTCATTTTGAGGTTATGCGTTAGAGACGGCTGCATTCAGTTTAGATAGGACACCATCTAAGTCCGTTGAGACGACGTCATATGAACATTGGTTTGGAAAGAAACCAAAGTTGTCGTTTCTTAATGTTTGGGGCTGCGATGCTTAAGGCTTTAGCCGGAGAAGCTCGAACCCAAAAGTGGACAAACACATCTTCATAGAATACCCAAAGGTGACAGTTGGGTATACCTTCTATCTCAGATCCGAGGGCAAATTGATTGTCGCTAAGAACGGGTCCTTTCTCTAGAAGGAGTTTCTCTCGAAAGAATTGAGTGGGAGGAAGATAGAACTTGATGAGGTTGTCGAACCTTTGTTTCAACCAGAGAGTGATGCAACACAGAAAGATGTTTTCTGTGGCGCCTACGTCTGTTGAAGAGGAAGTTAATGATAGTGATCATGAAGCTTCAGATCAAGTTGCTATCGGACCTCATAGGTCGACAAGGATATGTACTACTCTTGAGTGGTACGGTAATCCTGTCTTAGATATCATGTTGTTAGACCACAATGAACCTACGAGCTATGGAGAAGCGATGGTGGGCCCGTATTCCGACAAATGGTTAGAAGCCATGAAATCCGAGATAGGATCCATGTATCAGAACAAAGTATGGACTTTGGTGGACTTGCCCGATGATCGGCAAGCCATTGAGATAAATGGATTTTTAAGAAAAAGACGGAGGTGGGCGGTAATGTTACCGTCTATGAAGCTCGACTTGTGGGAAAGAGTCTTTTCACAAGTTCAAGGAGTTGACTATGATGATAATTTCTCACCCGTAGTGATGCTTAAGTTCGTTGGAATCATGTTAGCATTAGCTGTATTTTTCGGTTATAAAATCTGACAGATGGATGTCAAAAGAAGTTTTCTTACCAGTTTTCGTAAGAAAAAGTAGTATATGATACAATAAAAGGTTTTGTCGATCCTAAGGATGCTAAAAGGTATGCTGGCTCCAGCAATCCTTCTATGGACTAGAGCAAGCATCTCGGAGTCAGAATATATGATTTGATGGAGTGATCAAAGCTTTTAGGTTTATACAATGTTTGCTAGAAACTTGTATTTACAAGAAAGTGAGTGGGAGCACTACAACATTTCTGATAAGTATATGTGGATGACTTATTCGAAATGATGTAGAATTTCTAGAAAGCATAAATGGTTGTTTGAAGAGTGATTTTCAAAGAAAGACCTGGATAAAGCTGCTTACATATTGGGCATCAAGATCTATAGAGATAGATCAAAACGCCTGATGATACTTTCAAAGAACGCACACCTTGACATGTTTTTGAAGGAGTTCAAAATAGATCAGTCAAAGAAGGGGTTCTTACCTGAGTTGTAAGGTGTGAAGTTGAGTAAGACTCAAAGCTTGACCACGGAAGAAGAAAGAGGAAGGACGAAGGTCGTCCCCTATGCTTTTGTCATAGGCTCTATACGGTATGCCATGCTGAAGTACCGCACCTGATGTGTGCCTGCCACATGCCTGGCAAGAGGGTACAAAGGTGATCTAGGAGAGGATCACTAGATAGCGGTCGAAATTATCCTTAGAGGAATAAGGAAATGTTTCTCGGTTATGGAGATGATAAAGAATTCGACGTAAAGAGTTACATCGATGCAAGCTTAACACCTATCCGGATAGCTTTGAGTAGAGATACCGGATACGTATAATGGAGCAACAATTTGGAATAGCTCCAAGTGGAACGTGGTAGCAGCATCTACGATATGGCATAAAGTTTTGCGAAATACATAGGGATCTGAATATGGCAAGACCCGTTGACTACAACCTCTCTCACAAGCATAACATGATCAAACCCAGAACTCTTTGACTACAATGGCACAGAATTCAAGAACACCGGCCTTGACACATATCTTGATACATTGGGCATCACTCATGAATTCTCAGCTCCATACATGCCACAACAGAATGGCATCGTCGAACGCAAGAACAGAACACTCATTGAGATGGCCAGAACAATGTTAGATGAGTACAAGACACCAAGAAAATTCTGGACTGAAGCCATTGACACTGCATGCCATACTATCAACCGTGTGTATCTTCACAAGCTACTGAACAAGACATCTTATGAACTTCTGACTGGCAAGAAGCCAAATGAGTATTTGGATCGAGATGCTGGATCAAGGACCCTCACCACACAGCAAAATTTGCTCCAAAAGCACATGAGGGCTTCATCCTTGGATATGGAAAGGATTCGCACTCCTACAGAGTCTTCAATCTCTTTCACTACAAAGTGGTTGAAACAGTGGATGTGCGGTTTGATGAGACCAATGGGTCACAAAGAGAGCAACTACCAGATGTACTAGATGAAGTTCCAGCCAGTGAATCAATCAAGCTAATGGGAACTGGAGAAATTATACCTTCTGAAGCTCGTCCTGAAGAAGAACTTATCATCTCAGCACCTGATCCACATGAAGAAAATGCTCAGCCTGAAGACATTCCTCCCCATGACAACGTAGATCAGCAAGAGCAAAGTCTTCGACCCCTACATCCTCGTGTTGCCAATGAAGTGCAAATTGACAGAATAATTGATAGCATCAATGCACCTGGTCCACTGACTCGTTCAAAGGCAACTCAACTGGCAAACTTTTGCGGACACTTCGCATTTGTTTCAATCACAGAACCCAAGAAAACTGATGAAGCCTTTATGGAACCTGAATGGATTCAAGCTATGCAAGAAGAGCTTCAACAATTTGAGCTGAACAATGTATGGGAGTTAGTTAAGCGTCCTGATCCACGGAAGCATAACATAATAGGCACCAAATGGATATACCGCAACAAGCAAGATGAGCATGGCCAAGTCGTCAGAAACAAGGCTCGTCTCGTTGCTCAAGGATATACTCAAGTGGAAGGCATCGACTTCGACGAAACATTTGCTCCTGTGGCCAGACTTGAAGCCATCCGTATACTGCTGGCCTATGCAAATCATCACAACATAATCCTGTATCAAATGGATGTAAAAAGTGCCTTCCTCAATGGCAAAATTGAAGAAGAAGTGTATGTTGCGCAACCACCTGGGTTTGAAGATCCAAAACATCCTGACATGGTGTACAAGCTCAAAAAGGCACTATATGGCCTCAAACAAGCCCCTCGGGCCTGGTATGATACACTCAAATACTTCCTGAAGAGCAAAGGCTTCATACCTGGTTCCCTGGATCCCACTCTCTTCACAAAGACATATGATGGTGAACTGTTTGTGTGCCAAATATACGTGGATGACATTATGTTCGGCTGCACCAATCAGAAGTACAGTGAGGAGTTCGGATTTATGATGCAAGAGCAATATCAGATGTCTATGATGGGGGAGCTGAAATTCTTCCTCGGTCTTCAGATAAGGCAACAACGCAATGGCATCTTCATATCTCAAGAGAAATACCTCAAAGACTGCCTGAAGAAGTTCGGTATGCAAGATTGCAAAGGCTTCACAACACCAATGCCAGCCAAACATCATCTGGGTCCTGACGACAATGGTAAAGAGTTCGATCAAAAGGTATACCGCTCCATGATTGGTTCTTTGCTTTATTTATGTGCATCTAGGCCAGATATTATGCTTAGTGTTTGCATGTGTGCTCGGTTTCAAGCGGCACCAAAGGAGTCGCATCACTTAGCAGTGAAGCGAATTCTTCGATATTTGGCTCACACACCAACTCTAGGGTTATGGTATCCAAAGGGCTCAGAGTTTGATCTGGTTGGATTTTCGGACGCTGATTACGCTGGTGACAAGGTTGATCGGAAGTCCACATCAGGCACATGTCATTTCCTGGGCCGATCTCTTGTCTGTTGGTCTTCAAAGAAGCAGAACTGTGTATCTCTCTCCACTGCTGAATCTGAATACATTGCTGCTGGATCCTGCTGCGCTCAGCTTCTATGGATGAAGCAAACCCTCAAGGATTACGGCATTCATCTGAAGCAAGTGCCACTTTACTGCGACAACGAAAGCGCCATCAAGATTGCCAACAACCCAGTTCAGCACTCGAAGACAAAGCACATTGAAATTCGTCATCATTTTCTCAGAGATCATGTTACAAAGGAAGACATTGATATCATACACGTCAACACTGAAGAGCAATTGGCAGATATCTTCACCAAGCCCTTGGATGAGAAGAGATTTTGCAAGTTACGGTGTGAGCTAAATATCTTGGAATCCTCAAATGTCCTGTGATCAGGCACACATCCTAACACTTATGCATGATGATGACTTAGATGTGCAACACAGAAAGTAACGTATATCTTCAATCAATGAAGACATACATTCTAAGTGTGAATACATTAACGTGGAATTTGACCTCGGAGCGCCACGATAATTGTGCGCCGTGTCTGGGTTCAATACTTCCTATACGGTGGGTAGCGCCACCACCAAATTTTTTCTGCGTGAAGCGTTTTACTCATGTCGTTACATTTGCTATGTCTTCACATTTGGTTTGGCTTCAATCTCAACATGTCTTCATGATTATCTTCACTATGTTGATTATATATGCACTGGTGTTCTGTCCTCTACAGCATTCACTTATAGCTATGTCTTCTTGGCTGAATCTTTTGAACTAAGTGAATGTGATCGGACCCTAACCTCTCCATGCTTCCTACCTCAAACTCTGTCTCTCCAAGTCATATGCACTCTATTGAAACTGTCGAATGTCTTCACTGCATCCTTGTCAGAAGAAGACACAGAGACAAACTTTAAAACAGCTTTTAATGTCTATCCATCAACTAGAATTCTGGAGAAGTAGGAACCTCTCCCGACAAACCAGGCGTGCGTGGGGTGAAACTGCTCCCACAATTCCGCATGCTGGCCACGTACTGATCAGATGCGAATCGCCAGGGGCACCTGAGTAATAGCGCAGTGCCGCCCATATCCCTATAAGTACACGTTTCACTGCGGTCATTATCTCTTCTTCCTCCCTCGCACAAACCCTAGCACCACCGCTAACTCGCAACGACGCCGGCGACGAAGTGCTTCACTACTGCGACCTCTCCGACGCCGTTCTCACGCTGACCGCAGCCACCAGTCTCTCCGCCGTCGTCCTAAGTGTCTTCCGTCGCCAAGTTCGGGCACGGAGGATCGAACTGCTCGGCCTCACCTCTCTTCTCGTCTAGCAGTTCCAAGTCTGGTAAATAACAAGCTTTTTACAGCCTCTTTTGATCCTATTGATCCATCACTTTCTGCCAAAAGAGGTTTCTATTCCTTCAAGTTTCATTCCTCTTGTCTGAATCTCATAACTTGCCTAGCATATTCACTTGTTCTTCATGGAGTAGTTAGATTCCTCACTTGTACTAATCTATGGGTTCGTACAAATCTGGAACCAACTTCTTTTCTATAAAGTGAATGTCTTCGCATGATGAGGTCAATGTATTCTACACTGATTTATCTTCAAAATCTTCTGAGAATGCATATGACCTCTTCCCCTTCCCTCGCACCTTAATGCTGTCACAGGTACATGTCCGTGGAAGAATCTTTTGGTTCTCATAGTCTGCATTCATTTGCAGAATTCCTACAGCGTCACATCAATTCACCTGAAGCAAGTTCCTGTTGGTCAAGCAAAAGGAAGCCTTTGAAGCCTTTGAAAGCTTTGAAGCCTTTGAAGCTTTTGAAGCCTTCCAAGTTAAGCTTCATGGCATCCGAGAAACCATCAAGGAAGGGAGGCAGACAGAGACGGGGTGACACATCAAAGGATCTGCCTGCAGATTTGGCAGAAACGTACCAAACAGATCCTGAAGAAACCTATGCTCAGCGCAAGACACGAATCCAATGGATTCGCAGGTACTGGGCAGAGCAGTGGTTCCTATACCGCTTCGTCACCAAAGAATATGCAGAGAAGTGCGCCATCAAGCGGCCATGGGGAGATGCCTTGTACAAGAATCTCGTACCCCGAACCAGAGACGAAGCCATTGCTCAAGGTTTCTTTCCATGCATGGTCAGGGGACAACAGCCAGCTGATGCACATCCATCGTCCCTTCTCTGGTGTCGCGATGACACTCTGTTCAAGCGCAACTTCCAATTTGCCCAGAACTCTGCGAAGCAAAACAAGAAGGAGTTTGGATTGGACTTCAACCCTGGTCCCTCCAGACCAAGGGCAGATGGCACACGCGACGCTAATCCCAATGTCATCGGGCCATTTGCCAATCTCGACGGCCTCATCACTCACATTATAGTCCAAGGGACTGCCGTGAACGACCCTCCAGCAGACACTGAGTCTGATGATGCTCCTGCTGCCCCTGAGCCGAAGCAGATGAAGAAGAAGCCAAAAGCTTCCAAGCCAGTCGCCTCCCCCAAGATCTCCAAAGCGAAGCCATTGGCCACTGCACCTCCTGAAGCCAGTGTGCAGTCTGAAGGCTTATCAAGAGTCTCCAAGCCTCAAGAAGCAAAGAAACCACAGCCACACACCAGCAAAGAGCTAACTGTCGCTGCCGTCCTTCGCTGCGAAGCCATTGATCTGTCCAGTGACGAAGATCTTGGTGATGACGCTCTTGAGCAGCTCATCAAGAGCAAGGAGGAGGCTGAAATCTTCAACAATCTGCCTCTGTTCGATGCAAAAATCATCCACAACTTCATAGATGAGTGGTTTGACACGCCCAACATCAGCTTTGATGATCTGCAGCTGCCCATTGGCCTCAGCGTAGCCTTCCAAGGAGCTATCGCTTCAGAACTCGCTATTGCCCAGCGCATCGTGGAACTGAAGCAAAAGATAGATTTTGAAAAGGCTCAGTTTAAGCAGAATATGGCCACGCTCAGCGTCCAAGAGATCAAAGACTTCAAGGTCATGCTGCATGAGCTGAAGGAAAACTTCATGCAGAAACGTGCAGAGGCTCAGGGCTCACGCGAGCGCATGAAGAATTTGGCTGATCTCTGTGTACAGGCCTACAATGAGGCCGAGAAGCGAAAGGCACTTGGGCGTCCCGGCATCGACCCCAGGATGGCCGCCAAGAAAAAGAAGACGCCCACCGTGACTGAAGAAGAGGCCCCACGCCAAGAAGCTATTCCAATTGTCTTCCCCACCGCCAAGCCTAGCTCGAAGCCAAAGCGCTCACCCGCTTCCAAGCTTAAGAAGACAAGGATAGCCGAAGCCAAAGCAAGGAAGAGGAAACACTCTGAAGCCTCTCCTTCAGACCCCACCACCAAGAAGCGCAAGTCCAAGAAGTCTCGGGCTGCTCCCACAGAGCCCTTGATAGTTGAACCCCTTTCCGTTCGCCGTCCTAATGAAGATCGTCAGCTGACCGTCCATGAGCCTGCTCTCACCGAGGCTCAGCGTGATGAAGACATTCCAGCAGCCGACCCCACCGCTGCTGAAGACATTGGTCTCCAAGACAATGTACAAGATGATGCAGTCCTTCCTCAGCTCGAATCGAGTGAATTTCTCAGTATTGGCCATCCCCTGACGCCAATCACACAAGATGCATCGTGGGCAGATCGCCCACAAGAGGAAGAGGATGAGCCCCAACCCACTGCAGCTCCACCTGCGTCGCCTGCATTCCGTAGGCTTCGCAGAGGACCAAGGGCTCAGACTGCTGACGACATTCCGGCTGCATCAGCCGAAGCACAAGCAGAAGAACATGAAGAACCTCAAGCTCCATCTCCCCCTCACCAGCAAGAAGAAATTCTCAAGGAGGCTGACACCACTGCGGCTGCCACACATAATACTGAAGCATTTGTGGAGCCAGACCAACCAACAGCTTCAAGAGATACTGAAGCAACTGCCTCTGACCCTTCTGTGCCTGTATCTGCTGCCGGACCCCAGTTCAATTATCATATTGCGCACAGGCCCTAGGTACAGAAGCCAATTCCACGACTGCCAAGGTTCCCAGGACCAGTCACTGCTCCTGGCTCCTTCAATGTCAATAGCTTCAGGGCAGACAACACTTTCTTCAACCGCTCCAAGAACCCTTACTCAAGGGAAAAGATTGTGTCAGATAGGTTCTGGAGCTACCCACAGCGCAGCTACTACTCCTGCGTCCTCTACAACCAGAACCGTATCTTTCCACATCAGCGCCTTGAAGTTGAAGCTTTTGCTGGTCTGCCTGGTCTGGAAGAAGCCCTGGACTGCTTCAAGCAAGTTGGCCTGCTGCCATTTGTCACGGACGAAGAGCACTGGAACGAAGAGCTTCTGCTTCAGTTCTATGCCACATTGCACATCAAGGGATACAACAGAGATCCGAAGACTTGGGTCCTAGAGTGGATGACCGGCAACGTCCATCATGAAGCCAATGCATTTGATATCATTGAGCTCACCGGCCTACCCACTCTAGGCGAACACTTCGAAGAAGGCTGCCAACTTCATACTGAAGCAGTTGAGAGCATATTTCAGCGACCTGAGCCGAATATGAGTCAGATGCTCTCGATGATGAAGCCATTGCCTTCTGACGCACCTTACCCAGCGGAGTTCTTCGTTGAAGACTTAGAGTACCTGCCGAGAACTATCTATCACATCATCAGGCGGACTCTATGGCCCATTAAGGGGCACTCTCGATATGCCAAGGTTGAAGGTGCCATGAAGACTCTCATCTTCTGCATCCTACACGGCAAATGCTTCAATGCCCAGGATCTCTTCATCCGTCAACTTGCTGCGTCTGGCTCAGATCTCTTTGGTCTGAAGATTTATGCTCCATGGGTTATGAGGCTAATCAAGCTCCACTCTGCGATATCATATCAGCCCTCAGCCCGCAACCACAGAATCTTCTTACCCGATGTGGACACCTCTGCTGGAGCCATTTATCTTGAGCCTGCCAAACAGCCACTAAGTCTTCAGAATGAAGAACACCAAAGCTTCACTCAACATGATGAAGGTGTTGAAGCCATTTCCAGAGTCTATCCAATGGCTGGCACCACACGTGCCCCTGCATCCACTGAAGCCACTGACAGCGAAGCTGGGCAGAGACCCAAGAAACGAGCTCGTACACTCACTGATCGTGAACTTCTTGTGGCTCTGCATCAAAAGCAAGATAGGCATCACGACTGGCTCAAGAGGCAGATGCACAGTCTCATGCAAGACGTCAATCGCATCAGGAATCTGGCCACCAAGAACGCCTTCGTCGCACACGAAACCTGTCGCCGCACTTGGAAAGTCCTCACTATGATGTGCACTGAAGCTGAATTGCACGAGGATGGCTTCAAGGAGCGTTTCAAGTTTGACTCCACACCCCCAGGCGAGCTGTGTTGCGTGGGACTCCTTCACTTGAAGAATCCGAGTTCTCTTCCTCTGCTGCCACCGTGACGGGGAAGATCATTGAGGAGGAAGATGACGCCACATCACCACCAATGTCTTCACCGCGCGTCGTCACTGCCCCAAGCTCGCCTGCACCACCAAACGTCTCCACCGACCCTGCTGCGCCTGGGAACGCATAGAAAACTCTATGTCTTCAAACCTTTTTGGTCATCACTGACAAAAGGGGGAGAAGCATATGATGTTTATAGTCTTCAAGCGGGTCAATAATATGGGCCGGTGCTTTATATTTTGCATTTTGCTTCGTGCTTACAACTCTCGTTTTGCTACATTTGGTTCTTTGAGTTGTAACACTTAGACTTGATGGTCGTCTGCTACTATGTTTGCCAATGTGTTCTTGCGAAGATAAATTCCGCATGTACGACGATAATTTCCGCACTCTTATCATTTCGTAGACGTCCATTTTTCATTATGCATATCATTATCTTCATATATCTTTACGTGCATGATGGATTGTCATCATAAGTTGAAGCGGATTCCCACAAATACAACCTACTGTGTGCATTTGCATTCCAGAAGCAAATCACTTAACATGCACATCTTCAGGGGGAGCCCTTGCTGCTTATGAAGACAATTCCTTTACAATTTCACAAATTATATTCCCCGTTGAAAACTTCAACTAGTTTGTCATCAATCACCAAAAAGGGGGAGATTGTAAGTGCATCTAGTGCCACCCCTAGTTGGTTTTGGAGTATTGACGACAAACCTAGTTGAGGGACTAATGTGTTTGTGAGAATTGCAGGATAACACAGGTAGAAGTCCCTCATTGATTCGGTTTAGCTACCAGAGATGACCCCCAAAAATGTACGAAGACATTGAAGACAATGGTGGTTCATGAAGACATTCGTGTCGAAGACAATGACATATGAAGACTCCCCATGAAGCTTTTGGAACTCGAAGACTTAGATCCTTCGTAGCTTTACTTTATTCATGTTGTGTCATAGGAACCACCGTACTGTTAAGTGGGGTCCAAGAAAACCAGTCAGGATGACTGAAGTGATGCCTAATTCAAATCCTATGTCTTCGAGTGAAGACAATGAGAGAAAATCTTGTCTAGAGTCAGACAAGTCAGCTTTACTTGCAGCCCAAGTAAAGTTGCCGTGAGAGTTCAAAATCCGACCGTTAGTACACGTGTCAGTTCCTTAGTGACCCAGGGTCATTTCGGACAAATCAGGTCAGGGTTGCCAAGTGGCTATAAATAGTCCACCCCCACAACCATAAACGGTTGGCTGCTCAGATTTCAGTGCACGGCTTTTGTCGTTTGAGAGCAACCCACCTCGAAGCCTTTGAGAGAAAATCCTTAGTGAGGAGAAAAGCCCTAACCACCCAGAGCCAGAGTAATTGGGCATCACTTAAGTCTTCTTGTCTGAGTGATCTGAAGACTTATTACACTTGAGGACTGTGCATCCTCCAGACGGTTAGGCGTCGCGTTCTGAGCATCCAAGAGGAATTGTGGATTGCCGGTGAACGAAGTCTGTGAAGGTTTGGGAGTCTACCTTGAAGACTTACCAGAGTGATTGGGCGGGGTCTGTGTGACCTTAGCTCAAGGAGAAAACGGTGAGGACTGGGTGTCCTGAGCTGCGTGTTCAGGACTGGGTGTCCGAGACTGTGTGTCCTTTGGTTTAAATACCTAGCCGCTCCAACCAGACATACAGTTGTCACAGCAACTGGAACTGGTCCAACATATCATTGTCTTCAACGTGTCACTGGTTTCATCTTCACCTCTCTTTACTTACCAGTACACATTGTGAAGCTATTGCATGCCTGCTTAATCTTCTGTCTTCACAACCTGACTGTATGATCTGTTTGGCTTCATAACTTCTTCCAACCTGATCCTCATTACACTAAAGCTATTTGTCTCTGTGCTTTCACTGTACTATATATTTGACTATGGCTTGCGTTGTGTAATCTACCTTCCGCTGCATAGTGATAGGCTTCAAGTCTGTTTGTCTTCATAACTTCCATGTTTTGAAGACTTTCTTAAAAATCGCCTATTCACCCCCCTCTAGTCGATATAACGCACTTTCAATTGGTATCAGAGCAAGGTGCTCCCTTGTTCTGTGTGATTCGGTTTAACCACCTGGAGTTTTAGCTATGTCGACTGCAGGGATAATTAAAGTCTCCGCTGCGTGCCCCGTCTTCGATGGAACTGAATATCCCTACTGGAAGAATAAGATGCGCATGCATCTTGAAGCCATTGACGTCGACCTATGGTATGTCGTCGAAAACGGCGTTCCCAAGGCTGGAGAAGGTGTCACTGCTGCTGATGTCAAGAAGTTCACTCAACTGGACTCCACTGCCAAGAATATTATCTGTGGTCATCTGACCAAGGGACAGTACGGCCGTGTGAGTGCCTTGAAGACATCCAAGCTGGTCTAGGACTGGCTCTCCAAGGTCAATCAAGGCATCTCAACCCAGAGAGATCAGAGAATTAGTGTTCTTCGCAATCTCTTCAACCGCTTCAAGCGAAATGACAATGAGAATGTCCAGCACACATTTGACCGGCTCACTGACATCACAAATGAGCTTCAAGCCCTCGGCGCCACTGAGATCACCAAACATGAAATCGTCAAGACGCTGCTAAGATCACTTGACAGTTTGTTTGACATTCTAGCCCTGATGATTCAAGAACGTCCATACTTCAAGACACTCGATCCGTCTGACATACTTGAGAGGCTCAACACACATGAGTTTCAGCTTTCTGAGAAAAGAGATATCTACGGTCCAAACTATGGGCGAACTCGTGCCTTGAAGGCAAAAGCTGTGTCATCATCTGAAGAGGAATCTGACAGCAGTTCTGATGATCCTGAAGACATTGGAAGGGAACTTGCAATGCTAGTGAAGAAGTTCCAGAAATTCACCAAGAAGAAAGGCTTCAGAAAGTCTTCACGATCAAGCTCAAGGAATGATGAAGCTTCTGCGCATGACTACAAGAGGAAAACTTGTCACAAATGCAAGAAAACTGGACACTTCATCTCTGAATGCCCACAGTGGGACAATGAGAACAGAAAGAAGAAGAAGAGCAAGGAATATGACTCTGACGATAAGAAGACGAAGAAATACTCAAAGTCTTCGTCAAAGTCTTCCTCAAAGTCTTCATCACACAAGAAGAGTTCATCTGGCAAGGCTCTTGCGTTTGTTGGCAAGGAAATGGATTCAGAGGAGGAGTCCGCTTCTGAGGAGGCAGAGGTGGAGTCTGAGGAGGAGTCTGATTCAGGCATTGCAAGTTTGGCTACAGCCTATGTCGCCAAGTCCATCTTCAACACTGAAGACAATGACTCCATCACCATCACCGATGCAAATGACAAGGACGACTCTACTCCCACCTACTGCTTCATGGCACGTGGTGCCAAGGTAAACACACGCACCACTCACTATCAAACATCTAGTGACGATGACTCTGGTTGTGATTCAAAACCCAGTTACAAAACACTTGCCAAAATTGCAACTGAACAACAAAAGGCCATGGAACATATTCAAAAACTGTTAGACAGAAGCGATGATCTGTTGGGTGCTGAAATGACTCGTTCTTAATCCTTAATTGAAGACATAAAAAATCTTCATGTTAAGTATCAGGAACTCGAAGATCGTCTTGAGACTCTCTCAACTACTCATGAAAAGCTTTCCTATGATTATCTTCAGAAGAAGCGCGATCTTGAGAAGTTGAGAGCGGATCATGAAGATCTTCAAAAGGAAAACGAGTCACTTCGAGGCGAACAGATCAGTTCTGCTCAGGAAGGATTTGAACCACCATGCCTTAAATGCATTGAGCGTGATAATGCTATTTCTGTTGCTGAATGTTCCACTGCTACTGCTGTTGCAATATCTTCAACTGTTGAAGTGGTAACTAACCCCTCTGCTGAGGAGACCACTGCTATTGCTGATGAAAATGCCAGGTTGAAGACATTGCTTGAAACAGGGATATACAAAAGTCTCAAAGGACATCAGACACTATGTGATGTCCTCAAGAAGCAGATTCTAAACCGAAACCCTAGCAAAGAGGGTGTTGGGTTCGTGAGGAAAATTAATGCAGATGGCTCTTACTGGAAACCTGAGCAGTACCCCAAAACCACATGGGTTGCTGCAAAGGAATCCTCATCGGATCCATCCAATCTATCTGGCTTCACTTGTGCTAATCCAATTATCATCGATGAATCCTTTGATGCAAACTATAAACTGTTTAGGAATCAGAATGGTGAAGTATTTGCCAGGTACATTGGTACTAACTGCAGGAATGGACCGCCTATGAAGAAGATCTGGGTTCCAAAAACGTGTCTTGAGAATCTTCCTGTGAATGTCCTCATGACACCTCACATGAAGAAGACAAACCTCAGACCAAAGGCTTCATATGGTCCAAAGGGTTCATACAGGCAGAGGGCTCATCTGAGTTGCACTAACACAAATGCTTTGCAGGGAAACCATGCTCAGGCTTATGAGAGAGGTTCTTCAAACCGTCATTCTCATATGACCAAAAATTATTCTGCCTATTCTTATGAGTATTATTGCCCACCTGCTAGACTGTTTTCTAGGGCTCCAAAGCCAAAATTCTCAGATGCTGCACTTAGACTTATTGCTTCTAAGCCACCCTTGAAGATGTGGGTGGTTAAGAAAGCTTAACTCTCTTTTGCAGGGAAAGGTCTCCAGCACAAGACCAAAATCTTCTGATGCTATTGCTGGGGACCTTAAAAAACTCGTGGGGCGCACGATCAAATGCCCGAATGGCATCACTATGTATCTCATATCTGAATCGCATGCTACTCTCCCTGCTTGTCCTAACCGGGATCTCAGTTTTCATAATCCACTGGTTCGTCAAATGTTTTTGCTTCACAACACTCTTGGTGAAGCCTATCCCCCTAACTGCACTGTAGGGTACGACACCAGTAACTTCGGAGTCTTCAGTATGGATTATTGACAGCGGGTGTACAAATCACATGACTGGCAAGAAAAGTCTCTTTATGGACTCAACCTTACGTCCATCTGACAAGAGCCACATCACATTCGCTGACACTGGTAAAAGTAAAGTACTGGGTCTAGGTAGAGTTGCAATCTCAAGGGATCAACACATGGATAAAGTCATGTTTGTTGAATCCCTTGGCTTCAACTTAATGTTTGTCTCAATGCTTTGCGATTTAAACATGATTGCAATCTTTGGAAAATATCGCTGTCTGGTACTAATGGAATCTGACTAGTCTCTAGTGTTTGAAGGGTATCGAAAAGATGATTTGTACGTGGTAGATTTCTCAGCAGGGCCACAGCTTGCAGTCTGTCTTCTCGCAAAGGCTTCAGAATGCTGGCTTTGGCATCGAAGACTTGGGCATGCTGGCATGAGGAACCTCCACACCCTTGCTAAGAAGAAGCATGTCATAGGCATCGAGGGCGTCAAGTTCAAGAAAGATCACTTATGCGGTGCCTGTGAAGCTGGGAAGATGACAAGGGCAAAACATCCTTCGAAGACAATCATGACCACTACTCAACCCTTCGAACTGCTTCACATGGATCTCTTCGGTCCTACTCACTACTCAACTTTCTCCACTACTGCTTGCCTCTATGGCTTCGTCATTGTGGATGATTACTCTAGATATACTTGGGTGCACATAATCCTTTACAAGACTGAAGTGCAGGATGTCTTCAGACGCTTTGCAAATCGGGCAATGAACAATTATGGCGCTAAGATAAAGCACATCAGAAGTGACAATGGCACAGAATTCAAGAACACCGGCCTTGACACATATCTTGATACATTGGGCATCACTCATGAATTCTCAGCTCCATACACGCCACAACAGAATGGCATCGTCGAACGCAAGAACAGAACACTCATTGAGATGGCCAGAACAATGTTAGATGAGTACAAGACACCAAGAAAATTCTGGACTGAAGCCATTGACACTGCATGCCATACTATCAACCGTGTGTATCTTCACAAGCTACTGAACAAGACATCTTATGAACTTCTGACTGGCAAGAAGCCAAATGTAAGTTACTTCAGAGTATTTGGATCGAGATGCTGGATCAAGGACCCTCACCACACAGCAAAATTTGCTCCAAAAGCACATGAGGGCTTCATCCTTGGATATGGAAAGGATTCGCACTCCATAGAGTCTTCAATCTCTTTCACTACAAAGTGGTTGAAACAGTGGATGTGCGGTTTGATGAGACCAATGGGTCACAAAGAGAGCAACTACCAGATGTACTAGATGAAGTTCCAGCCAGTGAATCAATCAAGCTAATGGGAACTGGAGAAATTATACCTTCTGAAGCTCGTCCTGAAGAAGAACTTATCATCTCAGCACCTGATCCACATGAAGAAAATGCTCAGCCTGAAGACATTCCTCCCCATGACAACGTAGATCAGCAAGAGCAAAGTCTTCGACCCCTACATCCTCGTGTTGCCAATGAAGTGCAAATTGACAGAATAATTGATAGCATCAATGCACCTGGTCCACTGACTCGTTCAAAGGCAACTCAACTGGCAAACTTTTGCGGACACTTCGCATTTGTTTCAATCACAGAACCCAAGAAAACTGATGAAGCCTTTATGGAACCTGAATGGATTCAAGCTATGCAAGAAGAGCTTCAACAATTTGAGCTGAACAATGTATGGGAGTTAGTTAAGCGTCCTGATCCACGGAAGCATAACATAATAGGCACCAAATGGATATACCGCAACAAGCAAGATGAGCATGGCCAAGTCGTCAGAAACAAGGCTCGTCTCGTTGCTCAAGGATATACTCAAGTGGAAGGCATCGACTTCGACGAAACATTTGCTCCTGTGGCCAGACTTGAAGCCATCCGTATACTGCTGGCCTATGCAAATCATCACAACATAATCCTGTATCAAATGGATGTAAAAAGTGCCTTCCTCAATGGCAAAATTGAAGAAGAAGTGTATGTTGCGCAACCACCTGGGTTTGAAGATCCAAAACATCCTGACATGGTGTACAAGCTCAAAAAGGCACTATATGGCCTCAAACAAGCCCCTCGGGCCTGGTATGATACACTCAAATACTTCCTGAAGAGCAAAGGCTTCATACCTGGTTCCCTGGATCCCACTCTCTTCACAAAGACATATGATGGTGAACTGTTTGTGTGCCAAATATACGTGGATGACATTATCTTCGGCTGCACCAATCAGAAGTACAGTGAGGAGTTCGGATTTATGATGCAAGAGCAATATCAGATGTCTATGATGGGGGAGCTGAAATTCTTCCTCGGTCTTCAGATAAGGCAACAACGCAATGGCATCTTCATATCTCAAGAGAAATACCTCAAAGACTGCCTGAAGAAGTTCGGTATGCAAGATTGCAAAGGCTTCACAACACCAATGCCAGCCAAACATCATCTGGGTCCTGACGACAATGGTAAAGAGTTCGATCAAAAGGTATACCGCTCCATGATTGGTTCTTTGCTTTATTTATGTGCATCTAGGCCAGATATTATGCTTAGTGTTTGCATGTGTGCTCGGTTTCAAGCGGCACCAAAGGAGTCGCATCACTTAGCAGTGAAGCGAATTCTTCGATATTTGGCTCACACACCAACTCTAGGGTTATGGTATCCAAAGGGCTCAGAGTTTGATCTGGTTGGATTTTCGGACGCTGATTACGCTGGTGACAAGGTTGATCGGAAGTCCACATCAGGCACATGACATTTCCTGGGCCGATCTCTTGTCTGTTGGTCTTCAAAGAAGCAGAACTGTGTATCTCTCTCCACTGCTGAATCTGAATACATTGCTGCTGGATCCTGCTGCGCTCAGCTTCTATGGATGAAGCAAACCCTCAAGGATTACGGCATTCATCTGAAGCAAGTGCCACTTTACTGCGACAACGAAAGAGCCATCAAGATTGCCAACAACCCAGTTCAGCACTCGAAGACAAAGCACATTGAAATTCGTCATCATTTTCTCAGAGATCATGTTACAAAGGAAGACATTGATATCATACACGTCAACACTGAAGAGCAATTGGCAGATATCTTCACCAAGCCCTTGGATGAGAAGAGATTTTGCAAGTTACGGTGTGAGCTAAATATCTTGGAATCCTCAAATGTCCTGTGATCAGGCACACATCCTAACACTTATGCATGAAGATGACTTAGATGTGCAACACAGAAAGTAACGTATATCTTCAATCAATGAAGACATACATTCTAAGTGTGAATACATTAACGTGGAATTTGACCTCGGAGCGCCACGATAATTGTGCGCCGTGTCTGGGTTCAATACTTCCTATACGGTGGGTAGCGCCACCACCAAATTTTTTCTGCGTGAAGCGTTTTACTCATGTCGTTACATTTGCTATGTCTTCACATTTGGTTTGGCTTCAATCTCAACATGTCTTCATGATTATCTTCACTATGTTGATTATATATGCACTGGTGTTCTGTCCTCTACAGCATTCACTTATAGCTATGTCTTCTTGGCTGAATCTTTTGAACTAAGTGAATGTGATCGGACCCTAACCTCTCCATGCTTCCTACCTCAAACTCTGTCTCTCCAAGTCATATGCACTCTATTGAAACTGTCGAATGTCTTCACTGCATCCTTGTCAGAAGAAGACACAGAGACAAACTTTAAAACAGCTTTTAATGTCTATCCATCAACTAGAATTCTGGAGAAGTAGGAACCTCTCCCGACAAACCAGGCGTGCGTGGGGTGAAACTGCTCCCACAATTCCGCATGCTGGCCACGTACTGATCAGATGCGAATCGCCAGGGGCACCTGAGTAATAGCGTAGTGCCGCCCATATCCCTATAAGTACACGTTTCACTGCGGTCATTATCTCTTCTTCCTCCCTCGCACAAACCCTAGCACCACCGCTAACTCGCAACGACGCCGGCGACGAAGTGCTTCACTACTGCGACCTCTCCGACGCCGTTCTCACGCCGACCGCGGCCACCAGTCTCTCCACCGTCGTCCTAAGTGTCTTCCGTCGCCAAGTTTGGGCACGGAGGATCGAACTGCTCGGCCTCACCTCTCTTCTCGTCTAGCAGTTCCAAGTCTGGTAAATAACAAGCTTTTTACAGCCTCTTTTGATCCTATTGATCCATCACTTTCTGCCAAAAGAGGTTTCTATTCCTTCAAGTTTCATTCCTCTTGTCTGAATCTCATAACTTGCCTAGCATATTCACTTGTTCTTCATGGAGTAGTTAGATTCCTCACTTGTACTAATCTATGGGTTCGTACAAATCTGGAACCAACTTCTTTTCTATAAAGTGAATGTCTTCGCATGATGAGGTCAATGTATTCTACACTGATTTATCTTCAAAATCTTCTAAGAATGCATATGACCTCTTCCCCTTCCCTCGCACCTTAATGCTGTCACAGGTACATGTCCGTGGGAGAATCTTTTGGTTCTCATAGTCTGCATTCATTTGCAGAATTCCTACAGCGTCACATCAATTCACCTGAAGCAAGTTCCTGTTAGTCAAGCAAAAGGAAGCCTTTGAAGCCTTTGAAAGCTTTGAAGCCTTTGAAGCTTTTGAAGCCTTCCAAGTTAAGCTTCATGGCATCCGAGAAACCATCAAGGAAGGGAGGCAGACAGAGACGGGGTGACACATCAAAGGATCTGCCTGCAGATTTGGCAGAAACGTACCAAACAGATCCTGAAGAAACCTATGCTCAGCGCAAGACACGAATCCAATGGATTCGCAGGTACTGGGCAGAGCAGTGGTTCCTATACCGCTTCGTCACCAAAGAATATGCAGAGAAGTGCGCCATCAAGCGGCCATGGGGAGATGCCTTGTACAAGAATCTCGTACCCCGAACCAGAGACGAAGCCATTGCTCAAGGTTTCTTTCCATGCATGGTCAGGGGACAACAGCCAGCTGATGCACATCCATCGTCCCTTCTCTGGTGTCGCGATGACACTCTGTTCAAGCGCAACTTCCAATTTGCCTAGAACTCTGCGAAGCAAAACAAGAAGGAGTTTGGATTGGACTTCAACCCTGGTCCCTCCAGACCAAGGGCAGATGGCACACGCGACGCTAATCCCAATGTCATCGGGCCATTTGCCAATCTCGACGGCCTCATCACTCACATTATAGTCCAAGGGACTGCCGTGAACGACCCTCCAGCAGACACTGAGTCTGATGATGCTCCTGCTGCCCCTGAGCCGAAGCAGATGAAGAAGAAGCCAAAAGCTTCCAAGCCAGTCGCCTCCCCCAAGATCTCCAAAGCGAAGCCATTGGCCACTGCACCTCCTGAAGCCAGTGTGCAGTCTGAAGGCTTATCAAGAGTCTCCAAGCCTCAAGAAGCAAAGAAACCACAGCCACACACCAGCAAAGAGCTAACTGTCGCTGCCGTCCTTCACTGCGAAGCCATTGATCTGTCCAGTGACGAAGATCTTGGTGATGACGCTCTTGAGCAGCTCATCAAGAGCAAGGAGGAGGCTGAAATCTTCAACAATCTGCCTCTGTTCGATGCAAAAATCATCCACAACTTCATAGATGAGTGGTTTGACACGCCCAACATCAGCTTTGATGATCTGCAGCTGCCCATTGGCCTCAGCGTAGCCTTCCAAGGAGCTATCGCTTCAGAACTCGCTATTGCCCAGCGCATCGTGGAACTGAAGCAAAAGATAGATTTTGAAAAGGCTCAGTTTAAGCAGAATATGGCCACGCTCAGCGTCCAAGAGATCAAAGACTTCAAGGTCATGCTGCATGAGCTGAAGGAAAACTTCATGCAGAAACGTGCAGAGGCTCAGGGCTCACGCGAGCGCATGAAGAATTTGGCTGATCTCTGTGTACAGGCCTACAATGAGGCCGAGAAGCGAAAGGCACTTGGGCGTCCCGGCATCGACCCCAGGATGGCCGCCAAGAAAAAGAAGACGCCCACCGTGACTGAAGAAGAGGCCCCATGCCAAGAAGCTATTCCAATTGTCTTCCCCACCGCCAAGCCTAGCTCGAAGCCAAAGCGCTCACCCGCTTCCGAGCTTAAGAAGACAAGGATAGCCGAAGCCAAAGCAAGGAAGAGGAAACACTCTGAAGCCTCTCCTTCAGACCCCACCACCAAGAAGCGCAAGTCCAAGAAGTCTCGGGCTGCTCCCACAGAGCCCTTGATAGTTGAACCCCTTTCCGTTCGCCGTCCTAATGAAGATCGTCAGCTGACCGTCCATGAGCCTGCTCTCACCGAGGCTCAGCGTGATGAAGACATTCCAGCAGCCGACCCCACCGCTGCTGAAGACATTGGTCTCCAAGACAATGTACAAGATGATGCAGTCCTTCCTCAGCTCGAATCGAGTGAATTGCTCGGTATTGGCCATCCCCTGACGCCAATCACACAAGATGCATCGTGGGCAGATCGCCCACAAGAGGAAGAGGATGAGCCCCAACCCACTGCAGCTCCACCTGCGTCGCCTGCATTCCGTAGGCTTCACAGAGGACCAAGGGCTCAGACTGCTGACGACATTCCGGCTGCATCAGCCGAAGCACAAGCAGAAGAACATGAAGAACCTCAAGCTCCATCTCCCCCTCACCAGCAAGAAGAAATTCTCAAGGAGGCTGACACCACTGCGGCTGCCACACATAATACTGAAGCATTTGTGGAGCCAGACCAACCAACAGCTTCAAGAGATACTGAAGCAACTGCCTCTGACCCTTCTGTGCCTGTATCTGCTGCCGGACCCCAGTTCAATTATCATATTGCGCACAGGCCCTAGGTACAGAAGCCAATTCCACGACTGCCAAGGTTCCCAGGACCAGTCACTGCTCCTGGCTCCTTCAATGTCAATAGCTTCAGGGCAGACAACACTTTCTTCAACCGCTCCAAGAACCCTTACTCAAGGGAAAAGATTGTGTCAGATAGGTTCTGGAGCTACCCACAGCGCAGCTACTACTCCTGCGTCCTCTACAACCAGAACCGTATCTTTCCACATCAGCGCCTTGAAGTTGAAGCTTTTGCTAGTCTGCCTGGTCTGGAAGAAGCCCTGGACTGCTTCAAGCAAGTTGGCCTGCTGCCATTTGTCACGGACGAAGAGCACTGGAACGAAGAGCTTCTGCTTCAGTTCTATGCCACATTGCACATCAAGGGATACAACAGAGATCCGAAGACTTGGGTCTTGGAGTGGATGACCGGCAACGTCCATCATGAAGCCAATGCATTTGATATCATTGAGCTCACCGGCCTACCCACTCTAGGCGAACACTTCGAAGAAGGCTGCCAACTTCATACTGAAGCAGTTGAGAGCATATTTCAGCGACCTGAGCCGAATATGAGTCAGATGCTCTCGATGATGAAGCCATTGCCTTCTGACGCACCTTACCCAGCGGAGTTCTTCGTTGAAGACTTAGAGTACCTGCCGAGAACTATCTATCACATCATCAGGCGGACTCTATGGCCCATTAAGGGGCACTCTCGATATGCCAAGGTTGAAGGTGCCATGAAGACTCTCATCTTCTGCATCCTACACGGCAAATGCTTCAATGCCCAGGATCTCTTCATCCGTCAACTTGCTGCGTCTGGCTCAGATCTCTTTGGTCTGAAGATTTATGCTCCATGGGTTATGAGGCTAATCAAGCTCCACTCTGTGATATCATATCAGCCCTCAGCCCGCAACCACAGAATCTTCTTACCCGATGTGGACACCTCTGCTGAAGCCATTTATCCTGAGCCTGCCAAACAGCCACTAAGTCTTCAGAATGAAGAACACCAAAGCTTCACTCAACATGATGAAGGTGTTGAAGCCATTTCCAGAGTCTATCCAATGGCTGGCACCACACGTGCCCCTGCATCCACTGAAGCCACTAACAGCGAAGCTGGGCAGAGACCCAAGAAACGAGCTCGTACACTCACTGATTGTGAACTTCTTGTGGCTCTGCATCAAAAGCAAGATAGGCATCACGACTGGCTCAAGAGGCAGATGCACAGTCTCATGCAAGACGTCAATCGCATCAGGAATCTGGCCACCAAGAACGCCTTCGTCGCACACGAAACCTGTCGCCGCACTTGGAAAGGCCTCACTATGATGTGCACTAAAGCTGAATTGCACGAGGATGGCTTCAAGGAGCGTTTCAAGTTTGACTCCACACCCCCCAGGCGAGCTGTGTTGCGTGGGACTCCTTCACTTGAAGAATCCGAGTTCTCTTCCTCTGCTGCCACCGTGACGGGGAAGATCATTGAGGAAGATGACGCCACATCACCACCAATGTCTTCACCACGCGTCCTCACTGCCCCAAGCTCGCCTGCACCACCAAACGTCTCCACCGACCCTGCTGCGCCTGGGAACGCATAGAAAACTCTATGTCTTCAAACCTTTTTGGTCATCACTGACAAAAGGGGGAGAAGCATATGATGTTTATAGTCTTCAAGCGGGTTAATAATATGGGCGGGTGCTTTATATTTTGCATTTTGCTTCGTGCTTACAACTCTCGTTTTGCTACATTTGGTTCTTTGAGTTGTAACACTTAGACTTGATGGTCGTCTGCTACTATGTTTGCCAATGTGTTCTTGCGAAGATAAATTCCGCATGTACGACGATAATTTCCGCACTCTTATCATTTCGTAGACGTCCATTTTTCATTATGCATATCATTATCTTCATATATCTTTACGTGCATGATGGATTGTCATCATAAGTTGAAGCGGATTCCCACAAATACAACCTACTGTGTGCATTTGCATTCCAGAAGCAAATCACTTAACATGCACATCTTCAGGGGGAGCCCTTGCTGCTTATGAAGACAATTCCTTTACAATTTCACAAATTATATTCCCCGTTGAAAACTTCAACTAGTTTGTCATCAATCACCAAAAAGGGGGAGATTGTAAGTGCATCTAGTGCCACCCCTAGTTGGTTTTGGAGTATTGACGACAAACCTAGTTGAGGGACTAATGTGTTTGTGAGAATTGCAGGATAACACAGGTAGAAGTCCCTCATTGATTCGGTTTAGCTACCAGAGATGACCCCCAAAAATGTACGAAGACATTGAAGACAATGGTGGTTCATGAAGACATTCGTGTCGAAGACAATGACATATGAAGACTCCCCATGAAGCTTTTGGAACTCGAAGACTTAGATCCTTCGTAGCTTTACTTTATTCATGTTGTGTCATAGGAACCACCGTACTGTTAAGTGGGGTCCAAGAAAACCAGTCAGGATGACTGAAGTGATGCCTAATTCAAATCCTATGTCTTCGAGTGAAGACAATGAGAGAAAATCTTGTCTAGAGTCAGACAAGTCAGCTTTACTTGCAGCCCAAGTAAAGTTGCCGTGAGAGTTCAAAATCCGACCGTTAGTACACGTGTCAGTTCCTTAGTGACCCAGGGTCATTTCGGACAAATCAGGTCAGGGTTGCCAAGTGGCTATAAATAGTCCACCCCCACAACCATAAATGGTTGGCTGCTCAGATTTCAGTGCACGGCTTTTGTCGTTTGAGAGCAACCCACCTCGAAGCCTTTGAGAGAAAATCCTTAGTGAGGAGAAAAGCCCTAACCACCCAGAGCTAGAGTAATTGGGCATCACTTAAGTATTCTTGTCTGAGTGATCTGAAGACTTATTACACTTGAGGACTGTGCATCCTCCAGACGGTTAGGCGTCGCATTCTGAGCATCCAAGAGGAATTGTGGATTGCCGGTGAACGAAGTCTGTGAAGGTTTGGGAGTCTACCTTGAAGACTTACCAGAGTGATTGGGCGGGGTCTGTGTGACCTTAGCTCAAGGAGAAAACGGTGAGGACTGGGTGTCCTGAGCTGCGTGTTCAGGACTGGGTGTCCGGGACTGTGTGTCCTTTGGTTTAAATACCTAGCCGCTCCAACTAGACGTACAGTTGTCACAGCAACTGGAACTGGTCCAACATATCATTGTCTTCAACGTGTCACTGGTTTCATCTTCACCTCTCTTTACTTACCAGTACACATTGTGAAGCTATTGCATGCCTGCTTAATCTTCTGTCTTCACAACCTGACTGTATGATCTGTTTGGCTTCATAGCTTCTTCCAACCTGATCCTCATTACACTGAAGCTATTTGTCTCTGTGCTTTCACTGTACTATATATTTGACTATGGCTTGCGTTGTGTAATCTACCTTCCGCTGCATAGTGATAGGCTTCAAGTCTGTTTGTCTTCATAACTTCCACGTTTTGAAGACTTTCTTAAAAATCGCCTATTCACCCCCCTCTAGTCGATATAACGCACTTTCAATACGGGTATCTCCGAAAGTGTCTGTTGGGTTGGCATGAATCGAGACTAGGATTTGTCACTCCGTGTAACGGAGAGGTATCTCTGGGCCCATTCGGTAGGACATTATCATAATGTGCACAATGTGACCAAGGAGTTTATCACAGGATGATGTGTTACGGAACGAGTAAAGAGACTTGCCGATAACGAGATTGAACAAGGTATCAGGATACCAACGATCGAATCTTGGGCAAGTATCGTACCGATAGACAAAGGGAATTGTATACGGCATTGATTGAATCCTTGACATCATGGTTCATCCGATGAGATCATCGTGGAACATGTGGGAGCCAATATGGGTATCCAGATCCCGCTGTTGGATATTGACCGGAGAGTTGTCTCGGCCATGTCTGCATGACTCCCGAACCCATAGGGTCTACACACTTAAGGTTCGATGACGCTCGGGTTATAGGGAAAGTATGTACGCGGTTACCGAATGTTGTTCGGAGTCCCAGATGAGATCCCAGACGTCATGAGGAGTTCCGGAATGGTTCGGAGGTAAATATTTATATATGGGAAGTCCCGTTTTGGTCACCGGAAAAGTTTCGGGTGCTATCGGTAACGTACCGGGACCACCGGGAGGGTCCCGGGGGTCCACCAGGTAGGGCCACCAGCCCCGGAGACCTACATGGGCCAATAGTGGGAAGGGACCAGCCCCTAGGTGGGCTGGGGCGCCTCCCACCAAGGCCCAAGGTGCCTCCAAGAGGGGAAGGGGGCAAACCCTAGGGCAGATAGGCCCTAAGGCCCACCCCTGGTGCGCCTCCCCCTCTCCTCCTTGTGGCCGCCACCCAAGATGGGATCTAGGGCTGCCGCACCCCTTGGGGTGGGAAACTAAGAGGGGGCGCAGCCCCCTCCCCTCCCGCTATATATACTTGAGGTATGGGGGCTGCCCAACACACGATTTGATCTCTCTCTTAGCGCAGCCCTACCTCTCTCCCTCCTCGTCTCTCGTAGTGCTTGGCGAAGTCCTGCTGGAGTTCCGTGCTCCTCCACCACCACCACGCTGCCGTGCTGCTGCCGGACGGAGTCTTCCCAACCTCTCCTTCTCCCCTTGCTGGATCAAGGCGTGGGAGACGTCACCGGGCTGCACGTGCGTTGAACACGGAGGGGCCATGGTTCGACGCTTAGATCAGAATCAACCGCGATCTGAATCGCTACGAGTACGACTCCTTCATCCGCGTTCTTGCAATGCTTCCGCTTAGCGATCTACAAGGGTATGTAGATGCACTCTCCTTCCCCTCGTTGCTAGATTACTCCATAGATTGATCTTGGTGATGCGTAGAAAATTTTAAATTTCTGTTATGATCCCCAACAATTTCAGCATTGAAAATACTTCAGGAATAGTTTTCACCACCCCCTGCATATGGTAGTTCATCACAAAGCTCTTGTAGCTAGGTGGGAGCGACTGAAGGATTCTGTCAATGACCGCCTCGCCCGGGAGGTTAATGTCCAGATGGGACAAGCGGTTGTGCAACCCAGACATTTTGAGTATGTGCTCATTGACATAACTATTTTCCTCCATCTTACAACTATAGAACTTGTCGGAGACTTCATATCTCTCGACCCGGGCATGAGCTTGGAAAACCACTTTCAGCTCTTCGAACATTTCATATGCTCTGTGTTGCTCAAAACGCTTTTGGAGCCCCGATTCTAAGCTGTAAAGCATGCCGCACTGAACGAGGGAGTAATCATCAGCACGCGAATGCCAAGCATTCACAATGTCTTGGTTCTCTGGGATGGGTGCTTCACCTAGCGGTGCTTCTAGGACATATGCTTTCTTGGCAGCTATGAGGATGATCCTCAGGTTCCGGACCCAGTCCGTATAGTTGCTGCCATCATCTTTCAGCTTGGTTTTCTCTAGGAACGCGTTGAAGTTGTGGTTGACATGAGCATTGGCCATTTGATCTACAAGACATTTTGCAAAGGTTTTTAGACTAAGTTCATGATAATTAAGTTCATCTAATCAAATTATTTAATGAACTCCCACTCAGACAGACATCCCTCTAGTCATCTAAGTGATACATGGTCCGAGTCAAGGCCATGTCCGATCATCATGTGAGACGGACTAGTCATCATCGGTGAACATCTTCATGTTGATCGTATCTTCTATACGACTCATGTTTGACCTTTCGGCCTTCCATGTTCCGAGGCCATGTCTGTACATGCTAGGCTCGTCAAGTCAACCTAAGTGTATTGCGTGTGTAAATCTGGCTTACACCCATTGTATTCGAATGTTAGAATCTATCACACCCGATCATCACGTGGTGCTTCGAAACAACGAACCTTCGCAACGGTGCACCGTTAGGGGGAACACTTTCTTGAAATTATTGTGAGGGATCATCTTATTTAAGCTACCGTCGTTCTAAGCAAATAAGATGTAAAACATGATAAACATCACATGCAATCAAATAGTGACATGATATGACCAATATCATTTTGCTCCTTTTGATCTCCATCTTCGGGGCGCCATGATCATCGTCATCCCCGGCATGACACCATGATCTCCATCATTGTGTCTTCATGAAGTTGTCTCGTCAACTATTACTTCTACTACTATGGCTAACGGTTAGCGATAAAGTAAAGTAATTACATGACGTTTATGTTGACACGCAGGTCATAAATAAATTAAGACAACTCCTATGGCTCCTGTCGGTTGTCATACTCATCGACATGCAAGTCGTGATTCCTATTACAAGAACATGATCAATCTCATACATCACATATATCATTCATCACATCCTTTTGGCCATATCACATCACATGGCACATGCTGCAAAAACAAGTTAGACGTCCTCTAATTGTTGTTGCAAGTTTTTACGTGGCTGCTATAGGTTTCTAGCAAGAACGTTTCTTACCTACGCCAAAACCACAACGTGATATGCCAATTTCTATTTACCCTTCATAAGGACCCTTTTCATCGAATCCAATCCGACTAAAGTGGGAGAGACAGACACCCGCTCGCCAACTTATGCAACTAGTGCATGTCAGTCGGTGGAACCAGTCTCACGTAAGCGTACATGTAAGGTCGGTCCGGGCCGCTTCATCCCACGATGTCGCCGAATCAAGATAAGACTAGTAACGGCAAGTAAATTGACAAAATCAACGCCCACAACAACTTGTGTTCTACTCTTGCATAGAAACTACACATAGACCTAGCTCATGATGTCACTGTTGGGGAACGTAGCAGAATTTTAAAATTTTGTACGCATCACCAAGATCAATCTATGGAGTCATCTAGCAATGAGGGAGAGGGCAGTGCATCTACATACCCTTGTAGATCGCGAGCGGAAGCATTCAAGAGAACGGGGTTGATGGATTCGTACTCGTCGTGATCCAAATCACCGATGACCGAGCGCTGAACGAACGGCACCTCTGCATTCAACACACGTACGGTTGGGGAAGACGTCTCCTCCTTCTTGATCCAGCAATGGGAAGGAGAGGTTGATGGAGATCCAGCAGCACGACGGCGTGGTGGTGGAAGCAGCGGAGATCTCGGCAGGGCTTCGCCAAGCTCCAACGAGAGGGAGAGGTGTTACGAGGGGAGAGGGAGGCGCCAGGGACTCGGGTACGGCTTCCCTCCCTCCCCTCCACTATATATAGGGCCCCAAGGGGGGCCCCGGCCCTAGGAGATCCCATCTCCAAGGGGGGCGGCGGCCAAGGGGGGACTTGCTCCCCAAGTCAGGTGGGGCGCCCCCCACCCCTAGGGTTTCCAACCCTAGGCGCAGGGGGAGGCCCATGGGGGGCGCACCAGCCCACCAGGGGCTGGTTCCCCTCCCACTTCAGCCCATGGGGCCCTCCGGGATAGGTGGCCCCACCCGGTGGACCCCCGGGACCCTTCCGGTGGTCCCGGTACAATACCAGTGACCCCCAAAACTTTCCCGGTTATCATCTCCAGACCATTCCGGAACTCCTCGTGACGTCCGGGATATCATCTAGGACTTCGAACAACTTTCGGGTTACCGCATACTAATATCTCTACAACCCTAGCATCACCGAACCTTAACTGTGTAGACCCTACGGGTTCGGGAGACACGCAGACATGACCGTGACGACTATCTGGTCAATAACCAATAGTGGGATCTAGATACCCATGTTGGCTCCTACATGCTCCTCGATGATCTCATCGGATGAACCACGATGTCGAGGATTCAAGTAATCCCGTATACAATTCCCTTTGTCAATCGGTATGTTACTTGCCCGAGATTCGATCGTCGGTATCCCAATACCTCGTTCAATCTCGTACCATAATGCATGATCCCGTGACCAAACACTTTGTCACATTGAGCTCATTATGATGATGCATTACCGAGTGGGCCCAGAGATACCTCTCCGTCATACGGAGTGACAAATCCCAGTCTCAATCCGTGTCAACCCAACAGATACTTTCGGGGATACCTGTAGTATACCTTTATAGTCACCCAGTTATGTTGTGACATTTGGTACACCCAAAGCACTCCTATGGCATCCGGGAGTTACACGATCTCATGGTCTAAGGAAATGATACTTGACATTGGAAAAGCTCTAGCAAACGAACTACACGATCTTGTGCTATGCATAGGATTGGATCTTGTCCATCACATCATTCTCCTAATGATGTGATCCTGTTATCAATGACATCCAATGTCCATAGTCAGGAAACCATGACTATCTGTTGATCAACGAGCTAGTTAACTAGAGGCTCACCAGGGACATGTTATGGTCTATGTATTCACACATGTATTATGATTTTCGGATAACACAATTATAGCATGAATAATAGACAATTATCATGAACAAGGAATATAATAATAATCATTTTATTATTGCCTCTAGGGCATATTTCCAACACCTACATATTCTACGAAGATCTTTATCGGTAAAACCGCATAACAACATACGTCATTCCCTTTGTCATCGGTATGTTACTTGCCCGAGATTCGATTGTCCATATCATCATACCTAGTTCAGTCTCGTTACCGGCAAATCTCTTCACTCGTTCTGTAATGCATCATCCCATAACTAACTCATTAGTCCCATTGCTTGCAAGGCTCATAGTGATGTGCATTACCGAGAGGGGCCAGAGACACCTCTCTGAAATACGGAGTGACAAATCCTATTCTTGATCTATGCCAACTCAACAAACACCATTGGAGACACTTGTAGAGCATCTTTATAATCACCTAGTTATGTTGTGACGTTTGATAGCACACAAGGTGTTCCTCCGGTATTCGGGAGTTGCATAATCTCATAGTGAGAGGAATATGTATAAGTCATGAAGAAAGCAATAGTAATAAAACTAAACGGTCATTATGCTAAGCTAACGAATGGGTCTTGTCCATCACATCATTCTCTAATGATGTGATCCCGTTCATCAAATGACAACACATGTCTATGGTGAGGAAACTTAACTATATTTGATTAACAAGCTAGTCAAGTAGAAGCATACTAGGGACACTCTGTTTGTCTATGTATTCACACATGTACTAAGTTTCCGGTTAACAAATCTCTAGCATGAATAATAAACATTTATCATCATATAAGGAAATATAAATAACAACTTTATAATTGCCTCTAGGGCATATTTCCTTCAGTCTGCCACTTGCATTAGAGTCAATAATCTAGATTACATAGTAACCCATGGAGTCTTGGCGTTGATCATGTTTTGCTTGTGAGAGAGTCTTAGTCAACGGGTCTGCAACATTTAGATCCGTATGTATCTTGTCAATCTCTATGTCTCCCTCCTTGACTTGATCGCGGATGGAATTGAAGCGTCTCTTGATGTGTTTGGTTCTCTTGTGAAATCTGGATTCCTTCGCCAAGGCAATTGCTCCAGTATTGTCACAAAAGATTTTCATTGGACCCGATGCACTAGGTATAACACCTAGATCGGATATGAACTCATTCATCCAGACTCCTTCATTTGCTGCTTCCGAAGCAGCTATGTACTCCGCTTCACATGTAGATCCCGTCACGATGCTCTGCTTGGAACTTCAGCAACTGACAGCTCCACCATTCAATATAAATACGTACCCGGTTTGTGACTTAGAGTTGAAAGTGCAACTATGCTTGGGTGGTTTTGGTAATTCCTAACAACATATAGCTCATTGAGCTAATAGTACTTCAAGATAAATATTTCAGGAAAGCTCAATGATTGGCATGGCATGGATTAGAAATGTGGACCCCTCAAACTTCTAAGTTGCTAAAATCTGGCAAGACTTAAAATTGGGAAAAGGCTAGACTTTTATTTGGTCAAGTAGTCTAATCACCCCCCTCTAGACATACTTTCGATCCTACAAGTGGTATTAGAGCTTTGGTCTCCATTTGCCTTGATTTCCATAGCTTTTGGTGATCATAGCCTTGGTTTCACAACCTAGGAGAGTATGGCATCTAGCGAGGGAAATTACCACCGTAGAGGTCCTTACTTTGATGGTACTAATTTTGCTAGTTGGAAGCATAAGATGAAAATGCATATTCTTGGACATAAACCCGCCGTCTGGGCTATTGTGTGTATTGGCCTGCAAGGTGAATTCTTTGATGGGAGAGAACCGAACCGTGAAGCTAGCGCATAAGAGTTGAAGATGCTGCAATACAATGCTCAAGCGTGTGATATTCTCTTCAACGGATTGTGCCCCCAAAGAATTCAACAAAATCAGCCGTCTTGAGAATGCAAAGGAAATTTGGGATACTTTGATTAATATGCACGAAGGTATTACACCTAGATCAGATATGAATTCAAAGTCAACTTGACAAGTTCAAAATGAAGGGTGGTGAAGCTGTCGCTGAAATGTACTCTAGGCTTGCTCTCATCACAAATGAGATTGCCGGCTTAGGAAGTGAAGAGATTACCGATAGGTTCATCATCAAGAAGATCCTAAGAGCCTTGGATGGAAAATATGATACCGTGTACACATTGATCCAAATGATGCCCAATTACAAAGATCTCAAGCCGACGGAAGTCATTGGAAGAATCGTTGCTCATGAGATGTCACTCAAGGATAAGGAGAAGCTTCACAACAAGTCATGTAGCGACTAGACCTCAAACAGTCTGATCTCGGTGCTTCAGTGTCATCCCTGGATCAGTAATGCTGACACGCACATTACTTGAAGGATTTATAACAGAGTAGCAATCACACACTTATTACACCGTACGTCTCAGAAGAGAACTTATTACAAATAATATGGCTTAAGGCCATCTAATAACGATAACAGCGGAAGGCTTGGAAGATAAGTGAGTCCATCAACTCCAACGGCATCACTGAGTATAGAACCATGACCTAAGGCTCCTTATTCGTCGTCTGAAAAGTCTGCAACATGAACGTTGCAGCCCGAAAACAGGGCAGCACATGGAATATGCTGGCAATGTAACACATAGAGAGTAGTGAACAGAATAGGCTATACTACATGCATATATGGCTGGTGGAAAGCTCTATGGTTATAGTTTTGCGTAAAGCCAGTTTTTTCCTACTCCAAAGGAATAAATTTTATTTAATTATCATGGTGGTTGTTAAACATTGAGAGCATAGACACTCTCTCAATCCCAATTAAACATCATCATTAAAACCCAACAAAATTAATTAGAGTCACATGATGAGATTCACATGATAATCCAAGTACTAGATACTCAAGTTGTCCATAACCGGGCACACGGCTAACCATCATTAGTTTATACACTCTGCAGAGGTTTGCGCACTTTTCCCCACAAGACTCGATCTCCTTCGTTGAGATTCTCGCACTACATGGTGTTCGAGAAACGGATGACCGAGACATAGTTTTTCAGAAGCGCTAGCACCTTACGATCGGTTAGACCGTTACACCTACTTTCCCCTACATCTGCTAGTCTACCATTGTAAGAGTTCAAACGACTTAATCAACTATGCTAGAGCCCATAGTAGCTTGTGGCTGCACACGGAAGTTTCTAGTATGAATAATTCATGATCCCTTTGAGCCTGGGTGGTGGTCCATAAAGAAAAACAGGCAATCGCTGGAATACCCAGGTGCCTCAATCCACCCAGATGTGTATTAGAGTTGCCACCTTAAGTTAACCATTAATTAAACAATCTCACATCTGTCATGAAAACACTCAAACCCAAACCACGTCTACGAGCATAGCATAGCAATATAAGCATAATGTAGAAGTAACTCCCAGGGTTTGATTATAAACAGGTGAATAGGTACTACCTCATCTACTTCCCAAACCCACAATTTAATTCAGATCCTAACCATGCAATTGTTTGAGGATTTATCTAATGCAATAAAACTGGGTAGTAAGAGATATGATCAAAGTGTTACTTGCCTTGCCGATGATCCGTGAAACCTAGAGATTCGAAGTAGCAAGCGGCGCACTCCGGGTACTCTATCGCAAACAAACAAGCACACAGTAAGCACGCATCTAATGCACAGGTAAAACTCAAATAAGAGATCTAACCAGAAAGTTCAACTTAAGAATTCCGGTTTGCAAAAAGAAACAATTCGAACAAAACAACGAAAGTCAAACGACGAAAGAAACATGCTTCGTTTACTAATCTGGACCTAAGTCAAATTTAACAGAAGCAAAAACTTGTTTGAGTTGGTTAAACGGAAAGAGGGTTTCGAGACAAAACTCTAGGCGCTTGAATCGCCCGATTCCGATAAACGAGCGAAAAGTTATACTAAAACGAAAAATAGATCGGAAATCACGATCAGAAATAATCGTGGAAAAATCCAAGAAAAAGAAAAACGGACGAACAGGCTAACGAACGGACGTTCGCTAACTACGGCTAAAAGAAGAAAACCATTCGTTAAAACGAACGAACGGGCATTCGTTAAAAAAACTAAACCAAAAAAAACGATCTATACAATAAAAACAGATCTAGGGTTTTTTTAAAAAAACCGAACGAAAACCGGGCAGTTTTCTCGAGGAAACCGGCGGCGGTGGTGGTGGTCAACCTCGGCGGCGGAATGGCGGCAGCGGGGCAGCTCCGGCACCGGGCGGGGACTCCGGTGGGTGGCGGGGTCGGCGGCGGAGCGGCTCCGGGCGGCGGCGTCGGGCGACGGCGGCTGCGGGGCATCGGCGCTAGGGTTTGGGGCGGCGGGGCGGCTCTGGCTGGGCTACGGGGTCGGCCTCCCCGGCTTATAAGGGCCGGCCGGGCCAGAGTCCTAGTCGGACACGGCCCGGTTAGGTCGGTTCGTTTTTTTATAATAATTACACGCAGAAAAACAAATAAAGGAAATACTAAACGGACTCCAAAAATCCCAAAATAAATTTTCCCCGACTTCTCAAATCAAGCTGGACAAGAAGAACATATATTTGGGGCCTAAATGCAATTTTGAAAAACGCGTATTTTTTTCCAAATTCAAATAAAATATCGAGAAAAGTCCGAAATAAAATCTTATTTGTTCTTTTATTAAATCCTCAATATTTCTTTATTTTGGGAAAGTCATTTTATTCCCTCTCTCTTATTTTTATATTTGAAATAATTGAAGATAAAATAAATAAAATCAAATGATCCTATTTTCAAAATTTGAGAAAACTAAAATATGAAAATAACGAAATCCCCAACTCTCTCCATGGGTCCTTGAGTTGCGTAGGATTTCTAGGATCTAGCCGAAAATGCAATAAAATATGATATGTAATGATGATCTAATGTATAACATTCCAAATTGAAAATTTGGGATGTTACAAACCTACCCCCCTTAAGATGAATCTCGCCCTCGAGATTGGGGTTGGCTAGCAAATAGGTGAGGGTGGTCCTTCCGTAGATCTTCCTCTCGTTACCAGGTGGCTTCATCCTTGGTATGGTGGCTCCACTGAACTTTGCAAAACTTGATAACCTTGCTGCGGGTGACTCAGCTGGCATACTCGAGAATCTTGACTGGTTTCTCCTCATAAGTCAAATCACTATCCAACTGAATCGCTTCCAGCGGCATTGTATCTCTCAGCGGTATATCCGCCATCTCTGCGTGGCACTTCTTCAACTGGAAAACGTGGAACACGTCGTGAACTCCCGACAATCCCTCAGGCAGTTCCAATTTATAGTCAACTTCTCCCATGCGTTCCAAAACTTTGTATGGTCCCACAAAACGTGGTGCTAACTTTCCCTTAACTCCAAAGCGCTTAACTACTCAAAGTGGAGATACACGAAGATAAAATATATCTCCGGCTTCGTAAACTGTCTCCTTGCGTTTTGAATCTGCATAGCTCTTCTGCCTGGACTGGGCTACCTTGAGCCTATCTCGAATTAACTTCACCTTCTGTTCAGACTCCTTAATCAAATCTGGTCCAAACAACTGGCGGTCTCCAACTTCATCCCATGACGATGGTGTTCTGCACCTTCTTCTGTTCAAGGCTTCAAAAGGAGCCATCTTCAAACTAGATTGATAACTATTGTTGTAAGAGAACTCCGCATATGGCATGTTGTCATCCCAACTAGATCCATAATCTAGCGCACAAGCTCTCAGCATATCCTCCAAAATCTGATTGACTCTCTCGGTCTGTCCATCGATCTGCAAATGAAAAGTTGTACTGAACTCTAGCCTTGTACCCAAAGTTTCGTGCAACTGATTCCAGAACTTTGAGGTAAACTGGGTTCCTCTATCTGATATAATGCTCCTCGGAACTCCATCTAGACATACAATCCTGGTCATGTATATCTTTGCCAACTTAGCACTGGTGTAAGTGGTCTTCACTGGGATGAAATGAGCTACCTTCGTCAAGCGATCGACTATAACCCATATCGAGTCATAGCCTGAACGGGTCCTGGGTAATCCCGTGATAAAATCCATGCCTAGCTTATCCCACTTCCATTCGGGTATTGCCAATGGCTGTTAGCAATCCTGCTGGCTTCTGATGATCTGCCTTCACTCTCTGACATACATCACAGACTGCTACATACGCCACAATATCCTTCTTCATTCCGGTCCACCAGAAAGTGTCTTTCAAATCCAAATACATCTTGGTGTTTCCTGGGTGAATCGAGTATGGCGAATCATGAGCCTCTTGCAAAATTAACTTCCTGATGTTCGGGTCATTAGGCACATAAACGCGGTCCTCAAACCATAAGGTATTGTGTTCATCCTCACGAAATCCTTTAACTTTTCCCTTGCTCACCTTCTCCTTTATTGTGGCAATTTCCTTGACGGTCTTCTGAGCTTCTCTGATCTTATCCATCAGAGTAGACTGAATCTCCAATGCTGCTACATAGCCTCTCGGAACTATCTCCAAACATAGATCGCGAAGATCCTCGGCTAATTCTTTTGGTAACTCTCCGGTCATTAGTGTGTTGACACGGCTCTTGCGGCTCAATGCGTCAGCTACTACGTTAGCCTTTCCGGGATGATAATGCAATCTCATATAATAATCCTTGATGAGCTCCAACCATCTCCTTTTCCTGAGATTCAACTCCTTCTGCGTGAAGATGTACTTCAAGCTCTTGTGATCCATGTACACCTCACAATGGTTTCCGATGAGAAAATGTCTCCATGTCTTCAAAGCGTGCACTACGGCTGCTAACTCCAAGTCGTGAGTAGCATAATTCAACTCATGGGGCTTAAGTTTTCGTGAGGCATATGAAACAACTCTGACCTCCTGCATAAGCACTGCTCCAAGTCCTCAACGTGAAGCATCACAATATAACTCATAATCCTTGCGCTGATCTGGCAGAATCAACACTGGCGAGGTAACCAAATGTTTCTTCAACTCCTGGAAACTGGCCTCACATTCCTCAGTCCATTTGAACTTGGTATCCTTCTTCAACAACTCCGTCATAGGTTTTGCAATCTTCGAGAAATTTTCAATGAATCTCCAGTAGTATCCTGCGAGTCCAAGAAAACGGCGGATCTCTCCAACTGTTGTTGGGGCTTCCCAATTTGTCATAGTGACAACCTTGGTGGGATCTACTGCTATTCCTTCTCCGGATATAACATGTCCGAGGAATCCAACTTCCTTCAACCAAAACTCACATTTGCTGAACTTGGCGTATAACTGATGTTCTCTGAGCTTAGCAAGTACCAAAACCAAATGTTCTTTATGTTCCTCTTCATTCTCCGAGTAAACTAGAATATCATCAATGAATACTACGACGAACTTATCCAAAAACTCCATAAACACTTTGTTCATCATGTTCATAAAATAGGTAGGTGCGTTAGTCAGACCAAATGACGTAATGGTATACTCATACAGCCCGTACCTTGTGGTAAAAGCTGTCTTAGGTATGTCCTGCTCTCGAATCTTCAACTGGTGGTACCCTGATTGCAAATCAATCTTGGAAAATACCTTAGCTCCTTGCAATTGGTCAAAAAAATCATTAATCGTTGGCAGTGGGTACTTATTCTTGATCGTCACTTCATTCAATCCTCGATAATCAACAACCATCCTTAACGATCCATCCTTCTTTTCCACTAGAAGTACTGGTGATCCCCAAGGTGACGAACTTGGGTGAATATAACCCTTATCCAGTCTTAATCTGCTTCTTAATCTCCTATAAATCCTTTGCAGGCATTCTGTACGGTCTCTTAGATATTGGCCATGTACCTGGCAAAAGCTCAATCAAAAACTCAATGTCTCTATCTGGTGGCATGCCTGGCAACTCTTCTGGAAATACATCCAGAAAATCCTTTACGACCGGTGCTTCCTCCTGCACAACTCCTGTTAAGGAATTTACTTGAGTCCCATTCAGCACATGCCGTGATACATACTTGATCCTTCTTCCCTCTGGGGTGGTAAGCAAAATCGACTTATTGGCGCAATCGATGTTTCCTCCATACATCGATAGCCAATCCATACCCAGAATTACATCCAAACCTTGCGATTCCAAAATGATCAAATCCGAGGGAAACACATGCCTACCTATACTCAATGGCACTTGAAAACATCCTCTACTGGCCATATACTCCGCTTCTGGTGAGCTTACTAACATAGGTGTTCTAAGAACCTTGGTGGGCAGTTTATACTTATCCACAAATCCCCTTGATATGTATGAATGCAATGCACTAGTATGAAAAAGAATGATTGCAGTAAATGACTTAACCAAAAACTTACCTATTACTGCATCTGGCTGGGCTTCAACCTCTTCCATGTTAACGTGGTTCACCTGTCCCCTGTTGAAAGGGTTTGGTTTCTTCCTTGAGCTTCCATTGCCATTTCCATTCTGGGCTTCAGGACATTAATTGGCATAATGTCCGGTCTTCTGACACTTATAACAAGTGACTTGGCTCAGGTCTCTCTTGGCTGGGGTTGATGGGTTGGTACGGTTCTGACCATTGCTTCCCCCATTCCCATTACCATTCTTGGGGCCATTATGATTATGCGAACTACCTCCTCCATGGGTATGCTGAAAATGTCCTCCCGATTTCGGGGTAAAATGTGGCTTCTGCTGAGCTCCTGAATTGTATTTCCCTTGTCCATACTTCCTATTGTGGTTCTCCATCTGTTGCTGCTTCCCTTCAATCATAAGAGCACGATCTACCAACTCCTGGTAGTTGTTGAAAGTTGCTACCATCAACTGCATGCTCAACTCATCATTCAGTCCTTCCAGAAATTTCTCCTGCTTAGTTGCATCCGTAGCAACATCATCCGGGGCATAACGTGCTAACTTACTAAAGTCATCCACATATTGGCCAACTGTCCATCCTCCTTGGCGCAAGTTGCGAAACTCACGCATCTTCATGGCCATAGCTCCTGCTGAAACATGGGCAGTACGGAAAGCCTGCTGAAACTGATCCGATGTGATAGTGTCGATAGGATAAGTGGTTGTGAAATTCTCCCACCATGATTGTCAGGACCCCGATTCCAAGCCACATCGATCTAGCCGGTAACACCTCATATCACTTTGCGGCCTCACGCACGGTATCCCACGGGTGTCGCCTTACCATGGCCCGGGACCGTTTGCGCCTTTTGGCTCACGTATATGATAGTGTCGCTAGCATCCATATGACAGAGAACCCGAGCCGACATGGCTAGTCGTGAACCCAAAGCGGCATAGACCTATGGAGACAGGCATACGTGAATCACATCGAACATGTCGGTCATCAACGAGTGATTCCGGGCTGTAGCACCGGGCTAACAGGACTCCGGGGATCCCGGGATGTAGCAGGCTAGGCAGGACTCCGGAAGTCACCATGTGACATTTCCCCGAAGGGACAGACATAGGGACGAAGTGAAACACATGCCGGCCAGTCAAGTGTCCTGAACAATAGTGCTGGGCTAGCAGGACTCCGGTGAACCGGGCTGTAGCGGACTACTATGGCTCGAGGAACACTAGACTACATTTCCCCATAAGAAAGGCTGCCAAGGATAATCAACTAGATTGTCGGATCCCACTCATACCAAGCATTTCAATCATACACACAATATGCCCGATATGAGTACATACAACATGGAAACACAACAAAACTCTACAACTCAAGTACTTTATTTAAAGGCTCCAGGGAGCCATACATAACATGTTCATAAAGATAGGGGTCACATGACCCGACACTCAAGTCATACAATCATACAAGCACATGTGGAAGCAACTAGTCTGAGTACAGACTCTAGAAAGAAAAAAGGCTTCTCAAAGCCTGTCTATCTACATAGGGCCCTCCATGGCCGGGATCACCACATGGGTGGCTAGTCACTCGTCGACATCAAGGTCTACATAAAACCCATCGGAGGGGGCAGTGTTGTCGTCTGAAAACAATAAATAAGCAAACATGAGTACAAAGGTACTCAGCAAGTCTTACATCAGAACCTACTATACATGCTCATTCTCAAGAAGGTGGTGGGGGTTATGCAGCAAGCCAGCTTTGACTCTTAGCTAAGCTATCCTACGGAACCTCTTTAGTAAAATAGTTTTCGCACACGAGTCCACTACTCACCAACACAATACTCCACCGGGGATCCTCCCTCATCATCCTACGAGAGGGCAATCCTCGGTACTCACACTTATCTTGAGTCTTTTAATAGTATCCATTAACTTGTCTATGAACTGTATAGGCAACCAAGTAGTCCTTTACCGCGGACGCACCTATTCGAATAGTTTTGTACCCTGCAGGGGTGTATTTCATCATACACGCTTTCACCGCTTACCGCCGTCTACACGAAATGTACTCGGCAACCTTCAAGCGGAAGCCCAACGAGGGTGTCGGCCACGGCCTACCTAAACACCTAAGTCCCTAGTACAGGTTTATCGCCTATCCAGGTTCCATCCGCAGGGAGTCCGGTCGAGGTTTCCACATACGGCCCCGAACGATGTGAACAGGGTTCCCGAGACACCAAACGGGTGACTCGGTACACCCGGCCATGGTGTATCTACCGCAACATAGCCCACCCCTAGGGTCAGCGCTACACACGGCCGCCAACACATATCCTACAAACACCAGAAACTAATTGCAACTCCTGGACAGAGTACTAGGGTGGCTAAGAAGCCGAGAGGGTCAATTAAGGATCCCAATGCACGGTAGTAGCTGAATCTTAAATCACACATACAGATCTCAGTTCTTAGGGACGGCCTCAATGAAACAACCCACCATGTACTCCTACATGGCCTCTCATCGATACCTTTACCAAAACATGTTCAACACATCCCTCATATTACCAACATAAGCATTTCACTCTAGCCCATCACCCAGATGAACCAGACCTGACACAACTCTAAGCATAGCAAGGTAGGAATCACAAAACATGGCTCAATCAACTCCTACACATGCTAGTGGGTTTCATCTAGTTACTGTGGCAATGACAGGTCATGCAGAGGATAAGGGTTCAACTACCGTAGCACACAGCAGTTTGAATCGCGTTGTCTTAATGCAGTAACCAAGAGCAGGAGCGAGAACATGGGTTGTATCGGAATGATTAATGGTTGCTTGCCTGATGGAGTGGTAGTGGGATACTGCCCTTCAGTTGGATACTCGTGAATATCCTCGGAGGCAGAACCTACCACGAAGAGCACATCGGAACACAATCAACACATGACGATATGCAACAATATGATGCATGCTATGACATGGCAATATGTTGGTGTCTTGGCCTAATGCAAGCTAGAATAGAAAGGGATGAGCTCATTTGAATCAAAGATTCAAATATTAGCTCATTAAATATGGCATGTATAGTGCATTTCCTTATTCTGCTTAAACAGCAAGGTAAACTTGTTTTGTCATGCATGAAACCATTACAGATGGATAGATTGAATTTTCTGATAATTTTTCATATATAATTTATCTCATTTGGAGTTATGGTTCAATTTCTATGAATTTTTGAAGTTTGAACTATTTTCTGGAATTTCCTGAATAAGAATAAAGCCAGAAAATCAATTACTGCGTCAGCAATGCATCAGGGTGACGTCAGCAGGTCAAAGGCGCCAGCCCAGGTCAAACCTGACTGGTGGGCCCCTTCTGTCAGCCTCTCAGTGCACTAACTACATTTAATTAGCCTAATTACTGGGCAGGGCCCACTAGTCAGTGACTGATTAAGTAAGATTTATTTAAAACTAATCCTAATTTAGTCAACAGACCGGCCCCACCTGTCATAGACTCAGGGGGGTCTACCCAGGCCCACCCAGGGGTCAAACTGGGTCAAGTCACCGGTGGCTCGACGCCGGCGAGGCCCGAGACGGCGGAGGGCTTCGGAAAACGCCCTCAGGCGACCAAAACGATGGCGGAGATGTGCTACGCGATGCGGGGAGCAAGCCGCATCGTTTGGTGGTGGTAGTTGGGCTCGGGGTGGCCGGAAACGACGCCGGCGACGACCTTGGCGGTCGCTGGAGTTCGGGCGTGGTCGAATTCGATGCTACGGGGCACGGCAAGGCGCGGGGAGTGGTGCGTTAGGTTCCTGGGACTGCGCTGATCACGGTGGTGTGCCTAGCTTCAAGCCACGGTGGCCCTGGCCACTACGGCGACGGGGCACGGCGCCGGCGAGCTTCGGCCGTGGTGGAATTCGGAGCTACAGGGCGCAAACGAGCAAGGGGAAGGTGGGGATCGAAGGAGGGGCTCACGGGGAGTGCAGTGGTGGTCTCAGCGGGCTCGGGGACGGGCTGGAGAAGAAGTGAGGTCGCCGGTGATCTCGGATGGCCGAGGTTGAAGACGAGGGCGAAGGCGGCGTTGCAGGGCTTCCAGTGAACCGTGGCTCAGTGGGGAGGACGAGGGAGACGAGGCGAAGCTGATGGACTCGTCGGAGGGGCGAGGGGAGGTCTCTAGCGGCGGCTACGGCGGTCGGCGGCGAGGGGCGCGCTCGGCCATCGCGGGAGAGAAAGAGGGGGACGAGGGGGAGAGTGAGAGAAGACGAGAGGGAGACGAGGGGGGTCGCGTGGCACTTCAGGGCGTCTCCCGGCGTCGCCAGAAGCAGGAGGTGGCCGGCGCGTGGCCGGCGCGCGGCGAGCACGCGCCCCTACCTCCTGGCGCGAGGTAGGGGGTGACTGGCCGAGCCAGTAGGCTGGGCCGAGCCAGGTAAGGCCCAGGTGGGCTTCTTTTCCCTTTTTTTGATTTTGTTTTCTTTTTCTATTTTTCTGTAGCTTTAGGGCTTTGTTTAAAATACCTAGGCACTTTCTAAAATCCTGAAAATAATTGTGATCTCTATTGGGATTATTCCTAACAGCAAACAATTATTTCCAGAATTATTTGAGCACTTAAATTATTTAATAGCATTTAAATGCCCAAATTCAAATATTTATGTTTTAAATCAGTGACCTTCTGTTGACCTAGAAAAATGTGCACCTATTTTCCCAGAGGTTCTAACCCAAGGCAAAGAGGGTGAACATTTTAGAAGGGCATTTCAGGTTCATTGAAATTATTTTTAGTAAACCCTAGTTGATTTCAGCGGGGGGGGGGGGGGGGCTGGGGGTTCTGCCTTCCCCATTTCAAGTTTCTGATGAAAGTAAACATCATGCACACTCTAATGCATGGACTAGCTAGGGTGTGACAACCTACCCCCACTCAAAAGAATCTCGTCCCGAGATTTAGGATCCTCTGGAAAGAAGGTGGGGTACTCGAGTCGAAGACGATCCTCCCTTTCCCAAGTGGCTTCTTCCTCGGAATGGTGTGACCATTGAACCTTGAGAAACTTGATATTATGACGTCGAGTGGTACGCTCGGCTTGATCAAGGATACGAACGGGATAGTCCCGATAAGAGAGGTTATCTTGTAAATCAAGCGCTTCGTGGTCCACTCCACGGATAGGATCCGCAAAGCAACGCCTGAGTTGCGAAACGTGGAAGACATCATGAACCCTGGAAAGATGCGGAGGTAGTTCCAATTGGTAGGCAACTTCTCCTCGTTTGGCAAGAATGCGAAAGGGTCCAATGTAACGAGGAGCCAATTTGCCTTTGATACCGAAACGATGGGTTCCCTTTAACGGGGTAACCCGAAGGTAAGCCTTCTCATCAACTTCATAAGTCATAGGCTTATGCTTACGATCATATTGACTCTTTTGGCGAGATTGGGCTGTTTTCAATTTCTCACGAATAATGCGAACCTGCTCTTCCGCTTCCTGAATCATATCCGGGCCAATGAGTTGTCTTTCCCCGGTTTCTGACCAGTAAAGAGGCATTCGACATTTTCGTCCATAGAGAACTTCGAAAGGAGCTTTGCCCAAGCTGGCTTGATAACTATTGTTATAAGCAAACTCCGCGAATGGAAGGCATTTCTCCCAACTCGTTCCGAACGAGATAAGAGAAGCTCGGAGCATGTCTTCCAGAATTTGATTGACTCGCTCTACTTGACCACTTGATTGAGGATGGAAGGCGGCGCTAAAGGAGAGAGGAGTTCCCATAGCATTTTGGAAACTTTCCCAAAATCGAGAGGTGAAGAGACTCCCACGGTCTGAGTTAATTTCCAATGGAACACCATGAAGAGACACTATTCGGGAGATGTATAAGTCAGCTAGCTGGCTAGCGGTGATACTCTCACGAACAGGTAGAAAGTGGGCTACTTTGGAAAGACGGTCGATCACGACGAAGATGGCATTATTCCCTCTCTTGGTCCTGGGAAACCCAGTGATGAAATCCATACTGATTTTATCCCATTTCCACTCAGGAATAGCCTAAGGTTGAAGGGTTCCAGCAGGCCGTTGATGCTCTGATTTAACATGACGACAAACGTCGCAATTAGCAATGTATTGAGCGATTTCTCTCTTCATCCTAGTCCACCAAAACCTCTGGCATAGGTCTTGATACATTTTAGTACTACCGGGATGAATGGTGAGAGGGGATTCATGAGCTTCCTTAAGGATCAGCTGGCGCAGATGTTGTTTCTTGGGAACCACCAGACGGTTCTCAAAGAAGACAGCACCTCGCTCATCCATGGAGAAACATTTAGCAACTCCGCTAGCAATGTTTTCCTTAATCCGGGATATGCCCTTGTCATACCTCCGAGCGGTTATGATTTGATCCATGAGGGTAGGTTTCGCCACCAGGGTGGATAGGAATCCTTGAGGAATAATGTGAAGATTTAGCTTACGAAATTCCTCATGGGGAAGTGGTTGACTTTGTTGTAACATCAGGTTGTTACAATAGGACTTACGGCTTAGCGCATCAGCCATGACATTGGCTTTGCCTGGGGTGTAAGTTATTCCTAAGTCATAATCCGAGATCAACTCGACCCAACGTCTTTGCCTGAGATTCAAATCTGGTTGGGTGAAGATATATTTTAAGCTTTGGTGATCGGTGAAGATCTCGCAACGATTACCGAGAAGGTAATGTCGCCAAGTTTTAAGTGCATGGACTACAGCTGCAAGCTCTAGATCATGTGTAGGATAATTCTCCTCATGTGGGTGTAATTGCCGTGAAGCATAGGCAATTACCTGACGATCTTGCATGAGTATGCAACCTAGTCCTTGTCGCGAGGTGTCGCAATAGATAATAAAGTCCTTGGAGAAGTCTGGTGGTACCAGTACAGGGGCAGATGTCAGGCGTCTTTTCAGTTCCTGAAAACTGACCTCGCACTGTGGAGTCCACTTGAACTTTTTATCTTTCTTGAGGAGTTCAGTTAGAGGTTTAGCAACCTTAGAGAAATTTTCGACGAAGCGGCGACAATAGCTCGCTAGGCCAAGGAAACTCCGAACTTGCTTGACCGTTTCAGGTGGAGTCCAATCAAGGATGGCTTGAACTCGCTCGGGATTGACAGCAATACCCTTACCAGAGATTACATGGCCTAGATAGGTCACTTCTGGCAACCAAAATTCACACTTGGAGAATTTGGCATAAAGGCGATGCTCTCGAAGTTTCATCAATACCAGCCTTAGATGTTCGGCATGTTCCTCTTCATTCTTGGAGTAGATGAGTATGTCATCGAGGTATACTATGACGAATTTGTCCAAGTACTCCATGAAAACCGAGTTCATTAACCGGAGAAGGTGGCCGGGGCATTGGTTAAACCGAAGGACATAACGGTGTACTCGTATTGGCCATAACGAGTAACAAACGCCGTTTTGGGAATGTCCCCGTTTCTGATTTTGATTTGATGGTAACCCAACCTCAAATCCATCTTGGAGAAGACTGAGGATCCAGTGAGCTGATCATACAGATTGTTGATCCTGGGAAGCGGGTATTTGTTCTTGATGGTGACCAAGTTGACGGGTCGGTAATCCACGACCATTCGATTTGTTCCATCCTTCTTCTTGACGAAGAGGACGGGCCAAGCCCAAGGAGAGGAACTAGGACGGATGAACCCCTTGTTCAAGGACTCATCGAGTTGGTTCTTAAGCTCGGCTAGTTCTAAGGGTGCCATCTTGTATGGTCTTCTAGAAATTGGAACGGTTCCTGGAACAAGGTCTATCACAAACTCGACATCCCTGTCAGGTGGAACACCAGGCAGTTCTTCTGGAAACACATCCGGAAAGCCTCGGACTACTGGAACATCCTCAAGGTCTGCAAGAGGGTTGGCATTTAGGGCGTAAAGCTGGCGCTTGGCCACTCGAGTTAAGACATTGACTGTCTTGCCCGAGGGGTGAGTAAGTTGAACAATTCTACTGGCACAGTCAATCTTAGCATAATGAGATTGTTGGGGAACGTAGTAATTTCATAAAATTTCCTACGCACACGCAAGATCATGGTGATGCATAGCAACGAGGGGGAGAGTCTGATCTACGTACCCTTGTAGATCGCAACGGAAGCGTTGACACAACATAGAGGAAGTAGTCGTACGTCTTCTTCCCGATCCGACCGATCCAAGCACCGTTACTCTGGCACCTCCGAGTTCTTAGCACACGTACAGCTTGATGACGATCCCCGGGCTCCGATCCAGTAAAGCTTCGGGGAGGAGTTCCCCAGCACGACGGAGTGGTGACGATCTTGATGTTCTACTGTCGCAGGGCTTCGCCTAAGCACCGCTACAATACGACCGAGGTGGAATATGGTGGCAGGGGGCACCGCACACGGCTAAGGAACGATCACGTGGATCAACTTGTGTGTCTATGGGGTGCCCCCTGCCCCTGTATATAAAGGATGGAGGAGGAGGAGGCCGGCCAAGGCTAGGCGCGCCAGGTGTGGAGTCCTACTAGGACTCCAAGTCCTAGTAGGAGTCCACCAAGAGGGGAGGAAGCGAGAAGGAAGTGGAGGAGTAGGAAAGGTGGCCGGCCCCCTTTTCCCTAGTCCAATTCGGACTAGAGGGGAGGGGGGGCGCAGCAGCCTTTTTCCTCTTCCCACTAAAGCCCAGCAATGCCCATTACTTCTCCCGTAACTACCCGGTACTCCGAAAAATACCCGAATCACTCGGAACCTTTCCGATGTCCGAATATAGTCGTCCAATATATCGATCCTTACATCTCGACCATTTCGAGACTCCTCGTCATGTCCCCGATCTCATCCGGGACTCCGAACTCCTTCGGTACATCAAAACTCATAAACTCATAATATAGCTGTCATCGAAACCTTAAGCGTGCGGACCCTACGGTTCGAGAACAATGTAGACATGACCGAGACACGTCTCCGGTCAATAACCAATAGCGGGACCTGGATGCCCATATTGGCTCCTACATATTCTACGAAGATCTTTATCGGTCAGACCGCATAACAACATACGTTGTTCCCTTTGTCATCGGTATGTTACTTGCCCGAGATTCGATCGTCGGTATCCAATACCTAGTTCAATCTCGTTACCGGCAAGTCTCTTTACTCGTTCGTAATACAACATCCCGCAACTAACTCATTAGTTGCAATGCCTGCAAGGCTTTAAGTGATGTGCATTACCGAGAGGGCCCAGAGATACCTCTCCGACAATCGGAGTGACAAATCCTAATCTCGAAATACGCCAACCCAACATCTACCTTTGGAGACACCTGTAGTACTCCTTTATAATCACCCAGTTACGTTGTGACGTTTGGTAGTACCCAAAGTGTTCCTCCGATAAACGGGAGTTGCATAATCTCATAGTCATAGGAACATGTATAAGTCATGAAGAAAGCAATAGCAACATACTAAACAATCGGGTGCTAAGCTAATGGAATGGGTCATGTCAATCAGATCATTCATCTAATGATGTGATCCCATTAATAAAATAACAACTCTTTGTCCATGGTTAGGAAACATAACCATCTTTGATTAACGAGCTAGTCAAGTAGAGGCATACTAGTGACACTCTGTTTGTCTATGTATTCACACATGTATTATGTTTCCGGTTAATACAATTCTAGCATGAATAATAAATATTTATCATGATATAAGGAAATAAATAATAACTTTATTATTGCCTCTAGGGCATATTTCCTTCAGTCTCCCACTTGCACTAGAGTTAATAATCTAGATCACATCACCATGTGATTAACATCGATAGTTCACATCATCATGTGATTAACACCCATAGTTCACATCGCCATGTGACCAACACCCAAAGGGTTTACTAGATTCAGTAATCTAGTTCACATCGCTATGTGATTAACACCCAAAGAGTACTAAGGTGTGATCATGTTTTGCTTGTGAGAGAATCTTAGTCAACGGGTCTGCCACATTCAGATCCACATGTATTTTGCAAATTTCTATGTCAACAATGCTCTACATGGAGCTACTCTAGCTAATTGCTCCCACTTTCAATATGTATCTAGACCGAGACTTAGAGTCATCTAGATTAGTGTCAAAACTTGCATCGGCGTAACCCTTTACGACGAACCTTTTTGTCACGTCCATAATCGAGAAACATATCCTTATTTCACTAAGGATAATTCTGACCGCTGTCCAGTGATCTACTCCTAGATCACTATTGTACTCCCTTGCCAAATCAGTGCAGGGAATACAATAGATCTGGTATATAGCATGACATACTTTACAGAACCAATGGCCAAGGCATAGGGAATGACTTTCATTCTCTTGCTATCTTCTGCCCTGGTCGGGCTTTGAGTCTTACTCAACTTCACAACTTATAATACAGGCAAGAACTCTTTATTTGACTGCTCCATTTTGAACTACTTGAAAATCTTGTCAAGGTATGTACTCATTGAAAAAACTTATCAAGTGTCTTGATCTATCTCTATAGATCTTGAAGCTCAATATGTAAGCAGCTTCACCGAAGTCTTTCTTTGAAAAACTCCTTTCAAACACTCCTTTATGCTTTACAGAATAATTCTACATTATTTCCGATCAACAATATGTCATTCACATATACTTATCAGAAATGTTGTAGTGCTCCCACTCACTTTCTTGTAAATACAGGCTTCACCGCAAGTCTGTATAAAACTATATGCTTTGATCAACTCATCAAAGCGTATATTCCAACTCTGAGATGCTTGCACCAGTCCATAGATGGATCGCTGGAGCTTGCACATTTTGTTAGCACCTTTCGGATTGATAAAACCTTCTGTTGCATCATATACAACTCTTCTTTAATAAATCCATTAAGGAATGCAGTTTTGTTTATCCATTTGCCAGATTTCATAAAATGCGGCAATTACTAACATGATTCGGACAGACTCAAGCATAGATACGAGTGAGAAGCTCTCATCGTAGTCAACACCTTGAACTTGTCGAAAACCTTTTGCGACAATTCTAGCTTTATAGGTAGTAACACTACTATCAGCGTCCGTCTTCCTCTTGAAGATCCATTTATTCTCAATTGCTTGCCGATCATCGGGCAAGTCAACCAAAGTCCAAACTTTGTTCTCATACATGGATCATATCTCAGATTTCATGGCCTCAAACCATTTCCCGAAATCTGGGCTCATCATCGCTTCCTCATAGTTCGTAGGTTCGTCATGGTCAAGTAACATGACCTCCAGAACAGGATTACCGTACCACTCTGGTGCGGATCTCACTCTGGTTTACCTACGAGATTCGGTAGTAACTTGATCTGAAGTTACATGATCATCATCATTAGCTTCCTCACTAATTGGTGTAGTAGTCACAAGAGTAGATTTTTGTGATGAACTACTTTCCAATAAGGTAGAATGTACAATTACCTTATCAAGTTTTCTACTTTCCTCCCACTTACTTCTTTCAAGAGAAATTCCTTCTCTAGAAAGGATCCATTATAAGCAACGAATGTCTTGCCTTAGGATCTGTGACAGAAGGTGTACCCAACAGTCTCCTTTGGGTATCCTATGAAGACATATTTCTCCGATTTGGGTTTGAGCTTATCAGGATGAAACTTTTTCTCATAAGCATCGCAACCCCAAACTTCAAGAAACGACAACTTTGGTTTCTTGCCAAACCATAGTTCATAAGGCATCGTCTCGACTGATATAGATGGTGCCCTTTTTTTAACGTGAATGCAGCTGTCTCTAATGCATGACCCCAAAAACGATAGTGGTAAATCGGTAAGAAACATCATAGATTGCACTATATCCAATAAAGTACGGTTATGACGTTCGGACACACCATTATGCTGTGGTGTTCCAGGTGGCGTGAGTAGTGAAACTATTTCACATTGTTTTAACTGAAGACCAAACTCGTAACTCAAATACTCTTTTCCACGATCAGATCGTAGAAACTTTATTTTCTTGTTACGATGATTTTCCACTTCACTCTGAAATTATATGAACTTTTAAAATGTATCAGACTTCTATTTCATTAAGTAGATATACCCATATCTGCTCAAATCATCTGTGAAGGTCAGAAAATAATGATACCCGCTGCAAGCCTTAAATATTCATCGGACCACATACATCAGTATGTATGATTTCCAACAAATCTGTTGCTTGATCCATTGTTCCGGAGAACGGCGTTTTAGTCATCTTTCCCAAAAGGCATGGTTCGCAAGCATCAAGTGATTCATAATCAAGTGATTCCAAAAGCCCATCAGCATGGAGTTTCTTCATGCGCTTTATACCAATATGACCTAAACGGCAGTGCCACAAATAAGTTGCACTATCATTATTAACTTTGCATCTTTTGGTTTCAATATTATGAATATGTGTATCACTACGATCGAGATCCAGCGAACTTGCTTCATTAGGTGTATGACAATCGAAGGTTTTATTCATGTAAACAGAACAACAATTATTCTCTGACTTTAATGAATAACCGTATTGCAATAAACATGATCAAATCATATTCATGCTCAATGCAAAAACCAAATAACACTTATTTAAGTTCAACACTAATCCCGAAAGTATAGGGGAGTGTGCGATGATGATCATATCAATCTTGGAACTACTTCCAACACACATTGTCACTTCACCCTTAACTAGTCTCTGTTTATTTTGCAACTCCTGTTTCGAGTTAATACTCTTAGCAATTGAACCAATATCAAATACTGAGGGGTTGCTATAAACACTAGTAAAGCACACATCAATAACATGTATATCAAATATACTTTTGTTCACTTTGCCATCCTTCTTATCCGCCAAATACTTGGGGCAGTTCCGCTTCCAGTGACCAGTCCCTTTGCAGTAGAAGCACTTAGTCTTAGGCTTAGGACCAGACCTGGGCTTCTTCACTTGAGCAGGAACTTGCTTGCCGTTCTTCTTGAAGTTCCCCTTCTTCCCTTTTTCCCTTTTCTTCAAACTAGTGGTCTTGTCAACCATCAACACTTGATGTTTTTCTTGATTTCTACCTTCATCGATTTCAGCATCACGAAGAGCTTGGGAATCGTTTCCATTATCCCTTGCATATCATAGTTCATCACGAAGTTCTACTAACTTGGTGATGGTGACTAGAGAATTCTGTCAATCACTATCTTATCTGGAAGATTAACTCCCACTTGATTCAAGCGATTGTAGTACCCAGACAATCTGAGCACATGCTCACTAGTTGAGCGATTCTCCTCCATCTTTTAGCTATAGAACTTGTTGGAGACTTCATATCTCCCAACTCGGGTATTTGCTTGAAATATTAACTTCAACTCCTGGAACATCTCATATGGTCCATGACGTTCAAAACGTCTTTGAAGTCCCGATTCTAAGCCATTAAGCATGGTGCACTAAACTATCAAGTAGTCATCATATTGAGCTAGCCGAACGTTCATAACGTCTGCATCTGCTCCTGCAATAGGTCTGTCACCTAGCGGTGCATCAAGGACATAATTTTTCTGTGCAGCAATGAGGATAAACCTCAGATCATGGATCCAATCCGTATCATTGCTACTAACATCTTTCAACACAATTTTCTCTAGGAACATATCAAAATAAACATATGAAAGCAACAACGCGAGCTATTGATCTTCAACATAGATATGCTAATACTACCAGGACTAAGTTCATGATAAATTAAAGTTCAATTAATCATATTACTTAAGAACTCCCACTTAGATAGACATCCCTCTAATCCTCTAAGTGATCACGTGATCCAAATCAACTAAACCATAACCGATCATCACGTGAGATGGAGTAGTTTTCAATGGTGAACATCGTTATGTTGATCATATCTACTATATGATTCACGCTCGACCTTTCGGTCTCCGTGTTCCGAGGCCATAACTGCATATGCTAGGCTCGTCAAGTTTAACCTGAGTATTCTGCGTGTGCAAAACTGGCTTGCACCCGGTGTAGATGGACGTAGAGCTTATCACACCCGATCATCACGTGGTGTCTGGGCACGACGAACTTTGGCAACGGTGCATACTTAGGGAGAACACTTCTTGATAATTTAGTGAGAGATCATCTTATAATGCTACCGTCAATCAAAGCAAGATAAGATGCATAAAAAGATAAACATCACATGCAATCAAAATATGTGACATGATATGGCCATCATCATCTTGTGCCTTTGATCTCCATCTTCAAAGCATCGTCATGATTTCCATCGTCACCGGCATGACATCATGATCTCCATCATCTTGATCTATACCAATATGTCGTCACATGGTCGTCTCGCCAACTATTGCTCTTGCAACTATTGCTATTGCATAGCGATAAAGTAAAGCGATTACTGGGCGCTTGCATCTTATGCAATAGACAGACAACCATAAGGCTTTTGCCAGTTGCCGATAACTTCAACAAAACATGATCATCTTATACAACAACTTATAACTCATCACGTTTTGACCATATCACATCACAACATGCCCTGCAAAAACAAGTTAGACGTCCTCTACTTTGTTGTTGCAAATTTTATGTGGCTGCTACGGGCTTAGCAAGAACCAATCTTACCTACGCATCAAAACCACAACGATAGTTTGTCAAATAGACTCCGTTTTAACCTTCGCAAGGACCGGGTGTAGCCACACTCGGTTCAACTAAAGTTGGAGAAACAGTCACCCGCAAGTCACCTATGTGCAAAGCACGTCGGGGAAACCGGTCTCGCGTACGCGTACGCGTAATGTTGGTCCGGGCCGCTTCATCCAAAAATACCGCCGAACCAAAGTATGACATGCTGGTAGGCAGTATGACTTATATCGCCCACAACTCACTTGTGTTCTACTCGTGCATATAACATCAAACCATAAAACCTAGGCTCAGATGCCACTGTTGGGGAACGTAGTAATTTCAAAAAAATTCCTACGCACATGCAAGATCATGCTGATGCATAGAAACGAGGGGGAGAGTCTGATCTACGTACCCTTGTAGATCGCAACGGAAGCGTTGACACAACGTAGAGGAAGTAGTCGTACGTCTTCTTCCCGATCCGACCGATCCAAGCACCGTTACTCCGGCACCTCCGAGTTCTTAGCACACGTACAGCTTGATGACGATCCCCGGCCTCCGATCCAGCAAAGCTTCGGGGAGGAGTTCCGCCAGCACGACGGAGTGGTGACGATCTTGATGTTCTACTGTCGCAGGGCTTCGCCTAAGCACCGCTACAATACGACCGAGGTGGAATATGGTGGCAGGGGGCACCGCACACGGCTAAGGAACGATCACGTGGATCAACTTGTGTGTCTATGGGGTGCCCCCTGCCCCTGTATATAAAGGATGGAGGAGGAGGAGGCCGGCCAAGGCTAGGCGCGCCAGGTGTGGAGTCCTACTAGGACTCCAAGTCCTAGTAGGAGTCCACCAAGAGGGGAAGAAGGGAGAAGGAAGTGGAGGAGTAGGAAAGGTGGCCGGCCCCCTTTTCCCTAGTCCAATTCGGACTAGAGGGGAGGGGGGGCGCAGCAGCCTTTTTCCTCTTCCCACTAAAGCCCATCAAGGCCCATTACTTCTCCCGTAACTACCCGGTACTCCGAAAAATACCCGAATCACTCGGAACCTTTCCGATGTCCGAATATAGTCGTCCAATATATCGATCTTTACGTCTCGACCATTTCGAGACTCCTCGTCATGTCCCCGATCTCATCCGGGACTCCGAACTCCTTCAGTACATCAAAACTCATAAACTCATAATATAACTGTCATCGAAACCTTAAGCGTGCGGACCCTACGGTTCGAGAACAATGTAGACATGATCGAGACACGTCTCCGGTCAATAACCAATAGCGGGACCTGGATGCCCATATTGGCTCCTACATATTCTACGAAGATCTTTATCGGTCAGACCCCATAACAACATACGTTGTTCCCTTTGTCATCGGTATGTTACTTGCCCGAGATTCGATCGTCGGTATCCAATACCTAGTTCAATCTCGTTACCAGCAAGTCTCTTTACTCGTTCCGTAATACAACATCCCGCAACTAACTCATTAGTTGCAATGCTTGCAAGGCTTTAAGTGATGTGCATTACCGAGAGGGCCCAGAGATACCTCTCCGACAATCGGAGTGACAAATCCTAATCTCGAAATACGCCAACCCAACATCTACCTTTGGAGACACCTGTAGTACTCCTTTATAATCACCCAGTTACGTTGTGACGTTTGGTAGTACCCAAAGTGTTCCTCCGGTAAACGGGAGTTGCATAATCTCATAGTCATAGGAACATGTATAAGTCATGAAGAAAGCAATAGCAACATACTAAACGATCGGGTGCTAAGCTAATGGAATGGGTCATGTCAATCAGATCATTCATCTAATGATGTGATCCCATTAATCAAATAACAACTCTTTGTCCATGGTTAGGAAACATAACCATCTTTGATTAACGAGCTAGTCAAGTAGAGGCATACTAGTGACACTCCGTTTGTCTATGTATTCACACATGTATTATGTTTCCGGTTAATACAATTCTAGCATGACTAATAAATATTTATCATGATATAAGAAAATAAATAATAACTTTATTATTGCCTCTAGGGCATATTTCCTTCAGAGATGACATCCAGTCCATACCCAAGATGATGTTTATGTCAGAGGACTTGAGAGCTATTAAAGATGCAAGGAAGACAAGTCTATCGACAAGAATTTCGTTCCCATGGCTTACCCTAGACGTTTGCCATCTAGAGCCAGGGGTTTGTATTTCCATGGTAGAGGGCATGTCACAGAATGTCGTGTTATGCAATCGAGCATAATTCTCGGATATGAATGAATGAGATGCTCCAGTATCGCAAAAAACAGATGCCGGATGGCAGTTAACAAGGAGCATACCAAGGATGACGTTGGGATCCCCATGAGCCTCCTCGGCTGAAACATAATTGACATGGCCACGTGAAGTGGTGGCTGGCTTGGCATAGAAAGTCTTTCCCGCGGGCTTACCACGGCCAACGGACTTTCCAGCTTGATTGGGGTTGTTGTTCTGGGGACACTCCCGGCTATAGTGACCCGGCTCTCCACATTTGAAGCATGTTACCACATTGGGGCGTGGAGCAGCGTTAGTAGCGGGGCCACCATAGGGCTTGGGCGGTGTGAATTGCTGGTTGGGACGAGGCGCCTCAAAGGATGGCCTCGGGATGAATCTGGGTGGCAGTGCCGTGCTTGGGATCCACACCCGGCGCTTCTGAGCTCCAGAGCCGGATGATGAGCCAAAATCACGGGAGTGCTTGCGTGAAGCGTCATAATCAGTCTGGCCTATCTCAGCACTGATGGCTTTATTGACCAACTTCTGAAAAGATGTGCACTCGTGTAGATGGAGATCGCGGTGAAGCTCAGGGCTAAGTCCCTTGCGGAACCTTGCCTGCTTCTTGGCGTTAGTAGAAACCTCTTCAGGAGCATAGCGTGCCAGGTTCCCAAATTCACGACTATATGCATCCACAGTCAGTCTTCCTTGCGTGAAGTTGCAGAACTCCTCGCTCTTGCGATCCATGAGACCTTCCGAAATGTGATGCTCACAGAAAGCCTCACTGAATTCAGCCCAAGTAGTGATTTGACCGACTGGGCGCATAGCTACGAAGTTTTCCGACCAATGGCTAGCAGGGCCTTCGAGATGATAGGCAGCATAGGTAACCTTGTCGGCTTCGGCTACGTTGGCAGAACGTAGCTTGTGGGTGATGCTGCGAAGCCAGTCATCCGCGTCGAGGGGCTCGACGGAATGGTTAAACTTTGGTGGGTACAGCTTGATAAAGTCATTGATTGACACCAAGTCATTTCGTGGGTGGCGTGCAGTGTTCTGCTCAATCCGCTCAAGTAGGCGGTTGGTCTCACGCTTGTTTCTTTCCGCCTCCAGCATCACTTCGGCCAGAGAAGGCGGGTGAGGCAGATTTTCACCTCTAGCTGCACTGGCTTCCCCCTGCTCCGGGACAACAGGGTTGCCGCGGGTGTTGACCATCCTAGGAGAAAACAAGACAACGGTTTAGACAAGGATGGCTCAAACTTAGCAAGGAAGTGCAGAATGTAATGGATAACACGGAATGCAGAGATGCTCATCCGTATGTCATGGTAATATAAAACTGCCATATATATACCAACGGTCATACACATCATACATAGTTTAGTACAAGCCCAGGCTACAGTACAACTATGATGATAGACGTTACATCTCATCGGAGGCATTCCAAGTTCCTATACATTATTTGTCTACACCTCCGGAATCGATTACACGCAAAGTCATATTCCACAAGTCACGCAGGACAGTGGAGATACAACTACTACGATACTAGTGGTACCACTACTAACTCAGACAGCTCCGTAGTAGTCCTCATAGAAGTCACCTCCATAGCCTGGAAGTTCAACGTGATCATCCGGAAACAGACGGTCCTGAGGAGCCTGTGGACCATAGGGGCTAGGATGAGGTCTTGGACCAACAAACGGTGGCCTGCGGGGACCACGGGGTGGGGTGATGCCTCCCACATCGCGCCAATCCACCATGTCTGGCAGAGCTGATCTCATAGGATACAGATCCCTTGTATCCATACATCCAGCTTGCACCGCAGGTGCAAACCGAGTCAATGTGGCCCAATGATCAGCACGAGTATTAAAAAGCTCCAGCCTCAAGGCCCGATTCTCTTGGTCCTTATCTTCGAGCATCTCAGCAGTGGTACGAGTTAATGAGTCCTCCTGAGTGGAGTCAGCATAGATAGCCTGAAGATACCCTTGTGCTCCCGGAAGTGAAGCTGGCATGTAACGGAAATCAGTGTTCCGAAGCAGGCCAGTCCAGACTCGCATGATGGTCATCATGGAATAGGCAGCATCCTGCACAGCCATCTCAACGGTAACCCCGAGTCCATAGGAACAGTGAAGGGGCTCGGTAGATCCAGGATAGGAAGGAAATATCCTGACGGTGCAGAAATACTGGCTTTGATTAAAGTCGCGGAACTGCTCATCGATAGTGTATTCGGGATACCAACGGTATCCTGTCTCGATCATGACCCGGACTAACATACCAGTATGACCGGGCACGTCGAGGCACCTGGTCAGGCGAACCACTTGGTTTTGAGGACGGTTGACCATCTGAAAGCACAACCACAAGACAAAGACATCAGAATTCCTAGGGAAAATTGGACAGCATAACGGCTGTAAATGCTCAGAAAAAGATTTGAGACATCCACAACAGTTCACAATACCGCTCAACAGCATCATATCAAGGTTCTGATTCAAATAGCAACATCCTAAAAATAGTAGAAACTGGACTGGGACTCGTAGCAATAATCCTATAAGCTACTACGGATTAGTAACACGTGAACCTGATAGAAGAAGAGGGCCTAGTCCTTAACCCACGTTGAATGAGGAGAGAATGGCACAGATCAGAGGCATAGGTAAAGGAGTAAAAGAACCTTACGTTCCCTCCCACAATCAATTCCCCTACATATAACTAAAGCATTTCTAGACTCGACATCGACCAGTTTGGCTCAACGAACCTACAGGCACTCCGGCTCTGATGCCAACGCTGCCAGGACCCCGATTCCAAGCCACATCGATCTAGCTGGTAACACCTCATATCACTTTGCGGCCTCACGCACGGTATCCCACGGGTGTCGCCTTACCATGGCCCGGGACCATTTGCGCCTTTTGGCTCATGTATATGATAGTGTCGCTAGCATCCATATGATAGAGAACCCGGGCCGACATGGCTAGTCGTGAACCCGAAGCGGCACAGACCTATGGAGACAGGCATACGTGAATCACATCGAACATGTCGGTCATCAACGAGTGATTCCGGGCTGTAGCACTGGGCTAACAGGACTCCGGGGATCCCGGGCTGTAGCAGGCTAGGCAGGACTCCGGAAGTCACCGTGTGACATTTCCCCGAAGGGATAGACATAGGGACGAAGTGAAACACATGTCGGCCAGTCAAGTGTCCTGAACAGTAGTGCTGGGCTAGCAGGACTCCGATGAACCGGGCTGTAGCGGACTACTATGGCTCGAGGAACACTAGACTACATTTCCCCATAAGAAAGGCTGCCAAGGATAATCAACTAGATTGTCGGATCCCACTCATACCAAGCATTTCAATCATACACAAAATATGCCCGATATGAGTACATACAACATGGAAACACAACAAAACTCTACAACTCAAGTACTTTATTTAAAGGCTCCAGGGAGCCATACATAACATGTTCATACAGATAGGGGTCACATGACCCGACACTCAAGTCATACAATCATACAAGCACATGCGGAAGCAACTAGTCTGAGTACAGACTCTAGAAAGAAAGAAGGCTTCTCGAAGCCTGTCTATCTACATAGGTTCCTCCATGGCCGGGATCACCACCTGGGTGGCTAGTCACTCGTCGACGTCAAGGTCTGCATAAAACCCATCGGAGGGGGTAGTGTTGTCATCTGAAAACAATAAATAAGCAAACATGAGTACAAAGGTACTCAGCAATTCTTACATCAGAACCTACTATACATGCTCATTCTCAAGAAGGTGGTGGGGGTTATGCAGCAAGCCAGCTTTGACTCTTGGCTAAGCTATCCTACGGAACCTCTTTAGTAAAATAGTTTTCGCACACGAGTCCACTACTCACCAACACAATACTCCACCGGGGATCCTCCCTCGTCATCCTGCGAGAGGGCCATCCTCGGTACTCACACTTATCTTGAGTATTTTAATAGTATCCATTAACTTGTCTATGAACTGTATAGGCAACCAAGTAGTCCTTTACCGCGGACGCGGCTATTCAAATAGTTTTGTACCCTGCAGGGGTGTACTTCATCATACACGCTTTCACCGCTTACCGCCGTCTACACGACATGTACTCGACAGCCTTCAAGCGGAAGCCCAGCGAGGGTGTCGGCCACGGCCTACCTAAACACCTAAGTCCCTAGTCCAGGTTTATCGCCTATCCAGGTTCCTTCCGCAGGGAGTCCGGTCGAGGTTTCCACATACGGCCCCGAACAATGTGAACAGGGTTCCCGAGACACCAAACGGGTGACTCGGTACACCCGGCCACGGTGTATCTACCGCAACATAGCCCACCCCTAGGGTCAGCGCTATGCACGGCCGCGAACACATAACCTACAAACACCAGAAACTAATTGCAACTCCTGGACAGAGTACTAGGGTGGCTAAGAAGCCGAGAGGGTCAATTAAGGATCCCAATGCACGGTAGTAGCTGAATCTTAAATCACACATACAGATCTCAGTTCTTAGGGACGGCCTCAATGAAACAACCCACCATGTACTCCTACATGGCCTCTCATCGATACCTTTACCAAAACATGTTCAACACATCCCTCATATTACCAACATAAGCATTTCACTCTAGCCCATCACCCAGATGAACCAGACCTGACACAACTCTAAGCATAGCAAGGTAGGAATCACAAAACATGGCTCAATCAACTCCTACACATGCTAGTGGGTTTCATCTAGTTACTGTGGCAATGACAGGTCATGCAGAGGATAAGGGTTCAACTACCGTAGCACACAGCAGTTTGAATCGCGTTGTCTTAATGCAGTAAACAAGAGCAGGAGCGAGAACATGGGTTGTATCGGAATGATCAATGGTTGCTTGCCTGATGGAGTGGTAGTGGGATACTGCCCTTCAGTTGGATACTCGTGAATATCCTCGGAGGCAGAACCTACCACGAAGAGCACATCGGATCACAGTCAACACATGACGATATGCAACAATATGATGCATGCTATGACACGGTAATATGTTGGTGTCTTGGCCTAATGCAAGCTAGAATAGAAAGGGATGAGCTCATTTGAATCAAAGATTCAAATATTAGCTCATTAAATATGGCATGTATAGTGCATTTCCTTATTCTGCTTAAACAGCAAGGTAAACTTGTTTTGTCATGCATGAAACCATTACAGATGGATAGATTGAATTTTTCTGATAATTTTTCATATATAATTTGTCTCATTTGGAGTTATGGTTGAATTTCTATGAATTTTTGAAGTTTCAACTATTTTCTGGAATTTCCTGAATAAGAATAAAGCCAGAAAATCAATTACTGCGTCAGCAATGCATCAGGGTGACGTCAACAGGTCAAAGGCGCCAGCCCAGGTCAAACCTGACTGGTGGGCCCCTTCTGTCAGCCTCTCAGTGCACTAACTATGTTTAATTACCCTAATTACTGGGCAGGGCCCACTAGTCAGTGACTGATTAAGTAAGTTTTATTTAAAACTAATCCTAATTTAGTTAACAGACTGGCCCCACCTGTCATAGACTCAGGGGGGTCTACCCGGGCCCACCCAGGGGTCAAACTGGGTCAACTCGCCGGCGGCTCGACACCGGCGAGGCCGAAGACGGTGGAGGGCTTCGGAAAACGCCCTCAGGCGACTAAAACGACGACGGAGATGTGCTACGCGATGCGGGGAGCAAGCCGCATCGTTTGGTGGTGGTAGTTGGGCTCGGGGTGGCCGGAAACGACGTCGGCGACGACCTTGGCGGTCGCCGGAGTTCGGGCATGGTCGAATCCGACGCTACGGGGCACGGCGAGGCACGGGGAGTGGTGCGTTAGGTTCCTGGGACTACACTAATCACGGTGGTGTGCCTGGCTTCAAGCCACGGTGGCCCTGGCCACGACAGCAATGGGGCACGGCGCCAGCGAGCTTCGGCCACGGTGGAATTCGGAGCTACAGGGCGCAAACGAGCAAGGGGAAGGTGGGGATCGAAGGAGGGGCTCAGGGGGAGTGCAGCGGTGGTCTCAGCGGGCTCGGGGACAGGCTAGAGAAGAAGTGAGGTCGCCGGCGATCTCGGATGCCCGAGGTTGAAGACGAGGGCGAAGGTGGCGTTGCAGGGCTTCCGGCGGAGCGTGGCTCGGTGGGGAGGACGAGGGAGACGAGGCGAAGCTGATGGACTCGTCAGAGGGGCGAGGGGAGGTCTCTAGCGGCGGCTACGGCGGTCGGCAGCGAGGGGCGCGCTCGGCCATCGCGGGAGAGAAAGAGGGGGACGAGGTGGAGAGTGAGAGAGAACGAGAGGGAGACGAGGGGGGTCGCGTGGCACTTCAGGGCGTCTCCCGGCGTCGCCAGAAGCAGGAGGTGGCCGGCGCGTGGCAGGCGCGCGGCGAGCACGCGCCCCTGCCTCCTCGCGCGAGGTAGGGGGTGACTGGCCGAGCCAGTAGGCTGGGCCGAGCCAGGTAAGGCCCAGGTGGGCTTCTTTTCCCTTTTTTGATTTTGTTTTCTTTTTCTATTTTTCTGTAGCTTTAGGGATTTATTTAAAATACCTAGGCACTTTCTAAAATCCTGAAAATAATTGTGGGCTCTATTGGGATTATTCCTAACAGCAAACAATTATTTCCAGAATTATTTGAGCACTTAAATTATTTAATAGCATTTAAATGCCCAAATTCAAATATTTATGATTTAAATCAGTGACCTTCTGTTGACCTAGAAAAATGTGCACCTATTCTCCCAGAGGTTCTAACCCAAGGCAAAGAGGGTGAACATTTTAGAAGGGCATTTCAGGTTCATTGAAATTATTTTTAGTAAACCCTAGTTAATTTCAGGGGGGTGCTGGGGGTTCTGCCTTCCCCATTTCAAGTTTCTGATGAAAGTAAGCATGATTCACACTCTAATGCATGGACTAGCTTGGGTGTGACAATGATGCTGCGGGTCCTTCAAGCTCGTGTGCGGCAAAACGCACCTTTTCCGCATCTATGCATCCTGCTGTGGTCAATTCCCTCACTGTCTTGCGGAGCCAATCATCTACCACTATCGGCTCAATGCTACTGGAGAACACCGGCGGATTCACTCTAAGGAAATGGGTTAAGTGATCAACAGGTGGTGGTGGTGGTGGGTTGTCGTTGTTGTTGTTCCCCTGATTCTGTACTAACAACTGCATCAGGGTATTCTGCTGCTGGATCAACTGAGTGAGTTTCGGTGGAAAGGTAAATCCGGGGTCACGTCTCGGAGGCATCTGAGGGTTTAGAAAAGATGAGAATATAGAATAGATTGAGGTCTAGAGAGAAAACACTACCCATATGCACATGAGGCAAACACAATCATATCACTCAATCAATCAAACAAGGGCATACAATCGGTCTAGAACTATCGTTATAAAAGTGCTTGGACTATGCTATATATGTGGTGGAATACTACTACTGTTTTGGTGGTCAACTAGAAAAACTGCTCCGATGAATACTGCATGATATCCGCTCCAGCTTCATAGTCATCATCGCTGTCGTCGGGGTCCGAGTCGGTGTCGTTGATGATGATGTAGTCCCCCGGACGAATCTCCTTGGGTTCTTCGTCTTCTCCTCCTGGCACGGGGTCTCCCATGAATACTCCTAGCTTCCTTTCTAGATCGTCATTCCTCTCCACTAGTACGACGATTTCCTCCTCATAATCTTCACGAGTAGCCTTGAGTTCTTCCTCCAGCTCCATGATCCTTGTCATTGCCTTCTTCAGATCTATCATGCCTGCACACATCTGGTTCTCCTGACGTCGAATGTGCTAATTTAAATCTTGGATAAAAGCTGCGATTGATCTATCCTTTCTGATGCTGATCATCTCCCATTGCTCATCTCGGCGCCCACAAATCTGACAGATAGTATCCTTGAGATCATTGCGGTAAACTTCTCCAATACGTCCCATGGTGATGTGGGCTGCCATGCTCTTTCCTAGACTCTAGGTTGGTGCGTCAAAGGAAAACTCTATGGGCTCGGTGACTGGTGCGAACGTCCTTCCGGGAACTTGAACTTGAATCATCCAGTGCTCCTCCTCAGGTAAAGTGGCGTTGTAGGTCCCTGTGAAGCTTGGTACTCCGATGTTCAGGTACTTAGTGACTTCCTTCAGGTGGCGTCCAAAGGGTGTATCTTCATCCGGTTGCGTGAACTTGTTCCTTGCATCCGCCATCCTAAAAGAGTTGAAAAGATGAGGAGTCAGAAATGAGAAGAGAGTAGTGATCTAGGTCTTTATCTTAGTGGTCGTGTCCTACAGTCAGCGTGTGCTCTGATACCATCTTATAGCGACCAGACCTCAAACAGTCTAATCTCTGTGCTTCAGTGTCATCCCTGGATCAGTAATGCTAACACGCACAGTACTTGAAGGATTTATAACAGAGTAGCAATCACACACTTATTACATCATATGTCTCAGAAGAGAACTTATTACAAATAATATGGCTTAAGGCCATCTAATAACGATAATAGTGGAAGGCTTGGAAGATAAGTGAGTCCATCAACTCCAACGGCATCACTGAGTATAGAACCATGACGTAAGGCTCCTTATTCGTCGTCTGAAAAGTCTGCAACATGAACGTTGCATCCCGAAAACAGGCCAGCACATGGAATATGCTGGCAATGTAACACATAGAGAGTAGTGAACAGAATAGGCTATACTACATGCATATATGGCTGGTGGAAAGCTCTATGGTTACAGTTTTGCATAAAGCCAGTTTTTCCCTACTGCAAAGGAATAAATTTTATTTAACTATCATGGTGGTTGTTAAACATTGAGAGCGTAGACACCCTCTCAATCCCAATTAAACATCATCATTAAAACCCAACAAAATTAATTAGAGTCACATGATGAGATTCACATGATAATCCAAGTACTAGATACTCAGGTTGTCCATAACCGGGGACATGGCTAACCATAATTAGTTTATACACTCTGCAGAGGTTTGCGCACTTTTCCCCACAAAACTCGATCTCCTCCGTTGAGATTCTCGCACTACATGGTGTTTGAGAAACAGATGACCGAGACATAGTTTTTCAGAAGCGGTAGCACCTTACGATCGGGTAGACCGTTACACCTACTTTCCCCTACATCTGCTAGTCTACCATTGTAAGAGTTTGCACGACTTAATCAACTATGCTAGAGCCCATAGTAGCTTGTGGCTGCACACGGAAGTTTCTAGTATGAATAATCTCATGATCCCTTTGAGCCTGGGTGGCGGTCCATAAAGAAAAACAGGCAATCGCTGGAATACCCAGGTGCCTCAATCCACCCAGATGTGTATTAGAGTTGCCGCCTTAAGTTAACCATTAATTAAACAATCTCACATCTGTCATGAAAACACTCAAACCCAAACCACGTCTACGAGCATAGCATAGCAATATAAGCATAACGTAGAAGTAACTCCCAGGGTTTGATTATAAACAGGTGAATAGGTACTACCTCATCTACTTCCCAAACGCACAATTTAATTCAGATCCTAACCATGCAATTGTTTGAGGATATGATCAAAGTGTTACTTGCCTTGCTGATGATCCGTGAAACCTAGAGATTCGAAGTAGCAAGCAGCGCACTTCGGATACTCTATTGCAAACAAACAAGCACACAATAAGCACTCATCTAATGCACATGTAAAACTCAAATAAGAGATCTAACCAGAAAGTTCAACTTAAGAACTCTGGTTTGCAAAAAGAAACAATTCGAACGAAACAACAAAAGTCAAACGGCGAAAGAAACAGGCTTTGTATACTAATCTGGACCTAAGTCAAATTTTACAGAAGCAAAAACTTGTTTGAGTTGGTTAAACGGAAAGAGGGTTTTGAGACGAAACTCTAGGCGCTTGAATCGCCCGATTCCGATAAACGAGCGAAAAGTTATACTAAAACAAAAAACAGATCGGAAATCGTGATCAGAAAAATAATCGCGGAAAAATCCGAGAAAAAGAGAAATGGACGAACAGGCTAACGAACGAACGTTCGCTAACTGTGGCTAAAAGACGAAAACCGTTCGTTAAAACGAATGAACGAACGAACGGGCGTTCGCTAAAAAAACTAAACCGAAAAAACCGATCTATACAATAAAAAGATATCTAGGATTTTTTTAAAAACAAACGAAAACCGGGGGGTTTTCTCGTGGAAACCGGCGGCAGCAGCGGTGGTCAACCTCAGCGGCGGGAAGGCGGCGGCGGGGCGGCTCTGACGTCGGGCGGTGGCGCCGGTGGGCGGCGGGGTCGGCGGCGGAGCGGCTCCGGGCGGCGACGGGACGACGAGCGACGGCGGCGGGCGACGGCGGCGGCGGGGCATCGGCGCTAGGGTTTGGGGCGGCGGGGCGGCTCGGGCTGGGCTACGGTGTCGGCCTCCCGGGCTTATAAGGGCCGGCCGGGCCAGAGTCCTAGTCGGACACGGCCCGGTTAGGTCGGTTCATTTTTTAAATAATAATTGCACGCAGAAAAACAAATAAAAGAAATACTAAACGGACTCCAAAAATCCTGAAATAAATTTTCGCCGACTTCTAAAATCAAGCCTCACAAGAAGAACATTTATTTGGGGCTTGAATGCAATTTTGAGAAAAGCGTATTTTTTCCTAATTCAAATAAATAGCGAGAAACTCCGAAATAAAATCTTATTTGATTTTTTTATGAAATCCTCAATATTTCTTTATTTTGGGAAAGTCATTTTATTCCCTCTCTCTTATTTTTATAATTGAAATAATTTAAGATAAAATAAATAAAATCAAATGATCCTATTTTCAAAATTTGAGAAAACCCAAATATGAAAATAACAAAATCCCCAACTCTCTCCATGGGTCCTTGAGTTGCGTAGGATTTCTAGGATCTAGTCAAAAATGCAATAAAATATGATATGCAATGATGATCTAATGTATAACATTCCAAATTGAAAATTTGGGATGTTACAAGTCAAGTGGTGCTTACAAAGCCTCATGTGATGCTCCCATATCATCAAGTGAGAAACAAGCCTTCAATGAAGAATTGAGCCTAATGGTGAAGAACTTCAACAAGTTCTATAGGAATAGAAGCAAGGAGAGAAGTTCCAAGTCAAGGTCCTACAATGACAAAAGATCTTTGAGTCGTGAACGAAATTGCTACAATTGTGGAAGACCCCGACACTACTCAAATGAGTGTACAACTCCCTACTATAGAACAAAAGATTCTCCCAAAAGAAGAAGTAGAAGAGAAGAATCACCACCGAGAGAGAGGAGTAGAGATGACTGTTATGAACGAAGAACATCACGAAGAAGCAATGATTCGGAAAGGAAGGACAAATCATCAAGGAGCTACACAAAACGAAGACATCAAGCTCATGTTGAATGGGTATCTAGCTCCGACTCCGACAATCACTTCGAGAGAAGTTATCACTCCGACTCCGAATATACTCAAGATGAAGGTGTTACCGGTCTAGCACTTGTGTCAACCAACTCCTACGACATATTTGAGTCACAAAATGAAGGAATTGTAAGATCCTTCATGGCTAAAGGCCCAAAGGTATCACACCCCGAGTATGTTGATTTCAATAGTGATGAAGATGATTTTCTAGCTGATTATTATTTACTTCTTGACAATTCTAGTGATGAAAACTATGATGAACTTGCTATTAATCATGCTAATAAAGATAAGACGAATGACGATGATAAGAAGGAGATTGAGCGTCTAACTAAAGAACTAAACACACTTAAGTTAGCTCATGAAACTACCTTGGAAAATCATCGAGAGCTTTTAAAGACTCATGAAAGGTTATGCTTTGAAAAGCTCAACCTTGAGCAAGAGCATGGGTTCTTAAAAGCGATCAATGATGATCTTCACAAGAAAAGTTCTTCTTACATTGCCAAGCATTTACTCTTGTCTACTTACATGCCACAAGTTAAATCTAGCAACAAGAGTAAGAAAGATTCTTCTTCTAGTAGTAACGATAATCATGCTAAATCCAATGTTGTTGCTTCCAGTAGTTCTCTTGATTCCACTAATTATTCTATTAGCCAAGTTACACTTGAGCAAGAAAATAGCTTATTGAAGGGAATTATAGAGAAAGGTGTTTACAAGAGCCTTGCCGGAAGTAAGCAATTTGAGGAAATTGTACGCAAGCAAGGAAGAAACCGGAAGAATCAAGGAATTGGTTTTGAACGAAGGTTCAATGCCAATGGATTTGAGTGGGAAGAAGATCAATACCCCAAGACGGAGTTTGTTCCTCAACAAGAGAAGTATGATCCTACTTATTTCCAAGGAACACAAGCTCAAGATGATCTTCCACCACAAGACCACAAGAAAAAAAGGCAAGGACAAGCTTCAAGAGGAGATTGATGCATTTGAAGAAGCTCCCAAGGCCTTGGTCAAGTGGGTTCCCAAGACTACATCAAGTTCCACTTCATAAAGTATGACTAAAACTCCAAGGATTCCCATCAATATGGGGTGGATCCCGAAGAAAAAGAACTAGAGAGTTCTTGAGGGTGACTCCGCCAACATACTTCACTCATATCTTTTGGCAAGGACATGTGCAAACAACTTTCATATCTTGCAGTAGTTCGAGGAGTCACAAACCCTCTTGTTAGTAAGACAAGGGATATGGTAACCTAATGCTTTCATGGACATCATCTTATGTGAACATCACTCCATGTCTATGGATATCCTTATTTGTTCCTTGTGGGACTAACCCATGTAGGTATTGAAAGTGCAACTCACTCCAATGGATTGCTCCAAATGATCTACATCAACATTGAGCATCTACATATTCAACACCTACATGAAGTCATCATCGACAAAGCCCAAGGTTAGTTCATCCCTCTTAGGGGGGATATCACATCTAGGGGGAGCTTTACTCTAATCAATTGAGCTAAAGCAACTCTAATGGTGTGAACACAACAATGCTTTATGTAAAAGTGGCAACCCCACTTGTGCTTAAACAATGAGTATGACCTATGATCAAATGTTCTCATTTGACTCCTCAGTCAATATACTCATATATAGATGGCCTAGTCATCGCCAATTGCTTGATAGAATGCTAGAGTGATTGTGCATGCTTTGCCACATATCTCATTTTACATTTTTATTGCGTGAGCATGTTGGTTGCATATTTTACTCATTCGAGGACATCCACTTGTTGTTTTGATTGTTTAGTGTTTTTCTCTTTTGCCAAGTGGATGAACAAGAATGCCTAAGAACCTCCTCTAGATATCTATTCTTTTCTCGTCTCAAACTCTATTCATGCTACATCACAAAGTTTGATCAAGTCAGATTCGAACCACTCTGTGTGAGGAGCACTCGGAGTCCCCGATTCGTCATAGACTTAAACTTCCAAAACCTCTTTGTGCATTTCAGTATGACCGAGTCATCCACTTCGGTCACACCGAGTTCACTAAGTTGATCTAGGTTTTCCATCTCGGTGCAACCGATTTGAACCTTTCGGTCACACCGAGTTGCAGTAACCGCTCGTGATTCTGCATCTTGGTGCCACTGAGTTGTTCCACTCGGTCACACCGACAGGATCGGGATATATATACCCACGGGTGAGATTTTGGAAATTTCTTCAAACTCCTCAGCCCGCGCGTGTGTCCTGCTCTGCTTCCTCAGCTCTCTGGATCGTCTCCTTGCCGCCAGCGACCTCCCGCCGCTGGTTTCCATCGCCGTTGATGGAAATCTGCTCCGTCGTTGCCGCCGTAGTGAACCTCCGCCGAACTAGGGTATGGGTTCGACTCTATGTGCTAATTCCTTAACTCTGATTCATAGCACATTGCTTTGGCATGATCATGACCACATATGCAAACAATCCATCCACTGAAAACTTCCCTTAGGTTAGATTGGATATCAAAATTTAGGGTTTGGTCTCCGCCGAACTCATCTCGGACTGACCGAGTTGTAGAAATCGGTCTCACCGATTTGGCTTAGGCCATAGCACATGCATTTTTGGTCTGACCGAAAATTGCAAATCGGTGTGACCGAGTTCGATTCTCTGTGAAACCCTACCAATCTCGGTGCCACCGAACTGTGACTCGGTCTGACCGAGTTCACTAGTTTAGGTTCCAAAAGCTGCTTCGGTATCACCGAGTTTATCAAATCGGTAGCTCCGAAATGCTTTCTATGGAGAACTAAAACTAAGTTTTTAAGTCATCTGTTTTGCAAAAACTCTGCACTTTGTGATGCTCATCCACTCAACCTTATCTACATCTATTCACAGGGTTTGCTGTCAGTGATTGCCAAGATGTCTGACTAGAGTGACAGACAGAACAAATCTAAGGAACATGTGCAATTGAGTGAGGGTTCAGATCCCTCAAGCAGCTATGAAGAGGGCAGTAGAAGCGCACCCAGTAACTTGCCCAATGCAGCCACTAGAGCAAGGAAGAAGAAAACCTCAGACTCTGAAGATGAAGACTATGTGGCTGTTGAGGATGAGGCCACCTCAAAGAAGAAAGTCTTGAAGAAGGAGTATGGCTCAGCTACTACAACAAAGCCAAGGATGCACAAGAAGGCACCTACCAAGAGAGTGCCAACATCCAAGCCTAGGAAAGCAGCCTTGGAAGAAACAATGGAGTTCACTCTTGAACCCAAAGAGGCTGGAGAAGGCAAGAAGAGAAAAGAGAGGGTCAAGAAGACCATTGCCAGAGTCCTAGGGAGATCATCCATGTTTAAGGATCCAGCAAAAGAAGAGGAAGAGGAAGAGGATGCTCCAGCACCCAAAGCTCAGAAGCTCATGGGAGATGCAATTAAGTTAGGGGCTGCAACATCAAAGCCCAAGTCAGCTCCCAAAGGTCAAGCTCAAAAGTCAAAGCCCAAGAGAAACACTAGAAGTATTCCTGCAAAAGAGAAGAACAAGGCCCCAGTGCCTCAAGCTGAAGAAGAGGATGATGAGTCTCTTGTTTTGAGGAAATTGAAACCCAAGATCCCAGACCACAATGATGCTCATCCAGTGGCTGAAGACATGCACATCAGAAAAGATGCTGGACTGAGATTGTGGAGACAGCCAGTCCCTATGCTGTGAGGAGAAGGACTGTAGTTGATTATAGATTTCATACCAAAGAACAGCAAGACTTCTATCAAACAATTTTGCTTGACAAGAAGCCCATTGTTTGTGAGATGAGATGGGTTGACTGGGAATTCATCAAGGAGAATGAAGATCACTTCCCAGGAGTATATTACAGTTTCAAAGCATGTGGAGTAGATGAGTTTGTTGGACAAAAGCTCATAAAATGGAATGATGAGCTTATCATGCAGTTTTACTCCACTGCTCATTTTACCCAGATGGGAAGATAGTTTGGATGTCTGAAGGTACTAGGTACCAATCCACTGTTGAAGAATGGGACAAGCTGATCAATGCCCCAGAGGAACATGAGGATGACTTGGATGTGTATGCCAAGAAGAAGAAAGACCACAACTCCACGACAAACATGTACAAAGAGATCCCTGATAAAGCTTTGGAGACTCACAAGCTTGGATCTGTACATTTCTTGTTGTCTGGTCTGCCTACCATCAACACCATCCTAAGGCACACATTGCTACCCAAGTCAGGAGATCACAAGATGATCAGAGGACATTCCATCAACTTGCTGCAAATCTTTGATGTTCCTCAAAAGTTTAAAGTCATGAGCCTGATTGTAGAGACAATCAAAAGGACAGCTGCTGACCAAAAGAGAAGCTGTGGGTATGCTCCACATATTCAGGAGCTCATCAATTCTAAGATGGGCACAGGAACATACTTGTTGGACAAGGAGCATCTACCCCTATATCCTGAATATGAAGATAATGAAGTTGTCATGAATGAGAACGAACCGTCATCAGCTCAAGCACAAGAGAAGAGAGCCAAAGCCAAGACAGAGAAAGCTGCAAGGATGCCAAGTGCAGAAAAAGCATCTCAGGTATTCCTCAAGTCAAAATAGGATCAATTGGGCTATCTGATTGAAGCTACACTGAGAATTGAGAAGGGCTTGGCCACCCTGGCTCAGAATCAGGAGAGCCTGGAGAGGATTATTGAGACAAAAATTTATGATCTTGACCTCAGGGTAACTAAGATACAGACAGCTATTGAGCAGCTCCAGGAGGAAGCTGAGGAGAGGAGAGGAAAGGCAACTATGGATGCTTTTCAGCGTGTGCCACGAGGTTAGAGGTCTGCCGCAGTGCCAGTACCAGTTTCTAGAACTACTTTGTCAGCACTAGCAGCTACAGCCTTAGTACCACCTCCAGCAGCCACTCCACCAGCTCCAACTACATCGACAGATGCCTTCGTCCTTGGAGTTCTCTCTACACCACCTCCCAAAGACCGAGCCTGAGAGATGCATAGCACTATGCATTTTCAAACTTTCTGGTAACTTGTTGACAAAGGGGGAGAAATATGTATAGATCATAGGCTTCGAGAGAGAGTGTTTTGCCTTTTATCTCTCTTGTTTTTGGTTGAACCTCTTTATGCGCTTGGTTGATACACTATGTCTTTGTTTGTGTGAGATACTTGTTTGATCATGTGATTGATCATATGCTACCTTAATGCTTGCTTGGATGATATTATCTCTTATATTCCATATATGATCATTCACTTTGCTTGGTGATGAGTGCATGTTTTTGATGTTTACCATTTTGAGCGCTCCACCAAGATGTATGTGACATGGAAGAGTGACCCATGATCCTAATCGATTGCGCAGTTGCATTCAAAAGCAAAATTTTAAATAATGCACGAATTTAGGGGGAGCTCTTGCTTATCACATACTTCTTAAAGTGACAATGTATTTCAATCTTATAATCATTTGTCGAAGCTTTGATGTATATGTTGTCATCAATTACCAAAAGGGGGAGATTGAAAGTGCAACTATCCCTGGGTGGTTTTGGTAATTCCTAACAACATATAGCTCATTGAGCTAATACTATTTCAAGATAAATATTTTAGGAAAGCTCAATGATTGGCATGGAATGGATTAGAAATGTGGACCCCTAAAAATGCTAAGTTGCTAAAATCTGCCAAGACTTAAAATTGGGAAAAGGCTAGACTTTTATTTGGTCAAGTAGTTTAATCACCCCCCTCTAGACATACTTTTGATCTTACAAGAGTCATCTGGATCAGTGTCAAAGCTTGCATCGACGTAACCATTTAAGACAAGCTCTTTGTCACCTCCATAAACAAGAAACATATCCTCAGTCCTTCTCAGGTATTTCAGGATGTTCTTGACCGCTGTCCAGTGATCCACTCCTGGATTACTTTGGTACCTCCCTGCTAAACTTATAGCAAGCCACACATCAGATATGGTACACAACATTGCATACATGATAGAACCTATGCCTGAAGCATAGGGAATGACTTTCATCTTCTTTGTATCTTCTGCAGTGGTCGGGCATTGAGTCTAACTCAACTTCACACCTTGTAACACAGGCAAGAACCCTTTATTTGACTGATCCATTTTGAACTTCTTCAAAACTTTATCTAGGTATGTGCTTTGTGAAAGTCCAATTAAGCATCTTGATCTATCTCTATAGATCCTGATGCCCAATATATAAGCAGCTTCACTGAGGTCTTTCATTGAAAAATTCTTATTCAAGTATCCGTTTATGCTATCAAGAATTTCTGTATTATTTCCAATCAATAATATGTCATCCACATATAATATTAGAAATGCTACAGAGCTCCCACTCACTTTCTTGTAAATACAGCCTTCTCCATAAGTCTATATAAAACCATATGCTTTGATCACACTATCAAAGCGTATATTCCAACTCCGAGAGGCTTGCACCAGTCCATAAATGGATTGTTGGAGCTTGCACCCTTTGGTAGCACCTTTTGGATCGGCAAAACCATCTGGTGGCATCATATACAACTGTTCTTTAAGATATCGATTAAGGAATGCAGTTTTGACATCCATTTGCCAAATTTCACAATCATAAAATGCGGCAATTGCTAACATGATTCGGACAGACTTAAGCATCGCTACGGGTGAGAAGGTCTCATCATAGTCAACTCCTTGAACTTGTCAAAAACCTTTTGCAACAAGTCGAGCTTTGTAGACAGTAACATTACCGTCAACGTCAGTCTTCTTCTTGAAGATCCATTTACTCTCTATTACTTGCCGATCATCGGGCAAGTCAATGATACGTCTCCAACGTATCTATAATTTTTCATTGTTCCATGTTGTTTTATTATCAATCCTGCTTGTTTTATAATCATTTTATATCATTTTTTGGTACTAACCTATTGACATAGTGCCAAGTGCCACTTGCTGCTTTTTCCATGTTTTTTACATCGCAGAAAATCAATATCATACGGAGTCCAAATGCCAAGAAACTTTACGGAGATTTTTTATGGGACAGAAGGAAGGCAATGGGACCTGGTTGCACCTGGGGGATGCCCCGAGGGGGGCACAACCCACCAGGGTGTGCCAGGAGGCCCAGGCGCGCCCTGGTGGGTTGTGCCCACCTCTTGTGCCCCCGGACCGCCTCTTTGCTCTATAAATACCCCGAAAATACCAGAACCCTAGGGGAGTCGACGAAATATTCATCCAGCTAATGCAGATTCCGGAACCACCAGATCCAATCTAGACACCATCTCGGATGGGGTTCACCACTTCCATTGGTGCCTCTCCGATGATGCGTGAGTTGTTCTTTGTAGACCTTCAGATCTGTAGTTAGTAGCTAGATGGCTTCATCTCTCTCTCTCTCTCTTGATTCTCAATACAATGGTCTCTTGGAGATCCATATGATGTAACTCTTTTGCGGTGTGTTTGTTGGGATCGATGAACTTCGAGTTTATGATCAGATCTATGTTTTTATATCCATGAAAGTATTTGAGTTTCTTTGATCTCTTTTATGCATGATCTCTTATAGCCTCGTATTTATTCTCCAATATTTGGGTTTTGTTTGGCCAACTTGATCTATTTATCTTGCAATGGGAAGAGGTGCCCGGTAGTGGGTTCGATCTTACGGTGCTTGATCCCAGTGACATAAAGGGAACCGACACGTATGTATCGTTGCTACTATGGATAAAAAGACAAAAGCTATATCTACTGCCATATAGATAAATAGATCTTTTTTTCATCATGTCATCGTTCTTATTGCATTACTCCATTTTTCCATGAACTTAATACACTAGATGCATGCTGGATAGCGATCAATGTGTGGAGTAATAGTAGTAGATGCAGGCAGGAGTCGGTCTACTAATCTTGGACGTGATGCCTATGTAATGATAATCTCCTGGATATCATCATAATTATTTGAAGTTCTATCAATTTCCCAACAGTAATTTGTTAACCCACCATTTGCTATTTTTCTTGAGAGAAGCCACTAGTGAAACATATGGCCCCCGGCTCTTCTTTCTCATATATTTGCCTTACAATCTACTTTTCCTTTGCATTTTTATTCAGATGTATTAAACCAAAAATCCAAAAATACCATGATGCAATTTATTTTATTTGCCGTTCGATCTATCTATCTACTACAATTTACCTCATGTCCATTTGCCTATCTTGAGGTGTCGTACCCCGGAAGGGATTGACAACCCCTTTAACACATCGGGTTGCGAGGTGTTGTTATTTGTGTGCAGGGAATGCTTACGTTGTGTTTCTTGGTTCTCCTACTGGTTCGATACCTTGGTTTCATAACTGAGGGAAATACCTACCGTCGCTCTGCTACATCATCCCTCCCTCTCCAGGGAAATACCGACGTAGTCCCAGCTACCATCAAGGAGAATTTCTGGCGTCGTTGCCGGGGAGGATCTTCAAAATAACCAGGTTCCTAATCACAAATCTCATCTCCTTGCAATTTACATTATTTGCCATTTACCTCTCGTTTTCCTCTCCCCCACTTCACAAAAATTTCCCGTTTTATTCGCCCCTCTTGTTCTGTTCGTCATTTTCTTGTTGGATCTGTTTTTGCGTGTGAGATCTTGTTTGTCGTTATGTTTAATTCCTCCTCTATTGCTTGCACTCCCGAGAACGAGGTTCTCAACTTTAAACAAAGGGGAGGAGAAAGTTTAAAAGATGCTTGGTATAGAATTTGCAATGCTCATGATAGATCTATCCGTAAGCAATCTACTGTTGCTTTTGCGTTGTTTTTATGTTGGCATCACCACTTGGTATAGATTCGTCCTTGATACAATTACCAGTGGAATTTTCTTAATGAGTCCTCCTTTTGACGCTTTTAATGCTATGGGAAATTTAGTGGGCTCACCACCTCTTATGGTTAATGGAACAATTTTGACTCTTGAGCATGTTATGGAAAGATTAAATGCTATTGAAAAGAAAATGCTCACCGAAGATCATATGGAAATTATACATAAAAATATGCATAATTTTGCCACTAATCTTGGATCAAAAGCGGGCGATATTTTTAAGTTGTTAAAAGAAAGGGGTACTTTAATCCATGAAAGAATAGAAGAAAGTCCGTCTCGGATCGATAAATTGGAAGAAATCTTTAGTAATCTAAGCACGGCTTTTACTACCACTAAAATTATTGATGAAACTCCCATAAAGAGTGGGAGATCCAAAAATAAGGGTGCAACTCCTAGTGATAGCAATAAAGGAGATCTTAAGATGATTAGTATCTACCCTGATTTTGTTGAAGTGATAAGAGATCCTTTTTGCAAAAATGAAATCTTTGAATTTATTCCCAGGAGTGTTGTTATTGAAAATCTTTATGCTAAATCTTTGAGGGATTCTAAGTGTTTGATTGAAGAGTTGGACAAAGATGACAAAACTTAGATCCTTGCTATATGCCTAGCTAAGGGCGTAAAACTATAGCGCTTGTTCGGAGGCAACCCAATGAATAAAATTTATTTTTGCTTTTTGCTTCCTGTTCTTGAGTGTTAGCACAATTGTGCTACTGTTCTGATTGTGTTTTTATCTTTTAATTAGTGTTTGTGCCTAGTAAATCCTTTAGGATCTACTTGGGCAATAGTTGTTTGATCTTGCTGAAAAACAGAAACTTTTACGGTCAAGAAATTAATTTTCATTTTTACCAGAGAGCGATAAAATACCCATTCCAATTGTAGTAGATCAATATGAAAATTACTCAGGTAGTCCTAATTCTTCAGAGTTTTTTGAGTTACGAAAGTATTCGAAATAGTCAGATTGCTACAGACTGTTCTGTTTTGACAGATTCTGTTTTCTTTGTGTTGTGTGCTTATTTTGATGGCTCTATGGTTTTGTTTGATGAGTTTTGCCATAGAAAAGTTGGAATACGGTAGATATAATACAAAAACAAAATATGAATTGGTTTGATACATCACTTATAGTAGTGGTTTATTATTCTTATACTAACGGATCTCACGAAGGCTTTGTTGAGTTTTGTGTGATTGAAGTTTTCAAGTTTTGGGTTATCTTATGATGGATGAAGGAAGAATGTAAAAGCCTAAGCTTGGGGATGCCCCGGAATCCCAAGATATTATCCTATAATGAGCAACCAACTAAGCTTGGGGATGCCCCTGAGTGGCATCCCCGCTTTCTTCCAACAACTATCGGTATTTTACTCGAGACTATATTTTTATTCGTCACATGATATGTGTTTTGCTTGGAGCGTCTTGTATGATATGTGTCTTTGCTTGTTTTATTTTGTGTTTTAAGTCATCAATCCTTGCTGGACACACCTATTTGGGAGAGCCAAAATTATGTCATGACTTGTTAGAATTTCTCTCTATGCTTCACTTAAATCTTTTATGAGCTAGGATTTGCTCTAGTGCTTCACTTGCATCTTTTTGAGCATGGTGTCCTTTGTTATTTTTGAAGAAATTCTCTCTTGCTTCACTTAGATTTATTTGAGATTTAGTAAAATTTTAAAGAAATTCTCTCTTGCTTCACTTAAATTATTCTGAGAGAAAGAAATTTGTTATGCTCATGATCTTCACTTATACTTGTTTGAGCTTATGAAAAGCAACACATGAAAATTAGTACCAAAGTGATAGATATCCAAGAAGGATAAAGAAAAAGAAAATTTCATGAAGATCATTGGACAAAATAAACTTGATTCTTAGTAGTAGTTTTGAGATATGATGATGTGATATGTGAGTTATGCTGATGAGTAATTGTGCTCTAGTAAGAATATTGGTGTTAAGGTTTGTGATTCCTTATGCATGCACGGAAGTCAATAATCATGCAATGAAAATTATATCCTACTTGTGGTTCATTATTCGGTGTTTATTATGCTTAATGCTTGCTTATGAGATTATTCGTTTGTTGGTTGGTCGCTTCCCAATCTTTTTCCTAGCCTTCATTTTGCACTAAATATGACCTCCACTTGTGCATCCAAAACCCTTTAAACCAGTTTTGCCACATGAGTCCACTATATCTACCTATATGCGGTGTTCTTTTGCCGTTCTAAGCAAATTTGCATGTGCCATCTCTAATTTTCAAAATAAACTTCTCTTTTGTGTGTTTGTTTCGCTCGCGGAGCGGTGAGGGGTGGCTAATATTTTCCATGCTAGATGTGTTATTCTCAAGACGAGTGTTTATTCACCTGTCATTGCACGAGAGTAAGGCAAAGGTATTAGGATGCCCATTCCCGAAATGCGAAAAGAAATGAATTATTTTATGTTGTCAAATAATAAATTTCTTGGAAAGTGTTGGTATGGAGGGCACCTGTGGATACGGTTAGCCATGGAAAGTGAAAGTTATGGTGGAAAAAGGAATAAACTTTATTTTCTGTTTGGGAACTACCTATGATATATCTATGCATGGAAAGCATTGGGAACTCTAAGTCATTTTCGTTGGTGGGATGGATACACCTCCCAAAATGTCTTTATCTCAATTTTTTCTCTTTGAGCTCTGGCACCTCTACAAATCCCTGCTTCCATCTGCGAATGGCCTTTCTTTTACTTTATGCCAGTTTTATTTTGAGTCTGCATCTTATCTCATAAAAGCACCAACTAGGAGGCAATATGATCGTGCTCAAGTATTGGGTGTAGTTAATATTCGAGTGTGTTTCATGAATGGATCAATGTTTGAGCATGATGGGCTAGGGATAACTTATTTTAGCGTTGGTATTTTGAAAGATATGGTTGCTTGCTAATATGCTTGAGTATCTAAATTATCATGTCAAAACTAGACTATTGCTTTAAATCACATAAAAGTCCAAATGTCCATGCTATAAAGAAAAGAATATGATATGACTTGATGAACAGCACTCCACATCAAAAATTCTATTTTTATCACTTACCTACTCGAGGAGGAGTAGGAGTTAAGCTTGGGGATGCTGATACGTCTCCAACGTATCTATAATTTTTGATTGTTTCATGTTGTTTTATTATCAATCTTGGATGTTTTATAATCATTTTATAGTCATTTTATATCACTTTTTGGTACTAACCTATTGACATAGTGCCAAGTGCCAGTTGCTGTTTTTTCCATATTTTTTACATCACAGAAAGTCAATATCAAACAGAGTCCAAATGCCACGAAACTTTACAGAGATTTGTTATGGGCCAGAAGGAAGGCAATGGGCTTTGATTGCACTTGGGGGTGCCCTAAGGGGGCACAACCAACCAGCGCGCGCCAGGAGGCCCAGGCATGCCCTGGTGGGTTGTGCCTACCTCGGGTGCCCCCGGACCGCCTCTTTGCTCTATAAATAGCCCAAAAATACCAGAACCGTAGGGGAGTCGACGAAATATTCATCTAGCCGACGTAGAGTCTAGAACCACCAGATCCAATCGAGACACCATCTTGGATGGGGTTCACCACCTCCATTGGTGCCTCTCTGATGATGCGTGAGTAGTTCTTTGTAGACCTTCGGGTCCGTAGTTAGTAGCTAGATGACTTCATCTCTTTCTCTCTCTCTCTCTCTCTCTCTCTCTCTCTCTCTTGATTCTCAATACAATGGTCTCTTGGAGATCCATATGATGTAACTCTTTTGTGGTGTGTTTGTTGGTATCGATGAACTTCGAGTTTATGATCAGATCTATGTTTTTATATCCTTGGAAGTATTTGAGTTTCTTTGATCTCTTTTCACTACTGCAGGATGCTGCTAACGCGACACTACGATCAGAGAACCTTCACAAAACTTTGTGTTGCCATAATCGCAGATGGTGGTTTAAAAAACCAGTCAAAAAGGTGCAAAACATTTGCGATGGAGGATGCATCAAACACGGTTCATATTTTAGTTGCGTGTGCGATGCAGGGCATATGGTTCAGTTCAATTAACCGTTAGCGATGAGGAGGAACAAAAGAAACGGGCAGCTAGATGGACATGTGTGCGATATACAACATACGGTTCACTCGGATGAATTGTTTTTTATTAGGCAACACAAAAGAAATGGGCAGCCAGATGAAGGTGTGTGCGATATACGGCATGCGATTCACTCGGATGAACCGTTTGCGTTGAGACAAGAGAAGAGAAATGGTTCAATATAACAAGATGTGTGTGATACGCAACAAACAGGTCTGCAATCAGAAATGTGTGCGACTACCGATAATAACATAAACGATTCCCTACTGTGGTCCGTGTTCATCTGATCATCGTCTCCTTCTTGTGCTAGCTCGATGTTCCTATGCTAAGTTTTCATTAATTGATGGCATTTTATGAACACGCCACCGGTTCCCGCCATTTCCTCACCTGTTTCCCTCCACCCAGCGATATTGCGCATAGGCGGTGCGCGACGCACAGAGGCGACAAGCGCAGCCTGTAGCACATCCACCTTTTCCAAGCATGCCAACCCACCAAAGCGCTGCCTCTGCCATCAACTTCGTTGACGAGGAAAACGAGCAGGCGCCACGGCCCGTCGAGGCAGAGGCGCTCCCCGGCAACGCGATGGACGACGCCGTGATGCGCGTCATCGCCAGGGTTGAGCAGACCTTTGGCGCATGGCGCTTGAGCGCCGCGGATCAAGATAGACATGTCAGCGCCGACAGGCTGCAGCTTGCCGCACAACATGATTGATGGCGCGCCACAGAGCAAGCTAGGCGCGTCCGTGCCGATAGGCTATGGCTCGCCACATGACGAGACCGTTGGAGCGCCGCGGAGTGAGAGGCGCGGCGCGCCACATAGCAAGAGCGGATCCATCGACGCTTGCTTGCTATCGACACAGCATCGCAGCTGGGTACACATCCGGTCGGTACCCCCATTCCTCGTCAGGAGTGGGCAGAGGCCCTCAGCGTCGTACTTGCACCAGAGGTTGGCCGCGTCATACTTGCACCGAACGCCCGCCACGCTGTTCGTATGGGTAGGGGGTCCCTACGCCGTTCGGTACCCGTTCGCCTTGTCCGTGGCCCGCTGGATGCCAACACGCTAGTCCGTAGGCTCGACTGCCTCCTTGGCCAAAGTGTCCACCTGGGCGCAGTAGAGGAACATGGTCGTCGCATCCTCAAGCTAGTGATCTCCGATGAAATAGCCTACTTGGGGCTCGAGATCGCGCTCCAGATGTACCGTGAGCGTGTTGACTTCGCTTGGACGAACACATGCACGAGATCAGGCAGAGCCAAGAGCTACCGTAGGCAAGGGTTGATGGTCATGGTCTCATGGACATGTTTTATTTTGAAAAGTCATTTCGACGTGGATAGCTATGTATTCACAGCAATCATAGTATTGATCTGTTTCAATGTGTGTACTCTATTTTTCATTCTTATATGTTCTGTTTCAATGTGTGTATATACGCTTTCCATTGTGTATATGTGTCAAAACCGGCAGATCTCGGGTAGGGGGTCCCGAACTGTGCATCTAGGCCGGATGGTAACAGGAGGCAGGGGACACGAAGTTTTACCCAGGTTCGGGCCCTCTCGATGGAGGTAAAACCCTACGTCATGCTTGATTAATATTGACGATATGGGTAGTACAAGAGTAGATCTACCACGAGATCAGAGAGGCTAAACCCTAGAAGCTAGCCTATGGTATGATTGTATGTTGTGATTGTTGTCCTACGGACTAAACCCTTCGGTTTATATAGACACCAGAGAGGCTTAGGGTTACACAAGGTCGGTTACAAAGGAGGAGATATCCATATTCGTATTGCCTAGCTTGCCTTCCACGCCAAGTAGAGCCTCATCCGGCCACGAGACGAAGTCTTCAATCCTGTATCTTCATAGTCTAACAGTCCGGCCAATGGAGATAGTCCGGCTGTCCGGAGACCCCCCAATCCAGGACTCCCTCAGTAGCCCCCGAACCAATCTTCAATGACGATGAGTCCGGCACGCGGTATTGTCTTCGGCATTGCAAGGCGGGTTCCTCTCCAAATTCTGTGTACCTGTCGAAATAATGTTCGGTTTCTTGTGAATGTTTGTACTCCTCGGCTTCCACGCCCAATAATGGCCACTTTCAACGTGTCGAGCGAATGTGAAGAGCCAGGGTGTTTTCATATTTACCCCCCTAGCCGTGTTAACGAGCCGCCTATTTGAAAAGACGAGGATTCAGATCCAAACCACACCATCCCCCCTCGGCGAGCCTTCATCGGAGCGCACCCGACAAAGATCCATTCCATCATGGCCGGTCGACACAACTCCTCCTCTCGCACCACTAGCTCCAAGCCGGGAGATTGGGAGAGATGTTCCATCCCGCACAGCAAATTGGTGATGCTTCAGTCCAAGGGATTTCTTCCCCCAGTGTACCTGGTCCCGGTTCGAGCCCGGCTTGCCACCTACAATGACGGAGAGCAAGCGGAGAGCCGCCCCAATCCCTCCAAGGGAGAGCGGGTATGCCTTGTCCCTTATTTGGTAAGAGGGCTCGGATTCCCAATTCATCCGTTTCTCCGGGGGCTTCTGGAGTTCTACGGCTTCCAGTTGCACAACCTTACGCCTGCCTCCCTACTGCATATCGCGGGATTTGTAGCCCTTTGCGAGTTGTTTTTGGGCTGTGAGGCTCATTTCGCTCTGTGGAAGAAGTTGTCTGCCTTGTGCCCCGTTCTAAGAAGGGATCAATATATCAAGTGGGCGGAGCCGAAGTGTGGCGTATTGCTGGGACTGGATACCTGTCCGGGACCCCGAAGAAGACGTCCGAAGACTGGCCTTCAGAATGGTTTTATATAGAAGATGTCCCCCTCCCGGACCCTATTCGGATCGGCCTTCCGAAGTTCGACAACGCCCCTTTGAAGAAGCGCCGAAGCTGGCGTCCATGGAGCTCCCTGGAGGAAGATGACAGGGACATTCTTTACCTGATGAGCCGGATAATTTGTTTAGCTTGATCCGGATTGACCATGATCGAGGTCATGGCCACATGCATCATGCGGGGGGTGCAGCCGCTTCAGTATAGGGGCCACCCCATGTGGGATTTCAATGGGGAGGATGACGCCACCCGCCACGGCCGCAAAGGGCCGGGATCGGCTGCCGATCTAATAAAGATCTTATCCACTTTATACAAGGGCAGGGCGGATTTTCTATGTACAATCCTCCGAGATGGGTAAGTGGGGACTTTTTATCAACCATCCATTTTGTATTCCCATAGTTAAGTATTCATTCTAGCGATTTCCTCGCAGGAGTTGCGCCAGGCAGTAAAGGAGATAAACAGCCCTCCTCCAACAACCCAAGGACCCTACACGGTCCCTTGACCCGGCCTCCCAGGAGGATCCGGACATATCTGTGGAGCTGATCGACGGGGTATTTTACCAATGGAGTAATGACAACGCCTTGGTGGCCATTACGGCCGATTACCCCGGGCTAGTTCTAGCCTCACAGGTGACTAAGACCGAAGTCCCAGCATTTAAAAAGGGATTCGTCCTTGCGCTTTTTTGATTGCCGTATAACAGCCGTGTTTTGCAGGGGATGCCCTCTAGGCAGAAGGCCGAGCCTGTGGCAACTAGCCAACAGGAGGCCGCGAGGCCAGGCAGGCTAAAAAGACCCGCAGTCCGGATTGAGACACCGGCGCAGCGGTACGGCGCGCCGTCTTTATTACAAGACATTATTTTTAGAGGTACATTAACGCCCATGCCTTTTTTCCAGGAAAAAGAGCGCTCATCGGACTATACCCGGAGAGGCTACCAATCGCGCCTCCACAAGCCAGGCTCCAAGGCCGGGTTCAGAGGCGGGAACGAATACAAGGCGTGCATCGGGTGATCCTCGGACAGAGGATGCGGATAAACTGTCCGCCACCCATTCCGAGGTGGAAAGTGCCATGAACCACAGGCGTCGCCGGACTGTCCTTCGTGACACTTGTTTCTCCCGAGAGGCATTGGATGCCTTCAACTCGGGAGACGTGCACCTCCGTGCCACTTAAAATGGTCTAGCCAGAGCCACGGAGCAGTATGTAAAAGACATACGGGTGAGAAAATTTGATAATTATATATATCAGTAGCCCTGAGACTTGAAACAGTTAGGATAACTGATTTAAGGATCATTTTTATGCAGATTCCTATAGAAAAGAATACTCAACTGTCCCAGGAGCTGGAAGAGTGCAAAGCCCAACTTCAGGCCGCACTGGCCGCAGCAGGGGAGCCCAAAGAGACCCCCTCTAGTAACATATCCTTCGAATGATAAGTATCATATGAGAATGCGGCGTATATGCTGATCTGACGATAAAATTGCAGATGACGCTAGAGTAAATCCGGATAAGCAACAGCTCATATGCTAGCTAAAGGCTGGTGAAAGCGTGCTTACGAGGGTGAGGCAGGAGAAGAATGATCTCCAAGATGCCAACACCAAGCTGGGCGTGGAACTAAAAGATGTTCGTGCCCAACTGTCGGACTCTGTTAAGGAGAATCGGCAGCTTCGACGCGGCATATTTAGTAAGTGCTCGAACAAACTTTGAAAAAGAGTTCAGCGAGGAAACTGGCTGACAGAGTTATGTCTGTAGGTATGCTAACAGGTCGTCCTGCCGAGGAGATGCCTGGCTCAACGGGTGATCTTCTTCCCGAGCTCGCACAGTTGCACGAACGAGTTCGGCAGGTGATGCAAGGCGTAGCCCAGGCCTTGTGGCAGTCCGTCTCCATACCCGAAGGCCTTGGAGAGATTGTAGAAAAGTTGAAGGGAGCACAGCGGTGCTTCCGTTTATGGAAGATATCAGCCTGCCGTCAGGGCGCCAGGGAAGCCTGGGCAATGGTGAAGACACGGTACACGAAGACTGACCCGAACCACATGGTCGAAGTCGGACCTGTGGGGCCTGATGGCAGGGAGATCCCTATGAGTTTAGTGTACGGCCAAGTAGAATTGGCCACAAAGTATTCCCAACAGGACTGTAGACTAGACAACCTATTGGATGGCATTGAAGAGGAATTCAACCAGTCAAATTGACTATGTAATTTTAAAGTGACATGTATGATGCCTTCTAGCCAGATTGTAGATCGTTTGTCATGGCAGACCTTTTCGCTTCAACCTCGGGACCCGACAGTCCAAAGTGTATCCGAATACCCTATCAGTTATGTACGAACCGGGGCATGCGTGGAGACCAGGCGTAGGGGTCATTAGTGCTTTATAAGACAAGTGCCCAACTAGTTATGTTATATTACATGGGTAGTAAGAAACATTTTAAAGAGAGAATAGTTCCGTTAAGGGTTCCTTTCCCTGCGTAGGCATGCCCTAAAGTGCATGTCCGGACTGCGACAAGAAGCACAGAAAAAACATCTGGGGGCAGATATGGATAATAAATAAAAGTCATATTTTGTTCACTGACCGAATATTCTCTTAAGAACGCTAGCTTTCGGCTTCACCCAGTCTGAGGTACACGTCCGGCTGACCCGGCGGTAACAATCACAGAGGTGCTCCCCTTATGCCCTAGCCAAACTAACGGGAACGTAGGGCATAAATACAAGAGCCAGGCAACCCAGCTTAGCCAAAACTTAAGTCATATCGATGCATATAATGGTGAAAAAAGGTACATGTGGAAGTATAACACATGTGTTGGGCGTGAGGCCCAGGTAAATAATTTAAGCTTCTGTGAAAGAAGCCCCCAGGTATGAAGAGTGCGGCTAGCGCATCTGTAATGTACGAGTGAGGCACAAGGTGACCCTTGAAGGCCTAGAGAAATAAAAGAAAGTAAAGGGAAACAAGACAGATGATGCATATGCAGAAAATGGACAAAGGGAGGGGACTAACATAGAGTCCGGTGCTAAGCGTAGAATCTTCGAAGCCTGGCTGCGTTCCATGGGTTTGGCTCGAGTTGACTATTCGATGCATCCCGCAGTCGGTATGCTCCACTGGTCAGAACTTGGTCGATAATGAAGGGACCTTCCCATTTGGGCTCGAGCTTGTTCTTTTTCTTATCCGGCAGCCATAGAACTAGTTCGCCAACATTATAAGTTTTGGCCCGTACTTCTCTGCTTTGGTATCTGTGAGCCTGTTGCTGGTAAAATGCGGAACAGGCTTTGGCTATGTCACGCTCTTCCTCCAGAGTGTCCAGACTGTCCTGCTGATCGAGCTCGGCTTCTCTTTCTTCGTACATGCGCACTCGAGGTGAGTCATGAATTATGTCACAGGGTAGGACTGCCTCTGCGCCGTACACCATAAAAAACAGTGTATATCCGGTACTACGATTCGGCGTGGTCCGCAGCCCCCAGAGTATGGAGTCGAGCTCCTCTACCCAGTGCGTGTCAGACTCCATTAAGGAGCGCACTAATCTGTGTTTAATGCCGGTCATTATAAGACCATTTGCTCGTTTGACTTGGCCGTTGGTTTGTGGGTGATAGACTGAAGCGTAATCGAGCTTGATGCCCATTTTGCTACACCAGAGTTTTACCTCATCGGCCGTGAAATTCGTGCCGTTATCAGTGATGATGCTATGGGGGACGCCGTAACAGTGTACAACCCCGGATATGAAATCTATCACTGGTCCGGATTTGGCTGTTTTAACCAGTTTAGCCTCTATCCATTTGGTGAATTTGTCCACCATGACCAATAAGTATTTTTTTCTTGTGGGTTCCCCCTTTAAGGGGTCCAACCATGTCAAGCCCCCAGACCGCGAAGGGCCATGTAATGGGGATTGTCCGGAGGGCAGTGGGTGGCATGTGGCTTTGATTTGCAAGAGCTGGCAGCCGGCGCAATGTTGGACCAAGTCCTATGCATCTGCTCGGGCTGTTGGCCAATAGAATCCTATACGGAAGGCCTTGCTTACAAGAGCCCGGGCTGCGGTGTGGTGACCGCCGACTCCGGCGTGAATTTCTGCCAAAAGGTTCCGCCCTTCCTCTTTGGAGATGCACCTTTGAAGGACTCGGGTAGCACTTTTTTTGTACAATTCTCCCTCATGAACCCTTTAGGCCTTGGATCGCCGCACTATGCAACGTGCCTCATTTTGGTCCTCTGGAAGTTCCTGTCTAGTTAGGTAGGTCAGGAATGGTTCTGTCCATGGGGTAATAATGGCCATTATTTCGTGGGCTGATTGTGTTATTTCGGTGGCAGAGCCTCCGATTGTGTCAAAGAGTTCGGTATCGGGTATTTTGGCCGGGTCCGGACTGTTGTTACCGGTGTCCCCTTCCCATGCTACGGATGGCTTGAAGAGCCGTTCCAGAAATATGTTGGGAGGGACCGCGTCGCGTTTTGCACCGATGCGGGCGAGGATATCTGCCGCCTGATTGTTTTCCCGAGCCACATGGTGAAATTCGAGCCCCTCGAACCAAACTGACATTTTTAGGACGGCATTGCGATAAGCTATCATTTTCAGATCCTTGGCATCGAAGTCTCCATTTTTTTGGGATATCACGAGGTTCGAATCCCTGCGCACCTCTAGGCGTTGAATGCCCATAGATACTGCCATCCGGAGACCATGTAGAAGGGCCTCATATTCGGCCGCGTTGTTGGAGTCCGTATACATTATCTGTAGTACATATTGGACGGTATCTCCTGTTGGGGACGTCAAAACAACGCCAGCCCCCAGACCAGCCAACATTTTGGAGCCGTCGAAGTGCATGATCCAGTTTGAATATGTGCCGTACTCTTTAGGGAGTTCGGCTTCCGTCCACTCAGCGACGAAGTCAGCCAAAACTTGCGACTTGATAGCTTGCCGTGGCTTGTAGGTTATGTCAAACGGGAGGATCTCAATGGCCCATTTGGCAATCCGGCCCGTCGTGTCGCAGTTGTTTATAATATCGTTAAGTGGTACTTCCGAGGCTACCGTTATCAAACACTCTTGAAAGTAGTGTCGCAGCTTCCGGGATGCCATAAATACCGCGTACGCTATCTTTTGATAATGCGGGTACCGTGATTTGCACGGAGTAAGGACAGTGGACACATAGTAAACCGGCTTTTGAAGGGGGAATTTGTGTCCGTCTGCTTCCCGCTCGACGACGAGCGCTACGCTTACTACTTGATGAGTTGCTGCAATGTATAATAGCATTGGTTCGCCAATGTTTGGTGCGGCCAGGACTAGGTTTGTTGCCAATATGGCTTTTATTTCATTGAGTCCTGCCGAGGCGGCATTCGTCCACTCGAAGTGTTCGATGCGCCGGAGGAGGCGATAAAGGGGTAATGCCTTTTCTCCCAAACGGGAGATAAAGCGGCTTAGAGCCGCCACGCATCCAGTCAATTTTTGTATTTGTTTGAGGTCTGTTGGGGTAGCCAACTGTGACAACGCTCGGATTTTGGCCGGATTAGCTTCAATACCTCTACTGGAGACAATGAATCCCAGGAGCTTTCCGGCTCGTACGCCAAAAACGCATTTTTCCGGATTGAGCTTGATGTCATATGTTCGGAGGTTGTCGAATGTGAGCCTCAAGTCGTCTACTAGAGTTTCGACATGCTTGGTTTTAACGACCACGTCGTCCATGTATGCCTCCACTGTTTTGCCGATCTGGTTTGCCAGACATGTCTGAATCATGCGCTGATATGTTGCGCCGACGTTTTTGAGCCCGAAGGGCATTGTGTTGAAGCAGAATGGGTCATATGGTGTGATGAATGCCGTTGCGGCTTGGTCTAGCTCCGCCATTTTAATTTGATGGTAGCCGGAGTATGCGTCGAGGAAACACAATGAATCGTGTCTTGCGATAGCATCTATGATTTGATCGATGCGGGGCAGGGGGAAGGGATCCTTTGGGCAGGCCTTGTTAAGGTCCTTAAAATCGACGCACAAGCGCCAGGATTTGTCCTTCTTTGGTACCATCACCAGGTTTGCTAGGCAGTCCGGATGTTTTATGTCTCTGATGAATCCGGCCTCCAATAGCTTGGCTAGTTCCTCTCCCATGGCTTGTCTCTTAGGCTTGGAGAAACGTCGAAGAGCCTGCTTGACTGGCTTGAATCCTTTTAGGATATTTCGGCTGTGCTCAGCTAGCCTGCGTGGGATTCCTGCCATGTCTAAAGGGTGCCAGGCGAAAATGTCCCAGTTCTCGCGTAGGAACTCTCGCAGTGCGGCGTCGACATCCGGGTTTAATTGTGCCCCGATGGAAGATGTTTTTGCAGGGTCCATTGGATGGACTTGGAATTTGACTATTTCGACCGCCGGTTTAAAGGAGGTGGACTTGGATCTTTTATCGAGTATCACATCGTCACTGTTCACCGTGGAGCACAGCACAGTTAGTTCCTCGGCCGCTAGGGCTTCCGATAGTGCCTCGAGGGCCAGTGCGGCTGTCTTATTTTCGGCGCGGAGTGCTATGTCCGGATCACTAGCAAGAGTGATGATTCCGTTGGGCCCGGGCATTTTGAGCTTCATGTACCCGTATTGGGGTATGGCTTGGAAGGTTGTAAACGCCTCCCGCCCTAGTAGAGCATGGTATGTGCTGCTGAACAGGGCCACTTGGAATGTAATTTCTTCGGACCTGTAATTATCCGGTGTGCCGAATACCACATCTAGTGTGATTTTCCCGGCACAACATGCTTCCCGACTGGGGATGATTCCTCGAAAGGTTGTGCTACTGTGCTCAATGCGGCTCCAGTCTATTTCCATCTTTTGAAGAGTTTCCTCATAGATGAGGTTTAATCCGCTGCCACCGTCCATGAGTACCTTGGTGAGTCGAAAGCCGTCCACGATTGGACCGAGGACCAGCGCGGCTGGTGCTCGGGCTGTTCGGAATTTGGGTTCGTCACAGGCATTGAAGGTAATAGCCGTGTCACTCCAAGGATTTAATTCTGCTATGTGGCAGGTTTCGGCCATGCTGCGGAGTGCTCGCTTGCGTCTATTATTTGATGTGAAGGTCTCAAAGACCGTTAACACCGTATTGTTGTCCGCGGGATGGTGCTTTGTGGTTTTTGGGAGGAGTACATCCTCACCACTTTTGGCCACCTGCCGGAGTATCCAACATGCTCTAAGGCTGTGCGTTGGTATTGCATCCGCTGTACTACGAATTTTGCAGGGTCCGTTGAGCCATCCCTCCAGTATGGTTCATTGCCCCATTGAGGGCTTTTGCTTTTTGGTAGTTAACCCAGGTGTATTATGATAATGCACCCTTTTATTTCAGACTGGGTTTGTATTCAGGGCCGGATTATCCCAAAATTTTATTTCGGTTTTCCAGGCGCTTTCCATCGCACAGTACTTTCGTACTATGGACACCAAATCGGTAAAGCGTGTAATTTCGCGGCGACTTATGGCATTGAGGATTCCCTTGTCCGTGTAATTATTGCAAAAGAATGAAATTGCATCTTCCTCGCGGCAGTCCTTTATCGTGTTCATGACTAGGAGGAATCTAGCCCAGTAAGGGTGTACTGTTTCTTCGGGCTCTTGCCTAATTTTGGATAGATCGCGTATGTTTGCGTGGGTGGGCGGAATTGAATCCGAATCCTCACCCGATCTGAGACTCAGGGGCCAAGGAGTTTCCGAACTCGAAAGTTTGGATTCTTGAATGTTTTCTGATAAATCTAGCCCGCTGCCTGATTCTAGGTTCAGGCCTTGAGTGATGTCCTCCCCTCCGTGGGTATCCGGCTTGGAGGGATCGGGAATCCGGACATAGCTAGTCCTTAAGATAGATGAAGGGTTGCCGCATTGTTCCTCCACCACTGCAATGTGATGGGTGACCTGGGGAGAGTTAATCTCTCTCAGATCGGGTTTAGGCCCAATATGATCATAGTCTGTAGTGACTCCCAGGGCAGCGATGCGATCCAAGAGCTCATTCAGGGAAGAGAACTCCATTGGATCTAACTGCTCGGCGAGTTCCGAGTTGACGTGAAGATTGCTTTTGATGACCCGAGAAGTCATCGTCCGCGCAGCGGCCGAACAGGCGGTCGTAAGAAAACCACCTAGATAGAGAGTTTGGCCGATAGCCAAAGCTCCCTCAGGGATAGTGCCGTCTTTAAAGACGAGATGAGACATCCTTCCTGGTGGCGACAGCACAGCGGAACTCTCAATGAAAGCACCAATGTCGGTGTCAAAACCGGCGGATCTCGGGTAGGGGGTCCCGAACTGTGCGTCTAGGCCGGATGGTAACAGGAGGCAGGGGACACGAAGTTTTACCCAAGTTCGGGCCCTATCAATGGAGGCAAAACCCTACGTCCTGCTTGATTAATATTGATGATATGGGTAGTACAAGAGTAGATCTACCACGGGATCAGAGAGGCTAAACCCTAGAAGCTAGCCTATGGTATGATTGTATGTTGTGATTGTTGTCCTACGGACTAAAACCCTTCGGTTTATATAGACACCGGAGAGGTTTCGGGTTACACAACGTCGGTTACAAAGGAGGAGATATCCATATTCGTATTTCCTAGCTTACCTTCCACGCCAAGTAGAGCCTCATCCAGACACGAGACGAAGTCTTCAATCTTGTATCTTCATAGTCTAGTAGTCCGGCCAATGGAGATAGTCCAGGTGTCCGGAGACCCCCCCAATCCAGGACTCCCTCAGCTACCGTAGGCAAGGGTTGATGGTCATGGTCACATGGACATGTTTTATTTTGAAAAGTCATTTCGACGTGGATAGCTATGTATTCAAAGCAATCATAGTATTGATCTGTTTCAATGTGTGTACTCTGTTTTTCATTCTTATATGTTCTGTATCAATGTGTGTATATACGCTTTCCATTATGTATATGTGGATGATAACAGCTAGATTCAAATTAGTATACAAAAACAGATAGAAAATGGAATTCATAATATATATATATATATGTATATATTAATTGTTCATTAGTTCATCATAGAATATATATATATAATATCATCACATATACATGATGATACTTAACGACTAGGTACAATGTATAAAATTGAAAACGAACAATACTAAAACTAATAATCCCTCCTGGGCCAGTATTCCGACAACCCCTCGCCAGTAGCTCCCTGGTGCGCGGAGGCAGTACTCCGCCTCCTCCGCCTCGCAACGCTTGATGTACCGATCTACCTCTTACCAGCGGACGCGCATGGCCGATCTTGCCATTTCATTGGGCGCCCACCGGAGCTCCTCGTCGGTGGCACGCTGGAGCTTATCGGCCCACCTCCACGCAGCAACGAGGCGCTCAACGCCTATGACCTTCCTCGCGAAGTACCCGTCTTCGTACACCTCCTCGGCATGACGACGCGCCCGCCCCCAAAGCTTCGCTGCCTCCTTTTTCCAGACGACATCACGAGCTTCACATGCCTCCTAGTACCTGGCTTCCTCCTCCGCCGTCTCCTTCTTGAACGCCACTTGCCTGGCTTTCTCAGCCGGCGACAGCGACTTCCATAGACAAAGATTGTACTGGCCCCAAAACCAATCCAAAGTTGGGGGGTCCGGTGCAACCTCGTCAGGCGGCGCGTAGGGGTCCTCGTCGCTGCTAATCGAGTGAGCGTCCTCAGGGGGCGGCGACTCCTCGTCGACGCATGGGTAGACCAGTGGCGCCATGGTAGAGATTTGAGAGAGAGAGAGAGAAAGAGGGCGAGCGAGGGGAGGATGTAGATGAGAATATAGGCGGGACGACGTGAGCAAGATAGTATTTATTGGTGGCCGGAATCTAGATCGACGGGGACAGTACACATGCCGGTCGCTAGAATTTACAAGTACTGTAGTTTGAATTACACACGATTCCCGCGGCAAAATCCGTGTGTGAACATAATAGCCAAAATCTGTGTGCGAACATAATAGCTAACGGTTTTCAATGCAGAACCGTGTCTGATTAATGATCCACGCCACTCACCTACCAAACCTCGAGCCGGGAGATAGAGTGCCAATCGTGTGGGGGGCGGTTGTCTTGCCAGATCTTTACATTTTCTTTTTTGATCACTAGATATTTACACCGTCTAATGATTTTTTAACTCCCACACAAGTACACAAAAATATGATTTTTCCAACCGTTATGTGGTTAGCGTTCCATGTAGATGTAGTTCAAATTTGAGTTACGGTCATTAAATGGTTCGAAAATCACTTAAATGTCTTTAAAAGGTCAAATGACCCCTGAATTTTTCCAAATTTTCACATGACAGTTGTATTAGTGCACGTTAAAAGTAGAAAAAAATTAAAGGCCGTAAGAGGAAGTTATCTCCCGTTTGTCATCAAACATGCATTGTTCCCTCTCGGAACCATGAACCTTCTAGTGAGTTGCTCCGGTTTGTGAGGGGTGTGTGCCCAAACTTTCGTCAAACAGGCCAATTTTTTACCACATCATCTTGGTGGCATGACATTAAATCAAGCAAGGTTTCATGTTTTTATGATCATTTTTTATTTTTATTTTTGGAATTAAAATGCCATGGCACTCCATGCATACATATGCATGTGTTCATGCCTTGAGACCAATATGTTTGAAAATTCCTTCTAATTTACTGCACATGGAATTAACTCGCACACAAGTACACACATCTGATTTTTAAACCGTTTTGGTTAGCCGTTGCATGTAGATGTAGTTCAAATTTGAATTACGGTCATTAAATGGCTAGAAAATCACTTAAATGTCTTTAAAAGGTAAAATGACCCCTAGAATTTTCAAAAATTTCACAGTTGTAGTAGTGCACGTTAGACGTAGAAAAAATTGAAGGCCGTAAGAGGAAGCTATCTCCCGTTCGTCATCAAGCATGCATTGTTCCCTCTCGGAACCACAAACCTTCTAGTGAGTTGCTCCGGTTAGTGAGGGGTGTGTGTCCAAACTTTCGTCAAACAGGCCAATTTCCTTACCACATCATCTTGGTGGCATGACATTAAATCAACCAAGGTTTCAGGTTTTTCTGATCATTTTTTCTTTTTTGGAATTAAAATGACATGTCACTCCATGCGTACGTATGCATGTGTTCATGTCGTGAGACCAATATGTTTGAAAATTCCTTCTAATTTACTGCACATGGAATTAAATCGCACACAAGTGCACATATATGATTTTTCAAACCGTTTTGGTTAGGCGTTGCATGTAGATGTAGTTCAAATTTGAATTACGGTCATTAAATGGCTAGAAAATCACTTCAATGTCTTTATAAGGTAAAATGACCCCTAGAATTTTCAAAAATTTCACAGTTGGTGCACGTTAGACATAGAAAAAATTGAAGGCCGTAAGAGGAAGCTATCTCCCGTTCGTCATCAAACATGCATTGTTCCCTCTCGGAACCACAAACCTTCTAGTGAGTTGCTCCGGTTTGCGAGGGGTCTGTGTCCAAACTTTCGTCAAACAGGCCAATTTCTTTAACACATCATCTTGGTGGCATGACATTAAATCAACCAAGGTTTCATGTTTTTTTGATCATTTTTTTTATTTTTTGGAATTAAAATGACATGTCACTCCATGCATACGTATGCATGTGTTCATGTCGTGAGACCAATATGTTTGAAAATTCTTTCTAATTTACTGCACATGGAATTAACTCGCACACAAGTACACAGATATGATTTTTCAAACCATTTTGGTTAGGTGTTGCATGTAAATGTTGTTCAAATTTGAATTACGGTCATTAAATGGCTAGAAAATCACTTAAATGTCTTTAAAAGGTCAAATGATGCCTAGAATTTTCAAAAAATTCACATTACAGTTGTAGTAGTGCATGTTAGATTTAGAAAAAAATTGAAGGCCATAAGAGAAAGCTATCTCCCGTTCATCATCAAACATGCATTGTTCCCTCTTGGAAGCACGAGCCTTCTAGTGAGCTGCTCTGGTTTGTGAGGAGTGTGTGTCCAAACTTTCGTCAAACATGCCAATTTCTTTACCACATCATCTTGGTGGCATGACATTACATCAACCAAGGTTTCATGTTTTTCTGATCATTTTTTTATTTTTTGGAATTAAAATGCCATGTCACTCCATGCATGTGTATGCATGTGTCCATGTCGTGAGACCAATATGTTTGAAAATTCCTTCTAATTTACTGCACATGGAATTAACTCGCACACAGGTACACAAATATGATTTTTCAAACCGTTTTGGTTAGGTGGTTCATGTAGATGTAGTTCAAATTTGAATTACGGTCATCAAATGGCTAGAAATTCAATTAAAAGTCTTTACACTACTATAGGATGCTGCTAACGCGACACTACGATCAGAGACCCTTCGACGAAACTGTGTGTGATGCAATAATCACAAACGGTGGTGTAAAAAACGGTCAAAAAAGGCGCAAAACATTTGCGATGATGGATGCATCATGCACGGTTCAGATTTTAGTTGTGTGTGCGATTCACGGCATACTGTTCAGTTCAATTAACCATTTTCGATGAGGAGGAACAAAAGAAATGGGCAGTGCTACCTCTTAAGCATGTGTTGGTTTTCCCTTGAAGAAGAAAGGGTGATGTAGCAAAGTAGCGGAAGTATTTCCCTCAGTTTTTGAGAACCAAGGTATCAATCTAGTAGGAGACTACACGCATGTCCCTCGTACCTGCACAAACAAATAAGAACCTTGCAACCAACGCGATAAAGGGGTTGTCAATACCTTCATGGCCACTTGCAAATGTGAGATCTGATAAAGATAATAAGATAAATATTTTTGGTATTTTTGTTGTATAGATTGGAAAATAAAGATTGTAAAATAAAAGGCGACAGAAATAGCAAGTAGATAGGAAAATAATATGATGGAAGATAGACCCGGGGGCCATAGGTTTCACTAGTGGCTTCTCTCAAGATAGCAAATTCTATGGTGGGTGAACAAATTACTGTCGAGCAATTGATAGAAAAGCGCATAGTTATGAGAATATCTAGGCATGATCATGTATATAGGCATCACGTCTGCAACAAGTAGACTGAAACAATTCTGCATCTACTACTATTACTCCACACATCAACCGCTATCCAGCATGCATCTAGAGTATTAAGTTCATAAGAACAGAGTAACGCATTAGGCAAGATGACATGATGTAGAGGGATATACTCAAGCAATATGATATAAACCCCATCTATTTATCCTCGATGGCAACAATAAAATAAGTGCCTTGCTGCCCCTACTGTCACTGGGAAAGGACACCGCAAGATTGAACCCAAAGTTAAGCACTTCTCCTATTTTAAGAAAGATCAATCTAGTAGGCCAAACAAAACTAATAATTCGAAGAGACTTGCAAAGATATTAAATCATTCATAAAAGAATTCAGAGAAGAATCAAATATTGTTCATAGATAATATTGATCATGAACCCACAATTCGTTGGATCTCAACAAACACACCGCCAAAAGAATTACATCGAATAGATCTCCAAGAGAATTGAGGAGAACTTTGTATTGAGATCCAAAGAGAGAGAAGAAGCCATCTAGCTAATAACTACGGACCCGAAGGTCTGTGGTAAACTACTCACACATCATCGGAGAGGCTATGGTGTTGATGTAGAAGCCCTCTGTGATTGATTCCCCCTCCGGTGGAGTGCCGGAAAAGGCCCCAAGATGGGATCTCACGAGTACAGAAGGTTGTCGCGGTGGAAATAGGGTTTCGTGGTGCTCTCAGATGTTTTCGGGATATATGAGTATATATAGGTGAAAGAAGTAGGTCGGTGGAGCCACCAGGGGCCCACGAGGGTGGGGGCGCGCCTTCCTACCTCGTGGCCGCCTTGTTGCTTCCTTGACGTCCACTCCAAGTCTCCTGGATTATGTTTGTTCCAAAAATAACTCTCCCGAAGGTTTCATTCCATTTGGTATTCCTTTTCTGCGAAACACTGAAATAGGCAAAAAGACAGCAATTAGCACTGGGCCTTTGGTTAGTAGGTTAGTCCCAAAAATAATATAAAAGTACATAACAAAGCCCATTAAACATCCAAAACAGATAATATAATAGCTTGGAACAATAAAAAATTATAGATCCATTGGAGATGTATCAAGCATCCCCAAGCTTAATGCCTGCTCGTCCTCGAGTTGGTAAATGATAAAAACAGAATTTTTGATGTGGATTGCTACCTAGCATAATTCTCAATGTAATTTTCTTTATTGTGGCATGAATGTTCAGATCCGAAAGGTTCAAGACAAAAGTTTAATATTGATATAAAAATAATAATACTTCATGCATACTAACAAAGCAATCAGGTCTTCTCAAAATAACATGGCCAAAGAAAGTTATCCCTACAAAATCATATAGTCTGGCTATGCTCTATCTCCATCACACAAAGTATTTAATCATGCACAACCCCGATGACAAGCCAAGAAATTGTTTCATACTTTTGATGTTCTCAAACATTTTCAATCTTCATGCAATATATGAGCGTGAGCCATGGACATAGCACTATAGGTGGAATAGAATGGTGGTTGTGGAGAAGACAAAAAGGATAAGATATTCTCACATCAACTAGGCGTATCAACGGGCTATGGAGATGCCCATCAATAGATATCAATGTGAGTGAGTAGGGATTGCCATGCAATGGATGCACTAGAGCTATAAGTGTATGAAAGCTCAACAAAAGAAACTAAGTTGGTGTGCATCCAACTTGCTTGCTCATGATGGCCTAGGACAATTTGAGGAAGCCCATCATTGGAATATACAAGCCAAGTTCTATAATGTAAAATTCCCACTATTTTATGAAAGTGACAACATAGGAGACTCTCTATCATGAAGATCATGGTGCTACTTTGAAGCACAAGTGTGGAAAAGGATAGTAACATTGTCCCTTCTCTCTTTTTCTCTCATTTTTTTATTTGGGCCTTCTTTTTTTTTCTTTTGGCCTCTTTTCTTTTTTCGTACGGAGTCCCATCCCGACTTCCGGGGGAATCATAGTCTCCATCATCCTTTCTTCACTGGGATAATGCTCTAATAATGATGATCATCACACTTCTTATTACTTACAACTCAAGAATTACAACTCAATACTTAGAACAAAATATGACTCTATGTAAATGCCTCTGGCGGTGTACCGGGATATGCAATGAATCAAGAGTGACATGTATGAAAAAATTATGAACGGTGGATTTGCCACAAATACGATGTCAACTACATGATCATGCATCGCAATATGACAATGATGAAGCGTGTCATAACAAACGGAACGGTGGAAAGTTGCATGGCAATATATCTCGGAATGGCTATGGAAATGCCATAATAGGTAGGTATGGTGGCTGTTTTGAGGAAGGTATATGGTGGGTGTATGATACCGGCGAAAAGTGCGCGGTAATAAAGAGGCTAGCAAATGTGCAAGGGTGAGAGTGTGTATAATCCATGGGCTCAACATTAGTCATAAAGACTCACATACTTATAGCAAAAATCTATTAGTTATCAAAACAAAGTACTATGTGCATGCTCCTAGGGGGATAGATTGGTAGGAAAAGACCATCGCTCGTCCCCGACCGCCACTCATAAGGAAGACAATCAGTAAATAAATCATGCTCCGACTTCATCACATAACTGTTCACCATACATGCATGCTACGGGAATCACAAACTTCAACACAAGTATTTCTCAAATTCACAACTACTCACCTAGCATGACTCTAATATCACCATCTCCATATCTCAAAACAATTATCAAGTATCAAACTTCTCATAGTATCCAATGCACTTATATGAAAGTTTTTATTATGCCTAAAAGCAAATTACCATGCTGTTCTAAAGGACTCTCAAAATAATATAAGTGAAGCATGAGAGATCAATTATTTCTATAAAATAAAACCACCACCATGCTCTAAAAGATATAAGTGAAGCACTAGAGCAAAAACTATATAGCTCAAAAGATATAAGTGAAGCACATAGAGTATTCTAATAAATTCCGATTCATGTGTGTCTCTCTCAAAAGGTGTGTACAGAAAGGATGATTGTGGTAAACTAAAAATCAAAGACTCAAATCATACAAGACTCTCCAAGCCAAACACATATCATGTGGTGAATAAAAATATAGCTCCAAGTAAAGTTACCAATGAACGAAGACAAAAGAGGGGATGCCTTCCGGGGCATCCCCAAGCTTAGGCTTTTTGGTGTCCTTGGATTTTACCTTGGGGTGCATTTTGCATCCCAAAGCCTAGGCTCTTTCCACTCCTTGTCCCATAATCCATCAAATCTTTACCCAAAACTTGAAAACTTCACAACACAAAACTTAACAGAAAATCTCATGAGCTTCGTTAATGAAAGAAAACAAAACACCACTTCAAGGTACTGTAATGAACTCATTATTTATTTATATTGGTGTTAAACCTACTGTATTCCAACTTTTCTATGGTTTATAAACTCCATTACTAGCCATAGATTCATCAAAATATGCAAACAACACACGAGAAACAGAATCTATCAAAAACAGAACAGTCTGTAGTAATCTGTATCAAATGCAAACTTCTGGAACCCCAAAAATTCTAAAATAAACTTCTGGACGTCAGAAATTTATCTATTAATCATCTGAAAAAATAATTAACTAAATATCACTCTCCAATAAAAAATGGGAGCAATTCTCGTGAGCCTTAAAGTTTCTGTTTTTTACAGCAAGATCACAAAGACTTTCCCCAAGTCTTCCCAGAGGTTCTACTTGGCACAAACACTAATTAAAAGCATAAAACCACATATAAAAAGAGGCTAGATGAATTATTTATTACTAAACAGAATCAAAAAGCAAGGATCAATAATAAAATTCGGTTGCCTCCCAACAAGCGCTATCGTTTAACGCCCCTAGCTAGGCATAAAATTCAACAATGCTCATATGAAAGATAATAATTGAAACACAAAGAGAGCATCATGAAACATGTGACAAACACATCTAAGTCTAACATACTTCCGATGCATAGGCATCTTATAGGCAAACAAATTATCAAGGCAAGCAAAAACTAGCATATGCAAGGAGGCGGAAAGAAACAATAGCAATCTCAACATAACGAGACGTAATTTAGTGACATGAAAATTTCTACCACCATATTTTCCTCTCCCAAAATAATTACATGTAAGATCATAATCAAATTCAACAATATAGCTATCACAAAACATATTCTTAACATGATCCACACGTATGCAAAGTTGTCACTCTTCCAAAATAGTGGGATTAACATTAACTAAAGTCATGACCTCTCCAAACCCAATTTTATCAAAAATTTCAGAAGATTGAACATTCTCCAAATATGTGGGATCTAAAGTTGACACTCTTCCAAACCCACTTTCAATAATATTGCAAACACTATTATCAATCTCATATTTATCATGGGGCTTAAATAAATTTTCAAGTTCATAAGAAGAATCACCCCAATCATGATCATTGCAACAAATAGTAGTCATAGCAAAACTAGCATCCCCAAGCTTGAGGTTTTGCATATCATTAACACAATTATCATTAAGAGAATTTATGATAACATCATTGCAATCATGCTTTTCATTGAAAGAACTATCAAGTATGGGTGCAATAGCAACGATCTCATGTTTAACATGAGGAAATATAGCAAATTCATCTTCATAAATATTGGCATCATGGCCACAAGAATAGCTAGCATTATGTTCATCAAGGGATATTTCAATCAAATCATCCGAATCATAATTATCTATAGATTCATGCATATCACTTTTTTCTTCCGAAGCAGCGGTCATTCTTTCAACAAATTCTTTGACATAGACATTATGAGCATAGTTTTCATGGCAGTATTTAAGTATGTCAAGATTTTCAGATTCATACAGAGTAATATCATACTTTTCAATCAAAGAAGCAACTTCATAAGCACCCTTAACAGCAACAAATTCTTCAATTTGTTCGATATCGTAGTAACTATAAACACCCTTTGCATAAGAAGATAAGATTTGATTATCATTAAACTCACGTAGGTAGGGGAGGTGTTTTTTAGGGTTCTTAAAGCAACAAGTCAGATCACAAATTTCACAAAGATTCCAAGCATAACATAGCAATCTGTTTATTTGATCACATAAGAGTATCCCTTTTTCAGACAAACGGTGACGCACGAAATGAGCATGCTCATCTAAAGATTTCCCATCAACTAGGCTAGTTGGGGTTTCAGCATGAGCACATAAGGATCGAAGATGATCCAAGTAGAACACTTTAAGTGGATCCATAACAATAGATTTTTAGCAAGCAAATAGAAGGCATATGGAAACACAAAGAAAGATACACACGGGAAGAAGGCGAACAGAAAAAGAGGGCAAATAAAACGGCAAGGGTGAAGTGGGGGAGTGGAAAACGAGAGGCAAATAGAAAATAATGTAATGCGAGGGATAAGAGTTTGTGATGGGTACTTGGTATGTCTTGACTTGTGTGTAGACTCCCTGGCAACGGCGTCAGAAATCCTTCTTGCTACCTCTTGAGCATGCGTTGGTTTTCCCTTGAAGAGGAAAGGGTGATGCAGCAAATCAGCGTAAGTATTTCCCTCAGTTTTTGAGAACCAAGGTATCAATCCAGTAGGAGACCACGCGCGAGTCACCTTGTACCTACACAAACAAATAAGAACCTCGCAACCAACACGATAAAGGGGTTGTCAATCTCTTCACAGCCACTTGCAAGAGTGAGATCTGATAGAGATAATAATAATAATAATAATAAGATAAATATTTTTGGTATTTTTATGATATAAATTGAAAGTAAAGATTGCAAAATAAAATAGATTGGAAACTTGTATGATAGAAAATAGACCCAGGGGCCATAGATTTCACTAGTGGCTTCTCTCAAGATAGCATAAGTACTACGGTGGGTGAACAAATTACTGTCGAGCAATTGATAGGATTGAGCATAGTTATGATAATATCTAGGTATGATCATGTATATAGGCATCACGTCCGTGAAAAGTAGACCGACTCCTGCCTGCATCTACTACTATTACTCCACACATCAACTGCTATCCAGCATGCATCTAGAGTATTAAGTTCATAAGAACAGAGTAACGCTTTAAGCAAGATGACATGATGCAGAGGGATAAACTCATGCAATATGATATAAACCCCATCTTTTTATCCTTGATGGCAACTATACAATATGTGTCGTTTCCCCTACTGTCACTGGGATCGAGCACCGCAAGATTGAACCCAAAGCTATGCACTTCTCCCATTGCAAGAAAGATCAATCTAGTAGGCCAAACCAAACTGATAATTCAAAGAGACTTGCAAAGATAACCAATCATACAAAAAAGAATACAGGGAAGATTCAAATATTGTTCATAGATAATCTTGATCATAAACGCACAATTCATCGGATCTCAACAAACACACCGCAAAAAGAGTTACATCGAATAGATCTCCAAGAAGATCGAGGAGAAATTTGTATTGAGATCCAAAGAGAGAGAAGAAGCCATCTAGCTAATAACTATGGACCAGAAGGTCTGAGGTAAACTACTCACACATCATCGGAGAGGCTATGGTGTTGATGTAGAAGCCCTCCATGATCAATGCCCCCTCTGGCAGAGTGCCTAAAAAGGCCCCAAGATGGGATCTGACGGGTACAGAAGGTTGCGGCGGTGGAATTAGGTTTTTGTGGTGCTCTCTGATGGTTTGGGGGTATGTAGGTATATATAGGAGGAAGAAGTAGGTCGGTGGAGCCATGACGGGTCCATGAGGGGGAGGGCGTGCCCCGCTGCCTCGTGGCCTCCTCGTTGATTGCTTGACGTCCACTCCAAGTCCTCTAGATCACGTTTGTTCCGAAAATCATGCTCCCGAAGGTTTCATTCCATTTGGACTCCATTTGATATTCTTTTTCTGCGGAACATTGAAATAGGCAAAAAAACAGCAATTTGAGCTGGGCCTCCGGTTAATAGGTTAGTCCCAAAAATAATATAAAAGTGTATAAATAAGCACATTAAACATCCAAAACAGAATATAGATACGTTGGAGACGTATCAGAGTACTAACGCGATCTTTGGCATAGCCACTACTACGAGTACAACAACCTTGAGGGCGGCGCCGAGGACGAGGACCTGGTCGACTTCAGCAGGGGGGATGCGGAGTCCACCAACGGCGGCATGTCGCCAGGACAAGTCATCGACGTCTCATTTCACACCGACGATGCATAGACCGGTGCGGCGGCCAATTTGTTAAAATTATGTGTACTTAGGCTTTGTTTTTAATGCTGGTATTTTGTTCGAGCAATGTTTAGGCCAATTGGCTCTGTTTAATTACTAAAATTGCTCGATTCAGTAAGTGTGGTATGCCTGCTGTACGCTCTTTTGTGTGCCCAAATTAGCAAGCGATGTTAAATTATGCAATGGCGTACCCGGGGAAATTTCCACCAAAATATGAATTATCAAACTCATCCCATGCGCGTAAAGCAAAAGAATCGTTTGCGATGCACACAATCATTCAAAGTGAAAGGTCCGGCGGCACCGCGCCCAAAGATTCCCTCCAGATTTCCAAAATTTTGGCCTACCGCCAAAATATCTACCCCTGCCCCCTTCCCCCCTTCCCCACCCCCTTTTCACCCCAACCACAAGTCACATTTCCCCTGTTTCCTCCTTCCTTCCTTCCTAAGCTATAGCCACTTCCTCGCTCTTGCAGTCTCGCATCCTACCGCCGGGGTCGCCATGGTCTGCTACAAAGACCTCTCCAGCGGTTCCTCCTCCGGCGACGACTCCTTCACCACCCGGATATGCCTCTCTTCTCTCTCTCGGGCTATGACTTGGAATGAATGATTTTTACCCGGTAGTCAATTTGAGTCATTTCTTCCTCTTGTAGCTCCCTAGGACCATCAGTGGCAACGAATGGAGCGGGGTGGCTGAAGATCTATCTGCTCATTGTCACCATCAATCTCCATGCGTGAAGCTAGTTGCATTTGATTCTATGGACAGTGGGTGGAAGTTTCTGGCATGTGCAGAGAAGGTTAGACCCTCTTTCATTCTTACAAATCATTTGTTAGATGTGATTCGGACACTGTCACGGTCCCAACCACCACACCTTCAACAAAACGCATCCTAAGACAGTGTCACAGTTTGTACCTACTATCTTAAATTGTTGCCATCTCATCAGCGGTGCCATTAGAAAATTATTTGGCACCGCTTCAGAAGTTTGTGCAGCCAACTTTGGTCCACACATCCGAGCAGCCAAGCAGTAAAATACTAAATCTTTATGGCATGAAGGAAATGGGCATCGGAGCAACTACGTGCTCCGGAGTCCGGGTCCCTGATTTTTTCTGCTGCATCGGCTTGCCAGTGCAGGGCACTGGTGCGAGATGTAGCAACAGTTGTCTTTACCCCAGTTTTGGCATACATAGTGGACGACCTTAGTGCTATTAGTTCTATGTTACTAAAATTGTGCATGTACACATCTGTTAGTATCAATTTGTTGTCATCCAAACACTATTGTTATGTTGTTGCAGTTATATTTACCTTCCTCATAAAATGTTCAATTTGTTATTTATTGTACATGAGTAAGAACTTGTAGCCTCGTTTTAGTTAATTATAGCTTCTGATGTTCCAGAATTTGGTTGTTGTCTCAGTACCAATTATTTCATTTGCATATTGATCTTTTTGAGAAGATATGTCATAATTAACATCTTTCTTCAGTTTTTCAAAATAAGCATAGGTGATTTCTATGTTGGTATAAACCCATTTCCCCAACAATTGTTACTGATCTAGTTTTAAATATCATAGGATGAACGGAAGTGTTCTTACCTGGAGTGGGTTGATCAAGAGTGGCCACAGTCTTTGAAGATGTGCCTAGTGAAGCTCTGGAGCATGTATGAGGAAGAGAACAGACGTAGGCTTAGAGAAACTATTGTCAACGCTGAAGAATATTGGAAGACGTGGGATAAAAAGTTTAAGGTGGAGAATGAGCTCAGATTTTTTAAATGAGACTTTGCTAAGATGGTGTTGGCGAAGGAGGAGGAACTTTCCCAGTTGGACCGTGCAAAACACATTCTTACTGAACTGAAAGCAGAGGTGGATAAGACGAGCCTGGATGATCTCAATTAGGGAAATGAATATATTGTTCTTATGAAGTTGAACTAGCTATATGTTATACCGTGCTGTTTTCATGTAGCTACCGTACTATGATGTTATAATATACTTATGTGCCTGATATGAAATTGGCAAACAGTTGTTCGATATGAAATGTGAATTTAAATAATACTGGAATAATTAATTGTAAACTAATAAACCTGCTAAATGTGTCATGGACCTTTGCAAATGGTTCTAGCAGTAAAAGTGCTTGCGATGGATAGCCCAATGCCACACAGTTTTCTTCATCAAATCACGTGTGATATAGTTGATAAAAGAAAACAGTTAACCAAGGAAGATCGTGTGTGATAGTTACACCTTTCACACACGAGCCTACAAATAAAACTGTGTGGGATGTACGTACGAATGAAAACGTTTTCCCTGGATTGACTGTGTGGGATGTACATAAGAACGGAAACATATTCCTTATATTGACTGTGTGTGATATACATACGAACAGAAATGTTTTTCTAGGATTCACCATGTGGGATGTACATACCTACGGAAATGATTTTCACGGATTACCGTGTGGGATGTACATACCTACGAAAATGATTGGGTTTCGATGCCTCGCCCGATCGCACACGGCCCCAACCTGTGTCCCAAGAGGGCCTATCCCCGACGATTTTTGGGTCGTGTGGGAAGGACCCCCCTATCGCCCACACTCACTTGGCGACAGTTTCAAATGCCATCGCCGAAAGGGGTTAAAAACCGTTTGTTTAGGACCGACATGCACTAGTGCTTATAGGTTCATGGATCCTATCTCAGATTTCATGGCCTCAAGCCATTTCATGGAATCTGGGCTCATCATCGCTTCCTCATAGTTCGTAGGTTCGTCATGTTCAAGTAACATGACCTCCAGAACAGGATTACCGTACCACTCTGGTGCGGATCATACTCTGGTTGACCTACAAGGTTCACTAGTAACTTGATTTGAAATCTCATGATCATCATCATTAACTTCCTCACTGATTGGTGTAGGAATCACTGGAATTTATTTCTATGATGAACTACTTTCCAATTCGGGAGAAGGTACAATTACCTCATCAAGTTCTACTTTCCTCCCACTCACTTCTTTCGAGAGAAACTCCTTCTCTAGAAAGGATCCATTCTTAGCAACGAATATCTTGCCTTCGGATCTGTGATAGAAGGTGTACCCAACAGTCTCCTTTGGGTATCCTATGAAGACACATTTCTCCGATTTGGGTTTGAGCTTATCAGGTTGAAGCTTTTTCACATAAGTATCGCAGCCCCAAACTTTAAGAAACGACAACTTAGGTTTCTTACCAAACCATAGTTCATATGGTGTCATCTCAATGGATTTAGATGGTGCCCTATTTAGCATGAATGCAGCTGTCTCTAAAGCATAACCCCAAAATGATAGCGGTAAATCGGTAAGAGACATCATAGATTGCACCATATCTAATAAAGTATGATTACGACGTTCGGACACACCATTTACGTTGTGGTGTTCCAGGTGGCGTGAGTTGCCAAACTATTCCACATTGTTTCAAATGAAGACCAAACTCATAACTCAAATATTCACCTCCATGATTAGATCATAGAAACTTTATTTTCTTGTTACGATGATTTTCCACTTCACTATGAAATTCTTTGAACTTCTCAAATGTTTCAGACTTATGTTTCATCAAGTAGATATACCCATATCTGCTCAAATCATCTGTGAAGGTCAGAAAATAATGATACCCGCCGCGAGCCTCAACACTCATCAGATCGCATACATCAGTACGTATTATTTACAATAAGTCAGTTGCTCACTCCATTGTTCCGGAGAACGGAGTCTTAGTCATCTTGCCCGGGAGGCATGGTTCGCAAGCATCAAGTGATTCCAAAAGCCCATATGCGTGGAGTTTCTTCATGCTCTTTACACCAATATGACCTAAACGGCAGTGCCACAAATAAGTTGCACTATCATTGTTAACTTTGCATCTTTTTGCTTCAATATTATGAATATGTGTATCACTACAATCAAAGATTCAACAAGAATACACCACTCATCAAGAGTGCATGACCATAAAAGATATTACTCATATAAATGGAACAACCATTATTCTCTGATTTAAATGAATAACAATCTCGCATCAAACAAGATCCAGATATAATGTTCATGCTCAACGCTGGCACCAAATAACAATTATTTAGGTCTAAAACTAATCCCGACGATAGATGTAGAGGTAGCGTGCTGATGGCAATCACATCAACTTTGGAACCATTTCCCACGCACATCGTCACCTCGTCCTTAGCCAATCTTCATTTGATCCGTAGCCCCTTTTTCGAGTTGCAAATATGAGCAACAGAACCAGTATCAAATACCCAGGCACTACTATGAGCATTAGTAAGGTACACATCAATACCATGTATATCAAATATACATTTCACTTTGCCATCCTTCTTATCCGCCCAATACTTGGGGCAATTCCGTTTCAAGTGATGAGTCCATTTGCAGTAGAAGCACTCAGTTTCAGGCTTGGGTCCAGACTTGGGCTTCTTCCCTTGAGCAGCAACTGGCTTACTATTCTTCTTGAAGTTCCCCTTCTTCCCTTTGCCTTTTTTCTTGAAACTAGTGGTCTTGTTCACCATCAACACTTGATGCTCCTTCTTGATTTCTACCTCCACAACCTTTAGCATCGCGAAGAGCTCAGGAATTGTTTTTTCCATCCCTTGCATATTATAGTTCATCATGAAGCCTTTATAGCTTGGTGGCAGTGATTGAAGAACTCTGTCAAAGACACTATCATCAGGAAGATTAACTCCCAGCTGAGTCAAGTGGTTGTGGTACCCAGACATTCTGAGTATGTGTTCACTGACAGAACTATTCTCCTCCATTTTGCAGCTGTAGAACTTGTTGGAGACTTCATATCTCTCAACTTGGGCATTTTCTTGAAATATTAACTTAAACTCCTGGAACAACTCATATGCTCCATGACGTTCAAAATGTCTTTGGAGTCTCGATTCTAAGTCGTAAAGCATGGCATGCTGAACTATCGAGTAGTCATCAGCTTTGCTCTACCAGACGTTCATAACGTCCGGAGTTGCTCCTGCAGCGGGTCTTGCACTGAGCGGTGCTTCCAGGACGTAATTCTTCTGTGCAGCATTGAGCATAATCCTCAAGTTACGGACCCAGTCCATGTAGTTGCTATTATCATCTTTCAACTTAGCTTTCTCTAGGAACGCATTAAAATTCAAGGGAATGGTAGCACGGGCCGTTGATCTACAACAACATAGACATGCAAATACTATCAAGTACTAAGTTCATGATAAATTAAAGTTCAATTAATCATATTACTTAAGAACTCCACTTAGATAAACATCCCTCTAGTCATCTAAACGATCACGTGATCCATATCAACTAAACCATGTCCGATCATCAGGTGAGATGGAGTAGTTTTCAATGGTGAACATCACTATGTTGATCATATCTATTATATGATTCACCTTCGACCTTTCGGTCTCAGTGTTTCAAGGCCATATCTGAATATGCTAGGCTCATCAAGTTTAACCTGAGTATTCTGCACGTGCAAAACTGGCTTGCACCCGTTGTATGTGAACGTAGAGCTTATCACACCCGATCATCACGTGGTGTCTCGACGCGACGAACTGTAGCAACGGTGCATACTCAGGGAGAACACTTGTACCTTGAAATTTAGTGAGGGATCATCTTATAATGCTACCGCCGTACTAAGCAAAATAAGATGCATAAAGGATAAACATCACATGTAATCAAAATATGTGACATGATATGGCCATCATCATCTTGTGCCTTTGATCTCCATCTCCAAAGCACCGTCATGATCTCCATCGTCACCGGCTTGACACCTTGATCTCCATCGTAGCATCATTGTCGTCTCGCCAACTATTGCTTCTACGACTATCGCTACCGCTTACTGATAAAGTAAAGCAATTACATGGCGATTGCATTTCATACAATAAAACGACAATCATAAGGCTCCTGCCAGTTGCCGATAACTTTTACAAAACATGATCATCTCATACAACAATTTATATCTCATCACGTCTTGACCATATCACATCACAACATGCCCTGCAAAAACAAGTTAGATGTCCTCTACTTTGTTGTTGCAAGTTTTACGTGGCTACTAGGGGCTTCTAGCAAGAACCGTTCTTACCTATGCATCAAAACCACAATGATTTTTCGTCAAGTGTGTTGTTTTAACCTTCAACAAGGACCGACCGTAGTCAAACTCGATTCAACTAAAGTTGGAGAAACAGACACCCGACAACCACCTGTGTGCGAAGCACGTCGGTAGAACCAGTCTCATGAACGCGGTCATGTAATGTCGGTCCAGGCCGCTTCATCCAACAATACTGCCGAATCAAAGTAAGACGTTGGTGGTAAGCAGTATGACTATTATCGCCCACAACTCTTTGTGTTCTCTTCGTGCATATATCATCTACGCATAGACCTGGCTCGGATGCCACTATTGGCGAACGCAGTATTTCAAAAAAATTCCTACGATCACGCAAGATCTATCTAGGAGATGCATAGCAGCAAGACGGGAGAGTGTGTCCACGTACCCTCATAGACCCAAGGCGGAAGTGTTTAGTAACGCGGTTGATGTAGTCGAACGTCTTCACGATCCGACCAGTCCTAGCACCGGACGTATGGCACCTCCGTGTTCAGCACATGTTCAGCATGATGACGTCCCGCAAGCTCTTGATCCAGTTGAGGACGAGGGAGAGTTCTGTCAGCACGACGGCTGGCAACGCTAATGATGAAGTTACCGGCACAGAGCTTCACCTAAGCACTACGACAATATGACCGAGGTGTTGAACTGTGGAGGGTGACACCGCACATGGCTAAGAGATCGTCTGTTGTGCTATTGGGGTGCCCCCTGGCCACGTATACAAAGGAGGGAGGGAGAGAGGAGGCCGGCCAGGAGGGGCGCACCAGGGGGAGCCTGTCGGGGGTTGGGTGCGACATATGCCAAAGGATGGCTTATCATGGTGGGGGCGAGTAGGACGTCGCCGGTGCCTGGAAACGGGATGAGGCGAAGACATGCATGCCGGCGAATCTTACCCAGCTTCAGGGCTCTACGGGGAGATAATACCCCTACTGCTGCTCTGTGGGGTCTCCGCATGGTCACTATGGCAAAGTGTTTACACGGTTGCTCCTTGAGCTGTTTTTTGGTGGTGGGAGAGGGCAATGCTAGCTCTCCCCCTTCTATATGATCTGGTCTAGAGCTAATGGGCTCCCACCCTATGCATGGGTGCCCTGGGGGGTTTATATAGGCCTACCCCCCAGGGGTACAATGGTAATCCGGCAGGACACGGGCCCAGCCATCAGCGCCTCTGGCCTTCGTCTTCTCTGCCGACCACTGGGGCCCGCTGACTGGCCTGGTACGGAGCCGACAGGCCGCATCCGCTGCGGGCGGGTCTTGCCGGCTGCTGATTACTGTAGCCGTGCTTCTGATGACGCGGGCTTGATCATGAGGTCGTGGCAACAGCCCCGCCACCTGGCGGGCGATCACTATTGCCACTCTCCATCACATCTTGATTAATGGTACGTGGGCCGCGGGGGAGGGCTCGGCCGACTCCCAGGGGCTGACTCCCGACGGACCCGACTGGCGGTCCTCTTGCAGTCTCCTGGGGTCTCACTGTCTGGTGGGACCCGCTGCCTCGGGGCCGTACAGACAAGCCATCATGGGTGCAGGATTTGGTCATGCGGTGCTGATGTCAGGGCTGGCATGGCAACAGTGCCACGCTGCATGGAGATCTTCTGGGGTACGACGTGCCCATGCCTGCCCTTGGTGAGGGGCAGGAGCGGGCTTCATTATTGCCACTCCCTCGCCCTGTCCCACTTGATGAGGTCGTGGGGGGCGTCGGGCTTGCAGGACGACTCCCCGAAGCCGGCTTCTCTGGAAGCCCCTAGCCAAGAGTCGGCTCTCCCTGAAGTCGTCCCTGGGACTCGGCCGTGAGTGGTCAGTCGGCCACCTCGCCGTTGGCTTCTTGAAGGCGGCTCTTCGTCCTGGGGTCTTGAGGGGCGTAGCCCGCCCGATGCCTTGAAAGGTTCTGGGGCTCGGGATAGCCTACCCGTGGCCCATTACTCCGACAGTAGTCCCCGAAGCTGGTGAGGCGCCGCGGATGATCGGCCGAGAAGCCTCAGCAGTTTCTCTTTCCAGGTACTTGACGCATGGTCTTTGATTGACTTCAGCCGAGCCAACTAGAAGGAGTCGGACTCGCTCAATTTTGACTCACACAAAATTCCGAACGTCCCGGCGGGATTCAAGTAGCGTGCTAGCTAGGCCTCCAGGCCTCCGCCCGTTCTAGGCCTGTCATATGACGACACGTGGCTGGGCTATCCTGCCAGCCTACGTGCGCGACGGGGCAGGCCCATAGGCGGGGCCCACCACTACCGCGCCTCGGTGCCCGAGCGGATCCACTACGGCCCCGGCGGACGGTTGGGATTCCCATGGAGTTACTGCGTGCAGTAACTTTATCATGGACCGTGGGGGTCGTGGGGCCATGGGCGCAGTAAATCCCCACGTCCGCCCCCTCGGCTTCGGAGCCCACGAGGCTATAAGTAGGGGGAAGAGGAGGGCACGCGCGCCCCTCCTTCCCACTACTCCTCGCTCTCTTCCTCTTCTTCTTCTTCGCTCTCTTCCTTCTCACCGCCCCTCGCTCTCCTCCTTCTTCTTCGCTCTACCGCGCGCCCAAGCTCCGACGAACGCCGCGGCGACAGCTCGCGATGAGTTCTTCCTCCACCGCCGCGCCTCCCCCGGTGCGCTCCGGCACTTGGGACGGTTCCGAAGTCCACGACGACCACGTTGAGTTCCTTCGCCGGACTCGTCGGCTCCCCGGCGAGGATCACGTGCGGGTGCGCCTCGCACCGAAGGGGGAGATTTCCCCCGCGCCGCAGGAGGGCGAGCGAGTCATCTTCCGCTCGCACTGTCTGCGCGGGTTGGGGCTGCCGGCGAGCAGTTTCTTCCGATCTTTCCTGGAGTTCTACGGCCTCCAGCCGCACCACCTCACCCCCAACACAGTGGTGCTCCTGTCCGCCTTCATGGCCTAGTGTGAAGGCTTCCTCAGAGTCCTCCCCACCCTCAAGCTCTGGGGGGAGTTCTTCTTCTCCAAGCTCGGCACCCATGCCGCAGGCGTGCCGGCTCAATGCGGCGCCTTCATCGCCGTGCGAAGGTCAGGAGCCGACAACCCCTTCCCCTCCATCTCGCTGATAAAGTCGGTGAAGATGTGGCAGAGATCCTACTTTTACGTCAGGAGCGTCTCCGTGAGGGGGGACTGGGTCAACCTGCCAGCTTTCGAAGCCGGCCCGCCGGCTGGGAGGCTGCCCAACTGGTCATACCGGGCCAAGTCGCTGACGCCTGTGGGAGCCGGCGCCATCGCGCGACTCTGAGTGCTGACGCAGTTGGAGGGTCTGACTGGTTCGGACCTGCTGGTCGCCTTCATGGCGCGCCGAGTTCTCCCACTCCAAGGCCGCCCCCGAAGAAGCCCAAGGGTTCGGCTGCGGCGACCCGGCGGGACGAGGCGGCCGCGAAGGCCATCCGCTTCCGTAAGGAAGTGAAGAAGCCGCCATTAGTGTCCGCATGAGTATTCTATCTTATTGCCTTATTCTTTCTTTGTGACTTTGTCTGAGTCTTTGCTTGCCCCCTTGCTTCAGGGCTCCCCTCACTCTCGAGAGGGTCGCCGACGCCTCCGTCATGGGGTCAGCGGAGACGTCTGCCGCCACTCGGCGGATCGACCCCGCTGCTGACCTCCGGGAGGCGACGGAGCGGAATGCGCAAGAGAAGCGCAACGAAGAGGAGGCCGTTCGCTTGGAGAAGGCAGAGGCCGACAGGGCGGAGGCCTCCTCCAAGAAGAAACTGGCGGAGGCCGAAGCCGCCGCTGCGACGAAGCGGTAGGCTGAGGAAGCCGCACGCCGCCAATCGGCGGAGTTCGTCACCCCGTTTAACTCTGCGCTGCCGCCTCCGGAGTTCACCCTGCAGACTTGAGAAGCCGACGGGGAGAACCCCTCCGTGGAGAGGGAAGGCGGCGACCCCTCTGCGTCGGACGTGAACGTTCCGCCGCCGCCTCCACCGCCGTCTGAAGGTGCGCAAGGCAGGCAGCCAGCGGACCCTCCGGTGCCGCCGACCGAAGACGAGGCCGTGGCGAGGCTACTTCTCCAAGTTGGCTCGCCAACGTGCCGTCGCCTGGAGAAGGCGACTTCGGCACCCCGCCCCTGGAAGCCGGCACCACCAGCTCGGCAATCCCAGATGCCGAAGCGACGAGCGCCGCGCCCATTGGGTGGGTGCGAGGAGGCGGCACAGGTCCATTGAACCAGGCGCTCTTGGATGTCCAGACGAAGCTTCACGCTGAGGGCGACGCTCTCCAGAGCTGCACCAAGGCGTTCCTGGCGTCGCGGGCAGCCGTTCGGGTATGTTTTTTCCTTAGGTTTTTGTTTTCTTGTTGCTCTCTGTGGGGGCGCGCCAGCGCACCCACTTGGTGTAGTCCCCGAGTTTTGGGCTGGCTACTGAGCAGGCGGCCCGGAACTCCAATTGATGAACTCTGGGTATTGACTTTTTGTCTGAAATGCTTGACACAGGATTATCACAACCTCCGCGTCACTTCCTTCAACTGTAACATTGAAGAGCTGGGCAAGCGGACCGCCGATCTGTCGGAGAGCCGGAGTAAGTCCTTTTCCTTCTTCGCGCGGGCGCGCTGGCGCACCAGCGGGCTGTAGTCCCCGAGATTCAGGCCAACTGCTGAGCAGTCGGGCCGGATCTCCTTGGCGACCTTCTTTTCCTGATGACTTAACACCTTCTTTCTTTCTTCTTCTCAGGGGCCAATGCTGCTCTTCAACAGCAGCTGAGCGACGCCAACTCCGCTTTGCGCACCAAAGAGGAGGAGTGTAGCAAGCTCGCCACGGAGCGTGATCTGCTGGCCACTCAATTGGCAGAGCAGAAGGAGCTGCTTGTGAAGGCGCAAAGGGAGGCGGAGGAGACGGAAACCGCCCTCCTGGCCGAGTTCGCGAGCGAGCGCTCCTCCTAGTCTGACAAGGAGGCGTTGCTGGCCTCCGGCTTCCACGAGATTGAAGACATCGTTGATGGTGAGTTTCTTTATTTTCTTTCTTTGAGCTGTCGATTTAAGTCGTGCCGACTCCTGGATTTTGACTTGCTTCTTCGTTTCTTCCTGTCTTTGCAGACTTCTTTCCTGGGCAGTCGCAGGCCGCCATCCAAGCCATCGAGGCTGACCGTGAAGGTCGAAGGGCGGAGGGCGCAGAGATTGCCGCCGACGCCCCCTGAACTCTTGACGAGCACATCCTGAGCATCGAGGCTCGCCTTCGGCCGGCTCATTGGATGTTGCGCCGGCTTCAGCGTGTTGGTGCCCAAGTGATTGCCGCCCTGTGGCCGGACATGCAGGCTCCGCGCACCCCCAGCCTAACGGCCGACTGGCTAGAGGTCGCGACTGGTCGTCTTGAGGCTTGGAAGGGCTCTTCGGCCCGAGCTGGAGCGCGCCGGGCCTTGGAGTTCGTCAAGGTGTGGTATCCGGGGCTGGATCTGGACCTGCTGGCCACGCTTCGGTCGGAGGCCCAGCCGGAGTTGGCAGCTGCGGAAGACGCTCTTGTCAAGCATGCTACGGCGATTGCCGAGTACACCGACACCAGCATCTTCATCCCCGAGCGGTCTGACGACGGCGAGGAGGTACCGCCGGAGTGGTTTGGTATGAAACCAGACTACAGTGAGGACTCGGCGGAGGTGATTGGCTCCAGCGTCGAGGAGGAGGGTGAGGCGGAGGACGGAGGCGAGGCGGAGGCACCAGAAGACGGAGCAGACGGCCAGCCTCAGCTTGACCGTGGCTCCAGCAACGAGCCGCGTATGACTGAGTCGACTGCCGCCGAAGGCGATCAGGCCGAGACTACCCAGCCAGTCGCCCCGACTCCTGATGCTGGCGCCTCCTCCGACCCTCCGAATCTGTCTACTGCTTCCTAAGCTGCCGCTTTATCTTTGTTTTATCTGCTTCAGTAGTCTTTGAAGAACTTGTTAATTCGCACAATTCCACCCGCGGGCTGTATTTTGAACTTCTGCTTGAAGATTCGGCCAAGGGCCTGTGTTATGTAAATATGTTTATCCGAGTTCTATCTTTTCTTGCTCATTTCTCTTTTGACTTTTTTCCTTTGCCGCTTTCTCTTAGTTGCCTGCCTTGCCAATCGGACAGCCGCTCTGCGGACTGTCGCTGGATCAAATGCTTGGCTACTTTGAGAAGGCAAGTACTTAGCCGTTTTTAAGAGTTTTTGAGCAAGTTGAATAGAAGGTGGCAATCCGACTATTCGAGAGTCGTTTTGCGAAAAAGGCTGGAAGCCGTCTTGAGCTATGTTTTATGCTTTGAGTCCTTAACCATTTTTCATGCGAACGCCCATTCTACCTTACCTCTGCCCACCGTACAGTCGCTCTGCGAGCTGCGGCTTCTGACAGAAGACGGTTTAGGTGTTACACACTACTTGTCCGGCTGCAGGAAGCATTTCATAGTGCAAGGCGGCAAGTCTCCGGGCCGACTTGTCGAGCCCGGTGCCAAGCAGCATGACAAAGAATAACATACTTGTAGGCATAATTTTTATCATACAGACAAAAGAGCAGTCCCCGAGCTCGTCTCGGGGGCCCCGAAGTCTTGGTACTTTAATACAGAAGGTAGCATGGTACATACTGCATCAACTGTAAAATCTTCGGAGAAGCTTTGCATTCCATGGCCGCTCTGTCTCCTTGCCGGAGTCGTCCCTCTTGCGTGCTCGGGGCTTCTAAGCGTCAATCGGGTAGTAGGAGTCATTGCCTAGTACTTTGCTGATGATGAAAGGGCCTTCCCAAGGTGCTGACAGCTTGTGCTGGCCGGCTGTTCGCTGGATCAGCCGAAGCACAAGGCCGCCTTCTTGGAAAGATCTTGGCTTGACCTTCCTGTTGTGGTATCGGCGCAGGCTTTGCTGGTAGATGCTGGACCGGCTGAGTGCCAACAGCCAGCCCTCTTCCAGCAGATCGACGCCGTCTTGCCGTGCTTCTTACACTTCCTCCTCGGTGTACATGGTGACTCTTGGGGAGTCGAACTCTACGTCCATTGGGATGATGGCTTCAGCACCGTAGACGAGGAAGAAACGCGTGAAGCCGGTTGACTTGTTTGGAGTCGTGCGCAGAATCCAGAGGACGGATGGTAGCTCATCGAGCCAGCAGCCAGCCGAGCACTCCAGAGGTGAAAGTGCAACTATCCCTAGGTGGTTTTGGTAATTCATAACAACATATAGCTCATTGAGCTAATGCTATTCCAAGATGATTATTTCAGGAAAGCTTAATGATTGGCATGGCATGGATGGTGAAAGTGGAACCCTCAAAATGCTAAGGACAAAGGATTGGCTCAAGCTCAAAAGCTCAAGACTCTTCATTTTATATTTTAGTGATCCAAGATCACATTGAGTCTTTAGGAAAAGCCAATCCTATCAAGGAGGGATGAGGTGTTGCTTAATGAGCCTCTTGCTTCATGTGCTTAGTGATATGCTCCAAAACCCTCAACTACTTTCCCATATCCACATTTGACCTAAACCCTAAGCCAAACTCGGCCCTACCGATTCTTTCAACCCGACGTCACTGAGTTTCACTTGTCATAGCCATTGCCAAACCCTAGCAAATCGGTTCTACCGATAGGGATCTCGGTCTCACCGAGATGGCAATGCAAACTCTCTGTTTCCCTTTCGTAACTTTTCGGTCTCACCAAAAGAGCGGATCGGTCCCACCGAGATTGCAATGTAAATTCAGCGTTTCCTTTTTGTAACTTTTTAGTCTCACCGAAAGAGGAAATCGGTCCCACAGAGTTTACCTGACCAACTCTCTGGTTAGCTTATTACCAAAATCGGTCTCACCGAGTTTGTGTAATCGGTCTCACCGAGATTACGTTATGCCCTAACCCTAACAAAATCGGTCCTACCGAGTTGCATGTCAGTCCCACCGAAAATCTCTAACGGTCACTAGGTTTACTATTTCGGTCTGACCGAGTTTGTTGATTCGGTCCCACCGAGATTGGTAAATTGTGTGTAACGGTTAGATTTTGTGTGGAGGCTATATATACCCCTCCACCTCCTCTTCACTCGTGGAGGGAGCCATCAGAACACATCTACACTTCCAACTCATATGTTCTGAGAGAGAACCACCTACTCATGTGTTGAGACCAAGATATTCCATTCCTACCATATGAATCTTGATCTCTAGCCTTCCCCAAGTTGCTTTCCACTCAAATCTTCTTTCCACCAGATCCAAATCCTATGAGAGAGAGTTGAGTGTTGGGGATACTATCATTTGAAGCACAAGAGCAAGGAGTTCATCATCAACACACCATTTGTTACTTCTTGGAGAGTGGTGTCTTCTAGATTGGCTAGGTGTCACTTGGGAGCCTCCGATAAGATTGTGGAGTTGAACCAAGGAGTTTGTAAGGGCAAGGAGATCGCCTACTTCGTGAAGATCTACTGCTAGTGAGGCAAGTCCTTCGTGGGCGATGGCCATGGTGGGATAGACAAGGTTGCTTCTTCGTGGACCCTTCATGGGTGGAGCCCTCCGTGGACTCGCGCAACCGTTACCCTTCGTGGGTTGAAGTCTCCATCAACATGGATGTAGGATAGCACCACCTATCCAAACCATGGGAAAAACATCTGTGTCTCCAATTGCGTTTGAATTCTCCAAACCCTTCCCTTTACATTCTTGCAAGTTGCATGCTTTACTTTCCGTTGCCAATATACTCTTTGCATGCTTGCTTGAATTGTGTGATGATTGCTTGACTTGTCCTAAAATAGCTAAAATCTGCCAAGAACTAAAATTGGGAAAAGGTTAAGTTTTTATTTGGTTAAGTAGTCTAATCACCCCCCCTCTAGACATACTTTCGATCCTACAAGTGGTATCAGAGCCTTGGGCTCCATTTGCTTTGATTTCCATAGCTTTTGGTGATCATAGCCTTGGTTTCACAACCTAGGAGAGTATGGCGTCTAGCGAGGGAAATTATCACCGTAGAGGTCCTTACTTTGATGGTACTAATTTTGCTAGTTGGAAGCATAAAATGAAAATGCATATTCTTGGACATAACCCCGCCGTTTGGGCTATTGTGTGTGTTGGTTTGCAAGGTGACTTCTTTGATGGGAGAGAACCAAACCGTGAAGCTACCGCGGATGAGTTGAAGATGTTGCAATACAATGCTCAAGCTTGTGATATTCTCTTCAACGGATTGTGCCCCGAAGAATTCGACAAAATCAGCCGTCTTGAGAATGCAAAGGAAACTTGGGACACTTTGATTGATATGCACGAAGGTACCGACTCCGTCAAGGAATCCAAATTGGATGTGCTTCAAAGCCAACTTGACAAGTTCAAAATGAAGGATGGTGAAGGTGTCGCTGAAATGTACTCTAGGCTTGCTCTCATCACAAATGAGATTGCCGGCTTAGGAACTGAAGAGATGACCGATAGATTCATCATCAAGAAGATTCTAAGAGCCTTGGATGTAAAATATGATACCGTGTGCACATTGATCCAAATGATGCCCAATTACAAAGATCTCAAGCCAACGGAAGTAATTGGAAGAATTGTTGCTCATGAGATGTCACTTAAGGATAAAGAGGAACTTCACAACAAATCAAGTGGTGCCTATAAAGTCTCATGTGAAGCCCCTACATCATCAAGTGAGAAACAAAACTTCAATGAAGAATTGAGCTTAATGGTGAAGAACTTCAACAAGTTCTACAAGAGTAGAAGCAAAGATAGAAGCTCCAAGTCAAGGTCCTACAATGACAAAAGATCTTCTAGTCAAGAGCAAAACTGCTACAATTGTGGAAGACCCGGACACTATTCCAATGAGTGTACGGCTCCCTACAAGAGAAGAGAAGACTCTCCAAAAAGAAGAAGCAAAAGAGAAGCATCACCACCAAGAGAGAGAAGGAGTAGAGATGATCGTTATGAACGAAGATACTCACGGAGAAGCAAGGATTCGGAAAGGAAGGAAAAATCATCAAGGAGCTACACAAAACGAAGACATCAAGCTCATGTTGGTGAATGGGTATCCGGCTCCGACTCCGACAACCACTCCGAGAGAAGTTATCACTCCGATTCCGAATATACTCAAGATGAAGGTGTTGCCGGTCTAGCACTTGTGTCAACCAACTCCTACGGCATATTTGACTCGCCAAATGAAGGAATTGGAAGATGCTTCATGGCCAAAGGTCCTAAGGTAACACACCCCGAGTATGTTAATTTTAATAGTGATGAATATGACTTGTTAGGTGATGATGATTTACTTGTTGACAACTCTAGTGATGAATACTATGATGAAACGTCAATTAATCATGCTAATCAAGATAAAACGAATGACAATGATAAGGAGAAGATTGAGGATCTAACTAAAGAACTAAACACTCTTAAGTTAGCTCATGAAACTATCTTCGAAGATCATCGAGAACTTTTAAGAGCTCATGAGAAGTTTCGCTTTGAAAAGGTCAATCTTGAGCAAGAGCATGAGTTTTTAAAGGCAATCAATGATGATCTCCGCAAGAAAAGTTCTTACATTGCCAAGCGTTTACTCTTATCCACTTACATGCCTCAAGTCAAGTCTAGTAACAAGAACAAGAAAGATTCTTCCTCTAGTAGTAACAATGATCATGCTAAATCCAATATTGTTGCTTCTAGTAGTTCTCTTGATTCCACTAATGATTCTCTTAGCCAAGTTACACTTGAGCAAGAAAATAGCTTATTGAAGGGAATTATAGAGAAAGGAGTGTACAAAAGCCTTGCCGGGAGTAAGCAATTTGAGGAAATTGTGCGCAAGCAAGGAAGGCACCGGAAGAATCAAGGTGTTGGTTTTGAACGAAAGTTCAATGCCAATGGAGTTGAGTGGGAAGAAGATCAATACCCCAAGACCACTTCAAGTTCCACTTCATCAAGTACGACTACAACTCCAAGGATTCCCATCAAGATGGTGTGGATCCAAAAGAAGAAGAACTAGAGAGTTCTTGAGGGTGACTCCACCAACATACTTCACTCTTATCATTTTGGCAAGAACAAGTGCAATCAACTTCCACATCTTGCACTAGTTCAAGGAGTCACAAACCCTCTTGTTGGTAAGACAAGGGACAAGGTAACCTAAAAGTTTTCATGGACATCATCTTGTGTGTGCATCACTCTATGTCTATGGATATCCTTGTTTGTTCCTTGTGGGACTAACCCATGTAGGTATTGAAAGTGCAATTCACTCAAATGGATAGCTCCAAGTGATCTACATCAACATTGAGCATCCACATCTTCAACATCTACATGAAGTCATCATCGACAAAACCCAAGGTTAGTTCATCCCTCTTAGGGGGGATATCACATCTAGGGGGAGCTTTACTCTAAGACTTGAGCTAAAGCAACTCTAAAGATGTGGACACAACAATGCTTTATGTAAAAGTGGTAACCCCACTTGAGCTTAAACGATGAGTATGACCTATGATCAAGTGTTCTCACTTGACTCCTAAGTCAATATACTCATATATAGATGACCTAGTCATCGCAAATTGCTTGATAGATGCTAGAATTGGTGGTGCATGCTTTGTCACATATTTCAATTGCCATCTTATTGTGTGAGCATGTTGGTTGCATATTTTACTCATTGGAGGACATCCACTCGTTGTTTTGATTGTTTGGTTTTATTTCCTTTGGCCAAGTGGATGGACAAGAATGCCTAAGAACCTCCTCTAGCTATCTATGATTTTCTCGTCTCAAACGCTATTCATGCTACATCACAAAATTTGATCAAGTCAGATTCGAACCACTCTGTGTGAGGAGCACTCGGAGTCCCCGATTCGTCATAGACTTAAACTTCCAAAACCTCTTTGTGATTCTCGGTCTGACCAATATCCTACTTTCGGTCCTACCGAGATCATTAAGTTGATCTGAATTTTCGATCTCGGTGCAACCGATTTGAATCATTCGGTCACACCGAGTTGCAACAACTGTATACAGTTTTGCATCTCGGTGCCACCGAGTTGTTCCACTCGGTCACACCGACAGGGTCGGGCTATATATAGTCACGGGCAAAAATTTGGAAATTTCTCCGAACCCCTTCACCCGCGCGATAGCTCGCTTTGCCAACATGGTCTCCGGATCATCTCCTCGCCGCCAGCCGCCTCCAGTCGCTAGTCTCCATCGCCGTCAACGGAATTCAACCCCGCCGTTGCCGCCGTAGCGAGTCTCCGCCGAACTAGGGTATGGACTCGATCTTTGTGCTATCCCCAATCTGATTCCTAGCACATTGTGTTCTTAATTATTCTTGCCATGATTGAAACACTCTTATTCAGTCAATGCGTTCGTAGAGTAGGATTGATTCGAAAATTTTAGGGTTAGGTTTCCGCTGAAACCATCTCGGACCCACCGAGTTGAATAACTCGGTCCCACCGATTTGGCTCATGCCATTGCACAAGTGAGACTCGGTCTGACCGAGAATTACTTATCGGTGTGACCGATTTTGGAACTTTGTGAAACCCTAGCAGTCTTGGTGCCACCGAACTGTGACTCGGTCTGACCGAGTTCACTAGTTTGGGTTCCAAAACTGCTTCGGTATCACCGAGTTTAAAAATCGGTAGATCCGAGATGATTTCAGTGGAAAACTAAAACTAAGTTTTTGAATCATTCTTTTGCAAAAATCTCTGCATTTTGTGATGCTCATCCAATCTACCTCATCTATAAACTCTTCACAGGGTCAGCAGTCAGCTTTTACATCATGTCTGATCAGAGTGACAGCCAGAACAGATCAGAAGAGCAGGTGCTCATGAGTGAGGGCACTAGTCCCTCCAGCTCTTCAGATGATGGCAGCAGAAGTACCCCAAGCAATTTGCCAAAAGCTGCCACCAGACAGAGGAAGAAGAGAACTTCAGATTCTGAGGATGAAGATTATGTGGCAGAGGAAGAGGAAGCCACATCAAAGAGAGTTATGCTCAAGAAGGAATTTGGCTCAGCTCAAGGCACAAAGCCAGGCTTAAAAATCAAAAGGCCAGTAGGTAGGCAGCCTATGCCAAAGGCCAGAGCTTCAACTCAGATTCCTGAAAAGCCTGCAACCATAGAGCCAGTTGCTGCTGAAGGAAAGAAAAGGAAGGAAAGGGTCAAGAAGACCGTAGCCAGAGTGCTTGGAAAGGCTTCCATCATGGAAGAAGAGGAAGAAGAAGAGGTTGCTGCACCAGCACCTAAGGCACCTAAGCTTATGGGTGATGCTATCAGGACAGGGACTGCTGCATCCAAGCCCAAAGAAGCACCCAAAGCTGCCTCCAAGCCCAAATTTGCCCCAAAGAGAAATACGAGGAGCATACCTGCAACTGAGAAGAACAAGGCCCCAGTGCCTGAAGCTGCTGAAGAAGATGATGAAGAGCATGTTCTGAGAAAGCTCAAGCCCAAGATCCCAGACCACAATGATGCTCATCCTGTGGCTGAGGACATGAAGCTCAGAAGAGACTCAGGGCTGAGGAAGTGGAGAGAAGCAGATCCATATGCTTCAAGGAGAAGAACTGCTGTTGATTATAGGTTCCACACTAAGGAACATCAGGACTTCTATGAGACAGTTTTGTTGGACAAGAAGCCCATAGTTTGTGACATGAGATAGGTCAATTGGGAGTACATCAAGGAAAATGAAGAACACTACCCTAGAGTATATGACAGCTTCAATGCTTGTGGAGTAGCAGACTTTGTTGGGCAGAAGCTCACAAAGTGGAACGAGGAACTCATTATGCAATTCTACTCCACAACACATTTCTACCCAGATGGAAAGATCACATGGATGTCTGAAGGTACGAGGTACCAATTTACTATTGCTGAGTGGGCACAGCTCATCAATGCCCCAGAGGAGCATGAGGATGACTTGGATATCTATGCCAAGAAGAAGATGGACCACAACTCTATGTCCAATATATACAAGGAAATTCCAAACGAGGCACTTGATACTTTCAAGTTTGGGTCTGTGCATTATCTTCTGTCAGGGCTGCCAACCATTAACTGGATCCTTAGGCACACTCTGTTGCCCAAGTCAGGTGATCACAAGATGATCAGAGGCCATGCAATCAATTTGCTTCATGTATTTGATGTGCCTCAGAAATTCAAGGTCATGAGCCTCATAGTAGAGACTATCAAGAGGACTGCAGCAGATCAGAAGAGGAGCTATGGTTATGCCCCTCAGATCCAGGAGCTCATTAACTCCAAGATGGGCACAGGCATATACCTACTGGACAAGGAACACCTGCCCATCCATCCAGATTTTGAGGACAATCAAGTTGTCATGAATGAGAATGAACCATCATTAGTTCAAGCACAAGCACAGAAGGAGAAGGCAAGGAAGGAGAAAGCTGCCAAGATGCCAACTCAAGAGGAGGCATCTGAGTATTTCTTGAAACCCAAACAAGAGCAGCTTGGTTACTTGATTGCATCCACACTGAGGATTGAGCAAGGACTGGCCACCCTCACTCAGAACCAGCAGAGCTTAGAGAGGATCATGGAACAAAAGTTCTATGACTTGGATGTCAAAGTAACAGAGATTCAGTCTGCAGTGGAACAACTTCAGGATGACATGTAGGAGAGGAGAGGCAAGACTACAACTGATGCATTTGCCAGAGTGCCAAGAGCTCAGAGATCACATGTAGTGCCAGTTGCTGACACCAGAGCCACCACTTCTGCACCAGCTACAGCTTTAGTTCCACCAGCTCCAGCATCTACTTCAGCCTCAACTCCAACCATGTCTACAGAAGGCTTCATCCTTGGAGTGCTCCGGACTCCACCACCACCAGAAGATGAAGCCTGAGAGTCGATCTAGCACTATGCATTTTCTAGGAACTTTTTGGTAACTTGTTGCCAAAGGGGGAGAAAAATGTATAGATCATAGGCTTCGAGAGAGAAAGTGTTGCTTTTATTCTCTCTTGCTTTATTTGGTGGTTTTTCGAACTTTGTTTGCTTTTCAGTGCTTGAGATACTATGCCGTTATCTGTGAGACATTGATGATCATGTGTTTGATCATAAGCTACACTTAATGCTTGGTGAATGCTATTATCTTATCTATCTTATGTGATCATTCACTTTCCTTGGTGATGAGTGCATGTATTTCATTCTTATCATTTTAAGCGCTCCACCAAGATGTATGTGACATGGAAGGGTAACCCATGACTCTAACTCTTTGTGCATTTGCAGTCCAGAGCAACTCTTAAATATGCACAAATTTAGGGGGAGCTCTTACTTATCACATACTTCTCAAAGGGACGATGTTTTTCATGCTTATTATCATTTGTCGAAGCTTTGATCTATATGTTGTCATCAATTACCAAAAAGGGGGAGATTGAAAGTGCAACTATCCCTAGGTGGTTTTGGTAATTCATAATAACATATAGCTCATTGAGCTAATGCTATTCCAAGATGATTATTTCAGGAAAGCTCAATGATTGGCATGGCATGGATGGTGAAAGTGGAACCCTCAAAATGCTAAGGACAAAGGATTGGCTCAAGCTCAAAAGCTCAAGACTCTTCATTTTATATATTAGTGATCCAAGATCACATTGAGTCTTTAGGAAAAGCCAGTGCTATCAAGGAGGGATGAGGTGTTGCTTAATAAGCCTCTTGCTTCATGTGCTTAGTGATATGCTACAAAACCCTCAACTACTTTCCCATATCCACATTTGACCTAAACCCTAAGCCAAACTCGGCCCTACCGATTCTTTCAACCTGGCGTCACCGAGTTTCACTTGTCATAGCCATTGCCAAACCCTAGCAAATCGGTTCTACCGATAGGGATCTCGGTCTCACCGAGATGGGATTGCAAACTCTCTGTTTCCCTTTCGTAACTTTTCGGTCTCACCGAAAGAGCGGATCGGTCCCACCGAGATTGCAATGTAAATTCAGTGTTTCCTTTTTGTAACTTTTCGGTCTCACCGAAAGAGCAAATCGGTCCCACCGAGTTTACCTGACCAACTCTCTGGTTAGCTTATTACCAAAATCGGTCTCACCGAGTTTGTGTAATCGGTCTCACCGAGATTACGTTATGCCCTAACCCTAACAAAATCGGTCCTACCGAGTTGCATGTCAGTCCCACCGAAAATCTCTAACGGTCACTAGGTTCACTATTTCGGTCTGACCGAGTTTGTTGATTCGGTCCCACCGAGATTGGTAAATTGTGTGTAACGGTTAGATTTTGTGTGGGGGCTATATATACCCCTCCACCTCCTCTTCACTCGTGGAGAGAGCCATCAGAACACATCTACACTTCCAACTCATATGTTCTGAGAGAGAACCACCTACTCATGTGTTGAGACCAAGATATTCCATTCCTACCATATGAATCTTGAGCTCTAGCCTTCCCCAAGTTGCTTTCCACTCAAATCTTCTTTCCACTAGATCCAAATCCTATGAGAGAGAGTTGAGTGTTGGGGAGACTATCATTTGAAGCACAAGAGCAAGGAGTTCATCATCAACACACCATTTGTTACTTCTTGGAGAGTGGTGTCTCCTAGATTGGCTAGGTGTCACTTGGGAGCCTCCATCAAGATTGTGGAGTTGAACCAAGGAGTTTGTAAGGGCAAGGAGATCGCCTACTTCGTGAAGATCTACCGCTAGTGAGGCAAGTCCTTCGTGGGCGATGGCCATGGTGGGATAGACAAGGTTGCTTCTTCGTGGACCCTTCGTGGGTGGAGCCCTCCGTGGACTCGCGCAACCGTTACCCTTCGTGGGTTGAAGTCTCCATCAACGTGGATGTAGGATAGCACCACCTATCCGAACCACGGGAAAAACATCCGTGTCTCCAATTGCGTTTGAATTCTCCAAACCCTTCCCTTTACATTCTTGCAAGTTGCATGCTTTACTTTCCGCTGCCAATATACTCTTTGCATGATTGCTTGAATTGTGTGATGATTGCTTGACTTGTGCTAAAATAGCTAAAATCTACCAACTAAAATTGGGAAAAGGTTAAGTTTTTATTTGGTCAAGTAGTCTAATCACCCCCCTCCTCTAGACATACTTTCGATCCTACAAGAGGCTCGATCAGCCGAGGCTTGATGCCGGACAGGATGAGGCCGTTTGCTCGCTCCACCTGGCCATTTGACTGTGGATGGGCGACCGACGCTAGGTCCAGTCTGATGCCCTGTGTTGCACAGAAACGGGCCAAGGCGCCTTTGGCAAAATTTGTGCCGTTGTCGGTGATGATGTTGTGTGGTATGCCGTACCGAATTGTGATATCGGAGATGAAAGTCACGGCAGTTGGACCGTTCAGTTTCTTGATTGGCTTCGCTTCTACCCACTTGGTGAACTTGTCCATTGCGACAAGTAAGTGAGTTAAGCCACCTCATGCTGTCTTGAATGGTCCCACCATGTCTAGACCCCAAATTGCGAAAGGCCAGGCAATGGGGATGGTGTTGAGTGCAGAAGCCGGCTGGTGCGGCTTGGAGCTGAACTTCTGGCACCCTTTGCATTTTTGTACCAACTCCTTGGCCTCTTCCAAGGCAGTTGGACAGAAGAAACTATGTCGAAAGGCTTTGGCGACGAGTGTTCTTGAAGCCGCATGGTGGCCGCACTCGCCTTGATGGATGTCTTTGAGAATCGCTTGGCCTTGCTCTAGCTCTACGCAGCGCTAGTAGACAGCAGTGACGCTGTGCCTGACCAGCTCTCTGTTGACTATGGTGTAGGCTGCCGCCCGGCATTGTATTTGTCGAGCTGACGTTTCATCAGTTGGTAGCTCTTTGTTCACCAGGAGTTTGAGGATGGGCTGGGCCCATGAGGGTGCTGCTATTTCTTCGACTGCCAGAACTGCGACTTGGACGAGGGCGGTTGGGCTGGGAGGCGGCGGGTTGGAGTTAACAACCGCTTGCTGGTTTAATGAAGTCCCCAGGCCGACTGGCGCGGCCCTTGGGCCGAGTTCTGGAGTCTTCGAGTCCGCTGCCGCAGTCCCCGGGCCGGGCTTGACTGTGGCGGCTTTGGAGTCATCCGCCAAAGTCCCCGTACCGACTGTCAGGGATTTGGAGTCGGATCTGACGTCTTCGGGAGGAGCCGGCACAAAAATGGAGTCTGATTCTGGTGAAGGCTTGACAGACGGCTTGAGGAGGCGTTGAAGGGCGACGCCAGATGGTATTGCTTGGCGGGTAGAGCCGATTCGTGCCAAGGCGTCTGCTTGGTCGTTGTCGTTTCTTGGCACATGAAGGAACTCGCACCCTTTGAAATACCCGCTGAGTTGCTGCACGAGGAAACGGTAACTCGCCATGTTTGCATCTTTCGCGTCCCAGTCGCCAGATGACTGCTGGACCACTAAGTCCGAGTCGCCATAACACAAGATCCGATGGATGCCAAGTTCTTTGGCAAGCCGGAGCCCATGAATGAGCACCTCGTACTCGGCAGCGTTGTTGGAGGCGGCAAAATGGATTTGCAGTGCATATTTGAGGTTGTCGCCTTTATGAGAGGTGAGGACGACGCCGGCTCCCAAGCCGGTGCGCATCTTGGACCCGTCAAAGTGCATCCGCCAATGGGTGGAGTCAGGCGCTGGAGGCAGGTACTGTGTCTCGGCCCAATCGACGAGGAAGTCGGCCAGTGCTTGTGACTTGATAGCGGTGCGGGGCTGGTAGTAGATGGTGTAGGGAGCCAGCTCTATGGCCCACTTGGCCACTCGGCCAGAAGCATCTCGGCTACCAATGATCTCGGCAAGTGGGGCCGTGCAGACCACCATGATTGGTTGCTCTTGAAAGTAAGGGTTTAGTTTCTTGGCAGTAAAGTGCACGCCATAGCACATCTTCTGGTAGTGGGGGTAGTTCTGCTTGGAGGTCGACAGTACCTCGCTCAGGTAATATATCGGTCTCTGGATAGGTAGCGCCTTGCCTTCCTCCTTGCGTTCCACTACAATGACCATGCTGACTACTCGGCTGGTGGCGGCGATGTACGGGAGCATAGGTTCCTTTGGGGTTGGAGCTGCCAGGACCGGTGGAGTAGTCAGCGTCTTCTTTAACTAGAGAAAAGCTTCGTCTGCCTTATGGTTCCACTCGAAAAAAGTGGTCTTCTTCATGAGTTGGTATAAGGGAAGAGCTTTCTTGCCCAGCCGGCTGATGAATCGGCTGATTGAAGCCAAGCAGCCAGTGAATTTTTGCACATCCAGCAGTCGGCTGGGTACCTCCATTCTCTCAATGGCCTTGATTTTTACTGGATTGCATTCTATGCCGCATTCAGAGACCAGGAAACCGAGGAGCTGGCCGGCTGGTACTCCGAAGACGCACTTCTTGGGGTTGAGCTTGATCTGGAATCGGCGCAGGTTTTCAAAAGTCTCCTTGAGGTCTTCCAGCAGTGTTCCATGCTTTTCCGTGTTCACCACCACATCATCCACGTAGACGTGGGCGTTCTTGCCGATCTGCTTGAGGAGGCACTTCTGCATGCAACGTTGAAAGGTGGCGCCGGCATTCCTTAAGCCGAACGTCATGGTGAGGTAGCAGAAAACTCCAAACGGCGTGATGAAGGCGGTCTTCAGTTTGTCAGCCGGGTTCAGCTTGATCTAGTGATATCCTGAATATGCATCCAAAAAATTCAACAGCTCGCATCCGGCTGTGGAGTCTATCACTTGATCGATTCTTGGTAGAGCAAACGGGTCCTTCGGGCAGGCTTTGTTGAGGCTCATGTAGTCAATACACATTCGCCACTGCTTGTTCTTCTTCAGTACCAGGACCGGATTTGCTAGCCATTCTGGAAAGAACACTTCCATAATGAAGCCGGCTGCTAGGAGTCGGGCTATCTCTTCTCCGACAAATCTTCTCTTCTCTTCTGACAGGCGGCGCAGGGGCTGCCTGACCGGCTTCACGTCAGACTGGACATGTAACTTGTGCTCGGCAAATTCCGTCGGTACACTAGGCATGTCTTTGGGGGACCATGTGAAGATGTCCCGATTCTCACGGAGGAAATCGACGAGCTCGCCTTCCTATTTGTTGTCGAGGTTTGCACCTATGACAGCGTACCTCTCTGGGTGCTCCGAATCCAAGGGTATCTTCTTTGTCTCTTTGGCCGGCTTGAACAAACCTTCAGCTTCCGACTCCTTCGGGTTCGGCGATACCTCCGGCTGCTTGCCGGCCATCGCCACAACTCGTTCAAGGAGTCACTTCTCGGCTGTGATCACCAGGGACTCAGCCAGCCGACTGCTCTCAGCCGCACGGGCAGACGACTTCCGGTAGTCGCCGGCCATAGTCAGAATTCCCCAGGAGCTGGGCATCTTCATCTTGAGGTAGGCGTAGTGGGGGACCACCATGAACTTGGCCAAGGTGGATCGGCCAAGTAGCGCATGGTATGGGCTCTCGAGGTCCACCACCTCAAACCAAACTGACTCTCGGTGGAAGTGATCTTTGTCTCCAAAGAGAACGTCCATCAGGATCTTGCCGATTGGTCAGCAGGAAAGCCCAGGAACAATGTCGTGGAACACAGTCCGGCTGTTCTGAAGCTGTCTTTACTTGATTCCTAACTTCTCCATGGTGTCCTTGTATAGGATATTGATGATGATGCCTCCGTCTATCAGAACTCGCGAGAAACGCGCAGCTCGTCTATCCGTAGCAAAGGTGGCGTCCAAGACCAAGGCATAGGAGCCCGGGCTCGGCATCACCTCTGGGTGGTCAGCCCTGCTCCAGCTGATGGGTTTTTCGGACCAGTGCATGAACTCAGGCGTCTCTGATGCCACCGCATTCACCTCTTGTCGCTGCAGCCGCCTGCGGCGTCGATCATCAGCCATGCTGGTAAACACCACGTAGGCTCCATGTTCTTCAGGGTATTCATCTTGTACTGCACCGACTGGCCTGACAGCCGGCTGCTGGGGCGGGGGCGGAGGCGGCTGCCCAGCAGACGGGGGTGGCAGAAGGCCGTCTCCCTTAGCGATCCTGGTAAGCCAGTACACTTCCGGGAGGTGTGGTTCGACGGCTTCGCACCGCTATGGAACTTGCAAGGTCCATCCAGGGTCTGCTCATAGGAGAAGGCCGGCAACCAGTTTGGCTTGCCGCCTTTCTGACACTTGGGCGGAGGCTGCTCATCTGGTTGCTGGGCTTCAACAGCCGCGACCTGCCGGCTGCTGGAAGCCGGCTGCGGGGCCTTGCGCTTGTGGTTGCCCTGCTGTTGTCGCCGGTTGGCGTCTCCCGCCGGAGTTCTTGGAGCTTGAGGGGCCACTTTGCCAGTCGTGCTGATTTGAATCTCTGCCTTCATGGAGGAGTCGGCCATTGCGTACTTGTCCGCTATGATCAGCAGCTCGTCGAGGGTTTCTGGCTCGTCGCAGAGGGGCTTGTGCTTGAGGAGGGTGCCTTCTCTACATCCGGCCATGAAGTACTCAATGGCCTGCACCTCATGCACGCCCTCGTAGGAATTCCGAAGTTCGGCCCAACGCGTGAGGTAATCGCGAGTCGACTCGTCGGGGCCTTACACGCACAAGGAGAGCTCACGAGGCTTGGGAGGACGCTTGTACGTGCTGGTGAAGTTGCGAACAAACGCTTCGGTGAAGTCGACCCAGCTGTTGATGCTGCGGAGCTTCAGACTATTCAGCCATGTCCGGGCCGTGCCCTAGAGCATGAGCAGAACGTAGTTTACGGCGACACGCTTGTTGCCGTTTGCTATGCTGACAGCCGTGGAGTAGTCGACTAGCCAGTCTTCCGGCTTCACGAAGCCGGTATACTTGGGCGTGTCTCTCGAGATCGTGAATCCTCTAGGAAAGGTCTCGTCTCTAATGCGGGGCCCGAAACAAGGCGGACCCAGCTCGTCGAGGAGCCACTGGACCCGCTCCGTCATCAGGCGGCGTTCTTCGCCCTCGAAATTGTCCAGCTCGTCCGCTGCTACTTGGGCGGCTCGGATGTTCTCCGCTGGTGTAGCGTACACAGGGCGGCTTGCCCCGAACAGGCTGGCGATGGCTACACCGTGCTGTTGGACCGTGCCAAGGCGGCTAGGCCCCACCGGGGCCAGCGAGCCGCCAACGGCGTGATCCATCTCCCGCAGATAGGCTTCTGACAAGCGTCTCATGTTGGCCAGCTTCTTCGCGCCTTCAACGAGCTGAAGGCAGCGTGCCTCCAGCGTCTCTGCGTCAGCGTCATCCGGAATGGGCGCAGTTAGGTCTTGCAGCGCCGCGCCGAGTGAGTCGTGCGCTCCTCCGCCGGGGAGCTCGTCATGACTGATGACGCGCACCTCGGTGACGGTGCTTCCGTCGCTCTCCGCGCGAGGGAGAGGTTCGTCGTAGATCACCACATTAGTGGGGAACGCGTCGAGTGACGCGGTGTCGGAGTCGACCAGCATTGGGTCGGTGGAGCCCACGGACTCCAAGTCTATGGCAGGCTCGCCGAAAATGTGGAGTTGATCGAGGAGGCCCGCGAGGAGGTTCTCGGAGCCGCCCGTGCCTGCGTTGGATGCAGGCTCGTTGGAGAGGCGAACCTCGCCTACAAGTTCGGCCGGACAGCTGGCTGCGCAGGCGATCTCAGCGCCGCGCAGCGCGTCGACGCAAACTCCATCTGGCGTGCCTAGCTGGCTGCGCTCGCCAGGGAGGAAAAGGGTTCACGTCTAGAATAGGTCTCCGGACGACGGTGCACCAGGCCCCACGGTGGGCGCCAAATGTCAGGGGTTGGGTGCGACATATGCCAAAGGATGGCTTATCATGGTGGGGGCGAGTAGGACGTCCCGGTGCCTGGAAACGGGATGAGGCGAAGACATGCAAGCCGGCAAATCTTATCCAGCTTCAGGGCTCTCCGGGGAGATAATACCCCTACTGCTGCTCTGTGGGGTCTCCGCATGGTCACTATGGCAAAGTGTTTACATGGTTGCTCCTTGAGTTGTTTTCTGGTGGTGGGAGAGGGCAAGGCTAGCTCTCCCCCTTCTATATGATCTGGTCTAGAGCTAATGGGCTCCCACCCTTTGCATGGGTGCCCTGGGGGGTTTATATAGGCCTACCCCCCCAGGGGTACAATGGTAATCCGGTAGGACACGGGCCCAGCCATCAGCGCCTCTAGCCTCCGTCTTCTCTACCGACCGCTGGGGCCCGCCGACTGGCCTGGTATGGAGCCGACAGGCCGCGTCCGCCGCGGGCGAGTCTTGCCGGCTGCTGATTACTGTAGCCGTGCTTCTAATGACGCGGGCTTGATCACGAGGTCGTGGCAACAGCCCCGCCGCCTGGCGGGCGATCACTATTGCCACTCTCCATCACATCTTGATTAATGGTACGTGGGCCCCGGGGGAGGGCTCGGCCGACTCCCGAAGGACCCGACTGGCGGTCCTCTTGCCGTCTCCTGGGGTCTCACTGTCTGTTGGGACCCGCTGCCTCGGGGCCGTACAGACAAGCCATCATGGGTGCAGGATTCGGTCCTGCGGTGCTGATGTCAGGGCTAGCATGGCAACAGTGCCACGCCGCATGTCGGGTGGTAGGTGCGACATATGCCAACGGGTGGCTTATCATTGTGGGAGCCAGTAAGACATCGCCGGTGCCTGGAAACGGGATGGGGCGAAGACATGCACGCCGGCGAATCTTACCCAGCTTCGGGGCTCTCCATGGAGATAACACCCCTACTGCTGCTCTGCGGGGTCTCCGCATGATCACTAGAAGGACAAGTAACTACACAATGCTCCTTGAGCTGTTCGGTGGGAGGAGAAAGAAGGGTCGGCTGGCCTGCTTCTTCTCCTTGTGAGGTGTCTAAAACTAGCTGGGGGTCGAACCCTTTGCATGGGCGCCCTGGGGGGTTTATATAGGCCTACCCCCCCGGGGGTACAATGGTAATCCGACTGGGCGCGGGGCCCAGCCGTCTGTGACTGCGCTCACCGGCTTCTGTGCCGGCCGCTGGGGCCCGCCGACTGGTGGGCCCCGCCGGCTGCCGGCCCCTTGGTCGACAGGCAGGCCCCACCGTCCAGGACTTGGTCGGTGGCTGGTCACTGTTGCTCTATCTTGGCGACATGGGCTTCGTCGTGGTAGGCGTGGCTACAGTACCGCCACCCGGTGGGTGATTGCTGTAGCCTCACCGCGTCTTGTCTCCTTAATGGGGCGTCTCCTTTGAGGAAGGCGGCAAGCCGGATGCGGGGAGCCGGCTCTGTGTTGGGCCGACTAGGGGAGGCATGGCTGCCTTCGGGTGTCTCTCTGCCCGAAGGGGCCCACCGCCCGTGGGCCGTACTGGCAGTCCATCGTGGATGACATCAGGGTCAATATGGCAATAGTGTTGCGCCGGACGGGTCATGGCTACCCGTGCGGCGCACTGTGCTGGTCGTGCTCCGGGATTTGGGGGTGGTAGGCTTCACTGTAGCCACGCCCCGTCACACCGCCGTTAGGTGGATGCAAACTTTGAGGGTACGGTCTCGACCGCTTTGTGGGAGCCGGCTTCTTGGAGTCAGCCTTCTCGCGGCCGGCTTCTCGAAGCTGGCCCTCCCGTGGCCTCCTTCGTGGGGGCTAAAGTCGGGCCACCTTCTGACAACCGGCCTGGGTGACGGCCAGTAAGGGGAAGGCGGCCCCATGTTTTGGGTTCTTGAGAGCCGGACGGGCTCGTAATTTTTTCAGAAGGGCCAAGGGAAGCCGGCCTGGCTACCCATGGCTATTTACTCCGACAGTAGTCCCCGAAGCTGATCGAGCTTCGAGGCGGTCAGAGGGACGAGAAGCTTGGTCAGCTTCCTACCCTGAGGAGCCGGCTTTGCTGGTGTATGCCGATTTCGGAGAGCTCTGTGTCTTGCAGGTGGGAAAGTGGTTGACCCGCATGCTGACCGCGGGCCCTCCCGCGGGCCATGTGGCAGCAAAACCCTGCCAGTGCACGCGCGACGGGACGCCGCCGTAGGCCCGGGCCCGCCACTCCTAGGCCTCGGCCCGAGCGCTGATCTTCTGCGGCCCAGGTGGACCGCTCGCCTCCCGGGGCAATTTTATTTCGCCGTTAGGGTGCAATAAACGCGGGACGTGGGGGAGTGGGCACGGTCGATCCCCACGTTTCCCCACGCCACGCCTCCTCGGCTCCGCCACGCGAGCCTATAAGTAGGGGGAGGGGAGAGACAGAGGTTCGCACACTCTCTCTCACTCCGCCCCTCCTCGTCTTCCTTTCTTCCTCTCGTTGCCGTCGTAGCTTCCCGTCTCAGCGCCGCCGCGCCGCCACATCGTCTCGTTCCCATGGCGCTATCGAGCTCGTGGGACGGCTCCAACGTCCATGAGGACCACGTTGAGTTCCTCCGCCTGACTCGGCGCCTGCCCGATGCCAACCTCATGCAGGTCCGCCTGGCGCCGGAGAAGGAGATCTCGCCAGCACCGGAGGAAGGCGAGCGGGTCATCTTCCGCTCGCACTTCCTGCGCGGCTTCGGCCTTCCGGCGAGCGGGTTCCTGCGCTCCTTCCTCGAATTCTACAATCTTCAGCTGCATCACCTCACGCCCAACGCGGTGATGCTGCTGTCGGCCTTCGTCTCTCTCTGTGAAGGTTTCTTGGGGGTGCTCCCCACGCTGGAGCTCTGGGGGGAATTCTTCTAGAGCAAACTCGGCACCGTCGTCGCAGGCGTGCCCGCCCCCTGCGGGGCCTACGTCGCCATGAGGAGGTCGGGCGAGAACAATCCATTCCCATCCATCCCCCTGATCCAGTCAGTGAAGCTCTGGCAGAAGTCGTACTTCTACGTGAAGAACGTCGCCCAGCGAGGAGACCACGTCAACTTGTCGGCTTACGTAGCCGGCCCGCCGGCTGGGAGGCAACCCTCATGGAGTTTCCGGTCTAGGTCACTGTCTCAGGCCGGGAACGCAGCCGTCTCCCGGCTTCGAGTGATGATCCAGTCGGAAGGCCTGACCGGAGCCGACTTGGTGGCCGCCTTCGTGGAGCGTCGGCTACTTCCTCTCCAAAGCCGGGCCCACATGATGTGTCAGATGAGCGGCCGCTTCGACCCAAGCCGGCTGAGCACCAGGGAGATGCCTCATTCGGAGGTGTCGTACATGGTGAATCATATCTCCAATTGCAAGCTCGCCGAGGACTGGCGATACGGCAAGGCGCCGTATTCTCGCGCCAACCCTCTGCCCGTGGTAAGCTTTCTTCTCTTTCTTCTTTTTGTTGGTAGCCGGCCTCATGATGGCCGGCTTCTGATCAGTCGGTTCTCTTTAGCAGAACCCCCTCCTTCCACCGTCGACCGGGGCAACAGGGATAGAACGCCAGTACATCCCCGACCGCGCGGTGGATGACGTCGACGACCCGGATTTGGGAGCGGCCGCCATGGAAGACGCCATCGTGGGGGACAACAACGAGCCTGGAGGCACAGGGCTTACTGCCGGCTTTGAGGACTGGCCGGATGATGCCGAAGTCGAAGTCGCCCCGCATCGCCAGTCGGCGCCTGACCATCAAGGCGCGGGCTCGTCCACCGCGCCGGCTATCAGCGGCGGCGCACAGAAGCGCCGGGCCACGTCAATCCTCTTTGGCAGCCGGCCGAAGAAGTCCAAGGCCTCCACCGCGGCGACCAAACGAGATGAGGCGGCCGCGAAGGCGGCCCGCTTCCGCAAGGTGGTGAAGCAGCCTCAGGCGGTCTCAGCGTAAGTCGTCGATTGCTTGGACGCATGCTTTTCATTGTTCTCTTCTGTTGAACACTCTTCCTAACCTTTCCCCGCTCGCTGGACAGGGCGCCGCTTTCCCTTGAGCGGGGTCCGGGCGGCTCCGTAGTTGGGCCGACTGGAGGGTCTTCAGGCTCCCGCCGCGTGGACCCCTGCGCCGACCTTAGGGAGGCCACGGAGCGGAACTCCCATGAGGCGCTGGAGGAGCGGGAGGCGGCGGAACGAGCGGCCGCCCAGGCGGCGAAGGAGCAGGCCGACGCGGCAGCCAAAGCCCAGGCGGAGGCGGCGGCCGCGGAGACGGAGGCGGAGGGTTCACGTAACCAGCCTCCGCTGCTCGCCATTCCCCTCCGAGCCGTGGCCCCTGACACCCCATTGCCCCTGGCGGAGGAAATCGGCCAAGACCCGCCGCTGATGGAGAGGAGGGAGGACCCCGCGGTCTTCGCGGAGAGCGTGCCGCTGGCAGCGCCAACCGGAGCGGGCCAAGGCGGCCAATCATCAGCGGCGCCGGAGGAGCCGACCGGGGGTGAGCCGGAGGTCGGAGCCGGCCTCGAGGTGCAGCCGGTAACGCGCCGGCACGCAGGGGGAGGCGCTGCTGTGCCGGAGTCGCGCCGAGTTGTGAGCACCGGCCAGTCGGCGGAGGCCCTGGAGGCGGCCAGCACCGCCACGTCCGAGTGGACTCCCAGCGGGGGGACTGACGAGCTGAACATGGCGGCCCAAGAGGTCCGGAGCCAGCTGCAAGCTCAGGCCGCCTTGCTGCAGCAGTACACCCAGGAGTTCCTTTCAACGCAGGCCGCCATCCGGGTGAGTCTTTTATCCTTGGTCGCTTTGTTCTCTTGATTTCTTCCGTGGGGGCACGTCAGCGCACCCACTGGGTGTAGTTCCCGAGATTCGGGCTGACTACTGAGCAGTCGGGTCGGATCTTCCTTGACGACTACCTTATTCTCGCCTCCTGTCTGATCTTCTAGGAGTATCATAACTCCCGCGCTGCCGCCTTCAACTCCCAGGCTCAGGAGTTGGGTCGGAAGACCGAAGACCTGGTCAACAGCCGAAGTAAGTGCTTGATCTTGTTTGTCTCCTGTGGGGGCGCGTCAGCGCACCCATTGGGTGTAGTCCCTGAGATTCGGGCCGACTGCTGAGCAGTCGGGTCGAATCTTCCTTGACGACTTTTTCCTCATTGGTTTTTTCTTTTGTCTTTCGTGCCTTCAGGGGCCAACGCCGACTTGAGGAGGGAGCTTGGCGAAGCGCAGGCCGCCCTTCGCACCAAGGATGCTGAGTACGCTGCCTTGGTCCAGGAGCGTGACCGTCTGGCCAAGAAGCTGGTTGACCAGGAGGAGAGCCACAAGGCGGCCCTGAAGAAAGCGCAGGATAGCGAAGCCGCCCTGAAGGCAGAGTTCAAGACCGAGGCGGCGGGCTGGGCTGAGACCCGGCAAGCGCAGAACAAAGGCTTCGGCCGCATCGAGGACTTGATCGACGATAAGCCGCCTTCCTCGCTCCTCTCCTGCCCCCGGCCGCCTGGTTTTTGCTCTGACTTGTGCTGCTTCCTGTTCTCTGTGCAGACTACTTTCCCGGCTACTCCGTCTTCGCCGCCCAAACCATCGAGGCCCATCACGAGCCGCACCGTCAGGCGGGGGTCAACATCGCGCCGGACACGGATCGGACACTTGAGGAGCATCTCTTGGCGGTCCAAGCGCGGCTGCAGCCGGCTCACCGGATGCTTCGCCGCCTCCAACGTGCCGGAGCGCAGGTGTTGGCCGCCCTCTGGCCCGGTGAGATGACCCCCCGCACCCCGAGCCGGACTGCCGACTGGCTGGAGGTTGCAGTCGGTCGCTTTGAAGCTTGGAAGGCGGCGGCGGCCCGGCTTGGAAGGCGGCGGCCCGGCTTGGAGCCGGGCGGGTGTTGGAGTTCGTCCGAGCCTGGTACCCAGGGCTGAACCTGGACCAGCTGCGCACTTGGCGGCTGGAGGCCGACGCGGAGCTGGAGGAGGTGCGGCCGGCTATCGCTCAGCGTGCCTCGACGATCGCCGAGTGCACCGACACTAGCGTTTTTGCGCCTGAAATCAATGATGACGGCGTTGCCCAGCCGGAGGAGTGGTTCGGGCTAAACCCGGCGGTGAGCGAGGACTCAGCAGAGGAGATCGCCTCCAGCGATGAAGGCGAAGACGACGAAGAAGAGGACGGTGAAGACGTCGAGCCGGCTAGTGGAACAACCGGCCGGCCTCAGGCTTACCGTGCCTCCAGCAACGAGGCACGCAGAAGCGCGCCCTCTGCGGGAGGTGGTGATCAAGCCGAGGTTCGCCAGCCGGCCACTCCTTCAGCCAGCACAACCGTCTCCACCGATCAGCCCGGCTCGTCGGTCGCTCCGCCGGCTTAACCTGTTGTCCTTGTTTTTCCTGCTTGTTGCCTTTTGAACAATCTTTATTAAGCTTTCATAGTTCCACCCACTGGGGGTGTATCCAAACTATGTTGAATGCTGGCCTCTTGGAGGTCTTTTATGTAAATATTATTGTGTGCATGTTTGGTTTCCATTCGCGTATGCTTTTTATCCTTAGGCTTTTATCTTTGCCGCCTTCCCCCTCTGGGGAGGCAAGTACTCGAGCTTTCTTGGATTGAAGTGAAGTGAATGGAAACCGGCCGGCCGGCTACTCTGGTAGTCGGTCGGCGGTAGGAGGCAAACCGGCTTTCGTTATATTAGTCCGTTAGTCCCTAGCCATTTTTCATGTGGGCATCCTTTCCTGCTTTTGACTCTTGCCAGCCGGACAGCCGGTTCTTCGAACTGCGACTTTGGCAAGAGCTAAGCTTGGGTGTCGGCACACTACTTGTCTGACCGCAGGTAGGACTTCTAATATAACTCCAGTCGGCCAGTCCCCGGGCCGACTAGTCGAACCCGGTGCCAGACGGAACAAGTAAATGAAATGACAAGGTCATAAGCATGATACTCTTCATTCATAGATAAAAGATGGCAGTCCCCGAGCCCTCCTCGGGGGGCCTATTGTCTCGTACTTAGTACAAAAGTTAGCGTGATACATACTGCATTTCAGCTGTAAAATCTTCGAAGGAGGTTGGCGTTCCATGGTCGTTCCGACTCCTTGCCGGAGTCGTCTCTCTTGCGTGCCTTGGGCTTCTGTGCGTCGATTAGGTAGTAGGAGTCGTTGCCTAAAGCTCTGCTGATGACCAAGGGGCCCTCCCAAGGGGCCGAGAGCTTGTGCTGGCCGGCTGTTCGCTGGATCAGCCGGAGCACAAGGTCGCCCTCTTGGAAGGATCTTGGTCTGACCTTCCGACTGTGGTAGCGGCGCAAGCCCTGCTGGTAGATGGCAGACCGGCTGAGGGCTAACAGTCGACCTTCTTCCAGCAGGTCGACGCCGTCTTCTCGTGCTTCCCTGGCCTCCGCCTCTGTGTACATGGTTTCCCGGGGCGAGTCGAACTTGATGTCAGTTGGGATGATCGCCTCGGCACCGTACACGAGGAAGAAAGGAGTGAAGCCGGTTGACTTGTTTGGGGTAGTGCACAGACTCCAGAGGACAGCCGGCAGCTCATCGAGCCAACAGCCGGCTGAACGCTCTAGTGGTACAACTAGTCGGGGCTTGATGCCGGAGAGGATGAGGCCGTTGGCTCGCTCGACCTGGTCGTTTGACTGCGGGTGAGCGACGGACGCTAAGTCCAGCCGGATACCTTGCGTTGCGCAGAAACGTGCCAAGGCTCCTTTGGCAAAATTCGTGCCATTGTCGGTGATGATGCTATGTGGCACGCCGTACCGAGTTGTTATATCTGCGATGAATGTCACGGCAGTCGGCCCATTCAGCTTCTTGATCGGCTTTGCCTCAATCCACTTGGTGAATTTGTCTACGGCGGCGAGCAAATGCGTCATGCCGCCGTGCACCGTCTTGAATGGGCCCACCATGTCCAGTCCCCAAACGGCGAAGGGCCATGTGAGGGGAATGGTCTTGAGTGCTGTAGCCGGCATGTGTTGCTTGGAGCTGAAGAGTTGGCACCCTTTGCAATACTTAACCAATTCTTTGGCGTCGTCTAAAGCAGTCGGCCAAAAGAAACCATGGCGGAAGGCTTTGGCGACGAGTGATCTTGAGGCCGCATGGTGGCCGCATTCTCCTTGGTGGATGTCTCTGAGGATTGCAATGCCCTTCTCTTGCTCGACACACCGTTGGAGGACTCCAGTGACACTGCGCTTGACAAGCTCTTTGTTGATGATTGTGTATGCTCCGGCTCGACGTTGGACTTGTCTTGCCTCTGTTTCGTCAGCCGGCAAATCTTGGTTTACTAGGAAGTTGAGGATGGACTAAGCCCATGATGGAGCCACGACTTCTCCTATTGCCAATGTGGCTACTGCCACCAGGGTGGGCGGGCTGGGTGGTAAAATGCTAGAGTCGGCCGCCGACTGTTGTGTTGGTGCAGTCCCCGGGCCGACTACCGCAGCCCCCGAGTCGGGTGTGGCAGTGCCCGGATCGGACGTAACTGCGGAAGTCCCCGGGCCGCCTGCTTGGTTCTTCGAGCCGGACCCGGCTGCGTCGGGGTCAAGCGGTACGAAGATGGAATCGGACTCTGGAGATGGCTTGATGGATAGCTTGAGGAGACGTTGTAGAGCGACGCCGGTTGGTATTGCTTGCTGAGTGGAGCCTATTCGGGCCAGGGCATCGGTACATGGAGGAACTCGTTGTCAGCTCGCGGTACGTGGAGGAACTCGCATCCTTCAAAGTATCCACTGATTTGCTGAACTAGGAAGCGGTAGCTTGCCATATTTGCGTCCTTGGCATCCCAGTCGCCGGATGATTGCTGAACCACCAAGTCCGAGTCGCCATAACATAGGATCTGGCGGATGCCGAGCTCCTTGGCAAGCCGGAGCCCATGTATGAGCGCCTCGTACTCGGCTACGTTGTTGGAGGCGGCAAAGTGAATCTCCAGCGTGTATCTAAGCTTGTCGCCTTTGGGAGAGGTAAGGACAACGCCGGCTCCCAAGCCGGTGCGCATCTTGGACCCGTCGAAGTACATGCGCCAATGGGTTGAGTCGGGAGCCGGTGGCAGGTACTGGGTCTCGGCCCAGTCGACGAGGAAGTCGACCAGTGCTTGGGACTTGATGGCGGTGCATGGCTGGTAGAAGATCGTGTAAGGGGCCAGCTCGATGGCCCATTTCGCCACCCGGCCGGATGCATCCCGGCTGCCTATGATCTCGGCCAGTGGGGCGGTGCATACGACCGTGACGGGATGCTCTTGGAAGTAGGGCTTCAGCTTCTTGGCAGTGAAGTACACGCCGTAACACATCTTCTGGTAGTGCGGGTAGTTCTGCTTTGAGGCGGACAGCACCTCACTCAAATAGTACACCAGCCTCTGGACCGGCTGGGCTCGGCCCTCTTCTGGGCGTTGGACTATGATGACGGTGCTGACCACCCGGCTGGTTGCGGCAATGTAAAGGAGCATGGGCTCTTTCTCAGTCGGCGCCGCTAGGACAGGCGGCGTGGCCAGCATCTTCTTCAGCTCGTGAAAAGCTTGGTCGGCCTAGTCGTTCCACTCAAAGTGAGTGCTCTTCTTCATGAGGCGGTAGAGGGGGAGAGCTTTCTCTCCGAGCCGGCTGATGAAGCGGTTTAAGGAGGCCAAGCATCCGGTGAACTTCTGGATGTCTCGAAGCTTGGTGGGGATCGCCATTCTCTCGATGGCCTTGATCTTCACCGGATTGCATTCGATGTCGCATTCAGAGACCAGGAAGCCTAGGAGCTGGCCGGCTGGCACTCCGAACACGCATTTCTCGGGGTTGAGCTTGATTTGGAATCAGCGTAAGTTCTCAAATGTTTCTTTGAGGTCTTCCAGCAAGGTGTCGTGCTTCTCCGTCTTCACCACAATGTCGTCTACGTAGACGTGGGCGTTTCTGGTGAGTTGTTTGAGGAGGCACTTCTGCATGCAACGCTGAAAAGTGGCACCGGCATTTCTTAAGCCGAATGTCATAGTCAGGTAGCAGAAGGCTCCAAATGGCGTGATGAAGGCGGTCTTCAGGCGGTCAGCCGGATCTAGCTTTATCTGGTGATATCCTGAGTAAGCATCCAGGAAACTCAACAGCTCGCATCTGGCCGTGGAGTCTATCACTTGGTCAATCCTCGGAAGGGCAAAGGGATCTTTAGGGCAGGCCTTGTTGAGGCTTGTGTAGTATATACACATGCGCCACTTGTTGTTCTTCTTTAGCACGCGGACCGTGTTGGCGAGCCACTCTGGAAATAAAACTTCCATAATGAAGCCGGCTGCCAGAAGCCAGGCTATATCCTCCCCTACAATCCTTCTCTTTTCCTCTGATAGTCGGCGGAGGGGCTGCTTGACTAGTTTTGCGTCTTCTCGGACGTGTAGTTTGTGCTCGGCGAATTCCTTCGGAACACCCGACATGTCCTTGGTGGACCATGCAAAGATGTCCCGATTCTCACGGAGGAAATCGGCGAGCTCGCCTTCCTATTTGCTGTTCAGGCTTGCCCCGATGACGGCAAACCTCTCAGGGTGCTCGGGGTCAAGGGGTATCTTCTTGGTTTCTTTAGCCGGCTGGAAAGATCCTTGGGCATCATACTCCTTGGGGTCAGGGACAGATTCGGCTGCTTGCCGGCCATGGCCACGACCCGGTCCAACATCTTCTTCTCTTCGGCAATCACAAGGGACTCGGCCAGCCGGCTGCTGGCGGCCGCGCACTCGGAGGACTTCTTGTAATCGCCGGCTATGGTGATGACGCCCTTGGAACTCGGTATCTTCATCTTGAGGTATGCATAGTGGGGAACTGCCATGAAACTGGCCAAGGCGGGTCGGCCAAGCAACGCATGGTAGGGGTTCTCTAGGTCCACCACTTCAAACCAGATCGCTTCCCGGCGGAAATGCTCCTTGTCCCCAAAGAGCACATCAATCTTGATCTTGCCGATGGGGGCGCAGGACAAGCCGGGTACGATGCCATGGAACACTGTCCGAGTAGGCATGAGTTGCTTCGTCTTGACATTTAGCTTCTCCAGGGTGTCACGGTACAGGATGTTGATGCTGCTCCCGCCGTCTATCAGCACGCGGGAGAAATGGGCGGCGCGCCTGTCCGTCACGAGGGTGGCTTCCAGGACCAACGCATAAGAGCCGGGAGACGGCATCACCTCTGGGTGGTCGGCCCGGCTCCAGCTGATGGGTTTTCTGACCAATGCATGTGTCCGGCGGGGTCGGCAGCGACCACGCTGACTTCCTGGTGCTCTTGGCATTTGCCACGCCGGTCTTTGAGCTGGCTTGTAAAGACGATATAGGTCGCATGCTCGTCGGGGAACTCGTCGTGCACGGCTCCGACTGCGGGCTGAGCGGCCGAGGGCGGCGGAGCCGGAGGCGGCGGGCCGGCAGGCGGAGGCGGCGCGAGCCCTTCGCCTTTAGAGATTCGGGTGAGCCAATGGCACTTCCGGGTTGTGTGGTTGGATGGCTTCGCGCCGCTGTGGAATTTGCACGGGGCATCGAGAGTTTGCTCGTAGGAGAAAGCCGGCTGCCAAGCCGGCCGGCCGCCCTTGGGCTTCTTGGGCGCGAACCGCCCTTCAGGCGGCGCGTCTTCGACCGTGGCCACCTGCCGACTGGCGGGAGGCGGCGCAGGGCCCTTGCGCTTGTGGTCGTTCAGGTGTGGGCGTCGGCCGGAATCTCCTGCCGGCGTCTTGGGCGCCGGGTTGAGTACTTTCCCAGACGCGTCTACCCAGAGCTCGGTCTTCATCGAAGAGTCGGCGGTAGCGTATTTGTCCGCTATGTCCAGAAGCTCGTCGAGGGTAGTCGGCTCATCGCAGAGGAGCTTGTGCTTGAGGAGGATGCCTTCCCGGCACCCGGCAGTGAAGTATTCTATGGCTTGCACCTCGTGCACCCCCTCGCAAGAATTGCGGAGCTCGGCCCAACACGTGAGGTAGTCGCGAGTGGACTCGGCTGGGCCCTGCACACACAAGGAGAGCTGCCTGGGCTTGGGAGCCCGCTTGTAGGTGCTGGTGAAGTTGCGGATGAAAGCTTCGGTGAAATCTAGCCAGCTGTTGATGCTGAAAGGCTTGAGGCTGTTGAGCCAGGTCCGCGTCGTGCCTTGCAGCATGAGGGGCACGTACTTCACGGCAACGCGCCGGTTGCCGTTGGCTATGCTAACCGCCGTGGAGTAGTCGATCAACCAGTCTTTCGGCTTCACGGAGCCATTGTACTTGGGCGTGTCTCTTGGGAGCGAGAACCCTTTGCGGAAAGGCTCGTCGTGGATGCGGCGGCCGAAACAAGGCGGGCCGACATCGTCTTCTTCTTCCAGCGCTTGGGATCGCGCCATGCGGTCGATGCGATGGCGGGCGTCGTTCTCGCCGACTCCTTCGCGGCGACCTAGTCGGCCGCTGAGAGTCGGGTGCGCCACAGGCGGCGGAGTGGGATATCTCTCTCCACGTGGTTGAGGTGGAGGCGGGTTGCCCCGCCATTCCACGGCTCGGGGATGGCCTTCTGCATCTCGCTCGATGGAGATTCGGGTCCGGCTTCAGCTGGCTGCCGGCTCTTTCTCGCGCCGCGCGCGGGTGTTGCTCGTAGTCGGTGTCCGGGACATCGCGTCGTGATCTCGGCGCGGGGGAGGGCTTCCCGCGCGGGCGTCGGCTTTGTGCCGCCGTGCGGCCGCATCAATCAGCTGCTGGATGCGCCGGGTCATGTGGGGGAGTTCTTCGGCCTCCAATCCGTCCAACTCGTCTACGGCCGCCTGGGCGGCACGCAAGTTCTCGAGTGGAGTGGCATAGACCGGGCGGTCGACTCCCAGCGTGTCGGCGATGACAGCGCCGCGTTGCTTGACAACACCGGCCCGGCTTGGCCCGCCCGAGGCCGGCGTGCCGAAGGCGGCGTGATCAGCTTCGCGCTGGTAGGCCTCAGTGAGGCGTCTCACGGAAGCCAGCCTCCGGCCCTCCGCGAGGAGAGCGAGGCGGCGTGCCTCTAGTGCTTCGTCGTCGGCATCAACCGGGAGGGGGATGGACAAGTCGTGGGCCGCCGCATGCGGGGCGTCGTGGGTGCTCTCGTCAGCCGTGCCGCCGTGGCCGATGACCATCACCTCGGTGGTGACAGTGTTGCGGCCATCGGTCCAGGGACGCAGGTCATTGTAGATCGCGATGTTGATGGGGAAGGTGTCGAGTGAGGCCGTGTCGGAGTCGACAGGCATCGGGTCGGTGGAGCCAACCGACTCCAAATCCACAGCAGGCTCGCTGGAGGCATGGAGCTGGCCGAGGAGGTTGGCGAGGTGGTCGGTGCCAGCATCGGAGGCGAGCTCGTCGGAGATGAGGGTTTCGTTGAGGAGATCGGCGAGGCTGCTCGCCGTGCAGATGATGGTGACGCCTTGCAACGCGTCGTGGCAAGCGCCATCGGGCGTGCCGGGCTGGCTACGCTCGCTGGGGAGGAAGAGGGTTCCCGTCTAGAACAGGTCTCTGGACGACGATGCACCTGGCCCCATGGTGGGCGCCAAATGTCGGGTGGTAGGTGCGACATATGCCAACGGGTGGCTTATCATTGTGGGAGCCAGTAAGGCATCACCGGTGCCTGGAAACGGGATAAGGCGAAGACATGCACGCCGGCAAATCTTACCCAGCTTCGGGGCTCTCCGTGGAGACAACACCCCTACTACTGCTCTGCGGGGTCTCCGCATGATCACTAGAAGGACAAGTAACTAGACAATGCTCCTTGAGCTTCAGTGGGAGGAGAAAGAAGGGTCGCCTGGCCTGCTTCTTCTCCTCGTGAGGTGTCTAAAACTAGCTGGGGGTCGAACCCTTTGCATGGGCGCCCCGGGGGGTTTATATAGGCCTACCCCCGGGGGTACAATGGTAATCCGACTGGGTGCGGGGCCCAGCCGTCTGTGACTGCGCTCGCCGGCTTCTGCGCCGGCCGCTGGGGCCCGCCGACTGGTGGGTCCCACCGGCTGCCGGTCCCTTGGTCGACAGGCAGGCCCCACCCTCTAGGACTTGGTCGGCGGCTGGTCACGGTTGCTCTATCTTGGCGACGTGGGCTTCGTCATGGTAGGCGTGGCTATAGTACCGCCGCCCGTTGAGCGATTGCTGTAGCCTCACCGCGTCTTGTCTCCTTAATGGGGCGTCTCCTTCGAGGAAGGCGGCAAGCCGGATGCGGGGAGTCGGCTCTGTCTTGGGCCGACTAGGGGAGGCATGGCCGCCTTCAGGTGTCTCTCTGCCCGAAGGGGCCCACCGCCCATGGGCCGTACTGGCAGTCCATCGTGGATGACATCAGGGTCAATATGGCAACAGTGTTGCGCCGGACGGGTCATGGCTACCCGTGCGGCGCACTGTGCTGGTCGTGCTCCGGGATTTGGGGGTGGCAGGCTTCACTGTAGCCACGCCCCGTCACCCCGCCGTTAGGTGGATGCAAACTTTGAGGGTACGGTCTCGACCGCTTTGTGGGAGCCGGCTTCTTGGAGTCGGCCTTCTCGCGGCCGGCTTCTCGAAGCTGGCCCTCCCGTGGCCTCCTTCGTGGGGGCTAAAGTCGGGCCACCTTCCGACAACCGGCCTGGGTGACGGCCAGTAAGGGGAAGGCGGCCCCATGTTTTGGGTTCTTGAGAGCCGTATGGGCTCGTAATTTTTTCGGAAGGGCCAGGGGAAGCCGGCCTGGCTACCCATGGCTATTTACTCCGACACCGCACGGAGATCTTCCGGGGTACGGCGTGTTGTAGCCATGCCTGCCCTTGGTGAGGGGTAGGAGCGGGCTTCATTATTGCCACTCCCTCACCTTGTCCCACTTGATGAGGTCGTGGGGGGCGTCGGGCTTGCAGGCCATCTCCCCGAAGCCGGCTTCTCTAGAAGTCGCTAGCCAGGAGTCGGCTCTCCCTGAAGTCGTCCCTGGGACTCGGCCGTGAGTGGTCAGTCGGCCACCTCGCCGTTGGCTTCTTGAAGGCGGCTCTTCGTCTTGGGGTCTTGAGGGGCGCAGCCCGCCCCGATGCCTTGAAAGGTACTGGGGCTCGGGTTAGCCTACCCGTGGCCCATTACTCCGACAGAGTCGTACTTGGACTCCTGGTCCAAGTAGGATTTGCCCCCCCCCTTTCCTTTCTTCCACCGGGAGGGAAAAGAAGGAGGGGCCACGCCCCCACACCTTGTGCAATTCGGTTTGGGCAGGGGGGAGGCGCGCGCCACCTCGTGGCCCTTCTTTCCTCTCTCCACTAAATCCCACTAAGGCCCATTAACTTCCCTGGGGGGGTTCCGATAACCTCCCGGTACTCCGGAAAATACCCGAATCACTTCAGAACCATTCTTGTGTCCGAATATAACCTTCCAATATATCTATATTTACCTCTCGGCCATTTCAAGACTCCTCATTGAAGGAAATATGCCCTAGAGGAAATAATAAAGTTGTTATTTATATTTCCTTATATCATGATAAATGTTTATTATTCATGCTAGAATTGTATTAACCGGAAACTTAGTACATGTGTGAATACATAGACAAACAGAGTGCCACAAGTATGCCTCTACTTGACTAGCTCGTTAATCAAAGATGGTTAAGTTTCCTAGCCATGGACAAAGAGTTGTCATTTGATAAGCAAGATCACATCATTAGAGAATGATGTGATTGACTTGACCCATCCGTTAGCTTAGCACGATGATCATTACAGTTTCATTGCTACTGCTTTCTTCATGACTTATACATGTTCCTCACACTATGAGATTATGCAACTCCTGAATACCGGAGGAACACCTTGTGTGCTATCAAACGTCACAACATAACTGGGTGATTATAAAGATGCTCTACAGGTGTCTCCGATGGTGTTTGTTGAGTTGGCATAGATCAAGATTAGGATTTGTCACTCTGTGTATCGGAGAGGTATCTCTGGGCCCTCTCGGTAATGCACATCACTATAAGCTTGCAAGCATTGTGACTAATGAGTTAGTTGCGGGGTGATGCATTACGGAACGAGTAAAGAGACTTGCCGGTAACGAGATTGAACTAGGTATGAGGATACCGACGATCGAATCTCGGGCAAGTAACATGCCGATGACAAAGGGAACAATGTATGTTGTTATGCGTTTTGACCGATAAAGATCTTCGTAGAATATGTAGGAACCAATATGAGCATCGAGGTTCCGCTATTGGTTATTGACTGGAGATGAGTCTCGGTCATGTCTACATAGTTCTCGAACCCGTAGGGTCCGCACGCTTAACGTTCTTTGACGATTTGTATTATGAGTTATGTGATTTGATGACCTAAGTTTGTTTGGAGTCTCGGATGAGATCGGGGACATGACGAGGAGTCTCGAAATGGTCGAGACGTAAAGATCGATATATTGGAAGGCTATATTCGGACGTCGGAAAGGTTCCGAGTGATTCGAGTATTTTTCGGAGTACCGGAGAGTTACGGGAATTCATATTGGGCCTTAATGGGCCATACAGAAAAGGGGAGAAAGGCCTCAAGGGTCTCCACCTCCTCAGACTGGTCCAAATTGAACTAGGGAAAGGGGACGCCCCCTTCCTTCCTTCTCCTTCTCCCTTCCCTTTTTCCTATTCCATGTGGGAGGTGGAATCCTACTAGGACTAGGGAGTCCGAGTAGGACTCCACACTTTGGGCGCGCCCTATGAGGGCCGGCCTCCTCCTCCCTCCATCCTTTATATACATGGCCAGGGGGCACCCCATAGACACACAAGTTGATCATTGATCCCTTAGCCGTGTGCGGTGCCCCCCTCCACCATAATCCACCTCGGTCATATCATCGTAGTGCTTAGGCGAAGCCCTGCGGCGGTAGCATCATCATCACCGTCATCACGCCATCGTGCTGACGAAGCTCTCCCTCGACAATCTGCTGGATCGTGAGTTCGTGGGACGCCACCGAGCCGAACGTGTGCAGATCACGGAGGTGTCGTAGTTTCCGTACTAGGATCGGTCAATCGTGAAGACATATGACTACATCAACCGCATTGTCATAACGCTTCCGCTAACGGTCTACGAGGGTATGTAGACAACACTCTCCCCTCTCACTGCTATGCATCACCATGATCTTGCATGTGCGTAGGAAATTTTTGAAATTACTGCGTTCCCCAACAGTGGTATCAGAGCTAGGTCTATGCATAGATGTTATATGCACGAGTAGAACGCAAAGGAGTTGTGGGCGTGGGTATATACATATTGCTTGCCATCACTAGTTGATTCTTGATTCAGCGGTATTGTTGGATGAAGCGGCTCAGACCGACATTACGCGTATGCTTATGCGAGACTGGTTCTACCGACGTGCTTCGCACACAGGTGGCTAGTGAGTGTCTATTTCTCCAACTTTAGTTGAATTGGTTTCAATGAACAGGGTTCTTTCTAAAGATCAAAAAGCAATCACTATACCGTGTTGTGGTTTTGATGCATAGGTAAGAACGGTTCTTGCTCAGCACGTAGCAGCCACGTAAAACTTGCAACAACAAAGTAGATGACGTCTAACTTGTTTTTGCAGGGCATGTTGTGATGTAATATGGTCAAGACGTGATGAGATATAAGTTGTTGTATGAGATGATCATGTTTTGTTGAAGTTATCGGCAACTGGAAGAAGCCTTATGGTTGTCTCTTTATTGCATAAGATGCAAGCGCCAAATAATTGTTGTACTTTATCGGTATGCGATAGCAATAGTTGCGAAAGCAATAGTTGGTGAGACGACCATGTGACGACACGTTGATAGAGATCAAGATGATGGAGATCATGGTGTCATGCCGGTGACGATAGAGATCATGACAGTGTTTTGGAGATGGATATCAAAGGCACAAGATAATGATGGCCATATCATGTCACATATTTTGATTGCATGAGATGTTTATCTTTTATACATCTTGTTTTTCTTAGTTCGGCGGTAGCATTATAAGATGATCTCTCACTAAATTTCAAGGTATAAGTGTTCTCCCTGAGTATGCACCATTGCTACAGTTCGTCGTGATAAGCTCTATGTTCACATACAATGGGTGCAAGCCAGTTTTGCACACGCGGAATACTCGGGTTAAACTTGACGAGCCTAGCATATGCAGATATGGCCTCAGAACATTGGAGACCGAAAGGTCGAGCGTGAATCATATAGTAGATATGATCAACATAGTGACGTTCACCATTGAAAACTACTCCATCTCACATGATGATCGGACATGGTTTAGTTGATATGGATCACGTGATCACTTAGATGATTAGAGTGATGTCTATCTAAGTGGGAGTTCTTAAGTAATTTGATTAATTTAACTTAATTTATCATGAACTTAGTACCTGATAGTATTTTGCATGTCTATGTTGTTGTAGATAGATGGCCCGTGATGTTGTTCCGTTGAATTTTAATGCGTTCCTAGAGAAAGCTAAGTTGAAAGATGATAATAGCAATGATGCGGACTATGGCCGTGATCTGAGGTTTATCCTCATTGCTGCATAGAAGAATTATGTCCTTGATGCACCGCTAGGTGACAGACCTATTGCAAGAGCAGATACAGACGTTATGAACGTTTGGTAAAGCTTGGTATGATATCTACTTAATAGTTTAGTGCACCATGCTTTACGGCTTAGAACCGGGACTTCAAAAATGTTTTTTGAACGCCATAGAGCATATAAGATGTTCTAAGAGTTGAAATTGATATTTCATAATCATGCCCGTGTCGAGAGGTAGAAGACCTCTGACAGTACTTTGCCTACAAGATGGAGGAGAATAGCTCAACCAGTGAGCATCTGCTCAGATTGTCTGGGTACTGCAATTGCTTGAATCAAGTGGGAGTTAATCTTCGAGATAAGATAGTAATTGAAAAAGTTCTCTAGTCACTATCACCAAGTTACTAGAACTTAGTGATGAACTATAATATGCAAGGGATGACAAAAGTAATTCCCAAGATCTTTGCGATGTTGAAATCGGTGAAGGTAGAAATCAAGAAAATCATCAAGTGTTGATGGTCGACAAGAACACTAGTTTCAAGTAAAAGGGCAAGGGAAAGAAAGGGAACTTCAAGAAGAATGGCAAGCAAGTTGCCACTCCCATGAAGAAGCCCAAAGCTAGACCCAAGCCTGAAACTGAGTGCTTCTACTACAAAGGAAATGGTCATTGGAAGTGGAACTACCGTAGATACTTGGCGGATAAGAAGGATGGCTTACTGAACAAAGGTATATTGGATATACATGTTATTGATGTGTACTTTACTAGTGTTTATAGCAAACCCTCGGTATTTGATACTGGTTCAGTTGCTAAGAGTAGTAACTCGAAATGGGAGTTATAAAATAAACAAAGACTAGTTAAGGGTGATTCCAAGGTTGATAAGATCACCATCACACACACTCCCTTTGCCTTCAGTATTAGTGTTGAACCTAAAATAAATGTTATTTGGTGTTTGCATTGAGCATGTATATGATTGGATCATGTTTATTGCAATACGCTTATTCATTTAAGTCAAAGAATAATTGTTGTTCTATTTACATGAATAAAACCATCTATGGTCATACACACAATATAAATGGTTTATTGAATCTCGGTCGTAGTGATACACATATTCATAATATTGAAGCCAAAAGATGCAAAGCTAATAATGATAGTGCAACTTATTTGTGGCACTGCCGTTTAGGTCATATTGGTGTAAAGCGCATGAAGAAACTCCATGTTGATGGGCTTTTGGGATCACTTGATTATGAATCACTTGATGCTTCTAAACCATACCTCATGGGCAAGATGACTAAGACTCCGTTCTCCGGAACAATGGAGCGAGCAACTAACTTATTGGAAATAATACATACTGATGTATGCGGTCGATGAGTGTTGAGGCTCACGGCGGGTATCGTTATTTTCTGACCTTCACAGATGATTTGAGCAGATATGGGTATATCTACTTCATGAAACATAAGTCTGAAACATTTGAAAAGTTCAAAGAATTTCAGAGTGAAGTGGAAAATCATCGTAACAAGAAAATAAAGTTTCTACGATCTAATCCCGGAGACGAATATTTGAGTTACAAGTTTGGTCTTCAACTAAAACAATGTGGAATAGTTTCACACATTCATACCACCTGGAACATAGCATAATGGTGTGTCTGAACATCATAACCGTACTTTATTGGATATAGTGCAATCTATGATGTCTCTTATTGATTTACCGCTATCGTTTTGGGGGTTATGCATTAGAGACAGTTGCATTCACATTAAATAGGGCACCATCTAAATCCGTTGAGATGAAACCGTATGAACTATGGTTTGGCAAGAAACCAAAGCTGTCGTTTCTTAAAGTTTAGGGTTGCGATGCTTATGTGAAAAGGTTTCAGCCTGATAAGCTCATACCCAAATCGGAGAAGTGCGTCTTCATAGGATACCCAAAAGAAACTATTGGGTACACCTTCTATCACAGATCCGAAGGCAAGATCTTTATTGATAAGAATGGATCCTTTCTAGAGAAGGAGTTTTCTCTCGAAAGAAGTGAGTGGGAGGAAAGTAGAACTTGATGAGGTAATTGTACCTTCTCTTGAATTGGAAAGTAGTTCATCATAGAAATCAGTTCCAGTGATGCCTACACCAATTAGTGAGGAAGCTAATGATGATGATCATGAAACTTCAGATCAAGTTACTACCGAACCTCGTAGGTCGACCAGAGTACGTTCCGCACCAAAGTGGTACGGTAATCCTGTTCTGGAAGTCATGTTACTAGACCATGACGAACCTACGAACTATGAGGAAGCGATGATGAGCCCAGATTCTGCGAAATGGCTTAAGGCCATGAAATCTGAGATGGGATCCATGTATGAGAACAAAGTATGGACTTTGGTTGACTTGCCCGGTGATCGGTGAGTCATTGAGAATAAATGGATCTTCAAGAGGAAGACGGGCGCTGATAGTATTGTTACTATCTACAAAGCTCGAATTGTCGCAAAATGTTTTCGACAAGATCAAGGTGTTGACTACGATGAGATTTTCTCACTCGTATCGATGCTTAAAAGTCTGTCCGAATCATGTTAGCAGTTGCCGCATTTTATGAAATCTGGCAAATGGATGTCAAAACTGCATTCCTTAATGGATTTCTTAAAGAAGAGTGACAAATCCTAATCTTGATCTATGCCAACCCAACAAACACCTTCGGAGACACCTGTAGAGCATCTTTATAATCACCCAGTTACGTTGTGACGTTTGATAGCACACAAGGTGTTCCTCCGGTATTCGGGAGTTGCATAATCTCATAGTTAGAGGAGTATGTATAAGTCATGAAGAAAGCAATATCAATAAAACTTAACGATCATTATGCTAAGCTAACGGATGGGTCTTGTCCATCACATCATTCTCCTAATGATGTGATCCCGTTCATCAAATGACAACACATGTCTATGGTCAGGAAACTGAACCATCTTTGATTAACGAGCTAGTCAAGTAGAGGCATACTAGGGACACTTTGTTTTGTCTATGTATTCACACATGTATCAAGTTTCCGGTTAATACAAGTCTAGCATGAATAATAAATATTTATCATGATATAAGGAAATATAAATAACAACTTTATTGCCTCTAGGGCATATTTCTTTCAGAAACAAGGATTTTGAAGCAGTGGGTATTGTATGTTGTGATCATGGGGGTAATTTTCTTGGAGCTTCATCAATCAAGTTTAGGGATTCTGGATTCAACAACTCTGGAAACTCTAGCAGTCACGGAGTCGCTAGCCCTTGCTGAAGATCTATATGCCCAGAAAAATCAGGTGGCATCGGATTGCGAAGTTGTGGTCTCCGATATCTTGCGGGGAACTTCAGAGTACGAAGCTATCATAAAAGAGGTAGTAGATTGGTCTAAAGTTCTTTCAGCTTGTATTTTTTGTTCATCAGTTTAGGAGTTCAAATTTCAAAACTCAAAACTCGCAAAACATGCTTTATCGTTAGTGGTTGGCCATCACGTTTGGTTAGAGCAACCCGGTGATCCTTGCTTCGTCCATGTAAACATTGTGATGGTTTGAATAAAGCTTCGTGAGTTTACCTAAAATGAATATCCATTTTTTCTTGTTTCTCAAAAAACAAAATTGCCTTTACGAGGGAGGAGGACAGAGAAGGGGAAGCCCCGCCGGCAGCTAGGTTTTCCCTCCTGTTGCTTGCAGGAGCGATGGAGGGACGTGATGGGCTGGAGGAGGTTGTATATTTTCACATTGTGAATGTTAGTATTTCTATATATATATAATTGGTCGAATTTTATGAGGTTTGACTTCACACAAATCTTATATGCGAACTAAAAAGGCCAGAGGGAGTATGAAATAAAACTTGTGTCGAACTAACCAACCTATCTAGTGCTTTTATGGTTGCTCATGTAGCAAGATAATGTGTTTATCATTTTTCTTAAATGTATGTGTTTCTGTATAAGTCCAAAATTGAAGCAAAACAAAACAAAATTTGCATGCATGCTTCAGTTTTCTTTTGGTGAAGCATTGGACTGACTATTGGAGTGCAACTTGTATGCATGCATCAGTTTTCTTTGCGAATTAAATCATGCTTTAGGCATCAAATGCATAGATTGGATGGCTATTATAAACTTTCTCGCAAAAAAGGATGGCTATTATAAACTGACATAGTACATGCAGTGGCTAAATTAATTTTTGTTGTGGCTCAAGGAAAAAACAAATAATCCTTAGCCGGAGCTAGCACTAGTGTAAAAAACACTCATATATTATGAGACGGATGAGGTAGTAAATCGCATGCAAATAGTATAAACTAGCACAAATGATGAGTTGTTACATGTGTACAGATTTGTGGATCATAGTGTTTGCTTGCACTTGGGCCCTTGTATTATTCTTTGTTTTTTGAACTTCGGCGACCTTTATTACATAATAATCATATCAGTTACAAGGGAGGGAATTAAGAAATCAGGGGGATGCTCTTGCCAGACCTCATTTAACTTCCTTCTATAACTAGTCCTGGCTAGCCAATGCGCTACCCCATTACTCTCCCTAGCACAGTGAACAATCGTCGCCCTGCCGAAGGAACTCAACACATGTCGGCAATCATCTGTCAACACCGCAGCCGAAGCACGGTACTCCGAAGGATCCTTCATAGCTTGTACTATCTCCTGTGAGTCGGACTCCACAACCAGTGCATAAATACCCAAATGCTCTACCAATCGCAGTCCTTCCAAGAGTGCTAATTCTTCCATAGAGGGAACATCCATGGCATACTATCGAAAGGAACACGAAGCAGCAATAAACACTCCCGAGTTATCTCGTAAGACAGCTCCAGTTACTCCCGCGCCCTCATCCACATGATAGCTCGCATCAACATTGAGTTTAATCACCCCTTTAGCTATTCTCACCCATCTAATCTGTTTTGTAGGTTCCTTTGCCTTCGCAGCTAGTGAGTTTGCCACGATACCACGAATGCTCATAGCTGAACGAACCGGGCTACCAACATTCTCCTAGTGATTGATCTTCCGACGATCCCACCATAAATACCATCCAGTCACCATAACTATTTCCACACCATTATCAATTGGTAGTTTTACCCCTCCTGGTAACTCAGAGCAAAGAAGTTTCTCCGAGATTACCGAACCTGGCCGCTCATGGGATGCTGCATTCGCGATCGATGTTTCCAGCCCCAGCTCCTTCCACACGGCCTTGGCTCTTTCGCACGCAAACATCATATGGCATAGATCCTCAGGCTCATTTCCGCATACTGGACAAATCACCGAAGTAGATAGATGTCGATCTGACACCGCACAATAGAATGGTACAATCCCATGCAGCACTCTCCAGTTAAACACATTTACCTTAGGGGTCATTGTCCTTCCCCAAAGTACCTTCCAAACCGGATGCGGATCCACTCTTCCTGCTCCAACATTCATCCGAGCCCGTGTTCTATACTCAGATTTCCAAGTGATGTGATAAACAGAACGGACCGTAAAACATCCCGACTTTGAAAAATGTCATGAAATAAAATTAGATTGGCCATGAGATGATAGTGGTATCTGCAATATTCTTTCAGCATCCACTGGCCAAAAAATTCCCTTAATAATTGTTCATCCCAACTTCCGGATATTGGATCAATTAGTTCTTGTACTTTCTGTAACAAACAATGCCCCCTTGGGGTCATTACCTTTTGATCATGGCTTGTGGGAATCCACTGATCCTTCCAAATGTCAATTGATGCACCATCCCCAACCCGCCAGATCGCCCCTTCCTTGTAGGTTTTCATACCTGCCATGATACTTTGCGACGTATAAGATGCACCTTTTTGCAGAGTAGTATTTGATGACCCACAAGTATAGGGGATCTATCATAGTCCTTTCGATAAGTAAGAGTGTCAAACCCAACGAGGAGCAGAAGGAAATGATAAGTGGTTTTCAGCAAGGTATTCTCTGCAAGCACTGAAATAATAGGTAATAGATAGTTTTGTGATAGGATAATTTGTAATGAGTAACAATTAACAAAAGTAAATAAAGTGCAACAAGGTGGCCCAATCCTTTTTGTGGCAAAGGACAAGCCTGGACAAACTCTTATATGATGTAAAGCGCTCCCGAGGACACATGGGAATATGGTCAAGCTAGTTTTCATCACGTTCATATGATTCGCGTTCGGTACTTTGATAATTTGGTATGTGGGTGGACCGGTGCTTGGGTGCTGCCCTTACTTGGATAAGCATCCCACTTATGATTAACCTCTATTGCAAGTATTCGCAACTACAACAAAAGTATTAAGGTAAACCTAACCATAGCATGAAACATATGGATCCAAATCAACCCCTTACGAAGCAACACATAAACTAGGGTTTAAGCTTCTGTCACTCTAGCAACCCATCATCTACTTATTACTTCCCAATGTCTTCCTCTAGGCCCAAATAATGGTGAAGTGTCATGTAGTCGACGTTCACATAACACCACTAGAGGAGAGACAACATACATCTCATCAAAATATCGAACGAATACCAAATTCACATGACTACTAATAGCAAGACTTCTCCCATGTCCTTAGGAACAAATGTAACTACTCACAAAGCATATTCATGTTCATAATCAGAAGGGTATTAATATGCATATAGGATTTGAACATATGATCTTCCACAAAATAAACCAACTAGCATCAACTACAAGGAGTAATTAACACTACTAGCAACCCACAGGTACCAATCCCTGACTTGGAAACAAGAATTGGATACAAGAGATGAACTAGGGTTTTGAGAGAAGATGGTGCTGGTGAAGATGTTGATGGAGATTGCCCTCTCCCGATGAGAGGAGCATTGGTGATGACGATGGTGATGATTTCCCCCTCCCGGAGGGAAGTTTCCCCGGCATAACAGCTCCGCCAGAGCTCTAAATTGGTTCCGCCAAGGTTCCGCCTCATGGCAGCGGAGTCTTGTCCGGAAAGATGGCTTCTGATTTTTTTTCCTCATCGAAAGACTCCATATAGCAGAAGATGGTCATCGGAGGGCCACCATGGGGCCCACGAGGTAGGGGGCGCCCGGGGGGTAGGGTGCGCCCCCACCCTCGTGGGCAGGGTGTGGCCCCCCTGGTGAATTTCTTGCGTTCAGTAATTTTTATATATTCTGAAAACGCCTTCCGTGAAGTTTCAGGACTTCTGGAGTTGTGTAAAATAGGTCTCTAATATTTGCTCCTTTTCCAGGCCAGAATCCCAGCTGCCGGTATTCTCCCTCTTTATGTAAACCTTGTAAAATAAAAGAGAATAGGCATAAGTATTGTGACATAATGTGTAATAACAGCCCATAATGCAATAAATATCGATATAAAAGCATGATGCAAAATGGACATATCAACTCCCCCAAGCTTAGACCTCGCTTGTCCTCAAGCGAAAGCCGAAATCGAAAAATATGTCCACATGTTTAGAGATAGAGGTGTCGATAAAAATAAAATACGGACATGAGGGCATCATGATCATTCTTAGAACAGCAACTTATATAATTCTTGTCATATGATCTCTTATGCTAGAGTAATAATTCAATCACAATTTCAAGTATGAATCATAAACTTCATTGAAAACTAACAAACTATAATATCAGTCATTGAAGCAATTGCAATTTATAATAATATAAGAAAGAGTCAAAATAAGAGCTTTTCAGCAAGTCCACATACTCAACTATCATTTAGTCTTTCACAATTGCTAACACTCACGCAATACTTATGGGTATGGAGTTTTAATTGGACACAGAGAAAGATAGGGGCTTATAGTTTTGCCTTCCCACGTTTTACCTCAAGGGTAATGTCAACAATAATAGTTCATGAAAACTCACATCCAATTAGCCATATATACCAGGATCTCTCCAACATGTTGTGCTTGCCAAAAGATAAAATGTAAAAATGAAGGGTGAAGATCACCATGACTCTTATGTAAGGCAGGAGATAAAAGTAAAAGATAGGCCCTTCGCAGAGGGAAGCAGAGGTTGTCATGCGCTTTTATGGTTGGATGCACAAAATCTTGATGCGAAAGAACGTCACTTTATATTGTCACTTGTGATATGGACCTTTATTATGCAGTATGTCGCTTTTATTTCTTCCATATCACATGATCGTATAAAGCTTATTTCCTCCACACCAATCAATCATACATATTTAGAGAGCAATTTTTATTGCTTGCACCGATGACAACTTACTTGAAGGATCTTACTTAATCCATAGGTAGATATGGTGGACTCTCATGGCAAAACTGGTTTAAGGGTGTTTGGAAGCACAAGTAGTATCTCTACTTGGTGCAAAGAATTTGGCTAATATGAGGGGGAAAGCCAAGCTCAACCATGTTGGATGATCCAAGACAATATAATTTATCTCAGATGTAAGAAAACATAACCCATTACGTCGTCTTCCTTGTCCAACGTCAACTCTTTTAGCATTTCATATTTTAATGAGTGCTCACAATCATAAAAGATAAGAGAGAATTGCATTATGGGCTGTTATTACACATTATGGGCTGTTATTACACATTATGTCACAATACTTATGCCTATTCTCTCTTATTTTACAAGGTTTACATAAAGAGGGAGAATACCGGCAGCTGGGATTCTGGCCTGGAAAAGGAGCAAATATTAGAGACCTATTCTACACAACTCCAAAAGTCCTGAAACTTCACGGAAGGCGTTTTTAGAATATATAAAAATTACTGAGCGCAAGAAGTTCACCAGGGGGGCCACACCCTGCCCACGAGGGTGGGGGCGCACCCTACCTCGTGGGCCCCATGGTGGCCCTCCGATGACCATCTTCTGCTATATGGAGTCTTTCGATGAGGAAAAAAATCAGAAGACATCTTTCCGGACAAGACTCCGCTGCCATGAGGCGGAACCTTGGCGGAACCAATTTAGAGCTCTGGCGGAGCTGTTATGCCGGGGAAACTTCCCTCCGGGAGGGGGAAATCATCACTATCATCATCACCAATGCTCCTCTCATCGGGAGAGGGCAATCTTCATCAACATCTTCACCAGCACCATCTTCTCTCAAAACCCTAGTTCATCTCTTGTATCCAATTCTTGTTTCCAAGTCAGGGATTGGTACCTGTGGGTTGCTAGTAGTGTTAATTACTCCTTGTAGTTGATGCTAGTTGGTTTATTTTGTGGAAGATCATATGTTCAGATCCTATATGCATATTAATACCCCTCTGATTATGAACATGAATATGTTTTGTGAGTAGTTACATTTGTTCCTAAGGACATGGGAGAAGTCTTGCTATTAGTAGTCATGTGAATTTGGTATTCGTTCGATATTTTGATGAGATGTATGTTGTCTCTCCTCTAGTGGTGTTATGTAAACGTCGACTACATGACACTTCACCATTATTTGGGCCTAGAGGATGGCATTGGGAAGTAATAAGTAGATGATGGGTTGCTAGAGTGACAGAAGCTTAAACCCTAGTTTATGCGTTGCTTCGTAAGGGGCTGATTTGGATCCATATGTTTCATGCTATGGTTAGGTTTACTGTAAGTGCATCTAGTGCCACCCCTAGTTGGTTTTGGAGTATTGACGACAAACCTAGTTGAGGGACTAATGTGTTTGTGACAATTGCAGGATAACACAGGTAGAAGTCCCTCATTGATTCGGTTTTACTACCAGAGATGACCCCTAAAAATGTACGAAGACATTGAAGTCAATGGTGGTATATGAAGATATTCACATTGAAGACTATGACAGGAGAAGACACCACGTGAAGCCTATGGAACTCGGAGACTTAGATCTTTCGTAGTTCTCTTTCACTTGTGTTGAGTCATAGGAACCACCGTACTGTTAAGTGGGGTCCAAGAGAACCAGTCAGAACGACTGAAGTGATGCCTAATTCAAAACCTATATCTTCGAGTGAAGACTATGAGAGCAAATCTTGTCCAGAGTCGGACAAGTCAGCTTTACTTGTAGCCCAAGTAAAGTTGCCGTGTGAGTTTGAAATCTGACCGTTGGTACACGTGTCAGTTCCTTAGTGACCCAGGGTCATTTTGGATAAATCAGGTCGGGTTGCCCAGTAGCTATAAATAGTCCACCCCCTACAACCATAAATGGTTGGCTGCTCAGATTTCAGTGCACGAATTTTGTCGTTTGAGAGCAACCCACCTCGAAGCCTTTGAGAGAAAATTTCCTAGCGAGGAGAAAAGCCCTAACCACCCAGAGCCAGAGAGAATTGGGCATCACTTAAGTCTTCTTGTCTGAGTGATCTGAAGACTTATTACACTTCAGGACTGTGCATCCTCCAGACGGTTAGGCGTCGCGTTCTGAGCATCCAAGAGACATTGTGGATTGCCGGTGAACGAAGTCTGTGAAGGTTTGGGAGTCTACCTTGAAGACTTACCAGAGTGATTGGGTGAGGTCTATGTGACCTTAGCTCAAGGGGAATACGGTGAGGACTGGGTGTCCTGAGCTGCATGTTCAGGACTGGGTGTCCGGGACTGTGTGTCCTTTGGTTTAAATACCTAGCCGCCCTAACCAGACATACAGTTGTCACAGCAACTGGAACTGGTCCAACAAATCATTGTCTTCAACGAGTCACTGGTTTCATCTTCACTTCCCTTTACTTACTGTTACTCTTTGTGAAGACATTGCATGCTTGCTCTATCTTTTGTCTTCACAAGTAACTGTATGATTTGATTGGCTTCATAACTTCTTCCTACTTGATCCTTATTACACTGCAGCTACTTGTCATTGTGCTTTCACTCTATTGAATATTTGACCATGGCTTGCCTAGTGTAATCTAACTTCCGCTGCATAGTGATAGGCATATCTCTATTGTTTGTCTTCATAACCTTCATGTATTGAAGACTTTCATAAAAATCACCTATTCACCCCCCCTCTAGTCGATATAACGCACTCTCAATTGGTATCAGAGCATGGTGCTCCCTTGTTCTGTGTGATTCGGTTTAACCACCTGGAGTTTTAGCTATGTCGACTGCAGGGATAATCAAAGTCTCCGCTGCGTGCCCCATCTTCGATGGAACTGAATATCCCTACTGGAATAATAAGATGCGCATGCATCTTGAAGCCATTGATGTCGACCTATGGTATGTCGTCGAGAACGGCGTTCCCAAGGCTGGAGAAGGTGTCACTGCTGCTGATGTCAAGAAGTTCACTCAACTAGACTCTACTGCCAAGAATATCATCTGTGGTCATCTGACCAAAGGACAGTATGGCCGTGTGAGTGCCTTGAAGACATCCAAGCTGGTCTGGGACTGGCTCTCCAAGGTCAATGAAGGCATCTCAACTCAGAAAGATCAGAGAATCAGTGTTCTTCGCAACCTCTTCAACCGCTTCAAGCGAAATGACAATGAGAATGTCCAGCACACATTTGACCCGCTCACTGACATCACAAATGAGCTTCAAGCCCTCGGCGCCACTGAGATCACCAAACATGAAATCGTCAAGACGCTGTTGAGATCACTTGATAGTTCGTTTGACATCCTAGCCCTGATGATTCAAGAACGTCCAGACTTCAAGACACTCGATCCGTCTGACATACTTGAGAGGCTCAACACACATGAGTTTCAGCTTTCTGAGAAAAGAGATATCTACGGTCCAAACTATGGGCGAACTCGTGCCTTGAAGGCAAAAGTTGTATCATCATCTGAAGAAGAATCTGACAGCAGTTCTGATGATCCTGAAGACATTGGAAGGGAACTTGCAATGCTAGTGAAGAAGTTCGAGAAATTCACCAAGAAGAAAGGCTTCAGAAAGTCTTCACGATCAAGCTCAAGGAATGATGAAGCTTCTACTCATGACTACAAGAAGAAAACATGTCACAAGTGCAAGAAAACTGGACACTTCATCTCTGAGTGTCCACAGTGGGACAATGAGAATAGAAAGAAGAAGAAGAGCAAGGAATATGACTCTGATGACAAGAAGAAGAATAAATACTCAAAGTCTTCTTCCAAGTCTTCCTCAAAGTCTTCATCACACAAGAAGAGCTCAACTGGCAAGGCTCGTGCGTTTGTTGGCAAGGAAATGGATTCAGAGGAGGAGTCCACTTCTGAGGAGGTAGAAGTGGAGTCTGAGGAGGAATCTAATTCTGGCATTGCGAGTCTGGCTACAGCATACGTCGCCAAGTCCATCTTCAACACTGAAGACAATGACTTCATCACCAACACCGATGCAAATGACAAGGACGACTCTACTCCTACCTACTGCTTCATGGCACACGGTGCCAAGGGAAAGGTCTCCAGCAGAAAACCAAAATCTTCTGACGCTATTGCTGGGGACCTTAAAAATCTTGTGGGGCGCAAGATCAAATGCCCGAATGGCATCACTATGTATTTCGTTCCTGAATCGCATGCTACTCTCCCTATTAGTCCTAACCTGGATCTAAGTTTTCATAACCCACTGGTTCGTCAAATGTTTTTGCTTCACAATTCCCTTCATGAAGCCTATCCCCCTAACTGCACTGTAGGGTACGACACCAGCGTCTTCAGAATGGATTATTGACAGTGGGTGTACAAATCACATGACTGGCAAAAGAAGCCTTCTTATGGACTCAACCTTACGTCCATCCGACAAGAGCCACATCACATTTGCTGACACTAGTAAAAGTAAGGTATTGGGTCTAGGTAGAGTTGCAATCTCAAAGGATCAACACCTGGACAAAGTCATGCTTGTTGAATCCCTTGGCTTCAACTTAATGTCTGTCTCAATGCTTTGCGATTTGAACATGGTCGTAATATTTGGAAAATATCGTTGCCTGGTACTAATGGAATCTGACAAGTCTCTAGTGTTTGAAGGGTATCGGAAAGATGATCTGTATGTGGTAGATTTCTCAGCAGGGCCACAGCTTGCAGTATGCCTTCTGGCAAAGGCTTCAGAATGTTGGCTTTGGCATCGGAGGCTTGGGCATGCTGGCATGAGGAACCTCCACACCCTTGCAAAGAAGAAGCATGTCATAGGCATCGAAGGCGTCAAGTTCAAGAAAGATCACTTTGAAAGGAAATATGCCCTAGAGGCAATAATAAAGTTATTATTTATTTCCTTATATCATGATAAATGTTTATTATTCATGCTAGAATTGTATTAACCGGAAACATAATACATGTGTGAATACATAGACAAACACAGTGTCACTAGTATGCCTCTACTTGACTAGCTCGTTGATCAAAGATGGTTATGTTTCCTAACCATGAACAAAGAGTTGTTATTTGATTAACGAGGTCACCTCATTAGTTGAATGATCTGATTGACATGACCCATTTCATTAGCTTAGCACCCGATCGTTTAGTATGTTGCTGTTGCTATTCTTCATGACTTATACATGTTCCTATGACTATGAGATTATGCAACTCCCGTTTACCGAAGGAACACTTTGGGTGCTACCAAACGTCACAACGTAACTGGGTGATTATAAAGGAGTACTACAGGTGTCTCCAAAGGTAGATGTTGGGTTGGCGTATTTCGAGATTGGGATTTGTCACTCCGAATGTCGGAGAGGTATCTCTGGGCCCTCTCGGTAATGCACATCACATAAAGCCTTGCAAGCACTGCAACTAATATGTTAGTTGTGAGATGATGTATTACGGAATGAGTAAAGAGACTTGCCGGTAACGAGATTGAACTAGGTATTGGATACCGACGATCGAATCTCGGGCAAGTAACATACCGATGACAAAGGGAACAACGTATGTTGTTATGCGGTCTGACCGATAAAGATCTTCGTAGAATATGTAGGAGCCAATATGGGCATCCAGGTCCCGCTATTGGTTATTGATCGGAGACGTGTCTCGGTCATGTCTACATTGTTCTCGAACCGTAGGGTCCGCACGCTTAAGGTTTCGATGACAGTTATATTATGAGTTTATGAGTTTTGATGTACCGAAGGAGTTCGGAGTCCCGAATGATATCGGGGACATGACGAGGAGTCTCGAAATGGTCGAGACGTAAAGATCGATATATTGGACGACTATATTCGGACATCGGAAAGGTTCCGAGTGATTCGGGTATTTTCGGAGGTACCGGGGAGTTACGGGAATACGGGGAAGAGTAATGGGCCTTGATGGGCTTTAGTGGGAAGAGGAAAAGGGTGCTGCGCCCCCCCTCCCCTTTGGTCCGAATTGGACTAGGGAAAAGGGGGCCGGCCACCTCTCCTTCTCCTCCTATTCCTTCTCCCTTCCTCCCCTTTTGGTGGACTCCTACTAGGACTTGGAGTCCTAGTAGGACTCCCTATCCTGGCCGCACCTTTGCCTTGGCCGGCCTCCTCCTCCTCCATCCTTTATATACAGGGGCAGGGGGCACCCCAGAGACACACAAGTTGATCCTTGAGATCGTTCCTTAGCCATGTGCGGTGCCCCCTGCCACCAAATTCCACCTCGATCATACTGTTACAGTGCTTAGGCGAAGCCCTGTGTCGGTAGTACATCAAGATCGTCACCACGCCGTCGTGCTGACGGAACTCTTCCTCGACGCTTTGCTGGATCGGAGCCCGAGGATCGTCATCGAGCTGAACATGTGCTAAGAACTCGGAGGTGCCGGAGTAACGGTGCTTGGATCGGTCGGATCGGGAAGAAGCCGTACGACTACTTCCTCTATGTTGTGTGATTGCTTCCGCAGTTGGTCTGCGTTGGTACGTAGACAACACTCTCCCCCTCGTTGCTATGCATCACCATGATCTTGCGTGTGCGTAGGAAAATTTTCGAAATTACTACATTCCCCAACAGTAGCATCCGAGCCTAGGTTTTTATGGTTTGATGTTATTTGCACGAGTAGAACACAAGTGAGTTGTGGGCGATACAAGTCATACTGCCTACCAGCATGTCATACTTTGGTTCGGCGGTATTGTTGGACGAGACGATCTGGACCAACCTTACGCGTACTCTTACGCGAGACCGGTTCCCTCGACGTGCTTTGCACATAGATGGCTTGCGGAAGACTGTCTCTCCAACTTTAGTTGAACCAAGTGTGGCTACGCCCGGTCCTTGAGAAGGTTAAAACGGAGTCTATTTGACGAACTATCGTTGTGGTTTTGATGCGTAGGTGAGATGAGTTCTTACTTAAGCCCGTAGCAGCCACGTAAAACTTGCAACAACAAAGTAGAGGACGTCTAACTTGTTTTTGCAGGGCATGTTGTGATGTGATATGGTCAAGGCATGATGCTGATTTTATTGTATGAGATGATCATGTTTTGTAACCGAGTTATCGGCAACTGGCAGGAGCCATATGGTTGTCGCTTTATTGTATGCAATGCAATCGCGATGTAATGCTTTACTTTATTACTAAGCGGTAGTGATAGTCGTGGAAGCATAAGATTGGCGAGACGACAACGATGCTACGATGGAGATCAAGGTGTCGCGCCGGTGACGATGGTGATCATGACGGTGCTTCGGAGATGGAGATCACAAGCGCAAGATGATGATGGCCATATCATATCACTTATATTGATTGCATGTGATGTTTATCTTTTTATGCATCTTATCTTGCTTTGATTGACGGTAGCATTATAAGATGATCTCTCACTAAATTATCAAGAAGTGTTCTCCCTGAGTATGCACCGTTGCAAAAGTTCTTCGTGCTGAGACACCACGTGATGATCGGGTGTGATAGGCTCTACGTTCAAATACAACGGGTGCAAAACAGTTGCACACGCGGAATACTCAGGTTATACTTGACGAGCCAAGCATATACAGATATGGCCTCGGAACACGGAGACCGAAAGGTCGAGCATGAATCATATAGTAGATATGATCAACATAACGATGTTCACCATTGAAAACTACTCCATCTCACGTGATGATCGGTTATGGTTTAGTTGATTTGGATCATGTGATCACTTAGAGGATTAGAGGGATGTCTATCTAAGTGGGAGTTCTTAAGTAATATGATTAAATTGAACTTAAATTTATCATGAACTTAGTCCTGGTAGTATTTTGCAAATCATGTTGTAGATCAATAGCTCGCGTTGTTGCTTCCCTGTGTTTATTTTGATATGTTCCTAGAGAAAATTGTGTTGAAGATGTTAGTAGCAATGATGCGGATTGGATCCGTGATCTGAGGTTTATCCTCGTTGCTGCACAGAAGAATTATGTCCTTGATGCACCGCTAGGTGACAGACCTATTGCAGGAGCAGATGCGGACGTTATGAACGTTTGGCTAGCTCAATATGATGATTACTTGATAGTTTAGTGCACCATACTTAACAGCTTAGAATCGGGACTTCAAAGACGTTTTTGAACGTCATGGACCATATGAGATGTTCCAGGAGTTGAAGTTAATATTTCAAGCAAATACCCGAGTTGAGAGATATGAAGTCTCCAACAAGTTCTATAGCTAAAAGATGGAGGAGAATCGCTCAATTAGTGAGCATGTGCCCAGATTGTCTGAGTACTACAATCGCTTGAATCAAGTGGGAGTTAATCTTCCAGATAAGATAGTGATTGACAGAATTCTCTAGTCACCATCACCAAGTTAGTAGAACTTTGTGATGAACTATAATATGCAAGGGATGACAAAAGTAATTCCTAAGCTCTTCGTGATGCTGAAATCAACGAAGGTAGAAATCAAGAAAAACATCAAGTGTTGATGGTTGACAAGACCACTAGTTTCAAGAAAAGGGCAAAGGGAAGAAGGGGAACTTCAAGAAGAATGGCAAGCAAGTTGCTGCTCAAGTGAAGAAGCCCTAGTCTGATCCTAAGCCTGAGACTAAGTGCTTCTACTGCAAAGGGACTGGTCACTGGAAGCGGAACTACCCCAAGTGATTGGCGGATAAGAAGGATGGCAAAGTGAACATAAGTATATTTGATATACATGTTATTGATGTGTACTTTACTAGTGTTTATAGCAAACCCTCAGTATTTGATGCTAGTTCGGTTGCTAAGATTAGTAACTCGAAACGGGAGTTGCGGAATAAACAGAGACTAGTTAAGGGTGAAGTGACGATGTGTGTTGGAAGTGGTTCCAAGATTGATATGATCACCGTCGCACACTCCCTATAATTTCGGGATTAGTGGTGAACCTAAATAAGTGTTATTTGGTGTTTGCGTTGAACATGAATATGATTTGATCATGTTTATTGTAATACGGTTATTCATTTAAGTAAGAGAATAAATTGGTGTTCTGTTTACATGAATAAAACCTAATATGGTTACACACCCAATGAAAATAATTCATTGGATCTCGATCTTAATAATACACATATTCATAATATTGAAACCAAAAGATGCAAAGTTAATAATGATAGTGCAACTTATTTGTGGCACTGCTGTTTAGGTCATATTGGTATAAAGCGCATGAAGAAACTCCATGCTGATGGGCTTTCAGAATCACTTGATTCTGAATCACTTGATGCTTGCGAACCATGCCTTTTGGGCAAGATGACTAAAACGCCGTTCTCCGGAACAATGGAGTGAGAAAAGATTTGTTGGAAATCATACATACTGATGTATGTGGTCCGATGAATATTGAGGCTCGCGACAGGTATCATTATTTTCTGATCTTCACAAATGATTTGAGCAGATATGAGTATATCTACTTGATGAAACATAAGTCTGAAACATTTGAAAAGTTCAAAGAATTTCAGAGTGAAGTGAAAAACATCGTGACAAGAAAATAAAGTTTCTACGATCAGATCACGGATACTAATATTTGAGTTACGAGTTTGGTCTTCAGTTAAAACAATGTGAAATAGTTTCACTACTCACGCCACCTGGAACACCACAGCATAATGGTGTGTCCGAACGTCATAACCGTACTTTATTGGATATAGTGCAATCTATGATGTCTCTTACCGATTTACCACTATTGTTTTTGGGGTCATGCATTAGAGACAGCTGCATTCACGTTAAAAAGGGGCACCATCTATATCCGTCGAGACGACGCCTTATGAACTATGGTTTGGCAAGAAACCAAAGTTGTCGTTTCTTAAAGTTTGGGGTTGCGATGCTTATATGAAAAAGTTTCATCCCGATAAGCTCAAAACTCAAATCGGAGAAGTGCATCTTCATAGGATATCCAAAGGAAACTATTGGATACACCTTCTATCACAGATCCGAAGGCAAGACTTTTGTTGCTAACTTCGGAAACTTTCTGGAGAAGGAGTTTCTCTCGAAAGAAGTGGGTGGGAAGAAAGTAGAACTTGATAAGGTAATTGTACCTTCTCCCTTATTGGAAAGTAGTTCATCACAGAAATCTGTTCCTGTGACTACTACACCAATTAGTGAGGAAGCTGATGATGATGATCATGTAACTTCAGATCAAGTTACTACCGAATCTCGTAGGTAAACCAGAGTGAGAACCGCACCAGAGTGGTACGGTAATCCTGTTCTAGAGGTCATGTTACTTGACCATGACGAGCCTACGAACTATGAAGAAGCGATGGTGAGCCCAGATTCCGCAAAGTGGCTTGAAGCCATGAAATCTGAGATGGGATCCATGTATGAGAACAAAGTTTGGACTTTGGTTGACTTGCCTGTTGATCGGCAAGCCATAGAAAATAAATGGATCTTCAAGAGGAAGACGGACGCTGATAGTAGTGTTACTATCTACAAAGCTAGAATTGTCGCAAAAGGTTTTCGACAAGTTCAAGGTATTGACTACGATGAGATTTTCTCACTCGTATCTATGCTTAAGTATGTCCGAATCATGTTAGCAATTGCCGCATTTTATGAAATCTGGCAAAGGGATAAACAAAACTGCATTCCTTAATTGATTTGCTAAAGAAGAGTTGTATACGATGCAACTAGAAGGTTTTGTCGATCCTAAAGGTGTTAACTAAATATGCAAGCTCCAGCGATCTATCTGTGGACTGGTGCAAACATCTCGGAGTTGGAATATACGCTTTGATGAGTTGATCAAAGCATATAGTTTTATACAGACTTGCGGTGAAGCCTATATTTACGAGAAAGTGAGTGGGAGCACTACAGCATTTCTGATAAGTATATGTGAATGACATATTGTTGATCGGAAATAATGTAGAATTATTCTGTAAAGCATAAAAGGAGTGTTTGAAAGGAGTTTTTCAAAGAAAGACTTCGGTAAAGCTGCTTACATATTGAGCTTCAAGATCTATAGAGATAGATCAAGACGCTTGATAAGTTTTTCAATAAATACATACCTTGACAAGATTTTGAAGTAGTTCAAAATGGAACAGTCAAAGAAAAAGTTTCTTGCCTGTGTTACAAGGTGTGAAGTTGAGTAAAGACTCAAAGCCCGACCACGGCAGAAGATAGAAAGAGAATGAAAGTCATTCCCTATGCCTCATTCATAGGTTCTATAAAGTATGCCATGCTGTGTACCAGATTTATTGTATACTCTGCACTGATTTGGCAAGGGAGTACAATAGTGATCTAGGAGTAGATCACTGGACAGCGGTCAGAATTATCCTTAGTGCAATAAGGATATGTTTCTCGATTATGGACGTGACAAAAAGGTTCGTCGTAAAGGGTTACGTCGATGCAAGTTTTTGACACTGATCCAGATGAATCTAAAGTCTCAATCTGGATACATATTGAAAGTGGGAGCAATTAGCTAGAGTAGATCCATGCAGAGCATTATAGACATAGAATTTTGCAAAATACTTACGGATCTGAATGTGACAGACCCGTTGACTAAAATTATCTCACAAGCAAAACATGATCACACCTTAGTACTCTTTGGGTGTTAATCACATAGATATGTGAACTAGATTACTGACTCTAGTAAACCCTTTGAGTGTTGGTCACATGACGATGTGAACTATGGGTGTTAATCACATGGTGATGTGAACTATTGCTGCTAAATCACATGGCGATGTGAACTAGATTATTGACTCTAGTGCAAGTGGGAGACTGAAAGGAAATATGCCCTAGAGGCAATAATAAAGTTATTATTTATTTCCTTATATCATGATAAATGTTTATTATTCATGCTAGAATTGTATTAACCGGAAACATAATACATGTGTGAATACATAGACAAACAGAGTGTCACTAGTATGCCTCTACTTGACTAGCTCGTTGATCAAAGATGGTTATGTTTCCTAACCATGAACAAAGAGTTGTTATTTGATTAACGAGGTCACATCATTAGTTGAATGATCTGATTGACATGACCCATTTCATTAGCTTAGCACCCGATCGTTTAGTATGTTGTTGTTGCTATTCTTCATGACTTATACATGTTCCTATGACTATGAGATTATGCAACTCCCGTTTACCGGAGGAACACTTTGGGTGCTACCAAACGTCACAACGTAACTGGGTGATTATAAAGGAGTACTACAGGTGTCTCCAAAGGTAGATGTTGGGTTGGCGTATTTCGAGATTGGGATTTGTCACTCTGAATGTCGGAGAGGTATCTCTGGGCCCTCTCGGTAATGCACATCACATGAAGCCTTGCAAGCACTGCAACTAATATGTTAGTTGTGAGATGATGTATTACGGAACGAGTAAAGAGACTTGCCGGTAACGAGATTGAACTAGGTATTGGATACCGACGATCGAATCTCGGGCAAGTAACATACCGATGACAAAGGGAACAACGTATGTTGTTATGCGGCCTGACCGATAAAGATCTTCGTAGAATATGTAGGAGCCAATATGGGCATCCAGGTCCCGCTATTGGTTATTGACCGGAGACGTGTCTCGGTCATGTCTACATTGTTCTCGAACCGTAGGGTCCGCACGCTTAAGGTTTCGATGACAGTTATATTATGAGTTTATGAGTTTTGATGTACCGAAGGAGTTCGGAGTCCCGGATGAGATCGGGGACATGACGAGGAGTCTCGAAATGGTCGAGACGTAAAGATCGATATATTGGACGACTATATTCGGACATCGGAAAGGTTCCGAGTGATTCGGGTATTTTCGGAGGTACCGGGGAGTTACGGGAATACGGGGAAGAGTAATGGGCCTTGATGGGCTTTAGTGGGAAGAGGAAAAGGGTGCTGCGCCCCCCCCCCCTCCCCTTTGGTCTGAATTGGACTAGGGAAAAGGGGGCCGGCCACCTCTCCTTCTCCTCCTATTCCTTCTCCCTTCCTCCCCTTTTGGTGGACTCCTACTAGGACTTGGAGTCCTAGTAGGACTCCCTATCCTGGCCGCACCTTTGCCTTGGCTGGCCTCCTCCTCCTCCATCCTTTATATACAGGGGCAGGGGGCACCCCAGAGACACACAAGTTGATCCTTGAGATCGTTCCTTAGCCGTGTGCGGTGCCCCCTGCCACCAAATTCCACCTCGATCATACCGTTACAGTGCTTAGGCGAAGCCCTGCGTCGGTAGTACATCAAGATCGTCACCACGCCGTCGTGCTGACGGAACTCTTCCTCGACGCTTTGCTGGATCGGAGCCCGAGGATCGTCATCGAGCTGAACGTGTGCTAAGAACTCGGAGGTGCCGGAGTAACGGTGCTTGGATCGGTCGGATCGGGAAGAAGCCGTACGACTACTTCCTCTACGTTGTGTGATTGCTTCCGCAGTCGGTCTGCGTTGGTACGTAGACAACACTCTCCCCCTCGTTGCTATGCATCACCTTGATCTTGCGTGTGTGTAGGAAAATTTTCGAAATTACTACGTTCCCCAACACACTTATGCGGTTCCTGTGAAGCAGGGAAGATGACGAGGGCAAAACATCCCTCGAAGACAATCATGACCACTACTCGACCCTTCGAACTGCTTCACATGGATCTTTTTGGTCCCACTCACTACTCAACTTTTTCCACTACTGCTTGCCTCTATGGCTTTGTCATTGTTGATGATTACTCTAGATATACTTGGGTGCACATAATCCTTTACAAGACTGAAGTGCAGGATGTCTTCAGACGCTTCGCCAATCGAGCTATGAACAATTATGGCGCCAAGATAAAGCACATCAGAAGTGACAATGGCACTGAATTCAAGAACACTGGCCTTGACACATATCTTGATACCTTGGGCATCACACATGAATTCTCAGCTCCGTACACGCCACAGCAGAATGGCGTCGTCGAACGCAAGAACAGAACACTCATTGAGATGGCCAGAACGATGCTAGATGAATACAAGACTCCAAGAAAATTCTGGCCTGAAGCCATTGACACTGCATGCCATACAATCAACCGTGTTTATCTTCACAAGCTTCTTAACAAGACATCTTATGAACTCCTAACTGGCAAGAAGCCAAATGTCAGTTACTTCAGAGTATTTGGCGCAAGATGCTGGATCAAGGACCTACACCACACCTCAAAGTTTGCACCAAAAGCACATGAGGGTTTTATGCTTGGATATGGAAAGGATTCGCACTCCTACAGAGTCTTCAATCTCTTTCACTACAAAGTGGTTGAAACAGTGGATGTGCGGTTCGATGAGACCAATGGTTCACAAAGAGAGCAACTGCCAAATGTGCTAGATGAAGTTCCAGCTAGTGAATCAATCAAGCTTATGGGAACTGGAGAGATTATACCTTCTGAAGCTCATCTTGAAGAAGAACTTATCATCTCAGCACCTGATCCACATGAAGACAATGCTCAGCCTGAAGACATTCCTCCCAACGACAACATAGATCAGCAAGAGCAAAGTCTTCGCCTTGTACATCCTCGTGTTGCCAATGAAGTGCAGATTGACAGAATAATTGACAGCATCAATGCACCTGGTCCACTGACTCGTTCAAGGGCAACTCAACTGGCAAATTTCTGCGGGCACTTCGCATTCATTTCAATCACAGAACCCAAGAAAGTTGAAGAAGCTTTGATGGAACCTGAATGGATTCAAGCTATGCAAGAAGAGCTTCAACAGTTTGAGCTGAACAATGTATGGGAACTGGTTAAGCGTCCTGATCCACGGAAGCACAATATAATAGGCACCAAATGGATATACCGCAACAAGCAAGATGAGCATGGTCAAGTTGTCAGAAACAAAGCTCGTCTCGTTGCTCAAGGATATACTCAAGTGGAAGGCATTGATTTCGATGAAACATTTGCTCCTGTGGCCAGACTTGAAGCCATACGTATACTGCTGGCCTATGCAAATCATCACAACATACTTTTATATCAAATGGATGTGAAGAGTGCCTTTCTCAATGGCAAGATTGAATAAGAAGTGTATGTTTCACAACCACCTGGGTTTGAAGATCCAAAACATCCTGACATGGTATACAAGCTCAATAAGGCACTGTATGGCCTCAAACAAGCCCCTCGGGCCTGGTATGATACACTCAAATACTTCCTGAAGAGCAAAGGCTTCATACCTGGTTCCCTAGATCCCACTCTCTTCACGAAGACATATGATGGTGAACTGTTTGTGTGCCAAATATATGTGGATGACATTATCTTCGACTGCACCAATCAGAAGTACAGTGAGGAGTTTGGATATATGATGCAAGAGCAATATCAGATGTCTATGATGGGGGAGCTGAAGTTCTTCCTCGGTCTTCAGATACGGCAACAACGCAATGGCATCTTCATATCTCAAGAGAAGTATCTCAAAGATTGCCTGAAGAAGTTCGGTATGCAAGACTGCAAAGGCTTCACAACACCAATGCCAGCCAAACATCATTTGGGTCCTGACGACAATGGTAAAGAGTTCGATCAAAAGGTATACCGCTCCATGATTGGTTCTTTGCTTTATTTATGTGCATCTAGGCCAGATATTATGCTTATTGTTTGCATGTGTGCTTGATTTCAAGCGGCACCAAAGGAGTCGCATCACTTAGCTGTGAAGCGAATTCTGCGATATTTGGCTCACACCCCAACTCTAGGGTTATGGTATCCAAAGGGCTCAGAGTTTGATCTGGTAGGATTCTCGGATGCTAATTATGCTGGTGACAAGGTTGATCGAAAGTCTACATCAGGCACATGTCACTTTCTGGGACGATCACTTGTATGTTGGTCTTCAAAGAAGCAGAACTGTGTATCCCTCTCCACTGCTGAATCTGAATACATTGCTGCTGGATCTTGCTGCGCTCAGCTTCTGTGGATGAAGCAAACTCTCAAGGACTATGGCATTCATCTGAAGCAAGTGCCACTTTACTGTGACAACGAAAGCGCCATCAAGATTGCCAACAACCCAGTTCAGCACTCGAAGACAAAGCACATTGAAATTCGTCATCACTTTCTCAGAGATCATGTTGTGAAGGAAGATATTGATATCATACATGTCAACACTGAAGAGCAATTGGCGGATATCTTCACCAAGCCCTTGGATGAGAAGAGATTTTGCAAGTTACGGTGTGAGCTAAATATCTTGGAATCCTCAAATGTCCTGTGATCAGGCACACATCCTAACACTTATGCATATTGATGACTTAGATGTGCAACACACGAAGTAACGTATATCTTCAATCAATGAAAACATACATTCTAAGTGTGAATACATTAATGTGGAAATTGACTTCGGAGCGCCACGATAATTGTGCGTCGTGTCTGGGTCTAATACTTCCTATACGGTGGGTAACGCCACCACCAAACGTTCTATTTTGAAGTGTTTCACTCATGGCGTTACCTTGCAATGTCTTCACATTTGGTTTGGCTTACATCTCAACATGTCTTCATGATTATCTTCACTACGTGGATTATATAGATATATATATATATATATATATATATATATATATATATATATATATATATATATATATATATACTAGTGTTCTGTCCTCTACAGCATTCACTTATAGCTATGTCTTCTTGTTTGAATCTTTTGAACTAAGTGAATGTGATCGGACCCTAATCTCTCTATGCTTTATATCTCAAATTCTATCTCTCCAAGTCATATGCATTCTATTGAAACTGTCGAATGTCTTCTCTACGTCCTTGTCAGCAGAAGACACAGAGACAAACTTTAAAACCGTTTTCAATGCTCATTCATCCACAAGAAATCTGGAGAAGTAGGAATGACCACTCGACAATCCAGGCGTGCGTGGGATGTGGAACTGCCCCCGAGATTCTGCATGATGGCCACGTGTTGTTCAGAGGTGAATCACCAGGGGCACTTGTGTAATAGCACAGTGCCGCCCCTGTAACTATAAATACACCCTCACCGCGGTCATTATCTCCTTCTTCCTCCCTCGCACGAACCCTAGCGCCACCGCTAGCTCTCGACGACGCCGGCGACGAAGCGCTTCACTGCCGCAACCTCTCCGACGCTGTCTTCACGCCGATCACGGACATCGTCCTCTCCGCCGTCGCCGTAGGTGTCTTCCGTCGCCAAGTTAGGGCACGGAGGATCGAACTGCTCGGCCTCATCTCCCACTCCGTCTAGCAGTTCCAAGTGTGGTAAATAAAATCTCTTTTTACAGCCTCTTTTGATCCTATGGTTCTGTCACTTTCTGCCATAAGAAGTTTCTATTCACACAAGTTAGATCTCTCTCAATCTGCATCTCATAACATGCCTAGAATATTCACTTATGCTTCATGAAGTAGTTAGATTCCTCACTTGTACTGATCTGTGGGTTCGTACAAATCTGGAACCAACTTCTTATCTATGAGTGAATGTCTTCGCATGATGAGGTCAATGTCTTCTAAACTGATTTATCTTCAAAATCTTCTAAGAATGCATATGACCTCTTCCGCTTCCCTCGCACCTTAATGCTGTCACAGGTACATGTCCGTGGGAGAATCTTTTGGTTCTCATAGTCTGCATTCATTTGCAGAGTTCTTACAGCATCACATCAATTCTCGTGAAGCCAGTTCCTGTTGGTCCAGCAAAAGAAAGCCTCTAAAGCCTTTGAACATCTTGAAGCCTTCCAAGTTAAGGTTTATGGCTTCAGAAACAGCAGCAAGGAAGGGAGGCAGACAGCGACATGGTGGAACGTCCAAAGATCTGCCTGATGAACTGGCAGAAATGTACAAAACAGATCCTAAAGAGAATTATGGTCAGCGCAAGACCCGAATCCAATGGATTCGACGCTATTGGGCTGAGCAATGGTTCCAATACCGCTTCGTCACCCAGGAGTACGCTGAGAAAAACGCCATCAAGAGACCATGGGGAGACATACTATACAAAAATCTCGTACCCAGGTCCAGAGATGAAGCCATTGCTCAAGGCTTCTACCCGTGCATGGTTCGTGGACCACAGCCAGCTGAAGCACATCCGTCGTCACTACTCTGGTGTCGTGACGACAATCTGTTCAGGCGCAACTTCCAGTTTGCCCAGAACTCAGTGAAGCAAAACAAGAAGAAATTGGGCTTAGACTTCAACCCTGGTCCCTCTGCACCAAGGGAAGATGGCACACGCGAGGCAGACCAGAATATCATCAGACCATATGCCAACCTTGAGGGCCTCATCACCCGCATCTTAGTCCAAGGGACTGCAGTAAATGACCCTCCTGCTGACTCTGAGTCTGATGAAGCGCTTGCTGTACCGAAGCCAAAGCCGATGAAGAAGCCAAAAGCTTCAAAGCCGGCCCTTTCACCCAAAATCTCAAAGGCGAAGCCATTGGCAACTGCACCTCCTGAAGCCAGTGTGTAGTCTGAAGACTTATCACGAGTCTCCAAGCCCCAGAAGGCCAAGATGCCTCAGCCACACACCGGAAAAGAGCTCACAGCTGCTGCCATTCTGCGCAGTGAAACCATTGATCTGTCAAGTGATGAAGATCTTGGAGATGACGCTCTTGAGCAGCTCATCAAGAGTAAGGAAGAAGCTGAAATCTTCAACAATTTGCCTCTCTTTGATGTCGCCATCATCCACAACTTCATCGACGAGTGGTTTGCTACACCAAATATCAGCTTCGATGATCTGCAGCTGCCCATTGGCCTTAGCGTCGCTTTTCAAGGCGCTATTGCTTCAGAACTTGCAATTGCCCAGCGCATTGTTGAACTGAAGCAGAAAATTGATTTTGAAAAGGCTCAGTTCAAGAAGCATATGGCCAGGCTCAGCGTGCAATAAGTCAAGGACTTCAAGATCATGTTTCACGAGTTAAAGGAAAACTTTCTGAAGAAGTGTGCAGAAGCTCAGGGTTCGCGGGAGCGAATGAAAACTCTGGTTGACCGCTGTGTGCAAGCCTATAACGAGGCTGAGAAGCGCAAGGCACTTGGGCGTCCTGGCATCGACCCCAGGATGGCCGTGAAGAAGAAGAAGAAGAAGCCTGCTATGGCTGAACCAAAGGCACCAAGGCAAGAGGCAGTTCCGATTCTCTTTCCAACCGCAACGATTGGCTCGAAGCCAAAGAGCCGGTCAACCGCTTCAGAGCTCAAGAAGACACGAACTACAGAACTGAAGCCAGCAAGCGGAAACACTCTGAAGCCTCTCCTTCTGCCCCCACTCAGAAGAAGCAAAAGATCAAGAAAGCTAGGGCTGCTCCCATAGAGCCCCTGATGGTTGAACCCCTCTCTGTCGTCTATCCTGACGCAGAACGCCAACTGACAGTTCATGATCCTGCTCCCACAGAGGCTCCTGAAGCTGAAGACATTCCAGCAGCCGACCCCATAGCTGCTGAAGACATTGGTCATCAGGACAATGTACAAGATGATGCAGCCCTTCCTCAGCTTGAAACAAGCGAACTCATCAGCATTGGTCGTCCTCTGACGCCAATTGCACAAGATGCGTCATGGGCAGATCGCCCACAAGTGGAAGAAGAATCTGAGGTCCAGCCCACTCCAACTCCACAAGCGTCGTCTGCATTTCGCAGGCTTCGCAAAGGACCACGGCCTCAAGACTCTGCATCAGCCGAAGAAAATGAAGAAATACCACAAGAACCCACTCCCCCGCTCCAACAAGAAGTAGTTCTCTAGGAGAACGTGCTCTGACCCTCCAGCTAGTCAAGTGGAGGCTGAAAATGTTGAGGCTGCCACAACCAACACTGAAGCCAATGTGGAGCCCTCCCCACCAAAAGCTTCAGCAGACAGCGAAGCTACTGATCCTGACACGTCTGTTCCTGAGTCTGCTGCAGGTCCTCAATTTGATTACCATGTTGAGCACATGCCTCAAGTACAGACGCCGATCCCAAGACTGCCAAGGTTCCCAGGTCCTGCATCAGCACCTGGCTCCTTTAACATCACTAGCTTCAAGGCAGATAATACGTTCTTCAACAGCTCCAAGAACCCCTATTCAAGGGAAAGGATTGCATCAGACAGGTTCTGGAGCTATCCTCAGCGCAGCTACTATTCATGCATCCTATACAACCAAGGTCGCATCTTCCCGCACAAGCGCCTTGATGTTGAAGCTGTTGCTGGTCTGCCCTGTCTGGAGGAAGCGTTGGATTACTTCAAGCAAGTGGGTCTGCTGCAGTTTGTGACTGATGAAGAGCACTGGAATGAAGAGCTTCTGCTACAATTATATGCCACCCTCCACATCAAAGGATACAACAGAGATCCGAAGACTTGGGTCCTGGAGTGGATGACCGGTAATGTTCATCACGAAGCCAATGCATTTGATATCATTGAGCTCACCGGCCTGCCCACTCCTGGTGCATTCTTGGAAGAAGGCTGTCAACTGCATGCTGAAGCTACTGAGAGCATCTTTCAGCGACCAGAACCTGATATGAGTCAAATGCTCTCCATGATGAAGCCATTGCCTCAAGATGCTCCTTATCCCTCAGAGTTCTTTGTTGAAGACCTTGAGTACCTACCCAGAACCATCTATCACATCATCAGGCGGACTCTCTGGCCTATCAAAGGGCACTCTCCAAATGCCAAGATCGAGGGTGCAATGAAGACTCTGATATTTTATATCCTTCATGGCAAATGCTTCAATGCACAGGACTTCTTCATACGCCAACTTGCGGCATCAGGCTCAGATTTATTTGGTTTGAAGTTCTATGCTCCTTGGGTGATGAGCTGATCAAACTTCACTCTGCGATCTCATATCAGCCCTCAGCCCGCAACCATCGGATCTTCTTGCCAGATGTGGATACCTCTAATGAAGCCATATATCCGGAGCCTGCCAAGCAACCTTTGAGTCTTCAGAATGCAGAACACCAGAGCTTCACTCAGAACGTTGACAGTGTTGAAGCCATCTCCAGGGTGTATCCGTTGGCTGGCACTACACGTGCACCACGCCCTGCATCAACTTAAGCCACTGACAGCACACCTGCTCAAAGACCCAAGAAGCGGGCTCGTGCTCTCAATGACCGAGAGCTTCTTGTGGCCCTTCATCAAAAGCAGGATAGGCATCACGACTGGTTGAAGAGACAAATGAAAAGCCTCTTGGTGGATGTAAATCGCATCAGAAATCTTGCCACCAAGAATGCATTCGTTGCACATGAAACCTGCCGCCGCACCTGGAAAGGACTCACCATGATGTGTTCTGAAGCTGATCTTCAAGAGGATGGCTTCAAAGAGCGATTCAAGTTTGACTCCACACCTCCCAGACGGGCCGTGCTGCGAGGCACTCCATCACTTGAAGACTCCTTCTCTTCATCTGCTGCCACAGTGACTGCAAGGATTATTGAGGAAGAAGACGATGCTACATCACCGCCACCTCCTTCAGCACGCGTCGACACTGCACCAAGCACTTCAGCACCGCCAAATACCACCGACGACCCTGCCGCTCATGGGAACGCGTAGAAAACTCTATGTCTTCAAACCTTTTTGGTCCTCACTGACAAAAGGGGGAGAAGCATATGATGTTGATAGTCTTCAAGCAGGTCAATATGGGCGGGTGCCCTATATTTTGCTACATTTTGCTTCGTGCTTACAACTCTCGTTTTGCTACATTTGGTTCTTTGAGTTGTAACACTTAAACTTGATGGTCGTCTGCTACTTGTTTGCCACTGTGTTCTTGCGAAGATAAATTCTGCATGTACGACGATAAATCCCGCACTTAAATCATTATGCAGACGTCCGTTTTTCATTATGCATGTCATTATCTTCATATACTTTTACATGCATAGTGGATTGTCATCATAAGTTGAAGTGAATCTCCACGAGTACAACCTGCCATGTGCATTTGCGTTCTAAAAGCAAAATTACTTATATGCACATCTTCAGGGGGAGCTCTTGCAGCTTATGAAGACAATTCCTTTACAATTTCACAAATTATATTCCCCGTTGAAAACTTCAACTAGTTTGTCATCAATCACCAAAAAGGGGGAGATTGTAAGTGCATCTAGTGCCACCCCTAGTTGGTTTTGGAGTATTGATGACAAACCTAGTTGAGGGACTAATGTGTTTGTGAGAATTGCAGGATAACACAGGTAGAAGTCCCTCATTGATTCGGTTTTACTACCAGAGATGACCCCTAAAAATGTACGAAGACATTGAAGTCAATGGTGGTATATGAAGATATTCACATTGAAGACTATGACAGGAGAAGACACCACGTGAAGCCTATGGAACTCGAAGACTTAGATCTTTCGTAGTTCTCTTTCATTTGTGTTGAGTCATAGGAACCACCGTACTGATAAGTGGGGTCCAAGAGAACCAGTCAGAACGACTGAAGTGATGCCTAATTCAAAACCTATATCTTCGAGTGAAGACTATGAGAGCAAATCTTGTCCAGAGTCGGACAAGTCAGCTTTACTTGTAGCCCAAGTAAAGTTGCCGTGTGAGTTTGAAATCTGACCGTTGGTACACGTGTCAGTTCCTTAGTGACCTAGGGTCATTTCGGACAAATCAGGTCGGGTTGCCTAGTAGCTATAAATAGTCCACCCCCTACAACCATAAACGGTTGGCTGCTCAGATTTCAGTGCACGGATTTTGTCGTTTGAGAGGAACCCACCTCGAAGCCTTTGAGAGAAAATTTCCTAGCAAGGAGAAAAGCCCTAACCACCCAGAGCCAGAGAGAATTGGGCATCACTTAAGTCTTCTTGTCTGAGTGATCTGAAGACTTATTACACTTCAGGACTGTGCATCCTCCAGACGGTTAGGCGTCGCGTTCTGAGCATCCAAGAGACATTGTGGATTGCAGGTGAACGAAGTCTGTGAAGGTTTGGGAGTCTACCTTGAAGACTTACCAGCGTGATTGGGCGAGGTCTGTGTGACCTTAGCTCAAGGGGAATACGGTGAGGACTGGGTGTCCTGAGCTGCGTGTTCAGGACTGGGTGTCCGGGACTGTGTGTCCTTTGGTTTAAATACCTAGCCGCCCTAACCAGACGTATAGTTGTCACAGCAACTGGAACTGGTCCAACAAATCATTGTCTTCAACGAGTCACTGGTTTCATCTTCACTTCCCTTTACTTACTGTTACTCTTTGTGAAGACATTGCATGCTTGCTCTATCTTTTGTCTTCACAACGTAACTGTATGATTTGATTGGCTTCATAACTTCTTCCTACCTGATCCTTATTACACTGCAGCTACTTGTCATTGTGCTTTCACTCTATTGAATATTTGACCATGGCTTGCCTAGTGTAATCTAACTTCCGCTGCATAGTGATAGGCATATCTCTACTGTTTGTCTTCATAACCTTCACGTATTGAAGACTTTCATAAAAATCGCCTATTCACCCCCCCCCCTCTAGTCGATATAACGCACTTTCATTTACCTTAATACTTGTGTTGTAGTTGCAGATGCTTGCAATAGAGGTTAACCATAAGTGGGATGCTTGTCCAAGTAAGGGCAGTACCCAAGCACCGGTCCACCCACATACCAAATTATCAAAGTACCGAATGCGAATCATATGAACGTGATGAAAACTAGCTTGATGATATTCCCATGTGTCCTCGGGAGCGCTTTACATCATATAAGAGTTTGTCCAGGCTTGTCCTTTGCTACAAAGAGGATTGAGCCACCTTGCTGCACCTTATTTACTTTTGTTACTTGTTGCTCGTTACAAATTATCTTATCACAAAACTATCTGTTACCACTTATTTCAGTACTTGCACAGAATACCTTGCTGGAAACCGCTTATCATTTCCTTCTGCTCCTCGTTGGGTTCGACACTCTTACTTATCGAAAGGACTACGATAGATCCCCTATACTTGTGGGTCATCATATCATAAAGCAAAAACTCACAACTAGATCATACTAAAACTTTATTCTACTAGATCAAGATATTATCAAAAGGATCGAACTAAGAAAAGCGGTAAAGATAAAAGTGATGGTGATACGATATAGGGGCACTCCCCCAAGCTTGGTAGTTGCCTAGAGGAGTGCCCATACCCGATGCTCATTTCTTCTGTGTTGGTGAAGAAGATGATGGTTTTGTTGATGGCGTAGGCTTCTTCCTTAATTTGCGTTTGAGGACAAATTTTTGGTCCCTTAGGTCCTCGATCTCCTGTTCCAGGCAGTATCTTTTTGCATAGTTCCTGTTTGTTTTCCTACAAGAGGCGAAAAGGGATAAACTCGATCTTAGGTTTCTTTACTCTATCAGGAGGGCTTGACTTTTTGAACTCCACATGCATGTCCCCAGGTTGAGGTAGTGGGACTTCATCTTCATCTGAGCTCGTCTCCTCCTTTCCCTTAGGTTCATAGTCCTCTTCTTCTTCCGTAGTCCAACCACAATGCTCCACATCCCCATAGACATTAGGATATGCAAGGTAATCAGCCACATAGCTCTCTCCTTCCGAATCCTGGGACGACATGTTGCTCACATCTACAACAGGATAGCTCGAAACAAATACAGGAGATTTTTACGTGATACGGGAGTCAAAACCGGAGAATATATAATGAATTTTTACCGACCAAAATACGTAATGTGTAAGAAAACGGAGTCTGGAAAGAGCACGAGGTGCCCACGAGGTAGGGGAGCACGCCCTCCACCCTCGTGGAGCCCTTGTTTCCTTCCCGGACTGCTTCTTATTTTTCTATTTTTCTAAATATTCCAAAACGGAAGAAAATTGTCATTAGAACTGTTTTGGAGTCGGTTTACTTACCGTACCACATACCTATTCTTTTTCAAAGTCTGAAACGTTCCCGAAAGTGTCCCTTATGTATTCCTCCGGGGTTACGGTTTCAATAACATTGGTTTCAACATTTATAGGATTACCTTAGATATAATGTTTAATTCTTTGACCGTTCACCACCTTCGGATTTGTGCCTTCGAAGTTGTTGATTTTTATGGCACCGGAATGATAGACCTCCTCGATAACGTAAGGACCTTCCCAGTTAGAGAGAAGTTTTCCTGCAAAAAATCTTAACCGAGAGTTGTACAGCAATACATAATCACCTACATTAAACTCACGCTTTTGTATCCTTTTGTCATGCCACCTTTTAACTTTTTCTTTAAATAATTTGGAATTCTCATAGGCTTGGGTTCCCCATTCATCAAGTGAGCTAATGTAAAATAACCTCTTCTCACCGGCAAGTTTGAAATCATAGTTGAGCTCTTTAATATCCCAATAAGCCTTATGTTCTAGTTCGAGAGGTAAGTGACATGCTTTTCCATAAACCATTTTATACGGAGACATACCCATAGGATTTTTATATGCGGTTCTATAGGCCCATAATGCATCATCAAGTTTCTTGGACCAATTCTTTCTAGATCTATTAACAGTCTTTTGCAAAATTAATTTGAGTTCTCTATTACTCAATTCTACTTGACCACTAGACTGTGGGTGATAAGGAGATGCAATTCTATGATTAACATCATACTTAGCAAGCATTTTACGGAAAGCACCATGAATAAAATGTGAACCACCATTAGTCATTAAATATCTAGGGACTCCAAACCTTGGAAAAATAACTTCTTTAAGCATTTTAATAGAAGTGTTATGATCAGCACTACTAGCTGTAATAGCTTCTACCCACTTACTAACGTAATCAACAGCAATTAAAATATGTGTATATCCATTAGAGGCAGGAAAAGGTCCCATATAATCAAAGCCCCAAACATCAAATGGTTCAATAACAAGTGAATAATTCATATGCATTTCTTGACGTCTACTAATATTACCAATTCTTTGACATTCATCACAAGACAAGACAAACTTACGGGCATCCTTGAAGAGAGTAGGCCAATAAAAACCGGATTGTAATACCTTATGTGCAGTTCTATCTCCAGCGTGGTGTCCTCCATAAGCCTCGGAGTGACACTTGCGTAGGATATGTTCCTGTTCATGCTCAGGTGCACAACGTCTAATAACACCATCTACTCCTTCTTTATAAAGATGTGGGTCATCCCAAAAGTAATGCCTCAAATCATAGAAGAACCTTTTCTTTTGCTGGTATGTAAAGCTATGTGGTATAAATTTAGCAACAATGTAATTAGCATAATCAGCATACCATGGAGCAGTACGAGAAGCATTTATGACATTTAATTGTTCATCAGGAAAGCTATCATCAATAGGTAGTGGGTCATCAAGAACATTCTCTAGCCTAGACAAGTTGTCTGCAACGGGGTTCTCAGCTCCCTTTCTATCAATAATATGCAAATCAAATTCTTGTAGCAAGAGAACCCATCTAATAAGTCTAGGTTTAGCATCTTTCTTTTCCATGAGATATTTAATAGCAGCATGATTAGTGTGAATAGTTACCTTAGAATCAACAATATAAGGTCTAAACTTATCGCAAGCAAATACAACTGCTAAGAATTCTTTTTCAGTAGTAGCATAATTTCTCTGAGCATTGTCTAGAGTTTTACTAGCATATTGAATAACATTTGATTTCTTATCAACTCTTTGCCCTAGAACAGCACTTACAGCATAATCACTGGCATCACACATAATTTCAAAGGGTAAATTCCAATCAGGTGGCTGAACAATAGGTGCAGAGATCAATGATTTCTTAAGTATTTCAAATGCTTCTACACAATCATCATGAAAAACAAATGGTATATCTTTTGTAGTAAATTAGTCAGAGGCCGAGAAATTTTTGAGAAGTCCTTAATGAAACTCCTATAAAACCCGGCATGACCAAGGAAACTTCTTATACCTTTGATGTCCTTGCGACATGGCATCTTTTCAATAGCATCAACCTTGGCTTTATCAACCTCAATACCTCTTTCAGAAACTTTATGCCCCAGGACAATACCTTCATTAACCATAAAGTGGCACTTTTCCCAATTCAAGACAAGATTAGTTTCTTCACATCTCTACAAAACTCGAGCAAGGTTGCTTAAGCAATCATCAAAAGAGGATCCATAGATGGAGAAATCGTCCATGAAAACCTCACAAATCTTTTCACAAAAGTCAGAGAATATAGCCATCATGCATCTTTGAAAGGTAGCAGGTGCATTACATAAACCAAAAGGCATACATCTATAAGAAAAAGTACCAAAAGGGCAAGTAAAAGTAGTCTTTGATTGATCATTGGCTGACACAGGTATTTGAGATAAACCAGAATAACCATCTAGAAAGCAAAAATGTGTATGTTTGGGTAATATTTCTAGCATTTGATAGATAAAAGGTAAGGGGTAATGATATTTTTTTAGTAGATTTATTTAATTTGTGGAAATCAATTACCATCCTATAACCTGTAATAATTCTTTGCGGGATCAACTCATCTTTATCATTAGGAACGACAGTAATACCTCCCTTCTTAGGGACACAATGGACATGACTTACCCACTGATTATCAGCAATGGGATAAATTATACCTGCCTCAAGAAGCTTTAGTATTTCCTTTCTTACCACTTCCTTCATCTTAGGATTCAGCCGTCATTGATGATCCCAAACTGGTTTGGCATCTTCCTATAAATTTATTTTGTGTTGACACAGAGTGGGACTAATGCCCTTAAGATCATCAAGAGTATATCCAATAGCAGCACGGTGCTTCTTCAGAATTTTCAGTAATCTCTCTTCTTCATGGTCTGAAAGGTTAGCACTAATAATAATAGGATATATCTTTTTCTCATCAAGATAAGCATATTTAAGAGTATCAGGTAACGGTTTAAGCTCAAACACGGGATCACCCTTGGGTGGAGGAGGATCCCCTAGGATTTCAACAGGCAAATTGTGTTTCAGGATGGGTTCCTGTTTAAAGAATACTACATCTATTTCCCTTCTTTCATTCAAAAACATATCATTTTCATGGTCTAGCAAATATTGTTCTAAAGGATCACTAGGAGGTACGGCAATAGAAGCAAGACCAATAATTTCATCTTTACTAGGCAATTCCTCTTCACGGTGTTGTCTACGAAATTTAGAGAAATTAAATTCATGAGACATATCACCAAAACCAATAGTAATAACATCCTTTTTGCAATCTATCTTAGCATTAACAGTGTTCAAGAAGGGTCTACCAAATATAATGGGACAAAAGCTATCTTGTGGGGAACCAAGAACAAGAAAATCAGCAGGATATTTAGTTTTCCCACACAAGACTTCAACATCTCTAACAATTCCCATTGGTGAAATAGTATCCCTATTGGCAAGTTTAATTGTGACATCAATATCTTCTATCTTAGCAGGTGAAATATCATGCATAATTTCTTTGTATAAGTCAAAAGGTATTGCACTAGCACTAGCACCCATATCACATAACCCATGATAACAATGATCTCCTATTTTAACAGAAATAACAGGCATGCCTACCAAAGATCTAGGTTTATCTTTAGCACAAGGTTTAGCAATTCTAGCAGTCTCATCACGGAAATGAATAGCATGCCCATCAATATTATCAGACAAGAGATCTTTAACAATAGCAATATTAGGTTCAACTTTAATTTGCTCAGCATGTGTATAAGTTCTAATATTGCTTTTACGAACCACAGTTGAAGCTTTAGCATGATCCTTTATCCTAACAGGAAAAGGTGGTTTCTCAACATAAGCAGTAGGAACAATAGGATCATTATAGGTGACAGTCTTTTCTTCAACTTTAATAGGTGCAGCTACTTTTACTTCTATGGGAGGATGATATTTAAACCACTTCTCCTTAGGAAGATCGATATGAGCAGCAAAAGATTCACAGAAAGAAGCTACTATCTCAGATTCAAGTCCATATTTAGTGCTAAATTTACGGAAAACATCGGTATCCATAAAAGATTTAACACAATCAAACTTAGGTGTCATACCTGACTCCTTCGTCGAGGTCCCAATCTTCAGAGTTCCGTTTAATTCTTTCCAATAAATCCCATTTGAATTCAATAGTCTTCGTCATAAAAGAGCCAGCACAAGAAGTATCGAGCATGGTGCGATTGTTATCAGAAAGTCGAGCATATAAATTTTGAATAATCATTTCTCTTGAGAGCTCATGATTGAGGCATGAATATAACATTGATTTAAGCCTCCCCCAAGCTTGAGCGATGCTTTCTCCTTCGCGAGGCCAAAAATTATATATATAATTGCGATCACGATGAACAAGATGCATAGGATAAAACTTCTGATGAAATTCCAATTTCAATCGTTTGTAGTTCCATGACCCCGTATCATCACATAGCCTATACCATGTCAATGCATCTTCCTTCAAAGATAAAGGGAAGACCTTCTTCTTAATAACATCTCTGGGTACACCTGCAAGCTTAAATAATCCACAAACTTCATCCACATATATTAAGTGCTCATCAGGATGCGTTGTTCCGTCTTGTGCAAAAGGATTAGCTAGCAGTTTTTCTATCATACCTGAAGGAATTTCAAAGCAGACATTTTCATTTTCAGTAGGTTCAGTAGGTTGAGGAGCAACTCTTTGCTCTACTGGTCGGGGTGAAGATACCCTGAACAAGCCCCTCAGAGGATTACTTTCCATAGTAACAAGTGACAGTAAATTTCAGCACACTATATAAATTTTTCCTTACCAAATTCCACCTACAAAAGGCGCTCTACTCCCCGGCAACGGCGCCAGAAAAGAGTCTTGATGACCCACAAGTATAGGGGATCTATCGTAGTCCTTTTGATAAGTAAGAGTATCGAACCCAATGAGGAGCAGAAGGAAATGATAAGCGGTTTTCAGCAAGGTATTCTCTGCAAGCACTGAAATAATAGGTAACAGATAGTTTTGTGATAGGATAATTTGTAACGAGTAACAAGTAACAAAAGTAAATAAAGTGCAGCAAGGTGGCCCAATCCTTTTGTAGCAAAGGACAAGCTTGGACAAACTCTTATATGATGTAAAGCGCTCCCTAGGGCACCTGGGAATATCATCAAGCTAGTTTTCATCACGTTCATATGATTCGCGTTCGATACTTTGATAATTTGGTATGTGGGTGGACCGGTGCTTGGGTGCTGCCCTTACTTGGACAAGCATTCCACTTATGATTAACCTCTATTGCAAGCATCCGTAACTATAACAAAAGTATTAAGGTAAACCTAACCATAGCATGAAACATATGGATCCAAATCAGCCCCTTACGAAGCAACGCATAAACTAGGGTTTAAGCTTCTGTCACTCTAGCAACCCATCATCTACTTATTACTTCCCAATGTCTTCCTCTAGGCCCAAATAATGGTGAAGTGTCATGTAGTCGATGTTCACATAACACCACTAGAGGAGAGACAACATACATCTCATCAAAATATCGAACGAATACCAAATTCACATGACTACTAATAGAAAGACTTCTCCCATGTCCTCGGGAACAAACGTAACTACTCACAAAGCATATTCATGTTCATAATCAGAGGGGTATTAATATGCATATAGGATCTGAACATATGATCTTCCACCAAATAAACCAACTAGCATCAACTACAAGGAGTAATTAACACTACTAGCAACCCACAGGTACCAATCCCTGACTTGGAAACAAGAATTGGATACAAGAGATGAACTAGGCTTTTGAGAGGAGATGGTGCTGGTGAAGATGTTGATGGAGATTGCCCTCTCCCGATGAGAGGAGCGTTGGTGATGGCGATGGTGATGATTTCCCCTCCCGAAGGGAAGTTTCCCCGGCAAAACAGCTCCGCTAGAGCCCTAGATTGGTTCCGCCAAGGTTCTGCCTTGTGGCGGCGGAGTCTCGTCCGGAAAGATGGATTCTGATTTTTTTTTCCTCATCGAAAGACTCCATATAGCAGAAGATGGTCATCGGAGGGCCAACAGGGGGCCCACGAGGTAGGGGGCGCGCCCAGGGGGGTAGGGCGCACCCCCCACCCTCGTGGGCAGGGTGTGCCCCCCCCCCTAGTGAACTTCTTGCGCTAAGTATTTTTATATATTCTGAAAACGCCTTCCGTGAAGTTTCAGGACTTTTGGAGCTGTGCAGAATAGGTCTCTAATATTTGCTCCTTTTCTAGCCCAGAATCCCAGCTGCCGGCATTCTCCCTCATTATGTAAACCTTGTAAAATAAGAGAGAATAGGCATAAGTATTGTGACATAATGTGTAATAACAACCCATAATGCAATAAATATCGATATAAAAGCATGATGCAAAATGGACGTATCAGTATTCATCAAGTCCCCATCTAGGTAATACTTTGCCCGTAAGACTTGAGCGCATAACGAATCTGGATCAGATAATAACTGCTAACATTTCTTAGCTAGCATGGCTCTATTGAAACAATACAGATCTTGGAATCCCGTGCCTCCTTCATTTTTCGGGATACACATCTTCCACCATGCTTTCCAGTGTATTTTCTTCTTGTTCTGAGTGTCTCCCCACCAATATCTAGCGATAGCATCGCAAATAGCCTTACAAATATTTTTGGGGATATTAAAAACATACATGGCATAGACTGGAATCGCCTGCGCCATGGCTTTCAGTAACGTCTCCTTGCCACTGATCGAGAGCATTTTTGAGATCCAACTGTTAATGAGCGCACATACTCTATCAACCAGGTGCTAAAAACTGTCACTACGGTCGATTCCAACCTTCGACGGTAGTCCCAAGTACCTATCAGAAATAGCCTTTGAAACTATATTAAGTTGTGTGCAAATCTGTGCTTGTACCTCCACCAAAGTGTCTGGGCTGAAAAAAACACTGGATTTTGCATCACTTACCAGTTGACCCGAGCTAGCACAGTACAAGTCAACGCATTCTTGAGCGACGTGGCATTCAACACATCCGCCCTCATCAGGATCAGGGAGTCATCAGCAAATAACAAGTGTGAAACTGATGGTGCACTACGGCACACCCTAATTCCTTGGATACCACCAACCGCCTCTTCATGTGCTAGTAGACTAGATAACCCTTCAACACATATCAAGAATAGATAAGGAGATAAAGGATCCCCTTGCCTAAGCCCCCTGGATGGGGTAAACGCCTCTATTTCATCCGAGTTGAACCAAATCATGTAATTAACAGAAGTACCGCATGCCATAATCATCTCCACCCATGAGGTATCAAAACCCAACTTGATCATCATATCCCTGAGAAAATTCCACTCAACTCGATCATAGGCTTTGTGCATGTCAAGCTTCACCGCACACAAGCCACTGTTCCCTTGCCTCTTCTTCTTAATGGCATGGAAACACTCATGAGCCACTAACACATTGTCAGTAATGAGTCTACCCGGCACAAAGGCACTCTGGGTCTGAGATATAATGTCTGGTAATAACACTTTCAGTCTATTGGCTAAAACTTTGGAGATTACCTAATAGACGACATTACATAAACTTATTGGCCTGGACTATGAGATAAGTTCAGGGCTTTCCACCTTCGGAATAAGCACCACCATTGTTTGATTCCAACCATGTGGGACGATTTTGTTATTCAGTGCATCCAACACAGCTTCTGTTACCTGATCACCCACGATTGGCCAAAACTTCTTGTAAAAAGATGCATGCAACCCGTCCCTTTCCGGAGCCTTAAAATCACCAATATTAAACATTGCTTTCCTCACCTCCTCTGCTGTGTATGGCTTCAGCAAGGAGTCATTCATGGCCTGAGTCACTTTGGGCAGAACTCTGTTAAGTAGCGTTTCATCAGTACCAAGAACCTCTGATGTAAAGAGATTTGAGAAATAAGATTGTATCAGCGGCTTCATCTCCTCATTGCCCTCCCTGACCACACCATTTGCATCCTTAAGCTTTAGAATGGTATTTTTCTTCATTCTAGCTGACGCACTCTTCTGAAAAAATTCTATGTTTTGATCTCCATATTTCAGGAAATCACTTCGACTCCGCTGCGTATGACACACTTCTTCTTGTTCCAGCGCATTCTCCAATTGCACTGTTATTTCATGCTGCTGACGAGTAGAAAGCTCGTCCATAGGTCCCGCCAGAATGCGGTCAAGTTCGCACATCAGATCTTTTATTTCCTTGCGCGGCACCTTCAAAACATTTCTATCCCACTCATGCAACTCATTATGAACTGTTTCGAGCTTAGCCATGATTGACGTGTTTGGCGGGGAGTGATCCCACGCTGCTGCCACCATGTCTCTCACTGCCTCCTCCCTGAGCCATTTTGCCCCAAACCTTCTCCTTCGTCTTCCCCTCCAAACTGAAGGAATCGTATATGTGGTTGTATCAATCATAATTGGACAATGGTCAGAGCCTCCCATCGCCAAGTGATGAACACCAGCTTCTGGGAACATACTGGACCATCCCTCATTCCCAATAGCTTTGTCTAGTCTTTCTCTTGTCCCCCCTCTCTTCCAGGTGAATCTGTTACCAATATAACCAAGATCTTCCAGCAAGCAATCGGACAAGCATTCCCTAAATGCCATCATATATGGCAAGGGTCTTGCATTCCCTCCCTCTTTCTCTGAAGAGTACAAAATTTCATTCAAGTCCCCTATGACCACCCAAGGCAGGGAACTCTTGGCTTGTAGATCACGAAACCGTTTCCATGTACGGTGTTTATTTCTCCAAACATGGTTCTCCATACATACCAGTCAGACGCCAATCATGACTGGAAACATCTCCTCTCACAACAACGGCAATGAAATTATCATGAAAGTAATTTAATTGCATATTGATATTATTCTTACACAGCATCATCAACCCTCCGCTTCTACCATTGCTGGGAGAAAAAAATTTACTATCATAGCCTAACTTAACTCGCAACCTTTCCCCGCTTCTCTCATCAAGGTGTGTCTCCGAGAGGAAAAGGACATCTGGATCATGCTGTCGTTGAAGTTCTAGCAGCGATCGAATTGCCGAGGGCGATCCTAACCCTCAACAATTCCATCTCAATATTTTCATTGTTGGCGGCGGTCACCCTCAAAGGGAGCCGCCGATCCTGAGTTTTCATTTTCCCTATCTGCTAGACCATCATCTTTCTTATACCTCTTCTTCTCCTGCACCTTCAGAGGGGAAGTATCTGCAGTGTTGCTACTAGCCCGAAGCTCAATCCTGTCCACCAAATCAGCTACCTTCTCCCCGTTTGTTAATAGTAATTGTTTGGGTGCCTCTGCTGTCACAGCTAGTCTCTTCCTTGGGTGTTTATCCTCTGTGTCTCCCATGTTCGCCCCCGTCCGCTCCCTTAGAACGTACTTAGTTCCACTGTTGACATGGTTATTTGCGCCCGAGGAGTTGGGATCCTCCTGAACTGAACGGCCTCCTCGTTCATTCCTTCCTGCTTGGTTGGTCCATCCTCCTCTGCCTCTCGTAAAGCTAGCTCCTGGGTGCACAACATACTCCTTCATAGGTTGAAACCACATATCTTCTGGAGCCACCATCATGAAGTCTGCATACTGGAACTTGGAATAGTCATGCACACCATCACCACACTAATTAGCAATATGTCCAATAGTACCACAATTTGCACAGAAACGTGGTAGTTTTTCATACAACACTCTGAATAATTGTGCCAGTTTTCTAGCCTCCACATTCCCCGAGATGAACCTGAGGAGTGGTTTTGCAACTTTGATCTTGATTCTTACTCGTACAAATTGTCCATATTTAGCACCATTCAGACCTAGTTCAACCTCAAGCACTTCCCCCATCTTTGATGCCATAGCCCTTGCAACTGGTTCATTCCTTAGCAAATCTGGGAGCCCCATGATTCGAGTCCACACCCTGATTGAGTCCATAGGAACTGTCTCAGTATTTGTAATCCCATCATATTTCTCTATTATCACCGCTTGATGCCTAAAGAGCCAAGGACCCCCATGCATCGCAGTATTCCAATCCCCGAAACACTGAAATTCAGCAGTGAACGTATAATCGTCCATCGGCTTGAATCTGACCTCCTTCGTGCACACCCACACCACCCGCATGGCCGTAAAGAACCCCGTATGGCTGAACGGGGTTTTCGCACAAACCCTAAGTATCACCGCCCAACGTGTTTCCTGTGTCGGGCGTCCAATCAATCCCAAGATGTCAACTGCATCGTCTTCCTCCTCCGTGATCTCCAGGCGCTGCAACGGTTCATCCAGTTTTTCTGCCTGATCCGGTCTCCTCATCTCTGGTGCACCTTCCTCCGCTCCGCGACTTCCCGATCCATCCATTGCTGCCGTCGGCGCAGCCATGACTCCCCTCCTCCGCAGGGAAAGAGGGGAAGCTCCTAGCAAGACTGCTCCGACGTGGAGAGAGGCAGGGCCCGTCTCTAGGTCGGTTTTTGGTGGATTCCGGCGGGGCGGCCGCCGTACGTAGGAAACCCTAGATGGCTAGGGCCCTTGTATTATTCTAGTCGCTTGTAAAACAAATCAATCAATATGGTTGTCATTTTGCTCTTTGTGTGCGTCGATAATTCATTAAAAATGAAAAAAGGTCCTTCGTGCACACCCACGCCACCCGCATGGCCGTAAAGAACCCCGTATGGCTGAACGGGGTTTTCGCACAAACCCTAAGTATCACCGTCCAACGTGTTTCCTGTGTCGGGTGTCCAATCAATCCCAAGATGTCAACTACATCATCTTCCTCCTCCGTGATCTCCAGGCGCTGCAACGGTTCATCCAGTTTTTCTGCCTGATCCGGTCTCCTCATCTCTGGTGCACCTTCCTCCGCTCCGCGACTTCCCGATCCATCCATTGCTGCCGTCGGCGCAGCCATGACCCCTCCTCCGCAGGGCAAGAGGGGAAGCTCCTAGCAAGACTGCTCCGACATGGAGAGAGGCAGGGCCCGTCTCTAGGTCGGTTTTTGGTGGATTCCGGCAGGGCGGCCGCCGTACGTAGGAAACCCTAGATGGCTAGGGCCCTTGTATTATTCTAGTCGCTTGTAAAACAAATCAATCAATATGGTTGTCATTTTGATCTTTGTGTGCGTTGATAATTCATTAAAAACGAAAAAAGGTCCTTCGTGCACACCCACGCCACCCGCATGGCCGTAAAGAACCCCGTATGGCTGAACGGGGTTTTCGCACAAACCCTAAGTATCACCGCCCAACGTGTTTCCTATGTCGGGCGTCCAATCAATCCCAAGATGTCAACTGCATCATCTTCCTTCTCCGTGATCTCCAGGCGCTGCAACGGTTCATCCAGTTTTTCTGCCTGATCCGGTCTCCTCATCTCTGGTGCACCTTCCTCCGCTCCGCGACTTCCCGATCCATCCATTGCTGCCGTCGGCGCAGCCATGACTCCCCTCCTCCGCAGGGCAAGAGGGGAAGCTCCTAGCAAGACTGCTCCGACGTGGAGAGAGGCAGGGCCCGTCTCTAGGTCCGTTTTTGGTGGATTCCGGCGGGGCGGCCGCTGTACGTAGGAAACCCTAGATGGCTAGGGCCCTTGTATTATTCTAGTCGCTTGTAAAACAAATCAATCAATATGGTTGTCATTTTGCTCTTTGTGTGCGTCGATAATTTATTAAAATAACGAAAAAAGGTCCTTCGTGCACACCCACGCCACCCGCATGGCCGTAAAGAACCCCGTATGGCTGAACGGGGTTTTCGCACAAACCCTAAGTATCATCGCCCAATGTGTTTCCTGTGTCGGGCGTCCAATCAATCCCAAGATGTCAACTGCATCATCTTCCTCCTCTGTGATCTCCAGGCGCTGCAACAGTTCATCCAGTTTTTCTGCCTGATCCGGTCTCCTCATCTCTGGTGCACCTTCCTCCGCTCCGCGACTTCCCGATCCATCCATTGCTGCCGTCGGCGCAGCCATGACTCCCCTCCTCCACAGGGCAAGAGGGGAAGCTCCTAGCAAGACTGCTCCGACGTGGAGAGAGGCAGGGCCCGTCTCTAGGTCGGTTTTTGGTGGATTCCGGCGGGGCGGCCGCCGTACGTAGGAAACCCTAGATGGCTAGGGCCCTTGTATTATTCTAGTCGCTTGTAAAACAAATCAATCAATATGGTTGTCATTTTGCTCTTTGTGTGCGTCGATAATTCATTAAAAAACGAAAAAAGGTCCTTCGTGCACACCCACGCCACCCGCATGGCCGTAAAGAACCCCGTATGGCTGAACGGGGTTTTCGCACAAACCCTAAGTATCACCGCCCAACGTGTTTCCTATGTCGGGCGTCCAATCAATCCCAAGATGTCAACTGCATCATCTGCCTTCTCCGTGATCTCCAGGCGCTGCAACGGTTCATCCAGTTTTTCTGCCTGATCCGGTCTCCTCATGTCTGGTGCACCTTCCTCCGCTCCGCGACTTCCCGATCCATCCATTGCTGCCGTCGGCGCAGCCATGACTCCCCTCCTCCGCAGGGCAAGAGGGGAAGCTCCTAGCAAGACTGCTCCGACGTGGAGAGAGGCAGGGCCCGTCTCTAGGTCCGTTTTTGGTGGATTCCGGCGGGGCGGCCGTTGTACGTAGGAAACCCTAGATGGCTAGGGCCCTTGTATTATTCTAGTCGCTTGTAAAACAAATCAATCAATATGGTTGTCATTTTGCTCTTTGTGTGCGTCGATAATTTATTAAAATAACGAAAAAAGGTCCTTCGTGCACACCCACGCCACCCGCATGGCCGTAAAGAACCCCGTATGGCTGAACGGGGTTTTCGCACAAACCCTAAGTATCATCGCCCAATGTGTTTCCTGTGTCGGGCGTCCAATCAATCCCAAGATGTCAACTGCATCATCTTCCTCCTCTGTGATCTCCAGGCGCTGCAACGGTTCATCCAGTTTTTCTGCCTGATCCGGTCTCCTCATCTCTGGTGCACCTTCCTCCGCTCCGCGACTTCCCGATCCATCCATTGCTGCCGTCGGCGCAGCCATGACTCCCCTCCTCCGCAGGGCAAGAGGGGAAGCTCCTAGCAAGACTGCTCCGACGTGGAGAGAGGCAGGGCCCGTCTCTAGGTCGGTTTTTGGTGGATTCCGGCGGGGCGGCCGCCGTACGTAGGAAACCCTAGATGGCTAGGGCCCTTGTATTATTCTAGTCGCTTGTAAAACAAATCAATCAATATGGTTGTCATTTTGCTCTTTGTGTGCGTCGATAATTCATTAAAAAACGAAAAAAGGTCCTTCGTGCACACCCACGCCACCCGCATGGCCGTAAAGAACCCCGTATGGCTGAACGGGGTTTTCGCACAAACCCTAAGTATCACCGCCCAACGTGTTTCCTGTGTCGGGCGTCCAATCAATCCCAAGATGTCAACTGCATCGTCTTCCTTCTCCGTGATCTCCAGGCGCTGCACCGGTTCATCCAGTTTTTCTGCCTGATCCGGTCTCCTCATCTCTGGTGCACCTTCCTCCGCTCCGCGACTTCCCGATCCATCCATTGCTGCCGTCGGCGCAGCCATGACTCCCCTCCTCCGCAGGACAAGAGGGGAAGCTCCTAGCAAGACTGCTCCGACGTGGAGAGAGGCAGGGCCCGTCTCTAGGCCGGTTTTTGGTGGATTCCGGCGGGGCGGCCGCCGTACGTAGGAAACCCTAGATGGCTAGGGCCCTTGTATTATTCTAGTCGCTTGTAAAACAAATCAATCAATATGGTTGCCATTTTGCTCTTTGTGTGCGTTGATAATTCATTAAAAAACAAAAAAAGGTCCTTCGTGCACACCCACACCACCCGCATGGCCGTAAAGAACCCCGTATGGCTGAACGGGGTTTTCGCACAAACCCTAAGTATCACCGCCCAACGTGTTTCCTGTGTCGGGCGTCCAATCAATCCCAAGATGTCAACTGCATCATCTTCCTCCTCCGTGATCTCCAGGCGCTGCAACGGTTCATCCAGTTTTTCTGCCTGATCCGGTCTCCTCATCTCTGGTGCACCTTCCTCCGCTCCGCGACTTCCCGATCCATCCATTGCTGCCGTCGGCGCAGCCATGACTCCCCTCCTCCGCAGGGCAAGAGGGGAAGCTCCTAGCAAGACTGCTCCGACGTGGAGAGAGGCAGGGCCCGTCTCTAGGTCGGTTTTTGGTGGATTCCGGCGGGGCGGCCGCCGTACGTAGGAAACCCTAGATGGCTAGGGCCCTTGTATTATTCTAGTCGCTTGTAAAACAAATCAATCAATATGGTTGGCATTTTGCTCTTTGTGTGCGTCGATAATTCATTAAAAAACGAAAAAAGGTCCTTCGTGCACACCCACGCCACCCGCATGGCCGTAAAGAACCCCGTATGGCTGAACGGGGTTTTCGCACAAACCCTAAGTATCACCGCCCAACGTGTTTCCTGTGTCGGGCGTCCAATCAATCCCAAGATGTCAACTGCATCATCTTCCTCCTCCGTGATCTCCAGGCGCTGCAACGGTTCATCCAGTTTTTCTGCCTGATCCGGTCTCCTCATCTCTGGTGCACCTTCCTCCGCTCCGCGACTTCCCGATCCATCCATTGCTGCCGTCGGCGCAGCCATGACTCCCCTCCTCCGCAGGGCAAGAGGGGAAGCTCCTAGCAAGACTGCTCCGACGTGGAGAGAGGCAGGGCCCGTCTCTAGGTCGGTTTTTGGTGGATTCCGGCGGGGCGGCCGCCGTACGTAGGAAACCCTAGATGGCTAGGGCCCTTGTATTATTCTAGTCGCTTGTAAAACAAATCAATCAATATGGTTGTCATTTTGCTCTTTGTGTGCGTCGATAATTCATTAAAAAACGAAAAAAGGTCCTTCGTGCACACCCACGCCACCCGCATGGCCGTAAAGAACCCCGTATGGCTGAACGGGGTTTTCGCACAAACCCTAAGTATCACCGCCCAACGTGTTTCCTGTGTCGGGCGTCCAATCAATCCCAAGATGTCAACTGCATCGTCTTCCTCCTCCGTGATCTCCAGGCGCTGCAACTGTTCATCCAGTTTTTCTGCCTGATCCGGTCTCCTCATCTCGGGTGCACCTTCCTCCGCTCCGCGACTTCCCGATCCATCCATTGCTGCCGTCGGCGCAGCCATGACTCCCCTCCTCCGCAGGACAAGAGGGGAAGCTCCTAGCAAGACTGCTCCGACGTGGAGAGAGGCAGGGCCCGTCTCTAGGTCGGTTTTTGGTGGATTCCGGCGGGGCGGCCGCCGTACGTAGGAAACCCTAGATGGCTAGGGCCCTTGTATTATTCTAGTCGCTTGTAAAACAAATCAATCAATATGGTTGTCATTTTGCTCTTTGTGTGCGTCAATAATTCATTAAAAACGAAAAAAGGTCCTTCGTGCACACCCACGCCACCCGCATGGCCGTAAAGAACCCCGTATGGCTGAACGGGGTTTTCGCACAAACCCTAAGTATCACCGCCCAACGTGTTTCCTGTGTCGGGCGTCCAATCAATCCCAAGATGTCAACTGCATCGTCTTCCTCCTCCGTGATCTCCAGGCGCTGCAACGGTTCATCCAGTTTTTCTGCCTGATCCGGTCTCCTCATCTCTGGTGCACCTTCCTCCGCTCCGCGACTTCCCGATCCATCCATTGCTGCCGTCGGCGCAGCCATGACTCCCCTCCTCCGCAGGGCAAGAGGGGAAGCTCCTAGCAAGACTGCTCCGACGTGGAGAGAGGCAGGGCCCGTCTCTAGGTCGGTTTTTGGTGGATTCCGGCGAGGCGGCCGCCGTACGTAGGAAACCCTAGATGGCTAGGGCCCTTGTATTATTCTAGTCGCTTGTAAAACAAATCAATCAATATGGTTGTCATTTTGCTCTTTGTGTGCGTCGATAATTCATTAAAAAACGAAAAAAGGTCCTTCGTGCACACCAACGCCACCCGCATGGCCGTAAAGAACCCCGTATGGCTGAACGGGGTTTTCGCACAAACCCTAAGTATCACCGCCCAACGTGTTTCCTGTGTCGGGCGTCCAATCAATCCCAAGATGTCAACTGCATCGTCTTCCTCCTCCGTGATCTCCAGGCGCTGCAACTGTTCATCCAGTTTTTCTGCCTGATCCGGTCTCCTCATCTCTGGTGCACCTTCCTCCGCTCCGCGACTTCCCGATCCATCCATTGCTGCCGTCGGCGTAGCCATGACTCCCCTCCTCCGCAGGACAAGAGGGGAAGCTCCTAGCAAGACTGCTCCGACGTGGAGAGAGGCAGGGCCCGTCTCTAGGCCGGTTTTTGGTGGATTCCGGCGGGGCGGCCGCCGTACGTAGGAAACCCTAGATGGCTAGGGCCCTTGTATTATTCTAGTCGCTTGTAAAACAAATCAATCAATATGGTTGGCATTTTGCTCTTTGTGTGCGTCGATAATTCATTAAAAAACGAAAAAAGGTCCTTCGTGCACACCCACGCCACCCGCATGGCCATAAAGAACCCCGTATGGCTGAACGGGGTTTTCGCACAAACCCTAAGTATCACCGCCCAACGTGTTTCCTGTGTCGGGCGTCCAATCAATCCCAAGATGTCAACTGCATCATCTTCCTCCTCCGTGATCTCCAGGCGCTGCAACGGTTCATCCAGTTTTTCTGCCTGATCCGGTCTCCTCATCTCTGGTGCACCTTCCTCCGCTCCGCGACTTCCCGATCCATCCATTGCTGCCGTCGGCGCAGCCATGACTCCCCTCCTCTGCAGGGCAAGAGGGGAAGCTCCTAGCAAGACTGCTCCGACGTGGAGAGAGGCAGGGCCCGTCTCTAGGTCGGTTTTTGGTGGATTCCGGCGGGGCGGCCGCCGTACGTAGGAAACCCTAGATGGCTAGGGCCCTTGTATTATTCTAGTCGCTTGTAAAACAAATCAATCAATATGGTTGTCATTTTGCTCTTTGTGTGCGTCGATAATTCATTAAAATAACGAAAAAGGTCCTTCGTGCACACCCACGCCACCCGCATGGCCATAAAGAACCCCGTATGGCTGAACGGGGTTTTCGCACAAACCCTAAGTATCACCGCCCAATGTGTTTCCTGTGTCGGGCGTCCAATCAATCCCAAGATGTCAACTGCATCATCTTCCTCCTCCGTGATCTCCAGGCGCTGCAACGGTTCATCCAGTTTTTCTGCCTGGTCCGGTCTCCTCATCTCTGGTGCACCTTCCTCCGCTCCGCGACTTCTCGATCCATCCATTGCTGCCGTCGGCGCAGCCATGACTCCCCTCCTCCGCAGGGCAAGAGGGGAAGCTCCTAGCAAGACTGCTCCGACGTGGAGAGAGGCAGGGCCCGTCTCTAGGTCGGTTTGTGGTGGATTCCGGCGGGGCGGCCGCCGTAGGAAACCCTAGATGGCTAGGGCCCTTGTATTATTCTAGTCGCTTGTAAAACAAATCAATCAATATGGTTATCATTTTGCTCTTTGTGTGCGTCGATTATTCATTAAAAACGCTGCAACGGTTCATCTTCCTCCTCCGTGATCTCCAGGCGTCCAATCAATCCCAAGATGTCAACTGCATCATCTTCCTCCTCCGTGATCTCCAGGCGCTGCAACGGTTCATCCAGTTTTTCTGCCTGATCCGGTCTCCTCATCTCTGGTGCTCCTTCCTCCGCTCCGCGACTTCTCGATCCATCCATTGCTGTCGTCGGCGCAGCCATGACTCCCCTCCTCCGCAGGGCAAGAGGGGAAGCTCCTAGCAAGACTGCTCCGACATGGAGAGAGGCAGGGCCCGTCTCTAGGTCGGTTTTTGGTGGATTCCGGCGGGGCGGCCGCCGTACGAAACCCTAGATGGCTAGGGCCCTTGTATTATTCTAGTCGCTTGTAATACAAATCAATCAATATAGTTGTCATTTTGCTCTTTGTGTGCGTCGATTATTCATTAAAAAACGAAAAAAAGGGATATGCGGTGAGCGTGGATCGAACACGCGACCTTCAGATCTTCAGTCTGACGCTCTCCCAACTGAGCTATCCCCGCTTGTTTTAAGATGTGCCTGAAAAGCGTAAATATACTGGTATGCTTGCCCCTAAGTAAGAAGCGTATGCGTCGACTGTTCTGAGTAGTCCTGTCTCCTTCGTCACTCAGGCGGCAAGTGGATGTGTAGGACGGCAGCGCGCTCTCCGTTAATTTCACCTCCCATCGGCAAGTCCCGCAGCAGACACACAACACTGCACAAAACTGTGCTCGACAAAAGAAAAAAGAAACCAGCGCACGAAAACAACAGATGTTGCGGATCTTCCCCCAGACCCAGCGAGAACACCGGTAAGTCACCGGCGGCCACTGGCATATCCATCCAGTCCAGAGACCTCAGATCAGAGCATGCAGCTGGCTGCCACCAGCCAGCCCGGACGCCAAGGACAGGCAGGCTGGTGCAACCGGCGGTCACAGTCCCAGCCTCACAGAGCATAGCATGCCTCTCGAGCCGCAGCAAAAATATGCTCCGCGTCGCAATGCTGGATGCACCGCTGTATTCTGTAACGTGGAGCACTATTTTCTTTTTCTTTTTTTGAAATTTACGTGGAGCACTTAGTACTATCTGCGAGCATGGCAACGTAAACCGTTGGGGGTGCAGACAGAGTGCAGAGATCTGCATTCCGTCAGGTGAGGTAGGGCAGCTCTCTTCCAGCCAAATGGCCTACAGCTTGTCACCAATAATGGCCGGAGAAAACAGCCCGAGCCTTTCATCAGGGCAAAGTGGCAGAGGCCGTTAGCAGAGCAGCAGGAGCAGCGGCAGCTTTTGCCCCAGCAGCAGCAGTATCGCAGAGATAAAAGCGAACCCACGACTAAAGTAAATCTGCTAAATCATTATCTCGCAGCAAAGCGCAGCCCTGCCACGTACGTAACGGGTCATTTCGTTCCATCATTGTTGGACAGTTACCGCGGATGCCAATCACACCACAGCACACCAGAGCCTCTGCATCGGCAAAACGATTCCTGCAGATAGAGGGAGAGGCTTCCATTGAAGCAAAACAACAATCGAGTGGTACAAGAGTGGCACTGTGTTAGATAGATCAATCGTCACTCACAGACAGCAGGGAGTGGCAGTGGCGTAATACACTGTAGTAACAACTAGTGACAAGCACAATCACAAATCCGACGAGATGGAGTGGTGGTAAGATCTAGTAACAGGCTTGTATCTACAGTTGCTACCTTGGAATCTCTGATGCTGCTCAGATTCTCGATTAATTCTTTCTTCCCCGGACCAAAAACCACGCAAAAGAAAACACACGGTGCACGCAAAGGAGAAAGGAAGCAAAAGAAAGTACGTAGGGCAAGCCACACAGCAACAAGAACAGCTGACTCCAAGAATTAGCCACGGGCGGTCAGCTAGCGCATGCGATCACGTAGACAGGCGAGCGGCTCCGCGGCGGCGGTCACCGGGACTCCTCCTCTGGCCGCCTGGAGGCGCCGGAGAGCGCGGAGAGCAGGTTCAGGTGGTGGTGGTGCCCCTGCGCCACCGACGACGCGTACGCCTGCGCCTCCAGCGACGGGGAGAGGCCCCAGGGCACGGGCCGGGCCTGCAGCGCCTCCCAGAAGGACGGCGCCGCCTCGTGCTCGTGCTCCTCGCGCGGCCGCTTCCCGAGGAGGGACACGGCGGCGGTGGAGGGCGCCGAGGAGCAGGAGAAGACGGCGGGGGTGGTGCCGGAGCCGGTGGCGGCCAGGATGGACGGCTCGGCCTGCCGGAGCAGCCACTCCACGGTCTGCCCGTCCGACTTGAGCCCCAGCTCGCGGGTCAGCTGGAACACGCGCGCCGCGCACACGATCGGCATGCGCACGCGCCGCCCGCGCCCGTTCACCTTGCTGTGCCGGTCCTTGGCGCCCTTGGCCGCGCCGGCCTTCCTCGGCGCCGGCACCGCCACCACGGCGTCGTCCGCGGCCTCGGCCGACGAGAAGCCGGGCATTGCCATCGTCTGGGACATGGGCGTCGCCGTCGGCATTGCCATGGGCCGGTAGAGCTGGAAGGTGGCGGCGTCGCGAGATGCCATGGCTGCTGGTGGCTGAGCTTTCGTTCGGGTGGCGCACAGATGTGTGGGGAGGTGATCTGATGGGGATGGATGGATGGATAGGGCCTTGTCCGCTTGGTCCCTGACCCTGTGGGGTGCAAATTTATAAAGGGGCCTCAGGTTTCACGTTCATTTTCTTTGTATATTCTTTTCAGGCCCGCTGGCTCTGATACGTCACAAGTATGTACCACAAAGTCATACACATTTCTGAGTGTGCATGCCAGAAAAAACTGCACATATGGAGCTGCTTTACGTGTTCAACTCTGCATGAAGAAAATACACTGACTATGTCGAAAATGCACGTATGAAGTTGTTGGTTATACATGTGTCTCTGATGAAAAATAATTTACAACGAATTGTGACGAAACTTATGAGTCCAGCTTGAACATGAGGTGGCCGGGTTTTTTGCGGGTTTGAACATGAGGCTTCAGCTTTTGGGGAGCTCCATATGCAATTATTGGGAAGTACGTAAACAGATGGAGGTATCTGAAGTTCTGACCCTGAAAACCTGAATGTAGCACTTGGCTCAAGAAGTCTGCAGTGCAGTGGAGAGGACAGGAGCACTGCAGCCGTGCAGGGACAGGCATGGGGCACTGCAGCAGGAGCGCTGTGCAGACAGCACTGTGCACTGTAGGCATTGGGGCGCAGCCCACATGGGGTCTTCGTCCGGTAGCTCTCGCCTCTACGGACGGCTCTATTATCTATCTCACCTTGCTCAAGCCTCTGTAACATTGATCTGCATAGAGAGAGCTTTCGAGGTTTGCAAATTTTTTGTCGTGTCGCATTGCATTCCATTGGCTTCCGGTAGGCCCTCTGAAATGCTGAAATCATGAAATGTCATTTGTCATGCCTAGCTCATGCAAAGCGTCCGTATGCAAAGAAAGGGGAAAAAAAAGACTTGCATAGTTGCATGGATGCTATTCCCCTGGAAATGGCGATAGCCTGATGGAGACCCGGCTACGGATCAGGTCATTTTCAGCCGATATTCAGCGAGACTGATAAACAGATTTCCACGAGTCATTTTCAAACAAAAGGCCAGGTTACGGGTGCAGCAGCAGGTGCGATGCAGACGGACGGCGATTATCCATGAAGCGCTGAGGGTGGTAGCAACGATCCATGTAGTAGTTGGATTGCGGGGCGCTGCTCGCCTACATGTGTGGTGGAGCCGCGGCTGCGCAACCGGATCATCGGGGGGATTGACGGCTCGCCAGACGCGACATGTTGCTGTTGCGCCCAGCCTGGACCACATTGGTTGTTCAGGGTCATGATCGCGCTACAGCCCTCTTTCCTCTTCCTTGTGCAGCGTACATCGCCGCTCCAGTCGGCAGTTGGGCGCCCGTTCCTTTTATTCCGATGACCTACCAGATGTACGAGCGGCATGGAGAATGATTGGGACCATAAACCCTGGACGCTCAATCCCATGTGCATTCAGTGTACCTTCTTTGTAGCTGAAGCAATTCATAATGTTTATTACTTCCGATAACCTCGCGTATTGAAGGAAGAACCACTGTACCTCAGCAAATAGATGGGATATCCATCCACATGATCTATTTTGGCAACCACGCTAGAGAAGCAGAGACCGGACAAGCAATTCTAGCTTCAGATCCGACTAATTCCGAAGAAATTTTGTTGACATGTGCAAACATTACCCACCCTTTCTAATCAACCAAGTTACACCATTGATACATACTGTTTGCAGTATCTGCGGTCTGTACACAAAAGCCAAGAAGACCAAGAGAGCAAACGATTTATGTACAGGTACAGCCAACGGACATGCAAATTTACATTTCACATGCTTGCTGGCACGGCCGAAATAATCCAGCTAAGAAAGAAAAAGACATCTTGCTCGATGACTTCCCTGATCATTGAGAAGTGCGCGCTTCATCATTTCCATCATCAAGCAATGGCCTGAGGTTTGATCTCTCAGTGGCAGGAACACCATGCTCGCTCTGCTCATTCGAACGATCAACGCTGCGGAAAAATATGGCTGCAAAGGGAGAACATGTCTCAGCTTCAGTCAACTATCACAAACACGCACTAAAATGCATTACTTATAGTGGTCAGCTGGCACAAAATGCATTGTTCATATGATTAAGTAATACTTTTTTTTTGCGGGGGATATGATTAAGTAATACTATTAGTGAACAAACAATGCAAGTTGATTATTTCTAGACATCCCAACTCTTCCTGTACCCTTAAATCGCCGAAATACTCTCCTTAAAATTATTTTCCCCAAACCACATGACCTGCTCGTAGTTGATGACTGGATTTCTCCTAGTATAATTATTCTCTATTGCTTGGAACAGCTAACTAGGCTAAACAATTTGCAACCAAAGGGGAACACAAGAAATGCTTTAGACCCTTCAAGTAGGTAACTTTGTTAGGCTCATGCAAATAAAATGAATCTCATTCTCCAAGCACGTATTCAAAGTACACACTAAAGGCCTGTTCGGATTCCCTCCCGTCCACAACTCCGTTCCCGGAGCTGGTGGAGCAGCAGTTCAAAATCGCGGAGTGGGGAAGGAGGTGCTCCACAGATCCTGAGATTTCATGGAGTGGGAGGATTGCCGAACAGCCCCTAAGGCATGGTAGTGATTTGGCTTGGTTTCAAATCATGCGTGCATATGACTTCTAAACATGAGGTTGAAACAGTTGCTCCTAGAGTGGCAAGCATTATGTAGTCCTTTTAATCACAGTGAAAACATAAGATACTGCCCAGACATTATATGGAGTTATATAATTTATACTATACTAAGAGAACATACCGGTAAACCAAAATCCAAACGCAATAAAGAGGACGGATGTCAATAAAAGCGCAGTTGATCTCCAGTTATGGAGATAGTCCTGCATCAAAGTTCCAACAGTAAAAACACAATGTAAGACTCAACGATTCAACAATACTGAAAAGTATAACCATCCAAGCGGTGCTGGATGCAGCTAAAATGTAAGGCCTATAATACATCAACATCTGCTAGGGCAATAATAGAGTAATTGAGGGGCATAGAAATATTGGGATCTAAAATAATGTGTTGACATATAAAAATCCATTATGACAATCATTGAGACATCAACCTAACAAACAAGGGTAATCTCATTTACACAAAAATAACGGACCTGGTTACGTACAGAGAACATGAGCAATTAAGTTGCTAAGCAAGTAATTCTTTGCCTATGATCCATTGGAAACAAGCACAAAGGACAAGTACCTGAAGAGCCCCAACGATGGGTGAAGAAGGCACATCACCGAATATATGTATCGAAACAGTAGACATAGCCATTGATAATGGCCGCAAACTTGGTTTCACACAATGAAGGCATATGTAGTTTACTGGAGCCTGCAGGTACAAAGGATAAGTATATGTGCAGAATTTAACTAGGCATATGAGTACATTTACCATATATTGAAATGCTTATCAGCATGGCAAGTACATAAAAAGTAAGCAACTTGTTTAAAAACGATGTCCGTTTTACATCCAATACCCATACAGCAACTCGAGTAACTTCTAATGTGAAGATTCTCAGAAGTGGTAACCAAGATAAACATAATGAAGTAAGAGTAGTGTTTCTTTGTGTTCCTAAATGAGGAACAATAGTTTCAGAGCTCAGTTACGTAATAGGAGTAAGAATCTAAAGTGATGTGAAAATAGTGAAGCAAAGGAAATATTTGCCTGAGTTGCAAAAACCAATAGCTCCCCCACTGAAAAGAAGGGTATGAATCCATAAAGGCTCTTGAAACAAAAGGCACTGAAACAAAATATTGCCCCGAGGAAAGTTGCGCCAGAAAGAAGCTACAAGAAAAGAAATCGTGTCAACGGAAGTAAGAATTAAATAATTACAAAGCTATACAGTAGTAAGCAGCATATACAGATTCCTTTAGCTTCATTGCTCCAGCCTCCAGACTTATATGACTGGAAGGTACTACTCAGTAGACATAAGTAGTTAAGTACAACACATCCATGTTAAACATCATGCTGGCTGGTATATAAGAAGGAAAATGGCCATGCCTACTTAATGGTCCAGTGCCATTCTGCTAAATAACAAATAAGGCAACAGGCAATGATAAGAACAAATCCTAGGAACATGCTCAAAAAGAACGACACATTAACTAGTGATTGCATGTCGTCTGCAAAAGAAGGAACAAAAGCCTAGAATCAGTAATTAAAAACTAGCGTAAAATCATCAACTTAAGATGTTGGTAGATATTCATGCTAATAGAATAACCACCTATCAAGCTATTTGAAAACATACCTTACAATTGGACTAAAAGGCTGGGTTGTTTCTTTGAAAATACAAGTTAGAAGGTAAATAATGCAAATATTACATGTAAATTTTTCTCTTACCTTGAAAGCATTAGAAATTGTAGAGTCCATCTTGTCAAGGATGAAACCCCCTGCAAGGGTTCCAACTATTCCACACACTATTGTTATTCCACCAAACATTAGGTCTGCACTGGCCTGGTATGAAAAGTTCAGCATGAAAGGTTATCCAGTGAAATGGCAATATATTGAAGTATGATAATATAAATACCGTGTTAGGACTAAGATACACTAAACCAGAAGACCTGGGCTTTCATACAGATAACAATTAAAATCAATGCTCAAATAATCGCATGCCCTATACATCGGAAAAACAGACTACAAGGAATTACCATGTGGTAGATATCCTGACCAGCCTTGGGGCCCCAATATGAATAGGCACCAATGACAGCGTTGTAAAAGATGTAACCTGGAATCGCACAATTAAATTTACCCCGGTTACAAACAGAAGACTATACCCCGCAAAAAAGAGTTGCAAATGAAATGTATTTCAGAAGTAGTATCAATCAAACTTCAAATTTGAGTGTGAAAGACACATGTTACTAACTACAAGGATCCATTGGAAGTAATGTACCGCGAGAGAACCTTACTGCCCTAATTTTGAATGCTGAATGAAGAATCTATAGCCACACCAAGACTTTGTTTAGAAAAGATGTTTTTTACTTCCCAAAAATAGTTGCTAGCTTGGCTATTTACTCTTAAGACTTGGCTATTTACTCCTATGGGTTAACAGTAACATTTTATGCTGAATCTGTCACAAAAGTTGAACCAATTGGGCTTAACTTGAGTTAGAAAACAACAATGGATCAGAGTACATGTTGTTTCAACTATATTTAAATGCATACTATATATGGAAGATCTTCTTGTCTAGCATTAAGGATGAAGTATAATGCATTGAACACAACTGAGTTTAGCATTTAAAAAGCTCATGTTCAGTATAAAGGGGAAGTATCTAACATAATAGAGTTAAAACGATTGCATAACACATGAGGGAAAATCTGACCAGCCACATTGAAAACATAGACTTTCTCTTGTAGCAATTCTTTCATATCTACCCCAAAATGATGGATTTCAATCATAACTTTCTTCCCGAAACTGGAGCTGCATGATGAAAATGTGAATATTCAAACGATTTTGTATATTACGTTAATGAAAGTAAGCTACTAAGTATTCTATTTGCAATAGGTTAGCACATAAGACAAGTAACTACAATATTGACTTTTACCTAGATCATCAACAAGGAAAAGGGCTGTATATTCCGATAAAAAAAGAAAGAAATAGCACTGTATGAAGATATAAAATTAAGGCACTGATCTAAAGTTCTAAACTAGCAAAAGAGAAAACACAAAGGAGGTGCTTACAGGGAAGACTTTTCTGCAAGGCCCTCAACTACAGCAGGCACACCCTGCTTTATTCCGTTATTATCTGGAAATAGTTGGAAGAAAAATGAGCAATTGAACAAGGTGGTGTTTACTGGCGCTTGAGCTTCTGTGAAGTTACACACCCCAGCAGCCAGGAGGAGGCAAATTATATTCAGTATGATGCTGTATCCAGAAATGTCAATGAAAGTAGCCTTTGATGAACAAGCCCTAAGCAAATGAACAAGGTCATCTAGGATACATGATTGCAAGTTAGTTTTTTTTTTGAGCCGGGCTAATCCCCTTTCCATCATCGAAATAACGGAAATACAACCGAGTTCCAAGGAAAAACAAACAGGGAAAGGGAAAAAGCGAGCTCAAGCACTCCAGGGAAACCCACTGTAGTCGCTCGCAATCGAAACGACCACCACGGGGAGAAAACCCTGGAGCACTAACAACTCACCGCAAAGGTATCAAAGGTTTCACAACCCACACCACAGCCTACGCAGAGGCAGAAAGCAAACACCAGTACTAGGGAGACAGGGACAACATAACGAATAGTGTAGTTATTGCAAGTTAGTTACTACTCCCTCCGTCCCATAATATAAGAGCGTTTTTTACACTAGTGTAGTGTCAAAAACACTCTTATATTATGGGACTATTTTCTTCCCTAAAACAAAGTTTGCTGCTTTTGTGCATTTCAAATACAAGGGGACATCGAAATAATCGAGAAGGCTAAGCAAATCATCAGTTCTGCCCTTAGGTTGTTTTCCTATTGAAAATGCTTAAGATCCTAGGATCATAGAATGTCAGGCATATTACCACGGTTCTACTCATCACAGAAGTAGTAGCCCTGTAACTCAAAATTTTAGCATAACATGCATGGAGATAGAAGTCAAGAGAAGGAATTTAATTAGGAAGGTGTTTTCTGAAGTGCTTTTCACTCATGTACTGTAAGCAAATCAGTGTAGAGAAACAGTGAGTTCTTCTAATAACTGAATGAAGCAAATTACGATTTTAACCTTTGAAGGGAATATTCAAGCATTTTTTTAAGGCAAAGATGGTGTGACAACGTCAAACTAAGTAAAGAGAGAAGGGATGTACTTGTCTCATCTTGAAGCTCCGGGCTGAGCATTTGACCATACTCTTTTGTCTTTTTGTTGTGAGTAAATCCTGGTAAACAAGTCACCACCCCAAAAGAAAGAGAAAACAAATGGAAGAAAGTCAGAGTGCCAGAATACCAAAATAGAAATTAGTAGTGCTGTCTACACTGGTAACAAGCAAAATAATACATAATACAAAGCCACACCTTTGAGCTCTAGTGGCTTTATCACAAAGCCCAGAATGACAAAGGGAAGCATCAAAATTGACTCTCCCCAGAAAGCAGCACGCCAGTGCAGATGACCCCCAACCTGATGAGATGCAACATAATTTTGAACAATACAAGGTCAAGTTACACTGGTAATGCACCTGTTACTCAACCCGTATAATTTGAGGCAAAACCAAGAAGCAAGAAAGAAGTGTAGCATAAGACTTACCAACCCACCATAAACATAACCCAGTGCTATCCCAGTGGGTATACACATGTAGAACATAGCAAGCCATGCAGTTTTCTGGTAACATAATCAGCAGCAATGTTAGTTTTTGATTAAAATAATACAAAAGGAAGAAACAGTACTATGTAAAAAAAACCTCCTAAGCAAACATAAAACTACATAACATCATGATTCATGGATGTATGTGTTAATCAAGGAGCAATTTATTCACCTGATTTAACAACTAGAAGCAATTGGTGAAGAATTTTTTTAACCTAAGCTACTCAGCTCAATACAGCAATGAGTGATGAGGACGGCATTTTTACTCCCGCGTGAACAGTGAATTCAAAGAAAAAGAAAAATAATGGATTTTTTTGGCACTTTAGTGTTCTAGGTGTGTGCACAATTTCGTGAACAAATGGCATTTGTGGTGCTCTGGACCAAAAGGAAAATACAACCAGTGCTCCAAAATATCTCTGTTTCTTTGGAGCACCATTTTTTTTTCTTTTTTTTTGTCCAGAGCACCATCAATGACATTTCTTCACGAAATTTTGCACACACCTAGAATACTCGAGCATCTTTGGTGCCAAACAAATTCAAATTTTTTTTCTATTTTAAAAAAATGTTCATGCGGGAGTATATGAACTCGGGCTCCCAAAGCAATTACCGGCTGAGTGATCCATTACAATCCTGGATTACATGGTCTTTATGTACTGTATTGATTAACATATTTTGAATGCCCTGTAGAATTTTGCCTCAGTGACATTCGTTTGACAATTTGTTCCTTCTAGTGACATATAATGATTCGCAGTAAGATCATTCATATCCTTGACACGTCATAAACATGACACATGTGCAAAGATGTAGATTATTTCCAGAAGAATGTTGCCTCATGATAGGACTTGGGTATAGAAATAAAGCCAAGCAAACACAAGATATGTTCACATATACACAGAAATCAGTCTTATAAGAAATCTAAAGGCATCACAAGATTAACAGGACCTGTGCTGCTGGTGCATTGTCATCAATGAAAGGAGCTGCGAGACTTATAAACGAAGCTTCACCAACACCAACTAACCTAATTAACATGTTGTAGAAAAGATCACATGATTAGGAGAGTTTTATTAAAAAAATTACACAGATCTGAAACATTAACATTTAGAAAGTACTTACATGCGACATATAGTAATTGACCAGAAATCAAACGCACACCCACAGCCAGCTGTTGCAATAGTCCAGACTAACAATCCGACGCCAATAAGCCTGAAAGGATTGTGTCTGCAAGGAGGGGAAAAAATCTATCACATGCAAAAAAAAAAACCGCACCCTTAAAGGCTTGCATTGAACCTATTAAAACAATGTTAATCTGTAGTGTGTACTGTTGTTTGAAGAATAGTTTCCAATTTGTAATATCTTTTTCCTACTGCAATGAGCAATATATAGAAATAAAGGTATAGTACATTAAAAGAGGACCATAGGATACTAACATTTTTGCCATTGATGCAAATATCGGGGAAGCCACCAACAACCCTACCATAAATGCAGAGGACAACACGCCATCTTCAAAATTGCTCAGATTAAAATCACCCCTGTAGAGAACATGGCATGAGATAGAGAAAGAAGAAGGAACTTATGATGTGGAAAAGAAGACAGGAATTGTGTACAATGGCATTGTGCGGCAATTTAATTTGGAGAAGGGGTGTAGCATAGCTTGGTAGCACGTTTGTTTTGGGTACAAAACGTCACAGGTTCAAATCCTGCCATTCCTACCTATTACTTCTTTCTTCTTTATGGGGACTGGTGATGAGATCAATTAAAGTAAAGTAAAATGGGTATAACGAAGGCCAATCAGGAATAAACAAAAGATATGATGATAAATTTAAGATGGCCAACATGATTAACGGAAAAATACTATAGAGTGAAGACATGCAGGAAAACAAATAGAAGAGAAGATAAAAAAAATAAAAGAATTTGCATACAAATTTAATGTGTATATAACGACTTGCAATTTGCAACGAATTAAATTATATGAGCGTTTCTCCTGAACTATAGTAGCCAAGACATGCAAACAGTGTACTGAGTTCAAAAGAGATGTCACATTTTGTAGAAAAGTTTCTGGTGGGACTTACTGAATTCCAGAACCTGATGAGCATGTGCCACCAGAACAACTGCCACGGCTGCCATTGACACCATTACTTGCTATTACTCCCCGGTCAACATAATTTAGCATGTTGATTATGCAGAACATCACAAGTAATCTGCAACCATAATAAGTAATTAATCAACCACTGCATAATGGACTCCTTACAATGAGAACACAAACCTGACAGAGTATGTCATGCTAATTTAATCTGTATAAATTACAGCTTCTGACATGAAATTATTGACTAAATTCAGATAATGGCAATGCCCAGGGGGATACTGAGCACACATGCACTAAACTGCTACTGCAGTCTGCATAAACAACAAGTTTTGAACTCAAGACCCACACACAACGTGGAATTATTGACATTGCATCACCATGTCCTCCAATTCCTCAAAATGCCACACTGGAGAGGCCCAAAACTTGGAAAAAATCGGAACCACGGTGAGCACATAATATACTAACAAGATGAGCTGTGCCAAACAAGAGGAGAACAACCAAATCACCACTCCATCTTGTCGAAATTGAGAACAAATCTACTATGCAATTTTCAATGCATATCAAAAGAGTATAGAGACTATCTCGCCAGAAAAAAAAGGCTTGGGCCACCGTTACCAAATAACGCCCACGCGCGCACAAACGGTTTTAAGACCACTACAAACGGGAACAAACTGCATCACGCCAACGCCAAACTAGTACTACAAGACGCAGGTCCACGCCACTAAAGCAAGCCAACATAGAGAAACGGACAAGTACTAAAACCAGAAGTCACGAAAGGAACAAGCAGAGATTCAAGAGAAATTTCGATTAAGGAGATGGAACCATACAGCACATATCACTGATGATTGTTAGTAGTATGAGCAATGATTTGTTATCAAGCGTAAAAAAACTGGCCAAATCTCCTAGCGCGCATCTGACCTCAACCTGGCATCGCTGAAGGCTCGCAGCTCAAATCAACGCAATGGCAGCTCAATTGGAGCTCGCGAGAACCCAGAATTTTCAAACCAAACAGCCAAATCGCCCCAATTCGATATCAAACCCGTCCCAGAGGTCCGCAGAGGGAAAAACCCGTGCGCCGAACAGTTCAAACCTACTACCAAGCCAAAGCTGCCGCTCAATCTCGCTATGCCGGGGGATTAGTGGTAGCAGTAAGCAGTAGTACCTCTTCGGGGTGAACCAGGAGGGCTTCTCGTCGGCCACGCCGCTGGTGCTCGCTTCGGGGCCCGCCTCGACGTCCCGCACCACGGTGACCGCCATGGCCTGCGCCGCCGCCGCCGCCGCCGCCTCCACCTGCTTACCTTCCACCGCTAAACTCTCGGCCGGAGCAGCCGCCGAGAGCTCCCGCTTAGCTTCCGCCTCCTCCGGCGCCGGTGGCGTGGAGGCCGGCGCGGAGGCAGCGAGAGGGGGGCCGGAGGCGGAGGGGGAGGGGGAGCCGTCGACGGGGGATCCCACAACCACCACGACCTGGGCGTCGTCCCTTGCGGCTGGGGCTGCGTCGGATCCGCCCATATACTACAAAAAATATATGCGCCCGGAGTTTGACTCGCGATCGGTTTTCGGCCGGGGGAGAAATCGTGGCCTACCGGGATTCCTTCCCAAATATCTATCCCATGGACGGGATGGGGTTTATAAACAGTCTGTGTCTCGACAGTAGTATTACTCGTGCGAGAACGGGAAACCGGATAATACGGGGCGGGCGGCAGTTGGTTTAACAGTAAAGGCTGGTGGCTGGCTGGCGGGCGGGCGGGTGGATATTCGGTGAAGATGTTTGTGGCGACGACGCAACGTCTGTCGTGGGTTGCTTTGCTGCTGGGTGGTGGGAGATTCTCTCCTCTCCTCTCTCTGCTACCCTGTTCCCCGTGCACCGCGGCTGTACCTCTTCTTCTTCTTCTTCCCCGGCGCCGTGATCTGGACGCCGGCGTGGTGGTGGTGCGGGGAAAGGGGGCGACAGGCGGTGGTGGAGGGGTGGGGCAGCAGAGCGGCGGGCCGTGGACCTGGCTCATGGACGGACTGGTTTATCTGGACTGACTGACGTTGGTATCTCCATCCGAGATGCCCTTCAATGCTCGGTCCTGCAAAGTAGCCGTGGTTGGTGACCTACATTTGGGAGATCACTTTTTTCGCCTGGATATACGACGGACGGACAATTCTTTACTTTGCGCGCTGGTCTCCATCCATCCATCTACCCCCCTCCTCTAGGCGCCTGCGAGTGAGCACCGTCACGTCAGTGAGTCAATGATGAAGGCCTGCTGCGCTGATCATGCCTGATGCCTCGACGGGCCCGGCTCACAAAGGCATCTCCCAATTCACACCCGTGGTGGGGCGCTCCTCTCTCTCTCTCTTGCGAATGCCGCCTTTTCTCCTTCTCCGGGCGTTAGTTTATCCTTGTGCGTGCGATCTTCTTCGTCTTGGACCAGCGACAGGCGGAGATTAGCTGTTGGGTCGAGGCGCCCCACCCCTGATCCCTGATCATTCGTCCCCTCCACTCCAACGGCGCGCCACCATCTTCTGTTCCACATTCAATCGCATTCACGTTGCACGTGACGGCCGCTCCACCGTTTGGATATTGCCTTTGCTCGCTTTCTGTTTCAGTGGATGCACAGCATCCCGATCGTTCACGCATGGCATCCATTTGTTTAGAGCATTTTGCTTCTGAAACCTTTTTTTTTTGCTCCATCACTTTGTGTTATCCCATACTCCCGATGGCTCAGTAGCAGCTTGTAGGCAATATGGCATGTAGGCGACCCGCAAATAACCCACATCCGTCCGGACCGTGGGAGCTATCCAACATGAGGTTGTATCGGTTCATAGTGATGTCCTAACGTGATTTTCCCGTAAACCGAAGATAAAAAGTTTTTTTAAAAGTATACTTAGGCATATCATAGCTTTATATAAGGCAGAATCGTAAGTACAAGAATACTACCACTTAGTCCTGGCCATGGAAAGCCCGGCCCGGCCCGACGCTACTCCCAGGCCAGGCTCAAGCCTAAATTTTGAGCCCGATGGCTGGGCCGGGCCAGGCCCAGGCCCGTCATTTTTACACTTTTCTAAAGGGGCTCGGCCTGAGGCCCGAGGCCCGGTGGGCTTTTATGTGTTCGGGCCGGGCTTGGGCCCAAAAAACAGGCCCGATGGCCGGGCCCGGGCCTAGGTTTTTTGCCTCGGGCTTGGCTAGGCCCGGCCCGGCCCGAGGTTTGGCCAGGTTTACTCCTACTCATTGCGAACAACGATGGCAGCACGAACACCACAGCACGTAAAACCAAATACAACCATCAACAACTAACAAAACTAGTACAAAGCAAAAGTGCTTGCCCTAACCGAGAACAATACCACGTCTCGACCAATGTCGGGCATCTCCGGAGAAAAAAGTGGGGAAGCTTTGTGTGTGTCCGGACACGCGAAACGTACGAGTTCGACACCCAGGCCCACTCAAAACCCTTTCCGGACCCCGCGACTCCATCCTTCCCGTTTTCTCACTTTCCTTCTTTCTCTCTTGCCTTCGCCGCGGCTTCACCACCCTGTCCGCCATGCCACATCCCTGCAGGAACTCTACATCTTCGTCACCTCTAGCGCTTCAGCAGGGCTCCACCCCCGCGTCTCCCTGTCTCCGTTCAACCCTTGTCCTCCGACCGCCTCGCCAGGTACCATCCGCTACTGCTATTCTCACCATGCCCGACAACTGTTCGATGAATCGTCGGAGCTAAAAACAATTGTCCCTTCTTCTTTCTAGCAATGGATTCTGATTTGGAGTACATGTATGAGCAATATGTTGAGCCGTTCAATGACTTGTCGGACGAGGAGGAGTGCTCCGATGAGACGGGATGATGCAAACAGCCCTTGAAGACGCGGAGGAGCATGTTCTTAACATGATCATCGAGGATGAGGGTGATGCTGCTGCTGCAGCTCTGGAATTTGAGAACATAGGTGATCCCATCCAACTTCCTGAGCAGAATCTGACCACGTTTGAAGAGTATTCAAATGCATCGACAAATTCGGCATCGACCAAGTTACGAGCAGCTGAAGGAAGATCTGATTAATAAGCATCAGTGGGTGGTGAAGGGCAAACAATGTTGTGATGTAATATTTGAACTTTTTTAAATTTGAACTAGTGCTGCATGCGGGTATTTGAACGTCTGTACCCTTTGCATGCAGCTATTTGATCTTGCGGATTTAAAAAAATGAGAAAGGCCGGATGTATATGGTTACGATTGAATGGCGTCCTGTCACATTCATGTCCGCGGACTAGTAACCTGTCCGCGAATGGATGCAGGAGAAAATTTGTGGATTGTTGTTGAAGATGCCCTAATGCTCTGCAAAAATACTGTTTCTTATTACTTGTGTCCACTTATCTCCGGCAGTCACGCCCAATTCACCTACGCTGCACACTACCTATTTCGAGATTTGCCTTGTACTCCACTGCACCGAGATGTGTTTTTTCTAACCTACGGAGCATTTGAGGCTGACCAAGAGTGCGTCGTCCATGCACGACCATACGTTTTGTGTACCATGCACGACCAACCCAACGTTTGTATTTTACATGCTCAGTTTTTCTTTTTCTTTTTCTTTTTTGCGAGTAAATGCTCAGTTGGTTAACTAGTTTGCACTCGAGCTTAATGCGATGTGCTTTCAAATTCTACTTATGTATATGATGACTAGCATAGTCTCTTTATGTTTGGCTTAAGAAATTTCGAAACATGAGAGACTTCTGATCACTGTTGGTATTGCCTTTGTGCTCTGCAAAATTTGGGGCTGCAAAAATGGTCCTTGTTTGGAAAATAACGATGCGTTTGGTTCGCCGAAAAAAGGGCGGCTTCCAATTACATCGGTTTTTAAAACCGTAGCGAGCGTTTGTTTCAGCGACGATGCTTTCCATAAACGCGCTTCCTGATACGGCCCTTCACGAAATTGAAACCACCCGAATTCGCCGGGTTGGAAATCGGGACTCGGCGGAAGTAACCAAACGATCCACGTTTTACACAAGAATATCCGGAAGCGGCGCTTCCTGAATACGATACAGCGAAAACATTACCGGCGCGGTACCAAACGCGTCGTAAGTGAACTAATGATCCTTTTGAGCTTATCAAAATAACTTCACTATCACCATCAGAAAAGATAAACATAAAAAATAACTTTACCGATGAACATCTAACTGATAACCCTGGCCCGTCTTATGATAGCACAGGGAGCTCTGGCCCCCTTCCCCCTGATGACACCGCACTAAATTTCTTTACTAGCTACTTAAATTTGAACTTCAATACATATACACCCTGTAATTATCATTTGTATCATATTATCACATATAAATGATGTATTCAGACATTATTTGTACATGCAAATTACATTTCTATGTATGTTTTGTTACAATGACATTCATAGTGCAATATATATTGGTGGACATACTTCTTTCATTCTGTTATAGCCATTGGGCCATTGTACCCAGCTTGCATCAGACTCTCCAAAATGCCGGTCCCGGTCCTGCACATCCTAGGCAGAGGGTGGCAGCACGTATCTGCAACTACCTACTTGCGGGCCCTGGCGTTCGTGTCCAAAATAACGATCACCGGTCCAGCTCAACATAAACAAATCATTTTCATTCCCTAAAACACATCCATATAACTAAGCACATAGGCTTTCATTTACCGAACCACCGAACTTCACAGATAACACAAGGGGGTACATCATATTAACAAACTGAGAAAATATGAACAGCAAAGATCCATGAAAAAAAAACAATACTCTAGGTCCTTTGAAGTTGTTGTCTCCTGGTGATAAGTTTACAAAACGCCCAACATGCACAACCTTGGCTATAAAAAAATCAAGAGCCACACAAATCGTTCACCGCAATATTTGACAAACTTAGATCGTAGAATGCACTATGGATACACCTTTTGTAAGGCGGGCTACCGAAATCATTTATTTGTCGTATGGTTGGAGAAAAAGACCATAAACACAAAACAAGGAAGAACCACCAAGTGTAACATACTCATCGTAACTGCCACTATCAAGCCGGGTTAAAGCACTAGATGACATGTTGATGGATCGAGAGCCATCAACCCATAAAGTAGAATACAAAGAGTTTTTTGGTGTATAGCTGTGATGACCATACCATGAGGGCTTTAAATCCATTAGACTTTTATTTTGTCTTTTTTGATGGCAATTTTAGTTGTAAACCATGGCAACTTTCAGTCTTTTTGAATGGCAATTTTAGTTGTAAAAACGTCAGGCCGGTGTTATTTTATGCCACACGTCTGGCACTTATCATCTAGAAAGAAAAAGCGTAAACGGGCAAATCCAGGCCGGAGGCAGAGTATGCGCCAGTTAGTAAAATAGCCTTTTAACGGGCGCTGGAAGCACCAAATAGGAAATGCCCGTTGGCTAAGCACGGTCTAAGTTTGTGTTTTCTTTGTCGTTCTTTCGTGTGGGAAAAAATATCCACCAGCATAGAATTTTTTAATGAAATTTAAAATGTTCATTATTTTCAAAAAAGATGTGATTTTAAAAAAATTAAGAAAATCATAATATTTTAATCACAAGATCTATTTTTTTATAAACTCTAATATGTTAACAGATTCCAAAGTCGGTTGCAAATTTAAAAATATCATATGTTTTTTCAAAATAAATCAAAAACAAAAAGTGAACCGAAGAGAAGGCTAAAAAATCTGAAAAAAACTGACAAAAAAACTGACCGAAAACTTTCAGAAGGTTCCTAAAACCGATGTCTACATGAAGCTGTTTTGTAGACTCGACCTGAAGCTGTTTTGGAGCGCCCCGTTTGCAAAGTGCTCCTATCCCATTTCAAAGTGCTCCTATCCCATTTCAAAGTGCTCTTAGACTTGCTACCACTCTAAGAGAAAAGTACCCACTTGGGGTAAGCACCAAATACTCTTAGGGCATGTACAATAGTGCTATTTTAGGAGTGCCACGTAGGATAAATGATGAGGTGGAGGAGAGAGAACTCATAAGAAAAGGCTTGTCTTCTTTTATTTAAGATAAGACAAGAGATGATCTCTTAGCACAATTTGTCTCACCATGTTTTAAGGAATTGCTAGTTATTGAAGATAAGACTAAGATATAACCCATTGTAGATATACTTTTTTATCATTTCTAAGTTACATGCAAAACTTAAGATAAGACTATCTCATCAATCATTGTACATGCCCTTAGAAAATTTGTTTGTTTGTTTCCCGTTATAACCGGACTAGTGGCTGGGACACGCCATGGGTGCTGGAAATATGAGCAATTTACCGAATAATTTTACTAACGAAAATAGTAAATAAAGCATGACTAATATAGCAGAGATAAAACAAGTCATACAATCTGACAGAGAGAAGGTAAATAGCGTCTGCATATATGAACTTGAACTGAACACATCTAGAACAAACACTAGATCAAGTTGCATATATGAAATAGAACCTAACATATATAAGGTAGACACTAGAGCAAAGAACTATGACAGGACTTCTAACAAAGAGAGCAAGAACACGTACGGGACTGCAGCAGGAGCAGAAGCACTGGACTTGGGGCATGTTCTGATATCCTCCAAACTTACAAAACTTCTCAAAATCTGCTTCAGAAGCTGGCTTCGTACTCCACGTAGAAATCAGCGAAGCGTTCTGCACGTGGTAGCTTCTCCCAGCGATTTGGCCCGCTAGGGAGGCTGCTAGCCTTGTTGGGCTCTAGTTTGGGCCGTTGGAGGCAGCCCGGTTTGGACTAGACATACAGGGAACGAGCCCCTGTACCGATTCCATCGAGGGAACGACCAGCGACCTGTTTTGGCGAGCGTACCGATTTGCTCGGCTTCACTTGGCGGTGGCACTTCCATTGTAATATTGGGCAACTTCTCATTCTGTTTTTCGTGGAGCTGGGCTTTTGGAGCTTCGAATTTTTACACTGCGATCGGGCTGAGCTTCCCGAAGCCAGCTTCTCGGGCCTATTCCGTTCGGCTGGCTCCCGCTCCAGAATTTTGCGAAGCGTGGAGCTGGAGGACATCCGAACAGGCCCTTGGGGTCGACATCCTCGCCAACCATGTCGTCGATGAGGTTGTCATCGTCGGGGAAGTAGTCGTCGGAGTCCGAGGCGACTGTGATGAAGAAGTCAGTAGTCGCGCGGAGCGCTCCCCAAAATCCTTATCACCCCTCTCTTGTACAGGACTCAAAGAGGTGCGGTTTCGGAGGCCTACTGTCCCGACCTGCGGTGCACGCCGCAAGACGGGATGGGGAAGATCGTAGCGGTAGCTCAGTGGTCAGGAACGGAGGCGAGAGGGTTGTGTTGTTCTGGCGCATCTCTCTGAGAGGAGCAACCTCCCTTTTATAGGCGCAAGAGAAGGAGGCGAGAGGCCAGCGACGGGAGATGAAGCAACAAAGGGAGACGAAGCGAACAGACTTCAGCCGAAGAGGCACGTCGTTCAGATTCAGTGTCCACTACAGAAAAACGTTTCAACTCTCGCATGACCTTTCGTATACCCGTCGTGCATGGTAAAAATTTAGACATCGTCTTGGCTCATTCCCGCAACCCGCGACGCGTCGTGACGAGGCGTGGCGTGGCGAGGTGGGCGGCGGAGGAGGAGCGCGCTTGGATGTCCCTCTTGTTCTCATGCTCATACATGTGGGGAAAGAACTTCCCTTATAAAGAGGTGCTACCTCTTGAGCACTGCGTTGGTTTTCCCTTGAAGAGGAAAGGGTGGTGCAGTAAAGTAACATAAGTATTTCCCTCAGATTTTGAGAACCAAGATATCAATCCAGTAGGAGACCACGCGCGAGTCACCTCGTACCTACACAAAAAAATAAGAACCTCGCAACCAATGCGATAAAGAGGTTATCAATCCCTTCATGACCACTTGCAAGAGTGAGATCTGATAGAGATGATAATAATAAGATAAGTATTTTTGGTATTTTTATGATATAGATTGAAAGTAAGGATTGTAAAATAAAATAGATTGGAAATTTGTATGATGGAAAATAGACCCGAGGGCCATAGGTTTTCCTAGTGGCTTCTCTCAAGATAGCATAAGTATTACGATGGGTGAACAAATTACTGTCGAGCAATTGATAGAAAAACGAATAATTATGAGAATATCTAGGCATGATCATGTATATAGGCATCACGTCTGTGACAAGTAGACCGACTCCTACCTGCATCTACTACTATTACTCCACACATCGATAGCTATCCAGCATGCATCTAGAGTATTAAGTTCATAAGAACAGAGTAACGCCTTAAGCAAGATGACATGATGTAGAGGGATAAACTCATGCAATATGATATAAACCCCATCTTTTTATCCTCGATGGCAACAATACAATACTCCCTTTCTATCACTGGGATCGAGCACCGCAAGATTGAACCCAAAGATAAGCACTTCTCCCACTGCAAGAAAGATCAATCTAGTAGGCCAAACCAAACCGATAATTCAAAGAGACTTGCAAAGATAAACCAATCATACATAAAAGAATTCAGAGAAGATTCAAATATTATTCATAGATAGACTTGATCATAAACCCACAATTCATCGGATCTCGACAAACACACCGCAAAAGAAGATTACATCGAATAGATCTCCAAGAGAATCGAGGAGAACTTTATATTGATATCCAAAGAGAGAGAAGAAGCCATCTAGCTAATAACTATGGACCCGAAGGTCTGAGGTACACTACTCACACATCATCGGAGGGGCCATGGATTTGATGTAGAGGCCCTCCATGATCGATGCCCCCTCCGGCGGAGCTCCGAAAAAGGCCCCAAGATGGGATCTTTTGGGTAGAGAAGGTTGCGGCGGTGGAAATATGGTTTCATGGTGCTCCTAGATGTTTGCGGGGTATGTGAACATATATAGGAGGAAGAAGTAGCTCGCTGGAGCAACGAGGGGCCCACGAGGGGGGGGGGGAGGGCGCGCCCCCTGCCTCGTGGCCGCCTCATTGATTGCTTGATGTCTACTCCAAGTCCTCTGGATCATGTTTGTTCCAAAAATCACGTTTCTGAAGGTTTCATTCCGTTTGGACTCCGTTTGATATTTATTTTCTATGAAACACTGAAATAGGCAAAATCAGCAATTTGGGCTGGGCCTCCAGTTAATAGGTTAGTCCCAAAAATAATATAAAAGTGTAAAATAAAGCCCATTAACATCCAAAACAGATAATATAATAGCATGGAACAATCAAAAATTATAGATACGTTGGAGACGTATCAGCATCCCCAAGCTTAATTCCTGCTCGTCCTCGAGTAGGTAAATGATAAAAACAGAATTTTTGACGTGGAATGCTTTCTAGAATATTCTTCAATGTATTTTTCTCTATTGTGGCATGAATGTTCAGATCCAAAAGATTCAAGATAAAAGTTTATTGTTGACATAAAAATAGTAATACTCCAAGTATGCTAATCAAACAATTATGTCTTATCAAAATACCATAGCCAAAGAAAACTTATCCCTACAAAGTCATATAGTTTGGCCATGCTTCATTTTCGTCACACAAAATGCTCTCATCATGCACAACCCCGATGACAAGCCAAGCAATTGTTTCATACTTAGCCTTTTCAAACTCTTTCAACTTTTACGCAATATATGAGTACGAGCCATGGACATAGCACTATGGGTGGAATAGAATATGATGATTGAGGTTGTGTGAGAAGAAAAAAGGGAGAAAGTCTCACATTGACGCGGATAATCAATGGACTATGGAGATGCCCACCGATTGATGTCAATGCAAGGAGTAGGGATTGCCATGCAACGGATGCACTAGAGCTATAAATATATGAAAGCTCATCAATGAAACTAAGTGGGTGTGCATCCAACTTGCTTGCTCACGAAGACCTAGGGCATTTGAGGAAGCCCAACATTGGAATATACAAGCCAAGTTCTATAATAAAAAATTCCCACTAGTATATGAAAGTGACAAAATAAGAGACTCTCTATCATGAAGATCATGGTGCTACTTTGAAGCACAAGTGTGGAAAAAGGATAGTAACATTGTCCCTTCTCTCTTTTTCTCTCATTTATTTATTATTATTATTATTTTTCTTTTTTATTTGGGCCTTCTTTCTTTTTTTTGGCCTCTTTTATTTCCTTTTTTTCTTCTGGAGTCTCATCCCGACTTGTGGGGGAATCATAGTCTCCATCATCCTTTCCTCACATGGGACAATTCTCTAATGATGATCATCACACTTTTATTTTCTTAGAACTCAAGAATTACAACTCGATACTTAGAACAAAACATGACTCTATGTGAATGCCTCCGGCGGTGTACCGGGATTGCGATGAATCAAGAGTGACATGTATGAAAAAAATTATGAATGGTGGCTTTGCCACAAATACGATGTCAACTACATGATCACGCAAAGCAATATGACAATAATGATGCGTGTCATAATAAATGGAACGGTGGAAAGTTGCATGGCAATATATCTCGGAATGGCTATGGAAATGCCATAATAGGTAGGCATGGTGGCTATTTTGAGGAAGATATAAGGAGGCTTATGTGTGATAGAGCGTATCATATCACGAGGTTTGGATGCACTGGCGAAGTTTGCACCAACTCTCAAGGTGAGAAAGGGCAATGCACGGTACCGAAAAGGCTAGCAATGGTGGAAGGATGATGCGGAGCATCCCAAGGTCATCCCCATGGACCTACCATCGTCTCATCAAGTGCACAAACAAGTGCACCATGATCCTCAACGACAACGGAACCTATGACTCCATGAGTGAAGGAGAAATGGAAGCTCTTGAGCAAGTGGCCATGCACCGACAAGTGAACAATGAAGATGAAGATGACCAAGTCTTTTGCGATGAAGATTCAAGCCCCGCTCTTGTTGTCTCCAAGGTCTTGACTCTTCAACATCAACAAGACAAAGATCAAAGATGCTATATCTTTCACACAAAGGCCGACATCAATGGACGATACGTCAAGGTCATCATCGATGGAGGGAGTTGCCACAACTTAGCAAGTGAAGAACTATGCTCCAAGCTCCAATTGGTCAAGATGAAGCACCCTCACCCCTACAAGGTTCAATGGCTAAGCGACACCGGCACCATACAAGTCGAGCATATAGTACAAGTCTCTTTCAAGATCGGCGCCTATGAAGACACATTGGAATGTGATGTCCTTCCGATGACCGTTTGCCACCTCCTCCTTGGACGGCCATGGCAATTTGACCGAGGTGTCATTTACAATGGGCGTACAAATCACTATAGCTTCAAGATGAAAGGGAAAGAGTTTGTGCTACGTCCTATGTCTCCAAGCCAAGTGCTCGCCGACAAGCAAGCCACCCATCATGGAGAAAATAGTGAGAGAGCGATCCACCAAAAAGAGAGTGAGCGCCACAAGCCCAAATTGAGTGACTCCACGATGAGCGACAAGAAAAACTTAGTTCTCTTTGCCACCAAACGTGAGATGAGAGAAGTGTGTGAGAACCCATCAAGTGTCCTACACTATGTCCTATTGTGCAAGGACGAGGTCACACAAACTAACAACTCTCACGATCTACCTTTGGTGTTATCTTCTCTATTGTAGGAATTCCAAGATGTTTTCCCCGATGAGCTACCTGTTGGAAATATGTCCTAGAGGCAATAATAAATTAGTTATTATTATATTTCCTTGTTCATGATAATCGTTTATTATTCATGCTATAATTGTATTGATAGGAAACTCAGATACATGTGTGGATACATAGACAACACCATGTCCCTAGTGAGCCTCTAGTTGACTATCTCATTGATCAATAGATGGTTACGGTTTCCTGACCATGGACATTGGATGTCGTTGATAACGGGATCACATCATTAGGAGAATGATGTGATGGACAAGACCCAATCCTAAGCCTAGCACAAAGATCGTGTAGTTCGTATGCTAAAGCTTTTCTAATGTCAAGTATCATTTCCTTAGACCATGAGATTGTGCAACTCCCGGATACCGTAGGAGTGCTTTGGGTGTACCAAACATCACAATGTAACTGGGTGATTATAAAGGTGCACTACAGGTATCTCCGAAAGTGTCTGTTGGGTTGGCACGAATCGAGACTGGGATTTGTCACTCCGTGTAAGCGGAGAGGTATCTCTGGGCCCACTCGGTAGGACATCATCATATGCGCAATGTGACCAAGGAGTTGATCACGAGATGATGTGTTACGGAACGAGTAAAGAGACTTGCCGGTAACGAGATTGAACAAGGTATAGGGATACCGACGATCGAATCTCGGGCAAGTACAATACCGCTAGACAAAGGGAATTGTATACGAGATTGATTAAGTCCTTGACATCGTGGTTCATCCGATGAGATCATCGTGGAACATGTGGGAGCCAACATGGGTATCCAGATCCCGCTGTTGGTTATTGACCGGAGAACGTCTCGGTCATGTCTGCATGTCTCCCAAACCCGTAGGGTCTACACACTTAAGGTTCGATGACGCTAGGGTTATAAAGGAAGTTTGTATGTGGTTACCGAATGTTGTTCGGAGTCCCGGATGAGATCCCGGACGTCACGAGGAGTTCCGGAATGGTCCGGAGGTAAAGATTTATATATGGGAAGTCCTGTTTTGGTCACCGGAAGAGTTTCGGGGTTTATCGGTAACGTACCGGGACCACTGGGAGGGTCCCGAGGGTCCACCAAGTGGGGCCACCTGCCCCGGAGGCTTGCATGGGCCAAGGGTGGTGAGGGACCGGCCCCTAAGTGGGCTGGTGCGCCTCCCACAAGGCCCAAGGGCAGCTAGGAGGAAAAAAAAGGAGGAAACCCTAGGCTTAGATGGGCCTTAAGGCCCACCCTAGGGGCGCCATCCCTCTCTCCCCCTCTTGGCCGCCACCCTTGATCCCCATCTAGGGCTGCCGCCCCCCTAGGGGTGGGAACCCTAGATGGGGCGCAGCCCCTCCCCTTCCCCTATATATATGAGGCCTAGGGCTGTCCATAAAACAGGCGATTCGATCTCTCGTTGGTGCAGCCCTGCGTCTCTTCTTCCTCCTCTTCTGTGGTGCTTGGCGAAGCCCTGCAGGATAGCCACGCTCCTCCATCACCACCACGCCGTTGTGCTGCTGGATGGAGTCTTCCTCAACCTCTCCCTCTCTCCTTGCTGGATCAAGGCATGGGAGACGTCACCGGGCTGTACGTGTGTTGAACGCGGAGGTGCCGTCCGTTCGGCACTAGGATCATCGGTGATTTGGATCACGATGAGTACAACTCCATCAACCCCGTTCACTTGAACGCTTCCGCTTAGCGATCTACAAGGGTATGTAGATGCAACTCTCCTTCCCCTCGTTGCTGGTCTCTCCATAGATAGATCTTGGTGACACGTAGGAAAATTTTGAATTTCTGCTACGTTCCCCAACACTACCTCCGGGTCTACCTCCACTACGAGGCATTGAGCACCGAATTGATCTCATCCCCGGAGTGCCGCTTCCCAACAAAGCTCCATACCGCGTCAACCCCGAAGAAACCAAAGAAATACAAAGGCAAGTACAGCATCTCATAGACCATGGTCATGTGCGTGAAAGTTGTTGGGGAACGTAGTAATTTTGAAAATTTTCCTACGCACACGCAAGATCATGGTGATGCACAGCAACGAGAGGGGAGAGTGTTGTCTACGTACCAATGCAGACCGACTGCGGAAGCGATCACACAACGTAGAGGAAGTAGTCGTACGTCTTCTTCCCGATCCGACCGATCCAAGCACCGTTACTCCGGCACCTCCGAGTTCTTAGCACACGTTCAGCTCGATGACGATCCTCGGGCTCCGATCTAGCAAAGCGTCGAGGAAGAGTTCCGTCAGCACGACGGCGTGGTGACGATCTTGATGTACTACCGACGCAGGGCTTCGCCTAAGCTCTACAACGATATGACCGAGGTGGAATTTGGTGGCAGGGGGCACCGCACACGGCTAAGGAACGATCTCAAGGATCAACTTGTCTGTCTTGGGGTGCCCCCTGCCCCTGTATATAAAGGTTGGAGGAGGGGAGCCGGCCGGCCAAGGGAGAGGAGGCGCAGGGGAGTCCTACTCCCACCGGGAGTAGGACTCCTCCCCCCAATCCTAATCCTATTAGGACTCCCGGGGGGAAAAGGAGAGAGAAGGGGGCCCGGCCCCTATCCTAGTACTACTAGGACTTTGGGAAGGGGGGCGCCGGCCAGCTTGTGGGCTTTCCCTTTTTCTCCTTTTCCACTAAGGCCCAATAGGCCCATTAGTCTCCCGGGGGGTTCCGGTAACCCTCCCGGTATTCCGGTAAAATCCCGATTTCACCCGGAACACTTCTGATGTCCAAACATAGGCTTCCAATATATCAATCTTTACGTCTCGACCATTTCGAGACTCCTCGTCATGTCCGTGATCTCATCCGGGACTCCGAACAACCTTCGGTACATCAAAATGCATAAACTCATAATAACTGTCATCGTAACGTTAAGCGTGCGGACCCTACGGTTCGAGAACAATGTAGACATGACCGAGACACGTCTCCGGTCAATAACCAATAGCGGGACCTGGATGCCCATATTGGCTCCTACATATTCTACGAAGATCTTTATCGGTCAGACCGCATAACAACATACGTTGTTCCCTTTGTCATCGGTATGTTACTTGCCCGAGATTCGATCGTCGGTATCCAATACCTAGTTCAATCTCGTTACCGACAAGTCTCTTTACTCGTTCCGTAATACATCATCTCACAACTAACATATTAGTTGCAGTGCTTGCAAGGCTTATGTGATGTGCATTACCGAGAGGGCCCGGAGATAACTCTCCGACAATCGGAGTGACAAACCCTAATCTCGAAATACGCCAACCCAACATCTACCATTGGAGACACCTGTAGCACTCCTTTATAATCACCCAGTTACGTTGTGACGTTTGGTAGTATCCAAAGTGTTCCTCCGGTAAACGGGAGTTGCATAATCTCATAGTTATAGGAACATGTATAAGTCATGAAGAAAGCAATAGCAACATACTAAACGATCGGGTGCTAAGCTAATGGAATGGGTCATGTCAATCAGATCATTCTACTAATGATGTGACCTCGTTAATCAAATAACAACTCCTTGTTCATGGTTAGGAAACATAACCATCTTTGATTAACGAGCTAGTCAAGTAGAGGCATACTAGTGACACTCTGTTGGTCTATGTATTCACACATGTATTATGTTTCCGGTTAATACAATTCTAGCATGAATAATAAACATTTATCATGATATAAGGAAATAAATAATAACTTTATTATTGCCTCTAGGGCATATTTCCTTCAGTCTCCCACTTGCACTAGAGTCAATAATCTAGATTACCCAGTAATGATTCTAACACCCATGGAGCCTTGGTGTTGATCATGTTTTGCTCGTGGAAGAGGCTTAGTCAACGGGTCTGCAACATTCAGATCCGTATGTATCTTGCAAATCTCTATGTCTCCCACCTGGACTAAATCCCGGATGGAGTTGAAGCGTCTCTTGATGTGTTTGGTTCTTTTGTGAAATCTGGATTCCTTTGCCAAGGCAATTGCACCAGTATTGTCACAGAAGATTTTCATTGGACCCGATGCACTAGGTATGACACCTAGATCGGATATGAACTCCTTCATCCAGACTCCTTCGTTTGCTGCTTCCGAAGCAGCTATGTACTCCGCTTCACATGTAGATCCCGCTACGACGCTTTGTTTAGAACTGCACCAACTGACAGCTCCACCGTTTAAAGTAAACACGTATCCGGTTTGTGATTTAGAATCGTCCGGATCAGTGTCAAAGCTTGCATCAACGTAACCTCTTACGGTGAGCTCTTTGTCACCTCCATATACGAGAAACATATCCTTAGTCCTTTTCAGGTATTTCAGGATGTTCTTGACCGCTGTCCAGTGATCCACTCCTGGATTACTTTGGTACCTCCCTGCTAAACTTATAGCAAGGCACACATCAGGTCTGGTACACAACATTGCATACATGATAGAGCCTATGGCTGAAGCATAGGGAACATCTTTCATTTTCTCTCTATCTTCTGCAGTGGTCGGGCATTGAGTCTGACTCAACTTCACACCTTGTAACACAGGCAAGAACCCTTTCTTTGCTTGATCCATTTTGAACTTCTTCAAAATCTTGTCAAGGTATGTGCTCTGTGAAAGTCCAATTAAGCGTTTTGATCTATCTCTATAGATCTTTATGCCTAATATGAAAGCAGCTTCCCCGAGGTCTTTCATCGAAAAACTTTTATTCAAGTATCCCTTTATGCTATCCAGAAATTCTATATCATTTCCAATCAGAAATATGTCATCCACATATAATATCAGAAATGCTACAGAGCTCCCACTCACTTTCTTGTAAATACAGGCTTCTCCAAAAGTCTGCATAAAGCCAAATGCTTTGATCACACTATCAAAGCGTTTATTCCAACTCCGAGATGCTTGCACCAGTCCATAAATGGATCGCTGGAGTTTGCATACTTTGTTAGCTCCTTTTGGATCGACAAAACCTTCTGGTTGTATCATATACAACTCTTCTTCCAGAAATCCATTCAGGAATGCAGTTTTGACATCCATCTGCCATATTTCATAATCATAAAATGCGGCAACTGCTAACATAATTCTGACGGACTTAAGCATCGATACGGGTGAGAAGGTCTCATCGTAGTCAACCCCTTGAACTTGTCGAAAACCTTTTGCGACAAGTCGAGCTTTATAGACAGTAACATTACCGTCAGCGTCAGTCTTTTTCTTGAAGATCCATTTATTCTCAATTGCTTGCCGATCATCGGGCAAGTCAACCAAAGTCCATACTTTGTTCTCATACATGGATCCCATCTCAGATTTCATGGCCTCAAGCCACTTTGCGGAATCTGGGCTCACCATCGCTTCTTCATAGTTCGTAGGTTCATCATGATCTAGTAGCATGACTTCCAGAACTGGATTACCGTACCACTCTGGTGCGGATCTCACTCTGGTTGATCTACGTGGTTCAGTAGCATCTTGCCCTGAAGTTTCATGATCATCATCATTAGCTTCCTCACTGATTGGTATAGGTGTCGCAGAAACAGTTTTCTGTGATGTACTATTTTCCAATAAGGGAGCAGGTACAGTTACCTCGTCAAGTTCTACTTTCCTCCCACTCACTTCTTTCGAGAGAAACTCCTTCTCTAGAAATGATCCATTCTTAGCAACGAATGTCTTGCCTTCGGATCTGTGATAGAAGGTATTGAAGGAAATATGCCCTAGAGGCAATAATAAAGTTATTATTTATTTCCTTATATCATGATAAATGTTTATTATTCATGCTAGAATTGTATTAACCGGAAACATAATACATGTGTGAATACATAGACCAACAGAGTGTCACTAGTATGCCTCTACTTGACTAGCTCGTTAATCAAAGATGGTTATGTTTCCTAACCATGAACAAGGAGTTGTTATTTGATTAACGAGGTCACATCATTAGTAGAATGATCTGATTGACATGACCCATTCCATTAGCATAGCACCCGATCGTTTAGTATGTTGCTATTGTTTTCTTCATGACTTATACATGTTCCTATAACTATGAGATTATGCAACTCCCGTTTACCGGAGGAACACTTTGGGTACTACCAAACGTCACAACGTAACTGGGTGATTATAAAGGAGTACTACAGGTGTCTCCAATGGTAGATGTTGGGTTGGCGTATTTCGAGATTAGGGTTTGTCACTCCGATTGTCGGAGAGGTATCTCTGGGCCCTCTCGGTAATGCACATCACATAAGCCTTGCAAGCACTGCAACTAATATGTTAGTTGTGAGATGATGTATTACGGAACGAGTAAAGAGACTTGCCGGTAACGAGATTGAACTAGGTATTGGATACCGACGATCGAATCTCGGGCAAGTAACATACCGATGACAAAGGGAACAACGTATGTTGTTATGCGGTCTGAACCGATAAAGATCTTCGTAGAATATGTAGGAGCCAATATGGGCATCCAGGTCCCGCTATTGGTTATTGACCGGAGACGTGTCTTGGTCATGTCTACATTGTTCTCGAACCGTAGGGTCCGCACGCTTAACGTTACGATGACAGTTATTATGAGTTTATGCATTTTGATGTACCGAAGGTTGTTCGGAGTCCCGGATGAGATCACGGACATGACGAGGAGTCTCGAAATGTTCGAGACGTAAAGATTGATATATTGGAAGCCTATGTTTGGACATCGGAAGTGTTCCGGGTTAAATCGGGATTTTACCGGAATACCGGGAGGGTTACCGGAACCCCCCGGGAGACTAATGGGCCTATTGGGCCTTAGTGGAAAAGGAGAAAAAGGGAAAGCCCACAAGCTGGCCGGCGCCCCCCTTCCCAAAGTCCTAGTAGGACTAGGATAGGGGCCGGCCCCCCTTCTCTCTCCTTTTCCCCCCCGGGAGTCCTAATAGGATTAGGATTGGGGGGAGGAGTCCTACTCCCGGTGGGAGTAGGACTCCCCTGCGCCTCCTCTCCCTGGCCGGCCGGCTCCCCCTCCTCCAACCTTTATATACGGGGGCAGGGGGCACCCCAAGACACACAAGTTGATCCTTGAGATCGTTCCTTAGCCGTGTGCGGTGCCCCCTGCCACCAAATTCCACCTCGGTCATATCGTTGTAGAGCTTAGGCGAAGCCCTGCGTCGGTAGTACATCAAGATCGTCACCACGCCGTCGTGCTGACGGAACTCTTTCTCGACGCTTTGCTGGATCGGAGCCCGAGGATCATCATCGAGCTGAACGTGTGCTAAGAACTCGGAGGTGCCGGAGTAACGGTGCTTGGATCGGTCGGATCGGGAAGAAGACGTACGACTACTTCCTCTACGTTGTGTGATCGCTTCCGCAGTCGGTCTGCGTTGGTACGTAGACAACACTCTCCCCTCTCGTTGCTGTGCATCACCATGATCTTGCGTGTGGGTAGGAAAATTTTCGAAATTACTACGTTCCCCAACAGTGGTATCAGAGCCTAGGTTTTATGGTTTGATGTTATTTGCACGAGTAGAACACAAGTGAGTTGTGGGCGATACAAGTCATACTGCCTACCAGCATGTCATACTTTGGTTCGGCGGTATTGTTGGTTGAGACGATCCTGACCAACCTTACGCGTACTCTTACGCGAGACCGGTTCCCTCGACGTGCTTTGCACATAGATGGCTTGCGGAAGACTGTCTCTCCAACTTTAGTTGAACCAAGTGTGACTACGCCCGGTCCTTGAGAAGGTTAAAACGGAGTCTATTTGACGAACTATCATTGTGGTTTTGATGCGTAGGTGAGATGAGTTCTTACTTAAGCCTGTAGCAGCCACGTAAAACTTGCAACAACAAAGTAGAGGACGTCTAACTTGTTTTTGCAGGGTATGTTGTGGTGTGATATGGTCAAGGCATGATGCTGATTTTATTGTATGAGATGATCATGTTTTGTAACCGAGTTATCGGCAACTGGCAGGAGCCATATGGTTGTCGCTTTATTGTATGCAATGCAATCACGATGTAATGCTTTACTTTATTACTAAGCGGTAGTGATAGTCGTGGAAGCATAAGATTGGCGAGATGACAACGTTGCTACGATGGAGATCAAGGTGGCGCGCCGGTGACGATGGTGATCATGACGGTGCTTCAGAGATGGAGATCACAAGCACAAGATGATGATGGCCATATCATATCACTTATATTGATTGCATGTGATGTTTATCCTTTTATGCATCTTATCTTGCTTTGATTGACGGTAGCATTATAAGATGATCTCTCACTAAATTATCAAGAAGTGTTCTCCCTGAGTATGCACCGTTGCCAAAGTTCGTCGTGCCCAGACACCACGTGATGATCGGGTGTGATAAGCCCTACGTCCATCTACAACGGGTGCAAGCCAGTTTTGCACACGCAGAATACTCAGGTTAAACTTGACGAGCCTAGCATATGCAGATATGGCCTCAGAACACAGAGACCGAAAGGTCGAGCGTGAATCATATAGTAGATATGATCAACATGACGATGTTCACCATTGAAAACTACTCCATCTCACGTGATGATCGGTTATGGTTTAGTTGATTTGGATCACGTGATCACTTAGAGGATTAGAGGGATGTCTATCTAAGTGGGAGTTCCTAAGTAATTTGATTAACTGAACTTAAACTTATCATGAACTTAGTACCTGATAGTATCTTGCTTGTTTATGTTGATTGTAGATAGATGGCTCGTGCTGTTGTTCCGTTGAATTTTAATGCGTTCCTTGAGAAAGCGAAGTTGAAAGATGATGGTAGCAATTACGCGGACTGGGTCCGTAACCTGAGGATTATCCTCATTGCTGCACAGAAGAATTACGTCCTGGAAGCACCGCTGGGTGCCAGGCCTGCTGCTGGAGCAACGCTAGATGTTATGAACGTCTGGCAGAGCAAAGCTGATGACTACTCGATAGTTCAGTGTGCCATGCTTTACGGCTTAGAATCAGGACTTCAACGATGTTTTGAACGTCATGGAGCATATGAGATGTTCCAGGAGTTGAAGTTAATATTTCAAGCAAATGCCCGAATTGAGAGATATGAAGTCTCCAATAAGTTCTATAGCTGTAAGATGGAGGAGAACAGTTCTGTCAGTGAGCATATACTCAAGATGTCTGGGTATAACAATCACTTGATTCAGATGGGAGTTAATCTTCCAGATGACTGCGTCATTGACAGAATTCTCCAATCACTGCCACCAAGCTACAAGAGCTTCGTGATGAACTATAATATGCAAGGGATGAACAAGACTATTCCCGAGCTCTTCGCAATGCTGAAAGCTGCGGAGGTAGAAATCAAGAAGGAGCATCAAGTGTTGATGGTTAGCAAAACCACTAGTTTCAAGAAAAAGGGCAAAGGGAAGAAGAAGGGAAACTTCAAGAAGAACAGCAAGCAAGTTGCTGCTCAGGAGAAGAAACCCAAGTCTGGACCTAAGCCTGAAACTGAGTGCTTCTACTGCAAGCAGACTGGTCACTGGAAGCGGAACTGCCCCAAGTATTTGGCGGATAAGAAGGATGGCAATGTGAGCAAAGGTATATGTGATATACATGTTATTGATGTGTACCTTACTAGAGCTCGCAGTAGCACCTGGGTATTTGATACTGGTTCTGTTGCTAATATTTGCAACTCGAAACAGGGACTACGGAATAAGCGGACGCTAGCAAAAGACGAGGTGACGATGCGCGTGGGAAACGGTTCCAAAGTCGATGTGATCGCGGTCGGCACGCTACCTCTACATCTACCTTCGGGATTAATATTAGACCTAAATAATTGTTATTTGGTGCCAGCGTTGAGCATGAACATTATATCTGGATCTTGTTTAATGCGAGACGGTTATTCATTTAAATCAGAGAATAATGGTTGTTCTATTTATATGAATAATATCTTTTATGGTCATGCACCTTTGAAGAGTGGTCTATTCTTGTTGAATCTCGAAGATAGTAATACACATATTCATAATGTAGAAGCCAAAAGATGCAAAGTTAATAATGATAGTGCAACTTATTTGTGGCACTGCCGTTTAGGTCATATCGGTGTAAAGCGCATGAAGAAACTCCATACTGATGGGCTTTTGGAACCACTTGATTATGAATCACTTGGTACTTGCGAACCGTGCCTCATAGGCAAGATGACTAAAACACCGTTCTCCGGTACTATGGAGAGAGCAACAGATTTGTTGGAAATCATACATACCGATGTATGTGGTCCGATGAATATTGAGGCTCGTGGCGGATATCGTTGTTTTCTCACCTTCACAGATTTATTTAAGCAGATATGGGTATATCTACTTAATGAAACATAAGTCTGAAACATTTGAAAAGTTCAAGGAATTTTAGAGTGAAGTTGAAAATCATCGTAACAAGAAAATAAAATTTCTACGATCTGATCGTGGAGGAGAATATTTGAGTTACGAGTTTGGTGTACATTTGAAAAATTGTGGAATAGTTTCGCAACTCACGCCACCGGAACACCACAGCGTAATGGTGTGTCCGAACGTCGTAGTCGTACTTTACTAGATATGGTGCGATCTATGATGTCTCTTACTGATTTACCGCTATCATTTTGGGGTTATGCTTTAGAGACGGCCGCATTCACGTTAAATAGGGCACCATCAAAATCCGTTGAGACGACGCCTTATGAACTATGGTTTGGCAAGAAACCAAAGTTGTCGTTTCTTAAAGTTTGGGGCTGCGATGCTTATGTGAAAAAGCTTCATCCTGATAAGCTCGAACCCAAAGCGGAGAAATGTGTCTTCATAGGATACCCAAAAGAAACTGTTGGGTATACCTTCTATCACAGATCCGAAGGCAAGACATTCGTTGCTAAGAATGGATCATTTCTAGAGAAGGAGTTTCTCTCGAAAGAAGTGTGTGGGAGGAAAGTAGAACTTGACGAGGTAACTGTACCTGCTCCCTTATTGGAAAATAGTACATCACAGAAAACTGTTTCTGCGACACCTATACCAATCAGTGAGGAAGCTAATGATGATGATCATGAAACTTCAGGGCAAGATGCTACTGAACCACGTAGATCAACCAGAGTGAGATCCGCACCAGAGTGGTACGGTAATCCAGTTCTGGAAGTCATGCTACTAGATCATGATGAACCTACGAACTATGAAGAAGCGATGGTGAGCCCAGATTCCGCAAAGTGGCTTGAGGCCATGAAATCTGAGATGGAATCCATGTATGAGAACAAAGTATGGACTTTGGTTGACTTGCCCGATGATCGGCAAGCAATTGAGAATAAATGGATCTTCAAGAAAAAGACTGACGCTGACGGTAATGTTACTGTCTATAAAGCTCGACTTGTCGCAAAAGGTTTTTGACAAGTTCAAGGGGTTGACTACGATGAGACCTTCTCACCCGTAGCGATGCTTAAGTCCGTCAGAATTATGTTAGCAATTGCCGCATTTTATGATTATGAAATATGGCAGATGGATGTCAAAACTGCATTCCTGAATGGATTTCTGGAAGAAGAGTTGTATATGATACAACCAGAAGGTTTTGTCGATCCAAAAGGAGCTAACAAAGTATGCAAACTCCAGCGATCCATTTATGGACTGGTGCAAGCATCTCGGAGTTGGAATAAACGCTTTGATAGTGTGATCAAAGCATTTGGCTTTATACAGACTTTTGGAGAAGCCTGTATTTACAAGAAAGTGAGTGGGAGTTTTGTAGCTTTTCTGATATTATATGTGGATGACATATTGCTGATTGGAAATGATATAGAATTTCTGGATAGCATAAAGGGATACTTGAATAAAAGTTTTTCGATGAAAGACCTCGGGGAAGCTGCTTTCATATTAGGCATAAAGATCTATAGAGATAGATCAAAACGCTTAATTGGACTTTCACAGAGCACATACCTTGACAAGATTTTGAAGAAGTTCAAAATGGATCAAGCAAAGAAAGGGTTCTTGCCTGTGTTACAAGGTGTGAAGTTGAGTCAGACTCAATGCCCGACCACTGCAGAAGATAGAGAGAAAATGAAAGATGTTCCCTATGCTTTAGCCATAGGCTTTATCATGTATGCAATGCTGTGTACCAGACCTGATGTGTGCCTTGCTATAAGTTTAGCAGGGAGGTACCAAAGTAATCCAGGAGTGGATCACTGGACACCGGTCAAGAACATCCTGAAATACCTGAAAAGGACTAAGGATATGTTTCTCGTATATGGAGGTGACAAAGAGCTCACCGTAAGAGGTTACGTTGATGCAAGCTTTGACACTGATCCGGACGATTCTAAATCGCAAACCGGATACGTATTTACTTTAAACGGTGGAGCTGTCAGTTGGTGCAGTTCTAAACAAAGCGTCGTAGCGGGATCTACATGTGAAGCGGAGTACATAGCTGCTTCGGAAGCAGCAAACGAAGGAGTCTGGATGAAGGAGTTCATATCCGATCTAGGTGTCATACCTAGTACATCGGGTCCAATGAAAATCTTCTGTGACAATACTGGTGCAATTGCCTTGGCAAAGGAATCCAGATTTCACAAAAGAACCAAACACATCAAGAGACGCTTCAACTCCATCCGGGATTTAGTCCAGGTGGGAGACATAGAGATTTGCAAGATACATACGGATCTGAATGTTGCAGACCCGTTGACTAAGCCTCTTCCACGAGCAAAACATGATCAGCACCAAGGCTCCATGGGTGTTAGAATCATTACTGTGTAATCTAGATTATTGACTCTAGTGCAAGTGGGAGACTGAAGGAAATATGCCCTAGAGGCAATAATAAAGTTATTATTTATTTCCTTATATCATGATAAATGTTTATTATTCATGCTAGAATTGTATTAACCGGAAACATAATACATGTGTGAATACATAGACCAACAGAGTGTCACTAGTATGCCTCTACTTGACTAGCTCATTAATCAAAGATGGTTATGTTTCCTAACCATGAACAAGGAGTTGTTATTTGATTAACAAGGTCACATCATTAGTAGAATGATCTGATTGACACGACCCATTCGATTAGCATAGCACCCGATCGTTTAGTATGTTGCTATTGTTTTCTTCATGACTTATACATGTTCCTATAACAATGAGATTATGCAACTCCCGTTTACCGGAGGAACACTTTGGGTACTACCAAACGTCACAACGTAACTGGGTGATTATAAAGGAGTACTACAGGTGTCTCCAATGGTAGATGTTGGGTTGGCGTATTTCGAGATTAGGGTTTGTCACTCCGATTGTCGGAGAGGTATCTCTGGGCCCTCTCGGTAATGCACATCACATAAGCCTTGCAAGCACTGCAACTAATATGTTAGTTGTGAGATGATGTATTACGGAACGAGTAAAGAGACTTGCCGGTAACGAGATTGAACTAGGTATTGGATACCGACGATCGAATCTCGGGCAAGTAACATACCGATGACAAAGGGAACAACGTATGTTGTTATGCGGTCTGAACCGATAAAGATCTTCGTAGAATATGTAGGAGCCAATATGGGCATCCAGGTCCCGCTATTGGTTATTGACCGGAGACGTGTCTCGGTCATGTCTACATTGTTCTCGAACCGTAGGGTCCGCACGCTTAACGTTACGATGACAGTTATTATGAGTTTATGCATTTTGATGTACCGAAGGTTGTTCGGAGTCCCGGATGAGATCACGGACATGACGAGGAGTCTCGAAATGGTCGAGACGTAAAGATTGATATATTGGAAGCCTATGTTTGGACATCGGAAGTGTTCCGGGTGAAATCGGGATTTTACCGGAATACCGGGAGGGTTACCGGAACCCCCCGGGAGACTAATGGGCCTATTGGGCCTTAGTGGAAAAGGATAAAAAGGGAAAGCCCACAAGCTGGCCGGCGCCCCCCTTCCCAAAGTCCTAGTAGGACTAGGATAGGGGCCGGCCCCCCTTCTCTCTCCTTTTCCCCCCGGGAGTCCTAATAGGATTAGGATTGGGGGGAGGAGTCCTACTCCCGGTGGGAGTAGGACTCCCCTGCGCCTCCTCTCCCTGGCCGGCCGGCTCCCCCTCCTCCAACCTTTATATACGGGGGCAGGGGGCACCCCAAGACACACAAGTTGATCCTTGAGATCGTTCCTTAGCCGTGTGCGGTGCCCCCTGCCACCAAATTCCACCTCGGTCATATCGTTGTAGAGCTTAGGCGAAGCCCTGCGTCGGTAGTACATCAAGATCGTCACCATGCCGTCGTGCTGACGGAACTCTTCCTCGACGCTTTGCTGGATCGGAGCCCGAGGATTGTCATCGAGCTGAACGTGTGCTAAGAACTCGGAGGTGCCGGAGTAACGGTGCTTGGATCGGTCGGATCGGGAAGAAGACGTACGACTACTTCCTCTACGTTGTGTGATCGCTTCCGCAGTCGGTCTGCGTTGGTACGTAGACAACACTCTCCCCTCTCGTTGTTGTGCATCACCATGATCTTGCGTGTGCGTAGGAAAATTTTCGAAATTACTACGTTCCCCAACAGGTATACCCAACAGTTTCTTTTGGGTATCCTATGAAGACACATTTCTCCGCTTTGGGTTCGAGCTTATCAGGTTGAAGCTTTTTCACATAAGCATCGCATCCCCAAACTTTAAGAAACGACAACTTTGGTTTCTTGCCAAACCATAGTTCATAAGGCGTCGTCTCAACGGATTTTGATGGTGCCCTATTTAACGTGAATGCGGCCGTCTCTAAAGCATAACCCCAAAACGATAGCGGTAAATCAGTAAGAGACATCATAGATCGCACCATATCTAGTAAAGTACGATTACGACGTTCGGACACACCATTACGCTGTGGTGTTCCGGGTGGCGTGAGTTGCGAAACTATTCCACAATTTTTCAAATGTACACCAAACTCATAACTCAAATATTCTCCTGCACAATACGATCGTAGAAATTTTATTTTCTTGTTACGATGATTTTCAACTTCACTCTGAAATTCCTTGAACTTTTCAAATGTTTCAGACTTATGTTTCATTAAGTAGATATACCCATATCTGCTTAAATCATCTGTGAAGGTGAGAAAACAACGATATCTGCCACGAGCCTCAATATTCATCGGACCACATACATCGGTATGTATGATTTCCAACAAATCTGTTGCTCTCTCCATAGTACCGGAGAACGGTGTTTTAGTCATCTTGCCTATGAGGCACGGTTCGCAAGTACCAAGCGATTCATAATCAAGTGGTTCCAAAAGCCCATCAGTATGGAGTTTCTTCATGCGCTTTACACCGATATGACCTAAACGGCAGTGCCACAAATAAGTTGCACTATCATTATTAACTTTGCATCTTTTGGCTTCTACATTATGAATATGTGTATTACTATCTTCAGATTCAACAAGAATAGACCACTCTTCAAAGGTGCATGACCATAAAAGATATTATTCATATAAATAGAACAACCATTATTCTCTGATTTAAATGAATAACCGTCTCGCATTAAACAAGATCCAGATATAATGTTCATGCTCAACGCTGGCACCAAATAACAATTATTTAGGTCTAATATTAATCCCGAAGGTAGATGTAGAGGTAGCGTGCCGACCGCGATCACATCGACTTTGGAACCATTTCCCACGCGCATCGTCACCTCGTCCTTTGCTAGCGTCCGCTTATTCCGTAGTCCCTGTTTCGAGTTGCAAATATTAGCAACAGAACCAGTATCAAATACCCAGGTGCTACTGCGAGCTCTAGTAAGGTACACATCAATAACATGTATATCACATATACCTTTGCTCACTTTGCCATCCTTCTTATCTGCCAAATACTTGGGGCAGTTCCGCTTCCAGTGACCAGTCTGCTTGCAGTAGAAGCACTCAGTTTCAGGCTTAGGTCCAGACTTGGGTTTCTTCTCCTGAGCAGCAACTTGCTTGCTGTTCTTCTTGAAGTTTCCCTTCTTCTTCCCTTTGCCCTTTTTCTTGAAACTAGTGGTTTTGCTAACCATCAACACTTGATGCTCCTTCTTGATTTCTACCTCCGCAGCTTTCAGCATTGCGAAGAGCTCGGGAATAGTCTTGTTCATCCCTTGCATATTATAGTTCATCACGAAGCTCTTGTAGCTTGGTGGCAGTGATTGGAGAATTCTCTCAATGACGCAGTCATCTGGAAGATTAACTCCCATCTGAATCAAGTGATTGTTATACCCAGACATTTTGAGTATATGCTCACTGACAGAACTGTTCTCCTCCATCTTACAGCTATAGAACTTATTGGAGACTTCATATCTCTCAATTCGGGCATTTGCTTGAAATATTAACTTCAACTCCTGGAACATCTCATATGCTCCATGACGTTCAAAACGTCGTTGAAGTCCCGATTCTAAGCCGTAAAGCATGGCACACTGAACTATCGAGTAGTCATCAGCTTTGCTCTGCCAGACGTTCATAACATCTAGCGTTGCTCCAGCAGCAGGCCTGGCACCCAGCGGTGCTTCCAGGACGTAATTCTTCTGTGCAGCAATGAGGATAATCCTCAGGTTACGGACCCAGTCCGTGTAATTGCTACCATCATCTTTCAACTTCGCTTTCTCAAGGAACGCATTAAAATTCAACGGAACAACAGCATGAGCCATCTATCTATAATCAACATAAACAAGCAAGATACTATCAGGTACTAAGTTCATGATAAGTTTAAGTTCAGTTAATCAAATTACTTAGGAACTCCCACTTAGATAGACATCCCTCTAATCCTCTAAGTGATCACGTGATCCAAATCAACTAAACCATAACCGATCATCACGTGAGATGGAGTAGTTTTCAATGGTGAACATCGTCATGTTGATCATATCTACTATATGATTCACGCTCGACCTTTCGGTCTCTGTGTTCCGAGGCCATATCTGCATATGCTAGGCTCGTCAAGTTTAACCTGAGTATTCTGCGTGTGCAAAACTGGCTTGCACCCGTTGTAGATGGACGTAGAGCTTATCACACCCGATCATCACGTGGTGTCTGGGCACGACGAACTTTGGCAACGGTGCATACTCAGGGAGAACACTTCTTGATAATTTAGTGAGAGATCATCTTATAATGCTACCATCAATCAAAGCAAGATAAGATGCATAAAAGGATAAACATCACATGCAATCAATATAAGTGATATGATATGGCCATCATCATCTTGTGCTTGTGATCTCCATCTCTGAAGCACCGTCATGATCACCATCGTCACCGGCGCGCCACCTTGATCTCCATCGTAGCAACGTTGTCGTCTCGCCAATCTTATGCTTCCACGACTATCACTACCGCTTAGTAATAAAGTAAAGCATTACATCGTGATTGCATTGCATACAATAAAGCGACAACCATATGGCTCCTGCCAGTTGCCGATAACTCGGTTACAAAACATGATCATCTCATACAATAAAATCAGCATCATGCCTTGACCATATCACATCACAACATACCCTGCAAAAACAAGTTAGACGTCCTCTACTTTGTTGTTGCAAGTTTTACGTGGCTGCTACGGGCTTAAGTAAGAACTCATCTCACCTACGCATCAAAACCACAACGATAGTTCGTCAAATAGACTCCGTTTTAACCTTCTCAAGGACCGGGCGTAGTCACACTTGGTTCAACTAAAGTTGGAGAGACAGTCTTCCGCAAGACATCTATGTGCAAAGCACGTCGAGGGAACCGGTCTCGCGTAAGAGTACGCGTAAGGTTGGTCAGGATCGTCTCAACCAACAATACCGCCGAACCAAAGTATGACATGCTGGTAGGCAGTATGACTTGTATCGCCCACAACTCACTTGTGTTCTACTCGTGCAAATAACATCAAACCATAAAACCTAGGCTCTGATACCACTGTTGGGGAACGTAGTAATTTCGAAAATTTTCCTACGCACACGCAAGATCATGGTGATGCACAGCAACGAGAGGGGAGAGTGTTGTCTACGTACCAACGCAGACCGACTGCGGAAGAGATCACACAACGTAGAGGAAGTAGTCGTACGTCTTCTTCCCGATCCGACCGATCCAAGCACCGTTACTCCGGCACCTCAGAGTTCTTAGCACACGTTCAGCTCGATGACGATCCTCGGGCTCCGATCCAGCAAAGCGTCGAGGAAGAGTTCCGTCAGCACGACGGCATGGTGACGATCTTGATGTACTACCGACGCAGGGCTTCGCCTAAGCTCTACAACGATATGACCGAGGTGGAATTTGGTGGCAGGGGGCACCGCACACGGCTAAGGAACGATCTCAAGGATCAACTTGTCTGTCTTGGGGTGCCCCCTGCCCCCGTATATAAAGGTTGGAGGAGGGGAACCCGCTGGCCAAGGGAGAGGAGGCGCAGGGGAGTCCTACTCCCACCGGGAGTAGGACTCCTCCCCCCAATCCTAATCCTATTAGGACTCCCGGGGGGAAAAGGAGAGAGAAGGGGGGCCGGCCCCTATCCTAGTCCTACTAGGACTTTGGGAAGGGGGGCACCGGCCAGCTTGTGGGCTTTCCCTTTTTCTCCTTTTCCACTAAGGCCCAATAGGCCCATTAGTCTCCCGGGGGGTTCCGGTAACCCTCCCGGTATTCCGGTAAAATCCCGATTTCACCCGGAACACTTCCGATGTCCAAACATAGGCTTCCAATATATCAATCTTTACGTCTCGACCATTTCGAGACTCCTCGTCATGTCCGTGATCTCATCCGGGACTCCGAACAACCTTCGGTACATCAAAATGCATAAACTCATAATAACTGTCATCGTAACGTTAAGCGTGCGGACCCTACGGTTCGAGAACAATGTAGACATGACCGAGACACGTCTCCGGTCAATAACCAATAGCGGGACCTGGATGCCCATATTGGCTCCTACATATTCTACGAAGATCTTTATCGGTCAGACCGCATAACAACATACGTTGTTCCCTTTGTCATCGGTATGTTACTTGCCCGAGATTCGATCGTCGGTATCCAATACCTAGTTCAATCTCGTTACCGGCAAGTCTCTTTACTCGTTCCGTAATACATCATCTCACAACTAACATATTAGTTGCAGTGCTTGCAAGGCTTATGTGATGTGCATTACCGAGAGGGCCCGGAGATACCTCTCCGACAATCGGAGTGACAAACCCTAATCTCGAAATACGCCAACCCAACATCTACCATTGGAGACACCTGTGGCACTCCTTTATAATCACCCAGTTACATTGTGACGTTTGGTAGTACCCAAAGTGTTCCTCCGGTAAACGGGAGTTGCATAATCTCATAGTTATAGGAACATGTATAAGTCATGAAGAAAGCAATAGCAACATACTAAACGATCGGGTGCTAAGCTAATGGAATGGGTCATGTCAATCAGATCATTCTACTAATGATGTGACCTCGTTAATCAAATAACAACTCCTTGTTCATGGTTAGGAAACATAACCATCTTTGATTAACGAGCTAGTCAAGTAGAGGCATACTAGTGACACTCTGTTGGTCTATGTATTCACACATGTATTATGTTTCCGGTTAATACAATTCTAGCATGAATAATAAACATTTATCATGATATAAGGAAATAAATAATAACTTTATTATTGCCTCTAGGGCATATTTCCTTCAAAAGTGTGAGTCCTTGTGCCGTACCGGTCATTCTTGTGCCAAAACGTGATGGTAGCTTTCGCATGTGCTCCGATTGTAGACCTATCAATGCTATCACCGTTAGATATAGGTACGCCATTCCACGCCTTGATGATATGCTTGATGAACTTAGCGGTGCCACTATATTTTCCAAAATTGATCTTAAGAGTGGTTACTATCAAATCCGCATACAAGAGGGTGATGAATGGAAAACCGCATTCAAAACCGAGTTTGGTTTGTATGAGTGGTTAGTCATGCCTATGGGTCTCTCGGAAGCACCGGGCACTTTTATGCGCCTTATGAATCATGTCTTTCGCCCTTACATTGGTATATTTGTTGTGGTTTACTTCGATGACATTCTTGTGTTTAGCAAATCTATCCAAGAACATGTCACCCATGTCAGCACCGTTTTGCAAACTCTTAGAAAAGAGCGTCTCTATGCTAATATGGAGAAATGCCTATTTGGTGTTGATAAGCTCGTTTTCTTGGGTTTTGTGGTCTCTTCTAAGGGTGTTCATGTAGATGAGTCCAAGATCAATGCTATTAAAACTTGGCCCCAACCAACCAATTTACAACAAGTGCGTAGTTTTCTTGGTTTAGCCGGTTTCTACCATAGATTTGTGAAGGATTTTAGCACCATTGCTTCACCTTTGCATGCTTTGAGCAAGAAGAACGCGCCTTTTGTTTAGGGACCATCTCAAGATATTGCTTTCAATGAGCTTAAGAATTTGCTTACTCATGCTCCCGTGCTTGCTTTACCCAACTTCGACAAGCCTTTTGAGATTCATTACGATGCTAGCGGTAATGGCATAGGAGGAGTGTTAACGCAAGAGAAGCGCCCCATAGCTTACTTTAGTGAGAAACTTTCCGGAGCGCAACTCAACTATCCCATCTATGACAAAGAGCTATATGCTTTAGTCCGTGTTTTACATGAATGGGAACATTATCTTCGTCCCCAAGGGAGGGGAGATGATGCGGAGCATCCCAAGGTCATCCCCATGGACCTACCATCGTCTCATCAAGTGCCTACTGGACCCATGACTCGGTCACGTGCAAGAGCCCTTGAAACTGAGGTGACACCTCTCCTCTCACAATTCCACTTCGATGCGCATGAAGCATGGCTACTACCTCATATGGATACTTTGTGCATACTCAGGTACAATGGAGAAGCTAAGAAGCAAGGACAAGAAGAAGAGGAAGATAGACGAGAAGACGGAGAAGAAGAAGGGATGCAGGAAAAGTCCCAGCCACCGGACGACCGACCGGGACCGGACGTCCGGCGCCTGAAGCCTCAGCCGAACCCCAGCGAGCGGACGTCCGGCCCAGACCGGACGATCGGTGCCCCTGCATGTAACACCCTCGATGCGACTATATCTCCCACGTGTCGAGGCACGACTTAGAGGCATAATCGCATTGAAGGCATATGTCGCAAGTGAGGCAATCTTCACACAACCCATGTACATAATAATATAAAGGGGAAATATAAATAGTTGGCTTACACTCGCCACGTCACATCAAGGTACATAAATAGCATTCATCATACAAACACTCATGGCCCGACTACGGCGCCAAAATAGAAAAGACTCCCCAACATGCGACTAAAACCCTGAATCGAACCCCGAGCAGGCACCACTACTGATCATCAGGAAAAGAAACATAGTATCGCTGAGAGTCCTCGTCGTACTCCCACTTCAGCTCGAACGCGCCATCCGGAGGAGTATCATCGGTCCCTGCATCTGGTGATATAGTAATCTGTGAGCCACAAGGACTCAGCAATCTCGCACCCTCGCGATCAAGACTATTTAAGCTTAATAGGTAAGGAAGGGGGGTAATGTGAGTGGAGCTGCAGCAAGCGACTAGCATGTATGGTGGCTAACTTATTCGCAAACGAGAGCGAGAAGAGAAGGCAAAGCACGAGCGGTAACTAAATAGAGCAGACTACGCAAGCATAACTCCAACGCCGTGTCCACTCCCCGGACTCCGCCGAGAAGAGGCCATCACGGCAACACACGCAGTTGATTCATTTTAATTAATTAAGTTCAAGTTATCTACAACCGGACATTAACAAATTCCCATCTGCCCATAACCGCGGGCACGGCTTTCGAAAGATCAATCCCTGCAGGGGGGGTCCCAACTTAGCCCATAACAAGCTCTCACGGTCAACGAAGGAATAGACCTCCACCCAGGACCCACCGATCAGACTCGGTATCCCGGTACAACAAGATGATTCGACAGGTCAAAACTAGTCCAGCAACACCGCCCGAATGCGCCGACAAATCCCGATAGGAGATGCACATATCTCTTTCTTAGGGCACACTCAGATTGTCTAAACTTCCGGTAGGCCAGCCCAGAGTTGCCCCTGGTGGCCACCGGCGGCTGACGTTCCGGACCAACACTCAGAGGAGCACTGGCCCGTGGGGGGCTAAAATAAAGATGACCCTCGGGCTCCGGAAACCCAAGGGAAAGAAAAGGGGTAGGTGGCAAATGGTAAAACCAATGTTGGGCATTGCTGGAAAAGCTTTAATCAAGGCGAACTATCAAGGGGTTCCCATTATAGCCCAACAGCGTAAGGGACGCAACAATCCGGGAACATAACACCGATATGACGGAAACTAGGGCGGCAAGAGTGGAACAAAACACTAGGCGAGAGGCCGAGCCTTCCACCCTTTACCAAGTATATAGATGAGTAAAGATAACATAGCAATATGATGATATCCCAACAAGTAAATAAAGGTTCCAATAAGGAACGGCTCCAATCTTCACCTGCAACTACAATGCTATAAGAAGGGCTGAGCAAAGCGGTAACATAGCCAATCAATGGTTTGCTAGGACAAAGGTGGGTTAGAGGCTCAATCATGGCGATTGGGAGGCTGACAAGCAAGTGGTAGGCATCGTAGCATTGGCAAAGCAAAAGAGCGAGCAAACTAGCATAACAAAGATAGTAGTGATTTCAAGGGTGTGATCATCTTGCCTGCACAGTTGTCAGAATTGACTGGATCCTCAAAAGCAAACTCAACGGGATCCTCGTTAGCGAACTCGTCTCCCGGCTCTACCCAACAACACAAACAAGCAACAAGGATACAATCAACCACGTGCAAGGGCAACCAATAAGATGCAAAGATGATATACTATGCGGGATGCGATGCGGGATGCAAGAATGCGACATGTAACAGGAAATGCATGAACCTGGCCTCAACTTGGAAATCCAAGTGTGCCACTGGATAGAGGGGAAGAAATCCCCTGAAAACGATATGAAGATCATGGCAATCGGAGCTACGGTTAAGAAATGGCAAGCGATTTACTAAACGAACCGATCTGCGATTTACAGCAACATGCCTCCTAAATGCAACAAAATGAACATGCTACAGCCACCCAACATGGAAAAAAATTACATGGCAGTGATGTACTCATCAAGCTTATCAAATCATCATGACTGAGGCATAGGCAAATGCATCCATTAAGGGCTTCAAACAAGCATGGCAAAACTGAATAAGCAAAACAGATTTCAGACTTGGCGAAATTAACGCTAGTCTGAAATTTCAGACCATGATGCTCTCTTCGGAGCAGCAAAACAACATGAAGGAAAACCTGAACATGGCAAGTAAGAGCATGGCATGGAGCTACTCAACAAGCTTAACAAAACACCCAAAATGACCTGGGGTCAAAAGGGTTCACAAAATACTCTACCGAGCACACGAACATCGATGAAACACAATCAGTTTTCAGACTTAGTGAAAACTGGGACATGCTGAAATAATAACTCACGGAGGCATATAAACGAGCTCGATGCTCTCACTACGGAGCAAGTCATGGCAAGGCAAGCATATATCCATTAAGAAGGCACAAAATTCTAGCTATACATGTCAAGAACAATGGCATAGCATGCATGGATCACTAGCAATAACTCCGGCAAAATCGCAAAAGAGTTCACGATCTGCCCAAAACAGCAACTATCCAAAAGTTGAGCTCGATTGAGTCAACCTAGGGTGCTCCAACATAACAAGTAAAGACATGGATGGATTAAGCACAACAAGCATAACAAATCACTCTTACTGATCGTCCTCAAAAGAGGCACGGATCACTAGGAAACAAGCCGAACATATAGCATCGTGAACTAAAATGGCTCAGACTTAGTGAAAATCACTGTCCCTGAAATCTGTAATCTCAGGTAGCCCTCTTCGCAAGCTTGCACAAGACAACACACACATCCTAAAAATACATGGAAGGCACCTCTGGAAAGAAGACAACATGCTTAACAATTCATCCCAAAGGGGCATAGGCATATCATGCACGGATTAAATATGGCAAAAATGACAAAAGTGCATGTTGAACTAACGGATCTGCAATTTAACTCAACATGCCTCCTTCCAACAGAATTTTGGGCAACAAGATGACCTCAAATGCAAATGATGCAATGTAATGAAATGATGTACTCGTCGAGACGAAGATTTTGACATATCATACGCCCAAAACGGAGCTACGGATGAGGCGATATGGCAGGTCAAAGTTGCATGAAAAAACTAGGGTTAGGGACGAAAGTCAACCGAGATGGATCTCTCAGATCCAGATCCAGCGCGCGGATTTCGAGGATCGCCGGAGATCCTCGCCGGAGTTCCTGTAGCAGCGGCGAGGTGGCGACGTGGGACGGTCGGAGTGGCCGCGGGGATCACCGGGGCGCGGGTCCGGCGCGGGCGGCCGGCCGGGGACGCGGTCACCGGAGATGGGCGGCGGGGCGGCGCTTGGTCGGCGGGGCGCGGGCCGCCGGAGTTCGTCGCCGGTGAGCTTCGCTTGGCGGGGCGGCGAGGCGCGGGCCGGCCGCGGGGAAGACGAGGCGGCGCGGGCGGCGGGGGGAGTGGCCCGGGAGGCGGCGCGGGAGGGCCCGCCCCGGGCTTCGGCGGGCCGGCGGTGGGAGGAGGGCGGCGGCGCCACGTGGCGGCCCCTTAGTGGCCGCGGGCGGCGGCGGCGTTCGTCCGGGTCGGGACGGACATGTCCGTCTCGGCGCGGGGATTTTTAGGGTTTCGGGGAAAGGAGACCCGGGATTTGGAATGGGGGTCTATTTATAGAGGTAGAGGGAGCTAGGAGAGTCCAAATGAGGTGCGGTTTTCGCCCACACGATCGTGATCGAACGACCGAGACGATGGAGCTGAGTTTGGTGGGTTTTGGGCCAAATTGGAGGGGTGTTGGGCTGCTCACACACGAGGCCTTTTCGGTCCCTCGGTTAACCGTTGGAGTATCAAACGAAGTCCAAATGACCCGAAACTTGACAGGCGGTCTACCGGTAGTAAACCAAGGCCGCATGGCAAGTCTCGGCCCAATCCGGAAATGTTTAATCCCCACACACGAAAGAAAGCTAGAAATGGCCACCGGAGGAGAACGAAGCGCCGGAATGCAAAACGGACAACGGGGAAAAAGCTCGAATGCATGAGACGAACATGTATGCAAATGCAATGCACGTGACGACATGATAAGAGAAGCACGAAAATGAAAACAACACACAGAGGCAAAGACCCGAACCCGAGAATTAAATATAACTTAATGCCGGAAACGGCATGAGTCGGAGTACAATTGGGGAAGGTTACATGTGGGGCGTTACACTGCACCCGAAGCGAACGAGCGGACGTCCAGTCCGGACCGGACGACCGGCGCACCAGCACCCGAGCCAACATCAGCGGAAGTCCGGAGCTACCGGACGTCCGGCACCCCCATCACACAGCAGAACTAGCGAACGACCGGAGGACACCGGACGTCCGGCAGCTCCTGAGACACCGGACGACCGGTCCCCAGTGGACGTCCGGTACCTGGTTGCGTCCAGATTCGGGCCCGAGGCCCATGTACTCTTTCACTTCGCCCCCTTTTGCACTTAGACTATAAATAGACCCCCTATTCATCCTAGCTAGGGTAGCGTTGTGATAGCTCATTTGAGAGATAGAGCTACACTCATCCATTACGGATCTACTCCACGAGAGAGACCGCGGCCCCTCTACGGAGAAGATCCCCTTGGATTCAAGACCCCCTCTTGGGTGGCCCCATCAAGACCTCCTCACGGAGAAGAACCGATTACCGTGTATCGTCCGTTGTTGACTTTGGATCTTGTATCTTTCTTTGTGTTTCGAGGATCTAGCACATGTGTGATCTATTTCTTGTTGGTTGAGTGTTTCTCTTGTGTTTCCCCTCGTTTTCCCCCTCGTGTTCTTCGTGTTCCTCGTAGGGATCCGCTCCTTTCGTGAAAGATCGGCCATCTAGGGTTCCACCCTACATCAAAGGGTGAGAGTGCGTATAATCCATGGACTCAACATTAGTCATAAAGAACTCACATACTTATTGCAAAAATCTACAAGTCATCAAAACCAAGCACTACGCGCATGCTCCTAGGGGGATAGATTGGTAGGAAAAGACCATCGCTCGTCCCCGACCGCCACTCATAAGGAAAGCAATCAAAGAACACCCCATGCTTCAAATTTGTCACATAACATTCACCATACGTGTATGCTATGAGACTTGCCAACTTCAACACAATTATTCATCAATTTCACAATTACTCAACTAGCACACTTCTAATATTACCACCTTTATATCTCAAAACCATCTATCAAGCATCCAACTTCTCTTAGCATTTAAAATTTATAACCAAAATGAATTACCATGCTATTCTAAAGGACTCTCAAAATGATATAAGTGAAGCATGAGAGATCAATTATTTCTATAAAATAAAACCACCGCCGTGCTCTAAAAGATATAAGCGAAGCACTAGAGCAAAAACTATATAGCTCAAAAGATATAAGTGAAGCACATAGAGTATTCTAATAAATTCCAATTCATATGTGTCTCTCCCAAAAGGTGTGTACATCAAGGATGATTGTGGTAAACTAGAAAGCAAAGACTCAAATCATACAAGACGCTCCAAGCAAAACACATATCATGTAGCGAATAAAAATATAGCTCCAAGTAAAGTTACCGATAGACGAAGATGAAAGAGGGGATGCCTTCCTAGGCATCCACAAGCTTAGGATTTTTGGTGTCCTTGGATTTTACCTTAGGGTGACTTGGGCATCCCCAAGCTTAGGCTCTTGCCACTCCTTGTTCCATAATCCATCAAATCCTTACCCAAAACTTGAAAACTTCACAACACAAAACTTAAAAGAAAATCTTCATGATCAAACTCTATGGTTCATAAACTCTATTACTAGCCATAGATTCATCAAAATAAGCAAACAACACACGAAAAACAGAATCTATCAAAAACAGAAAAGTCTGTAATAATCTGTAGGTCTAGACCACTTCTGTAACCCAAAAAATTCTAAAATAAATTGCTAGACGTGAGGAATTTATCTATTACTCATCTTCAAAAAGAATTTACTAAATAGCACTCTCCAATAAAAAATGGCAGCAATTCTCGCGAGTGCTAAAGTTTCTGTTTTTTACAGCAGGATCAAAAAGACTTTCCCCAAGTCTTCCCAACGGTTCTACTTGGCATAAACACTAATTAAACACAAAAAACACAACAAAAAAAGATGCTAGATAAATTATTTATTACTAAACAGGAGCAAAAAGTAAGGAATAAAAATAAAATTGGGTTGCCTCCCAACAAGCGCTATCGTTTAACGCCCTTAGCTAGACATAAAAGCAAGGATAGATCTAGGTATTGCCATATTTGGTAGGCAATTCTTCAATAAGACACCTATAACACCTAGGAGTCTCTTTCTTTTTATTAATTATCAAACTCCTAGGCACAAAATCAAGAAAATCATTTGTAGCACAAGGTTCCTTATGGATAGCAAGAAAGTTGGGGTGAACACTTATGGATTTGAGGTCCGCATTTCCCTTACTAGAAGTTTCACCCTTAATTTTAGGAACATACATCAATTTGGCAATCTTAGCATTAGAAGGAGTGTTTTTCACAGAAGAAAAGGCAGATCCTAGGTTGGTAATAATATCCTCAATTTTATCAATTCTAGTGGAATCTTGATCTATCTTTTCATTAACCATAGGTTCCTTTTCTTTAAAAGAAATTAAGAGCCACTCCTACCTTAGATCCGTATTGGGTAACTTGGTTGTGGATCTTTCTATCCAAATTTTCAATCAATTCTATAGTAGCAACTTTATTTTCAATAATTTCAAGCCTTTGCATCACATGTTCCAAAGTTAAAGTAGTTCCATTAACCAAAAGAGGTGGTGGGCTAAACAAATCTATCATAGCATTATAAGAATCAAAAGTATGGCTACCCAAGAAATTTCCTCCGATAATGGTATCAAGAATATATCTATTCCAAGGCATGATGCCTACATAAAAATTGCGAAGAAGAACGGAAGTAGATTGCTTCCTAGTAGATCTATTTTGCGCATTGCAAATTATGTACCAAGCATCTTTTAGATTTTTTCCCTCCCTTTGTTTAAAATTAAGAACTTCATTCTCGGGAGACAAGGGAGTAGATAAAGGACTAGCCATAACGACGAGGCAAGCGAAAAAGAGGCGAACGGAAAAGATAGGGCGAATAAAACGGCAAGGGTGAAGTGGGGGAGAGGAAAACGAGAGGAAAATGGCAAATAATGGAATGCGAAGGATAAGAGTTGTGATGGGTACTTGGTATGTCTTGACTTGGCGTAGATCTCCCCGGCAACGGCGCCAGAAATCCTTCTTGCTACCTCTTTGTGACGCCCCAAGACCGGAGCTTCAGATGCCTTCCATGGTTTCCGAGTTTCGTCATGTGTTTTGTTTTGTCTGTTGCATCCATCTTTGCATCATGTGCATTGCATCATGTCATCATGCAACCCGTTTTAAAACTCAACTAAATAAATTGCATGGATCTTTGCTCCATTTAAACCGAGGGAAGTCACATGGTGATTCTCTTTAGAACATACCCTCCCAATATTAGGGAGCTATAATAAATATTCCTTTTTTAGAATCACCCATAAACACACTAGCATATTCCCCATGTCTTTTCTAGTTCAAGCTTGACTTCAAAACCTTGCCAAAATTTCTCTTCCCATTTACCGAGGTTCCTCCAAAAATCTGAACATTTTTGGGCACTTCAAAATCCTACCCCTTGTTCAAACCATTTGAATTAAATTCAAATGCTTTTGAGTTTAATCCTTGCAATCTTGCCCACTTCAATATTCTTGGACCATGCACCTTTTTGCGAGTCCAGGAAAATAATCCGCATGCCCAAATCCTTCCTCTAATCCTTTCTTTTCTCTCCTTTCTTTCTTTGCGGTTTTCTGTTTTCTAAAAGTTTTTTTAAAGACTTAAGGGAGAAGAGAGACCTAGGCCTCTCTAGGCCCAATCCACCCCACCGTAGGCCCATGTCCTTGAAGGCCTCAACCCTATAGACCGAAACCCCCATCTCCCCGAACCCTTGTCCTCTCCCTCGTTCCCTTGCGCCGCCTCTCCCTTCTGCTCGATCCCTTCCTCACCTTCTCCCCTCACACCGCCAGAGGAGCCCCTCTCCTCGCCCTTCCCCGCTCATCCTCCAGGCAGCCAACTCAGGCGGCCCCATCGCCCGTTCCTCCCTCCTCTCGCTCTCCTACACCACCCCGACCATGCCCGGCCTCCACGCTCGCCTCCTCTCGTTTGGATCGAGCAGGATCTCTTCCCGAGCGGAGCGCTCGCTTCAGCCGTCGGCCGCGAGCCGCAGGTCACCGGAGCAGCTCCAGGAAGCAACCCCGCACGCTGTGGACCCTCCTCTGTCGCGCCGTGCTCCTTCCCCGAGCTCCACCTCGCCGTCCTTCTGCACATCGTCACCGGCCCCATCTCCACCTCGCCAGACCGCCCCAACCCCGTCGTCATCCATGTGACCTTGCAAGAGGCCACCACCGCGCCTGCTTTGTCTCTGTGCACGCCTTGCACCGAGCTCCACCACCGTTCGATCTCCACCTCGCCATGGACGAGGCTACCCCCAGCAGCAGGCTTTCTCCCTCACCTCCTATGCTGCCTGCCTTGCTCGTTTGTTTGCCACCCGCTGCTGCCTCCAAGAACCATCTATGCATATCCGTGGTTAGTGCCTTCGTCGAATCCTCAGGGGTCACCTTCAATAAGTGCTACCTGAAGTGCAACAATGACCGGTGAAGACCCCTGCCCCGTGTACCATCCTGTTGCTGTCGCTGGACACTGAGTATCCATCGTCACGTCCGTTTCGTCTATGTCAAGCCCAAGAGGGTGCCAAGATACCAAGTACCACGACGTCGACGACCATCAAGTTCAACTACATCGACTACGATCAATGACGACCTAGAACATCTACGGAGAGTACGACTACCGTCGCCAAAGACCGTCGAGTGAATAAATACCGTCACGTGGGTTTGATAAGACACCGAGTATCACGACACTACCGTCGACCCCCGCAGGACTCGGACCCGTCAAGTTCCCTTTGGATGCGCCAAGTTCCATGGCGTCGCATAAGTTTCTTCGTGAACCCGTTCGACCACTCGGATTCGCAAGTACCACAGCGCCTGGAGTCCTCGGATGCGTCAAGTCCCTCTCCGACCGTGTACCACAACCCCCGCGAGAACGACTACATCTCGTGATGAACCATGGACAACTACCATCGAATCTGAACCGTCCCGAATGCACCCTTGGAAGGTATAACTGCCGGAATGACGCACGTGAACGAATGCATGTGTTGTATGAGATGCATGTTTAGATGTTGTATCCGCCCGTGAACGTTAGTTGTTTCCCTCGCTTGGCACCGTCGTCGACCCGTGGGAACCCGGTTACCGGGAGCATCCCACCATCCTTGCATGACACGCTCCCGTCACGTTCTTTTGCATCGATGTCTCAATGAGTTGTCGGAACCGGAACGTTGCCGTGGCACCGTTTCGTTATCGTCGCCGTGGCACCCCTTTCGTTTTCGCCACAATGACTAATGCTTCATAATATGCTTGTCAACATTTTCATAACAACTTGCACATGTCATCCGCATCATGATAACAACATTTAAAATGGTTAAAAAAATTGTTGTTGCTTTAAATTGCTAAATGCTTATGGGGATTTACCGGAATTGTTGTTTGATGTTTCCGGCCTCATTTAAAATGCCTAAATGTGTATTCTACTCATGTTTCATCTCTTGCCATGTTTAACAACATTTAATATTGTTGAGTACATAACCGAGAGGGAACTAAATAAGTCATGTGGTGTTCCGTTAATATGCAACTCGTTGCATATTGAGCTCCACTTAATTTGTAGTATTGTTTGTGCACTTTGCCATGTCATGCATATTTAAAACGGACATGCATCATACTTGGTTGTGCGTCATGCCTTGGTTATGTGATGGTTGTTTACTATGTTGTTTGGTTATTTCTGGTGTTGCTTCTTTGGGTTAGTTCCAATAATGTGCGTTTGTGAGGATTCGTTCGACTTCGTCTGTTTGTCTTCTTCATGGACTCGTTCTTCTTCCTTGCGGGATCTCAGGCAAGATGACCATACCCTCGAAATCACTTCTATCTTTGCTTGCTAGTTGTTTGCTCTATTGCTATGCTGCTCTACCTACCACTTGCTATATCATGCCTCCCATGTTGCCATTGAAGGAAATATGCCCTAGAGGCAATAATAAAGTTATTATTTATTTCCTTATATCATGATAAACGTTTATTATTCATGCTAGAATTGTATTAACCGGAAACATAATACATGTGTGAATACATAGACAAATAGAGTGTCACTAGTATGCCTCTACTTGACTAGCTCGTTAATCAAAGATGGTTATGTTTCCTAACCATGGACAAAGAGTTGTTATTTGATTAACGGGATCACATCATTAGTTGAATGATCTGATTGACATGACCCATTCCATTAGCTTAGCACCCGATCGTTTAGTATGTTGCTATTGCTTTCTTCATGACTTATACATGTTCCTATGACTATGAGATTATGCAACCCCCGTTTGCCAGAGGAACACTTTGTGTGCTACCAAACGTCACAACGTAACTGGGTGATTATAAAGGAGCTCTACAGGTGTCTCCAAAGGTACATGTTGGGTTGGCGTATTTCGAGATTAGGATTTGTCACTTCGATTGTCGGAGAGGTATCTCTGGGCCCTCTCGGTAATGCACATCACTTAAGCCTTGCAAGCATTGCAACTAATGAGTTAGTTGTGGGATGATGTATTACAGAACGAGTAAAGAGACTTGCCGGTAACGAGATTGAACTAGGTATTGAGATACCGACGATCGAATCTCGGGCAAGTAGCATACCGATGACAAACGGGACGACGTATGTTGTTATGCGGTCTGACCGATAAAGATCTTTGTAGAATATGTAGGAGCCAATATGGGCATCCAGGTTCCGCTATTGGTTATTGACCGGAGACGTGTCTCGGTCATGTCTACATTGTTCTCGAACCCATAGGGCCCGCATGCTTAAGGTTTCGATGACAGTTATATTATGAGTTTATGAGTTTTGATGTAGCGAAGTTAGTTCGGAGTCCCGGATGTGATCACGGACATGACGAGGAGTCTCGAAATGGTCGAGACATAAAGATTGATATATTGGACGGCTATATTCGGACACCGGAAGTGTTCCGGGTGATTTTGGAGAAAACCGGAGAGCCGGAGGGTTACCGGAACCCCCTCGGGAGAAGTAATGGGCCATATGGGCCTTAGTGGAGAGAGAGGGGCAGCCAAAGGTGGGCCGCGCGCCTCCTCCCCCCTGGTCCGAATTGGACTAGGAGAGGGGGGCGGCGCCCCCCTTTCCCTCTCCCTCCCCATACTAGGAGGAGGACTCCTCCTTGGCGCGCCTATAGGGGCCGGCCGGCCGGCCTCCTCCCCTTGCTCCTTTATATACGGGGGCAGGGGGCACCCCTAGACACAAGTTGATCCACATGATCGTATTCTTAGCCGTGTGCGGTGCCCCCTTCCACCATAGTCCTCGATAATATTGTAGCGGTGCTTAGGCGAAGCCCTGCGATGGTAGTACATCAAGATCGTCACCACGCCGTCGTGCTGACGGTACTTTTCCCCGACACTTTGCTGGATCGGAGTTCGGGGATCGTCATCGAGCTGAAAATGTGTGCTAGATCTCGGAGGTGCCGTAGTTTCGGTGCTTGATCGGTCGGGCCGTGGAGACGTACGACTACATCAACCAAGTTAACGCTTCCGATGTTGATCTACAAGGGTATGTAGATCACACTCTCCCCCTCTCGTTGCTATGCATCACCATGATCTTGCGTGTGCGTAGGATTTTTTTTGAAATTACTACGTTCCCCAACAGTGGCATCCGAGCCTAGGTTTTATATGTTGATGTTATATGCACGAGTAGAACACAAGTGAGTTGTTGGCGATATAAGTCATACTGCTTACCAGCATGTCATACTTTGGTTCGGCGGTATTGTTGGACGAAGCGGCCCGGACCGACATTACGCGTACGCTTACGCGAGACCGGTTCTCCTGACGTGCTTTGCACATAGGTGGCTTGCGGGTGACAGTTTCTCCAACTTTAGCTGAACCGAGTGTGGCTACGCCCGGTCCTTGCGAAGGTTAAAACAACACCAACTTGACAAACTATCGTTGTGGTTTTGATGCGTAGGTAAGATTGGTTCTTGCTTAAGCCCGTAGCAGCCACGTAAAACTTGCAACAACAAAGTAGAGGACGTCTAACTTGTTTTTGCAGGGCATGTTGTGATGTGATATGGTCAAGACATGATGCTAAATTTTATTGTATGAGATGATCATGTTTTGTAACCGAGTTATCGACAACTGGCAGGAGCCATATGGTTGTCGCTTTATTGTATGCAATGCAATCGCGCTGTAATGCTTTACTTTATCACTAAGCGGTATCGATAGTCGTGGAAGCATAAGATTGGCGAGACGACAATGATGCTACGATGGAGATCAAGGTGTCGCGCCGGTGACGATGGTGATCACGACGGTGCTTCGGAGATGGAGATCACAAGCACAAGATGATGATGGCCATATCATATCACTTATATTGATTGCATGTGATGTTTATCTTTTATGCATCTTATCTTGCTTTGATTGGCGGTAGCATTATAAGATGATCTCTCACTAAATTATCAAGAAGTGTTCTCCCTGAGTATGCACCGTTGCGAAAGTTCTTCGTGCTGAGACACCACGTGATGATCGGGTGTGATAGGCTCTACGTTCAAATACAACGGGTGCAAAATAGTTGCACACACGGAATACTCAGGTTATACTTGACGAGCCAAGCATATACAGACATGGCCTCGGAACATGAAGACCGAAAGGTCGAGCGTGAATCATATAGTAGATATGATCAACATAGTGATGTTCACCAATGAAACTACTCCATCTCACGTGATGATCGGACATGGTTTAGTTGATTTGGATCACGTAATCAGCTAGAGGATTAGAGGGATGTCTATCTAAGTGGGAGTTCTTTAAGTAATATGATTAATTGAACCTAAATTTATCATGAACTTAGTACCTGATAGTATCTTGCTTGTTTATGTATGATTGTAGATAAATGGCCCGTGTTGTTGTTCCGTTGAATTTTAATGTGTTCCTTGAGAAAGCAAAGTTGAAAGATGATGGTAGCAATTACACGGACTGGGTCCGTAACTTGAGGATTATCCTCATTGCTGCACAGAAGAATTACGTCCTAGAAGCACCGCTGGGTGCCAGGCCTGCTGCTGGAGCAACACCAGATGTTGTGAACGTCTGGCAGAGCAAAGCTGATGACTACTCGATAGTTCAGTGTGCCATGCTTTACGGCTTAGAACCGGGACTTCAACGACGTTTTGAACGTCATGGAGCATATGAGATGTTCCAGGAGTTGAAGTTAATATTTCAAGAAAATGCCTCGATTGAGAGATATGAAGTCTCCAATAAGTTCTATAGCTGCAAGATGGAGGAGAACAGTTCTGTCAGTGAGCATATACTCAAAATTTCTGGGTATAATAATCACTTTATTCAAATGGGAGTTAATCTTCCAAATGATTGCATCATTGACAGAATTCTCCAATCACTGCCACCAAGCTACAAGAGCTTCGTGATGAACTATAATATGCAAGGGATGAATAAGACTATTCCCGAGCTCTTCGCAATGCTGAAAGCTGCGGAGGTAGAAATCAAAAAAGGAGCATCAAGTGTTGATGGTCAACAAGACCACTAGTTTCAAGAAAAAGGGCAAAGGGAAGAAGAAGGGAAACTTCAAGAAGAAGAGCAAGCAAGTTGCTGCTCAAGAGAAGAAACCCAAGTCTGGACCTAAGCCTGAAACTGAGTGCTTCTACTGCAAGCAGACTGTTCACTGGAAGCGGAACTGCCCCAAGTATTTGGCGGATAAGAAGGATGGCAAGGTGAACAAAAGTATTTGTGATATACATGTTATTGATGTGTACCTTACTAATGCTCGCAGTAGCACCTGGGTATTTGATACTGTTTCTATTGCTAATATTTGCAACTCGAAACAGGGACTACAAATTAAGCTAAGATTGGCTAAGGACGAGGTGACGATGCGCGTGGGAAATGGTTCCAAAGTCGATGTGATCGCGGTCGGCACGCTACCTCTACATCTACCTTCGGGATTAATATTAGACCTAAATAATTGTTATTTGGTGCCAGCGTTAAGCATGAACATTATATCTGGATCTTGTTTGATGCGAGACGGTTATTCATTTAAATCAGAGAATAATTGTTGTTCTATTTATATGAGTAATATCTTTTATGGTCATGCACCCTTGAAGAGTGGTCTATTCTTATTGAATCTCGATAGTAGTAACACACATATTCATAATGTTGAAGCCAAAAGATGCAGAGTTGATAATGATAGTGCAACTTATTTGTGGCACTGCCGTTTAGGTGATATCGGTGTAAAGCGCATGAAGAAACTCCATACTGATGGACTTTTGGAACCACTTGATTGTGAATCACTTGGTACTTGCGAACCGTGCCTCATGGGCAAGATGACTAAAATGCCGTTCTCCGGTACTATGGAAAGAGCAACAGATTTGTTGGAAATCGTACATACAGATGTATGTGGTCCGATGAATATTGAGGCTCGTGGCGGATATCGTTATTTTCTCACCTTCACAAATGACTTAAGCAGACATGGGTATATCTACTTAATGAAACGTAAGTCTGAAACGTTTGAAAAGTTCAAAGAATTTCAGAGTGAAGTTGAAAATCATCGTAACAAGAAAATAAAGTTTCTATGATCTGATCGTGGAGGAGAATATTTGAGTTACGAGTTTGGTGTACATTTGAAACAATGCGGAATAGTTTCGCAACTCACGCCACCCGGAACACCACAGCGTAATGGTGTGTCCGAACGTCGTAATCGTACTTTATTAGATATGGTGCGATCTATGATGTCTCTTACTGATTTACCGCTATCGTTTTGGGGTTATGCTTTGGAGACGGCCGCATTCACGTTAAATAGGGCGCCATCAAAATCCGTTGAGACGACGCCTTATGAACTATGGTTTGGCAAGAAACCAAAGTTGTCGTTTCTGAAAGTTTGGGGCTGCGATGCTTATGTGAAAAAGCTTCAACCTGATAAGCTCGAACCCAAATCGGAGAAATGTGTCTTCATAGGATATCCAAAGGAGACTATTGGATACACCTTCTATCACAGATCCAAAGGCAAGACTTTTGTTGCTAAGTTCAGAAACTTTCCAGAGAAGGAGTTTCTCTCGAAAGAAGTGAGTGGGAGGAAAGTAGAACTTGACGAGGTAACTGTACCTGCTCCCTTATTGGAAAGTAGTGCATCACAGAAAACTGTTTCTGTGACACCTACACCAATTAGTGAGGAAGCTAATGATAATGATCATGAAACTTTGGAACAAGATACTACATAACCTCGTAGATCAACCAGAGTGAGATCCGCGCCCGAGTGGTATGGTAATCCAGTTCTGGAAGTCATGCTACTAGATCATGATGAACCTACGAACTATGAAGAAGGGTGAGCCCAGATTCCGCAAAATGGCTTGAAACCATGAAATCTGAGATGGGATCCATGTATGAGAACAAAGTGTGGACTTTGGTTGACTTGCGCAATGATCGGCGAGCAATTAAGAATAAATGGATCTTCAAGAAGAAGACTGATACCGACGGTAATATTACTGTCTACAAAGCTCGACTTGTCGCAAAAGGGTTTCGGCAAGTTCAAGGGTTTGACTACGATGAGACCTTCTCACCAGTAGCGATGCTTAAGTCTGTCCGAATCATGTTAGCAATTGCCGCATTTTATGATTATGAAATTTGGTAGATGGATGTCAAAAATGCATTCCTGAATGGATTTCTGGAAGAAGAGTTGTATATGATGCAACCGGAAGGTTTTGTCGATCCAAAGGGAGCTAACAAAGTGTGCAAGCTCCAGCGATCCATTTACGGACTGGTGCAAACCTCTCGGAGTTGGAATAAACGCTTTGATAGTATGATCAAAGCATTTGGTTTTATACAGACTTTTGGAGAAGCTTGTATTTACAAGAAAGTGAGTGGGAGCTCTGTAGCGTTTCTGATATTATATGTGGATGACATATTACTGATCGGAAATGATATAGAATTTCTGGATAGCATAAAGGGATACTTGAATAAGAGTTTTTCAATGAAAGACCTCGGTGAAGCTGCTTACATATTAGGCATAAAGATCTATAGAGATAGATCAAGACGTTTAATTGGACTTTCACAAAGCACATACCTTGACAAGATTTTGAAGAAGTTCAAAATGGATCAAGCAAAGAAAGGGTTCTTGCCTGTGTTACAAGGTGTGAAGTTGAGTCAGACTCAATGCCCGACCACTGCAGAAGATAGAGAGAAAATGAAAGATGTTCCCTATGCTTCAGCCATAGGCTCTATCATGTATGCAATGCTGTGTACCAGACCTGATGTGTGCCTTGCTATAAGTCTAGCAGGGAGGTACCAAAGTAATCCAGGAGTGGATCACTGGACAGCGGTCAAGAACATCCTAAAGTACCTGAAAAGGACTAAGGATATGTTTCTCGTATATAGAGGTGACAAAGAGCTCATCGTAAACGGTTACGTTGATGCAAGCTTTGACACTGATCTGGACGATTCCAAATCGCGAACCGGATACGTGTTTACATTAAACGGTGGAGCTGTCAGTTGGTGCAGTTCTAAACAAAGCGTCGTGGCGGGATCTACGTGTGAAGCGGAATACATAGCTGCTTCGGAAGCAGCAAATGAAGGAGTCTGGATGAAGGAGTTCATATCCGATCTAGGTGTCATACCTAGTGCATCGGGTCCAATGAAAATCTTTTGTGACAATACTGGTGCAATTGCCTTGGCAAAGGAATCCAGATTTCACAAGAGAACCAAGCACATCAAGAGACGCTTCAATTCCATCCGGGATCTAGTCCAGGTGGGAGACATAGAGATTTGCAAGATACATACGGATCTGAATGTTGCAGACCCATTGACTAAGGCTCTTCCACGAGCAAAACATGATCAGCACCAAGGCTCCATGGGTGTTAGAATCATTACTGTGTAATCTAGATTATTGACTCTAGTGCAAGTGGGAGACTGAAGGAAATATGCCCTAGAGGCAATAATAAAGTTATTATTTATTTCCTTATATCATGATAAAAGTTTATTATTCATGCTAGAATTGTATTAACCGGAAACATAATACATGTGTGAATACATAGACAAACAGAGTGTCACTAGTATGCCTGTACTTGACTAGCTCGTTAATCAAAGATGGTTATGTTTCCTAACCATGGACAAAGAGTTGTTATTTGATTAACGGGATCACATCATTAGTTGAATGATCTGATTGACATGACCCATTCCATTAGCTTAGCACCCGATCGTTTAGTATGTTGCTATTGCTTTCTTCATGACTTATACATGTTCCTATGACTATGAAATTATGCAACCCCCGTTTGCCAGAGGAACACTTTGTGTGCTACCAAACGTCACAACATATCTGGGTGATTATAAAGGAGCTCTACAGGTGTCTCCAAAGGTACATGTTGGGTTGGCATATTTCGAGATTAGGATTTGTCACTCCGATTGTCGGAGAGGTATCTTTGGGCCCTCTCGGTAATGCACATCACTTAAGCCTTGCAAGCATTGCAACTAATGAGTTAGTTGCGGGATGATGTATTACAGAACAAGTAAAGAGACTTGCCGGTAATGAGATTGAACTAGGTATTGAGATACCGACGATCGAATCTCGGGCAAGTAACATACCGATGACAAAGGGGACGACGTATGTTGTTATGCGGTTTGACCGATAAAGATCTTCGTAGAATATGTAGGAGCCAATATGAGCATCCAGGTTCCGCTATTGGTTATTGACCGGAGACGTGTCTCGGTCATGTCTACATTGTTCTCGAACCCGTAGGGTCTGCATGCTTAAGGTTTCGATGACAGTTATATTATGAGTTTATGAGTTTTGATGTACCGAAGTTAGTTCGGAGTCCCGGATGTGATCACGGACATGACGAGGAGTCTCGAAATGGTCGAGACATAAAGATTGATATATTGGACGGCTATATTCGGACACCGGAAGTGTTCCAGGTGATTTCGGAGAAAACCGGAGAGCCGGAGGGTTACCGGAACCCCCCCCGGGAGAAGTAATGGGCCATATGGGCCTTAGTGGAGAGAGAGAGGGGAAGCCAAAGGTGGGCCGCGCGCCTCCTCCCCCCTGGTCCGAATTGGACTAGGAGAGGGGGGGGCGGCGCCCCCCTTTCCCTCTCCCTCCCCACTTCCTTCCCCCTCCTAGTAGGAGTCCTACTCCTACTAGGAGGAGGACTCCTCCTTGGCGCGCCTATAGGGGCCGGCCGGCCTCCTCCCCTTGCTCCTTTATATACGGGGGCAGGGGGCACCCCTAGACACAAGTTGATCCACGTGATCATATTCTTAGCCGTGTGCGGTGCCCCCTTCCACCATAGTCCTCGATAATATTGTAGCGGTGCTTAGGCGAAGCCCTGCGATGGTAGTACATCAAGATCGTCACCACGCCGTCGTGCTGACGGTACTCTTCCCCGACACTTTGCTGGATCGGAGTCTGGGGATCGTCATCGAGCTGAACGTGTGCTAGAACTCGGAGGTGCCGTAGTTTCGGTGCTTGATCGGTCGAGCCGTGGAGACGTACGACTACATCAACCAAGTTAACGCTTCCGTTGTCGATCTACAAGGGTACGTAGATCACACTCTCCCCCTCTCGTTGCTATGCATCACTATGATCTTGCGTGTGCGTAGGAATTTTTTTGAAATTACTACGTTCCCCAACAGCCATGTCAAGCCACTAACCCACCTTTCCTAGCAAACCTTTGTTTGGCTATGTTACCGCTTTTGCTCATCCCCTCTTATAGCGTTGCTAGTTGCAGGTGAAGATGAAGTTTGTTCCTCGTTGGAACATGATTATTGTTGGGATATCATTATTATATCTTGTTTACTTTAATGCATCTATATACTTGGTAAAGGGTGGAAGGCTCGGCTTTATGCCTGGTGTTTCGTTCCACTCTTGCCGCCCTAGTTTCCGTCATACCGGTGTTATGTTCCTTGATTTTGCGTTCCTTACGCGGTTGGGTGTTATGGGAACCCCTTGACAGTTTGCTTTGAATAAAACTCTTCCAGCAAGGCCCAACCTTGGTTTTACCATTTGCCTACCTACCACCATATACCTTCCCTTGGGTTCTGCAGACTCAAGGGTCATCTTTATTTTAAGCCCCCCGGGCCAGTGCTCCTTTGAGTGTTTGTCCGAATTAGAGTCCTTTGCAGCGCCACCTCGGGGAAACTCGAGGTTTGGTTTTAGTTGTACGGAGCGCTCATCCGGTGTGCCCTGAGAACAAGATACATGCGACTCCTATCGGGATTTGTCGGCACATCGGGCGGCTTTGATGGTCTTGTTTTACCATTGTCGAAATGTCTTGTAACCGGGATTTCGAGTCTGACCGGGTCTTCCTGGGAGAAGGAATATCCTTCGTTGACCGTGATAGCTTGTGATGGGCTAAGTTGGGACACCCCTGCAGGGTTTTGAACTTTCGAAAGCCGTGCCCGCGATTATGGGCAGATGGGAATTTGTTAATATCCGGTTGTAGAGAACTTGGCACTTAACTTAATTAAAATGCATCAACCGTGTGCGTAGCCGTGATGGTCTCTTTCCGACGGAGTCCGGGAAGTGAACACGGTTCTTGTGTTATGCTTGAACGTAAGTAGTTTCAGGATCACTTTTTGATCACATCTAGCTTATCGATCGTTGTGTTGCTTCTCTTCTCGCTCTCTTTTGCGTAAGCTAGCCACCATACATGCTAGTGCTTGCTGCAGATCCACCTCACTACCTTTTCCTACCCATAAGCTTAAATAGTCTTGATCTCACGGGTGTGAGATTGCTGAGTCCCCGTGACTCACAAATACTTCCAAACAGTTGCAACTGCCGATGATACCAGTGCAGGTGACGCGACCCAGCTCAAGGGGGAGCTCGATGAAGATCTTGGTCGTTGTTTTGTTTTGTTTTGTTTCCTTTCGATCAGTAGTGGAGCCCAGTTGGGACGATCGGGGATCTAGCATTTGGGGTTGTCTTTCTTTATTTGGTTCCGTAGTCGGACCTTGATTGTATTGTGGATGATGTATGCTATATTTATGTATTGTGTGAAGTGGCGATTGTAAGACAACTCTTTATCCCTTTCTTATTCAGTACATGGGGTGTGTAAAGATTACCCCTCTTGCGACATGCCTACTATGCGGTTATGCCTCTAAGTCGTGCTCCGACACGTGGGAGATATAGCCGCATCGTGGGTGTTACACTCTTGAGCACTGCGTTGGTTTTCCCTTGAAGAGGAAAGGGTGGTGCAGTAAAGCAGCGTAAGTATTTCCCTCAGTTTTTGAGAACCAAGGTATCAATCCAGTAGGAGACCACGCGCGAGTCACCTCGTACCTACACAAACAAATAAGAACCTCGCAACCAACGCGATAAAGGGGTTGTCAATCCGTTCACGGCCACTTGCAAGAGTGAGATCTGATAGAGATGATAATAATAAGATAAGTATTTTTGGTATTTTTATGATATAGATTGAAAGTAAAGATTGCAAAATAAAATAGATTGGAAACTTTTATGATGGAAAATAGACCCGGGGGCCATAGGTTTCACTAATGGCTTCTCTCAAGATAACATAAGTATTACGGTGGGTGAACAAATTACTGTCGAGCAATTGATAGAAAAGCGAATAATTATGAGAATGTCTAGGCATGATCATGTATATAGGCATCATGTCCGTGACAAGTAGACCAACTCCTGCCTGCATCTACTACTATTACTCCACACATCGACCGCTATCTAGCATGCATCTAGAGTATTAAGTTCATAAGAACAGAGTAACGCCTTAAGCAAGATGACATGATGTAGAGGGATAAACTCATGCAATATGATATCAACCCCATCTTTTTATCCTCGATGGCAACAATACAATACGTGTCGTTTCCCTTTCTGTCACTGGGATCGAGCACCACAAGATTGAACCCAAAGCTAAGCACTTCTCCTATTGCAAGAAAGATCAATCTAGTAGGCCAAACCAAACTGATAATTCGAAGAGACTTGCAAATATAAACCAATGACACATAAAAGAATCCAAAGAATATTCAAATATTGTTCATAGATAGACTTGATCATAAACCCACAACTCATCGCATCTCGACAAACACACCGCAAAAGAAGATTACATCGAATAGATCTCCAAGAGAATCGAGGAGAACTTTGTATTGATATCCAAAGAGAGAGAAGAAACCATCTAGCTAATAACTATGGACCCGAAGGTCTAAGGTAAACTACTCACACATCATCGGAGGGGCCATGGAGTTGATGTAGAGGCCCTCCGTGATCGATGCCCCCTCCGACGGAGCTCCGGAAAAGGCCCCAAGATGGGATCTCTTGGGTACAAAAGGTTGCGGCGGTGGAAATAGGGTTTCGTGGTGCTCCTGGATGTTTGCGGGGTATGTGAACATATATAGGAGGAAGAAGTAGGTCGGTGGAGCAACAAGGGGCCCACGAGGGGGGAGGGCGCACCCCCTGCCTCGTAGCCGCCTCGTTGATTGCTTGACATCCACTCCAAGTCCTCTGGATCACGTTTGTTCCAAAAATCACGTTCCTGAAGGTTTCATTCCGTTTGGACTCCGTTTGATATTCCTTTTCTACGAAACACTGAATAGGCAAAAAACAACAATTTGGGCTGGGCCTCCAGTTAATAGGTTAGTCCCAAAAATAATATAAAAGTGTAAAATAAAGCCCATTAACATCCAAAATAGATAATATAATAGCATGGAACAATCAAAAATTATAGATACATTGGAGACATATCAAGAGGTCCAACTCCCTCTAAACTAGCAATGTGGGACTAAACTTTAGTTCCACCTCTTGCCATGCACGAATGGGCTGCGTGGGCCTCTAAGATTTATTAGGAATTTCTGAAACTGCTATTAGGCTGGCCCAAAATAGACAAAATTCCGGCAATCCCCCACCAGATCCCAGAGGCACACAAAATTTGCCTTTGGTTCCCAAACACTATTTTATATACCAGTATTGCAATGGAGACTGTTAAGTTGAACTTCCACCAAGAACTCTATGCTACACTAGTAAGCAACTTGAACAGTGGACTGGGCCTTGAACTGCAAGTTTTCTGAGAATCTAGCTTCACACAAAGCCTTGACCGATACGTGGCTACCGTGGGTCTTTCCCGTGGGTGGAGCTTATGCGTCATACTCCGAGACCTTTCATGAGTTTACTAGAGAGAACCCTACTCTCATTGATTGCGACGTTTCACAATCAGACTCATATAGGTGTGTTCTTCAAAAGATGTTCTGCAAGACGATATCTTTGCTTCAACGAGCCACTTAGAACACATTAAGATATACATCAACCTGCCATGCAGATTTAGAAGAGTATTGCATCTTCATGGAGTGGTATTGTTAGTAGTAAGGATACTCTCATCTCAGTTGACCAACAACTTGTCTTCCACATCTAATTCATGGGATCTCCGATCACATAGACTAGGTTACCACTGTGAACAACTCATATTGTGGGTCTCATACCCATCTCCATTGATGCATTATCTATCACATTACGTGATAGACCCTTAGTAAAAGGATCTGCCAAATTTTTAGATGTTTGGATATAATCCAATGCAATAACTCCAGAGTTTCTCATTTTTCTGACAGACTTTAACCTTCTCCGAACGTGTCTTGACGAGTTCATATTATCCTTTGATCTACTCACTTTCGTGATCACAGTTTGATTGTCGCAGTTCATAAGGATACCCAGTACAGGTTTCTCAACAACCGGCAAGTCATTCAAGAGCCGACAAAGCCAATCTGCTTTGACCGTAGCTGTATCTAGTGTTGTGAGTTCTGCTTCCATAGTTTACCTCGTTAAGATGGTCTGCTTGCAAGACTTCCAAGAAACAGTGTCACCTCCATGAGTGAATACATATCCGCTCGTGGCCTTTATCTCGTCAGCATCTGAGATCCAGTTTGAGTCACTATACCCTTCAAGCACCTTTGGGTGCCCAGTGTAGTGAATTCCATAATTCGAAGTGCCTTTCAAATAACGCAAAACTCACTCTAGAGCTTTCCAATGCACATCTCCTGGTTTTGAGACCAACCGACTCAGTTTGCTAACAGCAAAAGAGATGTCAGATCTTGTAGCGCCGGTTAAGTACATAAGCAAGCCAATAATCTGAGAATATTTCAATTGATCTCTAGCAATTATTCGATTCTTTCGAAGCAACACACTAGCATCATATGGTGTTGGAGAGGGCTTGCAGTCACTATAACCAAAGCGATTCAAGATATTTTCCACATAGTAAGATTGAAGCAATGTAATCCCACAATCATTGTCTCTCAACAACTTGATGTTCAGAATGACATCAACCACTCCTAAATCCTTCATCTCAAAACAACAAGATAGGAGATCCTTGACCTCCTTAATAGCATTCAGATTTGTTCCGAAAATTAGTATGTCATCAACATACAAGCAAAGGATAACTCCCTCGCCCCCACCATGGAGATAGTACACACATTTATCAGCTTCGTTTACAATAGAGCATGCAGCTGTTAAAGTTCTTTCAAACTTCTCATGCCACTTCTTGGGTGCTTGCTTAAGTCCATACAAAGACTTCAGCAATGTGCACACTTTTCCTTCTTGACCATCTACTACAAACCCATCTCGTTGTTCCATGTAAATTTTCACATCCAACTCTCCATTTAGGAAAGCAGTCTTAACATCCATTTGATGAACGTGAAGACCATGTGAGGCCGCTAGAGAAAGTAGGACTCGAATAGTGGTCGGTCGAGCCACAGGTGAGTAAGTATCAAAGAAGTCTTCACCTTTCTTTTGGGTATAAGCCTTGGCCACGAGACGTGCCTTGTATTTCTCAATAGTACCATCAGGCCTAAGTTTCTTCTTAAAAACCCATTTGCACCCTATAGGTTTGCACCCATAAGGACGATCAGTTTTCTCCCAAGTTTCATTTGTCAAGATGGAATCCATCTCACTATGGACCGCTTCCTTCCAGTAGTGAGCATCCTCAGATGCATAGGCCTTTGAAATAGAACTGGGAGTGTCATCTATGAGATATACAAGAAAATCATCACCAAAAGACTTTACAGTCCCCTGTCTCTTGCTCCTAGTAGGAACTTCATTGTTCTCCTCCACATGATTTTCAAAGTGTTCCATCGAAATGGCAAGTTCAGTAATTGTAACTGGTTCCTGATTCGATGAACTAGGCATCTCTTGATTAGATGAGGTAGCCATATCCTTCATGGGAAAGATATCTTCAAAGAAAGTCGCATCATTCGACTCTATGATCGTACCGACATGCACGTTAGGTACCTCAGATTTTACAACCAAGAATCTATAACCAATGCTATGAAAAGCATATCCCAAGAAAACACAATCCACAGTCTTTGGTCCAAGCTTGCGCTTCTTTGGAATTGGCACATTGACTTTCACCAAACAACCCCAGGTTCGTAGATAAGAGAGATTTAACCTTTTCTTCTCCCATTCCTGGAATGGAGTTATCTCTTTGTTCTTTGTGGGAACTCGGTTTAGGACATGACATGCAGTCAATATCACCTCCCCCCACCATGCCTTGGAGAGACCCGATGTGTCTAACATGGCATTAACCAAATTAGTTAGAGTAGGCGTCCTCTCATGGATTATACCATGTTCCACACAAAAGGAATCGAATTCATTCAAGAAATACTCTCCACTATGATCGAACCTAAGCCTTTTGATCTTTCGATCAAGTTGGTTTTCCGCTTCAGCTTTATAGATCTTGAAATAGTTCAAAGCCTCATCCTTAGATTTTAGAAGATACACATGGCAGTATCTAGTGGAGTCATCAATTAACGTCATAAAATATTTCTTTCCACCTTTTGTCAAAACACCATTCATTTCACATAGATCTGAATGTATGAGCTCTAGTGGTGCAAGATTTCTCGTTTCCGCAGTCAGATGAGACTTACGAGGTTGCTTAGCTTGCACACATACTTGACACTTAGATCCCTTGACAGTGGTGAAACTAGGGATTAAGTTCAACTTCGCTAGTCACGACATGCAATCAAAGTTAACATGACAAAGACGTGAATGTCACACATTTGATTCACTATTGTTGCAAACATGATTAACAACTTTATTGCAAACGTCTGATAAGGATAAACGAAATAGGCCTCCCGACTCATAACCTTTACCAACAAAGGTTCCATACTTGGATATTACAAATTCATTCGACTCAAAGACAAGCTTATAGCCATCTCTACACAGAAGAGATCCGCTAACAAGATTTTTATTGACGGAGGGGACATAATGCACGTTCTTCAGCCGCATGATCTTCCCCAAAGTGAACTTCAGATCGACCATGCCAACACCACGAACAAAAGCACTTGAACCGTTTCCCATCAGCACGGTTGAAGTCCCTATGGTCTGATAAGATGAAAACATGGAAATATCACCGCACACATGCACATTAGTACCCGTGTCAATTAACCAATCAGGAGAATGACATACTGAAAGAATAGTGGTAATATACCATACCCAGCATCCTTCGTGTCAGTGTCTCCAATGACAACATTAGCGGTCTTGCCGCCTTTTCCAAGATGATGCTTGTCATAGCGATTAGGGAAACTAGGAGCCCAATGATCAGGATCTCCACACACATGAGAAACACCTTTCTTCTTGTCATTCTTCTTTTTGAAGTTCGTGTGCTGTACAACCTTGTTCTTGTTGGGGAACGCAGTATTTCAATTTTTTTTACCTAAGATCATGCAAGATCTATCTAGGAGATGCATAGCAACGGGAGGGGAGAGTGTGTCTATGTACCCTCGTAGACCGAAAGCGGAAGCGTTTAGTAACACAGTTGATGTAGTCGAACGTCTTTGCGATCCAACCGATCCAAGTACCGAACGCACGACACCTCCGCGATCAGCACACATTCAGCTCAATGACGTCCCTCGAACTCTTAATCCAGTTGAGGCCGAGGGAGACTTCCGTCAGCACGACCGCATGGTGATGGTGATGATGAAGTTACTGACGCAGGGCTTCGCCTAAGCACTACAACGATATGACCGAGGTGTGTAACTGTGGAGGGGGGCACCGCACACGGCTAAAAGATCAACTTGTGTATCTATGGGGTACCCCCTGGCCACGTATATAAAGGAGGGGAGGGAAGAGGTGGCTGGCCCAAGGGGGCGCGCCAGGTGTGGGGAATCCTACTAGGACTCCCTAGTCCAAGTAGGATTCTCCTCCTCTTCCTATTCCTAGTAGGAGAAGGAGGGAAGGAGAAGGAGGAGAGAAGGAAAGGCCCCCCACCCTAGCCCAATTCGGATTGGGCTTGGGGGGGGGGCGCACCACTCCTTGGCCAGCCTCCTCTCTTCCACAACTAGGCCCATGAGGCCCAATAACTTCCTGGGGGGGGGGGATTCCGGTAACCCCCGATACTCCGAAACTCATCTGAAACAACCCGAACCATTGCGGTGTTGTAACACCCCGGATGTAATTTACCTTATTTGAATTCCAACTCTTGCCATTTTCGGCATTAAGTTATTTTATTTCATCATTGTCGGGTTTTTTTGCCTTCGTGTGTTTTTGTCTTTGTCATGCATCTCATATCATGTCATCATGTGCATTGCATTTGCATACGTGTTCGTCTCATGCATCCGAGCATTTTCCCCGTTGTCCGTTTTGCATTCCGACGCTCCTATGTCACCCAATGTCCCTTTCTACCTCTTTTCGTGTGCGGGTGTTAAACGTTTCCGGATTGGACCGAGACTTGTCATGCGGCCTTGGTTTACTACCGGTAGACCGCCTGTCAAGTTTCGTATCATTTGGACTTTGTTTGATACTCCAACGGTTAACCGAGCGACCGAAAAGGCCTCGTGTGTGTTGCAGCCCAACACCTTTCCATTTTCGCCCAAAACCCACCAAAACCCCCTCCATCGTCTAGAGCGTTCGATCATGATCGCGTGGCCGAAAACCGCACCTCACTTGGAGCTTCCTAGCTCCCTCTACCTCTATATATAGATCCCCCTTTCGAAATCACGGGCGAAACCCTAGAAAAGCTCCATCCACCACACGCCGCCTCCAGTGCCCCGCGCCGCCGCCTCCTCGATCTGCCCAAGTCCGGCGACGCTCCTCGGCGACCGAGCCCCTCCGGCGAGGTTCCTCCGTCTCCGGCCACCTCCTGCAGCTCCGGCGTCAACCCCGTCCCCGGTGAACCTCGATTCGCGCGCCGCTGCTACAGTACCTCCCGGCCAGATCCAGATCTAGGACATCTCCTCGGTTGACTTTTTCATCCCGTAACCCTAATTTTTAGCACATTTCCGCATGCCATAACTCTGCATCCGTAGCTCCGATTCGTGCATGTAGCATATCAAAATATTCGTCTCGACGAGTACATCATTTGATCTCATTGCATCATTTTCATTTGAGCTCATCTTGATTCCCGAAATGCTGTTGAAAGAGGGCTATGTGAGGAAAGTTGCAGATCTGTTTCAGCAAATGGCCTTTTTTCATTTTTGCCATGATTAATGTGTGCATTCTATGATCCTGAGCTCTACATGTGTTTTGTTATATGCCATGCCATCTTTACAGGGCTATATGCCATGTATTTTTGTGATCTTTGTGGTGACTAGCACAAGCATGCAAAGTAGCTTACTCGATGATGCTGATTTCAGGGACTTAGAATTTCACTGTCCTTGTCCTGTTATTGTTTTTATGCCATATGTTCATGTTGTTTCCTAGTGATCCGTGCCTCTTTTGAGGATGACCAGTAAGGATGTTTTGTTAATATTGTGGTGCTCTATCCATCCATGTATTTGTTTGTAATTATGGAGCAACCTACCTTGAGTCAATCAAGCTCTACTTTCGCTATAAAATGTTCCTGGCAGATTGTTAACTTGTTTAGCATTTTTTGCCAAGCTTGTTGTTGTTGATCCGTGCATGCTATGTTGTTGTTCTTTCCATGTCTAGCTCCTATGCCATGTCTTCTTGATGGATGTATGCTTAGCTTGTCATAAAATGCTCTGTAGTGAGTGCATCGAGCTCGTAAACATGCCTACTTGTTAATCTGTTTTGCATGCTCCAGTTTTTCAAAGGCTGAATCTGTTTATGTTTTTGCTATGTTCACATGCTTGCAATTGTATTTTCTGACCCCTTTTGGCTCATGGTCACTAAGGGACTTTTGTTATATGCTTTGAGTAGCTTTATGACATGCCTTTCTTTTCCATGTTATGTTCCTGTAGCATGTAGTTTTCATGCCCTAAAGATTGCTTCCTGATGATAAATTCCTGTCTTGTTGTTATTTCACTAAGTCTGAAACCTGTTATCTTTTGCACTTTTGCCATGCTTGTTTGAGCTTGCTATGGAGTGAATTAGCCGTAGCTCAGTGTTCATATTTTGTCAAGCATCATGAGTGGATCCCTGCCATGTATTTTGTTGCTATGTTTGAGTGATGTAGCATATTTATCTTGATGCATTTATATGGCTTCGTGCTGATATTCGCAGACCGGTGCCATATTTGTTTTGCTTGCCATTTCCAAACCGTGCATCCGATTCCGGTGACCTTTATATCGATTTCAACCGAAATCCACTCCCCTTTCCAGTGGCACTCTTGGATTTCCAAGTTGAGGCCAGGTTCAGTCATTCCTTCCCAAATCATGCATATGCATCACATATCGCATCCCGCATATCATACCATGTTCATGTGTTGGTTGTTTACTATGTTGTGTGCTTCTTTCCAGTGTTGCTTCTTCGGGTTGGTTCTGATAACGTCGCATTTGTGAGGATCCGTTCGACTACGTCCATTTGTCTTCTTCTTGGACTCGTTCTTCTTCCGTGCGGGATCTCAGGCAAGATGACCATACCCTCGAAATCACTTCTATCTTTGCTTGCTACCTGCTCGCTCTTTTGCTATGCCTATGCTGCGATACCTACCACTTGCTTATCATGCCTCCCATATTGTTAAGCCAAGCCTCTAACCCACCTTGTCTTAGCAAACCGTTGTTTGGCTATGTTACCGCTTTGCTCAGCCCCTCTTATAGCGTTGTTAGTTGCAGGTGAAGATTGGAGTTTGTTCCTTGTTGGAACATGGATATTTTGTTGGGATATCACAATATCTCTTATTTAATTAATGCATCTATATACTTGGTAAAGGGTGGAAGGCTCGGCCTTATGCCTGGTGTTTTGTTCCACTCTTACCGCCCTAGTTTCCGTCATATCGGTGTTATGTTCCCGGATTTTGCGTTCCTTACGCAGTTGGGTTATAATGGGAACCCTTTGACGGTTCGCCTTGAATAAAACTCCTCCAGCAATGCCCAACATTGGTTTTACCATTCGCCACCTAGCCTTTTCTTTCCCTTGGGTAGGCCTGCCCAAGGGTCATCTTTATTTTAACCCCCCCGGGCCAATGCTCCTCTGAGTGTTGGTCCAAACTAGAGCCCCTTGCAGCGCCACCTCTGGGAAACTCGAGGGCTGGTTTTAGCTGTACGGATTGCTTATCTGAGTGTGCCCTGAGAACGATATATGTGCAGCTGCTATCGGGATTTGTTGGCACATTCGGGCGGTGTTGCTGGACTTGTTTTACCATCGTCGAGGATGTCTTGTAACCGGGATGCCGAGTCTGATCGGATTGTCTTGGGAGAAGGAATATCCTTCGTTGACCGTGAGAGCTTGTGATGGGCTAAGTTGGGACTCCCCCGCAGGGATTGAACTTTCGAAAGCCATGCACGCGGTTATGGGCAGATGGGAATTTGTTAATGTCCGGTTGTAGAAAACCTGAAGTTGATCTTAATAAAAATACATCGACCGCGGGTGTAACCGTGATGGTCTCTTCTCGGCGGAGTCCGGGAAGTGAACACGGTGTTGGAGTAATGCTTGACGTAGGTTGTTCTAGGATCACTTCTTGATCATAGTTGTTCATCCATGCTTTTGCCTTCTCTTCTCGCTCTCATTTGCATATGTTAGCCACCATATATGCTAGTCGCTTGCTGCAGCTCCACCTCAAACCTTTGCCTTACCTATAAGCTTAAATAGTCTTGATCGCGAGGGTGTGAGATTGCTGAGTCCCCGTGACTCACAGATTACTTCCAAAACCAGATGCAGGGACCGCTGATACCGCTCCAGGTGATATGACCGAGCTCAAGTGGGAGTTCAACGAAGACTCTCGTCGTTACTACGTGTCTTTCCCAGATGATCAGTAGTGGTGCCCAGTTGGGGCGATCGGGGACCTTGTCGCTTTTGGGGTTGTTCTTTATTTTGGTTCCGTAGTCGGACCTTGATTGTATATGGATGTTGTAATGCTTTATTCATGTATTGCGTGAAGTGGCGATTGTAAGCCAACTATGTATCTCTTTCCCTTATGTATTACATGGGTTGTGTGAATATTACCTCACTTGGGACATTGCTTTCAATGCGGTTATGCCTCTAAGTCGTGCTTCGACACATGGGAGATATAGCCGCATCGAGGGCGTTACAGGTGTCCGAATGTAACCTTCCAAAATATGAATATTGATGTCTCGGCCATTTCGAGACTCCTTGTCATGTCCGTGATCTCATCCGGGACTCCGAACAACCTTTTGTCATCAAATCACATAACTCATAATACAAATCGTCATCAAACGTTAAGCGTGCGGAGCCTACGGGTTTGAGAATTATGTAGACATGACCGAGACACATCTCCGGTCAATAACCAATAGCGGAACCTGGATGCTCATATTGGTTCCTACATATTGTACGCAGATCTTTATCGGTCAAACCGCATAACAACATACGTTGTTCCCTTTGTCGGTATGTTACTTGCCCGAGATTCGATTGTCAGTATCATCATACCTAGTTCAATCTCGTCACCGGCAAGTCTCTTTACTTGTTCCGTAATGCATCATCCTGTGGCTAACTCATTAGACACATTGCTTGCAAGGCTCATAGTGATGTGCATTACCGAGAGGGCCCAGAGATACCTCTCTGATACATGGAGTGACAAATCCTAATCTTGATCTATGCCAACTCAACAAACACCATCGGAGACACCTGTAGAGCATCTTTATAATCACCCAATTACTTTGTGATGTTTGATAGCACACAAGGTGTTCCTCCGGTATTCGGGAGTTGCATAATCTCATAGTCTGAGGAACATGTATAAGTCATGAAGAAAGCAACAACAGAAAACTAAACGATCATTATGCTAAGCTAACGGATGGGTCTTGTCCATCACATCATTCTCTAATGATGTCATCCCGTTCATTAAATGACAACACATGTCTATGGCTAGGAAACTTAACCATCTTTTATTAACGAGCTAGTCAAGTAGAGGCATATTAGGGACACTCTGTTTTTCTATGTATACACACATGTACTAAGTTTTCGGTTAATACAATTCTATCATGAATAATAAACATTTATCATGATATAAGGAAATATAAATAACAACTTTATTATTGCCTCTAGGGCATATTTCCTTCAGTCTCTGATACGTCTCCAACGTATCTATAATTTTTGATTGTTCCATGCTATTATATTATCTATTTTGGATGTTTAATGGGCTTTAATATGCACTTTTATATTATTTTTGGGACTAACCTATTAACCGAATGCCTAGTGCAAATTGCTGTTTTTTTTCCTATTTCAGTGTTTCGCAGAAAAGGAATATCGAGCGGAACAAAATCTTCGCGAGGATCTTTTTGGAACAAACGCAATCCATGAGACTTGGAGTGGAGGTCAAGGAAGCAACGAGGTAGGGCGGTGCGCCCAGGGGGGGGGGGGGGCAGGCGCGCCCCCACCCTCGTGGGCCCCTCGTAGCTCCACCGACCTACTTCCTTCGCCTATATATACTCTTATACCCTGAAAACATCCGGGGGTGCCATGAAACCACTTTTCCACCGCCGCAACCTTCTGTACCCGTGAGATCCCATCTGGGGACCTTTTCTGGCAATCTGGCGGAGGGGGATTCGATCACGGAGGGCTTCTACATCAACACCATAGCCTCTCCGGTGATGTGTGAGTAGTTTACCACAGACCTTTGGGTCCATAGTTATTAGCTAGATGGCTTCTTCTCTCTCTTTGGTTCTCAATACAAAGTTCTCCTCGTTGTTCTTGGAGATCTATTCGATGTAATTCTTTTTGCGGTGTGTTTGCCGAGATCCGATGAATTGTGGGTTTATGATCAAGATTATCTATGAACAATATTTGATTCTTCTCTGAATTCTTATATGCATGATTTGATATCTTTGCAAGTCTCTTCGAATTATCAGTTTGGTTTGGCCTACTAGATTGATCTTTCTTGCAATGGGAGAAGTGCTTAGCTTTGAGTTCAATCTTGCGGTGTCCTTTCCCAGTGACAGTAGGGGCCGCAAGGCACGTATTGTATTGTTGCCATCGAGGAAAAAAAGATGGGGTTTATATCATATTGCTTGAGTTTATCCCTCTACATCATGTCATCTTGCCTAATGCATTACTCTGTTCTTATGAACTTAATACTCTAGATGCATGCTAGATATCGGTCGATGTGTGGAGTAATAGTAGTAGATGTAGAATCGTTTCGGTCTACTTGACACAGACATGATGCCTATGTTCATGATCATGCCTAGATATCATCATAACTATGCACTTTTCTATCAATTGCTCGACAGTAATTTGTTCACCCACCATAATATATGCTATCTTGAGAGAAGCCACTAGTGAAACCTATGGCCCCCGGGTCTGCTTTACATCATATAAGTTTCCGATCTACAATTCTAGTTTACTATTTACTTTGCAATATATACAAAAAAAATATCAAAAATATTTATCTTATTATCTTTATCAGATCTCACTTTTGCAAGTGGTCGCGAAGGGATTGACAACCCCTTTATCGCGTTGGTTGCAAGGTTCTTATTTGTTTGTGCAGGTACTAGGTGATTTGCGTGTAGTCTCCTACTGGATTGATACCTTGATTCTCAAAAACTGAGGGAAATACTTACACTACTTTGCTGCATCACCCTTTCCTCTTCAAGGGACCACCAACGCATGCTCAAGAGTTAGCAGTCTCCCACTTGCACTAGAGTCAATAATCTAGATTACATAGTAATGATTCTAACACCCATGGAGTCTTGGTGCTGATCATGTTTTGCTCGTGAGAGAGGCTTAGTCAACGGGTCTGCAATATTCAGATCCATATGTATCTTGCAAATCTCTATGTCTCCCTCCTTGACTTGATCGCAGATGGATTTGAAGCGTCTCTTGATGTGCTTGGTTCTCTTGTGAAATCTGGATTCCATTGCCAAGGCAATTGCACTAGTATTGTCACAAAAGATTTTCATTGGACCCGATGCACTAGGTATATTACACCTAGATCGGATATGAACTCCTTCATTTGTTGCTTCTGAAGCAGCTATGTATTCCTCTTCACACGTAGATCCCGCGACGACGCTCTGCTTAGAACTGCACCAACTGACAGCTCCACCATTCAATAAAAATACGTATCCGGTTTGTGACTTAGAGTCATCCGGATCAGTGTCAAAGCTTGCATCGACGTAACCGTTTACGACGAGCTCTTTGTCACCTCCATAAACAAGAAACATATCCTTAGTCCTTTTTAGGTATTTCAGGATGTTCTTGACCGCTGTCCAGTGATCCACTCCTGGATTATTTTGATTCCTCACTGCTAAACTAATAGCAAGGCACACATCAGGTTTGGTACACAACATTGCATACATGATAGAACCTATGGCTGAGGCATAGGTAATGACTTTCATTTTATCCATATCTTCTGTAGTGCTCGGGCATTGAGTCTGACTCAACTTCACACCTTGTAACACATGCAAGAACCCTTTCTTTGACTGGTCCATTTTGAACTTCTTCAAAACTTTATCAAGGTATCTGCTTTGTGAAAGTACAATTAAGCGTCTTGATCTATCTCTATAGATCTTGATGCCCAATATATAAGCAGGTTCACCGAGGTCTTTCATTAAAAAATTCTTATTCAAGTACCCTTTTATGCTATTCAGAAATTCAGTATCAATTCTGATCAACAATATGCCATCCACATATAATATCAGAAATGCTACGGAGCTCCCACTCACTTTCTTGTAAATACAGGCTTCTCCAAAAGTATTTATAAAACCATATGCTTTGATCACACTATCGAAGCGTATATTCCAACTCCGAGAGGCTTGCACCAGTCCATAAATGGATCGCCGGAGCTTGCACACTTTGTTAGCACCTTTAGGATCGACAAAACCTTCTGGTTGCATCATATACAACTCTTCTTTGAGTTATCCATTAAGGAATGCAGTTTTGACATCCATTTGCCAAATTTCATAATCATAAAATGCGGCAATTGCTAACATGATTCGGACAGACTTAAGCATCGCTACGGGTGAAAAGGTCTCATCATAGTCAACTCCTTGAATTTGTCGAAACCTTTCGCAACAAGTCAAGCTTTATAGACAGTAATATTACCATCAGCGTCAGTCTTCTTCTTGAAGATCCATTCATTCTCTATGGCTTGCCGATCATCGGTCAAGTCAATTAAAGTCCACACTTTGTTCTCATGCATGGATCCCATCTCAGATTTCATGGCCTCAAGCCATTTTGCGGAATCTGGGCTCATCATTGCTTCCTCATAGTTCGTAGGTTCGTCATGGTCAAGTAACATGACGTCCAGAACAGGATTACCATACCACTCTGGTGCAGATCTTGCTCTAGTTGACCTACGAGGTTCGGTAGTAACTTGATTAGAAGTTTGATGATCATCATCCTTATCTTCCTCACTAATTGGTGTAGGAATAACTGGAACTGATTTCTGTGACAAACTACTTTCCAATAAGGGAAAGGTATAGTTACTTCATCAAGTTCTACTTTCCTCCCACTTACTTCTTTTGAGAGAAACTCCTTATCTAGAAAGGATCCATTATTAGCAACGAATATCTTGCATTCGGATCTGTGATAGAAGGTGTACCCAACAGTCTCCTTTGGGTATCCTATGAAGACACATTTCTCCAATTTGGGTTCGAGCTTATGAGGTTGAATCTTTTTCACATAAGCATCGCAGCCCCAAACTTGAAGAAATGACAGCTTGGGTTTCTTGCCAAACCACAGTTCATATGGTGTCGTCTCAACGGATTTCGATGGTGCCCTATTCAATGTGAATGCAGCCGTCTCTAAAGCATAACCTCAAAACGATAGCGGTAAATCAGTAAGAGACATCATAGATCGCACCATATATAATAAAGTGCGGTTATGACATTCGAACACACCATTACGCTGTGGTGTTCCAGGTGGCGTGAGTTGTGAAACTATTCCGCATTGTTTCAAATGAAGACCAAACTCATAACTCAAATATTCACCTCCACGATCAGATCATAGAAACTTAATTTTCCTGTTAAGATGATTTTCCACTTCACTCTGAAATTCTTTGAACTTTTCAAATGTTTCAGACTTATGTTTCATCAAGTAGATATACCCATATCTGCTGAAATCATCTGCGAAGGTCACAAAATAACTATACCCGCCACGAGCATCAACACTCATCAGACCGCATACATCAGTATGTATTATTTCCAATATGTCTGTTGCTTGCTCCCTTGTTCCGGAGAACAGAGTCTTAGTCATCTTGCCCATGAGGCATGGTTCGCAAGCATCAAGTGATTCATAATCAAGTGATTCCAAAAGCCCATCAACATGGAGTTTCTTCATGCGCTTTACACCAATATGACCTAAATGGCAGTGCCACAAATAAGTTGCAGTATCATTATTAAACTTATATCTTTTGGCTTCAATATTATGAATATGTGTATCACTACTATCAAGATTCAATAAAAATAGACCACTAATCAAGGGTGCATGAGCATAAAAGATAGTACTCATATAAATAGAATAACCATTATTCTCTGATTTAAATGAATAACCATCTCGCATCAAACAAGATCCAGATATAATGTTCATGCTTAACGCTGGCACCAAATAACAATTATTCAGGTCTAAAACTAATCCCGAAGGTAGATGTAGAGGTAGCGTGCGGATCGCGATCACATCGACTTTGGAACCATTTTCCACGCGCATCGTCACCTCCTCCTTAGCCAATCTTCGCTTAATCTGTAGCCCCTGTTTCGTGTTGCAAATATGGGCAACAGAACCAGTATCAAATACCCAGGCGCTACTGCGAGCATTAGTAAGGCACACATTAATAACATGTATATCAAATATACCTTTCACTTTTCCATCCTTCTTATCCGCCAAATACTTGGGGCAGTTCCGCTTCCAGTGACCAGTCCCTTTGCAGTAGAAGCACTCAGTCTCAGGGTTAGGTCCAGACTTGGGCTTCTTCACTTGAGCAGCAACTTGCTTGCCGTTCTTCTTGAAGTTCCCCTTCTTCCCTTTGCCCTTCTTCTTGAAACTAGTGGTCTTGTTGAGCATCAACACTTGATGCTCCCTCTTGATTTCTACCCCCGTAGCCTTTAGCATTGCGAAGAGCTCGGGAATTGTCTTATCCATCTCTTGCATATTATAGTTCATCACATCTTGACCATATCACATCACAACATGCCTTGCAAAAACAAGTTATATGTCCTCCACTTTGTTGTTGCAAGTTTTACATGGCTGCTATGGGCTTCTAGCAAGAACCGTTCTTACCTACGGATCAAAACCACAATGATTTTTCATCAAGTGTGTTGTTTTAACCTTCAACAAGGACCGGGCGTAGTCAAACTTGATTCAACTAAGGCTGGAGAAACATACACCCACTAGCCACCCGTATGCGAAGCACGTTGGTAGAACCAGTCTCATGAACGCGGTCATGTAATGTCGGTCTGGGCCGCTTCATCCAACAATACCGCCGAATCAAAGTAAGACGTGCTGGTAAGCAGTATGACTATTATCCCCCACAACTCATTGTGTTCTACTCGTGCATATAACATCTACGCATAGACCTGGCTCGGATGCCACTGTTGGGGAACGCAGTATTTCAAAAAAATTACCTACGATCATGCAATATCTATCTAGGAGATGCATAGAAACGAGAGGGGAGAGTGTGTCTACGTACCCTCGTAGACCGAAAGCGGAAGCATTTAATAATGCGGTTGATGTAGTCGAACGTCTTTGCGATCCAACTGATCCAAGTACCGAACGCACGGCACCTCCGCGATCCGCACACGTTCAGCTTGATGACGTCCCTCGAACTCTTGATCTAGTTGAGGCCGAGGCAGAGTTCCGTCGGCACGATGGCGTGGTGACGGTGATGATGAAGTTACCAACGCAGGGCTTCGCCTAAGCACTACAACGATGTGACGAGGTGTGTAACTGTGGAGGGGGGCACCGCACACGGCTAAAAGTTCAACTTGTGTGTCTATGGGGTGCCACCTGGCCACGTATATAAAGGACGGGAGGGAAGAGGTGGCCGGCCCAAGGGGGGCGCACCAGGTGTGGGGAATCCTACTAGGACTCCCTAGTCCAAGTAGGATTCCCCTCCTCTTTCCTATTCCTAGCAGGCTTGGGGGGCGCGCCACTCCTTGGCCGGCCTCCTCTCTTCCACCACTAGGCCCATGAGGCGCAATAACTTCCCGGAGGGATTCCAGTAACCCCCGGTACTCCGAAACTCATCCGAAATGACCTGAACCATTCCAGTATATGAATCTTTATGTCTCAACCATTTCGAGACTCCTCGTCATGTCCGTGATCTCATCCGGGACTCCAAACAACCTTCGATCATCAAATCACATAACTCATAATACAAATCGTCATCGAATGTTAAGCGTGCGGACCCTACGGGTTCGAGAACTATATAGACATGACTGAGACACATCTACAGTCAATAACCTAGATGCTCATATCATTACAAAAAAGCCACATCCATGACATTTCGGGCCGAATGAATTTTTTTCCTGTCATACTTATGACACTTCTATGACAATAATTGTGAAAAAACATGGTATCATCATAGATGTGGTGGGGTCCTACTTCTATGACAAAAAATCATGACAGAAAATGGGCTTTTCGTCCTGGGCGGGCCGGAGACGCAGTTGCATGACACTCTTTGGGCCGTCCATGACGTAAAAAATCGTGGTAGAAGCGAGGGCAAGGAAAATATCGGGGTGTTCCCGGTTACGGTGGGTGGTCGCGGCCGAGTGATGCGCGTTTCTCTCATACACACACACACACACGTGGGTGCAAGGCGTTGGGCTCTAACTGAACCCGAGCGAGGCGTTGGGCTCTAACTGAACCCGAGCGATTGCACTGCAGGCTACGTGCTACTGAACCCGAGCGATCGATCGATGGCTGTTAACTGTTCCCGATCGAGCGATTCCTTCATTACTGCTGCTAACAGTGGGCGTTGCTCGGGGGGTTGGATGAACAGTTCCCGGTGGGGGTGGATGAACAGGCCCTCGTGGTGTTGCCTCTGGATGAACAGGACCTCGATCGATCGAGCTGGTTGGGGCTGGATGAACAGGACCCCGTGGAGGGCAGGATGAACAGGACCACCCCGTGGAGGGCAGGATGAACAGTAGACGGTGGTGTTGGGGAACGTAGTAATTTCAAAAAAAATTCCTACGCACACGCAAGATCATGGTGATGCATAGCAACGAGAGGGGGAGAGTGCGATCTATGTACCCTTGTAGATCGACAACGGAAGCGTTAACTTGGTTGATGTAGTCGTACGTCTCCACGGCCCGAGTGATCAAGCACCGAAACTACGGCACCTCCGAGTTCTAGCACACGTTCAGCTCGATGACGATCCCCGGACACCGATCCAGCAAAGTGTCGGGGAAGAGTACCGTCAGCACGACGGCGTGGTGATGATCTTGATGTACTACCGTCGCAGGGCTTCGCCTAAGCACTGCTACAATATTATCGAGGACTATGGTGGAAGGGGGCACCACACACGGCTAAGAATATGATCACATGGATCAACTTGTGTCTAGGGGTGCCCCTGCCCCCGTATATAAAGGAGCAAGGGGAGGAGGCCGGCCGGCCCTATAGGCGTGCCAAGGAGGAGTCCTCCTCCTAGTAGGAGTAGGACTCCTACTAGGAGGGGGAAGGAAGTGGGGAGGGAGAGGGAAAGGGGGGTGCCGCCCCCCTCTCCTAGTCCAATTTGGACCAGGGGGGAGGAGGCGCGCGGCCCACCTTTGGCTGCCCCTCTCTCTCTCTCTCCACTAAGGCCCATATGGCCCATTACTTCTCCCGGGGGGGGGGGGTTCCGGTAACCCTCCGGCTCTCCGGTTTTCTCCGAAATCACCCGGAACACTTCCAGTGTCCGAATATAGCCGTCCAATATATCAATCTTTATGTCTCGACCATTTCGAGACTCCTCATCATGTCCGTGATCACATCCGGGACTCCAAACTAACTTCGGTACATCAAAACTCATAAACTCATAATATAACTGTCATCGAAACCTTAAGCGTGCGGACCCCACGGGTTCGAGAACAATGTAGACATGACCGAGGCACGTCTCCGGTCAATAACCAATAGCGGAACCTGGATACTCATATTGGCTCCTACATATTCTACGAAGATCTTTACCGGTCAGACCGCATAACAACATACGTCATCCCCTTTGTCATCGGTATGTTACTTGCGTGAGATTCGATCATCGGTATCTCAATACCTAGTTCAATCTCGTTACGGGCAAGTTTCTTTAATCGTTCTGTAATACATCATCCCGCAACTAACTCATTAGTTGCAATGCTTGTAAGGCTTAAGTGATGTGCATTACCGAGAGGGCCCAGAGATACCTCTCCGACAATCAGAGTGACAAATCCTAATCTCGAAATATGCCAACCCAACATGTACCTTTGGAGACACCTGTAGAGCTCCTTTATAATCACACAGTTACATTGTGACGTTTGGTAGCACACAAAGTGTTCCTCTGGCAAACGGTAGTTGCATAATCTTATAGTCATAGGAACATGTATAAGTCATGAAGAAAGCAATAGCAACATACTAAACGATCGGGTCCTAAGCTAATGGAATGGGTCATGTCAATCAGATCATTCAACTAATGATGTGATCCCATTAATCAAATAACAACTCTTTGTCCATGGTTAGGAAACATAACCATCTTTGATTAACAAGCTAGTCAAGTAGAGGCATACTAGTGACACTCTGTTTGTCTATGTATTCGCACATGTATTATGTTTCCGGTTAATACAATTCTAGCATGAATAATAAACTTTTATCATGATATAAGGAAATAAATAATAACTTTATTATTGCCTCTAGGGCATATTTCCTTCAGTCTCCCACTTGCACTAGAGTCAATAATCTAGATTACACAGTAATGATTCTAACACCCATGGAGCCTTGGTGCTGATCATGTTTTGCTCGTGGAAGAGGCTTAGTCAACGGGTCTGCAACATTCAGATCCGTATGTATCTTGCAAATCTCTATGTCTCCCACCTGGACTAGATCCCGGATGGAATTGAAGCATCTCTTGATGTGCTTGGTTCTCTTGTGAAATCTGGATTCCTTCGCCAAGGCAATTGCACGAGTATTGTCACCAAAGATTTTCATTGGACCCGATGCACTAGGTATGACACCTAGATCGGATATGAACTCCTTCATCCAGACTCCTTCATTTGTTGCTTCCAAAGAAGCTATGTATTCTGCTTCACACGTAGATCCCGCCATGACGCTTTGTTTAGAACTGCACCAACTGACAGCTCCACCATTTAATGTAAACACGTATCCGGTTTGCGATTTGGAACCGTCCGGATCAGTGTCAAAGCTTGCATCAATGTAACCATTTACGATGAGCTCTTTGTCACCTCAATATACGAGAAACATATCCTTAGTCCTTTTCAGGTACTTCAGGATGTTCTTGACCGCTGTCGAGTGATCCACGCCTGGATTACTTTGGTACCTCCCTGCTAGACTTATAGCAAGGCACACATCAGGTCTGGTACACAGCATTGCATACATGATAGAGCCTATGGCTGAAGCATAGGGAACATCTTTCATTTTCTCTCTATCTTTTGCAGTGGTCGGGCATTGAGTCTGACTCAACTTCACACCTTGTAATACAGGCAAGAACCTTTTCTTTGCTTGATCCATTTTGAACTTCTTCAAAATCTTGTCAAGGTATGTGCTTTGTGAAAGTCCAATTAAACGTCTTGATCTATCTCTATAGATCTTTATGCCTAATATGTAAGCAGCTTCACCTAGGTCTTTCATTGAAAAACTCTTTTTCAAGTATCCCTTTATGCTATCCAGAAATTCTATATCATTTCCGATCAGAAATATGTCATCCACATATAATATCATAAATGCTACAGAGCTCCCACTCACTTTCTTGTAAATACAGGCTTCTCCAAAAGTCTGTATAAAACCAAATGCTTTGATCACACTATCAAAGCGTTTATTCCAACTCCGAGAGGCTTGCACCAGTCCATAAATGGATCGCTGGAGCTTGCACACTTTGTTATCTCCCTTTGGATCGACAAAACCTTCCGGTTGCATCATATACAACTCTTCTTCCAGAAATCCATTCAGGAATGCAGTTTTGACATCCATCTCCCAAATTTCATAATCATAAAATGCGACAATTGCTAACATGATTCGGACAGACTTAAGCATCGCTACTGGTGAGAAGGTCTCATCGTAGTCAACCCCTTAAACTTGCCGAAACCCTTTTGCGACAAGTCGAGCTTTGTAGACAGTAATATTACCGTTGGCGTCAGTCTTCTTCTTGAAGATCCATTTATTCTCAATTGCTTGCCGATCATTGGGCAAGTCAACCAAAGTCCACACTTTGTTCTCATACATGGATCCGATCTCAGATTTCATGGCTTCAAGCCATTTTGCGGAATCTGGGCTCACCATCGCTTCTTCATAGTTCGTAGGTTCATCATGACCTAGTAGCATGACTTCCAGAACTGGATTACCGTACCACTCTGGCGCGGATCTCACTCTGGTTGATCTACGAGGTTCAGTAGTATGTTGTTCCGAAGTTTCATGATCATTATCATTAGCTTCCTCACTAATTGGTGTAGGTGTCACAGAAACAGTTTTCTGTGATGCACTACTTTCCAATAAGGGAGCAGGTACAGTTACCTCGTCAAGTTCTACTTTCCTCCCACTCACTTCTTTCGAGAGAAACTCCTTCTCGAGAAAGTTTCCGAACTTAGCAACAAAAGTCTTGCCTTCGGATCTGTGATAGAAGGTGCATCCAATAGTCTCCTTTGGATATCCTATGAAGACACATTTCTCTGATTTGGGTTCGAGCTTATCAGGTTGAAGCTTTTTCACATAAGCATCGCAGCCCCAAACTTTCAGAAACGACAACTTTGGTTTCTTGCCAAACCATAGTTCATAAGGCGTCGTCTCAACGGATTTTGATGGTGCCCTATTTAACGTGAATGCGGCCGTCTCCAAAGCATAACCCCAAAACGATAGCGGTAAATCGGTAAGAGACATCATAGATCGCACCATATCTAGTAAAGTACAATTACGACGTTCGGACACACCATTACGCTGTGGTGTTCCGGGTGGCGTGAGTTGCGAAACTATTCCGCATTGTTTCAAATGTACACCAAACTCATAACTCAAATATTCTCCTCCACGATCAGATCGTAGAAACTTTATTTTCTTGTTATGATGATTTTCAACTTTACTTTGAAATTCTTTGAACTTTTCAAATGTTTCAGACTTATGTTTTATTAAGTAGATATACCCATATCTGCTTAAGTCATCTGTGAAGGTGAGAAAATAAGATATCCGCCACGAGCCTCAATATTCATCGGACCACATACATCTGTATGTACGATTTCCAACAAATCTGTTGCTCTCTCCATAGTACCGGAGAACGGCGTTTTAGTCATCTTGCCGATGAGGCATGGTTCGCAAGTACCAAGTGATTCATAATCAAGTGGTTCCAAAAGTCCACCAGTATGGAGTTTCTTCATGCACTTTACACTGATATGACCTAAACGGCAGTGCCACAAATAAGTTGCACTATTATTATCAACTCTGCATCTTTTGGCTTCAACATTATGAATATGTGTGTTACTACTATCGTGATTCAATAAGAATAGGCCACTCTTCAAGGGTGCATGACCATAAAAGATATTACTCATATAAATAGAACAACCATTATTCTCTGATTTAAATGAATAACCGTCTCGCATCAAACAAGATCTAGATATAATGTTCATGCTTAACGCTGGCACCAAATAACAATTATTTAGGTCTAATATTAATCCCGAATGTAGATGTAGAGGTAGCGTGCCGACCGCGATCACACCGACTTTGGAACCGTTTCCCACGCGCATCGTCACCTCGTCCTTAGCCAATCTTCGCTTAATTCGTAGTCCCTATTTCGAGTTGCAAATATTAGCAACATAACCAGTATCAAATACCCAGGTGCTACTGCGAGCATTAGTAAGGTACACATCAATAACATGTATATCACATATAGCTTTGTTCACCTTGCCATCCTTCTTATCCACCAAATACTTGGGGCGGTTCCGCTTCCAGTGACCAGTCTGCTTGCAGTAGAAGCACTCAGTTTCAGGCTTAGGTCCAGACTTGGGTTTCTTCTCTTGAGCAGCAACTTGCTTGCTATTCTTCTTGAAGTTCCCCTTCTTCTTCCCTTTGCCCTTTTTCTTGAAACTAGTGGTCTTGTTGACCATCAACACTTGATGCTCCTTTTTGATTTCTACCTCCACAGCTTTCAACATTGCGAAGAGCTCGGGAATAGTCTTATTCATCCCTTGCATATTATAGTTCATCACGAAGCTCTTGTAGCTTGGTGGCAGTGATTGGAGAATTCTATCAATGATGCAATCATCTGAAAGATTAACTACCATTTGAATCAAGTGATTATTATACCCAGACATTTTGAGTATATGCTCACTGACAGAACTGTTCTCCTCCATCTTGCAGCTATAGAACTTATTGGAGACTTCATATCTCTCAATTTGGGAATTTTCTTGAAATATTAACTTCAACTCCTGGAACATCTCATATGCTCCATGACATTCAAAACGTCATTGAAGTACCGGTTCTAAGCTGTAAAGCATGGCACACTAAACTATCGAGTAGTCACCAGCTTTGCTCTGCCAGACGTTCACAACATCTGGTGTTGCTCCAGCAGCAGGCCTGGCACCCAGCGATGCTTCCAGGATGTAATTCTTCTGTGCAGCAATGAGGATAATCCTCAAGTTACGGACCCAGTTCGTGTAATTGCTACCATCATCTTTCAACTTTGCTTTCTCAAGGAACGCATTAAAATTCAATGGAACAACAGCACGGGCCATTTATCTACAATCATACATAAACAAGCAAGATACTATCAGGTACTAAGTTCATGATAAATTTAGGTTCAATTAATCATATTACTTAAAGAACTCCCACTTAGATAGACATCCCTCTAATCCTCTAAGTGATTACGTGATCCAGATCAACTAAACCATGTCCGATCATCACGTGAGATGGAGTAGTTTCATTGGTGAACATCACTATGTTGATCATATCTACTATATGATTCACCCTCGACCTTTCGGTCTCCGTGTTCCGAGGCCATATCTGTATATGCTTGGCTCGTCAAGTATAATCTGAGTATTCCACGTGTGCAACTGTTTTGCACCCGTTGTATTTGAATGTAGAGCCTATCACACCCGATCATCACGTGGTGTCTCAGCACGAAGAACTTTCGCAACGGTGCATACTCAGGGATAACACTTCTTGATAATTTAGTGAGAGATCATCTTATAATGCTACCGTCAATCAAAGCAAGATAAGATGCATAAAAGGTAAACATCACATGCAATCAATATAAGTGATATGATATGGCCATCATCATCTTGTGCTTGTGATCTCCATCTCCGAAGCACCATCGTGATCACCATCGTCACCGGCGCGACACCTTGATCTCCATCGTAGCAACGTTGTCGTCTCGCCAATCTTATGCTTCCACGACTATCGCTACCGCTTAGTGATAAAGTGAAGCATTATAGCGCAATTGCATTGCATACAATAAAGCGACAACCATATGGCTCTTGCCAGTTGCCGATAACTCGGTTACAAAACATGATCATCTCATACAATAAAATTTAGCATCATGTCTTGACCATATCACATCACAACATGCCCTGCAAAAACAAGTTAGACGTCCTCTACTTTGTTGTTGCAAGTTTTATGTGGCTGCTACGGTCTTAAGCAAGAACCAATCTTACCTACGCATCAAAACCACAACGATAGTTTGTCAAGTTGGTGCTATTTTAACCTTCGCAAGGACCGGGTGTAGCCACACTCGGTTCAACTAAAGTTGGAGAAACTGTCACCCACAAGCCACCTATGTGCAAAGCACGTCGGGAGAACCGGTCTCGCGTAAGCGTACGCGTAATGTCGGTCTGGGCCGCTTCGTCCAACAATACCGCCGAACCAAAGTATGACATGCTGGTAAGCAGTATGACTTATATCGCCCACAACTCACTTGTGTTCTACTCGTGCATATAACATCAACATATAAAACCTAGGCTCGGATGCCACTGTTGGGGAACATAGTAATTTCAAAAAAAAATCCTACGCACACGCAAGATCATGGTGATGCATAGCAACAAGAGGGGGAGAGTGTGATCTGGGTACCCTTGTAGATCGACAACGGAAGCGTTAACTTGGTTGATGTAGTCGTATGTCTCCACGGCCCGACCAATCAAGCACCGAAACTACGGCACCTCCGAGTTCTAGCACACGTTCAGCTCGATGACGATCCCCGGACTCCGATCCAGAAAAGTGTCGGGGAAGAGTACCGTCAGCATGACGACGTGGTGACGATCTTGATGTACTACCGTCGCAGGGCTTCGCCTAAGCACCGTTACAATATTATCGAGGACTATGGTGGAAGGGGGCACCGCACACGGCTAAGAATATGATCACTTGGATCAACTTGTGTCTAGGGGTGCCCCCTGCCCCCGTATATAAAGGAGCAAGGGGAGGAGGCCGGCCGGCCCTATAGGCGCGCCAAGGAGGAGTCCTCCTCCTAGTAGGAGTAGGACCCCTACTAGGAGGGGGAAGGAAGTGGGGAGGGAGAGGGAAAGGGGGGCGCCGCCCCCCTCTCCTAGTCCAATTCGCACCAGGGGGGAGGAGGCGCGCGGCCCACCTTTGGCTGCCCCTCTCTCTCTCCACTAAGGCCCATATGGCCCATTACTTCTCCGGGGGGGGGGGGGGGGGTCCGGCAACCCTCCGGCTCTCCGGTTTTCTCCGAAATCACCCGGAACACTTTTGGTGTCCGAATATAGCCGTCCAATATATCAATCTTTACGTCTCGACCATTTCGAGACTCCTCGTCATGTCCGTGATCACATCCAGGACTCCGAACTAACTTCGGTACATCAAAACTCATAAACTCATAATATAACTGTCATCGAAACCTTAAGCGTGCGGACCCTACGGGTTCGAGAACAATGTAGACATGACCAAGACACGTCTCCGGTCAATAACCAGTAGCGGAACCTGGATGCTCATATTGGCTCCTACATATTCTACGAAGATCTTTATCGGTCAGACCGCATAACAACATACGTCGTCCCCTTTGTCATCGGTATGTTACTTGCCCGAGATTCGATCGTCGATATCTCAATACCTAGTTCAATCTCGTTACCGACAAGTCTCTTTACTCGTTCTGTAGTACATCATCTCGCAACTAACTCATTAGTTGCAATGCTTGCAAGGCTTAAGTGATGTGCATTACCGGGAGGGCCCAGAGATACCTCTCCGACAATCGGAGTGACAAATCCTAATCTCAAAATATGCCAACCCAACATGTACCTTTGGAGACACCTGTAGAGCTCCTTTATAATCACCCAGTTACGTTGTGACGTTTGGTAGCACACAAAGTGTTCCTCTGGCAAACAGGAGTTGCATAATCTCATAGTCATAGGAACATGTATAAGTCATGAAGAAAGCAATAGCAACATACTAAACGATCGGGTGCTAAGCTAATGGAATGGGTCATGTCAATCAGATCATTCAACTAATGATGTGATCCCGTTAATCAAATAACAACTCTTTGTCCATGGTTAGGAAACATAACCATCTTTGATTAACGAGCTAGTCAAGTAGAGGCATACTAGTGACACTCTGTTTGTCTATGTATTCACACATGTATTATGTTTCCGGTTAATACAATTCTAGCATGAATAATAAACTTTTATCATGATATAAGGAAATAAACAATAAGTTTATTATTGCCTCTAGGGCATATTTCCTTCAGGTGGATGGCTGGATGAACAGTAGCCTGTGGAGGGGTGGTTGAACGGGAGCCCGTGGAGAGGGCTAGTTGTACAGTAGCCGGTGGAGTAGCGCGCGGTGGACGCTGTATGAACAGGAGCCCATGGATGAATAGGAGCAGGTGGAGGCTGGAGGAGGTTGATGGTGGATGAACAGTAGCCCGTGGAGGCTGGAGGGGCTTGACGGTGGAGCTGAACTGTATCCCGTGGAGTCCCATTTTGCGGTACGCCACACCCCTCCCGATGAACAGGACCCCGTTTTCAACCGTAGCGCTCCAACACAAGTCCGTTTCCTCCATTTTGCGGTACGCCACACCCCTCCCGATCAACATGACCCCCGTTTCGACCGTAGGAGGTCCGTTTGCTCCATTTTGTGGTACGCCAGACCCCTCCCTATGAACAGGATCCCGTTTCGAACGTGGCCGGTCAAACACAAGGCCGTTTCCTCCCTTATGCGGTACGCTAAGGCTCGTTTCCATCGGTTGTTTCGTCCAAGCCCTCCCGATGAACACGATGACGCATTCTGTTCCGACCCAGCCGGTTGGCTCCCCATGAACACGACGACGATGCAATTTCTCTATTCTGACCCAGCCATGTACACGAGCCCTGGCCGTACGTATGCGCGAGTAGGCGTTTGAGACCCTTCCTGTATGTACGTATGTGGCCGTATTTTCTTTCTTGCACACTGGCCGCTGTACGTACGTGTACATGCTACGTGCGCACATCTACTATGACACATGCACGCCTCTACATCGACCAGTATGTACGTACACGTTCGTGACCAGAATGACAACACTATGTACGCTTCGACCAGGTGGGTCTCGACTGTCAGGCACTTCCTTGTGTGCGAAGATGTAGCTGGTGGGTCCCAGCAGTCAGGGGGAAACATTTTTTGCGAAATACGGTGGCCCGTCCGGTGGGTCCCCGCTGTCAGGTGGAGGAATAATTATTTTGCACGTAATAAGGAGGCATTTCCTTGCTGCGGCTGTGGACCCAGCCGTCAGCCTCTCCATGTACAGTCCACGTCCGATGGAAGCCGTTTCTTGACCATGTTGACCACGCCGCACCGAGAGCACCAGGGCGGTGGACGATGGTGAGGCCTAGGAAGGGGATGACGTGGAGCCGGGGAAGACGCGGCAGTGGATGCCCACGCGTAGAGGAGTATGAGGGTTCGCTGGTTCGCTGCGGTGTGAGGCTGTTGTCGCCGCAGAATAATAGGGGGTGTGGGTGAGTAGAGGGATGGCCTGGCCAGTGGTGGGAGTAGTAGGGGGCGGTGTTGGTGTCAAAAGCGGAGGATCTCGGGTAGGGGGTCCCGAACTGTGCGTCTAGGACGGATGGTAACAGGAGGCAGGGGACACGAAGTTTTACCCAGGTTCGGGCCCTCTCGATGGAGGTAAAACCCTACGTCCTGCTTGATTAATATTGATGATATGGGTAGTACAAGAGTAGATCTACCATGAGATCAGAGAGGCTAAACCCTAGAAGCTAGCCTATGGTATGATTGTATGTTGTGATTGTTGTCCTACGGACTAAACCCTTCGGTTTATATAGACACCGGAGAGGCTTAGGGTTACACAAGGTCGGTTACAAAGTAGGAGATATCCATATTCGTATTGCCTAGCTTGCCTTCCACGCCAAGTAGAGCCTCATCCGGCCACGAGACGAAGTCTTCAATCTTGTATCTTCATAGTCTAATAGTTCGGCCAATGGAGATAGTCCGGCTGTCCGGAGACCCCCCAATCCAGGACTCCCTCAGTAGCCCCCGAACCAATCTTCAATGACGATGAGTCCGGCGCGCAGTATTGTCTTCGGCATTGCAAGGCGGGTTCCTCTCCAAATTCTGTGTACCTGTCGAAATAATGTCTGGTTTCTTATGAATGTTTGTACTCCTCAGCTTTCACGCCCAATAATGGCCACTTTCCACGTGTCGAGCGAATGTGAAGAGCCAGGGTGTTTTCATATTTACCCCCTAGCCGTGTTAATGAGCCGCCTATTTAAAAAGACGAGGATTCAGATCCAAACCACACTATCCCCCCTCGGCGAGCCTTCATCGGAGCGCACCCGACAGAGATCCATTCCATCATGGCCGGTCGACGCAGCTCCTCCTCTCGCACCCCTAGCTCCAAGCCGGGAGATCGGGAGAGATGTTCCATCCCGCACGGCAAATTGGTGATGCTTCAGTCCAAGGGATTTCTTCCCCCAGCGTACCTGGTCCCCGTTCGAGCCGGGCTTGCCACCTACAATGGCGGAGAGCAAGCGGAGAGCCGTCCCAATCCCTCCAAGGGAGATCGGGTATGCCTTGTCCCTTATTTGGTAAGAGGGCTCGGATTCCCAATTCATCCATTTCTCCGGGGGCTTTTGGAGTTCTACGGCTTCCTATTGCACAACCTTACACCTGCCTCCCTGCTACATATCGCGGGATTCATTGCCCTTTGCGAGTTGTTTTTGGGCTGTGAGGCTCATTTCGCTCTGTGGAAGAAGTTGTCTGCCTTGTGCCCTGTTCTAAGAAGGGATCAATATATCAAGTGGGCGGAGCCGAAGTGTGGCGTATTGCTGGGACCGGATACCTGTCCGGGACCCTGAAGAAGATGTCCGAAGACTGGCCTTCAGAATGGTTTTATATAGAAGATGTCCCCCTCCCGGACCCTATTCGGATCGGCCTTCCGAAGTTCGACAACGCCCCTTTGAAGAAGCGCCGGAGCTGGCGTCCATGGAGCTCCCTGGAGGAAGATGACAGGGACATTCTTTACCCGATGAGCCGGATAATTTGTTTAGCTCGATCCGGATTGACCATGATCGAGGTCATGGCCACATGCATCATGCGGGGGGTGCAGCCGCTTCAGTATAGGGGCCACCCCATGTGGGATTTCAATGGGGAGGATGACGCCACCTGCCACGGCCGCAAAGGGCCGGGATCGGCTGCCCATCTAATAAAGATCTTATCCACTTTATACAAGGGCAGGGCGGATTTTCTATGTACAATCCTCCGAGCTGGGTAAGTGGGGACTTTTTATCACCCATCCATTTTGTATTCCCGTAGTTAAGTATTCATTCTAGCGATTTCCTCGCAGGAGCTGTGCCAGGCAGTAAAGGAGATAAACAGCCCTCCTCCACAACCCGAGGACCCTGCATGGTCCCTTGACCCGGCCTCCCAGGAGGATCCGGACATATCTAAGGAGCTGATCGACGGGGTATTTTACCAATGGAGTAATGACAACGCCTTGGTGGCCATTACAGCCGATTACCCCGGGCTAGTTCTAGCCTCACAGGTGACTGAGACCGAAGTCCCAACATTTAAAAAGGGATTCGTCCTTGCGCTTTTTTGATTTCCGTATAACAGCCGTGTTTTGCAGGGGATGTCCTCAGGGCAGAAGGCCGAGCCTGTGGCAACTAGCCAACAAGAGGCCGCGAGGCCAGGCAGGCTAAAAAGACCCGCAGTCCGGATTGAGACACCGACGCAGCGGTACGGCGCGCCGTCTTTATTACAAGATATTATTTTTAGAGGCACATTAACGCCCATGCCTTTTTTCCAGGAAAAAGAGCGCTCGCCGGACTATACCCGGAGAGGCTACCAATCGCGCCTCCACAAGCCAGGCTCCAAGGCCGGGTTCAGAGGCGGGAACGAATACAAGGCGTGCGTCGGGTGATCCTCGGACAGAGGATGCGGATAAACTGTCCGCCACCCATTCCGAGGTGGAAAGTGCCCAAACACACTTCCTTGCGCGCGAAGATGTAGCTGGTGGGTCCCAGCAGTCAGGGGGAATTCTTTTTTGCGAAATACGGTGGCCCGTCTGGTGGGTCCCCGCTGTCAGGTGGAGGAATAATTATTTTGCACGTAATAAGGAGGCACTTCCTTGCTGCGGTGTGAGGCCTAGGAAGGGGATGACGCGGAGCCGGGGAAGACGCGGCAGTGGATGCCCACGCGTAGAGGAGTATGAGGGTTCGCTGGTTCGCTGCGGTGTGAGGCTGTTGTCACCGCAGAATAATAGGGGGTGTGGGTGAGTAGAGGGATGGCCTGGCCAGTGGTGGGAGTAGTAGGGGGCGGTGTCGGTGTCAAAACCGGAGGATCTCGGGTAGGGGGTCCCGAACTGTGCGTCTAGGACGGATGGTAACAGGAGGCAGGGACACGATGTTTTACCCGTGTTCGGGCCCTCTTGATGGAGGTAAAACCCTACGTCCTGCTTGATTGATATTGATGATATGGGTATTACAAGAGTAGATCTACCACGAGATCAAAAAGGCTAAACCCTAGAAGCTAGCCTATGGTATGATTGTATGTTATGGTTGTTGTCCTACGGACTAAAACCCTCCGGTTTATATAGACACCGAAGAGGGTTAGGGTTACACAAGGTCGGTTACAAAGGAGGAGATATCCATATTCATATTGCCTAGCTTGCCTTCCACGCCAAGTAGAGTCCCATCCGGACACGAGACAAAGTCTTCAATCTTGTATCTTCATAGTCCAACAGTCCGGCCAATGGAGATAGTCCGGCTGTCCGGAGACCCCCTAATCCAGGACTCCCTCAGTAGCCCCCGAACCGGGCTTCAATGACGATGAGTCCGGCGCAGTATCGTCTTCGACATTGCAAGGCAGGTTCCTCTCCAGATTCTGTGTACCTGTCGAAATAGTGTCCGGCTTCTTGTGAATGTTGCACTCCTTGGCTTCCACGCCCAATAATGGCCACTTTCCACGTGTCGAGCAAATGCGAAGAGCCAGGGTGTTTTTACTTTTACCCCCCTAGCTCTGCGAGTGAGCTGCCTATTTAAAGAGACGAGGATTTAGATCCAAATCACACCATCCCCCCTTGGCGAGCCTTCATCGGAGCGTATTCGACAGAGATCCATTCCAAGATGGCCGGTCGACGCAGCTCCTCCTCTCGCTCCCCTAGCCCCAAGCCCGGAGATTGGGAGAGATGTTTTGTCCCTCACGACAAATTAGTGATGCTTCAGGCCAAGGGATTCCTTCCCCCAGCATTCATGGTCCCGGTTCGAGCCAGGCTCGCCACCTATAATGGCGGAGAGCAAGCGGAGAGCCTTCCCAATCCCTCCAAGGGAGAGCGGGTATGCCTTGTCCCTTATTTGGTAAGACGGCTCGGATTCCCAATTCATCCGTTTCTCCGGGGGCTCCTGGAGTTCTACGGCCTCCAGTTGCACAACCTCATGCCTGCCTCCATATTGCATATCGCGGGCTTCGTAGCCCTTTGCGAGCTATTTTTGGGCTGTGAGGCTCGTTTCGCGTTGTGGAAGAAGGTGTTCAAGTGGGCGCAGCCGAAGTGTGGCATATTGCCGGGACCGTATATCTATCCGGAACCCCAAAGAAGACGTCCGAAGACTGGCCTTCAGAATGGTTCTATGTAGAAGGCGTCCCCCTCCTGGACCCTATTCAGATCGGCCTCCCTGAGTTCAACAACGCCCCTTTAAAGAAGCACCGGAGATGGCGTCCATGGAGCCCCCAGGAGGAAGATGACAGGGACGTTCTTTACCTGATGAGCCGGATAAGTTTTTAGCTCGATCCGGATTGACCATGATCGAGGTCATGGCCACATGCATCATGCGGGGGTGCAGCCGCTTCAGTATAGAGTCCACCCCATGTGGGATTTCAACGGGGATGATGACGCCACCCGCTGCGGCCATAAAGGGCCGAAATCGGTTGCTGATCTAACAAAGATCTTATCCACTTTGTACAAGCGAGAAGAGGAGGAATTCCTCCGCGTCAACCCGCAGGGCGGATTTTCCATGTACAATCCTCCGAGTTGGGTAAGCAGACTCTTTTTCTTGCCCATCTGTTTCACATTCCCATAGTTAAGTATTCAGTGTAGCGGTTTTATCGTAGGAGTTGCGCCAGGCTGTAAGGGAGATAAACAGCCCTCCTCCACAACCCGAAGACCCGGAGCGGTCCCTTGACCCGGCCTCCCAAGAGGATCCGGACATATCTGTGAAGTTGATTGATGGGGTATTTTATCAATCGAGCGATGACAATGCCTTGGTGGCCATTACGGCCGATTACCCTGGGATACTTCCAGCCTCACAAGTGACTGAGACCGAAGTCCCAACACTTCAAAAAGGGATCTGTCCTTGCGTGTTTATTGATCACCGTATAACAGCCATGTTTTGCAGGGGAGGTCCTCGAAGGTCGAGCCTATGGCGACCGGCCAGCAAGGGGCCGCGAGGCCAGGCAGGCTGAAAAGACCCGCGGTCCGGATTGAGACACCGGCGCAGCGGTATGACGCGTTGTCCTTATTGCAAGATATTATTCTCAGAGGCATATTAACGCCCATGCCCTTTTTCTTTTCGCTCGCCGGACTATACCTGGAGAGGCTACCAATCGCGCCTCCACAAGCCAGGCTCCAAGGCCGGATTCGAAGGCGGGAACGAATACAAGGCGTGCGCCGGGTGCTCCTCCGATAGAGGACGCGGATAAACTATCCGCCACCCATTCCGAGGTGGAAAGTGCCATGAACCACATGCGTCGCTGGAATGTTCTTCGTGACGCTTGTTTCTCCCAAGAGGCATTGGATGCCTTCAACTCGGGGGACGCACACCTCTGTGCCGCTCAAAATGGTCTAGCCAGAGCCACGGAGTAGTATGTAAAAGACATACGGGTGAGAAAATTTGATGATTATATATATCAGTAGCCCCTGAGACTTGAGACAGTTAGGATAACTGATTTAAGGATCATTTGTTATACAGGTTCTTACAGAAAAGAATACTCAACTGTCCCAGGAGCTGGAAGAGTGCAAAGCCCAACTTCAGGCCGCATTGGCCGCAGCAGGGGAGCCCAAAGAGACCCCCTCTGGTAACATATCTTTTGAATGATAAGTATCATATACAATGTGGTGTGTATGCGGATTTGACGATAAAATTGCAGATGACGCTGGAGTAAATCCGGATAAGCAACAGCTCATACGCCAGCTAAAGGCTGGCGAGAACGTGCTTACGAGGGTGAGGCAGGAGAAAAATGATCTCCAAGATGCCAACACCAAGCTTGGCGTGGAACTACAAGATGTTCGCGCCCAATTGTCGGACTCTGTTAAGGAGAATCGGCGGCTTCGACACAGCATATTTAGTAAGTGCTTGAACGAACTTTGAAAGAGACTTCGGCGAGGAAGCTGGCTGACAGAGTTATGTCTGTAGGTATGTTAATACGTTGTCCTGCCGAGGAAATGCCTGGTACAACGGGTGACCTTCTTCCCGAGCTCTCACAGCTGCACGAACGAGTTCGGCAGGTGATGCAAAGCGTCGCCCAGGCCTTGTGGCCATCCGTCTCCATACCTGAAGGCCTTGGAGAGCTTGCAGAAAAGCTAAAGGGAGCGTGGCGGCGCTTTCGATTATGGAAGATATCGGCCTGCCGTCAGGGCGCCAGGGAAGCCTGGGCGATGGTGAAGACACGTTACACAAAGGCTGACCCGAACCACATGGCCGAAGTCGGACCTGTGGGGCCTGATGGGAAGGAGATCCCTGTGAGCTTAGTGTACGGCCAAGTAGAATTGGCCGCAAAGTATTCCCAACAGGACTGTAGACTAGATAGCCTATTGGATGGTATTGAAGAGGAATTCAACGAGTCAAATTGACTATGTAATTTTAAAGTGACATGTATAATGCCTTCTAGCCGGATTGTAGATCGTTTGTCGTGGCAGAACTTTTCGCTTCAACCTCGATACCTGACAGTCCGGAGTGTATCCGAATACCCTCTCGGTTATGTAAGAACCGGGGCATGCATGGAGACGAGGCGTAGGGGTCATTAGTGCTTTATCAAACAAGTGCCAAACTAGTTATGTTATATTACATGGGTAGTAAGAAACATCTTCCAGGGAGAATAGTTCCGTTAAGGGTTCCTTTCCCTGGGTGAGCATGCCCTAAAGTGCATGTCCGAACTGCGATAACAAGCGCAGAAAAAGCACCTGGGGGCAGATATGGATAATAAATAAAAGTCACCTTTTGTTCACCGACTGAATATTCCCTTAAGAACGCTAGCTTTCGGCTTCACCCAGTCTGAGGTACACGTCCAGCTGACTCAGCGGTAACAATCATAGAGGTGCTCCCCTTATGCCCTAGCCGAATTAACGGGAACGTAGGGCATAAATACAAGAGCCAGGCAACCTAGCTTGGCCAAAACTTAAGTCATATCGATGCATATAATGGTGAAAAAAGGTACGTGTGGAAGTATAACACATGTGTTAGGCATGAGGCCTAGGTAAATAATTTAAGCTTCTGTGAAAGAAGCCCCCAGGTATGACGAGCGCGGATAGCGCGTCAGTTGCGTGCAAACAAGGCACGAATGGGCCCCTAAAGGCTGTGAGAGAAAAGAAAGGGAGAAAGAGAAAAATATAAGACAGATAGTGAATAAAAAATGGAAAGACGAAGGAGACGAACACAGAGTCCGGCATTAGGCGTAGAATCTTCGGAGTCGGGCTGCGTTCCATGGGTATGGCTCGAGTCGGTTACCCCATGCATCCCGCAGACGGTACGCTCCACCAGTTAGGACTTGGTCAATGATGAATGGACCTTCCCATTTGGGCTTGAGTTTGTCCTTTTTCTTGTCCGGCAGGCGTAGAACTAACTCGCCAACGTTGTAGGTTTTGGCACGTACTTCTCTGCTTTGGTATCTTCGAGCCTGCTGTTGATAGAATGCGGAACGAGCTTTTGCCACGTCACGCTCCTCCTCCAAGGTGTACAAACTGTCCTGCCGATCGAGCTCGGCTTCTCTTTCTTCGTACATGCGCACTCGAGGTGAGTCATGAATTATGTCGCAGGGCAGAACAGCATCTGCGCCATATACCATAAAGAATGGTGTGTATCCGGTAGTGCGATTCAGCGTGGTCCGCAGCCCCCAGAGTACATAGTCGAGCTCCTCTACCCAATGCGTGTTAGATTCCTTGAGGGACCGCACTAATCTGGGTTTGATGCCGCTCATGATAAGACCATTTGCTCGCTCAACCTGACCGTTAGTTTGTGGGTGACAGACGGAAGCATAATCGAGCTTGATGCCCATGTTTTTGCACCAGAGTTTTACCTCGTCGGCCGTGAAGTTCATGCCATTATCAGTGATGATGTTGTGGGGGACACCGTAACGGTGTACGACCCCGGATATGAAGTCTATCACCGGTCCGGATTTGGCCGTCTTAATAGGCTTGGCTTCTATCCATTTGGTGAATTTATCCAACATGACCAGTAAGTATTTTTGCTTGTGGGTTCCTCCTTTAAGGGGTCAAACCATGTCAAGCCCCCAGACCGCGGTGGGTGGCATATGGCTTTGATTTGCAAAAACCTGGCAACCAGCACAACGTTGGACCAAGTCCTGGGCGTCTGCCCTGGCCGTTGGCCAATAAAAACCTGTACGGACGGCCTTGCTTACCAGGGCCCGAGCTGCGGCGTGGTGCCCGCCGAGTCCGACATGAATTTCCGCCAGAAGATTCCGCCCCTCCTCTTCGGAGATGCACCTTTGAAGGACTCCGATGGTGCTTTTATTATAAAGCTCTCCCTCATGGACTTTATAGGTTTTAGATCGCCGGACTATGCAGCGTACCTCGTTTTGGTCCTCAGGAAGTTCCTACCTAGTTAGGTAGGCTAGGAATGGTTCTGTCCACGAGGCGATGCCTGCCATTATTACATGGGCTAAAGATGTTATTTTGTTGGCAGAACCTCCAATTATGTCAGAATGTTCGGTGTCGGGCAGTGCGGTTGGGTCCGGGCTGTTATTTCCTGGTTCCCCCTCCCATACTACGGATGGTTTGAACAGCGTCTCCAAGAAGATGTTGGGGGGACGGCATCGCGTTTTGCGCCGATGCGTGCTAGGACATCTGCTGCCTGATTGTTTTCCCGGGTTATATGGTGAAATTCGAGCCCCTCGAACCGAGCTGATATTTTTAGGACGACATTGCGATAAGCTGCCATTTTCGGATCCTTGGCATCAAAGTCTCCATTTATTTGGGATATCGCGAGGTTCGAGTCCCCGCGCACCTCTAGGCGTTGAATGCCCATGGATACTGCCATCCGGAGACCATGTAGAAGGGCCTCATATTCAGTTGCGTTGTTGGAGTCCGTATACATTATCTGTAGTATGTATTGAACAGTATCTCCTGTTGGCGACGTCAAAATGACGCCAACCCCCAGGCCAGCTAACATTTTGGAGCCGTCGAAGTGCATGATCCAGTTTGAGTATGTGCCGTACTCTTTAGGGAGTTTGGCTTCCGTCCACTCAGCGACGAAGTCAGCCAAAACTTGCGACTTAATAGCTCGACATGGCTTGTAATTTATGTCGAATGGGAGGAGCTCAATGGCCCATTTGGCAATCCGGCCCGTTGCGTCGCGGTTGTTTATAATGTCATTAAGTGGTACTTCCGAGGCTACCGTTATCAAACACTCTTGAAAGTAGTGTCGCAGCTTCCGAGATGCCATAAATACCACGTACATTATCTTTTGATAATGCGGGTACCGTGATTTGCATGGAGTAAGGACAGTGGCCACATAGTAAACCGGCTTTTGAAGGGGGGATTTGTGTCCGTCCACTTCTCGCTCGACAACGAGCACTACGCTTACTACTTGATGAGTTGCCGCAATGTATAATAGCATTGGTTCGCCAATGTTTGGCGCGGCCAGGACTGGGTTTGTTGCCAATATGGCTTTTATTTCATTGAGTCCGGCCGAGGCGGCATCCGTCCACTCAAAGTGTTCGGTGCGCCGGAGGAGGCAATAAAGGGGTAATGCCTTTTCTCCCAAGCGGGAGATAAAGCGGCTTAGACCCGCCACGCATCCAGTCAATTTTTGTATTTGCTTGAGGTCTGTTGGGGTAGCCAACTGTGATAACACTCGGATTTTGGCCGGATTAGCTTCAATACCTCTACTAGAGACAATGAATCCCGGGAGCTTTCCGGCTGGTACGCTGAAGACACATTTTTCCGGATTGAGCTTGATGTTATATGCTCAGAGGTTGTCGAATGTGAGCCTCAAGTCGTCTACTAAAGTTTCGACATGCTTGGTTTTAACAACCATGTCATCCACGTATGCCTCCACTGTTTTGCCGATCTGGTTTGCCAGACATGTCTAAATCATGCGCTGATATGTTGCGCCGGCGTTCTTGAGCCCGAAGGGCATTGTGTTGAAGCAGAATGGGCCGTATGGTGTGATGAATGCCGTTGCCGCTTGGTCAGGCTCTGCCATTTTAATTTGATGGTAGCCGGAGTATGCGTCGAGGAAACACAATGAATCGTGTCCTGCGGTAGCATCGATGATTTGATCGATGCGGGGAGGGGGAAGGGATCCTTTGGGCAGGCCTTGTTAAGGTCCTTAAAATCGACACACAAGCGCCAGGATTTGTCCTTCTTTGGTACCATCACCAGGTTTACTAGCCAGTCCCGATGTTTTATGTCTCTGATGAATCCGGCCTCCAATAGCTTGGCTAGCTCCTCTCCCATGGCTTGTCTCTTAGGTTCGGAGAAACGTCGAAGAGCTTGCTTGACTGGCTTAAATCCTTTTAGGATATTTAGGCTATGTTCGGCCAGCCTGCGTGGGATTCCTGGCATGTCTGAAGGGTGCCAGGCAAAAATGTCCCAGTTCTCTCATAGGAACTCTCGCAGTGCGGCGTCGACATCAGGGTTTAATTGTGCCCTGATGGAAGCTGTTTCTGTAGGGTCCGTTGGATGGACTTGGAATTTGACTATTTCGTCCGCTAGTTTAAAGAAGGTGGACTTGGATCTTTTATCGAGTATCACGTCGTCCCTATTCACCGTGGTGTGCAGCGTGGTTAGTTCCTCGGCCGCTAGGGCTTCGGATAGTGCCTCAAGGGCCAACACATCTGTCTTATTTTCGGCGCGGAGTGCTATGTCCGGATCACTAGCAAGAGTGATGATTCCGTTGGGCCCAGGCATTTTGAGCTTCATGTACCCATAATGGGGTATGGCTTGGAAGATTGTAAATGCCTCCCGCCCTAGTAGAGCGTGGTATCCGCTGCTGAACGGGGCCACTTCGAATGTAATTTCCTCGGACCTGTAATTATCCCACGTGCCGAATACCACATCGAGTGTGATTTTCCCAGCACATCGTGCTTCCCTACTGGGGATGATTCCTCTAAAGGTTGTGCTACTTTGCTCAATGCGGCTCCAGTCTATTTCCATCTTTTGAAGGGTTTCCTCATAGATGAGGTTTAATCCGCTGCCGCCGTCCATGAGTACCTTGGTCAGTCGAAAGCCGTCCACGATTGGACTGAGGACCAGTGCGGATGGTGCTCGGGCTGTTCGGAATTTGGGTTCGTCACTGGCATTGAAGGTAATAGCCGTGTCACTCCAATGATTTATTTCTGCTACGTGGCAGATTTCGGCCATGCCGCGGAGTGTTCGCTTGCGTCTATTATTTGACCCGAAGGTCTCAAAGACCGTTAACACCGTATTGTTGTCCACGGGATGGTGTTTTGTGGTTTTTGGGAGGAGTAGATCCTCGCCACTTTTGGCCACCTGCCGGAGTATCCAACATGCTCTAAGGCTGTGCGTTGATATTGCATCCGCTGTGCTATGAATTTTGCAGGGTCCGTTGAGCCATCCCTCCAGTACGGTTCCTTGCCCCGTAGAGGGCTTTTGCTTTTTGGTAGTTAACCCAGGTGTATTGTGATAATGCACCCTTTTGTTTCGGACTGGGTTTGTATTCAGGGCCGGATTATCCCAAAATTCTACTTCGGTTTTCCAGGCACTTTCCATCGCACAGTACTTTCATACTATGGACGCCAGGTCGGCAAAGCATGTAATTTCGCGACGACTTATGGCGTTGAGGATTCCCTTGTCCATGCAATTATTGCAGAAGAATGAAATTGCGTCTTCCTCGCGGCAGTCCTTTATCCTGTTTATGACCAGGAGGAATCTGGCCCAGTAATGGTGTACTGTTTCTTAGGGCTCTTGCCTAATTTGGGATAGATCGTGTATGTTTGGGTGGGTGGGTGGAATTGAATCCGAATCCTCACCCAATCTGAGACTCAGGGGCCAAGGAGTTTCCGAACTCAAAAGTTTGGATTCTTGGATGTTTTCCGATAAATCCAGCCCGCTGCCTGATTCTAGGTTCAGGCCTTGAGTGACGTCCTCCCCTCCGAGGGTATCCGGTTTGGAGGGGTCAGAAATCCGGACATAGCTAGTCCTTAGAATAGATGAAGGGTTGCCGCATTGTTCCTCCACCACTGCCACATGATGGGTGACCTGGGGAGAGTTGATCTCTCTCCGATCGGGTTTAGGCCCAACCTGATCATAGTCTGTAGCGACTCCCAGGGCGGCGATGAAATCCAAGAGCTCGTTTAGGGAAGAGATCTCCATTGGATCTAACTACTCGGCGAGTTCCGAGTTGATGTGAAGATTGCTTTCAATGACCCGAGAAGTCATCGTTGGCGCAGAGGCCGAACAGGCGGTCATAAGAAAACCACCTAGCCGGAGAGTTTGGCCGATAGCTAAAGCTCCCTCATCGATAATGCCGTCTTTAAAGACGGGATGAGACATCCTGCCTGGTGGCGACGGCACAGAGGAACTCTCAATGAAAGCACCAATGTCGGTGTCAAAACCGGCGGGTAGGGGGTCCCGAACTGTGCGTCTAGGCCGGATGGTAACAGGAGGCAGGGGACACGATGTTTTACCCAGGTTCGGGCCCTCTTGATGGAGGTAAAACCCTACGTCCTTCTTGATTGATATTCATGATATGGGTATTACACGAGTAGATCTACCACGAGATCAGAAAGGCTAAACCCTAGAAGCTAGCCTATGGTATGATTGTATGTTATGGTTGTTGTCCTACGGACTAAAACCCTCCGGTTTATATAGACACCGGAGAGGGTTAGGGTTACACAAGGTCGGTTACAAAGGAGGAGATATCCATATTCGTATTGCCTAGCTTGCCTTCCACGCCAAGTAGAGTCCCATCCGGACACGAGACAAAGTCTTCAATCTTGTATCGTCATAGTCCAACAGTACGGCCAATGGAGATAGTCCGGCTGTCCGGAGACCCCCTAATCCAGGACTCCCTCAGGCGGTGAGGCCTCCGCGGCATCGCAGCCGGCCATGAGAGGCAGGAGCACGAGGCACGACCGACGCTGCTTTGGGCGGCTGGAGCAAGAAGACCAGAGGTTGAAGAAGCACTACAGCCATTGGATGGACATCATACGGTCACTGGAGCTAGAATCATTCATATTGACTAATAAGTTGACAAAGCCCTCCGTCCCCGTCAACTTAGTTGGCCCACAAGTCAGCCTCCCACTATTGTGGGTCCCAGCTAGCAGGGGGTATTCATTTTTTGTGCGTAACAAGGAGGCACTTCCTTGCATGCGAAGATATAGCTGGTGGGTCCGACCTGTCAGCGGTGGGAACGTTTTTCGCGAAATACAGAGGCCCTTCCGGTGGGTCCCAGCTGTCAGGTGGAGGAATCATTATTTGCGCATAATAAGGACGCATTTCCTTGCATGCAACCATGGACCCAGCTGTCAGCCTCTCCGTGCATAGTCTACTTCCAATGGTGTCATTCGTTTACCACGTTGACCACTCTGCACCGAGTGCATCCAAGGTTGTGGACGACGGCGAGGCCCCGGACAACAATGAGCCGAAGATGGGAAGACGCGGGAGTAGAGTCGCAGACAGAGAGGTGTACGAGGGTTAACTGGTTCTGGTGCGGTGTGGTTTGGTAGTCGGTGGAGAAGAACAAGAGGTGTGGTGGGATGGCCTACCCAACGATGGAGTAGCACTTCACAGCGAAGCATGCTAAGCAGAGCTGCTAGTAGCAAGAGGCAGGAGCAGGTGGTCCCAGCAGCGTTGGAGGAAGAAGACGAGAGATTGAAGATGGATGCCAGTCGTTGGATGTAAATCCAACGGCTAACGATGTCAGAATCATTTGTTGACTAAGTTGACAACGACTTGCATTGGCTTCGACCTATTGGCCCACATTTCAGCCTCCAAAAATGTGGCACGTATTCAACCCATTTTTAAGAATTTACAGTCTTTTTTTGTGGGGTAGAATTTATAGTCCATTTGATCTTTTTTTGGAATTACAGTCCATTAGCTCGGATGGGTGAACAAATAATGTAACGTCCATGTGGCCCATTTATGTTTTTCCTAAAAAATTACAGGCCATTTGCACTTTCTCGAAATACACGATTTTGTTGGGCTTATTCTAATTATAATGTTGGGGTGGGCGCATCAATGTTATCAAAAAATAAACAGGGGATGGGCATTTTGTTATATATATATATATATTTAAATAATAAGTGATTTATTATTACATTGGTCCTTAAATCTTACCAAGCTTTTGTACACAATCACCAGGATTTTCGTTGCCAAAAAAAATCCAGGATTTTATTGTTAAGAAATTATTTTTATAAGTTAATAAGATGTGGGACATTGTTTTCTTACATATGTAAGTATCTGTTAAATATATGATGACAATAACAATAATATATAATAACATATACAATAATTTAAATATATATAATATAGTTAGAAGGGAAACATAAGTTGGACCAGGCATTCCTATTCTTATATAGAAAAATAGAACAGACCTATGCGTTTTCTTCAAAAATAATACATAAATTGGGTTGCCGATGTTTCAGGAAAAAAAACCTCGGATGGGAGGTCCATAGGCCGGTCGATACATGACGGACCTCAAGAAAATACAAACATGCTTATGGACCTCCCATCTGAGGTCGTGGGTTGCGCATGTTAAAAAAGAAGCCTAGACGGGGTAGTCCAAAACCTAGCTGAAACTTGCTGCCCTAGTGATAATAAATGATACCTGCCAGCTCCCCGGCTTCATTGTGAATTTATCTCCTATAGTAACTACGTTGAAGCACCTAAAAAATGTAACTATGTTGACAAACCCGTGGCCCCAATGTCAGTATAGCATTAGGAGGAAGTATTTTTTCGATGAGGCACTTGCTTGCGTACGGCCATAGACCTGGTGGGTTCCGACTATCCGCCTCTCCACGTATAGTCCTCTCCAGATCCCTCTCGTTTGTTTAGCATGTTCACAACTGCAGACAGCGGCGTCGCGGCGAGCGCACAAAGGCGCAAGAGAAGATCCGACCACCTGAGGAAGTGCCTTATTAGTAACGAAACAACTGAACTAGCCTAGTGGCCGAGTGACACTACCCGACAGCTGTTCCGCCCGGGTTCAATTCCACTTGTGCAGAGAAAATATCTCCATTTTTTTGCCTCTGCCTTTATTGACATGTGGGTCCCAATTGTCATCTATGCACACCACGTCCAACACTTGCCAAAACTTCGTCCCTCGTTTTCTCTATTTTTCGCACACTCGACATTGTGTGGGCATCTTGAAAATAGCATATCTTTTTGAATGTGAATCATATGATGATGTGCTATGCATGAATGTTGATCAGCATGATGTTAACTGGCTGGTAGTTCCAGTTTTGACCATGAATAAAACTTCCATCATGATTTTAACACTGTTTGAAAAGGCCGTGTTAATATAAATGCTTTGCCTCTGAAAGTTGCATTTTCTTATCTGAAACTGAACTTGGAGTTTCTTATCTGAAACTGAAACTTGAAGTTTCTTCTCTGAGAATCACCTGTCAGCGACCGAAAGGTAGGGGAACCTCTCCTCTCCATCATCTCCATTCCAAAACCACCATCTCGCCTCTCCCTCTTCTCCATTTCAAAACCACCCCCTCTCCTCTTCATCATCTCCATTCCAAAACCACCGTCTCGCCTCTCCCTCTTCTCTATTGCAAGACCACCGTCTCTCCTCCCATCTTCCAAAGCTAGCACCGGACCACTCAGAAGGACAACTATGGAGGGGATGCAGCAGTGAATCAGGAAGATCACCGGCGGCGACTAGGCAAAGTTAGCTAGGTTGAAGGAGATCCTTACTTGGTTTGACAATGAGTGGGAGATTTCGAGGACGGTGAGGGCCATGTGGCAATGTATGCGAAAGAGCGAGACAACGGTGATGTACTCCTCGGCGGCAGTCATGCCGCAGTCCTTCGAGTTCATCGAGTATCTCTGCTGGGTGATGGAGCAGACAGATTCGCCCGAGGCGAAAGTCAGGCGGAGGTGGTGGGCGTACAGGTCGAAGGTCGAGCACCCAGAGGATAACGAATCGATCGAGTACGGTGTGCCGTTCGTGAGGGTGCAGAGCCAGCCGGAGCCACATGAGTATTTGTTCTCCCACCGCAAGAGGAGGTCGGATGGCGTGACGTCACTTCCCCACCGTTCTCCACGGTTCCCTCGATGCTCGCCACGTTTCAACGGCGTTGCTAGGGTTTAAGGTAAGCTTCGCACTAACCTAATCTTCCATCTGTTCGTGCTTACAATCAGTGTGACAACTAATAAAAATCATGCTTAGAATTAGTCTCCGAGTACTATGGAAATCACCCTAAAATAGCTTTGGACCTTTGGGTCAAAGTTGTGACACTGTGTACAAATAAAGAAAAATTGATTGGTGCTTCTTTCAGAAAAGAGTACACGCCTAGAAAACTGCCAATATAAGCTAGTAGTATTTTTTTGAAGTCTAAGCTACTAGTATTTGGTTAGAGGATTTGCTGCCGAGAAAGATCCGTCCACAGTGAGCGCCACACATCCCACTGATGGTGGTGGATGCCAATGCTTAGATGGAGCAGGGTTGGTGTCGGTAATTTTTACTTGGCACCTCGCACTCTGCATATATGTCGGTTCCATCCATACATTTGTGTAGTTCCACCAAAATGCAGCTGAATAACCCTGTTTGCATAGATGATGAAAAGGCATACTTACATTATAGTGGCACTAGTTGATGAAACATACAGTAATAAACAGAAGAAAATATTACATCATACTAGAAATCGACCCAAGTCTCCCCGTACACCTTCTGCCAGTGATGAACATCAGTGTACATCGGTAGTACAAGGAGGGGCCTTGAGACATTCTAATCTCTATTTTTGTGCAGATCAACAAAAATTAAGAACCCCAGTTTGCAGAAACGCTTAAACATTAACTATGGGACTAGTTGATGAAACATAGATTAACAAAGAGAAGCACTTTGTTTATCTACATTGGAAATGAAATGATAGAGAGGACACTCGCTCTATTTTAATTGTATTATTACTTTATTTTATCAGTGACACTAGGGCCGAGCAGGTGGCAAACAAGGTGTACCATGCGTCGCAAGGATGAAGGCCGGGAGTGCTTAGACTGGGATGCTGAAGCTGGCTCTTTCAGTCCCTATCTTCCCCCTGATGTTTCTGTGGTAGAATTTGGGTTGTAATCCAAACTTGGTCGAGCTAGTGTTGCGTCCCCCTACCTGCCTAGCTTATGTGGCGGACTTGTCTCCTGCTAGTACCCAGTCCGTTCTAGTAGTAGTTGCATAACTGCCCGTTTACACTGAGATGTTATCGGATAATGGTTCTCTATGGTTGGGTTTCTTTAATGAAATCAGAGGGAACCCCCTCTTTCGATATATAAAAAAACAGTGGCACTAGTGGTGCCAAAAAATTGCCTCAAATAAATAGTGCCACTAGATTAAGGTGCAAAATAATAACATTACTGCTTTATCATGGCAGTGCCAAAACAGTAGCACAAGAGCAGGATCAACATGCAGGATCTTTGGCAAACGGCCAGACCAAAAAGGAACATACCTCGTGATGGGAACCATATCTGCAGTTAACGCCAGCGTAGAAGGGATGACACCAGTCACCAACATGGATGATTCAATTCATGGGACCTTTTGGTGCAGTTCACCTAAAATGAAGCAATGTCCCATGAGCTAGCAACTTCTTTTTTTTAAGAAAAGGGCTCCAGCCCCGGTTCCATTTCCATCAGAAAACGAAAACCACAGAGCTTCTTCTTCATTAGTTGCAATAAAATTGAGCAACATCAAGGTTGGTCATGAAGCTCCTGGAGAGTAGGCGGACCAGGACAGTTGCATCTCTAACGAAAAGAAGCAACTTATCTTAATGGGAAATTTAGCAGGACATAAGAAAAAGTGTCATTGATTCATATTACTGGAGGCATTACATTGAAAACAACATTGGTTTAATGTGTCCTTACTTTTAATAGTGTGACTGCTACATTTTACCAGTGGCATTACATAAGAGCGGCTCGGGGCAACAATCATCAGAAGATGATATCTGGGTTGGTCCCATTTTTGTTCGTTATATAGTGTCACGCCCTCGATGCGGCTATAGCTCCCACGTGTCGAGGCACGACTTAGAGACATAACCGCATTGAAAGCAATGTCGCAAGTTAGGCAATCATCACAACATCCCATGCAATATAAGTAATAAAAGGGGAGATACATAGTTGACTTACACTCGCCACGTCAATCAAAGTACATAAATAGCATACATCATCCAAACACTCATGGCCCGACTACGACGCCAAAATAGAAGAAAAACCCAACATGTGACACGGTCCCAATCACCCCCAACTGGGCACCACTACTGATCATCAGGAAAGGACACATAGTAACGCTGAGAGTCCTCGTCGAACTCCCACTTGAGCTCGTACGCGTCACCTGGAGCGGAATCACCTAGACCTGGATCTGGTGTAATAGGAATCTGTGAACCACAGGGACTCGGCAATCTCGCACCCTCGCGATCCAGACTATTTAAGCTTCTAGGAAGGGTAAGGTGAATATAAGTGGAGCTGCAGCAAGTGACTAGCATATATGGTGGCTAACTTATTCGCAAAAGAGAGCGAGAAGAGGAGGCAAAGCGCGAGCGAGAAGCTAGAGGAACAACCTGCGCAAGCATTACTCCAACACCGTGTCCACTTCCCGGACTCCTCCGAGAAGGGGCCATCACGGTAACACACATGGTTGATTCATTTTAATTAAATTAAGGTTCAAATTATCTACAACCGGACATTAACAAATTCCCATCTGCCCATAACCACGGGCACGGCTTTCGAAAGTTCAATCCCTGCAGGGGAGTCCCAACTTAGCCCATGACAAGCTCTCACGGTCAACAAAGGAATAGACCTCCTACCAAGATGTTCCAATCAGACTCGGCATCTCGGTTCTTCAAGACATTTCGACAGGTCAAAACTAATCCAGCAACACCGCCCGAATGTGCCGACAAATTCCGATAGGAGCTGCACATATCTCTTTCTCAGGGCACACTCAGATGAACACTACGTACAACTAAAACCAACCCTCGAGTTACCCCGAGGTGGCGCTGCAAGTGGCTTTGTTTGGACCAACACTCAGAGGAGCACTGGCCCGGGGGGTTTAAAATAAGATGACCCTTGAGTCTGCGAAACCCAAGGGAAAAAGGGGCTAGGTGGCAAATGGTAAAACCAAGGTTGGGCATTGCTGGAAAAGCTTTAATCAAGGCGAAATATCAAGATAACCCAACCGCGTAAGGAACGCAAAAATCCAGGAACATAACACCGATATGACGGAAACTAGGGCGGCAAGAGTGGAACAAAACACTAGGCGAGAGGCCGAGCTTGTTCATCCATTCTCTCTTGCTCATCGAGTTGTTTCTTTAGCTCCTTCAACTCTTCAGGTCCGAGCTTGTAAGGACGCTTGCACACAGGTTCCGTGCCAGGCTCAAGATCAATAATGAATTCAACTAGCCGGTGCGGAGGCATTCCTGGGAGCTCTTCTGGAAAGACGTCTTGATATTCGCAAATGACTGGAATTTGCGAGATAGCATCCAGTTCACCCTTCTCATTGAGAGAAAATAGACGGATGGTATCGTCACGAGCGGCAAAGACAATTACATCCTCAGATGAATGAGTCAATTGAATCTGCCTGGCTGCACAATCAAGCTGAGCCTTGTGCTTAGAAAGCCAATCCATTCCGAGAATAAGATCAATATCCGAGTTACCAAGAACCACCGGAGAAGAAAGAAACTTGTAATCACCCAATGTGGTAGAGACATCCGGGACGCAATTGTTAGAAGTCATTTGCTTGCCGGGAGCCACAATCTTCAATGGAACAGGAATCCTTTCGGTCACAAAATCATGCTTGGCCACAAATGGAGTTGAAATAAAAGAAAGCGATGCACCAGTGTCAAAAAGAACTTTTGCAGGAACATCGTTAACAGGAAGGTTACCCATGATCACATCTGGCGAGTCCTCTGCCTGAGCTGCATTCAGCAAGTTGACCTTGGCATGCTTGGGGTTATGCTTGACCACAGCTGTACTTGCCGATCTCACCGGAGGAGGAGGAGGAAGACGCCTCTGGTTGAAACACTTGTTGGCATAGTGACCCTTTTCTTGGCACTTGTTGCATGTGACCTCTGAGAGCGGACGGTGGTACGGAGCACTCGATCTTGGAGGTTGAGACGAAGACTTGTTCTGAAAGCCAGGGTTTGCTGGGTGGGAAGAACTACTGCCACCTTTGCTCTTCTGTTGATACGGCTGACGGAACGGAGGAGGAGGAAGCCAATACTTCTGCTGCTTGGCCACTTGAGTAGAGGAAGAAGGAGTAGCATCTCTGACTCGCTTCTTGGAAGCATCACACCTCAACTGAGCAGCCTCTTGCTTCAGTGCCAAGTTGTAGAACTCATCGTATCTCAATGGCTCAAAGAGGACAAGAGCGAGCTGAATTTCTTCTCTAAGACCACCCCTGAACTGGTATATCATGCTCTTCTCATCAGGTACGTCCTGCTTGGCAAAGCGGGCGAGCTTCTGAAACAACTTGTTGTAGTCATAGACAGACAAAGAGCCTTGATTCAAGTTGCGGAATTCCTGACGCTTACTTTCAACCACACTTTGAGGGATGTGATGAGCTCGGAAATCTTGACGGAAATCATCCCAAGTGATCAGACGTCCACCTCTGGAATCCTTGTACTGCTGGAACCATTCTGCGACTTGATCTTTGAGTTGGAAGGAAGCGAACTTGACAAAATTTTCAGGCCTGACGTTGCTGCACTCAAAATGCTTACCCAGATCCACAAGCCAATCGTCAGCATCGGATGCCTCAACACAATTGCTGAACGTCTTTGGCCCATTAGCAAGGAACTGGTTCAGTGTAGCAAAATGATTCTGATTGCTTCCTTGATTCCCTTGACTGCCTTGATTGCGCTCTTGGAGGATTTGCATGATCAACTATGTGTTTGCATTGGTTGCGGCCATCACAGCTTACCATGCCTCCGGAGGAGGTGGAGGTGCTGGCGGATCTTGATTCTGGTTCTGACTGGTGCTCTTAGCAGGAGCCATCCTGAAGAGGTTGAACACCGTTAGCACATAGACAGATAAATGAAACTGAAACCAACAGAATGAAAATTGCAACATAAAGTCTTCACATCCGAACAAAATGAACGAATGCATTTCTCTTGAAGTGGTCACATATCCATAATTGCGAAGCCACGTAGAATTAGGTAGAAGAAGTAAATCAACAAGGTACGACTCAAAACGGATAATCGGTAAGAAATCCCAATCTCAAACCAATATCCGTGGAAGAAGAACTAGAGCTACGAGAATTCCCACCTATGAAACTCCCGAAACTTTCCGGTTATGCAATCATGTGTTGGGGATACAGAGGAAGCATAATATCTCACCCAAATCTAGCAAATCCTACATCCAGCTGTATCCATCCTTCAACACATAACCAAGAAACCTTCGGAAACCATCTACCTCAACCTTCGAAAATCATCCGTTATACAAGTTATGGCGATACTCCCGAACTCCCACCCCAGTACTGGGTGGCGTCGAGGTTATCTCACCAACGAACTGCATAAAAGAGATTTTCGATGTCGGCGTACTAGACTCAAGTATTCCAGAATTGCAACGATAAAATTATGATGACAACACCTCGGAGCTCAACTCCCCGGGACACTTCCACTAAACCCCTGACAGGAGGCACCAAGACAATGTTCTCATCATAAAACCATCGGAACGATTCCAAGATACCCGCGTGATCCTAAATTTTTTTAGTGAAATTTGAGAAGAGAAGAGTCAAAACTCTACGTCAGGATGCCTTACCAGAGCGATGAGGAGACTGGGAAGTAAAAAGAATTCCTAAGCTCTCCGATATATAATTCCTAAATGACTCAAAACATTTTTCTAGACACAACTCGGCTGCTAAAAACGATCAAGCAATGGGGCTCCTAAGGTCGGGGAAGGCTCTGATTACCAACTTGTCATGCCCTCGATGCGTCTATAGCTCCCACGTGTCGAGGCACGACTTAGAGACATAACCGCATTGAAAGCAATGTCGCAAGTTAGGCAATCATCACAACATCCCATGCAATATAAGTAATAAAAGGGGAGATACATAGTTGGCTTACACTCGCCACGTCAATCAAAGTACATAAATAGCATACATCATCCAAACACTCATGGCCCGACTACGGCGCCAAAATAGAAGAAAAACCCAACATGCGACACGGTCCCAATCACCCCAAACTGGGCACCACTACTGATCATCAGGAAAGGACACATAGTAACGCTGAGAGTCCTCGTCGAACTCCCACTTGAGCTTGTACGCATCACCTGGAGCAGAATCACCTGGACCTGCATCTGGTGTAATAGGAATCTGTGAGCCACAGGGACTCAGCAATCTCGCACCCTCGCGATCAAGACTATTTAAGCTTATAGGAAGGTTAAGGTGAATATAAGTGGAGCTGCAGCAAGCGACTAGCATATATGGTGGCTAACTTATTCGCAAAAGAGAGAAAGAAGAGGAGGCAAAGCGCGAGCGAGAACCTAGAGGAACAACCTGCGCAAGCATTACTCCAACACCATGTTAACTTCCCGGACTCCGCCGAGAAGGGGCCATCACGGTAACACACACGGTTGATTCATTTTAATTAAATTAAAGTTCAAATTATCTACAACCGGACATTAACAAATTCCCATCTGCCCATAACCGCGGGCACGCCTTTCGAAAGTTCAATCCCTGCAGGGGAGTCCCAATTTAGCCCATGACAAGCTCTCACGGTCAACGAAGGAATAGACCTCCTCCCAAGATGTTCCGATAAGACTCGGTATCTCGGTTCTTCAAGACATTTCGACAGGTCAAAACTAATCCAGCAACACCGCCCGAATGTGCCGACAAATCCCGATAGGAGCTGCACATATCTCTTTATCAGGGCACACTCAGATGAACACTACGTACAACTAAAACCAACCCTCGAGTTACCCCGAGGTGGCGCTGCAAGTGGCTCTGTTTGGACCAACACTCAGAGGAGCACTGGCCCGGGGGGGGGTTTAAAATAAGATGACCCTTGAGTCCGCGAAACCCAAGGGAAAAAGGGGCTAGGTGGCAAATGGTAAAACCAAGGTTGGGCATTGCTGGAAAAGCTTTAATCAAGGCGAAATATCAAGGGGTTCCCATTATAACCCAACCACGTAAGGAATGCAAAAATCCGGGAACATAACACCGATATGACGGAAACTAGGGCGACAAGAGTGGAACAAAACACTAGGCGAGAGGCCGAGCCTTCCACCCTTTACCAAGTATATAGAAGCATTAAGATAACATAGCAACATAATGGTATCCCAACAAGTAAATAAATGTTCCAACAAGGAACGGCCTCCAATCTTCACCTGCAACTAGCAACACTATAAGAGGGGCTGAGCAAAGCGGTAACATAGCCAAACAATGGTTTGCTAGGACATGGTGGGTTAGAGGTTTGACATGGCAATTGGGAGGCTGACAAGCAAAAGGTAGGCATCGTAGCATTGGCATAGCAAAAGAGCGAGCAAACTAGCATAGCAAAGATAGTAGTGATTTCGAGGGTATGATCATCTTGCCTGCAAAGCTGTCAGAGTTGACTGGATCCTCAAAAGCAAACTCAACGGGCTCCTCGTTAGCGAACTCGTCTCCTGGCTCTACCCAAACAAGACAAACAAGCAACAAGGATACAATCAACCATGTGCAAGCTCAAACAATAAGATGCAATGATGGTATGCTATGCAGCATGCAAAATGCATGAACCTGGCCTCAACTTGGAAAACCAAGTGTGCCACTGGAAAGATGAGATGAAATCGCTTGAAAACGATATAAAGAACGCCAGAATCAGAGTTACGGTTTGAAAATGGCAAGCGATTCAAAATTGGCACCGGTCTGTGATTTACAGCAAGTCGGCCTCTAAATGCAACGAAATGAACATGCTACAGCACTCAAACATGGCAACAAAATACATGGCAGGGAAGCATTCAAGATGCTTAACAAAAGACTAGCACTGAGCCACGGCCAATTCATCCATTAACAGGTTCAAACAAGCATGGCAAAAACGCAAATGGTAAACAGATCTCAGACTTAGTGAAATTAACACTTGTCTGAAATTTTAGATCATATAGCCCTCTTTGGAGCAACAAAACAACATGCTACAGGACCTGATTATGACAAAGAAGAACATGGCATGGAGCTACTCAACAAGCTTAACAAAAGTCCCTTAGTGACCTTGAGCCAAAAGGGATCATAAAATATACTAACAAGCACACGAACATAGCTAAAACATAATCAGTTTTCAGACAGTGAAAACTGACACATGCTGAAACATAACTCACGAAGGCATGTTTATGAGCTCGATGCACTCACTACGATGCAAGTCATGGCAAGGCAAGCATACATCCATTAAGAAGGCACAAAATGTAAGCTAGACATGGCAACAACAATGGCATAGCATGCACGGATCAACTACAACAACATCGGCAAAATTGCAAACGAGTTGACAATCTGCCCAGATTCACAACGAAGCAAAAGTAGAGCTCGATTGACTCAAGCTAGGGTGCTCCATAATTGCAAACAAAGACATGGATGGATAGAACACTACAAGATTAACAAAACTCCTTTACTGATCATCCTCAAAAGAGGCACGGATCGCTAGGAAACAGCATGAACATATGGCATCATGAACTAAACAATCCCAGGACTTAGTGAAATTACTAAGTCCCTGAAAACAGATTTACCGAGTGCCTCACTTTGCAAGCTTGCACTAGTCACCACACACATCACAAAAATGCATGGGTTGCACCTCTGGAAAGATGACAAAATCCTTAACAAAACATATGTAGCACTCATGGGCATATCATGCACACAACAATCATGGTAAAAATGACGAGTCTAAGATGAAGTAGCAGATCTGACAATTAACTCACGAAGCCCTCTTCTAACAGCATTTCGGGCATCAAGATGAACTCTAATGAAAATGATGCAATGGAATGAAATGATGTACTCTTTGAGACGAACATTTTGATATGCTATATGCCCAAAACGGAGCTACGGATGCGGAGATATAGCATGATGAAGATTGCATAAAAATTAGGGTTAGAGAGACAAAAGTCAACCGAGGGGATCCCCAGATCCAGATCTGGCGCGGTTCCCGAATTCCGCCGGAGTCTCGCCGGAATTCCTGTTCACCGGGAAGGGGTCGCCGGACTAGGGGCTTGCGGGGGCGAGGAGAGACCGGAGGAGCTCGGAGGAGGCGCGGCCGGGCGAGGTAGCGCGGTGGCGGAGGCGAGGTAGCGCGGTGGCGGAGCTTTGCTTGGGCCGGCGAGCTGCGCGGCGGCCGCCGGCGATGTCTCGGGGCGGCACGGTGGCCGAGCGCGAGGAGAGGCGGCATGGGTTGGCGGAGGACGGCGGCGCGGGGTGCGGGGCGCGGCCCGGATGCGCGGAGGCGGGGGCCGGCCTCGGGCCGAATGGGCCAGCGGGGGTGGGAGGTGGCGCCTGCCACGTGGCAGCGCGGGGGACGATGGCGGCGGTGTCCGGCGCGCGGACGGACGTGTCCGGCGCGCGGAGATGAGATTTTTAGGGTTAGGGGAAGAATGAACCGCGAATTTCGGAGGGGGGGTGTATATATAGGCATAGAGGGAGCTAGGAGAGTCCAAATGAGGTGCGGTTTTCGGCCACGCGATCGTGATCGAACGCTCTAGGTGATGGAGCAGAGTTTGGTGGATTTTGGGCCAAAATGGAGGGGTGTTGGGCTGCAACACACACGAGGCCTTTTCGGTCCCTCGGTTAACCGTTGGAGTATCAAACGAAGTCCAAATGATACGAAACTTGACAGGCGGTCTACCGGTAGTAAACCAAGGCTGCTTGGCAAGTCTCGGTCCAATCCGGATATGTTTAATTCCCACACATGAAAAAATCTAGAAATGACCACCGGAGGAGAATGAAGCGCCGGAATGCAAACCGGACAACGGGGAAATGCTCGAATGCATGAGATGAACACGTATGCAAATGCAATGCACAAGATGACATGATATGAGATGCATGACAACGATAACAACACACGGAGACAAAAACCCGAACCCGAGAAAATAAATATAACTTAACGCCGGAAACGGCAAGAGTTGGAGTACAAATTGGGAAAGTTATATCCGGGGTGTTACATATAGCCACCTTATACTGTGTGAGGCTAGCAAATCTAGTGCTGGACTTACTTTGTTGACTTGTCCCCCAGTCCCCACTTTCTTTCCTTTTTCAACCAATAGATCGGGTTTATATTGAGTTTGTACTGCGTTCCCTTTATTTCCCTATTAGACCTAGAGACCAGTTGGATAGCCAGTCTCTACTACTTTTCGCCCCCATTATTTCCTCTTTCGACCAAGTCCTAGATTCAGGTAACAAATCTTCCCCCACCCCACCCCCTTTCTTCCTTGTTTGAAGCAAGTACTACTAGATTCGAGTGCATGAACTAGTTTTACCTCTTAAGAATAAAAAATTAGGTGGTTTTCGAACAGCCGATCGATCCTATCTACACGAGGGCGCTGAGAAATAGTAAAAGATACAAATGCAGCGATGTCAGGAGCTCGGGAAGTAGAGCAAGGCTGGTTTCGAAGGAAGTTATACCTGAGGGTCGTCGGGATGTCGCTAGGTGGGCGGCGGGAGGCCGGATCTGCCCACACTACGGTAGCGAGGAAGAAGGTGTGGGAGGCCCTCCCTCGCCATCGATGCTTGAGAGAGAACGGTTTAACCCTCACAATGATCCGAAGCACATGACACCTAATTTTGCGAGATGACAAGAAACCATTTTTTAGGTTTCTCACCAGAACTACAGCCCTGTACAACACAACCTGCACGATATGTAGATGATGGCCAATCCAGGCGTGTCTGCTGGAGTCTGGTCACATGCATGGACGAACTGATCTTCCGTGTCTTGCAGGGGTCGTCCAGGTACCAATGTATGTACTTCTATTAACTCACCCGACTTGCAGGGCCGAGGAGTGTGCACATGGTCGGTTCTCAATTGCGGTCCCACATGTGTGTGCAAACGCAATATGACGCGCGTTCCATTCAGAGAGCGGCATGCCAGACTGACCGACCATCTGGGGTGTGACACGAACGCGACGAGCGTGCTGTATACTCTGTACATGTGTACCGCCGTTTTCTTGAGGCTTTGCTCCATGGCACAATCCATGGATACAAAATTAGTATACTATACTATTTAAAAGTCGAGGGCAGGGCTTTTACCATGCGGTAGGTGGGGCAGTTCCGCCTAGTCGGTTCGATAGATATGCGAGAAGATGAGGGACTAGGCTGCTACAAACGTAGGGATGTGTGATTTGACAGTGAGTTACTGCCGGACAGGTGGGGCCAGGTGATTTGACTTGCCATTATCATTTTAACTGTGGCGCTACGACCGGATTGAGTCTCCCGATTCCTGACCACCTCCATACAGGTGCCTCTCCCAATGCTCCATCATGTAGAGGCTGGCTCTTGCTTGAGATCCCACTCCTCCACTTTTTCCTTGCCTCTTTCCCCAGATATGCAAAAATGCCATGTAAAGCGGGCTTATAGCCCACTATTGTACTTGATCCTACATGTGCTAAGCCTGCCACATAGGCATAAAGTCTGATTTGGCAAGTTAATTAAGAAGAGAGAGACTAGTTTGGTGACCGTAGGAAGAAACGGTGATAAGCGCGTGTACTTAGATAAAGCAAACTTAGGGGCTGTTTGGTTTGTGACTAATTTTGCCAAAGATTGCAACACCTAAGGTTAGGCAAGTTTGACCAACTTAGGTGAGTGTTTGGTTCAAGCCACACCTTAGGCAAGCCACACTTGGGCCCCACATGGCATACACACAAAAAGTGTGGCAAGATTCCCTTAGGCTTGCCAACTTATGGCTCTCATTTTGATAAACTAGCCTTAGGCAAGTTTGGCAAAAATGTGTGGCAAAGTGTGGAAATACTAGTCCTAGAACCAAACAACCCCTTAGCAACAAAAAACTAAGCACCTATGCATTGGGGACTTGAGTTGCTAAGCCATTTACTGCCCATAGCACCTCATCTAAGCACCATTTCATTGGAAGAGCTCACTCCTTGGCAAATGTAATAAATACTACGAAGAAAGAGATAGAGAGAAGTAAACAAAAAAAATACTATTATAGCCAACCTTATAGCTAACCTTATTGTATGAGTGACTAAATGATGACCATGTATGACATGCCAACATCAGATAGCCTAACGCACCGTGTTAAATCTCCAAGGGATCGACCGCGCGAGCGAGGCGACGACCGTGGTAGGCGCGACCATGATATGGGCTGCCGGCAGCTCTTGGATCTGAGATCGAACGGTCGTATGCTAAGTTGCTGAAAATTTGCAGAATAAAGCTCCAGGATAGGATATTCACCCAGAGGTCTAGAATCACGCCATGCAACCGTTCGATCTCACATCCAAGGGCTCTCGGAGGCCCGTATCATGGGAGAATGGAAAACTTCGTATCACATGTAATTTTCCCGACGCTTGACATGATATCGAGAGCCATTTAATTGGATGTTGAGTAGACATGACATCTAATTGGGGCCCCATAGTACCGTGCATGAATCTATTTATCCACCAGGCAAGCCACTACCCTGCCATTCGCACGCGCCCCCACTCGACATTTTTACAATCGATAAACCGCTCCTGGTCATCTTGTCCTTTCACATTACGACAGTTCCACTAATCCTAACCCTCCTCCCAAATCCATGGCGTCCCAAATCTCCATGATCGGCGGTGAGTATAAGGTTAGAACCATCACGAGCGATGAGTTCTACGTCATCTACACCGTTCTTCTGCAAAGGTCAAAGAATGCCTTGCTTGCTTCAAACGCATGTTCGAAAACTCAAATGTTGAGTGGGTCGCTGGGCTAGATGTTGAGTACACCACAGTCCTGGGAATCGAGAAGAATCTAAAGGAGCCAAAGAAGAAGAAGCCCGCCGTGATCCAGGTTTGCGTGCATGACTTATGCTTTATCTACCACATATGCCATGCCGACATTGAGTGCGAGGATTTTAAGAATTTCCTCAAGGAAGGCCGAGTCAAATTTGTTACTGTAGACTTTAGGAACAAGAAGGAAATCCTGGGTTAGATAGGCCTCGTTGTAGGCGACCCCTTCGACCTCCAGAAGAAAGGGCTGGTGTCCTCCCGTGATCAGCCTTCAATGCTGACCCTGGCAGGAGCCATGGTTCATCCTTCGTACGGTACACTGAAAAAACCTCCGTTCAAGTTTCATCATGCATGGGAGTGGAATGTACTAGATATAGACCACATCCACTACGCTGCAATGGATGGCCACCTTTGTTTCAATATCTACAAGGGTTGGATGAAGAGCAAGAGCCAAGTGTGAGGTTCAAGCAAAGAAGTATCGGCCAAGAGGAAGAGGGACAAGGACGAAGTCGAGGACATGGATGAGGAGTCCGAGTAAGGTGGCAGTGTCGTTGCTCATGGTGGTTCTAATGCAGTGTCTACTGGATTAGTTGCTTAGTTTAATTTCAGGTGTGCTTAGTTTTATTTGAGGGGTGTGTTGTGCTGAGCCCCCAGCAGAACTATGTTATGTTTCTTTTCGTTATATTTCGTACATTTCATCTTTTAGTTGGTATAGTACTACCACTCGTTTCTTCACATTATATACGTACAATATATATGGCCAACATCATATAGCCAGCAGTTTAGTTGTCAAAGAATTTCAGGGTACTTAGTTTTGTCAAAGAATTCCAGGGTGCTTAGTTTTATTTGAGGGGTGTGTTGTGCTGGAGACCATTAACTTATCATTGTGAGAATCGTCTTATTTTTGTCATGTAACATGGTCAACAGGTTTGACGTGAAAATAACAATGTCTAATGGCATTTCTAATATACGTTGCCTCCCCCCATATTTTCTTTACAGAGGCAACATAGAACTATATGAGTGCCCTATTAAATTTAGGAATTATTCCGGGTTTGTTTGGCCTTTCTTACACATTAATTGAGTTTCTGGTCATTTAATGTGCATAATTCAAATTTGAACTACAAGCACATGCTCCCGTGCACTAAAGTTGATTGAAAAATCACATGTTTGTCCTCGGGTGAATTTCTAGGTCACATGCAAGAAATGAGAATGAAATTCAAACATTTGGGCATCGTGGTTCGGCCGAGAACATTGAGAAGCTTGGTTTTAAAATTCTTGTAAATCCAAAACACGCCTGAAAATCATGAAACTTGGCATGGTGTCATGTCATGGTACTACCATGTTGTCGTAAAACATTTTGCAGAATAGGAACAAGTTTTGGTATAAGTTTCTTGCAAACCGGAGCTTCTCTCAAGAAGGCTCGTGGTTATGAGAGGGAACGTGTCACCTTTGTGTGCATAATTCAAATTTTAAATACAAGCGCATGCTCCAGGGCACCAAAGCTGGTTGGAAAATCACATGTGTGTCCTCGGGTAAATTTCTAGGTCCCATGTCAGAAATGGGAATGAAATTCAAACATTTGGGCATCATGGCTCAGCTGGAAACATTGAGAAACTTGGTTTTTTAATCCCTGTAAATCCGAAACACGCATGAAAATGATGAAACTTGGCTAGGTGTCATGACATGGCACCAACATGTTGTGGTAATTTTGCTGTCCAATTTGCGAAGGCGCACACATTAACAATCAACAAAGTCATGTTGGAACAAGTGATGTCACGTTACAATTGGAAACACAAGTATTATTGAAACCGTGGGAGTTCTATTTACCATTTACGTGCCGCCACGCGTCCCCTTTTGTTATTAGCTAGGAGGTGCCGTGCATGGTAGCTAGTTGAGTACGGGAGGCGTGCGAGCCCTTTGACCTCCATCCGCCGTCCACCTCTCTCCCAAGGTCTCCATTAATGGTGCCCGAGCCTCTGTTTAATGGCGTGGCAATGTCTCACTCGACTGAGATTTAAGAGAGAAAAAAGAAAATCTGAAAAGAAAATTTTGCATGGATCTTGATGTAAGATCCGACGGACCTATGTAGCATCTACTGCGACTTATAGCAAGACTGATGAATATATATAAGGACGACGAGAGTGGATAATAATTGTCTTACATAATTAGGAAGATAATTAAAAAAAGCCACATGCGGCTACTCCCGAAATACACAAGGGCAAAAGAAGAAGGAAGACGCATACAACGATCTGGCTCGCTGATCTCTACTTTCTTTATGCGCTGTAGGTCGCGGAGACTAGTTCTGGCAGCGGGCGATGATCTCTTTCATCAGTTTCATGTCCTTAATACGCTGCTTGGCAGCATCCATGAATTCCTCCACCAGCCTGTTGCGCTCGATGCGGAGCATGGCATTCTCGTCCATAAGTTTCTTGATGTTAACGCCCGTCCTCTGCAACAAGGCAGTAGTCTCCTCCTCCTGCTTCGCCCTTTCGGCGATCTTCGCCCTCAACAGGTCGCGCTCGCCCCGGAGCTTCGCATTGCGCTCCCCTAGTTGCTGGATGACGCCGGTAGCCTCGTCCTGCATCCTCGTCCAGCTGGAGATCTGATCGAGCTAGCTATGGACTATCACATGCATGCGCCTGTAAGAGTCCTCGCATGCCCGTGAGAAATTTTCCTAGGCCGCCGCGGCGCGGCGGGACCTCCCTGCTGCTTCGGCGGCACAGTGGGACATCTCTGCTGCTTCCGCGGCGTGGTCGGACCAGTCTGCTACATCGACGGCACGGCAGGACCTCCGTGCTGCTTCGGTGGCGTGGCGGGACCTCTGTGCTGCTACTGGTGCGCAGCTGGACATGTCGGCTGCTTTCGCAGCGAGGCGGGACATCTCTCGTGGTTCCTCTTCCATGCTCACCTCTCCCTGGTGGAAATCTCTCGACCCAGAACTCATGCTGGCTATGGCTTGGTTGACTTGATTGTTTTTTGTGGATGAGGAGTTGAGGAGGAATGTGCCGTCATCTTAGCATAGTAGTATTTATAACCGAGTACTACTAATACGCTCCTAAGTGGGAAACCGTTTAGGTTGTGATCGGTGTGAACATGTTTGCAATTAAATATAGCGTGGTAGTAGTAGTAGTAATTTGGAATATGACGAGACGCGCTCAAAATTTATTGACGGTTCTAGTTTCGAAGTGTGGCACTATTCTCGGATGGCGTAACGTCGGCACGTTTTCTCAGCCGTGGTGTAGCATATGCCATGGTACTAGTTCTTTTTCTACTGCTGTGTATGTGCAAAAACTGGCACCGTCGGATACATATCTTACGCTTGGCGTTCGACAAGAATAGCCTCGTGGCGAGCTATAGACTAGTCTTTTTTTAGTCGCATTACACCTATCTCTCGGGACTTCTCGCACGCACCATCACTGCTCCCTAGGTCGATGCCACCCACATACAGTTGTACTCTGAGAAGAGGTGCACGCACACAATCGTCCTCTCTCACACACGCATCTATAGCTACAAATTGTAGTGTTCTCAACAATCCGATTGGCTCTATCATAGGTTTCACGTTGCTCATTGGCCTTGGGATTGAGAAGTTTAAAACGCGGAGGCTGAGATGGAGGCGCGAGGTTTTGGTTATTGTGCAGGCCGCACACGGCACCAACACGACATGAGCTTCGTCTGCCTGGTGCGCATGCAGTCGGGTGAGTTGTTCAAGTATAGACACAACCAGGACCTCGTTGGTAACCGTGCCTCGATTTTGGCTGGTCATAGTGGAGAGTAGCATAGACTAGTTACTAGTCTATGTTACTAGTACCTTCATAGTGGGTAGTGTCATATAGTATATGCATAATTTGGCGACGAGCACTCTCTATATGTACCACCTTTTTTCTTTAATTACATCTTGTTAGTTTTGCTCCATGGTGCAATCCATCGATACTACTATTGTACAAATGTATATATTTTTTAAAAGGCTAGAGGGCGGGGCAGTCTACATTGGTCCTTTTCATGAGAGGCGAGGGCCTTTGTGATTTGGCGGCTCATTACTGCTGGAAGGTGGGGCCTTGTGATTTGACTGCTCGTATAAATGTGCCGACGACCTGAGGAGGAGCAAAGAACCGTGCGGTATACTCAAGTTTTCCACTAGAGTACGACGAAGGAGCATGAAACACGGCAGCCCAGTGCCATATCCTCTACTCTCTACTCTTATTATATATTACTAGCAAGAGGCATTGTTCTATTGGCGCTAAAGAATGATCTAATTTGCTAGTCGTCTCATTTTTAGCATTGTTCTATTCATGCCTCATAGAGAAGGTGACACGTGCGGCCAAACACCCGAAGCAAAATAAGAAACACAGGAGCAAAAGAAGAAGGAGGATTATCACCCCCCAAAAAGAAGGAAGACGCACACACAAGTATGGGGCGCTGCTCTCACTACATGAAGGGTTGCTGGCCGCGGAGTCGTAACTGCTTCTTCATCGCCTCCACGACCTCCATCTTCTTGCGCGTCTCCTCCGCCATCTTCATCATTGTGTCCATGACGCGGGATTTCTCGACGTGAGCCTTCATCATCTGTTCCACGGCCTCATTACGTACCTTGACAGCAGCCGGGTGCTCGATGCGGAGCTTCGCCAACTCCTCCTTCTGTTCCATGACGAGGGCCTGCAACATCTTCATCGAGGAACTACTATTCTCATGCAGCTTCTTCCAGCCGGCGTTCTCCTCCTTCAGCAGGCCGAGCTCGTGGCAGAGCTTCGCCTTGTCCTCCTTAAGTTGCAGGATTTCACCAGTCGCCTTCTTCTCCGAGGCAATGCTCTTCTTCAGCAGCATCACCAAGCCAGCGGTCAACTCCCCCTACTCATTGAGCTCAGCGGGCATGTCATCGAGGCTCTCCTTCAGGAGCTCCACCAAGCCGTGGATGAACTCCTTCTGCTTATTGAGGTGCTTATTGAGCTGATCGGGCATGCCGTTGAGGGATAACGACTCCAGCGCCGCATGTTCGCCTCCGTGTCTAGGGTGCTCCTGGGAGCCATCGCCTGCCCGTGAGAGATCTTTCGAGGTCTCTGCGTGGCGCCGAGCCCTTTTTCCGCAGCCTTGGTTGCTGCTCCCTTGTTACGAGTAGTTCTCGACCTAGAGCTCTGCACACCGGCCATGGCAAAAACGAACGAAGAAGGAGGACTTATGAGGAGGAAGGTAGAGTAATTTTCGGTTAGGTAGTTCCCCTTTTTAAAACCTAAGTAGTAGCACTAGTACTAAAACCTGCATAGTGGGAACATGTTCAGGTTTGGTATGTACTGGTAGGTGTGAGCAGGCTTGCACTTAATTTTAGCACTAGTACTTTCGAATGTGATGGGAACAAGGTAAAGATTAATTGATAGTTTTTGGTTTCGAGGCCCGAAATGGCTCCCGATGAGTTTAGCGGAACATAAATTTCAAGTAGACTACATTGCAGATGCGTAAATATTATGTTACTATCAAAAATCGGCACAAAATACGAAGGAGACCAATGGAAGTACTACTAGCAACCCATGATTAAACTACTGCATGCATGCAGTACTACGCGCATGTCTTTCTTCCGCCCTCACGCCCACTCAATTTGCAAGCGCTATATTAATTGACCATCAATGAAGTGAAGGACTTTACACGCGTCAAATTATCACATGGGGTGGATCTTGGTACAAAATTGCGTCCGCCCGTGTACCCGCGTGTGCGTGCGAGGGAATGAGTGCATGCGTGGCGTGTGTGCACATCTTCACATCGTGCATGTACCGCCAGTGCGTCTCAGGGAGGACGAGTACATTCTTCTGGAACCAGCAACGCGTCACTGTGATCAATCCACACAAGGATGTCGCGACAATGCCTCCACATGTGCCATGTGGCTTCATGAACTGTAAGAGAGACACTGTGTAGCGTGCGATTGTGTTTTGCACATACTCAAAGTACTAGTAAGGTACACGTGCATTGCACGTGTCAGATTTTGCAACCAAATTATGAATAAACTAGTCGTCAACCCGTGCATTCGCACGGCTAGGCCCACATAAATTAATTATAGTTGAATTTGATCTAATAATCATTTTTTACTTCAAACTATGCTCAGAGTTATGCAATGATATATTTAATTTGATTTTGCAACCAACTGGGATGGCTTATACTTATTTGTGGTAGCCATGTGATGGAAATGTTTCATTTATCTGTAGAATACAGTAACTTAGATGCTTCACATTCGGTTATAGTACTACTACGGTTGTTCCATCTTAATAGAATCAAAATGGTCATGCAATAGCTTGTGTGGTTCTAGAAAACAACAATAGATAATTATTATCTTTTCTTCGGCGAAGTAATACACCAAGTCAATCTGATACTAAAATTTATGCACCTTATGAACTGATGCTAACATTAAATTCTTGAATAATTTAGCACTAAAAATATGCAAGACACCATGCTTGTGTACAATATTGTTAAAGTTTACAAAAGTTGCAATCTTCTCATTAAATGATGTTGTGACCAAAGTCATCTTTGATGATGATTGTAACCCACAAAATCTCAAAAATTAGTGCTGCTCCATAGATTTCTGTATTGCTATGTTTATTCATGAATATAATATAGCAAGAAACTTATTGGTTACTAATATTGTGGAAGTTGTCGGTTTGTCAATTTTGTCTAGTCTATATGCACAGAAGCAGCATAATTCGCAGTGTTGTTGTATATTCTTATATTAGTATAACCAAATCTTCAATAGTTTGCATTGTGGAAAATGCTTAAAATAATCATAATCTTATTAAACTTCATTTGGTAAATTTGAGCTAAATTGATACTCTTGTATAATCTGATGCCAATATATGAATTTCATGAACAAATTAGCACCGACCAATTGCACATAAAATGACCACACTTGTACACAGCAATATTGGCAAATTGTCTAATGCAACAACCCAATCTAAAAGAAAAGTATATCTACATATTTTTTGTATCACCGTATTTCATCATGGATGTCAACAGAACAAACTATCAACATGCACCAACGAAAATGGCCTATTAATACATAAATGTTTATATTTTCTGCTAGTTGACAATGTTCATGTAACAATGTTTCTGGCAAAACCTTCACTAATACTATGTTTTACCTTTTCATGCCATAAATCTAGTTGCATGGCAACACCGTCGGTATAGAAATACATAGCCATGAGGCATGCATATAATACATTGCTTGTTTCTTTCATAATCAGCTATAGAGATAAAACAATACATCTATTGGAGAGCAGGTATACTTGATATGAGTGCGAACAACATCAACAGGTATGCTCGAAAAAATAATACTGAATTGGTATTGTTTCCACGAAGTATTACTTGGGTCCAGCTAGATGTACTGGCCGCCAACTTGTACGTCCAAGTAAATAGGACTTACCTCCCGCAGCAGGTAGCTGTGTAGCAGTGCAATGTTAGATATCCGCCGGGAGAAGCTGGAGAAGTCATATTTAATGACATTAGGCAATAGAAAAGGATCAGAATGGCGGATGTTGACAGCGAGAAGAGAGGATTTTGGCACAGGGTGCAACTCACATTACACAGAAAGGGGCGTGCATGTAGTTAAGCTGACTTCCCAAGCAGCTTGAATGATTCTGTCCAGGTGCCCTACTAGGTAAGTACATGCGTAACGACGACGGTGGTCAATTCCTTCCGGCTCAAAAGGCCTCGACGACGGTGGCGAAACGGCACGACGCAGCACTGAAGCAGCTTGTCACCGACAGTCTGTCTGACATCTCGTCCATGGTGGAAGTACGACACATTGTCGCCTCGGCTACAGGACATTCACGGCGGTTGTGCGTCAAGGTGTCGTCGCGGACGGCCAGACCAACTCCCCGTCGACAGCGCGCCCAGACAGCAGATGTACTGCTCCTTGCAACTGCACCCGCTCGCGCCAGAGCCCGTTGCCGCCGTAGCAGCGAAACGGACCGCTGGTCCATGGCGGCGCATGCCACGACTACTGGCTGGCCGGATTCCACAGTCATGCCGCCCGCACATTGTGCTTTTTTCTTTTCATGAAATCATAATTATATTGCTTGTGCCATTGTCTTTGTTGGGCGTCATAGGCTCACAGCTTGACTCGTCCATCGCGTTGTTTGTCGATACAGGATGCAAGACTTCAGTATGTCTCGTCGCCATAAATATTTGTTCATGGACATAGGCTCGGAAAATACCATATGTCCTTCAAGGCACTCGAACTGCATAATCTTCAACATCATTAGCTTAATCTCTTTCAAGATTAATTCTAGAACTTAGTATTATATAATAGTTTGGCCTAGCATCAGACTTCTACAACATGTAGCATCACGAAGTAGGCATGCATGGGAGTCCTAATTCTAGAACTTAGTCATCACGAAGTAAGCATGTATGTGAGTTCTCTAATTGATCAACCAAGCTAGCGAATGGCTATTCAAATGCATATTCTATGCGGGCATGCATCTCACGCTCACCCTGAGGCGTATGACCGGCCACCGGCATCGTCGTCTCCTATCAACACGCCTGCTGTCTCATGCTATAGCAGTACACACCTGTGGTCTTGGCGAGGACGCGTCGACGGGAAGTTGGTCCGGCCGTCCGCGACAACGCCTTGGCGCACGGCCGCCGTGAACGTCCTGATCCCTGGGCCAACTACGTGCCATGCATCCATCATGGATGAGATGCGCTGCCGATTTGGATTGACGTCTACAGCGACTTGTGCTCACCTTTCCTCTTTTTTTCCTTTGCATGTACTGATCGCCATGATTTGATTTTGAAGATGTAAAAGCAGAAAGTACCGACCACGCATCCATTAAAATCAGGGCGAAGAGGTTAGAGAAAGAGAAAAGCTTACCATACACACAACCGTCCAGCCTTAATTCAGGGGTGAAGAGATTAAATAGGAGAAGAGAGAGAGAGATTAGAGACCAGACCCAATCAAGGAGCGTGAGCATAGGAGTCCTCCTGCCGCACATGGCTGCTACAGGGTATGCTATTGTTTTTCGACTGGATACTGATTTATGCTAGGTCATTCTACGGATGTAGATAGATCGTGTTTGCTGGTGAGTTCTTTTTAAGGGATACGATGCTAGTCATCCTACGGATGTAGATATATCATGGTTTAATTTGATGGAATTTTTTTTTGTCCTATCGAAAGATCTACACCGTAATAATTTGGTCCCACCAGATTAACGGTCCGTAAATTCTAATTAATGTGGGAATTTCTTGGGAGTCTGTAATTAGTATAGGTATAGATACCACACTGTAGCATGTAAGCTCTGAGTCATATATGCCTGATGTAGACCTTCGTTTAATTCTTATAGTTCATCTCATTCAAAATCAATTAGTTTTTATAAAAAAACTAGGGCCTCTTTGATTCGTAGGATTTCCAAAACGCGGGAATAGGAAGAACATGGGATTAGAGTGGAATGTCGTCTTGAATCCTACAGAATGGTACGAGTGTTTGATTGTGCATAGCAAAAACGCAGAATTCTTTCAAAGAGGTTTGAGTGGATGGGATGTTTCCTATGAAATCTAGTGCAAATGAATCATATGGAAAAATTCTTATGGTTTACAATCCTACGAATCAAACAACCAAGATAGGAAAAATTCCTAAGGATTAGAATCCTCCAAAATTCCTTCGAGAATCATTTGAATCAAAGAAGCCCTTAATCTATTTTATGATTCATGGAATTGTGCATTGTAAAGCATAAAGTAAAAACTAATAATGACAATTCAACTAGAAAAAAAGTTTGGGCAATTATGATACGAAAGATTCTAGAACAAAGGAGAACCACTGTTGTTTTGAGATTTGTGCATTATGCTTAAGTTCAACCATGGAGTCTGCTAGATTGTACATGTGGAAAAATCCGGTGGGGGGCTAGAAGATGGTGCGAGGGGCCAAGTGGAGGAAGACTATGAAGAAGTGCACAACTGCGAGATCTATATTTAGAGAGAGGGGGTGAGAACGTGTGTTGTTGCGCGCAGTGGCGGAGCCATGAAAAATGTCCCATGAGCTAGGGGGGCAAGCATTGAAAATCCTTTACGAGGAGGGCTAATTCATCAACTTAAACCATTTTTACCAGCAATTGTCTAATGGTCACTTTCATATTAGCCTCGATATATAGTGATGTTAGGGGGGCAGGGCCCTTGCTGCCCCTATCTTCGCCATTGTGCGCGCGTCTAAGAGATGAAGCGGAAGGCATGGATGATGAGAGGGGGGCGTTGGACATATAATTAATGTGGGTGTATTAGCTATATATGTAATCCTATATGGAGAGGTATAGATTGATCGATGTGGACGTGGGAAAGAGGGTGAGACCTCACTAGATATATGGATTGATCGGTTTATGTGGAAAACTATGAAAGACCTAGCTATATACACACACACATAGAGGAACATCGATCGTTGCACATGCACATGAGAGATAAAGAATGCTCGATATGATGGATAGGGATGTGTGTGTGTGCCTTCATGGGAGACCGACCTGAAGAAAAAAATTGCATGTGTGCGATGGATAATGCCGACTCGTAGTGTGTGTGAATGCATGCACGAGAGAAAGTTAGTAGTACAATTATAAAGAGAAGACCAATGTGTGGGTGTAAAAGACTAGGTGAGGTCATAATCAATGTAAAGTTGAATTAAAATATTTGAATAAGAGATCATGATGTTTGAAACCCATGCATGCATGAATATAACGGAGATCTACGCGATGTGGTTTGAAAACGAGCATGTTGTAATGTATACACATTGAACAAGGTCAGACTGGTTTGAATTTGAGATACCGATGGCAGACATTGCTTGGCCACATTACATCCGTGCATGGACATACTATTCTAATTGGAGATGATGGGTGGCTTTCGGATCACATATCTATATCTATACCCCTATATATATATATATTATATTTTATATTTTTTATATAGTGTGCAAATAGCTTTAACTTTGAAATATGGTGATTGGATGAGGCCAATCCGATGGTGTAGAGCTGGCAAATTTGAGTACTACTAGCTGTTGGATGTCATCTAGATTCCACCAGATTTTGCTACATGTACAATCTAGACGACTTTATGGTTGAACTTAAGCATAATGCACAAACCTGAAAACACAAGCACTTCTTCTTTGTTCTAGAATCTTCTGTATCAAAATTGCCCAAATGTTTTTCCTCATGATTTGTTTTTACTTTATGCCTTACAACGCACAATTCCATGAATCTTAAAATAGTTTAGCTTTTTTATAAAAACTAGATGATTTTGAATGAAATGAACTATAAGAATTAAACGGACATCTACATTATGCATATATGATTCAAAGCTTACATGCTATAATATGGTATTTATTCATAATTTGGTTGCCAAATCTCATGCGTACAATGCACGTGTACCTTACTAGTCTAAATGGTGTCTGTGTGTGTTGTGCGTGTTAAACACATTGTACATAGTATATCATACTAGTCTAAATTGTCTTTTTTTATTTTGGGTACACGTTAAGCTTGTTCTCCCAAAATTTCAAGTTACGCCTTGTTATGCCGAAATTTCAAGCTAGCGTCGCTGTCTATCGTGCTGCGAAACTCCCGCATCTTCAACCTGTGCCTTATTACTCCGAAATATTTAAGATAAATTTTTGTGTCGTTGTGCTCCGACAACTCCCTCCATCTCAACCCGCACCTTGCTATTCCAAAATTACAATGCGCGCGAAAAATTTCACCTCCTGTGAAATCCCGACACGTGAAATGCCCGTGATACCCCTGAACCAAAAGAACTGCCTCAAATCGGTGGGGGTACTTTCGTAACTTACCCCACATTTCAGACAAGTGCTTCCCTAAGCCATGGTCCCCCACTCCCATCCCATCCGCCCACCCATTCGTACACCGAGGCCGGCAAAACCTGCGAAGCCCCACACCCTCCTTCGTCTGCCACCCAGCCGGAGCCTCTTCCCCGACGACGTCGTCCACAACAACACCTCGACGTTCCTCATCCACCGTACCGAATAAGGATCCGTCGTCGATCTAGTCGTCTCGCCAGTTCAGCCACCCCGTCCTCCACCTCCAAGGAGCTGCCCTGACGTTCCCCTCGTCTTTCGCGCCACCTCCGTTCCCACACTGCCGTCTTCACCTGCACCACCAGAAGAGCATCATCATCACCATTTTCTCGGATGAAGCTGCGGGCTAATCGACGCCACCAAAGAGGTTGTACACTAATCGCCGCATTTTCTTCTTAATTCGATCTCACGGTGCTGCCGGCGCTCGGTCCTGAGCCGACACGGCGCGGCTCTATCCACGGCGGCATCGCCGGCCACTTCCTCCACGGCGTCGCTCCCTCGGCGATGACTGACGGTGTCCTGGACTAGGGGGTACTCACCACGTCGTCTCCCGACCAGTGGGTCGGGTTGAGGAGCCCCACGGCAGTTCACTAATGGGCCAGTTCGGACAGCCGATGACATATATGAGGAAGATTCCACAAGACTTGGTGATCAAGACAAGGACTCCTCTCCACCGACGTATTCGACTAGGACTCTTGTTATCCTAGGCCTCTGGTATGTTATATAAGCTGAGGCTAGGCTAGTCGGTAGATTATGACATTACTCATTGTACCTGTAGGGTTCAGACCACAACATACGATCTCGAGGTAGATCAACTCTTGTAACCCCTATACTCATCAAAGTCAATCAAGCAGGAAGTAGGGTATTACCTCCATCGAGAGGGCCTGAACCTGGGTAAACATCGTGTCCCCTGTCTCCTGTTACCATCGATCCTTAGACGCATAGTTCGGGACCCCCTACCTGAGATATGCCGGTTTTGACACCGACAATGGTGCTTTCATTGAGAGTTCTGCTGTGTGATCGGCAAAGGATCAATGGCTCGCCCGCAGATTAACTGCAATGCCGGCATCTTCGTCGCCAGCTCGACTGGTCACCTTAGCTCGACCGAGGAACGTGCTCTATCTCCGATCGTCATGTTCGGACGGGGTCCTTCATCAACATCAACTCCGATCTCTATCAAGATCATGTAGGAATCATCTATGGAGCTCGGGGACTCAACGTCAACATTGCCCTCGGGCGACCGTGCTGTTTTTCTGAACAACGGACTTGTATCCGCAGCCACCACTTCTTCGAGCATCACTTTGACGATTCCTTTGGTGGAATTGTGCAGAATTGAGTCTACAACAACCATGCAAAATTTCGTCGAGTTCCGATGGAGGAATCTCCGACAATCTATGATATACCGGAGCCTGTCAAATCTGGACGGGAATCTAAACGAGTTTAGGGCGTGGTCTCCATCACCTAGCTCGGACGTCCTTTGGAAGATACAACTGTTGATCGGCTATGGAATTCCTATATCTACCACCCCTCAAAATTTCAGCTCGATCTGACCTTCCAAACTCCGGGAACATTCCGATTAGTGCACACTTTTCGGATATGTTTTCTGCGCGAATACGGATCCGACCAAAATTCATGTTTCTTTATGAACATGATATTGGACAACCTTTTTAAAGGAATTTTCTCCTAGGGTATTGTGTGTTGTTTTTAAGATGTACGCATAAAAGTTTAAGCCTTCTTTGAGGCACTATTCACCAATGCGCTGGTGTCACACCAGTCCGGTAACATTGCTCCACATGTGCCGACCTGCGCTAGATAGATTGCCGCTTCATCGAGCCGAGCCTAACCTTATCGGATTATCTGCTCGGCAAGCCGAACAAGAGTTCGGCATCGCGAAGGATAAATCATCACCAACACCATCGCCCCATGGATTGCACGGGTCAGGCGCACCGACATCGCCGCTCGGTCACTTCATCAATCCGGCATTGACCGCATCACAAGTTATGACCAGCGTCGGCATGGCCGCACTGTTGCTTTTTCAAGACGATGTCCTTCACACCGAACTGCTTCAACACCTCGACTGACATGGCAGCTGCAATGTCTCCTTACTGACCCGCTCCGTCATCTCGGCTAGACCGGGGACTTTGCTATTTCTTCATCAACATAGTCCGGTGACTTTGGCGGCACCAGCCGACCAGCTTCGTCACGTTAGCTGGACCGGGGGCTTTGCCTCGGTGAGCCCAGCTTTGCCAGCACCTCCATGCCGTCGCTTTATCGCCCATTAGGCAATGGGTGTGCGGATCGAGTCCCAATTTTGGGAGTAACCTTTCTTCAGATTGCTACAATAGATAAACCAGGTGCTGTTAATCCTAGTATTTTTTCTTGCTTGGGTTTATTTTTCCCAAGGAATTGTTACTTTGGTTTGTTTCATCATCTGTACACAGGTGTATCAAATGGTGGCCACATTAACAACGGCCGCGTGGTGGTTCAGTCAGTCTTCGTATATAGTTTGGCGAATGCTGCATCCGGAACTCAGACCGGCCTGCGAATTCATGCTTGGCCACGCCTTCACCGCGTCACGCCGATGCCCTGCATCGACATGACTTCGGCGCTAGGCCACATCTCTTTCAATAAATTATTTTTGCAAAAAGCAATTATCCTTTTTGGACCACACTATTTTATGTGTGCAGGTGATCGACTTCGACTGCGTCACGCGGTCACTTTGGCAAGCCGACGTCGTTGTCCCAATCGGCTCGCATGATCACCTTGTTGGTCGAATCGCCATACCAACATGTTCCCTCGGGGACTTCGGCATCACTGAGAGAGCTCTACCTCATTGAGTGTTCGACACACGGGCCATAGTTCTTTTATTACTCACTTTGCGTAAATTATTAATTATGCAACAATTTTTATTATTATTCCTATTATCTCCGGCTTGCACTATTTTCTATCCACAGGTAAAGGATTCGAGTTGGGTAGCGCTGTCACCTCGGCGTACCGATGTACCACATCACCTCGGCTGGACCGAGGGCTTCGTCATTACTTCATTAAGCCACGCCGGACTTCGGCATCACACTGCCGGCCTACATTGGACGCGCTATGTCGCCACTTCGGAGTGCCGAGCTCTTCGCTCCACCACCTCGGGACCGGCTTGGAGGTTGGGACCTTGTCCCGCCGTAAGCTCGAGCCGTGCATCGACACCGAGCACATTAACTAGCTAAGTTGCTTCCATGCTTGAAAACCTTAGTTTTAAATTTCGCTCGGTTCGACCAAGCATTATGCTTTTTTGACAAAGAGTCATTTGTGAAAAACTTTCTTTGTCAAAACCTTGTTTGTTGCAAGAAAATTCAAATACCCCATTTACTTGGGGGCTTCCTTTACGAAGCCTTTCCTCTTGCATATGATTATACTTGTACGGCTTCGTTCCTTGTTCGTGTATTACACCACAATATGCACCATGTTGACTTAAGTGTTTCGCAAGCTGGGTTGTCTGGCTCCTATGCTTACCCCTACATTCCCGATTGTTCGGTTAGGAAGTAAAGGGAGCACCTCTGCGATTGTTACTACCGGGCCATCCGAGTTAGCACCTCAGACTGGGTGAAGTCGAAAGCTAGCGCTCTTATTGTTTTCAATTATGGTCGGCACACAACGGAACTCATTAGTACAAAAAATCTATTGCACAAGTCTCATAGTAACAATGAGTAACCGAAGAAAGGTATCAGTGGAGGTGCTATTTTCTTCGAAGATGCTTCTTACACTTCGTTAGTAATATAGCATAAGCTCCCTGGGCGCGCTTTGTCTATTACAGCCTTATGGCCTGATTTCCTGGTCATGGGAAACACCGTCGATACTCTCGACAGGTGGAGTACATGACACTTTTCGGCCCCTGACCGAAGAGAGAGAAGCCGACGGTCGGTTAAGACGCGATTAAGGTTCGGGTGAACACAGATATGATATAAGTACATCAGTACATACAATCATTATATATAAAATTCTTTTACCCATGTCACTTGGGGGCTCTTAAAATTTATATGAGTTGTTTTATAGTAAATGTGTTTTCTTCTTGGTCGTTGCAAAGTCTTTTTCTACCGCTCCTTTTTCGACTCGAGTGTATGGTCAATAGCCGGATAGCCTGTCTTCTCTCTAAAAGCCGCTTGAGTTTAGTTTGCTAAACTGACCTCAGAGAAGTACTCCACCTTTGGGGTAAGGAGCTTGAAGCCGTAGGCTGACCCGCGTGAAGTCTTGAGATCGGATGTGTCATGTTAAAGCACGACAGTAGCACATTTTTTCCAATTTTAGGATAGGCACCGAATACTTGATCTTGTCCGGACGTCAAGTTTTTACTGACATTTTTTTGTTTTCCAAGCTTATGGCACTTTTAAACTACTTGTGTGTTTCCAGCATAAGTCTCGCAGTGCAACGCCGGACACCTTTAGGGATTCGGCAAAAACATTCTTGGATATTGCCATACATGCATCGGTTTCAAATTGTGTCTTTGGTTAAATAGTTGGGTTGCCCAGCTCTTGCGCTTGCCTCCTACGTTCCACATTGTTCGGCTAGGTGTGCAAAGGGAGAACCACTGCGATTGTGCTTCCAGCTCGCATGGTTAAGCACGTCAGTGGAGAAAGCCGAAAACTGACTATCACAATAAGCGTAAACTGGTCAGCGATCCGATTACTATGTTAAATGACGGACCGATCATAACATTGGTCGAAGTGTTTATGGCTTGACCTCGGCTATCGCCGAATACTAACCGGGGGCTCGTAGCTAGCTTCCCCAGTTTAAAAGCTCCTATGACTAAGTGAAAGTTATAAAGCCTGCATATCTGATCGCCTCGTTTAAGCTCACACAACCGCCTTCGGGCACCGAGACGCCGGCTAAGGGTTGTCTTGTTATTGCGGAGACACCCTGCGTAGTATCTACAAAGGGGTAGAAGCCGACGATGGGCCACTTTCAAGTGATAAACAGTCGCAACGGAGTCAAAATAAATATATCATCGGCGTTCATATTTTATATACGAGGGCTACCTTCCGTAATCATTGTTATAAAGCCATAAATATGCATCAATCTGACTTAAGATTTCGGCCAAGCTGGGTTGCCTGGCTCCTGTGCTTACCCCTACGTTCCCGATTGTTCGGCTAGGTGGTAAAGGGAGCACCTCTGTGATTGTTACTACCGGGTCATCCGAGTAAGTACCTTAGATCGGGTGAAGCCGAAAGCTAGCAATCTTAAAGGATCACATTGGTCGGCAACGATGGAAGTGAAATTTTTGGTTCATTAATACCATAGAGTTCGGGAACTTTCCCCGAACTAAATCCTCAATATTTTCCTCCCACATTGATCAGAAGTGAGGTTTCATGATCATGATAAGCATGACGACCCAAAGAAAGGAACCGATAGCGGGACTATTTTCTATGGAAGATGTTGCTTATGTTAAAATGTAATATAACATATCTCTCCGTGTACCTTTGGTTATAAAATCGTATGGCCGGATTGCCTTGTTTTCCATAAATCTTTGCCCTTATAACGGCTTTATAAAGTAGGAAAACACACCTCTGCTACTGGTCGAAGAGGTTGAAGCCGATGGTAGGTCAACAAAGTTTTGTACAATGTGGATCCAAGCATTAATGATGTAAAGTACTTGGATACATAGAGTCATTACACATAATTGTGATTTTACTATGGATATCGATCCTTAATTCGGCCACCCGTGCCCGCATTAAGGCTCGGGGGCTACTGGGCTTCGGGCTTATCATTTATGAATATTAAAGGGGCACATCGATCCCCTGATCTGGTGTTACCACCCGACCAGTGTCTCGGGGGCTACTGCATTGCCTGTCCAATGCAGAAAATTTTAAGTGCAATACAGTTTCCGAGGAGATTATGATCCTCAAGTTGGTCGGCCGCACCCAACCTGAGTCTCGAGGATTGAGCACGCCGCTTTTATTGTCCCGAAGTATCTTGACGAGCTAGGACTTGATCCTCATGCCGATTTTGCGAATCAACCTAAGTCTCAGGGGCTACTGGGATCAACGGTATTATGTCATCCTTCAGGTGTATCTTGGGTTTTAGACCGACACACACCTTGAGGGCTACTGGTTATACATATTAACAGCAAATAAATTTACACGCATCGGAAATAAAATCCGCAAACAATCAGCCAATGACCGAGGTGTTAAACCACCTCAAAAGCATTTAGGGATATAGCTCAGATGCAAGTGGCTGGCTCCATAGAGGGCATTTCTGGCATTAAGCTCGGCTAAACTTGTAACGCCCCATATGTAACCTTCCCGAATTGTACTCCAACTCTTGCCGTTTCCGGCATTAAGTTATATTTAATTCTCGGGTTCGGGTCTTTGTCTCCGTGTGTTGTTTTGTTTTTCGTGCATCTCATATCATGTCATCACGTGCATTGCATTTGCATACATGTTCATCTCATGCATTCGAGCATTTTCCCCGTTGTCCGTTTTGCATTCCGGCGCTTCGTTCTCCTCCGGTGGCCATTTCTAGCTTTCTTTCGTGTATGGGGATTAAACATTTCCGGATTGGACCAAGACTTGCCATGCGGCCTTGGTTTACTACCGGTAGACCGCCTGTCAAGTTTCGGGTCATTTGGACTTCGTTTGATACTCCAACGGTTAACCGAGGGACCGAAAAGGCCTCGTGTGTGTGCAGCCCAACACCCCTCCATGTTGGCCCAAAACCCACCAAACTCGGCTCCATCGTCTCGGTCGTTCGATCACGATCGTGTGGGCGAAAACCGCACCTCATTTGGACTCTCCTAGCTCCCTCTAGGTCTATAAATAGACCCCTTCCCCGAAATCCGAATCTCTCCCCCGTCCAAACCCTAAAATTCTAGATCCGCTTCCATCCGGCGGCCGGACACGTCCGCCCGCCGCCGGACAACTCGCCCGCACCAATCAGGGGACGCCATGTGTCCCGCCGGGTCAACCCCGCCGCCGCGGCCTGCCCGGCCCGCGTTGGGCCCCCGCGGCCTGTTCCTGTCGCCGCCGCCACCCGAAAGCGTCGCCGCCGCCTTCTTCAACTCCGGCGACCGGAGTTGGCCCGCGCCGCCGCGCGCGCCCCGCCGGAGCTCGCCGGCGCGCCCTCGCCGCTCGGTTCCGCCGCCCCGCGGCCCCCTCGTCGCCGGCCCGCACCGCCCGGCGCCTCCCCGCGCCGCCCCCGCCTCCACAGCGCCCCTCCTCGCCGGCCCCGCCTTCCCCCGTCGCTGGCCAGGCTCGCCGTCGCCGGCCACCGCCGCCATCGCCGGGATCGGCTTCGTTCGAGCTACAGTGCGCCGCCGTGCTACAGTAGATCTGGATCTGAAACCCTAACACCCCCCGGTTGACTTTCTCCTCTTTTTACAGATTTTCGTGCAACATTTGACTGCCCATAACTTTGCATCCGTGGCTCCGATTTAGGCATATGATATGTCAAAATCTTCGTCTCGACGATTACATCATTTCATTCCATTGCATCTTTGGCATTTGAGGTAATCTTGGTGCCCAAAGTGCTGTTGGAAGGAGGCATCATGAGTTAAATTGCAGATCCGTTAGTTCATCATGCACTTTTGTCATTTTTGCCATGTTTAATCCGTGCATGTTATGCCTGTGCCCCTTTGGGTTGAATTGTTAAGCATGTTGTCTTCTTTCCAGAGGTGCCTCCCTTGCATTTTTAGGATGTGTGTGTTGTCTTGTGCAAGCTTGCGAAGTAGGGTACCTGAGTTTACTGATTTCAGGGACTTAGTGAAAATCACTAAGTCTGGGATGTTTTAGTTCACGATGCTATATGTCCAGCTTGTTTCCTAGTGATCCGTGCCTCTTTTAAGGATGATCACTAAGAGTGATTTGTTATGCTTGTTGTGCTTAATCCATCCATGTCTTTACTTGTTATGTTGGAGCACCCTAGGTTGACTCAATCGAGCTCAACTTTGGCATAGTTGTTGTTTTGGGCAGATCGTGAACTCTTTTGCGATTTTGCCGGAGCTATTGCTAGTGATCCATGCATGCTATGCCATTGTTCTTGCCATGTCTAGCTAGAATTTTGTGCCTTCTTTATGGATATATGCTTGCCTTGCCATGACTTGCACCGTAGTGAGTGCATCGAGCTCGTTTACATGCCTCCGTGAGTTATAATTCAGCATGTCCCAGTTTTCACTAAGTCTGAAAACTGATTGTGTTTGATCGATGTTCGTGTGCTCGGTAGAGTATTTTGTGAACCATTTTGGCCCCAGGTCATTTTGGGTGTTTTGTTAAGCTTGTTGAGTAGCTCCATGCCATGCTCTTACTTGCCATGTTCAGGTTTTGCTTCATGTTGTTTTGCTGCTCCGAAGAGAGCATCGTGGTCTGAAATTCCAGACTAGCGTTAATTTCGCTAAGTCTGAAATCTGTTTTGCTTATTCAGTTTTGCCATGCTTGTTTGAAGCCCTTAATGGATGAATTTGCCTATGCCTCAGTCCTGATGATTTGTTAAGCTTCTTGAGTACATCACTTCCATGCATTTTGTTTTCATGTTTGGTGGCTGTAGCATGTTCATTTTGTTGCGTTTAGGAGCCTACTTGCTGTAAATCGCACATCGGTTCGTTTAGTAAAACGCTTGCCATTTCTAAACCGTAGCTCCGATTGCCATGATCTTTATATAGTTTTCAGGGGATTTCTTCCCCTCTATCCAGTGGCACACTTGATTTTCCAAGTTGAGGCCAGGTTCATGCATTTCCTGTCACATCTTGCATTTTGCATCCCGCATCGCATCCCGCATAGCATATCATCTTTGCATGTTATTGGTTGCCCTTGCACGTGGTTGATTGTATCCTTGTTGCTTGTTTGTGTTGTTGGGTAGAGCCAGGAGACGAGTTCGCTAACGAGGAGCCCGTTGAGTTTGCTTTTGAGGATCCAGTCAATTCTGACAACTGTGCAGGCAAGATGATCACACCCTTGAAATCACTACTATCTTTGCTATGCTAGTTTGCTCGCTCTTTTGCTTTGCCAATGCTACGATGCCTACCACTTGCTTGTCAGCCTCCCAATTGCCATGAATGAGCCTCTAACCCACCTTTGTCCTAGCAAACCATTGATTGGCTATGTTACCGCTTTGCTCAAGCCCCTTCTTATAGCGTTGTTAGTTGTAGGTGAAGGTTGGAGCCGTTCCTTGTTGGAACATTTATTTACTTGTTGGGATATCATTATATTGCTATGTTATGTTTACTCATCTATATACTTGGTAAAGGGTGGAAGGCTCGGCCTCTCACCTAGTGTTTTGTTCCACTCTTGCCGCCCTAGTTTCCGTCATATCGGTGTTATGTTCCCGGATTGTTGCGTCCCTTACGCGGTTGGGCTATAATGGGAACCACTTGATAGTTCGCCTTGATTAAAGCTTTTCCAGCAATGCCCAACATTGGTTTTACCATTTGCCACCTAGCCTCTTTTTCCCTTGGGTTTCCGGAGCCCAAGGGTCATCTTTATTTTAGCCCCCCCACGGGCCAGTGCTCCTCTGAGTGTTGGTCCGAAATGAGATGCCTGCGGGGCCACCTCGGGGAAACTTGAGGGTTGGTTTTACTCGTAACTAGTCTCATCTGAGTGTGCCCTGAGAAAGAGATATGTGCAGCTCCTATCGGGATTTGTCGGCGCATTCGGGCGGTGTTGCTGGACTAGTTTTGACCTGTCGAATCATCTTGTTGTACCGGGATACCGAGTCTGATCGGTGGGTCCTGGGTGGAGGTCTATTCCTTCGTTGACCGTGAGAGCTTGTTATGGGCTAAGTTGGGACCCCCCCTGCAGGGATTGATCTTTCGAAAGCCTTGCCCGCGGTTATGGGCAGATGGGAGTTTGATAATGTCCGGTTGTAGATAACTTGAACCTTAAATAATTAAAAATGAATCAATTGAGTGTGTTGCCGTGATGGCCTCTGCTCGGCAGAGTCCGGGAAGTGGACACGGCGTTGGAGTTATGTTTGCGTAGGCTGCTCTGTATAGTTTTCCGCTCGTGCTCTGCCTTCTCTTCTTGCTCTCCTTTGCGAATAAGTTAGCCACCATATATGCTAGTCGCTTGCTGCAGCTCCACTTTACATTATCCCTTCCCTACCTATTAAGCTTAAATAGTCTTGATCGCGAGGGTGCGAGATTGCTGAGTCCTTTGTGGCTCACAGATTACTATTACACCAGATGCAGGGACCGATGATACCTCTCCGGATGGCGCGCTCGAGCTGAAGTGGGAGTACGACGAGGACTCTCAGCGTTACTATGTGTCGTTTCCTGATGATCAGTAGTGGTGCCTATTCGGGGTTCGATTCAGGGTTTAGTCGCTTGTTGGGAGTCTTTTCTATTTTGGCGCCGTAGTCGGGCCATGAGTGATTGTATGATGGATGTTATTTATGTACTTTGATGTGACGTGGCGAGTGTAAGCCAACTATGCTATTATTCCCCTTTATGATATATATGTACATGGGTTGTGTAATGATTCCTGACTTGCGACATTGCTTTCAATGCGCCTATGTCTCTAAGTCGTGCCTCGACACGTGGGAGACATAGCCGCATCGAGGGCGTTACAAGTTGGTTATCAGAGCCTTCCCCGACCTTAGGAGCCCCATTGCTTGATCGTTTTTAGCAGCCGAGTTGTGTCTAGAAAAATGTTTTGAGTCCTTAGGAATTATATATCGGAGAGCTTAGGAATTATTTTTACTTCCCAGTCTCCTCATCGCTCTGGTAAGGCATCCTGACGTAGAGTTTTGACTCTTCTCTTCTCAAATTTCACAAAAAAAAATTTTAGGATCACGCGAGTATCTTGGTTTTGTTCCGATGGATTATGTTGAGAATACTGTCTTGGTGCCTCCTGTCAGGGGTTTAGTGGAAGTGTCCCGGGGAATTGAGCTCTGAGGTGTTGTCATCATAATTCTATCGTTGCAATTCTGGTATACTTGAGATATGTGCGCGACATCGAAAATCTCCTTTATGCAGTTCGTTGGTGAGATAACCTCGACGCCACCCAGTACTGGGGCGGGAGTTCGGGAGTATCGCCATAACTTGTATAACGGATGCTTTTCGAAGGTTGATATAGATGGTTTCCGAAGGTTTCTTGGTTATGTGTTGAAGGATGGATGCAGCTGGATGTAGGATTTGCTAGCTTGGGTGAGATATTATGCTTCCCCTGTATCCCCAACACCTGATTGCATAACCGGAAAGTTTCGGGAGTTTCATAGGTGGTAATTCAAGTAGCCTTAGGATATCTTTCCAACAGATGTGTGATATGAAATTGGGGTTCGACGTCTAGTGGTTCGCCTATTCACGGTCGATTTTACAGTGGCCTCGTTGTGTCTTAAAGAGTCCTTGGCTATGCTGACTCGGGGACGCTTCGTATGTCATGTGCACTGCCTTGTACATGATGGTGCTGTACGGTCGAGCCCGTGTAGGTCCTACCACGAACACTTCGGACGAAATTTCTATCATGTGTTTGTTCCGGCTTATTCTGCAAGCCAACCCTTGGTTTTATTTCGAGTTGTGGTATTCGTTCTGCTTCGACGTCATATGTTGATTCCATCCCTCGTTGATGTACCTCTTCTACCTGATTCTTCGTGGCTTCGCAATTTAGGAATATGTGACCACTTCAAGAGAAGTGCATTCGTTCATTTTGTTCGGATGTGAAGACTTTATGTTGCAATTTTCTTTCCGTTGGATTCACCTTCTATATTTCTCTATTTGTGTGCTAATGGTGGTCAACCTCTTCAGGATGGCTCCCGCTAAGAGCACCAGTCAGAACCAGAATCAAGATCCTCCGCCACCTCCGCCTCCTCCGGAAGCATGGCAGGCTGTGATGGCTGCTATTAATGCAAATACTCAGCTGATCATGCAAATCATCCAAGAGCGGAATCAAAGTAGTCAAGGAAATCAAGGCAACAACCAGAACCAATTTGCAACTCTGAATCAGTTCCTCGCAAATGGTCCAAAGACGTTCAGTAACTGCGTTGAGGCTACCGATGCTGATGATTGGTTAGTCGATCTGGGCAAGCATTTTGAATGTAGCAACGTCAGACCTGAAGATTTCGTCAAGTTCGCGTCTTTCCAGCTCAAGGATCAGGCCGCAGAGTGGTTTCAGCAGTACCGGGATTCCAGAGGTGGACGTTTGATCACTTGGGATGATTTCCGTCGTGATTTCCGCGCTCATCACATTCCTCAAAGTGTGACTGAAAGCAAACGTGAAGAATTCCGCAATCTGAAGCAAGGCTCTTTGTCTGTCTATGACTACAACAAGTTGTTCCAGAAGCTCGCCCGTTTTGCCAAGCAGGATGTTCCTGATGAGAAGAGCATGATCTATCAGTTCAGGGGTGGTCTTCGTGAAGAAATTCAGCTCGCTCTTGTCCTCTTCGAGCCGCTGAGATATGATGAGTTCTACAACTTGGCACTGAAGCAAGAGGCTGCTCAGCTAAGGTGTGATGCTTCCAGGAAGCGAGTCAGAGACACTACGTCTTCTTCCTCTACTCAAGTGGCCAAGCAGCAGAAGTATTGGCTTCCTCCTCCTCCGTTCCATCAGCCGTATCAGCAGAAGAGCAAAGGTGGCAGTGGTTCGTCCCACCCACCCAACCCAGGCTTTCAGAACAAGACTTCGTCTCAAGCTTCAAGATCGAGTGCTCCGTACCACCGTCCGCTCTCAGAGGTCACGTGCAACAAGTGCCAACAGAAGGGTCACTATGCCAACAAGTGTTTCAACCAGAGGCGTCTTCCTCCTCCTCCTCCTGTCAGATCGACAAGTACAGCTGTGGTCAAGCATAATCCCAAGCACGCCAAGGTCAATATGGTGAATGCAGCTCAGGCAGAGGATTCGTCAGATGTGATCATGGGTAACCTTCCTGTTAATGATATTCCTGCAAAAGTTCTTTTTGACTCTAGTGCATCGCATTCCTTCATGTCATTCCCATTTGCATCGGAGAACAATTTTAGCACTAAGGCATTACCTAGAGCTATGCAAGTCGTCTCTCCAGCGAAGCGTCTGAGTTCCACTATGATGATTCTGGATATTTCTATCATGATGGGTGATTTCAAGTTCGTCGCTTCTCCAATGGTTCTTGGCAATTCTGATATCGATCTTATTCTTGGGATGGACTGGCTCTCTAAACATAAAGCTCACCTCGATTGCGCAGCCAAGCAGATTCAACTGACTCATTCGTCTGAGGAAGTGATTGTCTTTGCTGCTCGGGATAATACCATCCGGTTGTTCTCTCTCAATGAAAAGGGTGAATTGGATGCTATTTTGCAGATTCCGGTTGTTTGTGAGTATCAAGATGTCTTCCCTGAAGAACTCCCAGGCATGCCTCCAAACCGGCCGGTTGAATTTGTTATTGAACTCGAGCCCGGTACGGAACCTGTGTGCAAACGTCCCTACAAGCTCGGCCCCGAAGAGTTGAAGGAGTTGAAGAAACAACTCGATGTGGAAGAAAGAATGGGTCTCATTCGGCCTAGTACTTCTCCGTGGGGTTGTGGTGTTCTTTTTGTGAAGAAGAAGGATGGAACGGACCGACTTTGTGTTGATTATCGTCCATTGAACAAGAAGACCATCAAGAACAAATATCCACTTCCTAACATTAATGAGCTGTTTGAACAACTCAACGGTGCTCAAGTATTCTCCAAGCTTGATCTCCGTATGGGTTATCACCAAATTCGCATTCGTGAGCAAGATATTCCAAAGACGGCGTTCAGAACAAGCTATGGGTCATATGAATACACTGTTATGTCTTTCGGCCTCGCCAATGCTCCTCCGACGTTCTCTCGCATGATGAACTTCATCTTCAACCCCTACACCAATGACTTTGTTTTGGTCTATCTCGACGATATCCTGGTTTTCTCGAAGAACAAGGAAGATCATGCCAAGCACTTGCGTTTGGTTCTTGACAAGCTCAGGGAACATCAATTCTACGCCAAGTTCTCCATGTGTGAGTTTTGGCTCGATGAGGTTCTTTATCTTGGTCATATTATCTCTGCCAAGGGCATTTCCGTGGATCCTGAGAAGGTGTCTGCAATCGTTAATTGGGAACCTCCTCAGAATGTGAAGCAACTCCGTAGCTTCCTCGGTCTTGCAAGTTATTGCCGAAGATTCGTTGAAAACTTCTCCAAGATCATCGAAGCCTCTCTCAAATCTTCTTCAGAAGCACGTCAAGTACGTTTGGTCTCCGGAGTGTGATATTGCTTTCAACGCTTTGAAAGAGAAGTTGATCACTGCTCCAGTTCTAACTCCGCCTGATGAAACCAAGCCGTACGAGGTCTTTTGTGATGCCTCTCTCCAAGGTCTAGGTGCTGTACTGATGCAAGAGAAGTAAGTTGGTGCTTATACCTCTCGCCAGTTGAAGCCTAATGAGAAGAACTACCCCACTCATGATCTCGAGTTGGCGGCAGTTGTGCACGCATTGTTGACTTGGAGACATCTTCTCTTGGGAAGGAAAGTGGACATCTTCACTGATCACAAGAGTCTCATGTACATCTTCACTCAGCCTAATCTCAACCTCAGGCAGACTCGATGGGTTGAAATGATTCAAGAGTACAATCCGAGTATCGAGTATACTCCAGGCAAGGATAATGTGATTGCTGACGCTTTGAGCAGAAAAGCATATTGCAACAGTCTGATTCTCAAGCCTTATCAACCGGAGCTTTGTGAAGCCTTCCGCAAACTTAATCTGCAAGTTGTTCCTCAAGGTTTCCTCGCCAACCTTCAAATTTCTCCTACCTTGGAAGACCAGATTCGCCAAGCCCAGCTTCTTGATGCTATGGTGAAAAAGGTGAAGATTGGTATTGCAAAGAGTCAGTCCAAGTACAAGTGCTACCGACTTGATGACAAGGAAACTCTCTTCTTCGAGGATCGAATTGTTGTGCCCAAAGGTGAACTTCGTAAAGTGATCATGAATGAGGCTCACAACTCTCTCCTCTCCATCCACCCTGGGAGCACGAAGATGTATCAAGATCTGAAGCAAACTTATTGGTGGACTCGAATGAAGCGTGAGATCGCTCAATTTGTGAATGAATGTGATGTCTGCAGAAGAGTGAAAGCAGAACACCAAAGGCCAGTAGGTCTCCTCCAACCTCTCGCCATTCCAGAATGGAAGTTTGACCACATTGAAATGGACTTCGTGACTGGGTTTCCTAAGTCCAAGCGTGGCAATGATGCTATATTCGTTGTCATCGACAAGCTCACCAAAGTGGCTCATTTCCTGCCTATCAAAGAGTCAATCACTGCAGCTCAATTGGCGGAGCTCTACACCTCTCGAATTGTCTCTCTGCACGGTATTCCTCAAATGATATCTTCAGACCATGGCAGCATCTTTACCTCCAAGTTTTGGGATTCTTTTCAGAAGGCCATGGGTACCAGCATTCGCTTCAGCACTGCTTTCCATCCTCAAACAAGCGGTCAAGTTGAGCGTGTCAACCAGATTCTTGAAGATATGCTCAGAGCGTGTGTTATCTCCTTCGGCATGAAGTGGGAGGATTGTCTTCCTTATGCTGAATTCTCGTACAACAACAGTTTCCAAGCAAGTTCCGGCAAGGCCACTTTTGCAATTCTGTATGGTACGAAGTGTCGTACACCTCTCAACTGGTCTGAAACCGGTGAATGTCAGCTGTTGGGTAATGACCTAATCACAGAGGCAGAAGAAATGTGCAAGGTCATTCGTGATAATCTCAAAGCAGCCCAATCCCGCCAGAAGAGCTACTCTGACAACAAGCACCGTGATTTGGCTTTCGAGATCGGAGATCATGTCTACCTCCGCGTCTCTCCTATGAAAGGGACTCGTCACTTCGGTATCAAAGGGAAGCTTGCCCCCGGATACGTCGGGCCTTTCAAGATCGTCAGCAAGAGAGGCGACCTCGCCTATCAACTCGAGCTTCCTGCAACCTTTGCCAATGTTCATGATGTGTTCCACGTCTCGCAACTCCGAAAGTGCTTCAAGACGCCTGAGCGCACCGTCAACTTTGAGGACATTGAGCTCCAAGAAGATCTCTCCTACCGTGAGCACCCAGTTGCAATCCTTGAAGAGACTGAATGCAAAACTCGCAACAAGTCAATCAAGTTTCTCAAAATCAAGTGGTCACACCATTCCGACCGTGAAGCTACCTGGGAACGCGAGGATCACCTCCGTTCTGAGTACCCGGAGTTCTTTCAGTCCTAGATCTCGGGACGAGATCTTTTCGTAGTGGTGGAGTGTTGTAACGCCCCATATGTAACCTTCCCGAATTGTACTCCAACTCTTGCCGTTTCCGGCATTAAGTTATATTTAATTCTCGGGTTCGGGTCTTTGTCTCCGTGTGTTGTTTTGTTTTTCGTGCATCTCATATCATGTCATCACGCGCATTGCATTTGCATACATGTTCATCTCATGCATTCGAGCATTTTCCCCGTTGCCCGTTTTGCATTCCGGCGCTTCGTTCTCCTCTGGTGGCCATTTCTAGCTTTCTTTCGTGTGTGGGGATTAAACATTTCCGGATTGGACCGAGACTTACCATGCGGCCTTGTTTTACTACCGGTAGACCGCCTGTCAAGTTTCGGGTCATTTGGACTTCGTTTGATACTCCAACGGTTAACCGAGGGACCGAAAAGGCCTCGTGTGTGTGCAGCCCAACACCCCTCCATGTTGGCCCAAAACCCACCAAACTCTGCTCCATCGTCTTGGTCGTTCGATCACGATCGTGTGGGCGAAAACCACACCTCATTTGGACTCTCCTAGCTCCCTCTAGGTCTATAAATAGACCCCTTCCCCGAAATCCGGATCTCTCCCCCGTCCAAACCCTAAAATTCCAGATCCGCTTCCATCCGGCGGCCGGACACGTCCGCCCGCCGCCGGACAACTCGCCCGCACCAATCAGGGGACGCCACGTGTCCCGCCGGGTCAACCCCGCCGCCGCGGCCCACCCGGCCCGCGTTGAGCCCCCGCGGCCCATTCCTGTCGCCGCCGCCACCTTCTTCAACTCCGGCGACCGGAGTTGGCCCGCGCCGCCGCGCGCGCCCCGCCGGAGCTCGCCGGCACGCCCTCGCCGCTCGGTTCCGCCGCCCCGCGGCCTCCTCATCGCCGGCCCGCGCCGTCCGGCGCCTCCCCGCGCCGCCCCCGCCTCCACAGCGCCCCTCCTCGCCGGCCCCGCCTTCCCCCGTCGCCGGCCAGGCTCGCCGTCGCCGGCCACCGCCGCCATCGCCGAGATCGGCTTCGTTCGAGCTACAGTGCGCCGCCGTGCTACAGTAGATCTGGATCTGAAACCCTAACACCCCCCGGTTGACTTTCTCCTCTTTTTACAGATTTTCGTGCAACATTTGACTGCCCATAACTTTGCATCCGTGGCTCCGATTTAGGCATATGATATGTCAAAATCTTCGTCTCGACGATTACATCATTTCATTCCATTGCATCTTTGGCATTTGAGGTAATCTTGGTGCCCAAAGTGCTGTTGGAAGGAGGCATCATGAGTTAAATTGCAGATCCGTTAGTTCATCATGCACTTTTGTCATTTTTGCCATGTTTAATCCGTGCATGTTATGCCTGTGCCCCTTTGGGTTGAATTGTTAAGCATGTTGTCTTCTTTCCAGAGGTGCCTCCCTTGCATTTTTAGGATGTGTGTGTTGTCTTGTGCAAGCTTGCGAAGTAGGGTACCTGAGTTTACTGATTTCAGGGACTTAGTGAAAATCACTAAGTCTGGGATGTTTTAGTTCACGATGCTATATGTCCAGCTTGTTTCCTAGTGAGCCGTGCCTCTTTTAAGGATGATCACTAAGAGTGATTTGTTATGCTTGTTGTGCTTAATCCATCCATGTCTTTACTTGTTATGTTGGAGCACCCTAGGTTGACTCAATCGAGCTCAACTTTGGCATAGTTGTTGTTTTGGGCAGATCGTGAACTCTTTTGCGATTTTGCCGGAGCTATTGCTAGTGATCCATGCATGATATGCCATTGTTCTTGCCATGTCTAGCTAGAATTTTGTGCCTTCTTTATGCATATATGCTTGCCTTTCCATGACTTGCACCGTAGTGAGTGCATCGAGCTCGTTTACATGCCTCCGTGAGTTATATTTCAGCCTGTCCCAGTTTTCACTAAGTCTGAAAACTGATTGTGTTTCATCGATGTTCGTGTGCTCGGTAGAGTATTTTGTGAACCCTTTTGGCCCCAGGTCATTTTGGGTGTTTTTTTAAGCTTGTTGAGTAGCTCCATGACATGCTCTTACTTGCCATGTTCAGGTTTTTCTTCATGTTGTTTTGCTGCTCCGAAGAGAGCATCGTCGTCTGAAATTCCAGACTAGCGTTAATTTCGCTAAGTCTGAAATCTGTTTTGCTTATTCAGTTTTGCCATGCTTGTTTGAAGCCCTTAATGGATGAATTTTCCTATGCCTCAGTCCTGATGATTTGTTAAGATTCTTGATTACATCACTGCCATGCATTTTGTTTTCATGTTTGGTGGCTGTAGCATGTTCATTTTGTTGCGTTTAGGAGCCTAATTGCTGTAAATCGCAGATCGGTTCGTTTAGTAAAACGCTTGCCATTTCTAAACCGTAGCTCCGATTGCCATGATCTTTATATCGTTTTCAGGGAATTTCTTCCCCTCTATCCAGTGGCACACTTGGTTTTCCAAGTTGATGCCAGGTTCATGCATTTCCTGTCACATCTTGCATTTTGCATCCCGCATCGCATCCATCATAGCATATCATCTTTGCATGTTATTGGTTGCCCTTGCACGTGGTTGATTGTATCCTTGTTGCTTGTTTGTGTTGTTGGGTAGAGCCGGGAGACGAGTTCGCTAACGAGGAGCCCGTTGAGTTTGCTTTTGAGGATCCAGTCAATTCTGACAACTGTGCAGGCAAGATGATCACACCCTTGAAATCACTACTATCTTTGCTATGCTAGTTTGCTCGCTCTTTTGCTTTGCCAATGCTACGATGCCTACCACTTGCTTGTCAGCCTCCCAATTGCCATGATTGAGCCTCTAACCCACCTTTGTCCTAGCAAACCATTGATTGGCTATGTTACCGCTTTGCTCAAGCCCCTTCTTATAGCGTTGTTAGTTGCAGGTGAAGATTGGAGCCGTTCCTTGTTGGAACGTTTATTTACTTGTTGGGATATCATTATATTGCTATGTTATCTTTACTCATCTATATACTTGGTAAAGGGTGGAAGGCTCGGCCTCTCGCCTAGTGTTTTGTTCCACTCTTGCCGCCCTAGTTTACGTCATATCGGTGTTATGTTCCCGGATTGTTGCGTCCCTTACGCGGTTGGGCTATAATGGGAACCCCTTGATAGTTCACCTTGATTAAAGCTTTTCCAGCAATGCCCAACATTGGTTTTACCATTTGCCACCTAGCCTCTTTTTCCCTTGGGTTTCCAGAGCCCGAGGGTCATCTTTATTTTAGCCCCCCCCCCCCACGGGCCAGTGCTCCTCTGAGTGTTGGTCCGACATGAGCTGCCTGCGGGGCCACCTCGGGGAAACTTGAGGGTTGGTTTTACTCGTAGCTAGTCTCATCTGAGTGTGCCCTGAGAAAGAGATATGTGCAGCTCCTATCGAGATTTGTCGGCGCATTCGCGCGGTGTTGCTGGACTAGTTTTGACCTGTCGAATCATCTTGTTGTACCGGGATACCGAGTCTGATCGGTGGGTCCTGGGTGGAGGTCTATTCCTTCGTTGACCGTGAGAGCTTGTTATGGGCTAAGTTGGGACCCCCTGCAGGGATTGATCTTTTGAAAGCCGTGCCCGCGGTTATGGGCAGATGGGAGTTTGATAATGTTCGGTTGTAGATAACTTGAACCTTAAATAATTAAAAATGAATCAACTGAGTGTGTTGCCGTGATGGCCTCTTCTCGGCGGAGTCCGGGAAGTGGACACGGCGTTGGAGTTATGTTTGCATAGGCTGCTCTATATAGTTTTCCGCTCATGCTCTGCCTTCTCTTCTCGCTCTCCTTTGCGAATAAGTTAGCCACCATATATGCTAGTCGCTTGCTGCAGCTCCACTTTACATTATCCCTTCCCTACCTATTAAGCTTAAATAGTCTTGATCGTGAGGGTGCGAGATTGCTGAGTCCTTTGTGGCTCACAAATTACTATTACACCAGATGCAGGGACCGATGATACCTCTCCGGATGGCGCGCTTGAGCTAAAGTGGGAGTACGACGAGGACTCTCAGCGTTACTATGTGTCGTTTCCTGATGATCAGTAGTGGTGCCTATTCGGGGTTCGATTCAGGGTTTAGTCGCTTGTTAGGAGTCTTTTCTATTTTGGCGCCGTAGTCGGGCCATGAGTGATTGTATGATGGATGTTATTTATGTACTTTGATGTGACGTGGCGAGTGTAAGCCAACTATGCTATTATTCCCCTTTATGATATATATGTATATGGGTTGTGTAATGATTCTTGACTTGCGACATTGCTTTCAATGCGCCTATGTCTCTAAGTCGTGCCTCGACACATGGGAGACATAGCCGCATCGAGGGCGTTACAAAACTCCTTCAAGTTTTTTGAACCAAGGTGATTTTTGACACCTCGGATATAGTCCGACGTTGGAGCCCGGATACAGTCCGGAGTTGGACCTCGGATACATTCCGGCATTGGATCTCGGAAAGTGGTCTGACGTTGGTGCTCGGCTGCAAAAGATACCTCGAATGTAGTCTGACGTTGGAGTTCGGACGCAAGAGGACGCTGCCACCCGGGAACAACTTCAAACCCGAGGTGTGGCATAAAAATAATAAGGCATCAATAAGGGCCGACAATTTAAAAGGGCTCCTCGGATACCCGACGTGTAAACTCTTCGGATTTACTTCGGCGATCCTCAAGATCGAAGATGGGAAGATTTGTTGAACCAGTTTTCAAGACCGACGACCGTAGATGAAGAACATTTTGGAAGAATCGAGGAGCATCCCCAACTTGAAGACCGGTTCATGGGGCTACTAACGGTGTCCTGGACTAGGGGGTCCTCACCATGTTGTCTCCCGACCAGTGGGTCGGGCCGAGGACCCCCACGGCGGTTCACTAATGGGCCAGTTCGGACAACCGATGACATATATGAGGAAGATTCCACAAGACTTGGTGACTAAGACAAGGACTCCTCTCCACCGACGTATTCGACTAGGAATCTTGTTATCCTAGGCCTCTGGTATGTTATATAAGCCGAGGCGAGGCTAGTCGATAGATTATGACATTACTCATCATACCTGTAGGGTTTAGACCACAACATACGATCTCGAGGTAGATCAACTCGTGTAACCCCTATACTTATCACAGTCAATCAAGCAGGAAGTAGGGTATTACCTCCATTAAGGGGGCCCGGACCTAGGTAAACATTGTGTCCCCTGTCTCCTGTTACCATCGATCCTTAGATGCACAGTTCGGGACCCCCTACCCGAGATCTGCCGATTTTGACACCGACAGCGATGTCCACATCAGTAGGAGCTGCTGCTGCTTTAGCTCTCGCCCGTGCTGCTGCTATGCTCTTGCTCTCGGTCCCCTTCCTGGTGTGCTCTTGCTCGCGCTGCTGCTCTCGCTCTTGGTCTTGGTTGCGATGCTGCTCCGATTTAGCTACACTTCAGTCGACTGAATTGACTTTTGAGTTAGTCGATTTTCAGGGGGTGGGGGCTCGCCAGAGTTAAGGAAGAACCAGCCGAAGCAGGGAGGGGGGCTCGCCAGAGAGGTACCCCACTATCTAACTTAGGGTTCAGTGTGGGGGCGGTGGTCGTCGGTGGTGGTGGGGTGGTGCCGTGGGGATCGCCAGCACGGGGGGGGGCTACAGGGATGGCCGGGGCGGCGGTGGACCGGTGATGGGGAGTGTTTTCGGGGCGGGCGGGGCAACGCACCGCCAGCCACGGGCGGCGGGGGGCGGCTATTTGGCCGGTGGTGGCTGGCGGCTCAGGGAGGTGGAGGTTAAAGATGAACTGCAGGCCCTTTATTTCGTATCCAATGGCTGCAAAATCGACTGACTATAGATGCAAAAGTCAGTCGACTAATGTGTAGCCTCACCTCTAGTGCGTTCAGTTTCGAAAGTAAAATTCAGTATTGATAGCAAAATTCAGTGTCAACAGTTAAGTTCAGTTTCGACAGTTAAATTCAGTTTTGACAGTTGAGTTCAGAGATGAGCGGCTGATGTATACATCTAGCACTTTGTGGTTATGTATTTTACGTCATCTATTGAAGATGCTATTAGAATTCCACTTAGGTTAACATTGTCTCTCTTGTCCTGCTTCAACCTCGACGTCGTACAACTCACCAGAGCTGCTCCAATGATGAAACCCTCCATCACAGCGAAGCAGTACCTCGGGCTCCATCTCCAGACGCCTAAGACCTTCTTCCCCTCCTCCGATAGCCAAGTCACCCGGAGCATCCTCACCGGCCAATCCAATCACGCTGAGATTGACATGGCTTCGCCAAAGAGGTTGTACACTTCTTGTGGTTTGACTTAATCTCACCATGCTTCTTTGCATCCTGCGATCTTCCAATTCTTGTGAACGAAACACCCAGATTGGCAGAAATCCTGTGTTTTTAAATTCTCTATTTTGCACGCGCATTCCTATCCTATCCCTGTCTATTTCCTATCCTTGCATTGTTAGAATCCTCAAATTCGAACAATCCCTTACACAATTACTTCTGTTACAGATATGTGTCAAAGAAAACCTTGTGTGTTTTTTCCTGCTCCTGCGGTGTTGTGTTCCACCCCAGCTCAGCTGCTCCAACGACGGAAGGGTTCACCACAGCAGGGATCCGCTCTCCAGACTGTCTTTCGCCGCCTCAGATCTTCTTCCCCGCCGCCGGCAGCCACGACAACTGCATTACCATCATCAACTGAGCAGATGACCTTGAGGACTACACGCGTCCGCAAGAGAGGTCGCACTCTTCTGTGTCTGCTTACGTTATGCATTGCTTAATATGATGACATACTACGTTATCATCATGTTCACCTATTAGACTCCAACTCAGGTCCAAACTTGTGCTGAAACTTGAGTTTTTAAATGGTTGTGGGGTACATATTGGGGCAGCAATCAGTACTATCTGTCTACTATCTGGTTAATCTCGGGTGTCTACTATGAGTTTCATGTTGGGTCCAAACAAACATTAAACGAGCCATTATCTGTATTTTTTAACTAAAGCTATTATCTGCCTGCTATCATTTGTTTTGGGTCTATCCACGGTTTTCCACCATCACTCTAGATTTGTGCATGCACTGCTTACATAATCTCACTATGTTTTATTCCTACGCATGTTAGTTATTGTACACAATAGAACTGAACATGTAGAGCAAAAGAGATGAGCCATGTGTGGCAATAAAATTTCATGCAGATGTCGCTCCATGGTGGGCGCAAAGGCAGCCCCCCTCCACCCATTTCGGATCGTAATCAAGAGGAAGATAACTGTTCTGAGGGGGATTCAGAAGCAGAAGACCACTTCTATTTACCCCATGAGGCCTTCGCTCTAACTTGGCATGATGATGTCGGTAAAATCATGCATATGGTGCCTTGCATTGCTTACTGTATACATCAAAGTTGCCATCTGTTTAGTTTAGACATGCTTTGTGTCAATGCCATCTGTTTAGTTTCTTTATCGTATATGTGAATCACGCAATGCCATCTTGTTTAGCCAGGCATCATATATGTGAATTTTGCAATGCCACCCTGGTTAGCCAGTCATCTTATATGTGAATTATATCATGACATCATTTTTTATTATGTGTTAAATTTGTCAACAATTTTAGTACATTCAATTACTCTTCCTGTGCATCAGCCATCCATCACGGTCATGGAAAAATCTAGAGTGGAAACATGGTCTTTAGAGAAGACAATGCTATCTGACGAAGCGAATGTCTTGCTGGTTACAGATTGCTCCTTAGAGGAGGATTCAGAGACAGATGACCAGTCCTATCCCCCCCCCCCCGAGGTGCATGCTCTAACTTGGCATGGTTATGTTTCTCATATCGTGCGTATGGTATCTTGCATTGCTATGTCATTTGCTTAGTTTAGACATTGAAAGATCGTGGATGTCGCCTAGAGGGGGGGGTGAATAGGCGTATTAAAATAATTACGGTTTAGGCTTGAACAAATGCGGAATAAACCTAGCGGTTAATTTGTCAAGCACAAAACCTAAAACCACTAGGCTCACCTATGTGCACCAACAACTTATGCTAAGCAAGATAAGCAACTATGTGATAGCAAGATATATGACAAGAAACAATATGGCTATCACAAAGTAAAGTGCATAAGTAAAGGGGCTCGGGTAAGAGATAACCGAGGCACGCGGAGACGATGATGTATCCCGAAGTTCACACCCTTGCGGATGCTAATCTCCATTTGGAGTGGTGTGGAGGCACAATGCTCCCCAAGAAGCCACTAGGGCCACCGTAATCTCCTCACGCCCTCGCACAATGCAAGATGCCGTGATTCCACTAAGGGACCCTTGAGGGCGGTCACCGAACCCGTACAAATGGCAACCCTTGGGGGCGGTCACCGAACCCGTACACTTTGGCAACCCTTGGGGGCGGTCACCGAACCCGTCAAATTGCTCGAGGCGATCTCCACAACCTAATTGGAGACCCCGGCGCTTGCCCGGAGCTTTGCACCACAATGATTGAGCTCCGAACACCAACAACCGTCTAGGGCGCCCAAGCACCCAAGTGGAACAAGCTCAAGGGTACCAAGCACCCAAGAGTAATAAGCTTCTCAACTTGTAACTTCCACGTATCACGTGGAGAACTCAAACCGATGCACCAAATGCAATGGCAAGGGCACACGGAGTGCCCAAGTCCTTCTCTCTCAAATCCTACCGAAGCAACTAATGCTAGGGAGGAAAATGAGAGGAATAACAAGAAAGAGAACACCAAGAACTCCAAGATCTAGATGCAAGGGGTTCCCCTCACATAGAGGAGAAAGTGATTGGTGGAAATGTGGATCTAGATCTCCTCTCTCTTTTCCCTCAAAAACTAGCAAGAATCCATGGAGGGATTGAGAGTTAGCAAGCTCGAAGAAGGTCAACAATGGGGGAAGAACACGAGCTCAAAAGATTGGGGTTCAACGGGGAAGAAGACCCCCTTTTATAGGAGGGGGAAAATCCAACCGTTAACCCCCACTCAGCCCCGCAGAGAGCGGTACTACCGCGGAGGCCGGGCGGTACTACTGCTCGTATGCGGTACTACCGCTCCCCCTCAGCGGTACTGCCGCGCCAGAAGAAAAGGGCTGGGGCTGGGACCCAGAGCGGTACTACCGTGGAGGTAGGGCGGTACTACCGCTCACAAGCAGCACTACCGCCACTACTACCGCAGCAAGTACCGCAAAACCCGACACGAGAAAATGCGCACTCGAATCGAAGCGGAAGGAGCACGAAGCTACAGTGGTACTGCGGCTTAGCCCAGCAAGCGGTACTACCGCTCCGAGGAGCGGTACTACTGCTTAGTGGACTGCAGCCGTACTACCGCTCCAACCACTGTGTCGAGGCGGTAGGAGCACGGATCCGCAGAGGCACTGATGCTGAGGCCACCAAGCGGTACTACTGCTCCGAGGAGCGGTACTGCCGCTTAGTGAGCCTCAGCGGTACTACCGCTGTGGCCCGCGGTACTACCGCTGGGTCCAGGAGAAAAACCACACTCCAGAAAACCAGAACTGCCATAACTTCTGCATATGAACTCCGAATTGAGCAAACTCAAGCTTGTTGAAAACAAGACGACGAGTAGCATCAAAACAGCGACTGGTTATAGTAAGAAGAGGCAGGGGAGGTATGCCAACAAAAAGAGGAGTGAAACCTCCAACCAAGAAGAACCGGCAAAACCTCCAACATCGAAAACATCATAGAAGATGCATGTGAACTCCGTTTTCGATGAACTCGAGCTTGTCATCAAGATGACCATAAGCTCTAGGACTCACAAAGAGAACCAAACAAGAACCAAGAAAGATGATGCAAGGATGCAATGGTTTGAGCTCTCAACGAACGATACGATCAAGCTACTCATCGAGGGCCCCCCTTGATAGTACGGCAATCGATCCTATAACCCGATCTCCCAACTACCATCATGAGACCGGTAAAATAGAAAACCTATCAAGGGCAAACCTTTGCCTTGCACATGGTCCACTTGAGCTAGATGATGACGATCTTGATTCCCTCAAGTTGGACCACCTTTCTTGATTGGGTTGACTCGATGAAGACTAGTTGATTGCTCCCCCATACTCCACTATGGGTGAGCCACTCTTCCGCACATCTTCACAACTCCATTGTCACCACAAAGGACGGCAAGCTTCAAGCATTTGATATCTTCGTGATACTCCACTTGAACTTGCACACCGCAACCTAACCCCACAAAGAACTCTCACGAAGACCATGGGTTAGTACATAAAGCGTAATTGACAATGCTTACCATACCATGGGATCACTTGATCCCTCTCGGTACATCTTCTACGCTTTGTGGGTTGATCAACTTGATTCACTCTTTAACTTAGTCTTGATCAACCTCTCACAAGACCAATCTTTAGGTAATTCCTTGAATAGCACCTTGGTCGACACAAACTCTCCTCGAAACCAACACATGTACTCCAAGAAAAGCCTATGGACAAAACCTTCAAATATAACTCAAGGCAACCATTAGTCCATAGAGATTGTCATCAATTACCAAAACCAAACATGGGGGCACCGCATGTTCTTTCAGACATGATTTGTGTGAATGCCACCTGTTTAATGTCTAATTACCATATATGTGAATTATGCAATGCCATCTTGTTGCAAGACATTATATATGTGAATTATGCAATGCTATCTTGTTGCAAGGCATTATATATGTGAATTATGCAATGCCATGTTGTTTAGCTAAGCGTCATATATGTGAATTATATCATGTCGTCCTTTTTTTGTATTTCTCATTGCTTTTTTCAACAATGTTTGTATATTCAACTGCTCTTCCTGTGCATCAGCCATTTGAATTTGTGATGGAGAAATCTGGAGTGAAAACAAGGTCTTCAGAGTAGACAATGCTACCTGTTGAAGCTAATATCTTGCTGGTTACAGATAGCTCTTCAAAGGAGGATTCAGAGGCAGATGACCAGTCCTATTATCCCCCTAAGGTGTATGCTCAAACTTGGCAGGGTTATATTACTCATATGATGCATATGTTGTATTGCAATGCTTAGTTTTTACATCATATACACGATATTGAATGCCATCTCCTTAGTTGACACATCATATATGCGATTGCCCTCTTCTCACTTCCTTAGTATATAAATCATATATTTGAATTATATCATGCCATGATGTTTACATAGACAGCATGCATCTGAATTATGGCATGCCAACCCATTTTCTAAAGACATAATATAGTTATATCATCTCATCCTGTTCACACTTCACATAGTCATCATATTTTGAATTATGTCATTCTATCCGTGAATTATATCATGCCATCATGTTTCCATCGACGACATGTTTGTGATTTATGGCATGCCAACCAATTTAATAGACACATCGTATAGTTATATCATGTCATCCTGTTTACATAGTCATCATATTTTGAAGTATGTCATTCTATCTTGTTTAGTTAGCCATCATACATGTGAAATTGTGTCATGCTATCCTGTTTAATTAGCCATCATATATGTGAAATTACGTCCTGCTATTCTGTTTGATTAGAGAACATAAATGTGAATTATTTCATGCCCTGTTTTCTTCCCTACTATCCATTGCACCTGTCTATCTTACAATGTCTGTACATTCAATTAATTTTCTTGTTTATCAGCCATTTTAATTGGAGGGGGTGATGGCAGTATCTGTGGGAGTAAAAACACGGTCTTCAGAAAAGATCGTGCTACCTGTTGATGGAGATAGAACCATGGTTGTACTTGCCCAAGAACCAGCCCCACCACCCATAACCCAGACTCACGCAGATTGTACCCCTACCTAGTTGGACAAAGAACTAGCTACACCCCTTCTAACCCCAACCCCAGCAGATAGTAACCCAGTTCCCATTGACACAGCACCATCTCCACCATAGAGCACCCATACACGAGCAGTTAGTAAGGAAACTGCAGTGCCCAAAGCACGAGGACCACCACTCCGAATCCCAAGTCAACGCTTAAAGCAGTAGAAGAATTGTTCTCAGGTCAGGTTCTGTAGCTATGGTTCATACTACTTTGCTCTTGCATCAATGTATTTACTCATAACAACTAATTTCAAATTTGAAGGATGCAATTGAAACCCCAATGGCGCAACAGGTATGTTTTAAACCTGTTTCTTTAACGTGTTTGCTGTTGTAACTTGCTCTATGTTGATTTCAGTTTCAATTGAATAAACAGTTATGTTCTCATGCCATGCACCTTACAAGTGTTGTTATTGCTGTGTAGTTTCCCACACTTATATTCTGTCTAAGCTGCTTTGTCTTAAATAGATATGATTCGAACAATATCTATCTTGGCAACATAAAATAGAATGATATAGACCATACAGTGACCATACTACATAGATATATGTTTGTTTCATGCTGTTATCCTGTCCACCTTACTACTGAACTGGTTTACCAAAATGACTTTCATATTTGACATTGTAAACCTGTGATGTGTTTGTTTGTTTCTCTTTTAAAATGCGGATAAAATATTGGAGAAGAGTACCCCGTTATGCAATGGTACAGGAAGTAATGCAGATAAGGTTCAAGATAGTGAGACATCCCTGTTGGTCTCCAAGAAAGCTGATAAAAACTATATTGAAGACACTGAGACAACCCCAAAGTCCTGTCTTGATGTAGTGTTCGAGTTACTGGCTACTAGTGCTGGCACCAGCTCTTCGAACTCGCTACCTGAATCAGTTCGGCTTCTTGAGTATCAACTTCAAGTTGAAAGAAATCGATCAGATGTTATGCGATAGGAAGCCAAAGGACTGAGGAAGTCCCTGTAGAATTCACATGCATACTTTCTAGTGCAACAACAAGTGCTGGAGGATTTAAGCGCCAAACAAGAGAAAGTTAATAAGCTTGCTAAGCATCTTGCCAGCATTATGGGTACCCGAGATATTGTTTTTAGAGCTCTTCTGAAGTGGTTTCAGTTCTGGACTTGTTTTGCTGCGGCGTTTATATGCTGCTTTGTTCCCTATATTTGCACTGGTGGCGAACTTTGATGCCCAGTGGATGTAATATGTGTAATAGTCGTGATAGCCTAGCGTAAGTTGTTTGCCTATTTATTTCCTTATTGTCTTGTTTATTTGTTTTCTTGTAGTCAGTGCAGTTCTTTTTCCACGGTTTGCTACTGGCCGCAATAACCTATTTTTAAAAACTAGGCCACATTAACCATGGGCTACATATTTACTGTAGTTAACATGGGCCTCCTACGGGTCGTAGAAACAATGGGCCTTCTAAGGGCCGTAGAAACAATTGGCCTTCTACAGGGCGTAGAAACCATGGGCCGTAAACACAATGGACCTTCTATGGGCCGTATCATCAATGGGCCTTCTATGGGCCGTATGATCGGTTAGCCAAACATGGGCCAATAACCGACTACATTATGGCCGTAAATGGGCTAGAGTTGAAATCGTTCATTCATGGGCCGACCATAATGGGCTGTCGTTAATCGGTCGTATTTGATGACGCTATGAAAACGGCCCAATGTATTAACGGGCCACAAATGTGCCGACTGTAACCACGGGCTGAATTTGGCCCACAAGCAGAAAATGACAGTAATGGGCCGAAAGTAAACAGATGCTGGAAATGAGCCCAAGAATAAATGGGCCCTGAGAAAGCCGAAAGATAATGTGGGCTGGAAACGGCCCAACGGAATAATGGGCCATTAATGGGTATAAAGTGATACACTGTTCATTACGGGCCAGTTTTACCACGGGCTGCTAATGGGATGAGGGTTACTAAGGGCCTTGTATGGGCCAAAAGACGTCATGGGCCATACATGGGCCGGAAGTTAAAACGGGCTGGAATTATATTGGACGGCCCAGATGACTCTACTGGGCCTAATTCGGATAGGACGTAAATGGGCCCTTGTTCTTGAACTTGTGGGGCTGGAAGTTTTTCTTATGTACCAGATTGGCACTAGAACCTCCCTCAATACCTCGAGCACGGTTATCCTTTGCTCTCGCCTTTTGTTCCACATCAAGAGTATCAATGAGATCCGGAACGGAAAACTCATGTCTCTTATGCTTCAATAAAGTAGCAAAGTTCCTCCACGTGAGAGGAAGCTTAGTGATAATGCCTCCGGCAACGAACTTGTCCGGTAGCATACAATTGAAGTGCTCAAGTTCTCTAGCAAATGACTGTATCTCATGGGCTTGCTCAACCACGGAGCGCTCTTCAGTCATTTTGTAATCATAGAATTGCTCCATGATGTACAACTCAGTGCCAGCATCCGAGACCCCAAACTTGGCCTCGAGTGCGTCCCACATACCTTTTCCATTATCGATTGACACATAAGCATCAACTATGTTCTCACCAAGAACACTCAAGAGAGCAGCCTTAAATAGGGTATCCATTTTCTAAAAAGCTTGTTCCTGTTGAGCATCATATTCTCCTTCAGGCTTGCCAAGAGTGGCGTCATAGCAACTCGTGGTTTGAAACCATAAGACTGCTCTCACGCGCCACCCCTTATAGTGGATACCCTCAAACATAGGAGGTCTCATGGAAGCAGCAAAACCACTCGGGGTAAATTGCCTATAATAAGGTTTTTGGTTTGTTGGAAATATGAGCAATTTACCAAATAATTTTACTAACGGAAATAGTAGATAAAGCATGACTAATATAGCAGAGCTAAAGCAAGTTATGCAATCTGACAGAGAGAAGGTAAATAGCATCTGCATATATGAAATTGAACTGAACACATCTAGAACAGACTCTAGATCAAGTTGCATATATGAAGAAGAACATAACATATGTAAGGCACACACTAGAGCAAAGAATTGTGGCAGGACTTCTAACGGAAAGAGCAAGAACACGTACGGGACTGCAGCGGGAGCAGAAGCACTCGACTTGGGGTCGACATCCTCGCCAGCCATGTCGTCGATGAGGTTATCGACATCGGGGAAGAAGTCGTCATCAGGGAAGTAGTCGTCAGAGTCCGAGGTGCCCGTGATGAAGAAGTCAGTAGTCGCGTGGAGCGCTCCCCAAAAACCTTACCACCCTTCTCCCGTACAGGACTCAAAGAGGTGTGGTTTTGGAGGCCTACTGTCCCGTCCTGCGGGGCACACCGCAAGACGGGAAGGGGAAGATTGTAGTGGTAGCTCAGTGGTTAGGAACAGAGGTGAGAGGATTGTGTTGTTCTGGTGCGTCTCTCTGAGAGGAGAGACCTCCCTTTTATAGGCGCAAGAGAAGGAGGCAAGAGGCCAGTGATGTCTACTACACAACCTTCTTCTTGTAGACGTTGTTGGGCTTCCAAGTGCAGAGGTTTGTAGGACAGTAGCAAATTTCCCTCAAGTGGATGACCTAAGGTTTATCAATCCGCGAGAGGCGTAGGATGAAGATGGTCTCTCTCAAGCAACCATGCAACCAAATAACAAAGAGTCTCTTGTGTCCCCGACACACCCAATACAATGGTAAATTGTATAGGTGCACTAGTTCGGCAAATATATGGTGATACAAGTTCAATATGGATGGTAGATATAGGTTTTTGTAATCTGAAACTATAAAAACGGCAAGGTAAAAAGTGGTAAAAGTGAGCATAAACGGTATTGCAGTGCTAGGAAACAAGGCCTAGGGTTCATACTTTCACTAGTGCAAGTTATCTCAACAATAATAACATAATTGGATCATATAACTATCCCTCAACATGCAACAAAGAGTCACTCCAAAGTCACTAATAGCGGAGAACAAATGAAGAGATTATTGTAGGGTATGAAACCACCTCAAAGTTATTCTTTCTGATTGATCCATTCAACAGTTCGTACTAGAATAACACCTTAAGACACAAGTCAACCAAAACCCTAATGTCACCTCAAGTATCCGTAGGTATGATTATACGATATGCATCACACAATCTCAGATTCATCTATTCAACCAACACAAACAACTTCAAAGAGTGCCCCAAAGTTTCTACCAGAGAGTCAAGACGAAAACGTGTGCGAACCCCTATGCATAAGTTCACGAGGTCACAGAACTCATAAGTTGATCACCAAAACATACATGAAGTGGATCACGTGATATCCCATTGTCACCACAGATAAGCACATGCAAGACATACATCAAGTGTTCTCAAATCCTTAAAGACTCAATCTGATAAGATAACTTCAAAGGGAAAACTCAATCCATCACAAGAGAGTAGAGGGGGAGAAACATCATAAGATCCAACTATAATAGCAAAGCTCGCGATACATCAAGATCGTGCAGAATCAAGAACACGAGAGAGAGAGAGAGAGAGAGATCAAACACATAGCTACTGGTACATACCCTCAGCCCCGAGGGTGAACTACAACCTCCTCGTCATGGAGAGCGCTGGGATGATGAAGATGGCCACAGGAGAGGGATTCCCTTCCTCCGGCAAGGTGCCGAAATGGGTCTAGATTGGTTTTCGGTGGCTACAGAGGATTGTGTCGGTGGAACTCCTGATCTAGGTTACGTTCTGGAAGTTTGGGTATATATAAGAGATGTTGGCGTCGGGAACAAGTCAGGGGGGTCTTCAAGGTGGCCACGAGGTAGGGGGCGCGCCTAGGGGGTAGGGCGCGCCCCCATCCTCGTGGGTGCCTCGGGACTCTTCTGGCCCATCTCCGATACTCCGTGGGCTTCTTCTGGTCCAAAAATAATCTCCGTGAAATTTTAGGTCAATTGGACTCCGTTTGGTTTTCCTTTTTGCGATACTCAAAAACAAGGAAAAAACAGAAACTGGCACTAGGCTCTAGGCTAATAGGTTAGTCCCAAAAATCATATAAAATAGCATATAAAACATCCTAGATGGATAATATAATAGCATGGAACAATCAAAAATTACAGATACGTTGGGGACGTATCAAGCATCCCCAAGCTTAATTCTTGCTCGTCCTCGAGTAGGTAAATGATAAAAACAGAATTTTTGATGTGGAATGCTACCTAACATATTTATCAATGTAATCTTCTTTATTGTGGCAAGAATATTCAGATCCATAAGATTCAAAACAAAAGTTTAATATTGACATAAAAACAATAATACTTCAAGCATACTAACCAAGCAATTATGTCTTCTCAAAATAACATAGCCAAAGAAAGATCATCCCTACAAAATCATTTAGTTTGGCTATGCTTCATCTTTGTCACACAAAAATGCTCTCATGATGCACACCCCGATGACAAGCCAAGCAATTGTTTCATACTTTAGTAATCTCAAACTTTTTTCAACTTTCACGCAATACATGAGCGTGACTCATGGACATAGCACTTTGGGTGGAATAGAATCTAATGATGGGGGTTGTGTGGAGAAGACAAAAAAGGAGAAAGTCTCACATTGACGCGGCTAATCAACGGGCTATGGAGATGCCCATCAATTGATCAATGCGAGGTGTATGGATTGCCATGCAACTGATGCACTAGAGCTATAAATATATGAAAGCTCATCAAAAGAAACTAAGTGGGTGTGCATCCAACTTGCTTGCTCACGAAGACCTAGGGCATTTGAGGAAGCCCATTGTTGGAAAATACAAGCCAAGTTCTATAATGAAAAATTCCCACTAGTATATGAAAGTGACAAAATGAGAGACTCTCTATCATAAAGATCATGGTGCTACTTTGAAGCACAAGTGTGGAAAAAGGATAGTAGGATTGCCCCTTCTCTCTTTCTCTCTCTCTCTCTTTTTGGGACTTCCCTTTTTTTGTTTGGCCTTTCTCCTTTTTTTATTTATTTCCTCACATGGGACAATGCTCTAATAATGATGATCATCACACTTCTATTTATTTAGAACTCAATGATTACAACTCGATACTAGAACAAGATATGACTCTATATGAATGCCTCCGGTGGTGTACCACGATGGGCAATGAAACAAGAGTGAAATGTATGAAATTATGAATGGTGGCTTTGCCACAAGTATGATGTCAAGTACATGATCATGCAAGGCAATATAACAATGATGAAGCGTGTCATAATAAATGGAACTGTGGAAAGTTGCATGGCAATATATCTCGGAATGGCTATGGAAATGCCATAATAGGTAGATATGGTGGCTCTTTTGAGGAAGATATAAGGAGGTTTATGTGTGATAGAGCGTATCATATCACGGGGGTTGGATGCACCGGCGAAGTTTGCACCAACTCTCAAGGTGACAAAGGGCAATGCACGGTACCGAAGAAGCTAGCAATGATGGGAAGGTGAGAGTGTGTATAATCCATTGACTCAACATTAGTCATAAAGAACTCACATAATTATTGCAAAAATCTACAAGTCATCAAAAACCAAGCATTACGTGCATGCTACTAAGGGGATAGATTGGTAGGAGAAGACCATCGCTCGTCCCCGACCGCCACTCATAAGGAAGTCAATCAAAGAAACACCTCATGTTTCAAATTTGTCACACAACATTTACCATACATGCATGCTACGGGACTTGCAAACTCTAACACGAGTATTTCTCAAATTCACAACTACTCAACTAGCACGACTCTAATATTACCATCTTCATATCTCAAAACAATCATCAAGTATCAAACTTCTCATAGTATTCAATGCACTCTATATGAAAGTTTTTATTATATCCCTCTTGGATGCCTATCATATTAGGACTAAATTCATAACCAAAGCAAATTACCATGATGTTCTGAAGACTCTAAAAATAATATAAGTGAAGCATTATAGTTCATCTATTTCTTCAAAATAAAACCACCGTCGTGCTCTAAAAGGATATAAGTGAAGCACTAGAGCAAACGACAAACTACTCCGAAAGATATAAGTGAAGATCAATGAGTAGTCGAATAATTATGCAACTATGTGAAGACTCTCTAACATTTTAGAATTTCTGATCTTGGTATTTTATTAAAACAACAAGCAAAACAAAATAAAATAAAATGTTTCTCCAAGCAAAACACATATCATGTGGTGAATAAAAATATAGCTCCAAGTGAAGTTACCGATGAACGAAGACGAAAGAGGGGATGCCATCCGGGGCATCCCCAAGCTTAGGCTCTTGGTTGTCCTTGAATATTACCTTGGGGTGCCTTGGGCATACCCAAGCTTAGGCTCTTGCCACTCCTTATTCCATAGTCCATCAAATCTTTACCCAAAACTTGAAAACTTCACAACACAAAACTTAACAGAAAACTCGTAAGCTCCGTTAGTATAAGAAAATAAATCACCACTTAGGTACTATTGCGAACTCATTCTAAATTCATATTGGTGTAATATCTACTGTACTCCAACTTCTGTATGGTTCATACCCTCTGATACTACTCATAGATTCATCAAAATAAGCAAACAACACATATAAAATAGAATCTGTCAAAAACAGAATAGTCTGTAGTAATCTGTAGGTTTCGAATACTTATGTAACTCCAAAAATCTTGAGAAATTAGTAAGTACTAGGAAATTTGTCTATTAATCTACTGCAAGTGGAATTGGTATTTTATCGCTCTCTGGTAAAAAAAGAAAATTATTCTCGTGAGCGCATACTTTCTGTTTTTACAGCAAGATCAAATAACAATCACCCAAGAAGATCCTAAAGGCTTTACTTGGCACAAACACTAACTAAAACATAAAAAACACAATCATAACAGAGGATAGATGATTTATTTATTACTAAACAGGAACAAAAAGCAAGGAACAAAATAAAGTTGGGTTGCCTCCCAACAAGCGCTATCGTTTAACGCCCCTAGCTAGGCATGACGATTTCAATGATGCTCACATAAAAGATGAGAATTGAAACATAAAGAGAGAATCATGAAGAATATGAAAAACACATCTATGTCTAACCCACTTCCTATGCATAGGGTTTTTGTGAGCAAACAACTTGTGGGAACAAGAATCAACATGCATAGGAAGGTAAAACAAGCAAATCTTCAAGATTTTCAACACATAGAGAGGAAACTTGATATTATTGCAATTCCTACAAGCATATGTTCCTCCCTCATAATAATTTTCAGTAGCATCATAAATGAATTCAACAATGTAACTATCACATAAAGCATTCTTTTCATGATCTACAAGCATACAATTTTTACCACTCTCCACATAAGCAAAATTCTTCTAATTCGGGATAGTAGTGGGAGCAAACTCAACAAAAAAATTACCATGTGAAGCATAATCCAATTGAAAACTAAAATCATGATGACAAGTTTCATGGTTATCATTATTCTCAATAGCATACAAGTCATCACAATAATCATCATAGATAGCAACTTTGTTCTCATAATCAATTGGAACCTCTTCTGAGATAGTGGAATCATTACTAAATAAAGTCATGACCTCTCCAAATCCACTTTCATCAATATAATCATCATAAATAGGAGACATGCTATCATCATAATAAATTGTCTCATCAAAACTTGGGAGACAAAAAATATCATCTTCATCAAACATAGCTTCCCCAAGCTTGGGGCTTTGCATATCATTAGCATCATGGATATTCAAAGAATTCATACTAACAACATTGCAATCATGCTCATTATCCAAATATTTAGTGCCAAACATTTTAATACATTCTTCTTCTAGCATTTTGGCACAATTATCGGAATCCTTATTTTCATGAAAGATATTAAAAAGGTGAAGCATATGAGGTACCCTTAATTCCATTTTTTGTACTTTCCTTTTATAGACTAAACCAGTGATAAAACAAGAAACAAAAAGATTCGATTGCAAGATCTAAAGATATACCTTCAAGCACTAAACTCCCTGGCAACGGTGCCAGAAAAGAGCTTGATGTCTACTACACAACCTTCTTATTGTAGACGTTGTTGGGACTCCAAGTGCAGAGGTTTGTAGGACAGTAGAAAATTTCCCTCAACTGGATGACCTAATGTTTATCAATCCGTGGGAGGCGTAGGATGAAGATGGTCTCTGTCAAACAACCCTGCAACCAAATAACAAAGAATCTCTTGTATCCCCAACACACCCAATACAATGGTAAATTGTATAGGTGCACTAGTTCGGCGAAGAGATGGTGATACAAGTGCAATATGGATGGTAGATGTAGGTTTTTGTAATATGAAAATATAAAAACAGCAAGGTAGCAAGTGGTAAAAGTGAGCGTTAACGGTATTGCAATGCTAGGAAACAAGGCCTAAGGTTCATACTTTCACTAGTGCAAGTTCTCTCAACAATAATAACTTAATTGGATCATATAACTATCCCTCAACATGCAACAAAGAGTCACTCCAAAGTCACTAATAGCGGAGAACAAACAAAGAGATTATTGTAGGGTACGAAACCACCTCAAAGTTATTCTTTCTGATTGATATATTCAAGAGTCCGTAGTAAAATAACACGAAGCTATTCTTTCCGTTCAATCTATCCTAGAGGTCGTACTACAATAACACATTAAGACACAAATCAACCAAAACCCTAATGTCACCTAGATACTCCAATGTCACCTCAAGTATCCGTGGGTATGATTATACGATATGCATCACACAATCTCAGATTCATCTATTCAACCAACACAAAGAACTACAAAGAGTGCCCCAAAGTTTCTACTGGAGAGTCAAGGCGAAAACGCGTGCCAACCCCTATGCATAAGTTCACAAGGTCACAGAACTCGCAAGTTGATCACCGAAACATACATCAAGTGGATCACGTGAATATCCTATTGTCACCATAGATAAGCACATGCAAGACATACATCAAGTGTTCTCAAATCCTTAAAGACTCAATCCGATAAGATAACTTCAAAGGGAAAACACAATTCATCACAAGAGATTAGAGGGGCAGAAACATCATAAGATCCAACTATAATAGCAAAGCTCGCGATACATCAAGATCGTGCTGAATCACGAACACGAGAGAGAGATCAAACACATAGCTACTGGTACATACCCTCAGCCCCGAGGGTGAAAAACTCCCTCCTTGTCATGGAGAGCGCCTGGATGATGAAGATGGCCACCGGAGAGGGATTCCCCCCTCCGGTAGGGTGCCGGAATGGGTCTAGATTGGTTTTCGGTGGCTACGAAGGTTTCTGGCAGTGGAACTCCCGATCTAGGTTTCTTTTTGGAAGTTTCAGTATATATAAGAAGTTTTGGCGTTGAGAACAAGTCAGGGGGGTCTCCGGGCTGTCCACGAGGTAGGGAGGCGCGCCCCCACCCTCGTGGGCAGCCCAAGACTCTTCTGGCCCAACTCCTTTACTCCATGTCCTTCTTTTGGTCCAAAAATAAGTTTTGTGAAGTTTCAGGTCAATTGGACTCCGTTAGGTTTTCCTTTTTTGCGAAACTCAAAAACAAGGAAACAAACAAAAACTGGCACTGGGCTCTACGTTAATAGGTTAGTCCCAAAAATCATATAAAATAGCATATAAATGCATATAAAACAACCAAGGTTGATAATATAATAGCATGGAACAATCAAAAATTATAGATACGTTGGAGACGTATCACCCCCGTATATAAAGGAGCAAGGGGGGAGGCCAGCAGGCCCTAGGAGGGCGTGCCAAGAGGAGGAGTCCTGCTCCTAGCGGGTGTAGGACTCCCCTTTCCTAGTCCCACTAGGCGGGGGATGGAAGGAGTGGGAGAGGGGAAAGGCAAGGGGGGCACCGCCCCCCTTCCTTCCTATCCGGACTCAAGGGGAGGGGGTGCATGGCCTGCCCTGGCCGGCCCCTCTCTCTCTCCACAAGGGCCCATTAAGGCCCATTAGTCCCTCGGGGGTTCCGGTAACCCCTCCGGCACTCCGGTTTTCTCCGAGATTACCCAAAACCCTTCCGATATCCAAATTATCCGTCCAATATATCAATCTTTATGTCTCGACCATTTTGAGACTGCTCATCATGTCCGTGATCATATCAGGGACTACGAACTGCCTTCGGTACATCAAAACACATAAACTCATAATACTGACCGTCACTGAACGTTAAGCGTGCGGACCCTACGGGTTCGAGAACTATGTAGACATGTCCGAGACTCATCTCCGGTCAATAACAAATAGCATAACCTAGATGCTCATAATGGTTCCTACATATTCTACAAAGATCTTTATTGGTCAAACCACATAACAACATACGTTGTGCCCTTTGTCATCGGTATGTTACTTGCCCGAGATTCGATCGTCGGTATCTCAATACCTAGTTCAATCTTGTTATCGGAAAGTCTCTTTACTCGTTCCGTAATACATCATCCCGCAACTAACTCATTAGTTGCATTGCTTGGAAGGCTTATAGTGATGTGCATTACCGAGATGACCCAGAGATACCTCTCCGACAATCGGAGTGACAAATCCTAATCTTGATCTATGCCAACTCAACAAGTACCATTGGAGACACCTGTAGAGCACCTTTATAATCACCCAGTTACACTGTGATGTTTGGTAGCACACAAAGTGTTCCTCCGGTATTCGGGAGTTGCATAATCTCATAGTCATAGGAACATGTATAAGTCATGAAGAAAGCAATAGCAATATACTAAACGATCAAATGCCAAGCTAACGGAATGGGTCAAGTCAATCACATCATTCTCTAATGATGTGATCCCGTTAATCAAATGACAACTCATGTCTATGGTTAGGAAACTTAACCATCTTTGATTCAACGAGCTAGTAAAGTAGAGGCATACTAGTGACACTTTATTTGTCTATGTATTCACACATGTACTAAGTTTCCAGTTAATACAATTATAGCATGAATATTAAACATTTATCATGATATAAGGAAATATAAATAAGAACTTTATTATTGCCTCTAGGGCATATTTCCTTCAGTCTCCCACTTGCACTAGAGTCAATAATCTAGATTACACAGTAATGATTCTAACACCCAAGGAGTCTTGGTGCAAATCTCTATGTCTCCCTCCTTGACTTGATCGCGGATGGAATTGAAGCGTCTCTTGATGTGCTTGGTTCTCTTGTGAAATCTGGATTCCTTTGCCAAGACAATTCCACCAGTATTGTCATAAAAGATTTTCATTGGACCCGATGCACTAGGTATTACACCTAGATCGGATATGAACTCCTTCATCCAGACTCCTTCATTTGCTGCTTCTGAAGAAGCTATGTACTCCGCTTCACACGTAGATCTTGCCACGACGCTTTGCTTAGAACTGCACCAACTGACAGCTCCACCGTTCAATATAAACACGTATCCAGTTTGTGACTTAGAGTCATCCGGATCAGTGTCAAAGCTTGCATCGACGTAACCATTTACAACGAGCTCTTTGTCACCTCCATAAACGAGAAACATATCCTTAGTCCTTTTCAGGTATTTCAGGATGTTCTTGACCCTGTCCAGTGATCCACTCCTGGATTACTTTGGTACCTCCCTGCTAAACTAATAGCAAGGCACACACCAGGTCTGGTACACAGCATTGCATGCATGATAGAGCCTTTGGCTGAAGCATAGGGAACACCTTTCATTTTCTCTCTATCTTCTGCAGTGGTCGGGCATTGAGTGTGACTCAACTTCACACCTTGTAACACAGGCAAGAAATCTTTCTTTGCTTGATCCATTTTGAACTTCTTCAAAACTTTATCAAGGTATGTGCTTTGTGAAAGTCCAATTAAGCGTCTTGATCTATCTCTATAGATCTTGATGCCCAATATATAAGTAGCTTCACCGAGGTCTTTCATTGAAAAACTCTTATTCAAATATCCTTTTATGGTATCCAGAAATTCTATATCATTTCCAACCAACAATATGTCATCCACATATAATATTAGAAATGCTACATAGCTCCCACTCACTTTCTTGTAAATACAGGCTTCTCCAAAAGTTTGTATAAAACCATATGCTTTGATCACACTATCAAAACGTTTATTCCAACTTCGAGATGCTTGCACCAGTCCATAGATGGATCGCTCGAGCTTACACACTTTGTTAGCATCCTTTGGATCGATAAAACCTTCAGGTTGCATCATATACAACTCCTCTTCTTGAAATCCATTCAGGAATGCAGTCTTTACATCCATTTGCCAAATTTCATAATCATAAAATGCAGTAATTGCTAACATGATTCGGACGGATTTAAGCATCGCTACGGGTGAGAATGTCTCATCATAGTCAACTCCTTGAACTTGTTGAAAACCTTTCACAACAAGCCGAGCTTTGTAGATAGTAACATTACCATCGTCGTCTGTCTTCTTCTTGAAGATCCATTTATTCTCGATGGCTTGCCGATCACCGGGCAAGTCAACCAAAGTCCGCACTTTGTTCTCATACATGAATCCCATCTTAGATTTCATGGCCTCAATCCATTTTGTGGAATCTGGGCTCATCATCGCTTCCTCATAGTTTGTAGGTTCGTCATGGTCAAGTAACATGACCTCCAGAACAGGATTACCGTACCACTCTGGTGCGGATCTTACTCTGGTTGACCTACGAGGTTCGGTAGTAACTTGATCTAAAGTTACATGACCATCATCATTAGCTTCCTCACAAATTGGTGTAAGAGTCACAGGAATAGATTGATGAACTATTTTCCAATAAGGGAGCAGGTACAGTTACCTCATCAAGTTCTACTTTCCTCCCATTCACTTCTTTCGAGAGAAACTCTTTCTCTAGAAAGGATCCATTCTTAGCAACGTATGTCTTGCCTTCGGATCTGTGATAGAAGGTCTACCCAACAATCTCCTTTGGGTATCCTATGAAGACACATTTCTATGATTTGGGTTCGAGCTTATCAGGTTGAAGCTTTTTCACATAAGCATCGCAGCCCCAAACTTTAAGAAATGACAACTTTGGTTTCTTGCCAAACCACAGTTCATAAGGCGTCGTCTCAACAGATTTAGATGGCGTCCTATTTAATGTGAATGCAGCCGTCTCTGAAGCATAGCCCCAAAAAGATAGCGGTAAATCAGTAAGAGACATCATAGATCGCACCATATCTAGTGAAGTATGATTACGACATTTGGACACACCATTACCCTGTGGTGTTCCGGGTGGCGTGAGTTGCGAAACTATTCCGCATTGTTTCAAATGAAGACCAAACTCATAACTCAAATATTCTCCTCCATGATTAGATCGTAGAAACTTTATTTTCTTGTTACAATGATTTTCCACTTCACTCTGAAATTCTTTGAACTTTTCAAATGTTTCAGACTTATGTTTCATCAAGTAGATATACACATATCTGCTCAAATCATCTGTGAAGGTGAGAAAATAACGATACCCGCCGCGAGCCTCTATATTCATCGGACCACATACATCAGTATGTATGATTTCCAACAAATCTGTTGCTCGCTCCATTGTTCCAGAGAACGACATTTTAGTCATCTTGCCCCTGAGGCATGGTTCGCAAGTACCAAGTGATTCATAATCAAGTGATTCCAAAAGTTCATTAGAATGGAGTTTCTTCATGCGTTGTACACCAATATGACCTAAACAGCAGTGCCACAAATAAGTTGCACTATCATTATCAACTCTGCATATTTTGGCTTCAATATTATGAATATGTGTATCACTACTATCGGGATTCATCAAAAATAGACCACTCTTCAAGGGTGCATGACCATAAAAGATTTTACTCATATAAATAGAACAACCATTGTTCTCAGATTTAAATGAATAACCCTCTCGCATCAAACAAGATCCAGATATAATGTTCATGCTCAACGCTGGCACCAAATAACAATTATTTAGGTCTAAAACTAATCCCGAAGGTAGATGTAGAGGTAGCGTGCCGACCGCGATCACATCGACTTTGGAACCATTTCCCACGCGCATCGTCACCTCGTCCTTAGCCAATCTTCGCTTAATCCGTAGTCCCTATTTCGAGTTGCAGATATTAGCAACAGAACCAGTATCAAATACCTAGGTGCTACCGCGAGCATTAGTAAGGTACACATCAATAACATGTATATCACATATACCTTTGTTCAGCTTGCCATCCTTCTTATCCGCCAAATACTTGGGGTAGTTCTGTTTCCAGTGACCAGTCCCTTTGAAGTAGAAGCACTTAGTCTCAAGCTTAGGTCTAGACTTGGGCTTCTTCACTTGAGCAGCAACTTGCCTGTTGTTCTTCTTGAAGTTCCCTTTCTTCCCTTTACCCTTTTTCTTGAATCTGGTGGTCCTGTTGACCATCAACACTTGATGCTCCTTCTTGATTTCTACCTCCGCAACTTTTAGCATCGTGAAGAGCTCGAGAATAGTCTTATCCATCCCTTGCATATTATAGTTCATCACGAAGCTCTTGTAGCTTGGTGGCAGTGATTGAAGAATTCTGTCAATGACACTATCATCCGGAAGATTAACTCCCAATTGAATCAAGTGATTGTTATACCCAGACATTTTGAGTATATGTTCACTAACAGAACTATTCTCCTCCATCTTGCAGCTGTAGAACTTATTGGAGACTTCATATCTCTCAATCCGGGCATTTGCTTGAAATATTAACTTCAACTCCTGGAACATCTCATATGCTCCATGACGTTCAAAACGTCATTGAAGTCCCAGTTCTAAGCCGTAAAGCATGGCACACTGAACTATCGAGTACTCATAAGCTTTACTCTGCCAGACGTTCATAACATCTGGCGTTGCTCCTGCAGCGGGTTTGGCACCTAGCGGTGCTTCCAGGACGTAATTCTTCTGTGCAGCAATGATGATAATCCTCAAGTTATGGACCCAGTCCGTGTAATTTCTACCATCATCTTTCAACTTTGGTTTCTCAAGGAACGCGTTAAAATTCAACGAAACAACAGCACGCGCCATCTATCTACAACAACATAGACATGCAAAATACTATCAGGTACTAAGTTCATGATAAATTAAAGTTCAATTAATCAAATTGCTTAAGAACTCCCACTTAGACAGACATCCTTCTAATCATCTAAGTGATCACGTGATCCATATCAACTAAACCATGTCCGATCATCACGTGAGATGGAGTAGTTTTCAATGGTGAACATCACTATGTTGATCATATCTACTATATGATTCATGCTCGACCTTTCGGTCTAAGTGTTCCGAGGCCATATCTGCATATGCTAGGCTCATCAAGTTTAACCCGAGTATTCTGCGTGTGCAAAACTGGCTTGCACCCATTGTATGTGAACGTAGAGCTTATCACACCCGATCATCACGTGGTGTCTCAGCACGACGAACTTTCGAATGGTGCATACTCAGGGAGAACACTTATACCTTGAAATTTAGTGAGAGATCATCTTATAATGCTCCGTCGATCTAAGCAAAATAAGATGCATAAAAGATAAACATCACATGCAATCAATATAAGTGATATGATATGGCCATCATTATCTTGTGCCTTTGATCTCCATCTCCAAAGCACCGTCATGATCACCATCGTCACAGGCGCGACACCTTGATCTCCATTGTAGCATCGTTGTCGTTTCGCCAACTATTGCTTCTACGACTATCGCAACCGCTTAGTGATAAAGTAAAGCAATTACATGGCGATTGCATTTCATAGAATAAAGCGACAACCATATGGCTCCTGCCAGTTGCCGATAACTGTGTTACAAAACATGATCATCTCATACAATAAAATTTAGCATCATGTCTTGACCATATCACATCACAACATGCCATGCAAAAACAAGTTAGACGTCATCTACTTTGTTGTTGCAAGTTTTACGTGGCTGCTACGGGCTGAGCAAGAACCGTTCTTACCTACGCATCACTACAAAAAAAGACACATCCATGACATTTTGGGCCAAACAATTTTTTTCTGTCATACATATGACACTTCTATGACGATGATTGTGACAAAACCCAGTATCATCATAGATGTGGTGGGCTCCTACTTCTATGACAAAAAATCATGACAGAAAATGGGCTTTTCGTCCTGGGCGGGCCGGAGACGCAGCTACATGACATTCTTTGGGCCGTCCATGATGGAAAAACCGTGGTAGAAGCGAGGGCGAGGAAAATTTCGGGGAGTTCCCGGTTACGGTGGGAGGTCGGGGCCAAGCGATGCATGTTTCTCTCGTACACGTACGTGCGTGTGTGCGAGGCGTTTGCTCTAACTGAACCCGAGCGATTGCATTGCAGGCTACGCGTTACTGAACCCGAGCGATTGCATTGCAGGCTACGTGTTACTGAACCCGAGCGATCGATCGATGGCTGTTAAGTGAACCCGATCGAGCGATTCCTTCGCTACTGCTGCTAACTGAAGCCGATCGATGCTGCCTTGGGGATGAACAGTGAGCGTTGCGGGGGGGGGGGGGGGTTGGATGAACAGTGAGCGGTGGCGTTGCCTCTGGATGAACAGGACCCCGTGGTGTGGTGGAGGGCTAGATGAACAGTAGACGGTGGAGGGGTGCCCGTGGAGGGGTGGTTGAACAGGACCCCATCGTGTGGAGGGCTGGATGAACAGTAGACAGTGGAGGGTGCCTGTGGAGGGGTGGTTGAACAGTAGCCGGTGGAGTAGCGCGCGGTGGAGGCTGGATGAACAGGAGCCCGTGGAGGCCGGAGGAGGTCGACGGTAGCCCGTGGAGGCTGGAGGAGGTCGATGGTGGACATGAACAGTATCCCGTGGAGTCCCGTTTTGCGGTACGCCACACCCCTCCCGATGAACAGGACCCCCGTTTCGACCGTAGCGCTCCAACACAAGTTTGTTTCGTCCGTTTTGCGGTACGCCACACCCCTCCCGATCAACAGGACCCCCGTTTCGACCGTAGGAGGTCCATTTCATCCGTTTTGCGGTACGCCACACCCCTCCCGATCAACAGGACCCCCGTTTTGACCATAGGAGGTCCGTTTCCCCATTTTGCGGTACGCCAGACCCCTCCCGATCAATAGGACCCCATTCCGAACATAGGAGGTCCGTTTCCTCCGTTGTGCGGTACGTCAGGCCTCGTTTCCATTGCATGTTCCGTCTAAGCCCTCCCGATGAACATGACCGTGCATTCCGTTCCGACCCAGCCGGTTGGCTCCCACGCGTTCCGTTGCCTCCTGATGAACACGACGCATTCTGTTGCCTCCCCATGAACACGACGCATTCTGTTGCCTCCCCATGAACACGACGACGACGCTGTTTCTCCGTTCCGACCCAACCATGTACACGAGCCGTGGCCATACGTATGCGCGAGTAGGTGTTCGAGACCCCGCCCGTATGTACACATACGTGGCCGTATTTTCTTTCTTGCACCCTGGCCGCTGTACATACGTGTACATGCTACGTGTGTGCCTCTACTACGACACGTACGCGCCTCTACTACGACACATGCGCGCCTCTACATCCACCAGTATATATGTACGTACACGTTCGCGACCAGAATGACAACGCTATGTACGCTTCGACCAGGTGGGTCTCGACTGTCAGGCACTTCCTTGCCTGCGAAGATGTAGCTGGTGGGTCCCAGCAGTCAGGGGGGCGAATCGTTTTTTGCCCAGACGCACTTCCTTGCGTGCGAAGATGTAGCTGGTGGGTCCCAGCAGTCAAGGGGAAACATTTTTTCGTGAAATACGGTGGCCCGTCTGGTGTTCCCAGCTGTCAGGTGGAGGAATCATTATTTTCCGCGTAATAAGGAGGCACTTTCGTGCTGCGGCTGTGGACCCAGTTGTCAGCCTCTCCACGTACAGTCCACGTCCGATGGAAGTCGTTCCTTGACCACGTTCATCACGCCGTGCCAAGAGCACCAGGGCGGTGGACGACGGCAAGGCCTAGGAAGGGGACGACGGGGAGTCGGGGAAGACGCAACAGTGGAAGCCCGCGTGGAGAGGAGTACGAGGGTTCACTGGTTCGGGTGCGGTGTGAGGCTGCCGTTGCCGCAGGGCCTGGCCAGCGGTGGGAATAGTAGGGGGCGGTGAGGCCTCCGAGGCAGCATAGCCGGCCACGGGAGGTAGGAGCATGCGGCACGACCGGCGCTGCTTTGGGCGGCTGGAGCAAGAAGACCAGAGGTTGAAGAAGCACTATGGCCGTTGGATGGACATCGTATGGTCACTGGAGCTAGAATCATTCATATTGACTAAAATTGGCAAAGGCCCCCGTCCCAGTCAACTTAGTAGGCCCACAAGTCAGCCTCCCACCATGGTGGGTCCCAGCTAGCAGGGGGAGTATTCATTTTTTGTGCGTAATAAGGAGGCACTTCCGGTGGGTCCGAGCTGACAGCGGGGGGTGGGGGACGTTTTTTTCGTGAAATACGCTGGCCCATCCGGTGGGTCCCAGCAGTCAGGGGGGAAACGTTTTTTTTTCATGAAATAAGGTGGCCCGTCCGGTGGGTCCCTGCTGTCAGGTGGAGGAATAATTATTTTGCGTGTAATAAGGAGGCACTTCCTTGCGGCCGCCTGGACCAAGCTGTCAGCCTCTCCACATACAGTACCCTTCCGATGGAAGTCGGTCGTTGACCATGTTGACCACGCCGCACCGAGAGCACCAGGGCGGTGGTCTGGACGACAGTGAGGCCTAGGAAGGGGACGGCGCGGAGCCGGGGAAGATGCAGCAGTGGAAGCCCGCGCGGAGAGGAGTACGAGGGTTCACTGGTTCGGCTGTGGTGTAAGGCTGCCGTCGCCTCAGAATAACAGGGGGTGTGGGTGAGTAGAGGGATGGCCTGGCCCGCGGTGGGATTAGTACGGGGCGGTGAGGCCTCCGTGGCATCACAGCCGGCCACGTGAGGCAGGAGCACGCGACACGACCGACGCTGCTTTGGGCGGCTGGAGCAAGAAGACCAGAGGTTGAAGAAGCACTACGGCGTTGGATGGACATCGTATGATCACTTCAGCTAGAATTGTTTATATTGACTAAGTTGACAAAGCCCTTGGTACGCGTCAACTTAGTAGGCCCACAACCCGGATTTGGTAGAGAACATATAGCCCATTTGTGATTTGTAAGAATGTACATCCCATTTTTTAATTCTAATGGAATTTACTACAGCCCATTTACAGTTTGTTAAAAGTACATCCCAACTTCTAGCTAGGACAATGATTAATAATTTCAAACAACCGCTCAAAACAGAATTAAAAAAATTCCCACATTTTGATGGGATCCGAAATATTTTTATCCGAAATTTCTAGTCAGGTCAAATATAATTTCAAAATAAAGTTGTATTACGTTGAAATCCAACGAAATATTGCACGCGCAACAAGTAATGAAATTAAAATTTTCAAATTCCAATAATAATATATTTTTCAAACTAATTACGTGTTTGGTGCATAGTAACTGTCCAGTTATTATAATTACATCCCATTTATTATTTTTAAAGTCCATTTTCTTGTTAAGCCTAATGCATACCTCCTAGGAAAGTTTGCAGCCCAGCGGGGCAGAGAATAACAAGTTGACTCGGATATTGTGTACAACTGTCGGCCCAGTTGCATTGCTGATGTTGAAAAAAGGCCTGTGTAGTAGAGTACAACCTAACATGGTTACTCAACCCACATTCAGCGACGTCGGAAAGGCCCAAACAAGGCTTCTGTACAACTTTTTGAAGTCACTGAGCTCAATTAATAACTTAAGAAAAAGTTAGATTACAGTGGAACCTAATTAAAAGCTGTCACGAGCAAATAAATAATTCAACGGGTCCCACTTGTGCGTCTGCGTGCGTGTGTGTGTGTGTGTGAGAGAGAGAGAGAGAGACCCATCGGTCGATGCTCGTAAATACATCTTTTAGCCATATGCATTGCTGATGCTCAATAAAAACTTATATAGTTGACACAATCATATAGAACATCATAGCACACTGAACTTGCATACAAAAATTTCACGCAGGCGGCACAATCAGGATGGAAGCAGTGGATCGCTACGGGAAGGGCTATGTTGAAACCAACGAAGTCGTACATAACGGTTCATCGTCTTTATCAATGACGGAAATATCTTGAATGTTGTGCAAAGAAAACAGACGGACAACACAATAAGTTCTGCTAGCACACTAAGTTAACGTACAACCCTTTCTAAAAAAGTTCAGGTACAAAATTAGAACAGGTCACAATCAAATGTATTGGCATATTAGTGCTTCACACCCATAGCTCGGATTTAACTAGTACTCCCTCCGTCCGGGAAAAGTTGTCCATAGGGCAGTGTATTTGTTTTTTTGCAAAAAAACCATAGAGTTTTAAACACATCACAAAGAAGTCCATCTCCTTCCTTCCTCCTCCCCCGTCGCCCGCGCCTGGCAGCCATCGCCGGCTACCCACCTGCGCCACCGCCCGCCTCGATCTGCACCGCGACCAACACCAGAACCGTGGCCCAGCCCGCGACCAACAATAGCACCGCCGCCCGCTTGCACATGTGCGGCGGCTTACCACCTGCACCGCCCGCCATGAAGGCGACCTGCACCGACGCCCTCCTCGAGCTACGCCGCCGGCCCCGTTGAAGGTCGCCGCCCACCTTCGCCGCCCACCTGCGCCTCCGATTTCGTCCGCTTCGGCCGCCGGTGCCGTGGACAATTCCGGCCACTCCCGCCTCTCATGCTGCTACTGGTGGACGACGTCGGCGCCGTGGAACTCTGATGCTGCTTTTGCCTTTTCCCCTGCCTCGCCTCTGCTGCCACTCCCGCCTGTGCTGGTGAGTCTGCCCCGCCCGCCTCTGCTACTGCTGCTGTTCAATTTGTTGCTGTGAGTCTGAATTTTCTGTTCTCAGTGCAGGCGGAGAAAATTCAGTCAAGGGATACAAAGCTAGAGAAATAATCCAGGACAAAGGATGTACCCTGCTGCTAAATGATGAACAGATTATAGTGAAAATTTAGTTTGATGCCATCAAATTCATTGAGTAATACTCTTGGCATTCTTGGAGATCTGCTAGTTTTTGGAAGTTTTTATTGCTACAGTTAACTGAAAATGTTCAGTGTTCCAATATTGTAGAGAAACTACAGTGCCTGTAATTCAGTTATGACTCCTTTACTGAAACTGTAGTGTTTGCTAAAACTGAGATGTAAACTAAAGGAGTTCGTGATTTGCAGAAGTTGTAGCATACTCCAACAAGTGATAAATGCACTCGAAAGTTCACTGAGAAAATGCAGAGGCTGCTCACTTGTTACTGAAAGTTTTCTAGAGTGATAAATGCACGCAAAAGAAGTTCAGTTAACTGTTACTGTTGTTGTATGAATTCCAACCAGGTCAATTTGTTGTCAATTACTCTGTAATACTCAACCAGGTTTATGCAAAATGAAGATCAACCATGTTTATTTGGATTTATTTGGGCTTATTTGAATCATTCGAATTTATTTGCTTTATTTGGATTTATACACCATTTGTCCAATTGCAAACATACCTAAAGTTTCCAATTGTCCAATTTCAGTCATTCATTTTACAGAGAGCTAAGCATAGCCATGACTCTTCCCTAAATATTCCTGTAGAATCAATTCAAGCAACACAAAACTGAAAACTGCCACAACCCCTTAACTAAGAGTTGATAAAAACATGTCCCTAAAATTGGAATTATTTGAATTAGCTAGGTTTATTCTTCTTCATATACGGAAAAATATGAATATTGTTCGTCTACTAGTTACTTCAAATTTAGAACTGAATAAACACTTGTCATCTTCAGTAAGCACTTGTAAATCTAGAGTGGTTTTAAACTTAGAATGCACCAAGTACTAATATCCTTTGCCAGGCTACACACCATCTACTTGGAGTAGACTTGTGAATGCTAACAAAGTGATAAGTAAAAACTTGGATGTTCTCAGAAATATAGCACCAGAGGACATTAAGTGAACTGGCATGTATGCTAAAGGCAAGGAAATGCCACCTTCTTTTCTTCTTCAAGCAGTTGATGAACTGGCCTGTATGCCGCAGCTACACATAGGTTCTGCAGAAAATGCACCAAAAGAGTTACACACAGGTGAAGTAAGTGGAAAGCAACATTTAATATCCACTTCTTTTCTTTTGGTAGTGAAATTCAATCTGAATTTTCTAAGCACGGAAAATGGACCAATACTAAACATTTATTCCCACCTCCACCACCATCTTGTCAGTTTCGACAGTGTGTGTATGGAGTAGTTTTGACGGCAGTATAATTGTGCATCATGTAAACATTATGAGAATGATTAAGGGTTCAACAATCAGATTATAATTATGACCAGAACAGAGGAACAAATATCATGGTTAGTTTTATGTAAAAAAATCAGAAATGGAGTTACTCACTTGAAGTTACTATAGTTACTCACTTGAACTTACTGTAGTAGTGGCCAAAATTCAGAAAAGTTACTAAACAGCAGAAGTAGTGGCCAAAATTCAAAGTACTAAAAAGATTCTACACTAAATATACACTGTTATGCATGTTCTATATCCAGGACATTTGAATTATTCAGAGAAGGATAAGGCAAACTGAAAAGTGTTACGCAAACTGAAAACTGATCCATGTTCTGTATCCAGGACACTAATTTTTGACATTTGAAGCTACATTTCAATTGTTATGCCTCTGTCAATTATTGAATTATTCAGAATATTTAAATTATTCAGAGATCCATGTTCTATATCCAGGATAATGCAAACTGAAAAGTGTTAAGAAGACCATGTGTTTTTTGGGGGTCAAAATCTACATGTAAAACTGAAAAGTGAAAATAAAAATGGAGAATGTTGTGTCTCGCACTCACGCGCTCAAAAAAAACTATGACACATTTTTTTATCTGTTTGCATAGGTCCCACCTATCAGGAAGGATGGGCACTACACGAACAGGTACGACTCATCAGTCTACCCGCATAGCCTTTTCGTTTAGTCTACCTAGCCATCTAATCAACTGCCTGCACGCCACTTCTCTCATTTACTTCTCCATCGGGAACCGATTCTCCTCGGCTTCTTCACCTCCCCTTCGTCTTAATTTGCATCCAAACCCCACTGCGTTCACATTGTTTTAACCTCTTTAAATAATCATCTACTACTTCAGTTAGACTAGCCATCTAATCCTAATTCTCCAAACCATAGCCCTCCGTTCCAGCGGTTCCAAATGGCAGAAGAGATCGAGATGCAGGTTTTTAGCGTCCAACATGTCCTCGTCGAAGGCTCGATGTGCATAGTTGCCACCGTCACCATCCACCCAAGGGTTGTTCGGCAGTGAATCAACAATGTATCCAACTCCCTCAAAAAGGTAGAGACGAGGGTCATCGGTCTCGACACAGAGTACACGGAGCGTGCCCCTGGGAAGATCCAGCGCGCCGCCGTCCTTCAGCTGTGCCACGAAGATGATGTTTTGGTGTACCACATCATACACTCGCCCTCCATACCACATGAGCTTCACGATTTCTTGTCTCGGGAGGACGTATACTTCTGTGGGGCAGCCATCGAAGGGGACAAACAGAAGCTGGAGTCGTACAACCTTGATTTGAAAAGCATCGCTGACCCACAAACCAAAATCAAAATTCCTGTAGAAGATTGTGATAAACAGACACCATCCCTATTTGATGTAGCAAGTTTTATGCTCGGTACAAATCTTCAGAAGGGTGACGAGACGGTGGCATTAAGGTCGTCTGGATGGGAGAATTATCCCTTGATGTACGAGCGGATAAAATATGCTGCCCTCGATGCCCGTGTGAGTTTCGAGATAGCTGCAAGGTCCAAAGAGCTTGTTGCGAAGTCGTCTCCCACAGAGAATGAGAAGAAGAAGAAGAAGAAGAAGAAGAAGAAGAAGAAGAAGAAGAAGAAGAAGAAGAAGAAGAAGAAGAAGAAGAAGAAGAAGAAGAAGAAGAAGAAGAAGAAGAAGAAGAAGAAGAAGAAGAAGAAGAAGAAGAAGAAGAAGAAGAAGAAGAAGAAGAAGAAAAGGCTGCACTAGTAGGAGGGCATTATGGATGGATGAACTATTTCCTCTCTTGTAAAAAAATTTATTCCCTCTCGGTGTAGATTGATATAGATGGACTATTTCGATGGTGTGCATGTCTTTGGAACAGAGTAGTAGCGTGGGTCTGCTTGACTATAAGGAACTATTTATCCGCATATATAGCTTTCTCTGCTACTCCTTCCAGTGATCGGTATGCAGTGCATGTGTCCGTAGACATGACAGCTTGTGTGCATGACATGTGGGCCACCTAAAATGCGGCAAGCATCAAATTTCTACCACAGCCACCCACGATTCCCACGACGCCGCTCGAACCCATGAAACCACACGTCCCCCGAACTGTGGCTCACCCCTCTTGGCCCCACTGCCCTCTGCCTACGGGAGCATTACATGTGGACCAGTCACCTATCGGGTCCACATGTTATTGACTCAAAGGTAGGTGTAGTAAGGCGCTGAAGCTCAGTCCCGACGGCCCTGAGAGGGAAATGTAACTCCTGCGCCAGGGCTTGTGGTGCTCCCGCAGCACGAACTCGTGCCAAACTCGAGATTTGTTTCTTTACTATACATGCACGCAACGATTTACTGGACATTGTAATCTCAACATGTGATGGGGAGCTCTTAATTTGAATTTGAAACTTATAAAATGAAAAGATTCAAAACAAATAAACTGGGAGAGAGGGAGTATATCGTAGGATGTGTCCCATACAAAATAAGTCCCCTGGTTTGTCATCGCGAAGATGTAGTTAGAAAGGAGCACATCGTCTTCCTACTCGTATGGCAACAAATCGGCCGTAGACAGCATGGTCTGCCTTTGACCACCATGTGCAAGGTTCATGCTATCTTATTCAATCTCACCATGGTTCCATCACATAAAGTATTATTTTCATGATGCACAAGCATAGAAAATTTACTATTCTCCACATAAGCAAAATTCTTCTCATTTGGAATAGTGGGGGTATCATAAGAAACCTGAATACTATAAACGGTTTCCACATTAAAAGAGTAATGTTCAGAAAAAGGGTAACCATAATCATGAAAAGTTTTATAAATATAATCATCACTACTTTTTATAGCATAAGTGTCATCACAATAATCATCATAAGTAACAACTTTGTTCCCATCATAATCAATTGAAACCTCTTCCAAGATAGTGGAATCATTACTAAATAAAGTCATGACCTCTCCAAATCCACTTTCATAATTGTCACAATAAGGTTCAACACCCTCCAAAATAGTGGGATCATTACTTCCTGAAGTTGACACTCTTCCAAACCCACTTTAATCAATATAATCATCATAAATAGGAGGCACACTATCATCATAATAAATTTGCTCATCAAAACTTGGGAGACTAAAAATATCATCTTCATTAAACATAGCATCCCCAAGCTTGCGACAAACATTAATTGCAGCAAATAAATTCTCAAACATGTCATTCTCATAAAACATAGCATCCCCAAGCTTGGGCCTTTTCATATCATAAGCATAATCACTCTCATCATTAATAGTATGGGTAGCACCAATAGTATAGCAATTATCATCATCACAATGAGTAATAGGAGCAACATCATTTGCGAGGGATACCTTTTTACCTTTGCTTCTATGTCTTTTCTTTTTCTTCTTCGCATCATGTGTGGGTTTAACCCTCTTTTTGGAGCTCCTTATTAATGAGATTGGTTGGATAGAAGGCTCCTCCTCGTTACCTAATTCATCATAAGAAAAAATAGGAGGATATTGGGAAATCTCTTCCCTTTCATTAGTATTCTCTTCATCTTCTAATTGTTTTCTTGAATTTATGTAATTGGCAATATAAGGATTTTCAATGCAATTCACCGCACAATACATATAAATTTCCTCTAGATCAAAATCAAGAACTTTGTCAAGGGCAAATTCTGGAATATCCTTAGTTATACGTTTCATTTCTTCATAACCCATAAGAAAACTAAGTTCATTATGATGCGCAAGGGAAATCAAGTCATCACAATTTTTGGACACAATTTGATCATGAAACAATTTGCATTGGATATTTAAATGACCACGTTCTTGCAAAGTTCACAAGGATGCTAAGAAAAATTAATTTTTCAGCACAAACATCTAGCCTTTCTTACAACCATTTAGTTTCTAAATACTTATGCCTATTGCAAAATCTATCTGTCCTATTTGGTGTGTACTTGCAAACTCTATGCACTCCACAAAAATTGGCATGCTTATAAGAGACATTTTCATCATGACTAGTGCAATCTGAAGGAAATATGCCCTAGAGGCAATAATAAAGTTATTATTTATTTCCTTATATCATGATAAATGTTTATTATTCATGCTAGAATTGTATTAACCGGAAACATAATACATGTGTGAATGCATAGACAAACAGAGTGTCACTAGTATGCCTCTACTTGACTAGCTCGTTAATCAAAGATGGTTATGTTTCCTAACCATGAACAAAGAGTTGTTATTTGATTAACGAGGTCACATCATTAGTTGAATGATCTGATTGACATGACCCATTCCATTAGCTTAGCACCCGATCGTTTAGTATGTTGCTATTGCTTTCTTCATGACTTATACATGTTCCTATAACTATGAGATTATGCAACTCCCGTTTACCGGAGGAACACTTTGGGTACTGCCAAACGTCACAACGTAACTGGGTGATTATAAAGGAGTACTACAGGTGTCTCCAATGGTGGATGTTGGGTTGGCATATTTCGAGATTAGGGTTTGTCACTCCGATTGTTGGAGAGGTATCTCTGGGCCCTCTCGGTAATACACATCACATAAGCCTTGCAAGCATAATAACTAAGATGCTAGTTATGAGATGATGTATTACGGAATGAGTAAAGAGACTTGCCAGTAACGAGATTGAACTAGGTATTGGATACCGACGATCGAATCTCGGGCAAGTAACATACCGATGACAAAGGGAACAACGTATGTTGTTATGCGGTCTGACCGATAAAGATCTTCGTAGAATATGTAGGAGCCAATATGGGCATCCAGGTCCCGCTATTGGTTATTGACCGGAGACGTGTCTCGGTCATGTCTACATTGTTCTCGAACCGCAGGGTCCGCACGCTTAATGTTACGATGACAGTTATTATGAGTTTATGCATTTTGATGTACTGAAGGTAGTTCGGAGTCCCGGATGTGATCACGGACATGACAAGGAGTCTCGAAATGGTCGAGACATAAAGATTGATATATTGGAAGCCTATGTTTGGACATCGGAAGTGTTCCGGGTGAAATCGGGATTTTACCGGATTACCGGGAGGGTTACCGGAACCCCCCGGGAGCCAAATGGGCCAACATGGGCCTTAGTGGAAAGGTGAAAGGGCTGCCCACATAGGGCTGCGCACCTCCCCCCTCTCTCTGGTCCTATTAGGACTAGGAGAAGGTGGCCGGCCCCCCTCTCTCCCTTTCCCACTTGGGAATCCTAGTTGGACTATGATTGGAGGGGGGAGTCCTACTCCCGGTAGGAGTAGGACTCCTCCTGCGCCTCCCTCCTTTGGCCGGCCAGCCTCCCCCCCTCCATCCTTTATATACGGGGGCAGGGGACACCCCAAGACACACAAGTTGATCCTTGAGATCGTTCCTTAGCCATGTGTGGTGCCCCCTGCCACCAAATTCCACCTCGATCATATCGTTGTAGTGCTTAGGCGAAGCCCTACGTCGGTAGTACATCAAGATCGTCACCACGCCGTTGTGCTGACGAAACTCTTCCTCGACGCGTTGCTGGATCGGAGCCCGAGGATCATCATCGAGCTGAACGTGTGCTAAGAACTCGGAGGTGCCGGAGTAACGGTGCTTCGATCGGTCGGATCGGGAAGAAGACGTACGACTACTTCCTCTACGTTGTGTGATCGCTTCCGCAGTCGGTCTACGTTGGTACGTAGATAACACTCTCCCCTCTCGTTGCTATCACCATGATCTTGCGTGTGCGTAGGAAATTTTTTGAAATTACTACGTTCCCCAACAGTGGCATCCGAGCCTAGGTTTTTATGGTTTGATGTTATTTGCACGAGTAGAACACAAGTGAGTTGTGGACGATACAAGTCATACTGCCTACCAGCATGTCATACTTTGGTTCGGTGGTATTGTTGGACGAGACGATCCGGACCAACCTTACGCGTACTCTTACGCGAGACCGGTTCCCTCGACGTGCTTTGCACATAGATGGCTTGCGGAAGACTGTCTCTCCAACTTTAGTTGAACCAAGTGTGGCTACGCCCGGTCCTTGAGAAGGTTAAAACGGAGTCTATTTGACAAACTATCGTTGTGGTTTTGATGCGTAGGTGAGATGAGTTCTTACTTAAGCCCGTAGCAGCCACGTAAAACTTGCAACAACAAAGTAGAGGACGTCTAACTTGTTTTTGCAGGGCATGTTGTGATGTGATATGGTCAAGGCATGATGCTGATTTTATTGTATGAGATGATCATGTTTTGTAACCAAGTTATCGGCAACTGGCAGGAACCATATGGTTGTCGCTTTATTGTATGCAATGCAATCGCGATGTAATGCTTTACTTTATTACTAAGCGGTAGTGATAGTCGTGGAAGCATAAGATTGGCGAGACGACAACGATGCTACGATGGAGATCAAGGTGTCGCGCCGGTGACGATGGTGATCATGACGGTGCTTCGGAGATGGAGATCACAAGCACAAGATGATGATGGCCATATCATATCACTTATATTGATTGCATGTGATGTTTATCTTTTATGCATCTTATCTTGCTTTGATTGACGGTAGCATTATAAGATGATCTCTCACTAAATTATCAAGAAGTGTTCTCCCTGAGTATGCACTGTTGCCAAAGTTCGTCGTGCCCAGACACCACGTGATGATCGGGTGTGATAAGCTCTACGTCCAAATACAACGGGTGCAAAACAGTTGCACACGCAGAATACTCAGGTTATACTTGACGAGCCAAGCATATACAGATATGGCCTCGGAACACGGAGACCGAAAGGTCGAGCGTGAATCATATAGTAGATATGATCAACATAACGATGTTCACCATTGAAAACTACTCCATCTCACGTGATGATCGGTTATGGTTTAGTTGATTTGGATCACGTGATCACTTAGAGGATTAGAGGGATGTCCATCTAAGTGGGAGTTCTTAAGTAATTTGATTAACTGAACTTAAACTTATCATGAACTTAGTACCTGATAGTATCTTGCTTGTTTATGTTGATTGTAGATAGATGGCTCGTGTTGTTGTTCCGTTGAATTTTAATGCGTTCCTTGAGAAAGCAAAGTTGAAAGATGATGGTAGCAATTACACGGACTGGGTCCGTAAATTGAGGATTATCCTCATTGCTGCACAGAAGAATTACGTCCTGGAAGCACCGCTGGGTGCCAGGCCTGCTGCTGGAGCAACGCCAGATGTTATGAACGTCTGGCAGAGCAAAGCTGATGACTACTCAATAGTTCAGTGTGCCATGCTTTACGGCTTAGAATCGGGACTTCAACGACGTTTTGAACGTCATGGAGCATATGAGATGTTCCAGGAGTTGAAGTTGATATTTCAAGCAAATGCCCGAATTGAGAGATATGAAGTCTCCAATAAGTTCTATAGCTGCAAGATGGAGGAGAATAGTTCTGTCAGTGAGCATATACTCAAAATGTCTGGGTATAATAATCACTTAATTCAGATGGGAGTTAATCTTCCAGATGATTGCGTCATTGACAGAATTCTCCAATCACTGCCACCAAGCTACAAGAGCTTCGTGATGAACTATAATATGCAAGGGATGAACAAGACTATTCCCGAGCTCTTCGCAATGCTGAAAGCTGCGGAGGTAGAAATCAAGAAGGAGCATCAAGTGTTGATGGTTAACAAAACCACTAGTTTCAAGAAAAAGGGCAAAGGGAAGAAGAAGGGGAACTTCAAGAAGAACAGCAAGCAAGTTGCTGCTCAGGAGAAGAAACCCAAGTCTGGACCTAAGCCTGAAACTGAGTGCTTCTACTGCAAGCAGACTGGTCACTGGAAGCGGAACTGCCCCAAGTATTTGGCGGATAAGAAGGATGGCAAGGTGAACAAAGGTATATGTGATATACATGTTATTGATGTGTACCTTACTAGAGCTCGCAGTAGCACCTGGGTATTTGATACTGGTTCTGTTGCTAATATTTGCAACTCGAAACAGGGACTACAGAATAAGCGGACGCTAGCAAAGGACGAGGTGACGATGCGCGTGGGAAACGGTTCCAAAGTCGATGTGATCACGGTCGGCACGCTACCTCTACATCTACCTTCGGGATTAATATTAGACCTAAATAATTGTTATTTGGTGCCAGCGTTGAGCATGAACATTATATCTGGATCTTGTTTAATGCGAGACGGTTATTTATTTAAATCAGAGAATAATGGTTGTTCTATTTATATGAGTAATATCTTTTATGGTCATGCACCTTTGAAGAGTGGTCTATTCTTGTTGAATCTCGATAGTAGTGATACACATATTCATAATGTAGAATCCAAAAGATGCAGAGTTGATAATGATAGTGCAACTTATTTGTGGCACTGCCGTTTAGGTCATATCGGTGTAAAACGCATGAAGAAACTCCATATTGATGGGCTTTTGGAACCACTTGATTATGAATCACTTGGTACTTGCGAACCGTGCCTCATAGGCAAGATGACTAAAACACCGTTCTCCGGTACTATGGAGAGAGCAACAGATTTATTGGAGATCATACATACCGATGTATGTGGTCCGATGAATATTGAAGCTCGTGGCGGATATCGTTATTTTCTCACCTTCACAGATGATTTAAGCAGATATGGGTATATCTACTTAATGAAACATAAGTCTGAAACATTTGAAAAGTTCAAGGAATTTCAGAGTGAAGTTGAAAATCATCGTAACAAGAAAATAAAGTTTCTACAATCTGATCGTGGAGGAGAATATTTGAGTTACGAGTTTGGTGTACATTTGAAAAATTGTGGAATAGTTTCGCAACTCACGCCACCCGGAACACCACAGCGTAATGGTGTGTCCGAACGTCGTAATTGTACCTTACTAGATATGGTGCGATCTATGATGTCTCTTACTGATTTACCGCTATCGTTTTGGGGTTATGCTTTAGAGACAGCCGCATTCACGTTAAATAGGGCACCATCAAAATCCGTTGAGACGATGCCTTATGAACTATGGTTTGGCAAGAAACCAAAGTTGTCGTTTCTTAAAGTTTGGGGCTGCGATGCTTATGTGAAAAAGCTTCAACCTGATAAGCTCGAACCCAAATCAGAGAAATGTGTCTTCATAGGATATCCAAAGGAAACTATTGGATACACCTTCTATCACAGATCCGAAGGCAAGACTTTTGTTGCTAAGTTCGGAAACTTTCTAGAGAAGGAGTTTCTCTTGAAAGAAGTGAGTGGGAGGAAAGTAGAACCTGATGAGGTAACTGTACCTGCTCCCTTATTGGAAAATAGTACATCACAGAAAACTGTTTCTGCGACACCTATACCAATTAGTGAGGAAGCTAATGATGATGATCATGAAACTTCAGGGAAAGATACTACTGAACCACGTAGATCAACCAGAGTGAGATCCGCGCCAGAGTGGTACGGTAATCCAGTTCTGGAAGTCATGCTACTAGATCATGATGAACCTACGAACTATGAAGAAGCGATGGTGAGCCCAGATTCCGCAAAGTGGCTTGAGGCCATGAAATCTGAGATGGAATCCATGTATGAGAACAAAGTATGGACTTTGGTTGACTTGCCCGATGATCGGCAAGCAATTGAGAATAAATGGATCTTCAAGAAAAAGACTGACGCTGACGATAATGTTACTGTCTATAAAGGTCGACTTGTCGCAAAAGGTTTTCGACAAGTTCAAGGGGTTGACTACGATGAGACCTTCTCACCCGTAGCGATGCTTAAATCCGTCAGAATCATGTTAGCAATTGCCGCATTTTATGATTATGAAATATGGCAGATGGATGTCAAAACTGCATTCCTGAATGGATTTCTGGAAGAAGAGTTGTATATGATGCAACCAGAAGGTTTTGTCGATCCAAAGGGAGCTAACAAAGTATGCAAACTCCAGCGATCCATTTATGGACTGGTTCAAGCATCTCGGAGTTGGAATAAACGCTTTGATAGTGTGATCAAAGCATTTGGCTTTATACAGACTTTTGGAGAAGCCTGTATTTACAAGAAAGTGAGTGGGAGCTCTGTAGCATTTCTGATATTATATGTAGATGACATATTGTTGATTGGAAATGATATAGAATTTCTGGATAGCATAAAGGGATACTTGAATAAAATTTTTTCGATGAAAGACCTCGGGGAAGCTGCTTACATATTAGGCATAAAGATCTATAGAGATAGATCAAGACGCTTAATTGGACTTTCACAAAGCACATACCTTGACAAAATTTTGAAGAAGTTCAAAATGGATCAAGCAAAGAAAGGGTTCTTGCCTGTGTTACAAGGTGTGAAGTTGAGTCAGACTCAATGCCCAACCACTGCAGAAGATAGAGAGAAAATGAAAGATGTTCCCTATGCTTCAGCCATAGGCTCTATCATGTATGCAATGCTGTGTACCAGACCTGATGTGTGCCTTGCTATAAGTTTAGCAGGGAGGTACCAAAGTAATCCAGGAGTGGATCACTGGACATCGGTCAAGAACATCCTGAAATACCTGAAAAGGACTAGGGATATGTTTCTCGTATATGGAGGTGACAAAGAGCTCATCGTAAGAGGTTACGTTGATGCAAGCTTTGACACTGATCCGGACGATTCTAAATCGCAAACCGGATACGTGTTTACTTTAAATGGTGGAGCTGTCAGTTGGTGCAGTTCTAAACAAAGCGTCGTAGCGGGATCTACATGTGAAGCGGAGTACATAGCTGCTTCAGAAGTAGCGAACGAAGGAGTCTGGATGAAGGAGTTCATATCCGATCTAGGTGTCATACCTAGTGCATCGGGTCCAATGAAAATCTTTTGTGACAATACTGGTGCAATTGCTTTGGCAAAGGAATCCAGATTTCACAAAAGGACCAAATACATCAAAAGACGCTTCAACTCCATCCGGGATCTAGTCCAGGTGGGAGACATAGAGATTTGCAAGATACATACGGATCTGAATGTTGCAGACCCGTTGACTAAGCCTCTTCCACGAGCAAAACATGATCAGCACCAAGGCTCCATGGGTGTTAGAATCATTACTGTGTAATCTAGATTATTGACTCTAGTGCAAGTGGGAGACTGAAGGAAATATGCCCTAGAGGCAATAATAAAGTTATCATTTATTTCCTTATATCATGATAAATGTTTATTATTCATGCTAGAATTGTATTAACCGGAAACATAATACATGTGTGAATACATAGACAAACAGAGTGTCACTAGTATGCCTCTACTTGACTAGCTCGTTAATCAAAGATGGTTATGTTTCCTAACCATGAACAAAGAGTTGTTATTTGATTAACGAGGTCACATCATTAGTTGAATGATCTGATTGACATGACCCATTCCATTAGCTTAGCACCCGATCGTTTAGTATGTTGCTATTGCTTTCTTCATGACTTATACATGTTCCTATAACTATGAGATTATGCAACTCCCGTTTACCGGAGGAACACTTTGGGTACTGCCAAACGTCACAACGTAACTGGGTGATTATAAAGGAGTACTACAGGTGTCTCCAATGGTGGATGTTGGGTTGGCATATTTCGAGATTAGGGTTTGTCACTCCGATTGTTGGAGAGGTATCTCTGGGCCCTCTCGGTAATACACATCACATAAGCCTTGCAAGCATAATAACTAAGATGCTAGTTATGAGATGATGTATTACGGAATGAGTAAAGAGACTTGCCAGTAACGAGATTGAACTAGGTATTGGATACCGACGATCGAATCTCGGGCAAGTAACATACCGATGACAAAGGGAACAACGTATGTTGTTATGCGGTCTGACCGATAAAGATCTTCGTAGAATATGTAGGAGCCAATATGGGCATCCAGGTCCCGCTATTGGTTATTGACCGGAGACGTGTCTCGGTCATGTCTACATTGTTCTCGAACCGCAGGGTCCGCACGCTTAATGTTACGATGACAGTTATTATGAGTTTATGCATTTTGATGTACTGAAGGTAGTTCGGAGTCCCGGATGTGATCACGGACATGACAAGGAGTCTCGAAATGGTCGAGACATAAAGATTGATATATTGGAAGCCTATGTTTGGACATCGGAAGTGTTCCGGGTGAAATCGGGATTTTACCGGATTACCGGGAGGGTTACCGGAACCCCCCGGGAGCCAAATGGGCCAACATGGGCCTTAGTGGAAAGGTGAAAGGGCTGCCCACATAGGGCTGCGCACCTCCCCCCTCTCTCTGGTCCTATTAGGACTAGGAGAAGGTGGCCGGCCCCCCTCTCTCCCTTTCCCACTTGGGAATCCTAGTTGGACTATGATTGGAGGGGGGAGTCCTACTCCCGGTAGGAGTAGGACTCCTCCTGCGCCTCCCTCCTTTGGCCGGCCAGCCTCCCCCCCTCCATCCTTTATATACGGGGGCAGGGGACACCCCAAGACACACAAGTTGATCCTTGAGATCGTTCCTTAGCCATGTGTGGTGCCCCCTGCCACCAAATTCCACCTCGATCATATCGTTGTAGTGCTTAGGCGAAGCCCTACGTCGGTAGTACATCAAGATCGTCACCACGCCGTTGTGCTGACGAAACTCTTCCTCGACGCGTTGCTGGATCGGAGCCCGAGGATCATCATCGAGCTGAACGTGTGCTAAGAACTCGGAGGTGCCGGAGTAACGGTGCTTCGATCGGTCGGATCGGGAAGAAGACGTACGACTACTTCCTCTACGTTGTGTGATCGCTTCCGCAGTCGGTCTACGTTGGTACGTAGATAACACTCTCCCCTCTCGTTGCTATCACCATGATCTTGCGTGTGCGTAGGAAATTTTTTGAAATTACTACGTTCCCCAACAGTGGCATCCGAGCCTAGGTTTTTATGGTTTGATGTTATTTGCACGAGTAGAACACAAGTGAGTTGTGGACGATACAAGTCATACTGCCTACCAGCATGTCATACTTTGGTTCGGTGGTATTGTTGGACGAGACGATCCGGACCAACCTTACGCGTACTCTTACGCGAGACCGGTTCCCTCGACGTGCTTTGCACATAGATGGCTTGCGGAAGACTGTCTCTCCAACTTTAGTTGAACCAAGTGTGGCTACGCCCGGTCCTTGAGAAGGTTAAAACGGAGTCTATTTGACAAACTATCGTTGTGGTTTTGATGCGTAGGTGAGATGAGTTCTTACTTAAGCCCGTAGCAGCCACGTAAAACTTGCAACAACAAAGTAGAGGACGTCTAACTTGTTTTTGCAGGGCATGTTGTGATGTGATATGGTCAAGGCATGATGCTGATTTTATTGTATGAGATGATCATGTTTTGTAACCAAGTTATCGGCAACTGGCAGGAACCATATGGTTGTCGCTTTATTGTATGCAATGCAATCGCGATGTAATGCTTTACTTTATTACTAAGCGGTAGTGATAGTCGTGGAAGCATAAGATTGGCGAGACGACAACGATGCTACGATGGAGATCAAGGTGTCGCGCCGGTGACGATGGTGATCATGACGGTGCTTCGGAGATGGAGATCACAAGCACAAGATGATGATGGCCATATCATATCACTTATATTGATTGCATGTGATGTTTATCTTTTATGCATCTTATCTTGCTTTGATTGACGGTAGCATTATAAGATGATCTCTCACTAAATTATCAAGAAGTGTTCTCCCTGAGTATGCACTGTTGCCAAAGTTCGTCGTGCCCAGACACCACGTGATGATCGGGTGTGATAAGCTCTACGTCCAAATACAACGGGTGCAAAACAGTTGCACACGCAGAATACTCAGGTTATACTTGACGAGCCAAGCATATACAGATATGGCCTCGGAACACGGAGACCGAAAGGTCGAGCGTGAATCATATAGTAGATATGATCAACATAACGATGTTCACCATTGAAAACTACTCCATCTCACGTGATGATCGGTTATGGTTTAGTTGATTTGGATCACGTGATCACTTAGAGGATTAGAGGGATGTCCATCTAAGTGGGAGTTCTTAAGTAATTTGATTAACTGAACTTAAACTTATCATGAACTTAGTACCTGATAGTATCTTGCTTGTTTATGTTGATTGTAGATAGATGGCTCGTGTTGTTGTTCCGTTGAATTTTAATGCGTTCCTTGAGAAAGCAAAGTTGAAAGATGATGGTAGCAATTACACGGACTGGGTCCGTAAATTGAGGATTATCCTCATTGCTGCACAGAAGAATTACGTCCTGGAAGCACCGCTGGGTGCCAGGCCTGCTGCTGGAGCAACGCCAGATGTTATGAACGTCTGGCAGAGCAAAGCTGATGACTACTCAATAGTTCAGTGTGCCATGCTTTACGGCTTAGAATCGGGACTTCAACGACGTTTTGAACGTCATGGAGCATATGAGATGTTCCAGGAGTTGAAGTTGATATTTCAAGCAAATGCCCGAATTGAGAGATATGAAGTCTCCAATAAGTTCTATAGCTGCAAGATGGAGGAGAATAGTTCTGTCAGTGAGCATATACTCAAAATGTCTGGGTATAATAATCACTTAATTCAGATGGGAGTTAATCTTCCAGATGATTGCGTCATTGACAGAATTCTCCAATCACTGCCACCAAGCTACAAGAGCTTCGTGATGAACTATAATATGCAAGGGATGAACAAGACTATTCCCGAGCTCTTCGCAATGCTGAAAGCTGCGGAGGTAGAAATCAAGAAGGAGCATCAAGTGTTGATGGTTAACAAAACCACTAGTTTCAAGAAAAAGGGCAAAGGGAAGAAGAAGGGGAACTTCAAGAAGAACAGCAAGCAAGTTGCTGCTCAGGAGAAGAAACCCAAGTCTGGACCTAAGCCTGAAACTGAGTGCTTCTACTGCAAGCAGACTGGTCACTGGAAGCGGAACTGCCCCAAGTATTTGGCGGATAAGAAGGATGGCAAGGTGAACAAAGGTATATGTGATATACATGTTATTGATGTGTACCTTACTAGAGCTCGCAGTAGCACCTGGGTATTTGATACTGGTTCTGTTGCTAATATTTGCAACTCGAAACAGGGACTACAGAATAAGCGGACGCTAGCAAAGGACGAGGTGACGATGCGCGTGGGAAACGGTTCCAAAGTCGATGTGATCACGGTCGGCACGCTACCTCTACATCTACCTTCGGGATTAATATTAGACCTAAATAATTGTTATTTGGTGCCAGCGTTGAGCATGAACATTATATCTGGATCTTGTTTAATGCGAGACGGTTATTTATTTAAATCAGAGAATAATGGTTGTTCTATTTATATGAGTAATATCTTTTATGGTCATGCACCTTTGAAGAGTGGTCTATTCTTGTTGAATCTCGATAGTAGTGATACACATATTCATAATGTAGAATCCAAAAGATGCAGAGTTGATAATGATAGTGCAACTTATTTGTGGCACTGCCGTTTAGGTCATATCGGTGTAAAACGCATGAAGAAACTCCATATTGATGGGCTTTTGGAACCACTTGATTATGAATCACTTGGTACTTGCGAACCGTGCCTCATAGGCAAGATGACTAAAACACCGTTCTCCGGTACTATGGAGAGAGCAACAGATTTATTGGAGATCATACATACCGATGTATGTGGTCCGATGAATATTGAAGCTCGTGGCGGATATCGTTATTTTCTCACCTTCACAGATGATTTAAGCAGATATGGGTATATCTACTTAATGAAACATAAGTCTGAAACATTTGAAAAGTTCAAGGAATTTCAGAGTGAAGTTGAAAATCATCGTAACAAGAAAATAAAGTTTCTACAATCTGATCGTGGAGGAGAATATTTGAGTTACGAGTTTGGTGTACATTTGAAAAATTGTGGAATAGTTTCGCAACTCACGCCACCCGGAACACCACAGCGTAATGGTGTGTCCGAACGTCGTAATTGTACCTTACTAGATATGGTGCGATCTATGATGTCTCTTACTGATTTACCGCTATCGTTTTGGGGTTATGCTTTAGAGACAGCCGCATTCACGTTAAATAGGGCACCATCAAAATCCGTTGAGACGATGCCTTATGAACTATGGTTTGGCAAGAAACCAAAGTTGTCGTTTCTTAAAGTTTGGGGCTGCGATGCTTATGTGAAAAAGCTTCAACCTGATAAGCTCGAACCCAAATCAGAGAAATGTGTCTTCATAGGATATCCAAAGGAAACTATTGGATACACCTTCTATCACAGATCCGAAGGCAAGACTTTTGTTGCTAAGTTCGGAAACTTTCTAGAGAAGGAGTTTCTCTTGAAAGAAGTGAGTGGGAGGAAAGTAGAACCTGATGAGGTAACTGTACCTGCTCCCTTATTGGAAAATAGTACATCACAGAAAACTGTTTCTGCGACACCTATACCAATTAGTGAGGAAGCTAATGATGATGATCATGAAACTTCAGGGAAAGATACTACTGAACCACGTAGATCAACCAGAGTGAGATCCGCGCCAGAGTGGTACGGTAATCCAGTTCTGGAAGTCATGCTACTAGATCATGATGAACCTACGAACTATGAAGAAGCGATGGTGAGCCCAGATTCCGCAAAGTGGCTTGAGGCCATGAAATCTGAGATGGAATCCATGTATGAGAACAAAGTATGGACTTTGGTTGACTTGCCCGATGATCGGCAAGCAATTGAGAATAAATGGATCTTCAAGAAAAAGACTGACGCTGACGATAATGTTACTGTCTATAAAGGTCGACTTGTCGCAAAAGGTTTTCGACAAGTTCAAGGGGTTGACTACGATGAGACCTTCTCACCCGTAGCGATGCTTAAATCCGTCAGAATCATGTTAGCAATTGCCGCATTTTATGATTATGAAATATGGCAGATGGATGTCAAAACTGCATTCCTGAATGGATTTCTGGAAGAAGAGTTGTATATGATGCAACCAGAAGGTTTTGTCGATCCAAAGGGAGCTAACAAAGTATGCAAACTCCAGCGATCCATTTATGGACTGGTTCAAGCATCTCGGAGTTGGAATAAACGCTTTGATAGTGTGATCAAAGCATTTGGCTTTATACAGACTTTTGGAGAAGCCTGTATTTACAAGAAAGTGAGTGGGAGCTCTGTAGCATTTCTGATATTATATGTAGATGACATATTGTTGATTGGAAATGATATAGAATTTCTGGATAGCATAAAGGGATACTTGAATAAAAGTTTTTCGATGAAAGACCTCGGGGAAGCTGCTTACATATTAGGCATAAAGATCTATAGAGATAGATCAAGACGCTTAATTGGACTTTCACAAAGCACATACCTTGACAAAATTTTGAAGAAGTTCAAAATGGATCAAGCAAAGAAAGGGTTCTTGCCTGTGTTACAAGGTGTGAAGTTGAGTCAGACTCAATGCCCAACCACTGCAGAAGATAGAGAGAAAATGAAAGATGTTCCCTATGCTTCAGCCATAGGCTCTATCATGTATGCAATGCTGTGTACCAGACCTGATGTGTGCCTTGCTATAAGTTTAGCAGGGAGGTACCAAAGTAATCCAGGAGTGGATCACTGGACATCGGTCAAGAACATCCTGAAATACCTGAAAAGGACTAGGGATATGTTTCTCGTATATGGAGGTGACAAAGAGCTCATCGTAAGAGGTTACGTTGATGCAAGCTTTGACACTGATCCGGACGATTCTAAATCGCAAACCGGATACGTGTTTACTTTAAATGGTGGAGCTGTCAGTTGGTGCAGTTCTAAACAAAGCGTCGTAGCGGGATCTACATGTGAAGCGGAGTACATAGCTGCTTCAGAAGTAGCGAACGAAGGAGTCTGGATGAAGGAGTTCATATCCGATCTAGGTGTCATACCTAGTGCATCGGGTCCAATGAAAATCTTTTGTGACAATACTGGTGCAATTGCTTTGGCAAAGGAATCCAGATTTCACAAAAGGACCAAATACATCAAAAGACGCTTCAACTCCATCCGGGATCTAGTCCAGGTGGGAGACATAGAGATTTGCAAGATACATACGGATCTGAATGTTGCAGACCCGTTGACTAAGCCTCTTCCACGAGCAAAACATGATCAGCACCAAGGCTCCATGGGTGTTAGAATCATTACTGTGTAATCTAGATTATTGACTCTAGTGCAAGTGGGAGACTGAAGGAAATATGCCCTAGAGGCAATAATAAAGTTATCATTTATTTCCTTATATCATGATAAATGTTTATTATTCATGCTAGAATTGTATTAACCGGAAACATAATACATGTGTGAATACATAGACAAACAGAGTGTCACTAGTATGCCTCTACTTGACTAGCTCGTTAATCAAAGATGGTTATGTTTCCTAACCATGAACAAAGAGTTGTTATTTGATTAACAAGGTCACATCATTAGTTGAATGATCTGATTGACATGACCCATTCCATTAGCTTAGCACCCGATCGTTTAGTATGTTGCTATTGCTTTCTTCATGACTTATACATGTTCCTATAACTATGAGATTATGCAACTCCCGTTTACCGGAGGAATACTTTGGGTACTACCAAATGTCACAACGTAACTGGGTGACTATAAAGGAGTACTACAAGTGTCTCCAATGGTGGATGTTGGGTTGGCGTATTTCGAGATTAGGGTTTGTCACTCCGATTGTTGGAGAGGTATCTCTGGGCCCTCTCGGTAATACACATCACATAAGCCTTGCAAGCATAATAACTAAGATGTTAGTTATGAGATGATGTATTACGGAACGAGTAAAGAGACTTGCCAGTAACGAGATTGAACTAGGTATTGGATACCGACGATGGAATCTCGGGCAAGTAACATACCGATGACAAAGGGAACAACGTATGTTGTTATGCGGTCTGACCGATAAAGATCTTCGTAGAATATGTAGGAGCCAACATGGGCATCCAGGTCCCGCTATTGGTTATTGACCGGAGACGTGTCTCGGTCATGTCTACATTGTTCTCGAACCGTAGGGTCCGCACGCTTAACGTTATGATGACAGTTATTATGAGTTTATGCATTTTGATGTACCGAAGGTAGTTCGGAGTCCCGGATGTGATCACGGACATGACGAGGAGTCTCGAAATGGTCGAGACATAAATATTGATATATTGGAAGCCTATGTTTGGACATCGGAAGTGTTCCGGGTGAAATCGGGATTTTACCGGATTACCGGGAGGGTTACCGGAACCCCCCGGGAGCCAAATGGGCCAACATGGGCCTTAGTTGAAAGGTGAAAGGGCTGCCCACATAGGGCTGCGCGCCTCCCCCCTCTCTCTAGTCCTATTAGGACTAGGAGAAGGTGGCCGGCCCCCCTCTCTCCCTTTCCCACTTGGGAATCCTAGTTGGACTAGGATTGGAGGGGGGAGTCCTACTCCCGGTAGGAGTAGGACTCCTCCTGCGCCTCCCTCCTTTGGCCGGCCAGCCTCCCCCCTCCATCCTTTATATACGGGGGCAGGGGACACCCCAAGACACACAAGTTGATCCTTGAGATCGTTCCTTAGCCGTGTGCGGTGCCCCCTGCCACCAAATTCCACCTCGATCATATCGTTGTAGTGCTTAGGCGAAGCCCTACGTCGGTAGTACATCAAGATCGTCACCACGCCGTCGTGCTGACGGAACTCTTCCTCGACGCTTTGCTGGATCGGAGCCCGAGGATCGTCATCGAGCTGAATGTGTGCTAAGAACTCGGAGGTGCCGGAGTAACGGTGCTTGGATCGGTCGGATCGGGAAGAAGACGTACGACTACTTCCTCTACGTTGTGTGATCGCTTCCGTAGTCGGTCTGCGTTGGTACGTAGACAACACTCTCCCCTCTCGTTGCTATGCATCACCATGATCTTGCATGTGCGTAGGAAATTTTTTGAAATTACTACGTTCCCCAACACAATCATCATTAGTACTATGGATATCCAATGAGTTCGTACTAACAACATTGCAATCATGCTCATCATTCAAAGATTTAGTGCCAAACATTTTAATGCATTCTTCTTCTAGCATTTTGGCATAACTATCAGAATCCTTATTTTCATGAAAGATATTAAAAAGATGAAGCATATGAGGTACCCTCAATTCCATTTTTTGTAGTTTTATTTTATAGACTAAACTAGTGATAAAACAAGAAACAAAACGATTCGATTGCAAGATCTAAAGATATACCTTCAAGCACTCACCTCCCGGGCAACGGCGCCAAAAAAGAGCTTGATGTCTACTACACAACCTTCTTCTTGTAGACGTTGTTGGGCCTCCAAGTGCAGAGGTTTGTAGGACAGTAGAAAATTTCCCTCAAGTGGATGACCTAAGGTTTATCAATTCATGGGAGGCGTAGGATGAAGATGGTCTCTCTCAAGCAACCCTACAACCAAAATACAAAGAGTCTCTTGTGTCCCCAACACACCCAATACAATGGTAAATTGTATAGGTGCACTAGTTTGGCGAAGAGATAGTGATACAAGTGCAATATGGATGGTAGATATAGGTTTTTCTAATCTGAAAATATAAAAACAGCAAGGTAGCAAGTGGTAAAAGTGAGTGTAAACGGTATTGCAATGCTAGGAAACAAGGCCTAGGGTTCATACATTCACTAGTGCAAGTTCTCTCAATAGTAATAACATAATTGGATCATATAACTATCCCTCAACATGTAAGAAAGAGTCACTCCAAAGTCACTGAGGGAGTCCTGGATTAGGGGGTGTTCGGGTAGCCGGACTATACCTTCAGCCGGACTCCTGGACTATGAAGATACAAGATTGAAGACTTCGTCCCGTGTCCGGATGGGACTTTCCTTGGCGTGGAAGGCAAGCTTGGCGATGCGGATATTCGAGATCTCCTACCATTGTAACCTACTTTATGTAACCCTAACCCTATCCGGTGTCTATATAAACCGGAGGGTTGTAGTCCGTAGGCAATCAACTCCATACACAACAATCATACCATAGGCTAGCTTCTAGGGTTGAGCCTCCTTGATCTCGTGGTAGATCTACTCTTGTACTACCCATATCATCAATATTAATCAAGCAGGAGTAGGGTATTCCCTCCATCAAGAGGGCCCGAACCTGGGTAAAACAAAGTGTTCCCTGCCTCCTGTTACCATCCGGCCTAGACGCACAGTTCGGGACCCCCTACCCGAGATCCGCCGATTTTGACACCGACATTGGTGCTTTCATTGAAAGTTCCTCTGTGTCGTCGCCTTTAGGCCCGATGGCTCCTTTGATCATCGATAACGATACGGTCCAGGGTGAGATTTTTCTCCCCGGACAGATCTTCGTCTTTGGCGGCTTCGCTCTGCGGGCCAATTCGCTCGGCCACCTGGAGCAGATCGAAAGCTACGCCCCTGGCCATCAGGTCAGGTTTGGAAGCCTAAACTACACGGCTGACATCCACGGGGACTTGATCTTCGACGGGTTCGAGCCACAGCCAAGCGCGCCGCACTGTCTCGATGGGCATGATCTAGCTCTGCCGCCGAACAGCGCCTGGAAGGCCGCATACGCATTGGTTCCGACCCCTAACTCGGAGCCTGTTGCGCCAATCAAGGACCAGCGGTTGGACGCTGCCTCAGGGGCTGCGATCTCAGAGGCGATCGAGCCGAACGCTAGCCCCGCACTCTGCACTACCCGTGACTCCGAGGATCCGGACTCCTCCCCGGACTCCGAACCCCCCGCGCCCCTGCCAATCGAATCCGATTGGGCACCGATAATGGAGTTCACCACCGCATACATCTTTCAGCATTCGCCTTTTGGTAACATCCTGAATTTTCTTAAGTCTCTCTCTTTATCAGGGGAGCCCTGGCCGGACTATGGTCAGCGAGGGTGGAATATGGACGATGTGGAAATTCAAAGCCCGCCCACCACCCACTTTGTAGCTACTGTCGACGATCTAACCGACATGCTTGACTTCAGCTCCGAAGACATCGACGGCATGGATGACGATGTAGGAGACGAACTAGAACCAGCACCTGTAGGGCGCTGGAAGGCCACCTCGTCATATGACATATATATGGTGGACACTCCAAAAGATGGAGATGGCGATGGAACAGTGGGGGATGACGCCCCCAAGAAACAGCCGAAGCGCCGGCGTCAGCGGCGCCGCTCTCAATCCCGCCAAAGCAAAAATGGTAATTCCGGCACAGGAGATAATACTACCCCAGATAACGCCAAAGAACACCCACCTCAGCAAGATTCGGCATAGGAAGATGGAGAAGCCAGCCCTCATGAGAGAGCAGCAGACCGAGAGGTCGAGGATGATAACTATACGCCTCCTTCCGAAGACGAGGCAAGCCTCGATGACGATGAATTCATCATACCATCAAACCCCGCCGAACAAGAGCGTTTTAAACACAGGCTTTTAGCCACGGCAAGCAGCCTCAAGAAAAAGCAGCAACAGCTTAAAGTTGCCCGAGATTTGCTAGCTGACAGATGGACTGAATTCCTTGCGGCCGAAGAGTATGAACTCGAACGCCCCTCCAAGAGTTACCCGAAGCGTAGGCCGCTACCCCGATCATAGGAGGAAGCACCTACATCACCAGCGCATGACATGGCATACCGGCCACCTCGCGGCCGCGACAAAGAGGCCTCTCGGCCCTCCACCCAAGCCATGCCCCGACGCCGCTCAAGTAAGGCACGGGAAAATGCGCCCGACCTGCGAGACATACTAGAGGATAAGGCAAGACAAACAAGATCGATCTACGGATCGCGCAGGCGCCCTACAGCATGTGATAATGATCTTCATGCTGGATACAACAAATCCGTCCGGGCCGAACACAACAGACATAGCTCTTCCGAGCTGCGTCGTGATATAGCCCAGTACAGAGGCGCCGCACACCCGCTATGCTTCACGAATGAAGTAATGGATCATAAAATCCCAGAGGGTTTCAAACCCGTAAACATCGAATCATACGATGGCACAACAGACCCGGCGGTATGGATCGAGGATTATCTCCTTCACATCCACATGGCACGCGGCGATGATCTACACGCCATCAAATACCTCCCGCTCAAACTTAAAGGACCGGCCCGACATTGGCTTAACAGCTTGCCAGCAGACTCAATCGGTTCTTGGGAGGACCTGGAAGCCGCATTCCTCGACAACTTCCAGGGCACTTACGTGCGACCGCCGGATGCCGACGACTTAAGCCACATAATTCAGCAGCCAGAAGAATCGGCCAGACAATTCTAGACACGGTTCCTATCAAAGAAAAACCAGATAGTCGACTGTCTGGACACAGAGGCCCTAGCAGCCTTCAAGCATAACATCCGCGACGAGTGGCTTGCCTGGCACCTGGGACAGGAAAAGCCAAAATCCATGGCAGCCCTCACGACACTCATGACCCGCTTTTGCGCGGGAGAAGACAGCTGGCTAGCTCGCAGTAACAACTTATCAAAGAACCCTGGTAATTCGGATACCAAGGACAAAAGTGGTAGGACACGTCGGAATAAGCAAAAATGCCACGTTACCAATGACAGCAATGAAGACACGGCAGTCAATGCCGGATTCAAAGGCTATAAATCCGGTCAGCGGAAAAAGCCATTCCATAAGAATACTCAGGGCCCGTCCAGTTTGGACCGAATACTCGATCGCTTGTGCCATATACATGGCACCCCCGAAAGGCCAGCCAATCACACTAACAGGGATTGTTGCGTGTTCAAGCAGGCAAGCAAGTTAAGGCCCGAAAACAGAGACAAGGGGCTGCACACCGACGACGAGGAGCCCAAGCCGCCGAACAACAATGGACAGAAGGGCTTTCCCCCACAAGTGCGGACGGTGAACATGATATACGCAACCCACATTCCCAAGCGGGAGCGGAAGCGTGCGCTACGGGACATATACGCGATAGAGCCAGTCGCCCCAAAGTTCAACCCATGGTCCTCCTGCCCGATCACTTTTGATCGAAGGGACCATCCCACTAGCATCCTTCATGGCGGCTTCGCCGCATTGGTTCTCGACCCAATCATCGACGGATTTCATCTCACAAGAGTCCTCATGGACGGCGACAGTAGCCTGAACCTGCTTTATCAAGATACAGTGCGGAAAATGGGCATATATCCCTCAAGGATTAAGCCCACAAGAACGACCTTTAAAGGCGTTATACCAGGTGTAGAAGCCAACTGTACAGGCTCAGTGACACTTGATGTGGTCTTCGGATCCCCGGATAATTTCCGAAGCGAAGAGTTAATCTTTGATATAGTCCCGTTTCGCAGTGGCTATCACGCCCTGCTCGGACGAACCGCATTCGCAAAATTCAATGCGGTGCCGCACTACGCATATCTCAAGCTCAAGATGCCAGGCCCTCGAGGAGTAATAACGGTCAACGGAAACACCGAACGCTCCATCCGTATGGAGGAGCATACGGCGGCTATCACAACGGAGGTACAAAGTTGCCTTCTTAGGCAATTCTCCAGTCCGGCCATTAAAAAGCCAGACACTGCCAAGCGCGCCCGGAGTAACCCACAGCAGGACCGCCTGGCACATTCTGAGCAAGCGTAGCAATGCGGCCCCAACCCAAGCTTTCGCGACATAGCGAAACCAGTACCTCACGTACATAACTACGCCCATGAAATACCATGGGCACAGGGGAAGGGGCACAATAATGGCACGCCCAAAATACGGCTTAAAACGTACTAGGGGCTGCCGGATTCTTTTTTAATTTTTTCTTACTTTCAGGACTCCATACTTCGGACGACCTGTTTGGCAACTCGACTACCGCACAAACGACGCAAGATCCAGGGAGGCAGACAAGCCATGCCGCATTATGGAACTACCAGGTGGTCTCTGTCACGAGCGGTATACCTGTTTTAAATACAATTCCGCGGCCTCCCCCTGGTCAGGACATACTGAATAGTCCAACATCTTTTTGCTTATCACACTCCTTGTATCGTTCGGCTTTGATAAATAGCCTCTCGATAAACAATGCATAGCTTTTGTCTATTTTCTGCATTACTCTCTTTTATATATGTTCATTAATGACATGTTGCACCCGTACACTGTGGTACAGCAAGTACGCCAGGGGCTTCAGTACCCTTTGATATGGTGTGAGAAGCCCGTACACTTTCACAAGTGCGGCACCCTGAACTTATAGCACTATATGCATCCGCTCCGAATCATGATTTGGGTCAATAGTTGGGTTTGCCCGGCTCCTATGTTTTGGTGCCTTACGTTCCGCTCTATCGGCTAAGGTAGCACTTGGAGAACCACTGTGATTGTGCCCCGGTTGAGCTGGGTTAAGCACCTCAGTGGAGAAAGCTAAAACTGACTGTCATGATGAGGCGAGAGACTGGTCGCTGTTCGAGAGGTTTTTCGAGTCCCTAAAGACTTATGCCGCTTCGAGCGAGGAGCCGGATTTGTCCGGCCAAGGCGTGGATAGCGCCCCGAACTCGGTCTTCCGAACTAGGGGCTTTGCCGAAATTTAAAATTATAAAGTTCTATGGATAAGTGAGAGTGTTCAAGCATTATAGTCCGATTTCCTGGTTCGCCGTGCTGAGCGCCTCCCTCGAAGGACCCAACCATGGGAAAAAGAGCGCTTAGGTTTATCACCGAACACCCCAGCACTAGTGGCATGGGGGCAGAAGCCGACGACTGGCCATCTCTCAATTTTTGATAAACGGCCGCACAGAAAATAATATTTTAAATTCAATAAGAATTGCTTAGCGCATATGAACAAGTTTTCAGTGCACAGGATAAAAATGAGCGAGTTTATTCCAAAATTACATCCTTGGTACATTCATCCGCCACAAGGCGGGCACCTGCAAGAACATCCTTGTAATAGTTCTCAGGCTTGCGATGCTCCTTCCCCGGCGGCGGCCCGTCCCTCACAAGCTTTTCACCATCTAGCTTACCCCAGTGCACCTTTGCACGGGCAAGGGCCCTACGGGCACCTTTGATGCAGATGGAGCGCTTGATGACCTCGAGCCTTGGACAGGCCTCCCCTAGCTGCCGCACCAGCCCGAAGTAGCTCCCAGGCAGGGCCTCTCCGGGCCACAGCCGAACTATGAAGCCTTTCATGGCCTGTTTGGCCACCTTGTGGAGCTCGACCAGCTGTTTCAGCTGGTCGCTCAAAGGCACAGGGTGTCCAGCCTCAGCATACTGAGACCAGAACACCTTCTCCGTCGAGCTGCCCTCTTCAGCTCGGTAGAATGCGGCGGCGTCGGACACGCTGCGGGGAAGATCTACGAATGCCCCTGGAGAACTCCGGATTCGGGTAAGTAACAGGTAGTTTACTTTTATATTTCTTCTTTGCATAAAGAATGCATTACCCGCTGCTATCTTCTTTATCTCCTCCAACTCTTGGAGGGCCTTTCGGGCTTCTGCCTTGGCAGACTTGGCAGTCTCAAGGGCCGCCGCGAGCTCGGACGCTTGGGTCTTTGACTCAAGCTCCAAACCCTCATGTTTTTTCATGAGAGCCTGAAGCTCTTGCTGCACCTCCCCGACCTGAGCCCCAAGTTTCTCTCGCTCGGTGCGCTCTGCGGCCGTTTTCTTTTCGGCCTCGGACAGCGCCTGCTTGAGGGTCGCCATCTCAGTCGTGGCCCCTATAATAAGCAGTGCAATCCTGTTATTTTTTGCAATCATGCCTCTCTATAGGCACTTTTTCTGTAAGGTATTTCTTACCCTTTTTCTCCTCGAGCTGCCGCTTGGCAAGGCCGAGCTCTTGCTCGGTCCGCTCGAGGTCCTGCTTCAGGACACCCACCTCCGCAGTCAGTGCGGCGATGGATCGCAGCGAAGCCTGCATACGCATATTGACTCTTTTTTGTTAGACTCCTACGAAATTTAATAGATCCTCTATTCGGCTTTCTTTCCGAACGCCAAACAGAGCATCAGGGGCTACTGTCTATGGGGTAATATTTTTATATATTTTTACTTACCTCGAAGCCTGTTAGGAGGCTAGCGCAAGCTTCACTCAGTCCGCTGTTGGCGGACTGAACCTTCTGGATCACCGTACTCATAACAGTACGGTGCTCCTCGTCGATAGAGGCGCCGTCAAGCACCTCCAGCAGATTGTCTGGCACCTCCGGTTGGACGGAGGCCGCCGGCTCAGAAGGCTTGCTCCTCTTGGAAGGAGTTCGCCTACCGCGGTCCGGAACTGTTGAAGATTCTGGCGCGGTGTCCGGCACAAAGCCGGACTTGGAGCCCTGGGGTGTCTTGTCCCCTTTACTCCTGGAGTCCAGGAGGTCGCCTCGTGGCTCCTCCAGGACCACCTCCTCCTGCCCCGGAGCTCGTGCGACGCCACTTCGGCGTCATCCGTAGTGCGGGGGGAGACAGCGGGTGGAATTGAGTTCACGTCCGATGAATCCAGGGAGCTGCTCGACGACTCGTTGAGTTTGGCCCGGGGCGGGCTGCATGATTATATTCGACATTAGGGAAAGCTGTGCAACAAAAGGAATATTATGAGTTACTCTGGTATCCGAACACTTACGATTTCGCCGGATGCATGGTCCTGTCCGGCCACTCCTCTTCGTCCTCGTTGGCGTCGGGGGCGTAGTCCGGCGGAGGGCTTTTATTCTTCTTGGACCCTTCGGCCCCCCTACTAGGACGGCCTTCCTCTTCTTGCCTCCCCCTGCTAGAGGGGGAGAGGTTTCTTCTTCCTCCTCCTCGTCTCCACGGGAGTGATGCGTCTTGGACTCGTCGGACGACGAGTCCGACACCACCATATGCCGGGAACTCTTTCGAGTCCCCGTGGCCTTCTTCTTCTTGGCCTTCTTCTCCGGCGCCACATAAGGTGCCGGAACAAGCAGCTTCGCTAGTAGAGCGGGGGCTGGGTCTTCGGGCAAGGGAGCCGGACAGTTAATCGATCCGGACTTCGCCCGCCAAGCCTGTCAAAGGTAAGGGAGTTTAGATCCCGCATAGAGTCAAACTATGAAAAAACTTAACATCTTGTAAAAGGTGAAAATGGCTTACCTCGCTGGCGTGACGCTGCGAGCTGTAACCGCGGTCCTCAGAAGCGGATGTGGGAGCCTCGGCGCCTTTGGTTAGCACCTTCCAGACGTCTTCATACGTCGTGTCGAAGAGCCTGTTACGGGTTTGGTGCTCCGCCGAGTCAAACTCCCACAGATTAAAGTCCCGTTGTTGACACGGGAGGATCCGGCGGACGAGCATAACCTGGACTACATTGACGAGCCTGATCGGCTTGCTCACCAGGGACTGGATGCATGTCTGCAGTCCGGTCAGCTCTTTTTCGTCGCCCCACGACAGGCCCGTCTCTTTCTAGGACATAAGCCGCGTGGGGGGTCCGGATCGGAACTCGGGGGCTGCGATCCATTTTGGATCGCACGGCTCGGTGATGTAAAACCACCACGATTGCCACCCCTTCAGGGTCTCCATGAAGGAGCCCTCGAGCCATAGGACGTTGCCCATCTTGCCCGCCATGGCGCCTCCGCACTCCGCCTGGCTGCTGCGCACCACCTTGGGCTTGACGTTGAAGGTCTTGAGCCAGAGGCCGAAATGGGAGCGGATACGGAGGAAAGCCTCGCACACGACGATAAACACCGAGATGTTGAGGACGAAGTTCGGGGCCAGATCGTGGAAATCCAGGCCATAGTAAAAAATGAGCCCCCGGACAAATGGGTGGAGTGGAAAACCCAGTCCGCGGAGAAAGTGGGGAAGGAATACTACCCTCTCATGGGGCCTTGGGGTGGGGAGAAGATGCCCCTCCTCAGGAAGCCGGTGCGCGATGTCTTTGGACAAGTATCCGGCCTTCCTTAGCCTTTTTACATGGCCCTCTGTGACGGAGGAGACCATCCACTTGCCTCCCGCTCCGGACATTGCTGGAGAAGGTTGAGGTGGGAAGTGCGGGCTTGGGCGCTGGAGCTCGAGTGTGCAGGAGATGGATAGGCAAAGGAGGAAGAAGGCGTAGGTAAAAAGGTGGATCCTTATCCCCTTATATGGGCGGATGCGGTTGTGCATCCCCACCAGCCTAGTAAAACTCGCTTGCCTCCCAAGCGCCGTGATAAATGGCGCGGTTAGGATTACCCACGTCTGTATTGATGAGAATCCCGTAAGGGGGGGTACACGATCTCTGCTTTGACAAGACGTGCCAAGGAAACCGCCTCGCAAAACATGCTGAGGTGGAAAAGTAAAAACGATTCGAGTAAAGGACTTGGCCGTAGTGTGATGACGCACTGCAGAATACGTCAGCAGATTTGATTTGTGTTAATATTATTCTCTCTATGGCAATATGTGGAAACTTATTTTGCAGAGCCGGACACTACTATTGGTGTTTACAATCTTCTATGAAGGACTTGAAGGAGGAACCCGCCTTGCAATGCCGAAGACAATTTGCACGCCGGACTCGTCGTCATTGAAGCCTGGTTCAGGGGCTACTGAGGGAGTCCTGGATTAGGGGGTGTTCGGGTAGCCGGACTATACCTTCAGCCGGACTCCTGGACTATGAAGATACAAGATTGAAGACTTCGTCCCGTGTCCGGATGGGACTTTCCTTGGCATGGAAGGCAAGCTTGGCGATGCGGATATTCGAGATCTCCTACCATTGTAACCGACTTTATGTAACCCTAACCCTATCCGGTGTCTATATAAACCGAAGGGTTGTAGTCCATAGGCAATCAACTCCATACACAACAATCATACCATAGGCTAGCTTCTAGGGTTTAGCCTCCTTGATCTCGTGGTAGATCTACTCTTGTACTACCCATATCATCAATATTAATCAAGCAGGAGTAGGGTATTACCTCCATCGAGAGGGCCCGAACCTGGGTAAAACAAAGTGTTCCCTGCCACATGTTACCATCCGGCCTAGACGCACAGTTCGGGACCCCCTACCCGAGATCCGCCGGTTTTGACACCGACAGTCACTAATAGAGGAAAACAAACAAAGAGATTATTGTAGGGTACGAAACCACCTCAAAGTTATTCTTTCTAATCTATCTATTCAACAGTTCGTACTAGAATAACACCTTAAGACACAAATCAACCAAAACCCTAATGTCACCTAGATACTCCAATTTCACCCAAGTATCCGCAGGTATGATTATACAATATGCATCACACAATCTCAGATTCATCTATTCAACCAACACAAAGAACTTCAAACAGTGCCCCAAAGTTTCTACCGGAGAGTCAAGACGAAAACGTGTGCCAACCCCTATGCATAAGTTCACGAGGTCATGCAACTCACACGTTGATCACCAAAACATACATGAAGTGGATCACATGACATCCCATTGTCACCACAGATAAGCACATGCAAGACATGCATCAAGTGTTCTCAAATCCTTAAAGACTCTATCCAATAAGATAACTTCAAAGGGAAAACTCAATCCATCACAAGAGAGTAGAGGGGGAGAAACATCATAAGATTCAATTATAATAGCAAAGCTCGTGATACATCAAGATCGTGCAAAATCAAGAACACGAGAGAGAGAGAAAGAGAGAGAGATCAAACACACAGCTACTGCTACATACCCTTAGCCCCGAGGGTGAACTAATCCCTCCTTGTCATGGAGAGCGCCAGGATGATGAAGATGGCCACCAAAGAGGGATTCCCCCCCTCCGGCAGGATGCCAGAACCGGTCTAGATTGGTTTTCGGTGGCTACAAAGGCTTGCGGCGGCGGAATTCCAGATCTTGGTTATGTTCTAGAAGTTTGGGTATATATAAGAGATGTTGGTGTTGGGAACAAGTCAGGGGGGTATTCGAGGCAGCCACGAGGTAGGGGGCGCGCCCAGAGGGGTAGGGCGTGCCCCCACCCTCGTGGGTGCCTCGGGACTCTTCTGACCCATCTCCGATACTCCATGGGCTTCTTCTGGTCCAAAAATAATCTCCGTGAAATTTCAGGTCAATTGGACTCTGTTTGGTTTTCCTTTTCTGTGATACTCAAAAACAATGAAAAAACAGAAACTGACATTGGGCTCTAGGTTAATAGGTTAGTCCCCAAAATCATATACAATAGCATATAAATGCATATAAAACATCCTAGATGGATAATATAATAGCATGGAACAATAAAAAATTATAGATACGTTGGAGACGTATCAGCCCGTGACAGGAGATGAAGCAACAGAGGGATACGAAGCAAACGGACTTTAGCCGAAGAGGCGCGCCGTTTGGATTCAGTGTCCACTACAGAAAAATGTTTCAAATCCCGCGTGACATTTCGTATACCCGTCATGTGTGGGAAAAATTTAGACATCGGCTCGGCTCATTCCCGCAACCCGCAACCCGCGTCGGGGCGAGGCGGGTGGCGGAGGAGGAGCGCGCGTGGATGTCCCTCTTGTTCTCATGATCATACATGTGGGGAAAGAACCTCCCTTATAAAGAGGTCCAACTCCCTCTAAACTAGCAATGTGGGACTAAACATTAGTTCCACATCTTGCCTTGCACGAATGGGCTGCGTGGGCCTCTAGGATTTATTAGGAATTTCCGAAACTGATATTGGGCTGGCCCAAAATAGACAAAATTCCAGCAATGGGCGCGCCTATTGAAGCGGTCCGGTGTGCTCTTCTTTTGCTTTTGCACATTCATAGCTTTGGTTCAATCCTGGATGACACATATGTACACGTATTTGAATATAGGTGTATATGCCATCTTTTCTAACTTCAACCTCTAGGGGAGTTCCAATTATTACAAACTTACTATTATGTGGATCACAAGTGCTCAGACGCAAGTGTTTTCCATTCCAATTCCCATAAAACTAATTCATGCATCTGGTGCAAACATATAAGAACAAGCACATATTTATGCATATTTCATTAATTATGTGCCAAAAATATCAACAAGAGAAGTTGAAAGTACACTTTATGGTTTGGCCTCACGTCCCACCATCCTAGAAACTTCTGAATCATCATCCTTGTGATAGTTAACTAAAAATGATCAATGGTTGTGGATGAGGCACTTCTAAGCATTGCTCTAGAAACATATTTGTACACGTGAAGTCGCTAGTCCCAATCATATGTGTACATACTTCTGGACCTTCTACCTTGGTACCAATACATATCCAAGTTGAAAAATTATGGCACAAATGCCGTATAATTTGTCAATATGATGTCATGTCACTTTTTAGGTGCATAGAAAGATCAGGACTTCATTGTTTCATGGAAGCACGTCTAAATGAACAACACAACATTGGTCAAAGTTGCTTACCTTGTGTCGTGTTGCCGCGCTTGCAACCAAGGCCAGTGTGCTGTCACAATGAAGGACACCGCCAATCATGTATTCTCTGCCATTAATTATTGCCCAAGAACATATATGTAGGAAGTGATTATCAAAACAAAAGGACTGGTAAATTTAACATCAACAAATGTATTTTTTTTGTTTTCAACTACACAGTTTAACTACAAATATACTTGACAAGGTTTGCCAAATCATCCATCAATTTGTTGTGTGCAAGAACATAATAGGTGAAAATGTTTATAAGAGGCTACAAAATATATAGGCACACAATGTTATATTCTAGTTTGACTAAGAATGTAATGCCCATGATGCGGCTATAGCTCCCACGTGTCGAGGCATGACTTAGAGATATAACCGCATAGTGGTTTTGTCGCAAGAAGGGTCATCTTCACAAACATCCCTTGTAATGAATAAGACAGGGATAAATAGAGTTGGCTTACACTCGCCATGTCACACAATACATACATAATTCATACATCATCCAAATACACTCATAGACCGACTACAGTCAAACCCGAATGTAAACCCCAAATGCTAGATCCCCTATCGTCCCAACTGGGCTCCACTACTGATCATCAGGAAACGAAACATAGTCAACCAAGGTCCTCGTCGAACTCCCACTTGAGTTTGGTAGCATCACCTGCACTGGTATCATCGGCACCTGCAACTACTTGGAAGTATCCGTGAGTCACGAGGACTCAGTAATCTCACACCCACGAGATCAAGACTATTTAAGCTTATGGGTAGGATAAGGTTATGAGGTGGAGTTGCAGCAAGCGCTAAGCAAATATGGTGGCTAACATACGCAACTAAGAGTGAGGGAGTCCTGGATTAGGGGGTGTTCGGGTAGCCGGACTATACCTTCAGCCGGACTCCTGGACTATGAAGATACAAGATTGAAGACTTCGTCCCGTGTCCGGATGGGACTTTCCTTGGCGTGGAAGGCAAGCTTGGCGATGCGGATATTCAAGATCTCCTACCATTGTAACCGAGTTTATGTAACCCTAACCCTATCCGGTGTCTATATAAACCGGAGGGTTGTAGTCCGTAGGTAATCAACTCCATACACAACAATCATAACATAGGCTAGCTTCTAGTGTTTAGCCTCCTTGATCTCGTGGTAGATCTACTCTTGTACTACCCATATCATCAATATTAATCAAGCAGGAGTAGGGTATTACCTCCATCGAGAGGGCCCGAACCTGGGTAAAACAAAGTGTTCCCTGCCTCCTGTTACCATCCGGCCTAGACGCACAGTTCGGGACCCCCTACCCGAGATCCGCCGATTTTGACACCGACATTGGTGCTTTCATTGAAAGTTCCTCTGTGTCATCGCCTTTAGGCCCGATGGCTCCTTTGATCATCGATAACGATACGGTCCAGGGTGAGATTTTTCTCCCCGGACAGATCTTCGTCTTTGACGGCTTCGCTCTGCGGGCCAATTCGCTCGGCCACCTGGAGCAGATCGAAAGCTACGCCCCTGGCCATCAGGTCAGGTTTGGAAGCCTAAACTACACGGCTGACATCCACAGGGACTTGATCTTCGACGGGTTCGAGCCACAGCCAAGCGCGCCGCACTGTCTCGATGGGCATGATCTAGCTCTGCCACCGAACAGCGCCTGGAAGGCCGCATACGCATTGGTTCCGACCCCTAACTCGGAGCCTGTTGCGCCAATCGAGGACCAGCGGTTGGACGCTGCCTCAGGGGCTGCAATCTCAGAGGCGATCAAGCCGAACGCTAGCCCCGCACTCTGCACTACCCGTGACTCCGAGGATCCGGACTCCTCCCCGGACTCCGAACCCCCCGCGCCCCTGCCAATCGAATCCGATTGGGCGCCGATAATGGAGTTCACCGCCGCAGACATCTTTCAGCATTCGCCTTTTGGCGACATCCTGAATTCTCTTTAGTCTCTCTCTTTATCAGGAGAGCCCTGGCCGGACTACGGTCAGCGAGGGTGGAATACGGATGATGAGGAAATTCAAAGCCCACCCACCACCCACTTTGTAGCCACTGTCGATGACCTAACCGACATGCTTGACTTCAGCTCCGAAGACATCAACGGCATGGACGATGATGTAGGAGACGAACTGGAACTAGCACCTGTAGGGCGCTGGAAGGCCACCTCGTCATATGACACATATATGGTGGATACTCCAAAAGATGGAGATGGCGATGGAACAGTGGGGGATAACGCCCCCAAGAAACAGCCAAAGCGCCGGCGTCAGTGGCGCCGCTCTAAATCCCGCCAAAGTAAAAATGGTGATTCTGGCACGGGAGATAATACTACCCCGGATAACGCCGAAGAACACCCACCTCAGCAAGATTCGGCACAGGAAGATGGAGAAGCCAACCCTCATGAGAGAGCGGCAGACCGAGAGGTCGAGGATGATAACTATATGCCTCCCTCCGAAGACGAGGCAAGCCTCGATGATGACGAATTCGTCATACCACGACACCTCGCCAAACAAGAGCGTTTTAAACGCAGGATTTTAGCCACGGCAAGCAGCCTCAAGAAAAAACAGCAACAACTTAAAGCTGCCCAAGATTTGCTAGCTGACAGATGGACTGAAGTCCTTACGGCCGAAGAGTATGAACTCGAACGCCCCTCCAAGAGTTACCCGAAGCACAGGCCGCTACCCCGATCAGAGGAGGAAGCACCTACATCACCAGCGCACGACATGCCAGACCGGCCACCTCGCGGCCGCAACAGAGAGGCCTCTCGGCCCTCCACCCAAGCCATACCCCGACGCCGCTCAACTAAGGCACGGGAAAATGCGCCCGACCTGTGAAACATACTGGAGGATAAGGCAAGACAAACAAGATCGATCTACGGATCACGCAGGCGCCCTACAGCATGTGATAATGATCTTCACGCCGGATACAAAAAATCCGGCCGGGCCGAACACAACAGATATAGCTCTTCCGAGTTGTGTCGTGATATAGCCCAGTACAGAGGCACCGCACACCCGCTATGCTTCACGAATGAAGTAATGGATCATAAAATCCCATAAGGTTTCAAACCCGTAAACATCGAATCATACGATGGCACAACAGACCCGGCGGTATGGATCGAGGATTATCTCCTCCACATCCACATGGGACGCGGCGATGATCTACACGCCATCAAATACCTCCCACTCAAACTTAAAGGACCGGCCCGGCATTGGCTTAATAGCTTGCCAGCAGACTCAATCGGTTCTTGGGAGAACCTGGAAGCCGCATTTCTCGACAACTTCCAGGGCACTTACGTGCGACCGCCGGATGCCGACGACTTAAGCCACATAATTCAGTAGCCAGAAGAATCGGCCACACAATTCTGGACACGGTTCCTAACAAAGAAAAACCAGATAGTCGACTGTCCGGACGCAGAGGCCCTAGCAGCCTTCAAGCATAACATCCGCGACGAGTGGCTTGCCCGGCACCTGGGACAGGAAAAGCCGAAACCCATGGCAGCCCTCACGACACTCATGACCCGCTTTTGCGCGGGAGAAGACAGCTGGCTAGCTCGCAGTAACAACTTATCAAAGAACCCTGGTAATTCGGATACCAAGGACAAAAGTGGCAGGACACGTCGTAATAAGCAAAAATGCCGCATTAACAACGACAGCAATAAAGACATGGCAGTCAATGCCGGATTCAAAGGCTATAAATCCAGTCAGCGGAAAAAGGCATTCAATAAGAATACTCAGGGCCCGTCCAGTTTGGATCGTATACTCGATCGCTTGTGCCAGATACATGGCACCCCCAAAAGGCCAGCCAATCACACTAATAGGGATTGTTGCGTGTTCAAGCAGGCAGGCAAGTTAAGGGCCGAAAACAGAGACAATGGGCTGCACAGCGACGACGAGGAGCCCAAGCCGCCGAACAACAATGGACAGAAGGGCTTTCCCCCACAAGTGCTGACGGTGAACATGATATACGCAACCCACATTCCCAAGCGGGAGCAGAAGCATGCGCTACAGGACGTATACGCGATAGAGCCAGTCGCACCAAAGTTCAACCCATGGTCTTCCTGCCCGATCACTTTTGATCGAAGGGACCATCCCACTAGCATCCGTCATGGCGGCCTCGCCGCATTGGTTCTCGACCCAATCATCGACGAATTTCATCTCACAAGAGTCCTCATGGACGGCGGCAGTAGCCTGAACCTACTTTATCAGGATACATTGCGGAAAATGGGCATAGATCCCTCGAGGATTAAGCCCACAAGAACGGCCTTTAAAGGTGTGATACCAGGTGTAGAAGACAACTGTACAGGCTCAGTAACACTTGACGTGGTCTTCAGATCCCTGGACAATTTCCGAAGCGAAGAATTAATCTTCGAAATAGTCCCGTTTCGCAGTTTAATGCGGTGCCGCACTACGCATATCTCAAGCTCAAGATGCCAGGCCCTCGAGGAGTAATTACGGTCAACGGAAACACCGAACGCTCCCTCCGTACGGAGGAGCATACGGCGGCTCTCGCAGCGGAGGTACAAAGTAGCCTTCTCAGGCAATTCTCCAGTCCGGCCATTAAAAAGCTAGACACTGCCAAGCGCGCCCAGAGTAACCCACAGCAGGACCGCCTGGCACACTCTGAGCAAGCGTAGCAATGCGGCCCCAACCCCAGCTTTCGCGACATAGCGAAGCCAGTACCTCGCGTACATAACTAGGACCTTGAAATACCATGGGCACAGGGGAAGGGGCACAATAACGGCACGCCCAAAATACGGCTTAAAACGTACTAGGGGCTGTCGGATTCTTTTTTTAATTTTTTCTTACTTTCAGGACTCCATACTTCGGACGACCTGTTCGGCAACTCGACTGCCGCACAAACGACGCAAGATCCAGGGAGGCAGACAAGCCATGCCGCATTATGGAACTACCAGGTGGTCTCTGTCACGAGCGGTATACATGTTTTAAATACAATTCCACAGCCTCCCCCTGGTCAGGACATACTGAATAGTCCAACATCTTTTTGCTTATCGCACTCCTTGTATCGTTCGGCTTTGATAAATAGCCTCTCTATAAACAATGCATAGCTTTTGTCTATTTTCTGCATTACTCTCTTTTATATATGTTCATTAATGACATGTTGCACCCGTACACTGTGGTACAGCAAGTACGCCAGGGGCTTCAGTACCCTTTGATATGGTGTGAGAAGCCCGTACACTTTCACAAGTGCGGCACCCCGAACTTATAGCACTATATGCATCGGCTCCGAATCATGATTTGGGTCAATAGTTGGGTTTGCCCGGCTCCTATGTTTTGGTGCCTTACGTTCCGCTCTATCGGCTAAGGTAGCACTAGGAGAACCACTGCGATTGTGCCCTGGTTGAGCTGGGTTAAGCACCTCAGTGGAGAAAGCTAAAACTGACTGTCATGATGAGGTGAGAGACCGGTCGCTGTTCGAGAGGTTTTTCGAGTCCCTTAAGACTTATGCCGCTTCGAGCGACGAGACGGATTTGTCCGGCCAAGGCGTGGATAGCGCCCCGAACTCCGTCTTCCGAACTAGGGGCTTCGCCGAAATTTAAAATTATAAAGTTCTATGGATAAGTGAGAGTGTTCAAGCATTATAGTCCGATTGCCTGGTTTGTCGTGCTGAGCGCCTCCCTCGAAGGACCGAACCATGGGAAAAAGAGCGCTCAGGTTTATCACCGAACACCCCAGCACTAGTGGCATGGGGGCAGAAGCCGACGACTGGCCATCTCTCAATTTTTGATAAACGGTCACACAAAAATAATATTTTAAATTCAATAAGCATTGCTTAGCGCATATGAACAAGTTTTCAGTGCACAGGATAAAAACGAGCGAGTTTATTCAAAAATTACATCCTTGGTACATTCATCCGCCACAAGGCGGGCACCTGCAAGAACATCCTTGTAATAGTTCTCGGGCTTGCGATGCTCCTTCCCCGGCGGCGGCCCGTCCCTCACAAGCTTTTCACCATCTAGCTTACCCCAGTGCACCTTTGCACGGGCAAGGGCCCTACGGGCACCTTCGATGCAGACGGAGCGCTTGATGACCTCGAGCCTTGGACAGGCCTCCACTAGCCGCCGCACCAGCCCGAAGTAGCTCCCAGGCAAGGCCTCTCCGGGCCACAGCCGAACTATGAAGCCTTTCATGGCCTGTTCGGCCACCTTGTGGAGCTCGACCAGCTGTTTCAGCTGGTCGCTCAGAGGCACAGGGTGTCCGGCCTCAGCATACTGAGACCAGAACACCTTCTCCATCGAGCTGCCCTCTTCAGCTCGGTAGAATGCGGCGGCGGCGGACATGCTGCAGGGAAGATCTGCGAATGCCCCTGGAGAATTCCGGATTCGGGTAAGTAACAGGTAGTTTACTTTTATATTTCTTCTTTGCATAAAGAATTCCTTACTCGCTGCTATCTTCTTTATCTCCTCCAACTCTTGGAGGGCCTTTCGGGCTTCGGCCTTGGCAGACTTGGCAGTCTCAAGGGCCGCCGCGAGCTCGGACGCTTGGGTCTTTGACTCAAGCTCCGAACCCTCATGTTTTTTCATGAGAGCCTGAAGCTCTTGCTGCACCTCCCCGACCTGAGCCCCAAGTTTCTCTCGCTCGGTGCGCTCCACGGCCGTTTTCTTTTCGGCCTCGAACAGCGCCTGCTTGAGGGTCGCCACCTCAGTCGTGGCCCCTATAATAAGCAGTGCAATCCTGTTATTTTTTGCAATCACGCCTCTCTATAGGCACTTTTTCTGTAAGGTATTTCTTACCCTTTTTCTCCTCGAGCTGCCACTTGGCAAGGCCGAGCTCTTGCTCGGTCCGCTTGAGGTCCTTCTTCAGGACTCCCACCTCCGCAGTCAGTGCGGCGGTGGATAGCAGCGAAGCCTACATACGCATATTGACTCTTTTTTGTTAGACTCCTGTGAAATTTAATAGATCCTCTATTCGGCTTTTCTTTCCGAACGCCAAACAGAGCATCAGGGGCTACTGTCTATGCGGTAATATTTTTATATATTTTTACTTACCTCGAAGCCTGTTAGGAGGCTAGCGCAAGCTTCACTCAGTCCGCTCTTGGCAGACTGAACCTTCTGGATCACCGTACTCATAACAGTATGGTGCTCCTCGTCGATGGTGGCCCCGTCAAGCACCTCCAGCAGATTGTCTGGCACCTCCGGTTGGACGGAGTCCACCGGCTCAGAAGGCTTGCTCCTCTTGGAAGGAGTTCGCCTACCACGGTCCGGAGCTGTTGAAGATTCCGGCGCGGTGTCTGGCACAAAGCCGGACTTGGAGCCCTGGGGGGTCTTGTCCCCTTTACTCCTGGAGTCCGGGAGGTCGCCTCGCGGCTCCTCCAAGACCACCTCCTCCTGCTCCGGAGCTCGTTGCGACGCCACTTCGGCGTCATCCGTAGTGCGGGGGGAGACAACGGGTGGAACTGAGTTCACGTCCGATGAATCCAGGGAGCCGCTCGACGACTCGTTGAGTTTGGCCCGGGGCGGGCTGCAAGATTATATTCGACATTAGGGAAAGTTGTGCAACAAAAGGAATATCATGAGTTACTCTGGTATCCGGACACTTACGATTTCGCCCGACGGCTGGTCCTATCCGGCCACTCCTCTTCGTTCTCGTTGGCGTCGGGGGCGTAGTCCGGCGGAGGGGTTTTCCTCTTCTTGGACCCTTCGCCCCCCCCCCCCCTACTAGGGCGGCCTTCCTCTTCTTTCCTCCCCCCACTGGAGGGGGAGAGGTTTCTTCTTCCTCCTCCTTGTCTCCACGGGAGGAGTGTGTCTCGGACTCATCGGACGACGAGTCCGACACCACCATATGCCGGGAACTCTTTCGAGTCCCCGTGGCCTTCGTCTTCTTGGCCTTCTTCTCCGGCACCACATAAGGTGCCGGAACCAGCAGCTTCGCTAGTAGAGCGGGGGCTGGGTCTTCGGGCAAGGGAGCCGGACAGTTAATCGATCCGGACTTCGCCCGCCAAGCCTGTCAAAGGTGAGGGAGTTTAGATCCCGCATAGAGTCAAACTATGAAAAAAAACTTAGCATCCTGTCAAAGGTGAAAATGGCTTGCCTCGCTAGCGTGACGCTGCGAGCCGTATCCCGGTCCTCGGAAGGGGATGTGGGAGCCTCGGCGCCTTTGGTTAGCACCCTCCAGACGTCTTCATACATCGTGTCGAAGAGCCTGTTAAGGGTTCGGTGCTGCGCCGGGTCGAACTCCCATAGATTAAAGTCCCGTTGTTGACACGGGAGGATCCGGTGGACGAGCATAACCTGGACTACATCGACGAGCTTGATCGGCTTGCTCACCAGGGACTGGATGCATGTCTGCAGTCCGGTCAGCTCTTTTTTGTCGCCCCACGACAGGCCCGTCTCTTTCCAGGACATAAGCCGCGTGGGGGGTCTGGACCAGAACTCTTTTTTGTCAAACGGCTCGGTGATGTAAAACCACCATGATTGCCACCACTTCAGGGTCTCCACGAAGGAGCCCTCGAGACATAGGACGTTGGCCATCTTGCCCGCCATGGCGCCTCCGCACTCCGCCTAGCTGCCGCGCACCACCTTGGGCTTGGCGTTGAAGGTCTTGAGCTAGAGGCCGAAATGGGGGTGGATGCGGAGGAAAGCCTCGCACACGACGATAAACGCCGAGATGTTGAGGATGAAGTTCGGGGCCAGATCATGGAAATCCAGGCCATAGTAAAACATGAGCCCCCGGACAAATGGGTGGAGTGGAAAACCCAGTCCGCGGAGAAAGTGGGGAAGGAATACTACCCTCTCATGGGGCCTTGGGGTGGGGAGAAGCTACCCCTCCTCGGGAAGCCGGTGCGCGATGTCTTTGGACAAGTATCCGGCCTTCCTTAGCCTTTTGACATGGCCCTCCGTGATGGAGGAGACCATCCACTTGCCTCCCGCTCCAGACATTGCTGGAGAAGGTTGAGGTGGAAAGTGCGGGCTTGGGCGCTGGAGCTCGAGTGCGCAGGAGATGGATAGGCAAAAGAGGAAGAAGGCGTAGGTAAAAGGGTGGATCCTTATCCCCTTATATGGGCGGATGCGGTTGTGCGTCCCTGCCAGCCTAGTAAAATTCGCTTGCCTCCCAAGCGCCGTGATAAATGGCGCAGTTAGGGTTATCCACGTCTGTATTAACGAGAATCCCGTAAAGGGGGGTACACAATCTCTGCTTTGACAAGACGTGCCAAGGAAACCGCCTCGCGAAACACGTTGAGGTGGAAAGGTAAAAACGATTCAAGTAAAGGACTTGGCCGTAGTGTGATGACGCACTGCGGAATACGTCGGCAGATTTGATTTGTGTCAATGTTATTCTCTCTATGGCAATATGTGGAAACTTATTTTGCAGAACCGGACACTACTCTTGGTGTTTACAATCTTCTACGAAGGACTTGGAGGAGGAACCCGCCTTGCAATGCTGAAGACAATTTGCGTGCCGGACGCGTCGTCATTGAAGCCTGGTTCAGGGGCTACTGAGGGAGTCCTCGATTAGGGGGTGTTCGGGTAGCCGGACTATACCTTCAGCCAGACTCCTGGACTATGAAGATACAAGATTGAAGACTTCGTCCCGTGTCCGGATGGGACTTTCCTTGGTGTGGAAGGCAAGCTTGGCGATGCGGATATTCAAGATCTCCTACCATTGTAACCGACTTTATGTAACCCTAACCCTATCCGGTGTCTATATAAACCGGAGGGTTGTAGTCCGTAGGCAATCAACTCCATACACAACAATCATACCATAGGCTAGCTTCTAGGGTTTAGCCTCCTTGATCTCATGGTAGATCAACTCTTGTACTACCCATATCATCAATATTAATCAAGCAGGAGTAGGGTATTACCTCCATCGAGAGGGCCCGAACCTGGGTAAAACAAAGTGTTCCCTGCCTCCTGTTACCATCCGGCCTAGACGCACAGTTCGGGACCCCCTACCCGAGATCCGCCGGTTTTGACACCGACAAAGAGTAAGACGAGAAGCTACGCAATGGTCGAAAAGCTAGAAGTGATCAAGAAGTGATCCTGAACTACTTACGTCCAAACATAACACAAACCGTGTTTCCTTCCCGGACTCCGTCGAAAAGAGACCATCACGGCTACAGACACGATTGATTCATTTTAATTAAGTCAAGTGTCAAGTTCTCTACAACCGGATATTAACAAATTCCCATCTGCCACATAACCACGGGCACGACTCTCAAAGTTTATACCCTGCAGGGGTGTCCCAACTTAGCCCATTACAAGCTCTCACAATCAACGAAGGATATTCCTTCTCCCGGAATGACCCGATCAGTCTCGGAATCCCGGTTACAAGACATTTCGACAATGGTAAAACAAGACCAGCAAAGCCGCCCGATGTGCCGACAAATCCCGATAGGAGTCGCATGTATCTCGTTCTCAGGGCACACTGGATGAGCCAGACGTCGGGTTGGCATAGACCCTGGTTGCCCAGGGGGCGCCAGACATCGCCCAGGTTGGACCAACACTCAGAGGAGCACTGGCCCGGGGGTTTAAAATAAAGATGGCCCTCGGGTCTGCAGAACCCAAGGGAAAAGGCATAGGTAGGAAAATGTAAAACCAAGGTTGGGCCTTGCTGGAGGAGTTTTATTCAAGGTGAACCTTCAAGGGGATCCAATAACCCCAACCGCGTAAGGAACGCAAAATCAAGGAACATTACACCGGTATGACGGAAACTAGGACGGCAAGAGCGGAACAAAACGCCAGGCATAAGGCCGAGCCTTCCATCCTTTACCAAGTATATAGATGCATTAATTAAAATAAGATATATTGAGATATCCCAACATAAACATGATCCAACATCGAGCAAACTTCAACTTCACGTGCAACAAACAACGCTATAAGAGGGGCTGAGCAAAAGCGGTAACCTAGCCAAACAACAGTTTGCTAGGAAGGTGGGTTAGAGGCTTGACATGGAAATATGGGAGGCATGATAAACAAGTGATAGGTAGTGCGACATAGCGACAGAGCGAACAACTAGCAAGCAAAGATAGAAGTGATATCGAGGGTATGGTCATCTTACCAGCAAAGTTCTCTGAGTTGTCGAAAGCTTGATCCTCGTTAGTGTACTCAACAGGTTCCTAATTCACGTACTCATCTCCCAGCTCTACCCGAAGCAAGAACACAAGCAACGGAACAACAATCAATCACGGTGCAATGCACAAGAAACATGATGCAATACATGGCATGATATGCAAGATATGATATGCAATGCATATGCTGTTGGGGAACGTAGTAATTTCAAAAAATTCCTACGCACACGCAAGATCATGGTGATGCATAGCAACGAGAGGGGAGAGTGTCGTTGATACGTCTCCGTCATATCTATAATTTTGGATTGTTACATGCTAATATTCTACAACTTTCATATACTTTTGGCAAATTTTTATACTATTTTTGGGACTAACATATTGATCCAGTGCCCAGTGTCAGTTCCTGTTTGTTGCATGTTTGTTGTTTCGCAGAATATCCATATCAAACGGAGTCCAAACGGGATAAAAACTGACGGAGATTTTTTTGGAATATATAAGATTTTTGGGAAGAAAAATCCACGTGAGCCGGTGCCCGAGGGAGGCACGAGGCAATGGGGCGCGCCCCTGACCCTCGTGTCCACCCCGTAAGGCGGTTGATGCACTTCCTTCGCTGCAAGAAAGCTAATATCCGGATAGAGATCGTGTTAAAATTTCAGCCCAATCGGAGTTACGGATCACCGGGAATATAAGAAACGGTGAAAGGGTAGAATCTGAGAACACAGAAACAGAGAGAGATAGAGAGACAGATCCAATCTCGGAGGGGCTCTCGCCCCTCCCACACCATGGAGGCCATGGACCAGAGGGGAAACCCTTCTCCCCTCTAGGGAGGAGGTCAAGGAAGAATAAGAAGGAGGGGGGCTCTCTCCCCCTTGCTTACGGTGGCGCCGGAGCGCCACCGGGGGCCATCATCATCACCGCAATCTTCACCAACAACTTCGCCGCCATCATCACCAACTCTTCCCCCCTCTATGCAGTGGTGTAACCTCTCTTTTTCCCGCTGTAATCTCTACTTAAACATGGTGCTCAATGCTATATATTATTTCCCAATGATGTATGGCTATCCTATGATGTTTGAGTAGATCCGTTTTGTCCTATGGGTTATTTGATGATCAAGATTGGTTTGAGTTGCATGTTTTATTATTGGTGCTGTCCTATGGTGCTCTCCATGTCGCGCAAGCGTGAGGGATTCCCGCTGTAGGGTGTTGCAATACGTTTATGATTCGCTTATAGTGGGTTGCGTGAGTGACTGAAACAAAAACCTAAGTAAGGGGGTTGTTGCGTATGGGATAAAGAGGACTTGATACTTTAATGCTATGGTTGGGTTTTACCTTAATGATCTTTAGTAGTTGCGGATGCTTGCTAGAGTTCCAATCATAAGTGCATATGATCCAAGTAGAGAAAGTATGTTAGCTTATGCCTCTACCTCAAAAAAATTGAAATAATGATTACCGGTCTAGTTATCGATTGCCTAGGGACAAATAACTTTCTCGTAACAAAAATCTCTTTACTAAAACTAACTTAGTTGTGTCCTTATCTAAACAGCCCCTACTTTTTATTTACATGCTCTTTATTACCTTGCAACCCTATCCAACAACACCTACAAAGTACTTCTAGTTTCATACTTGTTTTAGGTAAAGCGAACGTCAAGTGTGCGTAGAGTTGTATCGGTGGTCGATAGAACTTGAGGGAATATTTGTTCTGCCTTTAGCTCCTCGTTGGGTTCGACACTCTTACTTATTGAAAACGGTTGCGATCCCCTATACTTGTGGGTTATCAAGACCTTTTTCTGGCACCGTTGCCGGGGAGCAATAGCATGGGGTGAATATTCTCGTGTGTGCTTGTTTGCTTTATCACTAAGTAGTTTTTATTTCCTGTTCTTAGTTATTCTTTATCTTTAGTTATGGATATGGAACACGAAATACCAAAAACATTAGGTGTACTTGCTGCTGATGGAGATGAGGAACCTCCTAAAACCCTCGATGCTCGTTATGTGACAGAAATTATGTACTACTTTGATAATCCTGAGAAAACCCCATTCAATCTGGTAATGGGACTAACGTTGGATCAACGTGAATACTTTAGGGATTATTGCTTGACACAAAAAGGGAAACTATTATGGGATCACATTTATATATTGAAGTGGTATGCTCGGCAAGTATGCTTGAGTTATGATTATACTTGTTGGTCTAGGATGAAGGCTCCACACCTTCCCTTCTCATGCAAATTTAATGATAATGAAACCTTAGCTTCTTATGCTAATGGTATATATGATTACTATGATGTGGAACACATAGAAGAATTTGTTTGTTTAAGGGTGCTTATGAAAATGAATCTTTGTTCGAAAAGAATGTAGATTTTGATGATGATGTTTATAGGCCTGAAAATTTAGCTATCCTAAAATATTGCTATGATAATTATGAATATAATTCCTATATTAATGCGCTTATCGAGAAAGTCTCCGCTGTCCAAGAAGATGCTAATATTTTGCAGGAATCTATGGAAGAAGAAGTTGATGAAACTGTGAGCTCATTGGATGAAAAAGATGATGAGGAGAGCGAAGAACAAAAGGAGGAAGAGCGGATTAGCTACCCGTGCCCACCTTCTAATGAGAGTAACTCTTCAACTCATACATTGTTTAATTTCCCTTCGTGCTTACCGAAGGATGAATGCTATGATGATTGTTATGATCCTGTTGATTCTTTTGAAATGTCCCTTTTTGATGATGCTTGCTGTGCTTGTGGCCAAGATGCCAATATGAATTATGCTTACGGAGATGAACTTGCTATAGTTCCTTATGTTAAACATGAAATTGTTGCTATTGCACCCACGCATGATAGTCCTATTATCTTTTTGAATTCTCCCAACTACACTATATCGGAGAAGTTTGCCCTTATTAAGGATTATATTGATGGGTTGCTTCTTACTACTACACATGATGATTTTGACGAATATAATATGCATGTGCTTGCTGCTCCTACTTGCAATTATTATGAGAGAGGAACTATATCTCCACCTCTCTATGTTTCCAATATGATAAAATTGCAAGAAACTGTTTATACTATGCATTGGCCTTTACTGTGTGTGTGCATGAATTGTTATTTTATGACATGCCAATGCATAGGAAGAGAGTTAGATTTCTTCATTGCTTGATTTATGTTACTTTGTGCTCACTACTAAATGCCAAATCATTGCTAATTAAAACTGGCTTCGATATACCTTGGGATCCGGGTGGATCCATTACTTCAGCACTTTATGCCTAGCTTAATGGCTTTAAAGAAAGCGCTGCCAGGGAGACAACCCGGAAGTTTTAGAGAGTCATTTATTTCTGTTGTGTGCTTTTATAAGGTTTAAAAAAAATGTGCCAAGGTTTTCCTTTAGGATGTTTTAGATGCTTGTTGGTTTGTATGGTGCAGGACAGAAACTTTGGCTGTAGCGCGTGATTTTATATTTTTTACTGGAACGTCAAATGGTTCTGATTCTTTTTGCACTGTCTTTCTATGCAAATTTTTTATTTTTCTAAATTTTTGTAGAATTGTTGGAGTAACAGAAGTATGGTGAATGTTCAGATTATTACAGACTGTTCTGTTTTAGACAGATTCTGTTTTTGATGCATAGTTTGATTGTTTTGATGAAACTATCGATTTATATCAGTGGATTAAGCCATGAAAAAGTTATATTACAGTAGACACAATGCAAAAAAATGAATTGGTTTGCAATAGTACTTAGAGTAGTGATTTGCTTTATTATACTAACGGATCTTACCGAGTTTTCTGTTGAAGTTTTGTGTGGATGAAGTGTTCAATGATTGAGAAGGTCTCGACGTGAGAAGAAGGAAGAGAGGCAAGAGCCCAAGCTTGGGGATGCCCGAGGCACCCCAAGTAAATATACAAGGAGACTCAAGCGTCTAAGCTTGGGGATGCCCCGGAAGGCATCCCCTCTTTCTTCAGCAAGTATCGGTATGTTTTCGGATTCGTTTCGTTCATGTGATATGTGCAATCTTGGAGCGTATTTTCATTTAGTTTTCACTTTTCTTTTATGCACCATGCTGGTATGAGACAGTCCTTGGTTGATTTATAGAATGCTCTTTGCACTTCACTTATATCTTTTGAGTATGGCTTTATAGAATGCTTCATGTGCTTCACTTATATCATTTGAAGTTTGGATTGCCTGTTTCTCTTTACATAGAAAACCGCTATTTGTAGAATGCTCTTTTGCTTCACTTATATTTGTTAGAGCGTGGGCATATCTTTTGTAGAAAGAATTAAACTCTTTTTATTCACTTATATCTATTTAGAGAGATGACAGGAACTGGTCATTCACATGGTTAGTCATAAAATCCTACATAAAACTTGTAGATCACTGAATATGATATGTTTGATTCCTTGCAATAGTTTTGCGATATAAAGATGGTGATATTAGAGTCATGCTAGTGGGTAGTTGTGGATTAGTAGAAATACTTGTGTTGAGGTTTGTGATTCCCATAGCATGCACGTATGGTGAACCGTTATGTAACGAAGTCGGAGCATGATTTATTTATTGATTGTCTTCCTTATGAGTGGCGGTCGGAGACGAGCGATGGTCTTTTCCTACCAATCTATCCCCCTAGGAGCATGCGTGCAGTACTTTATTTCGATGACTAATAGATTTTTGCAATAAGTATGTGAGTTCTTTATGACTAATGTTGAGTCCATGGATTATACGCACTCTCACCCTTCGATCATTGCTAGCCTCTCTAGTATCGTGCAACTTTCGCCGGTACCATAAAACCCACCATATACCTTCCTCAAAACAGCCACCATACCTACCTATCGTGGCATTTCCATAGCCATTACGAGATATATTGCCATGCAACTTCCATCATCATCATATACATGACTTGAGCATTCATTGTCATATTGCTTTGCACAATCGTAAGATAGCTAGCATGATGTTTTCATGGCTTGTCCGTTTTTTGATGTCATTGCTACGCTAGATCATTGCACATCCCGGTACACTGCCGGAGGCATTCATATAGAGTCATATATTTGTTCTAGTATCGAGTTGTAATATTGAGTTGTAAGTAAATAAAAGTGTGATGATAATCATTATTAGAGTATTGCCCCAGTGAGGAAAGGATGATGGAGACTATGATGCCCCCACAAGTTGGGATGAGACTCCAGACGAAAAAATAAAAAAATAAAAAAGAGAGAAAGGCCAAAAAAAGAGAAGGCCCAAAAAAACAAAAAAACAAAAAATGAGAGAAAAAAGAGAAGGGGCAATGTTACTATCCTTTTACCACACTTGTGCTTCAAAGTAGCACCATGTTCTTCATATAGAGAGTCTCTTGAGTTATCACTTGCATATACTAGTGGGAATTTTCATTATAGAACTTGGCTTGTATATTCCGATGATGGGCTTCCTCAAATGCCCGAGGTCTTCATGAGCAAGCAAGTTGGATGCACACCCACTTAGTTTCAGTTTGAGCTTTCATACACTTATAGCTCTAGTGCATCCGTTGCATGGCAATCCCTACTCACTCACATTGATATCTATTGATGGGCATCTCTATAACCCATTGATATGCCTAGTTGATGTGAGACTATCTTCTCCTTTTTGTCTTCTCCAGAACCACCATTCTATTCCACCTATAGTGCTATGTACATGGCTCACGATCATGTATTGCGTGAAAGTTGAAAAGGTTTGAGAACGTCAAAAGTATGAAGCAATTGCTTGGCTTGTCATCGGGGTTGTGCATGATGTGAATATTTTGTGTGGTTAAGATGGAGCATAGCCAGACTATATGATTTTGTAGGGATAACTTTCTTTGGCCATGTTATATTGAAAAGAGATGATTGCTTTATTAGTAGGCTTCAAGTATTATTGTTTTTATGTTAAATGATAGACTACTGCTTTGAATAACTCGTATCTTAATATTCATGCCATGATTAGATATGTGATCAAGATTATGCTAGGTAGCATTCCACATCAAAAATTATCTTTTTTATCATTTACCTACTCGAGGATGAGCAGGAATTAAGCTTGGGGATGCTGATACTTCTCCGTCGTATCTATAATTTTTGATTGTTCCATGCCAATATTCTACAACTTTCATATACTTTTGGCAACTTTTTATACTATTTTTGGGACTAACATGTTGATCCAGTGCCCAGTGCCAGTTCCTGTTTGTTGCATGTTTTTTGTTTCGTAGAATATCCGTATCAAACGGAGTCCAAACGGGATAAAAACTAACGGAGATTTTTTTGGAATATATATGATTTTGGGAAGAAAAATCCACGCGAGACGGTCCCCGAGGGAGGCACGAGGCAGGGGGTGCGCCCCTGACCCTCGTGGCCACCCCGTAATGCGGTTGGTGCCCTTCTTTCGGCGCAAGAAAGCTAATATCCGGATAGAGATCGTGTTAAAGTTACAGCCCAATCGGAGTTATGGATCTCCGGGAATATAAGAAACGGTGAAAGGGTAGAATCTGAGAACGCAGAAACAGAGAGAGAGAGAGACAGAGAGACAGATCCAATCTCGGAGGGGCTCTCGCCCCTCCCACGCCATGGAGGCCATGGACCAAAGGGTAAACCCTTCTCCCCTCTAGGGAGGAGGTCAAGGAAGAAGAATAAGAAGGAGGGGGGCTCTCTCCCCCTCGCTTCCGGTGGCGCCGGAGCGCCACCGGGGGCCATCATCATCACCGCAATCTTCACCAACAACTTCACCGCCATCATCACCAACTCTTCCCCCCTCTATGCAGTGGTGTAACCCCTCTTTTACCCACTGTAATCTATACTTAAACAAGGTGCTCAACGCTATATATTATTTCCCAATGATGTATGGCTATCCTATGATGTTTGAGTAGATCCGTTTTGTCCTATGGGTTATTTGATGATCAAGATTGGTTTGAGTTGCATGTTTTATTATTGGTGCTGTCCTATGGTGCTCTCCGTGTCGCGCAAGCGTGAGGGATTCCCGCTGTAGGGTGTTGCAATACGTTTATGATTCGCTTATAGTGGGTTGCGTGAGTGACTGAAACACAAACCCGAGTAAGGGGGTTGTTGCGTATGGGATAAAGAGGACTTGATACTTTAATGCTATGGTTGGGTTTTACCTTAATGATCTTTAGTAGTTGCGGATGCTTGCTAGAGTTCCAATCATAAGTGCATATGATCCAAGTAGATAAAGTATGTTAGCTTATGTCTCTCCCTCAAATAAAATTGCAATAATGATTACCGGTCTAGTTATCGATTGCCTAGGGACAAATAACTTTCTCGTAACAAGAAGCTCTTTACTAAAACTAACTTAGTTGTGTCCTTATCTAAACAGCCCCTACTTTTTATTTACACGCTCTTTATTACCTTGCAACCCTATCCAACAACACCTACAAAGTACTTCTAGTTTCATACTTGTTCTAGGTAAAGCGAACGTCAAGCGTGCGCAGAGTTGTATCGGTGATCGATAGAACTTGAGGGAATATTTGTTCTGCCTTTAGCTCCTCGTTGGGTTCGACACTCTTACTTATCGAAAACTGTTGCGATCCCCTATACTTGTGGGTTATCAGTCATCCATGACCCTCGTAGATCGTTAAGCGGAAGCAATATAACAACGCGGTTGATGTAGTCGTACGTCTTCACGATCGACCGATCCTCAGCACCGAACGTACGACACATCCGCATTCAGCACACGTTCAGCTCGGTGACGTCCCACGAACTCATGATCCAGTAGAGCTCGGGGAAGAGTTTCATCAGCACGACGGTGTGGTGACGATGTTGATGAAGCTACCGACGCAGGGCTTCGCCTAAGCACTGCTACGATATAACCGAGGTGGATTATGGTGGAGGGGGGCACCGCACAAGACTTAGAGATCAACAGATCAATTGTTGTGTCTATGGGGTGCCCCCTGCCCCTGATATAAAGGAGCTAGGGGGAGGCGGCCAGCCAGGAGGAGGGCGCGCCAAGGGGGGAGTCATACTCCCACCGGGAGTAGGACTCCCTCTTTTCCTAGTTGGAGTAGGAGTGGAGAAGGAAGGGAGAGAAGAGAGAAGGAAAGGGGGGCGTCGCCCCCCTCCTTGTCCAATTCAGACTACAGGGGGAGGGGGGGCGCGGCTGCCCTTGGCCGCCCCTCCTCTTCTCCCACTAAGGCCCATTAGGCCCAATATACTCCCAGGGAGGTTCCGGTAACCCCCCGGTACTCCGGTAAATGTCCGGAACCTTCCGGAACCTTTCTGGTATCCGAAGATAGTCATCCAATATATCGATTTTTATGTCTCGAACATTTCGAGACTCCTCGTCATGTCCGTGATCATATCCGGGACTCCGAACAAACTTCGGTACATCAAAACACAAAACTCATAATACAGATCGTCACATAACTTTAAGCGTGCGGACCCTACGGGTTCGAGAACTATGTAGACATGACTGTCGGTGTCAAAACCGGCGGATCTCGGGTAGGGGGTCCCGAACTGTGCGTCTAGGCTGGATGGTAATAGGAGGCAGGGGACACGATGTTTTACCCAGGTTCGGGCCCTCTTGATGGAGGTAAAACCCTATGTCCTGCTTGATTAATATTGATGATATGGGTAGTACAAGAGTAGATCTACCACGAGATCAGAGAGGCTAAGCCCTAGAAGCTAGCCTATGGTTTGATTGTATGTATATTCTCTATCGACTAGCCTGGCCTCGGTTTATATAATGCACCGGAGGCCTAGGATAACAAGAGTCCTAGCCAAATACGCCGGTGGGGAGGAGTCCTTGTCTTGATCGCCAAGTCTTGTAGAATCTTCCTTGTATGCGGCAGCTGTCCAAACTAGCCCATTAGTATACGACCATGGGGATCCTCGGCCCTATCTAACAGATCGGGAGATGACGTGGTGAGTACCGCCTAGTCCAGGACACCGTCAGTAGCCCACTGAACCGGTCTTCAAGTTAGGAACGCTCCTCGATTCTTCCGAACTGTTCTTCATCTTCGGTCGTCGGTCTTGAAAACTGGTTCAACAAATCTTCTAATCTTCGATCTTGAGGATTGCCGAAATGCATTCGACGGGTTTACACATCGGGTATCCGAGGAGCCCCTTTAAGTTTCCGGCCTTTATCAATGCCTTGTTATTTTTATGCCACACCTCGGGTTTGAAGTTGTTCCCGGGAGGCAGTGTCCACTTGCGTCCGAGCTCCAACGCTGGACTGCATTCAAGGTATCTTTTGCAGCCGAGCACCAACGCCGGACTACTTTCGGAGCTCCAACGCCGGAATGTATCCGAGCTCCAACGCCGGACTATGTCCAAACTCCAACGCCGGACTGTATCCGGGCTCCAATGCCGGAATATATCCGAGGTGTCATATCACCTTGGTTCAAAAAAGTTGAAGGAGTTTAGCCGAGCTTAATGCCGGAAATGCCCTCTATGGAGCCAGCCACCAGCGCCCGAGCTTTATGCCGGACTGCTTCCGAGGTGGTGCACCACCCCGACTGTGGGCCGATTTTTTGTCAATATTTTTTATTGGTGCAATTTATTCTCTGCCGAGATATATAGCCAGTAGCCCTCAAGGTGTTTATCGGTCTAAAACCCGAGATGCACCTGAAGCATGACATAAGACCGCTGGTCCCAGTAGCCGCTGAGACTCAGGTTGATTTGCAAAATCGGTCTGAGGATCAAGTCCTAGCTCGACAGAATACTTTGGTACACTAAAAGCGGCGCGCTCAGTCCTCGAGACTCAGGTTGGGTGCGGCCGACCAACCTGAGGATCAAAATCTCCTCGGAAATTATATTACACATAAAATTTTCTACATTGAACAGGCAATGCAGTAGCCCCCAGGACACTGGTCGAGTGGCTACACCAGATCAGGGGATCGATGTGCCCCTTTAATATTTGTAAATAATAAGCCCGAAGCCCAGTAGCCCCGAGCCTTAATGCGGACACGGGTGGCTGAATTAAGGATCGATATCCATAGTAAAATCACAAATTGTGTGTAATGACTCTATGTATCCAAGTACTTTACGTCATTAATGCTTGGATCCGCATTGTACAAAACTTTGTTGACCGACCATCGGCTTCCACCTCCTCGGCCAGTAGCCGAGGAGTGTTTGTCCTACTTTATAAAGCCTCTATAAGGGCAAAGATTTACGACAAACAAGGCAATCTGGCCATACGGTTTTATAAACAAAGGTACGCAGAGAGATATGTTATATTACTGTTTAACATAAGAAATGTCTTCCAAAGAAAATAGTCCTGCTACCGGTTCCTTTCTTTGGGTTGTCACGCTAAGCATGATCATGAAACCTCAGCTCTAATGTAAGAGCAAAATATTGAGGATTTAGTTTGGGAGGCCAGTTACTAGCCCCCGGTAGTGTTCGGCGATAGTCGAGGTCAAGCCGTAAACACTTCGGCCAATGTTATGAATGGCCATCATTTAACACAGTCATCGGATTGCTGACCACTTTACGCTTATTGTGATAGTCATTTTTTGGCTTTCTCCACTGAGGTTCTTAACCATGTGAGCTGGAAGCACAATCGCAGTGGTTCTCCCTTTGCACACCTAGCCGAACAAAGCGGAACGTAGGAGGCAAGCGCAGGAGCCGGGCAACCCAACTATTGACCGAAGACACAATTCGAAATTGATGCATATATAGCAATATCCGAGAATGTTTTTGCCGAATCTCTAAAGGTGTCCGGCGTTGCACTGCAAGACTTGTGCTGAAAACACACAAATAGTTAAAAGTGCCATAAGATTGGAAAACCAAAAAACGTCAGTAAAAACTTGACGTCCGAACAAGATCAAGTGTTCGGTGCCAATCTGAAAATTGGCCTTAGAAAAAAGGTGCTTCTGTTGTGCTTGAACATGACACATCCTATCTCAAGACTTCAAGCGGGTTAGCCTACGGCTTCAACCTCCTATCCCGAAGGCGGAGTACTTCTCGTTAGGCCAGCTTAGCAAACTAAACTCTAGCAGCTTTGAGAGAGAAATTAGGCTCCCCGGCTAGTGACCACACACTCGTGTCGAAAAAAGGAGTGATAAATAATAAAACTTTGCAACGACTAAGAAGAAGAACACTTATTATAAAACGGCTCAAATAAACTTAAGAGCCCCCAAGTGACTTGGGTAAAAGAATGATTGCATGTACCAAAGTACTTATATCATATCTATGTTCAACCAAACTTTAAACGTGTCTTAACCGACCGTCGGCTTCTCCCTCTTCGGTCAAGGACCGAAAAGTGTTATGTAATCCATCTTCCAAGAATATCGATGATGTTTCCAATAACCAGGCAATCCGGCCATAAGGCTGTAACAGACAAAGCGCGCTCAGGGAACTTATGCTATATTACTGCAAAGTGTAAGAAGCATCTTCGAAGAAAATAGTACCCCCACCGATACCTTTCTTCGGTGCTCATTGTTATTATGAGACTTGTGCAATAGATTTTTTGTACTCATGAGTTTCGTTGTGTGCCGACCATCATTGAAAACTATAAGAGCGCTAGCTTTCGGCTTCACCCAGTCTGAGGTCCGGCTTGGATGACCCGATCGTGACAATCACAGAGGTGCTCCCTTTACTCCCTAGCCGAACAATCGGGAACATAGGGGTAAACACAGGAGCGAGGCAACCCAGCTTGCAAATCGCTTAAGTCAATATGGTGCATATTGTGGCGTAATACACGAACAAGGAACGAAGCCGTACAAGTATAATCATATGCAAGAGGAAAATCTTCATGAAGGAAGCCCCCAAATGAATTGGGTATTTGAATTTATGCGTCACAAACAAAGTTTGGACAAGGAAATTTTTTACAAGCAACTTTTTTCCAAAAAAGTATAATGCTTGGTCGGACCGAACACAAGTTAGAAATTAAAGCTTTGAGCATGAAAGCGACTTAGCTGGTTAATGTGTTCGGTATTGATGACGCGGTCCGAGCTTGATGCGGGGCAAGGTTCCATCCCCCAAGCCGGTCCCGAGGTGGTGGAGCGGAGAGCTAGACATGCCGAAGTGGTGACATAGCACGGCCAATGCAGACCGGCAGAGTGATGCCGAAGTCCCCGGATCATTTTCCTGTGCACAAAAAATAATGCAAACCGGAGATAATAGTAGTAATGATAATTAAAAAAATCATTGCATAATAAATAATTTATGCAAAGTGAGTAATAAAAGAAATATGGCCTGACACCGAAGTCAATGTCGATGCAGGGCGTCGGCGCATTGCGGTAAAGGCGTGGCAAAGCCTGAATTCACAGGTCGGTCCGAGCTCCGGATGCGATGTTCGCCGGACTATGTATGGAAGCTGACCAAACCACCATGTGACTGTCGTTAATGCGGCCACATTTGATAGACCTGTGTACATGTGATGGACAAACCAGAGTAATAATTCTTTGGGAAAACTGAATCCAAACAAGCAAAAAATACTGGGATTAATAGCACCTGGTTTATTTGTTGTAGCAATCTGAAGAAAGGTGATTCCCAAAATTGTGACTCGATCCGCACACCCATTGCCTGATGGGCGATAAACCGACGGCATGGCAATGCTGACAAAGGTTGGCTCGCCGAGGCAAAGCCCTCGGCCCAGCTAACGTGACGGAGCTGGTCGGCTAGTGACACCGAAGTGTCCAGAGTAGGTTGATGAACAGATGGCGAGGCCCCCGGTCCAGCCGAGATGTCGAAGCCTCGATGTCAGCCGATGAGTTGAAGTAGGTCGGCGTGATGGACACCAGCTTCAAGAAGCAATAGTGCGGCCCTGCCGATGCAGGTCGTGACATGGTCGATGCCGGTATGCCCGCTCCGTGTAATCCGTGGGGCGGTGATGTTGGTGATGATTTATCCTTCGTGATGCCGGACTCTTGTTCGGCTTGCCGAGATGATGATCCGAAGAAGTTGAGCTCGGCTTAACAAAGTGACGACGTGTCTAGCGCAGGTCGACAGCCGTGGAGCAATATTGCCGGACTGGTTTGACACCAGCATGATGTTGAAGATCATGTTCAAAAGATGTTAAAGTTAGTGGGATGTGTTCTGGAACAAAACACAATACCCCATACAAAACTTCCTTCAAAAGGGATGTCCGAAATCCCGTTCATAAAAAAGACGAACTCGGGTCGGATTCGTTTTCGCGTGGAAAACAGATCCGAAAAGTGATGCACTAATTGAAAGGTTCCGAGAGTTTGGACGGTCGGATCGAGCTGAAATTTTGAGAGGTGGTAGATATAGGAATTCCACAGCTGATCAACGGTTGGATCTTCCAAAGGACGTCCGAGCTATAAGCTGGACACCACGCCCTAAACTCATCCAGATTCCTGTCCAGATTTGATAGGGCTACGGTATATCGTGGATTGCCAGAGATTCCTCCATCGAAACTCGACGAAATTTTCCAGGGTTGTTGTAGACTCAATTCTACACAATTCCACCAAAGGGATCGTAAAAGCGATACTCGAGGAGGTGGTGGCAGCAGATACGAGTTTGTTGTCCAGAAAAACAGCACGGTCGCTTGAGGGCAATGTTGACGTTGAGCCCCCGAGCTCCATGGATGATTCCTCCATGATCTTGATAGAGATCGGAGTTGATGTTTGATGAAGGCCCTCGTCCGAACATGGTGGTCCGAACATGGGGCGCAGTTCTTGGTCGAACCAAGGTGACCAGTCGAGCTGGTGATGAAGATGTCAAAGTCGCAGTTGATCTGCAGGCGGGCCATCGATCCTTTTGTCGATCACACAGCGGAACTCTCAATGAAAGCACCAATGTTGGTGTCAAAACCGATGGATCTCGGGTAGGGGGTCCTGAACTGTACGTCTAGGCCGGATGGTAACAGGAGGCAGGGGACACGATGTTTTACCCAGGTTCGGGCCCTCTTGATGGAGGTAAAACCCTACGTCCTGCTTGATTAATATTGATGATATGGGTAGTACAAGAGTAGATCTACCACGAGATCAGAGAGGCTAAACCCTAGAAGCTAGCCTATGGTTTGATTGTATGTATATTCTCTATCGACTAACCTGGCCTCTGTTGATATAATGCACCAGAGGCCTAGGATAACAAGAGTCCTAGCCGAATACGCCGGTGGGGAGGAGTCCTTGTCTTGATCGTCAAGTCTTGTGGAATCTTCCTTGTATGTTGCAGCTGTCCGAACTGGCCCATCAATATACGGCCATGGGGATCCTCGGCCCAATCTAACAGATCGGGAGATGACGTGGTGAGTACCCCCTAGTCCAAGACACCGTCAATGACCGAGACATGTCTCTGATCAATAACAAATAGCGGAACCTAGATGCTCATATTGGTTCCTACATATTCTACGAAGATCTTTATCGGTCAAATCGCATAACAACATACGTTGTTCCCTTTGTCATGGTATGTTACTTGCCAGAGATTCGATCGTCGGTATCTCAATACCTAGTTCAATCTCGTTACCGGCAAGTCTTTTTACTCATTCTGTAATGCAACATCCCGCAACTAACTCATTAGTCACATTGCTTGCAAGGCTTATAGTGATGTCCATTACCGAGAGGGCCCAGATACCTCTCCGACAATCAGAGTGACAAATCCTATTCTTGATCTATGCCAACACCACAAACACCATCGGAAACACCTGTAGAGCACCTTTATAATCACCCAGTTACATTGTGACGTTTGGTAGCACACAATGTTTTCCTCCGGTATCCGGGAGTTGCATAATATCATAGTCATAGGAACATGTATAAGTCATGAAGAAAGCAATAGCAGTAAACTTAAACGATTAAGTGCTAAGGTAACGAAATGGGTCAAGTCAATCAGATCATTCTCCTAATGATGTGATCTCGTTGATCAAATAACAACTGATATCCATGTCTAGGAAACTTAACCATCTTTGATCAATGAGCTAGTCAAGTAGAGGCATACTAGTGACACTTTGTTTGTCTATATATTCACACATGTATTATGTTTCCGGTTAATACAATTCTAGCATGAATAATAAACATTTATCATGAAATAAGGAAATAAATAATAACTTTATTATTGCCTCTAGGGCATATTTCCTTCAGTCTCCCACTTGCACTAGAGTCAATAATCTAGATTACACAGTAATGATTCTAACACCCATGGAGTCTTGGTGTTGATCATGTCTTGCTCGTGGAAGAGGCTTAGTCAGCGGGTCTGCAACATTCAGATCCGTATGTATCTTGCATATCTCTATGTCTCCCACCTGGACTTGATCTCGGATGGAATTGAAGCGTCTCTTGATGTGCTTGGTTCTCTTGTGAAATCTGGATTCCTTTGCCAAGGCAATTGCATCACTATTGTCACAAAAGATTTTCATTGGACCCAGTGCACTAGGTATGACACCTAGATCGGATATGAACTCCTTCATCCAGACTCCTTCATTTGCTGCTTCCGAAGCAGCTATGAACTCTGCTTCACACGTAGATCCCGCCACGACGCTTTGTTTAGAAATGCTACAACTGACAGCTCCACCGTTCAATATAAACATGTATTCGGTTTGCGATTTAGAATCGTCCGGGTCAGTGTCAAAGTTTGCATCGACGTAACCATTTACGACGAGTACTTTTTCACCTCCATAAACGAGAAACATATCCTTAGTCATTTTCAGGTATTTCAGGATGTTCTTGACCACTGTCCAGTGGTCCACTCCTGGATTACTTTGGTACATCCCTGGTAAACTAATAGCAAGGCACACATCAAGTCTGGTACACATCGTTGCATACATGATAGAGCCTATGGCTGAAGCATAGGGAACACTTTTCATTTTCTCCCTATCTGCTAAAGTGGTCGGGCATTGAGTCTTACTCAACTTCACACCTTGTAACACAGGCAAGAACCCTTTCTTAGCTTGATCCATTTTAAACTTCTTCAAACCTTTATCAAGGTATGTGCTTTGTGAAAGTCCAATTAAGCGTCTTGATCTATCTCTATAAATCTTAATGCCCAATATATAAGCAGCTTCACCGAGGTCTTTCATTGAAAAACTCTTATTCAAGTATCCTTTTATGCTATCCAGAAATTCTATATCATTTCCAATCAACAATATGTCATCTACATACAATATTAGAAATGCTACAGAGCTCCCACTCACTTTCTTGTAAATACAGGCTTCTCCAAAAGTCTGTATAAAACCATATGCTTTGATCACACTATCAAAACGTTTATTCCAACTCCGATAGGCTTGCACCAGTCCCTAAATGGATCGCTGGAGCTTGCACACTTTGTTACTACCCTTTGGATCCATAAAACCTTCAGGTTGCATGATATACAAGTCTTCTTCCAGAAATCCATTCAGGAAAGCAGTCTTTACATCCATTTGCCAAATTTCATAATCATAAAATGCAGCAATAGCTAACATGATTCGGACGGACTTAAGCATCGCTACGGGTGAGAAGGTCTCATCATAGTCAACTCCTTGAACTTGTCGAAAACTTTTTGCAACAAGTCGAGCTTTGTATACAGTAACATTACCATCAGCGTCAGTCTTCTTCTTGAAAATCCATTTATTCTCAATAGCTTGCCGATCATCGGGCAAGTCCACCAAAGTCCACACTTTGTTCTCATACATGGATCCCATCTCAGATTTCATGGCCTCAAGCCATTTTGCGGAATCTGGGCTCATCATCACTTCCTCATAGTTCGTAGGTTCGTCATGGTCAAGTAACATGACTTCCAGAACAGGATTACCGTACCACTCTGGTGCGGATCTTGCTCTATTTGACCTACGAGGTTCAGTAGTAACTTGATACGAAGTTTCATGATCATCATCATCGGCTTCCTCACTAATTGGTGTAGGTGTCACAGGAACCGGTTTCTGTGACGAACTACTTTCCAATAAGGGAGCAGGTACAGTTACCTCATCAAGTTCTACTTTCCTCCCACTCACTTCTTTCGAGAGAAACTCCTTCTCTAGAAAGGATCCATTCTTAGCAATGAATGCCTTGCCTTCGGATCTGTGATAGAAGGTGTACCCAATAGTTTCCTTTGGGTATCCTATGAAGACACATTTCTCCGATTTGGGTTCAAGCTTATCAGGTTGAAGCTTTTTCAGATAAGCATCGCAGCCCCAAACTTTAAGAAATGACAACTTTGGTTTCTTGCCAAACCACAGTTCATAATAGCGGTAAATGCAGCCGTCTCTAAAGCATAACCCCAAAATGATAGCGGTAAATCAGTAAGAGACATCATAGATCACACCATATCTAGTAAAGTACAATTACGATGTTCAGACACACCATTACGTTGTGGTGTTACGAATGGCGTGAGTTCCGAAACGATTCCACATTGTTTCAAATGTAGACCAAACTCGTAACTCAAATATTCTCCTCCATGATCAGATCATAGAAACTTTATTTTGTTGTTACGATGATTTTCCACTTCATTCTGAAATTCTTTAAACTTTTCAAATGTTTCAGACTTATGTTTTATTAAGTAGATATACCCATATCTGCTCAAATCATCTATGAAGGTGAGAAAATAACGATACCCGCCGCGAGCCTCAATATTCATCGGACCACACACATTAGTATGCATGATTTCCAACAAATCTGTTGCACGCTCCATTGTTCCGGAGAATGACATTTTAGTCATCTTGCCCATGAGGCATGGTTCACAAGTACCAAGTGATTCATAATCAAGTGATTCCAGAAGTCCATCAGTATGGAGTTTCTTCATGCGCTTTACACCAATATGACCGAAACGACAGTGCCACAAATAAGTTGCACTATCATTATCCACTCTGCATCTTTTGGCTTCAACATTATGAATATGTGTATCACTACTATTGAGATTCAACACAAATAGACCACTCTTTAAGGGTGCATGACCATAAAAGATATTACTCATATAAATAGAACAACCATTATTCTCAGATTTAAATGAATAACTGTCTCACATCAAACAAGATCCAGATATAATGTTCATTCTTAACATTGGCACCAAATAACAATTATTTAGGTCTGAAACTAATCCCGAAGGTAGATGTAGAGGTAGCGTGTCGACGGCGATCACATCGACTTTGGAACCATTTCCCACGCGCATCGTCACCTCGTCCTTAGCCAGTCTTCTCTTAATTTGTAGTCCCTGTTTCGAGTTGCAAATATTAGCAACAGAACCAGTATCAAATACCCAGGTGCTACTACGAGCTCTAGTAAGGCACACATCAATAACATGTATATCACATATACCTTTGTTCACCTTGCCATCCTTCTTATCCGCCAAATACATGGGGCAGTTCCGCTTCTAGTGACCAGTCCTTTTGAAGTAGAAGCACTCAGTCTCAGGCTTAGGTCCAGACTTTGGTTTCTTCTCTTGAGAAGCAACTTGTTTGTCGTTCTTCTTGAAGTTCCCCTTCTTCTTCCCTTTACCCTTTTTCTTGAAACTGGTGGTCTTGTTGACCATCAACACATGATGCTCCTTCTTGATTTCTAGCTCCGCGGCTTTTAGCATTGCGAAGAGCTTGGGAATCGTCTTATCCATCCCTTGCATATTATAGTTCATCACGAAGCTCTTGTAGCTTGGTGGCAGTGATTGAAGAACTCTGTCAATGACACTATCAACGGGAAGATTAACTCTCATCTGAGTCAAGTGATTATGGTGAAGGAAATATGCCCTAGAGGCAATAATAAATGTTATTATTTTTATTTCCTTATATCATGATAAATGTTTATTATTCATGCTAGAATTGTATTATCCGGAAACATAATACTTGTGTGAATACATAGACAAACCAAACGTCACTAGTATGCCTCTACTTGACTAGCTCATTAATCAAAGATGGTTATGTTTCCTAACCATAGACATGTGTTGTCATTTGATTAACGGGATCACATTATTAGGAGAATGATGTGATTGACATGACCCATTCCATTAGCTTAGCACCCGATCGTTTAGTATGTTGCTATTGCTTTCTTCATGACTTATACATGTTCCTATGACTATGAGATTATGCAACTCCCATTTGCCGGAGGAACACTTTGTGTGCTACCAAATGTCACAACGTAACTGGGTGATTATAAAGGAGCTCTACAGGTGTTTCCAAAGGTACATGTTGGGTTGGCGTATTTCGAGATTAGGATTTGTCACTCCGGTTGTCGGAGAGGTATCTGTGGGCCCTCTCGGTAATGCACATCACATAAGCCTTGCAAGCATGGCAACTAATGAGTTAGTTGCAATATGATGTATTACGAAATGAGTAAAGAGACTTGCCGGTAACGAGATTGAACTAGGTATTGAGATACCGACGATCGAATCTCGGGCAAGTAACATACCGATGACAAAGGGAACAACGTATGCTGTTATGCGGTCTGACCGATAAAGATCTTCATAGAATATGTAGGAGCCAATATGAGCATCCAGGTTCCGCTATTGGTTATTGACCGGAGACGTGTCTCGATCATGTCTACATTGTTCTCGAACTCGTAGGGTCCGCACGCTTAAGGTTTCGATGATAGTTATATTATGAGTTTTGATGTACCGAAGTTAGTTCGGAGTACCAGATGTGATCACGGACATAACGAGGAGTCTCGAAATGGTAGAGACATAAAGATTGATATATTGGACGGCTATATTCGGACACCGGAAGTGTTCCGGGTGTTTCGGAGAAAACCGGAGAGCCGGAGGGTTACCGGAACCCTACCGGGAGAAGTAATGGGCCATATGGGCCTTAGTGGAGAGAGAGAGGGGCAGCAAGGGTGGGCCGCGCGCCTCCTCCCCCTGGTCCGAATTGGACTAGGAGAGGGGGGCGGCGCCCCCCTTTCCTTCTCCCTCCCCACTTCCTTCCCCCTCCTAGTATGTAACATCCCAAATTTTCAATTTGGAATGTTATACATAGATCATCATGCATATCATATTTTCTTGCATTTTGGTCGATCCTAGAAATCTCACGCAACTCAAGGACCCTCGGAGAGAGTTGGAGATTTCGTTATTTTCAATTTTGAGTTTTCTCAAATTTTGAAAAAGAGGATCATTTGATTTATTTATTTCATCTTCACTTGTTTCCCAATAATATGAGAGAGGGCAATAATATGACTTTCCCAAAATTTAGGAAAAAGGAAGATTTAATAAATAAATCAAATTTTGTTTCTCCGGTGTTCTTTTGCATTTTATTTGGATTAGGGAAAAATGCGCGTTTTCAAAATTTGCATCTAGGTCCAGAGAAAAGTTCATTTTGTTCGACTCATTTTTAGGAGTCGGGGAAAATTTACTTTGGGAATTTTGGAGTTCGTTTAGATTTTCTTTTCTTTGTTTTTCTGCGCGCGTAACCGATTTAAAAAAAATTGCGTCGCGCCCATGGGCTAAGGCCCAGCCGCAGGCCAGGCCGGCCACCGCGCCTGCCCGCGCGCAGCCAGCGCCGCCGCCCCACCCGAGTCCTAGTAGGACTCCTCTCCCCCTCTTTTTCTTTCCCCCTCCCCCAAGTCTCCTCTCCCCTCCCCTCTTTAAATACCCCCACACCCCCCCCCCTCTTCCCCACACCACCAAGCCGCGCCCCAAGCCGCCGCCCTAGCGCCGCGCCGCCGCCGCCTACGCCTACGCCGCCGCCGCCCCCCCCCCCCCCCCAGCGCCGCCGCCCGCACATCGCCGCCATCGCCGGAGGTAGCCGCGTCGCGCCTCTCTTTTTCTCCTTGGTTCGGTTTTTCTTATAAACCGTGCCGGTTTTCTTTTCGATTCATTGTTTCGGTTTTCTTCTGAAAACCTAGATCGGTTTTCCGTTTTCTTTTCCGATTTAGTTGCTTAGAGACCGTTCGCCGGACCGTTCGTCCTAACGAACGTGATCACCGGTTATTCCCGGTTAACGAACATCCGTTCGTTTAACCGTTCTTCTTTTTCTTTTCGTCGGATTTATTCCGCGATCGCGATCTCAGATCCGATCTTTGTTCTAGTCTATCTTCTCGCTCGTTTATCGGAATCAGGTGATTCAAGCGCCTGGAGTTTCGTTTCGAAACCGCTGTTCTGACTAATCAACTTAAATAAGTTTTTGGTACTGTAAAATTTGACCTAGTTTCAACTTGCTAGAACCGAGTTGATTTCTTCCGCCGTTTGTTTTCCGTTGCTTTGTTCGGTTCGTTCTTCCTTTGCAACCGGAGTTCTTAAGTTGAACTATCTGGTTCGATCTCTTGTTTGAGTTTTACCTGTGCATTAGATGAGTACTTATTGTATGCTTGTTGTTTGTGTGCGATAGATTACCCGGATTGCGCCGCCTGTTACTTCGAATCTCTAGGACTCGCGGATCATCAGCAAGGCAAGTAACACTTTGATCATACCTTTTCTACAACCCAGTTTTATTGCATTAGATCCATCCTCACACATTGCATGATTAGGATCTAATTAAATTGAGGGATGGGAAGTAGATGAGGTAGTACCTATTACCTGTTTATTATGAAACCTTTGGGAGTTACTTCTACGTTTGCTTATTATGCCATGCTATGCTAGTAGACGTGGATTGGGTGAGTGATATCCATGACAGATGTGAGATTGATAATTTTAATGGTTTATCTAAGGTGGAAACTTAAACACACATCTGGGTGGATTGAGGCACCTGATGTCTATCAGGACTTGCCTGTTTTTCTTTTGGACCGCCACCCAGGCTCAAAGGGATCATAAGATCTTTCATACTAAATACTTCCGTGTGCAGCCACAAGCCATTATGGGCTCTGGCATAGTTGACTAAGTCGTGCGAACTCTTACAGGGTAGACTAGCATATGTAGGGGAAAGTAGGTGTACCGGTCTATCCATCGTAAGGTGCTAGCGCTTCTGAAAGACTGTGTCTCGGTCATCCGTTTCTCAAACACCGTGTAGTGCGAGAAACCCAACGGAGGCGATCGAGTCTTGTGGGAAAAGTGCGCAAACCTCTGCAGAGTGTAATAAACTAATCATGATTAGCCGTGTCCCCGGTTATGGACATCTTGAGTATCTAGTACTTGAATATCATGTGAATCTCATCATGTTACTTCTAATTAATATTGTTGGGTTTTAATTGTTCACTTAATTGGGATCGGAATGCTGTCAACCATTCTCGATGTTCAACTACCATGATAGTTAAATAAATTTATTCCTTTGCAGTAGGGAAAAATTGGCTTTACGCAAAACAGTAACCATAGAGCTTTCCACCAGCCAAATATGCATATAGTATAGCTGTTTCATTCCATTACTCTCTATGTGTTACCTTGCCAGCATATTCCATGTGCTGACCCGTTTCGGGCTGCAACTTTCATGTTGCAGACATTTCAGACGACGAGTAAGGTGCTTTTAGGTCGTGGTTCTATACTCAGTGATGCCGTTGGAGTTGATGGACCCATTTATCTTCCAAGTCTTCCGCTGTTATCGATATTAGATGGCCTTAAGCCATATTTATTGTAATAAGTTCTCTTTTGAGACACCGATGTAATAAGTGTGTGATTGCTACTCTGCTATAAATCCTTCGAAGTACTATGTGGTGTCAGCATTACTAATCCAGGGATGACACCGGAGCACAGAGACTTGATCCATTCGGGTCGGGTCGCTACATAGTAGGAGTCCTACTCCTACTAGGAGGACTCCTCCTTGGCGCGCCATAGGGCCGGCCGGCCTCCTCCCCTTGCTCCTTTATATACGGGGGCAGGGGCACCCCTAGACACAAGTTGATTCACGTGATCATATTCTTAGCCATGTGCGGTGCCCCCTTCCACCATAATCCTCGATAATATTGTAGCGGTGCTTAGGCAAAGCCCTGCGACGGTAGTACATCAAGATCGTCACCACGCCGTCGTGCTGACAGAACTCTTCCCCGACACTTTGCTGGATCGGAGTTCGGGGATCGTCATCGAGCTGAACGTGTGCTAAAACTCGGAGGTGTCGTAGTTTCGGTGCTTGATCGGTCGGGCCGTGAAGACGTACGACTACATCAACCGCATTGTGCTAACGCTTCCGCTATTGGTCTACAAGGGTACATAGATCACACTCTCCCCTCTTGTTGCTATGCATCACCATGATCTTGCGTGTGCGTAGGAATTTTTTTGAAATTACTACGTTTCCCAACAGTGGCATCCGAGCCTAGGTTTTATGTGTTGATGTTATATGCACGAGTAGAACACAAGTGAGTTGTGGGCGATATAAGTCATACTGCTTACCAGCATGTCATACTTTGGTTCGGCGGTATTGTTGGACGAAGTGGCCCGGACCGACATTACGCGTACGCTTACGCGAGACCGGTTCTCCCGACATGCTTTGCATAAAGGTGGCTAGCGGGTGACAGTTTCTCCAACTTTAATTGAACTGAGTGTGGCTACGCCCGGTCCTTGCGAAGGTTAAAACAGCACCAACTTGACAAACTATCGTTGTGATTTTGATGCGTAGGTAAGATTGCACTAGTGCAGAACCGGGCAATAGCACCGGTTCGTATGGCCCTTTAGTGCCAGTTTAGGAACCGACACTAAAGCCCCCCCCCCTTTAGTACCGGTTCGGCACGAACCGGTGCTAAAGTGCCACCACGTGGCGTGAGCTCACGCCCTGGTATGGGGGACCTTTAGTACCGGTTGGTAACACCAACCGGTACTAAAGGTTTTTTTTGAATTTTTTTTTTGAAAATTTTGGAAAAAAAATTTGATTTTTAATTTTTCTGAATTATTTAATGATTTAGTCTCTAATCACCTCTCTTAACTGCTCAAGTGTGGATCACTCATTCCAAATTATCTAACTTCCCGACCGGTCACCCATCCCTCTCACTACTCCAGCCCGAGCACGCTTAACTTTCAGGTTCTATTCTCTTTCGTTTCTGAGTCTGCACTTGTTGTTTTCCTAACAATAGTAAGATGTCAATCCTATTAACCCTCAGGAGTTTAGCTTGAGCATGAAGTCACACATTTCACCGTTTGAGTTTGAAACTATTATTCTAAAAAAACAGTAATTATTTAGTAACGCTAATATTTCTTGAATAAGTTTGACGATAGTTTGACCATAGTTTGACCAGATTTGACCAAAATTCAAAAAATTGAAATAATTATTTAGTAACACTAATATTCTTGAATAATTATGTAGTAACACTAATATTCTTGAATAATTATGTAGTAACACTATTATTTCTTGAATAAATAGTTTGACCATAGTTTGACCACAGTTTGACCAGATTTGTACAAAATTCAAAAAAACTAAGATACTTATTTAGTAACACTAATATTATTGCGTAATTATTTAGTAACACTCTATATTTCTTGAATAAGTTGTTTGACCGGTTTGACAAGATTTAACCAAAATTCAAAAAAACATAAATTAGAGCATATCTTTTTTCCTTTTACAATTTGTCATTTCAAAAATTGTCCTAAACCCTAAACCCGGGACTTAAAACGTCGGAAACTCTATGCTAAACAGTAAAAACTAAGGGTTTAGACCATAAAACCTAACCCTAAACACTGAAATCTAAACCCTAGCACTAAACGCTAAAAACGTCCAAAAAACGTCTAAAACGCCCAAAAACTCTATTTTCCCTTTGGAATTTTGTGATTTTAAAAAATTGTCAAAACGGAAAACAGGTTGTTTCAGCGGATCAATCTTTTTGTTCTGCAAATTTTGATATATTATATGTATTTTTCTGAATTAGGATGATTTAGTTATGATTTTTTCAAGTTTGAAAATTGCCCTATAGTCCCGGTTTGTGTCTCCAACCGGTACTATAGGTCAGACACCTTTAGTACCGGTTCATGGCACGAACCGGTACTAAAGGTGATCGTGGGGCCCTGGCCTGACGCCAGCCTGCCACCACCCCTTTAGTACCGGTTCGTGCCACGAACCGGTACTAAAGGTTCAACACGAACCGGCATTAATGCAAATCCATTCAAACCGGCACTAATGGTACCATTAGTACCGGGCCAAAATCAAACCGGCACTAATGTGCTTCACGTTTGACCCTTTTTCTACTAGTGTTGGTTCTTGCTTAAGCCCGTAGCAGCCACGTAAAACTTGCAACAACAAAGTAGAGGACGTCTAACTTGTTTTTGCAGGGCATGTTGTGATGTGATATGGTCAAGAGATGATGCTAAATTTTATTGTATGAGATGATCATGTTTTGTAACCAAGTTATCAGCAACTGGCAGGAGCCATATGGTTGTCGCTTTATTGTATGCAATGCAATTGCGCTGAAATGCTTTACTTTATCACTAAGCGGTAGCGGTAGTCGTGGAAGCATAAGATTGGCGAGACGACAACGATGCTACGATGGTGATCATGACGGTGCTTCGAAGATGGAGATCACAAGCACAAGATGATGATGGCCATATCATATCACTTATATTGATTGCATGTGATGTTTATCTTTTATGCATCTTATCTTGCTTTGATTGACGGTAGCATTTTAAGATGATCTCTCACTAATTATCAAGAAGTTTTCTCCCTGAGTATGCACCGTTGCGAAAGTTCTTCGTGCTGAGACACCACGTGATGATCGGGTGTGATAGGCTCTACGTTCAAATACAACGGGTGCAAAATAGTTGCACACGCAGAATACTCAGGTTATACTTGACGAGCCAAGCATATACAGATATGGCCTCAAAACGTGGAGACCGAAAGGTCGAGCGTGAATCATATAGTAGATATGATCAACATAGCAATCTTCACCAATGAAACTCTCATGTGATGATCGGACATGGTTTAGTTGATTTGGATCACGCAATCACTTAGAGGATTAGAGGGATGTCTATCTAAGTGGGAGTTCTTTAGTAATATGATTAATTGAACCTAAATTTATCATGAACTTAGTACCTGATAGTATCTTGCTTGTTTATGTTTGATTGTAGATAGATGGCCCATGTTGTTGTTCCGTTGAATTTTAATGTGTTCCTTGAGAAAGCAAAGTTGAAAGATGATGGTAGCAATTACATGGACTGGGTCCATAACTTGAGGATTATCCTCATTGCTGCATAGAAGAATTACGTCCTGGAAGCACCGCTGGGTGCCAGGCCTGCTGCTGGAGCAACACCAGATGTTATGAACGTCTGGCAGAGCAAAGCTGATGACTACTCGATAGTTCAGTGTGCCATGCTTTACGGCTTAGAATCGGGACTTCAACGACGTTTTGAACGTCATGGAGCATATGAGATGTTCCAGAAGTTGAAGTTAATATTTCAAGCAAATGCCCGGATTGAGAGATATGAAGTCTCCAATAAGTTCTATAGCTGCAAGGTGGAGGAGAACAGTTCTGTCTGTGAGCATATACTCAAAATGTCTGGGTATAATAATCACTTGATTCAATTGGGAGTTAATCTTCCAGATGATTGCGTCATTGACAGAATTCTCCAATCACTGCCACCAAGCTACAAGAGCTTCGTGATGAACTATAATATGCAAGGGATGAATAAGACTATTACCGAGCTCTTTGCAATGCTGAAAGCTACGGAGGTAGAAATCAAGAAGGAGCATCAAGTGTTGATGGTCAATAAGACCACTAGTTTCAAGAAAAAGGGCAAAGGGAAGAAGAAGGGGAACTTCAAAAAGAACAGCAAGCAAGTTGCTACTCAAGAGAAGAAACCCAAACCTGGACCTAAGCCTGAAACTGAGTGCTTCTACTGCAAGCAGACTGGTCACTGGAAGCGGAACTGCCCCAAGTATTTGGCGGATAAGAAGGATGGCAAGGTGAACAAAGGTATATGTGATATACATGTTATTGATGTGTACCTTACTAATGCTCGCAGTAGCACCTGGGTATTTGATACTGGTTCTGTTGCTAACATTTGCAACTCGAAACAGGGACTACGGATTAAGCGAATATTGGCTAAGGACGAGGTGACGATGCGCGTGGGAAATGGTTCCAAAGTCGATGTGATCGCGGTCGGCACGCTACCTCTACATCTACCTTCGGGATTAGTATTAGACCTAAATAATTGTTATTTGGTGCCAGCGTTAAGCATGAACATTATATCTAGATCTTGTTTGATGCGAGACGGTTATTCATTTAAATCAGAGAATAATGGTTGTTCTATTTATATGAGTAATATCTTTTATGGTCATGCACTCTTAAAGAGTGGTCTATTCTTATTAAATCTCAATAGTAGTGACACACATATTCATAATGTTGAAGCCAAAAGATGCAGAGTTGATAATGATAGTGCAACTTATTTGTGGCACTGCTGTTTGGGTCATATCAGTGTAAAGCGCATGAAGAAACTCCATACTGATGGGCTTTTGGAACCACTTGATTATGAATCACTTGGTACTTGAGAACCGTGCCTTATGGGTAAGATGACAAATACACCGTTCTCCGGTACTATGGAGAGAGCAACAGATTTGTTGGAAATCATACATACAGATGTATGTGGTCCGATGAATGTTGAGGCTCGTGGCGGATATCGTTATTTTCTCACCTTCACAGATGACTTAAGCAGATATGGGTATATCTACTTAATGAAACATAAGTCTGAAATATTTGAAAAGTTCAAAGAATTTCAGAGTGAAGTTGAAAATCATCGTAACAAGAAAATAAAATTCCTACGATCTGATCTAGGAGGAGAATATTTGAGTTACGAGTTTGGTGTACATTTGAAACAATGCGGAATAGTTTCGCAACTCATGCCACCCGGAACACCACAACGTAATGGTGTGTCCGAACGTCGTAATCGTACTTTACTTGATATGGTGCGATCTATGATGTCTCTTACTGATTTACCGCTATCGTTTTGGAGTTATGCTCTAGAGACGGCCGCATTCACGTTAAATAGGGCACCATCAAAATCCATTGAGACGACGCCTTATGAACTATGGTTTGGCAAGAAACCAAAGTTGTCGTTTCTGAAAGTTTGGGGTTGCGATGCTTATGTGAAAAAGCTTCAACCTGATAAGCTCGAACCAAAATCGGAGAAATGTGTCGTCATAGGATATCCAAAGGAAACTATTGGATACACCTTCTATCACAGATCTGAAGGCAAAACTTTTGTTGCTAAATTCGGAAACTTTCTAGAGAAGGAGTTTCTCTCGAAAGAAGTGAGTGGGAGGAAAGTAGAACTTGATGAGGTAACTGTACCTGCTCCCTTATAGGAAAGTAGTACATCACAGAAACCAGTTTCTGTGACACCTTCACCAATTAGTGAGGAAGCTAATGATGATGATCATGAAGCTTCAGAACAAGATACTACTGAACCTTGTAGATCAACCAGAGTAAGATCCGCACCAGAGTGGTACGATAATCCTGTTCTAGAAGTCATGCTACTAGATCATGATGAACCTACGAACTATGGAGAAGCGATGGTGAGCCCAGATTCCGCAAAATGGCTTGAAGCCATGAAATCTGAGATGGGATCCATGTATGAGAACAAAGTATGGACTTTGGTTGACTTGCCCAATGAGCGGCAAGCAATTGAGAATAAATGGATCTTCAAGAAGAAGACTGACGCTGACGGTAATGTTACTGTCTACAAAGCTCGACTTATCGCAAAAGGTTTTCGACAAGTACAAGGGATTGACTACGATGAGACCTTCTCACCCGTAGCGATGCTTAAGTCTGTCCGAATCATGTTAGCAATTGCCGCATTTTATGATTATGAAATTTGGCAGATGGATGTCAAAACTGCATTCCTGAATGGATTTCTGCAAGAAGAGTTGTATATGATGTAGCCGGAAGGTTTTGTCGATCCAAAGGGAGCTAACAAAGTGTGCAAGCTCCAGCGATCCATTTATGGACTGGTGCAAGCCTCTCGGAGTTGGAATAAACGCTTTGATAGTGTGAACAAAGCATTTGGTTTTGTACAGACTTTTGGAGAAGCCTGTATTTACAAGAAAGTGAGTGGGAGCTCTGTAGCATTTCTGATATTATATGTAGATGACATATTACTAATCGGAAATGATATAGAATTTCTGGATAGCATAAAGGGATACTTGAATAAGAGTTTTTCAATGAAAGACCTCGGTGAAGCTGCTTACATATTGGGCATTACGATCTATAGAGACAGATCAAGACGCTTAATTGGACTTTCACAAAGCACATACCTTGACAAAGTTTTGAAAAAGTTCAAAATGGATCAAGCAAAGAAAGGATTCTTGCCTGTGTTACAAGGTGTGAAATTGAGTAAGACTCAATGCCCGACCAATGCAGAAGATAGAGAGAAAATGAAAGATGTTCCCTATGCTTCAGCCATAGGCTCTATCTGAAGGAAATATGCCCTAGAGGCAATAATAAAGTTATTATTTATTTTCTTATATCATGATAAAAGTTTATTATTCATGCTAGAATTGTATTAACCGGAAACATAATACATGTGTGAATACATAGACAAACAGAGTGTCACTAGTATGCCTCTACTTGACTAGCTCGTTAATCAAAGATGGTTATGTTTCCTAACCATGGACAAAGAGTTGTTATTTGATTAACGGGATCACATCATTAGTTGAATGATCTGATTGACATGACCCATTCCATTAGCTTAGCACCCGATCGTTTAGTATGTTGCTATTGCTTTCTTGATGACTTATACATGTTCCTATGACTATGAGATTATGCAACTCCCGTTTGCCAGAGGAACACTTTGTGTGCTACCAAACGTCACAACATAACTGGGTGATTATAAAGGAGCTCTACAGGTGTCTCCAAAGGTACATGTTGGGTTGGCATATTTCAAGATTAGGATTTGTCACTCCGATTGTCGGAGAGGTATCTCTGGGCCCTCTTGGTAATGCACATCACTTAAGCCTTGCAAGCATTGCAACTAATGAGTTAGTTGCGGGATGATGTATTACAGAATGAGTAAAGAGACTTGCCGGTAACGAGATTGAACTAGGTATAGGATACCGACGATCGAATCTCGGGCAAGTAACATATCGATGACAAAGGGAACAACGTATGTTGTTATGCGGTCTGACCGATAAAATATCTTCATAGAATATGTAGGAGCCAATATGAGCATCCAGGTTCCGCTATTGGTTATTGACCGGAGACGTGTCTCGGTCATGTCTACATTGTTCTCGAACCCGTAGGGTCTGCACGCTTAAGGTTACGATGACAGTTATATTATGAGTTTATGCATTTTGATGTACCGAAGTTTGTTCGGAGTCTCGGATGTGATCATGGACATGACGAGGAGTCTCGAAATGGTCGAGACATAAAGATTGATATATTGGAAGCCTGTATTTGGATATCGGAAGTGTTCCGGGTGAAATCGGGATTTTACCGGAGTACCGGGAGGTTACCGGAACCCCCCGGGAGCTATATGGGCCTTAGTGGGCCTTAGTGGAAGAAGAGGAGAGGCGGCCAGGGCTGGGCCACGCGCCCCTCCCCCCTAGTCCGAATAGGACAAGGAGAGGGGGGCCGGCGCCCCCCTCCTTCTCTCTCTCTCTTTTCCCACCTCGCGAATCCTATTCCAACTAGGAAAGGGGGAGTCCTACTCCCAGAGGGAGTAGGACTCCTCCTGGCGCGCCCTATGATGGCCGGCCGGCCTCCCCCTCTTGAACATTTATATACGGAGGCAGGGGCACCCCAGAGAGAAACAAGTTGATCCACGTGATCATATTCTTAGCCGTGTGCGGTGCCCCCTTCCACCATAGTCCTCGATAATATTGTAGCGGTGCTTATGCGAAGCCCTGCGACAGTAGTACATCAAGATCGTCACCACGCCGTCGTGCTAACGGAACTCTTCCCCGACACTTTGCTGGATCGGAGTCCGGGGATCGTCATCAAGCTGAGCGTGTGCTAGAACTCGGAGGTGCCGTAGTTTCGGTGCTTGATCGGTCGGGCCGTGAAGACGTACAACTACATCAACCAAGTTAACGCTTCCATTGTCGATCTACAAGGGTACGTAGATCACACTCTCCCCCTCTCGTTGCTATGCATCACCATGATCTTTCGTGTGCGTAGGAAATTTTTTGAAATTACTACGTTCCCCAACACTATCATGTATACAATGCTGTGTACCGGACCTGATGTGTGTCTTCCTATAAGTCTAGCAGGCAGGTACCAAAGTAATCCAGGGGTGGATCACTGGACAGCGGTCAAAAACATCCTGAAATACCTGAAAAGGACTAAGGATATGTTTCTCATATATGGAGGTCACAAAGAGCTCATCGTAAATGGTTACGTTGATGCAAGCTTTGGCACTGATCCGGACGATTCTAAATCGCAAACCGGATACGTGTTTACATTAAACGGTGGAGCTGTCAGTTGGTGCAGTTCTAAACAAAGCGTTGTGGCGGGATCTACATGTGAAGCAGAGTACATAGCTGCTTTGGAAGCAGCAAACGAAGGAGTCTGGATGAAGGAGTTCATATCCGATCTAGGTGTTATACCTAGTGCATCGGGTCCAATGAAAATCTTTTGTGACAATACTGGTGCAATTGCCTTGGCAAAGGAATCCAGATTTCACAAGAGAACCAATTCTGAGTATATGTTCACTGACAGAACTATTCTCCTCCATCTTGCAGCTGTAGAACTCATTGGAGACTTCATATCTCTCAATCCGGGCATTTGCTTGAAATATTAACTTCAACTCCTGGAACATCTCATATGCTCCATGACATTCAAAACATCGTTGAAGTCCCGGTTCTAAGCCGTAAAGCATGGCACACCGAACTACTGAGTAGTCATCAGCTTTGCTCTTCCAGACGTTCATAACATCTGGCGTTGCTCCTGCAGCGGGTTTGGCACCCAACGGTGCTTCCGGGACGTAATTCTTCTGTGCAGCAATGAGGATAATCCTCAAATCACATACCTAGTCTGTGTAATTGCTACCATCATCTTTCAACTTTGCTTTCTCAAGGAACGCATTAAAATTCAACGGAACAACATCACGGGCCATCTATCTACAATAACATAGACAAGCAAAATACTATCAGGTACTAAGTTCATGATAAATTTAAGTTCAATTAATCATATTACTTAAGAACTCCCACTTAGATAGACATCCCTCTAATCATCTAAGTGATCACGTGATCCATATCAACTAAACCATAACCGGTCATCATGTGAAATGGAGTAGTTTTCAATGGTGAACATCATTATGTTGATCATATCTACTATATGGTTCACGCTCGACCTTTCGGTCTCAGTGTTCCGAGGCCATATCTGCATATGCTAGGCTCGTCAAGTTTAACCCAAGTATTCTACGTGTGTAAAACTGTCTTACACCTACTGTAGATGAACATTGAGCTTATCACACCTGATCATCACGTGGTGTCTCGGCACGACGAACTTTGGCAACGGTGCATACTCAGGGAGAACACTTTTACCCTGAAATTTAGTGAGAGATCATCTTATAATGCTACCGTCAAATAAAGCAGAATAAGATGCATAAAGGATAAACATCACATGCAATCAATATAAGTGATATGATATGGCCATCATCATCTTGTGCCTTTGATCTCCATCTCCAAAGCACCGTCATGATCACCATTGTAACCGGCGCGACACCTTGATATCCATCGTAGCATCGTTGTCGTCTCGCCAACTATTGCTTCTACGACTATCGCTACCGATTAGTGATAAAGTAAAGCAGTTATAGGGCGATTTCATTGCATACAATAATGCGACAAGCATATGGCTCCTGCCAGTTGCCGATAACTTTGTTACAAAACATGATCATCTCATACAATAAATATAGCATCATGTCTTGACCATATCACATCACAACATGCCCTGCAAAAACAAGTTAGACGTCCTCTACTTTGTTGTTGCAAGTTTTATGTGGCTGCTACGGGCTGAGCAAGAACCGTTCTTACCTACGCATCAAAACCACGACGATAGTTTGTCAAGTTAGTGATGTTTTAACCTTCGCAAGGACCGGGCGTAGCCATACTCGGTTCAACTAAAGTTGGAGAAACTGACACCCGCCAGCCACCTATATGCAAAGCACGACAGTAGAACCGGTCTCGCGTAAGCGTACGCATAATGTCGGTCTGAGCCGCTTCATCCAGCAATACCACCGAACCAAAGTATGACATGATGGTAAGCAGTATGACTTGTATCGCCCACAACTCACTTGTGTTCTACTCGTGCATATAACATCTACGCAATAACCTGGATCTGATACCACTGTTGGGGAATGTAGTAATTTCAAAAAAAATCCTACGCACACGCAAGATCATGGTGATGCATAGCAACGAGAGGAGAGAGTGTCGTCCACGTACCCTCGTAGACCGTTAACCGGAAGCGTTATAACAATGCGGTTGATGTAGTCGTACGTCTTCACGATCGACCGATCCTCAACACCGAACGTACGGCACCTCCACGTTCAACACACGTTCAGCTCGGTGACATCCCGCGAACTCATGATCCAGTAGAGCTCGGGGAAGAGTTTCGTCAGCACGACGGCATGGTGACGATGTTGATGAAGTTACTGACACAGGGCTTCGCCTAAGCACTGCTACGATATAACCGAGGTGGATTATGGTGGAGGGGGGCACCGCACACGGCTAAGAGATCAACAGATCAATTGTTGTGTCTATGGGGTGCCCCCTGCCCCCGTAGATAAAGGAGCTAGTGGGGGAGGCGGCCGGCTAGGAGGAGGGCGCGCCAAAGGGGGGAGTCCTACTCCCACCGGGAGTAGGACTCCCTCTTTTCCTAGTTGGAGTAGGAGTGGAGAAGGAAGGGAGAGAAGAGAGAAGGAAAGGGAGGCGCCACCCCCCTCCTTGTCCAATTCGGACTAGAGGGGGAGGGGGGCGCGGCTGCCCTTGGCCGCCCCTCCTCTTCTCCCACTAAGGCCCATTAGGCCCAATATACTCCCCGGGGGTTTCCGGTAACCCCCCGGTACTCCGGTAAATGTCCGAAACCTTTCCGGTATCCGAACATAGTCATCCAATATATCTATTTTTACGTCTCGACCATTTTGAGACTCCTCGTCATGTCCGTGATCATATCCGGGACTCCGAACAACCTTCGGTACATCGAAACACAAAACTCATAATACTGATCGTCACAAAACTTTAAGCGTGCGGACCCTACGGGTTTGAGAACTATGTAGACATGACTGAGACACGTCTCTGGTCAATAACCAATAGCGGAACCTGGATGCTCATATTGGTTCCTACATATTCTACGAAGATCTTTATCAGTCAAACCGCATAACAACATACATTGTTCCCTTTGTCATCGTAATGTTACTTGCCCGAGATTCGGTCGTCGGTATCTCAATACCTAGTTCAATCTCATTACCGGCAAGTCTCTTTACTCGTTTTGTAATGCAACATCCCGCAACTAAGTCATTAGTCACATTGCTTACAAGGCTTATAGTGATGTGCATTACCGAGAGGGCCCAGAGATACCTCTCCGACAATCGGAGTGACAAATCCTATTCTTGATCTATGCCAACACCACGAACACCATCGGAAACACTCGTAGAGCACCTTTATAATCACCCAGTTACGTTGTGACGTTTGGTAGCACACAAAGTGTTCCTCCGGTATCTGGGAGTTGCATAATCTCATAGTCATAGGAACATGTATAAGTCATGAAGAAAGCAATAGCAGTAAACTTAAACAATCGAGTGCTAAGCGAACAAAATGGGTCAAGTCAATCACATCGTTCTCCTAATGATGTGATCCCGTTGATCAAATAACAACTCATGTCCATGGCTAGGAAACTTAACCATCTTTGATCAATGAGCTAGTCAAGTAGAGGCATACTAGTGACACTTTGTTTGTCTATATATTCACACATGTATTATGTTTCCGGTTAATACAATTCTTGCATGAATAATAAACATTTATCATGAAATAAGGAAATAAATAATAACTTTATTATTGCCTCTAGGGCATATTTTCTTCATATGCGTGCTCCGGAAGGGAAAGAATGATCAATGCATCAACTTGTCATAACAAGTATGCCGCTCGAAAGATGAGGTGATTCCGGTCGAAGTCGATATAAGGATCACCGAAAACGGATGCACGGTGTGCAAATGACAAGCAAAACAAGAATGACGCAAATCTGCGATTAACAGCATGATAGCACTTAGAATGCAACAAGAAACTAAGCTATTGCACTCCAACATAGCAACAAAGCATATGAGCATAGAGTACACATGAAGCTTTAAAAATCATGAACACTGAGCTCCTGCTAGTTCTCACTATAACAAGCTCAAAATAGCATGGCAAAATTGCAAATGATATCAGCTTCACAGACTTAGAGAAAATACTAAACATGTCAAAACAGCATCAGGAAGCAATATTTAGAGCAAGCAAACAACATGCTACAGAATCTTATCATCGCAAACAAAGGCATGGCATGCTAGTTATAAACACATAGAACAAAACTCCCGTACTGATCTTTAACCAAAGAGGCATGGAAAATGATGTGGCACCCACGCAAACATGGCAAGCTATATAATCAGTTTCCGACTTGGTAGAAAAACAGAGCATGGCATGAACAGATTCTTGATAGCAACTTTACAAGCTCATGCCACTCACCAAAAAGCATTTCATGGCATAGCAAGGTAACCAAAAGTAAGCAGGCATGTTCAAGAAGTTAAACATGGCAAGAGAAAGTTCATAGGGTACATGCATCACTAGCAAAACACATGGCAATATTGATTAACATGTTAACAATCTGCCAGGAATAATATTTAAAAAAAGTAGAGCATGATAATGAAAAGATACGCTACTCCATAATTGCAACCAGAGGCATGAATGGATATAGTAATACCACATCTTCAAAACATGTATACTGCACTATCTCGAAATGTGCATGGATCTCATGGTAGCTACAAGTTTACATGGCATCAAAATGTAACAGGAAAAGGACTTGGCAAAACTACTACGTGTCTGAAATCAGCAACATTATGAAGCCTACTTTGCATGCTTGTGCTAGTCACCATATAGATCAGAAAAATACAAGACTTGCACCCCTATAAATATGGGATGCGGGAGCTCACAAAACATGTACACATCATGCTCATAGAATGCACACTCGAAATGCAACGAAAATGACAAATCGTCAAGTTCTGTTAACTTCCAGCAGACAACATTTTATAGCAATCTTGCAACGATGCTAATGGCATCAATATGGACAGTAACATGACACTAACATGAAGATATCAATGAAACGAACATTTTGATATATCATATGCATGATTCGGAGCATCGAGCATAGAGATGTGACATTATGAACAGGGCCTCATAATGTAAGAATTTCAAGGACTTAGTAGAAATTTTACCCCGCGAGATCGGATCTAGGGTTTTGGCTCTCGAACCGAGGTTCGCCTTATGTCGGAGTTGGAGAGGACGGTGGCCGGAGTCGTCGCCGGTGAGCGGGGCAAGGCGGAGGGTGGCGGATCCGGCGAGAGGAGGCGGCGGAGGACGGCGGGGCGACGCGGGTGGCGCCGGTGAAGTGCGGCGAGGCGGCGCGGCTTGGTCGGCAGCGGAGGCGCGGCAGGGCGGCGGCGCGCAGTCGGCGGTGGCGGCGGAGGAGCGTGGCGAGCGGACGTAGGAGCGCGGCGGGAGGAGGCATGCGGCGGCGCACGACGACCGGGCCACGGGGGCCGGCCTCGGGCCCGAGCGGGCCGGCAGCGTGGGAGGTGGTGGCGGCCACGTGGCACGACGAGAGAGGCTACGGGCGCGATGGCAGACGCATCCGGCGCCGTCCGGACGTGTCCGGCGCGAAGAGAGGAGCGGGGCTAGGGTTTGGACTACGGTATTTTCGGGGAGAGACACATATATATAGGTAGAGGGAGCTAGGAGAGTCCAAATGAGGTGCGGTTTTTGCCCACATGATCGTGATACAATGGCGGAGAGCATGGAGGGGGTTTAGATGGGTTAGTGGCTGTTTTGGAGGGGTGTTGGGCTGCAACACAAGAGAGGCTTTTGCGGTTACCCGGTTAACCGTTGGGGCATCAAACGACCTCCAAATGGAATGAAATTTGGAAGGCGGTCTAAGATGTACCAATGCCACTTGACAAATCTCGACCCATTCTGAGAACGTTTTTCTCCCGCTCACGAAAAGATATTAGAGGGGTGCAATGGGTACACAACAGAGTGTTGGATTGCGAAAGGGACAACGGAAAAATGCGCGGATGCATGGGACGAACATGAATGCAACTGAGATGCACATGATGACATGAGATGAAATGCATGACATGAGCAAAATGTAAAACGAAGACAAAAACCCAACCACGAAGGAATATCATATGACATAGCCGAAAATGGCAAGAGTCGGAGTTACAAATATGGAAAGTTACATCCGGGGTGTTACAACACTCCACCACTACAAGAGGATCTCATCCCGAGATTTAGGATTGAAAGAACTCCGGATATTCGGAACGGAGGTGATCCTTGCGTTCCCAGGTGGCTTCTCGGTCTGAATGGTGTGACCACTTCACTTTCAGGAATTTGATTGACTTGTTGCGAGTCTTGCGCTCGGTTTCTTCAAGAATAGCAATGGGATGCTCATGATAAGACAAATCTTCTTGGAGGTTAATCTCTTCGAAGTTGATAGTGCGCTCGGGGGTCTTGAAGCACTTGCGAAGGTGTGACATGTGAAACACATCGTGCACATCTGCAAAGTTGGACGGAAGCTCAAGTTGATATGCGAGGTTGTCTCTTTTGCCAATGATCTTGAAAGGGGCCACGTATCTAGGGGAAAGCTTCCCTTTGATACCGAAGCGACGAGTGCTTTTTATTGGAGAGACACGAAGGTAGACATGGTCTCCGATCTCGAAAGCCAAGTCACGATGCTTGCTATCATAGTAACTCTTCTGGCACGATTGCGTGGCTTTGAGATTTTCACGGATAACTTTACACATTTCTTCAGCTTCTGTGATCAAGTCATTGCCAAGAAGTTAGCATTCACCAGTCTCGGACCAATTGAGAGGAGTACGACACTTTCTGCCATATAGAATTTTGAATGGGGCCTTGCCCGAACTCGCTTGGAAGCTGTTGTTGTAGGAGAACTCGGCATATGGAAGACAATCTTCCCACTTCATAACGAAAGAGATGACACAAGCCTTGAGCATATCTTCGAGAATTTTATTGACTCGCTCGACTTGCCCACTTGTTTGAGGATGGAAAACTGTGCTGAAGCGAATGTTGGTGCCCATGGCCTTCTGGAAGGAGTCCCAGAACTTAGAAGTGAAAATGCTTCCGCGGTCTAAAGAGATCAATTGCGGAATACCATGCAAGGAGACAATCTTGGAGGTGTATAGCTCTACGAACTGAGCTGTTGTGATAGATTCTTTGTTTGGAAGGAAATGAGCCACTTTTCTAAGCTTGTCAATGACAACGAAGATAGCATCATTCCCACGCTTGGACTTAGGAAATCCAGTAATCAAGTCCATCTCGATACGATCAAACTTCCATTCTGGAATAGCAATAGGTTGGAGGAGACCAGCTGGTCATTGGTGTTCTACTTTCACCCTTCGGCAGACATCACATTCATTCACGAATTCAGCAATCTCTCGCTTCATTCGAGTCCACCAATACGAGTCCTTGAGGTCATGGTACATCTTCGAACTGCCAGGAGGAATGGACAGAAGAGAATTGTGCGCCTCGTTCATTATGACCTTCCTTAGATCACCTTTAGGAACCACAATCCGGTCCTCGAAGAATAAAGTGTCTTTGTCATCAATGCGATATCACTTGTATTTGGATTAGCCCTTGGCAATACCACGTTTCACCTTCTTCACCATGGTATCAAGGAGTTATGCCTCACGAATCTGGTCTTCCAAAGTAGGAGTGACTTGAAGGTTGGCAAGAAAACCTTGAGGAACAACTTGGAGGTTGAGTTTGCAGAAAGCTTCACAAAGATCCGGTTGGAATGACTTGAGAATTAAGCTGTTGCGATAAGCCTTCCTGCTCAAAGCATCTGCAATTACATTGGCCTTCCCTGGAGTATATTCAATACTTTGATTGTACTCGTGAATCATTTCGACCCAACGAGTTTGCCTGGGGTTGAGGTTGGGCTGAGTGAAGATATACTTGAGGCTCTTGCGATCTGTGAAAATGTCCACTTTCCTTCCCAACAAGAGATGTCTCCATGTTATTAATGCATGGACAACTGCCACCAACTCAAGATCGTGAGTGAGGTAGTACCTTTCGTTGGTCTTTAACTGATGATATGTATAAGCCACAACTTTCTTCTCTTGCATTAACACAGCGCCGAGACCTTGCAAAGAGGCATCACAGAAAATTTTGAATGGCTTAGATTCATCAGGAGGAGTTAAGATAGGAGCTGAGACAAGCTTCTCTTTGAGGGTGTTGAAAGCAACGTCACACTCAGGCGTCCAGGCATAATTGGCATGCTTCTGGAGGAGGTTGGAAAGAGGCTTTTCAATCTTAGAGAAATTCTCAACGAATCTTCGGCAATAGCTCGCAAGTCCAAGAAAACTGCAGAGCTGCTTGACATTCTGAGGAGGTTCCCAGTTCACAATTGCCGAAACTTTCTCCGGATTAACAGCAATGCCCTTGGCAGAGATGATATGACCAAGGTAAAGAACTTCATCAAGCCAAAACTCACATTTGGAAACTTTGTATAGAATTTATACTCTTTGAGCTTGTCGAGCACCAATCTCAAATGCTTGGCATGATCCTTCTTGTTCTTGGAGAATACCAAGATATCATCGAGATACACCAGGACGAATTCATTTGTGTAGGGGTTGAAGATGAAGTTCATCATGCGAGAGAACGTTGGAGGAGCATTGACAAGGTCGAAAGACATGACAATATATTCATAAGAACCAAAACTTGTTCTGAATGCTGTCTTGGGAATATCTTGTTCACGATTGCGAATATGATGATAACCCAGACAGAGGTCAAGCTTGGAGAATACTTTAGCACCTTTAAGTTGCTCGAATAGCTCATTGATGTTGGGAAGTGGATACTTATTCTTTATTGTCTTCTTGTTCAATGGACGGTAGTCGACACAAAGTCGGTTTGTGCCATCTTTCTTCCAGACAAAAAAACACCACAACCCTGCAAAGATGAACTCGGTCTGATCAAACCCAGATGCTCTTGTTCATCGAGTTGTTTCTTCAATTCCTTCAGCTCCTTTGGTCCAAGCTTGTATGGATGCTTGCAGCGGGTTCTGTACCAGGCTCAAGATCGATAACGAATTCAACTGCCGGTGAGGAGGCATTCCCGGAAGCTCTTCTGGAAAGACGTCTTGGTACTCACAAATGACTGGAATCTGAGAAATTGCATCCAACTCTCCCTTCTCATTGAGAGAAAACAGTCGAATGGTTTCATCCCGAGCGGTATAGATGATCACATCCTTAGAAGAGTGTGTCAATTGAATCTCCCTGGCAGCACAATCAAGTTGAGCCTTGTTCTTAGAAAGCCAGTCCATCCCGAGAATTAGATCAATATCTGAGTCACCAAGAACAATTGGAGAAGACAGAAATTTATAGTTACCCATCTTGGTAGAAACATCCCGAAGCATGGAGCTTGCGCTCATGAATTTACCCGTAGAGACAATTGATAACGGTCTAGGCAAATCTTGAAAAACCAACTCATGCTTTGATGCAAAAGGTCTTGAGATGAAACTATGCGATGCACCAGTATCAAATAAAACTTTAGCAGGAATATCATTAACTAAGAGATTACTCATTATCACATCAGTAGATTCCTCCGCTTGAGCTGCATTCATCATGTTCACCTTAGCATGCTTGGGATTATTCTTGACCACTGCATTTCTAGAAGATCTCACAGGAGGAGGAGGCAGAAGGAGCCTTTGGTTGAAGCACTTGTTCGCATAGTGACCTTTCTACTGACACTTGTTGCAAGTCACCTCTGAGAGCGGACGATGATAATGAGCACTTGACCTTGGAGCTTGAGTCTGAGACTTGTTCTGATAGCCTGGGTTGGGTGGGTGGGAAGATCCATGGCCACCTTTGTTCTTCTGCTAGTAGGGCTGACGAAATGGAGGAGAAGGAAGCCAGAACTTCTATTGCTTAGCTGCCACTTGTGAGGAAGAAGAAGACTGAACTGCATCCCTGATTCTCTTCTTAGAAGCCTCACACTTGAGCTGAGCACCTTCTTGCTTGAGGGCCATGTTATAGAATTGATCGAACTTAGTCGGCTCAAGAAGCACGAGAGCTAATTGTAGATCTTCTCTGAGGCCATCTCTGAAGTGATAGATCATACTCTTTTCATCAGGAACATCCTGCCTTGCAAAGCGAGCAAGTTTCTGAAATTGGATGTTGTATTGGTACATGGACATGCTGCCTTGCTTGAGATTGCGGAACTCCTGACGCTTGCTCTCAGCAACACTTGTTGGAATACGATGAGCTTTGAAGTCGCGGCAGAAATCATCCCAGGTAATCACACGACCTCCTCTGGAATCTTTGAATTGTTGATACCAATCAGCAGCTTGGTCCTTGAGTTGAAACTAAGAAAACTTGACAAAGTCCTCATGCCTGACATTTCTACATTCAAAATGCTTATTGATGTCCACGAGCCAATCATCGACGTCCGTGGCCTCGACATAGTAGATGAAAGACTTTGACTGATTTGCAAGGAACTGGTTGAGGGTAGCAAACTGAGGCTGATTGTTGAAATTCCCTTGGCCTTGATTCCCTTGGTTGCCTTGGCCTTGATTCCCTTGGTTTCCTTGGCCTTGGTTGCACTCTTGCAAGAGTTGCAAAAGCATTTGGGCATTGGCGTTGGTGGCTGCCATGACAGCTTGCCATGCCTCCGGAGGTGGAGGTGGTGGCGGAGGGTTCGGCCGACTCCCATCATTGCGTTCCGTATTCATACACGTAGGAGGAGCCATCCTGAAGAGGGTGACATCCGTTAGAATCTTCATAAACAGATACTCAAGCTAAATCAATGGATAGAAATTGCAACATATAGTGTTCACAATAAACATTCGAACAAAGATTGAACGAATGAATTCCAAAGTTAACATCACACGTCCATTAAGTGAGAAGCCACTAAGATAAAGGTAGATGAATGAAACAACAAGGTATGACTGGAACAAATAAATGGTAAGGATTACCCAATCACAAACCAAATATTTGCAGGAAGAAATACTAGAGCTACTTGAATTTCCACCTATAAAACTCCCGAAACTTTCTGGATATGCAATTTGGTGTTGGGGATACAGGGAGGCACACTATATATCACACAACTAACAAGCCCTACGCTCCAACTGTATCCATCCGTCAACACATAACCAAGAAACCTTCGGAAATCATGTACCTCAACCTTCGAAAAGCATATGTTATACGAGTTATGGCAATACTCCCGAACTCCCGCCCCACTACTGGGTGGCGTCGAGGTTATCTCACCAACAATTGCATAAATGAGATTTTTTATGTCGGCGAACTCAGGTTTTACAGAACTGCAACGATAAAATTGTGACGACAACACCTCGGAGCTTAACTCCCCGGGACACTGCAACAACCCCTAAATGTGAGGCAGCACCAAGAACAATGTTCTCGTCACAAGAATATCAGAATGCCTGAATTTTTTTTCGTGAAATTTGAGGAGAGGAAAGTCAAAACATCTACGTCAGGAGGCCTCACTAGAGCGATGAAGGGACTGAGGAGTAAAAGAATCCTACTCTCTGGTATATATAATCCTAAGACTCAAAACATTTTTGTTCTAGACTCAACAATGTCAGCGATTCGATCAAGCAGGGGGCTCCTAAGTCGGAGATGGCTCTGATTACCAACTTGTAACGCCCATGATGCGTCTATAGCTCCCACGTGTCGAGGCACGACTTAGAGATATAACCGCATAGTGGTTTTGTCGTAAGAAGGGTCATCTTCACAAACATCCCATGTAATGAATAAGACAGGGATAAATAGAGTTGGCTTACACTTGCCATGTCACACAATACATAAATAATTCATACATCACCCAAATACACTCATAGACCGACTATGGTCAAATCCGAATGGAAAGGAAGATAAACCCCAAATGCTAGATCCCCGATCGTCCCAACTGGGCTCCACTACTAATCATTAGGAAACGAAACATAGTAACGACCAAGGTCCTCGTCAAACTCCCACTTGAGTTCGGTAGCATCACCTGCACTGGTATCATCGGCACCTGCAACTGTTTGGAAGTATCTGTAAGACACGAGGACTCAGCAATCTCACACCCGCGAGATCAAGACTATTTAAGCTTATGGGTAGGATAAGGTTATGAGGTGGAGTTGCAGCAAGTGCTAAGAAAATATGGTGGCTAACATACGCAACTAAGAGTAAGATGAGAAGCTACGCAACAGTCGAAAAGCTAGAAGTGATCAAGAAGTGATCCTAAAACTACTTACATCCAAACATAACACAAATCGTGTTCCCTTCACGGACTCCGCCGAAAAGAGACCATAACGGCTACACACACGGTTGATTCATTTTAATTAAGTCAAGTGTCAAATTCTCTACAACAGGATATTAAAAAATTCCCATCTACCACATAACTGTGGGCACGGCTCTCGAAAGTTTAAACCCTGCAGGGGTGTCCCAACTTAGCCCATTACAAGCTCTCACGATCAACGAAGGATATTCCTTCTCCCGAAAAGACCCGATCAGTCTCGGAATCCTGGTTACAAGACATTTCGACAATGGTAAAACAAGACCAGCAAAGCCGCCCGATGTGCCGACAAATCCCGATGGGAGTCACACGTATCTTGTTCTCAGGGCACACCCGATGGGCCAGATGTCGGGTTGGCATAGACCCTGGTTGCCCAGGGGGCGCCGGACATCGCCCAGGTTGGACCAACACTCAGAGGAGCACTGGCCCGGGGGTTTAAAATAAAGATGACCGTCGGGTCTGCAGAACCCAAGGGAAAAGGCTTAGGTAGGAAAATGTAAAACCAAGGTTGGGCCTTGCTGGAGGAGTTTTATTCAAGGTGAACTGTCAGGGGGTCCCATAACCCCAACCGCGTAAGGAACGCAAAATCAAGGAACATAACACCGGTATGACGGAAACTAGGGCGGCAAGAGCGGAACAAAACACCAGGCATAAGGCCGAGCCTTCCACCCTTTACCAAGTATATAGATGCATTAATTAAAGTAATAGATATTGTGATATCCCAACATAAACATGATCCAACATGGAGCAAACTTCAACTTCACCTGCAACTAACAATGCTATAAGAGGGGCTGAGCAAAAGCGGTAACATAGTCAAACAACGGTTTGCTAGGAAGGTGGGTTAGAGGCTTGACATGGCAATATGGGAGGCATGATAAATAAGTGATAGGTAGCGCGACATAGCGATAGAGCGAACAACTAGCAAACAAAGATAGAAGTGATATCGAGGGTATGGTCATCTTGCCCGCAAAGTTCTCTAAGTTGTCGAAAGCTTGATCCTCGTTAGCGTACTCAACAGGTTCCTCGTTCACGTACTCGTCTCCCGGATCTACTCGAAGCAAGAACACAAGCAACAGAACAACAATCAATCACGGTGCAATGCACAAGCAGCATGATGCAATACATGGCATGATATGCAAGATATGATATGAAATGCATATGTGTGGTCCGGAAGGGAAAGAATGATCAAGGCATCAACTTGTCATAACAAGTATGCCACTGGAAAGATGAGGTGATTCCGGTCGAAATCAATATAAGGATCACCGGAAATGGATGCACGGTGTGCAAATGACAATCAAAATAAGAATGACACAAATATGCGATTAACAACATGATAGCACTTAGAATGCAACCATAAAATAAGCTACTACACTCCAACATAGCAACAAAGCATATGAGCATAAAATACACATGAAGCTTTACAAATCAGGAACACTGAGCTCCTGGTGGTTCTCACTATAACAAGCTCAAAATAGCATGGCAAAATTGCAAACGATATCAGCTTCATAGAGAAAATACTAAACATGTCAAAACGGCATCAAGAAGCAATGTTTAGAGCAAGCAAACAACATGCTACAGGATCTTATCATGGCGAAAAAAGGCATGGCATGCTAGTTCTATACACATAGAACAAAACTCCCTTACTGATGTTTAACCAAAGAGGCATGGAAAATGATGTGGCACCCATGCAAACATGGCAAGTTATATAATCAGTTTCCGACTTGGTAGAAAAACAGAGCCAGGCGGGAACAGATTCTTGATAGCAACTTTACAAGCTCATGCCACTCACCAAAAACATTTCATGGCATAGCAAGGTAACCAAAAGTACGCCGGCATGTTCAAGAAGCTAAACATGGCAATAGCAAGTTCATAGGGTACATGCATCACTAGCAAAACACATGGCAATATTGATTAACATGTTAACAATCTGCAAGGAATAATATTTAGCAAAAGTAGAGCATGGTAATGACATGATACACTACTCAATAATTACAACCAGAGGCATGAATGGATAGAGAAATACCACATCTTTAAAACATGTTTACTGAACTATCTCAAAATGTGCATGGATCTCATGGTAGCAACAAGTTTACATGGCATCAAAATGTAACAAGAAAAGGACTTAGCAAAACTACTAAGTGTCTGAAATCAGCAACATTATGAAGCCTAATTGGCATGCTTGTGCTAGTCACCACATAGATCACAAAAATACAAGACTTGCACCCTTGTAAATATGGCATGCTGGAGCTCACAGAACATGTAGACATCATGCTCATAGAATGCACACACAAAATGCAACGAAAATGACAAATCTCCAAGTTCTGTTAACTTCCAGCAGGAAACATTTTATAGCACTCTTGCAATGATGATAATGGCATCAATATGGATAGTAACATGCATGAAAATGACACTAACACGAAGAGCTTAATGAAATGAACATTTTGATATATCATATGCATGATTCGGAGCACCGAGCACGGAGATGTGACATGATGAACAGGGCCTCATAATGTAATAATTTCAAGGACTTAGTAGAAATTTTACCCCACGAGATCGGATCTAGGGTTTCGGCTCTCGAACCGAGATTCGCCGGGATCTTTGTCGGAGTTGGAGAGGACGGAGGCTGGAGTCGTTGCCGGTGAGCGGGGCGAGGCGGGCGGCGCCGGCGAAGTGCGGCGAGGCGGCGCGGCTTGGTCGGCGGCGGAGGCGCGGCAGGGCGGCGGCGGCGGAGGAGCGCGGCGGGAGGAGGTGCGTGGCGACCGGGCCGCGGGGGCCGGCCTCGGGTCCGAGCGGGCCGGCGGCACAGAAGGCGGTGGCGACCACATGGTGCGACCGGAGAGGCTGCGGGCGCGACGACGGACGCGGCCCGCGCCGTCCGGACGTGTTCGGCGTGAAGAGAGGAGCGGGGCTAGGGTTTGGACTGCGGAATTTTTGGGGAGAGACACATATATATAGATAGAGGGAGGTAGGAGAGTCCAAATGAGGTGCGGTTTTCACCCACACGGTCGTGATCCAACCACGGAGAGCATGGAGGGGGTTTAGATGGGTTAGTGGGCGTTTTAGAGGGGTGTTGGGCTGCAACACAAGAGAGGCTTTTGCGGTTACCCGGTTAACCGTTGGGGCATCAAATGACCTCCAAATGGAACAAATTTTGACAGGCGGTCTAAGATGTACCAAGGCCACTTGACAAATCCCGACCCATTCCGAGAACGTTTTTCTCCCGCTCACGAAAAGGGATTAGAGGGGTGCAACGGGTACACGAGATAGTGTCGGATTGCGAAACGGACAACGGGGAAAACGCTCGGATGCATGGGACGAACATGAATGCAACTGAGATGCACATGATGACATGAGATGAAATGCATGACATGAACAAAATGCAAAACGAAGACAAAACCCAACCACGAAGGAATATCATATCACATAGCCGAAAATGGCAAAAGTCGGAGTTACAAATATGAAAAGTTACATCCGGGATGTTACAAAGAATTAGTTAAATTTAACCTGTCTTCATGCCTCATTTTGTCAAAATCCATCAATACAAACTAGTTCACCATCAGCCAATACCATGGCCCCTCCTTCCAAATAAAACGCACGTTGTGCAGGAAAAGAATGGTGTTTTACACACAGAAAAATAACTTGGAGTAAACAGAACAAGTATTTCGATTTAGACAAGCATACCGAAGTTACTATCCATGGTTACAGAGGTATTGTATTTCTATTCATGCAACATCACCTTACTCTCTACCATCAATTGTTACCCAAGAACACCTAAGCAAGAGGTCATTATGAAAACAGAAGGATTGGTACTTTTAACATCACCCGATAGTGTTTTTTCTGGTCATGAGATCTCCCTTTGAAATCATATTGATACTTGCCGCAAGAAATCAAGAAGGCTTCCGTCAGCTATAGGTTTGTCATTGCAAGCACACAAATATCTATGACATAGATCGAGAGGCTCGAGAAACTGAAACATGGGAGGACAATTAGAAACTAATGGCAGCAACATTCACAAAGAAGTCATATCTGATGATAAGACTGGCCACAGTGGGAGTAACATCACTAGTAACATCACACTTTTCAAGATAATTTTGCTTATGTGGCACATATTTAATGATAAGAGAGGTGATGGTGGTAACATATCTAGTTACTGTAACATCACACATATCAAGACAATATGAGTCTATAGGCTAATAAATGAACCATAACATGACAACACACATATGTTAGTACCCAGTGTGAATGTAGTAACATAGCCTAGTAAAATATGATGTTACTAGTCTAAGTTACTCCCCATTGTGACTAGTCTAAGAGCTCACCATCTCGACATTAGTAAAAGTCGACTCCTCAGGATGCGTGAAACTCCAATTGTCAATATATGGTGAGAACGTTTGCACGTATAATACAATTTATCCTTCAAAATATCAGTACGACACGGTAAGGCCAGAACTTTGCAACAATGCCATTTTCTTAGTAATGGGCAGATTCTACAAGCAAATAATCCTTCACAAGGAACGAGATAAAATCAAGCGGTTTACACACCTGCAAATGATTTTCTCAAGACTACATGACTACATGATATAATCATTGAAGTTTTCTCTAAGACCATGACATAATCTATAGAAGTTAAAGTATCTACTTGTGAGGAAACCAATCATCTGTCAGGCATCAGCAAGAAGGATGAATACCACAGTAGGATTAAAACATCATAACTAACCAATGATAGCACTCAAGTCGGATCTTTGAAAGAGAGTTACTAATTTAATCATGAAGAAAGATGGTTTAACTAACAGGCAATACAGATGAATAATAAAGAAGATTGCAAATGAAATAATCAGCAAGAGGAAATTATGAAATTAGAATTAATGTGTTTAAAAACTGAAGATTGGACCATAGCGTAGCCACTGTTCCGACCGTAATTGGTTGTCTTTCTGGACATGGAGTTTCTACACCCGGGCACAAATGATCCTGGTGTGAACAGAAAAATTGAAAAATTGAAAACATATTAAAAAAATATGTTTTTTTGGCATACTTTAAGAAATGTTTGTTGTGCATGAAAATTTTCAACATGAAATCACATTCGTGTAAGACGTGATAAAAAACGATGCTCTGAAAATGTTACTTTCAAACACATTTTGTAGCTTTGATTTTTTTTGCCATGACATCCACCAATGTGATCATCAAAGCCGGATGGATGAAGTGGCGCCAAGCTTCTGGCATTCTCTGTGACAAGAGGGTGCCACAAAAGCTAAAAAGCAAGTTCTACAGGACGGCGGTTCGACCCGCAATATTGTATGACGCTGAGTGTTGGCCGACTAAAAGGCGACTTATTCAACAGTTAGGTGTGGCGGAGATGCGTATGTTGAGATGGATGTGTGGCCACACGAGGAAGGATCGAGTCCGGAATGATGATATACAAGATAGAGTTGGGGTAGCACCAATTGAAGAGAAGCTTGTCCAACATCGTCTGAGATGGTTTGGGCATATTCAGCGCAGGCCTCCAGAAGCTTCGGTGCATAATGGACGGCTAAAACGTGCGAAGAATGTTAAGAGAGGGCGGGGTAGACCGAATTTGACATGGGAGGAGTCCGTTAAAAGAGACCTGAAGGATTGGAGTATCATCAAAGAGCTAGCTATGGACAGGGGTGCGTAGAAACTTGCTATCCATGTGCCGGAGCCATGAGTTGGTTGCAAGATCTTATGGGTTTCACCTCTAGCCTACCCTAACTTGTTTGGAACTAAAGGCTTTGTTGTTGTTGTTGTTGTCCACCAATGTGATTTTGTGATAAAATTTTACATGCACAACAAACATTTCTAAAATATCTAACACATGTCCCAACTGTGTAGTGGAAACATAATCCATTCAGCCATGGCTGGGGTTTATATGTTACGCAAAAAGGCAACAATATTAATATAAACATAAGGCATCATTTCATCACCATTGAAAGTTTGAAACTGTGAGAACATGCCATATATCACAATCTGCAGTTGATGAAACTAAAATTACACAATGCAGACGAGCAACACATTTCAGTAATTCAGATTGTTTTTACCGCCTCATTGGTAAAGTTGTACTCCCTCCGTCCTATAATATAAAAGCGTTTTTGACACTACACTAGTGTCAGAAACACTATTATATTATGGGGCGGAGGGAGTATTTTCCTAATGTTGTCTTATGGAGGGAATCCAGGTCTCAGACTCACAATGTACATTACTAGATCAAGGGCTGATCAGATATAATACTCCCTCCGTCCCATATTACTTGTTGTACTAAATCAGCGACGAGTAATATGGAACGGAGGGAGTACATTTTAGGTGTAAATGCAGATGAGTTCACAGGAATTACTTGACAACACAAGTGAGCGAAAAGTATGGTTCTATCAAATGTTAGCAGTCAAAATCACACAATTTACTCTGTAGGTTTCGTAGTCTCCTGATGCAATAGCATGCGTTCCTAGCTTTGGCACAGCTGCTCTTCCGATGGCTTCCCCCAATCAGATTCTTCCAGAAGGGGAAATGTCGGGGTGCAAAAGTAAACATCATCTTGTTCTTCCTCTGTTCTTGCCACCCCCTTCATCCGATTAGCTGCCTCCTTCATTTCCTTACGCCGGTGCTTCTGTTTCTTGCTCTCGGCCCTCCTCCTCTGCAGCTCTTCCAACTTGTTCCTCTCATGCTCCTCCGCCTGAACCGTTTGCTCCTTTTGCTGCCGCATCATCGCCTCTGTATATGTATCATCATGATGTTGTTTCTCATCCATGGCCTTTTTTTCTTGCTCGTCTTGCTCATACATCTGGTAAAGTTTCTTGATCAGATTCTCCAGGGGAACAGCAATGTCAATGAAATCAAGACCAGCACTGGCATATAGTGGCTCCTCCGTGAACTTGGAAGAAACATAGAACGATCGTTCTGTGAAAGTCAGGGCCACAGTGGCGGACGGGCAGTGCAACGTAAAGAGAATGTCATGAAGTTTCACACCAAACCCTTTTATATAGGACATGATAGAAATCCCATCACCGTTAGGCAACCTCTTGATAACGGCGACTTCCCTTGGCGGCACAGAGGAGCCCTCCTCGAAGACACCATCTTTGCGCCATGGTCTCCCCATGTATGTGTCATCGATTTGGAAGGAGAGCGCACCGGGCTGCCCACCCTCCCCTGCCTGCTCCAGATGAAGTCCATCTGGTCCGGTAATCAGGCGTGCGACACGCATAGCGTATACGTACCCTGCTCGCTCCGGAGGGAAGCGGGTGTACTGCTTCTGCCACCATGATACTTGGGCTTTCTTGGCTGACGCCTTCATCTTGAAGAGAAAGAAGGGGCACTTTGGGTTTATCTTCTTCCTTTCGCTGACTGAATAAGAGGGGTGCCGCCATTCATATAGTTCAGGGTCCTTGCGTCGCTTATCAAATGAGGCGAGCAGCTGCTCGAGCAGAAGAGCATGTATCTCTCCTTCGGCCTTTAGGCCAGTACGGAAGGCGATGGCAAGGGCATCTTCCGCCTTTATCCCGCTCCGGAGAAGAGGTGGATGACCTCCTCGGCCTTGAGACCCCTCTGGACGGCGAGGCAGAAGACCGCCTCGGCCGGGGACGCGTCCCCCAAGTCCACACCCGCCTCCAGCCCGACCTTTACGGCGAGAGAGAGCTCCCTTGGCTCAGAATTCAGGCCGTGCTGGACGGCGAGGGAGTGGACATCCTTCCCATCCTCAGCCTCGATCCTGTCCCGGACGGCGAGGGAGGAGAACTCGGGCAGTGGCCCCCTCCGGACGACGCATCGAGACATGTAGGCGGGATCGACCTGCTCGTCGCTTCTCCGGCTCCGATAGATGGGGACGAGCCTGCGCCGCCGCTTCTCCGGCTCGAATCGATCGCGACGGAGTTTCGCCGCCGAGAGGAAGTTGGGAGATTAGGGTTTGGTTTCTAACGCGGACTGCTCCTCTTTTTTCGAGAAGAAACGCCTGCGTCAAACAGACTCTGTTTTGCACACAGGGGCGGCCCATTTGCGACGGACTGTTACCGAGCCGAGCCGAGCCGGGTTAAAAAACAAGAGAAATTTTCAAAATGGACAAGCATAAAAAATAATTAAAATGAGCATTTTTTGAAAAATGCGAACATTTGTGAACTGGTTTGTGATATTTTTTTACCAACGAAAAAAATAAAGCACAAGCATTTTTCAAATTTCACGAACATATTTTCAAACGTGAACACTATAGGAAATTGGGAACAAATTTTATAAAAAAAAAATAAGAGAAGGAAAAACCATAAACAAAACTGGAGGAAAAATTGAAAGGTTTTCAAAACCGGTTTACCTTTTTTTGACAGAATCAAAACCGGTTTAACTGGTTTAACTGGATTGGAACCTTCTAGAAGATTCCCAAAATCGGACTGGAAATTCAAAAACTGGAATACTATATCAAGCGTTAAATGGGTGGCCACACTCTACTTAGTCAGGATCTGTCGGTGATTACGCCTTCAAGTTAACGCAACACACATCAAATAGGGATAACCGCTAAACCATTTGTTTCTTTGGTAGATACTGGAGTCTATTTGGGTAAAATCATTAATTAAGGGATACCTCTTGAAAAGATCACTCCCAGCTTCTCTGGTGGTGAGAAGTGTCCCACTATCACAACCTATGAGTTCTGTTTGTTTTTCATGGATTCATTTTTTCAAAATATTTTATCCCTTTACACTGCATCTGAATCATGAATATTTTTCACCGTTGCTACCCGCGTCGAGATCTTTAAAACTAGTCCTATGTTAATACGTATGCACAAACTCTTTGAGAAAAAAAGAAGAAAAAAAGGAAAACTAACAAAGAAAAAACATAAAAATTCGGAAGCACAATTATGCTTCACACAGAAGCATATTTTATGCTTTTTTCACTTTTCAGGTTGTGAAGTACAACTATGTTTTTTTACTTTCGGAAAACGCAATTGTGTTTCACGTGAAAGCATAGTTGTGCTTCTCCACAAAGCACAACTGTCATTTTCACTTTTTATGAAGCACATCTGTGGGAAGCACAGCTGCAATTCACGCGATAGCACTACACTTCACGGTGACGATGTGCTTCACGTGAAAACATAACCGCGTTTCTTACACAGTGTGCTGAACAGGAGAAAACAATCGGGAAAACAGAGAAAAAAAAACATACAAAATCCGAAAACCAAAAGCCCCAAAACTAAAGGTAGATAAAGAAAAAATTGTGCTCCCGCGGGTGCGCCCAGCGCGTGACATGTGACGGAAGTTAGGCGCACCACGCGGTACGCTAGAGCGCTCCTACGCGCGTCCATTCGGAATCCTCCGATCAGGCACCCGTTGATGAGCGTGACTATGTCTCTCCTTCAGTGAGTCGAGCTTCAGACTCGCTAAAGGGGGCACGAGATGGCCCGGCCCATGCGCTCGGCAGGCCGCTGCCACTTTTTGTTTTTTTCTTCTGTTTTTTGTTCTCGTTTTTCGCTTTATTTTTTACTTTTCTTCATACTTAAAAATATATATTACAAAACACATATGAAAAATGTTCAACAAGTATTTTGAAAATATCGAATAAGTATTAAAAATGTTGAACAATCATTCGGACAATGTTTACGTGTATACAAAAAATGTTAATCACTTTTTTAAAATGATGAACTTTTCTTATCATGTATATAAAACTGTAAATTTTAAAAAAAGTTGACCATGTATTCAAAAAGTGTTAACCTTTTATTTGAATACTATTAATCAAGAATTTTAAAAAATGTTTAAAATATATACAAATTTTTTGACCATGTATTAGAAAAATGTTAGAAATGTGTAGGAAAAATGTTGACCATATATTCAAAAAATATGTAGAAATAAACGTAAACCAGAGAAAAAGAAAATAAAAAATAAAAGCAAAGAAACAAATGTAAAAGAGAAAGAAAAAAAAGGAAGAAAACAAAGATACACAGAGAAAGAGGAGAAAGAAAACCAAATCCGAAGAAAAAGGAGAAGGAAAATAAATTTGGATAAATACAAAGAAAAAACAAAGAGAAACCAAAACAAAAAAACAAGAAAAAACTCGAAGTATAACACCGAGAAAAAGGAAACCGGAGAAGAAATAAGAAAATCAAACAAAAAAAACCGCTCTTCTCCTTCTAGTAGGCCGCGGCCTGCTTATTTAACAAGATATTGATGTTAGCTCAGTGGCAACACTGCTGCAGTCTTATTTACAGAATGCATAGATATTTGTTCTTCTATTGGAAAGGTCATCTTTAAGCATTGCTTACGATCATGTAATAACGTAGCACATGTGCTAGCTAATCATAGCTATCGTAATAAGTCCTCTTTTAGTTGGTTGGACGAGCCTCCCGATTTCTTGATGAGGTAACTCGTGGACGATGTAAGCGTGTTTTAATTTAATAAAGCTAGCCATGATGGCTTTTTCTCAACCAAAAAAAACACTGCTACGTAGCAACCAGCAAATCGCAGGATTGATCCCCGTGCGAGCACTCCCCCTTTTTACACTATTTCTTGAAAAAAAAATCACGAATGGGCCGGCCTGATAGCTACAGATGTTTCAGCGAAAGAAACTTTCCATCTCGCTAAATGCGATAAATAGTCGCCGCGCCCGTTGAGTAGTTACTCACTACACTATTTCTTGAAAAAAAATCACGAATGGGCCGGCCTGATAGCTACAGATGTTTCAGCGAAAGAAACTTTCCATCTCGCTAAATGCGATAAATAGTCGCCGCGCCCGTTGAGTAGTTACTCACTTGTTTGTCGGGCTTCCTTTTCCTTTAATTTATTGGGTTTGTGCTATTATGGGCTACTGTATTATGCGTTCGTTACTGTGTTAATCGCAAACCGATCTCTTTTTTCGGTTAAAACTGCGAAATCTGCAAAAACGCGCGTGTGATGAGTTGAACTAGGGATCTCTTGGTCTCGACAAACTCCAGTAACCACCCGACCACGAAGGCCTTTCGTGATGATTGTTCCCTTTTCTTCTATTTCTACTTTCCTTTCTTTTCTTTTCTTTTTTCTTTCGGTTTTTCAGTTTTTTTTCCTTTTTAGCTTTTTCGTTTTTCTTTTCCTTTTCCTTTATTCAATTCATGAATTTTTTCGAAATCCAAGAACTTTTTTCAAAATTGCTGAACTTTTTTCGGATTTGTGAACTTTTTTTCAAAATTGATGAACATTATTTCAATTGCGTGAACTTTTCCTAAATCTGTGAACTCCTTTTCAAAATCAATGAACTTTCTTCAATTGTTGGTGAACTTTTTTTCAACACTAATGAACTTTTTTCAAAATTTGTGAACTTTTTCCAAAATCGATGAACTTTTTTACCAAAACCGATGAACTTGTTTTACATCTGTGAATTTTTTCTCAAAATCGGGTGAACTTTTTCCAAATTCATGAACTCTTTTATCAAAATCAATGAAATTTTTTCAGATCCGTGAACTTTTTTAATCAAAATCGATGAACTTTTTCAAAATCCGGTGAACTTTTTTGAAATTTGTGATTTTTTTCTCAAAATTGATGAACCTTTTCAAAATCCGATGAACTTTTTTAAAAAATTGATGATCTTTTTGTGAAAAAAATTCGAAAACCGTGACCTTTTGTCAGAATCGACGAACTTTTTTAAAATTTGTGAATTCTTGTTCAAATTTTCCTTCCCTTTTTGAAATATTTTTGTTTTGGGGCTCAAACATGGTCAAATAGGACTGTTTACTTGCATGTAACACAACACCATCCTAGTGTAGCGGTAGAAGCGCCAAGTCCTTCAGCAGTTGCGTGCAAGTTCGAGTCCCACCTGCTGCAACATTTCGTATGTTTGTTTTTTGAGAATCTGGTGCGATCAATACTGGGCCGGCCCACCACAGCCAACTACCTTAGCGGGCGCTGAGGTCGCCGAAGAGGAGCGCTCCGATGGTACCATTAATCTTAAGAGGGTTGGGCTTGATGGTACTCTAGTGGGCCACATTTCATTCTGGTTTCTCTGATAATCAATTAAGTATAGAAATTATAAAAAGTGCAACTGCATCGGATATCCAATTCTGAGCCCAGGCTCAGCTGATCCTGGAATCATCACCGTTAGCTAGTATGTGGATGTGTGCCAGTTGTTGTACTATTTCTCTCGGTATAGCAGAAGTAGCGTAGGAAAATAAAGTCAGCTTGTCAGCGTATTAATTGCGACGGCAGCCGGTAAGGTAGAGGCCGAACAGCTAGCTAATCCTGACATGGCTCAGTGAATTTCCTGTTCCAGGCTGAGCCGTCCAACCACCAGCATATACTGCACCCACACTAACTGTGTTCACTATACAACTTTGTGCTACCGCACGTACCTGCGCCTCCTTATGTGATCTGTCCTCGCCGCGTGCAGACCTCCTGTCGTACCACTCGTAGGTGATTCCGTGGCGGAAAGTGCCATCCCCAGCCGTGCGCACCTCCTGTTTTGAATCTCTACTAATGACTACTTCCTCCGTTCCGAATTACTCATCGCAGAAATGAATGTATCTAGATGTATTCTAGTACCAGACACCAGCTGGTCGCTCACTCTTATAGTGCCGAGCCGATGGGAAACACTCACAAACAGCCCCATGGTATGTTTAACATGTGCAGTGCTATAAGTAGGCATCACGCAGAAATGACCTACAGACGGTGCACAACAAACAGATATTTCTTCAAACCATGTGCAATCACACATAACTAAGGCAACCTAGTGTACTCAATGTCACAGTTTAGTCTCACACCCTGAACCGGAGGAGCAAGCACGGAGCAAAGTTCAATGAAACACGCCAGAAAGTCCTCATAATACAACATATAGAAATTATAATCTTGTTATCACATTTGATTTTGCGGACCACCAAGCGGTCTCGTGCATGATGTTCCCGCGGTGTCCTTCCATACCATAGTTCTTGCATTTTTCTTGGTTTTTGCAGTTGTTTTTTTTTGTGGCCTTCGGGGCGACAAAGACCGCAGAACCCTGTTTGTTTACTCAGTCCCTCATATGGTGCTTTGTCCCCCCAATCCTCTTTGCTTCTCCAGGGCAGCTAGACCTCCAAGTGCATTCAGACTCACAGGTAGACATGCACCGACTTCACGGTCTGCAACCCCATTTGCAAAGAATGCATCTTCTCCATTCCCAGGCAACCCTCCTGCTAGCAAATTTCTCTTATGGTCCTCAAAGCCCAAAGCATCCCTCTTCTCTCGCGGACGAGCAATGCCTTCTGTCCAGCCGACATGTGCTCAAAAGCTTCCACACCCGCGTCGCCCAGGAGAAAAACGTCCATAGCTTGCATGTAGAGAGTCAAATGCTTGCATGTAAAGGTGAAGTACGTCCATCACCTATATTACCACAATCAATGTCATTCCGGCTACTAGTGGACCTGACAAATGGAAATGAACTCAAATGCTTCTTGCTTAGAGTGAGAGAACAAACTATATGCATCATGAATTTTTACCCTTAGGACATGACACCACAGCAAGCCCATGTGCTTGAATTGACCGCACTCACACTCCAACTCTGAACCGTCATCCTTCATAATCACTTTGTAGACAACCCTACACTAATTTTCCTCTTGGCTGCACTGCATTGTTGTGTGTCGTAACATACTTCCTCGTCTTCTCAACCTCCGTAACATTGTACGACGTGCCTTCAATGAGTAACCGACCCAACTGTTTGAACATGGCTCTCGTGTATATTTTGCTAGCATGACGCTCTATTGCAAGATTTGTTCTCCTAACAACACCCTGTCAACGGAAAAAAAATAGCTATGAACAATTTGTAGCAACCATAACTACTAGTCTACAACCATTAAACTCACAATCATTCTCCTCTTCTCCTCGTAGCTTTCCTCCATCTCATGGTGAAACTGGAGCCTCATGTATTGCCTAGCAAAAACTTGCATCGGGCTTGCAGGCGGCATGTATGGCTGTTCACACTTTTATTTCTTTGTGTGCTTGTCATCTTGGCACGGAAAAAAAAACCTTTGAAGCTGGGCTCTGCCCACTTTGATCTTATTTCAAATATCTGGGTCATATAGGGGTGCTTCCTCGGGTTGTACTTGTCAAGCAGGATACCCCATGCCGTCTCGAACTCATCTGCAGTAAACATGGTTTACAACTTTATAGAACCCAACTTGGAACTCGCACTTCTTCATGTACAGTGGTCTTGAAGGAAATATGCCCTAGAGGCAATAATAAAGTTATTATTTATTTCCTCCTATATCATGATAAATGTTTATTATTCATGCTAGAATTGTATTAACCGGAAATATAATACATGTGTGAATATATAAACAGATAGAGTGTCACTAGTATGCCTCTACTTGACTAGCTTGTTAATCAAAGATGGTTATGTTTCCTAACCATGAACAAAGAGTTGTTATTTGATTAACGAGGTCACATCATTAGTTGAATGATCTGATTGACATGACCCATTCCATTAGCTTAGCTCCCGATCGTTTAGTATGTTGCTATTGCTTTCTTCATGACTTATACATGTTCCTATGACTATGAGATTATGCAACTCCCGTTTACCGGAGGAACACTTTGTGTGCTACCAAACGTCACAACGTAAATGGGTGATTATAAAGGTGCTCTACAGGTGTCTCCAAAGGTAGATGTTGGGTTGGCGTATTTCGAGATTAGGATTTGTCACTCCGATTGTCGGAGAGGTATCTCTGGGCCCTCTCGGTAATGCACATCACATAAGCCTTGCAAGCATTACAACTAATAAGTTAGTTGCGAGATGATGTATTACGGAACGAGTAAAGAGACTTGCCGGTAACGAGATTGAACTAGGTATTGGATACCGACGATCACTAGGTATTGGATACCGACGATCAAATCTCGGGCAAGTAACATACCGATGACAAAGGGAACAACGTATGTTGTTATGCGGTCTGACCGATAAAGATCTTCGTAGAATATGTAGGAGCCAATATGGGCATCCAGGTCCCGCTATTGGTTATTGACCGGAGATTTGTCTCAGTCATGTCTGCATTGTTCTCGAACCGTAGGGTCCGCACGCTTAACGTTACGATGACAGTTATTATGAGTTTATGCATTTTGATGTACCGAAGTTAGTTCGGAGTCCCGGATGTGATCACGGACATGACGATGAGTCTTGAAATGGTCGAGACATAAAGATTTATATATTGGATGACTATATTCGGACACCGGAAGCGTTCCGGGGAAGTTTCGGATAAAACCGGAGCACCGGGGGGTTACCGGAACCCCCCCCCCCCGGGGGGGGGGGGGGTTAATGGGCCTCATGGGCCTAAAGTGGAGAAAAGGAAGGGGCTGCCAGGGCAGGCCGCGCGCCCCCTCTCCCCCTAGTCCGAATTGGACAAGGAGGGAGGGGCGGCGCCCCCCTTTTTCCTTCTCTTCTTCCACCTCTCCTACTTGGACAAGGAAAGGGAGGGGAGTCCTACTCTCGGTAGGAGTAGGACTCCTCCTGCGCGCCTCCTCTAGGGCCGGCCGCACCCCCCCTTGGATCCTTTATATACGGAGGCAGGGGGCACCCTAGGACACACAAGTTGATCATCGTGATCGTTCCTTAGCCGTGTGCGGTGCCCCCTTCCACCATATTCCACCTCGATCATATTGTAACAGCGCTTAGGCGAAGCCCTGCGACGGTAGGACATCAAGATCGTCACCACGCCGTCGTGCTGACGGAACTCATCCCCGAAGCTTTGCTGGATCGGAGCCCGGGGAGCGTCATCGAGCTATACGTGTGCTAAGAACTCGGAGGTGCCGGAGTAACGGTGCTTGGATCGGTCGGATCGGGAAGACGTACGACTACTTCCTCTACATTGCGTCAACGCTTCCGCTTCGGTCTACGAGGGTACGTAGACAACACTCTCCCCTCTCGTTGCTATGCATCACCATGATCTTGCGTGTGCGTAGGAATTTTTTTGAAATTACTACGTTCCCCAACAGTGGCATCCGAGCCTAGGTTTTATATGTTGATGTTATATGCACGAGTAGAACATAAGCGAGTTGTGGGCGATATAAGTCATACTGCTTACCAGCATGTCATACTTTGGTTCGGCGGTATTGTTGGACGAAGCGGCCCGGACCGACATTACGCGTACGCTTACGCGAGACCGGTTTTCCCGACGTGCTTTGCACATAGGTGGCTTTCGGGTGACAGTTTCTCCAACTTTAGTTGAACTGAGTGTGGCTACGCCCGGTCCTTGCGAAGGTTAAAACAGCACCAACTTGACAAACTATCATTGTGGTTTTGATGCGTAGGTAAGATTGGTTCTTGCTTAAGCCCGTAGCAGCCAAGTAAAACTTGCAACAACAAAGTATAGGACGACTAACTTGTTTTTGCAGGGCATGTTGTGAAGTGATATGGTCAAGACATGATGCTGAATTTTATTGTATGAGATGATCATGTTTTGTAACCAAGTTATCGGCAACTGGCAGGAGCCATATGGTTGTCGCTTTATTGTATGCAATGCAATCGCGATGTAATGCTTTACTTTATCACTAAGCGGTAGCGATAGTCGTGGAAGCATAAGATTGGCGAGACGACAACGATGCTACGATGGAGATCAAGGTGTCGCGCCGGTGACGATGGTGATCATGACGGTGCTTCGAAGATGGAGATCACAGGCACAAGATGATGATGGTCATATCATATCACTTATATTGATTGCATGTGATGTTTATCTTTTATGCATCTTATCTTGCTTTGATTGACGGTAGCATTATAAGATGATCTCTCACTAAAATTATCAAGAAGTGTTCTCCCTGAGTATGCACCGTTGCGAAAGTTCTTCGTGCTTAAACACCACGTGATGATCAGGTGTGATAGGCTCTACGTTCAAATACAACGGGTGCAAAACAGTTGCACACGCGGAATACTCAGGTTATACTTGACGAGCCAAGCATATACAGATATGGCCTCGGAACACGGAGACCGAAAGGTCGAGCGTGCATCATATAGTAGATATGATCAACATAGCGATGTTCACCAATGAAACTACTCCATCTCACGTGATGATCGGACATGGTTTAGTCGATTTGAATCACGTGATCACTTAGAGGATTAGATGGATGTCTATCTAAGTGGGAGTTCTTTAAGTAATTTGATTAATTGAACTTAAATTTATCATGAACTTAGTACCTAATAGTATCTTGCTTATGTATGTTTGATTGTAGATAGATGGCCCGTGCTGTTGTTCCGTTGAATTTTAATGCGTTCCTTGAGAAAGCAAAGTTGAAAGATGATGGTAGCAATTACACGGACTGGGTCCGTAACTTGAGGATTATCCTCATTGCTGCACAGAAGAATTACGTCCTGGAAGCACCGCTGGGTGCCAGGCCTGCTGCTGGAGCAACACCAGATGTTATGAATGTCTGGCAGAGCAAAGCTGATGACTACTTGATAGTTCAGTGTGCCATGCTTTACGACTTAGAATCGGGACTTCAACGATGTTTTGAACGTCATGGAGCATATGATATGTTCCAGGAGTTGAAGTTAATATTTCAAGCAAATGCCCGGATTGTGAGATATGAAGTCTCCAATAAGTTCTATAGCTGCAAGATGGAGGAGAACAGTTCTGTCAGTGAGCATATACTCAAAATGTCTGGGTATAATAATCACTTGATTCAGATGGGAGTTAATCTTCCAGATGATTGCGTCATTGACAGAATTCTCCAATCACTGCCACCAAGCTACAAGAGCTTCGTGATGAACTATAATATGCAAGGGATAAATAAGACTATTCCCGAGCTCTTCGCAATGCTGAAAGCTGCGGAGGTAGAAATCAAAAAGGAGCATCAAGTGTTGATGGTCAACAAGACCACTAGTTTCAAGAAAAAGGGCAAAGGGAAGAAGAAGGGGAACTTCAAGAAGAACGGCAAGCAAGTTGCTGCTCAAGAGAAGAAACCCAAGTCTGGACCTAAGTCTGAAACTGAGTGCTTCTACTGCAAGCAGACTGGTCACTGGAAGCGGAACTGCCCCAAGTATTTGGCGGATAAGAAGGATGGCAAGGTGAACAAAGGTATATGTGATATACATGTTATTGATGTGTACCTTACTAATGCTCGCAGTAGCACCTGGGTATTTGATACTGGTTCTGTTGCTAATATTTGCAACTCGAAACAGGGACTACGGATTAAGCGAATATTGGCTAAGGACGAGGTGACGATGCGCGTGGGAAACGGTTCCAAAGTCGATGTGATCGCGGTCGGCACGCTACCTCTACATCTACCTTCGGGATTAGTATTAGACCTAAATAATTGTTATTTGGTGCCAGCGTTGAGCATGAACATTATATCTGGATCTTGTTTAATGCGAGACGGTTATTCATTTAAATCAGATAATAATGGTTGTTCTATTTATATGAGTAATATCTTTTATGGTCATGCACCCTTGAAGAGTGGTCTATTCTTATTGAATCTCGATAGTAGTGATACACATATTCATAATGTTGAAACCAAAAGATGCAGAGTTGATAATGATGGTGCAACTTATTTATGGCACTGCCGTTTAGGTCATATCGGTGTAAAGCGCATGAAGAAACTCCATACTGATGGACTTTTGGAGCCACTTGATTATGAATCACTTGGTACTTGCGAACCGTGCCTCATGGGTAAGATGACTAAAACATCGTTCTCCGGTACCATGGAGAGAGCAACAGATTTATTGGAAATCATACATACAGATGTATGTGGTCCAATGAATATTGAGGCTCGTGGCGGATATCGTTATTTTCTCACCTTCACAGATGACTTAAGCAGATATGGGTATATCTACTTAATGAAACATAAGTCTGGAACATTTGAAAAGTTTAAAGAATTTCAGAGTGAAGTTGAAAATCATCGTAACAAGAAAATAAAATTTCTACGATCTGATCGTGGAGGAGAATATTTGAGTTACGAGTTTGGTGTACATTTGAGGCAATGCGGAATAGTTTCGCAACTCACGCCACCTGGAACACCACAGCGTAATGGTGTGTCCGAATGTCATAATCGTACTTTACTAGATATGGTGCGATCTATGATGTCTCTTGCTGATTTACCGCTATCGTTTTGGGGTTATGCTTTAGAGACGGCTGCATTCATGTTGAATAGGGCACCATCAAAATCCGTTGAGACGACGCCTTATGAACTATGGTTTGGCAAGAAACCAAAGTTGTCGTTTCTGAAAGTTTGGGGCTGCGATGCTTATGTGAAAAAGCTTCAACCTGATAAGCTCGAACCCAAATCGGAGAAATGTGTCTGCATAGGATATCCAAAGGAAACTATTGGATACACTTCTATCACAGATCCGAAGGCAAGATTTTTGTTGCTAAATTCGGAAACTTTCTGGAGAAGGAGTTTCTCTCGAAAGATGTGAGTGGGAGGAAAGTAGAACTTGATGAGGTAACTGTACCTACTCCCTTATTGGAAAGTAGTACATCATAGAAAACTGTTTCTGCGACACCTACACCAATTAGTGAGGAAGCTAATAATAATGATCATGAAACTTCAGGACAAGATACTACTGAACCTCGTAGATCAACCAGAGTAAGAACCGCGCCAGAGTGGTACGGTAATCCTGTTCTGGAAATCATGCTGCTAGATCATGATGAACCTACGAACTATGAAGAAGCGATGGTGAGCCTAGATTCCGCAAAATGGCTTGAAGCCATGAAATCTGAGATGGGATCCATGTATGAGAACAAAGTATGGACTTTGGTTGACTTGCCCGATGATCGGCAAGCAATTGAGAATAAATGGATCTTCAAGAAGAAGACTGACACTGACGGTAATATTACTGTCTACAAAGCTCGACTTGTCGCAAAAGGTTTTCGACAAGTTCAAGGGGTTGACTACGATGAGACCTTCTAACCAGTAGTGATGCTTAAGTCTGTCCGAATCATGTTAGCAATTGCCGCATTTTATGATTATGAAATTTGGCAGATGGTGTCAAAACTGCATTCCTGAATGGATTTCTGGAAGAAGAGTTGTATATGATGCAACCGGAAGGTTTTGTCGATCCAAAGGGAGCTAACAAAGTGTGCAAGCTCCAGCGATCCATTTATGGACTGGTGCAAGCCTCTCGGAGTTGGAATAAATGCTTTGATAGTGTGATCAAAGCATTTGGTTTTATACAGAATTTCGGAGAAGCCTGTATTTACAAGAAAGTGAGTGGGAGCTCTGTAGCATTTCTGATATTATATGTGGATGACATATTACTGATTGGAAATGATATAGAATTTCTGGATAGCATAAAGGGATATTTGAATAAGAGTTTTTCAATGAAAGACCTCGGTGAAGCTGCTTACATATTAGGCATACAGATCTATAGAGATAGATCAAGACGCTTAATTGGACTTTCACAAAGCACATACCTTGACAAGATTTTGAAGAAGTTCAAAATGGATCAACCAAAGAAAGGGTTCTTGCCTGTGTTACAAGGTGTGAAGTTGAGTCAGACTCAATGCCCGACCACTGCAGAAGATAGAGAGAAAATGAAAGATGTTCCCTATGCTTCAGCCATAGGCTCTATCATGTATGCAATGCTGTGTACCAGACCTGATGTGTGCCTTGCTATAAGTTTAGCAGGGAGGTACCAAAGTATTCCAGGAGTGGATCACTGGACAGCGGTCAAGAACATCCTGAAGTACCTGAAAAGGACTAAGGATATGTTTCTCGTATATGGAGGTGACAAAGAGCTCATTGTAAACGGTTACGTTGATGCAAGCTTTGACACTGATCCGGACGATTCTAAATCGCAAACCGGATACGTGTTTACATTAAACAGTGGAGCTGTCAGTTGGTGCAGTTCTAAACAAAGCGTCGTGGCGGGATCTACATGTGAAGCGGAATACATAGCTGCTTCGGAAGCAGCAAACGAAGGAGTCTGGATGAAGGAGTTCATATCCGATCTAGGTGTCATACCTAGTGCATCGGTTTCAATGAAAATCTTTTGTGACAATACTGGTGCAATTGCCTTGGCAAAGGAATCCAGATTTCACAAAAGAACCAAGCACATCAAGAGATGCTTCAATTCCATCCGGGATCTAGTCCAGGTGGGAGACATAGAGATTTGCAAGATACATACGGATCTGAATGTAGCAGACCCGTTGACTAAGCCTCTTCCACGAGCAAAACATGATCAGCACCAAGGCTCCATGGGTGTTAGAATCATTACTGTGTAATCTAGATTATTGACTCTAGTGCAAGTGGGAGACTGAAGGAAATATGGCCTAGAGGCAATAATAAAGTTATTATTTATTTCCTCAGATATCATGATAAATGTTTATTATTCATGCTAGAATTGTATTAACCGGAAACATAATACATGTGTGAATATATAAACAAACAGAGTGTCACTAGTATGCCTCTACTTGACTAGCTTGTTAATCAAAGATGGTTATGTTTCCTAACCATGAACAAAGAGTTGTTATTTGATTAACGAGGTCACATCATTAGTTGAATGATCTGATTGACATGACCCATTCCATTAGCTTAGCTCCCGATCGTTTAGTATGTTGCTATTGCTTTCTTCATGACTTATACATGTTCCTATGACTATGAGATTATGCAACTCCCGTTTACCGGAGGAACACTTTGTGTGCTACCAAACATCACAACGTAAATGGGTGATTATAAAGGTGCTCTACAGGTGTCTCCAAAGGTAGATGTTGGGTTGGCGTATTTCGAGATTAGGATTTGTCACTCCGATTGTCGGAGAGGTATCTCTGGGTCCTCTCGGTAATGCACATCACATAAGCCTTGCAAGCATTACAACTAATGAGTTAGTTGCGAGATGATGTATTACGGAACGAGTAAAGAGACTTGCCGGTAACGAGATTGAACTAGGTATTGGATACCGACGATCGAATCTCGGGCAAGTAACATACCGATGACAAAGGGAACAACGTATGTTGTTATGCGGTCTGACCGATAAAGATCTTCGTAGAATATGTAGGAGCCAATATGGGCATCCAGATCCCGCTATTGGTTATTGACTGGAGATTTGTCTCAGTCATGTCTGCATTGTTCTCGAACCGTAGGGTCCGCACGCTTAACGTTACGATGACAGTTATTATGAGTTTATGCATTTTGATGTACCAAAGTTAGTTCGGAGTCCCGGATATGATCACGGACATGACGAGGAGTCTCGAAATGGTCGAGACATAAAGATTGATATATTGGATGACTATATTCGGACACCGGAAGCGTTCCGGGGAAGTTTCGGATAAAACCGGAGCACCGGGGGGTAACCGGAACCCCCCCCCCCCCCCCCCGAGGGGGGGGGGTTAATGGGCCTCATGGGCCTAAAGTGGAGAAAAGGAAGGGGCTGCCAGGGCAGGCCGCGCGCCCCCTCTCCCCCTAGTCCGAATTGGACAAGGAGGGAGGGGTGGCGCCCCCCCCCCCCCTTTTCCTTCTCTTCTTCCACCTCTCCTACTTGGACAAGGAAAGGGAGGGGAGTCCTACTCCCGGTAGGAGTAGGACTCCTCCTGCGCACCTCCTCTAGGGCCGGCCGCACCCCCCCTTGGATCCTTTATATACGGAGGCAGGGGGCACCCTAGGACACACAAGTTGATCATCGTGATCGTTCCTTAGCCGTGTGCGGTGCCCCCTTCCACCATATTCCACCTCGATCATATTGTAGCAGCGCTTGGGCGAAGCCCTGCGACGGTAGGACATCAAGATCGTCACCACGCCGTCGTGCTGACGGAACTCATCCCCGAAGCTTTGCTGGATCGGAGCCCGGGGAGCGTCATCGAGCTATACGTGTGCTAAGAACTCGGAAGTGCCGGAGTAACGGTGCTTGGATCGGTTGGATTGGGAAGACGTACGACTACTTTCTCTACATTGCGTCAACGCTTCCGCTTCGGTCTACGAGGGTACGTAGACAACACTCTCCCCTCTCGTTGCTATGCATCACCATGATCTTGCATGTGCATAGGAATTTTTTTAAAATTACTACCTTCCCCAACAGGTCCAAGGCTCTCCTTCGCTTTCTTCAGAACGTGCCATTTGCAAATTGCACCTCTGGTGGACGCCATCTAGAAAATCCTTCCTGATTGCCACCTCCATAGCTCTCTTTTGGTCTGCCAGCGATGTCATCAGTTAGTATTAGTCAAGTCAGAAAAGCTTGTTCCTTCAATTCAGATTCAATTCCAGGTAAGATGTAAGAATGCATAACAACAGCCAAAAGTTGTACTAACCTGTAAGTATCGTCCTAGGCGCTGGCCCTCCCATCATACAGAAAACTCGCGGAAAACCCACTCGAAACTCTCTACTTGCTCATCGTGCATCAGGACGCACACTTGCAAACTGACTGCTCTAGGGCACTTATCCTAGATGGACAAGGCGTTCTGTCTGGCGGTGCACTCACAAGACGTAACCTGGATTTCCAGGGAAAAACAATCTATTTAAGTTGGAATAGGGGAAAACAGGAGCTCAAAAGCATGCTGGCCTAGCAGAACTACCTATTCATCTCCTTCATAATCACAGGATCGATCGCGAATCAACCTGTGGTTGAGTTGGTTAGGTGGACAGTGGTATTCCCAACCCATCAGGGTTCAAATCCTGGTGCTCGCATTTTTCCTAGATTTATTTCAGGATTTCCGGCGATGCGCTTTCAGTGGGAGGAGACGTTCCCGTCGACGACGAGGTGCCTACGGTGACTTCGTAAATCTCAAGATGATATGCCGGCTCAGTCTCTCGGAGGTGCTCATAGGGGTAGGGTATGCGTGTGTGCGTTCATAGGGGTGAGTGTATGCGCGTGTATATGAGCGCTTGTGTCTGTACTGATGCTCAAAAAAAATCACATGATCGATCATTTTAATTTTGCTTCTTCAGCAATCGCACGTATAACTACCATGGCAGTGACCTTCACAGCGTCGTAGGCCATAGAGCAGCATTCATAAAACACCTCAGGATTGGCTTCTGTACCTTTTTGTCCAACCCAGCGCCTCAGGATTGAACCTGTCCGTCGATTGCGCTGGCCTGCTCGTAGAAGCATGCCGCCGCCGGCGACCGTCGCCCTACGGCCTCCCCAGGCTAGCACCGCCAACATGCTGGCCACACCCGGAGTCCGCATTCGAGTCCGCCGGCTCATTGTTCATGGCATCACGCTGCGGGAGCACCACCAGAGGAACCGGATCTGGATAGTCCAAGCTGTCGACCAATTCTTCCCCGGAGGGGAAACCTGCAAGTCGCGGCCATGGGGGGCGGCGCAGCAAGAGTCAGCAGGTGAAACCGACAGGGGCACAGGATAACTAGCAGATCTCCAACTGCCCGGGGTTCACTTACCGGTCAACGGCATCCTCCATCGCCGGCTAGCCAGAGGAACCGTAGCATTCCACGACCTAGGGGAATGGCGGTAGCCGTCAACGGCGGCGGCTGGTTTTGAGATCCAAGCTTCTGTACCAAGGCTCAGCACAAAAAAGTAAATGTGATGGTCCACGGACCACGAATAACCTCGCGCGGCCGGCCCTCCGTCCATACGGTCTGGGCCACTTAGGCTGGTTGTAATGGAAGTATCATAACTAGTACTCTCTCCGTTCCAAAATATTTGTCTTTCTAGGTATTTCAACAAGTGACTACATATGGAGCAAAATGAATGAATCTACACTTTAAAATATGTCTACATACATCCATATGTGGTAGTACAAATGTCTAGAAAGACAAATATTTAAGAACGGAGGGAGTATCATGCATGCCAAGTAGGCAATTTTAATAATGTGGCATAGCATTAAACGAAGAAAGAGATGGTTGAGTATCATATCATGATACCGTATCATAATAAATGCAATGCTACTATGTGTCATGCATGGCAATAAATAAAGTCATCTATGATACTAAGACTAGCCACAGTGAGAGTAACTTCAGCAGTAACATCAAGTCCAACTCAGCAAATTTGCTTATGTGGCAATGAGTTAATGAAGAGAGAGATAGTTGTAGTAACTTAGCTAGTTACTGTAACATCACATATCCCAATGCAATATGAGTCTACAACCTAATAAATGAATCTTTGCATGTTACCACACTTAATTTACTACCCACTATAAAGGTAATAACATAGTCTAGGGATATGTGTATGTTACTATTCATTGTAGCTAGTCTAATACATGATACTATACATTAGGGAGGTAGTATCACACACTAGTATCATATGCATGATACTAACTTATGACACTACTCATTACAAGCAGCCTTAGCCGCACTGTTCGCTACATACCCGAGACGTATCTTGATTTTTTGATGCATTCGTGCAGGTGAGTCAGACCGAATTTTGTGGATCTCAGGACACGAACCAACGCCAGTGATTTCCGGAGCAGGTGCGCTCGAGCACCGAATCGCTGCTTCCCAACTGCACTACTTATTTTTTTAGATGAATAGGGAGGGTCTTCCCGGTTCCATTAACTACAATGAAACCATACAAGTTGTAGTTCAGTCGCTCCCAAAGGTAGCCAAATTTAAGCAATACAAGTCCGAAAAGGCGGTAAACTAAAGATATGGCGTGCATGCATGCGCAGTTGTAAGACTCATACATTCTCTCATTAGACTAAGTGGGAATTGGCTGCGACGACCAGCTGATGCTGAGCACTGACGCCGGACTTGCTCCCATTTTAGCCTCATTTTTCTTCTATTCTGTGTTGCGCCCAGGGGGTCCAGTCCTTCCCACCAATCTTGAGCTTGTCCCAGGCTCTTGGAAGCGTGTCAAAGTTCAGTCACTCGTCAGTAGAACAGGATTTCTCAAGTGTCCAGCCAGGAAGAGTGAGAAAGCTTCCAACTGGGCTTTTCCATCTCCTCCTGAAAGGATAATCCAATTCCTGATTGTAGCTTGAATTTGCCCAATCACCTGTTTGAAATATCTTCATGAAGTGTTATTAATGATCATGGAATTCCTATATTTTCACAAACACCACATGGAGGCTGCATAGGCCACATTAAGGGCGGAGTTCTTTTTATTAGCTACCCAATAATAACAATTGTTAGTAATCACCCCACTATAGTGCAAAAAAGTCTATTCATTGGGGTTTGGATGTATTTAGCTACCACACATTCAAAGAACAAATGATGGACATATTCATTATCAAAATAAAACACACAGTCAAGGGGTTTGATGATAGATCTTCTCTTTATTCCTAGCTACTTGACTCCCACTGGGGCGACATTATTATGAAAGTTTCGTGCATTCCACTCTTTCACAACTCCCAAGAGATGAACAGCATCAAGGAAGCAAAGCAGTCTTCACCGATTGGGTCTTCTTGTTAGCATTGTGGCTCCATCACTCCTTAATGAAAGGCGCATCACTTCAATCAGAAGAATGCACACCATGGGGCCAAACCAATCTTTGATCATGCGCCAACGTCTGACAATGTATCAGCATTGGAATAGAAGGTGGACGACGGCCGACTGCTGGACCTGCTTGCATTAGGGACAAAGGTTACAACTTGGCCACCCACGGCGTTGAAGCCTGTCCGCCATCCAAATCCTCCAGACATGCAAGGAACATGCATTTAGGAGGCGCTCAAATCGTCCAAATGGTCGGAATCATGAATATGTCGGTCTGGCCAAAGAACCGTGTCTCGTAGATTGCTGCTGCCAAGTACTGTTTATTAGTAGTCAACTTCCAAGTGATAGTGTCGGGCATGTCTACGTCGAGTGGACATGGGAGACCCTCTCCCAAAGGGTGACATATTCAAAGAGGTGTTCGACGGTGGTGCCCTGCAAACCGTCCACCTTGGAAGTCTAGAAGTTGTCCCGTGAAGCCAATCAAACTAGCAATTCTTCTTCTTCTTCGACAAGCCATAGATTTTAGGAGCCAGATCTTTGAGCCTAATCCCATGAAGCCAAGAAGACTCCTAAAACTACTTGGAGCTTGGTAGCCGCGGCAAAGATATCTTAATAATGAAACCGATAAAGAACACGTGTATACTACGGACGCGGCATTTCTCCCCCAGGTTTTATTCAGTTCTGTCCATTTGTTAGTGACATAGGACTTAGTTGTTCAATACTTACAGTATAATTAGTTTTGCTTTATGCCTCCATGCAAACAGACGAAAGGAAAAGGCTTGTTGTCATCAAGCTGAAATTGCTGTTACCAGATCCCGCTGTTCAGCTCTGATCGGGCGTCTTGTCGACTGTGCATCAATGCATCGTCCATGGCCCCGTCATACTCGACGTGCCCAGGAGAAGGATCTGCCGTCTTGGACCTGGATGTCTGCAGCTTTGACACGTTTTCTTCCGTGTCCCGGACCGAAGCCTCCAGCTCTCACCTTCCGTGTTCCCCTCACCGCCCCAAATTTCTCGTGATCTCTAAGGCGATCGCGCGCAGCATCCCACCGCCCACCATGCCGCCCCCGGCCGCTCCCTCCTCGTACACCAGGTACGAGATGCGCCGCCGCGACCCCAACCCGCGCGAGGCGGCGCTCCTCGTCATCGACGTGCAGGGCCACTTCGCGTCGCTGGCCGCGCCGGCCATGCCGGCCATCGCCGCCACGGTGGCGCTCTGCCGCGGCGCCGGCATGCCGGTCTTCCACACCCGCCACGTCGACCCGGAGCCCCGGAGCCGCCCGCTCGCCGAGTGGTGGGCCGGCGACCGCATCGACGCCGGGACGCCCGCCGCCGAGCTGCTCCCCGGGACCGGCCGTGCCGCCGGGGACCTCGTGGTGGAGAAGAGCACGTACAGCGCATTCGCCGGCACGGGGCTCGAGGAGAAGCTCCGCGGGATGGGCGTGGAGGAGGTGGTCGTGGCGGGCGTGATGACCAACCTGTGCTGCGAGACCACGGCGCGGGACGCGTTCGTGAGGGGCTTCCGCGTGTTCTTCTCGGCCGACGCCACGGCCACGGCCAGCCGGGACCTGCACGAGGCCACCCTCGCCAACATGGCCTACGGGTTCGCCTACATCGTCGACTGCAAGCGGCTCGAGGCGGCATTCCGGAAGCACAAGTGAAGTGCCAACACCTACCTAGCTTTGTCATAGTTCACTCTGTGCATGTGCACGACGTACTGTTCCTTCAACGTAGTGAAGTTGATCTTCCAGACTGTTGTCAGAAAGCCACTCAAAATCACCACATCGGTCCGCTCGTTTCTCTTTGGCTCCGGCATTGGCCTTGCAGATATTGTTCAGAAAGTAAAACAGGAACGCAATTACACAAGGCCAGCACAGAGTAATTTTGACACGAACAAGATGTTCATATCATTTGCAGCGAAAAAGTGTTGAGCTATTTCCACACAATCAGTTTGACTTGACATCTATATGAACATCCTCTATAACACTAAGCTCCCTAGGTTTAAATAAAAAGCTCACACTGAATTAAGGTCTCGAGCTCACATTGAATTAAGGTCTCCAATTAGAATTGAGTCACCTAATTTTGACCGGATCAACAATTTTTCAAAGCTCTATCATTCAATTCTTTATGTTATATACTATGCTTCCTAATTTTTACAGCCTCGCAATTAATTGAATTATTTAACCTAGAATTGGGTCATCCGATTTTAACCGTCTCAACAAGTTCTCAAGCTCTCTCATTCAATTCTTTTAATTCATTATGTTCCCTAATTTCAAAGCTCTTTCATTCAATTGAGGTATTCAAATTTAAATTGGTTTACAATTTTGACCAGGCCAACATTTTTTCAAATCAATCAGCAACAACCGCCCAATAAAAACATATCAATACCTCGCACCTCCCACCACCTAGAAAAGAGGAGCCGCCATGTGATATTGTAGCACCAATATAGTATATGCAACCATCCACATATAAAATTTCTCATATAAATATGTTGGTTAGCGAGTAACACAGAATCATACCACGAAAAGCCCACTAATGAACACATCATAAATAAAAGCAAATTTTCCATTCTTCCGCACCCGCCAAACTAAATATTCCGTCAGTTCCAAAACATAAGGGGTATTAGTTTTTTTAGGAAGTCAAATTTCTTTAACTTTGACCAAGTTCAAAGTAAAATTATCGTCATCCACAATATTAAACAAAAAAGTATGGAAATTCATTTCATGATTAACCTAAAAATACCGATCTGATATTATGGACTTTGATATATTTCTCTATAGATTTGATCAAAATCAAAAGGTTTGCCTTTTCAAAAAGGTAATACAACATATTTTTTAAAACAAAGTGATTAATTTTTTAACTAACCCAACAACACCAACAGTGCAGCAAAGCGTGCCAATCCTACTAGTAAGGGGTCATTTCATCACCGTTGAAACTCTGAGAACTTGCCATATATCACAATCTGCAGTTGATGAAACTAAAATTACACATTGCAGGGCACACGAGTAACACATTTCAGAATTACCTGTATTTTGGTTAATTCAGATTGTTTTTATAGCCTCATTCATAAAAAGTTATATTTTCCTAATGTTCTTGTGGAGGGAAATCCAGGCCACAAACTCACAATGCACATTACTAGATGAAGGGCTATTCAGATAACATACTTTTGGTGTAATGCAGAAAAGTATGGTTCTATCAAATGTTAGGGATCAAAATCACTCACTCATACCCCGTTTCAGTCTCCTCATGCAATAACATGAGCTCCTAACTTTGGCACAGTTCCTCTTCTGATGGCTTCACCCAATCAAATTCTTTGAGAAGCGGAAAGATCGGGGTGCATGGCTTCACCCAATCAAATTCTTCGAGAAGAGGAAAGATCGGGGTGCATGGCTTCACCCAATCAAATTCTTCGAGAAGCGGAAAGATCTGGGTGCATGGCTTCACCCAATCAAATTCTTCGAGAAGCGGAAAGATCGGGGGTGCAAAAGCAAGCATCATCGTGTTCTTCCTTTGTCCTTGGTCCCTCCTCCATCCGATTAGCTGTCTCCTTCATTTCCTTATGCCGGTGCTTCTGTTTCTTGCTCCTCTTCATCTAGTTTCTCTCCTCTGTAGCTCTTCCAACTTGTTTCTCTCATGCTCTTCCGCCTGAACCGTTAGCTCCTTTGCTGCCACATCATCGCCTCTCTCTCCTCATGATCTTGTTTCTCATGCATGGTCTTTTTCTCTTGCTCCTCTTCCTCATACATCTGGTAGAGTTTCTTGATCAGACTCTTCGGAGGAATAGTAATGTCTACGAAACCAAGACAAGTGCTGGAATACATTGTATACGAAGAATGTATAGTGTGTGAAAAACTTAATCATGTATCTTTTAAAAATGTTAATCAAGCATTTGAAAAAAATGTTACCAAATATTTTAAAAAAATTAGTCAAGCATTTGAAAAATGATAAATATATATTGAAAAAATATTGAGCATATATTCAAAAAATGTTGAACAAGTATTTGTAAAATGCTAAATGTGTATAGAAAAATGGTTGACCATGTAGTTGGAATACGTTGAACTTGTATCTAAAAATGGTAAATGTGTATAGAAAAATGTTGACCATGTATTAGCAAAAAGATAACATTGTATTTGAAAAAAAAATGTTTAGAATTTTTTTTGACCATGTATTCAGAAAATGTTGAACTTGTATTTGAAAATTGTTAATAAAGCATTCAAAAAATGTTAAATATGTATAGAAATTTTAATCTGAATACCTTGTGTGAAATTTTAATAAAGCATTCAGAAAATGTTAATCTGGTATTTGAAAATTACAAATCAATCATTTGAAAAATGTAAAAAAATTGTATAGAAAAAATATTGACCATGTATTAAAAAATGTTAAACTTGTATTTGAAAAAACTATATTAGAAAAATGTATTAGATATGTAACAAAAATGTATATTGGCAAACGGTGAAAACAAAAGAGAAAAAAAGAAAAATATATTTAAAACAAGAAAGAAATAAAGAAAAACAAATAAAACCGAAGAAGATCAAAGAAAAAGAAGGAAAATAAAAACCAAGAAATAAACGAAGAAAAACTGGTGAAGAATAAGAAAAAACTTTTAAGAAATGAAAGCTAGTGGAAACCCAACGTTTTTCCTTCAAGAAGTACGCGCCCAAGCTACACTGTACGGACTTGATGTTAGAAATATGTCCTAGAGGCAATAATAAAATTATTATTATTATATTTCCTTGTTCATGATAATCGTTTATTTTCCATGCTATAATTGTATTGACTGAAACTCAAATACATGTGTGGATAAATAGACAACAACATGTCTCTAGTGAGCCTCTACCGGACTAGCTCATTGATCAAAGATGGCTATGGTTTCCTAGCCATAGACATGAGTTGTCATTTGATAACAGGATCATATCATTAGGAAAATGATGTGCTGGACAAGACCCAAACTATAAACATAGCATATGATCGTATCAAGTTTATTGCTATCGTCTTCTGCATGTCAAGTATCTGTTCTTATAACCATGAGATCATGCAACTCACTGACACCGGAGGAATACCTTGTGTGTATCAAACATCGCAACGTAACTGGGTGACTATAAAGGTGCTCTACAGGTATCTCCGAGGGTGTCTATTGAGTTGGCATGGATCAAGACTGGGATTTGTCACTCCGTAAGGCGGAGAGGTATCTCGGGGCCCGTTCGGTAATACAACATCACAATGAGCTTGCAAGCAATGTGGCGAAGGAGTTAGCCACTGGATCTTGTATTACGGAACGAGTAAAGAGATTTTCCGGTAACGAGATTGAATTAGGTATGGAGATACCGACGATTGACATAGTGCCATGCTGTTACGTCTCCAACGTATTTATAATTTTTGATTGTTCCATGTTGTTATATTATCATTCTTGGATGTTTTATAATCATTTTATAGTCATTTTATATCATTTTTTGGGACTAACCTATTGACATAGTGTCAACTGCCAGTTGCTGTTTTTCTGCATGTTTTTTACATCGCAGAAAATCAATATCAAACGGAGTCCAAACATCACGAAACTTTTTATGGACCAGAAGACCATCAATGGGCCAGAGTAGCACCTGGGGTGCCCCGAGGAGGGCACAACCCACCAACGCGTGCCCAGGTGGGTTGTGCCCACCTCGGTGGCCTCCCGCACCCCCTCCTTACCCTATAAATTCCCAAAAATTCTAGAAACCCTTGGGGTTAACCTAGAACAGAAGTTCCGCTACGGCAAGGCTCCGTAGCCACCGAAAACAAATCTAGACCCTTTCGGGCACCCTGCCGGAGGGAGGAATCATCTCCGGTTGCCATCTTCACCATCCCGGCGGCCACCACGATAAGGAGGGAGTAGTCCACCCTCGGGGCTGAGGGTTTGTACCAGTAGCTATGTGTTTAATCTCTCTCTCTCTCTCTCTCTCGTGTTCTTGAGATGTCACGATCTTGATGTATCGCGAGTTTTGTTAATATAGTCGGATCATATGGTGTTTTCCCCTCTCTATCTTGTTGTGATGAATTGAGTTTTTCCTTTTGAGATTTCGTTGTTATTGGATTGAATACTTTTCATGGATTTGAGAACACTTGATATATGTCTTCAATTGAATACTCGTGGTGACAATGGGGTATCATATTGATTCACTTGATATATGTTTTGGCACTCAACTCGCGAATTCCCGAGGTGACATTGGGATAATCTATGCATAGGGGTTGATGCACGTTCTTGTCTTTGTTTCTCTGGTAGAAATCTTAGGGCACTCTTTGAAGTTCTTTGTGTTGGATTGAATATTATGAATCTTAATTTGCTTTGGTGTTATTTTAGTACGAACTCTAGGATAGATTGATCAGAAAGAATAGCTTTGAGGTGGTTTCATACCCGACAAACAATTCCGTCTTATGTTCTCTGCTAGATAGGAACTTTGGAGTGATTCTTCATTGCACATTGAGGGACGGTTATATGATCTAATTATATTAGCATTGTTGAGAGATTGCACTAGCGAAAGTACGGACCCTATGTCTCATTTTCAAGCATTGCAATACCGTTTTTGTGCCCGTTTACTATTTTCTACCATACTGTTTTTTATTCAGATTATAAAAATATATTTCTACCATCAATATTACATTTCTATCATCATCTCTCCGCCGAACTAGTGCACCTATACAATTTGCCATTGTATTGGGTGTGTTGGGGACATAAGAGATTTCTTGTATTTGGTTGTAGGGTCGTTTGAGAGAGACCATCTTCATCCTACACCTCTCACGGATTGATAAACCGTAGGTCATCCACTTGAGGGAAAATTGCTACTGTCCTACAAAACTCTATGCTTGGAGGCCCAACACGTGTCTACAAGAATAAAACTGCATAGTAGACATCAAAGGTGTACCCAACAGTTTCTTTTGTGTATCCTATGAAAACGCACTTTTCCGATTTGGGTTCGAGCTTATCAGGCTGAGACTTTTTTGACATAAGCATCGCAACCCCAAACTTTAAGAAACGATAGCTTAGATTTCTTGCCAAACCATAGTTCATACGATGTCGTCTCAACGGATTTAGATGGTGCCCTATTTAACGCGAATGCAGCTGTCTCTAATGCATAACCCCAAAACGATAGTGGTAAATCGGTAAGAGACATTATAGATCGCACCATCTCTAATAAAGTACGGTTACGACGTTCCGACACACCATTACACTGTGGTGTTCCAGGTGGCGTGAGTTGTGAAACTATTCCACATTATTTTAAATGAAGCCAAACTCGTAACTCAAATATTCGCCTCCACGATCAGATCGTAGAAACTTTATTTTCTTATTACGATGATTCTCCACTTCTCTCTGAAATTCTTTAAACTTTTCAAATGTTTCAGACTTGTGTTTCATTAAGTAGATATACCCATATCTGCTCAAATCATTTGTGAAGGTCAGAAAATAACAATACCCGCCGCTATCCTCAACACTCATCGGACCGGATACATCAATATGTATTATTTCCAATAAGTCAGTGGCTCGCTCCATTGTTCCGGAGAACGGAGTTTTAGTCATCTTGCCCATAAGGCATGGTTCACATGCATCAAATGATTCATAATCAAGTGATTCCAAAAGTCCATCCGCATGAAGTTTCTTCATGCGCTTTACACCAATATGATCTAAACGACAGTGCCACAAATATGTTGCACTATAATTATCAACTTGGCATCTTTTGGCATCAATATTATGAATATGTGTATCACCACGATCGAGATTCAACAAAAATAGACCACTCTTCAAGGGTGCATGACCATAAAAAATATTACTCATATAAATAGAACAACCATTATTCTCTGATTTAAATGAATAACCGTCTCGCATCAAACAAGATCCAGATATAATGTTCATGCTCAACGGTGGCACCAAATAACAATTATTAAGGTCTAAAACTAATCCCGAAGGTAGATGTAGAGGTAGCGTGCCGACGGCGATCACATCGACCTTAGAACCATTCCTGACGTGCATCGTCACCTCGTCCTTAGAAAATCTTCGTTTAATCCGTAGCCCCTGTTTCAAGTTACAAATATGAGCAACAGAACCAGTATCAAATACCTAGGCGCTACTACGAGCATTAGTAAGGTACACATCAATAACATGTATATCAAATATACATTTGTTCACTCTGCCATTCTTCTTATCCGCCAAATACTTGGGGCAGTTCCGCTTCAAGTGACAAGTCCCTTTGCAGTAGAAGCAGTTAGTTTCAGGTGTGGGTCCAGACTTGGGCTTCTTCCCGGGAGTGGCAACCTGCTTGCCATTCTTCTTGAAGTTCCCGTTCTTTCCCTTACCCTTTTTCTTGAAATTAGTGGTCTTGTTAACCATCAACACTTGATGCTCTTTCTTGATTTCTACCTTCGCAGCTTTGAGCATAGCAAAGAGCTCAGGAATTTTTTTATCCATCCTGTCGTGGAATTGTCACGGCAGATGTCCTTAGTGTCAGGACTTAGTCGCGAGGCCAACGCATCTATGTGGTAGCTTGATAGGGGTTGAGCGGGACGAGAGACGTGAGGTTTTACCCAGGTTCGGCCCCTCACGGTGGAGGTAAAAGCCTACGTCCTGCTTCATTGATATTGATGATGATGATCACGGTTACAAGAGTGCTCATCTCGAGAGCTATTGTCTAAACCTAACTTGTCCAACTTGTGAAACTTGTGAATCTTGTCCCTTTTGGGGAGCCCTGCCCCTCCTTATATATGTTGGAGGGGCGGGTTACATGTAGAGTCCTATTAGGATCAGGACTAGTCTATCTCTAATACAAACCGGATACAAGTCCAGGTCTTAGCTCCTTGTAAGATAAATGTTCCTCATGCCTTTCCTCTTAAACCGGCCCACCATTAACATAAACCGACATGCTGGGCCTTGGGCCTTGTCATCCATCTGGAACACGCGTCGGGTCACCAATGAGTCTTCAGACTTGTGAATCGTCATACTAGTGAACCGCCAGACACGTAAATCGCCAGACACGTAAACCGCTAATCACGTAAACCGCCAATCCTCTGGCGGTTTACCAATGAAACGCCTAGTCCGGCCTGGTTATACTTCCGGCCAGTTTATGCCGCGGGGTATATCCCCGACATTAGCCCCCAAGTTTAGCTTGGATTTATCCATGGTAAACTTATGCTGCAAAAATAAACACAAGAACAAATTTAACAGGTTGTGCTCCGGGTTAAGAATTCTTGTAAACCGGTACCTGATCACCCTTAAGTCCTTGTTATTTCCTCCTTTTGGGAAGTCCGGGTCAACAGACCAGCTTCATAATCAATTTGCCGACATTGGTTTGTCACAGAGAAATATTGTGAAGAATAACTCCTTTGACTCAGCTCCCAAAGCGCCGGTTTAAGAAATATGGGTCTTGAAATACTTATCTGATATTCAGCTGGTTTGAAGATGTAAAACTTGCCGGTTTAATATTACCAAAATGGCCGGTTTATAAATATTGATGGCAAATTGTTGTCGACACCGGGTCATGTAATTGATCTTCCTGATTTGCTCAAAACTGATAAAATGAAGATGTTCCTCCTTATATATGCATAATACATGTAGCCCCCAAGTCTTAAGAGGAGAACATAGTGATAACTTAAGACTTGCTCCAATAAGTGTTTCAACCTTGAAGAAATCCGATTTGTTCACCCAGTCATTAGTCATAAACTGAGTATTCCATATATGTAGCCCCCAAGTGTCGGGTTGTCATGCTTGCAGCAACCTGGGACTTGTAATTACCTGATGCTCATAAAAACTTCAACCAGTGTAGCCCCCAAGGGCCGGGTCATTATGCAATAATGAGCAAGGGCTTTGTAAATATAATCATGTAAACTTTGAACACCGACGTGTATCCCCCAAGGACCGGCTCAGTAAGATAACATTGAGCTAGGACTTGATATATACTTCAATGAAAATAACATCATATGATGTAACCCCCATCATGGGGCTTGAGCCCATGTCCACAAGGTTAAGAGCCTTGTGCTTTACCAACTGAGCAGTGGACCCTTCAATATAATGGATTAAAAGCTTTGTACCTTGAATTGTTGACAGGAGCAAGTGGTAGCCCCCAAGGGTCGGCCCATTACGATGTGATGGGTCGGGTCTTCAATAAAGTGAGCAAACAATGACTTTGCATTAGCCCCCAAGTGTCATGGTGCATGCTTGCAGCAACATGAGACTTGTGTATTTGATGTAATCCCACCTTGAATAATGTAGCCCCCAAGTGCCGGGTCGTAAGCCTGCAGCGACTCGGGACTATTCTTTCTATTGTAGAATAAATCATATCCACTGATAAAATAATAGTCACTGCGCTAAAGCAACTTTGAAAACCTTAGTCATAATATCGGTTATTGATAACCATAATAAATAATCCAGCCATGTTGGCTATTAAAGATTCGAATAAATATAACCTGGTTTGAAAACCGATTCCTGCCATATAAACCGATATATCCGTGCCCATATGATACATGCAATGATGATGTAATGATGATGTAATGTATGACACAATATATAATGATGTATGTGTATGATCAAGAGGGTTTAAGCTATGGTTCGGATACGACCAGAGCCCCCAAGTGATTTCACTGGTGGCCTTATGCCTATCAAGAGGTGTAGCTATGGTTCGGATACGACCAAGCCCCCAAGTGATTTCCCTGGTGGCCCTTATGCCTATCAAGAGGTGTAACTATGGTTCGAACCCATAGCCCCCAAGTGATGTCCCTGTTGGCTTTATGCCTATCAAGAGGTGTAGCTATGGTTCAGATATGACCAAGCCCCCAAATGATTTCCCTGGTGGCCCTTATGCCTATCAAGAGGTGTGACTATGGTTCGAACATAGCCCCCAAGTGATATTGTGAGCTGTGCTCACGGGATACCCATGTTTGAGTTGTGCTGTGCAACAGACTCTCTTTGGCCCCTTATGATCATATTGGCTTGATAGCCGGATTACCGAAGTAACCAGAGCTGTGCTCTTATGACAATATTGGCTTGATAGCCGGATCAAGAGGGTAGTAACGCCATGTTCTCTTTGGTGAATACACCTATGTTTGAACAGGAAGCCCCCAACTAATCATATGAAGATGAGCCCATAAGGCAGGACACCCATGTGTGAACCGCGCGTCAGGGCAGCAGGTCTTCTTCGGCAACCTTTAACTTTTCGCAAGAGATAAGTTCTTCTTGAACCGGGATTCTTAGACCGGATATTGAGAGTTTCAAAGCTTTGTGGGAGAGAGATGACTCTTCAACCGGATTTTGAACCGGAATCCTTCTTTTTAAGCCGGAAGTTTTCTGACAGCCTTTAAATTTGCACCAATATGGTGGTTTCGGGTCCTGCATGAGATAACTTTGCAAGCCGGAGTAATTGCTCTTTTAAAGAAAGCAATGCATAATATAAAAGTATACTGGATGAATTTCACCTGATACGTCAGGCCAGTAATTATCCATCGCAGAGTTGATGATCACCATGGTGAAGTGGAAATAAATTATGGGTGAATCCGCCGTCGGAGCAGACAGATGAGTCAGCCACGATATTATAGGCCGGTGCGGACGGGCTAGTTGTCCTCCGCATCGTAAACCGGCACGAACGGGCGAGTTAATCGCGGGCACGGTCTCGGCAAGCTGATGTAAACCGGGTCCGCAGAGGCGGCGGCTTGTGCGCTTCCATTCATCATATGATATGTCCCGGAGTATCCCCAGACAGAATATTATCAATCCGCGCTCCATATCCGTGGTATAAACCACATCTGTAGTGAATAATGGTCCTGTATATAAAAATATACAAATCAAAGTAATTTGTCCTTTGATAAAAATAATACGTGTTAATAAAACAAATTTGAGATGGATAGCACCTGATGTTTGCAGATGGCTTTGGATGATGAATGATCCGTTCACCGCAACCGAAGTGGCTGCTTAAAGCACTGTACCGGTAGACTCAGACGGACCCTTCGGATCATGTTTGACCCCTTTTTTTACGGGCCTGGACAACAGGCAGTAGAGGAAGACGATGTTCTCAGCGGTTTGTGATTTGACCGCTCCCCAATCACATAATATGCTGACGCCATTTTATTCTTCTTGAACTCAAAAATCTCCATCCATCAAACCGTGGCAGTAGCAGCGACCACAGCTCGGCAGGTCAACACCGGGCGGTTTGAGCAGCACTGTAGCAGAAACAGAAGCAAGACCAATCTGGTATGAACACCTAACTGCCGGGGCACAGCGATGAGGAGTCAAAACGACAAACGGGCGACTCGGGTGTGCGAGCACGGTTGAAACCACGGAGGCATGAGCCGGAAACAGTCGGTCAAGGCGTGAAGCGAGCGCTGGGAGCAGCAGGCGCGGGTCAGGGCAGCGCGGCCGCGCGCTGACTTGGCCCGAGGGTGAAGTAGCAGCAAAGCATAACCCGATGGCGGTTTAACAAATGCAGCAGCGGCGGATGACGGCTCAGGACGGCCGCGGCGGATCGACCAGTGGAGGCGTGCTCGGTGGCGACTCAGAGGCGTGCTCGGAGGTTAAGAGGCCGGGCCGGTTCAAGGCGAATTCGCGATGGCATCGGCCGCGGAAGCAGAAGCGGGGCCGGTTTAACCACAACGGCGGGGCCGTGGGAGCGATGGCGATTTGGCGACTTAGCGCCGAGGCGCAAGCGGCGGCTTGAGCCACGGCGGCGGCTTGCAGTGACAAAGCTGACTCAACCTGTCTCAATCCGGCGACGACGGCGACTTGATATGGCCGTAGCAACGGAAGTAACCCGGAGAGAAGGCCATGAAGGCAGAGGCCACTTGAAACTGTGAACGGGGCGGCTTAACGCGGAGATGAAGCGGCCTGGCACAGAGGCCCAGGCGGTTCGTCGACGAAGACATCGGCGACTTGATTGTTTGATGGATCGCTGTCAGCCTCAGTGGGTCGTCAACGCAGCAGAGGCGGGAGGCGAGGCCAGCCACGGCTGAGAAAGCGAGGCGGCAGCGCTGCAGAAACCCGCGGCGGGTGTGGAGACGGCCGCTCGTCAACGCAACAGACTGGAGGGCCGGCTTGGCGGTTCAGCATGACATGCCGGGGTACAGCCGTAGCGGCATGTTGCAGAAGCGACTTGACACGGCGACTCGCGCCCAGGCAGAGCTGACACAGTAGCAGACGATTTGTCAGCTCGAGGCGCCGCAGCGGCCGAGGAAGGTTAGGAGCTGAGGGCGGCTCGGAGTGAAGCGGCAAAGTCAAGGAGACTCTGAACCGGACGGACTGCGACGGCGGCGGCGTTTTGTTATGCAAGGAAGTGGCATGTCAAACATAGGAGTCCGTGTCCAGGTCGACCCCAGTTGAACAGATCGGGGTGTGGTCTTCCTTTTGGTGATTGAAAAAACTAAACCAATACTGCTAGTAGCTTCACGTACTAGTGCTAGTTGCTGACTTTGACCAAATCAATGATTAAGAAACGAATCTGAACCTTTCAAGCACCTTATACGAACAGCCGCCGTGGAGTATTATTGCAGTAGTGTCGCTTCCGTGAGAACAGTAGCATAATCAAAGTAATACTCTCTTCATTCCATAATGTAATGCCTATAGATTTTTCTAAAAGTCAAACTTTGTCAACTTTGACCAAATGTATAGAGAAAACTCTCTACATCTACAATACCAAACATGTAGATTCTGAAAATATAACTTATGATGTATCCAATGATGTGCATTTGGTATTCTAGATATACCTACTTTTCTCCATAAATATGATCAAAATTTGTAATGTTTGACTTTTGAAAATATCTATAGGCACTACATTGTGGAATGGAGGGAGTACTGCTCAGAACCGTAACAATAGATCTCTTTACGAGACCACCTCGAGGTTGGATCCTTGCTTGCCCACACGTTTGTTGATTGATCTGACATAACGCACAACGGATGCAGCATAATTCCTGCCAACCTCCGCGACAAGTGACTATAGAAAAATTGATCTTAACTTCGGACTTCGACCGATCACGTTGTGTCGGCGGCGCACAACAGAAACTCCAAATCATGAATTCGCCGGCTTCTACCGAAGATTATCTCCTGTCGAATTTTCTTCATCCAGCCAATTACGACCTTCTCAATCCCTGTGAGCGATCCCTTCAAAAACTCATCACCATCGTGCGCAGGCCCCACGGTGGGCGCCAACTGTCGTGGAATTGTCACGACAGATGTCCTTAGTGTCAGGACTTAGTCGCGAGGCCAACGCATCTATGTGGTAGCTTGAGAGGGGTTGAGCGGGACGAGAGACGCGAGGTTTTACCCAGGTTCGGCCCCTCACGGTGGGGGTAAAGCCTACGTCCTGCTTCATTGATATTGATGATGATGATCACGGTTACAAGAGTGCTCATCTCGAGAGCTATTGTCTAAACCTAACTTGTCCAACTTGTGAAACTTGTGAATCTTGTCCCTTTTGGGGAGCCCTGCCCCTCCTTATATATGTTGGAGGGGCGGGTTACATGTAGAGTCCTATTAGGATTAGGACTAGTCTATCTCTAATACAAACCGGATACAAGTCCAGGTCTTAGCTCCTTGTAAGATAAATGTTCCTCATGCCTTTCCTCTTAAACCGGCCCACCATTAACATAAACCGGCATGCTGGGCCTTGGGCCTTGTCATCCATCTGGAACACGTGCCGGGTCACCAATGAGTCTTCAGGCTCGTGAATCGTCATACTAGTGAACCGCCAGACACGTAAACCGCCAGACACGTAAACCGCCAATCACGTAAACCGCCAATCCTCTGGCGGTTTACCAATGAAACGCCTAGTCCGGCCGGGTTATACTTCCGGCCGGTTTACGCCGCGGGGTATATCCCCGACACATCCCTTGCATATTATAGTTCACCACGAAGCCTTTGTAGCTTGGTGGCAGTGGTTGAAGAACTCTGTCAATAACACTATCATCCGGAAGATTAACTTCCATCTGAGTCAAGTGGTTATGGTACCCAGACATTCTGAGTATGTGTTCACTGATAGAACTGTTCTCTTCCATCTTGCAGCTATAGAACTTGTTGGAGGCTTCATATATCTCAACTCGGGCATTTGCTTGAAATATTAACTTCAACTCCTGGAACATCTCATATGGTCCATGATGTTCAAAATGTCTTTGAAGTCCCGATTCTAAGCCGTAAAGTATGGGACATTGAACTATCCAGCAGTCATCAGACCGCGTCTGCCAGACGTTCAAAGCGTCTACATTAGCGGGAGGGGGCTTTTCACCTAGCGGTGCATCAAGGACATAATTCTTCTGTGCAGAAATGAGGATAATCCTCAAGTTACGGACCCAGTCCGTGTAGTTGCTACCACCATCTTTCAACTTAGCTTTCTCTAGGAATGCATTAAAATTCAAGGGAACGGTAGCACGGGCCATTGACCTACAACACAGATATGCAAAAACTATGAGGACTAAGTTCATGATAAATTAAGTTCAATTAATCATATTACTTAAGAACTCCCACTTAAATAGACATCCCTCTAGTCATCTAAATGATCACGATATCCTTATCAACTAAACCATGTCCGATCATCACGTGATATGGAGTAGTTTTCAATGGTGAACATCTCTATGTTCATCATATCTACTATATGATTCATGTTCGACATTTCGGTCTCCAGTGTTCCGAGGCCATGTTTGTACATGCTAGGCTCATCAAGTTTAACCCGAGTGTTCCGCATGTGCAAAACTGTCTTGCACCCGTTGTATGTGAACGTAGAGCTTATCACACACGATCATCACGTGGTGTCTCAGCATGACGAACTGTCGCGATGATGCATAGTTAGGGAGAACACTCATACCTTGAAATTTTAGTGAGGGATCATCTTATAATGCTACCACTGTACTAAGCAAAATAAGATGCCTAAAAAGATAAACATCACATGCAATCAAAATATGTGACATGATATGGCCATCATCATCTTGTGCCTTTGATCTCCATCTCCAAAGAACCGTCATGATTTCCATTGTCACCGTCTTGACACCTTGATCTCCATCATAGCGTCGTTGTCGTCTCGCCAACTATTGCTTCTACAACTATCGCTAATGCATAGTCATAAAGTAAAGCAATTACGTGGCGATTGCATTTCATACAATAAAGCGACAACCATAAGGCTCCTGCCAATTGCCGATAACTTTTACAAAACATGGTCATCTCATACAAAAACATATATCACATCATATCTTGACCATGTCACATCACAACATGCCCTGCAAAAACAAGTTAGACATCCTCCACTTTGTTGTTGCAAGTTTTACGTGGTTGCTACGGGCTTCTAGTAAGAACCGTTCTTACCTACGCATCAAAATCACAATGATGTTTCATCAAGTTTTTTGTTTTAACCTTCAACAAGGACCGGCCGTAGTCAAATTCGATTCAACTAAAGTTGGAGAAATAGACACCCGCCAGCCACCTTAATGCAAAACAAGTTGCATGTTTGTCGGTGGAACCGGTCTCATGAACGTGGCCATGTAAGGTTGGTCCGGGCCGCTTCATCCAACAATACTGCAGAGTCAAAATAAGATGTTGGTGGTAAGCAGTATGACTATCATTGCCCACAACTCTTTGTGTTCTACTCGTGTGTATCATCTACGCATTGACCTGGCTCGGATGCCACTGTTGGGGAATGTAGCATGCAATTTTAAAAAAATTCCTACGATCACGCAAGATCTAACTAGGAGATGCATAGCAACAAGAGGGGGAGAGTGTCTCCATGTACCCTCGTAGACCGAAAGCGGAAGCATTAGTTTAACGCGGTTGATGTAGTCGAACGTCTTCTCGATTCAACCGATCAAGTACGAAACGTATGACACCTCCGAGTTCTGCACACGTTCAGCTCGATGACATCCCTCGAACTCTTGATCTAGCAAAGTGTCGAGGGAGAGTTTTGTTAGCACGACGGTGTGGTGATGGTGGAGTGATCCACGCAGGGTTCGCCTAAGCACTACGACAATATGACCGGAGGAGTAAACGGTGGAGGGGGGCACCGCACACGGCTAAGAACAATTGGTGTGTCTTAGATGTGCCCCCCGCCCCCGTATATAAAGGAGGGAGAGGGGAGGAGGCTGGCCTGGGGTGCACCAAGTGGGAGGAGTCCCACTTGGACCCCTAGTCCAATTCGCCCCCTCCCCCCTTTCCTTTTACCGGAAGGGGAAAGGGGGAAGGAGAGGGAGGAGGAGAGGGAAGGGGGGGGGGGGCGTGCCCCCTCCCCTAGTCCAATTCGGACTCCTTCCTTGGGGGGCACCCCTTGTGGGCTGCCTTGCCTCCCTCCTATGGCCCATGTAGCCCATATCTTCCCCCGGGGGGTTCCGGTTGTTGGGGATCGTAGCAGAAATTTAAAATTTTCTACGCATCAGCAAGATCAATCTATGGAGTAATCTAGCAATGAGGGGAAGGAGAGTGCATCTACATACCCTTGTAGATCGCTAAGCGGAAGCGTTGCAAGAACGCGGATGAAGGAGTCGTACTCGTAGCGATTCAGATCACGGTTGATTTCGATCTAAGCACCGAACCACGGTGCCTCCGTGTTCAACACACGTGCAGCCCGGTGACGTCTCCTACGCCTTGATCCAGCAAGGGGAGAAGGAGAGGTTGGGGAAGAATCCATCCAGCAGCAGCACGATGGCATGGTGGTGAAGGAGGAGCGTGGCAATCCTGCAGGGCTTCGCCAAGCACCGCGGGAGAAGAGGAGGACTTGGGAGAGGGGAAGGGCTGCGCCAGAACTTGGGTGCGGCTGCCCTTCCACCCCCACATATATATAGGGGCAAGGGAGAGGGGGCCCGGCCCCCTCAGATCCAATCTGAGGAGGGAGCGGCGGCCAGGGGGTTGCCTTGCCCCCCATGGCAAGGTGGGCGCCCCCCCTTTAGGGTTCCCCCAAACCCTAGGTGCATGGGCCCTAGGGGGGAAGGCGCCCAGCCCACTAAGGGGCTGGTCCTGTTGGGGAACGTAGTAATTTCGAAAATTTTCCTACGCACACACAAGATCATGGTGATGCATAGCAACGAGGGGGAGAGTGTTGTCTACGTACCAACGCAGACCGACTGCGGAAGCGATCACACAACGTAGAGGAAGTAGTCGTACGTCTTCTTCCCGATCCGACCGATCCAAGCACCGTTACTCCGGCACCTCCGAGTTCTTAGCACACGTTCAGCTCGATGACGATCCTCGGGCTCCGATCCAGCAAAGCGTCGAGGAAGAGTTCCGTCAGCACGACGGCGTGGTGACGATCTTGATGTACTACCGACGCAGGGCTTCGCCTAAGCACTGTAACGGTATGATCGAGGTGGAATTTGGTGGCAGGGGGCACCGCACACGGCTAAGGAACGATCTCAAGGATCAACTTGTGTGTCTATGGGGTGCCCCTGCCCCTGTATATAAAGGATGGAGGAGGAGGAGGCCGGCCAAGGCAAAGGTGCGGCCAGGATAGGGAGTCCTACTAGGACTCCAAGTCCTAGTAGGAGTCCACCAAAAGGGGAGGAAGGGAGAAGGAATAGGAGGAGAAGGAGAGCTGGCCGGCCCCCTTTTCCCTAGTCCAATTCGGACCAAAGGGGAGGGGGGGCGCAGCAGCCTTTTCCTCTTCCCACTAAAGCCCATCAAGGCCCATTACTTCTCCCGTAACTACCCGGTACTCCGAAAAATACCCGAATCACTCGGAACCTTTCCGATGTCCGAATATAGTCGTCCAATATATCAATCTTTACGTCTCGACCATTTCGAGACTCCTCGTCATGTCCCCGATCTCATCCGGGACTCCGAACTCCTTCAGTACATCAATACTCATAAACTCATAATATAACTGTCATCGAAACCTTAAGCATGCGGACCCTACGGTTCGAGAACAATGTAGACATGACCGAGACACGTCTCCGGTCAATAACCAATAGCGGGACCTGGATGCCCATATTGGCTCCTACATATTCTACGAAGATCTTTATCGGTCAGACCGCATAACAACATACGTTGTTCCCTTTGTCATCGGTATGTTACTTGCCCGAGATTCGATCGTCGGTATCCAATACCTAGTTCATGTTGGTGAACGTAGTAATTTCGAAAATTTTCCTACGCACACGCAAGATCATGGTGATGCATAGCAACGAGGGGGAGAGTATTTTCTACGTACCAACGCAGACCGACTGCGGAAGCGATCTCACAACGTAGAGGAAGTAGTCGTACGTCTTCTTCCCGATCCGACCGATCCAAGCACCGTTACTCCGGCACCTCCGAGTTCTTAGCACACGTTCAGCTCGATGACGATCCTCGGGCTCCGATCCAGCAAAGCGTCGAGGAAGAGTTCCGTCAGCACAACGGCGTGGTGACGATCTTGATGTACTACCGACGCAGGGCTTCGCCTAAGCTGTACAACGATATGACCGAGGTGGAATTTGGTGGCAGGGGCACCGCACACGGCTAAGGAACGATCAACAATGATCAACTTGTGTGTCTATGGGGTGCCCCCTGCCCCCGTATATAAAGGAGCAGGGGAAGGGGTTCGGCCGGCTAGGGAGAGAGGCGCAGGAGGAGTCCTACTCCTATCGGGAGTAGGACTCCTCCCCAATCCTATTCCTAATAGGACTCTCCAAAGAGAAGAGAGAAGAGAGGGGGGCCGGCCCCTTCTCCTAGTCCTAATAGGACTAGGGAAGGGGGGGAGGCGCGCAGCCCTTGTGGGCAGCCCCTTTTCACTTTTCCACTAAGGCCCAATAGGCCCATTTGCCTCCCGGGGGGGTTCCGGTAACCCTCCCGGTATTCCGGTAAAATCCCGATTTCACCCGGAACACTTCCGGTGTCCAAACATAGGCTTCCAATATATCAATCTTTACGTCTCGACCATTTCGAGACTCCTCGTCATGTCCGTGATCACATCCGGGACTCCGAACAACCTTCGGTACATCAAAATGCATAAACTCATAATAACTATCATCGTAACGTTAAGCGTGCGGACCCTACGGTTCGAGAACAATGTAGACATGACCGAGACATGTCTCCGGTCAATAACCAATAGCGGGACCTGGATGCCCATATTGGCTCCTACATATTCTACGAAGATCTTTATCGGTCAGACCGCATAACAACATACGTTGTTCCCTTTGTCATCGGTATGTTACTTGCCCGAGATTCGATCGTCGGTATCCAATACCTAGTTCAATCTCGTTACTGGCAAGTCTCTTTACTCGTTCCGTAATACATCATCTCATAACTAACATCTTAGTTATTATGCTTGCAAGGCTTATGTGATGTGTATTACCGAGAGGGCCCAGAGATACCTCTCCGACAATCGGAGTGACAAACCCTAATCTCGAAATACGCCAACCCAACATCCACCATTGGAGACACCTGTAGTACTCCTTTATAATCACCCAGTTACGTTGTGACGTTTGGTAGTACCCAAAGTGTTCCTCCGGTAAACGGGAGTTGCATAATCTCATAGTTATAGGAACATGTATAAGTCATGAAGAAAGCAATAGCAACATACTAAACGATCGGGTGCTAAGCTAATGGAGTGGGTCATGTCAATCATATCATTCAACTAATGATGTGACCTCGTTAATCAAATAACAACTCTTTGTTCATGGTTAGGAAACATAACCATCTTTGATTAACGAGCTAGTCAAGTAGAGGCATACTAGTGACACTCTGTTGGTTTATGTATTCACACATGTATTATGTTTCCGGTTAATACAATTCTAGCATGAATAATAAACATTTATCATGATATAAGGAAATAAATAATAACTTTATTATTGCCTCTAGGGCATATTTCCTTCAGTCTCCCACTTGCACTAGAGTCAATAATCTAGATTACACAGTAATGATTCTAACACCCATGGAGCCTTGGTGCTGATCATGTTTTGCTCGTGGAAGAGGCTTAGTCAACGGGTCTGCAACATTCAGATCCGTATGTATCTTGCAAATCTCTATGTCTCCCACCTGGACTAAATCCCGGATGGAGTTGAAGCGTCTTTTGATGTGTTTGGTTCTTTTGTGAAATCTGGATTCCTTTGCCAAGGCAATTGCACCAGTATTGTCACAGAAGATTTTCATTGGACCCGATGCACTAGGTATGACACCTAGATCGGATATGAACTCCTTCATCCAGACTCCTTCGTTCGCTGCTTCCGAAGCAGCTATGTACTCCGCTTCACATGTAGATCCCGCTACGACGCTTTGTTTAGAACTGCACCAACTGACAGCTCCACCGTTTAAAGTAAACACGTATCCGGTTTGCGATTTAGAATCATCCGGATCAGTGTCAAAGCTTGCATCAACGTAACCTCTTACGGTGAGCTCTTTGTCACCTCCATATACGAGAAACATATCCCTAGTCCTTTTCAGGTATTTCAGGATGTTCTTGACCGCTGTCCAGTGATCCACTCCTGGATTACTTTGGTACCTCCCTGCTAAACTTATAGCAAGGCACACATCAGGTCTGGTACACAGCATTGCATACATGATAGAGCCTATGGCTGAAGCATAGGGAACATCTTTCATTTTCTCTCTATCTTCTGCAGTGGTCGGGCATTGAGTCTGACTCAACTTCACACCTTGTAACACAGGCAAGAACCCTTTCTTTGCTTGATCCATTTTGAACTTCTTCAAAATCTTGTCAAGGTATGTGCTTTGTGAAAGTCCAATTAAGCGTCTTGATCTATCTCTATAGATCTTTATGCCTAATATGTAAGCAGCTTCCCCGAGGTCTTTCATCGAAAAACTTTTATTCAAGTATCCCTTTATGCTATCCAGAAATTCTATATCATTTCCAATCAGCAATATGTCATCCACATATAATATCAGAAATGCTACAGAGCTCCCACTCACTTTCTTGTAAATACAGGTTTCTCCAAAAGTCTGTATAAAGCCAAATGCTTTGATCACACTATCAAAGCATTTATTCCAACTCCGAGATGCTTGCACCAGTCCATAAATGGATCGCTGGAGTTTGCACACTTTGTTAGCTCCCTTCGGATCGACAAAACCTTCTGGTTGCATCATATACAACTCTTCTTCCAGAAATCCATTCAGGAACGCAGTTTTGACATCCATTTGCCATATTTCATAATCATAAAATGCGGCGATTGCTAACATGATTCTGACGGACTTAAGCATCGCTACGGGTGAGAAGGTCTCATCATAGTCAACCCCTTGAACTTGTCGAAAACCTTTTGCGACAAGTCGAGCTTTATAGACAGTAATATTACCGTCAGCGTCAGTCTTTTTCTTGAAGATCCATTTATTCTCAATTGCTTGCCGATCATCGGGCAAGTCAACCAAAGTCCATACTTTGTTCTCATACATGGATCCCATCTCAGATTTCATGGCCTCAAGCCACTTTGTGGAATCTGGGCTCACCATCGCTTCTTCATAGTTTGTAGGTTCATCATGATCTAGCAGCATGACTTCCAGAACCGGATTACCGTACCACTCTGGTGCGGATCTCACTCTGGTTGATCTACGTGGTTCAGTAGTATCTTGCCTTGAAGTTTCATGATCATCATCATTAGCTTCCTCACTAATTGGTATAGGTGTCGCAGAAACAGTTTTCTGTGATGTACTATTTTCCAATAAGGGAGCAGGTACAGTTACCTCGTCAAGTTCTACTTTCCTCCCACTCACTTCTTTCGAGAGAAACTCCTTCTCTAGAAATGATCCATTCTTAGCAACGAATGTCTTGCCTTCGGATCTGTGATAGAAGGTATACCCAATAGTTTCCTTTGGGTATCCTATGAAGACACATTTTTCCGCTTTGGGTTCGAGCTTATCAGGTTGATGCTTTTTCACATAAGCATCGCAGCCCCAAACTTTAAGAAACGACAACTTTGGTTTCTTGCCAAACCATAGTTCATAAGGCGTCGTCTCAACGGATTTTGATGGTGCCCTATTTAACGTGAATGCGGCCGTCTCTAAAGCATAACCCCAAAACGATAGCGGTAAATCAGTAAGAGACATCATAGATCGCACCATATCTAGTGAAGTACGATTACGACGTTCGGACACACCATTATGCTGTGGTGTTCCGGGTGGCGTGAGTTGTGAAACTATTCCACAATTTTTCAAATGTATACCAAACTCGTAACTCAAATATTCTCCTCCACGATCAGATCGTAAAAACTTTATTTTCTTGTTACGATGATTTTCAACTTCACTCTGAAATTCCTTGAACTTTTCAAATGTTTCAGACTTATGTTTCATTAAGTAGATATACCCGTATCTGCTTAAATCATCTGTGAAGGTGAGAAAATAACGATATCCGCCACGAGCCTCAATATTCATCGGACCACATACATCGGTATGTATGATTTCCAACAAATCTGTTGCTCTCTCCATAGTACCGGAGAACGGTGTTTTAGTCATCTTGCCTATGAGGCACGGTTCGCAAGTACCAAGTGATTCATAATCAAGTGGTTCCAAAAGCCCATCAGTATGGAGTTTCTTCATGCGCTTTACACCGATATGACCTAAACGGCAGTGCCACAAATAAGTTGCACTATCATTATCAACTCTGCATCTTTTGGCTTCTACATTATGAATATGTGTATCACTGCTATCGAGATTAAATAAGAATAGACCACTCTTCAAGGGTGCATGACCATAAAAGATATTACTCATATAAATAGAACAACCATTATTCTCTGATTTAAATGAATAACCGTCTCGCATCAAACAAGATCCAGATATAATGTTCATGCTCAATGCTGGCACCAAATAACAATTATTTAGGTCTAATATTAATCCCGAAGGTAGATGTAGAGGTAGCGTGCCGACCGCGATCACATCGACTTTGGAACCGTTCCCCACGCGCATCGTCACCTCGTCCTTTGCTAGCGTCCGCTTATTCCGTAGTCCCTGTTTCGAGTTGCAAATATTAGCAACAGAACCAGTATCAAATACCCGGGTGCTATTGCGAGCTCTAGTAAGGTACACATCAATAACATGTATATCACATATACCTTTGTTCACCTTGCCATCCTTCTTATCCGCCAAATACTTGGGGCAGTTCCGCTTCCAGTGACCAGTCTGCTTGCAGTAGAAGCACTCAATTTCAGGCTTAGGTCCAGACTTGGGTTTCTTCTCCTGAGCAGCAACTTGCTTGCTGTTCTTCTTGAAGTTCCCCTTCTTCTTCCCTTTGCCCTTTTTCTTGAAACTAGTGGTCTTGTTGACCATCAACACTTGATGCCCCTTCTTGATTTCTACCTCCGCAGCTTTCAGCATTGCGAAGAGGTCCGGAATAGTCTTGTTCATCCCTTGCATATTATAGTTCATCACGAAGCTCTTGTAGCTTGGTGGCAGTGATTGGAGAATTCTGTCAATGACGCAATCATCTGGAAGATTAACTCCCATCTGAATCAAGTGATTATTATACCCAGACATTTTGATTATATGCTCACTGACAGAACTGTTCTCCTCCATCTTGCAGCTATAGAACTTATTGGAGACTTCATATCTCTCAATTCGGGCATTTGCTTGAAATATTAACTTCAACTCCTGGAACATCTCATATGCTCCATGACGTTCAAAACGTCGTTGAAGTCCCGATTCTAAGCCGTAAAGCATGGCACACTGAACTATCGAGTAGTCATCAGCTTTGATCTGCCAGATGTTCATAACATCTGGTGTTGCTCCAGCAGCAGGCCTGGCACCCAGCGGTGCTTCCAGGACGTAATTCTTCTGTGCAGCAATGAGGACAATCCTCAGGTTACGGACCCAGTCCGTGTAATTGCTACCATCATCTTTCAACTTTGCTTTCTCAAGGAACGCATTAAAATTCAACGAAACAACAGCACGAGCCATCTATCTACAATCAACATAAACAAGCAAGATACTATCAGGTACTAAGTTCATGATAAGTTTAAGTTCAGTTAATCAAATTACTTAAGAACTCCCACTTAGATAGACATCCCTCTAATCCTCTAAGTGATCACGTGATCCAAATCAACTAAACCATAACCGATCATCACGTGAGATGGAGTAGTTTTCAATGGTGAACATCGTTATGTTGATCATATCTACTATATGATTCACGCTCGACCTTTCGGTCTCTGTGTTCTGAGGCCATATCTGCATATGCTAGGCTTGTCAAGTTTAACCTGAGTATTCTGCGTGTGCAAAACTGGCTTGCACCCGTTGTAGATGGACGTAGAGCTTATCACACCCGATCATCACGTGGTGTCTGGGCACGACGAACTTTGGCAACGGTGCATACTCAGGGAGAACACTTCTTGATAATTTAGTGAGAGATCATCTTATAATGCTACCGTCAATCAAAGCAAGATAAGATGCATAAAAGGATAAACATCACATGCAATCAATATAAGTGATATGATATGGCCATCATCATCTTGTGCTTGTGATCTCCATCTCCGAAGCACCGTCATGATCAGCATCGTCACCGGCGCGACACCTTGATCTCCATCATAGCATCATTGTCGTCTCGCCAATCTTATGCTTCCACGACTATCACTACCGCTTAGTAATAAAGTAAAGCATTACATCACGATTGCATTGCATACAATAAAGCGACAACCATATGGCTCCTGCCAGTTGCCGATAACTCGGTTACAAAACATGATCATCTCATACAATAAAATCAGCATCATGCCTTGACCATATCACATCACAACATGCCCTGCAAAAACTAGTTAGACGTCCTCTACTTTGTTGTTGCAAGTTTTACGTGGCTGCTACGGGCTTAAGTAAGAACTCATCTCACCTACGCATCAAAACCACAACGATAGTTCGTCAAATAGACTCCGTTTTAACCTTCTCAAGGACCGGGCGTAGCCACACTTGGTTCAACTAAAGTTGGAGAGACAGTCTTCCGCAAGCCATCTATGTGCAAAGCACGTCGAGGGAACCGGTCTCGCGTAAGAGTACGCGTAAGGTTGGTCCGGATCGTCTCGTCCAACAATACCGCCGAACCAAAGTATGACATGCTGGTTGGCAGTATGACTTGTATCGCCCACAACTCACTTGTGTTCTACTCGTGCAAATAACATCAAACCATAAAAACCTAGGCTCGGATGCCACTATTGGTGAACGTAGTAATTTCGAAAATTTTCCTACGCACACGCAAGATCATGGTGATGCATAGCAACGAGGGGGAGAGTATTGTCTACGTACCAACGCAGACCGACTGCGGAAGCAATCTCACAACGTAGAGGAAGTAGTCGTACGTCTTCTTCCCGATCCGACCGATCCAAGCACCGTTACTCCGGCACCTCCGAGTTCTTAGCACACGTTCAGCTCGATGACGATCCTCGGGCTCCGATCCAGCAAAGCGTCGAGGAAGAGTTCCGTCAGCACAACGGCGTGGTGACGATCTTGATGTACTACCGACGCAGGGCTTCGCCTAAGCTGTACAACGATATGACCAAGGTGGAATTTGGTGGCAGGGGGCACCGCACACGGCTAAGGAACGATCAACAATGATCAACTTGTGTGTCTATGGGGTGCCCCCTGCCCCCGTATATAAAGGAGCAGGGGAAGGGGTTCGGCCGGCTAGGGAGAGAGGCGCAGGAGGAGTCCTACTCCTACCGGGAGTAGGACTCCCCCCAATCCTATTCCTAATAGGACTCTCCAAAGAGAAGAGAGAAGAGAGGGGGGGCGGCCCCTTCTCCTAGTCCTAATAGGACTAGGGAAGGGGGGGAGGCGCGCAGCCCTTGTGGGCAGCCCCTTTTCACTTTTCCACTAAGGCCCAATAGGCCCATTTGCCTCCCGGGGGGGTTCCGGTAACCCTCCCGGTATTCCGGTAAAATCCCGATTTCACCCGGAACACTTCCGGTGTCCAAACATAGGCTTCCAATATATCAATCTTTACGTCTCGACCATTTCGAGACTCCTCGTCATGTCCGTGATCACATCCGGGACTCCGAACAACCTTCGGTACATCAAAATGCATAAAATCATAATAACTGTCATCGTAACGTTAAGCGTGCGGACCCTACGGTTCGAGAACAATGTAGACATGACCAAGACATGTCTCCGGTCAATAACCAATAGCGGGACCTGGATGCCCATATTGGCTCCTACATATTCTACGAAGATCTTTATCGGTCAGACCGCATAACAACATACGTTGTTCCCTTTGTCATCGGTATGTTACTTGCCCGAGATTCGATCGTCGGTATCCAATACCTAGTTCAATCTCGTTACTGGCAAGTCTCTTTACTCGTTCCGTAATACATCATCTCATAACTAACATCTTAGTTATTATGCTTGCAAGGCTTATGTGATGTGTATTACCGAGAGGGCCCAGAGATACCTCTCCGACAATCGGAGTGACAAACCCTAATCTCGAAATACGCCAACCCAACATCCACCATTGGAGACACCTGTAGTACTCCTTTATAATCACCCAGTTACGTTGTGACGTTTGGTAGTACCCAAAGTGTTCCTCCGGTAAACGGGAGTTGCATAATCTCATAGTTATAGGAACATGTATAAGTCATGAAGAAAGCAATAGCAACATACTAAACGATCGGGTGCTAAGCTAATGGAGTGGGTCATGTCAATCAGATCATTCAACTAATGATGTGACCTCGTTAATCAAATAACAACTCTTTGTTCATGGTTAGGAAACATAACCATCTTTGATTAACGAGCTAGTCAAGTAGAGGCATACTAGTGACACTCTGTTGGTTTATGTATTCACACATGTATTATGTTTCCGGTTAATACAATTCTAGCATGAATAATAAACATTTATCATGATATAAGGAAATAAATAATAACTTTATTATTGCCTCTAGGGCATATTTCCTTCAGTTCAATCTCGTTATCGGCAAGTCTCTTTACTCGTTCCGTAATACATCATCTCACAACTAACATATTAGTTGCAGTGCTTGCAAGGCTTATGTGATGTGCATTACCGAGAGGGCCCAGAGATACCTCTCAGACATTCGGAGTGACAAATCCTTATCTCGAAATACGCCAACCCAACATCTACCTTTGGAGACACCTGTAGTACTCCTTTATAATCACCCAGTTACGTTGTGACGTTTGGTAGCACCCAAAGTGTTCCTCCGGTAAACGGGAGTTGCATAATCTCATAGTCATAGGAACATGTATAAGTCATGAAGAATAGCAACATACTAAACAATCGGGTGCTAAGCTAATGAAATGGGTCATGTCAATCAGATCATTCAACTAATGATGTGACCTCATTAATCAAATAACAACTCTTTGTGCATGGTTAGGAAACATAACCATCTTTGATTAACGAGCTAGTCAAGTAGAGGCATACTAGTGACACTCTGTTTGTCTATGTATTCACACATGTATTATGTTTCCGGTTAATACAATTCTAGCATGAATAATAAACATTTATCATGATATAAGGAAATAAATAATAACTTTATTATTGCCTCTAGGGCATATTTCCTTCAGTCTCCCACTTGCACTAGAGTCAATAATCTAGTTCACATCGCCATGTGATTTAGCAGCAATAGTTCACATCACCATGTGATTAACACCCATAGTTCACATCGTCATGTGACCAAGACTCAAAGGGTTTACTAGAGTCAGTAATCTAGTTCACATCTCTATGTGATTAACGCCCAAAGAGTACTAAGGTGTGATCATGTTTTGCTTGTGAGATAATTTTAGTCAACGGGTCTGTCACATTCAGATCCGTAAGTATTTTGCAAAATTCTTTGTCTATAATGCTCTGCACGGAGCTACTCTAGCTAATTGCTCCCACTTTCAATATGTATCCAGATTGAGACTTTTAGATTCATCTGGATCAGTGTCAAAAACTTGCATCGACGTAACCCTTTACGACGAACCTTTTTGTCACGTCCATAATCGAGAAACATATCCTTATTTCACTAAGGATAATTCTGACCGCTGTCCAGTGATCTACTCCTAGATCACTATTGTACTCCCTTGCCAAATCAGTGCAGGGTATACAATAGATCTGGTACATAGCATGGCATACTTTATAGAACCTATGAATGAGGCATAGGGAATGACTTTCATTCTCTTTCTATCTTCTGCCGTGGTCGGGCTTTGAGTCTTTACTCAACTTCACACCTTGTAACACAGGCAAGAAACCTTTTCTTTGACTGTTCCATTTTGAACTACTTCAAAATCTTGTCAAGGTATGTACTTATTGAAAAACTTATCAAGCGTCTTGATCTATCTCTATAGATCTTGAAGCTCAATATGTAAGCAGCTTTACCGAAGTCTTTCTTTGAAAAACTCCTTTCAAACACTCCTTTTATGCTTTATAGAATAATTCTACATTATTTCCGATCAACAATATGTCATTCACATATACTTGTCAGAAACGCTGTAGTGCTCCCACTCACTTTCTCGTAAATACAGGCTTCACCGCAAGTTCTGTATAAAACTATATGCTTTGATCAACTCATCAAAGCGTATATTCCAACTCCGAGATGCTTGCACCAGTCCACAGATAGATCGCTGGAGCTTGCATATTTAGTTAACACCTTTAGGATCGACAAAACCTTCTAGTTGCATCGTATACAACTCTTCTTTAGCAAATCCATTAAGGAATGCAGTTTTGTTTATCCATTTGCCAGATTTCATAAAATGCGGCAATTGCTAACATGATTCGGACAGACTTAAGCATAGATACGAGTGAGAAAATCTCATCGTAGTCAACACCTTGAACTTGTCGAAAACCTTTTGCGACAATTCTAGCTTTGTAGATAGTAACACTACTATCAGCGTCCGTCTTCCTCTTGAAGATCCATTTATTTTCTATGGCTTGCCGATCATCGGGCAAGTCAACCAAAGTCCATACTTTGTTCTCATACATGGATCATATCTCAGATTTCATGGCTTCAAGCCACTTTGCGGAATCTGGGCTCACCATCGCTTCTTCATAGTTCATAGGATCATTATGATCTAGTAGCATGACTTCCAGAACAGGATTACCGTACCACTCTGGCGCGGATCTTTACTCTGGTTGATCTACGAGGTTCAGTAGTGTCTTGTTCTGAAGTTTCATGATCATCATCATTAGCTTCCTCACTAACTGGTGTAGGTGTCACAGAAACATTTTTCTGTGATGTACTACTTTCCAATAAGGGAGCAGGTACAGTTACCTCGTCAAGTTCTACTTTCCTCCCACTCACTTCTTTCGAGAGAAACTCCTTCTCCAGAAAGTTTCCGAATTTAGCAACAAAAGTCTTGCCTTCGGATCTGTGATAGAAGGTGTATCCAATAGTTTCCTTTGGATATCCTATGAAGACGCACTTCTCCGATTTGAGTTTTGAGCTTATCAGGATGAAAATTTTCATATAAGCATCGCAACCCCAAACTTCAAGAAACGACAACTTCGGTTTCTTGCCAAACCATAGTTCATAAGGCGTCGTCTCGACGGATATAGATGGTGCCCCTTTTTAACGTGAATGCAGCTGTCTCTAATGCATGACCCCAAAAACAATAGTGGTAAATCGGTAAGAGACATCATAGATTGCACTATATCCAATAAAGTACGGTTATGACGTTCGGACACACCATTATGATGTGGTGTTCCAGGTGGCGTGAGTAGTTCACATTGTTTTAACTGAAGACCAAACTCGTAACTCAAATATTTGTCTCCGCGATCAGATCGTAGAAACTTTATTTTCTTGTCACGATGTTTTTCACTTCACTCTGAAATTCTTTGAACTTTTCAAATGTTTCAGACTTATGTTTCATCAAGTAGATATACTCATATCTGCTCAAATCATTTGTGAAGATCAGAAAATAATGATACCTGTCGCGAGCCTCAATATTCATCGGACCACATACATCAGTATGTATGATTTCCAACAAATCTTTTCTCGCTCCATTGTTCCAGAGAACGGCGTTTTAGTCATCTTGCCCAAAAGGCATGGTTCGCAAGCATCAAGTGATTCATAATCAAGTGATTCTGAAAGCCCATCAGCATGGAGTTTCTTCATGCGCTTTATACCAATATGACCTAAACAGCAGTGCCACAAATAAGTTGCACTATCATTATTAACTTTGCATCTTTCGGTTTCAATATTATGAATATGTGTATTATTAAGATCGAGATCCAATGAACTATTTTCATTAGGTGTGTAACCATATTAGGTTTTATTCATGTAAACAGAACAACAATTTATTCTCTTACTTAAATGAATAACCGTATTACAATAAACATGATCAAATCATATTCATGTTCAACGCAAACACCAAATAACACTTATTTAGGTTCAACACTAATCCCGAAATTATAGGGAGTGTGCGATGATGATCATATCAATCTTGGAACCACTTCCAACACACATCGTCACTTCACCCTTAACTAGTCTCTATTTATTCTGCAACTCCCGTTTCGAGTTACTACTCTTAGCAACTGAACTAGCATCAAATACTAAGGGGTTGCTATAAACACTAGTAAAGTACACATCAATAACATGTATATCAAATATACTTATGTTCACTTTGCCATCCTTCTTATCCGCCAATCACTTGGGGTAGTTCCGCTTCCAGTGACCAATCCCTTTGCAGTAGAAGCACTTAGTCTCAGGCTTAGGATCAGACTTGGGCTTCTTCACTTGAGCAGCAACTTGCTTGCCATTCTTCTTGAAGTTCCCCTTCTTCCCTCTGCCCTTTTCTTGAAACTAGTGGTCTTGTCCACCATCAACACTTGATGTTTTTCTTGATTTCTACCTTCATTGATTTCAGCATCACGAAGAGCTTGGGAGTTGTTTCCGTTATCCCTTGCATATTATAGTTCATCACGAAGTTCTGCTAACTTGGTGATGGTGACTAGAGAATTCTGTCAATCACTATCTTATCTGGAAGATTAACTCCCACTTGATTCAAGCGATTGTAGTACCCAGACAATCTGAGCACATGCTCACTAGTTGAGCGATTCTCCTCCATCTTTTAGCTATAGAACTTGTTGGAGACTTCATATCTCTCAACTCGGGTATTTGCTTGAAATATTAACTTCAACTCCTGGAACATCTCATATGGTCCATGACGTTCAAAATGTCTTTGAAGTCCCGATTCTAAGCCATTAAGCATGGTGCACTAAACTATCAAGTAGTCATCATATTGAGCCAGCCAAACGTTCATAACGTCTGCATCTGCTCCTGCAATAGGTCTGTCACCTAGTGGTGCATCAAGGACATAATTCTTCTGTGCAGCAATGAGGATAAACCTCAGATCACGGATCCAATCTGCATCATTGCTACTAACATCTTTCAACATAATTTTCTCTAGGAACATATCAAAATAAACACAGGGAAGTAACAACGCGAGCTATTGATCTACAACATAATTTGCAAAATACTACCAGGACTAAGTTCATGATAAATTTAAGTTCAATTTAATCATATTACTTAAGAACTCCCACTTAGATAGACATCCCTCTAATCCTCTAAGTGATCACGTGATCCAAATCAACTAAACCATGACCGATCATCACGTGAGATGGAGTAGTTTTCAATGGTGAACATCGTTATGTTGATCATATCTACTATATGATTCACGCTCGACCTTTCGGTCTCTGTGTTCCGAGGCCATATCTGTATATGCTTGGCTCGTCAAGTATAACCTGAGTATTCTGCGTGTGCAACTGTTTTGCACCCGTTGTATTTGAACGTAGAGCCTATCACACCCGATCATCACGTGGTGTCTCAGCACGAAGAACTTTTGCAACGGTGCATACTCAGGGAGAACACTTCTTGATAATTTAGTGAGAGATCATCTTATAATGCTACCGTCAATCAAAGCAAGATAAGATGCATAAAAAGATAAACATCACATGCAATCAATATAAGTGATATGATATGGCCATCGTCATCTTGTGCTTTGTGATCTCCATCTCCGAAGCACCGTCATGATCACCATCGTCACCGGCGCGACACCTTGATCTCCATCGTAGCATCGTTGTCGTCTCGCCAATCTTATGCTTCCACGACTATCACTACCGCTTAGTAATAAAGTAAAGCATTACATCGCGATTGCATTGCATACAATAAAGCGACAACCATATGGCTCCTGCCAGTTGCCGATAACTCAGTTACAAAACATGATCATCTCATACAATAAAATCAGCATCATGCCTTGACCATATCACATCACAACATGCCCTACAAAAACAAGTTAGACGTCCTCTACTTTGTTGTTGCAAGTTTTACGTGGCTGCTACGCGCTTAAGTAAGAACTTATCTCACCTACGCATCAAAACCACAACGATAGTTCGTCAAATAGACTCCGTTTTAACCTTCTCAAGGACCGGGCGTAGCCACACTTGGTTCAACTAAAGTTGGAGAGACAGTCTTCCGCAAGACATCTATGTGCAAAGCACGTCGAGGGAATCGGTCTCGCGTAAGAGTACGCGTAAGGTTGGTCCGGATCGTCTCGTCCAACAATACCGCCAAACCAAAGTATGACATGCTGGTAGGCAGTATGACTTGTATCGCCCACAACTCACTTGTGTTCTACTCGTGCAAATAACATCAAACCATAAAAACCTAGGCTCGGATGCCACTGTTGGGGAACGTAGTAATTTCGAAAATTTTCCTACGCACACACAAGATCATGGTGATGCATAGCAACGAGGGGGAGAGTGTTGTCTACGTACCAACGCAGACCGACTGCGGAAGCGATCACACAACGTAGAGGAAGTAGTCGTACATCTTCTTCCCGATCCGACCGATCCAAGCACTGTTACTCCGGCACCTCCGAGTTCTTAGCACACGTTCAGCTCGTTGACGATCCTCGGGCTCCGATCCAGCAAAGCGTCGAGGAAGAGTTCCGTCAGCACGACGGCGTGGTGACGATCTTGATGTACTACCGACGCAGGGCTTCGCCTAAGCACTGTAACGGTATGATCGAGGTGGAATTTGGTGGCAGGGGGCACCGCACACGGCTAAGGAACGATCTCAAGGATCAACTTGTGTGTCTATGGGGTGCCCCCTGCCCCTGTATATAAAGGATGGAGGAGGAGGAGGCCGGCCAAGGCAAAGGTGCGGCCAGGATAGGGAGTCCTACTAGGACTCCAAGTCCTAGTAGGAGTCCACCAAAAGGGGAGGAAGGGAGAAGGAATAGGAGGAGAAGGAGAGGTGGCCGGCCCCCTCTTCCCTAGTCCAATTCGGACCAAAGGGGAGGGGGGGCGCAGCAACCTTTTCCTGTTCCCACTAAAGCCCATCAAGGCCCATTACTTCCGTAACTACCCGGTACTCCGAAAAATACCCGAATCACTCGGAATCTTTCCGATGTCCGAATATAGTCGTCCAATATATCAATCTTTACGTCTCGACCATTTCGATACTCCTCGTCATGTCCCCGATCTCATCCCGGACTCCGAACTCCTTCAGTACATCAATACTCATAAACTCATAATATAACTGTCATCGAAACCTTAAGCGTGCGGACCCTACGGTTCGAGAACAATGTAGACATGACCGAGACACGTCTCCGGTCAATAACCAATAGCGGGACCTGGATGCCCATATTGGCTCCTACATATTCTACGAAGATCTTTATCGGTCAGACCGCATAACAACATACGTTGTTCCCTTTGTCATCGGTATGTTACTTGCCCGAGATTCGATCGTCGGTATCCAATACCTAGTTCAATCTCGTTATCGGCAAGTCTCTTTACTCGTTCCGTAATACATCATCTCACAACTAACATATTAGTTGCAGTTCTTGCAAGGCTTATGTGATGTGCATTACCGAGAGGGCCCAGAGATACCTCTCTGACATTCGTAGTGACAAATCCTAATCTCGAAATACGCCAACCCAACATCTACCTTTGGAGACACCTGTAGTACTCCTTTATAATCACCCAGTTACGTTGTGACGTTTGGTAGCACCCAAAGTGTTCCTCCGGTAAACGGGAGTTGCATAATCTCATAGTCATAGGAACATGTATAAGTCATGAAGAATAGCAACATACTAAACGATCGGGTGCTAAGCTAATGAAATGGGTCATGTCAATCAGATCATTCAACTAATGATGTGACCTCGTTAATCAAATAACAACTCTTTGTGCATGGTTAGGAAACATAACCATCTTTGATTAACGAGCTAGTCAAGTAGAGGCATACTAGTGACACTCTGTTTGTCTATGTATTCACACATGTATTATGTTTCCGGTTAATACAATTCTAGCATGAATAATAAACATTTATCATGATATAAGGAAATAAATAATAACTTTATTATTGCCTCTAGGGCATATTTCCTTCAGGTCCCTCTCCACACACAGCCCATAGGGCCCTCCGGGGCAGGTGGACCCTCCCGGTAGACCCCCGGAACCCCTCCAGTGGTCCCGGTACAATACCGGTAACCCCCAAATTATTCCGGTGACCGTATGATGACTTCCCATATATAAATCTTTACCTCCGGACCATTCCGGAACTCCTCGTTACGTCCGGGGTCTCATCCGGGACTCCGAACAACATTCGGTGACCACGTACATACTTTCCCTATAACCCTAGCGTCATTGAACCTTAAGTGTGTAGACCCTACGGGTTCGGGAGTCATGCAGACATGGCCGAGACGACTCTCCGGTCAATAACCAACAGCGGGATCTGGATACCCATGTTGGCTCCCACATGCTCCACGATGATCTCATCGGATGAACCACGATGTCAAGGATTCAATCAATCCCGTATACAATTCCCTTTGTCTATCGATACGATACTTGCCCGAGATTCGATCGTCGGTATCCCGATACCTTGTTCAATCTCATTACCGGCAAGTCTCTTTACTCGTTCCGTAACACATCATCCCGTGATCAACTCCTTGATCACATTGTGCACATTATGATGATGTCCTACCGAGTGGGCCCAGAGATACCTCTCCGTTACACGGAGTGACAAATCCCAGTCTCGATTCGTGCCAACCCAACAGACACTTTCGGAGATACCTGTAGTGAACCTTTATAGCCACCCAGTTACGTTGTGACGTTTGGCACACCCAAAGCACTCCTACGGTATCCGGGAGTTGCACAATCTCATGGTCTAAGGAAATGATACTTGACATTAGAAAAGCTTTAGCATACGACGTGCACGATCTTTGTGCTAGGCTTAGGATTGGGTCTTGTCCATCACATCATTCTCCTAATGATGTGATCCCGTTATCAACGACATCCAATGTCCATGGTCAGGAAACCGTAACCATCTATTGATCAACGAGCTAGTCAACTAGAGGCTTACTAGGGACATGGTGTTGTCTATGTATCCACACATGTATCTGAGTTCTCCTATCAATACAATTTTAGCATGGATAATAAACGATTATCATGAACGATGAAATATAATATAATAATAACTAATTTATTATTGCCTCTAGGGCATATTTCCAACACCGGTAAACCCCCCCCCCCCCCCCCGGGCACTCCGATATGTACCCGATACTTTCCGAAGAACTTCCGGTGTCTGAATACTATCGTCCAATATATCAATCTTTACCTCTCAACCATTTCGAGACTCCTCGTCATGTCCGTGATCTCATTCGGGACTCCGAACAATCTTCGGTCACCAAAACACATAACTCATAATACAAATCGTCATCGAACGTTGAACGTGCGGACCCTATGGGTTCGAGAACAATGTAGACATGACCGAGACACCTCTCCGGTCAATAACCAATAGCGGAAACTAGATGCTCATATTGTTTCCTACATATTCTACGAAGATCTTTATCGGTCAAACCGTAATGACAACATACATCATTCCCTTTGTCATCGGTATGTTACTTGCCCAAGATTCGATCGTCGGTATCCTCATACCTAGTTCAATCTCGTTACCGGCAAGTATCTTTACTCGTTCTGTAATGCATAATCCCTTAACTAACTCATTAGTCACATTACTTGCAAGGCTTATCATGACGTGCATTACCGAGAGGGCCCAGAGATACCTCTCCGATACTTGGAGTGACAAATCCTAATCTCGATCTATGTCAACCCAACAAACACCTTCGGATATACCTGTAGAGAATCTTTGTAATCACCCAATTGCGTTGTGACGTTTGATAGCACACAAGGTATTCTCCGGCATTCGGGAGTTGCATAATCTCATAGTCAAAGGAATAAGTATAAGTCATGAAGAAAGCAATAGCAATAAAACTTAACGATCATTATGCTAAGCTAACGGATGGGCCTTGTCCATCACATCATTCTCCTAATGATGTGATCATGTTCATCAAATGACAACACATGTCTATGGTTAGGAAACTTAACTATCTTTGATTAACGAGCTAGTCTAGTAGAGGCATACTAGGGACACGTTGTTTCGTCTATGTATTCACACATGTATCAAGTTTCCGGTTAATACAATTATAGCATGAATAATAAACATTTATTATGATATAAGGAAATATAAATAACAATTTCTTATTGCCTCTAGGGCATATTTCCTTCAATGTTGTAATGTGATATGGTCAAGACATGATGTGATATACGTTATTGTATGAGATGATCATGTTTTGTAAAAGTTATCGGCAACTGGTAGGAGCCTTATGGTTGTCGCTTTATTGTATGAAATGCAAACGCCATGTAATTGCTTTACTTTATCACTATGCGTTAGTGATAGTTGTAGAAGCAATAGTTCGCGAGACGACCACGATGCGACGATGGAGATCAAGGTGTCAAGCCAGTGACAATGAAGATCATGACGGTGCTTTGAAGATGGAGATCAAAGGCACAAGATGATGATGGCCATATCATGTCACATATTTTGATTGCATGTGATGTTTATCTTTTATGCATCATATTTTGCTTAGTGTGGCGGTAGCATTATAAGATGATCCCTTAACTAAAATTTCAAGGTATAAGTGTTCTCCCCGAGTATGAACTGTTGCGACAGTTTGACGTGTTGAGACACCATGTCATGATCGAGTGTGATAGACTCTACGTTCACATAAAACGGGTGCAAGACAGTTTTGCACATGCGGAATACTCTGGTTAAACTTGATGAGCATGGCATGTACAGACATGGCCTCGGAACACTGGAGACCAAAAGGTCGAACGTGAATCATATAGTAGATATGATCAACATAGAGATGTTCACCATTGATGACTACTCCATCTCACGTGATGATCGGACATGGTTTAGTTGATTTGGATCACGTATCATTTAGATGACTTAAGGGATGTCTATCTAAGTGGGAGTTCTTAAGTAATGTGATTAATTGAACTTAATTTATCATGAACTTAGTCCTGATAGTTTTTGCATATCTATGTAGCTCGTGTTATAGCTCCTATATATTTTTCATATGTTCCTAGAGAAAACAAAGTTGAAAGATGATAGTAGCAATGATGCGGACTGGGTCCGTGATCTGAGGATTATCCTCATCGCTGCATAGAAGAATCATGTCCTTGATGCACCGCTAGGTGACAAACCTGTTGCAGGAGCAGATGCAGACGTTATGAACATTTTTGCAAGCTCGATATGATGACTACGTGATAAGTTTATTGCGCCATGCTTTATGGCTTAGAACCGGGACTTTAAAAACGTTTTGAATGCCATGGAGCATATGAGATGTTCCAAGAGCTGAAAATTGGTATTTCAGATTCATGCCCGTGTCGAGAGGTATGAGTCCTCTGACAAGTACTTTGCCTACAAGATGGAGGAGAATAGCTCAGCTAGTGAGCATGTACTCCGAATGTCTGGGTACTACAATCGCTTGTATCAAGTGGGAGTTAATCTTCCAGATAAGATAGTGATTGACAGAGTTCTCTAGTCACTATCACCAAGCTATTAGAACTTCGTGATGAACTATAAAATGCAAGGATGACAAAAACGATTCCCAAGCTCTTCGTGATGCTGAAATCGGCGAAGGTAGAAATCAAGAAAGAGCATCAAGTTTTGATGGTTAACAAGACCACTAGTTTCAAGGAAAAGGGCAAGGGAAAGAAAGGGAACTTCAAGAAGAATGGTAAGCAAGTTGCCACTCCCGTGAATAAGCCCAAAGCTGGACCCAAGCCTGAAACTAAGTGCTTCTACTGCAAAGGAAATGGTCACTGGAAGTGGAACTGCCCCAAATACTTGGCGGATAAGAAGGATGGCATAGTGAACAAAGGTATATTTGATATACATGTTATTGATGTGTATTTTACTAGTGTTCATAGTAACCCCTAGGTATTTGATACTGGTTTAGTTGCTAAAATGAGTAACTCGAAATAGGAGTTGCAGAGAGTAGTTAAAAGTGAGGTGACGATGTGTGTTGGAAATGATTCCAAGGTTGATATGATCACCATCGCACACTCCCTCTAATTTCGGGATTAGTGTTGAACTAAATAAATGTTATTTGGTGTTTGCGTTGAGAACGAATATGATTAGATCATGTTTATTGCAATAAGGCTATTCATTTAAGTTAGAGACTAATTGTTATTCTGTTTACATGAATAAAACCTTCTATGGTCATACACCCAATGCCAATGGTTTATTGAATATCGGTCACAGTGATACATATATTCATAATGTTGATGCCAAAATATGCAAAGTTGATAATGATAGTGAAACATATTTGTGACACAGCCGTTTAGGTCATATTGGTGTGAAGAGCATGAAGAAACTCCGTGATGATGGACTTTTGGAATCACTTGATTATGAATTATTTGATGCTTGTGAACCAAGCCTCATGGGCAAGATGACTAAAACTCTGTTCTCCGGAACAACGGAGCGAGCTAATGACTTATTGGAAATAATACATACTGATGTATGCGGTCGAGTGAGTGTTGAGGCTCGCGGCGAGTATCGTTATTTCCTAACCTTTACAGATGATTTAAGCAGATATGGGTATATCTACTTACTGAAAACAAGTCTGAAACATTTGAAAAGTTCAAAGAATTTTAGAGTGAAGTGGAGAATCATCGTAACAAGAAAATAAAGTTTCTACGATCTGATCACGGAGGCGAATATTTGAGTTACGAGTTTGGCCTTCAATTAAAACCATGTGGAATAGTTTCACAACTCACGCCACCTCGAACACCACAGTGTAATGGTGTGTCCGAATGTCGTAACCATACTTTATTAGATATGGTGTGATCTATGATGTATCTTACCGATTTACCACTATCGTTTTGGGGTTATGCATTAGAGACAACTGCATTCACGTTAAATAGGGCACCGTCTAAATCCGTTGAGGCGACACTGTATGAACTATGGTTTGGCAAGAAACCAAAGCTGTCGTTTCTTAAAGTTTGGGGTTGCGATGCTTATGTGAAAAAGCTTCAGCCTTATAAGCTCGAACCCAAATCGAAGAAGTGCGTTGATGTCGCTTGAAGCTACGTCGGTTTTTTCCCCAAATATGAAGGGATGATGCAGCACAACGGCGGTAGGTATTTCCCTCAGATATGAAACCAAGGTTATCGAACTAGTAGGAGCACCAAGCAACACAATGTAAACAACCCCTGCACACAAATAACAACCACTCGCAACCCGGCGTGTTAAAGCGGTTGTCAATCCCTTTCGGGTAACGGCGCCAGAAATGGCGTGCTGACGGAGAGAGTTGTAGATATTGATAGATTGAGCGCCAAATAAAATAAATTGCGGCAAGGTATTTTTGGGTTTTTGGTTTAATAGATCTGAAAATAAAAGCAAATTAAAATAGATCGCGAAGGGCGATAATATGAGAAGAGACCCAGGGGCCGTAGGTTTCACTAGTGGCTTCTCTCGAGAAAAATAGCAAAGCGGTGGGTGAACAAATTACTATTGGGCAATTGATAGAACCTCAAATAATTACGACGATATCCAGGCAATGATCATTACATAGGCATCACGTCCAAGATTAGTAGACCGACTCCTCCCTGCATCTACTACTATTACTCCACCCATCGACCGCTATCCAGCATGCATCTAGTGTATTAAGTTCATGGAAAAACGGAGTAATGTAATAAGAATGATGGCATGATGTAGAAGAGATCCGTTTATCTATGGCGACAGATATATATCCCATCTTTTTATCCTTAGTAGCAGCTATACATACGTGTCAGTTGCCTTTCTGTCACCGGGATCAAGCACCGTAAGACCGGACCCACTACCGGGAACCTCTTCCCATTGCAAGATAAATAGATCAAGTTGGCCAAACAAAACCCAAATATCAGAGAAGAAATGCGAGGCTATAAGAGATCATGCATAGAAGAGATCAAAGAAACTCAAATACTTTCATGGATACAAAAAGATAGATCTGATCATAAACTCAAACTTCATTGATCCCAACAAACACACCGCAAAAGAGTTACATCATATGGATCTCCAAGAGACCATTGTATTGAGAATAAAGAGAGAGAGAGAGAGAGAGAGAGAGAGATGAAGCCATCTAGCTACTAACTACGGACCCGAAGGTCTACAAAGAACTACTCACGCATCATCGGAGAGGCACCAATGGAAGTGGTGAACCCCTCCGTGATGGTGTCTAGATTGGATCTGGTGGTTCTGGACTCTGCGGCAGCCGGATGAATATTTCATCGACTCCCCCAGGGGTTTGGGAATATTGGGGTATCTATAGAGCAAAGAGGCGGTCCGGGGGGCACCCGAGGCGGGCACAACCCACTAGGGCGTGTCTGGGCCTCCTGGCGTGCCCTGGTGGGTTGTCCCCTCCTAGGGACTCCCACCAGGTGCAACTAGGGCCCAATATCTTCCATTTGGTCCATAAAAATCTTTGTAAAGTTTCGTGGCATTTGGACTCCATTTGATATTGATTTTCTCGGATGTAAAAAACATGGAAAACCAGCAACTAGCACTTGGCATCATGTCAATAGGTTAGTACCAAAAATGATATAAAATGACTTTAAAAGATTATAAAACATCCAAGATTGATAATAAAATAGCATGGAACAATCAAAAATTATAGATACGTTGGAGACGTATCATGCGTCTTCATAGGATACCCAAAAGAAACTGTTGGGTACACCTTCTACCACACATCCGAAGGGAAGCTCTTTGTTGCTAAGAATGGATCCTTTCTAGAGAAGGAGTTTCTCTTGAAAGAAGTGAGTGGGAGGAAAGTAGAACTTGATCAAGTAATTGTACCTTCTCTCGGATTGGAAAGTAGCTCATCAGAGAAATCCGTTCCCGTGATGCCAATACCAACTAGAGAGGAAGCTAATGATGATGATCATGAAACTTCAGATCAAGTTACTACAGGACCTCGTAGGTCGAACAGAGCACGTTCCACACGAGAGTGGTATGGTAACCCTGTTCTGGAACTCATGTTGGTAGACCATGACGAACCTATGAACTATGAAGAAGCGATGATGAGCCCAGATTCCGATAAATGGCTTGAGGCCATGAAATCTGAGATAGGATCCATGTATGAGAACAAAGTGTGGACTTTGGTGGACTTGCCCGATGATCGGCAAGCCATAGAGAATAAATGGATCTTCAAGAATAAGGCTGACGCTGATGGTAATGTTACTGTCCACAAAGCTCGACTTGTCACAAAAGGTTTTCGACAAGTTCAAGGAGTTGACTACGATGAGACTTTCTCACCCGTAGCGATGCGTAAAGTCCGTCCGAATCATGTTAGCAATTGCCACATTATGAAATCTGGGAAATGGATGTCAAAACTGCATTCCTTAATGGATATCTCAAAGAAGAGTTGAATATGATGCAACCAGAAGGTTTTTTCAATCCTAATGGTGCTAACAAAGTGTGCAAGCTCCTGCTACTGGTGCAAGCATCTCGGAGTTGGAATATATGCTTTGATGAGGTGATCAAAGCATATGGTTTTATACAGACTTATGGTGAAGCCTGTATTTACAAGAAAGTGAGTGGGAGCTCTGTAGCATTTCTGACATTATATGTGGATGACATATTGCTGATTGGAAATGATATAGAATTTCCGGATAGCATAAAAGGATACTTGAATACGAATTTTTCAATGAAAAACCTTGGTGAAGCTTCTTACATATTGGGCATCAAGATCTATAGGGATAGATCGAGACACTTAATAGGAGTTTCATAAAGTATATACCTTGGCAAAATTTTGAAGAACTTCAAAATAGACCAGTCAAAAAGGGTTCTTGTCTGTGTTGCAATGGTGTGAAGTTGAGTGAGACTCAAAACCTGACCACGGCAGAAGATAGAGAGAGAATGAAAGTTATTCCCTATGTCTCAGCCACAGGTTCTATAAAGTATGCCATGTTGTGTACCAGACCTATTGTGTACCTTGCCGTGAGTTTGGCAAAGGGGATACAATAGTGATCCAGGAATAGATCACTGGACAGCGGTCAAAATTATCCTTGGAGGACTAAGGAAATGTTTCTCGGTTATGGAGGTGACAAAGAGTTCGCCGTAAAGGGTTAGCTCGATGCAAGCTTTGACACTGATCCGGATGACTCTGAGTCTCAATATGGATACATATTTGAAGTGGGAGCAATTAGCTAGAGTAGCTCTGTGCAGAGCATTGTAGACATAGAAATCTGCAAAATACATATGGATCTGAATGTGACAGACCCGTTGATTAAACCTCTCTCACAAGCAAAACATGACCACACCTTAGTACTCTTTAGGTGTGAATCACATATCAATGTGAACTAGATTATTGACTCTAGTAAACTCTTTGGGTGTTGCTCACATAGCGATGTGAGCTATGGGTGTTAAATCGCATGGTGATGTGAACTAGATTATTGACTCTAGTGCAAGTGGGAGACTGAAGGAAATATGCCCTAGAGGCTAAAGTTATTATTTTATATTTCCTTATATCATGATAAATGTTTATTATTCATGTTATAATTGTATTAATCAAAAACTAGATACATGTGTGGGTACATAGACAAAATACTGTGTCCCTAGTAAGCCTCTACTAGACTAGCTCGTTAATCAAAGATGGTTAAGTTTCCTAACCAAAGACATGTGTTGTCATTTGATGAACATGATCACATCATTAGGAGAATGATGTGATGGACAAGACCCATATGTTAGCTTAGCATTATGACCGTTCAGTTTTATTGCTATTGCTTTCTTCATGTCAAATACATATTCCTTCAACTATGAGATTATGCAACTCCTGTATACCGGAGGAATACCTTGTGTGCTATCAAACATCACAACGTAACTGGGTGATTATAAAAATGCTCTACAGGTATCTCCGAAGGTGTTTGTTGTGTTGGCATAGATCGAGATTAGGATTTGTCACTCCGAGTATCGGAGAGGTATCTCTGGGCCCTCTCGGTAATGCACATCATAAGAAGCCTTGCAAGCAAAGTGACTAATGAGTTAGTTGAGGGATGGTGTATTATGGAACGAGTAAAGAGATTTGCCGGTAACGAGATTGAACTAGGTATGTGGATACCGATGATCGAATCTCGGGCAAGTAACATACCGATGACAAAGGGAATAACGTATGTTGTCATAACGGTTTGACCGATAAAGATCTTCGTAGAATATGTAGGAGCCAATATGAGCATCCAGGTTCTGCTATTGGTTATTGACCGGAGAGGTGTCTCGGTCATGTCTACATAGTTCTCGAACGCGTAGGGTCCGCACGCTTAACGTTCGTTGATGATATAGTATTATGCGAGTTATGTGATTTGGTGACCGGATGTTGTTCGGAGTCCCGGATGAGATCATAGACATGACGAGGAGTCTTGAAATGGTCAAGAGGTAAATATTGATATATAGGACGATCGTATTCGGACACCAAAAGTGTTCCGGAGGGTACCTGGTACTTATCGTGTCACCGGAAAGGAGTTTCGGGCACCCCCGGCAAAGATATGGACCTTATGGGCCAAGTGAGGGAACACGCCAGCCCTGGTGCGCCCCTACAGAGGCCAGCCCTATGAGGAGGAGAAGGAAAGAGGGGAGGGTAACGAAAGTGTGGATTAGGATTCCTACTTCCTTCCCTCTCCCCCCTCGGTTATATATAGCAGGAGACGCACGCGGCTTGGGAGGGAATCCAAGTAGGATTCCTCCTACTTGGGCGCCTCCTATGGCTGCTCCCCTCCCCCTCCCACCTATATATACGTGGGGAGGGGGCGCCTAGAACACACACCAACAATTTTTAGTCGTGTGCGGCGTCATCCTCCACAGTTTACGCCTCCGGTCATATCTTCGTAGTGCTTAGGCGAAGCCCTGCGCGGATCACTTCACCATCACCGTCACCACGTCGTTGTTGTCGAATTGTGGGTTACGGCAAACCCTTGAGGTTCGAACTCTAGGGTGCGCATGAAGATCTCTCTCTCTCCCTCGCTCCCGCGACGATCTCAAGGCCTAGCTCACCGAACCCAAGGAACAAGAGACACGATAGTTTATACTGGTTCAGGCCACCGTTGTGGTGTAATACCCTACTCCAGTGTTGTGTGGTGGATTGCCACATGGGCTAGGGATGAACTAGTACAATGGATGAACAACCTCCTGAGGAGAGGTGTTCTTGAGCTCGATGAGCTGGTGAGATGGCCTTGGTGGAGTGGATCCGATCCAAGATGAGCCGATCCTTGACTACGATGCTGGCTAGTCCTATTTATAGAGGCTCCGGTCCTCTTCCCAAATGTTTAGGCGGGAAGGGATCCCACAATGGCCAATTTCAAAGGGAGACAACTAGTACAAGTTATCATGACAAAAGGTGGTCTTCGCCTGCCCAAGGCTCTGGTGGTGACGCCGTCGTGCGCTCCGTGGTGACCTCCGTCCTGCCGTCCTGCTGGTCTTGGTCTTCTTGCACCGATATGGAAACCTTTGCCTGACGCCTCGGGACTCCTCGCCCGCGCTTGCTTCCTTAGCATAAAAGAGGAAACTAGCACTCTGCGCCCGCTGGCACCCGCCTGGCTTCGGTCGTCATGGCTCACGTCACGCGGACCTCGCGAGGTACCCCTTGCATAGATATCTCCACTCCTCGAGAGCCACCCTAGCGAGGCTGTCCCTGTGGAGGTCTTGGTGTCATCCGCCTCACAAGGCTTGGCCCTCGCGAGGGTCTTGAGTGGTTGCTGATGAAGATGGGCCGTACCAGGCCATTGGTGGTGCCACGCCCCGGGCCGCAGGCAGGCAAGCCTGGGTACCCCCGTTCCCATGACACCGACAGTAGCCCCTGGGCCCAAGGAGCACTCGAACTTGACTTCGAGGTGATGCCAAAGGGCAAGTGCGGAGCGATGCGGGCCCCAACCACCTGCGACCCTGATTAACGCATGGAGATTGACAAGACGTGGGCGTCTCCGCTTCCCCATGCTGCCTCGGCAACTGCCCGACTTGACGAGACCCTGCTGCATGCAGAAGAAAACCATCATTACCTTAGATCATGGCGGCCGGCGGTTGGCCTCCCTCTGGCTATAAATGAGGAGCGGGGCGGAGCCCACATTGCTCATCTCTTCCTCCATCCCCCTTGCTTCTTCTTCTTCGTCCTTGCTGCGTTGCTCATGGTGCCGATACGGAGGTTCTCCACCGCTGAGAAGGGAAAAAAGCCTACCAAGAGCTCGGGCCATGATACGTCTCCAACATATCTATAATTTTTTATTGTTCCATTGTAGCGACCAGACCTCAAACAGTCTGATCTCTGTGCTTCGGTGTCATCCCTGGATCAGTAATGCTGACACCACACAGTACTCGGAGGATTTATAGCAGAGTAGCAATCACACACTTATTACATCGAGTGTCTCAAAAGAGAACTTATTACAATAAATATGGCTTAAGGCCATCTAATAACGATAATAGCGGAAGGCTTGGAAGATAAGTGAGTCCATTAACTCCAACGGCATCACTGAGTATAGAACCACGACCTAAAACTCCTTAATCGTCGTCTGAAAAGTCTGCAACATTAACGTTGCAGCCTGAGAACGGGTCAACACATAGAATATGCTGGCAAGGTAACACATAGAGAATAATGGAATGAAACAACTATACTATATGCGTATTTGGCTGGTGGAAAGCTCTATGGTTACAGTTTTTGCATAAAGCCAATTTTTCCCTACTTCAAAGGAATAAATTTAATTACTATCATGGTGGTTGTTAAACATTGAGAATGGTTGACAGCATTCTCAATCCCAATTAAGCATCATTATTTAACAAACCCAACAAAATTAACTTTAGAGTAACATGTTGAGATTCACATGATAATCCAGGTACTAGATACTCAAGATGTCCATAACCGGGGACACGGCTAACCATGATTAGTTTATTACACTCTGCAGAGCTTTGCGCACTTTTCCCCACAAGACTCGATCGCCTCCGTTGCATTTCTCGCACTACATGGTGTTTGAGAAACGGATGACCGAGACACAGTCTTTCAGAAGCGCTAGCACCTTACGATGGATAGACCGGTACACCTACTTTCCCCTACATCTGCTAGTCTACCCTGTAAGAGTTCACATGACTTAATCAACTATGCCAGAGCCCATAATGGCTTGTGGCTGCACACGGAAGTTTCTAGTATGAATAATCTCACGATCCCTTTGAGCCTGGGTGGCGGTCCAAAAGAAAAACAGGCAAGTCCTGGAATACCCAGGTGCCTCATTCCACCCAGATGTGTGTTTAGGTTGCCACCTTAGATAAACCATTAATTAACAATCTCACATCTGTCATGGATATCACTCACCCAATCCACGTCTACTAGCATAGCATGGCATAATAAGCAAACGTAGAAATAACTCCCAAAGGTTTGATAATAAACAGGTAATAGGTACTACCTCATCTACTTCCCATCCCACAATTTAATTAGATCCTAATCATGCAATGTGTGAGGATTGATCTAATGCAATAAAACTGAGTTGTAGAAAAGGTATGATCAAAGTGTTACTTGCCTTGCTGATGATCCGCGAAACCTAACGATTCGAAGTAACAGGCGGCGCACTCCGGGTATTCTATCGCAGACAAACAAACAAGCATACAATAAGTCCTCAAATAATGCACAGGTAAAACTCAAATAGAAGATCTAACCAGAAAGTTCAACTTAAGAACCCTGGTTTGCAAAAAGAATCAAATCGAACGAAGCAAAAGAAATCAAACAGCAAAAAAATCAACTTCGTTCGAGTAATCTGGATCTAAGTTAAATTTTACAGTAGCAAAAACTTGTCTAAGTTCATTATTCGGAAAGAGGGTTTCGAGACGAAACTCCAGGCGCTTGAATCGCCTGATTCCGATAAACGAGCGAAAAGTTATACTAAAACGAAAATCGGATCAGAAATCGCGATCAGAAAATAACCACGGAAAATCCGACGAAAAAGAAAAACGACGAACAGATTAATCGTTAATTAAACTAATCCGAAAATAATTGAAATAATAAAATAATAAAAAAATCGAAAATAAAACCGACGAAAAAAAATATTTTTTTAAAAAAATTCGGCACGAAAGTCGAGGCGGCGGCGAACCTCGGCCGGCGTGCAACTCCGGCGAGTCGGCGGCGGGTCCGGCGGCGGCGGCGGGCTAGGGTTTCGGGCGCGGGGGCAGTTATGGGCTGGGGCGCCGGGTGCCTCGCTATTTAAAGGCGCCCCCCCCGGGCGGAGTCCCGCTCGGGTACGGCCCATAGTCGGTTTCGTTTTTTTAAATAACTACGCTCGGAAAAAAATTAAAAAGAAATACTAAACAGACTCCAAAAATCATGAAATAAATTTTCCCGGGTTTCTAAAATCAAGCCCGATAAAGTGAACATTTATTTGGCCCCAAAATACAGCTCTAAAAAATGCATATTTTTCCTAAATTCAATTAAAAATACCGAAAAACTCCGAAATAAAACTTATTTGATTTTTTTATTAAATCCTCAATATTTCTATATTTGGGGAAAGTCATTTTATTCCCTCTCTCATATCTTTGTAATAGAAATAACTGACGATAAAATAAATAAAATCAAATGATCCTGTTTATAAAATTTGAGAAAACTCAAATATGTAAATAACGAAATCCCCAACTCTCTTCGTGGGTCCTTGAATTGCTTAGAATTTTCTAGGATCAAAACCAAAAGCAAAATAAAATATGATATGCATGATGATCTAATGTATAACATTCCAAATTGAAAATTTGGGATGTTACAAACCTACCCCCCTTAAGATGAATCTCGCCCTGGAGATTCGGGTTGGCTAGAAAATAGGTGAGGGTGGTCCTTGAGCAAATCTTCCTCTCGCTCCAGGTGGCTTCATCCTCCATGTGGTGTCTCCACTGAATTTTGCAAAACTTGATAACCTTGCTGCGAGTGACTCGGCTGGCAAACTCAAGAATCTTGACTGGTTTCTCCTCATAGGTCAAATTGTTATCCAACTGAATTGCTTCCAATGGCACTCTGTCTCTCAAAGGTATGTCAGCCATCTCCGCGTGACACTTCTTCAACTGAGAAACGTGGAACACGTCATGAACTCCTGTCAATCCTTCTAGCAATTCCAACTTGTAGGCCACTTCTCCCATACGCTCCAAAACTCGATATGGCCCTACAAATCGTGGCGCTAACTTCCCCTTAACTCCAAAGCGCCTAGTCCCTCGAAGTGGGGATACTCGAAGATAAGCTCTGTCTCCGACTTCGTAAACTGTCTCCTTGCATTTAGAATCTGCATAGCTCTTCTGCCTGGACTGGGCTACCTTGAGCCTATCGCGAATCAACTTCACCTTCTGTTCAGAATCTTTAATCAGATCTGGTCCAAACAACTAGTGGTCTCCAACTTCGTCCCATGACAACGGTGTCCTGCACCTCCTTCCGTACAAAGCTTCGAAAGGGGCCATCTTCAAACTGGTCTGATAGCTATTATTGTAAGAGAACTCTGCATATGGCAAATTATCGTCTCAACTAGATCCATAATCTAGCGCACAAGCTCTCAGCATATCCTCCAAAATCTGATTGACTCTCTCGGTCTGTCCATCTGTCTGCGGATGAAAAGCTGTACTAAATTATAGCCTAGCACCCAAAGTCTCATGCAACTGCTTCCAGAACTTTGAGGTAAACTGGGTTCCTCTATCTGATGCGATACTCCTCGGAACTCCATGCAGACATACGATTCTTGTCATATATATCTTTGCCAACTTAGCACTGGTGTAAGTGGTCTTTACTGGGATGAAATGAGCTACCTTCGTCAATCGATCAACTACAACCCAAATCGAGTCATAGCCTGAACGAGTCCTTGGTAATCCCATGATAAAATCCATGCCTAGCTTATCCCACTTCCATTCGGGTATCGGCAATGGTTGCAACAATCCTGCTGGCTTCTGATGCTCTGCCTTTACTCTCTGACATACGTCACAAACTGCTACATACTCCGCAATATCCTTCTTCATTCCGGTCCACCAGAAAATATCCTTCAAATCCAAATACATCTTGGTATTTCCTGGGTGAATCGAATACGGTGAATCATGTGCCTCTTGCAGAATCAACTTTCTGATCTCCCGGTCATTGGGTACATAAACACGGTCTTCAAACCATAGGGTGTCGTGCTCATCCTCACAAAATCCCTTAGGTTTTGCTTGGCTCATTTTCTCTTTCATAGAAGCAATCTCCTTGTCAGATTTCTGAGCCTCTCTGATTTTATCCATCAATGTTGACTGAATCTCCAATGCTGCCACATAGCCTCTCGGAACTATCTCCAAACCTAGTTCACGAAGGTTTTCTGCTAACTCCTTGGGTATTTCTCCCGTCATTAGTGTATTGACATGACTCTTATGGCTCAATGCGTCAGCTACTACATTAGCTTTTCCGGGATGGTAATGCAATCTCATATCATAATCCTTGATGAGCTCCAACCATCTCCTTTGTCTGAGGTTCAACTCCTTCTACGTGAAAATGTACTTCAAACTCTTGTGATCCGTGTACACCTCACAATGATTTCCAATGAGGAAATGTCTCCACGTCTTCAATGCATGCACTACGGCTGCTAACTCCAAATCATGCGTGGCATAATTCAATTCGTGAGGCTTCAGTTGTCGTGAAGCATACGAAACAACTCTTCCCTCCTACATAAGCACTGCTCCAAGTCCTCGACGTGAAGCGTCGCAATACACCTCATAATCCTTGGTTTGATCTGGCAAAATCAACACTGGTGAGGTAACCAAACGTTTCTTCAATTCCTGGAAACTAGCCTCACACTCCTCAGTCCATTTGAACTTAGTATCCTTCTTCAGCAACTCCGTCATAGGCTTCGCAATCTTTGAGAAGTTCTCAATAAATCTCCGGTAGTATCCTGCGAATCCCAGAAAACTCCGGATCTCTCCAACTGTTGTTGGTACTTCCCAATTGGTCACAGTGATAACCTTGGTGGGGTTAACTGCTATTCCTTCTCCAGATATAACATGTACGAGGAATCCAACTTCCTTCAACCAAGACTCACATTTGCTGAACTTGGCATATAACTGATGTTCTCTGAGCTTCTCAAGTACCAATCGCAAATGTTCTTTATGCTCCTCTTCATTCTTTGAGAATACCAGAATATCATCGATGAAAACCACGACGAACTTATCCAAAAACTCCATAAACACTTTGTTCATCATGTTCATAAAATAGGCAGGTGCGTTAGTCAGTCCAAATGACATAACGGTATACTCATACAGTCCATATCTTGTGGTGAATGTTATCTTAGGTATGTCCTGCTCTCGAATCTTCAACTGATGGTACCCTGATCGCAAATCGATCTTGGAAAACACTTTAGCCACTTGCAATCAATCAAACAGATCATTAATCATTGGTAGCGGGTACTTGGTTTTGATTGTTACTTCGTTCAATCCTCGATAATCAACAACCATTCTTAACGATCCATCCTTCTTCTCCACTAGAAGTACTGGTGATCCCCAAGGCGAAGAACTTGGGCGAATGTAACCTTTATCCAGTAACTCCTTAATCTGCTTCTTAATTTCCACCAAATCCTTTGCGGGCATCCTGTATGGTCTCTTCGATATTGGCCCAGTGCCTGGCAAAAGCTCAATCAAAAACTCAATGTCTCTATCCGGTGGCATGCCTGGCAACTCTTCTAGAAATACGTCAGGAAAATCCTTTACCACTGGTACTTCCTCTTGCACAATTCCTGATAAGGAATTTACTTGTGTCCTGTTTGGCGCATGTCAGGATACATACTTGATCCTTCTTCCTTCTGGCGTTGTGAGAAAAATTGTCTTACTGGCGCAATCGATGTTTCCTCCATACATCGACAGCCAATCCATACCGAGGATTACATCTAAACCTTGGGATTCCAGAATAATTAAATCCGTTGGGAAAACATGCCTTCCTATACTTAATGGCATTTGAAAACATCCTTGTCCGACCATGTACTCTGCTCCTGGCGAGCTTACTAGCATAGGTGTTTTAAGAACCCTAGTGGGCAGGCTATACTTTTCCACAAATCCCCTTGATATGTATGAATGCGATGCACCAGTATCAAAAAGAACGAGTGCAGTAAATGACTTAACCAAAAACTTACCTATTACTGCATCGGGCTGAGCTTCAACCTCCTCCACATTAACGTGGTTCACCTGTCCCCTGTTGAAAGGGTTCGGCTTCTTTCCAGAGCTTCCATTGCCGTTTTGGCCTTCAGGACATTCATTGGCATAATGTCCGGTCTTGGAACACTTGAAACAGGTGACTTGACTCAGATCTCTCTTGGCTGGGGTTGATGGGGTGTTGCGGTTCTGTCCATTGCTTCCTCCATTCCCATTACCATTCTTGGTGCCATTGTGATTGTGCGAGCTACCTACTCCATGTGTATGCTGAAAATGTCCTCCCGGTCTAGGGGTAAAACATGGCTTCTGCTGAGCTCCTGAATTATACTTTCCTTGTCCATACTTCCTCTTGCGGTTCTCAATTTGCTGCCGCTTCCCTTCAATCATAAGAGCACGATCTACCAACTCCTGGTAGTTATTGAATGTGGCTACCATCAACTGCATACTCAACTCATCATTCAGTCCTTCCAGGAATTTCTCCTGCTTAGCTGCATCCGTAGCCACGTCATCTGGGGCATAACATGCTAGCTTACTAAACTCCTCCACATACTGGCCAACTGTCCGTCCTCCTTGGCGCAAGTTACGAAACTCACGCTTCTTCATGGCCATTGCTCCTGCTGAAACATGGGCAGTACGAAAAGCCTGCTGAAACTGGTCCCATGTGACAGTGTCGACTGGGAAGGTGGCTGTGAAATTCTCCCACCATGATGCTGCGGGTCCTTCTAACTGATGTGCGGCAAACTTCACCTTCTCTGCATCTGTGCATCCTGCTGTGGTCAACTCCCTAGCCGTCTTGCGGAGCCAATCATCTGCTACTATCGGCTTGGTGCTACTGGAAAACACCGGCGGATTCAGCCTAAGAAAACGGGCTAAGTGGTCAACAGGTGGTGGTGGTGATGGTGGGTTGTTGTTGTTGTTCCCCTGATTCTGATTCTGAACTAGCAACTGCATCAAGGTGTTCTGCTGCTGGATCAACTGGGTGAGCTCCGGCGGAAAGGCAAATCCGGGGTCACGTCTCGGAGGCATCTGAGGGTTTAGAAAAGATGAGATATAAGAATAGAGGGGGTCTAAAGAGAAAACACTACCCACATGCACATGAGGAAAAAGCAAACAATTCAGTTCATTCAATCAAACAAAGGCATACAATCGATCTAGCTATCGCAAAAGTGCTCGGACTACTAAATTTACATGGTGGACTACTACTACTGGTGAGGTGGTCTACTAGAAATATTCTACGGTTGTAGACTCCATGATATCGGCTCTAGCTTCATCAACATAGTCATCATCGCTACTATCTGCTTCTGAGTCGGTGCCGTCGATGATGATATAGTCTTTCGGGCTAATCTCCTTGGGTTCTTCGTCTTCATCTACTGGTGTGGGGCCTCCCATAAATATTCCAATCTTCTTGATCAGGTCGTCATTCTTCTCCACCAATACTTCAATTTCTTCTTCATAACCTTCACGTGTAGACTTGAGTTCTTCCTCCAGTTCGTTGATTCTAGTCTTAGCCTTCTTCAGATCTATCATGTCGGCGCACATCTGATTCTCCTGTCGTCGAATGTGCTGGTTTAACTCCTGGATAAAAGCTGCAATTGATCTATCTTTCCTGGTGCTGATCATCTCCCAGTGTTCATCTCGGCGTCCGCAAATCTGGTAGATAGTATCCTTGAGATCCTTGCGGTAGACTTCTCCAATGCATCCCATGGCAATGTGAGCTGCCATACTCTTTCCTAGACTCCAAGTTGGTGCATCAAAAGAAAACTCTATGGGCTCAGTGACTGGCATGAATGTCCTTCCTGGAACTTGAACTTGGATCATCCAGCGCTCTTCTTCAGGTAAAGTGGTGTTGTAGGTTCCCGTGAAGCTTGGTACTCCTATGTTCATGTATCTAGTGACTTCCTTCAAGTGGCGTCCAAATGGTGTATCTTCATCTGGTTGTGTGAACTTGTTCCTTGCATCCGCCATCCTAAAGAGTAGAAAAGATGAGAAGTCAGAAGAGAAGAGAGTGAGTAGGGATCTAGGTCTTTTAGCTTAGTGGTCGTGTCCTACAGTCAGCGTGTGCTCTGATACCATCTTTGTAGCGACCAGACCTCAAACAGTCTGATCTCTATGCTCCGGTGTCATCCCTGGATCAGTAATGCTGACACCACACAGTACTTGGAGGATTTATAGCAGAGTAGCAATCACACACTTATTACATCGAGTGTCTCAAAAGAGAACTTATTACAATAAATATGGCTTAAGGCCATCTAATAACGATAACAGCGGAAGGCTTGGAAGATAAGTGAGTCCATTAACTCCAACGGCATCACTGAGTATAGAACCACGACCTAAAACTCCTTAATCGTTGCCTGAAAAGTCTGCAACGTTAATGTTGCAGCCCGAGAACGGGCCAGCACATGGAATATGCTGGCAAGGTAACACATAGAGAGTAATGGAATGAAACAACTATACTATATGCATATTTGGCTGGTGGAAAGCTCTATGGTTATAGTTTTTGCGTAAAGCCAATTTTTCCCTACTTCAAAGGAATAAATTTAATTACTATCATGGTGGTTGTTAAACATTGAGAATGATTGACAGCATTCTCAATCCCAATTAAGCATCATTATTTAACAAACCCAACAAAATTAACTTTAGAGTAACATGTTGAGATTCACATGATAATCCAGGTACTAGATACTCAAGATGTCCATAACCGGGGACATGGCTAACCATGATTAGTTTATTACACTCTGCAGAGGTTTGCGCACTTTTCCCCACAAGACTCGATCGCCTCCGTTGGATTTCTCGCACTACATGGTGTTTGAGAAACAGATGACCGAGACACAGTCTTTCAGAAGCGCTAGCACCTTACGATGGATAGACCGGTACACCTACTTTCCCCTACATCTGCTAGTCTACCCTGTAAGAGTTCGCACGACTTAATCAACTATGCCAGAGCCCATAATGGCTTGTGGCTGCACACGGAAGTTTCTAGTATGAATAATCTCATGATCCCTTTGAGCCTGGGTGGCGGTCCAAAAGAAAAATAGGCAAGTCCTGGAATACCCAAGTGCCTCAATCCACCCAGATGTGTGTTTAGGTTGCCACCTTAGATAAACCATTAATTAACAATCTCAGATCTATCATGGATATCACTCACCCAATCCACGTCTACTAGCATAGCATGGCATAATAAGCAAACGTAGAAATAACTCCCAAAGGTTTGATAATAAACATGTAATAGGTACTATCTCATCTACTTCCCATCCCACAATTTAATTAGATCCTAATCATGCAATGTGTGAGGATTGATCTAATGCAATAAAACTAGGTTGTAGAAAAGGTATGATGAAAGTGTTACTTGCCTTGCTGATGATCCGCGAAACCTAACGATTCGAAGTAACAGGCGGCGCACTCTAGGTATTCTATCGCAGACAAACAAACAAGCATACAATAAGTACTAACTAATGCACAGGTAAAACTCAAATAGAAGATCTAACCAGAAAATTCAACTTAAGAACCCTGGTTTGCAAAAAGAATCAAATCAAACGAAGCAAAAGAAATCAAACGGCGAAAAAATCAACTTCGTTCTAGTAATCTGGGTCTAAGTCAAAATTTACAGTACCAAAAACTTGTTTAAGTTGATTATTCGGAAAGAGGGTTTCGAGACAAAACTCCAAGCGCTTGAATCGCCTGATTCCGATAAACGAGTGAAAAGTTATACTAAAACGAAAATCGGATCAGAAATCGCGATCAGAAAATAACCGCGGAAAATCCAATGAAAAAAAACGACGAACAGATTAATCGTTAATTAACCTAATCCGAAAATAATTAAAATAATAAAATAATAAAAAAATCGAAAATAAAACCGACGAAAAAAATACTTTTTTTAAAAAACATCGGCACAGAAGTCGAGGCGGCGGCGAACCTCGGGCGGCGTGCAACTCCGGCGAGTCGGCGGCGGGTCCGGCGGCGGTGGCGGCGGGATAGGGTTTCGGGCGCGGGCGCGGTTATGGGCTGGGGCGCCGGATGCCTCGCTATTTAAAGGCGCCCCCCGGGCAGAGTCCCGCTCGGATACGGCCCATAGTCGGTTTCGTTTTTTTAAATAACTACGCTCGGAAAAAAATACAAAGAAATACTAAACAGGCTCCAAAAATCATGAAATAAATTTTCCCGGGTTTCTAAAATCAGGCCCGATAAAGTGAACATTTATTTGGGCCCAAAATACAACTTTGAAAAACGCGTATTTTTCCTAAATTCAATTAAAAATACCGAAAAACTCCGATATAAAACTTATTTGATTTTTTAATTAAATCCTCAATATTTCTATATTTTGGGAAAGTCATTTTATTCCCTCTCTCATATCTTTGTAATAGAAATAATTGGCGATAAAATAAATAAAATCAAATGATCTTGTTTACAAAATTTGAGAAAACTCAAATATGTAAATAACGAAATCCCCAGCTCTCTCCGTGGGTCCTTGAGTTGCTTAGGATTTTCTAGGATCAAAACCAAAAGCAAAATAAAATATGATATGCATGATGATCTAATGTATAACATTCCAAATAGAAAATTTGGGATGTCACATCCATGCTATTATATTATCTGTTTTGGATGTTTAATGGGCTTTATTTTGCACTTTTATATTATTTTTGGGACTAACCTATTAACCGAAGGCCCAGTGCCAATTGCTGTTTTTTTTGCCTATTTTAGTGTTTCGCAAAAAGGAATATCAAACGGAATCCAAACGGAACGAAACCTTCGCGAGGATCTTTTTTGGATCAAATGCAATCCAGGAGACTTGGAGTGGAGGTCAGGGAAGCAACGAGGCGGCCATGAGGTAGGGCGGCATGCCCCCCACCCTCATGGGCCCCTCGTAGCTCCACTGACCTACTTCTTTCGCCTATATATACTCTTATACCCTGAAGACACCCAGGGGAGCCACGAAACCACTTTTCCACCGCCGCAACCTTCTGTACCCATGAGATCCCATCTTGGGGCCTTTTCCGACGATCTGCCAGAGGGGGATTTGATCACGGAGGGCTTCTACATCTACACCATAGCATCTCCGATGATGTGTGGGTAGTTTACCACAGACCTTCGGGTCCATAGTTATTAGCTAGATGGCTTCTTCTCTCTCTTTGGATCTCAATACAAAGTTCTCCCCGATGTTCTTGGACATCTATTCGATGTAATACTTTTTGCGGTGTGTTTGTCAAGATCCGATGAATTGTGGGTTTATGATGAAGATTATCTATGAACAATATTTGATTCTTCTCTGAATTCTTATATGCATGATTTGATATCTTTGCAAGTCTCTTCGAATTACCGGTTTGGTTTGGCCTACTAGATTGATCTTTCTTGCAATGGGAGGATTGCTTAGCTTTGGGTTCAATCTTGCGGTGCTCGATCCCAGTGACAGAAAGGGAACCGACACATATTGTATTGTTGCCATCGAGGATAAAAATATGGGGTTTATATCATATTGCTTGAGTTTATCCCTCTACATCATGTCATCTTGCCTAATGCATTACTCTGTTCTTATGAACTTAATACTCTAGATGCATGCTGGATAGCGGTCGATGTGTGGAGTAATAGTAGTAGATGCAGAATAGTTTCGGTCTACTTGAGACGGGCGTGATGCCTATGTTCATGATCATTCCTAGATATTCTCATAAGTATGGGCTTTTCTATCAATTGCTTGGCAGTAATTTGTTCACCCACCATAATATATGCTATCTTGAGAGAAGCCACTAGTGAAACCTATGGCCCCCGGGTCTACTTTACATCATATAAGTTTCCGATCTACAATTCTAGTTTACTATTTATTTTATTTTGCAATCTTTACTTTTCAATCTATACAACAAAAATACCAAAAATATTTATCTTACTATCTTTATCGGATCTCACATTCGTAAGTGACCGTGAAGGGATTGACAACCCCTTTATCGCATTGGTTGCGAGGTTCTTGTTTGTTTGTGCAGGTACTAGGCGATTTGCGTGTAGTCTCCTACAGATTGATATCTTGGTTTTCAAAAATCGAGGGAAATACTTACGCTACTTTGCTGCATCACCCTTTCCTCTTCAAGGGAAAACCAACGCATGATCAAAAGGTAGCAAGAAGGATTTCTGGCGCCGTTGCCGGGGAGATGTATGCTCAAGTCAAGACATACCAAGTACCCATCGCAAACTCTTATCCCTCGCATTACATTATTTGCCATTTGTCTCTCGTTTTCCTCTCTCCCACTTCACTTTTGCCTTTTCTTCGCCTCTTTCCCGTTTGCCTTTCTTTCATCATGGCCGAATCGAAAAGGGGTAAGGGTTCTCTCCCGAGTTATAGTACTTTGGATAGTCCCACTGTCCTGTCTAAGCTCATAAATAATGATGCTATGGAAAGACCTACCGGGGTTATAAATGGGAGTTTGAATAATTTCGATGAAGATGATCCCGGAATTTTTTGTTATTTGCTTGATGAGTCTTTGAAAGATGCTTGGGATAGGTTATTAAGGATCCGAGCTAGCTATGTGCCCCAATATCAAATTAAGATATACCTAAAAAGCTTTTATGTTGGCCTACCCTATTCATTCAAGCAAGTTTTAGATTCTATTTTTGAAGAAGGTTTTCTTGAGGGGGATGCCATAGATACCTATGAAAAGATGAAAACTATATTTGGGCACCCCATGAGTGAGAAGGTTGAATCCACCTCTCTTTTGTGCTTTTATCAAAATGAAATTATCAAAGAGATGAAGGCTAGCTTAGATGAAAATTTCCGTAGCGTGCTTAATATTTCTTCCACCATTAATGGTCACTTGCTTTCTCAAAATAGAAAGATAAATGCTATAGATAAGAAAATTTCTCTTTTCTTTCCCAACACCAAAGATGGCAATACCTAGATCTATTCTTGTTTTTATGCCTAGCTAGGGGCATTAAACGATAGCGTTTATTGGGAGGCAACCCAATTTTATTTTTGTTCCTTGATTTTTGTTCCTGTTTAGTAATAAATAAATCATCTCTCCTCTGTTATGATTATGTTTTTATGTTTTAATTAGTGTTTGTGCCTAGTAAATCCTTTAGGATCTTATTGGGTGATTGTTATTTGATCTTGCTGTAAAAAACAGAAAGTATGCGCTCACGAGAATAATTTCCCTTTTTTACCAGAGAGAGATAAAATACCAATTCCAACTACAGTAGATCAATATACAAATAGTTTAGGACGTCCTAATTTTTCAGGATTTTTGGAGTTATAGAAGTATTCGAAACTTCCAGATTGCTACAGACGTTTCTGTTTTTGACAGGTTCTGTTTTTCGTGTGTTGTTTGCTTATTTTGATGAATCTATGGCTAGTATCGGGGGGTATGAACCATAGAGAAGTTGGAATAAAGTAGGTTAAACAGCAATATAAATAAATAATGAGTTCATTACAGTACATTAAAGTGGTGGTTTGTTTTCTTATACTAATGGAGCTCATGAGATTTTCTATTGAGTTTTGTGTTGTGAAGTTTTCATGTTTTTGGGTAAAGATTTGATGGATTTTGGAACAAGGAGTGGCAAGAGCCTAATATTGGGTATGCCCAAGGCACCCCAAGGTAAAGTTCAAGGACAACCAAAAGCCTAAGCTTGGGGATGCCCCGGAAGGCATCCCCTCTTTCGTCTTCATCTATCGGTAACTTTACTTGAGGCTATATTTTTATTCACCACATGATATGTGTTTTGCTCGGAGTGTCTTGTATGATTTGAATCTTTGCTTTTTAGTTTACCAAAATCATTCTTGCTGTACACACCTTTTGGGGAGACACACATGAATCGGAATTTATTAGAATACTCTATGTGCTTTACTTATATCTTTTGAGCTAGATAATTTTGCTCTAGTGCTTCACTTATACCTTTTTAGAGCACGGTGGTGGTTTTATTTTGTAGAAATTATTGATCTCTCATGCTTCACTTATATTATTTTGAGAGTCTTTTAGAATAGCATAGTAATTTTCTCTGGCTATAAAATTAGTCCTAATATGATAGGCATCCAGGATGGGTATAGTAAAAACTTTCATATAGAGTGCATTAATATGAGAAGCTTGATACTTGATAATTGTTTTGAGATATAAAGGTGGTAATACTAGAGTCCTGCTAGTTGAGTAGTTGTGGAATTGGGAAATACTTGCGTTGAGGATTGCAAGTCTCGTAGCATGCACGTATGGTAAACGTTGTGTGACAAATTTGAAGCATGGGGTGTTCTTTGATTACTTTCCTTATGAGTGGCGGCCGGGGACGAGCGAAGGTCTTTTCCTACCAATCTATCCCCCTAGGAGGATGCGCATAGTGCTTGGTTTTGATGACTTGTAGATTTTTGCAAAAAGTATGTGAGTCTTTATGACTAATGTTGAGTCCATGGATTATACGCACTCTCACCCTTCCATCATTGCTAGCCTCTTCGGTACCGTGCATTGCCCTTTCTCACCTCGAGAGTTGGTGCAAACTTCGCCGGCGCATCCAAACCCCGTGATATGATACGCTCTATCACACATAAGCTTCCTTATATCTTCCTCAAAACAGGCACTGATAATCCCCAAGTGCTGGGAATCATTGTAGCAATTTCCAAAGGTGGAAGTGATACGTATGGAGTGTCAAACCCACAAGGAGCTAAAGGTAAGATCAATATTCTCTCAAGCCCTATCTTCCACTGATACGACTCTACGTACACCGAACGTTTGCTTCCAACTAGAAACGAGAAATAAAACTACATTGCGGGTATGAAGAGGAAAACTTTGCATGATATCGGAGAGATAAAATATAAAAGTAGTTGCTGTTATCATAAAGTTAAAATATATTACTAAATATTATAAATAGAGAGTGTGGAATAATGGTGGGTCGGTGTGCGGAATTGTCCTAGGCAATTGTTAACAAGATCGATAGTCGTCATTGCAATTTCATATGAGGGACATGCATAAGCTAGCATACTTCCTCTTCTTGGATCATATGCACTTATGATTGGAACTCTAGCAAGCGTCCGCAACTACTAAAGATCATTAAGGTAAAACCCAACCATAGCATTAAAGTATCAAGTCCTCTTTATTCCCATACGCCATGTCCCGCTTACCCGTGTTTGTGTTTCAGTCACTCACGCAACGCAGACAATAAGCAAATCATGGACATATTGCAACACCCTACAGCGGGAACCACTCACGCTTGCGCGACATGGAGGGCACAATAGGACAACACCAAAATAAAACATACAACTCGTACCAATCTAGATCATCAATCAACCCAAACACAAAGGATATCTACTCAAAACATCATATGATGGCAACACATCATTGGATCATAATATGTGGCATAAAGCACCATGTTCAAGTAGAGATTACAGCGGGTTGCGGGAGAGTGGACCGCGTAAAAGAGATGAGGATGGTGATATTGATGAAGACGATCAACGCGACGATGATTCCCCTCCCGATGGCACTCTGGTGCCACCGAGAGAGAGGAGGAGAGGTTCTCCCCCTTGTGCTTCCTCCTCCATGGCCTCCCCCTTGGATGGGGAGAGGTTCTCCGTCTGGTCCTTGGCCTTCATGGTGATGATGGCCCCTCAGGGATCCTCCTCCATAGCCTCTGGTGATGATGGCCCCCTCTAGCAGGGTGCCAGAGAGGGCCTAGATTGATTTCTCGTGGCTACAGAGGCTTGCGGCGGCGGAACTCCCAATCTAGGTTAATTTTCGTAGGTTTTTGTATTTATAGGAGAAGTTGGCGTTGATTTCATGTCAGGGGGGCCCTCGGGGAGTCCACGAGGCAGGGGGCGCGCCCCAGGGGGGTGGGCGTGCCCCCCACCCATGTGGGGCCCCCGTGACTCCCCTCCGGTAGATTTTCATTCCAGTATTTTTCATATTTTCTAGAAAAAATCTCCGTTGATTTTCATCGCACTCCGAGAACTTTTATTTTTGCACAAAAACAACACCACGGTAGTTCTGCTGAAAACAACGTCAGTCCGGGTTAGTTCTAATCAAATCATACCAAAATCATATAAAAATATTGTAAACATGGCATGAATACTTCATAAATTATAGATACGTTGGAGACGTATCAGCATCCCCAAGATTAATTCCTGCTTGTCCTTGAGTAGGTAAATGATAAAAGAAATAATTTATGAAGTGTGAATGCTAGCAAGTGCACAAGTTTGATCAATGACAGTTCCATTCACTTTTTCTAGCATCATTATATGTCATATCACTAGCTCATCCTCATAAAACTTTTCATGATCAAGTAACAAGCTATTCTCATGTTAAAGTATAGATCATAAACTTTCTTGAAACTAACAAACTATATTCTCAGTCATCAAACAATTGCAAGTCATCTTATTTTCAGGAAGGGTCTATGTTAGAGCTTTGATTTAGCAAACTCCACATACTCAACTATCATTTAATCTTTCACAATTGCTAACACTCACGTGATATTTATGGGTTCAAAGTTTTAATCGGACACACAGAAAAATAGGGGCTTATAGATTCGCCTCCCAACCTTTTACCTCAAGGGTAATGTCAACAATAATAGTTCATGATAACTTACATCCAATTTGATATATATATATATATATATATATCAGGATCTTTCCAACACAATGTGCTTGCCAAAGGATAAAATGTAAAAGGGAAAGGTGAAGATCACCATGACTCTTGCATAAGGGTAGAAGATAAAAGTAAAAGATAGGCCCTTCGCAGAGGGAAGCAGAGGTTGTCATGCGCTTTTATGGTTGGATGCACAAAATCTTAATGCAAAAGAACGTCCCTTTATATTGCCACTTGTGATATGGACCTTTATTATGCAGTCCGTCGCTTTTATTTCTTCCACATCACAAGATCGTATAAAGCTTATTTTCTCCACATTAATAGATCATACATATTTGGAGGGAAATTTTTTATTGCATGCACCGATGACAACTTACTTGAAGGATCTTACTCAATCCATAGGTAGGTATGGTGGACTCTCATGGCAAAACTGGTTTAAGGAATGTTTGGAAGCACAAGTAGTATCTCTACTTGGTGCAAAGAATTTGGCTAGCATGAGGGGGAAAAGCAAGCTCAACATGTTGGATGATCCAAGACAATATACTTTATTTCGGATATAAGAAAACATAACCCATTACGTTGTCTTCCTTGTCCGACATCAACGTTTTAGCATGTCATATTTTAATGAGTGCTCACAATTACAAAATATGTCCAAGATAGTATATTTATATGTGAAATCTCTCTTCCTTCAATATTCTTTCATGAATTGTTCAAGTGACCAATTCTACGTTTGCTAAATTTCAATAAGTTTACTACCTATACTTATTCTGTGTGAAGTCATTCCTCCATGGTATAAGCATATGAAACATATATAAATTCAGATTTATGATATTCAATTCATTCAATCATTTACTCATAGGATATATATGAAGCACGTGAGTAAATGACAAACTACTACAAAAGATATAAGTGAAGGACACTGAGTAGTCAAATAATTAACTAGCCATGGGAGGATTCTTTTTCATTTAATATTTCAGATCCAATGATTTTATTCAAACATCAAGTAAAATTTAAAATACGCTCCAAGCAAAACACATATCATGTGACGAAAAATATATAGCTCCGAGTAAGGTATACCGATAATTTTGAAGACGAAAGAGGGGATGTCTTCTGGGGCATCCCCAAGCTTAGGCACTTGAGTCTTCCTTGAATATTATCTTGGGGTGCCTTGGGTATCCCCAAGCTTAGGGTATTTCCACTCCTTATTCTCCTCATATCGATAACTCACCCAAAGCTTGAAAACTTCAATCACACAAATCTTAACGAAACTTCGTGAGGTAGGTTAGAATGATAAAGAGTAAACCATTCACTTTGGTACTGTCAAAGACAAGGTTCATAATTGTTCTCACACAATGCCTACTGTACCATATCATTCTACAATTTATATTGAGAAATATAAGCCATAGAAACTAGAAAACAAGCAAACTATGCAATGAAAACAGAATCCGTCAGAAACAGAACAGTCTGTAATGATATGAACACCAAGCATACTTATGCTACTCCAAAAATTCTGACATAAATTGGTGGATGAGGGGAATTTGTCCATTAATCTTCTGAAAAAATAATCAACTCAATCACACTCTTCTATAAAAAATGGCAGCTAATCTCGTGAGTGCAAAGTTTCTGTTTTTTACAGCAAGATCACATTAACTTTCACCCAAGTCTTCCCAAAGGGCTTACTTGGCAATTTATTGAAACAAAAGCAATAATACATGATTAATACAGTAGCTTAATCATGAGAACACACAAAAAAGTAAGGTTAAATATTGGGTTGTCTCCCAACAAGCACTTTTCTTTAATGCCTTTTAGCTAGGCATGATGATTTCAATGATGCTCGCATAAAAGATAAGAATTGAAACATAAAGAGAGCATCATGAAGAATATGACTAGCACATTTAAACCTAACCCGCTTCCTATGCCTAGGGATTTTGTGAGTACACAATTTTTGGGAACAAGAATCAACTAGCATAGGAAGGCAAAACAAGTATAACTTCAAAACTTTAAGTACATAGAGAGGAAACTTGATATTATTGCAACTCCTACAAGCATGTATTCCTCCCTCATAATAATTTTCAGTAGCATCATGAATGAGTTCAACAATATTACCATCACATAAAGCATTCTTTTCATGATCTACGAGCGTAGAAATTTTACTACTCTCCACATAAGCCAAATTCCCCTCATCCGAAATGGCGGGATCACTAGTTCCTAAAGTTGACACTCTTCCAAACCCGCTTTAGATGATAGTATTATTCATACTCCAAAAGATATAAGTGAAGTTCATGGAGCATTCTACAATTAATATATACTAACCAATATCCAAGCTCAAAATGTATAAGTGAAGCACACGAAGCATTCTATAAAGCCATACTCAAAAGATTTAAGTGAAGCTCAAAGAGTAATTCTATAAGATCATATTTAGAAGATATAAGTGAATCACATGAAGTATTATATAAATTTATGAATGGACATCTCATACTAGCATGGTTCTTAAAGAAAAATAAAAACACAAAGGACGCAAATAATGTGAACAAAACAAAAACCGAGGTATACCGATAATTGTTGAAGAAGAAAGATGGGATGCTAACCGGGGCATCCCCAAGCTTAGATGCTTGAGTATCCTTAGAATATTTACTTGGGGTGCCCTGGTCATCCCCAAGCTTGAGCTCTTCCCTCTCTTTATTCTTCTCACATCGGTAAATCCTCGTTCTTCGAACACTTCATCCACACAAAACTTTAACAAAAACTTTGTGAGATCCGTTAGTATAATAAAGCAAATCACTACCTTTAGGTACTGTTTCAAACTCATTCAATTTCATATTAGAACTATATCTACTGTATTCCAACTTCTCTATGGTTCATACCCTCCGATACTAGCCATAGATGCATCAAAATAAGCAAACAACACACGAAAAACAGAATCTGTCTAAAACAGGACAGTCTGTAGTAATCTTGAGGTTTAGTAAACTTATGTAACTCCAAAAATTATGAACTAAATTTGAAAATTTGAAAAATTTATACAGAAGTAATGTTCAAAATGTTTCATACCAATTTTACTTTCCAGTAAAAAATGTAAAATCACACACTACAGACAACGTTTCTGTTTTTTGTTCTGCACATAGTAAACAAGCAATCTAATCATCCTAAAACCAAGGCTTGGCACATTATTTTTATAATACAATGGATATATATATATAAGGGGATAATTATTTATATTGAAACTTCCATGAAAAATTCTACATTGTTTCCATGAGCATGAACACTAGTGCTCAAGGTCGACCCTCACTTCTTCAATGCATAACTTTCCAATTACTTCTCTTTTTGAAACTTTTTAGGCATGAGAGGCAACTAAATTATTTTTTTGTATTTTCATTCTTAAAAAAATTGTATGTTTCACCCACAACTAAACAGAAGCAAAAAGGAAAAACAAAATCTAATTAGTGAAGAGAGCAAACAAGCATACACGAGAATATCAACCCCACGCTATTGCTCCCCGGCAACGGCGCCAGAAAAGAGCTTGATAATCCGCAAGTGCAGGGAATCATCGTAGCAATTTCCAAAGGTGGAAGTGATAAGTATGGAGTGTTGAACCCACGAGGAGCTAAAGGTAAGATCAATATTCTCTCAAGCCCTATCTGCCATTGATACGACTCTACGTACACCGAACGTTGGCTTCCAACTAGAAACGAGAAATAAAACTATGTTGAGGGTATGAAGAGGACAAATTTGCATGATATCGAAGAGATAAAAGAAGTAGTTGATGTTATCATAAAGTTAAAATATATTACTAAATATTATAAATAGCGAGTGTGGAATAATGGTGGATCGGTGTGCGGAATTGTCCTAGGCAATTGTTAACAAGACCGATAGTCGTCATTGCAATTTCATATGAGGGAGCGGCATAAGCTAACATACTTTCTCTTCTTGGATCAGATGCACTTATGATTGGAACTCTAGCAAGCGTCCGCAACTACTAAATATCATTAAGGTAAAACCAAACCATAGCATTAGAGTATCAAGTCCTCTTTATTCCCATACGCCATGTCCCGCTTACCCGTGTTTGTGTCTCAGTCACTCATGCAACACAGACAATAAGAAAACCATGGACACATTGCAACACCCTACAGCGGGAATCCCTCACGCTTGCACAACACGGAGGGCACAATAGGACAACACCAAAATAGAACATACAACTCATACCAATCTAGATCATCAATCAACCCAAAGACAAAGGATATCTACTCAATACATCATAGGATGGCAACACATCATTGGATCATAATATGTGGCATAAAGCACCATGTTCAAGTAGAGATTACAGTAGGGTGCGGGAGAGTGGACCACGTAAAAGAGATGATGATGGTGATGTTGATGAAGACGATCACCGCGGCGATGATTCCCCTCCCGATGGCACTCCGGTGCCACCGAGAGAGAGGAGGAGAGGTTCTCCCCCTTGTGCTTCCTCCTCCATGGCCCCCCCTTGGATGGGGAGAGGTTCTCCCTCTGTTCCTTGGCCTTCATGGTGATGATGGCCCCTTCGGGATCCTCCTCCATAGCCTCCGGTGATGATGCCCCCTCCGGCAGGGTGCCAGAGAGGGCCTAAATTGATTTCTCATGGCTATAGAGGCTTGCGGCAGCAGAACTCCCGATCTAGGTTAATTTTCGGAGGTTTCTGTATTCATAGGAGAAGTTGGCATTTATTTCACGTTAGGGGGCCCCTCGGGGAGTCCACGAGGCAGGGGGCCGCGCCCCAGGGGGGTGGGCGCGTCCCCCACCCTCGTGGGGCCCCCGTGACTACCCTCCGGTAGATTTTCATTCCAGTATTTTTCATATTTTCTAGAAAAAATCTCCGTTGATTTTCATCGCATTCCGAGAACTTTTATTTCTACACAAAAACAACACCACGGTAATTCTGCTGAAAACAGCGTTAGTCCGGGTTAGTTCTAATCAAATCATACCAAAATCATATAAAAATATTGTAAACATGGCATGAATACTTCATAAATCATAGATACGTTGGAGACGTATCAGGCACCATACCTACCTATTATGGCATTTCCATAGCCATTCCGAGATATATTACCATGCAACTTTCCACCGTTCGGTTTATTATGACATGCTCCATCATTGTCATATTGCTTTGCATGATCATGTAGTTGACATCATATTTGTGGCAAATCCACCTTCATAATTCTTTCATACATGTCACTCCTGATTCATTGCACATCCCGGTACACCGCCGGAGGCATTCAAATAGAGTCATATTTTGTTCTAAGTATCGAGATGTAATTCTTGAGTTGTAAGTAAATAAAAGTGTGATGATTTTCATTATTAGAGCATTGTCCAATGTGAGGAAAGGATGTGGAGACTTTGATTCCCCCACAACTCAGGATGAGATGTCGGACGAAAAAAAGAGGCCATAAAAAAAGAGAGAAAAGGCCCAAATAAAAAATGAGAGAAAAAGAGAGAAGGGGCAATGTTACTATCCTTTTTCCACACTTGTGCTTCAAAGTAGCACCATGATCTTCATGATAGAGAGTCTCTTATGTTGTCACTTTCATATAGTAGTGGGAATTATTCATTATAGAACTTGGCTTGTATTTCAATGATGGGCTTCCTCAAAATGCCCTAGGTCTTCATGAGCAAGCAAGTTGGATGCACACCCACTTAGTTTCTTTTGTTGAGATTTCATATATTTATAACTCTAGTGCATCCGTTGCATGGCAATCCCTACTCCTTGCATTGACATCAATTGATGGGCATTTCCATAGCCCGTTGATTAGTTGCGTCAATGTGAGACTTTCTCCTTTTTTGCCTCTCACACAACCTCCATCATCATATTCTATTCCACCCATAGTGCTATGTCCATGGTTCGCGCTCATATATTGCGTGAAAGTTGAAAGAGTTTGAAAAGGCTAAGTATGAAACAATTGCTTGGCTTTTCATCGGGGTTGTGCATGATGGGAGCATTTTGTGCGACGAAAATGAAGCATGGCCAAACTATATCATTTTGTAGGGATAAGCTTTCTTTGGCTATGTTATTTTGATAGGACATAATTTCTTGGTTAGCATGCTTGAAGTATTATTATTTTTATGTCAATATTAAGCTTTTGTCTAGAATATTTTGGATCTAAACATTCATGCCGCAATAAAGAGAATTACATTAAACATTATGTTAGGTAACATTCCACATCAAAAATTCTGTTTTTTACCATTTACCTACTCGAGGATGAGCAGGAATTAAGCTTGGGGATGCTTGATACGTCTCCAACGTATCTATAATTTTTTATTGTTCCATGCCATTATATTATCTGTTTTGGATGTTTAATGGGCTTTATTATGCACTTTTATATTATTTTTGGGACTAACCTATTAACCGAAGGCCCAATGCAAATTGTTTTTTTCTACCTATTTCAGTGTTTCGCATAAATGGAATATCAAATGGAATCCAAACGGAGCGAAACCTTTGCGAGGATCTTTGTTGGGACAAACAAAATCCACGAGACTTGGAGTGGAGGTCAAGGAAGCAACGAGGCGGCCACGCGGTAGGCCGGCACGCCCCCACCCTCGTGGGCCCCTCGTAGCTCCACCGACCTACTTCTTTCACCTATACATACTCTTATACCCTGAAAACACCCAGGGGAGCCACGAAACCACTTTTCCACCGCCGCAACCTTCTATACCCGTGAGATCCCATCTTGGGGCCTTTCTGGCGATCTGCCAGAGGGGCATTCGATCATGGAGGGCTTGTACATGAACACCATAGCCCCTCCGATGATGTGTGAGTAGTTTACCACAGACCTTCGGGGCCATAGTTATTAGCTAGATGGCTTCTTCTCTCTCTTTGGATCTCAATACAAAGTTCTCCTCGATGTTCTTGGAGATCTATTCGATGTAATACTTTTTGCGGTGTGTTTGTCGAGATCCGATGAATTGTGGGTTTATGATCAAGATTATATATGAACAATATTTTATTCTTCTCTGAATTCTTATATGCATGATTTGATATCTTTGCAAGTCTCTTCGAATTACCGGTTTGGTTTGGCCTACTAGATTGATCTTTCTTGCAATGAGAGGAGTGCTTAGCTTTGGGTTCAATCTTGCGGTGCTCAATCCCAGTGACAGAAAGGGAACCGACACTTATTGTATTGTTGCCATCGAGGATAAAAATATGGGGTTTATATCATATTGCTTGAGTTTATCCCTCTACATCATGTCATCTTGCCTAATGCGTTACCCTGTTCTTATGAACTTAATACTCTAGATGCATGCTGGATAGCGGTTGATGTGTGGAGTAATAGTAGTAGATGCAGAATCATTTTGGTCTACTTGACACGGACGTGATGCCTATGTTCATGATCATGCCTAGATATTCTCATAACTATGCGCTTTTCTATCAATTGCTCGGCATTAATTTTTTCACCCACCGTAATATATGTTATCTTGAGAGAAGCCACTAGTGAAACCTATGGCCCCCAGATCTACTTTACATCATATAAGTTTCCGATCTACAATTCTAGTTTACTATTTATTTTATTTTGCAATCTTTACTTTTCAATCTATACAACAAAAATACTAAAAATATTTATCTTGCTATCTTTATCAGATCTCACTTTCGTAAGTGACCGTGAAGGAATTGACAACCCCTTTATCGCGTTGGTTGCGAGGTTCTTGTTTGTTTGTGTAGGTACTAGGCGATTTGCGTGTAGTCTCCTACTGGATTGATACCTTGGTTTTCAAAAACTAAGGGAAATACTTACGCTACTTTGTTGCATCACCCTTTCCTCTTCAAGGGAAAACCAACACATGCTGAAGAGGTAGCAGGCCACTCCCACCAAAGAGGAGGCTGGCCCGCTCCCGCGACGTCATCGTGAGGCTGAAGGTGATGAGGTCTTGCTACGAGCGGCCTCCTCCCAGCTACCCATTGCCCTTGTACGCTCGGGCAGAAGGCTCCAGAGGAGGACGCAGCGACCGGCGCTGCCCGTGGCATGGCTGCAGTGGCCGTGCCATGGTGGCGCGCGCCGCTGTCCCGCGAACCCACGCTGAGGGCTCCTCGCGTGAACTCGTGGTGTGGGCGGCAATGCCACCGCGCACGTGGATCCGATTCCCGCCATTCTTTGCCGAAGAGATACCGCCAAGGGGGCCGCTCGAGCTGTGGCTGCAGCACGCCGAGTGCGGCACACCAGTGTTGGGAGCAGAGGTCGAGGCCGTCTCCCCGGGAAGGATCTTCATGACCCGTGGATGGGGCGAGGTTGCCCGCGTCTGTCATGCGAAGGGGGCCCTCGCCATCCATTCTGAGTATGGTGGTGCCTCCACGATGTTCTTCAAAGTCTTTGACAAGGAAGGCCACCGCCTGGAGTGCTGCCCTGAAGGGGGTCGCCAAGACAGCGCAGGGGGAGGTGCTGGGCCCGCCCTTGGTCTTGCTGACGACTCCTCCAGCAGCAGCGACGGCGCCTGGGAGTCCAGCGACTATCCAAGCCTGACGGGACTCCGGAGACGAGCGACGACAGCTACGTGCCATCGAGCTCTCGGCGCGCCCGGGGCGTAGCAGCGACGTCCGCTCGTCGTCGCCGCTGATCAGGATGGGGCTGGCGCTGGCCCCTCGTGGCCCACTATTGATGATGGCGTCGGTGGTGACGCCTGTAGATAGGGCTCCTAGAAACTTCCTTCTTTTGTTCCCTGCGAGGAATCGAGACAAACCCCATGGGGGTGTGTAAAGAATCTATAACGCTTTTGCATCAATATCATTCTTATTGCGAAATTCGCGATTGCACGTCTTGCTCTGGCATTGTCCCCCTTTTCGTCCCCGCGACAACTTAGTGCTCTACGTCGATAGGTCCCAGTCCCCAGGCAGGCTTCAGGCCAGGAGGTGAGCGGCCCGAGGTCCGGTAAGAACCCCTGAGTCGCGATGCTCGGGGGGTCCCCCTTGGCGTGCAAGCAGCTCCCTAGAGGCAGAAAAGGAAGGTGACACTTCCGGATCAAGGCTACGAGAGCTGGAAATCCTGGGTCACAACGTCGGGCTGGCTTCAGTGCATGACTTATCTTAACGATTCGAGTCGATTCCTTGCGTGGTGCACCACTGATGGTGGTAGCGTCGAATTGTGTCCATGCCAGCTCCCCCCATTCGCACTCTTCGTCCTCGGGGCCCGACCCTCGAGCGAGCTCAACCGCCGCTGGTATGCCAGGTCGCGATGCTGTGGTCAAGGCCAGGGGGTGAGGGCTGGAGAGTCAGTAAGAGCTCCTGAGGCGCGATGCTCAGGAGCCCTCCCTATAACGTCCAACCAAAAAGCGCGAAAGGGAACAGCTGGCGCGGCCACCTGTAGCTAGGCTCCAGAGTTCCCTACGTGTTAGTGCGAGAGAGAGAGAGAGAGAGAGTAGCCCATAGCTTCGTTTAACGTCCTGCCATTGCTCCTTCCGCGAGAAGATGAGGGCACTGTGGATCTGGTGAGGTGGCGTACATGGAGCGGGCCGCGAGCCAGAGCTCGATCGCACAGGTTTATCAGTGTTGCAAGGACGGACCCGAGCACAAGCACCGTGCCAGCATGTGAGTCTACCGTTGCGGGGTGAGCAAGTGACCGATCAGCAGCGCAGGAGGCCCCGATGAGCAAGCACCAGGTGAGAAATGATTATAGAGAAGTTCAAGCGAGGAGGAAAACTAGTTCAGATAGATGCAAGAATGGTACATACCACTGGGACGGGCCCGAGCGTCCTAGGGATGATGTAGGCCGAGAGGCGCTCCCGTAGAGTAAGCTAAAGATGCAAAAGGATACACGCCGCAGGGACAGGCCCATGCGATTTGGGGATAATGCTGCCCGGAGGGCGCCCCTAACTGGATGAACTAGAAAGAGTCACATGATACCGTAGCTGGAGTGGTGTCGGGGTAGCTGAAGATGCGCACCGGAGAAGTTTCTCCTCACGAGCCGCCAGGGTCCTCAGCCTCAGGAGGCTCCGGAGGCCCACGTGGCTCCTGAAGAACTGTCGCGATCTCTGATATGACAGCATGGTGCCTGGCCTGCTGAGGTGCCAGAATGCTCCGAAGGTGGCGCTGGAAGGTGACAGCCGTGTTCGGCAAGCTGAGAGGCATGCAAACATAGCTGTGAGGGGGACCCTCGCATCATCGAACGCCCGAAGGCCAGAAACATCCCTAAGATGCAGCCCTGTTGAGCCCTGGAATGTCGACGCAGACGCATAGCCCGCCGTCCTCGCCAGGATGGGGAGCTGCCAAGTGGTGGGCGACGGTCGCCACGTATGGTCCTTGCCTCTTGAATCTCCTAGATCGCCTTGGTGATGAACTCCTAAGCACTAGGCGCTCCACGCCTCGTGCCCTCTTGAGGAAAATGTGCGGTGAAGCATGCCTCCAGATGGTGCCCGAGCGCCTCCCTCGTGACATTGGCTAGATCTGAGGCCCTCCGGAAGAGAGCCCCCGAGCCTGGCCTGAGGAGGGCGCCGGGTGTGCCTTCCTATGCGAGGGAAGGAGGCGCCCCAGCTGTGGGCGTAGATCCTGAGGTGGTGCTGCTGGAGACGCCGCCCTCCTGAGGTCCTTGGCGGAGTAGCTACTTCTTCTTCTTGGGGTTGGCCTTAGGAGGGTACGGGGTGTCTTCGTTGTCGGGGTCTTTGGCCGCTGCAGCTTGGTAAGTGCGCTCGAGGGAGCACACCGCGTCTCTTTCTTCACAGGGGACCATGATGATGCCACCGCTCCCTGGCATCTTGAGGACACTGTAGCCATGGTGGGTCACTGCCATAAACTTGGCCAAGGCTGGATACCCAAGGATGGCATTGTACGTCAGGTGGATGTGGGCGACGTCGAAGTTGATGAGCTCAGTGCGGTAGTTGTCACGCTGGCCGAAGGTGACAGGGAGGCGGTCCTACCCTATCGGGGTGGTGGAGCTATCGGTCACTCCCGAGAAAGGTTTGGTGGGCTGTAGCTGATCGTATGGCACCTGAAGGCTGCCGAATGTCTCGACAGACAGGACATTGAGCCATGTGCCGCCGTCGATGAGGGTCTTGGTGACTTGAACGTTGCTGATGACGGGTGAGCAGAGCATCGGGAGGGCACCAGCGATCGCCGCACACTTGAGCTGGTCTGACGAGCTGAAGGTGATGGCGCACTTGGACCACCTGAGTGGGCGCATGGCCTCGAGCCTGGGGAGGGCCATGTTCACCTCGTGAGAAAACTACTTGAAGGCACGCTGAGAGGCTGGGGCTTGAGCACCACCCAATATACAGGCGATGGCGCGTGGCTCGTGGAAGCCCCCAGCCTCCTCATCTTGATGATGGTCGTCATTCCTCCTCGGTGGCGGCAACAGCGGAGGGAGGCCGGTGTTGCCCTGGGGGCGGTCCTCACGAGGCTGGTCTCTCCAAGCGTCCTTGTGAGGCTGGTCCTGCCAGCGGTCCTCACGAGGCTGGTCACGCCACTCCTCGGGGGGCCCGCTGTCGTCCCATCGTCCTCCACTTCGTCCTCCTCCTCAGCCATAGCCTCGGTTGTTGCACTCGGGGCACCGACCGAAGCACCCATCCCGGATGGCCCTGAGCTCCTGACAGTCGCTGGTGTTGTGGCTATGAACATTATGGAAGGCGCAGAATGGACGGTTGGCCTTGGATGATTCAGGGTGGTTGTAGCCGCGCTTCATCTCTGGCTCCGCCATGAGCATGGCAGCCCCCTTGCGCTTCATGTACATGATCTTTGCCTTCTTGTCCTCCTAGTCAGCAGCTGGGAGCTCGAGGAGGAAAAGGCTCCCTTCCTCAGCCCTTGCGCACTTGGTTGCCATGTTGAACACCTCAAGGGTCGAGCATAGCTCCTCGTGAATGGTGATCTCCTCCTTCATCTTGATGTCACGGACGCCATCGAAGAACGCAGAGATGATGGCCTCGTCCGTCACCTTGGGGATCTTGAGGCGGATGTTGTTGAAGCGCTGGATGTACTTCTGCAGGGTTTCCCCTGGTTGCTGCTTGATGCGCCGCAGGTTGCCTAGGCCGTCGGGCGGTCGCGAGTGCCCTGGAAGTTGGCGACGAAACACTCGCGCATCTCACCCTAGGAGAATATCGATCCCACGGGGAGGTGCAGGAGCCACGAGCATGCGCCATCCTTGAGGGCCATGGGAAACCAGTTCACACTGACCTTCTCGTCTTCGTTGGCTACCTTGATGCTCAGCTCGTAGAGCTGCAAGAACTCTGCGGGGTCGGGGGTGCCATCGTAGCGTGGAGCAGATCTGGCTTGAACTTGCTCAGCCAGACGATGCTGTGCAGCTCAGGAGCGAAGGCACGATAGCCTGCTGTGGTCACTGGGGCCCGTTGCGGAGGCGGAGCCCGGTTCTAGTATCCACGTGCTGCTGCTGCAGGCAGTACGCGGTCTTGACGCGGGGGTCCTGGGAGCGCCGGAGCATTTTCTTGTGGCCTCGGGACTTCTTGGCAGCTCCCCTCTTCGTGCGCGGGCGCCCGGCGTGGCAGGTCACGCCATGGGACCGCCCGTCTTGGTGCGAGGGCACCGTCTTGATGCGGAGGCGGCAGAGGCGCTCCATGAGCCACTCGTCCTCAGCTGGAGGTGGGCGAGGCAGCGAGAGGGTGTTGGGGAACATAGTAATTTCAACAAAATTCCTACGCACACGCAAGATCTATCATGGTGATGCATAGCAACAAGAGCGGAAGAGTGTTGTCCATGTACCCTTGTAGAACGTAAGCGGAAGCGTTATGACAACGTAGTTGATGTAGTCATACATCTTCACGATCCGACCGATTCTAGTACCAAAAGTATGGCACCTCTATGATCTGCACACGTTCAGCTTGCTGACGTCCCATGAACTGTCGATCTAGCTGAGTGTCGAGGGAGAGCTTCATCAGCACGACAGCGTGATGACGGCGATGATGATGCTACCGGAACAGGGTTCGCCTAAGCACCGCTACGATATGACCGAGGTGGATTATGGTGGAGGAGGGCACCGCACACGGATAAGGGATCAATGATCAACTTGTGTGTCTATGGGGTGCCCCCTGGCCACGTATATAAAGGATGGATGGAGGAGGAGGCCGGTGATAACCCACAAGTATAGGGGATCGCAACAGTTTTCGAGGGTAGAGTATTCAACCCAAATTTATTGATTCGACACAAGGGGAGCCAAAGAACATTCTCAAGTATTAGCAGTTGAGTTGTCAATTCAACCACACCTGGAAACTTAATATCTACAGCAAAGTGTTTAGTAGCAAAGTAATATGATAGTAGTGGTAACAGTAGCAAAAGGTAACGGTAGCAAAAGTAATATTTTTGGGTTTTGTAGTGATTGTAACAGTAGCAGCGGAAAAGTAAATAAGCGAAGAACAATATATGAAAAGCTCGCAGGCATTGGATCGGTGATGGAGAATTATGTCGGATGTGATCGATCATGCAACAGTTATAACATAAGGTGACACAAAACTAGCTCCAATTCATCAATGTAATGTAGGCATGTATTCCGAATATAGTCATACGTGCTTATGGAAAAGAACTTGCATGACATCTTTTGTCCTACCCTCCCGTGGCAGCGGGGTCCTATTGGAAACTAAGGGATATTAAGGCCTCCTTTTAATAGAGTACCGGACCAAAGCATTAACACATAGTGAATACATGAACTCCTCAAATTACGGTCATCACCGGTAGTGGTCCCGATTATTGTCACTTCGGGGTTGCCGGATCATAACACATAGTAGGTGACTATAGACTTGCAAGATAGGATCAAGAACTCACATATATTCATGAAAACATAATAGGTTCAGATCTGAAATAATGACACTCGGGCCCTAGTGACAAGCATTAAGCATAGAAAGTCATAGCAACATCAATCTCACAACATAGTGGATACTAGGGATCAAACCCTAAAAAAACTAACTCGATTACATGATAAATCTCATCCAACCCATCACCGTCCAGCAAGCCTATGATGGAATTACTCACACACGGCGATGAGCATCATGAAATTGGTGATGGAGGAAGGTTGATGATGACGATGGTGACAGATTCCCCTCTTCGGAGCACCGAACGGACTCTAGATCAACCCTCCCGAGAGAGTTTAGGGCTTGGCGGCGGCTCCGTATCGTAAAACGCAATGAATCCTTCTTCTTGATTTTTTTTCTCCCCGAACACGAATATATGGAGTTGGAGTTGAGGTCGGTGGAGCGTCAGGGGGCCCACAAGGCAGGGGGCGCTCCCAGGGGGGTAGGCGCACCCCCCACCCTCGTGGACAGGGTATGGGCCCCCTGATGTGGATTCTTCTTCCAGAATTTTTAATATATATTCCAAAAATAATCTCTGTTGATTTGCACGTCATTCCGAGAACTTTTATTTCTGCATAAAAATAACATCTTGGCAATTCTGCTGAAAACAGCGTCAGTCCGGGTTAGTTCCATTCAAATCATGCAAGTTCGAGTCCAAAACAAGGGCAAACGTGTTTGGAAAAGTAGATACGACGGAGACGTATCAACTCCCCCGAGCTTAAACCTTTGCTTGTCCTCAAGCAATTCAGTTGATAAACTGAAAGTGATAAAGAAAAAACTTTTACAAACTCTGTTTGCTCTTGTTGTTGTAAATATGTAAAGCCATGATTCAAGTTTTCAGCAAAGATTATGAACTAACCACAGTCGCAATAACATTTAGGTCTCATGTTTACTCATATCAATGGCATAATCAACTAGCGAGCAATAATAATAAATCTTGGATGACAACACTTTCTCAAAACAATCATAATATGATATAACAAGATGGTATCTCGCTAGCCCTTTCTGAGACCGCAAAACATAAATGCAGAGCACCTTTAAAGATCAAGGACTGACTAGACATTGTAATTCATGGTAAAAGAGATCCAGTCAAGTCATACTCAATGTAAACTAATAGTAATGGATGCAAATGACAACAGTGCTCTCCAACTGGTGCTTTTTAATAAGAGGATGATGGCTCAACATAAAAGTAAATGGATAGGCCCTTCGCAGAGGGAAGCAGGGATTTGTAGAGGTGCTAGAGCTCGGTTTTGAAATAGATATGAATAATATTTTGAGCGGTATACTTTCATTATCAACATAACAACCGAGAGATCTCGATACCAGCTTTTCTCATCTAATAAGTTCATCAGATATCGTCATTATTGCCTTTCACTTGCACGACCGAATAGTGAGGATAATAATAATAGTGCACGTGCATTGGACTAAGCTGGAATCTGCAAGCATTCAATTCAAGAGAGAAGACACGGTAATATGGGCTCTTTGTTAGTTTTATTAACAATGCATATAAGAGCCACTCAACATTTTAATTATGGTCTTCTCCTCTCGACCCCCAAAGAAAAGAAAAGAAACAAACTATTTACACGGGAAAGCTCCCAACAAGCAAAAGAAGAACGAGAAATCTTTTTGGGTTTTCTTTTTAGTTACTACTACTACAGGCATAGAAAGTAAACTAACTAAAAGCTACAACTAATTTTTTTTGTTTTTCTTAAGGTTTATCAAACACACAAGAAGAAAGCATAAAAAGGGAAATAAACTAGCATGGATATTACAATGAAAAAGTATGAGCACCGACAACTAGCATGAGTGTGTGAACAGGAATGTAATGTCGGTGAGAAGTATGTACTCCCCCAAGCTTAGGCTTTTGGCCTAAGTTGGTCTACTGCCACGGATGGCCTGGCGGATATCCGAAGTTGTAACTGGGGTTGTACAAAGAAGGAGCCTCGGGTTGCCACTGGTTGGCAATCTCCTCCGGATCCCACTGGTAAAAAGACTGTCGTGAAGGATCAAATTGTGGTTCCACCTCTGGCTCTCTAGCTGATGTGGGGTTTCGGTAGGCGTGAATGGCCTCCGGCGGAACAACGTACTTGCCTGCATATATGTCAAACAAGGCAAGAGCAGGCAAAGTGATAGTCTCAGGGTGATTTTTATCAAAAATCAGCTTGTACTTAAGCATCTTTTCCTTATTCTTAATGATAAAATCACGTGCTACCATACTCTTATAGTTTAGTGATACGTCTCCAACGTATCTATAATTTTTGATTGTTCCATACTATTATATTATCTATTTTGGATGTTAATGGGCTCTATTTTACACTTTTATATCATTTTTGGGATTAACCTACTAATCAGAGGACCAACCCAAATTGCTGTTTTTTTGCCTATTTTAGGGTTTCAAAGAAAAGGAATATTAAACAGAGTCCAAACGGAATGAAACCTTTGGGAACGTGATTTTCTCAACAAACGTGATCCAGGAGACTTTGAGTGGCCGTTAAGAAACAAGGGAGGAAGGCACGAGGTAGGGGTGCGCCCTCCACCCTCGTGGGCCCTCCGTTGCTCCACCGACGTACTTCTTCCTCCTATGTATATCCACGTACCCCCAAACATCCAGGAGCACCACGAAAACCTAATTCCACCGCCGCAACCTTCTGTACTCGAGAGATCCCATCTCGGGGCCTTTTCCGGAGCTCCACCGGAGGGGGCATTGATCACAGAGGGCCTCTACATCAACTCCATCGCCTCTCCGATGATGTGTGAGTACTTTACTTCGGACCTACGGGTCCATAGTTATTAGCTAGATGGCTTCTTCTCTCTCTTTGGATCTCAATACAATGTTCTCCTCGATCTTCTTGGAGATCTATTTGATGTAATCTTCTTTTGCGGTGTGTTTGTCGAGATCCGATGAATTGTGGGTTTATGATCCAGATTATCTATGAACAATATTTGATTCTCCTCTAAATTCTTTTATGTATGATTGGTTTATCTTTGCTAGTCTCTTCGAATTATCAGTTTGGTTTGGCCTACTAGATTGATCTTTCTTGCAATGGGAGAAGTGCTTAGCTTTGGGTTCAATCTTGCGGTGTTCGATCCCAGTGATAGAAAGGGAACTGATACGTATCGTATTGTTGCCATCGAGGATAAAAAGATGGGGTTTATATCATACTGCATGAGTTTATCCGTCTACATCATGTCATCTTCCGTAAAGCATTACTCTGTACTCTTGAACTTAATACTCTAGATGCATGCAGGATAGCGGTCGATGTGTGGAGTAATAGTAGTAGATGTAGGCAGGAGTCGGTCTACTTGTCTCGGACGTGATGCCTATATACATGATCTTTCCTAGATATTCTCATAACTATGCTCAATTCTATCAATTGTTCGACAGTAATGCGTTTACCCACCGTAATACTTATGCTCTTGAGAGAAGCCACTAGTGAAACCTATGGCCCCCGAGTCTATCTTTCATCATATTAATCTTCCAACACTTAGTTATTTCCTTTACCATTTATTTTACTTTTATCTTTATTATAAAAATACCAAAAATATTATCTTATCATATCTATCAGATCTCACTCTCGTAAGTGACCGAGAAGGGCTTGACAACCCCTTTATCGCGTTGGTTGTTAGGTTCTTATTTGTTTGTGTAGGTGCATGGGACTTAAGCATGATCTCCTACTGGATTGATACCTTGGTTCTCAAAAACTGAGGGAAATACTTACGCTGCTTTACTGCATCACCCTTTCCTCTTCAAGGGAAAACCAACGCAATGCTCAAGAGGTAGCAAGGATTTCTGGCGCCGTTGCTGCGGAGATTCGCGCCAAGTCAAGTCAAGATTTGACTCCCACAACAAGTCATTTCTGGCGCCATTACCAAGTCAAAATATACCAAGTACCCATCACAAACTCTTATCCCTCGCATTGCATTATTTGCCATTTGCCTCTCGTTTTCCTCCCCCCACTTCACCCTTGCCGTTTTATTTGCCCTCTCTTTCCGTTGCCCTTCTCTTTTTCTATTTGCCTCTTTTCTGTTTGCTTCGTCGTTATGGCTAGTCCTTTATCTACTCCTTTGTCTCCTGATAATCAAGTTCTTAATTTTAAACAAAGGGAGGGAGAAAATCTAAAAGATGCTTGGTACAGAATTTGCAATGCTCAAAATAGATCTACTAGGAAGCAATCTACTTCCGTTCTCCTTCGCAATTTTTATGTTGGCATCACTCCTTGGAATAGATATATTCTTGATACCATTACCGGAGGAAATTTCTTGGGTAGCCATACTTTTGATTCTTATAATGCTATGATAGATTTGTTTGCCCCACCACCTCTTTTGGTCAATGGAACTATGTTAACTTTGGAACATGTGATGCAAAGGCTTGAAATTATTGAGAATAAAGTTGCTACTATAGAGTGATTGAGAATTTGGATAAAAAGATCCAAAACCAAATTACCCAATATGGATCTAAAGTGGGAGTTACTTTGAAATTTTTTAAGGAAAAAGAACCCATAGTTAATGAAAGAATAGATCAAGATTCTACTAGAATCGATAAACTTGAGGGAATTATCACCAACTTGGGATCCGCTTTTTCTTCCATTAAAAATGCTCCAAATCCTCCTACTAAGATTTCCAAGCTTGTTTATGTTCCTAAAAATAAGGGTGAATCCTCTAGTAAGGAAACTGCGGGTTTAAAATCAATAAGTGTTCATCCTAATCTTTTTGCTATCATTAAGGAACCGTTTGCTACAAATGATTTCCTTGATTTTGTGCCTAGGAGTTTGATAACTAATAAAAAGTAAGAAACTCCTAAGAATTATGGGTGTCTCATTGAAGAATTACCTACCAAAGATGGCAATACCTAGATCGATCTTCGCTTTTATGCCTAGCTAGGGGCGTTAAACGATAGCGCTTGTTGGGAGGAAACCCAATTTTATTTTTTCCTTGCTTTTTGCTCCTATTTAGTAATAAATAATTTATCTCGCCTCTGTTTCGGTTGTGTTTTTTGTTTTTAATTAGTGTTTGTGCCAAGTAGAAGCGTTGGGAAGACTTGGGGAAAGTCTTTTTGATCTTGCTGTAGAAAACAGAAACTTTAGCACTCACGAGAACTGCTGCCATTTTTATTTGGAAAGTGCTATTTAGTTAATTCTTTTTGCAGATGATTAATAGATAAATTCCTCACGTCCACAATTTATTTTAGAATTTGTGGGGTTCCATAACTTGCGTTAGCAACATATTACTACAGAATGTTCTGTTTTTGATAGATTCTGTTTTTTCTTGTGTTGTTTGCTTATTTTGATGAATCTATGGCTAGTAAAAGAGTTTATAAACCATAGAGAAGTTGGAATACATTAGGTTTAACACAAATATAAATAAATAATGAGTTCATTACATTACCTTGAAGTGGTCTTTTGTTTTATTTCGCTAACGGAGCTCACGAGATTTTCTATTTTGAGTTTTGTGTTGTGAAGTTTTCAAGTTTTGGGTAAAGATTTGATGGATTATGGAACAAAGAGTGGCAAGAGCCTAAGCTTGGGGATGCCCATGGAACCCCAAGGTAAAATTCAAGGACACCAAAAACCCTAAGCTTGGGGATGCCCTGGACGGCATCCCCTCTTTCGTCTTCGTCTATCGGTAACTTTACTTGGAGCTATATTTTTATTCAGCACATGATATGTGTTTTGCTTGGAGCGTCTTGTATGATTTGAGTCTTTGCTTTCTTAGTTTACAACATTCATCCTTGATGTACACACCTTTTGAGAGAGACTCACACAATTTGAAATTTATTAGAATACTCTATGTGCTTCACTTATATCTTTTGAGCTATATAGTTTTTGCTCTAGTGCTTCACTTAAATCTTTTAGAGCACGGTGGTGGATTTGTTTTATAGAAACTATTGTTCTCTCGTGCTTCACTTATATTATTTTGATAGTCCTTTAGAACAACATGGCAATAACAAAAACTTTCATATAAGTGCATTGAATACTATGAGAAGTTTGATACTTGATAATTGTTTTGAGATATGGAGATGGTGATATTAGAGTCATGCTAGTTGAGTAGTTGTGAATTTGAGCAATACTTGTGTTGAAGTTTGTGATTCCCATAGCATGCACATATGGTGAACCGTTATGTGATGAAGTCGGAGCATGATTTATTTATTGATTGTCTTCCTTATGAGTGGCGGTCAGGGACGAGCGATGGTCTTTTCCTACCAATCTACCCCCTAGGAGCATGCGTGTAATACTTTGTTTCGATAACTAATAGATTTTTGCAATAAGTATGTGAGTTCTTGATGACTAATGTTGAGTCCATGGATTATACGCACTCTCACCCTTCCACCATTGCTAGCCTCTCTAATACCACGCACCTTTCGCCGGTATCATACACCCACCATATAACTTCCTCAAAACAGCCACCATACCTACCTATCATGGCATTTCCATAGCCATTCCGAGATATATTGCCATGCAACTTTCCACCGTTCTGTTATTATGACACGCTTCATCATTGTCATATTACTTGCATAATCATGTAGTTGACATCGTATTTGTGGCAAAGCCACCGTTCATAATTCTTCATACATGTCACTCATGCATCATTGCACATCCCGGTACACCGCCGGAGGCATTCACATAGAGTCATATTTTGTTCTAAGTATTGAGTTGTAATTCTTGAGTTGTAAGTAAATAAAGTGTGATGATCATCATTGTTAGGGCATTGTCCCAAGTGAGGAAAGGATGATAGAGACTATGATTGCCCCACAAGTCGGGATGAGACTCCGGACAAAAAATAAAAAAAGCGAAAGAGGCCAAAAAAAGGCCCAGATAAAAAAATGAGAGAAAAAGAGAGAAGGGACAATGTTACTATCCTTTTTCCACACTTGTGCTTCCAAGTAGCACCATGTTCTTCATATAGAGAGTCTCCTATGATATCATTTTCATATACTAGTGGGAATTTTTCATTATAGAACTTGGCTTGTATATTCCAATGATGGGCTTTCTCAAATTGCCCTAGGTCTTCGTGAGCAAGCAAGTTGGATGCACACCCACTTAGTTTCTTTTGTTGAGCTTTCATACACTTATAGCTCTAGTGCATCCGTTGCATGGCAGTCCCAACTCACTCACATTGATATCTATTGATGGGCATATCCATAGCCCGTTGATACGCCTAGTTGATGTGAGACTATCTTCTCGTTTTTGTCTTCTCCACAACCACCATTCTATTCCACATATAGTGCTATATCCATGGCTTACGCTCATATATTGCGTGAAGATTGTAAAAGTTTGAGAACATCAAAAATATGAAACAATTGCTTGGCTTGTCATCGGGGTGGTGAAGATAGAGCATAGCCAGACTATATGATTTTGTAGGGATAACTTTCTTTGGCCATGTTATTTTGAGAAGACATATTTGCTTAGTTAGTATTCTTGAATTATTATTATTTTATGTCAATATTAAACTCTTATCTTGAATCTTTCGGATATGAACATTCATGCCACAATAAAGAAAAATTACATTGAGAAATATGTTAGAAAGCATTCCACATCAAAAATTCTTCTTTTATCATTTACCTACTCGAGGACGAGCACAAATTAAGCTTGGGGATGTTTGATACGTCTCCAACGTATCTATAATTTTTGATTGCTCCATGCTATTATATTATCTATTTTGGATGTTAATGGGCTCTATTTTACACTTTTATATCATTTTTGGGACTAACCTACTAATCGGAGGCCCGACCCAAATTGCTGTTTTTTTGCCTATTTTAGGGTTTCGAAGAAAAGGAATATCAAACGGAGTCCAAATGGAATGAAACCTTCAGGGACATGATTTTCTCAACAAACATGCTCCATGAGACTTGGAATGGCCGTCAAGAAACAAGGGAGGAAGGCACGAGGCAGGGGGGCGCGCCCTCCACCCTCATGGGCCCTCCGTTCCTCCACCGACGTACTTCTTCCTCCTATATATATCCACGTACCCCCCAAACATCCAGGAGCATCACGAAAACCTAATTCCACCGCGGCAACCTTCTGTACTCGAGAGATCCCATCTTGGGGCCTTTTCCGGAGCTCCACCGGAGGGGGCATTGATCACGGAGGGCCTCTACATCAACTCCATGGCCTCTCCGATGATGTGTGAGTAGTTTACTTCAGACCTACGGGTCCATAGTTATTAGCTAGATGGATTCTTCTCTCGCTTTGGATCTCAATACGAAGTTCTCCTTGATCTTCTTGGAGATCTATTCGATGTAATCTTCTTTTGCGGTGTGTTTGTCGAGATCCAATGAATTGTGGGTTCATGATCCAAATTATCTATGAACAATATTTGATTCTCCTCTGAATTCTTTTATGTATGATTGGTTTATCTTTGCAAGTCGCTTCGAATTATCGGTTTGGTTTGGCCTACTAGGTTGATCTTTCTTGCAATGGGAGAAGTGCTTAGCTTTGGGTTCAATCTTGCTGTGTTCGATCCTAGTGACAGAAAGGGAACCGATACGTATTCTATTGTTTCCATCGAGGATAAAAAGATGGGGTTTATATCATATTGCATGAGTTTATTCCTCTACATCATATCATCTTCCTTAAAGCATTACTCTATTCTCTTGAACTTAATAATCTAGATGCATGTTGGATAGCGGTCGATGTGTGGAGTAATAGTAGTAGATGCAGGCAGGAGTCGGTCTACTTGTTTCGAACGTGATGCCTATATACATGATCATACCTAGATATTCTCATAACTATGCTCAATTCTATCAATTGCTCGATAGTAATTCGTTTACCCACCGTAATACTTATGTTCTCGAGAGAAGCTACTAGTGAAACCTATGGCCCCCGGGTCTATCTTTCATCATATTAATATTCCAACACTTAGTTATTTCCTTCGCCATTTATTTTACTTTTCATCTTTATTATAAAAATACCAAAAATATTATCTTATCATATCTATCAGATCTCACTCTCGTACGTGACCGAGAAGGGCTTGACAACCCCTTTATCGCGTTGGTTGCGAGGTTCTTATTTGTTTGTGTAGGTGCGTGGGACTTGAGCGTGATCTCCTACTGGATTGATACATTGGTTCTCAAAAACTGAGGGAAATACTTACGCTGCTTTACTGCATCACCCTTTCCTCTTCAAGGGAAAACCAACGCAGTGCTCAAGAGGTAGCATCTAGAAAAATAGGAGGCAGCAACTTCTCTTCCTTCTCATAATGCCTAATAGGTATGTTAAAGTGTGCAGAGACGCGAGGCAAAGATACCTCCCAAGATGGGGCCCTTAGTACGGTTAAGATTTAACCGCTTTGCAACAATAGCGCCCATACTAAATGTGTCATCACAAAATAGGGCATGGCACAAAATAACAATATCAGTGGCACTAAGGTTGCCACAGTTTCCGTGACCAATTAAGCATCTACTAGCAAATATTGCAAAGTAACGTAAAACAGGAAAATGTATTCTAGTGATTCTTGCATCGGAAACTTTCCTCGTTTCCCCTACAACAATCATATCAATAAATCCCTCCACATCATCACGATGTGGTTCCTCTACGCCGCCTTCAAAAGGGATCAAACAAACCCGACAAAAATCATGAAGTGACATCTCCTTATGCTCATCATATAAATAACATTCCACCGAAGGTGGTGAGCTCCTAGCATGGAAATGAAAGTTTTGCACAAAGATATTGGTGAGTAAGAGATACTGTTCGCGTTGGTCGTGGAGGAAGGCGGTGAGGACTGCATTCTCAGCCAACTCTTAAAAAACATCATAAATCTCGGCGGCTCTCAAGAAATCATCACAAGGCCATTCACAAGGCCGAACCTCCACGGTGCGAGGGAGATTATACTTGGGCTTCTTGTTATCTTCACTTTGTTTATCCTTCGAGCTTTGGCTCGATGAGCCCCTCAAAAATCTCTTCATCTTTTTCTGAAAATTTCTGAAATTTTTAGTAACTTAAAATAAAAGTGAATCAAACTCAACAATATTGATATCAACTACTCCTACAAGTGCCTAGAGGCAATATCATGCATTAAAACTACTTTTGACCATATAAATTTGACATGCAAGCCCAAGAATAGGGTCACCTAAGCAGCAAAAATTTGCAATGAATAAAGCACTAGAACAAAAACTAATTGGACCATTGGAGGAGTCACATACCAAAGAACAATCCCCAAAAGCAGTTTTGTGAATGGAGTTTTGAGCTAGGAGATCCAAAATGGTAGCAAGATTAGCTAGAACTCGTGCTTGAGCTGGTTGGTGATTTTTTTGGGAGGAAGAAGGAGTGTGTGGTGGCTGGAATAAGTGGAGGGGGCCCACGTGGGGTCCATGAGGCAGTGGGGCGCGACGTCCACCATCGTGGGCACGTGGTTGCTCCCCCTGCTGTGTTTTCAGTGCCAAATATTCTAAAATGTTCTAGAAAAAATCATATTTAATTTTCAGGGCATTTGGAGAACTTTTATTTTCGGGGTACTTTTTATTGCATGGATAATTCAGAAAACAGACAGAAAAATACTATTTTTTTTCTTTATTTAATATAAATAATAGAAAGTAAAAAGAGGGTACAGAGAGTTGTGTCTTCTAAATTCACCCATCTCATGCTCATCAAAAGGAATCCACTAACAAGGTTGATCAGGTCTTGTTAACAAACTCATTTCGAATAACATGAAACCGAAGAATTTTTGAATAACACTAGGTTACCTCAACGGGGATATGCACATCCCCAACAATAAGAATATCATATTTCTTCTTGACAGTAGGAAGAGGAAATTCAAAACCTCCAATAGTAATAGTTGAAAATTTTCCAATAGAGTTAATACTATGGGCTTGAGGTTGTTTCCTCGGAAAGTGTACCGTATGCTCATTACCATTAACATGAAAAGTGACATTGCCTTTGGTGCAATCAATAACAGCCCCTGCAGTATTCAAAAAGGGTTTTCCAAGAATAATAGACATACTATCGTCCTCAGGAATATCAAGAATAACAAAGTCCGTTAAAATAGTAACGTTTGCAACCACAACAGGCACATTCTCACAAATACCAACAGGTATAGCAGTTGATTTGTCAGCCATTTGCAAAGATATTTCAGTAGGTGTCAACTTATTCAAATCAAGTCTACAATATAAAGAGAGAGGCATAACACTAACACCGGGTCCAAGATCACATAAAGCAGTTTTAACATAGTTTCTTTTAATGGAGCATGGTATAGTTGGTACTCCTGGATCTCCAAGTTTCTTTGGTATTCCACCCTTAAAAGTATAATTAGCAAGCATGGTGGAAATTTCAGCTTCCGGTATCCTTCTCTTATTTGTAACAATATCTTTCATATATTTAGCATAAGGATTCATTTTAAGCATATCAGTCAAATGCATACGCAGAAAGATAGGTCTAATCATTTCAGCAAAGCGCTCAAAATCCTCATCATCCTTTTTCTTGGATGGTTTAGGAGGAAAGGGCATGGGTTTCTGAACCCATGGTTCTCTTTTTTTACCGTGCTTCCTAGCAACAAAGTCTCTCTTATCATAACGTTGATTCTTTGATTGTGGGTTATCAAGATCAACGGGAGGTTCAATCTCTACATCATTGTCATTGCTAGGTTGAGCATCAACATGAACATCATCATTAACATTATCACTAGGTTCATGTTCATTACTAGATTGTCTTTCAGCATCAGAAATAGAAATATCATTGGGATTCTCATGTGTGTCAACAACAGGTTCACTAGAAGCATGCAAAGTCCTATCATTTTTCTTTTTCTTCTTCTTAGAAGGACTAGGTGCATCAATATTAGTTCTTTGAGAATATTGCTCAATTCTCTTAGGGTGGCCCTCAGGGTACAAAGGTTCCTGAGTCATTTTACCCCCTCTAGTCATAACTCTAATAGCATTATCATTTTTCTTATTATTTAATTCATTGAGCAAATCATTCTGAGCTTTAAGTACTTGTTCTACTTGAGTGGTAACCATAGAAGCATGTTTACTAATAAGTTTAAGTTCACCTTTAACATTAGCCATATAATCACTCAAGTGTTCAATCGTATAAGCATTATGTTTCAATTGTCTACCAACATAAGCATTGAAATTTTCTTGTTTAACAATAAAATTATCAAATTCATCCAAACAATGGCTAGCAAACTTAGCAGGAGGGATTTCAGCTTTATCATATCTATAGAGAGAATTTACCTTTACTACCTGTGGCGGGCTATCAAGACCATGTATTTCTTCAACAGGCGGCAAATTAAGACGATGTATTTCTTCAATAGGTGGTAAATTCTTAACATCTTCAGCTTTAATACCTTTTTTCTTTCATAGATTTCTTTGCCTCTTGCATATCTCCAGGACCGAGAAATAGAACACCCCTTTTCTTCGGAGTTGGCTTAGGAGTTAGTTCAGGAAGTGTTCAATTATTTTAATTAGTCAACATATTATTCAATAGAATTTCAGCTTGATCAACTATTGTTTCCCTGAAAACACAACCAGCACAACTATCCAGGTGGTCTCTGGAAGCACCGGTTAGTCCAGTAATTGGAGAAGCCTCCCCCGAGCTTGTGGGAGACTCTCTTCTTCACTTTGCACAAAATTATATATTTCCCTTAAAGCAGCTTGTTTCTTATGAGCGGGGAAATATTTAGCAGAGAAGTAGTAAATCATATCCTGGGGACTACGCACACAACCAGGATCAAGAGAATTAAACCATATCTTAGCATCACCCTTTAATGAGAATGGAAATAATTTAAGGATATAATAGTAGCGAGTTTTCTCATCATTAGTAAGATGTGCCACAACAGTTTCAGAGTCATAGACATAGAAAGGATCAGATTCAACCAAAGTAATTATATCAGGATCAACTGACAAATCATAATCCTTATCAGTAATAAAGATAGGTGAAGTAGCATAAGCAGGATCATATTTCATTCTAGCATTCAGAGATTTTTCTTTCAGCTTAGCTAATCGTTTCTTAAGATCACTTCTATCATTGCAAGCAAGAAAGCCTCTAGCAGTTTCTTCATCCATAACATAACCCTCAGGAACAACATGCAATTCATATCTAGGGGAGAATCTTCATCATCACTTTCATCAATATTATCAGTTTCAATAATTTCATTCTCTCTAGCCCTAGCAAGTTGTTCATCAAGAAATTCACCATGTGGCACAGTGGTATCAAGCGTAGAAGTAGTTTCATCATAAGTATCATGCAAAGCAGAAGTGGCATCATAAGTAACATGCGACATTTTAGAATTAATAACATTCATGAGGTGTCGTTAGTTTACTCAAAACAGAAGGTGAATCAAGCGTAGACCTAGATGGCAGTTCCTTACCTCCCCTCGTAGTTGAGGGAAAAATCTTGGTTCTTTGATCTTGTAAGTTCTTCATAGTGATAAGTAGATATAAATCCCAAGTGACTCAAAGAATAGAGCTATGCTCCCCGGCAACGGTGCCATAAAATAGTCTTGATAACCCACAAGTATAGGGGATCGCAACAGTTTTCGAGGGTAGAGTATTCAAACCAAAATTATTGATTCGACACAAGGGGAGCCAAAGAATATTCTCAAGTATTAGCAGCTGAGTTGTCAATTCAACCACACCAAGAAACTTAATATCTGCAACAAAGTGTTTAGTAGCAAAGTAATATGACAACGCAGTTGATGTAGTCGTACGTCTTCACGATCCGACCGATTCTAGTACCGAAAGTACGGCACCTCCGTGATCTGCGCACGTTCAGCTCGGTGACGTCCCACCAACTCTCGATCCAGCTAAGTGTCGAGGGAGAGCTTCATCAGCACGACAGCGTGATGGCGGTGATGATGATGCTACCGGAACAGGGCTTCGCCTAAGCACCGCTACGATATGATCGAGGTGGATTATGGTGGAGGGGGGCACCGCACACGGATAAGGGATCAATGATCAACTTGTGTGTCTATGGGGTGCCCCCTGGCCACGTATATAAAGGATGGAGGGAGGAGGAGGCCGGTGATAACCCACAAGTATAGTGGATCGCAACAGTTTTCGAGGGTAGAGTATTCAACCCAAATTTATTGATTCGACACAAGGGGAGCCAAAGAACATTCTCAAGTATTAGCAGTTGAGTTGGCAATTCAACCACACCTGGAAACTTAATATCTACAGCAAAGTGTTTAGTAGCAAAGTAATATGATAGTAGTGGTAATGGTAGCAAAAGGTAACGGTAGCAAAAGTAATATTTTTGGGTTTTGTAGTGATTGTAATAGTAGCAGCGGAAAAGTAAATAAGCGAAGTACAATATATGAAAAACTCGTAGGCATTGGATCGGTGATGGAGAATTATGTCGGATGCGATCGATCATGCAACAGTTATAACATAGGGTGACACAGAACTAGCTCCAATTCATCAATGTAATGTAGGCATGTATTCTGAATATAGTCATACATGCTTATGGAAAAGAACTTGCATGACATCTTTTGTCCTACCCTCCTGTCGCAGCGGGGTCCTATTGGAAACTAAGGGATATTAAGGCCTCCTTTAATAGAGTACCGGACCAAAGCATTAACACATAGTGAATACATGAACTCCTCAAACTACGGTCATCACCGGGAGTGGTCCCGATTATTGTCACTTCGGGGTTGCCGGATCATAACACATAGTAGGTGACTATAGACTTGCAAGATAGGATCAAGAACTCACATATATTCATGAAAACATAATAGGTTCAGATCTGAAATCATGGCACTCGGGCCCTAGTGACAAGCATTAAACATAGCAAAGTATAGCAACATCAATCTCGGAACATAGTGGATACTAGGGATCAAACCCTAACAAAACTAACTCGATTACATGATAAATCTCATCCAACCCATCCCTGTCCAGCAAGCCTACGATGGAATTACTCATGCACGGCGGTGAGCATCATGAAATTGGTGATGGAGGAAGGTAGATGATGACGATGGCGACAAATTCCCCTCTCCGGAGCCTCGAACGGACTCCATATCAGCCCTCCCGAGAGAGTTTAGGGCTTGGCGGTGGCTCCGTATCGTAAAACACGATGAATCCTTCCTCCTGATTTTTTTCTCCCCGAAGACAAATATATGGAGTTGGCGTTGAGGTTGGTAGAGCGTCAGGGGGGCATGAGGAAGGGGGCGCGCCCGGGGGGTAGGCGCCCCCCACCCTCGTGGACAGGATATGGGCCCCCTAACGTGGATTATTCTTCTAGAATTTTTTTAATATATTCCAAAAATAATCTCCGTTGATTTTCAGGTCATTCCGAGAACTTTTATTTCTGCACAAAAATAACACCATGGCAATTCTGCTGAAAACAGCGTCAGTCCGGGTTAGTTCCATTCCAATCATGCAAGTTAGAGTCCAAAACAAGGGCAAAAGTATTTGGAAAAGTAGATACAATGGAGACGTATCAGCCGGCCCTCATAGGGCGCGCCCAAAGTGTGGAGTCCTACTAGGACTCCCTAGTCCTAGTAGGATTCCACCTCCCACATGGAATAGGAAAAAGGGAAGGGAGAAGGAGAAGGAAGGAAGGGGGCGCCCCTTTTCCTAGTCCAATTCGGACCAGACCATGGGGAAGGGCCGCAGCCACCCTTGAGGCCTTTCTCTCCTTTCCCGTATGGCCCATTAAGGCCCAATACGAATTCCCGTAACTCTCTAGTACTCCGAAAAATACCCGAATCACTCGAAACCTTTCCGATGTCCGAATATAGCCTTCCATATATTGATCTTTACGTATCGACCATTCGAGACTCCTCGTCATGTCCCCGGTCTCATCCGGGAGTCCGAACAAACTTCGGTCATCAAATCACATAACTCATAATACAAATCATCACAGAATGTTAAGCGTGCGGACCCTATGGGTTTGAGAACTATGTAGACATGACCGAGACTCATCTGCAGTCAATAACCAACAGCGGAACCTGGATGCTCATATTGGTTCCTACATATTCTACGAAGATCTTTAACGGTCAAACCGCATAACAACATACGTTGTTCCCTTTGACAATGGTATGTTACTTGCCCGAGATTCGATCATCGGTATCTCAATACCTAATTCAATCTCGTTGCCGGCAAGTCTCTTTACTCGTTTTGTAATGCATCATCTCGCAACTAACTCATTAGTCACATTGCTTGCAAGGCTTATAGGGATGTGCTTTACCGAGAGGGCCCAGAGATACCTCTCCGATAGACAGAGTGACAAATCCTAATCTCGATCAATGCCAACTCAACAATCACCATTGGATACACCTGTAGAGCATCTTTATAATCACCCAGTTACGTTGTGACATTTGATAGCACACAAGGTGTTCCTCCCGTATTCGGGAGTTGCATAATTCCATAGTTAGAGGAACATGTATAGGTCATGAAGAAAGTAGTAGCAATAAAATTGAACGATCATTATGCTAAGCTAACGGATGGGTCTTGTCCATCACATCATTCTCTAATGATGTGATCCCGTTCATCAAATGACAACACATGTCCATGGCTAGGAAACTTAACCATCTTTAATTAACGAGCTAGTCAAGTAGAGGCATACTAGGGACACTCTGTTTGTCTATGTATTCACACATGTACTAAGTTTTCGGTTAATACAATTTTAGCATGAATAATAAACATTTATCATGATATAAGGAAATATAAATAACAACTTTATTATTGCCTCTAGGGCATATTTCCTTCAGTCTCCCACTTGCACTAGAGTCAGTAATCTTGTTCACATCATCATGTGATTTAACACCAATAGTTCACATCTTTATGTGATTAGTTCACTTCTCCATGTGACTAACACCCAAAGGGTTTACTAGAGTCAATATTCTAGTTCACATCTCTATGTGAGTAACACCCAAAGAGTGATCATGTTTTTCTTGTGAGAGAAATTTAGTCAACGGGTCTGCCACATTCAGAGCCCTATGTATTTTGCAAATTTTCTATGTCTACAATGCTTTGCACGGAGCTACTGTAGCTAATTGCTCCCACTTTCAATATGTATCTAGATCGACACTTAGAGTCATCCAGATCGGTGTCAAAGCTTGCATCAATGTAACTCTTTACGATGAACTCTTTGTCAGCTCCATAACCGAGAAACATTTCCTTATTCCAATAAGGATATTTTTGACCGCTGTCCAGTGATCCACTCCTGGATCACTATTGTACCCTCTTGCCAGGCCTGTTGTACCCTCCAGTGATCGACACTTTTCATTCTCTTTCTATTTTCTGCCGTGGTCAGGTTTTGAGTCTTTACTCAACTTCAAACCTTGCAACACATGCAAGAACTCCTTCTTTGACTGTTTCATTTTGAACTACTTCAAAAACTTGTCAAGGTTTGTACTCATTGAAAATATATCAAGCGTCTTGATCTATCTTTATAGATCTTGATGCTCAATATGTAAGTAGCTTCACTGAGGTCTTTCTTTGAAAAACTCCTTTCAAACATTCCTTTATGCTTTCTAGAAAATTCTACATTATTTTTTATCAACAATATGTCATTGACATATACTTATCAGAGATGTTGTAGTGCTCCCACTCACTTTCTCGTAAATACAGGCTTCACCGCAAGTCTGTATAAAACCATATGCTTTGATCACTTTATCAAAGCATATATTCCAACTCCGAGATGCTTGCACCTGTCCATAGATGGATCGCTGGAGCTTGCTCACTTTGTTAGCACCTTTATGATCGACAAAACCTTCTGGTTGCATCATATACAACTCTTCTTTGAGAAATTCATGAAGGAATGCAATTTTGACATCCATTTGCCAGATTTCATAAAATGCGACAACTGCTAACATGATTCGGACATACTTTTAAGCATCGACACGAGTGAGAAAATCTCATCGTAATCAACTCCTTGGACTTGTCGAAAACCTTTCGCAACAAGTCGAGCTTTGTAGATAGTAACACTACTATCAGCGTCCATCTTCCTCTTGAAGATCCATTTATTCTCAATGACTCACTGATCAATGGGCAAGTCAATCAAAGTCCATACTTTGTTCTCATACATGGATCCAATCTCAGATTTCATGGCCTCAAGCCATTTTGCGGAATCTGGGCTCATCATCGCTTCCTCATAGTTCGTAAGTTCGTCATGGTCTAGTAACATGACTTCCAGAACAGGATTACCTTACCACTCTGGTGTGGACCATACTTTGGTTGACCTACGAGGTTCGGTAGTAACTTGATTTGAAGTTTCATGATCATCATCATTAGCTTCCTCACTAATTGGTGTAGGAATCACTGGAACTGATTTCTGTGATGAACTACTTTCCAATTTGGGAGAAGGTATAATTACCTCATCAAGTTCTACTTTCCTCCCACTCACTTCTTTTGAGAGAAACTCCTTCTCTAGAAAGGATCTATTCTTATCAACAAAATATCTTGCCTTCGGATCTGTGATAGAAGGTGTGCCCAACAATTTCTTTTGGTTATCCTATGAAGACACACTACTCCTATTTGGGTTTGAGCTTATCAGTTTGAAACTTTTTCACATAAGCATCACAACCCCAAACTTTAAGAAACGATAGCTTTGGTTTCTTGCCAAACCATAGTTCATATGGTGTCATCTCAACGGATTTAGATGGTGCCCTGTTTAACGTGAATGCAGCTGTCTCTAATGCATAACCCCAAAATGATAGTGGTAAATCGGTAAGAGACATCATAGATCGCACCATATCCAATAAAGTACGATTACAATGTTCGGAACACCATTATGCTGTGGTGTTCCAGGTGGCGTGAGTTGCGAAACTATTCCACATTGTTTCAAATGAAGACCAAACTCTAACTCAAATATTCGCCTCCGTGATCAGATCGTAGATACTTTATTTTCTTGTTACGATGATTTTCCACTTCACTCTGAAATTCTTTGAACTTTTCAAATGTTTCAGACTTATGTTTCATTAAGTAGATATACCCATATATGCTCAAATCATCTATGAAGGTCAGAAAATAACGATACCCGCCGCGAGCCTCAACACTTATCGGATCGCATACATTAGTATATATTATTTCCAATAAGTCAGTTGCTTGCTCCATTATTCCGTCTTAGTCATCTTTCCCATGAGGCATGGTTCACAAGCATCAAATGATTCATAATCAAGTGATTCCAAAAAACCCATCAACATAGAGTTTCTTCATGCGCTTTGCACCAATATGACCTAAACGGCAGTGCCACAAATAAGTTGCATTATCATTATTAAATTTGCATCTTTTGGCTTTAATATTATGAATATGTGTATCACTATGATCGAGATTCAATAAACCATTCGCCTTGGGTGTATGACCACAAAAGGTTTTATTCATGTAAACAGAATAACAATTATTCTTTGACTTAAATGAATAACTGTATTGCAATAAACATGATCCAATCATATTATGCTCAACTCAAACACCAAAGAACATTTATTTTAGGTTCAACACTAATCCCGAAGGTAAAGGAGTGTGCGATGGTGATCTTATCAACTTTGGAATCACTTCCAACTCACATCATCACCTCGCCCTTAACTAGTCTCTGTTTACTTTGCAACTCTTGTTTCGAGTTACTACTCTTAGCAACTAAACCAGTATCAAATATTAAGGGGTTGCTATAAACACTAGTAAAGTACATATCAATAACATGTATATCAAATATACCTTTGTTCATTATGCCATCCTTCTTATCCGCCAAGTATCTAGGGCAGTTCCACTTCCAGTGACCATTTCCTTTGCAGTAGAAGCACTTAGTTTCAGGCTTGGGTCTAGCTTCGGGCTTCTTCATGGGAGTGGCAACTTGCTTGCCATTCTTCTTGAAGTTCCCTTTCTTTCCCTTGCCCTTTTACTCGAAACTAGTGGTTTTGTCAACCATCAACATTTGATGCTTTTCTTGATTTCTACCTTCGTCGATTTCAGCATCACGAAGAGCTCGGGAATCGTTTTTGTCATCCCTTGCATATTATATTTCATCACGAAGTTCCAGTAACTTGGTGATAGTGACTAGAGAACTCTGTAAATCACCTTTTTATCTGGAAGATTAACTCCCCCTTGATTCAAGCGATTGTAGTACTCTGAGCACATGCTCACTGGTTGAGCCATTCTCCTCCATATTGTAGGCAAAGTACTTGTCAGAGGTCTCATACCTCTCGACACGGGCATGAGTATGAAATACCAATTTCAACTCTTAGAACATCTTATATGTTCTGTGGTGTTCAAAACATTTTTGAAGTCCCGGTTCTAAGCCGTAAAGCATGGTGCACTAAACTATCAAGTAGTCATCATAACGAGCTTTGCCAAACGTTCATAATGTCTGTATCTGCTCCTACAATAGGTCCGTCACCTAGTGGTGCATCAAGGACATAATTCTTCTGTGCAGCAACGAGGATAATCCTTAGATCACGGACCTAGTCCGCATCATTGCTACTATCATCTTTCAACATAGTTTTTCTCTAGGAACATATCAAAAATAAACGAGGAGCTGAATCGTGAGCTATTGATCTACAACATAGTTATGCAAATACTATCAGGACTAAGTTCATGATAAATTAAAGTTAAATTATTCATATTACTTAAGAACTCCCACTTAGATAGACATCTCTCTAATCATCTAAGTGATCACGTCATCTATATCAACTAAACCATGTCCGATCATCACGTGAGATGGAGTAGTTTTCAATGGTGAACATCACTATGTTGATCATAAATACTATATGATTCACGCTCAACCTTTCGGTCTCTAGTGTTCCGAGGCCATATCTGCATATGCTAGGCTCGTCAAGTTTAACCCGAGTATTCCGTGTGTGCAAAACTGGCTTGCACCCATTGTATATGAACATAGAGCTTATCACACCCGATCATCACTTGGTGTCTCGGCACGACGAACTGTCGCAACAGTGCATACTCAGGGAGAACACTTATACCTTGAAATTTAGTGAGAGATCATCGTATAATGCTATCGCCGAACTAAGCAAAATAAGATGCATAAAGGATAAACCTCACATGCAATCAAAATATGTGACATGATATGGCCATGATCATCTTGCGGCTTTGATCTCCATCTCCAAAGTACCGTCATGATCTCTATCGTCACCGGCATGACACCATGATCTCCATCATCTTGATCTCTATCGACGTGTCATCACATGGTCGTCTCGCCAACTATTGCTATCGCATAGCGATAAAGTAAATCAATTGTTTGGCGCTTGCATCTTATGCAATAAAAAGACAACCATAAGGCTTCTGCCAGTTGCCGATAACTTCAACAAAACATGATCATCTCATATAACAACTTATATCTCATCATGTCTTGACCATATCACATCACAACAAGCCCTGCAAAAACAAGGTAGACGTCCTCTACTTTGTTGTTGCAAGTTTTACGTGGCTGCTACGGGCTGAGCAAGAACCGTTCTTACCTACGCATCAAAAACCACAACGCGGTATAGTGATTGTTTTTGATCTTCAGAAAGAACCCTATTCATTGAATCCGATTCAACTAAAGTTGGAGAAACTAACACCCACCAGCCACGTGTGTGCGAAGCACGTCGGTAGAACCAGCCTCGCGTAAGCGTACACGTAATGTCGGTCTGAGCCGCTTCATCCAACAATACCGCTGAATCAAGAATCAACTACTGACGGCAAGCAATATGTATATACCCACGCCAACAACTCCTTTGTGTTCTATTCGTGCATATAACATCTACGTATAGACCTGGCTCGGGTGCCACTGTTGGGGAACGCAGTAATTTCAAAAAAAAATGCTATGCACACGCAAGATCTATCATGGTGATGCATAGCAACGAGAGGGGAAGAGTGTTGTCCATGTATCCTCGTAGACCGTAAGCGGAAGCGTTATGACAACGCGGTTGATGTAGTCGTACGTCTTCACGATCCGACCGATTCTAGTACCAAAAGTACGGCACCTCCATGATCTGCACCCGTTCAGCTCGGTGACATCCCACGAACTCTCGATCCAACTGAGTGTTGAGGGAGAGCTTCGTCAGCACGACAGCGTGATGACGGTGATGATGATGCTACCAGAACAGGGCTTCGCCTAAGCACTGCTACGATATGACCGAGGTGGGTTATGCTGGAGGGGAGCACCACACACGTCTAAGGGATCAATGATCAACTTGTGTGTCTTTGGGGTGCCCCCTGGCCACGTACATAAAGGATGGAGGGAGGAGGAGGCCGGCCCTCATAGGGTGCGCCCAAAGTGTGGAGTCCTACTAGGACTCCCTAGTCCAAGTAGGATTCCACCTCCCACATGGAATAGGAAAAAGGGAAGGGAGAAGGAGAAGGAAGGAAGGGGCGCCCCCTTTCCCTAGTCCAATTCGGACCAGTCCATGGGGAAGGGGCGCGGCCACTCTTGAGGCCTTTCTCTCCTTTCCCGTATGGCCCATTGAGGCCCAATATGAATTCCCGTAAATCTTTGGTACTCCGAAAAATACCCGAATCACTCGAAACCTTTCCAATGTCTGAATATAGCCTTCCAATATATCGATCTTTACGTCTCGACCATTTCGAGACTCCTCATCATGTCCCCGATCTCATCCGGGACACCGAACAAACTTCAGTCATCAAATCACATAACTCATAATACAAATCGTCACAGAACGTTAAGTGTGCGGACCCTACGGGTTCGAGAACTATGTAGACATGACCGAGACTCATCTCTGGTCAATAACCAATAGCGGAACCTGGATGCTCATATTGGTTCCTCCATATTCTACGAAGATCTTTATCGGTCAAACCGCATAACAACATACGTTGTTCCCTTTGTCAACGGTACGTTACTTGCCCGAGATTCGATCGTCGGTATCTCAATACCTAATTCAATCTCGTTACCGGCAAGTCTCTTTACTCGTTTTGTAATGCATCAACCCACAACTAACTCATTAGTCACATTGCTTGCAAGGTTTATAGTGATGTGCTTTACCGAGAGGGCCTAGAGATACCTCGCCGATAAACAGAGTGACAAATCCTAATCTCGATCAATGCCAACTCAACAAACACCATTGGATACACCTTTAGAGCATCTTTATAATCACCCAGTTAGGTTGTGACATTTGATAGCACACAAGGTGTTCCTCCGGTATTCAGGAGTTGCATAATCTCATAGTTAGAGGAACATGTATAAGTCATGAAGAAAGCAGTAGCAATAAAACTGAGCGATCATTATGCTAAGCTAACGGATGGGTCTTGTCCATCACATCATTCTCTAATGATGTGATCCCGTTCATCAAATGACAACACATGTCCATGGCTAGGAAACTTAACCATCTTTGATTAATGAGCTAGTCAAGTACAGGCATACTAGGGACACTCTGTTTGTCTATGTATTCACACATGTACTAAGCTTCCGGTTAATACAATTCTAGCATGAATAATAAACATTTATCATGATATAAGGAAATATAAACCATAACTTTATTATTGCCTCTAGGGCATATTTCCTTCAGAGGGATGGTGCAAGAGAGCCCCCAGCGGTGCTGATGAACTCGGCGATGCGGTCCAACCAGTCGTTATAGAGGTCGCTGACTGGGTGGTAACGCAGGAGCTCGCGTGTCATGGGCGTCCGTGGGCACCTGACGAGCGTGGGACGACGAGCCGACCGGAGTCAGCGATGGGGCGGCGGTATGTCCGTCCCGCCGCACGAAGGGGTGCAGCGATGAAGCTTGCTGTTCGTTTGCTGCTGGGCCGGTGGCGGCGTTGGAAACGGGTGATGGAGAACGGCGGGGAGGTCTGCCAACGGGTGCCATCTGAGCGATGGAGCGTGGATCAACGAAATAAAGGCTTCAACGCACCCCTACCTGGCGCGCCAAACGTCGGATTGTGGGTTCCGGCAAACCCTTGAGGTTCGAACTCTGGGGTGCGCGCAAAGATCTCTCTCTCTCTCTCCCTCGCTCTCACAATGATCTCAAGGCCTAGCTCGCAGAACCCAAGGAACAGGAGACGCAAGAGTTTATACGGTTTCGGGCCACCGTTGTGGTGTAATACCCTACTCCAGTGTTGTGTGGTGGATTGCCTCATGGGCTAGGGATGAACTAGTATAGTGGATGAATAGCCTCCTGAGGAGAGGTGTTAAAAGTGCTAGTGATCGACTAGAGGGGGGGTTGAATAGGTGATTTTTATGAAAGTCTTCAAAACATGGAAGTTTCAAAGACAAACGATAGAAATAAACCTATTGCCATGCAGCGGAAGGTAGACTACACTAAGCAAGCCATGGTCAAGTATTCAATGAAGTGAAAACACAATGACTAATAGCAGCTAGGTAGTATAGATCAGGTAGGAAGATAGTGTGAAGCCAATCAGAACAAGCAGTCACTCAGTGAAGACAAAAGATAATGCAATCATACAATGACTTCGCCAGGGCCAACAGTAAGTAAAGGAAAGGGAAGGATGAAACCAGTGACTAGTTGAAGACAATGATTTCTTGGACCAGTTCCAGTTGCTGTGACAACTGTACGTCTGGTTAGGGAGGCTGAGATTCAACTCAGAAGACCGCGTCTTACCTTATCCCCTTGAGCTAAGGACACCCAGTCCTCGCCCAATCACTGTGGTAAGTCTTCAAGGTAGACTTCCAAACCTTCATAGACTTCATTCACCGGCGATCCACGATGACTCTGGGATGCTCAGAATGCGATGCCTAACCGGCTGGAGGATTCACAGTCCTCAAGTGTAATAAGTCTTCACATCACACAGACAGGAAGATTTAAGTGATGTCTAACACTCTTTGGCTCTGGGTGTTTAGGGCTTTATCCTCGCAAGGAATTCTCTCTCAAAGGCTTCGAGGTGGGTTGCTCTCAAACGACAAAAGTCGTGCACTAACTCTGAGCAGCCAACCGTTTATGGTTGTAGGGGGCTATTTATAGCCACTAGGCAACCCAACCTGATTTATCCAAAATGGCCCTAGGTCACTAAGGAACTAACACGTGTTCCAACAGTCAGATTTCAAACACACACGACAACTTTACTTGGGCTACAAGCAAAGCTGACTTATCCAACTCTGAATAAGATTTCCTCGCATAGTCTTCACTCGAAGACATAGGATTTTGGTTAAGCATCACTTCAGTCATTCTGACTGGTTCTCTTGGACCCCAATTAACAGTACGGTAGTTCCTATGACTCATCAAAGAAAAACAAAGAACGATGAAACTGCTAAGTCTTCGCGCTCCATAGTCTTCACGCGATGTCTTCTCTTGTCATAGTCTTTAATGTGAATGTCTTCACATACCACCTTTGACTTCAATGTCTTCATACATTTTTAGGGGTCATCTCTGGTAGGAAAACCGAATCAATGAGGGACTTCTACCTGTGTTATCCCGCAGTTCTCACAAACACATTAGTCCCTCAACCAGGTTTGTCGTCAATACTCCAAAACCAACTAGGGGTGGCACTAGATGCACTTACAATCTCCCCCTTTTTGGTGATTGATGACAAACTGGTTGAAGTTTTCAACGGGGAATAAAATATGTGAAACTGTAAAGGATAGGGTATTGTCTTCATAAGTTGCAAGGGCTCCCCTTGAAGATGTGCATATAAGTAATTTGCTTTTGGAATGCAAATGCACATGGCAGGTTGTACTTGTGGAGATCCTCTTCAACCTATGATGACAAGTCATTATGCAAGATATGATGTAACGAAAATAATGACATGCATAATGAAAAATGGATGTCTGCAAAATGATCTAAGTGCGGAATTTTTCGTTGCACATGCGGAATTTATCATCGCATCACAGAGTAGCAAATAAGTAGCAGACGACCATCGAGTTTAAGTGTTACAACTCAAAGAACCAAATGTATCGAAAACGAGAGTTGTAAGCACTTGGCAAAAGTAGCAAAAAGTAAAGCAACCACCCATATGGACCCGCTTGAAGACTATCAACTCATATGCTTCTCCCCCTTTTGTCAGTGAGGACCAAAAAGGTTTGAAGACATAGAGCGCCTACTCGTTCCCATGAGGTGCAGGCGAGGCAGCAGGGTCGTCGTTGAGATCCGGTGGTGCAGAGGAACTTGGTGCAGTGTCGACACGCGCTGAAGTTAGAGGAGGTGAAGTTGCATCATCTTGGTCATCGATGACTCTGGCATTTACGGTCGCAGCTGAGGACGAGTATTCAGAGTCTTCAAGTGAGGGAGTCCGATGCAAGTGAGCATTTCTGGGAGGAGTTGAGTCAAACTTGAAGTGTTCAGTGAAGCCATCATCATGCAGATCAGCTTCAGCACTAGGTAGGGTCAAACTCTTCCACGACCTCCGACAGGTTTCATGAGTAACAAAGGCATTCTTGGTGGCAAGATTGAGAATGCGGTTGACATCCACCAAGAGGCTTTGCATCTGACGCTTAAGCCAGTCGTGATGTTTGTCCTGTTTCTGATGCAGCGCGGCGAGAAGCTCTCGGTCATTTAGGACACGAGATCGTCGTTGAGGCCTTTGCGCAATGGTGCTACCAGTGGCATCAGTTTGAGCACGAGGGCCACGTGTGTTTCCAGCAAGGGGATAAACATGAGAGACTGCTGGAACTCGTTCAATGGGCTGGGTAAAGCTTTGGTGATCAACATTGTGAAGATAAATGGGATCCTTAGCAGGCTCTGGGTAAATGGCTTCAACTAACAGATCAACCTCGGGCAAGAATATAAGATGATTGTGCGCAGATGGCTGATAGTTGAAGGCTGAGTGATGCTTGATCAGATGCATGACCCATGGAGCATAGAATTTCAACCCAAAGACGTCGGAGCCAGACACAGCCAACTGCCTGATGAAGAAGTCTTGAGCATTGAAGCTGATGCCATTGAAAATATAGAAGACCAAAGTCTTCATTGCTCCTTCAAGCTTCGCTGTAGATGAGTGTCCTTTGACAGGCCATAGAGTCTTCCTGATGATGTGGTAAATGGTGCGAGGCAGGTACTCTAGGTCTTCGACAAAGAACTCAGATGGGTATTCAGCGTCGTGAGGCAAAGGCTTCATCCTGCTCAGCATTTGACTCATGTTGGATTCTGGCGTCAGAAAGATGCTTTCCAGGGCATTTTGGTGTTGTTGACAACCTGGTTCATTGCATTCACCAGGAGTGGGCAGGCCTGTGAGCTCAATGATATCAAGAGCGTTAGCTTCATGATGGACATTGCCTGTCATCCACTCAAGGACCCAAGTCTTTGGATCCCTGTTGTAGCCTCGAATGTGGAGAGTTGCATAGAACTGTAGCAGAAGCTCTTCATTCCAGTGCTCCTTATTTGCGACAAATTGCAACAGACCAGCATCTCTGAAACAATCCAATGCTTCTTCAAGGCAGGGCAGTCCAGCTATAGCTTCAGAGTCGAGGCGCATAAGTGGAAATATGCACCCTTGATTGTATAGGACACAGGAATAGTAGCTGCGCTGCTGATAGCTCCAGAACAGATCTGAGGAAATGCGCAGTCTTGTATAGGGGTTCTTGGAGCTGTTGAAGAAGGTATTATGTGTCACGAAGCCATTCACATTGAAGACCCCACGTGAAGTGGCAGTGCCTGGGAATCGAGGAAGTCTTGGCTTGGGCTTTTGGACTTGAGGTCTGTGCTCGACGTGATACTCAAATTGTGGACCCGCAGTAGGCGGAGGAGTCAGAATGGGCCATCGGACCATAACAGGCTGACCACGATTGAATGCAAGCTCAATTGTATGAGGTCTTGGAGGGGGGACAGGAGCATTGGCATTGTCTTCATGGGCTTCAGGGGCCACAGTTGCGTCAGGTGCTTGGACCTCAGGTGCTTCAGTATTGACTTCTGGTGCTGCATTGACTTCTGGCACCGCAGTAGCTGTAGGCGCCTCATTGGCTTCAGGCGCCGTATTGGCTTCAGCCATGACGACATCATTGGCGTCAGCGGTGATGTTGGTGGCCGCCTTAGGGTTGTTAACCTCCACTTCAGAAGCTGGAGGGTCGGACACGTTCTCCTCGAGTGACTTGGTGGGACAGGGGTGTAGCAACTCTTTCAACTCTTGGGGCTTCCTCTTCATCGGCTGATGCATCCGGAATTTCTTCAGCCATGTTGGCTTCGGACTCAGACACGTGCATTGTGGGAGTGACTTGGGGCCTTGGTCCTTTGCGAAGCCTGCGTAATGCGGGCGACGCTTGTGGAGATGGAGTGGGCTGGGCCTCGAAGTCATCATCATCTTGCACTGGTGGGGTAGTTTGCGGTTGGGGAGAGCTTGGAGTGTCTTGTCTCTATGGGTGATCAGCCCACGATGCATCCTGAGCAGTTGGCGTCAGAGGACGACCAATGCTGATGAGTTCGCTGTGCGTGAGCACAGGCAATGATACCAATTGGTGCTCGATCTGAGGAAGGACTTCATCATCTTCAACATTGTCGTGAGGACCAATGTCTTCAGCTGCGGTGGGGTCAACAGCTGGATTAACTTCAGGATTTTCTTCAGCTTCAGGAACCTCTATGGAAGCAAGCTCATGAACTATCAACTGGCGCTCACGATGTTCAGATGCAGGAAAAGCCACTGAGATTGGCTCGACATTAAGGGGCTCTGTGGGAGCAGCCCGATCTCTCTTCTTGGTTTTGCATTTCTTGGTTGGAGGAGCATCATCAATAGTGCCCTTGATTTTGCGCTTTCTGGCTTCAGTTTCAGCAGCCCTTGTTTTCTTCAGTTCTGAAGCCACTATGGGGACCTTAGGCTTCGAGTCTATCATACTAGCTAGGAAGACAATTGGATGTACTTCCTGCCTTGGTGCTTCCGGTTCTGCCATAGCTGGCTTCTTCTTCTTCTTGGCCGCCATTCTGGGGTCGATTCCTGGTCACCCCAAGGCCTTGCGCTTTTCAGCCTCATTGTATCCTTGGACACATTTAGCAGCAAGATCCTTTATGCGCTCACGAGAACCTTTGGCTTCTTCGCGTTTGGTTCAGAATGCTTCCTTAAGCTCATGCATCATGGTCTGAATGTTCGGAATGTCTTCAACATTGAGCTTGGCCATGTGCTTCTTGAACTGAGCTTTTTCATAATCAATCTTATGCTTCAGTTCAACAATCTTCTGAGCTAGAGCTAGCTCAGCAGCAATGGCTCCGTGGAAGGCGACACTCAGGCCAATCGGAAGCTGAAGATCATCAAAGCTAACATTTGGGCTATCAAACCACTCATCAATGAAGGTATTGATGATTTCAACATCAAAGAGAGGGAGGTCATTGAAGATTTCTGCCTCTTGCTTGCTCTTGATCAACTGCTCAAGAGCATCATCGCCAAGATTGCCGTCGCTGGACAGATCAATGGCGTCATTACGCAGAATGGCAGCAGCGGTCAGTGCTTGGCTGGTGGGTTGCAAGGGCATCTTCACTTTGGAGGGCTTGGAGATGCGTGACAAATCTTCAGACTGCACACTGTGTCAGGAGGTGCAGTGGCCAGAGGCTTCGCCCGTGAGACCTTTGGTGCTGGGGCAGGCTTTGAAGCTTTAGGCTTCTTCAGTTTCTTTGGCTTCGGTGGTGCAGGTGCTTCGTCAGATTCAGCATCGTCTGCAGGTTGATCCACGACTGCCCCTTGAACCATAATATGAGTGATGAGACCTTCTAGGTTGTAGAAGGGCCCAACCAGATTGGGTTCAGCTTCTCGTGTGCCATTAGGACGTGGCGCAGAGGGGCCTAGGTTGAAGTCTAATCCCAATGACTTCTTGTTTTCCTTGGCAGAGTTCTGTGCAAACTGATAGTTGCGCTTGAAGAGATTGTCTTCGCGACACCATAACAGAGAGGATGGGTCGGCATTAGCAGGCTGAGGTCCACGAAGCATGCAGGGGTAAAAGCCCTGAGCAATAGCTTTGGGCTATGATTTGGGCTGAAGACCTTTGTATATGATATCTCCCCATGGGCCCTTGATGGCACTCTTCTCAGCATATTCGTCGGTGACGAATCTGTACTTGAACTATTCCTCTGCCCAATGTCTTCGAATCCATTGGATTCGGTTCTTGCGTTCTCCATAGGTTTCTTCTGGATCTGACTTGTATAGCTCATAGAGATCTGGTGGCAGGTCCTTAGCAGTGTTTCCATGGCGCTGTCTGCCTCCCTTCCTTGCAGATTTTTCTGATGCCATGAAGTTTAAACTGAAAGGCTTCAAAACTGTCAAAGTCTTCCGTCTATTGGTCAGACAAGAATTGGCTTCAGGAGAATTTATATGATGCTGTAAGAATTCTGCAAAGGAATGCAGACTATGAGAACCAAAGGATTCTCCCACGGACATGTACCTGTGACAGCATTAAGGTGCGAGGGAAGGGGAAGAGGTCATATGCATTCTCAGAAGATTTTGAAGATAAATCATTTTAGAAGACATTGACCTCATAGTGCGAAGACATTCACTCATAGATAGAGAGTTGGTTCCAGATTTGTACGAATCCACGAATAAGTACAAGTGAGGAATCTAACTACTTTGTGAAGTATAAGTGAACATACTAGGCATATTATGAGATGAAGTATGAAATAGATCCAACTTGTGTGAATAGAAACTGCTTGTGGTAGAAAGTGATGAATCTATAGGATCAAAGGGGCCGTAAAAAGGAGGTTTTATTTACCACATGAAGAACTGCTAGACGGAGTGGGCGAGGAGGCCGAGCAGTTCGATCGTCCGTGCCCTAACTTGGCGACGGAGGACACCTACGGCGACGGCGGAGAAGACGATGTCCACGGCCGGCGTGAAGACGGCGTCGGTGAGGTTGCGGCAGCTAAACGCTTCGTCACCGGCGTCGTCGAGGGCTAGCGGTGGCGCTAGGGTTTGTGAGAGAGTGGAAGAAGGGATAATGACTATGGTGAGGCGTGTATTTATAGGGATAGGGACGGCACAGTGTTATTACACAGGTGCCCCTGGCGATTCACATCTGAAGGACACGTGCCTATCATGCAACACATCGGAGGTTGTTCCACGTTCCCACACATGCCTGGATTGTCGGGTGGTCGTTCCCACTTCTCCGGGTTTTAGGTGAAAAATATTTGGCATTGAAAACGGATTAATGTTTGTCTCCGCGTCTTCCGCTGACAAGGATGTAGAGAAGACATTTTGACAGTGTCAATAGAATGCATATGATTTGGATAGATAGACTTAGGAAAGAAGCATAGAGGGGTTAGGGTCCGATCACATTCACTTAGTTCAAAAGATTCAGCAAGAAGCCATAGCTATAAGTGAATGTTGTAGAGGACAGAAACCAAATCAGTACGTTGAAGATAAACACAAGAACTTTTTAATCATTGAAGACAAACAAAATGCGAAGACTTTGCAAATGTAACGCCATGAGATAGACACTTTAAAGGGAAGAATTTTGGTGGTGGCGTTACCCACCGTATAGGAAGTATTAGACCCAGACGCGGCGCACAATTATCATGGCGCTCCGAAGTCAAATTCCACATTAATATATTCACACTCAGAATGTAAGTCTTCATTGATTGAAGATATACTTTACTTCGTGTGTTGCACATCTATGTCATCAACATGCTTAAGTGTTAGGATGTGTGCCTGATCACAGGACATTTAAGGATTCCAAGATATTCAGCTCACACCGTAACTTGCAAAACCTCTTCTCATCCAAGGGCTTGGTGAAGATATCTGCCAATTGCTTTTCAGTGTTGACGTGTATGATATCAATATCTTCCTTCATAACATGATCTCTGAGAAAGTGATGACGAATTTCAATGTGCTTTGTCTTCGAGTGCTGAACTGGGTTGTTGGCAACTTGATGGCGCTTTCATTGTCGCAGTAGAGTGGCACTTGCTTCAGATGGATGTCATAGTCTTTGAGTGTTTGCTTCATCCATAGAAGCTGAGCGCAGCAAGATCCAGCAGCAATGTATTCAGATTCAGCAGTGGAGAGAGATACACAGTTCTGCTTCTTTGAAGACCAACATACAAGTGATCGTCCCAGAAAATGACATGTGCCTGATGTAGACTTGCGATCCACCTTGTCACTAGCATAATCAGCATCCGAGAATCCAACTAGATCAAACTCTGAGCCCTTTGGATACCATAATCCTAGTGTTGGGGTGTGAGGCAAATATCTGAGAATTCGCTTCACAACCAAGTGATGTGATTCCTTTAGTGCCGCTTGGAACCGGGCACACATGCAAACATTAAGCATGATATCTGGCCTAGATGCACATAAATAAAGCAAGGAACCAATCATGGAGCGGTATACCTTTTGATCGAACTCTTTACCATTGTCGTCGGGACCCAGATGATGTTTGGCTGGCATTGGTGTCGTGTAGCCTTTGCAGTCTTGCATTCCAAATTTCTTCAGGCAATCTTTAAGGTATTTCTCTTGAGATGTAAAGATTCCGTTGCGTTGCTGACGTATTTGAAGACCAAGGAAGAACTTCAACTCACCCATCATGGACATATGATATTGCTCTTGCATCATATATCCAAACTCTTCACTGTATTTCTGATTGGTGCAGCCGAAGATAATGTCATCCACATATATTTGGCACACAAACAGTTCACCATCATATGTCTTCGTGAAGAGAGTGGGGTCGAGGGAACCAGGTTTGAAGCCTTTGCTCTTCAGGAAGTCTTTGAGTGTGTCATACCAAGCCCGAGGGGCTTGTTTGAGGCCATACAGTGCCTTGTTGAGCTTGTACACCATGTCAGGATGTTTTGGATCTTCAAAGCCAGGTGGTTGTGCAACATACACTTCTTCTTCAATCTTGCCATTGAGAAAAGCGCTCTTCACATCCATTTGATACAGAAGAATGTTATGATGATTTGCATAGGCCAGCAGTATGCGTATGGCTTCAAGCCTAGCCACAAGATCAAATGTTTCATCGAAGTCATTCCCTTCAACTTGAGTGTATCCTTGAGCAACGAGACAAGCTTTGTTTCTGACAACTTGACCATGCTCATCTTGCTTGTTGCGATATATCTATTTAGTGCCTATTATATTGTGCTTACGAGGATCAGGACGCTTAACCAGTTCCCATACATTATTCAGCTCAAACTGTTGAAGCTCTTCTTGCATAGCTTGAATCCATTCAGGTTCCATGAAGGCTTCATCAACTTTCTTGGGTTCAGATATTGAGATGAATGTGAAGTGCCCACAGAAATTTGCTAGCTGTGTTGCCCTTGAACGAGTGAGTGGACCTGGTGCATTGATGCTATCAATTATTCTCTCAATCTGTACTTCATTTGCAACACGAGGATATACAGGACGAAGATTTTGCTCTTGCTGATCATTTCATCGTTAGAAGGATTGTCTTCAGGCTGAGCATTGTCTTCAGGTTGATCAGGTGCGGAGATGATAAGTTCCTCTTCAGGCTGAGCTTCAGATGGTATGATTTCTCCAGTTCCCATAAGTTTGATTGATTCACTGGATGGAACTTCATCTAGCACATTTGGCAGGTGCTCTCTTTGCGAGCCGTTAGTCTCATCGAACCGCACATCCACAGTTTCAACCACTTTATAGTGAAAGAGGTTGAAGACTCTGTAGGAGTGCGAATCCTTTCCATATCCAAGCATAAAACCTTCATGTGCTTTCGGTGCAAATTTTGAAGTGTGATGTGGATCCTTGATCCAGCACCTGGCACCAAATACTCTGAAGTAACCGACATTTGTCTTCTTGCCAGTAAGGAGCTCATAGGATGCCTTGTTGAGAAGCTTGTGAAGATAAACATGGTTGATGATATGGCATGCAGTATCAATCGCTTCATGCCAGAATTTTCTTGGAGTCTTGTATTCTTCAAGCATCGTCCGGGCCATCTCAATAAGTGTTCTATTCTTGCGTTCCACGACGCCATTCTGCTACGGCGTGTACAGAGCTAAGAATTCATGTGTGATGCCCAAAGTATCAAGATACGTATCTAGGCCAGTGTTCTTGAATTCAGTGCCATTGTCACTTCTGATGTGCTTTATCTTGACGCCATAGTTTTTCATGGCTCGATTGGCGAAGCGTCTGAAGACATCCTGCACTTCAGTCTTGTAGAGGATTATATGCACCCAAGTATATCTTGAATAATCATCAACAATGACAAAGCCATAGAGACAAGTAGTAGTAGTAAGAGTTGAGTAATGAGTGGGACCGAAAAGGTCCATGTGGAGCAGTTCAAAGGGTTGAGTCGTTGTCATGATTGTCTTCGAGGGATGCTTGGCCCTCGTCATCTTTCCTGCTTCACAGGCACCGCATAAGTGATCCTTCTTGAACTTGACACCCTCGATGCCTATGACATGCTTATTTCTTGCAAGAGTGTGCAAGTTCCTCATGCCAGCATGCCCTAGCCTCCGATGCCAGAGCCAACATTCTGAAGCTTTTGCTAGAAGACATACGGCAAGTTGTGGTCCTGCTGATAAATCTACCACGTACAAATCATCTTTTCGATACCCTTCAAAAACTAGAGACTTGTCAGATTCCATTAGAACAAGGCAACGATATTTTCCAAACATCACAATCATGTTCAAATCGCAAGCATTGAGACAGACATTAAGTTGAAACCAAGGGATTCAACAAGCATGACTTTATCCATGTGTTGATCCCTTGAGATTGCAACTCTACCTAGACCCAATACCTTGCTTTTACCGGTGTCAGCAAATGTGATGTGACTTTTGTCAGATGGACGTAAGGTTGAGTCCATGAGAAGACTTGTCTTGCCAGTCATGTGATTAGTACACCCACTATCAATAATCCATTCTGAAGTAGCTGGTGTCGTACCCTACAGTGCAGTTAGGGGGATAGGCTTCACGAAGAGAATTGTGAAGCATAAACATTTGACGAGCAAGTGGATTATGAAAGCTTAGATCGAGGTTAGGACTGATAGGGCAAGTAGCAAGCGACTCAGGAACAAAATACATAATAAGACCATTTGGGCATTTGATCTTGCGCCCTACAAGATGTTTAAGGTCCCCAGCAATAGCTTCCGATGACTTTGGTTTTCGGCTGGAGACCTTTCCCTGTAAAAGAGAGTTAAGCTTTCTTAGCCACCCACATCTTCAAGGGTGGCTTTGAAGCAATGAGTCTAAGTGCAGCATCTGAGAACTTTGGCTTTGGAGCCCTAGCAAAAAGTCTTGCAGGTGGACAATAATACTCATAAGAATAAGCAGAATAGTTCTTGGTCTTATGAACGTGGCGGTTTGATAAAATGCGCTCATATTCATAGGCCTGAGTATGGCTTCCCTGCAAAACATTTGCATTAGTGCGACTCAGGTGAGTCCTTTGTCTATATGAAGCCTTTGGACCATATGAAGCATGTGGTCTGGGTTTGTCTTCTTCACTTGTGGTGTCATGACAACATTCACAAGAAGATTCTCCAACAACCTTTTCGGCACCCAGACTTTCTTCATAGGTGGCCCGTTCCTGCAGTTAGTACCAATATACCTGGCAAACACTACACCATTCTGGTTCTTAAACAGTTTATAGTTTGCATCAAAGGATTCATCAACAACAATGGGATTTGCACAATTGAAGCCTGACAGGGTGGGTGGATCCACTGAGGGTTCCTTTGCAGCAACCCATGTGGTTTTGGGGTACTTCTCAGGTTTCCAGTAAGAGCCATCAGCATTCATTTTCCTCTCGAACCCAAGACCCTCTTTCCTAGGGTTTCGGTTCAGGATCTGCCTTTTAAGAACATTGCATAGTGTCTGGTGCCCTTTGATACTTTTGTACATCCCTGTTTCAAGCAATGTCTTCAACCTAGCATTCTCATCAGCAATAGCAGTGGTATCCTCAGCAGAGGGGTTAGTTACCACATCAACAGTTGAAGATATTGCAATAGTAGCAGCAGTAGAACACCCAGCAACAGAAGTAGCGTTGTCACGTTCAATGCATTTAAGACATGGTGGTTCAAATCCTTCCTGAGCGGAACTGATCTGTTCGGCGCAAAGTGACTCGTTTTCCTTTTGAAGATCTTCATGAGCCGCTCTCAATTTCTCAAGATCTTACTTCCTTTGAAGATAATCATAGGAAAGCTTTTCATGAGTTGTTGAGAGCGTTTCATGACGACTTTCAAGTTCCTCATACTTAACATGAAGATTTTTTATGTCTTCAATTAAGGACTGAGATCGAGTCATTTCAGCGTATAACAGGTCATCGCTTTTGTCTAACAGTTTTTGAATATGTTCCATAGCTTTCTGTTGTTCACTTGCACGGTCGATAAAAGTATGATCAAGAAGTGATCCTAAAACAACCTACGTCAAGCATAACTCCAAAAACCGTGTTCACTTCCCGGGCTCCGCCGGAAAGAGACCATCACGGTTACACACGCGGTTGATGCATTTTAATTAAGGTCAACTTCAGGTTTTCTAAAACCGGATATTAACAAATTCCCATCTGCCCATAACCGCGGGCACGGCTTTCAAAAGTTCAAAACCCTGCAGGGGTGTCCCAACTTAGCCCATCACAAGCTCTCACAGTCAACGAAGGAATAGACCTCCTCCCGAGACATTCCGATCAGACTCGGTATCCCGGTACAACAAGACATTTCGACAGGGTAAAACTAAACCAGCAACACCGCCCGAATGTGCCGACAAATCCCGATAGGAGCTGCACATATCTCATTCTCAGGGCACACTCAGATGAGCCAGACGTTGGGTAGGCCAGCCCAGAGTTGCCCCTGGTAGCCCCGGACATCGCTCGGTTGGACCAACACTCAGAGGAGCACTGGCCCAGGGGTTTAAAATGATGATGACCCTTGGCTGCGTGACCCCCAAGGGAAAAGAAAAGGCTAGGTGGCGAATGGTAAAACCAATGTTGGGCATTGCTGGAAGAGCTTTACTTAAGGAGAACTGTCAAGGGGTTCCCATAATAGCCCAACCGCGTAAGAAACGCAAAATCCGGGAACATAACACCGATATGACGGAAACTAGGGCGGCAAGAGTGGAACAAAACACCAGGCATAAGGCCGAGCCTTCCACCCTTTACCAAGTATATAGATGCATTAATTAAATAAGATATATTGTGATATCCCAACAAGTAAACATGTTCCAACAAGGAACAACAACTCAATGTTCCAACAAGGAACAAACTTCAATCTTCACCTGCAACTAACAACGCTATAAGAGGGGCTGAGCAAAGCGGTAACATAGCCAAACAACGGTTTGCTAGGACAAGGTGGGTTAGAGGCTTGGTTCACAATATGGGAGGCATGATAAGCAAGTGGTAGGTATTGCAGCATAGGCATAGCAAAAGAGCGAGCATCTAGCAAAGCAAAGATAGTAGTGATTTCGAGGGTATGATCATCTTGCCTGGAATCCCGCAAGGAAGAAGAACGAGTCCATGAAGAAGAAGACAAATGGATGTAGACGAACAGGTCCTCACAAACACGACGTTAACGGAACCAACCCGGAGAAGCAACACCGGAAAAAAAACACAACATAGTAAACAACCAACACATGAACATGGTATGATATGCGGGATGCGGTATGCGATGCATATGCATGATTTGACAAGGAATGATTGAACCTGGCCTCAACTTGGAAAACCAAGTGTGCCACTGGAAAGATGAGATGAAATCGCTTGAAAACGATATAAAGAACGCCGGAATCAGAGTTACGGTTTGGAAATGGCAAGCGATTCAAATATGACCACGTTCTGCGATTTACAGCAAGTAGCCAAATAAATGCAATGAGATGAACATGCTACAACACCCAAACATGGCGACAAAATACATGGCAGTGATGCATTCAAGATGCTTAACAAAAGTCTAGCACTGAGCTACGGCCAATTCATCCATTAACAGGTTCAAACAAGCATGGCAAAAATGCATATGGTAAACAGATCTCAGACTTAGTGAAATTAACACTTGTCTGGAATTTCAGATCAGGTAGCCCTCTTCGGAGCAACAAAACTATATGCTATAGGACCTGAACATGACAAAGTAGAGCATGGCATGGAGCTACTCAAAGAGCTTAACAAAAGTCCCTTAGTGACCTTGAGCCAAAAGGGATCACAAAATACATTTGCAAGCATGTGAACATAGCAAAAACATAATCAGTTTTCAGACTTAGTGAAAACTGGAGTATGCTGAAACATATCTCAAGTAGGCATGTTTGCGAGCTCGTTGCACTCACTACGGTGCAAGTCATGATAAGCTAAGCATACACCCATCAAGAATACACAAAATGCAAGCTAGACATGGCAAGAACAATAACATAGCATGCACGGATCAACTATAACATCATCGGCAAAATTGCCAACAAGTTGACAATCTGCCCAGATTCACAAAGTAGCAAAAGTAGAGCTCGATTGACTCAAGCTAGGGTGCTCCATAATTGCAAACAAAGGCATGGATGGATAGAGCACTACAAGATTAACAAAACATCCTTACTGGTCATCCTCAAAAGAGGCACGAATCATTAGGAAACAACATGAACATATGGCATCATGAACTAAACAGCTCAAGGACTTAGTGGAAATGCTAAGTCCCTGAAAACAGAATTACCAAGTGCCTCACTTTGGAAGCTTGCACTAGTCACCACACACATCACAAAAAAACATGGGTTGCACCTCTGGAAAGATGACAAAACCCTTAACAAAACATTTGTAGAGCTCAGGGGCATATCATGCACACAACAATCATGGCAAAAATGACAAATGTCTAACATGGAGTAGCAGATCTGACAGCTAACTCAAGTAGCACTCTTCTAACAACATTTCGGGGTTCGCCGGAGTCCGGTGAGGCGCGGTCGGAGGAGGCGGCGACCGGCTTGGGCGGCGCGGCGACGTTGTATGGAGGCGGCGGAGCATGTCGGGCGGCGCGGCCGGGGCAGGCGCCGGCGACGGCGATGCACGGCAGGGGAAGGAGCTCGGGCGGCGGCGCGAGGCACGGCCCGGGTGCGGCCCGGGGGCGGGTCGGCGACGGGCCCCGCGGGCCCGGCGGATCCGGCGAAGTGGGCACCCGGGTGGACGAGTAGGAGACTGCCACGTGGCGGCGGACGGTGAAGTCGGACATGTCCGTCGGCGGGAAGAAGTGTCCGGCGGCGCGCGAGGTGGAGAGCTAGGGTTTCGTCCGCGAATTTGAAAGGGTTGCACATATTTATAGGTAGAGGGGGCAAGGACAGCCCAAATGAGGTGCGGTTTGCGGCCATGCGATCGTGATCAAATGCTCTAGATGATGGAGGAGGTTTAGGCGGGTTTTGGGCCAAATTGGAAGGGTGTTGGGCTGCAACACACACGAGGCCTTTTCGGTCCCTCGGTTAACCGTTGGAGCATCAAACGAAGTCCAAATGGTACGAAACTTGACAGGCGGTCTACCGGTAGTAAACCAAGGCCGCATGACAAGTCTCGGTCCAATCCGGAAATGTTTAATCCCCACACATGAGATAAAGGTAGAAATGACCACCGGAGGAGAACGAAGCGCCGGAATGCAAAACGGACAACGGGGAAATGCTCGGATGCATGAGACGAACATGTATGCAAATGAAATGCGCATGAAGACACGATATGCAATGCATGACATGCAAGCAAATGACAATGCAACAACAGCGAATAACTGGACGACACCAGGCACATCGGTCTCGGGGCGTTACAACACTCCACCACTACGAGAGGATCTCGTCCCGAGATCTAGAATGGCACCGGAGGGAAAACGGAAGAGAAAAAGAAGAGGTAAAACTAAGTTTCTACTTTGACAAACGAGTGAAACCAATGAACCTTGAGAGGTTAACCAATTGGAAAGAAGAATACAACGGAGATGAACAAAGTTGAAAACACTCCGTTAGAAAAGAGTGACAAAGAACATTGCGAAAGCCTTGAGGTTGAAGGGAAGACAGATATTGAAACCACTCCGGTTGAAACAAGATAGAAAAGGATTAAAAATGATATAATTTGGGTAGCACTCCGACTGAGAAGGGACGCAAAACTTGATAAGATGAGAGAACTTGAAAAGAGGGCACGACACTCTGGTAAAATGGATAACCATGAAAAGAACATGATCTTAGGCAAACGAGATGATGGGTTGAGAAGAGCAACATCAATAAACCTCCAGGAGAAAGAATAGAATAAAGATAATTGAGACAAACGAATATAGAAGACAATGCCAACTTCTGCTACAAAAGAGCTTGAAAAGGCATCTTTAGGAGAAGGGTTGAACGGAGTTGTTGGAAACCAACAACAAAAAGAAAAATCTTGATATGGTCTTATGAAATACATCTCAAAAATTATGAGGTGACAATCTACCACTCGCAGGAAAAGAATTGGATTGATATCAACAAGGAAACGAGAAACTATATCGCACTGGAAAGGATAAAAGAAGACATTGGATCATTCATAAGCACCATTGATAGCAACAATCCTTAGGGAAAGCTTTAGGTGAAATATAACCCAAGATAGCTCCAATGAAGAGATTGATGGATTTAAAATACCTCATTCTTAATAACATGTGAATCATGAAACATGAACTCAAATTATCAAGAATGACATCATACCACCTCAAATGATACGGTTGAAAGAATTGCATTTCAAAATGCCAGATAAAGAATGCTTGAGTTTCTTAGAAAAGAATCTCGATGAACACTTCGAGAAGGAATATAAATCCTTGATGAACCATCATGTAGAACCTTCATGAAGAACTCCGGTAATAAAACAATGATCCAAAATAATTGAATGATGAAAGAATAAGATTTAAGCCTCGCAATGATTTAGATAGAGAACTCCGTGATAATATAATTGAAAGAGGTTGGAACTCCGGGAAAAAGAGAAGATGTAACAAATGGAACCGAGAATTTGAAGAGCCTCCGGAATAAGGAATTATTCACTTGGATGAAGCAAGAATAAGAATTACGTTATGAATATCCTTCACCAATTTAAATTGATGACAAGCAGCGGATTTGGTATACTACTTATTCTCGTAGAAAGGATTAAGATAGATATAGCGCAAACTTGAAGAGGCCTTCAATGAATCACCGGTAGGATTGAAAACAACGAATAAATTGATATGATAACGAATGACGAGAACTCTTGAACGAACCACCGTACGAATTAAAAATGAATGGAGAGAAGATAAGAAAACACCGAGAAGAATTTAGCAAATGAATGAAGATGCTTGAGAGAATTTAGATACATGAGAACGAAGAGATCACGAGCCGATTAAAGATCACTTGAAGAAAGCACCGGTAAAATTGGAGAGTGAGAGCTGAAAGCTGAGAATGAATAATATTTGAAAAGATGGCCTTCGGAGAAAAATAAATGGAAACAACTCATGAAATGCTCCGGGTGGGTGAAAAGAATTCTCACAATCGAAACCAATTATGAGAGGAAGGCATCAAGCTAGAATAATGAATCTTGAAGATAATGGAGCAAGATTAAAGAGAAACTCTTCTTCGGTCTCCGAATCTGAGAATGACGACGAGAAACACCAGCAAGAATTGTTGAGACACTCCGGAATAAAGAAGAATAGAAAAGTTGAGCCAATGATGAAAAGAATTTGGAAGATCTTGGGGAAAGACATTTGACTGATGATAAATCATTCTTACGTCAAACTTCAAAAAGAATTTGAGAATACCTCCGGGAAAATAAGAAGAGTCAGGTAAGATCCTGGGAAAAGACCTGTGGGTTAGGGCCCACTCAAAAGATACACCGTTGAACGATTTGAAGGAGAGATTGCACTGGTTGAATTTAATGGCTTGAATGGGATAACATCCTCAAAATAGCTTGAACGGATTAAGAGTGGAAACACGAATCTTCTGAGATACCTTGAGCACTCCAGAACAATTAAATAGCGAGAAGTGAATGAATAAGAGGTGCACCGGCATGAGAAGGTATTTGAATGAGGAAAAAAAAGATATGATCAACACGGAAAGCTTGAATTGGTTCCACCAGAGAAGAAAATGAGTGATGAGAGACGAACTTGAAGCTCCGTTAGAATCCTTATGAGAATCACCGGATAAGAATATTGATGGAGAAGAATGGAGAGACCTCACATCAATAAGAAGGATACTCGATTAAGAGATCTGAATCCTTGGAGAAAAACAAAGGGAGGGAGGGTGGGAAAAACAAAGGCAACTTGGAGACGGAAGAAACAAACACCGTTGAGAAGGAGTGATAATTGATCTTGCGGAAGTTGAAATGATCAGATCCACTTGAAGAGAAGCACACCAGTTGAAAAGGATTGACATGACAGACTCGATGATCGAGAAGGATTAGTATTCACATCGGAGTATGAGAACACCACTTGGGGAAGGTATGGAATCAACACTTGACTTTGAAGCAACTCGAATACCACAACTCAAAAACAAAACAAAGGTTTGGCTTGCAGAATAAGCCGGAACAAACATATGATAGATATTTCGTCCGAAGTTTTCGTGGTGGAGCCTACACGGGCTCGATCGTACAGCACCATCATGTACAAGGCAGTGCACATGACATACAAAGCGTCCCCGAGTCAGCATAGCCAAGGACTCTTTAAGACACAACAATACCACTGTAAAACCGACCGTGAATAGGCGGACCACTAGACGTCGAACCCCAATTTCATATCATACATTTGTCGGAAAGATATCCTAAGAGCTACTTGAATTCCCACTTATAAACTCCCGAAATTTTCCGGTTATGCAATCAGGTGTTGTGGATACAGGGGGAAGCATAATATCTCACCCAAACTAGCAAATCCTACATCCAGTTGTATCCATCCTTCAACACATAACCAAGAAACCTTCGGAAATCATCTACCTCAACCTTTGAAAAGCATCCATTATACAAGTTATGGCGATACTCCCGAACTCCCGCCCCAGTACTGGGTGGCGTTGAGGTTATCTCACCAACGAACTGCATAACAGAGATTTTCAATGTTGGCGTACTAATCTCGGGTATTCCAGAATTGCAACGATAAAATTATGACGACAACACCTCAGAGCTCAACTCCCCGGGACACTTCCACAAAACCCCTGATAGGAGGCACCAAGACAATGTTCTCGTCACAAAACCATCGGAACAATTCCAAGATACCCGTGTGACCCTAAAAAAAATTAGTGAAATTTGAGAAGAGAATAGTCAAAAATCTACGTCAGGATGCCTTACCAGAGCGATGAGGAGACTGGGAAGTAAAAAGAATTCCTAATCTCTCCGATATATAATTCCTAAATGACTCAAAACATTTTTCTAGACACAACTCGGCTGCTAAAAACGATCAAGCAATGGGGGCTCCTAAGGTCGGGGAAGGCTCTGATTACCAACTTGTAACGCCCTCGATGCGGCTATGTCTCCCACGTGTCGAAGCATGAATTAGAGGCATAACCGCATTGAAAGCAATGTCGCAAGTGAGGTAATCTTCACACAACCCATATAATACATAAGGGAAAGAGATACATAGTTGGCTTACACTCGCCACTTCACACAATTACAAGAATAAAGCATTACAACATCCAAATACAAATAGGGCCCGACTACGGAGCCAAAATAAAAGAAGAACCCCAAATGCGACAAAGGTCCCCGATCGACCCCAACTGGGCTCCACTACTGATCAACTAGAACAAAACAACATAAAGGACAAGATCTTCATAGAGCTCCTCCTGGGCTGGGTTGCGTCATCTGCACGGACTCATCGACACCTGCAAACTGGTTTTGAAAGTATTTGTGAGCCACAGGGACTCAGCAATCTCGCACCCTCGCGATCAAGACGATTTAAGCTTATGGGTAAGGTAAAGGTATGAGGTGGAGGTGCAGCAAGCGACTAGCATATATGGTGGCTAATATATGCAAATGAGAGTGAGAAGAGAAGGCAAAGCACGGTCGATAAAAGTATGATCAAGAAGTGATCCTAAAACAACCTACGTCAAGCATAACTCCAACAACCGTGTTCACTTCCCGGGCTCCGCCGGAAAGAGACCATCACGGTTACACACGCGGTTGATGCATTTTAATTAAGGTCAACTTCGGGTTTTCTACAACCGGATATTAACAAATTCCCATCTGCCCATAACCGCGGGCACGGCTTTCGAAAGTTCAAAACCCTGCAGGGGTGTCCCAACTTAGCCCATCACAAGCTCTCACGGTCAACGAAGGAATAGACCTCCTCCCGAGACATTCTGATCAGACTCGGTATCCCGGTACAACAAGACATTTCGACAGGGTAAAACTAAACCAGCAACACCGCCCGAATGTGCCAACAAATCCAGATAGGTGCTGCACATATCTCGTTCTCAGGGCACACTCAGATGAGCCAGACGTCGGGTAGGCCAGCCCAGAGTTGCCCCTGGTAGCCGCGGACATCGCTCGGTTGGACCAACACTCAGAGGAGCACTGGCCCTGGGGTTTAAAATGATGATGACCCTTGGGCGCGCGACCCCCAAGGGAAAAGAAAAGGCTAGGTGGCGAATGGTAAAACCAATGTTGGGCATTGCTAGAAGAGCTTTACTTAAGGCGAACTGTCAAGGGGTTCCCATAATAGCCCAACCGCGTAAGGAACGCAAAATCCGTTAACATAACATCGATATTACGGAAACTAGGGCGGCAAGAGTGGAACAAAACACCAGGCATAAGGCCGAGTCTTCCACCCTTTACCAAGTATATAGATGCATTAATTAAATAAGATATATTGTGATATCCCAACAAGTAAACATGTTCCAACAAGGAACAACAACTCCATGTTCCAACAAGGAACAAACTTCAATCTTCACCTGCAACTAACAACGCTATAAGAGGGGCTGAGCAAAGCGGTAACATAGCCAAACAACGGTTTGCTAGGACAAGGTGGGTTAGAGGCTTGGTTCACAATATGGGAGGCATGATAAGCAAGTGGTAGGTATCGCAGCATAGGCATAGCAAAAGAGCGAGCATCTAGCAAAGCAAAGATAGTAGTGATTTCGAGGGTATGATCATCTTGCCTGAAATCCCGCAAGGAAGAAGAACGAGTCCATGAAGAAGAAGAAAACGGATGTAGACGAATGGGTACTCACAAACACGACGTTAACGGAACCAACCTGGAGAAGCAACACTGAAAAAGAAACACACAACATAGTAAACAACCAACACATGAACATGGTATGATATGCGGTATGCGATGCATATGCACGATTTGACAAGGAATGATTGAACCTGGCCCAACTTGGAAAACCAAGTATGCCACTGGAAAGATGAGATGAAATCTCTTAAAAATGATATAAAGAACGCCGGAATCGGAGTTACGGTTTGGAAATGGCAAGCGATTCAAATATGACCACGTTCTGCGATTTACAGCAAGTAGCCAACTAAATGCAATGAGATGAACATGCTACAGCACCCAAACATGGCGAAAAAATACATGGAAGTGATGCATTCAAGATGCTTAACAAAAGTCTAGCACTGAGCTACGGCCAATTCATCCATTAACAGGTTCAAACAAGCATGGCAAAAATGCATATGGTAAACAGATCTCAGACTTAGTGAAATTAACACTTGTTTGGAATTTCATATCAGATAGCCCTCTTCGGAGCAACAAAACTATATGCTACAGGACCTGAACATGACAAAGTAGAGCATGGCATGGAGCTACTCAAAGAGCTTAACAAAAGTCCCTTAGTGACCTTGAGCCAAAAGGGATCACAAAATACATTTGCAAGCATGTGAACATAGCAAAAACATAATCAGTTTTCAGACTTAGTGAAAACTGAAGCATGCTGAAACATATCTCAAGTAGGCATGTTTGCGAGCTCATTGCACTCACTACGGTGCAATTCATGATAAGCTAAGCAGTCACCCATCAAGAATACACAAAATGCAAGCTACACATGGCAAGAACAATAACATAGCATGCACGGATCAACTATAACATCATTGGCAAAATTGCAAACAAGTTGACAATCTGCCCAGATTCACAAAGTAGCAAAAGTAGAGCTCGATTGACTCAAGCTAGGGTGCTCCATAATTGCAAACAAAGGCATGGATGGATAGAGCACTACAAGATTAACAAAACATCCTTACTGATCATCCTCAAAAGAGGCACGGATCACTAGGAAACAACATGAACATATGGCATCATGAACTAAACAGCTCAAGGACTTAGTGGAAATGCTAAGTCCCTGAAAACAGAATTACCAAGTGCCTCACTTTGGAAGCTTGCACTAGTCACCACACACATCACAAAAAAACATGGGTTGCACCTCTGGAAAGATGACAAAACCCTTAACAAAACATATGTAGAGCTCAGGGGCATATCATGCACACAACAATCATGGCAAAAATGACAAATGTCTAACATGGAGTAGCAGATCTGACAGTTAACTCAAGTAGCACTCTTCTAACAACATTTCGGGCATCAAGATGAACTCAAATGAAAATGATGCAATGGAATGAAATGGTGTACTCTCTGAGACGAACATTTTGATATGCTATATGCATGAATCGGATCTACGGATGCAAAGTTACGAGGCCATGAACAGGGGCACATGGATCTGGAATTTGGGGACTTGGTGAAAATTATACCCTCTGAAAACTGGACGGGGTGATGCGGGACGAGGAGATCCGGGCTCGGGAGGCGTGTTTGGTTGGCGGGCTGGGTGGATCTCATCCCACCCGGCCGGATCTGGGACGGGGCGGCGGCCGGGTCCGGCGAGGTCGCCGGAGGCGCACGGGAGCCGAGGCAGCGTCGAGGAGGCGGTGGCGCTCGGCCAGGGCGGCGGGGTTCGCCGGAGTCCGGTGAGGCGCGGTCGAAGGAGGCGACGACCGGCTTGGGCGGTGCGGCGACGTTGTATGGCGGCGGCAGAGCACGTCGGGCGGCGCGGCCGAGGCAGGCGCCGGCGATGGCGATGCACGGCAGGGGAAGGAGCTCGGGCGGTGGCGCGAGGCACAGCCCGGGTGCGGCCCGGGGGCGGGCCGGCGATGGGCCCCGCGGGCCTGGCGGATCCGGTGAAGTGGGCACCCGAGTGGACGAGTAGCAGACTGCCACGTGGCGGCGAACGGTGAAGTCGGACGTGTCCGTCGGCAGGAAGAAGTGTCCGGCGGCGCGCGAGGTGGAGAGCTAGGGTTTCGTCCGCGAATTTGAAAGGGTTGCACATATTTATAGGTAGAGGGAGCTAGGAGAGTCCAAATGAGGTGCGGTTTGCGGCCACGCGATCGTGATCGAACGCTCTAGATGATGGAGGAGGTTTAGGTGGGTTTTGGGCCAAATTGGAAGGGTGTTGGGCTGCAACACACACAAGGCCTTTTCGGTCCCTCGGTTAACCGTTGGAGCATCAAACGAAGTCCAAATGGTACGAAACTTGACAGACGGTCTACCGGTAGTAAACCAAGGCCGCATGACAAGTCTCGGTCCAATCCGGAAATGTTTAATACCCACACACAAGAGAAAGGTAGAAATGACCACCGGAGGAGAACGAAGCGCCGGAATGCAAAACGGACAACGGGGAAAATGCTCGGATGCATGAGACGAACATGTATGCAAATGAAATGCGCATGAAGACACGATATGCAATGCATGACACGCAAGCAAATGACAATGCAACAACAGCGAATAACTGGACGACACCTGGCACATCGGTCTCGGGGCGTTACAGCGGAGTAGTCCTTGTCATTTGCATCGGTGTCAGTGATGAAGTCATTGTCTTCAGTGTTGAAGATGGACTTGGCAACGTATGCTATAGCCATACTCGCAACGCCAGAATCGGACTCCTCCTCAGACTCCACCTCCGCCTCCTCAGAAGCGGACTCCTCCTCTGAATCCATTTCCTTGCCAACAAAGGCACGTGCCTTGCCAGATGAGCTCTTCTTGTGTGATGAAGACTTTGAGGAAGACTTTGAGTATTTCTTCTTCTTGTTGTTGTCAGAGTCATACTCCTTGCTCTTCTTCTTCTTCTTGTTCTCATTGTCCCACTGCGGACACTCAGAGATGTAGTGGCCAGGTTTCTTGCACTTGTGGCATGTTCTCTTCTTGTAGTCATGAGCAGAAGCTTCGTCATTCCTTGAGCTTGATCATGAAGACTTTCTGAAGCCTTTCTTCTTGGTGAATTTTTGGAACTTCTTCACAAGCATAGCAAGCTCCTTTCCAATGTCTTCAGGATCATTAGAACTGCTGTCAGATTCTTCTTCAGATGAGGAGACAGCTTTTGCCTTCAAGGCACGAGTTCGCCCATAGTTGGGACCGTAGATGTCTCTTTTCTCAGAAAGCTGAAACTCGTGTGTGTCAAGCCTCTCAAGTATGTCAGACGGATCGAGTGTCTTGAAGTCAGGACGTTCTTGAATCATCAGGGCTAGGGTGTCAAACGAGCTGTCAAGTGATCTCAGGAGTGTCTTGACGACTTCATGCTTGGTGATCTTAGTGGTGCCGAGGGCTTGAAGCTCATTTGTGATGTCAGTGAGTCGATCAAACGTGAGCTGGACATTCTCATTGTCATTTCTCTTAAGGCGGTTGAAGAGGTTGCGAAGGACACTGATTCTCTGATCTCTCTGGGTTGAGACGCCTTCGTTGACCTTGGAGAGCCAGTCCCAGACTAGCTTAGATGTTTCCAAAGCACTCACACGGCCATACTATCCTTTGGTCAGATGACCACAGATGATGTTCTTGGCAGTGGAGTCCAGTTGAACGAACTTCTTGACATCAGCAGCGGTAACACCTACACCATCCTTGGGAACGCCATTCTTGAAGACATACCATAGGTTGACATGAATGGCTTCAAGATGCATGCGCATCTTATTCTTCCAGTAGGGATATTCAGTTCCATCGAAGACTGGGCACGCAGCGCAGACTTTGACTATCCCTGCAGTCGACATAGCTAAAACTCCAGGTGGTTAAACCGAATCACACAAAACAAGGGAGTACCTTTCTCTGATACCAATTGAAAGTGCTAGTGATCGACTAGAGGGGGGTGAATAGGTGATTTTTATGAAAGTCTTCAAAACATGGAAGTTTTGAGACAAACGATAGAAATAAACCTATTGCCATGCAGCGGAAGGCAGACTACACTAAGCAAGCCATAGTCAAGTATTCAATGAAGTGAAAGCACAATGACTAATAGCAGCTAGGCAGTATAGATCAGGTAGGAAGATAGTGTGAAGCCAATCAGAACAAGCAGTCACTCAGTGAAGACAAAAGATAATGCAATCATACAATGACTTCACCAGGGCCAACAGTAAGTAAAGGAAAGGGGAGGATGAAACCAGTGACTCGTTGAAGACAATGATTTGTTGGACTTGTTCTAGTTGCTGTGACAACTGTACGTCTGGTTAGGGAGGCTGAGATTCAACTCAGAAGACCGCGTCTTCACTTATTCCCCTTGAGCTAAGGACACCCAGTCCTCACCCAATCACTCTGGTAAGTCTTCAAGGTAGACTTCCAAACCTTCACAGACTTCGTTCACCGGCGATCCACAATGACTCTTGGATGCTCAGAACGCGATGCCTAACCGGCTGGAGGATTCACAGTCCTCAAGTGTAATAAGTCTTCAGATCACAGAGACAGGAAGACTTAAGTGATGCCTAACACTCTTTGGCTCTGGGTGTTTAGGGCTTTATCCTCGCAAGGAATTCTCTCTCAAAGGCTTCGAGGTGGGTTGCTCTCAAACGACAAAAGCCGTGCACTAACTCTGAGCAGCCAACCGTTTATGGTTGTAGGGGGTGGGCTATTTATAGCCACTAGGCAACCCGACCTGATTTGTCCGAAATGACCCTGGGTCACTAAGGAACTGACACGTGTTCCAACGGTCAGATTTCAAACACACATGGCAACTTTACTTGGGCTACAAGCAAAGCTAACTTATCCAACTCTGAATAAGATTTCCTCTCATAGTCTTCACTCGAAGACATAGGATTTTGGTTAAGCATCACTTCAGTCATTCTGACTGGTTCTCTTGGACCCCACTTAACAGTACAATAGTTCCTATGACTCATCAAAGAAAAACAAAGAACGACGAAACTGCTAAGTCTTCGCGCTCCATAGTCTTCACGCGATGTCTTCTCTTGTCATAGTCTTCAATGTGAATGTCTTCACATACCACCTTTGACTTCAATGTCTTCATACATTTTTAGGGGTCATCTCTGGTAGGAAAACCGAATCAATGAGGGACTTCTACCTGTGTTATCCTGCAATTCTCACAAACACATTAGTCCCTCAAACAAGTTTGTCGTCAATACTCCAAAACCAACTAGGGGTGGCACCAGATGCACTTACAGGTGTTCTTGAGCTCGATGAGCTGGTGAGATGGCCTTGGTAGAGTGGATCCGATCCAAGATGAGCCGATCCTTGACTACGGTGGTGGGTAGTCCTATTTATAGAGGCCCCGGTCCTCTTCCCAAATGTTTAGGTGGGAAGGGATCCCACAACGGCCAATTTCGTAGGGAGACAACTAGTACAAGTTATCCTGACAAAAGGTGGTCTTCGCCTGCCAAAGGCTCTGGTGGTGACGCCGTCATGGGATCTGCGGTGACCTCCGTCCTGTCATTTTTCCACTCATGATATTGGTTGAAGATTACAAGCATCTCATTTTTCCACTCATGAAAATATTCTCCATCAAGAATAGACACTCTATGTCTAAGACTCCCTAAAGTAGACACATCCATCTTCCTCCAATGGTGATTAAACCAAGGCAATGGAGATCAAAGCTCTCATACCACTTGAAGGACCTTGAAGTAGATGTGTCTAGAGGGGGGTGATTAGACACTTCATGCCAAAGTTGCAATTTTTAAGCTTTTTCGGTTTGAGTGGAGTTTAAGCATAATTTCAACACTCACAATACATATCAAGCAAGCATGCAAAGTGTATATAGGCAGCGGAAAGTAAAGCATGCAACTTGCAAGAATGTAAAGGGAAGGGTTTGGAGAATTCAAACGCAATCGGAGACACGGATGTTTTTCCCGTGGTTCGGATAGGTGGTGCTATCCTACATCCACGTTGATGGAGACTTCAACCCACGAAGGGTAACGGTTGCATGAGTCCACGGAGGGCTCCACCCACGAAGGGTCCATGAAGAAGCAACCTTGTCTATCCCACCATGGTCATCGCCCACGAAGGACTTGCCTCACTAGCGGTAGATCTTCACGAAGTAGGCGATCTCCTTGCCCTTACAAACTCCTTGGTTCAACTTCACAATCTTGTCGGAGGCTCCCAAGTGACACCTAGCCAATCTAGGAGACACCACTCTCCAAGAAGTAACAAATGGTGTGTTGATGATGAACTCCTTGCTCTTGTGCTTCAAATGATAGTCTCCCCAACACTCAACTCTCTCTCATATGATTTGGATCTGGTGGAAAGAAGATTTGAGTGGAAAGCAACTTGGGAAAGGCTAGAGATCAAGATTCATATGGTAGGAATGGAATGTCTTGGCCTCAACACATGAGTAGGTAGTTCTCTCTCAGAAATAGGATGCTGGAAGTGTAGGTTTAGTCTGATGGCTCTCTCAACGAGTGAAGACGAGGTGGAGGGGTATTTATAGCCTCCACACAAAATCCAACCGTTACACACAATTTGCCAATCTCGGTGGGACCGAATCAGAAAACTCGGTCGGGCCGAAATGGTAAACCTAGTGACCGTTATGAATTTCGGTGGGACCGATTGGAACAACTCGGTGGGACCGATGTGCTAGGGTTAGGGAAAATCCAAAACTCGGTTTGACCGATTACTCAAACTCGTTGGGACCGATTTGGGTAATAAGCAAAACAGAGAGTTGGCCAAGCAAACTCGGTGGGACCGATTGCATATCTCGGTGGGACTGAGAGTAATGCAGTAGGTAACAGAGACTTTGCAAGCCCATCTCGGTGAGACCGAGATCCCATCGGTGAGACCGAACTGATTAGGGTTTGGCAGTGGCTATGACATGTGAAACTCGGTGGCGCCGGGTTGAAAGAATCGGTATGACCGAGTTTGAATTAGGGTTTAGGTCATTTGTGGATATGGGAAAGTAGCTGAGGGTTTTGGAGCATATCATTAAGCACTTGAGCAAGAGGCTCATTAAACAACACCTCATCCCTCCTTGATAGTATTGGCTTTTCCTATGGACTCAATGTGATCTTGGATCACTAAAATGTAAAATGAAGAGTCTTGAACTTCAAGCTTTAGCCAATCCTTTGTCCTTAGTGTCTTGGAGACCTTCCCACACCCTTTAGTCCATGCCACTCCATTGTTGAACTTATCTGAAACATACTAGGTGAAAACATTAGTCCAACAAGAGATATGTTGTCATCAATTATCAAAACCACCTAGGGAGCACTTGTGCTTTCAATCTCCCCCTTTTTGGTAATTGATGGCAACATACATCAAAGCTTTAGATAAAGATACAAAGAGTAGTAAGTAAAGCTTTGGAAGGACATGTAACAAACATAGGCTCCCCCTACAACTATGCAATCATGTGAATATAAAATATAGAAGCATGTGAGAGCATAATCATGACAGAGTAGGCAATGTGTTACATGTATCTTGGCCATATGCATCAGAGCAAAAGATTATTAAGGAAAATACCTTCATGCTCATGAGTCCTTCTTGCAAACAGTATGTACATAGGCAAGGATTCCTCATACTCATGATTTTGATGCATACACTTACCTTGTAGTCTTAAGTTGGCTTAGGATGGAATGAACCTGCACAAACAAGGTTAGATAACACAGGTGCATCCACTAGCCAGAGCAAACAAAAGAAACCACAAGAATATCAAGACTGGGATGACATGTAGAAAGTAAGTACTAGGTACTTCATTGAATTCAACATGTCCCCAAGAGTAAAGATATGCAATGAGTTTGACTGATTTCTTTCCCATGGGTGTCTTGCTCCCCCTGAATCTTTCATGGGATATTGGGAGAAGATAGGGAACAGAAAATCAGAGCTGAAAGATACAAATGAATATGTCTTTCCCCCTAAAAAGACATGTGACATCTCTCCTCTTGAACATCAAGCATCTGGGATCCTTGAGTATTGTCTCTCCCCCTAGAGATCTCTTTCTCCCCCTTAATACATTATCTGGGACGTCTGGGATCCTTGAGACTTTCTCTCCCCGAAGATAGGCTTTGATGTGATCTCTCTCTCCCCCTTTGACATCAATTTCCAAGAAGGTTTTTCTGGAATCCGTCGAATAGGGTTGGTCCTTGAGACTCAGCATAAAGCAAAGAATAAAATTGTGATGCTTGTAGAGGACAAGATTCATTGAGTGGAGCTGGAGAGTAGAAATGTAGAACAAGTGGCAAACTATTTTTCTGACTGCAAAGTCGGTGGCACCGAGTGGCATATTTCGGTGGTACCGAAAAGATTTGGTTGGACCGAAGATTGCAAGTCGGTGAAACCGAGTTTACACAGAGAAAAACACTTGTCACCTCAGCTCACTAGACATGTAAGATCTCACAAAGATTTGCAATGAATTAAATGCAGAAAATGCAGAACAAAAACAAAAGGTAAAGAAAAAAGACTGAAAGATCTAGATGAAGTGAAAAAGAGAAAGGGAACAACTACACAAGCATGAGACAAATGCAATAACACAAAGAGGGAACACAAGAGAACTTCATCTAGAGTTGGGCGGTGACATAGTCACCTATGTTAGAGTATATTGACTTAGGAGTCAAGTGAGAACACTTGATCATAGGTCATACTCATCGTTTAAGCTCAAAATGGGGTTACCATTTTTCGTTTAAGCATCTTGATGTATTCACATCTTGTTGAGTTGCTTTGACTCATGTCTCGGAGTAAAGCTTCTCTAAGATGGAACAACATACCTTGGGTGGTGGTGTGGTTCTTTCTCATGTAGTTGAACTTGTGTGGGTGCTCATGGTTGATGTAGCCCATCAAGAGTTTGGAGCACCACTTGGAGTTTGAGTTCATCTACCTACATGGATTATTTCTAGCAAGGAAAAGCACTTGTGTATCCAAAAAAATGACATTCATGAAGCTCAACATAGGATTTGTCAAAGGATATGTTTGAATGATTTTGTGCTTCCTTGTCTTCAACCATCATTGTGTAGAGTCTTGGTGATGTAAAGATTGCTCAAGATGTGAGTGAATCGCAATCTCATGGAATTAGATTCAACCAAGCACCTACATGGGTTAGACAACATGCAAGGCACAAATATATCCAAGACATAAGATAGTCATCATAAGAGATATATCATGGATTAGTCATAAGCTCATGTCTTGCATGTATCCAATGGAGTTCCTACTCCAAGTTTGAAGCATCAATGATGTTCAATTCTCCTCTCAACCTGCAAAACACTTTCTCATCAAGTGGTTTAGTGAATATATCTGCTAATTGCTTATCGGTGCGAACATGCTTAAGATCTATGTCACCCTTAGCAACATGATCTCGAATGAAATGATGACGAACTTCAATATGCTTAGTTCGAGAATGTTGTACAGGATTATGACCAATTTTGATAGCACTTTCATTGTCACAAAGCAGTGGAACATGTTTCACATAGATCCCATAATCTTTAAGAGTTTGGGTCATCCAAAGTAATTGAGCACAACATGAACCAGCGGCAATGTATTCCGCTTCGGCGGTGGATAAGGACACTGAGTTTTGTTTCTTGGAGGACCAAGACACAAGGGATCTACCAAGAAATTGACAAGTACCCGAAGTTGACTTTCTATCAACCTTGTCTCGAGCATAATCTGAGTCGGAATAGCCAACAAGATCAAAAGAAGACCTCTTAGGGTACCAAATGACAAAATTAGGTGTATGAATTAAGTATCTAACTATCCTTTTCACAGCCTTAAGATGACATTCTTTAGGGGCAGCTTGATATCTTGCACACATGCACACACTTAGCATAATATCGGGACGTGAAGCACATAGGTATAATAATGAACCAATCATAGATCGATAAACCTTTTGATCAATCGGTTCACTATCTTTGGTCAAATCATTATGTCCACTAGTAGGCATGGGTGTAGACATACCTTTGCATTCTTGCATATTGAACTTCTTGAATAAGTCCTTGGTGTACTTTGTTTGAGAGACAAATGTACCTTCCTTAGTTTGCTTGATTCGCAAACCGAGAAAGAATTTGAGTTCACTCATCATAGACATCTCAAACTTTTCTGACATTAGCTTTCCAAACTTTTCACTAAAGAGAGGGTTAGTTGAACCAAATATGATATCATCAACATAAATTTGGCATACAAATAGTTCTCCATTAACTCTTTTAGTAAAAAGAGTAGAATCAATTTTACCAATTTCGAAACCACTTGTAATAAGGAACTTGGTCAAGCATTTATACCATGCTCTAGGAGCTTGTTTAAGACCATAAAGAGCTTTGTGAAGTTTGTAAACATGATTAGGTTTCTTAGGATTGACAAAGCTGGGAGGTTGTTTGACATAAACTTCCTCCTCTATTTCACCATTTAGAAAAACACTTTTAATGTCCATTTGGTACAAGGTGATGTTATGGTGATTAGCATAGGCAAGTAAGATGCGAATGGACTCAAGTCTAGCAACGGGAGCATATGTCTCACCATAGTCCATACCTTCGACTTGTGTGTACCCTTGGGCGACGAGACGTGCTTTGTTGTGAACCACTTGTCCATCTTCATCTTGCTTGTTGCGAAACACCCATTTGGTACCAATGATGTTGTGGTTGTCGTCGGGCTTCTCAACCAATGTCCAAACTTGGTTTCTCTCAAAGTTGTGTAGTTCTTCATGCATGGCGTTTATCCAATCCGGATCTTCCAATGCTTCTTCAACCTTCATAGGTTCAATGCTAGAGATGAATGAATAGTTTTCACAAAAGTTAGCTAAACGAGTCTTTGAGCAAGTGATTCTCCCGGTTTGTATATCATTGAAGATTTGCTCGACGGGATGATCTTTGGCAATTCTTGCTCGAACTCGTGAGAGCTTTTGCTTCGGTCTTCGTTGAACATTTTCTTCATCTTGTTCTTCTTCTTGGCCTTCTTCATTGTTGACGTTGTCATTGTCTTGTTGTGGTGGAGAAGGAGGTTGTTGATGTTCGTCTTGATGCATTTCCTTGTCTTCTTCATATTGGTGTGTCCCACTTGTGGATGCTTCCGTATCAATTCTTGGTCCACCTTGTTGTGAAGTAGAAGCCTCAACTTGGACGGATGAAGTACTCTCCTTCACCTCTGTTGGACGAACTTTGCCTATGGGCAAGTCTTGGATTGCTTCTGAAGGGTCTTTGTCTCCTACATCAATTGGCAATTGCTCTACTTGCGAGCCATTAGATTCATCAAACTTCACATCTACCTCTCTTCAACCTTTCGGGTGAAATTGTTGTAGACACGGTAAGTGTGAGAGTTTGAGCCATAACCAAGTAGGAAACCTTCATGAGATTTAGGAGCAAACTTTGAACGACGATGCTTATCAAGAATGTAGCACTTTGAGCCGAATACTCGAAAGTATCCAACTTGGGGTTTGTTACCGGTGAGGAGCTCGTATGCCGTCTTGCCGAGTAGCTTGTGAAGATACAAGCGATTTGTTGCATGACAAGCTGTCTCAACCGCTTCTGCCCAAAAATGCTTTGGCGTCTTGTATTCATCAAGCATTGTTCTTGCCATTTCGATGAGTGTCCGGTTCTTCCTCTCAACAACTCCATTTTTTTGAGGTGTGTCTGTAGCCGAGAACTCGTGTGAAATCCCTTCTTCGTCAAGAAAGGTGTCCACATTTACGTTCTTGAACTCCGTTCCATTGTCACTCCGAACCTTCTTGATCTTCACGTCAAACTGGTTTTGGGCCTTCCTAGCGAAGTTTTTGAAGATCTTCTGGACCTGCGACTTGTCATTAAGAAAGAACACCCACGTAAATCTTGAAAAATCATCAACTATAACTAGACCAAAAGAATTTCCACCGAGACTCTTGTAGGCGTTGGGACCAAAAAGATCCATATGAAGTAGCTCGAGTGGCCTCCTTGTGGTCATGATGTTCTTCACGGGATGTCTTCCTCCAACCTGTTTACCTGCTTGACAAGCACTGCAAAGTCTGTCCTTGTCAAATATGACATTGTTAACTCCAAGGATATGATTTCCTTTAATAAGCTTGTCAAGATTTCTCATGCCAACGTGACCTAGTCGTCTATGCCACAACCAACCTTTTGAGGATTTAGCAATAAAGCAAGTTTTAGGTTGTGCCTTTTTAGAGAAGTCGACAATGTAAAGGTCACCTTTACGCCTACCGGTAAAGACCATTTTATGGTTGTCTCGACAAAACACTTGGCAATCTACCTCAGTAAATAGGACATTTAAACCGAAATCAGCAAGTCTAGATACTGAAAGTAAGTTGTAGCCGAGAGATTCAACGAGCATGACATTTTGAATGGAACTATCATGTGAGATGGCCACCTTACCAAGGCCAACTACTTTACCCTTTGAATTATCACCAAAGGTGACATATTTTCGAGGGCCGTCATTTTCAGCAAGCTCACGGAACATCTCCTCATCCCCGGTCATATGATCAGTACATCCACTATTAAGAACCCATTCCTTTCCTCCTGATTCATATCCCCGAAGATTTGCCGTAAGACCAAAGTGTCTCATTGCATTATCAAGATTGAAGTCACTATCATCATCATCATAGTATTCATGTTCACCATGATCTTGTGACTCATCATTTCCTAGAGAGGGTAATTCATTAGATAAATGATCATCAAAATGGTCACTTTCATGAATTCTTATAGCTTCGAATATAATATCACTAATGATTCCAACATCCCCCTTAGCTCGCTTGAGATTGGCAAGCTCAAGTAGACAATCACCAAGGTTAGGATCACTAGAGTTCATCTTACTCGAGGCAATAGATTTATGGAGAATTTTATCCAAATTTTTTAAGGAATGGTCGGGAAATCATTCCTCAAGAAATTTCCATATAGTATAAGCACAATCAAGAGTAGGCAAACTAGCAATCAAGTTTTTGGGCAATCCTCTAATGATGAGCTCAATAGTTCTAAGATTGTGAATCATGTCAATATCTTCATCTAGGGTAGGATGCAAAGGATCAATGTGAGGTGCACAAGGGCTAGCAATATACTTGTTCAAATGATATTGGTTGAAGATTACAAGCATCTCATTTTTCCACTCATGAAAATATTCTCCATCAAGAATAGGCACTCTATGTCTAAGACTCCCTAAAGTAGACACATCCATCTTCCTCCAATGGTGATTAAACCAAGGCAATGGAGATCAAAGCTCTGATACCACTTGAAGGACCTTGAAGTAGATGTGTCTAGAGGGGGGTGATTAGACACTTCATGCCAAAGTTGCAATTTTTAAGCTTTTTCAGTTTGAGTGGAGTTTAAGCATAATTTCAACACTCACAATACATATCAAGCAAGCATGCAAAGTGTATATAGGCAGCGGAAAGTAAAGCATGCAACTTGCAAGAATGTAAAGGGAAGGGTTTGGAGAATTCAAACGCAATCGGAGACACGGATGTTTTTCCCGTGGTTCGGATAGGTGGTGCTATCCTACATCCACGTTGATGGAGACTTCAACCCACGAAGGGTAACGGTTGCGCGAGTCCACGGAGGGCTCCACCCACGAAGGGTCCACGAAGAAGCAACCTTGTCTATCCCACCATGGCCATCGCCCACGAAGGACTTGCCTCACTAGCGGTAGATCTTCACGAAGTAGGCGATCTCCTTGCCCTTACAAACTCCTTGGTTCAACTCCACAATCTTGTCGGAGGCTCCCAAGTGACACCTAGCCAATCTAGGAGACACCACTCTCCAAGAAGTAACAAATGGTGTGTTGATGATGAACTCCTTGCTCTTGTGCTTCAAATGATAGTCTCCCCAACACTCAACTCTCTCTCATATGATTTGGATCTGGTGGAAAGAAGATTTGAGTGGAAAGCAACTTGGGAAAGGCTAGAGATCAAGATTCATATGGTAGGAATGGAATGTCTTGGCCTCAACACATGAGTAGGTAGTTCTCTCTCAGAAATAGGATGCTGGAAGTGTAGGTTTAGTCTGATGGCTCTCTCAACGAGTGAAGAGGAGGTGGAGGGGTATTTATAGCCTCCACACAAAATCCAACCATTACACACAATTTACCAATCTTGGTGGGACCGAATCAGAAAACTCGGTTGGACCGAAATGGTAAACCTAGTGACCGTTATGAATTTCGATGAGACCGACTGGAACAACTCGGTGGGACCGATGTGCTAGGGTTAGGGAAAATCCAAAACTCGGTTTGACCGATTACTCAAACTCGGTGGGACCGATTTGGGTAATAAGCAAAACAGAGAGTTGACCAAGCAAACTCGATGGGACCGGTTGCATATCTCGGTGGGACCGAGAGTAATGCAGTAGGTAACAGAGACTTTGCAAGCCCATCTCGGTGAGACCGAGATCCCATCGGTGAGACCGAACTGATTAGGGTTTGGCAGTGGCTATGACATGTGAAACTCGGTGGCGTCGGGTTGAAAGAATCGGTATGACCGAGTTTGAATTAGGGTTTAGGTCATTTGTGGATATGGGAAAGTAGCTGAGGGTTTTGGAGCATATCATTAAGCACTTGAGCAAGAGGCTCATTAAACAACACCTCATCCCTCCTTGATAGTATTGGCTTTTCCTATGGACTCAATGTGATCTTGGATCACTAAAATGTAAAATGAAGAGTCTTGAACTTCAAGCTTTAGCCAATTCTTTGTCCTTAGTGTCTTGGAGACCTTCCCACACCCTTTAGTCCATGTCACTCCATTGTTGAACTTATCTGAAACATACTAGGTGAAAACATTAGTCCAACAAGAGATATGTTGTCATCAATTATCAAAACCACCTAGGTAGCACTTGTGCTTTCAGCTGGAGACAACAATTCCCACACCCTACGACATCCCCTATCTCTCGCTCTTCCTCGTTCGTAGTTCTGGAGGCGCTTGGCGATGCCTTGTTGGGATTGCTCCACCACCATCTCCACCACACCGTCGTGCTAGTTGAGATCCCATCTACTTCTCCTCCCTCTCTTGCTGGATCAAGAAGGAGACGTCATCGAGCCGCATGTGTGTTGTACGCGGAGGTGTTGTCCGTTCGGCGCTTGATCGGGAGTTCATGGACGGATCATGATTGGATCACGAAGACGTTCGACTACATCACCCGTGTTTCTTAACGTTCCCGCTTAGCGATCTACAAGGGTATGTAGATCCAATCTCTCCTCTCGTAGATGGTCATCTCCTAGATTGATCTTGGTGAGCGTAGAATTTTTTTCCCATGCAACGTTCCCCAACAATTGACCAGTCTCGTAGGATGTGGTATAATGGTTCAAGAGGTTTCCTTTACCAGAAGGGCTACACGAGCAATGAAGATTGCACATGTGTTTTTATCCGGCCATTCTGATATGGATTCTATATAATATCGGTGTATGTGGATGATTTAAATATAATCGGCACACCTGGGGGTATTGAGGAAGCGAGTTCCTACCTGATGTCAGAATTCGAGATGAAGGATTTCAGTAAAACCAAGTTTTGTATAGGTCTGCAACTTCAACATTTCACCGAGTCGACCTACACCCAGTAGGTGTTGGAAAGATTTGGATTTGACATGGCATATCCTTCTAAGACCCTGATGATCAGGAGATTTTTACAGCAAGACAAGAACCCATTCACGCCTAAGGAAGGTCCAGCTCTTTTGAGGTTATGGCTGGATGTGGAAATAAGCTGCCTGTAACATCCCAAATTTTCAATTTCGAATGTTATACATTAGATCATCATGCATATCATATTTTATTTGCTTTTGATTTTGATCCTAGAAAATCCTAAGCAACTCAAGGACCCACGGAGAGAATTGGGGATTTCGTTATTTACGTATTTGAGTTTTCTCAAATTATGTAAACAGGATCATTTGATTTTATTTATTTTATCATCAATTATATCTATTACAAAAATATGAGAGAGGTAATAAAATGACTTTCCCAAAATATAGAAATATTGAGGATTTAATAAAAAAATCAAATAAGATTTATTTCGGAGTTTTCGGTATTTTTATTTGAATTTAGGAAAAATGCGCGTTTTTCAAAGTTGTAGTTTGGGGCCAAATAAATGTTCACTTTATCGGGCTTGATTTTAGGAACCCGGCAAAATTTATTTCGCGATTTTTGGAGTCCGTTTAGTATTTCTTTTTATTTTTCTTCCGAGCGGAATTATTTAAAAAAACGGAAACCGACTCCGGGCCGTACCCGAGCGGGACACCGCCCGGGGCAGCCTTTTGAAGGAAATATGCCCTAGAGGCAATAATAAAGTTATTATTTATTTCCTCATATCATGATAAATGTTTATTATTCATGCTAGAATTGTATTAACCGGAAACATAATACATGTGTGAATACATAGACAAACAGAGTGTCACTAGTATGCCTCTACTTGACTAGCTCGTTAATCAAAGATGGTTATGTTTCCTAACCATGAACAAAGAGTTGTTATTTGATTAACGAGGTCACATCATTAGTTGAATGATCTGATTGACATGACCCATTTCATTAACTTAGCACCCGATCGTTTAGTATGTTGCTATTGCTTTCTTCATGACTTATACATGTTCCTATGACTATGAGATTATGCAACTCCCGTTTGCCGGAGGAACACTTTGGGTACTACCAAACGTCACAACGTAACTGGGTGATTATAAAGGAGTACTATAGGTGTCTCCAATGGTAGATGTTGGGTTGGCGTATTTCAAGATTGGGATAATTAGATTTATGCCCCTAGTTGTGTCCCACTCGTCTGTTTTAACCCTAATTCCCAAAGGTCACCGGTTCTGCCCAAATCACTTTGCTCCTGTTATGCTTTTGCCCTTTGACCGTTTGACCATCAGTTTGAAAACTTCATAAATAATTCATACTAAATCAGAAAAATGCAAATAAGATACCAAAATGTTCAGAAAAACATCACCCATATGTCAGTGTCATTTGCATCCATGAAAAAAGTGTTGGAAAGTGCTCATCCGAGTTTTAGCTCTTATGCTACCACCATGAATAGTAAAATCTAAAAAAGTTCAAAAAAATTGAAAAATAATTTGGTGGCAAAGAATGACAAATGTTTAAAGTGTCTCCCAGTTTCATCTGGGAATAACATTCATGGGTGTCGCGGCAAAAAAAACAATCAGCACTCCAAAATAGATTATTTTTTTGCCATGACTTCCACGAATGTCGTTACCTAATGAAACTTGGCAAGCACTTAGAACACTTGTCGTTCTTTGCCACCATATTTTTTTCTGATGTTTTTTAATTTTCTTAGAGTTTACTATTCATGGTGGTATCAAAAGAGCTAAAACTCGGATGTGCACTTTCCAACACTTTTTTCATGAATGCAAATGACACTGACATATAGGTGATGTTTTTATGAACATTTTGGTATCTTATTTGCATTTTTTTTATTTTGTATGAATTAGTTATGAAGTTTTCAAACTGACAGTCAAATGGTCAAAGGCAAAAGCATAAGAGGATCAAAGTGACTTGGACAGAACCGGTGACTTTTGGGAATTAGGGGTAAAACAGACGAGTGGGACACAACTAGGGGCATAAATCTAATTATCCCTTCGGGATTAGGGTTTGTCACTCCGATTGTCGGAGAGGTATCTCTGGGCCCTCTCGGTAATACACTTCACATAAGCCTTGCAAGCATTATAACTAAGATGTTAGTTATGAGATGATGTATTATGGAACGAGTAAAGAGACTTGCCAGTAACGAGATTGAACTAGGTATTGGATACCGACGATCGAATCTCGGGCAAGTAACATACCGATGACAAAGGGAACAACGTATGTTGTTATGCGGTCTGACCGATAAAGATCTTCGTAGAATATGTAGGAGCCAATATGGGCATCCAGGTCCCGCTATTGGTTATTGACCGGAGACTTGTCTCGGTCATGTCTACATTGTTCTCGAACCGTAGGGTCCGCATGCTTAATGTTACGATGACAGTTATTATGAGTTTATGCATTTTGATGTACCGAAGGTTGTTCGGAGTCCCGGATGTGATCACGGACATGACGAGGAGTCTCGAAATGGTCGAGACATAAAGATTGATATATTGGAAGCCTATGTTTGGACATCGGAAGTGTTCCGGGTTAAATCGGGAATTTTACCGGAGTACCGGGAGGTTACCGGAACCCCCCGGGAACCAAATGGGCCTTATTGGGCCTTAGTGGAAAGGTGAAAGGGGCAGCCCAAGGTGGGTTGCGCGCCTCCCCCCTCCCCTAGTCCTATTAGGACTAGGAGAGGTGGCCGGCCCCTTCTCCCTCTCTCTCTCTCTCGAGGAGTCCTATTAGGAATAGGATTGGGGGGAGTCCTACTCCCGGTAGGAGTAGGACTCCTCCTGCGCCCTCTTCTCCTTGGCCGGCCAGCCCTCCCCCTGGCAACCTTTATATACGGGGGCAGGGGGCACCTCTAGACACACAAGTTGATCCTTGAGATCGTTCCTTAGCCGTGTGCGGTGCCCCCTGCCACCAAATTCCACCTCGATCATACCGTTGTAGTGCTTAGGCGAAGCCCTGCGTCGGTAGTACATCAAGATCGTCACCACGCTGTTGTGCTGACGGAACTCTTCCTCGACGCTTTGCTAGATCGGAGCCCGAGGATCATCATCGAGCTGAACGTGTGCTAAGAACTCGGAGGTGCCGGAGTAACGGTGCTTGGATCGGTCGGATCGGGAAGAAGATGTACGACTACTTCCTCTACGTTGTGTTAACGCTTCCGTTGCGATCTACAAGGGTACGTAGATCAGACTCTCCCCCTCGTTGCTATGCATCACCATGATCTTGCGTGTGCGTAGGAAATTTTTTGAAATTACTACGTTCCCCAACAGTGGCATCCGAGCCTAGGTTTTATGGTTTGATGTTATTTGCACGAGTAGAACACAAGTGAGTTGTGGGCGATATAAGTCATACTGCCTACCAGCATGTCATACTTTGGTTCGGCGGTATTGTTGGATGAGACGACCCGGACCAACCTTACGCGTACGCTTAGGCGAGACCGGTTCCCTCGACGTGCTTTGCACATAGATGGCTTGCGGGCGACTGTCTCTCCAACTTTAGTTGAACCGAGTATGGCTATGCCCGGTCCTTGAGAAGGTTAAAACGGAGTCTATTTGACAAACTATCGTTGTGGTTTTGATGCGTAGGTGAGATGAGTTCTTGCTTAAGCCCGTAGCAGCCACGTAAAACTTGCAACAACAAAGTAGAGGACGTCTAACTTGTTTTTGCAGGGCATGTTGTGATGTGATATGGTCAAGGCATGATGCTAAATTTTATTGTATGAGATGATCATGTTTTGTAACCAAGTTATTGGCAACTGGCAGGAGCCATATGGTTGTCGCTTTATTGTATGCAATGTAATCGCGATGTAATGCTTTACTTTATTGCTAAGCGGTAGTGATAGTCGTGGAAGCATAAGATTGGCGAGACGACAACGATGCTACGATGGAGATCAAGGTGTCGCGCCGGTGACGATGGTGATCATGACGGTGCTTCAGAGATGGAGATCACAAGCACAAGATGATGATGGCCATATCATATCACTTATATTGATTGCATGTGATGTTTATCTTTTATGCATCTTATCTTGCTTTGATTGACGGTAGCATTATAAGATGATCTCTCACTAAATTATCAAGAAGTGTTCTCCCTGAGTATGCACCGTTGCCAAAGTTCGTCGTGCCCAGACACCACGTGATGATCGGGTGTGATAAGCTCTACGTCCATCTACAACGGGTGCAAGCTAGTTTTGCACACGCAGAATACTCAGGTTAAACTTGACGAGCCTAGCATATGCAGATATGGCCTCGGAACACAGAGACCGAAAGGTCGAGCGTGAATCATATAGTAGATATGATCAACATAACGATGTTCACCATTGAAAACTACTCCATCTCACATGATGATCGGTTATGGTTTAGTTGATTTGGATCACGTGATCACTTAGAGGATTAGAGGGATGTCTATCTAAGTGGGAGTTCTTAAGTAATTTGATTAACTGAACTTAAACTTATCATGAACTTAGTACCTGATAGTATCTTGCTTGTTTATGTTGATTGTAGATAGATGGCTCGTGTTGTTGTTCCATTGAATTTTAATGCGTTCCTTGAGAAAGCAAAGTTGAAAGATGATGGTAGCAATTACACGGACTGGGTCCGTAACCTGAGGATTATCCTCATTGCTGCACAGAAGAATTACGTCCTGGAAGCACCGCTGGGTGCCAGGCCTGCTGCTGGAGCAACACCAGATGTTATGAACGTCTGGCAGAGCAAAGCTGATGACTACTCGATAGTTCAGTGTGCCATGCTTTACGGCTTAGAATCGGGACTTCAACGACGTTTTGAACGTCATGGAGCATATGAGATGTTCCAGGAGTTGAAGTTAATATTTCAAGCAAATGCCCGAATTGAGAGATATGAAGTCTCCAATAAGTTCTATAGCTGCAAGACGGAGGAGAACAGTTCTGTCAGTGAGCATATACTCAAAATGTCTGGGTATAATAATCACTTGATTCAGATGGGAGTTAATCTTCCAGATGATTGCGTCATTGACAGAATTCTCCAATCACTGCCACCAAGCTACAAGAGCTTTGTGATGAACTATAATATGCAAGGGATGAACAAGACTATTCCCGAGCTCTTCGCAATGCTGAAAACTGCGGAGGTAGAAATCAAGAAGGAGCATCAAGTGTTGATGGTCAACAAGACCACTAGTTTCAAGAAAAAGGGTAAAGGGAAGAAGAAGGGGAACTTCAAGAAGAACAGCAAGCAAGTTGCTGCTCAGGAGAAGAAACCCAAGTCTGGACCTAAGCCTGAAACTGAGTGCTTCTACTGCAAGCAGACTGGTCACTGGAAGCGGAACTGCCCCAAGTATTTGGCGGATAAGAAGGATGGCAAGGTGAACAAAGGTATATGTGATATACATGTTATTGATGTGTACCTTACTAGAGCTCGCAGTAGCACCTGGGTATTTGATACTGGTTCTGTTGCTAATATTTGCAACTCGAAACAGGGACTACGGAATAAGCGGACACTAGCAAAGGACGAGGTGACGATGCGCGTGGGAAACGGTTCCAAAGTCGATGTGATCGCGGTCGGCACGCTACCTCTACATCTACCTTCGGGATTAATATTAGACCTAAATAATTGTTATTTGGTGCCAGCGTTGAGCATGAACATTATATCTGGATCTTGTTTAATGCGAGACGGTTATTCATTTAAATCAGAGAATAATGGTTGTTCTATTTATATGAATAATATCTTTTATGGTTATGCACCTTTGAAGAGTGGTCTATTCTTGTTAAATCTCGATAGTAGTGATACACATATTCATAATGTAGAAGCCAAAAGATGCAGAGTTGATAATGATAGTGCAACTTATTTGTGGCACTGCCGTTTAGGCCATATCGGTGTAAAGCGCATGAAGAAACTCCATACTGATGGGCTTTTGGAACCACTTGATTATGAATCACTTGGTACTTGCGAACCGTGCCTCATAGGCAAGATGACTAAAACACCGTTCTCCGGTACTATGGAGAGAGCAACAGATTTATTGGAAATCATACATACCGATGTATGTGGTCCGATGAATATTGAGGCTCGTGGCGGATATCGTTATTTTCTCACCTTCACAGATGATTTAAGCAGATATGGGTATATCTACTTAATGAAACACAAGTCTGAAACATTTGAAAAGTTCAAAGAATTTCAGAGTGAAGTTGAAAATCATCGTAACAAGAAAATAAAGTTTCTACGATCTGATCGTGGAGGAGAATATTTGAGTTACGAGTTTGGTGTACATTTGAAAAATTGTGGAATAGTTTCGCAACTCACGCCACCCGGAACACCACAGCGTAATGGTGTGTCCGAACGTCGTAATCGTACTTTACTAGATATGGTGCGATCTATGATGTCTCTTACTGATTTACCGCTATCGTTTTGGGGTTATGCTTTAGAGACGGCCGCATCCACGTTAAATAGGGCACCATCAAAATCCGTTGAGACGACGCCTTATGAACTATGGTTTGGCAAGAAACCAAAGTTGTCGTTTCTTAAAGTTTGGGGCTGCGATGCTTATGTGAAAAAGCTTCAACCTGATAAGCTCGAACCCAAAGCGGAGAAATGTGACTTCATAGGATACCCAAGGAGACTGTTGGGTACACCTTCTATCACAGATCCGAAGGCAAGACATTCGTTGCTAAGAATGGATCATTTCTAGAGAAGGAGTTTCTCTCGAAAGAAGTGAGTGGGAGGAAAGTAGAACTTGACGAGGTAACTGTACCTGCTCCATTATTGGAAAATAGTACATCACAGAAAACTGTTTCTGCGACACCTATACCAATTAGTGAGGAAGCTAGTGATGATGATCATGAAACTTCAGGACAAGATACTACTGAACCACGTAGATCAACCAGAGTGAGATCCGCACCAGAGTGGTACGGTAATCCAATTCTGGAAGTCATGCTACTAGATCATGATGAACCTACGAACTATGAAGAAGCGATGGTGAGCCCAGATTCCACAAAGTGGCTTGAAGCCATGAAATCTTAGATGGGATCCATGTATGAGAACAAAGTATGGACTTTGGTTGACTTGCCCGATGATCGGCAAGCAATTGAGAATAAATGGATCTTCAAGAAAAAGACTGACGCTGACGGTAATATTACTGTCTATAAAGCTCGACTTGTCGCAAAAGGTTTTCGACAAGTTCAAGGGGTTGACTACGATGAGACCTTCTCACCCGTAGCAATGCTTAAGTCTGTCAGAATCATGTTAGCAATTGCCGCATTTTATGATTATGAAATTTGGCAGATGGATGTCAAAACTGCATTCCTGAATGGATTTCTGGAAGAAGAGTTGTATATGATGCAACCGGAAGGTTTTGTCGATCCAAAGGGAGCTAACAAAGTGTGCAAACTCCAGCGATCCATTTATGGACTGGTGCAAGCATCTCGGAGTTGGAATAAACGCTTTGATAGTGTGATCAAAGCATTTGGCTTTATACAGACTTTTGGAGAAGCCTGTATTTACAAGAAAGTGAGTGGGAGCTCTGTAGCATTTCTGATATTATATGTGGATGACATATTGCTGATTGGAAATGATATAGAATTTCTGGATATCATAAAGGGATACTTGAATAAAAGTTTTTCGATGAAAGACCTCGGGGAAGCTGCTTACATATTAGGCATAAAGATCTATAGAGATAGATCAAGACGCTTAATTGGACTTTCACAAAGCAAATACCTTGACAAGATTTTGAAGAAGTTCAAAATGGATCAAGCAAAGAAAGGGTTCTTGCCTGTGTTACAAGGTGTGAAGTTGAGTCAGACTCAATGCCCGACCACTGCAGAAGATAGAGAGAAAATGAAAGACGTTCCCTATGCTTCAGCCATAGGCTCTATCATGTATGCAATGCTGTGTACCAGACCTGATGTGTGCCTTGCTATAAGTTTAGCAGGGAGGTACCAAAGTAATCCAGGAGTGGATCACTGGACAGCGGTCAAGAACATCCTGAAATAACTGAAAAGGACTAAGGATATGTTTCTCGTATATGGAGGTGACAAAGAGCTCACCGTAAGAGGTTACGTTGATGCAAGCTTTGACACTGATCCAGACGATTCTAAATCGCAAACCGGATACGTGTTTACTTTAAACGGTGGAGCTGTCAGTTGGTGCAGTTCTAAACAAAGCGTCGTAGGGGGATCTACATGTGAAGCGGAGTACATAGCTGCTTCGGAAGCAGCGAACGAAGGAGTCTGGATGAAGGAGTTCATATCCGATCTAGGTGTCATACCTAGTGCATCGGGACCAATGAAAATCTTTTGTGACAATACTGGTGCAATTGCTTTAGCAAAGGAATCCAGATTTCACAAAAGGACCAAACACATCAAGAGACGCTTCAACTCCATCTGGGATCTAGTCCAGGTGGGAGACATAGAGATTTGCAAGATACATACGGATCTGAATGTTGCAGACCCGTTGACTAAGCCTCTTCCACGTGCAAAACATGATCAGCACCAAGGCTCCATGGGTGTTAGAATCATTACTGTGTAATCTAGATTATTGACTCTAGTGCAAGTGGGAGACTGAAGGAAATATGCCCTAGAGGCAATAATAAAGTTATTATTTATTTCCTTATATCATGATAAATGTTTATTATTCATGCTAGAATTGTATTAACCGGAAACATAATACATGTGTGAATACATAGACAAACAGAGTGTCACTAGTATGCCTCTACTTGACTAGCTCGTTAATCAAAGATGGTTATGTTTCCTAACCATGAACAAAGAGTTGTTATTTGATTAACGAGGTCACATCATTAGTTGAATGATCTGATTGACATCACCCATTTCATTAGCTTAGCACCCGATCGTTTAGTATGTTGCTATTGCTTTCTTCATGACTTATACATGTTCCTATGACTATGAGATTATGCAACTCCCGTTTGCCGGAGGAACACTTTGGGTACTACCAAACATCACAACGTAACTGGGTGATTATAAAGGAGTACTACAGGTGTCTCCAATGGTAGATGTTGGGTTGGCGTATTTCGAGATTAGGGTTTGTCACTCCGATTGTCGGAGAGGTATCTCTGGGCCCTCTCGGTAATACACATCACATAAGCCTTGCAAGCATTATAACTAAGATGTTAGTTGTGAGATGATGTATTACGGAACGAGTAAAGAGACTTGCCAGTAATGAGATTGAACTAGGTATTGGATACCGACGATCGAATCTCGGGCAAGTAACATACCGATGACAAAGGGAACAACGTATGTTGTTATGCGGTCTGACCGATAAAGATCTTCGTAGAATATGTAGGAGCCAATATGGGCATCCAGGTCCCGCTATTGGTTATTGACCGGAGACGTGTCTCGGTCATGTCTACATTGTTCTCGAACCGTAGGGTCCGCACGCTTAACGTTACGATGACAGTTATTATGAGTTTATGTATTTTGATGTACCGAAGGTTGTTCGGAGTCCCGGATGTGATCACGGACATGACGAGGAGTCTCGAAATGGTCGAGACATAAAGATTGATATATTGGAAGCCTATGTTTGGACATCGGAAGTGTTCCGGGTGAAATCGGGAATTTTACCGGAGTACCGAGAGGTTACCGGAACCCCCCGGGAACCAAATGGGCCTTATTGGGCCTTAGTGGAAAGGTGAAAGGGGCAGCCCAAGGTGGGTTGCGCGCCTCCCCCCCTCCCCTAGTCCTATTAGGACTAGGAGAGGTGGCCGGCCCCCTTCTCCCTCTCTCTCTCTCGAGGAGTCCTATTAGGAATAGGATTGGGGGGAGTCCTACTCCCGGTAGGAGTAGGACTCCTCCTGCGCCCTCCTCTCCTTGGCCGGCCAGCCCTCCCCCTGGCAACCTTTATATACGGGGGCAGGGGGCACCTCTAGACACACAAGTTGATCCTTGAGATCGTTCCTTAGCCGTGTGCGGTGCCCCCTGCCACCAAATTCCACCTCGATCATACCGTTGTAGTGCTTAGGCGAAGCCCTGCGTCGGTAGTACATCAAGATCGTCACCACGCCGTTGTGCTGACGGAACTCTTCCTCGACGCTTTGCTGGATCGGAGCCCGAGGATCATCATCGAGCTGAACGTGTGCTAAGAACTCGGAGGTGCCGGAGTAACGGTGCTTGGATCGGTCGGATCGGGAAGAAGACGTACGACTACTTCCTCTCCATTGTGTTAACGCTTCCGTTGCGATCTACAAGGGTACGTAGATCAGACTCTCCCCCTCGTTGCTATGCATCACCATGATCTTGCGTGTGCGTAGGAAATTTTTTGAAATTACTACGTTCCCCAACACCTTTATATACCGAGCGCCCGAGCCCCCAGAGCACCCCAGCCCACCCGAGCCCGCCGCCACCAGCCGCCGCCGCCAGCCTCCGCCGTCTCGCCGGAGCAGCGCGCCTTTCGAGGTTCGCCGACGTGTCTCGATTTCCGTGCAAAAAAAGAGAGGAAATTTTTTTTCTTTTTCTTTTCTGTTCGTCGCTTGTGTTTTTCGTCGGATTTTTCGCGGTTATTTTCTGATCGCGATTTCTAATCCAATTTTCGTTTTAGTATAACTTTTCGCTCGTTTATCGGAATCAGGCGATTCAAGCGCCTGGAGTTTCGTCTCAAAACCCTCTTTCCGAATAATCAACTTAAACAAGTTTTTGCTACAGTAAAATTTGACCTAGATCCAGATTGCTAGAACGAAGTTGTTTTCTTTCGCCGTTTGATTTCTTTTGCTTTGTTCGATTGGATTCTTTTTGCAAACCAGGGTTCTTAAGTTGATCTTTCTGGTTAGATCTTCTATTTGAGTTTTACCTGTGCCTTAGATGAGTGCTTATTGTATGCTTGTTTGTTTGTCTGCGATAGAATACCCGGAGTGCGCCGCCTGTTACTTCGAATCTCTAGGTTTCGCGGATCATCAGCAAGGCAAGTAACACTTTGATCATACCTTTTCTACAACCCAGTTTTATTGCATTAGATCAATCTTCACACATTGCATGATTAGGATCTAATTAAATTTTGGGATGGGAAGTAGATGAGGTAGTACCTATTACCTATTTATTATGAAACCTTTGGGAGTTGCTTCTATGTTTGCTTATTATGCCATGCTATGCTAGTAGACATGGATTGGGTGAGTGATATCCATGACAGATGTGAGTTTGATAAATTTTAATGGTTTATTTAAGGTGGCAACTTAAATACACATCTGGGTGGATTGAGGCACCTGGTTTCTATCAGGACTTGCCTGTTTTCTTTTGGACCGCCACCTAGGCTCAAAGGGATCATGAGATTATTCATACTAGAAACTTCCGTGTGCAGCCACAAGCCATTATGGGCTCTGGCATAGTTGATTAAGTTGTGCGAACTCTTACAGTGGTAGACTAGCAGATGTAGGGGATGTAGGTGGTACGGTCTACCCGATCGTAAGGTGCTAGCGCTTCTGAAAGGCTATGTCTCGGCCATCCGTTTCTCAAACACCATGTAGTGCGAGAAATCCAACGGAGGCGATCGAGTCTTGTGGGGAAAAGTGCGCAAACCTCTGCAGAGTGTAATAAACTAATCATGGTTAGCCGTGTCCCCGGTTATGGACATATTGAGTATCTGGTACTTGGATTATCATGTGAATCTTAACATGTTACTCTAAAATTAATTTTGATGGGTTTGTTTAATGATGATTTATAATTGGGATTGAGGATGCTGTCAACCATTCTCAATGTTTAACAACCACCATAATAGTAAATAAACTTATTCCTTTGAAGTAGGGAAAAATTGGCTTTACGCAAAAAACTGTAACCATAGAGCTTTACACCAGCCAAATATGCATATAGTATAGCTGTTGCATTTCATTACTCTCTATGTGTTACATTGCCAGCATATTCCATGTGCTGACCCGTTTTCGGGCTGCAACGTTAATGTTGCAGACTTTTCAGACGATGATTAAGGAGTTTTAGGTCGTGGTTCTATACTCAGTGGTGCCGTTGGAGTTGATGGACTCACTTATCTTCCAAGCCTTCCGTTGTTATCGTTATTAGATGGCCTTAAGCCATATTTATTGTAATGAGTTCTCTTTTGAGACATCCGATGTAATAAGTGTGTGATTGCTACTCTGCTATAAATCCTCCGAGTACTGTGTGGTGTCAGCATTACTGATCCAGGGATGACACCGGAGCATAGAGATCAGACTGTTTGAGGTCTGGTCGCTACAAAGATGGTATCAGAGCACACGCTGACTGTGGACACGACCACTAAGCTAAAAGACCTAGATCACTATTCACTCTCTTTCTCTTCTGACTTCTCATCTTTTCTACTCTTTAGGATGGCGGATGCGAGGAACAAGTTCACACAACCAGATGAAGATACACCCTTTGGACGCCACTTGAAGGAAGTCACTATATATCTGAACATAGGAGTACCAAGCTTTACGGGAACCTACAACGCCACTTTACCCGAAGAAGAGCGCTGGATGATTCAAGTTCAAGTTCCAGGAAGGACGTTCATGCCAGTCACTGAGCCCATAGAGTTTTCTTTTGATGCACCAACTTGGAGTCTAGGAAAGAGTATGGCAGCTCACATCACCATGGGACGCATTGGAGAAGTCTACTGCAAGGATCTCAAGGATACTATCTACCAGATTTGCGGACGCCGAGATGAACAATGGGAGATGATCAGCACCAGGAAGGATAGATCAATTGCAGCTTTTATTCAGGAGTTAAACCAGCACATTCGACGACAGGAGAATCAGATGTGCGCCGACATGATAGATCTGAAGAAGGCTAAGACTAGAATCAAGGACTGGAGGAAGAACTCAAGGCTACACGTGAAGGTTATGAAGAAGAAATTGAAGTATTGGTGGAGAAGAATGACGACCTGATTAAGAAGATTGGAATATTTATGGGAGACCCGACACCAGTAGATGAAGACGAAGAACCCAAGGAGATTAGCCCGGAAGACTACATCATCATCGACGGCACCGACTCGGAAGCAGATAGTAGCGATGACACCTATGTTGATGAAGCTGGAGCCGATATCATGGAGTCTACAACCGTAGAATATTTCTAGTAGACCAACTCACCAGTAGTAGTAGTCCACCATGTAAATTTAGTAGTCCGAGCACTTCTGCGATAGCTAGATCGAATGTATGCCTTTATTTGATTGAATGAAGTGAATTGTGTGCTTTTGCCTCATGTGCATATGGGTAGTGTTTTATCTTTAGACCCCCTCTATTCTTATATCTCATCTTTTCTAAACCCTCAGATGCCTCCGAGACGTGACCCCGGATTTGCCTTTCCGCCGGAGCTCACCCAGTTGATCCAGCAGTAGAACACCTTGATGCAGTTGTTAGTTCAGAATCAGAACCAGGGGAACAACAACAACAACAACAACCCACGACCACCACCACCTGTTGACCACTTAGCCCGTTTTCTTAGGCTGAATCCGTCGGTGTTTTCCAGTAGCACCGAGCCGATAGTAGCAGATGATTGGCTCCGCAAGATAGCTAGGGAGTTGACCACAGCGGGATGCACAGATGCGGGGAAGGTGAAGTTTGCCGCACATCAGCTAGAAGGACCCGCAGCATCATGGTGGGAGAATTTCACAGCCACCTTCCCAGTTGACACTATCACATGGGACCAGTTTCAGCAGGCTTTTCGTACTGCCCATGTTTCATCAGGAGCAATGGCCATGAAGAAGCGTGAGTTTCGTAACTTGCGCGAAGGAGGACGGACAGTTGGCCAGTACGTGGAGGAGTTTAGTAAGCTAGCACGTTATGCCCCAGATGACATTGCTACGGATGCAGCTAAGCAGGAGAAATTCCTGGAAGGACTGAATGATGAATTGAGTATGCAGTTGATGGTAGCCACCTTCAACAACTACCAGGAGTTGGTAGATCGTGCTCTTATGATTGAAGGGAAGCAACAACAAATTGAGAACCGCAAGAGGAAGTATGGACAAGGAAAGTATAATTCAGGAGCTCAACAGAAGCCACGTTTTACCCCTAGACCAGGAGGACATTTTCAGCATACCCATGGAGTAGGTAGCTCGCACAATCACAATGGCACCAAGAATGGTAATGGGAATGGAGGAAGCAATGGACAGAACCGCAGCACCCCATCAACCCCAGCCAAGAAGGACTTGAGGCACGTCACTTGCTATAAGTGTTCGAAGCCAGGACATTATGCAAATGAATGTCCTGAAGGCCAAAACGGTAATGGAAGCTCTGGGAAGAAGCCGAACCCTTTCAACAGGGGACAGGTGAACCACGTTAGTGTGGAGGAGGTTGAAGCTCAGCCCGATGCAGTAATAGGTAAGTTTTTGGTTAAGTCATTTACTGCACTCGTTCTTTTTGATACTGGTGCATCGCATTCATACATATCAAGGGGATTTGTGGATAAGTATAACCTACCAACCCAAGCCCTTAGGTCACCCATGTTAGTAACCTCGCCAGGAGCAGAGTATGTGGCTAGTCTATGGTGTGATCGGTTACCATTATGGATTGGTAACTATGTTTTTCCCTCAGACCTAATAGTATTGGAATCTCAAGGATTGGATGTGATATTAGGCATGGATTGGTTATCAAAGTATGAAGGGAATATTGAGTGTGCTAGTAAGTCAATTTTTCTTACCACACCCGAAGGGAGAAGGATCAAGTATGTATCCCGGCATGTGCCAAAAAGGACACAAGTAAATTGCCTAACAGGAGTTGTGCAGGAGGAAGTACCAGTGGTAAAGGATTTTCCTGATGTATTTCCAGAAGAGTTGCCAGGCATGCCACCGGATAGAGATATTGAGTTTTTGATTGAGCTATTGCCAAGCACTGGGCCAATATTGAAGAGACCATATAGGATGCCAGCCAAAGATTGGGTGGAAATTAAGAAGCAGATTAAGGAGTTACTGGATAAGGGATATATTCGCCCAAGTTCTTCGCCTTGGGGATCACCAGTACTTCTAGTGGAGAAGAAGGATGGATCGTTAAGAATGGTTGTTGACTATCGAGGATTGAACGAAGTAACAATCAAAAACAAGTACCCACTACCAATGATCAATGATCTGTTTGATCGATTGCAAGGAGCTAAAGTGTTTTCCAAGATTGATTTGCGATCGGGGTGCCATCAGTTGAAGATTCGAGAACAGGATATTCCGAAGACAGCTTTTACCACCAGGTATGGGCTGTATGAGTATACCGTTATGTCATTTGGACTGACTAACGCGCCTGCCTATTTTATGAACATGATGAACAAAGTGTTTATGGAGTTTTTGGATAAGTTCGTCGTAGTGTTCATCGATGATATCTTGGTTTATTCAAAGAATGAATAGGAACATAAGGGGCATTTGCGTTTGGTACTTGGGAAGCTCAGAGAACATCAATTATATGCCAAGTTCAGCAAATGTGAGTTTTGGTTGAAGGAAGTAGGATTCCTCGGACATGTTATATCTGGAGAAGGTATAGCAGTAGATCCCACTAAAGTTGATACCGTGACCAAGTGGGAAGCACCAACAACAGTTGGAGAGATCTGGAGTTTTCTTGGACTCGCAGGATACTACCGAAGATTTATTGAGAACTTTTCAAAGATTGCGAAGCCTATGACGGAGTTGTTGAAGAAGGATACTAAGTTCAAATGGACTGAGGAGTGTGAGGCTAGTTTCCAGGAGTTGAAGAAACATTTGGTTACCTCACCAGTATTGATTTTGCCAGATCAGACCAAGGATTATAAGGTGTATTGCGACGCTTCACGTCGAGGACTTGGAGCAGTGCTTATGCAGGAAGGTAGAGTTGTTTCGTATGCTTCACGACAACTGAAGCCTCACGAATTGAATTATGCCACACATGATTTGGAGTTAGCAGCCGTAGTGCATGCATTGAAGACATGGAGACATTTTCTCATTGGAAATCATTGTGAGGTGTACACGGATCACAAGAGTTTGAAGTACATTTTCACGCGGAAGGAGTTGAATCTCAGACAAAGGAGATGGTTGGAGCTCATCAAAGATTATGATATGAGATTGCATTACCATCCTGGAAAAGCTAATGTAGTAGCTGACGTATTAAGCCGTCAGAGCCATGTCAATACGTTAATGACGGGAGGAATACCCAAGGAGTTAGCAGAAAACCTTCATGAGCTATCTTTGGAGATAGTTCCGAGAGGCTATGTGGCAGCATTGGAGATTCAGTCAACATTGATGGATAAAATCAGAGAAGCTCAGAAATCTGACAAGGAGATTGCTTCTATAAAGGAGAAACTGAGCAAAGGAAAAGCTAAAGGATTTCATGAGGATGAGCACGATACCCTATGTTTTGAAGACCGTGTTTATGTGCCCAATGACCCGGAGATCAGAAAGTTGATTCTGTGAGAGGCTCATGATTCACCGTATTCAATTCACCCAGGGAATACCAAGATGTATTTGGATTTGAAGGATATTTTCTGGTGGACAGGAATGAAGAAGGATATTGCGGAGTATGTAGCAGTTTGTGACGTATGTCAGAGAGTAAAGGCGGAGCATCAGAAGCCAGCAGGATTGTTGCAACCATTGCCGATACCCGAATGGAAGTGGGATAAGATAGGCATGGATTTTATCACGGGATTACCAAGGACTCATTCAGGCTATGACTCGATTTGGGTTGTAGTCGATCGATTGACGAAAGTAGCTCATTTCATCCCAGTAAAGACCACTTGCACCAGTGCTAAGTTGGCAAAGATATACATGACCAGGATCGTATGTTTGCATGGAGTTCTAAGGAGTATCGTATCAGATAGAGGAACCCAGCTTACCTCAAAGTTCTGGAAGCAGTTGCATGAGACTTTGGGTACTAGGCTAGAATTTAGTACAGCTTTTCATCCGCAGACAGATGGACAGACCGAGAGAGTTAATCAGATTTTGGAGGATATGCTGAGAGCTTGCGCGCTAGATTATGGATCTAGTTGGGACGATAATTTGCCATATGCAGAGTTCTCTTACAATAATAGCTATCAAACCAGTTTGAAGATGGCCCCTTTCGAAGCTTTATACGGAAGGAGGTGCACGACACCATTGTCATGGGACGAAGTTGGAGACCGCCAGTTGTTTGGACCAGATCTGATTAAAGAGTCTGAACAGAAGGTGAAGTTGATTCGTGATAGGCTCAAGGTAGCCCAGCCCAGGCAGAAGAGCTACGCAGATTCTAAACGCAAGGAGACAGTTTACGAAGTCGGGGATAGAGCGTATCTTCGAGTATCCCCGCTTCGAGGGATTAAGCGCTTTGGAGTTAAAGGGAAGTTAGCGCCACAATTTGTAGGACCATATCGAGTTTTGGAGCGTATGGGAGAAGTGGCCTACAAGTTGGAATTGCCAGAAGGATTGTCAGGAGTTCATGATGTGTTTCATGTTTCTCAGTTGAAGAAGTGTCACGCGGAGATGGCTGACATACCTTTGAGAGATACAGTGCCATTGGAAGCAATTCAGTTGGATAACGATTTAACCTACGAGGAGAAACCAGTCAAGATTCTCGAGTTTGCCAGCTGAGTTACTCGCAGTAAGGTTATCAAGTTTTGCAAAGTTCAGTGGAGCCACCACACGGAGGATGAAGCCACCTGGGAGCGAGAGGAAGATTTGCTCAAAGACCACCCTCACCTATTTTCTAGCCAACCCAAATCTCGAGGGCGAGATTCATCTTAAGGGGGGTAGGTTTGTAACATCCCAAATTTTCAATTTGGAATGTTATACATTAGATCATCATGCATATCATATTTTATTTGCTTTTGATTTTGATCCTAGAAAATCCTAAGCAACTCAAGGACCCACGGAGAGAGTTGGGGATTTCGTTATTTACGTATTTGAGTTTTCTCAAATTATGTAAACAGGATCATTTGATTTTATTTATTTTATCATCAATTATTTCTATTACAAAAATATGATAGAGGGAATAAAATGACTTTCCCAAAATATAGAAATATTGAGGATTTAATAAAAAAAGTCAAATAAGATTTATTTCGGAGTTTTCGGTATTTTTATTTGAATTTAGGAAAAATGAGCGTTTTTCAAAGTTGTAGTTTGGGCCCAAATAAATGTTCACTTTATCGGGCTTGATTTTAGGAACCCGGCAAAATTTATTTCGCGATTTTTGGAGTCCATTTAATATTTCTTTTTATTTTTCTTCCGAGCGGAATTATTAAAAAAACGGAAACCGACTCCGGGCCGTACCTGAGCGGGACACCGCCCGGGGCAGCCTTTATATACCGAGCGCCCGAGCCTCCAGAGCACCCCAGCCCACCCGAGCCCGCCGCCACCAGCTGCCGCCGCCAGCCGCCGCCGTCTCGCGGGAGCAGCGCGCCTTTCGAGGTTCGCCGACGTGTCTCGATTTCCGTGCAAAAAAAGAGAGGAATTTTTTTCTTTTTCTTTTTCTTTTCTGTTCGTCGCTTGTCTTTTTCGTCGGATTTTCCGCGGTTATTTTCTGATCGCGATTTCTGATCCGATTTTCGTTTTAGTATAACTTTTCGCTCGTTTATCGGAATCAGGCGATTCAAGCGCCTGGAGTTTCACCTCGAAACCCTCTTTTCGAATAATCAACTTAAACAAGTTTTTGCTACAGTAAAATTTGACCTAGATCCAGATTGCTAGAACGAAGTTGTTTTCTTTCGCCGTTTGATTTCTTTTGCTTTGTTCGATTGGATTCTTTTTGCAAACCAGGGTTCTTAAGTTGATCTTTCTGGTTAGATCTTCTATTTGAGTTTTACCTGTGTCTTAGATGAGTGCTTATTGTATGCTTGTTTGTTTGTCTGCGATAGAATACCCGGAGTGCGCCGCCTGTTACTTCGAATCTCTAGGTTTCGTGGATCATCAGCAAGGCAAGTAACACTTTGATCATACCTTTTCTACAACCCAGTTTTATTGCATTAGATCAATCTTCACACATTGCATGATTAGGATCTAATTAAATTGTGGGATGGGAAGTAGATGAGGTAGTACCTATTACCTGTTTATTATGAAACCTTTGGGAGTTGCTTCTACGTTTGCTTATTATGCCATGCTATGCTAGTAGACGTGGATTGGGTGAGTGATATCCATGACAGATGTGAGTTTGATAAATTTTAATGGTTTATTTAAGGTGGCAACTTAAATACACATTTGGGTGGATTGAGGCACCTGATTTCTATCAGGACTTGCCTGTTTTCTTTTGGACCGCCACCCAGGCTCAAAGGGATCATGAGATTATTCATACTAGAAACTTCCGTGTGCAGCCACAAGCCATTATGGGCTCTGGCATAGTTGATTAAGTTGTGCGAACTCTTATAGTGGTAAACTAGCAGATGTAGGGGATGTAGGTGGTACGGTCTACCCGATCGTAAGGTGCTAGCGCTTCTGAAAGGCTATGTCTCGGTCATCCGTTTCTCAAACACCATGTAGTGCGAGAAATCCAATGAAGGCGATCGAGTCTTGTGGGGAAAAGTGTGCAAACCTCTGCAGAGTGTAATAAACTAATCATGGTTAGCCATGTCCCCGGTTATGGACATATTGAGTATCTGGTACTTGGATTATCATGTGAATCTCAACATGTTACTCTAAAATTAATTTTGATGGGTTTGTTTAATGATGATTTATAATTGGGATTGAGGATGCTGTCAACCATTCTCAATGTTTAACAACCACCATAATAGTAAATAAACTTATTCCTTTGAAGTAGGGAAAAATTGGCTTTACGCAAAAAACTGTAACCATAGAGCTTTACACCAGCCAAATATGCATATAGTATAGCTGTTGCATTTCATTACTCTCTATGTGTTACCTTGCCAGCATATTCCATGTGCTGACCCGTTTTCGGGCTGTAACGTTAATGTTGCAGACTTTTCAGACGATGATTAAGGAGTTTTAGGTCGTGGTTCTATACTCAGTGATGCCGTTGGAGTTGATGGACTCACTTATCTTCCAAGCCTTCCGTTGTTATCGTTATTGGATGGCCTTAAGCCATATTTATTGTAATGAGTTCTCTTTTGAGACATCCAATGTAATAAGTGTGTGATTGCTACTTTGCTATAAATCCTCCGAGTACTGTGTGGTGTCAGCATTACTGATCCAGGGATGACACCGGAGTACAGAGATCAGACTGTTTAAGGTCTGGTCGCTACACTGCCCTCTCCGTAGCTTATCCTAAAAGTTCAAACTATTTTTCTTTTAGAAGCCTGCTAGTCACCTCTTAATTAGCAGGCTTATAAAATTGCTTTTTAGATTGAGCTTCTAAAATAAGCTGGGAGAGGGCAGCTTATTTTCACAGCCGGCCATAAGCCCCAAAAGAACTGGCCCGAAGGGGGAGGAAATTCTGAGACCGGAATTTCCTTATCCGAGTGCAGTTGGAGCACTCATATACCTCTTAACTTGTACACAATTTGACATTATGTTCGTCATCATATACCTCTTAACTTAGGACGTTGATAAGTGCCACACGTGTGGATATTAGGGGGTCTGCCCACACATTTTATGTGGTGCATAAGAGAAACAGCCCACACACCTACGTGTGGGTAAAACAAGTAATGCCCACACACCTCTTTTTTTTCCTCCCGGTCCCTCTCACACGCGTGCGTGTGGGCGAATTAGTTAACGCCCACACGCCCCGTACGTCAGGCCTCGTACCTTGTGGTCCCGCACGCCCCATGTGACAGTCACCGCGCGTCCCGCAATTGTCATGGTCCAGACCCTCGTCCATGTTCGTTTAACTGTAGTTGTTATGTCGCTGAATTTCGGTTGCCATGTCGGACAACTACAGTTGCCATGGTTGCTCAACTGCAGTTGCCATGTATGGTCTGGTCTACTGCAGTTGCCATGATTTCAAAACTTTAGGAGTTGCCACCCAGTAACACTAGGTAGTTGCCGTGTAGCACTACAAAAAGGCATGGCAAAAAAACATGTTCGGGTAAAAGAGAGAGTTGTCGTGTGCTCACAAACACGCTACGGAAGTTGCCATATAAAGAGAAAGAGTTGACATCTGCTTACGTGCACGCTAGGGCAGTTGTTGCCATGTATCATGCAAAAACACATGGCAACTCGGGTAAAAAGAGAGTTGCCATCTACTTACAAGCAAAGTTAGGGCAGTTGCTATGTACCCTGCAGAAACACATGACAACTTTCAGCTTTGGGTGTGGGCGAGGAGATGGATGCGTGGGCGAAGTGATCAACGCCCACACACCAGCCCCCTCTGCGTGTGTGAAAACTGATGTGTGGGCGAATTGTTAAACGCCCACACACCAGCCCTCGTGTGGTGAAAAAGGACGTGTGGGCGACCGGTTGAATGCGCTCACACCAGCTTAGTCCTATGTGGCACACAAAAACTGTTAGAACGCGCCAAGATTCATGCAGAATTGGATGGACAAGAATCTATACGTGTGGGCGAGTTGTCAGACGCCCACACATGTGGGCGTTAGTGTTTTCGTTAACTTATATGATCGACTATTTTATCCACGACACTCTCGCTTCCTAATCTTTGAACCGGACTCGTCGGCTGGAGTTGCCGAACGAATGCAACTTCTGAGAGCATCTCCAACAGGCGCCCAACGCGGCGCGCGCAAAAAACAGTTTTAGCGCGTGCAAAAAAACAGCTTTAGCGCGCGCCCATCGCCTGGTTTGGCGCAGCGCGCTGCGCCCGCTCCAGCAGTCGCGCTAAAATGCAGCGCGCGCGCCGCTCCAGCAGCGCGCATGCAGCGCGCACACAATTTTTTTTAATTTTCGAACGCATAGATAAAATAAAAACTAGATAGATTGCATAAATAAAAAACGATACAAAAGTATTTTACATCGGTGCAACTAGATAGATAGTTCGAAAGCATAGATAAACTACGGCGCAACTAGATAGAAACTACTCTAAGTCGCTATCATCATCACCATTATCATCCTCGGCGGTGTCGTCCGAGGTGTCTAGCCAGATGTCCAGCCACCGATCATCGTTTGGCGCGAAAAACGACTGCTCACCTGCTGCAACGATGTCGGACTGCGCATTCCCCAACGCCTTCCGCTGACGCCTTTCCAACCGCGTCTCGCGGCGCCTTCGCGTGTCCTCCTCGCGGCGCCTTGCCCAGTAGGCCTGCTCGTAGGCGACGTCCTCCAGGTGGCGCTGGCGCCACTCCGCCATGACCCGCTCGTCCTCCTGGGCGACGAGGAGGCGGCGTTGCCGCTCGGCGTGCTCCGCACGGTTTTCCGCCGTGTTCAGACGAGGCAGAGGGGCGAGGTTGAGCGCTTGCTGGAGCGTGTACACATCTTGAAAGTTCATCTGGCCGCGCGGCCGGCCTAGGCGCCACGCCGCCGCGTCGTACGCGCGGACGGCCTCGCGCGCCGTCCCGTATGTGCCGTGGCCGAGCCGGAGTTCGCCGGAGCGTATCTCCGCGGTGTAGCAGCCGTTGGGGCGCAAGCGGACGCCGCGGTAGCCGGACGCTCCTCGGCGGCGCGGCGGCATGGCATCGCGTCGGTGGCGGGGCGCTGGAGCGGCGCGTGGCAGAGAGGAAGAGGAAAAGGGGAAGAGAAAATGCGGAGAAGCGCGTGGCGAAGCGGCGCACAGCTTTATAGGCGCGCGCGAAGTGGCGCGCCAAATCTTGCGCGCGAGCTGGCGCCTTTTCGCGCACGCGCGCAAACGGTTACGGCGCGCGCTTGTTTCCTGCGGCCGCTGGAGCGCGGCAAACCGTCCCGCGCGCTAAAAGCTGGGTTTAACGTGCGCGCGTGTCATTTGGGGCGTCTGTTGGAGATGCTCCGAGAAAAAGGAAATATCTGAACCGTGAAACAGAAGTGCGGGAGAAGACAAATGCCACGGCAAACGTGTGCAATGACCTAAGCCTTGACTGACCGTCGCAGTACGAAGCACGCAGTGACCAGTGAACAAGCCACCGTCATCTCCAGGCTCCCATCAGTACCCCCACACGACGTCCTAACCAGAGTAACCACCTACGAAAAACTCACCCCACTAACCCAAATAATTTACCACCACCACCTTTCCCTAACCTTCTCACTTCTTTACTGCCGCAAAATCCTTCTCCTAAGCTTTTCTCCTCCCCTCCCTCCGTTTTTAAACAAACCTTCCTTCGTCATCTCGCCGCACACCCCAAAAGCCTAGAGCCAAAAGCCCAAAACCCAAGCAGAGCAGACCACACACACAAGCGCTTCCACACAGAAGCAGCCGTGGCCATGGCCATGGCACTGCTCCTCCTTGCCACGGCGGCGTCAGCGGCGGTCGCCGGAGCCTCCTGGAGCCCGCGGCCAGAGGGCGACCTCGTCACCGGGCTCCCCGGGCAACCAGAGGTCGGGTTCAAGCACTACGCCGGCTACGTGGACGTCGGAACGGGCGGCGACAAGGCGCTCTTCTACTGGTTCTTCGAGGCCGAGAAGGAGCCGGAGAAGAAGCCCCTCATGCTGTGGCTCAACGGAGGTACGCACGCACGTCCTCATCCCTAGCTCTGCAGATCTCTCGATTGCTGCCCACTCGTGATTCCTGCTTTCGCTTTCAGTGTTCCATGACGAATATTTCGATAATTTTAGCCTACTCGCGTAGCGGTGTCATGCGAAAAATGCAGGCGCAGAGTCCGGCCGTCGGTTGCAAACTCGCTAACCTACGCTAATTTTCCGGCACGGCACAGTGAGCCTCTTCAGTTTTCAGTTTCTAACTTGCTCATAACGTATTGCTACCAGCTTGTTTCTAGCAACATGTAGTAGCCTTTGATTGATGTGCTCTTCCATTCTCCATCTTGTTCATTTCCTGCGCATCCATCCAAGTGTGCTGCTCATTTGGCAAGTCCTGTTCGGAGAAGCTCGCTGGAGCCCTGCAGGCAGTTGCATTGCAGGGCCGCGTGGCCACCCTGTCTGCGGCGACGGAGGAATGGCGCTTTCCTTCCGGCAATAAAAGCTCAAAGGCAAAGGCGCCAGAATCCATCCACAGGGAAGGAGGCGAGGCATGCACTCAGATTCAGAGCAGCAGCAGGGAGGGGAGAGCATAGCATAGGCTCGCGGCGCAGAGGGAAAGACGCTGCAAAAGATGGCAAAAGGAGAAAAGAAGGCTCTCGAGGCAGCGCTACAGGAGAGCAGATCCTGTTCCTGCCCTGCCCTGCAGGCCCGGAAGAAGCTTGGCCTGCGCCGACGGACAGAGCTCGAGGGCCATGGCGAGGGGGCCATGGCTCTAGAGGGAAGATGGGCAGATGGGGCACCCCACCGTGGGACTGGGACCTGCATTAAACCAAAAACAAAAGATTGTACTCCCATCAGAAATGCCCTTGGATCCTTGCGGATTTACAAAGGTTAATAATTCCTGAGCCTCTGCTGCTGCGTGAGCATGTGTTTCTTCAGAGCCACTGCGAGAATATCTCGTAAGCGTTACGGCCTGATGCTACATCTTTGTCCCGGTATCCAGCACGTGCTGCTGCCATAGCTGCCAGGCGATAATCTTTTCTACGAGGATACTACTCAGGAGTCAGGAACGTGGATATGCATGCAAGGAGATTTTTCCCTAGGATAAAGAAACGGTGAGGGGAAAAAATGTGGAAAATCAGTCCGTTAGCTGCATGGAAATGCGAGTCTTCGCCGCTTTGACTGGTAGGGTAGTCGGCAAATCAGCTGTCTCATCCCCCTGTCCTCGCCTTTGCGTCTGATTGCTCAGTAAGAGCAGAACAGTAGTGTCATTTTAGCACAGCGCCTAGACTAAACAATTCGACAGGCCGTCCATCTCGCACTGGCCAGTGGATAAGACTGTCAACACATGTCCACAGCAGTCGACTGATCTGCAGTCGCCTCTTTACAACTGAATTATTATCTGACGGAACGAAACACGAATGATAATAAATCCTTGTGTGATAACTGTATACCGTGCAATTGCAGGGCCGGGATGCTCGTCCATCGCCTACGGCGCGGCCCAGGAGCTGGGCCCGTTCCTGGTCAGGGGCTACGGCGCCAACCTCACCCGCAACGCCTACGCGTGGAACAAAGGCAAGCACAGTGCCACTTCTCGCTGAACTCCATGAAGAGAAACGTCTGATCGCGCACGAACCTCCAAATTTTCACACTGTGCCGTTTGATTTTCAGCCGTGAACCTGCTGTTCCTGGAGGCGCCGGTGGGCGTGGGGTTCTCCTACACCAACGAGACGGCGGACCTGGGCCGCCTCGGCGACCGCGTGACGGCGCAGGACTCGCACGCCTTCCTCCTCAACTGGCTCGCCAAGTTCCCCGAGTTCAAGGGCCGCGACTTCTACATCGCCGGAGAGAGCTATGCCGGTATGTACTACAGCTTCTTGAAGATAATCTGTTGATCTGTGGGTAAAGATGATCTGTTGCTGAAGCTGCCGTGATCTGCTTTTTACTGCAGGGCACTACGTCCCACAGCTCGCAGATCTCATCTACGAGGGGAACAAAGCGGCGGGCAGAGGCAGGATCATCAACCTCAAAGGTTTCATGGTAAGCTCAACCCCGAAAAAGGAGATTGGTCCCTCTTGTTATGCCTGCAATCATAGCATTAAGATTGCCAAGTGGCACGTGAAACAGCTTCCATACTCGCGTGCCTACGATCATAGTTAGTTAGTGAGTGGCCAAGAAAGATAAAGAGGAAAAGGTAAAAAAGAGCGTGATAGGAGTGAAAAGATTCAGTGCCGCGGAAAGAAGATTATTCCAAAGATGGCCACGAGCGTGCCTACGGATCTCCACTACGTAGTATCTTTACCCGCTTTAGCTCGCGGCCAACTGCCTGTGCCAAGCCCTTTCTACCCGCGGTAATAATTCCACGCATGCATCGCGCGCACCTGCGAACGTATCTGCTTTTGTACTTGAGCCTGCGACGATTTCACCTGCACCGTTGTTCGTTCGTGCCTCTTTTTTCCCATTCTTCTCTGGTGTGGATTATTACGGTAATTGGTTAATCATTGGACTGGATTGTCATCACAGATCGGCAACGCGGTGCTGAACGACGAGACGGACCAGCTGGGCATGGTGGAGTACGCGTGGAGCCACGCCATCATCTCCGACGAGCTGCACTCGGCGGTGACGCGGGAGTGCGACTCCTTCAAGGAGGAGGCCGACGGCGGCAGGCCCGGCAAGGGCTGCTCCTCCGCCGTCCGCGCCTTCATGGGCGCCTTCGACGACATCGACATCTACAGCATCTACACGCCGACGTGCCTCTCCCCCACCGCCGGCTCCGCCTCCCCGGCGCCGCGCCCGTCCAGGCTCGTCGCCGCGCCCCGCCTCTTCTCCCAGCACGTACGTCCTACTGCACTCTCTCTGACATGTCTGATAGAGTACATACAGCGTGTGCGAGAAAGAAAATAAGCGTCTTGTGGTGGTGGTGGTGCGTGCGCAGGAGGCATGGCACATGATGAGGCGTGCGCCGGCGGGGTACGACCCGTGCACGGAGGCGTACGTGAGCAGGTATTTCAACCGCCAGGACGTGCAGCGCGCGCTGCACGCCAACCGGACGGGCCTCAAGTACCCATACTCGCCTTGCAGGTAGGGTACCCTACCCAACCCACGCTCTCTTCTCTGCTCTGCTCAACCCATCCCGGCAGCACGCAGTCAATACTGCACCTGCACGCTACTCTGCCTGCGATCCTTCCAGCTCGTGGGCTGCACGGCAAATGTGCTTCTGCCAGTACAAATGGACCCCCGTCCACATGCTACCAGCCATGGAGTGTAATGGCGGACGCCCCGTCCCCAGATCTGATGTTGCAACTTGCACCTGCAGGCTAAATTTCGTGTTTTGATTATTTTTTGATATCTATTCGAAATCTAATCTTAGTCTGATAAAATTTCGAGATCTGATTTTTTTGCTATCGTCAAAGTTCATGTAGGTAGGATGTTAGCGGTGGGATCTAACAACCTACCGCCAAGGTCCCTGACGATAGGGTTGCAAAGATGCACGGTTTCAGTATATAAGTTATGTACGTAGCAGTCAGTAACCAGACCGGACGAATTGTTTGTTTGTGGTGCAGCGCGGTGATAAGTAAATGGAACGACTCGCCGCCGACCGTACTCCCCGTCCTCAAGAAGCTCATGGCGGCCGGACTGCGCATCTGGGTCTACAGGTACTGAAAATCTTGTGAAAAACCTTTTATCCGAAACTATGGCAATCTAAACTTTTAGATGCAGCGGCGACACGGACGGGAGGGTGCCGGTGACGTCGACGCGGTACAGCGTGAACGCGATGAAGCTGCGGGCGCGGGCGAGGGGCGGGTGGAGGGCGTGGTTCTACCGGCAGCAGGTGGGCGGGTGGGCGGTGGAGTACGAGGAGGGGCTGACGCTGGTGACGGTGCGCGGCGCCGGGCACCAGGTGCCGCTCTTCGCGCCCGGCCGCTCGCTCGCCATGCTCTACCACTTCCTCCGGGGCCAGCCCCTGCCGCCGGCCTCCACCCCACGCTAGCGCAAGTGTGTGTGTGGTCCATTCTTCTGCTCAGCAAAGCTACAAGCAAGTGCTAAAAGTGTGGGATTTTCATGGGAAGCTAAAAGTGTATTTTACCGGAACTGTCGAGCATTGCCGTATATCGGTTTATTACCAGCCATAAGAACAACTCTAGCTGATCTGTAAAACCTCGCCGGCCCTTATAACTCCGGGCGTTTTACGCGATTTGCTTTTTTTTCCGGCTCGAGCAGATCCGATAAAAAAGGCCTGACTAGTAAATTTTTATATGCGGCCCGTATATTCTCCTCGTCTTACCACTCACATTCGGCATTTCCCCCACCCGCCTCCGCCACAATCCCACCAACTCCGGCAACCAACCCTTCCTACTTTGGCGCCTGATTCCTGCACGCACATGCTTTTAGAGCAGATCCATGGCTAGCGAAGGTCACGGGCATGGGGGCCACAACGGCTCACCCTCGCACTAGCGCCCCCGGCACGACGCCGAGGTCGGCAGCTTCAACTGGCCTGCGGTCGAGCCGGGGCGCTCGAAGCAGGCCAAAGAGCATGGAACAAGTTCGGCGAGATTGGGGACGCGCTTTGGCCCATCACAAAGGGTCTCCACGAGGCGGAGATCGACCTCCACGCCCCGAAGGAGGCAGTGGCGGCCTGTAAAGACAACGTCAACACGAGCTTGGTGGTGAAGGAGGGGGTACAAGTACTACCTCGTGTGTGTCCTCTACAAGTCGGTGACCGAGTTCTACCTAAACATGAAGCCCTAAACTAGTTTAGATTAGGCTAAGGAGATTTCGAGAAGACTCGGTTTGGGCAATATCATTGTTAAAGCTTGCGAAGTTGATCGTGCGGGTGAGGCTGATTTGAAATATTTGTTACACATGCCAAACCAGGATTTATCTATAATGGGGTTTCAGAATATTCGGGAGATGATTGTCATCACGTCATGTCATTTGTGGTGGGAAGAGCGCAAACTAGTGCATAAAGAGAGCATTCAAGATGGCAAACAGATTTCAATTGGGGGGGGGGGGGGGGGGGGTACTGTACGGCGTGGCTGTTTTAAGGAACGATGAAGGTAATTTTGAGAGGTTTTTAAAAAATAGATCATCATGTGGACGTTTTAAAAACATAAGTTTGGGCTCGTGGTTGGATTCGCCGTCGGGGGGATTTGTAAAACAGGGTACGGCATGGGCTATTCAGAGTAACGATGAAGGTAATTTTATTGCATGAGGTTTTTGAAAAATAGATCATTATGTGGACGTTCTAAAAGCATAAGCTTGGGCTGGTGGTTGGATTCACCGCCGGGGGATTTGTGAAACTACGACGTGGGCTGTTCTGAGGAACGATGAAGGTAATTTTATTGCAGGAGATTTCTGAAAAATAGATCATTATGTGGATGTTCTAAAAACATAAGCTTTGGCTCGTGGTTGGATTCGCCGTTGGGGGAATTTGTGAAACAGGGTATGACGTGGGCTGTTTCGAGGAACGATGAAGGTAATTTCATTGCAGGGGATTTTTGGAAAATAGATCATTATGTAGCCGTTCTAAAAACATAAGGTTTGGCTTGTGGTTGGATTCGCCGCCAGGGGGATTTGTGAAACAGGGTACGGCATAGGCTGTTCTGAGGAACGATGAAGGTAATTTTATTGCAGGAGGTTTTTGAAAAATAGATCATTATGTGGATGTTCCAAAAACATAAAGCTTGGGCTCTTAGATTTGGCCTATCCTTAGCACAAGGGCGAGATGAAATCGCCTCTTCATAAATTCTAATAATCTAGAGGTCATTGAAACCATGTGACAAACGGTTAGCAGAAGTAGCGGCGGCAGTTTTTGATGGTTGCTATTTTTTAGCTTGCAATTTTCCTATTTGTAGGTTTGAACATTGTAATAAAGAAGCAAATAAAGTTACGCATAAGCTTACTAGACTACTGTTGATTGGTTTGAGAAGCCTATGAATAAAATTGTACCTTTCCTCGCAAACGATGTATCTATTGTATTGATGAATAAAGTTTATATTTTGTTTAAAAAAAGGTTTTATCTACTACTTCCTCCGTCCTATAATGTAAGACGTTTTTTGACACTAGTGTAGCATCAAAAAATATAGTATCAAAAAACGTCTTACATTATGGAACAGAGGGAGTATGTTTTTAAGTTTGTACTCCCTTCGTCCAACAATATAAAATCATTTTTTAAGCTAGAATAACTTGAAAAACAATCTTATATTATGGAGACGGAGGAGTATGTTTGAACTCCGGTGAACTAATGATGGCGTGAATTTCAAATATGTAGTACAGTGGTCCTGTTTGAATTATGGGGTTAGAGCTAGTTTGGGTTAGTTGAAGGCTCAAATAACCCAAAAGTATCCAAACAAAAAGGGTTAGAATGGGTTAGTTCCATCTAACCCTATCCCGGTGGAGAGGTGCTTATTTGGGTTAGAATGGGTCAGAAAATAACTCTAACTCTAACTGTGTTAGAGTATCTAAACAAGGCTAGTATGGTTTTATAAGATCTGCTAGAGTTGCTCTGAACAAGAACTTGTCACAGAAACAGAACATGGTAACATTGAATACTGAGGCTGACATGCACATGCTCTTACACGTGGCAGCCGCAGCACCGTACTGGTTTTGTGGTACACCGTAAGGTCGGTTTCCCTCTGTAAAGAAATATATTCTTTACGAAGAGAGTATCGAGAAGCTGGATATACCATAGAAAAATTCAGGATCTCGATCTAAGGAAAGCTCCAATAATGCTCAGGTTTGTTCCTAGGACCTCCTTGTATTCTCCATTCCATAATGTAGTGCTTCCTTTATTTCCGTACTTCAACTTTGACCGTAAATTTAACTACCAAGACCGATTGCGGCGGAAGCAAGAAATATATCAATGAATTCATATTCGAAAGAAGTTTTCAATTATATAATTTTTTCTCCCGACGCAGTTGATCTCGTTGATCAAATTTATGGTCAAAGTTGGACCTCAAAAAGCGCGAGCACACTATATTTTGAAACGGAGGGAGTATGATTTTCTCACTTAGTTGCAACGACCACAATAACACAATAAGGCTGGGGAAATTCCACAACATGGCAACTTGACAATAGATATTTACCCATCGTGTTAGTTGCTATCAGTACTACAAAGCCCTTGTCAACAGATAAAGCAATTATTGTTGCTTCATCTGCCCAACTAAATATTGTCTAGCCCGCTGAGGACTCAAATTGGGAGTAAAATTGACTACACCAGTTAACTGCAGAGCTCAACTGAAGGTTTTCTTCCCTTAGAAAACCAATGAGAAATAAAAATGACAGGCTCACAGAAGCATAACAATCAGCAACGACAAACTAGCATAAAAACATGGACAAGTTATAAACTTGTTAGGCACAGTTTGCTTGACATAACCACATCCTGATTATAACAATCAGAGAAATGAACAACACCCTCAACGAAGTGGTAAGCCATCACAGAAGCAACACGTCTAGGCCTCGAGAGAAACAAGTCAGGTTTGGTGAGAGAGAAATAGTGAACCGGTGCAGTGATACATCAAAGACTACAATGGTAACATAAAATATCTCGAGACAGACATTAATACTTCAGATTTGACATAGTACAAAGAATGTAGAAGTCCTTGCACAATATCATAGGTCAAACAAAATGCATGTGCAAAGGATCAGGTATAGGAGGCTATCGCATAAGAATAGTTGATTATATAGCACCATCCTACTCCCTTCGTTCCAAAATAGATGACCCAACTTTGTATTAAAGTTAGTATAAACTAGAGTCATCTATTTTGGAACGGGGAGAGTAGTTGTTATGAGAACAATTAGGCATATTTCAAAAAAAAAGAATTAGGCAGGGAAAGTGGATGACCTTGGTTAATACTTCCTCCACTGGACCATCAACGCTCACCTTTTCCGTTATATCAACATGAGAACAAAATTCATTGTTCCAAATATCGGCCAGTTAATCACTACTGGGTGGGTCACCTAATAGCTGATTAATTGATTTATCGGCCAATTAACTGGAAAACTCGCCATCCTTACTCAGCACCCGACAATATGGTACTCCCTCTGTAAACTAATATAAGAGCGTTTAGATCACTACTTTAGTGATCTAAACGCTCTTATATTTCTTTACGGAGGGAGTACCAGTTACCGATATCCTGAACAGTGACAATTTGTAATATCTAATCTACAGTTCACCGCAGAAATCAAGCAGAATATGTTTGGAACTCCAGACAATAAAACTTGGTTGAACTGAACATCATGCTGGTGGCTTACACAATTTTACTAATTTAGCTGCCAAAGATTATGCAGTCTATCCTTCCACAACTGGCGGTGGCTTACATGATTTTACTACTCCCTCCGTCCCAAAATAAGGGCTCCTTTGATTCAAAGGATTTGCATAGGAATTTTGAAGGATTAAAATCCTTAGGAATTTTTCCTATGTTGGTTGTTTGATTCATAGGATTCAATCCTATAGGAATTTTTCCTACGGAATTTTTTGTACTACTTCCCATAGGATTTCTAGCATTCACTCAAACCTCTTTGAAAGAATCCTTTGTTTTTCCTATGATGCAATCAAACAACCGAAAATCCTATAAGATTGAGATGAGCATGACATTTCAATCCTATGTTTTTTCTATTCCCATGTTTTTACAATCCCACGAATCAAAGAGGCCCTAAGTGTCTCAACTTTGTACTAACTCCGAAAACCACAAAGCCCGGTAAAAACTGAGAAAGCAAAAGAAATAGAAGACAAAAACAAAAATAGGACACGAGAGCTTAGGGATAGGGACTAGAGGAACACATGCACACAAGACATCAAGGAATATCACCTAATCCAAACACAAGAGTGCCAAGGCCCAAGACGATCAGACGAAGCTCAAGAGCAACCGGTCTAACCAGCACACACTCAAAGAGAGTCAGCCAAACCAAGCCTGGTCAAACACAAACTTTTAGATCTAACAGGAGTGCTGCAAATGTGTCATCCAGCTACAGGGCATAATTTCTGTAAACCTATAAGGTAGTCAAATATTTTGTTGTTCGAAATTTAGGTACGCCTTCAAGGTCCAAACTATGATGCATATTAAAAGTCTCTTAAGCATATTTGTGCCATGTGTATATCAAGCATAAATGGGCCAAATACTGCTGCCAGCCAGGCCAGGAAGCCTCTCATTAGATGATTTATGTCTAGTAGAAAGTGCTACTTAAGAACTGCTAAGAGGTCCTATTATGATTGGATGAACAGATGTACAGTAAACCATCTACAGACCCGTTGACCTATATTAAACTCTAATGAACCATTCAAAATTAGCATTATTTCTGATGAGCCTAAAATTCTCACACCAGATGGTCCATGCTATAGACTTGAATAAATATAAGCTATACCCAAAGCTCAAACAGACAAGGTACTGCTTACATATTACTCCAATACTGGACAATTTCGCAGGAATGTGCTCCATACGAGACACCTATTAAGGAAACAATGGATCCTCAAACTTTATTGCCAGTAACATACATATATGCTGCATAAGGATAGCACCAGGAGAATGCTAGAAATCTCTGTATATAACAGACGTGGTACAATAATATGGCCGACTGACTACTGTGTACTCCCTCGTTCCATAATTCTTGTCATGGTTGGAACGGAGGGAGTATTAGTTAACTTATGGCTCAATTCATATGGTTTGACCTATCAAATGCAAAAGCAGTTTGTCACAATGGGTTTGTTTTCAGTGATAGGCTGCATGTTCTTCTATTATACTAGTAATATAAAGGTAAAGGTACTATTACAGATTAATTCCCTTGAAAGATAGTGGTCATCAGTGATATATTACTAGTAGCATTGAATTAAACAATAAAGTTGTTTCTTTACAAAGACAAACTGGACAGCATTGATTGTATGAAATTCCAACTGATGGATGACTCTTGGAATGAAATAAAATAATGAAGGAGGCAAAACTAAAATTATGGTATCAACTCATTAAATGAAATCACATACATCAACAAGGCGCAACTAAAATTATCGAACACAAGATACAAGAATCACCAATTAGAAATTTGTTTTATACCATTCCCAACTTGCTCCAATAGGCCAACGAAAAATGTGCCTACTGTTGTAAACATGCCGCATTTATCCTTTGTGTTGGGCTACCTTGATTTCAGACAAACATAACATCAACTGTGATATGGCTATAAGTAAGCAAGCAAGGATTGCATCCATCATCAGCAGCAGATTAATGCAAGTAGCAAAACATCAGCTTAGCCAGTGATAAACCGTCTGCCCCAGAATAACAAGTTGTAACCTTATGTAAGAATTAAGCATTGAATGTTGAAATCCAACGAGACAGCTACAGGAACGCAAAAAGGATTGCACCTTGCAACCACCCATCAAGCTGGAGACGGCTCCTCTGTTCCCTTGTTTTCCCCTCCTCCGGCGTTCTTCGGCGGCTCGCTGCTCACGGCATCAGAAACGAGTGAAATTGGGCGGTGCTCGATGACCTCATCGATGAGCCCCCAGGCGTGCGCCTCCACTGGGTCCATAAACATGTCCCTCTCCATACACTGCTCGATGCGGTCGATGGCCTGGCCCGTGTGCTTGGCGTAGATCTTGTTGAGGCGGTCGCGCACCTTGAGGATCTCCTTGGCCTGGATAGCAATGTCGGAGGCCTGCCCGGAGGCGCCGCCCGACGGCTGGTGGATCATAACCCGGGCGTTGGGCAGCGCGCGGCGCTCGCCGGGGGCACCCGCGGCGAGCAGCAGGGAGCCCATGGAGGCGGCCTGGCCGATGCAGAGCGTGGTGACCGGGGAGCGGATGTACTGCATGGTGTCGTAGATCGCGAGGCCCGCGGTGACGACCCCGCCGGGGGAGTTGATGTAGAGGTGGATCGGCTTGGCGGGGTTCTCGGACTCGAGGAAGAGCAGCTGCGCGACGACGAGCGAGGCCGTGTCGTCGGCGATGGGCCCGTGGATGCAGACGATGCGCTCCTTGAGGAGGCGGGAGAAGATGTCGTAGGCGCGCTCCCCGCGGGAGGTGTGCTCGATGACCATGGGGACCAGCCCGTACTCGCGGCGCGGGGCGTGGCCCGCCGCCGGGGAGGGCGAGAAGAAGGCCCGCGGGGCGGCGGCGGAGGCGAGGCGGCGCAGCATGGCGGCGGCGCTAGGGTTTGGGGCCGGGTTTAGGGGATTGGGTCTGGTCTTGGGTCCCGGCGCGGCGAGGTGAGACCGAGACGGCGGGGTGGGGAGAGGTGAGGTTGGGGTTAGGGTCAGACGAGTGGGGCCGTGGGGAAGCATGGTGGGGTCGGGAGGGGGTGGGTTCGTGGGGACGCCATTGGTGGGGGTGGCTTGTAGGTGAGAGTGAGGCTACAAAGGCTGCGAGGATGGGGGAGCAACAGGTAGGTAGTGGTGGGTTGCGATGTGTGGGGAAAAGGGTGAGGCTGTTCCTTCTTATCTGTTCAACTTGGGCCGGGCTGAGCTCTTATGGGCCCTTACCAGAAAGCTTGAGGAGACTGGAAGGAGATCTCCCATTTTTCTTTAGGATTTTTTTTCCTCAAAAAAATCCCTCAATAAAAAAAACCTCAAAAAATCTTTAGCTGTGTTTGATAGTAAAGTATTGTATAATTTAGCATGTAGGTATAACATACCGTGGTTTTGACAAAACAGAGTATCAGTTTTTAAAAAAGAGGTCTTGGGTTCTTTTTATAACTAGTAAGCGTTGCACGTATAATTATAGAAAGAAATTTCTTGAGTCATCGTACTTAAGACATAATTATCTCGTATCGAACATCCACACAGTGGACTTCTCAAGCAGACAACCATATAGAATTAACAAAACCCATTAGTTCAACAGTGTACCTTAGCCAAACTACAAATCAGACCAGAGATGTACAGCAGAACCAACTCCAACTCTACCTAATGACCGGCAAAGGTATACATATAATATAATGGTTTCAAACGTGCAAGGTAATATCACAAGCTATATCAAACTGCATGATGAGTGTTGTGCTGGGATGGGGATCTGAAAACAGTTTCCCTTTATTTACAGAATCACAAAATAATCACGAAAAGAGAGTGGAAAGCATGGAACATTGGGTACTATTTTCTGAAAGCAGGTTCTACCAAGGGGACATCAGATTGCACCTAGTTTGTGGTTCTGCATATCTTGCATGTGTCCATGGACTGAAAGCAAAAGATGCAGATAAACAGAACTAAGGAACTAAGCATATTATGACATGTAACACCGTTGGTAAACTCATCATTTTGGGCTGCATATACTAATGTTAGGATTGACACAATATATATAACTCAATACAAATTACAGCTTCAGCAAAATCAGTGGTGAGAGAACTAAATCAATAAGTATTCTGCTTACAAGCAACACAATGGCTGGCAAAAGTTATCTTCTGAAAAGAAACACCATCCACTCTCTTTCTGTACAAGTACAATCTCTGAAACCACTCTCCCCATACCATAAATTTGCTCTTCTCTCCATCATTATCTACAAGCACAATCCTCTTTCTTTCTGTACATCTAAAAGGTTCTAAATGAAGGAAATATGCCCTAGAGGCAATAATAAAGTTATTATTTATTTCCTTATATCATGATAAATGTTTATTATTCATGCTAGAATTGTATTAACCGGAAACATAATACATGTGTGAATACATAGACAAACAGAGTGTCACTGGTATGCCTCTACTTGACTAGCTCGTTAATCAAAGATGGTTATGTTTCCTAACCATGGACAAAGAGTTGTTATTTGATTAACGGGATCACATCATTAGATGAATGATCTGATTGACATGACCCATTCCATTAGCTTAGCACCCGATCGTTTAGTATGTTGCTATTGCTTTCTTCATGACTTATACATGTTCCTATGACTATGAGATTATGCAACTCCCGTTTGCCGGAGGAACACTTTGTGTGCTACCAAACGTCACAACGTAACTGGGTGATTATAAAGGAGCTCTACAGGTGTCTCCAATGGTAGATGTTGGGTTAGCGTATTTCGAGAATAGGATTTGTCACTCCGATTGTCGGAGAGGTATCTCTGGGCCCTCTCGGTAATACACATCACTTAAGCCTTGCAAGCAATGCAACCAATGAGTTAGTTGCGGGATGATGTATTACGGAACGAGTAAAGAGACTTGCCAGTAACGAGATTGAACTAGGTATTGGATACCAACGATCAAATCTCGGGCAAGTAACATACCGATGACAAAGGGAACAACGTATGTTGTTATGCGGTCTGACCGATAAAGATCTTCGTAGAATATGCAGGAGCCAATATGGGCATCCAGGTCCCGCTATTGGTTATTGACCAGAGACGTGTCTCGGTCATGTCTACATTGTTCTCGAACCGTAGGGTCCGCACGCTTAACGTTACGATGACAATTATTATGAGTTTATGCATTTTGATGTACCGAAGGTAGTTCGGAGTCCCGGATGTGATCACGGACATGACGAGGAGTCTCGAAATGGTCGAGACATAAAGATTGATATATTGGAAGCCTATATTTGGATATCGGAAGTGTTCCGGGTAAAATCGGGATTTTACCGGATTACCGGGAGGTTACCGGAACCCCCCAGGAGCCATATGGGCCTTATTGGGCTTTAGTGGAAAGGTGAAAGAGGCTGCCATGGTGGGCTGCGCGCCTCCCCCCTCCCCTAGTCCTATTAGGACTAGGAGAGGTGGCCGGCCACCTCTCTCTCTCTTTCTCACTTGGGAGTCCTATTTGGAATAGGATTGGGGGGGAGTCCTACTCCCGGTAGGAGTAGGACTCCTCCTGCGCCCTCCTCTTGGCCGGCCAGCCCCTCCCCCTTGAATCCTTTATATACGGGGGTAGGGGGCACCTCTAGACACACAAGTTGATCCTTGGTGATCGTTCCTTAGCCGTGTGCGGTGCCCCCTGCCACCAAATTCCACCTCGATCATATTGTTGCAGTGCTTAGGCGAAGCCCTGCGTCAGTAGTACATCAAGATCGTCACCACGCCGTCGTGCTGACGGAACTCTTCCTCGACGCTTTGCTGGATCGGAGCCCGAGGATCGTCATCGAGCTGTACGTGTGCTAAGAACTCGGAGGTGCCGGAGTAACGGTGCTTGGATCGATCGGATCGGGAAGAAGATGTACGACTACTTCATCTACGTTGTGTGATCGCTTCCGCAGTTGGTCTGTGTTGGTACGTAGACAACACTCTCCCCTCTCGTTGCTATGCATCACCATGATCTTGCGTGTGCGTAGGAAATTTTTTGAAATTACTACGTTCCCCAACAGTGGCATCCGAGCCTAGGTTTTATGGTTTGATGTTATATGCATGAGTAGAACACAAGTGAGTTGTGGGCGATATAAGTCATACTGCCTACCAGCATGTCATACTTTGGTTCGGCGGTATTGTTGGATGAAGCGGCCCGGACCGACATTACGCGTACGCTTACGCGAGACCGGTTTCCCCGACGTGCTTTGCACATAGGTGACTTGCGGGTGACTGTTTCTCCAACTTTAGTTGAACCGAGTGTGGCTACGCCCGGTCCTTGCGAAGGTTAAAACGGAGTCTATTTGACAAACTATCGTTGTGGTTTTAATGCGTAGGTAAGATTGGTTCTTGCTTAAGCCCGTAGCAGCCACGTAAAATTTGCAACAACAAAGTAGAGGACGTCTAACTTGTTTTTGCAGGGCATGTTGTGATGTGATATGGTCAAAACGTGATGAGTTATAAGTTGTTGTATAAGATGATCATGTTTTGTTGAAGTTATCGGCAACTGGCAAAAGCCTTATGGTTGTCTGTCTATTGCATAAGATGCAAGCGCCCAATAATTGCTTTACTTTATCGCTATGCGATAGCAATAGTTGCAAGAGCAATAGTTGGCGAGACGACCATGTGACGACATATTGATATAGATCAAGATGATGGAGATCATGATGTCATGCCGGTGACGATGGAAATCATGACGATGCTTTGGAGATGGAGATCAAAGGCACAAGATGATGATGGCCATATCATGTCACATATTTTGATTGCATGTGATGTTTATCTTTTTTATGCATCTTATCTTGCTTTGATTGACGGTAGCATTATAAGATGATCTCTCACTAAATTATCAAGAAGTGTTGTCCCTGAGTATGCACTGTTGCCAAAGTTCGTCGTGCCCAGACACCACGTGATGATCTGGTGTGATAAGCTCTACGTCCATCTACAACGGGTGCAAGCCAGTTTTGCACACGCAGAGTACTCAGGTTAAACTTGACGAGCCTAGAATATGCAGATATGGCCTCGGAACACGGAGACCGAAAGGTCGAGCGTGAATCATATAGTAGATATGATCAACATAACGATGTTCACCATTGAAAACTACTCCATCTCACGTGATGATCGGTTATGGTTTAGTTGATTTGGATCACGTGATCACTTAGAGGATTAGAGGGATGTCTATCTAAGTGGGAGTTCTTAAGTAATATGATTAATTGAACTTTAATTTATCATGAACTTAGTCCTGGTAGTATTAGCATATCTATGTTGTAGATCAATAGCTCGCGTTGTTGCTTTCATATGTTTATTTTGATATGTTCCTAGAGAAAATTGTGTTGAAAGATGTTAGTAGCAATGATACGGATTGGATCCGTGATCTGAGGTTTATCCTCATTGCTGCACAAAAAAATTATGTCCTTGATGCACCGCTAGGTGACAGACCTATTGCACGAGCAGATGCAGACGTTATGAACGTTTGGCTAGCTCAATATGATGACTACTTGATAGTTTAGTGCACCATGCTTAATGGCTTAGAATCGGGACTTCAAAGACGTTTTGGACGTCATGGACCATATGAGATGTTCCAGGAGTTGAAGTTAATATTTCAAGCAAATACCCGAGTTGAGAGATATGAAGTCTCCAACAAGTTCTATAGCTAAAAGATGGAGGAGAATCACTCAACTAGTGAGCATGTGCTCAGATTGTCTGGGTACTACAATCGCTTGAATCAAGTGGGAGTTAATCTTCCAGATAAGATAGTGATTGACAGAATTCTCTAGTCACCATCACCAAGTTAGTAGAACTTCGTGATGAACTATGATATGCAAGGGATAACGGAAACGATTCCCAAGCTCTTCGTGATGCTGAAATTGACGAAGGTAGAAATCAAGAAAGAACATCAAGTGTTGATGGTTGACAAGACCACTAGTTTCAAGAAAAGGGCAAAGGGGAAGAAGGGGAACTTCAAGAAGAACGGCAAACAAGTTGCTGCTCAAGTGAAGAAGCCCAAGTCTGGTCCTAAGCCTGAGACTAAGTGCTTCTACTGCAAAGGGACTGGTCACTGGAAGCGGAAGTGCCCCAAGTATTTGGCGGATAAGAAGGATGGCAAAGTGAACATAAGTATATTTGATATACATGTTATTGATGTGTACTTTACTAGTGTTTATAGCAACCCCTCCGTATTTGATACTAGTTCAGTTGCTAAGAGTAGTAACTCGAAACAGGAGTTGCAGAATGAACAGAGACTAGTTAAGGGTAAAGTGACGATGTGTGTTGGAAGTGGTTCCAAGATTGATATGATCATCATCGCACACTTCCCTATACTTTCGGGATTAGTGTTGAACCTAAATAAGTGTTATTTGGTGTTTGCGTTGAGCATGAATATGATTTGATCATGTTTATTGTAATACGGTTATTCATTTAAGTAAAAGAATAAATTGTTGTTCTGTTTACATGAATAAAACCTTATATGGTAACACACCCAATGAAAATAGTTCATTGGATCTCGATCGTAGTGATACACATAATCATAATATTGAAACCAAAAGATGCAAAGTTAATAATGATAGTGCAACTTATTTGTAGCACTGCCGTTTAGGTCATATTGGTGTAAAGCGCATGAAGAAACTCCATGCTGATGGGCTTTTGGAATCACTTGATTATGAATCAGTTGATGCTTGCGAACCATGCCTCATGGGCAAGATGACTAAGACTCTGTTCTTCGAAACAATGGAGCGAGCAACAGATTTGTTGGAAATCATACATACTGATGTATGTGGTCCGATGAATATTGAGGCTCGCGACAGGTATCATTATTTTCTGATCTTCACAGATGATTTGAGCATATATGAGTATATCTACTTGATGAAACATAAGTCTGAAACATTTGAAAAGTTCAAAGAATTTCAGAGTGAAGTGAAAAATCATCGTAACAAGAAAATAAAGTTTCTATGATCTGATCGTAGAGAAGAGTATTTGAGTTACGAGTTTGGCCTTCAGTTAAAAACAATGTGAAATAGTTTCACTACTCACGCCACATGGAACACCATAGTGTAATGGTGTGTCCGAACGTCATAACCGTACTTTATTAGATATAGTGCGATCTATGATGTCTCTTACCGATTTACCACTATCGTTTTTGGGGTCATGCATTAGAGACAGCCGCATTCACGTTAAAAAGGGGCACCATCTATATCCGTCGAGACGACGCCTTATGAACTATGGTTTGGCAAGAAACCAAAGTTGTCGTTTCTTGAAGTTTGGGGTTGCGATGCTTATGAGAAAAAGTTTCATCCTGATAAGCTCAAACCCAAATCGGAGAAATATGTCTTCATAGGATACCCAAAGGAGACTGTTGGGTACACCTTCTATCACAGATCCTAAGGCAAGACATTCGTTGCTTATACTGGATCCTTTCTAGAGAAGGAGTTTCTCTTGAAAGAAGTGAGTGGGAGGAAAGTAGAAAACTTGATAAGGTAATTGTACCTTCTACCTTATTGGAAAGTAGTTCATCACAAAAATTTGTTCTTGTGACTACTACACCAATTAGTGAGGAAGCTAATGATGATGATCATGTAACTTCAGATCAAGTTACTACCGAATCTCGTAGGTAAACCAGAGTGAGATCCGCACCAGAGTGGTACGGTAATCCTGTTCTGGAGGTCATGTTACTTGACCATGACGAACCTACGAACTATGAGAAAGCGATGATGAGCCCAGATTCCGCGAAATGGTTTGAGGCCATGAAATCTGAGATATGATCCATGTATGAGAACAAAGTTTGGACTTTGGTTGACTTGCCCGATGATCGGCAAGCAATTGAGAATAAATGGATCTTCAAGAGGAAGACAGACGCTGATAGTAGTGTTACTATCTACAAAGCTAGAATTGTCGCAAAAGGTTTTAGACAAGTTCAAGGTGTTGACTATGATGAGAGCTTCTCACTCGTATCTATGCTTGAGTCTGTCCGAATCATGTTAGTAATTGCCGCATTTTATGAAATCTGGCAAATGGATAAACAAAACTGCATTCCTTAATGGATTTATTAAAGAAGAGTTGTATATGATGCAACAGAAGGTTTTGTCAATCCAAAAGGTGCTAACAAAATGTGCAAGCTCCAACGATCCATCTGTGGACTGGTGCAAGCATCTCGGAGTTGAAATATACGCTTTGATGAGTTGATCAAAGCATATAGTTTTATACAGACTTGCGGTGAAGCCTGTATTTACAAGAAAGTGAGTGGGAGCACTACAACATTTCTGATAAGTATATGTGAATGACATATTGTTGGTCGGATATAATGTAGAATTATTCTGTAAAGCATAAAGGAGTGTTTGAAAGGAGTTTTTCAAAGAAAGACTTCGGTGAAGCTGCTTACATATTGAGCTTCAAGATCTATAGAGATAGATCAAGACGCTTGATAAGTTTTTTCAATGAGTACATACCTTGACAAGATTTTGAAGTAGTTCAAAATGGAGCAGTCAAAGAAAGAGTTCTTGCCTGTATTATAAGGTGTGAAGTTGAGTAAGACTCAAAGTCCAACCACGGCAGAAGATAGAAAGAGAATGAAAGTCATTCCCTATGCCTTGGCCATAGGTTCTATAAAGTATGTCATGCTGTATACCAGATCTATTGTATACCCTGCACTGATTTGGCAAGGGAGTACAATAGTGATCTAGGACTAGATCACTGGACAGCGGTCAGAATTATCCTTAGTGAAATAAGGATATGTTTCTCGATTATGGACGTGATAAAAAGGTTCGTCGTAAAGGGTTACGCCGATGCAAGTTTTGACACTAATCTAGATGACTCTAAGTCTCGGTCTAGATACATATTGAAAGTGGGAGCAATTAGCTAGAGTAGCTCCATGCAGAGCATTGTTGACATAGAAATTTGCAAAATACATGTGGATCTGAATGTGGCAGACCCGTTGACTAAGATTCTCTCACAAGCAAAACATGATCACACCTTAGTACTCTTTGGGTGTTAATCACATAGCGATGTGAACTAGATTACTGAATCTAGTAAACCCTTTGGGTGATGGTCACATGGCGATGTGAACTATGGGTGTTAATCACATGATGATGTGAACTATCGATGTTAATCACATGGTGATGTGATCTAGATTATTGACTCTAGCGCAAGTGGGAGACTGAAGGAAATATGCCCTAGAGGCAATAATAAAGTTATTATTTATTTCCTTATATCATGATAAATGTTTATTATTCATTCTAGAATTGTATTAACCAGAAACTTAATACATGTGTGAATACATAGACAAACAAAGTGTCACTGGTATGCCTCTACTTGACTAGCTCGTTAATCAAAGATGGTTATGTTTCCTAACCATGGACAAAGAGTTGTTATTTGATTAACGGGATCACATCATTAGATGAATGATCTGATTGACATGACCCATTCCATTAGCTTAGCACCCGATCGTTTAGTATGTTGCTATTGCTTTCTTCATGACTTATACATGTTCCTATGACTATGAGATTATGCAACTCCCGTTTGCCGGAGGAACACTTTGTGTGCTACCAAATGTCACAACGTAACTGGGTGATTATAAAGGAGCTCTACAGGTGTCTCCAATGGTAGATGTTGGGTTGGCGTATTTCGAGAATAGGATTTGTCACTCCGATTGTCGGAGAGGTATCTCTGGGCCCTCTCGGTAATACACATCACTTAAGCCTTGCAAGCAATGCAACCAATGAGTTAGTTGCGGGATGATGTATTACGGAATGAGTAAAGAGACTTGCCAGTAACGAGATTGAACTAGGTATTGGATACCAACGATCAAATCTCGGGCAAGTAACATACCGATGACAAAGGGAACAACATATGTTGTTATGCGGTCTGACCGATAAAGATCTTCGTAGAATATGCAGGAGCCAATATGGGCATCCAGGTCCCACTATTGGTTATTGACCGGAGACGTGTCTCGGTCATGTCTACATTGTTCTCGAACCGTAGGGTCCGCACGCTTAACGTTACGATGACAGTTATTATGAGTTTATGCATTTTGATGTACCGAAGATAGTTCGGAGTCCTGGATGTGATCACGGACATGACGAGGAGTCTCGAAATGGTCGAGACATAAAGATTGATATATTGGAAGCCTATATTTGGATATCGGAAGTGTTCCGGGTAAAATCGGGATTTTACCGGATTACCGGGAGGTTACCGAAACCCCCCGGGAGCCATATGGGCCTTATTGGGCTTTAGTGGAAAGGTGAAAGAGGCTGCCATGGTGGGCTGCGCGCCTCCCCCCTCCCCTAGTCCTATTAGGACTAGGAGAGGTGGCCGGCCAACTCTCTCTCTCTCTTTCCCCCTTGGGAGTCCTATTTGGAATAGGATTGGGGGGGGGGAGTCCTACTCCCGGTAGGAGTAGGACTCCTCCTGCGCCCTCCTCTTGGCCGGCCAGCCCCTCCCCCTTGGATCCTTTATATACGGGGGCAGGGGGCACCTCTAGACACACAAGTTGATCCTTGGTGATCGTTCCTTAGCCGTGTGCGGTGCCCCCTGCCACCAAATTCCACCTCGATCATATTATTGCAGTGCTTAGGCGAAGCCCTGCGTCAGTAGTACATCAAGATCGGCACCACGCCGTCGTGCTGACGGAACTCTTCCTCGACGCTTTGCTGGATCGGAGCCCGAGGATCGTCATCGAGCTGTACATGTGCTAAGAACTCGGAGGTGCCGGAGTAACGGTGCTTGGATCGATCGGATCGGGAAGAAGACGTACGACTACTTCCTCTACGTTGTGTGATCGCTTCCGCAGTCGGTCTGCGTTGGTACGTAGACAACACTCTCCCCTCTCGTTGCTATGCATCACCATGATCTTGCATGTGCGTAGGAATTTTTTTGAAATTACTACGTTCCCCAACACTAAATTCACAATCTTCTCAATCCTGCAAGAGAGAAAGGGTGGGTTCTGAACCTTTCTCTAACAAAGTCAGCTTCTACAGCTATCAAGCAGGGCCTTAGGATGTGGCGATGCTTAAAAAAATGTGGCTAGTTCTCATCATGAGAATCAACCAAGTCTCATCTAATTCTTAAAAAACCCTCAAAAATCCAATTATTAAAAAAAGCCTCATATAAATATTACACTACTTTTTTTAGGGAAAAACCCTTACTGTCAGTGTCAAAACCGGCGGATCTCGAGTAGGGGGTCCCGAACTGTGCGTCTAGGCCAGATGGTAACAGGAGGCAGGGGACACGATGTTTTACCTAGGTTCGCGCCCTCTTGATGGAGGTAAAACCCTATGTCCTGCTTGACTAATATTGATGATATGGGTAGTACAAGAGTAGATCTACCACGAGATCAGAGAGGCTAAACCCTAAAAGCTAGCCTATGGTATGATTGTATGTTGTGATTGTTGTCCTACGGACTAAAACCCTTCAGTTTATATAGACACCGGAGAGGGTTAGGGTTACACAAGGTCGGTTTCAAAGGAGGAGATATCCATATCCGTATTGCCTAGCTTGCCTTCCACGCCAAGTAGAGTCCCATCTGGATACGAGACGAAGTCTTCAATCTTGTATCTTCATAGTCTAACAGTCTGGCCAATGGAGATAGTCCGGTTGTCCGGAGACCCCCTAATCTAGGACTCCCTCAGTAGCCCCTGAACCAGGGTTCAATGACGATGAGTCCGGCGCGTAGTATTGCCTTCGGCATTGCAAGGCGGGTTCCTTCTCCGAATACATCACAGAAGAACTTGAAAACAAGGATAGTGTCCGACCCTGCAAAATAAGTTCCACGTACCACCGTAGAGAGAATAATATTTTCGCAGATCTAATTTGCTGGCTTGTTTCGGCAGCATGACGTTATGTCATAGCCCGGTGATTATTCGAACCGTTCCCTTTAACCAGCCCCGCACATAACGCGAGGCGGTTTCTTGACACGTCTTGTCAAAGCAGAGATCGTGTTTCCCCAATTACAGGATTCTCATTAATGCGGTCGTGGGTAACCCAACCGTGTCTAGGACTCCTAGATTATAGGCAAGTCCTAAACGGCTACGGAGATGACGCTTGATATTCACCCTCTTTACAAAGGGACAAGGTTTTCGCTTTTTCCCTCTCGTGCTCAACCGAACCCTTCCCCCGCCTCGAGTTCCAACAGCCAAAGCCCAGGTTAGGTGCTCCGGATCTTCAATCATGTCCGGATCTAGCCTTCAAGGCCGATGGATGCCCTCCTCCGTGATGGAAGAGGACATCAAGAAGTTGAGGGAGGCCAGATACCTAACCGCCGAGGTTGCGCATCGACTTCCTGCTCGAGGGCAGGTCGTCCCTACTCCCGAACCTAACGAGAACGTCGTGTTCGTCTCTCACTTCCTCCGAGGCCTAGGCCTCACTCTGGATCCCTTCGTCAGGAGTTTGATGTTCTATTACGGGCTAGATTTCCATGATCTAGCTCCGGACTCCTTTCTCCACATCTCGACATTTATTGTCGTGTGTGAGGCCTTCCTCCGCATTACCCCTCACTTCGGCCTGTGGCTCAAAACCTTTGAAGTGAAGCTGAAGATGATCGAGGGGCAACATGCAGCGTGCGGAGGTGCATCAATAGGCAAGATGGCAGGAGCTCCATGGCCGAAAGGTTCCTTTCCAGAGGTGTCCGAATTATGGCAGCGGGAGTGGTTTTACGTCACAGCTCCCAGAAGTGCCAAGTGGGCGGCTGCCCCCATTTTCCGCTCGGGCCGCCCACCACGACTAATGTCATGGATTAGCAGAGGTCTGAGCTGGGGTCCAGCCAAGGACGTGCCGATACTACAAAGCCGCATTCAAGATCTCTTCGAGGGAGATTTTGATTTGGTAGTGGTAATACAAGTTATGCTAGTTCGTCAAGTCCAGCCTTGCAAACACCGGCCCCTTCGCTTGTGGGAGTTCAACCCAGAAGGACCGCATGCCATTCAAAGTTTCCTCGGGCTGACGCACGAGGAGATGTAGAAGTCATTCTTCGGACCTCAAATAGAGTGTCCGGATGCTACTGAGGACGTGGGCCTGAGCAGTAACCGCACCACCGAACAAGTAAGAAATCCTCTAACTGAACACACCGCCTTTTATTCATCATGAAGTTATTTCTGAGAGATCGCTCTTTGACCAGGACTGGCTAACAAAGGCGAAGATGATTCGGTGTTCGGCCCGCCTCCCTGAGGATTTGGAAAATCCGGTATTGGAAAAGATGCTCGAGCTCGCACCTTGCCTGGAGCCCTCGAAGGAAGATACAGGGGGAATAATATGGGCGGAAGCGGGCCCCCATCGCTGCCAGTTCCAACCGAGGGAATGAGCGCCTCCTTAAAGGAGGATAACCAGGGGAGGAAGAGGACTGCTTCCAAGGATCCGGAAGTCGAGGCCTCCAAACGAGAGAAGAAGTCTCCAACAGAGGGTCCTGCCTTGGGGGGTGCTCTTGCCGCACAAAGTCCACGGGGGGATCAGCCCTCCAACGAGTCGTAAGTGATCCAAAAATACTTTAATAGTGAAGGTATACTATCTTTCTTCTGAGAAAATAACCGCCGCATATATCTTGCAGTTCGGGTCTTAGCCCTTCTCAGCTGAGCTCATCTTTGGGGGATCTTCTTTCGGAGATGATGGAGAGCGAAATGCCTCCCCCGGACTCCTCCGCTCAAGAAGCGGGCGACCCCGAAGTGTCGTCATGGAGGGCCTCTCCGGATCCGGTGAGGCCAGAAGATAATCCCATAGATTTCCGAAGTCCCGAGCGTCCGGCTCCTGAAGAGAGCAAACGAAAGAGTCTGGCACCGTCTGGTATGCGGTCGGACATTCCGAGGGAGCTGTTAGGGCGAGCGGCCATCTCAGAAGAACCCGTACGCTGATGGGTACGGTGATGGAGAGAATTTCGTCCGCCAAAAACGGATTACATGAAGCCTTTATGAGTCTACTGACAGGCTTTGAGGTACGTGAAATAATATGTGATAGTACCGCACATGTTAGGTGTGCCCTGTGCAGATAGTAGCCCCTGAGACTCTGGTTGTCGTCGAGAACGGCGGTGAACAGAGGATCATAGTCCCAGGCAATAACCAGACTGCCTTTATGTGCGGGTGGTGGAAGCTCCGGTGGCTAGCCGGACTAGTGAGTTTGCCGAATTAAAACGGCAACTGGATGCGGCAGACGCCGACATCGAGCTTGTTAATAAGCGGCTTGACGAATCACAGGGTAAGTAATGTTTTCTGGTGAATGTCACACAATAAGAGCAGCATGATGCCAGTATCTTTAATATGTTGTGACTGCAGACGAAGCTGCCACTGTGGAGACCCTTCGGGCGGAACTCGCCCGAGCCAAGGAACAAGCGAGGATTAGTAATGCGGCTGCTTTGAAGGTGTCCGAAGAGTTAAGAGCCGAGAAGGCTGCCCATTGCGAAAGCAAAGAAAAGATGGCCAAGATGGTCGTAGAATTAAAAGGCACTGCCGACCGTTGCCAGTTCCTTGAAGAAGAAAACCGAGTGAAGGCAGCAGACCTTGAGAAGGCCACTATGGCGACCAAAGACAGCCGCTCTGCTATGAGGGCGAAGAAGGAGGAGCTGCGTGAAGCCGGGGATATTGCAGCTGGGAAGCCCTTTCTGCCGCGGAGGAAGTTCGGAGATCCGCGGTATGCCCCTCTGGATCGGATGTGGAGTTCGGCAGACGCATATATGGACTTGGTGGCGAGCGCTGTCGATGCGGTCGAATACTTCCAAGATCAATCAGATCGTGATGTGGACAAGCTATTCTGGTCGCAATTCAACGTTCCAGAGCGTCCGCTTCCTTTGACTGATCAGCTAACCGAATGGGCCGAACTTAATAGGTTGTCTGGACTCGCCATGAGGTCTATTGTAGATCATTTGTGGCCGGAGAAGCCGAAGCCGAACAGCTATTTCAGCTTAGTGCAGCAGTTCCTTGATGCGGTGCCGCGCATCAACGCGATGAAGAGGTCGGCGTGCATAGAAGGCTCGCGGATGGCCTTTGCCTGTGTCAAGGCATACTGGATGGAGATGGATGCTACCACTGTTGCGGCGCAAGGTTCGGCCATAGGCCGAGTAGCTGCCGAGCACTATTTTGAAGAGGTTCTTGAGGGTGCTCGTTTGATAGAGTCCCAGTGCTCGAAGAATATTATGTTTGAATGACATGTATTCCCATTGTAAACACAATGTTTTTATGAAATATAGTAAGGCTGTATTTATACTTTTGCCGGAAAGTAGTGTGATGCCTCTTGTGCGGTCGTTTGTGTATATATGTATATAACCTGAAAGATTGCAGTCGTCGGCTTCAACCCCCACGCATATAATGCGGAGGTGCTCGCAAAAAACGCGTGTTCACACTTAACCCAACGTCTTGGTCCTATTAAGTAGGTGATAGCGCAGCGAACGAGGCAACCGGACTATAATGCTTTAACACTTTCACTTAGCCATAGGAGTTTGACAGTGGGGCTACTAGATAGCCCCTGGTGGCTCCGCACTCTCCCGATCTCGGGGTGCATACATGCCTGGCCGAAAAATGGCCCTTCGTTAAGGCGGAGGAATTCTAATATTTCGATAGGTCATCGAGTGGTTGACCAATCTCACGCTATATCATGATAGTCAGTTTTCGGCTTTCTCTACTGAGGTGCTCGTCCGGGTGAACCAGGGCACAATCGCAGTAGTTCTCCTAGTGCTGCCTTAGCCGATAAAGTGGAACGTAAGGCACCAAAACACAGGAGCCGGGCAAACCCAACATTTGACCAAAGACAATGATTCGGAGCTGATGCATATAAGGCCAAACTCGCGACGCCGAACACTCCCTAAGGTATTCGGTCTTTATGGTATAAATCGGGCCTAAATAGTGCCCTTTGTAAGAAGCCCCTTGTGTCCAGGTACGTGCATTATTCTGAGGTGGCCACATGCCAAGACGTCAGCATCCTTCTTAATTGTACCAAGAATTCGAGGGATGTGTATCAACAAGAGACAGTAAAAAAGGTTTACGCAGGGTCTTAATCTAAAAAGAATCCTTGGAGCGGGTCCCTGCTGCACGTCTGCGCCTGTGTCTCCGTTGTGCCATATCCTGGACAGGTGTAGCACGATGATCATCTGTAAAAGAGAGGAACTTAGGTGAAAAAGTTGTCGTGCAAAAAGATAGTTTTTAAAGAAACCATGTAGAACTAAAAATGAGTAGAAAGTGCCACTTGTCTGCGCGCGTTGAGCCCCTTGTATTTGTAATAGGGGTGTGGCCATCAATCCGGTACAAATTACATATAGCAGCGCCGGACTCGTCTAACCGTGTCCGTGGTCTTGACGACCTATCAAATGCTTTAGTTGGTGAGGCCATTTTTAGTGTGCGGCTGCCAAGGCAGTTGCATTCTCTTTGGCACGCAAAGATCGTTTAATACTTCCGTTTACTGTAATGATGCCGCGTGGTCCGGGCATCTTGAGCGTCAGGGAAGCGTAATGTGGTACTGCATTAAAGCGAGCAAAAGCTTCGCGTTCGAGTTGTGCTTGATAGCCACTTTGGAACGGAATGGTATGGAAGGTTAAATGTTCGCTACGGAAGTTATCGGGCAAGCCGAATATAACCTTTAGTAGCAGGGAGCCCATGCAATGAGCCCCTGGGCCTGGTGTTACTCCTTTAAACGTGGTATTGCTATGGCAAATTTTCATTGGGTCTATCCCTATTTCGCGGATTGTATCCTGGTATATCAGGTTGAGACTGCTGCCACCGTCCATCAGGACTCGTGTGAAGTGGTATCCGTCAATTATTGGGTGTAATACCAGGGCAGCCCATCCTGCATGCCGGATACTTGCTGAGTAATCACGATGGTCGAAAGTGATCGATTGAGACGACCAGTGGCAGGACTCCGCGGTGGTATGCCTTTGGGCATATTTTTTTGGGAGTGCCGTTTTGTTTCTCCACTTGATCACGTGTAACACGTTTACCGTTTTGACTTCTGGTGGAAATTTCTTTTGTTCCCCAGTGTCTTGCTTGAGAGGCTCATCCTCGTCTTCGCTTGGTGTATCCTCCCCCTTGTGTACGGCGTTGAGCTTGCCGGACTGCTTGAAGACCCAACATTCCCTGTGGGTATGATTAGCTGGTTTACCAGGGGTGTTATGGATCTGACATATTTGGTCCAGAATTTTGTTTAGGCTGGACAGTTCGTCTCTGGCGCCTTTAGAGGGCGGCTTTTGCTGACCTGGCCGAGAGCTTTTGAATCCGGCGTTTACTGCCGTGCTTTTCGTGCTGTCTTGTTTATTCCGGCATTTGTTATTACTGTTGCATCGTGATTTCCCGTTTCCATCTCTAACTTCAGATGTACTGGGGTCGCTGGTGCTGCATCTGGCTAGCCAGCTGTCCTCACCCGCGCAAAAGCGGGTCATGAAGCTTGTTAATGCTGCCATTGTTCTCGGCTTTTCTTGGCCGAGGTGTCTGGCAAGCCATTCGTCACGGACGCTATGCTTAAAAGCTACCAAGGCTTCGGCGTCTGGACAATCGACAATTTGGTTCTTTTTAGTAAGAAACCTGTTCCAAAGCTTTCGGGCTGACTCTCCGGACTGTTGAGTTATATGACTCAAATCATCCGCGTCCGGAGGTCGGACATAAGTCCCTTGAAAATTTGCCCGAAAAGCGTCTTCGAGCTCTTCCCAGCTTCCAATGGAGTTTTCGGGGAGGCTTTTAAGTCAGTGACGAGCTGGCCCTTTGAGCTTGAGGGGTAAGTATTTGATGGCGTGGAGATCATCTCCTCGAGCCATATGGATATGGAGGATATAGTCCTCAATCCAGACCCCAGGGTCTGTTGTTCCGTCGTACGCCTCTATGTTTACGGGTTTGAATCCCTCTGGAAATTCATGGTCCAACACCTTATCGGTGAAACATAGGGGGTGTGCGACACCCCTGTATCTGGGTGTACCGCGTTGTTCGGATGTTTGTTGTGTTACATCGTATGCTGGGGCGCGCTTGCGTGGTCCGTAGATGGATCTGGTTGCGCCGTCTTTTTGGTGCGAGCCCTCGCGTGGATCGCGTATTGGCTTGTGAGTGGCGTTGTTTGCCACTCTATGTTGGCCGTGAGGTCGTCTATCCGGCCAGGTGGCTGTTTTGATTTTTGGTTGTGGGGGGTCTGAGGCCTCCTCATCGAATTCAGGTAGCAACTTCCGCTTTGGGTAGCTCTTGGTGGGGCGATTGTCGCCGTACTTCGCTGCTGTGTTGAGTACTTTACTCCATCTGATTTGGAGTGTGTCCTGCGCAGCCTTAAGCCTTTGCTTCTGCTTTTTCAGACTCCTCGCGGTGGCAGCAAGCCTTTGACAGGCATTCTGCTTCTCCGGGTGCCTGTCCGGCGTTATGTCGTCCGAACTATTATCTTTGACAGAATTGGTTTGTTCGGTTTGATTCTCCGTATTGCCGTGGTTCGGCAGTGGTTCGCCCTGCTCCAACGCTGGGTCTGTATGATCGTTATTTCTGCCGAGGCGGGATTTGGGGCGTCGCTTGCGCCGCCGCTTTGGCTGCTTCTCGAGGGAACAAGCCTTCGGTGCGTCCTTCCGTTCCCCGTCGTCATCTTCTTTTGGTGTGCCCACCATGTATACGTCATATGATGAGGTGGACGTCCAGCGCCCTGTGGGCGGTGGTTCCGCTTCGCCTCCCGCATCGTCGTCCATACCGTCGATGTCTTCGTAGTCAAAACCGGTGGATCTCGGGTAGGGGGTCCCGAACTGTGCATCTAGGCCGGATGGTAACAGGAGGCAGGGGACACGATGTTTTACCCAGGTTCGGGCCCTCTTGATGGAGGTAAAACCCTACGTCCTGATTGACTAATATTGATGATATGGGTAGTACAAGAGTAGATCTACCACGAGATCAGAGGGGCTAAACCCTAGAAGCTAGCCTATGGTATGATTGTATGTTGTGATTGTTGTTTGACGGACTAAAACATTTCGGTTTATATAGACACCGGAGAGGGTTAGGGTTACACAAGGTCGGTTTCAAAGGAGGAGATATCCATATCCGTATTGCCTAGCTTGCCTTCCACGCCAAGTAGAGTCCCATCCGGACACGAGACGAAGTCTTCAATCTTGTATCTTCATAGTCTAACAGTCCGGCCAATGGAGATAGTCCGGCTGTCCGGAGACCCCCTAATCCAGGACTCCCTCACTTACACTAGCCGATTTTATGTTAACATTTACATGGATTTTTTTAATTGATCAAACAGTACAAGTGTTAGATGTAACTATAGTAATTCGGATGAGAATGAGCAAATTCCTTTTCCTTACAGAAAAGACACAGCCTCTTCGTTGATCTAAAAATAACCCACGCAACCACTCTCAACCCTAGCCGCCAAGTCTCTCCCCACACCGCCACATCGGCCTTCCTCCTCTTTCCTATTCGGTATCCTCGGCGGCGGCAAGAAGAGTGGGAACTCGTCCTTCCTTTTTTTCTTTCCTTATGTTCTGTTCCCTAGCGACATCAGTGAGGTAGTGGCGGTGATGTCATGTCAAAGGTGTCTTCGATCTCTACCTACCTCGATGATATTCAATCCAGTGCATGCGAAGGGCCTGAGAGAGTTTGTGTCCCTGAATATGCTGGTCTCTTGAGATCTTAGCAGTTGGTGTGTCCTTCAAGAAGAGCAATCAGCTGGCCATTGGTGCAACGACTTCAACATATTCTTTTGTTTCGTTTTGCGGCATGGCTCTATTTCTCAAACCCTCTGGACCGATGTAATGGATTGCAAACTTGTTAAGGGGGGGGGGGGGGGTGACGCTCCAAACTTGTTGGGGGGGGGGGTGCAACACAAGATTAGAGAGGTCCACGCTATTAAAAAACATGTTATAGACAAGACACACAATGTTTTGTCAACGAGGTTCACCATCACGGCTAATCCCGAGGCATTGATTATGGGCACATCTTCCAATGTACCAATCACATTGTACAAAACCAAGACAAGATCTCGAGGCCACCAGACAACGCTCCAACGACCATGGTGACCTTACATACCGTTTCTCTCGTGATCTCTGTCTTAGTCAAAGTTGTGTCTCATCTATTTTTGACTACCCGCAGTGACCTTACATACTAATCTCAGGTTACACGTGTCCATCTCAAACACCTAACCCTCCGTGTACGCCAAATCTGACTTCAGCCCAATACACATATTCAACATAATTTTAACACCCGCTGCCAACGGAAGCACGACAGCCTAGAATGTATCCGATCGTTGCATCAGTGTTATGTTCTCTCTGTGTTTGAGAGAAGTTGTAATATACTCTATCTGTCTCGAATTACTTGTCGCGAAAATGGTTGAATCTAGATGTATTTTTAGTTCTATATACATTCAATTCTATCAATTTCTGCCACAAGTAGTTGGGGCGGAGGGAGTATTATTTACTGTACCTTTTTTTTGCGAGCACTGGTACTTGTATTATTGCACTACAGCCTTTGCCTTTTATCTGAAAACATAAACGGATAAGAACCAAGTGAGAGGTTGATATTTGGTCACTTGATAGCACCTGTGTAACCGTTCATAAAATGAAAATGAGGCTACTAACTAAAGTCTTTGCCCTATCAATTTATCAACAGTGGTCGCCTGCGGTCACTCTCACGAACCGATAAGAACGAAGCGACAGAGGGTGGTGCGTGGTCTGCGCCGTCTCGAAGAACCAATTCCGGCCGTGCAGTTGCGAGAAGTGAGGTCAATTCCATCGCGGGACCTCATTATGTCCGGTTCTGTCTGTTTAAGATAAAAGAGACAAAAAGACGGCCTAGCACGTGATGGACCGGACTCATCTTGTCTGTTTTGTGTCTCGACCGATCCATTTCGAGCGCAAACTTGCAAGGGATTTGGGTCGCGTCAGACACCAAACGGACGCGCGCCTCGTCCGCGTCGGGGCCGCGTGGCAGGCGGCCACCTACCTCCCACCCGCCCACATCAATGCGCACGAGCAGGCGGCCCCACCTGTCATCCGCACATCGGACGGTCGCCGTCCTTCTTTAAGTGGGAAGCGTGGACCGGTCGTCGTCCATACTGCCCCACGCCATCCCGCGGCCTCCTCGAAACCCGACAGCGCCGAACCCTAGCCGAAGCCATCCATTGTCCTCGAGCTCGCCGGCCGGCCACCTCGCCATGGGTTTCTGGAACCGGAAGGGGAAGCACGACCGTGAGGCCGGCTCCTCCTCGGGGCGCCGCCGCGGCTCCGTGAAGAAGAAGGAACCCGCGTCTCCGCCGCGCTCCTCCCGTCGAGCCCCCGCCTCGGCCCCCTTCACCATCAACCCTAGGCCCGTCGGCGAGCACGACCGGCAGTACCTCGCGGCGGACGTGTGCCGGAGGTACTGGGAGACGAGGACGCCGGTCCCGTGGAGCGACGTCCACCTCCCCAACGGATGGCACCTCAGCGCCAACCGGGTCCCGATCCCTCCTGTGCCGGCGAGCGGCCGCGCGCGCCGCGATGAGATCGAGCGCCGCCGCCGCCTCCTCCCCGACGACCTGTTCTACGACGACAGGTACGCCCCAGATTCCGACGTCTGGGACACGTGGCTCCGAGACGAGCACGACACGCGCCGCACGTCATACTTCGCCGGCACGGTGTCGGGGCCGCGGCGGCCACGTCGAGAGGTGCGCGTGCGCGGCCTCACGCCCACGCTGCCGCCTTCCCCGTCTCCGTCACCACCTCCACCTCCTCGCATGACAATGGAGGAGGAGGCCCGGCTCGTGCAGCGTGTCATGGACGACTCCATGTACACCCACGACGAGCGCCAATGGGACGGCTTGGAGGAGGCGATGGCACTCTCTGCCGCCGGCGATACGCCTTCCCCGAGCTGCAAATGGTGGCCGTGAAGGAGGAGAGGAGGGAGGAGGCGATGGAGGAGGAGCCGGTGGCCGCATTCCACCCCGGCCTGGTGGGCCAGGGGTGGGGCTAGTCCTGCACTGCTCCGGAGATGACCGCCGCCGTGGGCGTGAACTGGTGCGCCACTCCGCCGCGGTCATCGGAGCGGGAGGCGTCGCCACGGGAGGAGGTCGTGCAGGCACCTCCCGCCGTTCAGCCCGCCCCGTCTACCATGCACCGCCGGCCCACCTCTGGACGCCGCCGGCCTACGTGGACCTCGTCAGCGACGACGACGACGCAACGACCACTGAAGACGGCGACGGCATCGAACGGGCACGAGCAGGAGCGCGCTGGCGGCGGCCGTTTTTTATTTTTTTTATGTTTAATTATGTCTAGTTGGAAGTGAAAACTGGACCGTTTTGTGGTCATGGACCCTAATTAAGTTTTAAGTTTTTTAAACTGCGTTTATTTACCTTTTTAAGTCATTTGTTTACGTTTTTATGTTTTTTTTAATCACGTCCAACACGGACAAGAGTTGAGGTGCGGTCATGCGATGGGCACACGCACAACCCAACGAACAGAGACGGACATGAATGAACCCATCGACGCCCTAAAAGAACAGAAACCGGCCAAAACGGACGTCCGTTTTAGATCGCGCGATGGAGTTGGCCTGACGAAGCGATCGACAGGAGCGACAGGAGATTGTGTGTTTTGAACAGAAACCATTGTTCAGCGTGGCATGTAGCGACAACACAGGTCGAGGATTGATGTGACCGTTTTGCTCGCTGCTGCAAAGTCGGCTTGGTTTCGGCAGCTTTCCTTTACAAAGCACCGTCACCAAACTTCAGGTTTTGGCAATTGGCAGATATTTTTGCAGGTAATAACGGAGTGCTCGCCAAGTTACACGTGCGCGTGTTAACAACTTTCGGGCCCATGGTGACGGGGCACGACCAGCGGCGCCGTTAGTCTTAAAAAAAGAAGGGGGAAAAAAGGCGGCGCCGCCGTAATCCTACGAGAAAGATGCTCGCTGCAGCTTTCTGTCGACTGTGTAGTGCAAGGGGCTCTGAACTTATGCTATGTCACACTAAACCATTCTCGATGGTGCGCACTAATTACAAGTGCGTCTGTGTTGACAGTACAACCGCTGGTGGTTAGTTTGTTCACACGTGACCTTTGAAGTTCTTAATGCATCCTTATTTGTCTTGTTAAGTAAACAGTGTATGTAATCCTGGAGCCCGTTCATGCATGCATGTAGGGCGATGTTGCAGTCGCACCATCAGAGGAGAGGCCGGGCAGGCAATGGTGTGTGACCAAGCCAGCATATACACATGGATGTTTTCCTCCGTAATTAGATCATCTACAGCCGGACTCAGCAAATCCGGCCCCTCTTTTATAAAAAAAAATGCAAATCCGGCTCCTGAAATATTCGCGGACGCGCCCGGATGCGTCCACATGCACTAAGCGGGCACTCTTTATATCTATGTCTTCACACCCACGTATCTCATATTCCGTCCCTTATATTCATATACTAAACCATGCAATATTGATAGAAACTACTTAGATCATGAGCGAACATATAAATGCACAATGGGTTCATCAAAAGATAACAGCCGGATCATCGAAAGACAATCAAAGTTTACATAATACAGATAATACGACGGACAAGTTCAAACTACAACTAAAAACTTGAAAAAAGACAGATTTTACCACTTCCTTGCTGGCCCTTTGCCCTTTCGGTCGCCGGCGCAACTGTAGGACTCCGCGGTAGGAGGTGGGTCCATGTCGGAGCCGTCGGACCCGTCAGAGGAGGTGAAATCAGAGATGACGATGAAGCCTTGCAAGCGTCGAACGACACGGTCTTGCTTACGCTTGAGCTTGGCCACCCTCGCCGCCTCCCTCGCTGCATCCACCACCTCCCGCTCAGATTGCTCAATGTCGAGTCGGAGCTGCTTGGCGTTGAGCCTCTGGAGCCGTCGGGTCTTCGTCTCCGCCTCAGTCAGTGATCGGCGGCACGCATACTCAAAGAAGAAAATTCCTTATTTGACACTATCTTAAAATCTGCTTCCTTATTTGACACTGGAAAAAATGCCTTTCCTATTTGACACAAGTTCTAAATTTTATTCCTTATATGACATTTTCGTTCATTTTGAGCCTAAATGACATCTGAAAAGACTTTTTTCCCCCTCATATGATGGGGGGCAATAGCGCACACACGCAGCACCAGTGCGAGGGCAGGAGCACACACGCAGCAACACACACACATGCACCAACACACACGCGCGCACACACACGCAACAACACGCACGCGCACGCACACACACACACACGCAGCAACACACATGTACGCGCACACACACGCAGCAACACACACGCACGCATCACACACACATACACACACACGCGCGCGCGCAACAGCAGCACACACGCAGGCAGCACATAGGCACGCAGCACACACACACACACACGCAACAGCAGCACACACGCAGGCAGCACATAGGCACGCAACAGCACACACACACACGCACGCGCGCGTACACACGCAGTAGCAAACACACACGCAGCGGCACACATGCACACACACATGCAGCAGCAGCACACATGTGCGCGTGCACCCACACACGCAACAGCACACACGTGCACACACATACCGCATGAGGGGCAAAATCATCTTTTCAGGTGTCATTTAGGCTTAAAATGAACGGAAGTGTCGTATAGGGAATAAAATTTAGAACTAGTGTCAAATAAGGAAGAAAAACTTTTCCAGTGTCAAATAAGGAACTAGATTTTAAGACAGTGTCAAATAAGAAATTCTCTCTACTCAAAGAGGCAGTCCTCCTCGTCGGGCACCCGACGCCGACGGGCAGACTGCACAGACCCGTCAAACCCGCCCTGCCATCTCCCTTGCCCTCTGCCTCTCGCGGCGGGTACCTCGTGCCTCCGACTCAAGAGTATGCATCCGCGACGTCAGCTGAGCGGGCACTAGAACCCACCGTTGCCCGCGCGGAGCAGCATCCGGAGGTGGAGGAAGCTGTCGGGCGGGAGGAGCAGATCGGGCAGGCCTCGCAGATCGGGCGACGGGGGGCTTTTGCACCAGACCCGGAGCTGCCGCCCGTATCGACCCGCGAGAGCTCGAGCGCGATACGGAGCGCCAACTCCTCCTCGTCTCCAGAGTTGCTGTCGGAGTGGCTGGCGGTGCTAGACATGCTCACCGGTGCTAGGGATTTGGCAGATTGGAAAAATGGGAGCGTCGGGGAGGGGAGGGAAGGGGAGCGAAGTGAGCTAGGGTTTCTACCGTGCAGGGTTTTTTTGGGTCGGGGGTGGGCCAGGCTGATGTGGCGGGCGTGCCCGGGTGTGCTCAGGCCGTCTCATATTCGCCCTAAATGCGGGGCGGATATGAGGGGTGCCGGTCAACCCGGGCGTTTGAGGCATGTTTGAGAGTTCTGGTTGAGTCGCTATTTTATGACCGGTCGGTGATTGGACGGCCTACCCAGACGTATGAGACAGATATAGGTCACCCGGCCGTAGACGCTCTTAGGCCTCTTCCAATGCAAATGTGCTTAGATGAGGTGCTAAGTGCATTAAATACCTTAGCAACTCAACTCCCTAATACATGGGTGCTTAACTAGCTGTTGCTAAGCTCAGTTTATTTAATGAGTTAGCACCTAAAATCTTTCATGCATTGGTCAAACTGTATTATTTAAGTGGTTTGTCTAGGTTTACGCGCTTGGCATTGGTTCTTTCTGGGGTCATCAAACTGCTCTCTTTCTTCCTTAATTGTTGTGCCATGTCATTTTTTTACTTAGACTGGTCATAGTGGGGAGTAAATTAGTATCATTGGTGGTCTCATTTATTACTATGCATGACACATAGTAGTACCACATTTATTATGTTACGGTATCTATCTATATTACTATAACCATCTCTATCTTCTTTAATTGCCCGCCACATAAGCTTGTTTGCTAGTCCCAAGTATATGATACTTCCTCCGTCCGAAAAAACTTGTCATCAAAATGGACAAAAAGGGGTGTATCTAGAACTAAAATACATCTAGATACATCCCCTTTTATTCATTTTGATGACAAGTATTTTCGGACGGAGGGAGTACTACTTAGGGCATCTCCAATAGTTTGTATGTTAGCTTGTTGGTAAAATATGCCATGTCATCAACCAACACCTTAACATACAATAACTCCAATGGGTTGTATCTAGTTTGCCCAATAGGGTGTGAGATAATAAATGGGGTGCTCTCTCATTCTACATTGAAACTTGTGCAATCGGTGTTGGTTCATGTACGTACAACATTCCTCTCTTTCTTTATTTATTGTATGACACATTATCAAAAATCCTATGTGGCAAAGTCTATCAACAACTATCTTACAATCATTGGAGATGCCCTTATGTTATCTCCACTATGGCCAGTCTTATGTAACATGCTTAGCACCTATCCACCATGAAGCACTCGAAAAGGGCCTTATATATATACTTATACAAAGCAAAAGGCTCGTTTGGCGAGAAGGCACTGTGATCGATCGGGCATGCGGTGCGTCCTGCCAGTGGCGAGCATGCATGCAAAAGCGCTGGTTGTCCGGAGCCGTTAATAAAACAACAAACTGTCCCTAATCGGTCACGTGTTGAATTCGCGAGTCGATCGACTTACACGGCGATACTCCGTTTGGAAATAATCGATTCACAGCCCCAGAAATTTAACACGCGCAGCCAGAAATTTAGCCCATTCCCCAAGTGGCCAAGGGGAGAGTGAGGAAAAAAAACGTGAAGCTTAAAGAAACGGACAGCGACGGAGCCAGCAGGGAATTGGCTCAGCACGCGATCACCACTATAAATTCCACTCACGACGCATCCGTTGGCCACAGCCACATGTGTCCAAACTAATTGAGCCCAGGCCACGGAGATCCGTAACCGCGAGACGTCGACGGCGGCATGGGCGCCGAGGCAGCCACCCCGCCGGCCGTGCTCCTCGTGCCGTTCCCGGCGCAGGGCCACGTCACGCCCATGCTGCTCCTGGCGCGCGCCCTCGCCGCGCACGGCGTCGCGGCCACCGTCGCCGTGCCGGACTTCATCCACCGCCGCATCGCTCGGACGACGGCCGGCAACGACGACGACCACGATGGCGGCGGCGGCGTGGCGCTGGCGTCCATCCCCAGCGGCGTCGCGGACGTCGGCGACGGCGACCCGCCGGGGTTCGCGGAGTTCGGGCACGCCATGGAGCACCACATGCCCGCGCACCTAGAGCGGCTGCTGGCGCGCCGGCGCGTGGCCTGCGTGGTGGTGGACGTGCTGGCGTCGTGGGCCGTCCCCGTGGCCGAGCGGTGCGGCGTGCCGGCGGCCGGGTTCTGGCCAGCGATGCTCGCGAGCTACCGCGTCGTGGCCGCCATCCCGGAGCTCATGGAGGAGGGGCTCATCTCAGAATCTGGTACGCCATGCTTGGGGTGGTTCCCTTCCTTCCTTCCTTCCTTCCCGAACGTAGGCACACCGCGCACCACCGTAGCTCGCACGCGCGCGTAACATGGTTAGAGTTGACCTGGCGACCGGGAAAACTAAAGCTTAACATATTTTAATTCTAAAACAAAGTACAGTATATATAGGGTTAAGAACTTTTTAAGATCCTTGATCTTGCATGCTTGGTGCGGCATGCATGCCACACGCCCCCACATGCTTTTGTACGTACGGTCGCAAGTTGCAACAAAAGTGTTAGCGGTACGTCAGGCATGATCCTAAATCTAAGGCTCGAAGCACTACGTACGATGCTCCCCCCCAGATAGAAATATGTGTCTCCGGGATCTAGCCATCTCCACACACACCACACCATACTCATCAAACATCTCGGCTTAATTAGATGAGATCATGAGAAGAGCTAGCTCCACAACATATATATTCACCTTGTGAGGAAAGGAAAGTTGATGATATGATATATGTCCGGCCGGAAACCATGAAAATCACAGAAACTATTCATGATCTACGCATGCATATGTTAGCAACCACACTGAACATGCCAGGAGGATAAGTGGCGTGCGTTCAGTCGGTGGATCTTGGAACCGTTACGTACAACTCGTCCGTTGGGGTATTTTCTACAGCTGCTTGGAGAGTTGATGAATGGCCAAACATGATTGGGTTGGGCATGTGAAAATATAAGTCGGGGACCCGTCTTTCTTTTCGTTCGGTCCCTCTACAGCCGAGTGCTGTGTGGATCTGATCCATCTTGTCTTGGGGCCGGCCAGGGCCAGCAACACATTCGAGTATTTGTGAGGCAGCCTTTTTGTAGCTGATCATACTTGGCCCAGATGGCAACTCACCAAGTTGACCCTTCCCCCTCGGCAAATCGGCAGTCGACACATGATCGGTTCTTACTCACCAAGGGAGGGTATAATATCACGGCGAGATGTGCATGCATCATGCAGTACGCTCGCACATGTAGAAAGGATAATATTTAACGAATAATTGATGCTTGAGTCGCCTCGGCCGATTAACAGATCTTGTCGAATCATTTGGGCGATTGATTTTTTGCCCCTCTTTTTACGTCTGTACTAGCAATTTGTGGGATCCATGCACGGGTTTTTCCGTGGTAGAGAAACTAAATCAGCTGCATGCGTCCTTTTTTCTTTAGACATAGACACAAGCTATTGGACGAACCAACCTGGGCCCTCTGGCTGGCTGGCTCGTGCAGTACATTGTAACCTTTTCCCATATATGCATCGGGGAATAGTCTTTCTCTTCGGATTACGGTTGTGGTGTAGCAACCAGATGATGCGGAAGACGACAACACGATCGACTTGGCCTGACCGGTCGATCCAATCCATCAACCGGTCCAGAAGAGCAATCACGTACTGACGTACAGGCAGTACATGTACTACATCAAGCGATGTGACGGCAGTTGCCAACTCGGTCGGTCCCTTGGATCGGATGAGCTTCGTCTGCATGATTGAACGTCACCAATCAGCCCACGTGGGATGGAACTTACAACTTGTGGGCGGCCTGAGTTTCCACACTATGCGTGCGTCCGTGTTACTTCGATCTAGCTAGTGCACAGCATATGTCGGCACGAGTGCACCGCATGCATGCACGCATGCAGTAGAATCGATGAGTTTTGCATCTCACTAATTCACCCGTCGATTTTTACCAACGTGCAGGTGCCCCTCAATCATCGCTGAATCAGTCCGACGACGACGGGCTCAGGCAGGGCAAGATGCTTCGAGCCCTCAACATATTGCCGGCAGAGGTAGAGCTCAAGAACGGTGAGCTGCCATGGCTCGTGGGCGACTCGGCCACCCAGAAATCGAGGTTCGCGTTCTGGCTGCGGGCTCTGCACCGCGCGCGGAGCTTCCGATCCGTCCTCGTCAACTCCTTTCCCGGCGAGGCCGGCGGTGTCGCCGCCGCAGACGACGGCCACCCGGCGCGGCAGGGCCCGCGGGTCCTCCCGGTGGGGCCGCTGCTGGCGGCCGGCGGGGGCGACACCAGCACGGAGCAGCGAGCGAAAGGCGACGGGCCCCCGGTGGCACCGTGCAAGCAGCAGCAGCCCAGCAGCATGTGGCAGGCAGACTCGACGTGCATGGGCTGGCTGGACAGGCAACGTGCGGCGTCAGTGGTGTACGTCTCCTTCGGCAGCTGGGTGGGGCCGATCGGGCCCGAGAAGGTCCGCGAGCTCGCGCTGGGGCTAGAGGCCACCGGCCGGCCCTTCCTGTGGGCGCTCAGGAAGGACCCGTCGTGGCGCGCGGGGCTCCCCGACGGCTACGCCGACAGGGTGGCCGCCGCCGGCCGCGGCAAGGTGGTGGGCTGGGCGCCGCAGGAGGAGGTGCTCACCCACGGCGCCGTCGGCTGCTACCTCACGCACTGCGGCTGGAACTCCACCGTCGAGGCCATACGGCACGGGGTGCGGCTGCTGTGCTGCCCCGTCTCCGGCGACCAGTTCATCAACTGCGCCTACATCACCCGGGTGTGGGGGATCGGGATCAGGCTCGGCGGCGGCATGAGCAGGGACCAGGTGAAGGACTGCATCGAGAGGGTCATGGAGGGCAAGGAAGGGAGGCGTCTGCAGGAGAAGATGGACGGGCTGAGGGAGAGAGTCGTGACGGCCGAGGCGACGAGCTTGGCGCAACGGAACGTCAAGTCCTTCGTAAACGAAATTAGGAGGGACCATCCTCCTTTGTCGATGCAGATGTACAACATATTGTAGAGGTCGAACACTTTTGTGCCTATCTTGTACATTATCATTTTAGACATAATGCTTAGATGAGCCCGGCTTAATATGACTTCATAAAAGCCCTAAACGGTCCGCAACCGTGAACCGCGGCGGCGTCGCTCCCTTGGGCCGGCTCGGGCGAACCCTAGCGGCGGTGCCGCCGCCACCCCCTCCCCCCTACTCCAGCCCCTCCCCTCGCTGTTGTTGTGCAACCTCGGCGGGCAAAGCCCGCACGGCGGCTGACGGCGGCAGGCCCTCTCCTCTTGCATTGGGAGATCCCTCATTGGCGCGGCGCTTGGCCCTGGACGAGGCGTCCAGCCGGCGGCAGGTGGACACCGGGGCCCCGGGTCCTGGGGGTGGCGTGCTGGCTTTTGTGGCTATTGGGGCAGCACGGCGGCCGATTGTGGCAGGGACTAGTGGCGGATTGGCTATGGCGGCGCTGTGGATCTGAACTGGCGTGGTGGCCATGGCTAGGCGGCTCGGTGGTGGTCGGGTGGAGTGGGAGCGGTGCGGGAGCGACGTGGGGGCTGGCAGTGCACTGCTGGCACGGAGGGCTGTGCAGTCGGCCTGCTCTGGCTCGGCCGGATCTGGCCGCCTTGGCTGCTGGTGGCGTCGAGGCTCCCGTCGTTGCTCCAGTGCTGGTACGTTGGGGCAGTGGCCCCTGGCTGCGGTGGACTCGCTGTCGGGTGGTAGGTGCGACATATGTCAACGGGTGGCTTATCATTGTGGGAGCCAATAAGACGTCGCCGGTGCCTGAAAACGGGATGAGGCGAAGACAAGCTCGCCGGCGTACTTTACCCAGCTTCAGGGCTCTTCGTGGAGATAACACCCGTACTGCTGCTCTGCGGGGTCTCCGCATGATCACTAGATGAACAAGTAGCTACACAATGCTCCTTGAGCTATTTTGGTGGAAGGAGGAAGAAGGGCACGGCTAGCTTGCTTCTTCTCCTCCTATGGTGTCTAAGACTAGCTTGGGGGTCGAGCCCTTTGCATGGGTGCACCGGGGGGTTTATATAGGCCTACCCTCCGGGGGTACAATGGTAATCTGGCTGGACGCGGGGCCCAGCTGTCTGTGACCGTGCTCGCCGGCTTCCGCGCCGGCAGCTGGGGCCCACCGACTGGTGGGTCCCGCCGGCTGCCGGTGCCTTGGTCGACAGGCAGGCCCCACTGTCCAGGGCCTGGTCGGTGGCTGGTTACTGTTGCTCTATGCTGATGACGCGTGATTGGTCGGGGTAAGCGTGGCTACAGTACCGCCGCCCTGGCGGGCGATTACTGTAGTCCCACCGTGTCTTGTCTTCTTAATGGGGCGTCTCCTTCGAGGAGAATGGCAGGCCGGCTATGGGGGGCCAGCTCTCCATCTGGCTGACTTGGGAGGAGGTGCGGCCGCCTTCGGCATCTCTCTGCCCGAAGGGGCCCACCGCCTCGGGGGCCACGCCGGTGGCCCGTCGTGGACGGCGTCAGGGTCGCCGTGGCAATAGTGCCGCGCCGGGCGGGTCGTGGTCACCCGTACGGCGCACTGTGCTGGGCGTGCTTCGGGTTTTGGGGTGGCAGGCTTTACTGTAGCCACGCCCTGCTTCATCATTGCTGGGTGGACGCGGACTTCGCGGGTACGATCTTGACTGCTTTATGGGAGCCGGCTTCTTGGAGTCGGCCTCCTTGCGGCCGGCTTCTTGAAGTCGGCCCTCCCACGGCCTCCTTCATGAGGGCAAAGGGCGGGCCGCCCCCCCCGAAGCCGGCCTAGAAGATAGCCGGCTGGGGGAAGGCGGCTCCAGGTCTTGAGTTCTTTGAGAGCCGGACGGGCTCGTAATTTTCTCAGAAGGGCCAGGGGAAGCCGGCTAGGCTATCCATGGCTATTTACTCCGACAGTAGTCCCCGAAGCTGGACGAGCTTCGAGGCGGACAGAGGGACGAGAAGCTTGGTCAGCTTCTTATCCCGAGGAGCCGGCTTTGCTGGTGTAGGTCGTTTTCAGAGAGCTCTCGTATCTTGCGGTCAGGATGGTGGCTGACTTGCATGCTGATCGCGGGCCCCCCGTGGGCCACGTGGCGGCGGAATCCTGCCCACGCACGCGCGCGACGGGACGCCGCCGCAGGCCCGGGCCCGCCACTCCCTGGCCTCGGCCCGAGCGCTGATCTTCTGCGGCCCAGGGAGACGGCTCGCCTTCCAGTGGCACCTTGAATTCGCCATTAGGGCGCAATAAACGCGGGGCGTGGGGGAAGTGGGCACGATCGATCCCCACGTTACCCCACACCGCGCCTCCTCGGCTCCGCCACCCGAGCCTACAAGTAGGGGGAGGAGGGGGAGAGGCAGAGGCTCGCTCGCTCTCCCACACTCCGTCCCTCCTCGTCTTCCTTCTTCTTCTTCTTCCTCTTGCTGCCGTTGCAGCTTCTCGCCGTAGCACCCCCACCGTGCCCTGCACCATGGCGTTATCAAGCTCATGGGACGGCTCCAATGTCGACAATGAGCAAGTGGAGTTCCTCTGCCTGACGTGGCGCCTGCCCGACGCCAATCTTGTGCAGGTTCGCTTGGCGCCCGCGACGGAGGTCTCGCCGGAGCCGGAGGAAGGCGAGCGGGTCGTCTTCCGCTCGCACTTCCTGCGCGGCTTCGGCCTGCTGGCGAGCGGATTTCTGCGCTCCTTCTTGGAGTTCTACAACTTGCAGCCGCACCATCTCGCGCCCAACGCGGTGATGCTTGTGTCGGCCTTCGTCTCCCTCTGCGAAGGCTTCCTGGGCGTGCTCCCCACGCTGGAGCTCTGGGGAGAGCTCTTCCAGAGCAAGCTCGGCACCGTCACCGCCGGCGTGCCTGCCCCCTGCGGAGCCTACATCGCCATGAGGAGGTCAGGCGATAACAATCCGTTCCCCCTCATCCCTCTAATCCAGTCGGTGAAGATCTGGCAGAAATCATATTTCTACGTGAAGAACGCCGGCTCGCCCCCAAGAGGAGACAACGTCAACTTGCCGGCCTACGTAGACGGCCCGCCGGCTGGGAGGCAGCCGTCATGGAGTTACCGGTCCAAGTCCCTGTCTCCGGCTGGGAACGCCGCCATCTCCCGGCTTCGGGTGATGATCCAGTCGGAGGGTCTGCGCGGATCCGATTTGGTGGCCGCCTTTGTGGAGCGCCGGATTCTTTCTCTTCAAAGTCGGCCCCACATGATGTGCCAGATGAGTGGCCGTTTCGACCCAAGCTGGCTGAGCACACGGGAAATGCCGCACGCGGAGGTGGCGCTCATGGTCAATTATATCGCCAACTGCAAGCTCGCCGGGGATTGGCGATACGGCAAGGCGCCGTACTCTTGCGCCAATCCTCCGCCTGTGGTAAGCTTCTTTCTCTATCTTCTTTTTGTTGTCAGCCGACTCCATGATGGCCGGCTTCTGATTAGCCGGTTTTTGTTAGCAGAACCCCCTTCTTCCGCCGCCGGCTGGGGCGGCAGGGATCGAGCGTTAGTACGCCCCCGATCGCACGGTGGACGATGTTGACGACCCGGACTTGGGGGCGACCGCCATGGAGGAGGTCGTCGTGGGGGACAACATCGAGCCCGGAGGCATGGGGCTTTCCACCAGCTTCGAGGACTGGCCGGACGACACCGACGCCGAAGAAGTCCCACGTCGCCAGCCGGCGCCCGACCGCCAAAGCGCGGGCTCGTCTGCCGCGCCGGCTGCAGGCGGCGGCGCTCCGAAGCGCCGGGCCGCGTCAGCTCTCTTCGGCAATCGGCCAAAGAAGTCCAAAGCTTCCGCCGCGGCGACGAAGCGAGACGAGGCAGCTGCGAAGGCGGCCCGCTTCCGGAAAGCGGTGAAGCAGCCCCAGACGGTCTCGGCGTAAGCATCCAACTGTTTGTATGCTTGTTTTGGTGTGTTCTTCTGTTCGACTCATCCTTCCTGATTTTCCTCTGTTTTCTGAGCAGGGCGCCGCTTTCTCTTGAGCGGGGCCCAGGCGGCTCCGTCGTCGGGCCGGCCGGAGGGTCTTCAGGCCCCCGCCGCGTGGATCCCCGCGCCGATCTCATGGAAGCCACAGAGCGGAATGCTCGTGAGGCGTGGGAAGAGAGGGAGGCGGCGGATCGGGAGGCGGCTCAAGCGGCGAAGGAGCGGGCCGAGGTGGCGGCCAGGGCTCAGGCGGAGCGGGCAACTGTGGAGACAGAGGCGGAGAGCTCGCGCGACCAACCCCCATTGCTCGCCATCCCACTCCGAACCGTGGCCCCGGACACCCCATTGCCCCTAGCGGAGGAGATCATCCAAGACCCGCCGTCGGTGCAAAGGGAGGAGCTCTTCGAGGTTTTCGCGGGGAGGACGCCGCCGGCCGCGCCAGTCGGCGCGGGCCAAGGTGGCCAGTCGTCGACGGCGCCAATGGAGCCGGCCAGGGGCGCGCCTGAAGTCGGAGCCGGCATTGAAATACAGCCGGTGACGCATCAACGCGCAGGGGGAAACGCCGCTCGGCCGGAGTCGCGCCAAGCCGCAGGCGCCGGCCAGTCGGCGGAGGCCAGCTCTACTACGTCCGGGTGGACTTCTAGCGCGGGGACTGGCGAGCTGAATGTGGCGGCCCAAGAGGTCCGGAGTCGGCTGCGAGCTCAGGCCGCCCTCCTGCAGCAATACATGCAGGAGTTCCTGTCGACGCGAGCCGCCATCCGGGTAAGTTTTTTGCTCTTGACCGCTCTGGTTCCTTGATTTCTTCCGTGGGGGCGCGTCAGCGCATCCACTGGGTGTAGTCCCCGAGATTCGGGTCGACTGCTGCATAGTCGGGTCGGATCTTTCTTGGCGACCGTCTTATCTTTGCTTTCTATCTTGACTTCCAGGAATATCATAATTCCCGTGCTGGCGCCTTCAACTCCCAGGCTCAGGAGTTGGGTCGGAAGATCGACAACCTGGCCAACAGCCGAAGTAAGTGCTTGTTTTTATCTGTTTCCTGTGGGGGCGCGCCAGCGCACCCACTGGGTGTAGTCCCCGAGATTCGGGCCGACTGCTGAGCAGTCGGGTCAGATCTTCCTTGACGACCTTTCCCTTATGGGTTTTTTCTTTTTGTCTTTTGCTCTTTGCAGGAGCCAACGCCGACTTGCGGAAAGAGCTTGGCGAGGCGCAGACCGCCCTTCGTGTCAGGGACGCCGAGTATGCCACCTTGGCCCAGGAGCGTGATCGCCTGGCCAAGAAGCTGGCTGATCAGGAAGAAAGCCACAAGGCGGCCCTGCAGAAGGCGCAGGAGAGCGAGGCCGCCCTGAAGGCGGAGTTTGAGATCGAGGCGGCGAGCTGGGCTGAGACTCGTCAAGCACTGGATGCGGGCTTCGGCCGCATCGAAGACTTGATCGATGGTAAGCTGCTTTTCTCGCCCTTCTTCTGCCTGCTGGCCGCCTGGGGTCGTGGCCTGACTTGTGCTGCCGCCTGTTTTCTTGTGCAGATTACTTTCCCGGCCACTCCACCCTTGCCGCCCAAGCCATCGAGGCTCATCGCGAGGCGCGCCGTCAGGCGGGCGTCAACATCACGCCGGACGCAAATTGGACGCTGGAGGAGCAGCTCGTGGCCGTCCAAGCGCAGCTGCTGCCGGCCCACCGGATGCTTCACCGGCTTCAACGTGCCGGGGCGCAGGTGCTGGCCGCCCTCTGGTCCGGCCAGACGATCTCCCGCACCCCAAGCCGGACCACCGACTGGCTGGAGGTCGCAGTCGGCCGTTTCGAAGCTTGCAAGGCGTCGGCGGCCTGTCTCGGAGCCGGGTGGGCGTTGGAGTTCGTCCACGCCTGGTACCCAGGGCTGAGCCTGGATCAACTTGTTGGGGAACGCAGTAATTTCAAAAATTTTCCTACGCACACGCAAGATCATGGTGATGCACAGCAACGAGAGGGGAGAGTGTTGTCTACGTACCAACGCAGACCGACTGCGGAAGCGATCACACAACGTAGAGGAAGTAGTCGTACGTCTTCTTCCCGATCCGACCGATCCAAGCACCGTTACTCCGGCACCTCCGAGTTCTTAGCACACGTTCAGCTCAATGACGTTCCTCGGGCTCCGATCCAGCAAAGCGTCGAGGAAGAGTTCCGTCAGCACGACGGCATGATGACGATCTTGATGTACTACCGACGCAGGGCTTCGCCTAAGCCCTACAACGGTACGATCGAGGTGGAATTTGGTGGCAGGGGGCACCGCACACGGCTAAGGAGCGATCTCAAGGATCAAGTTGTGTGTCTTGGGGTGCCCCCCGCCCCCGTATATAAAGGTTGGAGGAGGGGGAGCCGGCCGGCCAGGGAGAGGAGGCGCAGGGGAGTCCTACTCCCACCGGGAGGAGGACTCCTCCCCCCAATCCTAATCCAATTAGGACTCCCGGGGGGGGGGGGGGGGGGGAAAGAGAGAGAAGGGGGGCCGGCCCCCTATCCTAGTCCTACTAGGACTTGGGGAAGGGGGGGGGGGCGCCGTCCAGCTTGGGCTTGTCCCTTTTCTCTTTTTCCACTAAGGCCCAATAGGCCCATTAGTCTCCCGGGGGGTTCCGGTAACCCTCCCGGTATTCCGGTAAAATCCCGATTTCACCCGGAACACTTCCGATGTCCAAACATAGGCTTCCAATATATCAATCTTTACGTCTCGACCATTTCGAGACTCCTCGTCATGTCCGTGATCTCATCTGGGACTCCGAACAACCTTCGGTACATCAAAATGCATAAACTCATAATAACTATCATCGTAACGTTAAGCGTGCGGACCCTACGGTTCGAGAACAATGTAGACATGACCGAGACACGTCTCCGGTCAATAACCAATAGCGGGACCTGGATGCCCATATTGGCTCCTACATATTCTACGAAGATCTTTATCGGTCAGACCGCATAACAACATACGTTGTTCCCTTTGTCATCGGTATGTTACTTGCCCGAGATTCGATCATCGGTATCCAATACCTAGTTCAATCTCGTTACCGGCAAGTCTCTTTACTCGTTCCGTAATACATCATCTCACAACTAACATATTAGTTGCAGTGCTTGCAAGGCTTATGTGATGTGCATTACCGAGAGGGCCCAGAGATACCTCTCCGACAATCGGAGTGACAAACCCTAATCTCGAAATACGCCAACCCAACATCTACCATTGGAGACACCTGTAGTACTCCTTTATAATCACCCAGTTACGTTGTGACGTTTGGTAGTACCCAAAGTGTTCCTCCGGTAAACGGGAGTTGCATAATCTCATAGTTATAGGAACATGTATAAGTCATGAAGAAAACAATAGCAACATACTAAACGATCGGTGTGCTATGCTAATGGAATGGGTCATGTCAATCAGATCATTCTACTAATGATGTGACCTCGTTAATCAAATAACAACTCCTTGTTCATGGTTAGGAAACATAACCATCTTTGATTAACGAGCTAGTCAAGTAGAGGCATACTAGTGACATTCTGTTGGTCTATGTATTCACACATGTATTATGTTTCCGGTTAATACAATTCTAGCATGAATAATAAACTTTTATCATGATGTAAGGAAATAAATAATAACTTTATTATTGCCTCTAGGGCATATTTCCTTCAGTCTCCCACTTGCACTAGAGTCAATAATCTAGATTACACAGTAATGATTCTAACACCCATGGAGCCTTGGTGCTGATCATGTTTTGCTCGTGGAAGAGGCTTAGTCAACGGGTCTGCAACATTCAGATCCGTATGTATCTTGCAAATCTCTATGTCTCCCACCTGGACTAAGTCCCGGATGGAGTTGAAGCGTCTCTTGATGTGTTTGGTCCTCTTGTGAAATCTGGATTCCTTTGCCAAGGCAATTGCACCAGTATTGTCACAGAAGATTTTCATTGGACCCGATGCACTAGGTATGACACCTAGATCGGATATGAACTCCTTCATCCAGACTCCTTCGTTTGCTGCTTCCGAAGCAGCTATGTACTCCGCTTCACATGTAGATCCCGCTACGACGCTTTGTTTAGAACTGCACCAACTGACAGCTCCACCGTTTAAAGTAAACACGTATCCGGTTTGCGATTTAGAATCGTCCGGATCAGTGTCAAAGCTTGCATCAACGTAACCTCTTACGGTGAGCTCTTTGTCACCTCCATATACGAGAAACATATCCTTAGTCCTTTTCAGGTATTTCAGGATGTTCTTGACCGCTGTCCAGTGATCCATTCCAGGATTACTCTGGTACCTCCCTGCTAAACTTATAGCAAGGCACACATCAGGTCTGGTACACAGCATTGCATACATGATAGAGCCTATGGCTGAAGCATAGGGAACATCTTTCATTTTCTCTCTATCTTCTGCAGTGGTCGGGCATTGAGTCTTACTCAATTTCATACCTTGTAACACAGGCAAGAACCCTTTCTTTGCTTGATCCATTTTGAATTTCTTCAAAATCTTGTCAAGGTATGTGCTTTGTGAAAGTCCAATTAAGCGTCTTGATCTATCTCTATAGATCTTTATGCCTAATATGTAAGCAGCTTCCCCGAGGTCTTTCATCGAAAAACTTTTATTCAAGTATCCCTTTATGCTATCCAGAAATTCTATATCATTTCCAATTAGCAATATGTCATCCACATATAATATCAGAAATGCTACAGAGCTCCCACTCACTTTCTTGTAAATACAGGCTTCTCCAAAAGTCTGTATAAAGCCAAATGCTTTGATCACACTATCAAAGCGTTTATTCCAACTCCGAGATGCTTGCACCAGTCCATAAATGGATCGCTGGAGTTTGCATACTTTGTTAGCTCCTTTTGGATCGACAAAACCTTCTGGTTGTACCATATACAACTCTTCTTCCAGAAATCCATTCAGGAATGCAGTTTTGACATCCATCTGCCATATTTCATAATCATAAAATGCGGCAATTGCTAACATAATTCTGACGGACTTAAGCATCGCTACGGGTGAGAAAGTCTCATCGTAGTCAACCCCTTGAACTTGTCGAAAACCTTTTGCGACAAGTCGAGCTTTATAGACGGTAACATTACCGTCAGCGTCAGTCTTTTTCTTGAAGATCCATTTATTCTCAATTGCTTGCCGATCATCGGGCAAGTCAACCAAAGTCCATACTTTGTTCTCATACATGGATCCCATCTCAGATTTCATGGCCTCAAGCCACTTTGCAGAATCTGGGCTCACCATCGCTTCTTCATAGTTCGTAGGTTCATCATGATCTAGCATCATGACTTCCAGAACTGGATTACCGTACCACTCTGGTGCGGATCTCACTCTGGTTGATCTACGTGGTTCAGTAGTATCTTGATCTGAAGCTTCATGATCATCATCATTAGCTTCCTCACTGATTGGCATAGGTGTCGCAGAAACAGTTTTCTGTGATGTACTATTTTCCAATAAGGGAGCAGGTACAGTTACCTCGTCAAGTTCTACTTTCCTCCCACTCACTTCTTTTGAGAGAAACTCCTTCTCTAGAAATGATCCATTCTTAGCAACGAATGTCTTGCCTTCAGATCTGTGATAGAAGGTATACCCAACAGTTTCCTTTGGGTATCCTATGAAGACACATTTCTCCGCTTTGGGTTCGAGCTTATCAGGTTGAAGCTTTTTCACATAAGCATCGCAGCCCCAAACTTTAAGAAACGACAACTTTGGTTTCTTGCCAAACCATAGTTCATAAGGCGTCGTCTCAACGGATTTTGATGGTGCCCTATTTAACGTGAATGCGGCCGTCTCTAAAGCATAACCCCAAAACGATAGCGGTAAATCAGTAAGAGACATCATGGATCGCACCATATCTAGTAAAGTGCGATTACGACGTTCGGACACACCATTACACTGTGGTGTTCCGGGTGGCATGAGTTGCGAAACTATTCCACAATTTTTCAAATGTATACCAAAATCGTAACTCAAATATTCTCCTCCACGATCAGATCGTAGAAACTTTATTTTCTTGTTACGATGATTTTCAACTTCACTCTGAAATTCTTTGAACCTTTCAAATGTTTCAGATTTATGTTTCATTAAGTAGATATACCCATATCTGCTTAAATCATCTGTGAAGGTGAGAAAATAACGATATCCGCCACGAGCCTCAATATTCATCGGACCACATACATCGGTATGTATGATTTCCAACAAATCTGTTGCTCTCTCCATAGTACCGGAGAACGGTGTTTTAGTCATTTTGCCTATGAGGCACGGTTCGCAAGTACCAAGTGATTCATAATCAAGTGGTTCCAAAAGCCCATCAGTATGGAGTTTCTTCATGTGCTTTATACCGATATGACCTAAACGGCAGTGCCACAAATAAGTTGCACTATCATTATTAACTTTGCATCTTTTGGCTTCTACATTATGAATATGTGTATCACTATCTTCGAGATTCAACAAGAATAGACCACTCTTCAAAGGTGCATGACCATAAAAGATATTATTCATATAAATAGAACAACCATTATTCTCTGATTTAAATGAATAACCGTCTCGCATTAAACAAGATCCAGATATAATGTTCATGCTCAACGCTGGCACCAAATAACAATTATTTAGGTCTAATATTAATCCCGAAGGTAGATGTAGAGGTAGCGTGCCGACCGCGATCACATCGACTTTGGAACCGTTTCCCACGCGCATCGTCACCTCGTCCTTTGCTAGTGTCCGCTTATTCCGTAGTCCCTGTTTCGAGTTGCAAATATTAGCAACAGAACCAGTATCAAATACCCAGGTGCTACTGCAAGCTCTAGTAAGGTACACATCAATAACATGTATATCACATATACCTTTGCTCACTTTGCCATCCTTCTTATCTGCCAAATACTTGGGGCAGTTCCGCTTCCAGTGACCAGTCTGCTTGCAGTAGAAGCACTCAGTTTCAGGCTTAGGTCCAGACTTGGGTTTCTTCTCCTGAGCAGCAACTTGCTTGCTGTTCTTCTTGAAGTTTCCCTTCTTCTTCCCTTTGCCCTTTTTCTTGAAACTAGTGGTTTTGCTAACCATCAACACTTGATGCTCCTTCTTGATTTCTACCTCCGCAGCTTTCAGCATTGCGAAGAGCTCGGGAATAGTCTTATTCATCCCTTGCATATTATAGTTCATCACGAAGCTCTTGTAGCTTGGTGGTAGTGATTGGAGAATTCTGTCAATGACGCAATCATCTGGAAGATTAACTCCCATCTGAATCAAGTGATTATTATACCCAGACATTTTGAGTATATGCTCACTGACAGAACTGTTCTCTTCCATCTTACAGCTATAGAACTTATTGGAGACTTCATATCTCTCAATCCGGGCATTTGCTTGAAATATTAACTTCAACTCCTGGAACATCTCATATGCTCCATGACGTTCAAAACGTTGTTGAAGTCCCGATTCTAAGCCGTAAAGCATGGCACACTGAACTATCGAGTAGTCATCAGCTTTGCTCTGCCAGACATTCATAACATCTGGCGTTGCTCCAGCAGCAGGCCTGTCACCCAGCGGTGCTTCCAGGACGTAATTCTTCTGTGCAGCAATGAGGATAATCCTCAGGTTACGGACCCAGTCCGTGTAATTGCTACCATCATCTTTCAACTTTGCTTTCTCAAGGAACGCATTAAAATTCAACGGAACAATAGCACGAGCCATCTATCTACAAGCAACATAAACAAGCAAGATACTATCAGGTACTAAGTTCATGATAAGTTTAAGTTCAGTTAATCAAATTACTTAGGAACTCCCACTTAGATAGACATCCCTCTAATCCTCTAAGTGATCACGTGATCCAAATCAACTAAACCATAACCGATCATCACGTGAGATGGAGTAGTTTTCAATGGTGAACATCGTCATGTTGATCATATCTACTATATGATTCACGCTCGACCTTTCGGTCTCTGTGTTCCGAGGCCATATCTGCATATGCTAGGCTCGTCAAGTATAACCTGAGTATTCTACGTGTGCAAAACTGGCTTGCACCCGTTGTAGATGGACGTAGAGCTTATCACACCCGATCATCACGTGGTGTCTGGGCACGACGAACTTTGGCAACGGTGCATACTCAGGGAGAACACTTCTTGATAATTTAGTGAGAGATCATCTTATAATGCTACCGTCAATCAAAGCAAGATAAGATGCATAAAAGGATAAACATCACATGCAATCAATATAAGTGATATGATATGGCCATCATCATCTTGTGCTTGTGATCTCCATCTCCGAAGCACCGTCATGATCACCATCGTCACCGGCGCGACACCTTGATCTCCATCGTAGCATCGTTGTCGTCTCGCCAATCTTATGCTTCCACGACTATCACTACCGCTTAGTAATAAAGTAAAGCATTACATCGCGATTGCATTGCATACAATAAAGCGACAACCATATGGCTCCTGCCAGTTGCCGATAACTCGGTTACAAAACATGATCATCTCATACAATAAAATCAGCATCATGCCTTGACCATATCACATCACAACATACCCTGCAAAAACAAGTTAGACGTCCTCTACTTTGTTGTTGCAAGTTTTACGTGGCTGCTACGGGCTTAAGTAAGAACTCATCTCACCTACGCATCAAAAACCACAATGATAGTTCGTCAAATAGACTCCGTTTTAACCTTCTCAAGGACCGGGCGTAGTCACACTTGGTTCAACTAAAGTTGGAGAGACAGTCTTCCGCAAGCCATCTATGTGCAAAGCACGTCGAGGGAACCGGTCTCGCGTAAGAGTACGAGTAAGGTTGGTCCGGATCGTCTCAACCAACAATACCGCCGAACCAAAGTATGACATGCTGGTAGGCAGTATGACATGTATCGCCCACAACTCACTTGTGTTCTACTCGTGCATATAACATCAAACCATAAAACCTAGGCTCGGATGCCACTGTTGGGGAACGCAGTAATTTCAAAAATTTTCCTACGCACACGCAAGATCATGGTGATGCACAGCAACGAGAGGGGAGAGTGTTGTCTACGTACCAACGCAGACCGACTGCGGAAGCGATCACACAACGTAGAGGAAGTAGTCGTACGTCTTCTTCCCGATCCGACCGATCCAAGCACCGTTACTCCGGCACCTCCGAGTTCTTAGCACACGTTCAGCTCGATGACGTTCCTCGGGCTCCGATCCAGCAAAGCGTCGAGGAAGAGTTCCGTCAGCACGACGGCGTGATGACGATCTTGATGTACTACCGACGCAGGGCTTCGCCTAAGCCCTACAACGGTACGATCGAGGTGGAATTTGGTGGCAGGGGGCACCGCACACGGCTAAGGAGCGATCTCAAGGATCAAGTTGTGTGTCTTGGGGTGCCCCCCGCCCCCGTATATAAAGGTTGGAGGAGGGGGAGCCGGCCGGCCAGGGAGAGGAGGCGCAGGGGAGTCCTACTCCCACCGGGAGTAGGACTCCTCCCCCCAATCCTAATCCAATTAGGACTCCCGGGGGGGAAAGAGAGAGAAGGGGGGGCGGCCCCCTATCCTAGTCCTACTAGGACTTGGGGAAGGGGGGGGCGCCGGCCAGCTTGGGCTTGTCCCTTTTCTCTTGTTCCACTAAGGCCCAATAGGCCCATTAGTCTCCCGGGGGGTTCCGGTAACCCTCCCGGTATTCCGGTAAAATCCCGGTTTCACCCGGAACACTTCCGATGTCCAAACATAGGCTTCCAATATATCAATCTTTACGTCTCGACCATTTCGAGACTCCTCGTCATGTCCGTGATCTCATCTGGGACTCCGAACAACCTTCGGTACATCAAAATGCATAAACTCATAATAACTGTCATCGTAACATTAAGCGTGCGGACCCTACGGTTCGAGAACAATGTAGACATGACCGAGACACGTCTCCGGTCAATAACCAATAGCGGGACCTGGATGCCCATATTGGCTCCTACATATTCTACGAAGATCTTTATCGGTCAGACCGCATAACAACATACGTTGTTCCCTTTGTCATCGGTATGTTACTTGCCCGAGATTCGATCGTCGGTATCCAATACCTAGTTCAATCTCGTTACCGGCAAGTCTCTTTACTCGTTCCATAATACATCATCTCACAACTAACATATTAGTTGCAGTGCTTGCAAGGCTTATGTGATGTGCATTACCGAGAGGGCCCAGAGATACCTCTCCGACAATCGGAGTGACAAACCCTAATCTCGAAATACGCCAACCCAAGATCTACCATTGGAGACACCTGTAGTACTCCTTTATAATCACCCAGTTACGTTGTGACGTTTGGTAGTACCCAAAGTGTTCCTCCGGTAAACGGGAGTTGCATAATCTCATAGTTATAGGAACATGTATAAGTCATGAAGAAAACAATAGCAACATACTAAACGATCGGTGTGCTATGCTAATGGAATGGGTCATGTCAATCAGATCATTCTACTAATGATGTGACCTCGTTAATCAAATAACAACTCCTTGTTCATGGTTAGGAAACATAACCATCTTTGATTAACGAGCTAGTCAAGTAGAGGCATACTAGTGACATTCTGTTGGTCTATGTATTCACACATGTATTATGTTTCCGGTTAATACAATTCTAGCATGAATAATAAACTTTTATCATGATGTAAGGAAATAAATAATAACTTTATTATTGCCTCTAGGGCATATTTCCTTCACAACTGTGTACTTGGAGGCTGGAAGCCGACACGGAGCTGGAGGAAGTGCGGCCGGCAATCGCCCAGCGCGCCTCGACAATCGCCGAGTGTACCGACATCAGTGTCTTTGTGCCCGAGATCAATGATGATGGCGTTGCCCAGCCGGAGGACTGGTTCGGCCTGGACCCGGCGGTGGGCGAGGACTCGGCCGAGGAGATTGCCTCCAGCGATGAGGGCGAGGATGACGAGGACGAAGACGGCGAAGACGTCGAGCCGGCTAGCGGAACAACCGGCCAGCCTCAAGCTGATCGTGCCTCCTGCAATGAGGCGCGTGGAACCGCGCCCTCTGCAGGAGGCGGTGATCAAGCCAAAGTTCACCAGCCGGCCGCTCCCTCAGCCGACGCAACCGTCTCCACCGACCAGCCCAGCTCGTCAACCGCTCCGCCAGCTTGACCTGCCGTCTTTATTTTTCCTGCTTGTTGTCTTTTGGAACAATCTTTTAGGCTTTTGCAATTCCACCCGCTGGGGGTGTATGAAACTATGTTGGATGTCGGCCTTTTAGAGGTCTTTTTATGTAAACATTATTATGTGCATGCTTGGTTTCCATTCGCGTACGCTTTTTATCCTTAGGCTTTTTCCTTTGCCGCCTTCCCACTTTGGGGAGGCAAGTACTCAAGCTTTCTTGGATTGAAGTGAAGTGAATGGAAACCGGCCGGCCGGCTACTCTGGTAGTCGGTCGGCGGTAGGCGGCGAACCGGCTCCTGTTATATTAGTCCGCTGGTCCCTAGCCATTTTTTGTGTGCGCACCCTTTCCTGCTTTTGACTCTTGCCAGCCGAACAGCCGGTTCTTCGAACTGTGGCTTTGGCAAGAGCTAAGCCTGGGTGTCGGCACACTACTTGCCTGACCGTGGGGAAGACTTCTAATATAACTCTAGTCGGTTAGTCCCCGGGCCGACTGGTCGAACCCGGTGCCGGACAGAATAAGTGAATGAAATGACAAGGTCATAAGCATGATATTGTTCATTCATAGATAAAAGATGTCAGTCCCCGAGTCCTCCTCGGGGGGCCTATTGTCTCGTACTTAGTACAAAAATTAACGTGATACATACTGCATTTTAACTGTAAAATCTTCGAAGGAGGTTGGCGTTCCATGGTCGTTCCGACTCCTTGTCGGAGTCGTCTCTCTTGCGTGCCTTGGGTTTCTGTGCGTCGATTAAGTAGTAGGAGTCGTTGCCTAGAGCTCTGCTGATGATGAAGGGGCCTTCCCAGGGGGCCGAGAGCTTGTGCTGGCCGGCTGTTCGCTGGATCAGCCGGAGCACAAGGTCGCCCTCCTGGAAGGATCTTGGCCTGACCTTCCGACTGTGGTAGCGGCGCAACCCCTGCTGGTAGATGGCAGACCGGCCGAGGGCTAACAGCCGGCCTTCTTCCAGCAGGTCGACGCCGTCTTCTCGTGCTTCCTTGGCCTCCGCCTCCGTGTACATGGTCACCCGAGGTGAGTCGAACTCGATGTCGGTTGGGATGATTGCTTCGGCACCATACACGAGGAAAAAAGGAATGAAGCCGGTTGACTTGTTTGGGGTGGTGCGCAGACTCCAGAGGACAGCCGACAGCTCGTCGAGCCAACAGCTGGCTGAACGCTCCAGAGGTACGACCAGTCGGGGCTTGATGCCAGAGAGGATGAGGCTGTTGGCTCTCTCGACCTGGCCTTTGACTGCGGGTGGGCGACGGATGCTAAGTCCAGCCGGATACCTTGCGCAGCGCAGAAACGTGCCAAGGCTCCTTTGGCAAAATTCGTGCCATTGTCGGTAATGATGCTGTGTGGCACGCCGTACCGAGTTGTTATGTCTGCGATGAATGTCACGTCAGTCGGCCCATTCAGCTTCTTGATCGGCTTTGCCTCGATCCACTTGGTGAATTTATCCACGGCGATGAGCAAATGTGTCATGCCGCCGCGCGCCGTCTTGAATGGGCCCACCATGTCCAATCCCCAAACGGCGAAGGGCCAAGTGATGGGAATGGTCTTGAGTGCCGAAGTCGGCATGTGTTGCTTGGAGCTGAAAAGTTGGCAGCCTTTGCAATGCTTAACTAGTTCTTTGGCGTCGTCCAAAGCAGTCGGCCAGAAAAAGCCATGGCGGAAAGCTTTGGCAACAAGTGATCTTGAGGCGGCATGGTGACCGCATTCTCCTTGGTGTATATCTCTGAGGATTGTAATGCCCTTCTCTTGCTCGACGCACCGTTGGAGGACTCCAGTGACACTGCGCTTGACCAGTTCTCTGTTGACGATCGTGTATGCTCCGGCTCGACGTTGGACTTGTCTCGCCTCTGTTTCGTCAGCCGGCAGATCTTGGTTTACTAGGAAGTTGAGGATGGATTGAGCCCATGACGGAGCTGCGACTTCCCCAACCGCCAATGTAGCTACTGCCACCAGGGTGGGCGGGTTGGGTGATGAAGTGCTGGAGTCGGCCGCCGACTGCTGTGTTGACGTAGTCCCCGGGCCGGCTACTGCAGTCCCCGAGCCGGCTACCACAGTCCCCGGGTCGGGTGCGGCAGTCCCCGGGCCGGCTACTGCAGTCCCCGGGCCGAGTACTGAAGTCCCCGGGTCGCCTGCTTGGTTCTTTGAGCCGGACCCGGCCCCGTCGGGGTTGGACGGCACGAAGATGGAGTCGGATTCTGGAGACGGCTTGATGGACGGCTTGAGGAGGCGTTGTAGAGCGACGCCGGTTGGTATTGCTTGCCGAGTGGAGCCTATTCGGGCCAGGGCATCGGCTGGCTCGTTGTCGGCTCGCGGTACGTGGAGGAACTCGCATCCTTCAAAGTATCCACTGATTTGCTGCACCAGGAAGCGGTAGCTTGCCATGTTTGCGTCCTTGGCGTCCCAGTCGCCGGATGATTGCTGAACCACCAAATCCGACTTGCCATAACATAGGATCCGGCGGATGCCGAGTTCCTTGGCAAGCCGGAGCCCATGTATGAGCGCCTCGTATTCGGCTACATTGTTGGAGGCGGTGAAGTGGATCTGCAGCGTGTATCTAAGCTTATCGCCCTTGGGAGAGGTAAGGACGACGCCGGCTCCCAAGCTGGTGCGCATCTTGGACCCGTCAAAGTGCATGCGCCAATGGGTGGAGTCAGGAGCCGGCGGCAGGTACTGGGTCTCGGCCCAGTCGACGAGGAAGTCGGCCAATGCTTGGGACTTGATGGCGGTGCGGGGCTGGTAAAAGATTGTGTAAGGGGCCAGCTCGATGGCCCACTTCGCCACCCGGCTGGATGCATCCCGGCTGCCTATGATCTCGGCCAGCGGGGCAGTGCATACGACCGTGATGGGATGCTCTTGAAAGTAGGGCTTCAGCTTCTTGGCGGTGAAGTACACGCCGTAGCACATCTTCTGGTAGTGCGGGTAGTTCTGTTTTGAGGCGGACAGCACCTCGCTCAAGTAATACACCGGCCTCTGGACCGGCTGGGCTCGGCCTTCTTCTGGGCGTTGGACTACGATGACGGTGCTGACCACCCGGCTGGTCACGGCAATGTAAAGGAGCATGGGCTCTTTCTCAGTCGGCGCCGCCAGGACAGGCGGCGTGGCCAGCATCTTCTTCAGCTCGTGGAAGGCTTGATCGGCCTGGTCGTTCCACTCGAAGTGAGTGCTCTTCTTCATGAGGCGGTAGAGAGGGAGGGCTTTCTCTCCGAGCTGGCTGATGAAGCGGTTCAAAGAGGCCAAGCACCCGGTGAACTTCTGGATTTCTCGAAGCATGGTGGGGATCGCCATTCTCTCGATGGCCTTGATCTTCACCGGGTTGCACTCGATGCCGCGTTCGGAGACTAGGAAGCCTAGGAGCTGGCCGGCTGGCACTCCAAACACGCATTTCTCGGGGTTGAGCTTGATTTGGAACCGGCGCATGTTCTCGAATGTTTCTTTCAGGTCTTCCAGCAAGGTGCCGCGCTTCTCCGTCTTCACCACGATATCGTCCACGTAGACGTGAGCGTTTTTGCCGAGCTGCGTGAGGAGGCACTTCTGCATGCAACGCTGAAAAGTGGCACCGGCATTCCTCAAGCCGAATGTCATGGTCAGGTAGCAGAAGGCTCCAAATGGCGTGATGAAGGCGGTCTTCAGGCGGTCATCCGGGTTTAGTTTTATCTGGTGGTATCCTGAATAAGCATCCAAAAAACTCAACAGCTCGCATCCGGCTGTGGAGTCTATCACTTGGTCTATTCTTGGCAGGGCGAAGGGATCCTTAGGGCAGGCCTTGTTGAGGCTTGTGTAGTCTATACACATGCGCCACTTGTTATTCTTCTTCAGCACAAGAACCGGGTTGGCCAGCCACTCCGGAAAGAAAACTTCCATAATGAAGCCGGCTGCTAGAAGCCGGGCTATCTCCTCCCCTACGATCCTTCTCTTCTCCTCTGACAGTCGGCGGAGAGGCTGCTTGACTGGTTTTGCGTCTTCTCGCACGTGTAGCTTGTGCTCGGCGAAATCCTTCGGAACACCCGGCATGTCCTTGGGGGACCATGCAAAGATATCCCGATTCTCACGGAGGAAATCAGCGAGCTCGCCTTCCTATTTGCTGTTTAGGCTTGCCCCAATGACGGCAAACCTCTCGGGGTGCTCGGGGTCAAGAGGTATCTTCTTGGTTTCCTTGGCCGGCTGGAAAGATCCTTGGGCATCATGCTCCTTAGAGTCGGTGGGCTGGCTTAGCTGCTTGCTAGCCAGGGCCAAGACCCGGTCCAGCGTCTTCTTTTCTTCGGCAATCACAAGGGACTCGGCCAGCCGGCTGCTGGCCGCAGCGCACTCGGCAGACTTCTTGTTGTTGGGGAACGTTGCAGAAAACAAAAATTTTCCTACTCGTTTCACCAAGATCCATCTAGGAGTTCATCTAGCAACGAGTCATGAGATGCATCTACATACCTTTGTAGATCGCGTGCGGAAGCGTTCAACGAACGGGGATGATGTAGTCGAACACGACGTGATCCAAATCACCGATGACCGAGTGCCGAACGGACGGCACCTCCGCGTTCAACACACGTACGGGACGGGAGACGTCTCCTCCTTCTTGATCCAGCAAGGGGGTGGAGAGGTTGATGATGATCCAGCAGCACGACGGCGTGGTGGTGGATGCAGGGCGTCACAGTAGCAGGGCTTCGCCTATACTACGCAAGAGAGAGATGTAACAGGGAGAGAGGGAAGCACCAAAAGCGTAGCCTCAAGTCCCTCCTCTCCCCCACTATATATAGGGGTGCCAAGGGGGGGGGGCGTCGGCCCTAGGAGATTGATCTCCTAGGGGGGGGGCCAAGGGTGGGGGGGCTTGCCCCCCAAGGCAAGGGGCGCCCCCCCTTTAGGGTTTCCCCTAACCCTAGGCGCAAGGGCCCCTTAGGGGTGGCGCCCCAGCCCACTAAGGGCTGGGTCCCTTCCCACTTCAGCCCATGGGGCCCTCCGGGATAGGTGGCCCCACCCGGTGGACCCCCGGGACCCTTCCGGTGGTCTCGGTACAATACCGGTAACCCCGAAACTTGTCCCGATGGCCGAAACAGCACTTCCTATATATAATTCTTTACCTCCGGACCATTCCGGAACTCCTCGTGACGTCCGGGATCTCATCCGGGACTCCGAACAACATTCGGGTTACTGCATATACATATCTTCACAACCCTAGCGTCACCGAACCTTAAGTGTGTAGACCCTATGTGTTCGGGAGACATGTAGACATGACTGAGACGACTCTCCGGTCAATAACCAACAGCGGGATCTGGATACCCATGTTGGCTCCCACATGCTCCACGATGATCTCATCGGATGAACCACGATGTCGAGGATTCAATCAACCCCGTATGCAATTCCCTTTGTCAATCGATATATTACTTGCCCGAGATTCGATCGTCGGTATCCCAATACCTCGTTCAATCTCGTTACCGGCAAGTCACTTTACTCGTACCGTAATGCATGATCCCGTGACTAGACACTTGGTCACTTTGAGCTCATTATGATGATGCATTACCGAGTGGGCCCAGTGATACCTCTCCGTCATACGGAGTGACAAATCCCAGTCTTGATCCGTGTCAACCCAACAGACACTTTCGGAGATACCCGTAGTCTACCTTTATAGTCACCCAGTTACGTTGTGACGTTTGGTACACCCAAAGCACTCCTACAGTATCCGGGAGTTACATGATCTCATGGTCTAAGGAAAAGATACTTGACATTGCAAAACTCTAGCAAACGAACTATACGATCTTTATGCTATGTTTAGGATTGGGTCTTGTCCATCACATCATTCTCCTAATGATGTGATCTCGTTATCAATGACATCTTATGTCCATAGTCAGGAAACCATGACTATCTGTTGATTAACGAGCTAGTCAACTAGAGGCTTACTAGGGACATGTTGGTGTCTGTTATTCACACATGTATTACGATTTCCGGATAACACAATTATAGCATGAATAAAGATAATTATCATGAACAAGGAAATATAATAATAATGCTTTTATTATTGCCTCTAGGGCATATTTCCAACAGTCTCCCACTTGCACTAGAGTCAATAATCTAGTTACATTGTGATGAATCGAACACCCATGGAATTCTGGTGTTGATCATGTTTTGCCCTAGGGAGAGGTTTAGTCAACGGATCTGCTAAATTCAGGTCCGTATGTACTTTACAAATATCTATGTCTCCATCCTGAACATTTTCACGAATGGAGTTGAAGCAACGCTTGATGTGCCTTGTCTTCTTGTGAAACCTAGGCTCCTTGGCAAGTGCAATAGCTCCAGTGTTGTCACAGAAGAGTTTGATCGGCCCCGACGCATTGGGTATGTCTCCGAGGTCGGTGATGAACTCCTTCACCCAAATTGCTTCATGTGCTGCCTCCGAGGCTGCCATGTACTCCGCTTCACACGTAGATCCCGCCACGACGCTCTGCTTGCAACTGCACCAGCTTACCGCCCCACCATTCAAAATATACACGTATCCGGTTTGTGACTTTGAGTCATCCAGATCTGTGTCGAAGCTAGCGTCGACGTAACCCTTTATGACGAGCTCTTCGTCACCTCCATAAACAAGAAACATCTCCTTAGTCCTTTTCAGGTACTTCAGGATATTCTTGACCGCTGTCTAGTGTTCCTTGCCGGGATTACTTTGGTATCTTCCTACCAAACTTACGGCAAGGTTTACATCAGGTCTGGTACACAGCATGGCATACATAATAGAACCTATGGCTGAGGCATAGGGGATGACACTCATCTCTTCTATTTCTTCTGCCGTGGTCAGACTTTGAGCCGAGCTCAATTTCATACCTTGTAACACATGTAAGAACCCCTTCTTAGATTGATCCATATTGAACTTCTTCAATATCTTATCAAGGTATGTGCTTTGTGAAAGACCTATGAGGCGTCTCGATCTATCTCTATAGATCTTGATGCCTAATATATAAGCAGCTTCTCCAAGGTCCTTCATTGAAAAACTCTTATTCAAGTAGGCCTTGATGCTGTCCAAGAGTTCTATATTATTTCCCATCAAAAGTATGTTATCTACATATAATATGAGAAATGCTACAGAGCTCCCACTCACTTTCTTGTAAACGCAGGCTTCTCCATAAGTCTGCGTAAACCCAAACGCTTTGATCATCTCATCAAAGCGAATGTTCCAACTCCGAGATGCTTGCACCAGCCCATAAATCGAGCGTTGGAGCTTGCACACCTTGTCAGCATTCTTAGGATCGACAAAACCTTCTGGCTGCATCATATACAATTCTTCCTTAAGGAAACCATTAAGGAATGCCGTTTTGACGTCCATTTGCCATATTTCATAATCGTAGAATGCGGCAATTGCTAACATGATTCGGACGGACTTTAGCTTTGCTACCGGTGAAAAAGTCTCATCGTAGTCAACCCCTTGAACTTGTCGATAACCCTTAGCGACAAGCCGAGCTTTATAGATGGTCACATTACCATCCGCGTCTGTCTTCTTCTTAAAGATCCATTTATTTTCTATGGCTCGCCGTTCAACGGGAAGTCAGTCAAAGTCCATACTTTGTTTTCATACATGGATCCTATCTCGGATTTCATGGCTTCTAGCCATTTGTCGGAATCCGGGCCCGCCATCGCTTCTTCATAGTTCGAAGGTTCACCGTTGTCTAACAACATGATTTCCAAGACAGGGTTGCCGTACCATTCTGGTGCGGAACGTGTCCTTGTGGACCTTCGAATTTCAGTAGGAGCTTGATCAAAAGTATCTTGATCATTATCATTAACTTCCTCTCTAGTCGGTGCTGGCACCTCAGGAACATTTTCTTGTGTTGCGCCATTTTCCGGTTCAAGAGGTAATACTTCATCAAGTTCTACTTTCCTCCCACTTACTTCTTTCGAGAGAAACTCCTTCTCTAGAAAGGACCCATTCTTGGCAACAAAGATCTTGCCTTCGGATCTGAGGTAGAAGGTATACCCAATAGTTTCTTTTGGGTATCCTATGAAGACGCATTTTTCCGACTTGGGTTCGAGCTTTTCAGGTTGAAGTTTCTTGACATAAGCATCGCATCCCCAAACTTTTAGAAATGACAGCTTAGGTTTCTTTCCAAACCACAATTCATACGGTGTCATCTCAACGGATTTTGACGGAGCCCTATTTAAAGTGATTGCGGCAGTCTCTAAAGCATAGCCCCAAAAAGGATAGCAGTAAATCAGTAAGAGACATCATAGATCGCACCATATCTAATAGAGTGCGATTACGATGTTCGGACACACCGTTACGCTGAGGTGTTCCAGGCGGCATGAGTTGTGAAACTATTCCACATTTTCTTAAGTGTGTGCCAAATTCGTGACTCAAGTATTCTCCTCCACGATCTGATCGTAGAAACTTGATTTTCCTGTCACGTTGATTCTCAACCTCACTTTGAAATTCCTTGAACTTTTCAAAGGTTTCAGACTTGTGTTTCATTAAGTAAACATATCCATATCTACTCAAATCGTCAGTGAGGGTGAGAACATAACGATAGCCACCCCGAGCCTCAACACTCATTGGACCGCACACATCAGTATGTATGATTTCCAATAAGTTGGTTGCTCGCTCCATTGTTCCTGAGAACGGAGTCTTGGTCATTTTACCCATAAGGCATGGTTCGCACGTGTCAAATGATTCATAATCAAGAGACTCTAAAAGTCCATCTGCATGGAGCTTCTTCATGCGTTTGACAGCTATGTGACCAAGGCGGCAGTGCCACAAGTATGTGGGACTATCATTATCAACCTTGCATCTTTTGGTACTCACATTATGAACATGTGTAGCATTACGTTCGAGATTCATAAAGAATAAACCATTCACCATAGGAGCATGACCATAAAACATATCTCTCATATAAATATAACAACCATTATTCTCGGATTTAAATGAGTAGCCATCTCGAATTAAACGAGATCCCGATACAATGTTCATGCTCAAAGCTGGTACTAAATAACAATTATTAAGGTTTAAAACTAATCCCGAAGGTAAATGTAGAGGCAGCGTGCCGACGGCGATCACATTGACCTTGGAACCATTCCCGACGCGCATCGTCACCTCGTCCTTTGCCAGTTTCCGCTTATTCCGCAGCCCCTGCTTTGAGTTACAAATGTGAGCAACTGCACCGGTATCAAATACCCAGGAGCTACTACAGACACTAGTAAGGTACACATCAATTACATGTATATCACATATACCTTTTGTTTTGCCGGCCTTCTTGTCTGCTAAGTATTTGGGGCAGTTCCGCTTCCAGTGACCGCTTCCCTTGCAATAAAAGCACTCAGTCTCGGGCTTGGGTCCATTCTTTGGCTTCTTCCCGACAGCTTGCTTGCCGGGCGTGGCAACTTCCTTGCCGTCCTTCTTGAAGTTCTTTTTACCCTTGCCTTTCTTGAACTTAGTGGTTTTATTGACCATCAACACTTGATGTTCCTTTCTGACTTCTACCTCCGCTGATTTCAGCATTGAAAACAACTCAGGAATGGTCTTTTGCATCCCCTGCATGTTGAAGTTCATCACAAAGCTCTTGTAGCTTGGTGGAAGCGACTGGAGGATTCTGTCAATGACCGCATCATCCGGGAGATTAACTCCCAGCTGAGTCAAGCGGTTATGTAACCCAGACATAGTGAGTATGTGCTCACTGACAGAACTGTTTTCCTCCATCTTACAGCTGAAGAATTTGTCGGAGACCTCATATCTCTCGACCCGGGCATGAGCTTGGAAAACCATTTTCAGCTCTTCGAACATCTCATATGCTCCATGTCTCTCAAAACGCTTTTGGAGCCCCGGTTCTAAACTGTAAAGCATGCCGCACTGAACGAGGGAGTAGTCGTCAACACGTGTCTGCCAAGCGTTCATAATGTCTTGGTTCTGTGGGACGGGAGCTTCACCTAGCGGTGCTTGTAGGACGTAATCTTTCTTGGCAGCTATGAGGATGATCCTCAGGTTCCGAACCCAGTCCGTATAGTTGCTGCCATCGTCTTTCAGCTTGGTTTTCTCTAGGAACGCGTTGAAGTTGAGGACTACGTGGGCCATTTGATCTACAAGACACATTGTAAAATATTTTAGACTAATGTTCATGATAATAAAGTTCATCTAATCAAATTATATAATGAACTCCCACTTAGATTAGACATCCCTCTAGTCATCTAAGTATTACATGATCCGAGTTAACTAGGCCGTGTCCGATCATCACGTGAGACGGACTAGTCAACATCGGTGAACATCTTCATGTTGATCGTATCTTCTATACGACTCATGCTCGACCTTTCGGTCTTCTGTGTTCCGAGGCCATGTCTGTACATGCTAGGCTCGTCAAGTCAACCTAAGTGTTTGCATGTGTAAATCTGTCTTACACCCGTTGTATGTGAACGTCTGAATAAAACACCCGATCATCACGTGGTGTTTTGAAACAGCGAACTGTCGCAACGGTGCACAGTTAGGGGGAACACTTCTTGAAATTAATATGAGGGGTCATCTTATTTACTACCGTCGTTCTAGGTAAACAAGATGCAAAACATGATAAACAGCACATGCAATCAAATAATAAACGTGACATGATATGGCCAATATCACATAGCTCCTTTGATCTCCATCTTGGGGCTCCATGATCATCTTGTCACCGGCTTGACACCATGATCTCCATCATCATGATCTCCATCATCGTGTCTCCATGAAGTTGCTCGCCAACTATTACTTCTACTACTATGGCTAACGCGTTTAGCAATGAAGTAAAGTAATTTACATGGCGTTTCTCAATGACACGCAGGTCATATAAAAGAATAAAGACAACTCCTATGGCTGCTGCCGGTTGTCATACTCATCGACATGCAAGTCGTGATTCCTATTACAATAGCATGAACATCTCATACATCACATATAGATCATTCATCATTCATCACAACTTTGGCCATATCATATCACAAAACACTTGCTGCAAAAACAAGTTAGACGTCCTCTAATTGTTGTTGCAAGTTTTACGTGGCTGAATTAGGGTTCTAGCAAGAACGTTTTCTTACCTACGTGAAAGCCACAACATGATTTGTCAATTTCTATTTACCCTTCATAAGGACCCTGTTCATCGAATCCGCTCCAACTAAAGTAGGAGAGACAGACACCCGCCAGCCACCTTATGCAACTAGTGCATGTTAGTCGGTGGAACCGGTCTCACGTAAGCGTACGTGTAAGGTTGGTCCGGGCCGCTTCATCCCACGATACCGCTGAAGCAAGAAAAGACTAGTAGTGGCAAGAAAGTTGACAAATCCACGCCCACAACAAATTGTGTTCTACTCGCGCAAGAAGAACTACGCATAGACCTAGCTCATGATGCCACTGTTGGGGAACGTTGCAGAAAACAAAAATTTTCCTACTCGTTTCACCAAGATCCATCTAGGAGTTCATCTAGCAACGAGTCATGAGATGCATCTACATACCTTTGTAGATCACGTGCGGAAGCGTTCAACGAACGGGGATGATGTAGTCGAACACGACATGATCCAAATCACCGATGACCGAGTGCCGAACGGACGGCACCTCTGCGTTCCACACACGTACGGGACGGAAGACGTCTCCTCCTTCTTGATCCAGCAAGGGGGAGGAGAGGTTGATGATGATCCAGTAGCACGACGGCGTGGTGGTGGATGCAGGGCGTCACAGTAGCAGGGCTTCGCCTATACTACGCAAGAGAGAGATGTAACAGGGAGAGAGGGAAGCACCAAAAGCGTAGCCTCAAGTCCCTCCTCTCCCCCACTATATATAGGGGTGCCAAGGGGGGGGCGTCGTCCCTAGGAGATGGATCTCCTAGGGGGGCGGCGGCCAAGGGTGGGGGGGGGGCTTGCCCCCCAAGGCAAGGGGGCGCCCCCCTTTAGGGTTTCCCCTAACCCTAGGCGCAAGGGCCCCTTAGGGGTGGCGCCCCAGCCCACTAAGGGCTGGGTCCCTTCCCACTTCAGCCCATGGGGCCCTCCGGGATAGGTGGCCCCACCCGGTGGACCCCCGGGACCCTTCCGGTGGTCCCGGTACAATACCGGTAACCCCGAAACTTGTCCCGATGGCCGAAACAGCACTTCCTATATATAATTCTTTACCTCCAGACCATTCCGGAACTCCTCGTGACGTCCGGGATCTCATCCGGGACTCCGAACAACATTCGGGTTACTGCATATACATATCTTCACAACCCTAGCGTCACCGAACCTTAAGTGTGTAGACCCTACGGGTTCGGGAGACATGTAGACATGACCGAGACGACTCTCCGGTCAATAACCAACAGCGGGATCTGGATACCCATGTTGGCTCCCACATGCTCCACGATGATCTCATCGGATGAACCATGATGTCGAGGATTCAATCAACCCCGTATGCAATTCCCTTTGTCAATCGATATATTACTTGCCCGAGATTCGATCGTCGGTATCCCAATACCTCGTTCAATCTCGTTACCGGCAAGTCACTTTACTCGTACCGTAATGCATGATCCCGTGACCAGACACTTGGTCACTTTGAGCTCATTATGATGATGCATTACCGAGTGGGCCCAGTGATACCTCTCCGTCATACGGAGTGACAAATCCCAGTCTTGATCCGTGTCAACCCAACAGACACTTTCGGAGATACCCGTAGTCTACCTTTATAGTCACCCAGTTACGTTGTGACGTTTGGTACACCCAAAGCACTCCTACAGTATCCGGGAGTTACACGATCTCATGGTCTAAGGAAAAGATACTTGACATTGCAAAACTCTAGCAAACGAACTATACGATCTTTATGCTATGTTTAGGATTGGGTCTTGTCCATCACATCATTCTCCTAATGATGTGATCTCGTTATCAATGAAATCTTATGTCCATAGTTAGGAAACCATGACTATCTGTTGATTAACGAGCTAGTCAACTAGAGGCTTACTAGGGACATGTTGGTGTCTGTTATTCACACATGTATTGCAATTTCCGGATAACACAATTATAGCATGAATAAAGACAATTATCATGAACAAGGAAATATAATAATAATGCTTTTATTATTGCCTCTAGGGCATATTTCCAACACTTGTAATCGCCGGCTATGGTGATGATGCCCTTGGAGCTTGGTATCTTCATCTTGAGGTATGCGTAGTGGGGGACCGCCATGAACTTGGCCAAGGCGGGTCGGCCAAGCAATGCATGGTAAGGGCTCTCCAGGTCCACCACTTCGAACCAGATCGCCTCCCGGCGGAAATGCTCCTTGTCCCCAAAGAGTACGTCAATCTTGATCTTGCCAATGGGGGCGCAGGACAAGCCGGGCACGATGCCGTGAAACACTGTCCGAGTTGGCACAAGCTGCTTCGTCTTGACACTCAACTTCTCCAGGGTGTCGCGGTACAGGATGTTGATGCTGCTTCCGCCATCTATCAGCACGCGGGAGAAGCGGGCGGCGCGCATGTCCATCGTGAGGGTGGCCTCCAGGACCAAAGCATAGGAGCCGGGAGACGGCATCACCTCTGGGTGGTTGGCCCGGCTCCAGCTGATGGGTTTCTCTGACCAATGCATGTGTCCGGCTGGGTTAGCAGCGACCACACTGACTTCCTGATGCTCTCGGCGCTTGCTGCGCCAGTCTTCGGGTTGGCTCGTAAAGATGACGTAGGATGCTTGTTCATCGGGGAACTCGTCCTCCACGGCGCCGACTGCGGGTCGAGCGGCCTGAGGCGGCGGAGCCGGAGGCGGCGGGCCGGCAGGAGGAGTCGGCGTGAGCCCTTCGCCCTTGGAGATTTGGGCGAGCCAATTACATTTTCGGGTTGTGTGGTTGGACGGCTTCGCGCCGCTATGGAACTTGCACGGGGCGTCAAGAGTTTGCTCGTAGGAGAAAGCCGGCTGCCAAGTCGGCCGGCCGCCCTTGGGCATCTTGGGCGCGGGCCGCCCCTCAGGCAACGTGTCTTTGACCGTGGCCACCTGCCGGCTAGCGGGAGGCGGTGCAGGGCCTTTACGCTTCTGGTCGTTCGGGTGCTGGCGTCGGCCGGAATCTCCTTCCAGCGTCTTGGGCGCCGGGTTAAGAACTTTCCTGGACGCGTCTACCCGGAGCTCGGTCTTCATCGAAGAGTCGGCGGTGGCGTATCTGTCGGCGATGTTCAGAAGCTCGTCAAGGGTAGTCGGCTCGTCGCAGAGAAGCTTGTGCTTGAGGAGGGTGCCTTCTCGGCACCCGGCGGTGAAGTATTCGATGGCCTGCACCTCGTGCACCCCTTCACAAGAATTGCGAAGCTCGGCCCAACGCGTGAGGTAGTCGCGAGTGGACTCGGCTGGGCCCTGTACGCATAGGGAGAGCTGCCTGGGCTTGGGAGCCCGCTTGTAGGTGCTGGTGAAGTTGCGAACGAAGGCTTCGGTGAAATCTACCCAGTTGTTGATGCTGAGAGGCTTGAGGCTCTTAAGCCAAGTCCGTGCCGTGCCTTGCAGCATGAGGGGCACGTACTTCACGGCAACCCCCCGGTTGCCGTTGGCTATGCTGACTGCCGTGGAGTAGTCGATCAGCCAGTCTTTCGGCTTCACGGTGCCGTTGTACTTGGGCGTGTCTCTTGGGAGCGAGAACCCTTTGGGGAAGGGCTCGTCGCGGATGCGGGGGCCGAAACAGGGCGGGCCGACATCGTCTTCTTCTTCCAATGCCAGGGATCTGGCCAGGCGGTCGATCCGATGGCGGGCGTCGTTCTCGCCGACTCCTTCATGGCGACCTAGTCGGCCGCTGAGAGTCGGGTGCGCCACTGGCGGTGGGGTGGGGTATCTTTCTCCACGAGCCCGAGGCGGAGGCGGGCTGCCCCGCCATTCCATGGCTCGGGGACGGCCGTCCACATCGCGCTCGATGGAGATTCGGGTCCGGCTTCGGCTGGAAGCCGACTCTTTCTCGCGCCGCGCGCGGGTGTTACTCTTAGTCGGCGTCCGGGACATCGCACCGTGATCCCGACGCGGGGCTGGGCTTCCCGCGCGGGCGTCGGCCTCGTGCCGCTGAGCATCCGCGTCAATCAGTTGCTGTATGCGCCGGGTCATGTGGGGGAGGTTTTCGGCCTCCAAGCCGTCCAACTCGTCCACGGCCGCCTGGGCGGCGCGCAGGTTCTCGAGCGGAGTGGCATAGACCGGGCGGTCGACTCCCAGCGTGTCGGCGATGACGGCGCCGTGTTGCCTGACAGCACCAGCCCGGCTTGGACCAGCCGGGGCCGGCGTGCCGAAGGCGGCGCGGTCAGCTTCGCACTGGTAAGCCTCAGTGAGGCGTCTCACGGAGGCCAGCCTCCGGCCCTCCGCGAGGAGGGCGAGACGGCGTGCCTCCAGTGCTTCGTCGTCGGCATCAGCCGGGAGGGGGACGGACAAGTCGTGGGTCGCCGCGTGCGGGGCGTCGTGGGCGCTCTCGTCGGCCGGATTGCCGTGGCCGATAACCATCACCTCAGTGGTGACAGTATCGCGATCGTCGGTCCGAGGGAGCGGGTCGTTGTAGATCGTGACGTTGGTGGGGAAGGTGTCGTAGGAGGCCGTGTCGGAGTCGACAGAGTTGACAGGCATCGGGTCGGTGGAGCCAACCGACTCCAGATCCGCAGCAGGCTCGCTGGAGACATGGAGCTGGCCAAGGAGGTTGGCGAGGAGGTCGGTGCCCGCATCGGAGGCGAGCTCATCGGAGATGCGGGCCTCGGCGAGGAGATCGGCGAGGCTGCTTGCCGCGCAGATGCTGGTGACGCCTTGCAGCGCGTCGTGGCAAGCGCCATCGGGCGTGCCGGGCTGGCTACGCTCGCTAGGGAGGAAGAGGGTTCCCGTCCAGAACAGGTCTCCGGACGACGGTGCACCTGGCCCCACGGTGGGCGCCAAATGTCGGGTGGTAGGTGCGACATATGCCAACGGGTGGCTTATCATTGTGGGAGCCAATAAGACGTCGCCGGTGCCTGGAAACGAGATGAGGCGAAGACAAGCTCGCCGGCGTACTTTACCCAGCTTCAAGGCTCTCCGTGGAGATAACACCCCTACTGCTGCTCTGCGGGGTCTCCGCATGATCACTAGATGAACAAGTAGCTACACAATGCTCCTTGAGCTGTTTTGGTGGAAGGAGGAAGAAGGGCACGGCTAGCTTGCTTCTTCTCCTCGTATGGTGTCTAAGACTAGCTTGGGGGTCGAGCCCTTTGCATGGGTGCACCGGGGGGTTTATATAGGCCTACCTCCCGGGGGTACAATGGTAATTCGGCTGGGCGCGGGGCCCAGTTGTCTATGACCATGCTCGCCGGCTTCCGCGCCGGCAGCTGGGGCCCGCCGACTGGTGGGTCCTGCCGGCTGCCGGTGCCTTGGTCGACAGGCAGGCCCCACCGTCCAGGGCCTGGTCGGTGGCTGCTTACTGTTGCTCTATGCTGATGACGCGGGCTTGGTCGGGGTAAGCGTGGCTACAGTACCGCCGCCCTGGCGGGCAATTACTGTAGTCCCACCGTGTCTTGTGTTCTTGGGGCGTCTCCTTCGAGGAGGATGGCAGGCCGGCTATGGGGGGCCGGCTCTCCATCTGGCCGACTTGGGAGGAGGTGCGGCCGCCTTCGGCATCTCTCTGCCCGAAAGGGCCCACCGCCTCGGGGGCCACGCTGGTGGCCCGTCGTGGACGGTGTCAGGGTCGCCGTGGCAACAGTGCCGCGCCGGGTGGGTCGTGGTCACCCGTACGGCGCACTGTGCTGGGCGTGCTCTGGGTTTTGGGGGTGGCAGGCTTTACTGTAGCCACACCCTACTTCATCATTGCTGGGTGGACGCGGACTTCGCGGGTACGATCTTGACTGCTTTATGGGAGCCGGCTTCTTGGAGTCGGCCTCCTTGTGGCCGGCTTCTTGGAGTCGGCCCTCTTGCGGCCGGCTTCTCGAAGTCGGCCCTCCCACGGCCTCCTTCATGAGGGCAAAGGGCGGGCCGCCCCCCGAAGCCGGCCTAGAAGATAGCCGGCAGGAGGAAGGCGGCTCCTGGTCTTGAGTTCTTTGAGAGCCGGATGGGCTCGTAATTTTCTCAGAAGGGCCAGGGGAAGCCGACTAGGCTACCCATGGCTATTTACTCCGACACTCGCCCTCCTCTTCCCGGGGCAGAAGAGCGACAAGGTGGATGGCCAGGCATCACGGCTTTTGGGCCGCGGTGTTAGTTAGGAAAAATGAGATTGCACGAATCGATAATCATTGATCGTGTGCATGGTGCACATATATAAGTACAGGGTGGACAGGCCTCTACTTGTCTCCCAAGATGTACAAATATACAGGGGGGAGAGAGAGATACAACGGTATAAATACAGACCCTAGGCCTATACATATGCAGTGTACAACGTACGCTCAACACCCCCTGCAGTCGAGGCGTCGTCGGAGACACAGAGACTGGACCGAAACTCCTCGAAGACTTGGGTCGGTAGTCCCTTAGTCATTACATCGGCAAACTGCCGAGTGGTAGGAACGTGCAAAACACGAACCTTCCCGAGAGCCACCTGCTCACGAATGAAGTGAATGTCGAGCTCAATATGCTTCATACGGCGATGGTGGACGGGGTTGGCAGGGAGGTAGACGGCGGAGACGTTGTCACAGTAGACGGTCCTGGCCTTGGGGACCACACAAAGCAACTCCTGGAGAAGCTGACGGAGCCAAAAGTACTCAGCAATGGCGTTAGCCACTGCCCGATACTCCGCCTCGGCACTCGAGCGAGAGACCGCGGGCTGCCGCTTGGACGACCACGATATCAGCGAGGGGCCGAGGTAGACACAATAGCCCGACGTAGAGCGACGCGTCCGGGCAGCCAGCCCAATTAGCGTCGGAGTAGGCGACCATGTCGATGGAGGAGGAAGCCATCAGGGTGAGTCCCATGGTCATAGTGCCTCATATATACCGAAGAATACGCTTCACCAGAGTCCAATGAGAATCACGCGGGGAGTGCATGTGGAGGCACACCCGCTGAACTGCATACTGCAAGTCAGGCTAAGTGAGGGTGAGATACTGCAGGGCGCCGATGATGGAGCGATAGAACACCGCATCTGGCGCAGGGGAACCCTCCCAAAGCAGACACCTTTGCCTTGGTGTCAACAGGCGTGGGTGCGGTTTTGCAGTTAAGCATACCCGCGCACTCGAGAAGCTCATGGGCGTACTTCTGCTGATGCAGAAAGAACCCGTCAGCACGGCGAACGACCTCTATGCCAAGGAAGTAGTGCAGCGCTTAAGATCCTTGAGGGCAAACTCATCGCGAAGACGAGCCGTGAGCTGCTGAAGAAGCCCAGGTAAGGATGCCATCAGGATAATGTCGTCCACATAGAGCAGCAGGTACGCAGTGGCAGTGCCCTGATGATAGACAAACAGAGACGCATCGGAGCGGGTTGTGTGAAACCCAAGCTGCTGTAGGAACCCGACCATACGCTAGTACCACGCCCTGGGGGCTTGCGTCAGTCCATAGAGGGACCGAGAGAGCAGGCAGACATGGTCGGGATGCTCGGCGTCGACGAAGCCAGTCGGCTGCTCACAGAAGACCCGTTTCGTGAGATGGCCGTGCAGAAAAGCGTTGGAGACATCCAACTGATGCACCAGCTAGGCACGGGAGACCGCCAGCTGAAGCACCATACGAATCATGCCCAGTTTAACGGCCAGGGCGAAGGTGTCGGTGAAGTCCACGCCTGCGCGCTGGTGGAAGCCGCGCACCACCCAACGAGCCTTGTAGTGCTCGAGAGAACCGTCGGGGTTGGTCTTGTGAAGAAACACCCATTTGCCACTGATGACGTTGGCGTGAGGGGGTCGCGGCACAAGATGCCACGTGCGGTTGCGCTGCAACGCATCAAACTCCTCACACATCACAGTGACCCAATGTGGATCACGGAGAGCGGCACGTGCGGACGAGGGAATGTGCGACGGTGGAGAGTATGATGTCAACACCGTGCACGCGTACTCATCAGGCGCAGGCTGGGGCAGTGGATACCAGCGCGAGACCGTGTCATCATGCCGGCGGAAGGCGGGTCGGCTGCGGCAGGAGTAACGGATGGGGGTGGTGAAGAGTCTGTCGCGCCTGGCGTCACAGCGGGACCAGAACCAGCCGAAGCAGCGGGGCCAGCCAGGGAGATAGCGCCGGCCGAAACAAAGCCAGTCGCGCCACCCAGTGTGGTGGTAGCCGAAGGGCCACCCGGGGCCATGCAGGGCCGCGTCGGGGGGCGTGCAGCCGGGGCCGCGGCAGAGGGGCCCGCGGCGGGGGCCGCAGCAGAGGGGCCCTCCGTGGGGAGGCGCGCCGAGGCCGCACCGGGAGGAGCCAGCGGGAGCCGCGCCGGGGCCAGGAGGGGCCGCGCCGGGGGCTGCACCGGGTCTGCATCCGAGACACCATCATGGAGCATCGAGTCTGCTGCAGAAGACGGTACCTGATAAAAAAGGAAAAACCCGCTCATTGATACGTCTCCAACGTATCTATAATTTTTGACTGCTCCATGCTATATTATCTACTGTTTTGGACCATTGGGCTTTATTTTCCACTTTTATATTATTTTTGGGACTAACCTATTAACCGGAGGCCCAGCCTAGAATTGCTGTTTTTTTGCCTATTTCAATGTTTCGAAGAAACAGAATATCAAACGGAGTCCAAACGGAATAAAACCTTCGGGAACGTGATTTTCTTACCGAATGTGATCCAGGAGACTTGGACCCTACGCCAAGGCATCAGAGAGGAGGTCACGAGGGTGGGGGGCGCACCCCCTACCTCGTGGGCCCCTTGATGCTCCACCGACGTACTTCTTCCTCCTATATATACCTATGTACCCCCAAACGATCAGAACAGGAGGCAAAAACCTAATTCCACCGCTGCATCTTTCTATATCCATGAGATCCCATCTTGGGGCCTGTTCCGGAGCTCCGCTGGAAGAGGGCCGTCATCACGGAGAGCTTCTACATCATCATAGCCTCTCCGATGAAGTGTGAGTAGTTTACCTCAGACCTTCGGGTCCATAGTTAGTAGCTGGATGGCTTCTTCTCTCTTTTTGGATCACAATACAAAGTTCTCCCCCTCTCTTGTGGAGATCTATTCGATGTAATTTTCTTTTTGCGGTGTGTTTGTTGAGACCGATGAATTGTGGGTTTATGATCAAGTCTATCTATGAATAATATTAGAATCTTCTCCGAATTCTTTTATGTATGATTGGTTATCTTTGCAAGTCTCTTCGAATTATCCGTTTGGTTTGGCCAACTAGATTGGTAGTTCTTGCCATGGGAGAAGTGCTTAGCTTTGGGTTTGATCTTGCGGTGTCCTTTCCCAGTGACAGAAGGGGCAGCAAGGCACGTATTGTATCGTTGCCATCGAGGACAACAAGATGGGGCTTATTTCATATTGCATGAATTAATCTCTCTACATCATGTCATCTTGCTTAAGGCGTTACTCTGTTTTTAACTTAATACTCTAGATGCATGCTGGATAGCGGTCGATGAGTGGAGTAATAGTAGTAGATGCAGAATTGTTTCAGTCTACTTGTCATGGACGTGATGCCTATATACATGATCATGCCTAGATATTCTCATAACTATGCTCAATTCTGTCAATTGCTCAACAGTAATTTGTTCACCCACCGTAGAATACTTATGCTCTTGAGAGAAGCCACCAGTGAAACCTATGGCCCCCGAGTCTATTCTCATCATATCAATCTCCATCACTTTAATCTTGCTTTGCTTTTACTTTGCCTTTTACTTTTACTTTGCATCTTTATATCAAAAATACCAAAAATACTTTATCTATCAGATCTCACTCTCGTAAGTGACCGTGAAGGGCTTGACAACCCCTTATTCCGTTGGTTGCGAGTAGCTATCGTTTTGTGCAGGTATGAGGGGCTTGAGCATGGCCTCCTACTGGATTGATACCTTGGTTCTCAAAAGCTGAGGGAAATACTTACGCTACTCTGCTGCATCATCCCTTCCTCTTCGGGGAAATCCAACGCAATCTCAAGAGATAGCAAGAAGGATTTCTGGCGCCGTTGCCGGGGAGTCTACACAAAAAGTCAACATACCAAGTACCCATCACAATCCCTATCTCTCGCATTACATTATTTTCCATTTGCCTCTCGTTTTCCTCTCCCCCCAATTCACCCTTGCCATTTTATTTGCCCTCTCTCTCTCTCTCTCTCTCTCTCTCTCTCCCTATCCTCCCTCTATATTTGCCTCTTTTGCCCGTTTGCTCTTGTTTGCTCATGTGCTAGTTTGCTTGTTTGTCGCGATGACTCAACCGAGATTTGGTGATCTTCACCTTAAAAGGTTAGAGGAGATCGAAAACAACGTTAGAAAGTTTATGGTTTTGCAATTTGAGCATAATAATTTCTTTAGAAATGAGCTTAAGGAACAAAAAAGTTTTATGAGTTATATGAATAAAGAGCTTGATGATATGTCTAAAGAAATTAATGGTATAAGATCCCAAATGGCTCGTCTAGAAAAGATGACTGCTGAAATTTTGGATATGCAAGCCACCTTAGTCAATAAGATGGCCGCTAAACCAAATTCCTATGAAAATCAAGATGAAGATCTAAAAGTTATTGATGTGTCCCCTATTAAATCTTTGTTTTGCAATATGAATCTTGATGAAACTGAATATGATCTTCCTTTACCTAGAAGGCGTTCTAAAAATTCGGAGTATTTAGATCTTAATAATGAAATTGATGAAAGTGGGATTGAAAGAAATAAAAATCTAGATGTTGCTAAACCCACTATATTGGATTTCAAGGAATTTAATTATGAAAATTTCTCTTTGATTGATTGTATTTCCTTGTTGCAATCCATGCTAAATTCTCCACATGCTTATAGTCAAAAGAAAGCCTTCACCCAACATATTGTCGATGCCTTGATGCAATCTTATGAAGAAAAACTTGAGTTGAAAGTTTCTATCCCTAGAAAAGTCTATGATGAGTGGGAACCAACAATTAAAATTAAAATTAAAGATCATGAGTTTTATGCTTTGTGTGATTTGGGTGCTAGTGTCTCCACTATTCCTAAAACTTTGTGTGATTTGCTAGATTTCCGTAATTTTGATGATTGCTCTCTAAACTTGCATCTTGCGGATTCTACTATTAAGAAACCTATGGGAAGAATTAATGATGTTCTTATTGTTGCAAATAGGAATTATGTGCCGTAGATTTCATTGTTCTTGATATAGATTGCAATCCTTCTTGCCCTATTATTCTTGGTAGACCCTTTCTTAGAACGGTTGGTGCGATTATTGATATGAAGGAAGGGAATATTAGACTTCAATTTCCATTAAAAAAGGCATGGAACACTTTCCAAGAAAGAAAATAAAATTGCCATATGAAACTATCATGAGAGCCACTTATGGATTGCCTACCAAAGATGGCAATACCTAGATCTATCCTCGCTTTTATGCCTAGCTAGTGACGTTAAACGACAACGCTTGTTGGGAGGCAACCCAATTTTATTTTTATTACTTGATTTTTTCTCCTGTTTAGTAATAAATAAATTATATAGCCTCTGTTTTGGTTGTGTTTTTTGTGTTTAATTAGTGTTTGTGCCAAGTAGAACCGTTGGGAAGACTTGGGGAAAGTCTTGTTGAACTTGCTGTAAAAAACAGAAACTTTAGCGCTCACGAGAACTGCTTCCATTTTTATTTGGAGAGTGATATTTAGTTAATTATTTTTTAAGATGATTAATAGATAAATTCCTCACGTCCAGAAATTTATTTTAGAATTTTTGGGGTTCCATATCTTGCGTTAGTTACAGATTACTACAGACTGTTCTGTTTTTGACAGATTCTGTTTTTCGTGTGTTGTTTGCTTATTTTGATGAATCTATGGCTAGTAAAATAGTTCATAATCCATAGAGAAGTTGGAATACAGTAGGTTTAACACCAATATAAGTAAATAATGAGTTCATTACAGTACCGTGAAGTGGTCTTTTGTTTTCTTTCGCTAACGGAGCTCATGAGTTTTCTACCTTAAGTTTTGTGTTGTGAAGTTTTCAAGTTTTGGGTAAGGATTTGATGGATTATGGAACAAGGAGTGGCAAGAGCCTAAGCTTGGGGATGCCCATGGCACCCCCAAGATAATATAAGGACACCTAAATCCAAAGCTCGGGGATGCCCCGGAAGGCATCCGCTCTTTCGTCTACTTCTATCGGTAACTTTACTTGGAGCTATATTTTTATTCACCACATGATATGTGTTTTGCTTGGAGCGTCTTGTATTATTTGTGTCTTTGTTTGTTAGTGTTCCACAATCATCCTTGCTGTACACACCTTTTGAGAGAGCCATACATGAATTGAAATTTTATAGAATACTCTATGTGCTTCACTTATATCTTTTGAGCTAAGTAGTTTTGCTCTATGTGCTTCACTTATATCTTTTGAGCGTTATAATTTTTCTCTATGTGCTTCACTTAGATCTTTTAGAGCACGGCGGTGGATTCATTTTAAAGAAACTATTGATCTCTCATGCTTCACTTAAATTATTTTGAGAGTCTCTTAATAGCATGGTAATTTGCTTAATAATAATATGCTTGGTATTCAAGATTTGTGAAACTTTCTTTTGAGTGTGTTGAATACTAAGATAAGATTGAAGCATGATAATTGTTTTGATATATGGAGGTGATAATATTAAAGTCATGCTAGTTGAGTAGTTGTGAATTTTAGAAATACTTGTGTTGAAGTTTGTGATTCCCGTAGCATGCACGTATGGTGAACCGTTATGTGATGACGTCGGAGCATGATTTATTTATTGATTGTCTTCCTTATGAGTGGCGGTCGGGGACGAGCGATGGTATTTTCCTACCAATCTATCCCCTAGGAGCATGCGCGTAATACTTTGCTTTGATAACTTCTAGATTTTTGCAATAAGTATATGAGTTCTTTATGACTAATGTTGAGTCCATGGATTATACGCACTTTTTCCCATCCTTCCACCATTGCTAGCCTCTCTAATACCGCGCACTTTTCGCCGGTATCATACACCTACCATACACCTTCCTTAAAACAGCCACCATACCTACCTATCATGGCATTTCCATAGCCATTCCGAGATATATTGCCATGCAACTTTCCACCATTCCGTTATTATGACACGCTCCATCATTGTCATATTGCTAGCATGATCATGTAGTTGACATCGTATTTGTGGCGAAGCCACCGTTCATAATTCTTTCATACATGTCACTTTTGATTCATTGCATATCCCGGTACACCGCCGGAGGCATTCATATAGAGTCATACTTTGTTCTAAGTATCGAGTTGTAAGTAAATAAAAGTGTGATGATCATCATTATTAGAGCATTGTCCCAGTGAGGAAAGGATGATGGAGACTATGATTCCCCCACAAGTCGGGATGAGACTCCGGACGAAAAAAGAGGCCACAGAAGCCCAAATAAATAAATAAAAGAGGCCATAAAAAATGAGAAGGCCCAAATAAAAAAATAAAAGAAAAAGATTGAAGGGAGAATGTTACTATCCTTTTACCACACTTGTGCTTCAAAGTAGCACCATGATCTTCATAGTAGAGAGTCTTGTTGGAAATATGCCCTAGAGGCAATAATAAAATGGTTATTATTATATTTCTTTGTTCATGATAATTGTCTATTGTTCATGCTATAATTGTGTTATCTGGAAATCGTAATACATGTGTGAATACATAGACCACAACACGTCCCTAGTGAGCCTCTAGTTGACTAGCTCGTTGATCAAAAGATAGTCATGATTTCCTGACTATGGACATTGGATGTCATTGATAACGGGATCACATCATTAGGAGAATGATGTGATGGACAAGACCCAATCCTAAGCATAGCTCAAAGATCGTGTAGTTCGTTTGCTGTAGCTTTTCTGAATGTCAAGTACCATATCCTTAGACCATGAGATTGTGCAACTCTGGATACCGTAGGAGTGCCTTGGGTGTGCCAAACGTCACAACGTAACTGGGTGACTATAAAGGTACATTACAGGTATCTCCGAAAGTGTCTGTTGGGTTGGCATGAATCGAGACTGGGATTTGTCACTCCGTATGACGGAGAGGTATCTCTGGGCCCACTCGGTAATGCATCATCATAATGAGCTCAATGTGATCAAGTGGTTGATCACGGGATCATGCATTACGGTACGAGTAAAGTGACTTGCCGGTAACGAGACTGAACAAGGTATTGGGATACCGACGATCGAGTCTCGGGCAAGTAACGTACCGATTGACAAAGGGAATTGTATACGGATTGATTGAATCCTCGGCATCGTGGTTCATCCGATGAGATCATCGTGGAGCATGTGGGAGCCAACATGGGTATCCAGATCCCGCTGTTGTTTATTGACTGGAGAGGCTTCTCGGTCATGTCTGCATGTCTCCCGAACCCGTAGGGTCTACACACTTAAGGTTCGGTGATGCTAGGGTTGTAGAAATATTAGCACACGGTAACCCGAAAGTTGTTCTGAGTCCCGGATGAGATCCCGGACGTCAGGAGGAGTTCCAGAATGATCCGGAGGTAAATATTTATATATAGGAAGTCCAGTTTCGGCCATCGGGAAGGTTTCGGGGGTCACCGGTATTGTACCGGGACCACCGGAAGGGTCCCGGGGGGTCCACCGGGTGGGGCCACCTATCTCGGAGGGCCCCATGGGCTGAAGTGGGAGGGGAACCAGCCCCTAGTGGGCTGGTGCGCCCCCCCTTGGGCCTCCCCCTGCGCCTAGGGTTAGAAACCCTAGGGGTGGGGGCGCCACCCTTGCCTTGGGGGGCAAGGCGCCCCCTTGGCCGCCGCCCCCTAGGAGATTGGATCTTCTAGGGCCGGCGCCCCCCTAGGCACCCTATATATAGTGGGGGGGGGGAGGGAGGGCAGCCGCACCAAAGCCCCTGGCCTCTCCCTCTCCCTACCGTGACACTCCTCCGTCTCCCAGCGCTTGGCGAAGCCCTGCCGAGATCACCGTTGCTTCCACCACCACGCCGTCGTGCTGCTGGATCTTCATCAACCTCTCCTTCCCCCTTGCTGGATCAAGTTGGAGGAGACGTCTTCCCAACTGTACGTGTGTTGAACGCGGAGGTGCTGTCCGTTCGGCACTTGGTCATCGGTGATTTGAATCACGTCGAGTACGACTCCATCAACCCCGTTCTCTTGAACGCTTCCGCTCGTGATCTACAAGGGTATGTAGATGCACTCCTCTCTCCCTCGTTGCAAGATGACTCCATAGATTGATCTTTGTGATGTGTAGAAAATTTTAAAATTCTGCTATGTTCCCCAACAGTGGCATCATAAGCTAGGTCTATGCGTAGTTACTATGCACGAGTAGAACACAAAGTAGTTGTGGGCGTCGATATTGTCAATTTGCTTGCCGTTACTAGTCTTATCTTGATTCGGCGGCATCGTGGGATGAAGCGGCCCAGACCAACCTTACACGTACGCTTACGTGAGACCGGTTCCACCGACTGACATGCACTAGTTGCATAAGGTGGCTGACGGGTGTCTGTCTCTCCCAGTTTAGTCGGATCGGATTCGATGAAGAGGGTCCTTATGAAGGGTAAATAGAAATTGGCAATTCACGTTGTGGTTTTGGCGTAGGTAAGAAACGTTCTTGCTAGAAACCTATAGCAGCCACGTAAAAAATTGCAACAACAATTAGAGGACGTCTAACTTGTTTTTGCAGCAAGTGTTTTGTGATGTGATATGGCCAAAGGATGTGATGAATGATATATGTGATGTATGAGATGATCATGTTCTTGTAATAGGAATCACGACTTGCATGTCGATGAGTATGACAACCGGCAGGAGCCATAGGAGTTGTCTTTATTTATTTATGACTTGCGTGTCAACATAAACGTCATGTAATTACTTTACTTTATTGCTGAAGCGTTAGCCATAGTAGTAGAAGTAATAGATGACAAGACAACTTCAAGAAGACACGATGATGGAGATAATGATGATGGAGATCATGGTGTGATGCCGGTGACAACGATGATCATGGAGCCCCGAAGATGGAGATCAAAGGAGCAAATGATATTGGCCATATCATGTCACTATTCGATTGCATGTGATGTTTATCATGTTTTACATCTTATTTGCTTAGAACGACGGTAGCTTAAATAAGATGATCCCTCGTAATAATTTCAAGTGTTCCCCCTAACTGTGCATCGTTGCGAAGGTTCGTTGTTTCGAAGCACCACGTGATGATCGGGTGTGATAGATTCTAACGTTCGAATACAACGGGTGTAAGCCAGATTTACACACGCAATACACTTAGGTTGACTTGACGAGCCTAGCATGTACAGACATGGCCTCGGAACACAGAAGACCGAAAGGTCGAGCATGAGTCGTATAGAAGATACGATCAACATGAAGATGTTCACCGATGTTGACTAGTCTGTCTCACGTGATGATCGGACACGGCCTAGTTAACTCGGATCATGTTATACTTAGATGACTGGAGGGATGTCTATCTGAGTGGGAGTTCATTGAATAATTTGATTAGATGAACTTAATTATCATGAACTTAGTCTAAAATCTTTACAATATGTCTTGTAGATCAAATGGCCCACGTTGTCCTCAACTTCAATGCGTTCCTAGAGAAAACCAAGCTGAAAGACGATGGCAGCAACTATACGGACTGGGTCCGGAACTTGAGGATCATCCTCATAGCTGCCAAGAAAGATTATGTCCTAGAAGCACCGCTAGGTGACGCACCCGTCCCACGGAACCAAGACGTTATGAACGCTTGGCAGACACGTGCTGATGATTACTCCCTCGTTCAGTGCGGTATGCTTTACAGCTTAGAACCGGGGCTCCAAAAGCGTTTTGAGAGACATGGAGCATATGAGATGTTCGAAGAGCTGAAAATGGTTTTTCAAGCTCATGCCCGGGTCGAGAGATATGAAGTCTCCGACAAGTTCTTCAGCTGTAAGATGGAGGAAAATAGTTCTGTCAGTGAGCACATACTCAAAATGTCTGGGTTGCATAACTGCTTGACTCAGCTGGGAGTTAATCTCCTGGATGACGCGGTCATTGACAGAATCCTTCAGTCGCTTCCACCGAGCTACAAGAGCTTTGTGATGAACTTCAATATGCAGGGGATGGAAAAGACCATTCCTGAGGTATATTCAATGCTGAAATCAGCAGAGGTAGAAGTCAAAAAGGAACATCAAGTGTTGATGGTGAATAAAGCCACTAAGTTCAAGAAAGGCAAGGGTAAGAAGAACTTCAAGAAGGACGGCAAGGGAGTTGCCGCGCCCGGTAAGCAAGCTACCGGGAAGAAGCCAAAGAATGGACCCAAGCCCGAGACTGAGTGTTTTTATTGCAAGGGAAGTGGTCACTGGAAGCGGAATTGCCCCAAATACTTAGCGGACAAGAAGGCCGGCATCACGAAAGGTATATGTGATATACATGTAATTGATGTGTACCTTACCAGTACTCGTAGTAGCTCATGGGTATTTTATACCGGTGCGGTTGCTCACATTTGTAACTCAAAGCAGTAGTTGCGGAATAAGCGGAGAGTGGCGAAGGACGAGGTGACGATGCGCGTCGGGAATGGTTCCAAGGTCGATGTGATCGCCGTCGGCATGCTACCTCTACATTTACCCACGGGATTAGTTTTAAACCTCAATAATTGTTATTTAGTGCCAACTTTGAGCATGAACATTGTATCAGGATCTCATTTAATTCGAGATGGCTACTCATTTAAATCCGAGAATAATGGTTGTTCCATTTATATGAGAGATATGTTTTATGGTCATGCTCTGATGGTGAATGGTTTATTCTTAATGAATCTTGAGCGTAATGTTACACATATTCATAGTGTGAATACCAAAAGATGTAAGGTTGATAATGATAGTCCCACATACTTGTGGCACTGCCGCCTTGGTCACATAGGTGTCAAACGCATGAAGAAGCTCCATGCAGATGGACTTTTAGAGTCTCTTGATTATGAATCATTTGACACGTGCGAACCATGCCTCATGGGTAAAATGACCAAGACTCCGTTCTCAGGAACAATGGAGTGAGCAACCAACTTATTGGAAATCATACATACTGATGTGTGCGGTCCAATGAGTGTTGAGGCTCGCGCTGGCTATCGTTATGTTCTCACCCTCACTGATGACTTGAGTAGATATGGGTATGTCTACTTAATGAAACACAAGTCTGAGACCTTTGAAAAGTTCAAGGAATTTCAGAGTGAGGTTGAGAATCAACATGACAGGAAAATCAAGTTCTTGCGATCAGATCGTGGGGGAGAATACTTGAGTCACGAATTTGGCACACACTTAAGAAAATGTGAAATAGTTTCACAACTAACGCCGCCTGGAACACCTCGGCATAATGGTGTGTCCGAATGTCGTAATCGCACTCTATTAGATATGGTGCGATCTATGATGTCTCTTACCGATTTACCGCTATCATTTTGGGGCTATGCTTTAGAGACTGCCGCATTCACTTTAAATAGGGCTCCGTCGAAATCCGTTGAGACGACACCGTATGAATTATGGTTTGGGAAGAAACCTAAGCTGTCGTTTCTAAAAGTTTGGGGATGCAATGCTTATGTCAAGAAACTTCAACCTGAAAAGCTCGAACCCAAGTCGGAAAAATGCGTCTTCATAGGATACCCTAAAGAAACTGTTGGTTATACCTTCTACCTCAGATCCGAAGGCAAGATCTTTGTTGCCAAGAATGGGTCCTTTCTAGAGAAAGAGTTTCTCTCAAAAGAAATAAGTGGGAGGAAGGTAGAACTTGATGAAGTATTACCTCTTGACCCGGTAAGTGGCGCAGCTCAAGAAAGTGTTCCCGAGGTGCCTGCACCGACTAGAGAGGAAGTTGATAATGATGATCATGAAACTTCAGATCAAGTTGCTACTGAACTTCGTAGGTCCACAAGGACACATTCCGCACCAGAGTGGTACGGCAACCCTGTCTTGGAAATCATGTTGTTAGACAATGGTGAACCTTGGAACTATGAAGAAGCGATGGCGGGCCCGGATTCCGACAAATGGCTGGAAGCCATGAAATCCGAGATAGGATCCATGTATGAAAACGAAGTATGGACTTTGAATGACTTGCCCGTTGATCGGCAAGCCATAGAAAATAAATGGATCTTTAAGAAGAAGACAGACGCGGATGGTAATGTGACCATCTATAAAGCTCGGCTTGTCGCTAAGGGTTATCGACAAGTTCAAGGGGTTGACTACGATGATACTTTCTCACCCGTAGCGAAGCTGAAGTCCGTCCGAATCATGTTAGCAATTGCCGCATTCTATGATTATGAGATATGGCAAATGGACGTCAAAACGACATTCCTTAATGGTTTCCTTAAGGAAGAATTGTATATGATGCAGCCAGAAGGTTTTGTCAATCCTAAGAATGCTGACAAGGTGTGCAAGCTCCAACGCTCGATTTATGGGCTGGTGCAAGCATCTCGGAGTTGGAACATTCGTTTTGATGAGATGATCAAAGCGTTTGGGTTTATGCAGACTTATGGAGAAGCCTGCATTTACAAGAAAGTGAGTGGGAGCTCTGTAGCATTTCTCATATTGTATGTGGATGACATACTATTGATGGGAAATGATATATAATTCTTGGAAAGCATAAAGGCCTACTTGAACAAGTGTTTTTCAATGAAGGACCTTGTAGAAGCTGCTTATATATTAGGCATCAAGATCTATAGAGATAGATCGAGACGCCTCATTGGTCTTTCACAGAGTACGTACCTTGACAAGATATTGAAGAAGTTCAAAATGGATCAGTCAAAGAAGGGGTTCTTGCCTGTATTGCAAGGTACGAGATTGAGCACGGCTCAATGCCCGACCATGGCAGAAGATAGAGAAAAGATGAGTGTCGTCCCCTATGCCTCGGCCATAGGGTCTATCATGTATACTATGCTGTGTACCAGACCTGATGTAAACCTTGCCGTAAGTTTGGTAGGAAGGTACCAAAGTAATCCTGGCATGGAACACTGGACAACGGTCAAGAATATCCTGAAGTACCTGAAAAGGACTAAGCACATGTTTCTCGTGTATGGAGGTGACGAAGAGCTCGTCGTAAGGGGTTACGTCGATGCTAGCTTCGACACAGATCTAGATGACTCTAAGTCACAAACCGGATACATGTATATTTTGAATGGTGGGGCAGTAAGCTGGTGCAGTTGCACGCAAAGCGTTGTGGCGGTATCTACATGTAAAGCGGAGTACATGGCAGCCTCGGAGGCAGCACAAGAAGCAGTCTGGGTGAAGGAGTTCATTACCGACCTAGGAGTCATACCCAATGCGTTGGGCCCGATGACTCTCTTCTGTGATAACACTGGAGCTATTGCCCTTGCCAAGGAGCCCAGGTTTCACAGGAAGACCAGGCATATCAAGCGTCGCTTCAAATCCATTCATGAAAGTGTTCAAAATGGAGACATAGAGATTTGTAAAGTACATACGGACCTGAATGTAGCAGATCCGTTGACTAAACCTCTCGCTAGAGCAAAACATGATCAACACCAGAACTGCATGGGTGTTCGATTCATCACAATGTAACTATAATATTGACTCTAGTGCAAGTGGGAGACTGTTGGAAATATGCCCTAGAGGCAATAATAAAATGGTTATTATTATATTTCTTTGTTCATGATAATTGTCTATTGTTCATGCTATAATTGTGTTATCCGGAAATCGTAATACATGTGTGAATACATAGACCACAACACGTCCCTAGTGAGCCTCTAGTTGACTAGCTCATTGATCAAAAGATAGTCATGGTTTCCTGACTATGGACATTGGATGTCATTGATAACGGGATCACATCATTAGGAGAATGATGTGATGGACAAGACCCAATCCTAAGCATAGCTCAAAGATCGTGTAGTTCGTTTGCTGTAGCTTTTCTGAATGTCAAGTATCATATCCTTAGACCATGAGATTGCGCAACTCCCGGATACCGTAGGAGTGCCTTGGGTGTGCCAAACGTCACAACGTAACTGGGTAACTATAAAGGTACATTACAGGTATCTCCGAAAGTGTTTGTTTGGTTGGCACGAATCGAGACTGGGATTTGTCACTCCGTATGACGGAGAGGTATCTCTGGGCCCACTCGGTAATGCATCATCATAATGAGCTCAATGTGATCAAGTGGTTGATCACGAGATCATGCATTACGGTACGAGTAAAGTGACTTGCCGGTAAAGAGACTGAACAAGATATTGGGATACCGACGATCGAGTCTCGGGCAAGTAACGTACCGATTGACAAAGGGAATTGTATACGGATTGATTGAATCCTCGACATCATGGTTCATCCGATGAGGTCATCGTGGAGCATGTGGGAGCCAACATGGGTATCCAGATCCCGCTGTTGGTTATTGACCGGAGAGGCTTCTCGGTCATGTCTGCATGTCTCCCGAACCCGTAGGGTCTACACACTTAAGGTTCGGTGACACTAGGGTTGTAGAGATATTAGCACACGGTAACCCGAAAGTTTTTCGGAGTCCCGGATGAGATCCCGGACGTCACGAGGAGTTCCGGAATGATCCGGAGGTAAAGATTTATATATAGGAAGTCCAGTTTTGGCCATCGGGAAGGTTTCGGGGGTCACCGGTATTGTACCGGGACCACCGGAAGGGTCCCGGGGGGTCCACCGGGTGGGGCCACCTATCCCGGAGGGCCCCATGGGCTGAAGTGGGAGGGGAACCAGCCCCTAGTGGGCTGGTGCGCCCCCCCTTGGGCCTCCCCCTGCGCCTAGGGTTAGAAACCCTAGGGGTGGGGGCGCCACCCTTCCCTTGGGGGGCAAGGCACCCCCTTGGCCGCCGCCCCTCCTAGGAGATTGGATCTCCTAGGGCCAGCACCCCCTAGGCACCCTATATATAGTGGGGGGGGGGGGGGGGAGGGCAGCCGCACCAAAGCCCCTGGCCTCTCCCTCTCCCTACCGTGACACTCCTCCGTCTCCCAGCGCTTGGCGAAGCCCTGCCGAGATCACCGTTGCTTCCACCACCACGCCGTCGTGCTGCTGGATCTTCATCAACCTCTCCTCCCCCCTTGCTGGATCAAGTTGGAGGAGACGTCTTCCCAACCGTATGTGTGTTGAACGCGGAGGTGCTATCCGTTCGGCACTTGGTCATCGGTGATTTGAATCACGTCGAGTACGACTCCATCAACCCCGTTCTCTTGAACGCTTCCGCTCGTGATATACAAGGGTATGTAGATGCACTCCTCTCTCCCTCGTTGCTAGATGACTCCATAGATTGATCTTGGTGATGCATAGAAAATTTTAAAATTCTGCTACGTTCCCCAACAAGTCTCTCATATTGTCACTTTCATATACTAGTGGGAATTTTACATTGTAGAACTTGGCTTGTATATTCCAATGATGGGCTTCCTCAAATTGCCCTAGGTCTTCATGAGCAAGCAATTTGGATGCACACCCACTTAGTTTCTTTTTGAGCTTTCATATACTTATAGCTCTAGTGCATCCGTTGCATGGCAATCCCTACTCACTCACATTGATATCTATTGATGGGCATCTCCATAGCTCGTTGATACGCCTAGTTGATGTGAGACTATCTTCTCCTCTTTTTGTCTTCTCCACAACCACCATTCTATTCCACATATAGCGCTATATCCATGGCTCACGCTCATGTATTGCGTGAAGATTGAAAAAGTTTTGAAAAAGTTAGAGTATGAAACAATTGCTTGGCTTGTCATCGGGGTTGTGCATGATTTAAATACATTGTGTGGTGAAGATAGAGCATAGCCAGACTATATGATTTTGTAGGGATAACTTTCTTTGGCCATGTTATTTTGAGAAGACATAATTGCTTTGTTAGTATGCTTGAAGTATTATTATTTTTATGTCAATATAAACCATTGTCTTGAATCTTTCGAATCTAAATATTCATATCACAATTAAGAAGATTTGCATGGAAATTATGCCAAGTAGCACTCCGCATCAAAAATTCTCTTTTTATCATTTACCTACTCGAGGACGAGCAGGAATTAAGCTTGGGGATGCCTGATACGTCTCCAACGTATCTATAATTTTTGATTGCTCCATGCTATATTATCTACTGTTTTGGACTATATTGGGCTTTATTTTCCACTTTTATATTATTTTTGGGACTAACCTATTAACCGGAGGCCCGGCCCAGAATTGCTGTTTTTTTGCCTATTTCAGTGTTTTGAAGAAACGGAATATCAAACGGAGTCCAAACGGAATAAAACCTTCGGGAACGTGATTTTCTCACCGAACATGATCCAGGAGACTTGGACCCTACGACAAGGCATCAGAGAGGCGGTCACGAGGGTGGGGGGCGCCCCCCTAGGGCGTGCCCCCTACCTCATGGGCCCCTCGATGCTCCACCGCCGTACTTCTTCCTCCTATATATACCTACGTACCCCCAAACGATCAGAACAGGAGCCAAAAACCTAATTCCACCGCCGCAACTCTCTGTATCCACGAGATCCCATCTTGGGGCCTGTTCCGGAGCTCCGCCGGAAGAGGGCCGTCATCACGGAGGGCTTCTACATCATCATAGCCTCTCTGATGAAGTGTGAGTAGTTTACCTCAGACCTTCGGGTCCATAGTTAGTAGCTGGATGGCTTCTTCTCTCTTTTTGGATCTCAATACAAAGTTCTCCCCCTCTCTTGTGGAGATCTATTCGATGTAATTTTCTTTTTGCGGTGTGTTTGTTGAGACCGATGAATTGTGGGTTTATGATCAAGTCTATCTATGAATAATATTTGAATCTTCTCTGAATTCTTTTATGTATGATTGGTTATCTTTGCAAGTCTCTTCGAATTATCCGTTTGGTTTGGCCAACTAGATTGGTAGTTCTTGCCATGGGAGAAGTGCTTAGCTTTGGGTTCGATCTTGCAGTGTCCTTTCCCAGTGACAGAAGGGGCAGCAAGGCACGTATTGTATCATTGCCATCGGGGATAACAAGATGGGGTTTATTTCATATTGCATGAATTAATCTCTCTACATCATGTCATCTTGCTTAAGGCGTTACTCTGTTTTTAACTTAATACTCTAGATGCATGCTGGATAGCGGTCGATGAGTGGAGTAATAGTAGTTGATGCAGAATCGTTTCGGTCTACTTGTCACAGACGTGATTCTTATATACATGATCATGCCTAAATATTATCATAACTATGCTCAATTCTGTCAATTGCTCAACAGTAATTTGTTCACCCACCATAGAATACTTATGCTCTTGAGAGAAGCCACCAGTGAAACCTATGGCCCCCGGGTCTATTCTCATCATATCAATCTCCATCACTTTAATCTTGCTTTGCTTTTACTTTGCCTTTTACTTTTACTTTGCGTCTTTATATCAAAAATACCAAAAATACTTTATCTATCAGATCTCACTCTCGTAAGTGACCATGAAGGGCTTGACAACCCCTTATCGCGTTGGTTGCGAGTAGCTATTGTTTTGTGCAGGTACGAGGGACTTGAGCGTGGCCTCCTACTGGATTGATACCTTGGTTCTCAAAAACTAAGGGAAATACTTACGCTACTCTGCTGCATCATCCCTTCCTCTTCGGGGAAATCCAACACAAGCTCAAGAGATAGCACTCATCAAAGTACACGTGTCGGGAGGTGTACACGCGGTGGGAGACGGGGTCGTAGCACCGGTAACCTTTGGTGTTAGGGGGGTAGCCTAGGAAGATACATGCTACGGAGCAAGGAGCGAGTTTGTGTGGTGTAGTGGAGGCAGTGCTAGGATAACTCAAACATCCGAAGATGCGAAGACCATCGTAGGAAGGAGGGGAACCAAAGAGAAGTTGGTTTGGAGTGTAGTTCCAGCGGGGACGACAAGGCCTAATGTTAACTAGGAGAGTGGCGGTGGCGAGAACATCGGGCCAGAACCGAGGGGGCACGTTGGAGTGGAACAACAACGTGCGGATGTAGTCATTAAGAGTGCGGAGGATTCGCTCAGCGCGGCCGTTCTGCTGAGATGTGTAGGGGCACGTGAGACGAAAGGTGGTGCCGTGAGATGCGAGAAGATGGTGAGTGGCAGCGTTGTCAAACTCTTTGTCGTTGTCAGTCTGGAGGGTGAGGATAGGGCGCCCGAACTGGGTAGTGATGTAGGAGTAAAAGGCCGTGAGAGTAGCAAGGACATCGGATTTGCGACGAAGCGGAAACGTCCACGCAAAATGAGAGAAATCATCAAGTAAAACAAGATAATATAAGAAACCGGTGTTACTCGCAACGGGAGATGTCCAAACATCAATATGGATTAATTGAAACAGAAAAGAATAAATAGTGTTTGAGTCGCTAAACTGTCGACGAACATGTTTGCCGAGACGGCAAGCATGACAAGTGTGCTCGTCGAATTTATTACATGAAAAATGAAAACTCTTGAGAATCTGGCGAAGGACGATGGAGTTGGGGTGACCCAAGCTGAAGGAAATATGCCCTAGATGCAATAATAATGTTATTATTTTATTTCCTTATATCATGATAAATGTTTATTATTCATGCTAGAATTGTATTCTCCGGAAACATAATACTTGTGTGAATACATAGACAAACTAAACGTCACTAGTATGCCTCTACTTGACTAGCTCGTTAATCAAAGATGGCTATGTTTCCTGACCATAGACATGTGTTGTCATTTGATTAACGGGATCACATCATTAGGAGAATGATGTGATTGACATGACCCATTCCATTAGCTTAGCACCCGATCGTTTAGTATGTTGCTATTGCTTTCTTCATGACTTATACATGTTCCTATGACTATGAGATTATGCAACTCCCGTGTGCCGGAGGAACACTTTGTGTGCTACCAAACGTCACAACGTAACTGGGTGATTATAAAGGTGCTCTATAGGTGTCTCCAAAGGTACATGTTGGGTTGGCGTATTTCGAGATTAGGATTTGTCACTCCGATCGTCGGAGAGGTATCTCTGGGCCCTCTCGGTAATGCACATCACTTAAGCCTTGCAAGCATTGCAACTAATGAGTTAGTTGCGGGATGATATATTACGGAACGAGTAAAGAGACTTGCCGGTAACGAGATTGAACTAGGTATTGGATACCGACGATCGAATCTCGGGCAAGTAACATACCGATGACAAAGGGAACAACGTATGTTGTTATGCGGTCTGACCGATAAAGATCTTCGTAGAATATGTAGGAGCCAATATGAGCATCCAGGTTCTGCTATTGGTTATTGACTGGAGACGAGTCTCGGTCATGTCTACATTGTTCTCGAACCCGTAGGGTCCGCACGCTTAAGGTTTCGATGACAGTTATATTATGAGTTTATGAGTTTTGATGTACCGAAGGAGTTCGGAGTCCCGGATGTGATCACGGACATGACGAGGAGTCTCGAAATGGTCGAGACATAAAGATTGATATATTGGAAGCCTATGTTTGGATATCGGAAGTGTTCCGGGTGAAATCGGGATTTTACTGGAGTACCAGGAGGTTACCGGAACCCCCCGGGAGGTATATGGGCCTTAGTGGGCCTTAGTGGAAGAGAGGAGAGGTGGCCAGAGATGGGCCACGCACCTCTCCCCCCTTGGTACGAATAGGACAAGGAGAGGGGGCCGGCCCCTCTTCCTCCACTCTCTCCACTTTCCCCCTCCCGAATCCTATTCCAGCTAGGAAAGGGGGGGAATCCTACTCCCGATGGGAGTAGGACTCCTCCTGGCGCGCCCTCCTCCTGGCCGGCCGCACCTCCCCTTGCTCCTTTATATACGGGGGCAGGGGGCACCCCTAGACACACAAGTTGATCCACGTGATCATATTCTTAGCCGTGTGCGGTGCCCCCTTCCACCATAATCCTCGATAATATTGTAGCGGTGCTTAGGCGAAGCCCTGCGACGGTAGAACATCAAGATCGTCACCACGCCGTCGTGCTGACGGAACTCTTCCCTGACACTTTGCTGGATCGGAGTCCAGGGATCGTCATCGAGCTGAACGTGTGCTAGAACTCGGAGGTGCCGTAGTTTCGGTGCTTGATCGGTCGGGTCATGAAGACGTACGACTACATCAACCGCATTGTCATAACGCTTCTGCTATCGGTCTACGAGGGTACGTAGACAACACTCTCCCCTCTCGTTGCTATGCATCACCATGATCTTGCGTGTGCGTAGGAATTTTTTTGAAATTACTACGTTCCCCAACAGTGGTATCAGAGCCTAGGTTTTATGTGTTGATGTTATATGCACGAGTAGAACACAAGTGAGTTGTGGGCGATATAAGTCATACTGCTTACTAGCATGTCATACTTTGGTTCGGCGGTATGGTTGGACGAAGCGGCCCGGACCGACATTACGTGTACGCTTACGCGAGACCGGTTCTCCCGACGTGCTTTGCAAATAGGTGGCTTGCAGGCGACAGTTTCTCCAACTTTAGTTGAACTGAGTGTGGCTACGCCCGGTCCTTGTGAAGGTTAAAACAACACCAACTTGACAAACTATCGTTGTGGTTTTGATGCGTAGGTAAGATTGGTTCTTGCTTAAGCCCGTAGCAGCCACGTAAAAACTTGCAACAACAAAGTAGAGGACGTCTAACTTGTTTTTGCAGGGCATGTTGCGATGTGATATGGTCAAGACATGATGCTAAATTTTATTGTATGAGATGATCATGTTTTGTAACCAAGTTATCGGCAACTGGCAGGAGCCATATGGTTGTCGCTTTATTGTATGCAATGCAATCACGCTGTAATGCTTTACTTTATCACTAAGCGGTAGCGATAGTCGTGGAAGCATAAGATTTGCAAGACGACAACGATACTACGATGGAGATCAAGGTGTCGCGCCGGTGACTATGGTGATCACGAAGGTGCTTCGAAGATGGAGATCACAAGCACAAGATGATGATGGCCATATCATATCACTTATATTGATTGCATGTGATGTTTATCTTTTATGCATCTTATCTTGCTTTGATTGACGGTAGCATTATAAGATGATCTCTCACTAATTATCAAGATGTGTTCTCCCTGAGTATGCACCGATGCGAAAGTTCTTCGTGCCGAGACACCACGTGATGATCGGGTGTGATAGGCTCTACGTTCAAATACAGCGGGTGCAAAATAGTTGCACACGCGGAATACTCAGGTTATACTTGACGAGCCAAGCATATACAGATATGGCCTCGGAACACGGAGACCGAAAGGTCGAGCGTGAATCATATAGTAGATATGATCAACATAGTGATGTTCACTAATGAAACTACTTCATCTCACGTGATGACCGGACATGGTTTTTAGTTGATTTGGATCACGTGATCACTTAGAGGATTAGAGGGATGTCTATCTAAGTGGGAGTTCTTAAGTAATACGATTAATTGAACTTTAATTTATCATGAACTTAGTCTTGGTAGTATTAGCATATCTATGTTGTAGATCAATAGCTCGCGTTATTGTTTTCATATGTTTATTTTGATATGTTCCTAGAGAAAATTGTGTTGAAAGATGTTAGTAGCAAAGATGCGGATTGGATCCGTGATCTGAGGTTTATCCTCATTGCTGCACAGAAGAATTATGTCCTTGATGCACCGCTAGGTGACGGACCTATTGCAGGAGCAGATGCAGACGTTATGAACGTTTGGCTAGCTCAATATGATGACTACTTGATAGTTTAGTGCACCATGCTTAACGGCTTAGAATCAGGACTTCAAAGATGTTTTGAACGTCATGGACCATATGAGATGTTCCAGGAGTTGAAGTTAATATTTCAAGCAAATACCCGAGTTGAGAGATATGAAGTCTCCAACAAGTTCTATAGCTAAAAGATGGAGGAGAATCGCTCAACTAGTGAGCATGTGCTCAGATTATCTGGGTATTACAATCGCTTGAATCAAGTGGGAGTTAATCTTCCAGATAAAATAGTGATTGACAGAATTCTCTAGTCACCATCACCAAGCTAGTAGAACTTCGTGATGAACTATAGTATGCAAGGGATGACGAAAACGACTCCCGAGCTTTTCATGATGATGACATCGATGAAGGTAGAAATCAAGAAAAAGCATCAATTGTTGATGGTTGACAAGACCACTAGTTTCAAGAAAACGGCAAAGGGAAGAAGGGGAACTTCAAGAAGAATGGCAAGCAAGTTGCTACTCAAGTGAAGAAGCCCAAGTCTGGTCGTAAGCCTGATACTAAGTGCTTCTACTTCAAAGGGACTGGTCACTGGAAGCGGAACAACCCCAAGTGATTGGCGGATAAGAAGGATGGCAAAGTGAACATAAGTATATTTGATATACATGTTATTGATGTGTACTTTACTAGTGTTTATAGCAACCCCTCAGTATTTGATACTAGTTCAGTTGCTAAGATTAGTAACTCGAAACGGAAGTTGCAGAATAAATAGAGACTAGTTAAGGGTGAAGTGACGATGTGTGTTGGAAGTGGTTCCAAGATTGATATGATCATCATCGCACACTCCGTATACTTTCGGGATTAGTGTTGAACCTAAATAAGTGTTATTTGGTGTTTGCGTTGAGCATAAATATGATTGGATCATGTTTATTGCAATACGGTTATTCATGTAAGTTAGAGAATAATTATTGTTCTGTTTACATGAATAAAACCTTCTATGGTCATACACCCAATGAAAATGGTTTGTTGGATCTCGATCGTGGTGATACACATATTGATAATATTGAAGCCAAAAGATGCAAAGTTAATAATGATAGTGCAACTTACTTGTGGCACTGCCGTTTAGGTCATATTGGTGTAAAGCGCATGAAGAAAATCCATGCTGATGGGTTTTTGGAATCACTTGATTATGAATCAGTTGATGCTTGCGAACCATGCCTCATGGGCAAGATGACTAAGACTCCGTTCTCCGGAACAAGAGAGGGAGCAACAGATTTGTTGAAAATCATACATACTAATGTATGTGGTCTGATGAATATTGAGGCTCGCGACATGTATCATTATTTTCTGATCTTCACAGATGATTTGAGCAGATATGAGTATATCTACTTGATGAAACACAAGTCTGAAACATTTGAAAAGTTCAAAGAATTTCAGAGTGAAGTTGAGAATCATCGTAACAAAAATAAAAGTTTCTACGATATGATCGCAGAAGTAAAATATTTGAGTTACAAGTTTGGCCTTCAGTTAAAACAATGTGAAATAGTTTCACTACTCACGCCACCTAGAACACCACAGTGTAATGGTGTGTCCGAATGTCATAACCGTACTTTATTGGATATAGTGCAATCTATGATGTTTCTTACCGATTTACCACTAAAGTTTTGGGGTTATGCATTATAGACAGCTGCATTCACGTTAAAAAAGGGGCACCATCTAAATCCGTTGAGATGACACCGTATGAACTGTGGTTTGGCAAGAAACCAAAGTTGTCGTTTCTTAAAGTTTGGGGTTGCGATGCTTATATGAAAAAGTTTCATCCTGATAAGCTCAAACCCAAATCGGAAAAGTGCGTCTTCATAGGATACCCAAAAGAAAGTTGGGTACACCTTCTATCACAGATCCTAAGGCAAGACATTCGTTGCTAAGAATGGATCCTTTCTAGAGAAGGAGTTTCTCTCGAAAGAAGTGAGTGGGAGGAAAGTAGAACTTGATAAGGTAACTGTACCTGCTCCTTTATTGGAAAGTAGTTCATCACAGAAATTTGTTCCTGTGACTACTACACCAATTAGTGAGGAAGCTAATGATGATGATCATGTAACTTCGGATCAAGTTACTACCAAATCTCGTAGGTAAACCAGAGTGAGATCCGCACCAGAGTGGTATGGTAATCCTGTTCTGGAACTCATGTTACTAGACCATGAAAAACTTGCGAACTATGAGGAAGCGATGATGAGCCCAGATTCCGCGAAATGGCTTGAGGCCATGAAATCTGAGATGAGATCCATGTATGAGAACAAAGTATGGACTTTGATTGACTTTCCCAATGATCAGTGAGCCATTGAGATTAAATGGATCTTCAAGAGGAAGACGGACACTGATAGTAGTGTTACTATCTACAAAGCTAGAATTGTCGCAAAAGGTTTTCGACAAGTTCAAGGTGTTGACTACGATGAGAGTTTCTCACTCGTATCTATGCTTAAGTCTGTCCGAATCATGTTAGCAATTGCCGCATTTTATGAAATCTGGCAAATGGATAAACAAAACTGCATTCCTTAATGGATTTATTAAAGAAGAGTTGTATACGATGCAACTAGAAGGTTTTGTCGATCCTAAAGGTGTTAACTAAATATGCAAGCTCCAGCGATCCATCTATGGACCGGTGCAAGCATCTTGGAGTTGGAATATACGCTTTGATAAGTTGATCAAAGCATATAGTCTTATACAGACTTGCGGTGAAGCCTGTATTTACAAGAAAGTGAGTGGGAGCACTACAGCATTCCTGATAAGTATATGTGAATGACATATTGTTGATCGGAAATAATGTAGAATTATTCTGCAAAGCATAAAGGAGTATTTGAAAGGATTTTTTCAAAGAAAACCTCGGTGAAGCTGCTTACATATTGAACATCAAGATCTATAGAGATAAATGAAGACGCTTGATAAGTTTTTTCAATGAGTACATACCTTGACAAGATTTTGAAGTAGTTCAAAATGGAATAGTCAAAGAAAGAGTTCTTGCCTGTGTTACAAGGTGTGAAATTGAGTAAGACTCAAACCTCGAGCTGTCGGGGGCTTTGAGTACTTGTACGTCGCAATCGACAAGTTCACAAAGTGGCCGGAAGTGGAACCAGTGAGGAAGGTGACCGCACAGTCAGCAGTCAAGTTCTTCAGGTCGATTGTCTGCTGTTTCGGAATCCCCAACAGGATAATCACCGACAACGGTACACAATTTATGAGCCGCACCTTCATGCAGTACGTCCAAGATCTTGGCGCCAAGATCTGCTTCGCTTCTGTTGCTCACCCGAGAAGCTATGGCCAAGCGGAGAGGGCAAATGCTGAAGAGCTGCGCGGGCTCAAGACCAGGACTTTCGACAGGCTGCACAAGTGCAGACGCAACTGGATCGAGGAGCTGCCGGTGGTTCTTTGGTCGATCAGGACGGCGCCAAATTGAGCCACTGGCCAGACACCCTTCGCTCTAGTCTATGGAGCGGAGGCAGTTATCCCCACGGAACTCGTATACGGGTCACCTCGAGTGCTCTCTTATGATGAGCTTGAGCAAGAGCAGCTGCGGCAAGATGACGCGCTGCTCCTTGAGGAAGATCGTCTTCAGGCTGCTGTGCGAGCCGCTCGCTACCAGCAAGCTTTGCGCCGCTATCATAGCCGCAAAGTTAACGCCAGAAGTCTCGAGGAAGGCGACCTTGTTCTTCGGCGCGTTCAGTCCGCCAAGAATTCCAACAAGTTGACGCCGAAGTGGGAAGGCCCTTATCGGGTGAAACGAGTCACCAGGCCTGGCGCTGTCCGCCTGGAGACCGAAGATGGCGTACCAGTGAGCAACTCCTGGAATATCGAGCATCTTCGTAAGTTTTACCCGTAAGGCGCGGTTGTCGGACCCTGTCCGGCAACCATCCTTTTGTACAAGTCTTGCCGCTGTTGCATGTAATCCTTTGTACAAAGCCAGGCGCAGACCCTGAGCACAAGTAAATGAAGCGCTGGCACCCAGAGTTATAGCATGCATGCTAGGTCGAGTCGGGTCCTTGGTTAGGGTTGATAGTGCTTAACAGCGGCTAACCCCTAACTTAGAGGTCGAGTGTGCGACCCTTTGCCTTTCTTTCGTTTCCTTTGGTTCGCAGGGCTCGCATATCCTTGCCGGACCGCCTGGGGACGAAAAGGAGAAGAAGGACGTGCCGGCATCTGGACCCCGGCAAGCCAGTGTTGCCGGGGGCTGCAAGTACCAAGGTTCACCCACGGCAAGCCAGAGTTGCCCGGGGCTGCAATCTCAGATAAGTCTTTCATCCCTCTTCATGCATTCTCTTATGGACTGGGGAATACGAAACCTCGTTTCTTCCTGAAAACTACCGTGCTCCCTTAGCTCTAGGCCCTGGGGCTCGTTCCTAGGGCCAAGTTTTGGTCGTAGTTGCGGCAGCAAAGGGATGAAACGAGGGGGCCGCACCCGCCTCGTCCCTGCCTCCGTCAAAAGCGTGAGAAAGGTCGAGCGACGTGGGAAGACGGCAGGGCCTGTTGCCGGGGAAGGAGTGTCTATCTGAAAGATACCAAGGATTTGCTCCTTGACGTGGGTTCTACCCGCGAGACAAATGACCCGGCAAACATCCCCTTTTCATTAAAAAACATTCCACGCAGGTACAGTCCATAGAGGATGAAAAACATGAAAGAGAGAATTACAAGTTTTAAATGCAACTAAGGCCCGAAGGCTTACAAATTAAAAACATAAGATGCCCGTAATCCTTTTCTTGTCCCTATCTTCAGGAGGTAGGTCAAGGAGGCGGGAAGGGCAAAAGGGGCGCCTAGGCGAGCTACGGGTGCTAGAAGACACCAAGAGAACATCCCGGGGGTCGTCCGAAGGCTGGACGGTGATGGCGACGCCGAAAGCAGGGCTCGAAGACGAGGTGGCCGGACGTCAGCACGCTGTCGAGGGCACCACGCCCTCGTACTCCGGCTTGACGGCCTTGCCGCCAGCCCTCTTCCTCTTCCGCAGCCTCCCTACGCCAGCCGCCCAAGGAGACGACCCCGGGGAGTTCAAGGAGCCAGCGACACGGATGATGGGGTCGCCGGTGCCGCACGGAGCGGCGCCCGACACCTAGTCGGACCCGTCGTCCTGCCGCCCGCTACCCTCGCCGTCGCTGTCGCTCCCCTCCTCGTTACTCTCGCTCGAGGAGGGGCCTTCGCTATCGGAGGAGCTGTCCACGCAGCATTTCGCCCGAGTGCCGAAGCACCCAAAGACCTTGACGGAGAGGAGATCGCCCTCCATCAACTCAAAATGGAGGGTGAGCCCCGCCGTCAAGCTGTGGATACGGGCGGACGTCTTCCACCCTCAACCAAGATACATCACACCGGGGGCTGGGACTTCAACGCGGACTCGCGTGCCGTTGATCCCACAGCCCCTCATGTGCAGTCTCAGTGTCTCGGGCGGGTCCAACTCCATCGCTCCCGCAAACGGAGCTGGGAGTCGGAGTCGATGACGAGGCGCCCGGCGCAGCCTGACGAAGAACTCGCAGGGGTCGTCCCCAACATGGACCCCCGTGGGAAGAGGAGCCACCGGCGGAGGCGAAGCCGGCGCGCTGCCCTGTCCACCTCTTCCCCGAGCGCCGCGGCCTCGTCCTCGACCTCGTCCACGACCTCGCCCCTCCCTCTTCCCCTTACGGCTGGCTCCGCCACCACGGGTGCGGGAGAGGGAGGGATGCGCTGTCTGGCGGCGACCCGCGCCGCCACTGATGAAGGACCAGGGTTCCCTTTCTCCATGGCGAATGAGAGAAAGGGGAGCAGGAGCTGAAGGAAGGGGAAGATGAGAGAATGCGGGCTTCTGTCCTCCCCTCCCGCTCTTTATAAAGGAGCAAGGTGGGGGCTCGGCCGCCCCGCTCAGCGAATCAAGACGCGGGAAGGCAGGGAGCTGGGGCCGACCCGCTGCCTCGACCCACGACGGCCCCGTTTCCCGCCTCCGCCGTCCGTGACCCCAAGTGCATGGGAGCCGCGTGGCAGGCGTGCAGAACCGAGGCGACGGATTGGGCGGCCTCTCCCCACCCCGTGATCGTGGGGAGTGGGCACCTCGAAAACCGCCCACGATCTCTCCCATGATGCCGCGTTTGACGCGTGCCGTGCGGGGAGGGCGCGGTGGATGCGGAGTGAGTTATGGCGTGACCTAGGCCGCGCGTGCCCGTGCACTGTTTTGGGCCTGGCCCAACAGCGCTCGGCACCGTGTATGGCCCAGGCCCGGGGGCTCCTGTCGGTGTACTAAAGTAGGGGTACGTTAGTATCCCGAACTTGTGCACGGGCAGTCGCAGCGACCCGCGGCAAGGCTTGCCGGGCGACCGCCAAGACCCTGCGTGGTTCCTTTGGGGCCATTCAAGAACAAAGTATCCAAGAGCAAAACAAGGCCCCGGCAAGAGGAGCTTGCCGGGAAGGAGACAAGGCCCCGGCAAGAGGAGCTTGCCGGGAAGGAGACGAGACCCCGGCAAGAGGAGCTTGCCGGGAAGACAACCAAAGCATCTCAAGAAGCTCGCTGCGGCGTCCTGCGCGTCCCGACAAGACCCGGTGAGCGACAAGCTCCCGGACGCGACAAGGCAACATCCGCGGCAAGGCGCTTGCCGCGGCAAGCTACTACTCCGCAACCCGCGATCTAGCTCACCCACCAACGTGTCGCTCTGGGACCGCTCCTGGCGTACGTGGCGGGAGGCTGTGCAGCCGGGGGCATGCGGTGGCAAGCAAGCGCTGACAAGATAGCCATCGTGGCAAACGGTGGCGTTCCTAGCGGTCCCTCTCTGTACCGTCTAGGTGACACAGACATGCATTTAATGCCCTTGTCCCCTGCCATCAGGGTTAGGTATGATACGACTGTTGTAGGCGGTGGAGCCAACTACCACCTCTTTTACATTTTTACCCCCACCTCTATTGCCACCTGTCGGTGACCCCTTAGACATATAAAAGGAGGCCCATGCGCAACAGAGAGGGGGGGGGGGGACGGCCATTCTCACGCTCGGTCTCGCCAGCTGCTTGAGTGTACTGTAGCATTCATCGCTCCCGAGCAAGAACACAATACAAATCAAAGCAGGAGTAGGGTTTTACGCATCCGTGCGGCCCGAACCTGGGTAAACCGACCGCGTCGCTCGTGCGTTCGCCTCGATCTGCTCTTTGTGCATCCACCGCCCCCTGCCGAACCGAAAGGGGCTCGGTCCGCCGATCCCCATAGGTGTACGTGGGATCAGCAACCCCCGACAGTCTCGGTGCCATTCCCTTCTTGGAGGCGCTGCCTAGGTCCTCGGGGTCCATCTGGAGAAGCAACTGGTGGGTTGCCTCGCTTGCTTAGGCGGTGAGCCTTGGGGTGCCAAGTTGTCATGTGCAGGTTGTTGCGGTGGGCATGAGCATCCGGGGCCCTATGTACTCCACCATCGACACATCTTCGATAGTGTCTTCTTCGAGTTAGGCTTAGCTTCCGCTGTCTCCCTTGTCGATCCTCTAGGCACCAAGGGTGGAGAGTGCGTTGATATAGTTTGATTAGGTGTTTTTGTCGTGTTTTGAGGAGTTTGGTACAGGGGGTGGCGTGGCCTGTGTGCTCTGTGTCCACCCTCTTTGCCATTGTTTGGCCTGAGTTTGGGCAAGGCGAGTTAGTTGTCGGTGTTGTCATGGTGGATGTGGGTGCTAACCTCTAAGGGTAGCACGTTGCCGAAAGGCATTGTATCAGCCGTCTTGGCTCTTCTCCATTAATATATAGTACACACACTCGTGCGTATTCAAAAAAATAAAATAAAGCCCTAAACAGTCAACAGTACAAATAAGAGATGATGATGGAAAACTTAGAGCATCTCTAGCAGATCGCTCAAAATCGATTAACTCCCTAAAATTTTCGTTTTGAGGAGTTACACCGGATCTAGAGATCGCGTATCCTCTTTAACTCCTCAAATTTTACTCACCGCGTTGGCTGCCGCTTACATTTACTCAACCGGCATCATTTTTTGTGAAAATTACTAGATCTAATATAAAGATTCGCCATAAGTACAAAACACCTCCAACATAGTAAAATTATTAGATCTATTGTAAAAATTCAAGGAAAGTACAAAACATCTCAAACATAATAAAAATTATATCGAGGTCCATGGACCACTTAAAGATCATTTCCGTCGCCAGAACGTGCCGCTTTCGCTGCTCCCATACTGGAGCCGGTCTAACCTTGTCGATGACAGCCGGGAAGTCTTCGCGCCACTTCTCAGGATAATTCCCCCTCTTCCTCGTGGTCGCCGCCTTCCCCGGCTCGATCGCATCCACTCTGGAGCGGCCATCCTTACCTCCACCGGCCACCATCCACCACTGCAGACACCTCGTAGCGCCTCCTGGTCCTCCGTCCCACTTCAATTCGGTCGCCGCTCAGCGCTATCGCCGGATTCGACACACCTAGGCCCCGACACTATCGTGTATCGCCAAGATTTATCAAAAACCGAACCATGCAGTCACCGCACTCCGCGCGACCTCGCGGTATGTCTTCCTCTTCTTGAAGCCCACATCTCACTCATTGTCCGTCCACTGGTCGGCCGGGCTCAGCCCTCACCCAACAAATTGCCGGGGAGCCTAATATCAATCATCAAGATTGATTACTGCTGGCGGCTGGTGCTGCGTCGTGTCTAAAAAATGGTAGTGCATGATGGCTTTTCTACAAGTATGAAATGGACAAACTAAGTGCAATTTTGTGACGTTGTTCTTCGGTTTAAAGCAATTTGTGTTCATTGTTTGCTTATTTTTTTTGTATAAAGGTTGCATCGTTTGGTTTCGGGAGGAAGGATACATTAATCTATTGATCAAGAGAGGTCTAATGAATGTTAGTGCACTAATTGCTAAAGGTGAGATTACAGAAGACACCGCGTCCAAGTTTGAGGAGGCAAAGAACAAATAAGTGTACAAGCTAGAGAAGTTATCAGAGAAGAGCAAAAGTATTGGCAATGAGCACATGGAGATGGAGAAAGTATTGATTTGGTTAGTAGGAACAGTCAAGGAACTTGTGTTTCTATTAAAGTGTGTAATTTTTCTTGTCATTTTCTTTGGACGAGTTCTCCTAATGAGGAACTGGTGAAGTATATGCCCAAGATGTCGTTTAATGAAGTAACTGAGTAGTAAGCTTAACTTGATGGCCTAAAAATAAATGAATGCGTGTTAATTCTTTTTGAGGAGTTAGGTTTTAGGGGTTTGACTAGAAACGACGTTTTCTTAACTCCTTAGATAAAACGAAGTCAAGGTATAATGGGATTTGGAGTGACAAAATTTTGAGGAATCGGCTAGATATGCTTTTAGACTTAGAGCATCTTCTACAACATACCAATAGTTGGATACCTAAATTCAGTTTTTGTTCTGGAGACACAAGGTTTTAGGTAGCCAAAAAATTGTCTCCTTTTAATACAGGCCCAAAACTGGATACCCATATTTTCATAACCACATGAAACATGACGATCCGCCTGGCATGGATGGAGACCATAATGGGGGTATCTAGCGGCAAGGGAGTTCAGGTGCGGCCGTGTGGTGCTCGAGGATATGGTGAGGGGAGCTCTGGAAAACGATGTGGAGTTTTGGGTGGATGGTGTGGGGCAATCAAATTTGGCGGGTCCAGGCAGCAGCAGTCATGAGGGTCGCAACTGCGGCCCTTGGATGGTGGAGTTAAGAGGCGGGGTAGCAGCGGACTCGAGTGGCCGTAGGACCGGCATCGGCGATCAGAATCGGTCGGTGTGGAGGCGGGTGAAGTGTTGATGAAATTTCACCAAACAGCGGTTGGCCCTGGTGCAATTTTTTGGAGGTTTTGGTCTCCAACTGGTGGAGACCCATATTGCTCAATCCTATAGCAAAACTTAGGCTACAACCTACAAAAACTCTGGTCACCATGTAGGTTTGATTCTACTATTGGAGCCTTTTTTGGCCATAAAACCCCATAATTTTAGTTTTTACCAACCAACTGTGTTTTCTGGTCTACTGTTGGAGATGCTCTTATAATTGATTTTCTTTCCCCACTCGCAACATGACTAGAAAAGCCTTCCTCCCCTTGATCTTCACTGCAAGCTCGTAAATTCATCTCCCCTATGCTCGCCACTTCGGCAACTGGTGGCGGGTAGGAGAATCATGCTGCCTCGACTCCTGCAAGTAGATATTTATGATTTTAGTCCTCATAGGGACAACGCTCGGACGGATAGCGGAGCTTCTTTTCTGTCAATCTTCCAGGATCCTATCCTCCTCATGTTCATCGATCGATATAGATTAGACGGAACTCCGGCGTATATTCCCACCAGCTCCTCAGGGTGGCAAGGTTAGAGTTTCTCAAAGTGCGTACGTGATAGATGATCAAATTCAAATATGTTTCCCACTGATGCAAGAACCACGGAGATGACATGATGATGGGAGGGGGGGGGGGGGGTACTTCTGCACTATTCCGTATCGACATCCCATGTCTCTTATTAGTGAAATCTTGCCAAAGATGAACCAAACCACCAAACGGATGGCTTGTTCAACCTCCGCTAGACCTATATGGTGTGTGTGACATGCCATATTTACTAGGAAGAACATGCACATGAGACAACCGACAAAAAAAATGGAAGATCACTGCCACTAGCGTCGAGAGGGGAGTAGGAGGGAGCATGCCCTAGAATTAGGTTGTGTTTGTGTTAGTCTGGAGAATCTTTATGTTCTAGAGAAGGTACATCGGAGTTTGGACATGCCCCATATATGTACATTATCTTTTGAGTATAAAAAGCACAATTCAAGGGTTCCACTGCGACATACATCCACATGGCCACACCTCATTTTTAGAAGCTTGGGCCCTTCATACATGAAAATTATTTGTGCCTCCTGCCTTCAAATAGATAATTGACTGCCCACCATCTTGCCCACGAGGATTGGATAAAGTATGGTCTCTACCCCTTTTTCAATACAGAACCGAAGTACCCCTTCTTTTATGATGTCACTTCACAATCGCTTTGGACCAACATCATGGTTTGGCTGGCTTATATCTTATAATTGATTGTCAACTGATGGACTCTCATAGCTCAAGATACAAGGTTGCAAATAAAGGCACTCAAATATATCGTCATGCTTGCTATTTGGAGAACTCGGAAAGAAACATGAGATGTTTTCCCAGTCTTCATCCCGGTTTACTTCATGGTTTCAAGTGAGAGATAAGCATTTTGGTGTCATTCTTTCGTGTTACTAGGTTTAGTTTTCCTCTTGTAGTCATTTTACCGACCCGTAAGAAACTCATTAATCCTATGTATACCTAAGAGTTATTCCCACAAACTTACTTATCTAAACATGCAAGCATGCCATCTCACCATACAATTATGAATGGGACAAGGCCCAGCTCAACATGCAATCATGCATAAAAAAACCCACCACAAGATTCAACCGTGCATGGGAAGATGTTTCCATTTAATTATTCTAGTCATGTTCAATAAATATTTACAATTATATATAATCAAATATAGTAAGTTATATGTGTGTTTAATTTTGGTTTTCATGTTATGAACTCAGATTTTTCATCAACCGATTCATGCAAGAATGTGCATTGTATCCTAGTTAATAAAAAATACCATCCCCATACAAAAACAAATCCATAAATAAGAACTATAACATTTACAACATGTTTTGCGTAGTTAGATTTATGAAAAAATAGACAACTAAGAATCAATAAAAAGATTATGGCCGTGTGCACTCTTAAAAGTTTTTCACTTGGTTACATGTAAACAGGGTTTGAAATGCATTTCTTGCGATGCAACAAGACTGTAATGCATAAACTATCTAAATGGCCATGGCAAAATTCCATACAAGAAAATGCATAACCCCACCCCCTACAAAAATAAAACTTAATAAATAATTTCTAGCATTTGTATCTTTTTTATCTATCTGTGACTTCTCCCACCAAAATCTACTGTATATAAAGAGCCACCATTAATTCAATGATCAGAAGAGTGGTTGTATCATTAGCACACTAGGGATCAAACTTCACATTTGACGTTTTGTTACCTCATCAATACATTTGTGGTGACTTCGTGTGTGTGCGCGCACGCCCACACATGTATAATTGTACTCATTGTTCCACAAAAGGAATAATTTTTTAATGATATTTTGATTTTATAGCTTGTTTCTTGCATACAAGTTTGTGATAACCTCTAACTCAAACTATTTTGCATTCACATTCACAACATTTTTTTCATTGCGGTGTGCCAAAGATGGCCAAATATCTTCTAATGTAAAAGCATCTACAGCCGAGCGCCCCAAACCCGCCTCAAACGCCCGGCCGGACGGCCAGGTCATGAAACCGCGACCCAGACGGCTCCTCAAATGTCCGGGCTAACCGACACCCCTCATATTCAGCCCAAATATGGGGCGGATATAGGTGGCGTCCGGACGCGTCCGCCACGTCGGAGTGATAATGGGGTCTCATACGGAATCATCCGGAAACCTGGCGGTTCGACGGGCGTCTCCTCCATCGCCGTGTGACGCCACTCCGGTGGGCCGCGTAGTGCCCTAGCCCGTCTATTTAAGCCGACCGCCGACACCGAAACCCTACCCATCCACATTTCCCCCTCCTATCCGCCACCACCGCCACTTTCCGCTTGCCGTCCACCACTTAAAGCTAGTTGCTATGCCCCCACTCTGTCGGGCAACTTATCTAACATCAGAACACAGGCTACATCTCCTTGAGCAAGTCCTGGCAAGGCGCGAAGCCCGGATAGCCACTGGGCTACCTCCGGATGTGATAGATCTGGAGCAGGAGGAGGAGGACGAGGGGGACTGGGAGGTGGAGCAGCAGAAGGAGGAGGACATGAGGGGCGTTGGGGCTGCGGATCTGCATAGGTGGAGCAGCAGGTGATCCTCGATTCCCTCCCATCAGAATCGGCGGCGGAGGCCAAGCGGCGACATGTGCAGGAGGCGGAGGCGGAGCACGCCGCAGATGATCTGCATTTGGCGGAGACGAAGCACGCCCCGGATGGTCTGTAGGAGGCGGCGGAGGAGCCGGAGCCCTCCTACGTGCCCATCTACCCGACACCCGACGATGGAACTTAGTTTAAAATAGTGTGGTGTGCATACTACACAGGAAAACTTATACATAATTTATATGAATCTAGGGAATGAAATATAATGTATTTGGATGCATATCGATCAGTGCCCGTGGATTCGTGGACGTTTGAGGGACTGAATTTGTCAAGTCCAACTGTAGATGCTCTAATGGCACGTTTTGGAGGCACGCAAGTCAATGTCAGTATGTCATACTACTAGTGTCTATTGGTTTTGAGATAGCTGCGCGCGGCACGTGCGTAATAGGATGTAGTGTACGCACTACTAGGCAAAGGATATGGAAAGTATAAAGTGGCACATTTGGCCATATGTTAGCAAAGGCATGAAGAAAACAAAACATGAGGGAAGGTGGTACGGTATTTTTGTTCAGTTTCGTTCACCACTCCGCAACAATGTTAGGTGGCGACTTGAACACCGGCCGAACTTCCTGTTTGCTTCGTTCAGTTATACTTTGATTAAAATGTATTCGACCAGAACTTTCCATGTGCCGGATTTTAACTTATTATGACTTTTATTGGAATTCGTGTTTAAAGTGTGCATATAGCTTCTCGCAAAAAAAGTGTGCATATAGCTATAGGTGGACTTTGAATATGTCAAGAGTTAAGCAATTGAAGTTGGAACCATGTAGCCCAGTTATCTTCTACTATATTAATCTGTATCAAAATGTAAGAGGTTTTCAAGGACACAGGCGTTTGGTTACTTTTTTTTTTGAAATTAACTGTCGCCGCTTTATTTATTAAAAGAAGTCGGGAATTTCATCCGATACAGTCTCCAGAATGCAGTCTGGTGGAGATGATAGCCACTCCTGCGAGCGCTCATCACCCATACCCACCTTAGCTAACCTATCAGCGGCGACATTTGCACAACGGCGAACCCACAAAACTCTAAACGAAACTAAATGTCTCAGCAGCGCCTTGATTCTTTCCACCATCGGCCCCAGGGCGGAGAGATTCATGTCATGTGTGTTAAGCATCGAAACCACCCTTGCGGAGTCGCTCTCGAGATGAATCCTTGCCACGCCTATTTTACTCGCCAGCTCGATTGCTTTCTTACATGCCAGAAGCTCCACCTTGTCCGGGTCAGCCACATGTCCCAGGAAGTGACACGAAGCTGCTCGGAAAGCACCTGTGTGATCTCGCAGCACCACACCAGCGCCCCCCTTCTCCCGGTGTTTGGAAACCGATCCATCTGCATTGGCTTTGATCCAGCCCATCTCTGGCGGCTCCCATGCCTCTCTTTCCCTTTCGGCCCTTGGGATCACCTCCTTCTTGTGGATCTCCTCCCACTCTTTCACATACGCAGCCACAGATAGTGATATTTCATGTGGCTCAGCTATCTTCCGTCCATCTCTCGCATCATTGCGTGCAAGCCAAAGAGAGTACACAGCTTGTACCATTACAGACTTGTCAAGCTCCGGCGCCTGTGCGAACCATTCCAGCAACCAACTAGCCAACCTGCTCTGGGAATCATAGTTGCACGGTGGGATCGCCACCGAGACTCCCAATATCGAGCCAAGTCGCTTCCAGAAGCACATGGAGTGAGGACACCCCCAAAATCTATGGTAACCAGATTCTTCACGTCCACACGCAGCACAGAACACACCGGCCTTGATTCTGCGACGTAGAAGTTCAGATCCCGTGGCGAGGCCATTCTTCATGAGCCTCCACATGTGGATTTTAGCTTTGCCTGGCGCCGATGTACCCCAGAGTGACAGCCACCCCCTATGAGTCGCAACAGAAGAAGAAGGACCCGTCCGGCTTTGCTTTGCATCATTCAGCGCCATTCTCAGATGGTATGCCGATCTCACCGTGAAAACGCCATCTTTCGTGAAGTTCCACGCCATATAGTCCTGCACACCTGGGCCACCTACAGCAATCTGTTTTATATCAGCAGCGTCGTCCATCGAGAAAATCTCGTGTAGCTTGGTGTCATCCCATGTAGTGCCCGTATGGTCTAGAAGATGAGCCACCTTTACCACGCCTTGGGAATAAACTGCGCCCAGTGGCAGCAGCGATCCTTGGCGCGGGATCCATGGGTCATGATGAATGTTCACTGCTGAACCATCTCCGATGCGCCATATAATACCTTCCCGCAGTAGATCTCTCCCATGTAGGATGCTTCGGAATGTGTATGATCCACCCGACGGGCAGGTGGCACTCATGATAGAAGTGTCACTGAAATATCGAGCACGCAGTACCCTGGCACAAAGAGAGTCCGGCACATGGAGAATCCTCCATGCCTGCTTTGCTAGTAACGCCTGGTTAAAGGCCTCAGGGTCACGGAAGCCCATACCACCAGTACGTTTAGACTGGCACATCTTGTCCCATGCGATCCAATGCACTTTTCCTTCACCATTCATTGCACCCCACCAGAATTTTGAGGAGATTGAAGTTAGGTTCCGGCACATCTTCTTTGAGAGGTGGAAACAACTCATGGTAAAAGTAGGAGTCGCCTGTAGAACAGATTTCACAAGTACTTCTCTTGCCTTCTTGGAAAGACCTTGTCCCTTCCATCCAGTAACCTTACCCTTGGAGCACTCCCTGACATATCTAAACGTGCCATCTTTGGATCTCCCCACCACTATTGGGAGTCCCAAATATCTCTCACTAAGAGCTTCTTGTTCAATGCCGATAGTCTGCTTTAGGACATCTTTTTGCTGCTGCCCACAACCTTTTCCAAAGAAGATAGACGATTTTTGAAGGTTAACTTTCTGCCCTGATGCTGCCTCATATCTGACCAAGATGGTCTTCAGCACTTGAACATTATCCGGAGTGCCCTGCATAAACACAATACTATCATCTGCAAACAAGAGGTGTGTGACTTGGGGGCCAGTGCTCCCAAAGCCCACCCCTTTGATACTGCCCTCTTCCTGAGCTTTCTTCAACATGGCCGAAAACCCCTCAACACAGAACAAGAATAAATACGGGGATAGTGGATCACCTTGTCTAAGGCCCCTCGAAGGAATAAAGCCTCTGGAGAGGCCACCATTCAGCTTCACCGTGAATTTGGCTGAGGTCACACACCTCATCACCATCGTGATCCAACCCGCCGCAAAACCAAACTTGGCCAAAATCTGTTCGAGGAAAACCCACTCAACTCTGTCATATGCCTTAGTCATGTCCAACTTTACCGCACACAAAGGTTTCTTTTGTTTACGTGTTCTGATCGCGTGTACACACTCATATGCCACTAGGACATTATCCGTGATAAGTCTCCCCGGTACAAACGCACTCTGTTCCTCGGAGATAAGCACCAGAAGAATTACCTTTAATCTGTTCGCAAGCACCTTTGCAGCGATTTTGTACAAGACATTACACAGACTATATCTACAAACTATATCTATAAGAAAAAGATAGTAATTAAATAAAAAGTCAATAAATTCTGAAAATATTTTTGAAATAAACTTGACCATCCATTGTGCTTGTGAAAAGCATTCCAAAACCTTTGACTTCTTTAAAAAACAATTTTTTTGGCCAAAATAATGTGAATAGTGACCTAAAATAGCAAATAAATTTTGTTCTTTTTGCCCTAAAGTGCATGCTGATTTTTTATTCATGAAAATTTATATAGTAGTCAAAAGAAAGTCAAGTTTATTCTAAACAAAGTTCTCAACTATTCTGACTTTTTTTGTATTTTTTCCCATATAGGGCATAGATATAACCAGAAACCAAAGTGTATTTCCCATTTTTTCAGCTTAGATTGAGCCTAAAAAAGGTTTTATATTTTGATACAGAGTGAGTATTTCTAAATAGTTGGACCCCAGTACTGGATTTCTTTGCACATGCGTGCTTCGAACATCACCTCAATTATTAAAAATGATTCGAACGAAATTGTGTGACATCAATAAGTCGTGCATGCCACTCTTTTGCATTAACTCATCCATGTGAACCGCGGTTAGGGTTTCTGCCTTCCGTCGACGGCACCGCCGATCTCCCACATCTTCTGTGGTCTTAGGGCATGCGTACGTGGTGGATCTCGGTCCTTACCGGTGGGAGGGAATCGTTTTCAGGTGCTTCTTCAAGTTTTGCTAGGGGTTGCTTCCTGCTCAAGAAGACGAGATGCCGTCGGCTTCTTGAAGATGGAATAAGGTTCTCCTCGCCTAGCCCCTGTCTCGATGGTGTCTAGCATCGTCAGAGGGCGTGTGGAGGTGTTTCTCCTCCGGTGGATCTCACAAGATTCGGTTGGTGATTGTCTTTGATGGATCGGGTCTTTGTTCTTCTTTGTTCATGTGTCCTCATGTTGGGTCCTTTCAATCTAAGCTTCTCTTTATTGGCGGTTGTTATTCTGGTGCGCTGGTCCTATGGGGCCTTAGCACGACGACTTCCCGACTGTCTACTACAACAAGTTCTGCCTGGCTCTGACAAGGGAGGGGCGATGACGGCGGCGCGCCTTCGGCTCGCTTCAGTGCTTGTAGTTGTCGCTAGGTGCGCTATGAATCTGGGTGTAATTTTTATTATTTCTGATGTTCGTTGTACTACCATAATTGGAGATGAATAGATCGACAGTTTCCCGAAAAAAAAACTCATCCATGCAAACCATGTCATCCATCAAGTCATGCATTTTTTTAAGTCATGCATACACTCATAATTTACTATTTTGGATTAGCTTATCCATGCAAACCATGCCAATTCATCAAGTCATGTATATCTTTTTCTCCGCGAAGACTCAACTCATGCATGTGAGTCCTAAGTTAAATATTTTTTGCCCTTTTTTGTGGGGTCACGGTGGTATATGTGTTGGTCGCTTAGAGAGAGAAAATATCGTTCATGCTTCACATTTTTGTTGATAGATGGCATTACGTAAAGTTTAATTGAAAAATATTCTCTTTTTACAATAAAAATTTCACGAGCTTTCTAGATTTTAGTGTTTTCAAATATAAACCGGGAACACTCATACATTTGTTGTTTCATTAGTTTTAGTTGTTTTCAAGCGTCTATTTATGCATTGTTAACATGGCTTTTGCGGCAAAGCCCGCGAGACAATCTTAAAGGGGATTATGTAAGTGCATCTAGTGCCACCCCTAGTTGGCTTTGAAGTATTGACGACAAACGTGGTTGAGAGACAAATGTGTTTGTGAGAATTATAGGATCACACAGGTTGTAGTCCCTCATTGATTCGGTTTACCTGCCAGAGATGACCCCTAAAAATGTCTGAAGACATTGAAGACAATGGTGGTTCGTGAAGACATTCACGATGAAGATAATGACTTGTGAAGACATTCACTTGAAGACTATGGAGTGCAAAGACATAGTTTCTTTCGTAGTTTCCTTTTCTTGTTTCTTGAGTCATAGGAACCACCGTACTGTTAAGTGGGGTCCAAGTGAACAATGTCAGATGACTGATGTGATGCTCAATCAAAATCATATGTTTTCGAGCGAAGACAATGAGAGCAAATCTTATCCAAAGTTGGATGAGTCAGCTTTGCTTGTAGCCCAAGCCAAGCTGCCGCGTGTGTTTGAAATCCGACCGTTGGACACGTGTCAGTTCCTTAGTGACCCAGGGTCATTTCGGACATATCATGTTGGGTTGCCTTCAGGCTATAAATAGCCCACCCCTACACCATAAATTGGTGGCTGCTTAGAGTTAGTGCACGACTTTTGTCGTTTGAGATCAACCCACTTCTGAAGCCTTTGAGAGAGAGAGAGAGATCCTTGCGAGGACAAAGCCCAAAACACCCAGAGCCAAAAAGTGTTAGGCGTCACTGAAGTCTTTCTGTCCGCGTGACCTGAAGACTTATTACACTTGAGGACCGTGCATCCTCCAGCCGGTTAGGCGTCACGTTCTGAGCATTCAAGAGTCATTGTGGATCGCCTGTGAACGGAGTCTATGAAGGTTTGTAAGTTTATCCTGAAGATTTACCAGAGTGATTGGGTGAGGACTGGGCGTCCTTAGCTCAAGGGGAATAAGGTGAAGACACAGTCTTCTGAGTTCAATCTCAGCCTTCCTAACCAGACGTACATTTGTCACAGCAACTAGAACTGGTCTACCAAATCTCTGTCTTCACCAAGCAACTGGTTCTATCCCCTACTTCATTTACATTTCAGTTTGTCTTCGTGAAGTCGTTGCTTGTCTCCCTGATCTGTTTGACTTCACTGTGTGAAGACTATTATATGTTTGGCTTCATACTGTCTTCCATTCCGATCCATACTACCTAGCTGATGTTAGTCTTCGTACTTTCATCATACTGCTTACTTGACTATGCCTTGTCTAGTGTAATTCATCTTCCGCTGCATATCATATAGGTTCATTTCAACAGTCTGTCTTCAAAGGCCCCATGTTTTGAAGACTTTCATAAAAATCGCCTATTCACCCCCCTCTAGTCGATAACTAGCACTTTGAAATTATATCTACACTTTGGCTATATGGGTAAGCTAATTTTCTGACGGTTCATTCTTTTATAAAGATCCATGACCGAGACACATCTCCAGTCAATAACCACTAGCGGAACCTGGATGCTCATATTGGCTCCTACATATTCTACGAAGATCTTTATCGGTCAAACCGCATAACGACGTACGTCATTTCCTTTGTCATCGGTATGTTACTTGCCCGAGATTCGATCGTCGGTATCATCATACCTAGTTCAATCTCGTTACCGGAAAGTCTCTTTACTCATTTCGTAATGCGTCATCCCGTAACTAACTCATTAGTCACATTGCTTGCAAGGCTTATAGTGATGTGCATTATCGAGAGGGCCCAGAGATACCTCTCCGATACACGGAGTGACAAATCCTAATCTCGATCTATGCGAACTCAACAAACACCATCGAAGACACCTGTAGAGCATCTTTATAATCACCCAGTTACATTATGACGTTTGATAGCACACAAGGTGTTCCTCCGGTATTCGGGAGTTGCATAATCTCATAATCAGAGGAACATGTATAAGTCATGAAGAAAGCAATAGCAATAAAACTAAACGATCATTATGCTAAGCTAATGGATGGGTCTTGTCCATCACATCATTCTCCTAATGATGTGATCCCGTTAATCAAATGAAAACTCATGTCTATGGCTAGGAAACATAACCATCATTGATTAACGTGCTAGTCAAGTAGATGCATACTAGTGACACTCTGTTTGTCTATGTATTCACACATGTACTAAGTTTTCGGTTAATACAATTCTAGCATGAATAATAAACATTTATCATGATATAAGTAAATACAAATAACAACTTTATTATTGCCTCTAGGGCATATTTCCTTCAGTCTCCCACTTGCACTAGAGTCAATAATCTAGTTCACATCGTCATGTGATTTAACACCAATAGTTCACATCTTTATGTGATTAGTTCACATCTCCATGTGACTAATACCCAAAGGGTTTTACTAGAGTCAATAATCTAGTTCACATCGCTATGTGATTAACACCCAAAGAGTACTAAGGTGTGATCATGTTTTGCTTGTGAGAGAAGCTTAGTCAATGGGTCTGTCACATTCAGAGCCGTATGTATTTTGCAAATTTTCTATGTCTACAATGCTCTGCATGGAGCTACTCTAGCTAATTGCTCCCACTTTCAATATATCCAGATTGAGACTCGGATTCATCCGGATCGGTGTAAAAGCTTGAATCGACGTAACTCTTTACGATGAACTCTTTATCACATCCATAACCGAGAAATATCTCCTTAGTATTCTAAGGATAATTTTGACCGCTGTCCAGTGATCCACTCCTGGATCAATATCGTACCCCCTTGCCATACTCATGGCAACGTACACAATAGGTTTGGTACACAGCATAGCATACTTTATAGAACCTATGGCTGAGGCATAGGGAATGACTTTCATTCTCTTTCAATTTTCTGTCGTGGTTGTGTTTTGAGTCTTACTCAACATTACACCTTGCAATACAGGCAAGAACTCCTTCTTTGACTGTTCCATTTTGAACTACTTCAAAATCTTGTCAAGGTATGTACCCATTGAAAAATCTTATCAAGCGTCTTGATCTATCTCTATAGATCTTGATGCCCAATATGTAAGCAGATTCACCGAGGTCTTTCTTTGAAAAAATCCTTTCAAACACTCCTTTATGCTTTCTAGAAAATTCTACATCATTTCTAATCAACAATATGTCATTCACATATACTTATCAGGAAGGCTGTAGTGCTCCCACTCACTTTCTTGTAAATACAGGCTTCACCGCAAGTCTGTATAAAACTACATGCTTTGATCAACTCATGAAAGTGTATATTCCAACTCCGAGATGCTTGCACCAGTCCATAGATGGATCGCTGGAGCTTGCACATTTTGTTAGCACCTTTAGGATTGACAAAACCTTCTGGTTGTATCATATACAACTCTTCTTTAATAAATCCATTAAGGAATGCAGTTTTGACATCCATTTGTCAGATTTCATAAAATGTGGCAATTGCTAACATGATTCCGACAGACTTTAAGCATTGATACGGGTGAGAAAATCTCATCGTAGTCAACACCTTGAACTTGTCAAAAACCCTTTTCGACAAGTCGAGCTTTGTAGATAGTAACACTACTATCAGCGTCCGTCTTCCTCTTGAAGATCCATTTATTCTCAATGGCTTGCCGATCCTCGGGCAAGTCCACCAAAGTCCACACTTTGTTCTCATACATGGATTCTATCTCAGATTTCATGGCCACAAGCCATTTCACAGAATCTGGGCTCATCATCACTTTCTCATAGTTTGTAGGTTTGTCATGGTCTAGTAACATGACTTCCAGAACAGGATTACCGTACCACTCTGGTGTGGATCGTACTCTGGTTGACCTATGAGGTTCGGTAGTTGTTGGGGAACACAGTAATTTCAAAAAAAAATCCTACGCACACGCAAGATCATGGTGATGCATAGCAACGAGAGGGGAGAGTGTTGTCCACGTACCCTTGTAGACTGTAAGCGGAAGCATTATGACAACGCGGTTGATGTAGTCATACGTCTTCACGATCGACTGATCCTAGTACCGAAAGTACGACACCTCCGTGATTTGCACATGTTCGGCTCGCTGACGTCCCACGAACTCACGATCCAGTAGAGTGTCGAGGGAGAGCTTCGTCAGCACGACATCGTGATGATGGTGATGATGATGCTACTGGAACAGGGCTTTGCCTAAGCACCACTATGATATGACCGAGGTGGATTTTGGTGGAGGGGGGCACCACACACGGCTAAGAGATCAATGATCAACTTGTGTATCTATGGGTGCCCCCTCCCCCGTATATAATGGAGTGGAGGAGGGGGAGGGCCGACCCTCTACTATGGCGCGCCCTGGGGAGTCCTACTCCCACCGGGAGTAGGATTCCCCCCTTCCATGTAGTAGGAGTAGTAGAGAAGGAAAGGGAAGACAGAAGAGAAGGAAGGAGGGGGCGCCGCCCCTCCCACTAGTCCAATTCGGACTAGGCCTTGGGGGGCATGTGGCCTGCCCTAGGCAGCCCCTCCCTCTTTCCCCTAAAGCCCATTAGGGCCCATATACTCCGGGGGGGGGGGGGGGGTGGGTTCCGGTAACCCCCGGTACTCCGATTAAAGCCCGAACTTACCTGGAACCATTCCGATGTCCAAACATAGTCATCCAATATATAGATCTTTATGTCTCGACCATTTCGAGACTCCTCGTCATGTCCATGATCATATCCGGGACTCGGAACAACCTTAGGTACATCAAAACATATAAACTCATAATACTGATCGTCACCGAACGTTAAGCGTGCGGACCCTACGGGTTCGAGAACTATGTAGACATGACCGAGACACGTCTCTGGTCAATAACCAATAGCGGAACGTGAATATTCATGTTGGCTCCCACATATTCTACGAAGATCTTTATCGGTCAAACCGCATAACGCTATACGTTGTTCCCTTTGTCATCGTATGTTACTTGCCCGAGATTCGATCGTCGGTATCTCAATACCTAGTTCAATCTCGTCACTGGAAAGTCTCTTTACTCATTCCGTAATACTACATCCCGTAACTAACTCATTAGTTACATTGCTTGCAAGGCTTATAGTGATGTATATTACTAAGAGGGCCCAGAGATACCTCTCAAACAATCGGAGTGACAAATCCTAATCTCGATCTATGCCAACTCAACAAACACCATCGGAGACACCTGTAGAGCACCTTTATAATCACCCAGTTACGTTGTGACGTTTGGTAGCAAACAAAGTGTTCCTCCGGTATTCGGGAGTCACATGATCTCATAGTCATAGGAACTTGTATAAGTTATGTAGAAAGCAATAGCGATAAACTAAACGATCATCGTGCTAAGCTAACGGATGGGTCAAGTCAATCACATCATTCTCTAATGATGTGATCCCATTAATCAAATGGCAACTCATGTCTATGGTTAGGAAACGTAACCATCATTGATTCAACGAGCTAGTTAAGTAGAGGCATACTAGTGACAGTCTGTTTGTCTATGTATTCACACATGTACTAAGTTTCCGATTAATACAATTCTAGCATGAATAATAAACATTTATCATGATATAAGGAAATATAAATTACAACTTTATTATTTCCTCTAGGGCATATTTCCTTCAGTCTCCCACTTGTACTAGAGTCAATAATCTAGATTACATTGTAATGATTCTAACACCCATGGATTCTTTGTGTTGATCATGTTTTGCTCGTGAGAGAGGCTTAGTCAATGGGTCTGCAACGTTCAGATTCATATGTATCTTGCAAATCTCTATGTCTCCCTCCTTGACTTGATCACGGATTGAATTGAAGCGTCTCTCGATGTGCTTGCTTCTCTTGTGAAATCTGGATTCTTTTGCCAAGGCGATTGCACCGGTATTGTCACAAAAGATTTAAATTGGACCCGATGCACTAGGTATGACACCTAGATTGGATATGAACTCCTTCATCCAGACTCCTTCATTCGCTACTTCCGAAGAAGCTATGTACTCCACTTCACATGTAGATCCCGCCATGACGCTCTGCTTGGAACTGCACCAACTGACAGCTCCACCATTTAATAAAAACACGTATCTGGTTTGTGACTTAGAGTCATCCGGATTAGTGTCAAAGCTTGCATCGACGTAACCATTTACGAAGAGCTCTTCGTTACCTCCATATATGAGAAACATATCCTTAGTCCTTTTCAGCTATTTCAGGATGTTCTTGACCGCTGTCCAGTGATCCACTCCTGGATTACTTTGGTACCTCCCTGCTAGACTGATAGCAAGGCATAAATCAGGTCTGGTACACAACATTGCATACATGATAGATCCTATGGCTGAAGCATAGGGAACACCTTTCATTTTCTCTCTATCTTCTGAAGTGGCCGGGCACTGAGTCTAACTCAACTTCACTCCTTGTAACATAGGCAAGAACACTTTCTTTGCTTGATCCATTTTGAACTTCTTCAAAACTTTATCAAGGTATGTGCTTTGTGAAAGTCCAATTAAGCGTCTTGATCTATCTCTATAGATCTTGATGCCTAATATATAAGCAGCTTCACCGAGGTCTTTCATTGAAAAATTCTTATTCAAGTATCCTTTTATGCTATTCAGAAATTCACTATCATTTCCAATTAACAATATGTCATCTACATATAATATCAGAAATGCTACAGAGCTCCCACTCACTTTCTTGTAAATACAGGCTTCTCCAAAAGTCTGTAGAAAACCATATGCTTTGATCACACTATCAAAGCGTATGTGCCAACTCCGAGAGGCTTGCACCAGTCCATAAATGGATCACTGGAGCTTGCACACTTTGTTAGCACCTTTTGGATCGACAAAACCTTCTGGTTGCATCATATACAACTCTTCTTTAAGATATCCATTAAGGAATGCAGTTTTTACATCCATTTGCCAAATTTCATAATCATAAAATGCGGCAACTGCTAACATGATTCGGACGGACTTAAGCATCGCTACGGGTGAGAAGGTCTCATCGTAGTCAACTCCTTGAACTTGTCAAAAACCTTTTGCAACAAGTCGAGCTTTGTAGACAGTAACATTACCATCAACGTTAGTCGTCTTCTTGAAGATCCATTTATTCTCTATGGCCTGCCGATCACCGGGAAAGTCAACCAAAGTCCATACTTTGTTCTCATACATGGATCCCATCTCAGATTTCATGGCCTCAAGCCATTTTGCGGAATCTGGGCTCATCATCGCTTCGTCATAGTTCGTAGGTTCGTCATGGTCAAGTAACATGACCTCCAGAACAGGATTACCGTACCACTCTGGTGCGGATCTTACTCTGGTTGACCTACAAGGTTCGGTAGTAACTTGATCAGAAGTTTCATGATCATCATCATTAGCTTCCTCACTTACTGGTGTAGGAATCACTAAAACTGATTTCAGTGATGAACTACTTTCCAATAAGGGAGAAGGTACAATTACCTCGTCAAATTCTACTTTCCTCCCACTCACTTCTTTCAAGAGAAACTCCTTCTCTAGAAAGGATCCATTCTTAGCAACGAATATCTTGCCTTCGGATCTATGATAGAAGGTGTACCCAACAGTCTCCTTTGGGTATCCTATGAAGACACATTTCTCCAATTTGGGTTCGAGCTTATCAGGTTGAAGCTTCTTCACATAAGCATCGCAGCCCCAAACTTTAAGAAACGACAACTTGGGTTTCTTGCCAAATCACAGTTCATAAGGTGTCGCCTCAACGAATTTAGATGGTGCCCTATTTAACGTGAATGCATCCGTCTCTAAAGCATAACCCCAAAACGATAGCGGTAAATTAGTAAGAGACATCATAGATCGCACCATATCTATTAAAGTACGATTACGATGTTCGGACACACCATTACACTGTGGTGTTCCGGGTTGCGTGAGTTGCGAAACTATTCCGCATTGTTTCAAATGAAGACCAAACTCGCAACTCAAATATTCTCCTCCACGATCAGATCGTAGAAACTTTATTTTCTTGTTACGATGATTTTCCACTTCACTCTAAAATTCTTTGAACTTTTCAAATGTTTCAGACTTATGTTTCATTAAGTAGATATACCCATATCTGCTCAAATCATCTGTGAAGGTGAGAAAATAATGATATCCGCCACGAGCCTCAATGTTCATTGGACCACATACATCAGTATGTATGATTTCCAATAACTCTGTTGCTCGCTCCATTGTTCCAGAGAATGGAGTTTTAGTTATCTTGCCCATGAGGCATGGTTCGCAAGTACCAAGTGATTCATAATCAAGCGATTCCAGAAGTCCATCAGAATGGAGTTTCTTCATGCGCTTTACACCAATATGACCTAAATGGCAGTGCCACAAATAAGTTGGACTATCATTATCAACTCTGCATCTTTTGGCTTCAATACTATGAACATGTGTATCACTACTATCAAGATTTACTAAAAATAGACCACTCATCAAGGGTGCATGACCATAAAATATATTACTCATATAAATAGAACAACCATTATTCTCTGATTTAAATGAATAACTGTCTCGCATCAAACAAGATCCAGATATAATGTTCATGCTCAACGCTGGCACCAAATAACAATTATTTAGGTCTAAAACTATTCCCGAAGGTAGAGGTAGAGGTAGCGTGCCGACATCGATCACATCGACTTTGGAACCATTTCCCACGCGCATCGCCACCTCGTCCTTAGCCAATCTTCGCTTAATCCGTAGCCCCTGTTTCGAGTTGCAAATGTTAGCAACTGAACCAGTATCAAATACCCATGCACTACTGCGAGCATTAGTAAGGTACACATCAATAACATGTATATCAAATATACCTTTCACTTTTCCATCCTTCTTCTCCGCCAAATACTTGGGGCAGTTCCGCTTCCAGTGACCAGTCCCTTTGTAGTAGAAGCACTCAGTCTCAGACTTAGGTCCAGACTTGGGTTTCTTCACTTGAGCAACAACTGCCTTGCTATTCTTCGTGAAGTTCCCTTTCTTCCCTTTACCCTTTTTCTTGAAACTGGTGGTCTTGTTGACCATCAACACTTGATGATCCTTCTTGATTTCTACCTCTGCAGCCTTTAGCATTGCGAAGAGCTTAGGAATCGTCTTATCCATCCCTTGGATATTATAGTTCATCACGAAGCTCTTGTAGCTTGGTGGCAGTGAACTCTGTCAATGACACTATCACCAGGGAGATTAACTCCCAGCTGAGTCAAGTGGTTGTGGTACCCAGACATTCTGAGTATATTTTCACTGACAGAACTATTCTCCTCCATTTTGCAGCTGTAGAACTTATTGGAGACTTCATATCTCTCAATCCGGGAATTTACTTGAAATATTAACTTCAACTCCTGGAACATCTCATATGCTCCATGACGTTCAAAACGTCGTTGAAGTCCTGGTTCTAAGTCATAAAGCATGGCACACTGAACTATCGAGTAGTCATCAGCTTTGCTCCGCCAGGTGTTCACAACATCTGGCGTTGCTCCTGCAGTGGGTTTATCACCTAGCGGTGCTTCCAGGACGTAATTATTGTGTGCAGCAATGAGGATAATCCCCAAGTTACGGACCCAGTCCGTGTAATTTCTACCATCATCTTTCAACTTAGCTTTCTCTAGGAACACATTAAAATTCAACGGAACAATGACACGGGCCATCTATCTACAACAACATAGACATGCAAAATACTATCAGGTACTAAGTTCATGATAAATTAAAGTTCAATTAATCAAATTACTTAAGAACTCCCACTTAGATAGATATCTCTCTAATCATCTAAGTGATCACGTGATCCATATCAACCAAACCATGTCCGATCATCACATGAGATGGAGTAGTTTTCAATGGTGAACATCACTATGTTGATCATATCTAGTATATGATTCATGCTCGACCTTTCGGTCTCAGTGTTCCGAGGCCATATCTGCATATGCTAGGCTCGTTAATTTTAACCCGAGTATTCCGCGTGTGCAAAACTGGCTTGCACCGATTGTATGTGAACGTAGAGCTTATCACACCCGATCATCACATCTTGACCATATCACATCACAACATGCCCTGCAAAAACAAGTTAGACATCCTCTACTTTGTTGTTGCAAGTTTTACATGGCTGCTACGGGCTTCTAGCAAGAACCGTTCTTACTATGCATCAAAACCACTACGATTTTTCGTCAAGTGTGTTGTTTTAATCTTCAACAAGGACCGGTCGTAGTCAAACTTGATTCAACTAAATTTGGATAAACAGACACCCGCCAGCCACCTGTGTGCGAAGCAAGCCGGTAGAATCAGTCTCATGAACATGGTCATGTAATGTCGGTCCGGGCCGCTTCATCCAACAATACCACTAAATCAAAGTAAGACATTGGTGGTAAGTAGTATGACTATTATCTCCCACAACTCTTTGTGTTCTACTCGTGCATATAACATCTACGCATAGACCTGGCTCGGATGCCACTGTTGGGGAATGCATTATTTAAAAAAAATTACCTACGATCATGCAAGATCTATCTAGGAGATGCATAGCAATGAGACGGGAGAGTGTGCCCATGTACCCTCGTAGACCGAAAGTGAAAGCGTTTAGTAACGCGGTTGATTTAGTCGAACGCCTTCATGATCGAACCGATCCAAGTACCGAACGTACGACACCTCCGTGTTCAGCACACGCTCAGCTTGATGACGTCCCTCGAGCTCTTGATCTAGTTGAGGACGAGGGAGATTTCCGTCAGCACGACGGCCTGGTGACGGTGATGATGAAGTTACCGGCGCAGGGCTTCGCCGAAGCACTATGACGATATGACCGGGGTGTGTAACTATGGAGGGGGGCACCTCACACGGCTAAGACAAATCTTGGAGTGCCTTTGGGGTGCCCCCTACCCACGTATATAAAGGAGGGAGGGAGAGAGGCTGGCCCTCCTAGGGGGGCGCCAAGTGTAGGGAATCCTACTAGGACTCCCAAGTCCTAGTAGGATTCCCTTTCCTTTTCAGAGTAGGAAAGAAGGAAAGGAGGGAGAGGGAGAAGGAAAGGGGTGGGGGCGCCCTCACCCCTTGTCCAATTCGGTTTGGGCAGGGGGAGAGGTGTGCACCACCTCGTGGCCTGCTACCTCTTGAGCACTGCGTTGGTTTTCCCTTGAAGAGGAAAGGGTGATGCAGTAAAGCAGCGTAAGTATTTCCCTCAGTTTTTGAGAACCAAGGTATCAATTGTTGGGGAACATAGTAATTTCAAAAAAATTCCTACGCACACGCAAGATCATGGTGATGCATAGCAACGAGAGGGGAGAGTGTTGTCTACGTACCCTCGTAGACCGGAAGTGGAAGCGTTATAACAACGCGGTTGATGTAGTCGTACGTCTTCACGGCCCGACCGATCAAGCACCGTAACTACGGCACCTCCGAGTTCTAGCACATGTTCAGCTCGATGACGATCCCCGGACTCCGATCCAGCAAAGTGTCGGGGATGAGTTCCGTCAGCACGACGGCGTGGTGACGATCTTGATGTTCTACCATCGCAGGGCTTCGCCTAAGCACCACTACAATATTATCGAGGATTATGGTGGAGGGGGGCACCGCACATGGCTAAGAGATCAATGATCAATTGTTGTGTCTCTGGGGTGCCCCTTACGCCGTATATAAAGGAGTGGAGGAGGGGGCCGACCAAGGAGGGTGGCGCGCCCAAGGGGGGGAGTCCAACTCCCACCGGGAGTAGGACTCCCCCTTTTCCTATTAGGAGTAGGAGAGGGAAGGAAGAGGAAGGAGGGAGGAAGGAAAGGGGGGGCCGGCCCCCCTCCCAATTCGGATTGGGCTTGGGGGGGGGGCGCCCCTCCCTTGCTCCTTTCCCCTCCTTTCCACTAAGGCCCAATAAGGCCCATATACCTCCCGGGGGTTCCGATAACCTCCCGGTGATCCAGTATTGTCCCAATCTCACCCGGAACCTTTCCGGTGTCCAAATATAGTCGTCCAATATATCGATCTTTATGTCTCAACCATTTCGAGACTCCTCGTCAAGTCCGTGATCACATCTGGGACTCCGAACAACCTTCGGTACATCAAAATATATAAACTCATAATGAAACTGTCATCGTCACGTTAAGCGTGCAGACCCTATGGGTTCGAGAACAATGTAGACATGACCGAGATACGTCTCCGGTTAATAACCAATAGCGGAACCAGGATGCTCATATTGGCTCCTACAAATTCTACGAAGATCTTTATCGGCCAGACCGCATAACAACACACGTTGTTCCCTTTGTCATCGGTATGTTACTTGCCCGAGATTCGATCGTTGATATCTCAATACCTAGTTCAATCTCGTTACCGGCAAGTCTCTTGACTGGTTCCATAATACATCATCTTGCAACTAACTTATTAGTTGCATTGCTTGCAAGGCTTAAGTGATGTGCATTACCGAGAGGGCCCCAGAGATACCTCTCCGACAATCGGAGCGACAAATCCTAATCTCGAAATACGCCAACCCAACTTGTACCTTTGGAGACACCTATAGAGAACCTTTATAATCACCCAGTTACGTTTTGACGTTTGGTAGCACACAAAGTGTTCCTCCGGTAAACGGGAGTTGCATAATCTCATAGTCATAGGAACATGTATAAGTCATGAAGAAAGCAATAGCAACATACTAAACGATCGGGTGCTAAGCTAATTGAAAGGGTCATGTCAATCACATCATTCTCCTAATGATGTGACCCCGTTAATCAAATGACAACTCATGTCTATGGTTAGGAAACATAACCATCTTCGATTAACGAGCTAGTCAAGTAGAGGCATACTAGTGACACTTTGTTTGTCTATGTATTCACACAAGTATTATGTTTCCGGTTAATACAATTCTAGCATGAATAATAAACATTTATCATGATATAAGGAAATAAATAATAACTTTATTATTGCCTCTAGGGCATATTTCCTTCAGTCTCCCACTTGCACTAGAGTCAATAATCTAGTTCACATCGCCATGTGATTTAACACCAATAGTGCACATCACCATGTGATTAACACCCATAGTTCACATCGTCATGTGACCAACACCCAAAGGGTTTACTAGAGTCAATAATCTAGTTCACATTGCTATGTGATTAACACCCAAAGAGTACTAAGGTGTGAACATGTTTTTCTTGTGAGAGAAGTTTAGTCAACGGGCCTGCCACATTCAGATCTGTAAGTATTTTGCAAATTTCTATGTCAACAATGCTCTGCACGGAGCTATTCTAGCTAATTGCTCCCACTTTCAATATGTATCCAGATTGAGATTTAGAGTCATCTGGACCAGTGTCAAAATTTGCATCGACGTAACCCTTTACGACGAACCTTTTTGTCACGTCCATAATCGATAAACATATCCTTATTCCACTAAGGATAATTTGACCGTTGTCCAGTGATCTACTCCTAGATCGCTATTGTACTCCCTTGCCAAAAACAGTGTAGGGTATACAATAGATCTGGTACACAACATGGCATATTTTATAGAACCTATGGCCAAGGCATAGGGAATGACTTTCATTCTCTCTCTATCTTCTGCCGTGGTCGGGTTTTGAGTCTTACTCAACTTCACACCTTGTAACATAGGCTAGAACTCTTTCTTTGACTCTTCCATTTTGAACTACTTCAAAATCTTGTCAAGGTATGTACTCATTGAAAAACTTATCAAGCGTCTTGATCTATCCCGATAGATCTTGATGCTCAATATGTAAGCAGCTTCACCAAGGTCTTTCTTTGAAAAACTCCTTTCAAACATTCCTTTATGCTTTGCAGAATAATTCTACATTATCTCCGATCAACAATATGTCATTCACATATACTTATCAGAAATGCTGTAGTGCTCCCACTCACCTTCTTGTAAATACAGGCTTCACCACAAGTCTGTATAAAACTATATGCTTTGATCAACTATTCAAAGCGTATATTCCAACTCTGAGATGCTTTCACCAGTCCATAGATGGATCGCTGGAGCTTGCATATTTTGTTAGTACTTTAGGATTGATAAAACCTTCCCGCTGCATCATATACATCTGTTCTTCCAGAAATCCATTCAGGAATGCAGTTTTGACATCCATCTGCCAAATTTCATAATCATAAAATGCGGCAATTGCTAACATGATTCGGACAGACTTAAGCATCGCTACGGGTGAGAAGGTCTCATCATAGTCAATCCCTTGAACTTGTCGAAAACCTTTTGCGACAAGTCGAGCTTTGTAGACAGTAACATTACCGTCATCGTCAGTCGTCTTCTTGAAGATCCATTTATTTTCAATTGCTTGCCGATCATTGGGCAAGTCAACCAAAGTCCACACTTTGTTCTCATACATGGATCCCATCTCAGATTTCATGGCTTCAAGCCATTTTGCGGAATCTGGACTCACCATTGCTTCTTCATAGTTCGTAGGTTCATCATGATCTAGTAGCATGGCTTCCAGAACAGGATTACCGTACCACTCTGGTGTGGATCTTACTCTGGTTGATCTACGAGGTTCAGTAGTAACTTGTTTTGAAGTTTCATAATCATCATCATTAGCTTCCTCACTAATTGGTGTAGGTGTCACAGAAACCAGTTTCTGTGATGTACTACTTTCCAATAAGGGAGCAGGTACAGTTACCTCATCAAGTTCTACTTTCCTCCCACTCACTTCTTTCGAGAGAAACTCTTTCTCTAGAAAGGATCCATTCTTAGCAACAAATGTCTTGCCTTCGTATCTGTGATAGAAGGTGTACCCAACAGTCTCCTTCGGGTATCCTATGAAGACACATTTCTCCGATTTCGATTCGAGCTTATCAGGTTGAAGCTTTTTCACATAAGCATCGCAGCCACAAACTTTCAGAAACGACAACTTTGGTTTCTTGCCAAACCATAGTTCATAAGGTGTCGTCTCAACGGATTTTGATGGTGCCCTATTTAACGTGAATGCGACCGTCTCTAAAGCATAACCCCAAAACGATAGCGGTAAATCTGTAAGAGACATCATAGATCGCACCATATCAAGTAAAGTACGATTACGACATTCGGACACACCATTACGCTATAGTGTTCCGGGTGGCGTGAGTTGCGAAACTATTCCGCATTGTTTCAAATGTGAACCAAACTCGTAACTCAAATATTCTCCTCCACGATCAGATTGTAGAAACTTTATTTTCTTGTTACGATGATTTTCAACTTCACTATGAAATTCTTTGAACTTTTCAAATGTTCCAGACTTATGTTTCATTAAGTAGATATACCCATATCTACTCAAATCATCTATGAAGGTCAGAAAATAACGATACCCGCCACGAGCCTCAACATTCATCGGACTGCATACATCAGTATGTATTATTTCCAATAAGTCAGTTGCTTGCTCCATTGTTCCGGACAACGGAGTCTTAGTCATCTTGCCCATGAGGCACGGTTCGCAAGCATCAACTGATTCATAATCAAGTGATTCCAAAAGCCCATCAACATGGATTTTCTTCATGCGCTTTACACCAATATGACCTAAACGGCAGTTCCACAAATAAGTTGCACTATCATTATTAACTTTGCATCTTTTGGCTTCAATATTATGAGAATGTGTATCACCACAATCGAGATCCAACAAACCATTTTCATTGGGTGTATGACCATAGAAGGTTTTATTCATGTAAACAGAACAACAATTTATTCTCTTACTTAAATGAATAACCGTATTGCAATAAACATGATCAAATCATATTCATGCTCAACGCAAACACAAAATAACACTTATTTAGGTTCAACACTAATCCTGAAAGTATAGGGAGTGTGCGATGATGATGATATCAATCTTGGAACCACTTCCAACACACATCGTCACTTCACCCTTAACTAGTCTTTGTTCATTCTGCAACTCCCGCTTCGAGTTACTACTCTTAGCAACTGAACCAGTATCAAATACCGAGGGGTTGCTACGAACACTAGTAAAATACACATCAATAATCTGTATATCAAATATACCTTTGTTCACTTTGCCATCCTTCTTATCCGCCAAATACTTGGGGCAGTTCCGCTTCCAGTGACCAGTCCCTTTGCAGTAGAAGCACTTAGTCTCAGGCTTAGGACCAGACTTGGGCTTCTTCACTTGAGTAGCAACTTGCTTGCCGTTCTTCTTGAAGTTCCCTTTCTTTCCCTTTTCCCTTTTCTTGAAACTAGTGGTCTTGTTAATCATCAACACTTGATGCTCTTTCTTGATTTCTACCTTCATCGATTTCATCATCATGAAAAGCTCGGGAATTGTTTTCATCATCCCTTGCATACTATAGTTCATCACGAAGTTCTACTAACTTGGTGATGGTGACTAGAGAATTCTGTCAATCACTATTTTATCTGGAAGATTAACTCCCGCTTGATTCAAGCAATTGTAGTACCCAGACAATCTGAACACATTCTCACTGGTTGACCTATTCTCCTCCATCTTTTAGCTATAGAACTTGTTAGAGACTTCATATCTCTCAACTCGGGTATTTGCTTGAAATATTAACTTCAACTCTTGGAACATCCATATGATCCATGACATTCAAAACGTCTTTGAAGTCCCGATTCTAAGCTGTTAAGCATGGTGCACTAAACTATCAAATAGTCATCATATTGAGCTAGCCAAACGGTCATGACGTCTGCATCTGCTCCTGCAATAGGTGTGTCACCTAGCGGTGCATTAAGGACATAATTCTTCTGTGCAGCAATGAGGATAATCCTCAGATCACGGATCCAATCCGCATCATTGCTACTAACATTTTTCAACATAGTTTTCTCTAGGAATATATAAAAAATTAAACGGGGAGCAATATCACGAACAATTGATCTACAACATAGATATGCTAATACTACCAGGACTAAGTTCATGATAAATTTAAGTTCAATTAATCATATTACTTAAGAACTCCCACTTAGATAGACATCCCTCTAATCATCTAAGTGATCACGTGATCCAAATCAACTAAACCATAACCGATCATCACGTGAAATGGAGTAGCTTTCAATGGTGAACATCATTATGTTGATCATATCTACTATATGATTCACGCTCGACCTTTCGGTCTCAGTGTTCCGAGGCCATATCTGCATATGCTAGGCTCGTCAAGTTTAACCTGAGTATTCTGCGTGTGCAAAACTGGCTTGCACCCGTTTTAGATGGACGTAGAGGTTATCACACCCGATCATCACGTGGTGTCTGGGCATGACGAACTTTGGCAACGGTGCATACTCAGGGAGAACACTTTTTATCTTGAAATTTAGTGAGAGATTATCTTATAAAGCTACCGTCGAACTAAGCAAAATAAGATGCATAAAAGATAAACATCACATGCAATCAAAATATGTGACATGATATGGCCATCATCATCTTGTGCCTTTGATCTCCATCTCCAAAGCATCGTCATGATTTCCATCGTCACCGGCATGACACCATGATCTCCATCATCTTGATCTATATCAATGTGTCGTCACATGGTCGTCTCGCCAACTATTGCTATCGCATCACGATAAAGTAAAGCAATTATTTGGTGCTTGCATCCTATGCAATAAAGAGACAACCATAAGGCTTCTGCCAGTTGCCGATAACTTCAACAAAACATGATCATCTTATACAACAACTTTTATCTCATCACGTCTTGACCATATCACATCACAACATGCCCTGCAAAAACAAGTTAGACGTCCTCTACTTTGTTGTTGCAAGTTTCACGTGGCTGCTACGGGCTTAGCAAGAACTGTTCTTACCTACGCATCGAAACCACAATGATAGTTTGTCAAGTTGGTGCTGTTTTAACCTTCGCAAGGACCGGGCGTAGCCACACTCGGTTCAACTAAAGTTGGAGAAACTGACACCCACTAGTCACCTGTGTGCATAGCACGGCGGTAAAACCAGCCTCGCGTAAGCGTATGCGTAATGTCGGTCCGGGCCGCTTCATCCAATAATACCGCTGAACCAAAGTGTGACATGCTGGTAAGCAGTATGACTTATATCGCCCACAACTCACTTGTGTTCTACTCGTGCATATTACATCAACACATAAAACCTAGGCTCTGATACCACTGTTGGGGAACGTAGTAATTTCAAAAAAAATTCTACGCACACGCAAGATCATGGTGATGCATAACAATGAGAGGGAGAGTGTTGTCTACGTACCCTCGTAGACCGGAAGCAGAAGCGTTATAACAACGCGGTTGATGTAGTCGTACGTCTTCACGGCCTGACCGATCAAGCATCTAAACTACGTCACCTCCGAGTTCTAGCACACGTTCAGCTCGATGACGATCCCCGGACTTCGATCCAGCAAAGTGTCGGGGATGAGTTCCGTCAGCACGACGGCGTGGTGACGATCTTGATATTCTACCGTCGCAGGGCTTCGCCTAAGCACCGCTACAATATTATCGAGGATTATGGTGGAGGGGGGCACCGCACACGGCTAAGAGATCAATGATCAATTGTTGTGTCTCTGGGGTGCCCCCTGCCCCCGTATATAAAGGAGTGGAGGAGGGGCCAGCCAAGGAGGGTGGCGCACCCAAGGGGGGAGTCCAACTCCCACCGGGAGTAGGACTCCCCTTTTTCCTATTAGGAGTAGGAGAGGGAAGGAAGAGGAAGGAGGGAGGAAGGAAAGGGGGGGGGGGACGACCCCCCTTCCAATTCGGATTGGGCTTGGTGGGGGCGCCCCCTCCCTTGCTCCTTTCCCCTCCTTTCCACTAAGGCCCAATAAGGCCCATATACCTCCCGGGGGGTTCCGATAACCTCCCGGTGATCCGGTATTGTCCCAATCTCACCCGGAACCTTTCCGATGTCCAAATATAGTCATCCAATATATCGATCTTTATGTCTCGACCATTTCGAGACTCCTCGTCAAGTCCGTGATCACATCCGGGACTCCGAACAACCTTTGGTACATCAAAATATATAAACTCATAATGAAACTGTCATCGTAATGTTAAGCGTGTGGACCCTACGGGTTCGAGAACAATGTAGACATGACCGAGACACGTCTCCGGTCAATAACCAATAGCGGAACATGGATGCTCATATTGGCTCCTACATATTCTACGAAGATCTTTATCGGTCAGACCGCATAACAACATACGTTGTTCCCTTTGTCATCGGTATGTTACTTGCCCGAGATTCGATCGTCGGTATCTCAATACCTAGTTCAATCTCGTTACCGACAAGTCTCTTTACTCGTTTCGTAATACATCATCTTGCAACTAACTTATTAGTTGCATTGCTTGCAAGGCGTAAGTGATGTGCATTACCGAGAGGGCCCCAGAGATACCTCTCCGACAATCGGAGCGACAAATCCTAATCTCAAAATACGCCAACCCAACATGTACCTTTGGAGACACCTGTAGAGCACCTTTATAATCACCCAGTTACGTTGTGACGTTTGGTAGCACACAAAGTGTTCCTCCAGTAAACGGGAGTTGCATAATCTCATAGTCATAGGAACATGTATAAGTCATGAAGAAAGCAATAGCAACATACTAAACGATCGGGTGCTGAGCTAATGGAATGGGTCATGTCAATCACATCATTCTCAAAATGATGTGATCCCATTAATCAAATGACAACTCATGTCTATGGTTAGGAAACATAACCATCTTCGATTAACGAGCTAGTCAAGTAGAGGCATACTAGTGACACTTTGTTTGTCTATGTATTCACACAAGTATTATGTTTCTGGTTAATACAATTCTAGCATGAATAATAAACATTTATCATGATATAAGGAAATAAATAATAACTTTATTATTGCCTCTAGGGCATATTTCCTTCATCAATCCAGTAGGATACCACGCGCGGGTCACCTTGTACCTACATCACAAATAAGAACCCCGTAACCAACGCGATAAAGGGGTTGTCAATCCCTTCACGGCCACTTGCAAGAGTGAGATCTGATAGAGATAATAATAATAAGATAAATATTTTTGGTATTTTTATGATATAGACTGAAAATAAAGATTGCAAAATAAAGTATATGGGAAACTTATATGATGGAGAATAGACCTGGGGGCCATAGGTTTCACTAGTGGCTTCTCTCAAGATAGCATAAGTATTACGGTGGGTGAACAAATTACTGTCGAGCAATTGATAGAAAAGCGAATAATTGTGAGAATATATAGGCATGATCATGTATATAGGCATTGCGTCCGTGACAAGTAGACCGAAAAGATTCTTCATCTACTACTATTACTCCACACATCGACCGCTATCCAGCATGCATCTAGAGTATTAAGTTCATAAGAACAGAGTAACGCCTTAAGCAAGATGACATGATGTAGAGGGATAAACTGATGCAATATGATGTAAACCCCATCTTTTTATCCTCGATGGCAACAATACAATATGTGTCATTTCCCTTTGTTACGGCATATCTATCTCAAGGTAGTTTTGGTGATTGATGACAACATGTTTGCGGACTAATCTTGTGCTTTGAATAATTCACAGATTCTCCCCTGGCACGAGACGCTTTCTTCCCCTCGGAGTGTATTTCAAGACAGTGTAGCTCTTTTGTTTCTTTCTCGGTGGACTAGTTGCGTAGAGGGCACCGTACTATCAAGAGGGGGTCCGCTGGGGTATTGCATGGGTGGAATCATCACGTACACATCAGCTTCTCACCCTCCGAGCTTTTCCATTCCATTGTAGAGTTCTCTCCTCTCTTCCTTGTCCTGTTTGGGTCCAAGCGGCAGTTCCGCGCAACCCAGCGGTAGTACCGCTGAGGAGCCACAAGCGGCAGTACCGCTCCACAGCGGTAGTACCGCCCGTGGCTCCATAGCAGTAGTACTGCTGGGGTGCTTCTCTCTCTCTTTTGTGCCCCAGCGGTAGTACCGCACTACCAGCGGTAGTACGGCCGAAGGGTCACAAGCGGCAGTACCGCTCCACAGCGGTAGTACCGCCTGTGACCCCGCTGCCGTAGTACCGCTGGGCAGTCTGGCTCCTACCGCCTCAATTCGAGAGTTCTTTTCTCATGTCGGGTTTTGCGGCACTAGTCGCGGTTGTAGAGACGGAAGTACTGTTCCAGGAGCAGTAGTACCGCCCCTACCACCGCGGTAGTACCGCGGTTGGGTCCTTTCCCTTCTTATCTCCTCTGCGCGGCAGTGCCGCTGTCCTGGCGGTAGTACCGCCCCCTCTTCGGTAGTACCGCCCTGTGTGGGGCTGGTTGGTGGGGGGCGACGGTTTGATTGTTGCCCCCACTATAAAAGGAAGTCCCCTTCTCTTTCACCTACCTCTTCCTCCCCCAAGCTCCATTTATTGCTCAAGCTCCATTAAATGCTCCAAGCTCCATTTTCGCCTGATCAATCTCTCTAGCCAATCAAACTTGTTGATTTGCTTGGGAGTGGTTGAGAAGGCCCCGATCTACACTTCCACCAAGGGATTTTCAATTCCCCCACTCATCCCTAGCGGATCTTGTTACTCTTGGGTGTTTGAGCACCCTAGACGGTTGAGGTCACCACGGAGCCATAGTCCATTGTGGTGAAGCTTCGTGGTTTTGTTGGGAGCCTCCGTTAAGTTGTGGAGATTGCCCCAACCTTGTTTGTAAAGGTTCGGTCGCCGCCTTCAAGGCCACCAATAGTGGAATCACGACATCTCGCATTGTGTGAGGGCGTGAGGAGAATACGGTGGCCCTACTGGCTTCTTGGGGAGCGTTGTGCCTCCACACCGCTCCAACGGAGACGTACTTCCCTTCAAAGGGAAGGAACTTCGGTAACACATCCTCGTCTTCACCAGATCCACTCTTGGTTATCTCTTACCTTTACTTGTGCAAGCTCTTTAGTGTTACTTCTCTTGCTTGCTTGTTTTCTTGTTGATATTGCATCATATAGGTTGCTCACCTAGTTGCACATCTAGACAACCTACTTTGATGCAAAGTTTAATTTGATAAAGAAAAGTTAAAAATTGGTAGTTGCCTATTCACCGCCCCCCTCTAGTCAACCATATCGATCCTTTCACCCTTTCTATCACTGGGATCGAGCACCGCAAGATTGAACCCAAATCTAAGCACTTCTCCCATTGCAAGAAAGATCAATCTAGTAGGCCAAACCAAACTGATAATTCGAAGAGACTTGCAAAGATAAACCAATCATACATAAAAGAATTTAGAGAAGATTCAAACATTGTTCATAGATAGACTTGTTCATAAACCCACAATTCATCGGATCTCGACAAACACACCGCAAAAGAAGATTACATCGAATAGATCTCCAAGAGAATCGAGGAGAACTTTGTATTGAGATCCAGAGAGAGAGAAGAAGCCATCTAGCTTCTAGCTATGGACCCGAAGGTCTAAAGTAAACTACTCACACATCATCGGAGGGGCCATGGACTTGATGTAGAGGCCCTCCGTGATCAATGCCCCCTCCGGTGGAGCTCCAGAAAAGGCCCCAAGCTGGGATCTCTTGGGTACAGAAGGTTACGCGGTGGAAATAGGGTTTCGTGGTGCTCCTGGATGTTTGCGGGGCATATGGATATATATATATATATATATATATATATATATATATATATATATATATAGGAGGAAGAAGTAGGTCGGTGGAGCAACGAGGGGCGCACGAGGGTGGAGGGCGCGCCAAGGGGGGGTTGGCGCGCCCCCTGCCTCGTGGCCTCATCGATTGTTTCTTGATGTCCACTCCAAGTCTCCTGGATCACGTTTGTTTCAAAAATAACGCTCCCGAAGGTTTCATTCTGTTTGGACTCCGTTTGATATTCCTTTTCGGCGAAACGCTAAAATAGGCAAAAACAACAATTTGGGCTGGGCCTCCGGTTAATAGGTTAGTCCCAAAAATAATATAAAAGTGTAAAAATAAGCCCATTAACATCCAAAATATATAATATAATATCATGGAGCAATCAAAAATTATAGATACGTTGGAGACGTATCAAGCATCCCCAAGCTTAATTCCTGCTCGTCCTCGAGTAGGTAAATGATAAAAACAGAATTTTTGATGTGGAATGCTTCCTAACATATTTCTCAATGTAATTTTTCTTTATTGTGGCATGAATGTTCAGATCCGAAAGATTCAAGATAAAAGTTTAATATTGACATAGAAATAATAATACTTCAAGCATACTAAATAAGCAATCATGTCTTCTCAAAATAACATGGCCAAAGAAAGTTATCCCTACAAAATCATATAGTCTGGCTATGCTCTATCTTCATCGCACAAAATATTAAATCATGCACAACCCCGATGACAAGCCAAGCAATTGTTTCATATTTTTGATGTTCTCAAACTTTTTCAATCTTCACGCAATATATGAGCGTGAGCAATGGATATAGCACTATGGTGGAATAGAATGGTGGTTGTGGAGAAGACAAAAAAGGAGAAGATAGTCTCAAATCAACTAGGCGTATCAAGGGTCTATGGAGATGCCCATTAATAGATATCAATGTGAGTGAGTAGGGATTGCCATGCAACGGATGCACTAGAGCTATAAGTGTATGAAAGCTCAACAAAAGAAACTAAGTGGGTGTGCATCCAACTTGCTTGCTCACGAAGACCTAGGGCAATTTGAGGAAGCCCATCATTGGAATATACAAGCCAAGTTCTATAATGTAATATTCCCACTAGTTTATGAAAGTGACAACATAGGATACTCTCCATCATGAAGATGATGGTGCTACTTTGAAGCACAAGTGTGGAAAAAGGATAGTAACATTGTCCCTTCTCTCTTTTTTTTTCTCACATTTTTATTATTATTTGGGCCATCTTTCAATTTTTTTCTTTTTGGCCTCTTTTCTTCTTTTTTTCGTCCGGAGTCTCATCCCGACTTGTGGAGGAATCATAGTCTCCATCATCCTTTCTTCACTGGGACAATGTTCTAATAATGATGATCATCACACTCCTTTTTACTTACAACTCAAGAATTAAAACTCAATACTTAGAACAAAATATGACTCTATGTGAATGCCTCCGATAGTGTACCGAGATATGCAATGAATCAAGAGTGACATGTATGAAAGAATGATGAACGGTGGCTTTGCCACAAATACGATGTCAACTACACGATCATGCAAAGCAATATGACAATGATGAAGCGTGTCATAGCAAACGGAATGGTGGAAAGTTGCATGGAAATATATCTCGGAATGGCTATGGAAATGCCATAATAGGTAGGTATGGTGGCTGTTTTGAGGAAGGTATATGGTGGGTTTATGGTACCGGCGAAAGTTGCGCGGTACTAGAGAGGCTAGCGATGGTGGAAGGGTGAGGGTGCGTATAATCCATGGACTCAACATTAGTCATTAAAGAACTCACATACTTATTGCAAAAATCTATTAGTTATCGAAACAAAGTACTATGCGCATGCTCCTAGGGGGATAGATTGGTAGGAAAAGACCATCGCTCGTCCCCGACTGCCACTCATAAGGAAGGCAATCAATAAATAAATCATGCTCCAACTTCATCACATAACGGTTCATCATACGTGCATGCTATGGGAATCACAAACTTCAACACAAGTATTTCTCAAATTCACAACTACTCAACTAGCATGACTCTAATATCACCATCTCCATATCTCAAAACAATCATCAAGTATAACGCTTCTCTTAGTATTCAATGCACTTATATGAAAGTTTTTATAATGCCTAAAGGAAAACTGCCATGTTGTTCTAAAGGATTCTAAAAATAGTATAAGTGAAGCATGAGAGATCAATTATTTCTATAAAATAAAACCACCACCGTGCTCTAAAAGATATAAGTGAATCACTAGAGCAAAAACTATATAGCTCAAAAGATATAAGTGAAGCACATAGAGTATTCTAATAAATTCCAATTCATGTGTGTCTCTCTCAAAAGGTGTGTACAACAAGTATGATTGTGGTAAACTAAAAATAAAATACTCAAACCATACAAGACGCTCCAAGAAAAACACATATCATGTGGCGAATAAAAATATAGCTGCAAGTAAAGTTACCGATGAACAAAGACAAAAGAGGGGATGCCTTCCGGGGCATCCCCAAGCTTAGGATTTATTGTGTCCTTGTATTTTAACTTAGGGTGCCATGGGTATCCCCAAGTTTAGGCTCTTTCCACTCCTTGTTCCATAATCCATCAAATCTTTACCCAAAACTTGAAAACTTCACAACACAAAACTTAACAGAAAATCTCGTGAGCTCCGTTAGCGGAAGAAAAAAAACACCACTTCAAGGTACTGTAATGAACTCATTATTTATTTATATTGGTGTTAAACCTATTGTATTCCAACTTCTCTATGGTTTATAAACTCTTTTACTAGCCATAGATTCATCAAAATAAGCAAACAACACACGTAAAACAGAATCTGTCAAAAACAGAACAGTCTATAGTAATATGTAACTAACGCAAACTTATGTATCCCCAAAAATTCTAAAATAAATTTCTGGACATGAGGAATTTATATATTAATCATATTCAAAAATAATTAACTAAATAGCACTATCCAATAAAAAATGGCAGCAATTCTCGTGAGCGCTAGAGTTTCTGTTTTCTACAGCAAGATCAACAAGACTTTCCCCAAGTCTTCCCAACGGTTCTACTTGGCTCAAGCACTAATTAAACACAAAAAACACAACCAAAACAGAGGCTAGATAAAAAAATTATTACTAAACAGGAGCAAAAAGCAAGGAATAAAAATAAAATTGGGTTGCCTCCCAACAAGCGCTATCGTTTAACGCCCCTAGCTAGGCATAAAAGCGAAGATAAATCTAGGTATTGCCATCTTTGGTAGGTAATTCTTCAATGAGACACCTATAAATCTTAGGAGTTTCTTTCTTTTTATTAATTATCAAACTCCTAGGCACGAAATCAAGAAAATCATTTGTAGCAAAAGGTTCCTTAAGGATAGTGAGGAAGTTGGGATGAACACTTATGGATTTGAGGTCCGCATTTTCCTTACTAGAAGTTTCACCCTTATTTTTAGGAACATACATAAATTTGGAAATCTTAGCATTAGGAGGAGCGTTTTTCATGGAATAAAAGGCAGACCCAAGGTTGGTAATAAGATCCTCAATTTTATCAGTTCTAGTGGAATCTTGATCTATCTTTTCATTAACCATAGGTTCCTTTTCTTTAAAATTTTTTTAAGAGCAACTCCTACCTTAGATCCGTATAGGGTAATTTGGTTATGGATCTTTCTATCCAAATTTTCAATCAACAATACGGTGGCAACTTTATTTTCAGTAATTTCAAGCCGTTGCATCACGTGTTCTAAAGTTAAAATAGTTTCATTAACCGAAAGAGGTGGTGGGCGAAACAAATCTATCATAGCATTATAAGAATCAAAAGTATGGCTACCCAAGAAAGTTCCTCCGGTAATGGTATCAAGAATTTATCTATTCCAAGGAGTGAAAAATACATAAAAATTGCGAAGAAGAACGGAAGTAGATTGCTTCCTAGTAGATCTATTTTGTGCATTGCAAATTCTGTACCAAGCATCTTTTAGATTTTCTCCCTCCCTTTGTTTAAAATTAAGAACTTCATTCTCGGGAGACAAAGGAGTAGATAAAGGACTAGTCATAACGACGAAGCAAGCCGAAAAGAGGCGAACGAAAAGAGAGGATGAATAAAACCGCAAGGGTGAAGTGGGGGAGAGGAAAACGAGAGGCAAATGGAAAATAATGTAATGCAAAGGATAAGAGTTGTGATGGGTATTTGGTATGTCTTGACTTGGCATATATCTCCTTGGCAACGGCGCCAGAAATCCTTCTTGCTACCTCTTGAGCACTGCGTTGGTTTTCCCTTGAAGAGAAAAGGGTGATGCAGTAAAGTAGCATAAGTATTTCCCTTAGTTTTTGAGAACCAAGGTATCAATCCAGTAGGAGACCACGCGCGAGTCACCTCATACCTACACACACAAATAAGAACATCGCAACCAACGTGATAAAGGGGTTGTCAATCCCTTCACAGCCACTTGCAAGAGTGAGATCTGATAGAGATAATAATAATAAGATAAATATTTTTGGTATTTTTATGATATAGATTGAAAGTAAAGATTGCAAAATAAAGTAGATGGGAAACTTATATGATGGAGCATATACCCGGGGGCCATAGGTTTCACTAGTGGCTTCTCTCAAGATAGCATACGTATTACAGTGGGTGAACAAATTATTGTCGAGCAACTGATAGAAAACCGAATAATTATGAGAATATCTAGGCATGATCATGTATATAGGCATCATGTCCGTGACAAGTAGACCGAAACGATTCTTCATCTACTACTATTACTCCACACATCAACCGCTATCCAGCATGCATCTAGAGTATTAAGTTCATAAGAACAGAGTAACACCTTAAGCAAGATGACATGATGTAGAGGGATAAACTCATGCAATATGATGTAAACCCCATCTTTTTATCCTCGATGGCAACAATACAATACGTGTCGTTTCCCTTTCTGTCACTGGGATCGAGCACCGCAAGATTGAACCCAAAGCTAAGCACTTCTCCCATTGCAAGAAAGATCAATCTAGTAGGCCAAACCAAACTGATAATTTGAAGAGACTTGCAAAGATAAACCAATCATACATAAAAGAATTCAGAGAAGATTCAAATATTCTTCATAGATAGACTTGATCACAAACCCACAATTCATCGGATCTCAACAAACACACCGCAAAAGAAGATTACATCGAATAGATCTCCAAGAGAATCAAGGAGAACTTTATATTGAGATCCAAAGAGAGAGAGAGAAGAAGCCATCTAGCTACTACCTATGGACCCGAAGGTCTGAAGTAAACTGCTCACACATCATCGGAGGGGCCATGGAGTTGATGTAGAGGCCCTGTGTGATCAATACCCCCTCCGGCGGAGCTCCGGAAAAGGCCCCAAGATGGGATCTCTTGGGTACAGAAGGTTGCGGCGGTGGAAATAGGGTTTCGTGGTGCTCCTAGATGTTTGCGGGGTATATGGATATATATATATAGGAGGAAGAAGTAGGTCCGTGGAGCAACGAGGGCCCACGAGGGTGGAGGGCGCGCCCAGGGGGGTGGGCGCGCCCCCCTACCTCGTGGCCTCCCCGATTGTTTCTTGACATCCAGTCCAAGTCTCCTAGATCATGTTTGTTCCAAACATAACACTCCCGAAGGTTTCATTCCGTTTGGACTCCGTTTGATATTCCTTTTCGGCGAAACACTAAAATTGGCAAAAAAAACAACAATTTGGGTTGGGCCTCAGGTTAATAGGTTAGTCCCAAAAATAATATAAAAGTGTAAAAATAAGCCCATTAACATCCAAAATAGATAATATAATAGCATGGAGCAACCAAAATTATAGATACGTTGGAGACGTATCATGGCCCTTCTTCCCTCTCTCCACTAAAGCCCAATAAGGCCCATTAACTTCCCCCTGCGAATTCCTGTAATTCTCCGGTACTCCGAAAAATACCCGAATCACTCGGAACCATTCCGATGTCCGAATATAGCCTTCCAATATATCGATCTTTACCTCTTGACCATTTCGAGACTCCTTGTCATGTCCATGATCTCATCCGGAACTCCAAAAAAACTTCGGTCATCAAATCACATAACTCATAATATAAATCATCATCGAATGTTAAGCGTGCGGACCCTACGGGTTTGAGAACTATGTAGACATGACCGAGACACATCTCCGATCAATAACCAATAGCGGAACCTGGATGCTCATATTGGCTCCTACATATTCTACAAAGATCTTTATCGGTCAAACCACATAACAACATACGTCATTCCCTTTGTCAACGTATGTTACTTGCCCGAGATTCGATCATCGGTATCATCATACCTAGTTCAATCTCGTTACCGGCAAGTGTCTTTACTCGTTCCGTAATGCATCATCCCATAACTAACTCATTAGTCACATTGCTTGCAAGGCTTATAGTGATGTGCATTACCGAGAGGGCCAGAGATAGCTCTCCGATACACGAAGTGACAAATCCTAATCTTGATCTATGCCAACTCAACAAACACCATCGGAGACACCTGTAGAGCATCTTTATAATCACCCAGTTACATTGTGACGTTTGATAGCACACAAGGTGCTCCTCCGGTATTCGGGAGCTGCATAATCTCATAGTAAGAGGAACATGTATAAGTCATGAAGAAAGCAATAACAATAAAACTAAACGATCATTATGCTAAGCTAACAGATGGGTCTTGTCCATCACATCATTTTCCTAATGATGTGATCCCGTTCATCAAATGACAACACATGTCTATGGTTAGGAAACTTAACCATCTTTGATTAACGAGCTAGTCTAGTAGAGGCTCACTAGGGACACGGTGTTTTGTCTATGTATCCACATATGCATCAAGTTTCCGGTTAATACAATTCTAGCATGGATAATAAACATTTATCATGACATAAGGAAATATAAAATAACAACTTTATTATTGCCTCTAGGGAATATTTCCTTCACTTTTTATTATATCCTTCTTGGATATCTATCACTTTGGAACTAATTTTCATGTGTTGCTTTTGATAAGCTCAAACAAATATAAGTGAAGGTCATGAGCATAATATTTCTTTCTCTCAAATTAATTTAAGTGAAGCAAGAGAGAATTTCTCAAAAAAATTACTAACTCTCAAATAAATCTAAGTGAAGCATGAGAGAATTTCTTCAAAAAATTTAAAGCACACAGTTCTCAAAAAGATATAAGTGAAGCAATAGAGCAATTCCATAGCTCATAAAGATTTAAGTGAAGCATAGAGAGCAATTCTAACAAGTCATGGTATAATTTTGTCTCTCTCAAATAGGTGAGTACAACAAGGATTAAAGACTTAAAACACAAAGCAAAACAAGCAAAGACTCATATCATACAAGATGCTCCAAGCAAAACTCATAGTATGTGACGAATAAAAATATAGCTTCGAGTAAAATACCGATGATCGTTAGAACAAAGATGCGGTGCCACTCAGGGCATACCCAAGCATAGTTGCTTGCTTCTCTTTGGATAATAGCTTGGGATGCCATGGGCATCCCCAAGCTTAGGCTCCTATTACTCCTTATTCCTTCATCCATCGTAACATCACCCAAAACTTCAAAACTTCCATGACACAAAACTCAAAAAAACCTTCATGAGATCCGTTAGTACAAGAAAACAAATCACTATTATAAGTGCTGTTGAAAACCAATTCATATTTTATTCTTGCACTATATCTACTGTATTGCAACTTTTCTATGGCAAAACTCTTCAAAGAAAACCATAGAATCATCAAAACAAGAACACAACGCAAAGAAAACAGAATCTGTCAAAAACAAAACAGTTTGTATCAATCTGGGTATTTCGAATACTTCTGTAACTCCAAAAATTCTACAAAATTAGGACAACCTGAGAAATTTCTATATTAATCATCTTCAGAAAGAGTTAGTATTTTATCACACTTCTGTTAAAATGAAAATTATTTTTGTGAGCGCAAAAGTTTCTATTTTTTAGCAAGATCAAGTCAACAATCACCCAAGAAGATCCTAAAGGCTTTACTTGGCACAAACACTAATTAAAACACAAAAAACACAATCATAACAGTAGCATAATTGTGCTAACACTCAAGAATGGGAAGCAAAAGACAAAAATAAATTTTATTCATTGGGTTGCCTCCCAACAAGCACTATTGTTTCACGCCCCTAGCTAGGCATAAAGCAAGGATCGATATTTTGTCATCCATAGTTTTGGCAACTTTTATAAGGGCTTTCTCAAACCCGGGAGGCTCCTTGTGCTTCCCTAAATTCTCAGGAAAAGAAACCATCTTAGATCTAAAATATCCAATTGCTTATTACAAAGAGTAATCAAGGTATTCATGCGATTGATACTACCATTAAGATGTTTGAGGGGTTCGTTATATTTTTGTAATTCAACCATATGTTTGTGAAAATCACCAAGTTTGTCCAACATTTGAACTCCCTCTAGTTGAAAGAAAACCCCTTCTTTGGAGGTGGAACTCCCAAAATTCCTTCTAAGATTTCATAGGCAACATTAGCATCAAGCTCAATAAAATTCCCTTTAGCGGCAAAATCTAAGAGTTGTCTATGATGCAAAGCCAATCCTATGTAAAAATTATGAAGCAAAATCTTTGTGTCCCCCTTTAGGTTACAAACACGATAGGATTCCATTAGCCTATACCAAGCATATTTCAAATTTTCTCCTTGTCATTGCTTGAAGTATAAAACTTCAAATTTGGTGACAAAGGAGGAGTAGACACACTAGCCAGTATGACTAGAAAGCAAGAACATGGATAGTTCCGGCAAGAAAACGGCGAACGAAAAAGGGAGCGAATAAAACGACAAATTTTTGTGAAGTGGGGGATAGGAAAACAAGGGACAAATGGCAAATAATGTAAATTATGAGGAGATGATATTTGTGATTAGGATCATGGTAGATGTTGATGATGTCTCCCCGGCAACGGCGCCAGAAATTATTTCTGATGTTTGCTAGAACTAGGTCGGTATTACCCCAAAGAGGAAGGGATGATGCATCACAGCGACAATACGTATTTCCCTCAGTGATGAGACCAAGGTTATCGAACCAGTAGGACAAACAAGCAACACTACGTAAACATCACCTGAACACAAATAACAAATACTCGCAACCCGACGTGTTAAAGGGGTTGTCAATCCCTTTCGGGTAACGGCGCCAGAAATTGGCAAACAGACGTGAGAGAGTTGTAATAAGTTGATATATCGAATGCCAAATAAAATAAATTGCAGCAAGGTATTTTTGTATTTTTGGTTTAATAGATCTTAAAATAAAATCAAAGGAAAATAGATCGCAAAGGCAAATATATTAAGGAAGAGACCCATGGGCCGTAGTTTTCACTAGTGGCTTCTCTCGAGAAAAATAACAAATGGTGGGTAGACGAATTACTGTTGGGCAATTGATAGAACTTGAAATAATCATGATGATATCGAGGCAAGGATCATTATATAGGCATCACGTCCAATATTACTACACCGACTCCTACCTGCATCTACTACTATTACTCCACACATCGACCGCTATCCAGCATGCATCTAGTGTATTAAGTTCATGGAGAAATAGAGTAATGCAATAAGAACAATTACATGATGTAGACAAGATCTATTTATGTAGAACTAGACCCCATCTTGTTATCCTTAATAGCAACGATACATATGTGTGGGTTCCCCTTCTGTCACTGGGATCAAGCATCGTAAGATCGAACCCACCACAAAGCACACCTTCCCATTGCAAGATAAATAGATTAAGTTGACCAAACAAGACCCAAATATTGGAGAAGAAATACGAGGCTATAAGCAATCATGCATATAAGAGATCAAAGAAGACCCAAATAACTTTCATGGATAAAAAGATAGATCTGGTCATAAACTCAAAGTTCATCGGATCCCAACAAACACACCACAAAAAGAATTACATCATATGGATCTCCAAGAGACCATTGTGTTGAGAATCAAACAAGAGAGGAAGCCATCTAGCTACTAATTACGGACCCGTAGGTCTACAAAGAACTACTCGTGAGGCACCAATGGACATGATGAACCCCTCCGTGATGGTGTCTAGATTGGATCTAGTGTTTCTGGAACTTGCGGCCGCTGGAATTGATTTTCGTCGACTCCCCTAGGGTTTTTGGAATATTGGGGTATTTATAGAGTAAAGAGGCGGTTTAGGGGGTACCCGAGTTGGGTACAACCCACCAGGGCGCGCCTGGGCCTTCAGGGGCGCCCTGGTGGGTTGTGCTCCCATCGAAGCACCCCCAGGCGCTTCTCTGGCCCATTGGATGTCTTCTGGTCCCAAAAAACCCATAAAAAGTTTTGTTATGTTTGGACTCCATTTGGTATTGATTTCCTACGATGTGAAAAACATGCAAAAAATAGCAACTGGCGCTTGGCACTATGTCAATAGGTTAGTACCAAAAATGATATAAAATGACTATAAAATGATCATAAAACATCCAAGAATGATAATATAACAGCATGGAACAATAAAAAATTATAGATACGTTGGAGACGTATCAAGATCCCACCATCAACATTGATGGTCTGCAGTTTCCTGTTCACATAAGCGTCACATTTCAGGGCTGCATTGCCAAGGAACTTGCCATAGCTCAGAAGATTGTTGAACTGAAAAACAAAATTGACTATGAGAAAGCCGAGTTCAAGAAGCATATGGCAAAGCTCAGTATCGTCGACGTTCAAAAGTTCAAACATGATGACTGGCCTCAAGGCCCAATTTAACAAGAAGCGTGATGAAGCTAAAGGCTCTCGTGACCATATGAAGTACTACACTGAGAAATGTGTTCAGGCTCACAATGAGGCTGAGAAGACAAAGTGAAAGTGCTAGTGATCGACTAGAGGGGGGGGGGGTGAGTAGGCGATTTTTATGAAAGTCTTCAAAACATGGAAGTTTCAAAGACAAATGATAGAAATAAACCTATTATCATGCAGCAGAAGGTAGACTACACTAAGCAAGCCATAGTCAGGTATTCAATGAAGTGAAAGCACAACGACTAATAGCAACTAGGCAGTATAGATCAGGTAGGAAGACAGTGTGAAGCCAATCAGAACAAGCGGTCACTCAGTGAAGACAAAAGATAATGCAATCATACAATGACTTCACCAGAGCCAACAGTAAGTAAAGGAATGGGAAGGATGATACCAGTGACTCGTTGAAGACAATGATTTGTTGGACCAGTTCCAGTTGCTGTGACAACTATACGTCTGGTTAGGGAGGCTGAGATTCAACTCAGAAGACCGTGTCTTCACCTTTTTCCCCTTGAGCTAAGGACACCCAGTCCTCGCCCAATCACTCTGGTAAGTCTTCAAGGTAGACTTCCAAACCTTCACAGACTTTGTTCACCGGCGATCCACAATGACTCTTGGATGCTCAGAACGCGACGCCTAACCGGCTGGAGGATTCACAGTCCTCATGTGTAATAAGTCTTCAGATCACACGGATAGGAAGACTTAAGTGATGCCTAACACTCTTTGACTCTGGGTGTTTAGGGCTTTATCCTCGCAAGGAATTCTCTCTCAAAGGCTTCGAGGTGGGTTGCTCTCAAACGATAAAAGCCGTACACTAACTCTAAGCAGCCAACCATTTATGGTTGTAGGGGGTGGGCTATTTATAGCCACTAGGCAACCCGACCTGATTTGTCCAAAATGACCCTGGGTCACTAAGGAACTGACACATGTTCCAACGGTCAGATTTCAAACACACACGACAACTTTACTTGGGCTACAAGCAAAGCTGACTTATCCAGCTCTGGATAAGATTTGCTCTCATTGTCTTTGCTCGAAGACATAGGATTTTGGTTAAGCATCACTTCAGTCATTCTGACTGGTTCTCTTGGACCCCACTTAACAGTACGGTGGTACCTATGACTCAACGAAGAAGAAAAAGAACAACGAAACAACTAAGTCTTCACGCTCCATAGTCTTCACATGATGTCTTCTCTTGTCATAGTCTTCAATGTGAATGTCTTCACATCCCACCTTTGACTTCAATGTCTTCATACATTTTTAGGGGTCATCTCTGGTAGGAAAACCGAATCAATGAGGGACTTCTACCTGTGTTATCCTGCAATTCTCACAAACACATTAGTCCCTCAACTAGGTTTGTCGTCAATACTCCAAAACCAACTAGGTGTGGCACTAGATGCACTTACACAAAGGCACTTGGGCATCCAGGCATCGACCCCAAGCTTGCTGCCAAGAAGAAGAAGAAGCCTGTTGAAGGCGAACCTGAAGCCCCAAGGCATGAAAGACCAAGCATAATTTCCCTGCCAGTTGATAACCCACAAGTATAGGGGATCACAACAGTTTTCGAGGGTAGAGTATTCAACCCAAATTTATTGATTCGATACAAGGGGAGCCAAAGAATATTCTCAAGTATTAGCAGCTGAGTTGTCAATTCAACCACACCTGGAAACTTAATATCTGCAACAAAGTATTTAGTAGCAAAGCAATATGATAGTAGTGGTAACAGTAGCAGAAGTAATATTTTTGGGTTTTGTAGTGATTGTAACAGTAGCAGCGGAAAAGTAAATAAGCGAAGAACAATATATGGAAAAGCTCGTAGGCATTGGATCGGTGATGGAGAATTATGCCGGATGCGATCGATCATGTATGTCGGTGTACTAAAGTAGGGGTACCTTAGTATCCCGAACTTGTGCACGGGCAGTCGCAGCGACCCGCGGCAAGGCTTGCCGGGCGACCGCCAAGACCCTCCGTGGTTCCTTTGGAACCATTCAAGAACAAAGTATTCGAGCCAAGGCATAAGACCCCGACAAGAGGAGCTTGCCGGGCAGGCCACTCAAAGTATCCAAGGCCCCGCCAGGAGGAGCTTGCCGGGAAGGCCACTCAAAGTATCCAAGGCCCCGGCAAGAGGAGCTTGCCGGGAGGAAGCACAAAGACCCCGGCAAGGGGAGCTTGCTGGGAAGACCAACCAAGACATCCCGAGGAACTCGCCGTGGCACGCCACGTGTCCCGATGAGACCCCGTGTCCCGACAAGCTCCCGGACGCGACAAGACAACTTCCGTGGCAAGGCGCTTGCGCGGTCAGCTACTACTCCGCGGCCCGCGCTCCAGCTCACCCACCAACGTGTCGCCCTGGGACCATTCCTCGCGTATGTGGCGGGAGGCTGTGCAGCCAGAGGCATGCGGTGGCAAGCATGCGCTGACAAGGAGCCATCGTGGCAAACGGTGGCGCCCCTGACGGTCCCTTTCCGCCCCGTCTAGGTGACACAGACAGGCGTTTAATGCCTTTGTCCCCTGCCGTCAGAGTTAGGTATGATACAACTGTAGCAAGCGGTGGCGCCAACTACCACCTCTTTTACATTTTTACCCTCATCTCTGTTGCCACCTGTCGGTGACCCCTTAGACATATAAAAGGAGGCCCATGCGCAACAGTGGGGGGGGGGGGGGGGACGACCATTCTCACGCTCGGCCTCGCTAGCCACCCGAGTGTACTGTAGCATTCATCACTCCCGAGCAAGAACACAAATACAAACCAAGGCAGGAGTAGGGTTTTACGCATCCGTGCGGCCCGAACCTGGGTAAACCGATCGCGTCATTCGTGCGTCCGCCTCGATCTGCTCTTTGTGCATCCCCCGCCCCCTGCCGAACCAAAAGGGGCTCGGTCCGCCGATCCCCATAGGTGTACGTGGGATCAGCAACCCCTGACATCTTTGGCGCGCCAGGTAGGGGGTGCGTCGAGGTTGTTCGAACCTGATCCGGCGTTCGCACGAGCCGAATCTTCATCATCTACATCAACATGCCGCCGAAGAAGAAGATTTCGGAGGCAGCTGCTCCGTCTGCGCCGAGCCCACCGTCGCCAGAGCGAACGGCTGGTGGAGTAGGCGCCGGCGGAAGAACGGGCGCCGACGAGGAGGCTCACGGTGCTGCCAGGTCCAAGGACAAGGCTGCGCCGCACGCCGGCGGCGAGGTGGCCTCCCACAACGACCGCGCGCACTCCAAGACCTCGGCGTCCATACACGCACCGCGCCCATCCCAGGAGGCGCGGGACCAGCAGCGTCATGGTACCCACGGTACCATACGTCTGCTGGGCCAAGATCAAGCTGGCGGATCCTAGAGTGCTCAGGACCAGTATGCATGCCAACATGCTGGCGCGAGCGGGGCACGGTCGCTTGGACGAGATGTTGCTCCTTCTAACGCAGTTAGAAGTCTGAGCATATCTCGCTCCTCGCACCGTTCGCTGCCGCCGCCCACCACTCCGGCGGAAGCGTTGGCACGGGCCCAACTGCTCCTAGATTACCCTCCAGCGCCAGAGAAGATCGATGACTGGAGGGCCACTATCCAGAGCCTCATCGGCTTCGCCAACGGTGACGACCCACGGCAGCCGAGTGCATCACTGCCGCGGCAAGTCAGCCAGGCACGAGCCGGTGGCGACAAGACCGGCGAGGGTGCAACCACTGTGCACTCTCCGCCCCGAAGGCCAAGATCGCCGACTCGCCGGATCCACCTTGACAGCTACTCCACTGCGTCGTCAGATCCGCGAGCTCGTCGCGATCAGCACCAAGTTCTTCATGAGAGACAGCAGGAAGACGCTCGAACACGCATCGAGCACCGAAGGGAAGCGCGGCGTCAATCAGACCTGCGCGCTGGGCCCTCTGTTGACATGCATGCGCCCGGAGAGCCAGGTAACTTGCCGTACGTGGCAGGTTGTCCTGCGTTTACCCGTGAGCTGCGGCAAGTCCAGTGGCCCAACCAGAAGCATTTCAAGCCAGACGTACCGGAGAAGTACGACGGCAAGTTGCACCCGTCTGAGTTCCTCAGCATCTACACCATTGCGGTGCAAGCTGCCGGGGGGCGAGACGACAAGGTCCTTGCCAACTACTTCCCACTCGTGCTCAAGCCCGAAGTCAGATCCTGGCTCATGCACTTGCCGGACAACTCCATATCCTCTTGGGCGGATTTGTGCCATCAGTTTGTCGGTGCCTTTACGGGCGGCCACAAACCACATGGCCAAGAGAGTGACCTCCACCTGCTTGCCCAGAAGGAAGGAGAGCCCCTGCGCAAGTATATCCAGAGATTCAGCCGTGTGCAGCGCAACATCCCAGACATCCACCCTGCCGCGGTTATCAGCGCGTTCCATCAGAACGTGCGTAATCGTAGGATGCGGGAGGAGATGGCGATGAGCAGGATAAGAGACGTCAGCGAGCTGTACGCCCTGGCCGACAAGTGTGCACGCGCTGAAGAAGGGAGGAAACTCCCCGGAGAGGATACTGGAGCAGGGGGATCTGACAGTGAGGATGCCGCCCCGGCAAGGAAAAACCGAAGGCGCAACAGGAAGATGAGCGGCAAGGAGGTGCTAGTCGTCGAGCAGTCCGGTGATGATGGTGGCGCCAAGCAAGCCCAAGTTGGCAGCTCCGGCAAGGAGGTTGCCGCGTGCACCAACTGCCAGGCTGTGGCAGCCGCCGACAAGCAGGATGGCTCCGGCAAGCAGTACTGCAAAATCCACTGCACCAAAGGCCATGATCTCCAGAACTGCAAGAAGGTTGAGCAGCTCGTCCAGCAACAAAAAGCTGAGTACGAGCGGCGCGACAAGGAGGGAGCCCAAGGAGGCGGTGGAGAGGCCGGCAAGAAGCGCGCTGGCCAGGGAGGAAGCCGCGGCAAGGCCAAGCAGCGGCAAGGAGACAGACCTCCCCGCGGCCACGACAAGGACGAAGACGAAGACGACGACGAAGACATGGATGATGTTGAGAACAGTGAGCAGGAGTTTCAGAAGGCTACAGAAGTCTTGTGTGTTGACGGTGGTGCTTCTCTGCATACTTCCCACCGCCAACTCAAACAGTGGCTCCGGGAAGTTAATGCGGCAGAGCCACCTGTCGAATCACGCAAGCTTCTGAAGTGGTCCGGCACGCCTATCGTCTTTGACATTGAGGACCACCCTGATCGCACAACCGCGGTCGGGTGCTTGCCGTTGTTGGTTTCGCCAACAATCCGCAACCTCAAAGTCACTAAGATGCTAGTTGACGGCGGGGCCGGCCTAAATCTGATCTCCTCCGCTATGCTCTAGAAACTCCAGATCCCGGACAACGAGCTCGAGGAAACCGGTACATTCCAAGGAATTAACCCGGGAAGGAGCAAGCCGAAGGGGAAGGTCACGTTGCCGGTGACATTTGGCAGCAAGCTGAATTTCAAAATGGAGAGGGTCACTTTTGACGTTGCTGATTTCCCATTGCCTTACAATGGGATACTTGGCCGTCCAGCACTCGCCAAGTTCATGGCAGCCTCTCACTATGCATACAAACTGCTCAAGATGCCAGGCCCGATAAGCGTCATCTCTGTCCCTGGCGACAAGAAGGATGCCCTTATCTGCGATGACAAGATCTACCGGGAAGCAGCTGCCGCGACAGACCGTGAGACACTTGCCGCTGAAGCTCCCGGGGGGAAGAAGAAGACCAAGTCCGGCAAGAGCTCTGATGCCTACTCCGGCAAGCGCGCCTCTTCGGAGTGTTGCGCTGCCGTCGAGGACGCACCATCGAGCTCCACCGGCAAGAGTAAGAAGACGATGGCAGCTCCACCACTTACCAAGAAGGTGCCCGCCAAGGAGGACAGCACTGGTGGTACCTTCACCATCAGTGCCACGCTTGACCCTAAATAGGAAAGCGCGCTCATTACTTTCCTGCGGGCAAATGTCAACGTGTTTGCATGGCAACCGTCTGATATCCCCGGTGTTCCCAGGAAGGTAATTGAGCACCATCTTGCCGTTTGTCCTCATGCGCGGCCCATCAAGCAAAAGGTCAGGAAACAGGCAGTGGAGCGCCAAGAATTCATAGCAAAAGAAATCAAGAAGTTGGAAGCAGTAGGCCTTGTCAGAGGGGTGCTCCATCCCACGTGGTTGGCCAATCCGGTTGTAGTGCGCAAGGTGAATGGGAAATGGAGGCTTTGTATTGACTTTACTGATGTTAATAAAGCTTGTCCCAAAGATCCATTTCCCTTGCCGCGCATTGACCAGATTGTTGACTCCACAGCCGGATGTGAGTTGCTTTCGTTTCTTGACGCATATTCTGGATACCATCAGATCTCCATGTGGCACGTACTGTTTCGTACGGATGCCTATCGGATTAAAGAATGCTGGTTCAACATTTGCCAGAGTAGTCCATGTCGCTTTGAAGCCACAGATACACAAAAATGTAGAAGCTTACATGGATGATATAGTGGTCAAAAGCAAGGATAGGGCAACTCTGATCCAAGACTTAGAAGAGACTTTTGCAAATCTGCGCAAGGTCAACCTCAAGCTCAACCCCGAGAAGTGTGTGTTTGGGGTCCCTTCCGGCAAGCTTCTCGGGTTCTTTGTGTCTCAGCGGGGAATCGAAGCTAATCCCGACAAGATCAAGGCCATTGAGCACATCGAAGCACCAAAGCGCGTCAAGGATGTACGGAAGCTTGCCGGCTGCGTGGCTGCTCTCAGCAGGTTTATCTCCCGGTCTGCTGAGCGCGCCCTGCCATTTTTCAAAATTTTGAAAAAGGTAGGTCCAATGAAATGGACTCCGGAAGCGGAGGCTGCGCTGCAGGACTTGAAGGGATACCTGTCCTCCACTCCAACACTTGTCGCACCTAAACCACAAGAGAAGTTGATGCTGTACATAGCGGCAACCAATCAAGTGGTTAGTACTGCATTAGTAGCGGAGAGGGAGGCCGATGACGGGCCAGCGACCGCGACAAGCACAACAGCGACAAGCAGGGGGCTTCCCCGACAAGCTCTGGTCCCGACAAGCAAGGATCTGCGCAGATGCAAGAGGAGATACAGAAGAAGATGGTGCAGTGCCCAATTTACTTTGTCAGTTCCCTTTTGCAGGGGGCTAGGTCAAGGTACTCTGGTGTGCAGAAGTTACTTTTCGGCCTTCTCATGGCCTCGAGAAAGCTGCGCCATTACTTCCAAGCACACGAGATCACAGTTGTCACTCGCTTTCCGCTGAAGAGGATATTACAAAACCCAGAAGCAACAGGCAGGATTGTCGAGTGGGCACTGGAACTGTCAAGCTTTGGCCTCAAGTTTGAGAGTACATCAACAATCCAGAGCAGAGCATTGGCAGAGTTCATAGTAGAGTGGACGCCAACTCCAGACGAAGAAATTCCGGAGACGAGCATCCCCGCCAAGGAAGCAAACAAAGAGTGGCTCATGTACTTTGACGGTGCCTTCTCGCTGCAAGGCGCCGGTGCTGGTGTACTGCTTGTCGCACCCACCAGAGAGCACCTCAAGTACATAGTCTAGATGCACTTTCCCAAGGAGCAAGCGACAAACAATACTGCAGAGTATGAAGGCTTGCTTGCCGGTCTTAGGATCGCGACAGAACTTGGGATTAAGAAGCTCATTGTCAGGGGTGACTCGCAGCTTGTCGTCTGCCAAGTGAACAAGGTTTACCAGAGTCCGCTGATGGAAGCTTACGTTGATGAGGTGAGGAAGCTAGAAGAGCGCTTTGATGGCCTGCAAATGGAACATGTTCCAAGAGCTGAGAACGACATTGACGATGGCCTGTCAAAGTGCGCAGCACTTAAGTTACCTGTGGAGCCAGGGATCTTTGTGCTCAAGCTGACTCAGCCATCCATAACACCATCAACTGGACAGAGCTAGAAGAGGAAGTTGATTTCTGGTGACTATCTTCCGGCAGAGCTTCCCGAAGCTGCCGCCAAGAGGGTCCCCAAGATCGACACCAAGAATGCTGAGGAGCAGTCTGCTCCGGCAAGCCCCAGGGTTTGTTCTGTTGAAGCAGATTCTCCCGACAAGTTTTGCTCCGGCAAGCTTGCCGGGGAACGTCAAGCTCTGGCAGAGCCACGGGCTCTTGCCGTAGAAGCGGACGTTCCCGCAACAGCAGATGTGCCTTTAGTCCTTGTTGTCGAGCCACAGGCTCCAACATGGGCGCAACAGATTGTCCGTTTCCTTCAGACAGGAGAACTTCCCGAGGAACCAGAAGAAGCGGAAAGAGTAGCCCGGCAGTCTAGTATGTACCAGTTTGTCGACAACACACTATGCAGAAGAAGACTCAACGGTGTGAAATTGAAGTGTATTCCCCGGGAAGATGGACAGAAGCTGTTGGCAGAGATACACGGAGGCATATGTGGTCACCACATTGGCGCAAGAGCTCTTGTCGGAAAAGCATTCCATCAAGGCTTCTTCTGGCTGACAGCCCTCCAGGATGCAACTGCACAAGTAACCAAGTGTGAAACGTGCAAGTTCCATTCCAAGCAGATACACCAGCCAGCTCAAGCTCTCCAGACGATCCCTTTATCCTGGCCATTTTCGGTCTGGGGGCTCGACATCCTCGGCCCCTTTCCCCGAGCTGTCGGGGGCTTTGAGTACTTGTACGTCGCAATCGACAAGTTCACAAAGTGGCCGGAAGTGGAACCGGTGAGGAAGGTGACAGCACAGTCAGCAGTCAAGTTCTTCAGGTCGATTGTTTGCCGTTTCGGGATCCCTAACAGGATAATCACCGACAACGGTACACAATTTACGAGCCGCACCTTCATGCAGTACGTCCAAGATCTTGGCGCCAAAGTCTGCTTCGCTTTTGTTGCTCACCCGAGAAGCAACGGTCAAGCGGAGAGGGCAAATGTTGAAGTGCTGCGCGGGCTCAAGACCAAAACTTTCGACAGGCTGCACAAGTGCGGACGCAACTGGATCGAGGAGCTGCTGGTGGTTCTTTGGTCGATCAGGACGACGCCAAGTCGAGCCACTGGCCAGACACCCTTCGCTCTAGTCTATAGAGCGGAGGCAGTTATCCACACGGAACTCGTATACGGGTCACCTCAAGTGCTCGCTTATGATGAGCTTGAGCAAGAGCAGCTGCGGCAAGATGACGCGCTACTCCTTGAGGAAGATCGTCTTCAGGCTGCTGTGCGAGCCGCTCGCTACCAGCAAGCTTTGCGCCGCTATCATAGCCGCAAAGTTAACGCCAGAAGTCTCGAGGAAGGCGACCTTGTTCTTCGGCGCGTTCAGTCCGCCAAGAATTCCAACAAGTTGACGCCGAAGTGGGAAGGCCCTTACCGGGTGAAACGAGTCACCAGGCCTGGCGCTGTCCGCCTGGAGACTGAAGATGGCGTACCAGTGAGCAACTCCTAGAATATCGAGCATCTTCGTAAGTTTTACCCGTAAGGCGCGGTTGTCGGACCCTGTCCGGCAACCACCCTTTTGTACAAGTCTTGCCGCTGTTGCATGTAATCCTTTGTACAAAGCCAGGCGCAGACCCTGAGCACATGTAAATGAAGCGCTGGCGCCCAGAGTTATAGCATGCATGCTAGGTCGAGTCTGGTCCTTGGTTAGGGTTGATAGCGCTTAACAGCGGCTAACCCCTAACTTAGAGGTCGAGTGTGCGTCCCTTTGCCTTTCTTTCGTTTCCTTTGGTTCGCAGGGCTTGCATATCCTTGCCGGACCGCCTGGGGACGAAAAGGAGAAGAAGGACGCGCCGGCATCTGGACCCCGGCAAGCCAGTGTTGCCGGGGGCTGCAAGTACCAAGGTTCACCCACGGCAAGCCATAGTTGCCGAGGGCTGCAATCTCAGATAAGTCTTTCATCCCTCTTCATGCATTCTCTTATGGACTGGGAAATACGAAACCTCATTTCTTCCCGAAAACTACCGTGCTCACTTAACTCTAGGCCCTGGGGCTCGTTCCTGGGGCCAAGTTTGGTCGTAGTCGCGGCAGCAAGGGGAGGAAACGAGGGGCCGCACCCGCCTCGTCCCTGCCTCTGCCAAAGGCGTGAGAAAGGTCGAGCGGCGTGGGAAGACGGCAGGGCCTGTTGCCGGGGAAGAAGTGTCTATCTGAAAGATACCAAGGAACTGCTCCTTGACGTGGGTTCTACCCGCGAGACAAATGACCCGGCAAGCATCCCCTTTTCATTAAAAAAACATTCCACGCAGGTACAGTCCATAGAGGATGAAAAACATGAAAGAGAGGATTACAAGTTTTAAATGCAACTAAGGCCCGAAGTCTTACAAATTAAAAAGATAAGATGCCCGTAATCCCTTTCTTGTCCCTCTTTTCAGGAGGTAGGTCAAGGAGGCAAAAAGGGCAAAAGGAGTGCCTAGGCGAACTACGGGTGCTAGAAGACACCAAGAGAACACCCCGGGGGACGTCCGAAGGCTGGACGGTGATGGCGGCGCCGGAAGCAGGGCTCGAAGACGAGGCGGCAGGATGTCAGCACGCTGTCGAGGGCACCACGCCCTCGTACTCCGGCTTGACGACCTTGCCGCCATCCCTCTTCCTCTTCCCCAGCCTCCCTACGCCAGCAGCCCAGGGAGACGACCCCGAGGAGTTCAAGGAGCCGGCAACACGGATGATGGGGTCACCGGTGCCACACGGAGCGACTCCCGACACCTACTCGGACCCGTCGTCCTGCCTCCCGCTACCCTCGTCGTCGCTGTCGCTCCCCTCCTCGTCACTCTCGCTCGAGGAGGGGCCTTCACTATCGGAGGAGCTGTCCACGCAGCACTTCGCCCGAGTGCCGAAGCACCCGAAGACCTTGACGGAGAGGAGATCGCCCTCCACCAACTTGAAGTGGAGGGTGAGCCCCGCCGTCAAGCTGTGGATACGGGCGAACGTCTTCCACCCTCGACCAAGATACATTACACAGGGGGCTGGGACTTCAACGCGGACTCGCGTGCCGCTGATCCCACAGCCCCTCATGTGTAGTCTCAGTGTCTCGGGCGGGTCCAACTCCATCGCGCCCGCAAACGGGGCTGGGAGACGGAGTTGATGACGAGGTGCCCGGCGCAGCCTGACGAAGAACTCGCAAGGGTCGCCACCAACATGGACCCCCGTGGGAAGAGGAGCTGCCGACGGAGGCGAAGCCGACGCGCCGCCCCGTCCACCTCTTCCCCGAGCGCCTCGACCTCGTCCTCGACCTCGCCCCCTCCCTCTTCCCCCTACGGCTGGCTCCGCCGCCACAGGTGCGGGAGGGGGAGGGATGCGCTGTCTGGCGGCGACCCTCGCCTCCACTGATGAAGGACCAGGGTTCCCTTTCTCCATGGAGAATGAGAGAAGGGGGGAGCAGAAGCTGAAGGAAGGAGAAGATGAGAGAATGCGGGTTTCCGTCCTCCCCTCTCGCTCTTTATAAAGAAGCGAGGTGGGGGCTCGGCCGCCCCGCTCAGCGAATCAAGACACGGGAAGGCAGCGAGCTGGGGCCGACCCGCTGCCTCGACCCACGACGGCCCCGTTTCCCGCCTCCGCCGTCCGCGGTCCCAAGTGCATGGGAGCCGCGTGGCAGGCGTGCAGAACCAAGGCGACGGATGGGGCGGCCTCTCCCCACCCCGTGATCGTGGGGAGTGGGCACCTCGAAAACCGCCCATGATCTCTCCCACGATGCCGCGTTTGACGCGTGCCGTGCGGGGAGGGCGCGGTGGATGCGGAATGAGTTATGGCGTGCCCCAGGCCGCGCGTGCCCATGCACTGTTTTGGGCCTGGCCCAACAGCGCTCGGCACCGTGTATGGCCCAGGCCCGAGGGCTCCTGTCGGTGTACTAAAGTAGGGGTACCTTAGTATCCCGAACTTGTGCACGGGCAGTCGCAGCGACCCGCGGCAAGTCTTGCCGGGCAACCGCCAAGACCCTTCGTGGTTCCTTTGGAACCATTCAAGAACAAAGTATTCGAGCCAAGGCACAAGACCCCGGCAAGAGGAGCTTGCCGGGCAGGCCACTCAAAGTATCCAAGGCCCCGGCAGGAGGAGCTTGCCGGGAAGGCCACTCAAAGTATCCAAGGCCCCGTCAAGAGGAGCTTGCCGGGAGGAAGCACAAAGACCCCGGCAATGGGAGCTTGCCGGGAAGACCAACCAAGACATCCCGAGGAACTCGCCGCGGCACGCCACGTGTCCCGACGAGACCCCGTGTCCCGACAAGCTCCCGGACGCGACAAGACAACTTCCGCGGCAAGGCGCTTGCCGCGGCAAGCTACTACTCCGCGGCCGTGCTCCAGCTCACCCACCAACGTGTCGCCCTGGGACCATTCCTGTCGTACGTGGCGGGAGGCTGTGCAGCCAGAGGCATGCGGTGGCAAGCAGGCGCTGACAAGGAGCCATCGTGGCAAATGGTGGCGCCCCTGACGGTCCCTTTCCGCCCCGTCTAGGCGACACAGACAGGCATTTAATGCCTTTGTCCCCTGCCGTCAGGGTTAGGTATGATACAACTGTAGCAAGCGGTGGCGCCAACTACCACCTCTTTTACATTTTTACCCTCATCTCTGTTGCCACCTGTCGGTGACCCCTTAGACATATAAAAGGAGGCCCATGCGCAACAGTGGGGGGGGGACGACCATTCTCACGCTCGGCCTCGCTAGCCACCCGAGTGTACTGTAGCATTCATCGCTCCCGAGCAAGAACACAAATACAAACCAAGGCAGGAGTAGGGTTTTACGCATCCGTGCGGCCCGAACCTGGGTAAACCGATCACGTCGTTCGTGCGTCCGCCTCGATCTGCTCTTTGTGCATCCCTCGCCCCCTGCCAAACCAAAAGGGGCTCGGTCCGCCGATCCCCATAGGTGTACGTGGGATCAGCAACCCCCGACAATGTAACAGTCATAACATAGGGTGACACAGAACGAGCTCCAGTTCGTCAATGTAATGTAGGCATGTATTCCGAATATAGTCATATGTGCTTATGGAAAAGAACTTACATGCCATATTTTGTCCTACCCTCCCGTGGCAGTGGGGTCCTATTGGAAACTAAGGGATATTAAGGCCTCCTTTTAATAGAGTACCAGACCAAAACATTAACACATAGTGAATACATGAACTCCTCAAACTACGGTCATCACCGGGAGTGGTCCCGATTATTGTCACTTCGGGGTTGCCGGATCATAACACATAGTAGGTGACTATTGACTTGCAAGATAGGATCAAGAACTCACATATATTCATGAAAACATAATATGTTCAGATCTGAAATCATGGCACTCGGGCCCTAGTGACAAGCATTAAGCATAGCAAAGTCATAGCAACATCAATCTCAGAACATAATGGATACTAGGGATCAGACCCTAACAAAACTAACTCGATTACATGATAAATATCATCCAACCAATCACCATCCAGCAAGCCCATGATGGAATTACTCACGCACGGCGGTGAGCATCATGAAATTGGTGATGGAGGAAGGTTGATGATGACGATGGCAACGGATTCCCCTCTCCGGAGCCCCGAACGGACTCCAAATCAGCCCTCCCGAGATAGTTTAGGGCTTGGCGGCGGCACCGTATCATAAAACGCGATGAATCCTTCTCCCTGATTTTTTTCTCCCCCGAACACAAATATATGGAGTTGGAGTTGAGGTTGGTGGAGCGTCAGGGGGCCCAGGAGCCAGGGGCGCGCCCCCACCCTCGTGGACAGGGTGTGGCCCCCCTGACGTGGATTCTTCTTCCAGTATTTTTTATATATTCCAAAAATAATCTCCGTTGATTTTCAGGTCATTCCGAGAACTTTTATTTCTGCACAAAAATAACACCATGGCAATTCTGCTGAAAACAGTGTCAGCCCGGGTTAGTTCCATTCAAATCATGCAAGTTAGAGTCCAAAACAAGGGCAAAAGTGTTTGGAAAAGTAGATACGACGGAGATGTATCAACTCCCCCAAGCTTAAACCTTTGATTGTCCTCAAGCAATTCAGTTGATAAACTGAAAGTGATAAAGAAAAACTTTTATAGACTCTGTTTGCTCTGGTTGTTGTAAATATGTAAAGCCAGCATTCAAGTTTTCAGCAAAGATTATGAACTAACCACATTCGCAATAACATTTAGGTATCATGTTTACTCATATCAATGGCATTATCAACTAGCGAGCAATAATAATAAATCTCGGATGACAAGACTTTCTCAAAACAATCATAATATGATATAACAATATGGTATCTCGCTAGCCCTTTCTGAGACCGCAAAACATAAATGCAGAGCACCTTTAAAGATTAAGGACTGACTAGGCATTGTAATTCATGGTAAAAGAGATCTAGTCAAGTCATACTCAATGTAAACTAATAGTAATGGATGCAAATGACAGCTGTGCTCCCCAACTGGTGCTTTTTAATAAGAGGATGATGACTCAACATAAAAGTAAATAGATAGGCTCTTTGCAGAGGGAAGCAGGGATTTGTAGAGGTGCCAGAGCTCGGTTTTGAAATAGATATGAATAATATTTTGAGCGGTATACTTTCATTGTCAACATAACAACTGAGAGATCTCGATATCTTCCATGCTACACACAATATAGGCGGTTCCCAAACAGAATGGTAAATTTATACTCCCCCTCCACCAACAAGCATCAATCCATGGCTTGCTCGAAACAACGAGTGCCTCCAACTAACAAGTGTCCCGGGGGAGTTTTGTTTGCAGTTATTTTGATTTGATTTGCATAAAGCATGTGACTGGGCATCCCGGTGACCAACCATTTTCTCGTGAGTGAGGAGTGGAGTCCACTCCTCTTCAGAATAACCCGCCTAGCATGGAAGATACAGACAGCCCTAGTTGATACATGAGCTATTCGAGCATACAAAACAAAATGTTTATTTGAAGGTTTAGAGTTTGACACATACAAATTGACTTGGAATGGCAGGTAGATAACGTATATAGGTAGGTATGGTGGACTCATATGGAACAACTTTGGGGTTTATGGAGTTGGATGCACAAGCAGTATTCCCGCTTAGTACAAGTGAAGGCTAGAAAAAGACTGGGAAGCGACTAGCTAGAGAGCGACAACAGTCATGAACATGCATTAAAATTAATCAACACCGAATGCAAGCATGAGTAGGATTTAATGCACCATGAACATAAATATCGTGGAGACTATGCTGATTTTATTTCAACTACATGCGTGAACATGTGCCAAGTCAAGCCACTCGAATCGTTCAAAGGAGGATACCACCCTATCATACCACATCGCAACCATTTTAATAACATGTTGGCACGCAAGGTAAACCATTATAAACTCCTAGCTAATTAAGCATGGCATAATCAACTATAATCTCTAATTGTCATTGCAAACATGTTTCTTTCATAATAGGCTGAATTAGGAACGATGAACTAATCATATTTACCAAAACAAGAGAGGTCAAGTTCATACCAGCTTTTCTCATCTCAATAAGTTCATCATATAATCATCATTATTGCCTTTCACTTGCACGACAGAATAGTGTGGATAATAATAATAGTGTACGTGCATTGGACTAAGCTGGAATCTGCAAGCATTCAATTCAAGAGAGAAGACAAGGTAATATGGGCTCTTTGTTAGATCAACAATAATGCATAAGAGAGCCACTCAACATTTTAATCAAGGTCTTCTCCTCTCGACCCCAAAGGAAAAAAGAAACAAAACTATTTACACGAGAAAGCTCCCAACAAGCAGAAGAAGAACGGGAAATCTTTTTGGATTTTTCTTTTAATTATTACTACTACAGCATGAAAGTTAAACTAGCTAAAAGCTACAACTATTTTTTTTGTTTTTCTTAAGGTTTATCAAACACATGAGAAGAAAGCATAAAAAGGGAAATAAACTAGCATGGATATTGCAATGAAAAAGTATGGGCACTGACAACTAGCATGAGTGTGTGAACATAAATGTAATGTCGGTGAGAAATACGTACTCCCCCAAGCTTAGTCTTTTAGCCTAAGTTGGTTTATTGCCATGGCTGGCCTGGCGGATATCCAAAGTTATAACTAGGGTCGTACTGAGAAGGAGCCTCCGGATCCCATCGGTAAACAGACTGTCGTGAAGGATCAAATTGTGGTTTTGGCTCTGGCTCTGTAGCTGATGTGGGGTTTCTGTAGGCGTGAATGGCCTCCGGCGGAACAAGGTACAAGCCTACAGATAAGTCAAACAAGGAAGGAGCAGGCAAAGTGATGGTCTCAGGGTGATTTTTATCAAAAATCAGCTTGTACTTAAGCATCTTTTTCTTATTCTTAACGATAAAATCATGTGCTACCATACTCTTATAGTCTAGAAAAATAGGAGGCAACTACTTTTCTTCTTTCTCATAATGTTAATAGGTATGTCAAAATGTGCAGCAAGGCGTGAGGTGAAGATACCTCCCAAGGTGGGGCCCTTAGTACGGTTAAGATTTAACCACTTTGCAACAATAGCGCCCATACTAAATGTGTCATCACGGAAAAAGGCATGGCACAAAATAACAATATCAGGGGCACTAAGGTTGCCACAGTTTCCGCGACCAATCAAGAATCTACTAGCAAATATTGCAAAGTAACGTAGAACAGGAAAATGTATGCTAGTAATTCTTGCATCGGAAACCTTCCTAGTTTCCCCTACAGCAATTGTATCAATAAAGCCCTCCACATCGTTACGATGTGGTTCCTCTATGTTTCCCGAAAAGGGCAACTTGCAGACCTCACAAAATTCATAGAGGGACATCTCCTTATACTCATCATATAAATAGAAATCCACCGAAGGTGGTGACCTCCTAGCATGGAAATGAAAATTTTGCACAAAAATATTAGTGAGTAAGAGATACTGTTCACGTTGGTCGCGGAGGAAGTCGGTGAGGCCTGCATTCTTAGCCAACTCATAAAAATCCTCATAAATCCCGGCAGCTCTCAAGAAATCATCACAAGGCCATTCACACGGCTGAACTTCCGCGGTGCGAAGGAGATTATATTTGGGCCTCTTATCCTCCTCACTTTGCTTGTCCTTCGAGCTTCGGCTCGATGAGCCCCTCAAAAATCTCTTCATCATTTACTGAAAATTTCTCAAATTTTTAGTAACTTCAAAATAAAAATGAACCAAACTCAACAAAATTGATAGCAACTACTCCCACAAGTGCCTAGATACTATATCATGCATTAGAACTACTTGGGACCATATAAATTTGACATGCAAGCTCAAGAACAGGGTCACCTAGGCAGCAAAAATTCGCAATGAATAAAGCACTAGAACAAAAACTAATTGGACCATTGGAGGAGTCACATACCAAAGAATGATCCCCCAAAGCAGTTTTGTGAATGGAGCTTTGAGCTAGGAGATCGAAAATGGCAGCAAGATGAGCTAGAACTCATGCTTGAGCTGGTTGGTGATTTTTTGGGAGGAAGAAGGAGTGTGTGGTGGCTGGAATAAGTGGAGGGGACCCACGTGGGGTCCACGAGGCAAGGGGCGTGCCCTCCACCCACGTGGGCACGTGGCTGCTCCCCCTGCTGTGTTTTCAGTGCCAGATATTCTCAAATATTCTAGAAAAAAAAAATCTTATTTTCAGGGCATTTGGAGAACTTTTATTTTTGGGGTATTTTTTATTGCACGGATAATTCAGAAAACAGGCAGAAAATACTATTTTGCTTTATTTAATATAAATAACAGAAAGTAAAAAGAGGGTACAGAGAGTTGTGTTTTCTAACTTCATCCATCTCATGCTTGTCAAAAGGAATCCACTAACAAGGTTGATGAAGTCTTGTTAACAAACTCATTCCGAATAACATGGAACCAGAGAAATTTCGAATAGCACTATGTTACCTCAACGGGGATATGCATGTCCCCAACAATAAGAATAACATATTTCTTCTTGACAGTAGGAAGAGGGAATTCAAAACCTCCAATAGTGATTGTTTAAAATTTTCCAATAGAATTGATACTGTGGACTTGAGGTTGTTTCCTCAGAAAGTGTACCGTATGCTCATCACCATTGACATGAAAAGTGACATTGCCTTTGGTGCAAGCAATAACAGCCCCTGCAGCATTCAAAATGGGTCTTCCAAGAATAATAGACATACTATCGTCCTCAGGAATATGAAGAATAACAAAGTCCGTTAAAATAGTAACGTTTGCAACCACCACAGGCACATCCTCACAAATACCGACAGGTATAGCAGTTGATTTATCAGCCATTTGCCAAGATATTTCAGTAGGTGTCAACTTATTCAAATCAAGTCTACGATATAAAGAGAGAGGCATAACACTAATGCCGGCTCCAAGATCACATAAAGCAGTTTTAACATAGTTTCTTTTAATGGAGCATGGTATAGTTGGTACTCTTGGATCTCCAAATTTCTTTGGTATTCCACCCTTAAAATTATATTTAGCAAGCATGGTGGAAATTTTATCTTCCGGTATCTTTCTCTTATTTTTAACAATATCCTTCATATACTTAGCATAAGGATTCATTTTAAGCATATGAGTCAAACGCATATGCAAAAAGATTGGTCTAATCAATTCAGCAAAGCGCTCAAAATCCTCATCATCCTTTTTCTTGGATGGTTTAGGAGGAAAAGGCATGGGTTTCTGAACCCATGGTTCTCTTTCTTTACCGTGCGTCCTAGCAACAAATTCTCTCTTATCATAACGTTGATTCTTTGATTGTGGGTTATCAAGACCAACAGCAGGTTCAATTTCTACATCATTATTATTTCTAGGTTGAGCATCAGCATGAACATCATCATTAACATTATCACTAGGTTCTTGTTCATTACCAGATTGTGTTTCAGCACCAGAGATAGAAATATCATTGGGATTCTCAGGTGTGTCAACTGTAGAAAACGATGGGAAGCGTTCTACCCTCTCGAGAGAGGGCCGCTTTGTATTTATTGATAGAGATGGGGCATATCCCATGATCGCATACATGTCTTGGAGTACAAGGGAGTAGGAGATAGAGAGAAAATGGTTTAAGTAGATACTAATCTATCTCTAGTCTAAGCAGAACTCCAACTAACAATATATGTGTATGTGACGCCCCAAGTCCGGAGCTTCAGATCCTTTCCAGGGTTTCCGGGTTCCGTCGTGTGATTTGTTTGGTTCGTTGCTTTCTTCATTGCATCATGTCATCATGCCGTCATGTCATTTCTTTTCTTAACTCAACTAAATAAATGGCATGGATCTTTGATCCATTTAAATCTAGGGAAGGGTGACTTCTCTTTATAACATATCCTCCCGATAATAGGGAGCTATATTAAATATTTATTTAATTTGAAATCCACAATAACACACTTACAAAAATCCCAATGCTTTAGTTATCACAACTCTTGGCCTCTATATTTGCTATATATCTTTTCCTCTATTTTCCGGAGCTCCATATCCGAACATTTTTGGACCTCCTATCACCCACTTCCTATTCAAATCATTTGAATTTAAATCAAATGAGTTTGAATTTAAATCTTTCTATCATGGCCTTTTCTATTTTCTCGGAATGAGCATATTTTTGCGAGTCCGGAAAATATTCCGCATGCCCAAATCCTTCCTCTAATCCTTTCTTTTCTCTCCTTTCTTTCTTTGCGGTTTTCTGATTTCTAAAAGGTTTTTTTAAGACTTAAGGGAGAAGAGAGACCCAGGCCTTTCTAGGCCCAATCCTCCACCCAACCGGGCCTGCCGCGCCGGCCCACCAAGGACTCCCGCAGCCCAGCCACCGAACCCTAGCGCTCCCTCACCCAATTCCTACTCCCCTCATTCTCTCGATCCCTCTCGTCCTCCCACGCCGCCGCCACACGCATGCCCTCACGCATCGAGCCAGGAGGCCGTGCTCGATCCCCTTCTCTCCCTTGCAGCCTCGCTCTCTCCCTCATCCTCTCCCCTGCACCGCTTCACCAGGGAGAGCAACTCCCCAGCACGCGCGCCCCCTCTCTTCCATTCGCCCCGCTCCAGTCCCTCGTTGTCGCCACTCACTCCTCACGCCATGAGAGCCCCGTGCCCGATCCCTTACCTCCTCCCGTCGACCCTCTCCCTCTCGTCTCCTAGCGCTGCGCATCACGCCCGATCCCTCCTCTCACTCGTCTTGTCCTCCAGCCACGGGACAGCATCGCCGTCCTACTGCCGAAACTACTACGCCGCCCCTTGTCTCGTCCACACGTCGCCCGGCGGCCTCCGCCACTAGTCGTGCCGTCTTCTTCGTAGTCACCTCGCCATGGCACCGTGCCTCGCCGCCTCGGCCTCGCCAACCTTGCCGAGACCCTGCCTCCGTCTCTGGTCGCCACCAACGAGCAGCATCGCTGGAGCCACGCTCCCAGCGCCACCTCGAGCGCCCGCATCCGTCGTCCTCCGTGCCCAGCAGGAGCCCCAGCAACAATGGCCATCGTCCTCGCCCTGTCGACCAGCCGGCTCCGCTTCCTGCATGTGACGCCTCTTGCCGAGCTCTCTGTCACCTGCGTCATCTACATGCTGCTGCCCCGCTGCCTTTTTTTATCGTTGCCAAGGTCACCGAATCCAGGGACGCAATGCCACCTCCAGAGATCCCTTTCGTCAAGTACCCCTATGGCCGGAGACCTTAGGTCCGCCAAGTACCCCTTCAAGCTATCAATACCGCAAGCGCAAAGTTCCATGACGACCCAAGTATCGCGAGAACGTTTGTATCTCTACCGTCACCATGGATCCGACAAGTACCCCTACAACAAGTGTACCTCTACCGTCGTCTTCGGAATCGCTAAGAACGCCGAGTACCCCTTCATGTCGGCAAGACCCGCAAGTCGGACCCCGAACGATCGATGTCTCGTGGACCGTGTACAACTACCGTCGCCCCGAAGACGTAGGAATCATCAAGTACCTCTCCGAAACGAACATGAACGACTACCATCACAAGAACAGGACTGGAAAGTCCGAAGACCCCAAGTACCACGACACCGATGACATGAACATCTACGGAAACTCATGCAACGATAAACATGTACCACTACCGTCGCCAAGATCGTGAGAACCTCTACCGTCGACCCTAGAGCATGCGAGAACGACTACTTCCACTACTGCCGTCGCGAGAACGCCTACTTCCCTCTACGAACAAGAACTGTTCCCTTTGCATGCTCTGAAGGTATAACCCTCGAGACGACGCCCGTGAACGAATGTTGTGTGTTGTATGAGATGCTCGTGCTTGCTCCGTGCTCGAATTGTCGATGCACGTCGCCCCTCTTTTTGCCTTGCCACCGACATGTGGGAACTCGGTATCCGAGATCACCCAACCATCCTTGCATGTCACGTTCCGCACACTTTCCCTTTGCATCGGTATCTCAATCGAGTACTGGAACCGGAACGCTGCCATGGCACCGTTTTTGTTATCGTTGTCGTGGCACCCCTTTCCTTTCTACCACGGTGACAAATGCTCTCATCACGCGCATGTTAACTTTTAATAAAATAGCATAAACTTGATCATGTCATCCGCATCATGTTAACAGCTTTAAGATGTTTAAATTTTTTGTTTTCTTTAAATTGCTAATGGACATGAGGATATACCGGAATTGTTGTTGTTGTTTCTGGCCTCATTTAAAATGCCTAACTGTGTATTTTACTCATGCTTCACCTCTTGCCATGTTAACCAACATTTAATATTGTTGAGTACCTAAACGAGAGGAACTAAATATTTGACGTGGTGTTTCGTCAATATGCAACTCGTTGCATATTGAGCTCGACTTAAATTGTAGTTTTGTTTGTGCACTTTGCCAGGCCATGCTTCATTAAACCGGACGTGCATCATACTTGGTTGTGCATCATGTCATGCTTATGTGATGGTTGTTTACTATGTTGTGTACTTCTTTCCGGTGTTGCTTCTTCGGGTTGGTTCCGATAACGTCGCGTTTGTGAGGACCCGTTCGTCTACGCCCGTTTGTCTTCTTCATGGACTCGTTCTTCTTCCTTGCGGGATTTCAGGCAAGATGACCATACCCTCGAAATCACTTCTATCTTTGCTTGCTAGATGCTCACTCTTTTGCTATGCCTATGCTGCGATACATACCACTTGCTATATCATGCCTCCCATGTTGCTAAGCCAAGCCTCTAACCCACCTTGTCCTAGCAAACCTTTGTTTGGCTATGTTACCGCTTTGCTCAGCCCCTCGTATAGCGTTGTTAGTTGCAGGTGAAGATTGGAGCTTGTTCCATGTTTGGAACATTGTTATTTTGTTGGGATATCACAATATCTCTTATTTAATTAATGCATCTATGTACTTGGTAAAGGGTGGAAGGCTCGGCCTTATGCCTGGTGTTTTCACTCTTGCCGCCCTAGTTTCCGTCATATCGGTGTTATGTTCCCGGATTTTGCGTTCCTTACACGGTTGGGTTATAATGGGAACCCCTTGACAGTTCGCCTTGAATAAAACTCCTCTGGCAAGGCCCAACATTGGTTTTACCATTTGCCACCTAGCCTTTTCTTTCCTTTGGGTAGGCCTGCCCAAGGGTCATCTTTATTTTAACCCCCCCCCCCCGGGCCAGTGCTCCTCTGAGTGTTGGTCCGAAATGGGCAGCCTGCGGGGCCACCTCGGGGAAACTCGAGGGCTGGTTTTACTCGTAGCTTGACCTATCCGGTGTGCCCTGAGAACGAGATATGTGCAGCTCCTATCAGGATTTGTCGGCACATCTGGGTGGCTTTGCTGGACTTGTTTTACCATTGTCGAGGATGTCTTGTAACCGGGATGCCGAGTCTGATCGGATTGGCTTGGGAGAAGGATTATTCTTCGTCGACCGTGAGAGCTTGTGATGGGCTAAGTTGGGACTCCCCTGCAAGGTTATGAACTTTCGAAAGTCGTGCCCATGGTTATGGGCAGATGGGAATTTGATAATGTCCGGTTGTAGAAAACCTGAAGTTTATCTTAATTAACATACATCAACCGCGTGTGTAACCATGATGGTCTCTTCTCGGCGGAGGCCGGGAAGTGAACACGGTGTTGGAGTTATGCTTGACGTAGGTTGTTCTAGGATCACTTCTTGATCATAGTTGTTCGACCGTGCTTTTGCCTTCTCTTCTCCCTCTCATTTGCGTATGTTAGCCACCATATATGCTAGTCGCTTGCTGCAGCTCCACCTCATACCTTTTACCTTACCCATAAGCTTAAATAGTCTTGATCGCGAGGGTGTGAGATTGCTGAGTCCCCGTGACTCACAGATACTTCCAAAACCAGCTTGCAGGTGCCGATGATATCGTGCAGGTGACGCAACCGAGCTCAAGGAGGAGCTCGATGAAGATCGTGTTCATTATGTTGTTCCGTTTTAAGTTGATCAGTAGTGGAGCCCAGTTGGGACGATCGGTGATCTGTGTAGCATTTGGGGTAGTCTTCTTTTATTTTGGTTTCCGTAGTTGGACCTTGATTGTATTTGGATGATGTAATGCTTTATTCATGTTTTGTGTGAAGTGGTGATTGTAAGCCAACTATGCATCCTTTTCCCTTATGTATTACATGGGTTGTGTGAAGATTACCTCACTTGCGACATTGCTTACAATGCGGTTATGCCTCTAAGTCGCGCTTCGACACGTGGGAGATATAGCTGCATCGTGGGTGTTACAAGTTGGTAATCAGAGCCTTCCTCCACTTAGGAGCCCCCTGCTTGATCGAATCGCTGGCGTTGTTAAGTCTAGAAAAATGTTTTGAGTCTTTTAGGATTATATATATCGGAGAGTAGGATTCTATTTACTTCTCAGTCCCTTCGTCGCTCTGGTGAGGCATCCTGACGTAGAGTTTTGACTCTTCTCTTCTCAAATTTCACTAAAAAACATTTTAGGATCACGCGCGTATCTTGGAATTGTTTCGATGGTTTTGTGACGAGAACATTGTTCTTGCTGCCTCCTGACATTTAGGGGTTGTGGAAGTGTCCCGGGGAGTTGAGCTACGAGGTGTTATCGTCACAATTTTATCGTTGCAGTTCTGGAATACCTAGTTTCGCCGACATCGAAAATCTCTTTTATGGAGTTGTTGGTGAGATAACCTCGACGCCACCCAGTACTGGGGCGGGAGTTCGGGAGTATTGCCATAACTTGTATAACGGATGCTTTTCGAAGGTTGAGGTAAACGATTTCCGAAGGTTTCTTGGTTATGTGTTGAAGGATGGATACAGCTGGATGTAGGATTTGCTAGTTTTGGGTGAGATATTATGCTTCCCCTGTATCCCCAACACCTGATTGCATAATCGGAAAAGTTTCGGGAGTTTATAAGTGGGAATTCAAGTAGCTCTTAGGATATCTTTCCGACAGATGTATGATATGAAATTGGGGCTCGACGTCTAGTGGTCCGCCTATCCATGGTTGGTTTTACAGTGGTCTCGTTGTGTCTTAAAGAGTCCTTGGCTATGCTGACTCGGGGACGCTTCATATGTCATGTGCACTGCCTTGTACATGATGGTGCTGTACGATCGAGCCCATGTAGGGCCCACCACGAAAACTTCGGACGAAATCTCTATCATATGTTTGTTCCGGCTTATTTTGCAAGCCAATCCTTTGTTTTGTTTTTGAGTTGTGGTATTCGAGTTGCTTCGAAGTCAAGTGTTGATTCGATACCTTTCCTAAACAGTGTTCTCATATTCCTATGTGAATACCAATCCTTCTCGTTTATTGAGATTGTCATGTCAATCCTTTTCAACCGAGGTCTTTCTCCTCAAGTGGATCCGATCATTCCAACATTTGCAAGATCCAATCTCAGTTTTCTCAACAGTGTTCGTTTCATCCATTCCAAATTGTCTTTGTTTTCCCGCCCACCCACCCTTTTTCTTCAAGGACTCAGATTTCTTAATCAAGTATCCATCTTATTGATGCGAAGTCTCTCCATTCTTTTCCGTCAATGTTTTTACCCGGTGGTTCTCGTGAAGATGCTCTACAAGTTTGTCATTCTTCATTCTTTTCTTCTCCGGTGGATTCAATTCAAGCTTTGGTATTGAGATAGTCCTTTCATTTTACCCAATGCTTTTCTTATGCCGGTGCACCTCATAATCATTCCTCTCGCTATTCATTGGTTCGGGAGTGCTAAAGATATCTCATAAGGCTCGTCTTTTCATTCAAGATCTGTTCAACTTATTTCGAGGTTGTTATATCATTCAAGCCATTTAATTCAGCTGGTGCAATCTCTCTTTTCAAGCAATCATTCTACGGTGTTTCTTTTCAGTGAGCCCTAACCCACATGTCTTTTCCCAGGATCTTACCCGACTCTTTTAATTTTCCCGAGTTATCCTCAAATTTCATTTCAAAGTTTGACATAAGAATGAATTATCATCAGTCAAATGTCTTTCTCCAAGATCTTTCAAATTCTTTTCATTGTTGGTTCAACCTTTCTAATTTTAATCCCAGAGTATCTCAACAATTCATGGTGGCGTTTCTCATCGGTATTCTCAACATTTGAAGACCGAAGAAGATTTTTCTCTCAATATTGCTCCATTCTCTTCAAGATTCATGGCTCTAGCTTCGTGCCATCCTCTCATAATTGTTTCGGTGGTGAGAATTTATTTTCACCCATCCGAAGCATTTCAAGAGTATTTCAGTTTGTTTTCTACGAAGCCCATCATTTCAGAAGATTTATTCATTCTAGCTTTCAGCTCTCGTTCTCCAAATCTTACCGGTGCTTCGTTCAACTTTTCTCTAATCAATTCGGGATCTCTTCGTTCACTTGTATCTAAATACTCTCAAGTATCTTCATTCGTTTTTCAAATTCTACCCGGTGATTTGTGCCTTTGCCACTTTCATTTTCAATTCTTACAGTGGTTCGTTCAAGATTTCTCTTCCTTGTTTATCATATCAATTCGTTCGTTCTTTCCAATCCTACCGGTGGTTCGTGGAAGACCTTTCTCAAGTTTATGCTACATCTCTCTTCAGTCCTTTGCAACAAGAATAAGTAGTGTGCCAAATCCATTGTTTGTCATCAATTTAATTGATGAAGGATACGCATAATGTAATTCTTATTCTTGTTTCATCTTCTCTTTTTCCCGGAGTTCCAACCTTTTTCAATTATTTCACCATGGAGATTCATTTAAATTGGTATAAGGATTCACCTTGTGTTTTAAACTTCCCTTTCCTTCCGTTTGATCATTCTTTTGTTTACCAGGGTTCTTCATGAAGGTTCTACATGGTGGTTCATCAAGGATTTAATTCCTTCTCGAAGTGTTCATCAACATTCCTTTCAGAGGAGCTCAAGCATTCTTCTTCCTGCATTCCAAAGTGCAATTCTTTCTACCTTAACTTTTGGGATGGTGTTATGTCATTGTTGATAATTTCCCTTCGTGTTTCATGATTCACAAGTTGTCCGGAATGACATATTTTAAACCCATCTTTTGCAATTCGTTCTTGAGATCCGTTGCAACCCATCAATCTATTCATTGGAGTTATCTTGGCCTTGATTTCACCTAAAACCTTCCCTAAGGAATGTTGCTATTATGGTGCTTATCAATGACCCAATTTCTTCATTTATCCTCCCGGTGAAATAAGTTTCCCGTCTCCTTGTTCTTATCAATCCAATCTATTGCTTTTCGTTAGTGGCAGAATTTCACCTCAGTTTCGAGATGTCTTCCATTAGCCCACATCAAGCTTATGCTTTCGTTGTTGATAATCCAACAACTCCGTTCAATCCTACTTTTTAAGGATGCTCTCTCAAATTCATTTGAGGTAGAACATGTTGTTTTTATTCTCCATTCTTTTCATTGCATTCTTTCATTTCTTTCGGAGGCATTGTGATGTTGCTCTCTTCACTCATCATCTCGGATTATGAGGACCATGTTCTTTTCATGCTTATCATTTTACCGGAGTGTCGTGCCCTCTTTTCAAGTTCTTCCCATTCTGTCAGGTTTTGCCTCCTTTCTCAACCGGAGTGCTGTCTGAAATCTTTGTTACCCCCTGTGCCTTCCTTTCAATAGTTCCGGAGGTAGTGTGTCGTTGATTTCATCAAGTACCATCCAATCTTCCAAAGTTCATGTTCAATTCCTTCCATTTACAGTCGGAGTGCTTTCCAAATTATATCATTCTTATTCCTTCTCTATCTTGTTTTAACCGGAGTGTTGTCGTATTTGATCTTTATCGTTCCTTCTCCATCTTATTTTTACGGGAGTGCTTGCATGTACATCTTGTCCATCGCAACCCTTTTCTTATGTCTTTCAACCTACAAGGTTCTAGTAATGTTCGTTGTTCCTCTTTTCTAACGGGGTGTTTTCAACTTTGTTTGTCTTCGTTGTATCCTTTCTTTCAATTTGTTCTACCTCGCAAGGTTTTTTGGTTTCACTAATTGGTCAAGGAAGCAACTTAGTTTTAACTCTTCCCCTTCCTCTTCCTTTTTCTCCGGTGCCATCCCAAGGATCTCGGGTCGAGATCCTCTTGTAGTGGTGGAGTGTTGTGACGCCCCAAGTCCGAAGCTTCAGATGCTTTCCAGGGTTTCCAGGTTTCGTCGTGTGTTTTGTTTGGTTCGTTGCTTTCTTCATTGCATCATGTGCATTGCATCATGTCATCATGCCATCATGTCATTTCTTTTCTTAACTCAACTAAATAAATGGCATGGATCTTTGATCCATTTAAATCGAGGGAAGGGTGACTTCTCTTTATAACATATCCTCCCGATACTAGGGAGCTATATTAAATATTTCTTTAATTTGAAATCCACCATAACACACTTGCAAAAATCCCAATGCTTGAGTTATCACAACTCTTGGCCTCTATCTTTGCTATATATCTTTTCTCTATTTTCCGGAGCTCCACCAAGTATTCGAACATTTTTGGACCTCCTATCACCCACTTCCTATTCAAATCATTTGAATTTAAATCAAATGAGTTTGAATTTAAATCTTTCTATCATGGCCTTTTCTATTTTCTCGGAACGAGCATATTTTTGAGAGTCCGAAAAAAGATTCCGCATGCCCAAATCCTTCATCTAATCCTTTCTTTTCTCTCCTTTCTTTCTTTGCGGTTTTCTGATTTCTAAAAGGTTTTTTTAAAAAGACTTAAGGGGGAAGAGAGACCCAGGCCTCTCTAGGCCCAATCCTCCACCCAACCGGGCCTCCCGCGCCGGCCCACCAAGGACTCCTGCAGCCCAGCCACCGAACCCTAGCGCTCCCTCACCCGATCCCCACTCCCCTCGTTCTCTCGATCCCTCTCGTCCTCCCACGCTGACGCCACATGCACACCCTCACACATCGAGCCAGGAGGCCGTGCTCGACCCCCTTCTCTCCCACGCAGCCTCGCTCTCTCCCTCATCCTCTCCCCTGCACCGCTTCACCAGGGAGAGCAACTCCCCAACCCGCGCCCCCCTCTCTTCCATTCGCCCCGCTCCAATCCCTCGTTGTCGCCACTCACTCCGCACGCCATGAGAGCCCCGTGCCCGATCCCTTACCTCCTCCCGTCGACCCTCTCCCTCTCGTCTCCTAGCGCCGCGCATCATGCCCGATCCCTCCTCTCACTCGTGCCGTCCTCCAGCCACGGGACAACGTCGCCGTCCTACTGCCGGAACTCCTCCGCCGCCCCTTGTCTCGTCCACACGTCACCCGGTGACCTCCGCCACCAGTCGCGCCTTCTTCTGCGTCATCACCTCGCAATGGCACCGTGCCTCGTCGCCTCGGCCTCGCCAACCTCGCCGAGACCCTGCCTCCATCTCTGGTCGCCACCAGCGAGCAGCATCGCTGAAGCCACGCTCCCAGCGCCACCTCGAGTGCCCGCATCCGTCGTCCTCCGCGCCCAGCAGGAGCCCCAGCAACAATCGCCATCGCCCTCGCCCTGTCGACCAGCCGGCTCCGCTTCCTGCATGTGATGCCTCTTGAAGAGCTCTCCATCACCTGCTTCATCTACATGCTGCTGCCCCGCTGCCTTTTTTATCGTTGCCAAGGTCACCGAATCTAGGGACGCAAGGCCGCCTCCAGAGATCCCTTTCGTCAAGTACCCCTACAGCCGGAGACCTTGGACACGCCAAGTACCCCTTCAAGCTATCAATACCGCAAGCGCCAAGTTCCACGACGACCCAAGTACCGCGAGAACATTTGTACCTCTACCGTCGCCGTGGATCTGACAAGTACCCCTACAACAAGTGTACCTCTACCGTCGTCTTCGGAATGGCTAAGAACGCCTAGTACCCCTTCATGTCGGCAAGACCCGCAAGTCGGACCCCAAACGATCAACGTCGCGTGGACCGTGTATAACTACCGTCGCCCCGAAGACGTAGGAATCATCAAGTACCTCTCCGAAACGAACATGAACGACTACCATTGCAAGAACGGGACCGGAAAGTCCGAAGACCCCAAGTACCACGACACCAATGACATGAACGTCTACGGAAACTCATGCAACAATAAACATGTACCACTACCGTCGCCAAGATCACGAGAACCTCTACCGTCGACCCTTGAGCGTGCGAGAACGACTACTTCCACTACCGCCGTCGCGAGAACGCCTATTTCCCTCTACGAACAAGAACCGTCCCCTTTGCACACTCCGAAGGTATAACCCTTGAGACGACGCCCGTGAACGAATGTTGTGTGTTGTATGAGATGCTCGTGCTTGCTCCGTGCTCGAATTGTCGATGCACGTCGCCCCTCCTTTTGCCTTGCCACAGACATATGGGAACTCGGTATCCGAGATCACCCCACCATCCTTGCATGTCACATTCCGCACACTTCCCCTTTGCATCGGTATCTCAATCGAGTACCGGAACCGGAACGCTGCCATGGCACCGTTTTCGTTATCGTTGCCGTGGCACCCCTTTCCTTTCTACCACGGTGACAAATGCTCTCATCACGCACATGTTAACATTTAATAAAATTGCATAAACTTGATCATGTCATCCGCATCATGTTAACAACTTTAAGATGTTTAAAATTGTTGTTTTCTTTAAATTGCTAATGCACATGAGGATATACCGGAATTGTTGTTGTTGTTTCTGGCCTCATTTAAAATGCCTAACTGTGTATTTTACTCATGCTTCACCTCTTGCCATGTTAACCAACATTTAATATTGTTGAGTACCTAAACGAGAGGATTTAAATATTTGACGTGGTGTTTCGTTAATATGCAACTCGTTTCATATTGAGCTCCACTTAATTTGTAGTTTTGTTTGTGCACTTTACCATGCCATGCTTCATTAAACCGGACATGCATCATACTTCGTTGTGCATCATGCCATGCTTATGTGATGGTTGTTTACTATGTTGTGTGCTTCTTTCCGGTGTTGCTTCTTCGGGTTGGTTCCGATAACGTCGCGTTTGTGAGGACCCGTTCGTCTACGCCCGTTTTTCTTCTTCATGGACTCGTTTTTCTTCCTTGCGGGATTTCAGGCATGATGACCATACCCTCGAAATCACTTCTATCTTTGCTTGCTAGATGCCCGCTCTTTAGCTATGCCTATGCTGCGATACCTACCACTTGCTATATCATGCCTCCCATGTTGCTAAGCCAAGCCTCTAACCCACCTTGTCCTAGCAAACCGTTGTTTGGCTATGTTACCGCTTTGCTCAGCCTCTCTTATAGCGTTGTTAGTTGTAGGTGAAGATTGGAGCTTGTTCCATGTTTGGAACATGGTTATTTTGTTGGGATATCACAATATCTCTTATTTAATTAATGCATCTATATACTTGGTAAAGGGTGGAAGGCTCGGCCTTATGCCTGGTGTTTTGTTCCACTCTTGCCGCCCTAGTTTCCATCTTATCGGTGTTATGTTCCCAGATTTTGCGTTCCTTACACGGTTGGGTTATAATGGGAACCCCTTGACAGTTCGCCTTGAATAAAACTCCTCCAGCAAGGCCCAACATTGGTTTTACCATTTGCCACCTAGCCTTTTCTTTCCCTTGGGTAGGCCTGCCCAAGGGTCATCTTTATTTTAACCCCCCCGGGCCAGTGCTTGTCTGAGTGTTGGTCCGAAATGGGCAGCCTGCGGGGCCACCTCGGGGCAATTCGAGGGCTGGTTTTACTCGTAGCTTGACCTATCCGGTGTGCCCTGAGAATGAGATATGTGCAGCTCCTATCGGGATTTGTCGGCACATCTGGGTGGCTTTGCTAGACTTGTTTTACCATTGTCGAGGATATCTTGTAACCGGGATGCCGAGTCTGATTGGATTGTCTTGGGAGAAGGAATATCCTTCGTCGACCGTGAGAGCTTGTGATGGGCTAAGTTGGGACTCCCCTGTAGGGTTATGAACTTTCAAAAGCCGCGCCCGCGGTTTTGGGCAGATGGGAATTTGTTAATGTCCGGTTGTAGAAAACCTGAAGTTTATCTTAATTAACATACATCAACTGCGTGTGTAACCGTGATGGCTCTTCTCGACGGAGTCCGGGAAGTGAACATGGTGTTGGAGTTATGCTTGACGTAGGTTGTTCTAGGATCACTTCTTGATCATAGTTGTTCGACCGTGCTTTTGCCTTCTCTTCTCCCTCTCATTTGCGTATGTTAGCCACCATATATGCTAGTCGCTTGCTGCAGCTCCACCTCATACCTTTTACCTTACCCATAAGCTTAAATAGTCTTGATCGCGAGGGTGTGAGATTGCTGAGTCCCCGTGACTCACAGCTACATCCAAAAGCAGCTTGCAGGTGCCGATGATATCGTGCAGGTGACGCAACCAAGCTCAAGGAGGAGCTCGATGAAGATCATGTTCGTTTTGTTGTTCCGTTTTCAGTTGATCAGTAGTGGAGCCCAGTTGGGACGATCGGGGATCTGTGTAGCATTTGGGGTAGTCTTATCTTATTTTGGATTCCGTAGTCGGACCTTGATTGTATTTGGATGATGTAATGTTTTATTCATGTTTTGTGTGAAGTGGCGATTGTAAGCCAACTATGTATCTTTTTCCCTTATGTATTACATGGGTTGTGTGAAGATTACCTCACTTGCGACATTGCTTACAATGCGGTTATGCCTCTAAGTCATGCTTCGACACGTGGGAGATACAGCCGTATCGTGGGTGTTACAGTGTATGTGCGCCTAGGGCAGGGCCACATGAGATATATTTCAACACACCACCTTAATCACAGCTTGACCAAGTTAAGATTATGCCTGCATTTCTCAAAGCTTTGTGTGGGCAATGCCTTGGTGAAGCCATTTGCAATCTGATCTCTAGAATGAATAAAACGGACATCCAACTGTTTGTTAGCAACACGTTCTCTTACAAAGTGAAAGTCTATCTCAATATTATTTGTTATGGCATGACAAACTGGATTGGCAGAGAGATAAGCAGGACCAAGATTATCACACCATAAACAAGGAGCTTGCACTTGTGTTACCCCAAGTTCCTTCAGCATGGACTGAAGCCAGATAATTTATGCAGTAGCATTTGCCAGAGCCTTATACTCAGCCTTTGTACTAGACCTAGAGACAGTTGCTTGTTTCTTAGCACACCATGATACCAGGTTGGGACTGAAGAACATAGCAAAGCCACCTATGGACCTTCTGTCATCTATACTTCCAGCCCAGCCAGCGTCATTGAATGCACTGACAAGAGTGGACTGAGACCTGCTGAATGTTAGTAGCAGTCCAATGCAAGGTGGTAGGTGCATGCAGAAACTGACACACTTTGTTCACAGCAAAGCATAAATCTGGTCTAGTAAGAATGAGATATTGGAGTGCACCAATCATGCTTCTGTACTGAGTGCTATCTTCCAAACTTAGGGGCTCACCTTCATGCAGGGATAACTTTTCTGAGCTAGATAATGGAGTTGGTGAAGGCTTGCAGTCCTGCATCCCAACTCTTTTCAAAAGATCAGAGGCATACTTTTCTTGAGATAAGACTATACCATCTTTGTTTTTCGTGACTTCAATGCCCAAGAAGAAATTCAGCTCTCCTAAGTCCTTCAAAGAAAATTCTGAGCCAAGGTCCTTTAGGAGTGCTGTCACTGCTTCATCAGATGAACTAGTAACGATGATATCATCAACATATATGAGCATGTACATTGTTATATTGGATTTATTGAAAATAAACAATGAAGTGCCAGACTTGTAAGGAGCAAAACCAATCCTTTGCAATTTCATGCTCAGACGAGAATACCAAGCTCTTGGGGCCTGCTTCAGACCATACAGAGCCTTATCAAGTTTGCACACATGGAAAGGTGCATCCTTGTTTTCAAACCCAGGTGGTTGTTTCATGTAAACCTCCTCTTCCAGAACACCGTGTAAAAATGCATTATGTATGTCCAACTGCCTTAGGCTCCATCTCCTAGACACGGCAATAGACAAAACCAATCTGATAGTAGCAGCTTTAACAACTGGGCTAAAAGTATCCTCATAGTCAATACCATACCTCTGTTTAAAACCCTTTGCTACTAACCTAGCCTTATAGTGGTCAATAGATCCATCTGCCTTCTTTTTTGTTTTATAAACCCATTTGCAATCTATCAAATTTTTACCTTGACCACGTGGAACGAGATGCCAAGTATTGTTTTTCTTCAAAGCCATGTATTCCTCCTCCATGGCCTTGTGCCACTTAGCATCCCCCAATGCCTCTTCAACAGACTGTGGTTCTCCTGTAGAACAAGCTAATCCAAATTTCAAAATTCTTTTGTAATTCACACGCTGCAGTTTTCCTGTTTGTAACCGTGTGGCCACACGTGTGGAACTAGGTGGCACAGCTGATGGAGTAATCGTCCCGTCCACAGAAGATCCCGCCTCAGGATCCAGCGCACCAACCGCCGCTTCTCCACGCAGCGATTGGGCAGACGCGCCTACGCTGTCGGGTGAGTCAGGCGAAGGCGCAGCAGCAGCTGTCGCGGGCCCCGCATCCTTTGCGAGAGACAGCTAGCGCGAGACCTCCTGCGGGCCAGCACCAGGCGTGCGGTTGGCCGCCTGCTGGACCATCCCGCGGCATGAGCCGCAGGTGGCTGGCGTGGATTGGACTACCTCCACCCTGCTGGGCACATCGGATCCCAAGGGCGAGCCCACCTTGGTCTGCTGCTGCTGCAGCGTATCTGCACGGGATCTGCCGCCTGCGGATCCCGAGGCTGCACGCGCAGGGGAATCGGCCTCGTGTTCTCCGCGGTTGGCATCTTCTGCCACATGAAATAAGGGTCCGTTTTGGACAATTTCAGCACCACTTTCTTCAGAATAAAATCCCGTGTCATCTGCACCATCATCATGAGATTGAAAAAGGTTATAAGGGTTAGTCACATGATTATTAGAACTGTTTTCATCGCCCCCTTGATCTAAGCCGGAAAGATGAATAGGGAGAAGAAGGATTTCCTTTCGCAATAGGGCTTCGACATTAGGGTGTAGATCTTTGAAAGGAAAAATGGTCTCATCGAACACAACATCGCGAGAAATATATACCCGGCCTGTGGACACATCAAGACACTTGAGACCTTTGTGTTGGGGACTATAACCAATGAACACGCATTGCTTGGAGCGAAAGGAGAGTTTGCGAGCATTGTATGGTCAAAGATTAGGCCAACATGCGCAGCCAAACACTCGTAAGGAGGCATAGTTAGGTTTGACGTGCAATAGTTTTTCCGTAGGAGTTTGGTAGTTGATGACACGACTAGGCAGAAGATTAATGAGATAAGTGGCTGTGAGGAATGCTTCATCCCAAAACTTGAGTGGCATAGATGCATTTGCGAGAAGTGAGAGGCCAACCTCAACGATGTGCCGATGCTTGCGTTTGGCGGAACCGTTTTGTTGGTGTGCATGCGGGCAAGAGATGTGATGGCAAATTCCCAATTTTTGGAAGAATGAGTTGAGTTTCTCATACTCACCACCCCAGTCTGATTGGACTGAAATAATCTTTCGGTCAATCTTGCATTCAATGAGTGCTTGAAAATTTTGGAAAACTTGAAGCACATTGGATTTATTTTTGATAAGATAGATCCAAGTAAACTTACTATAATCACCAATAAAGCTTACATCGTATTTGTTTCTACCAAAATAGAGGGGTGCTTGCCCCCATACATCAGAGAAAATGAGCTCAAATGGTTGAGACGAAACACTTGTTGACATGGGGTAAGGCAATTGATGACTTTTTGCTCTCTGACAAGAATCACACATTGTTTCTAAGCTATGCTCACCAACAAAAGGGAGTGTATTTTTCCTAAGCACTCGTTGAACAATAGTAAAAGACGGGTGACCTAATCGATCATGCCAGCTTGCCGAAGATAGCTTTGTGACACCAAGAACTTGTTTATTTGACCACCTAAAGCGAGGAATCAACGGATAGAGACCACCAACGCATCTACCTCTATAGAGCACCCTCCTCATTGCCCGATCCTTTATCAAAAAGAAAAAGGGGTGAAACTCAAGGAATGCATGATTGGCTAAGGCAATATGATGTACGAAAAGAAGATTTTTGTTTGCATGAGGAGAGTAAAGGATCTTGCGTAGATGAATAGAATGACTAGGGGTTTTGAATTCTGAATAACCAATGTGATCTATCCTCATACCTGAACCAGTAGCACCATGGATTTGTTCCTATCCACGGAACTTCTCCCGCACCGTGAGCTTCTCCAAGTCGCCGGTGAGATGATCGGTTGCCCCACTGTCGACGTGCCAATTTGTAATGACGCCGTATTGAGCAGCAAAAGAAACCTTTTTTTCTAGTGCATCATCATTGAAATGGTACCAACAGTCCTTGGCATTGTGCCCGAACTTACCACAAATCTAGCATTAGATTGGGTCATTGTTCCTGGCGTTGTTGCCAGGTGCAGGGCCGCCTGGACCTCCGGGACTTCCTGGTCCTCCTTGGCCATGGCGGGAACCCTTGTTGTTGGAGTAGAAAGGGCGCCCGTTGCCTTGCCATTTCTTGTAGCCGCCGCCGTTGTTCTGCTTCTTGTATCCACCGCCGTTTTGCTTTTGTGGCGGAGGAGGAGGGCCACCACGACGAGCAGCGAGGTTGGCAGAGGACTTGAAGCCACCGGTGCCTCCAACCCCGCCTGTGAAGAGATCGACGCGCTGGTCGAAGTTGCAGACCGTAGAATAGAGAAAGTCAACGATGACCGGCTCGGTGCAGGCGTCCAGAGCCGAGACTACAGAGTTGTAGTCAAGGTCTAGCCCCACAATGACGAAGGAGAGGAGTTCTTCCTCTTCCAGTGGCCTCCCAGTAGCGGCGAGTTCGTCCGCCAACGATCGCATCCAGCCGAAGTAGGCCGAAGCAGATTGCATTCCCTTCTGAGCATTGGCTAAAGCTATGCGGATGTTATTGATGCGAGAACGAGATTGCGAGGCAAACATGTTACCCAGGGAAGTCCACATTGCGTGCGTCGTCTTGATGGAGACGACAGAAACGAGCATGTCTCTCGTCAGGTTGCTGAGGATGTGCCCGATGACTTGCTGGTCCTGCCGAACTGTGACGCCCCCAATTTAATCGTACACTAATCATACACGCAAACGTGTACGATCAAGATCAGGGACTCACAGGAAGATATCACAACACAACTCTACAAAATAAAATAAGTCATACAAGCATCATATTACAAGCCAGGGGCCTCGAGGGCTTGAATACAAGAGCTCGATCATAGACGAGTCAGCGGAAGCAACAATATCTGAGTACAGACATAAGGTAATCAAGTTTGCCTTAAGAAGGCTAGCACAAACTGGGATACAGATCGAAAGAGGCGCAGGCCTCCTGCCTGGGATCCTCCTAACTACTCCCGGTCGTCGTCAGCGGGCAGCACGTAGTAGTAGGCACCTCCGGTGTAGTAGGAGTCGTCATCGACGGTGGCGTCTGAATCCTGGGCTCCAACATCTGGTTGCGACAACTAGGTAGAAGGGATAGGGGGAAAAGAGGGAGAAAGCAACCGTGAGTACTCATCCAAAGTACTCGCAAGCAAGGAGCTACACTACATATGCATGGGTAAATGTGTAAAGGGCCATATCGGTGGACTGAACTGCCGAAAGCCAGAATAAGAGGGGGATAGCTAATCCTGTCGAAGACTACGCTTCTGGCAGCCTCCGTCTTGCAGCATGTAGAAGAGAGTATACTGAAGTCCTCCAAGTAGCATCGCATAGCATAATCCTAACCGATGACCCTCCCCTCGTTGCCCTGTGAGAGAGCGATCACCGGTTGTATCTGGCACTTGGAAGGGTGTGTTTTATTAAGTATCTGGTTCTAGTTGTCATAAGGTCAAGGTACAACTCCAAGTCGTCCTGTTACCGAAGATCACGGCTATTCGAATAGATTAACTTCCCTGCAGGGGTGCACCACATAACCCAACCCGCTCGATCCCATTTGCCCGGACACACTTTCCTGGGTCATGCCCGGCCTCGGAAGATCAACATGCTGCAACCCTACCTAGGCACAACAGAGAGGTCAGCACGCCGGTCTAAATCCTATGGCGCAGGGGTCTAGGCCCATCGCCCATTGCACACCTGCATGTTGCGAGGGCGGCCGGAAGCAGACCTAGCCTAGTAGGCGTTCTAGTCCAATCCGGCGCGCGCCACTCTGTCGCTGACGTCACGAAGGCTTCGGCTGATACCACGACGTTGAGTGCCCATAACTGTCCCCGCGTAGATGGTTAGTGCGTATAGGCCAGTAGCCAGACTCAGATCAAATACCAAGATCTCGTTAAACGAATTAAGTATCTGCGAACGCCGACCAGGGCCAGGCCCACCTCTCTCCTAGGTGGTCTCAACCTGCCCTGTCGCTCCGCCACAAAGTAACAGTCGTGGGCCGTCGGGAACCCAGGCCCACCTCTACCGGGATGGAGCCACCTGCCCCTTCAGCCCCCATCTCCGAACAGTATCATAAGTAATGTAACTGTGTAAAGTATACAATATATGCCCATAATCACCTCCCGAAGTGATCACGGCCCAGTATTATAGCATGGTAGACGGACAAGAGTGTAGGGCCACTGATGGAACGCTAGCATCCTATACTAAGCAGTAGGATAGCAGGTAATGGTAACAACAGTAGTAGCAAGGACAGGCTATGCATTAGGATAGGAGTAACGGAAAGCAGTAACATGCTACACTACTCTAATGCAAGCAGTATAGAGAAGAGTAGGCGATATCTGGTGATCAAAGGGGAGGCTTGCCTGGTTGCGTGTTTGCTATGCAAGGGATGTATGGCGGACGAACGGGCTGCGTATCCGGGTTCGTCTCGTCGTTCTGAGAAACTTTCATGTACAAAGTTTTTCCATATGAGCTACGGTTTATTTTATATGATTTTCCAAAGTGTTATTTTATGTACTGAATTTATTAACAAATTGGTAATAATAGCAAAATGCTATATGCACCCAGTAGAGTGCACACAGCAGGGCCATCGGAGGTTGACAGTGGGTCCAGGGGTCCCTGATGACTCAATCAACAATGCAGTCAACAGTCAACTATTTGACTATTGACTGGTCAAAACTGTAGATGCCTAGATGTCATTCACACATACCTTGTATTTCCTTTTAAGTGGATATTTAGAGGGGGGTTCACCTGTCATTTGCACTAAACCTAACCACTGATTAGACTAACTAGTAGGAATACTAATTAGCTATCGGAGAGCTGGCCGGCCACCACACACACAGGATACACACGCACACATAGTGCTAGTGATTAGTTCTATTTTCTGTTGAGAAAAGATAGGATTTTTTGATTTTCATAGAAATTAAACCATGCATCAAAATGATTTGGTCCAATGGAAACATTTGGACCATGTCAAGTGTACTATCTCCCCATAATTTTTTTAGTCCGAGTAGTAATTGTTTAGCCGCAGTTTAGGGGCAGTCAAAGGGGTTACTCAATGTAGAAATTAAAAAGCTAGCAAGCATTAGCTACAGTACTAGCAAGTATAGCAAGTAGCGGTGGGAGCAAGCGAGCGAGGCATAGCAGTAGCCACAAGTAGAGCCGTGGTAGCACGCGGCCATGGTGACGCGCAGCACGGCGTGACGGCGTGCGACAGCGGTGGATGCAGTGCGCGCCATGGAGCAGAGCAGGTGCGGCAGCGATGTCGTCGGGCAGCTGCAGCTGTTGTAGGCCGCAGCGCAGCACGCAGCTACGGGCGGCAGGGCCACGCGTGGGCGTGTTGATGCACGTGTGGCGGGTCATCGAGCGCCGTGCGGGGCGGCGTTGGAGCAGTAGCAGCGCTGGGCGGAGGCGAGCCGGGAGGCAGTGGTGAGGCCTCGTGAAGGCTAGCAGGCGGGCGCGGGTCTGCGCAGACGCCAGAGCTGCATAACACGGTCAGGGCGGAGGAGACGACCGACGAACATCGGCGTTGCGGAGCAGCGGGGTGCGACGCAGGCGACCGCGGCATGGAGGCCTCGGGATCGAGCCCAGAGACTCGTTCGAGTCGAACTGGGGCATGCATGCGCCACCCTGGTGGGAGCATGATGACAGGCAACGGGTGCGAGCTAGGCTTCGGTGGCCGCGGCATCGAAGCAAACGGCGGCGACAGCTTCGGGCGTGACGGGGACCGACGCTAGAAGGGGCGAGGGAGCTAGCTAACAGAGGGAAAAGAGGTGGAGCTCACGTAGGAGGCACAAGGGGGCCTGGCGGAAGCTTAGTAGCAGGAGGGCAGCCGGAGTCGGAGGAGATCGCCGACGGGCAGAGGAAGAAGATGACGATGACGCGCTCGTCGTTGGGGATCCCAACTCAACCTAGTGGGCATAGACGACGTAGAAGATGGTGCCAGTTCTTCTGGCCAAGGTCCTAGGGCCCGGGGTCGATAGTGGGCACATGAATCGACGACGGCCATGGTGACGGTGGCGCGGTCCTAGGGCCCGGGGTCGATAGTGGGCGCATGAATCGACGACGGCCATGGTGACAGGGCCACATGAGATATATTTCAACATCAACAACAGGCTCACTAGAAGCATGCAAAGTCCTATCATTTTTTCTTTTCTTCCTTTTAGAAGGACTAGGTGCATCAATATTAATTCTCTAAGAATCTTGCTCAATTCTCTTAGGGTGACCTTCAGGATACAAAGGTTCCTAAGTCATTTTACCACCTCTAGTCATAACTCTAACATCATTATCATTCTTATTGTTTAATTCATTGAGCAAATCATTCTGAGCTTTAAGTACTTGTTCTACTTGAGTGGTAACCATAGAAGCATGTTTACTAATAAGTTTAAGTCCACCTTTAACACTGGCCATATAATTACTCAAGTGTTCAATCATATAAGCATTATGTTTCAATTGTCTACCAACATAAGCATTAAAATTTTCTTGTTTAACAATAAATTATCAAACTCATCTAAGCATTGGCTAGCAAACTTATTACGAGGAATATCACCTTCATCAAATCTATAGAGAATTTACCTTTACTACCTGTGTCGGGTTATCAAGACCATGTGTTTCCTCAATAGGTGATGAATTAAGACCATGTATTTCTTCAACAGGAGGTAAATTCTTAACATCTTCAGCTTTTATAACTTTTTCTTTCATAGATTTCTTTGCCTCTTGCATATCTTCAGGACTGAGAAATAGAATACCCCTTTTCTTTGGAGTTGGCTTAGGAGTTGGTTCAGGAAGTGTCCAATTATTTTCATTAGTCAATATATTATTCAATAGCAATTCAGCTTGATCAACTATTCTTTCCCTGAAAACACAACCAACACAACTATCCAGGTGGTCTCTGGAAGCATCGGCTAGTCCATTATAAAAGATATCAAGTATTTCATTTTTCTTCATAGGGTGATCAGGCAAAGCATTAAGTAATCGTAGAAGCCTTCCCCAAGATTGTGGGAGATTCTCATCTTCAATTTGCACAAAATTATATATTTCCCTTAAAGCAGCTTGTTTCTTATGAACGGGGAAATATTTAGCAGAGAAGTAATAAATCATATCCTGGGGACTAGACACACAGCCAGGATCAAGAGAATTAAACCATATCTTAGCATCACCCTTTAATGAGAACGGAAATAATTTAAGGATATAATAGTAGCGAGTTTTCTCATCATTAGTAAACAGGGTAGCTATATCATTTAATTTAGTAAGATGTGCCACAACAGTTTCAGATTCATAGCCATAGAAAGGATCAGATTCAACCAAAGTAATTAACTCAGGATCAATAGAGAAATCATAATCCTTATCAGTAATAAAGATAGGTGAAGTAGCATAAGCAGGATCATATTTCATTCTAGCATTCAGAGATTTTTGTTTCAGCTTAGCTAATAGTTTCTTAAGATCACTTCTATCATTGCAAGCAAGAAAGTCTCTAGCAGTTTCTTCATCCATGACATAACCCTCAGGAACAACAGGCAATTCATATCTAGGGGGAGAATCTTCATCATCACTTTCATCAATATTATCAGTTTCAATAATTTCATTCTCTCTAGCCCTAGCAAGTTGTTCATCAAGAAATTCACCAAGTGGCACAGTAGTATCAAGCATAGAAGTAGTTTCATCATAAGTATCATGCAAAGCAGAAGTGGCATCATCAATAACATGCGACCTATCAGAATCAATAGCATGTGTAGGTGTCGCAAGTTTACTCAAAACAGAAGGAGAGTCAAGTGTAGAGCTAGATGGGAGTTCCTTACCTCCCCTCGTAGTTGAGGGAAAAATCTTGGTTCTTTGATCTTTCAAGTTCTTCATAATGATAAGCAGATATAAATCCCAAGTGACTCAAAGAATAGAGCTATGCTCCCCGGCAACGGCGCCAGAAAATAGTCTTGATAACCCACAAGTATAGGGGATCGCAACAGTTTTCGAGGGTAGAGTATTCAACCCAAATTTATTGATTCGACACAAGGGGAGCCAAAGAATATTCTCAAGTATTAGCAGCTAAGTTGTCAATTCAACCACACCTAGAAACTTAATATCTGCATCAAAGTATTTAGTAGCAAAGTAATATGATAGTAGTGGTAACAGTGGCAGAAGTAATATTTTTGGGTTTTGTAGTGATTGTAACAGTAGCAACGGAAAAGTAAATAAGCGAAGAACAATATATGGAAAAGCTCGATCGTAGGCATTGGATCGATGATGGAGAATTATGCCGGATGCGATCGATCATGTAACAGTCATAACATAGGGTGACACAGAACTAGCTCCAGTTCATCAATGTAATGTAGGCATGTATTCCGAATATAGTCATACGTGCTTATGGAAAAGAACTTGCATGACATCTTTTGTCCTACCCTCCCGTGCCAGCGGGGTCCTATTGGAAACTAAGGGATATTAAGGCCTCCTTTTAATAGAGTACCGGACCAAAGCATTAACACATAGTGAATACATGAACTCCTCAAACTACGGTCATCACCGGGAGTGGTCCCGATTATTGTCACTTCGGGGTTGCCGGATCATAACACATAGTAGGTGACTATAGACTTGCAAGATAGGATCAAGAACTCACATATATTCATGAAAACATAATAGGTTCAGATCTGAAATCATGGCACTCGGGCCCTAGTGATAAGCATTAAGCATAGCAAAGTCATAGCAACATCAATCTCAGAACATAGTGGATACTAGAGATCAAACCCTAACAAAACTAACTCGATTACATGATAAATCTCATCCAACCCATCACCGTCCAGCAAGCCTACGATGGAATTACTCACGCACGGCGAGCATCATGAAATTGGTCATGGAGGAAGGTTGATGATAACGATGACGACGGGTTCCCCTCTCCGGAGCCCCGAATGGACTCCAAATCAGCCCTCCCGAGAGAGTTTAGGGCTTGGCGGCGGCTCCATATCGTAAAACATTATGAATCCTTCTTCTTGATTTTTTTCTCCCTGAACACGAATATATGGAGTTGGAGTTGGGATCGGTGGAGCGTCAGGGGGCCCACGAGGCAGGGGGCGTGCCCAGGAGGGTAGGTGCGCCCCCACCCTTGTGGACAGGGTGTGGGCCCCCTAACATGGATTCTTCTTCTAGTATTTTTTATATATTCCAAAAATAACCTCCGTTGATTTTCAGGTCATTCTGAGAACTTTTATTTCTGCACAAAAATAACACCATCACAAGTCTGCTGAAAATAGCGTTAGTCTGGGTTAGTTCCATTCAAATCATGCAAGTTAGAGTCCAAAACAAGGGCAAAAGTGCTTGGAAAAGTAGATACGACGGAGACGTATTACCAGTATGACTCGCTCGAAGCCAAAGGTCCGTTCAGCAGCTTCAGAGCAGAAAAAGACAAGGCAAGCTAAGGCTGAAGCCAGGAAGAGGAAGCACCATGACACCTCTGATGCTACTCCCTCGTAGAAGAAGATGAAGACAAAGTCTTCAAAGTCTTCACGCAAAGAGCATGCTGCTGGGCAAGAACCGTTGAATGTTGAACCCATTTCTGCCTTTTCCAATCACGAGCGTCGTCTCGTTGTGCATCAACCAGCTTCCACAGAAGCTCCAAAGTCTGAAGAGATTCCAGCTGCTGACTCCACTGCAGCTGAAGACATTGGTCATGAAGACCATGTTGGAGATGATGTAGTCCTTCCTCAGCTCGAGCCCAATCTATTATCATCGCCTGCTCTTACGAGCAGTGAACTGATAAGCATTGGCGGTCCCACGACGCCAATCGCTCAAGATGGATTCTGGGAAGAGCAACACCCCAACTCCCCCCTGCATGAAGTGATTCCCCGCACTCCACCGACTCATGTCACCACCCTGGTGCTTGAGACCCCACAAGCAACACCCGAAGACATGGAGAAGACCACCCCTTCAGCACACGCAACGCCTCCGTTTTGAAGGCTTCGCAGAGGCCCCAGACCCCAGGTCTCCATGTCCAGCATTCTTGAGGAGGATGTGCAACACACCATCTCAGTAGCACGTCAAGTGTTCCCTGAAGCCATCCCCTCAGTAACTGCTCAAGAAACAGAAGCTAAAGAGGCTGAAGACATTCTGGCTGCATCAGACGATGAAGAAAGAGAAGAAGAAGAATGTGAAGTTATTCCCCCTATAAGTGATCTTGTTGTACAAGAAGAGGAAGTGATTGTGCCTGACCCTCCTGTTCATGATGCAAATAAAGTTGAAGCCAATGCAGCTGCCACCACCATCACTACTGAAGCCAATGACGTTGTCATGGCTAAAGACAATGTGGAGCCTGAAGTCAATGCTACCACAGAAGACAATGCGCAACCAACCACTTCTGATGTAGCCGTTCCTCCCCCAGTGCCTCATACCATGGAAAATGCCTACAACGTGGTGAGCTGGTTACTGTTAGGTGGCCCATTTCGATTCCACCCACTGCTCCAGGTCCCCAATATGACTATTGCTACGTCTTGAGCTTGCGTTGGTTTTCCCCGAAGAGGAAGGGATGATGCAACAGAGTAGCGTAAGTATTTCCCTTAGTTTTTGAGAACCAAGGTATCAATCCAGTAGGAGGCCACACTCAAGTCCCTCATACCTGCACAAAACGATAGCTACTCGCAACCAACGCGATTAGGGGTTGTCAATCCCTTCACGGTCACTTACGAGAGTGAGATCTGATAGATATAATATTTTTGGTATTTTTGGTATAAAGATGCAAAGTAAAGGCAAAGTAAAAAGCAAAGCAAGATTAAAGTGATGGAGATTGATATGATGAGAATAGACCCGGGGGCCATAGGTTTCACTAGTGGCTTCTCTCAAGAGCATAAGTATTCTACTGTGGGTGAACAAATTACTGTTGAGCAATTGACAGAATTGAGCATAGTTATGAGAATATCTAGGCATGATCATGTATATAGGCATCACGTCCGTGACAAGTAGACCGAAACGATTCTGCATCTACTACTATTACTCCACTCATCGACCGCTATCCAGCATGCATCTAGAGTATTAAGTTAAAAACAGAGTAACGCCTTAAGCAAGATGACATGATGTAGAGAGATAAATTCATGCAATACGAAATAAACCCCATCTTGTTATCCTCGATGGCAACGATGCAATGCGTGCCTTGCTTCCCCTTCTGTCACTGGGAAAGGACACCGCAAGATCGAACCCAAAGCTAAGAACTTCTCCCATGGCAAGAACTACCAATCTAGTTTGCCAAACCAAACAGATAATTCGAAGAGACTTGCAAAGATAACCAATCATACATAAAAGAATTCAGAGAAGATTCAAATATTATTCATAGATAGACTTGATCATAAACCCACAATTCATCGGTCTCAACAAACACACCGCAAAAAGAAGATTACATCGAATATATCTCCACAAGAGAGGGGGAGAACTTTGTATTGAGATCCAAAAAGAGAGAAGAAGCCATCTAGCTACTAACTATGGACCCGAAGGTCTGAGGTAAACTACTCACACTTCATCAGAGGGGCTAGGATGATGTAGAAGCCCTCCGTGATGACGTCCCTATTCCGGCGGAGCTCCGAAACAGGCCCCAAGATGGGATATCGTGGATACAGAAAATTGCGGCGGTGGAATTAGGTTTTTGGCTCCTGTTCTGATCGTTTGGGGGTACGTAGGTATATATAGGAGGAAGGAGTACGTCGGTGGAGCACCGAGCGGCCCACAAGGCAGGGGGCGCGCCCTAGGGGGGGCCCCCCACCCTCGTGACCTCCTCTTTGACTCCTTGGAGTAGGGTCCAAGTCTCCTGGATCACGTTCGATGAGAAAATCACTTTCCCGAAGATTTTGTTCCGTTTGGACTCCGTTTGATATTCTGTTTCTCCGAAACACTGAAATAGGCAAAACAAAAACAGCAATTCTGGGTTGGGCCTCCAGTTAATAGGTTAGTCCCAAAAATAATATAAAAGTGGAAAATAAAGCCCAATATAGTCCAAAACAGTAGATAATATAGCATGGAGCAATCAAAAATTATAGATACGTTGGAGACGTATCAGGCATCCCCAAGCTTAATTCCTGCTCGTCCTCGAGTAGGTAAATGATAAAAAGATAATTTTTGGTGCGGAGTGCTACTTGGCATAATTTCAATGGAAATCTTCTTAATTGTGGTATGAATATTCAGATTAGAAAGATTCAAGACAAAATTTTATATTGACATAAAAATAATAATACTTCAAGCATACTAACAAAGCAATTATGTCTTCTCAAAATAACATGGCCAAAGAAAGTTATGCCTACAAAATCATATAGTCTGGCTGTGCTCCATCTTCACCACACAAAGTATTTAAATCATGCACAACCCCGATGACAAGCCAAGCAATCGTTTCATACTCTAACTTTTTCAAAACTTTCTCAATCTTCACACAATACATGAGCGTGAGCCATGGATATAGCACTATAGGTGGAATAGAATGGTGGTTGTGGAGAAGACAAAAAGGAGGGGAAGATAGTCTCACATCAACTAGGCATATCAACGGGCTATGGAGATGCCCGTCAATAGATATCAATGTGAGTGAGTAGGGATTGCCATGCAACGGATGCACTAGAGCTATAAGTGTATGAAAGCTCAAAAAGAAACTAAGTGGGTGTGCATCCAACTTGCTTGCTCACGAAGACCTAGGGCAATTTGAGGAAGCCCATCATTGGAATATACAAGCCAGGTTCTATAATGTAAAATTCCCACTAGTATATGAAAGTGATGACATGAGAGACTCTCTACTATGAAGATCATGGTGCTTCTTTGAAGTACAAGTGTGGTAAAAGGATAGTAGTATTGCCCCTTTCTATTTATTTTCTCTTTTTTTGGGCCTTCCTTTTTATCTTTGGCCTTTCTCTTTTTTTATTGGGACAATGCTCTATTAAATGATGATCATCACACTTTTATTTATTTACAACTCGATTCTAAAACAAAGTATGACTCTATATGGATGCCTCCGGCGGTGTACCGGGATATGCAATGAATCAAGAGTGACAAGTATGAAAAAATTATGAACGGTGGCTTTGCCACAAATACTATGTCAACTACATGATCATGCTAAGCAATATGACAATGATGAATGTGTCATAATGAACTAGATGGTGGAAAGTTGCATGGCAATATATCTCGGAATGGCTATGGAAATGCCATAATAGGTAGGTATGGTGGCTGTTTTGAGGAAGGTATATGGTAGGTTTATGATACCGGCGAAAGGTGCACGGTATTAGAGAGGCTAGGAAAGGTGGAAGGGTGAGAGTGCGTATGATCCATGGACTCAACATTAGTCATAAAGAACTCATATACTTATTGAAAAAATCTAGAAGTTATCAAAGCAAAGTATTACGCGCATGCTCCTAGGGGGATAGATTGGTAGGAAAAGACCATCGCTCGTCCCCGACCGCCACTCATAAGGAAGACAATCAATAAATAAATCATGCTCCGACTTCATCACATAACGGTTCACCATACGTGCATGCTACGGGAATCACAAACTTTAACACAAGTATTCTTTAAATTCACAACTACTCAACTAGCATGACTTTAGTATTATCACCTCCATATCTCAAAACAATTATCAAGCTTCAATCTTTTCTTAGTATTCAACACATTCAAAAGAAAGTTTCACAAATATTGAATACCAAGCATATTATTATTAAGCAAATTACCATGCTATTAAGAGACTCTCAAAATAATTTAAGTGAAGCATGAGAGATCAATAGTTTCTTTAAAACAAATCCACCACCGTGCTCTAAAAGATCTAAGTGAAGCACATAGAGCAAAATTATAATGCTCAAAATATATAGATGAAGCACATAGAGCAAAACTATATAGCTCAAAATATATAAGTGAAGCACATAGAGAAAAACTACTTAGCTCAAAAGATATAAGTGAAGCACATAGAGCAAAACTACTTAGCTCAAAAGATATAAGTGAAGCACATAGAGCAAAACTACATAGCTCAAAAGATATAAGTGAAACACATAGAGTATTCTATCAAATTTTAATTCATGTATGGCTATCTCAAAAGGTGTGTACAGAAAGGATGATTGTGGCATACTAAGACACAAAGACACAAATAATACGAGACGCTCCAAGCAAAACACATATCATGTTGGTGAATAAAAATATAGCTCCAAGTAAATTACCGATGAAAGTAGACGAAAGAGGGGATGCCTTCCGGGGCATCCCCAAGCTTTCAATTTTTGGTGTCCTTGGATTATCTTGGGGGTGCCATGGGCATCCCCAAGCTTAGGCTCTTGCCACTCCTTGTTCCATAATCCATCAAAAAAATTCACCCAAAACTTGAAAACTTCACAACACAAAACTCAAAATAGAAAACTCGTGAGCTCCGTTAGCGAAAGAAAACAAAAGACCACTTCAAGGTACTCTAATGAACTAATTATTTATTTATATTGGTGTTAAACCTACTGTATTCCAACTTCTCTATGGATTATAAACTATTTTACTAGCCATAGATTCATCAAAATAAGCAAACAACACACGAAAAACAGAATCTTTCAAAAACAGAACAGTCTGTAGTAATCTGTAGCTAGAGAAAGATATGGAACCCCAAAAATTCTAAAATAAATTTATGGACGTGAGGAATTTATCTATTAATCATCTTCAAAAAGAATTAACTAAATAGCGCTCTTCAAATAAAAATGACAGCAGTTCTCGTGAGCGCTAAAGTTTCTGTTTTTTACAGCAAGTTCAACAAGACTTTCCCCAAGTCGTCCCAACGGTTCTACTTGGCACAAACACTAATTAAACAAAAAAAGACAACCAAAACAGAGGCTAAATAATTTATTTATTACTAAGCAGGAGCAAAAAGGAAGGAATAAAAATAAAATTGGGTTGCCTCCCAACAAGCGCTATCGTTTAACGCCACTAGCTAGGCATAAAAGCGAGGATAGATCTAGGTATTGCCATCTTTGGTAGGCAATCCATAAGTGGCTCTCATGATAGTTTCATATGGCAATTTTATTTTCTTTCTTGGAAAGTGTTCTATGCCCTCTTTTAATGGAAATTGAAATCTAATATTCCCTTCCTTCATATCAATAATCGCACCAACCGTTCTAAGAAAAGGTCTACCAAGAATAATAGGGCAAGAAGGATTGCAATCTATATCAACAACAATGAAATCTATGGGCACATAATTCCTATTTGCAACAATAAGAACATCATTAATCCTTCCCATAGGTTTCTTAATAGTGGAATCCGCAAGATGCAAGTTTAGAGAGCAATCATCAAAATCGCGGAAATCTAGTAAATCACACAAAGTCTTGGGAATAGTAGAGACACTAGCACCCAAATCACACAAAGCATAAAACTCATGATCTTTAATTTTAATTTTAATAGTTGGTTCCCACTCATCATAGAGTTTTCTAGGGAAAGAAACTTTCAACTCAAGTTTTTCTTCATAAGATTGCATCAAGGCATCAACAATATGTTTGGTGAAGGCTTTATTTTGACTATAAGCATGTGGAGAATTTAGCACGGATTGCAACAAGGAAATACAATCAATTAAAGAGCAACTTTCATAATTAAATTCCTTGAAATCCAATATAGTGGGTTTAGCAACATCTAGATTTTTATTTCTTTCAATACCACTTTCATCATTAAGATCTAAATACTCCGAATTTTTAGAACGCCTTCTAGGTAAAGGAAGATCATATTCAGTTTCATCAAGATTTATATTGCAAAATAAAGATTTAATAGGGGACACATCAATAACTTTTAGATCTTCATCTTGATTTTCATAGGAATTCGGTTTAGCGGCCATCTTATTGACTAAGGTGGCTTGCATATCCGAAATTTCAGCAGTCATCTTTTCTAGACGAGCAATTTGGGATCTTATACCCTCAAATTCTTTAGACATATCATCAAGCTCTTTATTCATATAACTCATAAAACTTTTTTGTTCCTTAAGCTCGTTTCTAAAAAAATTATTATGCTCAAATTGCAAAACCATAAACTTCCTAATGTTGGTTTCGATCTCCTCTAACCTTTTAAGGTGAAGATCACCAAATCTCGGTTGAGCTATCACGACAAACAAACAAACTAGCACACAAGCAAACAAGAGCAAACAGGCAAAAGAGGCAAAAAGAGAGGGAGGATAGAGAGAGAGGGTGAATAAAATGGCAAGGGTGAAGTGGGGGAGAGGAAAACGAGATGTAAATGGCAAATAATGTAATGCGAGAGATAGGGGTTGTGATGGGTACAAGGTATGTTGACTTTTTGCGTAGACTCCCCGGCAACGGCGCCAGAAATCCTTCTTGCTACGTCTTGAGCTTGCGTTGGTTTTCCCCGAAGAGGAAGGGATGATTCAGCAGAGTAGCGTAAGTATTTCCCTCAGTTTTTGAGAACCAAGGTATTAATCCACTAGGAGGCCATGCTCAAGTCCCTCGTACCTGCACAAAACGATAGCTACTCGCAACCAACGCGATTAGGGGTTGTCAATCCCTTCACGGTCACTTACTAGAGTGAGATCTGATAGATATAATATTTTTGGTATTTTTGCTATAAAGATGCAAAGTAAAAAGTAAAGGCAAAGTAAAAAAGAAAAGCAAGATTAAAGTGATGGAGATTGATATGATGAGAATAGACTCGGGGGCCATAGGTTTCACTAGTGGCTTCTCTCAAGAGTATAAGTATTCTACGGTGGGTGAACAAATTACTGTTGAGCAATTGACAGAATTCAGCATAGTTATGAGAATATCCAGGCATGATCATGTATAGAGGCATCACGTCCGTGACAAGTAGACCGAAACGATTCTGCATCTACTACTATTACTCCACTCATCGACCGCTATCCAGCATGCATCTAGAGTATTAAGTTAAAAACAGAGTAATGCCTTAAGCAAGATGACATGATGTAGAGAGATAAATTCATGCAATATGAAATAAACCCCATCTTGTTATCCTCGATGGCAACGATGCAATACGTGCCTGGCTTCCCCTTCTGTCACTGGGAAAGGACACCGCAAGATCGAACCCAAAGCTAAGCACTTCTCCCATGGCAAGAACTACCAATCTAGTTGGCCAAACCAAATGGATAATTCGAAGAGACTTGCAAAGATAACCAATCATACATAAAAGAATTCAGAGAAGATTCAAATATTATTCATAGATAGACTTGATCATAAACCCACAATTCATCGGTCTCAACAAACACACCGCAAAAAGAAGATTACATCGAATATATCTCCACAAGAGAGGGGGAGAACTTTGTATTGGGATCCAAAAAGAGAGAAGAAGCCATCTAGCTACTAACTATGGACCCGAAGGTCTGAGGTAAACTACTCACACTTCATCGGAGGGGCTAGGATGATGTAGAAGCCCTCCGTGATGACGGCCCTCTTCCGGCGGAGCTTCGAAACAGGCCCCAAGATGGGATATCGTGGATACAGAAAATTGCGGCGGTGGAATTAGGTTTTTGGCTCCTATTATGATCGTTTGGGGGTACGTAGGTATATATAGGAGGAAGGACTACGTCGGTGGAGCACCGAGGGGCCCACAAGGCAGGGGGCACGCCCTAGGGGGGGGGGCCACCCTCGTGACCTCCTCTTTGACTCCTTGGAGTAGGGTCCAAGTCTCCTAGATCACGTTCGGTGAGAAAATCACTTTCCCGAAGATTTTATTCCGTTTGGACTCCGTTTGATATTCTGTTTCTCCGAAACACTGAAATAGGCAAAACAAAAACAGCAATTCTGGGTTGGGCCTCCAGTTAATAGGTTAGTCCCAAAAATAATATAAAAGTGGAAAATAAAGCCCAATATAGTCCAAAACAGTAGATAATATAGCATGGAGCAATCAAAAATTATAGATACGTTGGAGATGTATCAACTATCATGTGGACCAAAGGCCTCAAACACAGAAGCCGAAGCCCAGGCTGCCAAGGATACCCAGTGCAGTAACCACTCATGGCTCTTTCAGTGTGCTAAGCTTCAGAGAGCACAATACCTTCTTTGACAGCGCCAAGAATCCCTTCAAGAAGCCAAAGATTTCATCTGATAGGTTTTGGAGCCATCAACAAAGGAGCTATTATTCTTGCATACTATACAATCAAGACAGGATTTATCCTCACAAACGTCTTGACTATGATGCCATTGCTGGGTTGCCATGCCTTGAAGAGGCTCTTGATTGCTTCCATGAAGTTGGACTACTCCAGTTTGTTACTGACAAGGAGCATTGGAATGAAGAGCTTCTGCTGCAGTTCTATGCTACGCTACATATCCGAGGCTAGAACAAGGATCCGAAGACATGGATCCTTGAGTGGATGACATGAGATGTTCATCATGAAGCCAAACCTCAGGATATCATCAAGCTAACTGTCAGTTCTATATCCGGCGTATCTCGTAGTAGGGGTCCTAAGCTAGGCATCTTGGAATGATGGTAACATGGACACGGGATTTTACCCAGCTTCGGGCTCTCTCGAAGAGATAATACCCTACATGCTGCTTTTGATTATATTCATATGGGTGTAGTACAGAGTACATGTATCTACCTCGAGATTGTAGAAATGAATATTAGATTGTCTATTGACTAGCCTCGCCTCGGTTTATATAACACACCAGAGGCCTAGGGTTTAGGGGAGTCCTCGTCTTGTGCGCCAAGTCTCGTGGGATCTTCCTTGTATGCAGCATGGGCTGCCCAAAGTGGCCCATGAGTGAACCGCCATGGGGGTCCTCGGCCCAATCCAGCTGGTCGGGAGACGACGTCGTGAGTACCCCCTAGTCCAGGACACCGTCAGTAGCCCCCTGAACCGGTCTTCAAGTTGGGGACGCTCCTCGATTCTTCCGAACTGTTCTTCATCTTTGGTCGTCGGTCTTGAAAACTGGTTCAACAAATCTTCTCATCTTCGATCTTGAGGATCGCCAAAGTGAATCCGAAGAGTTTACACGTCTGGTATCCGAGGAGCCTTTTAAGTCTTCGGCCTTTATCAATGCCTTGTTATTTTTATGCCACACCTCGGGTTTGAAGTTGTTCTTGGGCGGTAGTGTCCTCTTGCGTCCGAGCTGCAACATCGGACTGCATTCGAGGTATCTTTTGCAGCCGAGCACCAACGCCAGACCGCTTCCGAGCTCCAACGCCGGAATGTATTCGAGCTCCAACGCCGGACTGTATTCGAAGAGTATTGTTACAGCCGAGCTCCAACGCCGAACTGCATCCGAGCTCCAGCGCTGGACTGTATCCGAGCTCCAACGTCGGACTATGTCCAAGCTCCAACGCCGGACTGTATCCGAGCTCCAACGCCGGGTTATGTCCATGGTCCAACGCCGGACTATGTCCAAGGTCCAACGTCGGTCTGTATCCGAAGAGTATTGTTATAGCCGAGCTCCAACGCCGAACTGCATCCGAGCTCCAGCGCAGGACTGTATCCGAGCTCCAACACCGGACTATGTCCAAGCTCCAATGCCGGACTATATCAGAGATCCAATGCCGGACCATGTCCAAGCTCCAACGCCGGACTGTATCTGAGCTCCAACGCCCGACTATGTCCAAGCTCCAACCCTGGACTATGTCCAAGCTCCAACGCCGGACTGTATCCGAGCTCCAACGCCGGACTATGTCCAAGCTCCAACACGGTTAATGCCGAAAATTCCCTCTATGGAGCGAGCCACTGGCGCCCGAGCTTTATGCCGGACTGCTTCCGAGGTGGTGCACCACCCTGATTGTGGGCCGATTTTTTGTTAATATTTTTTATTGGTGCAATTTATTCTCTGCCGAGATATATAGCCAGTAGCCCTCAAGGTGTGTATCGGTCTAAAACCCGAGATGCACCTGAAGGATGACATAAGACCGCTGATCCCAGTAGCCCCTCAGACTCAGGTTGATTCGCAAAATCGGCCTGAGGATCAACTCCTAGCTCAGCAAAATACTTCGGGACACAAAAAGCGGTGTGCAAAGTCCTCGAGACTCAGGTTGGGTGCGGCCGACCAACCTGAGGATCATAATCTCCTCGAAAACTATATTGCACTTAAATTTTCTGCATTGGATTGTCAATGCAGTTGCCCCTGAGAATTGGGTTGGGCAAAATGGCCAACCCTAGGATCGTACCTCCTCGGGAACAAGTTCAACTGTCATGTATGTTTTGACAATACCTAGGTGGAGTTCAGCAGAAAAGATATCGAACGGTAGTTTTAGTAAAGAGTTTCACGCCGAACACCTCAACCAAGAGAATGTCCTGCTTCATCTAGATTGAATCAAGTTGTTTTGGTGCCAATATGAAATTGGTCTTAAAATTGTACTTTCGTCTTGCTTTGACATGACACATCTGATCTCTAGACTTCAAGTGGGTCAGCCTTCGGGTTCAACCTCCCTATCCCAAAGGCCGAGTGTTTCTCAGGCCAGTTTAGGAAACTAAACACGAGCGGCTTTAGAGAGAAACCAGGCTACCCGGCTATTGATCATACACCTGAGTCGAGAAAGCAGTGGCAGAAAAAGACTGTGCATGGACTAACAAAAGCGGCTCATATTAATTTAAGATCCCCCAAGTGACTTGGGTAAAAAAATATATATAATGATTGTATGTACCAAAGTACTTATATCATATTTGTGTTCAGCCGAACTTTAAACGCATCTTAATCGACCGTCGGCTTCTCCCTCTTCGGTCAAGCGACGAAAAGTGTTATGTACTCCACCGATCGAGAATAATGACGGTGTTTTCGATAACCAGGCAGTCAGGCCATAAGGCTGTAACAGACAAAGCGCGCTCAGGGAACTTATGCTATATTACTGACGAAGTGTAAGAAGCATCTTTGAAGAAAATAGTACCCCCACCGATACCTTTCTTCGGTTGCTCATTGTTACTATGAGACTTGTGCAATAGATTTTTTGTACTCATGAGTTCCGTTGTGTGCCGACCGTGATTGAAAACAATAAGAGCGCTAGCTTTCGGCTTCACCCAGTCTGAGGTCCGAGCTCGGAGGACCCGATCATGACAATCGCAGAGGTACTCCCTTTACTCCCTAGCCGAACAATTGGGAATGTAGGGGTAAACACAAGAGCAAGGAAACCTAGCTTGCGGAACACTTAAGTCAACATGGTGCATATTGTGGCGTAATACATGAACAAGGAACGAAGCCATACAAGTATAATCATATGCAAGAAGAATGGCTTCATAAAGGAAGCCCCCAACTAAATGGGGTATTTGAATTTGTTTGTATCAAACGAGGTTTTGACAAAGAAATTTTTAGGCAAATGATTTTTTGTCAAAAAAGTATGATGCTTGGTCGAATCCGAACAAAATTTAAAACTGGAAGTTTTTGTGCATGAAAGCGACTTAGCTGGTTAATGTGCACAGTGTTGATGACGCGATTCGGGCTTGTGGCGGGACGAAGACGCCCATTGATCTGTGACAGATCCGACAAGGTTTGCAGTCCTCGGCATGGCCAAGGTCCCAACCTCCAAGCCCGAGGTGTCTGAGCAAGGAGTTCGGCACTCCGAAGTGGCGACATAGCACGGCCAACGTGGCGAGGTGGAACCCTGATACGTCTCCAACGTATCTATAATTTTTGATTGCTCCATGCTATTATATTATCTATTTTGGATGTTAATGGGCTTATTTTTACACTTTTATATTATTTTTGGGACTAACCTATTAACCGGAGGCCCAGCCCAAATTGTTGTTTTTTTGCCTATTTTAGTGTTTCGCCAAAAAGGAATATCAAACGGAATCCGAACAGAATGAAACCATCGGGAGCGTTATTTTTGGAACAAACATGATCCAGGAGACTTGGAGTAGACGTCAAGAAACAATCGAGGAGGCCACGAGGCAGGGGCGCGCCCTCCACCCTCGTGGGCCCCTCGTTGCTCCACCGACCTACTTCTTCCTCCTACATATATCCATATACCCCGCAAACATCCAGGAGCACCACGAAACCCTATTTCCACCGCCACAACCTTCTGTACCCAAGAGATCCCATCTTGGGGCCTTTTCCAGAGCTCCGCCGGAGGGGGCATTGATCACGGAGGACCTCTGCATCAACTCCATGGCCCCTCCGATTATGTGTGAGTAGTTTACTTCAGACCTTCGGGTCCATACCTAGTAGCTAGATGGCTTCTTCTCTCTCTTTGTATCTCAATACAAAGTTCTCCTCGATTCTCTTGGAGATATATTCGATGTAATCTTCTTTTGCGGTGTGTTTGTCGAGATCCAATGAATTGTGGGTTTATGATCAAGTTTATCTACGAAAAATATTTGAATCTTCTCTGAATTCTTTCATGTATGATTGGTTTATCTTTACAAAGTTCTCCTCGATTCTCTTGGAGATATATTCGATGTAATCTTCTTTTGCGGTGTGTTTGTCGAGATCCAATGAATTGTGGGTTTATGATCAAGTTTATCTACGAAAAATATTTGAATCTTCTCTGAATTCTTTCATGTATGATTGGTTTATCTTTGCAAGTCTCTTCTAATTATCAGTTTGGTTTGGCCCACTAGATTGATCTTTCTCGCAATGGGAGAAGTGCTTAGCTTTGGGTTCAATTTTGCGGTGCTCGATCCTAGTGACAGAAAGGGAAACGACATGTATTGTATTGTTGCCATCAAGGATAAAAAGGTGGGTTTTACATCATATTGCATGAGTTTATCCCTCTACATCATGTCATCTTTCTTAAGGCGTTACTCTGTTCTTATGAACTTAATACTCTAGATGCATGCTGGATAGCGGTCGATGTGTGGAGTAATAGTAGTAGATGCAGAATCGTTTCGGTCTACTTGTCATGGACGTGATGCCTATATACATGATCATGCCTAGATATTCTCATAATCATTCGCTTTTCTATCAATTGCTCGACAATAATTTGTTCACCCACCGTAATACTTATGCTATCTTGAGAGAAGCCACTAGTGAAACCTATGGCCCCCGGGTCTATTCTCCATCATATAAGTTTCCCATCTACTTTATTTTGCAATCTTTACTTTCAATATATATCATAAAAATACCAAAAATATTTATCTTATTATTATTATCTCTATCAGATCTCACTCTTGCAAGTGGCCGTGAAGGGATTGACAACCCCTTTATCATGTTGGTTGCAAGGTTCTTATTTGTGTGTGTAGGTACGAGGTGACTCGCGCGTGGTCTCCTACTGGATTGATACCTTGGTTCTCAAAAACTGAGGGAAATACTTACGCTGCTTTACTGCATCACCCTTTCATCTTCAAGGGAAAACCAACGCAGTGCTCAAGAGGTAGCAAGAAGGATTTCTGGCGCTGTTGCCGGGGAGATCTACGCGAAGTCAAGACATACCAAGTACCCATCACAACTCTTATCCTTCGCATTACATTATTTTCCATTTGCCTCTCATTTTCCTCTCCCCCACTTCACCCTTGCCGTTTTATTCGCCCTCTCTTTCCGTTCGCCTCTTTTTCCTTCCTGCTTTCTGTGTGCTTGTTCTTTTGCAATCTGTTGCCATCATGTCTGAAACTGGGGAGGTTATCGTTGATAAGGATAATAATATGGAAAACTTTGATGCTATTGATGGTCCTCTTGAAAATCCTACTATTTTACACACTAAAAAGTTTCGGATTGGTAGCGGTAATATTATTGGGAAGGCGGTTATTCAAGATTTCTTTACTTGTGTCGGTGCTTTGCCCACCATGAGTGGATCTATCCTTCATAAAACTAGTAGTCTCGCAGATGCTATATCTTTGCTCATAGTTGAACTTGAAAGGCATTTTTTACATATGCATCCTTCCATACAAAGGATTTTCCTAGAATTTTCTAGTATTGAGCATTCTTTTGTTAAGCGAGCAACAACCATCTTTTTAGCTCATGAGTTCAGATGTATAATAAAAGAAGCCAATGAAATTTTTGCACATTATAGGGTGGATGCTGGCCATCCTCCCATAGAAGCGATCCTTTTCTATCAAGAAGACATTATGCGTTTACGATCTTTAGATCATGTTGCTTTTAATGAAAACCTTAGAAAAAAGGTTCCTACCGATGCTCTTGTTAATAGGATCTCTGAACTTAATGATAACTTCTCCATCCAGAACAATGGGCTAGGTTTTTCCCTTAAACAAAGGCTCATGACTTTTTTTTCCAAAAGAATGCTTATAATGATGAATTGATTGTGCAATCTAAGGGGCCAAAGAAGGAACCAATACCTCCCGAGCTTGATCTTGGGGACTTTTGTCCCATTAAATTTAGCCCTTTTGATTAATTTTGCTTGCCACAAAGAAAGCTTGCTGCTGAACGTCGGGAGTATGAGATGAGCTTTCGCGATTTACCTTATCATTATCATGGCAATACCTAGATTTATCTTCGCTTTTATGCCAAGCTAGGGGCATTAAACGATAGCGCTTGTTGGGAGGCAACCCAATTTTATTTTTATTCCTTGCTTTTTGCTCCTGTTTAGTAATAAAAAAAATTATCTAGCCTCTGTTTTGGTTGTGTTTTTTGTGTTTAATTAGTGTTTGTGCCAAGTAGAACCGTTGGGAAGACTTGGGGAAAGTCTTCTTGATCTTGCTGTAAAAACAGAAACTTTACCGCTCACGAGAATTGCTGCCATTTTTTATTGGAGAGTTATATTTAGTTAATTATTTTTGAACATTATTAATATATAAATTCCTCACGTTCAGTAATTTATTTTAGAATTTTTGGGGGTCCAGAAGTTTGCGTTAGTTACAGATTACTACAGACTGTTCTGTTTTTGACAGATTCTGTTTTTCGTGTGTTGTTTGCTTATTCTGATGAATCTATGGCTAGTAAAAGAGTTTATAAATCATAGAGAAGTTGGAATACAGTAGGTTTAACACCAATATAAATAAAGAATTAGTTCATTACAGTACCTTGAAGTGGTGTTTTGTTTTCTTTCACTAACGGAGCTCATGAGATTTTCTTGTTAAGTTTTGTGTTGTGAAGTTTTCAAGTTTTGGGTAAAGATTTGATGGATTATGGAACAAGGAGTTGCAAGAGCCTAAGCTTGGGGATGCCCATGGCACCCCAAGGTAAAATACAAGGACACCAAAAAGCCTAAGCTTGGGGATGCCCCGGAAGGCATCCCCTATTTTGTCTTCGTTCATCGATAACTTTACTTGGAGCTATATTTTTATTCGCCACATGATATGTGTTTTTCTTGGAACGTCTTGTATGATTTGAGTCTTTGCTTTTTAGTTTACCACAATCATCCTTGCTGCACACACCTTTTGAGAGACACACACATGAATTGGAATTTATTAGAATACTCTATGTGCTTCACTTATATCTTTTGAGCTATATAGTTTTTGCTCTAGTGCTTCACTTATATCTTTTAGAGAACGGTGGTGATTTTATTTTATAGAAATAACTGATCTCTCATGCTTCACTTATAGTATTTTGGGAGTACTTTAGAACAACATGGCAATTTGCTTTTAGGCATAATAAAAACTTTCATATAAGTGCATTGAATACTAAGAGAAGTTTGATACTTGATGATTGTTTTGAGATATGGAGATGGTGATATTAGAGTCATGCTAGTTGAGTAGTTGTGACTTTGAGAAATACTTGAGTTGAAGTTTGTGATTCCCGTAGAATGCACGTATGGTGAACCATTATGTGATGAAGTCGGAGCATGATTTATTTATTGATTGCCTTCCTTATGAGTGGCGGTCGGGGACGAGCGATGGTCTTTTCCTACCAATCTACCCTCACCCTTCCACCATTGCTAGCCTCTCTAGTACCGCGCAACTTCCGCCGGTACCATAAACCCACCATATACGTTCCTCAAAACAGCCGCCATACCTACCTATTATGGCATTTCCATAGCCATTTCGAGATATATTGTCATGCAACTTTCCACCGTTCTGTTGTTATGACATGCTTCATCATTGTCATATTGCCATGCATGATCATGTAGTTGACATCGTATTTGTGGCAAAGCTACCGTTCATAATTCTTTCATACATGTCACTCTTGATTCATTGCATATCCTGGTACACTGTCAGTGGCATTCACATAGTGTCATATTTTGTTCTAATTATTGAGTTGTAATCCTAGAGTTGTAAGTAAAAAGAAGTGTGATGATCATCATTATTAGAACATTTTCCCAGTTAGGAAAGGATGATGGAGACTATGATTCCCCCATAAGTCGGGATGAGACTCCGGACGAAAAAATAAAAAAAATAAAAAAGAAGATAAAAGAGGCCAAAAAAAGAGAGAAGGGACAATGTTACTATCCTTTTTCCACACTTGTGCTTCAAAATAGCACCATGATCTTTGAGGGAGTCCTGGATTAGGGGGTCTCCGGACGGCCGGACTATATCCTTTGGCCAGACTGTTAGACTATGAAGATACAAGATTGAAGACTTCGTCTCGTGTCCGGATGGGACTCTACTTGGCGTGGAAGGCAAGCTAGGCAATACGGATATGGATATCTCCTCCTTTGTAACCGACCTTGTGTAACCCTAACCCTCTCCGGTGTCTATATAAACCGGAGGGTTTTAGTCCGTAGGACACAACAATAACAGACAATCATGCCATAGGCTAGCTTCTAGGGTTTAGCCTCTCCGATCTCGTGGTAGATCTACTCTTGTACTACCCATATCATCAATATTAATCAAGCAGGACATAGGGTTTTACCTCCATCAAGAGGGCCCGAACCTGGGTAAAACATCGTGTCCCCTGCCTCCTGTTACCATCCGCCTTAGACGCATAGTTCGGGACCCCCTACCCGAGATCCGCCGGTTTTGACACCGACATTGGTGCTTTCATTGAGAGTTCCTCTATGTCATCGCCATTAGGTTTGATGGCTCCTACGATCATCGATAGCGATGCAGCCCTGGGTGAGACTTTTCTCCCCGAACAGATTTTTGTATTCGGCGGCTTCACACTGCGGGCCAACTCGCTTAGCCACTTGGAGCAGATCGAACGCCCCTGGCCACCAGGTCAGGTTTGGAAGCTTAAACTACACGGCCGATATCCGCAGAGACTTGATCTTCGACGGATTCAAGCCTCTCCCTTGTGCGTCACGCGGTCACGATGAGTACGATGTAGCTCTACCATCAGACAGTGTTCAGGAGATCGCACCGGCAGCCACTCCGACCCTCAATTTGGAGCCTGTTGCGCCGTCCATGGATGGGTGGATGGACCCCGCCACGGAGGCCTTACCCTCAGCGGTGATCGAGCCGAATATCGACCTTACCCTTCACGAGAGCCATGTTGCCAAACTGCCAGATCCTTCCCCGGCCACGGACTCCGAACCGCCTGCGCCCGTGCCTATCAAATCCGACTGGGCGCCAATCATGGAGTTGACCTCCATGGATATCTTTCAGCACTCGCCCTTCGGCGACATACTGAATTCATTAAAGTCTCTCTCCTTGTCAGGAGAGTCCTGGCCGAACTATGTCCGGCAGGATTGGGATGCGGATGACAAAGAAATTCGCCGCCCACCCACCACCCACTTAATAGCCACTATCGATGACTTAACCGACATGCTCGACTTCAACTCCGAAGACATCGACGGTATGGACGGCGATGCAGGAGGCGAACAGGAACCACTACCCACAGGGCACTGGACGCCCACTTCATCACATGACGTATACATGGTGGACACACCAAAAGAAGATGACGACGAGGAACAGAAGGACGCAACAGAGGGTTGTCCCCTCGAGAAGCAGTCAAAGCGGCGGCATAAGCGCCGCCACAAATCCCGCCTCGGCAGAAACAACGATCATATAGACCCAGCCTTAGAGCAGGGTGAACAATCGCCGGACCACGGCAACACGGAGAATCAAACCGAACAACCCAACTCTGTCAAAGATAATAGTCTGGATGACATCACACCGAACGGACACCCGGAGCAACAGAATGCCTGCCAAAGGCTTGTTGCCACCACGAGGAGTCTAAAAATGTAGAAGCAAAGGCTCAAGGCTGTGCAAGACACACTCAGAATCAGATGGAGTAAAGTACTCAACACAACATCGAAGTACGGCGGTAATCGCCCCACCAAGAGCTACCCGAAGCGGAAGTTGCTACCTGAATTCGATGAGGAGGCCTTAGATCCCCCGCAACCAAAAATTAAAATGGCCATCTGGCCGGATAGACGACCTCACGACCAACATAGAGCGGCAAACAACGCCGCACATAAGCCAATACGCGATCCACGCGAGGACTCGCATCAAAAGGACGGCACAACCAGATCCATCTACGGACCATGCAAGCGCGCTCCAACATACGATGCAACATAACAAACATCCGAAAATCATAGTACACCAAGATACAGGGGTGCCGCACACCCCCTATGTTTCACCGACGAGGTGCTGGACCATGAATTTCCAGAGGGATTCAAACCCATAAACATAGAGGCATACGACGGAACAACAGACCCTGGGGTCTGGATTGAGGACTATATCCTCCATATCCATATGGCTCGAGGAGATGATCTCCATGCCATCAAGTACTTACCCCTCAAGCTCAAAGCGCCAGCTCGGCACTGGCTCAAAAGCCTCCCCGAAAGCTCCATTGGAAGCTAGGAATAGCTCGAAGATGCTTTTCGGGCAAATTTTCAAGGGACTTATGTCCGACCTCCGGATGCGGACGATTTAAGTCATATAATTCAACAGCCCGGAGAGTCAGCCCGAATGCTTTGGAACAGGTTTCTTACTAAAAAGAACCAAATAATCGACTGTCCGGACGTCGAAGCCTTGGCAGCTTTTAAACATAGCGTCCGAGACGAATGGCTTGCCAGACACCTCGACCAAGAAAAGCCGAGAACAATGGCAGCATTAACAAGCCTCATGACCCTCTTTTGCGCGGGCGAGGACAGCTGGCTAGCCCGATGCAGGACGAGAGACCCAAGTACATCCGAAGTTAGAGATGGAAACAGAAATCACGACGCAACAAAAATAATAAGCGCTGGAATAAAGAAGACAACCCAAAGAGCACGACGGTAAACACCGGATTCAAAAGCTCTCGGCCAGGTCAGCAAAAGCCGCCCTCTAAAGGCGCCAGAGATGAACTGTCTAGCCTAAACAAAATTCTGGACCAAATATGTCAGATCCATAGCACCCCCGATAAACCTGCAAATCATACCCACAGAGAATGTTGGGTCTTCAAGTAGTCCAGCAAGCTCAATGCCGTACACAAGGGGGAGGATACACCAAGAGAAGACGAGGATGAGCCTCTCAAGAAAGACACTGGGGAACAAAAGAAATTTCCACCAGAAGTCAAAACAGTACACGTGTTACACGTGATCAAGGGGAGAAACAAAGTGGCACTCCCAGAGAAATATGCCCAAGGGCCTATTGAAGGAAATATGCCCTAGAGGCAATAATAAAGTTATTATTTAATTCCTTATATCATTATAAATGTTTATTATTCATGCTAGAATTGTATTAATCGGAAACATAATACATGTGTGAATACATAGACCAACAGAGTGTCACTAGTATGCCTCTACTTGACTAGCTCGTTAATCAAAGATGGTTATGTTTTCTAACCATGAACAAAGAGTTGTTATTTGATTAACGAGGTCACATCATTAGTTGAATGATCTGATTGACATGACCCATTCCATTAGCTTAGCACACGATCGTTTAGTATGTTGCTATTGCTTTCTTCATGACTTATACATGTTCCTATAACTATGAGATTATGCAACTCCCGTTTACCGGAGGAACACTTTGGGTACTACCAAACGTCACAACGTAACTGGGTGATTATAAAGGAGTACTACAGGTGTCTCCAATGGTAGATGTTGGGTTGGCGTATTTCGAGATTAGGGTTTGTCACTCCGATTGTCGGAGAGGTATCTCTGGGCCCTCTCGGTAATGCACATCACATAAGCCTTGCAAGCACTGCAACTAATATGTTAGTTGTGAGATGATGTATTACGGAACGAGTAAAGAGACTTACCGGTAACGAGATTGAACTAGGTATTGGATACCGACGATCGAATCTCGGGCAAGTAACATGCCGATGACAAAGGGAACAACGTATGTTGTTATGCGGTCTGACCGATAAAGATCTTCGTAGAATATGTAGGAGCCAATATGGGCATCCAGGTCCCGCTATTGGTTATTGACCGGAGACGTGTCTCGGTCATGTCTACATTGTTCTCGAACCGTAGGGTCCGCACGCTTAACGTTACGATGACAGTTATTATGAGTTTATGCATTTTGATGTACCGAAGGTTGTTCGGAGTCCCAGATGAGATCACGGACATGACGAGGAGTCTCGAAATGGTCGAGACGTAAAGATTGATATATTGGAAGCCTATGTTTGGACATAGGAAGTGTTCCGGGTGAAATCGGGATTTTACCGGAATACCGGGAGGGTTACCGGAACCCCCCGGGAGACTAATGGGCCTATTGGGCCTTAGTGGAAAAGAGAAAAGGGGAAGCCCACAGCTGGCCGCCCCCCCCCCTTCCCCAAGTCCTAGTAGGACTAGGAGAAGGGGCCGGCCCCCCTCTCTCTCCTTTCCCCCTTGAGAGTCCTAGTTGGAATAGGATTGGAGGGGGGAGTCCTACTCCCGGTAGGAGTAGGACTCCCCCTGCGCCTCCCTCTCTCTGGCCGGCTAGCCCCCCTCCTCCAACCTTTATATACGGGGGCAGGGGACACCCCAAGACACACAAGTTGATCCTTGAGATCGTTCCTTAGCCGTGTGCGGTGCCCCCTGCCACCATATTCCACCTTGATCATACCGTTGTAGTGATTAGGCGAAGCCCTGCATCGGTAGTACATCAAGATCGTCACCACGCCGTCGTGCTGACGGAACTCTTCCTCGATGCTTTGCTGGATCGGAGCCCGAGGATCGTCATCGAGCTGAACGTGTGCTAAGAACTCGGAGGTGCCGGAGTAACGGTGCTTGGATCGGTCGGATCAGGAAGAAGACGTACGACTACTTCCTCTACGTTGTGTGATCGCTTCCGCAGTCGGTCTGCGTTGGTACGTAGACAACACTCTCCCCTCTCGTTGCTGTGCATCACCATGATCTTGCGTGTGCGTAGGAAAATTTTCGAAATTACTACGTTCCCCAACAATGGCATCCGAGCCTAGGTTTTTATGGTTTGATGTTATCTGCACGAGTAGAACACAAGTGAGTTGTGGGCGATACAAGTCATACTGCCTACTAGCATGTCATACTTTGGTTCGGCGGTATTGTTGGGTGAGACGATCCGGACCAACTTTACGCGTACTCTTACGCGAGACCGGTTCCCTCGACGTGCTTTGCACATAGATGGCTTGCGGAAGACTGTCTCTCCAACTTTAGTTGAACCAAGTGTGACTACGCCCGGTCCTTGAGAAGGTTAAAACGGAGTCTATTTGACGAACTATCATTGTGGTTTTGATGCGTAGGTGAGATGAGTTCTTACTTAAGCCCGTAGCAGCAACGTAAAACTTGCAACAACAAAGTAGAGGACGTCTAACTTGTTTTTGCAGGGCATGTTGTGATGTGATATGGTCAAGGCATGATGCTGATTTTATTGTATGAGATGATCATGTTTTGTAACCGAGTTATTGGCAATTGGCAGGAGCCATATGGTTGTCGCTTTATTGTATGCAATGCAATCGCGATGTAATGCTTTACTTTATTACTAAACGGTAGTGATAGTCGTGGAAGCATAAGATTGGCGAGACGACAATGATGCTACGATGGAGATCAAGGTGTCGCACCGGTGACGATGGTGATCATGACGGTGCTTCGAAGATGGAGATCACAAGCACAAGATGATGATGGCCATATCATATCACTTATATTGATTGCACGTGATGTTTATCCTTTTATGCATCTTATCTTGCTTTGATTGACGGTAACATTATAAGATGATCTCTCACTAAAATTATCAAGAAGTGTTCTCCCTGAGTATGCACCGTTGCCAAAGTTCGTCGTGCCCAGACACCACGTGATGATCGGGTGTGATAAGCTCTACGTCCAAATACAACGGGTGCAAAACAGTTGCACACGCAGAATACTCAGGTTATACTTGACGAGCCAAGCATATACAGATATGGCCTCGGAACACGGAGACCGAAAGGTCGAGCGTGAATCATATAGTAGATATGATCAACATAACGATGTTCACCATTGAAAACTACTCCATCTCACGTGATGATCGGTTATGGTTTAGTTGATTTGGATCACGTGATCACTTAGAAGATTAGAGGGATCTCTATCTAAGTGGGAGTTCCTAAGTAATTTGATAAACTGAACTTAAACTTATCATGAACTTAGTACCTGATAGTATCTTGCTTGTTTATGTTGATTGTAGATAGATGGCTCGTGCTGTTGTTCCGTTAAATTTTAATGCGTTCCTTGAGAAAGCAAAGTTGAAAGATGATGGTAGCAATTACACGGACTGGGTCCGTAACCTGAGGATTATCCTCATTGCTGCACAGAAGAATTACGTCCTGGAAGCACCGCTGGGTGACAGGCCTGCTGCTGGAGCAACGCCAGATGTTATGAACGTCTGGCAGAGCAAAGCTGATGACTACTCAATAGTTCAGTGTGCCATGCTTTACGGCTTAGAATCGGGACTTCAACGACGTTTTGAATGTCATGGAGCATATGAGATGTTCCAGGAGTTGAAGTTAATATTTCAAGCAAATGCCCGAATTGAGAGATATGAAGTCTCCAATAAGTTCTATAGCTGCAAGATGGAGGAGAACAGTTCTGTCAGTGAGCATATACTCAAAATGTGTGGGTATAATAATCACTTGATTCAGATGGGAGTTAATCTTCCAGATGACTGCGTCATTGACAGAATTCTCCAGTCACTGCCACCAAGCTACAAGAGCTTCGTGATGAACTATAATATGCAAGGGATGAACAAGACTATTCCCGAGCTCTTCGCAATGCTGAAAGCTGCGGAGGTAGAAATCAAGAAGGAGCATCAAGTGTTGATGGTTAGCAAAACCACTAGTTTCAAGAAAAAGGGCAAAGGGAAGAAGAAGGGAAACTTCAAGAAGAACAGCAAGCAAGTTGCTGCTCAGGAGAAGAAACCCAAGTCTGGACCTAAGCCTGAAACTGAGTGCTTCTACTGCAAGCAGACTGGTCACTGGAAGCGGAACTGCCCCAAGTATTTGGTGGATAAGAAGGGTGGCAAAGTGAACAAAGGTATATGTGATATACATGTTATTGATGTGTACCTTACTAGAGCTCACAGTAGCACCTGGGTATTTGATACTGGTTCTGTTGCTAATATTTGCAACTCGAAACAGGGACTACGGAATAAGCGGACGCTAGCAAAGGACGAGGTGACGATGCGCGTGGGAAACGGTTCCAAAGTCGATGTGATCGCGGTCGGCACGCTACCTCTACATCTACCTTCGGGATTAATATTAGACCTAAATAATTGTTATTTGGTGCCAGCGTTGAGCATGAACATTATATCTGGATCTTGTTTGATGCGAGACGGTTATTCATTTAAATCAGAGAATAATGGTTGTTCTATTTATATGAGTAATATCTTTTATGGTCATGCACCTTTGAAGAGTGGTCTATTCTTGTTGAATCTCAATGATAGTGATACACATATTCATAATGTAGAAGCCAAAAGATGCAAAGTTAATAATGATAGTGCAACTTATTTGTGGCACTGCCGTTTAGGTCATATCGGTGTAAAGCGCATGAAGAAACTCCATACTGATGGGCTTTTGGAACCACTTGATTATGAATCACTTGGTACTTGCGAACCGTGCCTCATAGGCAAGATGACTAAAACACCGTTCTCCGGTACTATGGAGAGAGCAACAGATTTATTGGAAATCATACATACCGATGTATGTGGTCCAATGAATATTGAGGCTCGTGGCGGATATCGTTATTTTCTCACCTTCACAGATGATTTAAGCAGATATGGGTATATCTACTTAATGAAACATAAGTCTGAAACATTTGAAAAGTTCAAAGAATTTCAGAGTGAGGTTGAAAATCATCGTAACAAGAAAATAAAGTTTCTACGATCTGATCGTGGAGGAGAATATTTGAGTTACGAGTTTGGTGTACATTTGAAAAATTGTGGAATAGTTTCGCAACTCACGCCACCCGGAACACCACAGCGTAATGGTGTGTCCGAACGTCGTAATCGTACTTTACTAGATATGGTGCGATCTATGATGTCTCTTACTGATTTACCGCTATCGTTTTGGGGTTATGCTTTAGAGACGGCCGCATTCACGTTAAATAGGGCACCATCAAAATCCGTTGAGACGACACCTTATGAACTATGGTTTGGCAAGAAACCAAAGTTGTCGTTTCTTAAAGTTTGGGGCTGCGATGCTTATGTGAAAAACCTTCAACCTGATAAGCTCGAACCCAAATCGGAGAAATGTGTCTTCATAGGATATCCAAAGGAAACTATTGGATACACCTTCTATCACAGATCCGAAGGCAAGACTTTTGTTGCTAAATTCGGAAACTTTCTAGAGAAGGAGTTTCTCTCGAAAGAAGTGAGTGGGAGGAAAGTAGAACTTGACGAGGTAACTGTACCTGCTCCCTTATTGGAAAATAGTACATCACAGAAAACTGTTTCTGCGACACCTATACCAATCGGTGAGGAAGCTAATGATGATGATCATGAAGCTTCAGGACAAGATACTACTGAACCACGTAGATCAACCAGAGTGAGATCCGCACCAGAGTGGTACGGTAATCCAGTTCTGGAAGTCATGCTACTAGATCATGATGAACCTACGAACTATGAAGAAGCGATGGTGAGCCCAGATTCCGCAAAGTGGCTTGAGGCCATGAAATCTGAGATGGGATCCATGTATGAAAACAAAGTATGGACTTTGGTTGACTTGCCCGATGATCGGCAAGCAATTGAGAATAAATGGATCTTCAAGAAAAAGACTGACGCTGACGGTAATATTACTGTCTATAAAGCTCGACTTGTCGCGAAAGGTTTTCGACAAGTTCAAGGGGTTGACTACGATGAGACCTTCTCACCCGTAGCGATGCTTAAGTCCGTCAGAATTATGTTAGCAATTGCCGCATTTTATGATTATGAAATATGGCAGATGGATGTCAAAACTGCATTCCTGAATGGATTTCTGGAAGAAGAGTTGTATATGATACAACCAGAAGGTTTTGTTGATCCAAAGGGAGCTAACAAAGTATGCAAACTCCAGCGATCCATTTATGGACTGGTGCAAGCATCTCGGAGTTGGAATAAACGCTTTGATAGTGTGATCAAAGCATTTGGCTTTATACAGACTTTTGGAGAAGCCTGTATTTACAAGAAAGTGAGTGGGAGCTCTGTAGCATTTATAATATTATATGTGGATGACATATTGCTGATTGGAAATGATATAGAATTTCTGGATAGCATAAAGGGATACTTGAATAAAAGTTTTTCGATGAAAGACCTCGGGGAAGCTGCTTACATATTAGGCATAAAGATCTATAGAGATAGATCAAAACGCTTAATTGGACTTTCACAGAGCACATACCTTGACAAGATTTTGAAGAAGTTCAAAATGGATCAAGCAAAGAAAGGGTTCTTGCCTGTGTTACAAGGTGTGAAGTTGAGTCAGACTCAATGCCCGACCACTGCAGAAGATAGAGAGAAAATGAAAGATGTTCCCTATGCTTCAGCCATAGGCTCTATCATGTATGCAATGCTGTGTACCAGACCTGATGTGTGCCTTGCTATAAGTTTAGCAGGGAGGTACCAAAGTAATCCAGGAATGGATCACTGGACAGCGGTCAAGAACATCCTGAAATACCTGAAAAGGACTAAGGATATGTTTCTCGTATATGGAGGTGACAAAGAGCTCACCGTAAGAGGTTACGTTGATGCAAGCTTTGACACTGATCCGGACGATTCTAAATCGCAAACCGGATATGTGTTTACTTTAAACGGTGGAGCTGTCAGTTGGTGCAGTTCTAAACAAAGCGTCGTAGCGGGATCTACATGTGAAGCGGAGTACATAGCTGCTTCGGAAGCAGCAAACGAAGGAGTCTGGATGAAGGAGTTCATATCCGATCTAGGTGTCATACCTAGTGCATCGGGTCCAATGAAAATCTTCTGTGACAATACTGGTGCAATTGCCTTGGCAAAGGAATCCAGATTTCACAAAAGGACCAAACACATCAAGAGACGCTTCAACTCCATCCGGGATTTAGCCCAGGTGGGAGACATAGAGATTTGCAAGATACATACGGATCTGAATGTTGCAGACCCGTTGACTAAGCCTCTTCCACGAGCAAAACATGATCAGCACCAAGGCTCCATGGGTGTTAGAATCATTACTGTGTAATCTAGATTATTGACTCTAGTGCAAGTGGGAGACTGAAGGAAATATGCCCTAGAGGCAATAATAAAGTTATTATTTATTTCCTTATATCATGATAAATGTTTATTATTCATGCTAGAATTGTATTAACCGGAAACATAATACATGTGTGAATACATAGACCAACAGAGTGTCACTAGTATGCCTCTACTTGACTAGCTCGTTAATCAAAGATGGTTATGTTTCCTAACCATGAACAAAGAGTTGTTATTTGATTAACGAGGTCACATCATTAGTTGAATGATCTGATTGACATGACCCATTCCATTAGCTTAGCACACGATCGTTTAGTATGTTGCTATTGCTTTCTTCATGACTTATACATGTTCCTATAACTATGAGATTATGCAACTCCCGTTTACCGGAGGAACACTTTGGGTACTACCAAACGTCACAACGTAACTGGGTGATTATAAAGGAGTACTACAGGTGTCTCCAATGTAGATGTTGGGTTGGCGTATTTCGAGATTAGGGTTTGTCACTCCGATTGTCGGAGAGGTATCTCTGGGCCCTCTCGGTAATGCACATCACATAAGCCTTGCAAGCACTGCAACTAATATGTTAGTTGTGAGATGATGTATTACGGAACGAGTAAAGAGACTTACCGGTAACGAGATTGAACTAGGTATTGGATACCGACGATCGAATCTCGGGCAAGTAACATGCCGATGACAAAGGGAACAACGTATGTTGTTATGCGGTCTGACCGATAAAGATCTTCTTAGAATATGTAGGAGCCAATATGGGCATCCAGGTCCCGCTATTGGTTATTGACCGGAGACGTGTCTCGGTCATGTCTACATTGTTCTCGAACCGTAGGGTCTGCACGCTTAACGTTACGATGACAGTTATTATGAGTTTATGCATTTTGATGTACCGAAGGTTGTTCGGAGTCCCGGATGAGATCATGGACATGACGAGGAGTCTCGAAATGGTCGAGACGTAAAGATTGATATATTGGAAGCCTATGTTTGGACATAGGAAGTGTTCCGGGTGAAATCGGGATTTTACCGGAATACCGGGAGGGTTACCGGAACCCCCCGGGAGACTAATGGGCCTATTGGGCCTTAGTGGAAAAGAGAAAAGGGGAAGCCCACAGCTGGCCGCGCCCCCCCCCCTTCCCCAAGTCCTAGTAGGACTAGGAGAAGGGGCCGGCCCCCCTCTTTCTCCTTTCCCCCTTGAGAGTCCTAGTTGGAATAGGATTGGAGGGGGGAGTCCTACTCCCGGTAGGAGTAGGACTCCCCCTGCGCCTCCCTCTCTCTGGCCGGCCAGCCCCCCTCCTCCAACCTTTATATACGGGGGCAGGGGACACCCCAAGACACACAAGTTGATCCTTGAGATCGTTCCTTAGCCGTGTGCGGTGCCCCCTGCCACCATATTCCACCTCGATCATACCGTTGTAGTGCTTAGGCGAAGCCCTGCGTCGGTAGTACATCAAGATCGTCACCACGCCGTCGTGCTGACGGAACTCTTCCTCGACGCTTTGCTGGATCGGAGCCCGAGGATCGTCATCGAGCTGAACGTGTGCTAAGAACTCGGAGGTGCCGGAGTAACGGTGCTTGGATCGGTCGGATCGGGAAGAAGACGTACGACTACTTCCTCTATGTTGTGTGATCGCTTCCGCAGTCGGTCAGCGTTGGTACGTAGACAACACTCTCCCCTCTCGTTGCTGTGCATCACCATGATCTTGCATGTGCGTAGGAAAATTTTCGAAATTACTACGTTCCCCAACACCTATCACCGCGGAGTCCTGCCACTGGCCATCCCAACCGATCACTTTCGACCATCGGGATTACTCAGCAAGTATCCGACGTGCAGGATGGGCTGCCTTTGTATTAGATCCAACAATTGATGGATACCACTTCACACGAGTCCTGATGGACGGTGGCAGCAGTCTAAACCTGATATATCAGGATACAATCCGCAAAATGGGGATAGACCCAACGAAAATTTGCCACAGCAATACTACCTTTAAAGGAGTAACTCCAGGCCCAGGGGCTCATTGCACGGGCTCCCTGCTACTAGAGGTTATATTCGGCTTCCCCGATAACTTCCGTAGCGAAAATTTAACCTTCCACATTGCTCCGTTCCAAAGTGGCTATCAAGCACTACTTGGATGCGAAGCTTTCGCTCGCTTTAATGCAATACTGCAGTACGCTTCCCTCACGCTTAAGATGCCCGGTCCACATGGCATCATTACAGTAAATGGAAATATTGAGCGATCCCAGTGCGCCGAAGATAGTGTGGCTGCCACTAAAACGACCTCACCAACTAAAGCATTCGATAGGTCATCAAGACTACGGACACGGTTAGACGAGTCCGACGCAGCTAAATGTAATTCATACAGGTTTGATGGCCACACCCCTATTACAAATACAAGGGGCTCAACGCGCGCGGACAAGTGGCAATTTTTACTCATCTTGAATTGTACATGGTTTCTTTAATATAACCTACCTTTTTGCACGACAACTTTTCACCTAAGTTCCTCTCTTTTACAGATGACTATTGTGCTACACCCGTCCAGGATATGGCACAACGGAGACACAGGCGCAGACGTGCAGCAGGGACCCGATCCAAGGATTCTTTTTAGATTAAGACCCTGCATAAACCTTTCTTATTGTCTCTTGTTGATACACATTCCTCGGATTCTCAGTACTATTGAGAAGGATGCTGACGTCTTGGCATGTGGCCACGTCAGAATAATGCACGTACCTGGACACCAGGGGCTTCTTACAAAGGGCACTGTTTAGGCCCGGTTTATACCATAAAAGACCAAATACCTTAGGGAGTGTTTGGTGTCGCGAGTTTGGCCTTATATGCATCAGCTTCGAATCATGTCTTTCGTCAAATGTTGGGTTTGCCTGGCTCCTGTGTTTTGCTGCCTTACGTTCCGCTCTATCGGCTAAGGCGGCACCAGGAGAACTACTGCGATTGTGCCCGGGTTCATCTGGACGAGCACCTCAGTAGAGAAAGCCGAAAACTGACTGCCATGATATAGCGTGAGACTGGTCGACCACTCGATGACCCATCGGAATGTTAGATTTCCTCCCCTTAACGAAGGGCCGTTTCCCGGCCAGGCATGTACGCACCCCGAATTCGGGAGAGTGAGGGGCCACCAGGGGCTATATAGTAGCCCCACCATCAAACTCCTATGGCTAAGTGAAAGTGTTAAAGCATTATAGTCTAGTTGCCTCGTTTGCTGCGCTATCACCTCCTTATTAGAACCAAGACGTTGGATTAAGTGTGAACACGCGTCTTCTGCGAACACCCCCGCATTATATGCGTGGGGGCTGAAGCCGACGACTGCAATCTTTCAGGTTATATAAATATATACATAAACGGCTGCACAGGAGGCATCATATTACTTTCAGGCAAAAGTATAAATACAGCCTTAATAAATTTGATAAACATTGTTTTTACAATGGGAATACATGTCACTCAAACATAATATTCTTTGAGCACTGTGCCTCTATCAAACGAGCACCCTCAAGAACTCTTCAAAATAGTGCTCTGCGGCCACTCGGCCTATGGCCGAACCCTGCGCCGCAACAGTGGTAGCATCCATCTCCGCCCAGTATGCTTTGACACGGGCAAGGGCCATCCGCGAGCCTTCTATGCATGCCGACCTCTTCATCGCATTGATGCACGGCACCGCACCAAGGAACTGCTGCACTAAGCTGAAATAGTTGTTCGGCTTCGGCTTTTCCGGCCACAGATGATGTATGACGGACCTCATGGCGAGTCCGGACAATCTATTGAGTTCGGCCCATTCGGCAAGTTGATCAGTTAGTGGAAGAGGACGCTCTGGAACGTTAAACTGCGACCAGAATAGCTTGTCCACTTCACGGTCTGTTTGATCTCGGAAGTATTCGGCCGCATCGACAGCACTCGCCGTCAAATCCAGATATGCGTCTGCCGAACTCCACAGCCGATCCAGAGGGGCATACCGCGGATCTCCGAACTTCCTCCATAGCAAAAAGGGCTTCCCAGCCACAATATCACCAGCTTCTCGCAGCTCTTCCTTCTTTGCCCTCATGGCAGAGCGGGTGTCTTTGGCCGCCATCGTGGCCTTTTTGAGGTCCGTCGCCCTTGCTCGGTTTTCTTCTTCAAGGAACCGACAATGGTCGGTAGTGTCTTTTAACTTTACAACCATCTTGGCCATCTTTTCTTTGCTCTCGCAATGCGCAACCTTCTCGGCTCTTAACTCTTCGACCGCCTTTAAAGCGGCCGCATTACTAATCCTTGTTTGTTCGTTGGCTCGGGCAAGTTCCGCCCGAAGGGTCTCCACGGCGGCAGCTCTATCTGCAGTCACAACATATTAAAGATACTGGCATCACGCTGCTCTTACTATGTGACATCGACCGGAAAAACATTACTTACCCTGTGCCTCGTCAAGCCGCTTGTTAACAAGCTCGATGTCGACATTTGCCGCGTCCAGTTGCCGCTTTAGTTCGGCAAACTCATTAGTCCGGCCAGCCACCGGAGCTTCCATCACCTGCACATAACGCGGTATGGTTATTACCTAGGACTACGATACTCTGTTTGCCGCCGTTCTCGGCGAAAACCAGAGTCTCAGGGGCTACTATCTACACAGGGCACACCTAAAAATGTGTGGTACCATCACAAATGTACATCATTTTACGTACCTCAAAGCCCATCAGTAGACTCATAAAGGCGTCATGCACCCCGCTTTCGGCAGATGAAATCCTTTCCATCACCATACCCATCAATGTACGGTGTTCTTCCGAGATGGTCGCCCGCCTTAGCAGATCCCTTAGTGCGTCCGACCGCATACCAGACGGCGCCGGACTCTTTTGTTTGCTCTCTTCAAGAGCCGGATGGTAGGGACTTCGGGTGACTATTGGATTATCTTCTGGCCTCACCGGATCTGGAGAGGCCCTCCGTGACGACACTTCAAGGTCGCCTGCTTCTTGAGCGGGGGAGTCCGGGGGAGGCGTTTTGCTCTCCATCATCTCCGGAAGAAGGTCCCCTGAAGACGAGCTCCGTTGAGAAGGGCTAAGATCCGAACTGCGAGATAAATGCTTCAGTTATTTTCCTCGGAAGTAAGGTAGAATATCTTTACTATTAAGTATTTTTTGATCACTTACAGCTCGTTAGAGGGCTGATCCCCGCGCGAACTTTGTGCGGCAAAAGCACCCTCCGAGGCAGGACCCTCTGGTGGAGACTTCTTCTCCCGTTTGGAAGCCTTGGTTTCCAGATCTTCAGAGGCAGTCCTCTTCCTTCCCCGAAGCGAGAGAAGGTTAGATTCTTCCCCTTGGTTATCCTCCTTCACGGAGGCGCTCATTCCCTCGGTTGGAATTGGTAGCGATGGGGGCCCGCTTTTGACCCCATTATTCCCCCTTTATCTTCCTTTGAGGGCTCCGGGCAAGGTGCTAGCTCGAGCATCTTTTCCAGTACCGGATTCTCCAAACCCTCAGGAAGGGGGGCCGAACACCGAATCATCTTCGCCTTTGTTAGCCAGTCTTGGTCAAAAAGTGATTTGTCAGAATGATGTCATGGTAAATAAAAGACGGTGTGTTCGGCTAGAGGATTACTTACTTGGTCGGCGGTACGGTTGCTGCTCAGGCCCACGTCCTCGGTAGTATCCGAACACTCCATTTGGGGTCCGAAGAATGATTTGTACATCTCCTCGTGCGGCAGGCCGAGGAAATTCTGAATGGTGCGTGGCCCTTCTGGTTTGAACTCCCACATGCGGAGGGGCCGGCGTTTGCAAGGCTGGACTCGATGAACCAGCATGACTTGCACCACCGTAACCAGATTGAAATCTCCATTGAAGAGATCTTGAATGCGGCTTTGCAGTATAGGCACATCCTTGGCTGGACCCCAGCTTAGCCCTCTGCTAATCCATGACATTAGTTGTGGTGAGGGCCCGAGCAGAAAGCAGGGGCGGCCACCCACTTGGCACTTTTGGGAGGTGTGATGTAAAACCACTCCCGCTGCCATAATTCGGACGCCTCTGGAAAGGAACCCTTTGGCCATGGAGCTCCAGCGATTTTACTTATTAATGCGCCTCCGCACACTATGTGCTGCCCCTCGACCATCTTAGGCTTCACGTCAAAGGTCATGAGCCACAGGTCGAAGTGAGGGGTAATGCGGAGGAAGGCCTCACATACGACAATAAATGCCGAGATGTGGAGAAAGGAGTCCGGGGCTAGATCATGGAAATCTAGCCCATAATAGAACATCAAACCCCTAACAAAGGGATCCAGGGTGAGGCCTAGGCCTCGGAGGAAGTGGGAGATGAACACAACGTTCTCGTTGGCTTCGGGAGTAGGGACGACCTGCCCTCGGGCAGGCAGCCGATGCGAGACCTCGGCGGTCAGGTATCTGGCCTCCCTCAACTTCTTGATATCCTCTTCCGTAATGGAGGAGGGCATCCACCGGCCTTGAAGGCTAGATCCAGACATGATTGAAGGTCCGAAGCACCTGACCTGGGCTTCGGGTGTTAGAACTCGGGGCGGGGGAAGGATTCGATTGAGCACGGGAGGGAAAAAGGTAAAAGCCTTGTCCCTTTATAAAGAGGGTGAATATCAAGCGTCCTCCTAGTGACCGTTTGGGACTTGCCTAAAATCTAGGAGTCCTAGGCACGGTTGGGTTACCCACGACCATATTGATGAGAACCCCGTAATTAGGGGAACACGATCTCTGCTTTGACAAAACGTGTCCAGAAACCGCCTCGCGTTATGTGTGGAGCCAGTTAAAGGAAACGGTTCGGATAATCACCGGGCCATGGCATAATGTCGTATCGCCAAAACAAGTCAGCAAATTAGATTTTTGGAAATATTATTCTCTCTACGGTGGAATGTGGAACTTATTTTGTAGGGTCGGACACTATCCTTGTATTCAAATTCTTCCGTGGTGTATTCGGAGGAGGAACCCGCCTTGCAATGCCGAAGACAACACTGTGCGCCGGACTCATCGTCATTGAAGCCTGGTTCGGGGGCTACTGAGGGAGTCCTGGATTAGGGGGTCTCCGGACAGTCGGACTATATCCTTTGGCCGGACTGTTAGACTATGAAGATACAAGATTGAAGACTTCGTCTCGTGTTCGGATGGGACTCTGCTTGGCGTGGAAGGCAAGCTAGGCAGTACGGATATGGATATCTCCTCCTTTGTAACTGACCTTGTGTAACCCTAGCCCTCTCCGGTGTCTATATAAACTGCAGGGTTTTAGTCCGTAGGACACAACAATAACAGACAATCATACCATAGGCTAGCTTCTAGGGTTTAGCCTCTCTGATCTCGTGGTAGATCTACTATTGTACTACCCATATCATCAATACTAATCAAGCAGGACGTATGGTTTTACCTCCATCAAGAGGGCCCGAACCTGGGTAAAACATCGTGTCCCCTGCCTCCTGTTACCATCCGCCTTAGACGCACAGTTCGGGACCACCTACCCGAGATCTGCCGGTTTTGACACCGACAATCTTCATGATAGAGTCTCCTATGTTGTCACTTTCATAAACTAGTGGGATTTTTACATTATAGAACTTGGCTTGTATATTCCAATGATGGGCTTCCTCAAATTGCCCTAGGTCTTCGTGAGCAAGCAAGTTGGATGCACACCCACTTAGTTTCTTTTGGTGAGCTTTCATACACTTATAGCTCTAGTGCATCCGTTGCATGGCAATCCCTACTCACTCACATTGATATCTATTAATGGGCACCTCCATAGTCAGTTGATACACCTAGTTGATGTGAGACTATCTTCTCCTTTTTTATCTTCTCCACAACCACTATTATATTCCACCATAGTGCTATATCCATGGCTCACGCTCATATATTGCGTGAAGATTGAAAAAGTTTGAGAACATCAAAAGTATGAAACAATTGCTTGGCTTGTCATCAGGGTTGTGCATGATTTAATATTTTGTGTGATGTAGATCAAGCATAGCCAGACTATATGATTTTGTAGGGATAACTTTCTTTGGCCATGTTATTTTGAGAAGACATGATTGCTTAGTTAGTATGCTTGACGTATTATTATTTCTATGTCAATATTAAACTTTTATCTTGAATCTTTTGGATCTGAACATTCATGCCACAATAAAGAAAAATTACATTGAGAAATATGCTAGGAAGCATTCCACATGAAAAATTCTGTTTTTATCATTTACCTACTCGAGGACGAGCGGGAATGAAGCTTGGGGATGCTTGATACGTCTCCAACGTATCTATAATTTTTGATTACTCCATGCTATTATATTATCTATTTTGGATGTTAATGGGCTTATTTTTACACTTTTATATTATTTTTGGGACTAACCTATTAACAGGAGGCCCAGCCCAAATTGCTGTTTTTTTTGCCTATTTTAGTGTTTCGCCGAAAAGGAATATCAAACGGAGTCCAAACGGAATGAAACCTTGGGGAGCATGATACGTCTCCAACGTATCTATAATTTTTGATTGTTCCATGCAATTATATTATCAACCTTGGGTGTTTTATATGCATTTATATGATATTTTATATGATTTTTGGGACTAACCTATTAACCTAGAGCCCAGTGCCAGTTTCTTTTTTTCCTTCTTTCAGAGTATCGCAGAAAAGGAAAATCTAACGGAGTCCAATTGACCTAAAACTTCGCGGAACTTATTTTTGGAAGGAAAGCAACCTGGGAGACTTGGAGTCCACGTAAGGGAAGCAACGAGGAAGCCGCGAGGCAGGGGGCGCGCCCATCCCCCTGGGCGCGCCCTCCACCCTCGTGGCTCCCCTGACGTACTTCTTCCCCCTATATATCTCCATATACCCTAAAACGATCGGGGAGCACAATAGATCGGGAGTTTCGTCGCCAGAAGTCTCCGTAGCCACCGAAAGCCAATCTAAACCCGTTCTGGCACCCTGCCGGAGGGGGCAATCCTTCTCCGGTGGCTATCTTCATCATCTCGGTGCTCTCCATGACGAGGAGGGAGTAGTTCTCCCTCGGGGTTGAGGGTATGTACCAGTAGCTATGTGTTTGATCTCTCTATCTCGTGTTCTTGATTTGGCACGATCTTGATGTATCGCGAGCTTTGCTATTATAGTTGGATCTTATGTTTCTCCTCCCCCTCTACTCTCTTGTAATGGATTGAGTTTCCCCTTTGAAGTTATCTTATCGGATTGAGTCTTTAAAGATTTGAGACCACTTGATGTATGTCTTGCCTTGCGTATCTGTGGTGACAATGGATATCACGTGATTCACTTGATGTATGTTTTGGTGATCAACTTGCGGGTTCCGCCCATGAACCTATGCATAGGGGTTGGCACACGTTTTCGTCGTGATTCTCCGTTAGAAACTTTGGGGCAGTCTTTGAGGTTCTATGTGTTGGTTGAATAGATGAATCTGAGATTGTTTGATGCATATCGTATAATCATACCCACGGATACTTGAGGTGACATTGGAGTATCTAGGTGACATTAGGGTTTTGGTTGATTTGTGTCTTAAGGTGTTATTTTAGTACGAACTCTAGGGTTGTTTGTGACACTTATAGGAATAGCCCAACGGATTGATTGGAAAGAATAACTTTGAGGTGGTTCCGTACCCTACCATAATCTCTTCGTTTGTTCTCCGCTATTAGTGACTTTGGAGTGACTCTTTGTTGCATGTTGAGGGATAGTTTTGTGATCCAATTATGTTATTATTGTTGAGAGGACTTGCACTAGCGAAAGTATGAACCCTAGGTCTTGTTTCCTATCATTGCAATACCGTTTATGCTCACTTTTATCATTAGTTACCTTGCTGTTTTTATATTTTTAGATTAAAAAACTATTATCTACTATCCATATTGCACTTGTATCACCATCTCTTCGCCGAACTAGTGCACCTATACAATTTACCATTGTATTGGGTGTGTTGGGGACACAAGGGACTCTTTGTTATTTGGTTGCAGGGTTGCTTGCAAGAGACCATCTTCATCCAACGCCTCCTACGGATTGATAAACCTTAGGTCATCCACTTGAGGGAAATTTGCTACTGTCCTACAAACCTCTGCACTTGGAGGCCCAACAACGTCTACAAGAAGAAGGTTGTGTAGTATACATCAGAGCATTATTTTTGGAACAAACGTGATCCAGGAGACTTGGAGTGGGCGTCAAGAAACAATCGAGGAGGCCACGAGGCAGGGGGCGCGCCCTCCACCCTCGTGCGCCCCTCGTTGCTCCACCGACCTACTTCTTCCTCCTATATATATCCATATACCCCGCCAACATCCAAGAGCACCACGAAACCCTATTTCCACCGCCGCAACCTTCTGTACCCAAGAGATCCCATCTTGGGGCCTTTTTCGGATCTCCGCCGGAGGGGGAATTGATCACGAAGGGCCTCTACATCAACTCCATGGCCCCTCCGATGATGTGTGAGTAGTTTACTTCAGACCTTGGGGTCCATGGCTGGTAGCTAGATGGCTTCTTCTCTCTCTTTGAATCTCAATACAAAGTTCTCCTCAATTCTCTTGGAGATCTATTCAATGTAATCTTCTTTTGCGGTGTGTTTGTCGAGATCCGATGAATTGTGTGTTTATGATCAAGTTTATCTATGAACAATATTTGAATATTCTCTGAATTCTTTTATGTATGATTGGTTTATCTTTGCAAGTCTCTTCGAATTAACAGTTTGGTTTGGCATACTATATTGATCTTTCTTGCAATGGGAGAAGTGCTTAGCTTTGGGTTCAATCTTGCGGTGCTTGATCCCAGTGACAGAAAGGGAAACGACACGTATTATACTTTTTCCATCGAGGATAAAAAGATGGGGTTTACATCATATTGCATGAGTTTATCCCTCTACATCATGTCATCTTGCTTAAGGCATTACTCTGTTCTTATGAACTTAATACTCTAGATGCATGTTGGATAGCGGTCGATGTGTGGAGTAATAGTAGTAGATGCAGAATCGTTTCGGTCTACTTGTCATGGACGTGATGCCTATATACACGATCATGCCTAAATATTCTCATAATTATTCGCTTTTCTATCAATTGCTCGACAGTAATTTATTCACCCATCGTAATACTTATGCTATCTTGAGAGAAGCCACTAGTGAAACCTATGGCCCGGGGTCTATTCTCCATCATATAAGTTTCCCATCTACTTTATTTTGCAATCTTTACTTTCAATCTGTATCATAAAAATACCAAAAATATTTATCTTATTATTATTATCTCTATCAGATCTCACTCTTGCAAGTGGTCGTGAAGGGATTGACAACCCCTTTATCGCGTGGGTTGCGAGGTTCTTATTTGTGTGTGTAGGTACGAGGTGACTCGCGCGTGATCTCCTACTGGATTGATACCTTGGTTCTTAAAAACCGAGGGAAATACTTACGCTGCTTTACTGCATCACCCTTTCCTCTTCAAGGGAAAAACCAACGCAGTGCTCAAGAGGTAGCAAACCCCAGTCCAACCGAGGTGACGGAGCAAGCCGGTAGTATGACGCCGAAGTCCCCGGTGTGGGTTAATGAAGTGATGACAAAGCCCCCGATCCAGCCGAGGTGACGTGGTACGTTGGTACGCCAAGGTGATAGCGTTGCCCAACCCGAATCATTTGCCTGTGCACAGAAAATAGTGCAAGCCGGAGATAGTAGAAATAATAATAAAATGATCGCATAATTAATTTATGCAAAGTGAATAATGTGGTAAATATGGCCTAAACGCCGAAGTTAGCTCAATGGCGTGTTAGTGGTGTGACATGGCTATGTCGACAGAGGTTGGCCGGCCTTGGTGACCGCAAGAGACTAGCAGACGGACGCCATGTACGAGGGCCGGAAAAATTTCTCTGTAAAAATAATGCAGCACAAAAGGACAGAAAATATTCTTTGTATAATAATTTATGTGCTAAACAAATAGCTAAGAAAAATAAAACCTGGATGGCAATAGTCGTGTAGGACCAAAGCGAATAAAGAAAAATCGGTCGAACTTTGATGGTTGCCAGTGCTAGCTGGACAGCTAGTATTCGCCAATACGTGAAGTATTGTTGTAGATTAGATCACAAGGACCGTGCTTGCAAAATCAGTATTTAATTAGTTTAAAAATACTCTAAGTCTATGCATTTTCGAAAAGAATTACTAGAAACTGCCAGCGGCTGATGAAGAGCTAAAATAAAAAAGGGAGGTAATTGAATCTCCCTGTTCGTGTGTGCTGCCATGGAGCCAAGTCTTTGTTAGGGTACTGCTTCCGCACTATTTTTTTGGCTGAATCGTCTGTTGGTCAGATTGAGTACGAATCCGATGTATCCGGATCCGATGTACCGCCAAGCAGCGAAGCGAACACAGTCCATACATTATACGAGTCAGTGGATGAGGATTGAGGAGCCCCACCTGCATTGCTTGTTTACTCCTCAGTCTATACATCTGTGCTTTGTTCTTCCGATCGATCTCACGTGAAGTAACCACGAAGACACATCATCGGATCAATATGATCGCTCGACGGTGTGCTCCGCCGCAGAAGAAATTTCTGTGGACAGAATAACATGAACGAGCAGTGGTAATTCGTAAAGAATTTCAATTTACTTTCATTATTTTAAATGAAAACATAACACCTGATTTGGCTGGGCGGGGTGACAACATGATACGGTCACAATCGAATTTTGATGTCCGCCAAGCTGCGGACAAGGATTTGACCAGCAAGAAGCTGGCCGGATTGGCTCCAATAAAAACAGTACAACGGTAGGTATTGAGTCGTCCCTGTTGATCGCCTCTTAGTGCACATCGCAATTTGAGGGAAGAGAAAATTGGCCAAATACTCCACGTGAAGTTGTAGTGTTAGGTGTTGAGTATATTGTGTACGTATATGTTTGTGTATAGGGCACATCTCCTGTTTTCTCTGTATAGTTGAGGTTGTGGCCCAACTCTGTATTTATATATACGTGTTTGGTGCACCGATCAATACATCGCGATTGCACAGGCCACATCTTGCCCTTCTACATGGTATCTATCGCAGCACGATCCTAACCCTAAGCTGCCGCCGCCGCCGCTCCTCCCTGCCGCCGCCACCGTCCTCCCGGTCGTCACTGCCGCTGGTTGCCGCCGCCCCTCCCCACCACTCCGCCTTCCACCGCCGCCGCCTCTCCCCGAGGCCGCCGTCGCCGAACGCCGCTAGCTTCCGCCCACCTCCTGCACCACCCCGCCCTGTCTCCCGCACCACCCGCCCGTGCCGCACACCCCACCTACAGCCCGCGCCGCACCACCTCCCAACCCACGCCGCGTCACGCGCCCCAAACCCTAACCCTAGCCATGAGCTCCTCCTCCACCACCGTCTCAAACCCGTTCGCTGGTCCCGATGTCACCCTCGTTCGCGACCCCAACATCCATGAGTGTGTCCCGGTCAAGCTTGATCAAAACACCGCGTCCTACTCCGCTTGGAAGCGGTATTTTTCGCTTGTGTTTCGTGAGAACCTCTTGCACGGCCACGTGGACGGCACCGTGGACTCGGCGCTCATGATCAACGACGAGGAGTGGATGATCCTCGACGCCACCATCATCCGCTGGTTTGACCTCACCATCTCCAGCGACCTCTTCCACACCGTGGTGGATGACGATGACGACGCCTACGCGGTCTGGACCAAGCTCAACGGCCTCTTCACCGACAACAGGCTGCAGCACAAGGTCCTTCTCCACGGCGAGTTTTATGGGTGCCAGCAGCTTGACTCGTCCATCGACGATTTCTGCATGCGCTTCAAGAAGCTTGCCGATGAGCTCCGTGATCTCGGGGAGACGATCGGCGACGAGCTCCTCATCAGCACCCTCACCGCCGGACTCAACGAGGATTTTGGGAACGCCGCCTCCAACCTCACCCTCATCCCGGAGCCTACCTTCTCTAAGGTGGTCGCGTACCACAAGTTGGAGGAGCGCCGGATGCGGATGGTGCGGACTCACGCAACCCACACCGCCCTCCTAGCCGGCACCCGCGGGGCTCAAGGCCCGCCGCCACCGCGCCCGACGCCGCTCCAGCCGGCTGCGCCCGCCTTCCCTCCCGGCTTCCCGCCCGCCCCGTCCGCTCCTTTCCCGCCGCCCCAACCCGCGGCCAATGGGGGGGTCATTGCGGCATCCACAAGCAGGGGGAGCCAGAGCTCAGGGAGGAGCACCCCGCCCGCCGCAGCCAGCCTATCAGCCGGCCCCGTGGTACGCTGGCCAGAACCCATGGACCGGCGTCGTGCACGCCTACTCCATGCCGGTTCCCCGTGCCCCTGCGCCGGGTATCCTCGGCGCCCGGCCAACGTCGCACCAGGCGTTCTACGCCGTGCGGTAGCCCTATGCGGCGCCCTACGCGGCGCCCTAAGGCCAGCAGCCGCAGCCAAGCGGGCTGCCGCTGCTGCCCCTGACGGCCCCGCCACAGCCTCTCCCGTCGGCGCCGTGGGACCCGGCCCTCCTGGCGGCACTCCACACCACCCCTTCTCCATCCAGTTACACCGCCGGCGGCGACTAGTACATGGACACCGGAGCCACCGCCCACATGGCGGCTTATCCCGGTAACCTCCACACCTCCTATCCCGTCCACACTTCCAATCGCATCCCCATCGGTGACGGCTCCTCTCTTCCTATCACCCACATAGGTCATGCATATTTTCCATCTAACTCCACTCCAATATCCACGTCTAATGTCTTAGTTTCTCTTGAGCTTATTCAAAATCTTGTTTCTGTTCGTTCTTTTACACGAGAAAATCATGTTACCGTTGAATTTGATGAGTGTGGTTTTTCTGTTAAGGACGCTCACATGCGGATGGTGCTCCACCGACGTGACAGCCCCGACGAGCTCTACCCCATTCAATCCGCCACCTCCACCACTTCTGCCGCCCCTGTCGCTCTCACCACCGGAGTGGATCTTTGGCACGCTTGCTTGGGTCATCCTAATCCTGCCACCCTTCGCCATATACTTCGGAGTTTTTCTTTCACGTGTAATAAGAATGAGGATCACTCGTGTCATGCATGTCGCCTCGGCAAACATGCTCGTCTCCCGTTTAGGGCTTCTTCTCATGTTGCATCGTACCCGTTTGAGTTAATTCATAGTGATGTTTGGACATCTCCTGTTGCCAGTAACACGGGCTTTCTTTATTATCTTGTCGATGATTTCTCGCATTATGTGTGGACCTTCCCGTTGCGCCGCAAGTCGGATGCTATATCCACTCCCGCCGCCTTCTACTCCTATGTTCTCACGCAGTTTGGTCGTCCCATTCTCGCGTTGCAGACAGATATTGGGAAGGATTTGACAACCTCGCTGTTCGCACTCTTCTCACCACACATGGCATGACTATTCGTCTCACTTGCCCGTACACCTTGCAGCAGACCGGTCGCGCTGAGCGTATCGTTCGCATTCTTAATGACTATGTTCGGACTCTTCTTTTTCATGCCAATGTGCCTCCGTGCTTTTGGCCTGACGCTCTCGCCACCGCTTCACTCCTCATTAATATCCACCCCTGTCGCACTCGCGGGAACTTTGCACGGTGCACCACCTTCTTATGATGAGCTTCGCATCTTTGGCTGCCTTTGCTACCCTAGCATCACTGCTACTGCGCCTCATAAGCTTGCACCCTGCTCCGTTGCCTGCATCTTTCTCGGCTACCCACCTAACACCAAGGGCTATCGCTGCTATGATCCCGTCTCCCATCGTGTTTTCACCTCCCGACACATTTACTTTAATGATATGGTGTTTCTGTTTCAGCAGCAGGTACCCCTTGTCGCCTCGTCACCGCCGGCCACCATTGGCCCTTCGGTGACTCCGTCAGGTGGACGGCCCCGCCCGGCCGTTGGACCGCCTCCGGGCTTTGGCGGTCCTCGTCGCGCGCCCCCACGTTGGCGTCTGCCCCCTCGGCCTTCTCGGCCGACGCCGCAGCTGGCGCCCCTCCCTCACCCGCCGCCCCCGACTCGGGCACCGCAGGCTCGGACGCCACTGGCTCGGGCACTCCAGGCTCAGCCGCCTCGGCCGCCGCCTCCCCGGCTTCTTCGCTGGCCGCCTCGCCGGTGGATTCGCCGTACGTCATGCCGACCGCTCCGATGTTGCCACCTGACCCTGTTACACGGGCTAGAGCTGACGTTCACCGTCCGAGCCTTCGGTACTCCAGCGATGAGTACCTCCTCGCCGCCTCCACCGCGGAGCCGTCTCCCCTTCCCGCGCCCGCTCGCGCAGCCCTCCATGATCCTCACTAGCTTGCGGCGATGCAGGAAGAGTTCGACGCCCTTCAGCAGAACCGTACCTGGACACTGGTTCCCCGGCCTCCTCGCGCCAACGTCATCACTGGCAAGTGGGTTTTTCGCCACAAGACCCGCTCAGATGGTACCGTTGAGCGCTACAAGGCTCGCTGGGTGGTTCATGGTTTTCGACAGTGCACTTGAGTTGACTTCACTGAGACGTTTGCCCCGGTTGTCAAACCGGGCACGATCCGCACCGTCCTCCAGCTTGCAGTGTCCCGAGGCTGGCCAGTTCATCAGATGAATGTCTCCAACACCTTCCTCCACAGCCATATTGAGGAGCAGGGGTAATGTGAGCAGCCCACCGGTTTTGCCGACGCATCTCTTCCTGGCCATGTGTGTCTGCTGTCCCGGTCTCTCTACGGGCTCAAGCAAGCACCCCGCGCCTGGTACCAGCGGATCGCCGGGTTTCTTCGAACACTGGGTTTCAGTGTCACTCGCTCGGCTGCCTCATTATTTGTCTACCGCCACGGTGACACCACTGCATATATGCTCCTGTACATCGATGACATCATCCTGACGGCCTCCTCCGCAGCTCTTCTTCAGCAGATTACTCTTCGGCTGCGTGACGAGTTTGCCATCAAGGACTTGGGTGATCTACATTATTTCCTTGGCATTGAAGTCGTTTGTCGCCCGGATGGTTTCTTTCTTCATCGGCAGAAGTATGCACACGAGCTTCTTGAGCGTGCTGGCATGCTCAACTGTCACCCTGTTGCTACTCATGTTGACACGAAGGACAAGGTTTCTGCTCTTGAGTACTCTCCAGCGTCGGATGCTCCTTTCTACTGATCTATCATTGGTGCTCTTCAGTATCTGACTCTCACCAGACCGAATCTTCAGTATGTTGTTTAGCAGGTGTGTCTCCACATGCACGCCCCTCGTGACTCCCATTGGACTCTCGTGAAGTGGATCCTCCATTACATTCACGGCACGATGACCCTTGGACTCACCCTCACGGCGTCCACTTCTCTGGAGATGATGGCCTACTCCGACGCGGACTGGGCTGGCTGCCCAGACACTCGTCGGTCCACCTCTGGCTACTGCGTCTACCTTGATCCTTCACTCGTTTCGTGGTCGTCCAAGCGACAACCCACGGTATCGCGCTCCAGCGCGGAGGCTGAGTACCGAGCTGTGGCTAACGCTGTTGCTGAGTGCACCTGGCTACGACAGTTACTTCAGGAGCTGCATCATGACGTTTCCCAGGCTACAGTTGTCTACTGCGACAATGTTTCTGCGGTGTACCTCTCCGCCAACCCCGTTCATCATCGCCGGACAAATCACATTGAGCTGGACATTCACTTTGTGCGCGAGCAGGTGGCCCTTGGACGCATTCGGGTTCTCCACGTGCCGACTGCACAACAGTTCGTCGATGTGATGATGAAGGGACTGCCGACTTCCACATTCGAGGAGTTTCGTTCCAGTCTCTACGTCACTGGCGCCGCTTCGACTGCCGGGGGGTGTTGAGTATATTGTGTACGTATATGTTTGTGTATTGGGCCCACCTCCTATTTCCTCTGTATAGTTGAGGTTGTGGCCCACCTCTGTACTTATATATATGTGCCTGCTACACCGATCAATACATCGCGATTGCACAGCCCACATCTTGCCCTTCTATGATAGGTACTTAGCTAAACCAGTACTAGCATCTGATCCAAGTAGTACTAGCAGTAGTTAGTCTGGTAGTCACCAATAACTGGAGACTGGATACATACCAGTACGTAATTTTGGCAGTACAAAGCAGACTTTAGTAAAAATAAAAAACTACTAGCGGACAACCGACGGCCACCTAGGTGCTGAATTAAATAAGGAAAAGGGAAGATAATGAGGGAAAGGATCTCCCTAGATGATCGCCGCCCGTGGTGGATTTGCCCTCGGCTTCGCGGTCAAGCACCGCGTGCGTCACCAGGGACCATCTTGACAATCAATCAAATGCCGTCGTCTGTCGATCAAGGGACCAGGGTAAAGTGCTAGACACCGCGAGGGAGCGCGTCGTCGATCGCAAATTTTTTAGACTTTTTGATCTCGACCTAGTCTGCGGACGAAGCATGCAAACCAGCAATTTTTTTCACAAAAACTAACTTGTACAAAACCGATCTGATTGGAAAAATATCACTTGATCATCGCATCGATCGCGACGATCACCTAGCAGGCTCTTAATGAAAGCACCAATGTCGGTTCTATATCCGACGTATCTCGTAGTAGGGGTCCTAAGCTAGGCATCTTGGAACGATGGTAACATGGACACGGATTTTACCCAGCTTCAGGGTCTCTCGAAGAAATAATACCCTACATGCTGCTTTTGATTGTATTCATATGGGTGTAGTATAGAGTACATGTATCTACCACGAGATTGTAGTAATGAATATTAGATTGTCTATTGACTAGCCTGGCCTCGGTTTATATAACACACCAGAGGCCTAGGGTTTAGGGGAGTCCTCGTCTTGTGTGCCAAGTCTCGTGGGATCTTCCTTGTATGCGGCATGGGCTGCCCAAAGTGGCCCATGAGTGAACCGCCATGGGGGGTCCTCGGCCCAATCCAACTGGTCGGGAGACGACGTGGTGAGTACCCCCTAGTTGAGGACACCGTCAGTAAACTCCCTACCCATTCATGATGAGTTGTTTTAACCAGGTTGTCAGCTGTATGAGAATAAACTACAGAGCATTTTTCATAAGCCTGAGCCAAATATGAGTCAGATGCACAGTATGATGAAGCCATTGCCAATAGATGTTGAATATCCAAAGGAGTTCTTTGTCAATGACCTCAAGTACCTGCCCCACACAGTCTATCATATTCTGAGGCATACTCTATGGCCTGTCAAGGGACATTCTCCAAACGCCAAGCTTGAAGGTGCTATGAAGACATTGGTCTTCTACATCATCAATGGCATCAGGTTTAACACTCAAGATTTCTTCATTCCGACAATTGGCTGCTTCAGGCATTGATCTTTTTGGCCTCAAGTTTTATGCTCCATGGGTTATGCGGCTGATCAAGCTTCACTCTACTATCAACTATCAACCTTCAGCACGCAATCATGTTGTATTCTTGCCTGAAGTCGATATGTCACATGAAGCCATATACCCTGAGCCTGCTAAGGAGCTAGTTCATGAAGACAATGCAGCATTTCAAAGCTTCACCCAGCCAATTGAAGGCATACATGCGCCCAATCCTCCTGCTCCTGATGGTCCCCTTGCTGGTCAACTATGTCTGCCGCATCATGCAAACACTGATGCAACAGCCAGCACTATTTCTCAAAGACCAAATAAGCGTTCCCGTGTCCTCAAACCGGCGAATCTCGGGTAGGGGGTCCCGAACTGTGCGTCTAGGTCGGATGGTAACAGGAGGCAGGGAACGCGATGTTTTACCTAGGTTCGGGCCCTCTTGATGGAGGTAAAACCCTACATCCTGCTTGATTAATATTGAAGATATGGGTAGTACAAGAGTAGATCTACCACGAGATCAAGGAGGCTAAACCCTAGAAGCTAGCCTATGGTATGATTGTTGTCTATGGAGTTGATGAAGTTGTCCTACGGACTAAAACCCTCTGGTTTATATAGACACCGGATAGGGTTAGGGTTACATAGAGTCGGTTACAATGGTAGGAGATCTTGAATATCCGCATCGCCAAGCTTGCCTTCCACGCCAAGGAAAGTCCCATCCGGACACGTGACGTAGTCTTCAATCTTGTATCTTCATAGTCCTGGAGTCCGGCTGAAGGTATAGTCCGGCTACCCGAACACCCCCTAATCCAGGACTCCCTCAGTAGCCCCTGAACCAGGCTTCAATGACGACGAGTCTGGCACGCAAATTGTCTTCGGCATTGCAAGGCGGGTTCCTCCTCCAAGTCCTTCATAGAAGATCGTAAACACCAAGAGTAGTGTCTGGCTCTGCAAAATAAGCTTCCACATATTGCCATAGAGAGAATAATATTAACACAAATCAAATCTGCTGACGTATTCCGCAGTGTGCCATCACACTATGGCAAAGTCCTTTACTCGAATCGTTTTCACTTTTTCACTTCAGCGTGTTTTGCGAGGCGGTTTCCTTGGCACGTCTTGTCAAAGCAGAGATCGTGTACCCCCTATTACGGGATTCTCATCAATACGGACGTGGGTAAATCAACCGCGCCACTTATCACGGCGCTTGGGAGGCAAGTGAGTTTTACTAGGCAGGTGCGGACGCACAACCGCATCCGCCCATATAAGGGGATAAGGATCCACCTTTTTACCTACGCCTTCTTCCTCCTCTGCCTATCCATCTCCTGTGCACTCGAGCTCCAGCGCCCAAGCCCGCACTTCCCACCTCCACCTTCTCCAGCAATGTCCGGAGCGGGAGGCAAGTGGATGGTCTCCACCGTCACGGAGGGCCAAGTTAAAAAGCTAAGGAAGGCCGGATACTTGTCCAAGGACATCGCGCACCGGCTTCCCAAGGAGGGGCAGCTTCTCCCCACCCCAAGGCCCCATGAGAGGGTAGTATTCCTTCCCCACTTCCTCTGCGGACTGGGCTTTCCACTCCACCCATTTGTCCGGGGGCTCATGTTCTACTACGGCCTAGATTTCCATGATCTGGCCCCGAACTTCATCCTCAACATCTCGGCGTTATCGTCGTGTGCGAGGCTTTCCTCCGTGTCCGCCCCCATTTCGGCCTCTGGCTCAAGACCTTCAACGTCAAGCCCAAGGTGGTGCGCGGCAGCCAGGCGGAGTGCGGAGGCGCCATGGCAGGCAAGATGGCCAACGTACTATGGTTCGAGGGCTCTTTTGTGGAGACCCTAAAGGGATGGCAAGCGGGGTGGTTTTATATCACCGAGCCGCGTGATCCGAAATGGACCGCAGCCCCCGAGTTCCGATCCGGACCCCCCCATGCGGCTTATGTCCTAGAAGGAGACGGGCCTGTTGTGGGGTAACGAAAAAAAGGTGACCGGATTGCAAACTTGCATCCAGTCCCTGGTGAACAAGCTAGTCCGGCTTGTTAATGTAATCCAGGTTATGCTCGTCCGCCGGATCCTCCCGTGCCAACAACGGGATTTTAATCTGTGGGAGTTCAACCCGGCGCAGCATCAAACCCTCAGTAGGCTCTTCGACACGACGTACGAAGACGCCTGGAGGATGCTATTCAAGGGCGCCGAGGCTCCTGCATCCGCTTCCGAGGACCGCGGATACAGCTCGCAGCGTCACGCTAACGAGGTAAGCCATCTACACCTTTTACAGGATGTTAAGCTTTTTCCATAGTTTAACTCTATGCGGGATCTAAACTCCCTTACCTTTGATAGGCTTGGCGGGCGATATCCGGACCGATTAACTGTTCGGCTTCGCTGCCCGAAGACCCAGCCCCAGCTCTACTAGTGAAGCTACTGGTCCCGGCGCCTTATGTGGTGCCGGAGAAGAAGGCCAAGAAGAAGAAGGCCACGGGTCCTCGAAAGAGTTCCCGTAATATGGTGGTGTCGGACTCGTCATCCAACGAGTCCGAGACGCACTCCTCCTGTGAAAACGAGGAGGAAGAAGAAACCTCTCCCCCTCCAGCGGGGGAAGGAAAGAAGAGGAAGGCCGCCCCAATGGGGGAGGCCGAAGGGTCCAGGAAGAGGAAGACCCCTCCGCCGGACTACTCCCCCGACGCCGAAGAGGACGAAGAGGAGTGGCCAGACAGGGCCAAGCGTCCGGCGAAATCGTAAGTTCAAATATCAGAGTAACTCATGACCTTCCTTTGTTGCACAGCTTTCCCTAATGTTGAATATAATTATGCAGCCCGCCCCGGACTGGACTCGACGAATCGTCAGGCGGCTCCTTGGACTCATCAGATGTGAACTCAGTTCCGCCCGCTGCCTCCCCCCGCACTGCAGACGACGCCAAAGTGGCGTCGCGACAAGCTCCGGGGCAGGAGGAGGTGGTCCCGGAGGAGCCGCAAGGCAACCTCCCGGACTCCAGGAGTGAAGGGGACAAGACCCCCCAGGGCTCCAAGTCCGGCTTTGAGCCGGACACCGCACCGGAATCTACAACAATTCCGGGCCGCGGTAGGCGAACTCCTTCCAAGAGGAGTAAGCCTTCTGAGGCGGCAGCCTCCGTCCAACCGGAGGTGCCAGACAATCTGCTGGAGGTGCTTGACGGCGCCTCCATCGACGAGGAGCACCGTACTATTATGAGTACGGTGATCTAGAAGGTTCAGTCCGCCAAGAGCGGACTGACTGAAGCTTGCGCTAGCCTTCTAACAGGTTTCGAGGTAAGTAAAAATATGTAAAAATATAACCGCATAGAGAGTATTCCATGATGCTCTGTTTGGCGTTCGGAAAGAAAAGCCGAATAGAGGATCTATTAAATTTCACAGGAGTCTAACAACAAAGAGTCAATATGCGTATGCAGGCTTCGCTGCTAGCCACCGCCGCAATGACTGCGGAGGTGGGTGCCCTGAAACAAGGCCTCGAGCGGACCGAGCTAGAGCTCGGCCTTGCCAGACGGCAGTTCGAGGAGAAAGAAGGTAAGAAATACCTTACAAAAAAAGTGCCTATAAAAAGATGTGATTGCAAAAAATAACAGGATTGCACTGCTTATTGTAGGGGCCATGACTGAGGTGGCGACCCTCAAGCAGGCGTTGTCCAGGCCGAAGAGAAAATGACCGCGGAGTGCACCGAGCGAGAGAAACTTGAGGCCCAGGTCGGCGAGGTGCAGCAGGAGCTTCAGGTTCTCATGAAAAAACATGAGGGTTTGGAGCTTGAGTCCAAGACGCAAGCATCCGAGCTCGCGGCGGCCCTTGAGACTGCCAAGTCCGCCAAGGCCGAAGCCCAAAGGGCCCTCCAAGAGTTGGAGGAGATGAAGAAGATAGCGGCGGGTAAGGCATTCTTTATGCAAAGCATAAGTATAAAAGTAAAGTACTTGTTACTTACCCGAATCCGGAGCTATCCAGGGGCATTCGCAGATCTTCCCCGCAGCGTATCCGATGCCGCCGCATTCTACCGAGCCGAAGAGGGCAGCTCGACGGAGAAGGTGTTCTGGTCTCAGTATGCTGAGGCTGGACACCCTGTGCCCTTGAGCGACCAGCTGAAACAGCTGGTCGAGCTCCACAAGGCGGCCGAACAGGCCATGAAGGGCTTCATAGTTCGGCTATGGCCCGGAGAGGCCCTGCCTGGGAGCTACTTCGGACTGGTGCGGCGACTGGTGGAGGCCTGTCCAAGGCTCGAGGTCATCAAGCACTCCGTCTGCATCGAAGGTGTCCGTAGGGCCCTTGCCCGTGCAAAGGTGCACTGGGGTAAGCTGGACGGTGAGAATCTTGTGAGGGACGGGCCGCCGCCGGGGAAGGAGCATCGCAAGCCCGAGAACTACTATAAGGTTGTTCTTGCGGGTGCCCGCCTAGTGGCGGATGAATGTACCAAGGATGTAATTTTTGAATGAACTCGCTCGTGTTTATCATGTGCGCTAAAAACTTGTTCATATGCGCTAAGCAATGCTTATTGAATTTAAAATATTACTTTCTGTGCGGCCGTTTATCAAAAATTGAGAGATGGCCAGTCGTCGGCTTCTGCCCCCGTGCCACTAGTGCTGGGGTGTTTGGGATAAACCTGAGCGCTCTTTTTCCCATAGTTGGGTCCTTCAAGGGAGGCGCTCAGCACAACGAACCAGGCAATCGGACTATAATGCTTGAACACTCTCACTTAGCCATAGAACTCTATAATTTTAAATTTCGGCGAAGCCCCTAGTTCGGAAGACCGAGTTCGGGGCGCTATCCACGCCTCGGCCGGACAAAGCTGGCTCCTCGCTCGAAGCGGCATAAGCCTTTAGGGACTCGAAAAATCTCTTGAACAGCGACCGGTCTCTCGCCACATCATGACAGTCAGTTTTAGCTTTCTCCACTAAGGTGGTTAGCCCAGCTCAACTGGGGCACAATCGCAGTGGTTCTCCTAGTGCTACCTTAGCCGATATAGCGGAACGTAAGGCACCAAAACATAGGAGCCGGGTAAACCCAACTATTGACCCAAATCATGATTCGGAGCCGATGCATATAGTGCTATAAGTTCGGGGTGTCGCACTTGTGAAAGTGTACGGACTTCTCACGCCATATTAATGGGTACTAAAGCCCCTGGCGTATTTTGCCGTACCACAGTGTACGTGTGCAACATGTCATAAACATATATATGAAAAGATGATAATGCAAAAAATAGACAGAAAGCTATGCATTGTTTATAAAGAGGCTATTTATCAAAGCCGAACGATACAAGTGGTGCGATAAGCAAAAAGATATTGGACTATTTAGTATGTCCTGACCAGGACAGGCCGCGGAGTTGTATTTAAAACAGGTATACTGCTCGTGACAGAGACCACCTGGGAGTTCCATAATGCGGCATGGCTTGTCTGCCTCCTGGATCTTGCATCGTTTGTGCGGCAGTCGAATTGCCGAACAGGTCGTCCGAAGTATGGAGTCCTGAAAGTAAGAAAAAGTTGAAAAAAGAATCCGGCAGCCCCTAGTACGTTTTAAGCCGTATTTTGGGCATGTCGTTATTGTGCCCCTTCCCCTGTGCCCATGGTATCTCAAGGGCGTAGTTATGTACGTGAGGTACTGGTTTTGCTATGTCGCGAGAGCTGGGGTTGGGGCCGCATTGCTACGCTTTCTCATAGTGTGCCAGGTGGTGCTGCTGTGGGTTACTCCGGGCGCGCTTGGCAGTGTCTGGCTTTTTAACGGCCGGACTGGAGAATTGCCTAAAAAGGCTACTTTGTACTTCCGCTGCGAGAGCCGCCGTGTGCTCCTCCGTACGGAGGGAGCGTTCGGTGTTTCCGTTGACCGTGATTACTCCTCGAGGGCCTGGCATCTTGAGCTTGAGATATGCGTAGTGCGGCACCGCATTGAACTTTGCGAATGCGATTCGTCCGAGCAGGGCGTGATAGCCACTGCGAAACGGGACTATATCGAAGATTAACTCTTCGCTTCAGAAATTGTCCGGGGATCCGAAGACCACGTCAAGTGTTACTGAGCCTGTACAGTTGGCCTCTACACCTGGTATAACGCCTTTAAAGGTCGTTTTTGTGGGCTTAATCCTTGAGGGATCTATGCCCATTTTCCACACTGTATCCTGATAAAGCAGGTTCAGGCTACTGCCGCCGTCCATGAGGACTCTTGTGAGATGAAATCCGTCGATGATTGGGTCGAGAACTAATGCGGCGAAGCCGCCATGACGGATGCTAGTGGGATGGTCCCTTTGATGAAAAGTGATTGGGCAGGAGGACCATGGGTTGAACTTTGGGGCGACTGGCTCCATTGCGTATACGTCCCATAGCGCACGCTTCCGCTCCCTCTTGGGAATGTGGGTTGCGTATATCATGTTCACCGTCTGCACTTGTGGGGGAAAGCCCTTCTGTCCATTGTTGTTCGGCGGCTTGGGCCCCTCCTCATCGTCGCTGTGCAGCCCCTTGTCTTTGTTTTCGGCTCTTAACTTGCCTGCCTGCTTGAACACCCAACAATCCCTGTTAGTGTGATTAGCTGGTCTTTCGGGGGTGCCATGTATCTGGCACAAGCGATCGAGTATTCGGTCCAAACTGGACGGGCCCTGAGTATTCTTTTTGAATGGCTTTTTCCGCTGACCGGATTTATAGCCTTTGAATCCGGCATTGACTGTCGTGTCTTCATTGCTATCGCTGCTAACGCGGCGTTTTTGCTTATGCCGACGTGTCCTGCCACTCTTGTCCTTGGTATCCGAGTTACCAGGGTTCTTTGATAAGTTGTTACTGCGAGCTAGCCAGCTGTCTTCTCCCACGCAAAAGAGGGTCATGAGTGTCGTGAGGGCTGCCATAGATTTCGGCTTTTCCTGTCCCAGCTGCTGGGCAAGCCACTCGTCGCGGATGTTATGCTTGAAGGCTGCTAGGGCCTCTGCGTCCGGACAGTCGACTATCTGGTTTTTCTTTGTTAGGAACCGTGTCCAGAATTGTCTGGCCGATTCCTCTAGCTGCTGAATTATGTGGCTTAAGTCGTCGGCATCCGGTGGTCGCACGTAAGTGCCCTGGAAGTTGTCGAGGAATGCGGCTTCCAGGTCCTCCCAAGAACCGATTGAGTCTGATGGCAAGCTATTAAGCCAATGCCGGGACGGTCCTTTAAGTTTGAGGGGGAGGTATTTGATGGCATGTAGATCATCGCCGCGTGCCATGTGGATGTGAAGCAGATAATCCTCGATCCATACCGCCGGATCTGTTGTGCCATCCTATGATTCGATGTTTACGGGTTTGAAACCCTCTGGGATTTTATGCTCCATTACTTCATTCATGAAGCATAGCGGGTGTGCGGCGCCTCTGTACTAGGCTATATCACGATGCAGCTCGGAAGAGCTATATCTGTTGTGTTCGGCCCGGCTGGATTTGTTGTATCCGGAGTGAAGATCATCGTCACGTGCCGTAGGGTGCCTGCGCGATCTGTAGATCGATCTTGTTTGTCTTGCCTTGTCCTCTAGTACGTCTCGCAGGTCTGGCGCATTTTCCCGTGCCTTAGTTGAGCGGCGTTGGGGCATGGCTTGGGTGGAGGGCCGAGAGACCTCTCTGTCGCAGCCGCGAGGTGGCCGGTCTGCCGTGTCATGCGCTGGTGATGTAGGTGCTTCCTCCTCTGATCGGGGTAGCGGCCTGCGCTTTGGGTAACTCTTGGAGGGGCGTTCGAGTTCATACTCTTCGGCCGCGAGAACTTCAGTCCATCTGTCAGCTAGCAAATCTTTGGCAGCTCTAAGTTGCTGCTGCTTTTTCTTGAGGCTGCTTGCCGTGGCTAAAAGCCTACATCTAAAACGCTCTTGTTCGGCGGGGTCTGATGGTATGACGAATTTGTCATCATCGAGGCTTGCCTCGTCTTCGGAGGGAGGCATATAGTTATCATCCTCAACCTCTTGGTCTGCCGCTCTCTCATGAGGGCTGGCTTCTCCATCTTCATGTGCCGAATCTTGCTGAGGTGGGTGTTCTTCAGTGCTATCCAGGGTAGTATTATCTCCCGTGCCAGAATCACCGTTTTCGCTTTGGCGGGATTTAGAGCGGCGCCGCTGAAGCCGGCGCTTTGGCTGTTTCTTGGGGGTGTCGTCCCCCACTGTTCCATCGCCGTCTCCATCTTTTGGAGTGTCCACCATATATATGTCATATAAAGAGGTGGCCTTCCAGCGCCCTACAAGTGCTGGTTCCTGTTCGTCTCCTACATCGTCGTCCATACCGTCGATGTCTTCGGAGCCGAAGTCAAGCATGTCGGTTAAATCGTCGATAGTGGCTACAAAGTGGGTGGTGGGTGGGCTTTGAATTTCTTCGTCGTCTGCATCCCATCCTCGCTGACCGTAATCCGGCCAGGGCTCTCCTGATAAAGAGAGAGACTTAAGAGAATTCAGGATGACGCCAAAAGGCGAGTGTTGAAAGATGTCTGCGGCGGTGAACTCCATTATCGGCGCCCAATCGGATTCGATTGGCAGAGGCGCGGGGGGTTCGGAGTCCGGGGAGGAGTCCGGATCCTCTGAGTCACGGATCATGCAGAGTGCGGGGCTAGCGTTCGGCTCGATCGCCTTTGAGATCGCAGCCCCCGAGGTGGCGTCCAACCGCTCGTCCTCGATTGGCGCAATAGGCTCCAAGTTAGAGGTCGGAACCGATGCGTGTGCGGCCTCCAGGACACTATCCGGAGGCAGAGCTAGATCATGCCCCTCGAGATGGTGCGGCGTGCTTGGCCGTGGCTCGAACCCGTCGAAGATCAAGTCTCCGCGGATGTCAGCCGTGTAGTTTAAGCTTCCAAACCTGACTTGATGGCCAGGGGCGTAGCTTTCGATCTGCTCCAAGTGGCCAAGAGAATTGGCCCACAGAGCGAAGCCGCCGAAGACGAAGATCTGTTCGGGGAGAAAAGTCTCACCCTGGACCGCATCGTTGTTGATGATCAAAGGAGCCATCGGGCCTAAAGGCGACGACACAGAGGAACTCTCAATGAAAGCACCAATGTCGGTGTCAAAACCGGCGGATCTCGGGTAGGGGGTCCCGAACTGTGCGTCTAGGTCAGATGGTAACAGGAGGCAGGGAACACGATGTTTTACCCAGGTTCGGGCCCTCTTGATGGAGGTAAAACCCTACGTCCTGCTTGATTAATATTGAAGATATGGGTAGTACAAGAGTAGATCTACCACGAGATCAAGGAGGCTAAACCCTAGAAGCTAGCCTATGGTATGATTGTTGTCTATGGAGTTGATGAAGTTGTCCTACGGACTAAAACCCTCCGGTTTATATAGACACCGGATAGGGTTAGGGTTACATAGAGTCGGTTACAATGGTAGGAGATCTTGAATATCCGCATCGCCAAGCTTGCCTTCCATGCCAAGGAAAGTCCCATCCGGACACGTGACGTAGTCTTCAATCTTGTATCTTCATAGTCCTGGAGTCCGACTGAAGGTATAGTCCGGCTACCCGAACACCCCCTAATCCAGGACTCCCTCAGCGTCCAACTCCTTCAATTGAAGATTCAGAGTATTCATCTTCGACTGCAACTGTTGTTGCGAGAGTCATTGATGAAGAAGATGATGCCACTTCACTAGCGATGGCTTCACTGCATCACGATGCTGCACCAGACCCGTCTGCACTGCCCAACACCACCGTCGACTGATACGTCTCCAATGTATCTATAATTTTTTATTGTTCCATGCTATTATATTATCCATCTTGGATGTTTTATATGCATTTATATGCTATTTTATAAGATTTTTGGGACTAAGCTATAAAGCTAGAGCCCAGTGCCTGTTTCTGTTTTTTCCTTGTTTTGACTTTTACAGAAAAGGAATACCAAACAGAGTCCAATTGACATGCCAATTTTTGATGATTTTTTATGGACCAAAAGAAGCCCCCAGAGTAAAACAGTTGGGCCAGAAGAGTCCCGGGCCGTCCACGAGGGTGGGGGCGCGCCCTACCCCTCGGGCGCGCCGCCCTATCTCGTAGACGACTCGGGGACCCTCCCGACTTGTTCCCAACGCCAAAATTCCTATAAGTACAAAAACCTCCAGAAAATAACCTAGATCGGGAGCTCCGCCGCCGCAAGCCTCTATAGCCACCGAAAACCAATCTAGACCCACTCCAGCACCCTGTCGAAGGGGGGGATCCCTCACCGGTGGCCATCTTCATCATCCCGGCGCTCTCCATGACGAGGAGGGAGTAGTTCACCCTCGGGGCTGAGGGTATGTACCTGTAGCTGTGTGTTTGATCTCTCTCTCTCTCTCTCTCATGTTCTTGATTCAGCACGATCTTGATGTATCGCGAACTTTGCTATTATAGTTGGATCTTATGATGTTTCTCCCCCTCTATCTCCTTGTGATGAAATGAGTTTTCCCTTTGAAGTTATCTTATCAAATTGAGTCTTTAAGGATTTGAGAACACTTGATGTATGTCTTGCATGTGCTTATCTGTGGTGACAATGGGATATTCACGTGATCCACTTGACGTATGTTTTGGTGATCAACTTGCGAGTTCCGTGACCTCGTGAACTTATGCATAGGGGTTGGCACACGTTTTCGTCTTGACTCTCCGGTAGAAACTTTGGGGATGATACGTCTCCAACATATCTATAATTTATGAAGTATTCATGCTATTATATTATCAACCTTGGATGTTTTATATGCATTTATATGCTATTTTATATGATTTTTGGGACTAACCTATTAACCTAGTGCCCAGTGCCAGTTTCTGTTTTTTCCTTGTTTTTGAGTTTTATAGAAAAGGAATATCAAATGGAGTCCAATTGACGTGCCAATTTTTGACGATCTTTTATGGACCAAAAGAAGACCCTGGAGTAAAAGAGTTGGGCCAGGAGAGTCCTGGGGCGTCCACGAGGGTGGGTGCCCCCCCAGGCGTGTGGTCCTGCCTCGTGGACACCTCAGGCACCTCCTTGACGTGAGAACGATGCCAAAAATTCCTATAAATACAGAAACCTTGGAAAATTAACCTAGATCGGGAGTTCCGCCACCAGAAGGCTCTGTATCCACCGAAAACAAATCTAGGCCCTCTCTGGCACCCTGCCGGAGGGGGCCGTCGTCACCTGAGGGAATGGAGGAGGATCCCGGAGGGGCCATCATCACCATGAAGGCCAAAGACCAGAGGGAGAACCTCTCCCCATCTAGGGGGGAGGCCATGGAGGAGGAAGCACAAGGGGGGGAACCTCTCCTCCTATCTCTCTCGGTGGCACCGGAGTGCCATCGGGAGGGGAATCATCGCCACGGTGATCATCTTCATCAACATCACCATCATCATCATCACCCTCATCTCTTTTACGCGGTCCACTCTCCCGCACCCCGTTGTAATCCCTACTTGAACATGGTGCTTTATGCCACATATTATGATCCAATGATGTGTTGCCATCCTATGATGTTTTGAGTAGATATCTTTTGTCTTTGGGTTGATTGATGATCTAGATTGGTATGAGTTGTATGTTTTACTTTGATGCTGTCCTATGGTGCCCTCCGTGTCGCGCAAGCGTGAGGGGTTCCCGATGTAGGGTGTTGCAATACGTTCATGATTTGCTTATAGTGGGTTGGTGAGTGATTGAAACACAAACCCGAGTAAGGGGGTTGTTGCGTATTTCTCTTTATCATAAAAATACCAAAAATATTATCTTATCATACCTATCAGATCTCACTTTCATAAGTGACCGTGAAGGGATTGATAACCCCTTTATCGCGTTGGTTGCGAGGAGTTTATTTGTTTGTGTAGGTGCAAGGGACTCGTGCCTGGCCTCCTACTGGATTGATACCTTGGTTCTCAAAAACTGAGGGAAATACTTACACTGCTCTGCTGCATCACCCTTTCCTCTTCAAGGGAAAACCAACGCAGTGCTCAAGAGGTAGCAAGATGGATTTCTGGCGCCGTTGCTGGGGAGTCTACGCAAAAGTCAACATACGAAGTACCCATCACAAACCCTTATCTCCCGCATTACATTATTTGCCATTTGCCTCTCGCTTTCCTCTCCCCTACTTCACCCTTGCCGTTTTATTCGCCCTCTCTCTCCGTCCTCCTCCTCTTTCTCTATTCGCCTCTTTTTGCCCGTCTCTTGTTTTCTTGTGTGTTGGATTGCTTGCTTGTCATGATGGCTCTATCTAGATTTGGTGATCTTCACCTTAAAAGGTTAGAAGAGATTGAAAGCAACGTCAGGAGTTTTATGGTCTTACAATTTAAGCATAATAATTTCTTTAGAAATGAGCTTAAAGAACAAAAAAAGCTTTATGGGTTATATGAATAAAGAGCTCGATGATATGTCTAAAGAATTTGATGGTTTGAAATCTCAGATTGGTCATCTTGAGAAGTTAATAGTTGAAGTTTCGGATAAGCAAGCCACCTTAGTTAATAAGATGGTCGCTAAGCCGGAATTTTTTTGGAAGAAAAAGATGAAGATCTAAAATTTATTGATGTGCCCCCTATTAAATCTTTGTTTTGTAATATGAATCTTGATAATGATGGGACTAAATATGATCCACCTTTACCTAGAAGGCGTTCCAAAAATTCAAAGTCTTTAGATCTAGATGCTAAAATTGTTAAAAGTGGGATTGAAGAAGTCAAAACTTTAAATATCGATTAACCCACTATTTTGGATTTCAAGGAATTTTATTATGACAATTGCTCTTTGATAGATTGTATTTCCTTGTTGCAATCCGTGCTAAATTATCCTCATGCTTATAGTCAAAATAAAGGCTTTAACAAACATATCGTTGATGCTTTGATGCAATCTTATGAAGAAAAACTTGAGTTGGAAGTTTCTATCCCTAGAAAACTTTATGATGAGTGGAACCTACTATTAAAATTAAAGATCATGAGTGCTATGCTTTGTGTTATTTGGGTGCTAGTGTTTCCACGATTCCTAAGACTTTGTGTGATTTGCTAGGTTTCCGTGATTTTGATGATTGCTATTTAAACTTGCACCATGCGGATTCCACTATCAAGAAACCTATGGGAAGGATTAATGATGTTCTTATTGTTGCAAATAGGAATTATGTGCCCATCGATTTTATTGTTCTTGACATAGATTGCAATCCTTCATGTCCTATTATTCTTGGTAGACCTTTCCTTAGAACGATTGGTGCAATTATTGATATGAAGGAAGGGAATATTAGATTCCAATTTACGTTAAGGAAAGGCATGGAACACTTCCATAGAAAGAAAATTAAATTACCATATGAATCCATTATGAGAGCCACTTATGGATTGCCTACCAAAGATGACAATACCTAGATCTATCTTCGCTTTTATGCCTAGCTAGGGGCGTTAAACGATAGCGCTTGTTGGGAGGCAACCCAATTTTATTTTTATTCCTTGCTTTTTGCTCCTGTTTAGTAACAAAATAATTTATCTAGCCTGTGTTTTGGTTGTGTTTTTTCTGTTTAATTAGTGTTTGTGCCAAGTAGAACCGTTGGGAAGACTTGGGGAAAGTCTTTTTAATCTTGCTGTAAAAAACAGAAACTTTAGCGCTCACGAGAATTGCTGTCATTTTTATTTGGAAAGTTCTATTTACTTAATTATTTTTGAAGATGATTAATAGATAAATTCCTCACGTCCAGAAATTTATTTTAGAATTTTTGGGGTTCCAGATCTTGCGTTAGCTACAGATTACTACAGACTGTTCTGTTTTTGACAGATTCTGTTTTTCGTGTGTTGTTTGCTTATTTTAATGAATCTATGGCTAGTAAAATAGTTTATAAGCCATTGATAAGTTGGAATGCAGTAGTTTTAACACCAATATAAATAAAGAATGAGTTCATTACATTACCTTGAAGTGGTGTTTTGTTTCCTTTCGCTAACGGAGCTCACGAGATTTTCTACTTTAAGTTTTGTGTTGTGAAGTTTTCAAGTTTTGGGTAAAGATTTGATGGATTATGGAACAAGGAGTTGCAAGAGCCTAAGCTTGGGGATGCCCATGGCACCCCAAGGTAAAATACAAGGACACCAAAAAGCCTAAGCTTGGGGATGCCCCGGAAGGCATCCCCTATTTTGTCTTCGTTCATCGATAACTTTACTTGGAGCTATATTTTTATTCGCCACATGATATGTGTTTTTCTTGGAACGTCTTGTATGATTTGAGTCTTTGCTTTTTAGTTTACCACAATCATCCTTGCTGCACACACCTTTTGAGAGACACACACATGAATTGGAATTTATTAGAATACTCTATGTGCTTCACTTATAAGCTTGGGGATGCCCATGGCACCCCCAAGATAATCTAAGGACACCTAAAAGCCAAAGCTTGGGAATGCCCCGGAAGGCATCCCCTCTTTCGTCTACTTCCATCGGTAACTTTACTTGGAGCTATATTTGTATTTACCACATGATATGTGTTTTGCTTGGAGTGTATTGTATTATTTGAGTATTTATTTTTTAGTTTTCCACAATCATCCTTGCTGTACACACCTTTTGAGAGAGACACACATGATTCGGAAATTGTTAGAATACTCTATGTGCTTCACTTATATCTTTTGAGTTATATAGTTTTTTCTCTAGTGCTTCACTTATATCTTTTAGAGCTCGTTGGTGGATTTGTTTTATAGAAACCATTGTTCTCTCATGCTTCACTTAGATTATTTTGAGAGTCCTACAAAACAGCATGGTAAATTGCTTTAATTATGTTAGGCATTCAAGATTAATAATAAAATTTTCTTACGAGTGTGTTGAATACTATGAGAAGTTTGATACTTGATAATTGTTTTGAGATATGGAGATGGTGATATTAGAGTCATGCTAGTTGAGTGGTTGTGAATTTGAGAAATACTTGTGTTAAAGTTTGTGATTCCCGTAGGATGCACGTATGGTGAACCATTATGTGATGAAGTCGGAGCATGATTTATTTATTGATTGTCTTCCTTATGAGTGGCGGTCGGGGACGAGCGATGGTCTTTTCCTACCAATCTATCCCCCTAGGAGCATGCGCGTAATACTTTGCTTTGATAACTTGTAGATTTTTGCAATAAGTATATGAGTTCTTTATGAATAATGTTGAGTCCATGAATCATACGCACTCTCACCCTTCCACCATTGCTAGCCTCTCTAATACTGCGAACCTTTCGCCGGTATCATACACCCACCATATACCTTCCTCAAAACAGCCACCATACCTACCTATCATGGCATTTCCATAGCCATTTCGAGATATATTGCCATGCAACTTACCACCATTCCGTTTACTATGACACGCTCCATCATTGTCATATTGCTTTGCGTGATCATGTAGTTGACATTGTATTCGTGGCAAAGCCACCGTTCATAATTCTTTCATACATGTCACTCTTGATTCATTGCATATCTCAGTACACCGCCAGAGGCATTCACATAGAGTCATATTTTGTTCTAAGTATTGAGTTGTAATTGTTAAATTGTAAGTAAATAAAAAAGTGTGATGATCATCATTTTTAGAGCATTGTCCCAAGTGAGGAAAGGACGATGGAGACTATGATTCCCCCACAAGTCGGGTTGAGATTCCGGGCAAAAAAACAGTGGCCATAAAAAATAGAAAAGGCCCAAATAAAAAAATGAGAGAAAAACAGAGAAGGTACAATGCTACTATCCTTTTACCACACTTGTGCTTCAAAGTAGCACCAAGATCTTCATAGAGAGTCTCCTATGTTATCACTTTCATATACTAGTGGGAATTTTTCATTATAGAACTTGGCTTGTATAATCCAATGATGGTCTTCCTTAAAATGCCCTAGATCTTCGTGATCAAGAAAGTTGGATGCACACCCACTTAGTTCTTTTTTGTTGAGCTTTCATATACTTATAGCTCTAGTGCATCCGTTGCATGGCAATCCCTACTCACTCACATTGATATCTATTAATGGGAATCTCCATAGCTCATTGATACGCCTAGTTGATGTGACACTATCTTCCCCCATTTTGTCTTCTCCACAACCACCATTCTATTCCACCTATAGTGTTATGTCCATGGCTCACGCTCATGTATTGCGTGAAGATTGAAAAAGTTTCAGAACACTAAAAGTATGAAACAATTGCTTGGCTTGTCATCGGGGTTGTGCATGATTTAAATATTTTGTGTGGTGAAGATGGAGCATAGCCAGACTATATGATTTTGTAGGGATAACTTTCTTTGGCCATGTTATTTTGAAGAGACATAATTGCTTAAGTTAGTATGCTTGAAGTATTATTATTTCTATGTCAATATTGAACTTTTGTCTTGAATCTTTCAGATCTGAATATTCATACCACAATTAAGAAGAATCACATTGACATTATGCCAAGTAGCATTCCACATCAAAAATTCTGTTGTTATCATTTACCTACTCGAGGACGATTAGGAATTAAGCTTAGGGATGCTTGATATGTCTCCAACGTATCTATAATTTTTTATTGTTCCATGCTATATTATATCCTGTTTTGGACATTATTGGGATTTATTATACACTTTTATATTATTTTTGGGACTAACCTATTAACCGGAGGCCCAGCCCAGAATTGTTGTTTTTTGCCTGTTTCAGAGTTTCGCAGAAAAAGAATATCAAACGGAGTCCAAACGGAATGAAACCTTCAGGAACGTGATTTTCGGAACAAACATGATCCAGAGGACTTGGACCCTACATCAAGACATCAACCAGGAAGGCACGAGGTAGGGGGCACGGCTACCCCCCTCCTCCCAGGCGCGCCCTCCACCCTCGTGGGGCCCACGTTGCTCCACCGACGTACTTCTTCCTCCTATATATATACCTACGTCCCCCAAACTAGTAGAGACGGAGCCAAAACCCTAATTCCACTGCCGTAACTTTCTGTATCCAGGAGATCCCATCTTGGGGCCTTTTCCGGAGCTCCGCCGGAGGGGGTATCGATCACGGAGGGCTTCTACATCAACACCATAGCCTCTCCGATGAAGTGTGAGTAGTTTACTTCAGACCTTCGGGTCCATAGTTATTAGCTAGATGGCTTCTTCTCTCTCTTTGGATCTCAATACAAAGTTCTCCCCCTCTCTTGTGGAGATCTATTTGATGTAATCTTCTTTTGCGGTGTGTTTGTTGAGATCGATGAATTATGGGTTTATGATCAAGTTTATCGTTGAACAATATTTGAATCTTCTCTGAATTCTTTTATGTGTGATTGGTTATCTTTGCAAGTCTCTTCAAATTATTAGTTTAGTTCGGCCTACTAGATTGATCTTTCTTGCAATGGGAGAAGTGCTTAGCTTTGGGTTCAATCTTGCGGTGTCCTTTCCCAGTGACAGTAGGGGCAGCAAGGCACGTATTGTATTGTTGCCATCGAGGATACCAAGATGGGGTTTATATCATATTGCATGAGTTTATCCCTATACACCATGTCATCTTGCTTAACGCATTACTCTGTTCTCTTGAACTTAATACTCTAGATGCATGCTGGATAGCGGTCGATGTGTGGAGTAATAGTAGTAGATGCAGGCAGGAGTCAGTCTACTTGTCTCGGACGTGATGCCTATATACATGATCATACCTAGATATTCTCATAACTATGCTCAATTCTGTCAATTGCTCAACAGTAATTTGTTCACCCACTATAATACTTATGCTCTCGAGAGAAGCCACTAGTGAAACCTATGGCCCCGGGTCTATTTCCATCATATTAATCTTCCAATACTTAGTTATTTCCTTTGCCATTTATTTTACTTGCATCTTCATTTCTCTTTATCATAAAATACCAAAAATATGGCCCCCGGATCTCACTTTCGTAAGTGACCGTGAAGGGACTGACAACCCCTTTATCACGTTGGTTGCGAGGAGTTTATTTGTTTGTGTAGGTGCGAGGGACTTGTGTGTGGCCTCCTACTGGATTGATACCTTGGTTCTCAAAAACTGAGGGAAATACTTATGCTACTCTGCTGCATCACCCTTTCCTCTTCAAGGGAAAACCAACGCAGTGCTCAAGAGGCTGCATCACCCTTGGCACGATCTTGATGTATCGCGAGCTTTGCTATTATAGTTGGATCTTATGATGTTTCTCCCCCTCTATCTCCTTGTGATGAACTAACTTTTCCCTTTGGAGTTATCTTATCGGATTAAGTCTTTAAAGATTTGAGAACACTTGATGTATGTCTTGCATGTGCTTATCTGTGGTGACAATGGGATATTCATGTGATCCACTTGATGTATGTTTTGGTGATCAACCTGCGAGTTCCGTGACCTCGTGAACTTATGCATAGGGGTTGGCACACGTTTTCGTCTTGACTCTCTAGTAGAAACTTTGGGGCACTCTTTGAAGTTCTTTCTGTTGGTTGAATAGATGAATCTGAGATTGTGTGATGCATATCGTATAATCATACCCATGGATACTTGAGGTGACATTGGAGTATCTAGGTGACATTAGGGTTTTGGTTCATTTGTGTCTTAAGGTGTTATTCTGGTACGAACTCTAGGATAGATCGAACGGAAAGAATAGCTTTGTGTTATTTTACTATGGACTCTGGAATAGATCGGTCAAAAAGAATAACTTTGAGGTGGTTTCGTACCCTACAATAATATCTTCGTTTGTTCTCCGGTGTTAGTGAATTTGGAGTGACTCTTTGTTGCATGTTGAGGGATATTTATATGATCCAATTGTATTATTATTGTTGAGAGAACTTGCACTAGTGAAAGTATGAACCCTAGGCCTTGTTTCAACGCATTGCAATACCGTTGGTGCTCACTTTTATCATTAGTTATCTTGCTGTTTTTCTATTTTTATATTACAAAAACCTTTATCTACCATCCATATTTCACTTGTATCACCATCTCTTCGCCGAACTAGTGCACCTATACAATTTACCATTGTATTGGGTGTGTTGGGGACACAAGAGACTCTTTGTTATTTGGTTGCAGGGTTGCTTGAGAGAGACTATCTTCATCCTACGCCTCCCACGAATTGATAAACCTTAGGTCATCCACTTGAGGGAAATTTTCTACTGTCCTACAAACCTCTGCACTTGGAGGCCCAACAACGTCTACAAGAAGAAGGTTGTGTAGTAGACATCATCGACCCAGCCGCACCAACATCTTCATCACCTGAGAGCGATTAGACACTCTATGTCTTCAAACTTTTTGATGTCGGTGTCAAAACCGGCGGATCTCGGGTAGGGGGTCCCGAACTGTGCATCTAAGGCGGATGCTAACAGGAGGCGGGGGACACGATGTTTACCCAGGTTCGGGCCCTCTCGATGGAGGTAATACCCTACTTCCTGCTTGATTGATCTTGATGATATGAGTATTACAAGAGTTGATCTACCACGAGATCGTAGAGGCTAACCCTAGAAGCTAGCCTATGGTATGATTGTATGTTGTCCTACGGACTAAACCCTTCGGTTTATATAGACACCGGAGGGGGCTAGGGTTACACAAGGTCGGTTACAAGGGTGGAGATATACATATCTGTATTGCCTAACTTGCCTTCCGCGCCAAGTAGAGTCCCATCCAGACACGGGACGAAGTCTTCAATCTTGTATCTTCATAGTCCAACAGTTCGGCCAAAGGATATAGTCCGGCTGTCTGGAGACCCCCTAATCCAGGACTCCCTCAGTAGCCCCCGAACAAGGCTTCAATGACGTTGAGTCCGGCGCGCAGTATTGTCTTCGGCATTGCAAGGCGGGTTCTTCTCCAAATCTTGAATATCTGTTAAGTAGTGTCCGGCTCTCATAAATGTTGGACTTCTTGGCTTCTGCACCCAATAAGGGCTATCTTCCACGTGTCGAGCGAATGCGAGGAGCCATGGCGTTTTTACATTCGCCCCCCTAGCCAAGTAAATAAATCGTCTATTAAAGGGATGGGGATTCTTAGATCCAATCCACACCATCTTCCCACAGCGAGAAAAAAACCATTCCATCATGGCCAGCCACCGCAGCTCCTCCTCTCGCTCCCATAGCCCGAAGCCCGGCGATTGGGAGAAGTGTTCCGTCCCGCACGGCCGATTAGTAGAGTTGCAGACCCAGGGATTTCTCCCTCCGGCGTATATGGTCCCCGTCCGAGCCGGGCTCGCCACTTATAATGGCGAGGAGCAAGCAGAGAGCTTCCCCAATCCCTCCAAGGGGGAGTGGGTATGCCTTGTCCCTTACTTACTATGGGGACTCGGATTTCCAATTCATCCGTTCCTCTGCGGACTCCTGGAGTTTTACGGCCTCCAGTTGCATAATTTCACCCCTGCTTCCATATCACACATCACCGGCTATGTTGCCATTTGCGAGTTGTTTTTGGTTGCGAGGCTCATTTCGTGCTATGGAAAAGGCTATTCTGCCTTGTGCCCCGCACACAGAAGGGGTCACTTTATCAAGTGGGCGGAGCCGAAATATGGCACATCGCTGAGACCGGATACCCGTCCGGTACTCCAAAGAAGACGTCCGAAGACTGGCCTTCGGAGTGGTTTTACATGGAGGACGTCCCTCTTCCAGACCCTGTTCGGCGGGGTCTTCCTGAGTTCGACAATGCTCCTCTGAAGAAACGTCAAAGTTGGTGCCCACGGAGCCCCGAGGAAGAAGATAACCGAGAAGTCCTTTATCCGATGAACCGGATAAAAGCGTTGGCTCAATCGGGGTTGACAATAATCGAGGCTATGTCAATATGCATAATGCGGGGGGTGCAACCACTTCAATATCGAGGGCACCCCCTGTGGTGTTTTACCGGGGAAGACGATGCCACCCGTTGCGAGCGCAAGGGACCGGACTCACCTGCTGCTTTAGCAAAAGTTCTGTCCGAGTTGTTCAAGGAAGAGGAAGAGGAGTTCATCCACATTAAACCACGGGACGGATTCTCCATGTACAACCCTCCAAGCTGGGTGAGTTGTACCCTTCTCACTCTCAACCTTCCCACACTCTTCATCATCGGTACTCACCTTGCCATTTCACGGTAGGAACTGCTAAAAGCGATAAAGGAGGTCAACAGCCCAGCTCCACAACCCGAGGACCCTGGCCGGGCCCTCGATCCCGGACTTGAAGAGGATCCGGACATATTCATGGAGCTGATAGACATGCAATTCTATCAATTGAGCTGCGATGACACCATGGTGGCCATAACGGACGACTATCCGGGACTACTCCCTGCGTCACACATAAGAAAAACCAAAGTCCCAACTCCCAAAAAAGGATCCCCTTTTATGCACTTCACCTACCGTACACGTATGGTGTCTTACAGGGAAGGCCTTCGGGACGCCATGCCGAACCTGCAGCAACTCGCCAACAAGAGGCACTGAAGCCGGGTAGGCAAAAAAGGAAGGCGGTCAGGACGGATACGCCAGCACTGAGGTATAACACAAAACCTCATTCTGTGGTCGTCATCTTGCTTAAAATATAATGGCATTCGTGTTTCTTAGAAAAAAACGCCCACCGGACTATATTCGGAGAGGCTGCCGATCATGCCTCGACTAGTCGGGCTCCAGGGCCGGACATAGAGGCGGAAGATAATGCGAGGCAGACGCCGGATGTTCCTCCTACAGAGACTGCGGACAGACTATCCGCTACGAATTCCGAAGTCGAGAGCGCCATGAATCACAGGCGTCGCCAGGCCGTACTCCGTGACGCTTGTTTCTCACCAGAGGCATTTGATGCCTTCAATTCCGGAGATACGTACATCCATGCTGCTCAAAATGGTCTAGCCGGAGCCACGGATCAGTATGTAAGGGATATACAGGTAAGTAAATCTGACGATTATATGTATTAGTAGCCCCTGAGACTTGAAACAGTTGACACAACTAATTTAAGGATCATTTATTTGAGTAGGTTCTTACGGAGAAGAATTCCCAATTGTCTCAAGAGCTGGAAGAGTGCAAGGCCCAGCTAGGGGCCGCTGTTGCCGTGTTGAGAGAGTCCGAGAAGGGTCCCTCTGGTAACACATGTTTCCCTTGCAAAGAAGACATGTACCAGGTAGTATGCGGCATGTATGCAAATCTAACAATAGATGTTGCGGGTGACCCTGGAGTGAGTCCGGAGGCCGTAGTGGTGAATGTGGCACGTGCTGATCGACAGCTAAATGCTAGTGAGCGCGTGCTTATGCGAGTCAGGCAAGAGAAAAACAATCTCCAAGATGCCAATACCCGGCTGGGCGAGGAACTGAAAGATGTCCGGGCCCAGCTGGCGGACTCCATAAAGGAGAATAAGCGGCTTCGGCGCGGCATTTTTAGTAAGTGCTTGAACAAACTTTTAAAGGAGTTCGGCGACGAAGCCGACTAATAGAGTTGTGTCTACAGGTATGCTGACGGGTCGTCCCGCAGAAGAGATGCCCGGGTCTTCGGGCGATCTTCTACCAGAGCTCTCACAACTGCATGAGCAAGTTTGGCAGGTGATGCAGGGTATTGCCCAAGCCTTGTGGCCGTCCGCATACCTACCAAGAGGCATGGGAGAGCTTGTAGAGAAGCTCAAGGGGGCACGGCGGCGCTTCCGATTATGGAAGATATCAGCTTGCCAACAAGGTGCAAGGGAATCCTGGGCTATGGTGAAGACACGGTACACCAAAGCGGACCCAAACCACATGGCCGAGGTCGGACCTGTGGGGCCTGTTGGGAAGGAGATCCCCCTCAGTTTAGTGTATGATCAAGTAGAATTAGCCACAAAGTATTCACAATAGGATTGTAGGCTAGACAACCTGTTGGATGGTATAGAAGAAGAATTGAATCAGTCTTAGTGACTGTGTACTTCAAGTGACATATGTAATGTCCCTAGCCGGATTGTAAATCATTTGTCATGGCAGACGTTTTCGCTTCGACCTCTGGACCCGATAGTCCGGAGTGTATCCGAATACCTGCTCGATTATATGAAAACCAGGGTATGCATGGAAACCAGGCGTAGGGGTCATAAGTGCTTGAAAAGACAAGTACCCAACTAGCTATGTTATATTACATGGGTACTAAGAAACATCTTCCAGGGAGAATAGTTCCGTTAAGGGTTCCTTTCCCTGGGTACGCATGCCCTAATGTGCATGTCCGAACTGCGAAAAGGAACGCAGGCTGTAAACATCTAGGGGCATTTTTCCAAATTAAATAAAAGTCATCTTATCTTCGCCGACCGAATATTCCCTTAAGAACGCTAGCTTTCGGCTTCACCCAGTCCGAGGTACACATTCGGCTGACCCGACAGTAGCAATCGCGGAGGTGCTCCCCTTATGCCCTAGCCAAATTAACGGGAATGTAGGGCATAAATACAAGAGCCATGCAACCCAGCTTGGCCAAAACTTAAGTCATATCGATGCATATAATGGTGAAAAAGGTACATGCGGAAGAATGACACATGTGCGGGACATAAAGCCCAGAAAAATAATTATATTAAGCTTCTGTGTAAGAAGCCCCCAGGTATAATGAGCACGGCAAGCGCGGCGCGATTGTGCAATCATGACACAAGTTTAGCCTTTTAGGGCCGGGATGAGAAAAAAAGAGAGGAAGAGATAAAAAAGACAGATATGCAAAAAAATTGACGGGGTGAGGAGATGAACATATAGTCCGGCGCTAGGCGTAGAATCTTCGGAGTCTGGCTGCGTTTCATGGGTTTGGCTCGATTCGATTATCCAATGCATCCCGCAGACGGTACGTTCCACCGGTCAGAACCTGGTCAATAATGAAGGGACCTTCCCATTTGGGCTTGAGCTTGTTCTTTTTCTTCTCCGGCAGGCGTAGAACTAGTTTGTCAACGTTGTAGGTTTTGGCCCGTACTTCTCTGTTGTGATACCTTCGAGCCTGTTGCTGATAAAATGCGGAACGGGCCTTTGCCACATCGCGCTCCTCCTCTAGGGCGTCCAAACTGTCCTGCCGATCGAGCTCGGCCTCTTTTTCTTCGTACATGCGCACTCGAGGTGAGTCATGAATTATGTCGCAAGGCAGAACCGCCTCTGCGTCGTACACCATAAAGAACGGTGTGTATCCGGTAGTGCGGTTCGGTGTGGTCCGCAGCCCCCATAGTAGAGAGTCGAGCTCCTCTACCCAGTGCGTGTTTGATTCCGTTAAGGACCGCACTAGTCTGGGTTTAATGCCGCTCATGATAAGACCATTTGCTCTCTCAACTTGACCGTTAGTTTGCGGGTGATAGACAGAAGCATAGTCGAGCTTGATGCCCATATTGCTGCACCAGAGTTTCACCTCGTCGGCTGTAAAATTCGTCCTGTTGTCAGTGATGATACTGTGGGGGACGCCATAACGGTGTACAACCCCAGATATGAAGTCTATCACTGGTACAGTTTCAGCCATTTGGACAGGTTTGGCTTCTATCCATTTGGTGAATTTGTCCACCATGACCAGTAAGTATTTTTTTCTTATGGGTTCCCCCTTTAAGGGGTCCGACCATGTCAAGCCCCCAGACTGCAAAGGGCCAAGTGATGGGGATTGTTTGGAGGGCGGTGGGCGGCATATGGCTTTGGTTTGCAAAAAGCTGGCAACTGACGCAATGTTGGACCAAATGATGCGCATCTGTCCGGGCCGTCGGCCAATAAAAACCTATACGGAAGGCCTTGCTTACAAGGGCCCGGGCTGCAGCGTGGTGGCCGCCGAGTCCGGCATGGATTTCTGCCAAAAGCTTCCGCCCTTCCTCTTCGGAGATGCACCTTTGAAGGACTCCGGTAGTGCTTTTCTTATAAAGCTCTCCCTCGTGGACCTTGTAGGATTTAGATCGCCGCACTATGCAGCATGCCTCATTTTGGTCTTCGGGTAGTTCCTGCCTGGTTAGGTAGGCCAGGAATGGCTCTGTCCAGGGGGTAATGACGGCCATTATTACATGGGCCGAAGGTGTAATTTCAATGGCAGAGCCTCCGATTGTGTCAGAGTGTTCGGTATCTAGTGTTGTGACCGGGTCCGGGTTCTTTTTGCCGGTGTCCCCTTCCCATACCACGGATGGCTTAAATAGCTTTTCCAGGAAGATGTTAGGTGCGACAGGGTCGCACTTAGCGCCGAGACGGGCGAGGATATTCGCCGCCTGATTATTTTCCCAGGCCACATGGTGGAATTCAAGCCCCTCAAACCGAGCTGACATTTTGAGAACGATGTTGCGATATGCCGCCATTTTCGGATCCTTGGCATCGAAGTCTCCATTTATTTGGGATATTGCAAGGTTTGAATCCCCACGCACCTCAAGGCGTTGAATGCCCATGGAAACTGCCATCCGGAGACCGTGCAATAGGGCCTCGTATTCGGCTACATTATTGGAGTCTGTGTATAGTATTTGGAGTATGTATTGAACTGTATCTCCGGTGGGGGACGTCAGGACGACGCCAGCCCCTAGACCAACCAGCATTTTAGAGCCGTCGAAGTGCATGATCCAATTGGAGTACGCGCCATACTCTTTAGGGAGTTCGGCTTCTGTACATTCGGAGATGAAATCAGCCAGCACTTGCGACTTGATGGCTCGTCATGGTTTGTATGTTATGTCGAACGGGAGGAGCTCGATGGCCCATTTGGCAATCCGGCCCGTGGCATCGCGGGTGTTTATTATGTCGTTGAGTGGTACTTTAGAGGCCACCGTGATTGAACACTCTTGAAAGTAGTATCGTAATTTCTGGGATGCCATGAATACCGCATATGCAATCTTTTGGTAATGTGGGTACTGTAATTTGCATGGAGTGAGGATGGTAGATACATAGTATACCGGCTTTTGAAGTGGGAATTTATGTCCATATGTCTCTCATTCGATGACAAGCACTGCACTTACAACTTGGTGCGTTGCCGCTATATATAATAGCATTGGTTCGCCGACATTTGGTGCGGCCAAGATTGGGTTGGTGGCCAGGATGGCTTTTATGTCTTCCAATCCGGCCGTGGCTGCGTCCGTCCACTCGAAGTGTTCGGTGCGCCACACATCCAGTTAACTTCTGTATTTGCTTGAGGTCGGTTGGGATATCCAACTGCGACAGAGCTCGGATTTTAGCCGGATTTGCTTCAATTCCTCTACTGGAGATGATGAAGCCCAGGAGTTTTCCGGCGGGTACGCCGAAAACACATTTTTCCGGATTGAGCTTAATGTCGTTTGTTCGGAGATTGGCGAACGTGAGCCTCAAGTCATCTATTAAGGAGTTGAAGTGTCTGGTTTTAATGACCACATCGTCTACGTATGCCTCCACTGTCTTGCCGATCTGCTTTTCCAGACATGTCTGAATCATGCGCTGATATGTTGTGCCGGCGTTTTTGAGCCCGAAGGGCATTGTGTTAAAACAGAAGGGGCCATATGGAGTGATAAATGCCGTTGCAGCTTGATCGGACTCCGCCATCTTAATCTGGTGGTAACCGGAGTATGCGTCGAGGAAGCACAATGATTCGTGTCCTGCAGTAGCGTCGATGATTTGATCGATGTGAGGGAGGGGAAGGGATCCTTTGGGCAAGCCTTATTAAGGTCTTTGAAGTCGACGCATAGCCGCCAGGATTTGTCCTTCTTTGGTACCATCACCAGGTTTGCTAGCCAGTCCGGATGTTTTATTTCTCTAATGAATCCAGCCTCTAGTAGCTTGGCTAGCTCTTCTCCCATGGCTTGTCGCTTAGGTTCAGAGAAACGCCGAAGAGTCTACTTGGCCGGCTTGAATCCTTTTAGAACATTAAGGCTATGCTCGGCCAATCTGCGAGGGATTCCTGGCATGTATGAAGGATGTCAGGCGAATATGTCCCAATCCTCGCGCAGAAACTCCCGTAGTGCGGTGTAACGCCCTCGATGTGGCTATATCTCCCACGTGTCGAAGCACGACTTAGAGGCATAACCGCATTGAAAGCAATGTCGCACGTGAGGTAATCTTCACACAACCCATGTAATACATAAGGGAAAAAGATACATAGTTGGCTTACAATCGCCACTTCACACAATACCTGAATAAAGCATTACATCATCCAGATACAATCAAGGTCCGACTACGGAACCAAAATAAAAGAAGACTACCCCAAAAGCTACACAGATCCCCGATCGACCCCAACTGGGCTCCACTACCGATCAACTAGAACGAAACAACACAAAGGACAAGATCTTCATCGAGCTCCTCCTTGAGCTTGGTTGCGTCGTCTGCACGGTTCAACGGCACCTGCAAGCTGGTTTTGGAAGTATCTATGAGTCACAGGGACTCAGCAATCTCACACCCTCGCGATCAAGACTATTTAAGCTTATAGGAAGGGTAAAAGGTATGAGGTGGAGCTGCAGAAAGCGACTAGCATATTTGGTGGCTAACATATACGCAAAAGAGAGTGAGAAGAGAAGGCAAAGCACGTTCAAGAAATCTATGATCAAGAAGTGAACCTAGAACAACCTACGTCAAGCATTACTCCAACACCGTGTTCACTTCCCGGACAACGCCGGAAAGAGACCATCACAGTTACACACACGGTTGATGTGTTTTAATTAATATCAACTTCAGGTTTTCTACAACCGGACATTAACAAATTCCCATCTGCCCATAACCGCGGGCACGGCTTTCGAAAGTTCAAATCCCTGCAGGGGTGTCCCAACTTAGCCCATCACAAGCTCTCACGGTCAACGAAGGATATTCCTTCTCCCAAGACAATCCGATCAGACTCGGCATCCAGGTTACAAGACATCTCGGCAATGGTAAAACAAGTCCAGCAACACTGCCCGAATGTGCCGACAAATCCTGATAGGAGCTGCACATATCTCGTTCTCAGGGCACACTCAGATGAGACTAGCTACGAGTAAAACCAACCCTCAAGTTTCCCCGAGGTGGCCCCGCAGGCAGCTCAGTTTGGACCAACACTCAGAGGAGCACTGGCCCGGGGGGTTAAAATAATGATGACCCTTGAGTCTGCAGAACCCAAGGGAAAGAAAATGCTAGGAGGCAAATGGTAAAACTAATGTTGGGCATTGCTGGAGGAGTTTTATTCAAGGCGAACTGTCAAGGGGTTCCCATTATAACCCAACCGTGTAAGGAACGCAAAATCCGGGAACATAACACCGATATGACGGAAACTAGGGCGGCAAAAGTGGAACAAAACACCAGGCATAAGGCCGAGCCTTCCACCCTTTACCAAGTATATAGATGCATTAACTAAATAAGAGATATTGTGATATCCCAACAAAAATATCCATGTTCCAACAAGGAACAAACTCCAATCTTCACCTGCAACTAACAATGCTATAAGAGGGGCTGAGCAAAGCGGTAACATAGCCAAACAACGGTTTGCTAGGACAAGGTGGGTTAGAGGCTTGGTTTAACAATATGGGAGGCATGATATAGCAAGTGGTAGGTATCGCAGCATAGGCATATCAAAAGAGCGAGCAACTAGCAATCAAAGATAGAAGTGATTTCGAGGGTATGGTCATCTTACCTGAAATCCCGCAAGGAAGAAGAATGAGTCCATGAAGAAGACAAACGGACGTAGTCGAACAGGTCCTCACAAAAGCGACGTAATCGGAACCAACCCGAAGAAGCAACACCGGAAAGAAGCACACAACATAGTAAACAACCAACACATGAACATGGCATGATATGCGGGATGCGTGATGCGGTGCGTATGCATGATTTGGAAAGGAATGATTGAACCTAGCCTCAACTTGGAAAACCAAAAGTGCCACTGGAAAGGGGAGATGATTTCGGTTGAAATCAATATAAAGATCACCGGAATCGGATGCACGGTTTGGAAATGGCAAGCAAAACAAATATGGCACCGTTCTGCGATAAACATCAAGTGACCATCTAAATGCATCAAGATAAACATGCTACAGCACTCAAACATGGCAACAAAATACATGGCAGGGATCCACTCATGATGCTTGACAAAAGATGAACACTGAGCTATGGCTAATTCACTCAATAGCAGGTTCAAATCAGCATGGCAAAAGAGCAAATGATAACAGGTTTCAGACTTAGTGAAATTAACACAAGTCTGGAATTTATCATCAGGAAGCACACTTTAGAGCATGAAAACTACAAGCTACAGGAACTCAACATGGCAAGTCAAGGCATGGCATGAAGATACTCAAAGCACTTAACAAAAGTCCCTTAGTGACCTTGAGCCAAAGGGGATCAGAAAATACAATTGCAAGCATGTGAACATGGCAAAAACATAAATAGATTTAGACTTAGTGAAAAACTGGAGCATGCAAAACAGATTAATGAGTAGGCATGTTTACGAGCTCGATGCACTCACTATAGAGCATGGCATGACAAACTAAGCACACACCCATCAAGAATACATGGCATAGAAGCTATACATGGCAGGAACAACAACATAGCATGCACGGATCAATAACAACAAGCCCGGCAAAATCGCTAAACATGTTAACAATCTGCCAGGAACATTTTATAGCAAAAGTAGAGCTTGATTGACTAAAGCTAGGGTGCTCCATAAATGCAAACAAAGACATGGATGGATAGATCACCACAATATTAACAAAACATCCATACTGATCATCCTCAAAAGAGGCACGGGTCACTAGGAAACAATATGAACATATGGCATAACAACGAAAACAGGACAAGGACTTAGTGAAATTCTAAGTCCCTGAAATCAGCATCACCGATTATGCTACTTTGCAAGCTTGTGCTAGTCACCACATAGATCACAAAAATACATGGCATACACCCCTGTAAAGATGGCATGGCATATAACAAAACACATGTAGAGCTCGGGGTCATAGCATGCACACATTAATCATGGAAAAATGACAAAAGGCCATTTGCTGAAACAGATCTGACATAATCATCACATAGCCCTCTTCCAACAGCATTTCAGGCACCAAGATGAGCCCAAATGAAAACATTGCAATGAGATGAAATGATGTACTTGTCGAGATGAACATTTTGATATGCTACATGCATGAATCGGAGCTACGATGACAGAGTTATGATGCGATGAAGTATGCTCAAAATGTATGGATTCGGGGACTTAGTCGTTTCCAGGAAAACAAATATGAGAGCGCTAGATAACTAAACAGCACCCGGGGCGGGGAATAGCCGAGGCTGCTCACCTAGCGGGCCAGGCCCAGAAGGACAGAGAGGTAGGCCGAGGCGGGCCGGCTGGAGCTGGGCCTGGGAGGCCAAGGCCCACGCGGCCACGCACGGTCAACGGGGAGGAGATCGGGCTCCTCCCGATCCAGTCTGGACAACGAGCGGAGGCGCTCTCCGGCGAGGGCGGCGCGGTGCCGATGGTGGATGGAGCCGGGGATGAAGGCGCGGGGATGAGGCCGGCGAATCTGCAGCTGCGGGATCCATTCCTGGGGTCAGCGGGACTCGACGGCGCCGGTGACGAGGAGATCGGGAGCTCGGGCTCCCTGGCCGTCCATGGCGCGACGAAGGCGGAACCGAGGTGGCGGCGAGGTGCAGAAACCGAGGTGGTGGCGAGGCTTGCCGGCGACGCGGGCAGAGGCGCGAGGAGGCGGGCGCAGAGGGCGGCGCACGCGGCGGGATCAGGGGCCCGGTTCGGCCCCGCGCGGGCCGGATCTGGGTTCGGCGGGCCCCGGCGGTGAAGTGGGCGCAACGGGGACAGGTGGCGGCCTCCGGTTGGACGAGGGCGGCGGCGGGGTGACGTGGCAAGCCCTGATTGGCCGGGGTGACGCGTCCAGCGGACATGTCCGACGCGGGATGGACGTGTCCGGTGGCGCGAGGAGGAAGACGCTAGGGTTCATCCGCGAATTTTTCGGGGAGGCACACATATAAATAGGTAGAGGGAGCTAGGAGAGTCCAAATGAGGTGCGGTTTTCGGCCACGCGATCGTGATCGAATGCTCTAGATGATGGAGGAGGTTTAGGTGGGTTTTGGGCCACTTTGGAGGGGTGTTGGGCTGCAACACACACGAGGCCTTTTCGGTCCCTCGGTTAACCGTTGGAGTATCAAACGAAGTCCAAATGGCACGAAACTTGACAGGCGGTCTACCGGTAGTAAACCAAGGCTGCATGACAAGTGTTGGTCCAATCTGAAAATGTTTAACGCCCGCACACAAAAAGAGGTAGAAAGGGACACCGGATGACATAGGAGCGCCGGATTGCAAAACGGACAACGGGGAAAATGCTCGGATGCATGAGACGAACATGTATGCAAATGAAATGCACATGATGACATGATTTGCAATGCATGACACACAAGCAATGACAAGGCAACAACAGCAAATAACTGGAGGACACCTAGCACATCGGTCTCGGGGCGTTACATGCGGCGTCTACAGCGGGGTTTAACTGTGCCCTGATGGATGCTGTTTTTGTGTGATCCATTGGATGGGCTTGGAATTTGACTATTTTGTCCGCTGGTTTAAAGGAGGTGGACTTGGATCTTTTGTCTAGTATCACGTCGTCCCTGTCCACTTTGGAGCGCAGCGTGGTTAACTCCTCCGCCACAAGGGCTTCGGATAATGCCTCAAGGGCCAGTGCGGCTGTTTTTTTCTCGACACAGAGTGTTATGTCCGGATCACTAGCTAGAGTGATGATTCCATTGGGTCCGGGCATTTTGAGCTTCATGTACCCGTAATGGGGTATGGCTCGGAAAATCGTGAATGCCTCCCGCCCTAGAAGGGAGTAGTATCCGCTACTAAACGGGGCCACTTGGAATGTGATTTCTTCGGACCTATAATTCTTCGGAGTGCCGAATACCACATCTAGTGTGATTTTCCCAGCGCAATGTGCCTCCCGATTAGGGATAATTCCTCGGAAGGTCGTGTTGCTTTGCTCTATACGGTTGCTATATATTCCCATTGTTTGAAGGGTCTCCTCGTAAATGAGGTTTAATCCGCTGCCACCGTCCATGAGCACTTTAGTGAGCCGAAAGCCTTCCACAATTGGACTGAGGACCAAAGCAGCTGGTGCTCGGGTTGTTCGGAATTGAGGTTCGTCACTGGCATTGAAGGTTATAGCCATGTCGCTCCATGGATTTGTTGCTGCTACGTGGCAGACTTCGGCAAGGCTGCGGAGTACTCGCTTATGCCTATTATTTGAGGCGAAGGTCTCAAAGACTGTCAGTACTGTATTGTGATCCCCGGGAAGGTGTTCTGGGGTGTTTTGGATGAGGAGATCCTCACCGCTTTTGGCCACCTGTCGGAGTACCCAACATGCTCTAAGGCTATGTGTTGGTATGGCATCCGATGTACTATGAATTTTGCAGGGCCCGTTAAGCCATCCCTCCAATACGGTTCCATGCCCTATAGTGGGCTTTTGATTCTTTATAATTGAGTTGGGCGACTTATGAGAGTGCACCCTTTTAGTTCGGACTGGGGGTTTTGACAGGGCCGGATTATCCCAGAACTATGTTTGGGTTTTCCAGGCGCTTTCCATCGCACAGTATTTCCTTACTATGGCCACCAAGTCGGCGAAGTGTGTAATGTCGCAGTGACTTATGGCATTGAGGATCCCCTTGTCCGTGCAATTGTTATGAAAGAACGAAATTATGTCTTCCTCACGACAGTCCTTGGCCTTGTTCATTGCAAGGAGGAATCTGGCCCAATAGTGATGTACTGTCTCTTGGGGCGCTTGCCTAATGTGGGAAAGATCGTTCGTATATGGGTGGGTGGGTGGATTTAAGTCCAGACCTTGACCCAATCTAAGATCCTGGGCGGGGGAGTTTTCGATTGGAAGTTCGGACTCCGGGATGTTGCTCCGCGGGTTCGGTATGCGACCTGATTCCAGGTTCAGGGTTAGGGAGATGTCCTCCCGTGAGCGAGTATCCGGCTCGGAGAGCTCAGGGATCCGGACATAGTTCGTCCTCAGGATAGAGGGAGAAACGCCGCATTGTTCCTCCACCACCGCTATTTGATGGGTGACCTGCGGAAAGTTAATCTCCCTTTGGTCGGGTTTAAGCCCGATCCGATCATAGTCTGTAACGACTCCCAGAGCGGCGATGCGATCCAAGAGCTCATTCAAAGAGGAGAGCTCCATTGGATCCATCTGCTCGGCGAATTTTGAGCCGATGTGGAGGTTGTTTTCGATGACCCGAGAAGTCATCGTTGGCGCAGCGGGCGAGCGGGCGGTCATGACGAAGCTGCCTAGTCGGAGAGTTTGGCCTACAGCCAGGGCTCCCCCAGAAGTGATGTTGTTTTTGACAATGAGACGAGCCATCCCCCTTTACGATGACGACACATTGGTACTCTCAATGAAAGCATCAATGTCGGTGTCAAAACCGGCGGATCTCGGGTAGGGGGTCCCGAACTATGCGTCTAAGGCGGATGGTAATAGGAGGCGGGGGACACGATGTTTACCCAGGTTCGAGCCCTCTCGATGGAGGTAATACCCTACTTCCTGCTTGATTGATCTTGATGATATGAGTATTACAAGAGTTGATCTACCACGAGATCGTAGAGGCTAACCCTAGAAGCTAGCCTATGGTATGATTGTATGTTGTCCTACAGACTAACCCCTCCGGTTTATATAGACACCGGAGGGGGCTAGGGTTACACAAGGTCGGTTACAAGGGAGGAGATATACATATCCGTATTGCCTAGCTTGCCTTCCACGCCAAGTAGAGTCCCATCCGAACACGGGACGAAGTCTTCAATCTTGTATCTTCATAGTCCAACAGTCCGGCCAAAGGATATAGTCCGGCTGTCTGGAGACCCCCTAATCTAGGACTCCCTCAGTCCTTACTGACAAAAGGGGGAGAAGCATATGAGTTGATAGTCTTCAAGCGGGTCCATATGGGTTGCTTATTTTTGCTAACTTCTGTTGGGGAACGTAGTAATTTCAAAAAAATTCCTACGCACACGCAAGATCATGGTGATGCATAGCAACGAGAGGGGAGAGTGTTGTCCACGTACCCTCGTAGACCATTAAGCGGAAGCGTTAAGACAACGCGGTTGATGTAGTCATGCGTCTTCACGATCGACTGATCCTCAGTACCGAACGTACGGCACCTCCGCGTTCAGCACACGTTCAGCTCGGTGACGTCCCGCTAACTCACGATCTAGTAGAGCTCGAGGGAGAGTTTCGTCAGCATGACGGCGTGGTGACGATGTTGATGAAGCTACTGTCGCAGGGCTTCGCCTAAGCACCGCTACCGTATGACCGAGGTGGATTATGGTGGAGGGGGCACCGCACACGGCTGGGAGAGATAAATGATCAACTTGTGTGTTGTAGGGTGCCCCCTGCCCCCGTATATAAAGGAGCAAGGGGGAGGCCGGCTGGCCCTGTAGGGCGCGCCAGGAGGAGGAGTCCTCCTCCTAGTAGGAGTAGGACTCCCCTTTCCTACTCCTACTAGGGGGGAGGAAAGGAAGGGGAAGGGGAGAAGGAAGGAGAGGGAGGAAAAGGAGGAAAGGGGGGCGGCCCCCTAGTCCAATTCGGTTTGGGCTAGGGGGCGCGCACCCTGCCTCCTCTCTTCCACCACTTGGCCCATTGAGGCCCAATACTTCTTCCCGTATTCCCGTAACTCCCCGGTACTCCGAAAAATACCCGAATCACTCGAAACATTTTCGATGTCCGAATATAGTCGTCCAATATATTGATCTTTACGTCTCGACCATTTCGAGACTCCTCGTCATGTCCCCGATCTCATCTGGGACTCCGAACTACCTTCGGTACATCAAATCACATAAACTCATAACACCGATCGTCATAGAACTTTAAGCATGCGGACCCTACGGGTTCAAGAACTATGTAGACATGACCGAGACACGTCTCCGGTCAATAACCAATAGCGGAGCCTGGATGCTCATATTGGTTCCTACATATTCTACGAAGATCTTTATCGGTCAAACCGCATAACAATATACGTTGCTCCCTTTGTCATCGGTAAGTTACTTGCCCGAGATTCGATCGTCGGTATCTTAATACCTAGCTCAATCTCGTTACCGGCAAGTCTCCTTACCCGTTCCATAATACATCATCCTGCAACTAACTCATTAGTTGCATTGCTTGCAAGGCTTATAGTGATGTGCATTACCGAGAAGGCCCAGAGATACCTCTCCGACAATCGGAGTGACAAATCCTATTCTCGATCTATGCCAACTCAACAAGTACCATCGGAGACACCTGTAGAGCACCTTTATAATCACCCAGTTACGTTGTGACGTTTGATAGCACACAAAGTGTTCCTCCGGTAATCGGGAGTTGCATAATCTCATAGTCATAGGAACATGTATAAGTCATGAAGAAAGCAATAGTAGTAAACTAAAACGATCAAGTGCTAATCTAACAAAATGGGTCAAGCCAATCACATCATTCTACTAATAATGTGATCCCGTTAATCAAATGACAACTCATGTCTATGGCTAGGAAACCCAACCATCTTTGATCAACGATCTAGTCTAGTAGAGGCATACTAGTGACACTATGTTTATCTATGTATTCACACATATACTAAGTTTCCGGTTAATACAATTCTAGCATGAATAATAAACATTTATCATGATATAAGGAAATAAATAATAACTTTATTATTGCCTCTAGGGCATATTTCCTTCAGTCTCCCACTTGCACTAGATTCAATAATCTAGTTCACATCGTCATGTGATTTAACACCAATAGTTCACATCTTTATGTGATTAGTTCACATCTCTATGTGACTAATACCCAAAGGGTTTACTAGAGTCAATAATCTAGTTCGCATTGCTATGTGATTAATACCCAAAGAGTGATCATGTTTTTCTTGTGAGAGAAGTTTAGCCTACGGGTCTGCAACATTCAGATCCGTATGTATTTCGTAAATTTCTATGTCTACAATGCTCTGCATGGAGCTACTCTAGCTAATTGCTCCCACTTTCAATATGCATCCAGATCGAGACTTAGAGTCATCTAGATTGATGTAAAAAGCTTGCATCGACGTAACTCTTTACGACGAACTCTTTTATCAAATCCATAACCGAGAAATATTTCCTTAGTCCTCTAAGGATAATTTTGACCGCTGTCCAGTGATCTACTCCTAGATCACTATTGTACTCCCTTGCCAGAAAGATGCTAAGGTATACAATAGGACTGGTAAACAGCATAGCATACTTTATAGAACCGATGACTGAGGCATATGGAATGACCTTTCATTCTCTTTCAATTTTCTGCTGTGGTCGGGTTTTGAGTCTTTACTCAACTTCACACCTTGCAACACAGGCAAGAACTCCTTCTTTGGCTGTTCCATTTTGAACTACTTCAAAATCTTGTCAAGGTATGTACTCGTTGAAAAAATTTATCAAGCGTCTTGATCTATCTCTATAGATCTTGATGCTCAATGTGTAAGCAGCTTCATCGAGGTCTTTCTTTGAATAACTCTTTTCAAACACTCCTTTATGCTTTCCAGAAAATTCTACATTATTTCTGAACAACAATATGTCATTCACATATACTTATCAGAAATGTTGTAGTGCTCCCACTCACTTTTTTGTAAATACAGGCTTCACCGCAAGTCTGTATAAAACCATATGCTTTGATCACTTTATCAAAGCACATATTCCAACTCCAAGATGCTTGAAAAGTCCATAGATGGTAACACTACTATCAGTGTCCGTCTTCCTCTTGAAGATCCATTTATTCTTAATGACTCACCAATCATCGGGCAAGTCAATCAAACTCCATACTTTCTTCTCATACATGGATCACATCTAAGATTTCATGGCCTCAAGCCATTTTGCGGAATCTAGGCTCATCATTGCTTCCTCATAGTTCGTAGGTTCGTCATGGTCAAGTAACATGACATCCAGAACAGGATTACCATACCACTCTGGTGCGGATCTCACTCTGGTTGACCTACGAGGTTCGGTAGTAACTTGATCTGAAGTTACATGATCATCATCATTAGGCTCCTCACTAATTGGTGTAGGAGTCACAGGAACAGATTTCTGTGATGAACTACTTTCCAATAAGGGAGCAGGTATAGTTATCTCATCAAGTTCTACTTTCCTCCCATTCACTTCTTTCGAGAGAAACTCCTTCTCTAGAAAGGATCCATTCTTAGCAACGAATGTCTTGCCTTCGGATCTGAGATAGAAGGTGTACCAAACTGTCTCCTTTGGGTATCCTATGAAGACACATTTCTCCGATTTGGGTTTGAGCTTATCAGGATGAAACTTTTTCACATAAGCATCGCAACCCCAAACTTTAAGAAACGACAACTTTGGTTTCTTGCCAAACCATAGTTCATAAGGCGTCGTCTCAACGGATTTCGATGGTGCCCTATTTAACGTGAATGCAATTGTCTCTAATGCATAACCCCAAAATGGTAGTGGTAAAAATCGGTAAGAAACATCATAGATTGCACCATATCTAATAAAGTACGGTTACGATGCTTGGACACACCATTACACTATGGTGTTCCAGGTGGCGTGAGTTGCAAAACTATTCCGCATTGTTTCAAATGAAGACCAAACTCGTAACTCAAATATTCTCCTCCACGATCAGATCATAGAAACTTTATTTTCTTGTTACGATGATTTTCCACTTTACTCTGAAATTATTTGAACTTTTCATATGTTTCATACTTATGTTTCATCAAGAAGATATACCCATATCTTACTCAAATCATCTGTGAAGGTCAGAAAATAACAATACCTGCCGCGAGCCTCAACACTCATTGGACTGCATACATCAGTATGTATTATTTCCAACAAGTCTGTTGCTCGCTCCATTGTTCCGGAGAACGGAGTCTCAGTCATCTTTCCCATGAGGCATGGTTCGCAAGCATCAACTGATTCATAATCAAGTGATTCCAAAAGCCCATCGGCATGGATTTTCTTCATGCGCTTTACACCAATATGACCTAAACGACAGTGCCACGAATAAGTTGCACTATCATTATTAACTTTGCATCTTTTTGGCTTCAATATTATGAATATGTGTATCACTATGATCGAGATTCAGTAAACCATTTATATTGAGTGTATGACCATAGAAGGTTTTATTCATGCAAATAGAACAACAATTATTCTTTGACTTAAATGAATAACTGTATTGCAATAAACATGATCCAATCATATTCATGCTTAATGCAAACACTAAATAACATTTATTTTAGGTTCAACACTAATCCCGAAAGTATAGGGAGTGTGCGATGATGATCATATTAATCTTGGAACCACTTCCAACACACATCTTCACTTCACCCTTAACTAGTCTCTGTTTATTTTGCAATTCCTGTTTCGAGTTATTAATCTTTAGCAACTGAACTAGTATCAAATACTGAGGGTTTCTATAAACACTAGTAAAGTACACATCAATAACATGTATATCAAATATACCTTTGTTCACTTTGCCATCCTTCTTATCTGCCAAATACTTGGGGCAGTTCTGCTTCCAGTAACCAGTCACTTTGCAGTAGAAGCACTTAGTCCCAGGCTTAGGTCTAGACTTGGGCTTCTTCACTTGAGCAGCAACTTGATTGTCGTTCTTCTTGAAGTTCCCCTTCTTCCCTTTGCCCTTTTCTTGAAACTAGTGGTCTTGTCAACCATCAACATTTGATGCTTTTCTTGATTTCTACCTTCGTCGATTTCAGCATCACGAAGAGCTTCGAAATCGTTTCCGTTATCCCTTGCATATTATAGTTCATCACGAAGTTCCAGTAACTTGGTGATAGTGACTAAAGAACTCTGTCAATCACTATCTTATATGGAAGATTAACTCCCACTTGATTCAAGTGATTGTAGTACTCAGACATTCTGAGCACATGCTCACTAGCTGAGCTATTCTCCTCCATCTTGTAGGCCAAGTGCTTGTTAAAGGTCTCATACCTTTCGACATGGGCATGAGTCTGAAATACTAATTTCAACTCTTGGAACATCTCATATGCTCTGTGGTGTTCAAAACGTCTTTGAAGCCCCGATTCTAAGCCGTAAAGCATGGTGCACTAAACTATCAAGTAGTCATCATATCGAGCTTGCTAAACATTCATAACGTCTGCATCTGCTCCTGCAATCGGTCTGTCACCTAGCGGTGCATCAAGGACATAATTCTTCTGTACAGCAATGAGGATAATCCTTAGATCAGGGATCCAATCCGCATCATTGCTACTAACATTTTTCAACTTAGTTTTTCTCTAGGAACATATCAAAATAAACGGGGAGCTACATCGCGAGCTATTGATCTACAACATAGTTATGCAAATACTATAAGGACATATTACTTAAGAACTCCCACTTAGATAGACATCCCTCTAATCATCTAAGTGATCACGTGATCCATATCAACTAAACCATAACCGATCATCACGTGAGATGGAGTAATTTTCAATGGTGAACATCTCTATGTTGATCATATCTACTATATGATTCACGCTCGACCTTTCGGTCTCAGTGTTCCGAGGCCATATCTGCATATGCTAGGCTCGTCAAGTTTAACCCGAGTATTCTGCATTTGCAAAACTGTCTTACACCCATTGTAGATGAACGTTGAGCTTATCACACCCGACCATCACATGGTGTCTCGGCATGAAGAACTTTGGCAACGGTGCATACTCAGGGAGAACACTTTTACCTTGAAATTTAGTGAGAGATCATCTTATAATTCTACCATCAATCAATGCAAAATAAGATGCATAAAGGATAAACATTCCATGCAATCAAAATATGTGACATGATATGGCCCTAATCATCTTGCGCCTTTGATCTCCATTTCCAAAGTACCGTCATGATCTCTATCGTCACCGGCATGACACCATGATCTCCATCATCTTGATATCTATCAATGTGTCGTCACATGGCCGTCTCGCCAACCATTTCTTTTGCAACTATTGCTATCGCATAGCGATAAAGTAAAGCAATTGTATGGCGCTTGCATCTTATGCAATAAAGAGACAACCATAAGGCTTCTGCCAGTTGCCGATAACTTCAACAAAACATGATCATCTCATACAAAAATTTATATCTCATCATGTCTTAACCATATCACATCACAACATGCCCTGCAAAAACAAGTTAGATGTCCTCTACTTTGATGTTGCAAGTTTTACGTGGCTGCTACGGGCTGAGCAAAAGCCGTTCTTACCTACGCATCAAAACCACAATGACATTTCATCAAATTAGTGTTGTTTTAACCTTCAACAAGGACCGGGCGTAGTCACACTTGGTTCAACTAAAGTTGGAGAAACTGACAACCCGCCAGCCACCTGTGTGCAAAGCACGTCGGTAGAACCAGTCTCGCGTAAGCGTACGCGTAATGTTGGTCCGGGCCGCTCCATCCAACAATACCGCCGAACCAAAGTATGACATGCTGGTAAGCAGTATGACTTGTATCGCCCATTACTCACTTGTGTTCTACTCATGCATATAACATCTACGCATAAACCTGGATCGAATGCCACTGTTGGGGAACGTAGTAATTTCAAAAAAAATCCTACGCACACGCAAGATCATGGTGATGCATAGCAACGAGAGGGAAGAGTGTCGTCCACGTACCCTCGTAGACCGTTAAGCGGAAGCGTTAAGACAACGCGGTTGATGTAGTCGTACGTCTTCACGATCGACTGATCCTCAGTACCGAACGTACGACACCTTGACGTTCAGCACACGTTCAGCTCGGTGATGTCCCGCGAACTCATGATCCAGTAGAGCTCGAGGGAGAGTTTCGTCAGCATGACAGCATGGTGACGATGTTGATGAAGCTACTGTCGCAGGGCTACGCCTAAGCACCGCTATAGTATGATCGAGGTGGATTATGGTGGAGGGGGGCACCGCACACGGCCGGGAGAGATCAATGATCAACTTGTGTGTTCTAGGGTGCCCCCTGCCCCCGTATATAAAGGATCAAGGGGGAGGCCGACCGGCCCTGTAGGGCGCGCCAGCAGGAGGAGTCCTCCTCCTAGTAGGAGTAGGACTCCCCTTTCCTACTCATACTAGGAGGAGGAAAGGAAGGGGAAGGGGAAGGGGAGAAGGAAGGAGAAGGAGGAAAAAGTGGAAAGGGGGGCCGTCCCCCTAGTCCAATTCGGTTTGGGCTACGGGGGCGCGCGCCCTGCCTCCTCTCTTCCACCACTTGGCCCATTGAGGCCCTATACTTCTTCCCGTATTCCCGTAACTCCCCGGTACTCCGAAAAATACCCGAATCACTCGGAACCTTTTCGATGTCCGAATATAGTCGTCCAATATATCAATTTTACATCTCGACCATTTCAAGACTCCTCGTCATGTCCCCGATCTCATCCGGGACTCCGAACTACCTTCGGTAAATCAAATCACATAAACTCATAATACCGATCGTCACAGAACTTTAAGCATGCGGACCCTACGGGTTCGAGAACTATGTAGACATGACCGAGACACATCTCCAGTCAATAACCAATAGCGGAACCTGGATGCTCATATTGGTTCCTACATATTCTACAAAGATCTTTATCGGTCAAACCACATAACAATATACATTGTTCCCTTTGTCATTGGTAAGTTACTTGCCCGAGATTCGATCGTCGGTATCTTAATACCTAGCTCAATCTCGTTACCGGCAAGTCTCTTTACTCGTTCCGTAATACATCATCCCGCAACTAACTCATTAGTTGCATTGCTTGCAAGGCTTATAGTGATGTGCATTACCGAGAGGGTCCAGAGATACCTCTCCGACAATCGGAGTGACAAATCATATTCTTGATCTATGCCAACTAAACAAGTACCATTGGAGACACCTGTAGAGCACCTTTATAATCATCCAGTTACGTTATGACGTTTGGTAGCACACAAAGTGTTCCTCCGGTAATCGGGAGTCGCATAATCTCATAGTCATAGGAACATGTATAAGTCATGAAGAAAGCAATAGCAGTAAACTAAAACGATCAAGTGCTAAGCTAAAAAAGGGTCAAGTCAATCACATCATTCTACTAATGATGTAATCCCGTTAATCAAATGACAACTCATGTCTATGGCTAGGAAACTCAACCATCTTTGATCAACGAGCTAGTCTGGTAGAGCCATACTAGTGACACTATGTTTGTCTATGTATTCACACATGTACTAAATTTCCGGTTAATACAATTCTAGCATGAATAATAAACATTTATCATGATATAAGGAAATAAATAATAACTTTATTATTGCCTCTAGGGCATATTTCCTTCAAGTTCTTACAACTCACGTTCTTGAAACAATTTGGCTTTTGAGTTGTAACACTTAAACTTGATGGTTGTCTGCCACTTTTGCTGCTACCTTGTGATGCGATGATAAATTCCGCATGAAGTCATTCTGCAGACGCCCATTTCTCATTTTGCATGTCATTATCTTTATTATTCTTATGTATGCACAATGAATTGTCTTCATATGTTGAAGATGATCTCCACAAAATAAAACCTGCCATGTGCATTTGCATTCAAAAGCAAACTACTTATATGCACATCTTTAGGGGGAGCCTTTTCCAACTTATGAAGACAATGCCCATGTACTTTAACTTTCACATACTTTTGTCCCCGTTGAAAACTTCAATGAGTTTGTCATCAATCACCAAAAAGGGGGAGATTGTAAGTGCATCTAGTGCCACCCCTAGTTGGTTTTGGAGTATTGACGACAAACGTGATTGAGGGACTAATGTGTTTGTGAGAATTGCAGGACAACACATGTAATAGTCCCTCATTGATTCGGTTTGCCTGCCAGAGATGACCCCTAAAAATGTATGAAGACATTGAAGACAATGGTGGTTCGTGAAGACATTCACGGTGAAGATAATGACTTGTGAAGACATTCACTTGAAGACTATGGAGTGCGAAGACATAGTTTCTTTCGTAGTTTCCTTTTCTTCTTTCTTGAGTGATAGGAACCACCGTACTGTTAAGTGGGGTCCAAGTGAACAAAGTCAGATGACTGACCTGATGCTGAACCAAGATCCTGTGTCTTCGAGCGAAGACAATGAAAGCAAATCTTATCCAGAGTTGGATGAGTCAGCTTTTCTTGTAGCCCAAGCCAGGCTGCCGCGTGTGTTTGAAATCCGACTGTTGGACACGTGTCGGTTCCTTAGTGACCCACGGTCATTTCAGACATATCATGTCGGGTTGCCTCCAGGCTATAAATAGCCCACCCCCTACACCATAAATTGGTGCCTGCTTAGAGTTAGTGCACGGCTTTTTTCATTTGAGAGCAACCCACCTCCAAAGTCTTCGTGAGAAAGATACTTGCGAGGACAAATCCCAAATCACTGAGAGCCAAAGGGTGTTAGGCATCACTGAAGTCTTTCTGTCCGCGTGACCTGAAGACTTGTTACACTTGAGGACTGTGCATCCTCCAGCCGGTTAGGCGTCACGTTCTGAGCATCCAAGAGTCATTGTGGATTGCCGGTGAACGGAGTCTGTGAAGGTTTGGAAGTCTACCTTGAAGACTTACCAGAGTGATTGGGCGAGGACTGGGTGTCCTTATCTCAAGGGGGAATAAGGCGAACACATGATCTTCTGAGTTCAATCTCAGCCTCCCTAACCAGACGTACGGTTGTTACAGCAATTGGAACTGGTCTACCAAATCACTGTGTTCTCCAAGCAACTGGTTCTATCCCCTACTTCGTTTACATTTCAGTTTGTCTTCGTGAAGTCATTGTTTGTCTCCCTGATCTGTTTGACTTCACTGTGTGAAGACTATTATATGTTTGGCTTCATATTGTCTTCCATTCTGATCCATACTACCTAGCTGCTATTAGTCTTCGTACTTTCATCATACTGCTTACTTGAGTATGGCTTGTCTAGTGTAGTTCATCTTCCGCTGCATATCATATAGGTTCATTTCAACTATTTGTCTCCAAAGGCCTCATGTTTTGAAGACTTCCATAAAAATCGCCTATTCACCCCCCCCCCCCCCCTCTAGTCGATAACTAGCACTTTGAAATTATATCTACACTTTGGCTATATGGGTAAGTTAATTTTTTGACGGTTCATTCTTTTATCAAGATCCATGCTAATTTTTTTCTTGTGTTATTTCATGGCTTCTTAGGCTGATTTTTGACTTGCTCTTGTTTGTGACAAGTTGATCATTTTTCTTAGGATGAATTTTTGACTTGCCCCTGTTTGGGGTAAGTCCATTTTTCTATTGGTCTTTGAAGCCCGTTACACATTGCCTAAGTTTTTGTTTGTATGTCCTTTTGTTTTTTGCTTTTTAGTTGCTTTCTCTTTTATATACATGGTTATTTTTGACATGTTGGATGAGTAAAAATGTACACACACGGCGTGAGTACTATACAATATGTCTGTAAATTCAATTCTTCTTAAAGGGTAATACCAATGCCACTAGTCCATCTATTCTTAGAGAACTTTTTTTATTTCATTTTCCTCTTCTTTAAGGTAATACCAGTGTCACTAGTTCATTCATTCTTAGTAAACTTCCTTTTAAGAAATTTCACTATTATATGATATGTCCATTCTTGCATATTATATATAAAAAAAGTTCTATGTAAATTATATGCAAAGTTTCTTATTATTTTATTTTATTTTTTATTTTTTTATAAAGGGTAATACCAACACCATTAATTCATTCTTCCTTAAAAACTTCATCATTTTGATTTTAGTTTTAATTTTTATTTCTTTTTTACTTAAAGAGTAATGCCAATGCCACTAATTCATTTCTTCTTATTAAACTTCTTTCTATGAAAATTTCACTATTATATGGTTGCACTTACCTATGATAAAAGGGTGCAATATCTATGTAAATTGTGTGTAAATTTTGTCGTTATTTGTTTTATTTTTATTATAATTTTTCTTAAAGGGCAATACCAATGCCACTAATTCATTCTTCATTAAAAACTTTATTTTATTTTATTTCATTTTATTTCTTCCTTTAGGCGCAATACCAATGCCATTAATTCATTTCTTCTTAGGATACTTCTTTCTGCGAAAATTTACTATTATATGTGTATTTGAATATTACAAAAAAGCATATTTTCTTTATAAATTATGCAAATTTCGTCATTCTTTGTGTTTCTATTTTTTTAATTCTTCTTAAATAGTAATACCAATGCTATTAATTCATTCTCCTTAGGAAATATCATTATTTTGATTTTGTTTTAGTTTCTTTCTTCTTTAAGGGTAATACTACCAATGCCACTAGTTATTTACTCCTTTGAAACTTATTTTTTTGTGAAAACTACATCATTTTATGCTTATTCTTGCGTATTTTAAAAAAGCACAATTTCTGTGTATTGTGTGCAAATTTTGCCCTTTTAGATTTTTTTTTCTAGCTGCTTTTTCCTTCTAGGGCAATAGCAATGCCACAAATTCATTCTTCCTTAAAACAATTTAGGTTTAAAAAATTTCATTTCTTCTTAAAGGGTAATACCACAGCCACTAATTCTTTCTTTCTTAGAAAACTTTTTTATTTTGATTTAGTTTTACTTTTTATTTCATTTCCCTTCTTCTTTAATGGTAATTGCAATGTCACTAATCCAACTTCTTATTTGCGAAATTCCACTATTATCTGCTTGTCCTTGCATATGATAAGAAGGCAAGTTCTGTGTAAATTGCGTGCAGATTTTTTTGTTATTTGTTTTATTATTTTTCATTTTTAAATGGTAATACTAATGATATTAATTAATTATTTTTTAGGAACTTTTTATTTTTATTTTTTTCTTTCTTCTTAAATGGTAATACAAAAATCATTAATTCATTCTTTTCTAGAAAACTTCATTACTTTGATTTTTTAAATGGTGGTACCAATGCCACTAATTCATTCCTTTTTAGAAAATTTCATTTTGTGAAAACTCCATTATTATATGTTTATTTTTGCATACTATGATAAGGCGCAATTTAGGTGCAAACAGTGCGCAATTTTTTCACTATTATATGCTTATTTGGGGGTGTATTATAGAAAGGCACAATTTCTGTGTAAAATATGTGCTAATTTTTATTATATGATTTTTTTCTGAAACGAGCTTCTATCGCAATTTTCTATGTGCTTGACTGAAACGATTTTGGGGTCAATCAACTGAAATTCATTTTGAGCTGATTGAACTGTAGCCGATCCCTTATAGATTGCTCGCACGTGGAAACGCCTGCCCTTAGATTAGTGGATTTCCACGATACGGGCAGTCTGCCGCACACGCCAGGAAAGTGGTGATCTAGCAGTATGTCTGAAGGCCGAAAAGTAGAAAGGAAAAAATGGAATCCGATCAAGAGTGAGAGGGCGTCAACAATTCGAAGATACCAAAAGCAGAGTCAGCTGGTAGTGCGGAGCATTGGAATGGTGGTGCGAGCAGACGATGCCCACTGAACTGATACGACGACCACGCCGATGAAGCTGCGTGCGTTTTCCATGTGTTTGCAGGCATGTGATCCAGATCGTATATCCCGCTCCCTCCGGTCCCGATGGCATTTGTTCGTGAATGGTCAACTCCACCGTGCGACCTCATTCTGTCCGACCCCGTTCATTTGGGGTAAAACAGACAAACGAGGCGACTTAGCGCGCGACGGTCTGGATTCATCTGGTCTGTTTTGTGTCCGGACCGATTCATTTCGAGCGCAAACTTGCGTCGGGTTTGGGTCGCCGCGGACATCGAACGGACACGTCGCTCGTCCGCGTCTAGCCGCGTGGCGTGGCGGTCATTTACCTCCCACTCATCAACATCAATGCGCACGGGCGGCTAGCCCCACCTGTCATCGGCCCAGTGGAAGATCGCCGTCCTTCTTAAATGGGGAACCAGTGGACCGGTCGTCGTTCATACTGCCCCACTCCATCCCGCGGCCTCCTCGAAACCCGACAGCGCGAAAACTCTAGCCTCCTCTGTCCTCGAGCTCGTCGGCCGGCCACCTCGAAGCCATGGGCTTCTTGAACCGCAAGGGGAAGCACGACCGCGAGGCTGGCTCCTCGTCGGGGCGCCGCGCCGGCTCCGTGAAGGAGGAGCCCGCATCACCACCTGTCGGGCCCCCGCGCCGCTCGCGTTTTCCATCGCCCCCCAGTTCACCGGCGAGCGCGACCGGCATTACATCCGCGCGTCGGTTGTTGGGGAACGTTGCAGAAAACAAAAAAATTTCTACGGTTTCACCAAGATCCATCTATGAGTTCATCTAGCAACGAGTGATCGAATGCATCTACATACCTTTGTAGATCGCGAGCGGAAGCGTTCACTAGAACGTGGATGACGGAGTCGTACTCGCCGTGATTCAAATCACCGATGACCAAGCGCCGAACGGATGGCACCTCCGCGTTCAACACACGTACGGAGCGGATGGCGTCTCCTCCTTCTTGATCCAGCAAGGGGGAAGGAGAGGTTGATGAAGATACAGCAGCACGACGGCGTGGTGGTGGATGCAGAGCGTCACAGTAGCAGGGCTTCGCCGTGTACTACGAGGGAGAGGGGTGTAGCAGGGGAGAGGGAGGCGCCAGCGATGCAGGGTGCGGCTGCCCCTCCCTCCCCCCTTCTTATATAGGCCCCCTAGGGGGGCGCCGGCCCTAGGAGATGGGATCTCCTAGGGGGCGGCGGCCAGGGCTGGAGTGGCCCCCAAGGCAAGGTGGGGCGCCCCCCCCCCCACCCCTAGGGTTCCAACACTAGGCGCATGGGGTGGGCCTAGGGGGGCGCACCAGCCCACTATGGGCTGGTTCCCCTTCCCACTTTGGCCCATGGGGCCCTCCGGGATGGGTGGCCCCACCCGGTGGACCCCCGGACCCTTCCGGTGGTCCCGGTACAATACCGGTGACCCCGAAACTTGTCCCGATGGCCGAAATAGCACTTCCTATATATAATTCTTTACCTCCGGACTATTCCGAAACTCCTCGTGACGTCCGGGATCTCATCCGGGACTCCGAACAACATTCGGGTTACTGCATATACATATCTTCACAACCCTAGCATCACCGAACCTTAAGTGTGTAGACCCTACGGGTTCGGGAGACATGTAGACATGACCGAGATCGCTCTCCGGTCAATAATCAACAGCGGGATCTGGATACCCATGTTGGCTCCCACATGCTCCTCGATGATCTCATCGGATGAACCACGATGTCAAGGATTCAAACAACCCCGTATACAATTCCCTTCGTCAATCGGTATGTTACTTACCCGAGATTCGATCGTCGGTATCCCAATACCTCGTTCAATCTCGTTACCGGCAAGTCACTTTACTCGTACTGTAATGCATGATCCCGTGACCAGACACTTGGTCACTTTGAGCTCATAATGATGATGCATTACCGAGTGGGCCCAGTGATACCTCTCCGTCATACGGAGTGACGAATCCCAGTCTTGATCCATGTCAACCCAACAGACACTTTCGGAGATACCCGTAGTATACCTTTATAGTCACCCAGTTACGTTGTGACGTTTGGTACACCCAAAGCACTCCTACGTTATCCGGGAGTTACACGATCTCATGGTCTAAGGAAAGGATACTTGACATTGGAAAAACTCTAGCAAACGAACTACACGATTCTTGTGCTATGTTTAGGATTGGGTCTTGTCCATCACATCATTCTCCTAATGATGTGATCTCGTTATCAATGACATCCAATGTCCATAGTCAGGAAACCATGACTATCTGTTGATCAACGAGCTAGTCAACTAGAGGCTTACTAGGGACATGTTGGTGTCTATTATTCACACATGTATTACGATTTCCGGATAACACAATTATAGCATGAATAAAGACAATTATCATGAAAAAGGAAATATAATAATAATAATGCTTTTATTATTGCCTTTAGGGCATATTTCCAACAGTCTCCCACTTGCACTAGAGTCAATAATCTAGTTACATTGTGATGAATCGAACACCCATGGAATTCTGGTGTTGATCATGTTTTGCTCTAGGGAGAGGTTTAGTCAACGGATCTGCTACATTCAGGTCCGTATGTACTTTACAAATATCTATGTCTCCATCTTGAACATTTTCACGAATGGATTTGAAGTGACGCTTGATGTGCCTTGTCTTCTTGTGAAACCTGGGCTCCTTGGCAAGTGCAATAGCTCCAGTGTTGTCACAGAAGAGCTTGATCGGCCCCGACGCATTGGGTATGACTCCGAGGTCGGTGATGAACTCCTCCACCCAAATTGCTTCATGTGCTGCCTCCGAGGCTGCCATGTACTCCACTTCACATGTAGATCCCGCCACGACGCTCTGCTTGCAACTGCACCAGCTTACTGCCCCACCATTCAAAATATACACGTATCCGGTTTGTGACTTAGAGTCATCCAGATCTGTGTCGAAGCTAGCGTCGACGTAACCCTTTACGACGATCTCTTCGTCACCTCCATAAACAAGAAACATTTTCTTAGTCCTTTTCAGGTACTTCAGGATATTCTTGACCGCTGTCCAGTGTTCCTTGCCGGGATTACTTTGGTAGCTTCCTACCAAACTTACGGCAAGGTTTACATCAGGTCTAGTACACAGCATGGCATACATAATAGAACCTATGGCTGAGGCATAGGGGATGACACTCATCTCTTCTATATCTTCTGTCGTGGTCGGACATTGAGCTGAGCTCAATTTCACACCTTGCAGCACAGGCAAGAACCCCTTCTTAGACTGATCCATATTGAACTTCTTCAATATCTTATCAAGGTATGTGCTTTGTGAAAGACCTATAAGGCGTCTTGATCTATCTCTATAGATCTTGATGCCTGATATATAAGCAGCTTCTCCAAGGTCCTTCATTGAAAAACTCTTATTCAAGTAGGCCTTAATGCTGTCCAAGAGTTCTATATCATTTCCCATCAAAAGTATGTCATCTACATATAATGTGAGAAATGCTACAGAGCTCCCACTCACTTTCTTGTAAACGCAGGCTTCTCCATAAGTCTGTGTAAACCCAAACGCTTTGATCATCTCATCAAAGCGAATGTTCCAACTACGAGATGCTTGCACCAGCCCATAAATTGAGCGTTGGAGCTTGCACACCTTGTTAGCATTCTTAGGATCGACAAAACTTTCTGGCTGCATCATATACAATTCTTCCTTAAGGAAACCATTAAGGAATGCCGTTTTGACGTCCATTTGCCATATCTCATAATCGTAGAATGCGGCAATTGCTAACATGATTCGGACGGACTTTACCTTCGCTACCGGCGAGAAAGTCTCATCGTAGTCAACCCCTTAAACTTGTCGATAACCCTTAGCGACAAGCCGAGCTTTATAGATGGTCACATTACCATCCGCGTCTGTCTTCTTCTTAAAGATCCATTTATTCTCTATGGCTCGCCGTTCAACGGGCAAGTCAGTCAAAGTCCATACTTCGTTTTCATACATGGATCCTATCTCGGATTTCATGGCTTCTAGCCATTTGTCGGAATTCGGGCCCGCCATCGCTTCTTCATAGTTCGAAGGTTCACCGTTGTCTAACAACATGATTTCCAAGACAGGGTTGCCGTACCACTCTGGTGCGGAACGTGTCCTTGTGGACCTACGAATTTCAGTAGGAGCTTGATCAGAAGTGTCTTGATCATCATCATTAACTTCCTCTCTAGTCGGTGCAGGCACCTCAGGAACATTTTCTTGAGTTGCGCCCTTTTCCGGTTCAAGAGGTAATACTTCATCAAGTTCTACTTTCCTCCCACTTACTTCTTTCGAGAGAAACTCCTTCTCTAGAAAGGATCCATTCTTGGCAACAAAGATCTTGCCTTCGGATCTGAGGTAGAAGGTATACCCAATAGTTTCTTTAGGGTATCCTATGAAGACGCATTTTTCCGACTTGGGTTCGAGCTTTTCAGGTTGAAGTTTCTTGACATAAGCATCACATCCCCAAACTTTCAGAAACGACAGCTTAGGTTTCTTCCCAAACCATAATTCATACGGTGTCATCTCGACGGATTTCGACGGAGCCCTATTTAAAGTGAATGCGGCAGTCTCTAAAGCATAGCCCCAAAAAGATAGCGGTAAATCGGTAAGAGACATCATAGACCGCACCATATCTAATAAAGTGCGATTACGACGTTCGGACACACCATTACGCTGAGGTGTTCCAGGTGGCGTGAGTTGTGAAACTATTCCACATTTTCTTAAGTGTGTGCCAAATTCGTGACTCAAGTATTCTCCTCCACGATCTGATCGTAGGAACTTGATTTTCCTGTCACGTTGATTTTCAACCTCACTCTGAAATTCCTTGAACTTTTCAAAGGTCTCAGACTTGTGTTTCATCAAATAGATATACCCATATCTACTCAAGTCATCAGTGAGGGTGAGAACATAACGATAGCCACCGCGAGCCTCAACACTCATTGGACCGCACACATCAGTATGTATGATTTCCAATAAGTTGGTTGCTCGCTCCATTGTTCCTGAGAACGGAGTCTTGGTCATTTTACCCATGAGGCATGGTTTGCACGTGTCAAATGATTCGTAATCAAGAGACTCTAAAAGTCCATCTGCATGGAGCTTCTTCATGCGTTTGACACCTATGTGACCAAGGCGGCAGTGCCACAAGTATGTGGGACTATCATTATCAACCTTACATCTTTTGGTACTCACACTATGAATATGTGTAGCATTACGCTCGAGATTCATTAAGAATAAACCATTCACCATTGGAGCATGACCATAAAACATATCTCTCATATAAATAGAACAACCATTATTCTCGGATTTAAATGAGTAGCCATCTCGTATCAAACAAGATCCTGATACAATGTTCATGCTCAAACTTGGCACTAAATAACAATTATTAAGGTTCAAAACTAATCCCGTAGGTAAATGAAGAGGCAGCGTGCCGACGGCGATCACATCGACCTTGGAACCATTCCCGACGCGCATTGTCACCTCGTCCTTCGCCAGTCTCCGCTTATTCCGCAGCTCCTGCTTTGAGTTACAAATGTGAGCAACTGCACCGGTATCAAATACCCAAGAGCTACTACGAGTACTAGTAAGGTACACATCAATTACATGTATATCACATATACCTTTTGTGATGCCGGCCTTCTTGTCCGCTAAGTATTTGGGGCAGTTCCGCTTCCAGTGACCACTTCCCTTGCAATAAAAACACTCAGTCTCGGGCTTGGGTCCATTCTTTGGCTTCTTCCCGGCAGCTTGCTTGCCAGGCGCGGCAACTCCCTTGCCGTCCTTCTTGAAGTTCTTCTTACCCTTGCCTTTCTTGAACTTAGTGGTTTTATTCACCATCAACAATTGATGTTTCTTTTTGACTTCTACCTCTGCTGATTTCAGCATAGCAAATACTTCAGGAATGGTCTTTTCCATCCCCTGCATATTGAAGTTCATCACAAAGCTCTTGTAGCTCGGTGGAAGCGACTGAAGAATTCTGTCAATGACCGTGTCATCCGGGAGATTAACTCCCAGCTGAGTCAAGCGGTTATGCAACCCAGACATAGTGAGTATGTGCTCACTGACAGAACTGTTTTCCTCCATCTTACAGCTGAAGAACTTGTCGGAGACTTGATATCTCTCGACCCGGACATGAGCTTGAAAAACCATTTTCAGCTCTTCGAACATCTCATATGCTCCGTGTCTCTCAAAACGTTTTTGGAGCCCCGGCTCTAAGCTGTAAAGCATGCCGCACTGAATGAGGGAGTAGTCATCGGTACGTGCCTGCCAAGCGTTCATAACGTCTTGTTCTGCAGGGAGAACATGTGCGTCACCCAGCGGTGCTTGTAGGACATAATCTTTCTTGGCAGCTATGAGGATGATCCTCAGGTTCCGGACCCAGTCCGTGTAATTGCTATTATCGTCTTTCAGCTTGGTTTTCTCTAGGAACGCGTTGAAGTTGAGGACTATGTTGGCCATTTGATCTACAAGACATATTGTAAATATTTTAGACTAAGTTCATGATAATTAAGTTCATCTAATCAAATTACCCAATGAACTCCCACTTAGATAGACATCCCTCCAGTCATCTAAGTATAACATGATCCGAGTTAACTAGGCCGTGTCCGATCATCACGTGAGATGGACTAGTCAACATCGGTGAACATCTTCATGTTGATCGTATCTTCTATACGACTCATGCTCGACCTTTCGGTCTTCTGTGTTCCGAGGCCATGTCTGTACATGCTAGGCTTGTCAAGTCAACCTAAGTGTTTGCATGTGTAAATCTGTCTTACACCCGTTGTATGTGAACGTTAGAATCTATCACACCCGATCATCACGTGGTGCTTCGAAACAACGAACTGTCGCAACGGTGCACAGTTAGGGGGAACACTTGCTTGAAATTATTATGAGGGATCATCTTATTTACTATCGTCGTTCTAAGTAAACAAGATGCAAAAACATGATAAACATCACATGCAATCAAATAATAAAAGTGACATGATATGGCCAATATCACATAGCTCCTTTGATCTCCATCTTGGGGCTCCATGATCATCTTGTCACCGGCTTGACACCATGATCTCCATCATCGTGTCTCCATGAAGTTTCTCGCCAACTATTACTTCTACTACTATGGCTAACGCGTTTAGCAATAAAGTAAAGTAATTTACATGGCGTTTTTCAATGACACGCAGGTCATATAAAAAAATAAAGACAACTCCTATGGCTCCTGCCGGTTGTCATACTCATCGACATGCAAGTCGTGATTCCTATTACAATAGCATGAACATCTCATACATCACATATAGATCATTCATCATTCATCACAACTTTGGCCATATCATATCATAAAGCACTTGCTGCAAAAACAAGTTAGACGTCGTCTAATTGTTGTTGCAAGTTTTACGTGGCTGAAATAGGGTTCTAGCAAGAACGTTTTCTTACCTACGTGAAAGCCACAACGTGATTTGTCAACTTCTATTTACCCTTCATAAGGACCCTTTTCATCAAATCCGCTCCAACTAAAGTGGGAGAGACAGACACCCGCCAGCCACCTTATGCAACTAGTGCATGTTAGTCGGTGGAACCGATCTCACGTAAGCGTACGTGTAAGGTTGGTCCGGGCCGCTTCATCCCACAATACCGCTGAAGGAAGATAAGACTAGTAGCGGCAAGAAAGTTGACAACATCTACGCCCACAACAAATTGTGTTCTACTCGCGCAAGAAGAACTACGCATAGACCTAGCTCATGATGCCACTGTTGGGGAACGTTGCAGAAAACAAAAAATTTCCTACGGTTTCACCAAGATCCATCTATGAGTTCATCTAGCAACGAGTGATCGGATGCATCTACATACCTTTGTAGATCGCGAGCGGAAGCGTTCACTAGAACGTGGATGACGGAGTCGTACTCGCCGTGATTCAAATCACCGATGACCAAGCGCCGAACGGACGGCACCTCCGTGTTCAACACACGTACGGAGCGGATGACGTCTCCTACTTCTTGATCCAGCAAGGGGGGAGGAGAGGTTGATGAAGATCCAGCAGCACGACGGCGTGGTGGTGGATGCAGGGCGTCACAGTAGCAGGGCTTCGCCGTGTACTACGAGGGAGAGGGGTGTAGCAGGGGAGAGGGAGGCGCCAGGGATGCAGGGTGCGGCTGCCCCTCCCTTCCCCCTTCTTATATAGGCCCCCTAGGGGGGCGCCGGCCCTAGGAGATGGGATCTCCTAGGGGGACGGCGGCCAGGGCTGGAGTGGCCCCCAAGGCAAGGTGGGGCGCCCCCCCCCCCACCCCTAGGGTTCCAACCCTAGGCGCATGGGGTGGGCCTAGGGGGGCGCACCAGCCCACTATGGGCTGGTTCCCCTCCCCACTTTGGCCCATGGGGCCCTCCGGGATGTGTGGCCCCACCCGGTGGACCCCCGGGACCCTTCCGGTGGTCCCGGTACAATACCGGTGACCCCGAAACTTGTCCCGATGGCCGAAACAGCACTTCCTATATATAATTCTTTACCTCCGGACTATTCCGAAACTCCTCGTGATGTCCGGGATCTCATCTGGGACTCCAAACAACATTTGGGTTACTGCATATACATATCTTCACAACCCTAGCGTCACCGAACCTTAAGTGTGTAGACCCTACGGGTTCGGGAGACATGTAGACATGACCGAGATCGCTCTCCGGTCAATAACCAATAGCGGGATCTGGACACCCATGTTGGCTCCCACATGCTCCTCGATGATCTCATCGGATGAACCACGATGTCAAGGATTCAAACAACCCCGTATGCAATTCCCTTCGTCAATCGGTATGTTACTTGCCCAAGATTTGATCATCGGTATCCCAATACCTCGTTCAATCTCGTTACCGGCAAGTCACTTTACTCATACTGTAATGCATGATCCCGTGACCAGACACTTGGTCACTTTGAGCTCATAATGATGATGCATTACCGAGTGGGCCCAGTGATACCTCTCCGTCATACGGAGTGACGAATCCCAGTCTTGATCCATGTCAACCCAAGAGATACCCGTAGTATACCTTTATAGTCACCCAGTTACGTTCTGATGTCTGATACACCCAAAGCACTCCTACGGTATCCGGGAGTTACACGATCTCATAGTCTAAGGAAAGGATACTTGACATTGGAAAAACTCTAGCAAACGAACTACACGATCTTGTGCTATGTTTAGGATTGGGTCTTGTCCATCACATCATTCTCCTAATGATGTGATCTCGTTATCAATGACATCCAATGTCCATAGTCAGGAAACCATGACTATCTGTTGATCAACGAGCTAGTCAACTAGAGGCTTACTAGGGACATGTTGGTGTCTATTATTCACACATGTATTACGATTTCCGGATAACACAATTATAGCATGAATAAAGACAATTATCATGAACAAGGAAATATAATAATAATAATGCTTTTATTATTGCCTCTAGGGCATATTTCCAACATCGGTGTGCCGCCGTTATTGGGAGACGAGGACGCCGCTCCCCTGGAGCGATGTCCACCTCCCCAACAACTGGCACTTGTCCGCCGACCGTGTGCCGATCGCGCCGGTCCCGGCGAGCGGCCGTGCGCGCCGTGAAGAGATCGAGCGCCGCTGCTTCCTCCTCCCCGACGACCTGTACTACGATGACAGGTCCGCCCCGGACTCCGCCCTCTGGGACACCTGGCCCAGGGACGAGCATGACGTGCAGCGTGCCTCCTTCTTCGCCGGCACGGCATCTAGGCCACGGCGGCCACGTCGGGAGCGCGCAGCGCCTGCTCCCCAGGAGCGCGGGCGTAGGCGAGTGTGCGGCCTCACGCCCATGCCGTCGTCGTCGCCTTCGCCATCTCCACCACCACCTCCTCGCATGACAGAGGAGGAGGAGGCTTGTCTCATGGCACGTGTCATGAAAGACTTCATGTATACGCACGATGAGCGCCAATGGGAGGGCCTGGAGGAGATGATGGCCCGCTCCGCCGCCGGCGAGGTAGCCATCCCCGAGCTGGAGATGGTGGCCGCGGAGGAGACGATGGAGGATGAGCCGCTGGCCACGTTCCACCCGGGCCTGGTGGGCCAGGGGTGGGGCCGGTCCTGCACTGCTCCGGAGATGGCCGCCTCCATGGGCGTGAACTGGTGCGCCACTCCGCCGCGGTCACCGAAGCGGGAGGCATCGCCATGGGAGGAGGTGGTGAAGGCACCTCCCGCCGTCCAGCCCGCCGGCGTCTACCATGGACCGCCAGCCCACCTCTGGACGCCGCCGGCCTACGTCGACCTCGTCAGCGACGACGACGACGCCAGCGGCCACTGAAGACGGCGACGGCGACGACATCGACGGGCACGGGCAGGAGCACGCTAGCGGCGGCCATTTTTTATTTTCTTTTTATGTTTAATTATGTCAAGTTTGACGTGAAACTGGGCCGTTTTGTGGCCATGGACGCTAACTTAAGTTTTAAGTTTTTTAAACTGCGTGTATTTACTTTTTAAGTCATTTTATTTAAGTTTTTATATTTTTTTTAAACACGTCCAACACGGACAAGATTTGGGGTGCGGCCGCGCGCTGGGTGCACCCACGACCCATCGGACAGACGCGGACATAGGCGAATCCATTGCCGCCCCAAAGGGACAAAATCCAGCCAAACCGGACGTTCGTTTGGGATCGCACGGTGGAGTTGGCCTCAGGAATCGGAGCAGAATCGGGCCCTGACAGACTCCTGACCGTGCATTCCGTGCTCCCCCCATTTGAACGACATTTCCTAGTGGATGCTCAGAGAGAGAGCCAGATTGACCTGTCGTCGAACAAACCTGTCATCAAGCTTGAGGCTATTTTTTAAAAAATAATACATTTTTTATTAATTTTCAGAAATAATATACGGTTTTGATATTTTTTAAAAATAATACGGCCTCGTCTTCCTGGAGGACGACTGGACTTAATCGTCCTTCAGCAAGATGATTAGCTCCAGTCATCCTTCAAGAAGATGATTAGTTCCGATCGTCCTCCATGTAGATGATTAGTTGTCGCAGCACAATGAGTGGATGGACATATATTCGACTCCGGCACCACCTCCCACACAGGAAATACAGTATGGCCAGAAATGGTCTGAGCTTCCTCCCTGGAACGTTCGGGCACCCCACAGATATATGTGACCGACGCCGGCTACACCAGCTCCACTACGCGGCAGACGACGTGGCTGATGCATGTCTAACACTATATCTATCTATGTACGCGAGAGATATATGCTACCTATGTATGCGAGAGACATCGAAATTAAATGGTATGACTTAACTTAGATAATACAACACTTTTACAGATAATTAAAATACAAGTACATCGAAATTAAACGGTACGCCTTAGCTTAGATAATACAACATACTACATGAAGACATCATCGTCATCCTCCGTCAATGCAATCCTTTTGCCCTTCGACGATGCAGGTGTCTTGGCCTTGCTGCTCGGCATAAAGATATCGTCTTCATCTTCTCTTTCCTTAGTCCATAAATAAGTATGCTCTTGTGCAGTCCTTAGGAAAGTTGCATTCTTATGTTGTTGCTTCTCCACCTAACATGCAACCTGAGGAGTTCTTTCCGTATCTCCTCAAAGGTCCTTGCAGGTCACCCGCACCTACTTAATGCATGAGCCAACTCATTCAGTATGGTGTCACTACTGATAAGTTCGTCCCATTGAACTATCCTATTGTCTATCTCGAAATTGCTGACTAACCTCAGAAGACATTTCGACATACTCGGGTGGAAACTACGATCGAAAGGATAATGAGGATGAGACATCTTGATGAGACTACAATGCACTGCTTACCAATGTTTTCTGTATGGGAGGGGTTTTATAAGTCGAGAAGAGAAATATGGCGGGAACATAAGGGGTGGCGGGAAATAAGTTGGCGGGAAAGAAGATGGCGGGAACTGCAGGGTTCGTGGGAAACGCAGATTGGGCTGGAAAGAAGATGGCGGGAAAGGCAGGTTGGGTGGGAAAGAAGATTGCGGGAAAGGCAGGTTTGACAGGAAAGAAGATGGCGGCAAAGGGTTTCCGGGAACACGGTTATGAAAAAGTTTTGTGGACTAGGCCAGGAACTCATCATCTATATAAAGGACGACTGGAGCTAATCATCTTTCTGATGGACGACTGGAGCTAATCGTCTTTCTGAAGAACGACTGGAGCTAATCATCTTCCTGATGAATGACTGGAGCTTAATCATCTTCCTGGAGGACGATTAGGTCCAATCGTCCTCCAGGAAGACGAGGACGTATTATTTTCAAAAAATATCAAAACCATGTATTATTTCTGAAAATTAATATAAAAAGTATTATTTAAAAAAAAATTAGCGAGCTTGAGCTGGGTCAAGCTCATCCACGGCCAGGCGTGGCGTTTATCGGTCCGGGGAGCAGGGTGTGGCTCAGTCAGCACCGGTCACGTACGTAAATTACCCACCATGCACCAGCACCACACATCACTGAGTAAACTGACGCCAGGGAGCTGCAAGAGGATAAGGCAATCGTGTCCCCGTGGCTCCGTTTCCTACGGTACGCATGCAGCTAGCACATCCGGCCGAAGCTCTGCTCTCAGCTCGACAGCAATGGCGATAGCCTGCAAGTGCAGCCCCGCGGTGAGGCTGCTGCCGAACCCGATCACGGCACAGCTCCCGGGCGGCAGGAGCCACGGAAGATGCAGATGCAGAAGCCTTGCCGTTCACGCGCAGCTCCCGACCGAGGATGAGTACCCCGCTGAGTCACCGAAAAGGGTCCAGGTTACACAGGTGAATTACTGATCTACTGATAGTCAGTCGTAGGATAAACTCGTGGGCTGCGGTTTGAACTTGAAAGGCCATCATCTGCTGCTTGCGTGCTTCGATCCAGAGCCTCGGGAGGAGCCGCCGGAGGGGACCCGGTGCGCGGCAGAGCCTGATCTCCGTCGGGACGTCGCGCGGCGGAGGGGATCAGTGGAGCAGCGACTTCGAGCTGACGCTCCGGCAGCTGAGGCTGGACGACCTGATCGAGGACGGGCAGGGCGACGCCGACGTCCTGGTGCACCTTCTGGTCCAGCAGGTAACTGAAAGAGAAAATATGCACCGAGCAAGTGAGCAGCTGACTGTAGTTCTAAGATCTTCATCTGCTTACAGCACACCCAGTTCGGAATGTCGATCAAAGGGCGAGTGGTCACATCGCTCACCAAAATATGCGATTCGTGCTCCGCCCCATACTGCACAAAGGTACACCACACCGCGGATCACCTGGAAAAATTTCCACTGAAAGATGGCGCATTTGGAAACTGTTCAAGTTAACTGAAAGCATTGGATCCTGGCACCCCGTTGCAGATTGATGAGCAGTTCGACATCACGGTGCTGTCTTCCTCCAGGAAGGATCAGAGCGGGTTGCCTGAAATCGGAGACAGCGATCCGTCAGTACGTGATATGATTTACCTAGCTCTGATGCTATATATAATTACCGTAACCATTACGACTATTTCTTTTAGAACAGGTCATCTACGTGAAGCCAGGAACAGAAATTGATATCGACTCGTCAATCCAGGAGACAATACGACTAACAGCGTCAGCCAAGGTTTGCACTTGCAGCATGTCATGTCGAACTGTCGACTGTCGACACACAACCTCTTACAGTTTTACTGATTATCATCATTCAGAGTTCATGTTCCGAGGCGTGTGAGAAGTCTCCTGTCGTGTGGAAACGTAAGTGCTAAGACGAGCTGCAACAACTAGTACATTGGATTGGTTGCTTTTACTGTACATCGCTGTGACAGTTGTTTATCTTGTGAATTTACAGGTGCTGGTAACCAGAAGAAGCGTTACAGCCAAACGTGGTCAAAACTTCTTGATCTGAAGAGAAGTCTGGATAAGGCGCCCAGTTAATTAAATTACTGTTGGCGATGCAGTTTCAACTCGACGCCACTGATTATCTGATACGAAAATGCTACAGTGTGATATATCGAACAAAAAGCTTATGTGACCGGATGATTAATCAATTGACATGGTTATCCAGTGATTGCTTCTCTCCATAATACTAGTTAACTGTATACTCACAGAGACTACTGTACTAGACTGTAACAAACCATTTTTTCTCTTTCCTCAAATATATTTCCTGTGGGAAACTATGTATGAAATCAGAATATTCTTTTGAGGAATATATGAATTCACAACTCATTCCACAACTATGGCTTGTTTTTCAAGTCTACTGGTTTTTCTTCCAAGGATTTACTCACCCATGCCCCCGCTCACACTTTTTTTTGGAGAAAATGTTCAACGTGTATTTAAAAATTGTTCATCATACTCCCTCCATTCAAAATAAGTGCCTCAAGCTTAGCAGAATTTTGTACTAAAGTTAGTACAATGTACCAAATGAAGACCCTTATTTTAGGACGGGGGAGTATATCATAAAAATGTTCAATGTGTATTTAAAATTTGTTCAGCGTATATCACAAAATGTTTAATGGTAAAAAATGATATATTTTTTGATCTGACGCTATGTTTAGTTTTTAAATATTCATGCGGCCTATTAATCAGTTACGTTTGGCAGCTCACCAGGTAATGAACACAGGGAGTTGCTATGTGACGCGTTCTGCGTCGCTGTGCTTTCGCACAGGCACGTCGTTGCCGTGCGCTGATTGGGCCGGCCCATTGCAGTGCGGCGCAAAAAACAGTTTGGGCGCAATCGCTAGGAAACGAACGGTAGATCCTATTTGACGCCCGCAGGCGTCAAAAGGACGACCCTTCGCTGAAGCGAGTCACCACATGGGCCGGCCCACATAAGGATTTGGTTCGCTGCTGTTTCCTTGATTGTTGCGGGTTTTTTTTTCGTTTTTCTTCTATGGTTTTTTGCTTCCAGCTTTTTCACTGCTTTGCCCGGTTTTCAACTGTTTTGTTACTTTTTTATTTTTATGTTTTGGTTCCTTTTTTCCTTTCAATTTTTCTTTTACGTTTCCTTTTTTACTTTCTGTTTCTGTTCTTCTTCTCTGTATTTCATATTATCTAAAAAGTTCACCGCGTATTACATAAAATTTCATCGTATTAAGAAAATGTTCATTGTATACTATGAAATAGTTCACCTTGCATTATAAAAATGTTCATTCTGTATTAAAAAAATGTTCATCATATAATATTAAATTGTTCAACATATATTAGAATTTTTTCATTGTGTATTTAAATTTTGTTCATTGTATATTAAGAAACTGTTCAACGTATGCTATAAAATGTTTATTTTGTGTAGTTTTTTGTTCAGTATGTTTTGCAAAAAGAGTTGACCGTATTTTAAATTTTGTTCAACGTATGTCATAAAAATGTTGAATGCTATTTTTTAATGATTTGCAGCTGTACTTGCAGCTTTAAGAATGGAGTTGCTGTTATAACATGTGAGCTCGCTAGTTGCGCTGGCTAGCGTCGCTAGAATCAAGCTCTGGTCGGATGTTCCATCCCGCGCACGCGCTTCTTTTTGTTTCCACTTTTCACTTACTGCGTAATAATTGGGCCGGCCCATGTGCGTGTCGCTTCAGCGAAGCTGGGACGATCGGCCGCACGTGGTCGGCGTACAGGAGCTCTCGAAACGAACACAGGACTGCCGACTTAAATTCGCACGCTACTAGCCACAACGATGGATGAGCTCGGTTGGCCAATGTACAGCGGAAAACTAAGTGAACTAAAGAAAGTATAAGACTTGACACTGTTTGAAAAATATCCTTTACAATTTTCCAAATTTTTGAACATACGATTTTGTTTCGACAAAAGCAAACAATTTTATGATATCACGAATTATTTTTGAATTTTGAAAATTTTCAGAATTTCTGAACAATTTTCTAAAGCACAAACATATTTTTTAATTTGATATTTTTTTTGAAACGGAGAACAATTTCAAAAATACTGAACAAATTAGGAAGCACAAACATTTTTGAATATGTGAACAAAAATTTGAAATCCAGAACATTTTTTTAAATCTTCGAACAAATTTTGTAAAACACGAACATTTTTTTGCAAAAAATGCAGCCTTTTATTTGAAAATATCCTGGCATTTGTTGGAAAGGAAAACAAATTTCGAATATTTTGAACATTTTTTAATTTTGCTTTATTTGAACATGTGTTGCAAGAACGTGAACATTTTTTAAATTTTGAGAATAATTTGGAAACTGCCAAACAAATTTTGGAAACACAAACAAAATTCAAACATTTTTATTAGAAAAGAAGGACAAAAGAAAAAACTAATAGAGAAACAAAAAAAGAAAAAGAAAACAGGAAAAACATAGAAAAGAAAGAAAAGGAAATAGAACAAGGAAAAAGAAAAAAAACAGGAAAAGGGAAAAAGGAAAACAAAAAAATAGAACAAGGAAAAAACTGTTTTAGGAACCTTCTAGAAGTTTCCAAAAACCGTGGACGATTAAAGCTGAAACGGGTCGTCCCAGTCGAAGGATTGCTGGATGTTCCCGAAACCTGGACATGCGTCCAATAAGAAATTCCATGAACACATACCCTGGGGTGCGAGTTCAATTTCTCAAGGAAGCATCAATTTTGGGATTTTAGTAGCTGCTCGCCATGAAATGGGCCGGCCCATCCGCCCCACACGAAAGCTCAGTTATTTCACGCTAACGAGCGTTAGGTAGGAGCTCGTCTTCCCCTAAGGCGTCTGTTGGCCTACTATTTGAGCCGCCATCATGTGAGAAATTTAAATCCCCTTGCCTTCGGCTTCCATATTGGCACTGTGAGGTGAGGGGACTTTAGATCTTCAAGACCTCTATGTTTGTCGTCAACGTCTAATGATCATCATAGTTTGTGAGAATAAATTTTCTCTCGTCTCTTTTGGTGGTATCATGAGATTAGAGAGTTTTTTGTCCTCGCAGTTTGATTATTCGGACCTGATGAGTTTATATTGTTGTGTCAAGCTTTTTTTTTGTTTGATTCTTTGTGGAGGTGAAATCTTTATCGACACCACATGAAGATCTAATGATTCGACGACTTGCACTTTTAAGGGATCATCCCCGGCCCAAGTATGTTCATCGATCAGGGCTTCCCATCTTTTTGGATGGGCGACTCAAGGCGCTTTCAAAATCATTATTGGCAATGTTCGTGCTGGTGACATAGCGACAACATCGTTGGTCCAATTTAATTGCAAGCTCTTTACCTAAGTATTTGGAGTATTTCTACGTGCAGAAATTGATACCACGAACAAGGTGTTTTCAAGAGATTTCATTGTAATTCTTAGTCGTAGGAGTTACTTCATGTTTTTCGGATATTAGGTTAAAATCGGTGTACTTGTAATTACCATGAGTATGAATAAAGTTATGTGTGTTTCTTAGAAAAAACTTACCCAAGAAAGTTCTTAAAAAAAGTGACATCCGCCCGCCGGCGCCAGCTTCTCTTCGTGCCGCGGGTCGGGGTGGTGGCCATGGTGCCCGGCCGCCATTGCAGCGTCCGGCGGTGTCGTCCGGGCCGGTACCGACTGCCGGGCGAGGTGGGCCGCAGCCTACTGCGCCGGCCCTTGCTGCTGCGGGGAGCAGTGTCCCTCCCCCGAGTCCTCCGATGCCTATGGCCGTGGGGCGGGGTGTTGCGCCGCCAGTGCCTCGTGCCGCGCCACCGCCCCACTATGTCGCGAGACCGGCGCAAAAGCATTCGGACCCATCGCAGGTGTGGCTGGATGCGGGGGGACGGTGGAGCTAATGAGCCGCCCAGAGGACAGTGGGGAGATGATGGTTTTGGTGCTTACGGGAAAGGACAGCACCGTGGTTCGTTGTCTACGAGAGGTGGACGCGGATACGCTTGGCAAAGTGATGGTTCTGATGAGAGACCATTCCTGGGTCCAGCGGGAGGTTTTGTCGAGGGGGTTACTGGCCCGAACAACCGGCAGAGAGGCGGATACCGTGGCCATCGTGGTGGCCGTGGTGGTGGACGTGGTCGGTTCCGCAAGCCGCCCCCACCACCGGTCGTGGTTGACCATCAAGCTTCGGATATGGCCGTCGACCCTGTGCAGGCGATGGAGGTTGTGACGGCTTTGGCTAATGTGGAGGTTCCTGTAACTGGAGTTGATGCCGAGGCAGGGGACAGGGCTGAGTCTGAGAGGGCGTCCAAGTGGGCGCGTAAGAAAGAAAAGATGATGTGTTATCGATGTGGCGAGAAGGGCCACTTTATTGCTGAGTGCATGGCGGAACTCGGTAGCTCGTGTGGTAAGACTGCTCATGTTATGGGGGACTGCCCGGTTATGCGTGATCAGGCTCCTGCGCTCACGATGTATGGAGTATATTGTGCCGAGCTCACTTTCTTTGAGTCCCCGGCGGCGAGGGAGATTCCAGTTGAGACTCAGAGTATGACTACTGGCATTGTGAAAGCCACCCGCGAAGTGGTGTCTGAGGCTCAAATTGTGCAGAGACTTCAGGAACTTGCTCCCGGTGATTTCCAGTGGGAGCTCGTTCAGATTGAGGACAATGTCTTTAGGGTTGATTTCCCAACGGTGGACGATTTGCAGAAGCTGTTGAGTTTTGGGTTGTGCAAGGTGCCTGGTACTAAGTGCACCCTGGAGTTTCATGAGTGGAAAAAGGTGGAGCCTAAGGGAAAGCCGCTGACTCAGGTGTGGCTGCGGTTTTCAGGGGCCCCATCTGAGGCTTTGACCGATGCTTGAGTAGTGGCGAGTTTGGGTACGTTGGTTGGTAAGACTGAGGAAGTGGACATGGCTTTCACCCGCGCTCATGGGGTGGCCCGGCTATTAGTGGGTGTTCTAGACATTGATTTTGTCCCGGACGTGGTTAACTGGTTTTACCGGGGAGAGGTGTTTCCACTTGAGATTGAGTTTGAGGATTCGGAGCTGTTTGCCGATGCGGATTCTGGGGCTACTATGGATATGCACGAGGAGGATGGTGATGCCGGTGCTCGTGGGGACCCGACTGATGAGGCAGGACGTGAGAGGGCCAATGGGTCGAGTCCGGTTGCTCAGTTGCCCGGTGATGGTTCCGGAGTAGAGCCTGCACCGGCTCCGGCGGTACCGATGAGCATGTTGCGATTTGGGTCCTTTGAGCCAGCATCGGCTCCTCCCTGGCTTTGGAGTGACAGGGTGGTGTCTGATGATAGCTTTGAGTGTATGCTTCCGCCTTTGGAGCTTGATGTTGTGGCTGGCCCTGTGATGGTGGGAGGGGATAGGGAGGTGGATCCTCAGGTGCGTCCGCTTTCCCCTACCACGGTCGCCAGCCAGGATACGACGACAGTTCCGGAGGTTCGGTGTGGGGAGGGGAGTCTGGGGCAGGTGGCCCCAGCCTCTCCTTCTCTTAGTCTGGCGCAGGTCACACCGGTGACGCCAGCGATGGTCGGCAATGGGGGAGGCCGCATGGCCCTCTCTCCTACAGCGATGCCGGTCCCGGTGGGCTTGGCTAGCGCCGGGGGTGGGAGCCCGAGGCAGGCGGCCTCGGTTCCTGCTTCTCCGGTTGGGGCGGTGACGCCCGAGCCAGCGGCCGCGCTGGGGGGGAGCTGGGGCAGGTGGCCATGGCTCTCCCTTCTTCTCCGGCGGTCAGGCGGACCGCTTCTCCTACGCCGACGGCGCCGGCAGGTGGGGCGGGAGGAGGGCGCGGGCAGGCGGCCCCCGCCTTCCCCTTCCCGCGCGTACCTGTGGCCGTGGACCCTAAGGGGCTTGGGAGCCCGCAGCCGCCTCTTCCGGTAACCTCGGCTGCTCCTTTGAGGGATTCACCGCAAGGCTTTACTAGGGAGGAGGTCGTTGCTTTTGGCGGGATCCCCGACCCCGCCTCGACGGGGAGACGGATGAGTGCTCGCATCCATGAGCTCCCGGAGGTGGACGATATGCAGCAGCGGTGCGCTATGAGGGCGGCCAAGTTTCAGGGTGCTGCATTTTCTACGGGTATGTCTGTCAACATATCTAATTCTTTATTGCATTTTTCTAATGAGGAGATTATTAATAATGGAAACCAATTAGGAGTTTCACTAGGAGCTACTGATAGTGAGATTACCAATTCGGTGAATGATCTGTTGGATTTGGAGGCGGAGTGTGCCTTAGAGACTATTCGTAATCTTTGAAAGTGCGTTATATCGACTAGAGGGGGGGTGAATAGGCGATTTTTATGAAAGTCTTAAAAACGTGAAAGTTATGAAGACAAACAGTAGAGATATGCCTATCACTATGCAGCGGAAGTTAGATTACACTAGGCAAGCCATGGTCAAGTATTCAATAGAGTGAAAGCACAATGACAATTAGCTGCAGTGTAATAAGGATCAGGTAGGAAGAAGTTATGAAGCCAAACAAATCATACAGTTATGTTGTGAAGACAAAAGATAAAGCAAGCATGCAATGGCTTCACAATGTGTAACAGTAAGTAAAAGGAAGTGAAGATGAAACCAGTGACACGCTGAAGACAATGATTTGTTGGACCAGTTCCAGTTGCTGTGACAACTGTACGTCTAGTTGGAGCGGCTAGGTATTTAAACCAAAGGACACACAGTCCCGGACACCCAGTCCTGAACACACAGCTCAGGACACCCAGTCCTCACCGTTTTCTCCTTGAGCTAAGGTCACACAGACCTCGCCCAATCACTCTGGTAAGTCTTCAAGGTAGACTCCCAAACCTTCACAGACTTTGTTCACCGGCAATCCACAATTTCTCTTGGATGCTCAGAACGCGACGCCTAACTGGCTGGAGGATGCACAGTCCTCAAGTGTAATAAGTCTTCAGATCACTCAGACAAGAAGACTTAAGTGATGCCCAATTTACTCTGGCTCTGGGTGGTTAGGGCTTTTCTCCTCGCTAGGAATTTTCTCTCAAAGGCTTCGAGGTGGGTTGCTCTCAAACGACAAAAGCCGTGCACTGAAATCTGAGCAGCCAGCCGTTTATGGTTGTAGGGGGTGGACTATTTATGGCCACAGGACAACCCGACCTGATTTGTCCGAAATGACCCTGGGTCACTAAGGAACTGACACGTGTACCAACGGTCAGATTTCAAACTCACACGGCAACTTTACTTGGGCTACAAGTAAAGCTGACTTGTCCGACTCTGGACAAGATTTGCTCTCATAGTCTTCGCTCGAAGACATGGGATTTGAATTAGGCATCACTTCAGTCATTCTGACTGGTTCTCTTGGACCCCACTTAATAGTACGGTGGTTCCTATGACTCAACACAAATGAAATAAAACTACGAAGGATCTAAGTCTTCGAGTTCCATAGGCTTCACGTGGTGTCTTCTCTTGTCATAGTCTTCAATGTGAATATCTTCATATACCACCATTGTCTTCAATGTCTTCGTACATTTTTAGGGGTCATCTCTTGTAGTAAAACCGAATCAATGAGGGACTTCTACCTGTGTTATCCTGCAATTCTCACAAACACATTAGTCCCTCAACTAGGTTTGTCGTCAATACTCCAAAACCAACTAGGGGTGGCACTAGATGCACTTACAATCTCCCCCTTTTTGGTGATTGATGACAAACTAGTTGAAGTTTTCAACGGGGAATATAATTTGTGAAATTGTAAAGGAATTGTCTTCATAAGCTGCAGGGGCTCCCCCTGAAGATGTGCATATAAGTAATTTGCTTCTGGAACGCAAATGCACATGGCAGGTTGTACTTGTGGAGATCCACTTCAACTTATGATGACAATCCACTATGCATGTAAAAGTATATGAAGAGAATGACATGCATAATGAAAAATGGACGTCTGCGGAATGATCTAAGTGCGAAATTTATCGTCGTACATGCGGAATTTATCTTCGCAAAACATAGTGGCAAACAAGTAGCAGACAACCATCGAGTTTAAGTGTTACAACTCAAAGAACCAAATGTAGCAAAACGAGAGTTGTAAGCACGAAGCAAAATGTAGCAAAATATAAAGGCACCCGCCCATAGTGACCCGCTTGAAGACAATAAACATCATATGCTTCTCCCCCTTTTGTCAGTGATGACCAAAAAGGTTTGAAGACATAGAGTTTTCTACGCGTTCCCAGGCGCAGCAGGGTCGGTGGAGGTGTTTGGCGGTGCAGACATGCTTGGTGCAGATTCGACGCGCGCTGAAGGAGGTGGAGGTGATGTAGCGTCATCTTCTTCTTTGATAATCCGTGCAGTCACCGTGGCAGCAGAGGAAGAGAACTCTGAATCTTCAAGTGATGGAGTTCTGCGTAGCATAGCCCTTCGAGGAGGCGTGGAGTCAAATTTGAAGTGCTCGGTGAAGCCATCCTCTTGAAGTTCAGCTTCTGGACACATCATCGTGAGTCCTTTCCAAGTGCGGCGACAGGTTTCGTGTGCAACAAATGCATTCTTGGTTGCAAGATTTCTGATACGATTGACGTCCTCCATGATGCTTTTCATCTGCCTCTTGAGCCAGTCGTGATGCCGATCTTGCTTTTGGTGAAGAGCCACAAGAAGCTCTCGGTCATTGAGGGCACGAGCGCGCTTCTTGGGTCGCTGAGCAGCTGTGCTGTCTGTGGCTTCAGTAGATGCAGGTGCACGTGTGGTGCCAGCCAACGGATACACTCTGGAGATGGCTTCAACACCTTCAACATTCTGAGTGAAGCTCTGGTGTTTTACATTCTGAAGACTTAATGGTTGCTTGGCAGGCTCAGGATATATAGGTTCAGCAGAGGTGTCCACATCTGGCAAGAAGAACCGATGGTTGCGGGCTGAGGGCTGATATGAAATCGCAGAGTGAAGCTTGATCGGCCTCATAACCCAAGAAGCATAAAACTTCAAGCCAAATAAATCTGAGCCGGATGCCGCAAGTTGGCGTATGAAGAAGTCCTGCGCATTGAAGCATTTGCCATGAAGGATGTAGAATATGAGAGTCTTCATTGCACCCTCAACCTTGACATGTGGAGAGTGTCCCTTAATGGGCCAGAGAGTCTGCCTGATGATGTGATATATGGTTCTGGGCAGGTACTCTAGGTCTTCAACGAAGAACTCAGTTGGATAGGGTGCATCATGGGGCAATGGCTTCATCATTGAGAGCATCTGACTCATATTTGGTTCAGGCCTCTGGAATATGCTCTCAATTGCTTCAGCATGTAGTTGACAGCCTTCTTCGAAGAATTCGCCAGGAGTGGGCAGGCCGGTGAGCTCAATGATATCAAATGCATTGGCTTCGTGATGGACATTGCCAGTCATCCACTCCAGGACCCAAGTCTTCGGATCTCTGTTGTAGCCTTTGATATGAAGGGTGGCATAGAATTGAAGCAGAAGCTCTTCATTCCAGTGCTCTTCATCAGTGATAAATGGCAGCAGGCCCACTTGCTTGAAGCAATCCAGTGCTTCTTCCAGACTGGGAAGACCAGCAACAGCTTCAACCTCAAGGCGCTTGTGCGGGAAGATGCGTCCTTGGTTGTACAAGATGCATGAATAGTAGCTGCACTGTGGATAGCTCCAGAACCTATCTGATGAAATCCTTTCACTGGAATAGGGGTTCTTGGAGCTGTTGAAGAACGTATTATCTGCCCTGAAGCTATTGACGTTAAAGGAGCCAGGTGCTGATGCAGGACCTGGGAACCTTGGCAGTCGTGGGACTGGCTTCTGAACCTGAGGCCTGTGCGCAACATGATAGTTGAATTGTGGACCGGCAGCAGACTCAGGCACAGAAGTGTCAGGAGCAGTAGCTTCAGTGTCTTCTGAAGCTGTTGGTGGGGAGGGCTCCACATTGGCTTCAATGTTGGTGGTGGCAACCTCAATATTTTCCGCCTCCACTTGACTAGCTGGAGGGTCAGACGCAGGCACGTTCTCCTAGAGAACTGCTTCTTGTTGGAGCGGGGGAGTTTGAGCTTGTGGTATTTCTTCATGCTCTTCGGCTGATGCAGCCGGAATGTCTTCAGCCGAATGTTGAGGCCTTGGACCTTTGCGAAGCCTGCGGAATGCAGACGACGCCTGTGGAGGTGCAGTGGGCTGGGCCTCATTGTCTTCCTCTTGTGGGCGATCTTCCCACGATGCATCTTGTGCAATTGGCGTCAATGGACGACCAATGCTGATGAGTTCACTTGTTTCAAGTTGAGGAAGGGCTGCATCATCTTGCACATTGTCCTGATGACCAATGTCTTCAGCAGCGATGGGGTCGGCTGCTGGAATGTCTTCAGCTTCAGGAGCCTCTGTGGGAGCAGGCTCATGAATTGTCAGCTGACGATCTGCGTCAGGATAGATGACAGAGAGAGGTTCAACTATCAAGGGCTCTGTGGGAGCAGCCCGAGCTTTCTTAATCTTGCGCTTCTTCTTGGTGGGGTCAGAAGGAGAGGCTTCAGAGTGTTTCCTCTTCCTCGCTTCAGCCTCTGCAGTCCGTGTCTTCTTGAGTTCTGAAGTGGTTGACCGGCTCTTTGGCTTCGAGCCAGTCGTAGCAGTGGGGAAGACAATCGGGGCAGCTTCTTGTCTTGGTGCCTCTGGTTCAGGCACAGCAGGCTTCTTCTTCTTCTTCGCGGCCATCCTAGGGTCGATGCCGGGACGCCCAAGTGCCTTGCGCTTCTCGGCCTCATTGTAGGCCTGCACATAGCGATCAGCCAGAGTCTTCATTCGCTCCCTCGAACCCTGAGCTTCAGCATGCTTCTGCAGAAAGTTCTCCTTTAGCTCGTGCAACATGATCTTAAAGTTTTTCACTTCTTGCACGCTGAGCTTGGCCATGTGCTTCTTGAACTGAGCCTTTTCAAAATCAATTTTCTGCTTCAGTTCAACAATGCGCTGGGCAATTGCAAGTTCTGAAGCAATAGCGCCTTGGAAGGCGACGCTGAGGCCTATGGGCAGCTGCAGATCATCAAAGCTGACGTTTGGTGAGGCAAACCATTCGTCGATGAAGTCGTGGATGATGGCGACATCAAACAGAGGCAGATTGTTGAAGATTTCAGCCTCCTCCTTGCTCTTGATGAGCTGCTCAAGAGCGTCATCTCCAAGATCTTCATCGCTTGACAGATCAATGGTTTCGCTGCGCAGAATGGCAACAGCTATGAGCTCTTTGCCTGTGTGTGGCTGAGGCTTCTTGGCTTCCTAGGGCTTGGAGACTCGTGATAAGTCTTCAGACTGCACACTGGCTTCAGGAGGTGCAGTTGCCAATGGCTTCGCCCTTGAGATTTTGGGTGAAGGAGCCTGCTTTGAAGCTTTTGGCTTCTTCGATTGCTTTGGCTTCGGTGTAGCAGGTGCTTCTTCTGATTCAGAGTCAGCAGGAGGGTCATTGGCTGCAGTCCCTTGGACTAAGATGCGGGTGATGAGGCCCTCAAGATTTGCATACGGACCGATGATATTGGGGTCTGCCTTGCGTGTGCCATCTGCCCTTGGTGCGGAGGGACCAGGGTTGAAGTCTAAGCCCAATTTCTTCTTGTTTTGCTTCGCTGATCTCTGGGCAAACTGGAAGTTGCACTTGAACAGATTGTCGTCACGACACCAGAGTAGTGACGACGGATGTGCTTCAGCTGGCTGTGGCCCATGAACCATGCACGGGTAGAAGCCTTGAGCAATGGCTTCATCTCTGGACCTGGGCACGAGATTTTTGTATAGTACGTCTCCCCATGGTCTCTTGATGGCGCTTTTCTCAGCGTACTCCTTGGTGACGAAGCGGTATTGGAACCATTGCTCCGCCCAATAGCGTCGAATCCATTGGATTCGTGTCTTGCGTTGATTGTAATCCTCTTCAGGATCTGTCTTGTACAGCTCTGAGAGGTCATCGGGCAGATCTCTTGATGTTTCCCCTCGACGCTTTCTGCCACCCTTCCTTGCTGGTTTTTCTGCAGCCATAAACCTTAACTTGGAAGGCTTCAAGGCGTTCAAAGGCTTCAGAGGCTTTCTTTTGCTGGACCAACAGGAACTGGCTTCAGGAGAATTGATGTGACGCTGTAAGAACTCTGCAAATGAATGCAGACTATGAGAACCAAAAGATTCTCCCACGGACATGTACCTGTGACAGCATTAAGGTGCGAGAGAAGGGGAAGAGGTCATATGCATTCTCAGAAGATTTTGAAGATAAATCAGTTTAGAAGACATTGACCTCATCGTGCGAAGACATTCACTTATAGAAAAGAAGTTGGTTCCAGATTTGTACGAACCCATAGATCAGTACAAGTGAGGAATCTAACTACTTCATGAAGCACAAGTGAATATACTAGGCAAGTTATGAGATGCAGACTGAGAGAGATCTAACTTGTGTGAATAGAAACTTCTTATGGCAGAAAGTGACCGAACTATAGGATCAAAAGAGGCTGTAAAAGGAGGTTTTATTTACCACACTTGGAACTGCTAGACGGAGTGGGAGATGAGGCCGAGCAGTTCGATCCTCCGTGCCCTAACTTGGCGACGGAAGACACCTACGGTGACGGCGGAGAGAGTGATGTCCGCGGTCGGCGTGAAAACGGCATCGGAGAGGTTGCGGCAGTGAAGCGCTTCATCGCCGGCGTCGTCGAGAGCTAGCGGTGGCGCTAGGGTTCGTGCGAGGGAGGAAGAAGGAGATAATGACCGCGGTGAATGTATATTTATAGTCACAGGGGTGGGACTGCGCTATTACACAGGTGCCCCTGGCGATTCGCATCTGAACAGCACGTGGCCATCATGCGGAGTCTCGGGGGCAGTTCCACATCCCACGCACGCCTGGATTGTCGGGTGGTCGTTCCTACTTCTCCGGATTTCTTGTGGATGAATGAGCATTGAAAACGGTTTTAAAGTTTGTCTCTGTGTCTTCTGCTGACAAGGACGCAGAGAAGACATTCAACAGTTTCAATAGGATGCATATGACTTGGAGAGATAGAATTTGAGATAGAAAGCATAGAGAGATTAGGGCCCGATCACATTTAGTTAGATCAAAAGATTCAAAACAAGAAGACATAGCTATAAGTGAATGCTGTAGAGGATAGAACAATAGTATACATACATATATATATATATATATATATATATATATATCTATATAATCCACGTAGTGAAGATAATCATGAAGACATGTTGAGATTGAAGCCAAACCAAATGTGAAGACATTGCAAGGTAACGCCGTGAGTGAAACACTTCAAAATAGAACATTTGGTGGTGGCGTTACCCACCGTATAGGAAGTATTAGACCCAGACACGGCGCACAATTATCGTGGCGCTCCGAAGTCAATTTCCGCATTAATGTATTCACACTTAGAATGTATGTCTTCATTGATTGAAGATATACGTTACTTCGTGTGTTGCACATCTAAGTCATCAATATGCATAAGTGTTAAGATGTGTGCCTGATCACAGGACATTTGAGGATTCCAAGATATTTAGCTCACACCGTAACTTGCAAAATCTCTTCTCATCCAAGGGCTTGGTGAAGATATCTGCCAATTGCTCTTCAGTGTTGACATGTATGATATCAATATCTTCCTTTGCAACATGATCTCTGAGAAAGTGATGACGAATTTCAATGTGCTTTGTCTTCGAGTGCTGAACTGGGTTGTTGGCGATCTTGATGGCGCTTTCATTGTCGCAGTAAAGTGGCACTTGCTTCAGATGAATGCCATAGTCCTTGAGAGTTTGCTTCATCCACAGAAGCTGAGCGCAGCAAGATCCAGCAGTAATATATTCAGATTCAGCAGTGGAGAGAGATACACAGTTCTGCTTCTTAGAAGACCAACATACAAGTGATCATCCCAGAAAATGACATATGTCTGATGTAGACTTCCGATCAACCTTGTCACCAGCATAATCAGCATCCGAGAATCCAACCAGATCAAACTCTGAGCCCTTTGGATACCATAATCCTAGAGTTGGGGTGTGAGCCAAATATCGAAGAATTCGCTTCACAGCTAAGTGATGCGACTCCTTTGGTGCCGCTTGAAATCGAGCACACATGCAAACACTAAGCATAATATCTGGCCTAGATGCACATAAATAAAGCAAAGAACCAATCATGGAGCGGTATACCTTTTGATCGAACTCTTTACCATTGTCGTCGGGACCCAGATGATGTTTAGCTGGCATTGGTGTTGTGAAGCCTTTGCAGTCTTGCATACCGAACTTCTTCAGGCAATCTTTGAGATACTTCTCTTGAGATATGAAGATGTCATTTCGTTGTTGCCGTATCTGGAGACCGGGGAAGAATTTCAGCTCCCCCATCATAGACATCTGATATTGCTCTTGCATCATATATCCAAACTCCTCACTGTACTTCTGATTGGTGCAGCCGAAGATAATGTCATCCACATATATTTGGCACACAAACAGTTCACCATCGTATGTCTTCGTGAAGAGAGTGGGATCTAGGGAGCCAGGTATGAAGCCTTTGCTCTTCAGGAAGTATTTGAGTGTGTCATACCAGGCCCGAGGGGCTTGTTTGAGGCCATATAGTGCCTTATTGAGCTTGTATACCATGTCAGGATGTTTTGGATCTTTAAACCCTGGTGATTGTGCGACATACACTTCTTCTTCAATCTTGCCATTGAGAAAGGCACTCTTCACATCCATTTGATACAGAATTATGTTGTGATGATTTGCATAGGCCAGCAGTATACGTATGGCTTCAAGTCTTGCCACAGGAGCAAAGGTTTCATCGAAGTTAATGCCTTCCACTTGAGTATATCCTTGAGCAACGAGGCGAGCTTTTCTGACGATCTGACCATGCTCATCTTGCTTGTTGCGGTATATCCATTTGGTGCCTATTATGTTATGCTTCCGTGGATCAGGACGCTTAACCAGTTCCCATACATTGTTCAGCTCAAACTGTTGAAGCTCTTCTTGCATTGCTTGAATCCATTCAGGTTCTATAAAGGCTTCTTCAAATTTCTTGGGTTCTGAAATTGAGACGAATGCGAAGTGCCCACAGAAATTTGCCAGTTGAGTTGCCCTTGAACGAGTGAGTGGACCAGGTGCATTGATGCTGTCAATTATTCTGTCAATCTGCACTTCATTGGCAACACAAGGATGTACAGGGCGAAGACTTTGCTCTTGCTGATCTGTGTTGTCGTTGGGAGGAATGTCTTCAGGCTGAGCATTATCTTCATGTAGATCTGGTGCTGAGATGATAAGTTCTTCTTCAGGATGAGCTTTAGAAGGTACAATCTCTCCAGTTCCCATAAGCTTGATTGATTCACTAGCTGGAACTTCATCTAGCACATTTGGCAGTTGCTCTCTTTGTGAACCATTTGCCTCATCGAACCACACATCCACTGTTTCAACCACTTTGTAGTGAAAGAGATTGAAGACTCTATAGGAGTGTGAATCCTTTTCATATCCAAGCATAAAATACTCATGTGCTTTTGGTGCAAATTTTGAGGTGTGGTGTGGGTCCTTGATCCAGCATCTTGCGCCAAATACTCTGAAGTAACTGACATTTGGCTTCTTGCCAGTTAGGAGTTCATAAGATGTCTTGTTCAGAAGCTTGTGAAGATAAACACGGTTGATTGTATGGCATGCAGTGTCAATGGCTTCAGGCCAGAATTTTCTTGGAGTCTTGTACTCATCTAGCATTGTTCTGGCCATCTCAATGAGTGTTCTGTTCTTGCGTTCGACGACGCCATTCTGCTGTGGCGTGTACGGAGCTGAGAATTCATGTGTGATGCCCAAGGTATCAAGATATGTGTCAAGGCCAGTGTTCTTGAATTCAGTGCCATTGTCACTTCTGATGTACTTTATCTTGGCGCCATAATTGTTCATAGCTCGATTGGCGAAGCGTCTGAAGACATCTTGCACTTCAGTCTTGTAAAGGATTATGTGTACCCAAGTATATCTAGAATAATCATCAACAATGACAAAGCCATAGAGGCAAGCAGTAGTGGAAAAAGTTGAGTAGTGAGTGGGACCAAAAAGATCCATGTGAAGCAGTTCGAAGGGTCGAGTAGTGGTCATGATTATCTTCAAGGGATGTTTTGCCCTCGCCATCTTCCCTGCTTCACAGGCACCGCATAAGTGATCTTTCTTGAACTTGACGCCTTCGATGCCTATGACATGCTTCTTCTTTGCAAGGGTGTCGAGGTTCCTCATGCCAGCATGCCCAAGCCTCCGATGCCAAAGCCAGCATTCTGAAGCCTTTGCCAGAAGACATACTGCAAGCTGTGGCCCTGCTGAGAAATCTACCACATACAGATCATCTTTCCGATACCCTTCAAACACTAGAGACTTGTCAGATTCCATTAGTACTAGGCAACGATATTTTCCAAATATTACAACCATGTTCAAATCGCAAAGCATTGAGACAGACATTAAGTTGAAGCCAAGGGATTCAACAAGCATGACTTTGTCCATGTGCTGATCCTTTGAGATTGCAACTCTACCTAGACCCAATACCTTACTTTTACCAGTGTCAGCAAATGTGATGTGGCTCTTGTCGGATGGACGTAAGTTGAGTCCATAAGAAGGCTTCTTTTGCCAGTCATGTGATTTGCACACCCACTGTCAATAATCCATTCTGAAGATGCTGGTGTCGTACCCTACAGTGCAGTTAGGGGGATAGGCTTCACGAAGAGAATTGTGAAGCAAAAACATTTGACGAGCCAGTGGGTTATGAAAACTTAGATCCAGGTTAGGACTAATAGGGAGAGTAGCATGCGATGCAGGAACGAAATACATAGTGATGCCATTCGGGCATTTGATCTTGCGTCCCACAAGATTTTTAAGGTCACCAGCAATAGCGTCAGAAGATTTTGGTTTTCTGCTGGAGACCTTTCCCTTGGCACCGCGTGCCATGAAGCAGTAGGTAGGAGTAGAGTCGTCCTTGTCATTTGCATCGGTGTTGGTGATGAAGTCATTGTCTTCAGTGTTGAAGATGGACTTGGCGACGTATGTTGTAGCCAGACTCGCAATGCCAGAATCAGACTCCTCCTCAGACTCCACCTCTGCCTCCTCAGACGCAGACTCCTCCTCTGAGTCCATTTCCTTGCCAACAAACGCACGTGCCTTGCCAGTTGAGCTCTTCTTGTGTGATGAAGACTTTGAGGAAGACTTGGAAGAAGACTTTGAGTATTTCTTCTTCTTCTTGTCGTCAGAATCATATTCCTTGCTCTTCTTCTTCTTTCTATTCTCATTGTCCCACTGTGGACATTCAGAGATGAAGTGTCCAGTTTTCTTGCACTTGTGCCATGTTTTCTTCTTGTAGTCATGATCAGATGCTTCATCATTCCTTGAGCTTGATCGTGAAGACTTTCTGAAGCCTTTCTTCTTGGTGAATTTCTGGAACTTCTTCACTAGCATTGCAAGTTCCCTTCCAATGTCTTCAGGATCATCAGAACTGCTGTCAGATTCTTCTTCAGATGAGGACACAACTTTTGCCTTCAGGGCACAAGTTCGCCCATAGTTTGGACCATAGATATCTCTTTTCTCAGAAAGCTAAAACTCATGTGTGTTGAGCCTTTCAAGTATGTCAGACGGATCGACTATCTTGAAATCAGGACGTTCTTGAATCATCAGGGCTAGGATGTCAAATGAACTATCAAGTGATCTCAGCAGCGTCTTGACGATTTCATGTTTGGTGATCTCAGTGGCGCCGAGGGCTTGAAGCTCATTTGTGATGTCAGTGAGCCGGTCAAATGTGTGCTGGACATTCTTATTGTCATTTCGCTTGAAGCGGTTGAAGAGGTTGCGAAGAACACTGATTCTCTGATCTCTCTGGGTTGAGATGCCTTCATTGACTTTGGAGAGCCAGTCCCAGACCAGCTTGGATGTCTTCAAGGCACTCACACGGCCATACTGTCCCTTGGTCAGATGACCACAGATGATATTCTTGGCAGTAGAATCCAGTTGAGTGAACTTCTTGACATCAGCAGCAGTGACACCTTCTCCAGCCTTGGGAACGCTGTTTTCGACGACATACCATAGGTCGACGTCAATGGCTTCAAGATGCATGCGCATCTTATTCTTCCAGTAGAGATATTCAGTTCCATCGAAGACGGGACACGCAGCGGAGACTTTAATTATCCCTGCAGTTGACATAGCTAAAACTCCAGGTGGTTAAACCGAATCATACAGAACAAGGGAGCACCTAGCTCTGATACCAATTGAAAGTCCGTTATATCGACTAGAGGGGGGGGTGAATAGACGATTTTTATGAAAGTCTTCAAAACGTGAAAGTTATGAAGACAAACAGTAGAGATATGCCTATCACTATGCAGCGGAAGTTAGATTACACTAGGCAAGCCATGGTCAAGTATTCAACAGAGTGAAAGCACAATGACAATTAGTTGCAGTGTAATAAGGATCAAGTAGGAAGAAGTTATGAAGCCAAACAAATCATACAGTTATGTTGTGAAGACAAAAGATAAAGCAAGCATGCAATGGCTTCACAATGTGTAACAGTAAGTAAAAGGAAGTGAAGATGAAACCAGTGACACGCTGAAGACAATGATTTGTTGGACCAGTTCCAGTTGTTGTGACAACTGTACGTCTGGTTGGAGCGGCTAGGTATTTAAACCAAAGGACACACAGTCCCGGACACCCAGTCCTGAACACGCAGCTCAGGACACCCAGTCCTCACCGTTTTCTCCTTGAGCTAAGGTCACACAGACCTCGCCCAATCACTCTGGTAAGTCTTCAAGGTAGACTCCCAAACCTTCACAGACTTTGTTCACCGGCAATCCACAATTTCTCTTGGATGCTCAGAACGCGACGCCTAACTGGCTGGAGGATGCACAGTCCTCAAGTGTAATAAGTCTTCAGATCACTCAGACAAGAAGACTTAAGTGATGCCCAATTTACTCTGGCTCTGGGTGGTTAGGGCTTTTCTCCTCGCTAGGAATTTTCTCTCAAAGGCTTCGAGGTGGGTTGCTCTCAAACGACAAAAGCCGTGCACTGAAATCTGAGCAGCCAACCGTTTATGGTTGTAGGGAGTGGACTATTTATGGCCACAGGGCAACCCGACCTGATTTGTCCGAAATGACCCTGGGTCACTAAGGAACTGACACGTGTACCAATGGTCAGATTTCAAACTCACACGGCAACTTTACTTGGGCTACAAGTAAAGCTGACTTGTCCGACTCTGGACAAGATTTTCTCTCATAGTCTTCGCTCGAAGACATAGGATTTGAATTAGGCATCACTTCAGTCATTCTGACTGGTTCTCTTGGACCCGACTTAACAGTATGGTGGTTCCTATGACTCAACACAAATGAAATAAAACAACGAAGGATCTAAGTCTTCGAGTTCCATAGGCTTCACGTGGTGTCTTCTCTTGTCATAGTCTTCAATGTGAATATCTTCATATACCACCATTGTCTTCAATGTCTTCATACATTTTTAGGGGTCATCTCTGGTAGTAAAACCGAATCAATGAGGGACTTCTACCTGTGTTATCCTGCAATTCTCACAAACACATTAGTCCCTCAACTAGGTTTGTCGTCAATACTCCAAAACCAACTAGGGGTGGCAGTAGATGCACTTACAATCTTGCTGCGGTTAAACCGATGAATGATGTTGAGATTGATGCGTTAGGGGTTCAAGTGCTCCATAACCTGTGTGCGGATCTAGCACCCCCCATTCATGAGTCTGAGGACGATGATGTGCCCATAGAGAATGATGTTGGTAGTACAGTTGAACCCGGTTATGAGGACCAGACGTCAGAACCTAGTAAACCTAAGCGCAAGTGGAAACGGAAGATCTATCCCGATTCCGCAGTTCGTAGGAGTGCTAGAATTCATATTACTAAAAAATTCCATGACGAAATATGAAAGGAATCTTTTGGAATAGCAGAGGTCTAAAGGACTTGGCTAAAAGAAGGTTTCTTGCCGAGGCAGCTTTAGAGCAGCGTTTGGACTTCGTTGCTCTATCGGAGACTGGTAGAGAAAACTTTGCACCCTAGTTTCTATCTTCTCTTGTGGGTGGTATTGATTTCGATTGGCATTGCCTCCCTCCGCGAGGAAGATCGGGTGGTATCTTACTTGGCGTGAGATGCGATTCGCTTGAAGTCCGAAGTGTACTGATGGGCGACTTCACGGTGAAGTTTCGAGTCAGGTCTAAAATAGATGGTTTCAACTGGGCTTTGGTGGCAGTTTATGGTGCCGCACAACCTGAGCTTAAACCAGAGTTTCTGGCGGATCTTGTTCGAATCTGTGGATCGAAACAGCTTCCACTTTTAGTTGGAGGTGATTTCAATATCATTAGGAGGAGAGAGGAGAAGAATAATGGTAACTTTGACGGCAGATGGTTGTTTATGTTCAATACCATTGTTGAAAGCTTGGATCTGAGGGAGATAGAGCTTTCTGGTAGAAAGTTTACCTGGGCTAATGCTCTACCAAACCCAACTTATGAAAAACTTGATCGAGTTCTCGCAAGCGTGGAGTGGGAACAAAAGTTCCCCCTGGTTACGGTGCAAGCTCTCTCGAGGGGAATATCCGATCACACCCCCTTATTCGTGGATTCAGGGGAGCCAAACCACGTGGGGAACAAAAACACCTTTTCTTTCGAGATGTCATGGTTCGAACGAGAGGGGTTTTTGGACCTGATTGCCAGGGAATGGGATAGAGGTACAGGAGGTACGACTGCGGTCGAGCGTTGGCAGAATAAGATTAGACACTTGAGAAGCTTCTTATGGGGTTGGGCTAAGCACCTCAGTGGTGTGTATAAGATTGAAAAGGATAGACTCCTATCTCTTATACAGGCCCTAGACATAAAGGCCGAATCTACGATTTTGCTGCCATCTGAGCTTCAGGTTAAAACTGAGGCGGAGAAGAGGTTGAAAGAACTGCTCCGCGGAGAAGAATTGAAGTGGGCTTTGCGAGCTAAAGTCCGCAAAGTGGTCCAACGGGACGCGAATACTCAATTCTTTCATTTAATAGCTAATGGCAAGCACCGAAAGAAGCGAATTTTTCAACTTGAGCAAGATAAGGGCACGATTTTAGGATAGGATAACCTAAAAACTTATATTACCGAGTATTACATGTTGGGGAACGTAGTAATTTCGAAAATTTTCCTACACACACGCAAGATCATGGTGATGCACAGCAACGAGAGGGGAGAGTGTTGTCTACGTACCAACGCAGACCGACTGCGGAAGCGATCACACAACGTAGAGGAAGTAGTCGTACGTCTTCTTCCCGATCCGACCGATCCAAGCACCGTTACTCCGGCACCTCTGAGTTCTTAGCACACGTTCAGCTCGATGACGATCCTCGGGCTCCGATCCAGCAAAGCGTCGAGGAAGAGTTCCGTCAGCACGACGGCGTGGTGACGATCTTGATGTACTACCGACGCAGGGCTTCGCCTAAGCACTACAACGGTATGATCGAGGTGGAATTTGGTGGCAGGGGGCACCGCACACGGCTAAGGAACGATCTCAAGGATCAACTTGTGTGTCTTGGGGTGTCCCCTACCCCCGTATATAAAGGTTGGAGGGAGGGGGGCTGGCCGGCCAGAGAGAGGGAGGCGCAGGGGGAGTCCTACTCCTACCGGGAGTAGGACTCCCCCCTCCAATCCTATTCCAACTAGGACTCTCAAGGGGGAAAGGAGAGAGAGGGGGGCCGTCCCCTTCTCCTAGTCCTACTAGGACTTGGGGAAGGGGGGGGGCGTGCGGCCAGCTGTGGGCTGCCCCTTTTCTCTTTTCCACTAAGGCCCAATAGGCCCATTAGTCTCCCGGGGGGTTCCGGTAACCCTCCCGGTATTCCGGTAAAATCCCGATTTCACCCGGAACACTTCCTATGTCCAAACATAGGCTTCCAATATATCAATCTTTACGTCTCGACCATTTCGAGACTCCTCGTCATGTCCGTGATCTCATCCGGGACTCCGAACAACCTTCGGTACATCAAAATGCATAAACTCATAATAATTGTCATCGTAACGTTAAGCGTGCGGACCCTACGGTTCGAGAACAATGTAGACATGACCGAGACACGTCTCCGGTCAATAACCAATAGCGGGACCTGGATGCCCATATTGGCTCCTACATATTCTACGAAGCTCTTTATCGGTCAGACCGCATAACAACATACGTTGTTCCCTTTGTCATCGGTATGTTACTTGCCCGAGATTCGATCGTCGGTATCCAATACCTAGTTCAATCTCGTTACTGGCAAGTCTCTTTACTCGTTCCGTAATACATCATCTCACAACTAACATATTAGTTGCAGTGCTTGCAAGGCTTATGTGATGTGCATTACCGAGAGGGCCCAGAGATACCTCTCCGACAATCGGAGTGACAAACCCTAATCTCGAAATACGCCAACCCAACATCTGCCATTGGAGACACCTGTAGTACTCCTTTATAATCACCCAGTTGCGTTGTGACGTTTGGTAGTACCCAAAGTGTTCCTCCGGTAAACGGGAGTTGCATAATCTCATAGTTATAGGAACATGTATAAGTCATGAAGAAAGCAATAGCAACATACTAAACGATCGGGTGCTAAGCTAATGGAATGGGTCATGTCAATCAGATCATTCTACTAATGATGTGACCTCGTTAATCAAATAACAACTCTTTGTTCATGGTTAGGAAACATAACCATCTTTGATTAACGAGCTAGTCAAGTAGAGGCATACTAGTGACACTCTGTTGGTCTATGTATTCACACATGTATTATGTTTCCGGTTAATACAATTCTAGCATGAATAATAAACATTTATCATGATATAAGGAAATAAATAATAACTTTATTATTGCCTCTAGGGCATATTTCCTTCATAATAAACATTTATCATGATATAAGGAAATAAATAATAACTTTATTATTGCCTCTAGGGCATATTTCCTTCAGACTCCCACTTGCACTAGAGTCAATAATCTAGATTACACAGTAATGATTCTAACACCCATGGAGCCTTGGTGCTGATCATGTTTTGCTCGTGGAAGAGGCTTAGTCAACGGGTCTGCAACATTCAGATCCGTATGTATCTTGCAAATCTCTATGTCTCCCACCTGGACTAAATCCCGGATGGAGTTGAAGCGTCTCTTGATGTGTTTGGTCCTTTTGTGAAATCTGGATTCCTTTGCCAAAGCAATTGCACTAGTATTGTCACAAAAGATTTTCATTGGACCCGATGCACTAGGTATGACACCTAGATCGGATATGAACTCCTTCATCCAGACTCCTTCGTTTGCTGCTTCCGAAGCAGCTATGTACTCCGCTTCACATGTAGATCCCGCTACGACGCTTTGTTTAGAACTGCACCAACTGACAGCTCCACCGTTTAAAGTAAACACGTATCCGGTTTGCGATTTAGAATCGTCCGGATCAGTGTCAAAGCTTGCATCAACGTAACCTCTTACGGTGAGCTCTTTGTCACCTCCATATACGAGAAACATATCCTTAGTCCTTTTCAAGTATTTCAGGATGTTCTTGACCGCTGTCCAGTGATCCATTCCTGGATTACTTTGGTACCTCCCTGCTAAACTTATAGCAAGGCACACATCAGGTCTGGTACATAGCATTGCATACATGATAGAGCCTATGGCTGAAGCATAGGGAACATCTTTCATTTTCTCTCTATCTTCTGCAGTGGTCGGGCATTGAGTCTGACTCAACTTCACACCTTGTAACACAGGCAAGAACCCTTTCTTTGCTTGATCCATTTTGAACTTCTTCAAAATCTTGTCAAGGTATGTGCTCTGTGAAAGTCCAATTAAGCGTTTTGATCTATCTCTATAGATCTTTATGCCTAATATGTAAGCAGCTTCCCCGAGGTCTTTCATCGAAAAACTTTTATTCAAGTATCCCTTTATGCTATCCAGAAATTCTATATCCTTTCCAATCAGCAATATGTCATCCACATATAATATCAGAAATGCTACAGAGCTCCCACTCACTTTCTTGTAAATACAGGCTTCTCCAAAAGTCTGTATAAAGCCAAACGCTTTGATCACACTATCAAAGCGTTTATTCCAACTCCGAGATGCTTGCACCAGTCCATAAATGGATCGCTGGAGTTTGCATACTTTGCTAGCTCCCTTTGGATCGACAAAACCTTCTGGTTGTATCATATACAACTCTTCTTCCAGAAATCCATTCAGGAATGCAGTTTTGACATCCATCTGCCATATTTCATAATCATAAAATGCGGCAATTGCTAACATAATTCTGACGGACTTAAGCATCGCTACGGGTGAGAAGGTCTCATCGTAGTCAACCCCTTGAACTTGTCGAAAACCTTTCGCGACAAGTCGAGCTTTATAGATAGTAATATTACCGTCAGCGTCAGTCTTTTTCTTGAAGATCCATTTATTCTCAATTGCTTGCCGATCATCGGGCAAGTCAACCAAAGTCCATACTTTGTTTTCATACATGGATCCCATCTCAGATTTCATGGCCTCAAGCCACTTTGTGGAATCTGGGCTCACCATCGCTTCTTCATAGTTCGTAGGTTCATCATGATCTAGTAGCATGACTTCCAGAACTGGATTACCGTACCACTCTGGTGCGGATCTCACTCTGGTTAATCTACGTGGTTCAGTAGTATCTTGTCCTGAAGCTTCATGATCATCATCATTAGCTTCCTCACTAATTGGTATAGGTGTCGCAGAAACAGTTTTCTGTGATGTACTATTTTCCAATAAGGGAGCAGGTACAGTTACCTCATCAAGTTCTACTTTCCTCCCACTCACTTCTTTTGAGAGAAACTCCTTCTCTAGAAAGTTTCCGAATTTAGCAACAAAAGTCTTGCCTTCGGATCTGTGATAGAAGGTGTATCCAATAGTTTCCTTTGGATATCCTATGAAGACACATTTCTCCGATTTGGGTTCGAGCTTATCAGGTTGAAGCTTTTTGACATAAGCATCGCAGCCCCAAACTTTAAGAAACGACAACTTTGGTTTCTTGCCAAACCATAGTTCATAAGGTGTCGTCTCAACGGATTTTGATGGTGCCCTATTTAACGTGAATGCGGCCGTCTCTAAAGCATAACCCCAAAACGATAGCGGTAAATCAGTAAGGGACATCATAGATCGCACCATATCTAGTAAAGTACGATTACAACGTTCGGACACACCATTACGTTGTGGTGTTCCGGGTGGCGTGAGTTGCGAAACTATTCCACAATTTTTCAAATGTACACCAAACTCGTAACTCAAATATTCTCCTCCACGATCAGATCGTAGAAACTTTATTTTCTTGTTACGATGATTTTCAACCTCACTCTGAAATTCTTTGAACTTTTCAAATGTTTCAGACTTATGTTTCATTAAGTATATATACCCATATCTGCTTAAATCATCTATGAAGGTGAGAAAATAACGATATCCGCCACGAGCCTCAATATTCATCGGACCACATACATCGGTATGTATGATTTCCAATAAATCTGTTGCTCTCTCCATAGTACCGGAGAACGGTGTTTTAGTCATCTTGCCTATGAGGCACGGTTCGCAAGTACCAAGTGATTCATAATCAAGTGGTTCCAAAAGCCCATCAGTATGGAGTTTCTTCATGCGCTTTACACCGATATGACCTAAACGGCAGTGCCACAAATAAGTTGCACTATCATTATTAACTTTGCATCTTTTGGCTTCTACATTATGTATATGTGTATCACTATCATCGAGATTCAACAAGAATAGACCACTCTTCAAAGGTGCATGACCATAAAAGATATTACTCATATAAATAGAACAACCATTATTCTCTGATTTAAATGAATAACCGTCTCGCATCAAACAAGATCCAGATATAATGTTCATGCTCAACGCTGGCACCAAATAACAATTATTTAGGTCTAATATTAATCCCGAAGGTAGATGTAGAGGTAGCGTGCCGACCGCGATCACATCGACTTTGGAACCGTTTCCCACGCGCATCGTCACCTCGTCCTTTGCTAGCGTCCGCTTATTCCGTAGTCCCTGTTTCGAGTTGCAAATATTAGCAACAGAACCAGTATCAAATACCCAGGTGCTACTGCGAGCTCTAGTAAGGCACACATCAATAACATGTATATCACATATACCTTTGTTCACTTTGCCATCCTTCTTATCCGCCAAATACTTGGGGCAGTTCCGCTTCCAGTGACCAGTCTGCTTGCAGTAGAAGCACTTAGTTTCAGGCTTAGGTCCAGACTTGGGTTTCTTCTCCTGAGCAGCAACTTGCTTGCTGTTCTTCTTGAAGTTTCCCTTCTTCTTCCCTTTGCCCTTTTTCTTGAAACTAGTGGTTTTGCTAACCATCAACACTTGATGCTCCTTCTTGATTTCTACCTCCGCAGCTTTCAGCATTGCGAAGAGCTCGGGAATAGTCTTGTTCATCCCTTGCATATTATAGTTCATCACGAAGCTCTTGTAGCTTGGTGGCAGTGATTGGAGAATTCTGTCAATGACGCAGTCATCTGGAAGATTAACTCCCATCTGAATCAAGTGATTATTATACCCAGACATTTTGAGTATATGCTCACTGACAGAACTGTTCTCCTCCATCTTGCAGCTATAGAACTTATTGGAGACTTCATATCTCTCAATTCGGGCATTTGCTTGAAATATCAACTTCAACTCCTGGAACATCTCATATGCTCCATGACGTTCAAAACGTCGTTGAAGTCCCGATTCTAAGCCGTAAAGCATGGCACACTGAACTATCGAGTAGTCATCAGCTTTGCTCTGCCAGACGTTCATAACATCTGGCGTTGCTCCAGCAGCAGACCTGTCACCCAGCGGTGCTTCTAGGACGTAATTCTTCTGTGCAGTAATGAGGATAATCCTCAGGTTATGGACCCAGTCCGTGTAATTGCTACCATCATCTTTCAACTTTGCTTTCTCAAGGAACGCATTAAAATTTAACGGAACAACAACATGAGCCATCTATCTACAATCAACATAAACAAGCAAGATACTATCAGGTACTAAGTTCATGATAAGTTTAAGTTCAGTTAATCAAATTACTTAAGAACTCCCACTTAGATAGACATCCCTCTAATCCTCTAAGTGATCACGTGATCCAAATCAACTAAACCATAACCGATCATCACGTGAGATGGAGTAGTTTTCAATGGTGAACATCATTATGTTGATCATATCTACTATATGATTCACGCTCGACCTTTCGGTCTCCGTGTTCCGAGGCCATATCTGTATATGCTTGGCTCGTCAAGTATAACCTGAGTATTCTGCGTGTGCAACTGTTTTGCACCCGTTGTATTTGGACGTAGAGCTTATCACACCCGATCATCACGTGGTGTCTGGGCACGACGAACTTTGGCAACGGTGCATACTCAGGGAGAACACTTCTTGATAATTTAGTGAGAGATCATCTTATAATGCTACCGTCAATCAAAGCAAGATAAGATGCATAAAAGGATAAACATCACATGCAATCAATATAAGTGATATGATATGGCCATCATCATCTTGTGCTTGTGATCTCCATCTCCGAAGCACCGTCATGATCACCATCGTCACCGGCGCGACACCTTGATCTCCATCGTAGCATCGTTGTCGTCTCGCCAATCTTATGCTTCCACGACTATCACTACCGCTTAGTAATAAAGTAAAGCATTACATCGCGATTGCATTGCATACAATAAAGCGACAACCATATGGCTCCTGCCAGTTGCCGATAACTCGGTTACAAAACATGATCATCTCATACAATAAAATCAGCATCATGCCTTGACCATATCACATCGCAACATACCCTGCAAAAACAAGTTAGACGTCCTCTACTTTGTTGTTGCAAGTTTTACGTGGCTGCTACGGGCTTAAGTAAGAACTCATCTCACCTACGCATCAAAACCACAACGATAGTTCGTCAAATAGACTCCGTTTTAACCTTCTCAAGGACCGGGCGTAGTCACACTTGGTTCAACTAAAGTTGGAGAGACAGTCTTCCGCAAGCCATCTATGTGCAAAGCACGTCGAGGGAACCGGTCTCGCGTAAGAGTACGCGTAAGGTTGGTCCAGATCGTCTCACCCAACAATACCGCCGAACCAAAGTATGACATGCTGGTAGGCAGCATGACTTGTATCGCCCACAACTCACTTGTGTTCTACTCGTGCAAATAACATCAAACCATAAAACCTAGGCTCGGATGCCACTGTTGGGGAACGTAGTAATTTCGAAAATTTTCCTACGCACACGCAAGATCATGGTGATGCACAGCAACGAGAGGGGAGAGTGTTGTCTACGTACCAACGCAGACCGACTGCGGAAGCGATCACACAACGTAGAGGAAGTAGTCGTACGTCTTCTTCCCGATCCGACCGATCCAAGCACCGTTACTCCGGCACCTCCGAGTTCTTAGCACACGTTCAGCTCGATGACGATCCTCGGGCTCCGATCCAGCAAAGCGTCGAGGAAGAGTTTCGTCAGCACGACGGCGTGGTGACGATCTTGATGTACTACCGACGCAGGGCTTCGCCTAAGCACTACAACGGTATGATCGAGGTGGAATTTGGTGGCAGGGGGCACCGCACACGGCTAAGGAACGATCTCAAGGATCAACTTGTGTGTCTTGGGGTGTCCCCTGCCCCCGTATATAAAGGTTGGAGGGAGGGGGGCTGGCCGGCCAGAGAGAGGGAGGCGCAGGGGGAGTCCTACTCCTACCGGGAGTAGGACTCCCCCCTCCAATCCTATTCCAACTAGGACTCTCAAGGGGGAAAGGAGAGAGAGGGGGGCCGTCCCCTTCTCCTAGTCCTACTAGGACTTGGGGAAGGGGGGGGGGCGTGCGGCCAGCTGTGGGCTGCCCCTTTTCTCTTTTCCACTAAGGCCCAATAGGCCCATTAGTCTCCCGGGGGGTTCCGGTAACCCTCCCGGTATTCCGGTAAAATCCCGATTTCACCCGGAACACTTCCTATGTCCAAACATAGGCTTCCAATATATCAATCTTTACATCTCGACCATTTCGAGACTCCTCGTCATGTCCGTGATCTCATCCGGGACTCCGAACAACCTTCGGTACATCAAAATGCATAAACTCATAATAACTGTCATCGTAACGTTAAGCGTGCGGACCCTACGGTTCGAGAACAATGTAGACATGAGCGAGACACGTCTCCGGTCAATAACCAATAGCGGGACCTGGATGCCCATATTGGCTCCTACATATTCTACGAAGATCTTTATCGGTCAGACCGCATAACAACATACGTTGTTCCCTTTGTCATTGGTATGTTACTTGCCCGAGATTCGATCGTCGGTATCCAATACCTAGTTCAATCTCGTTACCGGCAAGTCTCTTTACTCGTTCCGTAATACATCATCTCACAACTAACATATTAGTTGTAGTGCTTGCAAGGCTTATGTGATGTGCATTACCGAGAGGGCCCAGAGATACCTCTCCGACAATCGGAGTGACAAACCCTAATCTCGAAATACACCAACCCAACATCTGCCATTGGAGACACCTGTAGTACTCCTTTATAATCACCCAGTTACGTTGTGACGTTTGGTAGTACCCAAAGTGTTCCTTCGGTAAACGGGAGTTGCATAATCTCATAGTTATAGGAACATGTATAAGTCATGAAGAAAGCAATAGCAACATACTAAACGATCGGGTGCTAAGCTAATGGAATGGGTCATGTCAATCAGATCATTCTACTAATGATGTGACCTCGTTAATCAAATAACAACTCTTTGTTCATGGTTAGGAAACATAACCATCTTTGATTAACGAGCTAGTCAAGTAGAGGCATACTAGTGACACTCTGTTGGTCTATGTATTCACACATGTATTATGTTTCCGGTTAATACAATTCTAGCATGAATAATAAACATTTATCATGATATAAGGAAATAAATAATAACTTTATTATTGCCTCTAGGGCATATTTCCTTCATAATAAACATTTATCATGATATAAGGAAATAAATAATAACTTTATTATTGCCTCTAGGGCATATTTCCTTCATTACAAGCAGTTATTTGGACCGCCGGAGGATAATTGTGTGTCCCTCGACGAGTCTAGGACTGAGGATGTGCCTCAACTATCGGGTGCCGAAAATGATATTCTGGTTGCACCGTTCTCTGAGAAGGAAGTGTTTGATGCTATTGCACAGATGAAAAACAATAAGGCTCCCGGACCGGATGGGTTCCTGGCCGAGTTCTATAAAAACTGCTGGCACATTATTAAGGGGGATTTGCTACCTATGTTCCATGATCTGTTCTCGGGACAGCTTCACTTATTCCACTTGAATTTTGGAACTATCACATTGCTTCCTAAGAAAACGGATGGTGTGAGGATTGTGCAATTCAGACCGACATGCCTCCTCAATGTTAGTTTCAAAATCTTCACCAAGGTCGGGACTAATAGGCTCACACAGATTGCGCATTCTGTGGTGCAACAGTCCCAAACTGCTTTCATGCCGGACAGAAATATCCTTGAAGGGGTGGTAGTCCTGCATGAAACGCTCCATGAAATTCATTCCGAAAAATTAGATGGAGTAATTTTTAAGGTGGATTTTGAGAAAGCGTACGATAAGGTCAAATTGCCATTTCTCCAACAGTCTTTGCGTATGAAAGGTTTTGATCAAGCCTGGCGCCAACAGGTTGAATCATTTACGCAAAAAGGTAGTGTGGGAATTAAAGTAAATGACGACATAGGTCATTATTTCTAGACACATAAAGGCCTAAGACAAGGAGATCCGATGTTCCCTATCTTGTTTAACATTGTGGTGGATATGTTAGCAATTTTGATAGGAAGGGCTAAGAAAAATGGTCAAGTAGGTGGATTGGTACCTCATCTTGTTGATGGATGTGTTTCCATACTTCAGTACGCTGATGATACGATCATCTTTATGGAGCATGACTTGGCCAAGGCGAGAAATATGAAGCTGGTGTTATGCCTATTTGAACAATTGACCGGGTTAAAGATTAACTTTAATAAGAGCGAGCTTTTCTGTTTTGGTAGAGCCAAAGACGAACAGGAGGCTTATAGGCAATTGTTTGGGTGCGACTTGGGAGAGTTACCTTTCTCTTACCTCGGTATTCCAATCCACCATCGTAGGCTGACAAACAGAGAATGGAAGTGCATCGAGGACAGATTTGAGAAGAAACTGAGTTGCTGGAAGGGTAAGCTCATGTCATACGGAGGCCGATTAATTCTGATTAACTCGGTGCTCACAAGTATGCCTATGTTTCTCCTCTCGTTCTTTGAGGTCCCAGTTGGTGTTCGGAAGAGACTGGACTTCTATCGATCGCGGTTCTTTTGGCAGAGTGATGAGCTTAAAAGAAAATACCGACTTGCTAAATGGGATATCATCTGTAGACCGAAAGACCAAGGGGGTCTTGGTATAGAGAACCTCGAAGTTAAGAACAGATGCCTTCTTAGCAAGTGGCCGTGGAAGCTCTCATCGGAGCATGATGCCATGTGGGCTCAAATCCTTCACAGCAAGTACCTTCAGACCAAAACGTTGTTCCAGGTTACAGTCAGGCCGACTGATTCACCTTTCTGGAAAAGACTGATGAAAGTCAAACAATCTTTATTTAATAGGATGAAGTTTGTTATTGGCAACGGTAATAGCACACGTTTCTGGGAGGATACTTGGCTCAGCGAGACACCCTTGGCCATCCAATATCCGTCTTTGTATCATATTGTTCAAAGACGTGAGGTGTTCGTAGCTTCGGTATTTCAATCTATCCCCTTAATATTCAGTTCCGACGGACGCTGGCGGGCAACCGTTGGGAGGAATGGCTCCGTCTAGTTAGGAGACTGATGGAGGTCCAGCTTTCCCAATAACCCGATGAATTACGCTGGAAACTGACTAAGGCTGGAGTATTCACAGTTAAATTGATGTACATCGATGTTATTAATTCAAACTCCATTCCTACTTCCAAGCATGTTTGGGATGTCAAAATTCCTTTGAAAATAAAAGTGTTTATGTGGTTTGTCCATAAACAAGTTATTTTAACCAAGGACAATTTGATAAAGCGTAATTGGACAGGACCTACTAGTTGTAGTTTCTGTGATCGGGATGAGACAACCAAACACCTCTTTTTTGATTGCCCGTTGGCCAAAGTCCTTTGGCAGACGGTTCACATTGCTTTTAATATGAAACCACATAATTCTGTTAACGCGTTATTTGGGACATGGCTGAATGGGATTGAGTCTGACTTAGCGAAATACATTCGGGTTGGGGTTTGCGCTTTGCTGTGGACTATCTGGACTTGCAGAAATGATTTGGTTTTTAACAGAATAGCATGTATTCATTTTTTGCAGGTTATATTCCGAACTACGGCGCTGATCCGTTCATGGTCGCTACTCACTCCGACGGAGGCCAGGGAGCATTTGGTTACTGGATCTTTCTGCTGGGAGATGGTAGCTCGGAATATCTTCAACCGGTTTGGATGGCGGTCATGTAATATGATAGGCATTTAGTTTACCTATTTATTTATAGCCAGCCGATTGTGGCGTCTTATCTTGGCTAGTTGATGTTTCTAGCCTTTTATGGCTCTGTATGAGCTTTCTTTGTTTTTTATTTTTTGGAGACCTTGGAATCTTGTTGACATTACTTTTTTTTTATTAATAAGATGGCTGTATGCATCAATCTGATGCAAAGTCCGAGGACTCCCCTTTTTGAAAAAAAAAAGTTCTTAAAAAAAGACACTTGCCCAACGAAGAAACAGATCGGCTCCGCTCCGGCCAGGGCCAGCGGCTGCCGGCGCCCGGTCGACCGCCATGATGCATCAGCGCCGTGAGGGACGCAGACGCAACCGCTCCCAGCCGAGCCGATAGATTCCCCACTGGTTTCGAGGCTGATTCCAGCGCTCCGTCGCCGCTCACGACTTGCAGTTGTGGCGGATGTGGGGAAGCAGAGGCTCAAAGGGGATGCGGGGAAGCAAAGGCGTGGGGAGAAAGGGCAGAGCTCTAGCTCGAGAGCAAGCAAGTATGTTCATCCTGCCTTTACTCCGTGCCGATGCGCCTTTCCAAATATGCACCGTATTCTGTTTAGAATGGCCTCGAACTGCAACTCTGCAAGTGCTCTTGTTTACATAGCTGAAACTCTGAACTTAATCAACAAGACTAGAGAGAAGACAATTTGCAGTATTATAAAGCAGTGAATTGTTTACAGCATGAGATACTTCTAGAAGCAAACTAATAAAAAATACTTTAAATAGTAGCCTGGACCAGATATCTTTATACACAACCGATTGTGCTTATCAAAAGAAAGTATTCTAACAGTATTTAGACAAGCTATCACTACTCGACCTAATATAACAAAACAATCTAACACTATTTAAACAGCTATGACTAGTTCCCGAGGAATGCATCCACTTTGGCATTGGTGGCCCTTGACAAGAACTTCATGCAGATTGGAGGGTTCACGTTGGCAAGAGAAAGAAAGGCCTGCGGCAGGGCCCAGATCCCGTCGCCGCACATCAAGCCAGATGCAACTGCTGGTGCGAACGCCTGCGCCTCAGCCTTGTTCATCCATTCCCAGCAAAAGAGTATCACACTGCCGATGCACATGTCCATGGCGAAGTATGGTCCAAGGTAGAACGGGATCGCGACCGCCATGGGGATCGGGACGAACTTCGCCACCTTCGCGGGCACACAGTCTTTCAGGAGATTGACGGCGAATGCAGCAGCAAAGAAAATGTAGCATAGCATGAGGCAGTTCTTCGGGAGAACGGACAGGCCATCGACACCCAGGATCGCCATGTTGCGGTACATGATGGCATAAGGTGCTGGGTAAGCGCTATCGCTGACACCAATGTCGAAGGACTTGTAGAAGAGCCAGAAGACGCAGGGGGCGATAACACAGCCCATGGCAGTGCCTGCCACCTGGCTGATGAACATGGACCTTGGTGAGGCTAAAGTCAAGTACCCGGTTTTGAAGTCTTGCATCAGGTCAGCAGCTGTTCCCACAATGTTCATCATCACACCGCAGGCTGCCAGCCCGACGAGCACGCCACCGTGCGAAGCGCCTGCCCAAGCACCGAACACAAAGATCCCAAGCTTACCATAGGTGCTGGCCAGGGACCAGTCGGTCAGGCCACATCCATAGGCATTGCAGAAGGCCAGGATAGGCGCAAAGACATATGCAACCAAAATGTGGTACCACTTGAGCTGTGGGATGATGAGCGGAAGGCAACCAGTCGTTATTGCTGCAATAATGACATAACCCCCAATTGCAACTCTCTTGGGAATTTGATCCTTCAGGAATAGTTCATTGCGGCGTTTGTCATCAAAAGACTCAGCTTCCACGGCAGCGACAGGAATTCCGTTGTTAGAGACAGGAAGTGATTTCGATTTCTTCTCCTTATACATCTCGTAGAAAGCCTTCACTGTTTTGCCAAATACCTTCAGGAAGTTATACAGGCCGTCCCCAAGGATTACTGCTATGGTTATGAACACCTGCGATGTTAAGATGTTATTAGTTCTCAACAGTTACATGTGGTTGTAAAAGCAAAACGTGGCAGCCTGTGTCAAAAAAGCCAAGTACCCTGTAAGCCTGCAGTCCATGTAGACTGCTCTCTGGAAGAGAGTCAGGATACCAACTTCCTTTCTTGCTGCTTATGAGTGGCCACATTATGCCCCACGACAAGACGCCTCCAATCAGAAGAGATACATTCACAATGTAGGGGCAGATCATTCCCACACCAACGTAAGTAGCCGAGAAATCAAAATAGAACCTGGTTGATGCAAATAGTTGAATTTGAGGACACACGTATGGCATAAGGATATATATGATTCATAACAATTGTAGCTGAAGCTGAAACCAAGATGATGCTAACCTGTTCTTGTAAGCTTCAAGGCCAAGTGATGGGAAGGAACTGAATCCACAGTCATTCCCAGCAGTGTAGAACCATTGGAAGAAGGCCCAAACGAAGCTCATCGAGAAGTACTTGCCCAATGTACGAACTTGCTTCCTGAAATAGGCCAGGCATTCTGTCAGTCAATAATTCTCGTGACTTGTACATATTATAGAAACAACAGCAAAATGGAAAGAAAGGCATGTTACTCACTTTGCAAGCTCAGCACCCAGGGGTGTGTGGAATCCATTGATAAGGTAAGCAGTTGCGGTGCCACTTGGATATGTCAGCTTGTAGTCCACAATCATAGTCTGCAACCAAGTATTCCAGTTGGCAACCGCGGCAAGTATTTTTGAATATACTGTGTATATGAAGAAAGTATTGGGGAAGTGGAGTTTCTACCTTTCTCATGGGCACTAGCGCAAAAAGCCCGACAAAGCTGACGAGGAACAGGAATCCTATTATCCATCCGAGATGGGGATTCTTGATGTTCAGAGCATCGTTAGCCTCTGTTGCTTGCTTAGCTATGGTCTCGCTCAGAGCAAACAGGTAACTGCCAAACCCACCTGTTCAAATTCGAATTAATATTGAATCAGAACATGGCCTACAGTATTTCAAACATATTAACAGTAGCAATTTTTATTTTGCATAAAAAATTCCTTGCAATGAGCAAACTAAATCAGCCGTGGCGTCAGGAAGAGCATAAAAAAAAAAACTTCAAACGTGATCTAGCATAAACGCTGGGAAAACAAGTGCATTGAATTAGATAACAAGTACTGATTATTTTGTGGGTCAACATTCCAACATTGTGACATTGTATTTTTCCTTAGACGAATTTTGTGAGTAATGGCAGAATTAAAGTAAAATCTTCATATAAAATCTACTCTCTCTGACCTAAAATAATGTCACTGATTTAGCCGCGGCACTTATTTTGGGACGGAGGGAGTAGCATAAATACATCTATGGTGAGTGTCAGTATTGAATCAGAAACCCTGCTAGTACTCACCATAAGTGTGTATGTGTGCTCATGTTCTTTATAATCACAAAAAAAAGGAAGAACAATAGTACTAGCCGGACTAGATGGTTATATTGTGGTTCATTATTCCAAAATTTTGGAATTGCCAATTTCCTTTGCAGAAATCTTCATGCAATGGCAAAAGCCACAAACCTAAATCTATTTTTGGCGTCAGGAAGCAGAGCCAAAATATTCATCTACGACGATAGCATATAGCATAAACCACATGAAACTTAGATTATTATTATTATTATTATTTGAGTGAATTCCACTTTTTACCCCATATTTGTACATTTGTGACACTAATTACCCTGTCGAGTGAAAATTCGTCTAGAATACCCCTTTTGAAAGCTTTGGACCCTCGTTTTCTGATGCGTGTCCATCATGTAAGGTGTGAGGTGACACCCCGGATCCAAAAACATGTGGACGGCCACAAGGAACGGAACAGATAGACAAGAGAAGCTTGGACAAGATCGTCAATGGTACCCTCCGATCCTTACATATATTTTTTACGAATCAATGACGCAACATGCCGATCCTATCGACCATAAACAAAGAAAATATAAAACTGGGTTAAAACCGTGTTAAAAGTCTCCAAAATCCGATATTTCGATAAAAGTTCCGCTAAATGGGGTAATATGTGTCACAAATGTACAACTACAAGGTAAAAAGTGGAATTCACTCTTATTATTTGTATAAAAACAAAGCAGATCAAGATGTGCTATTTTTCCGGTGTGGTTGAATTAGCTAAATCAAGCAAAAATAGCACGGCTTCCTACAAGCCCAAAAAAAAGAGCAGACGCGCCAATCTTCCTATCGAGGGCGCGGAAACGGAAGGAACAAAAGACGGGCGGGAAGCTAGTTCAGGGTTTTACCGCTGAAGGCGATGCCGTAGGCGGAGACGACGCAGGTCTGGATGACGGTGTTCTCCTGGCGCGTGAAGGGCTGCTTGAGGAACCCCATCCTCTCGATGGCCGACGTCCAGAGGCGGACGAGGAAGAAGCCGAGGAGGCTGGCGGAGACGTTGAGCGACGGGATGATGCCGGTGGTCAGGCCAAGCTTCATCACGATGATGCTGAACATGACGGCGACGAGGAACCCCACCACGAAGGCGCGCACCGTCAGCTGCTCCCGCCACGTCGGCACCGGCTTCTCCAAGAACGCCCGCTCCACGGATGCCTCCTCCTCCGCCTCCCCGTCGTCATTGCTCCTGGCGTTGCGGCGCCGGAGGAGGTTGCCCGTCTCCACCGCGTCGGCGTCGTGGGCTGCGGCCGCCGCTGCTGCTGCCGCGGCTGCGGCGGCGTCCGTCGCCATGGCTTCTCGATCTTCTCGGGGTACGTACGACTGTTTGCGGTTCCACGGGGTGGCGGGGCGTCCGCGTATATATGGAAGGCCGTTGAGATCTCGATGCCGGCCGTGTTCGGTTCTGTTGCGGGGGTTTACCGGCCTTCCTATTGGAACCGGAATACAACTGTGCCCTGCCTTTTTTATCGGAAGAGGTATCCGATGCTGGCACGATACGACGCCCCACGGCCTCCTTCAAAATTCTATCTCGTCAGTGAAGAAGAAACGCGAATCAAGCTGTGGTTGAGTTGGTTAGGTGGATAGTGGTATCTTTAAATCCTGGTGTTCGCATTATTCTTTTATTCCTCCCTCGGAGGTGGAAAAACCCAAGAAAACGGAAACCGGAACCAACTCTGGAGCAAAACCTACCAAGCTCCGTTTCCGTTTCTTCTTTTCTTTCAAACCGACACATAAAGAACCCGATTCTACCTAGCAATCTCCGACCGATCACAGAAAAGAACCACGATTCTTGTTTCTCGATCGAGGCGATTTTGTTTGTCTGCCCGGAGAGCCATCGATGGAACTCGAAGTAGGGCCGTCGGAGTCCGGCGGCCTGGCGGCGCTGGCTGCTGGCCTCGCGAGGCGCCTGGCCGAGGAGAACGCGGAGAGCAACCTGGTGTTCTCGCCGCTGTCCATCTACGCCGCGGTCGCGCTCCTGGCCGCGGGCGCCCGGGGCGCCACCCTGGACGAGATCCTCGGCGTCCTCGGCGCGCCGTCTCGCGCTGCGCTCGAGGAGTTCGTCTCCCTCGTGGCGGAGCAAGCGCTCAGGGACCAGTCTGGCTCCGGCGGGCCGCGCATCGCGTTCGCGTGCGGCGTGTGGAGCGACCTCACTTGCGCCCTGAAGCCAGCCTACCGCCACGCCGTCGCGAGCACGTACAAGGCCAAGGTCAGCACCGCCGACTTCCAGAACGACCCGGAGGGAGCACGCGGCCAGATCAACGAGTGGGCCGCGCGAGCGACGCAGAACCTGATCGGCGGCGTCCTCGGCCCGGAATCAGTGACGCCGCTCACCCGCGTCGTGCTCGGCAACGCCATATACTTCAAGGGGAAGTGGCAAGAGCCCTTCTGCAAGAGGGACACCGAGAGCAAGCTTTTCCACCGGCTCGACGGCCGCGCTGTCGACGTGCCCTTCATGCAGAGTTGGGAGCCCCAGTTCATCGCCGTGCACGAAGGGTTCAAGGTGCTCACACTCCGGTACCAGACGCCCGAGCGTCCCGCTTCCTCTGATGGTAACATGTGCGCACGGTTTTCTATGTGCATCTTCCTTCCGGATGCCCTCGACGACTTGCCCACTACAAGAAATATGTCAACTTATGACCTTCTGTCAGTGACCCTCGATGAATTGGTCATAAATTTATGACCATTTTAGACCAATTGGTCAAAAGCTGTTCAGGGGGCTCCAAACCCTAAACCGTTGTGACCATTTTGGTCAGAAAAGTCGTAATTTCCTTACACGAAATGGTCACAAAGCAAACAGTGCTAGTCCGCTGCCTTATTTCTAGTTGTTAATGACCAATATAGATGGTCATAGCCTTGTAGATTATGGTGGATTGTGATGACTAGGCGCCATCTCATCAGTTTTGCCTATGTGTCATGTCCATGTGGCAGTTTTTGCCCTAGGTTGTGAAGCAACCTATATTTCTATCATTTCCAAAATTACCAAAAAAATCTCATAAATTCTTTGGGGCATACCTTCATCAAATATGTAAAAATCCTTCCTTGCCTAGTTCAAAACTAATTTAACAATATTCATTTTCCTATTCTGTTCACAACAACACTTTATGAAGGAAGTGCTATTTATATATTCTTGATTGCCCTCGGAATTTTTGGGCACTCTTTCCTATCCAAATCATTACCGCATGACAAAATCCAGCTCCATTTGCCTAGCAAATCTTCTTCGAAAAATTTCCAAAGTTTTTGTCCACCTAGAAGCATTGTGAAGGAAGTACCTTTTTTATATCTCTAAATGACATGAAATTTATACAGTTCCTTCATATGTCCAAATTATCACCCTCCTCCAAATTGCAGCTCAGTCAAATCATCTATATGAGCCCAGGTTCAATTTATATTTTATGGCCAAATTGGCACATTGCAAAGCAAGTGTTATATAGACCCCTCCTATTACCCTCAAACTTTTCGGGCACTCTTCCATACCCAAATCATTGCCACATGATAATATTCAGCTCAATTTTCCTAGTAAATCTTTCTCAGGAAATTTCCAAAGTTTCTACCTCGAGAGAAGATTTGTGAAGTAAGTACTAGCTAGGCTTACCCAAATGATCTGAAAATTTACCAGCGCATGACCATACCTAAGTAACTTACCTACACCAATTTTGAGCTCATTTCATTCAACCAATCTCTCTAACTAGTTTTCCCAAGTTTCTGTCCATAGAAGAGCATTGTGAAGGAAGTACTACTTTGGCATGTCCAAATGGTATCAATTTTCTACAATGCATTCCTATGCCCAAATAACCATCCTTCACAAAATTTCAGCTCACTCCATTCATTATTTTGAGCCCAGCTTCAACATTCATATTTTTGTCCAGCGTGGTACTTTGCAAAGCAAGTACCACCTAGGATCCTCCTTTTGAGCTCAAAATTTGTGAAGACACTCTCCTTAGTAGATGATCATCCTCAGCCAAAACTCACGCCCATTGCCCATGTGCATTTCCCGTACCGCTAATCAAACACTTGGCTGCTAATTCATGTTTGAGCATCGATCGGTCTCCTCGTGAGAATCTTATGTTGTAATTTTCTTCCTAACACCAACTTGGGGAGTGCCCAACCCACTAGACATGCCTAGGCCGCCCAGAACACATGGCAACATTACGGTCACGCGGTGACCACGCGACGGGCATGCGAGTTTACGCGCTCTAGAGTCGAGGCCCTCGGTCACCGTCCAAACCTCGATGTATCGCCACCAAACCATGTATTTATGATTAAATAGGTCCTTATGTAACTATAAATGATTTTTGGAAAAAATAAATAGCAAACTATGAGGCAACTGCATTTCAAATTTGACCCGCTTCCAACTAAATCGGCGGAAATTTGTCTTTTTCACGAGAGGTGGATCAAATTTTTTTACACCCAACCATTTTGTCAATTGTGCATTAAATATGGCCTAGTATTTTATAAAAATAATTTGGTCCAATTTTGCAACAATTATTTGGTAGTTCCTTCACAAAAAAACCTCCTTTCGGGCACTCGAAAAATGGAAAATGGTTTTTTTCGTCCAACGAAAATGAAAACTTCCTTAGGCAACATTGTTTGCCATTCCAATATGCAACCTTGTGCACAATATGAGATCATTTGAACAAATTATGCCATGAATGTGGCCATAAGATTGATCATTTGGCTTGAAAGCCATTGATCTCCACACATGATAGCTCGTTTCTGAGAACACTTTTTTAAAATAATTGTCGTATTACAAGTTTATTATTTTTCCTGGAAACTTGGTCACATATGATGACACAATGCGAAGGTTTTCCATTTTTTTTTGATTTTTTTTGAATTTTTTATGCCCGTTTCAAAATGCGGTCAAAACGACGGGCTTGACCGTTCCTAGCTAGTGGTTGAATATTGGAATTTTTTTGGTGTTCTCTGATTAAATAGATACTTATGTACCTATAAATGATTTTTGGAAAAAATAAATAGCAAATCATGAGGCAGGTGCAGTTCAAATTTGACCCGCTTCCAGCTGAATCGGCGGGAATTTGTCTTTTTCATCAGAGGTGGATCAAAACTTTTTACACCCAACTATTTTGTCAATTGTGCATTAAATATGTCCTAGTATTTTATAAAAATGATTTGGTACAATTTTGCAACAAATATATGGTAGGTCTTTCACAAAAAAACCTCATTTCGGGCACTCGAAAAATGGAAAATGAATTTTCCGTGCAAAGAAAATGAAAACTCCCTTTGGCAACATTGTTTGGAATTCCAAGATGCACCCTTGTGCACAATATGAGATCATTTGAACAAACTATGCCATGAATGTGGCCATAAGATTGATCGTTTGGGTTGAAATACATGAATCTTCACACATGATTGCTCATTTCTGAGAACACTTTTTTAAAATAATTACCGTATTACAAGTTTATTATTTTTCCTGGAAATGTGGTCACATATAATGACACAATGCGAAGGTTTTCCAATTTTTTGATTTTTTTTGAATTTTTTATGCCCATTTCAAAATGCGGTCAAAACGGCGGGCTTGACCGTTCCTAGCTAGTGGTTGAATCTTGGAATTTTTTTGGTGTTTATCTGATTAAATAGATACTTATGTACCTAGAAATGATTTTTGGAAAAAATAAAGAGCAAACTATGAGGCAGCTACAGTTCAAATTTAACCCGTTTCCAACTGAATCGACGGCAATTTGTCTTTTTCACCAGAGGTGGATCAAAACTTTTTTCACCCAACTATTTGGTCAATTGTGCATTATATATGTCCTAGTATTTTATAAAAATGATTTGGTCCAATTTTGCAACAATAATTTGGGAGGTCCTTCACAAAAAAACCTCCTTTTGGGCACTCGAAAAATGGAAAATAGTTTTTTCGTCCAAAGAAAATGAAAACTTCCTTAGGAAACATTGTTTGTCATTCCAATATGCACTCTTGTCCACAATATGAGATCATTTGAACAAACTATGCCATGAATGTGGCATAAGATTGATCATTTGGCTTGAAAGCCATTGATCTCCACACGTGATAGCTCGTTTCTCAGAGCACTTTTTAAAATAATTGCCGTATTACAAGTTTATTATTTTTCCTTGGAACTTGGCCACATATAATGACACAATGTGAAGGTTTCCCAATTTTTTGATTTTTTTGAATTTTTTATGCCCGTTTCAAAATGCGGTCAAAACGGCGGGAATGACCGTTCCTAGCTAGTGGTTGAATATTGGAATTTTTTTAGTGTTTCTCTGATTAAATAGATACTTGTGTACCTAGAAAAGATTTTTGGAAAAAATAAAGAGCAAAGTATAAGGCAGCTACAGTTCAAATTTGACCCGCTTCCACGTGAATCGGCAAAAAATTGTCTTTTTCACGAGAGGTGGATCAAAACTTTTTAGACCCAACCATTTGGTCAATTGTGCATTAAATATGGCCTAGTATTTAGAAAAGTGATTTGGTCCAATTTTGCAACAATTATTTGGTAAGTTCTTCAAAAAAACCCTCCTTTTGAGCACTCGAAAAATGATTAAAAATTACTAGAAAGATCAGAAATGCATACAAATTGGTACTTATCCATAAAATGTGGTCTAATTCTAGTGAAAATTTGTGGGGTGCCCTTTTGCAAAATATTTTTGATAGCTACTTCACAAAATCCCTCTATTTTTTAGTACTTGGAAACTATTTAAATCATTGGTTTTCCGAACCAATCGGAACTCTTCCCACGGATCGATGACATGGCGCCCATCCATCCATCCATCTCCCCATCCCACATCCATCCATCCATTTATCTACAGAAAAAATAAAAAAAATGGAAAAGAGATACCCCAGCCGCAGCCCAAACCCTAGCTCAGATCCCCCTTCCTCCATCTCATTCCCCTCGTCCCTGGCGGCGGCGCACCACTCGTATCTTCCTCTCTCCACCAAACCCTACCCACCAACGCGAGCTCCTCTCCCCTGCCCCACTCCTCGCCGCCGCCACCACCACCACCTACGGCGCCCGATCCCGCCCTCCGGTGGCGCCGAGCTCACCACGGTGACCCCATCCTTCCGCTCCTTCCTCTCATCGGGCCAGATCGGGCCCGCGCGTCCTCAAGTCGCCAAGCGCGACCCCCGATTCAGCCGAGGCCGCCGCCCGCGCCCGCGCGCCACCACCCGCTCCTCCTCGCCTCCCGTAGGACGCAGACCCCGCGCCGCTCTTCCTCCGCCCACCGACCCACCCCGTCCCTGATGCCTCACTCGGCGCCTTCCGCTGCAGGGCCACCGTGCTTGCAACACCCTCGGCGCCGCACCTCCATCGCCACCTTCGCTGGCTCCTCGCCGACGCCCCCGCCTCGTGCACGAGCAGCCGGAGCACGCCATCCACCCCGCGCACGCGGCGCTCGACGTCTTCGATAATGGAAGCGCCCGGATCCCTCGGTTTCCTTCTTGGGTTTTTTACTCCATTGATTTTCTTAGCTTCACTGACTGACGGGGAACTGATTTGGGCGTTTGCAGATACGGTGCAGGACATCAAGGACCTGGAGCACCCCTACTCGCTGGAGCAGATATGGTGTGTGCTCTCCCAGGAGCCCGTCTCCGTCTCCATATCCGGTACGTATACCTGCAAGAATGTGCTACTCAAGGTTTCTAGTGATTATTAGGAGTTCGGTTTGGGGCTAGAAGGTGCTGCTCAAGGTTTCTAGTCCGTCTCCGTCTCAAGGTTTCTAGTGTTAATTTTCAATGTCAATTTGCTTAGTTGCAGGCATTCTCTCCTGCAGCATCTTGCACTCATCCACCTATGAGCCCTCCAATCTCTTCTTTATGACCCCCTTCCATTATAAGAAGCCAGAATCATTGTGGGTTTGTGGTGAAAATGTAGATTTGCATTCATGATAAGATAATTAGCACAAATGGCCATTTCTCATTGATATCACAGTAGAGATTCAGAGTGTGATCTTGAAAGCACGCTGCATACAGAAACACAATTCTGAGTGCCTTTATTAAATAGATTAAAAATAAGTCGCGTGGGTTTGCTTGCTTGTTGGGATTATATTTCCCAGTAGCTTGCTGATCCTACATAACTTCATTCTGTATGCGGATCTGCGACCTTCATGATGCATTTACTTATTGCAAGCGAAGCATCCTATATTATTCTCATCCTATATTATTCTTATTGCAAGCCCGAGGTGTCTCCTCATCATCTACAACAAAGGATCCCCATTGCCCGCCACCAGCCTGTAGCAGAGGATCCCCACTCTGTTGGGCACAACACGAACACCCAAAATAGGTAAACAATTGGTAGCATGTCCAACATCATCTCCTATCTGCATTGTGCTCTGTCAATTTCTTCAGTCTGTATGTAATATAACTGCAGAACACATCTGAAACTTTGTATCCTATCTGCACTGGAGCCGTTGTTAGTTTCTCAGTAATTTTACCGACATTTAGCAGACTAAATTAATAAAACAAGAATGTTGGTTTGTACTTGGTAACCCCATCTCCTCTCTCATTTTGGGGAGGAATTTCAGTAATAGTTGACAGAGTTCTAAACTTTTAACTAAATTTTCTTCAGTATCCCGCTGGAGGCTGCTGGTTCTTCATGTGTTTGTCTGATGATTTTTCAAATCTCTTGCAGACTGGGGTGTGCAGTACTTCCGCAGGTGCCACGAATCCGGAGCCTGATGTTGCTACTGAAGAGCAGAGCGATCAAGCTCCCCCAAAGGGACATCTAGAGGGCCTTACTCATCAGGTGAGCTGATGTTTGCCCGAGCGCTTTGAGATGGTAGTTGGTAGTGGGATAGGCTGTTGTCCTCGTTGGGTAGAATGTCTGCCTCGCCCTGATTTGATCTGTGTGTCGTGCCTGTGTTTCGATGCTGGTAAGATTGCCAGAATCTAGCAACAGATGCTAATACTGTATAGATGTTGTTGGCCAACTTTTTTATAAACCAAACACCAGTAAGAAAAGGCCTATGCAGTATTGCTTAGTCTATACCTAATACTATACAGATTTTGCAACCTGATATGATCAGCGGAGAATTAAACAGTGGAAGTGCCTGCCAGTAGCACCATGATAACCTTTGCATACTAGTAGCTGCTATACATGTCCAGATTTCACCGTGAGTAGTTATTCTAGGCATCAAAGCTGAACCCATCTTCAACAGTTATTCTAAACACAGATTTTGATGTGTGACCTGTTAATGAAGTATTGGTTGGTTGTGAGAACAATGCTTGCGTTTTAGCTACTGCCACTTTGAGCTGTTGTAGCTTGTAGTTATCAATTCCAGCTGGGTTTACATATTGCATTTCTGGAGCAGTTGATCGACATTTCTAAGTTTTTTTGTTATATAAGATGAACAAATGTTATGTTTAAAGTGTGAGCTGACTAGTAATCCTAGAGAGAACCAGCTCCATTTTTGCAAATGTTATGGTACATTATATGGTTTCTTTAGCTATGCGATGCCACACTTATATTTTAATTTTCTGTCTAGTGTAAATTTTGGTTTCGTTCTCAATTTCGGTGCCTCTGGCTGATGCAGGTGCACATGAGTGTTCTGGACGACATGGTCTCCTTTTCGGCATGTGCAAGTGTTGGGTGGTGCTTGCCTACATGGTTTACGGCAAGCTGCAGTTCAGGTGGGCGCTCCAGCTCTCCCTTCTCATGCTATACATCCAGGTACACCCTTCCATCAGTACCTACACATACCAATGCCCGCTGGATAAATATCAAGAGTTGATAGCTGATCTCTAGCAAATATAGCTGTGTGTAAGGAGCAGCTGCGTGTAACTTCTTTACTTGGTTCCTCTTTTACAGGAGCTCCAGGCCTAAGAAAGTTGGAAGTGCGAAGACGTGAAGAAAAGCGCAAAGCCGTGAAGTGCTACTCAGCAAAGAGTTGTCAGCTCTATTTGACTGTAATATTGTAATATTGTAATAGCTGGTATACCTGGGTTGTAATAGTCTACTGAAATTGTAAGACACTAATCTAGTGTTATTTGACGAATTTCACATGCTCTCTTATTTGTTTGGAATATTTGATTATGAATGCGATTTGATAGTGTGTGAGATGGCAACCTGACCAGTGCAACCCACTTGTGAAATAATATGACTAGTTTGTAACTTTCTTATGTGTGGGATCAATAAATGAGATTAACATGACTAGTGGGACCAGCTCCATAATATATTTTCCAAAAAATATATAATCAATAGACTGTAAAAGGCCAAAGCCCAGAGATAAAAAGGCCGAAATATTGTGCTTGGCCCATGTAGCCCAACAGAATTTGTAGGAAAAATAATAATAATAAAAGGTCGAATTGTTGGGCTAGGCCCATGTAGAAAACCGAATTGGACCGGGCTGAATCTTGTGCCACATCAGCTTGCCACGTTGGATGCCTACGTGGCCTGGGGAGGTTGCTAGTGACTAAAACGCCACAGTAGGAATATTTTGGTCATAAACGTCTACGATCATTCCAGAAGAAAGGTCGCTATAGTCAGTTTACGACGGCCAGCTTTTGACCTTATGTTTTTGGTCACAAAAAGGTCATAAATGGAAATTTGTGACCATTCAGTGACCAATAGTGGTGGTCACAAGTTGACATATTTCTTGTAGTGGCCAGGCCTGGTTGACATGATAGCATCCCAGCCTGCCGACTTCCTGGAAAAGCACCTGCCGGAGGAGAAGATCGATGTTAGGGAGTTCCGGGTACCCAAGTTCAAGCTGTCCTTCCATGGCAGCGTTGTCGACATCCTCAAGAAGCTGGGGCTTCAGTTGGCGTTCAGTGATCAAGCCGGGTTGTCTAACATGGTGGAGGATGATGAATCTGGCTTGCCATTGGTGTTGAACGACGTAATCCACAAGGCGGCCATCGAGGTAAACGAGGAAGGCACCATAGCCGCGGCTGTGTCCATAGAGGAGATGTTATTCGGTGGTGTTAATTTCATGCGTCCGCCACCTCCTCGAGTAGATTTTGTAGCCGACCATCCGTTTACGTACTTGATAGTGGAGGAGACAACCGGCGCAGTTGTCTTTGCAGGGCATGTCCTTGACCCCTCCATCGAGAGTTAGGTCAATCAAAGACGACGCCTGATTCTATTTCGGCTTGGCCCACGTAGAGGAGGAATAACATTGTCTCATACTAGTTTCATGCTAGTTTACAAGCCATGGAATTTTTCTTTATTCGTCTGTGTAATTTAATTTCAAGAGAAGTTGTGCGTGCAACAGTCATCCTTTTGGATAAATTTTGAAGTGTTCATATCCTATGTTTTGCTCAAAATTTTACGAAAGTGCAGATAGAAGAAACCATTTCACTAATTCTCTATCGACATGGCCCTGATTACGATATTCGTGCAATGATGAATCCAAAAACATGTCAACTATTAAAACTATGTAAACGTCCCGTGTGACTGATCGGTCACCATGGACACTTGAGCAGCAGACAGTCGGACAAGGCTGTCGCGGCCCTCCGGCACCCTTCCGCAGCTAAAGGGATGACGACGATGGTAGTGCGGTAGGGCAGGGCGGCAACGCCTACGAGGTGGTCGTCCGGTATAGGGTTTACTTTTTTAAGTTTTTAGTTAAACGGTCGATATATCGACCTTTTTATGTAATTATGTCCGAACTTTAATGAAATCGATCATGTTTGTTTAAATTTTATCCAGTTTGTTTAGATCTATCTTGTTACGCAAAGCCAAACATTTATTTTCCGAGTTCAACCGACGCACGCACATTCCAACATAGGATGTTTTATAAAATAGATGACTTGATAGCAGTTCAGGAATTAAAACGAAGGTTCAAACACACCTCAAAACAAAAGACAGTAGAGCAGACACTTCTACTGAAACGCACTGTTGCCACTGACATTGCCACGAGGAACCTTCAGGAGTTTTGCGTCAGACAATTCTTCAGCTGGAATACCGCACTCAATGACGCCCAGGTGCTAAATCGGTCATGTTTGTTTAAATTTTATCCGGTTTGTTTAAATCTATCTTGTTACGCAAAGCCAAACATTTATTTTCCGAGTTCAACCCACGCACATTCCAACACACGACATGATAGCAGTTCAGGAATTAAAACGAAGCTTCAGACACACAGCAAAACAAAAGACAGTTGAAAGCACAAGTGCTCCCTAGGTGGTTTTGGTAATTAATGACAACATATCTCTTATTGGACTAACGTTTCTATCTAGTATGTTTCAGATAAGTTCAACAATGGAGTGGCATGGACTAAAGGTTGTGGGAAATTCTCCAAGATGCTAAGGACAAAGGATTGGCTAAAGCTTAAAGCTCAAGACTCTTCATTTTACATTTTAGTGATCCAAGATCACATTGAGTCCATAGGAAAAGCCAATACTATCAAGGAGGGATGAGGTGTTGCTTAATGAGCCTCTTGCTTCATGTGCTTAATGATATGCTCCAAAATCCTCAGCTACTTTCCCACTTCCACATATGACATAAACCTAAGCCAAACTCGGACCTACCGATTATTTCTATCCGGCACCACCGAGTTTCACTTGTTATAGCCATTGCCAAACCCTAGCAAATCGGTTCTACCGATAGGATCTCGGTCTCACCGAGATGGGATTGCAATTTCTCTGTTTCCTTTTCGTAACTTTTCGGTCTCACCAAAAGAGCGGATCGGTCCCACCGAGATTGCAATGTAAACTCTCTGTTTCCTTTTCGTAACATTTCGGTCTCATCGAGAAGAGCGAATCGGTCCCACCGAGTTTTCCTGACCAACTCTCTGGTTAGGTTATTACCAAATCGGTCTCACCGAGTTTGTGTAATCGGTCTCACCAAGATTACGTTATGCCCTAACCCTAACCATATCGGTCCTACCGAGTTGCATGTCAGTCCCACCGAAAATCTCTAACGGTCACTAGGTTTACTATTTCAGTCCGACCGAGTTTGTTGATTCGGTCCCACCGAGATTGGTCAATTTTGTGTAACGGTTGGATTTTGTGTGGAGGCTATATATACCCCTCCACCTCCTCTTCACTCGTGGAGAGAGCCATCAGAACACATCTACACTTCCAACTCATATGTTCTGAGAGAGAACCACCTACTCATGTGTTGAGGCCAAGATATTCCATTTCTACCACATGAATCTTGATCTCTAGCCTTTCCCAAGTTGCTTTCCACTCAAATCTTCTTTCCACCAAATCCAAATCCTGTGAGAGAGAGAGAGAGTTGAGTGTTGGGGAGACTATCATTTGAAGCACAAGAGCAAGGAGTTCATCATCAACACACCATTTGTTACTTCTTGGAGAGTGGTGTCTCCTAGATTGGCTAGGTGTCACTTGGGAGCCTCCGACAAGATTGTGGAGTTGAACCAAGGAGTTTGTAAGGGCAAGGAGATCGCCTACTTCGTGAAGATCTACCGCTAGTGAGGCAAGTCCTTCGTGGGCGATGGCCATGGTGGGATAGACAAGGTTGCTTCTTCGTGAACCCTTCGTGGGTGGAGCCCTCCGTGGACTCGGGCAACCGTTACCCTTCGTGGGTTGAAGTCTCCATCAACGTGGATGTAGGATAGCAACACCTATCCAAACCACGGGAAAAACATCCGTGTCTCCAATTGCGTTTGAATTCTCCAAACCCTTCCCTTTACATTCTTGCAAGTTGCATGCTTTACTTTCCGCTGTCTATATACTCTTTGCATGCTTGCTTGATATGTATTGTGAATGTTGAAATTGTGCCTAAACTCCACTTAAACCGAAAAAGCTTAAGAACTACAACTTTAGCATTAAGTGTCTAATCACCCCCCTCTAGACACATCTACTTCAAGGTCCTACAAGTGGTATCAGAGCTTTGGTCTCCATTGCCTTGGTTTAATCACCATTGGAGGAAGATGGATGTGTCTACTTTAGGGAGTCTTAGACATAGAGTGCCTATTATTGACGGAGAGTATTTTCATGAGTGGAAAAATGAGATGCTTGTAATTTTCAATCAATATCATTTGAACAAGTATATTGCTAGCCCTTGTGCACCTCATATTGATCCTTTGCATCCTACTCTAGATGAAGATATCGACATAATTCGCAATCTTAGAACTATTGAGCTCATCATTAGAGGATTGCCCAAAAATTTGATTGCTAGTTTGCCTACTCTTAATTGTGCCTATACTATATGAAAATTTCTTGAGGAACGATTTCCCGATTATTCCTTGAAAAATTTGGATGAAATTCTCCATAAATCTATTGCCTTGAGTAAGATAAACTCTAGTGATCCTAGTTTTGGTGATTGTCTATTTGAGCTCACCAATCTCAAGCGTGCTAAAGGAGATGTTGGAATCATTATATCCGAAGCTATAATAATTCATAAAGGTGACCACTTTGATGATCATTTATCTAATGAATTACCCTCTCTAGGAAATGATGAGTCACAAGATCATGGTGAACATGGATACTATGATGATGATGATGATGATGATAGTGACTTCGATCTTGATGATGCAATGAGACATTTTGGTCTTATGGCAAATCTTCGGGGATATGTGTCAGGAGGAAAGGAATGGGTTCTTGATAGTGGATGTACTGATCATATGACCGGAGATGAAGAGATGTTCCGTGAGCTTGCTGAAAATGACGGCCCTCGAAAATATGTCACCTTTGGTGATAATTCAAAGGGTAAAGTGGTTGGCCTTGGTAAGGTGGCCCTCTCACATGATAATTCCATTCAAAATGTCATGCTCATTGAATCTCTCGGCTACAACTTACTTTCAGTATCTAGACTTGCTGATTTCGGTTTGAATGTCCTATTTACTGAGGTAGATTGCCAAGTGTTTCGTCGAGACAATCATAAAATGGTCTTTACCGGTATGCGTAGAGGTGATCTTTACATTGTCGATTTATCTAAAAAGGCACAACCTAAAACTTGCTTTATTGCTAAATCCTCAAAAGGTTGGTTGTGGCATAGACGACTAGGTCACGTTGGCATGAGAAACCTTGACAAGCTTATTAAAGGAAATCATATCCTTGGAGTTAACGATGTCATATTTGATAAGGATAGACTTTGCAGTGCTTGTCAAGCAGGTAAACAGGTTGGAGGAAGGCATCCCGTGAAGAACATCATGACCACAAGGAGGCCACTTGAGCTACTTCATATGGATCTTTTTGGTCCCAACGCCTACAAGAGTCTCGGTGGAAATTCTTTTGGTCTAGTTATAGTTGATGATTTTTCAAGATTTACGTGGGTGTTCTTTCTTGATGACAAGTCGCAGGTCCAGAAGATCTTCAAAAACCTCGCTAGGAAGGCCCAAAATCAGTTTGACATGAAGATCAAGAAGGTTCGGAGTGACAACGGAACGGAGTTCAAGAATGCAAATGTGGACACCTTTCTTGACGAAGAAGGGATTTCACACGAGTTCTCGGCTACATACACACCTTAACAAAATGGAGTTGTTGAGAGGAAGAACCGGACGCTCATCGAAATGGCGAGAACGATGCCTGATGAGTACAAGACGCCGAAGCACTTTTGGGCAGAAGCGGTTGAGACAGCTTGCCATGCAACAAATCGCTTGTATCTTCACAAGCTACTCGGCAAGACGGCATACGAGCTCCTCACCGGTAACAAACCCCAAGTTGGATACTTTCGAGTATTCGGCTCAAAGTGCTACATTCTTGACAAGCATCGTCGTTCAAAGTTTGCTCCTAAATCTCATGAAGGTTTTCTACTTGGTTATGGCTCAAACTCTCACACTTACCGTGTCTACAACAATTTCACACGAAAGGTTGAAGCGACGGTAGATGTGAAGTTTGATGAATCTAATGGCTCGCAAGTAGAGCAATTGCCAATCGATGTAGGAGAAAAAGACCCTTCAGAAGCAATCCAAGACTTGTCTATTGGCAAAATTCGTCCAACGGAGGTGAAGGAGAGTACCTCGTCCGTCCAAGTGGAAGCTTCTACTTCACGACAAGGTGAACCAAGAATTGATACGGAAGCATCCACAAGTGGGACACACCAAGATGAAGAAGACGAGGAAATGCATCAAGACGAACATCAACAACCTCCTTCTCCACCACGACCAGAGAACGACAATGTCAACAATGAAGAAGGCCAAGAAGAAGAACAAGATGAAGAAGATGTTCAACAAAGACACAAGCAAAAGCTCTCACGAGTTCGAGCAAGAATTGCCAAAGATCATCCCGTCGAGCAAATCTACAATGATATTCAAACCAGGAGAATCACTCGCTCAAAAACTCGTTTAGCTAACTTTTGTGAAAACTATTCATTCATCTCTAGCATTGAACCTATGAAGGTTGAAGAAGCATTGGAAGATCCGGATTGGATAAACGCTATGCATGAAGAGCTACACAACTTTGAGAGAAACCAAGTTTGGACATTGGTTGAGAAGCGCGACAACAACCACAACATCATTGGTACCAAATGGGTGTTTTGCAACAAGCAAGATGAAGATGGACAAGTGGTTCGCAACAAAGCACGTCTCGTCGCCCAAGGGTAAACATAAGTCGAAGGTATGGACTATGGTGAGACATATGCTCCCGTTGCTAGACTTGAGTCCATTCACATCTTACTTGCCTATGCTAATCACCATAATATCACCTTGTACCAAATGGACATTAAAAGTGCTTTTCTAAATGGTGAAATAGAGACCTCCCGGCTTTATCAATCCTAAGAAACCAAATCATGTTTACAAACTTCACAAAGCTCTTTACAGTCTTAAACAAGCTCCTAGAGCATGGTATAAATGCTTGACCAAGTTCCTTATTGCAAGTGGTTTTGAAATTGGTAAAATTGATTCTACTCTTTTTACTAAAAGGGTTAATGGAGAACTATTTGTATGCCAAATTTATGTTGATGATATCATATTTGGTTCAACTAACCCTCTCTTTAGTGAAAAGTTTGGAAAGCTAATGTCAGAGAAGTTTGAGAGGTCTATGATGAGTGAACTCAAATTCTTTCTCGGTTTGCAAATCAAGCAAACTAAGGAAGGTACATTTGTCTCTCAAACAAAGTACACCAAGGACTTATTCAAGAAGTTCAATATGCAAGAATGCAAAGGTATGCCTACACCCATGCCTACTAGTGGACATCTTGATTTGACCAAAGATGGTGAATCGGTTGATCAAAAGGTTTATCGCTCTATGATTGGTTCTTTGTTATACCTATGTGCTTCACGTCCCGACATTATGCCAAGTGTGTGCATGTGTGCATGTTATCAAGCTGCTCCTAAAGAATGTCATCTTAAGGCCGTGAAAAGGATAGTGAGATACTTAATTCATACACCAAACTTTGGCATTTGGTATCCTAAGAGGTCTTCTTTTGATCTTGTTGCCTATTCCGACTCGGATTATGCCGGAGACAAGGTTGATAGAAAGTCCACTTCGGGTACTTGTCAATTTCTTGGTAGATCTCTTGTGTCTTGGTCTTCCAAGAAACAAAACTCAGTATCCTTATCCACCGCCGAAGCGGAATACATTGCCGCTGGTTCATGTTGTGCTCAATTACTTTGGATGACCCAAACTCTTAAAGATTATGGGATCTATGTGAAACATGTTCCACTGCTTTGTGACAATGAAAGTGCTATCAAAATTGGTCATAATCCTGTACAACATTCTCAAACTAAGCATATTGAAGTTCGTCATCATTTCATTCGAGACCATGTTGCTAAGGGTGACATTGATCTTAAGCATGTTTGCACCGATAAGCAATTGGCGGATATATTTACTAAACCTCTTGATGAGAAAGTATTTTGCGGGTTGAGAGGTGAATTGAGCATTATTGATGCTTCGAACTTGGAGTAGGAACTCCATTGGATACATGCAAGACATGAGCTTATGACTAATCCATGATATATCTCTTATGATGACTATCTTATGTCTTGGATATATTTGTACCTTGCATGTTGTCTAACTCATGTAGGTGCTTGGTTGAATCTAATTCCATGAGATTGTGACTCACTCACATCTTGAGCAATCTCTACATCACCAAGTCTCTACACAATGGTGGTTGAAGACAAGGAAGCACAAAACCATTCAAACATATCCTTTGACAAATTCTATGTTGAGCTTCATGATTATCATTTTTGGATACACAAGTGCTCTTCCTTGCAAGAACTAACCCATGTAGGTAGATGAACTCAAACTCCAAGTGGTGTTCCCAACTCTTGATGAGCTACATCAACCTTGAGCACCCACACAAGTTCAACTACATGAGCAAAAACCACACCACCACCCAAGGTATGTTATTCCATCTTAGAGAAGCTTTACTCCAAGACATGAGTCAAAGCAACTCAACAAGATGTGAATACATCAAGATGCTTAAACGAAAAATGGTAACCCCATTTTGAGCTTAAACGATGAGTATGACCTATGATCAAGTGTTCTCACTTGACTCCTAAGTCAATATAATCTAACATAGGTGACTATGTCACCGCCCAACTCTAGACGAAGTTTTCTTGTGTTCTTTTCTGTGTTATTGCATTTGTCTCATGCATATTTATTTTCTTTCTCTTTTTCAAAAAGAAAACTTCATCTAGATCTTTCAGTTTCTTCTCTTTTCTTTTTGTTTTTGTTCTACATTTTCTGCATTCAATTCCTTGCAAATCCTTCAGATAATTCATTGCAAATCTTTGTGAGATCCTACATGTTTAGTGAGCTGAGGTGACAAGTGTTTTTCTCTGTGTTGAACTCGGTTTCACCGACTTGTAGTTTTCGGTCCAACCGAATCTTTTCGGCCCCACCGAAACATGCCACTCGGTGCCACCGACTTCACAACAGGAAAAACAGTTTGCCACTTGTTCTATATTTCTTCTGATCCAGCTCTACTCAATGAATCTTGTCCTCTACAAGCATCACAGTTTTATCCATTGCTTTGTGCTGAGTCTCAAGGACCAAACCTATACGACGGATTCCAGAAAGCCCTTCTTGGAAATTGATGTCAAAGGGGGAGAGAGAGATCACATCAAAGCTTATCACCTACAAGGGAGAAAGTATTAAGTGGGAGAAAGAGATTTCCAGGGGGAGAGAATACTCAAGGATCCCAGATGCTTGATGTTCAAGAGGAGAGATGTCACATGTCTTTTTGGGGGGAATACATGTTCATATGTGCTTATTTGCATTAAGTTCTATCCATTTGTATCTTTCAGCTCTGATTTTCTGTTCCCTATCTTCTCCCAATATCCCATGTAAGATTCAGGGGGAGCAAGACACCTATGGGAAAGAAATCAGTCAAATTCATTGCATATCTTTACTCTTGGGGACATGTTGAATCCATTGTGGTACCTTGTACTCACTCTCTACATGTCATCCCAGTCTTGATACTCTTGTGGCTTCTTTGGTTTGCTCTGGCTAGTGGAGATACCTGTGTTATCTAACCTTGTTTGTGCAGGTTCATTCCATCCTAAGCCAGCTAAAAACTACAAGGTAAGTGTATGCATCAAAATCATGAGTATGAGGAATTCTTGCTTATGTACATACTGTTTGCAAGAAGGACTCATGAGCATGAATGTATTTTCCTTGACAATCTTTTGCTCTGATGCATATGGCCAAGATACATGTAACACATTGCCTACTCTGTCATGGTTATGCTCTCACATGCCTCTATATTTCACATTTACATGAGTGCATACATGTAGGGGGAGCCTATGCTTGTTACATGTCCTTCCAAAGCTTTACTTGCTGTTCTTTATATCTTTATCTAAAGCTTTGATGTATGTTGCCATCAATTACCAAAAAGGGGGAGATTGAAAGCACAAGTGCTCCCTAGGTGGTTTTGGTAATTAATGACAACATATCTCTTGTTGGACTAACGTTTCTATCTAGTATGTTTCAGATAAGTTCAACAATGGAGTGGCATGGACTAAAGGTTGTGGGAAATTCTCCAAGATGCTAAGGACAAAGGATTGGCTAAAGCTTAAAGCTCAAGACTCTTCATTTTACATTTTAGTGATCCAAGATCACATTGAGTCCATAGGAAAAGCCAATACTATCAAGGAGGGATGAGGTGTTGCTTAATGAGCCTCTTGCTTCATGTGCTTAATGATATGCTCCAAAATCCTCAGCTACTTTCCCACTTCCACATATGACCTAAACCTAAGCCAAACTCGGACCTACCGATTATTTCTATCCGGCGCCACCGAGTTTCACTTGTCATGGCCATTGCCAAACCCTAGCAAATCGGTTCTACCGATAGGGATCTCGGTCTCACCGAGATGGGATTGCAATTTCTCTGTTTCCTTTTCGTAACTTTCCGGTCTCACCGAAAGAGCGGATCGGTCCCACCGAGATTGCAATGTAAACTCTCTGTTTCCTTTTCGTAACATTTTGGTCTCACCGAGAAGAGCGAATCGGTCCCACCGAGTTTGCCTGACCAACTCTCTGGTTAGCTTATTACCAAATCGGTCTCACCGAGTTTGTGTAATCGGTCTCACCGAGATTACGTTATGCCCTAACCCTAACCATATCGGTCCTACCGAGTTGCATGTCAATCCCACCGAAAATCTCTAACGGTCACTAGGTTTACTATTTCGGTCCGACCGAGATTGGTAAATTTGGTGTAACGGTTGGATTTTGTGTGGAGGCTATATATACCCCTCCACCTCCTCTTCACTCGTGGAGAGAGCCATCAGAACACATCTACACTTCCAACTCATATGTTCTGAGAGAGAACCACCTACTCATGTGTTGAGGCCAAGATATTCCATTCCTACCACATGAATCTTGATCTCTAGCCTTTCCCAAATTGCTTTCCACTCAAATCTTCTTTCCACCAAATCCAAATCCTGTGAGAGAGAGTTGAGTGTTGGGGAGACTATCATTTGAAGCACAAGAGCAAGGAGTTCATCATCAACACACCATTTGTTACTTCTTGGAGAGTGGTGTCTCCTAGATTGGCTAGGTGTCACTTGGGAGCCTCCGACAAGATTGTGGAGTTGAACCAAGGAGTTTGTAAGGGTAAGGAGATCTCCTACTTCGTGAAGATCTACCGCTAGTGAGGCAAGTCCTTCGTGGGCGATGGCCATGGTGGGATAGACAAGGTTGCTTCTTCGTGGACCCTTCGTGGGTGGAGCCCTCCGTGGACTCGCGCAACCGTTACCCTTCGTGGGTTGAAGTCTCCATCAACGTGGATGTAGGATAGCAGCACCTATTCGAACCACGGGAAAAACATCTGTGTCTCCAATTGCGTTTGAATTCTCCAAACCCTTCCCTTTACATTCTTGCAAGTTGCATGCTTTACTTTCCGCTGCCTATATACTCTTTGCATGCTTGCTTGATATGTATTGTGAATGTTGAAATTGTGCCTAAACTCCACTTAAATCGAAAAGGCTTAAAAACTGCAACTTTAGCATTAAGTGTCTAATCACCCCTCTCTAGACACATCTACTTCAAGGTCCTACAACAATAGAGCAGACACTTCTACTGGTACACATTGTCGCCACTGGCATTGCCACGAGAAACCTTCAGGAGTTTTGCGTCAGACAATTCTTCAGCTGAAATACCGCACTCATTGACGCCCAGGTGCTGCAAAACCTCTAGTAGTCGAGGAGGTAGCAACAGACACAGGTTCAGCTGGAGTTCAGAGCATGGCAAACCAGGCACCCTCCTCGGCTTAACATGGGAGATTTTCTTCTTATTATCTACCATTGAGGGGGCCTTGAATCCCATATATCTAGTCGTCATGTTGCTACGTGAAAATTCAGATTGACGGTGTTTACGGGAGACAGCAGAGTCCACTTCCATCACATCAGAACAACCAGGCAGGCTCAACTGAGAGGAAACAGATAATATATAGTAGGTCACAGTCGTTTCAGAGATCATAGGAAGGTCCGAAGTGTGCAGCTGATTGTTTAGGTTTCTCATTATTGTTTCAGAGATCACAGACCAAGAAACAGTCGAACAGAACACGGTGGAAGAGTCTGGTGTATTGAAAAATGGTGTCTCCGTGAGTAAAGATAAAAAAACACATGAGAATTTTTTAGCTTGCAAAAAAGGTCTTGTATTGTGGGATGGAGGAGTAAGAAACATAGTTTGCATAAAAGAATCTCTTAATGGGAAAGCAAATAAAAATAATTAGAAAATTGACATGATTCCCATTGATAAAAAGGAAAGGGACCCTCGAGGAGCCAAACTTGTCACACATGCCTTAATCACCGGGCATCACATAAATAGAGCCGATCGATTCTTGTTAGCGTGCATCACGGTGAAGAACCGATCGTCGTTTCTCTACGAGATTTCCTCTCCGTCTCGATCTCGAAAGCAAGCGATGGAAGTGACGGGGGACACGACGCCGTCCTGCTCCGGCGGCCTGGCGGCGCTCGCGGCCAGCCTCGCAAGCCGGCTCGCCGTCACGGTGAAGAACCGATCGTCGTTTCTCTACGCGGTTTTCTTTCCGTCTCAAAAGCAGGCGATGGAAGCGACGGGTGTGCACTACTCTAAAGTGACGGGGGACACGGCGCCTTCCTGCTCCGGTGGCCTGGCGGCGCTCGCCGCCAGCCTCGTGAGCCGCCTCGCCGACGACGACGACGCGGGGAGCAGCAACCTGGTGTTGTCGCCGCTGTCCATCTACGCGGCGCTCGCGCTCCTGGCCGCCGGCGCCCGGGGCGCCACCCAGGACGAGATACTCGGCGTCCTCGGCGCGCCGTCCCGCGCCGCGCTGGACGAGTTCCTCTCCGGCGTGGCGGCGGACGCGCTCGAGGACCACTCCGAGTACGGCGGGCCGCGCGTCGCCTTCGCGTGCGGCGTCTGGACCGACCTCACCTGCCCGATGAAGCCAGCCTACCGCCACGCCGCCGCGAGCGCGTACAGGGCCGACGCCAGCACCGTCGACTTCCGCGACAATCCGGAGGCGGCACGGGGTCAGATCAACGCGTGGGTGGCGCAGGCCACGAGTAACCTGATCGGCTCCGTCCTTTGCCCTGGATCCATAACGCCGTACACCCGCGTCGTGCTCGGCAACGCCATATACTTCAAGGGCGAGTGGGAGGATCCGTTCTACAAGGAGGCCACCGCCAACAAGCTGTTCCACCGGCTCGACGGCCGCACCGTCGACGTGCCCTTCATGCAGAGATCGAGCTCCCAGTTCATCGCCGTGCACAAAGGGTTCAAGGTGCTCAAACTCCGGTACCAAATGGCTCAAGGGCAAGATAATCCGTCCGTCGAGTCACAGTCTCGATCTCTCCGGTACCAAATGGCTCAAGGGCAAGGTAATCCGTCCGTCGAGTCACAGTCTCGATCCTTCCCCTCGCGGGTCATACTAATGCATGCATAACATCTTGCTAACTTGTTGACAGGACGGCACGCCGATGGTAACAAGCGCACACAGTTTTCTATGTGCATCTTCCTCCCTGACGCCTTCGACGGCTTGCCGAGCCTGGTCGACATGATAGCATCCCAACCTGGCTTCCTGCACAAGCACCTAACGAAGAGGAAGATCAAGGTCAGGGAGCTCCGGGTGCCCAAGTTCAAGCTGTCCTTCCACAGCAGCGTCGTCGCCATTCTGAAGAAGCTCGGGCTTCAGTTGCCGTTCAGCGACCAAGCCGATCTGTCTGACATGGTGGAGCGTGATGGATCTGACTTGCCATTGGTCCTGAGTGACGTCATCCACAAGGCGGTCATCGAGGTAAATGAAGAGGGCACCGTAGCTGCTGCCGTCTCCATGATGTATGTGGACATAGGAAGTTATGTCACGCGGCGGCCGCCGCCGCCGCCTCCTGTGGATTTTGTAGCCGACCACCCGTTTGCGTACTTCATAGTGGAGGAGGCGACCGACGCAGTTGTCTTTGCGGGGCACGTTCTCGACCCGTCCAACAAGGACTAGGTCGTCTCAGCGACTCACCTCGTGATTTTGTTTTTTGTTCCCGTGATGAATGATGATTTTGCTTTGATTTGGATTTGGATCCTGGTTGGCGTAACAATAATGATGTGGTTTCATGTTATCTTTTTCCTATATGATTATGTGAATGTACTATGTGCCTTTTGTTTCATTTGATTTTCAAGAGAAGAACTGTGTGCATGGTAGTCATTCAAGTAACTTTGAAGCGTTTAATTCCATCATGTCACCAATACAAACAAGTTACAATGTTTTACAAAAAAGATTAATTTGATTGGTCAATAGGTGAGGAGGCGGCTCATCCCCTAAAAACCAGGAGAAAAGGGGCAAGTTTATGATTGATTAGTAGATGGAAAAAATCCTGCCGATCAAGGCTTCCCAGCAAACAATAGTACAAGGCAGAACAAGGAAGAAATCAAGTTCAAGGTATTGCCAGGAAACCCGCAGTGTGATACTGCAATTGGCGCCGCACTACGGGGCAAATACCTGACAACACTACTCTACAACTTAACCCTAACAGGAAAATCATAACCTTTTTTCTAGGAAAGGAGCATCACCTTGAATTCCAATTTCTCAAATTAATAAAAATAATCACGACACATATTCACCCCAGCCAACATCTACGCATGGTTTTTTTTTTCCATCGAAGCACGCATGCTAATGATCACAGAACTGAACAAGTCACTACAGGAAACTTCAAAACTCTACCTCATACATAACCCAAAAATAGAAAGAAGGTCAGGCCCTCAGGCTCGACAATAACACCACGAGAGCAAGGAGATCATACCAGCCCCCTATTTATGTCAAAGCTCTAATCACAGTATAACTGGAAAGGGAAAAGGCATAGCTGGAATCACAGTATCACAACCACTTCATTACATACGGAAAGGTAACCAGGATGATCGCAAAAGACATCCCCCAAGACCCAAACACCGAGCCAAATGCAGCAACAACAAAACCTTCACTTTGTTACCGTAGGGTTGTCGCCAGTAGCATCTCCAAGGACTCTCATCAGATCCATAGAATCGGTCCTCAGCAGCTCAGCCCCTCTCTTCAGCGCATCGAGGCCCCTGTCTCCTGAAGCCCTGCCCATGAGAGCAAAGCATATATGCGTTCGCTGTTTGGACATTCAGACCATGGAGACTATTTTCTTGAGAGTTGGTTTGGTTATTTCATCCATAGATAACAGTTGCAGTCTTGGCGTATTTAATTAACCCACTTTCCATTCTCAGCCTATTTCAGTCCTCAGCTACAAGCTGAAATGTAAGCAACACCACAATCTGATTGCATTACATGTCAGATAAATTTGGCTCTGCTTTGGGAAGGGATGCCTGCAGAACACCCGCCACAAAAAACTAACACCATTAATGCAAAATGATCCAATGATTCCTACTGCCTAAAGTTGTCGATAAGATCATGTCTTTCCTTCTACCAGAAAATGATCTAACTCCGATCACAGCCAGTTAGATACATAGACAGCACAACAAAATTTTGATTTGCGGTGGTTATTATTACAAATGGTGTACTGGGTGAGATCACTACCGTGTTGACATCCAATCCATGTGGCACGACAATGTAGTTACCAAATAAATTTTTCATATGGCGCAAGCCCTTCACTATGTCAACGTTATTTTTGGACCATCAAAATTAATTACTATGCTAGCGCTGTTCCTAACACACACACACACACACAAATACAAGTCCAGAGATTCAAACTTCTATCCCTGCTAGGTTGGATAGCCTAAACATGCAAATGACAATCTCATAAACCCCTTTCTCTATTCACCAAATGTTCTTTGGAGATAACAGCTCTATAAGGGAAACCCACATACCTTAGGGAGAAAGTGAAGCTTACTGCCTTTGATGAATACATAGTTGAACAGAATCTAGTTTGCAGAAAGAGCACATCTTTTCTAAATAGGAAAGATGCCAATTTCATAAATAATGATGGTGTGGCACATATAACATGGTGATATACAAACTCACAACATCCCAACCTACAAAACCGTATCCATAACAGATATCAAAGATCAAAATACAACGAACCTATTAACTTGAAAAAAAAAGATCAAAAGGAATCTGCCTCATGATAGTGATTGCATTCTGAAGCTTTGAAGCCTAAAAAGTATCGGTACAGTGTAACCAACCAGAGTCATGGAGAAACAAAGATAGTTGCCGGGCATTCATATCACTCCCATAATCCATAACATATCACTCCCAACCCTTGTGGCTGATGTCTTCTTCTATAAGCTCCGATGTGCCTAATCCAAATAACAATTATCTTCGAATTCAGGAAAAATGTCACATGCAAGAGGGTACAGAAAAGTAAACCAGATATCATACGTCACGAACGTCAATTCAATCCAAGTAACATGTGTACAACAGGATCATCCTCATAATTCATGCAATCAGATTTGCAAATTGCCATGTTGGTTGTTGGCTGTAAAGAGCAAAAACAGCTGCATTCAGTCAAGAGTATTAGGACAAAATCCTTATGAACGGGATATTGTAGTATCACTGAATGATTGTAAACAGTAACCAAAACTTGCATCGAGTAGTCAAGTAGAGACTTCAGACCACCCTTGTTATAAAGAGTGAAAGTAGGTGCATTCAGCCCAGCGTATTAGGACAAAATTATTATGAACAGTATATCGTAGTGAATGATTTTATAAATAGTATAGTAACTATGCCATGCATCCATCACTTCAAGAAACTGCTGCTGTCAAAATCATCAATTTGATCAGTTTCTTCTGTAACCAGGAATAGATAATTGCATGTATAATAAAATGAAAATGATTGAATGGACACGTCCAGCTCGTTAAGCCTATGACAATAAGGCTATTCTACTACCAAACAGGAGGTGTCAGATCTGTTGGCGAGGACTCACTTCCGTTGTGGTGACAATAAGGTAATCTTACTGCCTTTAGTAAACTTGCAGACATGAAGCGTGCCACAACAACTATCATCGGATTCTAAAATAAATATGCACTATCAATTAGAGCATATCTAGCACCTGCATCCAGAGAAAACTTCAGCCACTATTTTTACTGAATCGTGTTTACTATATAAGTCTATAACCAGAAGGGCTCTTACATCATAGGTTGAAAAACTATTTATCCTTGTCACATAAGAATTACAATACTACAGCACTCCATAAATTCCAGAACATATAATCTCAAGGAATTCATTTCACTGCACTATTACTCAGCAAGCCAGCATGCATTTTAAACTTGCAAGACCATAATCAGCAGGTGCGATGAGAGGCAGAGAGCTTGTAGTCAATGAACCCGACAATGAGATATGAATATCAAACCAATGTTTCATTCAAGTGAGACCTGCAATTCCATTTAGCACGCCAAGCAGGAGCGGAGAGGGCACCCTAGCTCTTGCTTCTTCCTTTTTCCAAAGCAGAGCAACTTCCTGTCTGATCCACCATCACAATTTTGAAAGGACCAGGACGGTGGTCCATCAGGTCTTAGTGCATTGTGTGATACTGAAGTTGCATTTCGAAAAGAACCAAGAACAACAGATATCAAAGATTAAGCCAGAATGGCGAATCAACCTGTGGTTGAGTTGGTTAGGTGGACAGTGGTATCCCCAACCCACCAGGGTTCAAATCCTGGTGCTCGCATTAATCCTGGATTTATTTCAGGATTTCCGGCGATGCGCTTTCAGTGGGAGGAAACGTTCCCGTCGACGACGAGGCGCCTACGGTGACTTCGTAAATCTCAAGATGATATGCCGGCTCAGTCTCTCGGAGGTGCTCATAGGGGTAGGGTGTGCGTGTGTGCATTCATAGGGATGAGTGTATGCGCGTGTATATGAGCGCTTGTGTTTGTACTGATGCTCAAAAAAAAAAGATTAAGCCAGAATGCCAGATCCATCTTGTATGCAAGAGGCAAAATCTGAAAGATCATACTCACTCTGCCACCATCTTGCATACAGAACAACTTACAGAATCTGTTACTAATGATCTAGTCATACAACTCAGAAGCATAACAGAAACTAACAAAGGAGGATATATGATGATTCCACCTTGGAGAAACAGCAACACTGATCCCCGAGTATTTTTCACCTATGAGCAGGCACTCGGAGCTCGCCCCCAAAGCAGCCACCATCTGGTACGGCGCCCGCTGTTGGGGACTACTCACCTCACTGTCCGGGATGAGCTGAAGACGTTGCGGAGGCCGGCGCCCTCGGGGTGGGCGGCGATGCTGAAGAGCGCCACGCTGGGGAGGGGAACCTCGCGCAGCCACCGGCGGTTTGACGCAGCGGAAGGGCCGAGGGCGCCGGAGACGGCGGCGCGAGGTAGGTAGCTAGCTAGGGTTTGGAGCGAGCGAGTGGCGACGGTTAGGTCGGACCCAAATCAGGAGGATTGCGATTCCTGTTTGGTCGCTCCCGGTCACGGGCCCACGATTCGGTGACTGACTAAACACAACGGGATGGGGCCGACACTCCGGCTGCTGCTCGGCCCGCGCAGCCGCTGCTGCCTGGCACGGCCGTCGCCGGAGCCCGGAGAGACGAGCGCCCCACCTCTCATCTCAGAAACGAAAAAGAGATTTTTCTTTTTCTTTTTGGCGTAGCAACCAAAAAGAAAAATGATACTACTTAGAAGGAAAAAAAACTATAGACTGGGCCGCACTGGGTCGAGCCCATAGGCTTCATACTAGAGAGAGTTAGAGAGAGCCCAATCCCTTTTCTGTTAAATTCCGTTGCTCTTCTTCGTCCTCTCCCGCTCGTGCTCCCTTTTCCTCCCTCTCTGCAACAGCCAGCAGCCCTCCTCCTACTCCTGCTCCTGCTCCTGCTCCTGCTCCTCCTCCTCGCTCCGATCGTACCCTCTTCCTCCGCCCGTTTCCCGTTTCGCGCTTCGCAATGGCTGATCGGGAGACTCCGGGGAGTCCGAGCACCACCTGGGTGCAGGGGTTTCGCCTGTTCTTGGGCCGCCTGACCAAGAACCGGCGAGGCGCCAAGGTAGGGCACGCCGGCCCCGGTGAGCCCACGCTCGTCCCTCTGCCACCCCCGCCGCACGACCCCGAGGTCGTGGACGCCGTCGCCGGCGACGAGGCCAAGGCCGACGCCAGCAAAGGGCGCCCACGCCGAAGGGGCAAGAACAAGAACCAAGCCGCGATCAATTCACCGGAGCTGAAGCAAGAGGGTCAGGACGATCCCGCCTCCCAGGACAGCACGCTCGCCCCTCCAGTCATCATCATCGCCGCCGCCCAGGAGATCCCCGCGGTCGTGCCCGCCGTCGTCGTCGAGGAGGCCCGAAGGAGCAAGGCCAAGAACCAGGCCCAAGGGACGCTTAAGCAGGAAGATGCGCTGGGCGAGCGCGGGTCGTTGGCCCCTCCGGTCACCATCGCCGCCACCCAGGACCAGGAGCTCCCCACCGCCGAGACCGACACGGAAGGTTGGCAGGTAGTAGCAGGAAAGAAGCGGAATGGCGGACGGGACGAGCGTCCTGCCCAAGGACTCGCCCCTACCGCCCAGCACAGGCATGAGCCCAAGAAGCAGCCGCCGCGCTGGAGCTGGACGGCAGGCCCTTCTCGCCCGACGCCTCAGCATCATGCTCCAGCGTACCCTGCGTCGACTCGTTCCAAGCCAACTCCGCCGCGAATCGCTGCACAGGTACGATCGCTTGATCCTGCTCATGTTCAATCTTCAGTAATCAGCTGTACGCATATCGGTTCAGATACTTCATTTCAGGTTTCAGTGTGATGTTTTCGTCAGATACTTCCTTAGTGATTGTTCAGAAACTTCACTTCAGATATTTTTGAATTTTGATGCCAATTGGAAAGAAAATGCTTATGTTGATCCCCTTAACATCAACATCAACTTATGTTATCAATTTATGGTCATAAGCTAGTCGTCTTTCTGCTTAACATCAATATGATGTTCTGTTCAACAGCAGCCGCGCTGGACGCCTTCTCGTCAGAAGCCTCAGCGTCACGATCGTCGATCTCCTCCGTGCCCTGCCGCTGCTTCGGCTCCTTCCAATTCCAAGTCCACTCCTCCGCGAATTACTGTCCAGGTACAATCGTTGATCCTTCGATCTTCACTAATCTGTATGCATATGGGTTTAGAGAATTCACTTTCAGGTTTCAATGTGGTGTTTCGTTAGTGCATCGCCTCAGTTGACTTCAGATATTGTGTTAGTGCAACTCAATATGATGTTCTGTTCAAGCATACCAGCAAATGCACTCACTTTTGGTTTGCTTTCCTAAGCTGCTGACTTTTCTTCTGATATCACCTAACCACGTGAAAATGGAGCTCTCCAAAGCTCTCTGTACCTCCAAATTAACTTCAGGTTTCAATGTGGTGTTTCGTTAGTGCACCGCACAATTAACTTCAGATATTGTGTTAGTGCAATTCAATGTGATTTCTGTTCAAAGCATACAAGCAAATGCACACACTTTTGGTGTGTTTTCCTAAGCTGCTGACTTTTCTTTTGATATTACCTGACCAAGTGAGACCAAGTGAAAATGGTCCTCTCCAAAGTTGTATGTACCTTATGCTCAATTCCACAACATTGTCTGTGTGCGTAAATCCTTCCTGTAGATTGTATATCCTCTTGTAGTCATGGTTAACAATTCCTTCTGCTTGAGGTTAACAATTCTTTCTGCTTAACATCAACTAGCTTAAGTTGATTTCCTTTTGCTGTCAATTGGGGAAGAAAAGGATTATGTTGATCCCCTTAACATCAACATAAGCTTATGTTATCAATTTATATTCTCATAAGCTAGTCGTGTTTGATCATTATCACTTTCTGCTTAACATCTACTAGCTTATGTTGATCCCCTTATGTTGGCAATTATGCACTAGTTAGCTGTCCACGCACCATTTAGCTATCCATGTTGTATATATGTTGTTCAATGTGATGTTTTGTCAGTGCATCGCTCGACTAACTTCAGATATTGTGTTAATGCAATTCAATATGTTGTTCTGTTCAAGCATAGCACCAAATGCACACACTTTTGGATTGTTTTCCTAAACTGCTGCCTTTTCTTTTGATATTGACCTCATAAAACAAAATTTTCGTAGGATAATAATAGACAAGAAGGTGATGGTGCTTTGGATATCAAGAAAGCAGACCATCAGAAGGATAATGAAATAGAAGAAGAAGATCGGATGCACCTCAGTTACTGGATCAGAATTAAGGAGCTCAACAGCAAGGACAAAACTCTCTGCCTCATCTGCTACTTGGAGCGGAAGGAACCAGTTCCCGAAATTGCCATAAAGAGAAGAAGGTCCCTTTCTCTATCTGCTCTGTCTTATGATATGTGAATTAATATCATTTTGTCAAATATATCTAATCACCAAAAAATTGTCTTCTGTTTAGATCGAGCGCCATCTCAGCAAAGTTCATAAGATGAAGATGAGGAAATGCCATCCGTGCAAAAGCAGAGGTTGCTGGGTGAGAGCAAGGACCGGAGGAGATATTGGCAGGCACCAATTTGTATGCCACAATTTGTAGGAATTCTTGAGTCTTGTCTTGAATACTGTTCTTAACAGTACGGTTCAATCAACAGTCCTGGCCTGTTCTTCAAGCTTAGGTTCTTCTGCTTGATTGTAGCAGGTTAATGAAGCACTGTAGTACTAATTAGTCAGCTCGAGTGGTACCCATTGATGCACTATGAATTTTGGTTTGTGCTTTGAATCTGGTATAGTGCCAAAACAGGAAGGCTTTGACTCTTTTGTTCATGAAAACAGAAAATCTCAGTTTTTAGGGCGTGAGAGCGAGGTGACAAAAAGAGAATACAAACTGGTTAAGGCTTCTGACTCTTTGTGCATGAAAACAGAGAATCTCAGGTTTACAGTGTGAGCGACGTGACGAAATCAGAATAAAAAAATTCAATAAGAAGTACTAGTTCTTGTAATTTACTCCCTCCGTTTCATAATATAAGAACGTTTTTGATATTAGTGTAGTATTAAAAACGTTCTTATATTATGGGACAGAGGGAGTAATTCCCTTCCTGCGAATGGTGCGGTCGACATATCGCCCGGCAGCTCCACCTTTCACCATCTTTTGAAGGTCACCAACAACATAGCATCCATCTATCTGTGCATAGTGTTAAACAACATGTCACGTTACATTTACGTTTATTGAGCCGCACCAGGAGTCCTAATGTATTGGTAGAGATAAGCTAGGTAGTTGGTTTGATATGTATCTATTGTAACCTATTCTATCTCTTCCGCTCCATGTTTCCTGTAAAATCCCTCGTCTCCCAACTTGTATGCACCTCAGGGTTATTGCACCCCTGCCTATAACATGCAGCACGTCCACTCATACCGAGGCTAAGACGTTTCCGCTATCTCGTACATGGTAATCAGAGCAATCCTTTTCCAAACCATCTAGCGATCCAATCTCCAGCCATGTCTTCCTCCGGTGCCTCCCAGACGAACCTCAGTGGACAAGTCACGGAGAGACTCACCCGCACCAACTACGTCCTCTAGCGCGCGCAGATCATGCCACAGCTAAGGGGTGCAGGAGTCTTCGGCTATGCCGACGGCACTACACCGGAGCAGGCCAAGTTCCTCACCACCAAAGATAAGGATGGGAAGGAATCCTCTGACAACAACCCTCTCCACCCTGTTTGGGTCTGGGAGGACCAGCAAGTGTTGGGATACCTGCTGAACAACCTCTCCAAAGAGGTGCTCGTGCAGGTGACCGCAGTCACCACAACGCACACGCTCTGGACGACACTCCTGGCCATGTTCTCGTCCCAGTCCCTTAGCTGTGTCAACAACATCCGCACGGCCTTGGTGAGTGCGCAGAAGGGCACCCAATTGATCGCTACTTTCTTCGCCCACATGCCTGGCCTCGTCGACGAACTGGCAGTCGCCGGCAAACCTCAGTAGGACGACGAACTCATCTAGTACATCCTCCAAGGCCTCGACATGGAGTACCAACCTTTGGTCTCCTCCCTCGACGCCTGCACCACCCCGGTTTCCCTCGACGAGCTGTTCTCCATGGTCAACAACTTCGACCAACGGGTGGCCATGTTCGAGGGCTCGAACGGCTTCAAGTCGTCTGCTAACGCTGCAACCCGGGGACGTGGTGGCTATTCTCCTTGTCACCATGGTCCTCCTCGCTCCAAGGGCAAGCACGGCGGTGGCAGGAACTCATCTGGCTCCCACTCCCGTTGCGGGCGCCCCTCCTCCACCAACACAAGGGGTCGCCGCGGCGGGAACAACATATCTCGCCCGGATGTCGTGCGCTGTCAAATCTGTGGCAAGCTCGGGCACTCGGCCAAAGATTGCTGGTACCATTTTGATGAGGATGAGGCCTCCTCTGAAGATGAGGAGAAGGTTGCGGCCGCCGTCGAGGGCTCCTACGACGTCGACACAAACTGGTACCTCGACAGTGGTGCCACTAACCACCTTACTGGTGAACTTGAGAAGGTGACTCTCCATGAGAAATATCACGGCAAGGACCAAATCTACACCGCCACCGGTGCAAGTATGAGGATTCGTCACATTGTTCACTCAGTTATACATACCCCTCATCGTAAAATCCATCTTAGAAAAGATTTGCATGTCCCTAGTGCTAATAAAAAACTTCTCTCCGTTCATAGAATTGCTATTGACAATCATGTCTTCCTTAAGTTTCATCTTTTTTTCTTTTTGATTAAGGACCAGGCCTCGAAGAAAATCCTATATCAAGGTCGATGTGTTCGAGGGCTTTACCCGTTGCTTCTGGAGCGTAGAAGATTCAGTAAACAAGCCTATGGTGTTGTCAAGCTTTCGTCAACACGATGTCATGGTCGTTTAGGACATGCTTCTTTTTCCCTAGTTGAACATTTCCTTAGAAAGAATAAGCTCCCTTTAGTGAGCGCAATGTTGAAAATATTTGTGATTCATGCCAAAGAGCAAAATGTCATCAATTACCTTATCCTATTTCCACTAGTGTCTCTACTAAACCATTGCAATTAATCTTTTCTGATGTCTGGGGTCCTGCCCCTAGCTCTGTTGGTAGACACACATATTATGTGAGCTTTATTGATGACTACAACAAATTTTCTTCAATCTATCTTCTTAAAAAAAGATCGGACGTTTTTCAAGTTTTCCAGAACTTCCAAGCACTCGTTGAACGCAAGTTCGATAGCAAAATCATTGCTGTCCAGTCAGACTAGGGAGGGGAATATGAGAAATTAAATTCCTTCTTCCAAACACTTGGCATTTCTCACCATGTGTCATGCCCTTACGCTCACCAACAAAATGGCTCCGCTGAACGCAACCATAGACATATCGTTGAGGTTGGTTTAGCCCTCCTCGCTGGTGCTTCCATGCCACTAAAGTTCTGGGATGAAGCTTTTCCTTACTGATGTGCACATCATTAATATGCTTCCTAGTCGTGTGCTACTTCTTGAGCTTGTGTTGGTTTTTCCCTTGAAGAGGAAAGGGTGATGCAGCACAATACAGATAATTATTTCCCTCAGTTAAGAACTAAGGTATCAATCCAGTAGGAGAAACGCGCAGGTCCCCAATAGATGCACCTGCACAAACAATAAAACACTTGCACCCAACGCGATAAAGGGGTTGTCAATCCCTTCACGGTCACTTGCAAAGGTGAGGTCTGATAGAGATAGATAGAACTAAACAAAATATAAAACATTTTTGGGTTTTTTGGTTTATAGATCTGAAAATAAAAGATTGCAAAATAGTAGATCGGAAACTAATATGATGGAAAATAGACCCCGGGGCCATAGGTTTCACTAGAGGCTTCTCTCATGAAGGCAAATAATACGGTGGGTGAACAAATTATTATCGAGCAATTGATAGAAAAGCGCAAAGTTATGATGATATCCAAGGCAATGATTATGCAATATAGGCATCACGTCCGTGTCAAGTAGACCGACTCTTGCCTGCATCTACTACTATTACTCCACACAACGACCACTATCCAACATGCATCTAGAGTAAAGAACGGAGTAACGCCTTAAGTAAGATGACATGATGTAAAGGAATAAACTCAATCAATATGATGAAAACCCCATCTTTTTTTCCTTGATGGCAACAATTCAATAAGTGTCTCGCTACCCCTATTTTGTCACTGGGTGAAATCACGCAAGATTGAACCCAAAGCTAAGCACCTCTCCCATTGCAAGAAAAACCAATCTAGTTGGCCAAACCAAACTGATAATTCGAAGAGAAATACAAAGATATCAAATCATGCGTATAAGAATTCTGAGAAGATTCAAATAATATTCATAGATAAGCTGATAATATGTCCATAATTCATCGGATCTCGACAAACACATCGCAAAAGAAGATTACATTAGATAGATCTCCAAGAACATCGAGGAGAACATGATATTGAGAATCAAAGAGAGAGAAGAAGCCATCTAGCTACTAGCTATGGACCCGTAGGTCTGTGGTAAACTACTCACGCTTCATCGGAAGCGCAATAGAGTTGATGTAGATGCCCTCCGCGATCGAACCCCCCTCCGGCAGGATGCCGGAAAAGGCCCCAAGATGGGATCTCATGGGAACAGAAGGTTGTGGCGGTGGAAAAGTGTTTTTGTGGATGCTTATGAGGGTTTTGGAATATATGTGAATATATAGGAGGAAGAGCTAGGTCAGGAGAGTCCCGAGGGGGCCATAAGGTAGGGGGCGCGCCCTCCACCCTTGCTGCCGCCTCGTGGCTCTTCTGGCTTGGACTCCAAGTCACCTGGGTGTCTTCTGGTCCAAGAAAATTTGTCATGAAATTTTATTTCATTTGGACTCCATTTAGTATTCCTTTTCTGCGAAGCTTAAAAACAAGGAAAAAACAGAAACTAACACTGGGCTCTAGGTTAATAAGTTAGTCCCAAAAATAATATAAAATACATATTAATGCCTATAAAACATCCAAAACAGATAATATAATAGCATGGAACAATAAAAAATTATAGATACGTTGGAGATGTATCATCGTGTCATCAACAATGACACTCCCATTGAAAGGCTTCTCCACACCAAGCCATACTACAAGTCTCTTCATGTCTTTGGATGTGCGTGCTGGCCAAATCTTCGTCCATATAACAATCGCAAGTTCATGTTCCTCTAAACAGTGTTTGTTTCTTGGGTATAGTGCTCAACACAAAGGGGTAAAATGTCTTGATGTCTTTACTGGCCGTGTGTACATATCTCGTGATGTCGTTTTTGATGAGACCAAGTTTCCTTTTGATGATCTTCACCCTAATACCAGTGCCTTACTTCATAAAGAAATTCTTCTTTTACCATCCCATCTCACGAGTGTCGATGACGGGGAAAATAACTGTGATGATTCCATGTTGACTAACCCTCTTGTGATGATATATGGACGTCTACTGAAAAAACGGAGGTCAAAATGATGCAGAATTGGGCTCAATAGAGCCATATTTCTTGTGCCGCAGCCTAGGGGGCAAATCCTTCTCGAGATCCATGTCACCAGCGACGTCAACCGCATCTCCTCCGGGATCTGCGTGCGCAAACAAGCCAGATGTGGTAGGCAAATCCGCCCTGGAACCCGCACCTTCAGCCACGCCAGGTACAATCGAGCACGCGGCCACGAGCGACCCGACAACTGACACGCGGAGGCCATCGACTGGGGGCGCCAGTTCCCCCGCTCCGCACCAACCACACCCCGCAATTGGGCGACCTGCTATTGGGCCTGCTGGCACATGGTTTCCAGCCCAACCCGTGTGTTACAAGCGGCGTGATCCGCGTCGCCCTCCAGGAGCGGGACCTAGTGCGGATTCCAGCCGGCCCACGTCATCACGCGGCCATGATGATCATCGTAGGCTGGGATCTTCTATGGTCACTACACAACATGTGCCTTCATCAACAGCCACAGAAGATCTGGTCCAAGCCGAACCCACTGCTGATTCTTTAGATTCTACCTTGGGATTGCCTGTGGCAGCAACTCCTGTGAATGCTGCGGGATCCTCTGTGCCACAAACTTCGGCTGCACCATCTCCATGTCATACACGCTTGCAACATGGGGTAATACAACCTGTTAATTATAAAAAATATGGGATGGTTTGTTCCACATGTGAACTAGGTGAGCCACATATGCTTGAAGAAGCACTTGGTGATGACAAAATGAAAGAAAGCTATTAATAAAGAATATATGGCATTGCAGAAAAATAAAACATGGCATTTAGTTCCTCCACAACAAGGTAAAAATCTTATTGACTGCAAGTGGGTATTCAGAATTTAAAGAAAATCTGATGGAACCATTGACCGTTATAAGGCTAGACTTGTCACAAAAGGATTCAAGCAACGGTATTGTATAGACTATGATGACTCCTTCAGTCATGTTGTAAAGGCTGCCACCATCCGTGTTGTTTTGTCTATTGCTGTTTCCAAGGGCTGGAGTCTCAGACAGCTAGATGTGCAGAATGCGTTTGGTCATGGTGTTCTGTAAGAGGAAGTGTACATGAAGCAACCTCCTGGGTTTGTGAACAAAGATGCACCCCCTTATGTGTGCAAGCTTGACAAATCACTATATGGATTAAAGCAAGCTCCAAGGGCATGGTACTCACGTCTCAGTCACAAAATGCAAACACTTGGCTTTGTTCCTTCTAAGTCTAACACCTCATTGTTCATTTATAACAAATATATCACATACATATTTGTCCTCTAATACGTCTCCATCGTATCTACTTTTCCAAACTCTTTTGCCCTGGTTTTGGACTCTAACTTGCATGATTTGAATGGAACTAACCCGGACTGACGCTGTTTTCAGCAGAATTGCCATGGTGTTATTTTTGTGCGTAAATAAAAGTTCTTGGAATGACCTGAAACTTCACGGATATCAGTTTTGGAATAAATAAAAAATATTGGCGAAAGAATCAACTGAAGGGGCCCACACCCTGGTCACAAGGGTGGGGGGCGCGCCCTCCGTCCTTGTGGCCCCCCTGGACCTCCACCGGCCTCGACTCCAACTCCATATATTCACGTTTGGGGAGAAAAAAAATCAGAGAGAAGGATTCATTGCATTTTATGATTCATAGGTTTATTCATATCCATCAGGTTCAAACAACCAATGCATTATTCATATCCATCAGGATCAAACAACCAATGCATTATTCGATTCATAGGTACATATGTTCAAGAATTACATAAGAACCAAATAAAGAATGATGAACCATAGTTGTATACTTTTACTATTAAAGACGGTAAAGAAAGAGGCAAAATACATTCTGGTTGTTGAACAAGGTGAAGCATAATGCCCATATTGTGCCCTCCTCCATGCAGAAGGCACACACGACTCTAGTCCAACCCCTTGTGATGGCCGACCGCCCATCCTTCACGGTCTTCATGAAAACAACTAGATAATCATCGTGTCCTGGTAGAAATACTTTAACCTTTGCATGCCCACCAATCATGTAGTTTGAGAGATAATCTTGAGTAAACTGCTTTGGCAACCACTGCAAAGGGAAAAGATTCAGACATTGTCATCTAACACAACTCATTATGGGCAGTAAAAAGAAGGTTGCAAAGTTCTTACTTACCATCCCGCAGTTCGCTGTTGTCTTGGATAAAGTGTAAATAAATAGTTTAGTTGCCATCTTTTTACCCATTTTACTAACAATCTTTATCAGCTTCCTCACTTGATGCTGTTTCATCGATATCTCATTGTGCCATACGCAGAAAGGGTCGAAGTGCGGATCTTTACCAATGACATATGTACCTAAAAGCACCAAGTTAATATTAGAAGCTAAACAACAATTGCACAATGATGTAGTACAAAACTCTTTTATAATATATTATAACATCCAATATAATCACATATTAGATGAATCAACATCTTATATTATGGGCCGGAAGGAGTTTATTGCATTTTTTACAAATTATCGGCTGATTAACTGCTGCTGTATCCATGGGTTAGAGTTAGTTTGAGCTAGTTCAGGCTCAAATAGCCCTAAAGTATATCCAAACATGAGGGCTAGTTTGAGCTAGTTGCATCTAAACCACCCAAAAAACTATCCAACCCAAGAGGTGCTAATTGGAGCTAGTTCTCCTAGTGCATTTATTGTCAATCTAACCCCGTCATCCAAACACCTCTTTGGATGGAGTATTGGAGTTAGTTCAGGGTTAGTCATGAGCTAGAAACTAACTCTAACCGCTAGCTAAGTTGAGTATCCAAACAAGGTTGTGTTGTTGTTGTTGTTGTTGTTGTTGTTGTTGTTGCTATTGCTGCTCTTCTAGTATATCTAGGCATCATCAGAACATTAAGGTAACACTCTTTCTTGTTGCTATGTAGCCTAGGATTGCATATTTAGTCATTAAGTACAATGCATGTTGCTATGTAGCCTCAGATATATTACATATGACCCTAGTTAACCTAACGATAACTGGGTTATAGATATGTTCAGTTAAAAGTCTGATTCACCGGTTAGTCCCTTATCAGCCCCCAGCCTATATGGTACCAGCTACCGATATCCTGAACAGTGAGTATATATAAGCCATGGGATGAAACTAACCTCGATGGAAAATAACAGTCGTTCCCAAAATTGTCCTGTGTAGGTACATCGAGAGGCATGTTAAGCACAAACAGGCTAAACATCAACCAAAATTATCCATGGCAGACAAAATAATCTCTAAAAGATAGCTTCAGTGTGCAGGTTTAAGCATGCTAGTAAAGCAAAACAAGTGGAAAGGTGTGTTAATTGCAATAGGCCTAACATTTAACAACAAGCAAACATAGTCATTCAAACTATTATTGTGCCGGTCTAAGTACACTGGTTATTGTTAAATTAAAATGGAAAGGTGTGTTAACTACAAGATGCAGCAAGCAAATGTTGTCATTCATAGTGGTATTGTTGAAACTGGTACTGATGAAATTGAACTACATAGTTCATACTTGCACATATAGAACATCACGTTGTGAATAACTGGAATAAACAAGGCATACTACGAACAACCAAAGATAGCATTTGAAACTGGACATATGCTAACTACAAACAACCGAACAATCAAAAAACTTTAAAAGAGGCATATGCTAGCTCTAACAGGCTTAACATCAAGCAAATATATGCATTCCTATTGATGACCCACAAGTATAGGGGATCTATCGTAGTACTTTCGATAAGTAAGAGTGTCAAACCCAACGAGGAGCAGAAGGAAATGATAAGCGGTTTTCAGTAAGGTATTCTCTGCAAGCACTGAAATTATCGGTAACAGATAGTTTTGTGATAGGGTAATTTGTAGCGGGCAACAAGTAATGAAAGTAAATAAGGTGCAGCAAGATGGCCCAATCCTTTTTGTAGCAAAGTATAGGCCTGGACAAACTCTTATATGAAGGAAAACGCTCCTGAGGACCCATGGGAATTATCGTCAAGCTAGTTTTCATCACGCTCATATGATTCACGTTCGTTACTTTGATAATTTTGTATGTGGGAGGACTGATGCTTGGGTACTGCCCTTTCTTGGACAAGTATCCCACTTATGATTAACCCATATTACAAGAATCCGCAACTACAAAAGAAGTATTAAGGTAAACCTAACCATAGCATGAAACATATGTATCCAAATCAGCCCCTTACGAAGCAACTCATAAACTAGGGTTTAAGCTTCTGTCACTCTAGCAACCCATCATCTACTTATTACTTCCCAATGCCTTCCTCTAGGCCCAAACAATGGTGAAGTGGCATGTAGTCGACGTTCACATAACACCACTAGAGGAAAGACAACATACATCTCATCAAAATATCGAACGAATACCAAATTCACATGACTATTTATAGCAAACTTCTCCCATGTCCTCAGGAACAAAAGTAACTACTCACAAATCATATTCATGTTCATAATTAGAGGAGTATTAATATGCATAAAGGATTTGAACATATGATCTTCCACCAAATAAAACAACTAGCATCAACTACAAGGAGTAATCAACACTACTAGCAACCCACAGGTACCAATCTGAGGCTTTGAGACAAAGATTGGATACAAGAGATGAACTAGGGTTTGAGAGGAAACGATGCTGGTGAAGATGTTGATGGAGATTAACCCCCTCCCGATGAGAGGATCATTGGTGATGACAATGGCGATGATTTCCCCCTCCCGGAGGGAAGTTTCCCCGGTAGAACAGCTCTGCCGGAGCCCTAGATTGGTTCCACCAAGGTTCCGCCTCATGGCGGTGGAGTTTCTTCCCGAAAGCTTGCTTATGAGTTTTTTTTCTAGGGTAAAAGACTTCATATAGTAGAAGATGGGCACCGGAGGCCTGCCAGGGGGCCCACGAGGCAGGGGGCGCGCCCAGGGGGTAGGGCGCGCCACCACCCTCGTGGCCAGGGTGTGGGCCCCCTCTGGTGGATTCTTTCGCCAACATTTTTTTATTAATTCCAAAAATAACTTCCGTGAAGTTTCAGGACTTTTGGAGCTGTGCAGAATATGTCTCTAATATTTGCTCCTTTTCCAGCCCAGAATCGCAGCTGCCGGCATTCTCCCTCTTCATGTAAACCTTGTAAAATAAGAGAGAATAGGCATACGTATTGTGACATAACGTGTAATAACAGCCCATAATGCAATAAATATCGACATAAAAGCATGATGCAAAATGGACGTATCAACTCCCCCAAGCTTAGACCTCGCTTGTCCTCAAGCGGAAGCCGATAATGATAAATATGTCCACATGTTTAGAGATAGAGGTGTCGATAAATCAAATACGGACATGAGGGCATCATGATCATTCTTATAACAACAACATATATGGATATTTTCATATGCTTTCTTATGCTCAAGTAATAATCTATTTACAATGTAAAGTATGAATCAGAAACTTCATTGAGAACCAACAAACTATGATCTCGGTCATTGAAGCAATTGTAATTTATCATAATGTCGGAAAGAGTCAATGTAAGAGCTTTTCAGCAAGTCCACATACTCAACTATCATTTAGTCTTTCACAATTGCTAACACTCACGCAATACTTATGTGTATGGAGTTTTAATCGGACACAGAGAAAGATAGGGGCTTATAGTGTTGCCTCCCAACCTTTTACCTCAAGGGTAATGTCAACAATAATGATTCATGCTAACTTACATCCAATTGGATATATATATATATATATCAAGATCTTTCCAACACAATGTGCTTGCCAAAGGATAAAATGTAAAAAGGAAAGGTGAAGATCACCATGACTCATGCATAAGGTATAAGACAAAAGTAAAAGATAGGCCCTTCGCAGAGGGAAGCAAAGGTTGTCATGTCCTTTTAAGGTTGGATGCTCAAAATCTTAATGCAAAAGAACGACACTTTATATTGCCACTTGTGATATGGACCTTTATTATGCAGTCCGTCGCTTTTATTGCCTCCATATCACAAGATCGTATAAAGTTTATTTTCTCCACACTAATAAATCATACATATTTAGAGAGCAATTTTTATTGCAATGCAACATGACAACTTACTTGAAAGATCTTACTCAATCCATAGGTAGATATAGTGGACTCTCATGGCCAAATTGGGTTTAAGGATATTCGGAAGCACAAGTAGTATCTCTACTTGGTGCAAAGAATTTGGCTAGCATGAGGGGGAAAGGCAAGCTCAACATGTTGGATGATCCAGACAGTATACTTTATTTCGGATATAAGAAAACATAACCCGTTACGTTGTCTTCCTTGTCCAACATCAACTCTCTAGCATGTCATATTTTGATGAGTGCTCACAATCATAAAAGATGTCCAAGATAGTATATTTATATGTGAAAACCTCTCTTTCTTTATTACTTCCTATTAATTGCAACGATGACCAAAACTATGTTTGTCAACTCTCAACAACTTTTATTCATCATACTCTTTATATGTTAAGTCATTACTCTCCATAAGATCACTATGATCTCTTTTATTTCTTTTTATCCTTTCTCTTTTCTTTTATTCCCTCACGATCATAGCAAGATAATCAAGCCCTTGACTCAACACTAATCTTTATTATATATAGCTCACGGAATTGATTACATAGAAGGATCATAAAGCAAAACTCAAAACTAAATCATACTAAAACTTTATTCTACTAGATCAAGATATTACCAAAAGGATCGAACTAATAAAAACGGTAAAGATAGGAGTGTGATGGTGATACGATACCGGGGCACCTCCCCCAAGCTTGGCAGTTGCCAAAGGGAGTGCCCATACCCATTTGATTATGTCTCTTTTGGTGGTGAAGGAGATGGAGTTGATGATGTAGGCTTTCCGTCCCTGTTCCAAGGCATAGGCTCTCCATCATAGAAGGATGATCGAGTCTCAGGGATCCTTAAATCTGCAGCCAAACTCATCCTCTTGAATCTATATTCATACTCACAGTTTTGGTTTTGCAGGTCATAGATCTGGGCTTGGAGGTGCTCGATTTTCTCATGAAGCTTGAAGATGGCCTCCCCAATGCCCTTGGCGTCCAGCTTGTGGTTGTTGGTGAACTCTGTGATCATTATGTGATTGGATTCGAGTCCATGCTCCACCATCTCCTGACACTTGAAAACTTGTTGCTCCATTGCCTTGAGCCTTGCCTCCACGCTTCCGGTCCTCCTTGGTCCCTCAACATCGCGAATGTGCAGCAACCCCTCATGCATCTCAATGGCTTGAGGATGTTGCAGCACTTTTGCAAGGTAGGGGTTGATGACCTTCTCAAAGAAATTGTCCTTGGGGGCACTTGGAGACGTCATGGTGATCTAGATCTGTCAAAAAAATAGCTCGAAACAAAACAGAGGATATTTGCGTGGTACGGTGGTCAAAACCTTCGAGAGATTATATAATGAATTTTTACCGACCAAAAGAAGTATCGTGCAAGAAAACAGAGTCCGGAGAGCACACGAGGTGCCCATGAGGTAGGGGGGCATTCCCAGGGGGGTAGGGCACGCCCTCCACCCTCGTAGACGCCTCGTGTCCTTCCTGGACTACTTCTTATTTTCCTATTTTCTTAAATATTCCAAAATGGAGAAAAATTGCCATTAGAACTGTTTTGGAGTCGGTTTACTTACTGTACCACGTACCTATTCCTTTTTGGAGTCTGAAACGTTTTGGGAAGTGTCCCTTATGTATTCCTCCGGGGTTACGGTTTCAATAACATTAGTTTCAACATTTATAGGATTACCTGAGATATAATGTTTGATTCTTTGACCGTTCACCACCTTCGGATTTGTGCCTTCGAAGTTGTTGTTTTTTATGGCACTGGAATGATAGACCTCCTCGATAACGTAAGGACCTTCCCATTTGGAGAGAAGTTTTCCTGCAAAAAATCTTAAACAAGAGTTGAATAGCAACACATAATCACCTACATTAAACTCACACTTTTGTATCCTTTTGTCATGCTATCTTTTAACTTTTTCTTTAAACAGTTTGGCATTCTCATAGGCCTGGGTTCTCCATTCATTAAGTGAGCTAATGTCAAAAAGCCTCTTCTCACCGGCAAGTTTGAAATCATAATTGAGCTCTTTAATGGCCCAATATGCCTTATGTTCTAATTCGAGAGGTAAGTGACATGCTTTTCCACCATTTTATATGGAGACATACCCATAGAATTTTTATATGCAGTTCTATAGGCCCATAGTGCATCATCAAGTTTCTTGGACCAATTCTTTCTAGATCTATTGACAGCCTTTTGCAAAATTAATTTGAGCTCTCTATTACCCAATTCTACTTGACCACTAGACTGCAGGTGATAAGGAGATGCAATTCTATGATTAACATCATACTTAGCAAGCATTTTACGAAAAGCACCATGAATAAAATGTGGACCACCAACAGTCATTAAATATCTAGGGACTCCAAACCTCAGAAAACAACTTCTTTAAGCATCTTAATAGAGGTGTTATGATCAACACTACTAGTTGGAATAGCTTCTACCCACTTAGTAACATAATCCACAACAACTAAAATATGTGTATACCCATTAGAGGAAGGAAACGGTCCCATATAATCAAAGCCCCAAACATCAAATGGTTCACTAACAAGTGAATAATTCATAGGCATTTCTTGACGTCTACTAATATTACCAATTCTTTGACATTCATCACAAGATAAGACAAACTTACGGGCATCTTTGAAGAGAGTAGGCCAATAAAAACTGGATTGCAATACCTTATGCGCAGTTCTATCTCCAGCGTGGTGTCCTCCATAAGCTTCGGAGTGACACTTGCGTAGGATCTGTTCCTGTTCATGCTCAGGTATACAACGTCTAATAACACCATCTACTCCTTCTTTATAAAGGTGTGGGTCATCCCAAAAGTAATGTCTTAAATCATACAAAACCTTTTTCTTTTGCTGGTATGTGAAACTAGGTGGTATAAATTTAGCAACAATATAATTAGCATAATCAGCATACCATGGAGTAGCACGAGAAGCATTTATGTCAGCTAATTTTTCATCAGGAAAGCTATCATCAATAGGTAGTGGGTCATCAAGAACATTCTCTAACCTAGACAAGTTGTCTGCAACGGGGTTTTCAGCTCCCTTTCTATCAATAATGTGCAAGTCAAATTCTTGTAGCAAGAGAACCCATCTAATAAGTCTAGGCTTAGCATCTTTCTTTTCCATAAGATATTTAATATCAGCATGATCAGTGTGAACTGTTACTTTAGAATCAACAATATAAGGTCTGAACTTATCACGGGCAAATACAATTGCTAAAAATTCTTTTTCAGTAGTAGCATAATTTCTCTGGGCATTGTCTAGAGTTTTACTAGCATATTGAATAACATTTAATTTCTTATCAACTCTTTGCCCTAGAACAGCATCTACAACATAATCACTAGCATCACACATAATTTCAAAGGGTAAATTCCAATAAGGTGGCCAAACAATAGGTGCATAAATCAATGCTCTCTTAAGTATTTCAAATGCTTCAACACAATCATCATCAAAGACAAAAGGGATATCTTTTTGTAAGAGATTAGTCAGAGGCCTAGAAATTTTGGAGAAGTCCTTAATGAACCTCCTATAAAAACCATCATGACCAAGGAAACTTCTTGTACCTTTAATGTCCTTGGGACACGGCATCTTTTCAATAGCATCAACTTTAGCTTTGTCAACTTCAATACCTCTTTCAGAAATTTTATGCCCCAAGACAATACCTTCATTAACCATAAAGTGGCACTTCTCCCAATTCAAGACAAGGTTAGTTTCTTCACATCTCTGCAAAACTCGATCAAGGTTGCTCAAGCAATCATCAAAATAAGTTCCATATACGGAGAAATCATCCATGAAAACCTCAACAATCTTTTCACAAAAATCAGAGAATATAGCCATCACGCATCTTTGAAAGGTAGCAGGTGCATTACATAAACCAAAAGGCATACATCTATAAGCAAAGGTATCGAAAGGACAAGTAAAAGTGGTCTTTTCTTGACCCTCTTTTGACACAGGTATTTGGGAGAAACCGGAATAACCATCTAGAAAGCAAAAATGTGTATGTTTGGATAATATTTCTAGCATTTGATTGATAAATGGTAAAGGGTAATGATCCTTTTTAGTAGCTTTATTTAATTTGCGGAAATCAATTACCATTCTATAACCTGTAATAATTCTTTATGGGATCAATTCATCTTTATCATTAGGAACAACAGTAATACCTCCCTTCTTAGGGACACAATGGACAGGACTTACCCACTGACTATCGGCAACGGGATAAATTATACCTGCCTCCATAAGCTTTAGTATTTCTTTCCTTACCTCTTCTTTCATCTCAGGATTTAATCGTCGTTGGTGATCAACAACTGGTTTAGCATCTTTCTCCAATTTTATTTTGTGCTGCCATAGAGTGGGACTAATGCCCTTAAGATCATCAAGAGTATATCCAACAGCAGCACAGTGCTTCTTCAGAGTTTTCAATATTTTCTTTTCTTCATGATCTGAAAGGTTAGCACTAATAATAACAGGATATATCTTCTTTTCATCAAGATAAACATATTTAAGAGTATGGGTAATGGTTTAAGCTCGAACACGGGATCACCCTTGGGTGGAGGAGGACCCCCTAGGATTTCAATAGGCAAGTTGTGTTTCAAAATAGGTCCATGTTTAAAGAATACCTCATCTATTTCCCTTCTTTCATTCATAAACATATCATTTTCATGGTCTAGCAAATATTGTTATAAAGGGTCTTTAGGAGGCACGGCAATAGAAGCAAGACCAATAATTTCATCTTTACTAGGCAATTACTTGTCACGGGGTTGTCTACGAAATTTAGCAAAGGTAAACTCATGAGACATATCCCCCAAACCAATAGTAACAACATCCTTTTTGCAGTCTATCCTAGCATTAATAGTATTCAAGAAGGGTCTACCAAATATAATGGGACAAAAGTTATCTTGTGAGGAACCAAGAACAAGAAAATCAGCAGGATATTTAACTTTCCCACACAAGACTTCAACATCTCTAACAATCCCGACTGGTGAAATAGTATCTCTATTGGCAAGCTTAATTGTAACATCAATTTCTTCTATCTCAGCAGGTGCAATATCATGCATAATTTCTTTGTATAAGGAATGAGGTATTGCACTTGCGCTAGCACCCATATCACATAAGCCATGATAACAATGATCTCCTATTTTAACAGAAATAACAGGCATGCCTACAACATGTTTATGTTTAATTTTAGCATCAGGTGTAGCAATTCTAGCAGTTTCATTGCAGAAGTAAATAACATGCCCATCAATATTATCAGCCAAGCGATCTTTAACCATAGCAACACTAGGTTCAACTTTAATTTGCTCAGGGGGTTTGGGTGTCTTAATGTTACTTTTTTTGACCACAATTGAAGCTTTACCACGCTCCTTTATTCTAACAGGGAAAGGTGGTTTCTCAATATAAGCAGTAGGAACGACAGGGTCATAAGTGATAGTCTTTTATTCAACTTTAATAGGTGCAACTAATTTCACTTCAATGGGAGGATTATATTTAAACCACTTCTCCTTTGGGAGATCAACATGGGTAGCAAAGGATTCACAGAAAGAAGCTACTATCTCAGAGTCAAGTCCATATTTAGTGCTAAATTCATGGTAAACATCGGTATCCATAAAAGATTTAACACAATCAAACTTAGGTGTTATACCTGAATCCTTACCTTTGTCGAGATCCCAATCTTCAGAGTTGCGTTTAGTTCTTTCCAATAAATCCCATTTGAATTCAATAGTCTTCATCATAAAAGAGCCAGTACAAGAAGTATCGAGCATGGAGCGATTATTGAGAGAAAGCCGAGCATAAATTTTTTTGAATAACCATTTCTCTTGAGAGCTCATGATTGGGGCATGAATATAACATTGACTTAAGCCTCCCCCAAGCTTGAGCGACGCTTTCTCCTTTGTGAGGCCAAAGATTATATATATAATTATGATCACGATGAACAAGATGCATAGTATAAAACTTCTGATGAAATTCCAATTTCACTCAGTTGTAGTTCCATGATCCCATATCATCACATAACCTAAACCATCTCAATGCCTCTCCCTTCAAAGATAAAGGGAAGACCTTCTTCTTGATAACATCCTCGGGCATACCTAAATCTGGACGTCGAACTCGAGCTTTCAGGCTTGGCTCGGGCTCGCCCAGGCTCGGCCCGAGTTTGATTCGGCCCGAGAAACAAAAAGGCCGAGCCGAGTTGCGTTATTGGGCTTGTTTCGGCCTCGGGCCGAGCCCAGCTCGGCTCGAGCCAGCCCGTGAGCTCGTCCGACTCTGCAGCCCAAAGTGGCCCATCACCAGTCACTTGACCTAGCGCTCTACCTCACCCCGAGCAGCACTCATCCTCTTTCCCCCCCAGCTCTAGGTTAGCCAGCCTCCGTCGGCCACCGCCATTGCAGTTCCTTGTGTCGCCGATGACACACACGCCGCTTGTCCAGATCGCCCAAGGAGCCATGGAGAAGAAGAAAGAGAGGTCATTGACCTCCATTCTTGGGAAGGAGCCAACGATTGGAAAAAAGAAGAAGGGCAGAAGCAAGACCTCCAGCTCCATGGACGCCGGTATCGAGCTGTCCGTTCATTCCAAGGCCAATCCAAGCATCGTCCTTGTTGACCCGCTTGTGAGGGCAAAGCAGCAGGCGCAAGCAGTGCCACCCCCGCCTTCGCCTCGGCGTCTACCTGACAACAAAGGTATCGGTGCGCGGGCGGCAACTGCTGTTGCATCCGGCTGGACCGGCTCCGCGAACACCTCTGTCATGACTACTTCTCCGGCTGAAGTTGAGTCCTGGGTAAGCACAAAGCAGTGACCTGCTCTTCTTTCCTCTGGATATAAATAAAGCTTGTGAGCTTGTTGTGTGATGCATAGGGATAAGCCAGAGAACAACAAAAGAAGTAGTAAATTTCCTATTGTTTCCACTTGATTTATGCCCATCTGCTATTGTCCATTATAATCAGTTGTGCTTAAGTAATTGATTGTTTCCTGAAGATTTGCATATGACTAAGTCTAACGCAACCAGAGTCCTCCAGTTTTGCGCCTGCAAATATTTTGTAGCAATTGCATAATATTTTATAGTCTGTAACATGATTGTCTATTTCTGATGTAGCAAGTTATTATTCAGTCTGCTAGCCTAGCTAGCTTTGTGTAGGAGGAATCAAGTTATTATTTGGCTGTTCATTGGGCGCGTTTGAATGTATATGTTGTACAACATTGGGTGCATTTGAGTGTATATATTGTCTAAAAAGTGAGTATTTATGCCCATGTAATGCCCCTGTTTATTGAGGGCTCAATTGTTTTGTTGTAGAAACTATAGATGGATGCATATGTTTAACTTCATTCTTGCTGTCCTAATCTCAGTATACTTATCGTACAAATATTTAGTGGATTTTCCTTCAAAATATCATTGTTTGAACAGGAACATGAGCCGAAAGAGGATCGTTTCCAGGAGCAGGATGAGGAAGAGAAGAATGAGAATGTGTATGTGCCTGCTGATGAGTCCGAGTCTAAGGAAGAAGAGAGCTCGTATGATCTTAGAGATGACATGTCAGAGGATGAAATGGATATTGTTCAGTCCCCTGGAGGTGAGACTGATGTGTTTGTTGTTAGTTCAGAAGAAGACAATGCAAGAACAGGAGAGAAACTCAAGAAAGGGGTAAAAGTCAAGCGCAAGGTCACTACCAAGGGCAGTAGCAAGTCCAGTACTAGCAGGGAGAGTTCAGATTGTTGGACTTTTTTTGAGAAGGTGAAGGTGAAATCAGAAAAGGATCCTAAGGTTGAAGAGTTGAAGGCAAAGTGCATGCATTGCCACAATTTATACATATATGTTCAAGGTTCAAGCACCACAACACTTAATAGGCATATGAAGAAGTGTAAGATCTTCAAGAACAAGGTTGCGACGAAACTTATACAATCACGGCTTGGGTACAAGCCGTCCAATGTTAGAGGTGAATCCGGTCTTCCTCTAGGTGTGCCATCCAATGGGTATGAGCACACAACTATGAAGGAGTTGATTGCAAAAATGGTGGCTATCCATAACTACTCATTCAGGATGGTGGAACATGAGTGGTTCAATATTGTGATGAAGTACTCGAACCCGCTATATCAAGAAATTGGTAGGAAGGCAATAAGAGCTGAGTGTTTGAGGGTTTTCAATAAAGAGAAGGAAATCCTTAAGGCAGCCCTGAAGAATGTGGACCACATTAGTCTCACTACAGATATGTGGACAAGTAACCAAACCATTTCTTATATGTGTGTAGTGGCACACTATATAGATAAACATTGGAGGATGCAGACTCGTGTGCTTGCGTTCATGGAGTTGGACCCCCCTCACAGTGGAAACGTCATGGCTGTTTGTTTGAATGTGTGACTGAATGGAAGATAGAAAACAAGATAGTGTCCATCACACTAGACAATGCATCAAACAATGATTCAGCTGTTAGAGATTTGAAGGCAATGTTTTCTGTTCGAAGAGGGACAGACTTTGAAGCCAAATATTTCCATGTCCGGTGTTGTGCTCACATTGTCAACTTGGTAGTGTAGGATGGGACAGCCTGCATGAGCACTTTGGTAACGAACCTAAGGGAGACAGTGAAGTACTTCAAGAAGTCCCCTTCCCGGCTGCACAAATTTGTTGAGATTTGCAGGAGTTTAGGCCTTAAAATTGGAGCGCATTTGACCCTAGATGTTTGCACGAGGTGGAGTTCTACATACAAGATGTTGGAAACTGGCCGACCATATAGGCAAGCCTTGGTGTCTTATGCTGATTCAGATGCTAACTACAAGTGGAAGCCTACAAACAAAGAATGGGATATGTTTCAGCTTATTGAACCATTGTTGTTTGCTTTTGCTCGAGTGACTATAGCCTTTTCAGGTCAATCCTATCCCACCGCCAACATATTTTACCCCCACATTGTGAGTATCAAAATTGCTTTGAGAAAAGCCATGGTTCATAAGGACAAAACCTACAATGCTATGGGACATGCTATGATGGACAAGTTCAACAAATATTGGGAAGAACCAAACAATGTCATGGTTCTTGCCACTTTCCTGGATCCAAGGTACAAAATGAAGTACGTGGATTGGTGCTTTGGGCAGATCTATGATGAGGATAAGGCTGAAACTGAGTTGTCTGCATTCAAGAAAGATTTGGACAAGTTGTATGAGAAATTTGATTCTCAAAAGAGGCAAGCTGAACCTCAATGCAAGAATACTTGCAATACAAGTACCTCAATGCCACCTGCAGATTCTGAGTTTCTCTCATTCTTATCATCCACTTCTACAAAATGATCTAAGAGTGAATTGAGAAACTATATGGATGATGCAAATGAGGGTATGGTTGCCACTTTCAATCTGCTAGAGTGGTGGAAGGTGAATGCACTTAGGTATCCTGTTTTGGCAAACATGGCAAGAAGATTCTTAACTATCCCTGCTAGCTCGGTGTCTTCTGAATCCACTTTTAGCACCGGTGGAAGAATTCTGGATGATTATCGAAGCTCTCTAAAACCATACATGGTGGAGGCATTGGTGTGTGGCGAAAGCTATATCAAGGGTCCTCACAAAGACTTAAATGTGTTGGTATGATTTCGATCTATGTTTTATGTCGTATGATTTCAATATGCATCATGTTATTGCCATAAACTAAAAATCTAATGGCTAACTTGCACAAAACTAGGATGTGGAAGAAGATGATGAGGAGGAGGATGTGGAGAAGGTCAAATTGCCTAAAAGTGTGGCAGATTGCAACTACTAGTAAGTATGTTACTTGTAAGATTTTTTTAGTTTACTTTTGTTACTTGTAGGATTTTCTTATTTACAATAACCATTGTTACATGTAGGATACATTGTAGGGAGAAGACCATCAAGATGCATTTGTTAAATTTGCACATGGAAGTAAATCAAGCAATGGATCTATATTGGTCGTCACCCTTGAATGATGGAGTTCTTGCATGGCTTATGTTGCCCGAACTTTAGATGTGACATATGTCAACTTCTCAACCTTGGACTATTAAGTTTATGTTGTCATTGAACTTTGAACTATGGATGTGACATATGTCATCTTATTTTGCTAAACTCATGAATGGTTTATGTTCATCTCAATTTCTTCAGTGTTGTCCAAACTTGGGTGCATTTGATGTCCAAATTTCAGTGTACTTGCTGTCCAAACCTGTGTGTATTTTTCTGTCAATAGTTTCAGACATTCAGTGTTAATGCTGTCCAAACTTGGGTGTACATGCTGTCAAAGTTTCAGGCTTTCAGTGTTGATGCTGTCCAAAGTTAGCACTTGGGTGTATTTGCTGTCAAAGTTAGCACTTAGCACATATAAATACTACTATATTAGGAAGAGAGGGAGTAGTCTACACGCTGATGTGCAGTGCACACGAGCTGCCGAGTTGGACCAAGCCAGCACACAGCTCGGGTCGAGCCTGCTACTTAGGCTTGCCTGAGCAGTTAGCTCGGGCTGGCTCGGCTCATGCTGGGCGAGCTAATGGCTGGCTCAGCCCGAGCTCAGCTCGGCTCGGCTCGCGTCTAGGTATAGGCATACCTGCTGTCGGATTTCGGGTTCCGGCAGACCCTTGAGGTTTGAACACTGGGGTGCGTGCGGAGATCTCTCCCCTACCGATCTACGCCCAATCTCCTCGCGTGATCTAAGCTGGAAACAACGAACAACACAAGGGACACGAGATTTATACTGGTTCAGGCCACCGTTGTGGTGTAATACCCTACTCCAGTGTGTGGTGCGGTGGATTGCCTCAGGGGCTGATGACGAACAGTACAAGGGAAGAATAGCCTCGCGAGAGGTGTTCTTGAGCTGGTGTGATGAACTGCTAGGGTGAGTTCAGTCACCTCTCTCTCTCTCTCTCTCTCTCTACTAGGGTTCTACCAGATCTCTGGCCGTTTTTCTGATGTCTCTACTCTGTGGTGGCTAGCTCTATTTATAGAGGCCCCGGGCCTCTCCCCAAATAATGAGCGGGAAGGGCGCCAACACTTGGCCATTTTGAAGGGGAACATATAGTACAAGTTATCCTGACCGAAGGTGGTCTTCGGCTGCCAAAAGCACTGGTGATGACACCGTTTTGGGCTCCACGGTGACCTCCGTCTTGCCGCTCTGCTGGTCTTGGTCTTGTTGATCGGGCGGAGCTTCTGAAGCGCGAGGAGGCGCTGACGCTGGAGGCCGCCGAGCGCAACCTTGACCTTGAGCGGTTGGAGACGAGGGAGCACCTGGTGGCTCGGGCGGAGGATGACGTTGCCGCGCGCGAAGCCCGGGCCCAGGAAGAAGTCGATCGTCGCGTGGCGAAAGCTCGCTCGGCCTTCGAGCGCGAATACGAGACGAGGTTGGGGCTGATCAAGGCCGAGGCTGAAGGCAGGACTGCGGCCCTCAGGGCCAAACTGGCTGAAGTGACGCGTCATGGGGACTCCTCTGTAGCCGCCCTCAGCGCAGCACAGGCGGAGCTGTCCTCTTCTCGGGCCGAGCAACTTCTTCTCCAACAGAGGGTTGATGACGCCAAGGCCATCGTGCGGCGGAATGAGGACGAGATTCGTCGGTGGCGGGTCCTAGAGCGTGAGCATGCCCCCATGCTTCAAACGCTCAGAGAAAGGGCCAACACAGCTTTGGGTAACATCTGCGAGGCTGCCGCCAAGGAGCCGCACGAGGTCAATTACGCCGGCAACCTCCAGTTTTTCACCGATGTGGTGACGCTTCTGGAGAACCGCTCCGAAAGGTCCAGTTGGCTTGTTGAAGAGAGGAGCCGAGCCTTGCTCGGGCGTGCATTCTCCCGCATCTTCAGCTATCTGCTGGACAGGGACCCCCACTTTGACTTCGACGCTGCCATCGCACCCGTGCCCATAGCCATCCGGGGCGCCCTGGCGTGATGGATGGAGGGCAAAGTGGACGCCCTTGTCAGGGCCTTTGCGTATGATGATGATGGCATGGTCGTGGACGAGCCTGGCGCTGACGGAGATGCTGGCAGCGACGACGGCAATGTCAACGACGCCGGCGACGCCTCCGAGGATGCCCAAGAAGACGTGGTGAGTGATATGTCCGACTGACCGCATGTCACTGTTGTTTATCCTGCATGAAGAAGGTTCGGGCTTGGCCCTGAAGAATGTAAGAGCATTTTGGGAGGGGTAGCCCCTCATGTAAAGGTTTGCAATTAGTACCCTGGTAAGTATAACGTTGCGTGTGAACTTAGCAGCTGGCCTGGTGATGACTTAGCTGACTTGTGTACCTTCCAACCCCGACGAGTCCTGAGCGGGCCTGCGAGGGCCGCCGTACCTCGGCTGTCGCCTGATTAACTTGTGGATTCCGCGATGAGGACCTCCGGAGAGGGTGCGGCAACAGCGGTCCTGGCTGTAAAACGTGCCTGGCCTGGCCCGGCTCGCGAGGGGCTCGCGAGGGGGCAGCCGATGCTAACTTTGGACGCAAAGCCGAAACCAGAACGCGGGAGATTGCTCGAACAAGACTAAACACCCCTTCCCCCAAACACACGCAAGCATCGAGCTCAAATCCAACTTAAATCCAAATCGAAGAACTTGTCAACAAGGAAAGGCAAAAGCAAAAGGCCGCATCCGACACCTAGTCTAGTCTTCGACGTCTTCTCACCAGCGTGGAGCTAAGTGCTGCCACTGGGCATGGGCGGGAGCCCCCGAGGCCCGAGGGCGGCTCTCCGGGGACTCCGGGGCGTGTACAACCCCACTCATTATTACGTGAGAGTGTCACGGGCGGCGAGCTTCACAGGCACTGGGCCTTGTTCATAGGTACTGGCCTTGCTTCATATCGCCAGGTGAGGGCCCCGCCTTGCGGCACACTCTGCCGCCATCGACGGTGACCGGAAACTAGGACGACGCCAATGAGGCAGAGCGGTCGCCAGTGGTTCCCCTGACGACCACGGGTCCCCTGCCGGGGGCAGGCCTTGGGGCACCTCCCCGACAGGGGGCCTACCTCTTGAGAACGCCTTGCTCTGACCGCCGCGGTGACGAACCCGAATCTCGGCCCCTCTCCTGCAGCCCCCTGCACCCTCCTCCTGAGGGGTATGAGGCTGCAGAATTGGGGAAGCCACCTGCTGCGGCGACCTGTATCTCCTGCGACCCATGGTTAGCATAAGCTTGCTCTTGAGGGATGAGTGGTACCCGATAATTGCCGCCGCCGGTGCGGTTGTCGAGGCTCTCCTGGGGTTCCCGAAAGAGCTCAGCTTCTGGCGTCTCCTCATCCTAGCCTGGCCCGAGGAACGAGCCATGATGTTCCTCCAGTGCGCACCCCTGATCCACCATGCGGGGCACATAAGCTTCCAGGGTCGCCGCCCCGTGCGCCCCGCCGTAGCGCCCCGCATGCCATGCAGCCTGGCTTGGAGCGCCGTCTTGGGGGTGATGGCGCGGCGGTCCGCCGAGGCCGAAGGCCGCGGCATGCACCCCTTCGCTGGCCTGAGAGGGGGCTGGCGTGACTTGTCGCCCGGTGCCGGCGGAGGTGTTGGCGCCGGACGGGTCCTGGAGTCCACTGGAAGTCGCGTGCATGTGCACGATGCTGCCATGCGGCCCGCCTTGGGTCTGGGGTGGCAGCTGGACGCAGAAAGGAGGTGTTCCTGATGCGGTGGCGTCCCGGAGCTCAACTACTCGCTCCAACAACACGTCATGGCCGCCCTCCAGCAGTCGGCACCGTAGCAGGTCTCGGGCCACCGTGAGCGCGGCCCTGGAATTCACTTGGTCCCGTCGGGTGTACGACGCCGTGGCCGTGGCATGGTCTGAGGCCCTTGCTACGGCCCGCACCTGCTGTGGTGTGAGGGCAGGCGGCGTCTGGCCACGTCGCCCGCGCCCCGCAGCTCGGAGCGCGGGCTGCCTGAGGCGCAAGGTTGAGGTCGCCCTGGGCTGGTGCCACGGCGTGGGCGGGCCACGCTGCCTAGCGGTCGGTGTTGGCTGCTGGGTCGGTTGACATCTGAACGGCAAAGTGACGGAACGCGATGCGGAGGAAGAAGGATTCCGGCGCACCCCTACCTAGCGTGCCAAATGTCGGATTTCGGGTTCCAACAGACCCTTGAGGTTCGAACACTGGGGTACGCGCGGAGATTTCTCCCCTACCGATCTACGTCCAATCCCTCGCGTGATCTAAGCTGGAAAAACGAACAACACAAGGGACATGAGATTTATATTGGTTCGGGCCACCGTTGTGGTGTAATACCCTACTCCAGTGTGTGGTGTGGTGGATTGCCTCAGGGGCTGATGACAAATAGTACAAGGGAAGAACAGCCTCGCGAGAGGTGTTCTTGGGCTGGTGCGATGAACTGCTATGGTGAGTTCAGTCGCCTTTCTCTCTCTCTCTCTCTCTCTCTCTCTCTCTCTCTCTACTAGGGTTCTACCAGATCTCTGGCCGTTTTTCTGATGTCTCTACTCTGTGGTGGCTAGCTCTATTTATAGAGGCCCTGGGCCTCTCCCCAAATAATGAGCGGGAAGGGCGCCAACACTTGGCCATTTTGAAGGGGAACATATAGTACAAGTTATCCTGACCAAAGGTGGTCTTCGGCTGCCAAAAGCACTGGTGATGACGCCGTCTTGGGCTCCACGGTGACCTCCATCCTGTCGCTCTGCTGGTCTTGGTCTTGTTCCACCGGAATGACAACCTTTGCCCGATGCCTTGGCCTGCGCTTGCCCCCTTTGCACCAAAGGGGAAACAAGGACACTGCGGAGGCCGGCGCCCGCCTGGCCCCCACCTGGTCTTGATCGTCATGGCTTGCATCACGGGTTCCTCGTGAGGTATCACGAGCCTGCCGGATGAGGCCGCCTCTGAGGAAGCTTCCTGTCATCCGCCCTGCGAGGCTTGGCCCCTCGTGAGGGTCTTGAGCTTGAGCTGACGAAGATGGGCCGCGCCGGGCCCCCACTTGAGCCACGCCGCAGGCCGCAGGCAGGCAAGTCTGGGGACCCCCGTTCCCAGAATGCCGACACCTGCTAGCTTAAATAATCCACAAACTTCATCCACATAGATAAGGTGTAAATCGGGATGTAATGTTCCATCTCCTGAAAAGGATAGCTAGCAGTTTCTCTATCATACCCGAAGGAATTTCAAAGTAAACATTTTTAGTAGGTTCAGTAGGTTCAGTAGGTTGAGGAGCAACTCTTTGCTCTACTGGTCGGTGTCAGGACACCGATTCCAAGTCCCATTGATCTAGCCGGTAATACCTCATATCACATTGCGGCCTCACACACGGTATCCCTACGGGTGTCGCCTTACCATGGCCTGCAACCGTTTGCGCCTTTTGGCTCACGTATATGATAGTGTCGCTAGCATCCATATGACAGAGAACCCGGGCCGACATGGCTAGTCGTGAACCCAAAGCGGCGCAGACCTATGGAGACATGCATACATGAATCACATCGAGCATGTCGGTCATCAGCGAGCGAATCTGGGCTGTAGCACTGGGCTAACAGGACCCCGGATGTCACCGCGTGACATTTCCCCGAAGGGACAGACATAGGAACGAAGTGAAACACATGCCGGCCAGTCAAGTGTCCTGAGCAGTAGTGCTGGGCTAGCAGGACTCCGGTGAACTGGGCTGTAGCGGACTACTATGGCTCGAGGAACACTAGACTACATTTCCCCATAAGAAAGGCTGCCAAGGATAAACAACTAGATTGTCGGATCCCACTCATACCAAGCATTTCAATCATACACACAGTATGCCCGATATGAGTACATACAACATGGCATCACAACAAAACTCTACAACTCAAGTACTTTATTTAAAGGCTCCAGAGAGCCATACATAACATGTTCATACAGGTAGGGGTCACTTGACCCGACACTCAAGTCATACAAGCATACAAGCACATGCAGAAGCAAATAGTCTGAGTACATACACTAGAAAGAAAGAAGGCTTCTCAAAGCATTTCTATCTACATAGGGCCCTCCATGGCCCTGGATCACCACCTGGGTGACGAGTTACTCATCGACGTCGAGGTCTACATAAAACCCATCGGAGGGGGCGGTGTTGTCGTCTGAAAACAGTAATTAAGCAAACATGAGTACAAAAGTACTTAGCAAGTCTTACATCAGAACCTACTATACATGCTCATTCTCAAGAAGGTGGTGGAGTTATTGCAACAAGCCAGCTTTGACTCTTGGCTAGGCTATCCTACGAGACTCCACTAGTAAAACAGTTTTTCGCACACGAGTCCACTAATCACCAACACAATACTCCACCGGGGATCCTCCCTCATCATCCTACGAGAGGGCCATCCTCGGTACTCACACTTATCTTGAGTCTTTTAGTAGTATCCATTAACTTGTCTATGAACTGTATAGGCAACCAAGTAGTCCTTTACCGCGGACACGGCTATTCGAATAGTTTTATACCCTGCAGGGGTGTACTTCTTCATACACGCTTTCACCACTTACCGCCATTTACACGACATGTACTCGGCAACCTTCAAGCGGAAGCCCAACGAGGGTGTCGGCCACGGCCTACCTAAACACTCAAGCCTCTAGTCCAGGTTTATCGCCTATCCAGGTTCCATCCGTAGGGAGTCCGGCCGAGGTTTCCACATACGGCCTCGAACAATGTGAACAGGGTTCCCGAGACACCAAACGGGTGACTTGGTACACCGTGCCATGGTGTATCTACCGCAACATAGCCCACCCCTAGGGTCAGCGCTATGCACGGCCGCCAACACATAACCTACAAACACCAAAAACTAATTGCAACTCCTGGACAGAGTACTAGGGTGAATAAGAAGCCGAGAGGGTCCATTGGTTTCGGGCCTAATGTATGGTAGTAACTGAATCTTAAATCACACATACAGATCTCAGTTCTTATGGACGACCTCAATGAAACAACCCACCATGTACTCCTACATGGCCTCTCATCGATACCTTTACCAAATCATGTTCAACACATCCCTCACATTACCTACATAATCATTTCACTCTAGCCCATCACCCAGATGAACCAGACCTGACGCAACTCTAAGCATAGCAGGCATAGCACGGTAGGAAACACATACATGACTCAATCAACTCCTACACATGCTAGTGGGTTTCATCTAGTTACTGTGGCAATGACAGGTCATGCAGAGGATAAGGGTTCAACTACCGTAGCACACAGCAGTTTGAATCGCGTTGTCTTAATGCAGTAAACAAGAGCAGAAGCGAGAACATGGGTTTGTATCGGAATGATCAATGGGTTGCTTGCCTGATGTAGTGGTAGTAGGGTACTGCCCTTCAGACAGATACTCTGGGTTATCCTCGGAGGCAGAACCTACCACGAAAGACACACCGAACATAATCAACACATGACAATATGCAATAATGTTATGCATGCTATGACATGGCAAAATGAATGTGTCCTGGCCTAATGCAAGCTAAAACAGAAGGGAATGAACTCACTTGAATCAAAGATTCAAATGTTAGTTCATTTAACATAGCCTTATTAGTGCATTATCTTATTTTGCTTAAACAGCAAGGTTAACTTGTTTTTGAAGGAAATATGCCCTAGAGGCAATAATAAAGTTATTATTTATTTTCTTATATCATGATAAATGTTTATTATTCATGCTAGAATTGTATTAACCGGAAACATAATACATGTGTGAATACATAGACAAACAGAGTGTCACTAGTATGCCTCTACTTGACTAGCTCGTTAATCAAAGATGGTTATGTCCTAACCATGGACAAAAGAGTTGTTATTTGATTAACGAGGTCACATCATTAGTTGAATGATCTGATTGACATGACCCATTCCATTAGCTTAGCACCCGATCGTTTAGTATGTTGCTGTTGCTATTCTTCATGACTTATACATGTTCCTATGACTATGAGATTATGCAACTCCCGTTTACCGGAGGAACACTTTGGGTGCTACCAAACGTCACAACGTAACTGGGTGATTATAAAGGAGTACTACAGGTGTCTCCAAAGGTAGATGTTGGGTTGGCGTATTTTGAGAATAGGATTTGTCACTCCGATTGTCGGAGAGGTATCTCTAGGCCCTCTCGGTAATACACATCACATAAGCCTTGCAAGCATTATAACTAAGATGTTAGTTGTGAGATGATGTATTACGGAATGAGTAAAGAGACTTGCCGGTAACGAGATTGAACTAGGTATTGGATACCGACGATCGAAACTCGGGCAAGTAACATACCGATGACAAAGGGAACAACGTATGTTGTTATGCGGTCTGACCGATAAAAATCTTCGTAGAATATGTAGGAGCCAATATGGGCATACAGGTCCCGCTATTGGTTATTGACCGGAGACGTGTCTCGGTCATGTCTACATTGTTCTCGAACCATAGGGTCCGCACGCTTAAGGTTTCGATGACAGTTATATTATGAGTTTATGCATTTTGATGTACCGAAGGAGTTCGGAGTCCCAGATGAGATCGGGGACATGACGAGGAGTCTCGAAATGGTCGAGACGTAAAGATCGATATATTGGACGACTATATTCGGACATCGGAAAGGTTCCGAGTGATTCGGGTATTTTCGGAGGTACCGGGGAGTTACGGGAATACGGGAAAGAGTATTGGGCCTTGATGGGCTTTAGTGGGAAGAGGAAAAAGGCTGCTGCGCCCCCCCTCCCCTCTAGTCCGAATTGGACTAGGGAAAAGGGGGCCGGCCACCTTTCCTACTCCTCCACTTCCTTCTCCCTTCCTCCCCTCTTGGTGGACTCCTACTAGGACTTGGAGTCCTAGTAGGACTCCACACCTGGCGCGCCTCTCCTAGGGCCGGCCTCCTCCTCCCTTGCTCCTTTATATACGGGGGCAGGGGGCACCCCATAGACACACAAGTTGATCCTTGAGATCGTTCCTTAGCCGTGTGCGGTGCCCCCTGCCACCAAATTCCACCTCGATCATACCGTTGTAGTGCTTAGGCGAAGCCCTGCATCGGTAGTACATCAAGATCGTCACCACGCCGTCGTGCTGACGGAACTCTTCCTCGACGCTTTGCTGGATCGGAGCCCGAGGATCATCATCGAGCTGAACGTGTGCTAAGAACTCGGAGGTGCCGGAGTAACGGTGCTTGGATCGGTCGGATCGGGAAGAAGACGTACGACTACTTCCTCTATGTTGTGTCAACGCTTCCGTTGCGATCTACAAGGGTACGTAGATCAGACTCTCCCCCTTGTTGCTATGCATCACCATGATCTTGCGTGTGCGTAGGAATTTTTTTGAAATTACTACGTTCCCCAACAGTGGCATCCGAGCCTAGGTTTTATGGTTTGATGTTATTTGCACGAGTAGAACACAAGTGAGTTGTGGGCGATACAAGTCATACTGCCTACCAGCATGTCATACTTTGGTTCGGCGGTATTGTTGGACGAGACGACCCGGACCAACCTTACGTGTACGCTTACGCGAGACCGGTTCCCTCGACGTGCTTTGCACATAGATGGCTTGCGGGTGACTGTCTCTCCAACTTTAGTTGAACCAAGTGTGGCTACGCCCGGTCCTTGAGAAGGTTAAAATGGAGTCTATTTGACAAACTATCGTTGTGGTTTTGATGCGTAGGTGAGATGAGTTCTTGCTTAAGCCCGTAGCAGCCACGTAAAACTTGCAACAACAAAGTAGAGGACGTCTAACTTGTTTTTGCAGGGCATGTTGTGATGTGATATGGTCAAGGCATGATGCTAAATTTTATTGTATGAGATGATCATGTTTTGTAACCAAGTTATCGGCAACTGGCAGGAGCCATATGGTTGTCGCTTTATTGTATGCAATGCAATCGCGATGTAATGCTTTACTTTATTACTAAGCGGTAGTGATAGTCGTGGAAGCATAAGATTGGCGAGACGACAACGATGCTACGATGGAGATCAAGGTGTCGCGCCGGTGACGATGGTGATCATGACGGTGCTTCGGAGATGGAGATCACAAGCACAAGATGATGATGGCCATATCATATCACTTATATTGATTGCATGTGATGTTTATCCTTTTATGCATCTTATCTTGCTTTGATTGACGGTAGCATTATAAGATGATCTCTCACTAAATTATGAAGAAGTGTTCTCCCTGAGTATGCACCGTTGCCAAAGTTCGTCGTGCCCAGACACCACGTGATGATCGGGTGTGATAAGCTCTACGTCCATCTACAACGGGTGCAAGCCAGTTTTGCACACGCAGAATACTCAGGTTAAACTTGACGAGCCTAGCATATGCAGATATGGCCTCGGAACACAGAGACCGAAAGGTCGAGCGTGAATCATATAGTAGATATGATCAACATAACGATGTTCACCATTGAAAACTACTCCATCTCACGTGATGATCGGTTATGGTTTAGTTGATTTGGATCACGTGATCACTTAGAGGATTAGAGGGATGTCTATCTAAGTGGGAGTTCTTAAGTAATATGATTAAATTGAACTTAAATTTATCATGAACTTATGTGACACTCCAAAATTTTTTTTGATTTGGTTTTCATCAAAAACTTTATTGGATTCTAGAGGAGGGCCTTTAAAAAAATTTCTCTTTCAGAAAATCCTTCCTCTTAAAAACTTCCTTTCACCTTTGGCAAGGATTTCCTTTTCAATTTTGGTGTTAAAATTTTGGAAGCTTTTCTTCTGGTTATTTCCCTCTCAAACTTATTTATTTTCAAAAAAAAGAGAAACCCTAGGAATTTTGGGACTTCTTTCTTTTTGAAAACACCCATGGTTTTACCATGTCTCCTATAGTAAATCTTCTCCAAATCCATCCCTCCACCTTTGAACAATCTAAATTCTCTGTCTCAACAAGTCCAAACAAGTTTTAGATTTTATTTCAATTATTTTATCCCCAAAACATTTCTGCCATTTATTTTGAGCTTAAGTGATTTTCAAAGCAAGTATCACTTTGCCTTTGAGTTTTTATCCCAAACCAACTTCCCTGGATTGTCTTTAGTACCCACAACCTAGAACCATCTTGATCCACTCTTCTTCTTTTCAAATATTTCAAATTTCACTCACTGCAAGTTTGGACCAGATTTGCCAAATTTGGTGAAATTCATATCTACACTTCTCCAAAAATTCCACCAAAATTCAGGTAGCCTACTGGAGCAATGAGAGGCCACTCCACCAAGTTTCAGCTCAAGGAAAAATCCCTGGATGCCAAAAACATTCTGTCTTACACCTGAGCTGCACTGTTCTTTGCAAAGTTCAGTAAAATTCAGTTTTTACAGTGTCGTTTTCTTCAGAGTTGCAGGCACATGCTCACAGTGCCTTTGGCTCGATGCTCGCAGCCCCTCCCTCTTGTCCGGAGCTTCACACACGTGCTTGGAGCTTTCCTGGCGTCGGTGGCGCGCTGGCCCGCCCTCGCCGGCGTCTTCTGCGGCGTCGGGACCTCCCGTGGCGGCCGACAGAAGGCACACCACGGCAGAACACCGTTTTGGCGCCGCCCAAAGCTCCCTGGCCCTCCGCGTGGCCTCATGCATGCCAGCGCACGCCCGTGGCACCATCACCGCGGCCCGGCAAGCACGGAACGTGCTCCCTGCTGCCGACGGGCCCGCGCCGCCCCGTTCCGTCGAGCTCGCCCTTAGCACCCCAATCCAAGCTCGCTTAGCACCTAAATGGAACCGGTGGAACTCCGTGATGACGCCCAACTCCCTAAACCTTCCCGACCAAGCTCTGCACCGCCGTAACCTTCACCGGAGATCCCCGTTCACGGCCACCGCCTCGGATCGCCTATAAAAAGGACCCCGAGCTCGCTCACGAGACCCACACCTTCACTACGCCTCTCCAGGACCCTGCCAAACCACCAGGAGGACCTCGAGGAGGTCTCCTCCCCCAACTCCGGCCGCCTCGCCCCGCCTCGGCCTCTACCTCGATTCACTCCGGTGAGGCCATCTCCGGCGCCCAAACCTCATCCGTAGCCTTCTCTTACACCTAGTGCTCTAACCCCCACCTCAATTTGATCCTTGCAGCCCTCCTCGGCGAGATCCATCAACGCCCGAACCACCGTCCGCCGGAGTCAAGACCACCGTCGACGTGGTGCTCACCGGCGACCAACACCACCACCCACCGTTGCGGAAGGACACGGTGAGCACGTTGGTAATCTCCGATCACCCTGCCTCGCCGTGGATCACCGCTGGCGACCACCGCGGCTCTCGGGCATCGGCGAAATCTACCGCCCCCGTTTGAAAGTTTAAACCTGACGGGCGGGACCCGCTGTCAGCCTCTCTATCCTGTCTAAGCGAACCGTTTTCTGAAAACGCCTTCTGCCAAATGCGCCTTCCCTCTGGACTGGCGTAGTTTCTGCTGAAGCGCTTTCCTTTTTTATAAACTAGCCCCTGGAAACTTTCTGTTTCATTACAGATAAGTCCTTGGATTAAAACCCTTATAACTTTTTAACAGAAAGGAATGTTTGAGTGATTCTTTTTCTGTCCTCTTCAGATTTTTGTCTAGTTTTTTATCATATTTATTTGAAAATTATTTGGAATACTTTCTGTGCACCTCTTGGTATTTACGATAGCGCATATATTTTCTTTATACCGTAGATACCGAAGGAGGTGACGGAGCCGCGAACTTCACCGAGCTAGGCTCCGACTACTCTGAACCAGGGAAGCATGTTTGAACTTTTGATATGATGAGTGTCTTGGCATGTTTTGCATTTAGTTAGTTTCATGGCATGTTGATGAGCATACCGAAGAACGTTATTTTTTTTTATGAAATGTTGAGATAAGTGAGTTCGATGATCCATAAGTGGATGGATGTGAGTATGAAAGGCCATGTGTTGGCATGAGGATGGGTAAGATGGCAGTGTTGTAGCATGTCAGTCTTATGCCAGACTATATGACTTCAGGGACGAACCGTACCGGTCCAGTTCCTCCCATTTCCTTCCCTGTACTACCACATGTTTTCCTCAAGGAATATGGCTTAGTAAGTTGCAAACCGCTTTCCTGGTACACACCAAAAGGAGAGGCCGGGATGATGGTTCCATGGCCCTGGATTAAAGCCAGTCATCCGGTCAGGGGGCATGGGTGTTTCCGGTTGGGACCGAGAGGGGGGCACCCCTTAGAGCGCGCGTATATAAATTTGATCCCATACTATTCGAGATTGTGATCTCCCCGTCTCAAAAGTTTTTCTTGGACGATGTCTAGGGTGAGTCCTGGCATCGAGAGGTAGGATGGGTGTGTACTGGTTAGCTGTGTTTTCTTCCGAAAAACCGTAAACGGAACTAGTCCCTCGTGACTACGGAAATCCATTGGCTGTGGGAATTTTTTTTGTACAAACTCTGCAGAGTCATACATTCCTTGAATCATCTATTCCTTGTCCAAATTCATATCATCTTGGCCTAACAGTATCAGTTTGATGACAGAGACTCCGGTGAATCCCATGAGTGCCAAGCCCGGCTAAATGTTATTCCTGTGGATGGACTAACCTGTTTATTATCATGAATTGAATATTTATTATGAGTATTATCTACTTGTGAATAAAGCCCTTTCTGTGATGTCGCTCAGACGTCCGACTGTGGCATTTCTTTTAAAGCCCCTTCTGTGATGTCGCTCAGACGTCCGACTGTGGCATTTCGTTTAAAGCCCTTTCTGTGATGTCGCTCAGACGTCCGACTGTGGCATTTCTTTTAAATCCCTTTCTGTGATGTCACTCAGACGTCCGACTGTGGCATTTCTTTTAAAGCCCTTTCTGTGATGTCGCTCAGACGTCCGACTGTGGCATTTCTTTTAAAGCCCTTTCTGTGATGTCGCTCAGACGTCCGACTGTGGCATTTCTTCTAAAGCCCTTTCTGTGATGTCGCTCAGACGTCCGACTGTGGCATTTCTTTTAAAGCCCTTTCTGTGATGTCGCTCAGACGTCCGACTGTGGCATTTCTTTTAAAGCCCTTTCTGTGATGTCGCTCAGACGTCCGACTGTGGCATTTCTTTTAAAGCCCTTTCTGTGATGTCGCTCAGACGTCCGACTGTGGCATGATTTTTCTGTTATTATTTGTTCACCCTTCGAGGCGTCGCTTCAGACACCCGATCGGTTCTCATTTATATTCTGTTGGGATTTCAGGCGGACTACTGCCGTTTCCCTCGTACTTACTTCGTTGTATAAATATTATCAGTGTGCATTGGGAAGATTATTCATGACGCATCCATGCATGCATTTGTTATATCTTACGTCCGAACTGTCTTGCGAGTACTTCCAAAGTACTCACTGGCTTGTTGATTTGGCCAGATGCTGACGAAGGCGATCTCATGGATGAAGAGTTCGATAGCGAGTCCGACGCCTAGAGGAATCCTAGTCAGTCTCGTGCGACCCTGGTCTTGGTCACAGTTTTATACCCGCTTCCGCAACCCGAATAAATTTATCGAGCCTCACCTCGACGCTCGATGAGATGCCAGTTTGAGAGTCGTGTTACCACACTCCCCATTGTGTTATTCCACCACCACTATATCCTCGAGTCAGTAGTATGCCACCACTCCATTGTGTTATATCCGCCATTATGTATAATTATTGGCGCGCTTGTAATAATTCATTGAGCAGCCCTAGCTCAACCCTGTAATATATTCTATGCTACTGGCTCATTGTATCAAGTATTTGTCTACCAGTGAGGAGGATTTTCTCTCATACTGGACTCAAAGATTGGTTTCTCAATAAATATTTTTATTGGAAAACCGGTCGTGTCAAGCTTGGTATCAGAGCCAGGCTGACTGTAGGAAGCCACTAGGTGCGATCGCTAATCGATTATTAGCACAATAGAGCTAATTTATATTTTTGCAATAGTAGTCATTTTCTGACAGTCAGCATAAATTTATGATCTGACCATTCAGGATTTTGCCTACTTTTGTAGATGGCCGACAACGACTGCGAGTCTCAGACCTTCGCCAACATACCCGATGGGTTCGTCAAGCTTCTCTCCTTCATCGTTCAGGTCGTGATGGGACCATCAGTGCGCCCAGTCTTCACACTCCGCCAGCACAGAGTCAACGACGGTCTGACCATGCACCAGGCCACGATGCAGTTCAAGGGAGGGCGTGGTGAGCTACGCCGCTACTTGTTTGTGGGAAGAGCCATGCCTACGGAGAGGCATGCTATGCAGATGGCAGCCCGTGAGGCGATAGCCCGCCTCAGGGATGTCCTTCCCGCGATGAAGACTCTTCGCTACTGTTATCTTCCATGCCATGTGCCCTACACCTGCCACTACGCATTCTCCTGCCCCAGAGGAGAACGAGACGAGGCTTTTGAGATGCTTATTGAGTATCTCCGGGCTCTGGAGGCAGCCTTCGACAACCTGGTGGACGACTTCGTGGCTGCCCGCATGGACTCAGTCCATGGCTGTGCCGCCAACAGGAGGGAGCTCCTGCTCACTGCACCGCCACTGACTTTTGTCTCGTCTTCAGCATCGCATGCACCTACTCGTCACCTGCCTACCACCGGAAGGATCAACCAGGCCTTTGCGCCCACTCCAGCGCACACTGCACCACCCGCTGTGCCCACTCCCATTCGTGTTGCTCCACCCCTGGCACCAGTTCCATCTACCCGACGCGGCTCTTCTCGTCTGGAGCCTATTAGTGAGGAGGAGGTCGAATCCCCAGCCTCACTACGCCTCACCCTCGGCAGGGCCAAGGAGATCATCAACATTTCTGGCTGAGTGCGCTTGCCCGTCATGCGATGTACCGCTTTGTAAGATGTGTTGTGAGAAGTAGCTTGTTTGCGCATCATGTAGAACAGGAGGAGTGAACTAGCCTAAATAACATGTCAGGATTATGTACGCATATCCTGAGTGATGTACTGTATAATTATCGCCCGTGTGTAAGATATGTAATGAGCAGTCCTTCTCCGTGCGCAAATCAATTTGTTTTCTTAAGTGATCTTGGACTTTTAAATTTATTGCCATCCTTGTGCATTTTTCTTTTCGGAGTTGTTTTTGACGACCATCTTCATATTTCTTATGAGCTTTATAAAATATATCCCCAGAGTGAAAAATGTCTCGTCCTTGGACACACTCCATGCCTACTCCGCCAGAGGAAAATTTGGACACTCAACCAGGCAACAATTTCACGCAAGGGCAGTCGAGCCAACAGGGCAGTGAAACGGCACTTTCTCAAATGTGCCGCCTTTATGAACAGAGTCAGCAACAACATCGTGAAATGATGAACCAAGTCATCAACATGGGAAATTACCATGGACAATATCCGCAGCATTCCAAGTTATCCGAGCTACAGAAGACGCGTTCCCAAACATTTTCACATACTGACAAGCCTCTTGAAGCCGAGGACTGGCTTCGGGACATGGAGAGGAAATTAATTATTGCAAAATGTTCAGATCCCGAGAAGGTATTGTATGCTCCGCACTATCTTACAGGAGCAGCCGCATCTTGGTGGGAGAATTTTCTGCATATGCATCCAAACGAAGGTGACATAACCTGGGATGATTTCAAGGAAGGTTTCCGTGGTGCACACATTCCTAAGAGCATTATGAAAATCAAGAAGAGAGAGTTCGACGACCTCGAGCAAAGGAACATGACAGTGTCAGATTACAACAGTCAGTTTACTCTATTGTCCCGCTACGCCAATGAAGAGCGTATGACTGAAAGCAAGAAGATGGAGAAATTCCTTGACGGTCTAGCGCCTGCGCTTAAATGCCAACTGGTCGTGCATACTTTTCCTGATTTTAAAACACTGGTGGACAAAGCCATTACTCTGGAGAATGAGAGACGCAGTCTGGAGGATATCCGCAAGCGAAAAAGGGACCAGACTAACCTTGCTCGCAATCACCGGAGCAAGACAGATTTCAAAAAGGGTGGGACGCACAAATCCTCAACCAACGTCTCACGCCCAACCCAGAATTTTCATGCAAGGGACAAGGAGTTCACATATCGCCCCGGCGTTACTTGTTACGCTTGTGGAGAAGAAGGGCACTATGCCAAACAGTGCCCCAATCCAAGGAACTCAACCCCAAGGCCGAACAACGGCGGCAATAATTCAGCGCCCAAGCGAAACAATTTCAATCCCAACAACAACCACAGGAAGGGTCATCTGAACCACGTAACCAAAGAGGAGGCACAAAATGCTCCGGATATCGTACTCGGTACGTTTCCTATCAACACAATACCTGCAACGGTTTTGTTTGATTCTGGAGCTTCTCACTCTTTCATTTCGAAAAGTTCTGCTTTGCAAAATAATTTTTCGATGCTTCCTTTGGAGAAATCCATGATCATCAAGTCCCCTGGGATTCAGCAAGTTACTCAGAATTACTGTCAGAATGTGGTCATTGAGTTCGAAGGATTGGAGTTTCACGCAAATCTTATTGTGTTGGAAAATAAAGGACTGGATGTCATCCTAGGGATGGATTGGCTGACCACCAACAAGGGGTTTATCGACTGTTTCAACAGGACCGTAATTCTCACACACCACCAAGGGAAGACAATAAAAGTATCAGCCAAGGAAGGAAAAATACCCCGGCAACCGAGATTGAATAAGGTGGACATTTCTGAGCTAAACAAGGTTCCAGTAGTGTGTGAATTTCCAGACGTATTCCCTGAAGAGCTACCAGGCATGCCACCAGACCGAGAGATAGAATTCTGCATTGAGCTCGCACCAGGAACCACCCCCATATACAAGAAAGCATACAGAATGGCACCATCCGAGTTGGTTGAATTGAAGAAGCAAATAAAAGAATTACTGGACAAAGGATATATTCGAGCCAGCTCCTCACCTTGGGGATCACCAATTCTATTTTCCAAAAAGAAGGATGGAACACTGAGATTGTGTATTGACTATCGAGCACTTAATATGGTCACAATTAAGAACAAATACCTGATGCCAAGGATAAACGATTTGTTTGATCAACTCGCTCAGGCCAAGGTATTTTCAAAAATTGACTTAAGATCTAGATACCATCAATTAAAGGTGCGAATGGAAGATATCCCCAAAACAGCTTTCACTTCCAGATATGGACTATATGAGTTCACAGTAATGCCATTTGGGTTAACAAATGCCCCTGCATATTTTGTTCACCTCATGAACAAAGTATTTATGAAATATATGGACAAGTTCGTCGTGGTATTCATCGACGATATTCTGGTATACTCCAAAACACCAAAAGAGCACGCAGATCATCTCAGGATTGTGCTAGGAGAACTAAGGAAACACCAATTGTATGCCAAGTTCAGCAAGTGCAAATTTTGGCTAAGACAAGTAGGCTTTCTAGGCCACGTGCTAACCCAAGACGGTATCGCAGTGGACCCAGAGAAAGTCAAGGCCATACTTGGCTGGAAGTCGCCAGCCAGCGTAACAGATATACGTAGTTTCTTGGGAATGGCAGGATATTACCGCAGATTTATTGAAGGATTTTCCACCATAGCCAAGCCTATAACACAGTTACTCAAGAAAGACAAGAAGTTTGAATGGACAGAAGCCTGCGAAAAGAGTTTCCAAGAGCTAAAGCGAAAATTAACAACAACACCAGTATTAATTGTGCCAGACATACACAAGAATTTTGAAGTATTTTGTGACGCGTCCAAAAAGGGTCTCGGATGCGTGTTGATGCAAGAAGGCAAGGTTGTCGCCTATGCTTCAAGGCAACTTCGCAAGCATGAGGAAAATTATCCCACTCATGACTTAGAAATGGCAGCGGTCATTCATGCACTCAAAGAATGGAGGCATTTCTTACTTGGGAACCGATGTGAAATATATACAGATCACAAAAGTCTCAAATATACTTTCACGCAGCCAGAACTAAATTTACGATAGAGACGCTGGTTGGAATTGGTAAAGGATTATGATGTTGGTATACATTACCACCCAGGAAAGGCAAATGTAGTGGCCGATGCTCTTAGTCGGAACCCCAACTCCGACGAAAGCAATCTGCAAAGCTTGAGGCCCGAATTCCAACAAGAATTTGCCAGGCTCAATTTGTTAATGGTCGCAGAAGGCACCATATCAAACTTGGAAATACGACCCGACCTTGTGGAGGAAATTAAAAGAGCTCAGCCCGGTCACCCCAGCATTGAAGGCATCAAAAGAAAGATGAGTATGGGCAAGGCCTCGGAGTTCGTCATAGACAATGGAGGAATATTGTGGTACGGAGAAAGACTCTGCGTGCCAAACATAGAAGACCTTAAACAGCAAATCCTAGCTGAAGCCCATACCGCCCCGTACTCGATCCACCCTGGCGGGACCAAGATGTATAAAGATATTCAGGAAAGATTTTGGTGGCACGGTATGAAGAGGGACATAGCCACCTTCATTACACGTTGCGACTCGTGTCAACGCATAAAAGCTGAGCATCAGAGACCGGCCGGACTACTGCAACCAAACAAGATACCTGAGTGGAAATGGGATGAAATAGGGATGGATTTTATTGTTGGGCTACCTCGGTCACAGCATGGGAATGATGCCATCTGGGTCATCACTGACAGGTTAACCAAGGTGGCACATTTCATTCCAGTAAAGACAACTTACTTCACTCAGCAGCTTGCCAGGATTTATCTCACCCGCATAGTTTGTCTGCATGGAGTCCCGAAGACTATAATATCCGATAGAGGCACTCAGTTCGTCTCAAGATTTTGGGAGCATTTACAACAGGCTCTGGGAACTCAACTAGCCTTCAGTACCGCATATCACCCACAGACCGATGGACAAACGGAACGAGTAAACCAGATTTTAGAAGACATGCTGAGAGCATGTGTCCTCACATATGGAACCAGTTGGGAAGAAAGCCTGCCATACGCCGAATTCGCGTACAACAATAACTACCAGGCCAGCCTGCAAATGGCACCATTTGAGGCTTTATACGGACGGAGATGTCGTACCCCGTTGAATTGGTCAGAGACCGGAGACAGCCGCATCTTCGGACCGGACATGCTCAGAGAAGCCGAGGAAAAAGTCAAGCTAATCAGAGACCGACTTAAGACCGCTCAAAGTCGACAGAAGAGTTATTATGATCAGAAACATCGTAGGGTCAGCTTCGAGCCCGGTGAGTTCGTATACCTGAAAGTATCTCCTATGAGAGGATTGCAACGATTCAAGATTAAAGGGAAGCTAGCACCAAGATTCATTGGACCATTCTGTATAATGGCGCGAAGAGGCAAGGTAGCCTACCAGCTAGACTTACCCAAGGAATTATCCGATGTCCATGACGTGTTCCACGTCTCGCAATTGAGGAAGTGCGTGAGCAACCCAGAGAAACAAGTATCCCATGAGAGCATTGACGTACAGCCAGACCTCACTTATCGGGAACGTCCCGTAAGAATAACAGAGGAGTCTGAAAGGAGAACCCGACATAAGACCACCAAATTCTTCAGAGTACAGTGGAGCAATCACACCGACAGTGAAGCTACTTGGGAAAGAGAGGATTTTCTTCGGACAGAGAATCCACACTTATTTAAGGATCAGCTGAAATCTCGGGGACAAGATTTTTCCTAAGGGGGTAGGTGTTGTGACACTCCAAAATTTTTTTTGATTTGGTTTTCATCAAAAACTTTATTGGATTCTAGAGGAGGGCCTTTAAAAAAATTTCTCTTTCAGAAAATCCTTCCTCTTAAAAACTTCCTTTCACCTTTGGCAAGGATTTCCTTTTCAATTTTGGTGTTAAAATTTTGGAAGCTTTTCTTCTGGTTATTTCCCTCTCAAACTTATTTATTTTCAAAAAAAGAGAAACCCTAGGAATTTTGGGACTTCTTTCTTTTTGAAAACACCCATGGTTTTACCATGTCTCCTATAGTAAATCTTCTCCAAATCCATCCCTCCACCTTTGAACAATCTAAATTCTCTGTCTCAACAAGTCCAAACAAGTTTTGGATTTTATTTCAATAATTTTATCCCCAAAACATTTCTGCCATTTATTTTGAGCTTAAGTGATTTTCAAAGCAAGTATCACTTTGCCTTTGAGTTTTTATCCCAAACCAACTTCCCTGGATTGTCTTTAGTACCCACAACCTAGAACCATCTTGATCCACTCTTCTTCTTTTCAAATATTTCAAATTTCACTCACTGCAAGTTTGGACCAGATTTGCCAAATTTGGTGAAATTCATATCTACACTTCTCCAAAAATTCCACCAAAATTCAGGCAGCCTACTGGAGCAATGAGAGGCCACTCCACCAAGTTTCAGCTCAAGGAAAAATCCCTAGATGCCAAAAACATTCTGTCGAACACCTGAGCTGCACTGTTCTTTGCAAAGTTCAGTAAAATTCAGTTTTTACAGTGTCGTTTTCTTCAGAGTTGCAGGCACATGCTCACAGTGCCTTTGGCTCGATGCTCGCAGCCCCTCCCTCTTGTCCGGAGCTTCACACGCGTGCTTGGAGCTTTCCTGGCATCGGTGGCGCGCTGGCCCGCCCTCGCCGGCGTCTTCTGCGGCGTCGGGACCTCCCGTGGCGGCCGACAGAAGGCACACCACGGCAGAACGCCGTTTTGGCGCCGCCCAAAGCTCCCTGGCCCTCCGCGTGGCCTCATGCATGCCAGCGCACGCCCGTGGCACCATCACCGCGGCCCGGCAAGCACGGAACGTGCTCCCTGCCGCCGACGGGCCCGCGCCGCCCCGTTCCATCGAGCTCGCCCTTAGCACCCCAATCCAAGCTCGCTTAGCACCTAAATGGAACCAGTGGAACTCCGTGATGACGCCCAACTCCCTAAACCTTCTCGACCAAGCTCTGCGCCGCCGTAACCTTCACCGGAGATCCCCGTTCACGGCCACCGCCTCGGATTGCCTATAAAAAGGACCCCGAGCTCGCTCACGAGACCCACACCTTCACTACGCCTCTCCAGGACCCTGCCAAACCACCAGGAGGACCTCGAGGAGGTCTCCTCCCCCAACTCCGGCCGCCTCGCCCCGCCTCGGCCTCCACCTCGATTCACTCCGGTGAGGCCATCTCCGGCGCCCAAACCTCATCCGTAGCCTTCTCTTACACCTAGTGCTCTAACCCCCACCTCAATTTGATCCTTGCAGCCCTCCTTGGCGAGATCCATCAACGCCCGAACCACCGTCCGCCGGAGTCAAGACCGCCGTCGACGTGGTGCTCACCGGCGACCAACACCACCACCCACCGTTGCGGAAGGACACGGTGAGCACGTTGGTAATCTCCGATCACCCTGCCTCGCCGTGGATCGCCGCCGGCGACCACCGCGGCTCTCGGGCACCGGCGAAATCTGCCGCCCCCGTTTGAAAGTTTAAACCTGACGGGCGGGACCCGCTGTCAGCCTCTCTATCCTGTCTAAGCGAACCGTTTTCTAAAAACGCCTTCTGCCAAATGCGCCTTCCCTCTTGGCTGGCGTAGTTTCTGCCGAAGCGCTTTCTGTTTTTATAAACTAGCCCCTGGAAACTTTCTGTTTCATTACAGATAAGTCCTTGGATTAAAACCCTTATAACTTTTTAACAGAAAGGAATTTTTGAGTGATTCTTTTTCTGTCCTCTTCAGATTTTTGTCTAGTTTTTTATCATATTTATTTGAAAAATATTTGGAATACTTTCTGTGCACCTCTTGGTATTTACGATAGCGCATATATTTTCTTTATACCGTAGATACCGAAGCAGGTGACGGAGCCGCGAACTTCACCGAGCTAGGCTCCGACTACTCTGAACCAGGCAAGCATGTTTGAACTTTTGATATGATGAGTGTCTTGTCATGTTTTGCATTTAGTTAGTTTCATGGCATGTTGATGAGCATACCGAAGAACGTTATTTTTTTATGAAATGTTGAGATAAGTGAGTTCAATGATCCATAAGTGGATGGATGTGAGTATGAAAGGCCATGTGTTGGCATGAGGATGGGTAAGATGGCAGTGTTGTAGCATGTCAGTCTTATGCCAGACTATATGACTTCAGGGATGAACCGTACCGGTCCAGTTCCTCCCATTTCCTTCCCTGTACTACCACATGTTTTCCGCAAGGAATATGGCTTAGTAAGTTGCAAATCGCTTTCCTGGTACACACCAAAAGGAGAGGCCGGGATGATGGTTCCATGGCCCTGGATTAAAGCCAGTCATCCGGTCAGGGGGCATGGGTGTTTCCGGTTGGGCCCGAGAGGGGGGCACCCCTTAGAGCGTGCGTATATAAATTTGATCCCATGCTATTCGAGATTGTGATCTCCCCATCTCAAAAGTTTTTCTTGGACGATGTCTAGGGTGAGTCCTGGCATCGAGAGGTAGGATGGGTGTGTACTGGTTAGCTGTGTTTTCTTCCAAAAAACCGTAAACGGAACTAGTCCCTCGTGACTACGGAAATCCGTTGGCTGTGGGAATTTTTTTTGTACAAACTCTGCAGAGTCATACATTCCTTGAATCATCTATTCCATGTCCAAATTCGTATCATCTTGGCCTAACAGTATCAGTTTGATGACAGAGACTCCGGTGAATCCCATGAGTGCTAAGCCCGGCTAAATGTTATTCTGTTTATTATCATGAATTGAATATTTATTATGAGTATTATCTACTTGTGAATAAAGCCCTTTCTATGATGTCGCTCAAACGTCCGACTGTGGCATTTCTTTTAAAGCCCCTTCTGTGATGTCGCTCAGACGTCCGACTGTGGCATTTCTTTTAAAGCCCTTTCTGTGATGTCGCTCAGACGTCCGACTGTGGCATTTCTTTTAAAGCCCTTTCTATGATGTCGCTCAGACGTCCGACTGTGGCATTTCTTTTAAAGCCCTTTCTGTGATGTCGCTCAGACGTCCGACTGTGGCATTTCTTTTAAAGCCCTTTCTGTGATGTCGCTCAGACGTCCGACTGTGGCATTTCTTTTAAAGCCCTTTCTGTGATGTCGCTCAGACGTCCGACTGTGGCATTTCTTTTAAATCCCTTTCTGTGATGTCGCTCAGACGTCTGACTGTGGCATTTCTTTTAAAGCCCTTTCTATGATGTCGCTCAGACGTCCGACTGTGGCATTTCTTTTAAAGCCCTTTCTGTGATGTCGCTCAGACGTTCGACTGTGGCATGATTTTTCCGTTATTATTTGTTCACCCTTCGAGGCGTCGCTTCAGACACCCGATCGGTTCTCATTTATATTCTGTTGGGATTTCAGGCGGACTACCGCCGTTTCCCTCGTACTTACTTCGTTGTGCAAATATTATCAGTGTGCATTGGGAAGATTATTCATGACGCATCCATGCATGCATTTGTTATATCTTACGTCCGAACTGTCTTGCGAGTACTTTCAAAGTACTCACTGGCTTGTTGATTTGGCCAGATGCTGACGAAGGCGATCTCATGGATGAAGAGTTCGATAGCGAGTCCGACGCCTAGAGGAATGCCAGTCAGTCTCGTGCGACCCTGGTCTTGGTCACAGTTTTATACCCGCTTCCGCAACCCGAATAAATTTATCGAGCCTCACCTCGACACTCGATGAGATGCCAGTTTGAGAATCGTGTTACCACACTACCCATTGTGTTATTCCACCACCACTATATCCTCGAGTCAGTAGTATGCCACCACTCCATTGTGTTATATCCGCCATTATGTATAATTATTGGCGCGCTTGTAATAATTCGTTGAGCAGCCCTAGCTCAACCCTGTAATATATTCTATGCTACTGGCTTATTGTATCAAGTATTTGTCTACCAGTGAGGAGGATTTTCTCTTATACTGGACTCAAAGATTGGTTTCTCAATAAATATTTTTATTGGAAAACCGGTCGTGAAAACTTAGTCCTGGTAGTATTTTGCAAATTATGTTGTAGATCAATAGCTCGCGTTGTTGCTTCCCTGTGTTTATTTTTGATATGTTCCTAGAGAAAATTGTGTTGAAAGATGTTAGTAGCAATGATGCGGATTGGATCCGTAATCTGAGGTTTATTCGCATTGCTGCGCAGAAGAATTATGTCCTTGATGCACCGCTAGGTGACAGACCTATTGCAGGAGCAGATGCAGACGTTATGAACGTTTGGCTAGCTCAATATGATGACTACTTGATAGTTTAGTGCACCATGCTTAATGGCTTAGAATCGGGACTTCAAATACGTTTTGAACGTCATGGACCATATGAGATGTTCCAGGAGTTGAAGTTAATATTTCAAGCAAATACCCGAGTTGAGAGATATGAAGTCTCCAACAAGTTCTATAGCTAAAAGATGGAGGAGAATCGCTCAACTAGTGAGCATGTGCTCAGATTGTCTGGGTACTACAATCACTTGAATCAAGTGGGAGTTAATATTTCAGATAAGATAGTGATTGACAGAATTCTCTAGTCACCATCACCAAGTTAGTAGAACTTCGTGATGAACTATGATATGCAAGGGATAACGGAAACGATTCCCAAGCTCTTCGTGATGCTGAAATCGACGAAGGTAGAAATCAAGAAAAACATCAAGTGTTGATGGTTGACAAGACCATTAGTTTGAAGAAAAGGGAAAAAGGGAAGAAGGGGAACTTCAAGAAGAACGGCAAGCAAGTTGCTGCTCAAGTGAAGAAGCCCAAGTCTTGACCTAAGCCTGAGACTGAGTGCTTCTACTGCAAAGGGACTGGTCACTAGAAGCGGAACTACCCCAAGTGATTGGCGGATAAGAAGGATGGCTAAGTGAACATAAGTATATTTGATATACATGTTATTGATGTGTGCTTTACTAGTGTTTATAGCAACCCCTCAGTATTTGATATTGGTTCAGTTGCTAAGAGTAGTAACTCGAAACAGGAGTTGCAGAATAAACAGAGACTAGTTAAGGGTGAAGTGACGATGTGTGTTGGAAGTAGTTCCAAGATTGATATGATCATCATCGCACACTCCCCTATACTTTCGGGATTAGTGTTGAACTTAAATAAGTGTTATTTGGTTTTTGCGTTGAGCATGAATATGATTTGATCATGTTTATTGCAATACGGTTATTCATTAAAGTCAGAGAATAATTGTTGTTCTGTTTACATGAATAAAACCTTCGATGGTCATACACCCAATGAAACAAGTTTGTTGGATCTCGATCGTAGTGATACACATATTCATATTGAAACCAAAAGATGCAAAGTTAATAATGATAGTGCAACTTATTTGTGGCACTGCCATTTATGTCATATTGGTATAAAGCGCATGAAGAAACTCCATGCTGATGGGCTTTCGGAATCACTTGATTATGAATCACTTGATGCTTGCGAACCATGCCTTTTGGGCAAGATGACTAAAACGCCGTTCTCCGGAACAATGGAGCAAGCAACTGATTTGTTGGAAATCATACATACTGATGTATGTGGTCCGATGAATATTTAAGGCTTGCAGCGGGTATCATTATTTTCTGACCTTCACAGATGATTTGAGCAGATATGGGTATATCTACTTAATGAAATAGAAGTCTGATACATTTGAAAAGTTCATATAATTTCAGAGTGAAGTGGAAAATCATCGTAACAAGAAAATAAAGTTTCTACGATCTGATCGTGGAAAAGAGTATTTGAGTTACGAGTTTGGTCTTCAGTTAAAACAATGTGAAATAGTTTCACTACTCACGCCACCTGGAACACCACAGCATAATGGTGTGTCCGAACGTCATAACCGTACTTTATTGGATATAGTGCAATCTATGATGTTTCTTACCGATTTACCACTATCGTTTTTGGGGTCATGCATTAGAGACAGCTGCATTCACGTTAAAAAGGGGCACCATCTATATCCGTCGAGACGACGCCTTATGAACTATGGTTTGGCAAGAAACCAAAGTTGTCGTTTCTTGAAGTTTGGGGTTGTGATGCTTATGAGAAAAAGTTTCATCCTGATAAGCTCAAACCCAAATCGGAGAAATATGTCTTCATAGGATACCCAAAGGAGACTGTTGGGTACACCTTCTATCACAGATCCTAAGGCAAGACATTCGTTGCTTATAATGGATCCTTTCTAGAGAAGGAGTTTCTCTTGAAAGAAGTGAGTGGGAGGAAAGTAGAAAACTTGATAAGGTAATTGTACCTTCTACCTTATTGGAAAGTAGTTCATCACAAAAATATGTTCTTGTGACTACTACACCAATTAGTGAGGAAGCTAATGATGATGATCATGTAACTTCAGATCAAGTTACTACCGAATCTCGTAGGTAAACCAGAGTGAGATCCGCACCAGAGTGGTACAGTAATCCTGTTCTGGAGGTCATGTTACTTGACCATGACGAACGTACGAACTATGAGGAAGCGATGATGAGCCCAGATTCTGCGAAATGGTTTGAGGCCATGAAATCTGAGATATGATCCATGTATGAGAACAAAGTTTGGACTTTGGTTGACTTGCCCGATGATCGGCAAGCAATTGAGAATAAATGGATCTTCAAGAGGAAGACGGACGCTGATAGTAGTGTTACTATCTACAAAGCTAGAATTGTCGCAAAAGGTTTTCGACAAGTTCAAGGTGTTGACTACGATGAGAGCTTCTCACTCGTATCTATGCTTGAGTCTGTCCGAATCATGTTAGTAATTGCCGCATTTTACGAAATCTGGCAAATGGATAAACAAAACTGCATTCCTTAATGGATTTATTAAAGAAGAGTTGTATATGATGCAACAGAAGGTTTTGTCAATCCGAAAGGTGCTAACAAAATGTGCAAGCTCCAACGATCCATCTGTGGACTGGTGCAAGCATCTCGGAGTTGGAATATACGCTTTGATGAGTTGATCAAAGCATATAGTTTTATACAGACTTGCGGTGAAGCATGTATTTACAAGAAAGTGAGTGGGAGCACTACAACATTTCTGATAAGTATATGTGAATGACATATTGTTGATCGGAAATAATGTAGAATTATTCTGTAAAGCATAAGGGAGTGTTTGAAAGGAGTTTTTCAAAGAAAGACTTCGGTGAAGCTGCTTACATATTGAGCTTCAAGATCTATAGAGATAGATCAAGACGCTTGATAAGTTTTTTCAATGAGTACATACCTTGACAAGATTTTGAAGTAGTTCAAAATGGAGCAGTCAAAGAAAGAGTTCTTGCCTGTATTATAAGGTGTGAAGTTGAGTAAGACTCAAAGACCGACCACGGCAGAAGATAGAAAGAGAATGAAAGTCATTCCCTATGCCTTGGCCATAGGTTCTATAAAGTATGTCATGCTGTATACCAGATCTATTGTATACCCTGCACTGATTTGGCAAGGGAGTACAATAGTGATCTAGAGTAGATCACTGGACAATGGTCAGAATTATCCTTAGTGAAATAAGGATATGTTTCTCAATTATGGACGTGATAAAAAGGTTCGTCGTAAAGGGTTACGCCGATGCAAGTTTTGACACTAATCTAGATGACTCTAAGTCTCGGTCTAGATACATATTGAAAGTGGGAGCAATTAGCTAGAGTAGCTCCATGCAAAGCATTGTTGACATAGAAATTTGCAAAATACATGTGGATCTGAATGTGGCAGACCCGTTGACTAAGATTCTCTCACAAGCAAAACATGATCACACCTTAGTACTCTTTGGGTGTTAATCACATAGTGATGTGAACTAGATTACTGAATCTAGTAAACCCTTTGGGTGTTGGTCACATGACGATGTGAACTATGGGTGTTAATCACATGGTGATGTGAACTATTGCTGTTAAATCACATGGCGATGCGAACTAGATTATTGACTCTAGTGCAAGTGGGAGACTGAAGGAAATATGCCCTAGAGGCAATAATAAAGTTATTATTTATTTTCTTATATCATGATAAATGTTTATTATTCATGCTAGAATTGTATTAACCGGAAACATAATACATGTGTGAATACATAGACAAACAGAGTGTCACTAGTATGCCTCTACTTGGCTAGCTCGTTAATCAAAGATGGTTATGTTTCCTAACCATGGACAAAAGAGTTGTTATTTGATTAACGAGGTCACATCATTAGTTGAATGATCTGATTGACATGACCCATTCCATTAGCTTAGCACCCGATCGTTTAGTATGTTGCTGTTGCTATTCTTCATGACTTATACATGTTCCTATGACTATGAGATTATGCAACTCCCGTTTACCGGAGGAACACTTTGGGTGCTACCAAACATCACAACGTAACTGGGTGATTATAAAGGAGTACTACAGGTGTCTCCAAAGGTAGATGTTGGGTTGGCGTATTTCGAGAATAGGATTTGTCACTCCGATTGTCGGAGAGGTATCTCTGGGCCTTCTCGGTAATACACATCACATAAGCCTTGCAAGCATTATAACTAAGATGTTAGTTGTGAGATGATGTATTACGGAACGAGTAAAGAGACTTCCGGTAACGAGATTGAACTAGGTATTGGATACCGACGATCGAATCTCGGGCAAGTAACATACCGGTGACAAAGGGAACAACGTATGTTGTTATGCGGTCTGACCGATAAAGATCTTCGTAGAATATGTAGGAGCCAATATGGGCATCCAGGTCCCGCTATTGGTTATTGACCGGAGACGTGTCTCGGTCATGTCTACATTGTTCTCGAACCGTAGAGTCCGCACGCTTAAGGTTTCAATGACAGTTATATTATGAGTTTATGAGTTTTGATGTACCAAAGGAGTTCGGAGTCCCAGATGAGATCGGGGACATGACGAGGAGTCTCGAAATGGTCGAGACGTAAAGATCGATATATTGGATGACTATATTCGGACATCGGAAAGGTTCCGAGTGATTCGGGTATTTTCGGAGGTACCGGGGAGTTACGGGAATACGAGGAAGAGTATTGGGCCTTAATGGGCTTTAGTGGGAAGAGGAAAAAGGCTGCTGCGCCCCCCTCCCCTCTAGTCCGAATTGGACTAGGGAAAAGGGGGCCGGCCACCTTTCCTACTCCTCCACTTCCTTCTCCCTTCCTCCCCTCTTGGTGGACTCCTACTAGGACTTGGAGTCCTAGTAGGACTCCACACCTGGCGCGCCTCTCCTAGGGCCGGCCTCCTCCTCCCTTGCTCCTTTATATACGGGGGCAGGGGGCACCCCATAGACACACAAGTTGATCCTTGAGATCGTTCCTTAGCCGTGTGCGGTGCCCCCTGCCACCAAATTCCACCTCGATCATACCGTTGTAGTGCTTAGGCGAAGCCCCGCGTCGGTAGTACATCAAGATCGTCACCACGCCGTCGTGCTGACGGAACTCTTCCTCGACGCTTTGCTAGATCGGAGCCCGAGGATCGTCATCGAGCTGAACGTGTGCTAAGAACTTGGAGGTGCCAGAGTAACGGTGCTTGGATCGGTCGGATCGGGAAGAAGACGTACGACTACTTCCTCTACGTTGTGTCAACGCTTCCGTTGCGATCTACAAGGGTACGTAGATCAGACTCCCCCCTCGTTGCTATGCATCACCATGATCTTGCGTGTGCGTAGGAATTTTTTTGAAATTACTATGTTCCCCAACAGTTTTGTCATGCATGAAACAATTACAAATGGATAGATTGAATTTTTCTGATCATTTTTCATATATAATTTGTTTGATTTGGAGCTATGGTTGATTTTCTATGATTTTTAGAAGTTTTGGCTATTTTCTGGAATTTCCTATATATGAATAATTCCAGTAATTGAATTAATGCGTCAGCATGACATAGGTGTGACGTCAGAGAGTCAAAGGCGCCAGGGCCAGCAAACCTGACTGGTGGGCCCTGTCTGTTAGTGTCTCAGCTAATTAACAGGATTAAGTTAGTACTAATTAACTGTCAGTGGGGCCTGGGCCCACATGTCAGTGACTAAACTAATTAAAATTAGTTAACACTAATCCTAAACTAATTAGCAGGCTGGCCCCACCTGTCATAGGCTCAGGGGGGAAGTCAACCTGGGCCCACGCGTCAGTCCACGGTCAAAAAGTGGTCAAACTCGCCAGTGTTTAGCCGCCGGCGAGGCCAGACGCGGTGGAGGGGCTCGGGTTTTGCACTCCGGCAACCAAAAGGACGGCGGAGACCATCTACGTGATGCGGGGAGTGAGCCGCGTCGAGTGGTGGCAGCAGGTGGAGCTGGGGTGGCCGAAGACGACGACAGCGAGCACGTCCGCGGCGGCCGGAGTTCGGGCGAGGTTGAACTAGTCGCTAGCAGGCACGGCGAGGGGCGTGCGGGGGTGCTACGGGCTCCTGCGAGTGCGTTGAAGACGATGGCGTGCTCGGTTGCCACCCAACATGGCTGTGGCCACGACGGCGACATGCGGTGGCGGTGTCGTGCTTCGGCTCCGATGGCCATGGTGGTTAGAGGACGCGGACGAGCACGGGGAGAGGGGGAAACGGTGGCGGAGCTCACAGCGATCACGAAGAGGGGCTCGGCTTGCTCGGAGATGGCTTGGCGACGGCAAATCCATCGATGGAGTCCGGCGGCTGTGCTCGGGGAAGACGACTCGTGGCGGCGATGTGGGGCTCCCGCGGTGGTGTGGCTCGGGGTGGAAGGAAGAGGGGGTCAAGGCGGAGCCTCTGGGCCGGTCAGAGAGGCGAGGGAGAGGTGGTGGCCGCGGTGGTGCTTGTCGGCGGCGACGGCTGCGCTCGGCAAGGGATGGGAAGAGAACCAGAGGAGGGAGAGGGGCACGGGGAGAGTGGGGAGAATGAGAGGGGGACGTGGGGGAGTGCGTGGCACTCGTAGGCGTGTCCGAGGCGTCGGCGGAAGCAAGAGGTGGCCGGCGTGTGGCCGCGGGCGCCGGCCACGCGCCTCTCATCCTCCCGGCGAGAGGAGGAGGACGACTGGCAGGGGCCAGTGGGCTGGGCCGAGATGGGCCAGGCCAGGCGATAGGTATGTCCTCTAACTCTCTCTCTTTCTGTTTGCTTTTATTTATTTCCCGCTATGTGTATTGAAATAGAATAAATACTATTTCATTTCCAAAAACTCTGGAAATATTCAGAGACACATTTGGGAATATTCCCAACTGCCTAAAAATGCTTCCAAGATTATTTGAGCACTTTAAATTATTTATAGCATTTAAAATGCCCAAATTCAAATACTTATGGCTTGTTCAAAAAATCCAGAATGGCTCCATAAATTGCAAGACCATTTTTGGTAGAGGTTTTAGTCAAGACCAAAAATGGTGGGCTTTTATGAAGGGCATTTTGGGTTCATTGAAATTCCAATTGTTGGAAATTAGCATTTTCAGGGGGGTGTTGGGGTTGATTAGGCCCCATTTCAAGTTTAAGAGAAATTTAAACATGATGCACAAATTCAACCGACCCTAATGCATGACTAAAAGCAGGGATGTGACAACTCACCCCCACTCAAAAGAATCTCGTCCCGAGATTTAGGATCCTCCGGGAAGAAGGTGGGGTACTCGAGTCGAAGACGATCCTCCCTTTCCCAAGTGGCTTCCTTCTCGGAATGCTGTGACCATTGAACCTTGAGAAACTTGATATTATGGCGTCGAGTGGTACGCTCGGCTTGATCAAGGATACGAACGGGATATTCCCGATATGAGAGGTTATCTTGTAGATCAAGCGTTTCGTGGTCCACTCCACGGATAGGATCCGTGAAGCAACGCCCGAGTTGAGAAACGTGGAAGACATCGTGAACTCTGGAAAGATGCGAAGGTAGTTCCAATTGGTAGGCAACTTCTCCTTGTTTGGCAAGAATGCGAAAGGGTCCAATGTAACGAGGAGCCAATTTGCCTTTGATACCGAAACGATGGGTTCCCTTTAATGGAGTAACCCGAAGGTAAGCCTTCTCGCCGACTTCATAAGTCATGAGCTTATGTTTATGATCATATTGGCTCTTTTGACGAGATTGGGCCGTTTTCAATTTCTCACGAATAACACGAACCTGCTCTTCTGCTTCTTGAATCATATCCGGGCCAAAGAGTTGTCTTTCCCCGGTTTCTGACCAGTTAAGAGGCGTTCGACATTTTCGTCCATAGAGAACTTCGAAAGGAGCTTTGCCCAAACTAGCTTGATAACTATTGTTATAAGCAAACTCCGCGAATGGAAGGCATTTCTCCCAACCCATTCCGAATGAGATGATAGAAGCTCGGAGCATATCTTCCAGAATTTGATTGACTCGCTCTACTTGACCACTTGATTGAGGATGGAAGGCGGTGCTAAAAGAGAGACGAGTTCCCATGGAATTTTGGAAACTTTCCCAAAATCGAGAGGTGAAGAGACTCCCACGGTCTGAGTTAATTTCCAATGGGACACCATGAAGAGACACTATTCGGGAGATGTATAAATCAGCTAGCTGGCTAGCGGTGATACTCTCGCGAACAGGTAGGAAATGGGCTACTTTGGAAAGACGGTCGATCACGACGAAGATGGCATTATTCCCTCTCTTGGTCCTGGGAAACCCAGTAATGAAATCCATACTGATTTTATCCCATTTCCACTCAGGAATAGCCAAAGGTTGAAGGGTGCCAGCAGGCCGCTGATGCTCTACTTTAACACGATGACAAACATCGCAATTAGCAATGTATTGAGCGATTTCTCTCTTCATCCTAGTCCACCAAAACCTCTGGCGTAGGTCTTGATACATTTTAGTACTACCGGGATGAATGGTGAGAGGGGATTCATGAGCTTCCTTAAGGATCAGCCGCCTCAGGTTTCGTGCCTTGGGAACCACTAAGCGGTTTCCAAAGTATACGACACCTTGATCATCAACGGAGAAACAATTCACGACTCCTTTCTTAATGTTTCTCCTAATACGGGAGATTCCCAGATCTACCTTCTGTGCCTTGATGATCTGATCTGTAAGGGTAGGTTTCGCCACCAGGGTGGATAGGAATCCTCGAGGAACAATGTGAAGATTGAGCTTACGAAATTCCTCGTGGAGAAGTGGTTGACTTTGTTGTAACATCAGGTTGTTACAATAAGATTTACGACTTAGCGCATCAGCCATGACATTGGCTTTGCCCGGGGTGTAAGTTATTCCTAAGTCGTAATCTGAGATCAACTCGACCCAACGTCTTTGCCTGAGATTCAAATCTGGTTGGGTGAAGATATATTTCAAACTTTGGTGATTGGTGAAGATCTTGCAACGATTACCGAGGAGGTAATGTCGCCAAGTTTTGAGTGCATGGACTACAACTGCAAGCTCTAGATCATGTGTGGGATAGTTTTCCTCATGTGGGTGTAATTGCCGTGAAGCATAGGCAATTACCTGACAATGTTGCATGAGTATGCAACCTAGTCCTTGTCGCGAGGCGTCGCAATAGATAATAAAGTCCTTGGAGAAATCTGGTGGTACCAGTACGGGAGCAGATGTTAGGCATCTTTTCAGTTCCTGAAAGCTGAACTCGCACTGTGGAGTCCACTCGAACTTTTTATCTTTCTTGAGGAGTTCAGTTAGAGGTTTAGCAACCTTGGAGAAATTCTCGATGAAGCGGCGGCAATAGCTCCATAAGCCAAGGAAGCTCCGAACTTGCTTGACCGTCTCAAGTGGAGTCCAATCAAGGATGGCCTGAACTCGCTCGGGATTGACAGCAATACCCTTACCAGAGATTACATGGCCTAAATAGGTCACTTCTGGCAACCAAAATTCATGCTTGGAGAATTTGGCATAAAGGCGATGCTCTCAAAGTTTCCTCAATACCAGCCTTAGATGTTCGGCATGTTCCTCTTCATTCTTGGAGTAGATTAGTATGTCATCGAGGTAAACTACGACGAATTTATCCAAATACTCCATGAAGACCGAGTTCATTAACCGAGAGAAGGTGTCTGGGGCATTGGTTAAACCAAAGGACATAATGGTGTACTCGTATTGGCCATAATGAGTAACAAAGGCCATTTTGGGGATGTCCCCATTTCTGATTTTGATTTTATGGTAGCCCAACCTCAAATCCATCTTGGAAAAGACTGAGGATCCAGCGAGCTGGTCATACAGATCGTTGATCCTGGGAAGCGGATACTTGTTCTTGATAGTGACCAAGTTGACAGGTCGGTAATCTACAACCATCCAATCCGTTCCATCCTTCTTCTTGACAAAGAGGACGGGGCAAGCCCAAGGAGAGGAACTAGGACGGATGAAACCCTTTTTCAAGGACTCATCGAGTTGGTTCTCAAGCTCGGCTAGTTCTAAGGGTGCCATCTTATAGGGTCTTCTAGAAATTGGAATGGTTCCTGGAACAAGGTCTATCACAAACTCGACATCCCTGTCAGGTGGAACACCTGGCAGTTCTTCTGGAAAGACATCCGGAAAGTCTCAGACTACCGGAACATCCTCAAGGTCTGGAAGGGGGTTGGCATTTAGGGAGTAAAGCTGGCGCTTGGCCACTCGAGTTAAGACATTGACTGTATTGCCCGATGGATGAGTAAGTTGAATGGTTCTAGTGGCACAATCAATCTTAGCATAATGAGCTGACATCCAGTCCATACCCAAGATGATGTTTATGTCCGAGGACTTGAGAGCTACTAAGGATGCAAGGAAGACAAGTCTATCGACAAGAATTTCGTTCCCATGGCTTACTCTAGAAGTTTGCCATTTGGAACCCAGAGTTTGAATTACCATGGAAGTGGGCATGTCACAGAATGTTGTGTTATGCAATCGAGCATAGTTCTCGGATATGAATGAATGAGATGCTCCAGTATCGAAAAGAACAGATGCCGGATGGCAATTAACAAGGAGCGTACCAAGGACGACATTAGGATCCTCATGAGCCTCCTCGGCTAAGACATAGTTGACATGGCCACGTGCAGTGGTGGCCGGCTTGGCGTAGAATGTCTTTCCCGCTGGCTTACCATGGCCAACGGACTTTCCAGACTGATTGGGGTTGTTTTTCTGAGGACACTCTCGGCTATAATGACCCGGCTCTCCACACTTGAAACATGTCACAACATTGGGGCATGGAGCAGCATTAGCAGCGGGGCCACCATAGGGCTTGGGCGGTGCAAACTGCTGGTTGGGACGAGGCGCCTCAAAGGATGGACTTGGAATGAACCTAGGTGGCAGTGCCGTGCTTGGAATCCACACCCGGCGCTTCTGAGCCCCAGAGCCGGATGAAGAGCCAAAATCACGTGAGTGCTTGCGTGAAGCGTCATAGTCAGACTGGCCTGACTCAGCACTGATGGCCTTATTGACCAACTTCTGAAAGGAGGTGCACTCGTGCAGACGAAGATCGTGGGAAGCTCAGGGCTAAGTCCCTTGCGGAACCTTGCCTACTTCTTAGCATCGGTAGATACTTCTTCAGGAGCATATCAAGCCAGATTCCCAAATTCACGACTATATGCATCCACAGTCAGTCTTCCTTGGGTGAAATTGCAGAACTCTTCCCTCTTGCGATCTATCAGACCTTCCGGAATGTGATGCTCATGGAAAGCCTCACTGAATTCAGCCCAAGTAGTGATTTGGCCGACCGGGCGCATAGCTTCAAAGTTTTCCCACCAAAGGCTAGCAGGGCCTTCAAGGTGATAGGCAGCATAAGTAACCTTGTCAGCTTCAGCTATGTTGGCAGAACGTAGCTTGTGGGTGATGCTGCGAAGCCAGTCATCTGCGTCGAGGGGCTCGACGGAATGGTTAAACTTTGGTGGGTACAGCTTGATGAAGTCATTGATTGACACCAAGTCATTTTGCTGATGGCGTGCAGTGTTCTGTTCAATCCGGTCCAACAAGCGGTTAGTCTCACGCTTGTTTCTTTCCACCTCCAGCATCACTTCGGCCAGAGAAGGCGGGTGAGGCAGATTTTCACCCCTAGCTGCACTGGCTTCCCCCTGCTCTGGGGCAGCAGGGTTGCTGCGGGTGTTGACCATCCTAGGAGAAAAACGGTTTAGATAAGGATGGCACAAAATTAGCAAAGAAGTGCAGAATGTAATGGATAACATGGAATGCTAAGATGTTCATTGCACGACATGGTAATATAAAAGGGAAAATTTTGTTTTGCCACTCTAGATTTTGCCAATTTTCCTTATGTCACTCTAGATTTTGACATTTCACTTTTGCCATTCTTAGTTTTTGACAATTATCACAATTGCCATTCCCGTGGCAAAAGCAAAAAAATTAGAGTGGCAATTGTGATATTTGTCAAAAGCTAAGAGTGGAAAAATGAAATAAAATTATTTTGCTTTTGCCATAGAATGGCAATTGTGATAATTGTTAAAATCTAAGAGTGGCAAAAGTGAAATGTTAAAATCTAGAGTGGCATAAGAAAAATTGGCAAAATCTAGAGTGGCAAAAACAAAATTTTCCCAATATAGAAACTGCCATATATATACCATTGGTCATACACACCGTACATAGTTTAGTACAAGCCCAGGCTAGAGTACAACTATGGTGAAAGACATTACATCTCATCGAAGGCATTCCAAGCTCCTATACATTATTTTCCTACACCTTCGGAGCGTGATACACACCAAGTCATATCCCACGGTCACGCAGGACTATGGAGAATACAACTGCTACAATACTAGTGAAAGTACTACTAGCTCAGACGGCTCCATAGTAATCCTCATAGAAGTCGCCACCAAAACCTGGAAGTGGAACATGATCATCTGGGAACAGACGGTCCTACGGAGCCTGCGGACCAAAGGGACTCGGATGTGGCCTTGGTCCCATAGGTGGTGGCAGACAGGGACCACGAGGAGGGGTGATGCCTCCCACATCGCGCCACTCCATACAATCTGGCAATCCAGACCGTACAGGGTACAGATCCCTCAGATCCATCTATCCTGCCTGTACCGCTAGTGCAAACTGAGTCAAAGTGGCCCAGTGATCAGCACGAGAGTTAAAAAGCTCCATACGCATGGCCCGATTTTCGCGGTCCTTATCCTCGAGCATCTCGGCAGTGGTGCGGAGTAGTGACTCCTCATGTGTGGGGTCAGCACAGATAGCCTGGAGATACCCTTGCGCTCCCGGAAGTGAAGCTGGCATATAACGGAAGTCGGTGTTTCGAAGCAGGCCAGTCCGGACTCGCATGATGGTCATCATGGAATAGGCAGCATCCTGCACAGCCATCTCAACAGTAACCCCGAGTCCATAGGAACAGTGAAGGGGCTTAGTGGCTCCAGGATAAGAGGGATATATCCTGATGGTACAGAGGTACTAGCTCTGGTTGAAGTCTCTGAACTGCTCTTTGATAGTGTATTCGGGATACCAATGGTAACCCGTCTCGATCATTACCTGGACTAACATAGCAGTATGACCGGGCACATCGAGGCACCGGGTCAGGCGAACCACTTGGTTTTGAGCACGAGTGGCCATATGAAAGCACAACCACAATGCAAAGACATTAGAATTTCTAGGGAAATTGGACAGCATAACAGCTATAAATGCTCAGAAAAGGATTTGAGACATCCACAACAGTTTGCAATACCACTCAACAACACCATATCAAGGTTCTGATTCAACTGACAACATACTAAAAGTAGTAGAAACTGTACTGAGGCTTGTAACAACAATCCTATAAGCTACTACGGATTAGTAACACGTGAACCTGATAGAAGAAGAGAGCCTAGTCCTTAACCCACGTTGAATGAGAAGAGAATGACTCAGATCAGAGGGCATAAGGTAAAGGAGTAAAAGAGCCTTACGTTTCCTCACACTATCAATTCCCCTACATATAGCTAAAGCATTTCTAGACTCGACATCGACCAGTTTGGCTCAACGAACCTACAGGCAGTCCGGCTCTGATGCCAACGCTGTCAGGACCCCGATTCCAAGTCACATCGATCTAGCCGGTAACACCTCATATCACATTGCGGCCTCATGCACGGTATCCCCACGGGTGTCACCTTACCATGGACCGGGACCGTTTGCGCCTTTTGGCTCACATATATGATAGTGTCGCTAGCATCCATATGACAGAGAACCCGGGCCGACATGGCTAGTCGTGAACCCAAAGCGGCACAGACCTATGGAGACAGGCATACATGAATCACATCGAGCATGTCGGTCATCAGCAAGCGAATCTGGGCTGTAGCACTGGGCTAACAGGACTCCGGATGTCACCGCGTGACATTTCCCCGAAGGGACAGACATAGGAACGAAGTGAAACACATGCCGGCCAGTCAAGTGTCCTGAGCAGTAGTGCTGGGCTAGCAGGACTCCGGTGAACCGGGCTGTAGCGGACTACTATGGCTCGAGGAACACTAGACTACATTTCCCCATAAGAAAGGCTGCCAAGGATAAACAACTAGATTGTCGGATCCCACTCATACCAAGCATTTCAATCATACACACAATATGCCCGATATGAGTACATACAACATGGCATCACAACAAAACTCTACAACTCAAGTACTTTATTTAAAGGCTCCAGAGAGCCATACATAACATGTTCATACAGGTAGGGATCACATGACCCGACACTCAAGTCATACAAGCATACAAGCACACGCGGAAGCAAATAGTATGAGTACAGACACTAGAAAGAAAGAAGGCTTCTCGAAGCCTGTCTATCTACATAGGGCCCTCCATGGCCCTGGATCACCACCTGGGTGACGAGTTACTCATCGACGTTGAGGTCTACATAAAACCCATCGGAGGGGGCGGTGTTGTAGTCTGAAAACAACAATTAAGCAAACATGAGTACAAAAGTACCCGCCGAACAGGGTCCGGAAGGGGAACGTCCTCCATATAAAACCATTCCGAAGGTCAGTCTTTGGACGACTTCTTCGGGGTACCAGACAGGCATCCGGTACCGGTGATGCGCCATATTTCGGCTCCGCCCACTTGATAAAGTGACCCCCTCTGTGTGCGAGGGACGAGGCAAAATAGCATTTTCCACAGCTCGAAGTGAGCCTCACAGCCCAGGAACAACTCGCAGAGAGCAACATAGACGGCGGTATGTAGAATGGAGGCAGGGGTGAAATTGTGTAATTGGAGGCCGTAGAACTCCAGGAGCCCACGGAGGAACGGATGAATTGGAAATCCAAGCCCCCTTAATAAATAAGGAACAAGGCAGACCTGCTCCCCCATAGAGGGACTGGGGAAGCTCTCCGCTTGCTCCCCGCCATTGTAGGTGGCAAGCCCGGCTCGAACGGGTACCATATACGCCGGAGGGAGAAATCCCTTAGTCTGCAGTTCGACTAATCGACTTTGTGGGACTGAACACCTCTCCCAATCACCGAGCTTAGGGCTACGGGGGCGGGAGGAGGAGCTACGGAGGTCGGCCATGTTGGAATGGATCTTTCCGAAACGCGCTCTGATGGATTCTCGCTGGGGGAGGATGGTATGGATCAGATCTAAGAATCCCCATCCCTTTAATAGACAATTTATTTATCTGGCTAGGGGGCGAATGTAAAAACGCCCTGGCGCCTCATATTCATTCGACGCGTGGGAAATAGCCCTTATTAGGCACAGAAGCCAAGAGGTCCAAACATTTATCAGACCGGACACTTCTTTACAAATGTTCGAAATATGGAGAAGAACCCGCCTTGCAATGCCGAAGACAACACTGCGCGCCGGACTCATCGTCATTGAAGCCTGGTTCGGGGGCTACTGAGGGAGTCCTGGATTAGGGGGTATCCGGACAGCCAGATTATATCCTTTGGCTAGACAGTTGGACTATGAAGATACAAGATTGAAGACTTCGTCTCGTGTCCGGATGGGACTCTACTTGGCAGTACGGATATGGATATGTCCTTCTTTGTAACCGACCTTGTGTAACCCTAGCCCCCTCCGGTGTCTATATAAACCGGAGGGTTTTAGTCCCTAGGACAACATACAATCATACCATAGGCTAGCTTCTAGGGTTTAGCCTCTCCGATCTCGTGGTAGATCAACTCTTGTAATACTCATATCATCAAGAATAAATCAAGCAGGACGTAGGGTTTTACCTCCATCAAGAGGGCCCGAACCTGGGTAAAACATCGTGTCCCCTACCTCCTGTTACCATCCGCCTTAGACGCACAGTTCGGGACCCCCACCCGAGATCCACTGGTTTTGACACCGACACTCACCATGCTTTTTTGCATCCTGTGATATTCCAATTGTTGTGAATCAAACACCCAGATTGGCAGAAATCATGTGTTCTTAAATTCTTTGTTTTGCACGTGCATTCCTATCCTATTCCTGTCTATTTCCTATCCCAGCATTGTTAGAATCCTCAAATTCAAACACGCCCTTACTCAATTACTTTTGTTACAGATATGTGTCAAAGGAAACCTTGTGTGGTTTGTCCTGCTCCTGCGGCGCTATGTTCCACCATAGCTCAGCTGCTCCAACGACGGAAGGGTTCACCACAGTAGGGATCCGCTCTCCAGACTGTCTTTCGCCGCCTTAGATCTTCTTACCCACCGCCGGCAGCCATGGCAAATGCATTACCATCATCAACTGAGCAGATAACCTTGAGGACTACACGGGTCCGCAAGAGAGGTCGCACTCTTCCATGTCTACTTACGTCATGCATCACTTAATATGATAACATGCTACATTATCGTTGTGTTCACCTATTAGACTCTGAGTCAGGTCCAAACTAATGCTGAAATTTTAATTTTTAAATGGTTGTGGGGTACATATTGGTGCAGCAATCAGTACTATCTGTCTACTATCTGGTTAATCTCCGGTGTCTACTATGAGTTTCATGTTGGGTGCAAACAAACATTAAAGGAATCATTATCTGTATTTTTTTAACTAAAGCTATTATCTTCCTGCTATCATTGGTTTTGGGTCTATCCACAGTTTGCTACCATCACTCTGGATTTGTGCATGCACTCCTTACATAATCTCACTATGTTTTATTCCTATGCATGCCAGTTATTGTACACAATGGAACTGATCATGTAGAGCAAAAGAGACGAGCCTTGCGTGGCAATAAAATTTCATGCAGACGTCGTTCCATGGTGGGCGCAAAGGCAGCCCCCCTCCACTCATTTCGGATCGTAATCAAGAGGAAGATAACTGTTCTGAGGGGGATTTAGAAGGAGAAGACCACTCCTATTTACCCCATGAGGTCTTCGCTCTAACTTGGCATGCTGATGTTGGTAATATCATGCATATGGTGCCTTGCATTGCTTACTGTATACATTAAAGATGTCATCTGCTTAGTTTAGACATGCTTTGTGTCAATGCCATCTGTTTAGTTACTTTGTCGTATATGTGAATCATGCAATGCCATCTTGTCTAGCCAGACATCATATATGTGAATTTTGCAATGCCACCCTGGTTAGCCAGTCATTTTATATGTGAATTATATTATGCCATCATTTTTTTATTACATGTTAAATTTGTCAACAATTTTAGTACATTCAATTACTCTTCCTGTGCACCAACCATTCGGCACGGTCATGGAAAAATCTGGAGTGGAAACAAGGTCTTCAGAGCAGACAATGCTATCTGATGAAGCGCATGTCTTGCTGGTTACCGATAGCTCCTCAGAGGCGGATTCAGATACAGATGACCAGTCATATTCCCCTCCCGAGGTGCATGCCCTAACTTGGCAGGGTTATGTTGTTCATATCGTGCGTATGGTATCTTGCATTGCTATGTCATTTGCTTAGTTTAGACATGCTTTGTGTGGATGCCACCTGTTTAGTGTCTAATTACCATATATGTGAATTATGCAATGCCATGTTGTTGCAAGACATTATATATGTGAATTATGCAATGTTATCTTGTTGCAAGGCATTATGTATGTAAATTATGCAATGCCATGCTGTTTAGGCAAGCGTCATATATGTGAATTATATCATGCCGTCCTTTTTTGTATTTCTCATTGCTTTTGTCGACAATGTTTGTATATTCAACTGCTCTTCCTGTGCATCAGCCATTTGAATTGGTGATGGAGAAATCTGGAGTGAAAACAAGGTCTTCAGAGCAGACAAATGCTACCTGCTGAAGCAGATATCTTGCTGGTTACAGATAGCTCTTCAGAGGAGGATTCAGAGGCAGATGACCAGTCCTATTATCCCCCTGAGGTGTGTGCTCAAAATTGGCAGGGTTATATTACTCATATAATGCATATGTTGTATTGCAATGCTTAGTTTTTACATCATATACACAATATTTAATGCCATCCCCTTAGTTGACACATCATATATGCGATTGCCCTCTTCTCACTTCCTTAGTATATAAATCATATATTTGAATTATGTCATGCCATGATGTTTACATAGACAACATGTATCTGAATTATGGCATGCCAACCCATTTTCTAAAGACATAATATAGTTATATCATTTCATCCTGTTTACATAGTCATCATATTTTAAATTATGTCATTCTATCCGTGAATTATATCATGCCATCATGTTTCCATCGATGGCATGTTTGTGATTTATGGCATGCCAACCACTTTAATAGACACATCGTATAGTTATATCATGTCATCCTGTTTACATAGTTATCATGTTTTGAAGTATGTCATTCTATCCTATTTAGTTAGTCATCATACATGTGAAATTGTGTCATGCTATCCTGTTTAATTAGCCATCATATATGTGAAATTATGTCATGCTATTTTGTTTGCTTAGCATAAATGTGAATTATTTCATGCCCTGTTTTCTTCCCTACTATCCATTGCACCTGTCTATCTTACAATGTTTGTACATTCAATTACTTTTCTTGTTTATCAGCCATTTCAATTGGAGGGAGTGATGGCAGTATCTGTGGGAGTAAAAACACGGTCTTCAGAAAAGATTGTGCTACCTGTCGATGCAGATAGAACCACGGTTGTACTTGCCCAAGAACCAGCCCCACCACACATAACCCACACTGATGCAGATTGTACCCCTACCCAGTTGGACAGAGAACCAGCTACACCCCTTCTAACCCCAACCCCAGCAGATAGACACCCAGTTCTCATTGACGCAGCACCGTCTCCACCACAGAGCACCCAAACACGAGCAGTTAGTAAGGCAACTGCAGTGCCCAAATCATGAGGACCACCACTCCGAACCCGAAGTCAACGCTTAAAGCAGAAGAAGAATTGTTCTCAGGTCAGGTTCCGTAGCTATGGTTCATACTACTTTGCTCTTGCATCACTGTATTTACTGATACCAACTAATTTCAAATTTGAAGGATGCAATTGAAACTCCAATGGCGCAACAGGTATGTTCTAAACCTGTTTCTTCAACGTGTTTAGTTGTTTGCTGTTGTAACTTGCTCTATGTTGATTTCAGTTTCAATTGAATAAATAGTTATGTTCTCATGCCATGCACATTACAAGTGTTGTTATTGCTGTATAGTTTCCCACACTTATATTCTGTCTATGCTGCTTTGTCTTAAATACATATGATTCGAACTGTATCTATCTTGATTTTGGCAACATAAACTAGAATGATATAGACCATACAGTGACCATACTACATAGATATATGTTTGTTTCATGTTGTTATCCTGTCCACCTTACTACTGAACTGGTCTACCAAAATGAGTTTCATATACTACATTGTAAACCTGGGATGTGTTTGTTTGTTTCTCTTTTAGAACGCGGATAAAATATTGGAGAAGAGTACCCTGTTATGCAATGGTAAAGGAAGTAATGTAGATAAGGTTCAAGATAGTGAGACATCCATGTTGATCTCCAGGAAAGCTGATAAAAACTATATTGAAGACACTGAGACAACCCCAAAGTCCTGTCTTGATGTAGTGTTCGAGTTACTGGCTACCACTGCTGGCACCAGCTCTTCGAACTCGTTGCCTGAATCAGTTCGGCTTCTTGAGTCTCAACTTCAAGTTGAAAGACATCGATCAGATGTTATGCGACAGGAAGCCGAAGGACTGAGGAAGTCCCTCCAGAATTCAGATGCATACATTCTGGTGCAACAGCAAGCGCTGGAGGACTTAAGCGCCAAACAAGAGAAAGTTAATAAGCTTGCTAAGCATCTTGCCAGCATTATGGGTACCCAGGATATTGTTTCTTGAGCTCTTTTGAAGTGGTTTCAGTTCTGGACTTGTTTTGCTGCGGCGTTTATATGCTGTTGTGTTCACTATATTTGCACTGGTGGCGAACTTTGATGCCCAGTGGATGTAATATGTGTAATAGCCGTGATAGCCTAGTGTAAGTTGCTTGCTTATTTATTTCCTTGTTGTCTTATTTATTTGTTTGCTTGTAGTTAGTGTAGTTCTTTTTCTGCGGTTTGCTAGTGGCGGCAATAACCTATTTTTAAAAAAACTAGGCCACAATAACCATGGGCTAATATTTACTATAGTGACACTTGGCCTCCTACGGGCCGTAGAAACAGTGGGCCTTCTACGGGCCGTAGAAATAGTGGGCCTTCTACGGGCCATAGAAACAATGGGCCTTCTACGGGTCGTATCATCAATGGGCCTTATACGGGCCATATGATCGATTGGCCAAACATGGGCCAAACAGACCGCATTCTGGCCGTAAACGGGCTAGAGTTGGAATCGTCCGTTCATGGGCCGACCATAACGGGCCATCGTTAATAGGTCGTATTTGCTGATGCTATGAAAACGGCCCAACGTATTAACGGACCACAAACGGGCCGACTGTAACCACGGGCTGAATTTGGCCCACAAGCAGAAAATGACAGTAACGGGCTGTAAGTAAACGAATGCTGGAAAATAGCCCAAGAATAAATAGGCTCTGAGAAGGCCGAAAGATAACATGGGATGGAAACGGCCCAACGGAATAACGGGCCATTAATGGGTATAAAGTGATACACTGTTCTTTACGGGCCAGTTTCACCACGGGCCGTTAATGGGTGTAAAGTGATACACTGTTCATTACGGGCCAGTTTCACCATGGGCCATTAATAGGCCAAGAGTTACATAGGGCCTCATATGGGCCGAAAGACGTCATGGGCCATACATGGGCCAGAAGTGAAAATGGGTTGGAATCATATTGGATGGCCCAGATGACGCTACTGGGCCTAATTGGAATAGGGCGTAACGGGCCTTGGGTTAGTGGGCTGTAAATAGGCTATATGCGAACAGGCCGTTAACAGGCTTTCTATGGGCCGGCCCGCCACCTTTTGACCAAGTCAAACGGGTTGGCCTTTTCACAGGAATGGGCCTCTGTTGGGCCGTGCCACGTGTCGACATATCATAGGCGCCTTCTATCCAATGAGTGGATGACATCTATCCCAGCGATGAGCCGACACGTGTTTCCTCCAGCCAATCATGATTTTACACGTGGAAAATCCCCATTGGTCGGGGCTGTTAACGGGTTATCGGATCCAAGACCCGACCCGATAGCTTAACGGTGTTCCGTTACGGTGGATGCCACGTGTCGATCACCCTTGACGAAAACACTTCTGTGACGCGTGATTTATCATCATGGAAGTGGACACTTCCGTGATGATAATTTTGGTAATGTCATGGAACACTTCTACGATAGCACAGGTATGACTATCTTGATTCTGTCATAAAATCGTCATGGATGTACATGCCTGACAGAAAACGCGACCTACTATGACAAACACGTATGATCACGGAAGTGTATTTTTTTAGCGCGCGTTGTCCCAAGCTCGATCATTCCTGATGAGTATCAACAAGAGGAGTGACGAGCCGATCAGCGTGCCCAGCAGCGCCGCGAGGAACAACCGTAGCGGCACCAAGAACACCTCCTCGCCGAAGGAGCTCGGTTCGATCTCGCCCAAACCGAAGAGGTAGTAGAGCGGCATTGTCTTTGTGCGTTGGAGGAGAGCCACGCTGCCATCTTTTATACCCCAACCCTAGTGTATGGTGAGCGAGGTCCAGGAAAACAGCTCGTCGCCGATCACTGGCATCCAGGAGGCGAATCCACGAGCAGTGCCGACAAGGTGCTGGCCCGCGACGTGAGTGCTAGCTGCACCAGCACCGTGCACGCCGCGCACTATGGCTCTAGGGTCCTCATCACCCTAGGAGCTAGATGCGCGCTGCACCCAACCGCACGTGGAGCACTAGCGTAGGAGAAGCAGCCAGTCGAAGGTAGAAGAAGGAGGCTGCCAGTGGGCCCTAGACCCACGTGACAACAGGTGAAACCACTATTCATTGGGGTACATCTAGCATTTTTTCGGGAGTTTGATCTCGAGTGCCTCTAGCGGTGGATATATCCAGGTTTGCCATGTCCCTCCCCGGGTGTACCAATTATCGGTGCCCTAGCTCGTTTGAATTTAACCAAATGGTTAAAAATTAACCCCGAGGTTTTTCCCCGAAGTGGTTATTCTTTCATTTGTGTTGTAACCCTAGGAATCTCCAGGACGAGAATCTTTTTAAGGGGGGAAGGTTTGTAATAGCCCCAAAATTGGGTTATCAATTTTTGTGTTATTATTCATTCCTGGCACTCATTTTCAAAATCTTTCTCCTGAGTTTGCTGGATGACTTTGACTATTCTTGTCAATTTCAACCTTTCAAAACCTTGCTCATGTCTTTGTCAGTGGGCAAGACCTCACTTGCATCATCTCAAACCCTCTCAAACCCCAATTCCAATTTTTTGGAATTTGAATATGCCCTTTGTGAATACAAAGGATTCATCATTTTCTTTGGTCTGTTGATCATCCCATTTGTTCCTAGAGACCCTCCTATCCTTCTAAACCTTGGATATGCAAAACTATTGCTAAGTCCCATGCAATATTTTTGAATTATGATTTATTCCTTTTCTTGCCTTTCTAAGGAATAAAATCCAAAGGCATAGCTAGCCATCTCCTAAATTCATGAGAATTGGTGGAGTTGGTATTTATGCCTAATCCAAGCTCTGGCAAAGATATTGGCCATAATTAAATAAGGGAAATTGCCTTTTCCTATTTTAAGCCAATATTACATTTTTGCCATTTTCCGAAGGAGCTACCATTTTTATAGCAAGGAAATTCACAAATAGTTTGTGGAGCTTGTACTTGCTATATCTTCACCATTTCCATCCAAACCCATGCCCCAAAGTTCATAATGATCCAATGCAAGTTTCTGCCTTATCTGATATTTTTGCAAAGGAATTGCTTGAACCCTTGATCCATTTGACCTCAAATTTGGCAGGGTGATTAACATTAATAAATCCCCCTATATACCAAAAATCAGCTCAATCCATCTATCCAATCTTCCTTGGCAATTTTCTCAAGTTTCTGTTCAGATTGCTTGTCTGTGAAGGAAGTACCCTCATAGATGATCAAAATGAGCTGAAACTTTACCATCAGTATCCTATGATCGTATTACCACCCTCCACCAAAATTTAGCTCATTCCATTGAACTATGTGAGCACAGGAGCAATTCTTGGTTTCTGTCCAATTTTTCAGTTTGTGAAGCAAGTGCATCTTATCTTGCTTCATTATGGCTGAAACTTTTCCCAGGCCTTCCCATATCCATATAACCTATCTCCACAAGATTTTGGTTCATTCCAGTTAGCCATTTGCCTTGAGGATTTTTCTCAAGTTTCTGGGTAGAAATAATAGCTGGGAAGGATGTACCATTTTTGCAAGCCCATTTGGTATGAAATTTGTATGGCATCATGGTATGTCCAAATCATCAAGCTTTGCCAAGTTTTAGCCCAATCTAACACTCCTAGTGAGTGCTCCTTCATCATTTGATTTCTGGGTCAGGTTTAGCAGTTATACGACAACCATGTTAAATACCTGATCAAATGACCTCATAATTCCCAGGATCATAGTCCTTTCTACCCTAAGCCTCCCAGACAGCAAATTTACCTTTTAACCTCTGGTTTTATCTCTAGAATGTGTTCAAGTTTGCAACAGCAAACTTGTGGAGCTTGGTTTACTCAGCTCAATTTGTCTCTGCCCGTTTCTTTACCGTAGTAACATTCTGTCTTCGAAGGACTACGCGGTAGATATGAGCTGGCATCAGTAAAAACTCCAGAGGGGCCTTGTCCGTGGTGATCACAAGTGTAGCCAGCCCAAAACAGTGCTCTAGCCACTGTTCCCGTTGGCATCGCTGCTCCGACCGGCTCTGGCCTCGCCATTAATGTCCTACAGTTCCCCCTCGCCGTCGTCTTCCACCTGGACCTCTTGCCCCCTCTGTTTTCTTCTCCGGCAAGCAGTGCGCTAGTGTGGCCATCGTCTTCTTCCTTGCTCATGTCCTCTACTCCCTCTCGTCCGCGAGCGTCGCTCGTCTCTATGACCCCTGGCGCTCGTCCACTTCGCCCTCGTCACCTTACCCCTCCTCCCCGTGACTGCTGCGACCGCAGAGCCATGGTCGGACTCGCTCGGCGGCGACCGGCTCGGGTGCCCTCGCCTCGGCTATTTATGGAGTCCGAGACCCCCTCAGAGCTTGTCAGAAGCTTCCCCATCCACCTCTATGCCTCCCCGCGCTCTTCATTTCTCCCGGAGTCGCTCCCCAACCTCCACCACCGCCGTGGTCGTCGTCTCAGGACCCGCTCAATTCCGATGATCCCGAGCCTTCCTCTCCGTTCCCTCACCACCACTTCATCCCCCATGCTCCAGTGGAACCCCCCGTAGCCTCAGCTCTTTCCCGCCTCCACCGTAGCCCTCACTTCACCGGCGACCGAAACTCCTTCCCGCCGTGAGCTCAACTGCGGCTAGTCCGGCGCTCGTCGGTGGCGGAGGTTACCACCCCGAGATGCGCCTCTTCATTCTGAGCCTCTGGGTAGGTCGGCCGTCACGAGCAGTGGCCAGAGTCGCCGGCGATCGCCGTCGGTGCAATCCCCTCTCTCTGTCTCGCTCGATCCCGAGCAGGAGGAAGAATAAGCCAGGCCAGACGGGCCCCCTTCCCATGCGGTCCCACCTGTCGGTGACCGTAGGGCCTGGCCCAGCGCCACGTTAGTTAAGTGGCGGCGCCTCTGCCGGGAATCCATTTTCCCGCACTGAAAACGTATTCTTCCCTGAGTATGTTTCCCAGGTTAGAAAGTGTATTCTTTTGTTCTTTTAGACAAAAATACGTTTTCACTTCTCTGAAGGCGTATTCTCAGAAAGGCGCTTCCTCCTTTTCAGCTCAGCCGGCCAAAGTGCTTATTTTGTGAATGTTCACTGCTTTAGTTGCTTTTCTCCCTAAAAAGTGAACGGCCACAACTTTGCGCTCGTAACTCTGATTGAGGTGATTCCAGCCCTCACTTTCTCATAACTCTGATGGGAATGCCTTAATGCGATGTCGTGCCTCTCGCCTGTGCCTCCAACGAGGGAAGGTTATGGGCGCGCGCTACCCTGATCAGGTAGGCGTACATAAGCCTTGTGTGCCCGGGTTTGGTTTTGAGCTCATGTCCCCATTTGGGACCGTTTTGTTTTGCCACGACGGTGGCCGCTGGTGTCTTTGGTAGGCAAGGGGCCACCCAGGACTAGCCCAGTGGGGAGTGAGTCGGAGTGATCGGGAGAGTGTCATGGCAGTAGGTCGGTTTCGTTAGAATGCCATTGGTCCACCCGAATGGGATGACGTGCCCATGGGTTATGTGGTGTGGGTACAGTGCTCTACCTCTGCAGAGTGTTTAAAAAGTCTATAGATAGCAACACGATTTGTAGTAGGTCACACTATCGGTTCTTGGTCGAAATGGAGGATAAACCTTAAATGACTAATGTGATAACAATGTGATATAAAGGATGTGGTGACTTGGACTATGAGATAGTCGTGAGGAGTCACGGTGATGTTTTTTTATGATCACGAGACGAGGTCTCGGTGAGTGTTGAACCAAGTGTGGTTCCGTTTGTGATCCGTGAGTGATCACCATTTGGTTACAAGGTAACCCATTGAACCGAGTATGGTTCCGTTTGTGATCGTGAGTGATCACCGTTCGGTTGCAAGGCAACCCGTTGGTAAGATAGTCTGAGGGACTCAGTGCACAAGTTTGGTTGCATTGCATGAGTAATATGTTTGCATTTAAGAACCATGGCAAAATAGGAGATAGTTGCATAAAGTTAACATGCTATGTCTGCATTGGATATGACTGGTAGTTTATATTCAACATAGTTTCATGATGCCATGCCATGCTTGATTGATATGCTAGATTATCCCATGAGGGAGATGATATGCTATGTTTTACTGTTGCCATGTTAGAAGCATGTTTTGATATGCCATTTTATTACCATGTTAGTAGATGCTATGACGTTGTTCATGCTTAGTTGATCTATATCATGCCATGTTTAGTAACTGATATGAGATAGGTTGTTGCATGTGCTTGGTTCTTGCTTTGTCTTCTGCTCGTTTGGATGCTATGTATTCGGTTGTCTTGCAAGTACATTCAATCTACTGACCTGGCGTGTCATGCCAGCTTGTAGGTCATACCTGGATTGTTTGATTTGTCCCGCTAGGCCGTAACCTTGCCAGTCCTGTGAGTTGTGGAGCCTAGCCAGAGTTGTTATGCTGTCAAACCAAGACTTCCACCGCCATTTAAAAGACTTCCTCCGCCATTTAAATAGCCTTAGGGCTATGCCAGATAATTGTATTCATCAATGATGTACTCTTCTATACATGTATTTGATGAATATTCTTGTACCTGGAATGCTGTATCTTGGACCTGTCGTGCGTCAAGTATTATCTTGGGCTGACGTGCGAAGGCCCCCGCTCCATGCGGATCGGGGTACCACACCCTACGCGCCACCTGACGAGGTTGCGCCGGATCCCCCAACATTGGATTCGTGTTGGAGCCAGTACAATCTTTGTCTGTGGAAGTCGAGGTCACAGGCTGAGAAAGCCAGGCAAGTGGCGTTCAAGAAGGAGATGGTGGAGGAAGAAGCTAGGTGCCAGGCGGCCTGTGAAGCCCATGATGTCGCCTGGAAAAAGGAGGCGGCGGAGCTTTGGGGGCGGGTGCATCATCGTGTCGAGGAGGTGTACGAAGATGGGTACTTTGCGAGGAAGGTCGTAGGAGTTGGGCACCTCGTCGCTGCGCGGAGGTGGGCCGATAAGATCCAGTGTGCCACCGACGAGGAGCTCCGGTGGGCGCCCAATGAAATGGCAAGATCGGCTGCGCGCACTCGCCAGCAAGAGGCAGATCGTACGTCAAGCGTTGCAAGGCAGAGTACTGCCTCCGCACTGGAAAGACGCCGCGCACCAGGGAGCTGCTGGCGAGGGGCTGCCAGAATACTGGCCCTGGGAGGGATTATTAGTTTTAGTATTGTTCGTTTTCAATTTTATGCATTGTACCTAGTAGTTAAGTATCATCACATATATGTGATGATATTATATATATATATATGTATATATATATTCTATGATGAACTAATGAACAACTAATATTACCATTGTGAATACTCTTCTCTTACCATCCACATATACAGAATGGAAAGCGTATATACACACATTGAAACATAACATATAAGAATGGAAAACAGAGTACACATATTGAAACAGAGCAATAAACAGAGCAATACTATGATTGCTGTGAATACATAGCTATCCACATCGAAACGACTTTTCAAAATAAAACGCGTCCATGAGACCATGACCAGCAGCCCTTGCCTACGGTAGCTCTTGGCTCTACCTGAACTCGTGCAGGCGTTCGTCCAAGCAGTCGACACGCTCGTGGTACATCTAGAGCGCGATCTCGAGCTCTAAGTTGGCTATTTCATCAGAGATCACTAGCTCGAGGATGCGACGGCCATGTTCCTCTACTGCGCCCAGGTGGACACCTAGGCCAAGGAGGCGGTCGAGCCTACAGACCAGCGCGTTGGCATCCAGTGGGCCGCGGACAAGGCGAACGGTGCGGTGGTCGTCCGGTGCAAGTACAGCGCGGCCGGCCTCTGGTGCAAGTATGGCGATGACGGCCTCTACCCACTCCTGGTGAGGAATGGGGGTACTGACAGGACGTGTACCCAGCTGCGATGCCGTGTCGACAGCAGGCAAGCGCCGACGGATCCGCTCTTGCTATGCAGTGCACCATGCCTCTCGCTCTGCGGCACTCCAACGGTCTCGCCATGCAGCGAGCCGCAGCCTATTGGCGCGGACACGCCTAGCTTGCTCTGCGGCGCGCCATCGATCATGTTGTGCAGCGAGCTGCAGCCTGTCGGCCCTGACATGTCTATCTTGATCCGAGGTGCTCAAGCGCCATGCGCCAAAGGTCTGCTCAACCCTGGTGATGACGCGCATCACGGCATCGTCCATCACATTGCCGGGGAGCGCCTCGGCCTCGAAGGGGCGTGGCACCTGCTCGTTTTCCTCATCGAAGAGATTGATGGCAGAGGCGGCGCTTTGGTGGGTTGTCATGCTTGGAAAAGGTGGATGTGCTACAGGCTGCGCTTGTCGCCTCCGTGCGTCGCGCGCCGCCTATGCATAATATCGCTGGGTGGCGAGAAACAGGTGAGGAAATGGCGGTAAACTGTGGCATGTTCATAAAACACAATCAATTAATGGAAACTTAGCATAGAAGGAACATCAAGCTAGCACAAGAAGTAGATGACGATCAGATGAACACAGACCACACTAGGGAACTCGTCGGTGATGAATTCATCAATCTCAAACGGTCGAATACTAGCAAGCGTTTGCCCACAACACACACGGCCTATTCCATCACAAACAGGTCGGATGGATCAACTGTATGCCACGTATCACACATTGTCAAAAAGTAATGCAATAGACCTTCTTTAACATGTGCTAAAATAAAAAAATAAAAAACAAGGACCTCGAGGTTAAATTAACTCATGGGATGGGTCGTATCAGTTATTTAATTTGACAGATATGACCCATCCTATCAGTTAATTTAACATCAACATAACTTCCCATCCAGTCACCCATCTGATGGCTGCTCCAGCCTGAACACACTTAACTTGAGAGTTTTATTACATGAGCTACTGGTGGAACAGCTAGTCCTTGCTAATATATAGGATGCCTCTTCGCATCCTTATGGCGTATCTGGATGGGCGCCCGTCCCCCAATGGCCAATAGGTGTTGTGTAGATAGAGCATATCACATACGTCTTATTAGAAGCAATTGCCTGTGTTACTATTGGTCTTCGCACACATTTCTAATACAGACTTGTTTGCTGCGTATCACACACATCTTGTTATATTGAACCATTTCTGTTCTCCTGTCTCAACGCAAACAGTTCATCCGAGTGAACCGCATGCCGTATATCGCACACACCTTCATCTGGCTGCCCGTTTCTTTTGTGTTGTCTAATCACAAATAGTTCATCCGAGTGAACTATATGATGTATATCGCACACACCTTCATCTGGCTGCCCGTTTCTTTTGTTCCTCCTCATCACAAATAGTTAATTGAACTAAACCAGATGCCCTGCATCGCACACGCAACTAAAATCTGAATAGTGTTTGATGCATCCTCCATCGCAAATTTTTTGCACCTTTTTTAACGGTTATGTTACACCACCGTTTGCGATTATTGCATAGCACACAGTTTCTTTGAAGGGTCTCTGATCATAGTGTCGTGTTAGCAGTAACCTGCAGTAGTGTACCACCATCAGACTTAAGTTTACAACTCGATCCAACAAATACTTCAGAAGAATGAGAGTTGTAAGTTAGCAAAAAATGCCCATATAGATAGACCCGCTTGAAGACTAATTTAAATGTCTCCCCTTTGTCATCGAATGACCAAAAGGGAAGAAAAAAATAAGGATTAACACCCCTGAAGAATATCATCATGAAGTCGATGGAGGAGCCCCAGCATTGTTGGGGTCATCCGTTGGAGTAGGGCCTACCGTAGTGTCGTTCAAGTCTTCATTTTCACCAGTCCCGCATGATGAAGAATAAGAGCTGGCCCCCAGCTAAGGACCTTTGACCTTCTTGAATTTCTTTGAAGGTGGATGTGGCCAGTCAAAGTACTATTGAAATTCCATCTTCTTGAGATCTTCAGCACTGTAGAGATTAGACAGAATGGCCCAGGTGCGGTCGAAGACTTCATGCAGATAATAGTGATTCTTCTTCACAATATTTTGAGTGAATTTCATGTTCTGAAAAATAGCACCAAACTGACGCTTGACCCACTTGTGGTTGCGATCAACCTTCTGATGAAGACTGAGGAGAAGCTCACGATTAGTCATCACCCTGGGAGCAGTGGCTTGAGGATTTTGCTTTGAAGCACTTGCGGCAGGGTCATGAGTGGCAGAGTCATCATTGGTGGAGTAGGATGTTGCTTTGTGAAACTGTCCATCTAATGGATGTGTGCCTTCATCAGTTACAGCAGCCTTGCCCTTCTCATCAGATGAGGAAATAGGTCGTTTGAAGACTTCAATCGGGGGCAAGTAGCTGAGATGATTTTGAAAGTCAGCCTTGTAATGAACCGAAGACCTTGATCTGAGGAATCTCATAATCCAAGAAGCATAAGGCTTCAATTCAAATGGTGAAAGAGCAACATTTGTCATAGTCCTCATGAAGAAATCATGGTAGTTGATAGGAACTCCATGGATGATGTTGAATAGCTGGTTGTTCATGATGCCAACGACCTCTTCTTCATTAGAGTCATGGCCCTTGATTGGACTGAGGATCTTGGTCAAAATTCTATAAATTGTCCTTGGCACATAGAGAAATTTCTTCATGAGGAATTTTGTTCTTGGGGCTTGGCCCGGCTTCAGAGGCTTCATCAACACTTGCATGAAATGATCAGATAACTCAGGTTCATTGTAAATTAGTCTTGCACCTTCGTACGGAAGACTGATTGGTAGGGCATGAAGTAATTTAGAGGCCGGTGCTTTGACATGAGTGTTCTCAGTCATCCAGTCCAACACCCATGAATTCACATCTTCAGCGTGTCGGTGATGTGTAATATAGCATAGAATTGAAGAATTAGCTCTTCATTCCAGTCACAGATGTCGGTGCAGAAGTTGAGCAGTCCAGCATTATGAAGAATACTGAGGACTGGGGTGAAGTAGGGCAGCAACTCCTTATCCACGTGAGGAATGTGCTCATGGTCAAAGATCTTGTCTTTATCGAATAGCAGTGAAGAGTAGAAGTTCATCTGACTTGCTATCCAGAAGCGCTTGCGTCGAAGACGAGCAGAGTCATAGGGGTTAGTCAGTGAAGAAAATGTGCTCATTGAAAAAAATTAGCAGCTTTGAACTTCTGTTTCTTGGAGAAGGGATCCTTTGGCTTGGGCTGAGGAGTGTCAGTTAATGTCTTCACAAACTCTTGAACCACACTCTCAAGAGCCGCGGGCTGAGGAATTTCAGTTGCAATGTCATCAGTAGCACCCTGGGTCTCCATTTCTTCAGCAGCATTTACATCAGCTCTAGTGGCTGGAACTTCTTCAGGGATGGTAAGAAGAGAAGCTTGAGGCTTTTCAAAGCCCGTGTGAATTTCTTCAGTTCAGACCGGGGACTGAGGAATTTGTTGCAGAGGTGTGAACATTGGTGAATTAGGGTGTTGACTTTCCCAATAGTCATCATTTAGAATTGGAGTGGTGCACCAAATGTCCACGTCTTCATCTTCTTCATCAATTTCCTCAACGCCTGCCTCTTCAGTTGTGAACTAAGGCATGGGCGATGATAACAATGGAGTTGAAGTGATATTGTCCACTTCAATTTCTTCATCCAACTGCTCGGACAAAGTAGCAGAAGGATCTTCTTCATCTGATCCACTTGGAATTTCATAATCTTCACCAAAAGGTACAATTTCCTTTGATGGCATGCTTGAAATAGGGACAACATCTATGGGATTGTCATATGAGCTTGTCAAAGTCTTCGCCATCTTTGGAGCGGAAGACTCTGGGGAAGCAGATGATTTCCTTTTCTTCACCGATGCCCGCTCCGCAACTTTGGTTTTCTTCACTTCTGATGCAGAAGGAAGGACTGGACTTGGTGTTGGTGCAGGAGGAGCAAAGGAAATTGGTGCTATTTCCTCAGGCGCAACAGATGCAGTTACCCTGGCTTGTTCAATGTCTTCAGGCTCAGCAGCAGATCCTTTGACTAGCCTGACTTGATCCTCAGGTGCAACACTAGTTGTTCCCTGGCAGTTTCTTCGGCGACTCGAATGTCTTCATCAGCCCTGGTGCTTTCAGTTTCTTCAGTAGCCTGATTGCCATCAGCGGTGCTGGCATGTTCTTCAGCAGGCCGTGGAGATGCATCAGCCTAAGGAGATTCATGTTGTGTTGGGGCTGCAACATTGGAGGTGAATCCCTTCGCCATCTTGACGAACCTGACTTTGGCTCCCAGCCACTCAGCATGGTAAGCATCAAATTCATCACTGGGTCCTTTGATCTCAGCTTGCATGGCTACAAGTTCATCAGTTGTCATCTTGACAACATGCTTCTTCAAAAAACGCTCCTTCTTGTACTGAGCTTTCTTTAGCTGCCTGGCCTTCCCAAATTTCCATTTTTCTTCGCCTATGAAGGCGGTCAACATGTAACTTTGTCCAAGGGTGAGAATGAAGTCAAGCATAGGCATGTTAGGGTCCTTGTGCCAGAGATCAATGTACTCAAGGATCAACTTGGGATCCAACAAAAGGGGCACATTTGTGCCTTTGGCTCTAGCGGCCCTTTGTTCTATGTCTCTGATGATCTCTTCCAATTCTTCATCATCAGCCACGTCTTCACAAGATGGAACATGGAAGGTGTCCTGCTTCTTGTGAGGACTTGGTCTAGTGCCTCGTCCAGCAGTGGCCTTAGTCTTCAGCAAAGTTGGGGCTGTTGAGGAGTGTGGAGGAGCTAAAGAACTTGCAAAGGCTCCTAAGGCAATTGAGATGCCAGTGGTCCTTTGACACGAGGCGAGGTGCACAGGTTGTGAGGACTTTGCAGGAGCAGCTGAAGATTTTGCAACTAGAGGAACTAGAGCAGCTTGAGGAATTTGCTTTGAGGGCACAGAAGAGCTTGGTCGTGAGGGCATTTCTAAGGTGCTTGGTGGTTTGCGAGTTGGCTTCTTAGGCATAGCCTTCTTGGGCTTGCTAGCAGCAGTAGTGTCTTCGTTGAATTTCCTCACTGCCTTTTTGGCCACTTTGGCCAGTTTAGCTTGTCGCTTGGCCCATTCAGCGGGAAATTCATCACCTCTTCTGATGCTAGAGGGATCAACAACTTGGACAGGTGCCAATGGAGATCTTGGGCATGGAGGGTGTACAACGAATTTCTTCATGTACTTGGGAGTGACATAGCGATATTCCCTCCATTCTCTGGCCCCACTAATAGGGAGAAGGCTACTACTAGCACCAGAAAATTGGTGTCGGAGTAAATAGCCATGGGTAGCCTAGCCGGCTTCCCCTGGCCCTTCTGAAAAAATCACGAGCCCGTCCGGCTCTCAAAGAACTCAAGACCTGGGGCCGCCTTCCCCCTGCCGGCTATCTTCTAGGCCGGCTTCGGGGGGCGGCCCGCCTTTAGCCCTCATGAAGGAGGCCGTGGGAGGGCCGACTTCGAGAAGTCAGCGACAAGTAGGCCGACTCCAAGGAGCCGGCTCCCATAAAGCAGTCAAGATCTCACCCACGAAGTCCGCGTCCAACCAGCAATGATGAAACGGGGCATGGCTACTGTAAAGCCTGCCACCCCCAAAACCCGGAGCACGCCCAGCATAGTGCGCCGTACGGGTGGCCGCGACCCATCCGGCGCGGCACTGTTGCCACGGCGGCCTTGACGCCGTCCACGACGGGCCACCAGCGTGGCCCCCGAGGCGGTGGGCCCCTTCGGGCAGAGAGATACCGAAGGCGGCCACACCTCCTCCCAAGTCGGCCAGATGGAGGGCCGGCTCCTCATAGCCGGCCTGCCATCCTCCTCGAAGGAGACGCCCATTAAGGAGACAAGACACGGTGGGGCTACAGTAATCGCCCGCCAGGGCGGCGGTACTGTAGCCACGCTTACCCCGACCAAGCCCGCGTCATCAGCACAGAGCAACAGTAACCAGCCACCGACCAGGCCCTGGACAGTGGGGCCTGCCTGTCGACCAAGGTGCCGGCAGCCGGCGGGACCCACTAGTCGGCGGGCCCCAGCAGCCGGCGCAGAAGCCGGTGAGCATAGTCACAGACAGCTGGGCCCCACGCCCAGCCGGATTACCATTGTACCCCCGAGGGGTAGGCCTATATAAACCCCCCGGTGCACCCATGCAAAGGGTTCGACCCCAAGCTAGTCTTAGACACCATACGAGGAGAGGAAGCGAGCTAGCCGTGCCCTTCTTCCTCCTTCCACCAAAACAGCTCAAGGAGCATTGTGTAGCTACTTGTTCATCTAGTGATCATGCGGAGACCCCGCAGAGCAGCAGTAGGGGTGTTATCTCCACAGAGAGCCCTGAAGCTGGGTAAAGTACATCGGCGAGCTTGTCTTCGCCTCATCCCGTTTCCAGGCACCGGCGACGTCTTATTGGCTCCCACAATGATAAGCCACCCGTTGGCATATGTCGCACCTACCACCCGACATTTGGCACCCACCATGGGGCTAGGTGCACCGTCGTCTGGAGACCTGTTCTGTACGGGAACCCTCTTCCTCCCTAGCGAGCGTAGCCAGCCCGGCACACCCGATGGCGCTTGCCACGACACGCTGCAAGGCGTCGCCAGCATCTGTGCGGCAAGCAGCCTCGCCGATCTCCTCGACGAGGCCCGCATCTCCGACGAGCTTGCCTCCGATGCGGGCACCGACCACCTCGCCAACCTCCTTGGCCAGCTCCATTGCTCCAGCGAGCCTGCTGCGGATCTGGAGTCGGTTGGCTCCACCCACCCGATGCCTGTCGACTATGTCGACTCCGACACGGCCTCCTATGACACCTTCCCCACCAACGTCACGATCTACAACAACCCGCTCCCTCGGACCGACGATCGCGATACTGTCACCACTGAGGTGATGGTTATCGGCCACGGCGATCCGGCCAACGAGAGCGCCCACGACGCCCCGCGCGTGGCGGCCCATGACTTGTCCGTCCCCCTCCCGGCTGATGCCGACAACGAAGCACTGGAGGCACGCCGTCTCGCCCTCCTCGCGGAGGGCCGGAGGCTGGCCTCCGTGAGACGCCTCACTAAGGCTTACCAACGCGAAGCTGACCGTGCCGCCTTCGGCACGCCAGCCCCGGCTGGTCCAAGCCGGGCTGGTGCTATCAGGCAACGCGGCGCCATCATCGCCGACACGCTGGGAGTCGACCGCCCGGTCTATGCCACTCCGCTCGAGAACCTGCGCGCCGCCCAGGCGGCCGTGGACGAGTTGGACGGCTTGGAGGCCGAAAACCTCCCCCACATGACCCGGCGCATACAGCAACTGATTGACGCGGCCGCTCAGCGGCACGAGGCCGACGCCCGCGCGGGAAGCCCACCCCCCGTCGGGATCACGGCGCGACGTCCCGGACGCCGACTAAGAGTAACACCCGCGCGCGGCGCAAGAAAGAGCCGGCTTCCAGCCGAAGCCGGACCCGATTCTCCATCGAGCGCGATGCGGACGGCCATCCCCGAGCCAGGGAATGGCGGGGCAGCCCGCCTCCGCCTCGGGCTCGTGGAGAAAGATACCCCACTCCACTGCCAGTGGCGCATCTGACTCTCAGCGGCCGACTAGGTTGCCGTGAAGGAGTCGGCGAGAACGACGCCCGCCATCGGATCGATCGCCTGGCCAGATCCCTGGCGCTGGAAGAAGAAGACAATGTCGGCCCGCCCTGTTTCGGCCCCCGCATCCGCGATGAGCCCTTCCCTAAAGGGTTCTCGCTCCCAAGAGACACGCCCAAATACAACAGCTCCGTGAAGCTGGAAGACTGGCTGATCGACTACTCCACGGCAGTCAGCATAGCCAACGGCAACCGGCGGGTTGCCGTGAAGTACGTGCCCCTCATGTTGCAAGGCACGGCACGGACTTGGCTTAATAGCCTCAAGCCTCTCAGCATCAACAACTGGGTGGATTTCACTGAAGCCTTTGTTCGCAACTTCACCAGCACCTACAAGCGGGCTCCCAAGCCCAGGCAGCTCTCCCTGTGCGTATAGGGCCCAGCCGAGTCCACTCGCGACTACCTCACGCGTTGGGCCGAGCTTCGCAATTCTTGTGAAGGGGTGCACGAGGTGCAGGCCATCGAATACTTCATTGCCGGGTGCCGAGAAGGCACCCTCATCAAGCACAAGCTTCTCTGCGACGAGCCGACTACCCTTGACGAGCTTCTGAACATCACCGACAGATACGCCACCGCCGACTCTTCGATGAAGACCGAGCTCCGGGTAGACGCGTCCGGGAAAGTTCTTAACCCGGCACCCAAGCCGCCGGCAGGAGATTCCGGCCGACGCCAGCACCCGAACGACCAGAAGCGTAAAGGCCCTGTGCCGCCTCCCATTAACCGGCAGGTGGCCACGGTCGAAGACACGCCGCCTGAAGGGCGGCCCGCACCCAAGAAGCCCAAGGGCGGCCGGCCGGCTTGGCAGCCAGCTTTCTCATACGAGCAAACTCTTGACGCCCCGTGCAAGTTCCATAGCGGCGCGAAGCCGTCCAACCACACAACCCGGAAGTGTAACTGGCTCGCCCGAATCTCCAAGGGCGAAGGGCTCACGCCGAATCCTCCTGCCGGCCCGCCGCCTCAGGCCGCCCGGCCCGCAGTCGGCGCCGTGCAGGACGAGTTCCCCGACGAGCAAGCATCCTACGTCGTCTTTACGAGCCAGCCCGAAGACCGGCGCAGCAAGCATCGAGAGCATTAGGAAGTCAGTGTGGTCGCTGCTAACCCAGCCGGACACATGCATTGGTCAGAGAAACCCATCAGCTGGAGCCAGGCCGACCACCCAGAGGTGATGCCGTCCCCCGGCTCCTATGCTTTGGTCCTGGAGGCCACCCTCACGACGGACAGACGCGCCGCCTGCTTCTCCCGCATGCTGATAGATGGTGGAAGCAGCATCAACATCCTGTACCGCGACACCCTGGAGAAGTTAAGTGTCAAGACAAAGCAGCTTGTGCCGACTCGGACAGTGTTTCACGGCATCGTGCTCGGCTTGTCCTGCGCGCCCATTGGCAAGATCAAGATCGACGTACTCTTTGGGGACAAGGAGCATTTCCGCCGGGAAGCGATATGGTTCGAAGTGGTGGACCTGGAGAGCCCTTACCATGCATTGCTTGGCCGACCCGCCTTGGCCAAGTTCATGGCGGTCCCCCACTACGCATACCTCAAGATGAAGATACCAAGCTCCAAGGGCATCATCACCATAGTCGGCGATTACAAGAAGTCTGCCAAGTGCGCTGCGGCCAGCAGCCGGCTGGCCGGGTCCCTTGTGATTGCCGAAGAAAAGAAGACGCTGGACCGGGTCGTGGCCCTGGCCAGCAAGCAGCTGAGCCAGCCCACCGACTCCAAGGAGCATGATGCCCAAGGATCTTTCCAGCCGGCTAAGGAAACCAAGAAGATACCTCTTGACCCCGAGCACCCCGAAAGGTTTACCGTCATTGGGGCAAGCCTGAACAGGAAATAGGAAGGCGAGCTCACCAATTTCCTCCGTGAGAATCGGGGTATCTTTGCATGGTCCCCCAAGGACATGCCGGGTGTCCCGAAGGATTTCACCGAGCACAAGCTACACGTGCGAGAAGACGCAAAACCAGTCAAGCAGCCTCTCCGCCGACTGTCAGAGGAGAAGAGAAGGATTGTAGGGGAGGAGATAGCCCGGCTTCTGGCAGCCGGCTTCATCATGGAAGTTTTCTTCCCAGAGTGGCTTGCCAACCTGGTTCTTGTGCTGAAGAAGAATAACAAGTGGCGCATGTGTATAGACTACACAAGCCTCAACAAAGCCTGCCCCAAAGATCCCTTCGCCCTGCCAAGAATTGACCAAGTAATAGAGTCCACAGCCGGATGCGAGCTGTTGAGTTTTTTGGATGCTTATTCAGGATACCACCAGATAAAACTGAACCCGGATGACCGCCTGAAGACCGCCTTCATCACGCCATTTGGAGCCTTCTGCTACCTGACCATGACATTCGGCTTGAGGAATGCCGGTGCCACTTTTCAGAGTTGCATGCAGAAGTGCCTCCTCACGCAACTCAGCAAAAACGCTCACGTCTACATGGACGATATCGTGGTGAAGACGGAGAAGCGCGGCACCTTGCTGGAAGACCTAAAAGAAACGTTCGAGAACCTACGCCGGTTCCAAATCAAGCTCAACCCCGAGAAATGCGTGTTTGGAGTGCCAGCCGGCCAGCTCCTAGGCTTCCTGGTCTTCGAACGCGGCATCGAGTGCAACCCGGTGAAGATCAAGGCCATCGAGAGAATGGCGATCCCCACCAAGCTTCGAGATATCCAGAAGTTCACCGGATGCTTGGCCTCTTTGAGAAAGCGGCGCCCTGCTCAGAAAACGGAGAAAAGTCAGGAAGAATGATTCAAACAGAAGAACACAACAAAACAAGCATGCAAACAGTTGGATGCTTACGCCGAGATTGTTTGGGGCTGCTTCACCGCTTTCCAGAAGCGGGCCGCCTTCGCAGCCGCCTCGTCTCGCTTCGTCGCTGCGGCGGAGGTTTTGGGCTTCTTCGGCCGACTGCCAAAGAGAGCTGACATGGCCCGGCGCTTCGGAGCGCCGCCGCCTGCGGCCGGCGCGACAGATGAGCCCGCGCTTCGGCGGTCGGGCGCCGGCTGGTGACGTGGGACTTCTTCGGCGTCGGCGTCGTCCGGCCAGTCCTCGAAGCTGGCGGAAAGCCCGGTGCCTCCGGGTTCAATGTTGTCCCCCACGACGGCCTCCTCCATGGCAGCTGCTCCCAAGTTCGGGTCCTCAACATCGTCCACCGTGCGATCGGGGGCGTACTGACGCTCGATCCCTGCCGCCCCAGCCGGCGGTGGAAGAAGGGGTTCTGCTAACAAAAACTGGCTGATCAGAAGCCGGCCATCATGGAGCCGGCTGACAACAAAAAGAAGATAGAGAGAAGAGCTTACCACAGGCGGAGGATTGGCGCGAGAGTACGGCGCCTTGCCGTATCGCCAGTCCCCGGCGAGCTTGCAGTTGGCGATGTAGTTGACCATGGGCGCCACCTCCGCGTGCGGCATTTCCCGCGTGCTCAGCCGGCTTGGGTCAAAGCGGCCGCTCATCTGGCACATCATGTGGGGCCGACTTTGAAGAGGGAGAATCCGGCGCTCCACGAAGGCGGCCACCAGGTCGGATCCGCGCAAACCCTCCGACTGGATCATCACCCAGAGCCGGGAGATGGCGGCATTCCCAGCCGGAGATAGGGACTTGGACCGGTAACTCCATGACGGCTGCCTTCCAGCCGGACGGGCCGGCTACGTAGGCCGGCAGATTGACGTTGTCTCCTCTCGGGGGCGAGCCGACGTTCTTCACGTAGAAATATGACTTCTGCCAGATCTTCACCAACTGGATTAGAGGGATGGAGGGGAACGGATTGTTATCGCCTGACCTCCTCATGGTGATGTAGGCTCCGTAGGGGGCAGGCACGCCGGCGGTGACGGTGCCGAGCTTGCTCTGGAAGAACTCCCCCAAGAGCTCCAGCATGGGGAGCATGCCCAAGAAGCCTTCGCAGAGGGAGACGAAGGCCGACACGAGCATCACCGTGTTGGGCGTGAGATGGTGCGGCTGCAAATTGTAGAACTCCAAGAAGGAGCGCAGAAACCCGCTCGTCGGTAGGCCGAAGCCGCGCAGGAAATGCAAGCGGAAGACGGCCCGCTCGCCTTCCTCCGGCTCCGGCGAGACCTCCGTCGCGGGCGCTAGGCGAACTTGCACAAGATTGGCGCCGGGCAGGCGCCGCGTCTGGCGGAGGAACTCCACTTGCTCGTTGTCGACATTGGAGCCGTCCCATGAGCTTGATAATGCCATGGGGCAGGGCGCGGTGAGGGTGCTGCGGTGAGAAGCTGCGATGGCAGCGAGAGGAAGAAGAAGAAGAAAGAAGACGAGGAGGGATGGAGTGTGGGAGAGCGAGCGAACCTCTGCCTCTCCCCCTCCTCCCTCCTACTTGTAGGCTCGGGTGGCGGAGCCGAGGAGGCGCGGTGTGGGGGAACGTGGGGATCGATCGTGCCCACTTCCCCCACGACCTGCGTTTATTGCGCCCTAATGGCGAATTCAAGGTGCCACAAGAAGGCGAGCCATCTCCCTGGGCCGCAGAAGATCAGCGCTCGGGCCGAGGCCAGGGAGTGGCGGGCCCGAGCCTGCGGCGGCGTCCCGTCGCGCGCGTGCGTGGGCAGGATTCCGCCGCCACGTGGCCCACGGGGGCCCCACGATCGGCCTGCAAGTCGGCCACCATCCTGGCCGCAAGATACGAGAACTCTCTGAAAACAACCTACGCCAGCGAAGCCGGCTCCTCGGGATAAGAAGCTGATCAAGCTTCTCGTCCCTCTGTCCGCCTCGAAGCTCGCCCAGCTTCGGGGACTACTGTCAGAGTAAATAGCCATGGGTAGCCTAGCCGGCTTCCCCTGGCCCTTCTGAAAAAATTACGAGCCCGTCCGGCTCTCAAAGAACTCAAGACCTGGGGCCGCCTTCCCCCTGCCGGCTATCTTCTAGGCCGGCTTCGGGGGGCGGCCCGCCTTTAGCCCTCATGAAGGAGGCCGTGGGAGGGCCGACTTCGAGAAGTCGGCGACAAGTAGGCCGACTCCAAGGAGCCGGCTCCCATAAAGCAGTCAAGGTCGCACCCGCGAAGTTCGCGTCCACCCAGCAATGATGAAATGGGGCGTGGCTACAGTAAAGCCTGCCATCCCCAAAACCCGGAGCACGCCCAGCACAGTGCACTGTACGGGTGGCCGCGACCCGTCCGGCGCGGCACTGTTGCCACGGCGGCCTTGACGCCGTCCACGACGGGCCACCAGCGTGGCCCCCGAGGTGGTGGGCCCCTTCGGGCAGAGAGATACCGAAGGCGGCCGCACCTCCTCCCAAGTCGGCCAGATGGAGGGCCGGCCCCTCATAGCCGGCCTGCCATCCTCCTCGAAGGAGACGCCCATTAAGGAGACAAGACACGGTGGGGCTACAGTAATCGCCCGCCAGGGCAGCGGTACTGTAGCCACGCTTACCCCGACCAAGCCCGTGTCATCAGCACAGAGCAACAGTAACCAGCCACCAACCAGGCCCTGGACAGTGGGGCCTGCCTGTCGACCAGGGTGCCGGCAGCCGGCGGGACCCACCAGTCGGCGGGCCGCAGCAGCCGGCGCAGAAGCCGGCGAGCATAGTCACAGATAGCTGGGCCCCACGCCCAGCCGGATTACCATTGTACCCCCGGGGGGTAGGCCTATATAAACCCCCCCCCGGTGCACCCATGCAAAGGGTTCGACCCCCAAGCTAGTCTTAGACACCATACAAGGAGAGGAAGCGAGCTAGCCGTGCCCTTCTTCCTCCTTCCACCAAAACAGCTCAAGGAGCATTGTGTAGCTACTTGTTCATCTAGTGATCATGCAGAGACCCCGCAGAGCAGCAGTAGGGGTGTTATCTCCACGGAGAGCCCTGAAGCTGGGTAAAGTACGTCGGCGAGCTTGTCTTCGCCTCATCCCATTTCCAGGCACCGGCGATGTCTTATTGGCTCCCACAATGATAAGCCACCCGTTGGCATATGTCGCACCTACCACCCGACAATTGGCTACTAGTAGCACGGGTACCTGTGCTACTACTATCGCGCTACAGCTAAATGTTAGTAGTAGCACGGGTAAACCCACGCTAATACTAACGAGATAGTAGTAGCGCTTTTTTACTACCACATGCTACTAGTATCCTAAATACTAGTAGCGCACAGTTTTCCCCCACGCTACTAGTATCCTAAATACTAGAAGCGCACAGTTTTGCCCCCACGCTACTACTAACTAATTACGGATTAAAAAAAATAAAATCCACCAATTCCAATTTATGCATACAATTCTGACAAAACAAGCCAAGATTTGTAATAAACCAGCAGCATTGCTCATCATTACAAATCCAAGATTTATAGTAAACCAGGAGCATTACAAATCCATACATCTACACTTCTTGCCTAGTCACTTATTCCCAGCTAGTACAAACACAGTTGAAAGCAAATCAAAATGCATAAAAACACCGAACAGTGGCATTCTATCCCTCCAAATGTGCTTCCTCTGCATCCTTGCAATCATCTCCTTCTCCCTTATGTGCTTCTCCCATTTGTGAATGTCCCTAGAAGTTGACGCGTGCTTTGTCGCGGCGCTTTTTTGTCACATCGCTCTAAAATTGATTAGTTATGGAGATGCTTAGTTAAATACAACATCCTAGCCTCCTATAAAAGTCTACCAAAATAAAGTAAATAAATTATTAAACATGAATTGTATTTCAGATCTAAACTTGTATAATCATTTTTCATGCTATCAGGACAATCAGATAAATACTAAAGAATATAGAAGATGCAAACTTAGTGAAATTGTTCAATCAAAATTACGTAATCTGTTCAGACAGTAAGTCTTCTACAACGCTAACGCTAAGAAGGTCCTTTCATCGATAAATATCATTTACAAAACATCTCCAGAATGTTTAATCTGCAAATAAATTAGGTGAAACCATATATTAGCTACCTATGATATTACCACATGGCAACTATCCCCAAAGCAGAATGACTTGATAATGTGATGCCAAACCGAAATCACAGTGATGTTTGGTTCTTTCATACCTCGACATGAGATGGTAATAATATAGTTAGCATATGCAGGTAGCACAAAGCAACCTCAGCTTAACTTACTACTGACTCTGGCACCAAAGTACTCGCTACAGTTCATATGTACCAGTTTTGGATGTTTGCACTAAACATTGAACAACGCCAACAAGGGAGCAGATGTGGAAGAATGAATCATACCACTGAGTAAACAGAATTGAGATAATCTTGTGTTTGAAGCCAAAATTATGTTTCTAGAATATTTATTCTTTGGAAGCCTGGATCAGAATGAACAACACTGAAGAAACAACAATTAGAGATAGTAGGTACCTTAATCTATGTTGAGATGCATAATATTTCCTCTTGTCAGCTCAATTTCTTCATTGACCGGAAAGAATTGAAGTACCAAGGCCGAGAGATTTATTGTCCAGCTTGTTGCACTATAAAAAGGGTAAATCCTTATATAAACAGAGGTAAACATTCTTTTTAGCAGTAGATAACAAGTTGCTTCTCATGATTATTATTTTAAAAGAACAGAAGCAATGCAATTTTCAAAAACATATGCTTAAAGGTCGAAAAAAAGGAAATAAGAAAAAGCTGATCAACAAGTTCCTTCTCAGTATCTCATTCGTATTCAAGAGCTGCATCTAAGAATCTTCATATTCAAGCAAACCCTGTCAACTCCACAACATTAACTTGTACTCCCTCCGTCCCGTAATGTAAGACGTTTTTTGATATTGGTGTAGTGTCAAAATGTCTTACATTATGAGACGGAGGGAGTAATAAATAAGAAATATATTTGAGAAGGAGAATTTAAGGTGCTTCCCTATTAATTTGAACAGATCCAAACATAATGCAGAGTTCTATATTTTCACTTGTCAAGGCCAGACGCTACAATCTACTCTAACAAATAGGCTGAGTAGTATGATTTCACTAAGTTTATTACATATATGATATACAATAAAATTTGTTTTGTCATGCCATAGATAATTAAATGCCATGGGGGGAATATTTTCCAAAGAAAGAATGTTACCTTGCCTAGCTTTGTTTTGAGAGGATGATCATCAGCAACCCCGATATACAAAAACACAACACCTGATGGCTCAAACCGTGTGGCTGATAAGAAATACCTACGAAGAATTTACCCAGTAAGCCTTAGTACTATCGTAGCAAGAACAGTAGTCACTATTCCTAAATAAAAAGCAAATCTTTTGAACTCCCTCTATAAACAAATATAAAACGTTTTGGGCCACTAAGGTAATGACCTAAAACGTATACATGGTCTAGGAACACACATCAATGTTAGCAAGGCAAGTTCCTCCATATATACTTACTATGGATTATATAAAAGGCAAAGAGATTAAACTTGCACCGAGTTCTGAAAACCTCGACAAAATATCACCGATTTTGCCGAGATCAAATCAGACAAAAATTTGGGGTCTATATGGTCAACCCCAACTGCTTTGTACGCATGATGACACACTGACAAGCACACGACAATATTAGTTTTTTTATCGAGTACTACACTCCACTCCACTCGCTGGACTTGACTTGCATAGCCACTCCATCTTTGATGCCTTTCTTGACTACATCGGCTTCCTAGCCCGCAAGGCCGCAAGAAAATAGTACAAATGTCATATGAACAGAATAAATACTTAGGCCTAGTTTGGCAACACTGATTTTTCAAAACCATAGTATTTCAAAACCTCAGTATTTCAGTAGATGGGCAACAAATACTTTAGTTTCTGAAAAACATAGATTTTCTTAGTTTTGATAAAACTGCGGAGGTGTTTGACAAGTGGCAGTTTTTCTCAGTTTTTTGTTTGCACATATTGTTATGGTTACATGCATACTCAGCTACACTCATGGATCAGCTTGTGCTAATGGCCACCGTATGATGCTAAGATCTCTAGTAGTAGTAGAGTTATCTCTTGTAATGAATCAAAGACCGAGCTAGTTATGACATGCACTGCAAGTAGACCTCTACAACTCGTCCGTCCAGAGGGATCTGTAGTAGTCGTCATTTATACATGTACATGAGCCCTTCTAGCCGGATAGATCGATCGGCTAGCTATCCATTTTACGTGTCACACGCGTTGATGGCCAGAAGAAGATGGACACAAAGAGACAACCCATCCAATGTTTCTCAGTTTTTTAAAAAGAGGTCAGCACCTCTATTTTATATACTACAAAAAACCGCAGTTATCTTCCCATGGCTAGAAACCTGAAATTTATCACCCCGTGAAATTTAAACCACAGTGAGGTGATAGATAAGTACGACTAGAAACCTAAAATTTATCACCCCATGGCATAAACCAATCTTAGGGATTGTCTTCTGTCATGCTAAAATTTATCCCTTAGCGGACCTAACTGTCGAGTTCGCTTGGCGCTATAGAAATTACAGGGTCAAGGAGAAGTGACAATTTTTCTAGAATTTATCTATAGCGACCCGAACTCAAACGGTTAAGTCTCTGTGCATCAGTGTTATCCCTGGATCGGTAATGCTGACACACACAGTACTCACGAATTTATAGTAGAGTAGCAATCACACACTTAATACATCGAATGTCTCCAAAGAGAACTTATTGCAATAAATATGGCTTAAGGCCATCTAATACGATAACACCAGAAGGCTTGGAAGATAAAGTGAGTCCATCAACTCCAACGGCATAGCTGAGCTGCAAGGCAACGACCTAACGAACCTTACTCCTCGTCTGAAAAGTCTGCAACATAATACGTTGCAGCCCAAAAACGGGTCAGCACATGAAATATGCTGGCAAAGTAACACAGTAGAGCAAGGACAGAATAATGCTATCACTACATGCATCTTTGGCTGGTGGAAAGCTCTATGGTTACAGTTTTGCGAAAAGCCAATTTTTCCCTACCACAAAGGAATAGATTTTAATTTAACTATCATGATAGTTGAAACATCATTGAGAAGGTTCCTCCAACTCAATCCTAATTAAAGTAATTATCAACCCAACAATATTAATTTAGAGTGATGAGATACTTAAGATACTCCAAGTACTAGATACTCAAGATGTCCATAACTGGGGACACGGCTAACCATGATTAGTTTGTACACTCCATAGAGGTTTGTGCACTTTTCCCCACAAGACTCGATCGCCTCCGTTGAATTTCTCGCACTATGTGGTGTTTGAGAAACGGATGACCAAGACACAGTCTTTCAGAAACATTAACTCTCTACTCCGGGCGGACCATACCAAACCTACAAACCACTACCTGCTGATCCACCTCTTCAAGAGCTTCACGTAACTTACTCAACTATGCTAGAGCCCATAATAGCTTGTGGCTGCACACGGAAGTTTCTAGCATGAATCATCTCAGTTCCCTTTGAGCTTGGGTGGTGGTCCATAGGAAGATCACATGGGTACTCCGGGATTTCCAAAAAATATAGGCAACACTGGGTACTCCAGCTGCCTCAATCCACTCAGATGTGTATTTAAGTTGCCACCTTCAGTTGAACCATTAATTAACAATCTCACATCTCTCATGGATTTCACTCACCCAAACCACGTCTACGAGCATAGCATAGCAATATAAGCAACGCGTAGAAGTAACTCCCAAGGGTTTGAATGTAACAGGGCAATAGGTTCTACCTCATCAAGTACTTCCCAACCCACATGTTAATAACATCCTAATCATGCAATGTTTGAGGATTGGAACTAATGCATAAAAACTGGGTGATAAAGGGGTATGATCAAAGTGTTACTTTCCTTGCTAACGATCCGCGTTACCTAGAGACTCCAAATAACACGCTTCGCACCCCGGGAATTCTATCGCAAACAAACAATAGCATACATAAGCAATCAAGCAAAGAAACACGGGTAAAACTCAAATAAGAAGATCTAACCAGAAAGTTCAACTTAAGAACTTCGGTTTGCAAAAGAATCAAATCGAACGGAGCAACGAAACTCAAACGACGAAAGAAACAAGATCCGTTTAGTAATATGGACCTAGGTCAAATTTTACAGTAGCAAAAGCTTTCTCAAGTTGGTTAAACGGAAAGAGGGTCTCGAAACGAAGATCTAGGTGCTTGAATCGCCTGATTCCGACTAACGAGCGAAAAGATAAACTAGAACGAAAATTGGATCAGAAATCACGATCAGAAATAATCGCAAAAAATCTGATTAAAGAAAACTGACGAACAGGCTAACGAACAAGCGTTCGTTGTCTGCGGCTAAATGGTGAAAACCGTTTGTAAAAACGAACATACGGGATAACATCCGCTAAATAACTAAATCGAAAAAAATAAACCAATCTACTAAAAAATAAAACCAAGGGTTCTTAAAAAACCGATCGGTTTTTCCGTAGAAAACCAACGGCGGCGGCGGTTACCGGCAGCGGCGGTGTGCGGCTCCGGCGGGCGGGCGGCGAGGCGGTGGCGTGGCTCCGGCGTGCAGGGCGGCTGCGGGCGGCGGCGGGGCGTGCGGTGGCGCCTGGCTCGGGCGGCGGCTCGGGCGGGCTAGGGTTTTGGCGAGGGTGCGGGTGGGCTGAGGGGGCGGCTCCCCCGGCTTATAAGACTAGCCGGGCCGAGAGTCCTAGACGGACACGGCCCGGTTAGGTCGGTTCTCGTTTTTTTCTAAAAAAAATCGGACGTGCAGAAAAAAAAGAAATACTAAACAGACTCCAAAAATTCCAAAATAAATATTTCCCGTCCTATAAAAATAAGCCGGACAAAGTGAACATTTATTTGGGTCTAAAATGCAATTTTGAAAAACATGTATGTTTCCTAATTCAAATAAAATAGCAATAAAACTCCGAAATAAAAACTTATTTGGTTTTAGTATTAAATCTCTGGTATTTCTTTATTTTGAGGAAGTCATTTTATCCTCTCTCTCTTTTATTTTTTTTATAAAAGAAATATTTCAGAGAAATAAAATTAAAATCAAACGATCCTCTTTTCATAATTCGAGAAAAGCTCAGATATGAAAATAACGAAATCCCAAACTCTCTCCGTGGGTCCTTGAGTTGCTTAGAATTTCTAGGATCAACCAAAATGCAATAAAATATGGTATGCAATGATGATCTAATGCATAACATTCCAAATTGAAAATTTGGGATGTTACAAACCTACCCTCCTTAAGATGAATCTCGCCCTCGAGATTCGGGTTGGCTAGAAAATAGGTGTGGGTAGTCTCTGTGAAGGTCATCCTCTCATTCCCAGGTGGCTTCATCCTCGGTATGGTGGCTCCATTGAACTTTGCAAAACTTAATAACCTTGTTGCCGGCGACTCGACTGGCAAACTCCAAAATCTTGACTGGCTTCTCCTCATAAGTCAAAGCATTGCCCAACTGAATCGCCTCCAAGGGTATGGTATCTCTTAGCGGTATATCGGCCATCTCAGCATGGCATTTCTTCAACTGGGAAACGTGAAACACATCGTGAACTCCTGACAGCCCTTCAGGTAACTCCAACTTGTAGGCAACTTCTCCCATCCGTTCCAAAACATGATACGGTCCTACAAATCTCGGGGCTAACTTTCCCTTAACTCCAAAATGTTTCACTCCTCGCAAAGGTGATACTCGCAAATATGCTCTGCCTCCAATTTCATAGGTTACCTCCTTGCTTTTCGAATCTGCATAACTCTTCTGTCTGGACTGAGCTATCTTCAGTCTATCTCGAATCAGTCTAACTTTCTCCACAGACTCTTTCATCAAGTCTAGTCCAAACAATTGTCGGTCTCCAACTTCATCCCACATTAACGGTGTTCTGCACCTTCGTCCATACAGGGCTTCGAACGGTGCCATCTTCAAACTGGCTTGGTAACTATTGTTTTATGAGAACTCTGCGTAAGGCAAATTGTCATCCCAACTAGATGCACAATCTAGCGCATAGGCTCTCAACATGTCCTCCAGAATCTGACTGACTCTCTCGGTCTGTCCATCCGTCTGCGGGTGAAATGTTGTACTGAACTCCAATCTCATTCCCAAAGTCTGGTGTAACTGATACCAAAACTTTGAGGTAAACTGTGTCCCTCTATCCGATACGATGGTCCTCGGAACTCCATGCAGACATACGATCCTGGTCATATATATCTTGGCCAATTTTGCACTAGTATAATTAAGTTGTTTTCACTGGGATAAAGTGTGCCACTTTGGTCAAGCGGTCAACTACTACCCATATACAATCTTAACCTGATTTGGTCCTGGGCAATCCGGTGATAAAATCCATGCCAAGTTTATCCCACTTCCATTCGGGTATCGGCATAGGTTGTAGCAATCCTGCTAGCTTTTGATACTCGACCTTCACTCTCTGACATACATCACATACGGCTACATACTCGGCGATATCCTTCTTCATCCCTGTCCACCAGAAATGTTCCTTCAAATCCAAATACATCTTGGTGTTTCCAGGGTGTATCGAGTATGGTGAGTCATGAGCCTCCTGTAGTATTAACCTCCTGATCTATGTGTTATTGGGCACATAAACACGGTCCTCAAACCACAAGGTGTCGTGCTCATCCTCACGAAAACCTTTGGCCTTTCCTTCGCTCATTTTCTCTTTTATCTCGGCAATCTCTTTGTACTCCTTCTGAGCTTCTCGAATCTTTCCTAACAATGTAGAGTGAACCTCCATTGTTGCAACAAAACCTCTCAGAACAATCTCCAATCGAAGTTCCCTAAGATCCTCTGCTAACTCCTTCGGCAATCTCGTGCTCTCTAGGGTATTAGCATAACTCTTCCGTCTCAAAGTGTCTGCTACGACATTGGCCTTTCCTGGATGATAGTGCAGCTTCATGTCATAATCCTTTATGAGCTCCAACCATCTCCTCTGCCTAAGGTTCGGTTCCTTCTGTGTGAAGATGTACTTCAAACTCTTATGATCCGTGTACACATCACAATGGTTTCCAATAAGGCAATGTCTCCAAGTATTCAACGCATGCACTACGGCTGCTAACTCCAAATCATGCACAGCATAATTCAACTCGTGCGGTTTCAGTTGCCGCGAGGCTTACGAAACAACTCTTCCGTCCTACATAAGCACACTTCCAAGTCCTAAGCGAGAGGCGTCGCAATACACTTGGAAATCCTTATGTATATCTGGCAGTGTCAGCACTGGGGATGTAGTCAAACATTTCTTCAGCTCCTGGAAACTTGCCTCGCAATCTTCCGTCCATTTAAACTTGGTATCCTTCTTCAATAATTATGTCATGGGCTTCGCGATCTTGGAAAAATTCTCAATGAATCTCCGGTAGTGTCATGCGAGTCCAAGAAAACTATGGATCTCGCTAACTGAAGTGGGTGCCAACCATTCAGTGACTGACTGAACCTTGGTGGGGTCTATTGATATACCTTCTCCTGATATAACATGTCCAAGCAATCCAACTTCCTTCAACCAAAACTTGCATTTGCTGAACTTGGCGTACAACTGATGTTCCCTGAGTTTCTCGAGAACTAAACGCAAATGCTCCTTGTGTTCTTCTTCATTCTTCGAATATACCATTATATCATCAATGAACACCACAACAAACTTATCCAAATATTCCATGAACACCTTGTTCATCATGCTCATGAAATAGGCAGGGGCGTTAGTCAGTCCAAACAACATGACCGTATATTCGTATAACCTGTACCGTGTGGTGAAGGTTGGCTTTGGTATATCCTTCTCTCGTATCTTCAACTGATGATATCCTGGTCGCAGATCAATCTTCGAAAACACCTTAGCTCCTTGCAGCTGGTCAAACAGATCATTGATCATCGGCAATGGGTACTTGTTCTTAATCGTCACTTCATTCAAGGCCCGATAATCAACAACCATTCTTAGGGACTTATCCTTCTTCTGAACCAAAAGCACTGGGGCTCCCCATGCTGATGAACTTCATCGAATGTAACCTTTCTCCAATAACTCCTTGATCTGTTTCATAATCTCCTCCAGATCATTCGCGGGCATCCTATAGGGTCTCTTGGATATTGACCCTGTGCATGGCAGTAGCTCTATCAAAAACTCAATATCCCGATCCGGTGGCGTGCCTGGTAACTCCTCTGGGAAAACATTTGGTATTCCTTTACTACAGGCACTTCCTCCTGAACAACTCCCGTGAGGGTATTTACTTGGCTACTTCTTGGCGCATGCCTAGATATATACTTGATCATTTTTCCCTCCGGGGTGGTGAGACAAATTGACTTACTAACACAGTCAATGCTTCCTCCGTACTTTGACATCCAGTCCATTCCTAATATCACATCCAATCCTTGTGACTCCAAGATAATTAGGTCGGACGGAAAAACATGGTTGCCAATGGTTAAGGGTATCTGATCGCACCATCGACTAGCCATATACTCTGCTCCAGGTGAGCTTACTAACAAAGGGGTCCCAAGGGTTTGGGTCGGTAGTTTACACTTATCCATGAATTCCCTTGATATGTATGAATGCGATGCACCAGTATCAAAAAGAACAATAGCGGTAAATGACTTAACCAAAAACTTACCTATAACCGCGTGTGGCTGCTCTTCAACCTCCTCCACGTTAACGTGGTTCACTTGTCCTTTCTTGAAGGGATTGGGCTTCTTCCCAGCGCTCCCATTTCCTTTTCCATTCTTCCCTTCAGGGCACTCCGTGGCATAGTGTCCAGTCTTCCTGCACTTGAAACAAGTAACGTGACTTAGGTCTCTCTTGGTATGTGTGGATGGATTTGGGCGGTTCTGATTGTTGCTTGCTCCATTCCCATTCCCATTCCTTGGGCCAGTATGATTATGGTTACTTCCTCCATTATGGGTGTGGCCTCCATGGTTATGAACAAGTCCTCCCGAGTTCGGGGTTAGGCGAGGCTTCTGCTGAGCTCCTGAGTTATACCTCCCTTGTCCATACTTCCTCTTACAGCTCTCAATCTGCTGCTGCTTCCCTTCAATCATAAGAGCCTTATCTACCAACTCCTGGTAGTTGGTGAACGTTGCCACCATCAACTGCATGCTCATCTCAGCATTCATCCCTTCCATAAACTTCTCCTACTTTGCGGCATATGTGGCCACATCATCTGGGGCATAGAGAGATAACTTGCTAAACTCATCTGCGTACTGTGCCAAAGTACGGTTCCCCTGGCATAAGTTGTGAAACTCACACTTCTTCATACTCATTGCTCTAGTTGAGACATGGGCTGTATGGAAGGCTTGCTGAAATTGGTCCCATGTCACCGTGGCTATAGGGTAGGCGACAGTGTAATTCTCCCACCATGATGTTGCTGGTCCATCCAACTGATGTGCGGCAAAACGCACCTTCTCAGCATCAGTACATCCTGCAGTGGTTAACTCCCTTCCAATCCTGCGGAGCCAATCATCTGCTACTATGGGCTTGGTGCTACTGGAAAACACCAGCGGCTGCAACCTCAGAGAACGGGTTAAGTTGTCAACTGCTGGTGGTGGTGGTGGATTGTTGTTGTTGTTGTTGTTGCCTTGGTTCTGAACTAACAACTGCATCAGGGTATTCTATTGCTGGATGTCAGGACCCCGATTCCAAGTCACATCGATCTAGCCAGTAACACATCATATTATTTTGTGGCCTCATGCACGGTATTCCCACGGGTGTCGCCTTACCATGGCCCAAGATCGTTTGGGCCTTTTGGCTCACGTATATGATAGTGTCGCTAGCATCCATATGACAAAGAACCTGGGCCGACATGACTAGTCGTGAACCCAAAGTGGCACTAACTTACGGGGACAGGCATACATGAATCAACATCGAGCATGTCGGTCAACAGCGTGCGAATCCGGGCTGTAGCACTGGGCTAACAGGACTCCGGTGAACCGGGCTGTAGCAGGCTAGGCAGGACTCCGGATGTCACCGCGTGACATTTCCCCAAAGGGACAGACACAGGAACGAAGTGAATCACATGCCGGCCAGTCAAGTGTTCCGGAGCAGTAGTGCTGGGCTAGCAGGACTCCGGTGAACCGAGCTGGAGCGGACTACTATGGCTCATGGAAGCACAAGACTACATTTCCCCATAAGAGAGGCTACCAAGGATGAACAACTAGGTTGTGGGATCCCACACATACCAAGCATTTCAATCATACACACAATATGCTCGATATGTGTAAATACAACATGGCATCACAACAAAACTCTACGACTCAAAGCATTTATTCATTAGGCTCCGAGGAGCTAGTTATTAGAAATATGGGTCTCATGACCCAACATATAGAGCATACAAGCAACAATCACATGCGGAAGCTTAACTTGTCTAAGTACAGACAACTACAACTGAAGAAGGCTGAGAAGCCTGACTATCTACAAGACCCTCCCAAGGCACAAGATCGTAGCTGAGGTAGCAAGCTAACTTCAAAGTCCACGCGATACTACTAGTGAGACTGAACTCTCTCCGCAAAACATAAATTAAGCAAACGTGAGTACAAATGTACCCAGCAAGACGTACATCAGAACTTCCTACATATGCATCAGTATCAACAAAGGGGGTGGTGGAGTTTGACTGTAGCAAGCCAGCTTTGACTCGGTAGCTATCCTGAACTACGACTGCAAGTAACTATTTTGAGGTGGCGCACACGAGTCCACATATTCACCATATCATGACTCCACTATGGATCCGCTCCCGTCTCCCTACGAGAACGCCATCCATAGCACTCACGCTTTCTTGCACATTTTAGAATATCCACTGTCACTTGTCTATGAACTATGCAAGGGGTCCAAGTTTCCATATCCGAGGAATCCGGCTATTCGAATAGATAATGATAACCCTGCAGGGGTGTACTTCTTCACACACGCTCTCGCCACTTATCGCCCTGTACACGTCATGTACCTCGGCAACCTTCAAGCGGAAGCCGGGCGATGGTGTCGGCCACGACCTGACTAACCACACAAGTCTCTCGTCCAGGTTTATCGCCTATTCGGGTTCCATCCACAAGGAGATGCGGCCGGGGTGTCGCTCACGGCCCCAAACGATGTGTGCAGGGTTCCCAAGCCCACCATCCGGGTGCCACTTGGTACACCGTGCCACTATGCCTAGTCTGTCCCAAGCCCACCTGTACCGGGTGCCACTTGGTAGACTACTAACACTACCTACAAACACCAGAAACTAGTTGCAACTCCTGGACAGAGATCGAGTTGTTTAATAAGCCGAGAGGGGCCGAGTTACCGGAACCCAATGTGTGGTAGTAACTGTTCATGGATCACAAACACAGAAATCAGTTCCTGAGAACGACTGCAATGAGACAACCCACCATGTACTCCTACATGGCCTCTCACCGCTACCTTTACCAAATCGTGTTCACACACTTAGCTCTCAACAGTAGGACATGTTCACCACGTTCCAATTCATTCCCGATGAATCAGACCTGACTCAACTCTAAGCAGTAGTAGGCATGACAACAAGCATGAATGAGTAGGCACATCAGGGCTCAAACAACTCCTACTCATGCTAGTGGGTTTCACCTATTTACTGTGGCAATGATAGGTCATGCAGAGGAAAGGGGTTCAGCTACCGCAGCATGTAACAGTTGAATCGTTGTTGTCCTAATGCAGTAAAAGAGAGCGGGGGCGAGAGAGTGGGATTGTATCAGAATGAACAAGGGAGTTTTACTTGCCTGACACTTCCGAAGATAGCATAACTCTTCATCGGTGTCATCGTACTCATTGTTGGAACATTGTCTACCAAGAGGGGACAAAAACCGGCAATAGAAAAGAAAATACAATCAATGCAATGCACAATATGATGCATGATCAAGACATGGCAAAATGCTGGTCTTTGGGCTAATGCATCTAGCAACCATATTAAATGAAGTTGGTTTGAACCAAAGGTTCAAATTCAAACTCCATATGTGAAATGCAAATGCCATTTAATTGATTTGACCTTATCAGCAGGTATAAGTTGTTCAAACATGCATGAAAATAGTACACATGGACAGATTGGACTTTTCTGATAATTTTTCATATATAAGTTATTTCATTTGGAGTTACGGTTTATTTTCTATGATTTTTTGAAGTTGAGGACATTTTCCGAATTAAATAAATCATTTCTGATTTATTTAAAATCCATAAAAGCATTACTGCGTCAGCATGACGTCAGTGTGACATCATCAGGTCAATAGGGCTGACCAGGGTCAAACCTGACCTGCGGGTCCCACACGTCAGTCTCACTGTGCTGGCTCGAGTCACAGACAGGTGGGACCGGTCAAAAGCCACGTCAGCAAACTCAATGCTGACAAGTGGGTCCCACTAGGTTATGAACGAATCTAAATAGAAAATTAAACTAAACTAAACAGGCACTAAGGGTGTTTAGCCAGGTCATTAGTGCTAACTAATCCAGCGCCATGTCAGCAGTTGACGTCGGCGACCAAACGCACGGCGGTGGCACGCCGGAGTTGCTCGGAACGGCGCTACAGAGCATCATTTCACGCGTGGTTTGCGGCTACGGCGAGCTGGGGGTGTGGCGCATCTTCTGGGGCAATCGCCAGGAGCCGGGGTGGCCTATAGAGATGGCAGAGATGATGAAGGCGGCGGCCGGAGTTCGGCCTCCAGCGGGTGCAACGTTGCAGCTGGCTAGCAAGCGAACGGAGGGGCGTGCAGGGTTCCTAGACGCTCCAGAGGGACTCTAGGCAGCACAGAGCGACTAGTGGAGCTCGACAATGACGCGGCCGTCGGCCATGGCGGATGGCGGCACGGGAGCTCGGTGTGCAGCAGCTACAGGACGAGCTAGATCTTGGAGGCAGGGGGTAAACGTAGAGGATCTCATAGAAATCTCGAGGGCGTCGTCATCGGGCTCGGGGAAGGTCTGGTGCGGCCGGAACGACGACGGCGATCTCGGGCGGCCGACGATGAAGGCGACGGAGGTGGCGACGTTCCAGGCCCTCCCGGCTCACGTGGCTCGTCGAGGACGAAGAAGACGACATGGCGAAGCTCTCAAACACGACGGGCGGTTGAGGGGGCGGCGGGGAGCGCGTGGACAGTGAACGGCGGCGATGGCGACGTTTGGTGGAGTGCGCGAGAGGGGCAGGGGAGGGAATGAGCACGGAGGGAGGAGCGAAAGGGGCCCAGGGTGGCGCGTGGCGTCCAGAGGGGTCGGGGAGGCCAACCAAGCAGGAGGTGGCGCACGCGTGTGCGCGCACGGCAGGCAGACGCCCTCCTGCCCACCGGCAGGAGGTTGAAGACGGTGGAGGGCCTGGTGGGCTGGGCTGGTCAAGCTGGGCCGGCTACAGGTAAGATTCTTTTCTGTTTTATTTTTCTGTTCTGTTTTCTTTATTTATTTATTTGCCATTGTTTAAATTCTAAAAAGAACTTAAACTCATGCCAAATCTTTCTGAAATATTTTATGTTGCAGAAATGGACCTAGCCACATGCCCATAAATTAATTCAGGAGCATTTGAACATATATTCTAGTTATATGAATATAAATTCAAATTCAAAATACAATATGATTTGAAATCAGTGCCCAAAATTATTCTTCAAAAATGTTCATTATTTTTGTTTTGGATCAAGACCATTGCCAAAAATATCAAACATCAATAAAGAGCATTTTGGGTTCATAGAATGCAATTTTTAGGGTTATTTGCCCTTCTTTTAATTAAATTTTTGAGGCTTTAAAATTTCCTCAGTTCTAGTTTCAAAAATTTAAACATGACGCAAATAAGATGCAAACACTAGGTAGCACCAGAAGCTAGGGATGTGACACTGGATCAACTGAGTGAGCTCCGGTGGGAAAGCAAATCCGGGGTCATGTCTCGGAGGCATTTGATGGGTTTAGAGGGGAGAGATTAGAATAGAATGAGGTCTAATGAGAAAGCACTACCCATATGCACATGAGACAAACACAATCATTTCACTCAATCAATCAAGCAAGGCATACAATCGATCTAACTATCGCAAAAGTGCTCGGACTACTCTATTTACATGGTGGAATACTACTACTGATGTGGTGGTCTACTAAAAATATTCCTCGGTTGAAGACTCCATGATATCTGCTCCAGCTCCGTCTTCATAGTCATCATCGCTAAGATCGGAGTCGGTGTCGTCGATGATGATTTAGTCCTCCGGGCGAATCTCCTTGTGTTCTTCATCTTCTCCTCCTGGTGCGGGGTCTCCCAGGAACACTCCTATCTTCTTAATCAGGTCGTCATTCTTCTCCACTAGTATGACAATTTCCTCCTCATAATCTTCATGTGTAGCCTTAAGTTCTTCCTCCAATTCCGCGATCCTTGTCATCGCCTTCTTCAGATCTATCATTCCTGCGCACATCTGATTCTCCTGGCGTCGAATGTGCTGGTTTAGTTCCTGGATGAAAGCTGCAATTGATCTATCCTTCCTGGTGCTGATCATCTCCCATTGCTCATCTCGACGCCCACAAATCTGATAGATAGTATCCTTAAGATCCTTTTGATAAACTTCTCCAATGCGTCCCATGGTGATGTGAGCTGCCATACTCTTTCCTAGACTCCAGGTTGGTGCATCGAAGGAAAACTCTATGTGCTTAGTGACTGGCGTGAAAGTTCTTCCTGGAACATGAACTTGGATCATCCATCTCTCCTCTTCTGGTAAAGTGGCGTTGTAAGTCCCGGTGAAGCTTGGTATTCCTATGTTCAGGTACCTAGTGACTTCCTTCAGGTGTCGTCCAAAAGGTGCTTCTTCATCTGGTTGTGCAAACTTGTTCCTTGCATCCGCCATCTTAGAGAGTATAAAATGGAGAGGAGTAAGAAATGAGAAGAGAATAGTGATCTATGGCTTTTAGCTTAGTCATCGTGTCCTACACTCAGCCTGTGCTCTGATACCATCTTGTAGCAACCCGACCTCAAACAGTCAAGTCTCTGTGCTTCAGTGTCATCCCTAGATCGGTAATGCTGACACACACAGTACTCGAGGATTTATAGCAGAGTAGCAATCACACACTTATTACATCGAATGTCTCCAAAGAGAACTTATTATAATAAATATGGCTTAAGGCCATCTAATACGATAACAACGGAAGGCTTGGAAGATAAAGTGAGTCCATCAACTCTAACGGCATAGCTGAGCTGCAAGGCAACGACCTAATGAACCTTACTCCTCGTCTGAAAAGTCTGCAACATAATATGTTGCAGCCCAAAAATGGGTCAGCACATGGAATATGCTGGCAAAGTAACACAGTAGAGCAAGGACAGAATAATGCTATCACTACATACATATTTGGCTGGTGGAAAGCTCTATGGTTTCAGTTTTGCGAAAAGCCAATTTTTCCCTACCACAAAGGAATAGATTTTAATTTAACTATAATGGTAGTTGAAACATCATTGAGAAGGTTCCTCCAACTCAATCCCAATTAAAGTAATTATCAACCCAACAATATTAATTTAGAGTGATGAGATACTTAAGATACTCCAAGTACTAGATACTCAAGATGTCCATAACCGGGGACACGGCTAACCATGATTAGTTTGTACACTCCGCAGAGGTTTGCACACTTTTCCCCACAAGACTCGATCGCCTCCATTGAATTTCTCACACTACATGGTGTTTGAGAAACGGATGACCGAGACACAGTCTTTCAGAAACATTAACTCTCTACTCCGGGCAGACCATACCAAACCTACAACCCACTACCTGTTGATCCACCTCTTCAAGAGCTTCACATAACTTACTGAACTATGCTAGAGCCCATAATAGCTTGTGGCTGCACACAGAAGTTTCTAGCATGAATCATCTCAGTTCCCTTTGAGCCTGGGTGGCGGTCCATAGGAAGATCATACGGGTACTCCGTGATTTCCAAAAAATACAGGCAACACTAGGTACTCCAGGTGCCTCAATCCACCCAGATGTTTATTTAAGTTGCCACCTTAAGTTGAACCATTAATTAACAATCTCACATCTGTCATGGATTTCACTCACCCAAACCACGTCTACGAGCATAGCATAGCAATATAAGCAACACGTAGAAGTAACTCCCAAGGGTTTGAATGTAACAGGGCAATAGGTTCTACCTCATCAACTACTTCCCAACCCATATGTTAATAACATCCTAATAATGCAATGTTTGAGGATTGGAACTAATGCATAAAAACTGGGTGATAAAGGGGTATGATCAAAGTGTTACTTGCCTTGCTGACGATCCGCGTAACCTAGAGACTCCAAATAACACGCTTCGCACCCCGGGAATTCTATCACAAACAAACAATAGCATACATAAGAAATCAAGCAAAGAAACATGGGTAAAACTCAAATAAGAAGATCTAACCAGAAATTTCAACTTAAGAACTCCAGTTTTCAAAAAGAATCAAATCAAACGGAGCAACGAAACTCAAACGGCAAAAAAACAAGATCCGTTTACTAATCTGGACCTAGGTCAAATTTTACAATAGCGAAAGCTTGTTCAAGTTGGTTAAACAGAAAGTGGGTCTCGAGACGAAGATTTAGGCGCTTGAATCGCCTAATTCTGACTAACGAGCGAAAAGATAAACTAAAACGAAAATCAGATCAGAAATCGCGATCAGAAATAATCACAGAAAAATCCGATTAAAGAAAAACTGATGAATAGGCTAACGAACGAATGTTCGCTGTCTGCGGCTAAACGGTGAAAACCGTTCGTAAAGACGAATGTATGGGCGAACGTCCGCTAAATAACTAAACCAAAAAAATAAACCAATCTACTAAAAAAATAAAATCGCGGGTTCTAAAAAAACCGATCGGTTTTTCCGTAGAAAACCAACGGCGGCGGCGGCGGTTACCGGCAGCGGCAGTGTGCGACTCCGGCGGGCGGGTGGCGAGGTGGTGGCGTGGCTCCAGCGTGAGGGGCGGCTGCTGGTGGCGGCGGCATGCGGCGACGGGGAGTGCGGCGGCGAGGCGGCAGCGTGGCGGCAACACGCGACTCGGGCGGCTGCTCGGGTGGGCTAGGGTTTTGGTGGGGGTGCGGGTGGGCTGAGGGGGTGGCTCCCCTGGCTTATAAGGCCGTCCGGGCCGAGAGTCCTAGACGGACACGGCCCGGTTAGGTTGGTTCCTGTTTTTTTTAATAAAAATTCAGACATGCAGAAAAAAAGGAATACTAAACAGACTCCAAAAATTTCGAAATAAATTTTTCCCGTCCTCTGAAAATAAGCCGGACAAAGTGAACATTTATTTGGGCCTAAAATTTAATTTTGAAAAACGTGTATTTTTCCTAATTCAAATAAAATAGCAATAAAACTCCAAAATAAAAACTTACTTGATTTTAGTATTTAATCTCTAGTATTTCTTTATTTTGAGGAAGTCATTTTATCCTCTCTCTTTTATTTTTTTATAAAAGAAATATTTCAGAGAAATAAAATTAAAATCAAACGATCCCCAACTCTCTCTGTGGGTCCTTGAGTTGCTTAAATTTCTAGAATCAACCAAAATGCAATAAAATATGGTATGCAATGAAGATCTAATGCATAACATTCCAAATTGAAAATTTGGGATGTTACAAACCTACCCCCCTTAAGATGAATCTCGCCCTCGAGATTCGTGTTGGCTAGAAAATAGGTGTGGGTGGTCTCTGCGAAGGTCTTCCTCTCGTTCCCAGGTGGCTTCATCCTCGGTATGGTGGCTCCATTGAACTTTGCAAAACTTAATAACCTTGCTGCGGGTGACTCGACTGGCGAATGTCCGCTAAATAAATAAACCGAAAAAATAAACCAATCTACTAAAAAATAAAACCGCGGGTTCTAAAGAAACAGATCGGTTTTTTCGTAGAAAACCGACGGCGGCGGCGGCTTCCGCCAGCGGCGGCATGCGGCTCCGGCGGGCGGGCGGCGAGGCGGCAGCGCGGCTCTGGTGTGCGGGGCGGCTGCGGGCGGCGGCGGGGGGGCGTGCGGCGGCGAGGCGGTAGCGCGGCGTGCGGCAGCAGCGGCGGGCGGCTCGGGCGGGCTAGGGTTTCGGCGGGGGTATGGGTGGGCTGAGGGGGCGGCTCCCCCGGCTTATAAGGCCGGCCGGGCCGAGAGTCCTAGACGGACACGGCCCGGTTAGGTCGGTTCGCGTTTTTTTGTTTAAAAAATTCGGAAGTGCAGAAAAAAAGAAAAATACTACTAAATGGACTCCAAAAATTCCGAAATAAATTTTCCCCGTCCTCTAAAAATAAGCCGGACAAAGTGAACATTTATTTGGGCCTAAAATGCAATTTTAAAAACACGTATTTTTCCTAATTCAAATAAAATAGCAATAAAACTCCGAAATAAAAACTTATTTGATTTTAATATTAAATCTCTGGTATTTCTTTATTTTGAGGAAGTCATTTTATCCTCTCTCTCTTTTATTTTTTTATAAAAGAAATATTTCAGAGAAATAAAATTAAAATCTAACGATCCTATTTTCATAATTCGAGAAAAGCTCAAATATGAAAATAACGAAATCCCCAACTCTCTTCGTGGGTCCTTGAGTTGCTTAGAATTTCTAGGATCAACCAAAATGCAATAAAATATGGTATGCAATGATGATCTAATGCATAACATTCCAAATTGAAAATTTGGGATGTTGCGTTATCATGTATTGTTTCTTTTAGCAATTAGCAAGAACATTGGACAGAGGGGGCGGCGGCCGGTCGTACTCGAATTACCCACTGCTCAGCGGAAACAGGACGGGAGCAGAGGGAGGGGGAAGGGGATGGGTGACAGACTACCTGGCCTCCTGGTCCTCGCAGATGGTGGTGAGGGTGTGGATGAGGCGCGGGTTGGGGTTGCTCTCCTGCTCGATGACGTGGGAGATCAGGGCCTGTGCGCGGTTGAGCAGCGCGTCCTCCGCCGCCTCCTGCTCCGTGTCAGCCTCCTCCGTCTCCTCCTCCTTCTCCTCCTCTGGCTCGGCGGCGACGGGGTCGGACGCCGGCTGCTCGGGGTCCATCGGCGCGGGCGGGCTCGAGTAGTGAGGCGGCGGGGCTAGGGTTAGGATTGCGTTTAGGGAGTGGCGACGCTAATGGGGACGTATGGGAGGCCGCCGATGGATGGGGTCTCGATCTAGATTTGGCTCGGGGGTGGATGGAGTGAGAGTGGAGCGGGACGGTTGGTAGTAGCGCGGGGTGCTCACCTGCGCTACGCGTATCCATCTTGTAGTAGCACAGGTTTTAACCCCACGCTATTATTAATGTCTTTGGAGGGGGTACGGTGGAAAAAATTTAGTAGCAGCGTAGGTTTTTTGTGCCCGCGCTACTACTATGTTGTACTAGTAGCGCGGTGTTTATGCCCGCGCTACTACTAAGTAGCAGTAGCGCATTTCAAATAACAAGCGCTACTACTAATTGTCTGTCTATAGGGGGTTTCCTAGTAGTGCCCATCTCCTCTCAATCTTCTGAATGCGCACTTTGCGCTCATTCTTTGTTTCCTCAGGAGGTGTGCAGTACCCTACATAGATGTCTTTAGGGATTTCAAAAGCAGTGTTGACTTCCAATTTTTTGCCTCCTGTGACGCCCAGATAATTAAACTACAGTAATGACATGTTAATGGTGTCGAGTCATCGCAATTACTGTTGCTAATGTTACTTTGGTTCAAACACGAATCAAATTCAACTTCCAAAACAAGTCAAATTCTTATTCCTTCAAACGGTAAAACAAAAATGTTTGCTGAGTTGAAAATATTCACTAACTAATTTTCTTATAGAAATCAACATCACTTGGCTCACTATTTAATCCCTAGGAAATTATATAGTGGTCCAGCAGCATATTAGTTGGCTTATTCAATTTCTAAAAATGATTGAACAATTTCTTTGGCTATGAAACTTTTTATGCAACACTACCAGGTTGTGCCTGATTTATGTGCTAACTTTCATAAGCAACTGGAATCTTTTGTTATACACACCTAATAGAATTCAGAGAAAAGAAATAGAAAACAAAAGTGTGAGAGGGGCCCACCGCCCCTGGACCTTAGCCATCTGAGCGGCCCAACGCCGCAGCCCACCTAACCTCCCGGTCGCTCCCCTTCATGTTCCTTCGACCGCGGGGTAGGGGCGCGTCCGGGCGCCACCGCACCTGTAACACTCTTGATGCGGCTATATCTCCTACGTGTCGAAGCACGACTTAGAGGCATAACCGCATTGGAAGCAATGTCGCAAGTGAGGTAATCTTCACAACAACCCATGTAAATAATTAAAGGGGAAAGGAACATAGTTGGCTTACACTCGCCACGTCACACAAATACATAAATATTACATTCATCCAATACACTCAGGGTCCGACTACGGTACCAAAATAAAGATCAACCCCCAAATGCGACAAAGTCCCCGATCGCCCCAACTGGGCACCACTACTGATCATCTGGGAAAGACACATAGTAACGACGAGAGTCTTCATCGAACTCCCACTTGAGCTCGATCATATCATCTGGAACGGTATCATCGGTCCCTGCATCTGGTTTGGAAGTAAACTATGAGTCACAGGGACTCAGCAATCTCACACCCTCGCGATCAAGACTATTTAAGCTTATAGGTAAGGTAACAGTATGACGTGGAGATGCAGCAAGCGACTAGCATATATGGTGGCTAACATATTCGCAAAAGAGAGCGAGAAGAGAAGGCAAAAGCACGGTCGAACAACTATGATCAAGAAGTGATCCTAGAACAACCTACGTCAAGCATTACTCCAACACCGTGTTCACTTCCCGGACTCCGCCGAGAAGAGACCATCACGGCTACACACGCGGTTGATGCATTTTAATTAAGTTAAGTTTCAGGTTATCTACAACCGAACATTAACAAATTCCCATTTGCCCATAACCACGGGCACGGCTTTCGAAAGTTCAAATTCCTGCAGGGGAGTCCCAACTTAGCCCATCACAAGCTCTCACGGTCAACGAAGGATATTCCTTCTCCCAAGACAATCCGATCAGACTCGGCATCCCGGTTACAAGACATCCTCGACAATGGTAAAACAAGTCCAGCAACACCGCCCAAATGTGCCGACAAATCCCGATAGGAGCTGCACATATCTCGCTCTCAGGGCACACTCAGATAGGTCAAGCTACGAGTAAAACCAGCCCTCGAGTTTCCCCGAGGTGGCCCCGCAAGCTGCCCATTTTGGACAAACACTCAGAGGAGCACTGGCCCAGGGGGGTTTAATAAAGATGACCCTTGGGCTCCGGAAACCCAAGGGAAAAAGGAGGCTAGCTGGCGAATGGTAAAACCAAGGTTGGGCATTGCTGGAGGAGTTTTATTAAAGGCGAACTGTCAAGGGGTTCCCATTATAACCCAACCGTGTAAGGAACGCAAAATCCGGGAACATAACACCGATATGACGGAAACTAGTGCGGCAAGAGTGGAACAAAACACTAGGCATAAGGCCGAGCCTTCCACCCTTTACCAAGTATATAGGTTCATTAAGATAAACAAGATAATATGGTGATATCCCAACAATAAACAAGTTCCAACAAGGAATGATCTCCAATCTTCACCTACAACTAGCAACGCTATAAGAGGGGCTGAGCAAAGCGGTAACATAGCCAAACAACTGTTTGCTAGGACATGGTGGGTTAGAGGTTTGACATGGCAATGTGGGACGCAAGATAAGCAAGTGGTAGGCATTGTAGTATAGGCATAGCAAAAGAGCGAGCATCTTGCAAGCAAAGATAGAAGTGATTTCGAGGGTTTGGTCATCTTGCGTGCAAAGGTCTCAGAGTTGCCTTGATCCTCGAAAGCGTACTCAACGGGCTCCTCATTCACGAACTCGTCTCCCGGCTCTACCCAAACAAGAACAACAAGCAAAAGGAACACAATCAACCACGTGCAATGCTCAAGAACATGATGCAAACATGGTATGATATGCGGGATGCGATATGTGATGCATATGCAAGATTTGGAAAGGAATGAATGAACCTGGCCTCAACTTGGAAAGCGGAGTTGATTTCGGTTGAAATCGATATAAAGATCACCGGAATTGGATGCACGGTTTGGAAATGGCAAGGAAAACAAAAATGGCACCGGTTTGCGATAAACAGCAAGTGACCAATTAATGCATCAAGTTAAATATGCTACATCACTCAAACATGGCAACAAAATACATGACAGGTATCCACTCATGATGCTTGAAAAAAGATTAACACTGAGCTACGGCTAATTCATCCATTAACAGGTTCAAACAAGCATGGCAAAAGTGCAAATGATAACAGGTTTCAGACTTAGTGAAATAACAACAAATCAGGAAATTATCATCACGAAGCAAATTTTAGAGCATGAAAACTACATCCTACAGGAACATATCATGGCAAAGCAAGGCTTGGCATGAAGCTACTCTAAGCATATAACAAAAGTCCCTTAGTGACCTTGAGCCAAAAGGGATCATAAAATACAATTGCAAGCATGCGAACATAGCAAAAACATAAACAGATTCAGACTTAGTGAAAAACTGGAGCATGCAAAACAGATTAACAAGTAGGCATGTTTACGAGCTCGATGCACTCACTACAGAGCATTTCATGACAAACTAAGCATACACCCATGAAGAATACATGGCATAGAAGCTAGACATGGCAAGAACACCAACATAGCATGCACGGATCAATAGCAACATCCTCGGCAAAATCGCTAAACATGTCAACAATCTGCCAGGAACATTATATAGCAAGAGTAGAGCTCGATTGACTCAAGCTAGGGTGCTCCATAAATGCAAAAAAATACATGGATGGATAGAGCACCACAACATTAACAAATCATCCTTACTGATCATCCTCAAAAGAGGCACAGATCACTAGGAGACAACATGAACATATGGCTTAAAACAAAAACAGGAGAAGGACTTAGTGAAAAACTAAGTCCCTGAAATCAGCATCACCGAGTAAGCTACTTTGCATGCTTGTGCTAGTCACCACGAAGATCACAAAAATACATGGCATACACCCCTGTAAAGATAACATGGCATTCTACAAAACAGATGTAGAGCTTAGGATCATAGCATGCACACATTAATCATGGCAAAAATGACAAAAGGCCATTTGCTGAAACAGATCTGAAATATTCCTCACATGGCCCTCTTCCAATAACATTTCAGGCGTCAATATGAGCTCAAATGAAAGTGATGCACTGAGATGAAATGATGTACTCGTCGAGATGAACATTTTGATATGCTACACGCATGAATCGGAGCTACGGATGCAGAGTTATGGCATGTCAAAGATTGCAAAAAATTAGGGTTTCGGGGATAAAAGTCAACCGCGGATCTCAGATCCAGATCCACTGTAGCTGTGCACGGTTCACGAGGTTCATCGGAGAGTCCCCGGACTTGAAATCAAGGTCGCCGGAGATGCTGCCATGGTCGAGGGAGGCCGGGGGCGACGCGGGTCGCCGGTGGTGCGGCGTACGGCGGGGCGCGCGGCGTTCGAGGAGAAATGCGAGGCGTGGACGTCGGGGCATGCCGCGATGGCCCTTTGCTCCTGTGGCCGGACATTGCGGCGGCGGCAATCCGGCAAGGCATGCGGGGAGGCGGCGCGACGATCCCGCGGGCGGTGGGGAGGAGGCGCGATGGGCTTCAGGAGGGCCCGAATCGGGCTCCTCCGGGCCGGCGGCGGGCGGAGGCGGTGCCTTCCACGTCGCGGGCTGTGGTTGGCAGCGGCGGGAATGTTCGGCGGCGGCGGACGTGTCCGCCCGCACGGAGAGGAGCGGGGCTAGGGTTATGGTTAGGGGTGTTTTGATCCGGAAATTTCAGGGAAGGCCTTTATATAGGGGTAGAGGAGTCTAGGAAGCTCCAAATGGAGTGTGGTTTTCGGCCACGCGATCGTGATCGAACGCTCTAGACGATGGAGGAGGTTTTGGTGGGTTTTGGGCCAAATTGGAAGGGTGTTGGGATGCAACACACACGAGGCCTTTTCGGTCCCTCGGTTAACCGTTGGAGTATCAAACGAAGTCCAAATGGTACGAAACTTGACAGGCGGTCTACCGGTAGTAAACCAAGGCCGCATGACAAGTCTCGGTGCAATCCAAAAATGTTTAACACCTGCACATGAAAAGAGGTAGAAAGGACCGCCGGAGGACATAGGAGCGCCGGAATGCAAAACGGACAATGGGGAAAATGCTCGGATGCATGAGACGAGCACGTATGCAAATGCAATGCACATGATGACATGATATGAGATGCATGACAAAGACAACAACACATGGAGGCAAAAACCCGACAACAACGAAATGAAATAACTTAGTGCCGGAAACGGCAAGAGTTGGAGTACAAATAAGGTAAATTACATCTGGGGTGTTACAACACTCCACCACTACGAAAGGTTCTTGTCCTGTGATCTAGGACTGGAAAAACTCCGGGTACTCAGAATGGAGGTGATCCTTGCGTTCCCAGGTGGCTTCACGGTCAGAATGTTGTGACCACTTGACTTTGAGGAATTTGATAGACTTGTTGCGAGTCTTGCGCTCAGTTTCTTCAAGAATAGCAACTGGGTGCTCACGATAAGACATGTCTTCTTGGAGATCAATGTCTTCGAAGTTGACGGTGCGGTTAGGAGTCTTGAAGCACTTGCGGAGCTGAGAAACATGAAACACGTCGTGCACGTTTGCAAAGTTGGAGGGAAGCTCAAGTTGATAGGCGAGATCGCCTCTCTTGCTGACGATCTTGAAAGGACCCACGTATCTAGGGGCAAGCTTCCCTTTGATACCGAAGCGATGAGTACCTTTCATTGGAGACACGCGGAGGTAAACATGGTCTTCGATCTCGAAAGCGAAATCATGATGCTTACTATCATAGTAGCTCTTCTGGCACGATTGCGCAGCTTTGAGATTATCACGAATGACTTTGCACATCTCTTCTGCCTCTGTGATCAAGTCATTGCCAAGAAGTTGACGTTCACCAGTCTCTGACCAGTTAAGAGGAGTACGACACTTCCTGCCATAGAGAATTTCAAATGGGGCCTTGCCCGAACTCGCTTGAAAGCTATTGTTGTTGGAAAACTCGGCATATTGAAGACAATCTTCCCACTTCATGCCGAGAGAGATGATGCAAGACCTGAGCTTATCTTCAAGAATCTGATTTACTCGCTCGACTTGGCCACTAGTTTGAGGATGAAAAGTTGTGCTGAAATGGATGTTGGTGCCCATGGCCTTCTGAAAAGAATCCCAAAACTTGGAGGTGAAGATGCTGCCACGATCTGAAGAAATCAACTGCGGAATGCCGTGCAGAGAGACAATCCGGGAGGTATAAAGCTCCGCCAATTGAGCTGCTGGGATAGATTCTTTGATAGGCAGAAAGTGAGCCACTGTAGTGAGTTTGTCGATGACAACGAAGATAGCATCATTGCCACGCTTGGACTTTAGAAATCCAGTCACGAAGTCCATCTCAATGTGGTCAAACTTCCATTCTAGAATGGCAAGAGGTTGGAGGAGACTAGCTGGTCGTTGGTGTTCTGCCTTCACTCTTCTGCAGACATCACATTCATTCACGAACTAAGCAATCTCGCGCTTCCTTCGAGTCCACCAATACGACTGCTTGAGGTCATGGTACATCTTTGTACTCCTAGGGTGGATGGAGAGGAGTGAATTGTGAGCCTCATTCATAATGACTTTACGAAGGTCACCTTTAGGCACAACAATGCGATCCTCGAAGAATAGAGTATCCTTGTCATCAAGGCGATAGCACTTGTACTTGGGTTGACTCTTGGTAATCCCAATCTTCACCTTCCTCACCATAGCATCAAGAAGTTGAGCCTCATGAATCTGATCTTCCAAAGTAGGAGAGACTTGGAGGTTGGCGAGGAAACCTTGAGGAACAACTTGCAGATTGAGTTTGCGGAAAGCTTCACAAAGCTCGGGTTGGTAAGGCTTGATAATCAAACTGTTGTAGTAAGCCTTCCTGCTCAATGCGTCAGCAATTACATTGGCCTTGCCCGGAGTATATTCGATACTCGGATTATACTCTTGAATCATTTCGACCCAATGAGTCTGTCTGAGGTTGAGATTAGGCTGAGTGAAGATGTACTTGAGACTGTTATGATCAGTGAAGATGTCCACTTTTCTTCCCAATAAGAGATGTCTCCAAGTCAAAAGAGCATGCACAACTGCTGCCAACTCGAGGTCGTGAGTGGGGTAGTTCTTTTCATTGGGCTTCAAATGGCGAGAGGTATGGGCCACAACTTTCTTCTCTTGCATCAACACTGCACCAAGACCTTGAAGGGAAGCATCACAAAAGACCTCGAACGGTTTGGATTCATCGGGAGGAATCAGAACTGGAGTAGTGACTAACTTCTCTTTCAGGGTGTTGAAAGCGATGTCACATTCAGGAGACCAGACGTACTTCACATGCTTCTGGAGAAGGTTGGAAAGAGGATTCGCGATCTTTGAGAAGTTCTCAACGAACCTTCGACAATAGCTTGCGAGCCCAAGCAAGCTGCAGAGTTGCTTCCCATTCTGAGATGGTTCCCAATTCACAATTGCAGACACCTTCTCAGGATTCACCGTTATGCCCTTGGCAGAGATGATATGCCCAAGGTAGAGAACCTCATCAAGCCAAAACTCGCACTTTGAAAACTTGGCGTAGAACTGATGTTCTCTGAGCTTATCCAGCACCAAACGCAAGTGCTTGGCATGATCCTCCTTGTTCTTGGAAAAGACCAAAATGTCATCGAGGTAGACCAAGACGAAGTAATTTGTGTAGGCGTTGAAGATGAAGTTCATCATGCGAGAGAATGTTGGCAGAGCGTTGACGAGGCCAAAAGACATGATAGTGTATTCATATGAACCATAGCTTTTTCTGAAAGTTGTCTTGGGGATATCCTCTTCATGAATGCGAATCTGGTGATAGCCCATACGGAGATCAAGCTTGGAGAACACTTGAGCACCTTTGAGTTGTTCAAACGGCTCGTTGATGTTGGGAAGTGGGTACTTGTTCTTTATGGTCTTCTTGTTCAATGGACGGTAGTCAACACAAAGTCGGTCCGTTCCATCCTTCTTCTTCACAAAAATAACTCCACAACCCTACGGAGAAGAACTAGGTCGGATGAGACCCATACGCTCTTGTTCATCGAGTTGCTTCTTCAGCTCCTTCAACTCTTTAGGTCCCATCTTCTAAGGACGTTTGCAAACAGGTTCCGTGCCAAGCTCAAGATCGATGACAAATTCAACTGGCCGGTGCAGAGGCATTCCTGGAAGCTCTTCTGGAAAGACGTCTTGATATTCGCAAACGACTGGAATTTGAGAGATGGCATCCAGCTCACCCTTCTCATTGAGAGAAAATAGACGAATGGTATCATCCCTTGCGGCAAAGACAATAACATCCTTAGACGAATGAGTTAATTGAATCTACCTGGCAACACAATCAAGCTGAGCCTTGTGCTTAGAAAGCCAATCCATTTCAAAAATAAGATCAATATCCGAGTCACCCAGAACAATAGGAGAAGCTAGAAATTTGTAGTCGCCCAACGTGATAGTAACATCTGGAACCTCCAAACTGGCACTCAAGCGTTTTCCAGGAGAAACGATATCCATTTGTTTGCCCAAATGAGAAGAAACGAATTCATTCTTGGTAAAAAAAAGTGGCTTTGACATGAAACAATGCGATGCACCAGTATCAAAATGTACTTTTGCAGGAACATCGTTAATAGGAAGGTTACCCATGATGACATCTGACGAGTCCTCTGCCTGAGCTGCATTCAACAAGTTGAACTTGGCGTGCTTGGGGTTATGCTTGACCACTGCGGTGCTAGCAGATCTCACAGGAGGAGGAGGGAGACGCCTCTGATTGAAGCATTTGTTGGCATAGTGACCCTTCTGTTGGCACTTGTTGCACGTGACCTCCGAGAGCGGATGGTGATACGGAGCACTTGATCTTAGAGCTTGAGACAAAGTCTTGTTCTGAAAGCCAGGGTTGGGTGGGTGGGAAGATCCATTGCCACCTTTGCTCTTCTGCTGATAAGGCTGGCGGAATGGAGGAGGAGGCAGACAATACTTTTGCTGCTTAGCCACTTGAGTAGAGGAAGGAGTTGCATCTCTGACTCGCTTCTTGGAAGCATCGCACTTTAGTTGGGCAGCCTCTTGCTTCATTGCCATATTGTAGAACTCATCGTACTTCTTCGGCTCAAAGAGGACGAGAGCTAGCTGGAGTTCTTCTCTGAGACCACTCCTGAACTGATATATCATGCTCTTCTCGTCAGGGACGTCCTGCTTGGTGAAACGAGCGAGCCTCTGGAACATGATGTTGTACTGGTAAACAGACATAGTGCCTCGCTTCAGGTTGCGGAATTCCTCACGCTTGCTCTCAACCACACTCTGAGGAATATGATGAGCTTTGAAGTCTTGACGGAATTCATCCCAGGTAATCACACGGCCTCCTCTGGAATCTTTGAATTGCTGAAACCAGTCTGCAGCTTGGTCTTTGAGTTGGAATAAAGCGAACTTGACAAAGTCCTTAGGCCTGACGTTACTGCACTCGAAATGCTTGCATATATCCACGAGCCAATCATCAGTGTCTGAGGCCTCGACACAGTTGCTGAAGGTCTTTGGCTGGTTAGCAAGGAACTGGTTGAGTGTAGCAAACTGATTCTAATTGTTGCCATGGCCTTGGTTATGCTCTTGCAGAATTTGCATGATCAGCTGCGTGTTTGCATTGGTAGCGGCCATCACAGCTTGCCATGCCTACGGAGGTGGAGGTGGTGGTGGCGGATCCTGATTCTGATTCTGATTGTTGCCCTTAGCAGGAGCCATCCCAATCTCAAACCAAATATCCGCGGAAGAAGAACTAGAGCTACAAGAATTCCCACCTATGAAACTCCCGAACCTTTCCGGTTATGCAATCAGGTGTTGGGGATACAGGGGAAGCATAATATCCCACCCAAATCTAGCAAATCCTACATCCAGCTGTATCCATCCTTCAACACATAACCAAGAAACCTTCGGAAATCATTTACCTCAACCTTCGAAAAGCATCTGTTATACAAGTTATGGCAATACTCCCGAACTCCCGCCCCAGTACTGGGTGGCATCGAGGTTATCTCACCAACAACTGCATAAAAGAGATTTTTGATGTTGGCGAAACTCAGGTATTCCAGAGTCTCAATGATAAAATTGTGACGACAACACCTTGGAGCTCAACTCCCCGGGACACTGCCACAACCCTTAAATGTCAGGAGGCACCAAGAACAATGTTCTCGTCACAAAACCATCGGAACGATTCCAAGATACCCGCGTGATCCTAAATTTTTTTTGTGAAATTTGAGAAGAGAAGAGTCAAAACTCTACGTCAAGATGCCTCACCAGAGCGATGAAGGGACTGCGGAGTAAAAATAATTCCTAGCTCTCCGATATATATCATTCCTAAATGACTCAAACCATTTTTCTAGACTCAACAACGCCAGCGATTCGATCAAGCAGGGGGCTCCTAAGGTCGGGGAAGGCTCTGATACCAACTTTTAACGCCCTCGATGCGGCTATATCTCCTACGTGTCGAAGCACGGCTTAGAGGCATAACCGCATTGAAAGCAATGTCGCAAGTGAGGTGATCTTCACAACAACCCATGTAAATAATTAAAGAGGAAAGGAACATAGTTGGCTTACACTCGCCACGTCACACAAATACATAAATATTACATTCATCCAATACACTCAGGGTCCGACTACGGTACCAAAATAAAGATCAACCCCCAAATGTGACAAAGTCCCCGATCACCCCAACTGGGCACCACTATTGATCATCTGGGAAAGACACATAGTAACAATGAGAGTCTTCATCGAACTCCCACTTGAGCTCGGTCATATCATCTGGAACAGTATCATTGGTCCCTGCATCTGGTTTGGAAGTAAACTATGAGTCGCAGGGACTCAGCAATCTCACACCCTCGCGATCAAGACTGTTTAAGCTTACAGGTAAGGTAAAGGTATGATGTGGAGCTGCAGCAAGCGACTATCATATATGGTGGCTAACATATTCGCAAAAGAGAGCGAGAAGAGAAGGCAAAAGCACGGTCGAACAACTATGATCAAGAAGTGATCCTAGAACAACCTACGTCAAGCATTACTCCAACACTGTGTTCACTTCCCGGACTCCGCCGAGAAGAGACCATCACGGCTACACACGCGGTTGATGCATTTTAATTAAGTTAAGTTTCAGGTTATCTACAACCGAACATTAACAAATTCCCATCTGCCCATAACCACGGGCACAGCTTTCGAAAGTTCAAATTCCTGCAGGGGAGTCCCAACTTAGCCCATCACAAGCTCTCACGGTCAACGAAGGATATTCCTTCTCCCAAGACAATCCGATCAGACTCGGCATCCCGGTTACAAGACATCCTCGACAATGGTAAAACAAGTCCAGCAACACCGCCCGAATGTGCCGACAAATCCCGATAGGAGCTGCACATATCTCGTTCTCAGGGTACACTCAGATAGGTCAAGCTATGACTAAAACCAGCCCTTGAGTTTCCCCGAGGTGGCCCCGCAGGCTGCCCATTTTGGACCAACACTCAGAGGAGCACTGGCCCAGGGGGGTTTAATAAAGATGCCCTTGGGCTTCGGAAACCTAAGGGAAAAAGGAGGCTAGGTGGCGAATGGTAAAACCAAGGTTGGGCATTGTTGGAGGAGTTTTATTCAAGGCAAACTGTCAAGGGGTTCCCATTATAACCCAACCGTGTAAGGAACGCAAAATCCGGGAGCATAACACCGATATGACAGAAACTAGTGCGGCAAGAGTGGAACAAAACACTAGGCATAAGGCCGAGCCTTCCACCCTTTACCAAATATATAGGTGCATTAAGATAAACAAGATAATATGGTGATATCCCAACAATAAACAAGTTCCAACAAGGAATGATCTCCAATCTTCACCTGCAACTAGCAACGCTATAAGAGGGGCTGAGCAAAGCAGTAACATAGCCAAACAACGGTTTGCTAGTACATGGTGGGTTAGAGGTTTGACATGGTAATGTGGGATGCAAGATAAGCAAGTGGTAGGTATCGTAGCATAGGCATAGCAAAAGAGCGAGCATCTAGCAAGCAAAGATAGAAGTGATTTCGAGGGTATGGTCATCTTGCCTGCAAAGGTCTCAGAGTTGCCTTGATCCTCGAAAGCGTACTCAACAGGCTCCTCGTTCACGAACTCGTCTCCCGGCTCTACCCAAACAAGAACAACAAGCAAAAGGAACACAATCAACCACGTGCAATGCTCAAGCAACATGATGCAAACATGGTATGATTTGCGGGATGCGATATGTGATGCATATGCAAGATTTGGAAAGGAATGAATGAACCTGGCCTCAACTTGGAAAGCGGAGTTGATTTCGGTTGAAATCGATATAAAGATCACCGGAATCGGATGCACGGTTTGGAAATGGCAAGGAAAACAAAAATGGCACCGGTTTGCGATAAACAGCAAGTGACCAATTAATGCATCAAGTTAAATATGCTATAGCACTCAAACATGGAAACAAAATACATGGCAGGTATCCACTCATGATGCTTGAAAAAAGATTAACACTGAGCTACGGCTAATTCATCCATTAACAGGTTCAAACAAGCATGGCAAAAGTGCAAATGATAACAGGTTTCAGACTTAGTGAAATAACAACAAATCAGGAAATTATCATCAGGAAGCAAATTTTAGAGCATGAAAACTACATCCTACAGGAACATATCATGGCAAAGCAAGGCTTGGCATGAAGCTACTCTAAGCATATAAGAAAAGTCCCTTAGTGACCTTAAGCCAAAAGGGATCATAAAATACAATTGCAAGCATGCGAACATAGCAAAAACATAAACAGATTCAGACTTAGTGAAAAACTGGAGCATGCGAAACAGATTAACAAGTAGGCATGTTTACGAGCTCGATGCACTCACTATAGAGCATTTCATGACAAACTAAGCATACACCCATGAAGAAGACATGGCATAGAAGCTAGACATGGCAAGAACACCAACATAGCCTCAACTTGGAAATCCAAGAGTGCCACTAAAAAGGGGAGTTGAGTTCGGTTGAAATCGATATAAAGATCACTGGAATCGGATGCACGGTTTGGAAATGGCAAGCAAAACAAAAATGGCACCGGCCTGCGATAAACAGCAAGTGACCAACTAAATGCATCAAGTTAAATATGCTACAACACTCAAACATGGCAAACAAATACATGACAGGGATCCACTCATGATGCTTGACAAAAGATGAACACTGAGCTACGGCTAATTCATCCATTAACAGGTTCAAACAAGCATGGCAAAAGTGCAAATGATAACAGGTTTCAGACTTAGTGAAATAACAACAAATCAGGAAATTATCATCAGGAAGCAAACTTTAGAGCATGAAAACTACATGCTACAGGAACATATCATGGCAAAGCAAGGCATGGCATGAAGCTACTCTAAGCATATAACAAACGTACCTTAGTGACCTAGAGCCAAAAGGGATCAGAAAATACAATTGCAAGCATGCAAACATAGCAAAAACATAAACAGATTCTGACTTGGTGAAAAACTGGAGCATGCAAAACAGGTTAACAAGTAGGCATGTTTACGAGCTCGATGCACTCACTACAGAGCATTTCATGACAAACTAAGCATACACCCATGAAGAAGACATGGCATAGAAGCTAGACATGGCAAGAACACCAACATAGCATGCACGGATCAATAGCAACATCCTCGGCAAAATCGCTAAACATGTCAACAATCTGCCAGGAACATTATATAGCAAAAGTAGAGCTCGATTGACTCAAGCTAGGGTGCTCCATAAATGCAAAAAAATACATGGATGGATAGAGCACCACAACATTAACAAATCATCCTTACTGATCATCCACAAAAGAGGCACAGATCACTAGGAAACAACATGAACATATGGCTTAAAAACAAAAACAGGAGAAGGACTTAGTGAAAAACTAAGTCCCTGAAATCAGCATCACCGAGTAAGCTACTTTGCATGCTTGTGCTAGTCACCACGAAGATCACAAAAATACATGGCATACACCCCTGTAAAGATAACATGGCATTCTACAAAACAGATGTAGAGCTTAGGATCATAGCATGCACACATTAATCATGGCAAAATGACAAAAGGCCATTTGCTAAAACAGATCTGAAATATTCCTCATATAGCCCTCTTCCAACAACATTTCGGGCATCAATATGAGCTCAAATGAAAATGATGCAATGAGATTAAATGATGTACTCGCACGAATCAGAGCTACGGATGCAGAGTTATGGCATGTCAAAGATTGCAAAAAAATTAGGGTTTCGGGGATAAAAGTAAACCGCGGATCTCAGATCCAGATCCACTGTAGCTGTGCGCGGTTCACGAGGTTCACCGGAGAGTCGCCGGACTTGAAAGCGAGGTCGCCGGATTTGCTGCCGGGGTCGAGGGAGGCCGGGGGCGACGTGGGTAGCCGGCGGGGCGGCGTACGGCGGGGCACGCGGTGTTCAAGGAGAACTACGATGCGCGGACGTCGGGGCTTGCCGCAGCGGCCCTTTGCTCCAGTGGCCGGACCTTGCGGCGGCAGCGATCCGGCAAGGCAGGCGGGGAGGTGGCGCGACGATCCCGCGGTAGGCGGGGCGGCCAGGCAGCGGGGAGGAGGCGCGATGGGCTTCGGGAGGGCCCGAATCGGGCTCCTCCGGGCCGGCGGCGGGAGGAGGCGGCGCCTGCCACATGGCGGGCTATGGTTGGCGGCGGCAGGAATGTCCGGCAGCGGCGGACGTGTCCGCCCGCACGGAGAGGAGCGGGGCTTGGTTAGGGTTAGGGGTGTTTTGATCCGGAAATTTCGGGGAAGGCCTTTATATAGGGGTAGAGGAGGCTAGGAAGCTCCAAATGGAGTGCGGTTTTTTGCCACGCGATCGTGATCGAACGCTCTAGACGATGGAGGGGTTTTGGTGGGTTTTGGGCCAAATTGGAAGGGTGTTTGGATGCAACACACACGAGGCCTTTTCGGTCCCTCGGTTAACCGTTAGAGTATCAAACGAAGTCCAAATGATACGAAACTTGACAGGCGGTCTACCGGTAGTAAACCAAGGCCGCATGACAAGTCTCGGTCCAATCCGAAAACGTTTAACGCCCGCACACGAAAAGAGGTAGAAAGGACCACCGGAGGACATAGGAGCGCCGGAAAGCAAAACAGACAACGAGGAAAATGCTCGGATGCATGAGACGAGCACGTATGCAAATGCAATGCACATGATGACATGATATGAGATGCATGACAAAGACAACAACACACGGAGGCAAAAAACCCGACAAGGACGAAATGAAATAACTTAGTGCCGGAAATGGCAAGAGTTGGAGTACAAATAAGGTAAATTACATCCGGGGTGTTACATCACCTCCTCGCCAGCGACGCCCGGGTAGAATAAGGGAGAGGCCGACGGCTCGGGCCTCCTCCCCCACCTACCTCCACCCACTCACTCCCACCTCGCCTCCCAGATCCACCCGACTCTCGCCCCCCTCCCCCCCACCTCTGTCCCGCACACCCATGTCACACGAGCGTCGTCGACGCCATGGCCGCGCAGTACCCGTGGCCATCGTCGTCCTCGCGCCCCCTCTGACATGTATTGGAGCTCCGTCATCGACCACTACGTCTCCCTCGCCCATGGGACCAAGCCGGAGCCACTACATCACCACCACGTCGTCTTCTTCCTCCTCGGACATTGTCGACCTCGGCAACGATTCCGACTCCGGCAAGCCCTCCCCGAGCCTACTTTAGCACGTCTGCAGGGCCTGGTGAGCAGCCCCATCCCACCTCTTGCTCCCTGTTCATTCGAGCCATAGCCCAGATCCCGTCGCCGCCGACGGCCACCATGGCCGTGAGCTCGACTTGAGCTTGGCCAGGACCTGTCTGCCTCATCCGTCAGCTCGTCGGAATGAGGATGCACCTGCGTGTGCCCCCCACACTCTCGTACATTCTCGCATGCTTCCACCTGTGTTTGTCGCCATGCCCGCGTCCAGCCGCCTTTGGCTGCGCCGCTGCGCCTGCCGCTGCTGCTGCCTGCTGATGCATTGCTGCTCCTACCAATGCTCTACTATGCTTGCTAGCTAGGTGCGCCTACCGCTACCCCACGCAGGAGCTGCTTTTGCTACTACTGCTGCATAGGTGTTGTCGCTGCCATTTGCTGCATCCGCCGCCCTGTCTCACTGGCTCCGCCCGTCGCTGCCGTAGTCACCGGCCACCCCGCTATCCCGCGCTCCGCCTCTGACCCGCGGTCGTGCCTCGCCGCCCGCTGCCGGCGAACCTAGCCTCGCCTGCTTCCCGTCGTGGTAGCCAGCCAACCCCGCCACTGCGCCAGACGCCGTCGCCGGCCACCGAAGCCCCGGCTGCGCCCGCCCTCGCCTCTGTTGGCCTCGGGTGCGGGCGCCAGCACCCGTTTCGCCCGCTACACCATGCCCGATTGGCCCCTGGGCCACTGACGGGGGGGCCCCACGCCCCTTATCAAAAAGAGTGTTTAAAAAATTAACTTAATAATAAAAGATGTAATTAATTAATTATCTTAATTAATTTTGTTTAACTAAACTAATTACTAGTTAGTCTAATTAGTCATCTAATTACCCTGGTGTGTGCATGACAGGAGGGCCCCACCCCCTGTGGACCAGTCAAACGTTGACTGGTCAACTGGGACCCCTTGGACCCACATGCCTGCCACAGGTACACTTCTGTGTACACTTGTGGGCGCACATAGCTTTTAGCTATTTAATTTAGAATTAATAATGATTCTAGAATATTGCTAAAACATTAGAAATTCGTAGAAAATAATCCGTAACTCGGATAAAAGAGTTTTATACATGAAAGTTGCTCAGAACGACGAAACGAATCTGGATACGCGGTCCGTTCGTCCGCCGCACGTCCCTAGCATAGCAAACATCGAACCTTTCCCCTCCGATTCGTTTGTCTGAAAATGCCAAACTTGGGAAAGCATTCCCGTATGTTTATTCCCTTCACCAGTAACATGTAGCACCGCGTTAGAACACGTCTAGCTCTGCTTGTTGTCCTGTTATGCACTTGCTTATTATGTATTTACTATTTCTCCCCCTCTTCTCTTCGGTAGACCCCGTGACAGCTGCTGATGCCATTGTGATCGACTACGCCACCGATGACCCCTCCTTCTCGTCTGAGCAACCAGGCAAGCCCCCCACCCTTTGATCATCCCGATATCGCCCATTTCCTTTCTCTCATGCTTGCATTAGAGTTTGCTACTGTAATTGTTTGCTCATATTCTGATGCATAGCCTGCTTTTGTAACCTGCTTAATGTTACCTACCAGCTGATAATCCCAAGTGCAAGGAATCATCATAGCAATTTCCAAAGGTGGAAGTGATAAGTATGGAGTGTCGAACCCACAAGGAGCTAAAGGTAAGATGAATATTCTCTCAAGCCCTATCTGCCACTGATACGACTCTACGTACACCGAACGTTTGCTTCCAACTAGCAACAAGAAATAAAACTAGGTTGTGGGTATGAAGAGGATAACTTTGTATGATATCGAAGAGCTAAAATATAAAAGTAGGTGTTGTTATCATGAAGTTAGAATATATTACTAAATATTATAAATAGTGAGTGTGGAATAATGGTGGATCGGTGTGCGGAATTGTCCTAGGCAATCATTAACAAGACCGGTTATCACTATTGCAGTTTCATATGAGGGAGAGGCATAAGCTAACATACTTTCTCTACTTGGATCATATGCACTTATGATTGGAACTCTAGCAAGCATCCGCAACTACTAAAGATCATTAAGGTAAAAATCCAACCATAGCATTAAAGCATCAAGTCCTCTTTATTCCCATACGCAACGACCCCCTTACTCGGGTTTGTGTTTCAGTCACTCACCAACCCACTATAAGCGAATCATGAATGTATTGCAACACCCTACAGCGGGAACCCCTCACGCTTGCGCGACATGGAAGGCACCATAGGACAGCATCAAAGTAAAACATACAACTCATACCAATCTAGATCATGAATCAACCCAAAGACAAAAGATATCTACTCAAAACATCATAGGATGGCAACACATCATTGGATCATAATGTGGCATAAAGCACCATGTTCAAGTAGGGATTACAACGGGGTGCAGGAGAGTGGACCACATAAGAGAGATGAGGGTGATGGTGATGTTGATGAAGACGATCACCACGGCGATGATTCCCCTCCCGATGGCACTCCGGTGCCACCGAGAGAGAGGAGGAGAGGTTCTCCCCCTTGTGCTTCCTCCTCCATGGCCTCCCCCTAGATGGGGAGAGGTTCTCCCTCTGGTCCTTGGCCTTCATGGTGATGATGGCCCCTCCGAGATCCTCCTCCATGCCCTCCGGTGATGACGGCCCCCTCCGGCAGGGTGCCAGAGAGGGCCTACCTTGGTTTTCGGTGGCTACAGAGGCTTCTGGCGGCGAAACTCCCGATCTAGGTTAATTTTCTGAGGTTTTTGTATTTATAGGAATTGGCGTCGGTCTCATGTCAAGGAGGTGCTCGAGGCGTCCACGAGGCAGGATCACACGTTTGGGGGGTGGGCGCGCCCCCCACCCTCGTGGACGCCCCAGGACTCTCCTGGCCCAACTCTTTTACTCTGGGGTCTTCTTTTGGTCCATAAAAAATCGTCAAAAATTGGCACATCAATTGGACTCCGTTTGATATTCCTTTTCTGTAAAACTCAAAAACAAGGAAAAAACATAAACTGGCACTCGCACTTGGCACTAGGTTAATAGGTTAGTCCCAAGAATCATATAAAATAGAATATAAATGCATATAAAACATCCAAGGTTGATAATATAATAGCATGAATACTTCATACATTATAGATACGTTGGAGACGTATCAGCATCCCCAAGCTTAATTCCTGCTCGTCCTCGAGTAGGTAAATGATAAAAGAAATAATTTATGAAGTGTGAATGCTAGCAAGTGCATAAGTTTCATCAAAGATAGTTTCAATCATTTTTTATAACATCATTATATATCATAACAGTAGCTCATCTTCATAAAACTTTTCATGATTAAGTAACAAGCTATTCACATGTTAAAGTATAGATCATAAACTTTCTTGAAACTAACAAACTATATTCTCAGTCATCAAACAATTGCAATTCATCTTATTTTCAGGAAGGGTCTATGTCAGAGCTTTGGTTTAGCAAACTCCACATACTCAACTATCATTTAATCTTTCACAATTTCTAACACTCACATGATATTTATGGGTTCAAAGTTTTAATTGGACACAGAGAAAGATATGGGCTTATAGATTCGCCTCCCAACCTTTTACCTCAAGGGTAATGTCAACAATAATAGTTCATGATAACTTACATCCAATTGGATATATATATATATATATCAGGATCTTTCCAACACAATGTGCTTGCCAAAGGATAAAATGTAAAAGGGAAAGGCGAAGATCACCATGACTCTTGCATAAGGTAGAAGATAAAAGTAAAAGATAGGCCCTTCGCAGAGGGAAGCAGAGATTGTCATGCGCTTTTATGGTTGGATGCACAAAATCTTAATGCAAAAGAACGTCACTTTATATATATTGCCACTTGTGATATGGACCTTTATTATGCAGTCGGTCGCTTTTATTTCTTCCACATCACAAGATCGTATAAAGCTTATTTTCTCCACATTAATAGATCATACATATTTAGAGGACAATTTTTATTGCATGCACCGATGACAACTTACTTGAAGGATCTTACTCAATCCATAGGTAGGTATGGTGGACTCTCATGGCAAAACTGGTTTAAGGAAAGTTTGGAAGCACAAGTAGTATCTCTACTTGGTGCAAAGAATTTGGCTAGCATGAGGGGGAAAAGCAAGCTCAACATGTTGTATGATCCAAGACAATATACTTTATTTTGGATATAAGAAAACATAACCCATTACGTTGTCTTCCTTGTCCGACATCAACCTTTTAGCATGTCATATTTTAATGAGTGCTCGCAATTACAAAAGATGTCCAAGATAGTATATTTATATGTGAAACTCTCTTCCTTCAATATTCTTTCATGAATTGTTTAAGTGACCATTTCTACGTTTGCTAACTTTCAATAAGTTTACTAACTATACTTATTCTATGTTAAGTCATTACTCCCCATGGTATAAGGATATGAAACATATATAAATTGAGATTTATGATATTCAATTCATTCAACCAGTTACTCATAAGATATATGTGAAGCACGTGAGTAATGACAAACTACTCCAAAAAGATATCAGTGAAGGACACTCAGTAGTCAAATAATTAACTAGCCATGTGAGGATTCTTTTTCATTTAAGATTTCAGATCCAATGATTTTATTCAAACAGCAAGTAAAATTGAAAATACGCTCCAAGCAAAACACATATCATGTAACGAATAAAAATATAGCTCCGAGTAAGGTATACCGATAGTTTTGAAGACGAAAGAGGGGATGCCTTCCGGGGCATCCCCAAGCTTAGGCGCTTGAGTATTCCTTGAATATTACCTTGGGGTTCCTTGGGCACCCCCAATCTTAGGGTCTTTCCACTCCTTATTCTCCTCATATCGATATCTCACCCAAAGCTTGAAAACTTCAATCACACAAAACTTAACGGAACTTCGTGAGATCGGTTAGTATGATAAAGAGTAAACCATTCACCTTAGTACTGTCAAAGACAAAGATAGTAATTGTTATCACACAATTCCTACTATAAAATATCATTTCTATAATTTATATTTAGGAATATAGGTCATAGAAACTAGAAAACAAGCAAACTATGCAATGAAAACAGAATCTGTCAGAAACAGAACAGTCTGTAATGATCTGAACACTAACCATACTTATGATACTTAAAAAATTATGAAATAAATTGGTGGACGTGAGGAATTTGTCTATTAATCTTCTTCAAAAATAACCAGCACCAAATAACTCTTCTGTAAAAAATGGCAGCTAATCTCGTAAGCGCAAAGTTTCTGTTTTTTACAGCAAGATCACATTAACTTTCACCCAAGTCTTCCCAAAGGTCTTACTTGGCACTTTATTGAAATAAAACCTATAAAACATGATTAATACAGTATCTTAATCATGAGAACACACAAAAATATTACGGGTAAATGTTGGGTTGTCTCCCAACAAGCACTTTTTCTTTAATGCCTTTTAGTTATGCATGATGATTTCAATGATGCTCACATAAAAGATAAGAATTGAAACATAAAGAGAGCGTCATGAATAATATGACTAGCACATTTAAACCTAACCCACTTCCTATGCCTAGGTATTTTTTTAGCACACAATTTATGGGAACAAGAATCAACTAGCATAGGAAGGCAAAACAAGTATACTTCAAAACTTTAAGCACATAGAGAGGAAAACTTGATATTATTGCAACTCCTACAAGCATATATTCCTCCCTCATAATAATTTTCAGTAGCATCATGAATGAATTCAATAACATAAACATCACATAAAGCATTCTTTTCATGATATACAAGCATAGAAATTTTACTACTCTCCACATAAGCAAAATTCTCCTCATTCGGAATAGCGGGATCACTAGTTCCTAAAGTTGACACTCTTCCAAACCCACTTTAGATAATAGTATTATTCTTACTCCAAAATATATAAGTGAAGTTCATGGAGCATTCTACAATTAATATAAACTAACCAATGTCCAAGCTCAAAATGTATAAGTGAAGCACACGAAGCATTCTATAAAACCATACTCGAAAGATTTAAGTGAAGCACAAAGAGCAATTCTATAAGATCATACTTAAAAGATATAAGTGAAGAACATGAAGCATTATATAAATCAATGAAGGTCTATATCATACTAGCATGGTTCATAAAGGAAGAACAAAAAAACAAAGGACACAAATCATGTGAACGAAACAAAAACTGAGGTATACCGATAATTGTTGAAGAAGAAAGATGGGATGCTAAACGGGGCATCCCCAAGCTTAGATGCTTGAGTATCCTTAGAATATTTACTTGGGGTGCCTTGGTCATCCCCAAGCTTGAGCTCTTTCCTCTCTTTATTCTTCCCACATCGGTAACTCCTCGTTCTTCGAACACTTCATCCACAAAAAACTTAACAAAAACTTTGTGAGATCCGTTAGTATAATAAAGCAAATCACTACCTTTAGGTACTGTTGAAAACTCATTCCAATTTCATATTAGAACTATATATACTGTATTCCAACTTAACTATGGTTCATACCCTCCGATACTAGCCATAGATTCATAAAAATAAGCAAACAACACACGAAAAACAGAATCTGACTAAAACAGGACAGTCTGTAGAAATCTGAAGGTTTAGTAAACTTATGTAACTCCACAAATTATGAAATAAATTTGAAAAATTGAAACAATTATACATAAGTAATGTGCAAAAAGTTTCAGACCCATTTGACTTTCCATTGAAAAATGTAAAATCACGCGCTACAGCCAAAGTTTCTGTTTTGTTCTGCACATAGTAAGCAAGCAATCTAATCATCATAAAACCAAAGCTTGGCACATTATTTTTATAATACAATGGATATATATATATATATACGGAGATAATTATTTACAGAGAAAATTCCATGAAAAATTCTACATTGTTTCCGTGAGCATGAACACAAGTGCTCAAGGTCGACCCTCACTTCTTCAATGCATAACTTTCCAATCACTTCTCTTTTTAAAAACTTTTTAGGCATGAGAGGCAAGTAATAATATTTTTTTGGTATTTTCATTCTTTTAATTTTTTTGTATGTTTCACCCACAACTAAACAGAAACAAAAAGTAAAAACAAAATCTACTTAGTGAAGAAAGCAAACAAGCATACACGAGAATATCAACCCCACGCTATTGCTCCCCGGCAACGGCACCAGAAAAGAGCTTGATAATCCCCAAGTGCAAGGAATCATCGTAGCAATTTACAAAGGAGGAAGTGATAAGTATGGAGTGTCGAACCCACAAGGAGCTAAAGGTAAGATCAATATTATCTCAAGCCCTATCTGCCACTGATACGACTCTACGTACACCGAACGTTTGCTTCCAACTAGCAACGAGAAATAAAACTAGGTTGTGGGTATGAAGAGGATAACTTTGTATGATATCGAAGAGCTAAAATATAAAAGTAGTTGTTGTTATCATGAAGTTAGAATATATTACTAAATATTATAAATAGTGAGTGTGGAATAATGGTGGATCGGTGTGCGGAATTGTCCTAGGCAATCGTTAACAAGACCGGTTATCACTATTGCAGTTTCATATGAGGGAGAGGCATAAGCTAACATACTTTCTTTACTTGGATCATATGCACTTATGATTGGAACTCTAGCAAGCATCCGCAAGTACTAAAGATCATTAAGGTAAAATCCAACCATAGCATTAAAGCATCAAGTCCTCTTTATTCCCATACGCAACAACCCCCTTACTCGGGTTTGTGTTTCAGTCACTCACCAACCCACTATAAGCGAATCATGAATGTATTGCAACACCCTACAGCGGGAACCCCTCACGCTTGCGCGACACGGAAGGCACCATAGGACAGCATCAAAGTAAAACATACAACTCATACCAATCTAGATCATGAATCAACCCAAAGACAAAAGATATCTACTCAAAACATCATAGGATGGCAACACATCATTGGATCATAATGTGGCATAAAGCACCATGTTCAAGTAGGGATTACAATGGGGTGCGGGAGAGTGGACCTCATAAGAGAGATGAGGGTGATGGTGATGTTGATGAAGACGATCACCGCGGCGATGATTCCCCTCCCGATGGCACTCCGGTGCCACCGAGAGAGAGGAGGAGAGGTTCTCCCCCTTGTGCTTCCTCCTCCATGGCCTCCCCCTAGATGGGGAGAGGTTCTCCCTCTGGTCCTTGGACTTCATGGTGATGATGGCCCCTCCAGGATCCTCCTCCATGCCCTCCGGTGATGACGGCCCCCTCCGGCAGGGTGCAGAGAGGGCCTAGATTGGTTTTCGGTGGCTACAGAGGCTTATGGCAGCGAAACTCCCGATCTAGGTTAATTTTCTGAGGTTTCTGTATTTATAGGATTTTTTAGCATCGGTCTCATGTCAAGGAGGTGCCCGAGGAGTCTACGAGGTAGGACCACACGCTTGGGGGGGGGCGCCCCCCACCCTCGTGGATGCCCCGGGACTCTCCTGGCCCAACTCTTTTACTCCGGGGTCTTCTTTTGGTCCATAAAAAATCGTCGAAAATTGGCACGTCAATTGGACTGCATTTGATATTCCTTTATTGTAAAATCAAAAACAAGGAAAAACAGAAACTGGCACTGAGCACTAGGTTAATAGGTTAGTCCCAAAAATCATATAAAATAGCATATAAATGGATATAAAACATCCAAGGTTGATAATATAATAGCATGAATACTTCATAAATTATAGATACGTTGGAGACGTATCACCTGCTTATCCTAAACTGCTTAGTATAGGTTGGTTAGTGATCCATAACTGACCCCCACCTTGTCCTTGTTGCCCCTGCTTCATCATCGAAGACACGATCAACGGGATCAAAGACCAGGCACCGCACATCACTTTCCCCTTAGTTGCTCGACACTACTGGGTTACTATCGAGTGCCGAGGGTGAGACCTCATCAGCACTTCTGATGTTAACCCTGTAGTGTAGCTATTCGGTCGTGGACATCGAGGGTGATTCTGCCTTAACCACTTCCGATACGACTCTGTCGTGTAACCCCTCAAGTGTGAAACTCGAGGGTGGATCCTCTTACGTTCACCTTGATGATTGCATCGAGTGGACACCGTCAAGGGTGATTCCTCAGGTTTTCCCCTTGATGTTTGGACACACGGATACTTGAACTTTACAACTGTTACATGGAAAGGCGGGTCGACCCTGAGGGGTACCCGCGAGTGATGTCGAGATGGGTTGACCTGGAAGGTGCCCGTGAGATACTTACGAGGCGTGGCCGGGCATTCTTAGCCCTTGTCACAAGTCCTCGAGATGGGGCGACGGGGTCACATCGATCATGAGTCTCTGCTTGTTACTGCATGCTCCTAATCCACTACGATTTGGATATTTGATCCGAGGGGCCTCTGGCCTGATAGCACTAACCATCCACTACTAGGAAAACCCTTACTAGTAGCTCTAGTTTTTTTGCTATTAGTAGCGCGGGCAGGCGTGCTACTGCTACGGCGCTACTGCTCTTTTTTAGCAGTAGCGCTTGTTTGGCCCAGCGCTACTGGTATATAAAGCTAGCTGTAGCGCGCTTCCAACCAGTGCTACTTGTAATTATCTATAGCTCGTGGCACTAGCCAGCGCTACTGTTACTTGAGTGCTACTGGTAATGTTTACCCCCACGCCACTGCTAACTTTTGTATTTTTTTTTGCATTTTGGCTCTGTACACAATTAAACAGATCCACCATTTATACAATAACATGCATATTCATTGAAAAGCAAGTGAGTCGTCGATGAGCCAAAGTTATTAGAAGTCTCGACATGTCTCAAGTATCTCATCATCATCAATCATGGTCGAACACATGTCTCGAAATAGCGTTATAAGTCATTACAAGTTCTCAATACATGCAACTACATGGTCACATACTCATGTTTCATCATCTATGTAGACTATGATATGACCGCATAGAAGATAAGAGCGATCACGATGATCAAAAGCGGTATTATGTAGCAGTTTTTGCAGCAGGGCTGGTTCTAAATCCCCTGTTGTGCTATGAATCTCAAGTAACTAGCTTTGGCTTCCGCTCTGCTATCAAACCCTTTCTGGCTTCCGTCGGAGAAGCCAGAGACTTGGGCCTGACACTCTAGCCACTCATTGTACACACCCGGAACATGCCCTACATACACGGCATACCACTTCCTCGCCATTGTTGACCTATATACCTGTCAGAGATGCACACACACACACACACATATATATATATATATATCATGAAGCAAATTGAACAAAACAGTTATGAAATAGAAGCAACATATATAGTAAACATAGTTAACAAATTTCATCGTACCGAAAGTAATTAACTAGAGCGCGGCACCATACATCTAATAGTTTCATCATACACTGAGACATTCGAAGTTTTGTCATACAGAAAGTAACAAGTAACTAAACAAACACATTGTTTTTAAGCAGTGCACTCTTCCCATCTGTCCATATCCGGAAGGGTGTGACCAAGCTTAGTGAAAGGCGTCATGTCCTGACGCTGTAGGGCAATGCAGGTTCGGACGTCAGCTCGCGATATTGGGCCGCCGTAGAACATCCCATTCTCTTCGAGGACATCTTTCATGATGATGGACGCAATTTCCTGCTGGATCCGGTAGAAATCATTTCGAAGTTGATTATCTGGCATGGCTCCAAAGGCTTCGGCCCATCTTTGGATATGGGTATCGGATGAAGATTTCATGCAAAGTGATTGCACATCCCTTCTTTACTCCATCATTAGATGGATGACGTAGAATCCATCATTCGCACTTCTTGCCGGTTGCTGGATGCAACAGAAGTCAGTCTTCTGGCCAAAACAAAGACCGGCCTTATTTTTTGCATTGGATGTAGCCACCCCGCATGTTGAAGCCTAGCATAGCTCTGTCCAGAACATGCTTTATGTGTGTGTAATCTTTCTTCTCTATGTTCTTCGATGGGTCCAAATATAGAGCGCGGGAGTAACACGGGTAAAGAACGATAAGAACGGCACGACACACCCCGCTGCGCAAAATACACGATCAAGTTAGCCCCCATGCGTGCAAAGTAACTATTGAAATGCACGTATCTGTTATAGTGCTATCCAGGGATGACTTACCCGGGATGATAAGGTAGGAGAATTGTTTCTTTGTCCTTATTGCTGACCAAGAATTCTTCGATGTACTGACTCGCATATTGACGGTTGGCGTCGTTGATTGACAAGAAGCCCTCATGCATGTAGTATGGCTCCGCGATCGCAAGACCGGTGACTTGCTCTCTCCTGATGATGTAGTTCATGTGCAGCGCTTACAGGCGGACGAACGTAAAATCGAGTGTCCTCATTTGAAACATCTAGAAGATGTAATCAAACCTCAGGAAGAAGAGGTCCATGGGGCATGTGTGGACGTACATCTTGCAACTGCTCGACACATGAACCGTATAAAGTGGGTATCCTAGATCATCTGAGGCGAGGAGGCTTCTCTCTGTCGAAACCACATGGTCATGGAGTCTCCTGAGATCCCCTCTTATTGTAGCTAGTGCATTCGCTGGTCCCATTGGCTCTCCCGCGACATGGATTAATGGTGCATGTTTCATCGGTACACTGTCAACCTTGGTCGAAGGCAGCTGACTGCTAGAACCAACATTGCCAGCTTTATTGGATTTTCTCGACGTTGGTCTCTTCCTCTGCTTCTTCTTGGTGGGCTGAGGTGCTGGTGGGTCTGTCAGACCCTCCCTGAGCACCACCCCTAGTGTTGCCGGGCTCAGCATTGGACGACTCTGGCTAAGTAGTTGAGCTTGGGTGGAAACGGCATCTAGAGGCGTGTCCTGCGAGGATTGCATGAACAAAGATTTCTTGCACTCCCGAGGACGTTCCGGCTCTGGTACATGCATCTATCTTGACAAGGGGGTCCGGACTTCCGTGCTGTAGTTAGGAACACCATCAGCGCTAGTCTTAGTGCCAGTGTCGTTGGTGGCATCAGTGTCAGCACCGGCGCAACCACCGTCGTCATCCGTCATGACAAGGGGGTCCGGACACCCAACTTGTTGTCTCTCCTGATCCGCTAGAAAGTCGAGGTAGGCGTGTGCTCGACCTAATTGGGACTGAGAACCTCCGGCCTCATCGGTGTCGGTCATGTTTCCTAGGGTTCAATGTCGTAGTGGTTTAATTATCGAGCTTTATATAATAAAGTGAATATGGACAAAAAAGTGACCTTTGTTTTGCCAGAAATGTCATTTCATTCCCGTCGCGACAAATCTCGAGCACTCGACGTGTCCAACTTTCTAGCACGAGTCATGCCGAAATTCACAGAAAATTTCGGCATGACCTTTGCTAGAAAGTGCACATATAGAGCGCCTGAAATTTGCCGGAATGGAAATGAATCAACATTTCTGGCAAAACATAGGTCACTCGCAATCGGTTTCCCTGCAAATGACAATAAGCACTATGTGCTGAAGTAACATTTCACTACCATGTGCCAACACTAGCAGAATGCAATGGAGCCACCAAGTGGACTCCAATAGATAGCATTTCATTTCATTTTATTTGAACTCCAAATACTTTAGCAACTACAAATATGAATCCAATGGACAACAATTGCATTTCATTTTAACAACTACAAACTACAAATATGAAGCTACTGCCCATAGCATATAACAAAAAACATATCAATGAATGAAGCATTGGTGCCAATACAACAACTACTTGTGGCCAATACAAAAAGCAGAAATGCAAAATTGATCACCGCATATTTTCACTAACAATACTTTCTGCCAACTACTTGCTGCCAATACAACAACTACTTAAGATGCAAGAAGCTTAAAGTTGATTTCAGAACAAATGGGATTGCTATGCTATCAAATTAGCTACCTATTCCGATCAGGATCAAGAAGAGGGAGGGGGTGGCTCACCATGTGTCGGGGTCGCTGGGGCTGAGGGGGTCGGCGCGATCTGCAAAAATTGAAATATGAGGTTAATTCCAGGGACGGGGTGGAGGCACTAGGGACACCCGTGTCGACGCTAAGCTGCGGCATGGTGGCCGCCCTAGGGCGCAGTGGCAGCGGGCTATAGGAGAGACAGCGGCATCGCACGGAGCCCGGCAGCTGCGGCACACGAGCAGCATGTGAGAGGAAGGAAGAGGGTGCGCGGGGCCGTATCGAAACGGGGGGGTCAGGGTCGAGGTCGGTGGCCGGCGGGGTCTGGGCTGAGGTCGAGTTCGGCATCGGCGTCAGTGGCAGCGTGGAAGGTGCGGCATCGGTGGTGGCATCAGAGAAAAGGGGATCGACGAGCGGCGCGAGTGAGAGATAGGAAAGAGGGGAGCTAGCGGACCGGTGCTGTAAGCAACTTAGCTATAGCGGGTGTGGGAAAAACGCGCTATAGCTAAGTTAGTTATAGCGCTGGTCTAGCAAAACAGTGCTACTGATAACCTTTTTTCTTTATATTTTTCTTTTTCTTTTTTAGCTATAGCGCTGCCCAGGATAAAAAGCGCTACTGCTAACTTTTTTATTTTTTTATTTTTCTTTTTATTTTTCTTCGCTATAGCGCTGCCCAGGCCAAAACGCGCTACTGCTAAATTTTTTCCTCTTTTTAGATTTCTTTATTTTTTTATTTTTCTTGCCTTTCATTTTCCACAACTTATTAGTTCCTTTTTCTTTTTCTTTTCATTTTGCAAAACTTCCTTTCTTTTTCTTTTTCTTTTTCTTTTTCTTTCATTTGCACTTATCTTTTTCTTATCTTTCTTTTGCACTTTCCTTCCTTTAATTTGGTCTGTCGTTTGAGAAATACCACTGTTACCCTCCATACACACACAAACTTTGGGGATTAGTCTGTCAGCTTGGGCGACAACGACGCTTCAGACTGATCTTCTTCCCTCCTTTGTTCGTTGTCGAATAATTGAGCCCATGGTCGTGAGTTTTCCTTCTCCAGGGATTACGATCTTTCATAGTTCATGTAGTCTTCATTCTTCTTTTGACATATATTTTGTCGTCATCAGCATCATCTTTCCTCATCGGATCACCGTATTGGTCATAGTCTTCCTCATTGGCGACTCCATCCATTCCGGCGATGCTCCTTTTGCTTCTCCTCACGACAACACGGCTGGTATTGATCAGATTAGTTATGAAGAAACATTGTGTCACGTGTTTAGCGTGTACCCATGGCTCATTTTTGGCGATGGCGTTGACGGTACCGCTATCAGAGCCGGGTGTACACATGGTAGTGAAATGTCGGTTTTCTCTATGTACATTCTTAGCCCATCTGACACGGAACATCGTCGTACTATGAAATCCAGAGTAGTTAAGCTCCCATATCTCTTCGACCCTTCTGTAATATCTTTCAATTACATTCCCTGTCATGGCTTCCATCATCACCCCTGAGTTTTGGTCATCACTGTTTATATCTTTCTCCTCTGTGTAGAACGTGTATCCGTTGATATCGTATGCTTGATAAGTCGCGAGGTTGGTCGAGGGGCCATGTGCTAAGGCGTATATGAGTGTTCCGTTTGGACAACCCTCTTTCGGGGGATTATCCAGAACTCGCTCTTTGAACCAACACACGAAAGTGGAGTTGTGCTCTCTAATAACTTCAGCATCCGTCCCATGCACCCCACGGTCACGGTACTTCTTTACGATGGTCTCTTTGTGCAGTGTCACGAAATCTTCTAGCACATCTAGGTGCTGTAGCACTACTAAGTTTGCCCTGTCAAGGTCATTTTGTTGGCCCGAGCGTAACACATTCACATCCCTATGACCGTTGGTGTGACCTTCGCCTTTGAGCCTTCCACAGTGCTTGTTGATGGGCAAACCAGCAACAGGGTCTTTGGTTAGATAACTCTCACAGAAAGAGATGCACTCTTTGGTCAGATATCCCTGGGCTATGCTTCCATCTGGACGGGACATGTTACGAACGAATCCTTTGATGACCCCATTCATCCTCTTGAACGACATCATGCTATGCAGGAATGTCGGCCCTAGGTCGATGATGTCGTCCACGATGTGGACACATAGATGCACCATGACATCAAAGAACGCGGGCGGGAAGTACATCTCCAGCTCATTCAGTATGACAATGACCTCTTCCTGTAGCCTATGGAGTTGCTTCACACTGATCGACTTTCGAGAGATAGCATCAAAAAAGTGGCATAGGTCAGTAAGCGTCTCACGCACATGTGTGTCCATAATCCCTCTAAGTGCAACCGGGAGTAACTGCGTCATCATCACATGACAGTCATGAGACTTCATCCCACTGAACCTTTTTTCTTAGTGTCCAGATATCTGCTTATCTTCCCATAGTATCCGGAACTAACTTTGATTCCAGCAAGGCACTTGAAGAATTGATCAACCTCCTTCGGATCTAAGGTGAAGCAAGAGGGGGGGGGCAATATTGTTCTTCCTTCTTGTTTACTTTTTTGCCCCTATCTTTCTTCTCCGTCTCCGCCTCGGTCTCCTTTGACGACCTTTTACCAGGCATTTGGAGATCTTTTCTGATTCTCAAAAATTCCAAGTCTTTGCTTGCCTTCGGCCCATCCTTGGTCCTCTCCGGCATGTTCATCAATGTTCCAAGCAAACTCTCAAGGATATTTTTGTGATATGCATTTGATCAAGGCTATGAGGTGTGTCGAGTATGGGCCAGTATTCCATGTCCCAGAAAATAGATCTCGTCTTCCATATCTTCAGCAGGGGCTCCGGCGCCTTTTTCTTCGTCTTTCCCAGCGAGGGGCACTCTTCCCAGTTCTTCAATAACTCATATATTTCTGCACCGCTACGCTTACGTGGAGGACCTCGATACTCAGCCTTACCATTGAATAGATCTCCATGCTTTATCCATGGGTCATCCTTCTCGAGCCATCTTCGATGCCCATGTACACGATTTTCGAAGACCCGCCATCTTTAGATGATAGCTCCATAGAAGTTGTATCATCCATGCACCTCGTGAATCCACAATATCCGTGGCACACCTGGCCGGAGAGATAGCCGTAACCGAGATAGTCCTGCACTGTTGTGATCAGCGCGGCTCTCATGTAGAAATACTCTTCTTTGCTTGCATCCCATGTCTTGGCCGGCGTTGTCCATAAGGTATGTAACTCCTCTTTCAGTAACCCGAGATACAGATTTATATCATTTCCCGGTTGTTTCGTCCCTTGAATAAGCATAGCCATGTGTATGTATTTTTCCTTCATGCACAACCAGGGGGAGCTTGTACATCCATACAAACACGGGCCATGTGCTATGGTTGGTGTTCGGGTTGCCAAATGGATTCATGCCATCACTACTAGCGCCAAGAACGATGTTCCTTGGATCATTTGTGAAAAATTCAAGTTCAGCATTTAATGCTCTCCACTGGCTAGCATCTGCGAGGTGTCTCAGCTTCGGCTCATCTCCGTCATCTAGCTTCACCCTCTCTGCGTGCCAGCGCATAAGCTTTGCTTCCTTAGGATCTACGAAATACCGCTGTAGACGCGGAGTGATTAGAAAGTACAATACAACTTTCTGTGGAGCTTTCTTTCCGGCCTTTTTATATCGTGAGGCATTGCACTTTGGGCAGATGTTTTTTTCCACGTGCTCGTTCCGATATATGATGCAATCATTGATGCATGTGTGATGTCTAATATGTGGCAGATCAAGAGGGCACACGATTTTCCTTGCCTCCTCGACACTAGTAGGACACAGGCTTCCCGCGGCAAGAACCTTCTTTAGGTACTTCAGAAGCTCATCCAGGCTTGTATCTATCCATTTGTTTTTTGCCTTCATCTTTAGAAGTTCTAGTGTGAAACTCAAGCGGGTCACCTCGGGATTGCAACCATCATACAAAGGAGTCATCGTGTCTACCTCCAGTTGTGCCATTTTGGCCTCCTCTCTTGAAGCAGCTCTACAGCTAGTCGTCTTCTTGCGAAGCAGGTCTCGAACATGCGGGTCTCGCATGGCTGAACTTAGTAGCGACGAAGACGGCGGCGTGTCCGCTTCTTCTCCACCTTGAACTGCCTCTTTGCCATTGACATTTCCGAGGCCGTCTTCCTCTTCGGGCACATAATCAGTCATCTCTTCGTCTGGTGGCCCCGTGTCATTATTTCCTACCCCGTCGACGTCCTCATCATCATCATCTTCACTTATCCACCGAGTATGGCCATGCATGAAACCATGAGCAGGTGCGCCTTGAATTTACCACCCTGAAAGGGGTCGAGCCTGACTCTTCCTTTGCATTTTAGAGACGGACATAAAACATCCTTCAGTCTTTTTTCATACATGTCATCCACAGCGGATTGCCAGTATCTTTCCACCATCCTTCCATTGACCTTCATGATCACCTGCGAGCGGAGCAAATATTATAACCATGTATATATATGCATGCATGGATCAAATTCATACAAAAATTTGGCATGACCTTCCCTAAACATAGGACATATTGAGTTTGCCCGAAATTCGCCGAAACGGAAATGAATCGACTTTTCGGCAAAACATAGGCAAATCATGTCACTCACATGCCACACACAATTCGGTATATTCATATCGCACATAGTTTCAGTCATAATCGCAAACACACATATTTCCATTCTTGCACAACTCTTTTTTTGCTCACCTATTTGTCGAGAGGAATATCAAGCACCTTCTTATAATTAGCTAGTAGCTCTAGATAGAGCTATGAGAGGGAGGAGGGAGGGTATTAATGGAGGGGGTGGTGGAGGGGCAAAGAAGAGAAGGGGAGAAGGGGCAAAAGAAAGGAAGAGGAAGGAGGGAGGGCCTTAATGGAGGGGGTGGTGGAGGGGCAAAGAAGAGAAGGGGAGGAGGGGTAAAAACAAGGAAGAGAAAGGAGGGAGGGCATTAATGGAGGGGAGGAGGGGCAAAGAAGAGGGGGAAGCATTGAAGGACAAGCAAGTGCAAGAGAGAGGGGGAGAAAGAAAGGGGGAAGAAGAAGGGGGGAAAGGTGGCAGATATTTTGGCTAGCGACCATAGCAGTAGCGCTGGGCACCAAAGCGCGCTACTGCTATGTGTGCCAGCCAAAATATCTACTGGTACATAAAACTAGCTCTAGCGCTTGCCCAGAAAACACGCTACTGGTAAAAGATTACACATAGAAGAAGTAGCACTAGCGCTTCTTAGTGGCCCCGCACTACTGATATTTTCTTAACAGTAGCGCTTGTTAGGGTACCAACACTGCTACTATTTTTTGGCCGGGGGGTGTGGTGTGCCTAACTTACCAGTAGTGTGCCCTCTAGAAACCAACGTTGTTGCTAAGTTGTACCAGTAGCGCGGTTTGTAACACACGCTGCTGGTAATTATCAGTAGCGTGGGCTCCAAAACACATGCTACTGGTAACCTTCTATGTATAAGCCTTTTCCTAGTAGTGATCACGTGGGCATAGTATGGGCGTTCTGCATCGTATGCATCAGCCAAATCTTAATAGACGTTGGCGACTGAGCGGCGCGCACCGGGTTGGACTGGTAAGCACCTGCCTTTTTTAAGGAGGTAGCTAGGTCAACTCACCGCCCGCGTACACAACGTGCAAGAGTTCCCGAGGAGATGGCCCATGACCCTGGGGGCATAGGTTTAGTCCGGCGTGTTGACCTCTCTATTAAGCCTAGGTCAGGTTGCGGCGTATTATTTGGCCGAGGCCGGGCATGACCCAGGAAAGTGCGTCCTGCCGGAGTTAATCGAGCGTGGTGGGTAAGTTGGTGCACCCCTACGGGGAAGAAAACATCTATAGATAGCCTATCCTACAGTAACGGACACTTGGAGTTGTATCCCGATCGATACAACTAGAACTGGATACTCGAGGTGGTAACTGGAGAGTATGGCTCTGGGATTTCTTTCTCGCAGGGAGTCGAGAAAGGATCTCTGGCCGAGGTTGATAACACTACTACTAATTTACTTTATGCTACTCTTATCTCTTCTGATGCTGCAAGATGCTTGGAGCTGCTTGAAGATGCTAGTCTTCGATAGGCTAGGCTTTCCCCTTCTCTTCTAACAAATCTGCAGTCCAGTCCACAAATACAACCCATTTCATTTATACCTATGCATAAGTAGTGTAGATCCTTGCTTGCGAGTACTTTGGATGAGTACTCACGGTTGCTTTGCTACCCCTCCCCCCCCTTCTTTCTTCTTTCTGGTTGTTGCAACCAAATGGTGGAGCCCAGGATCCAGACGACACCACTGATGAATACTACAACCCTGAGGGTGCCTACTACTACTTGGAGGCCGCCGACGACCAGGAGTAGTTAGGAGGCTCCCAGGCAGGAGGCCTTGCCTTTTCGATCGTTGTTGCTTTTGTGCTAGCCTTCTTAAGTCAGACTTGTTTAACTTATGTTTGTACTCAGATATTGTTGCTTCCGCTGACTTGTTTGTATTCAAGATGATGTATTCGAGCCCTCGAGGCCCCTACCTTGTAATATAAAGTTTGTATTATTTTAATTTGTGTCTAGAGTTGTGTTGTGATATCTTCCCATGAGTCCATGATCTTGATCATGCACATTTGCATGTATGATTAGTGGACGATTGAATCGAGGGCATCACAAGTTGGTATCAGAGCCAACTGCCTGTAGGTAGCCCCCTTCCCAACTCCTTGGCCGAAGTTGAGTCTAGTCACTGGAAAAAAACGTTTACTAGCATGGCTGTGTGTCTTACGGGCCCACGTCGCCATTGGGTGGTATTAGGATCTTTTACTCCTCGTCTATACTCTGGGACTCTGATCTCTCTTCTATTCGGGTTAAATTACTTTTCTAACTCTAACACTAGGATCTCGTAACTACTTCCTCCCGGAGAACCCCTTCATTCTAGATGGTGGCCTGATTCATCGGAAGACCCCGTAGATACTCTCTGATCTTATCCCGATAACTTGTGCTCATCGCGTTTGCAATTCCCTACCACCGATAAGTCCCTATGAATAACTGCATATCCTGGTCGCTCATACCTTCATCCCCAGTTACTCTTGTTATTACAAGATGCCCCGAAATACTCCCTGTTGTCTCGAGAATCCTTTGGGCTTACTGCCTTGCAGTTCATTACCGCATGAGAGCCCTTACGGATAATTCCTCACACTTACCGGGGATCCGTTCATCCCCATTTGTTCATGTGTTTCGCAAAATCCTTCAAAATACTATTCGATCTTCCAAAAATCCTCGGCAACCTACTGCTCTTGAAATTCGTGCCTGCTGGCATTATGGATAGTTCCATATGTCAAGTAATCCTCGTTGACATTCCTGGATATTACCATTTTGAATCCCTTGAATCAATATGCTGCCAATGTTCGTAATCATCAGTTGAATCCTATAATTAATCCTTCCAACTCAGACATTATTTTGAACAGGAGCTGGTTCTCAACCAATCAATTTGTCGTCGATCGTACCCCTAAGTCTACTCAACTTATCCATCCTTAATCAGAGTGTTCGCTTCCGATCCATTGATTTGGAAATCATAATTCCTTTGCATTTGGGCTTTGAATTAGTCAGTTGTTTCTATAATCCGATCTCCTTGCATTCTTTCTTCTTCTGGTTGGGTACCGATGCTCACATCAGATCCCTTGTGGACCACCAAATCCTTTGTTGGATCATTATCCGACAATGCCCCTCGTATTTAATAACCTTGTGAGTTCTTCCCTGATACATAATGCCCTTGGTAGAATGTATCCTCTCATTTTGTCAACCATGCTCTGCTTTTGAGATTGTGTTAATTACTCATGAAGTTGTGGTATATGTTCCTAAGATGCCCCGATGGGTTGAACCTATGCCTTCTCTAATCCGTGTCAACCTGGAAACTTCTACGGTTCATACTCAACTGGTGTTTTGCGAGATATAATTTCAACACTACAACTTCATCGAAAAGGAGAAGCGAATGGAAGGTTATGCATTGAAGAAGTGGGAGTCGACCTTGAACTTTGTGTTCATGCCGATGGACCCGATCTGGAACTTACCATGGAAGCTTCTTGTAATAAATATTAATCCCCTTGTTTTAAATTCATATCGTATCTATGTTTGATCCTTAACAACCATGGTTCCGACCATGACTATTCTCCTTTGATTCCATTTCTCGGACAAGTTAAAGTACTTGTTTATGAAAATCAATACATCTCCACAATCTCTATTTTCATCTTCCTTCGAGTATTACCTTCTGGTATCTCGAGAATATCAAAGAACTGGGTTGTTTCCTATGAGTCTCCATCAAGTTTTGCTTCTCACCGATTTCAGTTTCCTCCTCGAGATTCCGATGTTATTAGTCACTCAAGGACACTGATAAGTGAATCGATTCTGCACACCGATTCAATAACTCTTAAGTAATTTTCGTTGCTTACGAGTTTAATATCCTTCAAGTCATCCCTAGACTGATCGGCTATATCGTTATCGTGCTAAAGATTAACTGTGCTACCTGGTCCTTCCCGGAGCAGAATTTTCAACGACAAGCTAAAATTATGTCGATCTTCCTCATCATACCATTTCGCCATGAACAACAAGCTTGCTTTCGAGTTTGTGTCATACTCGTGGTTCCAATAACCTTTCGCTTCATCATTCCATTGACTTGATGTCATCGCTGATCGATTACATCTTCCTGAAATCTCTCGACAAATGTGTGGTTATCATCATCAACTTTTTGAACTCTCCCAATATATCAATCGAGTTCATGATGAGAAATACCATCCTTGACCTTCGATGATTTGAGTTATCATCGACGACTCCCTTGTCTTCTTTCCAACACATGTTTGATCATGCCTTGGTTATACCTTGCACTCCTTGCTATTCCTGCAATTGTTCCTTGAGTATTTCTTGTGATCTTCAACACCAACCCCTACTTGTAACACCATGTTAATGCTACCTCGAAGCATGACTGAGGTATTTCGGATATCAACAAGAACATTGGAAGCACATTGTCGAATGTTTCTTGATCTATTATCCAAACACCGTTGTATGGGCAATATCATGATTCTTCCCTCGCCCCCTTTATCTAAATGCTTTTGAACTTGCTGTCATATCATCTATATCCTGCTCCGCTTCCCCTTGGTAAGGATATACTCCCAATTCTTGTGTGTAAACACATTTTCCTTTCCAATGTTCTGATTAATCTAATGATCACCTTTTCTTTTCCATTGTTTTGTTTAACCTTTCTTGTGGTTTATGAGATCTAAGAAGTAATAGTTCCCTGCTTATGAAAACACCTCGGTGTACAAATTGTCAGTGAGACCTTGTTATTATTGTTGTTGACATTCCGTTAACCACCGATGGACGAGAACTTTGCCTATTGGTTCGCCTCGTTCAACGAGCAGGAAAATGGTTCTCTTCGTCCCGCCCTTGGTACCAACATTGTTGCCAGCATAACTGAAAGACTATCCTCTGACATACCATTCTATCATAACCATGCAAGATGTCACCATTCTTCTACTTTTAACCCACATGGTGGGCCCATAACCCACAGTTTCACAGGATTGAAACCTGACACTCATGTTCATCCCTGTCTTCCAAAATTGTTCCTCACACTTGGCTTCATAAGTAATTCACGAGCCACCTTCCGGTGATCTGTTCTGGTATCAGATGCAATACTTATTCTCGATGCTCTGAACAATTTCACACTCTGTTTCAGACATCGAATGATTTTCCATCTTCTTGAAGCTTCTTATTTGCAACTTCTTACCATGCTCTCGATGACTTCCTTAAATTTCAACTCGAGAGATGCCTCTATGCCATGTTCGCGAGATAGCCGCCAGGTACCTATCTTGTATCGAGCTCCATTCTTCCTATGTCTATCCCTCTTACTCCACCTCTTAAATCTCGGGATGAGATTTCTTGTAGTGGAGGAGAATTGTGACGCCCCGATAATTAAACTACAGTAATGCCATGTTAATGGTGTCGACTCATCGCAATTACTGTTGCTATTGTTACTTTGGTTCAAACACGAATCAAATTCAACTTCCAAAACAAGTCAAATTCTTATTCCTTCGAATGGTAAAACAAACATGTTTGCTGAGTTGAAAATATTCACTAACTAATTATCTTGTAGAAATCAACATCACTTAGCTCACTATTTAATCCCTAGGAAATTATATAGTGGTCCAGTAACATATTAATTGGCTTATTCAATTTCTAAAAATGCTTGAACAATTTCTTTGGCTACGAAACTTTTTATGCAACACTACCAGGTTGTGCCTGATTTATGTGCTAACTTTCATAAGCAACTAGAATCTTTTGCTATACAAACCTAATAGAATTTAGAGAAAAGAAATAGAAAACAAAAGTGTGAGAGAGGCCCACTGCCCCTGGACCTTAGCCATCTGGGCGGCCCAACACCTCAGCCCACCTAGCCTCCCGGTCGCTCCCCTTCCTGTTCCTCCGACTGCAGGGCAGCTGCGCCTCCAGGCGCCATCGCACCTCCTCGCCAGCAACGCCCAGGTAGGATAAGGGCGAGGCCGACACCTCGGGCCTCCTCCCCGCACCTACCTCCACCCACTCACCCCCACCTCGTCTCCTAGATCCACCCGACTCTTCCCCACCCCCCTACCTCGGGCCTCCTCCCCCCACCTACCTCCACCCACTCACCCCCACCTCGCCTCCTAGATCCACCCGACTCTTCCCCACCCCCACCCCCACCCCCGTCTGTCCCGCTCGCCCACCTCCCCCCCCCCCCGTCTGTCCCGCTCGCCCACCTCACATGAGCGTCGTCGACGCCATGGCCGCACAATAGCCGTGGCCACCGTCGTCCTCGTGCCCCCAGTGATGTGTCTTGGGGCTCCGTCATCGACCACTATGTCTCCCTAGCCCACGAGACCAAGCCGGAGCCACTACATCACCACCACGCCGTCTTCTTCCTCCTCGGACATCGTCGACCTCGCCAACGATTCCGACTCCGGCAAGCCCTCCACGAGCCCGCTTTAGCACGTCTGCATGGCCTGGTGAGCAGCCCCATCCCACCTCTTCCTCCCTGTTCATTCGAGTCGTAGGCTAGATCCCGTCGACGACGACGGCCACCATGGCCGCGAGGTCGACTTGAGGTTGGCCAGGACCTGTCCGCCTCGTCCGTGAGCTCATCGGAACGAGGATGCACCTGTGCGTTCCCCCCCCCCCCCACACACACACACACACACTCCCGTACATGCTCGCGCGCGTCCACCCGTGTTTGTCGCCGTGCCCTTGTCCAGCCGCCCTCGGCCGGGCCGCTGCACCTTCCGCTGCTGCTGCCTGCTGATGTGTTGCTGCTCCTACCAATGCTCTACTATGCTTGCTAGCTAGGTGCGCCTATCGCTGCCCCACGCTGCAGCTGCTTTTGCTGCTACCGTTGCATAGGTGTCGTCACTGCCGTTTGCTGCATCTGTCGCCCTATCTCGCTTGCTCCGCCTGCCAATACTGAAGTCGCCCGCTGTCCCGCGCTCCACCTCTGACCCACGGCCGCGTCTCGCCTCCGGCTGGCCTTGCCGCCCACTGCCGGCTGAACCCATCCCCACCTGCTTCCCGTCGTGGACGCCAGCCAACCCCGCCACTGCGTCGGCCGCCGTCGTCGGCCACCGAGTCCCTGGCCGCGTCCGCCCTCGCCTCTGTTGGCCTCGGGTGCGGGCGCCAGCACCCGTTTCGCCCGCTACACCACGCCCGATTGGCCCTTGGGCCATTGACGTGGGGGCCCCACGCCCCTTTTCAAAAGAAAAGGTGTTTTAAAAAATTAACTTAATAATAAAAAAATGTAATTAATTAATTATCTTAATTAATTAGGTTTAACTAAACTAATTACTAGTTAGTCTAATTAGTCATCTAATTAGCTGGTGTGTGCATGATAGGAGGGCCCCACCCCCTATTGACTAGTCAAACGTTGACTGGTCAACTAGACCCCGTGGACCCACATGCCTACCACAAGTACACTTGTGGGTTGTCGGAGTAATGGGCCACAGGTAGGCCAACCCGAGTCCCATAACCTTTCAAGACATCGGGGCAGGCTGCGCCCCTCAAGACTCCGGGGCGAAGAGCCGCCTCCTGAGGAGTCGACGGCAGGGCGGCCGACTGCCCGCTCACGGCCGAGTCCCAGGGACGACTTCCAGAGAAGCCGGCTTTGGGGAGTCGGCCGGCGACTCCAACAAATCATGACCTCATCGAAGGGGACGGGGCAGGGGTGTGGCTACAGTGAAGCCCACTCCCCGTCCCTTACCAAGGGCAGGCATGGCCACAGCACGCCGTACTCGGGAAGATCTCTGTGCGGCGTGGCACTGTTGCCCGGCCGGCCCTGATATCAGCACCACAGTACCGAGTCCTGTGCCCACGATGGCTTGTCTGTACGGGCCGGAAGCAGCGGGGCCCACCAGTCAGCGAGACCTTGGGAGACGGCGGGAGAACCGCCAGTCGGACCCGTCGGGAGTCGGCTCGAGGGAGTCGGTCGAGCCCTCCCCCAGGGCCCACGCGCCATTAAACAAGATGAGATGCGGAGTGGCCACAGTGATCGCCCGCCAGGCGGCAGGGCTGTTGCCACGACCCCATGATCAAGTCTGCGTCATCAGAAGCACGGCTACAGTAATCAGCAGCCGGCAAGACCCGCCCGCGGCGAACGCGGCCTGTCGGCTCCGTACCAGACCAGTCGGCGGGGCCCACCAGTTGGCGGGCCCCAGCAGTCGGCGGAGAAGTTGAAGGTCGGAGGCACTAACGGCTGGGCCTGCGCCCAGTCGAATTACCATTGTACCCCTGGGGGGTAGGCCTGTATAGACCCCCCAGGGCACCCATGCAAAAGGTTGAAACCCAGTAGCTCTAGACCATACCAGATAGAAGGAGAGAGCTAGCCTTGCCCTCTCCTACCTCTAAGAAACAGCTCAAGGAGCAATCTGTAAACACTTGGCCATAGTGATCATGCGGAGACCCCGCAGGGCAGCAGTAGGGGTGTTATCTCCCCGGAGAGCCCTGGAGCTGGGTAAGATTCGCCGGCGTGCATGTCTTCGCCTCATCCCGTTTCCAGGCACCGGCGACGTTCTACTCGCCCCCACCATGATAAGCCATCCGTTGGCATATGTCGCACCAAACCCCCGACATTTGGCGCCCACCATGGGGCCTGGTGCACCGCTGTCTGGAGATCTGTACTGGACGGGAACCCTTTTCCTCCCTGGCGAGCGCAGCCAGCCAGGCACGCGAGGCGAAGTTTGCATCGATGCGCTGCGCGGCGTTGAGATCGCCTGCGCAGCTAGCTCCTTGGCCGGACTTGTCGGCGAGGTCCGCCTCTCCGACGAACCTGCGTCCGACGCAGGCGCGGGCGGCCCCGAGAACCTTCTCGCGGGCCTCCTCGATCAACTCCACGTTTCCGGCGAGCCTGCCGTAGACTTGGAGTCCGTAGGCTCCACCGACCCGATGCTGGTCGACTCCGACACCGCGTCGATCGACGCATTCCCCACCAATGTGGTGGTCTACGACGAACCTCTCCCCCACACAGAGAGCGACGGAAGCACCATCACTGAGGTGCTAGTCATTAGTCATGATGAGTTCCCTGGCGGAGGAGCGCCCGACTCACTCGGCGCGGCGCTGCAAGACCTAACTGCGCCCATTCCGGAAGATGCTGACGCAGAGACGTTAGAAGCGCGCCGCCTTCAGCTCGTTGAAGGCGCGAAGAAGCTGGCCAGCATGAGACACTTGTCAGAAGCCTACCAGCGGGAGATGGATCGTGCCGTCGGCGGCTCGCCGGCCCCGGCGGGGCCCAGCCACCTTGGCGCGGTCCAGCAGCGCGGCGTAGCCATCGCCAGCCTGTTTGGGGCTAGCCGCCCCATGTACGCTACACCAGCGGAGAACATCCGAGCCGCCCAGGCAGCAGCGGATGAGCTGGACAATTTCAAAGGTGAAGAGCGCCGCCTCATGATGGAGTGAGTCCAGCGGCTCCTCGACGCGGCCGCTGCGCAGAACGAGGCCGGTTGCCGCACGGAGGCGCCGCAGTGGCCAAACGACGACCCGCACCGAGATCAAGGCGCGACGTCTCAGACACCGACTGGTGGCGCCCGAGGAAGAAAGGACAAGGAGCCGGCTGTCAGCCACAGTCGGACTCACGTTACCATAGAGCGTGACCGAGATGGCCGCCCGAGAGTAGTGGAACGACGGGACGACTGTCTGCCTCCCCCTCCCCGCTAGGAGAGGTGAGTCTCCCCGCCGTCTGTTGACCATCTGACTCTCGGTGACCGCCTTGGCCGCCGAGAGGGAGTTGGAGAGAATGACGCCCGCCACCAGATCGACCGACTTCACCGGTCCCTGGCACTGGAAGAAGAAGACAAGCTCGGTCCGCCTTGTTTCGAGCCCCGCATTCGGGACGAGCCCTCTCCCAGAGGGTTCACGCTCCCAAGAGACACGCCCAAGTATACCGGCTCCGCGAACCCGGAAGACTAGCTAGTCGACTACTCCATGGCTGTCAGCATAGCAAACGGCAACAAGCATGTCACCGTAAAGTACGTTCCGCTCATGCTCCAGGGCACGGCCCGGACATGGCTGAACAGCCTGAAACCCCGCAGCATCAACAGCTGGGTCGACTTCACCGAAGCGTTTGTCCGCAACTTCACCAGCACGTACAAGCATCCACCCAAGCCTCATCAACTCTCCTTGTGCGTGCAAGGTCCTGACGAGTCGACTCGCGACTACCTCACATGTTGGGCTGAGCTCCGGAACTCCTGCGAGGGCGTGCACGAGGTGCAGGCCATCGAGTACTTCACAACCGGGTGCTGAGAAGGCACCCTCCTCAAGCACAAGCTCCTCTATGACGATCCAGAAAACCTCGACGAGCTGCTGATCATAGCGGACAAGTACGCCACAGCCGACTCCTCCATGAAGGCGGAAATTCAAATCAGCACGACTGGCAAAGTGGCTCCTCAAGCTCCAAGAACTCCGGCAACAGACGCCGGCCGGCGACAATAGCAGGGCGACAACAAGCGCACGGCCCCATAGCCAGCTTCCGGCAGCCGGCAGGTCGCGACCGTTGAAGCCCAGCAGCCAGAAGAGCAGCCTCCGCTCAAGCGACAGAAAGGCGGCAAGCCGAACTGGTTGCCGGCCTTCTCCTATGAGCAGACCTTGGATGGACCTTGCAAGTTCCACAGCGGCGCGAAACCGTCGAATCACACCACCCGGAAGTGCCACTGGCTCACCAGGATCGCCAAGGGAGACGGCCTCCTGCCACCCCCGCCTGCTAGGCAGCCGCCTCCGCCTCCGCCCCAGCAGCCGGCAGTCAGGCCAGTCGGCGCAGTACAAGACGAATACCCTGAAGAGCATGGGGCCTATGTGGTGTTCACCAGTGTGGCTAATGATCGACGCAGCAGGCGGCTGTAGCGACAAGAGGTGAACGCAGTGGCCTCAAAGACGCCAGAGTTCATGCACTGGTCTGAGAAGCCCATCAGCTGGAGCAGGGCGGACCATCCAGAAGTGATGCCGAGTCCGGGCTCCTACGCCTTGGTCCTGGACGCCACATTTGCTACGGACAAACGGGCCGCGCGTTTCTCGCGAGTTCTAGTAGATGGGGGCAGCAGCATCAATATCTTGTACAAGGATACCATGGAGAAGTTAGGAATCAAGCAAAGACAGCTTCAGAACAGCCGGACAGTGTTCCATGGCATTGTACCTGGGCTTTCCTGCTCGCCGATCGGCAAGATCCTGATGGACGTCCTCTTTGGGGACAAAGATCACTTCCGAATAGAGTCTGTTTGGTTTGAGGTGGTGGACCTTGAGAGCCCATACCATGCTCTACTTGGCCGACTCGCCTTGGCCAAGTTCATGGCGGTCCCCCACTACGCCTACCTCAAGATGAAGATGCCCAGTTGCAGGGGAATTCTGACTGTGGTCGGCGACTATCGGAAGTCGTCCGCTTGTGCAGCCGAGAGCAGTCGGCTGGCCGAGTCCCTGGTGATCGCAGCCGAGAAGCGACTCCTTGAACGAGTTGTGGCGATGGCCGGCAAGCAGCCGTAGATATCGCCCGACCCGAAGGAGTAGGAAGCCGAAGGTTCGTTCAAGCCGGCCAAAGAGACAAAGAAGATACCCTTGGATCCGGAGCACCCGGAGAGGTACGCTGTCATAGGTGCGAACCTCGACAGCAAATAGGAAGGCGAGCTCGTCGATTTCCTCCGTGAGAATCGGGACATCTTCGCATGGTCCCCCAAAGACATGCCATGTGTACTGACGGATTTCGCCAAGCACAAGTTACACGTCTGATCTGATGCAAAGCCGGTCAGGCAGCCCCTGCACCGCTTATCAGAAGATAAGAGAAGAGTTGTCGGAGAAGAGATAGCCCGACTCCTAGCAGCCGGCTTCATTATGGAAGTTTTCTTTCCGGAGTGGCTGGCAAATCCAGTCCTGGTACTAAAGAAGAACAAGCAGTGGCGAATGTGTATTGACTACACGAGCCTCAACAAGGCCTGCCCTAAGGACCCATTTGCTCTACCAAGAATCAATCAGGTGATAGACTCCACAGCCGGATGCGAGCTGTTGAGTTTCTTGGGTGCATACTCAGGATATCACCAGATCAAGCTGAACCCGGCTGACAGATTGAAGACCGCCTTCATCACGCCGTTTGGAGCATTCTGCTACCTCACCATGACGTTCGGCTTGAGGAATGCCGGTGCCACCTTTCAGCGTTGCATGCAGAAGTGTCTCCTCAAGCAGCTCGGCAGGAACGCCCACGTCTACGTGGATGACGTGGTGGTGAAGACGGAAAAGCGTGGAACACTGCTGGAAGACCTCAAGGAGACCTTTGAGAACCTGCGCCGGTTCCAGATCAAGCTCAACCCCGAGAAGTGTGTCTTCGGAGTACCAGCCAGCCAGCTGCTGGGTTTCTTGGTCTCTAAACGCGGCATAGAATGCAACCCCGTAAAAATCAAGGCCATTGAGCAAATGGAGGTGCCCAGCCGACTGCTGGATGTGCAGAAGTTCACCGGCTGCTTAGCATCCATCAGCCGATTCATCAGTCGGCTCGGAGAAAAAGCCCTCCCCTTATACCAACTCATGAAGAAGACCACTTTTTTCGAGTGGAACCATAAGGCGGACGAAGCTTTTCTCCAGTTAAAGAAGATGCTGACTACTCCACCAGTCCTGGCGGCTCCGACTCCCACGGAACCTATGCTCCTGTACATCGCTGCCACCATTCGGGTAGTCAGCACAGTCATTGTAGTGGAGCGCAAGGAGGAAGGCAAGGCGCTGCCTGTCCAGAGACCAGTATATTACCAGAGCGAGGTACTGTCAACCTCCAAGCAGAACTACCCCCACTACCAGAAGATGTGCTATGGCGTACACTTTTCTGCCAAGAAATTGAAGCCTTACTTTCAAGAGCATCCAATCATGATGGTCTGCATGGCCCCACTTGCCGAGATCATCGGTAGCCGAGATGCCTCTGGTCGAGTGGCCAAGTGGGCCATAGAGCTGGCTCCTTACACCCTCTACTACCAACCCCGCACCGCTATCAAATCACAAGCACTGGCCGACTTCTCGTCGATTGGGCCGAGACCCAGTACCTGCCTCCAGCACCTGATTCCACACATTGGCGGATGCACTTTGACGGCTCCAAGATGCGCACCGGCTTGGGAGCCGGCGTCGTCCTCACCTCTCCCAAAGGCGACAAGCTCAAATATGCACTACAAATCCATTTTGCCGCCTCCAACAACGTTGCCAAGTACGAGGCGCTCATTCATGGGCTCCGGCTTGCCAAAGAACTTGGCATCCGCCGGATCTTGTGTTATGGCGACTCGGACTTAGTGGTCCAGCAGTCATCTGGCGACTGGGACGCGAAAGACGCAAACATGGCGAGCTACCGTTTCCTCGTGCAGCAACTCAGCGGGTATTTCAAAGGGTGCGAGTTCCTCCATGTGCGAAGAAACGACAACGACCAAGCAGACGCCTTGGCACGAATCGGCTCTACCCGCCAAGCAATACCCTCTGGCGTCGCCCTTCAACGCCTCCTCAAGCCGTCTGTCAAGCCTTCACCAGAATCAGACTCCATTTTTGTGCCAGCTCCTCCCGAAGATGGCGGATCCGACTCCAGAGCTCCGGCAGTCGGAACGGGGACTTTGGTGGATGACTCCAAAGCCGCCATAGTCGAGCCCGGCCCGGGGACTTCGGTGGCGGACTCGAAGATTCCAGAACTCGGCCCAAGGACCGCGCCAGTCGGCCTCGGGACTTCATCAACCTAGCAAGCGGCTGTTGACTCCAACCCGCCGCCTCCCAGCCCAGCTGCCCTCGTCCAAGTCGCAGTTCTGGTAGTCAAAGAAATAGCAGCACCCTCATGGGCCCAGCCCATCCTCAAATTCCTGGTGAACAAAGAGCTACCAACTGATGAGACCTCAGCTCGGCAAGTACAACACCGGGCGGCAGCCTATACCATAGTCAACAGAGAGCTGGTCAGGCGCAGCATCACTGGTGTCTACCAGCGCTGCGTAGAGCCAGAGCAAGGCCAAGCGATTCTCAAAGACATCCATCAAGGCGAGTGCGGCCACCATGCGGCTTCAAGAGCACTCGTCGCCAAAGCCTTTCGACACGGTTTCTTCTGGCCAACTGCCTAGGAAGAGGCCAAGGAGTTGGTACAAAAATGCAAAGGGTGTCAGAAGTTCAGCTCCAAGCCGCACCAGCCAACTTCTACGCTCAAGACCATCCCCATTGCCTGGCCTTTCGCAGTTTAGGGTCTAGACATGGTGGGACCATTCAAGACAGCACGAGGTGGTCTAACTCACCTACTTGTCGCAGTGGACAAGTTCACCAAGTGGGTGGAAGCGAAGCCAATTAAGAAACTGAATGGTCCAACTGTCGTGACCTTCATCACCGATATCACAATTCGGTACGGCATACCACACAGCATCATCACCGACAACGGCACAAATTTTGCCAAAGGCGCCTTGGCCCGTTTCTGCGCAACACAGGGCATCCGACTGGACCTAGCGTCCGTCGCCCACCCGCAGTCAAACGGCCAAGTGGAGCGAGCAAACGGCCTCATCCTGTCCGGCATCAAGCCTCGGTTGATCGAGCCTCTGGAGCGCTCAGCTGGCTGCTGGCTCGACGAGCTGCCAGCCGCCCTCTAGAGTCTGCGCACGACTCCAAACAAGTCAACCGGCTTCACGCCCTTCTTCCTCGTCTACGGTGCCGAAGCCGTCATCCCAACGGACATAGAGTTCGACTCCCCACGAGTCACCATGTACACCGAGGAGGAAGTAGAAGAAGCACGACAAGACGGTGTCGATCTGCTGGAAGAGGGCCGGCTGTTGGCACTCAGCCGGTCCAGCATCTACCAGCAGAGCCTGCGCCGATACCACAACAGGAAGGTCAGGCCAAGACCTTTCCAAGAAGGCGACCTTGTGCTCCGGCTGATCCAGCGAACAGCCGACCAGCACAAGCTGTCGGCGCCTTGGGAAGGCCATTTCATCATCAGCAAAGTACTGGGCAACGATTCCTACTACCTGATCGACGCTCAGAAGCCCCGAGCACGCAAGAGGGACGACTCTGGCAAGGAGACAGAGCGGCCATGGAATGCAAATCTCCTCCGAAGATTTTACAGTTGATGCAGTATGTACCATGCTACCTTTTGTATTTAAGTACCAAGACTTTGGCCCCCCCGAGACGAGCTCGGGGACTGCCCTCTTTTGTCTGTATGATAAAAATTATGCCTACAAGTATGTGACTCTTTGTCATGCCGCTTGGCACCGGGCTCGACAAGTCGGACCGGGGACTTGACGCCTTGCACTATGAAATGCTTCCTGCAGTCGGACAAGTAGTGTGTAAACGCCTAAGCCGTCTCCTGTCAGAAGCCGCAGCTCGCAGAGCGACTGTACGGTGGGCAGCAGTAAGGTATAATGGGCATTCGCATGAAAAATGGCTAAGGACTCAAAGCATAAAACATAGCTCAAGACGGCTTCCAGCCTTTCTCACAAATCGACTCTCGGATAGTCGGATTGTCATCTTCTATCCAACTTGCTCAAACAATCTTGAAAACGGCTAAGTACTTGCTTTCCCAAAGTAGCCTGGCACTTGATCCAGCGACAGTCTGCAAAGCGGCTGTCCGATTGGCAAGACAGGCAACTAGGAGAAAGCGGCAAAGGAAAAAAGCCAAAAGAACAATGAGCAAGAAAAGATAGATATATATATTTACATAACATAGGCCCTTGGCCGAATTGTCGAGTAGAGGTCCAAAATACACCTCACGGGTGGAATTGTGCGAATTAACAAGTTCTTCAAAGACTACTGAAGCAGATAAAAAAAGATACAGCGGCAGCTTAGGAGGCAACAGACGGAGTCGGAGGGTCGGAGGAGGCACCAGCGTCAGGCGTCGGGGTGGCCGCCTGGCTAGTCTCGGCTTGATCGCCTCCGGCAGCAGTCGGGTTGGTCGCATGTGGCTCGTTGCTGGAGGTGCGGTCGGGCTGAGGATGGCCGTCTGCTCCGTCTTCTGGTGCATCCGCCTCGCCCCCATCCTTCGCCTCGTCCTCCTCCTCGACGCTGGAGCCAATCACCTCCGCCGAGTCTTCACCGTAGTCTGGGTTCATCCCAAACCACTCCGGCGGTACCTCCTCGCCGTCTTCAGACCGCTCGGGGACGAAGATGCTGGTGTCGGTGTACTCGGTGATTGCCGCAGCATGTTTGACGAGGGCATCTTCCGCAGCCGCCAGCTCCGGCTGGGCCTCCGACCGAAGCATGGCCAACCGGTCCAGATCCAGCCCCGGGTACCACGCCTTGACGAACTCCAAGGCCCGGCGCGCTCCAGCCCGGGCCGAAGAGCCCTTCCAGGCCTCAAGACGACCAGCCGCGACCTCCAGCCAGTTGGCCGTCAGGCTAGGGGTGCGCGGAGCCTGCATATCCGTCCAAAGGGCGGAAATCACCTAGGCACCGATGCGCTGAAGCCGGCACAGCATCCGGTGAGCCGGCCGGAGGCGAGCCTCGATGCCCAAGATGTTCTCGTCAAGAGTTCGGGGGGCATCGGTGGCGATCTCTGCGCCCTCCGCCCTCCGACTTTCACGGTCGGCCTCGATGGCTTGGATAGCGGCATGCGACTGCCTAGGGAAGAAGTCTGCAAAGACACGAAGAAACAAAGAAGCAAGTCAAAAACCAGGCGTCGGCACGATCTAAGTCAGCAGCTCGAAGAAAGAAAATAAAGAGACTCACCATCAACGATGTCTTCAATCTCATGGAAGCCGGAGGACAGCAGCGCCTCCTTGGCAGACCAGGAGGAACGCTCGCTCACGAACTCGGCCAAGAGGGTGGTTTCCGTCTCCTCCGCCTTCCTCTGCGACTTCGCAAGCAGCTCCTTTTTCTCTGCCAACTGAGTGGCCAGTAGATCGCGCTCTGTGACGAGCTTGCTGCACTCCTCCCCTTTGGCGAGCAGGGCGGAGTTGGCTTCGCTCAGCTGCTGTTGAAGAGCAGCGTTGGCTCCTGAAGGAAAGGAAGAAAGACAACAGTCGTCAATAAAGTAGGTCGCCAGGGAGATCCGGCCCGACTGCTCAGCAGTCGGCCCGAATCTCGGGGACTATAGCCCGCGGGTGCGCTAGCGCGCCCCCGCAGAGAAGAAAAAGAGGGACTTACTCCGGCTCTCCGCCAAGTCGGTGGTCCGCTTGCCCAGCTCTTCAATGTTACAGTTGAAGGCAATGACGCGGAGGTTGTGGTAATCCTGCGACAAGCATTTCAGACAAAGTTAGTACCCAAAAGTTCATTAATTGGAAGTTCCGGGCCGCCTGCTCAGTAGCCGGCCCGAAACTCGAGGACTACACCCGGTGGGTGCGCTGGCGCGCCCCCACAGAGGGGAACAAGAAAACAAAGACTAAAAGAAAAAAAACATACCCGGACGGCTGCCCGCGACGCTAGGAACGCCTTGGTGCAACTCTGGAGAGCGTTGCCCTCAGCATGGAGCTTCGCCTGGACGTTCGGGAGCACCCGGTTCAGCAGCCCTGTGCCGCCTCCTCGCACCCACCCAACAGGTGCGGCGCTCGTCGCTTCGGCGTCTGGGGCCGCCGAGCTGGCGGTGCCAGCTTCCAGGGGGCGGGGTGCCGAAGTCGCCTTCTCCAGACGACGGCGCGTTGGCGAGCCGACCTGGAGGAGTAGCCTCGCCACGGCCTCGTCTTTGGTCAGTGGCACCGGAGGGTCCGCTGGCTGCTCGCCTTGCGCGCCTTCAGACGGCGGCGGAGGCGGCGGCGGAACGTTCGCGTCTGAAGTAGAGGGGCCGCCGCCTTCCCTCTCCTCGACGAGGTTCTCCCTACCGGCTTCTCCGGTCTGCCCCGTGAACTCCGGAGGCGGCGGCGCAGAGTTCAACGGGTAACGAGCAAAGCTGACTGGCGGCGTGAGGCTTCCTCAGCCTGCTACTTTGCCGCCGCGGCAGCTTCGGCCTCCGCTACTTTTTTCTTAGCGGAGGCCAAGGCGGAGGGCCTCTTCTTCGTTGCGCCTCTCCTGCGCATTCCGCTCCGTCGCCTCCCGGAGGTCCGCAGCGGGGTCAATCCGCCGAGTGGTGGCGGACGTCTCCGCTGACCCCATGACGGAGCCGGCGGCAACTCGCTCAAGAGAGAGGGGAGCCCTGAAGAAAGAGGGGCAAGCAGAGATTCAGACAAATCACGAAGAAAGAATAAAATTTTGAAGACAGAATACTTACGCGGAGACCAACGGCGGCTTCTTCACTTCCTTACGGAAGCGGATGGCCTTCGCGGCTGCCTCATCCCGCCGGGTCGCCGCAGCCGAGCCCTTGGGCTTCTTCGGCCGACTGCCGAACAAAGTCGGCGTGGCCCTGCGCTTCTTCCCGCCGCTTGGAGCGCCCGGCGCGGCAGAAGAGCCCGCACCAGGCTGGCTGGCTCCTGGCCGATGGCGAGGGGCGACTTCTCCCTTGGCGTTGTCTTCAGGCCAGTCGGCGAAGGTAGCCGAGGGCCTGAAGTCGCCTGCTGTCCCCCCTCCTCCTCCCTCGACGTCGTCTTCCAGAGCCGTCGCCCCCAGATCGGGGTCGTCGACGTCACTCTCCGCCCGGTCGGTGACGAACTCACGGGCCGGCCCCGAGGTGCCGGCTAATGGCTGAAGAAGGGGATTCTAACCAAAGCCGACTGGTCAAAACAAAACTCGGCAAGAAGAAGACAATCTAAAGAAAGAAAAGAAAGGCAACTCACCACGGGCGGGGGGTCGGCGCGGAAGTACGGCACCTTGCCGAATCGCTAGTCCTCTAGGAGCCTGCTGTCCGAAAGGTAGTTCACCATGAGGGCCACCTCTTCGTGAGGCATGTCCTTGGTGCACATCCGACTCGGGTCGCGGCGCCTGCTCATCTAGCATATCATGTGAGGGCGGCCTTGGATTGTAAGAACTCAGCGCGACACGAAAGCGGCCAGCAGGTCCGGACCAGTCAGACCCTCCGACTGCATCAGCACTCGGGGTCGCATGATGGCGTCGGCTCCAGCAGGCGTCAGCGACCTGGCTCGGTACGACCAGTTGGGCAGTATGCCAGCCGGCGGGCCGGCTTCGAAAGCCGGGCAGATTGACCCAGTCGCCCCTCGTGGCGACGTTCCTGACATAGAAGTAGGACCTCTGCCACATCTTCACCGACTTTATCAGCGAGATGGAGGCGAAGGGGTTTTCGGCTCCTTACCTTCGCACGGCGATAAAGGCACCGCATTGAGCCGACACGCCCGCGGCCTGGGTGCCGAGCTTGGAGAAGAAGAACTCCCCCCAGAGCTAGAGGGTGGGGAGGACTCCGAGGAATCCTTCGCACAAGGCCACGAAGGCGGACAGCAGCACCACGGTGTTGGGGGTGAGGTGGTGCGGCTGGAGGCCGTAGAACTCCATGAAAGACCGGAAAAAGCTGCTCGCCGGCAGCCCCAGCCCGCGCAGGCAGTGCGAGCGGAAGATGACCCGCTCGCCCTCCTGCGGGGCGGGGGAAACCTCCCCCTCCGGCGCAAGACGCACCTGCACGTGATCCTCGCCGGGAAGCCGACGGGTCCGGCGGAGGAACTCGATGTGGTCTTCATGGACTTCGAAACCGTCCCAGGTGCCGGAGCGCACTAGGGGAGGCGCGGCAGCGCAGGAAGAACTCATCGCGAGCTGTCACCGCGGTGTTTGCCGGATCTTGGGCGTGCGGCGGAGCGAAGAAGAGAAGAGGAAGGAGGAGAGCGAGGAGCGGCGAGGAGGAAGAGAACGAGGGGTAGTGGGAAGGAGGGGCGCGCGAGCCCCCCTCTTCCCCCTACTTATAGCCCCGTGGGCTACGAAGCCGAGGGGGCGGACGTGAGGATTTACTACGCCCACAACCCCACGACCCCCACGATCCCCGTAAAGTTACTGGGCGCAGTAACTCCACGGGAATCCCAACCGTCCACCAGGGCCGCAGCGGATCCGCTCGGGCGCCAAGGCGCGGTAGTGGCGGGCCCCGCCTATGGGCCTGTCCCGTCGCGCGCGTAGGCTGGCAGGATGGCCTGGCCACGTGCCCTCGCATGACAGGCCAAGAACGGGCGGCGGCCTGGAGGCTTAGCTAGCACGCCACTTGAAATCCCGCCGCGACGTTCAAACTACAGAGCAAGTCGGAATTGAGTAAGTCCAAGTTGGGCAAGTCCGACTCCTTCTAGACGGCCCGGCAGAATTCATCAAAGACCATGTATTGAGCACTCGGAAAGAGAAACTGCTGAGGCTTCTCGGCCGATCGTCCGCGGCGCCTCACCAGCTTCGGGGACTACTGTCGGAGTAATGGGCCACGGGTAGGCCAACCCAAGTCCCATATCCTTTCAAGACATCGGGGCAGGTTGCGCCCCTCAAGACTCCGGGGCGAAGAGCCGCCTCCTGAGGAGTCGACGGCAGGGCGGCCAACTGCCCGCTCACGGCCAAGTCACAGGGACGACTTCCAAAGAAGCCGGCTTTGGGGAGTCGACCGGCGACTCCAACAAATCATGACCTCATCGAAGGGGACGGGGCAGGGGTGTGGCTACAGTGAAGCCCACTTCCCGCCCCTTACCAAGGGCAGGCATGGCCACAGCACGCTGTACTCGGGAAGATCTTCATGCGGCGTGGCATTGTTGCCCGGCCGGCCCTGACATCAGCACCACAGTACCGAGTCATGTGCCCACGACGGCTTGTCTGTACGGCCCGGAAGCAGCGGGGCCCACCAGTCAGCAAGACCTCGGGAGACGGCGGGAGAACCGCCAGTCGGACCCGTCGGGAGTCGGCCCGGGGGAGTCGGCCGAGCCCTCCCCCGGGGCCCACGCGCCATTAAACAAGATGAGATGGGGAGTGGCCACAGTGATCACTCGCCAGGCGGCAGGGCTGTTGCCACAACCCCATGATCAAGCATGCATCATCAGAAGCACGACTATAGTAATCAGCAGCCGGCAAGACCCGCCCGCGGCGGACGCGGCCTGTCGGCACCGTACCAGACCAGTCGGCGGAGAAGTCGGCGGTCGGAGGCACTAACGGCTGGGCCCGCGCCCAGTCGAATTACCATTGTACCCCTGGGGGTAGGCCTATATAAACCCCCCAGGGCACCCATGCAAAGGGTTGAAACCCAGTAGCTCTAGACCATACCAGATAGAAGGAGAGAGCTAGCCTTGCCCTCTCCTACCTCTAAGAAACAGCTCAAGGAGCAACCGTGTAAACACTTGGCCATAGTGATCATGCGGAGACCCCGCAGAGCAGCAGTAGGGGTGTTATCTCCCCGGAGAGCCCTGAAGCTGGGTAAGATTCGCCGGCGTGCATGTCTTCGCCTCATCCCGTTTCCAGGCACTGGCGACGTTCTACTCGCCCCCACCATGATAAGCCATCCGTTGGCATATGTCGCACCAAACCCCCGACATTGGTGCACATAGCTTTTAGCTATTTAATTTCGAATTAATAATGATTCTAGAATATTGCTAAAACTTTAGAAATTCGTAGAAAATAATCTGTAACTCGGATAAAAGAGTTTTATACATGAAAGTTGCTCAGAACGAAGAGATAAATCCGGATACACAGTCCGTTCGTCCGCCACACGTCCCTAGCATAGCAAACATCGAACCTTTCCCCACTAATTCATCTATCCGAAAATGCCAAACTTCGGGAAAGCATTCCCGGATGTTTTCCCCCTTCACCGGTAATGTGTAGCACCACGTTAGAACACGTCTAGCTATGCCTATTGTCCTGTTATGCACTTGCTTGCTATGTATTTACTGTTTCTCCCCCTCTTCTCTTTGGTAGACCCTGTGACGGCTGCCGATGCCGTTGAGATCGACTACGTCACCGACGACCCCTCCTTCTCGTCTGAGCAACCAGGCAAGCCCCCCTTGGATCATCCCGATGTCGCCCATTTCCTTTCTCTCATGCTCGCATTAGATTTTTCTATTGTAATTGTTTGCTCCTAGTCTGATGCATAGCCTGCTTTTGCAACCTGCTTAATGTTACCTACTTGCTTATCCTAAACTGCTTAGTATAGGTTGGTTAGTGATCCATCAGTGACCCCACCTTGTCCTTGTTGCCCCTGCTTCATCATCGAAGACCCGATCAACGGGGTCGAAGACCAGGCCCCGGCACCGCACATCACTTTCCCCTTAGTTGCTCGACACTACTGGGTTACTATCGAGTGTCGAGGGTGAGACCTCATCAGCACTTCTGATGTTAACCCTGTAGTGTAGCTATTCGTCGTGGTCATCGAGGGTGATTCCGCCTTAACCACTTCCGATACGACTCTGTCGTGCAACCCCTCAAGTGTGAACCTCGAGGGTGGATCCTCTTACGTTCACCTTGATGATTACATCGAGTGGAATCCGTCAAGGGTGATTCCTCAGGTTTTCCCCTTGATGTTTGGACACACGGATACTTGGACTTTACAACTGCTACTTGGAAAGGTGGGTCTACCCTGAGGGGTACCCGCAAGTGATGTGGAGACGGGTTGACCTGGAAGGTGCCCACGAGAGACTTACGATGTGTGGCCGGGCATTCTTAGCCCTTGCCGCAAGTCCTCGAGACGTGGTGACGGGGTCACATCGATCGTGAGTCTCTGCTTGTTACCGTGTGCTCCTAATCCACTACGATTTGGATAATTGATATGAGGGGCCTCTGGCCTGATAGCACTAACCATCACGTGGGCATAGTATGGGCGTTCTGCGTCGTATGCATCAGCCGAAGCTTAATAGACGTCGGCGGCCGAGCGGCGGTAAGAACATGCCTTTTTGAAGGAGGTAGCTAGGTCTGCTCACCGGACGCGTATGCAACATGCAGGAGTTCCCGGGGCGATGGCCCATGACCCCTGGGGCCATAGGTTTAGTCCGGCATGCTGACCTCTCTACTAAGCCTAGGTCGGGTTGCGGCGTGTTGTTTTGCCGAGGTCGGGCATGACCCAGGAAAGTGTGTCCGACCAGAGTTAATCGAGTGTGATGGGTAAGTTGGTGCACCCCTGCAGGGAAGAAAACATATATCGATAGTCTGTCCTATGGTAACGGACACTTGGAGTTGTATCCCGATCGATACAACTAGAACTGGATACTTGAGGTGATAAATGGATAGTATGGCTCTAGGATTGCTTTCTCGTAGGGAGTCGAGAAAGGATCTCTAGCCGAGGTTGATAACACTACTACTACTTTACTTTGTGCTACTCTTATGTCTTCTGATGCTGCAAGATGCTTGGAGCTGCTTGAAGATGCTAGTCTTCGATAGGCTAGGCTTTCCCCTTCTCTTCTGGCATTCTGAAGTCCATTCCATATATACAGCCCATTTCATTGATACATATGCATAAGTAGTGTAGATCCTTGCTTGCGAGTACTTTGGATGAGCACTCACGGTTGCTTTGCTACCCCTTCCCCCCCCCCCTTCTTTCTTCTTTCTGGTTGTTGCAACCAGATGGTGGAGCCCAGGATCCAGACGACACCACCGACGACTACTACAACCCCGAGGGTGCCTACTACTACGTGGAGGCCACTGACGACCAAGAGTAGTTAGGAGGCTCCCAGGCAGGAGGCCTTGCCTTTTCGATCGTTGTTGCTTTTGTGCTAGCCTTCTTAAGGCAGACTTGTTTAACTTATGCCTGTACTCAGATATTGTTGCTTCCGCTGACTCGTTTGTATTCAAGCTGATGTATTCGAGCCCTCAAGGCCCCTAGCTTGTAATATAAAGCTTGTATTATTTTAATTTGTGTCTAGAGTTGTGCTGTGGTATCTTCCCATGAGTCCTTGATCTTGCTTGTACAAATTTGCATGTATGATTAGTGTATAATTGAATCGAGGGCGTCACACCTCCCTTCTGGGGTTTCTTGCCATCTGCCATTTTCTTTAGCTGCGGATTTTGAACAATTGAGTTCTCTGAAGAGGTATGTAATTTTTGTTCGAGGAACGCTGCAAATGTGTTAAGTTGATGAGAACCTAGTGATTCAGCAGCGGACATATGTACCTGTGAACAGAGTATAGGTGTGAAGAATTTGGAGAGGTCATATGCGTTCTCAGAAGTTTTTGCAAAAAGAACAAGTTTGAGGAATTTGACTAGAGGTGTCTTGAGGAATTTCACTAAGCGTTCTTTGACTTAGGTTCCAGAGTTGTATAGATTGAGAAATCCACACAATTGAAGAATCTTGAAGAAAAATGTTGCTTAGAGAAACAAATCAAGAACAGATGCTTATGTGAGGTGTTTAATGTGTGGAAGTTGAAGAATAAACACCTTTTGAAGATTTTGTGGAAATCATTAGAATCAACAAGGGCGGTAAAAGTAACTTTTAATTACCCTTGACGAAGAACACGACGAACAGGGAGTTGTAGATTGGAAGTTCGTCAGTCCAGATCTTCCACACCCTAACTTGGCAGAGGAAGACAGCTATGGCGATGGCGGAGTGAAGATATCCGCGACCGGCGTGAGTACGACGACGACGAGGTCGAGGCAGTGAAGCTCTTCCTCAGCGGCGACGATGGAAGTAGCGGCGGCGCTAGGGCTTGAGAGCTCAAGCGAGGGAAGTGAGGTCGAGCAGGGTAAATGAAGTCTGAGGAGGGTGAGGTTATTTATAGCCGAAGTGAAAAACTGCTCGCCCGAAGAAATTGGATGAACGTGCCCCTAGCCCTTCTTATCCTAGTGACATGTGTCACCCACATATAGAGAGGTGGAGATCGTGTGAGAATGTGGGTGAATAGAATAATCATATCATGGGATGTGAACCGGTTTGAGCGGCAAAAGCCAAAAATTGAGATATGAAAATTTTAATGTTTCATTCGCAAATTCTTCAACTGACAAGGACACAGTGAAGATTTTGAACGGGTTTCAAATAGGACGCACATGAAGAATTTGTGAATAGACTGGGTTGAGTATAGCATAGAGGGGGAAGGGTCCGATCACATTCATTTAGCAGAAAAGGCAACTTGAAGAATTAGCAATAAGGAATGTTGTACAGGACTAAAAACTCAAATATATAAATAGCCCATGAAGAACGACGATGGAAAGAGTGAAGAATTTGCAAAGTTGAAGATTTTGAACAACTGAGGAAATTCAAAACTAAAGAAAAACTCAAATTGAAGATTGTCAACTTTTGTTGGTGGCGTGACCCACCGTATAAGAATGATGATTTCAAACACCGCGTACAATTGTCATAGGGCTCTGAGAATCAAATTCTTCATCAATTTCTTCACACTTAGAGGGTTAGTCTTCATTGATTGAAGAAAAACGTTACTTCGTGTGTTGCACATCTAAGTCATCAATTTTGCATAAGTGTTAGGATGTGTGTCCTTTTCAAAGAACATTTGAAGATTCTAAGATATTTAGCTCACACCGCAACTTGCTAAATCTCTTCTCATCCAAGGGCTTTGTGAAGATATCAGCTAGCTATTCTTCAGTCTTCACGTGCTCGATAGAGATGTCACCCTTCAACATATGGTCACGAAGAAAATGATGATGAATCTGGATGTGCTTTGTATTTGAATGTTGAACTGGGTTGTGAGCAATCTTGATGGCACTTTCATTGTCACAATAGAGTGGCACATTCTTCACATTGATGATGTAGTCCTTGAGGGTTTGCTTCATCCATAGCAATTGAGCACAGCACGAACCAGCAGCAATGTACTCAGCTTCAGCAGTTGAGAGTGATACGCAGTTATGCTTCTTCGAGGACCAACATACTAAGGAACATCTGAGGAAATGGCATGTGCGTGATGTTGACTTGCGGTCCACACGATCACCAGCATAGTCAGAGTCAGAATATCCAATGAGATCAAAAGCCGAGCCCTTGGGATACCATAATCCAAGTGTTAGTGTGTGAGCTAGATATCAAAGAATATGCTTCACAGCCTTATGGTGTGATTCCTTCGGTGTAGCTTGAAAACGGGCACACATGCAAAAACTAAGCATAATATCTGTCCTAGATGCACATAGATACAATAAGGAGCCAATCATGGAGCGGTATACCTTTTGATCGAAGTCAATACCATTTTCATCAGTGCATAGAGATTTTGATGCCTTTGCAATCTTGCATGCCGAATTTCCTCAATACATCCTTGAGGTATTTCTCCTGACAGATGAAGATGTTGTTGCGTTGTTGATATATCTGAAGACCTAAGAAGAATTTCAATTCTCCCATCATAGACATTTGATATTCCTCACTCATCATATATGCAAATTCGTCAGTGTAATGTTGGTTAGTACAGCCAAAGATAATATCATGAACATATATTTGGCACATGAATAATTCATCATCATAGGTTTTGGTGAAAAGAGTTGGGTCAAGTGAACCGGGTTTGAAGCCTTTCTTCATGAGGAATTCCTTCAAAGTATCATACCACGCCCGAGGGGCCTTCTTGAGGCCATAGAGGGCCTTATTGAGTCTGGAGACTTTGTCAGGATGCTTTGGATCTTCAAAACCTGGGGGTTGAGCAACATATACTTATTCCTCAACCTTACCATTGAGGAATGCACTTTTCACATTCATTTAATATAAGATGATATTATGATGGTTAGCATAAGCAAGTGATATGCGAATAGCCTCAAGTCTAGCAACAGGTGCAAAAGTTTCATCGAAATCAATTCCTTCAACCTATGTGTAGCCTTGAGCTACAAGTCATGAAGGAAATATGCCCTAGAGGCAATAATAAAGTTATTATTTATTTCCTTATATCATGATAAATGTTTATTATTCATGCTAGAATTGTATTAACCGGAAACATAATACATGTGTGAATACATAGACAAACAGAGTGTCACTAGTATGCCTCTACTTGACTAGCTCGTTAATCAAAGATGGTTATGTTTCCTAACCATGAACAAAAGAGTTGTTATTTGATTAACGAGGTCACGTCATTAGTTGAATGATCTGATTGACATGACCCATTCCATTAGCTTAGCACCCAATCGTTTAGTATGTTGCTATTGCTTTCTTCATGACTTATACATGTTCCTATGACTATGAGATTATGCAACTCCCGTTTGCCGGAGGAACACTTTGGGTGCTACCAAACGTCACAACGTAACTGGGTGATTATAAAGGAGTACTACAGGTGTTTCCAATGGTAGATGTTGGGTTGGCGTATTTCGAGAATAGGATTTGTCACTCCGATTGTCGGAGAGGTACCTCTGGGCCCTCTCGGTAATACACATCACATAAGCCTTGCAAGCATTATAACTAAGATGTTAGTTGTGAGATGATGTATTACGGAACGAGTAAAGAGACTTGCTAGTAACGAGATTGAACTAGGTATTGGATACCGACGATCGAATCTCGGGCTAGTAACATACCGATGACAAAGGGAACAACGTATGTTGTTATGCGGTCTGACCGATGAAGATCTTCATAGAATATGTAGGAGCCAATATGGGCATCCAGGTCCCGCTATTGGTTATTGACTGGAGACGTGTCTCGGTCATGTCTACATTGTTCTCGAACCGTAGGGTCCGCACGCTTAACGTTACGATGACAGTTATTATGAGTTTATGCATTTTGATGTACCGAAGGTTGTTCGGAGTCCCGGATGTGATCACGGACATGACGAGGAGTCTCGAAATGGTCGAGACATAAAGATTGATATATTGGAAGCCTATGTTTGGACATCGGAAGTGTTCCGGGTGAAATCGGGATTTTACCGGATTACCGGGAGGGTTACCGGAACCCCCCGGGAGCCAAATGGGCCTACATGGGCCTTAGTGGAAAGGTGAAAGGGGCTGCCATGGAGGGCTGCGCGCCTCCCCCCCTCCCCTAGTCCTATTAGGACTAGGAGAGGTGGCTGGCCACCTCTCTCTCTCTCTTTTCCCCTTGGAGTCCTAGTTGGAATAGGATTGGAGGGGGGAGTCCTACTCCCGGTAGGAGTAGGACTCCTCCTGCGCCTCCCTTGCTTGGCCGGCCAGCCCTCCCCCTCTCATCCTTTATATACGGGGGCAGGGGGCACCTCTAGACACACAAGTTGATCCTTGAGATCGTTCCTTAGCCGTGTGCGGTGCCCCCTGCCACCAAATTCCACCTCGATCATACTGTTGTAGTGCTTAGGCGAAGCCCTGCGTCTGTAGTACATCAAGATCGTCACCACACCGTCGTGCTGACGGAACTCTTCCTCGACGCTTTGCTGGATCGGAGCCCGAGGATCGTCATCGAGCTGAACGTGTGCTAAGAACTCGGAGGTGCCGGAGTAACGGTGCTTGGATCGGTCGGATCGGGAAGACGTACGACTACCTCCTCTATGTTGTGTGATCGCTTCCGCAGTCGGTCTGCGTTGGTACGTAGACAACACTCTCCCCTCTCGTTGCTATGCATCACCATGATCTTGCGTGTGCGTAGGAAATTTTTTGAAATTACTATGTTCCCCAACAGTGGCATCCGAGCCTAGGTTATATGGTTTGATGTTATTTGCACGAGTAGAACACAAGTGAGTTGTGGGCGATACAAGTCATACTGCCTACCAGCATGTCATACTTTGGTTCAGCGGTATTGTTGGACGAGACGACCCGGACCAACCTTACGCGTACGCTTACGTGAGACCGGTTCCCTCGACGTGCTTTGCACATAGATGGCTTGCGGGCGACTGTCTCTCCAACTTTAGTTGAACCAAGTGTGGCTATGCCCGGTCCTTGACAAGGTTAAAACGGAGTCTATTTGACAAATTATCGTTGTGGTTTTGATGCGTAGGTGAGATGAGTTCTTGCTTAAGCCCGTAGCAGCCACGTAAAACTTGCAACAACAAAGTAGAGGACGTCTAACTTGTTTTTGCAGGGCATGTTGTGATGTGATATGGTCAAGGCATGATGCTAAATTTTATTGTATGAGATGATCATGTTTTGTAACCAAGTTATCGGCAACTGGCAGGAGCCATATGGTTGTTGCTTTATTGTATGCAATGCAATCGCGATGTAATGCTTTACTTTATTACTAAGCGGTAGTGATAGTCGTGGAAGCATAAGATTGGCGAGACGACAATGATGCTACGATGGAGATCAAGGTGTCGCGCCGGTGACGATGGTGATCATGACGGTGCTTCGGAGATGGAGATCACAAGCACAAGATGATGATGGCCATATCATATCACTTATATTGATTGCATGTGATGTTTATCCTTTTATGCATCTTATCTTGCTTTGATTGACGGTAGCATTATAAGATGATCTCTCACTAAATTATCAAGAAGTGTTCTCCCTGAGTATGCACCGTTGCCAAAGTTCGTCGTGCCCAGACACCACGTGATGATCGGGTGTGATAAGCTCTACGTCCATCTACAACGGGTGCAAGCCAGTTTTGCACACGCAGAATACTCAGGTTAAACTTGACGAGCCTGGCATATGCAGATATGGCCTCGGAACACAGAGACCGAAAGGTCGAGCGTGAATCACATAGTAGATATGATCAACATAACGATGTTCACCATTGAAAACTACTCCATCTCACGTGATGATCGGTTATGGTTTAGTTGATTTGGATCACGTGATCACTTAGAAGATAAGAGGGATGTCTTTCTAAGTGGGAGTTCTTAAGTAATATGATTAATTGAACTTTAATTTATCATGAACCTAGTCCTGGTAGTATTAGCATATCTATGTTGTAGATCAATAGCTCGCGTTGTTGCTTCCCTGTGTTTATTTTGATATGTTCCTAGAGAAAAACTATGTTGAAAGATGTTAGTAGCAATGATGCGGATTGGATCCGTGATATGAGGTTTATCCTCATTGCTGCACAGAAAAATTATGTCCTTGATGCACCGCTAGGTGACAGACCTATTGCAGGAGCAGATGCAGACGTTATGAATGTTTGGCTAGCTCAATATGATGACTACTTGATAGTTTAGTGCACCATGCTTAATGGCTTAGAATCGGGACTTCAAAGACGTTTTGAACGTCATGGACCATATGAGATGTTCCAGGAGTTGAAGTTAATATTTCAAGCAAAAACTCGAGTTGAGAGATATGAAGTCTCCAACAAGTTATATAGCTAAAAGATGGAGGAGAACCGCTCAACTAGTGAGCATGTGCCCAGATTGTCTGAGTACTACAATCGCTTGAATCAAGTGGGAGTTAATCTTCCAGATAAGATAGTGATTGACAGAATTCTCTAGTCACCATCACCAAGTTAGTAGAACTTCGTGATGAACAATAGTATGCAAGGGATGACGAAAACGAATCCCGAGCTTTTCATGATGATGAAATCAATGAAGGTAGAAATCAAGAAAGAGCATCAAGTGTTGATGGTTGACAAGATCACTAGTTTCAAGAAAAGGGCAAAGGGAAAAAGGGGAACTTCAAGAAGAACAGCAAGCAAGTTGCTGCTCAAGTGAAGAAGCCCAAGTCTGGTCCTAAGCCTAAGACTAAGTGCTTCTACTGCAAAGGGACTGGTCACTGGAAGCGGAACTACCCCAAGTGATTGGCGGATAAGAAGGATGGCAAAGTGAACATAAGTATATTTGATATACATGTTATTGATGTGTACTTTACTAGTGTTTATAGCAACCCCTCAGTATTTGATGCTAGTTCAGTTGCTAAGAGTAGTAACTCGAAACGGGAGTTGCAGAATGAACAGAGACTAGTTAAGGGTGAAGTGACGATGTGTGTTGGAAGTGGTTCCAAGATTGATATGATCATCATCGCACACTCCCTATACTTTTGGGATTAGTGTTGAACCTAAATAAGTGTTATTTGGTGTTTGCGTTGAGCATGAATATGATTTGATCATGTTTATTGTAATACGGTTATTCATTTAAGTAAAAGAATAAATTGTTGTTCTGTTTACATGAATAAAACCTTATATGGTTACACACCCAATGAAAATAGTTCATTGGATCTCGATCTTGGTGATACACATATTCATAATATTGAAACCAAAAGATGCGAAGTTAATAATGATAGTGCAACTTATTTGTGGCACTGCCGTTTAGGTCATATTGGTGTAAAGCACATGAAGAAACTCCATGCTGATGGGATTTTGGAATCACTTGATTATGAATCACTTGATGCTTGCGAACCATGCCTTATGGGCAAGATGACTAAGACTCCGTTCTCCGGAGCGAGCAAATGACTTATTGGAAATAATACATACTAATGTATGCGGTCCGATGAGTGTTTAGGCTCACGGCAAGTATCGTTATTTTCTGAACTTCACAGATGATTTGAGCAGATATGGGTATATCTACTTGATGAAACATAAGTCTGAAACATTTGAAAAGTTCAAAGAATTTCAGAGTGAAGTGGAAAATCATCGTGACAAGAAAATAAAAGTTTCTACGATCTGATCGCGGAGACAAATATTTGAGTTACGAGTTTGGTCTTCAGTTAAAACAATGTGAAATAGTTTCACTACCCACGCCACCTGGAACACCAGAACATAATGGTGTGTCCAAACGTCATAACCGTACTTTATTGGATATAGTGCAATCTATGATGTTTCTTACCGATTTACCACTATCGTTTTTGGGGTCATGCATTAGAGACAGCTGCATTCACGTTAAAAAGGGGCACCATCTATATCCGTCGAGACGACGCCTTATGAACTATGGTTTGGCAAGAAACCAAAGTTGTCGTTTCTTGAAGTTTGGGGTTGCGATGCTTATGAGAAAAAGTTTCATCCTGATAAGATCAAACCCAAATCGGAGAAATATGTCTTCATAGGATACCCAAAGGAGACTGTTGGGTACACCTTCTATCACAGATCCTAAGGCAAGACATTCGTTGCTTATAATGGATCCTTTCTAGAGAAGGAGTTTCTCTTGAAAGAAGTGAGTGGGAGGAAAGTGGAAAACTTGATAAGGTAATTGTACCTTCTACCTTATTGGAAAGTAGTTCATCACAAAAATCTGTTCCTGTGACTACTACACCAATTAGTGAGGAAGCTAATGATGATGATCATGTAACTTCAGATCAAGTTACTACCGAATCTCGTAGGTAAACCAGAGTGAGATCCGCACCAGAGTGGTACGGTAATCCTGTTCTGGAGGTCATGTTACTTGACCATGACGAACCTACGAACTATGAGGAAGCGATGATGAGCCCAGATTCCGCAAAATGGTTTGAGGCCATGAAATCTGAGATATGATCCATGTATGAGAACAAAGTTTGGACTTTGGTTGACTTGCCCGATGATCGGCAAGCAATTGAGAATAAATGGATCTTCAAGAGAAAGACGGACGCCGATAGTAGTGTTACTATCTACAAAGCTAGAATTGTCGCAAAAGGTTTTCGACAAGTTCAAGGTGTTGACTACGATGAGAGCTTCTCACTCGTATCTATGCTTGAGTCTGTCCGAATCATGTTAGTAATTGCCGCATTTTATGAAATCTGGCAAATGGATAAACAAAACTACATTCCTTAATGGATTTATTAAAGAAGAGTTGTATATGATGCAACAGAAGGTTTTGTCAATCCGAAAGGTGCTAACAAAATGTGCAAGCTCCAGCGATCCATCTGTGGACTGGTGCAAGCATCTCGGAGTTGGAATATACGCTTTGATGAGTTGATCAAAGCATATAGTTTTATACAGACTTGCGGTGAAGCCTGTATTTACAAGAAAGTGAGTGGGAGCACTACAACATTTCTGATAAGTATATGTGAATGACATATTGTTGATCGGAAATAATGTAGAATTATTCTGTAAAGCATAAAGGAGTGTTTGAAAGGAGTTTTTCAAAGAAAGACTTCAGTGAAGCTGCTTACATATTGAGCTTCAAGATCTATAGAGATAGATCAAGACGCTTGATAAGTTTTTTCAATGAGTACATACCTTGACAAGATTTTGAAGTAGTTTAAAATGGAGCAGTCAAAGAAAGAGTTCTTGCCTGTATTATAAGGTGTGAAGTTGAGTAAGACTCAAAGCCCGACAACGACAGAAGATAGAAAGAGAATGAAAGTCATTCCCTATGCCTTGGCCATAGGTTCTATAAAGTATGTCATGTTGTATACCAGATCTATTGTATACCCTGCACTGATTTGGCAAGGGAGTACAATAGTGATCTAGGAGTAGATCACTGGACAGCGGTCAGAATTATCCTTAGTGAAATAAGGATATGTTTCTCGATTATGGACGTGATAAAAAGGTTCGTCGTAAAGGGTTACGCCGATGCAAGTTTTGACACTAATCTAGATGACTCTAAGTCTCGGTCTAGATACATATTGAAAGTGGGAGCAATTAGCTAGAGTAGCTCCATGCAGAGCATTGTTAACATAGAAATTTGCAAAATACATGTGGATCTGAATGTGGCAGACCCGTTGACTAAGATTCTCTCACAAGCAAAACATGATCACACCTTAGTACTCTTTGGGTGTTAATCACATAGCGATGTGAACTAGATTACTGAATCTAGTAAACCCTTTGGGTGTTAATCACATGATGATGTGAACTATCGATGTTAATCACATGGTGATGTGATCTAGATTATTGACTCTAGTGCAAGTGGGAGACTGAAGGAAATATGCCCTAGAGGCAATAATAAAGTTATTATTTATTTCCTTATATCATGATAAATGTTTATTATTCATGCTAGAATTGTATTAACCGGAAACATAATACATGTGTGAATACATAGACAAACAGAGTGTCACTAGTATGCCTCTACTTGACTAGCTCGTTAATCAAAGATGGTTATGTTTCCTAACCATGAACAAAAGAGTTGTTATTTGATTAACGAGGTCACATCATTAGTTGAATGATCTGATTGACATGACCCAATCAATTAGCTTAGCACCCGATCGTTTAGTATGTTGCTATTGCTTTCTTCATGACTTGTACATGTTCCTATGACTATGAGATTATGCAACTCCCGTTTGCCGGAGGAACACTTTGGGTGCTACCAAATGTCACAACGTAACTGGGTGATTATAAAGGAGTACTATAGGTGTTTCCAATGGTAGATGTTGGGTTGGCGTATTTCGAGAATAGGATTTGTCACTCCGATTGTCGGAGAGGTACCTCTGGGCCCTCTCGGTAATACACATCACATAAGCCTTGCAAGCATTATAACTAAGATGTTAGTTGTGAGATGATGTATTACAGAATGAGTAAAGAGACTTGCCAGTAACGAGATTGAACTAGGTATTGGATACCGACGATCGAATCTCGGGCTAGTAACATACCGATGACAAAGGGAACAACGTATGTTGTTATGCGGTCTGACCGATAAAGATCTTCGTAGAATATGTAGGAGCCAATATGGGCATCTAGGTCCCGCTATTGGTTCTTAACCGGAGACGTGTCTCGGTCATGTCTACATTGTTCTCGAACCGTAGGGTCCGCACGCTTAACGTTACGATGACAGTTATTATGAGTTTATGCATTTTGATGTACCGAAGGTTGTTCGGAGTCCCGGATGTGATCACAGACATGACGAGGAGTCTCGAAATGGTTGAGACATAAAGATTGATATATTGGAAGCCTATGTTTGGACATCGGAAGTGTTCCGAGTGAAATCGGGATTTTACCGGATTACCGGGAGGGTTACCGGAACCCCCCGGGAGCCAAATGGGCCTACATGGGCCTTAGTGGAAAGGTGAAAGGGGCTGCCATGGAGGGCTGCGCGCCTCCCCCCTCCCCTAGTCCTATTAGGACTAGGAGAGGTGGCCGGCCACCTCTCTCTCTCTTTTCCCCTTGGAGTCCTAGTTGGAATAGGATTGGAGGGGGGAGTCCTACTCCCGGTAGGAGTAGGACTCCTCCTGCGCCTCCCTTGCTTGGCCGGCCAGCCCTCCCCCTCTCATCCTTTATATACGGGGGCAGGGGGCACCTCTAGACACACAAGTTGATCCTTGAGATCGTTCCTTAGCCGTGTGCGGTGCCCCCTGCCACCAAATTCCACCTCGATCATACTGTTGTAGTGCTTAGGCGAAGCCCTGCGTCGGTAGTACATCAAGATCGTCACCACGTCGTCGTGCTGACGGAACTCTTCCTCGACGCTTTGCTGGATCAGAGCCCGAGGATCGTCATCGAGCTGAACGTGTGCTAAGAACTCGGAGGTGCCGGAGTAACGGTGCTTGGATCGGTCGGATCGGGAAGACGTACGACTACCTCCTCTACGTTGTGTGATCGCTTCCGCAGTCGGTCTGCGTTGGTACGTAGACAACACTCTCCCCTCTCGTTGCTATGCATCACCATGATCTTGCGTGTGCGTAGGAAAATTTTTGAAATTACTACGTTCCCCAACAAGTCATGCCTTATTCCTCTCCACAAGGCCATTTTCATCTTGCTTGTTGCGGTAGATCCATTTGGTGCCGATGATATTGTGCTTGCGAGGGTCTGATCACTTGACAAGTTCCCATACATTGTTGAGATCGAATTGATGTTATTCCTCTTGCATCGCTTGAATCCACTCAGGCTCCAGAAATGTCTCATCTACGAAAGCAAAGTGTCCACAAATACGAAGCTTTTGAGCGTGTGAGAGGACCTGGTGCTTTGATGTCATTGATGATTCTCTCAATCTGCATGTCATTAGCAACGCGAGGATGAGTGGGTTGACGACATTGAGGGGGCTCAGCATTTTCTTCAGAGCCATTTTCCTCAGGTGCACCAGCATGATGTTCTTCACGTTCTGGAATGACTTCTTCAGCAGATTCCTCGGTAGGAATGACATCCTCGGTACCCTTGAACTTGATGGATTCCTCAGGTGACATTTCATCTAGCACAGAAGGTAGGTGCTCTCTTTGTGAGCCGTTAGTCTCATCGAACCGCACATCTACAGTTTCAACAACCTTGTGGTCATAGGTGTTGAAGACCCTGTCGGTGTGCGAGTCCTTTTCTTAACCAAGCATAAAACCTTCATGTGCTTTCGGTGCAAATTTAGAATTCTGATGAGGATCTCTAATCCAACATCTGGCACCGAAGACTTTGAAATAACTCACATTGGGTTTCTTGTCAGTGAGGAGTTCATATGATGTCTTTTTGAAGAATTTGTGAAGATATACCCTGTTGATGATGTGGCATGCAGTATCAATTGCCTCAGGCCAGAAACGAGGAGGCGTCTTGTATTCATCAAGCATAGTGCGAGCCATATCAACAAGAGTCATGTTCTTGCGCTCCACGATGCCATTCTGCCAAGGAGTATAAGGAGCAGATAACTCGTGAGTGATACCAAGTTCATCAAGATAGTCATCAAGACCAGTATTCTTGAACTCGGTTCCATTTTCACTTTTGATGTGCTTGATCTTCACACCAAAGTTGGTTGAAGCCCTCGAGGAAAGTCGTTTGAAAACTTCCTGCACTTCAGTTTTGTAAGTGATGATATGCACCCATGTGTAACAAGAATAGTCATCAACAATGACAAAGCTATATAGGGATGCATCATTAGTAAATGTGGCATAATGAGTAGGGCCAAAGAGATCCATGTGAAGCAATTCAAATGGACGAGTGGTAGTCATAAAGGTCTTTGAGGGATGCTTGGCCTTGGTCATCTTTCCAGCTTCACAAGCTCCACACAGATGGTCCTTGAGGAATTTGACACCCTCGATGCCAATGACATGCTTCTTCTTTGCTAGAGTGTGCAAGTTCCTCATGCCGGCATGACCAAGTCATCGATGCCATAGCCGGCCTTCTGAGGCTTTTGCAAGTAGACATGTGGCAGGTTGTGGTCCTGTAGAGAAATCAATAATATACAAATCTCCTCTCCTAAAGCCTTCGAATAATTTGGAATTGTCAGCTTCCATGATCACAACACAATGATACTTGCCAAACACAACAACCATATCAAGATCACAAAGCATTGAGACAGACATGAGGTTGAACCCTAAGGACTCGACAAGCATGACTTTGTCCATGTGTTGATCCTTTGAGATCGCAACCTTACCTAGACCCAATACCTTGCTTTTGCCTTTGTCAGCGTAGGTGATATGCTTCAGATGTGATGGAGATGAAGTAGTGTCCATCAATAAGTTCCTGTCACCAGTCATGTGATTTGTACATCCACTGTCGAGGACCCACTCAATGGCTTTGGGTTGATCATCCTGCAGATGAATTAGTGCATCTTACGGACTCATATACTTCAGCAGTGAAGAATATGACATCAAATTCATCAGATCAATTTCATCAAGCAATAGAATAGATATAGCAGTATCAGGACGTGAGAAATGAAAATTCATTTCTTCATGATTAGCTTGCGTCCTTTCAAGCATATTCAGGTCTCTAGAAAATTCTTCAGACGATTAAGTTCGTCTGGAGACTTGACCCTGCATAAGAGATTAGTTCTTTTTCTTCACCACCCACATCTGGAGGGGTGGCAAAGAGTTCATCATTCTGCGAGCTCCATAAGAGAAAGGTGGCATAGAAGCCAGTCCACTTTGTTTCACAGAAGAAGGGTTAGAGTAAGCATATGAATAAGCAGAGAAATTCTTCGAGGACTTATGAACACAATGGTTTGAAGAATAATGCACATATTCATAGCCCTTAGATCTTTCCTGCGAAACAGAAGTGTTACCAGAATGATGTTCATATGAAGAGTTGGATCCATACGAGGAATTTGATCCATGTGAGGAATTTGGTCCATATGAGGACTTGGATCCATATGAAGACTTTGGTCCATATGAAGAATTTGATCTGGGGTTCCTATTCTTCACAGGTGGTGTCACGATGACATTCACCTGAAGACTTTCAAGGCATCTTTTGGGAATCCAGATTTTCTTCATAGGGGGACTGTTCCTGTAGTTAGTGCCAACATATCTAGCAAATACTTCACCATTCTGATTTTTGAACAGTTTATAGTTGGAGTCAAAAGACTCATCAGAAGAATATGAAGATTCACATGTAAAGCCAGATAAAGTAGATGGATCCACTAAAGGTCGCTTTGCAGCAACCCATGAGGTTTTGGGATACTGCTCAGGCTTCCAGTAGGTCCCATCAGCATTGAGTTTCCTCTCAAAGGCAATACCCTCTTTCCTAGGGTTCCTATTGAGGATCTGCTTTTTAAGCACATCACAAAGAGCCGGATGCCCTTTGAGGCTTTTGTACATGCCTGTCACATACAATTCCTTCAGCCATGCATGGTCAGTGATACTATAAGTATCCTTAGATGAGGAATTTGTGATAGCAGAGACTGTTGAAGAATTTGCAGCAATAGAAGCATTTGAACTTTCAGGTGAAGAATTAGCAGATTCACGTTCAATGCATTTCAAACATGGTGGAATGAATTATTCCTGAGCGGAACTGATTTGTTGAGCAAGTAATGAATCATGTTCCTTCTAAAGATCTTCATAACTCACCCTTAGCTTCTCAAGATCTTGCTTTCTTTGAAGAAATTCATAAGAAACCTTCTCATGATCAGATAAGAGAGTGTTATGATGACTTTGAAGGTTGTCAAACTTAGACTGAAGTCTCTGAAGATTTTCAGTCAAAGTTTTAGTGTGATCCATTTCTTCACCCAACATATCATCGCTCTCATCTAGCATGTTTTGAACTTTTTCCAAAGCTCTTTGTTGTTTAGTGGCAAGGGAAGCAAGTTTGGTCTAGCTGGGTCAAAATTCATCACCAGATTCATCATCACTAGACTCGGATAGGTAGCATTCAGTTACCTTGGCACCTTTCACCATAAGGCATGGTGCAGAGGATGAAGATACTAGTTCGAAAGTCATCGCCTTGAGCGATTCCTTGAAATCCTCAAACCAGGGATCATGACAAGTTCGATGACCTTCATATACCTCAGAGAGTCGGTCCTAGATAAGCTTTGCATGGCTAAGATGCATAATGTTCCTGAACTGATTTTGGGACAGACAGGAGCAGATGATGTCCTTCGCCGTGAGGTTAAGTAGGGTGTACTTGCGAATATCATCAGCCTCCGCCATCTTGCATAGATCGGTAAGACCAATCTCAGTGACGGTCCACAACTCGCTGTTCATTTCCATAAGGAGCTTTTTCATCATGGCCTTCCACTTGGGATAATCATGACCGTCAAAGATGGGGCATGACACAGTCTTCATTCTTGCGGTCGACATAACTAAAACTCCAGGCGGTTAAACCAAAATCACACGGAACAAGGGAGTACCTTGCTCTGATACTAATTGAAAGTGCGTTATATTGACTAGAGGGGGGGGTGAATAGGCGATTTTTACAAATTCGTCACTTAGGAATTTCAGGGTGAGGAAATTCCTAAGCAACGAACAACTAGCAGTGGAATAAGTACTCAGAAGTAAGTATAAAAAATCAGTAGCACAGTCATCATGATGAAATGAAAACAAGCAATGAGTACTGGATTCTCTAGACCATGGGGCCTAACTGTCTGGAAGATGCACAGTCTTCAAAGGTAACAAGCGTCGGTTCCACACAGGAACAATCTCTCAAGTGATGCTCAATCACTTTGGGTTTGTAGGTCTTTGGTTTGCGGTTTTGGGTTTTTCCTCACTTGATGGTTTTTGCTCAAAGTCCACGGAGGATGGGATGCTCTCAATGATAAGTGTCAGTTTCTCGCGGAGCAGCCAACCAGCTAGTGGTTGTAGCGGGCGGCTATTTATAGCCTAGGGAGCAGTCCGACATGATAAGACATAAATGACCTTCAACGATATGTCCGTTAGGTGGGTAAATATTTTGGGACAGCTGGCGGATAGCACAGCAACGGTCGGAAATTTGGCTATCAAATTCCTCAGGGCTATCATGTTCCTCAGTTGGAGGCAATCCGCACTTGCGAATTCCTAACAAATTCCTCAGAGACCAGAAGATCTACGTATCTGTCACTGAAGAAATTGACTGAACTGTATGAGATTTCCAATGGCTTCACTCGAAGGGATTGGTAGGTGTAGGATTTTGAGATGAGCATCACTTGGAAACTTTTCCTTAGTTTTACCTCGACCCGCTTAACAGTACGGTGTTTCCTATGACTCAAGAAAGAGAAAAACAAAACTATGAAAACAAAAGTCTTCAAGCTTCATATTCCTCGCATGAATATCAAGTCTTCGGGATCACACCAATTTCTTCACTTTCAAAGTCTTCAGAAGCCAAAGTCTTCAGTTGAAGAAATTCATTTTTAGGGGTCGACTTTCTCTGTAAATATCAAACTCCTCATAGACTTATAGACATGTGTACACTCACGAACGCATTAGTCCCTTAACCTATAAGTCTTCAATACATCAAAATCTCTAAGGGGCACTAGATGCACTTACAACAGCTAAAACTGGCATCTCAATATGATACCAGTGGTTTTAAACTCAAGTAGAACAGTCAACTTAGAGCATAGAGGAATTACAGTTAGCAATTATAAATCTAGCTAGGATAATGACTTCGCAAATTTGCTCCTCCAATATATGTATACCTTGAGCTAAATTCTTGAAAGAACTTTGAAGATCATATGCATGTTGCAGAAATCATTTAACATTCCTGAAATCATTCAACATATGTGAAACTTCCAAAGTTTGTGGCATTTGCACATGTGACACATGAGATTGGCTATGCATAGGCTATCGAGTGCTCATAATGAAGAGTTGAAGACAAAGAGAGGAGCACAAATTGCTAAAACAATGCACACACACACACAAGGTTCATAATCCAATTTTCAAAAAAAAAAGAAGGTTCATAATCCATTTTCAAAATTAGAAAAAATTGACAGATCGTATGCATCACGGATCTTCGTAAATTATCACAGAGAACTTTTCACAATTTCTTAGAGGCATGGAAATTCTTTGTAGTAGAACTTTTGAAGTAAAAACTACAGGGACAAAATAGGTGATGTATGCTGAGACATGAATAGTGAATTTGCTACTCAATATACCTTGGTTTACTGTAGAAAGTTGTTAAGGTCCAATGCATACAACACAGAGAACTTCATACTTATCCATTTTACAATTAAGGGATGCTTTGAACAGACTTTTAGTCAAACTTTTGAAAATTTGACTGAAATTTGTTCCAAATATTTAGATTGAAAAATTGACAATCATGGTATAGATTTGTCTTCAAAACTTGTGTTTTGTACATATATCGTAGCAGAAATTAGTGGCTAAAGTTGCATCGTGAAGACCATCTTATTGTTCAAAATGTCCTTTTTTGGTGAACAAGACTGCGAGAGGTGGTATCAAATATATCTGCATTATATATCCACTGTGGAGTGGCGATTAATTTTTAGCGAGCTTGAGTCGATATTAAAAATAGGTTCATTCGGTTATCATGAATAGATAATTTATAGAACATAAAAGAAAGCAAAGCTTGGCAAGATCGAGGAAGTTTATTTAACACGAACAAATTTACACTATAAACTGCGACTTGTTACCTAAAGGTTGCACTTCACTATCACAAGCTCTGGAAAAAATTGCAGCTAGGAAATTGTGGCAGAGGCATAAACAGTTAAACATGGCAGAATAATCAACAAATAATTCACACGTTAAAAATCAAAAGGGAAAAGTGCTACAACTGTATGTTTTAATGAACATGCCAACAAAAACCCATTCACAGTACTGCTCAGTCTAAAGTATAGATCCTAAACTGTTGTAGTGTAATCTTGAGAAATTTACTTTCCAAAGTATGAAAGAGAACCCTATGAAGTAGCGCATGAAAAATATATTGTAATTACATATGTTGTTCTTCAATCTTAAATTTATATTTAGTTCTTCACCCATGAATAGGGACTGATTGTGGCACTAACAACATGCACCAACAATATCTAGTAATAATAGTGTCAATCATCTATGGCTAGTATGTAATATGCAAAACATCATAATCTAATAAATGGTTCAAGCGCAATAAAGCATTAGGGAATCAAAATATCTCTTACTGAAGAGAATAGAGAAGTTTTTTTTCTTTTTTGAAAACGGAAATATATTAATATCGCGAAGATACCAATTACACTCAGCCTCTGCACCAAGAGAATAGAGAAGATATTGGAGAAACAACCATTAGATATGCGTGTGGGTAGATAGAGACCAAAAACTATGATCGTTGTACGATGGCACATAGGAAGACAAATCAAAAAATATTTCACCAATATAAAAAGAGCGACTTGCAAGATCCAGTAGATCTCACACGTTCAACCGCATCTATACAATTGTCTAAGTTGGTTGTTTCTGTACGAATATAAAAAGACCGATTTGTAGAGATCCAACAAATCTCACCCGTTCAACCGCATTTATCCAACGGTCTACATCCCTCTGTTGTTTTGCGTTAAACATGTTTAGCACCCTCGACTAATTAGTATCTTGCCTAATATCAATGTCAGCATTAACCAAGTAAGTATATCCTACCTAATATTAACATGTAATTTATATCTTGAGTAATATTAATGTGCAATACAATTAATATCTTGTGTAACATTAACATGCAAATTGCACGTACCCAGTTATTATACTAGTAAAACAAAACATGCTAGACAATTCATAAAAGGAAGATGTTTAAATATAGCAACTTTAGCAAGCCAGCTATACAGAACATGCCTCAGTTATTGTAGCTCCTGCCCACAAAATTGGTAATCTCAGTCAACACGACCCTACTGGACCATTTTTAATAACATCCTAGAAGCAGGCTACATAACTATAATAAGTCATCTATTTGTACAACTATAACGCCCTCGATGCGGCTATGTCTCCCACGTGTCGAGGCATGACTTAGAGACATAGGCGCATGGAAAGCAATGTTGCAAGTCGGGAATCATTACACAACCCATGTACATATATAAGATAAAGGGGAATAATGGCATAGTTGGCTTACACTCGCCACGTCACATCAAAGTACATAAATAACATCCATCATACAATCACTCATGGCCCGACTACGGCGCCAAAATAGAAAAGACCCCCAACAAGCGACTAGGCCCTGAATCTAACCCCGAATAGGCATCCCTACTGATCATCAGGAAACAACACATAGTAACGCTGAGAGTCCTCGTCGTACTCCCACTTCAGCTCGAGCGCGCCATCCGGAGAAGTGTCATCGGTCCCTGCATCTGGTGTAATAGTAATCTGTGAGCCACAAAGGACTCAGCAATCTCGCACCCTCACGATCAAGACTATTTAAGCTAAATAGGTAGGAAAGGGGTAATGTAAAGTGGAGCTGCAGCAAGCGACTAGCATATGGTGGCTAACTTATTCGCAAAGGAGAGCGAGAAGAGAAGGCAAAGCACGAGCGGAAAAACTATATAGAGCAGCCTGCGCAAACATAACTCCAACGCCGTGTCCACTTCCTGGACTCCGCCGAGAAGAGGCCATCACGGCAACACACGCAGTTGATTCATTTTAATTATTTAAGTTCAAGTTATCTACAACCGGACATTAACAAATTCCCATCTGCCCATAACCGCGGGCACGGCTTTCGAAAGATCAATCCCTGCAGGGGGTCCCAACTTAGCCCATAACAAGCTCTCACGGTCAATGAAGGAATAGACCTCCACCCAGGACCCACCGATCAGACTCGGTATCCCGGTACAACAAGATGATTCGACAGGTCAAAACTAGTCCAGCAACACCGCCCGAATGTGCCGACAAATCCCGATAGTTGCTGCACATATCTCGTTCTCAGGGCACACTCAGATGAGCCAGACGTCCGGTAGGCCAGCCCAGAGTTGCCCCTGGTAGCCCCGGACATCGCTCGGTGGGACCAACACTCAGAGGAGCACTGGCCCGTGGGGGCTAAAATAAAGATGACCCTCGGGCTCCGGAAACCCAAGGGAAAGAAAAGGGGGTAGGTGGCAAATGGTAAAACCAATGTTGGGCATTGCTGGAAAAGCTTTAATCAACGCAAACTATCAAGGGATTCCCATTATAGCCCAACCGCGTAAGGGACGCAACAATCCGGGAACATAACACCGATATGACAGAAACTAGGGCGGCAAGAGTGGAACAAAACACTAGGCGAGAGGCCGAGCCTTCCACCCTTTACCAAATATATAGATGAGTAAAGATAACATAGCAATATAATGATATCCCAACAAGTAAATAAGTGTTCCAACAGGAACGGCTCCAATCTTCACCTGCAACTAACAACGCTATAAGAAGGGCTGAGCAAAGCGGTAACATAGCCAATCAATGGTTTGCTAGGACAAAGGTGGGTTAGAGGCTCCATCATGGCAATTGGGAGGCTGACAAGCAAGTGGTAGGCATCGTAGCATTGGCAAAGCAAAAGAGCGAGCAAACTAGCATAGCAAAGATAGTAGTGATTTCAAGGGTGTGATCATCTTGCCTGCACAGTTGTCAGAATTGACTGGATCCTCAAAAGCAAACTCAACGGGCTCCTCGTTAGCGAACTCGTCTCCCGGCTCTACCCAACAACACAAACAAGCAACAAGGAGACAATCAACCACGTGCAAGGGCAACCAATAATATGCAAAGATGATTTGCTATGCGGGATGCGATGCGGGATGCAAAATGCAAGATGTAACAGGAAATGCATGAACCTGGCCTCAACTTGGAAAACCAAGTGTGCCACTGGATAGAGGGGAAGAAATCCCTTGAAAATGATATAAAGATCATGGCAATCGGAGCTACGGTTTAGAAATGGCAAGCGATTTACTAAACGAACCGATCTGCGATTTACAGCAAGTAGGCTCCTAAATGCAACACAATGAACATGCTACAGCCACCAAACATGAAAAAAAATTGCATGGCAGTGATTTACTCAAGAAGCTTAACAAATCACCAGGACTGAGGCATAGGCAAATTCATCCATTAAGGGCTTCAAACAAGCATGGCAAAACTGAATAAGCAAAACAGATTTCAGACTTAGCGAAATTAACGCTAGTCTGGAATTTCAGACCACGATGCTCTCTTCGGAGCAGAAACACAACATGACGCAAAACCTGAACATGGCAAGTAAGAGCATGGCATAGAGCTACTCAACAATCTTAACAAAACACCCAAAATGACCTGGGGCCAAAAGGGTTCACAAAATACTCTACCGAGCACACCAACATCGATGAAACACAATCAGTTTTCAGACTTGGTGAAAACTGGGACATGCTGAAATAATAACTCACGGAGGCATGTAAACGAGCTCGATGCTCTCACTACGGTGCAAGTCATGGCAAGGCAAGCATATATCCATTAAGAAGGCACTAAATGCTAGCTAGACATGTCAAGAACAATGGCATAGCATGCATGGATCACTAGCAATAACTCCGGCAAAATCGCAAAAGAGTTCACGATCTGCCCAAAACAACAACTATGCAAAAGTTGAGCTCGATTGAGTCAACCTAGGGTGCTCCAACATAACAACTAAAGACATGTATGGATTAAGCACAACAAGCATAACAAATCACTCTTACTGATCATCCTCAAAAGAGGCACGGATCACTAGGAAACAAGCTGGACATATAGCATCGTGAACTAAAACGTCCCAGACTTAGTGATTTTCACTAAGTCCCTGAAATCAGTAAACTCAGGTAGCCCTCTTCGCAAGCTTGCACAAGACAACACACACATCCTAAAAATGCATGGGAGGCACCTCTGGAAAGAAGACAACATGCTTAACAATTCATCCCAAAGGGGCACAGGCATATCATGCACGGATTAAACATGGCAAAAATGACAAAAGTGCATGATGAACTAACGGATCTGCAATTTAACTCATGATGCCTTCTTCCAACAGCATTTTGGGCACCAAGATGACCTCAAATGCAAATGATGCAATGGAATGAAATGATTTACTCATCGAGACGAAGATTTTTATATATCATATGCCTAAATCGGAGCTACGGATGCGGAGATACGAGCAGTCAAAGTTGCAAGAAAAATTAGGGTTTCGGGACAAAAGTCAATCGTCACGTTAGATCCAGATCCAGATCCAGCGGGTACGGACTTCGAGGCGGCGGCGGCACTGCTCACCAGCAACGACGGGGAAGGAGGCAGCGGCCGGCGACGAGGAGACCGGAGGACGGGGCGGCGAGACGGTGGCGGCGGCGCCGTAGGGCGGCGCGGCGCGCGGGGCCGGGGAGGCACGGTGGTGCGGCGGCGATGGCGTCCCGTGGCGGGGCGCGGCGGCCCGTGGCGGCGCCGGCCACCGGCGCCGGAGGTGGCGGCGGCGGACGAAGGAGGAGGCGGCGGGGCGACTGCGGGCCGGGGAGGGCCCGCCCCGGGCTCCACGGGCGGACGGCGGCGACGAAGTGGGCCTGGGGCGCGGGCCAACGAGGACGCGCCACGTGGCAGCGGGATGCGAAGTCGGACACGTCCGTCGGCGGGCGAAGTGTCCGGCGGCGCGCGGGATCCGATCTCTCTTTTTTTTTAGGGTTTTAGACGGGGGAAGAGGAGATCTGAATGGAGGGGGTATATATAGGCATAAGTGGAGCTAGGAGAGTCCAAATGAGGTGCGGTTTTCGTTCACACGATCGTGATCGAACGACCGAGACAATGGAGCAGAGTTTGGTGGGTTTTTGGGCCAAATTGGAGGGGTGTTGGGCTGCACACACACGAGGCCTTTTCGGTCCCTCAGTTAACCGTAGGAGTATCAAACGAAGTCCAAATGACCCGAAACTTGACAGGCGGTCTACCGGTAGTAAACCAAGGCCGCATGGCAAGTCTCGGCCCAATCCGGAAATGTTTAATCCCCACACATGAAAGAAAGCTAGAAATGGCCACCGGAGAAGAACGAAGCGCCGGAATGCAAAACGGACAACGGGGGAAATGCTCGAATGCATGAGATGAACATGTATGCAAATGCAATGCACATGATGACATGATATGAGATGCACGAAAAACAAAATAACACACGGAGGCAAAGACCCGAACCCGAGAATTAAATATAACTTAATGCCGGAAACGGCAAGAGTTGGAGTACAATTCGGGAAGGTTACATATGGGGCGTTACAACACTCCACCACTACGAAAAGATCTCGTCCCGAGATCTAGGACTGAAAGAACTCTAGGTACTCAGAACGAAGGTGATCCTCGCGTTCCCAGGTAGCTTCACGGTCGGAATGGTGTGACCACTTGACTTTGAGAAACTTGATTGACTTGTTGCGAGTTTTGCGTTCAGTCTCTTCCAGGATTGCAACTGGGTGCTCACGGTAGGAGAGATCTTCTTGGAGCTCAATGTCCTCGAAGTTGACGGTGCGCTCAGGCGTCTTGAAGCCCTTTCGGAGTTGCGAGACATGGAACACATCATGAACATTGGCAAAGGTTGCAGGAAGCTCGAGTTGATAGGCGAGGTCGCCTCTCTTGCTGACAATCTTGAAAGGCCTGACGTATCTGGGGGCAAGCTTCCCTTTGATACTGAAGCGACGAGTCCCTTTCATAGGAGAGACGCGGAGGTAGACATGAGCTCCGATCTCGAAAGCCAAATCACGGTGCTTGCTATCATAGTAGCTCTTCTGACGAGATTGTGCTGCTTTGAGGTTATCACGAATGACCTTGCACATTTCTTCTGCCTCTGTGATCAGGTCATTACCCAGCAGCTGACGTTCACCGGTTTCAGACCAGTTGAGAGGTGTACGGCACTTCCTACCATACAGAATTTCAAACGGGGCCTTGCCGGAACTTGCTTGGAAACTGTTGTTGTACGAGAATTCAGCATAAGGAAGGCAATCCTCCCACTTCATGCCGAAAGAAATCACACAAGCCCTGAGCATGTCTTCGAGAATCTGGTTGACACGCTCGACTTGACCGCTCGTTTGAGGATGGAAAGCAGTGCTGAAGCGAATGTTGGTGCCCATGGCCTTCTGAAAAGAATCCCAAAACTTGGAGGTAAAGATGCTGCCACGGTCTGAAGATATCACTTGAGGAATACCGTGCAGAGAGACAATTCGAGAGGTGTAGAGCTCCGCCAATTGAGCTGCAGTGATTGACTCTTTGATAGGCAGGAAATGAGCCACTTTGGTGAGCTTGTCGATGACAACGAATATAGCATCATTGCCACGCTTGGACTTAGGAAACCCAGTCACGAAGTCCATTTCAATGTGGTCAAACTTCCATTCTGGAATGGCGAGAGGTTGGAGGAGACCTGCTGGCCTTTGGTGTTCTGCTTTCACTCTTCTGCAGACATCACATTCATTCACGAATTGAGCGATCTCGCGCTTCATTCGAGTCCACCAATAAGTTTGCTTCAGATCTTGATACATCTTCGTGCTCCCCGGGTGGATGGAGAGGAGAGAGTTGTGAGCCTCATTCATGATCACTTTACGAAGTTCACCTTTGGGCACAACAATTCGATCCTCGAAGAAGAGAGTGTCCTTGTCATCAAGTCGGTAGCACTTGTACTTGGACTGACTCTTTGCAATACCAATCTTCACCTTTTTCACCATAGCATCAAGAAGCTGGGCTTGGCGAATCTGGTCTTCCAAGGTAGGAGAAACTTGAAGGTTGGCGAGGAAACCTTGAGGAACAACTTGCAGATTAAGTTTGCGGAAAGCTTCACAAAGCTCAGGTTGATAAGGCTTGAGAATCAGACTGTTGCAATATGCTTTTCTGCTCAAAGCGTCAGCAATCACATTAGCCTTGCCTGGAGTATACTCGATACTCGGATTGTACTCTTGAATCATTTCGATCCATCGAGTCTGGCTGAGGTTGAGATTAGGCTGAGTGAAGATGTACTTGAGACTCTTGTGATCAGTGAAAATGTCCACTTTCCTTCCCAAGAGAAGATGTCTCCAAGTCAAGAATGCCTGCACAACTGCCGCCAACTCGAGATCATGAGTGGGGTAGTTTTTCTCATTAGGCTTCAACTGGCGAGAGGTATAAGCAACAACTTTCTTCTCTTGCATCAGTACCACACCTAGACCTTGGAGAGAGGCATCACAAAAGACCTCGTACGGCTTGGTTTCATCAGGCGGAGTTAGAACTGGAGCAGTGATCAATTTCTCTTTCAAAGCGTTGAAAGCAACATCACACTCCGGAGACCAAACGTACTTGACGTGCTTCTGAAGAAGATTTGAGAGAGGCTTCGCGATCTTGGAAAAGTTTTCAACGAATCTTCGGCAATAACTTGCAAGACCGAGAAAGCTACGGAGTTGCTTCACATTCTGAGGAGGTTCCCAATTAACGATTGCAGACACCTTCTCAGGATCCACGGAAATGCCCTTGGCAGAGATAATATGGCCAAGATAAAGAACCTCATCGAGCCAAAACTCACACTTGGAGAACTTGGCGTAGAATTGATGTTCCCTGAGCTTGTCAAGAACCAAACGCAAGTGTTTGGCATGATCTTCCTTGTTCTTCGAGAAAACCAGGATATCGTCGAGATAGACCAAAACAAAGTCGTTGGTGTAGGGGTTGAAGATGAAGTTCATCATGCGAGAGAACGTCGGAGGAGCATTGGCGAGGCCAAAAGACATAACAGTGTATTCATATGACCCATAGCTTGTTCTGAACGCCGTCTTTGGAATATCTTGCTCACGAATGCGAATTTGATGATAACCCATACGGAGATCAAGCTTGGAGAATACTTGGGCACCCTTGAGTTGTTCGAACAGCTCATTAATGTTGGGAAGTGGATATTTGTTCTTGATGGTCTTCTTGTTCAATGGACGATAATCAACACAAAGTCGGTCCGTTCCATCCTTCTTCTTCACAAAAAAAACACCACAACCCCACGGAGAAGTACTAGGCCAAATGAGACCCATTCTTTCTTGCACATCGAGTTGTTTCTTCAACTCCTTCAACTCTTCGGGGCCGAGCTTGTAGGGACGTTTGCACATAGGTTCCGTACCGGGCTCGAGTTCAATAACAAATTCAACCGGCCGGTTTGGAAGCATGCCTGGGAGTTCTTCAGGGAAGACATCTTGATACTCACAAGCAACCGGAATCTGTAAAATAGCATCCAATTCACCCTTTTCATTGAGAGAGAACAACCGGATGGTATTATCCCGAGCAGGAAAAACAATGACATCTTCAGACGAATGAGTCGGTTGAATCTGCCTGGCTGCATAATCGAGGTGAGCCTTGTGTTTAGAGAGCCAGTCCATCCCAAGAATGAGGTCGATATCAGAATTACCAAGAACCACCGGAGAAGAGAGAAACTTGTGATCGCCCAACGTGATAGAAATATCCGGAACAATAGCGCTTGCACTCATGAATTTCCCCGGAGAAACAACAGACAACTGCCTAGGCAAATCTTGCAAGGGCAACTCATGCTTAGAAACAAATGGCCTCGAGATGAAACAATGCGAAGCACCCGTGTCAAAAAGAACTTTTGCAGGAATATCATTAACAGGAAGGTTACCCATGATCACATCTGACGAATCCTCTGCCTGAGCTGCGTTCATCAAGTTGACCTTGGCGGACTTGGGGTTATGCTTGACCACAACTATACTTACCGATCTGACAAGAGGAGGAGGAGGAAGACGCCTCTGGTTGAAACACTTGTTGGCATAGTGACCCTTCTGTTGGCACTTGTTGCACGTGACCTTCGAGAGCGGACGGTGGTACGGAGCACTCGATCTTGGAGCTTGAGACGAGGTCTTGTTCTGAAAGCCTGGGTTGGGTGGGTGGGATGAACCACTGCCACCTTTGCTCTTCTGCTGATACGACTGACGGAACGGAGGAGGAGGAAGCCAATGCTTCTGCTGCTTGGCCACTTGAGTAGAGGAAGAAGACGTAGTGTCTCGGACTCGCTTCCTGGAAGCATCACACCTTAGCTGAGCAGCCTCTTGCTTCAGTGCCATGTTGTATAACTCATCGTATCTCAGCGGCTCGAAGAGGACAAGAGCGAGCTGAATTTCTTCATGAAGACCACCCCTGAACTGATAGATCATGCTCTTCTCATCAGGAACATCCTGCTTGGCAAAACGGGCGAGCTTCTGGAACAACTTGTTGTAGTCATAGACAGACAAAGAGCCTTACTTCAGATTGCGGACTTCTTCACGTTTGCTTTCAGTCACACTTTGAGAAATGTGATGAGCGCGGAAATCACGACGGAAATCATCCCAAGTGATCAAACGTCCACCTCTGAAATCCCGGTACTGCTGAAACCACTCTGCGGCCTGATCCTTGAGCTGGAAAGACGCGAACTTGACGAAATCTTCAGGTCTGACGTTGCTACATTCAAAATGCTTGCCCAGATCGACTAACCAATCATCAGCATCGGTAGCCTCAACGCAGTTGCTGAACGTCTTTGGACCATTTGCGAGGAACTGATTCAGTGTTGCAAATTGGTTCTGGTTGTTGCCTTGATTTCCTTGACTGCTTTGATTCCGCTCTTGGATGATTTGCATGATCAGCTGAGTATTTGCATTAGTAGCAGCCATCACAGCTTGCTATGCTTCCGGAGGAGGCGGAGGTGGCGGAGGATCTTGATTCTGGTTCTGACTGGTGCTCTTAGCGGGAGCCATCCTGAAGAGGTTGACCACCATTAGCACACAAATAGAGAAATATTGAAGGTGAAACCAACGGAATGAAAATTGCAACATAAAGTCTTCACATCCGAACAAAATGAACGAATGCACTTCTCTTGAAGTGGTCACATATTCCTAAATTGCGAAGCCATGAATAATCAGGTAGAAGAGGTACATCAACGAGGGATGGAATCAACATATGACATCGAAGAAGAACGAATACCACAACTCGAAATAAAACCAAGGGTTGGCTTGCGGAATAAGCCGGAACAAACACATGATAGAAATTTCGTCCGAAGTGTTCGTGGTAGGACCTACACGGGCTCGACCGTACAGCACCATCATGTACAAGGCAGTGCACATGACATACGAAGCGTCCCCGAGTCAGCATAGCCAAGGACTCTTTAAGACACAACGAGGCCACTGTAAAATCGACCGCGAATAGGCGAACCACTAGACGTCGAACCCCAATTTCATATCACATATCTGTTGGAAAGATATCCTAAGGCTACTTGAATTCCCACCTATGAAATTCCCGAAACTTTCCGGTTATGCAATCAGGTGTTGGGGATACAGGGGAAGCATAATATCTCACCCAAGCTAGCAAATCCTACATCCAGCTGCATCCATCCTTCAACACATAACCAAGAAACCTTCGGAAACCATCTATCTCAACCTTCGAAAAGCATCCGTTATACAAGTTATGGCGATACTCCCGAACTCCCGCCCCAGTACTGGGTGGCGTCGAGGTTATCTCACCAACGAACTGCATAAAGGAGATTTTCGATGTCGCGCACATATCTCAAGTATACCAGAATTGCAACGATAGAATTATGATGACAACACCTCAGAGCTCAACTCTCCGGGACACTTCCACTAAACCCCTGACATGAGGCACCAAGACAGTATTCTCATCATAAGCCATCGGAACAAAACTAAGATACTCGCGTGATCCTAAAAAAAATTTAGTGAAATTTGAGAAGAGAAGAGTCAAAACTCTACGTCAGGATGCCTTACCAGAGCGATGAGGAGACTGGGAAGTAAAAAGAATTCCTAAGCTCTCCGATATATAATTCCTAAGGACTCAAAACATTTTTCTAGACACAACTCGGCTGCTAAAAAAACGATCAAGCAATGGGGCTCTTAAGGTCGGGGAAGGCTCTGATTACCAACTTGCCGCATCGAGGGCGTTACAACAACCCCAGTTGATCCTTTTTTTAGATAAGAGGCGCTAGCCCGACCCCAGTTGATCCTTGCAAGACTCGGTGTTACCCATATGGGATTCGGCCAGCTACACCAAAGCTGAGGTAGAATTTCTTCCCTTTTGTTGCTTTCCAAGTTTATAACACCTATATCCCGGCAGCAATTCTTATAGTCCGAAGCACATGTATCATCATCAGTGAAGTAGACACAATTTGGCTTCAGCTGAGAGAATTCTTCAGCGCTAAGGTATTGCGACTGGTTACACCCAAGAAATAGCACTTGATCATGCAAGTCATTTATTAACACAAGGTCTTTTGCGGTCATATCAACCTTATATAACAATATCCTGTTAGTCACAAGTATGGCCTCGTCCTCCTCCTCGTCATCAATATCTTCGAGTTCCGAAATCCTGTGAACTTGCAGCAGATCACCGGATGGAGCCTGGAGAACGTACAGCCGCCCTTGAGTATAAGTCTTCATGTCGCTTATAATTCTGTTCCTTGTAATGGTAGGACTGTTGAGATCAAAAGTATCAATCTGTCCAAAGCTTGTGAAGGCATACAATAGGCCATCCATGTAGATGCAGTCTTGATAGTCATAACCCAACGGTAGCAAGGTCCACTTACAATCTCCTACTCTTGCAAACGAAAGCTGTTGCGATTCACTGTGGGTGAGAACCACAATGTAGCTTCCTGTGGACGGGTCAGGAAATATGCGTGCCCTGATGTAGAACAAGTCACGAAGCTTGTCGAGAGCATGGGTTGACTTATGATGACCATCCACTTCACAGTCTAGCTCAATGTCGTGCTTCGGCTCCCACCACTCGTACTCCTTAATTATGCCTGCGTCGTCAAAGACCGGCTTCACCCTCTCGTTGGTGATCACTGACGGGAGAGCAATCTGTTGACAGGTGATCGCATTGAGAAGGTGTAGCTCGGACTTCTCGTCGGCGGTGATCAGCCAGCCATGAGAGGACCCAATCAGATACCTGCTGCGGATGGGTGGATCCGGAAGAGTTAGATTGTAGACCCGCTTTTCTGCGAGGCTGTAGAGACAAGCTACGTTATCAGCGGCAGATTCAGAGGTGTAGAGGAGGCAAGGCGTCTGGGGCCGTTTGTACAGCTCAAGCTCGGTGCGTAGGCTGGTATAGACAGACCGCCAGGAGGAGCAGACGGAGCCCGCGCGCATGAGGTCTGAGATCTCCAGGAGGGCAAAGATATCCATCAATACGTCCCGCGGCAGCTCCGGCAAATTTCTGACCACAGTCTCGGTCTCCATCGGCGGTGGGTCTTCTCTAAATTTCAGTAGTGAACGGGGGCAGCTACAGAACTACGAGTAGGTCTTTTGGCTTGTAATCTGATCTGGTACAAGGCGCACACACACCCCGACGGAAGGCTGCTCCCGGCTGTACTTATAGGCGCTAGGTGAACCGAATAGGAACGGGGGGTGACCTCACTTGTAACCCGAGTAGGAACCGGAAGCCGAACGGGAACGCGAGACCCATTTGAGACAGTTCGTTGGTGGTCGCTCCTACTCTGGTCGCTGCACTCAGCGAGGACCCTGGGACGCGGCGCTGTGCAGGTCGCCGGAGCCGGAGCCGCTGCTACCAAGGTCCAGCCGGGGGAGGCACCGCGGTGGCTGAGCAAGGAGAGGATGGGGAGCACCGGAAGAGCAGCACGCCGGCGACCTGGATGGGCGGCGTGCAACAACAGCAAGACGCGGGGGCTGCGAGCTGCAGCAACACTGGGCGACGGGGAGAAGTGACAGAACGGGGCGGCCGCCGGAAACACTTGCCGGCCGCCTCTTTCGTTTCTTCAGTGAACAAAGCATAAATGTGCAGCTCCTATGTATTAACATTTTATCCTCAAAGAAAAAAAGAAGTTTAAATGAAAAAAGAACACCTCACAAAAAAATGAAAAAAGAACAAATCATCAAGATTTGAAAGAAAAGTGTGGCAAATAATCAATTTTAATGTAAGCATTGACAAATTCTCAAAAGTGCCAAATTTCTGTATGTCGTGGCGGTAACACGTAGAGTAGGGGATGGCAGTGCAAGATAGAGATGCAATGTAGTCTGGAGAAAATATCTATACCAATATAAAAAGATCCAAAGAGGCAGATCCAACAAATCCTGGCCATCAAATCAGGTCAATCCAACGACTCAGGCTGCTCCAATAGTGAACGCTCAACATGTTTATTGTGCAGTTAATATCATACCAAATATTAATGTCAATGCTAATCACATAATTAATACTCAAATAATATCCTACCTAATATTTACGTGTAATTAATATATTACCTAATATCAACGTGCATTGCACGTACACAATTACTAGTAAAGAGTAAATTGTTCGATATATTCAGCCACTAGATACCATTTTATTGTGTCTCTAGCCCTTTACATTAAAAAATTATCTCGAAAAAACCTTTTCAGGGGAGTTAACCTACTATAACCCTTCACCATATAGTCTAACAACTTCCAAATAAATTAGGGGCGGGGCAGGGGTTTGTCTTGTAGCGGGTCCATCGATGAGGGAGTGGATAAGTGGGAGGACTTGTTCATCTCGACATAGGAAAGCCTTGATCCCACAAGGGGAAAGGCATGAGACAAGTTTTCTATCAAAGTTTTGTTTTATAAGTCATGTCTCACACTAGATCTTAAGAGAGATACAACTTATATACTTTCCACCCAAAGTCTCAGTCGCATACGGGGGTGATCTTCCATGAAGAAAGCAATTATTGTACCTTATTAAAACTTTCATTCCTTCACATGTTGAAGGTTCTCAAATAACTCATAACTATCTAGGAGGTCCACACCCTCAAAGAATAACAAACAAAGCAAAGTCACTTGATTGAACTTCTCAAAGGATCTTCAATTAACTCTCTCAAGAACACATAAGATCACTCTCACACACAAAGATAGCTTGAAGCGAAGAGAGATGGAGCAAAAAGGTGACGGGTTCAAGAAAGGGAGGAGCACGGCCTTCAATCTCTCAAAGTACTGGTATGAAAGATGTTTCTAAGTCTCTCCAAAACATGCAACCAACTCAAGGGTTATGGGATATATTTATATGCACAGAGAGGGGCCAGAGAGAAGAAATCTGACCATTACTTGAAAAACCTAACTAACTGGAAAGCCTGGGAAGATGGACAACGGGGGAGGTGGCATTGTCCTTAACAGCCAATTGGATGATAGAAGAGATACCCGACGAAAGTGGGCATGCTCGGGATGGCTCGTTCACATGTGGGCGATAAGGAGTCACGAGTGGCGTCCACAGCCTGCCACTCTCATCGCCATTCTTCGGCTCCCATGCTCCTTTGGCTCTACTGCCCCTGCCTATGTGTTTTTGGTAAGCTCTTGGATCTAGCGCCCCTCTTCTATCTCGCCCTCTAATACCCTATGTCCTCACCGCGCCCAGCGACGCCCTCCAAGCGCCACTAGAGCTCGACCCCAACCTGATTTCGGAAACCCTGAGGCCTTGCACATGCATCCCGCTCCATGGTAGCATCCTTATGAGTTCTCGCACCTCACACAAATTCCCCTAGCACATTCCTTCGCTGCTCCGCCATGTGTATTGGTCACTGACATTCAAATAGCCGGTGGGCCGTTGCTAGGTGCATCCCATGCATTAGCCACGGATTACTTGGCCACATATTAATTAATCTGGTAAATCAATTTCAAAATTGTCATTTTTCATTTTTTTAATGGGCCCGTCCGTATGTGAGAGACATGGGTGGGGGGTATTTTTTTCCTTTCTTCTTTCTAGGTAGGTCCCATATGTAGTACTTCTACCTTGAGACTTGAGAAGCTTAGAACAACTACATGTGGTGCCCTCAAATACTCGCTAGACGGTCTAGGCGCACATCCCGATCACTGCCCGAACAGAAAAGAGAAGAAAAAAAGTCACCCAATTGGACCCCTCCCCCCACTTCGTCCTCATATGTCCGGGCAGTCCACAAACCCATGGTCGTGGTCGAGTTGTTGTGTTGCAGCACCGACTGGAGTCGACGTGTGTCAGGACCCTGATTCCAAGTCACATAGATCTAGCCGGTAACACCTCATATCACATTGCGGCCTCACGCATGGTATTCCCACGGGTGTCGCCTTACCATGGCCCGGGACCGTTTGTGCCTTTTGGCTCACGTATATGATAGTGTCGCTAGCATCCATATGACAGAGAACCCGGGCCGACATGGCTAGTCGTGAACCCAAAGCGGCACAGGCCTATGGAGACAGGCATACATGAATCACATCGAGCATGTCGGTCATCAGCGAGTGAATCCGGGCTGTAGCACTAGGCTAACAGGACTCCGGGGAACCCGGGCTGTAGCAGGCTAGGCAGGACTCCGGAAGTCACCGCGTGACATTTCCCCGAAGGGACAGACATAGGAATGAAATGAAACACATGCCAGCCAGCCAAGTGTCCTGAGCAGTAGTGCTGGGCTAGCAGGACTCCGGTGAACCCGGCTGTAGCGAACTACTATGGCTCAAGGAGCACTAGACTACATTTCTCCATAAGAGAGGCTGCCAAGGATAAACAACTAGATTGTCGGATCCCACACATACCAAGCATTTCAATCATACACACAATATGCTCGATATGTGCAAATACAACATGGCATCATAACAAAACTCTACAACTCAAGTACTTTATTTAAAGGCTCCAGAGAGCCATACATAACATGTTCATACAGGTAGGGGTCGCATGACCCGACACTCAAGTCATACAAGCATACAAGCACATGCGGAAGCAAATAGTCTGAGTACAGACACTAGAAAGAAAGAAGGCTTCTCGAAGCCTGTCTATCTACATAGGGCCCTCCATGGTCAGGATCACCACCTGGGTGGCAAGTCACTCATCGACGTCGAGATCTACATAAAACCCATCGGAGGGGGCGGTGTTGTCATCTGAAAACGGTCATTAAGAAAACATGAGTACAAAGGTACTCAGCCAGTCTTACATCAGAATCTACTATAAATGCTCATTCTCAAGAAGGTGGTGGAGTTATTGCAGCAAGCCAGCTTTGACTCTTGGCTAAGCTATCCTACGGGACACCACTAGTAAAATAGTTTTCGCACACGACTCCACTAATCACCAACACAATACTCCATCGGGGATCCTCCCTCGTCATCCTACGAGAGGGCCATCCTCGGTACTCACACTTATCTTGAGTCTTTTAGTAGTAACCATTAACTTGTCTATGAACTGTATAGGCAACCAAGTAGTCCTTTACCGCGGATGCGGCTATTCGAATAGTTTTATACCCTGCAGGGGTGTACTTCGTCACACATGTTTCCACCACTTAGCGTCTGCACACGACATGTGCTCGGCAGACTTCAAGCGAAAGCCCACGTGGGTGTAGACCACGACCTGACTAACCGCACAAGTCTCTAGTCCAGGTTTATCGCCTATTCAGGTTCCATCCGCAAGGAGATCCGGCCGGGGTGTCCTCAACAGCCCCAAACGATGTGTGCAGGGTTCCCGAGACACCAAACGGGCGACTCGGTACACCGTGCCACGGTGTATCTACCGCATCATAGCCCACCCCTAGGGTCAGCGCTACGCACGGCCGCCAACACATAACCTACAAACACCAGAAACTAGTTGCAACTCCTGGACAGAGGACGGGAGGGGTCAATAAGTCGGGCGGGGTCATATTTCATGGCCCAATGTGTGGTACTAGCTGAATCTTAAATCATGCATACAGATCTCAGTTCTTATGGACGGCCTCAATGAAACAACCCACCATATACTCCTACATGGCCTCTCATCGATACCTTTACCAAATCATGTTCAACGCACCACTCACATTACCGTCAGAATCATTTCACTCTAGCCCATCACCCAGCTGAACCAGACCTGACACAACTCTAAGCATAGCAGGCATAGCAAGGTAGGAAACACAAACATGGCTCAACCAACTCCTACACATGCTAGTGGGTTTCATCTAGTTACTGTGGCAATGACAGGTCATGCAGAGGATAAGGGTTCAACTACCGCAGCACACAACAGTTTGAAACGTTGTTGTCTTAATGCAGTAAATGAGAGCAGAGGCGAGAACATGGGATTGTATCGATATGATCAATGGGGCTGCTTGCCTGATGGAGTGGTAGTAGGGTATTGTCCTTCAGTTGGATACTCGGAGATATCCTCGGAGGCAGGACCTACCATGAAGGACACACAGAACATAATCAACACATGACAATATGCAACAATATGATGCATGCTATGACATGGCAAAATGATGTGTCCTACCTAATGCAATGTGAAACAAGTTGAAAAGGGTCCATTTGAATCAAAGGTTCAAATGAGGGTTAAAGTTCTTATGCATAATGAGTGTGTTATCTTGTTTCACATAAACAGCAAAGTTAAAGTGGTTTGTCATGCATGAAACCATTACAGATGGATAGATTGAATTTTCTGATCATTTTTCATATATAATTTGTTTGATTTGGAGCTATGGTTGATTTTTTTTATGAATTTTAGAAGTTTTGGCTATTTTCTGGAATTTCCTATATAAAAATAAATCCAGAAAATGAATAATTGCGTCAGCACTGCATCACTGTGACGTCAGCGAGTCAAAGGCGCCAGGGCCAGTCAAACCTGACTGGTGGGCCCTGTCTGTCAGTGTCTCAGCTAACTAACAGAATTAAGTTAATACTAACTAACTGTCAGTGGGGCCTGGGCCCACATGTCAGTGACCTAAACTAACTAAAATTAGTTAGCGCTAATCCTAAACTAATTAACAGGTCGGCCCCACCTGTCATAGGCTCAGGGGGGAAGTCAACTTGGGCCCACACGTCAAGTCCACGGGTCAAACCCGCCGGCGTTTAGCCGCCGGCGAGGCCAAACGCGGCGGAGGGGCTCGGGTTTGCGTCTCCGGCGACCAAATCGACGGCGGAGAGCAGCTACGTGACGCGGGGAGCGAGCCGCATCGAGTGGTGGCAGTGGGTGGAGCTAGGGTGGCCGGAAACGTCGCCGGCGACGACCTTGGCGGTCGCCGGAGTTCGGGCAAGGTCGAAACCGAGGCTGCGGGGCACGGCGAGGCGCGTGGAAAGGTGCTACGGGCTGCTTGGCTGCGACGAATGCGATGGTGTGCTCGGAATCGAGCCAGCATGGCTGTGGCCACGACGGCGACATGCAGAGGCGGCGGCGCGTGCGTGCGAGCTCGGTGTGGTCGCTGTGGTGCACAAGAAGGCAATCGGGGAGGATGGGGAGGTGCAGCAGCTCACGGCGGTGATGTAGGAGCAGACGACGCGGTCGGGGACGAGCTGATGCGGCGGCGACGGCGATGGGGATCTGCGGCGGTGCTCGGTGGAGTCGAGCTCGAAGAAGACGAAGCAGGGTGCACGAGCGCTCGGGCCTCGGGCTGCTCGACGGAGAGGACGGTGGCGGAGCTCGTGGACATGGCGGGCGGCACGAGGACGACGGTGGACGTGAGAACTACGGTGGCGTGGCTGCGGCAGCGTCGGCCATGGCTCCGGGGAGCGAGGGAGAGAGCAGGGGGAGGAATGAGGTGTCCAGGGGGTCGGGGTGGCGCCGCGGAGGCGTTTCGAGGCATCGCGCTGGCGCGGGCATCGGCAGGCAGGCAAAGAGGTGGCGTGGCGAGCTCCTGTGCTCGCCGTCGAGCACCTGCTCGCCTCGCTGGCCAGGCGAAGCAGCTGCGTGGAGCGGCTGCTAGGCCGGGCCAGCTAGGTGGGCCAAACTGTGGAAATATTCAGAGGCACATTTGGAAATATTCTCAACTGCCTAAAAATGCTTCCAAGATTACTTGAGCACTTTAAAATATTTATAGCATTTAAAATGCCCAAATTCAAATACTTATGGCTTGTTCAAAAATCCAGAATGGCTCCATAAATTGCAAGACCATTTTTGGTAGAGGTTTTAGTCAAGACCAAAAATGATGGGCTTTTATGAAGGGCATTTTGGGTTTATTAAAATTCTAATTGTTGGAAATTAGCATTTTCAGGGGGTGTTGGGGTTGATTAGGCCCCATTTCAAGTTTAAAAGAAATTTAAACATGATGCACATGTTCATCCAATCCTAATGCATGACTAAAAGCAGGGATATGACAACGTGCGACACATCGCATCATCAGCAACAGCCGCCCGTCCCCTGCGTGTTGCGGCACAGGAGTGTGTCGCGTGTCGCCCTGCGGGCTTGCAACATCACAATGGGGCATGCGGCGGGTTGCAGCAGGGTGTGGGCGTCGTCGCTCCTCCTAGGTCGCAACAGTGTGGGCAGCTGGACGGAGTCGCCATGGGAGCCAGAGATAGGGAAGCGGGAAAAGTTGAGCGAGGAAGTCGTGCGGAGGAGAAAGGTCGTGCGAAGAGATCAGGCTCGAGAGGGAAGCAGTCGATGGCCCAGGGAACACATCACGAGCAACATGCGTGCACTGTTTTCATCTGGTTGAATACAAACGTTTTCCTTTTTTGTTTCTCTCTCTTCAACCCCGCGCAATCAAATGCATGTAAGGGTCACTTTGGGTGGGTTGGGAGCACGCCACTCCACTTGGCACGCTCTCAGCCGCCGCCACACTCTGGGCGCTTCCTTCAGATTTTTTTTTCTGTACGCGTTTCGGCTTTTAGAATTTCTTTTTTTTGGTTTTTTCTACTTTTCGGTTTCCCCTGGTTTTTCTTAGGTTTTGGAGAAAAAAGTGAAAAAATGTGTTCTCATTTCTGCGAGAGGCACAAATTTACATCTCGTGTAAGCACGGTTTTGAGGCACATTCTTGCCTCTCGGAAAAGCAAAAAAACATTTTTTTTCCTTTCACAAGCGGCAAGGCTTTACTTTTAGCGGAAGCGCAGATTTGCTTCCGTGAGAGACACAGTCGTGCCTCTCAGAAAAGAAAAATTACGTTTTCTTTTCTTTTCCTTCCCTGAGAGGCACGGATTTACTTCTTATGGAGGCATGGATTTGAGGGGCTACAGTCGAACTTTGCAAATCTGGCCCCTCAAACGCCCGCGGACGCGCCCGGACGCGTCCGCAGGCACTGACCGAGCATGCCTTAAATTAGCCACTTTGCATCCGTCTCTCTCATATTTCATCCCCTAAATCCATACAAAAGCATGCAAAACGAATCCTACGTGCTACCCTAGCTACTCTTCATCGTCAGAGATGTCCACGACGACGGTGTCGGGCGCGGGCTGGATGGGCGGGAAGGAGTGCTCCGGCTCATCCTACTCCTGCTCGACCTCATCCATGTAGGCGGACATCTCCGCCTCCTTCGCGGCCTCTTGCGCCTCAATCTCCTACTGGCGACGGCGTCTTGCCTCCGCAGCCCACTCCGACTGGAGGGAATCGAGGATGGCCTGCTACTCCGCCTGCAGATCCCCGTCGCCAGTGTCCCCCACATCCTCCTCCTCTGACTCATCCTCCTCCTCCTAAAAGTCCTCCTCGTCCTCCTCCAACTTCTTCTTCGGATCCACTGCATCCGAAGGTAGCCCCGCGGCGATCCGGGATTCGTGCCTAGCCCGGATCTGCTCAAGGAGCTCGAGCGGACACTCCGGCGGCAGAAAGGGCTCGCTCCTCACATAGCGGCGTGGGGGCATGGCTACTAGGCGGACGGGTCGAGTGCAAAGTGGCGGCGGCGGTGGCCAAGAGGAGGAAAATGTGGATGGATGTTAGGGTTTCGGTGCGACCAGTGAACTTAAATAGCCGGGCAATGCACTACGCGGCCCGTTGGAGCTGCGCCACGCGGCGCCACCGGTCCGACGGAGGAGACGAACTTCTGAGCGTCGGGTTTGAGGGCATTTCCGGCTCGGACCCCTTCGTCCATCCGACGTGGTGGGCGTGCCCGGGCGCGTCCATATCCGCCCCATATTTGTGCTGAATATGAGGGGTGCCGGTCAGCCCGGGCGTTTAAGGGTCGTTTGAGAGGCCCATCTAAGTCAAAAAAGTCATGACCGAGCGGCCCGCCCGAGCGTATAAGACGGGTTTGAGAGGTCCGGCAGTAGATGCTCTAAAGGTTTTGAATAAAGGATTCTACAAAAAAAACTCCTAGGTTACAACAAGTGATGTGCATGCAGTGCGCCATTTGTCGCAAGCTGGGGAGATAGAGGAACCTTTGCAAAGAGTACTTTTAATTACCTGGTGTTGAGAACATTGTTGTGGTTAATAACAAATAGGGGCTCAAAATATGTCCATCAATATTTGAGAGGCCAAATTAGCGTAGCCCGGCTATAGATGCCCTTAATAATAGCGAGGCTTAACCACCTGGTCATCATGTATGGTTTGACCAATCACATGACCCAAATTGTATCTCATTATTTATTGTTTTTGATTAATGAGTAGTATAAATTTTGCTTTTTTTGCTAAAAAAATGTTTGGTCGTATCCGAAAAGAAAACCAACTGGCAGCCGCGTGTGCCATAAAACTCAGACTAATCCGCCGCGTGCCATAAAATAAAATCTAGGGTTCATGCCGCAAGAACATCATAATATCTGTGTTTTCTGAATTTCACTGAGCTATTACGTGCGTCAAAAGAAAACAAATCTCATAGTAGTATTTTCTAATCTAAAGAAAATTTGTGATATCCACGCACAAAACGACGACGTAGAAGAATCCGTGCTTACGCAGCACCGTATGCTTCGGGCGAGCGCACGCGGCCTTCTCGTCGGCCGCCGACGAGACCTCATGGCCTCCCTCCTCGCCTTCTCCTCCTCCGCCTCCGGCCTCACGCCCAAACCCTCGCCGTCCCACACCGCTCCCCCTCTGCCCTCGGCTTCCTCCTCCGCACGAGCGTCGCGCTTCCGCCTCCTGCTCGCCCGCGCCGCCGCGCGCCGCGACCCCGAGCCACCGCCGCAGGCCGAGAGCGAGAAGAAGTCGATTGCGGTGAGAACGGGGGAGCTGTTCCTGGGTCTGAGTGCGCTGTTCATCCGCGCGGGGAGGGGGGCGGCGCCGGTGGAGGAGGTGGAGCAGAGGGAGGGGGTGTTGTGGGAGCAGCGCCCGGAGGACGTGGAGGCGGAGCGGCAGCGGCAGCGGCGGGAGGTGGCGACAGCGAGCCCCGGGTTCAGCTTCTCAGCCGCCGGGCTTCTCTTCCCCTACCACCTCGGCGTCGCGCAGTGCCTCCTCGACAAAGGCTACATCACAGTACGCATCTTTATCCCCCACCTCATCGCCATATCCTCATGTGCATCCATACTTTCTGTACTGTATAGCTCGGACAAATTGTGATTTCAGCCATTGTTGTGCCTGGTGCCGACAAGCAATTGAGCGCCTTTTGGGTTAAAATACATGTAGCTTGGCTGTGTCTTGATCTCATGCTACTTTGTACTAGGTGGTGGCAGGGCATGCGTGGTTATGCATGGGAACTAATATACCTGCGTGCTCATCACTTATATGTGAATGTGACTTAATTCCACACTTATATTCGTCTATTGTAGAAACCTTCTTATAGATTATTTCTTTTCCCTTTTTGGCATATGCATTAGGAAAGAACTCCGTTAGCTGGCTCATCAGCTGGTGCCATAATCTGTGCAGTGATTGCATCCGGGAAGACAATGCAAGAGGCTCTTCAGGTGACCAAGATTCTAGCTGAAGACTGCCGGAGTAAAGGGACTGCCTTTCGCCTTGGGGTATGTCTTTTGTTTATTTTTGTAAATTACTCCCTCTATTCCACGACACTTATTTTGGAACGCGGGGAGTATATGTTTAAGTATACTGACTTACTGAGTGCTGTATGGATAAATTATGGTAAGGTAAGGGAGCAAATGACCTGGAAAAATGCTTGCAGTGAAGTATTTTCCTCTGAATTGATGAGTTGTGTTTTCTTTATGAATCCCTTGCATTGTTCTGTTTTGTGGTGTTTATCTGTTGAAGTGCAACATTATGAATTGATTATTAAAAAGATTAAGATGCTGCAAAACTGAATCAGTAGCATCAGCAGTGCATGACCATGAGACATGAGTTACCATGAATTTTGGTGACTAAAATGGACTGTTACAGAAACGATGTGGAACGCCTGTTTGTTTACTATGTATGCATACACTGTTTTAATCCTTGAGCTCTTGGTTCTGTAAAAAAAAATCAAAACCTACTGAGCTATGAAAATTTAGCTCTTCAAGTTATATTTGTCATATATCTTTGGTTGCCGGATGCCAACTCTTGACTCGAGTACCTGACGTGTAAATTATAGGCAAAACTATGCAAGTCATGGTTTATTTATGACTATCCAACTGAGTTGGGAATGTGTTGTAGTATTATAGATTATCTCATTTTTCAAATTTTGGTTTGTTTGGTGTTTGCTGTACTAACTCAAGATTAAGTTCATGTTTTCATCTACAAACAAAGTAGTGGCATAAAAGGGTGATGAATAACCTGCCATCTTATTATACGCCCTTAAAAAAAAAAGCTGAAGATCAAAGATATTATGCCCAAGCACTAGTTCTTACTTGTATTAGCTGGTGAACTTTTACAGGTTTTCACCATGTAATCCCGTGCCCTTGTTGTGCAGGCTGTACTCAAGGATGTTCTAGAAAAGTTTCTCCCAGATGATCTGCATATCAGTTGCAATGGAAGGATCCGTGGTAAGCTCTTTATACTATACAGGTGTTGTATCTTCATATTGTCTATGTGCATTTTCTGCTATTTTGATCTCTGGCAACTTAGCTTAGTCATTTTCAGAAAACTGATGTTCTTCTCATACAGTTGCTATTACTCAGTTGTCCTGGAGGCCTAGGGGCTTACTGGTCGACCAGTTTGACTCCAAGGAAGACGTCATTAGTGCAATTATTACATCTTCGTTTATTCCTGGGTGAGACTCATGCTAACCTTTCCTAACACTGGATTTGTGTATTTACTATTTAGTTATATTTTGCTTAATGAAAAGACAATTTTTTTTTGTTCTTGTTTCAGATACTTAGCCCCCAGGCCTGCGACTTTATTCCGTAACAGGCTGTGCGTTGACGGGGGCCTTACATTGTTTATGCCACCCACTTCTGCTTCTGAAACAGTATATCTACAACTTCCTTTTGCTGTTCCTACAACATTAACGTGGTCATAAGCATTGTTAGTGTCGTGCATGCTATACTTTTTGGAATTTAGGGTACTTTTAGATACACAATTATCTGGAGCCTTGTCTTCATTTAGTTCTTCTGGGAGGAATTTTCTTCCTTTCTCCCAACGATGAAGACATCTCTCCTTCTGTTTGATGACCTGCCATTGAAAGGATGTTGCTACATGTGTTTAACTCACAATATTGTTCTTTGCATATTCTTTCTCAAATACACTTGTTTATACTCCTTTATACTCGTAACCATACTTAACTCAAATACTATCTATATTTTGTGCCTTTCACACAAGCACTTCTCCTCCTTCATATGAGAGCACGGGCATAAGTTTGCCTGATATTCGTCCTCACTTGCGAGCTGAGGCTTTTGTTTGTACATTCTGTTACTCTGTTTTCAGCACCATTCACTGTCCACTGGTGGAACCAGTCTACTGTAGTATTCAGACCACATTTTGGTTTAACACAATGCTCATCACTGACTGGTATGGCTGTTACTGTAGGTTCGAATCTGCGCTTTCCCAGCTGGCAGACTAGGACTCCAAGGGATTGGTATTAGTCCAGACTGCAATCCGGAGAACAGAGCAACTCCCCGACAGGTAGCAGAAATTCAAATGTACAAGTTCTTGCAACTGTCCATGGTTTTGTTCTAAAACTTGCCCTCGGTGCTCTTGAACGAATTCCAGCTGTTTAACTGGGCTCTGGAACCTGCTGAAGATGAAGTTCTCGACAAATTGTACGAGCTTGGGTACCAGGATGCAGCTGTGTGGGCTGAGCAGAACCCTCCTGAGTCAACTGTGAAGATTGAGCAGCTCGGTACAGATTGAGAAGGCCTGGAGCCCCGGACAAAGTGAGCATCTTGGTCCTTTTTAGTTTTGACGTAGACATCTAGATTTGTCCTTGTTTGGTTGAAAAATGTCAATTATTTTGTTCGCTCAGAGGTTAGCAGCCTCTCGTAAATTTGTAATATAAGTGCGCCTCTATTTTTAAAATGTACAGCCTCTTGGCTAGGTTTTATAACTGTACAATTGTAACTACAACCAATTGCTAGAGCTTAGCACTCCCTCCGGTTCTTTTAATTTGAAAAGGCAGAAGCTGTTCGAGTGTAGTATTAATACTTTTATACTCCCTATGTAAACTAATATAAGAGCATTTAGAGTACTAAAATAGTGATCTAATCGCTCTTATATTAGTTTACAGAGGGAGTAATAGCTAGGATGTGTGCTGATTCGTCTAGAAGCATTTTCATATTATAAAAAGTTGAAGATTTTATAATTATGTTGTCTAATTTCACTTTGAACTAGATATTGTGACATTGTGACACTTTGAACAGGATTTCACCAAGAGGAAGACCCCTGGTCTCTGCATTTGGGCGATGTATGCAGCCATTTTATTAATTATTCACAAAAGACCTTACAAAGAAATACAGCAGTAAGTCTGAGTCACCGTCTAGGCAACGTCTGTCGCTACTCCTATCCAGTTGATGAAGGGATGTTGATAGTCCATGCCTAATACCACAGACCTCGCAGCCAAGCCTAACATATAAGACACGAGGCCCCAACCAAGCCACTTGTCGGGGATGGGGTACACACCGGTCCAGCGCTCTCTCAGAGGCCGCCGCCGCCGCCAACTGTCGCCCCTCCATCTTCAGAGCTGTAGGTCTAGCTCCCGCTGACGCCACCACGGCGCCCAACATCAGCACCCCCCTGCGGGCGAATTGCTGAGCACGTCGCGGTCGCCGCCGGTACACCTTAGCACCACGCCGCCAAGTACCACCAGCCGACACAGCTTGAAGTATGTGGAAGATCTGTCGTGCGTAGTATCTACCAACCAGGCATGACAAAGGGTCGTGTGTAGCACCTGCCAACCAGGCATGACAAAGTGTAACACCCGTCGGTCAGGCATGACTTGACATCTCCACCGAAGCTCCGTGCAAGACGAAGCCGCTCCACCTCCTACCTCTGACTTCCAGCGCTGCTCCACAAACGATGCTCCCAATAGAGAAATGACATTGCAGTGCCGCCATCGTCCGATCTAGAAAACCAGATCCTAGGGTTTCCCCCGGAGCGGCACGAGTGGGTCGACAGTAGTTACAGAATGATGCCTTCATCAAGGTAACGGCGCAGAATGCCTCCATCGTCCACCGTCGGAGGCGATGGTTACAGTGGTGCCTCCGGCTCTCGGGCCGTAGTATCCTAGGCCGAGCGCGTGGCGTGGCAGCAGGCGAGGTACGACTGGCACAATGCCAGTCGCCGCTTTGCTTTCGCCAAGACGGACGTGGCGCCGGAATGGGTCCGTAAGGACCCGGACCTCTCCACGGCGTGGGCGCTCGACCGCTCCATCACCACCGCCGAGACGGCCGCCAGGTGCTTGCGCCGCCTTGACGGCGAGCTCTCCAAGATCGGTGAGGAGTGGTCACTTAGCGACAGCTCCGCCAACGCCGACAGGGGCAAGGGCGCCTTCGGAAGTGGAGAAGGTGGCCCTTCGCACGACGCAACAAGAGGCGGTCAGGCGGCTGCGGGGCAAGGCTGTTGTGGCCCTCTGGCATCCTCGCGCTGCTGGAGGAACGACGACAACGGCTCGGATGCCGACGGCGGTGCGGCAGAACAACCACGCTTACGAGGTGGTCGTCCGATATAGGGTTTAGTGTTTTTTTAGTTTTTAGTAAAATGGTCGAAATATGACCGTTTATGTAAATTAAATCCGAACTTGGATGAAATCCGCCCGGTTTGAACGATTTTCACCTGGTTAGTTCGAATTATTGTCAAAATGTATGTGGCTACGATTGGATGACGTCCTTCCGCATCCGTGGACTGGTTCCTCCCCTCCCGGTCCGCGGACGGATGCGTGAGAAAATTAGTGGGTTGCCGTTGGAGATGCCCTTAAGTTTAGGGAGGTGGGGGTCTTTGCCCATTGAAAAATTGTGGGTATTTTTTCTCTCCCCTATCCCCTCTCTCAGCCTCATCTTTTATTTCTATTACATTTAACAAATTTATTCTGAGGAGACCTTCATAATTACATCATACACAAAGACATATCATCCGGCCTGAAGTGAAGTCTCTATGGAAAACTAACAAATCCTTGCCTCGAGTTCTAAATCCTAATCATGAGGCTCGAATCGGCCCTTGCTTGCAAGATCTTCTTATATGATGTTGCGGCATGTGTTGTCGCACGGGTAGGGGCAATCGATCGCCTTCACTTCGGCCCGGCCAAAGTACCAATCGCCGACAGATTTCGCGATCCTCTGTACAATTTGCAATGACCACAAAATTTACATGAAAACTGTTAGCGAATGTGTAAATGCTGATGAGACTTGACGTATTCTACCTTGTTCTGAATGGCAGGGGTGCCATTCCAGGTGGCCGGCAGTTCGGACTGGCAGTGGGCGAAACACGAGTTTACGAAGAGCCCGTTGCTCTTGGAACTGGAGAAGCCTCTCACGGATGCCACCATCTGATCTCTGAAACCTGCATGTGTGAACAAAATTAGTTACTCACGACTCAGTAGTTGTCCAGATCGTCAAGGAGTATTGTGTTTTGCCTCTCATGCTAGCCCGCGCAACGGCTTTCGTGCTAGTTGCTCGATCGGTAAATTAGGTTTTGAGTGGCAAGTTGGATTAGATATCGCAAGTATGAATTGTTCTTTTACCTTGCAGGAAGTTTATCTGAGACGCGTTGCAGGCCGAGCGGTTGAACTTGCAGGCTCGCCAGGCGCGGCTGGGGTCGGCTTTGCTTGGGGCCAGGCTTTCCTCAATCTGATTAAGTTTCCGTCAAATTTGCTACCTCCTTGTGCAAATTAGTTACTCCCACCTTAAGATAAGTCATTCCTGCGTGCAAACATTTAGTTACCTGCCAGACGTCGTAGGCTGCGTTGAGCAAGAAGATGGGGGTCTTGATGCTGTCGATTATATTCTGAGGGAAGAAGCACTGCAGACGTGCATGCAAAAGAAACAGCAAGGTAGCTAGGATCAGTAGACAGAAGAGAGTCACTCACGAATGATCTTTCTTGCACGCAAACTAACTAAATGAAGCACGCACGCACCGAGGTGGCGTCGAGGTGATCGGTGCAGGTGGGCGGAAGGTTTGGAGCCACTTCCTGCATGGCTACAATGTCGCCGTAGTAAGATCTCAAGCTGCGGCCCCCGGAAACATCAACGCTGCACGCAAACAGTCCATCAACTGGGTGAGACCCGTGAGAGTGACGGTGAATCAGCGATATAGGTAAATAGGTAGACGTACGCGTCGAGGAAGAGGCCTGCGTCGGCGAGGCACTTGACGGTGGTGCCTCGGCCGGCGAAGAAGGCGCCGAACTGGTCGCAGTGCAGTATCGCCGCCAGCCCCCCGGCGGAGCAGCCCGTGAGAAGCGCCCGGTCGGCCGACGCCATCCCGATGGAGAGGAGGTGCTGGATGGCTTCCTCCCAAATCCGCTGCCCCCGGAAGTAGAGCCCGGTACCCTGCAACATATTTACAGAAGAAAAAGAAAAATCATGCGTCAAAACATAGGATGATGATGCCACCACGGATCGACGCATGAAGAGCTGACAAGTTGTTGCGCATAAGCAATTAATATGCACCTTGTCGAAGGTGTCGCCGGCAAAGGAGGCGCTGTCGCAGTAGCGGATCTTCACCCGGTTCCAGTTGTAGAAATCTGCATGGAAAATGCACATGTCGTCGATGGCTTCGTTTGCCCGAGATTAATCATGCAAACCATCTTTGCTTTTGGAGTTGAGACTTGAGACGGACCAGGATTCTCGGCGGGGCTGGCGCTCATGATGCCGGTGAAGGCGATCTGCCGCTCCATGAAGTTGGAGGAGCCATGGTGAGTCCTTGTCCGGAACCTGCACGTCCTCGCGTTGTTGCACCACCCGCCTCCCTGCACTTACGATGCACCAAGGATCAGGTAAAATCATGTATGCACCACTGTATAAGTGCGCCCGCTGGGTACCTCGAGGTTGACGATCCAGCTCTTGCTCCCTGCCCCGGAGCCCGGGTCCAGGTGGTAAGCGGCCGGCGTCCCATCCATACACACTGCAATCGTAGATAGCAAATTAGTCTCGGTGTGTTGCACATGATTTAAAGTAAATCAATACTGTGCAGACGTCAGAAACAGTTCAATAGCATATACCAATACCACTCAAAATTCTTAGCTAGATAGGCTTGATTCTGGCACAGTAAATTGCTCAAAACGATCACATTTGTGGCTAGGCTAACGGATCGCCACCGCTTTTGTCGAAACCACAAGGGGGGGAAATGACAACTCGGCGGCAAGTAAGTAACGAATCGAACTGACCACCACTTTCCATTTCCGGTGAAAAGGGAAAATGAAAAGATTGAGAGGGGGTTTGTGGGCTGTGCCGTGGAATGGAAGCTAGAACCCTGCCTAGACCAACCTTCTACATCCTCAACATTTTATTTGGGTCCTACTACGCATCGGCCGGGTGATAACTTTTAATTATCCAATGCCTCTTTGACCATCAAATCAGCCACGATCAAATGGCCCGCAGTGTATCCCTCATCTCGCTCATCCTTCCTTCACAAAAAAAAAATAGTTGCAACGTTGGCCATATTTCAAAAACATCAGCTGAGTAGCAATTCGCCTCATGCATTCTCTTTTGGACGCGTGTCTCCGCAACATCAGCGATGTTTCTGAAACCAACGATGAAGTTGCAACCCAGCGAGCTCGCGACACCCACACCGCCACAACATCGATGATTTCAAAAACGTTGATGACATAGCAAGCTGGCGAGCTCGCAGACTCGTGCCTTTGCAACAGGGGATATGTTTGACAAACACCTCGCCGCCGCCTCTCTCTTCCCTTGAAGCAGTGTGCGGGCGTGTTGCGGCACCGTGGCCCGGCCTTGCAGCATCGGCTGGCCGCCTCTTGAGCTTGCCGGAGGAGCGGTGTGTGAGGATGAGGGAAAGGAGAGGATTCGACGCATTGGTCTGGTTTGCTTCGATGTTGACGATGAGGAGAAGGAAGACAAGTCGTGATTTCTCCGGTGAGATGAGGAACATGATAAGGCACTACATGCAGGGCCCACAGGGCGTGTGGCGTGCAAGGGAGGCGGCGGACACGAGGCTACGGTTCGTCGGATGATTTGAAGTGTTTCTGATTTTATTTCTACCTATTTTCACAAAAGACCCCACATGTAAGAGACTAGGAGTATAGATAAGTGAGCGAACATACGACCAACACAGAACCTTCAGAAAAGAGAATATCCACACTCCAGAAGGGAGCACGGAAACGGGGTCCACATCATGGGCCCGCTGGTACATTCGGCGCCGTGGTCGGTTGCTGCTGTAGTGCGGGCCGGGATTCCCCGGACGGCGCTCACCAGCCAGCCGCGGCGAGGGAGAGAGAGGGAGGCAGAGAAGGGGCCCCGACAGCTGGAGCGATCTCGAGCGCAAGAAGCACAAGGGAAAGATGAAGAATGCATGCGTGTATTGTCGTGTCGTGCGCCACTGGATTCCAATTGCTCACAGGCATACGAAACTAACTCCGACCGGCGCCAGAATCTTGCAGACAACTGTTGATAATCTATCAGACCAAACTGTTGATAATCTAGCAGCTGAATCGATCAAGCAGGTAAGATACCATTTCCCATAGTAGATACTAGATACTACACACCGGAATGGAGCAGAGGTCCCCGGCAAAAACTAAAAAAAGGTGCAGACGAACAAGAAGAAACGAGCAGTGATTCACAGAACCATGCTTGGACTTGGACTGGACATACCGGCTCCCTTCTCGACGGAGGCGTTGAGGAAGGTGATGGGCACCATCATGTCCGCGACCGCCGCCGCGGAACGTCGATGCGTCCTCCTCCTCCTGCCACCGCCGTTCGCCGCCTGCTCGTCCGCCGCCTCCACGCAGCTGCCGGCGATGAGGAGAACCATAGCGAGAAGCGCCCACGGCCGGACGGCACCAATCCTCGTCTTCACCATCGTATCAATGGATCGAGTAGCAGAAGCAAGATCGAGCCGATCGACAGGAAAATCCCTGGACGACTTATATTTAACGAGCGCATAGCAAGGGAGTGACGCACCTATATAGCTACACATAAACAAGGAGTTAATCAAGCGAGATATATCCTAATCAATGAGGAAGTAAAATGCTTCCAAATACGGGTGTGCAGTAGCGTACTACTCCATATAGGAGTATCCACATTGCATAGACAAATCAACCATGTTAATGACATGCATGCGTTCCATATTTGCCAGCGAGCTATATTTTGGAGGCAATTTGGCAGCTAACTAAGCAGCAGGAGGGAATCAAACAAGAATTAAGTTAGGCATGCCATTGCCACCCTGGCTCATAAACGGCGAGAGAAGAGAACATGCGCATCATGTACTACCAGCAGAATCGATCCATGAGAAAGAAGGTAGAGACAGCGCGCGCATACGGCGACCGAACACGCGACAAAGCGAAAGAGGTAATTAACGGGCGCACGGCACGCGTGTACGCATCCGTTTCTATTGATCGTCGTATATGCGTGTACGTTTTGGGTAGCTGCCCGTTGATTTCGATGGCTCACTGGCATCCGTAAATCGGGTCCGGCCGAGTACAGTGTGATAGTGTCAGTGTGCACTGGTTGTTATACGGTAGTATACCTTTTCCATACGGTCAAACTTTGGCTGCGTTCCACTACCAGCCCACTATATATCATCAAATGACGGAACAACAAAGGTAAAAAGCATCTAGTGCAAAAAGCAGTAAATCTTAGACAAGAAAAGCAAATCTCTAAGAGCAACTTTAGCAGAGTCGTCATATTGAGCGTATCGGCATAATAACTATTAATATGATGATTTTGACAAAAAATGACGCTCTAAAGAGTGGACATATGGGGGTCGATCGGTATAATTTATGGAGCTCGCTGAGAGTGACATTTCAAGTGGAACTGATTTCTACCGGGTATCTAGCCAACGTCAGATGGTGTTGAGATTCGGATATACTTCTCTCATAGTCAAACACGCCATTGGGTCTCAAGTGTGTACGCATACACAACGATACCATATGGGTGCGACTGTATATGAGTACATGATGCCTGCCTGGCTCACACATTCAATTCGGTAGGAGGGAACCACGAGCAGCACAGACTGAGTTCATCATTTGCTTCTCACAGTTCATCAGCTCAAACTCCCATAGTTGTTGTCGCGTTTTCGAAGTGTATCATGGATCATTTTCCCTAAAAAAGAGGAGGTAATAAGCTGCATTCTCTGCCCAAACAACAGAGAGAAGTGAGAGCACTTGACCTAGAAGTCCATTCAAATACGAGTTCTAAAATTGAAGATCTGGAACCTTCCTTGTTGATTTTCACATTATACTTGATTTATCTATTATATTTGATTCATCTCTGCAGTGAAAGATAGTTCACCCCGTTCGTGGTTTTTTCATGCAAGGAGTTTGATGCGGAGCATCCTACGATCATCCCCATGTACACTCAAGCATACGTCTTTGGACCTAAGGTGAACTCGCTCCTTTCTGAATCTTCTCTTTCCGCATGTAAGACATGGATGCTACTTCAAGTGCGGACCTTGTGCATACTCAGGTACACCCGAGGAGACCATGGAGAGCCCAAGGACCAAAGCCAAGCGTGCACGGAAGTGAAGGAAGGAGAAGGAAGAAGGGCCAACTGCTACAGCAGCCAGACATCCGGCCCCAACCCGGACATCCGGCCCTTGCCCCGGAAATCCGGCATCGTCTATCCAGAGAACACCGGAAAGGACCAACGCAGCCCGGACATCCGGCCACCATCCCCCGGACATCCGGCTCGTCCCGAAGCCCCGGACATCCGGCCCCTTCGCCCGAAAATCCGACCCCTCATCACAAAATGCAACCGAAGCCGGCCAAGTTCAGCCCGGACATCCGGCTCTTCGTGAGCCGCCGGACATCCGACCCCCAGCCCGGACATCCGGCACCTGCCTGTGAGCAGAGATCGGGCCAAGGGCCCATGTATCCCCCCTCTCACTTACCCCTTTTGTGGGCTAGCACTATATATACTCCACCACCTCCTCCTAGTTAGGGCTAGCGTTGTGATAGCTCATATTAGAGATAGAGCCTCGCTCATCCACATCGGATCTACTCCACGAGAGAGACCGCGACCCCTCTACGGAGAAGATCCATGTTGGATTCAAGACCTCTTCACGGAGAATACCATCAAGACCTCCTCACGGCGAAGATCCGGTTACCTCTTGTATCGTCCTTTGTTGACTTTGGATCATGTATCTTCCTTTGTGTTCATGGATCTAGCACATGTGTGATCATTCTTGTTGGTTTGAGTGATTCTCTCGTGTTCCCCCTCGTGTTTCCCCTCGTGTTCTTCGTGTTCTTCGCGGGATCCGCTCCTTTTGTGAAAGATCAGCCATCTAGGGTTCCACCCTACATCAGAGTTTCTATGTAAATCCTTGTGTCTCCCCTTGATTTGGTTTTTCCTCTTGTCATCTGGGTTATTGCTCAAGTGATTACTTGTTGGTACATATTATATTGCTCAAGTTTTCTACGCTTGTGTTTCTAGCATCATCGGAGGGTGTGTGAAGGTTTGTCTCTAGCGGATCTTGCGGGATTCGGTCGGCGTTTGTTTACGATGGATCCACGTGGATCCAATCTTTGTTTGTATGTGTTGCTGTGTCTATAGGTTGGATCCTCTGATCTAAGCTTCTCTTTAACGACAGTGGTTGTTGTTCTAGTGTGCGCAGGATAACTTCCCGACTGTCCACTACAATAAGTTTTGCCTAGCTCTAATGAGGGAGGGGCGATGACGGCGACCCATTTTTTGCATGCTTCAATGCTTGTAGTCGTCGCTAGGTGGTCTACAGATCTGGATGTAATTTTTATTATTTGTAGTATTCATTTTACTATCATGATTGATGATGAATAAAATGAAAGTTTATCGAAAAAAAAATTAGCTCGCTGTTTTGGCCACTTCAGTTGCCCCTTTTGCATTCACAATGAGGCTAGTGACTGAGTGGTTGCCCTCAACCGCCACTTGTCGGTAGATCAGTTCAGCCAGTCTTTTGTGGAGGAATATCCTCGGAATTTGGTTATCCTTATTCCTCTCATGCTCTAAAGCCAAACATATGACAAGCACATAAAAAAATTAAAGTTATCCAACCGACGGAGGGGTAGCCATTTAAGGATGTCAACCATTTAAACCAACTAATAATATAGTAGTTTAAAATTTTGTTTTTTTCTTCTTCAGAGAAATGAACTATGGAGCTAGCTAAAGCTAACCAAGCGGGACTTGTAGGCGCCCCTTATTTGCCATTTACATCCCTATAGCCACTTAACAAGCACAACCATAAAGCTTACATACATTAGCTACAAAACCACCCCTATAGCCACTTAATAAGCACAACCTTAAAGCTTACATACATTAACTACAAAATCACCATACGTAACAAGCCATATACAAATCGTGATTATAGGATGATGATGATGATAGAGTACAGTCCGTGTTCTTCAAACTATAGACAGGGAGGTCTTCCTTTTTTTCCAAGGAAAGGAGAACTGCCTCACAGGCACTGAATTAATTTCCTAGGTAGGTATCCACGTTGGCATTGACGGATCTCGATAGAAACTTCATGCAAATTGGTGGCTTCACCTTTGCAAGAGCGAGGATCGACTGCGGCAGCGTCCAAATGCCGTCACCGCAGATCAACCCCGAGGCGACCGCCGGCGCAAACGCGTCGGCCTTGGTCTTGTTCACCATCCCCCACACGAAGACGATGACGGTGCCGACGAACATGTCGATGGCGAAGTAGGAGCCGATGTAGAAGGGTATGGCCATGGCCATGGGCAGCGGGATGAACTTGGCGACCTTGGTGGGCACCAAGTCCCTGACGAGGTTGATGAGGATGGCGCCGGCGAAGAAGACGTAGCAGAGCGTGAGGCAGTGCTTGGGGAGCGAGGAGAAGCCGTCGACGCCGAGTATGGCCATGTTGCGGTAGACGATGGCGTAGGGCGCCGGGTACTCGCTGCCGCTGATGCCGATGTCGTCGAAGGCCTTGTAGAAGAGCCAGAAGACGCAGGGCGCGATGACGCAGCCCATGCCGGTGCCGATGATCTGGCTGATGAACATGGACCTGGGCGACGCGAGCGTGAGGTAGCCCGTCTTGAAGTCCTGCATGAGGTCGGCGGCGGTGGAGACGATGCTCATCATGACGCCGCAGGCGGCGAGGCCGACGAGCACGCCGCCGTGCGGGGCGCCGGCCCACGCGCCGAAGATGAAGATGGCGAGCTTGCCGTAGGTGGAGGCGAGGGACCAGTCGGTGAGGCCGGTGCCGTAGGCGTTGCAGAAGGCCAGCACGGGCGCGAAGACGTAGGCCACCAGGATGTAGTACCACTTGAGGTCCGGGAAGATCTGGGGTAGGGTGGCGATCGACACCGCGGCGACGGCGGCGTACCCCGCATACGCCACTGACTTGGGGATCTGGTCCTTCATGAATTGCTCGGTGCGGCGCTGCTCGTCGAACGATACGGGCTCGCCGGTGGCCTTGGCGCCGCCCACGTCCGAGACCGGGATGGTGCTGTTCTTCTTCGCCATCGCCACGAAGGCGACGCTCGTGCGGATGAGCACCTTGACGAAGTTGTACAGGCCGTCCCCGAGGATCATGGCGATGGATATGAATACCTGCAAAGTATTTGGGATTGGTTGCTTAATTAGTATTGGCAACAATGGCACCGATTAGGGCATGGCCAATGCATAACCCTAGGATGATGCCCCGCAGTCCATGTAGGATCAGATGTTAGGAAAATTAGATTCGGATGGTGTAGCGGGATCCTCGACAGGAGGCGGGTACTTAGGGAGAAAAAATGTGATCCGGTGTATAAAGCTGAAAAGGTTGAAGTGAAAAATAGGGATGCATGTGTAGTGAGAATTTACTTTCTATTTTTTATGAGGCCTACTACTAGTAGATTGTGTTGGGAAGAAAAAAAATCAATATAGATGCTTCAAGTTATTTTTTCGCATGTTCATATGACACCATCGTACATGATGTTAGCCACAAAAACTCGCATCAAAGATATTTACCCTGTAACCTTGAAGGCCATGGAGACTGCTGTCTTTGAGGTCAGCCGAGTACCAGCTCCCTCTGTTGTTGTGTATCAAGGGCCACATCACACCCCACGACAGGATGCCTCCCAGTAGAACAGACACATTCACTATGTGCGGGCAGATCATCCCGACTCCAACATAGGTAGGGGAGAAATCGAAATAAAACCTGAAATTTTGAAATGTGAAGTTCAAATTGGAGAAATAGTAGTATATATTGTTGTGGTTTCATCCAAGATAACAGTTTCAGACGTTCAGACCAAACAGGCATTATCTAACCTGCTCTTGTAGGCCTGAAGGCCCAATGTAGGGAAGTTCTGGAACCCACAGCCATCTCCAGCAGTGTAGAACCACTGGAAAAAGCCCCAGAGGAAGCTGAACGAAAAGAACTTACCCAATGTCCTTACTTGCTTCCTGAAATACCATAATCATGTTGTCAGTAACTATATATCACCAAGGAGAATACTAGCACAGTGACATTCAGATGATTAGATTACTTCGCAAGCTTTGCACCCTCCGGCGTGTGGAAACCGTTGATAAGATACGCAGTCGCGGTGCCACTTGGATAGGTGAGCTTGTAGTCGACAATCATGATCTAAACCAGAAAGTAATTTCAGACGATTAGTACTCCCTCCGTTTCTAAATACAAAACCTTTTGGAGATTTCAATACGGACTACATGCGGATGTATATAGATGCTCCGTATATAGTCTGTATTGGAATCTTAAAAAAGACCGTATACAGAGATGTTGTAAGAGCGTAGAAATGCAGAAACAGGCTGCAGATTTACCTTTCTCATGGGCACGAGAGCAAATAGCCCAACAAAACTGACGAGGAAGAGGAACCCTATCATCCACCCGATGTGGGGGTCCTTGACATTCTGAGCATCGTTAGCCTCTGTTGCTTGGCTGGCGATGGTTCCACTCATGGCGAACAAGTAATTGCCAAATCCACCTGATCAATTGGAATGAGCCAGTGCAGTGAATATCACATTTCTCCATGTACAGAACCCAGATTATAGGTAGTCAAAGCCATCAAATGTTTTCAGCCAAAGTTTAGGTTCAAACAAGCAAATGAATATCCCTAGATTTATCCGTTCTTCTCAATGTTCAAATTTGAATTTAAAAGCCTCAGCCAGAAGGTTTTGCCATCGGTTATTGATAACAGTCCAAGAAACCATAGTTCTTTTCGTAGACACATCTCTATCCTTTTTGTAGAAGAGGTCATATTTGAAATCTAGCCCAAGATTCTCGCAAGAAAAAAAGGGAAAGGGCCTAATAAGATTGGAAAAAAAGGGACAGTCGTTGAAGTCAAGTCTACGACATCACATCCATGGGCCACAACCTATTAATTCTCTTATATATTTCAACCATGCGTATAGATATGGAGTCAAACCATCTAGATCACTATTTCAGCATGAGGTCATAGGCAGCTTGGCTGTCCCATACTGAGACCGCGATTACTAGTACGTGATAACGATAATTTGAATACACAGTTAACCAGTCTATCAGCATACTAGTGAAAAGTCTTCTTTACATGAACAAGTTAAATGAAGGAAATATACATTTTTTTTAGTCCCTCGACGATTGCCAAGGTCTAAGTTTTGGTCACTTCACTCCAATCCAGAAATTTGTAGTCTCAGTGTCGAAACCATCGAGATTTTCCCCGCAAAAAAATAATAATCAAGATTTGGTCCCTTGACCAACTAAAAGCAGTTTGGATGACGACATGGCGGATGTTCCACACACGTGGCAGCCCGGCCAGCACAGAAAATTGTCAAAAGTCAAGAAAATTTGCAGAGGAAATAATACCAAAAAATCAAATTCGGAGACAAATCAAATGAAGTTACTAAAGTTTGTAGAATTACTTTTTGTAGCTATCAGAAATACGAAGTATTATGCAAAACCATGGAATTCTGTAATTATCAAGCACTGTATGTTGCTACAGTTCTTTTTGCAAATTATTGTATTTTTAAGAAATTATGATGGAGTATTCAAGATTTTTCTAAATTTCTTGCTGTTTTTCCAATTTCATCCTACCATAGCCCTAATGTTATTCACTCGGAACCACAAAACTCCTCCAACTGAATATTTGCTTTTTCCATCTTAGGCCTGCTATTTCATTTCACATGATTTACTTTGTGCATTTTTGCTTTGCACATGTTCGTATGCAGATGGTTGAACTCTTATGCAGTTTTATCAGGGGATGCGACAATAAAGAATCACTAAACCGTACTTCATTTGTAAAGAAATATAAAAGCGCTTATAAATCACTAAAATATGCAGGTTTTCCATGGACAAGTCAGTAGGTTTCATCATCTTTCTATATCACCTTAGTGTAGCAACTTCGGCGTTTAAATATACTTCGCCTGATTGCGAAAGAATTGATAGAAGCCTATGAATAAAGTATCCCTCATAACTACCACTGGTAGTACTATACATCGGAGAGCAGCAGCAAGAACAGCACTTGATACAGCTCTGCTTCCCCTTAGTGAAAAAGCAGAGGCTCTGCTCATTCGTCAATCGAAAAGGAATAAAGGAGTCGCGGGAGTTTGGACTTGACGGGCTTACCGCTGAAGGCGATGTCGTAGGCGGCGACGACGCAGGTCTGGATGACGGTGTTCTCCTGCCGGGTGAAGGGCTGGCGGAGGAACCCCATCCTCTCGATGGCCGACGTCCAGAGGCGGACGAAGAAGAAGCCGAGGAGGCCCGCGGAGACGTTGAGCGACGGGATGATGCCGGTGGTGAGGTTGAGCTTCATCACGATGACGCTGAACATGATGGCCAGGAAGAAGCTGACCACGAAGGCGCGGAGCGTCAGCTGCTCCCGCCACGTCGGCACCGGCCTGCCCTCGAACGCCCGCTCCACCGACGCCTCCGCGCCCTCCTCCTCCCCGGCCGGCGCGCCCCCTTTGATCTCGCCGTCGTCCGCCTTGGCGGCGTTGTGGCGGTGGCGCAGCGTGCCTGCCTCCACCGCCGACTCCTCGTCGCCGCCGCCGGCGGCGTCCGCTTCCGTGGTGTGCGGCGCCATTGCCCTTGGAATGGACGCGCGCGTGCCTTCCGTGGTGTGTGTTAGTGTGGTGTGGCTGTGCCGCTAACTTGAATACAATACTGTATTTCAAGCTTGCGACTGGCGAGGGTCGTATCTATATAGGGGTTTGGAGCTTCGGTGGTGACGCGCCGTGCGGGTTAGATGCCATTAATGCATTGAATTTTCTGCTATATACTATTCCAGCTATCAGTCATCAGTAGTAGTCACGCTGATGTGAAGTTTAGTTAGATGTTGTTTTCTCGATTGTGTCTAGCGATGATGTGAATGAATATTCATTCAGCTGGCGACGGCTGAACGTCACGCTGCTGTTCAAGTGGGCCGTTGTTTAGACGTCCTAATCATAAACTAATCGAGCGTCGTGACGCAGCTTACTACAGCGAGGCCGTCATGAAATGGAAGTCTCTGTCCGGGCTTAGTGCAGCGCTCTTGTTTGTCATCACAAGGCGGACAGCTTCCAGGGAATATAGATAGGCGCGCCTATGTGAATCGGGACTGCACAGCTAAGGCTGACAACCACCGATGCCATGCCGGCTAGGCTCCCTCTATAAATCAGCGCAGAATTTGGCATGGCCTTGTTCGGAGCTCTCGGGCAAAGTCAAGCTGAAGTTCCAACGCTTATCCGATTGCAGCTGTATGACATACAGAAACAGGGGCCTCGTGCACATACATGCATGTTCTCTACTCCCTCCGTCCCAAAATATAATAACGTTTTTAACACTAGCATAGTATCAAAAACATTTTTATATTTCGGGACAGAGAAAGTAGTAGATAAAATAATCCAACGTCTAGTTTATAAACAGGGGCAAAAAACACCGACTCCACAACGCAGCAAGCGCTATCTCCTACTCCCTCTTTTTCGAATTACTTGTTTTAGATTTGTCTAGATACAATACCGATGTATCTAGCATTAAAATGAGTCTAGATACATCTGTATCTAGACAAATCTAAGACAAGTACTTCTTCTGTAAATTAATATAAGAGCGTTTAGACCATTAGATCTAAACGCTCTTATATTAGTTTACAGATGGAGTAATTCGGAACGGAGGGAGTACGTGCCATAGTTGACCTTGACCCCCGATCGATCGCACGTCGAGCTCCACTTGGATACTGCTCATATCCAGAATCAACTACAGTACTAGCTAAATCTTGGATCGGAGCGTGGTCTGTAGCCTTCTTTGTTGTTTGGCTCATTCCATGCCCATGTGTGAACGGCGCGGCACGCGGGCAGCATGTGAAAGCAGCGGATATGGAAACTTAGGCACGCGTAAGCCGTTACACAGCTACTGACAGCGAGCGACCCCTAATAATCGATGCGTATAAATGTAGCTCTTGTGGCTGCCAAGATTCCTCCAAGTCCCAGACTTTGACCAGCTGATACTACCATCGGGATCTTCTTTTAAGGCTGGTCATAATAGTAGTATCATGATTAGTATCATGCATGCCGATTAAACAATTTTGATAGGTTGTCATAGCATTAAATGAAGAAAGAGATGATGGAGTATCATATTATGATACCATATCATAATAAATGCTATGCTACTTTGTATTATGCATAGCAATAAATAAAGCACTATATGATACTAATACTCCCTCCAGTCCTTTTTACTCTGCACATTGGTTTTGCCGAAAGTCAAACTTTGCTAAGTTTGACCAAATTTATATTAAAAATTATTAGCATTTATAATATCTAATAAATATAATATGAAAATATATTCCAAGATGAATCTAATGATATTGGTGTTGTTATGTGAATGTCTATAATTTTTTATATAAACTTGGTCAAAGTTGAATGAAATTGACTTCGGACAAATCTAATATGCGGAGTAAAAAGGACCGGAGGGAGTATATGATACTATGCATTAACGAGATAGTATCATACACTAGTATCATATGCATGATACTATTATATGATACTCCCTATTACAACCAGCCTAACCCTGCGGATTAGCCTGACGAGATCTCCGCCAAGCTACCTGTTCTCTAGAAAACTGCAAATTCCCATTTCTTAAAATTTTCGTCCATTTTTTATGCCGACTATGCCTGCTGGTTGTACTTGCGCTTGGTGCTCTAGAGCGTCGTCACCGGTTTGCTTATATAGCGCGCGTCGCGGACGGGAGATAGTTTTTTTTTTAGATTAACAGTACTTCATTGATTAGTGAACATCACAGCAAAGATCATCCCTGATACAATCCTGAACCACACCAAGATAAAAAAAATTAACAGAATGCTCACAACTACGAGCTAGTTTGTGTGCCGCTACATTTATACCACGCCTGACATGTAAGAAAAAACATTGAGTAAACTCAGACGCAAGAGACTTTATGTCCGAGACAACAGTGCCCACTCTTGATCGATCTTGAGCCGGAGACTTGATTTTGTTCACCATGGAGAGGCAGTCAGATGCCAAAACAATTGACAGACAGCCTTCAGATCGACAAACCTCAAGAGCACGTCGGATGACAAGCGCCTCAGCCAACTCCGGTTCAGAGAAGCCCTGAAGCTGCTCATTGCCAGCAACACATGCACTTCCCAAGATGATTCCTAGCCACAAAGCCCATGCCCATCTGTCGGATAGAAGGGATCAGCGCTGCATCAACATTCACAGCCACCACACCAGCAGGTGGCGGAGTCCAAATAAGAGTTGAAGAAGAAGACTCACGCCTGGGACCAGGTTTAGGCTTAGAACAATGCTGCAACACCATACGGACATAGGCATGAACTTTTAAAGCAGTTCTAGCAGGATGCACATCGGTACCATTATTACGTACCTCATTTCTAGCTTCCCAGATATGCCATAGAGTGATAGTCACAACAGTAGCTTGGAGCTTTGAAGCATGAGCCAGGAAAATCGAACATCCATTGACGGCCATTAACCATGTCTTTTCTACACAGCCTGACACTGAACTCCTCTTTAACCCCTTTCCAAACGGAACGAGCGAAGGGACACAGCAGGAAGAGATGCTCCACACGCTCTGTCCGGTTGCAGAAAAAACATCCATCATCAGCTGGAATGTGACGCCTCACCAGCTGGAAACCCGTAGGCAAACAATCATGCACGAAACGCCACAAAACAATCTTCATTTTGTTTGGACAAATGACTGACCAAAGGGCCTTCCACTCCTTTTCTTGCACCTGAATATTGGAAGCCAGACCCTTGCCCTTTCCACTTGTAGAGGAGAAGAAGTTCTCACTACGAGTAAGATTATAGCCAGACTTGACCGGGTAGGTGCCAAGCTTGTCATGAGGCCACGACAGGAAGTCATCTCCCCCAAAACGATTTATGGGAACTTGCAGAATTTGTTCCGCAATAGGATCAGCCAACAAGAACTGAACTGAAGTTTCAGCTGGAATAGGGAGAATCGAGTTGAAAGTTCTAGGAGGGAAACCTGGAATCCAGTTGTCTTCCATAACTTTGATCCGGGTGCCATTTCCTACACCCCACCGAGCTCCCTTCTGAATCAGTTGACGCCCAAAAAGCAAACTTCGCCAGGTGAAGGAAGATGATCTTGGCTTGGTGGCGGTCCAAAAATCCCCATCAGGGAAGTAGCGTCCCTTTAAGACCCTTGAACACAAAGAGTCGGGTTCGGTCAGGAGACGCCAAGTCGCCAACACTGACGCGCAAGCATCGCCTGATTGAAAAGTACCAAGTCGCGGAAGCCCATTCCACGAAGGAACTTTGGGGGTAGAAAGCCACGCCCAAGAACGCCAATGCATTTGTTGATGGCCGTCTTCGACACCCCACCAGTGGTTGGCGATGTAGGTCTTCATTTGCTCACAAATGGAGACAGGCAATTGGAAGCAACTCATCACATAGACGGGAGATAGTTGATGGCGAGAACGAGCGGATGGCGGGAGTAGTCACGGGTGTCGCCGCCCGCGTGTCTCCTCTATCCGTCAGGCGTACGGGCACCGGAGCAGCGAAGAGAGATGATAGACATCACAATACAAAAGACGTGGGTGGACAGAACTAGGCAAAATCCTCTTACTAGGTAATAGCATCTCTAGCCGCTCGACCCTTCAGGGACTTGAAATATCGCTGCCTGAGGCGAATCGACAATAAAATCGTCCGGGAGCGGTAGGTTTTCCAGCCACGACCTCTAGACACTGATTTTTGAAACAGAAATTCGGTCAAAATTTGGCAAACACGTCACAAATTTGTTCAAACTAGACGATTTCATTGATATTTGTACAAAATTTTAAAACATCAATTAAAAACTAACTAAAAACGACAACTATGCCCAGCGCTACTGCGTCGCCGCCACTGCCCGCCGGCCTTCTACATGCCGAGGAGCCTGTAGAACCGGGTGTAGTCGCCGCCATCTTCACTATCGCCGTCATCGTCACTCCCGTCCACCTTGCCGCCGCCGCCGTCTCTGCTACACCCCTGACCAGCGTCGCCGACGCGCGGGGGTTGGACGGCCCGGGCGCGTCCTCGTCACCACTGTCAAGGAAAATGCCGCCGCCTACCTGGCGTCCGCGGCGCCGAGCGGCGATCTCCTCGAAGGCGCGACGCTGACGCTCCATCTGCTCATGGACGTAGTCCGCCCTTGCCCATTTGAGGGCGGTCTCATCGGCGGCGGCCATGTCCACGTGCTCCTTCTTCACGAGGAGCAACCTCGGCTCGGTCTTCGGCCTGACGAGGCGGGAAGAAGAAGGAGAGGGGCGGCTGCCCTCGTTGATGACGAGGGTGCCGTCGCGGCTGTGGCGCCCGAGCGGTGTCTCCTGTGGCTCCGACTTGACAGGGCGGAGCACCGGCGATCCGAAGGACAGGGAGCAAGAGCCCGACGACGAGGAGGCCGCCATCTCCATTCGCCGCAACGTCCAAGAGCTCCCGCGACGGCGCGAGAGGGTGGAGGCGTCGGGTACTCCAAACGTTGCGTGTTGCCGGCCTCTATGTGCTCAAGGACAGCTTCGAGGGTGCGGCCGGGGACGCCCCACCATCGGCGCCGCCCCTCAGAGTTGTGACGGCCGCGGGGCTCGACGCCGTTCGTGGAGGCGTTCGAAGTACGCCGTCCACAGCGCTGTCGGGGGCGTACCTCGGCTCGTTCCACGCCTGCTCCGGCAGTGAGGACCGGATGCGCGCTATCTCGCCGCGCCGGGCAGCGCCGGTGGGCGGTGGTGGCACCGGGACTCCACCAGCGCTCAACTTTCATGTGCCCGGCACTGATGTCTACTACACAACCTTCTTCTTGTAGACGTTGTTGGGCCTCCAAGTGCAGAGGTTTGTAGGACAGTATAAAATTTCCCTCAAGTAGATGACCTAAGGTTTATCAATCCGTGGGAGGCGTAAGATGAAGATGGTCTCTCTCAAGCAACCCTGCAACCAAATAACAAAGAGTCTCTTGTGTCCCCAACACACCCAATACAATGGTAAATTGTATAGGTACACTAGTTCAGTGAAGAGATAGTGATACAAGTGCAATATGGATGGTAGATAAAGGTTTTTGTAATCTAAAAATATAAAAACAGCAAGGTAACTAATGATAAAAGTGAGCACAAATGGTATTGCAATGCGTTGAAACAAGGCCTAGGGTTCATACTTTCACTACTGCAAGTTCTCTCAACAATGATAACATAATTGGATCATATAACTATCCCTCAACATGCAACAAAGAGTCACTCCAAAGTCACTAATAGTGGAGAACAAACGAAGAGGTTATTGTAGGGTACGAAACCACCTCAAAGTTATCATTTCTGATCGATCTATTCAAGAGTCCGTAGTAAAAAAACATGAAGCTATTCTTTTCGTTCAATCTATCCTAGAGTTCGTACTAGAATAACACCTTAAGACACAAATCAACCAAAACTCTAATGTCACCTAGATACTCCAATGTCACCTCAAGTATCTGTGGGTATGATTATACGATATGCATCACACAATCTCAGATTCATCTATTCAACCAACACAAAGAACTTCAAAGAGTAGCCCAAAGTTTCTACCGGAGAGTCAAGACGAAAACGTGTGCCAACCCCTATGCATAAGTTCACGAGGTCACGGAACTCGCAAGTTGATCACCAAAACATACATCAAGTGGATCACGTGATATCCCATTGTCACCGCAGATAAGCACATGCAAGACATACATCAAGTGTTCTCAAATCTTTAAAGACTCAATCCGATAAGATAACTTCAAAGGGAAAACTCAATTCATTACAAGAGAGTAGAGGGGGAGAAACATCATAAGATCCAACTATAATAGCAAAGCTCGCGATACATCAAGATCATGCCAAATCAAGAACACGCGCGAGAGAGAGAGAGATCAAACACATAGCTACTGGTACATACCCTCAGCCCCGAGGGTGAACTACTCCCCCCTCGTCATGGAGAGTGCCGGGATGATGAAGATGGCCATCGGAGAGGGATTCCCCCTCCGGTAGGGTGCCAGAGCGGGTCTAGATTGGTTTTCAATGGCTACGGAGGCTTCTGGCGGCGGAACTCCCGATCTAGGTTTCTTTCTGGAAGTTTGGGGTTATATAAGAGGTGTTGGAGTCGGGAACAAGTCAGGGGGGTCCCCGAGGCGGCCACGAGGTAGGGGGCGTGCCCAGGGGGGTAGGGCGCGCCCCCACCCTCGTGGTGGCCTCGGGACTCTTCTGGCCCTTCTCCGGTACTCCATGGGCTTCTTCTGGTCCAAAAATGATCTCCGTGAAATTTCAGGTCAATTGGACTCCGTTTGATTTTCCTTTTCTGCGATACTCAAAAACAAGGAAAACAGAAACTGGCACTGGGCTCTAGGTTAATAGGTTAGTCCCAAAAATCATATAAAATAGCATATAAATGCATATAAAACATCCTAGATGGATAATATAATAGCATGGAATAATCAAAAGTTATAGATACGTTGGAGACGTATCAAGCATCCCCAAGCTTAATTCCTTCTCGTCCTTGAGTAGGTAAATGATAAAAACAGAATTTTTGACGTGGAATGCTACCTAACATATTTTTCAATATAATTCTCTTCATTGTGGCATGAATATTCAGATCCATAAGATTCAAGACAAAAGTTTAATATTGACATAAAAATAATAATACTTCTAGCATACTAATAAAGTAATCATGTCTTTTCAAAATAACATGGCCAAAGAAAGCTATCCCTACAAAATCATATAGTCTGGCTATGCTCTATCTTCATCACACAAAATATTTAGATCATGCACAATCCCGATGACATGCCAAGCAATTGTTTCATACTTTTGACGTTCTCAAACTTTTTCAATCTTCACGCAATACATGAGCGTGAGCCATGGACATAGCACTATAGGTGGAATAGAATGGTGATTGTGGAGAAGACAAGAAGGAGAAGATAGTCTCACATCAACTAGGCGTATCAACGGGCTATGGAGATGCCCATCAATAGATATCAATGTGAGTGAGTAGGGATTGCCATGCAATGGATGCACTAGAGCTATAAGTGTATGAAAGTTCAAAAAGAAACTAAGTGGGTGTGCATCCAACTCGCTTGCTCACGAAGACCTAGGGCATTTTGAGGAAGCCCATCATTGGAATATACAAGCCAAGTTCTATAATGAAAGATTCCCACTTGTATATGAAAGTGACAACATAGGAGACTCTCTATCATGAAGATCATGGTGCTACTTTGAAGGACAAGTGTGGTAAAAGGATAGTATCATTGCCCCTTCTCTCTTTTTCTCTCATTTTTTTTGTTTTTTGGGCCTTCTTTTTTATGGCCTTTTTTCTCTTTTTATTTTTATTTTTTTGGTCCAGAGTCTTATCCCGACTAGTGGGGGAATCATGGTCTCCATCATCCTTTCCTCCCATGGGACAATGGTCTAATAATGATGACCATCACACTTTTATTTACTTACAACTCAAGAATTACAACTCGATACTTAGAACAAAATATGACTCTATATGAATGCCTCCGGCGGTGTACCGGGATGTGCAATGACTCATGAGTGACATGTATGAAAGAATTATGAATGGTGGCTTTGCCACAAATACGATGTCAACTACATGATCATGCAAAACAATATGACAATGATGAAGCGTGTCATAATAAATGGAACGATGAAAAGTTGCATGGCAGTATATCTCGGAATGACTATGGAAATGCCATAATAGGTAGGTATGGTGGCTATTTTGAGGAAGGTAATGGTGGGTTTATGGTACCGGCGAAAGTTGCGCGGTACTAGAGAGGCTAGCAATGGTGGAAGGGTGAGAGTGCGTATAATCCATGGACTCAACATTAGTCATAAAGAACTCACATACTTATTGCAAAAATCTATTAGTTATCGAAACGAAGTACTACGCGCATGCTCCTAGGGGGATAGACTGGTAGGAAAAGATCATCGCTCGTCCCCGACCGCCACTCATAAGGAAGACAATCAAAAAATAAATCATGCTCCGACTTCATCACATAACGGTTCACCATACGTGCATGCTACGGGAATCACAAACTTTAACACAAGTATCTCTCAAATTCACAACTACTCAACTAGCATGACTCTAATGTCACCATCTTCATATCTCAAAACAATCATCAAGTATCAAACTTCTCGTAGTATTCAATGCACTTTATATAAAAGTTTTTATTACACCCATCTTGGACGCCTATCATATTAGGACTAATTTCATAACCAAAGAAAATTACCATGCTGTTCTAAAAGACTCTCAAAATAATATAAGTGAAGCATGAGAGTTCATCTATTTCTTTGAAATAAAACCACCACCATGCTCTAAAAGGATAAAAGTGAAGCACTAGAGCAAATGACAAACTACTCCGAAAGATATAAGTGAAGATCAATGAGTAGTTGAATAATTATGTAACTATGTGAAGACTCTCTAACATTTAAGAATTTCAGATCTTGGTATTTTATTCAAACAGCAAGCAAAGCAAAATAAAATAAAATGATGCTCCAAGCAAAACACATATCATGTGGTGAATAAAAATATAGCTCTAAGTAAAGTTACCGATGAACGAAGACGAAAGAGGGTATGCCATCCGGGGCATCCCCAAGCTTAGGCTCTTGGTTATACTTTAATATTACCTTGGGGTGCCATGGGCATCCCCAAGCTTAGGCTCTTGCCACTCCTTATTCCATAGTCTATCGAATCTTTACCCAAAACTTGAAAACTTCACAACACAAAACTTAACAGAAAACTCGTAAGCTCCGTTAGTATAAGAAAATAAATCACCACTTAGGTACTGTTGTGAACTCATTATAAATTCTATGGTTCATACCCTCTGATACTACTCACAGATTCATCAAAATAAGCAAACAACACAATGAAAACAGAATCTGCCAAATACAGAACAGTCTGTAGCAATCTATATCAAATGTATACTTATGTAACCCCAAAAATTATGAAATAAATTGATGGACGTGAGTAATTTGTCTATTAATCATCTGCAAAAAGAATCAATCTAAACGCACTCTCCCGTAAAAAATGGCAGCTAATCTCATGAGCGCAAAAGTTTCTGTTTGTTACAGCAAGATCGCAAAACTTCACCCAAGTCTTCCCAAAGGTTCTACTTGGCACAAACACTAATTAAAACATAAAACCACATATAAACAGAGGCTAGATGAATTATTCATTAGTAAACAGGAGCAAAAAGCAAAGAACAAAAATAAACTTGGGTTGCCTCCCAACAAGCGCTATCGTTTAACGCCCCTAGCTAGGCATGATGATTTCAATGATGCTCACATAAAAGATAAGAATTGAAACATAAAGAGAGCATCATGAAGAATATGACTAGCACACTTAAGTCTAATACACTTCCTATGCATAGGGATTTTATGAGCAAACAACTGATGGGAACAATAATCAACTAGCATAGGAGGGCAAAACAAGCATAACTTCAAAACTTTAAGCACATAGAGAGGAAACTTGATATTATTGCAATTCCTATGAGCATATATTCCTCCCTCATAATAATTCTCAGTAGCATCATGAATGAATTCAACAATATAAATATCACATAAAACATTCTTTTCATGAGCCACAAGCATAGAATTTTTACTACTCTCCACATAAGCAAGATTCTTCTCAATCGGAATAGTGGGAGTATCATAAGAAACTCGAATACTAAAAATTGTTTCCACATTAAAAGAGTAATGTTCATAAATAGGGTAATCATAATCATGAAAAGTTTTATAAATATAATCATCACTACTTTTTATAGCATAAGTGTCATCACAATAATCATCATAAGTAGCAACTTTGTTCTCATCATAATCAATTGAAACCTCTTCCAAGATAGTGGAATCATTACTAAATAAAGTCATGACCTCTCAAAATCCACTTTCATAATTGTCAAAATAAGATTCAACACCCTCTAAAATAGTGGGATCATTACTTCCTAAAGTTGACACTCTTCCAAACCCACTTTCATCAACATAACCATCATAAACAGGAGGCATGCTATCATCATAATAAATTTGCATATCAAAACTTGGGAGGTTAAATATATCATCTTCATGAAACATAGCATCCCCAAGTTTGGGACAAACATTAATTGGAGAAAATAAATTCTCAAACATGTCATTCTCATCAAACATAGCATCCCCAAGCTTGGGCCTTTTCATATCGTAAGCATAATCACTCTCATCATTAATAGTATGGATAGCACCAATAGTATAGCAATTATCATCATCCCAATGAGTAATAGGAGCAACATCATTTTGGGGGGATACCTTTTTACCTTTGCTTCTATGTCTTTCCTTTTTCTTCTTCGCATCATGTGTGGGTTTAACCCTCTTTTTGGAGCTCCTTATTAATGAGATTGGTTGTATAGAAGGCTCCTCCTCATTACCTGATTCATCATAAGAAAAAATAAGAGGATATTGGGAAATCTCTTCCCTTTCATTAGTATTCTCTTCATCTTCTAATTGTTTTCTTGACTTTACGTAATTGGCAATATAAGGATTTTCAATGCAATTCACCGCACAATACATATAAATTTCCTCTAGATCAAAATCAAGAACCTTATCAAGGGAAAATTCTGGAATATCCTTAGTTATACGTTTCATTTCTTCATAACCCATAAGCAAACTAAGTTCATTATGATACGCAAGGGAAATCAAGTCATCACAATTTTTGGACACGATTCGATCATGAAACAATTTGCATTGGATATTTAAATGATCACGTTCATTGCAAAGCTCACAAGGATGGCAAAGAAATTTTAAATCTTCAGCACGAGCATCTAGCCTTTCTTGCAACCATTTAGTTTCTAAATACTTATGCCTCTTGCAAAATCTATCTTCCCTATTTGGTGTGTACTTGCAAACTCTACGCACTCCACAAAAATTAACATGCTTATAAGAGACATTTTCATCATGACTAGTGCAATCATCATTAGTACTATGGGTATTCAAAGAGTTCATACTAACAATATTGCCATCATTCTCACCATTCAAAGATTTAGTGCCAAACATTCCAATGCATTCTTCTTCTAACACTTTGGCACAATTATCGGAATCCTTATTTTCATGAAAGACATTAAAAAGATGAAGCATATGAGGCACCCTCAATTCCATTTTTTTATAATTTTCTTTTATAAACTAAACTAGTGATAAAACAAGAAACAAAAAGAATTGATTGCAAGATCTAAAGATATACCTTCAAGCGCTAACCTCCCCGGCAAAGACGCTAGAAAAGAGCTTGATGTCTACTACACAACATTCTTCTTGTAGACATTGTTGGGCCTCCAAGTGCAGAGGTTTGCAGGGCAGTAGCAAATTTCCCTCAATTGGATGACCTAAGGTCTATCAATCCGTGGGAGGCGTAGGATGAAGATGGTCTCTCTCAAGCAACCCTGCAACCAAATAACAAAGAGTCTCTTGTGTCCCCAACACACCCAATACAATGGTAAATTGTATAGGTGCACTAGTTCAGCGAAGAGATAGTGATACAAGTGCAATATGGATGGTAGATAAAGGTTTTTGTAATCTAAAAATATAAAAACAGCAAGGTAACTAATGATAAAAGTGAGCACAAACGGTTTTGCAATGCATTGAAATAAGGCATAGGGTTCATACTTTCACTACTGCAAGTTCTCTCAACAATAATAACATAATTGGATCATATAACTATCCCTCAACATGCAACAAAGAGTCACTCCAAAGTCACTAATAGCATAGAACAAACGAAGAGATTATTGTAGGGTACGAAACCACCTCAAAGTTATCATTTCTGATCGATCTATTCAAGAGTCCGTAGTAAAAAAACATGAAGCTATTCTTTTCGTTCAATCTATCCTAGAGTTCGTACTAGAATAACACCTTAAGACACAAATCAACCAAAACCCTAATGTCACCTAGATACTCCAATGTCACCTCAAGTATCTGTGGGTATGATTATACGATATGCATCACACAATCTCAGATTCATCTATTCAACCAACACAAAGAACTTCAAAGAGTAGCCCAAAGTTTCTACCAGAGAGTCAAGACGAAAACGTGTGCCAACCCCTATGCATAAGTTCACGAGGTCACAGAACTCGCAAGTTGATCACCAAAACATACATCAAGTGGATCACGTGATATCCCATTGTCACCACAGATAAGCACATGCAAGACAAACATCAAGTGTTCTCAAATCCTTAAAGACTCAATCCGATAAGATAACTTCAAAGGGAAAACTCAATTCATTACAAGAGAGTAGAGGGGGAGAAACATCATAAGATCCAACTATAATAGCAAAGCTCGCGATACATCAAGATCGTGCCAAATCAAGAACACGAGAGAGAGAGAGAGAGATCAAACACATAGCTACTGGTACATACCCTCAGCCCCGAGGGTGAACTACTCCCTCCTCGTCATGGAGAGCACCGGGATGATGAAGATGGCCACCGGAGAGGGATTCCCCCCTCTAGCAGGGTGCTGGAACGGGTCTAGATTGGTTTTCGGTGTCTACGGAGGCTTCTGGCGGCGGAACTCCTGATCTAGGTTTCTTTCTGGAAGTTTGGGGTTATATAAGAGGTGTTGGAGTCGGGAACAAGCCTGGGGGTCCCCGAGGCGACCACGAGGTAGGGGGCGCGCCCCCACCCTCATGGTGGCCTTGGGACTCTTCTGGCCCATCTCCGGTACTCTGTGGGCTTCTTCTGGTCCAAAAATGATCTCCGTGAAATTTCAGGTCAATTGGACTCCGTTTGGTTTTCCTTTTCTACGATACTCAAAAACAAGGAAAAAACCAGAAACTGGCACTGGGCTCTAGGTTAATAGGTTAGTCCCAAAAAATCATATAAAATAGCATATAAATGCATATAAAACATCCTAGATGGATAATATGATAGCATGGAACAATCAAAAATTATAGATATGTTGGAGACGTATCAGGCACCTGCATGTCCGGTGGTGCTAGGTAGTCGTCCTCGTAGAGGAGTTGCGACTCGTCCTCTTGCAGGTGACGACGGCCGAAGCCGTTGGCCGCGCACCGTTGCCTGGATAACACTCGACCATGCTCACTGGCGGGATAGAGAGGGGGAGGAAAGGCGCGCTCGCTCGATCATGAGGGGCGTCGGCGGTGAAAGGGGAAGATAGTTTCTGCGGTGATGGAGTGTGTGCTCACCGGCGATGGAGGGGCGGCTTTTTAAGGTCGGGCTTGGGAGCTGAGAGGGCGGCCGACATGCGTACGCGTGGCGGGATCAGGTGGGATGCACGTCGTGGCACCTTCACTGCATCGTTCGTGAGGCATCAATGGAGGCTGGCCGGTGCGGCAGCACGACAACCTTCGCATTGATTCCTGCGGGAACCGAGGCGATGTGGACAACGATGCGCCGGGGTCGCTGACTCGGCGTTCCCACCGGGATTTCGCACCAAAAATGCTTCAACTAGCGCCCCCAGTGTGCCGGTTTCGGCTGGGTCCGCCGGCGCCAAAATCGGGCCTAACTGGCGAAAATTGGGCTTCTGGGGCTGCGACTAGGCCATTTGTTTATCGTCGACGCTAAAAAAGGGCCTTGGGGGCCTGTTGGGGGCTCGGTTGGAGATGCTCTAACTGGCTACAAGGTGCGAAGCTATATTAGCATGTCTTAGAGCATCTACAGTCACATATGGTAAATCCGGCCCCTCAAACGCCTGCAGACGCACCTGGGCGCATCCGCGGACAGTGACCGGGAACACCTGAAATTTTAGTTGTTGCATCCTGACATTTCATACTCGATTCTTATATCCATACAAAGACATGTAAAAAGAAGTATAACCTATGTACTATGTCGATCCTAGCTACTCCTTGTCGGAGATCACGACGATCTCCGTGCCCTGCTCTGGCAGCATGGGCGACAGCTGTAGCTCCGGCTACTCTGCTCCGGCCTCCTCCGCCTCTATCTCCGCATCGAGTTTGGCAAAGAGCGCGTCGGACTCCGACTGCTCCCGCCTGAGGAATTCCCGGTTAGCCTCCACATAGGCCTCATCCTGGATGGACTCCAGGATGGCCTGCTGCTCGGCCATCTCGTCGGATTGGGTGGCGGTGAACTCCACCTCCGCCTGCTCCATGTTGAAGGCTGGCAGTTGCTGGTCCGGATCCTCCACCTCCATCAGAGCCATCTCCTCCCCCTCCTCTTTTTCGTGGCTGCTCCTCCTCCTTCGGCTCCGGCGAGTCTACAGGCAGGCCGACAGCGATGTGGGCGGCGCGCACGGCTTGCCTCGCTCGGATCTCCTGCTGGATCTCATAGCAACGCTCCGGCGTCAGCATGGCGTAGTAGGTGATCTTGTTCCAGACCATGGCGGAGTACCAGAGCGTGGGCGCAGCGTCCGACCATGGGCATAGCGCCGGAGTGGGAGAGGGAGGAGGTGGATGAGCTCGGACTGGCAGCACGGAGAGGGGGAGGGGGTGGGTTAGGGTTGCGAGACGTCGGCCGACTTAAATAGCCGGATTTGGTCTTGGGCGACGAGCGGGAGTGGTGCCACGCGAAGTTCACACCATGGAGACGGACGCAACATTAGTTGCACCGCCGGGTTTCCGGGCGTTTCCGCATGGGACCCCACTATCAGACCGGCATAGCGGGCGTGCCCAGGCTCCCCCACATCCACCCCATATTTGGGCTGGATATGGGGGCCGGTGTCGGTCAGCCTGGGTCAATCCTGACCGGCCAGTGATCACGCCGCCTGGTCGGGCGTATGATGTGGGTTTGAGAGGTTCGGCTGTAGATGCTCTTAGGTTTGAATGTCAGGACACTATCTTTTTGGAAGTACTGCATTTTACAGCTCTATACTTAACTTTTGGATGAGACTTCAGTACAGATCTATACTGAAATTGCCAATATATTTTGGTAAGTACTGCATTTTACATTTCTGTACCAAATTTGTGGATGAAACTTCAGTACAGCTCTTTGCTGAATTTTTGGATGAAACTTCAGTACAACTCTGTACTGAATATTTGGATGAAACTGGAGTACCAAAATTTTCATCAAAAGGACATTATAGTTTTGTACTGAGTTTAACCATGAAATTATCACAAAGAAAGTAGCTCAGTACTGAAATTTAGAACTGAAATTCAGTATAGATTCGTATTGAATTCAACATGAACTTTTTGCACACAGTGACCGTCATCATGAACCAGACATATGCATACTGAATATCAACCAATGCACACCTACTGATTATGAGCAGCTGATACGTCCATTTTGCATCATGCTTTTATATCAATATTTATTGCATTATGGACTGTTATTACACATTATGTCACAATACTTATGCCTATTCTTTCTTATTTTACAAGGTTTACATAAAGAGGGAGAATGCCGACAACTGGGATTCTGGGCTGGAAAAGGAGCAAATATTAGAGACCTATTCTGCGCAGCTCCAAAAGTCCTGAAACTTCACGGAAGATGTTTCCCAAATATATAAAAAATACTGAGAGCAAGAACTTCACCAGGGGGGCACACCCTACCCACGAGGGTGGGGGGCGCGCCCTACCCCCCTGGGCGCGCCCCCTACCTCGTGGGCCCCCTGGTGGCCCTCCGGTGGCCATCTTATGCTATCTGGAGTCTTTCGATGGGAAAAAAATCATAATCCATGTTCTCGGACGAAAATCCGCTGCCATGAGGCAGAACCTTCGCGGAACCAATCTAGGGCTCTGGCGGAGCTGTTCTGCCGGAGAAACTTCCCTCCCGGAGGGGGAAATCATCGTCATCGTCATCACAAACGCTCCTCTCATGAGGGGAGGGCAATCTCCATCAACATCTTCATCAGCACCATCTCATCTCAGAACCCTAGTTCATCTCTTGTATCCAATTCTTGTCTCTAAGTCCGGGATTGGTGCTAGTAGGTTGCTAGTAGTGTTAATTACTCCTTGTAGTTGATGCTAGTTGGTTCAATTGGTGGAAGATCATATGTTCAGATCCTATATGCATATTAATACCCCTCTGATTATGAACATGTTTATGCTTTGTGAGTAGTTACTTTTGTTCCAGAGGACATGGGAGAAGTCTTGCTATTAGTAGTCGTGTGAATTTGGTATTCGTTCGATATTTTGATGAGATGTATGTTGTCTCTCCTCTAGTGGTGTTATGTGAATGTCGACTACATGACACTTCACCATTATTTGGGCCTAGAGGAAGGCATTGGGAAGTAATAAGTAGATGATGGGTTGCTAGAGTGACAGAAGCTTAAACCCTAGTTTATGCGTTGCTTCGTAAGGGGCTGATTTGGATCCATATGTTTCATGCTATGGTTAGGTTTACCTTAATACTTTTGTTGTAGTTGTGGATGCTTGCAATAGAGGTTAATCATAAGTGGGATGCTTGTCCAAGTAAGGACAGTACCCAAGCACCGGTCCACCCACATACGAAATTATCAAAGTACCGAATGCGAATCATATGAACGTGATGAAATCTAGCTTGACGATATTCTCATGTGTCCTCGGGAGCGCTTTACATAATATAAGAGTTTGTCCAGGCTTGTCCTCTGCTACAAAAAGGATTGGGCCACCTTGCTGCACTTTATTTACTTTTGTTACTTGTTGCTCGTTACAAATTATCTTATCACAAAACTATCTGTTACCACTTATTTCAGTACTTGCAGAGAATACCTTGCTGGAAACCGCTTATCATTTCCTTCTGCTCCTCATCGGGTTCGACACTCTTACTTATCGAAAGGACTATGATAGATCCCCTATACTTGTGGGTCATCAAGACTCTTTTTTGGTGCCGTTGCCGGGGAGTGAAGTGCCTTTGGTAGGTGGAATTTGGTAAGGAAAAATTTATATAGTGTGCAGAAATTGTTGGGGAACGTAGTAATTTCGAAAATTTTCCTACGCACACGCAAGATCATGGTGATGCATAGCAACGAGGGGGAGAGTGTTGTCTACGTACCAACGCAGACCGACTGCGGAAGCGATCACACAACGTAGAGGAAGTAGTCGTACGTCTTCTTCCCGATCCAACCGATCCAAGCACCGTTACTCCGGCACCTCCGAGTTCTTAGCACACGTTCAGCTCGATGACAATCCTCGGGCTCCGATCCAGCAAAGCGTCGAGGAAGAGTTTCGTCAGCACAACGGCGTGGTGACGATCTTGATGTACTACCGACGCAGGGCTTCGCCTAAGCTCTACAACGATATGACCGAGGTGGAATTTGGTGGCAGGGGGCACCGCACACGGCTAAGGAACGATCAACAATGATCAACTTGTGTGTCTATGGGGTGCCCCCTGCCCCCGTATATAAAGGAGCAGGGGGAGGGGTTCGGCCGGCTAGGGAGAGGGGCGCAGGAGGAGTCCTACTCCTACCGGGAGTAGGACTCCCCCCCCCCCCAATCCTATTCCTAATAGGATTCTTCCAAAGAGAAGAGAGAAAGAGGGGGCCGGCCCCTTCTCCTAGTCCTAATAGGACTAGGGAAGGGGGGGAGGCGCGCAGCCCTTGTGGGCAGCCCCTTTCACTTTTCCACTAAGGCCCAATAGGCCCATTTGCCTCCCGGGGGGTTCCGGTAACCCTCCCGGTATTCCGGTAAAATCCCGATTTCATCCGGAACACTTCCGATGTCCAAACATAGGCTTCCAATATATCAATCTTTACGTCTCGACCATTTCGAGACTCCTCGTCATGTCCGTGATCACATCCGGGACTCCGAACAACCTTCGGTACATCAAAATGCATAAACTCATAATAATTGTCATCATAACGTTAAGCGTGCGGACCCTACGGTTCGAGAACAATGTAGACATGACCGAGACATGTCTCCGGTCAATAACCAATAGCAGGACCTGGATGCCCATATTGGCTCCTACATATTCTACGAAGATCTTTATCGGTCAGACCGCATAACAACATACGTTGTTCTCTTTGTCATCGGTATGTTACTTGCCCGAGATTCGATCGTCGGTATCCAATACCTAGTTCAATCTCGTTATTGGCAAGTCTCTTTACTCGTTCCGTAATACATCATCTCATAACTAACATCTTAGTTATTATGCTTGCAAGGCTTATGTGATGTGTATTACCGAGAGGGCCCAAAGATACCTCTCCGACAATCGGAGTGACAAACCCTAATCTCGAAATACGTCAACCCAACATCTACCATTGGAGACACCTGTAATACTCCTTTATAATCACCCAGTTACGTTGTGACGTTTGGTAGTACCCAAAGTGTTCCTCCGGTAAACGGGAGTTGCATAATCTCATAGTTATAGGAACATGTATAAGTCATGAAGAAAGCAATCGCAACATACTAAACGATCGGGTGCTAAGCTAATGGAATGGGTCATGTCAATCAGATCATTCAACTAATGATGTGACCTCGTTAATTAAATAACAACTCTTTGTTCATGGTTAGGAAACATAACCATCTTTGATTAACGAGCTAGTCAAGTAGAGGCATACTAGTGACACTCTGTTTGTCTATGTATCCACACATGTATTATGTTTCCGGTTAATACAATTCTAGCATGAATAATAAACATTTATCATGATATAAGGAAATAAATAATAACTTTATTATTGCCTCTAGGGCATATTTCCTTCGGTCTCCCACTTGCACTAGAGTCAATAATCTAGATTACACAGTAATGATTCTAACACCCATGGAACCTTGGTGCTGATCATGTTTTGCTCGTGGAAGAGGCTTAGTCAACGGGTCTGCAATATTCAGATCCGTATGTATCTTGCAAATCTCTATGTCTCCCACCTGGACTAAATCCCGGATGGAGTTGAAGCGTCTCTTGATGTGTTTGGTCCTTTTGTGAAATCTGGATTCCTTTGCCAAAGCAATTGCACCAGTATTGTCACAAAAGATTTTCATTGGACCCGATGCACTAGGTATGACACCTAGATCGGATATGAACTCCTTCATCCAGACTCCTTCGTTCGCTGCTTCCGAAGCAGCTATGTATTCCGCTTCACATGTAGATCCCGCTATGATGCTTTGTTTAGAACTGCACCAACTGACAGCTCCACCGTTTAAAGTAAACATGTATCCGGTTTGCGATTTAGAATCGTCCGGATCAGTGTCAAAGCTTGCATCAACGTAACCTCTTACGGTGAGCTCTTTGTCACCTCCATATACGAGAAACATATCCTTAGTCCTTTTCAGGTATTTCAGGATGTTCTTGACCGCTGTCCAGTGATCCACTCCTGGATTACTTTGGTACCTCCCTGCTAAACTTATAGCAAGGCACACATCAGGTCTGGTACACAGCATTGCATACATGATAGAGCCTATGGCTGAAGCATAGGGAACATCTTTCATTTTCTCTCTATCTTCTGCAGAGGTCGGGCATTGAGTCTGACTCAACTTCACACCTTGTAACACAGGCAAGAACCCTTTCTTTGCTTGATCCATTTTGAACTTCTTCAAAATCTTGTCAAGGTATGTGCTTTGTGAAAGTCCAATTAAACGTCTTGATCTATCTCTATAGATCTTTATGCCTAATATGTAAGCAGCTTCCCCGAGGTCTTTCATCGAAAAACTTTTATTCAAGTATCCCTTTATGCTATCCAGAAATTCTATATCATTTCCAATCAGCAATATGTCATCCACATATAATATCAGAAATGCTACAGAGCTCCCACTCACTTTCTTATATATACGGGCTTCTCCAAAAGTCTGTATAAAGCCAAATGCTTTGATCACACTATCAAAGCGTTTATTCCAACTCCGAGATGCTTGCACCAGTCCATAAATGGATCGCTGGAGTTTGCATACTTTGTTAGCTCCCTTTGGATCGACAAAACCTTCTGGTTGCATCATATACAACTCTTCTTCCAGAAATCCATTCAGGAATGCAGTTTTGACATCCATCTGCCATATTTCATAATCATAAAATGCGGCAATTGCTAACATGATTCTGACGGATTTAAGCATCGCTACGGGTGAGAAGGTCTCATCGTAGTCAACCCCTTGAACTTGTCGAAAACCTTTTGCGACAAGTCGAGCTTTATAGACAGTAATATTACCGTCAGCGTCAGTCTTTTTCTTGAAGATCCATTTATTCTCAATTGCTTGCCGATCATCGGGCAAGTCAACCAAAGTCCATACTTTGTTCTCATACATGGATCCCATCTCAGATTTCATGGCCTCAAGCCACTTTGCGGAATCTGGGCTCAACATCGCTTCTTCATAGTTCGTAGGTTCATCATGATCTAGTAGCATGACTTCCAGAACTGGATTACCGTACCACTCTGGTGCGGATCTCACTCTCGTTGATCTACGTGGTTCAGTAGTATCTTGTCCTGAAGTTTCATGATCATCATCATTAGCTTCCTCTCTTATTGGTATAGGGGTCGCAGAAACAGTTTTCTGTGATGTACTATTTTCCAACAAGGGAGCAGGTACAGTTACCTCGTCAAGTTCTACTTTCCTCCCACTCACTTCTTTCGAGAGAAACTCCTTCTCTAGAAATGATCCATTCTTAGCAACGAATGTCTTGCCTTCGGATCTGTGATAGAAGGTATACCCAACAGTTTCCTTTGGGTATCCTATGAAGACACACTTCTCCGCCTTGGGTTCGAGCTTATCAGGTTGAAGCTTTTTCACATAAGCATCGCAGCCCCAAACTTTAAGAAACGACAACTTTGGTTTCTTGCCAAACCATAGTTCATAAGGCGTCGTCTCAACGGATTTTAATGGTGCCCTATTTAACGTGAATGCGGCCGTCTCTAAAGCATAACCCCAAAACGATAGCGGTAAATCAGTAAGAGACATCATAGATCGCACCATATCTAGTAAAGTACGATTACGACGTTCGGACACACCATTACGCTGTGGTGTTCCGGGTGGCGTGAGTTGCGAAACTATTCCACAATTTTTCAAATGTACACCAAACTCGTAACTCAAATATGCTCCTCCACGATCAGATCGTAGAAACTTTATTTTCTTGTTACAATGATTTTCAACTTCACTCTGAAATTCCTTGAACTTTTCAAATGTTTCAGACTTATGTTTCATTAAGTAGATATACCCATATCTGCTTAAATCATCTGTGAAGGTGAGAAAATAACGATATCCGCCACGAGCCTCAATATTCATCGGACCACATACATCGGTATGTATGATTTCCAATAAATCTGTTGCTCTCTCCATAGTACCGGAGAACGGTGTTTTAGTCATCTTGCCTATGAGGCACGGTTCTCAAGTACCAAGTGATTCATAATCAAGTGGTTCCAAAAGCCCATCAGTATGGAGTTTCTTCATGCGCTTTACACCGATATGACCTAAACGGCAGTGCCACAAATAAGTTGCACTATCATTATCAACTCTGCATCTTTTGGCTTCTACATTATGAATATGTGTATCACTACTATCGAGATTCAACAAGAATAGACCACTCTTCAAAGGTGCATGACCATAAAAGATATTACTCATATAAATAGAACAACCATTATTCTCTGATTTAAATGAATAACCATCTCGCATTAAACAAGATCCAGATATAATGTTCATGCTCAACGCTGGCACCAAATAACAATTATTTAGGTCTAATATTAATCCCGAAGGTAGATGTAGAGGTAGCGTGCCGACCGCGATCACATCGACTTTGGAACCGTTTCCCACGCGCATCGTCACCTCGTCCTTTGCTAGCGTCCGCTTATTCCGTAGTCCCTGTTTCGAGTTGCAAATATTAGCAACAGAACCAGTATCAAATACCCAGGTGCTACTGTGAGCTCTAGTAAGGTACACATCAATAACATGTATATCACATATACCTTTGTTCACCTTGCCATCCTTCTTATCCGCCAAATACTTAGGGCAGTTCCGCTTCCAGTGACTAGTCTGCTTGCAGTAGAAGCACTCAGTTTCAGGCTTAGGTCCAGACTTGGGTTTCTTCTCCTGAGCAGCAACTTGCTTGCTGTTCTTCTTGAAGTTTCCCTTCTTCTTCCCTTTGCCCTTTTTCTTGAAACTAGTGGTTTTGTTAACCATCAACACTTGATGCTCCTTCTTGATTTCTACCTCCGCAGCTTTCAGCATTGCGAAGAGCTCGGGAATAGTCTTGTTCATCCCTTGCATATTATAGTTCATCACGAAGCTCTTGTAGCTTGGTGGCAGTGATTGGAGAATTCTGTCAATGACGCAATCATCTGGAAGATTAACTCCCATCTGAATCAAGTGATTATTATACCCAGACATTTTGAGTATATGCTCACTGACAGAACTGTTCTCCTCCATCTTGCAGCTATAGAACTTATTGGAGACTTCATATCTCTCAATTCGGGCATTTGCTTGAAATATTAACTTCAACTCCTGGAACATCTCGTATGCTCCATGACATTCAAAACGTCGTTGAAGTCCCGATTCTAAGCCGTAAAGCATGGCACACTGAACTATCGAGTAGTCATCAGCTTTGCTCTGCCAGACGTTCATAACATCTGGCGTTGCTCCAGCAGCAGGCCTGGCACCCAGCGGTGCTTCCAGGACGTAATTCTTCTGTGCAGCAATGAGGATAATCCTCAGGTTACGGACCCAGTCCGTGTAATTGCTACCATCATCTTTCAACTTTGCTTTCTCAAGGAACGTATTAAAATTCAACGGAACAACAGCACGAGCCATCTATCTACAATCAACATAAACAAGCAAGATACTATCAGGTACTAAGTTCATGATAAGTTTAAGTTCAGTTAATCAAATTACTTAGGAACTCCCACTTAGATAGACATCCCTCTAATCCTCTAAGTGATCACGTGATCCAAATCAACTAAACCATAACCGATCATCACATGAGATGGAGTAGTTTTCAATGGTGAACATCGTCATGTTGATCATATCTACTATATGATTCACGCTCGACCTTTCGGTCTCTGTGTTCCGAGGCCATATCTGCATATGCTAGGCTCGTCAAGTTTAACCTGAGTATTCTGCGTGTGCAAAACTGGCTTGCACCCGTTGTAGATGGACGTAGAGCTTATCACACCCGATCATCACGTGGTGTCTGGGCACGACGAACTTTGGCAACGGTGCATACTCAGGGAGAACACTTCTTGATAATTTAGTGAGAGATCATCTTATAATGCTACCATCAATCAAAGTAAGATAAGATGCATAAAAGATAAACATCACATGCAATCAATATAAGTGATATGATATGGCCATCATCATCTTGTGCTTGTGATCTCCATCTCCGAAGCACCGTCATGATCACCATCGTCACCGGCGCGACACCTTGATCTCCATCGTAGCATCGTTGTCGTCTCACCAACTTATGCTTCTACGACTATCGCTACCGCTTAGTGATAAAGTAAAGCATTACAGGGCGATTGCATTGTATACAATAAAGCAACAACCATATGGCTCCTGTTAGTTGCCGATAACTCGGTTACAAAATATGATCATCTCATACAATAAAATATAGCATCATGCCTTGACCATATCACATCACAACATGCCCTGCAAAAACAAGTTAGACGTCCTCTACTTTGTTGTTGCAAAGTTTTACGTGGCTGCTATGGGCTGAGCAAGAACCGTTCTTACCTACGCATCAAAACCACGACGATAGTTCGTCAAGTTAGTGTTGTTTTAACCTTCAGAAGGACCGGGCGTAGCCACACTTGGTTCAACTAAAGTTGGAGAAACTGACACCCGCCAGCCACCTGTGTGCAAAGGACGTCGGTAGAACCAGTCTCGCGTTTAGCAATAAAGTAAAGCATTACATCGCGATTGCATTGCATACAATAAAGCGACAACCATATGGCTCCTGCCAGTTGCCGATAACTTGGTTACAAAACATGATCATCTCATACAATAAAATCAGCATCATGCCTTGACCATATCACATCACAACATGCCCTGCAAAAACAAGTTAGACGTCCTCTACTTTGTTGTTGCAAGTTTTACGTGGCTGCTACGGGCTTAAGTAAGAACTCATCTCACCCATCAAAACCACAACGATAGTTTGTCAAATAGACTCCGTTTTAACCTTCTCAAGGACCGGGCGTAGCCACACTCGGTTCAACTAAAGTTGGAGAGACAGTCTTCCGCAAGCCATCTGTGTGCATAGCACGTCGAGGGAACCGGTCTCGCGTAAGAGTACGCGTAAGGTTGGTCCGGATCGTCTCGTCCAACAATACCGCCGAACCAAAGTATGACATGCTGGTAGGCAGTATGACTTGTATCGCCCACAACTCACTTGTGTTCTACTCATGCAAATAATATCAAACCATAAAAACCTAGGCTCGGATGCCACTGTTGGGGAACGTAGTAATTTCGAAAATTTTCCTACGCACACGCAAGATCATGGTGATGCATAGCAACGAGGGGGAGAGTGTTGTCTACGTACCAACGCAGACCGACTGCGGAAGCGATCACACAACGTAGAGGAAGTAGTCGTACGTCTTCTTCCCGATCCAACCGATCCAAGCACCGTTACTCCGGCACCTCCGAGTTCTTAGCACACGTTCAGCTCGATGACGATCCTCGGGCTCCAATCCAGCAAAGCGTCGAGGAAGAGTTCCGTCAGCACAACGGCGTGGTGACGATCTTGATGTACTACCGACGCAGGGCTTCGCCTAAGCTCTACAATGATATGACCGAGGTGGAATTTGGTGGCAGGGGGCACCGCACAATGCTAAGGAACGATCAACAATGATCAACTTGTGTGTCTATGGGGTGCCCCCTGCCCCCGTATATAAAGGAGCAGGGGGAGGGGTTCGGCCGGCTAGGGAGAGGGGCGCAGGAGGTGCAATATTCCTAATAGGATTCCCCCCCCCCCCCCAATCCTATTCCTAATAGGATTCTTCCAAAGAGAAGAGAGAAAGAGGGGGCCGGCCCCTTCTCCTAGTCCTAATAGGACTAGGGAAGGGGGGGGGAGGCGCGCAGCCCTTGTGGGCAGCCCCTTTCACTTTTCCACTAAGGCCCAATAGGCCCATTTGCCTCCCGGGGGGTTCCGGTAACCCTCCCGGTATTCCGGTAAAATCCCGATTTCATCCGGAACACTTCCGATGTCCAAACATAGGCTTCCAATATATCAATCTTTACGTATCGACCATTTCGAGACTCCTCGTCATGTCCGTGATCACATCCGGGACTCCGAACAACCTTCGATACATCAAAATGCATAAACTCATAATAACTGTCATCGTAACGTTAAGCGTGCGGACCCTACGGTTCGAGAACAATGTAGACATGACCGAGACATGTCTCCGATCAATAACCAATAGCGGGACCTGGATGCCCATATTGCCTCCTACATATTCTACGAAGATCTTTATCGGTCAGATCGCATAACAACATACGTTGTTCCCTTTGTCATTGGTATGTTACTTGCCCGAGATTCGATCGTCGGTATCCAATACCTAGTTCAATCTCGTTACTGGCAAGTCTCTTTACTCGTTCCGTAATACATCATCTCATAACTAACATCTTAGTTATTATGCTTGCAAGGCTTATGTGATGTGTATTACCGAGAGGGCCCAGAGATACCTCTCCGACAATCGGAGTGACAAACCCTAATCTCAAAATACGCCAACCCAACATCTACCATTGGAGACACCTGTAATACTCCTTTATAATCACCCAGTTATTGTGATGTTTGGTAGTACCCAAAGTGTTCCTCCGGTAAACGGGAGTTGCATAATCTCATAGTTATAGGAACATGTATAAGTCATGAAGAAAGCAATAGCAACATACTAAACGATCCGGTGCTAAGCTAATGGAATGGGTCATGTCAATCAGATCATTCAACTAATGATGTGACCTCGTTAATCAAATAACAACTCTTTGTTCATGGTTAGGAAACATAACCATCTTTGATTAACGAGCTAGTCAAGTAGAGGCATACTAGTGACACTCTGTTTGTCTATGTATTCACACATGTATTATGTTTCCGGTTAATACAATTCTAGCATGAATAATAAACATTTATCATGATATAAGGAAATAAATAATAACTTTATTATTGCCTCTAGGGCATATTTCCTTCAGAAATTTGCTGTCACTTGTTACCATGGAAAGTAATCCTCTGAGGGCTTGTTCGGGGTATCTTCACCCCGACCAGTAGAGCAAAGAGTTGCTCCTCAACCTACTGAAAATGAAAATGAAAATGAAAATGCTTGCTTTGAAGTTCCTTCAGGTATGATAGAAAAACTTCTAGCTAATCGTTTTTAGGAGATGGAACAAATCATCCTGATGAACATATGATATATGTGGATGAAGTTTGTGGATTATTTAAGCTTGCAGGTGTACCCGGAGGTGTTGTTAAGAAGAAGGTCTTCCCTTTATGTTTGAGGGGAGATGCATCGACATGGTATAGGCTATGTGATGATATGGGGTCTTGGAAATACAAACGATTGAAATTGGAATTTGGTCAGAAGTTTTATCCTATGCATCTTGTTCATCGTGATCGCAATTATATATATAATTTTTGGCCTTGCGAAGGAGAAAGCATCGCTCAAGCTTGGGGGAGGCTTAAATCAATGTTATATTCATGCCCCAATCATGAGCTCTCAAGAGAAATGATTATTCAATTTTTTTTGCTCGGCTTTCTAGTAACAATTGCACCATGCTTGATACTCCTTGTGCTGGCTCTTTTATGATGAAGACTATTGAATTCAAATGGGATTTATTGGAAAGAATTAAACGCAACTCTGAAGATTGGGACCTCGACAATGGTAAGGAGTCAGGTATGACACCTAGTTTTGATTGTGTTAAATCTTTTATGGATACCAATATTTTTTGTAAATTTAGCACTAAATATGGACTTGACTCTGAGATAGTAGCTTCTTTCTGTGAATCTTTTGCTGCTTATGTTGATCTCCCCAAGGAGAATTGGTTTAAATATCATCCTCCCATAGAAGTAAAAGTAGCTGCACCTATTAAAGTTGAAGAAAAGACTATCACTTATAATAATCCTATTGTTCCTACTTCTTATGTTGAGAAACCACCTTTCCCTGTTAGGATAAAGGATCATGCTAAAGCTTCAACTGTGGTTCGTAAAAGCAATATTAAAACATATACACCTTCTGAGCAAGTTAAAGTTGAACCTAATATTGCTATTGTTAAAGATCTCTTGTCTGATAATATTGATGGGCATGTTATTTATTTCTGTGATGAAACTGCTAGAATTGCTAAACCCTGTGATAAAGATAAACCTAGACCTGTGGTAGGCATGCCTATTATTTCTGTTAAAATAGGAGATCATTGTTATCATGGCTTATGTGATATGGGTGCTAGTGCTAGGTATTTCCTTATACAAAGAAGTTATGCATGATATTGCACCTGCTGAGATGGAAGATATTGATATCACAATTAAACTTGCCAATAGAGATACTATTTCACCAATGGGAATTGTTAGAGATGTTGAAGTCTTGTGTGGGAAAACTAAATATCCTGCTGATTTTCTTGTTCTTGGTTCCCCACAAGATAGCTTTTGTCCCATTATATTTGGTAGACTCTTCCTAAATACTGTTAATGCTACCATAGATTGCAAAAGGGATGTTGTTACTATCGGTTTAGATGATATGACTCATGAATTTAATTTTTCTAAATTTAGTAGACAACACTATGAAGAAGAATTACCTAGTAAGGATGAAATTATTGGTCTTGCTTCTATTGCCATACCTCCTAGTGATAACAATATTTGCTAGACCATGAAAATGACATGTTCATGAATGAAAGAAGGGAATTAGATGAAGTATTCTTTAAACAGGAACCTATTCTGAAAAACAATTTACCTATTGAAATCCTAGGGGATCCTCCTCCATCCAAGGGTGATCCCGTATTTGAGCTTAAACCGTTACTTGATACTCTTAAATATGCTTATCTTGATGAGAAAAAGATATATCATGTTATTATTAGTGCTAACCTTTCAGAACATGAAGAAGAGAGATTATTGAAAACTCTGAAGAAGCACCACGCTGCTATTGGGTATACTCTTGATGATCTTAAGGGCATTAGTCCCACTCTATGTCAACATAAAATTAATTTGAAAGAAGATGCTAAACCAGTTCATGATCATCAACGCTGGCTGAATCCTAAAATGAAAGAAGTGGTAAGAAAGGAGATAGTAAAGCTCCTTGAGGCAGGTATAATTTATCCCGTTGCTGATAGTCAGTGGGTAAGCCATGTCCATTGTGTCCCTAAGAAGGGAGGTATCACTGTTGTTCCTAATGATAAAGATGAACTGATTCCTCAAAGAATTATTACAGGTTATAGGATGGTAATTGATTTCCACAAATTAAATAAGGCTACTAAAAAAGATCATTACCCCTTACCTTTTATCAATCAAATGCTAGAAAGATTGTCCAAACATACACATTTTTGCTTTCTAGATGGTTATTCTGGTTTCTCCCAAATACCCGTGTCAGCCAAAGATCAATTAAAGACTACTTTTACATGCCCTTTTGGTACTTTTGCTTATAGACATATGCCTTTTGGTTTATGTAATGCACCTGCTACCTTTCAAAGATGCATGGTGGCTATATTCTCTGACTTCTGTGAAAAGATTTGTGAGGTTTTCATGGACGACTTTTCCGTCTATGGATCTTCTTTTGATGATTTCTTGAGCAACCTTGATCGAGTTTTGCAGAGATGTGAAGAAACTAATATTGTCTTGAATTGGGAAAAGTGCTACTTTATGGTTAATGAAGGTATTGTCTTGGGGCATAAAGTTTCTGAAAGAGGTATTGAAGTTGATAAAGCCAAGGTTGATGCTATTGAAAAGATGCCATGTCCCAAGGACATCAAAGGTATAAGAAGTTTCCTTGGTCATGCCGGTTTTTATAGGAGGTTCATTAAGGACTTCTCAAAAAATTCCCGGCCTTTGACTAATTTATTACAGAAAGATATACCATTTGTCTTTGATGATGATTGTGTAGAAGCATTTGAAATACTTAAGAAAGCATTGATTTCTGCACCTATTGTTCAGTGACCTGATTAGAATTTACCCTTTGAAATTATGTGTGATGCTAGTGATTATGCTGTAGGTGCTGTTCTAGGACAAAGAGTTGATAAGAAACTAAATTTTATTCAATATTCTAGTAAAACTCTATACAATGCTCAAAGAAATTATGCTACTACTGAAAAAGAATTCTTAGCAGTTGTATTTTCTTGTGATAAGTTTAGACCTTATATTGTTGATTCTAAAGTAACTATTCACACTGATCATGCTGCTATTAAATATCTTATGGAAAAGAAAGATGCTAAACCTAGACTTATTAGATGGGTTCTCTTGCTACAAGAATTTGATTTGCATATTGTTGATAGAAAAGGAGCTGAGAACCCCGTTGCAGACAACTTGTCTAGGTTAGAAAATGTGCTTGATGACCCACTACCTATTGATGATAGCTTTCCTGATGAGAAATTAAATGTCATAAATGCCTCTTATACTGCTCCATGGTATGCTGATTATGCTAATTACATGGTTGCTAAGTGTATACCACCTAGTTTCACATACCAGCAAAAGAAAAAGTTCTTCTATGATTTGAGGCATTACTTTTGGGATGACCCACGTCGTTATAAAGAAGGAGTGGATGGTGTTATTAGACGTTGTGTACTTGAGCATGAACAGGAACAGATCCTACGCAAGTGTCACTCCGAAGCTTATGGAGGACACCATGCTGGAGATAGAACTACACATAAGGTACTGCAATCTGGTTTTTATTGGCCTACTCTCTTCAAGGATGCCCGTAAGTTTGTCTTATCTTGTGATGAATGTCAAATAATTGGTAATATTAGTAGACGTCAAGAAATGCCTATGAATTATTCACTTGTTATTGAACCATTTGATGTTTGGGTCTTTGACTATATGGGACCTTTCCCTTCCTCCAATGGTTATACACATGTTTTAGTTGCTGTTGATTACGTTACTAAGTGGGTAGAAGCTATTCCAACTAGTAGTGCTGATCATAACACTTCTATTAAAATGCTTAAAGAAGTTATTTTTCCAAGGTTTGGAGTCCCTAGATATTTAATGATGGATGGTGGTTCACATTTTATTCATGGCGCTTTCCGTAAAATGCTTGCTAAATGTGATGTTAATCATAGAATTGCATCTCCTTATCACTCTCAGTCTATGTATCAAGTAGAATTGAGTAATAGAGAACTCAAGTTAATTTTGCAAAAGACTATTAATAGGTCTAGAAAGAATTGGTCCAAGAAACTTGATGATGCATTATGGGCCTATAGAACTGCATATAAAAATCCTATGGGTATGTCTCCGTATAAAATGGTCTATGGAAAAGCATGTCACTTACCTCTCGAACTAGAACACAAGGCTTATTGGGCTATTAAAGAACTTAATTATGATTTTAAACTTGCCGGTGAGAAGTGGTTATTTGATATTAGCTCACTTGATGAATGGAGAACCCAAGCCTACGAAAATGCCAAGTTGTTTAAAGAAAAGGTTAAAAGATGGCATGACAAAAGGATACAAAAGTGTGAGTTTAATGTAGGCGATTATGTATTTATATACAACTCTCGTTTAAGATTTTTTGCAGTAAAAGTTCTCTCTAAATGGGAAGGTCCTTACGTTATCGAGGAGGTCTACCGTTCCGGTGCCATAAAAATCAACAACTTCGAAGGCACAAATCCGAAGGTGGTGAACGGTTAAAGAATCAAACATTTATCTCAGGTAATACCATAAATGTTGAAACCAATGTTATTGAAACCATAACCCCGGAGGAATACATAAGGGACACTTTACGGAACGTTTCAGACTCCAAAAAGGAATAGGTATGTGGTACGGTAAGTAAACCGACTCCAAAACAGTTTTTAAGGCAATATTTCTCCGTTTTGGAATATTTATAAAAATAGAAAAATAAGCAGCATTCCGGGAAGGACACGAGGGCTCCACGAGGGTGGAAGGCGCGCCCTACCCCCTGGGCACCCCCTACCTCGTGGGCACCTCGTGTGCTCTCCGGACTCTGTTTTCATACACGACACATATTTTGGTCGGTAAAAATTCATTATATGATCTCCCGGGGGTTTTGACTCCCGTATCACGCAAAAATCTCCTGTCTTTATTTCAAGCTGTTTTTCTGACAGATCCAGGTCGTCATGTCGTCTTCAAGTGCCCCCAAGGACTAGTTCTTTGAGAAGGTCATCAACCCCTACCTCGCAAAAGTGCTGCAACACCCTCAAACCATAGAGATGCATGAGGGGCTGTTGCACATCCGCGATGTTGAGGGACCAAGGAAGACCGGAAGCACGGAGGCCAGGCTCGAGGCATTGGAGCAAGAAGTTTTCAAGTGTCAGGAGATGGTGGAGCATGGACTTGATTACAATCACATTACGATCATGGAGTTCACCAACAACCACAAGCTGGACGTCAAGGACATTAGGGAGGCCATCTTCAAGCTTCATGAGAAAATTGAGCACCTCCAAGCCCAGATTTATGATCTGCAAAACCAAAACTGTGAGTATGAATATAGATTCAAGATGATGAGTTTGGCTTCAGATTTAAGGTTTCAGGAGACTCAATCATCCTTCTATGATGGTGAGCCTATGCCCTAGAAGAAGGACGACAAGCCTACACCATCAACAAAATCAGCACCGTCTCCACCAACAAAGAAGAATTGAGTATCTGGTATGGGCACTCCACTTGGCAACTGTCAAGCTTGGGGGAGTCCCCCGGTATCGTATCACCATCACTTTTATCTTTATCGTTTTTCTTAGTTCGATCCTTTTGGTAATATCTTGATCTAGTAGAATAAAAGTTCTTAGTATGATCTAGTCGTGAGTTTTGCTTTATTATCCTTCTATGTAATCGAGTCCGTGAGCTATATAATAAAGATTAGTGTTGAGTCAAGGGCTTGATTATTTTTTCATGATCCTAAGTGAATAAAAAAATAGAAAGAAATAAAAAGAAACAAAGAGATCATGTGAGTCTTATGGAGAGTAATGAGCTCACAAGAAAGAGTATGATGAATAAAAGTTGTTGATGGTTGACAAACACAGTTTTGGTCATCGTTGCAATTAATAGGAAGTAATAAAGAAAGAGAGGTCTTCACATATAAACATACTATCTTGGACATCTTTTATGATTGTGAGCACTCATTAAAATATGACATGCTAAAGAGTTGACATTGGACAAGGAAGACAACGTAATGGGTTGTGTTTTCTTACATCTGAGATAAATTATATTGTCTTGGATCTTCCAACATGATGAGCTTGCCTTCCCCCCTCATGCTAGCCAAATTCATTGCACCAAGTAGAGATACTACTTGTGCTTCCAAATACCCTTAAACCAGTCTTGCCATAAGAGTCCACCATATCTACCTATGGATTGAGTAAGATCCATCAAGTAAGTTGTCATCGGTGCAAGCAATAAAAATTGCTCTCTAAATATGTATGATTGATTGGTGTGGAGGAAATAAGCTTTATACGATCGTGTGATATGGAAGTAATAAAAGCGATAGACTGCATAATAAAGGTCCATATCACAAGTGGCAATATAAAGTGACGTTATTTTGCATTAAGATTTTGTGCATCCAACCATAAAAGCGCATGACAACCTCTGCTTCCCTCTATGAAGGGCCTATCTTTTACTTTTATCTCCTACATTGCATAAGAGTCATGGTGATCTTCACCCTTCCTTTTTACATTTTATCCTTTGGCAAGCACAATATGTTGGAAAGATCCTGGTATATATGGCTAATTGGATGTGAGTTTTCATGAACTATTACTGTTGACATTACCCTTGAGGTAAAATGTTGGGAGGCAAAACTATAAGCCCCTATCTTTCTCTGTGTCCGATTAAAACTCCATACCCATAAGTATTGCGTGACTGTCAGCAATTGTGAAAGATTATATGATAGTTGAGTATATGTGGACTTGTTGAAAAGCTCTTATACATTGACTCTTTCCTATGTTATGATAAATTGCAATTGCTTCAATCTGAGATTGTAGTTTGTTATTTTTCAATGAAGTTTACGATTCATACTTGATATTGTGATTGAATTATTACTCTAGCATTAGAGATTATATGACAAGAATTATATGAGTTGTTGTTCTAAGAATGATTATGATGCCCTCATGTCCGTATTTTATTTTTATCGACACCTCTATCTCTAAACATGTGGACATATTTTTCGATTTCGGCTTTTCGCTTGAGGACAAGCGAGGTCTAAGCTTGGGGGAGTTGATATGTCCATTTTGCATCATGCTTTTATATCAATATTTATTGCATTATGGGCTGTTATTACACATTATGTCACAATACTTATGCATATTCTTTCTTATTTTACAAGGTTTACATAAAGAGGGAGAATGCCGGCAGCTGGGATTCTGGGCTGGAAAAGGAACAAATATTAGAGACCTATTATGCACAGCTCCAAAAGTCCTAAAACTTCACGGAAGATGTTTTCCAAATACATAAAAAATACTGAGAGCAAGAACTTCACCAGGGGGCTACACCCTGCCCACGAGGGTGGGGGGCGCGCCCCCTACCTCATGGGCCCCCTGGTGGCCCTCCGATGGCCATCTTCTGCTATATGGAGTCTTTCGATGGGAAAAAATCATAAGCCATCTTCTCGGACGAAACTCCGCCGCCACGAGGCAGAACCTTGGCGGAACCAATCTAGGGCCTTGGCGGAGCTGTTCTGTCGGGAAAACTTCCCTCCTGGAGGGGGAAATCATCGTCATCGTCATCACCAACGCTCCTCTCATCGGGAGAGGGCAATCTCCATCAACATCTTCAGCACCATCTCATCTCAAAACCCTAGTTCATCTCTTGTATCCAATTCTTGTCTCTAAGTCCGGGATTGGTGCTAGTAGGTTGCTAGTAGTGTTAATTACTCCTTGTAGTTGATGCTAGTTGGTTCAATTGGTGGAAGATCATATGTTCAGATCCTATATGCATATTAATACCCCTCTGATTATGAACATGTTTATGCTTTGTGAGTAGTTACTTTTGTTCCTGAGGACATGGGAGAAGTCTTGCTATTACTAGTCGTGTGAATTTGGTATTCGTTCGATATTTTGATGAGATGTATGTTGTCTCTCCTCTAGTGGTGTTATGTGAATGTCGACTACATGACACTTCACCATTATTTGGGCCTAGAGGAAGGCATTGGGAAGTAATAAGTAGATGATGGGTTGCTAGAGTGACAGAAGCTTAAACCCTAGTTTATGCATTGCTTCGTAAGGGGATGATTTGGATCCATATGTTTCATGCTATGGTTAGGTTTACCTTAATACTTTTGTTGTAGTTGTAGATGCTTGCAATAGAGGTTAATCATAAGTGGGATGCTTGTCCAAGTAAGGACAGTACCCAAGCACCGGTCCACCCACATACCAAATTATCAAAGTACCGAATGCGAATCATATGAACGTGATGAAATCTAGCTTGACGATATTCCCATGTGTCCTCGGGAGCGCTTTACATCATATAAGAGTTTGTCCAGGCTTGTCCTTTGATACAAAAAGGATTGAGCCACCTTGCTGCACTTTATTTACTTTTGTTACTTGTTGCTCGTTACAAATTATCTTATCACAAAACTATCTATTACCACTTATTTCAGTACTTGCAGAGAATACCTTGCTGGAAACCGCTTATCATTTCCTTCTGCTCCTCGTTGGGTTCGACACTCTTACTTATCGAAAGGACTACGATAGATCCCCTATACTTGTGGGTCATCAGCAGGCATAGAGATAGCTGCAAACATAAAATACATAATTTGCAACAAGGAAATCATTCATAATTAACTGGGAGAGACATAGCTCCAAAATACATGTTCATTTGTCTTCCGAACCTAAACAGACCAAGATATTTTCTCGTTTTTACTCCAGCAAAAGGAGTAGTTCATTCATGAACTATGCCAAATAAAAGTTCATTCATGAACTTCATCACTTGGTCATCTAAACTACAGAGAGAGGAAATCATGCAGGTCATCTGGCCAGCCTTCATCGAATAGACCACCTTGAGGTTCATTTTGGCTCACAAGTACCTCCTCTTAAGCCTGCATGAAATGTGGTGGTTGCTCACTGCTGGATCCATCAGCTCCAAAAAGCAAGTTGTAGAAGCCTACAACAGTAGTCCTTGCTCCTCTGGGATGATTGGTACCAGTTGTGTCTGAAAGAACTAAGGAGTGAAGCATATGCTTGATTGTAGGGATGCATGTGTGTTAAATAGATCGACATGATACACAATGTGGTAGGTTGTTTCTATTCTTGACCCATACTCCAAGCTATACATGAGATAGGATCATATCTAGTCTAACAACCTGCCTAAGTTACAACACAACACGCACACAACTATCGTGACATATATGTCATGTTATACATCAACCTAAGCCTATGATTTAACATCCGCCCTCTATCTGAATGTGTCAAGGTTGAGATTGTTCTAGAAGGCTTGAAGTTGTCGAGCTTGTAGGGGCTTTGTAAAGCCATCAGAAACTTGATCTCCTGTTGGAATAAATCGTATGTCCAAGAGTTTCCTTGCAACTCTTTCATGAACAAAATGAAAATCAATTGCTATATGCTTTGTTCTTGCATGAAAGACTGGATTTTCAGAGAAAGAAGTTGCTCCAAGATAATCACACCATAAATAGGAGACATGTGTCCTCCCAATTCCTAGTTCATCTAGTAGGCTTTCTACCCACATTACCTCAGCTGTTGCATTTGCCAAAGATTTGTCTTCTGCTTCAGTGCTAGAGCAAGAGACTGTTGCTTGTTTCTTTGCATTCCAAGATATAAGATTAGAACCAAAGAAAACAGCAAACCAACCAGTAGACCTTCTGTCATCAAGACATCCTGCCCAGTCTGCATCAGAGAAGGCACTTACTGTTGTTGATGGAGACTTACATATTTTCAGTCCAGTTCTAGAACTTCCTTGGATATACCTCAATATCCTCTTTACAGCTGTTCAATGTGAAGATGTAGGAGAATGCCAAAATTGACAGACCTTATTAATAGAGAAGTATATATCAAGTCTTGTCAAAGTTAAATATTGAAGTGGACCAACTATGCTTCTATATTTGTCCCTTCTTCCCGACTTAGCAATTCTCCTTCATGCAGTGACAGATATTCAGTCACTGGTACAACGACGTCCTACACAAACGGTTTAAAACCCCTTTCCGCGACGACATTTGGAACCGTCACCAAGTGAGTGTGTGCTATAGGGTGTCCTTCCCACACGACCCAGAAATCGTCGGGGATAGGCCCTCCCGGGACCCAGGCTGGAACAGTGTGCGATCGGGCAAGGCATCGTAACCTAATCATTGCCATAGGTATGTACACCCCACACGGTGAATCCCAGAAATCATTTCCGTAGGTATGTACATCCCACATGGTGAATCCCAGAAATCATTTCCATAGGTATGTACATCCCACACGGTGAACCCCAGAAATCATTTCCGTAGGTATGTACATCCCACACGGTGAATCCCAGAAAATCATTTCCGTAGTATGTACATCCCACACAGTTCTTTGTGTGGAAACGTTTGTGCAAGGTGGCCTAACGCAAACAGTTCGCTGCTAGAAGCCGTGTGTGATTGGTAGTTTATCGAACACGCCTACTTTCTAGAAACCGTGCGGGTTGTTTGAGTTCATCGCCGACGGTGCTGTCTGAGTAAACGTTTGCAATAGAAAACCCCAATAAGCAGGGTAATTAGCCTATTATTGATAATCCATGTACTAATCAAACTGACATTTCTTATAAAACACGCCAGATATTTCATATCCTATAAAAGCAACAAGGACTTCATAATGGAATTACATCAGATAGCTTCGGCACTCAGTTACGCCATTACACAACAACACCAAGTTTCACATGCAGCATCAAAAACCTTTGGAAAGTAGCATCATACACGGTAAATATACAGATGAATCTCATCTGGGAAACTGCAGAAGTGGAAGGCAAATATTGAGCCTTCAGTGATGTTGAATGTCCCTGCAACTTTAGGCCAGTGGCTATGGATAATTGCCCGCCCAACCTTCTTCCTCTTCAGCAAGACTTCAATATTGTACCGTGGGTGTTGAATTAATACCTTCCTCACCTCTTGACCATGCATGTGGTTTGAGAGGTAATCATCGGTGAACTGCTTTGAAAAGTATTGAAAACAAAGCTATGCATAAATCACTGTTGTAAATTTTGAAATGGTGCAAGGGGTAAAAAGAAGGTAAAAGAGTTGGTACCATCCTATAGTTGACTGATGTCTTATTCATTGTGCAAACAAAGATCTTGCTATTATTCGTTGTAAGTTTCTTCATCCTAACAATCTTTCTGAGTTTCTTGACTTGACTGATATTCATGGACATCTCATTTCCCCATATGCAAAATGGGTCGAACAGTGGGTCTAAGCCTCTGACAGTAGGACCTACATGTGCAAGGCCAAATTGTAAGAAACCTAAATATTAGAATGATTCATGCAACTGCACAATAATGTGCTATTAGCCAAAGGACCCTGCTTGAACAAACCTCGATGGTAAACTGAAGTGTCTCCCATTGTTTCCCAGCAACACACTTAAGGAAGATCTTGATCGGGTCAACTGAGAGTTGCCATACTATCAGTAGAATATGTATTGAGTACAGCCAAATTCGATTGGTGTCACATGCATAACAATACAAAATTGTACCCACAACAAATGAAAATCAGATTGTAGAACTGAACCAAACAGTTAAATGGACAGCATGTTCTGTAGACTTCCTTTTTGTTTGGCTCATTCCATGCCCATGTGTGAACTGTGCAGCATGTGAAAGTAGCGGATATGCAAACTTAGGCATGCGTAAGCGATACACAGCTACTGACAGCGAGCGACCCCCTAATAATCGATGCATATAAATGCATCTCTTGTGGCTGCATGCTGCTACCTCTTGAGCACTGTGTTGGTTTTCCCCAAAGAGGAAGGGATGATGCAGTAAAGTAGCGTAAGTATTTACCTCAGTTTTTGAGAACCAAGGTATCAATCCAGTAGGAGGCTACGTGTGAGTCACTCGTATCTGCACAAAACAAATAAATCCTCGGAACCAATGCGATAAGGGGTTGTCAATCCCTACACGGCCACTTACGAGAGTGAGATATGATAGATATGATAAGATAATATTTTTGGTATTTTTATGATAAAGATGCAAAGTAAAATAAAAGTAAAGGAAATAACTAAGTATTGGAAGATTAATATGATGAAGATAGACCCGGGGGCCATAGGTTTCACTAGTGGCTTCTCTCAAGAGCATAAGTATTTTACGGTGGGTGAGCGAATTACTGCTGAGCAATTGACAGAATTGAGCATAGTTATGAGAATATCTAGGTATGATTATGTATATAGGCATCACGTCCGAGACAAGTAGACCGACTCCTGTCTGCATCTACTACTATTACTCCACTCATCGACCGCTATCCAGCATGCATCTAGAGTATTAAGTTCATGAAAACAGAGTAACGCCTTAAGCAAGATGACATGATGTAGAGGGATAAACTCATTCAATATGATGAAAACCCCATCTTGTTATCCTCGATGGCAACAATACAATACGTGCCTTGCTGCCCCTACTGTCACTTGGAAAGGACACCGCAAGATTGAACCCAAAGCTAAGCACTTCTCCCATTGCAAGAAAGATCAATCTAGTAGGCCAAACCAAACTGATAATTCAAAGAGACTTGCAAAGATAACCAATCATACATAAAAGAATTCAGAGAAGATTCAAATATAGTTCATAGATAGACTTGATCATAAACCCACAATTCATCGGTCTCAACAAACACACCGCAAAAAGAAGATTACATCAAATAGTTCTCCACAAGAGAGGGGGAGAACATTGTATTGAGATCCAAAAAGAGAGAAGAAGCCATCTAACTAATAACTATGGACCCGTAGGTCTGAGGTGAACTACTCACACTTCATCGGAGGGGCTATGGTGATGATGTAGAAGCCCTTCGTGATGGATACCCCCTCCGGCGGAGCTCCGGGACAGGCCCCAAGATGGGATCTCATGGATACAGAAAGTTGCGGCAGCGGAATTAGGGTTTTGGCTCCGTATCTGATCGTTTGGGGGTACGTAGGTATATATAGGAGGAAGGAGTATGCCGGTGGAGCAACAGGGGGCCCACGAGGGTGGAGGGCGCGCATGTGTGTGTGTGTGTGGGGGGGGGGGGGGGGGTAGGCGCGCCCCTACCTCGCGGCCTCCTCCTTTGTTTCTTGACGTAGTGTCCAAGTCTCCTGGATCATGTTCGGTGAGAAAATCACGTTCCCGAAGGTTTCATTCCGTTTGGACTCTATTTGATATTCCTTTTCTTTGAAACCCTAAAATAGGAAAAAAAACAGCAATTCTGGGCTGGGCCTCCGGTTAATAGGTTAGTCCCAAAAATAATATAAAACTGGATAATAAAGCCCAATAATATCTAAAACAGTAGATAATATAGAATGTAGCAATCTAAAATTATAGATACGTTGGAAACGTATCACATGCCAAGATTCCTCCACGTCCCATGACTTTGACCAGCTGACACGATCGGAATCTTCTTCCTAACCCTGCGGATTAGCCTGACGGGATCTCCAGCAAGCTACCTGTTCTGTAGAAAACTACAACTTCCCCTTTCTTAAAATTTTCAACCATTTTTTATGCTGACTATGCCTGCTAGACAATGGTTAAAAGCACCGAGGACAAACTTTTGAATGTATTGAGTGAGCACAAATTTATAGTATTCAAGTTGGGTGACCAAATCTAAACTTTAGTGATAGTTGAGAGACTAGAAATATTGAGGTAATATCACCGGTAGTCACTAAACTTGTGTCGAACGTGCAGTTTAGTGCTTCACCTTCGAAAATATGTTTTTCTGTCATTCAACTTGTTATTTGGTTCAAATACAGTCACTCTATTAGAGCGCGTGCGTATTTGGCATGGATGGGTCCACTGCCAGCGACCTGCACTGTTTGGGGGTGACACGTGTGCGGCTTTTTTGCCCAAAACTCCCTGGATGAACCAGAGTCGCGGGAGGATGACCTTGTCCTGTCTGTGCCAGAACTAGACCCGGACACACTTGTCCTTGGGTTGCCCGCGCCGGTGCATGAGCCGCCCGCGCCGGGTGAGGGTGCAGCCATGCCGTCATGGCAACGCCTTGCGGTGAACATCCAACTACTGAATAGCTTCTTCACCATCGCAAAAAAGTGAGCTGGTTGTACTTGCGCTTGGTGCTTTGGAGCGTGGTCTTTTGAAATATGAGGTGGGTTTTAGGCCCATCCAACAATTTCAGAAAATCTCTAAGGGCTTATGTGGGTTTATTTGGCATTAGATATAGTGGGAAGATTAGTCCCACCCGGAAGTTGGAGAGGAGTTGGACCTCCTTATAAGGTTTTTTTATGTACATGCTATTGGAGCTTGAGAATAGAAGAGGCCCTCGCGCGCTCCTCCTTCGCCGCCCGCCTCGCCACGCCACGCCTCGTCACAACACGTCGCGGGTTTCGGGAATGAGCCGAGCCGAGCTCACACCTATGCGGTGTCTCCTAACCCTAGCTGTCACAAGCAGATCACATCTACTCCACAGGCACGCCCACCGCTGGTGACTCCATCCCGTACGCCACGTACACGGTTGACGGGAGAGCAGGTCTCCGGAACCCCTTCGGTTCCTGTATGAGAGAGGGGCGAATAGGTTTTTGTGAAGCGACTGCTCGCCTCCGATCCGTTACTTCCTCTACGTCTATGTCGTCTTCATCATCACCATGTCATAGTCCAACGCCGACCGTCTTGCTGCCGAGAAGCTCGAGGCAGACAAGAAGGCCGCCGCCGACGCTGTTGCCGTTGTGGCCTCTGCATGGCCTACTAGAGGGTATAACTCGTCTATCCCGCTCCTGTTGTTTTCTGTTTTAGCCATGCTAGCTTTGTATGTAGATCTTTTTGCAATTAGCGTAGTATGTGCTTGCATGATTGAATATCGGTATGCGATTATATGTGTCAATGCCATGCTAGTGATTTACTCATGGATTAAGTTAATCGAAAAATGCCTATTTACTCAACAATCCAAAAACCTATTATGTGTAGGAATTTTTCGGCAAGTGGCTTTGACGTTGCATTGAAACCGGATAACTTTACCGGTACGTACTTTAAGCTTTGGTAGACTAAGACCACTTTATGGCTCACGTGATGAATTTTTTCTGGATCGTCGATGTCTCCACAGGAATGATATCTCCTGAATAGGAGAAGGCGTTCAGGGAGGCCACCGCCGTATTTCTCAGAGCAGTTCTTTGCATGATCGGAGATAAACTGGTCGATGCATATTTACATGTGCATGTCACCAAGGACTTGTGGGAGGTTGTCGAATCTAAGTTCAGGGCCACCGATGCCGAGAGCGAGATGTATGTTATAGAGCAGTTCCACGATTACAAGATGGTTGAGAACCGTCCTGTATTGGAGCAGGCTCATGAGATAATATGCATCGTTAAGGAGCTTGAGCTTCTTAAGTGCGATTTACTGGGCAAGTTTGTCACGGGCTGCATAATCGCTAAGCTCCCTAATTCCTGGAGGAACTTTGCCACCACTCTGAAACATCAGAGGCGTGAATTCTCTGTGGAGGATGTCATTGGCCATCTGAGTGTTGAGCACAATTCGAGGGAAAATGACTCGCACGGAAAAGGGGCCGGAGGGACTTTTGTCGCCAACATGGTGAACCAGAGGAACTTCAACTCCCACAAGCCCAAAGGAAAGAATGGTGTCCAACACAATACCCACTTTAAGAAGAAGGGTAAGAAGACCTTCAAGAAAAACAAGAAGGGTGAGGGCTGCTTTACTTGTGGTTCGGTTGAACATTGGGCCAACAAGTGCCCAAACAAGTTTAAGAAGTCAGGACATGACTCCAAGTATGTCAACATGATTATGGGAAACAATGACAATGGTGCATCTAGGTGCCGTAATTTATTTACTGTTTTTTCAGTGTTTCAGCCCACCGATTGGTGGGTGGACACAGGTGTAGGTGTTCATGTGTGTGCTGACATTCCATTGTTCACTTCTTACCAAGTCACAAGCATGGGTCCGTATTGATGGGGAATGGTGCGAGTGCTTCTGTTCATGGTGTTGGCACAGTCGATCTGAAGTTTACTTTGGGAAGGATCGTGTAGCTGAAGAACGTGCAGCATGTCCCTCCCATCAAGAAGAACCTCGTTAGTGGCTCCCTTCTATGTAGAGAAGGGTTTAAGTTGGTCTTCGAGTCTAATAAATTAATTGTTACTAAATATGGACTATTTGTTGGAAAAGGTTATGAGAGCGGAGAGATGTTCTGCCTTTCCCTCGCAGATTTTTTTAATAAAGTCGTGAACCATATTCATTCAAGTGTTAATGAATCTTAAGTTTGGCATTCACGTCTTTGTCACATTAGTTTCGGTGTTATCACGCGGCTAGTGATACGCCTCCAACGTATCTATAATTTTTGATTACTTCATGCTATATTATATTCTGTTTTGGATGATTAATGGGCTTTGTTATACACTTTTATATTATTTTTGGGACTAACCAATTAACCGGAAGCCCAGCCCAGAATTGTTGTTTTTGCCTATTTCAGAGTTTCCTAGAAAAAGAATATCAAACGGAGCCCAAACAGAATGAAACCTTCGGGAACGTGATTTTCGGAACGAACGTGATCCAGAGGACTTGCACCCTACATCAAGACATCAACCAGGAAGGCACGAGGTAGGGGGCGCACCTACCCCCAGGCACGCCATCCACCCTCGTGGGTCCCACGTTGCTCCACCGACGTACTTCTTCCTCCTATATATACCTGCGTACCCCCAAACTACCAGATACGGAGCCAAAAACCTAATTGCACCACCGCAACCTTCTGCACCTGTGAGATCCCATCTTGGGGCCTTTTTCGGAGCTCCACCGGAGGGGGCATCGATCACGGAGGGCTTCTACATCAACACCATAGCCTCTCCGATGATGTGTGAGTAGTTTACCTCAGACCTTCGGGTCCATAGTTATTAGCTAGATGGCTTCTCTCTCTCTTTGGATCTCAATACAAAGTTCTCCATGATTCTCGTGGAGATCTATTCGATGTAATCTTCTTTTGCGGTGTGTTTGTTGGGACCGATGAATTGTGTGTTTATGGTGAAGTTTATCTATGAAAAATATTTGAATCTTCTCTGAATTCTTTTATGTATGATTGGTTATCTTTGCAAGTCTCTTCGAATTACCAGTTTGGTTTGGCCTACTAGATTGATCTTTCTTGCAATGGGAGAAGTGCTTAGCTTTGGGTTCAATCTTGCGGTGTCCTTTCCCAGTGACAGTAGGGGCAGCAAGGCACGTATTGTATTGTTGCCATCGAGGATAACAAGATGGGGTTTATATCATATTGCATGAGTTTATCCCTCTACATCATGTCATCTTATTTAAAGCATTACTCTGTTCTTTTGAACTTAATACTCTAGATGCATGCTGGATAGCGGTCGATGTGTGGAGTAATAGTAGATGCAGGCAGGAGTCGGTCTACTTGTCTCAGACATGATGCCTATATACATGATCATACCTAGATATTCTCATAACTATGCTCAATTCTGTCAATTGCTCAACAGTAATTTGTTTACCCACCGTAATACTTATGCGCTCGAGAGAAGCCACTAGTGAAACCTATGGCCCCCGGGTCTATTTTCCATCATATTAATCTCCCGTTAACATGCTATTTCTGGTGCTGTTTTTATTTCGCTTTATTTACTTTTCATCTTTATCATAAAAATACCAAAAATATTATCTTATCATATCTATCAGATCTCACTTTCGTAAGTGACCGTGAAGGGATTGACAACCCCTTTATTGCGTTGGTTGCGAGGATTTTATTTGTTTGTGTAGGTGCGAGGGACTCGTGCGTGGCCTCCTACTGGATTGATACCTTGGTTCTCAAAAACCAAGGGAAATACTTACGCTACTTTGATGCATCACCCTTTCCTCTTCAAGGGAACACCAACGCAGTGCTCAAGAGGTAGCAAGAAGGATTTCTGGCGCCATTGCCGGGGAGTCTATGCAAAAGTCAACATACCAAGTACCCATCACAAACCCTTATCTCCCGCATTACATAATTTGCCATTTGCCTCTCGTTTTCCTTTCCCCCACTTCACCCTTGCCGTTTTATTTGCCCTCTCTCTCCATCCTCCTTCTCTTTCCCTATTTGCCTCTTTTTGCCCATTTCTTGTTTGCTCATGTGCTAGATTTCTTGCTTGTCATGATGGCTCAAGATAATACCAAATTGTGTGACTTTAATAATACCAAAAACAATGATTTTCTTAGCACTCCGATTGCTCCTCTTACCGATACTGAATCTTGTGAAATTAATGCTGCTTTGTTGAATCTTGTCATGAAAGATCAATTCGCCGGCCTTCCTAGTGAAGATGCCGCTACCCATCTTAATAGCTTCGTTGATTTGTGTGATATGCACAAGAAGAAATATGTGGACAATGATATTGTTAAATTGAAGCTATTCCCGTTTTCACTTAGAGGTCGTGCTAAAGCTTGGTTTTCGTCTTTGCCTAAAAATAGTATTGATTCATGGAATAAGTGCAAAGATGCTTTTATCTCTAAGTATTTTCCTCCCGCTAAGATAATCTCTCTTAGAAACGATATCATGAATTTTCAGCAACTTGATCATGAACATGTTGCACAAGCTTGGGAGAGGATGAAGTTAATGATACGTAATTGCCCTACACATGGTTTGAATCTTTGGATGACTATACAAAACTTTTATGCCGGATTGAATTTTGCTTCTAGAAATCTTTTAGATTCGGCCGCGGGAGGCACTTTTATGGAAATCACTTTAGGAGAAGCTACTAAACTCCTTGATAATACTATGGTTAATTATTCTCAATGGCACACTGAATGATCTACTAATAAGAAAGTGCATGCGATAGAAGAAATTAATGTTCTGAGTGGAAAGATGGATGAACTTATGAAATTATTTGCTAATAAAAGTGTTTCTTCTGATCCTAATGATATGCCTTTGTCTACTTTCATTGAGAATAATAATGAATCTATGGACGTGAATTTTGTTGGTAGGAATAATTTTGGTAACAACGCGTATAGAGGAAACTTTAATCCTAGGCCGTATCCTAGTAATTCCTCTAATAATTATGGTAATTCCTACAACAATTATTATGGAAATTTTAATAATATGCCCTCTGATTTTGAATCTAATATTAAATAATTTATTACTTCGCAAAAGAGTTTGAATGCTTTGATTGAAGAAAAAATGCTTAAAATTGATGAGTTGGCTTGGAACGTTGATAGAATTTCTCTTGATGTTGATTCTTTGAAACTTAGATCTATTCCACCTAAGCATGATATCAATGAGTCTCTCAAATCCATGAGAATTTCCATTGATGAGTGCAAAGAAAGAACCGCTAGGATGCGTGCTAAGAAAGATTGCTTTATAAAAGCGTGTTCTTCTAGTTTTCATGATAATAAAGATGAAGATCTAAAAGTTACTGATATGTCTCCTATTAAATCTTTGTTTTGCAATATGAATATTGATAATGATGGGGCTGAAGATGAGCTACCTTTACCTAGAAGGCGTTCCAAAAATTCGGAGTCTTTAGATCTTGATGCTAAAATTGTTAAAAGTGGGATTGAAGAGATCAAAACTTTAAATATCAATGAACCCACTATTTTGGATTTCAAGGAATTTAATTATGATAATTGCTCTTTGATAGATTGTATTTCCTTGTTGCAATCCGTGCTAAATTCTGCACATGCTTATAGTAAAAATAAAGCCTTTACCAAACATATTGTTGATGCTTTGATACAATCTTATGAAGAAAAACTTGAGTTGGAAGTTTCTATCCCTAGAAAACTTTATGATGAGTGGGAACCTACTATTAAAATTAAAATTAAAGATCATGAATGTTATGCTTTGTGTGATTTGGGTGCTAGTGTTTCCACGATTCCAAAAACTTTGTGTGATTTGCTAGGTTTCTGTGATTTTGATGATTGCTCTTTAAACTTGCACCTTGCGGATTCCACCATTAAGAAACCTATGGGAAGAATTAATGATGTTCTTATTGTTGAAAATAGGAATTATGTGCATGTAGATTTTATTGTTCTTGATATAGATTGCAATCCTTCATGTCCTATTATTCTTGGTAGACCTTTCCTTAGAACGATTGGTGCAATTATTGATATGAAGGAAGGGAATATTAGATCCAATTTCCGTTAAGGAAAGGCATGTAACAATTCCCTAGAAAGAAAATTAAATTACCATATGCATCTATTATGAGAGCCACTTATTGATTGCCTACCAAAGATGGCAATACCTAGATCTATCTTCGCTTTTATGCCTAGCTAGGGGCGTTAAACGGTAGCGCTTGTTGGGAGGCAACCCAAATTTATTTTTATTCCTTGCTTTTTGCTCTTGTTTAGTAATAAATAATTTATCTATCCTATGTTTTGGTTGTGTTTTTTTGTGTTTAATTAGTGTTTGTGCCAAGTAGAACCATTGGGAAGATTTGGGGAAAGTCTTTTTGATCTTGCTGTAAACAACAGAAACTTTAGCGCTCAGGAGAATTGCTGCCATTTTTATTTGGTTAGTGTTATTTAGTTAATTCTTTTTCAAGATGATTAATACATAAATTCCTCACGTCCATCAATCTATTTTAGAATTTTTGGTGTTCCATAAGTTTGTGTTAGCTACAGATTACTACAGACTGTTCTGTTTTTGACAGATTCTGTTTTTCGTGTGTTGTTTGCTTATTTTGATGAATCTATGGCTAGTAAAAGAGTTTATAAACCATAGATAACTTGGAATACAGTAGGTTTAACACCAATATAAATAAATAATGAGTTCATTACAGTACCTTGAAGTGGTGTTTTGTTTTCTTTCGCTAACGAAGCTCACGAGATTTTCTGTTAAGTTTTGTGTAGTGAAATTTTCAAGTTTTGGGTAATAGATTTGATGGATTATGGAACAAGGAGTGGCAAGAGCCTAAGCTTGGGGATGCCCATGGCACCCCAAGATAATCTAAGGACACCTAAAATCCAAAGCTTGGGGATGCCCCAGAAGGCATCCCCTCTTTCGTCTACGTCCATCGGTAACTTTACTTGGAGCTATATTTTTATTCACCACATGATATGTGTTTTGCTTAGAGCGTCTTGTATTATTTGAGTCTTTATTTGTTAGTTTACCACAATCATCTTTGCTGTGCACACCTTTTGAGAGAAACACACATGATTCGGAATTTATTAGAATACTCTATGCGCTTCACTTATATCTTTTGAGCTATATAGTTTTTGCTCTAGTGCTTCACTTATATCTTTTAGAGCACGGTGGTGGATTTGTTTTATAGAAACTATTATTCTCACATGCTTCACTTATATTATTTTGAGATTCTTAAACAGCATGGTAATTTGCTTAAATTTGGAAATTAATCCTAATATGTTAAGTATTCGAGACTAGTAAAAAGACTTTCTTATGAGTGTGTTGAATACTAAGAGAAGTTTGATGATTAATGATTGTTTTGAGATATGGAGGTAGTGATATTAAAGTTGTGCTAGTTGAGTAGTTGTGAAATTGAGAAATACTTGTGTTGAAGTTTGCAAGTCCCGTAGCATGCACGTATGGTAAACGTTATGTAACAAATTTGAAACATGAGGTGTTCTTTGATTGTCTTCCTTATGAGTGGCGGTCGGGGATGAGCGATGGACTTTTCCTACCAATATATCCCCCTAGTAGCATGCGTGTAGTGCTTGGTTTTTGATGACTTGTAGATTTTTACAATAAGTATATGAGTTCTTTATGACTAATGTTGAGTCCATGGATTATAGGTACTCTTACCCTTCCATCATTGCCAGCCTCTTCGGTACCGTGCATTGCCCTTTCTCACATTGAGAGTTGGTGCAAACTTCACCGGTGCATCCAAACCCCGTGATATGGTATGCTCTTTCACACATAAACCTCCTTATATCTTCCTCAAAACAGCTACCATATCTACCTATTATGGCATTTCCATAGCCATTCCGAGATATATTGCCATGCAAATTTCCACCGTTCCGTTTATCATGACACGTTCATCATTGTCATATTGCTTTGCATAATCATGTAGTTGACATCGTATTTGTGGCAAATCCACCGTTCATAATTTTTCATACATCGTATACCGCCGGAGGCATTCATATAGAGTCATACTATGTTCTAGTATCGAGTTGTAATCATTGAGTTGTAAATAAATAGAAGTGTGATGATCATCATTCATAGAGTATTGTCCCAAAAAAGGGAAGGCCAAAAAAGGGAGGCCCAAAAGAAAATAAAAAGGGACAATGCTACTATCCTTTTTTCGACACTTGTGCTTCAAAGTAGCACCATGATTTTCATGATAGAGAGTCTCTTGTTTTGTCACTTTCATATACTAGTGGGAATTTTTCATTATAGAACTTGGCTTGTATATTCCAACAATGGGCTTCCTCAAATGCCCTAGGTCTTCGTGAGCAAGCAAGTTGGATGCACACCCACTTAGTTTCTTTTGTTGAGCTTTCATGCATTTATAGCTCTAGTGCATCCATTGCATGGCAATCCCTACTCCTTACATTAACATCAATCGATGGGCATCTCCATAGCCCGTTGATTAGCCGCATTGATGTGAGACTTTCTCCTTTTTTTCTTCTCCACATAACCCCCATCATTATATTCTATTCCACCCATAGTGCTATATCCATGGCTCGCGCTCATGTATTGCGTGAAGGTTGAAAAAGTTTGAGATTACTAAAGTATGAAACAATTGCTTGGCTTGTCATCGGGGTTGTGCATGATGAGAGCATTCTTGTGTGATGAAAGTGGAGCCTGACTAAACTATATGCTTTTGTAGGGATGAACTTTCTTTGTCCATGTTATTTTGAGAAGACATAATTGCTTAGTTAGTATGCTTGAAGTATTATTGCTTTTATGTCAATACTAAAATTTTATCTTGAATCTTTCGGATCTGAATATTCATACCACAATTAAGAGGTTTACATTAAAAAATTTATACCAAGTAGCATTCCGCATCAAAAATTCTGTTTTTATCATTTACCTACTCGAGGATGAGAAGGAATTAAGCTTGGGGATGCTTGATACATCTCCAACGTATCTATAATTTTTGATTACTTCATGCTATATTATATTCTGTTTGGATGATTAATGGTAATTGTTATACAGTTTTATATTATTTTTGGGACTAACCTATTAACCGGAGGCCCAGCCCAGAATTGTTGTTTTTTTGCCTATTTCAGAGTTTCGTAGAAAAATAATATCAAACAGAGTCCAAACGGAGTGAAACCTTCGGGAACGTGATCCAGAGGACTTGGACCCTACGTCAAGACATCAACTAGGAAGGCATGAGGTAGGGGCGCGCCTACCCCCCCCCCCCCCCCAAGCACGCCCTCCACCCTCGTGGGGTGCATGTTGCTCCACCGATGTACTTCTTCCTCCTATATATACCTACGTACCCACAAACTACTAGATACGGAGCCAAAAACCTAATTCCACCGCTGCAACCTTCTGTACCCGTGAGATCCCATCTTGGGGCCTTTTCCGAAGCTCCGCCGGAGGGGGGCATCGATCACGGAGGGCTTCTACATCAACACCATAGCCTCTCCGATGATGTGTGAGTAGTTTACCTCAGACCTTCGGGTCCATAGTTATTAGCTAGATGACTTTTTCTCTCTCTTTGGATCTCAATACAAAGTTCTCCATGATTCTCATGGAGATCTATTCGATGTAATCTTCTTTTGCGATGTGTTTGTTGAGACCGATGAATTGTGGGTTTATGATGAAGTTTATCTATGAACAATATTTGAATCTTCTCTGAATTCTTTTATGTATGATTGGTTATCTTTGCAAGTCTCTTCGAATTACTAGTTTGGTTTGGCCTACTAGATTGATCTTTCTTGCAATGGGAGAAGTGCTTAGCTTTGGGTTCAATCTTGTGGTGTCCTTTCCTAGTGACAGTAGAGGAAACAAGCCACGTATTGTATTGTTTCCATCGAGGATAATAAGATGGGTTTATATCATATTACATGAGTTTATCCCTCTACATCATGTCATCTTATTTAAAGCGTTACTCTGTTCTTTTGAACTTAATACTCTAGATGCATGCTGGATAGCGGTCGATGTGTTGAGTGATAGTAGTAGATGCAGGCAGGAGTTGGTCTATTTGTCTCAGACGTGATGCCTATATACATGATCATACCTAGATATTCTCATAACTATGCTCAATTCTGTCAATTGCTCAATAGTAATTTGTTTACCCACCGTAATACTTATGCTCTCGAGAGAAGCCACTAGTGAAACCTACGGCCCCCGGGTCTATTTTCCATCATATTAATCTCCCGTTAATAAGCTATTTCTGGTGCTATTTTTATTTCGCTTTATTTACTTTGCATCTTTATCATAAAAATACCAAAAACATTATCTTATCATATCTATCAGATCTCACTTTCGTAAGTAATCATGAAGGGATTGACAACCCCTTTATTGCATTGGTTGCGAGGATTTTATTTGTTTGTGTAGGTGCGAGGGACTCGTGTGTGGCCTCCTACTGGATTGATACCTTGGTTCTCAAAAACTGAGGGCAATACTTACGCTACTTTGCCGCATCACCCTTTCCTCTTCAAGGGAAAACCAACGCAGTGCTCAAGAGGTAGCAGCTAGCTAAGTTGGATTTAATCCTGAGTTTCACTTTAGTCAAAGGTTCTAAGTGTCTTTCATGTGTGCAAGCTAAGCAACCTCGCAAGCCTCACAAGGCTGCGGAGGAGAGACACTTGGCACCATTAGAACTCATACATTCAGATCTTTGTGAGATGAATGGTGTGTTGGCTAAAGGTGGAAAGAATTACTTCATGACATTGATAAATGATTCCACTAGATATTGCTATGTGTATCTATTAAATACTAAATATGAGGCTCCACACTACTTTAAAATCTATAAGGCAGAAGTTTAGAATCAACTTGAAAAGAAAATTAAACAAGTCCGTTCAGATCGTGGTGGAGAGTACCTCTCAAGTGAGTTTGATTCTTTTTGTGCGGAACATGTCATTATTCATGAGAGGACACCTCCTTATATATTCACCCCAGTCAAACGGGGTTGCTGAGTGGAAAAACCGTACTCTAACTGATTTGGTTAACGCCATGTCAGATACATTGGGTTTATCCAAGGCATGGTGGGGGACGCTATATTGACGACATGTCATGTCCTGAATAAAGTTCTGACAAAGGATAATGAGATCACTCCCTAGATAAATGGGCGAAGAGAAGGACAACACTCTCGTACTTGCATACTTGGGGCTGTTTGGCGAAAGTCAATGTGTCGATCCCCAAAAAGCATAAGCTTGGACCCAAGATTGTGGACTGCGTTAATTTGGGCTACGCTAAGAACAGCGTTGGCTATAGATTTCGAGTAGTGAAATCTGAGGTACCTGACCACAAGGTCGGTACAATTATGGAGTATAAGGATGCTACATTCTTCAAGGATATTTTTCCTATGAGAGATATGCAAAGCACTTCTACACAGGAATCTGAGGAGACACCTAAGCCTACCATTCCTATGGAATATTATGAGCGAACACATGTTGAAAATCCCGAGGAGGATGACGAGGAAACCCTTGGTAGGGGCAAGAGAGAAAGGACTGCAAAGACCTTTGGTGATGATTTCTTCGTGTACCTCGTGGATGATACTCCCACTTCTATTTCAGAAGCGTATGCCTCTCCAGAAGCTGACTACTAGAAGGATGCGGTCCGTAGCAAGATGGATTCCATCATGGCTAACGAGACATGGGAGATCACTGACCGTCCCTATGGTTGCAACCCATTGGGATGTAAGTGGGTGTTCAAGAAGAAGCTTAGGCCCAATTGTATGATTTAAAAGTACAAGGCTAGGCGTGTGTCCAAGGGCTATGACTAGAAATAAGAGGAATATTTCTTTGATACTTATTCACGTGTGGCCAGACTAACCACCATTCGAGTATTACTCTCGTTGGCGGCCTCACATGGTCTTCTTGTCCACCAGATGGATGTGAAGACGGCTTTTCTGAATAGAGAGCTAAATGAGGAAATCTACATGTAATAGCCAGATGGCTTTGTGATAGATGGTCAGGAAAGAAAGGTGTGTAGGTTACGGTGCAGTGCGGTGTTGTCAAGCATGCACTGGAATCCTCCGCTATGAACGCCGTGACAAGACGTGACGATTACAAGCCGGCCGGCCCCCATTTATTACAGCGTCCATTTAACCCTCGTGTCTCGTCAACCTTTCGATCGCGCCCCACTATTGCAAGAAGCACACCCACCATGAGAAATTCTTGGAGGGTATCCTGCACGGCTCCAATGGCGCTCCGAGCGGCTGCCGACAACGAGCAGCAGTTCACCATGCGTGTCGTGGTGGACACCCATAGAAGGTTCATGGACCTCTTGGTGGTGTACACCAACGACCCGGTCTGGGTGGAGCACTCCATCCACATCATGGAGCTCTTGCTTGCTGGGGAGAAGTACAAGGTGGTCGGCTTCGACGTCGAGTACACCTCGCTCATGCCGGGTCTCATCCCAAGGTCGCCGTTGCCCAGATGTGCGTGTGCCACCACATCCTTGTCTACCACTATTGCCAGGACACAAGGCCTTGCGAGCGTTTCCCTAGGCTTGTCAACAGCCCCCACTACATGTTCGCTAAAGTTGACATGTTGGGGAACACAGTAATTTTAAAAAAATCCTACGCACACGCAAGATCCATCTAGGTGATGCATAGCAATGAGAGGGGAATAGTGTTGTCCACGTACCCTCATAGACCGTAAGCGGACGCGTTATGAAAACACGAGGGATGTAGTCAAACATCTTCACGATCCGACCGATCCTAGCACTGAAGGTACGGCACCTCCGCGATCTGCACACGTTCATCTCGGTGCGTCCCATGAACTCTAGATCGAGCTGAGTGTCGACGAAGAGTTTCATCAGCACGACAGCGTGATGATGAAGCTACCGGAACAGGGCTTCGCCTAAGCACTGCTACGATATGACCGAGGTGGATTATGGTGGAGGGGGCACTGCACACGGCTAAGACAATTATCAATTTGTGTGTCTATGGGGTGCCCCCACCCCCGTATATAAAGTAGTGGAGGAGGGGGAGGGCCGGCCCTCTCTATGGCGCGCCCTAGGGGGAGTCCTACTCCCACCGGGGGTAGGATTCCCCCCTTTCCCTAGTTGGAATAGGAGAGGACGTAAGGAGGAAAGAGGGAGAAGTAAAGGGGGGCGCCGCCCCCCTTCCCTAGTCCAATTCGGACCCAAGGGGGAGGGGGCGTGCGGCCTCCCCTGGCTTCCCCTCTCTCTTTCCACCAAGGCCCAATAAGGCCCATATACTCCCCGGGGGGTTCCGGTAACCCCCCGATACTCCGGTAAATGCCCGAACTCACCCGGAACCATTCCGATGTCCAAACATAGGCTTCCAACATATCGATCTTTATGTCTCGACCATTTCAGGACTCCTCGTCATGCCCATGATCACATCTGGGACTCCAAACAATCTTTGATACATCAAAACACATAAACTCATAATATCGATCGTCACCGAACATTAAGCGTGCGGACCCTACGGGTTCGAGAACTATGTAGACATGACTGAGACTCATCTCTGGTCAATAACCAATATCGGAACCTGGATGCTCATATTTGTTCCCACATATTCTTCGAAGATCTTTATCGGTCAAACCGCATAACAACATACGTTGTTCCCTTTGTCATCGGTATGTTACTTGCCCGAGATTCGATCATCGGTATCTCAATACCCATTTCAATATCGTTACCGGCAACTATCTTTACTCGTTCCGTAATGCAACATCCCGTAACTAACTCATTAGTCACATTGCATGCAAGGCTTATAGTGATGTACATATTTCCTTCTGTGACTACACACATAACATTTATCATGATATAAGGAAATATGCCCTAGAGGCAATAATAAAGTTGTTATTTATATTTCCTTATATCATGATAAATGTTTATTATTCATGCTAGAATTGTATTAACTGGAAACTTAGTACATGTGTGAATACATAGACAAAATAGAGTATCCCTAGTATGACTCTACTTGACTAGCTCGTTAATCAAAGATGGTTAAGTTCCCTAACCATAGACATGTGTTGTCATTTGATGAACGTGATCACATCATTAGAGAATGATGTGATGGACAAGACCCAAACATTAGCTTAGCATAATGATCGTATAGTTTTATAGCTATTGCTTTCTTCATGACTTATACATATTCATCTGACTATGAGATTATGCAACTCCCGAATACCGGAGGAACACCTTGTGTGCTATCAAATGTCACAACGTAACTGGGTGATTATAAAGATGCCCTATAGGTGTCTTCAATGGTGTTTGTTGAGTTGACATAGATCGAGATTAGGATTTGTCACTCCGTGTATCGGAGAGGTATCTCTGGGCCCTCTCGGTAATGCACATCACTATAAGCCTTGCAAGAAATGTGACTAATGAGTTAGTTATGGGATGATGCATTACGGAACGAGTAAAGAGACTTGCCAGTAACGAGATTGGACTAGGTATGATGATACCAACGATCGAATCTCGGGCAAGTAACATACCGATGACAAAGGGAATGACGTATGTTGTTATGCGGTTTGACCGATAAAGATCTTCGTAGAATATGTAGGAGCCAATATGAGCATCCAGGTTCCGCTATTGGTTATTGACTGGAGATGTGTCTCAGTCATGTCTACATAGTTCTCAAACCCGTAGGGTCCGCACGCTTAACATTCGATGACGATTTGTATTATGAGTTATGTGATTTGATGACCGAAGTTTGTTCAGAGTCCCAGATGAGATCACAGACATGACGAGGAGTCTCGAAATGGTCGAGAGGTAAAGGTCAATATATTGGAAGGCTATATTCGGACATCATGGTTCCGAGTGATTCGGGTATTTTTCGGAGTATCGGAGAGTTACGGGAATTCGCCGCGAGAAGTTAATGGGCCTTATTGGGCTTTAATGGAGAGAGGGAAGAAGGGCCACAAGGTGGCGCGTGCCTCCCCCCTGCCCAAACCGAATTGGACAAGGGGTGGGGGCGCCCCCCCATTCCTTCTCCCTCTCCCTCCTTTCCTTCTTTCCTACTCTGAAAAGGAAAGGGAATCCTACTAGGACTTGGGAGTCCTAGTAGGACTCCCTACACTTGGCACACCCCTAGGAGGGCCGGCCTCTCCCTCCCTCCTTTATATACGTGGGCAGGGGCACTCCAAAATTTTTCTTTGCCGTGTGCGGTGCCCCCCTCCATAGTTACACACCTCGGTCATATCGTCGTAGTGCTTCAACGAAGCCCTATGCCGATAACTTCATCATCACCGTTGCCACGTCGTCGTGCTGACGTAACTCTCCCTCGTCCTCAACTGGATCAAGAGCTCGTGGGACATCATTGAGTTGAACGTGTGCTGAACACGGAGGTGCCGTATGTTCGGTACTTGGATCGTGAAGACGTTCGACTACATCAACCGCATTACTAAACGCTTCCGCTTCGGTCTACGAGGGTACGTGGACACACTCTCCCCTCTCGTTGCTATGCATCTCCTAGATAGATCTTTGTTATCATAGGATTTTTTAAATACTGTGTTCCCCAACAAAAGCTCACATTGTGTACGCGGCCAAGGAGGCGTACACGAGCAACAACATCGTGGCAACAATAAGTAGATGATTAGATCTCTGTTTCTCCTAGTTTAGTATGCATGTAATTGCTTACTTTGGTGTGTGGAAATGTTATGTGTGTAGTCACAGAAGGAAATATGCCCTAGAGGCAATAATAAAGTTATTATTTATTTCCTTATATCATGATAAATGTTTATTATTCATGCTAGAATTGTATTATCCTGAAACTTAGTACATGTGTGAATACATAGACAAACAGAGTGTCACTAGTTTGCCTCTACTTGACTAGCTTGTTGAATCAATGATGGTTATGTTTCCTAACCATAAACATGAGTTGTCATTTGATTAACAGGATAACATCATTAGAGAATGATGTGATTGACTTGATCCATCCGTTAGCTTACCACGATGATCGTTTAGTTTGTTGCTATTGCTTTCTCCATCACTTATACATGTTCCTATGACTATGAGATCATGCAACTCCCGAATATCGGAGGAACACTTTGTGTGCTACCAAACGTCACAACGTAACTGGGTGATTATAAAGGTGCTCTACAGGTGTCTCCAATGGTGTTTGTTGAGTTGGCATAGATCGAGATTAGAATTTGTCACTCCGTGTATAAGTGTAACACCTCCAATGTCATGCTACAGTAATCACCTGTTAATGGTGCCATGTCATCAGGTTACTGTTGCTAATCTTCACTTGATCCAAATCACTGTTCATATTGAAACTCAAATTTAAAGTAAAAATTCAAATTTGACAAAAATGAAAGCTAAAATGTGCAAAGTGCGGAAAATAATCCCAGGATATTTTTCATGTTGGAACCAACCTCTTTTGGATTCCGAAAGTGCCCCTCGGAATTAATTTGTGGTCCAACAGCATTTAAAATTGGCCATTTCAATTTCTAAAAATGGTTAGGCAACTTCTTTTGGCCCCATACTTTTTTTGTGTCTCCTAGAAATAAGGTGCTTGATTTATGTGACAAGTCTCATCTCTAGCAAAGCTCATTCGGTTTTACTTTTAAAAAGAAAGCACATGCGGAAAAATAAAAAGGGAAAAAGGCTACAATAAAAAGGGGGAAAGGCCAACCCCCCTAGTGGGCCTCGTGGCCCAGCTGGACATCCAGCCGGCTGGCCAGGCCGGCCCACTTTCCCCCTAACTCCCCTTATCCTCCCCTCCTTGTGACCTAACCCCCTCCCGATCCCCACTTGTCCCCCCCACCTCTCGATCCACTTCGCTCCCTCTCCCTTGCCCGATCCCGATTCTGGATCGAGCCGCAACGGCGCCGTCGCCAGACCCCGCCGGCCTGCATCGTCCCCATAGCCCCTTCCCCGACTCCTCGCCCAACCCGATCTGGACGACGCGCCGCTCCCGGCTCCGTTACGCGTCGCCGCCCGAGGACCTCATCACCGGATCGCCGCCGCCCGGAGCTGCCCTCGCCGGACCGCCCTGCCTCTCCTTCGACTGTCGTCGTCGAGTCTTGTCGGCCCCGATCCCCTGCAAACGGGGGTGAGCCGCCGTCCTCCACTCCTCTCCTCTCCCCTGTAGATCGAACGCGCCCGCGCCATGCCTGATACGCCGCGGTCAACGCGCCCATCTCCATCACCGCACGCGCACCGGCCTCGCCTTGCTTTCCCCTGCGTCGCGTCGTCGAGGGCCGCCTCTGCCAGCGCACACCTTGCTCGCTGTCGCGACGTGCACGCGTGCTCCGCTGCCCACCTACGTGCCCCACCGCTCGCGAGCTCCGCCACTGCAGCTCGTCCGCGCGGCCACTTCTCTTCAGCCGTCGCAGTCGTGCTCACCGCCGGCTGCGCATGCGGCCACCGCGCCTCGCCCATCCTCCTGCGCCGCGTTGTCACTCGCCGGCGCACGCGCGCCCACGGCTCCGGTTCCCTCCGCCCTGCCGCCCTGTTCCGGCCGGCGCTTGTGTGCCCCCTGGCCGCCGGCGCCCGCGGCCGGCTCTGGCGCGTCGTCTGGGCGGGTTACGCCCGCACAGCGGGGTTCCGCCCCGTTTCCCCAGCGCCCACACCCGCTACGCCCAATACCCGTTAGCCCTTGGGCAAATGACAGTGGGGCCTGCCCCTGAAAATGAAAAAACAAACAAAAAGTTAAAATGAAAAGAAAATAATAGTTTTTAAATTAACCAATTAATTAGTTAATTAAGTCTGCTTAATTAACTTAATGTTAATTAATCTGTTTAAGTTAGAACTAAATAACTTAGTTATCTCTGGTGACTATGACAGGGGATCCACTGCTTAGTTTGACCAGTCAACAGTCAAACTTTGACTGCTGACTGGGCTGCTGACTCAGCCCCCTGTCCCCACCAGTCAGCCCCATGTGTACACGTCTAGGTACACTTATGTGTACCCATAGCTTTTAACTATTTAAATTCCGAAATAATATTAATTCCAGAAAATGTATTAGAACTTTAGAAATTAATAAAAAATAAACTGTAGCTCGGATGCAAATGTTCTCTACATAAAAATTTCTCATAACGACGAGACGAATCCGAATACGCCCTCCGTTCGTCTATCACACGTACGTTGAACTTTTTCCCTTCGGTTCATCTGTCTGACAGACGTCTGGAACCGGGAAAACATTCCCGGTTGAATTCCCCCTTCACCATATCGTGTAGCCATACGTTAGGTCACACTCGGCATAGCATATTGCCATGTTATGTTTTGTGATGCTTGTTTGCCCCGTATTTACTGCCCCCCCCCCCCTTCTTCTCCAGTAGACCCCGAGGCCGATGTTGATGCGACTGAGTACGACTACATCCCTGACGACCCCTCCTTGCCAGGGCAACCAGGCAAGCAAACCCCCCTTGAGCATTCCGATATCGCCCATTTCTTTCCCTCTCATGCTTGCATTAGAACTGCTACTGCTTTCTGTATGATCCTACTCTGATGCATAGCCTGTTGTTGTTACCTGCTTTCATACCTTGCATGCTTATCCTAAACTGCTTAGTATAGGTTGGCTAGTGATCCATCGGTGACCCCCACCTTGTCCCAGTTGCCTCGCTTTATGTTCGATGACTCGATCAACGTGATCGACGTCCAGGCCCCGACACCGCACATCACCCCCCTAGTTGTACAACTCTGCAGAGTTACCATCGAGTGCCGAGGGTGGAACCTCTTACATCACTCCTGATGAGATCTCTGCAGTGTAGCTATACGTTTGAGGTCATCGAGGGTGATTTCCTCCTTAACCACTTCCGTTACCGCTCAGTCGTGCAACCCCTCAAGTGTGAACCTCGAGGGTGGATCCTCTTACGTTCACCTTGATGATAACATCGGGTGGGATTCCTCGGGTTTTCCTGTTAATGTTAGACACACAGTTACTATGGTTACTATGACTTTACACTGAGCCATGTTACTAAAGACGGGTCGACCCTGAGGGGTACCCGCGCGAGCTTAATAGCGAGTGATGTGGAGTCGGGTTGGCCTGGAAGGTGCCCACGAGATACTTACGAGCCGTGGCCGGGCATTCTTAGCCCTTGCCGCAAGTAGTCGAGACGGGGCGACGGGGTCACATCGATCGTGAGTCTCTGCTCGTTACCGCGCGTTCCTAATCCACTACGATTTGGATATTTGATCTGAGGGGCCTCTGGCCTGATAGCACTAACCATCACGTGGGCATAGTATGGGCGTTCTGCGTCATATGCATCAGCCGGAGCTTAATAGATGTCAGCGACTGAGCGGCGCGCGCCGGGTTGGACTGGTAAGCTCCTGCCTTTTTAGGGAGGTAGCTAGGTCTGCTCACCGGCTGCCCTCGCAACGTGCAGGAGTTCCCCGGGAGATGGCCTATGACCCCTGGGGGCATAGGTTTAGTCCGGCATGCTGACCTCTCTATTAAGCCTAGGTCGGGTTGCGGCGTATTGTTTGGCCGAGGCCGGACATGACCCAGGAAAGTGTGTCCGGCCGGAGTTAATCGAGCGTGGTGGGTAAGTTGGTGCACCCCTGCAGGGAAGAAAACAACTATCGATAGGCTGTCCTACGGTAACGGACACTTGGAGTTGTATCCCGATCGATACAACTAGAACTGGATACTTGTGATGAGAATTGGATGGTGATGAGAATTGGATTGTGATGATAACTGGATAGTATGGCTCTGGGATTGCTTTCTCGCAGGGAGTCGAGAAAGGATCTCTGGCCGAGGTTGATAACACTTCTACTACTTTACTTTATGCTACTCTACTCCCTCATGTTGCTGCAAGATGGTGGTTTCCAGAAGATGCTAGTCTTCGATAGGACTAGGCCTTCTCTCTATTCTGGCATTCTGCAGTTTAGTCCACAGATACAACCCATTTGTTTGATACAGATGCATACTTAGTTTAGATCTGATGTAAGTCTTGCGAGTATTTTGGATGAGTACTCACGGTTGCTTTGCTACCTCTTTTCCCCCATACCAGATTGTTGCGACCAGATGACGGATCCCACGAGCTAGACGACACCACTAAAGACTACTGCTACCCCCGAGGGTGCCCAATACTACGTGACGACCGCTGACGACTTGGAGTAGTTAGGAGGCTCCTAGGCAGGAAGCCTTGCCTTTTCGATCGTTGTTGCTTTTGTGCTAGCCTTCTTAAGGCAAACTTGTCTAACTTATGTCTTTACTCAGATATTGTTGCTTCCGCAGACTCTTGTGTATTCGAGCTTATGTATTCGAGCCCTCGAGGCCCCTGGCTTGTAATATAAAGCTTGTATTATTTTAATTTGTGTCTAGAGTTGTGTTGTGATATCTTTCCGTGAGTCGTTGATCTTGATCGTACACATTTGCGTGTATGATTAGTGTACGATTGAATCGAGGGCGTCACAATAGGAGAGGTATCTGATGTCTACTACACAACCTTCTTCTTGTAGACGTTGTTGGGCCTTCAAGTGCAGAGGTTTGTAGGACAGTAGCAAATTTCCTTCAAGTGGATGACCTAAGGTTTATCAATCTGTAGGAGGCGTAGGTTGAAGATAGTCTCTCTCAAGCAACCCTGCAACCAAATAACAAAGAGTCTCTTGTGTCCCCAACACACCCAATACAATGGTAGATTCTATAGGTGCACTAGTTCGGCGAAGAGATGGTGATACAAGTGGTATATGGATGGTAGATAAAGGTATTTGTAATCTGAAAATATAAAAACAGCAAGGTAACTAATGATAAAAGTGAGCGTAAACGATATTGCAATGCGTTGAAACAAGGCCTAGGGTTCATACTTTCACTAGTGCAAGTTCTCTCAACAATAATAACATAATTGGATCACATAACTATCCCTCAAGATGCAACAAAGAGTCACTCCAAAGTCACTAATAGCGGAGAACAAACGAAGAGATTATGGTAGGGTATGGAACCGCCTCAAAGTTATTCTTTCCAATCAATCCGTTGGGCTATTCCTATAAGTGTCACAAACATCCCTAGAGTTCGTACTAGAATAACACCTTAAGACACAAATCAACCAAAACCCTAATGTCACCTAGATACTCCAATGTCACCTCAAGTATCCGTGGGTATGATTATACGATATGCATCACACAATCTCAGATTCATCTATTCAACCAACACATAGAACCTCAAAGAGTGCCCCAAAATTTCTACCGGAGAATCATGACGAAAACGTGTGCCAACCCATATGCATAGGTTCATGGGCGGAACCCGCAAGTTGATCACCAAAACATACATCAAGTGAATCACGTGATATCCCATTGTCACCAAAAATAAGCACGGCAAGACATACATCAAGTGTTCTCAAATCTTTAAAGACTCAATCCGATAAGATAACTTCAAAGGGGAAACTCAATCCATTACAAGAGAGTAGATGGGGAGAAAACATCATAAGATCCAACTATAATAGCAAAGCTCGCGATACATCAAGATCGTACCACCTCAAGAACACGAGAGAGAGAGAGAGAGAGAGAGAGAGATCAAACACATAGCTACTGGTACATACCATCAGCCCCGAGGGAGAACTACTCCCTCCTCGTCATGGAGAGCACTGGGATGATGAAGATGGCCTCCGGAGAGCGATTACCCCCTCTGGCAGGGTGCCGAAACGGGTCTAGATTGGTTTTCGGTGGCTATGGAGGCTCCTGGCGGCAGGACTCCTGATCTATTGTGCTCCCGGATGTTTTTAGGGTATATGGATATATATAGGAGGAAGAAGTACGTCAGGGGAGCCACAAGGGGCCCACGAGGGTGGAGGGCGCGCCCAGGGGGTGGGCACGCCCCCTACCTCGTGCCTTCCTCGTTGCTTCCCTTACGTGCACCCCAAGTCTTCTGGATTGCTTCCGTTCCAAAAATAAGTTTCATGAAGTTTCAGGTAAATTGGACTCCGTTTGATTTTCCTTTTCTGCGATACTCTAAAACAAGGAAAAAATAGAAACTGGCACTGGGCTCTAGGTTAATAGGTTAGTCCCAAAAATCATATAAAATAGCATATAAATGCATATAAAACATCCAAGGTTGATAATATAATAGCATGGAACAATCAAAAATTATAGATACGTTGGAGACGTATCGGCATCCCCAAGCTTAATTCCTGCTCGTCCTCGAGTAGGTAAATGATAAAAACAGAATTTTTGATGTGGAATGCTACCTAACATATTTATCCATGTAGTTCTCTTTATTGTGGCAAGAATATTCAGATCCATAAGATTCAAGACAAAAGTTTAATATTGACACAAAAATAATAATACTTCAAGCATACTAACCAAGTAATCATGTCTTCTCAAAATAATATGGCCAAAGAAAGCTATCCCTACAAAATCATATAGTCAGGCTATGCTCTATCTTCACCACACAAAATATTTAAATCATGCACAACCCCGATGACAAGCCAAGCAATTGTTTCATACTTTTGATGTTCCAAAACTTTTTCAATCTTCATGCAATACATGAGCGTGAGCCATGGACATAGCACTATAGGTGGAATAGAATGGTGGTTGTGGAGAACACAAAAAGGGGAAGATAGTCTCACATCAACTAGGCGTATCAACGGGCTATGGAGATGCCCATCAATAGATATCAATGTGAGTGAGTAGGGATTGCCATGCAACAGATGCACTAGAGCTATAAGTGTATGAAAGCTCAAAAAAAACTAAGTGGGTGTGCATCCAACTTGCTTGCTCACGAAGACCTAGGGCATTTTGAGGAAGCCCATCATTGGAATATACAAGCCAAGTTCTATAATGAAAGATTCCCACTAGTATATGAAAGTGACAACATAGGAGACTCTCTATCATGAAGATCATGTGGTACTTTGAAGCACAAGTGTGGTACAATGATAGTAACATTGCCCCTTCTCTCTTTTTCTCTCATATTTATTTATTTATTTATTTGGGCCTTCTCTTTTTTATGGCCTCTTTTCTGTTCTTTTTTTATTTGGGCTTCTTTGGCCTCTTTTATTTATTTATTTTCGTCCGGAGTCTCATCCCGACTTGTGGGGGAATCATAGTTTCCATCATCCTTTCCTCACTGGAACAATGCTCTAATAATGATGACCATCACACTTTTATTTACTTACAACTCAAGAATTACAACTCGATACTTAGAACAGAATATGACTATATGAATGCCTCCGGCGATGTACCGGGATGTGCAATGACTCATGAGTGACATGTATGAAAGAATTATGAACGGTGGCTTTGCCACAAATACGATGTCAACTACATGATCATGCAAAGCAATATGACAATGATGGAGCGTGTCATAATAAACAGAACGATGGAAAGTTGCATGGCAATATATCTCGGAATGGCTATGGAAATACCATAATAGGTAGGTATGGTGGCTGTTTTGAGGAAGGTATATGGTGGGTTTATGGTACCGGCGAAAGTTGCGCGGTACTAGAGAGGCTAGCAATGGTGGAAGGGTGAGAGTGCGTATAATCCATGGACTCAACATTAGTCATAAAGAACTCACATACTTATTGCAAAAATCTATTAGTTATTGAAACAAAGTACTACACACATGCTCCTAGGGGGATAGATTGGTAGGAAAAGACCATCGCTCGTCCCCGACCGCCACTCATAAGGAAGACAATCAATAAATAAATCATGCTCCGACTTCATCACATAACGGTTCACCATACGTGCATGCTAAGGGAATCACAAACTTCAACACAAGTATTTCTAAAATTCACAACTACTCAACTAGCATGACTCTAATATCAGCATGTCCATATCTCAAAACAATTATCAAGTATCAAACTCCTCATAGTATTCAATGCACTTTATATGAAAGTTTTTATTATGTCCCTCTTGGATGCCCATCATATTAGGACTAAATTCATAACCAAAGCAAATTACCATGCTGTTTAGGACTCTCAAAATAATATAAGTGATGCATGAGAGTTCATCTATTTCTATAAAATAAAACCACCACCGTGCTCTAAAAAGATGTAAGTGAAGCACTAGAGCAACAACAAACTACTCCGAAAGATATAAGTGAAGATCAATGAGTAGTTGAATAATTATTTAGCTATGTGAAGACTCTCTAACATTTAATAATTTCAGATCTTCGTATTTTATTCAAACAGCAATCAAAGCAAAAGAAAATGACATTCTAAGAATGGCAAACATCATGTGAATAAGTAAAAACATCGGATCAACCGAAACTAACCGATAGCTGTTGAGGAAGAAAGGTGGGATGCCAACCGGGGCATCCCCAAGCTTAGACACTTGAGACTTCTTGAAATATTATCTTGGGATGCCTTGGGAATCCCCAAGCTTGAGCTTTTGTGTCTCCTTAATTCCTCTCATATCACGGTCTCCCTAAATCTTAAAATCTTCATCCACACAAAACTCAACAAGGACTCGTGAGATAAGTTAGTATAAACCATTGCAAAAACCTGATCATAGTCTACTGTATAAAATCACTGAAATTATTATTCAACATTTCATACTAAATGCCTCTGCATATTTAATAGTCCAATCCTCAAATAGAATCTTTAAAGAAGCAATCATATGCAAACAGTGCAAACATAACAGCAATCTGCCTAAACAGGACAGTCCGTAAAGAATGAAGCAACATCCATACTTCCCTAGCTCAAACAATTATAAAATAAAATTACCACTGTAGTAAATTTATCAGAGCTTAATATGCAAAAGGTTTCAACATTTTATCACATTCTGACTTTTCTAGGGAATTATTGCAACAACGGTAAACTTTCTGTTTTCAAACAGCAACATGAAGACTTGTAAAATAGGCATAGTAAAGGCTATCAATGCCACTTTTATTGAAATAAAAGATGCAAATTTTTTTTCGAAATAAAATCAAGCAAATCCTAACAAAATAAATTGACGCTCCAAGCAAAACACACATCATGTGGTGAATAAAAATATAGCTCCAAGTAAAGTTACCCATGAACGAAGACGAAAGAGGGGATGCCTTCCGGGGCATCCCCAAGCTTAGGCTCTTGGTTGTCCTTGGATTATCTTGGGGGTGCCATGGGAATCCCCAATCTTAGGCTCTTTCCACTCCTTGTTCCATAATCCATCAAATCTTTACCCAAAACTCGAAAACTTCACAACACAAAACTTAAAGTAGAAAATCTCGTGAGCTCCGTTAGCGAAAGAAAACAAAGAACCACTTCAGGGTACTGTAATGAACTCATTCTTTATTTATATTGGTGTTAAACCCACTGTATTCCAACTTCTCTATGGTTTATAAACTGTTTTACTAGCCATAGATTCATCAAAATAAGCAAACAACACTCGAAAAACAGAATCTGTCAAAAACAGAACAGTATGTAGTAATCTGTAGCTAACGCAAGATCTGGAACCCCAAAAATTCTAAAATAAATTGCTGGACGTGAGTAATTTCTCTATTAATCATATTCAAAAAGAATTAACTAAATATCGCTCTCCCATAAAAAATGGCAGCAATTCTCGTGAGTGCTAAAGTTTCTGTTTTTAAAGCAAGATCAACAAGACTTTCCCCAAGTCTTCCCAACGGTTCTACTTGGCACAAACACTAATTAAAATCATAAAACCACATGTAAACAGAGGCTAGATGAATAATTTAGTACTAAACAGGAACAAAAATAAAATTGAGTTGCCTCCCAACAAGCGTTATCGTTTAACGCCCCTAGCTAGGCATGATGATTTCAACGATGCTCACATAAAAGATAAGAATTGTAACATAAAGAGAGCATCATGAAGAATATGACTAGCACATTTAAGTCTAACCCACTTCCTATGCATAGGTATTTTGTGACCAAACAACTTATGGGAACAATAATCAACTTGCATAGGAAGGTAAAACAAGGATAACTTCAAAACTTTAAGCACATAGAGAGCAAACTTGATATTATTACAATTCCTACAAGCATATGTTCCTCCCTCATAATAATTTTCAGTAGCATCATGAATGAATTCAACAATATAACCAGCATCTAAAGCATTCTTTTCATGATCTAAAAGCATAGAAAATTTACTACTCTCCACATAAGCAAATTTCTTCTCATGAATAATAGTGGGAGCAAACTCAACAAAATAACTATCATGTGATTAAAAATTAAGATCAAGATGACAAGTTTCATGGTTATCATTGTTCTTTAAAGCATACGTGTCATCACAATAATCATCAAATATAGGAGGCATGCTTTCATCATAATAAATTTGCTCATCAAAACTTGGGGGACAAAAAATATCATCTTCATCAAACATAGCTTCCCCAAGCTCGTGGCTTTGCATATCATTAGCATCATGGATATTGAAGGAATTCATACTAACAACATTCCAATCATGCTCAGTATTCAAATATTTTGTGCCAAACATTCTAATGCATTCTTCTTCTAACACTTTGGCACAATTTTCCTTTCCATCATACTCACGAAAGATATCAAAAAGATGAAGCGTATGAGGCAAACTTAATTCCATTTTTTTGTAATTTTCTTTTATAAACTAAACTAGTGATAAAACAAGAAACTAAAAGACTCGATTGCAAGATCTAAAGATATACCTTCAAGCACTCACCTCCCCGGCAACGGCGCCAGAAAAGAGCTTGATGTCTACTACACAACCTTCTTCTTGTAGACGTTGTTGGGCCTCCAAGTGCAAAGGTTTGTAGGACAGTAGCAAAATTCCCTCAAGTGGATGACCTAAGGTTTATCAATCCGTAGGAGGCGTAGGATGAAGATAGTCTCTCTCAAGCAACCCTGCAACCAAATAACAAAGAGTCTCTTGTGTCCCCAACACACCCAATACAATGGTAAATTGTATAGGTGCACTAGTTCGGCGAAGAGATGGTGATACAAGTGGTATATGGATGGTAGATAAAGGTATTTGTAATCTGAAAATATAAAAACAGCAAGGTAACTAATGATTAAAGTGAGCGTAAATGGTATTGCAATGTGTTGAAACAAGGCCTAGGGTTCATACTTTCACTAGGGCAAGTTCTCTCAACAATAATAACACAATTGAATCACATAACTATCCCTCAAGATGCAACAAAGAGTCACTCCAAAGTCACTAATAGCGGAGAACAAACGAAGAGATCATGGTAGGGTACGAAACCACCTCAAAGTTATTCTTTCCAATCAATCCGTTGGGCTATTCCTATAAGTGTCACAAACAGCCCTAGAGTTCGTACTAGAATAACACCTTAAGACACAAATCAACCAAAACCCTAATGTCACCTAGATACTCCAATGTCACCTCAAGTATCCGTGGGTATGATTATACGATATGCATCACACAATCTCAGATTCATCTATTCAACCAACACATAGAACCTCATAGAGTGCCCCAAAGTTTCTACCGGAGAATCACGACGAAAACGTGTGCCAACCCCTATGCATAGGTTCATGGGCGGAACCCGCAAGTTGATCACCAAAACATACATCAAGTGAATCACGTGATATCCCATTGTCACCACAGATACACACAGCAAGACATACATCAAGTGCTTTAAGACTCAATCCGATAAGATAACTTCAAAGGGGAAACTCAATCCATTACAAGAGAGTAGAGGGGGGGGGGGGAAACATCATAAGATCCAACTATAATAGCAAAGCTCGGGATACATCAAGATCGTACCACCTCAAGAACACGAGAGAGAGATCAAACACATAGCTACTGGTACATACCCTCAGCCCCGAGGGAGAACTACTCCCTCCTCGTCATGGAGAGCACCGAGATGATGAAGATGGCCTCCGGAGAGGGATTACCCCCTCCGGCAGGGTGCCGGAACGGGTCTAGATTGGTTTTCGGTGGCTACGGAGGCTTCTGGCGGCGGGACTCCCGATCTATTGTGCTCCCTGTTGTTTTTAGGGTGTATATATATGTATATATATATATGAGGAAGAAGTATGTCAAGGGAGCCACGAGGGGCCGACGCGGGTGGAGGGCGCGCCTAGGGGGATGGGCGCGCCCCCCTACCTCGTGCTTCCTCGTTGCTTCCCTTATGTGCACCCCAAGTCTTCTGGATTGCTTCCGTTCCAAAAATAAGTTCCATGAAGTTTCAGGTCAATTGGACTCCTTTTGATTTTCCTTTTCTGCGATACTCTAAAACAAGGAAAAAACAGAATCTGGCACTAGGCTCTGGGTTAATAGGTTAGTCCCAAAAATCATATAAAATAGCATATAAATGCATATAGAACATCCAAGGTTGATAATATAATAGCATGGGCATTGGGCTCTGGGTACGTGGATGACACTCTTCCCTCTCGTTGCTATGCATCACCGTGATCTTGCGTGTGCGTAGGATTTTTTTTGAAATTACCACGTTCCCCAACAGTGGCATCCGAGCCAGGTTTATGCATAGATGTTATATGCACGAGTAGAACACAAAGGAGTTGTGGGCGTGGGTATATACATATTGCTTGCCATCACTAGTTGATTCTTGATTCAGCGGCATTGTTGGATGAAGCGGCCCAGACCGACATTACGTGTATGCTTACGCGAGACTGGTTCTACCGACGTTCTTCGCACACGGGTGGCTAGTGGGTGTCTGTTTCTCCAACTTTAGTTGAATCGGACTCAATGAGCATGGTTCTTTCTGAAGATCAAAAAGCAATCACTATACCGCGTTGTGGTTTTTGATGCGTAGGTAAGAACGGTTCTTGCTCAGCCCGTAGTAGCCACGTAAAACTTGCAACAACAAAGTAGAGGACATCTAACTTGTTTTTGCAGGGCTTGTTGTGATGTGATATGGTCAAGACGTGATGAGATATAATTTGTTGTATGAGATGATCATGTTTTTGTTGAAGTTATCGGCAACTGGCAGAAGCCTTATGGTTGTCTCTTTATTGCATAAGATGCAAACGCCAAATCATTGCTTTACTTTATCGCTATGCGACAGCAATAGTTGCAAGATCAATAGTTGGCGAGATGACCATGTGATGACACGTTGATAAAGATCAAGATGATGGAGATCATGGTGTAATGCTAGTGACGATAGAGATCATGACGATACTTTGGAGATGGAGATCAAAGGCGCAGGATGATCATGGCCATATCATGTCACATATTTTGATTGCATGTGATGTTTATCCTTTATGCATCTTATTTTGCTTAGTTTGGCGGTAGCATTATAAGATGATCTCTCACTTAATTTCAAGGTATAAGTGTTCTCCATGAGTATGCACTGTTGCGACAGTTCGTCGTGCCGAGACACCACGTGATGATCGGGTGTGATAAGCTCTACGTTCACATACAAGGGGTGCAAGCCAGTTTTGTACACACGGAGTACTCGGGTTAAACTTGACAAGCCTAGCATATGCAGATATGGCCTCGAAACACTGGAGACCGAAAGGTCGAGCGTGAATCATACAGTAGATATGATCAACATAGTCATATTCACCATTGGAAACTACTCCATCTCACGTGATGATCGGACATGGTTTAGTTCATTTGGATCACGTGATCATTTAGATGACTAGAGGGATGTCTATCTAAGTGGGAGTTCTTAAGTAATATGATTAATTGAACTTTAATTTATCATGAACTTAGTCCTGATAGTATTTGCATAACTATGTTGTAGATCAATAGCTCACGATGTAGCTCCCCGTTTATTTCTGATATGTTCCTAGAGAAAAAACTATGTTGAAAAATGATAGTAGCAATGATGCGGACTAGGTCGGTGATCTGAGGATTATCCTCATTGCTGCATAGAAGAATTATGTCCTTGATGCACTGCTAGGTGACATACCTATTGCAGGAGCATATGCAGACGTTATGAACGTTTGACAAGCTCGGTTTGATGACTACTTGATAGTTTAGTGCACCATGCTTTACGGCTTAGAACCGGGACTTCAAAATTTTTTTGAACGCCACGGAGCATATAAGATGTTCCAAGACTTGAAATTAGTATTTCAGACTCATGCCCATGTCAAAAGGTATGAGACCTTTGACAAGCACTTTGCCTACAAGATGGAGGAGAATAGCTCAGCTAGTGAGCATGTGCTCAGAATGTCTGAGTACTACAATCACTTGAATCAAGTGGGAATTAATCTTCCAGATAAGATATTGATTGACAAAGTTCTCTAGTCACTATCACCAAGTTACTAGAACTTCGTGATGAACTATAATATGCAAGGGATAACGGAAACGATTCCCAAGCTCTTCGTGATGCTGAAATCGACAAAGGTAAAAATCAAGAAAAGCATCAAGTGTTGATGGTTGACAAGAACACTACTTTCAAGAAAAGGGCAAAGGGAAGAAGGGGAACTTCAAGAAGAACAGGAAGCAAGTTGTTGCTCAAGTGAACAAGCCCAAGGTCTGGACCTAAGCCTGATACTAAGTGCTTCTACTGCAAAGGGACTGATCACTGGAAGCAGAACTGCCCCAAGAATTTGGCGGATAAGAGGGATGGCAAAGTGAACAAAGGTATATTTGATATATATGTTATTGATGTGTACTTTACTAGTGTTTATAGCAACCTCTCAGTATTTGATACTAGTTCAGTTGCTAAGATTAGTAACTCGAAACGGGAGTTGCAGAATGAACAGAGACTAGTTAAGGGTGAAGTAACGATGTGTGTTGGAAGTGGTTCCAAGATTGATATGATCATCATCGCACACTCCCTATACTTTCAAGATTAGTGTTTTTTTGAGAACTGGTGACAGTGAGATTCTCTCACTACCTTTTATATTAATAAGACAAAATTAGGGGGGGGTTAGAGTGTCCAACACTGTACAAGTTACATAGCGAGGGGGGTTAGGTAAGTATCGTAACACAAACAGAAGGTAAAATCAAAGCAAGCTAACTATGGATAGAATGTAAGGGCCCTGCTCTTGCTTTGATCTATGAACCATCATGGCAAAGTCCTGCTTGAATCTGCTCCTCCAAGAATCAAATGAAGGTTGAATTCCTCTGAAATGTTTATCATTCCTCTCCTTCCAGATCCCCCCAAGCTGCCACTGTAAAACTTCTAAGAACATTGGCCTAGCCCATCTGGCCTTGCCCTCATGCAGCATTCTGTCATTTGGCCATTGTATCCCCAAATCATCCCGGCATCTCTGACTGAAGGGGCAGGCGAAGAAGAGGTGAACAATATCTTCCTCAGGCGGATGGTGGCAGAGTAGGCAGTTGTCGTCATCGTTTTGGACTCTGAAATGCCTTCCCCGGAGCATATTTCTAGTGTTCAATCTGTCAGACAATAGCAACCACAAGAGCACCTTCCATTGCATTGTACATTTGGTTTTCCAGATCCAGCCAAAAGCCTCATCCACTTGTATCTGGCTGAAACATTGGGCATAGTATTTTGAGGATCGAAACGCACCACCACCCCAAACACAAGACCACAAATCCTTGCCATCAGCCAGTGAGGTATCCGAGGTCTCTGACTGCAGTCTAGCAACCTCACTCCTAGCCTCCAAAGATAGAGGCAGGTGGAACACATCACCCAATCGCTCAGAGGACAAGAGATGCCTCACTGAGATATCTGGCTCCTTGGCAAAGGAAAAGGCTCTCGAGTACATGTCTTGAAAAATTTCAGTATTCCATTTATCTTTCCAAAAAAAGATCGTGTCCCCTGCCATTACCTCCAATTTTGTGACCCCTCTATATATATCAGATAGCTACATGAGGTCTCTCCACCAGAAAGATCCACACGGATCAGAGGCATGCAATATTTTGCCCACATAGTAGGTGTCCCAGACTAAGCGTACCCAAGGAACATCCCATTTGTTATAGAACTTGTGAAGCTATTTCAACAGAAGCCCTTGGTTTTGGGTCTTAAGATCAATGACCCACAGACCGCCCTTGCTCTTAGGTTTGCACACCATACCCCATGCTGCCAGCGAGCTGCCCCTACACCCATCGTCTGACTTTCTCACCCAAAGTCATGACCTGCACAGCTTATCAAGGTGCTCGATGATCTTTGGGTTTATCTTGATGGAGCACATGGCGTAAATAGCCAGGGAGGTGACCGCCGAATTGAGCAGTGTTAGTTTGGAGCCATAGTCCAGGAGCGACGCTGCTGCTAGGACCCTCCTCTGAATCGAGGTCACCAGCAGCATTAGGTCGGTCACGCTCGGGCGCGTGGTGCCCATGGGCAGGCCCAGGTACGTAAACAGCATGTTTCCAATAGAGCAGCCAAAAAATGGCTCCAATTTCCACCGCCTACATCGTATCAGTATTGATGGGAACCAACGTTGACTTGTGAAAGTTGATCTTAAGACCCACCGACTTCGCGTAATCAACCAGGATAGATTTCAACACTTGCGCTTGCGAGGTACAAGCAGGGAGGACAACGATCGTGTCATCAGCATACTAAATTACATGATAGTCACTGTGAGAAGTGGGAAGGGAAAAGTGTAGCAAACCTGTCTGACTGGCATCATTAATCACTGACTGTAAAAGGTCCGCTGCAAGAACAAAGATCAAAGGCGACAGTGGATCTCCCTGTTGCACCCCACAAAGGCAGTCAAACTGTTTTCCTGGGGTTCCATTAAGCAGCACCGAAGAGGTTTCGGAGGAAAAAAATACAATTGATCCACCCCAACCACTTCTCATCAAAACCCAATGCCGCATGATCTCAACATCGGTTCATGCTGGATGGTATCGAAAGCCTTCGCAAAGTCTAGCTTCAGGATACAACATGCTCTTCCGAATGCTTGGCATTGGTGAATGTACTCAAACGCCCAGGCCAAGTAGTCCTGGATCGATCTCCCTTTGAGGAATCTGTACTGGTTCCGATGAATGATCTTGAGCACAAGTTTCTGCAAGCGGTTAGCCAGCAACTTAGTTATCAGCTTCAAACAACAGTTAAGTAACATGATGGGCCTGAAGTCATTGTCAGTCCCCGGTGACTGGGTTTTTAGGATGAGTGTTATAAATCCCGAGTTTAGGCTCTGAAGATCAATGACACCTTCATAGAAGTCTTTGTACAACCGATAGAAATCTTCTTTTATAATGTGCCAACATGATTTCAGAAAGCAGCCATTGAATCCATCGGGACCTGGGGCTCTATCCGATGGCATCTCGCAAACAACCATGTCAATCTCATCGTGTGTGAATGGTGTGGTTAGCTCCTCCAGGCCCTCCACTTTTTTAATGATTCTAGCCAGATCGAACTTCATTTCGTACTCCCCTTTCTTTCCCAATCTCTCCCTGTAAGTGTCAAACAGTTCTTTTGCTTTACCCATATGGTCAGTCACCACCGTACCATCCTGAAGTTTAAGGGAAGCTATGGAATTTTTTACGATATCTTTCGGACATTGTAGAATGAATTTTTTTGGTGTTATCACCTCCACAAGTAAACCAACAGACCGTGTACCTCTTTTTCCAATATTCTCGTTTGTAACTGAGGAGGGTAACCAGATGGTTTTTGAGAATCAACCTAAAGTCGGCTTCCGGTATTGTGAGAGGTCTTTGGTCTTTGATATTGTCAAGTTCCAGAAGAGCCCAGTTGGAGTTATCGATACACAGATTCAGCCGAGAAATGTGTTTACTCCACCGTTTAAGAGCATATCTTAAGCTCTTAAACTTCTTGCACAAAAGTTTTGCCGAGTTTGGTGCATAGCAGTATTTCTCCCAGGTGGATTGCACCGATCAAAGAATCCTGGGTGGGATATCTAGAAGTTTTCAAACCTAAACACCTTACTCTTAGGGACCGAGGTTTCAATCGAAATCATACGTGGAGTGTGATCAGACACTGGTTTGGGAAGGGGGCCCACTGTGGTGTTAGGATAATTAGAAGTCCAGTTGGAGGAGGTGAAGAACCAATCAATTTGTTCGAGCAAAGGCTCAGTCTGCATGTTACTCCACGTGTACTGCCTACCCTTAATCGATAGCTCAACAAACGCCTGTGAGTGAATGAAATCAGTAAAAGTAAGAATGTCATTAGCATCACCCCCTGGTTTGTGCCGATTATTAGGTGCTCTAATGTTATTAAAATCACCACAAAGTAACCAGTCCTCATCATTAGGTATATCCAGATCAAACAACCATGATGTGAAAGCAATTCTGCCTGACCCAGCTCATGGCCCATAAACATTAACGAGTTTCCAAGACCTGGTTGTTTGCATAGAAGTAAATTGAATGCCCAAAGCAAAAGATTCAGAGCAAAACACACTGCCCGAGAACACAGAGCTGTCCCACAACACAATTAAACCACCAGAGGCCCCCTGAGAGGGCACCACCTCAAACTTATTGAATTTTTTGGGACAGAAAAGTTTAACAAAAGTAGCATCAAAGGTAGCACACTTAGTTTCTTACAAATAGATAACTGAACGACCACTACTACTGATAGCATTACGCAACGCCAGTTGTTTCTTGTCCAAGTTGATCCCTCGGACATTCCAGCAGAGAACTTTCCACACTTTAAGCTGCATCGGGATCCATGCCATCGCTCTTCTGCCCACTCTGGATAGCAAGCAACTTCCCTGCGCTTAACTGGCTCGGATGAACACCACACATATTAGCCCCAATGGACTGAATAGCATGGATAGAAGTAGGAGGTGGGACAACATCAGATACCTTGTCATGTCTCCCAGTGCTAGGTGTGCCACCAATGGAGGGGCCAGGAAGAGATGGATCCCTCCGAGGATTGACCTTGGACGTTGTAGCTCTCTTGTGCATAATGGGAGGGACCCCGAACCTATCATATTTGTTTGAGCAGGCACTGCGATGAAGGAGAACAGTGTCCACATGGGCTGGCTCCTTGAGCATCATAGGTCCGATCGGGCCCACAACATGATCCACACCGTCAGGCACATCCAGGGACAGGCAGTGGTTCCTCCATAATTGACATCACAGAGTTTGAATCTTCCAACAAGGCAGACAGAACAAACACATTACCCACACTAAAAGCTGAACTGAAGATCCATCCAAAAACATGAATTTCCGACCTCACTTGTGCGACCAGAGCCATGCACACACAGTCAAGCTGAAACTGAATAACAACGAAAGGGTTGAGTGGGAAACATGCTGTAGTAGGAGACGCAGCAGGTAATATAGAGCGGGTATAGATCCTCTTGAGCATGCCACCCATCCACGAAAGCAAATAACTGTTAGTAGCAATGAACATAGCAGCTACTGAACCTCCAGCTCTGACAAAAACATGAACAGCAGAAGGAGCACCATTGATGAAACTGTCGGCCAAATCCTCCACATAAGAATATTCAGACCAAGCATCAGACAAATTGTCCACCAGGTTGTGCTCTTGTGGCACACCATCCATTAGAGATGGTCCATCATACTCAAAGTAAGTTCTGAAGCTGAAACCTATGTAGGGAGGGGGTGAAACTGGCCATGCAATCCAGCCATTGTCTTGCACCTGACCCTGGGCTTGCTCATTGCCATTCCAAGCAGCCTCATTAGCCGCTTGCTGGGCCTCCATATCATTAATCCCGACCTGCTGCATGATAGTATAGTATGGCAGGGCGTACGGATGCGGAGACACATTCAGAAGTGGTGGAGTATCTTCAGTCCCTTGTAGACCCGACACTGTGTTTCTGCCATTCAACACATAGACAGGGACGGACCAAGAACGACCCAGTCCCGGCAACATTCCAACTCTGGTAACAAGCAAACTATGAGGAACTTCCGCAATATCTTTGATGTGACATTTAACAAGAACTCTAGCTTTGTTCTCGTTCGGTCTTGGCCAAGCCAGCAGTTTAATGATACGTCTCCAACGTATTTATAATTTTTGGTTGCTCCATGCTAAATTATCTACTATTTTGGACATTATTGGGCTTTATTATCCACTTTTATATTATTTTTGGGACTAACCTATTAACCGGAGGCCCAACCCAGAATTGCTGTTTTTTGTGCCTATTTTAGGGTTTCGAAGAAAAGGAATATCAAACGGAGTCCAAACGGAATGAAACCTTCGGGAACGTGATTTTCTCACCAAACATGATCCAGGAGACTTGGACCCTACATCAAGAAACAAAGGAGGAGGCCACGAGGTAGGGGGCGCGCCTACCCCCCAAGCGCGCCCTCCACCCTCGTGGGCCCCCTATTGCTCCACCGACGTACTCCTTCCTCCTATATATACCTACATACCGCCAAACGATCAGATACGGAGCCAAAACCCTAATTCCACCGTCATAACTTCCTGTTTCCACGAGATCCCATCTTGGGGCCTGTTCCGGAGCTCCGCCGGAGGGGGTATCCATCACGGAGGGCTTCTACATCAACACCATAGCCTCTCCGATGAAGTGTGAGTAGTTTACCTCAGACCTTCGGGTCCATAGTTATTAGCTAGATGGCTTATTCTCTCTTTTTGGATCTCAATACAATGTTCTCCCCCTCTCTTGTGGAGATCTATTCGATGTAATTTTCTTTTTGCGGTGTGTTTGTTGAGACCGATGAATTGTGGGTTTATGATCCAGTCTATCTATGAACAATATTTGAATCTTCTCTGAATTCTTTTATGTATGATTGGCTATCTTTGCAAGTCTCTTCGAATTATCAGTTTTGTTTGGCCTACTAGATTGATCTTTCTTGCAATGGGAGAAGTGCTTAGCTTTGGGTTCAATCTTGCGGTGTCCTTTCCCAGTGACAGTAGGGGCAGCAAACATGTATTGTATTGTTGCCATCGAGGATAACAAGATGGTTTTTTTTATCATATTGCATGAATTTATCCCTCTACATCATGTCATCTTGCTTAAGGCATTACTCTGTTTTCATGAACTTAATACTCTAGATGCATGCTGGATAGCGGTCGATGAGTGGAGTAATAGTAGTAGATGCAGGCAGGAGTCGGTCTACTTGTCTCGGACGTGATGGCTATATACATGATCATACCTAGATATTCTCATAACTATGCTCAATTCTGTCAATTGCTCAACAGTAATTCGTTCACCCACCGTAAAATACTTATGCTCTTGAGAGAAGCCACTAGTGAAACATATGGCCCCCGGGGTCTATCTTCATCATATTAATCTTCCAATACTTTGTTATTTCCTTTGCTTTTTACTTTGCCTTTATTTTACTTTGCATCTTTATCATAAAAATACCAAAAATATTATCTTATCATATCCATCAGATCTCACTCTCGTAAGTGACCACGAAGGGATTGACAACCCCTTATCGCGTTGGTTGCGAGGAGTTATTTGTTTTGTGCAGGTACTAGGGACACGCGCGCAACCTCCTACTGTATTGATACCTTGGTTCTCAAAAACTGAGGGAAATACTTACGCTACTTTGCTGCATCATCCTTTCCTCTTCGGGGAAATCCAACGCAGTGCTCAAGAGGTAGCATTTACCAAACCTAGAAACACCTTATGAACATAATGTTCAGTCATGTAATCCATAGGGAAAGAATGCATCAAAATCCAAACTTCATACTCAAAAGCCGGCATTCTCATGTTAATCCCTTCATCATGGGGGATTAAAGTGAAATAAGAATCCTCAGATAGAGCATGCGGCCCCTCTCTAATGGTGTCATCTCTGCTCTGAACATCAAGAAAAGCAACACAACCTACTGCAATCGGAGAGACAAACTCATCCTCAATTTGATACTCCAGATCCTCCCTAATGATCCGACAAACTTCCTCTAACCAATACCTCTTCTGATGATCTGGCACTTGGAGGGTGATCTCAATTAGAGCGTACCTTTCATGGTTCATCGGTGACTCATCCACCACCATAGTGCTCCTCTTTAGCCGATGATCTGGCCCGCACTCAATGTGTGCTCCGATGGGGGTGAAGGTGAAAGGGCTCACCGGAAAGTTCGCCATGGCGGCACCACTAGGGTTTTTCGAGGGCTCCGGGCTTGGAGCAGAGGAGGGTGAGGAAAGAACAGAGGAGGAAGGGGAGGTGCACGAAACTGGGAGGACTGCTTCTGATTGGGCCCCCAGGGCAGTGGAGTTGACAACTGCGGGGGGAGGGAGTCGTATCGACAAGCAATGAGGGCTAGCCACGTCACTTGTACACGGGATTTTCTGTTCCACTTTCTAGAACCGGCCCTGATTTTTACCGTGTATATCCCTCCATCCTGGGTGGCTGATATCTTGCCGTTCTCCAAAAAAGGCAAAGTTTGTTTGAAGCTCTTGGGCCGCCAACAATAAATTGGCCCATTCCAACCCCATGGCAAGAAGTATGACCCAATAAGCTACAGAATCTACACCTCTTAAGCCCAGGACAACTAGTTGTATAATGGTCACTTTGTTTATACGCTAGGCAGGTAGATGCTTACGGCCCAAATATGCATGTATCTATCCGATCATACTGGTAGTCAGGACATAAACATTGATCGATGAGACGAATGCAACGTTGGCAAAATATACCTGGGCAGTCTGAGGCAAGGTGGCCATGACGTGTGCAATTTAAGCATTTTAGCAAACGAGAATCAATATGTTCCTGGGTTGGCACATCTTTGATTTGGACCATAGAGGAGACCTCAGCATCAGAATAACCCGCTTGCCAACCATCCATAATATGATATAGCTTTTCATCTGAGATGGAATTCCAATAGGACTCCCTGAAACGAGATCCCTTGAAAGAAGGCATGACTGAGTGCAAATTATCCTTTTGCAAACAAATAAAACCCCCCAGCCGGATATTCAGCTCCGGATATGAAATGATCAGAAATTTGAACTTTCCAAAAGAGATGCCTTCAGCGGCCGGACTCGGGCTCAACTCCAGCGAGGAAATTTGATCATCACATCTCCAAGGCACCGGGAGTTCAACACCCAATCTCTGCTGATCAATATTGCTCTGTTGATCTTGAAGCCATTTAGATTTAACAGCTATAGGACAAAAACCCACCTCAGGAAGAAAACTATTCGCGTGCCAACCAATCTCCAAACAAACACAACCTGATTCAATTTCTCCACGAAAGAGATGGAAATGACAAATGAAATCTGGCCAAATTCGATCCTTAAGGCCGTAGATAAAGTGTCCCACACGATTTGAGGCTACCAAGAACCGGAAACGGCGATCACTTAGCTACAAAACCCTAAACCTCAAACTAAGACCACCGATGCAAGATTGGAGCGCGAGGGCCACTGATTCCTCTATCAAAGTGAATGATGCCAAAGAAAACGAGACGACAAGGAAGAATTCCATGGAGGATCTAGGGTTGGCCGAAGAGAAGTGCACCATGGATCCAAACTTGTCACGTACCTGAGATTCAATCGCCAAGCCTGGAGAGAAGTCCCAATGGAGGAGACTCTCCATGACTATGTGGTGGCTGCCACTGCCGGAGTGGCCAGTGGCAGGGGGGTGGCCGCCTGGGCCGGAGTGGCCGTCGGGGCCGGAGTGGCCACCGACGGTGGTCGCCTAGGAGAGAGAGTCGCCTAGTTTCGAGATTAGTGTTGAACCTAAATAAATGTTATTTGGAGTTTCCGTTAAGCATGAATATGATTTGATCATGTTTATTGCAATACGGTTATTCATTTAAAGTCAGAGAATAATTGTTGTTCTGTTTACATGAATAAAACCTTCAATAGTCATACACCCAAGGTGAATGGTTTATTGAATCTTGATCATAGTGATACACATATTCATAATATTGAAGCCAAAAGATGCAAAGTTGATAATGATAGTGCAATTTATTTGTGGCACTGCCGTTTAGGTCATATTGGTGTAAAGCGCATGAAGAAAATCGATGTTGATGGGTTTTTGGAATCACTTGATTATGAATCAGTTGATGCTTACGAACCATGCCTCATGGGCAAGATGACTAAGACTCCGTTCTCCGGAACAATGGAGCGAGCAACAGACTTGTTGGAAATAATACATACTGATGTATGCAGTCCGATGAGTGTTGAGGCTCGCGACAGGTATCGTTATTTTCTGACCTTCACAGGTGATTTGAGAAGATATGGGTATATCTTCTTGATGAAACATAAATCTGAAACATTTGAAAAGTTCAAATAATTTCAGAGTGAAGTGGAAAATCATCGTAACAAGAAAATAAAGTTTCTATGATCTAATCGTGGAGGAGAATATTTGAGTTACGAGTTTGGTCTTCATTTGAAACAATGCGGAATAGTTTCGCAACTCACGCCACCTGGAACACCACAGCGTAATGGTGTGTCCGAACATCGTAACCGTACTTTATTAGGTATGGTGCAATCTATGATGTCTCTTACCGATTTACCACTATCGTTTTAGGGTTATGCATTAGAGACAGTTGCATTCATGTTAAATAGGGCACCATCTAAATCCGTTGAGACGACACCGTATAAACTATGGTTTGGCAAGAAACCAAAGTTGTCGTTTCTTAAAGTTTGGGGTTGCGATGCTTATGTGAAAAAGTTTCATCCTGATAAGCTCAAACCTAAATCGGAGAAATGTGTCTTCATGTGATACCCAAAGGAGACAGTTGGGTACACCTTCTATCACAGATCTGAAGGCAAGACATTCATTGCTAAGAATGGATCCTTTCTAGAGAAGGAGTTTCTCTCGAAAGAAGTGAGTGGGAGGAAAGTAGAACTTGATGAGGTAACTATACCTGCTCCCAAACTGGAAAGTAGTTCATCACAGAAATCAGTTCTAGTGATCTCTACACCAGTTAGTGAGGAAGCTAATGATGATGATCATGAAACTTCATATCAAGTTACTACCGAACCTCGTAGGACAACCAGAGTATGGTCCGCACCAGAGTGGTACGGTAATCCTTTCTAGAAGTCATGTTACTAGACCATGACGAGCCTAAGAACTATGAGGAAGCGATGATGAGACCAGATTCCGCGAAATGTCTTGAGGCCATGAAATCTAAGATGGGATCCATGTATGAGAACAAAGTATGTACTTTGATTGACTTGCCTAATGATCGGTGAGTCATTAAGAATAAATGGATCTTCAAGAGGAAGACGGACGCTGATAGTAGTGTTACTATCTACAAAGCTCGAATTCTCGCAAAATGTTTTCGACAAGTTCAAGGTGTTAACTACGATGAGATTTTCTCACTCGTATCGATGCTTAAAAGTCTGTCCGAATCATGTTAGCAGACGCCGCATTTTATGAAATCTGGCAAACGGATGTCAAAACTGCATTCCTTAATGGATTTATTAAAGAAGAGTTGTATATGATACAACAATAAAGTTTTGTCAATCCTAAGGTGCTAAGAGCATTACTAGTAGAGCCCTCAAACCCTTAAACCCCTAAAAATGGCTGCTTTTTTTACAGTTTTCATCGAAAAAAGCCGTAGACTAGAACCCCTTAACCCTCAAACCCTCAAAAAAATTTAAAGGTCCAACCCTCAAACCCTCTCCCAATCCTCAAAAGTAAGGGTTGAGGAGCAAAACCTACCCCAACCCTCATTTGGCGGTTATCCTCGCGCGGGAGGGAAAAATCCTCCTAACTCCCGCGCCCATGCCTGCGACCGCCGCTGCTAGTCGCCCCCATCGCCGGCGGCCGCCCCGTCGACCTCCCGTGCGCAACGACAACGTCGTTCATGGGGAATATTCCGTTATAAAGGTTGGGTTTGAGGGTTCTAATCTTTGCCCCTGTTTTTCAACCCGTAAAAGTGCACAAAAAGATCATTTTTGGACCCTTAAAACGCTAGTGAGGGTTTGAGGGTTCTACTAGTAATGCTCTAACAAAGTGTGCAAGCTCCAGCGATCCATCTATGGACTGGTGCAAACATCTCGGAGTTGGAATATACGCTTTGATGAGTTGATCAAAGCATATAGTTTTATACACACTTTTGGAGAAGCTTGTATTTACAAGAAAGTGAGTGGGATCTCTGTTGCATTTCTAATATTATATGTGGATGACATATTGTTGATCGGAAATGATACTGAATTTCTGGATAGCATAAAAGGATACTTGAATAAGAATTTTTCAAAGGAAGACCTCGGTGAAGCTGCTTACACATTAAGCATCAAGATCTATAGAGATAGATCAAGATGCTTGATAAGATTTTTCAATGAGTACATACCTTGAAAAGATTTTGAAGTAGTTCAAAATGGAACAATCAAAGAAGGAGTTCTTGCCTGTGTTGCAAGGTGTGAAGTTGAGTAAAGACTCAAAACCCGACCACAGCAGAAAATAGAAAGAGAATGAAAAGTCATTCCCTATGCCTCAGTCATAGGTTCTATAAAGTATGCTATGCTATGTACCAGTCCTATTGTATACCTTAGCATGATTCTGGCAAGGGAGTACAATAGTGATCTAGGAGTAGATCACTGGACAACAGTCAAAATTATCCTTAGAGGACTAAGGAAATATTTCTCGTTTATGGAGGTGATAAAAGATTTCGTCGTAAAGAGTTACATCGATGCAAGATTTTTACATCGATCTAGATGACTCTGAGTCTCGATCTAGGTACATATTGAAAGTGGGAGCAATTAGCTAGAGTAGCTCCGTGCAGAGCATTGTAGACATAGAAATATGCGAAATACATACGGATCTGAATGTTGCAGACCCATAGACTAAACTTGTCTCACAAGCAAAACATGATCACTCTTTGGTTGTTAATCACATAGCGATGTGAACTAGATTATTGACTCTAGTAAACCCTTTGGGTATTAGTCACATGGAGATGTGAACTAATCACATAAAGATGTGAACTATTGGTCACATGACGATGTGAACTAGATTATTGACTCTAGTGCAAGTGGGAGACTGAAGGAAATATGCCCTAGAGGCAATAATAAAGTTATTATTTATTTCCTTATATCATGATAAATGTTTATTATTCATGTTAGAATTGTATTAACCGGAAACTTAGTACATGTGTGAATACATAGACAAATAGAGTGTCACTAGTTTGCCTCTACTTGACTAGCTCATTGAATCAATGATGGTTATGTTTCCTAACCATAGACATGAGTTGTCATTTGATTAACGGGATCACATCATTAGATAATGATGTGATTGACTTGACCCATCCATTAGCTTAGCACGACGATCGTTTAGTTTTTTGCTATTGCTTTCTCCATAACTTATACATGTTCCTATGACTATGAGATCATGCAACTCCCGAATACCGGGGGAACACTTTGTGTGCTACCAAACGTCACAACGTAACTGAGTGATTATAAAGGTGCTCTACAGGTGTCTCCAATGGTGTTTGTTGAGTTGGCATAGATCGAGATTAGGATTTGTCACTCTGTGTATCGGAGAGGTATCTCTAGGCCCTCTCGGTAATGGTTTCGAGTGGTTCGGGCATTTTCCGGAGTACCGAGAAGTTACCGGAACCCCCCCAGGGAGTATATGGGCCTTATTGGGCCTCAGTGGAATAGAGGAGAGGGAAGGGAAAAGAGGGAGGCGCGCCCCCCAAGCCCAATCCGAATTGGGAGGGGGGCAGGCCCCCTTTCCTTCCTCCCTCTCTCCTCCTTCCTTCCTCTCCTACTCCTACTTGGAAGGGGGGAATCCTACTCCCGGAGGGAGTAGGACTCCCCTAGGGCGCGCCATAGAGAGGGCTGCCCCCCTCCTCCACTCCTTTATATACAGGGGAGGGAGGCACCCCATGGACACACAAGTTGATCATTGATCTTTTAGCCGTGTGCAGTGCCCCCCTCCACCATAATCCACCTTGGTTATATCCTAGCGGTGCTTAGGTGAATCCCTGTTCCGGTAGCATCATCATCACCGTCATCACGCCGTCATGCTGATGAAACTCACCCTCGAAGCTCCACTAGATCATGAGTTCACGGGACATCACCGAGCTGAACGTGTGCAGATCGCAGAGGTGTCGTACGTTCGGTACTAGGATCGGTCGATCGTGAAGACGTACGACTACATCAACTGCATTGTCATAACGCCTCCGCTTACGGTCTACGAGGGTACGCAGATGACACTCTTCCCTCTCGTTGCTATGCATCACCGTGATCTTGCGTGTGCGTAGGAATTTTTTTGAAATTACTGCGTTCCCCAACAGTCACTTGTGTAATTGTATGCTTAATTTGGTTATGCAATGTTGTCTTTCTAAGTATATATGTTGATGCTCTGTAGACAGAGTGTAGATGTTTTGCGGACAAAGAAAATCACATCACACACGGACTAAATAATGGAACCCGTCGGTGATGTTTTCATCAATCACTCACAATTGTATACCAGCAATCGTTTGCTCACAACACACACGGCTTGTTAGCAGCAATCATCTGTGTTGTCATCGGTCTTTGCACATGTTTCCGATTACAGACCTGCTTACCGCGTATCACACACGTCTTGTTAAGTTGAACCGTTTCTGTTCTCTTGTCTCAACGCAAACAGTTCATCCGAGTGAACCGCATGCCATATATTGCACACACCTTGATTTGGTTGATCGTTTCTTTTGTGTTGCCTAATCACAAACGGTTCATCCGAGTGAACCTTATGATGTTATCGCACACACCTTCATGTGGCTGCCCATTTCTTTTGTTCCTCCTCATCGCAAACATATAATTGAACTGAACCATATGCCCTGCATCGCACACGCAACTAAAATCTGAACCGTGTTTGATGCATCCTCCATCGCAAATGTTTTGCATCTTTTTGATGGGTTTTTTACACCACCGTTTGCGATTATAGCATCACACACAGTTTCGTCGAAGGGTCTCTGATCGTAGTGTCGTGTTAGCAGCATCCTTCAATAGTGGATGTACATGCATGACAGAAAACGTGACCTACTGTGGCAAACACGTATCATCATGGAAGTGTATTTTTTTTATAGTGTTAGGATTTGTCACTCCGAGTATCGGAGAGGTATCTCTGGGCCCTCTCGGTAATGCACATCATAAGAAGACTTGCAAGAAAAGTGACTAAGTAGTTAGTTGTGGGATGATGTATTATGGAATGAGTAAAGAGACTTGCCGGTAACGAGATTGAACTAGGTATGAAGATACCGACGATAGAATCTTAGGCAATATACATACCGATGACAAAGGGAATAACGTATGTTGTCATTACGGTTCGATTGATAAAGATATTCATAGAATATGTAGGAGCCAATATGAGAATCCAAGTTCCGCTATTGGTTATTGACCGGAGAGGTGTCTCGGTCATGTCTACATAGTTCTTGAACCCGTAGGGTCCACACACTAAACGTTCGATGATGATTTTGTATTATATGAGTTATGTGATTTGGTGACCGAATGTTGTTTGGAGTCCCGAGTGAGATCATGGACATGACGAGGAGTCTAGAAATGGTCGAGAGGTAAAGATTGATATATAGGACGATAGTATTCGGACACCGAAAGTGTTCCGGAGAGTATCAGGTACATATCGGGTCACCGGAAGGGGTTAGATATGGGCCTAATGGGTCAAGAGGGGAAACGCAACAGCCAGCAGGGGCTGCTGCGCCCCCCATATGGGCCGAATCAGAAGGGGAAAGAAAGAGGAGAAGAGAGAAGGAAAGGGAGGGATTCGGCCTCCCCCTTCCTTCCCTCCTCCCTCCTCCTTCCTTCCCCCTCCGGAAAATATGGTAAGGGGGGTGGCCGAATTGGACAAGGCCCCCAAGTAGGATTCCTCCTACTTGGGGCGCCCCCTTGGCTGCTCCCTCTCCCTCCCATCTATATATATGAGGGGGAGGCGCCTAGAACATAGAGACACACCAACAATTGTTAGCCGTGTGCGGCGCCCCCCTCCACAGTTTATGCCTCCGGTCATATCTTTGTAGTGCTTAGGAGAAGCCCTGTGCGGATCACTTCACCGTCACCATCACCACGCCATTGTGCTGACCGAACTCTCCCTCGACACTTTACTGGATCAAGAGTTCGAGGGACGTCATTGAGATGAACGTGTGCAGAACTTGGAGGTGCCGTACGTTCGGTGCTTGATCAGTCGGAACGAGAAGAAGTTTGACTATATCAACCGTGTTCTCAAATGCTTTCGCTTTCGATCTACGAGGGTACGTAGACACACTCTCCCCCTCTCATTGCTATGCATCTCCTAGATAGATCTTGCGTGAGTGTAGGATTTTTTTTTGAAATTGCATGCTACGTTTCCCAACAACAAACGCTCTAATGGAGTAGAATTGCCAGTGACTTTGCTAGGAAGCCTATTGATGAGATAAGTGGCAGTAATAAAGGCTTCATCCCAATATTTGAGAGGCATGGAAGCATGAGATAAGAGGGAGAGGCCAACTTCAACAATGTGGCGTTGTTTGCGCTCAGCAGAGCCATTCTGTTGATTAGCACGAGGACATGACACATGATGAGCAATCCCAATGCTACGGAAGAAAGAGTTGAGTTTCTCATACTCCCCTCCCGAATCGCTTTGGACCGACATAATCTTTTTATCAAATTGTCTCTCAACAAGTTTCTGAAACTCTTGGAAGATAGAAAAAACTTCAGATTTATATTTAAGCAAATATATCCAAGTAAACTTGTTGTAATCACCAATGAAACTGACATAATATTTTTTCTTCCAAAAGAATCCTGGGCATGGCCCCATACATCACTGAAAATAAGCTCTAATGGAGCATGAGAGACACTATGAGACTTAGGATAAGGAAGTTGATGACTCTTGGCACATTGACAAGCTTCACAAACAGACTCACTAATGGAACTATGTGACAAAGGAAGATTGTCTTTATTAACTACTTGTTTCACTCGATGATGGATGTCCTAATCGTTGATGCCACCTTACCAAGGAGGGTTTGATGACGGAGTAGACTTGACGACACTGACAACTAAGTGCTCCGGATGTGATGGGGCTGAGGCCCCCAATGCATCTACCATGATGGATAAGTTCCCTTGTTGCCCGGTCCTTGACGAGGGTGAGTTTCAAAGAAGACATTATTATCGATGGCTAAATGAGACATGGATGCAAGGTTTTTGTGAACCTGTAGAACATGAAGGACATCTCTAAGGACTAGATCATGTTTAAGATTAGGGGAATTAATCGAGGCTTGACCAATGTGACAAATATCCATACCTCCCCCGCTTGCGGTGTGGATCTGATTGGTGCCGTGATACCTCGCGCGAAGGGCAAGTTGCTCTAGTTTGTTGGTGACATGATTGGTGATACGTCCATTTTGCATCATGCTTTTATATCAATATTTATTGCATTATGGGTTGTTATTACACATTATGTCACAATACTTATGCCTATTCTCTCTTATTTTACAAGGTTTACATGAAGAGGGAGAATGCCGGCAGCTGGGATTCAGGGCTAGAAAAGGAGCAAATATTAGAGACCTATTATGCACATCTCCAAAAGTCCTGAAACTTCACGGGAGCACGTTTTAGAATATATAAAAAATATTGAGCGCAAGAAGTACCAGAGGGGGGGGGGCACTCACCAGCCACGAGAGTGGGGGCGCGCTCCCCTGCCTCGTGGGCCCCCTGGTGGCCCTCCGATGCCCATCTTCTGCTATATGGAGTCTTTTGTCGAGGAGAAAATCATAAGCAAGCTTTTGGGACAAGACTCCACCGCCACGAGGCGGAACCTTGGCGGAACCAATCTAGGGCTCCGGTGGAGCTGTTCTGCCGGGGAAACTTCCCTCCTGGAGGGGAAAATCATCACCATCGTCATCACCAACGATCCTCTCATCGGGAGGGGGTCAATCTCCATCAACATCTTCACCAGCACCATCTCCTCTCAAACCCTAGTTCATCTCTTGTATCCAATTCTTGTCTCTAAGTCTAGGATTGGTACCTGTGAGTTGCTAGTAGTGTTGATTACTCCTTGTAGTTGATGCTAGTTGGTTTACCTGGTGGAAGATCATATATTCAGATCCTATATGCACATTAATACCCCTCTGATTATGAACATGAATATGCTTTGTGAGTAGTTATTTTTGTTCCTGAGGACATGGGAGAAGTCTTGCTATTAGTAGTCATGTGAATTTGGTATTCGTTCGATATTTTGATGAGATGTATGGTGTCTCTCCTCTAGTGGTGTTATGTGAACGTCAACTACATGACACTTCACTATTATTTGGGCCTAGAGGAAGGCATTGGGAAGTAATAAGTAGATGATGGGTTGCTAGAGTGACAGAAGCTTAAACCCTAGTTTATGCGTTGCTTCGTAAGGGGCTGATTTGGATCCATATGTTTCATGCTATGGTTAGGTTTACCTTAATACTTTTGTTGTAGTTGTGGATGCTTGCAATAGAGGTTAATCATAAGTGGGATGTTTGTCCAAGTAAGGGCAGCACCCAAGCACCGGTCCACCCACATATCAGATTATCGAAGTACCGAACGTGAATCATATGAACATGGTGAAAACTAGCTTGACGATAATTCCCATGTGTCCTCGGGAGCGCTTTCTTCTATATAAGAGTTTTTCCAGTCTTGTCCTTTGCGACAAAAAGGATTGGGCCACCTTGCTGCACTTTATTTACTTTTGTTACTTGTTGCTCGTTACAAATTATCTTATCACAAAACTATCTATTACCTATAATTTCAGTGCTTGCAGAGAATACCTTGCTGAAAACCTCTTATCATTTCCTTCTGCTCCTCGTTGGGTTCGACTCTCTTACTTATCGAAAGGACTATGATAGATCCCCTATACTTGTGGGTCATCAAGACTCTTTTCTGTCAATTTCTAACCTAGACAAGTTATCTGCAACGGGGTTCTCAACTCCCTTTCTATCAATAATATGCAAATCAAATTCTTGTAGCAAGAGAACCCATCTAATAAGTCTAGGTTTAGCATCTTTCTTTTCCATAAGATATTTAATAGAAGCATGATCAGTATGAATAGTTACTTTAGAATCAACAATATAAGGTATGAACTTATCACAAGCAAATACAACTGCTTAGAATTCTTTTTCAGTACTAGCATAATTTCTCTGGGCATTGTCTAGAGTTTTACTAGCATATTGAATAACATTTAATTTTTTATCAACGCTTTGCCCTAGAATAGCCCCTACATCATAATCACTAGCATCACATAATTTCAAAAGGTAAATTCCAATCAGGTGGCTGAACAATAGGTGCAGGGATCAATGCTTTCTTAAGTATTTAAAATGCTTCTACACAATCATTATCAAAGACGAACGATATATCTTTTTGTAATAAATTAGTCAAAGGCCGAGAAATTTTTGAGAAGTCCTTAATGAACCTCCAATAAAAACCGGCATGACCAAGGAAATTCTTATACCTTTGATGTCCTTGGGACACGTCATCTTTTCAATAGCATCAACTTTAGCTTTGTCAACTTCAATGCCTCTTTCAGAAATTTTATACCCCAAGACAATACCATCATTAACCATAAAGTGGCATTTCTCCCAATTCAAGACAAGGTTAGTTTCTTCACATCTCTGCAAAACTCGATCAAGGTTGCTCAAGAAATCATCAAAAGAGGATCTATAAATGGAGAAATCATCCATGAATACCTCACATATCTTTTCACAAAAATCAAAAAATATAGCCATCATGCATCTTTGAAAGGTAGCAGGTTCATTACATAAACCAAAAGGCATAGGTCTATAAGAAAAAGTACCAAAAGGGCAAGTAAAAGTGGTCTTAGATTGATCATCAGATGATACATGTATTTGAGAGAGACCAGAATAACCATCTAGAAAGCAAAAGAGTGTATGTTTGGATAATCTTTCTAGCATTTGATCAAAAAAGGTAAGGGGTAATGATCTTTTTAGTAGCCTTATTTAATTTGCGGAAATCAATTACCATCCTATAACCTGTAATAATTCCTTGCAAAATCAATTCATCTTTATCGTTAGGAACGATAGTAATACCTCCCTTCTTGGGAACACAATGGACATGACATACCCACTGACTATCAACAACGAGATAAATTATACCTGCATCAAGGAGCTTTAGTATTTCTTTTCTTACCACTTCTTTCATCTTAGGATTCAGTCGTCGTTGGTGATCAATAACCGGTTTGGCATCTTTCTCCAAATTTATTTTGTGTTGACATAGAGTGGGACTAATGCCCTTAAGATCATCAAGAGTATATCCAATAGCAGCACGGTGCTTCTTCAGAGTTTTCAATAATTTTTCTTCCTCCTTCTCTGAAAGATTAGCACTAATAATAACAGGATATATCTTCTTTTCATCAAGATAAGCATATTTAAGAGTACCAGGCAATGGTTTAAGCTCAAACACGGGATCACCCTTGGGTGGAGGAGGATACCCTAAGATTTCAACAGGCAAGTTGTGTTTCAGAATAGGTCCCTATTTAAAGAACACCTCATCTATTTCCCTTCTTTCATTCATAAACATGTCATTTTAATGGTCTAGCAAATATTGTTCTATAGGATCACTAGGAGGTACGGCAATAGAAGCAAGACCAATAATTTCATCTTTACTAGGCAATTCCTCTTCATGGTGTTTTCTATGAAATTTAGAAAAGTTGAACTCATGAGACATATCACCTAAACCAATAGTAACAACATCCTTTTTGCAGTGTATCCTAGCATTAATAGTGTTTAAGAAGGGTCTACCAAATATAGTGGGACAAAAGCTATCTTGTGGGGAACCAAGAACAAGAAAATCAGTAGGATATTTAGTTTTCCCACACAAGACTTCAACATCTCTAACAAGAAAATAGTATCTCTATTGGCAAGTTTAATTGTGACATAAATATCTTCTAACTCAGCAGGTGAAATATCATGCATAATTTTGTTGTATAAGTCAATAGGTATTGCACTAGCACTGGCACCCATATCACACAAGCCATGATAACAATGATCTCCTATTTTAATAGAAATAACATGCATGCCTACCACAGGTCTATGTTTATCTTTAGCACAAGGTTTAGCAATTTTAGCAGTTTCATCACAGAAATAAATAACATGCTCATCAATATCATCGGCCAAGAGATCCTTAACAATAGCAATATTAGGTTCAACTTTAACTTTATCAGGAGGTGTATAGGTTCTAATATTGCTTTTACGAACCACAATTGAAGCTTTAGCATGATCTTTTATCCTAATAGGAAAAGGTGGGTTTTCAACATAAGCAGTAGGAACAATAGGATCATTATAAGTGATAGTCTTTTCTTCAACTTTAATAGGTGCAACTACTTTTACTTCTATGGGAGGATGATATTTAAACCACTTCTCCTTAGGGAGATCAACATGAGTAGCAAAAGATTCACAGAAAGAAGCTACTATCTCAGAGTCAAGTCCATATTTAGTGCAAAATTTACGGAAAACATCGGTATTCATAAAAGATTTAACACAATCAAACTTAGGTAGCATACCTGACTCCTTACCTTTGTCGAGATCCCAATCTTCAGAGTTGCGTTTAATTCTTTCCAATAAATCCCATTTGAATTCAATAGTGTTCATCATAAAAGAGCCAGCACAAGAAGTATCGAGCATGGTGCGATTGTTATCAGAAAGCCGGGCATAAAAATTTTGGATGATCATTTCTCTTGAGAGCTCATGATTGGGGCATGAATATAACATTGATTTAAACCTCCCCCAAGCTTGAGCGATGCTTTCTCCTTCGCGAGGCTAAAAATTAGATATATAATTATGATCACGATGAACAAGATGCATAGGATAAAACTTCTGATGAAATTCCAATTTCAATCGTTTGTAGTTCCATGATCCCATATCATCACACAACCTATACCATGTCAATGCATCTCCCTCCAAAGATAAAGGGAAGACCTCTTCTTGATAACACCATCGGGCATACCTGCAAGCTTAAATAATGCACAAACCTCATCCACATATATTAGGTGCTCATCAGGATGTAATGTTCCATCTCCTGAAAAAGGATTAGCTAGCAGCTTTCCTATCATACCCGAAGGAATTTCAAAGTAGAAATTTTAATTTTCAGTAGGTTCAGTAGGTTGAGGAGCAACTCTTTTCTCTAATGTTAGAGGTGAAGATACCCCGAACAAGCCCCTCAGAGGATTACTTTCCATAGTAACAAGTGACAGTAAATTTCAGCACACTATATAAATTTTTGCTTACCAAATTCCACCTACCAAAGGCGTTTCACTCCTCGGCAATGGCGCCAAAAAAGAGTCTTGATGACCCACAAGTATAGGGGGTCTATCGTAGTCCTTTCGATAAGTAAGAGTGTCGAACCCAACGAGGAGCAGAAGGAGATGATAAGCGGTTTTCAGCAAGGTATTCTCTACAAGCACTGAAATTATAGGTAATAGATAGTTTTGTGATAAGATAATTTGTAACGAGCAACAAGTAACAAAAGTAAATAAATTGCAGCAAGGTGGTCCAATCCTTTTTGTAGCAAAGGACAAGCCTGGACAAATTCTTATATAGAATAAAGCGCTCCTGAGGACACATGGGAATTATCGTCAAGCTAGTTTTCATCACGTTCATAGGATTCGCGTTCGGTACTTTGATAATCTGATATGTGGGTGGACCGGTGCTTGGGTGCTGCACTTACTTGGACAAACATCCCAATTACGATTAGCCTCTATTGCAAGCATCCGCAACTACAACAAAAGTATTAAGGTAAACCTAACCATGGCATGAAACATATGGATCCAAATCAGCCCCTTACGAAGCAACGCATAAACTAGGGTTTAAGCTTCTGTCACTCTAGCAACCCATCATCTACTTATTACTTCCCAATGCCTTCCTCTAGGCCCAAATAATGGTGAAGTGTCATGTAGTCGACGTTCACATAACACCACTAGAGGGACGACAAGCCTACATCATCAACAACTCCAACTCCTTAATCGGCAAAAGAGATATAATCACATGGGTATGGGCACTCCCCTTGGCAACTGCCAAGCTTGGGGGAGGTGCCCCGGTATCGTATCACCATCACTTTTATCTTTGCCTTCTTTCTTAGTTCGATCCTTTTGATAATATTTTGATCTAGTAGAATAAAAGTTTTTAGTATGATCTAGTTTTGAGTTTTGCTTTATGATCCCTCAATGTAATCGAGTCCGTGAGCTATATAATAAAGATTAGTGTTGAGTCAAGGGCTTGATTATTTTGCCATGATCTTGAGTGAATAAAAGAAAAGAGAAAAGAAAAAAAAAGAAAAAAAGAGATCATATGGATCTTATGGAGAGTAATGAGCTCACATATAAAGAGTATGATGAATAAAAGTTGTTGAGGGTTGACAAACATAGTTTTGGTCATTGTTGCAATTAATAGAAAGTAATAAAGAAAGAGAGGTCTTCACATATAAATATACTATCTTGGACATCTTTTATGATTGTGAGCACTCATTAAAACATAACATGCTAAAGAGTCGACGATGGACAAGGAAGACAACATAATGGGTTATGCTTTCTTACATCTGAGATAAATTATATTGTCATGGATCATCCAACATGTTGAGCTTGCCTTTCCCCCTCATGCTAGCCAAATTCTTTGCACCAAGTAGATATACTACTTGTGTTTCCAAATATCCCTAAACCCAGTTTTATCATCGGTGCAAGCAATAAAAATTGCTCTCTAAATATGTATGATTGATTGGTGTGGAGGAAATAAGCTTTATACGATCGTGTGATATGGAAGAAATAAAAGCGACGGCCTGCATAATAATGGTCCATATCACAAGTGGCAATATAAAGTGATGTTCTTTCGCATTAAGATTTTGTGCATCCAACCATAAAAGCGCATGACAACCTCTGCTTCCCTCTGCGAAGGGCCTATCTTTTACTTTTATCTCCTACCTTACATAAGAGTCATCGTGATCTTCACCTTTCCTTTTTACATTTGATCTTTTGGAGAGCACAATATGTTGGAAAGATCCTGGTATATATGGCTAATTGGATGTGAGTTTTCACGAACTATTATTGTTGACATTACCCTCGAGGTAAAACATTGGGAGGCAAAACTATAAGCCCCTATCTTTCTTTGTGTCCGATTAAAACTCCATACCCATAAGTATTGCATGAGTGTTAGCAATTGTGAAAGACTGTATGATAGTTGAGTATGTGGACTTGCTGAAAAGCTCTTACATTGACTCTTTCCTATGTTATGATAAATTGCAATTGCTTCAATGACTAAGATTATAGTTTGTTAGTTTTCAATGAAGTTTATGATTCATACTTGAAATTGTGATTGAATAATTACTCTAGCATAAGAGATCATATGACAATAATTATATAAGCTATTGTTCTAAGAATGATCATGATGCCCTCATGTCCGTATTTTATTTTTATCGACACCTCTATCTCCAAACATGCACTACAAAAAAAGACACATATGTGACATTTTGGGATGAACGATTTTTTTTTCTGTCATACATATGACACTTCTATGATGATAATTGTGACAAAACCCGGTATCATCATAGATGTGGTGGGCTCCTACTTCTATGACAAAAAATCTTGACAGAAAATGGGCTTTTTGTCCTGGGCGGGCCGGAGACGCAGCTGCATGACATTCTTTGGGCCGTCCATGACGGAAAAAACCATGGTAGAAGCGAGGGTGAGGAAATTTTTGGGGAGTTCCCGGTTACGGTGGGAGGTCGGGGGCCGAGCGATGCGCGTTTCTCTTGTCCATGTACGCGCGTGTGTGCGAGGCGTTGGTTTTAACTGAACCTGAGCAAGGCATTGGGCTCTAACTGAACCCGAGCGATTGCACTGCAGGCTACACATTACTGAACCCGATCGATCGATCAATGGCTATTAACTAAACCTGATCGAGCGATTCCTTCGCTGCTGCTGCTAACTGAAGCCGATCGATGCTGCCTCAGGGATGAACAGAGGCCCTATTGGTGGGTCCCTGATGTCAGGTGGAGGAATCATTATTTTACGCGTAATAAGGAGGCATTTCCTTGCGTGCGGCCGTGGACCCAACTATCGGCCTCTCCACGTACAGTCCACTTCAGATGCATGCCGGTCGTTGACCACGTTGACCAGGCTGCGCCGAGAGCACCAGGGCGGTGGACGAGGCGAGGCCTAGGAAGGGAACGACATGGAGGCAGGGAAGACTCGGCGGTTGTTTCCCACACGGAGGGGAGTACGACTATACGAGGGTTTACTGGTTCGTGTGTCGTCACTGGAGAATAACAGCAGGTGTGGGTGAGTAAGGGATGGCTAGGCCAGCGATGGGAGTACGGTGGGGCGGTGAGGCCTGCGCGGCAGCAAAGCCAGCCGCGGGGAGGAGGGAGCAGGCAGTCCCGCCGGCGCTTGTTTGAGCGGCTAGAGCAGGAAGAGCAGAGATTGAAGAAGCACGACGGCCATTGGATGGACATTGTACGGTCACTGGAGCTAGAATCGTTCATATTGACTAAGTTGACAAAGCCCTCCATCCCCGTCAACTTAGTAGGCCTACAAGTCAGCCTCCCACCATGGTGGGTCCCAGCTAGTAGGGGGAGTATTCATTTTTCTATGCGTAATAAGGAGGCACTTCGATGGGTCCGAGCTGACAGCGGGGGGAACGTATTTTTCACGAAATACGGTGGTCTGTCCGGTGGGTCCCAGCAGTCAGGGGCAAATGTTTTTTCGCGAAATACGGTGGCCCGTCCGGTGGGTCCCAGCAGTCAGCGGGGAAACGTTTTTTCCGCGAAATACTGGTGGCTCGTCCGGTGGGTCCCTGATGTTAGGTGGAGTAATAATTATTTTGCACGTAATAAGGAGGCACTTCCTTGCGGCTGCCGTGGACCCAGCTGTCAGCCTCTCCACGTACAGTACTCTTCTGATGGAAGTCAATTGTTGACCACATTGACCATACCGCGCCGAGAGCACCACGGCGGTGGACGATGCCGAGGCCTAGGAAGGGGACGATGCGGAGCCGGGGAGACGCGGCAGTGGATGCCCACGCGGAGAGGAGTACGAGGGTTCACTGGTTCGGCTGCGGTGTGAGGCTGCCGTCGCCGCAGAATAACAGGGGGAGTGGGTGAGTGGAGGGATGGCCTGGCCAGCGGTGGGAGTAGTATGGGGACGGTGAGGCCTCCGCGGCAGCATAGCCGGCCACGGGAGGCAGGAGCATGCGGCATGACCGGCGCTGCTTTGGGTGGCTGGGGCAAGAAGACTAGAGGTTGAAGAAACACTACGGCCGTTGGATGGACATCGTTGACCACGCCGTGCCGAGAGCACCAGGGCGGTGGATGATGGCAAGGCCTACGAAGGGAACGACACGGAGCCGGGGAAGACACGGCAGTGGCTGCCCACGCGGTGGAGAGTACGAGGGTTGACTGGTTCAGCTGCCGTCGCCGGAAAATAACAGGAGGTGTGGGTGAGTAGAGGGATAGACAGGCCAGGGATGCGAGTATGATGGGCCATGAGGCCTGCCTGGCAGCACTGCCGGCCATGGGAGGCGGGAGCAGGAGGTTCCGACGGCACTGGTTTGGGCGGTTGGGGCAGGAAGATCAGAGATTGAAGAAGCATGATTGCCGTCAGATTGACATCTAACGGTCTGATACTGGTAGAGTCGATTGTTGATTAAGTTTCTTTTTTTGAGAAACCTTGTGTGCGCATGAACTTAGTAGGCCCACAAGTCAGCCTCCAAATCTATGGCAGACAACATAAAGCCCATTTGCTATTTTTTATAATTTGCAGCCCATTTGCTAATTCTTAAGTAATTTATTACATCCCATTTTCTGCCCAGGACCACGGTCAAAAAGTTCAACCTTATTTTGCATATTTCGGTGGAGTCTGAACAGTTGTAATCCCGAAATGATAAACATTTTTTAAGAACTTATTGATTTGCCAAAAAATCGTTTAGTTTTTGTAAGCAAATAAGGCGTGGGACAATTGAGTAGGTTTAAGGGAAAACCAGTGGTAAAAAAATCAGCGCTGGGTGGGAAAAACAACAAAAATAAGGATGTAAATATGAAAAGGGACTTTTATGTGTTTTCAATATAATGATACGTGTATATGAACTAGTAAACCTATAGGTAGAGATTAGAAAATGGATGTAGGACATGCGCTTCAAGAGGAAAATAGAACTGGGTTGTGTGTTTGATTCAGTAAAAAAACTGTCTGCGGATGTTGTAAGACAAAATATAACTAACGCTGGCGGGCCAGAGGCCAGTATATACCTGCTAGATCTTTGTGCCCCGTTGTTGTCATGGGCTGGGCCTGTTAAAAACAAAACCAACCCTGGGTAGTCTACAGCCCAGTTGAAACTTGCTCGACCTGAAAAAACAATATACGTGCTCAATAAACGAGAGAATTCTGCAAGTACAGACTGAAAACTGGGATGCAGGACGGATATTTTTTTATCGTGATAATAAGTGCATGCACTTGTTTCGAAAAAATTGCAGTACTGGGAATTCGAACGGTGGGTGCTTATGCTACCCATCAAATAAAAATCAGGTGCCTGAAATTTCGTTTCGAAACAAATGATTCAGCTTTATATCCACGTCGACCCTCGGCATGATGGTTGGAAGCAAATGCAAGTTCATACCAAAAGATCGTTAACAACAATACCAACTTGCGGACGACAAGGTAGTATAACTACCAATACCAAACTAACTTATAATCTTTTTACTCCTAGCCCTAGTGTTCGTCTGGTAGAAAATCTTGCAGAGGACCAGCTCCCGCTCCTTCTCTTGCTCCAGGTCCCCGAGGTGGTACTGGTGCATAACCCAGTTGGTCCTCTCCTGGTCGAAGTTCTTGTTGGTGTGCAGCACCAGAACCTTTTTTGATGCCCGTCTGCCGGCCGTTGACCATCACCGGCAAGGTATTGCCGGTCTTGTGCCACATCGCGTGCATGCCGCACTCCGACTATATCTTGCGACGCGTCCACATGCCCCTTTTGAACGCCCTGGAATTGCGCTGGAAGAAATGCTTCCTTAGGCCACTTAGTGTGACACCTGCAGTATTGTGGAATACAGGTTTTAGTGTACCTAGTTGGCATTTTCATAACATCTTCGGCATGTTGCAGTCACTTGTTTCACTTTTTTATTAACTGTTAAATTGTAATTGCTTCACCAGGTCTGCGTCTAAAAAGAAAAATAGAGCTATAAACAAAGGGATATGTTTGTGCAAGTAGACGGCCGGCCGGTGTCTTACCTGGAAATTTCTCAGGTTGGGTGTAGCATATGCCGTGCTCGCTGTCGATGGTTGGTATGAACAAATCGATGAGAGACTAAAATCTCGCGCTGTCAGCACTCACTTTGGCCTCAAGGTGCTCGATCAGCTCCTGATCCGTGGGATCGAACGTGACGCCACCCGGCAGCACCGACCAATCCTTCTTCGACTTGCATCGGTAATTCCAGTTATATGGTACTCAATGTATGATCAATCGACTGTTTTAAGTAAATGATGAAAGATTTCGACAGATAAGTGGACTCCAAATCTGAAGTCCAGAATACCCGAACACACCGCCAGGATTCTTGTGTCACCTCACGCGCAGTGTGTTGTCACGTCAATTCAATATGTGGACATGATGAATAATTTGACCGACGTATACTAGTACTGCTACTGTACTACTTACTAGTCGTATTTAGTGTCACAATTTATACATAGGTTTAGCTAACAAGTACGCACTTGAAGCCTAACTGATATATATATATATATATATATATATATATATATATATATATATATATATATATATATATATATATGGCTTCTGCACAGCATCTCCATCATCATTATCAGTACATCCTACGCAGGTCAGTTAGGATGCACTTGATCCCAAGAAGGTATCTATCCTTCAAACCAAAGGAGTGTTTAAAACTAACAATAGTACATAATATCCAACAAAAGAGGGTCATGCTACAGCAGCAGAATACATGGCTCAGTCTAGATACCAGCACGAATCAAGTTGTGCATATTTGCTGTTAGCATGAACCACATCGCCGCATGTCGGGTTTGCAAAAGCCGTCCATCGCATGGAAGCTTGATGTCTTTCACACACTGAAGATTATCTGGCAACAAGCTGTGTCGACGAATCTCTGGATATGGTGATTCATGAAACCCATGGTATGATGTGTAAACACAGCCCCCCTCACGAATGGAAGTTTCATAGCACAGTAATCATCGCCGGTGATATGATCGATGATTGGTTGGATGATTGGATAATTGAGCCCGAGGAACAAGGAGTGGTTGCCGAGGATGTAAACCCACCTCTAGTTGAGTACGCCTGGCCCAACGGAGCTGGGATCTTTCTCGAACATGAAGCAACCATAGCCATCAATGTCACGAACGCCCCATGCATTGTACTGCATGTGGTTTGATGTAATGGTTTGGTCAATTTGGTACGTGCGAATGAGCATCAAATGACCGATGTCAGCTGAATGAGCGATAAACCACCACCCATCAGCTGGTATGATTCCAGGTCCTGGAATCATGAAGGCCAGCGCATTTGCGTCTGCTACAACAATTCAAATTGGAGACCAAAAGGATAAAAATAAACAATCATGTTCAGAGTATGTGTGGAATTAAGATTATTATAACAGTGACACATATCATAGACAGAGAATTGCAATGTCGTGGTCATAATCATACCCGAAGTTAAAAAAATAAGCCAATGGCTTTCATATTCTAGCAATATGTCATGGTTCAAACATCATGTAACAATCAGAGGAAAACAGCTATGACAGCGACTACTCATATTCTACCATAGCACTTACTACTACTGTTCTCATATCAACTCTAAGAAATAACATGAGTTGTTATAAAAAGCTTGTAAACGAGAGTAACATATAGCAATCATGATGTTATGCTCATAATATGTATTCTAACAATCATCAGATGCCAATTGTTCTCATATCAACTCTAACAATAACATGTGTGGTCATAAAAATCTAGGAAATGAGAGGAACATATAGCAATGATGTGGTTATACACATGCTATGCATTCTAAATTTGTAACAAATAAACAGACAGTCGTATTCATAAGGTAAAGATGAGATGAGATAGAACAATTACACGACGATAGATTCCACCAGTATAGGGAGCCAATCTGTGCATCGACCGCGTAAATGATGCCATCGTGCACTATAGCATCAGACAGAAATGTTGCCTCAATAGGATTGATGATGACCCATAAGCATGTATGGCAACCGGATTCCAGGTAGACTAATCCCATGTTGAACAAGGCAATGAGCTTGTAATCCATGTAGTCTTCTGATGGTGTGGGCACTTCGCAGATTACAACTTTCTGCAAATAGAGGTCGAGCCAAAAGCTTGACGCATCTCGTGCGTAGTAGGCAGGAGTGTCCGGCGGGCCGCGAGGCTCGATGGCAGCGGTATCCAACGATGGAAGGGTGATCTCTCGCTGGGTGTAGATATCCACCAGACGCCACGGACTACCGGTGTGGTGGATGAGGACGATCCAATTGGCCTTCATGCCCGCCAAGTAGTGGCCGCACATGAAGGACACGTGGACGGGTAGTGGTAGCATGTCGAGGGGCACCACAGCAACCTCCGTAGGATCGTCAAGTCGGTGTCTAGGCCACCTGCGAGGATCGGGCATCAGCAAGCAAGGTGTCTTGAAAAGAGCCAGACGGTTGCAGACGAGTAGATGGTACAAAGACACCGAGCATGCAGCCAGACGGATGGTGCTGAGTAGGTCCATACGACTACAGATCTGCTCCAAGAGAACATCGGGGAGGGAATTCCAATCGCGGCTTTGCGTGTCAGTCGGTTCTGCCATTGGGGTTTTCGGTGCCCGCGAGCCATCGGGGAAGTGGATTCGGGCGGGCGAGCGAAGAAGCTTCTCCTCAGGTGGCCGAATAGTGAGCGGGGGGATATGGTACGCGCGAGCTACCAAGGAAGATGGCGCGGGCGGGCGAGCAGTGAGCAGGGGTAAATGGTGTGCGGTCGACAGTGGGGAAGAGAGGAGGAAGAAGAAGAGAGGAGGAAGAAGAGTGGAAGACGGGGAAGAAAGTGCATTCAATCTCAATTCTACTAGTACTACTACCATGATATACCGTCCTTCGGGGTGTAAATAGTTACACCGATGACATGTGGGTCTACCACAACAGGACCCATATGTCAATTAATGGAGGACAGAGGTGCGTAGGCGTATTTGCGGAAGCGTGCTCTACTGGCAAACATGATGGCAGTACTAGGTAAGGCTGATTTAGTACTCCCTCCGGTCCTTTTTAGTTCGCATATAAGATTTGACTGAAGTCAAGCCTCGTAAAGTTTGACCAACTTTATAGAAAAAAGTGTCAACATTCACAACCTGAAATCAATACCACTAGATGTGTCATGACTTAGAGTTTCATATTATATAACTTTAGCATGGCAGATGTTAATATTTTTTCATATAAATACGATCAAACTTTGTGAAGTTTGACTTCAGAGAATTCTAATATGCAGAGTAAAAAGGACCGGAGGGAGTAACACCAACACACTGGTTCAGCTTATTAATTACGTGTCCCATCTGCTGTAGCGTGTATTTTCACTTCACTGCGAAGACTAGTTGAATAGTTCTCTCTGACAGAGATGGGGAATAATGGATCGCGAGGACTTCCTTTCTACAGTATCCCTATGCCTCTACGCTCACTTCACTCATTTTGCTCCGTACCTAGTCACTTGTTGAAATCTGTAGAAAGACAAATACTCCGTATTTGGGAACAGAGGGATGCTTTTACTCCATACTATTTGGGAACAGAGGGAGTATCACCATATGGAGGGAACAGAGGAAGCTTGAAATATGAACATGTCAATGGGAGGGAGTAAGCCCCATGCATGCATGCATGCAACATGCAACACTCACACGTACACATGGACGCACGCAACACTCACGCACCCATGCGGCACACAGCACACGACGCAACACACACGCTCATGCTCAAGTGCTCAACCTACTCCCTACGTTCGTGAAAGACTATACATTTAGAGATTTACACATTGACCAGGGCATAATTAACGCCCAAAAGTAGCAGACTTATGTGTGCATGCGACCATTGAGATAAGAAGATTAAATGAAGGCTATTGCATGCTGTAATTAAGGATAGACATGTAGCCTATACCTACAACACAAGTTGGTGCATTAGTCAACCAATATCGATTTAGATTAAAGGCTAAATGCATTGGAAGTCTAGATGTACATCATATACTACACTCTTTGTTTTATAGCCAATGTACACCCTTTGTTGGAAGACCGAGGGAGGACACATGCATGCACTCACATACACAGCCAGGGCAGTTCGCGCGCAAGGGTTGGACTCGTGTCGCGCCTGCGTAAAGTTTTGTTTAATTGATTTCTTTGCTCTGCCAACTGACCGGTGGGACCCAGAAACCAGGTGACAATTTAACCAGTCAACAAAGTGCCACGTCGACTATGTGGCCGGTCAGTAGGGTGCAATACGGTGTTGTACGATGTGCTAGTAATCATATAATCGCCGTAAAGAGCGTATTGTTACATACGTTGACTGCCAGTGTATTTTTCTCGTTTCAAATTAAGCCATATTAATCGGAAAGGACGCAGTATGGACTACTACTACTACTACTACTACTACTACTACTACTACTACTACTACTACTACTACTACTACTACTACTACTACTGCTGCTGCTTTGATGTGTCCCGTCAACTCGCCGAACGAGGAGAAGCTTGCTTACTACGCCTCTCCCTCGCCCATGCACGCGGTGGTTCGTAGGACGAGGAGAGGGTTTTGACTACAGCGCCCTCTCCCTCTCCCTTGCCCTCGCCCTCACCCTCGCGGTGGACGTGCATCAGTTCAATTGGTCTCAGATTGCCAAAAGCATATTGTACTGTAGTATCATCATTGTTGGACCTTTCGAAGAGGCGAAGAGCCAAGTGCAAGGTTCACACGAGTACGAACTATTGAACCTCTCGAAGAGGCAAAGAGCCAAGTGCAAGGTTTTATAGGAGTTGTCGTCCTAGTAGGAGTGTACTACAACTATAGCGAACGATGCTACTGTATGATGTCGCCACGTCACATACATCCAAAGTTGTGCCACCTTTTTTTCTCAAAGAGCGTGTTGGAGCCCGTGCAACAACCACACAAGTTGCACGTACACATAACACATTTACTAGTAATAAATTCTAAAGGACAAATGCCAGTATGCCACACAAGTTCATCTCCAATTCATGTGATAAATTTGTGCACGACTAGTCTACATATATTCATAGCGCTACCGTTCACAATTACCGTACTCCACTTACACGTTATAGATGGGCTACATGTCCTCCTCCAGGTTCCAGTCCCAGGTGTTCTTCATGGATGGCACGATCCATAGCGATGGGCAACGGGAATCATTGTCGCAGCTTTCTAGTCCGGTTCCACACGATGGAGACTCATCCAAGCTGAAGCGGCATAAATCAGGGATAGCGTGTCCCAGCATGTCGTTCATCCGGCGGTGCGCACTGAAGACACAACCATGCTTCATGAACGGCACGCCTTCCGTGTCGTGCAAAAAAGGTGGCATCCGCTTCACAATGGGGTAGTTGGCCCCGATGAAAAGCGAGTACTCTCCAAGAGTGTTCCTCGGCACCCACGTAGCATCACGGGGGTCGAACTCGGCGCCATTCATCTGGTACACGCGGCATCCCAGATCTGGACACATGGTGACGTACATAGTCAAGGTCCATGCATAATAATGTTGTGCTCAAATATGGCGGTCAGTAATACTGTGCAGCAAATAGTATTACTCCGGTATAGAGGAAGTAAAATAACCGGCTTATTATATATAGCCACTCTTGGCTACATGGATGAGATAGTAAGACATGGAAAAACAAAAATGGTGGCAGCTAGTGGGTTCAAGTCTTCAAGGGCCTAGCTAGCTATACGCGTCCTCCAAGGTAAAAAGTACTCCTACTAGTACTACAAAGTATACTACTAGTACAACAATGAAAGAGAAGGCGAGAGGGTTAAAAAATGGAATACCTGGGTAGATGGTGTTGGGGAACGTAGTAATTTCAAAATTTTCCTACGCACATGCAAGATCATGGTGATGCACAGCAACGAGAGGGGAGAGTGTTGTCTATGTACCAACGCAGACCGACTGCGGAAGCGATCACACAACGTAGAGGAAGTAGTCGTACGTCTTCTTCCCGATCCGACCGATCCAAGCACCGTTACTCCGGCACCTCCGAGTTCTTAGCACACGTTCAGCTCGATGACGATCCTCGGGCTCCGATCCAGCAAAGCGTCGAGGAAGAGTTCCGTCAGCACAACGGCGTGGTGACGATCTTGATGTACTACCGACGCAGGGCTTCGCCTAAGCACTACAACGGTATGATCGAGGTGGAATTTGGTGGCAGGGGGCACCGCACACGGCTAAGGAACAATCTCAAGGATCAACTTGTGTGTCTCGGGGTGTCCCCTGCCCCCGTATATAAAGGTTGGAGGGAGGGGGGCTGGCCGGCCAAAGAGAGGGAGGCGCGGGAGGAGTCCTACTCCTACCGGGAGTAGGACTCCCCCCTCCAATCCTAGTCCAACTAGGAATCCTTTAAAGGGGAGAGAGAGAGAGGTGGCCGGCCCCTCTCCTAGTCCTAATAGGACTAGGGAAAGGGGGGGAGGCGCAGCCCTATGTGGGCTGCCCTCTCACCTTTCCACTAAGGCCCATGTTGGCCCATTTGGCTCCCGGGGGGTTCCGGTAACCCTCCCGGTAATCCGGTAAAATCCCGATTTCACTCGGAACACTTCCGATGTCCAAACATAGGCTTCCAATATATCAATATTTATGTCTCGACCATTTCGAGACTCCTCGTCATGTCCGTGATCTCATCCGGGACTCCGAACAACCTTCGGTACATCAAAATGCATAAACTCATAATAACTGTCATCGTAACGTTAAGTGTGCGGACCCTACGGTTCGAGAACAATGTAGACATGACCGAGACACGTCTCCGGTCAATAACCAATAGCGGGACCTGGATGCCCATATTGGCTCCTACATATTCTACGAAGATCTTTATCGGTCAGACCGCATAACAACATACGTTGTTCCCTTTGTCATCGGTATGTTACTTGCCCGAGATTCGATCGTCGGTATCCAATACCTAGTTCAATCTCGTTACTGGCAAGTCTCTTTACTTGTTCCGTAATACATCATCTCATAACTAACATCTTAGTTATTATGCTTGCAAGGCTTATGTGATGTATATTACCGAGAGGGCCCAGAGATACCTCTCCGACAATCGGAGTGACAAACCCTAATCTCGAAATACGCCAACCCAACATCTACCATTGGAGACACCTGTAGTACTCCTTTATAATCACCCAGTTACGTTGTGACGTTTGGTAGTACCCAAAGTGTTCCTCCGGTAAACGGGAGTTGCATAATCTCATAGTTATAGGAACATGTATAAGTCATGAAGAAAGCAATAGCAACATACTAAACGATCGGGTGCTAAGCTAATGGAATGGGTCATGTCAATCAGATCATTCAACTAATGATGTGACCTCGTTAATCAAATAACAACTCTTTGTTCATGGTTAGGAAACATAACCATCTTTGATTAACGAGCTAGTCAAGTAGAGGCATACTAGTGACACTCTGTTGGTCTATGTATTCACACATGTATTATGTTTCCGGTTAATACAATTCTAGCATGAATAATAAACATTTATCATGATATAAGGAAATAAATAATAACTTTATTATTGCCTCTAGGGCATATTTCCTTCAGATGGTGACGGTCCGATCGTGCTAGATTGTGTGACCGTGTTGCACATCAGTGGTACCATGGGTAACGACTGCTAAGATAGTTGATCCCAATATGCCAAAGTCAGCTACAAGGTTCCAGGTTAGACCGAATCGTGGATGCAAATGCACATCCAGGATCGGCAATCTTATTTTGATCGGGGGATGACTGGTCCCTGCAAAATAATGGAGTACTTTTAGGGATGCAAATGATGGTTTGTGCGTTCCGTTTGTAATCTCCCGTACCGTAGGATGGCAACCAGATGAAACAAGTCCCCTGGCTTGTCACCACGAAGATGCGGCCTAGATGGCGCACGGCGTCTTCGAACATGTAGGGGTACAAATCTGCCGCTACCAACATGCGCCAGCCTCTACCATTACTGCCTCTTGCATTGATGGCAATCCTTATGTCAAACACCGCGATGAGATAGTAATCTTCGTAGCTGCGTCACTTTGTCGGCGGGTCCGCAATTGCTATCTTCTTCAATTTCATGTAGGCATCATCATACATATTCAAGCCCAGCCAGTACAGAAGGCCGATCCCAATGGTGGAGAAGGGGTCTACCGGAACGGTCGCACTGCTATGGTTGTTGTGCAAAATGATGGTGGTATCCGGCCGGAGGTATGCAAGCCAATCTTCGTTGGCACCGACCCAGACCTATATATAAGATGGTGGGCAACGGAGAAATTACGGGATGGAAATGGAATAACTAAGTACTGCATGATCAAACTCCATTACTGACCTTCTCATCGGACAAAATCCGACTACCTCTCAACGTCGGCAACTCTAGCGGAGTCAAAGTGCAACCATGGCCAGGGAGCGGTGGACTGTTCAAAGGATTGTCCCATAGAAGAACCTTCTCCTCGAGGATGCATGGAAGACCAACAAGCATGGCCTTTTCCCAAGCCTGTTTAAGCAGCGTCTTGAAAAAGTTGGTGCAGGAAGCACCGAGTCTTGCGCGGTGAGGACGTCGGAGCGGCGTGCAATTTCTCCCAGAGGATCGTCTTCCAAGGCCTCCCAGCCCTGACGAGGAGGAGAACCGCCTGGCGAATCCATGGGAGCAGCGACGAACTGCCTTCTCTTCGGGGGGAGGGGAACTAGCGAGGAGGAGATAAGAGCGTAGTAACCGCAGGGCCTCATCCCTTCCAACTGTAGATCGTTTCTCAGCGAAGGGGTGAGGCTATTACTTACTACTAGTCCTAGCATTATGGAACGTTATGGGATTGCATTATACTGTAAATAATAGAACTAGCAAGAAATTTTTGGCACTAGGTAGTAGTTTTTGGCATGGATTAAGAAATTTTGGGTGTGTTTTTGCCATTTTTTGTACACGCCAACTAGTGTCAAAAAACGTCTTACATTATGTGACGGAGGAGTACGTACTCATACTATAGCAGTACTAGTACTACTTTCCTCAACTAGTAGTGTGATGTACTGTACTTCTAGTCTAGTCTAGTATAGTGCACCAGTTTTGAACTATTGAATCTCAGTGCCAAGGAGCTACAGTTGGAAGTGGAGGGTACTACTGTTCTCTAGAACCATCGCTATACTATCAATGTAGGGGAAGTACACCTGCGTAGTGGCCTAGTGGGTACTCTCGGTGCTCTATTCAGCCGCTCCTCTCACGTAGCTGGCCTACTCAGCCGCTCCTCTCACGCACATACTAGTAGCCTGTTTATCAACGACGGTTACTGTGGGGGCAGAACATTTGAGTTATTTGATACAGAGAGACCATGCTTTTCGCTTCCATTTGTGGAGGTGTAATGGATCTCGTCGAACTTTGTTAGTAGTTCCTTCTTTATGAATGAGATGAAGCAAAGCTTTTGCCTCCGTTTCAAAAAAAACACGTCAAGAGGAATTTCTTTTATAGTAGAGCCGATAATGGAGTGAAGTCCATGCGTGCAACGCCACAAGCTACAGAGTAGTAGTAGAGCACTTTACACATAGAGATATATTGCACAGTTCCCAATGCCCCGCCAGGCTTTTCCGGCTCCTCGGGATTAATTGGGAGGCGCTAGTTTAAATATGCTACTAGCTGATGAGGAAGCTGCAAGCGAGGAGCGGCTAGGGCGAGCATGCGAGCCACGAGATGCTGGGAAGGAAAACCCGTTCACGTGGCTAGGTTGTCCAGTGCACCCAGATTGTGGGGCCGCACATCCGTTTGACTTCAAAACTCAAACTACCCGTGTAAAATATTGGCTCGCAGCGAAGTGTAGTAGTACTATTTTAAAAGAAGGCCGCCGTGCATTTGGCCGGGATCGAACCCACAAAACGAGGTATACACTCCCGTGACCACTAGTAGTACTCGTTGGAGTACAATGCAACCTAGAATCACCTTTTGTCGCTAGTAGTACGTACATTGTTCCTTACAAGAAACCCCTAAGAGCATGGTTAATAGTATAGCCAGCTGCTAGCTATAAGCCAGTGCCATGTCATCTACAACCCATCTTATAGCCAACATGTACAATAATAGATCAAAAGAGTGTACTACTTTTTTATTATGTGGCCCACTTCTCATTCTCACAAAGTGCCTAGGAGCATGTGCTAGAGCCGGCTCTTCACGAAGAGCCCGCTTACCTTCTCTCTCCTCTTCTCTTTCGTCCAACTAAGCAGAAATATACTAGTTTATTTCGTATAGCCCGCTAACTCAGCTCTATTGTACTTTCTCTAATAATGCAAGAAACCACTAAAATGCCAAGAAACTACTACCACTTGCATACGTGGCAGACTTAAGATAAGACTACCTTATCAACCATTGTACATGCTCTTACCAACAAAAATCCTCGAGTGACCTCCTACCTCCGGCCCGTCCACCTAGTCATCCTCGGCCATGGGACGCAGCTACCGCCGCCGGCAGAAGGCGAGGTCAAAACCGCTGGTGGTGCGGAGCCCATGTTGCGGCAGCCCGGATGCCAGCTCCGTCCGGTGCTCGCGGCCGCTAGCTAGCTAAGATAGCTCCGTCCAACTACTTGTCTGCAAGGTTTGCTAGCTAGATTGGCACGGCAGCGCGGCGGCTTGCTCACGCGCGCCGCGCTAAGGCCAGCCAACTGGCTCGAGTGAAGGCCAGCGTGGCGGCTTGCTCGCTCGTGAGTCATGCTCCGGCCAGCCTGCCAACCCGTGTGGAGGCCAGTGCGGCGTCTGGCCCGTCCGACGGAGCGCCGGCCAACTCGCTCATCACCGGCGCCACCGACGAACATGCATCAGTACTGTTTCAAGTAATGTCCAGGAAAAAATGATTTGAGGGGGAATAATAGGATAGAAGGTCAGATGTGGGTCCCTCGTGTCAACGGTCAAACAAAATGTGTTGGTTTAAGCTGCCTCGTCAGCACGGACGTGTGGGCCAACCCTGTCATAAATGGGTTTAAACGAACCTAATCGGTAGGAGTACTAGGTAGTTTTTGGCGTGGATTAAGAAATTTGGGGTATGTTTTTGCTATTTTTTGTACAATAGATTCTTTCTAGGGCTGGTTGAAAGTGGAAGTTTTTTGTTAAATACTCTACATATTGTAAGTAGGAGTGAAAGTTAAGATTTGGAAGCCAATAAGCAAGGCTAGTTACATAGTGCATATGTGTACATGATTGAAAGTAAATATCAACCATGAGTGACTAATATCTTGATGGAAAACTCGAAAATATGGAATACTAGGAAAAATTCATGGTTGGAAATACTAGCAATGTTCATGTCCGTTGCAACGAATCATAATTAGAATAATACTTATTCACAAACTTGGTACAAAACACTCTAATTTTGATATACATATGTCACTAGAGATATATTATGTTTCAATTAGAATATATTCCTTGGGCTGTTTTGGTGAGGTCAGGGAGGGATGTGGTTGGTTTTAAGATACTAATTATGGGTTTTTCTGCAAATTGGTAGACAAGTGGGATGTTGGTGAGAAAAGGCAACAACTTACCTCACAATCGTTAGATGCAGATCTAATGGCCAGAAACGACGGATGGCAGACACACCAGCATCACCAACTATGTCTTGTGTAGGAGTACTAGCAAGATCCGTGCATTGCACGGAACATCAAGATGCATTTTTTTAATAAAACACTTGTTGTGATTGACCCTTGCGGGAGTAATCCCATGTGTAAAAACTAATGATATCTCGAGAAATATGAGATAAGGTGAAGAGGAGTGGGGTGTGGTGGTGGTTGGTGGTTGGTGGTCGGACTGAGCGGAGGCATGGGGATTGATGACGCCGGCAGCGGCCACCAGGCCAGTTCGTTCCAGAGTCTTCCTTTCTTAATTGCTCAACAATGAGGTTTGTTGGAGATAAGGATGAACGAGGGAAGTCCTTGTCTGCAAATGTGGAGAGGGGTGCGGGTATCTTTTAGTTTAATTTCCATCCGTCAGATATAGATCGAACGGTCTATATTGCAAAATGGCACACGTACCATCATCACCAACTCGGTTTTTTATAAGAGAAGAAATATAAGTATGGAGATACAAATGTATTATCGATACTTGCTTCCGTAAACTAGCTTCTATATTCTATTCAATGCCTCGGCATGTGGGGCCTTAGCACAATGACTTCTCGACTGTGTAAAACAAAGATTTTCCCATCGCCGACAAGGAGTGGGTGACGGCGGCGCGCTTTTTGGCTTGCTCTAGTCCTAGTAGTCATACTAGGTGGTCTAAGCATGTGTAGATTTATTCTTTTTCACGTCTCGTGTTCGCCGTACTGCCACGACTGTTGATGAATAGACGGTAAGTTATTCATGGGGAAACCCTTGTTGAGCGTGTTTGCGAGAGAGAGAGAGTGTGTGCGTGTGTGATATGTTAGAGACTGAGGCAATGATAATAGATTCTTTGTGTCTATGTGTGTGGAGGATAGAGAGAGACATGTGCATGGCGCTTTGTGTTGTGTAACATGGATACACATATACATAATTAGAGAGTGAGTGTGTGAGATACACATGCGGACATGAGGAGAGATGAGAATCCAGATAAATGGGTGTTTGTGCGTGTCTGTGTGTGTTTGTGCACGCGTTTGTGTGTGAGAGGGAGAGAGTGTATGTGGAGTAGAGAGACCACTCATGATGTAAACCTAGTATAAGGGAAGGGGGAATGGTGTGACATGTGTAGTAGCGAGATAACACGGGTGCGGGCGGGGGGAGCAGACTATTTGGAAGAGACATCGAGTGTGTGTGGGGGAGAGGGGTGTGAGAGCGAGAGAAAGAGAGAGCTAGCGATGGAGAGAGAGAGAGAGAGAGAGGAAGAGAGGGGGCGAGAGGGGTCGTTTGTGTCCATAAATGGCGTATAGATAGGGAGACAATGTTGATGTTGTCCGAAATTGGCCTATGAACGGAGACGCAAGGGAAGCGAGTCATCATGTGTGTGATAGGGACTTCATGAGAGATCTAGAATAGATGGGGTAGAGATCTAGAATAGATAGTGTGCTTGTTTGCAGTGGGGGTGGTGTGTGAGGTGACTGCGCGAGAACCACATAACTAGGGAGATAGATGTTTGGGGGCGACATTTTGTGTGTATGGGAAATATACACTCTACATAGTGCGTGTGCTTGGGTAAGAGAGATAGCGGGAGACCTAGAGAGTGAGGGAAGAGATGTGTGCATGCCCGAGAGACAAAGTGATAGAGACCAATGTTGGGGTACGGACTGTACAAGAGAGAGGGGTGTTAATGTGCTCGTGTGTTGGTGTTTGGGGGAGAGAACGACTTCTCTATGTGTGTGTGTGTGTGGTGGGGTGGTTGACTTCAGATAAAGAGTGAGGTGTATATATTATAGGGACTTTAGCGTAATTGAGATATTGTGCACTCATGGTTGATCAATTTGTTTCACAGTTTGTGCCATGAGATAACGATATTGTTGAACATGCGTGATATACCTTGATGTACCAGAATTACAAAACTAAGATTGGAATTTTGGAATTCGACTCCATCATTAGCTTTTGTAATTCATTTAAACGGAGGTACATTTTTTAAGCCGGGATTTCGTGATTTCAAATTCATATATCAAACCTAGAGATATACACATACGGGCATGTTCAAACTTTATAATCATGCACTTTATTCATACACATACACAATTTTGCTTTTGTCATCATATTTAGGATAAACACATTTGGAATTTCATTTGAATTGGACAGTATGATGGCATTTGCTTGTAGTAGCTCAATGATACATATTTGAATTGAATGGACAATCTAAGTTTCGAGTTGGAGACGTTGATTTTCAAAACTTGCACATTTTTTTTTGCGTGCAAAACAAACAAATTGTCGGCCATGATATCATAGTCGGCCGTACGAGAGCAGAATATTTATAATTTTAGGCGCCAAAAGCTTTCAAACTTCCCGCTCACATCGAAATATCACGCGCCCGCAAGTTTAGCCCTGCGATATTCCTGTTTTACCCCTGCCACATGAACGGAAAAGGGCTGCTTTGGTAACTCCATCGTTTTCCCCTCTTTGCCCCCAACATTCTTCCCCAGAGCCCCTCCCCTTCCCCTTCCCGACCCCCAACCACGGCAAGCCGCCGAATCTAGTCCTCCGCCGCAGCGGTGGACCTCTCACCCCGCCGGATCTACCTTCCACACCTTGGAACCCCCAACTGCCAACTCACCACTTCACCGGAGCCGCTTCAGCGACTGGCTTGTCCACCTCTCCAGATCTCCTTGACCGCCATCATGGTCCACCGCACCGCATCTGCTTAACCGGCGCCCTCGTCCACCACAGCGTAGGCCCTTCACTGACTCCCTCGTCCGCCCCTTCGTTGGCCCTTCATACAAGCCCTCGTCCATTGCAACAGATCCGCCTCACCGAAAGCACTGTACAACGCACCCGCTGAAGCCTTCGTCCACTACACCGGACCCGCTCCACGGACGCCATATTCAACTCCACCGGCCCTGCTTTACCGACGCCGCAGCCTCATTAGGTTATTTCAATTTGTACTCCTTCGGTTTTTCTCTTTATCGTGCAACTGTTCACTTACCACAGATGAGCTTTCTTGTATGTCGACAGGTGCCGCAACCGTAGCATCGGAGTCGCTTCAGCGACGGCGATAGCCGGCCCAAATTCAACCGCAACACGAGCACCATCGACGATCCTTAGCTATCAAGTATGACAACGATACCCATACGCCGCCGAGAATCAGGTACTATTATCCAACGGCCGGCACCTACATTCACTTTCCTAGCATAAGCACCGCACCTTTGAATTTCTTCAGGGCATCATTCAGTTTTCAATGAGACGCGTTATTCTGCTTGCACCTGTAGGGCCATACTTCTGGCAGTGAACATGTTACATGTGCTAAATTACATACCAGTGCACATATAGTTAATATGCTTTAGTTTTGTTCTGATGCCACTTGTTGGTTCCATCAGACTGCTTAATGTTCTCTATGCTTAATTACACATCAGCAAACTAGCATGTGGTTCCGCTGCTTTTTGTTCATTTTACCCTACATTTTCTGATGCTAGCTATTACATCACTGCTCCGAGCCTCTGTTCATTACTTGTTTGTGTGTTCTTGATCTTCCCAAGTTGCATGACTAATTTGATGCTTCTATTAATTATGGAGCGGCCAACCCCATCAAGCAAAATATTTATTCTTTTGTGGCTGGCACCTCAAACAAGCATAAAAATAGAGGGAAGCAGATATATTGTCGTGTATGCACACACCCTTCTTTCATTAGTTTAGATGAACCATTGATGATCAATTCGGATCAGTGCATGCGATTAAAATTAATTTTACCTAAATAGATGGTGCAAAATGAACTACAACAACTAGATTTGCAACCACGGGATGCCGACGATATCTTCAAAGAACATTGCAACAGCAGCTAGGCTTCACATCAACATATGTTAAGCCAGTGTGTTTTAGTACATGTGAAATGTAATGCGAGTGGGCTGCTTTCTTGGCTTGTGCCCTCAACGTGTAATCCTACCGAATTACAAATAGTTCAGTTGTCTGCTTTGCTGTATTGCTCGATTTGAACGCTTATTTGTTGTTACGCTATACCTGAGTTGGCCAATATGTCAGCAGTGCGTGATGTACTATCGTAAAGAAATGCATGCCTATTTCATTTGAGTCCTTAACTTTTCCTCTCAACTTCATCACAAGACTGTCTTCATAGTTTATATGAGGCCACACTGTTAAGTGCTTTCTCAGATTATTTCAACTGCTTAGATGCCTTGGCAACTTAAATATAGCGGTTGTACACTCCCTTTCAACTAGGGATGTCAACTGGGTCCCGTTTAATCCCGATTAAAGTCCACTAGTGGTATGATAGTTCAAAAGAGTTTTTGTTTTTTGAGGAAAATGAACTAGGGAGGTAGCAAAAACTAACTAGATGGGACTGGCGGATGTCGTTTATTTGCCACTTACATCTCTAGTTTCATCTTCCCATTTTAATTTCTTTTCGGCTGATGCTGCTTCGAACCATTTATATATAGTTTGCCATGCTCGGCAATAATTCGTCCGTCGTTTACCATGTAAGCTTACTGCCTGGATCATACGATAACTATCTCTTACTGATGTCCAGCGGAAACCTTTCAGGATGCCGTTCACACTAGGACACAATGTACAACCCCAGAATCTATTTGTGGAAGCAGTGTGCCATCCATTATTGAGGAAATCGTTAACTGGTAACTGCTCGGTTGGCTAGCGAGTAGGGGATTAATAGGCTAATCGGTAAGTTAATCAGACATTTAATCAATTAATCGGACGATTTATCAGTTTATCGGCTACTCGGTGACCCTATGAGTAGGGATTAATCGGCAAGTTAACTGGTTAATCGGATGAATTCTTGAACAGGGGCGCCATCCATGTTACCAGATGGTAGCAGTTCAGAGGCAATACCACTGGAGAGCAGTTTGAGCACAGATGTTATAGTGCTTGAGGCTCTACTAGAGGCAGAAAGAGATGGTGTGGCTGCCATAAATGAGGTAATCTTTATCTTGAGGCTGGAAACTACGGAATTAGAGGCACGCATTATGCAAGCAACCCAAGAATTGGAGGAAGTAAGAATGTTGCATTTGAAGACGGAGGAGGTCCTGCTGTTTCTGCTATCTGAAGCCCAAGGTAATCCTGGTTCTTCTTTAGATACCAGTTGAAATTGTCATTAGATTATTGTACTTGCATGTTGTGTCATGTCTCTGAATGGATTATGTTGCAAGACCCCCTATGTTGTCCATGTGTTGTAACGATCTGAATTTTTTAGGCGAGGTAATCCTCGATACTTGTATGATTGACATAAGGTGAACTGTTTTTCGTGTGAGCATATTGTATTGGATGAAATAACTGTTTGACTCAGAGTGTATCCAACCTACTGAACTCGAAGATCACGACATTTCTAAATCATAATCATATATAAAGGTGGAATAAATCTTTGTTGTGGTTTTGAAGAAATAAATAACAAAACGTATAATTATCTATGGATATTCTTAATCTAATACAAATTGGATTTGAATTTAGTTTGCCAGGTCCCAGGGCAAATGTGAATGCTAATTCTCCCAAGTTTTGAACGAAGCGGCTAAACACTCACTATAATTTGTGGGCTGCCCGAAGCAAGTGTTTGCGAGATGGAAATTACTGTCTACCCCTGACACTTGACATCCTTATCGACCGGATTTACACTGCTGTCGATACGGTTAGACTAGTAACTTCAATCAGACGTGACACGACGGCCTCTGAGCCCATTCAGACATGGTGGGGGCCAAACGTGGGCGGCAAAACACATTTGATTCAAGTTCGTCCGAAAGACATGTGTCTCTTCCTCCATTTCCCCATTCATACACGGTGGGCGGCAAAACAAACTCTCCTCGTCCGAAATCGATGTAGGCTAATATTTTAAATAGGGGCAGATGTGTAACTTCCATCAGACGTGACACAACCGCCCTACATGTCAGCCCCATTCATACATCATGGGCGCCAACCATGGGCGGCAAAACACCCTCTCCTCGCCCAAAATAGTTACCAGCAAATATTTGGGAGATGCGAGATTACTGTCCTATCCCCAACCGACGCGATGTCCAAAATTTTAAACGGGAGATAAGTTCGTAACTTCCCCCATTTCAGAGAAGCGCGTCCCAAAGTTTGAGATCCCCCCTTCCCCTCCATTTACCCATTCATACACCATCGGCGGCACAACAACCTCCGCACTATGGCCAGCCTCCTCCGTCCGCCACCCCATCCTCCACCTTGCCGGAGCCGCTACCCCTACCCCATCGTCCACTGCAAGAGATGTACGCCTCTCATCCACGGCGTTGGACCAGGATCCTTTCATCGCCTCCTCTCGCTTCATCAGTGCCGTCGTCCACCTTACTGTTGCCGCTCCTACGACCGCCTCATCCACGGCAATAGGATATATCCCCCGGCCCGACCGTCTGCCGTCTAAAGTCTTCTTCCCCGCTGCCAACAGCCATCGCACCCGCAACACCCTCAACGTATCAGCATAGGCCTACACGGCGTCGCAAGAGAGGTGGTAATCTTCCATATTTGCTTAAGTTATTGATCTCACCCGGAAAATAGATCATAATTTGTTTACTATACTTTTCTTGTCCGTACCAAAATGTATTGGCTAGTTGAAAGCAAACATTGGTTGCGAAGTAGCTTTGTCCGGTTTGCACCTTCAAATCCGCCATGGCACGGGCACTATACTCGTAAAGCTTATGGTTTCCCCCCTTTAAATTCACTACCATCATCGTAGGTGCTTCGTGTCGTGCTAGCACTACTCCTCAAGACCTCAACCCAAAGCTAACGTGTTGAAATACGAAAGTGATATGATGCTCATATCACTAAAACAGATAACGTCTAATTGGTCACCTAGTGTTCCTATATTCGTTTCAAAAAGCATGTGCGCCACCCACTGGTCCAGCTAGTTCCACTTTCCTGATTTTTCTCTTGATGCTTAGGGTTTTCCCCTTTTATCTACTCTACTACGATCTGCGTAGGTGCTTTCTGTCGTACTAGCATTACTCCACCCTTCAAGCTAAACAACACAACACTCAGAATTCGAAAGCTTAGTTGTTCAAATATGATTGTGATATGATACTGATATTAGTTAACCGACACATTTAATTGGTTAGCTAAAGGTCCCACTTGAGTTTCCAAATGCATGTCGCGACATATAGAGAGACATCATAATTGCATTTCTTTGTCACTTCTTGACCGTACATTCTAGTCCATACCAAATCTTAGTTGTTATTTCAAAGCAAACATAGGTTGCCAACTACCCTTTGCACGGTTTGCAGCTTCAGATCTGCCATCCCACTGCCATGGTCAACACTCTACTCATCATGCTTATTTTTCCCCATTTCATGATGACCACAATCAGCCTACGTGGTTCGTGTCGTAATAGCACTGCTCCACCCATCGAGCTAAACAAGCTTAGTTGTACAAATTCATATCTGATATTATTTCTGATATTAGTAAAACTGAGAGATGTTCAATTGGTTAGCTAAATGTTCCTACTTTAGTTTCGAAATGCATGTGAGCCAGATATGGAGAGACCGGAAATAATAGTATTTCTCTGTGCGCTCTGGTTCATCATGGGTGGCCAACCGACATTGTATTGAAAGACTTGTAATATCTTCAATCTGCTTGCTCTTCTGCTCTTTTTTAAGATGATACTCTTCTCTTGCGGTCGACTGGTCAGGTCGAGTTGTTCTCCCTTAGTATATTTTGAATCTGTCAGGTCAGGTCGACTTGTTCTTCTTTACTATATGTTGAAGCTATCATCTGCGAGGTGTCATCACTTCTGGAGCTATCATATTTTGAGTAGTAGGCCACATTATATTAATGCACACAACAAATTACAGCATGCATGGCATCTTTTAAAAGAATTGCAGAGATAGCACAAAGGGGTTTATAGGGAGGCAGTATTGGATTAAAATCACTTCTGCATTACAAAGAAAATATCACTTGTTTTTATGTTTTCATGGATGTCGGATATTGAACGTTATCAAAATGAATATGAGAATGGGCGCATGAGAGGAATATTGTGGAACAATCCACTGGCTAACAAACTTGGCATGGTGGAGGATGGCCTATCTTATTCACCCATCAAGGTGCTTGCTCTAACTTTGCAAAGTTGTATTGGTCGCACATATTTTGCATCTGACCTCTTGCATTACTTCTACTTTGTTAGACCATCTGCTTAGTTTAAGCATCATATATGAGTATATGCCATACCTATCCATTTTCTGTACCTATTCCATGTGTCGTCACATTATGTTTTTTCAGTCAAATGTTGTTCTTTCGTAATAGATGTACAAAAGGAAGAGGGTGAGTGCAGATCCTCAAGGAGTACAAACTAGGTATTTGGAAAAGGTAGTGATACATGTTAAATCAGATAGATCAGCAGCCACAGAAAACACAGGCCCAACTGTACAACACTTTACCCCTACTCCAGTGGCCTAACCCCTATTAGAACTGCTGGGAGCCCAGCGTCAAGTACTGTCTATGATATCAATTCAAAATTTGAACTCCTAAATTTCTGCTTGTGCCTTACCTTCTCTCTTGTATGAAAACTAATTTCAGATGAATCTCCTTGCTCAAAGGATCATACGATCTCAAAACAATAATGGGCTCTGCATTGCTCTTGTCAGTACCTCTCTCCCTTTTGCCTTGTAACGATGTACTTAATTAATTGCTATTTGATTATGTATCATCAGTCTGCACCTGAGCTTCATTATCCTCTATTTCTTCCAATATTATTTGATCTATATTTACTCTTTGCAAAATGTAGAATAATGGCAACGCTTATAAAGAATTTTCTTTGGGGAATTTATTGAATTATCCTTCCATCAACATGGAGAAGGGCTTTGTCCAGCCCGTGTTAACATGTAATGTAAGTTCATCCTTCTCAAGCCTTCAAACTTTGTTCTAGTATAGATTTGGATAGGCATCATTTCCTCCACTGTTGTTTGCTTTGCTGTTTACATCTGATTGGATGTTTGCAACAACTACCAGTTTCAAATTGTAGTTGTAAAAACATGTTCCTTATGTAGAACAGATCCATGTATTTGCTTATATAATTGTGAAACATGTTACGTGTCTCCTTGTTTCTCTTTCAGACTCGTATCTCTTATGCCAGGCAGAACTTTAGGGAATATAGTGAGCCAAACCATCTTGAGGACAGCTAGATGACCCCAAGGTCCTGTCTTGATGAAGACAGTGAGTGGAGCTACTCACCAGCAGGTGTGAGACAACCTCTATGCAGTCGCTACCTCAATCAGTTCGACTTCTTCAATCTCAACTTAAAGCGGAAAGGCTTGCTTTAGCTCACCTCCAACTTGAAGTCAAAGATGCAATGAAGATGTCATAGGACTGCCGTGCGCACCATCATGCCTTAAATCTAGTGTTGATGCATCTATCGTTGACACAACTAAGGTCTACTCAGCTTCTTCAGCTATTTGGGGGGCGACCTGGCCAGGCCTAGTGCCTTCTGGAGTGCTCTCAGTTTTGTATATTCTTTTGTCGGTGCGTTTATTTGCACTGGTGGCGAACTTTGATGCCCAGTGGATGTAATATGTGTGATAGCCGTGATAGCCTAGCGTAAGTTGCTTGCTTATTTATTTCCTTGTTGTCTTGTTTATTTGTTTGCTTGTAGTCATTGCAGTTCTTTTTCCGCGGTTTGCTAGTGGCTGCAATAACCTAATTTTTAAAACTAGGCCACAATAACCATGGGCTAATATTTACTGTAGACTGGGCCTCCTACGGGCCGTAGAAACAGTGGGCCTTCTACGGGCCGTAGAAACAGTGGGCCTTCTACGGGCCATAGAAACAATGGGCCTCCTACGGGCCATAGAAACAATGGGCCTTCTACGGGCCGTATCATCAATGAGCCTTATACAGGCAGTATGACCGATTGGCCAAACATGGGCCAATAACAGGCCGCATTATGGTCGTAAACGGGCTAGAGTTGGAATCTTCCGTTCATGGGCCGACAATAACGGGCCATCATTAATAGGCCGTATTTGATGACGCTATGAAAATGGCCCAGCGTATTAACGGACCACAAACGGGCCGACTGTAACCACGGGCTGAATTTGGCCCACAAGCAGAAAATGACAGTAACAGGCCGTAAGTAAACGAATGCTGGAAATGAGCCCAAGAATAAATGGGCTCTGAGAAGGCCAAAAGATAACATGGGCTGGAAACGTCCCAACGAAATAACGGGCCGTTAATGGGTATAAAGTGATACACTGTTCATTACGGGCAAGTTTCACCACGGGCCGTTAATGGGTGTAAAGTGATACACTATTCATTACGGGTCAGTTTCACCACGGGCCGTTAATAGGCCGAGAGTTACATAGGGCCTCATATGGGCCGAAAGACGTCATGCGACATACATGGGCCAGAAGTGAAAATGGGCTGGAATCATATTGGGTGGCCCAGATGACGCTGCTGGGCCTGATTCAGATAGGGCGTAATGGGCCTTGGGTTAGCGGGCTGTAAATGGGCTATATGTGAACAGGCCATTAACATGCTTTACATGGGCCGACCCGCCACCTTTTTACCAAGTCAAACGGGCCAGCCTTTTCATAGGAATGGGCCTCTGTTGGGTCGTGCCACGTGTCGACGTATCATAGGCGCCTTCTGTCCAATGAGTGGATGACATCTGTCCCAACGATGAGCCGACACATGTTTCCTCCAGCCAATGATGATTTTACACGTGGAAAATCCCCATTGGTTGAGGCTATTAACGGGTTATCGGATCCAAAACCCGACCCGATAGCTTAACGACGTTCCGTTACGGTGGATTCCACGTGTCGGTCACCCTTGACGAAAGCACTTCTGTGATGCGAGATTTATCGTCATGGAAGTGGACACTTCCGTGATGATAATTTTGGTAATTTCATGGAACACTTCTACGATAGCACAGATATGACTATCTTGGTTCTGTCATAAAATCATCATGGATGTACATGCATGACAGAAAATGCGACCTACTGTGACAAACACGTATCATCACGGAAGTGTATTTTTTTGTAGTGATGTGGACAAATTTTTCGATTTTGGCTTTCGCTTGAGGACAAGCGAGGTCTAAGCTTGGGGGAGTTGATACGTCCATTTTGCATCATGCTTTTATATCAATATTTATTGCATTATGGGCTGTTATTACACATTATATCACAATACTTATGCCTATTCTGTCTTACTTTACAAGGTTTACATGAAGAGGGAGAATGCCGGCAGCTGAGATTCAGGGCTGGAAAAGGAGCAAATATTAGAGACCTATTCTTCACATCTCCAAAAGTCCTAAAACTTCATGGGAGCACGTTTCAGAATATATAAAAAATATTGAGCGAAAGAAGTACCAGAGGGGGGCCACTCACCAACCATGAGGGTGGGGGAGCATGCCCCCTGCCTCGTGGGCCCCCTGGTGGCCCTCCGATGCCCATCTTCTGCTATATGGAGTCTTTCGTCGAGGAAAAAATCATAAGCAAGCTTTCGGGACGAGACTCCGCTGCCACGAGGCGGAACCTTGGTGGAACCAATCTAGGGCTCCGGCGGAGCTGTTCTGCCAGGGAAACTTCCCACAGGGAGGGGAAATCATCACCATCGTCATCACCAACGATCCTCTCATTGGGAGGGGGTCAATCTCCATCAACATCTTCACCATCACCATCTCCTCTCAAACCCTAGTTCATCTCTTGTATCCTATTCTTGTCTCTAAGTCTGGGATTGGTACCTGTGGGTTGCTAGTAGTGTTGATTACTCCTTGTAGTTGATGCTAGTTGGTTTACCTGGTGGAAGATCATATGTTCAGATCCTATATGAACATTAATACCCCTCTGATTATGAACATGAATATGCTTTGTGAGTAGTTACGTTTGTTCCTGAGGACACGGGAGAAGTCTTTCAATTAGTAGTCATGTGAATTTGGTATTCGTTCGATATTTTGATGAGATGTATGTTGTCTCTCCTCTAGTGATGTTATGTGAACGTCGACTACATGAAACTTCACCATTATTTGGGCCTAGAGGAAGGCATTGGGAAGTAATAAGTAGATGATGGGTTGCTAGAGTGACAGAAGCTTAAACCCTAGTTTATGCATTGCTTCGTAAGGGGGTGATTTGGATCCATATGTTTCATGCTATGGTTAGGTTTACCTTAATAATTTTGTTGTAGTTGCAGATGCTTGCAATAGAGGTTAATCATAAGTGGGATGTATGTCCAAGTAAGGGCAGAACCCAAGCACCGGTCCACCCACATATCAGATTATCAAAGTACCGAACACGAATCATATGAACGTGATGAAAACTAGCTTGACGATAATTCCCATGTGTCCTCGGGAGCGCTTTATTCTATATAAGAGTTTTTCCAGGCTTGTCCTTTGCTACAAAAAGGATTGGGCCACCTTGCTGCACTTTATTTACTTTTGTTACTTGTTGCTCGTTACAAATTATCTTATCACAAAACTATCTATTACCTATAATTTCAGTGCTTGCAGAGAATACCTTGCTGAAAACCGCTTATCATTTCCTTCTGCTCCTCGTTGGGTTCGACACTCTTACTCATCGAAAGGACTACAATAAATGCCCTATACTTGTGGGTCATCAATCGGTGGCGCCAGAATCAACGTACCTGACGCCATCTCCTCCATGTTCTCGCATGGCAGCAGCAACATGGCGAGCATCCGGAACATAGTTCTCATTGTAGCGGTGCCAGCAGTCCATGACATCATGGCCAGACTTCTTGCACAGCTGGCAGCGCGGGCGAGTGCGAGAGGAAGAGGGACGGCGGCTATTGTTGGAGTTGAAGCCGCCGCCGCTGCTGTTGGGGTTGTAGCCGCCCCCATTGTTGTAGCCGTAGCTCCCACCAGAGCGGGCACCATTGCCCTGAGGGGCGCCGCGTCCGCGTCCACCGCCACGGTTTTGCCCCTAGTGACCGCGCCCATGAGAAGCGGATTTGGTAGACGACTGCCGCATGTCGCTGCCATGGAGGAGGGTGAGGCAGGCATCGAAGCTTAGCAGTTGGCTGTACAACTCCTGGACGGTGATGGGCTCCACCCGAGCAGAAATCGCAGAGACCACCAGATTGTACTCCATGTCCAAGCTGGCGAGGATCTTGGAGACGATTTCCGAATAGGAGAGGGCTGCGGTAGTGCATGCAACTTCATCGGTGAGACTCTTGATCCTGCCAAGATAGTCAGCCATGGTCATGTTACCTTTTTTAGGTTGGTGAGCTCGATGCGGGTGTTGATGGCTTGGGCTTGGCTCTGGGCAGCAAACATGGCATGGATGGTAATCCAAACTTTGGCCGACGTCTGTAGTGTTGCGGCATGTGCGAGGATATCGCGGGAGAGAGATCATCAAATACCCTTGAGGCTGTTGCTGTTGTGCGTATCAGAGGGATCGGGCATAGCTGAAGATCTGTTCTTCCTTGCCGTCCTTGGTGACGGTGACGGTGGCCGGCGGTGCCGGACTCTTCCCGTCAATGTGGTGTTCCATCTGAGCGCCTTTGATCTGAGGCAGCACAATTGCCTTCCATAAGAGGAAGTTTCCCCTCGTGAGCTTCTCCTGTGGTGGCGATCCGAGAGACACAGCAGTGGTGCTGGAAGAGGATGATACGAAGGTGGAAGACGAAGTGGTGGTGAGCGCGCCGGTGGTGCTAGACAGTGATGCAGTGGTGGTGGTGGACATAATCTCGGTCGAGGGAGGAAGCTTGACACGATCTTTGGGAGGTTGCTAGATGTGATCTTTGATCTATGAGGAAGAGGCTCTAACTACCATGTAAAATAGGTTGGAAGCGTTTAACCCTTTGTCTCGGGCCGCATTGAGGCAATAGCCTTGGCATACAAGTTGTGGAAGAGATCGATCAAGAGAGATCGTTAGAGAGAGACACGAGAGGAGAAGCAGTTACAGAGAGATACGGGAGAGAAGAACTACAAGTTAAACGAGGTTCCTATCTCTATACAGTTTATTCTAACACGTATGAGGCGGCTTTGAGATGTCCGGCTGTAGAGGCTCTTAGGTTCGAATGTCAGGCCTCTACCTTTTTGGAAGTACTGCACTTTACAACAATGTACCGAAATTTTGGATGAAACTGCAGTACAGATCTATACTGAAATTATCACTATTTTTTTGGAAGTACTGCATTTTACATTTCTATACTGGATTTTTGGATGAAAATTCAGTACAACTCTGTACTGATTTTTTGGATGAAACTGCAATACCAAAACTTTCATCAAAAGTACATTATAGTTTTGTACTGAGTTTAACCATGAAATTATCACAAAGAAAGCAGCTCAGTTCTGAATTTTAGAACAGAAATTCAGTACAGATTTGTAGTGAATTTAACCATGAACTTTGTGCACACAGTGACCATCATCATGAACTAGACATATGGTGCATACTATGATACTGAATATCAACCAATGCACCTACTGATTATTACCAGGCAGAGAGATAGCTCCAAACAGAAAATATATAATTTGCAACAAGGAATCCATTCATAATTAACAGGGAGAGATATAGCTCCAAAATACATGTTCATTTGTCTTCCAAACCTAAATAGAACAAGATCTTTTTCTTTTTACTCCAGCAAAAGGAGTAGTTCATTCATGAACTATATGCCAAAGAAAAGTTCATTCATGAACTTCATCACTTGGTCATATCTAAACTACAGAGAGAGGAAATCATGCAGGTCATATGGCCAGCGTTCATCGAACAGACCACCTTGAGGTGCATTTTGGCTCACAAGTACCTCCTCTTCAGCCTGCATGAAAAGTGGTGGCTGCTCGCTGCTGGATCCATCAGCTCCAAAAAGCAAATTGTAGAAGCCTGCAGCAGCAGTCCTTGCTCCTCTGGGAGGATTGGTACCAGTTGTGTCTCCCCTTTGAGCAGTGCCTCCTCTTGCTCCTCTTCCTCTTCTGGGAACATTGCCTCCCCCTCTTGGTGCACCAGCTTGCTCACTAGACTGTGTTGCTTGTCGTCCTGCAGTAGCCGCACTCCTTCTCACCCCGTCCCTTGACATGGCTGTTGTCACCCTACCGGGATTCTATCTCTAGCATTGACAATTAAGCTACACTCAGGTAGGGGGACCAAAGTCCATGGTGTGTGTGTGTGTGAGTGTGGCTGTGCCGCTAACTTGAATACTAGTACTATTTCAAGTTTGCAGCTGGCAAGGGTTGTGTATCTATATAGGGTTTCGGAACATTGGTGGTGACGCGCCGTGCGGGTTGGATGCTATTAATGCATTGATTTTTCTGCTCTATACCATTCCAGTTATAAGTACTCCCTCCGTTCCGAATTACTTGTCACAGGTATGGATGTATCTAGATGTATTGTAGTTCTAGATACATCCATTTCTCCCACGAGTAATTTGGAACGGAGAGAGTACTAGTAGTCTCTACTCCTAATGGAGCAGTTGGTAGTCTCCGCCGGTCAATTTTCGTCCCACTAAAGACGGTTAATTTTCGTCCTCCATCCCACGGTAGATTCCCCCTTCCTCCCTCCAGACCGACCAAAAAAACGACATCCTAACACGAGGCCCATTGTGAAACACTACGGTTCAGTGACAAAAAATCGTCCTAAAAAAATCTACGACGGTTAACCTATGAAAATTAGCTAGACGCTCGCACCCTCGTGCCCTCGATGCGCTTGCCCGCACGAACGTGGCTCCATCCCTCCCTCAAACCCTAGCTACCCCTTGTCTCCCCGCCTCCAGCCGCACCCGCCGCCGCACCCCAATCCCTGATCTAGCTCTCCACCTCACGACGACGTGGTTCTCCGGGCGATGCCCCCCTCCTCATGCCCTCTCCAACCTCCCTCTTCCCACGACCTTCCCCTCCTCCTCCCGCGTCGTTCGCCGCCCCGCAAACTCCGGCAACCGTTATCTACCCTTCGCCGCGGGAGCCGCCGTAGGAGCCGCTCTCCCCTGGAGCCGCCGCCCGCGGAAGCCGCAGCCCGAGCAGCCATGGGAGCCGCTCGCCGCTGCAGCCGCCGCCCGTGGGAGCCACTCGCCGCTCGCTGCAGGAGCCGCCGCGGGTCGCCCTTCGCCGCAGGTCGCCGCCGGAGCCGCCCCGCCCCTGGATCTGCTCGCCTCTGGAGCCACCCGTCGCGCTCCCACTCAGCTTGGCTCCGCCCCGCCGCCCCCGGTCCTCAAGCAAGTAAGTTTGCCTTGCGTTCCGAAGCTCAACTATTCCTAATCTACAGACTAGCTACCTTAGAGTTTTGATGAACCGTCAATTGGATGGTCTGGTGAAGCACGATGGAGAAAGATGTGGTTGTGTCCAGATTCCAAAGAGGGCAAAATAGTTAAATAATTTTGATGGTATTGCCTGAGATATGATGCTTGCACACAAGAGAAGTTCAGGCTTATGATTGCAAAATCGGTGTGTATGTAAAGATCTTGTCCTGGTTTCATGAATTGGCTGGGATTTTTGTTAAGTCTCACTTGGGCAGGACAACTATGGTCTTGATTATATGTATGTTGACTTTCCCACTTTTCTTTTGAGCAGGCTACTTCAATTTTAGGTGAGCTGGCAGGGATCACAAGCATCGGCGTTGCATTCCTGAATCTCACATACACAAGTAAGTAATATTCTCCCTCACATAAAGTCCTTTTAGTGCATGTATAGTGTTTTGTCCACTTTCTTTCTAGATAGCTGCTGCATTCATTTCTTTCCATGGCACCGTATAATTTATACCTCAGAGAGGTCATTTTAGTGCATGATGTTCTGGTGTAGCTACCATTAGCTTTACTGGAGCAGAGCAACATTTAATAGGAATTCCACCATAAATATTTACCCAGATACAACATTCTCCCTGGAATTTGAGTTTTTTCCAAAAGGTTTAGGATCTAAGGATGAGCTATCAGTGGTACTGATTATACAACGAGTTTGTACAAAATGTTCGCTGGTGTTGGGTGTTTACCTTTTATCACATTTATATCCCCTTATTGTGTTTCTCTGTTTCTAGAAAGTAGGCCATTTGTTCCAGGTTTTCAAGTTTGTTCCAACCTGGAGGAGAAAGAGTTCATTATTGACCAGCGGTTAAAAGCAGGTTCAGTTTTGTACCTCATTTTCCAACCCCACAGTAGGTCTTTCTGTTAGTTCGAACAATATCTCAATGCATTATTTACACACCTAGCTTGTGCTCTGTGACCAGAATTGGTAAACTGTAGCCGTGATAGTACTACACTGTATTCAGAAATAGCAGCAGGAGATAAAGCTAGGTGTTGCAGATAGGCCGATGGTTAACCCTATTAGAGCTCACCTTCCTTCAAAGTTGGATATCATCTACAGTAACCTCACAGCATCCATAGATCAACTGAACAAACAAAAGGCACTTAAGATCTTTACTAGTATCCAGGATGTGTTGTCTAATCTTCTAAGCAAACTGGCCCACTATGCTAAGGAATTATGACAGTTCAGTTACTTGATGGGACTGTTTAGCATGCAGAAATTGGAAGCAGGCTTAGAAAAACACCACCAAGCTTGAAAGCAGAAAAAGATGCACACACTCACCATTATTATCTTCCTGTGATAATTTTAGGCTTGTACCAGGAAACTTGAAGAGGCAGTTTTAGTCGGTGGTGTGCTTTAAAATTTCATATTGTTGTTCGGTGTTGCTCCATAATCGTGTCTTCTATTTTTTAGAATTTTCTAGCATATGAACTATCACATGATTTTTTCTGGCTCTGGTGGTCACGCCGCCCAGGACGCCGGCGGCGGAGACGAAGGCAATTTGTACTGGGATGTCGTGGCCGAGCCGTAGGACCTCCGCCTTGACGAGCTGCTGGACCTAGGCCTCGACGAGACGCCGGACCTCGGCCTCCCTCTGGTTTTCATGGTACGGTCCCTTACCCTCTCCACCAAATCTTGACTTTTCTATTGTTCTACTCCGCACTGATTGTATTGCCATTGTAACAACTCTTCTAAATCCATTTTTGACATGGTGGCCTACTCTAGCTGGAACAGTTTTGTAGAGACAAATTGGAAGAGTGCAGCTGCCCTAGCTCATGGAATTGGAAGAATTTATGCTTTTTCTACTTGGAAAGAAAGCTATTTTTTCTGGATCATAGATAGAAAGGATGCAACTTTGTCAGGGGTAGTAGATACAAAGTTCAGTGTCTACAGCATATAAACTGGAAGTCGTGCTTCCGGTTTCAACATATAAACTTTTTTGGTCATACAATCTGAAATTTTAGCATTTCACATAGACAACCTATCATTTCTGGTTCACCACATTTACATGCTCTGATTCCCACGCTCATGTGAATAAGTATATGATAGAAATTTCAAAGTATCTATGAGGACCAAGCACGACACAGCAGCGAGGAGGAGGATAAGAAAAATCTCAGAAAGCATGAAATGGGGAAGTTGGTGTGTGTTTGTAGAAGTTGAGCATTTATTGTCCGAGAAATGGAATAGCACATCTGTTGATCCATCCCTATTTTCTGTTTCAAAATCCACACGAGTTCTATGCTATATCCTGATGTTTTCATATACTATACTATAATAGCTTTAGTGATTTATATGACCACACAATGTTGGCTAAAACAGTACAAAGTGGCTTTTTAAAAGAGGAACAAATGATGTTCAATGGTGCACTAAACCATGAGAGTGCGGCACCTTCTGTGTTGTGGACTTGGCATGGGCTGGCTTCTGTGAGTGCCTCTGTAACATTTGTTATTTTGCCTAACTTTCTGAAGTTAAACCAGCCTTTCACAAAGTTCCATCTCCTTGTTGAAACAAAGGTTCGCTGTTGTGTTCTTGCTGCCATTCCATGGTATATTGGAGTGTTTCATCCTAATATATGTCTGGTTACATGACCACAAAGAGAAAGAAGGATATGCTGTGTAAGTTACCTTTCTGATACAACCACAATACTATGCCGCTATTATTATTCGAGTTCAGAGATTTGAGACTCTGGACTTTATGGCCCGTTAAATCAGTTTTATTAAATTAACTGAAAAAATAGATTAGCTCACAAGTATGTATACTCAGTATCTCAGCTTCTGCTTGCAGCTAATTTTTCTTGTAGTGACATTAGCTAAAATATTGGTATGATTGAATTGAGAGAAGTTCTTTCAACATAAAAGTGTATTTTCACTGTATAAATTTAGCAATTGCAGGTAAGACAGTAATTGTTAGAATCACAAATTACAAGATGTCGTGATACCTGACGAAACTGCTATTGAAGTTCGTACACTAATGCAGCATATTCTTTTGATTAGAAGCAAACGTGGACACTCAAGAAGAAGTTGGAAAATCAGGATTGGAACCCAATGAGGAAATCTGAACGCTTAGACCATGTTTAAGAACAGGTTGTTTTTGTTGTGTTACTTTTTAAGATAAAAGGTGAGAGCCCTACTTTATAGATAAAGCCTCCAGGCAGAGTCACAACCATCACAAGGCACCACATAAGTTTAATATAAAACGGCTAAGAAGTATGGGTACAAGGCATCCAGCCTATCATGGCTCGCAGGCCAGCCAAACGAGCAGCCAAACCACTAAGAAACTGTCCTCCTGGAGCGCCATAGCAGAGAAGAAGCCGTAGATTTCATTTTGGATAGCATATCATCGAACGCCTCTAGGTCCCCATCCTTAGTCAATGATCTCCACTGCTGCAAAAAGACATTGGCTTTAAATAAGCAACTCACAGGGTTAGCTGGGAAAATGTGTTCAATAGTGAACTTGTTTCTAGTAGTCCAAAGCGACCAACAAATCGCAGCCTAGCCCACCAGGAAAATCCGCTTAGACCGGCCTGCTAGAGAATTAATACAATGCCGAAGATCCCCAAAAGAGGATGGGTTCCAATTAACACGAAGCCAAAGTCTAATGCAACTCCAAATGAATTTAGCCAAAGAGCACTGGAAAAAGATATGCTCGGTATTCTCCAGGGCACCGCACAGTTGACAGCTGTCAGAATCCGACCCGTTCCTCTTCTTAATCTGGTCAGTCGCAGGAAGTTTGTGACGAAGAGCTTGCCAAAGGAAGATTTTGATCTTAGGAGGGATGCGGGCAGACCAAATGTATTTAAACTTGTCAGTGCGACCACCAGCGATAAGTTTCGAATACGCCGACTTAACAGAAAAACGCCCCGAAGAGGAATGGGGCCAAATAACAGAGTCCTCTTCCTCCAAGAGCAGGGGAAGCAGGCAGTAAGGCATTGCCAATCTTCCAACTCCACAAGGGAAAGAGAACGCCGGAAATCTAAAACCCAACCCTGAGTCGAGAGCTCAGAGATAGAGATCTCGGGGTTAGCACAAAATGAAAGCAAAGTCGGGTGAGCCACCGCAAGCATGGTGTCCCCAACCTAATAGTCTAACCAAAAACAAGTAGATTTACCGTTACGAACAACGAATTTCACAAGGGACCGGAAAATCGGTCTAATACTAACAAGCTGACGCCAAAATTGAGAGCCACTAGAAGAGGGAGCGAACATAGGGCTCGAGGAGGGGAAGTATTTAGCTTTGAGAAGGTTAAGCCAAGTAGGGCAATCAAGGAAAAGGATTGTCTCAAAGAAAATCAAGCTTACCAACAAGGAAATTATGGTGAGGAGGCACTCTTCTGCACCCTTGGCAATACAGAGGTACTCAACTCCAACACTATCCAAGAAGCGGAATATATCATACTCTTAGAGTTTGGACTTTGGACACATTTTATCCTTTTATTATACTCATGGTCGTTCTGGAAAACGGATGCAATGAAAATGTTATGTATTCTACTTGTCCTTGTTCAAGGGACCTCCTAATGACACACGATGGAAACGGGTCCATGGATTAATTCAGATGGCATTTGTTGTGAGGAGTTAGTTGCAAATGGTAAAGTGAGAAGGGTTAAAATGTAAATGTAGTTTGTATATACTGAGATAAAGAGGAATGAATCAGAAGATAAGGTTCTTCCAGAAATACCTAGCTTCCCCCCTTAGCTTCCTGGCTAGAGAAGAGAAATCCACAAAATCCAACAACATGGTGTCAAAGGAGGTGTTGTAGCCGCTGCCGGCGACCAAGGGAATGGTGGCGCTCCTTGCTGTGGTCGAGGAGAGAAGAGGAGTGCTTCTGGTGGTGGACTGGAGCGAATAGAAGAAGGAGCTGCGGCCAGGGTGTGAGGCGGTTCAGCGGTTTGGAGTTGAAGCTGGTGGCTGTGCGACCTGGGAGTGGTGCTCCTGCTTGTAGCCTTGTGCAGGCTGCTTGAAATCGGAAGCCTCGGCAAGGGTGTTGCCACCAGAGAGAGCCAGCGCACGGATTGTGTACGGTTGGGGCAGCAGTTGGTGGAGAGCCACTGATTTGGAGGCGAGCAGAACTGTAGGTGTGGAAGCAGGCTGGAGGTGCCAAGCAGAGGTGTAGGAGAGTGTTCCCTGGAGGTGGTTGCGTGGTGTTGCTGGGCAAGATTTGTGTCCAGAAGGAGGCAGGAGCTGCTGTTGTGTTGCAACAGAGAAAGAAGCACCAAAGGTCACAAGTGTGCTTGGTCCTGAAGCAAGAGGATTTCTGGGCCGCTGAAGACCAGGTCAGAGAAGCACATTAAGGAGAGGTTTGCAACGATGGGTGACAAGGATGCCTCTCCATCAGGAGTCACGGCAGGGGAGCTTGCAGCGGTGTTGCAAGCCATGGATGAGAAATACAGATTGTTGTTCGAGGCTATGAGCAAGCAAGGAGGGAGTTCAAAACCAGAAGCAGAGGTCAAGGAGGAGGTTCATCCATTGCAAATGCCCCTGGTGAAGTTAGATGGGTCTGAAACCTATGCAAGTTGGGCAGAGCATGCAGAGACAATTCTTGTCTCGAGAAGTCTAGAGGGCTATATACATGGGGCAATTGAAAAACCAGCTGACGAGAACTCCAAGGAAGGCCAGAAGTGGAAGATGACCAACGCATTGGTGAGAGCATGGCTGCTGAGTTCAGTCTCACCTCAAATTGCTAAGCAGGTGGAAAGGATTAAGGAGGCGTCAGAAATTTGGCGGCTACTGAAAGGTACATATTCTGGAGTCGGTAATGAGATGTTTGCTTGTAAAATTCAGAAGGAGCTGCACGGGTTGAGTCAGGGTGACAAATCAGTTGTGGATTATGTGTCCGAGTTGAAGAGATTGTGGAGTGAGATTGATTACTTTGATCCAATTGATATGGAGTGTGGCAAGTGTATTAAAAATTTAACAAGTGGACGGAAAAGAGACGTGTGAGGGAATTCCTAAATGGACTTCATTCTAAGTATGAAAACAGGAGGGCTGCACTATATGGTAGCGGAAAGCTTCCTACACTGGAGCAGGCAATATCAGCTATCATTAGTGAGGAAACCAGGTTGAAATTAGAGGCAGTCGGGTCAGTGATGTAGGTATCATGTAGCGGCGATCAGCACTCTATGCAGCAGAGGGTGGAAATTATCAAAGGTCGGGATCAAATACAACTGAGAAGAAATGCTTCGAGTGCGGTCAGCCAGGACATTTGAAGTTTTCATGCCCTGAATTAATGGGAGGCGGTAGAGGAAGAGGGCAGGACTGGCGTGGAAGAGGCCGTGGCCATGGGCTTGAAGGATGAGGCTACCGTGAGCGAGGTACACGCCCTGCTGCTAAATCAAACACGTCGGTGATCACTGAAAATACCACCCAAACTATGAGTGTTGAGATGACTGCTGAGGATTGGGAGAAGTGGTGTCAATTCAAGGGGCTTTCTCTAGGTGACAAGCCAACTGTTGAAGCGCCTACCTCTGCTGCCTTAGCAAATTTTGGAGGTAACAACTCTCACACTGTGATAGATAAGTCCATTGATGCACCATGGTTATTAGATTCAGGTGCATCTAGACATATGGATGGTTCCTACAGAAATTTTATTGACTATACTCCTGATTTAAATAAGCAAACCGTTAAATTAGTTGATGGCTCCTCCCAAACCATTATGGGATCAGGGACAATTATGTGTAGCACTGATATGTCTTTGTCATCTGTTTTGCATGTTCCCTCATTCCCAATAAATCTGCTATCCATCAGTTGCATCACAAATGAACTTAATTGTGTTGCTATCTTCTTTCCATCATGGTGCTTGTTTCAGGAACTTGGGACTGAAAGAAGACTTGGGACGGGGATCATGCATGATGGACTGTATTATCTGGATAATAATGTGCCACCTGTGGTTGCAGTTGTTGCGTCCCTTTCACCACTTGACGAATTCCTTCTTCACCACTGCAGGCTAGGACATATGTCTTTTGTCACCCTTGGTAGGCTTTATCCTGCTCTTTATAGTAAAGTTAACTAGGGGAGTCTAGTATGTGACGCTTGTCAATATGGTAAACAAACACGTAGCTCCTATACATCGTCTGATAATAGAAGTGACACGCCACTTCAAGTTATACATTATGATGTGTGGGGTCCTAGTGGAGTTTCATCTTTAAATGGATATCGCTCGTTTGTTACCTTTATTGACTGTTGTACTAGAGTGACTTGGGTTTATGTGTTGAAGAACAAGAACGACGTGTTTGAATGCTTTGTTGATTTTCATAATATGATCAGAACGCAATATAATGCTTGTGTGAAAACATTTTGCACTGATAATGGCACAGAGTATGTGAACAAGGAATTTGATGAGTACTTATCCAGTTTTGGGATTATTCATCACACAACTTGTCCAGGTACTTCAGAGCAGAATGGTTTGGCAGAAAGGAAGAATAGACATCTTCTGGAAATCACTCCTTGCATAATGATATCTATGAATGTTCCTAAGTTTTTGTGGGGTGAAGCTGTAATGACAGCTGCTTACTTGATGAATAGAATGCCATCCAGGGTACTTGGTTATAAAACACCGTTAGAGTGTCTAACGGGTGAAACAAAATGTGTGGTTCCACCTAAGGTCTTTGGGTGTGTTTGTTTTGTGAAGGATTATAGACCATCTGTTGGTAAGCTAGATCCAAAGGCGTTAAAGTGTGTATTCGTGGGGTACTCTGGTAAGCAGAAGGAATATAAATGTTGGTGTCCATCTGAAAGGAGAATGTTTGTGAGTATGGATGTGGTATTTAGGGAGCAGGAACCATTCTATGGTGAACCGTCGGATTTAACTGATGTCTTCCCTGATTTGTTTGCTAATGAAAATGAAAATTTAGACGCAGATTGTGAGACAGGGGGAGATAAGGAAGAGGAAGATGATGCAACATAAAGAAAGATGATAATTGTGATAATTCCAGTGGAAATAGAGCAAGAACGAAGACATGAGCAGCAGTATGATACATCAAGTGAAGCATTCCGGTGGCCAAAACCAAATGAGGAAAGGGAGATTCAGGTGTATACACAAAGACGTCGTATTGAGGAGGAAAGGATGCAAGTGTTGGAACCTGAGCCCGAGGCTTATGGGCAACATGGTGAGCAAGAGAAGGAGGCTGACCAACAAGATAATACTCAAGTTCAAACTAGTGATACTGTACCTTCCTTAGACAGTGGTAACATCTCTTCTCAATATGAAGACCTTGATGTCCCAATAGCTTATAGAAAGCAACCACGAGCTAGTGCCAGAAAATTGCCCTCTAAATTGGATCCTTATAATGTCTCCAACTATGTCTCTTATGACATTGTTGGTCCTTCTTACAAGTCCTTTATTGCAGCGCTGGATTCTGCAGAACCCTTACCACAGGACTGGCAGGAGGCAAAATTAAACCAAAAATGGAGGGCAGCAATGCTTGAGGAGATGTCTGCTCTTGACAAATACATGGGTAATTACTCCACTTCCTTGTAACAAGAAAGTGGTAGGTTGCAAATGGGTGTTTACCATAAAACATACACCCGAAGGGAAAGTAGATAGATATAAGGCGAGACTTGTGGCGAAAGGTTATAGCCAGACATATGGGGTGGACTATGATGAAACCTTCACCCCAGTTGCAAAGATGAACACCATCAGAGCTTTAATCTCGGTGGCAGCAAATAACAAGTGGAAGTTGTTTCAGCTAGATGTGAAGAATGCATTTCTTCATAGAGATTTGAAAGAAGAAGTTTATCACTAGTAGAAAACCGGGCAATAGCACCGGTTCGTAAGGGCCTTTAGTGCCGGTTATGGAACCGGCACTATTATTTCGGCACTAAAGCCCCCCCCCCCTTTAGTACCGGTTCAGCACGAACCGGCGCTAAAGTGCCACCACGTGGCACGAGCCAGCTCCGGGGGCCGGGAGCCCTTTAGTACCGGTTGGTAAAACCAACCGGTACTAAATGGTTTGGGGGGCTTTTGGTTTTATGATTTTTTTTCATTTAATTTTGTGTTTTCCATTTTAATTCTTTTTCGTTTGCTGATATTTTACGGTACTACACATTGTACATGTTATGCATATATATATATATATAGAATTTCTAGTAGAACCAATCATATATATATCATCAATCATGTCTCACAAACCACCATATTAATTCACACATACACACATGTATAGCTATATACAATTTCTCCTACATATGCATATGTTGCCTTCGGAGCTAGTGGCATTAGCCTGATTGGTGCCTTTGGAGCACGAGACAATTGGAAGTGGTTCATGACTTGGTCGATGGGGGCGGTAGCGGGTAATAGTATTCTCCCTTCGGATTTATGACCTGGTCGAGCAAAAATCCCGCTATTTCCTCTTGAAGTGCTTGTACGCGCTCCGTTGGTAGGAGCTTGTCCCGCACCTCATTGAACTGTTAAGAAGGAGATCAATATGCATGTGTATTAGTTGTGTGACTAGATATCGATAATGGTGTAAAAATTGTGAATAGTGTTCTGACAAGCGTACCCATTCCTGTCTTTGAGATCTGCTCCTTTCGGACGCCATCATGCGAATGTTCTCGCAAACACAGTATGCACACAGATCAGTCCCCTGCGCCTGCTTCAGGGCCTTTATTATGAGAATGGAATTTAATTTGATTAGATAATAATTAATCAAGCATGATAATTAAAGAGATGGCAGCTAGCTAGCTAGCTAGTACTACTTAATTACTTACCTTGGATCGAAACCATTTCAGCTGTGGTTTCCATTCGCCTTCCGTGACGCTGATGAACCTTGCCCAAGCCCTGCCCGCCGACAAAGAAAATGAATAAAGGGGTTATTAAATAGTTCATATCATGAAATGACGAACTAAATAGGCCGAGATATTTAGTTATAAATAATGATTGAAATTACCTGTTGACTATCCCATACAAGATGTTGTAGTCAGCTTTTGCTGTGAGTAGCGAGTCCAGTATTTCAACTATTCCGGCGTCAACTTTAATGATACACAAGATCCAGTGAAATCTGCATGCACACACGTTTGCATGTCTTAATTAAGCGGGCATATGTAAGCAAAAACATGTAGCTAGCTAGTAGGCAAAAACAGAGAATTTGTAGTACAAGAAAGTGTGACTCACTCGAAGTTGTAAGGAAGTAGTATATCTTCATTGTATTTGAGGCGCTTGAAGAACTCTAGCATGTTGTCCTCTACCTCTTTTTCATAATATGGATCTAATTTCCATGTGTATTCATTAACGGTGTTTGGGTCAATGAACCCAATGCCATAGCGTCCACCTTTTCTCATTTCATACATCTTCATCCTGCATAATACCACAGAAAAGAATATAGTGAGGATAATTACACGTAATGATTGATCAAAAGGATCACTACAGCTAGCTTGAGACTTAAATTACAGAAAGAAATCACTTACAGACAATAGCAACTGACGATAGATTTGTCGAGTGCGTCTTGATTGTATAACTGAAACAGTTCAGAATACTCAACGGCCACAGCTTTCTCATGGTAGTAATCATCCTTCTTGACATACACCATGAGGGACTCTCGATCGGATCTCTTGCTAATGTCCATGTACCATTGATGCAATTCATACATTCTCGTTGGGAGCTTCTTGACATCTTCTGGCTCGACCAAAGGTTGGCCCCGGACAAATTTCCATTTTATTTCCTCCTCTCTAATCGGAGGCATGTCCTCGATCTCGAGGAGTTGTCCAACAGTGATCTTGAGTTCTTCAGCCTGCATTATATGCTCCTGGGTTATTACCACATCGCCCACCTCGGGAACGTAAACTGTTTGGCCACAATAATATTGGGCGCGCGTACTATCACGTGTTGTTGGCGGCACAACAAGCGGGGGGATCGATTGCGCCGCCTATTTTCCCAGCTGGGCAACGGTTTTCCCGCATTTTTTGACAGCTACTTGTTGTTTGCTCGAGCTCGAGCTCGCCTCCTTCTGTAGACGTTGTCGATGTAACTTCCTGATGTGGCGCTCATAGTCTGAGTCAACAGGCTTAGGAGCTGGTGGTTGAGCCATACGAATGAAGTGGTCAACTACTTCCACAGGCACTTTCTCCCTTGGCGGCGGTGGCGGTTTCAGTCCAAAATGGGCGTCGACTTCTGCCCGCACTATGGCATTGGTTTGCTCCTCGGTCCTATCGTAAGCCCTCACAGGAAGAGGAGTACTGAGGTTTGGACCATATTTATATCGCTTGGCTCCGCCTGTACTTCCTATACTATGACCTCGACTCATACCGCTATGCACCATAGCTGCGGGGTGTCTCTTCTGCGATTGCTGAGGCGGCGGAGACGGCTGACGGGGCTGAGTTGGATGAGGAGGAGTGGCCTGAAGCTGTGCCAGACTTGGAGGAGGAGTGGACGTCTAACGCTGTGTCGGACTTGGAGGAGGAGTGGCCTGACACTTTGCCGGACTTGGAGGAGGAGGAGTGGCCTCACGCGTTGGTGGACTTGGAGGAGCGGGAGTCTGCTGACTCGGTGGCGGACTTCGACGAGGAGTCCGGTGACGCGGTGTCAGTGGCCTTCGAAAAATGATGCAATCCTTTCTCCATAGGATGATACGATGTTTGGCATCTCCGAGTGTGTGCTCCTCGTCACCTCCAGGAATGGCAAGCTCTAGCCCCGAATATTGGTCCACCACCTCATCAACCAAGACACGAGCATAGCCCGCTGGAATCGGGTTGCAATGGAAGGTTGCCTCGGGGGAATTTGAAAAAGCAACGGCGTCTGCCACCTTCATGGATATGTTCTTCATTTTGAAGTGTAGCTCGTAGTTAGTGTTCTCTGTGATGTCATCCACAGGGTATCTATCCAGCACTACTGCGTCGCCCGGGGCGGAACCCACGCTGCTTCTCGGCATGGATGGGGCGGTGGTATCCAAGGCTGGATCATCCGCTAGCTGCTGCAGCTGCTGAGACCCCCTTTGCTGGCTAAGTGAGTCGATCTGCTCCTGCTGCCGCTGGAATTTAGCTGCCAATTCCGCTTGACTTGCTTCTAGGCCTTGAAGGCGTTCATAGTCCCGCTTCCTCTGCTCCTCCTCCATCTTCCTCTTCTTGTCCTCCGCAATCTTCTTTCTCGCACGGGTTCTGTAGTCCGCGTTCCAGTCCGAAAACCCCTCATACCACGTAATAGCGCCCTTGCCTCGTGTTCTTCCCGGGTGTTCAGGATTTCCCAGGGCACGCATAAGCTCGTCGTTCTCTCTGTTGGGCTGGAACACCCCCGATCGAGCCTCTTCTATTGCAACAAGTAGCGCATCGTCGGCTCCGTTCAGACATGCCTTCCTCGAAACATTGCCTGTCTTCGGGTCCAACTCCCCCCCATGCGCATAGAACCAAGTCCTGCACCTGGGGGGCAGTTCTTAGTAACCGGAGTGACACTTGCATCCTCCATTTCTTTCTCAGACTTATCCCACTTAGGCATTGCCACCGCGTAGCCACCTGGCCCCAACTTATGGAACTTATCCTTTTTTCCGGCATTGGCCTTGTTTATTCTCGACCGTTCCTTAGCTAATTCTGAATCCTTGAATTTCACGAAATCGTCCCAATGAGCACTTTGATTCTCTAGTATCCCCTCGAATACTGGAGTCTTCCTTCCTCCCTTGACGTACTTCTCCCACGTCATTCTCTTGTGGTTCTTGAATGCAACCACCATCTTCCTAAAAGCAGCGTCCTTGACTTTCCGCACATCTGCTTCTGTGATATTATCTGGTAGGGTGAAATGTTCCATGAGAGTATCCCAAAGCAGTTTTTTTTATTCTCGTCGACAAAAGTAACATCTGGACGTGGCTTTGCTGGCTTTCTCCATTCTTGAAGGGAGATCGGGAGTAGGTCCTTCACAAGAACTCCGCACTGACGAACGAACTTGTCCGCAATCTTCTTAGGCGCTAATGGTTCGCCATTAGGTTTGAATGCCTCGATATTGTACTTTACGCCCTCCTTCAACTTTTTGTTCGGGCCTCGTTTCGTCCTTTTGCCTGAAGATTTGCTCGATCCGGATGGCTGAAAGAAGAAAGATCGATTCGTTAATATATCTTCAACTCGTTTAAAACATGCGATGATCACCAGATTCCTGCTTATATAAATATATATACCTCGTCGTAGTTCATGACTTCATCTTCTCGGTCGTCGCGATTGAATATCATATCACCCTCTCCGGTGTTGTTTAGAAATTCGGAGCCGTAAAAATCTTCTTCATTCTGATCATCATCTGGCCCGCGTATGATATCGAACATGGTCTGTTCTCTCTCTCTGTCGGTATTGTCCGCCATAGCTTTTATTTAACTATGCCAAAAGAAATATAAAACAATTTAGTATAATCTCGATTAATAGATATAATCTCGAATACATCCTCTCTAATAATAGATATAATCTTGAATACATCATCTCGAATAATAGATTTAATCTCGCATACGTCGTCTCGAATAATAGATATAATCTCAATACATCGTCTCGAATAATAGATATATATAGTCTCGAATACATCATCTCAAATAATATATCACTAGCTAGCTAGCTAATAAAGATCGAATACTACAGAGTAATCTAGGCCACTCGCGGTTCCTGAGGTGCGGGCGGTGGACACCCAAAGAGAAGGAACCATCACTGGATCATAGCTCGGGTGATCTCCCCAAAGAACCTGCCAGGTATTGGAGAACCTGACGTCCATAGCAGCCATGTAGCGACGGACGTGCTCGTCCTCCTCCCTGACATGGCGACGTACCACCTCCGGCGGGGCCGGCTCCCTCCGCACCGAAAGTGGCCCACGCGAATGCCACCAAAGGAGATGAGGGTCGACGACGGGACCCGGGGCCGGGTTCCTCACCAAGCGTCGCGCCCCTGAAGGTAGCACCTCCCAGTGCCAGCCCGGCGGAGCCCAGTCCCGGACATGGGTCCTCTGAAGTAGGACGTCGTCGCGAACGGGTCGACGGCGAGGATGCGGCCCGGGCATCGTCGACAACAAATACTATATGCAAATTAAATGTCACACTAATTATGCTATCATTGCATATGTCAAAATTCTATATGCTATTTCATACTAATTAAGCATCTAACACTAAAAACAGAAAAAACAACTTCTATACATCCATTAAAAACAGAAAAACAACATTATATAAAAAATTCCATACTAATTAAACACTAATTATATCCGGGCTCACTAAAAACACTAAGCATCTAACACTAAGCATCTAACACTAAGCATTGCATATGTCAAAATTCTATATGCTATTCCATACTAATTAAACACTAAGCATCTAACACTAAAAACAGAAAAACAACTTCTATGTGCGTGTGTGTGTGTGTGTGTTCATCACGCATGCTTGTGTGTGTATATGGGCTCGGGGGGCGGCGCCCATGGTGGCCACCGGGGGCGAGGGAGAGGGGTTAGAGGGGGAGAGCTCACAGCGGGGCGATGGTGACGGCGAGGCGACGGCCCGGGGCGGCGACGGGCCAGGGCGTGATGGGGCGGCGACGCAGGGACGGCGCGAGGACGGGCCCGGGGCGGCGACGAAGACGAGGGCGGCGACGGCGACGGGGGCGGCGATGGGGATGAGGGCGGCGACAGCAACGGCGCGCGACGGGGGCGGCGACGGCGTCGAACGATCGGGAAGAAACAGAGGGAGAATGAAATTTTGCGAAGTGCTGTATATATAGAAGGCACCTTTAGTACCGGTTGGAGCCACCAACCGGTACTAAAGGCCTGTTTTGGCCAGGCCAAGCAGCGGGAAGGGCAGGCCTTTAGTACCGGGTGGTGGTTCCAACCGGTACTAAAGGCCCCCCTTTAGTACCGGTTGGTGCCATGAACCGGTACTAAAGGGGGTGCGCTGGCGCAGGTGCGGTGCGCAAGTTTAGTCCCACATCGCTAGCCGAGGGGCGACCGCACTGGTTTATAAACCCCCGTGCGGTAGCTCTCTCGAGCTCCTCTCCAAAGCAGGCCTACTGGGCCTACATGTTCTATGCTGCCCTGTGGGGCCTATTGGGCTTGCGGGCCTGCATCCTGGGCCAATAACAGGTTGGGTTTCTAGTCGTATGCAGGCCGCTGTGGCCCAGTAGGTGGGCTTTTTTTTCATTTAGTTTTTTCTTTTTTGCTTTATTTATTTTGTTTTATTTATTTTTAGTTGTTTTTTGCTGTATTTAGAGTTTCTTTGTGAATATTTTTGATAGTTTTTAGAAACTTTCAGTTAGTGCCGGTAGTTTTTAAATTTGAATAGTTTAAATTTTGAATTATTTGAAATTTGTGTGAATCACTAGTTTGTGAATAACTTAACTTTAAAAATACATTTTCCAGTGATTCTTTTTTGATATGTTTAATATTAGTGTGTTTTATCATTATATTCAATTTGGTAATGCTTAAGTTATTTAAAAAAAATGAAATGACTTTGTAACGGATGAGTTTTCGTCCGAAACCCTGATACTTCGAAACAGATTGTCCATTTTGTACACGAAGTGCATTCAGTTTTTGCGGTAACCCTCTCTACTTTTTTGCACAGGCTATGTGGGTGAAATTATGATGCCATGCCAAATTTCATCCTTTTCTGAGTTCATTTGAAATGCTTTTCAACTTCAGGGTCATTTAGCTGAAAAAAACAGTAAATGCGTGAAAGAATTTGCTTGCATCCCAGATCACATCCCAGATCTTTGGGTGTGAAACTTTTTCTTCGCGTGTGTCCCTTTGCGTCGTAGCCATGGAAAATCTTCATCATTTAACGGGATGCTCGGGTCAATATTCACTGTGAATGGAGCAATTTCATCAAACTTTTCATAATCTTCTGACTTGTCTGTCTTGTCATCCACTCCCACGATGTTTCTCTTCCCAGAAAGAACTATGTGCCGCTTTGGCTCATCGTACGATGCATTCGCTTCCTTATCTTTTCTTTTTCTTGGCTTGGTAGACATGTCCTTCACATAGAAAACCTGTGCCACATCATTGGCTAGGACGAATGGTTCGTCTGCATACGCAAGATTGTTGAGGTCCACTGTTGTCATTCCGTACTGCGGGTCTTCCGTTACCCCGCCTTGTGTCATATTGACCCATTTGCACCGAAACAAAGGGACCTTCAAACCACGTCGATAGTCAAGTTCCCATATGTCCTGTATATAACCATAATATGTTTCCTTTCCCGTCTTGGTTTCTGCATCAAAGCGGACACCACTGTTTTGGTTGGTGCTCTTCTTATCTTGGGCGATTGTGTAAAATGTATTACCATTTATCTCGTACCCTTTGAAAGTCATTATATTCGAAGATGGTAACTGGGACAGCAACTACAGGTCATCTTCAATAGAGGTGTCATGCATGGTACGTGCTTGCAACCAGCTGGCGAAACTCCTGGTTTGTTCACGTGTAATCCAGTCATCAGACCGCTCCGGGTGTTTGGAGCGTAGCAAATTCTTGTGTTCATCCATATACGGAGCCACCAAGGCAGAATTCTGTAGAACTGTGTAGTGTGCTTCAGTGAGAGAATGTCCGTCCATACATATTATTTGTTCCCCTCCTAGCGTGCCTTTTCCATCCAGTCTTCCCTTATGCCGCGATTCAGGAACACCAATCGGCTTAAGGTCAGGAATAAAGTCAATACAAAACTCAATGACCTCCTCATTTTGACGGCCCTTGGAGATGCTTCCTTCTGGCCTAGCACGGTTATGAACATATTTCTTTAAGACTCCCATGAACCTCTCAAAGGGGAACATATTGTGTAGAAATACAGGACCCAAAACGTTAATCTCTTCACATAGGTGAACTAGGACGTGCGTCATGATGTTGAAGAAGGATGGTGGGAACACCAACTCGAAACTGACAAGACATTGCACCAAATCATTCTGTAACCTTGGTATGATTTCTGGATCGATTACCTTCTGAGAGATTGCATTGAGAAATGCACATAGCTTCACAATGGCTAATCGAACGTTCTCCGGTAGAAGCCCCCTCAATGCAACCGGAAGCAGTTGCGTCATAATCACGTGGCAGTCATGAGACTTTAGGTTCTGGAACTTTTTCTCTGCCATGTTTATTATTCCCTTTATATTCGACGAGAAGCCATACGGTACCTTAATACTGAGCAGGCATTCAAAGAAGATTTCCTTCTCTTCTTTGGTAAGAGCGTAGCTTGCATGACCCTGATGTATGCCGTCTTTTCCGTGCATACGTTGCTGGTCCTCCCGTGCCTCAGGTGTATCTTTTGTCTTCCCATACACGCCCAAGAAGCCAAGCAGGGTCACACAAAGATTCTTCGTCACGTGCATCACATCGATTGCGGAGCGGACCTCGAGGTCTTTCCAATAGGGCAGGTCCCAAAATATAGATTTCTTCTTCCACATGGGTGAGCGTCCGTCAGCGTCATTCGGAACAGGTTGTCCACAAGGACCCTTTCCAAAGACCACCTTCAAATCCTTGACCATATCATGTACATCAGCACCAGTACGGTGGCGAGGCTTCGTCCGGTGATCCGCCTCACCTTTGAAATGCTTGCCTTTCTTTCTTACGGGATGCCTGCTCGGAAGAAATCGACGATGTCCCAGGTACACATTCTTCTTACAATTAGCCAAATATATACTGTCGGTATCGTCCAAACAGTGCGTGCATGCGCGGTATCCCTTGTTTGTCTGTCCTGAAAGGTTACTGAGAGCAGGCCAATCATTGATGGTCACGAACAGCAATGCCTTTAGGTCAAATTCTTCCCCCATGTGCTCATCCCACGCACGTACACCTGTTCCATTCCACAGTTGTAAGAGTTCTTCAACTAATGGCCTTAGGTACACATCAATGTCGTTGCCGGGTTGCTTAGGGCCTTGGATGAGCACTGGCATCATAATGAACTTCCGCTTCATGCACAACCAAGGAGGAAGGTTATATAAACATAGAGTCACAGGCCAGGTGCTATGGTTGCTGCTCTGCACCCCAAAAGGATTAATGCCATCTGCGCTTAGACCAAACCATATGCTCCTTGCGTCATCTGCAAACTCCTTCCCGTACTTTCTTTCGATTTTTCTCCACTGCGACCCGTCAGCGGGTACTCTCAACTTTCTGTCTTTCTTACGGTCTTCTCTGTGCCATCGCATCGCCTTGGCATGCTCTTTGTTTTGGAACAAACGTTTCAACCGTGGTATTATAGGAGCATACCACATCACCTTGGCAGGAATCTTCTTCCTGGGGCACCGGCCCTCGACATCACCAGGGTCATCGCGGCAGATCTTATAGCGCAATGCACCACATACCGGGCAAGCGTTCAAATCCTCGTACTCACCGCGGTAGAGGATGCAATCATTAGGGCATGCATGTATCTTCTGCACCTCTAACCCTAGAGGGCAGACAGCCTTCTTTGCTTCGTATGTACTCTCGGGCAATTCGTTGTCCTTTGGAAGCATATCCTTTATCATTACCAGCAACTTTCCAAATCCCTTGTCAGATACACCATTCTCTGCCTTCCATTGCAGCAAATCCAGTGTGGTGCCCAGCTTTTTCTTGTCACCTACGCAATTCGGGTACAACAATTTTTTGTGATCCTCTAACATGCGCTGCAACTTCTTCTTCTCCAAATCACTTGCGCAGTTTCTCTTTGCATCGGCAATGGCCCGACCTAGATCATCAACGGGCTCATCTGATGCCTCTTCTTCAGCTTCTTCCCGCATTGCCGGCTCAGCTTCTTCCCGCATTACCGGCTCAGCTTCTTCCCCCATTGTTGTATCATCGTATTCAGGGAACCCATGGCCAGGATAGCTGTCGTCGCCCTCTTCTTCTTCATTGTCTTCCATCATAACCCCTCTTTCTCCGTGCTTGGTCCAAACATTATAATGGGGCATGAAACCGGACTTAAACAGGTGGACGTGAATGGTTCTTGACGTAGAGTAATTGTGACCATTCTTACAGCGAGCACATGGACAAGGCATAAAACCATCCGCCCGCTTGTTTTCCTCAGCCGCAAGCAGAAAAGTATGCACGCCCTCAACGAACTGGGGAGAGCATCGGTCATCGTACATCCATTGCCGGCTCATCTTCATTACACAACACCGAATAGACCAAATTAATACAAGTTCATACAATTAATACAAGTTCATACATAAAGTTCATACAACACTTAAATCCAACAAACAAATAACTCTCTAGCTAAAGCATTTAAATGCAACAACAAATATGATCAAGATCGCAACTAAGGTAACAATGGATCCAACAGCATAATGATACCAAGCCTCACTATCGATGGCATATTTTCTAATCTTTCTAATCTTCAAGCGCATTTTCTCCATCTTGATCTTGTGATCATCGACGACATCGGCAACATGCAACTCCAATTCCATCTTCTCCCCCTCAATTCTTTTCAATTTTTCTTTCAAGTACTCATTTTCTCTTTCAACTAAATTTAACCTCTCGGCAATAGGGTCGGTTGGAATTTCCGGTTCACATACCTCCTAGAAAAAATTTCTATGTCAACTTGATGGGCACAATTTGTCATAAACACGAAATGCAACTAGTTTTAAAAGAGAATATACATACCACATCCGAATCATAACAAGGACTAGGGCCGACGGGGACGGATATCAAAACCATGGCACTATATGTATAACAAACAACGTACGGGTAAGATAATTATACGAGTAACTATATATCCAAATCACACAAACATCAATTTTTATATAAAATTTCATGAACAAGAGGCTCACCACAAGGTGGTGCCGGCAACGGGACGGTGCGGGCGATCGACGGTGGCTACGATGGAGATTTAGAAGGCACTAAGTAAACCACACCTACATATGCAAACTAAGTGTTATTTTTGACCTCAAATTGCATATAAATCAAATACTAGCACATATATATATCCTCCCAAATTACTAAACTCACAAATTAATCACTATATAAACCAATGCAAGAGCTAATCTAGCAATGAGAGATGAAAGGACAAAGTTGCTAACCTTTGTGATCATTTGAATGGATGAGGGCCTTCAAATCTTGACAAATTTTGGGCAAATTTTGTGATGAACTCGAGAGGAAGAAGGGAAGAACAGAGGAGAGGGAGAGGGGAAAGGGGGAAGAACAGAGTGCTGGTGGACGAAGGGTCTATGTAGGACGACCTTTAGTACCGGTTCGTGCCCCTTTAGTACCGGTTCGTGCCACGAACCGGTGCTAAAGGTTCGCCACGAACCGGTACTAATGATGGAGGCCCGGCTAGCCGTTGGAACCGGCACTAATGTATACATTAGTGCCGGCTCAAATACAAACCGACACTAATGTGCTTCACGTTTGACCCTTTTTCTACTAGTGTATATGGAGATTCCACCAGGGTTCAGTGGGCCTGAGACAATGGGTAAAGTGTGTAGATTGAAGAAATCACTTTATGGACTTAAACAGTCACCAAGGGCTTGGTTTGGGAGATTTCGCAAGGAAGTCTGCACTTTGGGTTTTCGACAAAGCAATGCTGACCATACCCTTTTCTTTAAGCACCACGAAAATAAAAGTGTCGTATTGGTCGTATATGTTGATGACATTGTGATCACAGGGAATGATGATGTGGAGATAAAGAACTTGAAGAAAATGTTGGCGAAGTCATTTGAAGTCAAAGACCTTGGCTTCCTCCACTTCTTCCTGGGAATAGAAGTAGCTTATGGAGCTCAAGGTATCTATCTCTCTCAAAGGAAATATGTGCTTGATCTTCTCGCTGAAACTAGGATGCTTGAAAGTAAACCAGCTGCCACACCAATTGAGCCAAACCTTCATATTACAGCCAATTCAGGAGAACCTGTTGACAGGGGGAGATACCAGAGACTTGTGGGACGTTTAATCTATCTATCCCATACTAGACCAGACATTGCATATGTCATAAGCCTCGTGAGTAGATATATGCATGATCCTCGATCAGGTCATCTAGATGTAGTTAATAGAATTCTACGGTATCTCAAAGGTTGTCCTGGAAAAGGAATTCTCCTTTCCAACCATGGGCATCTAGAAGTTGAGGGATACACAGACGCTGATTGGGCTGGGTGCTTGGATGACAGGAGATCCACTTCAGGTTATTGCATCTTCTTGGGAGGAAATTTAGTCAGTTGGAGGAGTAAGAAGCAAAGTGTTGTCGCCAGATCCACGCCAGAAGCAGAGCTGCGATCCATGGCTTCAGGGCTATGTGAGTTGTTATGGCTTTGATTATTATTAACTGAACTTCGGTTGTTTAAAGGAGGACCACTCAGGCTCCATTGTGATAATCAAGCCGCAATCAACATTGTCAACAATCCGGTTCAACATGATAGAACAAAACATATCGAAATTGATAGACATTTTATTAAGGAGAAACTTGATGAGGGAGTACTTCAAGTAGGTTTTGTTAAAACTGGAGACCAACTTGCGGATGTATTAACAAAGGGCGTGAGTGTTGTATCCTTCTTTAAGTTGTGTGGCAAGATGGGGCTCTTAGACATTTTCACCCCATCTTGAGGGGGAGTGTTGTGAGGAGTTAGTTGCAAATGGTAAAGTGAGAAGGGTTAAAATGTAAATGTAGTTTGTATATACTGAGACAAAGAGGAATGAATCGGAAGATAAGGTTCTTCCAGAAACCCCTAGCTTCTCCCCTTAGCTTCCTGGCTAGAGAAGAGAAATCCACAAAATCCAACAACAACATTAATTGGAGAGAAGGGATCTAGCTAGGTTTGCAATGGCATGTGTACTAACAAAAAATAGCATTCTCAGGTTCTCTCCTGCAAAACTAAAGTTCATGTTCGCAGAGCTAATAAATGTATATGGATTAAAATAAAGATGATGTGTATTCACCAATATATATGTATTTCCATCAAGAAATAAGTTTGGAAGAGTAGTAAGTACCATGGCATTTTCTTTCAGAATACAATGGTGTTTATTTGATAGTATGTTTCTATGACATGCATATGTTGCTTTAATTTGCTCCTCCGTGAACCCCTCAAAATTATCTGACAATCTGCTTATACAAACAGCTTTGAGTTTGGTGCACTCTATTGCTTTGTTAGGCTTGGTGGTGTATCAGATTCAGGAGAAGAATACTCCCTCTATCATCATATTTTTGTTTGTGGTAATGCATGATATTCAACTGTATGTAACAATGTGGCAATGACTCAAGAGATATTGGATCTGCCTTCTTGGCTTAGGGCATCAGGGGTGGCGCACGCGTCCCACTTGGTGGTGGTGGCAGATCGGCAAGAACAAGGGTGGGGTTGTATTAGGGCGGAGAGCGGGGCGGTTGGCGAGGGACTCCTCCTTGGCGGTCTGTGGGGAAGTAAGGTGAGGTGGGTCTCATTCAATTTTAAAGCCGAGGGCTCCTGGAAAAGGGAAAGGGTGTGTCGTGGGGTGGGGTTTTTGTGTTGGGATCGTGTGCGAGAGATAACATGCCAGATAATCCAGACAATCACATTTCTCCCCCACATATGGACTCGATTTGAAGGAGTTCGGATTGTCCAGATAGTTGAATTTTGGAGAGCCTGCAAGGCACCCGTTTGATGTCCTAACGCATTCGGATGTATGAGGGAGAAAGATGTTTTTACCTTGGCGATGACATTAATTATTTATTTGATTCATTTATATGTATTGTAGCCCGTAGCAACGCACGGGCGTTCTCCTAGTAGTTCTAGTATATGTGAAGTTTAGTCTGATGTTGTTTTTGTTTGTGTATTAGCGATGTGAATATTCGTTCAGTTGGCGCCGGCTAAACGTTACGCTGTTCAAGTGGCCATTGTTTAGCCCTGCGTAGCTCGTGCGTTCTCATTGGTGGGAGGTTGTCCGCCTAAACTAATCGAGCGTCGTGATGCAGCTTACTACAGCGACGTTGTCATCATGAAATGGAAATCTCTGTCAAGCTTACTACAGCGCTCTTGTCATGATGAAAACGCAGGCAGCTTTCATGGAGTAGTGTGCGACCAGCGTATCTCCGTAGCGTAGTAGTATGTGAACCGGGAATGCACAGCTGAGACTGATAATCACCGATGCCGGCTAATACAAACCAGCGCAGAATTTGGCATGGTCTTCTCCTGTTTCAGGCAAAGTCAAACTGAAGTTCCAACGCTTATCCGATTTGCACCTGTATGGACAATAGCGTAGTCGCTTGCTACGGCACAGAAACAGGGGCCTCGTGTACATACATGTACATAGATAAATGCATCTTGTCTAGATACTAAGATGATCCAACGGTCAGTTCAAGGCCGCTTTCGCTGGCTGGCCCGAGTAGAACAGCATAAACAGGAGCAGAAAACGCCGACTCAGTAACAGGGGCAACAACACCCCGGCCCCGCGTCGCTCCCGCAGGGGCGACTCGGGCGGCGCTAACCATAGCCGCCCCCCCCCCCCCCTCCCCTTCTCCTCTCCCTCGCCACCACCGGAGGCGGTCGCCGGAAAGCTGCGCGTCCGCCGGGGAGGGTGGTGGCGGGGATCTTGTCCGCCTGTTTCGCGCAGGGGATTCGGAGCCGGGGCGGCGGCCTCGGGTGGTGGTGCGTCGTCGTCTTCAGCCCGTGGCGTCGCTGGTGCTGGCCGCCCCCTTGGCCACGCGGGTGGCAAGGCGACGGCTGGTGGTGGCTGTGGGGCGCGGTGCCGCGGGGGCGCCCGCCCTGGATCCGACGCCTTCGCCCACGATCCGTTCGGCCTCTATCAGATCTGGCTCCCGGCTGGCCCTGGTCGCCGGCGTCGCGTCTGTGGTAGGGGTGGGGGAGATGGGGGACCTGGAGAAATCCACGGCTGGCCATGCCGGCCACGACGACGGCGACGCCTGAGGGCGCCGTCTCCTACCTGTAGGCGCCGTCAAGGTGCCCCCTTTCCCCCCTCTGCCTCTCTCCCCTGCTCGTGCACCGGGGTGAAAACCCAAATCCCCCTGGATTGGGCGGCAGCGACGCTCGCGGCGTCGCCACCTCCATGGAGGTGCCGCCTTCGGTTGAGCATGGGGAGGTGGCATGTTCGATCTGGTTGGTGGGCGTCCGGTGGCGACATGGTTGGCGTTGGCGGGGTCTTGGTGGTTCTTCTCCAAGTCAATGGCTTCCCAACCATGTCTGCTCGGTCACCAGCAGCCTCACCTTGCTTTTGCTTCTCCTTGAGTGTTGGTTCCCCCCCTGCTCTGCCTTTGTGGAGCTCGGCGGCGCGAGTTAGCGGTGCCCTGGTCAGGCTCTCCGGCGGCAATGGCGTCGGTTGTACATCTTTGCTCTAGGGAGAGCGTTTGCATCGCCCGACGGATCGGCGCGTCGTGCCAGGCGAGGGGCTAGGGAGCCCCTTCGGAGTTGCAGGATGTTGTCAACGATGCGGTTGGAGTCAATGGAGCTGTCAGCGTTCCCTTACATGCTAGTTGGATCTCCACAAGGCTTGCTGGTGTACGGGATGGATTGAACTCGGTGAAGGGCTTCATTGTCTTCAAGCTGGTCCTGTTCTTTAGTTTCTTCATCTTTGCTTGTAGATGGTAGGAAGCCTTTTTGCTGCTTGCACAGCACTATGTATCATTTTAGCTGTTTCCATGTTCTTTCTTTGTTAGTTGGCGGTTGCTGTAATCCTGGCCGGTTGATGGCTTTGTTAATTCAAAGCCGGGCTCGACTTGAGCCTTCGTTCTAAAAAAAAGAAAACGCCGACTCGGCAGCGCAGCAGGCGCTATCTCCTACTGCCATGGTTGACCCCTGATTGATCACACGTCCAGCTCCGCTTTTTTTTTAATAAAGGATGACTCAAAATAAAGTATCAAAAGAATACAAACGCGATGAGTACACACCTGGGCCTCTGCATAGCTAAGGATGAACATAGCCAACACCAATCGACATACACAAAAAACACCGACAAATGACAAAGTCATATAAGACAAAAGCTATGCCTAAGCGAGAAAAAATAGAAATAAAAATCCCGAAGCGAACATATCCGCTATCGGCAAACTATAACGATGGCCGTATCCGCATTAATCATCTCAACACACCATAAGGACGACGAAATTCTTCAACAACAACGCCTTCGAAAAGGGAGCGATGCTCAAGCATCGCCGTCAACGGCTCCACTTGGAGCCTACCCATATCTACGTGCTAGCTTGGATTGGAGCGTGGCTTGTAGTGTTCTTTTTCGCTCTTTCCATGCCCATGTGTATGAACTGCGCAGCACGCGGGCAGCATGTGAAAGCAGCGGATATGGAAACTCAGGCACGGCTATATTGATAGCGAGCGATCAGACCCTAATAATCGATGCGTAGAAATGTAGCTCTTGTGGCTGCATGCCAAGATTCCTCCACGTCCCACGACTTTGACCAGCTGACACGATCGGGATCTTCCTAACGGATTAGCCTGCCCTGACGGGATGGATCTCCGCCAAGATACCTGCTCTGCAGATAATTCAACGGTGAGTGAGTTCATGCCGTTTTCAATGGTCAGAGCAGCTAGCATAATGAGCAGGAGCAGAATGCGCAGGCCATGCTTGACTGGAAAGATCAAATGCTCGCCTCTTCGAGTATTTTTCGGCTCTCTTTCCATGTGAACTGCGGAGCAACGAGCTAGCGCATGCGCATGTGTATGCGGCCAGCGTGCGAAAGCACGTAAGCTACGCAGCTCACTGATAGCGAGTGGTCGCTTGATGACTTATGCGTATTAACTAGTGCTACTGGTACGTAATCTCTTGAAAGATTCCTTTGATTCTAGTGGCGAGAAGGCTTAGACCACGTCTGATACGAATACGATCGGGGATCTCTTAACGGATTAGCCCTTACGGTATCTCGGGAGCAGACAGAAGGTGCGGATATAAAATTTGGCGGGCTGGTTGCCGGAAACGGGACGGCTCGGCCGGCCGGCCGGCTGGAGCCGCGTCAACACCATCTCTAGCAATTTCCTCGTAATTTAACTCCTTATATATATAAACTTACCTCCCGAGTGATTTTTAGGTGTTGAGAGGCTTGCACCTAGTCCACAGCCTAAACTTACCTTCCCAAACCTTTTTCTGAAATCTTAAGGACGATTTACATTATTTTTTCGCGGGTGTAAGGACGATTTACATGATGAGAGATGCGATCTCGTCCCAAATAAACAAGGTTTTTTGGCAGCATAATGTAGGCAGCTTGAATGTCGTCTCAAACATTACCACTAGGGCTTCGCCAGCCGATCTCTTAAAAACTATCAGAGGAGTAAAATTCGGTTTCAAGGGGTTAAACTGGACCTAGCCGAACCCTTATCTGCTTTAGAGGAGGAATTTTTTTTACGCAAGTGGTGCCGCTTCTCCGATCCTTTCTCTCTCTCTCTCTCGTGAGCACTGTGGCGACGCCCAAATCCCCCCTCCCTCCTGCCCGCACCACAGCCACCCCACACCTCCTCCACGCTTCCAATCAGTCGATGCCACCCCAAAATGGCCGGATCTAGCCGCCGGAGGACGCCGCCACCGATATGAAGCGTGGATCCACGCCATGGCGCGCAGCCGACCCAAGGTCACGGCGGTGCCTGTTGGAATTTTGCTAGTAGGCCTTTGGCCCATAGCCCAACTAAAATTCTGAAATTCTCTTGGCCCATTCATGCACACATGTGAGTGGAGTGAGTGAGGCTAAAGTTTAGTCCCACATTAGAAGTTGAGAGAGAGTTGCACCTCTTTATAAGGTGAGCTCTTCTACCACTTGTATGAGCATGAGAAAAGAAGACCTACTCGCTCGCCTCGCCACGCCACGCCACGCCACGCCTCGTCACGACGCGCCGCGGATTGCGGGATTGAGCCGAGCCGAGGACAGAGCTATGCACGTTGTCTATATTTTTGCTGCATGGGAAAATTAATGAGTCATTAATTAATAATTAACGGACGCGTTAATTACTGAACCGTTTCCGATTCTTTTGGATCGTGACGACTCGGACGTGGGGTTTACTCCCACGACCTACCCGGCCCGCAATATATAGTCAGGGCAGACGTCTACCCTAGCCGCCGCTTCGTATGGTTTATCACCACCGTTCCAGATCATTGCGCCGCCAAGCAAGTCTTCTCCATCCCTCCTTCCGGCGTGCACCGCGAGAAGGGACAGCAGGCCTCCGGAACCCCGCCTCTCGTGATCCTGTACGGGAGAGGGGCGATCAGGTTTTTGGGGAGCGCACTCACGCGACTACTGGCAGCGACGACTTCGCAAACGACGACTTCTTCCCCGACCTCGGCAACCTCGTCCTCGACGACATGGGCGACAACATCAACACCGACGGTGCTGCACCTGCTGCACCGTATGTGATTCTATCCTTCATGTTCGAGATCGTAGTAGAATTCATGTTTCTAGTATGTGCCCTAGATGTGATATGTTCATCTGCTATGCTAGTTCGCATGATTAGTTTAATCTCCGCTGATATGGTCATGATTTATATTCTGTTTATTCGGATTAAATCTCGTAGTAATTTGCTCATATTTCCAACAATCCAAAAACCTGATTATAGGCAATTTACTCTGAGTGATTTTGATGCGCATCTGAAACCGCCTGCCTTTAAAGGGACGCAATATAAGAGGTGGCGCACGAGAGCAGTCTACTGGTTTCAGACCATGGGCTGCTATGATGCCACCAAGGGTAAGCCTGAGGGCGATCTTAATCCAGCACAGCTAGAAGCTTTTGAGAAGATCGATACCCTCTTTAAAGGCGCTCTTCTGAGTGTTCTTGATGACTCCATTGTGGATTCATATATGTCGTTTGACAACGGCAAGGACATGTGGGCTGCACTCGAGGCCAAGTTTGGTGCCTCGGACGCCGACAGCGAGTTGTACGTCATGGAGCAATTCTATGACTACAAGATGACTGATGAGCGCCCTGTTGTACAGCAGGCTCATGAGATACAGTCGCTCGCAAAAAAACTTGAGTACTTCAAGTGTGTGTTGCCGGACAAATTTGTTGCCGGAGGCATCATTGCCAAGCTTCCACCTTCGTGGAACAATTTTACTACTTCCCTGAAACACAAGAGACGGGAGTTTTCCGTTACGGATCTCATTGGTATTCTTGATGTTGAAGAGAAGGCGAGAGCAAAGGACACACGTGCTCGAGTTGCTGAGGAAGGTTCTAGTGCCCACATGGTACAGAAGAAGAACTCCCAGCCCAACAAGTACAAAAACAATAAGAACAAAACTCAGGGCAAAGGCAAGTTTGATACAAAAAACAAGCCATCACATTCTACCAACTTCAAGAAGAATTCTCATAAGAAGGGGAAGGGACTTTGCCATGTCTGCGGTGATCCTAATCACTGGGCTCCAAAGTGTCCTAACCGCTTTGAGGAGCGCGGACATGAGAAGAGCGGCAAGTCCGCTAATGTTGTCATCGGTGATACTGATATGAAGGAATCAGGGTACGGTATTTTTCCTACCATCCTTCAGTATTTCAATCCCCTGATTGGTTAATTGACACCGGTGCCAATGTACATGTTTGTGCTGACGCCTCCATGTTTTCTTCTTACCAGGCAACAGGGACTTCACCCATGCTGATGGGGAACAGGTCACATGCCATCGTTCGAGGTGTTGGTACGGTCGATCTGAAGTTTACTTCGGGGAAGACTGTGCGTCTGAAGAACGTTCATCATGTGCCGTCCATTAATAAAAATCTCGTTAGCGGTTCCCGTTTATGTCGAGATGGTTTTAAGTTGGTTTTCGAATCCAATAAAGTTGTAATTTCTAAGTGTGGACAATTTGTTGGAAAAGGCTATGAGTGTGGAGGCTTGTTCCGCCTATCTTTGTCAGATATTTGCACTAAAGTTATTAATAATGTTTGCCACAATAATGAGTCTGATATTTGGCATTCACGACTCTGTCATATTAACTTTGGTTGCATGACGCGGTTAGCCAATATGAATTTAATTCCGAAAATCTCTACTGTCAAAGGCTCCAAGTGCCAAGTATGTGTGCAAGCTAAGCAACCTCGCAAGTCCCATAAGACTGCAGAGGCAAGAGACTTGGCGCCACTAGAGCTTATACATTCTGATCTTTGTGAGATGAATAGCGTGATGACAAAAGGTGGAAAGAGATACTTCATGACGTTGATTGATGACTCCACTAGATATTGTTATGTGTATCTTCTGAAATCAAAAGATGAGGCTTTGACTTTCTTTAAAAACTATAAAGCTGAAGCAGAGAACCAACTTGATCGAAAAATTAAATGGCTTAGGTCCGATCGTGGTGGAGAGTATTTTTCCAATGAATTTGATCTGTTTTGTGCAGAACATGGTATTATCCATGAGAGGACGCCTCCCTACTCACCCCAGTCAAATGGGGTAGCCAAAAGAAAGAACCAAACTCTAACTGATATGGTTAACACCATGTTAGACACTTCGGGTCTATCCAAGGAATGGTGGGGGGAGGCCCTAATGACTGCGTGTCATGTCCTAAACCGAGTTCCCACAAAGCATAAGACCATGACTCCATTTGAGGAATGGGAAAGGAAAAGGTTGAAACTCTCTTACCTATGTACTTGGGGTTGTTTGGCGAAAGTCAATATACCAATTCCCAAGAAGCGCAAGCTTGGACCAAAAACCGTGGATTGTGTTCTTCTGGGCTATGCTTTTCATAGCATCGGCTATAGATTTTTGATAATAAAATCTGAGGTATCCGACATGCATGTTGGTACGATTATGGAATCAAATGATGCAACTTTCTTTGAGGACATATTTCCTATGAAGGATATGTCGAGTTCATCAAATCAGGAGATACCTACTCCATCTAGTGAGGAATTCACTGTAATTTCTGAACCCACCATTGCGATGGAACACGTTGAGAATCCTGTTGAGGGTAACAATGGAACTCCTGTGAGGAGTACGATACAGAGGACTGCAAAGTCTTTTGGTGATGATTTCATTATGTACCTCGTGGATGACACACCCAGGACTATTTCAGAAGCCTATGCATCTCCTGATGCTGACTACTGGAAGGAAGCTGTACGTGGCGAGATGAATTCCATCTTAGCTAACGGTACCTGGGAGATCACTGACCGTCCATATGGGTGCAAACCTGTAGGATGTAAGTGGGTGTTCAAGAAGAAGCTTAGACCTGATGGTACGATTGAAAAATACAAGGCACGGCTTGTGGCCAAGGGTTATACCCAGAAAGAAGGTGAAGACTTCTTTGATACTTACTCACCCGTGGCTAGACTGACCACAATTCGGGTGCTACTATCAATGGCTGCCTCACATGGTCTTCTCGTTCATCAAATGGACGTTAAGACGGCTTTCCTTAATGGAGAGTTGAAGGAGGAAATTTACATGGATCAGCCAGATGGGTTTGTAGTACCTGGTCAGGAAGGAAAGGTGTGCAAGTTATTAAATTCTTTATATGGCCTTAAACAAGCTCCTAAGGAGTGGCATGAGAAGTTCGAAAAAACATTAACTGCTGCCGGCTTTGTAGTAAACGATGGTGACAAGTGCGTGTACTATCGCTATGGTGGGGGCGAAGGAGTTATTCTTTGTCTGTATGTCGACGACATATTGATCTTTGGAACCAAACTTGATTTAATCAAGGAGGTTAAGGATTTCTTATCTCGCTGCTTTGAGATGAAGGATCTAGGAGTAGCTGATGTTATCTTAAACATCAAGCTGTTGAGAGATGAGAATGGTGGGATCACATTGCTTCGGTCTCATTATGTGGAAAAGGTCTTGAGTCGTTTTGGATATAGCGACTGCACGCCTTCTCCAACTCCATATGATGCTAGTGTGTTGCTTCGAAAGAATCGACGGATTGCTAGAGATCAACTGAGGTATTCTGAGATTATTGGCTCGCTTATGTATTTGGCGAGTGCCACGAGGCCTGACATCTCTTTTGCTGTGAGCAAGCTGAGTCGGTTTGTGTCAAAACCGGGAGATGATCATGGCATGCACTTGAGAGAGTTATGCGCTATTTGAAAGGCATCACGAGCTATGGGATTCACTACACCGGGTATCCAAGGGTACTGGAGGGTTATAGTGACTCAAACTGGATATCTGATGTTGATGAGATTAAGGCCACAAGTGGTTATGTTTTTACACTTGGTGGTGGCGCTGTTTCCTGGAAGTCTTGCAAGCAGACCATCTTAATAAGGTCAACTATGGAAGCAGAACTCACAGCATTAGACACTGCCACTGTTGAAGCAGAGTGGCTTTGTGAACTCTTGATGAACTTACCTATGGTTGAAAAACCAATACCCCCTATCCTGATGAACTGTGATAATCAAACTGTGATCGTCAAGATAAACAGTTCTAAGGACAATATGAAGTCCTCAAGGCATGTGAAGAGGAGACTAAATTCTGTCAGAAAATTGAGGAACTCCAGAGTTATTACGTTGGATTATATCCAAACGTCGAAAAACTTGGCAGATCCCTTCACAAAGGGTCTATCACGTAATGTGATAGATAATGCATCGATGGAGATGGGTTTGAGACCCACCGCATGAGTTGTCCATAGTGGTAACCCACTCTATATGATCGGAGATCCCGTGAAGTAGAAGTAGGAGACAAGCTGTTGGTCAGCTGGGAGGAGAGTATCCCTATATTAATTATCCCACTCCGTGAAGATGCAATACTCTCCTGATCTGCATGGCAGGTTGATAATTATCTTAATGTGTTCCAAGTGGCTTATTCGGGTAAGCAGAGATGTTGTCCTGCAGAACATCTTCTGAGGAACACACCTATATGAATTTGACTGTCAACGTCGCAGTCTGTGAGAATTGGGTGTTCTCTAATAAATTCATGAAAGGCCCTGGAGTATGACGTATACGCTCCACCCGCGGGGAAGCCTTGCGGCAGCCCAGTATCGGTCAGGAATTTGTGTGAAACTAGTTTCACAGAAAACTTGTAGTTCAAGGCATAGTCCACTATTCAAGTTGTGATTTAGTGTAGCATAAATTTCTAAGTGGAAGTTCAACTTCACAGTCTCCACTAAGCACCGATATATAAAACAATGTTTTGGAACTAAATGATGAGATGTGCCAATGAGACTTTGTGGGGGATTGTTGGAATTTTGCTAGTAGGCCTTTGGTCTGAAATTCTCTTGGCACATTCATGCACACATGTGAGTGGAGTGAGTGAGGCTAAAGTTTAGTCCCACATTGGAAGTTGAGAGAGAGTTGCACCTCTTTATAAGGTGAGCTCTTCTACCACTTGTATGAGCATGATAAGAGGAGACCTACACGCGCGCTCCTCCTCCTCGCTCGCCTCGCCACGCCACGCCTCGCCTCGTCACGACGCGCCGCGCCTCGTCACGACGCGCCGCGCCGCGCCGCGCCGCAGGTTGCGGGATTGAGCCGAGCCGAGGACAGAGCTATGCACGTTGTCTATATTTTTGCTGCATGGGAAAATTAATGAGTCATTAATTAATAATAACGGACGCATTAATTACTGAACCGTTTCCGATTCTTTTGGATCGTGACGACTCCGACGTGGGGTTTACTCCCACGACCTACCCGGCCCGCAATATATAGTCAGGGCAGACGTCTACCCTAGCCGCCGCTTCGTATGATTTCTCACCACCGTTCCATATCATTGCGCCGCCAAGCAAGTCTTCTCCATCCCTCCTTCCGGCGTGCACCGCGAGAAGGGACAGCAAGCCTCCGGAACCCCGCCTCTCGTAATCCTGTACGGGAGAGGGGCGATCAGGTTTTTGGGGAGCGCACTCGCGCGACTACTGGCAGCGACGACTTCGCGAACAACGACTTCTTCCCCGACCTCGGCAACCTCGTCCTCGACGACATGGGCGACAACGTCAACACCGGCGGTGCTGCACCCGCTGCACCGTATGTGATTCTATCCTTCCTGTTTGAGATCGTCGTAGAATTCATGTTTCTAGTATGTGCCCTAGATGTGATATGTTCATCTGCTATGCTAGTTCGCATGATTAGTTTAATCTCTGCTGCTGTGGTCATGATTTATATTCTGTTTATTCGGATTAAATCTCGTAGTAATTTGCTCATATTTCCAACAGTGCCCCCCACCCCACCCCGCTCCTTCACCGACCTGCCGCCGTCTAAGAAGAAGAAGTACACAACGTGTGGTAGTGGCCATGGGGGACGTAGGTGTCTGAAATAAAGTACACAGACATCAGCGTCCGGTACTAGCTAGGCTCCTTTCAGTCGGCGGAGCTGGCGGCTAGGGTGTATGACAAGAAGGCGGTGGTCCTCTACGACAGCCGGGTGAAGATTAACTTCCCCATCGGCAGCCATGAGGTCCCGGCTGCCGCCGACATCGACCCCCGATTGGTCTCCTGTCGTGAGTTGCGGGAGAACCGGGAGGACTCCGAGCGACCCGAGGTGGCGCGTGCCTATGAAGAGTGTATCACTGAGCTCCACCGGATATATCCGGAGCTCGTCGCCGAGGAGCGCCAGCGGCTCGATCTATGCAAGATGGGCCTCGAGGACAGGTCGTCCAGTGGGGGAGGGGGCAGAGCGAAAGTGATCGAGCTTTTGTGTAACGACTCCGACTTCGGCTTCAGCTCGGGCGGCGTGAAGTTGGGAGAAGATCGTGGCTGAAATAGAGGAGGAAAACGAATAAGTTTGATTGTTTTTATTATTTCACTCAAATCGACTAGTTTAAATTCATGTTATGCAATGTAGTTTGAACCTAGTTTGTGCTATCCATTGTTATATCTGTGTTATGCAATGTAGTTTGAATCAAATAGGACTATCAACATTTAAATTTGTGTGAACAAGTTTTAGGGAGTAAAAACTAAGAGTTTGGCTAGGAACCACATTTTTAATACTCCTCAAATATACGGAGTTAATATGCATTGCTGGAGCACGGTATACATAGCCGCGGTCAGGCCATGTGAATGGACGGTCAATCCACTTCAATGTGGCGCAGCGGCCGAAGTTACTTTCTGGAGACGCGACTCCGCATTGAAGCGGCAAGAACCAAGAGGCCGCCCCCTAGTTTGGTTACGCGACTCCGCATTGAAGCGGCGAGACCCGAGAGGCCGCCCCCTAGTTTGGTTACGCGACTCCGCATTGAAGCGGCGAGACCCGAGAGGCCGCCCCCTGGTTTGGTTACATCGCGGCTTCAATGCCAGCCCCTACGTGTTATGGGTTGAGATGAATGTGGCACGGGAAGCGACGAGGCCCAAGATGTCGCGTCGGTCAGCCCGCCCTCCCATCCGGCCACGTTGCGTAGCTTCAATGTCGACCGCTACATGCTCTGGGCTGGCATGAACGCGGCACGGGAAGCAGCGCGTGCATTGGATATAAAGCGCATGAGAGGCGGGAGGGCTTTTTTGGGTGGGCCAGGGTTGTCAGATGCGTTGCGTGGTAGTGGTTCGGATGGCAGCAACCCCCCTGGTTTATAACTTCAAGATAAAGAGTATAACCTACGCAATGCCTATCGAGGACTCGAGTCTGGGAGCTTCAAGATTGGTAAATTCACCAAATGTACCTTGCTATATATCGACGAGAAGGTTGCTTACACAGAAAGAATAACCCTAAGCAGACACATCAACAAATAGCAGATGCACTATTATCAAATGTGGAAAAACTGTACATTAGATACACATGCTTACAAACTACGCCCTCTATTCAAAAATGTACATTTAGGAACAGAGGCACGTAGTACAAATCAAAACCAGAAGGCGTCGAGCGTACGATCACGCGGGCCATCGTTGTCACGGCCTAGCCGGCCGTTCTCGTCATCTCAGTGGAGCTGTGGAAGCACCCCTGCTGTCCTGCATATAAACCAACCGAAGGCTCCGGCCTCCGACGTGCACCTCCGTCCGGCCACCTCGAGCTACAAAGGCAGCGTCTGTGGCGCGCCGTTCTCCTGCTCGGTTGCAGCCACATGGCCACCGCCATGCAGCACGCCGCCGGCTCGAACGCGGCCGCGGCTGACGACGTGGAGATGGTGGAGGCGAGCGAGCTCCGGCGGCGAAACAGGCCGCGCGGCGACGGGGGCGCCGTCGCCGCTGCGGAGGAGGAGGACGAGGCGCCGTCCGTGGAGCGCGCGTTCGCGGACCAGCGCGTGCCGTCGTGGCGGGAGCAGCTCACGGTGCGGGCCTTCGTGGCGAGCTTCTTCCTGGCCACCATGTTCAGCGTCATCGTCATGAAGCTCAACCTCACCGTCGGCATCATCCCCTCCCTCAACGTCTCCGCCGGCCTCCTCAGCTTCTTCTTCGTCCGCATCTGGACGGCCGCCATGGAGAAGGTCGGCCTCCTCCGCCAGCCCTTCACGCGCCAGGAGAACACCGTCATCCAGACCTGCGTCGTCGCAGCCTACGGCATCTCCTTCAGCGGTAATTCTTTCGGCAGCACGTCCATCACTTTCGCGATTCTCAAACATTGATTTTTGATACTGACAAGCAACAAAATCGATTTTTCATACTGGCATGCACATACATACTTTTTCTTTTTGAACACATGCATGTTCATTACGAGTACATACTAAGTCACCCTTCAAACAACTTGACAGATTACAAACTTGTTTTTTTTTCTTGCAAAAAGACCAAAGGCCCGATCAAATTACAGACTCTATAACCCATAATATGCAAATTGTAAAGCTTGTTAGATATTTCTACAATAGGCACCTTAACTATTTGCGAATTTCTCTTTTGGAACTAATCCTTTTTTTAATGGATTTCTCTGGAATTTTTTTATAAATGATATTACTAGCAAAGAGAGGATCCCTCCCTATTTCACGATTAACTCACCCACGTCTTTCAGGTGGCTTTGGCAACTACCTACTGGCCATGAGTGATAGAATCGCTTCCCAGGCAGATGAGGCAAATAACCCTCAAAATATCAAGAATCCGCATCTTGGATGGATAATTGGTTTCCTCCTCCTTGTCAGCTTCATTGGGCTCTTTGGTCTTGTGCCACTCAGGAAGGTAAAATCATTCTATGTCCCCATTTTTATTTTCTCAAGCAATCATGTACACAACATTTTAACCAAATTAGCACTGTTCAGATCATGATCATTGACTACAAGCTGACCTATCCAAGCGGCACTGCAACGGCCTACCTCATAAACGGCTTTCACACACCCCATGGTGCCAAGATTGCAGTGTAAATACTGCAACCATTTCTATTTTTGAGCTAGTCAGATCTGTACATGATGAGCTTACCAGTTTTGCTTTGGTTTGCGTCGCTTTTACAGGAAGCAAGTAAAGAAACTGGGCTTATTCTTCGTGCTCAGCTTCTTCTGGGGTTTCTTTCAGTGGTTCTACACAGCCACCGATACTTGTGGATTCAACCAATTCCCATCATTAGGGCTGCAAGCTTTCCAGAACAGGTAAAGATTGTAGACCTTGCAAAGGACGTCTCCAGTCAAATTTCTCCAAAGAGTGATGCGTCATTAGCTCATTAACTTAAACTCGTTGCACACCTTAAGCCAATAACTCGGGAAGCGATCGATTTAGGAAGTAAGCTCGTTTATTTGTTCAGTTAAGGCCAAAACTGACTCGGAAGAGAAAAAACCGTCCACGTGGCTGCAGCGTCGGCGTACCTTGCATATTGGGTGAATTATTTACATGGAGTTTTTTTCCCCTAAAGCAGACGAAACTGAACCTGGGCCTTACAGAAAATGAGGGACACCTCTGATTACTAGAATGAACATTGTTTTGTTTATAAAGCAGGTCAATTAATTATTTGTATACGCAACGATATGGTTAATTGTTTTCTACAAAATCAGCCAATTGTTCATAAGGTGATATTATTTATGTCTTCTCGAACCTGGACCCTACGGTAAGTAACATGACTTGCCGACCTAGAACGGCAAATTAATTTGCAAATAACAGTTAGGTTACATAATTTATATAGAATCACGGCTCGTGTTAGCTAATTGTGTGCACGCTGTTTTGACAATTTGACGTGTTGGAGTCCTTTAGCCTCAGCCTTCTCCAGCACAGGAGAGAACTTAATTAGGCGAGGCGAACTGTCATTACATCATAATTTTACTCTGATTCCTGATTTTGAAGTTTCGTTCAAATCTGCAGAGCACAACTCTTTCAACATCTCCTTAATCGAACTTCTTTTTTGCAAGGTTTTACTTTGACTTCTCTCCGACCTATGTCGGAGTTGGAATGATTTGCCCACATATTGTCAACGTATCTGTTCTCCTTGGAGGCATCCTGTCATGGGGAATAATGTGGCCTCTCATAGCCAAGAAAAGGGGTATTTGGTTCGCCGCCAATCTTGCTGATACTAATCTTCACGGAATGCAAGGTTACCGGGTAAGAAAACGCTCTTTCTTGAAGCCTGAGCTATCCTTTCTTCTACTAAATTCCAATTGATATTACAGGTGTTCATAGCCATTGCCTTAATTCTCGGTGATGGCCTCTACAACTTTCTCAAGATGCTCATTCTCACAGCCTGGTCATTAAGATCTCAACACAAGAAGAGTAGCGCTAGTACACTTCCAATCTCTGATGATGAACCAAGTAATGGTACTGCAGCTATATCATACGATGAGGAGCGACGCAATGAACTCTTTCTAAAGGATCAAATCCCCTGGTACATTGCATATGGAGGCTATGCCGCTGTTGCCGCCGTATCTATTGGCACTGTCCCACAGATATTCCCTCAGCTGAAGTGGTACCAAATATTGGTAGCCTATATCGTAGCACCGATACTTGCCTTCTGCAATGCATATGGAACTGGCCTCACTGATTGGTCTCTCGTTACAACTTATGGAAAGCTCGCAATCTTCGCTTTCGGTGCATGGACAGGTGCTTCACATGGAGGTGTTCTTGCAGGTCTGGCTGCCTGTGGTGTGATGATGAGCATTGTTTCTACTGCTGCTGATCTGATGCAGGACTTCAAAACAGGATACCTGACACTGGCCTCACCAAGGTCAATGTTCATCAGCCAAGTCATAGGCACTGCAATGGGTTGCGTCATTGCTCCCTGTGTTTTCTGGCTTTTTTACAAGGCCTTTGATAATATTGGGATCAGTGGAAGTGAGTACCCTGCACCAAATGCTGCCATCTTCCGCAGCATGGCAATACTAGGTGTCGATGGCTTCTCATCACTACCAAAGAACTGCCTTACTCTCTGCTACATATTCTTTGTTGGAGCAATCGTTGTCAACTTGATAAGAGATCTTGTTCCCGAGAAGGTATCAAACTTCATACCAATCCCAATGGCGATGGCAATCCCATTCTACATAGGATCGTATTTCGCCATTGACATGTTCATCGGGACAGTGATCCTTTTTGTCTGGCAAAAGCTGGACAGAGCCAAGTCGGAAACATTTGCACCGGCAGTTGCTTCCGGCTTGATTTGCGGCGATGGATTGTGGGTTCTGCCTCAGTCGGTGCTTGCTCTTGCCAAGGTGAAACCTCCTATCTGCATGAAGTTTCTGTCAAGAGGGGTGAACGACAAGGTGGATGCTTTCATCACAACATTATCGTAGAATCTTCAGGGAAAAGGAGAAGTAACAGTTATGAATCAAAGATTCAGATTGATGCCAACTCCTGCCACAGTGGAATTTACATTTGTCCTGTTATTAAGAACATACATATGGGCACAATAAGCCGGTGTAGTCGATATAAGTAGATATGAAACTATGTACAAAGCAATGAATTTACTCGTTTGCAAATTAATTTGCTCCCCTGTGTGTGTGTATATAAATAGTGTGTCAGGAGTTGCAGCAATGTACATTTATCTATAAATTCGCTTGCAATGCTGCATATAAGAACAGAAAGTGTCAGGCTAACACTGTAGTTTCTAAATTCATCACCAAAAATTTACTGAAAACATTGCCAGTAGTACTAAACATACTCGTTTTTTGCAATTATAAGTATGAATATTCTTCTTTTGCAATTAGTACGAAAATATACTCAGACGTTGCGTACCTCAGGAACAGGAGTTCGTTCCATTGCAGCTCGGATCAGATAGCGCGCCTAGCGGGCCGCTCGCGACCCACGAGGCCACGGCCTCTCCCTCTGCCGCGAACCCCTCTCCTGGAGCCCCACGACGGAGCCCAGCGGCACGACGCTGCGGCGCGGTTGCCCTGGACGGGAAGCTGCGCCTCCCTCCCGCACCACTCCTGTATTCCGGGCAGAGCGGCGCTGCTTGCTGGCCGGCGGCGCGCGGCGGGTAGTCGGCGATGTCAGGCAGGGTCCTGCTGATCTGACGAAGTGACAAGCTAGACATCCGAGGAGCTATCGGCCAAAAAAAAGTCGTTTGTAAAATCCGAAAAAGTGCACCACCAAATGTTGCACGAATCTTGCGCACCCAAGCATCTTGCATGCCAATTTTTATTCACATTTTTTGTATTTTTTTTATCTTTTTTGAATTTACTGTTCTTCAAGAGCGGATGAGTCTAGGCTCACATGGCAATTACCATGTTAAGAACTACACAAATTCGACACAACCAACGCCCTTGACTAAGATAGAATGAAGCGAAATGCGGAACAGAAAAACATCACAAGCTATATGGGACCAAGAATGAGAGACGTGCCTTTCAAAAGAAAAATGAGAAACATGCCAATACATGCGTAGCTTTTTTTTTTGAAAGGATTGGATTTACTATAAAGTTCATCGAAAGTACAAAGCATCTAAACACATAATAAAAATCACATCAAGATTTTAAGACCACAGGACGATCACTATTGCAGCTAGAACGAGCCGTCGACGCGCCGCTATCGTTGATCCTATACCGAAGACAGCTTGACCTTGTCAATAATAGCCGACAAGTCTTAATGCATGTGCCCTTATGAACTAATGCCCCTAGAACCGCAATTGTCACCGTTGAACCCTTGCATAGATCTAAAGCACCTTATGCCAAATTTAGCCACATGACGAGAAAGCCTAACCTTACCGCTCTAAGAAGGTGGCAGGAATCTACGCCGAAGCTCCGTCGACTATAACCAGATGGACGAATTCGAGGAGGATTAGAGCCCGGAAGACAAATTCAAAGAAGAAAGCATCGCCATCCGCTTGAACGTCGCACCAGTGAGGACTAAAAGACTCTATTATATAAACTACTAATTAGTGCGGAGGCATCGGGGTTCCCTCCCCGCCACCAGCGGCCGGAGCGGCCGGCAGAGGGGAGGCGAATCAATGGGCTCGCCAGTGAAAGCAGGAGCAGAGAGTTTTCCTTAGCCGTCTAGGGTGGTTAGGGGAGAAAGACGAGATTTTTTTTCTTTTTCTCATAGTGACAAAATTTGAAACACTGTTGTATAGAGTTGGCTGAAAACCGAACATAAGAGTAAGGTTAATATTAAATTTCATTTCATTTTTCAAAATAATTATATAAAGCTATCTTCAAGCTAGAGTTTTGATATAGTAAATCTTTTTATGAATCTTCATAAGTGAAATGTGAGCATATCTTCGATTTCTTTTAAAATATGAATAATTTAGACGAGTATAGATTCTTCCGGCAATTTGACCCACTCAACAGACGAGAAGTGCTACCACGGATCATGATCCGTGGCCAGCCCCACACAAACACATCTCCACCGTCTCCCATTCCCCACGCCCGATCCAACGGCTCAGCCGACCCGACGCGCTCCTCGATCCCTTCATGGCGCCATTATCCGTCCAAAGCCCGAAATTTTCGCTCCCATTTTTCAAGCCGCGCGCCAACCTCCAAATTCCCATCTGTTAGAGTTGTGTCGAATATTGTGTACAAGATAGGTTACAGTTGGACTTGTAGTTGTATTGTGTTTAGATAGGATATGGAGTCGTGTCCTAATAGGACACTTGTATCCTAGGCCTCTCATATATAGCGGGGCTAGACACATGATGTAACCTATGTCAACATAATAGCACCGGAACGCAGGGGAAGCCAGCGGCATGTGCCAGTGTCCAGGGCGACCGGGTGCGGTATTATAACGGTGTCATGGGGAGGAGCGTCCATAGTCAGGCCCCGGGGATGTAGCCATATCGGTGAACCTCGTTAACAAATCTCGGTGTCATGCTCGTGTTATTGCTTGATCCTCGGATGATCGACGGAGTGTCTTGGATTTATTTTAACAAGTGGTATCAGAGCTAGGTCGTTCGGAGGCTGCGGATTGTTGATGTAGAGGAAGGAGCGAAAAAATTCATGGAGGTAGTCGAGTTTGTTACGCGTGGTGACGGAAACTTTTGACTTGCGGCGAAGATGTTTTGCTCATGGTAGCGATTGGAAGCGGTGACGGCGTAACGTGCCACAGCAGCAGTCAGACGAGCAGGCTTCCAGGGCGCGCTTGATGGGCTGGCAGCACGCGCTTGGATGAGCTGGCAACAGGCCGGCTTAGGTGCTTGTGCTTCAGGCAGCGTGGCTGCAAGGCTGGGATGTGGTCCAGGTTCGGAGCTGCAGGCAAGGCGGCAGCTGCTGCGTGGTGTGCACGAGAGATTTGTTTCAGAAAAAAAGAGGACCGAGTCCTTGTGTATCACGTGGAGGAGGCAACAGCGGATCATTTCAGCTAAAGAAAAGATCCATCGTTGTATTGAACACCCATCGAGTAGCGGGAGGCTTTGGCAGAGAAGACAATTGCTAGCATTGGGAGTTGAGCCAAGACAAGAGTAGATCACGTGAAGGCCAAATTTTTGGTGGATTGCTATTAGTGCACAGAGGCGAGACCACGTTGGATTTTGCTCGTGTACTTCAGCGCCGCGGGGATAGCTCAGATAATTTTTCATAGGGTCAAGCCATATAAAGAACCATGGCATCATCGGGTATCAGGTTTGAGGTGGAGAAGTTCAAGTAAACTGGCAGCTTTGGATTATGGCAGACAAGGGTGAAAATTTTGTTGGCACAACAGGGATGCTTGAAGGCGTTGTTGCAGGATGTCAAACCAGCTAAGATGGAATTATCATGGGATGGAAGAAAATTCGTGGAAGACGATTTGGGAGCCTTGAGCGTGTCATACAGTCGGATAAGTTCGGCTGGGTCAGACTAGACAGTCCGACGGATCGACGTAAGTCGGTTGGTACAGAAGACGGTGCGGGATCGGCGGCGACGACGTAGGAGCGTGATGCTGATGGTGACCGACTTCTGGGCGTGGAAACACGTGGCGCAGGCCCGAGGCTTGTGCGGCTTCGACAAGACTATGGCGCGGGATTGATTCAAGGTGGTGTATACACGGAGCTTGAAGTCGATGAGGCGCAGGGGTGGACTGATCATCTACCATGAAGTCATGTTGAAGGTGGAGCTGGATTGAGGGGCTACGGTGTAAGGATCCAGGGAATCGAAGCCTATTCAGCAAAGTGGAAAAAAGCGAGTGACATGCAGTTCGGACTGGAGCCTAGTGGTCTGATGGAAGCGTGAAACTCGTCATCGGTCGGTGATGATCGGTGGTACTCTGCAGTGGGGGTGAGTGGTGTGGGTTCGCGACCCTTGAGACTCGACCGGGACAGCGGAGGCTCGACGCGGTAATAGCGACGAGGCGTGCGGTGCGCACGGGACATGGAGACGGGCCAGGGCTCTGGTGGTCATACATGTGGTGAGACAACTGCGTATTTGACTTGGGATGACTATAAGCAATGGTGAAATTCCTTCAAGTTTCAGACAGGGCGGTCAAGAAAGGAGCGGTGATGTTGAGTTCAGGTAAATCTTATTTTGACACCCAATATGTGAGTTGTTCACTTTCACGCAGGTGTGTGATGGCGTTGAACTGATACTCTGAAAGTTGGGAGCACAAACTAGAGTAACAAGAAACTTAATTTTGCTCGAGTGTTGATTGTGGTTAAGAAAAGAAGGGACTAGAAGTTGCAGGTGGAGTCATATGGAGTCTTTGGAGTAGCAGCGGTGCTCACAGGATAAGCTCAAGTCCAATGTACATGGAAGTTTGATGCATTGATAAACTTAAGGTGGTGGAGAATATTCGCCAAGGTGGAGTTTGTTAGAGTTGTGTCGAATATTGTGTACAAGGTAGGTTACAGTTGGACTTGTAGTTGTATTGTGTTTAGATAGGATATGGAGTTGTGTCCTAATAGGACACTTGTATCCTAGGCCTCTCATATATAGCGGGGCTAGACACACGATGTAACCTATGCCAACATAATAGCACCGGAACGCAGGGGAAGCCAGCGGCATGTGCCGGTGTCCAGGGCGACCGGGTGCGGTATTGTAGCGGTGTCATGGGGAGGAGCGTCCATAGTCAGGCCCCGGTAATGTAGCCATATCGATGAATCTCGTTAACAAATCTCGGTGTCGTGCTCGTGTAATTGCTTGATTCTCGGATGATCGACGGAGTGTCTTGGATTTATTCTAACACCATCCCTACTTAGCCATCTACCTGCACCGCAGATCATCAGAACCCACACCGCCGTCCCAATCTCCCACCAAGAAACCACCGCACTCCCGCCCAGGCCGCCGACCTCCAGCTCCGATGGCCCGCACGAAGCAAACGGCGCGCAAGTCCACCGGCGGCAAGGCGCCGCGAAAGCAGCTGGCGACCAAGGCGGCGCGCAAGTCCGTCCCTGCCACCGGCGGCGTGAAGAAGCCGCACCGTTTCCGCCCTGGAACCGTCGCGCTGCGCGAGATCCGCAAGTACCAGAAGAGCACGGAGCTGCTCATTCGCAAGCTCCCCTTCCAGCAGCTAGTGCGGGAGATCGCGCAGGACTTCAAGACGGACCTGCGCTTCCAGAGCTCCGCCGTGTCCGCGCTGCAGGAGGCCGCCGAGGCGTACCTCGTCGGGCTCTTCGAGGACACCAACCTCTGCGCCATCCACGCCAAGCGCGTCACCATCATGCCCAAGGACATCCAGCTCGCCCGCCGCATCCGCGGGGAGCGCGCCTAGGCTCCGAATGCCCCCTGCCGCCATGGTCCCTTCTTGGTTGACCCCGAGGGGATTTATTTCGTCCACCTGTGCTTCGAGTTGTTTAGGTTCTACTAGTCGATGATATGGTCCTGTGATGTTGATTACCTGTTGGAAAATTGCAATGGATGTGATATATTTTATCCTCATTTCAAAGATCTGGTGAATTGAATTCTCTGCTTGGATGCTATGTCTGGTGAATGATTCTGTACCATCGTAGGAATGGTTCTGTCTGTGTATCAGAAATTTGCAATCGACAATTACTGTGGAGATTACAGAATTTTGTACATGTTTGTGTGTTGTTTAATTCTTTTGAGCACCGGCCATTTTGTCTAACAAGCTGTTAACTGACAGAATGCATAACTTAGTGTTAACTGACAGAATGCATAATTTGATGTCAGATTAAACTTTAAATATGTTCCCTATGAGGCTACTTCTGCCAAAGTTTTGAAAGATCGGAAGGTGGATGTGAATATGAGCCACCCATCACTGCAGTTGCTATGATATTGTTTGTAGCTTTTGTGACATGGGTTCCATCCTTGCTCACGTAGTTCTGCGGGTCTCCGAGGACCGTCACAATCGCAATGTTGCTGTTTACAATCTTGCTGGTGCCACACTGCACATATGGCCATATGGGTTAAAAAGTTTTGGCTCCGTTACCGTATCCACATCAAGCCTACTTCAGCCCTGAAATCACCACCCGACCAGTTTCAGTAGTAATTGACACTTGTAATTTCAGATAGGGTTATGAACCAAGCCAATTGATCTACTCACTCGATGGCAGACAGGATTTGGCAGAGCTTACCATGAGCTTCTGGGTGCCTGAGCAGCTCGAGCATGACGGAATATTTTTTGACGTACACACAATCGATTCATCCTGCAGCGTTTTCCTGCCCGCGGCCAAGCTGTTTATACATGACGGAGTTCAGTGAATCCACCTAGTATTATTTTGATCATTTGAAGTTATACTCCCTCCGTCCGGAAATATTTGTCATCAAAATGGATACTAACTAGTATCATTTGTGCTACCCAAAATTACCTGTATTGTCCCTGAGATATGGCTCACAACGGCAGGATGAAAACACCATCCTCTAGAGTGATTGGAATACATAATAACTCTTTTGACATTCTTGGTAAACAAAATGGCTACTATTTTGTTAGGGCGCTAAGCGCCCTTTATCGAAAATTTTGTTAGGGTGCTGCTAGCCTTCTAGGTAGTAAGTCTATATTTCACTTGGAACGTGGTAGTGATCTATGGGGATGCCGAGCAAGATGGCAAAGGCAAATTCCTGGTTGAACTGGTACATGTCATTAAGAAATCTCCGTATCCTATAATCATTGCAGGTGACTCTAGCATGACTAGACAGAACTGTGACAAAAATAAACCAGGAGGCTTGAACAGATGGGGTCCTCTGTTCAATGTTGTCACTGAACAAGGAGATGTCATGGAATTTAAGCTTTCTGGTATGATGTACACTTGATGCAATAACCAGGAGAACTCTACCTATGAGCTTTTAGATAGAGTGTTGGTGTCACCTGCTTGGGAGGAACATTTTCCCCCAACATGTGTCTACTCGGTGCCAACTGCTCGGTGTGTGGCGCTTCGGAGGACGCAAATCATGCCCTTTTTTTATGCCATCTTGTTTTTTGCTTGGAGTGCCGTGCAAGCCATGACTGGGCTTAATTGGAACCCTTCGTCAGTGGTGATCTCCTTTCATGCCTGGGGCCCCTGAGAGGCCAGGCTAGCTAGTAGAGTTATGTGGACATGCATTGGGGCGCTGCTATGGTTGCTTTGGCACATCCGCAACAAAATTACAATCGAAGGTGTGTTCCCATCTCACCCGGCCAGTTGTATTCTTAAATGCACCATCTCTTTGCAGTAGTGGAGCCTATTGGGGAAGCGCCGGGACTCTGAAGGTTTGAAGACCGCGATGCAACATACTAGAATCTCTCAAGCTCCGGTAGCGCTGCTTAGGGTAGCACCTTATTTTGGTGTGTTATGAGCCTGCGTGCTCGGGTTGGCTTTTGCCTATAATATCCCTAGGTGGAACCTAGAATATCGTATGTCGTTCATGTGGTGTTTGGAACCTTGTCATTCTGCCATGTTGTGGCTTTATTAATTTAAAGTCGGATGCCTCCGACATCTTCGTTCTAAGAAAATGTGTCTCTACTCTCGCTAGGGAGCTATCTGATCATACACCACTAATGATCTCTTCTCGAATGAAGCTTTTGGGAATGACTCCTATGGCGTAGGAGCCTCAAAGCTCCAATGAGTAACAAGTTTGATATAGCACAAGCAGGGGCACACATTGCTTTGGTGGAAGTGTAGATCTAGGATTACTCTTTGAATCCTGAACGTTTCATGGAGTTTGGTTGAAGGAATCAGTCGTATGGGGGTGACCTCTTTCAAGGTCAGCTATGGGGCAACTCTGTTGGGGAACGTAGTAATTTCAAAAAAATTCCTACGCACACGCAAGATCATGGTGATGCACAACAACGATAGGGGCGAGTGTTGTCTACGTACCCACGCAGACCGACTGCGGAAGCGTTAACACAACGTAGAGGAAGTAGTCGTATGTCTTCCCGATCCGACCGATCCAAGCACCGTTACTCCGGCACCTCCGAGTTCTTAGCACACGTACAGCTCGATGACGCTCCCCGGGCTCCGATCCAGCAAAGATTCGGGGATGAGTTCCGTCAGCACGACGGCGTGGTGACGATGATGATGTTCTACCGACGCAGGGCTTCGCCTAAGCACTACAACGATATGGTCGAGGTGGAATATGGTGGCAGGGGGCACCGCACACGGCTAAGGAAAGATCACGTGGATCAACTTGTGTGTCTATGGGGTGCCCCCTGCCCCTGTATATAAAGGATGGAGGAGGAGGAGGCCGGCCAAGGCTAGGTGCGGCCAGGATGTGGAGTCCTACTAGGACTCCAAGTCCTAGTAGGAGTCCACCAAGAGGGGAGGAAGGGAGAAGGAAGTGGAGGAGAAGGAAAGGTGGCCGGCCCCCTTTTCCCTAGTCCAATTCGGACTAGAGGGGAGGGGGGGGGGCGCAGCAGGCCCTTTCTCCTCTTCCCACTAAAGCCCATCAAGGCCCAATACTTCTCCCGGCGAATTCCCGTAACTCTCCGGTACTCCGAAAAATACCCGAATCACTCGAAACCTTTCCGATGTCCGAATATAGTCGTCCAATATATCGATCTTTACGTCTCGACCATTTCGAGACTCCTCATCATGTCCCCGATCTGATCCGGGACTCCGAACTCCTTCGGTACATCAAAACTCATAAACTCATAATATAACTGTCATCAAAACCTTAAGCGTGCGGACCCTATGAATTCGAGAACAATGTAGACATGACCGAGACACGTCTCCGGTCAATAACCAATAGCGGGACCTGGATGCCCATATTGGCTCCTACATATTCTACGAAGATCTTTATCGGTCAGACCGCATAACAACATACGTTGTTCCCTTTGTCATCGGTATGTTACTTGCCCGAGATTCGATCGTCGGTATCCAATACCTAGTTCAATCTCGTCACCGGCAAGTCTCTTTACTCGTTTTGTAATACATCATCCCGCGACTAACTTATTAGTTGCAATGCTTGCAAGGCTTAAGTGATGTGCATTATCGAGAGGGCCCAGAGATACCTCTCCGTCAATCGGAGTGACAAATCCTATTCTCGAAATACGCCAACCCAACATCTACCATTGGAGACACCTGTAGAGCTCCTTTATAATCACCCAGTTACGTTGTGATGTTTGGTAGCACACAAAGTGTTCCTCCGGCAAACGGGAGTTGCATAATCTCATAGTCATAGGAACATGTATAAGTCATGAAGAAAGCAATAGCAACATACTAAACGATCGGGTGCTAAGCTAATGGAATGGGTCATGTCAATCAGATCATTCATCTAATGATGTGATCCCATTAATCAAATAACAACTCTTTGTCCATGGTTAGGAAACATAACCATCTTTGATTAACGAGCTAGTCAAGTAGAGGCATACTAGTGACACTCTGTTTGTCTATGTATTCACACATGTATTATGTTTCCGGTTAATACAATTCTAGCATGAATAATAAATATTTATCATGATATAAGGAAATAAATAATAACTTTATTATTGCCTCTAGGGCATATTTCCTTTAGTCTCCCACTTGCACTAGAGTCAATAATCTAGATTACACAGTAATGATTCTAACACCCATGGAGCCTTGGTGCTGATCATGTTTTGCTCGTGGAAGAGGCTTAGTCAACGGGTCTGCAACATTCAGATCCGTATGTATATTGCAAATCTCTATGTCTCCCACCTGGACTAGATCCCGGATGGAATTGAAGCGTCTCTTGATGTGCTTGGTCCTCTTGTGAAATCTGGATTCCTTTGCCAAGGTAATTGCACCAGTATTGTCACAAAAGATTTTCATTGGACCCGATGCACTAGGTATGACACCTAGATCGGATATGAATTCCTTCATCCAGACTCCTTCGTTCGCTGCTTCCGAAGCAGCTATGTACTCCGCTTCACATGTAGATCCCGCTACGACGCTTTGTTTAGAATTGCACCAACTGACAGCTCCACCGTTTAATGTAAACACGTATCCGGTTTGCGATTTAGAATCGTCCGGATCAGTGTCAAAGCTTGCATCAACGTAACCTATTACAGTGAGCTCTTTGTCACCTCCATATACGAGAAACATATCCTTAGTCCTTTTCAGGTATTTCAGGATGTTCTTGACCGCTGTCCAGTGATCCACTCCTGGATTACTTTGGTACCTCCCTGCTAAACTTATAGCAAGGCACACATCAGGTCTGGTACACAGCATTGCATACATGATAGAGCCTATGGCTGAAGCATGGGGAACATCTTTCATTTTCTCTTTATCTTCTGGAGTGGTCGGGCATTGAGTCTGACTCAACTTCACACCTTGTAACACAGGCGAGAACCCTTTCTTTGCTTGATCCATTTTGAACTTCTTCAAAATCTTCTCAAGGTATGTTCTTTATGAAAGTCCAATTAAGCGTCTTGATCTATCTCTATAGATCTTTACACCTAATATGTAAGCAGCTTCACCGAGGTCTTTCATTGAAAAACTCTTATTCAAGTATCCCTTTATGCTATCCAGAAATTCTATATCATTTCCAATCAGCAATATGTCATCCACATATAATATCAGAAATGCTACAGAGCTCCCACTCACTTTCTTGTAAATACAGGCTTCTCTGAAAGTCTGTATAAAACCAAATGCTTTGATCACACTATCAAAGCGTTTATTCCAACTCCGAGAGGCTTGCACCAGTCCATAAATGGATCGCTGGAGCTTGCACACTTTGTTAGCTCCCTTTGGATCGACAAAACCTTCTGGTTGCATCATATACAACTCTTCTTTAAGAAATCCATTACGGATTGCAGTTTTGTTATCCATTTGCCAGATTTCATAAAATGCGGCAATTGCTAACATGATTCGGACAGACTTAAGCATAGATACGAGTGAGAAACTCTCATTGTAGTCAACACTTTGAACTTGTCGAAAACCTTTTGCGACAATTCTAGCTTTGTAGATAGTAATACTACTATCAACGTCCGTCTTCCTCTTGAAGATCCATTTATTTTCTATGGCTTGCCGATCATCGGGCAAATCCATCAAAGTCCATACTTTGTTCTCATACATGGATCATATCTCAGATTTCATGGCCTCAAACCATTTCGTGGAATCTGGGCTCATCATCGCTTCCTCATAGTTCGCAAGTTCGTCATGGTCTAGTAACATGACTTCCAGAACAGTATTACTGTACCACTCTGGTGCGGATCTCACTCTGGTTTACCTACGAGATTCGGTAGTAACTTGATCTGAAGTTTTATGATCATCATCATTAGCTTCCTCACTAATTGGTGTAGTAGTCACAGGAACAGATTTCTGTGATGAACTACTTTCCAATAAGGGAGAAGGTACAATTACCTTATCAAGTTCTATTTTCCTCCTACTCACTTCTTTCGAGAGAAACTCCTTCTCTAGAAAGGATCCATTATAAGCAACGAATGTCTTGCCTTAGGATCTGTGATAGAAGGTGTACCCAACAGTCTCCTTTTGGGTATCCTATGAAGACATATTTCTCCGATTTGGTTTTGAGCTTATCAGGATGAAACTTTTTCACATAAGCATCACAACCCCAAACTTTAAGAAACGACAACTTTGGTTTCTTGCTAAACCATAGTTCAGATCGTGTCGTCTCAACGGACTTAGATGGTGCCCCTTTTTTAACGTGAATGCAGCTATCTTTAATGCATAACCTCAAAAACGATAGTGGTAAATCGGTAAGAAACATCATAGATTTGCACTATGTCTAATAAAGTACGGCTATGACGTTCGGACACACCATTATGCTGTGGTGTTCCGGGTGGCACGAATTTGTGAAACTATTCCACATTGTTTTAATTGAAGACCAAACTCGTAACTCAAATATTTGTCTCCGCGATCAGATCGTAGAAGCCTTATTTTCTTGTTACGATGATTCTCCACTTCACTCTGAAATTCTTTGAACTTTTCAAATGTTTCAGACTTATATTTCATCAAGTAGATATGCTCATATCTGCTCAAATCATCTGTGAAGATCAGAAAATAATGATACCTATCGCGAGCCTCAATATTCATTGGACCACATACATCAGTATGTATGATTTCCAACAAATCTGTTGCTCGCTCCATTGTTCCGAAGAACAGAGTCTTAGTCATCTTGCCCATGAGGCATGGTTCGCAAGCATCAACTGATTCATAATCAAGTGATTCCAAAAGCCCATCAGCATGGAGTTTCTTCATGCGCTTTACACCAATATGACCTAAACGGCAGTGCTACATATAAGTTGCACTATCATTATTAACTTTGCATCTTTTGGTTTCAATATTATGATTATGTGTATCACTATGATTGAGATCCAACAAACTATTTTCATTGGGTGTGTAACCATATAAGGTTTTATTCATGTAAACAGAACAACAATTTATTCTCTTACTTAAATGAATAACCGTATTGCAATAAACATGATCAAATCATATTCATGCTCAACGCAAAAACCAAATAACACTTATTTAGGTTCAACACTAATCCCGAAAGTATAGGGGAGTGTGCGATGATGATCATATCAATCTTGGAACTACTTCCAACACACATCGTCACTTCACCCTTAACTAGTCTCCGTTTATTCTGCAACTCCTGTTTCGAGTTACTACTCTTAGCAACTGAACTAGTATCAAATACTGAGGGGTTGCTATAAACACTAGTAAAGTACACATCAATAACATGTATATCAAATATACTTATGTTCACCTTGCCATCCTTCTTATCTGCCAATCACTTGGGGTAGTTCCGCTTCCAGTGACCAATCCCTTTGTAGTAGAAGCACTTTGTCTCAGGCTTAGGACCAGACTTGGGCTTCTTCACTTGAGCAGCAACTTGCTTGCCGTTCTTCTTGAAGTTCCCCTTCTTCCCTCTGCCCTTTTATTGAAACTAGTGGTCTTGTCTACCATCAACACTTGATGTTTTTCTTGATTTCTACCTTCATTGATTTCATCATCATGAAAAGCTCGGGATTCGTTTTCGTCATCCCCTGCATACTATAGTTCATCACGAAGTTCTACTAACTTGGTGATGGTGACTAGAGAATTCTGTCAATCACTATCTTATCTGGAAGATTAACTCCCACTTGATTCAAGCGATTGTAGTACCCAGACAATCTGAGCACATGCTCACTAGTTGAGCGATTCTCCTCCATCTTTTAGCTATAGAACTTGTTGGAGACTTTATATCTCTCAACTCGGGTATTTGCTTGAAATATTAACTTCAACTCCTGGAACATCTCATATGGTCCATGACGTTCAAAACGTTTTTGAAGTCCCGATTCTAAGCTGTTAAGCATGGTGCACTAAACTATCAAGTAGTCATCATATTGTGCTAGCCAAACGTTCATAACGTCTGCATCTGCTCCTGCAATAGGTCTGTCACCCAGCGGTGCATCAAGGACATAATTCTTCCGTGCAGCAATGAGGATAAACCTCAGATCACGGATCCAATCCACATCATTGCTACTAACATCTTCAACACAATTTTCTCTAGGAACATATCAAAATAAACATATGAAAGCAACAATGCGAGCTATTGATCTACAACATAGATATGCTAATACTACCAGGACTAAGTTCATGATAAATTAAAGTTCAATTAATCATATTACTTAAGAACTCCAACTTAGATAGACATCCCTCTAATCCTCTAAGTGATCACGTGATCCAAATCAACTAAACCATAACCGATCATCACGTGAAATGGATTAGTTTTCAATGGTGAACATCATTATGTTGATCATATCTACTATATGATTCATGCTCGACCTTTCGGTCTCCGTGTTCCGAGGCCATATTTGCATATGCTAGGCTCGTCAAGTTTAACCTGAGTATTCTGCGTGTGCAAAACTGGCTTGCACCCGTTGTAGATGGACGTAGAGCTTATCACACCCGATCATCACGTGGTGTCTGGGCACGACGAACTTTGGCAATGGTGCATACTCAGGGAAAACACTTCTTGATAATTTAGTGAGAGATCATCTTATAATGCTACCATCAATCAAAGAAAGATAAGATGCATAAAAGATAAACATCACATGCAACCAATATAAGTGATATGATATGGCCATCATCATCTTGTGCCTGTGATCTCCATCTCCGAAGCACCGTCATGATCACCATTGTCACCGGCGCGACACCTTGATCTCCATCGTAGCATCGTTGTCGTCTTGCCAATCTTATGCTTCCACGACTATCGCTACCGCTTAGTGATAAAGTAAAGCATTACATCGCGATTGCATTGCATACAATAAAGCGACAACCATATGGCTCCTGCCAGTTGCCGATAACTCGGTTACAAAACATGATCATCTCATACAATAAAATTTAGCATCATGTCTTGGCCATATCACATCACAACATGCCCTACAAAAACAAGTTAGACGTCCTCTACTTTGTTGTTGCAAGTTTTACGTGGCTGCTACGGGCTTAAGCAAGAACCAATCTCACCTACGCATCAAAACCACAATGATAGTTTGTAAATTTGACTCTGTTTTAACCTTCGCAAGGACCGGGCGTAGCCACACTCGGTTCAACTAAAGTTGGAGAAACAGTCACCCGCAAGCCACCTGTGTGCAAAGCACGTCGGGAGAACCGGTCTCGCGTAAGCGTACGCGTAATGTTGGTCCGGGCCGCTTCATCCAACAATACCGCCGAATCAAAGTATGACATGTTGGTAGGCAGTATAACTTATATCGCCCACAACTCACTTGTGTTCTACTCGTGCATATAACATCAAACCATAAAACCAAGGCTCGGATGCCATTGTTGGGGAACGTAGTAATTTCAAAAAATTTCCTACGCACACGCAAGATCATGGTGATGCACAACAACGAGAGGGGAGAGTGTTGTCTACGTACCCACGCAGACCGACTGCGGAAGCGTTAACACAATGTAGAGGAAGTAGTCGTACGTCTTCCCGATCCGACCGATCCAAGCACCGTTACTCCGGCACCTCCGAGTTCTTAGCACACGTACAACTCGATGACGCTCCCCGGGCGCCGATCCAGCAAAGCTTCGGGGATGACTTCCGTCAGCACGACGGTGTGGTGACGATGATGATGTTCTACCGACGCAGGGCTTCGCCTAAGCACTACAACGATATGACCGAGGTGGAATATAGTGGCAGGGGGCACCGCACATGGCTAAGGAACGATCACGTGGATCAACTTGTGTGTCTATGGGGTGCCCCCTGCCCCTGTATATAAAGGATGGAGGAGGAGGAGGCCGGCCAAGGCTAGGTGCGGCCAGGATGTGGAGTCCTACTAGGACTCCAAGTCCTAGTAGGAGTCCACCAAGAGGGGAGGAAGGGAGAAGGAAGTGGAGGAGAAGGAAAGGTGGCCGGCCCCCTTTTCCCTAGTCCAATTCGGTCTAGAGGGGAGGGGGGCGCAGCAGGCCCTTTCTCCTCTTCCCACTAAAGCCCATCAAGGCCCAATACTTCTCCCGGCGAATTCCCGTAACTCTTCGGTACTCCGAAAAATACCCGAATCACTCGGAACCTTTCCGATGTCCGAATATAGTCGTCCAATATATCGATCTTTACGTCTCAACCATTTCGAGACTCCTCGTCATGTCCCTGATCTCATCCGGGACTCCGAACTCCTTCGGTACATCAAAAATCATAAACTCATAATATAACTGTCATCGAAACCTGAAGCGTGCGGACCCTACGGGTTCGAGAACAATGTAGACATGACCGAGATGTTGGGGAACGTAGTAATTTCAAAAAAAATTCCTACGCACACGCAAGATCATGGTGATGCATAGCAACGAGGGGAGGGTATGATCTACGTACCCTTGTAGATCGCAACGGAAGCGTTGACACAACGTAGAGGAAGTAGTCATATGTCTTCTTCCCGATCCGACCGATCCAAGCACCGTTACTCCGGCACCTCCGAGTTCTTAGGACACGTTCAGCTCGATGACGATCCCCGGGCTCCGATCCAGCAAGGCTTCAGGGAGGAGTTCCGTCAGCACGACGGCGTGGTGACGATCTTGATGTTCTACTGACGCAGGGCTTCGCCTAAGCACTACAACGATATGATCGAGGTGGAATATGGTGGCAGGGGCACCGCACACGGCTAAGGAACGATCTCAATGATCAACTTGTGTGTCTAGATGTGCCCCCTGCCCCTGTATATAAAGGAGCCAAGGGGGAGGGGTGCGCCGGCCAGGGAGAGGGCGCAGGAGGAGTCCTACTCCCACCGGGAGTAGGACTCCCCCCCCACCCCCAATCCTAGTTGGACTAGGTTTCCCAAAGGGGGAAAGAGAGAGAGGGGGGGCCGGCCCCTTCTCCTAGTCCTAATAGGACTAAGGGAAGGGGGGCGCGCGGCCACCTATGGGCTGCCCCTTTTCTCCTTTCCACTAAGGCCCATGAAGGCCCATATGGCTCCCGGAGGGTTCCGGTAACCTCCCGGTAATCCGGTAAAATCCCGATTTCACCCGGAACACTTCCGATATCCAAATATAGGCTTCCAATATATCAATCTTTATGTCTCGACCATTTCAAGACTCCTCGGCATGTCCGTGATCACATCCGGGACTCTGAACAACCTTCGGTACATCAAAATGCGTAAACTCATAATAACTGTCATCGTAACGTTAAGCGTGCGGACCCTATGGTTCGAGAACAATGTAGACATGACCGAGACACTTCTCCGGTCAATAACCAATAGCGGGACCTGGATGCCCATATTGGCTCCTACATATTCTACGAAGATCTTTATCGGTCAGACCGCATAACAACATACGTTGTTCCCTTTGTCATCGGTATGTTACTTGCCCGAGATTCGATCGTCGGTATCCAATACCTAGTTCAATCTCGTTACCGGCAAGTCTCTTTACTCGTTCCGTAATACATCATCCCGCGACTAACTTATTAGTTGCAATGCTTGCAAGGCTTAAGTGATGTGCATTACCGAGAGGGCCCAGAGATACCTCTCCGTCAATCGGAGTGACAAATCCTATTCTCGAAATACGCCAACCCAACATCTACCATTGGAGACACCTGTAGAGCTCCTTTATAATCACCCAGTTACGTTGTGATGTTTGGTAGCACACAAAGTGTTCCTCCGGCAAACGGGAGTTGCATAATCTCATAGTCATAGGAACATGTATAAGTCATGAAGAAAGCAATAGCAACATACTAAACGATCGGGTGCTAAGCTAATGGAATGGGTCATGTCAATCAGATCATTCGTCTAATGATGTGATCCCATTAATCAAATAACAACTCTTTGTCCATGGTTAGGAAACATAACCATCTTTGATTAACGAGCTAGTCAAGTAGAGGCATACTAGTGACACTCTGTTTGTCTATGTATTCACACATGTATTATGTTTCCGGTTAATACAATTCTAGCATGAATAATAAATATTTATCATGATATAAGGAAATAAATAATAACTTTATTATTGCCTCTAGGGCATATTTCCTTCAGTCTCCCACTTGCACTAGAGTCAATAATCTAGATCACATCACCATGTGATTAACATCGATAGTTCACATCATCATGTGATTAACACCCATAGTTCACATCGCCATGTGACCAACACCCAAAGGGTTTGCTAGATTCAGTAATCTAGTTCACATCGCTATGTGATTAACACCCAAAGAGTACTAAGGTGTGATCATGTTTTGCTTGTGAGAGAATCTTAGTCAACGGGTCTGCCACATTCAGATCCACATGTATTTTGCAAATTTCTATGTCAACAATGCTCTGCATGGAGCTACTCTAGCTAATTGCTCCCACTTTCAATATGTATCTAGACCGAGACTTAGAGTCATCTAGATTAGTGTCAAAACTTGCATCGGCGTAACCCTTTACGATGAACCTTTTTATCACATCCATAATCGAGAAACATATCCTTATTTCACTAAGGATAATTCTGACCGCTGTCCAGTGATCTACTCCTAGATCACTATTGTACTCCCTAGACAAATCAGTGCAGGGTATACAATAGATCTGGTATACAGCATGACATACTTTATAGAACCTATGGCCAAGGCATAGGGAATGACTTTCATTCTCTTTCTATCTTCTGCCGTGGTCGGGCTTTGAGTCTTACTCAACTTCACACCTTATAATACAAGCAAGAACTCTTTCTTTGACTGCTCCATTTTGAACTACTTCAAAATCTTGTCGAGGTATGTACTCATTGAAAAAACTTATCAATCGTCTTGATCTATCTCTATAGATCTTGAAGCTCAATATGTAAGCAGCTTCACTGAAGTCTTTCTTTGAAAAACTCCTTTCAAACACTCCTTTATGCTTTATAGAATAATTCTACATTATTTCCGATCAACAATATGTCATTCACATATACTTATCAGAAATGTTGTAGTGCTCCCACTCACTTTCTTGTAAATACAGGCTTCACCGCAAGTCTGTATAAAACTATATGCTTTGATCAACTCATCAAAGCGTATATTCCAACTCCGAGATGCTTGCACCAGTCCACAGATGGATCGCTGGAGCTTGCACATTTTGTTAGCACCTTTCGGATTGACAAAACCTTTTGTTGCATCATATACAACTCTTCTTTAATAAATCCATTATGGAATGCAGTTTTGTTTATCCATTTGCCAGATTTCATAAAATGCGGCAATTACTAACATGATTCGGACAGACTCAAGCATAGATACGAGTGAGAAGCTCTCATCGTAGTCAACACCTTGAACTTGTCGAAAATCTTTTGCGACAATTCTAGCTTTGTAGATAGTAACACTACTATCAGTGTCCGTCTTCCTCTTGAAGATCCATTTATTCTCAATTGCTTGCCGATCATCGGGCAAGTCAACCAAAGTCCAAACTTTGTTCTCATACATGGATCATATCTCAGATTTCATGGCCTCAAACCATTTCGCGGAATCTGGGCTCATCATCGCTTCCTCATAGTTCGTAGGTTCGTCATGGTCAAGTAACATGACCTCCAGAACAGGATTACCGTACCACTCTGGTGCGGATCTCACTCTGGTTTACCTACGAGATTCGGTAGTAACTTGATCTGAAGTTACATGATCATCATCATTAGCTTCCTCACTAATTGGTGTAGTAGTCACAAGAACAGATTTTTGTGATGAACTACTTTCCAATAAGGTAGAAGGTACAATTACCTTATCAAGTTTTCTACTTTCCTCCCACTTACTTCTTTCAAGAGAAACTCCTTCTCTAGAAAGGATCCATTATAAGCAATGAATGTCTTGCCTTAGCATCTGTCATAGAAGGTGTACCCAACAGTCTCCTTTGGGTATCCTATGAAGACATATTTCTCCGATTTGTGTTTGAGCTTATCGGGATGAAACTTTTTCTCATAAGCATCGCAACCCCAAACTTCAAGAAACGACAACTTTGGTTTCTTGCCAAACCATAGTTCATAAGGCGTCGTCTCGACGGATATAGATGGTGCCCCTTCTTTTAACGTGAATGCAGCTGTCTCTAATGCATGACCCCAAAAACGATAGTGGTAAATCGGTAAGAAATATCATAGATTGCACTACATCCAATAAAGTACGGTTATGACGTTCGGACACACCATTATGCTGTGGTGTTCCAGGTGGCGTGAGTAGTGAAAACTATTTCACATTGTTTTAACTGAAGACCAAACTCGTAACTCAAACACTCTTTTCCACGATCAGATCGTAGAAACTTTATTTTCTTGTTTACGATGATTTTCCACTTCACTCTGAAATTATATGAACTTTTCAAATGTATCAGACTTCTATTTCATTAAGTAGATATACCCATATCTGCTCAAATCATCTGTGAAGGTCAGAAAATAATGATACCCGCTGCAAGCCTTAAATATTCATCGGACCACATACATCAGTAGGTATGATTTCCAACAAATCTGTTGCTTGCTCCATTGTTCCGGAGAACGGCGTTTTAGTCATCTTGCCCAAAAGGCATGGTTCGCAAGCATCAAGTGATTCATAATCAAGTGATTCTGAAAGCCCATCAGCATGGAGTTTCTTCATGCGCTTTATACCAATATGACCTAAACGGCAGTGCCACAAATAAGTTGCACTATCATTATTAACTTTGCATCTTTTGGTTTCAATATTATGAATATGTGTATCACTACGATCGAGATCCAACGAACTTGTTTCATTAGGTGTATGACCATCGAAGGTTTTATTCATGTAAACAGAATAACAATTATTCTCTGACTTTAATGAATAACCGTATTGCAATAAACATGATCAAATCATATTCATGCTCAATGCAAAAACCAAATAGCACTTATTTAAGTTCAACACTAATCCCGAAAGTATAGGGGAGTGTGCGATGATGATCATATCAATCTTGGAACTACTTCCAACACACATCGTCACTTCACCCTTAACTAGTCTCTGTTTATTCTGCAACTGAACCAATATCAAATACTGAAGGGTTGCTATAAACACTAGTAAAGCACACATCAATAACATGTATATCAAATATACTTTTGTTCACTTTGCCATCCTTCTTATCCGCCAAATACTTGGGGCAGTTCCGCTTCCAGTGACCAGTCCCTTTGAAGTAGAAGCACTTAGTCTCAGGCTTAGGACCAGACTTGGGCTTCTTCACTTGAGCAGCAACTTGCTTGCCATTCTTCTTGAAGTTCCCCTTCTTCCCTTTTGCCCTTTTCTTCAAACTAGTGGTCTTGTCAACCATCAACACTTGATGTTTTTCTTGATTTCTACCTTCATCGATTTCAGCATCACGAAGAGTTTGGGAATCGTTTTCGTTATCCCTTGCATATCATAGTTCATCACGAAGTTCTACTAACTTGGTGATGGTGACTAGAGAATTCCGTCAATCACTATCTTATCTGGAAGATTAACTCCCACTTGATTCAAGCAATTGTAGTACCCAGACAATCTGAGCACATGCTCACTAGTTGAGCGATTCTCCTCCATCTTTTAGCTATAGAACTTGTTGGAGACTTTATATCTCTCAACTCGGGTATTTGCTTGAAATATTAACTTCAACTCCTGGAACATCTCATATGGTCCATGACGTTCAAAACGTTTTTGAAGTCCCGATTCTAAGCTGTTAAGCATGGTGCACTAAACTATCAAGTAGTCATCATATTGAGCTAGCCAAACGTTCATAACGTCTGCATCTGCTCCTGCAATAGGTCTGTCACCCAGCGGTGCATCAAGGACATAATTCTTCCGTGCAGCAATGAGGATAAACCTCAGATCACGGATCCAATCCGCATCATTGCTACTAACATCTTTCAACACAATTTTCTCTAGGAACATATCAAAATAAACATATGAAAGCAACAATGCGAGCTATTGATCTACAACATAGATATGCTAATACTACCAGGACTAAGTTCATGATAAATTAAAGTTCAATTAATCATATTACTTAGGAACTCCCACTTAGATAGACATCCCTCTAATCCTCTAAGTGATCACGTGATCCAAATCAACTAAACCATAACCGATCATCACGTGAAATGGATTAGTTTTCAATGGTGAACATCATTATGTTGATCATATCTACTATATGATTCACGCTCGACCTTTCGGTCTTCGTGTTCCGAGGCCATATCTGCATATGCTAGGCTCGTCAAGTTTAACCTGAGTATTCTGCGTGTGCAAAACTGGCTTGCACCCGTTGTAGATGGACGTAGAGCTTATCACACCCGATCATCACGTGGTGTCTGGGCACGACGAACTTTGGCAACGGTGCATACTCAGAGAGAACACTTCTTGATAATTTAGTGAGAGATCATCTTATAATGCTACCGTCAATCAAAGCAAGATAAGATGCATAACAGGATAAACATCACATGCAATCAATATAAGTGATATGATATGGCCATCATCATCTTGTGCTTGTGATCTCCATCTCCGAAGCACCGTCATGATCACCATCATCACCGGCGCGACACCTTGATCTCCATCGTAGCATCGTTGTCGTCTCGCCAATCTTATGCTTTCACGACTATCGCTACCGCTTAGTGATAAAGTAAAGCATTACATCGCGATTGCATTGCATACAATAAAGCGAGAACCATATGGCTCCTACCAGTTGCCGATAACTCGGTTACAAAACATGATCATCTCATACAATAAAATTTAGCATCATGCCTTGACCATATCACATCACAACATACCCTGCAAAAACAAGTTAGACGTCCTCTACTTTGTTGTTGCAAGTTTTACGTGGCTGCTACGGGCTTAAGCAAGAACCAATCTCACCTACGCATCAAAACCACAACGATAGTTTGTCAAATAGACTCCGTTTTAACCTTCTCAAGGACCGGGCGTAGCCACACTCGGTTCAACTAAAGTTGGAGAGACAGTCGCCCGCAAGCCATCTATGTGCAAAGCACGTCGAGGGAACCGGTCTCGCGTAAGCGTACGCGTAATGTTGGTCCGGGTCGTCTCGTCCGACAATACCGCTGAACCAAAGTATGACATGCTGGTAGGCAGTATGACTTGTATCGCCCACAACTCACTTGTGTTCTACTCGTGCAAATAACATCAAACCATAAAACCTAGGCTCGGATGCCACTGTTGGGGAACGTAGTAATTTCAAAAAAAATTCCTACGCACACGCAAGATCATGGTGATGCATAGCAACGAGGGGAGAGTATGATCTACGTACCCTTGTAGATCGCAACGGAAGCGTTGACACAACGTAGAGGAAGTAGTCGTACGTCTTCTTCTCGATCCGACCGATCCAAGCACCGTTACTCCGGCACCTCCGAGTTCTTAGCACACGTTCAGCTCGATGACGATCCCCGGGCTCCGATCCAGCAAGGCTTCGGGGAGGAGTTCCGTCAGCACGACGGCGTGGTGACGATCTTGATGTTCTACCGACGCAGGGCTTCGCCTAAGCACTACAACGATATGATCGAGGTGGAATATGGTGGCAGGGGGCACCGCACACGGCTAAGGAACGATCTCAATGATCAACTTGTGTGTCTAGAGGTGCCCCCCGCCCCTGTATATAAAGGAGCCAAGGGGGAGGGGTGCGCCGGCCAGGGAGAGGGCGCAGGAGGAGTCCTACACCCACCGGGAGTAGGACTCCCCCCCCCCCAATCCTAGTTGGACTAGGTTTCCCAAAGGGGGAAAGAGAGAGAGGGGGGCCGGCCCCTTCTCACCTATGGGCTGCCCCTTTTCTCCTTTCCACTAAGGCCCATGAAGGCCCATATGGCTCCCGGGGGGTTCCGGTAACCTCCCGGTAATCCGGTAAAATCCCGATTTCACCCGGAACACTTCCGATATCCAAATATAGGCTTCCAATATATCAATCTTTATGTCTCGACCATTTCGAGACTCCTCGTCATGTCCGTGATCACATCCGGGACTCCGAACAACCTTCGGTACATCAAAATGCATAAACTCATAATAACTGTCATCGTAACGTTAAGCCTGCGGACCCTACGGTTCGAGAACAATGTAGACATGACTGAAACACTTCTCCGGTCAATAACCAATAGCGGGACCTGGATGCCCATATTGGCTCCTACATATTCTACAAAGATCTTTATCGGTCAGACCGCATAACAACATACGTTGTTCCCTTTGTCATCGGTATGTTACTTGCCCGAGATTCGATCGTCGGTATCCATACCTAGTTCAATCTCGTTACCGGCAAGTCTCTTTACTCGTTCCGTAATACATCATCCCGCGACTAACTTATTAGTTGCAATGCTTGCAAGGCTTAAGTGATGTGCATTACCGAGAGGGCCCAGAGATACCTCTCCATCAATCGGAGTGACAAATCCTATTCTCGAAATACGCCAACCCAACATCTACCATTGGAGACACCTGTAGAGCTCCTTTATAATCACCCAGTTACGTTATGACGTTTGGTAACACACAAAGTGTTCCTCCGGCAAACGGGAGTTGCATAATCTCATAGTCATAGGAACATGTATAAGTCATGAAGAAAGGAGTAGCAACATACTAAACGATCGGGTGCTAAGCTAATGGAATGGGTCATGTCAATCAGATCATTCATCTAATGATGTGATCCCATTAATCAAATAACAACTCTTTGTCCATGGTTAGGAAACATAACCATCTTTGATTAACGAGCTAGTCAAGTAGAGGCATACTAGTGACACTCTATTTGTCTATGTATTCACACATGTATTATGTTTCCGGTTAATACAATTCTAGCATGAATAATAAATATTTATCATGATATAAGGAAATAAATAATAACTTTATTATTGCCTCTAGGGCATATTTCCTTCACGAGACACGTCTCCGGTCAATAACCAATAGCGGGACCTGGATGCCCATATTGGCTCCTACATATTCTACGAAGATCTTTATCGGTCAGACCGCATAACAACATACGTTGTTCCCTTTGTCATCGGTATGTTACTTGCCCGAGATTCGATTGTCGGTATCCAATACCTAGTTCAATCTCGTCACCGGCAAGTCTCTTTACTCGTTCTGTAATACATCATTCCGCAACTAACTCATTAGTTGCAATGCTTGCAAGGCTTAAGTGATGTGCATTACCGAGAGGGCCCAGAGATACCTCTCCGACAATCGGAGTGACAAATCCTAATCTCGAAATACGCTAACCCAACATCTACCTTTGGAGACACCTGTAGAGCTTCTTTATAACCACCCAGTTATGTTGTGACGTTTGGTAGCACAAAAAGTGTTCGTCCGGTAAACGGGAGTTGCATAATCTCATAGTCATAGGAACATGTATAAGTCATGAAGAAAGCAATAGCAACATACTAAACGATCGGGTGCTAAGCTAATGAAATGGGTCATGTCAATCAGATCATTCAACTAATGATGTGACCTCGTTAATCAAATAACAACACCTTGTTCATGGTTAGGAAACATAACCATCTTTGATTAACGAGCTAGTCAAGTAGAGGCATACTAGTGACACTAAGTTTGTCTATGTATTCACACATGTATTATGTTTCCGGTTAATACAATTCTAGCATGAATAATAAACATTTATCATGATATAAGGAAATAAATAATAACTTTATTATTGCCTCTAGGGCATATTTCCTTCAAACTCAGAGTTGGAGGATTAGGTGTAGAGGTAGAAGAGGGTGTCTTCTATAGCTCCCTACAAGTCCAACCGTTATTCTCACTTGTAGCACATACTCGGAGACCTGACCCATCTAGAGGAGGACCCACTTGGTACCCTGGAGATTCGGCCCATTCAGAAAAGGTGGCATTGAGTACCAAGGAGATCCAGGGGTCATATGCACAGAGACACATGATGTAAGAGGAGATGCCAACTGGCCCATGAAGATCTGGCCCATCTAGAGGAGATAGGGGATAGGGCCTCGGAGACCCGAGGTATCTAGAGGAGAAGCCATTTGGAGCCGGAGATCCGAGTGACTGGACCTCGAAGCTCCGGAGCATCCAGTGAGAAAACACATGTCCTTTTCCGTACTGGTTTAGATGGATGGGTGGTTGAGGTGGGCTCTCACCTCCATCCTTCTCATCAGTTGGGACATATTACCTCCGTCCCAAATTAGTTGTTTTAGATTTTTCTAGACGCATATGTATCTGACATTAAAATGTGTCTAGATTCATTCGTATCTAGACAAATCTAAGACAACTAACTCAGGACTAAGGGAGTACATATCACCTCAGAATTAATTGGTCAGGTTATTCCCTTTGATCATACGTACTCCCTCCGTTCCCAAATATAAGTCTTTTTAAATATATTCCAACAAGTGACTACATACAAAGCAAAATGAGTGAATCTACATTTTAAAATATATCTACATACATCTATATATTGTAGTCCATTTGAATCTCTAAAGAGACTTATATTTAGGAACGGAGGGAGTACACATCATTCGGTAAAACACACTTAAGGGGCTAGATGTACTTTCAATAAGGAAGAATCATTTTTTTTTGGTGCGAGACGATGTTCTCGTCAATTGCGAGATGTATGCGGTGACTTCGATCTATCTTGAAGCTCCATGAATCCGAATCTCCAATTAGAGACGTGCGAGTGTATGCTTCTAAATAAATGTAAACATATAAATAAATCAATTTTCATGATAATTTCCAGACTGGAATCATATAGCAATATTAATTACCATTAATTCATTGTCATATATTTCCATATTTTGTGTTTTATGATGTTTTATTTGCTTCCTTGTTTGGGTATATCGGCCCTACGCGCCATTAATACCTTCCTTACCTGCTCCTTCCTCTGTTCTCAATTGCAGCACATCGGCACACTATAGCCGTACCGAAGCTTGTACTGCCGTATGGTTGAACTCGATTTCTCCGTGGTGCGAGGAATAAAACATCCTTTCTCCCCGCAAAAAATAAATAAAAAAATCAGCGGGCGTATTAGGAGGAAACGCCTTATTCTTCCCATTTTACCCCCCGTATAGCGCCTTTGCATGCAAACCGTCTGAACGACGCTAATAGCGCCTTCACGGAGTAGGACGTCGTAGCATGTCCGTTGTGAGAGCTATACACTGGATGCCAACGCCCACAGGACTGGCACAGTCAAACCACCATCCGTCACGCGGTCCATCGTTGCCCCGAGTCCTCCTGACCCATCGTTCTTGTCGTCGGAGGGGAAGCACCACTGCATATAACCCAAGGACCCCGGGCTCTGGCATGCACCTCCGCCTGGCCACCTTGTTGAGAGCAGAAGGGTAGCGTCCGCGGCGCGCGCTCTTGCTCCGTCCGTCGCAGCCACCGGCGGCATGGCCACCGCTGTGCAGCGCACCGCCGGCTCGGACTCGTCCGTGGTTGACGTGGAGATGGTGGAGGCGAGCGAGATCCGGCGGCGGGCCAGGCCGGGCGACCGCGTGTCACTGCCCGGCGACTGGGGAGAGTGGCGCGAGCGCGGCGTCGTCGCTCAGGGTGACCAGCCGGCGTCCCTGGAGCGCGTGTTCGCGGACCAGCGCGTGCCGTCGTGGCGTGAGCAGCTCACGGTGCGCGCCTTCGTGGCCAGCTTCTTCCTGGCCGTCATGTTCAACATCATCGTCATGAAGCTCAACCTCACCATCGGCGTCATCCCCTCGCTCAACGTCTCCGCCGGCCTCCTCGGCTTCTTCTTCGTCCGCCTCTGGACGTCGGCCATCGAGAGGATGGGGCTCCTCAAGCAGCCCTTCACGCGCCAGGAGAACACCGTCATCCAGACCTGCGTCGTCGCCGCCTACGGCATCCCCTACAGCGGTAATTCCTGTCATTCGCTGGTTTATCGATTCGGTTTTTAATCACTTGCATGCTCTCTCTTTTTTTTCTTTGCGAATAATTACTGGCATGCTCTCTTTTTTTTGGCGAATAATTACTGGTATGCTCGTACACACAACTTGATCGATTGTAGACTCTGCACCCAGACTCGTACAGGCAAATTTAAAATTTTGCTAAATATTCTAGCTGAATACTCCCTCCGTTCCTAAATATAAGTCTTTGAAGAGATTCCACTATGGACCACATACGGAGCAAAATGAGTGAATCTATACTCTAAAATGCATCTAGTTACATCCGTATGTGGTCCATAGTGAAATCTCTACAAAGACTTATATTTAGGAACCGAGGGAGTACATGACAACTGCATGCACCTAGACGCCTTTTTCAAGTATTTGAGAAAATTCTTTGGAACATAGCTATTCGTGAATGATACTAGGAAAGAGTAAAAACTTACTAAAGCACGAGCTGGGTATCCTTATTTCACGATTAACTCAAAATTTATTTCAGGGGGCTTTGGTAATTACCTATTGGCCATGAGCGGCAGAATCGCTTCGCAGGCAACAGAGGCAAATAACCCTCAAAATATCAAGAATCCGCATCTTGGATGGATAATTGGCTTCCTCTTCCTGGTCAGCTTCATTGGGCTCTTCGGCCTTGTGCCACTGAGAAAGGTAAAAGGATTTTATGTTCCAATATTTTCGATATTCAAGAAAAAAATGTTCCGATATTTACTGAACCTGTCGTGTCAGATGCCTGTTTAACTAACTTAGCACTGCACTTCAGATTATGATCATTGACTACAAGCTGACCTATCCAAGTGGCACTGCAACTGCCTATCTCATAAACGGCTTTCACACACCCCAGGGTGCCAAGATTGCAGAGTAAATACTGCAACCATTTCCATTTCTGTGCTAGTCAGATGCCCGCACAATGAGTCTACCAGTTTTGATTTGGTTTGCGTCGTTTTACAGGAAGCAAGTAAAGAAACTGGGTAAATTCTTGGTTCTCAGCTTCTTATGGGGTTTCTTTCAGTGGTTCTACACAGCCACTGATGAATGTGGATTCCAGAAATTCCCATCACTAGGGCTGCAAGCTTTCAACAACAGGTAAAGGTTGCACCCTGCAAAGGACGCCTCCTATCAAATCTCTCCATTCGACTTCTGACTTTCAAGATTCCTTCAAATTTGCAAAGCAGATCCATTCCAACATTCACCTTAATCGAACTTATTTTTTTGCAAGGTTTTACTTTGACTTCTCTTCTACCTATGTCGGAGTTGGAATGATTTGCCCACATATTGTCAACGTATCTATTCTATTGGGAGGCATCCTCTCGTGGGGAATAATGTGGCCTCTTATAGCCAATAAAAGAGGCAGTTGGTTCTCTGCCGATCTCCCTGAGAGTAGTCTCCGTGGAATGCAAGGCTACCGGGTAAGAGTTACAGTCTTCCTTGAATATCGAGTTATCCTTCCCCCCCCCCCCCCCCCCCACTAAATTCCGATGGGTATGACAGGTCTTCATAGCCATTGCCGTGATTCTTGGCGATGGCCTCTATCACTTTCTCAAGATGCTCATTCTGACGGTCTACTCATTAAGATCTCGACTCAAGACGGGCAGCGCTAGTCCATTTCCTGTCTCTGATGATGAAACAAGTAACGGTACAGCTGCTATCTCATATGATGAGCAGCGGCGCAAAGAACTATTTCAAAAGGATCAAATACCCTGGTACGTTGCTGTTGCCGCTGCTGTTGCTGTTGGAGGCTACGTTGCTATTTCTTGGCGATGGCCTCTATCACTTTCTCAAGATGCTCATTCTGACGGTCTACTCATTAAGATCTCGACTCAAGACGGGCAGCGCTAGTCCATTTCCTGTCTCTGATGATCAAATACCCTAGGACCATATTTCGGCATCGATATGTTCATCGGGACAGTGATCCTTTTTGTCTGGCAAAGGCTGGACAGAGTAAAATCAGACACATATGCACCTGCAGTTGCTTCCGGCTTGATTTGTGGCGATGGGTTGTGGGTTTTGCCCCAGTCAATGCTTGCTCTTGCCAAGGTGAAACCTCCAATCTACATGAAGTTCCTGTCAAGAGGGGTGAACGCCAAGGTGGATGCTTTCATCGCAACATTATCATAGAATGTTCGTCGCTGTTGTCAATCAAAGATTCAGATTGATGCCAGACATGTATGAAATTTGAATTTGTCCATTTATTTGAAAAAATAAGCCAGTGTAGTGTAGTTGATATGACTAGGGGCCCGTCCGGTATCCCTCCGCTCCTCGAGCAGATGGAGCTGCAATTAGAAATCTCGGAGCGGGCGAAACGGAGCTCCCCAGATCCGTGGATTTTGAGGAGCCGATGGATTGCCGAACAGGCCCTAGATATAAAACTATGCACAAAGAAATGAAGGGCGAATGTATTGTTCTTTGCTCTTTTGCAATTTGACTGTTTTGTGAATCTTTTCCGATTTGATTTTCCCTAGTGTGTGTATAATGAATAGTGGGGCAGGAGTTGCAGCGAGGCATTTTATCTGGATTCGCTTCAAATGCTGCACATAAGACTGGAAAATATCGGGCTAATAGTTTCAAATTTTCATTAACAAAAATTAACTGAAAAGAGTGGCAGTAGGCAGTAATACTAAATTTATTCAGACGTGCGTACCTCAGGAAGAGGAGTTCGGATCCGTTGGAGTACGCGATCCATTGCAGCTCGGACGAGTACACTGTCTGGAGTCTGGACCACCTGCCAGTCGCCATGTCACTCAGCTCTCTGTCTCGTGGTGACATTACGTCAAACACCTTGCGTGCGCCACCTCCACCCCGCCGACTCGGCCATCGAGCCGACGAGCACGATGACGTTGATCTGCGTCTGAGCAAGAGTAGCCTGCACGGCTGCACCTAGGCGCCACCTGCATGGTGCACTCCGACCGTGCCTGCCATGGCAGCTCCGTTCTTGCGGTCGGGTGCGCTGAAGCAGCATCGCGCCTGCTGGCCGGTGATGAAGCAGAGACCGCGGACTTCTCATATTCCATGAAATCCATGCTGAGGATATCTCAAGACCCACGTCGGGTGTCAGGACATGGTGGGAAGTTTAGTCTCACCACACTAGTGTAGAAAAATTGAGTGCTTCTTATAAGGGATTATCTTTCACATGCTCTTACAAAACTTAAGAAAAGAAGTAACTTCAGGGTGCTCCTCCCTCGCCCGCAACGCCTCACGCACTCGCCACATTTCATGAACGAGCCGAGTTTAGAACTATGTCATGCTTGTCCTTTATTTTTGCCGGATAGAAGTGAATAATTATTTGGAGATTAATTATGAGTCGCTAATGGACACACCACTAATCCGAGTGTTGGAGTGTGGGTTGTCGGTCGTGAGCCTAAGCCCAGGCCCATAACTCCCTTTCCGGCAACCTATATATTGGAGGTGTTGACAATCGTAGCCGACACACTCGCTCTGCCTCCTCACACATAACTCTAGCAACCATTGTCGTTCACTCACTACTGCAGCTTCTAGCGATGTCATCCTGCCGCGTGTATGACAGTTTGAGAGAGTAGACCTCTGGGACCCCATCGTTTGTGATCCTGCACCGAAAGAAGGGTGATAAAGTTTTTCGGGAGCATCCTCGGCGCGATTGCCCGCTGATCGTCTTCATCTTCGTCCTCTGCTTTGACTACTTCCTCATCATTGATGCGACGGTTGACGGTGTTGCCAAGTAGAATGTTGCTGAGGAAGCCGCTGGTGCCCCGGCGACTTTGTCTGGCCTACTTGAGGATACGATCTGTATTCAGTGGCTCATGTTCTAGCCGTACTTACTGTTTTCATAGATGTTTTGGTTGTATGTTCAGTATGTTCTCACATGCTTATATTGGTATGAAATTCATGCTGTTATTACCATGTTCATGATTTATTTATGGATTAAATCAATCAAAAAATTGCTAATACCCGATAATAACACTTGAAAAGGATAAATTTTGCCAAAAAATTGAAAAACGCGACATAAATTTCAAAGCAGCGGACTGATGGTAGATGCATGCACGATAGAAAAATCACTGCATGTCGATGGTTCTGCTAGTTGTTGCGTCCAGACTGCCCGGCGCATGATGCGAATATTATGATTAGCCCATTAGTCGATCTGCGTGTTTAGACATGCAGAGTGCAAGTTCCAACTTGTGTGATTCTGATTGGCCCCAAAGAAGCAATTCACTCTTACATATGCCGAATTGAAATTGGCGCTATACGCTCTAAAATCGATTTTGCAGGCATGGGCAAAGGGTAATGATGATGCACGCAACGGTATGCCTCATCATGCTTACAAACTACCGCGGTACACGCTGAGACGACATGAACTCCTGCTCTTGGCTGAACTGACGCGAGCCGTGCTGACCAATCGCCGGAGCAACGCTACCACGCCCGCCGTCTCCCGCAGCTTCACAGCGAGGCCGTGCCGCCTCGTCCCGCCCCGCCCTCGGTGCAACACGGCGCCCCGTCAGGAGCTGCAGCCTCATCTCCACGTCCTTCATGGTAGGTCTCTCCCCTCGTGTCAGACTGAGGCACTCCTCCGCTAACTGAGCCATGCACAGAACCCCCTTCTCACTCGCCTCCTCGAGGATCTGAGCATCCACCATCTCCTCGAGGGGGTGCCTCTCCCTCATAGCCCACAAGAAGTAGTTCGACAGGTTCTGCTTCTCGCCGTGCTCGTTCTGAATGATCGGTTTCCTTCTCGTCAGCAGCTCTACGAGAATCACTCCGAAACTGTAAACGTCGCTCTTCTCGTTGAGCTGGCCGGTGTGGTAATACTCCGGATCCAAGTACCCAAACGTGCCCTGAACGGCGGTCACCAGGTGCGTCTGATCGATCGGGATCAGCCTCGACGCGCCGAAATCGGAAACTTTGACGGTGTAGCTGTCCGTCAGGAGCACGTTCATGCACTTGACGTCTCTGTGCAGGATCGACACTGAAGCCGCGGAGTGCAGGTACGTGAGCGCGCCCGCGATCTCGGTGGCGATCCTTAGGCGCTCCTCCCAGGGCAACGGCGACAAGCCACCGTTGAGCTCGCGGTGCAGGAGGTCGTAGAGCGTGCCGTTGGAGACGAACTCGTAGACGAGCAGAGGGACCTCGGATTCGAGGCAGCATCCGTGGAGCTTCACCACGTTCCGGTGGTTGATCTGCGACAGGATGGACACTTCATTGATGAACTGGTCGATCTCGCTGATCACCGCGAGCGTTGATTTTTTGATGGCCACCACGCGCTGGTCGGTAAGGATGCCCTTGTACACAGTGCCGTGGCCGCCGCGTCCGACCACGCGGGCGTGATCGAAGTTATTGGTGGCCTTTTGCAGCTCCTCCAGGGAGAATATCATTGTGCCATCGCTGGCACTTTTGTCGGAAGAGATCAGCTGTTCTAGCAGAATGCCTCTGTTCTTCCGGTAATGCCTCCTTCTCAGGCGTTTCTGAACGCTTCTCTTCCATCTCCGAGTAAGAATAGCAACAACTGCGGCAAGAAACAGGATGCCTCCGCCACTGCTTAGTCCAATAGTGACACCTGCATCGGTTGTCCGTCAAAAGTATGAGTTATTCATGTCCGGACAGAAAGATCTTCATTTCTTTGACAGGATTGCAAGTGCCACATATCGCTTACCTAATATTGCACTAGATGGTTTGCATTTCCTTGTGACGACATCGAAATTTGTTCCACGAGGACACTTGATGCATGCATAGTTCCCAACATTATTCTGGCAAATACCATTGCAGACGTATTTATCTGGCTTCAGGCACTCGTCAACATCTATAAATCGCACAATAATGTCAGTGGTGATCCTTGCAATGTAGTGCAAAATTGACATGTAATATCTCTCGTAAAGCGATAGCGCAATGCTAGAGCTACGGGCCGTTTTTAAGTGATTCATTGTACGGGCTGATGCATGCCGCTAACTTGGAAAACAATGATATCGTCCCGTGGAAACAACAAATTCATTTTTTGTTAATTCCAAGAACGATAGGTTTGGTACTGCTGCAAAAAAGGTATGCAAAAGTTAGTCAATTCTACGAGCGTTAAAGGTAGGCTGACGGCGAATCAACCTGTGGTTGAGATGGTTAGGTGGACAGTGGTATCCCCAACCCACCAGGGTTCAAATCCTGGTGCTCGCATTATTCTTGAATTTATTTTAGGATTTTCGGCGATGCGCTTTCAGTGGGAGTAGACGTTCCCGTCGATGACGAGGCGCGTACGGCGACTTCGTAAATCTCAAGATGATGTGCCGGCTCAGTCTTTTAGAGGTGCTCATAGGGGTAGGATGTGCGTGTGTGCGTTCATAGGGGTGAGTGTATGCGCATGTATATGAGCGCTTTGTGTCTGTACTGATGCTCAAAAAAAAGGTAGGCTGACGTGGCAGCCATGACCCGTTTTTTCCTTCCCTAATCGGCTTTGGCCTTTTTATTAATCAAATTAACGAGTTTATAGCCTAAATGGATCAATTCCTGAGTTGTTGGCCTAAAGCGTACAATTGGTTTGAGTTCATAGACTAATGGAGCATTTCACTCTCAAAATATAGTGCATATTTGATTGGTGCCGCTGCATTTTTCTAATTTCCCTGACCTGATGTTGTACTAGCTACGATCATTTGTTTGTTTCCATGCAACCCAGAATTTGCCATTCTTGTGATTTATTTCATTCCTAACACTTTTTGAGCTAAATTATACTAGATGATGGTCAACTTGTTGCATAGTCTTTGTTCTAAAAATAAATAGTTATATTTGTTAATAGTCTTCGTTGAAAAATAGTAGTACTCCCTCTGGTCCGAATTAATTGACGCAGCCTCTATACAATGATCGAAGAGAGTATTATATTTGCTATCCAACAACTCAAGATCTACTTACTTGTCCTTCCAAACTGTATTTTGTTTTTGGTACTCTGCTTGGGAACAAAGAAGAGTACACCATAAGTCCTATGCAAGTACTCACTCCATCCTGAATTATTTATTTAAGATTTGTCTAGATAAGGATGTAGATGTATTTAGACATGGTTTAGTGCTAGGTACCACCAGTAAGAGAAAGCTTGTAAGTAGAATTTTAGCAATAGCGCGGTATTATTGGCCAGCGCTATTGCTAGTTAGTGGTAGCGCTGGTCATCCACAAGCGCTACAGGTAGGGAAATAGCAGTAGCGTGGGGCCGAGTGGCAGCGCTACTGCTAAGTGGTCCCATAGCCATCGGTCGGGGTTGCCCGTAGTACTAGCGGTGGTCACACGTCCACGCTACTACTATTGGGTTTAGTAGTAGCGCGCGCCTATGACCAGCGCTACTGTTATGGGTGCCTTATCCAATTTGCTCCCCGCGCCGACCTTCTTCCTCCCCTCACTCCCCGTTGCGTCACTGTGCCTCCTCCACCGACATCCTCTCTCCCCTTCCTTGGTATGCCGCGACCCTCCTCTCTCCTCATCCCATTGCCCTCCTTCCTCCTCCTCCGGTCGGGCCCTCCTCCCTCCTCCTCCGGCAGCCCTCCTCCCCTCCTCCTCCTCCTCTCTTCCCCCTCCTCCCACCCCTCCTCCCTCCTGCCCCCCTCCAACTTTCCTCACTCTATTCTTGTATAATGTAGTTTTTTACTGTTTTTTCAATACAACATAATGTAAATTATTTGCATGGAATAGAAATTTTTTCAATGTAGGTCTTTTGAATAGAAAATTTTCAATGTAGGTCTTTGAATAGAGTATATATATTTTTAGTAAATGTAGGTATTTTGTATAGAATAGAAATTTGGCGCAGGGTACATGACCGACGATATGTTAGTAGTTGTTATAGAAAATGTTAGTAGTTTCGTTATAAAAAATTTAGGTATAGAAAGTTTCAAAAGTTTACTAATTTTGTTCATATATTTCGATGTAGTTGATGCCTACTGAATTTTGAGAGAGGGAGAGAGAGAGAGCTAATGATATGAAATGGTTTCGCAAAAAAAATGAAATGATACCAAGTTTGAAATTATCTATAGAAATGCTCATGTGTTTATGCTCATATGTGGCGTAGGGTATATCACCGACGAGCCGGTCGACGACACCCAGAAGATCACCGACGACACCCGCATCCTCGATAGCCCTAGTCTATAGTGAGTAAACATGTATATCTAGTGTTTTTTACTAGTGTTTCTCAAATATGATGGAGATTTAGACATGTGGTATGTAGTGTCGGGTACTACTAGTGCTTGCCCAAGTGGCCTATGTTTGCAGGGAACACCTCGGAGTGGCCTATGTTGTGCCGGAGTGTTGATTAATTTTCATTCTGGCAAATTTCAGGCGCTCGATATGTCCTTTTTAGCAAAGGTTATGCGGGATTTTTTCGTGAATTTTGGCATGACTTGTGCTATAATATGTAGGAAATATCAAGTGCCCCGGATTTGCTAAAAAGATAATTAAATGACATTTCGGGTTGACTTTAAGTCAATCGGGGCTCCATAGATGACAATCAAAATATCAGTGAGGGAGAGTCTCCACCATATATGAGAGAAGAAGAATGCCGACTGTTCTCGTGTGGGTCACTTCTCCTTCTTCTCCTTGTGCTAGACCATTGTTAGGCACTAGGTGAAGGAGGAGTAGCGACCATCACCGAGGGTCAAAAAATCAGTGATGGAGAGTGTCCACCATATATGAGAGAAGAAAAATCCCCACTATTGTCGTGAGGGGAGCTTCTTTTTCATTTGAAGGTGCTAGACATTTTGGTGTAATGCATTCTCAAATGAAATTAGGAGCTTCCATCACCGACGGTCGCAAATGTTAGAGAGGAAGAATCTCGACAGACCAACAGTCGACCCGTGATGAATAATAATGATCTAATTTAGTTTTTATAGTACACATATTGAATTTTAGAAGTTTAATTTTTGAATTATGAACACAGGAAATGTCTGACGATGACGATAGGATCCCTGAGTGCGACTACTACGGTGACGACCGAGGTCTGTGCGACAGGCATCACCTTGAAGACGGTCGGCGCTTCAGTATTAAGCTCGACCAGACCTTCAATGTTGAAATGGTATGCAATGACGACAAGTCTTTTTTCGTAATTAAGCATGACTTCTGCTTCTTCAACGTGTAATTTTCGTCTTTTACAATTCAACTAGTGTATCCCTTGCCACACAAGACGCTATGTCTTGGAAAAGCTGAATTTCGATGATCATGAGAATATGGAGACAAAAGATAGTTCACCTCAGGACCCATCATGGTTATGCTTTTGCCGTAAAGCTATACAATGCGGATAGCTACTCCCATTTTGGTTGCTCGAATTGGGAAGCATTGTGCAAGGCGTATGGTTTTCAGGAGGGTATGCATGTCACCTTTGATCTTGGTGATCTTGAAGATGACATCGACGAAGGTAATGTCGATGAAGATAATATCGACGAAGCTAATATCGACATTTGGGCCCTTGTTGATACGCTTCCACTTCTACCTCTATGTGAGTTTCTCAAACATATTTATTAAGTAATTTATATTGTTTTATAAAAATAGTTGACAACTTATATATTTTCATTGACAGCTTATTTCCATTCTTCAAAAATGTTCGGAAAGTAGTAGACAAAACAAAACCTGCTACACCGATGGCTCTAAACTAACTTACAAGGAGAAAGATCATCTTGTCTCCTTTGTTATTGATGTTGAGACTTTCAATAAGAATTATGAAAGTCCTCCACATTATGGTCAATACGTTCCACTAGTCGATGTGTTGAACTACGACAACATCCATGGAAATGGCATGGTAAGATTTATTATTATTATGACACAATGCATCTTTTGCTTACATTCTTCTAAAGCTAAACTACATTGCTAACTATGTTACTATTATGCTCTTCAACAGAAAATCCCGAAGGATTGTGTGCCTGATCTGATGTATACGAAAGGTCACATTGATGTTGTTAGCTTACGACCAAGTCTGCCTACGGGTCACCACTGTTCATACAAGATTTCTCGAACAGATGAAGACCTCACAATCAAAGAATGGAGACAGGTTAATGGAGAGTCAGGGGCAATGTTGTTTTATGCTATTTTATCTTAGAGAGGGGTAGCAGGTCCTAGCTAATACTCATGATCATGTGCTAAGAACAATTTACTAGGGTTGGTTATGACTATGATGATGAGTATGACTTGTTATTATGATACAACTAGAGAAGTTGTTAGATAACTATGGTGATGATGAGTATGACTTGTTATTATGATAACGAATAGAAGTTGTTAGATGACTATGATGATGATGAGTATGACACGTTATTATGATAATGACGATGAGTTATTATTATTACGATGATCCTAAGTTGTTATATGAGCATGATGAGTTATTATATATATATCAGTGGGTGAAATAAACATGGATTAGATTCAAGTGGAGGCAACATGGTGCAGATCGAAAGTAGTACTAATCCAAACTAAAGTGGTCAAGTTTGGATTAGTAGTACTTTCAATCTGCACCATGATGCCTCCACTTGAATCTAATCCACGTGTCTTTCATCCACTGGTATAATAACTCATCATGGTCATAAAATCATATGATGAAACTACTATATAAAACTTGTACAAATACAACGCCAACAAGCTACAGAAAAAAGCATGTAATGTTACCAGTAGCACTGCTTGCTCCCAGCGCTACAACTATCTAGCAGTAGTGCTGGAGCAACCCATGCTACTGCTAGGTAGGGTTAGCAGTAGCGCTGGAGCAACCCACGCTACTGCTAGGTAGGGTTAGCAATAGTGCTGCTTGCTCCCAGCGCTATTGCTAGGCATAGTTAGCAGTAGCGCTGGTAAAACCATGCTACTGCTAAGATTTAGCTGTAGCGCCGTAGTAGTAGCACGGTCACCCGCGCTACTACTAGCACTATTTCCAGCGCTACTGCTAGGGTTATCCCTATTAGTGTACACCCGTATCTAGGCAAATATAAGACAACTAATTTGGGAATTGGGACGGAGATAACATTTGGTTTATGCTCATTGTAGGTTTTGTATAAGTATTTGGTAGTGTTTTATTTATGATGGTTGATCGAGCTTCGCTTTCATATTTGTGATGTCCAGTTGTATTTCTTTTACATCTAAATAACCACAAGCATTACTTGGCTGACTTTATGTGTATTTTTTCGTTCATGATTATGTCTGATGATGCCACTCAGTTGTTGCTCTTGAAAACAATGGAAAAAGAGCAGGATAGTTGTAATAGGGAGTCTCTCATTTATTTTACTGAACATGTCATTTATTATGTTTCCTTTTTGCTGTCAAAACTCATGAGCAAAGATCCTAGGAATAAACACCACATGAAACGGGATCCTAGTTTTGTAGATGCATAAGCATAGCCAATCTGCCTGCTACATTTTTACTATGTATGCAAATGCAAGCTGAAGTACAGAAGTGCTACATAAGACCTTTTTTGTGTTGCTTCGATGCCACTTTATATTTGAGCTACTCAATCAGGATCTGTTACTTACCTATCAGCGTGTACGTATTTCAAAATGAACCATTTGCCTAGTTTGTTGCTCACTGATATCAATAGCTATATTGTACTCATCGGCATTTTATTCTAACTTTGTACATATGACAACAATGATTATATATTCAAATTTCTTTGCCGGTAAACCAAGAGTTTTGTAGTTTGCTTTGGTGAGAGAACATGGTCTGGACGCTCATGTTTCACAATGTACTTGACGCTTCATTTATATGAGAAACATTTTTACTGTACCTAATTTTGATTGATTACCTTATCTGATGTACTCCCTCCTTCCATCTATATAGGGCCTAATGCGATTTTTAAGACCGACATTGACTATTGGCAAGGTTAATAGTACATGACATGCACAATGTGAAAATTATATCATTGAAAGCTCCTTTCACACACGAGTTTAACGGTGTGCTTTGTGTAAGTTGCATGTCATATATAGATGGAAGGAGGGAGTATAGTTGTTTAGTTCGAATGATGAAAGTGTGAAACATTCGATTGATTTTTACCTTGTTGCATGGTGCATGATGGTTGGTGTGAACATGAAGTATATGTTAGGAGGGGATAGCCAAATGAGAATTGTCTGAGGGAAAGATTGAGAGAATTTAGAGGTTTATTCCCTACATGGATTTTGCTGAGGGAGTGGGGATCATATAGAACCACTGGGTGGATTGAGAGTAGTTCCCCTATTCCCCAAAAAATGTATGTATAGAGGAAAGTTGAGGCAAAAAAACCTCCTTCGACAATTTTATTTTTTTGACCGTGAAACCGTAGAACTATTTTCATATAAAGTAAAAATATATACAATCCGGTCTTACAAAAGAAGAAGTCATCCTATGCAGGTTTTATGAAACATGATAACTAATTAAATGTTCTGATCAACCCAAGTACATATCTTTTCTGCTTTGGAGTTCTTTGCTTTTATCTGGGCTGCCCATAGTCCTTCTTGAAGATAATATTTCCGTAGATGTGAGGTACAACTGATCTGAAGAACTTGTCATTCCTTATGGACCAAATACCCCAGCATCCATTGGTTATGATGTCCAATGCTATATCTTGAGGAAGTTGCATTATGGCCAACTGGAAATCATCAAATATTGAAATGCCTTTGTGCTTTAATGGCATGATGTTATCCCAACACTGAAGAGCAAATGTGCAGTTCTAGAAGAGATGGAGAAGGGTTTCTTCAGTGTTGTGTGAACATAGTGCACAATCATAGCTGTCCAGATGAGCGCTCTTCTTGTTGAGAAGGTTCCTTGTGTTTATCATGTCATGGAGTAGCCATAGAAAGATCTTGTGCCTCAATCTGCATGATGATTTCTAGATATGCTGAAAGAGAGGGTGTACAATGCTAGATCCTCTCAAGTGATGATACATTGTAATGGATGAATACCCCTTGGTTGCACCTTGCATAATCCATTCGCCTGAGGCATTGGAGGCCGGCCTTTCCTACAGATGTTGAAGTAGCTGACTGTATTGTTGAAAGGCCTATTGTGACATGGGAGTGTGAAAATGATCCGACAAATCTTGATATCTCATAACTTATTGCAAAGTCACATAGTTGTTGGTTGCATAGGAATGAAGTTCTTGGAATTTTGTGCCCAAAGGTTGGTCCAACCATTTGTCAGACCACAATAGAGTTGTATTTCCAGCCTTTTCTTTGTAAATGGCAAACTATTTGTAGTTGGGCAGGAGCTTGAGCAAGGAGTTCTACCAATCTCTCTCCAGGCAGAGAGCTAGAGTAGTAAGATTCCCATATGATATTAATCTAAGGTATATCTTCCTTGTTAAGAAATTTATGGTGGTGCTTCATGATAAGTGCTTTGTTATGAGTCTATCCAATATACCTAGTCCTCCATTTCCTTAGGTTGACAAGCTTTATTCCAAGCAATAAGAGTCGACCCTCTCTCTTGAGATCCAAATTTTCTCTAGAAACAGTTTTTGAGATATACATTGAGCTGGTTAATCACATTAGAAGGTATACTAAGTGAGCACATGAAGAATATGGGCATGCTGGAGAAGACTGATTTAATGAGGGTTAATTTATCTCTAGTGGAAAGTAGGGTAGAGCACCCCAAAAGCCTGGTTTACACGCTTTTCAAAAGGGGCAAGTAATCCTCTACTCTTGGCTTGTGAAGACTAAGGGGAAGACCCGGATATGTATGAGGGAGGGTCCCAATTTGACATCCCAATATAGCAGAGAGGCTATGCATCTTTTGATTAGTAGTGTTGATGGGGATCATAGTTGACTTGTTCTAGTTCACTTTAAGACCAGTGTATGCAGCAAAGTGGAGCAGAAGATTTTTTATGTTGATCACTTGGGAGGCTTCAACATTTGCTACTAAAATGGTATCATCTGCATATTGGATGATAGGATAGTCTTGTCTTGATTGATGGGTCAGGGGTGGCTCCACCAGAGAATTTTGCATTGCTTCATTCATCATAGTCTGTAATAGATCTGCAACAATCACAAAAATGAGAGGTGACAGAGGATCACCCTGTCTCACTCCACATTTGCATAATAATTTTTTGCCAGGTACCCCATTGAGGAGAAAAGAGAAGCCAGTGTTGTAAATCATCTTAATCCAATTGATCCACGTGCTCCCAAATCCTTTGGCCTGTAGTATCTCAATGATGGTGTAATAATTAAGCATATGAAATGCTTTTTCAAAGTCCGGTTTTAGGATGAAAACTTCTCTGTTGGATTGATAATATTGATGAATATATTCATAAGACCAAGCTAAGCAGTCTTGGATACATCTGTTGGATAGAAAGCCATATTGATTGTGGTGGACCAAAGTAAGAATCACTTTCTACAATCTATTTGCCAGGATCTTAGTTAGGATCTTCAGAGTGCAATACAATAGGGAGATGGGTCTGAAGTGAATAGGGTGGACAACATCATCCTTCTTGGGAATAAGGGTGATGAAAGAGTAGTTTATGCACAGGATATTTACTGCCCCCTTGTGGAAATCATCAATAAGTCTGTAAAAACCAGAAGCCACAATATCCCAGCAAGATTTGAGAAATTTTGCATTGAAGCCATCAGGCCTAGGAGCTTTATCAGCTGGCATGTTTTTAATGACTTCATCTATTTATTTTTTGGTGAAAGGTGCCTCTAGTTCATTCAGGTCTTCATGTTGCAAAAGAAGTGGTTGAAGAAGCAACCCTGAATAGGATAGCAGCTCGTGCTTGGTGCTCATGGTGTACTTGGTCATCTTCATCTTTCAACATGGCAATGTGATTGAACCTGTGCTTTATGGTAGCTTTAGCTTGGAAGTATTTTGTATGAGCTTCTCCCATCTTGATATTCATTATGGTGGCCCTCTATTTCCAGTAAGTTCTTTGTTGTTCATTAATCAGCCTCAAATGTCCAATTAGGATTCTCCTGCCATTAGATTCTTCCATAGTCAAGTCTCTGAATTCCTCAATAATATCATAGAATAGAATCATGAAGTTGGTGTTCTTAATGATTTCTGCCAGGCTAGAGATAGTTTTGGCCCAAATTTTAAGACCCTTCCTGAGCGTTTTAAATTTAGTTGCAATGCATTGGACACTATCACTTTCATGCACATCTTGCTCCCAAATCTGTTTGACCACTTCCTCGAATTGAGAATGCTAGAGCCAAAAGTTTTCAAATCTAAACAATTGAGTTTTTAGGATGCAGGTTCTAATTTTGATAAGGATAGGAATGTGATCAGAGGTGGTTTTGGCAAGGGGGGTGGCCATGGTGGAAGGAAAAGAGAAAGTCCATGCTTCTGAGGTGAAGCACTAGTCTAGTTTCTCCAAAATGGGAGCCTCTTGCATGTTACTCCAGGTGAAGTTTCTACCTTTAAGGGGGATCTCAACCAGTGCTTGATTCCTTATAGCTTCATTGAACAATAACATGTCATTTATGCATCCTCTTTGTTTATGTTGTGGGGATATCTTATATAATTAAAGTCCCCCAAAACAAGCCAATTTTCATCATCACCACCTGAAAGTGTTGGAACCAATTGAGGAATTCAACTCTAGCCTCTTCCTGCCAAGGCCCATAAATATTGGTAAGGGTCCATGCGGTCCTAGAGAGTTTGCAAATGAATTTGATAGAAAAGGAGAAATCATTCTGATGGAATTTCTGGCTAGAGAAAAGTTGATCATTCCATGCAATCAGGAGCCCCCCAGATGCACCATTAGAGGGTAGAAATTCAAACTTTGAAATACTTCTAAGACATAATTTTATGATGTAGGAGGTATCAAACTGATCTCTTTTGGTTTCTTGTAGGCAGATGATTGAGCAATCTGTTTCTGTAATTTTGTTAGATAGAGCATCCCATTTCTTAGGGTCATTGATACCCCTAATATTCTAGTTCAATATATTCCAATTCCTAACCATGATCTAAACATGATTGGTGAGAGTATGTGATAACAATCTGGTACTGTAGTAGCAACAGGAACCACCTGAACAATTCAAAGGCACCAGAGACAGTAACAAACATGGATATAAAGCATAGTCTAGTCCATATCATCATAACAAACAGAGTTTGGGGATGACACTTAGTCCTCACTGCAATCTCATAGATCCGTGCACAGTCATACACAAAAGATACATAATTCTCCATGGTACCAAATATCTAGTACATATCATACATGTTGATAGATAGATAAGTGCTAATTCTAATTGAGGCTCTTTGCTCCAGTGGGCCCTTCCTTGGCTTTGTTGCTTCCTTCCTTTACTTTGTTGCTGACCTTGGTTTTCTTGTGTTTGATGGAGAGCTTCTCCTCTACTGTACCTTGAGCATTGACCTTGAAATAAGATGTATTAAAATTCTTAACAATCTTAGCAGGTAAAGGTGGTGGAAAAGAATGACAGGCCATGCATTCTTTGTCCAAGCAGACAAATTTCTTATAACCTTTATTTATTTTTTGAAGTCTGCAACTTCTCCTTACCTCTGTTTCCACCAGTGGTTCGTTTTCCTTTCTCTTTATGTTATGATGCATAGTTGAGGTGGAAGAGGTAGAGATCTTCTAAGATCCTCCCATAGAGGTAGGAGTGTTTTCCTGATCCTGAGAGACATCCATATTATGAGTTAGGCTATGACTAACCGGGCAAGATTCTGGTAAGGCAAAAGGCATGCAAATCTCATTTTCCTTGTTCTGTGTGATGATCTCCCAGACTTTAGATGTGATGATTTTTTGGCCCAGTCAAATTTATCAGGGGAAAGCAATGTAACAGATAGGAAATTAATCCAATCTACTGGTACCTAATAACTTCTTTGTTGTTTTCCTTAGGTGCAAAGTGTTGTGCCCAGATCATAGCACCTTCTTTGCCTATATGCTTATCCACAACATTGTCCTCATTCCCATGGTTTTGGATCTCAGTTGTGAGATTTGCCCCTATGGAAATAGTACTGTTAGGCATGAACATGGGTACATGAAATCCAGGTGGAGCAGTGTCATCTGAGGAGGATTCACCTTCAGTAAAAGCCATGGGATTAACAATAATTATGACTGGATCTGCAAGAAGTATTCCCTCCTAAAGCATGTGTGTTTGTGGAAGCTTAGACAGAGCTGGTGGGATTGAATTACCCTTGTTCATGTTATCTACCAGAACTTGCAGATGTTGTTCCTCCAGAGTATCTGTTTCCACTGTCAACTTGTCCTATTCTATTGTAGCTTCAATGTCAGGTGGGTTTGTGAGTCTAGGAGCAACAAAGGTCTCCAACTGCATTGGGTCCACCAAGAAGCAAGTATGCATAACTGTGGGATTGTTCAGAATATCTGTGAGGTTGAGATCTTCCAGATCAGTCCCAATTGGCAGGCCATCATCACGCCTTTCCACAGATGGAGCAGCTTGGGCCCCAAAGGTGCCAGTGGGTCAATTGGCCCAACTTCAGCATTCAAATCTGGTATGATTGGCTAATTTGGCGCTAAGGGCCAAATAGCAGAAGTAGCAGTTTCAACACTGTGATTGGGAGGTTCCATTGAGCCAGTAATATTGCTGTTAGCCCCCATCTGGCCCTCTCTTCTCCTGGTTGACATTGATCTTCCTCCATGGGTTCAATCAATTCATTCAGATTAATGAACTCACCAGCATGTAATTCTTGGACTACTAACTCTTGCTCAGCAGGCATTGCCCAGTGTCCCCATCCTGGGAGATCATCCATCCCATCTCCCATGTCAGCATTATCATTGAGAGCTAGCTGAAAATCCAGGTTATGATGTTGAACAGGTGCTCCATTGTCCTCTTTCTCATGGTGTTGGAGAGGTCCCAGGAAGTGATTGTATTGGTTCTGGTGGAAGTTGGCTTGGGCAAGAATGGGATGAGGATTACCATACATAGGAACTGGGTCTTCATCAAGGGCCTCTCTGCCAAGTATTTTATCCTATAAAATCACTACTGGCACAATAAGTGTAGTTGTCTCATCTCCTCCCCCAATGGCAATACTGGCCGGTATGTCTCTAAGTTCTTCCACTTTGATCTTAACCATGAGATTTTCCCTGGTGATTTTGTTCCTGTCCCACATAACGAATTTGCCAAATGTGCAGACTGCATTGTTAATCTCATGAATACTGTGTCGATCTAGTGGGAATCCACACAGTAAGATCCACACCTCTCTGCTAAGTTCTAGTCTCCTCCAGTTCATACCTTGATTGTGCTTCTCAAAAATCACACGAACATCCGTAAATTGATGCGGGCTGTTTCTGACTAGTTCATCTCTATCAAAAACACTAGTGAGCTTCACATAGGCTTGACCAAGTGGGCATGGAGAGATTTCATTAAACCCCAAATGTTTGACCTTAGTTAGAAAATCTAATAGTACCTCTCTGATGGTGGCGAACTGGACTGGTAGATTGGGCATCGGGACTATGGTGGAAATAGCCCATTCCTCATGCATTGTCGGGGCCGATCCCGCTAGAATGCGGACCCGGGCCGGCCTCCCCGCGACATCGATGTGATGGTGGCCTACATGATGAACGGACTGGGGTCAAAGGGAAAAGACGCCATGGCTGACGCCGACGAGGAGAAGGCGGATGAATGGAGAGGTGGAGGGGTGGGGATTGTGCTCTGTGGTTCAATGCAGCCTCACACAATCTTTGAGCTATGGAAACAGTGGAAGGGGTGTAATGGCACATACCCACGCCGGAGGCAGAAATTGAGGCGACTCCTTTGTTTCCTTGGGTGACAGAGGCAATGACCGGCTGATTAGTCATAGTCGCGCCAACAGTGGTGGCTTGCCTCGCAATCGTTTGAGCCTGAGCAACTTGAGTAGTGGGCCGGATGATTGGGCTCGGGTTAGGCAGCCTAGAAGAGAAGCAGTCCCAGGCTATGTGGCCCCATCTCTTGCATGATCTACGCTTGATTCAGTTAGGGCGGTTGGGCCGAAGATGGCCATGTAGGAGACAACAGACGCAAAAGAGGCCATTGATTGAGTTTTGAATAGGCGTAGTTCCCGCTCCAGCATTTGTAACTGCTAATTGCTTTGGGGGAAGATCACGGCTAGCAGATTGAGATCTCATAGGATCCTAAGAGGATCTTGATGGTTAATTCAAACTTATAAGATCTCTCCTTAAAAACACCCCATCTCCCCTCATATAGAGGGGGAGATGAACCCTAAGCTGTCAAACCTCGTACCTACATAGTCTAGGTCTCATTGTCTGCATTGTACCAGGGAATGACGTCCATGTTGTTCTAGAGAAATCATAAGATAATAAACAACGAATATAGTCCCGTGAATTGCGCCCGCAGCTCTACTACTACCTCCGGTCCATATTACTTGTCACAGCTTTAGTGCAAAGTTGCACTAAAGTTGTGACAAGTAATATGGATCGGGGGAAGTAGATTTATTAATAAAACAAAAAATAGGTATTGTCAAGAAATTAATAATACCTCTGCATCCATCTTGGACATAAGGATTCCCTTCAAAACCTGAAGAGCACTTGCACCGGTAACCGGCATGTTTCATCGTTCTGTCCTCAGTAACATCAATGCAGTCGCTATGGGCGGTGAAGCATCTATAGTCGCTTTTGTCTAGCTTTGCGTTCTTGCATGTCATACTATCGATAGCCCACGTCACCACACCTCGTTGTTCTGATAAGGCATAGAGCGCAGGGTCTGAACTATCTGGGAAGTCGTCTGGCTCCTTGGATGTCTCATGAACGTGAAAGATACCATCATCTATTGATATGTCAGTGATGATCGTTCGATCGGTCAACTGAAGGACAGGAAGATAGCTCGTTGGATTACATTTGAGGTACATGTGGGGTTTTGCAAAGCATCCTAGCTCTGTTCCAAAGGGGAACGGGGTGCTCACGTTAGCGCACGATGTGGGACAGTCCGTTCTCGGCCGGATGGACTCATAACCTGTTGCAGGGGGGAAACATCATGCTAAATGTTAGAGAAAATGATCTCTATACGAAAATAGGCATTCAAACATAATAGTGTAATTAGATAGACGATCCGTCAAACATAGTAAGAGGATTTGTGGCACCAAAGGTGTGGGGCACGCAAATTTGGAGACGTCGGATTGCCTCATGATTCGAAATCGATTTGCTCTTTACACGGATTTTAGCCTTTAATTGTCTTACATGGGGTCCATTTGTGCAACTTTTCGCAGCTCTACAAATCTCACACTCCATATTTTTTTCTTTTGACATTTAAATTTAAATCTATTGTATCTTTTAAAACCAAAAGTTAAAATTATATTTCGTTTGTATATTCGTTTCTTGTGACGAGGGCTTTCAAAGAAAATACATTTTGAATATGTTTTGATGAGTTTTTAAAACTTTGTGAAGTTTTAACTGCTCAAACTTGGGACGAGCGAATGACAAAGTCGCAAGTTTGAGAATCAAACTTAAAACTTGGTGTGCCCTCGTGCGGAATTTAACAACTTTGTGGATCACGGGGAAAATCAGGCGTCTAGGCAAGTTTCAACTACTAACACTTGACAGGAACAATGATAAATTTAGCAAGTTTCAAAACTAAAACTTCAACCGAAAACTCTAAACCGAAAACTCTAAACCGTAAACCCTAAGCCCAGAAACTTAAAACCCGGAAAACATATCAAACTTGATAAAACTTGATGTTACGATTATCAAGTTTCAATATTTGAAACTTGGACCTTTTTTTATTCTCAAAAATTTCAAGATTGGTCTTGTTCGAAAGTTTTCATCGCGACCAACACAAATGTGTGAACACAATATAATTTTTACTTCCGGTTCAAAAGATATAGTATATTGAAATTAAATGATCAAAGGAAGGCATAAGACACGGGGTGCATGACGCATGCACCTCTGACAAAAGCTGCGAAAAGCCTGCATGGATGGGCCCCAACCTATAATAATCAAATGCCTAAGACTAATACTAGACAAATGCGTGCCCTTGCACCTTAGTGCTCTTGCGAATTTCGGGTCAAACCCACTCTGCAAGGAAGTAAAAATCCTCTGAAAAGCTACTTCTAAGACCATGTTTGCTCTCTAACAATTTTTGAGCAATTGCAAGAGAAATTATATTTGATTTTGGTGAACCCATACCAATTTAACTTACCTAGCAATAAAGTTTAAGAACAGTTAGGTTAACCTAGTCAAAACATGTTAGCCTCTAAACCTCCGGAAACAATAGCCAAGACTTGTCAAAGTATGTAACCTACACCTCTACTTATACAAGAGTCTACAACCCATTGAAAGGAATTAATTTCATGTGTGTTGCGACACATCCGATGATGCCGTGAGAAGTGGAGCAGCGATGCTGCTGGGATGCAGTTGCGACGACCATGCACCACCATTGTTGCGAAGGCCACCCGGGTGCGTCGGTGCTGCAGGCTGGCCACCATGACCCATGCCGGTGTTGCATACCTACTCGTTATTCTCAATCAAGTTGATACAAGCCGCCCCATCGGTATTGTAGAGCTCATCACCGAAGATGGTGCTACAAGCTATGACAACAGTGTTGTCAGCACCACTACGATGATGGCCTGACTGCTCAAACAATGGCGACAATGCTACAAGGCATGGGGCAACGATGGCCCGGTTTTCTTCCTTGGCCCGGCGATGCTTCGACGCTGTTGCAAAGCCACAATGACAACATGCTTCGAACGATCATGGTGATGTGCGCGAGGCGTGCAACATGTTGCGGAAACGGCCCTGTTGCTTCCATGGTATGGTGATGGCGTGCTTCAACGATGCTGCGAAGCTCAACGGTTGCTAGACGAAACGGTGTGAGCAAGCCATATTGCTGCAAGGGTGGTGTGACTATGGATATGGTGCTCATGCAACCGCGAACGTGGTTGTCGACTAGTGTTGTTGCCAAGAGCCGCTCATCGGTGGGAGCGGCGAGGCTGATCGACGACCAATGGGGTGTTGTGAGGGCCGCTCATCGAGTGAATCAACGAGCGGGAGCTTCGATGCTGCAAGGCTCCAGCGTGGTGTTGCGAGTTTGTTCGCTGACGAGAATGCCATGTTGTGAGGTCGCTCGTCAGTGGGAGTGTCAGTACCGGAACGGGAGGAGGGGTTGTTGTGAATCAATCACCAACATTCCTCGCTTCCTCCAGTGATGCAAGATCGGGGAGTGCTAACTGCGATAGGCGAGCTGTCGGGGAGAAGTGGGTGTGTTGTGCTACGAGGCGAGCAGGACCAGAGCAGTGATGCAGGGTTCACACAGGTGCAAAACGGTCAGATGATACAATCGTAATGGAACGACTATGAATTGGATGGCGCGGGAGGCCCTCAAGCACAGCGTGTGGATTCTCAAGATCAAACCCTCCACCACCATTTCCATTGAGCATATCACGCAATTTTTCACCCTTTGAATGCTCTTGCATGAGGTGCATCTTTATGAGCACACAAAGGATGACATTATGTGAAAATATACGGTTACTGGGCTCTACTGGGCGGTCTCCCCCTACAAGGTGCAATTTCTAGGGATGGTGCACTCACCCATAGACCAAATGGTTTGGAAGGCTTGGGCCCCTCCAAAAGTCAAGTTATTTGCTTGGTTGTCTCTTCAAGATAGATTTTGGACCACAGATAGATTAGCCAAGCATGGGGCCTAATTACGGTCTTTTCCCACTTTGCAAGAGGGTGCAATAATGTGGGTCCTACCTCTTCTTCAAATGCAACTACACTCTAAGGCTTTGGTCCTTGGTCATTGCAAATTTTCACATCTTTGAGTTGGACACTTCCACTTGGCTCTCGATGGACTTGGTTGAGGCTTGGTGGGCAAGTACCTGCCTCGACGGCACACGTAAACTAACAAGCCAATACCTTCCTCGTCATGCTTGTCTCGTGGAGAATTTGAAATGAACGAAACACGAGTCATCAGGCTTAAAAGCACTCCACCGACAATCTTGCTTGCCACCATGCATCTCGAGTTCTCGACCGAGACCAACCTTTGGGTCATCATGGGAGCTGAAAAATTAGGGTCAGTAATTTTACGAGAATAATCATTATGTTGTGTGTTCGGTGTACTTGTAATGGACTCTATTCTCTCCTCCATTTCGGAAACAAGTTTGTGGTCGGTCTGTAGAGGAGGCAGCTGATTTTGTAGCCCCTACTACAGGATAAGCTTCTAGCGACCGCCAAGAAATTAAACACTGGGTTAAGTAGAATATTTTTTAGGGAACGACATTCTTTATATAGCGAGTTGTTTGTAACTTTATAAGTAATGAATCTCTACCAGGCAAAGAGCTGTATAGGCCTAAGGGGATGCATATGCACCTGGCTATGAAAGAATTTCTTTAGCAATTAGCACCATGCTAACAAATATATATCCCCCATCATCGCAAAAAAGGTCTGCAAGGTCGTGTTCCCTAGGAGCGCTTTCCAAGCAAACACTCGAATTGCCATGCAATTTGAACTAAAGTTGCAAGACAATTTTACATAAATTACCATGATTGGAATTGAATGCCATATAATGCGAAAAGTGATAGCATTTTTTAAAATTTTCTGCCATTCGCGTGATCTGGATCCATTGGCTGTGCGGGCGTTCTCTGGGACCTCCTAACTAGGGAACGTTCCCCAATTATCATTTCCCCCAAAACGCACCATGCTAATATATGTAAAGTGTGCCATGATGGTCCAAATCATAGCATTCAAACAGGCAATTTTCTTGTATAGTGAACCTAAACAATGTGAGTCAAACTCCGCCCTTGAGTTCTCATGACACTTTTTTATGTGAAAAACAACTTGTCTTTGACGAAAAAGTTTACCTTTTTTTTCAAAAACGACTCGTCTTTCTGTTGACATTATGTAAGTAGTAAAGGTACATCTACGGGCCCAATGGCCAGGATGGTGTGGAGAACTCTTCTTGGAGAAGAAAAAGGGAGGGGGGAGCCACTTAGTGAAATTCAGGGGTGATGATTTATTTAATCTTGAAAGCCTCTGTATAATCTCCACAAACCATAAGTGGATGTAGCATTTTTCTTATGTAGGTGCGAGGAACAACTTCTCCGCCACCGCCGCCTCCACGGTCCACGCCGGCAACCTCAGAGAAAAGTGGCAGCGGGGCTTTTCACCTTGTTGGCGTCACGCGTCTCTCCACCCCCACCACTCCCGTAAGGGTTTTCATGGTTCTTGCCTCTCCGGTCCTCCGTAGCTCCCTCCTGACGCCCTGCATCCCAGCCTCCACTTCTTATCATGCTGGTCGGAGGTCTCATGATTCTATGTGGTGGCGCGGCTGTCATATTCGGCCTAGCCAAGACCGTGCTAGATGGGGCACATGCAGCCTCCCAATGGGGCTTGTCACTCCCTTTCTTGTCGGTGGCCGCATACGATCAGATCGGCGAACATCTTGGTCAGGTGTTTGATTTGGGAGAATTTATCCTTCAGATCTAGTCTGCTGACACTGGCCAACCGCTCGTACTGGCAAGGTTGTGGGATGTAGCTAGGAGACTCCACTATGATTTTTGGCGTCTCTCATTGCGGACAGTTTTCCTTCAATGATGCGATGGAATCTATGAATGGTGGCTTGACGTAGAGGCTATGATGGTGCATCGGCAATGGTGTGATTTCTAGCCCAACGCTTGTAGCAGCTAGGATTGTGAAAAGTTGTAGCGATGACACATGATTAACTTTAATTTGGTGGTGCTTCTCAAATACCCGGTCTTGAGCTCTGGGATGAAATTTCTTGGTCTGTCCCGAGTTGGTTATACGTGGTAATGGCCATGTTTTTGCGTCATGACCTTGTTGAAGGCATTGCTCGGATATGCTCAGACTTGTTATTCAGTGTGAAAACTTAGAATCTGGCATTTGGCGGTGGGATCCGGTGACGGCGCGCTTGAGCATCGTTTTCTTCTTGAAAGCGTTGTTGAAAAACCTCATTGTCCTTGTGGTGTCAAGAGATGGTTGGCGTTGATATGGTTGTAATAGTTTGTCGATTGCTTCATTTTTTTTTCTTTTCTTGTTAAGACATAGCATAGGTTATGTATGATTTTGCTATTTGTCGGTGTAATTAGTTGTGTGCATTGTCTTGTGTGTATTCTAACTATGCAAAGACCGAATGTATGCTCATTACGTATGTACGCTACGTGATTTCACATGTTATCATGAATATTGTCTATCTGCCAGAGGCATGTTATCATGAATATTGTCTATCTGTCAGAGGCACACGTAGTTTTGCCATGTTTTTCTAACTTGAGTGTTGTCACTGTGGCACCGTGGCGCCAGTTGCCTATAGGATTACGCATGTCCGTCCTAAACGTTCGGACGGCTGCTCGGTCATTGTCTGAATTAAAAAATGTCACCCAATCGGGCTATCCATATCTAGCCTAAACACCCCAACTGACCAACATTTTCATTTCTAGCCCATATTTGAGGCGGATACGGGACTCCTGGACGCACCCGGGCATGCCCGCCACATAGGCCTGGCCCATTATGGCCCGTGCCGCCCCCACTACCGTCCTCATAAAACCCCATCCTCTCGGATGAATCCTAGTCGCTCTTAGTCTACTTGCCCTCTCTGCTCCCTGCTCGTCTTCTCCGAATATCTCCGCCTCCTCCAACATGGCCAAGTTCGGCGACGAGTCCGACAGCGAGTCCAATCCCATGGACTGGGACGACCTCGTGAAGGAGGAGGACTCCAACCTTGGTAGTGATGCGCCCGGTGATGAGGAGCTCGCACTTCGCATCGCCATCAAGCGGTCGCGGCTAGACACCGATAGAAGCTCGAGCTCAGTGGCTTCCGCCACCAGCTCCTCCAGATTGCGCCTTCGCAATGCGGGCCGGGCTCGCCCTTCTCGCTCTGCCCCACTCCAGATCCGTGGCAGGGCAGACCCCTCTCCTTTCCTCCGGCTCCAGCACTGCCCGGGCAGCGGTGGATGCTTGTGCACGCGGCACCGGTGTGCACGAGCATGTTGGAGTCGGAGGAGAAGGCCTTCCTTTGTGAGCGGCGGCCGCGGTGGAGCCCGGCTCGTCCCGACTGTTTGCATGCTCCGTGCCGGTGGATCCGGAGGAGGTGCTCCTCCGCGAGGTGATGCGGTGCTCGCTCACCACTGTGGTGACTGACGTCAGGCTCCTCCGGTGGAGGAATGTGAAGGCGCTCCGCCTCGGGCTCGAGGCTTCGGAGCGCCTCGCGAGGGAGAAGGAGAGCTCCAAGGCGAAGGCGACACGCCACGCCCGACAGTAGAGCTGCGACATCCGCCGTCTGGCGGGTTACATCTCCTCCGCATCGGAGAGCATCACCATCAGCTTGGATGGCGACGACAACGACCCTCCCGCCGCGGACGTGTACACGGAGGAGGTGGACCGCCGTGCCGCCGACCGCAAGGGAAAGGGTCCGGCCAATAAGTGGTGATCTCGCCCTCCGCATTGTCTTATTTATTTGTATATCTAGTTTAATCAGGTGAACTTTGTCTATTTTGGATCCGATTAGTCTGTCGAATGAACTATCTATCCTCGAATCTATCTATATTTCTTTGTCCGGTGAAATTGTTTGTGATGTTGATCTACATGTTACGTTCCCGCAAAAAAAAAAACATGTTACGTTGGTGCACGGTTTGTATGGATTTGGGTGCGGAGATAAGGGTACTACGGTCGTGGACATTTGGCCCACTTGCCAGCCACAACGAAACTTAGGATAGCGTGAGCATTGGCCTGGACAGCCACACATAAACTTGGAGAACATTCATAAGCCATGATCTAGTCAAAAAACTTTTAGGCTAACTAGGTTCTGAAAGCTTGGAAACTAGGACGTGGTATGTTTATTCTAGCAGTCTAACCATTCCTCGCAAACACAAAAGGAGCTATTACTAACTTGTTATTGTAATCTCCAACCAAGGTCAACATAAAAGTTAATAGTCACATAGATGGAGAAATTACCTGGCGGGTTGTCGCAGCCGCCGTCGACGTACGCGTTGCCCTCTCCACGCTGGCAATAGCAAAGGTATCCACCGATTGGCGAGTCCTGACACTGACTGCCCTTACTAACGCATGCATAGCTGCCTTTGTTCTGCATGGCGCGCTTACAGTTCGGCTGGTAGGGAATAGACCAATCCAGTACAGCATTCACAGTGGAATACTCGTATTCGTCTGGCACTGGCACTGGCACTGGAGTAGATCTTAAGGCGTCAATCGGACTGAATAATCGGTTCTTATCTCCGCTGATGAAGGCGTGCACTCCTTCCGAGCGCGCCGAATAACTGATACGCGAGATGTTGAGGGTGAACGCCCTTAGGTTCACTTGTATGTCAATGAGACAGCATCCGAGGCCAGTGCACGTACCCGCGAGTAGCTTCTCCAAGATTCGAGCTTCCGCGCAGACGGCGGAGCAGCTCCCGACCTCAACGGCCGAGTTGCCAATGAACAGCGAGGCCTTCACACCACAGCCAACAACAAACAACGACATGTCTGACGACCCAGATATGGCGAAGGGCCTGGCAGGAGCTTCCCAGTGGAGGGAGTAGTCGCGGACGCCGGCAATCATCTCCACGAAGTACGAGATACTGGTGCGGAGGTTGTGGTTGAATTCATTGGAATAAAAAGACACCTCCATGGTTGGGCTGCCCAGCAGGAGGTAAGTGCCGTTATCTGCATCACAGGTGAGATTGAAACCAGGCATGGAGCACGAAGGACCTACTCCAAACGGATAAGGCGGCGGCGGGTTCGACGGATAACCACAGTAGCTGGAGCAGTTTCTTCTAGCCATCGTCACCGCGGCAGGTGCTGCAAACGGCAACACGAGCACTGCGAACAGGAGTGGTGCCATGGCCGTGCTCATCTTGTGGTGCGTATTGCTGGCGTGTTTTCTGCTTCACTGTTTGTGTTGGATACGAGTTGCCTCCAGAGTACGCCATATTTAAATAGTGTTGTTGGATACGAAGAAGTTTGTTCGTTGCCTCCACCCTATGTTCAAGGGCGGTAGCCCCTAGGGGTGAGAGTATCAGATATTTTCCTCTATCTTCCAAGCGAAAATTCAGCTTGATGGTGCTATATGGCAACGTTTTGCGAGATGTATGTGCGGCCTCTTTGACTGATTTGTAGTTGGACGATTAAGTCATGGAAGATGACTCACGTGGACCAACTTGTGGCGGTGAGTGAAGGGGGCACTATCATTGACTAGCTCTAGACGTGTCAGTTTCTGGCCGGGACGCCATCTCGCGTCGACACAGCTCCAGCGCACCATGTATCCCTGGCATGGCACCCAACCTTTTTTTTTACGAACCACAGCAGAATGCTGTTTTTCATTCATCAAGAGGAAAAATCCGTCCAGGAAATACAGAGAAGCTAAGTGTATCAGGATTGTTGGTACTCTAAGCCATGAACTATCCCGCAAAAAAAAAAAACTTTACATATGTATGAGAATGGAACGAAGGGGAGGAAAACTATTCTGCCCCGCAAAAAAAAACCCTATGCTACTATGCCAGCCATTTCACACCTTTGTCTCCAGCACGGACCCAAGTGTACAACTCGTCAGTTATCGTGTTACAAGTTCCAATGAAATCAGTATCTTTGCCATTGAAAATTCTGTTGTTTCTTTCGTTCCAAAACCTGCCACCAGATGAGCATGCATAGTGCTGAAAATTCTTTCTGCCGGTGTAAAGGGATGTTGTCCAGTGTATGAAGCCACCATTGGAGCAGAGAATCTGTATCATATCTTCGTTTAAGGTCAAAATGATATCTGAATTTTTTCGCATGTTCAAAAAAAGATCTGAATTTTGTCAGAAAGAAGCCCCGTACAACAGCAATGAATGGGCAGGTTCCAAATGAGTTCCAAAATGATATCTGAATTTTGGATGGCCAGTCACGTGAAAAACTTTACCTTTTCCGATATGTTGATCATCCAGATGAGTTGTGAGAGGTGAGTGTTAATTCGACCAATGAACTGACAATGATATGCAGAATTAGCAGAATAAATCTTGTTGGAGGTCCATTTTCAAATGATTTTGTCATCAGCATCGGATAGCATCACCCTGTCAGTATGCTGCCAGAGGTCCAAGTGCTCAACAGTCACATCACTACATGGGATTGGTTTGATCAGGTTCACTCAGAGTCTGAAATATCAGCACCTTTTGATTAGACTAATCCACGAGCAGATAATAAACATGCCAATCACAATATGCAACTCATACTGATACCTAAGCATGTAAGCACGTACAGTACATAGAACCGAAACATCTATAAATAGAATATATACGGCTAGCATATGAACGGGCAAATAGGGGATGAACGAATCATACCCTCCAATTGGCCAGACCAACGCAGCGGCGGCGGCGGCCTCGGTATCGTCCGTGGCCTTTTTCTTGGCGGTGGCGGCGGCAGCCATGGGGTCGATGTACGAGAAGTAGTGGAAGCATATGCGGATGGAGACGCGGACGGGATCGGGAGCAGCCGCGCCGAGACGCTCCCCATAAACCTTATTGTCGTTCTCCCGGGCAGGATCTCGAACGACAGGGTTCCGGAGCACCTGCTCTCCGACCAACTATGCATGCAGTCATTGATGAGGTCACCTACTACAGGCAGGGTCAGGAACCCATCATATGGGCCCCACCTGGGGCCCCACACCATCATTGGTAAGTCCCTGGACCAGATTAGCATTCGGATGCACATATCAGGAAGTCCACTCGGACACCTCGACACCACTCGGCGACCACTCTTCAGTCGGCACGACAACCACCGCTCGGACAGGGGAGGTGGTGGGGCGGCATGGGAGCTGCAATGGTCGAGCAACCCTAAGTCACCCTTAAAGTAGAGTCATGGCTACTGTTACCTATAACTGTTGTAGTTGTGGCGCTTTATACCAGTAACTGCCATAGTAATGAGCATTAAGTGCCCCAGCGACGTGGAGACTTGGAGCTGCAGCGCACTCTATATAAGCCGCACTCCTCCTCTTGAGCTGGGGTTAAGCAACCTCTGTAATCATATCCTACAAGAAACACAAGCCTCGGAGTACGATACGTAGGGTTATTATCTCCGTTGAGAGGGGTCTGAACTCATTAAACACTGAGTGTTACACCTGCGTCGTAGCTAGGCTCTGCCCCTCTTTCGAACCCCCTAGTACTTATTGTTAGGATCGTAACCCCGACAGTTGGCACCCACCATGAGGATAGGCATCTAGCAAAGTTTCACGCGGCAGGTGAATCATCATCATGTTGCTCGGTGGCGAAATCCGTTTCGGGTCACTCAGCTTCATCGCCGACGACTCAGCGTGGCTTCGCGAGGCCCCGCTGGACGTGGAAACGTTGCCTATCCGCAGCGCAGCGCACTTCCACGCATCCATGTATGGAGGCCTCCTCCAGCAGCATCGGCTCCTTACCGAGTGGCCGATCGCCTTCCTGTCGCGTGCCGCCGCAAGTGTTCTGAATGCACTCGGTTGCAGTGCTGGATCAAGCTATTGGAAATATGCCCTAGAGGCAATAATAAATTGGTTATTATTATATTTCCTTGTTCATGATAATCGTTTATTATCCATGCTAGAATTGTATTGATAGGAAACTCAGATACATATGTGGATATATAGACAACACCATGTCCCTAGTAAGCCTTTAGTTGACTAGCTCGTTGATCAATAGATGGTTACGGTTTCCTGACCATGGACATTGGATGTTGTTGATAACGGGATCACATCATTAGGAGAATGATGTGATGGACAAGACCCAATCCTAAGCCTAGCACAAAGATTGTGTAGTTCGTATGCTAAAGCTTTTCTAATGTCAAGTATCATTTCCTTAGACCATGAGATTGTGCAACTCCCGGATACCATAGGAGTGCTTTGGGTGTGCCAAACGTCACAACGTAACTGGGTGTCTATAAAGGTACACTACAGGTATCTCCGAAAGTGTCTGTTGAGTTGGCACGAATTAAGATTGGGATTTGTCACTCCGTGTAAACGGAGAGGTATCTCTGGGCCCACTCGGTAGGACATCATCATAATGTGCACAATGTGATCAAGGAGTTGATCACGAGATGATGTGTTATGGAACGAGTAAATAGACTTGCCGGTAACGAGATTGAACATGGTATCGGGATACCGACGATCGAATCTCGGGCAAGTATCGTACCGCTAGACAAAGGGAATTGTATACGGGATTGATTGAATCCTTGACATCGTGGTTCATCCGATGAGATCATCGTGGAGCATGTGGGAGCCAACATGGGTATCCAGATCCCGCTGTTGGTTATTGACTGGAGAGTTGTCTCGGCCATGTCTGCATGACTCCCGAGCTCGTAGGGTCTACACACTTAAGGTTCGATGACGCTAGGGTTATAGGGAAAGTATGTACGCGGTTACCGAATGTTGTTCGGAGTCCCCGATGAGATCCCGGACGTCACGAGGAGTTCCGGAGGTAAAGATTGATATATAGGAAGTATGATTTTGGCCACCGGAAGTGTTCCGGGCATCACCGGTAGTGTACCGGGACCACCGGAGGGGTCCGGGGGTCCACCGGGAGGGGCCACGGGCCCCGGAGGCATACATGGGCCTATAGCGGGAAGGGACCAGCCGCTAGGTGGGCTGGGGCGCCTCCCTTCGAGGCCCAAGGCGCCTCCAAGAGGGGAGGGGGGCAAACCCTAGGGCAGATGGGCCCTAAGGCCCACCCCAGGTGCGCCTCCCCCTCTCCCCCTTGTGGCCGCCTCCCTAGATGGGATCTAGGGCTGCCGCACCCCTTGGGGTGGGAACCCTAGGTGGGGGCGCAGCCCTCCCTCTCCCCCTATATATAGTGGAGGCAAAGGGGCAGCCCAACATACGATTCAATCTCCCTGTTGGTACAGCCCTACCCCTCTCCCTCCTCGTCTCTCGTAGTGCTTGGCGAAACCCTGCTGGAGTCCCGCGCTCCTCCACCACCACCACGCCATCGCGTTGCTGCTGTATGGAATCTTCCCCAACCTCTCCTTCTCCCCTTGCTGGATCAAGGCGTAGGAGACATCACCGGGCTGTACGTGTGTTGAACGCGGAGGTGCCGTCCGTTCGGCACTAGGATCATCGGTGATTTGGATCACGACGAGTACGACTCCATCAACCCCGTTCACTTGAACGCTTCCGCTTAGCGATCTACAAGGGTATGTAGATACACTCTCCTTCCCTCGTTGCTAGATTACTCCATAGATTATTCTTGGTGATGCGTAGAAAATTTTGAATTTCTGCTACGTTCCCCAACAGTGGCATCATGAGCTAGGTCTATGCGTAGTTTCTATGCACGAGTAGAACACAAAGCAGTTGTGGGCATCGATATTGTCAATTTACTTGCCGTTACTAGTCTTATCTTGATTCGGCGGCATCGTGGGATGAAGCGGCCCGGACCGACCTTACACGTACTCTTACATGAGACTGGTTCCACCGACTGACATGCACTAGTCACTACTAGGAAAAGGCCTACTAATGGCGCACCTAATTTGGCCATTAATGGCGCATTAGTGGTGCGCCATTAGTAGCACGCCATTAGTATATTTTACTAATGGCGCACCACTGATGCGCCATTAGTATCTGGTATACCAATGGCGCATCCAGGATGCGCCATTAGTATATACAATAGTGCGCCATTAGTATGCCTCCCAGGGGCCATGTATACCCAGGTGCTTTGGCATACTAATGGCGCACGACAACAGGATGCGCCATTAGTAACTTCGGCATACTAATGGCGCACTGTGATGTGATGCGCCATTAGTATGAATATTAGGGTTTTTTTATTTTTTTTTATTTTCTGTTTTTTGCACAGGTTACAAAATATATAATTGAACAAAATATAGACAGCACACATCAACAACAGATTCATCGAATACAATAAAAGATTAGTCTCTGAATACAATTCATCATATTAGTCTCCGAATACAATTCATCATATTAGTCTCCGAATTGAAAAGACCGAACAAAGATAAAACATTACAAGTCTCAAGACCGCGAGTATCGAGTTTGTCGGAAGTAATACTAATCCTAACAAGTCCTACTAATCATCATCATACAACTTCTACTCGTTATTCATAACAAGTCATACGATCATCATCTTGATAGTCTTCGAACCAACCCTACTTAATTATTCATCAGCACATGATCATCAGTATTAGGCAGGACCTAAATACCCTATTTAAGCTAAAAATAGCATAAAACAATATAGACCCTGACTCTCCATTATGGAGAATGGAGAACATCCTGTCTCCAATTCTTGCGCTTCGCTTCCTTTTGCTTCCAAGAAGCTCCTTACGGCTGTCCATACATTTTTTCCATCCTTTGATTTTCATGTCTCCACTTCTTTTAGAAATCTGGTATGGACAGTTGAGATTCGTAGGATGACCTGGCTGTATGTTCAAAACATTAACACTACCTTTCAGATACATCATATGAGGCACACAATTCTCCGGGATTATCTGTTGAAAAACATAGTAATAACTTCATAGTTAGCAATGATGTACTAGTTTTAGAAGTATGCAAAAGATGCACGGATGTCGTAATAGTAAAAATCTTACCAGGGTATCTCCATGGTAGTTACCGTAGTTGAACACATGCACTAGTGGCACGTATTTACCATAATGTTGAGGAATTTGTTTGTGGATAATGTAATTTTCAATGTCAGTACAAAATCCGACCAGATGATTTTTCTCCTTGTAAGTTGTTAATTCGGAGCCATCGGTGTAGTCGGTTTTGTCTACCATCTCCCGCACATTCTTTGAACAATAAAAATAAGCTATCAATGGAAATAAGCTGTCAACTATTTTGAAATAAACAATATAAATTAGCCAATAACTATGTTTGAGAAACTCACATAGCGGTAGAACTGGAGGCGTATCAACAAGGACCCAAATGTCCATATTGTCTTGGTTGATGTCAGGATTACCAAGATCCATGGTGATAAGCATACCCTCATCAAAACCATACATCTTGCAAAATGCTTCCCAATTTTTGCAACCAAAATGGGTTACGCTCTCAGAATTATATAGATTTACTTCAAAGTCCACATCGTGATGAGTCCTTAGGTGAATTTTCTTTGTTTCAGAAATTTCATGGTCTTCAAAATCCATCCTCTCCAAGACATGGCGTCTTGCATGGCATGGGATAAGCTATACTCAAATTGTAAAAGATGAAAATTACACATTGAAATAGTTGAAGTCATGCTTAATTATGAAAATAACACTTGTCGTCGTTGTGTACCGTTTCGACTTCGAAGGTCTCCTCGAGCTTAATGCTGAAGCGCCGATCATCGTCCAGGTGAGGCATGTCGCACAGACCTCGATCGTCATGGCACCAGTCGCACTCCCTCGGGAGACTTTCGTCGTCCGATGACGACATATCCTACGTTCATAATTCAAAACTACATCATTTAGGGTTTGTCGACACTGAGGCATCCTAAAAGCTAAGCTTTTATCATTTAGGGTTTGTCGACACCGAGGCACCCTAAAAGCCTACGCTTTCATCATTTAGGTTCTTATCGACACCGAGGCACCCTAAAAGCCAAGGTTTTATCATTTAGGGTTTGTCGACGCCGAGGCACCCTAAAAGCCTAAGCTTTCATCATTTAGGTTCTTATCGACACCGAGGCACCCTAAAACCTATGGTAATGCAGCAAGAATAAAGGGGCAGTTGATCCTACTTAATTAAGTACTAAGATACCCCGACCCATGCATTAGTCGCAAGTACCCCATATGTCCTATTTTTAGCAAAGTCATGCTAAAATTCATGGAAAATTTCAGCATGACCTTTGCTGAAAATAGGACACATGGAGTACCCGAATTTGCCGGAACGGAAGTTAATCGACATTCCGGCAAACTCAAGGGCCTCTCAGGGTACCTGCAAATTCATCACGACACAATGGTCGGAGACAAAACCCAGCAAACTAGCAAGATGATCATCATCTTTGCAAGTCATTACTTGTCAAACGCAGAAGTGCATAACACAAGCTCACCGACATAGACCAAGATGATCATCAATTTTGAATCAATAGACATACTTCTCAAAAGAGGCATTATCAAATTCTGGTGCCCTTGACTTACTAGTATTTATCTCTTATGACTGATGAGTGTGCATTGAGTCCAGAAGCAAAGACTCTACAGTGAAATGAAAAAAACCTTGGAAATATATTTATGATAACTCTAAATGGATCAGAAGGTGCAGATGCACTTGTAAAAAAAGGTATGCATTTGCAGCAGCTTTGTTCTGATTATGACACCATTCTGTTAAGAAGGCAAAATAACATTATCATCCCAATTCATGGTTGAAGTTGAAGACCCTAAGCTTTAAAATGCCAAGTCTCACTTACGCATGTTAACTTATTTACCAGTTCAGAACTATCACCAGAAAATAGTAAATCCACATTGACCACATAATATTATTTTGCAACCACTCAGTTTGTCCTTGACTGGGACACTTGAAGCACAAAACAACTAATGCAGAGCTAGGTCTACTTTGGTTCTGACAGATCACATCCTGGTGCATATGTGGGATTTTTTACTTAGAAAATACAAAACTTCTATTATTGTTTTTATTTTTAACCAGAGCCTAACCACCTCTACAGTTTACAAACTAATTAAGATAATCACTAATCAGGCATGGAAAATTATTTTAGCCATGATCCCTGAGGATTAGAGCCTCCACAAGTCAGAGAAAATTAGTGTCTCCACTTATATTGTCAATGCTTGTTGTATGTTTGGCTTAAGGGTTTTCCTTTTCAAATTCTGACTCTGTTTCTAAACAAAGTAGGCTTCTATCATGTCTAGAATGTAATGAAGATGTCTTTGATAAGCTGAGTGTTGTAATGAAGATGTCTTGGTGAGACTTGATATATGTCCAAAATTAGAAAAATCACAAGGTACTTTCTCTACCTAATAAACTCCATATGACCACACAAAACCCTGTTTAACACACCTGTAAAGAGGAACAACCCCCCTAAGGAGCTAGAAAGCTATATGAAACAAAATTATCAAGCATAGGCATACAAATTCAGTACTGCATGAAACAAAATAGGTACAACAAGTAGCTGCTAGAGTCATATGCTGAGAGTAGATGTCAGCTTAAGACATTCTGAAATAATAAATAACTAAAGGGCACTTGATTATGCACTTAGTAACAAGGTATATTGCATGATTCATAATTTTATAGGAGACCAATAGTAGAAATTTGATTGAGAGTGCTCCATTTCACTAGCGGCCCATTTCACTCACTTTTGCAAAGCATTAGGGCACCAAAGTGTCCATAGGCAGCACCAAGTAAACCAAATCCCCAAAAAATGTTTGCCCTCGATCAAGGCATGATCCATCCTTCCTAACCATCACCGTCAATCTAGCTACTAGCTCTAGGTGGCCCTAGGGTTTGCAGGGGAGGGGGTAGAGGAGAAGGGAGGAATCACCTGGGGGAGGGGATGGAGGAATGGAGGAAGATGTCGGGGGTGCGGGCATGGGCAGAGGGGCTTGGGCGGGAGGACGTCGAGTGTGCGGGCGCGGGCGGAGGGGGGCGGCGAGGGAGGCGTCGCTCGGCTCGGCGTCGCGTGGCCTGGCTGAGCTGAGGTAGAGGCGGAGGGGGGACGGTGAGGGAGGTGGACGGGTGCGAAGGGGGAAGCGAGCACGGCCGGGGACGGCGAGCACGGCCGGGAAAGTGGTGGGCGGTGGTGGTCAGGCGCGGGTGAGACGAGGCAGGGGAGGGATTACTAATGGCGCACCATCTGGTGGTGCGCCATTAGTAGTTTTGCAAAAAAATACTAATGGCGCACTATCCCACAGTGCGCCATTACTAGTTTTGCAAAAAAAGAATAAAAAATATAATAAAAAAAATAACATTAGTGGCGCACTTTACGACAGGTGCGCCATTACTAGTTACAACTAGTAATGGCGCACTGTGTCTGGATGCGCCATTAGTATGTTTGGACAGGCGCACTAGTTAAAAAAATTGATACTAATGGCGCACCCTGGGCCAGATGCGCCATTAGTAGTTTCAACGCTAATGGCGTATCAGAAGGTGGTGCGCCATTAGTATATACTAATGGCGCACCGCTTGTCTGGTGCGCCATTAGTGTCAATCCCATCTATAGCCCTTTTTCTAGTAGTGAGTTGCATAAGGTGGCTAGCGGGTGTCTGTCTCTCCCACTTTAGTCGGATCGGATTCGATGAAAAGGGTCCTTATGAAGGGTAAATAGAAATTGGCATATCACGTTGTGGTTTTCGCGTAGGTAAGAAACGTTCTTGCTAGAAACCTATAGCAGCCACGTAAAAACTTGCAACAACAATTAGAGGACGTCTAACTTGTTTTTGCAGCATATGCCTTGTGATGTGATATGGCCAAAAGGATGTGATGAATGATATATGTGATGTATGAGATTGATCATGTTCTTGTAATAGGAATCATGACTTGCATGTCGATGAGTATGACAACCGGCAGGAGCCATAGGAGTTGTCTTAATTTATTTATGACCTGCGTGTCAACTTAAACGTCATGTAATTACTTTACTTTATTGCTAAAGCATTAGCCATAGTAGTAGAAGTAATAGATGACGAGACAACTTCAAGAAGACACGATGATGGAGATCATGGTGTCATGCCGGTGACAATGATGATCATGGAGCCCCGAAGATGGAGATCAAAAGGAGCAAAATGATATTGGCCATATCATGTCACTATTTGATTGCATGTGATGTTTATCATGTTTTACATCTTATTTGCTTAGAACGACGGTAGCTTAAATAAGATGATCCCTCGTAATAATTTCAAGAAAGTGTCCCCCCTAACTGTGCACCGTTGCGAAGGTTCGTTGTTTCGAAGCACCACGTGATGATCGGGTGTGATAGATTCTAACGTTCGAATACAACGGGTGTAAGCTAGATTTACACATGCAATACACTTAGGTTGACTTGACGAGCCTAGCATGTACAGACATGGCCTCGGAACACAGAAGACCGAAAGGTCGAGCATGAGTCGTATAGAAGATACGATCAACATGAAGATGTTCACCGATGTTGACTAGTCCGTCTCACGTGATGATCGGACACGGCCTAGTTGACTCGGATCATGTTTCACTTAGATGACTAGAGGGATGTCTATCTGAGTGGGAGTTCATTGAATAATTTGATTAGATGAACTTAATTATCATGAACATAGTCTAAATTGTCTTTGTAAATATGTTGTAGATAAATAGCTCACGTTGTAGCTCCCTGTTTCAATACGTTCCTAGAGAAAGATTAAGTTGAAAGATATTGTAAGCAATGATGCGGACTAGGTCCGTAGTCCAAGGAGTGTCCTCACTGCTAAACAGAAGGCTTACGTCTTTGATGCACCGCTCGATGTGAAACCCCTACAACGTCGTCTGTGGATGTTGTGAACACCTGACAGACACGTCCTGATGGCTACTTGATAGTTTAGTGCACCATACTTTATGGCTTAGAATCGGGATTCCAATGACGTTTTGAACACCATAGAACATATGAGATGTTCCAAGAACTGAAATTGGGATTTCAGGCTCATGCCCGTGTTGAGAGGTGTGATACCTCTGAAAAGTTCTTTTGCCAACAAGATGGAGGAGAATAGCTCAGCTAGTGAGCATGTGCTCAGAATGTCTGGGTGCTACAATCACTTAAATCAAGTGGGAGTTAAACTTCCAGATAAGATAGTGATTGATAGAGTTCCCTAGCCACTATCACTAAGCTACTAGATCTTCGTGATGAATTATGACATGCAAGGGATGGAGTTGATCCCGGAGCTGTTCGCGGTGCTTAAGACCGCAAAAGGTAGAAATCAAGAAGGAGCATCAAGTGTTGATGGTTTAACAAGACCATTGGTTTCAAGAAGGGCAAGGGATAGAAGGGAAACTTCATGGATGGCAAACCAGTTGCAGCTCCAGTGAAGGAACCCAATGTTGAACCCAAACCCGAGACTAAGTGCTTCTATTGTAAAGGGAATGGTCACTGGTAGCGGAATTACCCCAAATACATGGTAGATAAGTAGGCTGACAACTTCAACAAAATTTATACGTGTTATTAATGTGTACCTCACTAGTACTCCTGGTAGCACCTGGGTATTGGATACCGGTTCAGTTGCTATTATTGGTGACTTGAAGCAAAAGCTACGGACTAAACGGAGACTGGCTGAGGGCGAGGTGACGATGTGTGTTGGAAGTGTTTCCAAAGTTGATGAGATCACCATCACACGCTCCATCTGCCTTCGGGATTAGTATTGAACCTAGATAAATGTTATCAGGTGTCTACGTTGAGCATGAATATGATTAGATCATGTTCATTGTAATACGGTCATTCATTTAAGTTAGAGAATAATGGTTATTCTGTTTACATGAATGATACCTTTCATGGTCATGCACCCTATGTGAATGGTTCATTGAATCTCGGTCGTGGTGATACACATGTTCACGCCAATAGATGTAGAGTTAATAATGATAGTACCACTTTCTTGTGGCACTGCCGCTTAGGTCATATTGGCGTAAGATGCATGAGGAAACTCCATATCGATGGATGTTTGGAGTCACTTGATTTTGAATCACTTGACACATGCGAGCCATGCCTCATGGGCAGGATGACTAAGACCCCGTTTTCAGGTACAATGAAACGGACAAGTGACTTGTTGGAAATCATGCATGCTGATGCGTGTGATCCAATGAAAATTGAAGCGTGCGGTGGATATCGCTATTTTCTCATCTTCACTGACGATTTGGGTAGATATAGGTATATCAACCTAATGAAGCACAAGTCTGAAACGTTTGAAAAGTTCAAGCGATTTCAGAGTGAAGTTAAGAATCATCATAACAAAGAAGATCATGTTCCTACGATCTGATCAAAAAGGGGATTTTCTGAGTTATGAGTTTGGCAATCACTTAAGACATTGTGGAATTGTTTCGCAGTTGAAGCCACCTGGAACACCACAAGGTAATGGTGTGTCCGGACGTCGTAATCAAACCTTATGAGATATGGTGCGATCTATGATGTCTCTTACCGATCTACCGCTATTATTTTGAGGTTATGCATTAGAGACATCTACATTCACTTTAGATAGGACACCATATAAGTCTGTTGAGACGACGTCGTATGAACATTGGTTTCGCAAGAAACCAAAGTTGTCGTTTCTTAGTGTTTGGGGCTGCGATGCTTAAGGCTTCAGCCGGAGAAGCTCGAACCCAAAGCGGACAAACACATCTTCATAGGATACCCAAAGGTGACAGTTGGGTATACCTTCTATCTCAAATCCGAGGGCAAATTGTTTGTCGCTAAGAACGGGTCCTTTCTCGAGAAGGAGTTTCTCTCGAAAGAATTGAGTGGGAGGAAGATAGAACTTGATGAGGTTGTCGAACCTTTATTTCAACCAGAGCATGATGCAACACAGAAAGATGTTTTCTGTGGAGCCTACATCTGTTGAATAGGAAGTTAATGATAGTGATCATGAAGCTTCGGATCAAGTTGCTATCGAACCCCGTAGGTCGACAAGGATATGTACTACTCCTGAGTGGTACGGTAATCTTGTCTTGGATATCATGTTGTTAGACAACAATGAACCTACGAGCTATGGAGAAGCGATGGTGGGCCCGTATTCCGACAAATGGTTAGAAGCCATGAAATCTGAGATAGGATCCATGTATCAGAACAAAGTATGGACTTTGGTGGACTTGCCCGATGATCAGCAAGCCATTGAGATAAATGGATCTTTAAGAAGAAGACGGACGTGGGTGGTAATGTTACCGTCTATGAAGCTTGACTTGTGGGAAAGAGTCTTTTCACAAGTTCAAGGAGTTGACTACGATGAGAGTTTCTCAACCATAGCGATGCTTAAGTCCGTCGGAATCATGTTAGCATTAGCTGTATTTTTCGATTATGAAATCTGACAGATGGATGTCAAAAAACAAGTTTTCTTACCAGTTTTCGTAAGAAAGAGTTGTATGTGATACAATCAAAGTTTTGTCGATCCTAAGGATGCTAAAAGGTATGCTGGCTCCAACGATCCTTCTATGGACTAGAGCAAGCATCTCGGAGTCAGAATATATGCTTTGATGGAGTGATCAAACCTTTTAGGTTTATACAATGTTTGCTAGAAACTTGTATTTACAAGAAAGTGAGTGGGAGCACTACAACATTTCTGATAAGTATATGTGGATGACATATTGTTGATTCGAAATGATGTAGAATTTCTGGAAAGCATAAACGGTTGTTTGAAGACTGATTTTCAAAGGAAGACCTGGATAAAGCTGCTTACATATTGGGCATCAAGATCTATAGAAATAGATCAAGACGTCTGATGATACTTTCAAAGAACGCACACCTTGACATGTTTTTGAAGGAGTTCAAAATAGATCAGTCAAAGAAGGGGTTCTTACCTGAGTTGTAAGGTGTGAAGTTGAGTAAGACTCAAAGCTTGACCACGACAGAAGAAAGAGGAAGGACGAAGGTCGTCCCCTATGCTCTTGTCATAGGCTCTATACGGTATGCCATGCTGAGTACCGCACCAGATGTGTGCCTTGCCACATGTCTGGCAAGAGGGTACAAAGGAGATCTTGGATTGGATCACCAGATAGCGGTCAAAATTATCCTTAGAGGAATAAGGAAATGTTTCTCGGTTATGGAGGTGATAAAGAGTTCGACGTAAAGAGTTACGTTGATCCAAACTTAACACCTATCCGGATAGCTCTGAGAAGAGATACCAGATACGTATAATGGAGCAACAATTTGGAACAGCTCCAAGTGGAACATGGTAGCAGCATCTACGATATAAAGTTTTGCGAAATACATAGGGATCTGAATATGGCAAGACCCGTTGACTACAACCTCTCTCACAAGCATAACATGATAAAACCCAGAACTCTTTGAGTGTTTATCACATAGTGATGTGAACTAGATCACTGAGTCTAGTAGACTCTTGGATGTTGGTCACATGGCGATGTGACCTGTGAGTGTTAATCACATGGCGATGTGAACTAGATTATTGACTCTAGTGCAAGTGGGAGACTGTTGGAAATATGCCCTAGAGGCAATAATAAATTGGTTATTATTATATTTCCTTGTTCATGATAATCATTTATTATCCATGCTAGAATTGTATTGATAGGAAACTCAGATACATGTGTGGATACATAGACAACACCATGTCCCTAGTAAGCCTCTAGTTGACTAGCTCATTGATCAATAGATGGTTACGGTTTCCTAACCATGGACATTGGATGTTGTTGATAACGGGATCACATCATTAGGAGAATGATGTGATGGACAAGACCCAATCCTAAGCCTAGCACAAAGATTGTGTAGTTCGTATGCTAAAGCTTTTCTAATGTCAAGTATCATTTCCTTAGACCATGAGATTGTGCAACTCCCGGATACCATAGGAGTGCTTTGGGTGTGCCAAATGTCACAACGTAACTGGGTGTCTATAAAGGTACACTACAAGTATCTCCGAAAGTGTCTGTTGAGTTGGCACGAATTAAGATTGGGATTTGTCACTCCGTGTAAACGGAGAGGTATCTCTGGGCCCACTCGGTAGGACATCATCATAATGTGCACAATGTGATCAAGGAGTTGATCACGGGATGATGTGTTACGGAACGAGTAAAGAGACTGGCCGGTAACGAGATTGAACAAGGTATCGGGATATCGACGATCGAATCTCGGGCAAGTATCGTACCGCTAGACAAAGGGAATTGTATACAGGATTGATTGAATCCTTGACATCATGGTTCATCCGATGAGATCATCGTGGCGCATGTGGGAGCCAACATGGGTATCCAGATCCCGCTATTGGTTATTGACCAGAGAGTTGTCTCGGCCATGTCTGCATGACTCCCGAGCCCGTAGGGTCTACACAGTTAAGGTTCGATGACGCTAGGGTTATAGGGAAAGTATGTACGCGGTTACCGAATGTTGTTCGGAGTCCCGGATGAGATCCCGGATGTCACGAGGAGTTCCGGAATGGTCCGGAGGTAAAGATTGATATATAGGAAGTATGGTTTTGGCCACCGGAAGTGATCCGGGAATCACCGGTAGTGTACCAGGACCACCGAAGGGGTCCGGGGGTCACCGGGAGGGGCCACGAGCCTCGAAGGCATACATGGGCCTATAGTGGGAAGCGACCAGCCCCTAGGTGGGCTGGGGCGCCTCCCACCAAGGCCCAAGGCGCCTCCAAGAGGGGAGGTGGGCAAACCCTAAGGCAGATGGGCCCTAAGGCCCACCCCAGGTGCGCCTCCCCCTCTCCCCCTTGTGGCCGCCACCCTAGATGGGATCTAGGGCTGCCGCACCCCTTGGGGTGGGAACCCTAGGTGGGGGTGCAGCCCTCCCTCTCCCCCTATATATAGTGGAGGCAAAGGGGCAGCCCAACATACGATTCAATCTCCCTGTTGGCGCAGCCCTACCCCTCTCCCTCCTCGTCTCTCGTAGTGCTTGGCGAAGCCCTGCTGGAGTCCCGCGCTCCTCCACCACCACCACGCCGTCGTGCTGCTGCTGGATGGAGTCTTCCCCAACCTCTCCTTCTCCCCTTGCTGGATCGAGGCGTAGGAGACGTCACCGGGCTGTACGTGTGTTGAATGCGGAGGTGCCGTCCATTCGGCATTAGGATCATCGGTGATTTGGATCACGACGAGTACGACTCCATCAACCCCGTTCACTTGAACGCTTCCGCTTAGCGATCTACAAGGGTATGTAGATGCACTCTCGTTCCCTCGTTGCTAGATTACTCCATAGATTGATCTTGGTGATGCGTAGAAAATTTTGAATTTCTTCTACGTTCCCCAACACAAGCACACCGTGGCCCTTCTGGCCACGGCAGAGCACGTGGCGGCTCCCGAGTCTGGTGAGCCCGCCCTCGACCTCTCCGATGGGCTACTCGATGGCTCTTCCGATGAGTCCGAGTGCAAGAGCATCGAATCAACTGCTGAAGTTTTCATGGCAGACAACTCCGAGCCTCGTCCGCCCCTGGGATACATGGGGCCCCGGGATGGGCACACGGGCGCTTCGCACGGGAACACCAAAGGCGACAACGATGACAATCACGCCCCCTCTCACGAGTTGTACGTCCCTCAAGCTCTCACTTGGGAGCAACGTGAGGAGCTTCGTCGTAGGAATAAACAGTTCTTGAACACCCCTATCACGGGGATGACTCCTGAGGCCCTGGCCATGGCTACGGGTCCACCTTAAAGGTGCTCTAGTCGAATGAAGAAGTCCTAGCACGACAAATCACAAGTGCAGGCGTGCTGCAGCTTCTAAAAGGAACAATATTAGAAGACTTCAATATGATAGTGGTGTTTGGAAACAAGGAAATGATCTGAAGGAACATATCATGGGTTATTTCTCCAATCTTTCTACATCGGAGGTTTTTATCCCAAATCAGGAAGTTTTGTCTCTTATCCGGAGTAGAGTGACTACTGAGATGAATAATGCCCCGCTCACCCCTTATACTATTGATGATGTTCATAAGGCGCTTTTTGGTATTGGCGATTTAAAGCTCCGGGGCCAGATGGTCTTCATGCTATTTTTATAAAAGATTTTGGCCCATGCTAGGGGATGATTTGGTGGATGAGGTCTTGCAAGCAATGAATACTTGTGCAATTCCACCGGGTTGGAATGATATTACGATTGTGTTAATTCCCAAGGACAACTCTTCCGAGAAGGTAACCCGGTTTAGACCTATCAGTCTTTGCAATGTGGTATACAAAATTATCTCCAAAATGTTGTCGGCGCGTTTGAAGGCTTTACTGCCTGATATTATCAGCCCGATCCAAAGTGCTTTTGTGCCTGGTAGAATGATTACAGACAATGTTTTAGTGGCTTATGAGAGCTTTCATACTATTAAAAATAAGAGGGTGGGAAAAGAGGGTTTATGCACTATCAAGCTTGATATGCACAAAGCTTACGATCAAGTCGAATGACCTTTTTTGAAGGGAATTATGTTGAAACTCGGTTTCCAGGAGAGATGGGTAAATCTTATTATGAAATGTGTCTCCACTGTTGAGTATAGGGTACGGATTAATGATGAAGAAACTGAAAGTTTCAAGCCTACAAGAGGCTTAAGACAAGGTGATCCATTATCTCCCTACCTTTTCTTATTATGCACGGAGGGCCTTACTTCTCTCTTGGCGCATGCGGAGAAGACTGGGAATATTTCATGAGTCAAGGTTTGTAGAGAGCCCCCTACTATCACAAATATCCTTTTTGCGGATGACTCATTGATCCTCATGAAAGCTAATCAACAAAATGCAGAGACACTTAAATCAATTTTGGACTTATATTGTGTTGCATCTGGACAAATGGTGAGCATTGAAAAATCTAGCATAATTATTTAGCCCAAATACGAGTGGGGACATTAGAGAACAAATTTGCTCAGTTTTGAATATCATGATCGAAGCTCTCAATGATGAGTATCTGGGCCTACCTGCACATGTGGGGTTAGATAAGACTGATTGTTTCCAATATCTGATTGATCGCATTGTTATGAGAATTAGCGGATGGAAAGAAAAACCCTTATCCACTGGAGTCAAGGAAGTTCTTGTCAAGTTTGTTGTTCAAGCTATACCAACTTATGCTATGTCGGTCTTTAAAATTCCTAAAAATATTATAAAGGAATATCTGACGAGATGTCGCATTTTTGGTGGGGTGATGATGACAACCAAAGAAGGATGCATTGGATGGCGTGGTGGAAAATGTGCGTCCCGCAAAGCCAAGGCGGAATGGGCTTTCGTGACATTCATTGTTTTAATTTGGCGATGTTGGCTAAACAAGCTTGGCGTTTCCTTGAGAACCTAGATTCCTTGTGTGCCACCATTTTGCGAGCTAAGTATTTCCCTGGTGGAGATTTATTGAACGCAAAGTTAAAAAAGGGAGCATCCTTCACATGGCAAAGTATTATGGCGGGGGTTAATACTTTAAAACATGGCTATATTTGGCGAGTTGGAAATGGTTAGAAAATTGACATTTGGGAAGATGCTTGGATCCCTAACTGTGCTAACAGAAAAGTCATCACTCCAAAGGGGCAACATTTATTATCAAAAGTGTCGGATTTCATTGACCCCTCTTCGAACAGGTCGGATGAGGATCTCATTAGACAGATCTTGTGGCCCGTTGATTCATAGCAGGTCCTTGCTATCCCTCTGCCTCAGTTTGATATGTCAGATTTTGTTGCCTGGAGTCATACTAAGAGTGGGATTTTTTCTGTTCGATCTGCATATTTTGTTGAGTGGGATTACCAACATGGAAGGAAACTTCGACGAATTAATGGAATGGTTCAAACAAATTTTAATCCAATTTGGTGTAAGATTTGGAAGTTATCTTGTCCAGTGAAGGTGAAATTTTTTATTTGGCGGACGCTGCATGGTACTCTTCCATGTCGTGTTATGCTTGCTAATAGCCACATGAAAGTTTGACCTTTATGCCCCTTTTGTGCTTCTGGTTTAGAAGACACAAAGCATCCGTTGTTTCAGTGCCAGAAGGCAAAAGAGGTCTGGAGAAGGCTTGGCTTAGCTGAGATCATTGCTCAAGCTTGTGAAGTTGATCGTGCTGGAGAGGCGGTCCTCGGTTTTTTGTTGCACATGCCTGACCAAGATTTATCTATTATGGGGTTTCAGAATATTTGGGAGATGATTGCCATTACATTTTGGTATTTATGGTGGGAAAGACGTAAATTAGTGCACAAGGAGAGAATTCAAGATGCAAAACAAATTTCAATGGGGATACAAGCTCTTATGGCTAATTATGTTGTTGCTTCCGGTACAAGGGCTTCTATGAAAAGAGGGGTTGGATTCGTCCCCCGATGGGTTTTGTGAAACTTAATGTTGATGCTTCTTTTGATCAAGATCTTCTTAAAGGTGCGGCTGGGGCTGTCCTCAGGAACGATAAAGGGAATTTTATTGCAGGGGTACTTGGAAAATTGATCATTGCGTTGATGCTCTAACAGCGGAAGCTTGGGCTCTCAGATTCGGTCTTTCACTAGCGCATTTGCGGGTTGCAATCGCCTTGTTATTAATTCTGATAATTTGGAGGTTATTGAAATGATGAATAATGGCGGACGGTCAGCAGGAGCGGTGGCGGAAATTTTTGATGATTGCTATCTTTTGGTGTGTGATTTTCCTACCTTTAGGTTTGAACATTGTATTTTTTTGAAAGATCCAGCATAGCTGGCTTTTCATATTAATCATAGCAGGAAGTAGTGGATAACAAAGTACATGGTGATGATCCTAGGATCAAGAGAAAATAAGATAAAGAGTAAAAAGGACAGGCAGCGACAAAGGTTCAGAGGTGAGATCATCACTCGATCCCCTCTGGTGGCAAAGTGAACGGGTGCAGCAAACATGTTGCTCTGGCCTGCCTCCATAGGTCGATGCCCCGTCTGATGGCCTGTAGTATTTCCCGCCTAGAAGCCTCTTTGTTTCTGAATGTGCAGTCGTTCCGGTGCCTCCATATTTCCCAAACTGCTAGCATCGTCACTGATCTTATGCCCTTTCCGAACTCAGGTTTTGTGCCCTCCACAATGCTCATGATCCGATCGGCACTGCTGTGGAAATCGCAGCCAGGCTGCAAACTCAGGGCTTCACAACCTGTCCAAAATGACAGGCCACTTCAGATCGTCGTGGTGAAAGGGCACGACCAGAAGATCTGGTCCGTTGTCTTGAGGTTTCTGAAGCAGAATTGACAGAAATAGGACTTCGACCACCCTCGTCGCTGGAGTCGATCGTTGCACCAGAGCCTATTTAGCAGCATTAGCCAAATAGAAGACCTTTAGTTTCCTGGCGCCCAAGTCTTCCAGATGATCTGTGGGAATACGGAGGTGTGGTTTGCCTGAAACTGCGCCCGATAAGCCAATGAAGCGGTGTAGCAGTCACTGGCCTCCAGGTTCCATCTTATGTCATCGCAGGCATCTATATTGAGGTTGATTTGTGCCGAGCGCAGGAGCCTCACCAGGGCCACGCAGTCGCAAACGGTCTGGTATGTCTGTCCGTGCACCAAGTCAAGGATCCAGCGATCATCTCGTAGAGCATCGGCGATCGTCCTGTTCTTCCTCCTTGAGTACTTAAATAGCGCCAGAAAAAGCGATTGGAGCGTGCCTGCCTGGAGCCAGGAGCAAGTCCAGAATCTGGTCGTCTGGCCGTTGCCAACCGTGACCAAGGTGGCTGCGCTGAAGAACAGTCGATCAGAGTCAGAACAAGGGACCTCCATGCCCGCCCATGGCCTGTCCGGGTGTTTCAAGCTCATCCATAGCCATCTTTGCCGCAAGGCCTGGCCAAAGCGCTCAAGATTGAGGACACCAAGTCCCTCTCTGTCCAGCGGGGAACACACCTTGGTCCAATTCACCTTGCATTTGCCCCCAGACAGCTCTTCCTCTTGCGCCCATAGAAAACGACACCTCAGTTTGTCGATTTCCTTGAAGAATTTCTTGGGCATACGAAGCACACTCATGGCAAAAGTTGGGATGGCAGTCAGCACAGCTCGGACTAGCACCGGCCCGCCGTCCGGCGATGGTCATGAGTTTGCCCTTCCAGCCTGCCAGCCTTACTCTGATCTGATCCAAGACGAACTGAAGATGCACTTGCCTTGTTCTTGTCAGGGTGAGAGGGAGACCCAAATATTTTAGCGGGAAGGTGGTGATGGTGCCCCCAAAACTCTGCAGGACCTACTGGATGTCAAGATTATCACATCGAATTGGGGTTGCTGCTGATTTTTGTTTGTTGATCTTAAGCCCTGTCGTGTCACCAAACATGTTCAGGATGGTGATCAGCACCTCCATCTCTTCTTTGACCGGGTTCATGAAGACGACCACATCGTCAGCGTAGAGGCTGACTCTTAGTTTCAGCTTCCTCCTTGGCAACGGCTGCATCATCTACTGCTGGACAGCTTCGTCGATCAGGCATTACAGCGGATCGATAGCCAGAATGAACAACAGTGGAGAAAGTGGGTCGCCTTGATGAAGACCCTTGGGGTGCTGAATTTTACTCCCTGACACTCCATTGAGAAGGAATTCAGAGCATGAGGTTGACAGCAGCCAGGCGATCCAATCTCTCCGTCTAGCACTGAACCCAAGTTCCTGCAGCAGCTCCAATAGGTAGTCCCAAGACACGCTATCAAAGCTTTGGAGATGTCCAATTTCAGCAATAGTGTCAGGGTTTTGGTACGGTGCAGTGCACGGACTCCATTCTAAACATACAGGAAATGTCTTATATACACCTCGTCTTCACGAAAGTTGACTGTGCAGGGGAGACGATCATATGAATTACTTTTGGCAGTCGGATTGACAACACCTTAGTGACCAGCTTTGCAAATGAGTGGATAAGACTGATTGGGCAAAAGTTTGTCACCCGCACGGCCCCGTCCTTCTTCGGCAGCAACGCCACAAGAGCAGTGTTCAGTGCAGCTAAATTACCACCGTTGAGATGGTAGAAACGATGGAAAGCCGCCATGATGTCGTCGCTGATGATCGACCAACAGGCACGAAAAAAGGTACCGCTGAAACCGTCGAGCCCGGCGCCTTCTCCGCCGGCAACTGCATGATTGCTGCCCAGACCTCACCCTCTGTGAATGAATTGTCTAACCCAGCCGCTTGAATCCTTGGTAGCTGCAGCGCGCTCCAGTTGAGGGTCACATGCCGACCCGTGTCCGCTGGCATCACCTTGCTGAAATGATCGTGGATGATCTAGGCCATGTCCCCATGAGTTGTGGCAAACTGTTCGTCGCTCTGAATGGCGTGGATGACTTGCATCTTCTGGAAGAACATTTACCATGGAAAAACTTTGTGCTGGCATCTCCTGCTCGCAGCTAGAGCACCCTGTAGGCCTGCCTTCTTGTGGCCCTTTCGATAGCCGCCAGCCCCACCAGTCGTATCTTGAGCAGCTTGCGCAGGTTATACTCTGCTGCTGAAAGAGTTCTTGTCTCCTGTGCTATGTCCAGCCGGAGAATTACCACGCTGGCAATGTGAAACTGTGTCTTTGCGTCACTGAACAGTGATCTGCTCCAGATCTTCCGGTCGTGAGCAGCCCGGCTCAGCTTGATCTGCAACCGTGCAAAAGCACAATGCTGCTGAACCGGCCGATTCCAGGCACGCTCCACAGTTGTGTGAAAGTGTGGGAATTTCGGCCAGAAGGACTCGAAACGGAAACGAGCACGACGGATCGGGGCGTCGCATGGCGCTAGGATCAGTGGACAGTGGTCGGAGCACGCCATGGCTGAGGCCATCAGACCGTAGGAGGGAAATAGAAGCTCCCAACTAACATTGTAGAAGAATTTATCTATACTAACCAGCGTGGGGTTTTGCCGTTCATTACTCCAGGTGAACCTCCTATTCTTACACTTAACTTCTCGTAGCCCAGCCGCATCTACAGCCGCCCTAAACCTCCCCATGATACGCCGCTTCAGGTTGAAATTGTTCTCATCTCTAGCTTCATAGATAATGTTGAAGTCACCGGTGAGCAGTCAGGGATCACTAGAGGGGGCTGATCTAGCCAACTCGAGCAGGAACGCGTCCTTCCGAGCGTCCTTCGCCGGCCCATAGACTGCGGTTAACCAGAACACGGTGGCCGAGCGGAGGACGTTGACTTTTGTAGTGATGGCGAATTCCCCAACGGCATGGGACACGATCAAGACGATCTGGTCGTCCCACAGAATGGCCACCCCACCCCTGGAGCCGACCACAGGTAAAACTACGTAGTCGGCTAACCTACTCCCTCCTACGTCCCTGATTAGGGCCGGCGACCAGCTATCGATCTTCATTTCCTGAAGGCAAAGAATCTCTGGTCGATGCGCCGCCACTGCTTCACAGACAGTATCTCATTTCGCCGGCATATTGAGCCCGCGCACGTTCCAGCTAACTATGGGGCACTTGGTTGTCATCCATATGGAAACCAAAGCATACTCCAACAGCTACTAGTTTCATTGATCGAAGAGAAACACAACAACGATGACAAATACACTCCACCACCTTCCATGGGACACTGATGCTCACCAATAGGCCCCAAATTGTAGCAGCGCCAACTACACCTAACAGTTAACCCTATAGGAATTACAGATGATCCTAACTCAACCCTGCTTAAGGTCGGGCACCGCTGGAGATTACTAAGACATTGGGCTAGCATGATCAAACCGCGGCCTCCTCGGCAACTCCATCAGCACCGGCCATGGAAGCCGCCACACACAGCGCCTCCTTGTTGAGGCGGGTCACCTTGGCGATGCAGGAAATGTCGCCGTCGGTGAGTGGCTCGTTGAACTTGCGCAGCAGCTTCTCGGCCGTCTTGGCGGTCATCTTCTCCTTTGGACCAAGCAAGCCCAGCTCGCGCTGAAGGAAATATGCCCTAGAGGCAATAATAATAAATTTGTTATTTATATTTCCTTATATCATGATAAATATTTATTATTCATGCTAGAATTGTATTAACTAGAAACATAGTACATGTGTGAATACATAGACAAACAGAGTGTCACTAGTATGCCTCTACTTGACTAGCTCGTTAATCAAAGATGGTTAAGTTTCCTAGCCATGGACAAGAGTTGTCATTTGATGAACGGGATCACATCATTAGAGAATGATGTGATTTACTTGACCCATCCATTAGCTTAGCACTATGATCGTTTAGTTTATTGCTATTGCTTTCTTCATGACTTATACATGTTCCTATGGCTATGAGATTATGCAACTCCCGAATACCGGAGGAACACTTAGTGTGCTATCAAACGTCACAACGTAACTGGGTGACTATAAAGATGCCCTACAGGTGTCTCCGATGGTGTTTGTTAAGTTGGCATAGATCGAGACTAGGATTTGTCACTTCGATTGTCGGAGAGGTATCTCTGGGCCCTCTCGGTAATGCACATCACTATAAGCCTTGCAACAATGTGACTAATTAGTTAGTTACGGGATTATGCATTACGGAACAAGTAAAGAGACTTGCCAGTAACGAGATTGAACTAGGTATTGAGATACCGACTATCGAATCTCGGGCAAGTAACATATAGATGACAAAGGGAACAACGCATATTGTTATGCAGTTTGGCCGATAAAGATCTTCATAGAATATGTAGGAACAAATATGAGCATCCAGGTTCTGTATTGGTTATTGACCGGAGATGAGTCTCGGTCATGTCTACATAGTTCTCGAACCCATAGGGTCCGCACGCTTAACGTTCGATGACGATCGGTATTATGAGTTTATGTGTTTTAATGCACCGAAGGTAGTTCGGACTTCCAGATGTGATCACTGACATGACGAGGAGTCTCAAAATGGTCGAGACAAAGATTGATATATTGGAAGGCTATGTTTGGACACCGGAAGGGTTCCGGATGAGTTCGGGAATTTACCGGAGTATCGGGGGGTTACCGGAACCTCTCGGGGAGTTAATGGGCCTTATTGGGCCTTAGTGGGAGAGAGGAGGAGGCGGCCAGGTGGAGCCCCCCCCTCCCAAGCCCAATCCGAATTGGGTGGGCCCCCCCTTTCCTTCCCTCTCTCCCCCTCTTCCTTCTTCTCCTACACCAACTAATGAAAAGGGGGAAACCTACTCCTACTAGGAGTAGGACTCCCCCTTGGGCGCGCAATAGAGAGGTCCGACCCTCCCCTCCTCCCCTCCTTTATATACGGGGGAGGGGGCCGGTGTAACTCCCTCGATGCGGCTATATCTCCCACGTGTCGAGGCATGACTTAGAGGCATAACCGCATTGAAAGCAATGTCGCAAGTTAGGCAATCTTCACAACATCCCATGTAATATAGATAATAAAAGGGGAGATAACATAGTTGGCTTACACTCGCCACGTCAATCAAAGTACATAAATAGCATTACAACATTCAAACACTCATGGCCCGACTACGGCGCCAAAATAAAAGACAACCCAACATGCGACACGGTCCCGATCACCCCAACTGGGCACCACTACTGATCATCAGGAAAAGAAACATGGTATCATTGAGAGTCCTCGTCGAACTCCCACTTGAGCTCAAGCGTGCCATCTGGAGCGGAATCATCAGGCCCTGCATCTGGTGTAATAGTAATCTGTGAGCCATAGGGACTCAGCAATCTCGCACCCTCGCGATCAAGACTATTTAAGCTTAATAGGTAAGGCAAGGTAAATATATGTGGAGCTGCAGCAAGCGACTAGCATATATGGTGGCTATCCTGTTCGCAAAAGAGAGCGAGAAGAGGAGGCAACGCGTGAACGAATAATCTAGAGGACAATCCTACGGCAAGCATTACTCCAACACTGTGTCCACTTTCCGGACTCCACCGAAAAGAGGCCATCACGGTAAGTCACACAGTTGATTCATTTTAATTAAGTTAAGGTTCAAGTTATCTACAACCGGACATTAACAAATTCCCATCTGCCCATAACCGTAGGCACGGCTTTCGAAAGTTTAAATCCCTGCAGGGGAGTCCCAACTTAGCCCATGACAAGCTCTCACGGTCAACGAAGGAATAGACCTCCTCCCGAGACATTCCGATCAGACTCGGTACCTCGGTTCTTCAAGACACTTCGACAGGTTAAAACAAAACCAGCAACACCGCCCGAATGTGCCGACAAATCCCGATAGGAGATGCACATATCTCATTCTCAGGGCACACTCAGATGAGCCAGACGTCGGGTAGGCCAGCCCAGAGTTGCCCCTGGTAGCCCCGGACATCGCTCGGTTAGACCAACACTCAGAGGAGCACTGGCCCGGGGGGGTTTAAATAAGATGACCCTCGGGCTCCGGAAACCCAAGGGAAAAAGAGGCTAGGTGGAAAATGGTAAAACCAAGGTTGGGCATTGCTGGAAAAGCTTTAATCAAGGCAAACTATCAAGGGGTTCCCATTATAACCCAACCGCATAAGGAACGCAAAATCCGGGAACATAACACCGATATGACGGAAACTAGGGCAGCAAGAGTGGAACAAAACACTAGGCGAGAGGCCGAGCCTTCCACCCTTTACCAAGTATATAGATGCATTAAGATAACAAGATAATATAATGATATCCCAACAAGTAAATAATGTTCCAACAAGGAACGGTCTCCAATCTTCACCTGCAACTAGCAACGCTATAAGAGGGGCTGAGCAAAGCGGTAACATAGCCAATCAACGGTTTGCTAGGACAAGGTGGGTTAGAGGTTTGACATGGAAATTTGGGAGGCTTGAAAGCAAGTGGTAGGCATCGAAGCATGGCATAGCAAAAGACCGAGCATCTAGCAAAGCAAAGATAGTAGTGATTTTGAGGGTATGATCATCTTGCCTGCAAAGTTGTCAGAGTTGAGTGGATCCTCAAAAGCAAACTCAACGGGCTCCTCGTTAGCGAACTCGTCTCCCGGCTCTACCCAAACAAGACAAACAAGCAACAAGGACATAATCAACCACGTGCAAGGATCAAACAATATGATGCAAACATGGTATGCTATGCGGGATGCGATATGTGATGCATATGCAAGATTTCACAAGGAATGCATGAACCTGCCCTCAACTTGGAAAACCAACTGTTCCACTAGAAATATGAGATGAAATCGCTTGAAAACGATATAAAGATCACCGGAATCGGAGTTACGGTTTGGACATGGCAAGCAATTCAAATATGAACACGTTCTGCGATTTACAGCAAGTAGCCATCTAAATGCAACAAGATGAACATGCTACAACACCCAAACATGGCATCAAAATACATGGCAGGGATCCATTCAAGATGCTTAACAAAAGTCTAGCACTGAGCTACGGCCAATTCATCCATTAACAAGTTCAAACAAGCATGGCAAAAATGCATTTGGCAAACAGATTTCAGACTTAGTGAAATTAACACTTGTCTGGAATTTCAGATCAGATAGCACACTTTGGAGCAACAAAACTACATGCTACAGGACCTGAACATGGCAAAGTAAAGCATGGCATGTAGCTACTCAAAGAGCTTAACAAAACTCCCTTAGTGACCTTAAGCCAAAAGGGATCATAAAATACATTTGCAAGCATGTGAACATGGCAAAAACATAATCAGTTCTCAGACTTAGTGAAAACTGGAGCATGCTGAAAACAGATATCAAGTAGGCATGTTTACGAGCTCGATGCACTCACTACAGAGCAAGTCATGATAAGCTAAGCATACACCCATCAAGAATACACAAAATGCAAGCTAAACATGTCAAGAACAATAACATAGCATGCACGGATCAACTACAACATCCTCGGCAAAATTGCTAACAAGTAGACAATCTGCCCAGATTCACGAAATGACAAAAGTAGAGCTCGATTGACTCAAGCTAGGGTGCTCCATAATTGCAAACAAAGACATGGATGGATAGAGCACTACAAGATTAACAGAACATCCTTACTGATCATCCTCAAAAGAGGCACAGATCACTAGGAAACAACATGAACATATGGCCATATGAGATAAACAGTCCAAGGACTTTGTGGAAATGCTAAGTCCCTGAAATCAGCATTAACTAATGCACCACTTTGCAAGCTTGTGCTAGTCACCACACACATCACAAAAATACATGGGTTGCACCTCTGGAAAGATGGAAAAACATATAACAAAACACATGTAGAGCTCATGGGCATATCATGCACACAATAATCATGGCAAAAATGACAAATATCTAAATGTAGCAGCAGATCTGACAATTATCTAAAATAGCACTCTTCTAACAGCATTTCGGGCATCAAGATGAACTCAAATGAAAATGATGCAATGAGATGAAATGATGTGCTCTCTCAGACGGACATTTTGATATGCTATATGCCCAAAATGGATCTACGGATGCAAAGTTATAGCACGATGAACAAGGGCATATGGATCTGAGAATTTGAGGACTTAGTAGAAATTCACCACCCGTGGATCTAGGGTTCCTCGCGGCACACAACCGGAGGTAAAATCCGGCGAGGTCGCCGCGGCTCCGGCGAGCCCGATGGCGCGGCGGGGAGGCAGGGGAGAGGGGATCTGGCCTCCTCCGGCCGGATCCGGCGGCGAGGAGGTGTCCGGCCACCGCGGGGTGGCGAGGAGGCGCGGGGACGGGTCCGACGACGAGCGGCAGACGGTGGCCGAGGCGGAGAGGCGGCGGCGGCGGCTCGTCGGCGTCGGGGAAGGAGAAGGGCACGGGCGGCGGGCGGATCTGGCCCGCGGGAGGCGGCGGCTCGGGCCGGGGGCCCCGCCTTGGCCCGGGCGGGCCGGCGAAGTGGGCGCGGGCGCTGGCCACGTGGCGCTCCTGGAGTGGCTAGCGGGGGGAGCGGACAATGTCCGTTGGCGCGGATTTTGTCCGGCACGGCGCGGTGGACGAGGAGCTAGGTTTTCGGGAGGAAGGAGAAAGGAGATTTTCGGGGGGTTCTTTATATAGAGGTAGAGGGAGCTAGGAGTGTCCAAATGAGGTGTGGTTTTCGGCCATGCGATCGTGATTGAATGCTCTAGATGATGTAGAGGGTTTTGGTGGGTTTTGGGCCAAATTGGAGGGGTGTTGGGCTGCAACACACACGGGGCCTTTCCGGTCCCTCGGTTAACCGTTGGAGCATCAAACGAAGTCCAAATGGTATGAAACTTGACAGGCGGTCTACCGGTAGTAAACCAAGGCCACTTGGCAAGTCTCGTGTTGGAAATATGCCCTACAGGAAATAATAAATAAGTTATTATTATATTTCCTTGTTCATGATAATCGTTTATTATCCATGCTATAATTGTATTGATAGGAAACTCAGAAACATGTGTGGATACATAGACAACACCATGTCCATTGTAAGCCTCTAGTTGACTAGCTCATTGATCAATAGATGGTTACGGTTTCCTAACCATGGACATTGGATGTCGTTGATAACGGGATCACATCATTAGGAGAATGATGTGATGGACAAGACCCAATCCTAAGCATAGCACTAGATCGTGTAGTTCGTATGCTGAAGCTTTTCTAATGTCAAGTATCATTTCCTTAGACCATGAGATTGTGCAACTCCCGGATACCGTAGGAGTGCTTTGGGTGTGCCAAACGTCACAACGTAACTGGGTGGCTATAAAGGTACATTACATGTATCTCCGAAAGTGTCTGTTGGGTTGGCACGAATCGAGACTGGGATTTGTCACTCCGTGTAAACGGAGAGGTATCTCTGGGCCCACTCGGTAGGACATCATCATAATGTGCACAGTGTGATCAAGGAGTTGATCACGGGATGATGTGTTACGGAACGAGTAAAGAGACTTGCCGGTAACGAGATTGAACAAGGTATCGGGATACCGACGATCGAATCTCGAGCAAGTATCGTACCGATAGACAAAGGGAATTGTATACGGGATTGATTAAGTCCTTGACATCGTGGTTCATCCAATGAGATCATCGTGGAACATGTGGGAGCCAACATGGGTATCCAGATCCCGCTGTTGGTTATTGACCGGAGAACGTCTCAGTCATGTCTGCATGTCTCCCGAACCCGTAGGGTCTACACACTTAAGGTTCGATGACGCTAGGGTTATAAAGGAAGTTTGTATGTGGTTACCGAATGTTGTTCGGAGTCCCGGATGAGATCCCGGACGTCACGAGGAGTTCCGGAATGGTCCGGAGGTAAAGATTTATATATGGGAAGTCCTGTTTTGGTCACCGGAAGAGTTTCGGGGTTTATCGGTAACGTACCGGGACCACCGGGAGGGTCCCGGGGGTCCACCAAGTGGGGCCACCAACCCCGGAGGCTTGCATGGGCCAAGGGTGGTGAGGGACCAGCCCCTAAGTGGGCTGGTGCGCCTCCCACAAGGCCCAAGGGCAGCTAGGAGAAAAAAAAGGAGGAAACCCTAGGCTTATATGGGCCTAAGGCCCACCCTAGGGGGCGCCTCCCTCTCTCCCCTCTTGGCCGCCCCCCTTGCTCCCCATCTAGGGCTGCCGCCCCCCTAGGGGTGGGAACCCTAGAGGGGGCGCAGCCCCTCCCCTTCCCCTATATATATGAGGCCTAGGGCTGCCCATAACACACGCGATTCAATCTCTCTTGGTGCAGCCCTGCGTCTCTTCTTCCTCCTCTTCTGTGGTGCTTGGCGAAGCCCTGCGGGATTGCCACGCTCCTCCACCACCACCACGCCGTTGTGCTGCTGCTGGATGGAGTCTTCCTCAACCTCTCCCTCTCTCCTTGCTGGATCAAGGCGTGGGAGACGTCACCGGGCTGTACGTGTGTTGAACGCGGAGGTGCCGTCCGTTCGGCACTTGGTCATCGGTGATTTGGATCACGACGAGTACGACTCCATCAACCCCGTTCACTTGAACGCTTCCGCTTAGCGATCTACAAGGGTATGTAGATGCACTCTCCTTCCCCTCGTTGCTAGTCTCTCCATAGATAGATCTTGGTGACACGTAGGAAAATTTTGAATTTCTGCTACGTTCCCCAACAGTGGCATCATGAGCTAGGTCTATTGCGTAGATTCTATGCACGAGTAGAACACAAAGTAGTTGTGGGCGTTGATTTTGTTCAATATGCTTGCCGTTACTAGTCTTATCTTGATTCGGCGGCATCGTGGGATGAAGCGGCCTGGACCAACCTTACACGTACTCTTACGTGAGACCGGTTCCACCGACAAACAAGCACTAGTTGCATAAGGTGGCTAGCGGGTGTCTGTCTCTCCCACTTTAGTCGGATCGGATTCGATGAAAAGGGTCCTTATGAAGGGTAAATAGCAATTGGCATATCACGTTGTGGTCTTTGCGTAGGTAAGAAACGTTCTTGCTAGAAACCCATAGCAGCCACGTAAAACATGCAAACAACAATTAGAGGACGTCTAACTTGTTTTTGCAGGGTATGCTATGTGATGTGATATGGCCAAAGGATGTGATGAATGATATATGTGATGTATGAGATTGATCATGTTCTTGTAATAGGAATCACGACTTGCATGTCGATGAGTATGACAACCGGCAGGAGCCATAGGAGTTGTCTTTATTTATTTATGACCTACGTGTCAACTTAAACGTCATGTAATTACTTTACTTTATTGCTAACCGTTAGCTGTAGTAGTAGAAGTAATAGATGACGTGACAACTTCACGGAGACACGATGATGGAGATCATGATGATGGAGATCATGGTGTCATGCCAGTGACGATGATGATCATGGAGCCCCGAAGATGGAGATCAAAAGGAGCAAAGTGATATTGGCCATATCATGTCACTATTTGATTGCATGTGATGTTTATCATGTTTATACATCTTATTTGCTTAGAACGACGGTAGTAAATAAGATGATCCCTCATAAAAATTTCAAGAAGTGTTCTCCCCTAACTGTGCACCGTTGCTACATTTCGTTGTTTCGAAGCACCACGTGATGATCGGGTGTGATAGATCCTTACGTTCACATACAACGGGTGTAAGACAGTTTTACACATGCAAAACACTTAGGGTTAACTTGACGAGCCTAGCATGTGTATAGACATGGCCTCAGAACACAGAAGACCGAAAGGTCGAGCATGAGTCGTATAGAAGATACGATCAACATGAAGATGTTCACCGACGTTGACTAGTCCGTCTCACGTGATGATCGGACACGACCTAGTTGACTCGGATCATGTAATCACTTAGATGACTAGAGGGATGTCTATCTGAGTGGGAGTTCATAAGATGAACTTAATTATCCTGAACATAGTCAAAAGGATTTTGCAAATTATGTCATAGCTCACGCTGTAGTTCTACTATTTAGATATGTTCCTAGAGAAAAATTAGTTGAAAGTTGATAGTAGCAATTATGCGGACTAGGTCCGTAAACAGAGGATTGTCCTCATTGCTTCTTAGAAGGCTTATGTCCTTATTGCACCGCTCAGTGTGCTGAACCTCGAACATCGTTTGTGGATGTTGCGAACATCTGACATACACATTTTGATAACTACGTGATAGTTCAGTTAAACGGTTTAGAATTGAGGCACCGAAGACATTTTTGAAACGTCGCGAAACATATGAGATGTTTCGAGGGCTGAAATTGGGATTTCAGGCTCGTGCCCACGTCAAGAGGTATAAGACCTCCGACGATTTTCTTAGCCTACAAACTAAGGAGAAAAGCTCAATTGTTGAGCTTGTGCTCAGATTGTCTGAGTACAACAATCATTTGAATCGAGTGGGAGTTGATCTTCCAGATGAGATAGTGATGTTTCTCCGAAGTCATTACCACCAAGCTGCTAGAGCTTCGTGATGAACTATAATATATCAGGGACATATATGATGATCCTTGAGATATTCGCGATGTTTGACACCACAAAAGTAGAAATCAAGAAGGAGCATCAATTGTTGATGGTTGGTGAAACCACTAGTTTCAAGAAGGGCAAGGGCAAGAAGGGATACTTCATGAAACGGCAATTCAGCTGCTGCTCTGGTGAAGAAACCCAAGGTTGAACCCAAACCCGAGACTAAGTGCTTCTGTAATAAGAGGAACAGCCACTGGAGCAGAATTACCCTAGATACTTGGAAGATGAGAAGGCTGGAAAGGTCGATAGAAGTATATTGGATATACATTGTGTTGATGTGTACTTTACTAGTACTCCTAGTAGCACCAGGGTATTAGATACCGGTTCGGTTGCTAAGTGTTAGTAACTCGAAATAAAAGCTACGGAACAAACGGAGACTAGCTAAAGGTGAGATAACGATATGTGTTGGAAGTGTTTCCAAGCTTGATGTGATCAAGTATCACACGCTCCCTCTACCATCGAGATTGGTGTTTGCGTTGAGCATAGACATGATTGGATTATGTCTATCGCAATACGGTTATTCATTTAAGGAGAATAATGGTTACTCTGTTTATTTGAATAATACCTTCAATGGTCTTACACCTAAAATGAATGGTTTATTGAATCTCGATCGTAGTGATACACATGTTCATGCCAAAAGATAGTAATGATAGTACCACCTACTTGTGGCACTGCCACGTAAGTCATATCCATATAAAACGCATGAAGAAGCTCCATGTTGAGGGATCTTTGGGCTCACTCGTTTTTGAAAAGTTTGAGACATGCGAACCATGTCTGTTGGTATATATGCATGAAGAAACTCCATGCAAATGGATCATTTGGACTCACTTGATTTTGAATCAGTTGAGACATGCAAATCATACCACATGGGCAAGATGACTGAAAGCCTCGTTTTCAGTAAAATGGAACTAGAAAGCAACTTGTTGGAAGTAATACATTTTGATGTGTGCAGTCCAATGAGTGCTGAGGCGTGTAGTGGATATCGTTATGTTCTTACTTCACAGATGATTTGAGTAGATGTTGAGTATATTTACTTGATGAATCACGAGTCTGAATTATTGAAAGGTTCAAGTAATTTCAGGGTGAAGTTGAAAGATCGTCGTGACAAGAGGATAAAGTATCTATGATATGATCATAGAGATGAATATCTGAATTATGAGTTTGGCACAGAATTGAGACATTGTGGAAATTGTTTCACAACTGATACAGCCTGGAACACCATAGTGTGATGGTGTGTCCGAACATCATAACTGCACCCTATTGGATATGATGCATACCATGATGTCTCTTATCGAATTACCACGATAGTTTATGGGTTAGGCATTAGAGACAACCACATTCACTTTAAATAGGGCACCATGTAATTCCGATAAGATGACACCGTATGAACTATGGTTTAGAGAAACCTAAGCTGTCATTTCTTAAAAGTTTGGGGCTGCGACGCTTATGTGAAAAAGTTTCAGGCTGATAAGCTCGAACCCAAAGCGGATAAATGCATCTTCATAGGACACCCAAAACAGTTGGGTATACCTCCTGTCTCAGATCCGAAAGCAATAAGGGATTGTTTCTAGAATCGGGTCCTTTTTTGAGGAAAAGTTTCTCTCGAAAGAATTGAGTGGGAGGATGGTGGAAACTTGATGAGGTTATTGAACCGTCTCTTCAACTAGTGTGTGGCTGGGCACAGGAAATTGTTCCTGTGACACCTACACCAATTGAAGTGGAAGCTTATGATATTGATCACGAGACTTCGGATCAAGTCACTCCCAAACCTCGTAGGATGACAAGGATGCGTACTACTTCTGAGTGGTACGTAATCCTGTCTTGGAAGTCATGTTGCGAGACAACAATGAACCTACGAGCTATGGAGAAGCGATGGTGGGCCTGGATTCCGATAGATGGCTCGAGGCCATAAAATCCGAGAGAGGATCCATGTATGGAAACAAAGTGTAGACTTTGACAGAACAGCTCGATGGTCGTGAGGCTGTTGAGTATAGATGGATTTTAAAAGGAAGACAGACAATGATGGTAAATGTCACCATTAAGAAAGCTCGACTTGTCGTTAAGATGTTTCGACAAGTTCAAGGAGTTGACTACGATGAGACTTTCTCACCTGTAGCGATGCTAAAAGTTTGTTGGAATTATATTAGCAGTTACTGCACTATTTATGAAATCTTGCAGATAGGATGTCAAAACATTGTTTCCTCGACGATTTATGAGGAAAGGTTGTATGTGATACAACCGGAAGGTTTTGTCAATCCTGAAATATGCTAATAAGTATGCAAAGCTCCAGCAATCCTTCTAAGGACTGGAGTAAGCATCTTGGAGTTGGAATGTATGCTTTGATGAGATGATCAAAGATTTTGGTGTATACAAAGTTTATGAGAAACTTGTATTTCCAAAGAAGTGAGTGGGAGCACTATAGAATTTCTGATGAATATATGTTGTTGACATACTGTTGATCAGAAATGACGTAGAATTTCTGGAAAGCACATAGGGTTATTTGGAAAGTGTTTTTCAATGGAAAGCCTGGATTAAGCTACTTGAGCATTCAGCATCAAGATCTATAAGGATAGATCAAAACGCTTAATGCTACTTTCAAATGAGCACATACCTTGACATGATCTTGAAGGTGTTCAAAATGGATCAGTCAAAGAAGGAGTTCTTGACTGAGTTGTAAGGTATGAAGTTAAGACTTAAAGCTCGACCACGGCAGAATAGAGAGAAAGGGCGAAGGTCGTCCCCTATGCTTAAGACATAGGCTCTACAGTATGCTATGCTGTGTACCGCACCTGAAGTGTGTCTTGCCATGAGTCAGTCAAGGGGTACAAGAGTGATCCAAGAATGGATCACAGGACAGCGGTCAAAGTTATCCTTAGTAACTAGTGGACTAAGGAATTTTTCTCGATTATGGAGGTGGTAAAAGAGTTCTTCGTAAAGGTTTACGCCGATGCAAACTTTGACACTAATCCAGATTATTCTGAGTAGTAAACTGGATTCGTATAGTAGAACAGTTATTTGGAATAGCTCAAAATAGAGCGTGGTAGCTGCATCTAGGAGATGATATAGAGATTTGTAAAGCATACACGGATCTGAAAGGTTCAGGCCCGTTGATTAAAACCTCTCTCACAAGCAACATAATCAAACCTAGAACTCATTGAGTATTAATCACATAGTGATGTGAACTAGACTACTGACTCTAGTAAACTCTTGGGTGTTAGTCACATGGCGATGTGACCTGTGAGTGTTAATCACATGGCGATGTGAACTAGATTATTGACTCTAGTGCAAGTGGGAGACTGTTGGAAATATGCCCTAGAGGCAATAATAAATAAGTTATTATTATATTTCCTTGTTCATGATAATCGTTTATTATCCATGCTATAATTGTATTGATAGGAAACTCAGATACATGTGTGGATACATAGACAACACCATGTCCCTAGTAAGCCTCTAGTTGACTAGCTCGTTGATCAATAGATGGTTACGGTTTCCTAACCATGGACACTGGATGTCGTTGATAACGGGATCACATCATTAGGAGAATGATGTGATGGACAAGACCCAACCTAAGCATAGCACTAGATCGTGTAGTTCGTATGCTGAAGCTTTTCTAATGTTAAGTATCATTTCCTTAGACCATGAGATTGTGCAACTCCCGGATACCGTAGGAGTGCTTTGGGTGTGCCAAATGTCACAACGTAACTGGGTGGCTATAAAGGTACATTACAGGTATCTCCGAAAGTGTCTATTGGGTTGGCACGAATCGAGACTAGGATTTGTCACTCCGTGTAAACGGAGAGGTATCTCTGGGCCCACTTGGTAGGACATCATCATAATGTGCACAGTGTGATCAAGGAGTTGATCACGGGATGATGTGTTACAGAACGACTAAAGAGACTTGCCGGTAACGAGATTGAACAAGGTATCGGGATACCGACGATCGAATCTCGAGCAAGTATCGTACCGATAGACAAAGGGAATTGTATACGGGATTGATTAAGTCCTTGACATCGTGGTTCATCCGATGAGATCATTGTGGAACATGTGGGAGCCAACATGGGTATCCAGATCCCGCTGTTGGTTATTGACCGGAGAACGTCTCGGTCATGTCTGCATGTCTCCCGAACCCGTAGGGTCTACACACTTAAGGTTCGATGACGCTAGGGTTATAAAGGAAGTTTGTATGTGGTTACCGAATGTTGTTCGGAGTGCCGGATGAGATCCCGGACATCACGAGGAGTTCCGGAATGGTCCGGAGGTAAAGATTTATATATGGGAAGTCCTGTTTTGGTCACCGGAAGAGTTTCGGGGTTTATCGGTAACGTACCGGGACCATCGGGAGGGTCCCGGGGGTCCACCAAGTGGGGCCACCAACCCCGGAGGCTTGCATGGGCCAAGGGTGGTGAGGGACCAGCCCCTAAGTGGGCTGGTGCGCCTCCCACAAGGCCCAAGGGCAGCTAGGAGAAAAAAAAGGAGGAAACCCTAGGCTTATATGGGCCTAAGGCCCACCCTAGGGGGCGCCTCCCTCTCTCCCCTCTTGGCCGCCCCCCTTGCTCCCCATCTAGGGCTGCCGCCCCCCCTAGGGGTGGGAACCCTAGAGGGGGCGCATCCCCTCCCCTTCCCCTATATATATGAGGCCTAGGGCTGCCCATAACACACGCGATTCAATCTCTCTTGGTGCAGCCCTGCGTCTCTTCTTCCTCCTCTTCTGTGGTGCTTGGCGAAGCCCTACAGGATTGCCACGTTCCTCCACCACCACCACGCCGTTGTGCTGCTGCTGGATGGAGTCTTCCTCAACCTCTCCCTCTCTCCTTGCTGGATCAAGGCGTGGGAGACGTCACCGGGCTGTACGTGTGTTGAACGCGGAGGTGCCATCCGTTCGGCACTTGGTCATCGGTGATTTGGATCACGACGAGTACGACTCCATCAACCCCGTTCGCTTGAACGCTTCCGCTTAGCGATCTACAAGGGTATGTAGATGCACTCTCCTTCCCCTCGTTGCTAGTCTCTCCATAGATAGATCTTGGTGACACGTAGGAAAATTTTGAATTTGTGCTACGTTCCCCAACATCTCGGTCCAATCCAGAAATGTTTAATCCCCACACACGAAAGAAAAGTAGAAATGACCACCGGAGGAGAATGAAGCACTGGAATGCAAAACGGACAACGGGGAAAATGCTCGAATGCATGAGATGAACACGTATGCAAATGCAATGCACATGATGACATGATATGAGATGCATGACAACGATAACAACACATGGAGACAAAAACCCGAACCCAAGAAAATAAAATAACTTAACGCCGGAAACGGCAAGAGTTGGAGTACATATTAGGTAAATTACATCCGGGGTGTTACAACACTCCACCACTACGAAAAGATCTCGTCCCGAGATTTAGGACTGAAAGAACGCTGGGTACTCAGAACGGAGGTGATCCTCGCGTTCCCAGGTAGCTTCACGGTCGGAATGGTGTGACCACTTGACTTTGAGGAATTTGATTGACTTGTTGCGAGTCTTGCGTTCAGTCTCTTCAAGGATAGCAACGGGGTGCTCACGATAGGAGAGATCTTCTTGGAGCTCAATGTCCTCGAAGTTGACGGTGCGGTCAGGAGTCTTGAAGCACTTTCGGAGCTGAGAGACATGGAACACATCATGAACATTTGCAAAGTTTGAAGGAAGCTCGAGTTGATAGGCGAGATCGCCTCTCTTGCTGACGATCTTGAAAGGTCCCACGTATCTAGGGGCAAGCTTCCCTTTGATACCGAAGCGACGAGTACCTTTCATAGGATAGACGCGGAGGTAAGCATGATCTCCGATCTCGAAAGCCAAATCACGGTGCTTACTGTCATAGTAGCTCTTCTGGCGGGATTGGGCTGCTTTGAGGTTATCTCGAATGACTTTGCACATTTCCTCTGCCTCTGTGATTAAGTCATTTCCCAAAAGCTGATGCTCACCGGTTTCAGACCAGTTGAGAGGGGTACGGCACTTCCTGCCATACATAATTTCAAATGGGGCCTTGCCCGAACTTGCTTGAAAACTGTTGTTGTAGGAGAATTCAGCATAAGGAAGACAATCCTCCCACTTCATGCCAAAGGAGATCACACAATCTCTGAGCATATCTTCAAGAATCTGGTTGACACGCTCGACTTGACTGCTAGTTTGAGGATGGAAAGCTGTGCTAAAGCGGATGTTGGTGCCCATGGCCTTCTGAAAAGAATCCCAAAACTTGGAGGTAAAGATGCTGTCACGGTCTGAAGAGATCACTTGTGGAACACCGTGCAGAGAGACAATCCGAGAGGTATAGAGTTCCGCCAATTGAGCTGCAGTGATTGACTCTTTGATAGGCAGAAAATGAGCCACTTTAGTGAGTTTGTCGATGACAACGAATATAGCATCATTGCCACGCTTGGACTTTGGAAACCCAGTCACGAAGTCCATCTCAATGTGGTCAAACTTCCATTCTGGAATGGCAAGAGGTTGGAGGAGACCAACTGGCCTTTGGTGTTCTGCCTTCACTCTTCTGCAGACATCACACTCATTCATGAACTGAGCAATCTCGCGCTTCATTCGAGTCCACCAATAAGCCTGCTTGAGGTCCTGATACATCTTCGTGCTCCCAGGGTGGATGGAGAGGAGAGAATTGTGAGCCTCGTTCATGATCACTTTACGAAGTTCACCTTTGGACACAACAATATGATCCTCGAAGAAAAGAGTATCCTTGTCATCAAGGCGGTAGCACTTGTACTTGGGTTGACTCTTGGCAATCCCAATCTTCACCTTTTTCACCATAGCGTCAAGAAGCTGGGCTTGGCGAATCTGGTCTTCCAAGGTAGGAGAGACTTGAAGGTTGGCGAGGAAACCTTGAGGAACAACTTGCAGATTAAGTTTGCGGAAAGCTTCACAAAGCTCGGGTTGATAAGGCTTGAGAATCAGACTATTGCAATAAGCCTTTCTGCTCAATGCGTCAGCAATCACATTGGCCTTGCCTGGAGTATACTCGATACTCGGATTATACTCTTGAATCGTTTCGACCCATCGAGTCTGCCTGAGGTTGAGATTAGGCTGAGTGAAGATGTACTTTAGACTCTTGTGGTCAGTGAAAATATCCACTTTTCTTCCCAATAATAGATGTCTCCAAGTCAAAAGAGCATGCACAACTGCCGCCAACTCGAGATCATGAGTGGGGTAGTTCTTCTCATTAGGCTTCAACTGGCGAGAGGTATAAGCCACAACTTTCTTCTCTTGCATCAACACTGCGCCAAGACCTTGGAGAGAGGCATCACAAAAGACCTCATACGGTTTGGATTCATCAGGCGGAGTCAGAACTGGAGCAGTGACCAATTTCTCTTTCAAAGTGTTGAAAGCAATGTCACACTCCGGAGACCAAACGTACTTTACGTGCTTCTGGAGAAGATTTGAGAGAGGCTTCGCGATCTTAGAAAAGTTTTCAACGAATCTTCGACAGTAGCTTGCAAGACCGAGGAAACTACGGAGTTGCTTCATGTTCTGAGGAGGTTCCCAATTCACAATTGCAGACACCTTCTCAGGATTCACTGCAATGCCCTTGGCAGAGATGATATGACCAAGATAAAGAACCTCATCGAGCCAAAATTCGCACTTGGAGAACTTGGCGTAGAACTGGTGTTCCCTCAGCTTATCGAGTACCAAACGCATGTGCTTGGCATGATCTTCCTTGTTCTTCGAGAAAACCAGAATGTCGTCGAGATAGACCAAAACAAAGTCATTGGTGTAGGCGTTGAAGATGAAGTTCACCATGCAAGAGAAAGTCGAAGGAGCGTTGACGAGGCCAAAAGACATGACAATGTATTCATATGAACCATAGCTTGTCCTGAAGGCCGTCTTGGGAATATCTTGCTCACGGATTCGAATCTGATGATAACCCATACAGAGATCAAGCTTGGAGAATACTTGGGCACCTTTGAGTTGTTCGAACAGCTCGTTGATGTTGGGAAGTGAGTATTTGTTCTTGATGGTCTTCATATTCAATGGACGGTAATCAACACAAAGTCGGTCCGTTCCATCCTTCTTCTTCACAAAAAGAACACCACAACCCCACGGAGAAGAACTAGGCCGGATGAGACCCATTCTTTCTTGAATATCGAGTTGCTTCTTCAGCTCCTTCAACTCTTCAGGTCCGAGCTTGTGAGGACGCTTGCACATTGGTTCCGTGCCAGGCTCAAGATCAATGATGAATTCAACTGGCCGGTGCGGAGGCATTCCTGGAAGCTCTTCTGGAAAGACGTCTTGATATTCGCAAACGACTGGAATCTGCGAGATAGCATCCAGTTCACCCTTCTCATTGAGAGAAAACAGACGAATGGTATCATCCCGAGCGGCAAAGACAATTACATCCTCAGACGAATGAGTCAATTGAATCTGCCTAGCTGCACAATCAAGCTGAGCCTTGTGCTTAGAAAGCCAATCCATTCTGAGAATAAGATCAATATCCGAGTTACCAAGAACCACCGGAGAAGAAAGGAACTTGTAGTCACCCAACGTGATAGTAACATCTGGGGCAATAGCGCTTGCATTCATGAATTTACCCGGAGAAACAACAGATAACTGTCTAGGCAAATCTTGTAAAGGCAACTCATGCTTAGAAACAAATGGTCTCGAGATGAAACAATGCGATGCACCCGTGTCAAAAAGAACTTTTGCAGGAATATCATTAACAGGAAGGTTACCCATGATGACATCTGACGAATCCTCTGCCTGAGTTGCATTCATCAAGTTGACCTTGGCGGACTTGGTGTTATGCTTGACCATAGCTGTACTTGCCGATCTCACAGGAGGAGTAGGAGGAAGACGCCTCTGGTTGAAGCACTTGTTGGCATAGTGACCCTTCTGTTGGCACTTGTTGCACGTGACCTCTGAAAGCGGACGGTGCTATGGAGCACTCGATCTTGGAGCTTGAGACAAAGTCTTGTTCTGAAAGCCAGGGTTGGGTGGGGGGAAGATCCACCGCCACCTTTGCTCTTCTGCTGATACGGCTGACGGAACAAAGGAGGAGGAAGCCAATACTTCTGTTGCTTGACCACTTGAGTAGAGGAAGAAGGAGTAGCATCTCTGACTCGCTTCTTGGAAGCATCACATCTCAGTTGAGCGGCCTCTTGCTTCAGTGACATGTTGTAGAACTCATCGTACCTCAAGGGCTCAAAGAGAACAAGAGCTAGCTGAATTTCTTCTCTGAGACCACCCCTGAACTGGTATATCATGCTCTTCTCATCAGGGACATCCTGCTTGGCAAAGCGGGCGAGCTTCTGGAACAACTTGTTGTAGTCATAGACAGACAAAGAGCCTTGCTTCAGGTTGCGGAATTCCTCACACTTGCTTTCAACCACGCTCTGAGTAATATGATGAGCTTCGAAGTCTTGACGAAATTCATCCCAGGTAATCACACGTCCTCCTCTGGAATCCTTGTACTGCTGGAACCACTCTGCGGCTTGGTCTTTGAGTTGGAAGGAAGCAAACTTGACAAAGTCCTCAGGCCTGACGTTACTACACTCGAAATGCTTGCACAGATCCACTAGCCAATCGTCAGCATCAGTTGCCTCAACACAATTGCTGAAAGTCTTTGGCCCATTAGCAAGGAATTGGTTGAGTGTAGCAAAGTGATTCTGATTGTTGCCTTGGTTCCCTTGGTTGCCTTGATTCGCTTGATTGCGCTCTTGAAGAATTTGCATGATCAACTGCGTGTTTGCATTGGTTGCGGCCATCACAGCTTGCCATGCCTCCGGAGGAGGTGGAGGTGGTGGCGGATCAGGATTCGGAGTCGTGCGCGTTGGAGGGGCCATCCTGAAGAGGTTGACATCCATTAGCACATTGATAGACAAATATTGAAGCTGAATCCAACGGAATGAAAATTGCAACATATAGTCTTCACATCCGAACAAAATGAACGAATGCATTCCTCTTGAAATGGTCACATATCCATAATTTGAGAAGCCACTTAGAATTTAGGTAGAGAAATAAATCAACAAGGTACAGATAAAGAACGAATACTCGGTAAGAAATCCCAATCTCAAACCAAATATCCGTGGAAGAAGAACTAGAGCTACAAGAATTCCCACCTATGAAACTCCCGAACCTTTCCAGTTATGCAATCAGGTGTTGGGGATACAGGGGAAGCATAATATCTCACCCAAATCTAGCAAATCCTACATCCAGCTGTATCCATCCTTCAACACATAACCAAGAAAACTTCGGAAACCATCTACCTCAACCTTCGAAAAGCATCCGTTATACAAGTTATGGCGATACTCCCGAACTCCCGCCCCAGTACTGGGTGGCATCGAGGTTATCTCACCAACGAACTGCATAAAAGAGATTTTCGATGTCGGCGTACTAAACTCAGGTATTCCAGAAATGCAACAATAAAATTGTGACGACAACACCTCGGAGCTCAACTCCCCGGGACACTGCCACAAAACCCCTGACAGGAGGCACCAAGACAATGTTCTCGTCACAAAACCATCGGAACGATTCCAAGATACCCGCGTGATCCTAAATTTTTTTTTTAGTGAAATTTGAGAAGAGAAGAGTCAAAACTCCATGTCAGGATGCCTTACCAGAGCGATGAGGAGACTGGGAAGTAAAAAGAATTCCTAAACTCTCCGATATATAATTCCTAAATGACTCAAAACATTTTTCTAGACACAACTCGGCTGCTAAAAACGATCAATCAGTGGGGGCTCCTAAGGTCGGGGAAGGCTCTGATTACCAACTTGTAACGCCCTCGATGCGGCTATATCTCCCACGTGTCGAGGCACGACTTAGAGGCATAACCGCATTCAAAGCAATGTCGCAAGTTAGGCAATCCTCACAACATCCCATTTAATATAGATAATAAAAGGGGAGATAACATAGTTGGCTTACACTCGCCACGTCAATCAAAGTACATAAATAGCATTACAACATTCAAACACTCATGGCCCGACTACAGCGCCAAAATAAAAGACAACCCAACATGCGACACGGTCCCGATCACCCCAACTGGGCACCACTACTGATCATCAGGAAAAGAAACATAGCATCATTGAGAGTCCTCGTCGAACTCCCACTTGAGCTCAAGCGCGCCATATGGAGCGGAATCATCAGGCCCTGCATCTGGTGTAATAGTAATCTGTGAGCCACAGGGACTCAGCAATCTCGCACCCTCGCGATCAAGACTATTTAAGCTTAATAGGTAAGGCAAGGTAAATATATGTGGAGCTGCAGCAAGCGACTAGCATATATGGTGGCTATCCTGTTCGCAAAAGAGAGCGAGAAGAGGAGGCAAAGCGCGAACAAATAATCTAGAGGACAATCCTGCGGCAAGCATTACTCCAACACCGTGTCCACTTTCCGGACTCCGCCGAAAAGAGGCCATCACGGTAACTCACACAGTTGATTCATTTTAATTAAGTTAAGGTTCAAGTTATCTACAACCGGACATTAACAAATTTCCATCTGCCCATAACCGCGGGCGCGGCTTTCGAAAGTTCAAATTCCTGCAGGGGAGTCCCAACTTAGCCCATGACAAGCTCTCACGGTCAACGAAGGAATAGACCTCCTCCCGAGACGTTCCGATCAGACTCGGTACCTCGGTTCTTCAAGACACTTCGACAGGTTAAAACAAAACCAGCAATAGCGCCCGAATGTGCCGACAATTCCCGATAGGAGCTGCACATATCTCATTCTCAGGGCACACTCAGATGAGCCAGACATCGGGTAGGCCAGCCCAGAGTTGCCCCTGGTAGCCCCGGACATCGCTCGGTTGGACCAACACTCAGAGGAGCATTGGCCCGGGGGGGTTTAAATAAGATGACCCTCAGGCTCTGGAAACCCAAGGGAAAAAGAGGCTAGGTGGCAAATGGTAAAACCAAGGTTGGGCATTGCTAGAAAAGCTTTAATCAAGGCGAACTATCAAGGGGTTCCCATTATAACCCAACCGCGTAAGGAACGCAAAATCCAGGAACATAACACCGATATGACAGAAACTAGGGCGGCAAGAGTGGAACAAAACACTAGGAGAGAGGCCAAGCCTTCCACCCTTTACCAAGTATATAGATGCATTAAGATAACAAGATAATATAATGATATCCCAACAAGTAAATAATGTTCCAACAAGAAACGGTCTCCAATCTTCACCTGCAACTAGCAACGCTATAAGAGGGGCTGAGCAAAGAAGTAACATAGCCAATCAACGGTTTGCTAGGACAATGTGGGTTAGAGGTTTGACATGGCAATTTGGGAGGCTTGAAAGCAAGTGGTAGGCATCGAAGCATGACATAGCAAAAGAGCGAGCATCTAGCAAAGCTAAGATAGTAGTGATTTCGAGGGTATGATCATCTTGCCTGCAAAGTTGTCAGAGTTGACTGGATCCTCAAAAGCAAACTCAACGGGCTCCTCGTTAGCGAACTTGTCTCCCGGCTCTACCCAAACAAGACAAACAAGCAACAAGGACACAATCAACCACGTGCAAAGATCAAACAATATGATGCAAACATGGTATGCTATGCAGGATGCGATATGTGATGCATATGCAAGATTTCACAAGGAATGCATGAACCTGGCCTCAGCTTGGAAAACCAAGTGTGCCGCTGGAAAGATGAGATGAAATCGCTTGAAAACGATATAAAGATCACCGGAATCGGAGTTACGGTTTGGAAATGGCAAGCAATTCAAATATGAACATGTTCTGCGATTTACAGCAAGTAGCCATCTAAATGCAACAAGATGAACATGCTACAGCACCCAAACATGGCATCAAAATACATGGCAGGGATCCATTCAAGATGCTTAACAAAAGTCTAGCACTGAGCTACGGCCAATTCATCCATTAACAGGTTCAAACAAGCATGGCAAAAATGCATTTGGCAAACAGATTTCAGACTTAGTGAAATTAACACTTGTCTGGAATTTCATATCAGATAGCACACTTTGGAGCAACAAAACTACATGCTACAGGACCTGAACATGGAAAAGTAAAGCATGGCATGGAGCTACTCAAAGAGCTTAACAAAAGTTCCTTAGTGACCTTGAGCCAAAAGGGATCATAAAATACATTTGCAAGCATGTGAACATGGCAAAAACATAATCAGTTCTCAGACTTAGTGAAAACTGGAGCATGCTGAAAACAGATATCAAGTAGGCATGTTTACGAGCTCGATGCACTCACTACAGAGCAAGTCATGATAAGCAAAGCATACACCCATCAAGAATACACAAAATGCAAGCTAGACATGTCAAGAACAATAACATAGCATGCACGGATCAACTACAACATCCTCGGCAAAATTGCTAACAAGTAGACAATCTCCCCAGATTCACGAAATGACAAAAGTAGAGCTCGATTGACTCAAGCTAGGGTGCTCCATAATTGCAAACAAAGACATGGATGGATAGAGCACTACAAGATTAACAAAACATCCTTACTGATCATCCTCAAAAGAGGCATGGATCACTAGGAAACAACATGAACATATGGCCATATGAGATAAACAGTCCAAGGACTTTGTGGAAATGCTAAGTCCCTGAAATCAGCATTAACGAATGCACCACTTTGCAAGCTTGTGCTAGTCACCACACACATCACAAAAATACATGGGTTGCACCTCTGGAAAGATGGCAAAACATATAACAAAACACATGTAGAGCTCATGGGCATATCATGCACACAATAATCATGGCAAAAATGACAAATATCTAAATGGAGCAGCAGATCTAACAATTATCTCAAATAGCACTCTTCTAACAGCATTTCGGGCATCAAGATGAACTCAAATGAAAATGATGGAATGAGATGAAATGATGTGCTCTCTGAGACGAACATTTTGATATGCTATATGCCCAAAACGGATCTACGGATGCAAAGTTATAGCACGGTGAACAAGGGCATATGGATCTGAGAATTTGAGGACTTAGTAGAAATTCACCACCCGCGGATCTAGGGTTCCTCGCGGCATGCAACCTGAGGTAAATTCCGGCGAGGTCGCCGCGGCTTCGGCGAGCCCGATGGCGCGGCGGGGAGGCAGGGGAGAGTGGATCCGGCCTCCTCCGGCCGGATCCGGCGGCGAGGAGGTGTCCGGCCACTGCGGGGTGGCGAGGAGGTGCGGGGACGGGTCCGGCGACGAGCGGCGGACGGTGGACGGTGGACGGTGGCCGAGGCGGAGAGGCGGCGGCGGCGGCTCGTCGGCGTCGGGGAAGGAGAAGGGCGCGGGCGGCGGGCGGATCTGGCCCGCGGGAGGCGGCGGCTCGGGCTGGGGGGGCGCCTGGGCCCGACGGGCCGGCGAAGTGGGCGCGGGCGCTGGCCATGTGGCGCTCCCGGAGTGGCTAGCGGGGGGAGCGGACAATGTCCGTCGGCGCGGATTTTGTCCGGCGTGGCGCGGTGGAGAGGAGCTAGGTTTTTGGGAGGAAGGAGAAAGGAGATTTTCGGGGGGTTCTTTATATAGAGGTAGAGGGAGCTAGGAGTGTCCAAATGAGGTGCGGTTTTCGGCCACGCGATCGTGATCGAACGCTCTAGATGATGGAGAGGGTTTTGGGCCAAATTGGAGGGGTGTTGGGCTGCAACACACACGAGGCCTTTTCGGTCCCTCGGTTAACCGTTGGAGCATCAAACGAAGTCCAAATGGTACGAAACTTGACAGGCGGTCTACCGATAGTAAACCAAGGCCGCTTGCCAAGTCTCGGTCCAATCCGGAAATGTTTAATCCCCACACACGAAAGAAAGGTAGAAATGACCACCGGAGGAGAACGAAGCGCCGGAATGCAAAACGGACAACGGGGAAAATGCTCAAATGCATGAGATGAACACGTATGCAAATGCAATGCACATGATGACATGATATGAGATGCATGACAACGATAACAACACACGGAGACAAAAACCCGAACCCGAGAAAATAAAATAACTTAACGCCGGAAATGGCAAGAGTTGGAGTACATATTAGGTAAATTACATCCGGGGTGTTACAGCCGGGCACCCCATAGACACACAAGTTGACAGTTGTCTTAGCCGTGTGCGGTGCCCCCCTCCACAGATTTCCACCTCGGTCATATCGTTGTAGTGCTTAGGTGAAGCCCTGCATCGGTAACTTCATCATCACCGTCATCACGCCGCCGTGCAGACGAAACTCTCCCTCGGCCTCAACTGGATCAAGCGTACAAGGGATGTCATCGAGCTGAACGTGTGCAGATCGCGGAGGTGGCGCGCGTTCAGTACTTGGATCGGTTGGATCGCGAAGACGTTCGACTACATCAACTGCATTACTAAATGCTTCTGCTTTCGGTCTACAAGGGTACTTGGACACACTCTCTCCCCGCTCGTTGCTATGCATCACCTAGATGGATCTTGCGTGTGCGTAGATTTTTTTTAAATTACTGTGTTCCTCAACACGCGCACCAGCCGCAGGGTCCCCCGCTGCGCGACAGGCACGGACGTCGGGTTGGCAGCTTGTCGGGCGCTATGGCGAACTAGAGCAGGCGCGGCCCAAGTCTTGGGCGGGGCCGACGAACGGCGCACCGGCGCATCCGACACCAATGGCGGCTTGGTGGCTTGGAAGAGGCGCAGCGGGGCAGCGGCCGGGTCTGAAACCTCGCCCTCTGCACCAAGCTGGAGGCAGCAGACCTGCTGGGTGATGGCCCCCAGCTGCATCTCCACCGCCGTGGGGCGGGCCGGCTCCTTGCGACTGAGAAGGCCCACCGCAGCGCTTGGGCCGGCCAGGGTTGGGCCGAAGGCGTCTGGAAAGCCCGCGGCCGCCGCATTGGTGCCGTTGACTTGGTTGTTGAACTCCAGAGGGGCCGACATAGCAGCCGCCACATGGGCCTCCAGCTCAGTAGCCATGTAGTCGAAGGGGGGTGGTTGCGGGAGCTGGCTCTTGGCGCCGGCGAAGAAGTCGGCGATCGGGTCGGGTACTGGTGCAGCATAAGCGGGCGATGGTGGGGGCAGGGGACGCGGTTCTTGGAGTAGACTGGCCCCCGCGCCCGCAGCATGGCAGCAGCCGGAGTTATGGCGGCCCCACGAGCTCTCCGTGCAACGCTGCCTAGGGGGAGCAATTGCGACGTCGAGAAGAGCCCTCCTGCTCTGCCATCTTCTCCTTTCCGGCGCGGCTCCGACCAAGGAGCGTGTCCTTCCAGGACCTGCGCCCACCCTGATCCTCTTCATCGTCGTCCTTTCGGCCACCACCACCACGGGGGGCGCCACGGCATCCCATGTCCGCGAGCACGGCGAGTTGGCGGTGGTGGTGCGGCTCGCGCTGGCCATCCTCCACCCCCTTCTTCCGAGAGCCGGCGGGGATGATCCGCGGCATGGGATTGTCGTCGTCATCGGAGTCCAAGGAGGGCAGACCGCTCTGCGCCGAGCGAGGCGACCGTGGCTCATAGGGGGGCCGGTCCTCGATGCGGTCCACATGGATGAGGACGTCATGGCGGCTTCCGGAAGGTGGCGCGGCGACGACACGGCCGAGCGGAGAGAAGCCCAACATCTCCTCCATGCGGCCTGTCCCACGCTCGATCAGCCAAAATGTGTGCTTGGTCGGGATGAGACCCACGTCCCAAACCCACACCCAGCAGGCGATGCTCTTGGTGTGGCTGCGCTCGAAGGTGCGGCTGTCGAGGCGGTCTACGCGGCAACCAAGAGCCTCTTCGGCCCCTTTGATGGACCAGAAGTGCTGCGGCATCTTCTCGATGACCACCCTGACATGGTAGTTGAAGGTCTGAACCACCACGTGGTCGTCTTCGTGCCAGCGCTTGATGAAGAACTTGGCGCCATCGACCGTCAGCGACCCCAGCTTGACGACTTGGTCCCGATGGATCGGCAGATCGAAGATGATGAGGTAGTCCTCCGGGTCATGGCTGGTGATCCGCACCAGGTGCGGTGGGATGCGCAACCGAGCCTCAAGTTCCTACCCGACCGCCATGGCGCTGGAGGTCCACCGCGCATCCGCCGCCGTGAGCAACACCACCTGGTGCTTGAGGACGAAGGTGGCGTGCTCCAAAGCAGGGGTGGACATCTGTAGCGACCCGACCCGAATGGATCAAGTCTACTGTGCTCCGGTGTCATCCCTGGATCAGTAATGCTGACACCACACAGTACATTGAAGGATTTATAGCAGAGTGGCAATCACACACTTATTACATCGATGTCTCCGAAGAGAACTTATAACAATAATATGGCTTAAGGCCATCTAATATCGATAACAGCGGAAGACTTGGAAGATAAATGGGTCCATCAACTCCAACGGCATCACTGAGTATAGAACCACGACCTAAAAGCACCTTATTCGTCATCTGAAAAGTCTGCAACATTAACATTGCAGCCCGAAAACGGGTCAGCACATGGAATATGCTGGCAAGGTAACACATAGAGAGTAATGGAATGAAACAGCTATACTATATGCATATTTGGCTGGTGGAAAGCTCTATGGTTACTGTTTTGCGTAAAGCAAAATTTTCCCTACTGCAAAGGAATAACTTTTATTTAACTATCAAGGTGGTTGTTAAACATTGAGAATGGTTGACAGCATTCTCAATCCCAATTAAAAATAATTAAAACCCAACAATATTAATTAGAAGTAACATGTTGAGATTCACATGATATTCAAATACTAGATACTCAAGATTGTCCATAACCGGGGACACGGCTAATCATGATTAGTTTATTACACTCTGCAGAGGTTTGCGCACTTTTCCCCACAAGACTCGATCGCCTCCGTTGGTTTTCTCGCACTACTGGTGTTTGAGAAACGGATGACCGAGACATAGTCTTTCAGAAGCGCTAGCACCTTACGATGGAGTAGACCGTACCACCTACATCCCCTACATCATCTAGTCTACCCCTGTAAGAGTTCGCACGACTTAGTCAACTATGCCAGAGCCCATATTGGCTTGTGGCTGCACACGTAAGTATTTAGTATGAAAGATCTTATGATCCCTTTGAGCCTGGGTGGCGATCGAAAATAAAACAGGCAAGTCCTGATAGACATCAGGTGCCTCAGTCCACCCAGATGTGTGTTTAAGTTGCCACCTTAGATAAACCATTAAAATTATCAATCTCACATCTGTCATGGATATCACTCACCCAATCCACGTCTACTAGCATAGCATGGCATAATAAGTAAACGTAGAAGTAACTCCCAAAGGTTTCATAATAAACAGGTAATAGGTACTACCTCATCTACTTCCCATCCCACAATTTAATTAGATCCTAATCATGCAATGTGTGAGGATGGATCTAATGCAATAAAACTGGGTTGTAGAAAAGGTATGATCAAAGTGTTACTTGCCTTGCTGATGATCCGCGAGTCCTAGAGATTCGAAGTAACAGGCGGCGCAATCCGGGTAATCTATCGCAGACAAACAACAAGCATACAATAAGTACTCATCCAATGCACAGGTAAAACTCGAACAAGAGATCAAACCAAATAGTTCAACTTAAGAACTCCGGTTGCAAAGAAAGAACGAACCGAATGAAACAACGGAAAACAAACGGCGGAAGAAAACAACTCGGTTCTAGCAAGTTGAAACTAGGTCAAATTTTACCATAGCAAAAACTGTTTTAAGTTGATTAGTCGGAACGGCAGTTTCGAAACGAAACTCCAGGCGCTTGAATCACCTGATTCCGATAAACGAGCGAGAAGATAGACTAGAAAGAAGATCGGATCTGAGATCGCGATCGCGGAATAAATCCGACGAAAGAAAAAGAAGAACGGTTGAACGAACGGACATTCGTTAACCTAGAAGAATCCGGTGATCACGTTCGTTAGGACGAACGGTCCGGCGAACGGTCTCTAGGCAAGTAAATCGGAAAAGAAAACGAATCCGATCTAGGGTTTCGGAAAAGAGAACCGAACGAAAAACCGATCTAGAAAACCAGAACGGTTTAGAGAAGAACCGGAACGAATTAGAAGAAAACCGATCCGTGGAAAAGAAAGAGATGCGGCGCGGTACCTCCAGCGAGGTTTCTGGCGAGGGGCTCCGGCATCGGCGAGCAAGGGCGGCGGCGGCGGTGAGCAAGGGCGGCGGCGGCGCTAGGGCAAGGGGGCGGCGGGGCACTAGGGCGGCGGCGGTGAAGCAGGGCGGCGGCGCGGGGCAAGGGGCGCGGTGGTGGCTTGGGGCTTGGGGTTTTGGTGTGGGATTAGAGGGGGGTGCTTGGGTATTTATATTGGTGAGGGGAGAGGAGACTTGGGGTAGGGGGCAAGAAAAAGAGGAGGAAAAAGAGTAGGAGAGGGAGATTGGAAAAAAAAGGCAATCGGAGTCCAACTAGGACTCCTAGGCGGCGGCGGCCTTGGCGCCTGCCTGCGCCAGGCGCGCGGCGCGGTGGGGAGGGGCTTGACCCGGCCGGCTGCTGGCTTGGGCCTTTGCCCAGGCGCGCTGAATTTTTTTTTAAACGGTTACGCGCGCAGAAAAAAACAGAAAAGAGAACTAAACGAACTCCAAAACTTCTAAAGTAAATATTCCCCGACTCCTAAAAATGAGTCGAACAAAATAAACTTTTCTCGGGACCTAGAATGCAATTTTTGAAAACACGCATTTTTCCTTATCCAAATAAAAAGGCAAATGAAACTCCGACAAATCCAATGGTCCTCTTTTCGAAATTTGAGAAAGCTCAAATATGAAAATGACGAAATCTCCAACTCTCTCCGAGGGTCCTTGAGTTGCGTGAAATTTCTAGGATCGACAAAATGCAAGAAAATATGATATGCATGATGATCTAGTGTATAACATTCCAAATTGAAAATTTGGGATGTTACAAACCTACCCCCCTTAAGATGAATCTCGCCCTCGAGATTCGGGTTGGCTAGAAAATAGGTGAGGGTGGTCCTTGAGCAAATCTTCTTCTCTCTCCCAGCTGGCTTCATCTTCCGAGTGGTGGTTCCACTGAACTTTACAAAACTTGATAACCTTGCTGCGGGTAACTCTTCTGGCATAATCGAGAATCTTGACTGGTTTCTCTTCATACGTTAAGTCGTCCTTCAACTGAATCGCTTCCAATGGCACGGTATCTCTTAACGGTACCTCCGCCATCTCGGCGTGACATTTCTTCAGCTGAGACACATGGAATACATCATGAACTCCTGACAGTCCCTCTGGTAATTCCAACTTATACGCGACTTCTCCCATATGTTGCAAGATCTTACATGGTCCAACGAAACACGGTGCTAATTTTCCCTTAACTCCAAAGCGCTTAACTCCTCGAAGTGGGGATACTCGGAGATACACCCTGTCTCCGGTTTTGTAAACTGTCTCCTTGCATTTAGCATCTGTGTAGCTCTTCTGCCTGGACTGGGCTACCTTGAGCCTATCGCGAATCAACTTAACTTTCCGTTCAGACTCCTTAATCAAATCTGGTCCAAAGAACTGACGGTCTCCAACTTCGTCCCATGACAACGGTGTCCTGCACCTCCTTCCGTACAAAGCTTCGAAAGGTGCCATCTTCAAACTGGTTTGGTAACTGTTGTTATACGAAAATTCTGCATACGGCAAGTTATCGTCCCAACTAGATCCATAATCTAGTGCACAAGCTCTCAGCATATCTCCCAAAATCTGATTGACTCTCTCGGTCTGTCCATCTGTCTGCGGATGAAAAGCGGTGCTGAACTCTAGCCTGGTTCCTAAAGTCTCATGCAACTGATTCCAAAACTTTGAGGTAAACTGGGTTCCTCTGTCTGATACAATACTCCTTGGAACTCCATGCAAACAAATGATCCTAGTCATGTATATCTTTGCCAACTTAGCACTGGTGTAAGTGGTCTTGACTGGAATGAAATGTGCTACCTTCGTCAAATGATCAACTACTACCCATATCGAGTCATATCCTGCCTTCGTCCTGGGCAGTCCTGTGATAAAATCCATGCCTATCTTATCCCACTTCCATTCGGGTATCGGCAATGGTTGCAACAATCCGGCTGGCTTCTGATGTTCTGCCTTTACTCTATGACATACGTCACAAACTGCTACATATGCTGCAATATCCTTCTTCATTCCGGTCCACCAGAATGTCTCCTTCAAATCCAAATACATCTTGGTATTTCCTGGGTGAATCGAATATGGTGAATCGTGTGCCTCTTGTAGAATCAACTTCCTGATCTCCGGGTCATTCGGCACATAAACACGGTCCTCAAACCATAGGGTATCGTGCTCATCCTCACGAAATCCCTTTGCTTTTCCTTTGCTTAGTTTCTCCTTTATAGCAGCAATCTCCTTGTCAGATTTCTGAGCTTCTCTGATTTTATCCATCAATGTTGACTGAATCTCCAATGCTGCTACATAGCCTTTCGGAACCATCTCTAAACTTAGTTCACGAAGGTTTTCTACTAACTCCTTGGGTATTTCTCCCGTCATCAACGTATTGACATGGCTCTTGCGGCTCAATGCGTCAGCTACTACATTAGCTTTACCGGGATGGTAATGCAATCTCATGTCATAATCCTTGATGAGCTCCAACCATCTCCTTTGTCTGAGATTCAACTCCTTCTGCATGAAAATGTACTTCAAACTCTTGTGATCCGTGTACACCTCACAATGATTTCCAATGAGGAAATGTCTCCATGTCTTCAATGCATGCACTATGGCTGCTAACTCCAAATCATGCGTGGCGTAATTCAACTCATGGGGCTTCAGTTGTCGTGAAGCATACGAAACAACTCTCCCTTCCTGCATAAGCACTGCTCCAAGTCCTCGACGTGAAGCGTCGCAATACACCTCATAATCCTTGGTCTGATCTGGCAAAATCAATACCGGTGAGGTAACCAATCGTTTCTTCAACTCCTGGAAACTAGCCTCACATTCCTCAGTCCATTTGAACTTGGTATCCTTCTTCAACAACTCCATCATTGGCTTTGCAATCTTTGAAAAGTTCTCAATGAATCTCCGGTAGTATCCTGCGAGTCCAAGAAAACTCCGGATCTCTCCAACTATCGTTGGTGCTTCCCATTCGGTTACGGTCTCAACCTTTGCGGGGTCAACTGCTATCCCTTCTCCGGATATAACGTGTCCGAGGAATCCAACTTCCTTCAACCAAAACTCACATTTGCTAAACTTGGCATATAACTGATGTTCCCTTAGCTTCTCCAATACCAAACGCAAATGTTCCTTATGCTCTTCTTCATTCTTCGAATAAACCAGGATATCATCAATGAACACTACGACGAACTTGTCCAGAAACTCCATAAACACTTTGTTCATCAGGTTCATAAAATAGGCAGGCACGTACTCAATCCAAATGACATAACGGTATACTCGTACAACCCATATCTCGTGGTGAATGTTGTCTTAGGTATGTCCTGCTCTCGAATCTTCAACTGGTGGTACCCTGATCGCAAATCGATCTTGGAAAACACTTTAGCTCCTTGCAAATGATCAAACAGATCATTTATCATTGGCAGTGGGTACTTGTTCTTGATGGTTACTTCATTCAATCCTTGATAATCAACAACCATCCTTAATGATCCATCCTTCTTCTCCACTAGAAGTACGGGTGATCCCCAAGGCGAAGAACTTGGGCGAATGTAACCCTTCTCCAATAACTCCTTAATCTAATTCTTAATTTCTACCAAATCCTTTGCTGGCATCCGGTATGGTCTCTTTGATATTGGGCCTATACCTAGCAACAACTCAATCAGAAACTCAATGTCTCTATCCGGTGGCATGCCTGGCAATTCTTCAGGAAATACATCAAGAAAATCCTTTACCACTAGTACTTCCTCCTGCACAACTCCTGTTAGGCAGTTTACTTGTGTCCTATTTGGCACATGCCGGGATACATACTTGATCCTTCTTCCTTCTGGCGTTGTAAGCAAAATTGACTTACTAGCACAATCGATGTTTCCTCCATACATCGATAACCAATCCATGCCTAATATCACATCCAATCCTTGAGATTCCAATACTATTAGGTCTGAGGGAAAAACATAGTTACCAATCCTTAATGGTAACCTGGGGTCACGTCTCGGAGGCATCTGAGGGTTTAGAAAAGAAGAGATATAAGAATAGAATGAGGTCTAAAGAGAAAACACTACCCCAATGCACCTGAGCAAATTCACACAAAATCACTTCATTCAATTCAAACAAGGGCTTACAATCGATCTAGCTATCGCAAAAGTGCTCGAACTATAGTGTATACATGGGGGGAAATACTACTAATATTTGGTGGCCATCTAAAAATTTGAACCGGTGGAAGACTCCATGATGTCCGCTCCAGCTTCGTCTTCAAAGTCGGGTTCACTTGGATCCGAATCGGTGTCATCGATGATGATGTAGTTATCCGGACATGTGACGTACTCGTCTTCCTTCCTGGATGCTAACTCCCTCTTGAGTTCTTCAATCTCCTGCTTAAGATCGCAGTTGTGTCTTGCTAGAGCTACGATCTCGTCCATGTAGTCCTTGCGTGTAGCCTTCAGTTCTCCTTCTAGCTCGATGATCCTTGCCTTCGCATTCTTCAACTCTATCATATCATTGTGTTGGGGAACGTTGCAGAAAACAAAAAATTTCCTACTCGTTTCACCAAGATCCATCTAGGAGTTCATCTAGCAACGAGTCATCAGATGCATCTACATACCTTTGTAGATCGCGTGCGGAAGCGTTCAAAGAACGGGGATGATGTAGTCGAACACGACGTGATCCAAATCACCGATGACCGAGTGCCGAACGGACGGCACCTCCGCGTTCAACACACGTACGGGACGGGAGACGTCTCCTCCTTCTTGATCTAGCAAGGGGGAAGGAGAGGTTGATGATGATCCAGCAGCACGACGGCGTGGTGGTGGATGCAGGGCGTCACAGTAGCAGGGCTTTGCCTATACTACGCGAGAGAGAGACGTAACAGGGAGAGAGAGGTGCACCAAAAGCCGTAGCCTCAAGTTCCTCCTCTCCCCCACTATATATAGGGGTGCCAAAGGGGGGGCACCGACCCTAGGAGATGGATCCCCTAGGGGGGGCGGCGGCCAAGGGTGGGGGTCTTGCCCCCCAAGGCAAGGGGGCGCCCCCCCTTTAGGGTTTCCCCTAACCCTAGGCGCATGGGCCCTTAGGGGTGGCGCCCCAGCCCACTAAGGGCTGGGTTCCTTCCCACTTCAGCCCATGGGGCCCTCCGGGATAGGTGGCCCCACCCAGTGGACCCCCGGGACCCTTCCGGTGGTCCCGGTAACCCCGAAACTTGTCCCGATGGCCGAAACAGCACTTCCTATATATAATTCTTTACCTTCGGACCATTCCGGAACTCCTCGTGACGTCCGGGATCTCATCCGGGACCCCGAACAACATTCGGGTTACTGCATATACATATCTTCACAACCCTAGCATCACCGAACCTTAAGTGTGTAGACCCTACGGGTTCGGGAGACATGTAGACATGACCGAGACGACTCTCCGGTCAATAACCAACAGCGGGATCTAGATACCCATGTTGGCTCCCACATGCTCCACGATGATCTCATCGGATGAACCACGATGTCGAGGATTCAATCAACCCCGTATGCAATTCCCTTTGTCAATCGATATATTACTTGCCCGAGATTCGATCGTCGGTATCCCAATACCTCGTTCAATCTCGTTACCGGCAAGTCACTTTACTCGTACCGTAATGCATGATCCCGTGACCAGACACTTGTTCACTTTGAGCTCATTATGATGATGCATTACCGAGTGGGCCCAGTGATACCTCTCCGTCATACGGAGTGACAAATCCCAGTCTTGATCCGTGTCAACCCAACAGACACTTTCGGAGATACCCGTAGTCTACCTTTATAGTCACCCAGTTACGTTGTGACGTTTGGTACACCCAAAGCACTCCTACGATATCCGGGAGTTACACGATCTCATGGTCTAAGGAAAAGATACTTGACATTGCAAAACTCTAGCAAACGAACTATACGATCTTTATGCTATGTTTAGGATTGGGTCTTGTCCATCACATCATTCTCCTAATGATGTGATCTCGTTATCAATGACATCTTATGTCCATAGCCAGGAAACCATGACTATCTGTTGATTAACGAGCTAGTCAACTAGAGGCTTACTAGGGACATGTTGGTGTCTGTTATTCACACATGTATTACGATTTCCGGATAACACAATTATAGCATGAATAAAGACAATTATCATGAACAAGGAAATATAATAATAATGCTTTTATTATTGCCTCTAGGGCATATTTCCAACAGTCTCCCACTTGCACTAGAGTCAATAATCTAGTTACATTGTGATGAATCGAACACCCATGGAATTCTGGTGTTGATCATGTTTTGCCCTAGGGAGAGGTTTAGTCAACGGATGTGCTACATTTAGGTCCGTATGTATGTTACAAATATCTATGTCTCCATCCTGAACATTTTCATGAATGGAGTTGAAGCGACGCTTGATGTGCCTTGTCTTCTTGTGAAACCTGGGCTCCTTGGCAAGTGCAATAGCTCCAGTGTTGTCACAGAAGAGCTTGATCGGCCCCGGCGCATTGGGTATGACTCCGAGGTCGGTGATGAGCTCCTTCACCCAAATTGCTTCATGTGCTGCCTCCGAGGCTGCCATGTACTCTGCTTCACACATAGATCCCGCTACGACGCTCTGCTTGCAACTGCACCAGCTTACTGCCCCACCATTCAAAATATACACGTATCCGGTTTGTGACTTTGAGTCATCCAGATCTGTGTCGAAGCTAGCGTCGACGTAACCCTTTACGACGAGCTCTTCGTCACCTCCATAAACGAGAAACATCTCCTTAGTCCTTTTCAGGTACTTCAGGATATTCTTGACCGCTGTCCAGTGTTCCTTGCCGGGATTACTTTTGTACCTTCCTACCAAACTTACGGCAAGGTTTACATCAGGTCTGGTACACAGCATGGCATACATAATAGAACCTATGGCTGAGGCATAGGGGATGACACTCATCTCTTCTATTTCTTCTGCCGTGGTCGGACTTTGAGCCGAGCTCAATTTCATACCTTGTAACACAGGCAAGAACCCCTTCTTAGATTGATCCATATTGAACTTCTTCAATATCTTATCAAGGTATGTGCTTTGTGAAAGACCTATGAGGCGTCTCGATCTATCCCTATAGATCTTGATGCCTAATATATAAGCAGCTTCTCCAAGGTCCTTCATTGAAAAACTCTTATTCAAGTAGGCCTTAATGCTGTCCAAGAGTTCTATATCATTTCCCATCAAAAGTATGTCATCTACATATAATATGAGAAATGCTACAGAGCTCCCACTCACTTTCTTGTAAACGCGGGCTTCTCCATAAGTCTGCGTAAACCCAAACGCTTTGATCATCTCATCAAAGCGAATGTTCCAACTCCGAGATGCTTGCACCAGCCCATAAATCAAGCGTTGGAGCTTGCACACTTTGTCAGCATTCTTAGGATCGACAAAACCTTTCGGCTGCATCATATACAATTCTTCCTTAAGGAAACCATTAAGGAATGCCGTTTTGACGTCCATTTGCCATATTTCATAATCGTAAAACGCGGCAATTGCTAACATGATTCGGACGGACTTTAGCTTCGCTACCGGTGAGAAAGTCTCATCGTAGTCAACCCCTTGAACTTGTCGATAACCCTTAGCGACAAGCCGAGCTTTATAGATGGTCACATTACCATCCGCGTCTGTCTTCTTCTTAAAGATCCATTTATTCTCTATGGCTCGCCGTTCAACGGGCAAGTCAGTCAAAGTCCATACTTCGTTTTCATACATGGATCCTATCTCGGATTTCATGGCTTCTAGCCATTTGTCGGAATCCGGGCCCGCCATCGCTTCTTCATAGTTCGAAGGTTCACCGTTGTCTAACAACATGATTTCCAACATAGGGTTGCCGTACCATTCTGGTGTGGAACGTGTCCTTGTGGACCTTCGAAGTTCAGTAGCAACTTGATCAGAAGTTTCATGATCATCATCATTAACTTCCTCTCTAGTCGGTGCAGGCACCTCAGGAACATTTTCTTAAGTTGCGCCATTTTCCGGTTCAAGAGGTAACACTTCATCAAGTTCTACTTTCCTCCCACTTACTTCTTTCGAGAGAAACTCTTTCTCTAGAAAGGATCCATTCTTGGCAACAAAGATCTTGCCTTCGGATCTGAGGTAGAAGGTATACCCAATAGTTTCTTTTGGGTATCCTATGAAGACGCATTTTTCTGACTTGGGTTCGAGCTTTTCAGGTTGAAGTTTCTTGACATAAGCATCACATCCCCAAACTTTCAGAAACGACAACTTAGGTTTCTTCCCAAACCATAATTCAAACGGTGTCGTCTCAACGGATTTTGACGGAGCCCTATTTAAAGTGAATGCAGCAGTCTCTAAAGCATAGCCCCAAAAAGATAGCGGTAGATCGGTAAGAGACATCATAGATCGCACCATATCTAATAGAGTGCGATTACGACGTTCGGACACACCGTTACGCTGAGGTGTTCCAGGCGGCGTGAGTTGTGAAACTATTCCACATTTTCTTAAGTGTGTGCCAAATTCATGACTCAAGTATTCTCCTCCACGATCTGATCGTAGAAACTTGATTTTCCTGTCACGTTGATTCTCAACCTCACTCTGAAATTCCTTGAACTTTTCAAAGGTTTCAGACTTGTGTTTCATTAAGTAAATATATCCATATCTACTCAAATCATCAGTGAGGGTGAGAACATAACAATAGCCACTGCGAGCCTCAACACTCATTGGACCGCACACATCAGTATGTATGATTTCCAATAAGTTGGTTGCTCACTCCATTGTTCCTGAGAACGGAGTCTTGGTCATTTCACCCATAAGGCATGGTTCGCACGTGTCAAATGATTCATAATCAAGAGACTCTAAAAGTCCATCTGCATGGAGCTTCTTCATGCGTTTGACACCTATGTGACCAAGGCGGCAGTGCCACAAGTATGTGGGACTATCATTATCAACCTTACATCTTTTGGTACTCACACTATGAACATGTGTATCATTACGTTCGAGATTCATAAAGAATAAACAATTCACCATAGGAGCATGACCATAAAACATATCTCTCATATAAATAGAACAACCATTATTCTCGGATTTAAATGAGTAGCCATCTCGAATTAAACGAGATCCCGATACAATGTTCATGCTCAAAGCTGGTACTAAATAACAATTATTGAGGTTTAAAACTAATCCCGTAGGTAAATGAAGAGGTAGCGTGCCGACGGCGATCACATCGACTTTGGAACCATTCCCGACGCGCATCGTCACCTCGTCCTTCGCCAGTCTCCGTTTATTCCATAGTTTCCTGCTGTGAGTTACAAATGTGAGCAACTGCACCGGTATCAAATACCCAAGAGCTACTACGATTACTGGTAAGGTACACATCAATTACATGTATATCACATATACCTTTTGTTTTGCCGGCCTTCTTATCTGCTAAGTACTTGGGGCAGTTCCGCTTCCAGTGACCGCTTCCCTTGCAATAAAAGCACTCAGTCTCGGGCTTGGGTCCATTCTTTGGCTTCTTCCCGGCAGCTTGCTTGCCGGGCGTGGCAACTTCCTTGCCGTCCTTCTTGAAGTTCTTTTTACCCTTGCCTTTCTTGAACTTAGTGGTTTTATTGACCATCAACACTTGATGTTCCTTTCTGACTTCTACCTCCGCTGATTTCAGCATTGAAAACAACTCAGGAATGGTCTTTTGCATCCCCTGCATGTTGAAGTTCATCACAAAGCTCTTGTAGCTTGGTGGAAGCGACTGGAGGATTCTGTCAATGACCGCATCATCCGGGAGATTAACTCCCAGCTGAGTCAAGCGGTTATGTAATCCAGACATAGTGAGTATGTGCTCACTGACAGAACTGTTTTCCTCCATCTTACAGCTGAAGAACTTGTCGGAGACCTCATATCTCTCGACCCGGGCATGAGCTTGGAAAACCATTTTCAGCTCTCAAAACGCTTTTGGAGCCCCGGTTCTAAACTGTAAAGCATGCCGCACTGAACGAGGGAGTAGTCGTCAACACGTGTCTGCCAAGCGTTCATAACGTCTTGGTTCTGTGGGACGGGAGCTTCACCTAGCGGTGCTTGTAAGACGTAATCTTTCTTGGCAGCTATGAGGATGATCCTCAGGTTCCGGACCCAGTCCGTATAGTTGCTGCCATCGTCTTTCAGCTTGGTTTTCTCTAGGAACGCGTTGAAGTTGAGGACTACGTGGGCCATTTGATCTACAAGACATATTGTAAAATATTTTAGACTAATGTTCATGATAATAAAGTTCATCTAATCAAATTATATAATGAACTCCCACTTAGATTAGACATCCCTCTTAGTCATCTAAGTATTACATGATCCGAGTTAACTAAGCCGTGTCCGATCATCATGTGAGACGGACTAGTCAACGTCGGTGAACATCTTCATGTTGATCATATCTTCTATACGACTCATGCTCGACCTTTCGGTCTTCTGTGTTCCGAGGCCATGTCTATACACATGCTAGGCTCGTCAAGTTAACCCTAAGTGTTTTGCATGTGTAAAACTGTCTTACACCCGTTGTATGTGAACGTAAGAATCTATCACACCCGATCATCACGTGGTGCTTCGAAACGACGAACTTTAGCAACGGTGCACAGTTAGGGGAGAACACTTCTTGAAATTGTTATGAGGGATCATCTTATTTACTACCGTCGTTCTAAGTAAACAAGATGCAAAACATGATAAACATCACATGCAATCAAATAATAAACGTGACATGATATGGCCATTATCACATAGCTCCTTTGATCTCCATCTTGGGGCTCCATGATCATCTTGTCACCGGCTTGACACCATGATCTCCATCATCATGATCTCCATCATCGTGTCTCCATGAAGTTGCTCACCAACTATTACTTCTACTACTATGGCTAACGCGTTTAGCAATGAAGTAAAGTAATTTACATGGCGTTTCTCAATGACACGCATGTCATATAAAAGAATAAAGACAACTCCTATGGCTCCTGCCGGTTGTCATACTCATCGACATGCAAGTTGTGATTCCTATTACAATAGCATGAACATCTCATACATCACATATAGATCATTCATCAAAACTTTGGCCATATCATATCACAAACCACTTGCTGCAAAAACAAGTTAGACGTCCTCTAATTGTTGTTGCAAGTTTTACGTGGCTGAATTAGGGTTCTAGCAAGAACGTTTTCTTACCTACGTGAAAGCCACAACGTGATTTGTCAACTTCTATTTACCCTTCATAAGGACCCTGTTCATCGAATCCGCTCCAACTAAAGTAGGAGAGGCAGACACCCGCCAGCCACCTTATGCAACTAGTGCATGTTAGTCGGTGGAACCGGTCTCACGTAAGCGTACGTGTAAGGTTGGTCCGGGCCGCTTCATCCCACAATACCGCTGAAGCAAGAAAAGACTAGTAGCGGCAAGAAAGTTGACAAATCCACGCCCACAACAAATTGTGTTCTACTCGTGCAAGAAGAACTACGCATAGACCTAGCTCATGATGCCACTATTGGGGAACGTTGCAGAAAACAAAAAATTTCCTACTCGTTTCACCAAGATCCATCTAGGAGTTCATCTAGCAACGAGTCATCAGATGCATCTACATACCTTTGTAGATCGCGTGCGGAAGCGTTCAAAGAACGGGGATGATGTAGTCGAACACGACGTGATCCAAATCACCGATGACCGAGTGCCGAACGGACGGCACCTCCGCGTTCAACACACGTACAGGACGGGAGACGTCTCCTCCTTCTTGATCTAGCAAGGGGGAAGGAGAGGTTGATGATGATCCAGCAGCACGACAGCGTGGTGGTGGATGCAGGGCGTCACAGTAGCAGGGCTTCGCCTATACTACGCGAGAGAGAGACGTAACAGGGAGAGAGAGGTGCACCAAAAGCCGTAGCCTCAAGTCCCTCCTCTCCCCCACTATATATAGGGGTGCCAAAGGGGGGGGGCGCCGGCCCTAGGAGATGGATCTCCTAGGGGGGGCGGCGGCCAAGGGTGGGGGGCTTGCCCCCCAAGGCAAGGGGGCGCCCCCCCTTTAGGGTTTCCCCTAACCCTAGGCGCATGGGCCCTTAGGGGTGGCGCCCCAGCCCACTAAGGGCTGGGTTCCTTCCCACTTCAGCCCATGGGGCCCTCCGTGATAGGTGGCCCCACCCGGTGGACTCCCGGGACCCTTCCGGTGGTCCCGGTACAATACCGGTAACCCCGAAACTTGTCCCGATGGCCGAAACAGCACTTCCTATATATAATTATTTACCTCCAGACCATTCCGGAACTCCTCGTGACGTCCGGGATCTCATCTGGGACCCCTAACAACATTCGGGTTACTGCATATACATATCTTCACAACCCTAGCGTCACCGAACCTTAAGTGTGTAGACCCTACGGGTTCGGGAGACATGTAGACATGACCGAGACGACTCTCCGGTCAATAACCAACAGCGGGATCTAGATACCCATGTTGGCTCCCACATGCTCCACGATGATCTCATCGGATGAACCACGATGTCGAGGATTCAATCAACCCCGTATGCAATTCCCTTTGTCAATCGATATATTACTTGCCCGAGATTCGATCGTCGGTATCCCAATACCTCGTTCAATCTCGTTACCGGCAAGTCACTTTACTCGTACCGTAATGCATGATCCCGTGACCAGACACTTGTTCACTTTGAGCTCATTATGATGATGCATTACCGAGTGGGCCCAGTGATACCTCTCCGTCATACGGAGTGACAAATCCCAGTCTTGATCCGTGTCAACCCAACAGACACTTTCGGAGATACCCGTAGTCTACCTTTATAGTCACCCAGTTACGTTGTGACGTTTGGTACACCCAAAGCACTCCTACGATATCCGGGAGTTACACGATCTCATGGTCTAAGGAAAAGATACTTGACATTGCAAAACTCTAGCAAACGAACTATACGATCTTTATGCTATGTTTAGGATTGGGTCTTGTCCATCACATCATTCTCCTAATGATGTGATCTCGTTATCAATGACATCTTATGTCCATAGCCAGGAAACCATGACTATCTGTTGATTAACGAGCTAGTCAACTAGAGGCTTACTAGGGACATGTTGGTGTCTGTTATTCACACATGTATTACGATTTCCGGATAACACAATTATAGCATGAATAAAGACAATTATCATGAACAAGGAAATATAATAATAATGCTTTTATTATTGCCTCTAGGGCATATTTCCAACACATTGCACATCTGGTTCTCGTGGCGTCGAATGTGCTGGTTTAACTCCTGGATGAATGCTGCAATGGATCTATCCTTCTTGGTGCTGACTAACTCCCATTGTTCATCTCGGCGTCCGCAAATCTGGTAGATAGTGTCCTGGAGGTCTTCTTGATAAACTTCTCCAATGCGTCCTATGGTGATATGGGCTGCCATGCTCCTTCCTAGACTCCAAGTTGGTGCATTGAAAGCAGTATCTATGGGCTTCGTGATTGGCGCGAATGTCCTTCCCGGAACGTGAGCTTGAATCTTCCAGCGCTCCTCTTCAGGAAAAGTGGCGTCGAAGGTTCCCGTGAAGCTTGGTAATTCAATGTTTAGGTACTTGGTGACTTCCTTTAAGTGAAATCCAAAAGGTGTGCCTTCATCCGGTTGAGCGTACTTAATCTTCGCGTCCTTCATCCTAAAGAGTAGAAAAGATGAGGAGTTAGAAAATGAGGAGAGAATAGTGACCTATGGCTTTTACTTAGTGGTCGCGTCCTACAGTTAACCTGGCTCTGATACCATCTCTGTAGCGATCCGACCCGAATGGATCAAGTCTACTGTGCTCCGGTGTCATCCCTGGATCAGTAATGCTGACACCACACAGTACATCGAAGGATTTATAGCAGAGTGGCAATCACACACTTATTACATCGATGTCTCCGAAGAGAACTTATTACAATAATATGGCTTAAGGCCATCTAATATCGATAACAGCGGAAGACTTGGAAGATAAATGGGTCCATCAACTCCAACGGCATCACTGAGTATAGAACCACGACCTAAAAGCACCTTATTCATCGTCTGAAAAGTTTGCAACATTAACGTTGCAGCCCGAAAACGGGTCAGCACATGGAATATGCGGGCAAGGTAACACATAGAGAATAATGGAATGAAACAGCTATACTATATGCATATTTGGCTGGTGGAAAGCTCTATGGTTACTGTTTTGCGTAAAGCAAATTTTTCCCTACTGCAAAGGAATAAATTTTATTTAACTATCAAGGTGGTTGTTAAACATTGAGAATGGTTGACAGCATTCTCAATCCCAATTAAAAATAATTAAAACCCAACAATATTAATTAGAAGTAACATGTTGAGATTCACATGATATTCAAATACTAGATACTCAAGATTGTCCATAACCGGGGACACGGCTAATCATGATTAGTTTATTACACTCTACAGAGGTTTGCGCACTTTTCCCCACAAGACTCGATCGCCTCCGTTGGTTTTCTCGCACTACTGGTATTTGAGAAACGGATGACCGAGACATAGTCTTTCAGAAGCCCTAGCACCTTACGATGGAGTAGACCGTACCACCTACATCCCCTACATCTAATAGTCTACCCCTATAAGAGTTCGCACGACTTAGTCAACTATGCCAGAGCCCATATTGGCTTTTGGCTGCACACGTAAGTATTTAGTATGAAAGATCTTATGATCCCTTTGAGCCTGGGTGGCGATCCAAAATAAAACAGGCAAGTCCTGATAGACATCAGGTGCCTCAATCCACCCAGATGTGTGTTTAAGTTGCCACCTTAGATAAACCATTAAAATTATCAATCTCACATCTGTCATGGATATCACTCACCCAATCCACGTCTACTAGCATAGCATGGCATAATAAGCAAACATAGAAGTAACTCCCAAAGGTTTCATAATAAACAGGTAATAGGTACTACCTCATCTACTTCCCATCCCACAATTTAATTAGATCCTAATCATGCAATGTGTGAGGATGGATCTAATGCAATAAAACTGGGTTGTAGAAAAGGTATGATCAAAGTGTTACTTGCCTTGCTGATGATCCGCGAGTCCTAGAGATTCGAAGTAACAGGCGGCGCAATCCGGGTAATCTATCACAGACAAACAACAAGCATACAATAAGTACTCATCTAATGCACAGGTAAAACTCGAACAAGAGATCAAACCAGATAGTTCAACTTAAGAACTCCGGTTGCAAAGAAAGAACGAACCGAACGAAACAACGGAAAACAAACGGCGGAAGAAAACAACTCGGTTCTAGCAAGTTGAAACTAGGTCAAATTTTACCGTAGCAAAAACTGGTTTAAGTTGATTAGTCGAAACGGCGGTTTCGAAATGAAACTCCAGGCGCTTGAATCACCTGATTCCGATAAACGAGCGAGAAGATAGACTAGAAAGAAGATCGGATCTGAGATCGCGATCGCGGAATAAATCCGACGAAAGAAAAAGAAGAACGGTTGAACAAACGGACGTTCGTTAACCTAGAAGAATCTGGTGATCACGTTCGTTAGGACGAACGGTCCGGCGAACGGTCTCTAGGCAACTAAATCGGAAAAGAAAACGAATCCGATCTAGAGTTTCGGAAAAGAGAACCGAACGAAAAACCGATGTAGAAAACCGGAACGGTTTAGAGAAGAACCGGAACGAATTAGAAGAAAACCGATCCATGGAAAAGAAAGAGATGCGGCGCGGTACCTCCGGCGAGGGGCTCTGGCGTCGGCGAGCAAGGGCGGCGGCGGCGCTAGGGCGGCGGCGGCGGCGGGGCACTAGGGCGGCGGCGGTGACACAGGGCGGCGGCGCGGGGCAAGGGGCGCGGTGGTGGCTTGGGGCTTGGGGTTTTGGTGTGGGATTAAAGGGGGGGTGCTTGGGTATTTATATTGGTGAGGGGAGAGGAGACTTGGGGTAGGGGGAAAGAAAAAGAGGAGGAAAAAGAGTAGGAGAGGGAGATTGGAAAAAAAGGCAATCGGAGTCCAACTAGGACTCCTAGGCGGCGGCGGCCTTGGCGCCTGCCTGCGCCAGGCGCGCGGCGCGGTGGGGAGGGGCTTGGCCCGGCCGGCTGCTGGCTTGGGCCTTTGGCCCAGGCGCGCTGAATTTTTTTTTAAACGGTTACGTGCGCAGAAAAAAAACAGAAAAGAGAACTAAACGAACTCCAAAACTTCTAAAGTAAATTTTCCCCGGCTCCTAAAAATGAGTCGAACAAAATAAACTTTTCTCGGGACCTAGAATGCAATTTTTGAAAACACGCATTTTTCCCTATCCAAATAAAAAGGCAAATGAAACTCCGACAAATCCAATGATCCTCTTTTCGAAATTTGAGAAAGCTCAAATATGAAAATGACGAAATCTCCAACTCTCTCCGAGGGTCCTTGAGTTGCGTGAAATTTCTAGGATCGACAAAATGCAAGAAAATATGATATGCATGATGATCTAGTGTATAACATTCCAAATTGAAAATTTGGGATGTTACAACATCACCACCTGAAGGAAATATGCCCTAGAGGCAATAATAAAGTTATTATTTATTTCCTTATATCATGATAAATGTTTATTATTCATGCTAGAATTGTATTAACCAGAAACATAATACATGTGTGAATACATAGACAAACAGAGTGTCACTAGTATGCCTCTACTTGACTAGCTCGTTAATCGAAGATGGTTATGTTTCCTAACCATGAACAAAAAAGTTGTTATTTGATTAACGGATCACATCATTAGAAGAATGATGTGATTGACATGACCCATTCAATTAGCTTAGCACCCGATCGTTTACTATGTTGCTATCGCTTTCTTCATGACTTATACATGTTCCTATGACTATGAGATTATGCAACTCCCGTTTGCCGGAGGAACACTTTGTGTGCTACCAAACGTCACAACGTAACTTGGTGATTATAAAGGAGCTCAACAGGTGTCTCCAAAGGTACATGTTGGGTTGGCGTATTTCGAGATTAGGATTTGTCACTCCGATTGTCGGAGAGGTATCTCTGGGCCCTCTCTGTAATGCACATCACATAAGCCTTGCAAGCATTGCAACTAATGAGTTAGTTGCAAGATGATGTATTACGAAACGAGTGAAGAGACTTGCCGGTAACGAGATTGAACTAGGTATTGAGATACCGACGATCGAATCTCGGGCAAGTAACATACCGATGACAAAGGGACCAATGTATGTTGTTATGCGGTCTGACCGATAAAGATCTTCGTAGAATATGTGGGAGCCAATATGAGCATCCAGGTTCCGCTATTGGTTATTGACCGGAGATGTGTCTCGGTCATGTCTACATAATTCTCGAACCCATAGGGTCCGCACGCTTAAGGTTTCGATGACAGTTATATTATGAGTTTATGAGTTTTGATGTACCGAAGGAGTTCGGAGTCCCGAATGAGATCGGGGACATGACGAGGAGTCTCGAAATGGTCGAGACGTAAAGATCGATATATTGTACGACTATATTCGAACATCGGAAAGGTTCCGAGTGGTTCGGGTATTTTTCGGAGTACCAGGGAGTTACGGGAATATGGGGGAAGAAGTATATGGGCCTTATTGGGCTTTAGGGGAGAGGGAGAGGCAGCCCCCCCCAAGGCCTAGTCCGAATTGGACTAGGGGGAGGGGCTGCGCCCCCTCCTTGCATCTCTTCCCTCTTCCCCTTCCTTGTCTCCTACTCCTACTACATGGAAGGACTCCTAGTTGGACTGGGAAAAGGGGAATCCTACTCCCGGTGGGAGTAGGACTCCCCTAGGGCGTGCCATAGAGAGAGCCGGCCCTCCCCTCCTCCACTCCTTTATATATGGGGGCAGGGGGCACCCCATAGACACACAAGTTGAACATCAAGATCGTCACCACGCCGTCGTGCTGACGGAACTCTTCCCCGACACTTTGCTCGATCGGAGTCCGGGGATCGTCATCGAGCTGAACATGTGCTAGAACTCGGAGGTGCCGTAGTTTCGGTGCTTGATCGATCGGGCCGTGAAGACGTACGACTACATCAACCGCGTTGTCACAACGCTTCCTCTATCGGTCTACGAGGGTACGTAGATTACACTCTCCCCTCTCGTTGCTATGCATCACCATGATCTTGCGTGTGCTTAGGAAATTTTTTGAAATTACTATGTTCCCCAACAGTGGCATCCGAGCCTAGGTTTTATGTGTTGATGTTGTGCACGAGTAGAACACAAGTGAGTTGTGGGCGATATAAGTCATACTGCTTACCAGCATGTCATACTTTGGTTCGGCGATATTGTTGGATGAACCGGCCCAGACCGACATTACGCGTACGCTTACGCGAGACTGGTTCTACCGACGTGCTTTGCACACAGGTGGCTGGCGGGTGTCAGTTTTTCCAACTTTAGTTGAACGAAGTGTGGCTACGCCCGGTCCTTGCGAAGGTTAAAACAGCACCAACTTGACAAACTATCGTGTGGTTTTGATGCGTAGGTAAGATTGGTTCTTGCTTAAGCCCGTAGCAGCCACGTAAAACTTGCAACAACAAAGTAGAGGATGTCTAACTTGTTTTTGCAGGGCATGTTGTGATGATATATGGTCAAGACATGATGCTAAATTTTATTGTATGAGATGATCATGTTTTTGTAACCGAGTTATCGGCAACTGGCAGGAGCCATATGGTTGTCGCTTTATTGTATGCAATGCAATCACGTTGTAATGCTTTACTTTATCACTAAGTGGTAGCGATAGTCATGGAAGCATAAGATTGGCGAGACGACAACGATGCTACGATGGTGATCAAGGTGTCGCGCCGGTGACGATGGTGATCATGACGATGCTTCGGAGATGGAGATCACAAGCACAAGATGATGATGGCCATATCATATCACTTATATTGATTGCATGTGATGTTTATCTTTTATGCATCTTATCTTGCTTTGATCGATGGTAGCATTATAAGATAATCTCTCACTAAATTTCAAGATAAAAGTGTTCTCCCTGAGTATGCACCGTTGCCAAAGTTTGTCATGCCCAGACACCACGTGATGATCGGGTGTGATAAGCTATACGTCCATCTACAACGGGTGCAAGCCCGTTTTGCACATGCAGAATACTCAGGTTAAACTTGACGAGCCTAGCATATGCAGATATGGCCTCGGAACACTGAGACCGAAAGGTCTAGCATGAATCATATAGTAGATATGATCAACATAGCGATGTTCACCATTGAAAACTACTCCATTTCACGTGATGATCGGTTATGGTTTAGTTGATTTGGATCACGTGATCACTTAGAGGATTAGAGGGATGTCTATCTAAGTGGGAGTTCTTAAGTAATATGATTAATTGAACTTTAATTTATCATGAACTTAGTCCTGGTAGTATTAGCATATCTATGTTGTAGATCAATAGCTCGTGTTGTTGCTTTCATATATTTATTTTGATATGTTCCTAGAGAAAATTGTGTTGAAAGATGTTAGTAGCAATGATGCAGATTGGATCCGTGATCTGAGGTTTATCCTCATTGCTGCACAGAAGAATTATGTCCTTGATGCACCGCTAGGTGATAGACCTATTGTAGGAGCAGATGTAGACGTTATGAACGTTTGGCTAGCTCAATATGATGACTACTTGATAGTTTAGTGTACCATGATTAACGGCTTAGAATTGGGACTTCAAAGACGTTTTGAACGTCATGGACCATATGAGATGTTCCGGGAGTTGAAGTTAATATTTCAAGCAAATACCCGAGTCGAGAGATCTGAAGTTTTCAACAAGTTCTATAGCTAAAAGATGGAGGAGAACCGCTCAACTAGTGAGCATGTGCTCAGATTGTCTGGGTACTACAATCGCTTGAATCAAGTGGGAGTTAATCTTCGAGATAAAATAGTGATTGACAGAATTCTCTAGTCACCATCACCAAGTTAGTAGAACTACGCGATGAACTATAGTATGCAAGGGATGACAAAAACGACTCCCGAGCTTTTCATGATGATGAAATCGATGAAGGTAGAAATCAAGAAAGAGCATCAAGTGTTGATGGTTGACAAGACCACTAGTTTTAAGAAAAGGGCAAAGGGAAGAAGGGGAACTTCAAGAAGAACGGCAAGCAAGTTGCTGCTCAAGTGAAGAAGCCCAAGTCTGGTCCTAAGCCTGAGACTAAGTGCTTATACTGCAAAGGGACTGGTTACTGGAAGCGGAACTACCCCAAGTGATTGGCGGATAAGAAGGATGGCAAAGTGAACATAAGTATATTTGATATACATGTTATTGATGTGTACTTTACTAGTGTTTATAGCAACCCCTCAGTATTTGATACTAGTTCAGTTGCTAAGATTAGTAACTCGAAACGGGAGTTGCAGAATAAACAGAGACTAGTTAAGGGTGAAGTGACGATGTGTGTTGGAAGTGGTTCCAAGATTGATATGATCATCATCGCACACTCACTATACTTTCGGGATTAGTTTTGAACCTAAATAAATGTTATTTGGTGTTTGCGTTGAGCATGAATATGATTTGATCATGTTTATTGTAATACGGTTATTCATTTATGTAAGAGAATAAATTGTTATTCTGTTTACATGAATAAAACCTTATATGGTTACACACCCAATGAAAATAGTTCATTGGATCTCGATCGTAGTGATACACATAATCATAATATTGAAACCAAAAGATGCAAAGTTAATAATGATAGTGCAGCTTATTTGTGGCACTGCTGTTTAGGTCATATTGGTGTAAAGCGCATGAAGAAACTCCATGCTAATGGGCTTTTGGAATCAGTTGATGCTTGCGAACCATGCCTCATGGGTAAGATGACTAAGACTCCATTCTTCGGAACAATGGAGCGAGCAACAGATTTGTTGGAAATCATACATACTGATGTATGTGGTCCGATGAATATTGAGGCTCGCGACAAGTATCATTATTTTCTAATCTTCACAGATGATTTGAGCAGATATGAGTATATCTACTTGATGAAACACAAGTTTGAAATATTTGAAAAGTTCAAAGAATTTCAGAGTGAAGTGGAGAATCATCGTAACAAAAATAAAAGTTTCTACGATATGATCGCGGAAATAAAATATTTGAGTTACGAGTTTGTCCTTCAGTTAAAACAATGTGAAATAGTTTCACTACTCACGCCACCTGGAACACCACAGTATAATGGTGTGTCCGAACGTCAAAACCGTGCTTTATTAAATATGGTGCGATCTATGATGTCTCTTACCGATTACCACTATCGTTTTGGGGTTATGCATTAGAGACAGCTACATTCACGTTAAATAGGGCACCATCTAAATCCGTTGAGACGACACCGTATGAACTGTGGTTTGGCGAGAAACCTAAGCTGTCGTTTCTTAAAGTTTGGGACTACGATGCTTATGTGAAAAGGTTTCAACTTGATAAGCTCGAACCCAAATCGGAGAAGTAAATATTCATAGAATACCCAAAAGAAAATGTTGGGTACACCTTCTATCACAGATCCGAAGGCAAGTTATTCATTGCTGAGAATGGATCCTTTCTAGAGAAGGAGTTTCTCTTGAAAGAAGTGAGTGGGAGGAAAGTAGAACTTGATAAGGTAATTGTACCTTCTTCCTTATTGGAAAGTAGTTCATCACAGAAATCTGTTCCCGTGACTACTGCACCGATTAGTGAGGAAGCTAATGATGATGATCATGTAACTTCAGATCAAGTTACTACCGAACCTCATAGGTAAACCAGAGTGAGATCCGCACCAGAGTGGTATGGTAATCCTGTTCTGGAGGTCATGTTACTTGACCATGACGAGCCTACGAACTATGAGGAAGCGATGATGAGCCCAGATTCCGCAAAATGGCTTGAGGCCATAAAATCTGAGATGGGATCCATGTATGAGAACAAAGTATGGACTTTGGTTGACTTGCCCGATGATCGGCAAGCCATTGAGATTAAATGGATCTTCAAGAGGAAGACGGACGCTAATAGTAGTGTTACTATCTACAAAGTCAGACTTGTCGAAAAAGGTTTTTGACAAAGTTCAAGGTGTTGACTATGATGAGATTTTCTCACTCGTATCGATGCTTAAAGTCTGTCCGAATCATGTTAGCAATTGCCGCATTTTATGAAATATGGCAAATGGATAACAAAACTACAATCCTTAATGGATTTCTTAAAGAAGAGTTGTATATGATGCAACCAGAAGGTTTTGTCAATCCTAAAGGTGTTAACAAAATGTGCAAGCTCCAGCGATCCATCTATGGACTAGTACAAGCATCTCGGAGTTGGAATATACGCTTTGATGAGTTGATCAAAGCATATAGGTTTATACAAACTTGCGGTGAAGTCTGTATTTACAAGAAAGTGAGTGAGAGCACTATAGCATTTCTGATAAATATATGTGAGTGACATATTGTTGATCGGAAATAATGTAGAATTATTCTGTAAAGCATAAATAAGTGTTTGAAAGGAGTTTTTCAAAGAAAGACCTCGGTGAAGCTGCTTACATATTGAGCATCAAGATCTATAGAGATAGATCAAGACGCTTGATAAGTTTTTTCAATGAGTACATACCTTGACAAGATTTTGAAGGAGTTCAAAATGAAACAGTCAAAGAAAGAGTTCTTGCATGTGTTACAAGGTGTGAAATTGAGTAAGACTCAAAGCCCGACCACGGCAGAAGAGAGAAAGAGAGTGAAAGTCATTCCCTATGCATCAGCCATAGGTTCTATAAAGTATGCCATGCTATGTACCAGATCTATTGTATACCCTACACTGATTTTGGCAAGGGAGTACAATAGTGATCTAAGAGTAGATCACTGGACATCGGTCAAAATTATCCTTAGTGGAATAAGGATATGTTTCTCGATTATGGAGGTGACAAAAGGTTCGTCGTAAAAGGATTACGTCGATACAAGTTTTTGGCACTGATCCGGATGACTCTAAGTCTTCATCTGGATACATATTGAAAGTGGGAGCAATTAGCTAGAGTAGCTCCGTGCAGAGCATTGTAGACATAGAATTCGCAAAATACTTACGGATCTATATGTGACAGACCCGTTGACTAAAATTATCTCGCAAGCAAAACATGATCACACCTTAGTACTCTTTGGGTGTTAATCACATAAACGATGTGAACTAGATTACTGACTCTAGTAAACCCTTTGGGTATAGGTCAGATGACGATGTGAACTATGGGTGTTAATCACATGGTGATGTGAACTATTAGTGTTGAATCACATGGCGATGTGAACTAGATTATTGACTCTAGTGCAAGTGGGAGACTGAAGGAAATATGCCCTAGAGGAAATAATAAAGTTATTATTTATTTCCTTATATCATGATAAATGTTTATTATTCATGCTAGAATTGTATTAACCAGAAACATAATACATGTGTGAATACATAGACAAACAGAGTGTCACTAGTATGCCTCTACTTGACTAGCTCGTTAATCGAAGATGGTTATGTTTCCTAACCATGAACAAAAGAGTTGTTATTTGATTAACGGGATCACATCATTAGAAGAATGATGTGATTGACATGACCCATTCAATTAGCTTAGCACCCGATCGTTTAGTATGTTGCTATTGCTTTCTTCATGACTTATACATGTTCCTACGACTATGAGATTATGCAACTCCCGTTTGCCGGAGGAACACTTTGTGTGCTACCAAACGTCACAACGTAACTTGGTGATTATAAAGGAGCTCTACAGGTGTCTCCAAAGGTACATGTTGGGTTGGCGTATTTCGAGATTAGGATTTGTCACTCTGATTGTCGGAGAGGTATCTCTGGGCCCTCTCGGTAATGCACATCACATAAGCCTTGCAAGCATTGCAACTAATGAGTTAGTTGCAAGATGATGTATTACGAAACGAGTAAAGAGACTTGCCGGTAACGAGATTGAACTAGGTATTGAGATACCGACGATTGAATCTCAGGCAAGTAACATACCGATGACAAAAGGGAACAACGTATGTTGTTATGCGGTCTGACCGATAAAGATCTTCGTAGAATATGTGGGAGCCAATATGAGCATCCAGGTTCCGCTATTGGTTATTGACCGAAGACGTGTCTCGGTCATGTCTACATAATTCCCGAACCCGTAGGGTCCGCACACTTAAGGTTTTGATGACAGTTATATTATCAGTTTATGAGTTTTGATGTACCGAAGGAGTTCGGAGTCCCGGATGAGATCAGGGACATGACGAGGAGTCTCGAAATGTTCGAGACGTAAAGATCGATATATTGGACGACTATATTCAGACATCAGAAAGGTTCCGAGTGGTTCGGGTATTTTTCAACGTACCGGGGAGTTACGGGAATACAGGGGAAGAAGTATATGGGCCTTATTGGGCTTTAGGGGAGAGGGAGAGGCAGGCCCCCCCCCCCCAAGGCCTAGTCCAAATTGGACTAGGGGGAGGGGCTGCGCCCCCTCCTTCCTTCTCTTCCCTCTTCCCCTTCCTTGTCTCCTACTCCTACTACATGGAAGGACTCCTAGTTGGACTAGGAAAAGGGGAATCCTACTCCCGGTGGGAGTAGGACTCCCCTAGGGCGCGCCATAGAGAGGGCCGGCCCTCCCTTCCTCCACTCCTTTATATACGGGGGCAGGGGGCACCCCATAGACACACAAGTTGATCTCTAAGATCGTTCTCTTAACCATGTGCGGTGCCCCCTTCCATCATAGTCCTCGATAATATTGTAGTGGTGCTTAGGCGAAGCCCTGCGACAGTTGAACATCAAGATCATCACCACGCCGTCGTGCTGACGGAACTCTTCCCCGACACTTTGCTCGATCGGAGTCCGGGGATCATCATCGAGCTGAACGTGTGCTAGAACTCGGAGGTGCCGTAGTTTCGGTGCTTGATCGATCGGGCCGTGAAGACGTACGACTACATCAACCGCGTTGTCACAATGCTTCCGCTATCGGTCTACGAGGGTACGTAGATTACACTCTCCCCTCTCGTTGCTATGCATCACCATGATCTTGCGTGTGCATAGGAAATTTTTTGAAATTACTACGTTCCCCAACACCACCTTGTAGCTGTGCCGCGAGCGGCGCGCGGGGTCGGCGACGTGGGTGCCCTCCATGGCAAGGGGCGGCGACGGGGCGGTGGACGGAGGTGAGGTGGCGGCGGTAGGAAAACGAAGTCTATCCCGCGCCGGCACCCTAGCGGTGGCCGCGGCGGGGTTGCGCCTGGGATTCTGAGGGCACTCCCGGCTGAAGTGACCAGAGTGGTTGCAGATGATGCAGCAGATTGGGTCACGGCAATCTTTCCTACGATGCTTCTTGCTCGGGCAGCGAAAGCACTTCCCGCGGAACTGGCTTAAGAAAGCAGCCCGGCCGGCAACAGCATTGAAGTCGCCTCGACGCCCATGCTGGGCCGGAGAAGGGCGCGGCCTATTGCCCGTCGTGCCTGAGCTTGGGCGCCGGCCTTTCTGGGATGAGACCTCGATCCATCCCCCATCCGCCTCGGCAGGGGAGGAGTTGACGCCAGCAGCAAGTGCAACTACGATGGAGTGAAGGCGTGGTCGCTCCGAAAACGGCAAGGAGAGAGGATCCGCGACCAGATCCGTTGGGCGAAGCAGGGGTGCCGCGGTGGAGCTCTCGCCACGAAGCAGGATCCGAGGCGGAGAACCGGGATCACGCGCATTGAACAGGGAGAGGGTGGCCGGCGCGGCTAGGAGCGTGAGGCTAGGAGGCCTAAGGTCCCAGTCTCCCGGAACCGAAGTTGACCGTGAGTGACTTAGGTTGACTAATAGGGAAGCCAGTGAACATTGTAATATGGAAGTCAATAAGGTTGCGCACGAGTTTGCTAGGTTGGCTAGATTTTCTTCTACTGTTGATTGGTTTGAGGAGTCTATGATTGAGATTGTACCATTCCTTATAAATGATGTATCTGTTATTTCGGTTGAATAAGGTCCATATGTTTTTCAAAAAAGAGTCAATTACACCACCGGTGCTACAACTTGGCTTTAATGGTCACTTTAGTGCTACAACTTGTGATGTACATTGAAGTGGTGCAGGAACTTGGCTTTGCGGTACGAATACAATGCAAACCTCATTTGTATACGTCTGCGCCAGCTGTCAGTGACCGAGCAATATGGACAGGTCATGTGGCCTGCTTTTTCGCAAAAAAAAAGCTTTGGTTTTATTTTTTTCGCACAAAATGCCCTAGGAAGGCCAACCTGTCAGGAACAACAAAAATTACATTGAGAGGAACAATAATACCTACGCGGCAGATCTATACCTACTATTAAAAGGAGGTGATATTCTTAGTTTCGTTCCACTTCGTTTGATCCCGCTTCAATTAATTTTACATACGCTATTTTGTTTAGTTAGTTGCCACCCGTTCTGGACCAGCGGAGGAAGCTACTTGTCAGTGCATTATGGCCTAAGTTCGAAGAACTAGCAAAAAATAAAATTGCTCATGAAAGAGTTCAATCTCATAACCTGCCAACCGACCACGCACCCATCTAGCGATATGAGAAGATTTCTTTTCTCACGTTGTAAAGCACGGGTCTTTTTGCTAGTAAACCTCACGCACGCCTAACCAAAACGACTAATGACCAGGTTCGAACCAACGAACTGCACATTTTAAGCATACGAGATAAATCAGTCACTCATAATGAAAAAAGTCCTTCAAACCAGCGACCTCCTGCAGGTATCTGCAAACCAACAGACCCGATGAGTATTGCTTTTTACATAGGCTGATGGTTTTTTATATTGAGGCAACATTTATATTCTTTAGAAATATAAATACATTTAACCAAGGTAAAATATATTTAAATAATTGTACATATAATTTTAGAAAGGTTAAATATTTTTCAAAGGTGAAAACATAAAATTATATGAAGATTTATTTAACATTTTTAAAACTACATTAAATATTTAGAAAATTATACCAACATTTATTTAAATAATTTACCTCTGTTAAATATATATAAATATATAATTTTAAATACTCACGTTTTTAATAAAATATTCTTGCGGTATTAAACATTTTCATGTTTTCAAAAATATTTATGTACCTTTAGGAAATAAAATACTTAGGATTAATGAAAAAAACATGTGCAACACTTATAAGTAAAAAATTATAGTCTAAAGTATATATGTAAAAGTGGTCTTCAATATAAAAAGCCATTAGTCTTTTTTTAGTAACATACATTGGTCATTTTAATAAGAAAATTTCGTCAGCTATTATGGTTAATCACGTATGCGTTAAAAGCTTCAGATCGCTGGTTCGAGCCCCTATTATTTGGCTGCACCTTTTTCATTTGAGTTAAATTTTTTAATTTACGTTGTCTGTGGAAAAGGATATATACATGACTTATCTGAATTCTGCACGAATCGTCATCGGGTATTTTGGTTAGGAGCACGCGCGGATTACCTGTTTGTTCGTTGTTTGAAACTCCGCCGGTACTGTTTTTCCTCAACATAATTTATGCTCCAGCACTATTTGTACGCAAAAAATTAAAAAGCAAAGTTTTTTTTCTTGAAAAAAGAGCAGGCCACACTCCCCCTGTCCAACATCCAGTCACCGGAAACGAGCCCCACGCCACGCTTGCACACTTTCTCAACGTTGTTTTTTTTTAGCATCAGTACATACACAAGCGCTTGTATACATGCGCATACACTCAACCCTATGAACGCACGCAGGCACACCCTATCCCTATGAGCACCTCCGAAAGACTGAGTCGGCATATCATCTTGAGATTTACGAAGCCATCATAAGCGCCTCGTCGTCGACGGGAACGTCTCCTCCCACTGAAAACACATCGCCGAAAATTTTGTAATAAATCCAGAAATAATGCGAGCACCAGAATTTGAACCCTGGTAGGTTGGGGATACCATTGTCCACTTAACCAACTCAATCACAGGTTGATTCGCACCTTCCCAACGTTGTTGAGGTATACAAACAAGATTGCACTGTATTTGCACCGCAAAGCTAAATTCTCGCACCACTTCAATATACACCATAAATTGTAGTACTAAAGTGATCGTTCATTCATGCTAAGTTAACACGCAATGGGCATATACTCGTACGCTAACAACTCAGGCCGAAACAGAGGCGAAGCATGTACTAGCAGCACAAGATGCTCCTGGCCATGGCGGTTATCGCTCTCCTGCCGCTGCCGGTGATGCCTCTGGCCGCACCAGCCACGGCGGTGGCCACGTTGCCTGACAAGTTGCGGCCTGATTGACTTCTTCTACCCACGTCTCTTCATTTTTTTTTTCCTTCTTTCTTTCTTGCTCTTGCCGTCTCTTCACCGCCTCGGTCACCACGTCATATCTCTGAAGGAAATTCGTATCTCCGTCATCTCGTCATCTCTGGCGATCCAGCAGGGCTCCCCGCCGCTTCTCCTCCATCTTCATTCAACCCCTTATCCTCTGACCGCACCGCCAACTACCATTCTCTACCATGCCCGGCAACTGTTCGATAAATCGCCCGAGCTGAAAACAACTGTCCCTTCTTGTTTGTAGCAATGAATTCCAATTTGAAGTATATATACGAGCAGTATGTTGTGTCCTCCGACAATAGTCGGACGAGGAGTACTCCGATCAGACGGTGATGATGTAGACAGTCCTTGAAGACGTGGAGTGTGTGAAGGAGCATATTCTCAATTTCAAGGCTCGGTCAAGGGTCATTGCATGCTCAACCGCAACAGAGCGCGCGGGCATTTGACACTCATGGCCGACTACTTTGCCCCCGATGCACTCTTCGCTGACCATTTTTGCCGGCCTTTTTGAATGCGCAAGACCATCTTTAATCGTTTGTACCATGGCGTCTGGTCCTATGATGATTATTTCATTCTGAAGGACGCCGTGGGAACGATTGGCTTCTCTGGTTACCAGAAGTGCAGGCCCGCACTCCGGATGCTTGCATATGGCACGCCCGCTGATTCGTGGGACGAGTGCCTACGGATGTTTGAGAGCACATGCGGAGATGCCATGGCCAGGTTTGCAACTGTCGTGGTCGAGGTGTTCGGACCTCAGTACCTGAGAGAACTAACTGTGGCAGACACCGAGTGGCTCCTGGCAATCTTAGAAGCAAAAGAGTGGCCAGGTTTGTTTGGATCTCTTAACTGCATACATTGAAAATGGAAGAACTGCCCGAAGGCTTTACAAGGCCAATACCAGGGTCAAGTCAAGAAGCCCACCATCATTCTTGAAGCAGTTGCATCACAAAATCTTTGGATTTGGCATGCTTATTTTGGCATGCCTGGGTCTCACAATGAATCAATGTGGTGCAATAATCGTCGTTGTTTGCGAGGCTGACTGAAGGAAAAGCTCCTCCTTACCACTATACTATCAATGGACATGAGTACAACATAAGCTACTATTTGGTTGACGGTATCTATCCTCCATTGGGCTATCTTTGTCAGCACCATCTCAAACCCAGTTGGTCAAAAAAAGGCTCGCTTTGCCCAAAGACAAGAAGCAGCTAGAAAGGATGTCGAGAGGGTATTTGGAGTTCTTCAGGCCCATTTTGCAGTTGGTCGTGGACCTGCAAAACAATGGGATCCGGAGACCTTGTGAGAGATGATGACATGTTGTGTGATCATGCACAACTTGATCGTCGAGGATGAGGGTGACGATGCCACCGCAGCTCTTGAATTTGAGAACATGGGGGATCCTATCCAACTTTCAAATCAGAATCCGGCCACATTTGAGGAGTTTATTTAAATGCATCAATAAATTCGACATAAACAAACTCACAAGCAGCTCAAGGAGGATCTAATTGAGCATCAATGAACGATGAAAAGAGACAACAATATTGGGATGTAAAATATTTAATGCATCAACAAATTCGGCATAAACAAACTCACAAGCAGCTCAAGGAGGATCTGATTAAGCATCAATGAACGATGAAAAGAGACAACAATATTGGGATGTAAAATATTTAATTTTTTTAAATTTTGACTTGTGCTGCATGTGGCTATTTGAACTTCCGTGCCCTTTACATGCGGCTACTTGATTGTGCGGACTAGGAGATAAAATTCGAAAGGCCAAATGTATACGTCTACGGTTAGATGACTGTCTCTCGCAAACGTGTCCGCGGACTAGCCTCTATACGCGGACGAATGCGGGAGGTTTTTTGCGGGTTGCCGTTGAAGATGCCCTTACTATCATACGATGAATCAGTCACGCCATTTTCGGCAGATGTACTTCCTTCATTATCCAGTGAGCCAGCGAGGTTTAAGTTGATGCCCGCAAAAAAAATTCTCCAGTTTTTTCCCAATATAATAGGCACCCTTCCTACTTCCGACACCATTATTTTGGGTAGTCAAGTCACATCACATTACTCATGTGATTAAACTAAACGACGCGCTAGACACGTTACACTAGTGTTTGACTTGGTACAGAAATGAAATAATTGAAAAGATACTGTTCATAGCTCATGTCTGACGACCTTGCAAGCTTGCAATATCATCTGCTTCTTCGCTTTTCTTTTCTCCAGAGTGATCGAATTTCACCACAGGGCTGCAGCTTGCCTCTCAGCAAAGGTGGAAAAACTGACAACGAAGCTTGTATGGATCTCTTGCTTGAATTCCTCCCTGAAGAATACCGCAAAAAATTTGATGTTTTCTTAGGGTCCGCAAGAATTATTTACAAAAATGGAATGATTAGACATCCTTCCAAATGATGCAAGATAACTCACCTGGAAGCATTTGATGTTCAACGAATAGGTGTACAAAACTGATTTTCCATGACATACTATTGGTGAGAAGATGACAAGATGAACAACTAAAACAGGATCACTCACCATTACTGGACACCACTCCATCGAGCCCAGTCGATAAACTGCATACCACCATAGATGTTATTGGCAAAGCGAACACCAACGGTGAAAGCCAATGCAACAGGAGGGGCACCCTTTGCAACTGGTGATGCCTCAACTACTCGCTCCAGACCATTGATGATCTGATAGCGTGTATTAGATGATACAGCAAGGAATACACCTACATGTTAACATTGATTGTCAGTTCAGGAATGGAACATAGAAATGTTATGTGCTACTACTAGTATGGGGTATAAATCAGGAAGCCCACTGCAGAAAAAAATGACATAAATAATAAGAAATGACATGAATCAGGAGTAGCAAGTAAAGAAATCAATTTATATATCAACTGTCGGAGAATGTCTGAATTAACATAGTTAGAGAAATGTTTTTAGTGAAACTAAGCGAAACTGACATTAAACATTAAAGTATGCTCATATCATATGGAAAGTACACACGAGCTCCTGGGTGCTCCACACCCCTATACGAATATTAAAGGTAAAAAATACCAAAAAAATCAAAAAAAAAATCTGAAATTTGGGGATATCAAACCTGGGTTCTCAATCTACTCCCGTGTGAAATTTAGTGAAGTACCAGGAAACGTATCCGTGACGAAGGAAATACTTGCCGAAAAAAAATCCATCCAAACAGTTTTTTTCTATACATAGGAATTTTTAGTCTTTTTTGCCACAAATATGTTTCCTAGTATTTTTTCACGAAATTTCACACGGGAGTAGATCGGGAACCCAGGTTTAAAAAGAAAAAAGAAAAGGCAACCTGGTGCATGTAGCTCCCGCTTGCGCAGGGTCCCGAGAAGGGTCCGACAACTTTGGGTCTATTGTATGCAACCTTTTCCTACAATTCTCTAAGAGGCTGTTTCCAGGATCGGGAACTCAGGTTTGATATCCCAAAAACTCAGATTTTTTTTCAAATTTCTCGGTATTTTTTTTGAATTTAATGTTCGTATAGGGGTGTGGAGGACCCGGGTGCTATAAATCCGCCTCCCATATCATATGTCTATCTGTCTCAGCTGTTAGATATCGCTTTAGTGGACATCAAATCCACATTTGCAATTACTGAACATGTGGTCAAAGTAAAATAAGTAGTAAAATGAAAAAAAATACACAATATACATACCCCAAAGAGCAGCACTTTTAATAAGTGGTGGAACAGGAATATCTTCATCTGTTTTTTTGACACTCCTGAAAAATGAACAGAACCAAGCAAAATCACACAAGTCAAGAAAAGAGAAACATCCCCCTCAAAAAAAAAGAAAAAAAAAGAGAAACATAATTTGAGAATAATATTCATCGGCAATACTGAGGTGGTGAACAAACAACAAAGAAATCCTGCAGAAAGACCTTACAAAAGGATAGTATAATGGGAGAAAAAATTATTATGTATCAAAAGCACAAAAGGCACAAGCATTACCTCTTGGCATTCATTATCATATTGCAAATTCCCTGACCGATAATACCACAGACAAATCCAACTGAGCCATACAAAACACCCTAGGATAAAAACAACCCGATTCAAACAACGTAATGGTGCTCCAGCAATTCAAAACAGAATATCGGATAATGATGCTACATTCAGAGTGAATACTTTTGATGTAAGATTCATTCATTACCTTATAGAAGTACGTCCCAATCCTTTGTTGGACTGTAAATCTGCAGCCTGGCCTTTCAGCTTCAAAAACACTGCAGGTAAGAGGCCATAAAATAAGCATGTCGGACTGGGAAAAAATTGTATTGAGAAGAATACACAGAATCCATCCACACTATCTCGTTCCATTTCTTGGATAGAATCTGATGGTCATGACAAATGAAACTACAAACTGGGCACCTTTTTTTACTTCTCATATTATCTATCCACTGTGGTGGGAACTTATAGTCAAATATGATTTCACCTGCTTGGCAAAGCTCCGGCCATTCGGTTGAACCTCCCCAACAGCCCCGTTGACGAAGACGCCTTTCCCAATCTAACATATGGAGCCAACATCCCAACTAGGGCGATATCAACAACAATCCCGATCAAAATGTCAGCAGCATATAACTCAAACTCTGCCCAAAAATCCTCCCCCCTCTTCTGCACCTCCGCAAGTGTTGCACAGCAGGAGTCGATCACAACCTGCATTCAGTCCGAAACCCCAACTTCAAAATAGCATAGGTCTGAAATATAAAAACATCAGTTCTGAGTTCTGATACAAAAATAGTCAACGATGAATCGCACATACCTCGATGCCAACTTTGAAGAGAAACGACGGATCGGCGAGCATTCTGTTGCGGAGCACTGAGAAGGCCCGGATCATCGCGGCGAGTGGCCACGGTGCGGCCTGCGGAGATGGAAAGAGGTGAGGAAACCGCCGGATTTATGCCTCAGGAATAGAAGTGTGCAATTCGGTATACCTGCAAATCGAAGTATCGGAGCAAAATCACTTCCCGGATGCCGGCGTCCCTGGCCGCTTCAATCATGTCGGCCGGGAGCTTGACGCCGCGGGCGGCCGCGAGGCGCGCCACCTCGCTGAAGCCGAGCAGCGGCCCGAACTCGGCCTCCTCGTAGTCGTCGTCGCCGCCGTCGCCATCGTTTCCACCTCCATCTTTTCCTCCGTTTCCTCCCGAGTCGTCCCCACGGTTCCCGGTACCCGATCCGTCGCCGGTGGCGGCGTGAGGGGCGTGCGGCCCAGAGCAGGAGAGCGGCTGAGGTTTGGCGAAACGGGGGAATAGTCTGACGGAAAGGTGAAGAGGTTTTGGATCGTGAAAGGGTTTGGAAGGAGGGCAGCCGGGGGAGGAGGAGATCGCGGCGGCGGCGGCGGCGGAGGAAGCGAGGGAGGAGAGGGAAACAGAGGCGGAGGCCATGACGACGAATTGGGGGCTAAGGGTTTTAAGTTATTTTTCCTCTTTGTTCAGGTTTAAGGAATTGGTCAGAAGTGCTAAATTCAGTTAAATTCGAGTACAAAAGGTTGTCTTTTTTTGCAGGAAAAATGGAGTTTATTTGAAGTTTAAAGAGTTACAATCAAGACGCATAATTTTCTCAAGGACTATGGTTAAGCCACACCGCAATAGTACACTCTGTAGTATGCCAGTAAATCTATCAATTTGTCTTGTTCCCTTCGTATCTTCAGCGAAATAAATTCCCTATCACACATCAAGACCTTTGAAACTAGCTGGCCATTGCTATTTATGATAGACATTGGGATTTCCTGAAGAGTGACAAAGCAGTGTAGTAGCTAAAAGTATTTTCATAAGTAAAGAACCAATGTTTATCGAATCAATAGAAGACGTCACCCATATAAGATAAACGATATGTGCACACACACAAACCAACCTTTGCACCCAACGACAACAAAGGGTTCGTCAATTTCTTTGTTCTCGCCAATTACAAGGATTAAATCTTATAGTGATAAATGTATAAAATAAAAATAAAGTAAAAACAACGAGGAAATGTTTTTAGGGTTTTAGTAAGTATGAAGTGAATTGACCCGGCATCTCTCTCATAAGCATAGTACGGTAGGTAAATAAATTACTGTTGAGCAATTGATAGAATAGCGCACAGTTACGATGGTTCTTCATGGCATGATCAATATATAGCCTTTACGTTCGAGACAAATAGACTGAAATCCATCTGCATCTACTATTATTACTCCACTCATCGACCGCTATCCGGCTGTTGAAATATTAGGCAAGTTCATGATCAATTCCAGTAAATAATTCATGACTAAGACAGAAACTAGCATGCAACAATCTAGCAAACTAGAAGAGCATCAAATCACGTACAACAGCATCGCATAGAAAATAGCAACTTCGGAGAGAGACATGAACAAATTACGATTGACGTATTGTTCGGTAGTTGCAGCAGGAGCGACGGTGTTGCTGGCGATGTTGGCGGTGATCTGTTGTTGACGATGATGAAGACGACGATGAGTAGCACCGCCTGACTTAGATGGAAGACGACCGGTGATGATGAAGTTGAGTAGTCGCGCAGAGCGCTTCCCAAAAACCTAATTCATCCTCTCCTGGTGCAAGATCGCAAAGATGAACGGTTCCGAAGACTTGCTCTCTCGCACACCGATGCATGTCGGCGTTCGGAATAGAGTAGACTACGGTGGAAGCGCAAGTTGTGAGACGAGGCAAAACCCTAGATACTTTCGGTATGTCTATGGCTGCGGCGGTAGCAGTATATATATTAGGACCCAAGGCGGTATTGTGTCGCGATCAGAATCCCAAACCAATTTGGTTTCTAAGTCGTATATTTACCGGACAAGAAATCATTAACTTGTCTGCCAAGACATAAAAAACGACAAAAGGAAGTTGCGCCCCTGCAAGGCAACGGACCGGATTTCGGTGGACCATTCACGCGCATGTCGCACGTACGCGTGGCGTACGGCCCGGCCAGGCCAGGCGAGTGAGCGCGCGCGCGTGGTCTTCCCTTTCTCTTCTCAACACACCACTTAGAGTGCTGGAGAGAACTGATACGTCTTCAACGTATGTATAATTTTTTATTGTTCCATGCTTGGTCCCGCAAAAAAATTTATCTGTTTTGGATGTTTTATATGTATTAATATGCTATTTTATATGATTTTTGGGACTAATCTGTTAACCTAGGGCCCAATGCCAGTTTCTATTTTTTCCTTTGTTTTAGAGTTTCGCCGAAAAGGAATACCAAATGGAGTCCAAATGGAATGAAATTTCCGTGATCATTTTTCTTGGACCAGAAGACATCTAGAGGACTTGGAGTGCAAGTCAGAGAAGCCACGAGGCGGCCACACGGTTGGAGGGTGCGCCCCCACCCTTGTGGGCCCCTCGTGACTCCACCGACCTATTTCTTCCGCCTATATATTCTCAAATACCCCAAAGCCTTCCGGTGGAGCCACGAAACAATTTTTCCACCGCCACAACCTTCTGTACCCGTGAGATTCCATCTAGGGGCCTTTTCCGGTGTCCTGCTGGAGGGGGATTCGATCACAGGGGGCTTCTACATCAACACCATTACCTCTCCGATGAAGTGTGAGTAGTTTACCACAGACCTACGGGTCCATAGCTAGTAGCTAGATCACTTCTTCTCTCTATTTGATTCTCAATACAAAGTCCTCCTCGGTGTTCTTGGAGATCTATTCGTTGTAATACTTTTTTGCGGTGTGTTTGCCGATGAATTGTGGATTTATGATTAGCTTATATATGAATATTATTTGAATCTCCTTTGGATTCTTATATGCATGATTTGGTATCTTTGCAAGTCTCTTCGAACTATCGGTTTGGTTTGGCCAACTAGATTGATTTTTCTTGCAATGGGAGAAGTGCTTAGCTTTGGGTTCAATCTTGCAGTACTCGATCCTAGTGACAGAAAGGGAACCGACACGTATTGTATTGTTGCCATCAAGGATAACAAGATGGGGTTTTCATCATATTGCTTGAGTTAATCCCGCTACATCATGTCATCTTACTTAATGCGTTACTCTGTTCTTATGAACTTAATACTCTAGATGCAGGCAGGAGTCGGTTGATGTGTGGAGTAATAGTAGTAGATGCATAATCGTTTCAGTCTACTTGATACGGATGTGATGCCTATATTCATGATCATTGCCTTAGATATCGTCATAACTTTGCGCTTTTCTATCAATTGCTCTGCAGTAATTTGTTCACCCATCGTAATGTTTTCTATCTTGAGAGAGACCTCTAGTGAAACCTATGCCCCCGGGTCTATTTTCCATCATATAAGTTCCTAGTCTACAATTTTAGTTTCCTATTTACTTTCTTTGCAATCTTTTACTTTCCGTTCCATAAACCAAAAATACCAAAAAATATTATTTTACCGATTATCCATCTATATCAGATCTCACTTTGCGAATAAATGTGAAGGGATTGACAACCCCTTTGTCGCGTTGGGTGCAAGTTGGTGTTTGTTTGTGCAGGTATTCGGTGGCTTGTTGCGTTGTCTCCTACTGAATTGATACCTTGGTTCTCAAAAGCTGAGGGAAATATTTACTCTACTTTGCTGCATCACCCTTTCTTCTTCAAGGGAAAAACCAAAGCAAGCTTAAGAGGTAGCAAGAAGGATTTCTGGCGCCGTTGGCGGGGAAATTTACGCCAAGTCAAGTCAAGATTTGTCTCCCGTCAACTTGCCAATTTCTGGCGCTGTTGCCGGGGAGATCTACGCCAAGTCAAGACATACGAAGTACCCATCATAAACTCTCATCTCTGGCATTACATTATTCATCATTCGCCTCTCGTTTTCCTCTCCCCCACTTCTAAGATGATTTTCGAAAATATTTTCCCTTTTCTTCGCCCTTCTTCCGTTCGTCCTTCTGTTTGCTCGTGTTACCATGTGCCTTCTATTTGCTTGCATCTTTGCTTGCTAAAAATCTATTGATATGGATCCTCATCCACTTGCTAATCTTTTTAAAATATCCAATTATGATGAACCAATTGCTAGTGAGTTGAGTGCACTAGATTATCTTTATGAGGTTTTGCTTGAAATTCGTGAATCTGAAAATTGTGATGAAGTGTTGAAAGAAGAAATTTATGAAGTGATTCACGATAGCTCCTTGAACGAAAAGCATGATTGGAATGATATTATTATAAGTTTTATTAATGTCATATGTCTTAATGATATGCAAAACCCTAAGCTGAAGGAAATATGCCCTAGAGGCAATAATAAAGTTGTTATTTTATATTTCCTTATATCATGATAAATGTTTATTATTCATGCTAGAATTGTATTAACCGAAAACCTTATACATTTGTGGATACATAGGCAAAACATCATGTCCCTAGTAAGCCTCTACTAGACTAGCTCGTTAATCAAAGATGATTAAGTTTCCTAACCATAGACATGTGTTGTCGTTTGATGAACGGGTGTCGGTGTCAAAACCGGGGGATCTCGGGTAGGGGGTCCCGAACTGTGCGTCTAGGCCGGATGATAACAGGAGGCACGGGACACGAAGTTTTACCCAGGTTCGGGCCCTCTTGATGGAGGTAAAACTGTAAGTGCATCTAGTGCCACCCCTAGTTGGTTTTGGAGTATTGACGACAAACCTAGTTGAGGGACTAATGTGTTTGTGAGAATTGCAGGATAACACAGGTAGAAGTCCCTCATTGACTCGGTTTTACTACCAGAGATGACCCCTAAAAATGTACGAAGACATTGAAGTCAATGGTGGTATATGAAGATATTCACATTGAAGACTATGACAAGAGAAGACACCACGTGAAGCCTATGGAACTCGAAGACTTAGATCTTTCGTAGTTCTCTTTCATTTGTGTTGAGTCATAGGAACCACCGTACTGTTAAGTGGGGTCCAAGAGAACCAGTCAGAACGACTGAAGTGATGCCTAAACAAAAAAACCTATGTCTTCGAGTGAAGATTATGAGAGCAAATCTTGTCCAGAGTCGGACAAGTCAGCTTTGCTTGTAGCCCAAGTAAAGTTGCCGTGTGAGTTTGAAATCTGACCATTGGAACACGTGTCAGTTCCTTAGTGACCCAGGGTCATTTCGGACAAATCAGGTCGGGTTGCCTAGTGGCTATAAATAGTCCACCCCTACAACCATAAACGGTTGGCTGCTCAGATTTCAGTGCACGGCTTTTGTCGTTTGAGAGCAACCCACCTCGAAGCCTTTGAGAGAGAGAATTCCTAGCGAGGATAAAGCCCTAACCACCCAGTGCCAGAGAGAATTGGACATCACTTAAGTCTTCTTGTCTGAGTGATCTGAAGACTTATTACACTTGAGGACTGTGCATCCTCCAGCCGGTTAGGCGTCGCGTTCTGAGCATCCAAGAGACATTGTGGATTGCCGGTGAACGAAGTCTGTGAAGGTTTGGGAGTCTACCTTGAAGACTTACCAGAGTGATTGAGCGAGGTCTGTGTGACCTTAGCTCAAGGGGAATACGGTGAGGACTGGGTGTCCTGAGCTGCGTGTTCAGGACTAGGTGTTCGGGACTGAGTGTCCTTTGGTTTAAATACCTAGCCGCCCTAACCAGACGTACAGTTGTCACAGCAACTGGAACTGGTCCAACAAATCTTTGTCTTCAACGAGTCACTGGTTTCATCTTCACTTCCTTTTACTTCTGTTACTCATTGTGAAGTCATTGCATACTTGCTCTATCTTTTGTCTTCACAACGTGACTGTATGATCTGTTTGGCTTCATAATATCTTCCTACCTGATCCGTATTACACTGCAGCTATTTGTCATTGTGCTTTCACTCTATTGAATACTTGACCATGGCTTGCCTAGTGTAGTCTACCTTCCGCTGCATAGTAATAGGCATATCTCTACTGTTTGTCTTCATAACTTCCACGTTTTGAAGACTTTCATAAAAATCGCCTATTCACCCCCCCCCCTCTAGTCGATATAACGCACTTTCAAAAACCCTACGTCTTGCTTGATTAATATTGAAGATATGGGTATTACAAGAGTAGATCTACCATGAGATCAGAGAGGCTAAACCCTAGAAGCTAGCCTATGGTATGACTGTATGTTGTGATTGTTGTCCTACGGACTAAAACTCTTCGGTTTATATAGACACCGGAGAGGGTTAGGGTTACACAAGGTCGGTTACAAAAGAGGAGATATCCATATACGTATTGCCTAGCTTGCCTTCCACGCCAAGTAGAGTCCCATCCGGACACGAGACGAAGTCTTCAATCTTGTATCTTCATAGTCTAACAGTCCGGCCAATCGATGTAGTCCGGCTGTTCGGAGACCCCTAATACAGGACTCCCACAGTAGCCCCTGAACCAGGCTTCAATGACGATGAGTCCGGCGCGCAGTATTGTCTTCGGCATTGCAAGGCGGGTTCCCTCTCCGAATACATGACAGAAGAAGTTGAATACGAGGATAGTGTCCGACCCTGCAAAATAAGTTCCACATTTCACCGTAGAGAGAATAATGTTCTCGCAGGTCTAATCCGCTAGCTTGTTTTGGCAACATGATGTCACGTCATGGCCCGGTGATTATTCGAACCATTTCTTTTAACCAGCTCCACACATAACGCGAGGCGGTTTCTTGACATGTCTTGCCGAAGAGGAGATCATGTTCCCCTAATTACGGAGAGGACGCTTGATATTCACCCTCTTTATAAGGGGACAAGGTTTTTGCTTTTTCCCTCCCGTGCTCAATCAAACCCTTTCCCCGCCTCGAGTTCCAACACCCAAAGCCCAGGTCATGTGCTCCGGATCTTCAACCATGTCAGGATCCAGCCTTCAAGGTCGATGGACGCCCTCCTCCGTTACGGAAGAGGACATTAAGAAGTTGAGGGAGGCCAGATATCTGACCGCCGAGGTTTCGCATCGGCTGCCTGCTCGAGGGCATGTCATCCCAATCCCGAACCCAACGAGAATGTTGTGTTCATCTCCCACTTCCTCCGAGGTCTAGGCCTCACTCTGGATCCTTTCGTCAGGGGCTTGATGTTCTATTACGGGTTAGATTTCCACGATCTACCCCCGGACTCCTTTCTCCACATCACTGTTGGAGAACGTTGCAGAAAACAAAAATTTTCCTACTCGTTTCACCAAGATCATCTAGGAGTTCATCTAGCAACGAGTCACGAGATGCATCTACATACCTTTGTAGATCGCGTGCGGAAGCGTTCAACGAACGGGGATGATGTAGTCGTACACAACGTGATCCAAATCACCGATGACCAGCGCCGAACGGACGGCACCTCCGCGTTCAACACACGTACGGGACGGGAGACGTCTCCTTCTTCTTGATCCAGCAAGGGGGAAGGAGAGGTTGACGAAGATCCAGCAGCACGATGGCGTGGTGGTGGATGCAGGGCGTCGCAGTAGCAGGGCTTCGCCTATACTACGAGGAAGAGAGACGTAACGGGGAGAGAGGGAGGCGCCAGGGGCTGGTGTGTCAAGTCCCTCCTCTCCCCCACTATATATAGGGGTGCCATGGGGGGGCGCCGGCCCTAGTAGATGGAATCTACTAGGGGGGCGGCGGCCTAGGGTGGGGCTTGCTCCCCAAGGCAAGGGGGGCGCCCCCTCTAGGGTTTCCCCTTAGACCTAGCCGCATGGGCCCCCTAGGGGCTGGCGCCCCAGCCCACTATGGGCTGGGTTCCCTCCTATTTCAGCCCATGGGGCCCTCCGGGATAGGTGGCCCCACCCGGTGGACCCCCGGGACCCTTCCGGTGGTCCCGGTACAATACCGGGTACCCCGAAACTTGTCCCGATGGCCGAAACTGCACATCCTATATATAATTCTTTACCTCTGGACCATTCCGGAACTCCTCGTGATGTCCTGGATCTCATCCGGGACCCCGAACAACATTCGGGTTACTGCATATACTTATCTTCACAACCCTAGCGTCACCGAACCTTAAGTGTGTAGACCCTACGGGTTCGGGAGACAAGCAGACATGATCGAGACGACTCTCCGGTCAATAACCAACAGCGGGATCTGGATACCCATGTTGGCTCCCACATGCTCCACGATGATCTCATCGGATGAACCACGATGTCGAGGATTCAATCAACCCCGTATGCAATTCCCTTTGTCAATCGATATATTACTTGCCCGAGATTCGATCGTCGGTATCCCAATACCTCGTTCAATCTCGTTACCGGCAAGTCACTTTACTCGTACCGTAATGCATGATCCCGTGACCAGACACTTGGTCACTTTGAGCTCATTATGATGATGCATTACCGAGTGGGCCCAGTGATACCTCTCCGTCATACGGAGTGACAAATCCCAGTCTTGATCCGTGTCAACCCAACAGACACTTTCGGAGATACCCGTAGTATACCTTTATAGTCACCCAGTTACGTTGTGACGTTTGGTACACCCAAAGCACTCCTACGGTATCCGGGAGTTACACGATCTCATGGTCTAAGGAAAAGATACTTGACATTGCAAAACTCTAGCAAACGAACTATACGATCTTTATGCTATGTTTAGGATTGGGTCTTGTCCATCACATCATTCTCCTAATGATGTGATCTCGTTATCAATGACATCTTATGTCCATAGCCAGGAAACCATGACTATCTGTTGATTAACGAGCTAGTCAACTAGAGGCTTACTAGGGACATGTTGGTGTCTGTTATTCACACATGTATTACGATTTCCGGATAACATAATTATAGCATGAATAAAGACAATTACCATGAACAAGGAAATATAATAATAATGCTTTTATTATTGCCTCTAGGGCATATTTCCAACAGTCTCCCACTTGCACTAGAGTCAATAATCTAGTTACATTGTGATGAATCGAACACCCATGGAATTCTGGTGTTGATCATGTTTTGCCCTAGGGAGAGGTTTAGTCAACGGATCTGCTACATTCAGGTCCGTATGTACTTTACAAATATCTATGTCTCCATCCTGAACATTTTCACGAATGGAGTTGAAGCGACGCTTGATATGCCTTGTCTTCTTGTGAAACCTGGGCTCCTTGGCAAGTGCAATAGCTCCAGTGTTGTCACAGAAGAGCTTGATCGGCCCCGACGCATTGGGTATGACTCCGAGGTCGGTGATGAACTCCTTCACCCAGATTGCTTCATGTGCTGCCTCCGAGGCTACCATGTACTCCGCTTCACATGTAGATCCCGCCACGACGCTCTGCTTGCAACTGCACCAGCTTACTGCCCCACCATTCAAAATATACACGTATCCGGTTTGTGACTTTGAGTCATCCAGATCTGTGTCGAAGCTAGCGTCAACGTAACCCTTTACGACGAGCTCTTCGTTACCTCCATAAACGAGAAACATCTCCTTAGTCCTTTTCAGGTACTTCAGGATATTCTTGACCGCTGTCTAGTGTTCCTTGCCGGGATTACTGTGGTACCTTCCTACCAAACTTACGGCAAGGTTTACATCAGGTCTGGTACACAGCATGGCATACATAATAGAACCTATGGCTGAGGCATAGGGGATGACACTCATCTCTTCTATTTCTTCTGTCGTGGTTGGACTTTGAGCCGAGCTCAATTTCATACCTTGTAACACAGGCAAGAACCCCTTCTTAGATTGATCCATATTGAACTTCTTCAATATCTTATCAAGGTATGTGCTTTGTGAAAGACTTATGAGGCGTCTCGATCTATCTCTATAGATCTTGATGCCTAATATATAAGCAGCTTCTCCAAGGTCCTTCATTGAAAAACTCTTATTCAAGTAGGCCTTGATGCTGTCCAAAAGTTCTATATCATTTCCCATCAAAAGTATGTCATCTACATATAGTATGAGAAATGCTACAGAGCTCCCACTCACTTTCTTGTAAACACAGGCTTCTCCATAAGTCTGCGTAAACCCAAACGCTTTGATCATCTCATCAAAGCGAATGTTCCAACTCCGAGATGCTTGCACCAGCCCATAAATCGAGCGTTGGAGCTTGCACACTTTGTCAGCATTCTTAGGATCGACAAAACCTTCCGGCTGCATCATATACAATTCTTCCTTAAGGAAACCATTAAGGAATGCCGTTTTGACGTCCATTTGCCATATTTCATAATCGTAAAACGCGGCAATTGCTAACATGATTCGGACGGACTTCAGCTTCGCTACCGGTGAGAAAGTCTCATCGTAGTCAACCCCTTGAACTTGTCGATAACCTTTAGCGACAAGCCGAGCTTTATAGATGGTCACATTACCATCCGCGTCTGTCTTCTTCTTAAAGATCCATTTATTCTCTATGGCTCGCCGTTCAATGGGCAAGTCAGTCAAAGTCCATACTTCGTTTTCATACATGGATCCTATCTCGGATTTCATGGCTTCTAGCCATTTGTCGGAATCCGGACCCGCCATCGCTTCTTCATAGTTCGAAGGTTCACCGTTGTCTAACAACATGATTTCCAAGACAGGGTTGCCGTACCACTCTGGTGCGGAACGTGTCCTTGTGGACCTTCGAATTTCAGTAGTAACTTGATCAGAAGTTTCATGATCATCATCATTAACTTCCTCTCCAGTCGGTGTAGGCACCTCAGGAACATTTTCTTGAGTTGCGCCATTTTCCGGTTCAAGAGGTAATACTTCATCAAGTTCTATTTTCCTCCCACTTACTTCTTTCGAGAGAAACTCTTTCTCTAGAAAGGATCCATTCTTGGCAACAAAGATCTTGCCTTCGGATCTGAGGTAGAAGGTATACCCAATAGTTTCTTTTGGGTATCCTATGAAGACGCATTTTTCCGACTTGGGTTCGAGCTTTTCAGGTTGAAGTTTCTTGACATAAGCATCGCATCCCCAAACTTTCAGAAACGACAACTTAGGTTTCTTTCCAAACCATAATTCAAACGGTGTCGTCTCAACGGATTTTGACGGAGCCCTATTTAAAGTGAATGCAGCAGTCTCTAAAGCATAGCCCCAAAAAGATAGTGGTAAATCGGCAAGAGACATCATAGACCGCACCATATCTAATAGAGTGCGATTACGACGTTCGGACACACCGTTACGCTGAGGTGTTCCAGGCAGCGTGAGCTGTGAAACTATTCCACATTTTCTTAAGTGTGTGCCAAATTCGTGACTCAAGTATTCTCCTCCACGATCTGATCGTAGAAACTTGATTTTCCTGTCACGTTGATTCTCAACCTCACTCTGAAATTCCTTGAACTTTTCAAAGGTTTCAGACTTGTGTTTCATTAAGTAAATATATCCATATCTACTCAAATCATCAGTGAGAGTGAGAACATAACGATAGCCTCCGCGAGCCTCAACACTCATTGGACCGCACACATCAGTATGTATGATTTCCAATAAGTTGGTTGCTCGCTCCATTGTTCCTGAGAACGGAGTCTTGGTCATTTTACCCATAAGGCATGGTTCGCACGTGTCAAATGATTCATAATCAAGAGACTCTAAAAGTCCATCTGCATGGAGCTTCTTCATGCGTTTGACACCTATGTGACCAAGGCGGCAGTGCCACAAGTATGTGGGACTATCATTATCAACCTTACATCTTTTGGTACTCACACTATGAACATGTGTAGCATTATGTTCGAGATTCATAAAGAATAAACCATTCACCATAGGAGCATGACCATAAAACATATCTCTCATATAAATAGAACAACCATTATTCTCGGATTTAAATGAGTAACCATCTCGAATTAAACGAGATCCCGATACAATGTTCATGCTCAAAGCTGGTACTAAATAACAATTATTGAGGTTTAAAACTAATCCCGTAGGTAAATGAAGAGGCAGCGTGCCGACGGCGATCACATCGACTTTGGAACCATTCCCGATGCGCATCGTCACCTCGTCCTTTGCCAGTCTTCGCCTATTCCGTAGTTCCTGCTGTGAGTTACAAATGTGAGCAACTGCACCGGTATCAAATACCCAAGAGCTACTACGATTACTGGTAAGGTACACATCAATTACATGTATATCACATATACCTTTTGTTGTGCGGGCCTTCTTGTCTGCTAAGTACTTGGGGCAATTCCGCTTCCAGTGACCGCTTCCCTTGCAATAAAAACACTCAGTCTCGGGCTTGGGTCCATTCTTTGGCTTCTTCCCAGCAGCTTGCTTGCCGGGCGCGGCAACCTCCTTGCCGTCCTTCTTGAAGGCTTTCTTACCCTTGCCCTTCTTGAACTTAGTGGTTTTATTGACCATCAACACTTGATGTTCCTTCTTGACTTCTACCTCTGCTGATTTCAGCATAGCAAATACTTCAGGAATGGTCTTTTCCATCCCCTGCATATTGAAGTTCATCACAAAGCTCTTGTAGCTCGGTGGAAGCGACTGGAGGATTCTGTCAATGACCGCATCATCCGGGAGATTAACTCCCAGCTGAGTCAAGCGGTTATGTAATCCAGACATCATGAGTATGTGCTCACTGACAGAACTGTTTTCCTCCATCTTACAGCTGAAGAACTTGTCGGAGACCTCATATCTCTCGACCCGGGCATGAGCTTGGAAAACCATTTTCAGCTCTTCGAACATCTCATATGCTCCATGTCTCTCAAAACGCTTTTGGAGCCCTGGTTCTAAACTGTAAAGCATGCCGCACTGAACGAGGGAGTAGTCATCGGTACGTGCCTGCCAAGCGTTCATAACGTCTTGTTCAGCAGGGAGGACAGGTGCGTCACCCAGCGGTGCTTATAGGACATAATCTTTCTTGGCAGCTATGAGGATGATCCTCAGGTTCCGGACCCAGTCCGTATACTTGCTGCCATCGTCTTTCAGCTTGGTTTTCTCTAGGAACGCGTTGAAGTTGAGGACTACGTGGGCCATTTGATCTACAAGACATATTGTAAAATATTTTAGACTAATGTTCATGATAATAAAGTTCATCCAATCAAATTATAATGAACTCCCACTTAGATTAGACATCCCTCTAGTCATCTAAGTATTACATGATCCTAGTTAACTAGGCCGTGTCCGATCATCACGTGAGACGGACTAGTCAATGTCGGTGAACATCTTCATGTTGATCGCATCTTCTATACGACTCATGCTCGACCTTTCGGTCTTCTGTGTTCCGAGGCCATGTCTATGCACATGCTAGGCTCGTCAAGTTAACCCTAAGTGTTTTGCATGTGTAAAACTGTCTTACACCCGTTGTATGTGAACATAAGAATCTATCACACCCGATCATCACGTGGTGCTTCGAAACGACGAACTTTAGCAACGGTGCACAGTTAGGGGAGAACACTTCTTGAAATTGTTATGAGGGATCATCTTATTTACTACCGCCGTTCTAAGTAAACAAGATGCAAAACATGATAAACATCACATGCAATCAAATAATAAACGTGACATGATATGGCCATTATCACATAGCTCCTTTGATCTCCATCTTGGGGCTCCATGATCGTCTTGTCACCGGCTTGATACCATGATCTCCATCATCATGATCTCCATCATCGTGTCTCCATGAAGTTGCTCGCCAATTATTACTTCTACTACTATGGCTAACGCGTTTAGCAATGAAGCAAAGTAATTTACATGGCGTTTCTCAATGACACGCAGGTCATATAAAAGAATAAAGACAACTCCTATGGCTCCTGCCGGTTGTCATACTCATCGACATGCAAGTCGTGATTCCTATTACAATAGCATGAACATCTCATACATCACATATAGATCATTCATCATTCATCACAACTTTGGCCATATCATATCACAAACCACTTGCTGCAAAAACAAGTTAGACGTCCTCTAATTGTTGTTGCAAGTTTTTACGTGGCTGAATTAGGGTTCTAGCAAGAACGTTTTCTTACCTACGTGAAAACCACAACGTGATTTGTCAACTTCTATTTACCCTTCATAAGGACCCTGTTCATCGAATCCGCTCCAACTAAAGTAGGAGAGACAGACACCCGCCAGCCACCTTATGCAACTAGTGCATGTTAGTCGGTGGAACCGGTCTCACGTAAGCGTACGTGTAAGGTTGGTCCGGGCCACTTCATCCCACAATACCGCTGAAGCAAGAAAAGACTAGTAGCGGCAAGAAAGTTGACAAATCCACGCCCACAACAAATTGTGTTCTACTCGCGCAAGAAGAACTACGCATAGACCTAGCTCATGATGCCACTGTTGGAGAACGTTGCAGAAAACAAAAATTTTCCTACTCGTTTCACCAAGATCATCTAGGAGTTCATCTAGCAACGAGTCACGAGATGCATCTACATACCTTTGTAGATCGCGTGCGGAAGCGTTCAACGAACGGGGATGATGTAGTCGTACACAACGTGATCCAAATCACCGATGACCAGCGCCGAACGGACGGCACCTCCGCGTTCAACACACGTACAGGACGGGAGACGTCTCCTCCTTCTTGATCCAGCAAGGGGGAAGGAGAGGTTGACGAAGATCCAGCAGCACGACGGCGTGGTGGTGGATGCAGGGCGTCGCAGTAGCAGGGCTTCGCCTATACTACGAGGAAGAGAGACGTAACAGGGAGAGAGGGAGGCGCCAGGGGCTGGTGTGTCAAGTCCCTCCTCTCCCCCACTATATATAGGGGTGCCATGGGGGGGGCGCCGGCCCTAGTAGATGGAATCTACTAGGGGGGCGGCGGCCTAGGGTGGGGCTTGCTCCCCAAGGCAAGGGGGGCGCCCCCTCTAGGGTTTCCCCTTAGCCCTAGCCGCATGGGCCCCCTAGGGGCTGGCGCCCCAGCCCACTATGGGCTGGGTTCCCTCCTATTTCAGCCCATGGGGCCCTCCGGGATAGGTGGCCCCACCCGGTGGACCCCCGGGACCCTTCCGGTGGTCCCGGTACAATACCGGGTACCCCGAAACTTGTCCCGATGGCCGAAACTGCACATCCTATATATAATTCTTTACCTCTGGACCATTCCGGAACTCCTCGTGACGTCCTGGATCTCATCCGGGACCCCGAACAACATTCGTGTTACTGCATATACTTATCTTCACAACCCTAGCGTCACCGAACCTTAAGTGTGTAGACCCTACGGGTTCGGGAGACAAGCAGACATGACCGAGACGACTCTCCGGCCAATAACCAACAGCGGGATCTGGATACCCATGTTGGCTCCCACATGCTCCACGATGATCTCATCAGATGAACCACGATGTCGAGGATTCAATCAACCCCGTATGCAATTCCCTTTGTCAATCGATATATTACTTGCCCGAGATTCGATCGTCGGTATCCCAATACCTTGTTCAATCTCGTTACCGGCAAGTCACTTTACTCGTACCGTAATGCATGATCCCGTGACCAGACACTTGGTCACTTTGAGCTCATTATGATGATGCATTACCGAGTGGGCCCAGTGACACCTCTCCGTCATACGGAGTGACAAATCCCAGTCTTGATCCGTGTCAACCCAACAGACACTTTCGGAGATACCCGTAGTATACCTTTATAGTCACCCAGTTACGTTGTGACGTTTGGTACACCCAAAGCACTCCTACGGTATCCGGGAGTTACACGATCTCATGGTCTAAGGAAAAGATACTTGACATTGCAAAACTCTATTAAACGAACTATACGATCTTTATGCTATGTTTAGGATTGGGTCTTGTCCATCACATCATTCTCCTAATGATGTGATCTCGTTATCAATGACATCTTATGTCCATAGCCAGGAAACCATGACTATCTGTTGATTAACGAGCTAGTCAACTAGAGTCTTACTAGGGACATGTTGGTGTCTGTTATTCACACATGTATTACGATTTCCGGATAACACAATTATAGCATGAATAAAGACAATTACCATGAACAAGGAAATATAATAATAATGCTTTTATTATTGCCTCTAGGGCATATTTCCAACAATCACGACATTTATTGTCATGTGTGAGGCCTTCCTCCGCGTTACCCCTCACTTTGGCCTGTGGCTCAAGACCTTTGAAGTAAAGCCGAAGATGATCGAGGGGCAACAAGCAGCGTGCGGAGGTGCATCAATAGGCAAGATGGCAGGAGCTCCATGGCCGAGAGGTTCCTTTCCAGAGGTGCCCGAATTATGGCAACGGGAGTGGTTTTATGTCACGGCTCCCAGATGTGCCAAGTGGGCGGCTGCCCCCGCTTTCCACTCGGGCCCCCCACCACAACTGATATCATGGATTAGCAGGGGTCTGAGCTGGGGTCCAGCCAAGGACGTGCCTATACTGCAAAGCCGCATCTAAGATCTCTTCGAGGGAGATTTCAATTTGGTTACGGTAATACAAGTTATGCTGGTTCGCCAAGTCCAGCCTTGCAAACGTCGGCCCCTGCGCTTGTGGGAGTTCAACCCAGAGGGACCACGTGCCATTCAAAGTTTCCTCGGCCTGACGCACGAGGAGATGTACAAGTCATTCTTCAGACCTCAAGTGGAATGTCTGGATATCACCGAGGACGTGGGCCTGAGCAGTAACCGCGCCGCCGAACAAGTAAGAAATCCTCTAGCCGAACACACTGTCTTTTATTCGAGGTTATTTTGGAGAGTTCGCCTTTTGACCAGGACTGGCTAACGAAGGCGAAGATGATTCGGTGTTTGGCCCCCCTCCCTGAGAGTTTGGAAAATCCGGTATTGGAGAAGATGCTCGAGGTCGCACCTTGCCCGGAGCCCTTGAAGGAAGATACCGAGGGGGATAATACGGGCGAACGCGGGCCCCCATCGCTACCCGCTCTGACCGAGGGAACGAGTGTTTCCACAAAGGAGGACGACCGGGGGAGGAAAAGGACTGCTTCCAAGGATCCGGAAGCCGAAGCCTCCAAACGGGAGAAGAAGTCTCCCACAGAGGGTCCTGCCTCGGGGGGTGCTTTTGCCGCACAAAGTCCGCGACGGGATCAACCCTCCAACAAGTCGTAAGTGATCCAAAATATTTTAATAGTAAGAGTATGCTATCTTTTTCCTCTGAGAAAACAACCACCGCATATATCTTGCAGTTCAGGCCTCAGCCCCTCTCAAATGAGTTCATCTTCGGGGGATCTTCTTTCGGAGATGATGGACAGCGAAACGCCTCCCCCGGACTCCTCCGCTCCAGAAGCGGGCGACCCTGAAGTGTTGTCGCGGAGGGCCTCTCCAGATTTGGTGAGGACAGAAGATAGTCGCGTAGACCCCAGAAGTCCCCAGTGTCCGGCTCCCGAAGAGAGCATACAAAAGAGTCCAGCACCACCTAGTGTGCGGTCGGACGTTCTGAGGGAGTTGGTGGGGTGAGCGGCCATCTCAGAAGAGCACCGTATGTTGGTGGGTACGGTGATGGAGAGAATCTCGTCCGCTGAAAGCGGATTACATGAAGCCTTTATGAGTCTACTGACAGGCTTTGAGGTATGTGAGATAATATGTGATAGTACTACACATGTTAGGTGTGCCCTGTGTAGATAGTAGCCCCTGAGACTCTGGTTGTCATTGAGAACGGCGGCGAACAGAGGATCGTATTCCCAGGCAATAACCAGACTGCCTCTATGTGCAGGTGGTAGAAGCTCCGGTGGCTAGCCGGACTAATGAGTTTGCCCAATTAAAACGACAACTGGATGCGGCAGACGTCGGCATCGAGCTTGTTAACAAGAGGCTTGACGAGGCACAGGGTAAGTGTTATCATCCGGTGAACTCCACATAGTAAGAGCAGCATAATGCCAGTATCCTTAATATGTTGTGACTGCAGATGGAGCTGCCACCGCGGAAGCCTTGCGGGCGGAACTTGCCCGAGCCAAGGAACAAGTGAGGATTAGTAATGCGGCTGTTTTGAAGGCAGCCGAAGAGTTGAAAGCCGAGAAGGCCGCACATTGCGGGAGCCAGGAGAAGATGGCCAAGATGGCCGTAGAGTTAAAAGACACTGTCGATCGTTGCCGGGTCCTTGAGAAAGAAAATCGAGGGAAGGCAACGGACCTTGAGAAGGCTGCGACAGCAGACAAAGACACCCGTTCTGCTATGAGAGCGAAGAAGGAGGAGCTGCGGGAAGACGGGGATATTGCGGCTGGGAAACCCGTCATGTTACGAAGGAAGTTCGGAGATCCACGGTATGCCCGTCTGGATCGTCTATGGAGCTCGGCAGATGCGTATATGGATTTGGCGGCGAGCGCTGCCGATGCGGCCAAGTACTTCCAAGGTCAGACAGCTCGTGAAGTGGACAAGCTGTTCTGGACGCAATTCCATGTTCCAGAGCGTTCGCTTTCATTGACTAACCAGCTAGCCGAATGGGCCGAACTGAATAGGTTGTCCGGACTCGCCATGAGGTCTGCTGTGGATCAGCTATGGCCGGAAGGGCCTAAGCTGAACAACTATTTCAGCTTAGTGTAGCAGTTCCTTGATGCGGTGCCGCGCATTAATGCGATGAAGAGGTCGGCGTGCATAGAAGGCTCGCGGATGGCCCTTGCCCGTGTTAAAGCATACTGGGCGGAGATGGACGCTACCACTGTTGCGGCGCAGGGTTCGGCCATAGGCCGTGTGGCTGCCGAACACTATTTCGAGGAAGTTCTCGAGGGTGCTCGTTTGATAGAAGCCCAGTGCTCGAAAAATATTATGTTTGAGTGATATGTATTCTAATTGTAAACATAATGCTTTTATGAAGTTTTTATAAGGCTATGTTTATACTATTTCCTGAAAGTAGTATGATGCCTCCTGTGCGGCCGTTTATGTATACATGTGTATAACCTGAAAGATTGCAGCCGTCGGCTTTAACCCCCACGCATATAATGCGGAGGTGCTCGCAAAAAACGCGTGTTCACACTTAACCCAATGTCTTGGTCCTGATAAGGAGGTGATAGCGCAGCGAGCGAGGCAACCAGACTATAATGCTTTAACACTTTCACTTAGCCATAGGAGTTTGATAGTGGGGCTGCTAGATAGCCCCTGGTGGCTCCGCACTCTCCCGATCGCGGGGTGCGTATATGCCTGGCCGAAAAATGACCCTTCGTTAAGGAGGAGTAATTCTAACATTCCGATAGGTCATCGAGTGGTTGACCAGTCTCATGCTATATCATGACAGTCAGTTTTCGGCTTTCTCTACTAAGGCGCTCGTCCGGATGAACCAGGGCACAATCGCAGTAGTTCTCCTGGTGCTACCTTAGCCAGTAAAGCGGAACGTAAGGCACCAAAACACAAGAGCCGGGCAAACCCAACATTTGACCAAAGACAATGATTCGCAGCTGATGCATATAAGGCCGAACTCGCGACGCCGAACACTCCCTAAGGTATTCGGTCTTTATGGTAAAAACCAGGCCGAAATAGTGCCGCTTGTAAGAAGCCCCTTGTGTCGAGGTACGTGCATTATTCTGACGTGGCCACATGCCAAGACATCAGCATCCTTCTCAATTGTGCTGAGAATTCGATGGATATGTATCAACAAGAGACAGTAAAAAAGGTTTACGTAGGGTCTTAATCTAAAAAGATTCCTTGGAGCGGGTCCATGCTGCACGTCTGCGCCTGTGTCTCCGTTGTGCCGTATCCTGGACGGGTGTAGCACGATGATTATCTGTAAAAGAGAGGAGCTTAGGTAAAAAAGATGTCGTGCAAAAAGATAGTTTTTAAATAAACCATGTATAATTCAAGGTGAGTAAGAATTGCCACTTGTCTGCGCACGTTGAGCCCCTTGTATTTGTAATAGGGGTGTGATCATTGATCCGGTATAAATTGCATGTAGCTGCATCGGACTCGTCTAACCGTGTCCGAGGTCGTGACGACCTGCTAAATGTTTTAGTTGGTGAGGCCGTTTTTAGTGTGCGGCTGTCAAGGCAACCGCACGCTCTTCGGCGCGCAGAAATCACTTAATATTCCCGTTCACTATAATGATGCCACGTGGACCGGGCATCTTGAGTGTGAGGGAAGCATAGTGTGGTATTGCATTAAAGAGAGCGAAAGCTTCACGTCCGAGTAGTGCTTGATAGCCATTTTGGAATGGAGCGATGTGGAAGGTTAGATGTTCGCTACGGAAGTTATCGGGGAAGCCGAATATAACTTTTAGTAGCAGGAGCTCATGCAACGAGCCCCTGGGCCTAGCATTACTCCTTTAAAGGTAATATTGCTATGGTGAATTTTTGTTGGGTCTATCCCCATTTTCGCGGATTGTATCCTGGTATATCAGATTTAGACTGCTGCCACCGTCCATCAGGACTCGTGCGAAGCGGTATCCGTCAATTATTGGGTCTAATACCAGGGCAACCCATCCTGCACGCCGGATACTTGCTGAGTAATCACGATGGTCAAAAGTGATCGGTTGAGACGACCAGTGGCAGGACTCCGCGGTGACAGACCTTCGGGCGTATTTTTCTGGGAGTGTCGTTTTGTTTCTTCCATTGATCACGTGCAACACGTTTACTGTTTTGACTTCTGGTGGAAATTTCTTTTGTTCCCCAGCGTCTTCCTTGAGAGGCTCATCCTCATCTTCGCTTGGTGTATCCTCCCCCTTGTGTACGGCGTTGAGCTTGCCAGACTGCTTGAAGACCCAACATTCTCTGTGGGTATGATTGGCTGGTTTGCCAGGGGTGCTATGGACCTGACATATTTGGTCCAGAATTTTATTCAGGCTGGACAGTTCGTCTCTGGCGCCTTTAGAGGGCGGCTTCTGACCTGGCCGAGAACTTTTGAATCCAGCGTTTACTGCTGTGTTCATCGTGCTGTCTCCTTTGTTCTGGCGTTTGTTATTGTTGTTGCGCTGTGATTTCCCGTTTCCGTCTTTAACTTCGGATGTACTGGGGTCGCTGGTGCTGCATCTGGCTAGCCAGCTGTCCTCACCCACGTAAAAGCGGGTCATGAGGCTTGTTAATGCTACCATTGTTCTCGACTTTTCTTGGCCGAGGTGTCGGGCAAGCCATTCATCACGGACGCTGTGCTTAAAAGCTGCCAAGGCTTCGGCGTCCGGACAATCGACAATTTGGTTCTTTTTAGTAAGAAACCTGTTCCAAAGCTTTCAGGCTGACTCTCCGGGCTATTGAGTTATATGACTCAAATCATTCGCGTCTGGAGGTCAGACATAAGTCCCTTGAAAGTTTGCCCGAAAAGAGTCTTCGAGCTCTGCCCAGCTTCCAATGGAGTTTTCGGGGAGCCTTTGAGCCAATGACGGGCTGGCCCTTTGAGTTTGAGTGGTAAGTACTTGATGGCGTGGAGTCATCTCCTCGAGCCATATGGATGTAGAGGATATAGTCCTCGATCCAGACCCCAGGGTCTGTTGTTCCGTCGTATGCCTCTATGTTTACAGGTTTGAATCCCTCTGGAAATTCATGATCCAGCACCTCATCGGTGAAACATAGGGGGTGTGCGGCACCCCTGTATCTGGGTGTACCGCGTTGTTCGGATGTTATATCGTATGCTGGAGCGTGCTTGCGTGGTCCATAGATTGATCTGGCTGCGCTGTCCATTTGGTGCAAGCCCCCGCGTGAATCGCGTATTGTCTTGTGAGTGGCGCATTGTTTGCCGCTCTATGTTGGCCGTGAGGTCGTCTATCCAGCCAGGTGGCTGTTTTGATTTTTGGTTGTGAGGGGTCTGAGGCCTCCTCATCGAATTCAGGTAGCAACTTCCGCTTTGGGTAGCTCTTGGTGGGGCGATTGTCGCCGTACTTCGCTGCTGTGTTGAGTACTTTACTCCATCTGATTTGGAGTGTGTCCTGCGCAGCATTGAGCCTTTGCTTCTGCTTTTTTAGGATCCTTGCGGTGGCAACAAGCCTTTGACGGGCATTCTGCTGCTCCGGGTGCCTGTCCGGCGTTGTGTCGTCCGGAGTATTATCTTTGACAGAATTGGTTTGTTCGGTTTGATTCTCCATATTGCCATGGTCCGGCAGTGATTCGCCCCGCTCCAACACTGGGTCTGTGTGATCGTTATTTCTGGCGAGGCGGGATTTGGGGCGACGCTTGCGCCGCCGCTTTGACTGCTTCTCGAGGGAACAAGCCTTCAGTGCGTCCTTCCGTTCCTCGTCGTCGTCTTCTTTTGGTGTGTCCACCATGTATATGTCATATGATGAAGTGGACGTCCAGCGCCCTGTGGGCGGTGGTTCATCTTCGCCTCCCGCATCATTGTCCATACCGTCGATGTCTGCAGAGTCGAAGTCGAGCATGTCGGTCGAATCATCAACAGTGGCTACAAAGTGGGTGGTGGGTGGGCGTCAAATTTCTTCGTCGTCCGTATCCCAATCCTGTTGGCCATAATCCGGCCAGGGCTCTCTTGACAAAGAGAGAGACCTTAGTGAATTCAGAACGTCACCGAAGGGCGAATGCTGAAAGATATCCGCGGCGGTGAATTCCATGATCGGCGCCCACTCGGATTCGATTGGCAGGGGCGCGGATGGTTCGGGGTCCGGAAGAGAATCCGGCACCTTGGAGTCACGGGCTGTGCGGAGGATTATGCTGGTGTTTGGCTCGATCACCGTCGAGACTGCAGCCCCTGAGGCGGTGTCTAGCCACCCGTCCTTGATTGGCGCAGTTGGCTCCGAGCTAAGGGTCGGAGCTCATGCGGGCGCTGCCTCTGGGGTACCGTCCGATGGCAGAGCTAGGTCATACCCATCGCGACAGTGCGACGCGCCTGGGTGTGGCTTGAATCCGTCAAAGATCAAGTCCCCACGGATGTTGGCCGTGTAATTCAAACTTCCAAATCTGACCTGATGGCCAGGGGCATAGCTTTCAATCTGCTCCAGATGGCCAAGCGAATTAGCCCGTAGTGCAAAGCCGCCGAATACGAAGATCTGTCCGGGGAGAAAAGTCTCACCCTGGACCGCATTGCTATCGTTGATAGTAGGAGCCATCAAGCCTAATGGCGACGACACAGAGGAACTCTCAATGAAAGCACCAATGTCAGTGTCAAAACCGGCGGATCTCGGGTAGGGGGTCCCGAACTGTGCGTCTAGGCCGGATGGTAACAGGAGGCAAGGGACACGAAGTTTTACCCAGGTTCGGGCCCTCTTGATGGAGGTAAAACCCTACGTCCTGCTTGATTAATATTGAAGATATGGGTATTACAAGAGTAGATCTACCACAAGATCAGAGAGGCTAAACCCTAGAAGCTAGCCTATGCTATGATTGTATGTTGTGATTGTTGTCCTACGGACTAAAACCCTTCGGTTTATATAGACACCGGAGAGGGTTAGGGTTACACAAGGTCGGTTACAAAAGAGGAGATATCCATATACGTATTGCCTAGCTTGCCTTCCACGCCAAGTAGAGTCCCATCTGGACACGAGACGAAGTCTTTAATCTTGTATCTTCATAGTCTAACAGTCCGGCCAATCGATGTAGTCCGGCTGTCCGGAGACCCCCTAATCCAGGACTCCCACAACGGGATCACATCATTAGGAGAATGATGTGATGGACATGACCCATCCGTTAGCTTAGCATGTTGATCGTTCAGTTTTATTGCTATTGCTTTCTTCATGTCAAATACATATTCCTTCGACTATGAGATTATGCAACTCTCGGATACCGGAGGAATACCTTGTGTGCTATCAAACGTCACAACGTAACTGGGTGATTATAAAGATGCTCTACAGGTATCTCCGAAGGTGTTTGTTGGGCTAGCATAGATTGAGATTAGGATTTGTCACTCCGAATATCAGAGAGGTATCTCTAGGCCCTCTCGGTAATACACATCATGATAAGCCTTGCAAACAATGTGACTAATGAGTTAGTTATGGGATGATGTATTACGTAACAAGTAAAGAGACTTGCCGGTAATGTCGTGGTATTCTCACGGGTGGGGGTGCAAGATGACAGATGCCACAAGGTGGCTTGAGTGTGAGGGCAAGACCGCTGCCAGAATATCCAGGGACGGGTATGCGAGCAGCACGCGCTAGTCTACCCAGGTTCGGGGCTCTCCGGAGATATAATCCCCCTACTCATGCATGTGTGTATGTATGTGGTATATCTGTAGTACGGAGTGCTCCTGGAGCTGTATCTGAGATCAGTGCCATGGGCATCTAATCTCGTATATATACGGGTGGCCGGATGAGCATGCAAGCTCTAGTGGCCGAATGAGTTTGTGGCTGGGCATGAGCATGTGTGCATGCGTGAGCCCTCCTCCCTGGATGGATGGCTAGCTTATATAGGCTTGGGGTAGCTTAGGAAGTAAGCTATGTAGGCATGATAGCTAGGTAGCTAGAGGCATGGTGGGAGTGTCATGCTTGTCCCCTGGGTCACTTCATAAATAGTGCCCAAGGGCAAGTGGCACTGTACATGATGGCTGGGGTGATGCGTGCACAATGCCGTGTATGGCCGTCTCGTCGGGGTCTCATCGGGCTGCAGTTGATTTCGTGCAGCCGGCTGGTTGGCACAGTTGGCAGCCGGCTGCCGGCCGGGTGGAGCAGTCGGACAAGGAGCCAGCAAGAGCGATTGGGCTGCAGTTGACTTCGGGTAGCCGGCTGGTTGGCACAGTCGGACGGGGAGCCGACAGGAGTGGCCGGGTAGTCGGACTGAGGGGCTTTGCTAGCCCCGAGGTCTTGAATTATTGTCTCGCCATCTTTGGGGTACCCGTGGTCAGTTACCCCGACAGTAGCCCCCGAGCCTCCGGGCAACTTGGCAAAGTTTGGCGGAGGTTTTTTAGCGGGTGAGGGAGTCCTGGACTAAGGGGTCCTCAGGCATCCGGCCTGCTAGCCATGGGGCCGGACTAATAGGCTGTGAAGACACGAAGACCGAAGACTGCACTTGTGTCCGGATAGGACTCACCTTGGCGTGGAAGGCAAGCTTGGCGATCAAATATGTAGATTCCTTTCTTTGTAACCGACCTCATGTAACCCTAGATCCTCCTGGTGTTTATATAAACCAGAGTACTTAGTCTGGAGAGGGAGGGATTCATTATCATAGCCATACAAGCTAGACCTCTAGGGTTTAGCCATTACGATCTCGTGGAAGATCAACTCTTTTAATACTCATATTCATCAAGATCAATCAAGCAGGACGTAGGGTATTACCTCCATAGAGAGGGCCCGAACCTGGGTGAACATCGTGTCACATGTCTCCTGTTACCATCGACCTTAGATGCACAGTTCGGGACCCCCTACCCGAGGTCCGCTGGTTTTGACACCGACATTGGTGCTTTCATTGAGAGTTCCATTGTGTCGTCCTCAAAAAGTTTGATGCCCCCTCCAATCGTCAACAATGACGCTGTCCAAGGAGAAGCCTTCCTCCCTAAACAAATTTTCGTGTTTGGCGGCTTCGCACTATGGGCCAACTCGTTTGGCCATCTGGAGCAGATCGATAGCTACGCCCTTGGCCATCAGGTCAGATTTGGGAGCTTGAACTACGTCACGGACATCCGTGGAGATTTGATCTTCGTTGGATTTGAGGCTGCGGCGATCGCTCCTGGTCACCTCAATGAACACGACCTAAATCTGTCATCGGACCACATTCAGGAGATAGCTCCTGTAACTGCTCTGTCCTTAGATCCGGAGCATACGGCGCCATCTAAGGACTAGAGGTTCAACCCCACCATGGAGGCCATAGATTCCCCGGTGTTGGAGCCGCACATGGACTTAAACTCACACAATATTTGTGTCACCGGAACCCCGGACACGTCTTTGGGTGTAAGTTCCGAACCATGTGAGTCCACGGATGCCGAACTTGATAGTTTATCAATCTTCGAGTTCAGCGCCGCAGACATCTTCCAGCACTCACCCTTGGGCGATGTTCTAAGCTCATTAAAGAACCTGTCCTTGGCAGGGGACTCACAGCCGAACTATGTTCGGTTCGAACTAGGGGCTGATGATGGAGAATCTTGCTTCCCACCCGCCACCCACTTCATAGCCACAGTCGAGGATTTAACCGACACACTTGATTGCGACTACGAAGAAATCGACAGTATTGACGATGATGCTGATGAGGAGCAAAATCAAAGTCCGCCATTCACTGAACGCTGGACGACCACCTCTTCGTACGATGTGTACATGGTGGACACATCCAAAACAACCAACGACGATGACAAAGGAAATCCAGTTGAGAATAAACCTCCTGAGACACAGCAAAAACGCCGGTGTCCTCGGCGCCGCTCTAAGTCACGTCGTTCAAAGGACAGCAATACCGGCACCGGAGAAGACAATACTCCGGACGATGCCGAAAACAATGAAGACCTTGCTGAGGTAACATCCGAACAGGAGGAGCAAGAAAACAGGCAAGCCATCCCTGACGAACAGGCCAGGCCCAATGACTCGGAGGACAGTAGTTATCATCCGCTCTCTAAGGACAAGGAAAGCCTTGGCAACGAAGATTTCATCGTGCCTGAGGAACCTCTCAAGCAGGAGCACTTCAAGCGCCAGCTAATAGCCACCGCAAGGAGCCTGAAAAAGAAGCAGCAGCAGCTTCAAGCTGACCAAGATCTGCTCGTCGATAGATGGACTGACGTTCTGGCAGCCGAAGAATACGACCTTAGATGCCCAGCCAAGAGTTACCCAAAGCAAAGGTTGCTACCTCGGTTCGATGAAGAGGCACTGGAGCCCATACCCCCCTCACGTAATGCGGCCGACCAAACACTACGTGGTCAGGATAGTGCGGCGGACCGACCACCTCGTGGTCGGGATAGAGGGGCAACTCAAGCCGAACAACGGCCCGCTCCGCCCCCACGAAAAAACAGACACAAAATAGTTCAGGGTCATACACACGACCTCCAGCAGACCCTGGATAATAGAGTAGGATATACCCGATCGATTTATGGATCGCGAGGACGTTCCTCGACACGTGATGATGGCTACCTATTCGGACGCGACAAACCTAGTCACACCCGAGCCGACAACCGCAGACGGACTCCATCGGAGCTACGTCGTGACATGGCCTGATACAGAGGCGCCGCACACCCTCTTTGCTTCACCGATGAAGTAATGGATCACGAATTCCCCGAAGGGTTCAAACCCATTAACATTGAATCATATGACGGAACAACCGACCCCGTGGTATGGATCAAGGATTTTATTCTCCATATCCACATGGACCACGGAGATGACCTCCATGCTATCAAATGCCTCCCACTAAAGCTCAAAGGGCCAGCTCGGCATTGGTTAAACAGCCTGCCTGAAAACTCTATCGGCAGCTGGGAGGACTTGGAAGAAGCCCTCCTCGACAACTTCCAAGGTACATATGTCCAGCCACCAGACGTCGATGACTTAAGCCACATAGTCCAACAACCTGGAGAGTCAGCTAGGAAACTTTGGACTAGGTTCCTAACCAAAAAGAACCAGATCGTCGACTGTCCGGATGCCGAAGCTCTAGCGGCCTTTAAACATAGCATTTGCGACGAATGGCTCGCCCGCCACCTTGGCCAAGAAAACCCGAAATCTATGATAGCCCTCACGGCACTTATGACCCGCTTTTGTGTGGGTGAGGATAGCTGGCTGGCTCGTAGTACAAATACGGCCAGCGATCCAGGCCCTTCCGAGGCCAAAAATAGCAACGACAAGCTCCGACGCAGCAGACACAAACGCCGAAGCAATGGCGATAACACCGATGACACTACTGCCAACGCTGGATTCAGTGGCTCCAAGTCCGGTCAGTGGAAAAAGCCGTATAAAAGAAACAATCAGGGACCGTCCAGCATGGACCGCATACTCGACCGACCGTGCCAAATCCATGGCACCCCATACAAACCAGGTAACCATACCAACAGAGATTGCTGGGTTTTTAAGCAAGCTGTCAAGTTAAATGCCGAGAACAAGGAAAAGGAATCGCAGAGCAAGAACGATGACGAGGAGCCCCTGCAGCCAAACACAGTGGGACAGAAGAAGTTTCCCCCTCATGTCAAAACGGTGAACATGATATATGCTACACACATCCCCAAGAGGGAGCACAAACGCGCACTCAGGGACGTCTATGTGATAGAGCCAGTCGCCCCAAAATTCAATCCATGGTCATCGTGCCGGATCACTTTTGATCGTCGGGATCATCCGACCAGTATCCGGCATGGTGGATCAGCCGCACTAGTCCTAGACCCAATCATTGATGGATTCCACCTGACGCGAGTCCTCATGGATGGTGGCAGCAGCCTCAATCTGCTCTATCAGGATACAACGCGCAAAATGGGTATTAACCCATCACGGATCAAGCCCACAAGGACTACTTTAAAGGAGTCATACCATGCGTAGAGGCCCGCTGTACGGGCTCAATCACACTAGAGGTTGTCTTTGGTTCTCCGGACAACTTCCAAAGCGAGGAGTTAATCTTCGACATCGTCCCCTTTCGCAGCGGCTATCACACACTGCTTGGACGAACCGCATTTGCTCGATTCAATGTGGTACCTCACTACGCTTATCTCAAGATCAAGATGCTCGGACCACGTGGCGTCATAACAGTCAATGGAAATATGGAATGCTCCCTCCGTACCGAGGAGCATACCACGTCCTTAGCAGCAGAAGTACAGCGCGGCCTTTTCCAGTAGAACCTTAATTCGGCGGCCGAGCCCCGGACACCATTAAGAGAGTCTGGACTATTCTGCAACAAGACAGCCCGGCTCATCAAGAGATTAACTAGCAATTTGTCCTGCGTCCCAGTCCCAATCAAAAGACGGCATTCGTACCGCGCGTACATAACTACGCACTCAAAATTCCATGGGCATCAATGGAGGCATAGCTAGCCCGTGATCCAAGGTGCGGCTCGACTGACCCTGGATCCGCACACCTTCACTTTTTCTTTTTCATTTCGGGTTTTTCTCTTCTCGAGGATTTTTCTTGTAACCTGATCATCGGACCGATCACGGGACGGATACACCAAGGAGGCAAGGAGCTTTGACGTACAAGGGAATCCCCGGGTGGTCTCTGCTAACGATTGCTATACCTGTTTTACATACCCGCACGTAGCTCGCTCTTGGTCATGGCATGTTAAATAGCCTTACTTGCTTATCGCATTGCTTGAACAAGTACACCTCGGCGTATTAATCAAATTACAATAAAAGATATTTGGCAGCGTCAGCTTATTCCTTGATTTTTTCCTTACCTCTGTATTTATTACTCATCGCACCCGTACACTCTGGTACGTATTACTTCGCCAGGGGCTTCATCACGCCCCGCAATATGGCAACAAAGTTTGAACACTTTTTACAATATAGTTCGGCACCCCGAACTTATAGCATTATATGCATCGGCTCTGAATCATGTCTTTGGTCAATAGTTGGGTTGCCCGGCTCCTGTGCTTACTACCTTACGTTCCGCTATATCGGCTAGGGTAGTAAAGGGAGAACTACTGCGATTATGTCCCAGTTCTTCCGGACGAGCACCTCAGTAGAGAAAGCCGAAAACTGCCTGTCATGATGCATCAAGAGTTGGTCAGCTGTTCGAGAGGTTTCAAATCCTTAGAGATTTTTTCCACTTTATGCAAGGAGTCGGTTTTATCCGATCAGGTGCATAGCGCCCCTAGTTCGGCCTTCCAACTACTAGGGGATTCGCAAAATTCTCATTGTCAAACTCCTATGGCTAAGTGAGGGTGATAAAGGCCGTATAGTCTGATTGCCTTGTTCGTTGCGCTAAACACCTCCTTTAAGGACCAGAATGTGGAGTAAAGAGTGTTTAGATTTATCCCGAACACCCCCGTACTATCTACGTGGGGGCAGAAGCCGACGACTGGCCAACCCTCAGATTTCATAAACGACCGCACAGGAGGTAAAATTTTAAAAGTCGCAAGCATTATATTACATAACGACATTGTTTCATATTACAGGACAGGATAATATGAATGTTTTCATAGGAATATAACATCCTTCGGACATTGCTCCGCCACAAGGCGGGATCCCTCCAGGACACTATCAAAATATAGCTCGGGTCGGCGGTGCTCCTTGCCCTCAGGCGGCCCCTCGGTCATCAGCTTCTTAGCATCCATCTGCCGAGTGCATCTTGACGCGGGCAAAAGTCATCTGTGCACCTTCAATGCAGACCGACCGCTTCACGATTTCAAGCCGTGGGCGGGCACTCACAAGCTGCTTCACAAGTCCGAAGTAGCTACTGAGCATGGGCTCAGCATGCCATAGCCGGACTATTAGGTCCTTCATGGCTAGCTCAGCCGCCCTGTGCAGCTCGACTAGCTGTTTCAGCTGGTCGCTGAAGGGCACCGAATGTTCTGGTCCAAGGTATTGAGACCAGAATAGCTTCTCTGTAGAACTCCCTTCTTCGGCTCGATACAACTCGGCAGCATCTAATACGCTGCGCGGCAAATCCATGAACACCCTTGGAGAGCTCCAAATTTGGGTAAGTAAAAGGAACATTTCCTTTGCAGGCTTGCTTTGCATAATGAAAGCCTTACCCGCCGCGATCTTCTTAGCTGCCTGGACTTCCTAGAGGGCGCTCTGGGCTTTGGCCCGGGCATCTTGTGCGTTCTGGCGGGCCTTCGCAAGTTCGAACCCTTGCGTCTTAACATCACGCTCCAAGGACTCGTACTTCTTGACGGTGTCCTGGAGCTCTTGCTGGACCTCACTGACCCGGGCCTCGTGCTTCTTGCGCACGGCGCGTTCCTCAACTGTTTTGTTCTCGGCCTCGGCCAACACCTTCTTGAGGGCCACCACCTCGGTCGTGGCCCCTAATAAGGTTCATGACACTTCAGTCAACACGAACCATTCATCCTTCCCAAATATACACGCAGGTTACTGCATACCTTGGCTGTCCTCCAGCTGCTTCTTCATGAGGCCGAGCTCTTCCTCGACCCGCTCCAGGTTCTGCTTCAATCCGGAGACCTCCGCAGTATGAGCGGCAGCAGCCAGCAGCGATGCATGCTTATTCACATAGACATCTTATGTTAGACTCCTACGAAAATTATTTTGATCCTCTGTTCGGTTTTTTCTTTCCGAACACTGAACAGAGCATCAGGGGCTACTGTCTACACTGTGATATTCTTTCTACAATTACATTACTTATCTCAAAGCCTGTTAGAAGGCTAGCGCAGGCTTCGGTCAGTCCGCTTTCGGTGGACCGAACCTTCTCAATCATCGTGCCCATAAGGATACAGTGTTCATCCACAATGGAAGCGCCTCGCAGCGCTTCCAGCAGATTATCCGGTGCCTCTGATTGGACAGAGGTCACCGGCGGAACAGGCACACCTCCTCCTTTTGGGGAAGGCTGCTCGCCTGACTCCGGAGCCGTGTAGGTCTCCGGAACGGTATCCGGCTGGGGGCCGAATTGAACTTGGCCCTCATCACCAGTCCCCATGGGGGCTTTTTCCCCCATGTGTCTGGCGGCCGAGGAGTCATCTTTTAGCGCCACCCTGACAACCTTCTGAACCTCTCCCTGACCTGGGAAGGCCCTTTGGGACACCACACCGTCATCACCCTTGGCCGGGGAAGAGTGAGCGGGCGGCGGTGACACGCTGGACATCTCCTTTGAATTGAGCGAACCTCTTGTTGAGGATCGCGGGGAGCTGTCACGGGCCGGACTGCAATGGCATGATTTAAACATATTAATATTACAAAGCTGAAAGGCCAGAAATTTAGACGTGCATAAGGTTTTTGGTACTTACGAGGCGGCCCGAGGCTTGGTCCAGGGTAGTCGCTCCGGACTGCTATCGACATCCCACGCGGAGTTGTCCGCGAGGGAGCCCTTCCCCCTCTTGGGCACCTTCACCTCCAGATTTGTGGAGGCCCCCCTTTTTCTTCCGTCCCCTCTCAGGAGGGGAGTCGCTTTCTTCCTCCTTCTCGTCGTCATCTTCGGCGGCCAAAGAGTGAGTCTCGTCTTCAGACGTCACACCCGAAGCACTTTTTCAGCGAGGGCCACTCCTGGCCCCCTTGGCCGTTTTCTTGGCCTTCTTTTACGGCACATCATAAGGCGCCGGAAACAACATCTTTGTTAGAAGTGGGGTTTCTTGGTCTTTGGGTAGCGGAGGCAGACAGTTAATCTGCCCACTATGTCGATCCAGGCCTGGAAAATTGATAGGAAGGCTTAGACTCCTTCCTCAAAATATGCCAGTAAAGGGTATACCTTGAAAACATGAAAGAACTTACCGGATTCGCCTGGCGCTTTAAGCTAAGCCCGCGATCCTCGGTCGTGAGCGGTGGTGTCTCGCCGGCCTTGAAGAGCACTTTCCAGATGTCTTCGTGTGTCGTGCCGAAGGGCTCTAGTAGCGTTTGGTGCTTGGCCGGATTGAACTCCCACAAATAGCAAGTCCGGCATTGACACGGAAGGATCCGGCGAATGAGCATAACCTGGATCATGTGACAAGTTTGATTCTCTTGGTTATCATGTTTTGGACGCACGTCTGGAGCCCAGTCAGCTCGTTCGAGGACCCCCAGGTTAGGCCCTTCTCTTACCAGGAGGTGAGCCGCATCGGAACTCCGGATCGGAACTCAGGGGCCGCAGCACCGCTGGTGTCGTGCGGCTCGGTGATGTAGAACCACCCCGGCTGCCACCCCTTCACCATTTCCATAAAGGAGCCTTTGGGCCAGGTGACATTGGGCATCTTGCCCACCATGGCGCCTCTGCACTCTACTTGTTGTCCGCTCACCACCTTCGGCTTCACATTGAAGGTCTTCAGCCATAGGCCGAAGTGGGGTGGGACGCGGAGAAAGGCCTCGCACATGACAATAAATGCCGAGAAGTTGATGATAGAGTTGGGGGCTAGATCATGGAAGTCCAGCCCGTAGTAAAACATCAGTCCGCGGACAAACGGGTGGAGAGGGAATCCCAGCCCATGGACGAAATGCGTGAGAAACACAACCCTCTCACGGGGCTCTGGGGTAGGGACGATTTGTCCCATGGCCGGGAGACGGTGAACAATCCCCTTGGCGAGGTATCCGACCTCCCAGAGCTCCTTGATGCCCTTCTCCTTGACGGAGGAGGCCATCCACTTGCCTCCGGATCCGGACATAATTGGAGTGCTTTCTCGGACGGGGAAAGCTAGAGCTTGGGCGTTGGAGCTCGAGAATGGATGGGCAGAGGAAGAGAGAAGGCGTGGGAGAAGAAGGGGGGAATCCTTATCCCCCTATAAAGGCAGTGAATATAGAACGCCTCCCCACTCGCCTTAAGACTCGCCTATGCCCAAGGGCTGTGTAAACAAGCATGGTTGGGTTACCGACGCCCGAATTGATGAAAATCCCGCAATAAGGGGACACGATCTCTGCTTTGACAAGACGTGCCAATGGCAACCGCGTCTCGAAACATGGAGCGGCAGACGAAAAACGGTTTTAAATTATGACCGGGCAAACGTAATGTCATGTTACAAAAAGTTGTTAGCACATTGGACTCGTAGAATATTATATTCCCTCTGCGGTTGTGTATGGTGCGTGTGTTATAGGTCCAGACACATTCAATACGCCCGAAGACTATCTTGGAGTTCAAAAGGATGAACCCGCCTTGCAATGCCGAAGACAGATCTACGCGCCGGATACCTTGTCATTGAAGCCAGGTTCAGGGGATACTGAGGGAGTCCTGGACTAAGGGGTCCTTGGCGTCCGGCCTGTTAGCCATGGGCCGGAATGATGGGCTGTGAAGACACGAAGACCGAAGACTGCACTTGTGTCCAGATAGGACTCACCTTGGCGTGGAAGGTAAGCTTGGCAATCAAATATGTAGATTCCTTTCTTTGTAACCGACCTCATGTAACCCTAGATCCTCCTGGTGTTTATATAAACCAGAGGACTTAGTCCGGAGAGGGAGAGATTCATTATCATAGCCATACAAGCTAGACCTCTAGGGTTTAGCCATTACGATCTCATGGTAGATCAACTCTTATAATGCTCATATTCATCAAGATCAATCAAGCAAGACATAGGGTATTACCTCCATAGAGAGGGCCCGAACCTGGGTAAACATCGTGTCCCCGTCTCCTGTTACCATCGATCCTAGATGCACAGTTTGGGACCCCCTACCCGAGATCCGCCGGTTTTGACACCGACAGCGGGTGTTGACGTAGAAGATGTCGATGACGGCCGGATGTGGACCGAAGCCGGCACGGCTTGCTTCCGGCGAGGGTGCGCAAGCGCGCCCGCTAGGTGTAGCCTCCGAGCGAGGAGGGGGGGGGGGTTCCCCGCGAAAATGATCATGCAAAAGACAAAGTTAGTCCATGCAGATATATTAAATGATTGCTTTTAGCATTGCAAGTTTTATGCGGAGGGTGCCGACTCGGTTTCGTCCAAGCCCCCTTCAATCTTTTTCGTGTTCCCTCTGCTCTTTGGCTTGTGCTCTCGCTTGCCGGACAACCGCTTTGTGGTCTATGGCTAAGAGTGGGCCGTGAAGTGGAGTGTACAGTACTCAGACTCTGGGAGCAGATTCGACCGAGCAGATACTCGTAAAGGAAACGACCGGGTTGCCCGAACCATTTTTCTTCCCGGACGTTTTTCGTGTGGGTGGCCTCCCGCGTTCACTGTTTCTAGCCGGGCAGCCGCTCCGCGATCTGTGACTAAGAGTGAGCCTTTTGTCGGGTGGTAGGATCGACATATGCCAACGGGTGGCTTATCATTGCGGGGGCCAAAAGAACATCGCCGGTGCCTGGAAACGGGATGAGGCGTAGGCATGCACGCCGGCGAATCTTACCCAGCTTCAGGGCTCTCCGGGGAGATAACACCCCTACTGCTGCTCCACGGGGTCTCCGCATGGTTACTAAGTTCACAGGTGGCTACAATGCTCCTTGAGCTATTTGGGATGGAAGGAGGAAGAAGGGCTTAGCACAGCCTACCTCTTCTCCTTGTAAGTGTCTATGTCTAGAAAGAGAGTTCCACACTTTGCATGGGTGCACCGGGGGGTTTATATAGGCCTACCCCCCGGGGGTACAATGGTAATCCGACTGGGCATGGGGCCCAGCTGTCGGTGACTATGCTCGCCGGCTTCTCCGCCGGCTTCTGGGGCCCGCCGGCTGGTGGGTCCCGCCGACTGGTGGGTCCCGCCGACTGCCAGCTCCTGGGTTGACAGGCCAGCCCCACCGGCCAGGGTCTTGTCGGCGGCCGGTTACTGTTGCTCCGTGTTTGTTGGCGCAGGCTTGGTCGGGGTAAGCGTGGCTACAGTAACGCTGCCCTGCGCGGGCGATCACCGTAGCCCCGCCGCACCTTGTCTCCTTAATGGGCGTCTCCTTCGAGGAAGGCGGCAGGCCGGCTACGCCAAGTCGGCCCTCTGTCTCGCCGGCTTGAGAAGGGGTGCGGCCGCCTTCGGCATCTCTCTGCCCGAAGGGGCCCACCGCCTCGGGGGCCACGCTGGCGGCCCGTCGAGGACGGCGTCGGAGCTGCCGAGGCTACAGTGCCGCGCCGGGCGGGCCGCAGTTGCCCGCACGACGCGCTGTACCAGGCGTGCTCCGGGTTTTGGGGGTGGCAGGCTCCATTGTAGCCACGCCCCGCTTCATCATCGCAGAGTGGACGCGTACATCGCGGGTACGGCGTTGACTGCTTTATCGGAGCCGGCCCGGCGGTAGGCGGCCGTGCCATAGCCGGCCTTGTCAAGCCGGCCCTGCCGCAGCCGGCCATGTCGTAGCCGGCCCTCCATAGATTTCTTCATGGGGGTAGAAAGGGCGGGCCGCCCCCCAAGCCGGCTAGGAAGGTAGCCGGCTAGGAGGGAGGCGGCCTAAGTTTTGAGTCTTCTTATGAGCCGGACGAGCTCACAATTTTTTCTGAGGGGCCAGGGGAAGCCGGCTGGGCTACCCATGGCTATTTACCCCGACAGTAGTCCCCGAAGGCGGGCGAGCTTCACGGCGGACGAAAGGACGGGAAGCTTGGCCGGCTTCATACCGTGAGGGGCCGACTGCGTCGTTGCAGCCGACTTCAGAGCGCTTTTCTTTATTAGGGCGACCGTGGTTGACCCGCGGACCGGCCGCGGGCCCCACGACGAGCCACGTGGCGGGGAAGTCCTGCCGTCACACGCGCGCGACGGGATGCCGCGGCAGGCCCGGGCCCGCCACTCCCTGGCCTCGGCCCGGGCGCTGATCTTCTGTGGCCCGAGGGGGCTGCTCGCCTCCCCGCGGCCGTTACCTCGCGTCATCAAGGCGCGTAATTAACGCGGGCGTGGGGGAGATGGGTACGATCAATCCCCACGACCCCCCACGCCGCGCCTCCTCGTCTCCGGCGCACGCGCCTACAAGTAGGGGGGGAGGGGGAGAGGCGCGGGCCTGCCCGCTCCCCCGCTCCCCGACCCTCCTGCTCTCCTTCTTCTTCCTCTTCTTCTTCTTCCTCGTGCCCGACGCAGCTTCGTGCCGTTGCCCTCCCACGCCGCCATGTCGCTGGCTCTGTCGAGCTCGTGGGACGGGTCCAACGTTCACGACGAGCACATCGAGTTCCTCCGCCAGACCCGGCGTCTGCCCGCCGCCGACCTCGTGCAGGTGCGCCTGGCGCCCGCAAAGGAGGTCTCGCCGGCGCCGGAGGAAGGCGAGCGCGTCATCTTCCGCACGCACTTCCTCCGGGGCTTTGGCTTCCCGGCGAGCAGCTTCATGCGGTCCTTTCTCGAGTTCTACAACCTCCAACCGCACCACGTCACGCCCAACGTAGTGCTGCAACTCTCGGCCTTCGTCACGCTCTGCGAAGGGTACTTGGGGGTGCTGCCGACGCTGGAGCTCTAGGCGGAACTGTTCCAGAACAAGCTCGGCACCGTCTCCGCCGGCGTGCCGGCTCCCTGCGGCGCCTTCATCGCGATGAAGAGGGCCAGCGACGACAACCCCTTCCCCCACATTCCTCTGATCCAGTCGGTCAAGCTGTGGCAGAAGTCTTACTTCTACGTCAAGAACGTCGCCCGGCACGGCGACTACGTCAATCTGCCGGCTTATGTAGCCGGCCCGCCGACTAGGAAGCGGTGGACCTGGGGCTACCGGTCGAAGTCCCTGTCTCCAGCGGGGAACGCTTCCGTCTCCCGGCTTCGGGTGATGATTCAGTCGGAAGGTCTGCTCGCGTCCGACTTGGTAACCGCCTTCGTCGAGCGCCGGATCTTGCCTCTTCAAAGCCGGCCGCACATGATGTGCCAGATGAGCGGTCGGTTCGATCCCTGCCGGCTGAGCACCTGGGAGATGCCCCATGCCGAGGTGGCTCTGATGGCGAACTACGTCGCCAACTTGAAGCTCACCGGCGAGTGGCAGTTCGGCAAGGCGCCGTACTCCCGCGCCCAGCCTCCGCCTGTGGTAAGCTTTTCCTCTCGTCGTCTGCCGGCTTGGGTTAGCCGGCCTCTGACCAGGCGGCTATTTTTTCTTTTCTCCTTCATCAGAATCCTCTCCTCCCGCTGCCAGCCGGGGCAGCCGGAGTCGACCGAGAGTACGCCCCGGACCGCACGGTGGATGACCTCGACGACCCGGATCTCTCCGCCGTCGCCATGGAGGACGCCGCCACGGGGGGTGCCGCCGAGCTCGGCGGCACCGGGCTTTCGGCCAGTTTCGACGACTGGCCGGATGATTTTGAAGCCGAAGAACTCCCGCGCCGCCAGCCGGCAACCGACCGCCGCGGCGCGAGCTCGTCTGCCGCGCCGCCTGCCGGTGGCGGGAAGGGAAAACGCCGGGCCGCGCTCCCGCTCTTCGGAAGCCGGCCGAAGAAACCGAAGGCCTCCGCCGCGGCCACAAAGCGCGAGGAGGCGGCGGCGAAGGCGGCCCGCTTCCGGAAGGCGGTGAAGAAGCCCCCGTCAGTTTCCGCGTAAGTCTAGTAGCCGTCTGCATGCTTGTTATTCTGAAGTTTTCTTTCCTTGAATGTTTTTCTGATCTCCTGGGCAGGGCGCCGCTCTCCCTCGAGCGAGGCCCAGCCGGCTCCGTGGTCGGGCCGAGCGCCGGTTCCTCAGGGTCCCGCCGAGTAGACCCCCGCGCCGAACTTGACGCAGCCACGCAGCATAACGCACGCGAGGCGCGCCGAGAGAAGGAGGCGGCCGAGCGGGCGGCGGCGGAGCGAGAGGCCGCCCAAACGGCGCCAGGGCGAGCGAGCGTGGCGGCCGAGGCTCCATCGGAGCGGGCGGCCGTGGAGGCGGAGGTGGAAGGCGCGCGCAGCCAGACTCCGCTGCTCGCCATCCCCCTCCAGACCTTGGATCCGGACGTCCCTCTGCCCACGGCGGAGGAGATTATCCCCGAGCAGCCGCCGGTGCAGAGGGACGAGGTCGTCGAGGGATCCGCTGAGAGGACGTCGCCAGCAGTGCCAGCCGGAGTAGGCGAAGGCGGCCGATCGTCGGCGGTGTCGGAGGAGCCGGTCCGGGCCGCGCCCGAGGCCGGAGCCGGCCTTGAGATCGAGCCGGCGGCGAGCCGGCCCGCCGAAGGGGGCACGGCCCCGCCGGACACGCGCCAGACCGCGGGGGCCGAGCGGACGGCAGACGCCTTGTAGGCGGCCAGCTCCGCCACGTCCGGGTGGACTCCCAGCGGAGGGAGCGGCGAGCTGAACGTCGCGGCCCAAGAGGTTCGGAGCCGGCTGCAGGCACAGGCCGGCCTCCTGAGGCAATTCACTCAGGGGTTTCTGTCGACGCGGTCTGCAATCCGGGTAAGTCTTCACTCCTTGACCGCTCTGGTCCTTTGAATTTTTTCCGTGGGGGCGCGCTAGCGCACCCACTGGGTGTAGTCCCCGAGATCCAGGCCGACTGCGGCGCAGTCGGGTCGGATCTTTACTAGACGACTATGTTGACTGTTTTTTCTGATCTTCAGGATTATCACAACTCTCGCGCGGCCGCCTTCAACTCCCAGGCTCGGGAGCTAAGCCGGAGGACCGAAGACCTCGCCAGCAGCCAGCGTAAGTGTTTTGTCATTGTTAACTTCTCGTGGGGGCGCGACAGCGCACCCACCGGGTGTAGTCCCCGAGATCCGGGCCGACTGCAGCGCAGTCGGGTCGGATCTTACTTGACGACTTTTCCTTTACTGATTTTTCTCTTTATTTCTTGCTCGTGCAGAGGCCAACGCCGACTTGCGGAGGGAACTCGGCGTGGTGCAGGCCGCTCTTTGTGCCAAGGACGCCGAGTACGCTGACTTGGCTCAAGAGCGCGACCGCCTGGCGACGAAACTGGCCGACCAGGAGGAGAGCCACAAGGCAACCCTGCAAAAGGCGCAGGACGACGAGGCTACCCTGAAAGCGGAGTTCGGGGTCAGGGAGGCGAGCTGGGCCGAGACGCGCCGGGCGCTGGAAGAAGGCTTTGGCCGGGTCGAGGATCTTATTGACGGTAGGCTGTCTTTCTTGCCCTTCTTACATTTGCCGGCCGCCTATGGTTTTGTTTTGACTTGTGTTTGCTGTCTTGTGCAGAGTACTTCCCCGGCCAGTCTGTCCTTGCCGCCCAAGCCATCGAAGCCTACCGCGAGGAGCGCCGTCAAGCCGGGGTCGTGATTCCGCCGGATGCGAACCGGACATTGTCGGAGCAGCTTATCACCGTCCAGGCACGGCTGCAACCGGCCCACCGGTTGCTCCGCCGGCTCCAACGCGCCGGGGCGACGATGCTGGCCGCGCTCTGGCCCGGCCAGGCAATTCCCCGGACCCCAAGCCGGACGGCCGACTGGCTCGAAGTCGCAGTCGGCCGCTTCGAGGCCTGGAAGGCGTCCGCGGCCCGTCTTGGAGCCGGGCGCGCGCTGGAGTTCGTCCGCGCGTGGTACCCAGGGCTAAGCCTGGACCAGCTGCGGACGTGGCGGTCGGAAGCCGACGCCGAGCTGGAGGAGGTGCGGCCGGCGATCGCGCAGCGCGCCTCGACGATCGCCGAGTGCACCGACACCAGCGTCTTCGCGCCGGAGCTCAACGATGATGGCGCTGCCCAGCCGGAGGAATGGTTCGGTCTGAACCCGGCGGACGGCGAGGACTCGGCGGAAGAGATCGCCTCCAGCGACGAGGGCGAGGACGACGAGGAAGAGGACAGCGAAGACGCCGAGCCGACTGGTGGGGCGGCCGACCGTCCCCCAGCCGATCATGCCTCTAGCAACGAGCCACGCAGGAGCGCGCCCTCTGCCGGAGACGACGATCAAGCCGAGGTTCGCCAGCCGGCCGCTCCTTCAGCCGGCGCGACTACCTCCGTCGCATAATCCAGCTCGTCTGCGGCCCCGCCGGCTTGATCTGCCTTTCTTTTTGTCCCTGTCTTTCTTTTTGGACAAATTTAAGTTTCTGCAATTCCACCCACTGGGGGTGTATCGAACAATGCTGAATGTCGACCTCTCTGGAGGCTTTTTGTGTAATATATTAATATATGCATGTGTTGGCGTTCATCCGAGTGTACTTTTTGTCCTTAGGCTCTTTCCTTTGCCGCCTTCCCTCTTTGGGAAGGCAAGTACTTGAGTTTTCTTGGATTTGAAGTAGACTGAATGTAAGCCGGCCGGCCGGCTACTCTGGTAGTCGGTCGGCGGGAGGCAGCAAGCCGGCTTTTGTTATATATGCGAGCCTGTTTGGTCCCTAGCCGTTTTTCATGTGCGCACCCTTTCCGGCTGGTAGCTCTTGCCAGCCGGGCAGTCGGTTCTTCGAGCTGCGATTTCAGCAAGAGCCAAGCCTGGGTGTCGACACATTACTTGTCTGACTGCCGGTAGGGCTCTTAATATAACTCTAGTCGGCCAGTCCCCGGGCCGACTCGTCGGACCCGGTACCGGACAAAATAAATGAAAAGATAATATCATACGCATGATAACTTTCATTCATAAAACAACGGGTGGCAGTCCCCGAGTCTTTCTCGGGGAGCCTACTGTATCATACTAAATACAAAAGTGGGCATGACACATACTGCGCTTTTAACTGTAAAACTTTCGAAGGAGATTTGCGTTCCACGGTCGCTCCGACTCCTTGCCGAAGTCGTCTCTCTTGCGTGCCTTCGGCTTCTGCGCGTCGATGAGGTAGTAGGCGTCGTTGCCCAAGGCTCTGCTGATGATGAAGGGGCCTTCCCAGGGGGCTGCGAGCTTGTGCTGGCCGGCTGTTCGCTGGATCAGCCGGAGCACAAGGTCGCCCTCCTGGAAGGATCTTGGGCAGACCCTCCGGCTATGGTAGCGGCGCAGACCCTGTTGGTAGATGGCGGACCGGCTGAGGGCTAACAGCCGGGCCTCTTCCAGCAGGTCGACGCCGTCTTCTCGTGCTTCTTTGGCTTCCGCTTCCGTGTACATGGTTACCCGAGGCGAGTCGAACTCGATGTCTGTTGGGATGACCGCCTCGGCACCATATACAAGGAAGAAGGGAGTGAAGCCGGTTGATCTGTTGGGAGTAGTGCGCAGACTCCATAGGACAGCCGGCAGCTCATCGAGCCAGCAGCCGGCTGAACGCTCCAGGGGTACGATCAGTCGAGGCTTGATGCCGGACAGAATGAGGCCATTTGCTCGCTCCACTTGGCCGTTTGACTGCGGGTGGGCGACTGACGCAAGGTCCAGCCGGATACCTTGCGCAGCGCAGAACCGTGCCAGGGCACCTTTGGCAAAGTTCGTGCCGTTGTCGGTGATGATGCTGTGCGGTACGCCGTACCGGGTTGTTATACCTGCGATGAATGTCACTGCAGTCGGCCCATTCAGCTTCTTGATCGGCTTCGCCTCGATCCACTTGGTGAATTTGTCAACGGCGACGAGCAAATGTGTCATACCGCCGCGCGCCGTCTTGAATGGGCCCACCATATCCAATCCCCAGACGGCAAAGGGCCAGGTGATGGGAATGGTCTTGAGTGCCGAAGCCGGCATGTGTTGCTGCGAGCTGAAAAGCTGGCAGCCTTTGCAGTGTTTGACTAGCTCTTTGGCGTCGTCCAAAGCAGTCGGCCAGAAGAAACCGTGGCGGAAGGCTTTGGCGACCAGTGATCTTGATGCGGCGTGGTGGCCGCATTCTCCTTGGTGTATATCCCTGAGGATCGCGATGCCTTTCTCCTGCTCGACGCATCGCTGCAAGACTCCGGTGGCGTTGCGCTTGACAAGCTCTTTGTTAACGATTGTGTATGCTCCAGCCCGGCGCTGAACTTGTCTTGCTTCGTTTTTGTCAGCTGGCAGGTCATGGTTCACCAGAAAGTTGCGGATGGCCTGGGCCCATGATGGGGCGGCGACCTCCTCATCCACCAATGTGGCCAGAGCCACCAGGGTGGGTGGGTTGGGCAGTGCAGCGCTGGAGTCGGCCGCCGCTTCCTGTGCTGAAGAAGTCCCCGGGCCGGCTACTGCAGCCCCCGGGCCGGCTGCTGCAGTCCCCGGGCCGGGTTCCTGGGCCGGTTGCTTGATTCTTCGAGCCGGACCCGCCCCCCTTGGGGTTAGGCGGCACGAAAATGGAGTCGGACTCCGGAGACGGCTTGATTGAAGGCTTGAGGAGGCGCTGCAGGGCGACGCCGGCTGGTATTGCTTGCCGCGTGGAGCCTATTCGGGCCAGGGCGTCGGCTGGCTCGTTGTCGGCTCGCGGCACGTGAAGGAACTCACATCCGTCGAAGTATCCGTTGATTTGCTGTACTAGGAAACGGTAGCTCGCCATGTTTGCGTCCTTGGCGTCCCAGTCGCCAGAAGATTGCTGCACCACCAAATCCGAGTCGCCATAGCACAGGATCCGGCGAATGCCAAGCTCCTTGGCCAGCCGGAGCCCGTGTATGAGCGCCTCGTACTCGGCTACGTTGTTGGAGGCGGCGAAGTGGATCTGCAGCGTGTATTTGAGCTTGTCGCCCTTTGGAGAAGTAAGGACGACGCCGGCTCCCAAGCCGGTGCGCATCTTTGATCCATCAAAGTGCATGCGCCAATGGGTGGAGTCGGGCGCCGGTGGTAAGTACTGGGTCTCGGCCCAGTCGACGAGGAAGTCGGCCAGCGCTTGCGTCTTGATGGCGGTGCGGGGTTGGTAGAATATGGTGTAGGGGGCCAGCTCGATGGCCCATTTGGCCACCCGGCCAGATGCATCCCGGCTGCCTATGATGTCGGCAAGCGGGGCAGTGCATACGACCGTGATGGGATGCTCTTGAAAGTACGGCTTCAGCTTCTTGGCGGCGAAGTACACGCCATAGCACATCTTCTGATAGTGCGGGTAATTTTGTTTCAAGGTGGACAGCACCTCGCTCAGGTAATAAACCGGTCTCTGGACCAGCTGGGCTCGGCCTTCTTCGGGGCGTTCGACCACAATGACGGTGCTGACCACCCGGCTAGTGGCGGCAATATATAGGAGCATGGGCTCCTTCTCAGTCGGTGCCGCCAAGACAGGCGGCGTGGACAGCATTTTCTTCAGCTCGTGGAAAGCTTGGTCGGCCTGGTCGTTCCACTCAAAGTGAGTGCTCTTCTTCATGAGGCGGTAGAGGGGGAGAGCCTTTTCTCCGAGCCGGCTGATGAAGCGGTTAAGAGAGGCCAGGCACCCGGTGAACTTCTGAATCTCTCTGAGCTTGGTTGGGACCGCCATCCTCTCGATGGCTTTGATCTTCACAGGGTTGCACTCTATGCCGCGTTCAGAGACCAGGAAGCCTAGGAGCTGGCCGGCTGGCACTCTGAACACGCATTTCTCTGGGTTGAGCTTGATCCGGAACCGGCGCAGGTTCTCGAATGTCTGCTTCAAGTCTTCCAGCAGAGTGCCACGCTTCTCCGTCTTCACCACAACATCATCCACGTAAACGTGGGCATTCTTGCCGAGCTGCGTGAGGAGGCACTTCTGCATGCAACGCTGAAACGTGGCGCCGGCATTCCTCAAGCCGAACGTCATGGTCAGGTAGCAGAAGGCCCCAAACGGCGTGATGAAGGTGGTCTTCAGTTGGTCATCCGGGTTCAGCTTGATCTGGTGGTATCCCGAGTAGGCATCCAAAAAGCTCAACAGCTCGCATCCGGCTGTGGAGTCTATCACTTGATCAATCCTGGGCAGAGCGAAGGGATCTTTTGGGCAGGCTTTGTTGAGGCTCGTGTAATCTATACACATGCGCCACTTGTTATTCTTCTTCAGCACGAGAACCGGGTTCGCGAGCCATTCGGGGAAGAAAACTTCCATGATGAAGCCGGCTGCAAGGAGCCGGGCTATCTCCTCCCCTACGATCCTTCTCTTCTCTTCTGACAGTTGGCGGAGGGGCTGCTTGACTGGTTTAGCATCCTCCCGCACGTGCAATTTGTGCTCGGCGAAATCCTTCAGAACACCCGGCATGTCCTTGGGGGACCATGCAAAGATATCCCGATTCTCACAGAGGAAATCGGCGAGCTCGCCTTCCTATTTGCTGTCCAGGCTCGCCCCAATGACGGCAAACCTTTCGGGGTGCTCGGGGTCGAGCTGTATCTTCTTGGTCTCCTTGGCCGGCTGGAAAGATCCTTGGGCATCATACTCCTTGGAGTCGGCGGGTTGGTTGAGCTGCTTGCTGGCCAGGGCCACGACCCGGTCCAGCGTCTTCCTCTCGGCCGCGATCACGAGGGATTCGGCCAGCCGGCTGCTGGCCGCGGCGCAGTCGGCGGACTTCTTGTAGTCGCCGGCGATGGTGATGACACCCTTGGAGCTCGGTATCTTCATCTTGAGGTAAGCATAGTGGGGGACCGCCATGAACTTGGCCAAGGCGGGTCGGCCAAGCAAGGCATGATAAGGGCTATCCAGGTCCACCACCTCGAACCAGATTGCTTCCCGGCGGAAATGATCCTTGCCCCCAAAGAGTACATCGATCTTGAGCTTGCCGATGGGGGCACAGGACAATCCGGGTACGATGCCGTGGAACACCGTTCGAGTCGGCACAAGTTGCTTGGCCTTGACGCCCAGCTTCTCCATGGTGTCGCGGTACAGGATGTTAATGCTGCTTCCGCCGTCGATCAGCACGCGGGAGAAGCGTGCGGCGTGCGTATCCGTTGCGAGGGTGGCCTCCAGGACCAATGCGTAGGAGCCGGGGGATGGCATCACCTCTGGGTGGTCGGCCCGGCTCCAGCTGATGGGTTTCTCCGACCAGTGCATGTGGCTGGCCGGGTTGGTGGCGGCCATGTTGACCTCCTGTTGCTCTCGGCGCTTGCTGCGCCGGTCTTCGGGCTGGCTCGTAAAGATGACATAAGACGCTTGCTCGTCGGGGAACTCGTCCTGCACGGCGTCGACCGCGGGCCGGGCGGCTTTGGGCGGCGGAGTCGGCGGCGGCGGGCCGGTAGGCGGAGTCGGCGTGAGCCCTTCGCCCTTCGAGATTCGGGCGAGCCAGTTGCATTTGCGGGTCGTGTGGTTGGATGGCTTCGCGCCGCTGTGGAACTTGCACGGGGCATCAAGGGTTTGCTTGTAGGAGAAGGCCGGCTGCCAAGCCGGCCGACCGCCCTTAGGCTTCTTGGGTGCGGGCCGCCCTTCAGGCGGCGCGTCTTCGACCGTGGCCACCTGCCGACTGGCGGGAGGCGGCGCAGGGCCCTTGCGTTTTTTATCGTTCTGGTGTTGGCGTCGGCCGCCGTCTCCAGCCGGCGCTTTGGGCGCCGGATTGAGCACCTTTCCGGATGCGTCCACCCGGAGCTCGGTCTTCATCGAGGAGTCGGCGGTGGCGTACTTGTCGGCGATGTTTAGGAGCTCGTCGAGGGTAGTCGGCTCATCGCAGAGAAGCTTGTGCTTGAGGAGGGTGCCCTCTCGGCACCCGGCTGTGAAGTATTCGATGGCTTGCACCTCGTGCACCCCCTCACAAGAGTTGCGGAGCTCGGCCCAACGCGTCAGGTAGTCGCGAGTGGACTCGGCTGGGCCCTGTACACACAGGGAGAGTTGTCTGGGCTTGGGAGCCTGCTTGTAGGTGCTGGTGAAGTTGCGAACGAAGGCTTCAGTGAAGTCCACCCAGCTGTTGATGCTGAGCGGCTTAAGGCTGTTAAGCCAAGTCCGCGCCGTGCCCTGCAGCATGAGGGGCACGTACTTTACGGCAACGCGCCGGTTGCCATTGGCAATGCTGACGGCTGTGGAGTAGTCGGTCAGCCAGTCTTCCGGCTTCACCGAGCCGTTGTACTTGGGCGTGTCTCTTGGGAGCGAGAACCCTTTGGGGAAGGGCTCGTCGCGGATGCGGGGGCCGAAGCAAGGCGGGCCGACATCGTCTTCCTCTTCTAGCGCCAGGGATCGGGCCAGGCGGTCGATCCGGTGGCGGGCGTCGTTTTCGCCGATTCCCTCCCGGCGACCAAGCCGGCCGCTGAGAGTCGGGTGAGCCACTGGGGGCGGGGTAGGATATCTTTCTCCGCGAGCTCGAGGCGGAGGCGGGGTGCCCCGCCATTCCATGGCTCGGGGGCGGCCGTCCGCGTCTCGCTCGATGGAGACTTGGGTCCGGCTTCGGCCGGAAGCCGGCTCTTTCTCGCGCCGCGCGCGGGTGTAGCTGGTAGTCGGCGACCGGGAGGTCGCGCCGTGCTCGCGGCGCGGGGGAGGGCTCCCCGCGCAGGCGTCGGCCTCATGCGGTCGTGCGGCCGCATCGATTAGTTGCTGGATGCGCCGCGTCATATGGGGGAGATCTTCGGCTTCCAAGCCGTCTAGCTCGTCTACGGCCGCCTGGGCGGCGCGCAGGTTCTCGAGCGGGGTGGCGTAGACCGGGCGATCCACGCCGAGCGTGTCGGCGATGACGGCGCCGCGTTGCCTGACAGCGCCGGCCCGGCTAGGGCCAGCCGGAGCCGGTGTGCCGAAGGCGGCGCGATCAGCTTCGCGCTGGTAGGCCTCGGTGAGGCGTCTTACGGAGGCCAGCCGCCGGCCCTCCGCGAGGAGGGCGAGGCGGCGTGCCTCCAGAACTTCGTCGCTGGCGTCAGCCGGAAGGGGGACGGACAAGTCTTGGGCTGCCGCGAGCGGGGAGTCACGGGCGCCCTCATCAGTCGGGCCGTCGAGGCCGATAACCATCACCTCGGGGGCGTCAGAATCGCGATCGCCAGCCGGAGGGAGCGGGTCGTTGTAGACCGTGACGTTGGTGGGGAAGGTGTCGTAGGATGCCGCGTCGGAGTCGACGGGCATCGGGTCGGTGGAGCCAACCGACTCCAAGTCCGCAGCGGGCTCGCTGGAGACGTGGAGCTGGCTGAGGAGGTTGGCGAAGTGATCTGTGCCCGCATCGGAGGCGAGCTCGTCGGAGATGCGGGCCTTGTCGAAGAGGCTGGCGAGGCCGCTAGCCGCGCAGGCGTCAGCGACGCCATGCAGCGCGTCGCGGCAAGCGCCATCGGGCGAGCCAGGCTGGCTGCGCCCGCGAGGAAGGAAAAGGGTTCCCGTCCAGAACAGGTCTTCGGACGACGGTGCACCTGGCCCCACGGTGGGCGCCAAATGTCGGGTGGTAGGATCGACATATGCCAACGGGTGGCTTATCATTGCGGGGGCCAAAAGAACGTTGCCGGTGCCTGGAAACGGGATGAGGCGTAGGCATGCACGCCGGCGAATCTTACCCAGCTTCAGGGCTCTCCGGGGAGATAACACCCCTACTGCTGCTCCGCGGGGTCTCCGCATGGTTACTAAGTTCACAGGTGGCTACAATGCTCCTTGAGCTGTTTGGGATGGAAGGAGGAAGAAGGGCTTAGCACAGCCTGCCTCTTCTCCTTGTAAGTGTCTATGTCTAGAAAGAGAGTTCCACACTTTGCATGGGTGCACCGGGGGGTTTATATAGGCCTACCCCCCGGGGGTACAATGGTAATCCGACTGGGCGCGGGGCCCAGCTGTCGGTGACTATGCTCGCCGGCTTCTCCGCCGGCTTCTAGGGCCCGCCGGCTGGTGGGTCCCGCCGACTGGTGGGTCCCGCCGACTGCCGGCTCCTGGGTTGACAGGCCAGCCCCACCGGCCAGGATCTTGTCGGCGGCCGGTTACTGTTGCTCCATGTTTGTTGGCGCAGGCTTGGTCGGGGTAAGCGTGGCTACAGTAACGCCGTCCTGGCGGGCGATCACCGTAACCCCGCCGCACCTTGTCTCCTTAATGGGCGTCTCCTTCGAGGAAGGCGGCAGGCCGGCTACGCCAAGCCGACCCTCTGTCTCGCCGGCTTGAGAAGGGGTGCGGCCGCCTTCGGCATCTCTCTGCCCGAAGGGGCCCACCGCCTCGGGGGCCACGCTGGCGGCCCGTCGAGGACGGCGTCGGAGCCGCCGAGGCTACAGTGCCGCGCCGGGCGGGCCGCAGTTGCCCGCACGACGCGCTGTACCAGGCGTGCTCCGGGTTTTGGGGGTGGCAGGCTCCACTGTAGCCACGCCCCGCTTCATCATCGCAGAGTGGACGCGTACATCGCGGGTACGGCGTTGACTGCTTTATCGGAGCCGGCCCGGTGGTAGCCGGCCGTGCCATAGCCGGCCTTGTCAAGCCGGCCCTGCCGCAGCCGGCCATGTCGTAGCCGGCCCTCCATAGATTTCTTCATGGGGGTAGAAAGGGCGGGCCGCCCCCCAAGCCGGCTAGGAAGGTAGCCGGCTAGGGGGGAGGCGGCCTAAGTTTTGAGTCTTCTTATGAGCCGGACGAGCTCACAATTTTTTCTGAGGGGCCAGGGGAAGCCGGTTGGGCTACCCATGGCTATTTACCCCGACACCTTTGGTACCGCGCACACTACTAAGCCATCTGCGGGAACAAACGTCTCAGGCCAAGCGGCGAGCCCCCGGGCCAACTCTGGCTAGCGCCGGGGCGAAAAGTGATGCAACTGTAATAAAATGCGGAGATAGCCCCCCCCCCCCCCCGAGCATGGCTCGAGGTTATCCGTGTTTTTGCGGTGCAAAAATATACGGGTGATGAGCTCACATTGATTTTCGTGTAGTCAATGTGGAGGTTGCCGAAGACAGCCGGCGCGGCTCGGCGCTCTCGGAGCGTGCCGGCGCACCCGCTGGGTGTAGCCCTCGAGCCTCCGGGTGCTTGAGGAGGGTCCATCCGGTCGGGCTTGAATGGCCAGGCGGCGAGTGGGACGCGACCGAGCCAGCTTGGCATAGCCGGCCAGGTGGCGAGGTGTCTGGCAGCGCCCTTTTTCTTCTTTCTTCTCTTCTGCCGGCTGCTGGCAGCCGGACAAAACTCTTCTTTTGCCTCTTGTTTTTGTTTCTTGCAATCTTCCGTGGGGGCGCGCCAGCGCACCCACTGGGTGTAGCCCCCGAGATTCCGGTCGACTACAGAGTAGTCGGGCCGGATCTCCCGGCAACTACTTTTTCTTCTTCGCGGGGGCGCGTCAGTGCACCTGTTGGGTGTACCCTCGAGATTTAGGTCGGCTGCTGAGCAGTCGGGCCGGATCTCCCGGCAACTACTTTTTCTTCTTTGCGGGGGTGCGTTAGCGCACCCGCTGGGTGTAGCCCCCGAGATTGATCTCCCGGCAACTACTTTGTCTTCTTCTTCATGGGGGCGCGTCAACGCACCCGCTGGGTGTAGCCCCTGAGATTCGAGCCGGCTGCTGAGCAGTCGGGCCGGATTTCCCCGCAACTACTTTGTCGTCTTCTTCGCGGGGCGCGTCAGCGCGCCCGCTGGGTGTGCTTTTTTCTTCTTCTCTTTGTCCGGTCATGGGCGGCCGGACATATATTTCTTTTTCACCTGGCTGGGCAGTCGGCCGTCTGGAAACGAGCAGCCGGCTTGACTTTTCTTTGGGCAGTCGGCCCACCTCTTTTTCTTTCTTCTAGCACCCGGCATCTCTTTTCTTCCAGCTGGACGCGGCGTTCTCTTTTTTCAGCCGGCCGTAGCAGCCGGATTCTTCTTCTTTGTTTTATATCAGTCGGCCCCTTGACTTTTCTCCCGAACTCCTCTTCCCTTTTTTTCTTTCTTATTCCGGTCCCCAACCGGATCTCTCTTTTTCTTTCGTTCTATCAGCTGACCGGCCTCTTCCATCAATGCGCGCTCGGCCGACGCAGGCGGCCGCAGCGGCGGGGAACCGGCCACGTCCGTGGACCGGAGCCGGCGCGGAGCCGGGCAGCAGCCAGCACGCGGGGGCTCGGCCGTGGCGGTGTGGGACGGAGCACTCGGCGACGGCAGGCGGTCGGACCAACAGCCGATGCGCGTAGAGCCCGACGGGGGAGCCGACAGTGTAACACCCTGGTAGTTAAGCTACAGTAACCACACACAAATGGTGCCATGTCATCACAATTAATTTGCCAAACCACACACCTTGGTCCAAGCCGAGTTCAGATTCAAATTTTAAAGTAAAATCAAATAAATCATTTCTTCAGACTGCAAAACAAAAGTGTTCATAATATTTCAGATAATCCACTGATAATTTTCATGAAGAAACCCCACTTGAGAGAGTTTCTAAAATGCCCCTAACTAATCGTAGAATGTACCAACATCATTTAAAGTGGTCCAATTAAATGCAAACGCAATTATAAACTTTTTCAGTTGGCCTCAAACTTTTTGAGCAACCTCAGAATATTCCAAAGAATTTATGTACCAAGTTTAATATTTAGCAAAAAAATGTTTGGACACTCATTCAATTAGAAAACAGTGGCAAAAATTGAAAAAAAGAAAGAAAATGCTAAAGACCTAGGGTACTAATGGGCCATAAGTGGCTGCAATAACACGGCCCAGCCCTCCACGGCCTTCTCCATCTTCCTCTGTACAGGAGACAGAGACCTGTGCGTGGCGCACATCCACGCCTCCATGGCCGCCGTGTCGACCATCCGGCGAGCCTCCGAGGTGTATAAGGCCATCTCCAAGCCCGAGGACAAACCCTAGACCCCCAGTTCCCTCGTTTCCCCCTCGCACTCGATCTGGAAGAGGAGCCGAAGCTTCCATCGTCGCGCCATAGTCACCATCGCGGCCATAGGCCTCCCCGACGCACGGGAAGATGCCCGGGAGCTCCCTCGTCGACGACTCCTTCACCTACCTCCGCTGATTCGAGCTGGGCCGTGTTGTGCGCTCGGGATCTAGCCGGTTTTTCGCCACGGCCGCCACCGTTCGTCGACGAGCGCGACGCATCCGACCACTCCCGCGCTCTCTAATCACGTCCACGAGCTCCGTGGTGAGCTCTTCTACCGATTCCCCCTTTTTTTCCTTCGATTCGTCGTCGTTTGCCGCCGTCCCCGATCTCGGTCGTCGCTGTCCATGGTCGCGCTTGAGCTCCTGTGTACGCACGCGCCTGCTCCTGGCCAACCAACCATGCTCGCGCCCCTGCGCCCCGCCGCGCCCCTGCATCTTCGTGCGTGCGCCACCGCCCGCGCTACCCCCACGCGCACTTGCCGCTGCCGCCGTTGTTCTGCTACTGCTGTCGCTGCTGCCCTTTCCTGCTGCTGCCTCTGCCTAGTACTGCGTCGCTGCTGCTGCCTGTAGTTGCTACCGCCGTTGGCGTTGCTTCCTGCATGCTGCTTCTCCCGATAGCTGCTGCTCTGCACTGACGAGACCGCATACGTGGCTTGATCTGATTGAAACAAAATAAGGCCTAGGCCCACCTTCTTAAAATCAGGAGGGAGATAATTAAATTAGAAAAAAAAACAGCCATTAAATTAGGTGGGAGCACGAATGAAAGCATGAAAAAGTAGCAGCCAAACCGGATCCGCTCTGCACTAGCCGCGTCGTTGCTTCTGCTGCCATCGCTATTGCTGCTGTTGGTTGAGGCCGCAAGCACATTCAGGCCTCATGTACCGTGGCCATGGCCTAGTGCCTTTGCACATGGCCGTGTGGTGGCCGGCTTGTTAGTTTAGTCTGGTTAGACTAATTAGTGATTAAGTATGGCCAAATGACATGTGGACCATGCTGATAATTAAAGGTTAAAACAAATAAAAATATATAAGCCTATGACATGTTGGACCCACTTCTATTGTTCACATGTTGACCAGTCAAATGTTGACTGGGTCAACCAAGCCACTGGACCCACTTGTAAGTCATTGTAGCTAAGCTGCTGCTGTGTGCACTTAGCAATTTCCTTTTAAAATCAAATTAAAACAAATTCTAAAAATGCAATAAACTTCGTTAATTCATAGAAAATAATCTGTAACTCAAATGAAAATAGTTTGTACATGAAAGTTGCTCAGAACGACGAGACGAATCCGGCTACCCAACCCGTTCGTCCGCCACAGATTCCTATCATAGCAAACAAACAACTTTCCCCCTCCGGTTCATCTGTCCGAAAACGCGAAACATCGGGGATATTTTTCCGGATGTTTCCCCCTTCACCGGGACCACCTCATACCGCGTTAGGGCACACCTAGCATCACGCTTTGTCATGTCATGCATCGTCATGCATTTGTTTGCATTATATTTATTGTTTCTTCCCCATCTTCTCTCGCTAGACACCAAGACCGATGCCGCTGCTACCCAGTACGACTACAGTGTTGACGACCCCTCTCTCTTGCCAGAGCAACCAGGCAAGCCCCCCCTTTGATCACCAGATATCGCCTACTCTTCTCTCTACTGCTTGCATTAGAGTAGTGTAGCATGTTACTGCTTTCCGTTAATCCTATTCTGATACATAGCCTGTCATTGTTGCTGCAGCTGTTGATACCTTACCTGCAATCCTAAATGCTTAGTATAAGATGCTAGTTTATCATCAGTGGCCCTACATTCTTGTCTGTCTGCCATGCTATACTATCGGGTCGTGATCACGTCGGGTGTTGATCACGGGTATATACTATACATATTACACATGATATATGTTGTGACTAAAGTCGGGTCGGCTCGTTGAGTACCCGCGGTTGATTCACGAATTGGGGGCTGGAAGGACATACTTTCCCGACGGCCCTCGGTCTGGATCTTTGTGGCGAAGCGACAGGGTAGGTTGAGACCACCTAGGAGAGAGGTGGGCCTGGCCCTGGTCGGCGTTCGCGGTTACTTCAAGATAACACGTTTAACGAGATCTTGGTATTTGATCTGAGTCTGGCCATTGGCCTATACGCACTAACCAACTACGCGGGGATAGTTATGGGCACTCGACGTCGTGGTATCAGCCGAAGTCTTCGTGACGTCAGCGACTGAGCGGCGCGCGCCGGGTTGGACTGGAACGCCTGCTCTTGTATAAGGGAGCCAGGTCTGCTCACCGGCCGCGTACGCAACGTGCAGGTGTGCAATGGGCGATGGGCCCAGACCCCTGCGCCATAGGATTTAGACCGGCGTGCTGACCTCTTTGTTGTGCTTAGGTAGGGCTGCGACGTGTTGATCTTCCAAGGCCGGGCATGACCCAGACAAGTGTGTCCAGACAAAGGGGATCGAGCGTGTTGGGAAATGTGGTGCACCCCTGCAGGGAAGTTAATCTATTCGAATAGCCGTGATCTTCGGTAACAGGACGACTTGAGTTGTACCTTGACCTTATGACAACTAGAACCGGATACTTAATAAAACACACCCTTCCAAGTGACAGATACAAGCCGGTGATCGCTCTCTAACAGGGAGACGAGGGGAGGATCGCCGGGTAGGATTATGCCATGCGATGCTACTTGGTGGACTTACCTTCTGCTCTCTTCTACATGCTGCAAGATGGAGGTGGCCAGAAGCGTAGTCTTCGATAGGACTAGCTACCCCCCTCTTATTCTGGCATTCTGCAGTTCAGTCGACATATGATACCCTTATTCCATTTGATACCAATGCATACATATGTAGTGTAGCTCCTTGCTTGCGAGTACTTCGGATGAGTACTCACGGTTGCTTTGCTCCCTCTTTTCCCCCTTTCTATACCCGATTGCTGTGACCAGACGATGGAGCCCAGGAGCCAGACGCCACTGTCGATGATGACTACTACTACTCGGGAGGTGCCTACAACTACGTGTAGCCCGCTGACGAAGACCAAGAGTAGTTTAGGAGGATCCCAGGCAGGAGGCCTGCGCCTCTTTCGATCTGTATCCCAGTTTGTGCTAGCCTTCTTAAGGCAAACTTGTTTACTTATGGCTGTACTCAGATATTGTTGCTTCCGCTGACTTGTCTATGATCGAGCTCTTGTATTCGGGCCCTCGAGGCCCCTGGCTTGTAATATGATGCTTGTATGACTTATTTTATTTCTAGAGTTGTGTTGTGATATCTTCCTGTGAGTCCCTGATCTTGACTGTACACGTTTGCGTGTATGATTAGTGTACGATTGAATCGGGGGCGTCACAAACAGGCGGCAAGGATGCGGCGGGAGCAGCCGGCTTGGGGTAGCACGCGGCAAGAGCCGGCGCGGACAACGGATGCGGAGGCCGGCCCCCGGCGACCCGGCGAACAGGCGCGGGAGTGGCGCAGACGGAAGAGCCGACGCGCGCGGACCCGGCGCAAGGGCAAGAGAGTCCAGGCAGAGTGCTCCCCCTCCCCCGCGTCGTCTCCTCCGAGGCGACTTGGGGGGCCAACCCTAGCCGCCGCCACCTAGTCCCCCCATCTCCCTTCCTCTGCCGCCGCCAGAGGTGGCCAGTGGCGCGGTCGCTCGGCACCCATGAAGGTGGCGGCGGGGACCTCGGCGGATCTACCCTGCGTGGAGAGCCTTGGCATCCGGGGCGGCGGCCAACGGCGTGGCCTGTGCGGCGGGTGGCGCCGCAGGGTGCAGGTGGGTTGCCTTCCCGGTCGCACGGGCGGCATAGAGGCGGCGGGCGTCGGCGGCTGCAGCAGCTTCCCGTAGATCGGTTGTACCTTGGAGAATCGGCGTCCACAACCTCGATCTGCTTCGATCCGCGCTGCCCCCTATCCCTGGTGGCTTCGGTCGCTGTTTTCTGGATGGCGGATGTGCGGATCAGGTGGTTGGGTGCGGATCCAGGGGAAACCCCTGGCTGGCGCGGCTGCCACATTGAAGGCGTCGCCTTTGGGCATCATTTTCCTTGCTGAAGGCTTCGGTGGGCTTCCTGCACCTCCCACCCCACCCAGCAGCTCAGGTGAAAGCCTCAGTTCCTCGATTCATGGCGACGACGACACCTTGGTGGCGTGATCCTTCCTGAAGGCGTTGTCAGGGAAGTGCTCATGTGGTGGTGGAGTCGGTGGTGGTTCGACGGCGGATTGTATTGGTCTGATCTTCATCTTCGGCAGCTTGCTCGGGTCTAGGTGTGGAGGGCTTCAACCGCTGGTGCGAGGGGATCGGGATCCCTCTCTCGTGCCATGGGTTATGGGACTCCTATCCTTGACCGCTGCGTGGTGCTGCAGACTCTTGGCCTTCTCCGGGTTTTTTTAGTGCCTTCGTTTCGACAACTCTTGTCCGGTGCTCTGCCTTGCTGCTGCCGGCAATTGTGACTGGGTGTTCGGCTTCCCGTTTCACGTGGGTTTGTTCCTGGTGCCTCTCCTTTGGCTGCTTGGGAATTCTGATCTGGGTTCTAGGGTGAACCACTCTGCAGGTCGCCGGTGCGGCACCCGTCGAGCCCGGGTGAAAGGGTGGAGGCCCTTTGCGGAGGCGGAGTCAGGTCATGTGTTGCCCATGTTTTTCCTCTGGTGGCAGTCAGTGACACAAAACATGCACGGTGGTGCCTTCCTCCCATAGCCTTAGCAGGTTAGCTAGTTTCGGCATACCGGCGTTCGATGACATAGTTCTATGCCTTCGAGTTGTTCTACCGAGCACAATGTGTCTTTATTTCCGCTCTTTGTTTTCTTGTTGTAAGTGACAATTCTGTAATACTGGCCGGTTGATGGCTTTTTTAATTCAAAGTCGGGCTCTTCTTGAGTCTTCGTTCCAAAAAAAAGTCCAGGCAGAGCCGGCAAGCGCGCGGGCACGCGGACACGAGGTGGTGCAGCGGAGCCGGTGGCCATGGGGAGGCAGAGCAGTGCAGCGGGGGTGGCCTAACGACACGAGGAGGCGCGGCCGGGTGTGGGAGCAGCGCAGGCGGCGGGGCCCGGGGCCACAGCCGGCTCGGGGCTAGCGGGCACGAAGTCGGCGTGGAGCAGGCGGCAATGCGGGCCGGAGCTGCATGTTTGGAGATGGCGAGGCAGGGGAGCGAGAACCGGCGCGTGAAGCCGGACGGCGGGGCACGGAGCCTGGAGTCGGCCGGGAGCTGGCCAACGTGGGCGCGGGGCAGGAGCCGAAGGCCGGCAACGACGAGGCGCACGCGGACGTGCAGAGCAGTGTGCCAGCAGGGCCTACAGGCATGGGTGCACGCGTGCATCGTCTGACCACAATACGAGCAGTGTACGGGCGGTGTTCGACCATTGTATGACATGAGAGAAGTGTATGGAATGGTTTTACGGCCATTGGCTAGCAATAATGCATATGGGCTGCGTATTGGGCATGTCTTGCTTGCATCCGATCGATGTACTGGCAGTGTATGGGCGATGGTTTGGCTATGGCATGGTTAGTGTTCAAGAGGTGGTAGGTAGCAGCGGAAGCAGCGCAGCGACAGAGTCGCCAGCCGGAGCGACGGCGAGGCTCATGCGTCCAGCGGGTCACATGCGCGCACACGAACTGGGCAAGCTAGCGAAGCTAGTACGCCTGCCTGCTACTGCCGAATCCATTGGGTTCGCTAGCTAGCTATGCACGAACGCGTGCATGCAAAGAGACCGAAGGTGCTCGGGACAGCCGCGAAGCAGAGAGGAGCTGCAAGTGCGCAGACCGAGGGCAGATGATGATGATGACATGCCGTGCAGCACGGTCACGCCGGGGGCATGCTGATGTTGAGCCCCCGACCGGTGCCGGAGAGACGGCGACGTCGTCGTGGTGATGATGAAGATGGCGAGGCCGACTCCGAGGGTGCGCCGCCCCTCGCGGCCACTCCGAGGGCATGCCGATGTCGAGCCCTTGACCGCTATACGAGCGACGGCGCGACGCCGTGGTGGTGAAGACGAAGATGGTCCCGTCCGGACTGCGAAACCAGCAGCAACTTGCCCCATGGTGGGCGCCAACTGTCGTGGTATTCTCAGGGCGGGGGGGGGGGGGTGCAGGACGACAGATGCCACAAGGTGGCTTGAGTGTGAGGGCGAGACCGCTGCCGGAATATCCAGGGACGGGTATGCGAGTAGCACACGCTAGTTTACCCAGGTTTGGGGCTCTCCGGAGAGATAATACCCCTCCTCCTGCATGTCTTATGTATGTGGTATATCTGTAGTACATAGTGCCCCTGGAGCTGTATCTGAGATCAGTGCCATGGGCATCTGATCTCGTATATGTGCGGGTGGCCGGATGAGCATGCAAGCTCTAGTGACTGAATGGGTTTGTGGCTGGGCATGAGCATGTGTGCATGTGTGAGCCCTCCTCCTTGGATGGATGGATGGCTAGTTTATATAGGCTTGGGGTAGCTTAGGAAGTAAGCTATGTAGGCATGGTAGCTAGCTAGCTAGAGGCATGGTGGGAGTGTCATGCTTGTCCCCTGGGTCACTTCATAAATAGTGCCCAGGGACAAGTGACACAGTACATGATGGCTGGGGTGATGCGTGCACAGTGCCGGATACGGCCGTCTCGTCGGGGTCGCGTCGGGCTGCAGTTGGCTTCAGGCAGCCAACTGGTTGGCGCAGTCGGCAGCCGGCCGGGTGGAGCAGTCGGACAAGGAGTCGACAGGAGCGACCGAGCTGTAGTTGATTTCGGGCAGCCGACTGGTTGGCGCAGTCGGACGGGGAGCCGACAGGAGTGGCTGGGCAGTCAGACCGAGGGGCTTTGCTAGCCCCGATGTCTTGAACTATTGTCTCGCCATCTTCGGGGTAGCCGTGGTCAATTACCCCGATAGGTAACGAGATTGAACTAGGTATGAAGACGATCGAATCTCGGGCAAGTAACATACCGATGACAAAGGGAATAACGTATTTTGTCATAATGGTTTGACCAATAAAGATCTTCGTAGAATATGTAGGAGCCAATATGAGCATCCAGGTTCCGCTACTGGTTATTGACCAGAGAGGTGTCTCGGTCATGTCTACATAGTTCTCGAACCCGTAGGGTCCGCACGCTTAACGTTCGGTGACGATTTAGTATTATATGAGTTATGTGATTTGGTGACCGAATGTCGTTCGGAGTCCCGGATGAGTTCGTAGACATGACGGGGAGTCTCGAAATGGTCGATAGGTAAATATTGATATATAGGACGATGGTATTCGAACACCGGAAGTGTTTCGGGATGCACCGGGTGCTTATCAGGTCACCGGAAGGGGTTTCGGGCACCCCCGTCAAAAGATATGGGCCTTATGGGCCAAGAAGGGAAACACACCAGCCACAAAGGGGCTGGTGTGCCCCCCCCCATATGGGCTGGCCAAATTGGAGAAGGAAAGGGTAAGGAGGAAAGGAAAAAGGGAATAGGATTCCCCCTTTCCCCTCTTCCCTTCCTACTCCGAATATGAATAGGAAAGGGGGAGGTCGAATTGGGAGGACCCCAACTAGGATTCCTCCTACTTGGGGCGCCCCCTTGGCTGCCTCTCCTCTCCTCCAACCTATATATATATATATGTCGGTGGAGCACCGCTAGAACACAGAACAAACATTGTTAGCCATGTGTGGCGCCCCCCTCCATAGTTTACGCCTCCGGTCATATTGTCGTAGTTCTTAGGCGAAGCCCTGCGCAGATCACTTCACCATCACCGTCACCATGCTGTCGTGCTGACGAAAATCTCCCTCGACACTTTGCTAGATCAAGATTTCGAGGGACGTCATCGAGCTGAACGCGTGCAGAACTCGGAGGTGTCGTACATTCGTTGCTTGATCGGTCGAAACGAGAAGAAGTTCGACTATAGCAACCGCATTGTCAAACACTTCTGATTTCGGTCTACAAGGGTACGTGGACCCATTCTCCTCCTCTTGTTTCTATGCATCTCCTAGACAGATCTTGCCTGAGCATAGGATTTTTTTTTGAAATTGCATGCTACATTTCGCAACAGTGGCATCCGAGCCAGGTCTATGCGTAGATGATGTGCACAAGTAGAACATCAAGAGTTGTGGGCGGTGATCGTCATACTGCTTACCACCAATGTCTTAGTTTGATTCGACGGTATTGTTGGATGAAGCGGCCCGGACCAACCTTACATGACCACGTTCATGAGACCGGTTCCACCGACAAACATGCAACTAGTTTTGCATAAAGGTGGCTGGCGGGTGTCTGTTTCTTCAACTTTAGTTGAATTGGATTTGACTGCGGCCGGTCCTTGTTGAAGGTTAAAACAGCAAACTTGATAAATCACTGTTGTGGTTTTGATGCATAGGTAAGAACGATTCTTACTAGAAGCCCGTAGCAGCCACGTAAAACTTGCAACAACAAAGTAGAGGACGTCTAACTTGTTTTTGCAGGGCATGTTGTGATGTGATATGGTCAAGACATGATGTGATATACGTTATTGTATGAGATGATCATGTTTTGTAAAAGTTATCGGCAACTAGCAGGAGCCTTATGGTTGTCGCTTTATTGTATGAAATGCAAACGCCTTGTAATTGCTTTACTTTATCACTATGTGTTAGCGATAGTTGTAGAAGCAATAGTTTACGAGACGACCATGACGCTACGATGGAGATCAAAGTATCAAGCTGGTGATGATGGAGATCATGGCGGTGCTTTGGAGATGGAGATCAAAGGCACAAGATGATGATGGCCATATCATGTCATATATTTTGATTGCATGTGATGTTTATCTTTTATGCATCTTATTTTTCTTAGTACGACGGTAGCATTATAAGATGACCCCTCACTAAAATTTCAAGGTATAAGTGTTCTCCCTGAGCATGCGCCGTTGTGACAGTTCATTGTGCCAAGACACCACGTGATGATCGGGTGTGATAAGCTCTACGTTCACATACAACGGCTGCAAGACAGTTTTGCACATGCGGAATACTCGGGTTAAACTTGACGAGCCTAGCATGTACAGACATGGCCTCAGAACACCAAAGACCGAAAGGTCGAACGTGAATCATATAGTAGATATGATCAAGATAGAGATGTCCACCATTGAAAACTACTCCATCTCACGTGATGATCGGACATGGTTTAGTTGATATAGATCGCGTGATCATTTAGATGACTCGACGGATGTCTATCTAAGTGGGAGTTCTTAAGGAATATGATTAATCGAACTTAATTTATCATGAACTTAGTCCTGATAGTTTTTGCATATCTATGTTGTAGATCAATGGCATGTGCTTCCGTTCCTTTGAATTTTTGATATGTTCCTATAGAAAACTAAGTTGAAAGATGATAGTAGCAATGATGCAGACTGGGTCTGTGATATGAGGATTATCCTCGTTGCTGCATAGAAGAATTATGTCCTTGATGCACCGCTAGGTGACAGACCTATTGCAGGAGCAAATGCAGACATTATGAACGTTTGACAAGCTCGGTATGATGACTACTTGATAGTTTAGTGCACCATGCTTTACATCTTAGAACCGTGACTTCAAAAATGTTTTGAACGCCACGGAGCATATAAGATGTTCCAAGAGTTGAAATTGGTATTTCAGACTCATGCCCATATCGAGAGGTATGATACCCGAGACAAGTACTTTTCCTACAAGATGGAGGAGAATGGCTCAGCCAGTGAGCGTGTACTCAAGAATGTCTGAGTAGTACAATCGCTTGAATCAAGTAGGAGTTAATCTTGCAAATAAGATAGTGATTGATAGAGTTCTGTAGTCACTATCACCAACACTACAAAAAAAAAGACACATCGTGACATTTTGGGACGAACGAATTTTTTTGTCATACTTATGACATTTCTATGACGATAATTGTGACAAAACCCGGTATCATCATAGATGTGGTGGGGTCCTACTTCTATGACAAAAAATCATGACAAAAAAATGGGCCTTTTGTCCTGGGCGGGCCGGAGATGGAGCTGCATGACATTCTTTGGGCCGTCTATGACGGGAAAAACCGTGGTAGAAGCGAGGGCGCGGAAAATATCGGGTAGTTCCCGGTTACGGTGGGTGGTCGGGGGTCGAGCGATGCGCGTTTCTCTCGTACACGTACGCGCGTGGGTGTGAGGCATTGGGCTCTAACTGAACCCGAGTGAGGCGTTGGGCTCTAATTGAACCTGAGCGATTGCACTGCAGGTTACGCGTTACACTGAACCCGATCGATCGATCGATCCCTTGCTGTTAACTGAACCCGAGTGATTCCTTCGCTATTGCTGCTAACTGAAGCCGATCGATGCTGCCTCTGGATGAACAATGAGCGTTGTTGGGGGGTTTGGATGAACAGTTCCCGATGGGGGTTGGATGAACTGGAACCCGTGGTAGAAGAGGCCGTTGCCGCTGGATGAACAGTACCCCGATCGATCGAGCCGGTGGATGAACAGGACCCCGTGGAGGGCTGGTTGAACAGGAGCCGGTGGAGGGCTGGTTGAACAGTAGCCAGTGGAGGGCTGGATGAACAGTAGCCCGTGGAGTGGTGGTTGAACAGGACCCTTGTGGAGAGGGATGGTTGAACAGTAGCCGGTGGAGGAGCGCGCGATGGAGGCTGGATGAACAGGAGCCCGTGGATGAACAGTCGCATGTGGAGGCTGGAGGAGGTCGACGGTGGATGAATAGTAGCCCGTGGAGGCTAGAGGAGGTCGACGGTGGAGATGAAGAGTATCACGTGGAGTCCCGTTTTGCAGTATGCCACACCCCTCCCGATGAACAGGACCCTCGTTTCGACCGTAGCGCTCCAACACAAGTCCGTTTCCTTCGTTTTGCGGTACGCCACACCCCTCCCGATCAACAGGACCCTATTTTGACTGTAGGAGGTCCGTTTCCTCCGTTTTGCGGTATGCCAGACCCCTCCCGATGAACGGGATCCCGTTTCCACCGTGGCCGGTCGAACACAAGGCCGTTTCCTCCGTTCTGCGATACGCCAGGCCTCGTTTCCATTGCCCGTTCCATCCAAGCCGGTTGGCTCCCGATGAACACGATGACGCATTCCGTTCCCACCCAGCCGGTTGGCTCCCTATGAACACGACGACGATGCAGTTTCTCCGTTTTGACCCAGCCATGTACACGAGCCCTGGTCGTACGTATGCGCGAGTAGGCGTTCGAGACCCCGTCGGTATGTACGTATGTGGCCGTATTTACTTTCTTGCACCCTGACCATTGTACGTACGTGTACATGCTACGTGCATGCCTCTACTACCACACGTGAGCGCCTCTACATCGACCAATATGCACGTACACGTTCGTGACCAGAATGACAATGCTACGTACGCTTCGACCGGGTGGGTCCCGACTGTCAGGCACTTCCTTGTGTGCGAAGATGTAGCTAGTGGGTCCCAGCAGTCAGGGGGTGACTCATTTTTTTGCCCGTAATATGGATGCACTTCCTTGCGTGTGAAGATGTAGCTGGTAGGTCCCATCAGTCAGGGGGAAACATTTTTTCGCGAAATAAGGTGGCCCATCCGGTGGGTCCCTGATGCCAGGTGGAGGAATCATTATTTTCCGCGTAATAAGGAGGCACTTCCTTGCTGCGGCCGTGGACCCAGCTGTCAGCCTCTCCATGTATAGTACTCTTCCGATGGAAATTGTTCCTTGACCACGTTGACCACGCCGCACCGAGAGCACCAGGGCGGTGGACGATGGCGAGGCCTAGGAAGGGGACGACATGGAGCCGGGGAAGACGCGACAGTGGATGCCCACGCGGAGAGGAGCACGAGGGTTCACTGGTTCGGCTGCGGTGTGAGGCTGCCGTCGCCGCAGGTCCTCGCCAGCGGTGGGAGTAGTAGGGGCCGGTGAGGCTTCTGCGGCAGCATAGCCGGCCATGGGAGGCAGGAGCAGGCGGTCTCGCCGGCGCTGGTTTGGGCGACTGGCGCAGGAAGAGCAGTGATTGAAGAAGCAGTAGGACCGTCCGATTCAAATCCAACGGTCACTGCTGCTAGAATCGTTTGTTGACTAAGTTGACAACCCCTGCGTACGCGTCAACTTAGTAGGCCCACAGGCCAGCCTCCCAACCGGTGTGCCCCAGATGTCAGTTGGAGGAATCATTTTTTCACGTAATAAGGAGGCAGTTGATGTTGGGGAACGTAGTAATTTCAAAACATTTCCTACGCACACGCAAGATCATGGTGATGCATAGCAACGAGAGGGGAGAGTCTTGTCTACGTACCCTCGTAGACCGATAGCGGAAGCGTTATGACAACGCGGTTGATGTAGTCGTACGTCTTCACGGCCCGACCGATCAAGCACCGAAACTACAGCACCTCCGAGTTCTAGCACACGTTCAGCTCGATGACGATCCCTGGACTCCGATCCAGCAAAGTGTCGGGGAAGAGTTCCGTTAGCACGACGGCGTGGTGACGATGACGATGTTCTACCGACGCAGGGCTTCGCCTAAGCACTACAACGATATGATCGAGGTGGAATATGGTGGCAGGGGGCACCGCACACGGCTAAGGAACGATCACGTGGATCAACTTGTGTGTCCTAGGGTGCCCCCTGCCCCCGTATATAAAGGAGCAAGGGGAGGAGGCGGCCGGCCAGGTGTGGCGCGCCAAGAGGGAGTCCTACTCCCACCGGGAGTAGGACTCCTAGTTGGACAAGGAGAGAGAGGGGGGAAAGAGGAGGAAGAGAGGAGGGAAAGGGGGGGCGCCGCCCCCCTTCCCTTGTCCTATTCGGACTAGGAAGGGGAGGGGCGCGCGGCCACCTCCTGCCTCCTTCTCTCTTCTCCCTCAAGGCCCATGTAGGCCCAATAAACCCACGGGGGGGTTCCGGTAACCCCCCGGTACTCCGGAAAAATGCCGATTTCACCCGGAACGATTCCGATGTCCAAATATAGGCTTCCAATATATCGATCTTTATGTCTCGACAATTTCGAGACTCCTCGTCATGTCCGTGATGACATCCGGGACTCCGAACTAACTTCGGTACAACAAAATGCATAAACTCATAATAACTGTCATCGTAACGTTAAGCGTGCGGACCCTACGGTTTGAGAACAACGTAGACATGACTGAGATAGATCTCCTGTCAATAACCAATAGCGGGACCTGGATGCCCATATTGGCTCCTACATATTCTACGAAGATCTTTATCGGTCAGACCACATAACAACATATGTTGTTCCCTTTGTCATCGGTATGTTACTTGCCCGAGATTCGATCGTCGGTATCCAATACCTAGTTCAATCTCGTTACCGGCAAGTCTCTTTACTCGTTCCGTAATACATCATCCTGCAACTAACTCATTAGTTGCAATGCTTGCAAGGCTTATGTGATGTGCATTACCGAGAGGGCCCAGAGATACCTCTCCGACAATCGGAGTGACAAATCCTAATCTCGAAATACACCAACCCAACATCTACCTTTGGAGACACCTGTAGAGCTCCTTTATAATCACCCAGTTACGTTGTGACGTTTGGTAGCACACAAAGTGTTCCTCCGGTAAACGGGAGTTGCATAATCTCATAGTCATAGGAACATGTATAAGTCATGAAGAAAGCAATAGCAACATACTAAACGATCGGGTGCTAAGCTAATGGAATGGGTCATGTCAATCAGATCATTCAACTAATGATGTGACCTCGTTAATCAAATAACAACTCTTTGTCCATGGTTGGGAAACATAACCATCTTTGATTAACGAGCTAGTCAAGTAGAGGCATACTAGTGACACTCTGTTTGTCTATGTATTCACACATGTATTATGTTTCCGGTTAATACAATTCTAGCATGAATAATAAACATTTATCATGAAATAAGGAAATAAATAATAACTTTATTATTGCCTCTAGGCCATATTTCCTTTAGTCTCCCACTTGCACTAGAGTCAATAATCTAGTTCACATCGTCATGTGATTTAACAGCAATAGTTCACATCACCATGTGATTAACACCCATAGTTCACATCGCCATGTGACCAACACCCAAAGGATTTACTGGATTCAGTAATCTAGTTCACATCGCTATGTGATTAACACCCAAAGAGTACTAAGGTGTGATCATGTTTTGCTTGTGAGAGAATCTTAGTCAACGGGTCTGCCACATTCAGATCCGCATGTATTTTGCAAATTTCTATGTCAACAATGCTCTGCATGGAGCTACTCTAGCTAATTGCTCCCACTTTCAATATGTATCTAGACCGAGACTTAGAGTCATCTAGATTAGTGTCAAAACTTGCATCGGTGTAACCCTTTACGACGAACCTTTTTTCACTTCCATAATCGAGAAACATATCCTTATTCCACTAAGGATAATTTTGACCGCTGTCCAGTGATCTACTCCTAGATCACTATTGTACTCCCTTGCCAAACTCAGTGGTAGGGTATACAATAGATCTGGTACACAGCATGGCATACTTTATAGAACCTATGACCAAGGCATAGGGAATGACATTCATTCTCTTTCTATCTTCTGCCGTGGTCGGGCTTTGAGTCTTACTCAATTTCACACCTTGTAACATAGGCAAGAAACTCTTTCTTTGACTGTTCCATTTTGAACTACTTCAAAATCTTGTCAAGGTATGTATTTATTGAAAAAACTTATCAAGCGTCTTGATCTATCTCTATAGATCTTGATGCTCAATATGTAAGCAGCTTCACCGAAGTCTTTCTTTGAAAAACTCCTTTCAGACACTCCTTTATGCTTTACAGAATAATTCTACATTATTTCCGATCAACAATATGTCATTCACATATGCTTATCAGAAATGCTGTAGTGCTCCCACTCACTTTCTTGTAAATACAGGCTTCACCGCAAGTCTGTATAAAACTATATGCTTTGATCAACTTATCAAAGCGTGTATTCCAACTCTGAGATGCTTGCACCAGTCCATAGATGAATCGCTGGAGCTTGCATATTTTGTTAGCACCTTTAGGATTGACAAAACCTACTGGTTGCATCATATACAACTCTTCTTTAAGAAATCCACTAATGAATGCAGTTTTGTTTATCCATTTGCCAGATTTCATAAAAAGCGGCAATTGCTAACATGATTCAGACAGACTTAAGCATAGATACGAGTGAGAAACTCTCATCGTAGTCAACACTTTGAACTTGTCGAAAACCTTTTGCGACAATTCTAGCTTTGTAGATAGTAACACTACTATCAACGTCCGTCTTCCTCTTGAAGATCCATTTATTTTCTATGGCTTGCCGATCATCAGGCAAGTCAACCAATGTTCATACTTTGTTTTCATACATGAATCCCATCTCAGATTTCATGGCCTCAAGCGATTTTGCGGAATCTGGGCTCATCATCGCTTCCTCATAGTTCGCAAGTTCGTCATGGTCTAGTAACATGACTTCCAGAACAGGATTACTGTACCACTCTGGTGCGGATCTCACTCTGGTTTACCTACGAGATTCGGTAGTAACTTGATCTGAAGTTTTATGATCATCATCATTAGCTTCCTCACTAATTGGTGTAGTAGTCACAGGAACAGATTTATGTGATGAACTACTTTCCAATAAGGGAGAAGGTACAATTACCTTATCAAGTTCTACTTTCCTCCCACTCACTTCTTTCGAGAGAAACTCCTTCTCTAGAAAGGATCCATTATAAGCAACGAATGTCTTGCCTTAGGATCTGTGATAGAAGGTGTACCCAACAGTCTCCTTTTGGGTATCCTATGAAGACATATTTCTCCGATTTGGTTTTGAGCTTATCAGGATGAAACTTTTTCACATAAGCATCACAACCCCAAACTTTAAGAAACGACAACTTTGGTTTCTTGCTAAACCACAGTTCAGATTGTGTCATCTCAACGGACTTAGATGGTGCCGCTTTTTTAACGTGAATGCAGCTGTCTTTAATGCATAACCTCAAAAACGATAGTGGTAAATCGGTAAGAAACATCATAGATTTGCACTATATCTAATAAAGTACGGCTATGACGTTCGGACACACCATTATGCTGTGGTGTTCCGGGCGGCACGAATTTGTGTAACTATTCCACATTGTTTTAATTGAAGACCAAACTCGTAACTCAAATATTTGTCTCCGCGATCAGATCGTAGAAGCCTTATTTTCTTGTTACGATGATTCTCCACTTCACTCTGAAATTCTTTGAACTTTTCAAATGTTTCAAACTTATGTTTCATCAAGTAGATATACTCATATCTGCTCAAATCATCTGTGAAGATCAGAAAATAATGATACCTATCGCGAGCCTCAATATTCATCGGACCACATACATCAGTATGTATGATTTCCAACAAATCTGTTGCTCGCTCCATTGTTCCGAAGAACAGAGTCTTAGTCATCTTGCCCATGAGGCATGGTTCGCAAGCATCAACTGATTCATAATCAAGTGATTCCAAAAGCCCATCAGCATGGAGTTTCTTCATGCGCTTTACACCAATATGACCTAAACGTCAGTGCTACAAATAAGTTGCACTATCATTATCAGCTTTGCATCTTTTGGTTTCAATATTATGATTATGTGTATCACTATGATCGAGATCCAACGAACTATTTTCATTGGGTGTGTAACCATATAAGGTTTTATTCATGTAAACAGAACAACAATTTATTCTCTTACTTAAATGAATAACCGTATTACAATAAACATGATCAAATCATATTCATGCTCAACGTAAACACCAAATAACACTTATTTAGGTTCAACACTAATCCTGAATTTATAGGGAGTGTGCGATGATGATCATATCAATCTTGGAACCACTTCCAACACACATCGTCACTTCACCCTTAACTAGTCTCTGTTTATTCTGCAACTCCCGTTTCGAGTTACTAATCTTAGCAACTGAACTAGTATCAAATACTGAGGGGTTGCTATAAACACTAGTAAAGTACACATCAATAACATGTATATCAAATATACTTATGTTCACCTTGCCATCCTTCTTATCTGCCAATCACTTGGGGTAGTTCCGCTTCCAGTGACCAGTCCCTTTGTAGTAGAAGCACTCAGTCTCCGGCTTAGGTCCAGACTCGGGCTTCTTCACTTGAGTAGCAACTTGCTTGCTATTCTTTTTGAAGTTCGCCTTCTTCCCTCTGCCCTTTTCTTGAAACTAGTGGTCTTGTCTACCATCAACACTTGATGTTTTTCTTGATTTCTACCTTCATCGATTTCATCATCATGAAAAGCTCGGGAGTCATTTTCGTCATCCCTTGCATACTATAGTTCATCACGAAGTTCTACTAACTTGGTCATGGTGACTAGAGAATTCTGTCAATCACTATATTATCTGGAAGATTAACTCCCACTTGATTCAAGCGATTGTAGTACCCAGACAATCTGAGCACATGCTCACTAGTTGAGCGATTCTCCTCCATCTTTTAGCTATAGAACTTGTTGGAGACTTCATATCTCTCAACTCGGGTATTTGTTTCAAATATTAACTTCAACTCTTGGAACATCTCATATGGTCCATGATGTTCAAAACGTCTTTGTAGTCCCGATTCTAAGCCGTTAAGCATGGTGCACTAAACTATCAAGTAGTCATCATATTGAGCTAGCCAAACGTTCATAACGTCTGCATCTGCTCATGCAATAGGTTTGTCACCTAGCGGTGCATCAAGGACATAATTTTTCTGTGCAGCAATGAGGATAAACCTCATATCACGGATCCAATCCGCATCATTGCTACTAACATCTTTCAACATAGTTTTTCTCTAGGAACATATCAAAATAAACACAGGGAAGCAACAACGCGAGCTATTGATCTACAACATGATTTGCAAAATACTACCAGGACTAAGTTCATGATAAATTCAAGTTCAATTAATCATATTACTTAAGAACTCCCACTTAGATAGACATCCCTCTAATCCTCTAAGTGATCACGTGATCCAAATCAACTAAACCATAACTGATCATCACGTGAAATGGATTAGTTTTCAATGGTGAACATCATTATGTTGATCATATGTACTATATGATTCACGCTCGACCTGTCGGCCTCCGTGTTCCGAGGCCATATCTGTATATGCTTGGCTCGTCAAGTATAACCTGAGTATTCCGCGTGTGCAACTGTTTTGCACCCGTTGTATTTGAACGTAGAGCCTATCACACCCGATCATCACGTGGTGTCTCAGCACGAAGAACTTTCGCAATGGTGCATACTCAGGGAGAACACTTCTTGATAATTTAGTGAGAGATCATCTTATAATGCTACCGTCAATCAAAGCAAGATAAGATGCATAAAAGATAAACATCACATGCAGTCAATATAAGTGATATGATATGGCCATCATCATCTTGTGCCTGTGATCTCCGTCTCCGAAGCACCGTCATGATCACCATCGTCACTGGCGCGACACCTTGATCTCCATCGTAGCATCGTTGTCGTCTTGCCAATCTTATGCTTCCACAACTATCGCTACCGCTTAGTGATAAAGTAAAGCATTACATCGTGATTGCATTGCATACAATAAAGCGACAACCATATGGCTCCTGCCAGTTGCCGATAACTCGGTTACAAAACATGATCATCTCATACAATAAAATTTAGCATCATGTCTTGGCCATATCACATCACAACATGCCCTGCAAAAACAAGTTAGACGTCCTCTACTTTGTTGTTGCAAGTTTTACGTGGCTGCTACGGGCTTAAGTAAGAACCAATCTCACCTACGCATCAAAACCACAACGATAGTTTGTCAATTTGACTCCGTTTTAGCCTTCGCAAGGACCGGGCGTAGCCACACTTGGTTCAACTAAAGTTGGAGAAACAGTCACCCGCAAGCCACCTTTGTGCAAAGCACGTTGGGAGAACCGGTCTCGCGTAAGCGAACGCGTAATGTCGGTCCGGGCCGCTTCATCCAACAATACCGCTGAACCAAAGTATGACATGCTGGTAGGCAGTATGACTTATATCGCCCACAACTCTCTTGTGTTCTACTCGTGCATATAACATCAAACCATAAAACCTAGGCTCGGATGCCACTGTTGGGGAACGTAGTAATTTCAAAAAATTTCCTACGCACACGCAAGATCATGGTGATGCATAGCAACGAGAGGGGAGAGTGTTGTCTATGTACCCTCATAGACCGATAGCGGAAGAGTTATGACAACGCGGTTGATGTAGTCATACGTCTTCACGGCCCGACCGATCAAGCACCGAAACTACGGCACCTCCGAGTTCTAGCACACGTTCAGCTCGATGACGATCCCCGGACTCCGATCCAGCAGAGTGTCAGGGAAGAGTTCCGTCAACACGACGGTGTGGTGACGATGATGATGTTCTACCGACGCAGGGCTTCGCCTAAGCACTACAACGATATGATCGAGGTGGAATATGGTGGCAGGGGCACCGCACACGGCTAAGGAACGATCACGTGGATCAACTTGTGTGTCCTAGGGTGCCCCCTGCCCCCGTATATAAAGGAGCAAGGGGAGGAGGCGGCCGGCCAGGTGTGGCACGCCAAGAGGGAGTCCTACTCCCACCGGGAGTAGGACTCCTAGTTGGACAAGGAGAGAGAGGGGGGAAAGAGGAGGAAGAGAGGAAGGAAAGGGGGGCGCCGCCCCCTTCCCTTGTCCTATTCGGACTAGGAAGGGGAGGGGCGCGCGGCCACCTCCTGCCTCCTTCTCTCTTCTCCCTCAAGGCCCATGTAGGCCCAATAAACCCCCCCCCCCCGGGGGGGGGGGGTTCCGGTAACCCCCCGGTACTCCGAAAAAATGCCGATTTCACCCGGAATGATTCCGATGTCCAAATATAGGCTTCCAATATATCGATCTTTATGTCTCGACCATTTCGAGACTCCTCGTCATGTCCGTGATCACATCCGGGACTCCGAACTAACTTCGGTACATCAAAATGCATAAACTCATAATAACTGTCATCATAACGTTAAGCGTGCAGACCCTACGGTTCGAGAACAATGTAGACATGACTGAGACAGATCTCCGGTCAATAACCAATAGCGGGACCTAGATGCCCATATTGGCTCCTACATATTCTATGAAGATCTTTATCGGTCAGACCGCATAACAACATACGTTGTTCCCTTTGTCATCGGTATGTTACTTGCCCGAGATTCGATCGTCGGTATCCAATACCTAGTTCAATCTCGTTACCGGCAAGTCTCTTTACTCGTTCCGTAATACATCATCCCGCAACTTACTCGTTAGTTGCAATGCTTGCAAGGCTTATGTGATGTGCAATACCGAGAGGGCCCATTGATACCTCTCCGACAATCGGACTGACAAATCCTAATCTCGAAATACACCAACCCAACATCTACCTTTGGAGACACTTGTAGAGCTCCTTTATAATCACCCAGTTACATTGTGACGTTTGGTAGCACACAAAGTGTTCCTCCGGTAAACGGGAGTTGCATAATCTCATAGTCATAGGAACATGTATAAGTCATGAAGAAAGCAATAGCAACATACTAAATGATCGGGTGCTAAGCTAATGGAATGGGTCATGTCAATCAGATCATTCAACTAATGATGTGACCTCATTAATCAAATAACAACTCTTTGTCCATGGTTGGGAAACATAACCATGTTTGATTAACGAGCTAGTCAAGTAGAGGCATACTAGTGACACTCTGTTTGTCTATGTATTCACACATGTATTATGTTTCCGGTTAATACAATTCTAGCATGAATAATAAACATTTATCATGAAATAAGGAAATAAATAATAACTTTATTATTGCCTCTAGGGCATATTTCCTTCAGTTGATTGCGTGCGGCTAGGCCAACGGAGGGAGTAGGGCGGGCCGGTGAAGCCTGCGCGACATCACAGCGAGCCACAAGAGGTGGGAGCAGGCAGTCCCACCGGCGCTAGTTTAGGTGGCTGGAGTAGGAAGATCAGAGATTGAAGAAGCACATCGGCTATTGGATGGACATCCAATAGTCATTATTGATAGAGTCGTGTGTTGACTGACAAAGCCTTGCGTAAACAAGCCAGCTTCAAAATCTATGGCGTATACAGCCCATTTGCTATTATTTTTATAATTTTTACTCATTTTCTAATTCATATGGAATTTATTGCAGCCCATTTTTCATTTTTAGAATTGCTGCCCATTTTCTGGTCAGTACCAGCGTTAAAAAATTGAACTAAATATGTGCGAAATTTTGAAGATTCGCAAATTTTTGCTGGGGTACAAAATATTCTTAATCCAAAAATTAGTAGCCATACTAAAACAAATTTAAAAATAAATTAGTACTATGTCATGTTAAATCCAATGAAATATAAAATATCAGTGAAGAACAAAAACAAAAAAGAAATTAATTTCCCATTTGCTATTTTTTTTGGAATTTTCAACCCCTTTGATATTACTTTTAACAGACACTGACCATACTCTTTGGCCAGGCCGGAATGCATCCCTCCTCTTCTTGAAAGATTTGCAGCCGAGTAAGTCGAAGAAAACAAATAGACCTAGTTTGGGTACTCTTCAAAAAGAAATGCCGGACCACCTATTTTCCCAAAGAAAAAACTATTGGGTTGGTCATGTTGTTAGACGGGCCGCAGAGACCGCACAACCCAGTTTATAGCCTGCTCCTCCGAATTACTACTCAAAAAAAGTTATGCAATTATGTCATTAATTGACTATATGTTGAAAATGATGTGGGTCCCAGATATCAGCAGGGTGGATTAGAGTAAAAAACGAGGGGTGCATCTGAGTAGTAAAAGAAGCGCTTGCTTGTGTTCGGGAGTGCACTTGGTGGGTCCGTACTGTCATACTCACAACTACAGTCCTGTCACGACTCACTATGTTGACAGGGCCGGCCGGCGGCGCCGCGGCGAGCGCACCAAGGCGGAGGGTAAAGTGTCGTCGCCAATGTGCTGGGCTGGGTTGGACATTCTTATTGAAAAATAAAAATGGACCGGAACTATTTACGACGTTGACTACGATTTGTATGGGTCCGCTGGTTGCAGGAAGAAAATGGTGGGAGAAAGAAGACTGGTCGCTATCTTTGCCTAAGAATAATACCGACTGAATGTAACGACACTATCATAGGAAATAACATCCTCCTGTTAAATCGTGAATTTAAAGAACTGGTGCATGAGCATTCATCTTTATTTATTTATTTACTTATTTATGTTTAGGGGAACATGAGCATGTACCTGGGCCGGATTCATGTGAGAGCCTCCCTTCCAGTTAACTATGGGCTCCTCTATTGGGCCTTCATCAGTGGGCTGCATGTTATCAACAAGTGGAAAATGTGTTCCGTACCAAAAGTAGTATGCGCTACGTACGGTACGGGGCACTAAAGGATCGGACCGTGCAACAACTTCCAAAATATTGTGTTTGTCGTTTAACAACACATTTATTCAACAAACAGACGAAATATACTACTGATTGTACATTGAAAATAGCAGCAGCAACAACCAGGGCTAGGGGTACAACAGAAGCAGTAAGCAGACCAAAAGAGTAAAGCCGCAGCTCTCTGTTCCAATTCAAACATTAGCCATCACTACAAAAGGGCTACCAAAAAAGAACAAGTGTATGCATCAAACTAAATAAAGATCCTACTACACCAAGTGTACGCATCTAACTAATTAGCTCAGTTAGATGTTACTATTTATTAAGCTGTAGAGATTGGCTGACGGCTTGAACCAAATGGGTGCCTGACGAGGGAAACTCCAGCTAGCAGGTCGAAGTGTGATACTTGCGCCCCTCTCTCCTACTTTGGGCTGTAGAGCGTGGTGGCACCATATCAGGGTATGGTGCATGCAGAGACGCATGGTATGCTGTGTACACACAATATTGCCTGATGAATGAAACCGCGCTGCCATCATGATCCTTGCCGTTGGTTATCTCCTGGTTAATTGGATAATTCAGTCTGAGAAACAGAGAGCGTGTACCAAGGCTACTTACCAGCCTCCAGTCAAAAATTCCCGAAGGCTCAGAGAAGCTGGGGATCCTACTCAAAGACCTTGCAATGACTGTGATTGTATTCCGCGAAACAACACGTCCGGTACGTGCAAACGATCATCAATCGTTCGCCGTCGTCTGATCGAGCTAGGAACCACCTGCAACCGCCATGCCGCTTTTCTTTGAAAGGTTCTGGGATTAGGAAGGGTAGGGACACCAGGCGGCCTACAACATCATATCAAGTTGGAGTCAAATAAAAAAGGGCTCTTAATGTAGTCAATCTTAATAATAGCATGTTGTGAGCATGAATATTTTTCAGTAAATATTGACAGTAATATCAGCAGGCCATCATGATATCATAGGAAAGTAACATACTGCTGTAACAATCGTTTGTAGCGATGACTGGAGTAGGCCAACAATACGTCTAGCCATAGAAGGAGTCAACAACGTAAATGAAGCCCTTGTGTTCAATGGCATCAGAGAACCATGGATGATGTATGATCCTGCGATGGACGTGCGGATTTATCCACTTACCGCAGTGACCTGTCAGATAGGCGAGACCGCGGTTGAAGAACGCAATTATCCTGAAGTCTTTATAATTCGCAGATCTTGTGGCCACTTGGTAGATTACAACCTTGAGGAAATCAAACTTGGTATCATGTTGGCTACTGTAAGATTTAGAGTATTCTGGGCCGTGGTGCTAAAGCAGTGCAGTGTTAATTGAAGGAAGGGGGATCAATCGCCGGGTGTAGACCTCCACGAGCATCCAGCTGCCGCAACCGTGGACGAGCACCATCCAAGACGTGTTCATGCCGACCCTGTACATACCGTTAATGTAGTTGAGCGTGATGGGGATCGGATCGCAGTCAAGGGGGTTGATGATCGCCACCCTACGATCGTTATGCTGCGTGACACACCATTTCTGAAGATCAGGCAGCATCAGCAAGCAAGGAGCTGGCTTAAAAAGCTCGAGCCTGAGGGCTTTGAGTAAACGGTATAGCCCCGACGAGCACGCGGCGAGCGGCATGGTACTGAGATTGTCCACACGCAAAACAATGAGCTTGATTACCTTTGTGGGGAGCGAATTCCAGCCACTCTTTCATCGGACACTGCTCGGTTTTGCCATTGTTAGTGCTTGGGTTTCGGACGAGGGGGGGGGGGGAGACACCTTATCGGGGATGGAAGATTGGACGAGATTATGTGCGGACAAAGATGGAGAAGCGAATATGTGCTGCGGGAAGTGGATAGGTGATGATGACTAGAGCATGTCGCTTGACTTACGAGACACATACCAGAAGTGTAGGGTCATATCGATGCCAGACAACTTGCTTGAGTGATCACAGTACTGGTACTCCCTACAGTACCTACTACTATGCCCTAACTTGCTTGAGTAGAGTAGTAGTGGGGTAGGACTGGAGGAGTAGTATATTCTAATCTAAAATAGTTACAAAGTTCAATGCCCGAGCGTGGAATGACTACGAACCGCCATCGGTGCTAACTCCAATCCCCAGCAAACGTTCGCTGGGAGACATGGCAGTTGTAAACGCCCGCGATGCAGTTATAGTACGTGTGTAAGGGTGGCGGTTTTGTCAAATACTATGGCTTAAAAACAGGCCACCGTCAGATGGAAATCTGACGGTTACGTGGGATTTGCCAGGATTGAGCTCGTGGCGAACAATCGCCAGATATCATTACTAAAAAAAAGGTTAAAACACCCGGGGCTATAACTTGCACTGGCTGACCACTAACAATGATACTAACATAGTTGTAAAATGGTCAAAGACCGTGTTTACGTGGTGTTTGGAATTATATGCAGAAAAATTAGCAAGATGTCCGTGCATTGCACGGAACATCAAGATGCATTTTTTTACAAAACACCTGTTGTGATTGACCCATGCAGGAGTAATCCCATGTGTAAAAACTAATGATATCTTAAGAATTTTATCGGAAAATGGTATGTCGACCATTTCATCGAAAAAATGATATCTCGAGAAAGATGATAGATAAGGTGAGGAGGAGTGGGGCGTGGTGGTGACTGGTGGTCGAACTGGGCGGAGGCATGGGGATGGATGGTGCCGGCAGCGGCAACCATTCCAGATTGTTCCAGAGACTTCCTTTTTTAATTGCCTAGCAATGAGGTTGTGGGAGATAAGGATGAACGAGGCAAGGCCTTATCTGTAAATGTGGAGGGAGGTGCGGGTATCTTTTGTAAAATTGTCATTGTTTGCTTTCTATCCGTTAGATATAGATCAGGCAGTATATATTATAAGATGGAAGCCACACCATCATCCCCAACTCGTTTTTTCTCTACTCCTACTCCTATAAAAGACTCAGTTGGTGATGATGGTGTGTCTGCCATCCGCCATTTATGACCATCAGATCTGCATCTAACGGCTGTGATGTAAGTTGTGGCCTTTTGCAACAATTCCCACTTCTCTGCTCTAGTTTACACAAAACCACTTAGGATCTTGAAACCAACCACATTCCTTCCTTACTTTAGTAAAACATCCCAAATAATATATTTTGAGTGAAACATAAGATATTTTTCGTGATATGTATATCAAAACTAAACTGTTTTCTTTCAAATTTGTGAATATGTATTATTCTAGTTTGGATCCTTTGCAACGGATAGGCTCATTGTTATAAAGGTTCATCTCTTGCATTGTAGAGACTAGGGAGGAGCACCATCTACTACTTCATGGGCTACTCCTACGCTCCATTCGGCGGCCGCAACGTCCCCTACAGCCACTCCCTCCTGCATCCATTCGGCGGGCGTTGTTGAAATTTGGGGAGCGCATTCTCGTGACTGCTGGCAGCGATGACTTCACCTATGATGACTTCTTCCCCGACCAAGGCAACCTCTCCCGCAACGACATGGGCGACAACCTCAATGCCAATGGTCCTGCTCCCGTTGCACCATATGTGTTTCTGTCCTTCCTGTTCAAAATCGTGGTAGAATTCATGTTTCTAGTCTGTGTCCTAGATTCGACTATGCTAGTCCACATGATTAGTTTAATCTCTATTATAGCCGTCATGATTTATTTTGTGCTTATTCAGACTAAATCTCGTAGTAACTTGCTCATATATTCAACTGGCGCACCGTCCCCTACAGCCACTCCCGTTTCATGGATGGCCTGGCCGATGCCTCCAAGGAGCCCTTCGTCTACTGCTATGAGTGCCCGATGCCGTTTTGGGGCTCGCTGGCGGACCTCGTGCATCACCTCATGCAGGCATCCGTCTACCACTACTGGCCCACGGTGAAGAACATCAAGTACGAGACGTGCTACCCGTTCACAATGTCGGAGTCGCTGGAGGATCACCGCCGCCTGCTAGTCTCGAAGGAGGACGACGTCATCTTCCTCTTGATCGTGGGCACCGGCGAGGCCCGCGCAGGCCGTCGCCCCATCTCTTTAGTGTGCGTCAGGGGCGACGCCGCTGACACTGACACTGACACAAGGCCAATGTATGGGTGCGTGCTCTCTATTAATACCCCTCGGAGGTACGTGGGCGGCGACACTAGCTACATCAAGCTGACTAGGACTGTGCTGAGCTGGGACCTTCCCGCCGATGTGGACATGGAAGACGCATGGCATGATTTGACCCCCAACAATGTGCATGGGGACTCCAAGGAGGTTCACCTGGACATATGCATTACCAAGTTAAATGTTGATCATTAGTCTTCGCTCAATGTAATCCGCTGTCTAAGTATGTGGAGACTTCCATGCACGATCTTGCTCTGTTGGAGTATCGCACATGAATAAAAGTGTATCCATTTATGGTTTAGTCTAGAATCTTCCATGTATGAAATTTTTACTACAATACTGGTGAAAGACTTATGATGAACCATTTCTTACATCTCCTTTGCCCCCTTCCAAGTCATCCTGATTTAATCCCTCCGTCTAGGTGTATAAGGGCATGGTTAAGACTTAATAGTATAGCCAACTGTTGACTATAAGAAAGTGCCATGTCATCTTTAGCCAACATGTATAACAATCGATACTCAAAAACTAATTCTTAAAGATCATTTCTTGCAAAGCACAATAAGTGTTATTTCTTCACAAGTTTTGGATGCAGGTTGGACAGTTGAACACTTTTGTTTGCAAAAGATACCTTTTTATCTGTTTCAGCCGGATGTTTGTGAGCTCTAGAGATGAAATAATATCTGAAGAAACCTATCGTTACCCGTTACACATGAGATGACCCCCACATCCTTTGTCAAAATAAACAACTCCCCGATCAATGCATTTCACTATTCCGTGCAACGCACGGGCACCTTACTATAGATTAGTACGACCAAAAATGGAACTAACATTATATATAGTACGATAAATGCTGATGCATGTCACCTAAAATTATATCATTGAAAACTATGTTCAAATACGAATCCAACGATATAGTTTTTGTTGACATGCACTAACATTTTGTTAGTTAAATCTTCAGTCAAATTCAATGGGGGACTAATAAAGCTCGACCGATGTAGTACTAGTGTAGAGGGCGGCGCTGCACGCAAGTCTCACCCCGCTCGTGGCACGACAGTAAAGCCGTCATATCACAAAACCCAACCACTCCCAGTAATAAGTGGCCTGATAAAATAAACGGACAAGCAACCATCACATCCCTCCGTCTTTTTTGCATTTCATCTCTCTACATTTACTTTCTCCAGTTCATCTCGCACACTCGATCCCTAGCTACTACTCCTAGTATCCCTAGCTACTACTCCTAGGGCCAGTTCTTTTGGCGGCTTAAAAATAAGTCGTCTCTTCCCCGGCTTTTCCCATGAGACTAGTCATAGTGGAGAGTAACATTAAGACCCTGTTTGGTTCATAAGTCCTAGGACTTTTTCTAGTCCCAACTAAAAAGTCCCTAGTCCCTAAAAAGTCCCTCCATGTTTGTTTCCAGGGACTAAAAAGTCCCTAGTCCCTCCGTGGAGGTTATTAAATGACCATATTACCCCTAGTATACAGAAAAATAACAACCAAACAACACCATGGGCTGGCGGGGCAATGGGTGCAAGGAGGGGCATTGTTGGATAAGTCTCAAAAAGTCCCAAAAATACTCTCCTTGAGAGTCTTCTTCATTTAGTCCCCAAAAGCAACTTTTAGTCCCTAGTAGTCCCTCGTGTTTGGTTAAAAAGTCTCTAAGAGGGACTTTTTCTAGTCCCCACACCAAAAAGTCCCTGGAAACAAACAGCCCCTAAGGCGCCTCACTCATTTATTTGGGCCTCTAAACTACTACTAGTACCTCCATCCTGGTTTATTCGTCACCATTGTAATTTGTGCTAAATTTTGACCAAAGATTTAACTGATAAAATGTTAGTGCATGTGACATGCACTAACATTTCATTGGTTAAATTTATGATCAAAATTTGACGCAGATTACAATGGGGACCAATAAACCAGGACGGAGGTAGTAGTTATGGGATTACTAATCTAGAACCCTAAAAGAACTGGCCCCTGGTACTCCTACTAGTAGTAGTACTCAAGTTGGAATTCCAATTGCACGACACAACTTGTTAGGCAAAAAAAATTGATACATGGTGTAGGAAGCGGTTTGGGAATTTGCATGCCTTTCCGACCAGTGAGATACTCCGTACAAAGTACGACAGAGAAATAACCACAGAGAAGGAAGCTAAAAGTAAACAATCAAATGAGCATTTTTGCATTTGTTTTGCATTGAATCGTTTCACAAGCTTGACTAGTGCTATTTTTCTATTAAAAAACCATATCGTATTGTTAAAACGTTCATTTGCACGTACATAAGTAATAGTAGTACTCCATCCGCCTAGGTGTATAAGTATTCCCTCCTTCTTGGTCACGGTGCACAACCAAAGATGACTTATTCACATGGACGGAGGGAGTAGCACAGTCTGCAAGCATATATAGAGAGGGATGTGTAGTGTGATAGTATATAGGAGTAGTAAAGTTTGTGCTATATGCACGTACTTACAAAATGCGTACGGATACACAAGGTTTCCAAACTTTCCCTTTTACATACTTAATTAAGGACGCTAATAATTCCTAAATATTTGGGATTTATCATTTGCGTCCCAAAACTAATGAGATCGCCTTACGAAACTAAATTATACTCCTACTAAAAGCCACGATGCTCGCAGGAGCGCTTGTGGCGCGCCACGAGTGCCCTGGTGCGCGGCTGTTTCCCAGCGCGCCGACACAACACCTCTTCCTCAGCCTCGCAACTCGCGAGGTGCTAATTGGCGGCTTGCCGGGGGGCGAGCGCGATCTCACCGTTGTGGTGATCCGGCGCCAACAGGTACTCCTCCTCGCTGGAAGCTGTTGGGGAACGTAGTAATTTCAAAAAAAATTCCTATGCACACGCAAGATCATGGTGATGCATAGCAACAAGAGAGGAGAGTATTGTCCACATACCCTCGTAGACCATAAGCGGAAGCGTTATGACAACGCGGTTGATGTAGTCGTACGTCTTCACGATCCGACCGATCCAAGTACCAAACGTACGACACCTCCGAGTTCAGCACACGTTCATTTCGATGACATCCCACGAACTCCGATCCAGCAGAGCTTCACAGGAGAGTTCCGTTAGCACGAAGGCATGATGACGGTGATGATGTTGCTACAGATGCAGGGCTTTGCCTAAGCACCGCTACGATATGATCGAGGTGGATTATGGTGGAGGGGGGCACCGCACATGGCTTGGAACAATCAACTTGTGTGTCCTAGGGTGCCCCTCTACTCCCGTATATAAAGGAGCAAGGGGGAGGCCGGCCGGCCCTTGCAGGGCGCGCCAGGAGGAGGAGGCATCCTCCTAGTAGGACTCCCCTTTCCTACTCCTACTAGGAGGGCGAAAGGAAGGAGGAGAGGGAGAAGGAAAGGGGGGCGCCGCCCCCCTTCCCTAGTCTAATTTGGACCAGAGGGCGAGGGCGCGCGCGGCATGCCCTAGCTGACCCTCTCTCTCTCCACTAAGGCCCATGTGGCCCATTACTTCTCTCGGGGGGGGGGGGGGTTCTGGTAACCCTCCGGCACTCCGGTTTTCTCTGAAATCACCCGGAGCACTTTCGGTATCCGAATATAGTCATCCAATATATCAATCTTTATGTCTCGACCATTTTGAGACTCCTCGTCATGTCCGTGATCACATCCGGGACTCCGAACTACCTTTGTTACATCAAATCACATAAAATCATAATACCAATCGTCACCGAATGTTAAGCGTGCGGACCCTACGGGTTCGGGAACTATGTAGACATGACCGAGACACGTCTCCGGTCAACAACCAATAGCGGAACCTGGATGCTCATATTAGCTCCTACATATTCTACGAAGATCTTTATCGGTCAAACCGCATAACAACATATGTTTTTCCCTTTGTCATCGGTATGTTACTTGCTCGAGATTCGATCGTCGGTATCTCAATACCTAGCTCAATCTCATTATCGGCACGTCTCTTTACTCGTTCCGTAATGCATCATCTCGCAACTAACTCATTAGTTGTATTGCTTGCAAGGCTTATACTGATGTGCATTACCGACAGGGCCCAGAGATACCTCTCCGATAATCGGAGTGACAAATCCTAATCTCGATCTATGCCAACTCAACAAGTACCACTGGAGACACCTGTAGAGCACCTTTATAATCACCCAGTTACATTGTGACATTTGGTAGCACACAAAATGTTCCTCCGGTAATGGGGAGTTGCATAATCTCATAGTCATAGGAACATGTATAAGTCATGAAGAAAGCAATAGCAGTAAACTAAAACGATCAAGTGCTAAGCTAACGGAATGGGTCAAGTCAATCAGATCATTCTCCTAATGATGTGATCCCATTTATCAAATGACAACTCATGTCTATGGTTAGGAAACATAACCATCTTTGACCAATGAGCTAGTCAAGTAGAGGCATACTAGTGACACTCCGTTTGTCTATGTATTCACACATGTATTATGTTTCCGGTTAATACAATTCTAGCATGAATAATAAACATTTATCATGAAATAAGGAAACAAATAATAACTTTATTATTGCCTCTAGGGCATATTTCCTTCAGAAGCGTGCACCCGGTCCACATACCGCTAAGCGTAGATGAGGCGCTTGTGCCCGACTGCACTCAGGGCTTTGGCACAGGCGTCCTCCGCCACCCCCACGGCCCTCGCACGAGCCTTTTGCCAAAGAGAAAATTGCCTGACTCTCTCGGACACGACATAGGCCTGCTAGGCAGCTTGTCCTGCGGCGCGCTTCTCTTCCTCGGCCTTCTTCTCCGCCTCTATTTTGACGCGCTCTGCCAGAGGGAAAGCCTCCCACAAGGTGACATCCATTTCTTTCCAAAGCTCCTCAAGGATGGGGGAGGGGGATCGGTGGGTGGCATGGCGTTCTCCTCGTTGCGGGGAGCCGACACTTCCTCTGACACGCATGCTGGCGAGATTGGGAACGCTGACGCGTCCACCTCGACACGTCGCGGTGAGGAGCGGAACACCGATGCGTCGTCCTCGACTAGTGGCAGCGAGGAAGGGAATGGCGACGCGTGACCGTCCGCGCATTGCGGTGAGGGGCGCCTAGGGCTTGGGAGGGGTGATGCCATGGTGGTCGACGTGAGAGGAAGGGGGAGGAGATAGCAATGAACGTGAGCGTTCTTCTGAATGTCGTGGGAGGTGTAGTATTTATAGCGAGCAATGGCACACCTACGTAAGATATGGACTAAGCTGCACTGACTTAATTACAGGTCCAGTTGCGTCACTGACATGTGGCCAAACCCCTGTTGGGCCCATATGTCAGTGACCCAATGCACCTGTAGTTAAGTAACTGAAGCAGCGTCCCGTAAGATATGTTGCAAGATTAACGTAACAACTATGTGGGCATATTTGTTGGAGTAAATTACGGGGGAGGGAAGGGGTGGAAATATTGCTGGTCACAATAGATTGGACGAGCGCGGGGGGAGAAGAGTCATGCATGCAGATTTTTTCCACACGAGGTGGAGTGGTGGGACCGCCGGAGGGAGAAGGAGAGTCAAGCAGGCATATTGTTTTCACACATGGAGAGGAAAAGATTTGGAGACGAATGGGCTTCCTGCAGGTATGGGGAACGGTGCATAATAAGTCATCTTGCATGTCGGGCTAGGTATAGTCTCAAGTCATTAGAAACATACACGCCCCACACATGTTCATATTTCAAGGTGCACTAAATTATTGCATGCAATGATTAAGCCTGGCCATAATGGTGGTATCTTAGCTGGTATAATGCACACGGAAATAGCAAACATGCTGATGTGGCAAAGAATTAAAGAAGAGAGGGGGGTTAGAGTAAAACTATTCCATCGCCTCTATCTTGGTAAGAGTAGGTGAAAATTTTGAATCAAGCCCTTTAAAGTAGAAGGGGTGAAGAACGGCAGCATTAGTTGAGTACTTTTGCATACTACAAAAACTATTCCACCGCCTCTATCTTGGTAAGAGTAGGTGAAAATTTTGAATCGAGCCCTTTAAAGTAGAAGGGAGGTAGTATTACTCTAATAGCTAACCTTGTTGTGATGACTAGATAGGACATGGCACACACCTAGACAGAGGAACTAGATTGCATTGTGCATTTAAGTTTTGTCTGAAGTCAATGTACCTCTACTTTGACCAAACTTATAGAAAAATGTATCAACATTCACAATGTCAAATCAATATTTTTTATACTCATTATGAAACGTAGTTCTTATACTCATTATAATCAGTATTATAGATATTGATATTTTTAGTATAAATTTGGTCAAACACTTTGCAAACGGTTGACGGAAGTAAAAAGGACCAGAGGGAGTATGATGCATGTGGACTAGGCAAAAAAATTGCTCATTTATAGCCGGTCGAAGTCTCAAAGGGCGCGACCGCGCGAGGGAGGCGAAGGTCATGGGAGGCGCGACGGTTGACGGAATTAAGTGAAGTTACATCCACGTGCTGGCATGGCATGCGAACAGGCAGAAGCTATACCGTCATGCCTATGATATGGGTCTAGTAGACATGACATCTAGTGGGTCCCGCATAATACTCAAGAACTCTTTGGGGGCTTGCAGCCGTTTATCCACCGGGCAAGCCAACAACCCCACACCATTCGCACGCCCTACTCGTCCCCGTCTTCTACTACTACCTTACAACAGTTCGCTCCCAGTCGTCCCGTCCTTTCACATTACACCAGTTCAAATTCTCCTAACCCTCCTCCAAAATCCATGGCCTCCCAAATCTCCATGGTCGCCGCTGAGTACCAGGTTAGAGCCATCATCGGTAACGAGTTCATCGTCATCTACACACATGGATCCGTGACAGTGAAAGCATGCTTTGCTCGCTTCCTATGCATGTTCAATAGTTCAAAGGATGAGTGGGTCGCTGGGCTAGATGTTGAGTACACCACAGTCCTGGAAAGAGAGAAGATTCTAATGGAGGCAGAGAAGAAGAAGCCCGCTGTGATCCAGGTTTGTGTACATAATGTGTGCTTGGTCTACCACATATGCCATGCCGACGTTGAGTGCCGGGATTTTAAGAACTTCCTCAAGGATGAAAGAGTGAAATTCGTTACTGTAGACTTTAGGAACGACAGGGATGTCTTGGGTCAGATAGGCCTCGTTGTAGGCCAGCCCTTCGATCTCCAGAAGGCAAGCCTGGTGTCCCCCTCTCAGCCTTCAATGCTGACCCTGGCAGTAGCCATGATTGATCCTTCATATGCTAAACTGAAGAAACCTCACTATGAGTTTCATCATGCATGGGAGTCGAAGACATTAGATGAAGATCACATCCTGTACACAACAATGGATGCCTACCTTTGCTTAAATATCTACAAGGGTTGGATGAAGAAGCAAAGCCCAGTGTCCGGTTCAAGCAAAGAAGCGTCGGCGAAGAGGAAGAGGAAGAGGGACGAGGAGGAAGTCGAGGACGTGGAGTCGGACTCAGACTCCGAGTAAGGTGGCAGTGCCGTCGCTCATGCTGGTTCTACTGAAGTGTCAAGCGGACTAGTTGCTTAGTATTATTTCAGGGGTGTGTTGTGCTGAGCCCCCAGCAGAACTATGTTTATGTTCTTTCTCATTATTTGAACTTTATGTTCTTTCTCGTTATTTGAACTCTTTAGTACGTATAGTAGTACTAGTACTATGTCTTACTACTGTTCTTCTTGCAGTTGGTACTACTGCTCGTATCTTCGTGTTCCTACTGTACTTAATATGTTCACACTAGTAGTATAATTTGGGTCAGTCGATTTGTGAAAGAAGTTCGACGGAGCAAAGGAAGAAGACGGCAGAGAAGCTACCCAAGTATCTATATTAGGGTGGCAGGGTGCCCATGATCTATCTTATGAGTGTTGGGTGTGGAATGCAGTTCGTCGGAAAAAATGGATCATGCCCGGGGTTAAACGGATGGCGGGGGTGGGGGGAGCATGGCGGTGGCAGGCGGTTCAGGGGAGGGCGGGGCGGCGGTGGCAGGCTGAGAAGATGAACAGTGCATTAGTTTCGGAGGTTGAAGAAGCCCTTCTAGCCATCCATGTTGCATCCAATGACTCACAAGAGCCAACTGACCCAAATTGCTCCTTTAGATTGCAGGATCCACGTGGCATTCAAGGTCTCGAAGGTAGATTCCGCGTCAGCACCCGGTTTGCGGGCTCGGCGCGGGCGCGACCGGCTTCTGTCGCAACAGCCACCACGCGCGCCTCCTCCACACGGGCGGAGACGATAATGAATAATAAACATTTATCATGAAATAAGGAAACAAATAATAACTTTATTATTGCCTCTAGGGCATATTTCCTTCAGAAGCGTGCACCCGGTCCACATACCGCTAAGCGTAGATGAGGCGCTTGTGCCCGACTGCACTCAGGGCTTTGGCACAGGCGTCCTCCGCCACCCCCACGGCCCTCGCACGAGCCTTTTGCCAAAGAGCAAATTGCCTGACTCTCTCGGACACGACATAGGCCTGCTAGGCAGCTTGTCCTGCGGCGCGCTTCTCTTCCTCGGCCTTCTTCTCCGCCTCTATTTTGACGCGCTCTGCCAGAGGGAAAGCCTCCCACAAGGTGACATCCATTTCTTTCCAAAGCTCCTCAAGGATGGGGGAGGGGGATCGGTGGGCGGCATGGCGTTCTCCTCGTTGCGGGGAGCCGACACTTCCTCTGACACGCATGCTGGCGAGATTGGGAACGCTGACGCGTCCACCTCGACACGTCGCGGTGAGGAGCGGAACACCGATGCGTCGTCCTCGACTAGTGGCGGCGAGGAAGGGAATGGCGACGCGTGACCGTCCGCGCGTTGCGGTGAGGGGCGCCTAGGGCTTGGGAGGGGTGATGCCATGGTGGTCGACGTGAGAGGAAGGGGGAGGAGATAGCAATGAACGTGAGCGTTCTTCTGAATGTCGTGGGAGGTGTAGTATTTATAGCGAGCAATGGCACACCTACGTAAGATATGGACTAAGCTGCACTGACTTAATTACAGGTCCAGTTGCGTCACTGACATGTGGCCAAACCCCTGTTGGGCCCATATGTCAGTGACCCAATGCACCTGTAGTTAAGTAACTGAAGCAGCGTCCCGTAAGATATGTTGCAAGATTAACGTAACAACTATGTGGGCATATTTGTTGGAGTAAATTACGGGGGAGGGAAGGGGTGGAAATATTGCTGGTCACAATAGATTGGACGAGCGCGGGGGGAGAAGAGTCATGCATGCAGATTTTTTCCACACGAGGTGGAGTGGTGGGACCGCCGGAGGGAGAAGGAGAGTCAAGCAGGCATATTGTTTTCACACATGGAGAGGAAAAGATTTGGAGACGAATGGGCTTCCTGCAGGTATGGGGAACGGTGCATAATAAGTCATCTTGCATGTCGGGCTAGGTATAGTCTCAAGTCATTAGAAACATACACGCCCCACACATGTTCATATTTCAAGGTGCACTAAATTATTGCATGCAATGATTAAGCCTGGCCATAATGGTGGTATCTTAGCTGGTATAATGCACACGGAAATAGCAAACATGCTGATGTGGCAAAGAATTAAAGAAGAGAGGGGGGTTAGAGTAAAACTATTCCATCGCCTCTATCTTGGTAAGAGTAGGTGAAAATTTTGAATCAAGCCCTTTAAAGTAGAAGGGGTGAAGAACGGCAGCATTAGTTGAGTACTTTTTCATACTACAAAAACTATTCCACCGCCTCTATCTTGGTAAGAGTAGGTGAAAATTTTGAATCGAGCCCTTTAAAGTAGAAGGGAGGTAGTATTACTCTAATAGCTAACCTTGTTGTGATGACTAGATAGGACATGGCACACACCTAGACAGAGGAACTAGATTGCATTGTGCATTTAAGTTTTGTCTGAAGTCAATGTACCTCTACTTTGACCAAACTTATAGAAAAATGTATCAACATTCACAATGTCAAATCAATATTTTTTATACTCATTATGAAACGTAGTTCTTATACTCATTATAATCAGTATTATAGATATTGATATTTTTAGTATAAATTTGGTCAAACACTTTGCAAACGGTTGACGGAAGTAAAAAGGACCAGAGGGAGTATGATGCATGTGGACTAGGCAAAAAAATTGCTCATTTATAGCCGGTCGAAGTCTCAAAGGGCGCGACCGCGCGAGGGAGGCGAAGGTCATGGGAGGCGCGACGGTTGACGGAATTAAGTGAAGTTACATCCACGTGCTGGCATGGCATGCGAACAGGCAGAAGCTATACCGTCATGCCTACGATATGGGTCTAGTAGACATGACATCTAGTGGGTCCCGCATAATACTCAAGAACTCTTTGGGGGCTTGCAGCCGTTTATCCACCGGGCAAGCCAACAACCCCACACCATTCGCACGCCCTACTCGTCCCCGTCGTCTACTACTACCTTACAACAGTTCGCTCCCAGTCGTCCCGTCCTTTCACATTACACCAGTTCAAATTCTCCTAACCCTCCTCCAAAATCCATGGCCTCCCAAATCTCCATGGTCGCCGCTGAGTACCAGGTTAGAGCCATCATCGGTAACGAGTTCATCGTCATCTACACACGTGGATCCGTGACAGTGAAAGCATGCTTTGCTCGCTTCCTATGCATGTTCAATAGTTCAAAGGATGAGTGGGTCGCTGGGCTAGATGTTGAGTACACCACAGTCCTGGAAAGAGAGAAGATTCTAATGGAGGCAGAGAAGAAGAAGCCCGCTGTGATCCAGGTTTGCGTACATAATGTGTGCTTGGTCTACCACATATGCCATGCCGACGTTGAGTGCCAGGATTTTAAGAACTTCCTCAAGGATGAAAGAGTGAAATTCGTTACTGTAGACTTTAGGAACGACAGGGATGTCTTGGGTCAGATAGGCCTCGTTGTAGGCCAGCCCTTCGATCTCCAGAAGGCAAGCCTGGTGTCCCCCTCTCAGCCTTCAATGCTGACCCTGGCAGTAGCCATGATTGATCCTTCATATGCTAAACTGAAGAAACCTCACTATGAGTTTCATCATGCATGGGAGTCGAAGACATTAGATGAAGATCACATCCTGTACACAACAATGGATGCCTACCTTTGCTTAAATATCTACAAGGGTTGGATGAAGAAGCAAAGCCCAGTGTCCGGTTCAAGCAAAGAAGCGTCGGCGAAGAGGAAGAGGAAGAGGGACGAGGAGGAAGTCGAGGACGTGGAGTCGGACTCGGACTCCGAGTAAGGTGGCAGTGCCGTCGCTCATGCTGGTTCTACTGAAGTGTCAAGCGGACTAGTTGCTTAGTATTATTTCAGGGGTGTGTTGTGCTGAGCCCCCAGCAGAACTATGTTTATGTTCTTTCTCATTATTTGAACTTTATGTTCTTTCTCGTTATTTGAACTCTTTAGTACGTATAGTAGTACTAGTACTATGTCTTACTACTGTTCTTCTTGCAGTTGGTACTACTGCTCGTATCTTCGTGTTCCTACTGTACTTAATATGTTCACACTAGTAGTATAATTTGGGTCAGTCGATTTGTGAAAGAAGTTCGACGGAGCAAAGGAAGAAGACGGCAGAGAAGCTACCCAAGTATCTATATTAGGGTGGCAGGGTGCCCATGATCTATCTTATGAGTGTTGGGTGTGGAATGCAGTTCGTCGGAAAAAATGGATCATGCCCGGGGTTAAACGGATGGCGGGGGTGGGGGGAGCATGGCGGTGGCAGGCGGTTCAGGGGAGGGCGGGGCGGCGGTGGCAGGCTGAGAAGATGAACAGTGCATTAGTTTCGGAGGTTGAAGAAGCCCTTCTAGCCATCCATGTTGCATCCAATGACTCACAAGAGCCAACTGACCCAAATTGCTCCTTTAGATTGCAGGATCCACGTGGCATTCAAGGTCTCGAAGGTAGATTCCGCGTCAGCACCCGGTTTGCGGGCTCGGCGCGGGCGCGACCGGCTTCTGTCGCAACAGCCACCACGCGCGCCTCCTCCACACGGGCGGAGACGATAATGAATAATAAACATTTATCATGAAATAAGGAAACAAATAATAACTTTATTATTGCCTCTAGGGCATATTTCCTTCAGAAGCGTGCACCCGGTCCACATACCGCTAAGCGTAGATGAGGCGCTTGTGCCCGACTGCACTCAGGGCTTTGGCACAGGCGTCCTCCGCCACCCCCACGGCCCTCGCACGAGCCTTTTGCCAAAGAGCAAATTGCCTGACTCTCTCGGACACGACATAGGCCTGCTAGGCAGCTTGTCCTGCGGCGCGCTTCTCTTCCTCGGCCTTCTTCTCCGCCTCTATTTTGACGCGCTCTGCCAGAGGGAAAGCCTCCCACAAGGTGACATCCATTTCTTTCCAAAGCTCCTCAAGGATGGGGGAGGGGGATCGGTGGGCGGCATGGCGTTCTCCTCGTTGCGGGGAGCCGACACTTCCTCTGACACGCATGCTGGCGAGATTGGGAACGCTGACGCGTCCACCTCGACACGTCGCGGTGAGGAGCGGAACACCGATGCGTCGTCCTCGACTAGTGGCGGCGAGGAAGGGAATGGCGACGCGTGACCGTCCGCGCGTTGCGGTGAGGGGCGCCTAGGGCTTGGGAGGGGTGATGCCATGGTGGTCGACGTGAGAGGAAGGGGGAGGAGATAGCAATGAACATGAGCGTTCTTCTGAATGTCGTGGGAGGTGTAGTATTTATAGCGAGCAATGGCACACCTACGTAAGATATGGACTAAGCTGCACTGACTTAATTACAGGTCCAGTTGCGTCACTGACATGTGGCCAAACCCCTGTTGGGCCCATATGTCAGTGACCCAATGCACCTGTAGTTAAGTAACTGAAGCAGCGTCCCGTAAGATATGTTGCAAGATTAACGTAACAACTATGTGGGCATATTTGTTGGAGTAAATTACGGGGGAGGGAAGGGGTGGAAATATTGCTGGTCACAATAGATTGGACGAGCGCGGGGGGAGAAGAGTCATGCATGCAGATTTTTTCCACACGAGGTGGAGTGGTGGGACCGCCGGAGGGAGAAGGAGAGTCAAGCAGGCATATTGTTTTCACACATGGAGAGGAAAAGATTTGGAGACGAATGGGCTTCCTGCAGGTATGGGGAACGGTGCATAATAAGTCATCTTGCATGTCGGGCTAGGTATAGTCTCAAGTCATTAGAAACATACACGCCCCACACATGTTCATATTTCAAGGTGCACTAAATTATTGCATGCAATGATTAAGCCTGGCCATAATGGTGGTATCTTAGCTGGTATAATGCACACGGAAATAGCAAACATGCTGATGTGGCAAAGAATTAAAGAAGAGAGGGGGGTTAGAGTAAAACTATTCCATCGCCTCTATCTTGGTAAGAGTAGGTGAAAATTTTGAATCAAGCCCTTTAAAGTAGAAGGGGTGAAGAACGGCAGCATTAGTTGAGTACTTTTGCATACTACAAAAACTATTCCACCGCCTCTATCTTGGTAAGTGTAGGTGCAATTTTTGAATCGAGCCCTTTAAAGTAGAAGGGAGGTAGTAGTACTCTAATAGCTAACCTTGTTGTGATGACTAGATAGGACATGGCACACACCTAGATGGAGGAACTAGATTGCATTGTGCATTTAAGTTTTGTCCGAAGTCAATGTACCTCTACTTTGACCAAACTTATAGAAAAATGTATCAACATTCACAATGTCAAATCAATATTTTTTATACTCATTATGAAACGTAGTTCTTATACTCATTATAATCAGTATTGTAGATATTGATATTTTTAGTATAAATTTGGTCAAACACTTTGCAAACGGTTGACGGAAGTAAAAAGGACCAGAGGGAGGATGATGCATGTGGACTAGGCAAAAACAATTGCTCATTTATAGCCGGTCGAAGTCTCAAAGGGCGCGGCCGCGCGAGGGAGGCGAAGGTCATGGGAGGCGCGACGGTTGACGGAATTAAGTGAAGTTACATCCACGTGCTGGCATGGCATGCGAACAGGCATAAGCTATACCGTCATGCCTACGATATGGGTCTAGTAGACATGACATCTAGTGGGTCCCGCATAATACTCAAGAACTCTTTGGGGGCTTGCAGCCGTTTATCCACCGGGCAAGCCAACAACCCCACACCATTCGCACGCCCTAGTCGTCCCCGTCTTCTACTACTACCTTACAACAGTTCGCTCCCAGTCGTCCCGTCCTTTCACATTACACTAGTTCAAATTCTCCTAACCCTCCTCCAAAATCCATGGCCTCCCAAATCTCCATGGTCGCCACTGAGTACCAGGTTAGAGCCATCACCGGTAATGAGTTCATCGTCATCTACACACGTGGATCCGCGACGGTGAAAGCATGCTTTGCTCGCTTCCTATGCATGTTCAATAGTTCAAAGGATGAGTGGGTCGCTGGGCTAGATGTTGAGTACACCACAGTCCTGGAAAGAGAGAAGATTCTAATGGAGGCAGAGAAGAAGAAGCCCGCTGTGATCCAGGTTTGCGTACATAATGTGTGCTTGGTCTACCACATATGCCATGCCGACGTTGAGTGCCAGGATTTTAAGAACTTCCTCAAGGATGAAAGAGTGAAATTCGTTACTGTAGACTTTAGGAACGACAGGGATGTCCTGGGTCAGATAGGCCTTGTTGTAGGCCAGCCCTTCGATCTCCAGAAGGCAAGCCTGGTGTCCCCCTCTCAGCCATCAATGCTGACCCTGGCAGTAGCCATGATTGATCCTTCGTATGCTAAACTGAAGAAACCTCACTATGAGTTTCATCATGCATGGGAGTTGAAGACATTAGATGAAGATCACATCCTGTACACAACAATGGATGCCTACCTTTGCTTAAATATCTACAAGGGTTGGATGAAGAAGCAAAGCCCAGTGTCTGGTTCAAGCAAAGAAGCGTCGGCGAAGAGGAAGAGGAAGAGGGACGAGGACGAAGTCGAGGACGTGGAGTCGGACTCGGACTCCGAGTAAGGTGGCAGTGCCGTCGCTCATGCTGGTTCTACTGAAGTGTCAAGCGGACTAGTTGCTTAGTATTATTTTAGGGGTGTGTTGTGCCAAGCCCCCAGCAGAACTATGTTTATGTTCTTTCTCGTGATTTGAACTTTATGTTCTTTCTCGTTATTTGAACTCTTTAGTACGTATAGTAGTACTAGTACTATGTCTTACTACCGTTCTTCTTGCAGTTGGTTCTACTGCTCGTATCTTCGTGTTCCTACTGTACGTAATATGTTCACACTAGTAGTATAATTTGGGTCAGTCGATTTGTGAAAGAAGTTCGACGGAGCAAAGGAAGAAGACGGCGGAGAAGCTACCCAAGTATCTATATTAGGGTGGCAGGGTGCCCATGATCTATCTTATGAGTGTTGGGTGTGGAATGCAGTTCATCGGAAAAAATGGATCATGCCCGGGGTTAAATGGATGGCGGGGGTGGGGGGAGCATGGCGGTGGCAGGCGGTTCAGGGGAGGGCGGGGCGGCGGCGGCAGGCTGAGAAGATGAACAGTGCATTAGTTTCGGAGGTTGAAGAAGCCCTTCTAGCCATCCATGTTGCATCCAATGACTCACAAGAGCCAACTGACCCAAATTGCTCCTTCAGATTGTAGGATCCACGTGGCATTCAAGGTCTCGAAGGTAGATTCCGCGTCAGCACCCGGTTTGCGGGCTCGGCGCGGGCGCGACCGGCTTCTGTCGCAACAGCCACCATGCGCGCCTCCTCCACACGGGCGGAGACGACAATGACACGCTAGTTCCTCCTCACCGGCGTGTTGGAGCACGCGCTCATCCTCCTCCTCGTACGCGGCTCCACCAGCTGCTCACGTGCTTGGCAGCGTGTCAGCATCGCGAGGAGGGTCTGCAGACAACTTGAGCGAGCGAGCCTTTGGCTTCATGGCACATGGATGGCAATGACACGACGGTGATGGGCGAGAAATTGTTGGCCGGAGCAGGCGGGCGCCGACATGCGCAAGGGCAGCGGCGGCATATTGATGAGTGCACATATGGGAGCTTAGTTTAGTTTTATATAGGGTTGGTCAAACTTAAAAGAAAACCGTACTAGTACACGTAAACATTAGACTAAGGCAGCGCTTATATTAGTTACCACAACCACGATACGGAATCCTGTGCAAGAGCGTGATCCGCGGCCATGCGGTCGATCGAACGGTGCATTACCGTGTCGCACTTGAAGGACATCCACCGAACCTTTTTGTGTGTGTGAAAACAATCCCCGAACATTACTCAAATTTTTTTCCTGGAAAAGTTCTTAACGCTACAATATTTCCACATATTTGAATTTAGCTCCAATTCGTGTTTATTTGGATTTGGACGTTTTAGGTGCGCCCTAGTTTTTTTGAATACTGATTTTGTGTGTGTGACTGAGAGAGAACGTGTGTATGTGTCCATATGTGTGTTGTGGCGGAAGGGCAATGTGGAGACGGTGTGCGTGTGATAGAGACATAGAGAGGTGTGAATGTGCAAATGATCATGCATGAGTGAGACATAGACAAATGCTGATACGTTGTGTATACATGAGAGAATGGTCTTCTATTTTACTTGTGTGTCTGTGTGTGTGCGAGAGAGAGGGGGGGGGGCATCCATAACACAACAACCATCTCTCTCGATTCGTACGTCCCTCACACGATCGCATGTAACACATGCATCAACGCACACATTTTTACACCCTCACCCTCACCCGGCCCCTGCCCACCTCAAGGCCCGCACATCACTCTCTATCTCGCACACACAATCTCTTGATGAAAACCCTATTTAGCATGTAGCTTTCCGTCACATACACACACATTTCTCTCCATAGGTTTGATTTCTCTCAATATCTTACACACACACACAGACACACACACACACACACACACACACACACACACACACCGCACACACACACACCCTCCCCGAGCACACAATTCATCACCATCCAAGGTTATATGGTGACCACTCTCGCTTGTGCTTCTCTGCACCCCAGCATGCACAACACCTCAATCTTCAAAGAGGGCATCGAGGAGATCGAAGACGGCGACCACGCTGCACTAGAGAATGCGGTGCCATTTGGAAGCAGGATGATGTGACGACGGCCGACTGACTCCTCCCCCATCTCTCCCGCGCAAAATTACCAATCTCTCTCTCCCCCGCACAAAATGATCAATCCCTCAACCCACGAGATCCTTATCCTCTCGTCCATGTTTTTCCAGCTCTCTCATCAAACATGTTGTCTCTTCTCCTTCCACGTGTACAGAATCCCGATGCACATGCATCTCATGTATATTACATGTCTCCATCTTTCTCACAGACCTAACTTCTTCCTCTCTCTTTCTCTCTCTTTCTCTCTCTATCTCGTTAGGTTTGTCTCCTACTCTCTCGTCCACATACATACAATCTTTCCCACCCTATCTGCTCCATCTTCACAAGCTCTCTCTACATGTTTCATTCCCACATTGGGATGTGTTCAAAATATTGCTTTTATAATGGATGATGTAGAGTTATGGTTGGTTTTGTTGCATCCTACAAAGTAATAACTATGAAATGCATTTAGATTCTCATTTGACTGGGATTGTTTGAGTTTGAGCATATTGTGAAGTACTATAGACCCCGTATACACCTTGGAATTCAACAATGATTGCAACTATTGAATTGTATAGACCATTACATTTGAAGTCAGTAACCTAATATATTTATTGTACAATTACAACAAATGATTAATTCAGTACAAACTAAGAAAACAAATGTGTACTCCCACCATTTTTATTTAAGTCCGCGTATTAGCTTTGGTAAAGTCAAGTTTTGTAAACTCTCAGAAAGTTTATAACAAATCTATACCTACTATTAAAGGGAGGTGGCATTCTTGGTTTCATCCCGTTTCGTTTGGTCCCGCTTCAGTTAATTCCATGTCACTATTTGGTTTCGTTACTTGTCACCTGTTTTGGCCCAACAGAAGAAACGCAGGTCCGGAGAGCTAGCAAAAAATAAAATTGCCGATGTGAGGGTTCGATCTCATGACCTGCCAACCGGTCACACACACAGTTTGTCCAGCTAGAGATATGAGAGAATTTTTTTTCTTCCGTTGCAACGCACGGGCCTTTTCGCTAGTAATATTTACATATACAATACAGTAACAAATAAATACCATTAGATTTATTATTGAATGTACTTTCACATCATACATATTTTTTATGGTAAATGTTTATATTTTTCTATAAACTTGGTCAAACTTTAGGAAGTTTGACTTCGGTCAAACCTAATATGCAAAGTTAATAAAAACGGAGGGAGTACTAGTAGTTACTACTACTAGTCGCTAGTTGCTTAGCCCAATCACCCATCACACCACACGGGGAGTTCAGTGTCACAAAAGTTTGAGGTCGGCGGGAAAATCTCCCACGACCCTGATTCGAGAAGTGTGAAGTTACCATCATAGCCTTCGGAACATGCCTACGAATGACGCTTGGTAGGGGCTGTTTTTTGTAACTTCAGGTTCACCCTACCCAGCCAACCCCACCCCGGCACCCAGAGTAGTACACATGAATACTCCCCATTTTCTATACCCACCGCAAAATAGACTTCTCCACGACACCACATCCTTCGTGCTCCTCCCCTTCTACATCGGCGCACTCGTCCACCGCAGCGCATTTGCCTCATCGACGACCCCGTACGCCGCACTGGAGCCGGTCCACCGTTTTCATCGTACATGGAGCCTCTTCCCTAGCACCATCTTCCATGGTCTCGGATCTGCTTCCCGGAAGCTGGTGCCAAGCGCAGAAGCACCACCGTCGTGGAAAATGAACTGACTCCCGTTGCTGACCATGATGCACAGAGGCCGCCCGACCATCGTTCTCCTCTTCGATTGGTAATGTGTGTATTGAATCACTTAGCAGTACATGTGCAGTTCCAATTTTGTTCATACCTATCCTTCAAATTTCTTGGTTGCTATTGTTCCCATAAAAGTAATTGGTCATAGCCTCCATTGTCTAACATAATATCAACTTGTAATTGTGCGTTGCTCCTGTATCCCGCTATGCTTGGGTAGGTTCTTCATCTGCAACCAGTAGTGTGGCAAATGATGGAAAGTTTCTTAGAACTAGCAAGACGCCCATGCGTTGCACGCATCAAGATGCATTTGTATGAGTAGTTTATCTTGTGGGAGAAATGGATGAAGGAGGGAAGGCCTTATTTGCAAATCGGGAGAGGGGTGTGGGTATCTTTCTGCAAAATTGCCATAGTTTCCTTCCTATTCGCCGGATATAAATTGGACGACCTATATTGCAGGATGGTAGGCGCACCATCATCACCAACTCTGTTTTTTAAAAGAAAAAAAGAGTAGAGAGTAGAGAAGTAGAGATAAATATTAAATATAAAATAAATATAATAGTAGAGAAGGGAGTAGAGATAGCTGGGATGTCGGGAAAGGATCGCGCGCGCGGGAAAAAAATTGGCTGGGCGCGCTAGTTTTCACGCGCGGCGTCAGGTGTGCTTTATAAAATCCAACGCCCTCCCACCGCTCTATGCCTTGCCACCACTCTCTCCCGGCTTTGTGCCTTGCCACTGCTCTCTCCCTGCTCTTTCTCGCCTCGCCGCTGCTGCGCCACCATTCCGCCGCGTCACCGGGAAATTGGGGATACAGCGGCGTCCGCGCACGCCCCTCCAACGACTTCTCCGCCGAGATCCGGTTCCGCGGGATGCGCCTCAGCCTCGGCAATTTCGACACCGCCAACGAGGCCGCCCGCGCGTACGACGCGGTGGCGTGGCACGTTCGGTGGCCTCATAGAACATTGAACTTCCCCAACGTGTCGACGCGGGAGCGGGCGCAGGAGCTCGCGCCTCTGCCACAGCTTATCACCGACGAGGATCGTCGCGACAACCGGAGGCAGGAGCACCGTCTCTGCATCACCGAGATGGACGAGGAAGCCAGCGCTGTGGCGCCAACGCTTCTCGCAGGACATCATCAATGAGCGCGAGTTCTACGCGCAAAGGAGGGCGGAGAGGGAGAAGAAGAGGGTGGAGCGAGCCGCCTATCGCGAGCACAAGCGTACGCTCAATTCAACATGAGGCTAGGAGCAGCGTCGCCCTGGGAATCCAACAACAATCGGTATCTTCACGCCTACATTGAGACGTCGGAGGAGGAAATAACCGAGGAGGAGTCGGACGACGAGGAGTAGTTAAACTATCTATTTTTTATCTATCTATGCTATATCTATGCTTAGAACTATCCTCTACTCTCTATCTCTACTTCTCAATCTCAGCACTGTAAACGCTTTTTAAAGCGCCGCGCGTTGCGCTTTTGTTGGAGATGCTCTAACATGGCAGGCGAGTGCTTTAATGTTGCCCACAAGATACATGAGTATTACTAGTAGTATATTTTTCTTGCCATGTTGAGATTTTAAAACCACGAGTGCGAACATGCAGAGGAGCAATGACGACCAAACACAGGATATTGGGGACATCTTCAAGGAGCGTGGCAAGTTAAAGAGGAGCTACACCGAACCTGTAAAACGAGCTTTGGTAAGTAACACCCTTTCAATTACTTTCGTTTAGCCTCGTGTTCTTCGATGTGTATATGTTGTAGTTTCTGTTTCTCTTAGCCTCATGTTCTTTGATGTGTGATAAGAAGAGTCTTAATCGTCCTAATGCTTTCGTTTTTAGCTTGATGTAGGAAGTGGGTGTTCTCACCTTGTAGTCTGTTTTTATATTTTTCCTTTTGAATTCACTTATGCGAGTCCTGTTTATCTGGCTTCTACTAAATGGATCTGGGTTGCTCTAAGTATTGATCTAAAAAAGAAGTAACTTCATGTCAGTATGCAGTTCCTGCGAGGAGGGAAGTATGGTCAACCTCGAGATCATGTTTCCAAAATGAAGCTAGATTACACACAAGGTGCCAGTTCCCTAATGATGCTGGATTAGACACAAGGTGCAAATTCCCAGATGATGCTGGATTACACACAAGCTAGGTGGAGTCGTCAGCTGTTCGTGTCCTCATGGCTCTAGTAAAGGCTGAAAGAAAACGTGCAACAACCCTTAAGAATGTAGCTGAGTTCCTGAAGAAGAGAAAAGAGCAATGAGATGCTCTCTTCACCCAAGCAAAAGAAGAGATGGAAGAAGCCAGAAATAAGCTAGCAGAGGCGTCTCCTGCTATCTAAAACTGTTGTGAATACAAAATTTCCTTCATAACAGCTAGGTTCAAATGTTTATCCAGTCAGCATGCCTGTTGTGATGTCCGTGCATCTACTGATGTGGCACAAAATAAATTTTTTCTGGGTCATGTAATAACAACAATTAGTTTCCAAACAATAACAGACGAAGCATTGGACATGATATAGTTCACGCGCAAGCCTGACATTCCAAGTTCAACTTCCACATCAAACTCATGTTCACAGATATCTGCACATTTATAGATAATGTCCACAACCATGATTCACTTCAAAGCCAAAAAAATGTGAGGAGAGTTATAAATGAAGAAAAACCTCTAGTTCCTGCTACCATTGCGAGCACAACAAGTCAAGACCATGCGTAATTAATTATATTTTGGTCATTTTTTGTGTTCTAAAATGCCGGCCGGCTTGCGGAAGGACGTGTTTCTGGCACATGCGCGGATTCAATGGAGGCAAGTGGGGCAGTCTGAAGCCAGTTGCATGCGGCGAGGAGGCGTGTTCAGCCGGTCCTCTTGGCCGGCGCGCCGGTTCAATGCCTGCACTATGAGAGGTCGCATCCGTGTCAGAGCAATCAGTCCCTCCAGTCCTTTTTTGTTTGGGTATAACAAAATTTCGTTTTCCATTCACATTTTACAAGTAAAATTCATGGACAAACTTTGACCCAAACTACGATGGGGACTAGTAAACTGGAACAGAGGTAGTAGTTTTTTTTATCAAAGAAGGGTTTCCCCCTTCTGATTTTCATTACTGAAAACCAACATCTAAACCATAGTATTTGCCTAGAACTGGCAGGTTCAACATCTCACAACATAAACCCATACAACCATACACCAAGGAGGTAGTAGTTATGAATTCCATTTTTGCTCCCTACCAATCGCTCTAAAAACTACTTAGTACTTATAATGCGCCATTGAATATCGGAACTCTTACCCCGCTAAAAATGATATTTTAAACGTGGCTACCCGATCTGTGGCAACTGGCGAGCCACCACCTCCAGGTCGTTCACCTGTGGCCCCGACCATCAACTCCTACGGATCAAATTATCACGTGAGCTGACTATTCCTACAAAGGTGCGCTCCACCACGTAGCGGTACCCACACATGCAGCAATCATGCACCTAGGATTTTAGGGTTTATTTGTTAATGGTGCCTTTACGTAACTCTCATGTGTGCGAGACAACGAGAGACCGACTGCGTGTCTGCGCCTCTTCTCTTTGTATATGTACTCCATCATTTGTCTGGTGTCCAAAAAATAATACAGTGGTAATAACTACTCCCTCCATTCCATAATGTAGTGCCTATAGATTTTTTGAAAAGTCAAAGCTCACAAACTTTGACCAAGTTTTTGGACAAAAAATATTTACATCTAGAGTGCAAAACATATATCACTTGATTCATCATATGATGTAGTTTCACATTATATATTTTTGCTATTGTAGATATAAATATTTTTCTGTACAAACTTGGTCAAAGTTTGCAAAGTTTGACTTCTTAAAAAAATCTGTAGGCACTACATTGTGGAACGATGCGTTGCCACATGATCAAAGTTGATTAATACATATTCACCGATTTGATAGAAAAAAGAGTCTAGTTTTGGAATACGTATATCACTAAAAATATGTTATGTTTCACTCAAAATATATTCCTTTGGCAGTTTTTATGAGATAAGGGAGGAATGTTGTTGGTTTCAAGATTCAGAAGTGGTATATGTCTAATTTCTACTCTTACTAGCAAGATGCCCGTGCGTTGCACGGAACATCAAGATCTTGTGGGAGAAAAGGATGAATGAGGGAAGGCCTTATCTGCAAATGTGGAGAGGAGTGTGGGTAAATTGCCATAGTTTCCTTCCTATCCGTTAGATATAGATCGGACGACCTATATTGCAGGATGGCTGGCACACCATCATCACCGACTATGCTTTTTATAAGAGTAGAGATAAAAAACAGAGTTGGTGATGATGGTGTGCCTGCCATCCTGCAATATAGGCGGTCCGATTTATATTTGGCAGATAGGAAGGAAACTATGGCAATTTTGCAAAAAGATACCCACACCCCTCTCCATATTTGCAAATAAGGCCTTCCCTGGTTCATCCTTTTCTCCCACAAGATAAACTACTCATACAAATGCATCTTGATGTTCCGTGCAATGCATGGGCATCTTGCTAGTTGTTGCAAAAAGCCCATGTGTGTGTGAGAGAGAGGGAGAGAGGAGGAGGACGGAGTGCATGTGTGACAACGACACAAAGAGTGTGTGCGTGCGAGAGGTATCAGGTTAAAATGAGGCGATAGTGTGTGTGTGCACGATCAAGAGGGCGTGTCTCAAGAAGGGAAGAAAAATCTACATAGATACAAGGAGCGCGAGAGAGACATGTATGCGATAGTGGAAGCACGAGTGTGCGGGTGTATAAACCTATCTAGAGGCTAGTCGATAAATGTTTGTGAGAGAAATACGAGTCGGGGGTGCGAAAGCGAGAGTTTTGTGTGTGTGTGAGAGAGAGACGGAAGTCGAGAAGGGGAGTGGAAGTAGGAGTTGTGTGTGTGTGTGAGAGAGAGGGGGGGTTGTCTTATTGGTAAACAAATGAATAATGTCAGTTTTAAAACTGGGATGGAGATGGAAAGGAGACCGTAATAAATGTTGTGTCTGCAGGACAGAGTAATTTTAGTGGTATGAGTCATATCTAGAGACATATAGGGTGTGTGAGAGAACCCCATAGAGAGAAAGACAAAGTGAAAGACGAGTGAGACTGTGTGTGGTGGTGAAAAAGAAAGCTTAGGTACCTAGTGATACCAGAAAATGGTAGAGACGTGAGAGATAATGAAAATAGTGTAGTGTATAATGATAGGGAGAGTGTGACACTTCTCAAGGGAGACGTCGAGAGACCATGTTTCCGAAGATAGGAGAAACATGAAGTGAGCATGCGGGTGAGCTGGAGAAAAGAGAGTGATAGCTACATGAAGGAGCATGCATGCGAGAGAGATGGGCGTGAAAGGAGTCAACAAAAAAGGTATTCAAATATTTGAATTCGAGATGATGATACATGTAATTCATACTCGAACCAAAATTGATCTATCAAACATGCATACTCATATGAATTCACGCGCATCTATGTTATTTAATATGTAGATATTACTGATCCATACATTTTAGTAGAACATAATTTGGTTTAAATTTTTTGAATTCAACCTTATGATTTTGAGATCATTGTATTTGTAAATCATATTATACATATAAAGGAGCAAAATTCTTTGTTGTGCTTTTGAAAGTATATATATATATATATATAATGATGTATATAGAATTTTATTCCAATCGAAAATGGATCCTGCCCGAACAAAAATAGAATACAAACTGGATTCGAATTGAGTTGGCACAGTAAACGTGCACTCTTGCTCTGCAAAAATTTGAACAAAGCGGGGAAAGTCGCAGTAACCACCCGAAACCAAAATCCGCGAGATGGAAATTACTGCCTATCCCTGCCACGCAAATCCTATCGGCTCGATTTCTATAGGTTTTGATAGGGGTAGGTTTGTAATTTCACTCAAACGTGACATAACCGCCTCTCACCCGGATTCATACACGGTGGGCGCAAAAACATAGTGTCTCCTCGGCCGAAATCGACTCCCTCCCTGATTCATACACGATGGGTGCCAAAAACAAACTCTCATCGGCAAATATTCTGTGTATGCGAGATTACCATCCTATCCCCAACCGACTAATATTGCTGTGATGTAGGAAATTTTAAACGGGGGCTAAGTTTGTAAATTTCCTCACATTTGAGACAAGCGCGCTGAGGGAGTCCTGGATTAGGGGGTCTCCGGACAGCCGGACTATGTCCTTTGGCCGGACTGTTGGACTATGAAGATACAAGATTGAAGACTTCGTCCCGTGTCCGGATGGGACTCTACTTGGCGTGGAAGGCAAGCTAGGCAATACGGATATGTATATCTCCTCCTTTGTAACTGACCTTGTGTAACCCTAGCCCCCTCCGGTGCCTATATAAACTGGAGGGGTTTAGTCCGTAGGACAACATACAATCATACCATAGGCTAGCTTCTAGGATTTAGCCTCTCCGATCTCGTGGTAGATCAAATCTTGTTATACCCATATCATCAAGAATAAATCGAGCAGGACGTAGGGTTTTACCTCCATCAAGAGGGCCCGAACCTGGGTAAAACATCGTGTCCCCTGCCTCATGTTACCATCCGCCTTAGACGCACAGTTCGGGACCCCCTACCCGAGATCCGCCGGTTTTGACACCGATATTGGTGCTTTCATTGAGAGTTCCTCTGTGACGTCGCCGTAAGGAAGGATGCCTCATCTTGTTTTTAAAAACAACATTACCGCCGGGGGAGCTCTGGCTGTCGGCCAAACTCTCCGGCTAGGCAGTTTTGTCATGACCGCCTGTTCGGCCGCTGCACCGACGATGACTTCTCGGGTCATCAAAAACAACCTCCACGTCGGCTCGGAATTCGCCGAGCAGATGGATCCAATGGAGCTCTCTTCCCTAAACGAACTCTTGGATCGCATTGCCGCCTTGGGAGTCGCTACGGACTACGATCGGATTGGGCTTAAGCCCGATCGAAGGGAGATTAACTCTCCACCGGTCACCCATCATGTTGCAGTGGTGGAGGAACAATGCGGCGATTCTTCCTCTATCTTGATGACTAACTATGTCCGAATTCCTAAGCTCTCCGAGCCGGACACACGTTTACGGGAGGACATCACCCAAACCCTGAACCTAGAGACAGACAGCGGGCCAGACTCATCGGGCAACAAACCGGAATCCGAACTTCCAAGATCGGAAACCCCTCTACCCCTGGGTCTCAGATCGGGTAGGGGTCCGGACTCAAATCCACCCACCCACCCAGACATAAATGATCTTTCCCACATTAGGCAAGAGCCCCATGAAATAGTACATCATTATTGGGCCAGATTCCTCCTTGTGATGAACAAGGTTAAGGACTGCCGCGAGGAAGACGCAGTCTCACTTTTCCGCAATAACTGCACGGACAAGGGAATCCTTAACGCCATAAGTCGCCGTGACATATCACACTTCGCCGACTTGGCATCCATAGTACGAAAGTACTGTGCGATGGAAAGTGCCTGGAAAACCAAAACGAAATTTTGGGACAATCCGGCTCCGAATATGCACCCAGTCCGAGGTAAAAGGGTGCACTATCATAAGACACCCGAGTTCATTACAAAGAAACAAAAACCCTCTATGGGGCACGGAACCGTATTGGAGGGATGGCTTAACGGACCCTACAAAATTCATAGCACAACAGATACAATACCAACGCACAGCCTTAGAGCATGTTGGATACTCCGGCAGGTGGCCAAAAGTGGCGAGGATCTTCTTATCCCAAATACCACAGAGCACCATCCTGTGGATAACAATACGGTTTTAACAGTCTTTGAGACCTTCGCGTCAAATAATAAGCGCAAGCGAACACTCCGCAGCATTGCCGAAATCTGCCACGTAGCAGCAATAAATCCATGGAGTGACACGACTATTACCTTCAATGCCAGTGACGAACCTAAATTCCAAACAACTAGAGCACCAGCCGCACTGGTCCTCAATCCAATCATGGATGGCTTTCGACTCACCAAAGTACTCATGGACGGCGGCAGCGGATTAAACCTCATCTATGAGGAAACTCTTCAAAAAATGGAAATAGACTGGAACCGCGTTGAGCAAAGTAGCACAACCTTCAGAGGAATCATACCCAGTCAGGAAGCACGATGCGCTGGGAAAATCACACTAGATGTGGTATTTGGTACGCCAGAGAACTATAGGTCCAAAGAAATCATATTTCAAGTGGCCCCGTTCAGCAGTGGATACCACGCCCTTTTAGGACGTGAGGCGTTCACGATCTTCCAAGCCGTACCCCATTATGGGTACATGAAGCTCAAAATGCCCGGGCCCAACAAAATCATCACTCTCGCCAGTGATCCGGACACAACACTCCGCGTCGAAAACAAAACAGCCGCACTGGCCCTCGAGGCATTATCCGAAACCCTCTCGGCCGAAGAATTAACCACGCTACGCTCCACGGTGGACAGTGACGACGTGATACTCGACAAGAGATCCAAGTCCACCTCTTTTAAACCAGCGGATGAAATAGTGAAATTCCAAGTCCACCCAACGGACCCTATAAAAACAGCCTCCACCGGGGCATAGTTAAACCCCGCCGTGGACGCCGCACTACGAGATTTCCAGCGCGAGAATTGGGACATATTCGCCTGGCATCCTTCAGACATGCCAGGAATCCCACGCAGGCTGGCAGAGCATAGCCTCAATATCCTAAAGGGATTCAAGCCGGTCAAGCAGGCTCTTCGGCGTTTCTCCGAACCTAAGAGACAAGCCATGGGAGAGGAACTAGCCAAGTTATTGGAGGCCGGATTCATTAGAGAAATAAAACACCTGGACTGGCTAGCAAACCTGGTGATGGTACCAAAGAAGGATAAATCCTGGCGCCTTTGTGTCAATTTCAAGGACCTCAATAAAGCTTGCCCAAAGGATCCCTTCCCCCTCCCCCGCATTGATCAAATTATTGATGCTACTGCAAGACACGAGTCATTGCGTTTCCTCGACGCATACTCCGGTTACCATCAAATCAAGATGGCGGAATCCGACCAAGCTGCAAGGGCATTCATCACACCATACGGTCCCTTCTGTTTCAACATAATGCCTTTCGGGCTCAAAAACGCCGATGCAACATATCAGCACATGATTCCAACATGTCTGGAGAAACAAATCGGCAAAAGAGTAGAGGCATACGTAGATGATGTGGTCGTCAAAACTAAACACGTCGACTCTCTGATAGACAACTTGAGGCTCACATTCGACAACCTCCGAACATACGACATCAAGCTCAATCCGGAAAAATGCGTTTTCGGCGTACTAGCCGGAAAGCTCCTGGGTTTCATTGTCTCCAGTAGAGGTATTGAAGCTAATCCGGCCAAAATCCGAGCTTTGTCACAGTTGGCTACCCCAATAGACCTCAAACAAATCCAGAAGTTAACTGGATGTGTGGCGGCTCTCAGCCACTTTATCTCCCGCTTAGGAGAAAAGGCATTACCCCTTTATCGCCTGCTTCAGCGCGTTGAACACTTCGAGTGGACGGACGCTGCCACAGCCGGATTGGAAGAAATAAAAGCCATACTGGCAACCAACCCAATCCTGGCCGCGCCAAACATCGGCGAACCAATGCTATTAAACAGTGCGGCAACTCATCAAGTTGTAAGCGCAGTGCTCGTCGTCGAACGAGAAGTGGACGGACATAAATTCCCTCTTCAAAAGCCGGTATATTATGTATCCACTGTCCTCACTCCATGCAAATCACGGTACCCACATTATCAAAAGATAGCCTATGCGGTATTCATGGCATCCCGGAAACGGCGACACTACTTTCAAGAGTGTTCGATTACAGTAGCCTCGGAGGTGCCACTCAATGACATTATAAACAACCGCGACGCCACGGGCTGGATTGCCAAATGGGCCATTGAGCTCCTCCTATTTGACATAACATACAAACCCCGGCGAGCCATTAAATCGCAAGTATTGGCTGACTTTGTCGCTGAATGGACGGAAGCCGAACTCCCTAAAGAGTACGATGCATACTCCAATTGGATTATGCACTTTGACAGCTCCAAAATGCTGGCTGGACTGGGGGCCGGCATCGTCCTGACATCGCCAACCGGAGATACAGTTCAATACGTACTGCAGATACTGTACACAGACTCCAACAATGCAGCCGAATACGAAGCCCTGTTACATGGTCTTCGGATGGCAGTTTCCATGGGAATTCAGCGCCTGGAGGTGCGGGGGGATTCGAACCTCGCAATATCTCAAATAAATGGAGACTTTGATGCCAAGGATCCGAAGATGGTGGCCTATCGTAAAGCCGTCCTAAAGATGTCAGCTCGGTTCGAGGGGCTCGAATTTCACCATGTGGCTCGGGAAAACAATCAGGTGGCGGATATCCTCACCCGCATCGGCGCAAAACGCGATGCGGTCCCCCCAACATCTTTTTAGAGAGGTTGTTTAAGTCACCCGTGGTATGGGAGGGGGACATCGGCAATATTAGTCCGGAACCGGCCACAACACTCGACACCGAACACTCTGACATAATCGAAGGCTCTGCCACCGAAACAACACCTTCAGCCCACGTAATAATGGCCATCATAGCCTTGTGGACAGAACCATTCCTGGCCTACCTAACTAGGCAGGAACTTCCGGAGGACCAAAATGAGGCACGCTGCATAGTGCGGTGATCTAGGGCCTACAGGGTCCATGAGGGAGAATTGTACAAAAAAAGCACTACCGGAGTCCTTCAAAGGTGCATCTCCGAAGAGGAAGGGCGGAACCTTTTGGCAGAAATTCACGCCGGACTCGGCGGTCACCACGCCGCAGCCCGGGCTCTTGTAAGCAAGGCCTTCCGTACAGGATTCTATTGGCCGACGATCCGGGCAGATGCGGAGGACTTGGTCCAATGCTGCGTCGGTTGCCAGCCTTTTGCAAATCAAAGCCACATGCCACCCACCGCCCTCCAAACAATCCCCATTACATGGCCCTTCGCGGTCTGGGGGCTTGACATGGTTGGACCCCTTAAAGGGGGAACCCACAAGAAAAAATACTTACTGGTCATGGTGGATAAATTCACCAAATGGATAGAAGCCAAACCTGTTAAAACAGCTGAATCCGGACCGGTGATAGACTTCATATCCGGGGTCGTACACCGTTATGGCGTCCCCCACAGCATCATCACTGACAATGGCACGAACTTCACAGCCGATGAGGTAAAAATCTGGTGCAGCAAAATGGGCATCAAGCTCGATTATGCTTTAGTCTATCACCCACAAACCAATGACCAAGTTGAGCGAGCAAACGGTCTTATAACGAGCGGCATTAAACCCAGATTAGTGTGTTCATTAACGGAGTCTAACACGCACTGGGTAGAGGAGCTCGACTCCATATTCTAGGGACTGCGGACACGCCGAATCATAGTACCGGATATACACCCTTCTTTATGGTGTACGGTGCAGAGGCAGTCTTGCCCTGTGACATAATTCATGACTCACCTCGAGTGCGCATGTACGAAGAAAGAGAAGCCGAGCTCGATCGGCAGGACATTCTGGACACCCTAGAGGAGGAGCGCGACGTAGCAAAAGCCTGTTCCGCATTTTATCAACAACAGGCTCGCAGATACCAAAGCATAGAAGTACGGGCCAAAACTTATAATGTTGGCGAACTAGTTCTACGCCTGCCGGATAAGAAAAAGAACAAGCTCGAGCCCAAATGGGAAGGTCCCTTCATTATTGACCAAGTTCTGACCGGTGGAGCGTACCAACTGCGGGATGCATCGACTAATCGACTCGAGCCGAACCCATGGAACGCGGCCAGGCTCCGAAGATTCTACGCCTAGCGCTGGACTCTATGTTCGTCCCCTTCCTCTATCCATTTTTTGCATATACATTATCTGTCTTGTTTTTCTTTCTTTCTTTTATTCTTTCTCTAGGCCTTCAAGGGCCAACTTGTGCCTTGCTTGCACATTATAGATGCGCTAGCCACGCTCATCATACCTGGGGGCTTCTTTCACAGAAGCTTAATTATCTATCTGGGCCTCATGCCTCGCACATGTGTTATACTTCCGCATGTACCTTTTTTCGCCATTATATGCATCGATATGACTTAAGTTTTGGCCAAGCTGGGTTGCCTAGCTCTTGTATTTATGCCCTATGTTCCCGTTAATTCGGCTAGGGCATAAGGGGAGCACCTCTACGATTGTTACTGCCGGGTCAGCCGGATGTGTACCTCAGACTGGGTGAAGCCGAAAGCTAGCGTTCTTAAGGGAATATTCGGTTGGTGAACAAAAGATGATTTTTATTTATTTTTCCATATGTGCCCCCCAGATGTTTTTTCCTGCGTTTCCTATCACAGTCCGGACATGCACTTTAGGGCATGCGTACCTAGGGAAAGGAACCCTTAACGGAACTATTCTCCCTGGAAGATGTTTCTTACTACCCATGTAATATAACATAACTAGTTCGGCTCTTGTCTGTTCAAGCACTAATGACCCCTACGTTTGGTCTCCATGCATACCCCGGTTCTTATATAACTGAGCGGGTATTCGGATACACTCCGGACTATCGGGTCCCGAGGTTGAAGCGAAAAGGTCCCCCATGACAAAGGATCTACAATCCGGCTAGAAGGCATTAAACATGTCACTTTAATTACATAGTCATGCAGATTGACTAAATTCCTCTTCTATACCAACCAACAGGCGGTCTAGCCTACAATCCTGTTGGGAATACTTTGCAGCTAATTCTACTTGCCCATAAACTAAGCTAACGGGAATCTCTTTTCCGTCGGGCCCCACAGGTCCGACCTCGGCCATGTGATTTGGGTCAGCCTTGGTATACCGCGTCTTCACCATGGCCCAGGCTTCCCTGGCACCTTGACGGCAGGCCGATATCTTCTATAATCGGAAGCACCGCCATGCTCCCTTGAGCTTCTCTGTAAGCTCTGCAACGCCTTCTGGCAAGGAGATGGATGGCCACAAGGACTGCGCAACACCTTGCATCACCTGCCGAACTTTTTTCGTGCAGTTGTGAGAGCTCGGATAGAAGATCACCCGCAGACCCGGGCATTTCCTCCGCGGGACGACCCGTCAGCATACCTACAGACATAACGCTGTTAGCCAGCTTCTTCGCCAAATTCCTTCAAAAGGATTCGTTTAAGCACTTACTGAAAATGCCGCGTCGAAGTCGCTTATTCTCCTTCTCGGAGTCTGCAAGCTGGGTTCGAACGTCTATCAGTTCCACGCCAAGCTTGGTATTGGCGTCTTGGAGATTGTCTTTCTCCCGCCTGACCTCAGTCAGCATGCATTCGCCATCCTGTAGCTGTCGCATGACATGTTGGTCCTCTGGATTTTCTCCGGATTCATCTGCAACATCTATTGTTAGATCTGCAGCCACGCCGCACACTATATGGTAACCATCATTCTTTAAAAGTAAATGTTACCAGCAAGGGACTTTTTCGGTTCCTTTAATGCGGCAACAGCGGCCCGCAGTTGGGTCTTGCATTCCTCTAGTTCCTGTGACAGCCGAGTATTCTTCTCTATAAGAACCTGCACAACAAAGATGATCCTTAAATCAGTTCTGCTAACTGTTTCAAGTCTCGGGGGCTACTGATACATATAATCGCCAGATTCACTTACCTGTACATCCTTTACATACTGATCCGTGGCTCTGGCTAGACCATCTTGAGCAGCACGAAGGTATGCCTCTCCAGAATTGAAGGCCTCAAATGCCTCTGGTGAGAAACAAGCGCCGCGGAGTATGGCCCGGCAACGCCTATGATTCATGGCGCTTTCCACTTCTGAATTTGTGGCAGATAGTCTATCCACATCCTTTGTAGGAGGATTATCTTGTGCCCGCCCCATATCGGCTTCCGCCTCTATGTCCGGCCCTAGCGCCCGACTGGTGGAAGCATGATTAGCAACATCGCCAGACATATTCCGCCGAGCGTTTTTTCTAATAAAGAAACACGGGCGTCATTACATTTCGAGAAAGACGACAACCACGGAGTGGGGTTTCTGTTATACCTTTGCGCCGGCGTCTCCGTCCTGACCGCCTTCCTTTTTGGCCTGCCCGGCCACGGTGCCTCTTGTTGGCGAGTTGCTGCGGGCTCGGCAGGGCATCCTGAATGCCTTCTCTGTAAAAATGCCATATGTATATGGTAGGTGAAGTGTCTAAAAGGGGATCCTAGTTTTTGGAGTTGGGATTTTTTTGGTTTTTCTTACGTGCGATGCAGGAAGCAGTCCGGGATAGTCGGCCGTAATGGCCACCATGGCATCATCGCAGCTTAACTGATAGAACTGCCGGTCTATCAGCTCCACTAATATGACCGGATCTTCTTCGAGTCCGGAGTCGAGGGCCCGGTCAGGGTCCTTTGGTTGTGGGGAGGGGCTGCTGACCTCCTTTATGGCTTTCCGCAGTTCCTGCCGCAAAACGGCAAGGTGAATACCTACGACAAAGAATGCGGGAAGGAATGGGAGTAAGGAAATATAACTCACTCAGCTTGGAGGATTGTACATGGAGAATCCATCCCGTGGCTTGATGCGGATGAACTCCTCTTCCTCTCCCTTGAACAATTCGGACATAATTTTTGCTAAAGCGGCAGCATTGTCCGGACCCTTACTCCCGCAACGGGTGGCGTCATCCGCCCTGTTAAAACACCACAAGGGGTGCCCTCGATATTGAAGTGGTTGCACTCCCCGCATTATGCACATTGACATAACTTCGATTACTATCAATCCTGATTGAGCCAGTGCTTTAATCCAGTTCATCAGGTAAAGGACTTCTCCATTGTCTTCCTCCTGGGGGCTCCGTGGGCGCCAACTTTAGCGTTTCTTCAGAGGGGAATTGCTGAACTCAGGAAGACCCTGCCGAACAGGGTCCGGAAGGGGAACGTCCTCCATATAAAACCATTCCAAAGGCCAGTCTTCGGACAACTTCTTCGGGGTACCGGACAGGTATCCGGTTCCGGCGATGCGCCATATTTCGGCTCCACCCACTTGATAAAGTGACCCCCTCTGTGTGCGAGGGACGAGGCAAAATAGCCTTTTCCACAGCTCGAAATGAGCCTCGCAGCCCAGGAACAACTCGCAAAGAGCAACATAGCCGGCGATGTGTAAAATGGAGGCAGGGGTGAAATTGTGTAATTGGAGGCCGTAGAACTCCAGGAGCCCGTGGAGGAACGGATGAATTGGAAATCTGAGTCCCCTTAATAAATAGGGAACAAGGCAGACCCGCTCCCTCGTAGAGGGACCGGGGAAGCTCTCCGCTTGCTCCCCGCCATTATAGGTGGCAAGCCCGGCTCGAACGGGCACCATGTATGCTGGAGGGAGAAATCCCTTAGTCCGCAGTTCGATTAATCGACTGTGTGGGACGGAACACCTCTCCCAATCACCGGGCTTAGGGCTACGGGGGCGGGAGGAGGAGCTGCGGAGGTCGGCTATGCTGGAATGGATCTTTCCGAAGCGCGCTCTGATGGATTCTCGCTGGGGGAGGATGGTGTGGATCGGATCTGAGAATCCCAATCCTTTTAATAGACAATTTATTTATCTGGCTAGGGGGCGAATGTAAAAACGCCCTCGCGCCTCGTATTCATTCGACGCGTGGGAAATAGCCCTTATTGGGCACAGAAGCCAAGAGGTCCAAACATTTATGGGGCCGGACACTACTTTACAAACGTTCAAAATATGGAGAAGAACCCGCCTTGTAATGCCGAAGACAACACTGCGCACCAGATTCATCGTCATTGAAGCCTGGTTCAGGGGCTACTGAGGGAGTCCTGGATTAGGGGGTCTCGGGATAGCCGGACTATGTCCTTTGCCCGGACTGTTGGACTATGAAGATACAAGATTGAAGACTTCGTCCCATGTCCGGATGGGACTCTACTTGGAGTGGAAGGCAAGCTAGGAAATACAGATATGTGTATCTCCTCCTTTGTAACTGACCTTGTGTAACCCTAGCCCCCTCCGATGCTTATATAAAACGGAGGGGTTTAGTCCATAGGACAACATACAATCATACCATAGGCTAGCTTCTAGGGTTTTGCATGTCCGATCTCGTGGTAGATCAACTCTTGTAATACCCATATCATCAAGAATAAATCGAGCAGGACGTAGGGTTTTACCTCCATCAAGAGGGCCCGAACCTGGGTAAAACATCGTGTCCCCTTCCTCCTGTTACCATCCGCCTTAGACGCACAGTTCGGGACCCCCTACCCGAGATCCGCCGGTTTTGACACCGACACGCGCCCTAAAGACATGGTTCCCCCTTCCTCTCTCCCTCCATTTCCCCATTCGTACTCCGTGGGTGCCAAAACACCCTCTCCACCCCAGCCTCCTTCGTCCGCCACCCCATCCACCGCGGTCCTTCTCCACCATGCCAGAGCTGATACCCCGACATCGTCGGCCATTACAAGAGATCGACCTCTCTCATCCACGGCTTTGGACTGAGATCCTTGCATCCTGTCCTCTCGCTTCATCCATGTCGTCGTCCACCTTGCCGACGCCGCTCCCACGACCGTCTCGTCCACCGCGCCCCGCCGCCACCATCTACCCTCCTAGATCTGCTTCCACGCCGCCGACAACCATCGCTACCGCAACACCGTCAAATTCTCCGCAGATGCATACACGGCGCCTCACCAGAGGCAATGCTCTTTCGTATCTTCTCAACTTATTTATGGCAGCAAGAAAATAGATCGCCACTGCTTTACTCTGATTTCTTGTCCATCACTTGTTAGTTGAAAGCAAATGTTGGTTGCGAAGTTGCCTTTGTCCGATTTGCACCTTCAGATCCGCCATGTCACGCTCAACACTATACTCGCAATGCTTATGGATTTCCCCTTTTATATTCCACACTAGTTAAATGACAGTAGACTAAATTTCAAAATTGGGTCAGTCGATTTTGGAGAGTTCGCCGGAGTTCGCCGGTGCGAAGGAAGGGGCTCGGGTGGGGACGATGGTTGTGGGGGGCGGTGGTGGGGCCTCGCCAAACGAAGAAAACTCGACACGGGTGGGGGCGGGGCTGGGGGTGGTGGTGGCGGAGGAACACAGGCGGTGGGGGCCGGTGGTTCAGTTGGCGGCCCGTGTGGTGTTCTGTATGGGAAGAATCAGAGACGATGAAGAAGAAGGGTTAGGAGATGTAGGATCTTCATCCAACCGCCTGAAATGGTCGACTGACCCAAATGACAATAGTCATGCGACTTGCATGCAGACATGCCTTTATATTCAGTATCATCATCGTACCTGCTTAGCACTGCTCCTGAATCCATCAAGCTAAACAACGTGCCACTCATAATTCCAAACTTGTTGCTCAAATACGAGTCTCTTTAGCATGTTCATCTTCCGTTCTTCTTTAATAAGTACTCTCTCCGTTCCTAAATACAAGTCTTTGTATAGATTCCACCATGGACCACATATGGAGCAAAATGAGTGAATCTACACTCTAAAATGTATCTGTATACATCTGTATGTGATCCATAGTGGAAATCTCTACAAAGACTTATATTTTGGAACGGAGGGAGTATGATAGTAGTACACTATGTTCCTTGTAGTGAAGATGAGCAGGGACATTTGCAGTGTAGAGGTCTATACGGTCGGTTTTGATGGTCACTTTGAACTCTTCGGGCCTCTTTGATTTGTAGGATTTTATAAACATAGGAATAGGAATTGTAGTGGCCTTCCCACTTGAATCTTATAAGATTAGCAAGGAAATGCGGGGAGCTATGTCGCCTTTGAGAGTTACACGGATATTAATAGTACCGCACCTTCAGTTGAAGAGAGCTGGTATTCGATGCCTTTCTAGCCGTACCAACAATACTAGCACATATATTCTAGCAAGTTCCACTTTGCTGATTTTACTTGTGATCCTTACGGTTTTCCCGTTATATCTACACTATGATCTGCGTAGCTGCTTTGTGTCGCACTAGCAGCAGTGCACTCTTGAAGCTAAACAACACACCAATCATAAGTCCAAAGCTTACTTCTTCAAATACGAATTGTGATTTGATACTGATATTAGTTAATAGACACACATTTAATTGCTCAGGTAATGCTCCCACTTGATTTACCAAATGCATGTGGCCACATATAGAGAGACAGCATGGAATTGCATTTCTTTGGGCACTATGATTCATCATGAGTGGGCAACCAACACTGTATGCAATGAAGCGGAACCTCAAGAATATGCTTCCTCTTTTGTTCTTTAACATGTTACTCTTTTGTTATTCTGTATTTACTACGTATAGTATGTTCCTTGTTAGGAAGGGGAGCAGGGACATCTGCAGTCAACAGCTGATAGAGCTGGCCTGTACGTGATCGATAGGCTTTCAATTAGTAGCGGCAATACAACACCGTAATTTCTAGCCAGTTCCACTTTCCTGATTTATATATCCTAGTTATGGTGTACCCCTTTTATGTAAACTACAATCTGCCTACTTGTTGTGTGCTCTTGTTATCATGGTTTGGCAATAAACTCTCTATACAGTATATTATGAACCTATCATCTGCCAACTATCCTTACTTCCGGAGCCTATTTTTTGTGTACTTGTGCCAGATTATATTAATGCACGCACCATATTACAGCACACATGGGCTCTCTCATCAGAATCTAGTGATATCACACAAGGGTTTATAGGGGTGCCCCTATATTAGAATATCCTCTGCATTACAAATATAATCTCACTACTATTTATGTTTTCATGCTTCACAAATATTATACGTAATCACAATGAATATCAAAATCTGCGCATCAGAAGAATATTGTGGAATACTGCAACAACTTACAAAATTGGCACCAAGGCATTGAGTGCCATTCTAGATGCAATGAAACTCATACGCTCCCCACCTGTAGATTCTTGTTCAGAATATGACCCTAATGACTATTCTGACCTCGAGGAGTCAAAGGCAGATGGCCTATCCTATTCACCCATCAAGGTTCCTGTTCTAATTTGGAAAGGTTTTATTGATTGTGCGTTGCATTTCTTCTACTTTGTAGCACCGCCATTTGCTTAGTTTACTCATCATATATGTCAAGATTCCATGCCCATCCATTATCAATACATATTCCATATGTCATCATACCATGTCTTTCCACTCAAAATTTTTTCTTGTGCATCAGACATCAGAAAGGAAGAGGGTGATTGCTGAACCTGAAGGAGCACCAGCAAAGTCCTTGAAAAACGTGGTGGTGCCAGAGAAATCAGACAACACCCCACTTATATTGGCTCTACAACCTGTGACACAAAACGTAGGACCGACTCCAGCAGACTGTACCCATACTTCACTGGCCACACCACTAGCCCCACCACACAAGACCTGCACTCCAGCAAAAGGTATGCCGATTTTAGTTGCCATAGCACCAGTCGTACGATAGAAAAATCCCACTCCAGCAAAAAGTACAGCAAGTCCACCGGCCAAGGCCTATCCCAACTGCAGAGACGGCCAATTCCTGCAGATTGGAACCACATTCCAGTTATTCCCAATTTAAAAGACAATGCTTTCAATGTTGTTAGGGACTACATGCATATATTCCCATCATGGGAAGATTATAGTGAAGAGAAACACCATTTTCACATCTTCCTATCCCACTTACATGTAAGTGCTATTATTCATGGTGATTATTTTCCTATTTTTTGCTGATTGAACACATCAATGATTTACATTACATTGTTGTAAGTAGGTGAGGGTCAATCTGGATAGTCATGACGAGAAAAGCTTGCTTGTGCTTTTGAAGGAAGCATTGCAGCAGTATCAATGTTACCTGAGGAAATCACGCTCTAATGGCAAGTCTATAAACGAATTTCCGGTGAAGTCTCATGTGCTAAATTTAGAAGACATTGAATGGAAAAATCTTGTTATGCACTAGTCTGGTTCCCAGGATGAGGTACTGTCTATGATATCACATGAGAATTTTAACTTTACTTTTCCGCATGTGCCTTACGGATCTTTTTTGCGGGAAATCTGCTCGAAGAAGAATTCCGGTTTGAAAAGGACGACAGGATATCGCAAATATGCTGCCCGCTGCTTTGCTCTTGTTAGTACCTATTGTCCTGTATCACTGTACTTGCATACATACCCGGTTCATTATGTGATAGCTTGCTTATCAATTGTTCGCTCCAAATTATTTGATATGTATGAATAGTTACATTAGTGTAGAATATATCCAATGCCAATGAAATTTTTTAGCTCTACATTGTTCTTGTAAGTACCTGCTGTCCTTTATCAGTGTACTTATATTGACAGCTAGTTGTACATGTACCATCACTCTGCAGCTTATTTTCCTTTGCCCTCCATTTTCTACACATCAGATCTATTTTTACTCTTACCATAAGGTTGGATAACACCGATGGTACTAAAGAAGTTTAGATCTGCATTGCTCTTGGCTGTACCTTTTGCCTGTATCATTGTACTTACATTTATAGCTACTTGGTTATGTAGCATCACTCTTCATCTTATCTTAAATATTCTCCATTTTTTCTTATATTATCACATCTATATTTACTCTTAACAAAATGTAGAATAAAGGCAATGCTTATGAAGAATATTTTGTGGTAAACTTCTTGAATTGCCCCCCCCCCCATCAGCATGGACAAGGGCTTTATAGAGCCTGTCTTCACCAATAATGTAAGTTTGTCCTTCTCAAGCCTTCAAACTTTGTTGTGTATATTTGGTTAGGCATGACTGCAACAACTGTTTATTTTTGGTGTTTGCATCAAATTGCATGTTTAAAGTTTATTATGTAGTTCATAAACAAAAGTTTGTCCTTCTCAACTTATGTTTTCAGTTGTACAACCAAGTTCCTTCTTCATACCATGTAAATTAAACTATACAGAGCAAGTGATCTTCTTTTGCACTGCATGTATGCTTCTGTTCTTGATCCGTAATCCAGTGGTGTCGTGAACGTACCCACTACAGCACAATGTCATATTCTGCAATGTCTTAACTATGAACAATGTCATATCATTCTACTATTATTTAAACCGTCTCTTTATTTGCCAATCTGAAATGGGATAAATTGACAGCACACTAACCATTGATACTTACGAGTTCTTGATCTGTAATCCAGTGGTGTCGTGAAGCTGCCAACTCCTTCACAATGTCATTTCCTGCCATGTCTTGACCTGAACAATACCATATTGTGTTAATGCTATTTTAAACTGTGTCACTTTATTCGTCAGTAAGAGATGTGATGAATTGCCAGCACTCATATTTATATGTGCAAAACCTGTCATCTGTCTGCTTGTTTATCTTGTAGAGTGAGGAGGATATAAGTGTCAAACAAGTGCAGTCTCATTAGCTTGCTCAGCTGCTTGCGCTGCAGCTCCCGAGCAAGGCTAAACTTTCTTGAACTCTATTGAAGTGCTGACGGTTTTGTATATTATTTTGTCGGTGTGTTTATTTGCACTGGTGGCGATCTTTGATGCCCAGTGTATGTAATCTGTTGTCTTCTTGTGTTTTATTATCATAGTGGCGAACTTTGATGCCCAATGGATGTAATATGTCATAATTTCTTTATTGTATAGTCTAGGTTTTTTCTTATTCATGATGCTGCAGTTATTTTACTGTATATATATCCTGTCTTGCAGTAAACTGGCCAAACCATAAAATTACGGTACATAATAGGGCCGTCATGCAAATCACTATGTATGATCGCATCATGGGCCTAGTCATCTTGGTCCGTTAATAGGCCTAAATGTAAACTGGCCCACAAGTAGATTCAGGCCTTTAATAGGCCGAATAAACCGTCGGCCGTATTTTTGCAAGAAAACTCAATGGGCTTTTAGGAGGCTGAAAAGTAGGTTGGGCCTGAAACGTGCCGAACAACTCATGGGCCGGTAGCAGGCCAAAATAGACCCGGCCCATGATTGTGCCAATCACATCACGGGCCGTTAACAGGCCAAAATTTTCTCGGTCCTTGTTTGGCACAATCAAATTATCGGCTGTAAGCAGGCCGGATGCAAACCGAGCCGTAGTTAGGCCCAACTATATGACGGGCTTTTAATAGGCCGAAGTATATAGGGCCGAAATGTTAAACGGGCCTTTAACAGGCCGAAACTAATATCAGACCGAATTACTAAATGGGCCTTTAGCAAGTTGGCCCAAAAGTATAGCGTCCAGTTGACAGGCCGAATCTGATATGGGCCGTAATTTGGCCCAAAGCCTCTTAAAGGGCCGGATCTTATCTCGGCCGTAATTTGGCCCAGAACGTGGTAGGCTTTTAATGGGCCAGATCTCACATGGGCCTTTATTAGGACCGAAACGTGGCAAGCTGTTAATGGACTGGATCAAATATGGGCCGGCATTTGGCCCAAAAGATGGCAGCCTGTGAATGGGCCAGCCCACTAGTGTCCTCAAAATCTTGTGGGCCTTTAGCTGGGCCGACCCATTATGGTCAGCAAAATCTTGTGGGCCATTAGCTGGGCCACGTCATTATGGTCCGCAAAATCTTGTGGGCCTTTAGCTGGGCCGGCCCATTATGGTCCGCAAAATGTTGTGGGCCTTTTCTTGGACCGGCCCATTTAACCTATATGGGCCTCTGTTGGACCCTGCCATGTGTCGACGTATCATAGGCATGTATCCTCCAATGGACGAGCGACTTCTGGCCCACTGAGGAGCAGACACGTGTTTCCTCCAGCCAATGAGAATTTTACACGTGGAAAAGCACCATTGGTCCGGGTTGTTAACGGGTTATCGGATCCAAAACCGGACCCGATAGCTTAACGGCGAGCCATTACGGTGGATGCCATGTGCCGGTCACCCTTGACGAAAGAACTTCTATGACACGCGATTTATCATCATGGAAGTGGACACTTCCGTGATGATAATTTTGGTAATTTCATGGAACACTTCTACGACAGCACATGTATGACTATCTTGATTCTGTCATAAAATCATCATGGATGTACATGCATGACAGAAAACGTGACCTACTATGACAAACACGTATCATCACGGAAGTGTATTTTTTTGGTAGTGCAAGCTACCAGAACTTTCTGATAAACTATAATGTGCAAGGTATGACGAAAACAATTCCCGAGCTCTTCACAATGCTGAAGTCGGTGAAGGTAGAAATCTAGAAAAAGCATCAAGTATTGATGGTTGACAAGACCACTAGTTTCAAGAAAAAGGGCAAAGGAAAAGAAAGGGAACTTCAAGAAGAATGACAAGCAAGTTGCCACCCCTGTGAAGAAGCCCAAAGCTAGACCTAAGCTTGAAACTGAGTGCTTCTACTACAAAAGGGAATGGTCACTGGAAGCGGAAGTACCCCAAATACTTGGCGGATAAGAAGGATGGAAAAGTGAACAAAGGTATATTTGATATACATGTTATTGAGGTGTATTTTACTAGTGTTCATAACCCCGGGGTATTTGATACCGGTTCAGTTGCTAAGATTAGTAACTCGAAACAGGAGTTATAGAATGAACAAAGACTAGTTAAGGGCGAGGTGATGATGTGTGTTGGAAGTGATTCCAAGGTTGATAAGATCACCATCGCACACCCCCTCTACCTTCGGGATTTGTGTTGGACCTAAATAAATGTTATTTGGTGTTTGCGTTGAGCATGAATATGACTGGATCATGTTTATTGCATTACGGTTATTCATTTAAGTTAGAGAATAATTGTTCTTCTGTTTACATGAATAAAACCTTCTATGGTCATACACCCAATGTAAATGGTTTATTGAATCTCGATCATAGTGATACACATATTCGTAATATTGATGCCAAAAGATGCAAAGTAGATAATGATAGTGCAACATACTTGTGGCACTGCCATTTAGGTCACATTGGTGTAAAGCGCATGAAGAAACTCCATGCAGATGGGCTTTTGGAATCACTTGATTATGAAACATTTGATACTTGAGAACCATGCCTCATGGGCAAGATGACTAAAATTCCGTTCTCCGGAACAATGGAGCGAGCCAATGACTTATTGGAAATAATACATACCATTGTATGCGGTCCAATGAGTGTTAAGGCACGCAACGGGTATCGTTATTTTCTGACCTTCACCGATGATTTGAGCAGATATGGGTATATCTACTTGATGGAACACAAGTCTGAAACATTTGAAAAGTCAAAGAATTTCAGAGTTAAGTGGAGAATCATCGTACCAAGAAAATAAAGTTTCTGTGATCTGATTGTGGAGGCAAATATTTGAGTTACGAGTTTCTCCTTCATTGAAAACAATGCGGAATAGTTTGACAACTCAGGCCACCTGGAACACCACAGCGTAATGGTGTGTCTGAACGCCGTAACCTACTTTATTAGATATGGTGCAATCTATGATGTGTCTTACCAATTTACCACTATTATTTTGGGGTTATGAATTAGAGACAACTGCATTCACATTAAATAGGGAACCTTCTAAATCCGTTCAGACGACACCTTATGAACTATGGTTTGGCAAGAAACCAAAGCCATCGTTTCTTAAAGTTTGGGGTTGCGATGCTTATGTGAAAAAGTTTCAGCCTGATAAGCTCAAACCCAAATCGAAGAAGTGCATCTTCATAGGATACCCAAAAGAAACTGTTGGGTACACCTTCTATCACAGATCTGAAGGCAAGATTTTTGTTGCTAAGAATGGATCGTTTCTAGAGAAGGAGTTTCTCTCGAAAGAAGTGAGTAGGAGGAAAGTAGAACTTGATGAGGTAATTGTACCTTCTCTCGAATTGGAAAGTAGCTCATCATAGAAATCAGTTCTAGTGATGCCTACACCATCTAGAGGGGAAGCTAATGATAATGATCATGAAACTTCAGATCAAGTTACTACCAAACCTTGTAGGTCAACCAGAGTATGTTCCACACCAGAGTGGTACGGTAATCCTGTTCTGGAAGTCATGTTACTAGACCATGACAAACCTACGAACTATGAGGAAGCGATGATGAGCCCAGATTCCGATAAATGGCTTGAGGCCATGAAATCTGAGATATGATTCATGTATGAGAACAAAGTGTGGACTTTGGTTGACTTGCCCGATGATCGGTGAGCCATACATAATAAATGGATCTTCAAGAAGAAGACTGACGATGATGGTAATGTTACTATCTACAAAGCTCGACTTGTTGCGAAAGGTTTTTTGACAAGTTCAAGGAGTTGACTACGATGAGACCTTCTCACCCATAGCACTGCTTAAGTCTATCCGAATCACGTTAGCAATTGACGCATTTTATAATTATGAAATCTGGCAAGTGGACGTCAAAACTGCATTCCTTAATGGATTTCTCAAAGAAGAGTTGTATATGATGCAACTAGAAGGTTTGTCGATCCTAAAGGTGCTAAGAAAATGTGCAAGCTCCAGCGATCCATTTATGTACTGGTGCAAGCATCTCGGAGTTGGAATATACGCTTTGATAATGTGATCAAAGCATATCGTTTTATATAGACTTTCGGAGAAGCCTGTATTTACAAGAAAGTGAGTGGGAGCTCTGTAGAATTTCTAATATTCTATGTGGATGACATATTGGTGATTGGAAATGATGTAGAATTTCTGGAAAGCATAAAAGGATTCTTGAACAAAACTTTTTCAATGAAAGACCTCGGTGAAGCTGTTTATATATTAGGCATCAAGATCTATAGAGATAGATCAAGACACTTAATTGGACTTTCACAAAGCGCATACCTTGATAAAGCTTTGAAGAAGTTCAAAATGGATCAGTCAAAGAAAGTGTTCTTGCATGTATTACAAGGTGTGAAGTTGAGTAAGACTCAAAGCCCGACCAGGGCACAAGATAGAGAGAGAATGGAAGTCATTCCCTATGCCCCAGCCATAGGTTCTGTACGATATGCCATGTTGTGTACCAGACCTATTGTGTACCTTGCCAGGAGTAGATCACTGGACATCGGTCAAACTTATCCTTAGAGGACTAAGGAAATATTTCTCGCACTACAAAAAAAGACACATCCGTGACATTTTGGGACGAACGGAAAAAAATTCTGTCATACTTATGACACTTCTATGACGATAATTGTGACAAAACCCTGTATCATCATAGATGTGGTATGTGGTGGGCTCCTACTTCTATGAAAAAAATCATGACAGAAAATGGGCTTTTCGTCCTAGGTGGGCCGGAGCCGCAATTGCATGACATTCTTTGGGCCGTCCATGACGGAAAAACTATGGTAGAAGCGAGGGCGGGGAAAATATCGGGGTGTTCCTGGTTACGGTGGGTGGTCGGGGCCGAGCGATGCACGGAGGTTTGCGCGTTTCTCTCATACACGTACGCGCGTGGGTGTGAGGCATTGGGCTCTAACTGAACCTGAGCTGGGCGTTGGGCTGTAACTGAACCCGAGCGATTGCACTGCAGGCTACGCGTTACTGAACCCGAGTGATCGATCGATGGTTATTAACTGAACCCGATCGAGCGATTCCTTCGCTACTGCTGCTAACTGAAGCCGATCGATGCTGCCTCTGGATGAACAGTGAGCGTTGCTGGGAGGGTTTGGATGAACAGTTCCTAGTGGGGGTGGATGGACAGGACCCTGTGGTGTTGCCTCTAGATGAACAAGACCCCGATCGATCGAGCCGGTTGGGGCTGGATGAACAGGACCCCCGTGGAGGGCTGGATGAACAGGACCACTGTCGGTGTCAAAACCGGCGGATCTCGGGTAGGGGATCCCGAAATGTGCGTCTAAGGCGGATGGTAACCGGAGGCAGGGGACACGATCTTTTACCCAGGTTCGGGCCCTCTTGATGGAGGTAAAACCCTACATCCTGCTTGATTATACTTGATAATATGGGTATTACAAGAGTTGATCTACCACGAGATCGGAAAGGCTAAACCCTAGAAGCTAGCCTATGGTCTGATTGTATGTTGTCCTATGGACTAAAACCCCTCCGGTTTATATAGACGCCGGAAGGGGCTAGGGTTACACAAGGTCGGTTACAAAGGAGGAGATATCCATATCCGTATTGCCTAGCTTGCCTTCCACGCCAAGTAGAGTCCCATCAGGACACAGGACGATGTCTTCAATCTTGTATCTTCATAGTCCAACAGTCCGGCCAAAGGATATATTCCGGCTGTCTGGAGACCCCCTAATCCAGGACTCCCTCAGTAGCCCCTGAACCAGGCTTCAATGACAATGAGTCCGGCACGCAGTGTTGTCTTCAGCATTGCAAGGCGGGTTCCTCCTCCGAATACACCACAAAAGAGTTTGAATACAAGGATAGTGTCCGACCCTGCAAAATAAGTTCCACATACCACCGTAGAGAGAATAATATTTCCACAAATCTAATCTGATGACACGTTTTGGCAGCATGACATCATGCCATGGCCCGGTAATTATTCGAACTGTTTTTCTTTAACCAGCCACGCACATAACGCGAGGCGGTTCCTTGACATGTCTTGTCAAAGCAGACATCGTGTTCCCCTTATTACGGGATTCTCATGAATACGGACGTGGGTAACCCAACCGCGTCATCAATTACAGCGCTTGGGGGATAAGTGAGTTTTACCAGGCTAGTGGGGGCGCATTGTTTAGTCCGCCCTTATAAAGGGATAAGATCTCACCTTTCTTCTTCCCACGCCTTCTTCCTCCTTGCTCATCCACTCTCGCGCACTCGAGCTCCAACGCCCAAGTCCACATCCTTCTCCTCAACTCCAAACATGTCCGGAGCGGGAGGCAAGTGGATGGCCTCCTCCGTCATGGAGGGACACATCAAAAAGCAACGTGGAGCCGGATACTTGGCCGCAGATATCGCGCACCGGCTGCCAGCCGCGGGGCAGGTCATCCCTACCCTAGAACCTCACGAGAGGGTGGTCTTCCTCCCCCACTTCGTCCGTGGACTGGGGTTTCCCCTCCATCCATTTGTTCGCGGCCTCATGTTCTATTATGGGCTGGACTTTCATGATCTGGCCCCGAACTTCATCCTCAACATCTCAGCATTCATCGTCGTGTGCGAGGCCTTCCTCCGCATCCGGACCCACTTCGGCCTGTGGCTAAAGACCTTCAATATCAAGCCAAAGGTGGTGGGCGGCCAACAAGCGGAATGCGGCGGAGCCATGGTGGGCAAAATGCCCAACATTATATGGCTCGAGGGCTCCTTCGTGGAGACCATAAAGGGGTGGCAATCGGGGTGGTTCTACATCACCGAGCCACGCGACACCAACTGGGTGGCGGCCCTCGAGTTTCGATCCGGATTCCCCACGCGGCTCACTTCTTGGAAGGAGAAGGGCCTGTCTTGGGGTTCATCGGTGGAGCTGGACGGACTCCAGAAATGTATCCGGAACATGACAAGCAAGAGACTTAAGCTTGTCAACATAGTCCAGGTCATGCTCTTCCGCCGGATCCTCTCGTGTCAACAACGGTATTTCAACTTATGGGAGTTCGACCTGGCCCAGCACCAGACTCTAGGCGAGCTCTTCGACACGACACATAAAGACGTCTGGAGGGTGATGTTCAAGGGCGCCATGGTCCCTCCCTCTCTTACCGAGGACCGCGGCCTAAGCGTGAAGCGTTCTGCGAATCCGGTAAGTTCTGTACATCTGGTAGGGTGTTTATTTCCCATAGCTTAACCATGTGCAGGGTCTGAGCTCCCATGCCTTTGACAGGACTGGGTGGAGACATCGGAGCAGATTAACTGTCCAGCCCCTCTGCCCGAAGACACTGCGGACGCTCTCCTGATGGAGATGCTGACTCCGGCTCCTTATAAGGTGCCGCAGAAGACCAAGAAGATGGCCAAGGGAACCCGAAAGAGTTCCCGGCGCCAGGTGGTATCGGACTCATCGTCCGATAACTCCGCGACGCACTCCTCCCATGGAAACGAGGAGGAGGAAGATGAAGATGCTCCCCCTCCAGCCGGGGGAGACAAGAAAAGGAAGGCCGCCCCAACCAGGGAGGCCGAAGGGTCCAAGAAGGGAAGGACTCTTCTTCCAGACTGCTCCACCACCGCCGCCGAAGGCGAAGACGAGTGGTTGCTCAGGGCCAAGCCCCTGGCGAAGTCGTAAGTATTCGGATACCATAGTAACTCATAGCATACCTTTGTCGCACTGCTTCTCCTAACACCGAATATGATTATGTAGACCGCCCCAAGCCCGTATCGACGTATCCTCATCGGACGGCTCCTTGGATTCGTCGGATATGGATAGCGATCCACTTCCGACCGCCTCCTCCCCTTTACCTACGGACAATGCCGAGGTATTGTCTCAAGGGGCACCGAGCTAGGGGGAGACAGTCCCGGAGGCGCCTCAAGGTGACCTTCCGGACTCCAGGAGCAAAGGGAGCAAGGCTCCCGGGGGCTCCAAGTTCGGCTCTCAGCCGAACACCGCGCCGGAACCTGCAGTGGTTCCGGACTCGGGCAGGCGGCCCCCTTCCAAAAGGGACAAGACGCCCGTGCTGGTGACCTCTGTCCATCCAGAGGCACCGGACAACCTGCTGGGAGCGCTTCGTGGCACTTCCATCGAAGAAGAGCACCGCACTATTATGAGTGCGGTGATCAAGAAGGTTAAGTCCGCCAAGAGCGGACTGACTGAAGCCTGTGCCTGCCTTCTAACAGGCTTTGAGGTAAGTATTTAAAATATAGGAAAAATATAACCGCATAGACAGTAGCCCCTGATGCTCTGTTTGGTGTTCACAAAGAAAAGCCGAATAGAGGATCAAATAATATCTGGAGGAGTCTAATATAAGTATGTCTATATGCGTATGGAGGCTTCGTAGCTGGCCTCTGCCGCACTGACTGCGGAGGTCGCCACACTGAAGCAGGACCTCGAGGGGTCCGAGAAAGAGCTCGGCCTTGCCAAGAGGCAGCTCGAGGAGAACAAAGGTCGTGGCCCCTGGCAAATTCATGATGATCCTGTCATTTTGCAATCGCATCTCTTTTTTGTGTGTGTGTGTATATATATAGACACACACACACACAAAAGATGCGATTGCAAAATGACAGGATCATCATGAATTTGTCAGGGGCCACGACCGAAGTGGCGACCCTGAAGCAAGTGTTGTCCGAGGCCGAAAAAAAAGCGGCCCAGGAGCGCACCGAGCGGGAAAAGCAAGAGGCACGGGTGGGCGAGGTGCAGCAAGAGCTCCAAGCTCTCGTGATGAAGCACGAGGCGTTGGAGCTTGACTCGAAGACGTGAGAGTTTGAGCTTGCCGCGGCCCTTGAGAGCGCAAAGAATGCCAAGGCTGAATCCCAAAAGGCCCTCCAGGAGATTGAGGCGATGAGGAAGATAGCGGCGGGTAAGGCATTCAATATGCAAAGCAAGCATGTGAAAGTAAATTACTTGTTACTCACCCGAGTTCGGAGCTCTCCAAGAGCATTCGTAGATTTGCCCAGCAGCGTGTCGGATGCCGCAAAGTTTTACCAGGCCGAGGAGGGAAGCTCAACGGAGAAGCTGTTCTAGTCTCAGTATACTGGGACCGAACACCCGATGCCAATGAGCGACCAGCTGAAGCACCTGGTCGAGCTGCACAAGGCGGCCGAACAGGCCATGAGGGGCCTTATAGTCCGAATGTGGCATGGCGGCGCCCTTCCCAACAGCTACTTTGGCCTTGTGAGGCAGCTTATGGATGTCCGCCCAGCTGGAGGCCATAAAGCGGTCCGTCTGCATCGAGGGTTCACGCCGGGCCTTTGCCCGTGCGAAGGTGCATTGGACCAAGATGGACGCTGGGAAGCTGGTGAAGGAGGGGCCGCCGCAGGGCAAGGAGCATCGCCACCCCGAGATGTATTATGAGGGTGTCCTGAAGGGTGCCCGTCTTGTGGCGGATGAGTGTAAAAAAGATGTAATTTTTGAATGAACTTGCTCGTGCGATCCTGTATTATGAAAACTTGTTCATATGCGCTATGCAACGCTTGTTTGAATTTACAATATTACCTTCTGTGCGGCTGTTTATCAAATCTGAGAGATGGCCAGTTGTCGCCTTCTACCCCATGCCACGAGTGTTGGGGTGTTCGGGAGAAACCTGAGCACTCCTTTTCCCATTGTTGGGTCCTTCGAGGGAGGTGCTCAACACAACGAACAAGGCAACCTGACTATAATGCTTTATCACTCTCACTTAGCTATAGAATTCTACAATTTTAAATTTTGGCGAAGCCCCTAGTATTCGGAAGGCCGAATTAGGGGTGCTATACACGCCTTAAGCCGGACAAAGCCGACTCCTCGCTCTAAGTGGCATAAGTCTTTAGGGACTCAAAACCTCTCGAACAGCGACCAGTCTCTCACCTTATCATGACAGTCAGTTTTAGCTTTCTCTACTGAGTTGCTTAGCCCAGCTTAACCGGGGCACAATCACAGTAGTTCTCCCAGTGCTACCTTAGCCGATATAGCGGAATGTAAGGTACCAAAACATGGGAGCCGGGCAAACCCAACTATTGACGCAAGACATGATTCGGAGCTGATGCATATAATGCTATAAGTTCGGGGTGCCGCACTGTCAAAGTGTTCGGACTTCTCACGCCGTATTATGGGGTATGCTTAAGCCCCTGGCGTATTGGCCGTACCAGAGTGTACGGGTGCTGAATGTCATGAATGAACTGGTGGATTGCCTTAAGAGGTTGCTTTGCGCTTCTGCTGCGAGGGCCACAGTGTGCTCCTCCGTGCGGAGAGAGCGCTCTGTGTTTCCATTGACTATGATGACCCCCCCGAGGTCCTGGCATCTTGAGCTTGAGGTATGCATAATGCGGTACCACATTGAATCTCGCAAATGCGGTTCGCCCGAGGAGTGCATGATAGCCCCTGTAGAACGAGACTATATCGAAGATTAACTCCTTGCTTCGGAAGTTATCCGGGGATCCGAAGACCACATCCAGTGTGACTGAGCCTGTGCAATGGGCCTCTACACCTGGTATGACGCCTTTGAAGGTCATTTTTGTGGGTTTGATCCTTGAGGGGTCTATACCCATTTTGCGCACTATGTGCTGATAAAGCAGGTTCAGGCTGCTGCCACCGTCCATGAGGACTCGAGTGAGGTGAAATCCGTCAATGATTGGGTCTAGGACTAGTGCGGAGAATCCGCCATGACGGATACTAGTGGGGTGGTCCCTCCGATCGAAGGTGATCGGACAGGAGGACCATGGGTTGAACTTTGGGGCGACTGGCTCCAACGCATATACGCCCCTTAGCGCACGCTTCCGCTCCCTCTTGGGGATGTGGGTTGCGTATATTATGTTCACTATCCGCACTTGTGGGGGGAACCTCTTCTGTCCTCTGGTGTTTGGCTGCCAGGGCTCCTCCTCATCATCGCTATGTGACCCCTTATCTTTGTTTTCGGCATTTAACTTGCCGGCCTGCTTAAACACCCAACAATCCCTGTTGGTGTGGTTGGCTAGCTTGTCGGAGGTGCCATGTATTTGACACGAGCGATCGAGTATATGGTCCAAACTGGACGGGCCCGGAGTGCTTCTTTTAAATGGCTTTTTCAGCTGACCGAGTTTAGAGCCTTTGAATCCGGCATTGACTGTTGTATCCTCGGTATTGTCGTTGTTGATGCGGTGCTTGTGTTTGTTGTGACGTGACCTGCCATTGCCATCCTTGCTATCCGAAGTTCCATGGTTCTTTGATATTGTCGGATTTCGGGTTCCGGCAGACCCTTAAGGTTCGAACACTGGGGTGTGCGCGGAAATCACGCCTCTACCTCCCCGTCTCACAAAGATCTAAACTACTAAGAGAATCGCACAAGAGACACAAGATTTATACTGGTTCGGGCCACCGTTGTGGTGTAATACCCTACTCCAGTGTGTGGTGGATGGATTGCCTCTTGGGGGTGATGGTGATGAACACTACAAGGAAGAACAGCCTTGCGAGGGTCTGTTCTTGGCTGGGGTGATGAACTGCTGGGAGGAGTTCAGTCACCCTCTCTCTCTCTCTCTACTTGCTAGCCGGACCAACTAACTCTGCGAACCGACCGAACCCCTTGCTACGTGGGTGGCCGGTCCTATTTATAGGGGCCCTGGTCCTCTTCCCAAATATCGAGCGAGAAGGGAGCCAACAATGGCGGGCTAATTTGAAGGGGAACATCTAGTACACTTATCCTGACTAGAGGTGGTCTTCGCCTGCGAAAGACTCTGCGGTGACGCCGTGCTAGGCTCCATGGTGACCTCCGCCCCGTAGTCCGCTTGGTCCTGGTCTTGTTGCACTGAAATGGCAACCTTTGCCTGATGCCTCGGTACTCCGCGGCTGCGCTTGCCCCCTTTGCACGAAAGAGGAAAGAAGGACGCTGCGTGCGCTGGCGCCCGCCTGGCACCCTCGATCGTCATTGCTTGCGTCATGGGCTCCTCGCGAGATACCCCGCCTTGATATCTCCGTCTCCTCGCGAGCCACCCTGAAGAGGCTGCGCCTGAGGACGCGCCGTGTCGTCCGCCCCGCGAGGCTTGGCCCCTCGCAAGGGTCTTGAGTCTTGTGCTGATGAAGATGGGCCATGTTGGGCCCCCATTCGAGCCACGCCGCAGGCCGCAGGCAGGCAAGTCTGGGGACCCTCGTTCCCAGAACGCCGACAGTAGCCCCCGGGCCCAAGGCACGCATGGGCTTGGCCATGCCGAGAGGCGAAAGGGCAAGGGCGAAGCGCCGCGGGCCCTAACAGCCTGCGGCCTTGGGCACCGCGTGGCGGTTGATGGGACGTGGGCGGCACTGTTCCCCCCATGCCCCCTTATTCTGCGCCCTGTCAGGCGGACTTGTGGTTGCACACGGCCGCTCCCCTCCTTGTTGTTCGAGCGTCTCCTGCCCTTCCTTCCTTCGCACGCCGGCTCCCGCCTCCAATACAATCTCAAATCTCCCCCCTCCTTCCCATCGCCATGACTCCGACGAGGAAAGAGAGAGAGGAGAAATCCGCGCCTCCGTCTTGTGTGCCGCCAACGGGGGCCCTCGACGCCGGCCAGTCGACCATACTCAACCAAGAGTGCCTGGGCAGGGACAGCTTGGCCCTGGCCTCCATCTTCAACAAATGAGGGAGGACGACGGCTTGGCCCGCGTCCCACTTCTCCATCAGTAGGATAGCAACCGAGGTTCCATGTTTCACCGACGCCTTGTGGGCAGGTCTGGTTCCCCCCTTCTCCGATTTCTTTAATGCCGTGCTCTCCCATTATCAGATCCACTTGATGCATCTAAGTCCTGAGTCCATCACCCTTCTTTCGGTCTTCGCCATCGTTTGCGAAGCCATGGTGGGCATCCCTCCTTCGGTTGCCTTGCTGTGCCACTTCTTCTCACTGCGTCTTGTCGACCCTTCCCAATGCTGGGCATGCGTGAGCTTTGATGCCGAGCCTGCGACGGAGGCCTCTGGGATTGACTTCAAACTCCCCCAGCCCGCGGTTGGGTTCCGCGAGCGGTGGTTGTACGTGGACGCAGGGGTACCCAGCCCCCTGCTATCGGAGCCGACCTCGCCTGCTGTCCCCAACTCTGGTTGGGGCCAGGAGACGCTCAAGAGCCCCCGGCTCGTCTTTGTCTGGAGCCGCTTCACGCTCCTGAGGAAGCTTGGCGTGACAGCGCCCAAGGTGGTGAAGGAGTTTTTGTTGTGCCGCGTCGCTCCCCTGTTGCGCCACTTTCGCCGGATGTGGGCCTTCCGTGGGTGCGAGGATAACATGAGGCTCCAGGAGGAGGACCTGGCTCCGGCGGTGCTGAAGTCGACGCTCTTGACCCTAGCCGGCGACCTCAACCCCAGCAACATCCGGCAGGGAGGGGCCTTGCTGTATCTCTGCCAGAGCAGGGCTGACTTCGTGAAGCAGATGCCTGTCTTCGATGAATGGGGACTGCGCCCGGCCGGCCTCCAGGGACCTCGCGAGAACCCGATGGCGGTGACTGCCCTTCCAACCGACCAAGGCGGCTCCTCCTCAAGTGGCGGAGCAGGGAGGCAGGAGGCGCCTGAGGCCGAGGGTGCCCCTGATGAGGTGGCAGCGCCGGGTGACGATCGCGAGGGGACAGCTCCTGAGGCCCGTGTCGCTGCGGCTGAAGGTGACAAGCAGCCGCTCCCGGCGCCCGGGGCTGAGGCCTTGGAGGCCCCAGTCGCGTCTTCTGGCGAGGCAATGGAAGGCAGGTGCCAGGCTGGCGCCCCTGACGCGGACCGCTCCGATGCTCCGTCCTTGCGGCAGGACGATCCTTGCGCTCTTCTCTTGGGCCACTTCCGCGTGGACTTTGAGGCCCTCCGGAGGAAGAGGGAGGCCCTAGGTGATGACTTCTCTTGTCGCGCGCTGAAGCGCAGGAAGTACTTCGCCACTGACGAGTAAGTCCTCCTTCTCTCTGGCTCCTGATCCCCTTGCTACTTTCGCCGATCCTTGTTCCGCAGACCCCTCACGACTGAGCTCACGGAAGTCGCCGAGGTGCCGCCTCCCTCAGCTTCGTCCCCTCTACCGTCTTCAAACGCTCCGAGCAGCTCTGCCCTGGTGGTGAGGGCGTCTGAAGGGGCGGACCATCCCGAGGTGCACCGCGGCCCGTCGTTCCCCGCGATTTTCCTTCGTGGGCCCTCTCAGGGAATAGCCAGCCTGCCGTGGGCTTCCCATCTGGTCGGGGACTGTGACTGGTTGAGGCGCCTCCTGCGCCCCTTATCTGGAGACGGGCTGGCCCTAGGCCGGGCTTCCGGCGTGACACGCCCGGCCATCGCGAGGGCGCCAGCCCCCAGCCCCCTGCCTGGGGGAGGAACAATGATTCATGGCCCCCGACGCTTGCTTGGGGCAGATGACGGTGTGGAGGATGTGCTTGAGCGCGCCCGGGAGCGCCGCGCCTGCCGCCAAGGGTTCCTTCGAAGAGCGGCCGACGCGGTGAACTTGCTTGGGGAGGAGCTTGCTAACGAAGACGCGCGCCTGGAGGCCGAGGGCCTGCGCCTGGCAGCAGGGAGGCGCGAGCTGGAGGCCGCCATCGCCCTTGCGCGCCGTCAGTGGGATATTGATGACGAAGAGGCGAAGGCGTCGCTGGAGGCCTCTTGAGTGGCCCGATCCCAGGCCGCCGAAGAGGCCCGGAGAGCTGACCGATGGCGAGAGGCAGCGGAGGAGCGGGCTCGCGAGCTCCTGGCCCGGTGCCGCTCACTGGAGGAGCAAGCGGAGCTGCGTGAGCTGGCCCTTGCGTCGATGTGGGTGGCCTCCAGTGACCCAGCCGAGCTCCAGAGGCGCGAAGAAGCGTTGACGCTGGAAGCCGATGAACGCACTCGCGAGTACGAGCGGCTGGAGACGAGGGAGCGCCTAGTGACGCAGGCGGAAGACGATGTCGCTGCGCGGGAAACGCATGTCCTGGAGGAGGTTTGTCGTCAGGTGGCGACGGCGTGCCAAGGCCTCGAGCAAGAGTTCGAGGGGAAGCTGGGGATGATCCGGGCCGAAGCTGAGGGTAGAACCGCAGCCCTGAGGGCCCAATGCGATGAGGCGACGCGGCTGGTCGACGCCTCCCGGGCCACCCTTGAGGCAGCGCAAAAGGAGCTGGCTGCCTCCCAGGCCGAGGTGCTCCGTCTTCACCAGCGGATGGAAGAGGCCGAGGCCATTGAGCGTCAGAATGCTGACGAAATACGCCAGCGGCGGGTCCTGGAGCACGCGCACGATCCCATGCTCACCACGCTCAGGGTGAGGGCCAACGCAGCCTTGGGCAACATCTACGAGGCAGCCGTCAGCGAGCCGCACACGATTAACTATGCCGGCAACCTGCAGTTCTTCACCGCCGTGGTAACGCAGCTGGAGGCTCGGTCGGTCAGGGCCGACAGGTTGGTGGAGGAGAGGAGCCGCGCCCTGCTCGGGCGCGCCTTTTCCTGCGTGTTCAGCCATCTCCGGAACATGGATCCCCACTTCGACTTTGACGCCACCATCGCCCCAGTTCCCCAGGCCGTCCGAGGCGACCTGGCGGAATGGGTGGAGAACAACGTGGATGCTCTCGTCCGAGCCTTCACTTTGGATGACGATGATGTGGTCGTGGCTGCCGACGAAGGCGACGTGGTGGATGGCCCCGACGCCGCTGGTGGTGGCGCAGACGACGAGGGCGGATTCAGTGATGCCAGCGACAGCTCGGGAGGCCCCCCCGGGGATGTGTTGGGGGATTTGTCAGACTGACCATGTACTTCTCCTGTCTTTTACCCTGCATGAATAGAACTCAGGTGTTTGGCCCAACGGTCGTGAGAGCATTTTGGGAGGGGAAGCCCCTCATATAAAAACTTGTGTCCAGCGTATTAGTAGTAGTCAAATTGCGCGCGCGCCTGACGGTGGGCTGGTTTACCTTTGCCCCACGCTGGCCCCGAGGCGGTCTGCTAGAGGGCGCGACGCCTTGGGTGCTCTCTAGTTGGGTCCTCAGGATGTGAGATCGTTGCTGGTGAGAAACTTCACAGGTGTTGGCCTTCTTCACAGGCTCTGGGCCTTCTCCTGAGCGTAATGGCTTCACAGGCATTCGCCTTCTTCACAGGCTCCGGGCCTTTTCCTTAGCGCGAGGGCTTCACAGGCACTCGCCTTGCTTCACAGGCTCCAGGCCTTTTCCTTAGCGCGAGGGCTTCACAGGCACTCGCCTTGCTTCACAGGCTCCGGGCCTTTTCCTTAGCGCGAGGGCTTCTCAGGCACTTGCCTTGCTTCACAGGCTTCGGGCCTTTTCCTTGGCGCGAGGGCTTCACAGGCACTCGCCTTGCTTCACAGGCTCTGGGCCTTTTCCTTAGCGCAAGGGCTTCATAGGCACTCGCCTTGCTTCACAGGCTCTGGGCCTTTTCCTCAGCGCGAGGGCTTCACAGGCACTCGCCTTGCTTCACAGGCTCTGGGCCTTTTCCTCAACGCGAGGGCTTCACAGGCACTCGCCTTGCTTCACAGGCTCTGGGCCTTTTTAAACAGGACAACCTCCGCAGGCACCCGAAAATCCTCCCGAGGGGGAGTATCAGCGGCAGTCTGGGTTGCGCACGAGCCAGGCCTGACCCGACTCGCGAGGGGCTCACGAGGGGAGGCAGCTGTGACGGAGCGGTAACCAGAACACGAGAAACGGCTCGAGCGAGAATAAGCACCCCTTCCCCGAACACACGCAAATCTCAAATTCGAATCCAACTTAAATCCAGTGGGGGAAAGCAACAGCAAAGGGAAAGGCAACGAAAAGCAGACAAAAAGCCGCGTCCGGCACCTAATCTAGTCTTGGACGTCTTCTCACCAGCGCGGAGCTAAGTGCTGTCCACTAGGCGTGGGAGGGAGCCCTAGGGCCTGAGACCGGCACCCCTGAGACTCCGGGGCGTGTACAGCCCCACTCATTATTACGTGAGAGTGTCACGGGGCGGCGAGCTTCACAGGCACTGGGCCTTCTTCACAGGTACTGGCCTTGCTTCATATCGCCAGACGAGGGCCCCGCCTTGCGCCACACTCTAGTGCCATCAGCAACGACCGGAACCCAGGACGCCGCCCGATGGGGTAGAGCGGTCGCCAGCGGTTCCCCCGACGACCACGGGTCCTCTGCCAGGGGCAGGCCCTGAGGCACCTCCCCAGCAGAGGGCCTACCTCCTGAGAATGCCTTGCTCCGAACGACGCGGTGGTGATGTAGGATCTCGTCCCCTCTTCTGCAGCCCCCTACGCCCTCCTCCCGAGGGGTAGGAAACTGTGGGAGCGGGGCAGCTGCTTGCCACGGCGACCTGCACCTCCTGCGATCCATGGTTAGCATATACCAGCCCCTGAATAGTTAGCGGTGCCCGATAGTCGTTGCCTCCTGCGTGGCCAGCGGGTTCGTCCATGGGCTCCTGGAAGGGCTCAGCTTCCACTGCCTCGTCCCCCCAGCTCGGGCCGAGGAGCGAGCCTTGCCTGCTCTCGCGAGGGTGTCCTTGGTCCAGCATGAGGGGCACGTATTCCTCTGTCGCCCTCATCCCGAATGCCACGCCGTGATGCCCCGCATGCCACGCAGTCCCACCTGCCGTGCCTACTGCGGGGTGGTAGCGCGGCAGCCCTCCGGGGCCGCGGGTCGCGTCGAGTCCTTCTTCTTTGCGGGCCGGGGGCGGAGGCAGCGCCGCCGCCGGTCCGGTGCTGACGGCTTCGCTGGCGTCGGAGTAGCCTTGGAGTCCACGGGCGCGCGCGGAGCCCCCGCACGGGCAGCCCTGGGCTTGAGATGGGAGCTGGGTGGAGAAGGGGTGAGCCCCCGAGGCGGCGAAGCCTAGGAGCTCCGCCACCCGCTCCAACAGCACGTCGTGGCCACCCTCCAGCAGTCTGCACCGCAGCAGCTCCCGGGCCACCGTGAGTGTGGCCCTTGAATTCGCCTGCTCCCGGCGGGTGTACGACGCCGTGGTTGCGGCGTGATTGGAGGCCCTTGCTGCCGACCGCGCCTGCCGCGGTGTGAGGGTCGCGGAAGCCTGTCCGCGTCGCCCGCGGCCGGCAGCGCCCTGCGGGCCGCGAGCTGCCTGGGGCGCGGGGCCGCCCGAGGCGGACGGCTCCGCGCAGGTGGGCCACGCCGCCCATGGACCTTGGTTGCCCGCCTGGTTGCCAGACATGGTGACGACGATGCGAAGGGAGGCGGAGCGGAGTGGTGGAAGACAGATTCCGGCGCACCCCTACCTGGCGCGCCAAAAATCGGATTTCGGTTTCCGGCAGCCCCTTAAGGTTCGAACGGTGGGGTGCGCGCGGAAATCACGCCTCTACCTCCCCGTCTCACAAAGATCTAAACTACTAAGAGAATCGCACAAGAGAGACAAGATTTATACTGGTTCGGGCCACCGTTGTGGTGTAATACCCTACTCCAGTGTGTGGTGGATGGATTGCCTCTTGGGGTGATGGTGATGAACACTACAAGGAAGAACAACCTCGCGAGGGTCTGTTCTTGGCTGGGGTGATGAACTGCTGGGAGGAGTTCAGTCACCCTCTCTCTCTCTCTCTACATGCTAGCCGGACCAACTAACTTTGCGAACCGACCGAACCCCTTGCTACGTGGGTGGCCGATCCTATTTATAGGGGCCCTGGTCCTCTTCCCAAATATCGAGCGGGTAGGGAGCCAACAATGGCGGGCTAATTTGAAGGGGAACATCTAGTACACTTATCCTGACTAAAGGTGGTCTTCGCCTGCGAAAGACTCTGCGGTGACGCCGTGCTGGGCTCCATGGTGACCTCCGCCTCGTAGTCTGCTTGGTCCTGGTCTTGTTGCACTGAAATGGCAACCTTTGCATGATGCCTCAGTACTCCGCGGCTGCGCTTGCCCCCTTTGCACCAAAGAGGAAAGAAGGACGCTGCGCGCGCTGGCGCCCGCCTGGCACCCTCGATCATCATTGCTTGCGAAATGGGCTCCTCGCGAGATACCCCGCCTTGATATCTCCGTCTCCTCGTGAGCCAGCCTGAAGAGGCTGTGCCTGAGGACGCGCCATGTCGTCCGCCCCGCAAGGCTTGGCCCCTCGCGAGGGTCTTGAGTCTTGTGCTGATGAAGATGGGCCATGTTGGGCCCCCATTCGAGCCACGCCGCAGGCCGCAGGCAGGCAAGTCTGGGGACCCTCGTTTCCAGAACGCCGACAGATATGTTATTGCTGCGAGCCAGCTAGCTGTCTTCTCCCATGCAAAAGCGGGTCATGAGTGTCGTGGGGGATGCCATAGATTTTGGCTTTTCTTGGCCAAGGTGCCGGGCGAGCCACTCATCGCGCATGTTGTGCATAAAAGCTGCTAGGGCCTCTGCATCCAGACAGTCGACGATTTGATTTTTCTTTGTTAGGAACCGTGTCCAGAATTTCCTGGCCGATTCCTCTGGCTGCTGAATTATGTGGCTCAAGTCATCGGCATCTGGTGGTCGCACATAAGTGCCCTTGAAGTTGTCAAGGAATGCGGCTTCCAGATCCTCCCAACAGCCAATGGATTCTGCTGGCAGGCTGTTGAGCCAATGCCGAGCTGGTCCTTTGAGTTTAAGTGGGAGGTATTTGATGGCATGTAGATCGTCACTGCGGGCCATGTGGATGTGCAGGAGGAAGTCCTTGATCAATACTGCAGGATCTGTTGTGCCGTCGTATGATTCTATATTTACGGGTTTGAAACCCTCTGGGATTTGATGATCCATTACTTCATCTGTGAAGCATAGGGGGTGTGCGGCGCCTCTGTACTGGGCTATATCGCGGCGCAGCTCAAATGAGTCTTGTTCGCTGTGTTCGGCCCGGCCGGACTTACTTTTACTGTATCCGGCATGACGGTTATCGTCTCGCATAGTGGCGCGCCCTCGCGATCCGTAGATCGATCTTGCGTGTTTTGCTTTGTTCTCCAATATGGCTCGCACATCTGGCGTATTTCCTCATGCCTTGACATTTTTATTTTGAGTAGCACCGGAGTACGGGCTAAGCTTTTGGCTGGAATGCCTCTTTGTCGCAGCCACGAGGTGGCCGGTCAGCCGCATCATATGCTTCGTCCTCTAGTCGGGGTAGCAACCTACGCTTTGGGTAACTCTTGGTGGGGTGTTCGAGTTTATATTCCTCGACTGCAAGGACTTTAGTCCATCTGTCAGCTAGCAAATCTTGATCAGCTTGAAGCCATTGTTGCTTTTTCTTAAGGCTATTTGCCGTGGCTATAAGCCGGCGCTTGAAGCGCTCTTGTCTGACAGGATCCTCAGGCACGACAAATTCGTCATCGTCGAGCCTTGCCTCGTCTTCGGAGGGAGGCATGTAATTATCATCCTCTGCCTCTCCATCCGCCGCTCTCTCGGGAGGGCTGGCTTCTCCATCCTCCTGCCCTAAATTTTGCTGGAGGCGATTGTTGTTGTCTTCCGCACTATCCGGAGTGGTATTATCTCCTGTGCTGGTGTCACCACTTTTGCTTTGGCGAGACTTAGAGCGGCGCCACTGACGTCGATGCTTGGGTTGCTTCTTGGAGGGGTCATCCTCCACTGTCTCGTCGCCATTGCCTTCTTTGGGTGTGTCCACCATGTATATATCATATGATGAGGTGGCTGCCAGTGCCTTGTGAGCAGTGGTTCCTCTTCGTCTCCCGCATCGTCGTCCATACCGTCGATGTCTTCGGAGTCGAAGTCGAGCATGTCGGTTAAGTCATCGACAGTGGCTACTAAGTGGGTGGTGGGTGGGCGGCGAATTTCTTTGTCATCTGCATCCCAATCCTGCCGGACATAGTTCAGCCAGGACTCTCCTAACAAGGAGAGAGACCTTAATGAGTTCAGTATGTAACCAAAGGGCGAGTGCTGAAAAATATCCATGGAGGTAAACTCCATGATCGGCACCCAATAGGATTCGATAGGCACGAGCGCAGGCGGTTCGGAGTCCATGGCCGGGGAGGGATCCGGTAGTTCGACGTCACGGCTCCCGTGAAGGGTAAGGTCGATACTCGGCTCGATCGCTGATGAGAGTGTGGCCTCCGTGGCGGGGTCTATCCACCCGTCCATGGATGTCGCAACTGGCTCTGAATTGAGGGTCGGAGCGGTTGCCGGCGCGATCCCCTGAGCACAGTTTGATGGCAGAGCTAAATCATGCTCCTCGTGACCGTGTGGCGCACTAGGCAGGGGCTCGAATCCGTCGAAGATCAAGTCTCCGCGGATATCGGCCGTGTAGTTTAAGCTTCCAAACCTATCCTGGTGGCCAGGGGCATAACTCTCGATCTGCTCTAGACGGCCAAGCGAGTTGGCCCATAGTGCGAAGCCACCGAACACAAAGATCTGTCCGGGGAGAAAAGTCTCCCCCTGAACTGCATCGCTATCGATGATTGAAGGATCCATCCAGCGTAATGACAGTGACATAGAGGAACTCTCAATGAAAGCACCAATGTCGGTGTCAAAACCGGTGGATCTCGGGTAGGGGTTCCCGAACTATGCGTCTAAGGCGGATGGTAACAGGAGGCAGGGGACACGATGTTTTACCCAGGTTCGGGCCCTCTTGATGGAGGTAAAACCCTATGTCCTGCTTGATTATACTTGATAATATGGGTTTTTACAAGAGTTGATCTACCACGAGATCGGAGAGGCTAAACCCTAGAAGCTAGCCTATGGTCTGATTGTATGATGTCCTACGGACTAAAACCGCTCCGGTTTATATAGACACCGGAAGGGGCTAGGGTTACACAAGGTTGGTTACAAAGGAGGAGATATCCATATCTGTATTGCCTAGCTTGCCTTCCACGCCAAGTAGAGTCCCATCCGGACACGGGACGAAGTCTTCAATTTTGTATCTTCATAGTCCAACAGTCCGGCCAAAGGATATAGTCCGGCTGTCCGGAGACCCCTTAATCCAGGACTCCCTCAACCACCCCGTGGAGGGCTGGATGAACAGTAGAGGGTCGAGGGATGGATGAACAGTAGCCCATGGAGAGGTGGTTGAACAGGAGCCCGTGGGGAGGGCTGGTTGAACAGTAGCCGGTGGAGTAGCACGCGGTGGAGGCTGGATGAACACGAGCCCGTGGATGAACAATCACAGGTGGAGGCTGGAGGAGGTCGACGGTGGATGAACAGTAGCCCATGGAGGCTAGAGGGGGGCGACAGTGGAGATGAACAGTATCCCGTGGAGTCCCGTTTTGCGGTACACCACACCCCTCCCAATGAACAGGACCCCCATTTCGACCGTAGCGCTCCAACACAAGCCCGTTTCCTCCGTTTTGCGGTACACCACACCCTTCCTGATGAACAGGACCCCCGTTTCGATCGTAGGATGTCCGTTTCCTCCGTTTTGCGGTATGCCAGAGCCCTCCCGATTAACAGGATCCCGTTTCGACCGTGGCCGGTCGAACACAAGGCCGTTTCCTCCGTTCTGCGGTACACCAGGCCTCGTTTCCATCGGCTGTTCCGTCCAAGCCCTCCCGATGAACACGACGACGCATTCCGTTCTGACCCAGCCGGCTGGCTCCCCATGAACACAACGACGATGTTGTTTCTCTGTTCCGACCCAGCCATGTATTCCAGCCCTGGCCGTACGTACGCGCGAGTCGGCCTTCGAGACCCCGCCCGTATGTACGTACATGGCCGTATTTACTTTCTTGCACCCTGGCCACTGTAAGTACGTGTACATGCTACGTGCACGCCTCTACTACTGTCGGCGTTCTGGGAACGGGGGTCCCCAGACTTGCCTGCCTGCGGCCCGCGGCGTGGCTCAAGGGAGGCCCAGCATCGCCCATCTCCATCAACACAAGACTCAAGACCCTCGCGAGGGGCCAAGCCTCACGGGGCGGATGACACGGCGCATCCTCAGGCGCAGCCTCATCAGGCTGGATCGCGAGGAGGCGGAGATATCAAGGCGGGGTACCTCGTGAGGTGCCCATGACGCAAGCCATGACGACTCAGGGCGCCAGGCGGGCGCTAGCACGCGCAGCGTCCTTCTTTCCTCTTTGGTGCAAAGGGGGCAAGCGCAGCCACGGAGTACCGAGGCATCCGACAAAGGTTGCCATTTCGGTGCAACGAGACCAAGACCAGGAGGACTACGAGACGGAGGTCACCATGGAGCCCAGCACGGCGTCACCGCAGAGCCTTTCGCAGGCGAAGACCAACTTTAGTCAGGATAAGTGTACTTGCTGTCCCCCTTCAAATTAGCCCGCCATTGTTGGCGCCCTTCCCGCTCAATATTTGGGAAGAGGCCCAGGGCCTTTGCCTATAAATAGGACCAGCCACTCGCATAGCAAGGGGTGGGTTAATCTGGCTAGCAAGCAGAGAGAGTGAGTGAGAAAGAGAGAGAGGGTGACTGAACTCCTCGCAGCAGTTCGTCGCCCCAGCCAAGAACAGACCCTCGCGAGGCTGTTCTTCCTTGTATTGTTCATCATCATCAGCCCCAAGAGGCAATCCACCCACCACACACTAGAGTAGGGTATTACACCACAACGGTGGCCCAAACCAGTTTAAATCTTGTGTCTCTCGTGCAGTTCTTTTAGTAGTTTAGATCTTTGTGAGACGGGGAGGTAGAGGGCGTGATCTCCGCGCGCACCCCAGTGTTCGAACCTTAAGGGTCTGGCGGAACCCGTTGAATCTGACATTTTGGCGCGCCAGGTAGGGGTGCGCCGGAATCTTTCCTCCACCACTCCGTTCTCCTCCGACCGTCGCTCCATGTCCGACGCTCATCGGGCCCGCGCCAGGCGCCGGGCCGCCATCGCTTCTCGCGTCGCCCAGACGGCCCCCGTCGGTGGGCCTCCTCGTCGTTCCCCGTCGCCCGCCGTCAACGCCGCCACCGGCCCGGCGGGGGGCGAGCAGCAAGCGTCGTCTTAGCACCCGTCCGTGCGCCAAGACGGCCGCACCGCTACTCCATCGCTCGCACCAGCTGGCTCTTCGTCCCGCGCGCTCCGTGCACCCTTGGAGGCTCGAGCTGCGCTCCTCGCAGCAAACGAGCTACTGCGCTACCGCCCTGTCGACGACGTCTATGAAGAGTGGCTCGACCGCGTTGCCGAGCTTGTCCGCGCCGCAGGGGGCTCTTCCGCGCCGTCTGTTCCTTTGTGCCACACCCCGCCCCGCGCGGGCAACGAAGCTCCAGAGGCGCACCAGCCACCCCCTCTCCAAGAAGATGCCATGGCTCCAAGGCGCGTGGCCCCTGGGCGGAACCCGCTCCGTCAGGTGCCAGCGCAACAAGAACGGAGCTGCCAGGAAGTCCCTCGCCCGCAAGGGGCTGCCAGGGCGCTCCCTGCTCTGGCACGCCGCGACCCTGCTCCAGCTCCGGCACGCCAAGACCCTGCTCTGCTCCTAGCTGCAGCGCGTGGGGACCCTCAAGACCAAGCTCTCCACCAGCCGAAGCCTTTCGTGGCCACCGCCGGCTGCCGTGCCTACACCACTAAGCTGCGCAGCGTCGCGTGGCCCGACAAGTTCAAGCCAGACCTGCCTCCTTGCTACGACGGCACAACTGACCCCGCAGAGTTCCTCCAGCTCTACGAGCTGGGCATCGAGGCTGCCAGCGGGGATGAAAAGGTCATGGCTAACTGGTTCCCCATGGCGCTCAAGGAAGGAGCTCGAACCTGGCTCCTGAATCTGGCTCCAGGCACGATCTCCTCCTGGGACCAGATGTGCACCCGCTTCATCGCCAACTTCCAAGGTACTCGCGACCGGCCACCCGCCGTGAGTGACATGCGCCGCATCAAGCAACAACCCGGAGAGACCCTGCAAAAGTACATCCAGCGCTTCAACAGCGCGCGCCTCAAGATCCCCAAGGTGTCCGAGGAAGCCATCATCTCGGCCTTCTCCGATGGCGTGCGCGACGTCAAGATGAAGGAGGAGCTGGCGATGCACGAAGACCTCTGCACCTCCCTAGAGCTATTCAACTTGGCGACCAAGTGCGCCAGGGCTGAGGAGGGACGTCTCTCCCTCCTCGAGCTGCCTGCCACGGACCCAGAAGAGAAGAAGCCCAAGGCCAAGGACGTGAAGCGCAAGGGGGCTGCCGTGCTCGCCGCAGAACCAGACACCAAGCGGGGCAAGGATCTGCCCGAACCCTCCAGGGGCAGCCGGTACTGTGTGTACCACGGCCTCCACACCCACAACACCAACGAATGTCAAGAACTCCGCGCCGTGCGAGAAGGAAGGATCGGCCATTGCCCTGACCATGCTGACCGGGGCTATGGCCAAGGAGGAGGAAGAAACCCAGGACGCTGGGAAGATCGCGGCCCGCGCCAGGGGTGGCGTGACCAACCTCGCGAGGACCGCTGGCGGGACCTGCCTCGCGAGGGAGACTGGAGGGATCAGCCTCGTGAGGATCACCCTCATGGAAACGCAGGCCTACCTCCGCTGCCGCCTCAGCCAAGGAGGAACGAATACCGCCATCAAGACGAGGGGGCTGGGGGCTTCCAAGAGCCGCGCGCAATCGCCTGCATCCTGGGCGGAGCTCAAGCCCCAGCCTCTCAACGTATCTTCAAGCAGTTTGCCCACGAAGTGAATGCAGTTCTCCCCAAGCTCGAAGCAACGTGCCCCCTCAGGTGGTCGGCGTGCGCCATCATGTTCAGCTCAGCAGACCATCTCAAGTGTGTGGCCCCGGCCGGAGTCCTCCCGATGCTTTGCTCCCCAGTCATCAGCAACGTGCTGGTCACCAAGACCCTCATCGATGGTGGAGCAGGGCTCAACGTCCTGTCTGTGGAAACATTCAACAACCTCCAGGTGCCCTACGACCAGCTTCAGCCAACCAAGCCCTTCTCCGGAATCACCGACGGTTCCATAGTCCCAATCGGGCAGGTCCGCCTCCCTGTCACCTTCGGGGCTCGCAGCAACTACCGCACCGAGGTCATTGACTTCGACGTCACCCACATCCGCCTCCCGTACAACGCCATCCTCGGGTACCCAGCTCTGGCCAAGTTCATGGCCGTGACTCACCATGGCTACAACGTCCTCAAGATGCCAGGAAGTGGCGGCGTCATCACGGTGCCCTGTGAAGAGAAGGATGCAGTGTGTTCCCTGGAGCGAGCCTTTCAGGCCGCGTCGCTAGAAGACCCAGATCGCGGAAGCAAGAGGCTTCCTGAGACCACCCCCAAGAAGAAGAAGACATCGTCAGGCTCAGCCCCTCAAGAGGCAGGCCCTTCAGGGCCCGTATCTACCCAGGGGGACCCCCCATCCATCACATAGGAAAGCGCGCCCGGCGCCCTCCTCAGGCAGGGCTCGAGGGCTCTCACCTGGAGGGCCACCGACCTAGCCAGGGTCACGAGGGAGGCGCTTGGGCACCATGTGGAGGCGTGCTTCGCAGCACGTTTCCCTCGAGAAGGAGCCAGGCAAGGAAGGTCAGACCAGCAGGAGTTCGTTAACAAGGCCATTCAAGGACTACAGGAGTCAAGGATCATGAGAGGTTGCCGCCGTCTACCAGCTGTGGCCCCACATCCAGGCAAGGATGGTGAGCTGCGCGTCTGCGTCGACGTACCAGGGCTCAATCAGATCGCCACGACGGAGCGTCTCTAGCCCTCTCGAGTGGGGCGCTGCGGGGGTCCACCCCACAGCTATGTTCGCATGCCTTACGGCCTGCCGAGCATGGCTGGGGCGTACCAGCACCTCACGAGGGGCATCATGGAGGCTCAGGAAGACAGGCGTTTCGCGGCCTTGGCGGAGACGAAGACAGCTCGCGAGAAGTCACCAGTGCCTCCGGAGCCTGGGGGCTCGTGAGGATCAGCCTTCGCAGCCGACCGAGTCTGCTGCACCAATGCCACTTCGCCGACGACATCCTCAGGTGACATCTTTCAAGCTTCATTACCAGCTGGGAGCGCCCTCCCAGGGTTGCATCACTCCCAGGCCGCGTGGGTCCGTCCCTGCGGCATGTATCCCCTTTTATCTTTCGGTCGTTAGTTTGCCTTGTTGGGGGCGCCCCTCGGGCTGCATCATCCCCAGGCCGCTCGGGCTAGGCCTGGCGGCGTGTATCTTCCTCGCGTTTATTTCCAACTATGCATTCGCCTATCACGCTTGATTGCTTGGTGCCTGTCCGCGGCATCCTTTCTTCTCCATGTCGGCCACTTGCATGTTAAGGGGGGTGCCTGAGCATCGCGACTCAGGGCTCTTACTGGCTCTCCAGCCCTCACCCTCTGGCCTTGTCCACGGCATCGCGACCTGGCATACCAGCGACGGCTGAGACAAGCTCGAGGGCCGGGACCCGAGGACGTAGAGTACCGGCATCTAACCAAATTTTGCAGGGACACATCTCAAGATACGGCCCAGTGCGAGGCGCAACCCGCCTACAGGTAGGGCCTCGTGAGTCCCGCGCTGGCTCACGGGTGCCCAGATACATCTCACCTACTCCAACCAGCGGGCTCTTGAGCGACTAATGATCGACTAATGACTGCCATGGCAACCACATTTTCTCTCTATGATGAACCTGCAGGATCCTTGGAGGGAACTGCGCTAGCCAAGGCCCTCACGGAGTTACCTTCACCCTCGCCTGCGCGAACCGCTTGCATGTTGAAGGGGGGGCGCCTGAGCATCGCGACTCAGGGCTCTTACTGGCTCTCCAGCCCTCACCCTCTGGCCTTGTCCACGGCATCGCGACCTGGCATACCAGTGACGGCTGAGACCAGCTCGAGGGCCGGGACCCGAGGACGTAGAGCAGAAAGGGGAGCAGAGGCGAGGGAGAAGGGGCGCGTGAGGACCTCACCGAGCAACTCCGTCCCAACTTCCCCACGGACCCGACGATGCACTGGGGGCAATCCCTGATCCTCAAGATAAGTCACCATCCAAAGCACTGGCTACCGTGGCACTACCCCCGCACCTAAAGCAATTCCGTACTAGCAACGTTGCTTCCCTATCTCACCAAGCGACGGCTGCTGGGGCGCCAAAGGGGACCTCCTGAGCATCGCGACTCAGGGGCTCTTACTGGACCCCGGGTCGCTCACCTCCTGGCCTTGACCACGGCATCGCGACCTGGCATACCAGCGACGGCTGATGCCGCCTTGGGACTGGGACCTGTCGACGCAGAGCACCAAGCCCTCGCGAGGTTCGAAAGGGAGAACTAAGCTAAGACGAAATCAGCAACTCACACAAATCCATAGCAAAGGTCATGTATTAACAAACGGGACTACAGGCACCTTACAAGACCCCGTGGGGCACATTTTGATTCCTCGCAGGGAACGGATCCTAAGGGGGGCTAACTACACGAGCTCCTGCAAAAGATGCCATCATCAACAGTGGGCCGTCAGGCGCCGGCGCCAACCCCATCCAGATCAGGGTCGGTGACGGCCCGACGAGCCCGCCCTGCTCCGGGAGCGGCGCCGACTCGGGGGCTCGTAGCTGTCGCCGCTCGTCTCCGGAGTCGCGAAGATTTTGCTGGAGTCGCTGGACCCTCCGGCACCTCCGCCAAGGGAGCGGTCGACGGGCCTGGCCCTCACCAGGGCAAGGTCCTGGCCACCTCTCCCGGAGCAACACTCCAGCCGGCGCCCGTTCGCGTCGAAGACCTTGAAGAACATCACCGCAGCGCCATCGTACTCCAGGTGGACCGCGAAGACACCCCTCTCCTTGCAAACCCGGGCGATTTCTCTCCAGCCGCGGGACAAGTAGACCTCGCCCGGGGCAGCGACCACGACCTCTGCCTCGGTCGCGAGGGCGCTGCAGCTGGCGTGCTGCAGCCAGAGCTCCAGGGGCCCTCCTAGAGGGATGATGGAGGTGAAGAAGGGAGGCAGACGGATTCAGGACTAGAGAGGAACGACGACGTGGAGCATGAACTCTTGGGAGGAGCCCTCGACATGGACTCCAGGAGGAACAACCCATGCCTTCACGACCCGACGGCGCCTACGACGGCGCCGACCGCGGAGATCAGCATCGACACCTTCGGGGCCCTCGACGTGGGCATACAAGGGAAGTGGGAACCCCAGCGGAGCCCGCTCGTACCAGGGCCTCGGCACCACCTGACGGTCTTCGTCGCCCTGGCTCCAAAGGGCGAGCCGTTTCTTCGGGGGGAGCGGGTCTGGCCCCTCTCGGGGAGCCTTTCCCTTCTCCGCTGCAGAGAACCGGCGGATCGGAGCCATCGCAGCAAGACGGAGCAAGGATCGGGAAGAAGGAGAAGCCAAGAGGAATGGACTGGAAGGGCATGCACAGCTTCGTACTTATAGCCGACGAAGACCAACCGCCGGCCTCCACGATCACACATAATCATAACACGATCTACATGCAGGGACATGTCCACCTCGCGCGATCACCGGGCGTCGGGGGGAAGTGGAGACGCCCACATCCCATCAACCGCCACGCGGCGCCCAAGGCCGCATGCTGTTAGGGCCCGCGGCGCTTCGCCCTTGCCCTTTCGCCTCTCGGCACAGCCAAGTCCATGCGCGCCTTGGGCCCGGGGGCTACTGTCGGCGTTCTGGGAACGGGGGTCCCCAGACTTGCCTGCCTGCGGTCCGCGGCGTGGCTCAAGGGAGGCCCAGCATGGCCCATCTCCATCAACACAAGACTCAAGACCCTCGCGAGGGGCCAAGCCTCGCGGGGCGGACGACATGGCGCATCCTTAGGCGCAGCCTCATTAGGCTGGCTCGCGAGGAGGTGGAGATATCAAGGCGGGGTACCTCGCGAGGTGCCCATGACGCAAGCCATGATGACTCAGGGTGCCAGGCAGGCGCCAACACGCGCAGCGTCCTTCTTTCCTCTTTGGTGCAAAGGGGGCACGCGCAGCCGCGGAGTACCGAGGCATCAGGCAAAGGTTGCCATTTCGGTGCAACGAGACCAAGACCAGGAGGACTATGAGACGGAGGTCACCATGGAGTCCAGCACGGCATCACCACAGAGCCTTTCGTAGGCGAAGACCAACTTTAGTCAGGATAAGTGTACTTGCTGTCCCCCTTCAAATTAGCCCTCCATTGTTGGCGCCCTTCCCGATCAATATTTGGGAAGAGGCCCAGGGCCTTTGCCTATAAATAGGACCAGCCAGTCGCATAGCAAGGGGTGGGTTAATCTGGCTAGCAAGCAGAGAGAGTGAGTGAGAAAGAGAGAGAGGGTGACTGAACTCCTCCCAGCAGTTCGTCGCCCCAGCCAAGAACAGACCCTCGCGAGGCTGTTCTTCCTTGTATTGTTCATCATCATCAGCCCCAAGAGGCAATCCACCCACCACACACTGGAGTAGGGTATTACACCACAACGGTGGCCCGAACCAGTATAAATCTTGTGTCTCTCGTGCAGTTCTTTTAGTAGTTTAGATCTTTGTGAGACGGGGAGGTAGAGGGCGTGATCTCCACGCGCACCCCAGTGTTCGAATCTTAAGGGTCTGCCGGAACCTGTTGAATCCGACAACTACGGAACGTGCGCGCCTCTACATCGACCAGTATGTACGTACACGTTCGCGACCAGAATGACAATGCTACGTATGCTTCGACCAGGTGGGTCCTGACTGTCAGGCACTTCCTTGCGTGCGAAGATGTAGCTGGTGGGTCCCAGCAGTCAAGGGGGCGAATCGTTTTTTTGCCTGGACGCACTTCCTTGCATGCGAAGATGTAGCTGGTAGGTCCCAGCTGTCAGGGGGGAAACGTTTTTTTTCACGAAATACGGTTGCCCGTCCGATGGGTCGCTACTGTCAGGTGGAGGAATCATTATGTTCCGCGTAATAAGGAGGCACTTCCTTGATGTGGCCGTGGACCCAGGTGTCAGCCTCTCCACGTACAATCCACGTCCGATGGAAGCCGTTCCTTGACCATGTTGACCACGCCGCGCCGAGAGCACCAGGGCGGTGGACGACGGCGAGGCCTAGGAAGGGGACGTCACTGAACCGGGGAAGACGCGGCAGTGGATGCCCACGTGTTGGGGAGTATGAGGGTTCACTGGTTCGACTGCGGTGTGAGGCCACCGTCGCCGTAGAATAACAGGGGGCGGGGGTGGGTAGAGGGATGGCCAGGCCAGTGGTGGGAGTAGTAGGGGGCGATGAGGCCTTCGCGGCATCATAGCCGGCCACGGGAGGCAAGAGCATGCGGCACGACCGACGCTGGTTTGTGCGGCTGGAGCAAGAAGACCAGAGGTTGAAGAAGCACTACAGCCGTTGGATGGACACCGTACGGTCACTAGAGCTAGAATGGTTCATATTGACTAAGTTGACAAAGCCCTCCGTCCCCGTCAACTTAGTAGGCCCACAAGTCAGTCTGCCACCAAGGTGGGTCCCAGCTAGTAGGGGGAGTATTCATTTTTTTCTACGTAATAAGGAGGCACTTCTGGTGGGTCCGAGCTGACAGCGGCGAAACATTTTTTTCATGAAATACGGTGGCCCGTCTGGTGGGTCCCAGTAGTGAGGGGGAAACGTTGTTTTCGCAAAATATCGTGGCCCGTCCGATGGGTCCCTGCTGTCAGGTGGAGGAATCATTATTTTCTGCGTAATAAGGAGGCATTTCCTTGCTGTGGCCGTGGACCCAGCTGTCAGCCTCTGCTTGTACAGTACACTTCCAATGGAAGTCGTTCCTTGACCATGTTGACCACGCCGCATTCCGTTGCATGCATGCGTCCATGGGCGTGGTGCGTCCCCACTGCCAGCCTCTCACGTACAGTCATCTTCCGATGACTCTCGGTTGTTCACCACGTTGACCACACCATGCCGAGTACACCAAGGCCGATGGACAACGGCGAGGCCCCAGACTGGAATGACCCGGAGATGGGGAAGACGGGGCAGTGGAGTCGCAGATGGAGATGAGTGGAAACTTGACTGGTTTGGGTGCGCGGCAGCACAGCCGCGGTGCCGCCCACGGGAGACAGGAGCAAGAACAGAGGTTGAAGAAGGATCACGGCTGTTGGATTAACATCCAATGGTCCAGCTACTAGAATCATTTGTTTATTAAGTTGACAAAGCCCTGTGTACACGTCCACTTAGTTGGCCCACAAGTCAGGCACCAAATCTGATGGGTCCCAGCTGTCAACGGGAGGAATAATTTTTTTCGTATAACAATGAGGCACTTCCTTCCGTGCGAATATATAGCCGGTGGGCCCAAGCTGTCAGGTGGAGGAAACATTTTTTTAGCTTAATAAGGAGGAACTTTCCATGCGTGTGACCATGGACCTCGTGGGTCCCAGCCGTTAGGCTCTCCACGTACAGTCCTCTTTCGATGACTCCCGTTTGTTGACCACACCGCACCGAGCGTAGCGAGGCGGTGGACAACGACGAGGCATCGGACGGGAACGACTTGGGGATGGGAAGACGCGGCAGTGGAGTCGCAGATTGAGAGGAGGAGAAGGGTTATAACTGGTTCTGGTGCGGCGTGGGGCTGCAGTCGGTGGAGAATAATAGGAGGTGTGGAGGGGTGGAGGGATAGCCTGGCCGGTGGTGGGGTAGCGCTTCACAGCGATGCGTGCTAAGCAGAGCCACTAGGCGCCGGAGTCCGGACTAGGCGGTCCCGGCAACGCCGAATGAAGAAGACGAGAGACTGAAGGTGCATGCCGGCCATTGCATATAAATCCATTGGCGGTGGATGTCGTAATCATTTGTTGACCAAGTTGACAATGCCATGCGTAAGCTTCGACCTATTAGCCCACATGTCAGCCTGCAAAAATGTGGCATATATTTAACCCATGTTTTCTAGAATGTACAGTCCATTTGCTGGGCTGGGTGAACAAATAATTTCGCGTCAATGCGGCCCATTTATATTTTCTAAGGAACCCCAGCCCATTTGCACTTCCTTCAAATACACGAATTAGCTGGGCTTGTTATATATATAATGTTATGTTAGAAGGAACAATTAATATCAAAAAATAAACGATAGAGGCACATTTTTTTATATACATAATTAACAAATTAGCGAGTTATTGCTCAGAATAAAAATGAGCGCGTTATTATTACATTGGTCCTTAAAATCTTCGCAAGCTTTTGTACGTAATCACCAGGATTTTCCTTGCCTGTGAGTCAAAAACAACCAGGATTTTCCTTGCCAACTTCTGTTAAACATTTACTTTTATAAGTTAATAACACGTGGGTTGTTTTTATAATGTATATATAAGTCTCTATAAAATATACGATAATAGTAATAATATAAATATATATAATGTGGTTAAAAATACATTGGGGTGCCGATCTTTAAGAAAAAGCCCATAGGCCGGTATGGACCTCAAAAAATAAGTTGAAACCACTGTCACGGTATGTCATGGGCTACACATGTTAAAATACAAAACCTAGGCCTAGCTGATACTTGTTCGCCCTCTAGAAAAAAAATGATACCAGATCCCCGAGCGAACTTGATTAAAGAGGGGGCCGGCGGCACGAACGAAGAAGCACATCAGGAGCGATTTTTTTTTCTTCAGTGTATGGCTCTCTATGGGGTTTTTTACTTGCCTCTGCACCATAAAACTTGTATTTTTAGCCTCCCAGCCCGTGGTGGACCAGCAGCCCATTTTCTGGGTGGGCCAACCTACAGAAACCAGCACTCCATTTTTCACCAAGCCCCCAAAACAATGCAGTACTATGTTTGTTTGAGGCCGAAAACATTACGACAGGGGTTGAGCGGGGGAGGGGGCAAGACAGAGCAAAAAGATTAAAAAGAGCTGATGCGCCGTTGCTACCCTAACAAAGTAGATGCAATTCTTCTCTGGAAGAAGGTGTGCCGTTGACACCCACACGTCACATACCCCACAGTAGGCTTACTAACAAGTTCACACACAAGTACAACAAAAAAGGAAAACATTCTTATCAAACTCAGGTTCACAGGACATGTTCATATTCATAGCCAACATTCACTATCAACAACTCAAAAGATTCATATATACACAAGTTCAGCATGTCTATGGATCCAAATGATTAATAGATCACACAACAATACTCATAGATAATTCACAAAAAGATTCAGATATACACATGTTCAGTATGTTTATGCATCCAAATGATTGAGATCACAGCCAATATGATCCATGGACGAACTTTAATTACCTAGGGTACAGACTGATAAATGGTGTTCAGTCGGAGGTACTTCTTGCTAAAATTAATGCTTGTACGAGTAAACTTTCGAGTACATAAGAGGCAGAACAGACAATCTGAACTTTGCTTGTAGGTTTATCCTCAAATAGTGGCCTCGTGCCGAGGGAGGTTTGAGCAACTTGGCCACTACTTTCATCCAACTAGTTTACTGGCTCGTCTTAGTCCTGTAGCTCGCCAAAATTCTACATTGCAGAGTGGTAAATGGTGTTCAGTCGGAGGTACTTCTTGCTAAAATTAATGCTTGTACGAGTAAACTTTCGAGTACATAATAAGCAGCACAGACAATCTGAACTTTTCTTGTAGGTTTATCCTCAAATAGTGGCCTCGTGCCGAGGGAGGTTTGAGCAACTTGGCCACTACTTTCATCCAACTAGTTTACTGGCTCATCTTGGTACTGTTGTCCATGTCAAAACCGGCGGATCTCGGGTAGGGGGTCCTGAACTGTGCGTCTAAGGTTGATGGTAACAGGAGACTAGGGACACGAAGTTTTACCCAGGTTCAGGCCCTCTTGATGGAGGTAATATCCTACGTCCTGCTTGATTGATATTGATGAATACAAGTATTACAAGAGTTGATCTACCACGAGATCGTAATGGCTAAACCCTAGAAGTCTAGCTGTATGACTAAGGTATTGAGTATATCCTTTCTGGACTACACCCTCCGGTTTATATAGACACCGGTGGGGTCTAGGGTTACATACAGTCGGTTACATAGGATGGAATCTTCATAGTTGTTCGCCAAGCTTGCCTTCCACTCCAAGGAGAGTTTCATCCGGACAAGGGTGTAGTCTTCGGTCTTCGTATCTTCACAGCCCATTAGTCCGACCCATAGATAACAGGCCAGGTGCCCGAGGACCCCTTAGTCCGGGACTCCCTAAGTAGCCCCTGAACCTGGCTTCAATGACAAGGTATCCGACGCATAGTGCTATCTTCGGCATTGCAAGGCGGGTTGCTCCTTCCGAACTCCCGAAAAGTCTCCAGACAGATTGATCATGTCCGAACCTGTAATACACATCGCACACAATCATAGAGAGAATATAATAACACACATGTCCAATCTGCTGACACCTTTAGTAATGCGACGTCACGCCTGTCCGGTCATAATTCCGAACCGTTTTCGCCCCACGTTTCGAGATGCGGTTGTCATGGGCACGTCTTGTCAAAGCAGAGATCGTGTCCCCTTATTACGGGATTCTGATCAATACGGGCGTGGGTAACCCAACCGCGCCGTTTACACAGCTCTTGGGAGTAGGCGAATTTTGAGGCGAATGGGGGGGGGGGGGCGTTCGATATTCACCGCCCTTATAAGGAGATAAGATTCCCCTTTCTTCTCCCACGCTTTCTTCCTGCCTCTCCGCTCTTGAGCTCCAACGCCGAAGTCCTCATTCGTTCCCATTCAAACAAACTCCCAACCATGTCCAGATCCGGAGCCGGTGGCAAGTGGATGGCCTCCTCCGTTAAGAGGAAAAATATAGAAGAGTTCCGAGAGGCCGGATACCTAGCCAAGGAGATCTCTTACCGACTTCTGGCCAAGGGACAGATCGTCCCCACCCCTGAGCCTCGTGAGAGAGTGGTGTTCCTCACGCATTTTGTCCGCGGGTTGGGATTCCCTCTCCACCCATTTGTCTACGGACTGATGTTTTATTATGGGCTAGATTTCCATGATCTAGCCCCCAACCTTATCCTCAACATCTCGGGATTTATAGTCGTGTGCGAGGCCTTTCTTTGCATCCCACCTCACTTCAGCTTATGGCTGAAGGCCTTCAATGTGAAGCGGAAGGTGGTGAATGATCAACAGGTAGAGTGCGGAGGAGCTATGTTGGGTAGGATGCCCAACGTCACCTGGCTCGAAGGTTCTTTCATGGAAACGGTGAAGTGGTGGCAGTTGGGGTGGTTCTACATCACCGAGCCGCGTGACATCAACTGGACGGCGGCCCCCGAATTCCGATCCAGAGCTCTGATGCGGCTCACCTCCTAGCAAGAGAAGGGCCTATCCTGGGGTTCTCTGGGCGAGCTGATAGGGCTCCAGACATGTGTCCAGAACATGATATCCAATAGTATCAAGCTTGTCAATGTGATCCAGGTTATGCTCATCCGCCGGATCCTCCCATGCCAACGCCGGACTTGCTATTTATGGGAATTCGATCCGGCCAAGCATCAGACGCTACTAGAGCTCTTCGGCACAACGCACGAGGATGTTTGGAAAGTGCTTTTCAAGGCCGGAGAGACGCCACTGCCTACAACCAAGGATCATGGGCTTAGCTCAAAGCGCCAAGCTAATTCGGTAAGTTCTTTCACGCTCTCAAGGCATAATTTTCACTAGCGCATTATGAGAAAGAAGTCTAAGCTCTCCTATCAATTTATTCCTTAGGACTGGACCGACATAGCGAGGCGGATTAACTGTCCAGCCCTGCTACCCGAAGACAAAGAGACCCCACTCCTGACGTAGATGTTGTTCCCGACGCCTTATGAAGTGCCAGAGAAGAAGACTAAGAAGGCGGCCAAGGGGACCAGGAGTGGCCTTCGGCGAAAGGATACTTCGGACCTGACGTCCGAAGACGAGACTGACCCTTTGGTTGCTGAAGACGATGAGGAGGAGGAAGAAGACAACTCCCCCTTGAGGGGGGGGGGGGAGGGTGGCCTCCATGAACCTGGAGGTGAAGGCACCCAAGAGGGGGAAGGGCTCTCTCGCGGATAACTCCGCGTGGGATGTCGATAGTAGTCAGGAGAGAATGCCCTGGACCAAGCCTCTGGCCGTTTCATGAGTACCAAAGACCTTATGCTCGTCCAAATGTATGGCCCTTCCCCTTTGCCATATTAATATGTTTAATTTATGCTATTGCAGTCTGGCCCGCGACAGTTCGCCGCAATCCTCGATAGAGGGATCGCTAGACTCAAAGGAGATGGCTAGCATATCGCCGCCACCTGCTCACTCTGCCTCGCACAAAGGCCATGATGCGGTGGTGTCCGAAAGAGCCTTTCCCAACCAAGGGGAGGCTACGGAGATCATCAGGGCGGCGTCCAAGGATGACTCCACGGCCGCCGGACACATGGGGCAAGAAACCCCCATGGGGACTGATGGTGGCGGCCGAGTTCCATTCAGTCTTCAGCCGGATATCATTCCGGAGACCTAGGCGGCTCCGAAGTCCGGCGAGCGGCCTTCCCCGAAAGGGGGGGGTGCCTGGTCCGCTGGTGGCCTCCATCCAACCGGAGGCGCCGGATGATCTGCTGGAAGCACTGCAAGGTGCTTCCATTGTAGATGAACACCGTGTCCTCATGGGTACACTGATCACAAAGGTTTAGTCTGCCAAAAGCGGGCTGACCGAAGCCTCCACTAGCCTTTTAACAGGTTTTGACGTAATTACAGCATAGATAGTAGCCCCTGATGCTCTGTTCGGTATTCGAAAAGAAAAGCCGAACAGAGGATCAAAACAATTTTTGCAGGAGCCTAACATATGATGTCTATGTAAATAAGCAGGAGTCGCTGCTGGCTGCTACCGCTCATACTGCGGAGGTCTCCGAACTAAAGCAGAGCTTGGAGCGGGCCGAGGAGGAGCTCAGCCTTGTGAATAAGCAGCTGGAGGACAGCCAAGGTATGCAGTAACATGTGCGTGTATGTTAGGAAAGATGAATACATCATGCTGACTAAAGTGTCATGGACTATGATAGGGGCCACGACCGAGGTGGCGGCCCTCAAGAAGGCATTAGCCGAGACCGAAGACAAAGCGACCAAGGAACACGCTGTACGCGAAAAGCACGAGGCCCGTGAGGGAGTCCTGGATTAGGGGGTCCTCGGACAGCTAGACTATATCCCTTAGCAGGACTATTGGACTATGAAGATACAAGATTGAAGACTTCGTCCCATGTCCGGGTGGGACTCTCCTTTGCGTGGAAGGCAAGTTTGGCAATTTAGATATGTAGATCTCCTCCCTTGTAACCAACTTTGTGTAACCCTAGCCCCTCCGGTGTCTATAAAAACCAGAGGGTTTAATCCATAGGACAACAACAATCATACCATAGGCTAGCTCCTAGGGTTTAGCCTCTCTGTTCTCGTGGTAGATCAACTCTTGTAATACTCATATCATCAAGATCAATCAAGCAGGAAGTAGGGTATTACCTCCATCGAGAGGGCCCAAACCTACTTAAACATTGTGTCCCCCTCCTCCTGTTACCATCCGCCTTAGACGCACAGTTCAGGACCCCCTACCGGAGATCCGCCGGTTTTGACACCGACATTGGTGCTTTCATTGAGAGTTTCACTGTGCCGTCACAATCAAGGCTTGATGGCTCCTTAAATCATCGGCAACGATGCGATCCAGGGTGAGGTTTTCCTCCCCGGACAGATCTTCGTATTCAGCGGCTTTATACTGCGGGCCAACTCGCTTGGCCATCTGGAGCAGATCGAGAGCTACGCCCCTGGCCATCAGGTCAGGTTTGGAAGCTTGAACTATAGAGTCGACATCCGCGGAGACTTAATGTTCGACGGATTCGAACCCATGTCAGGTGCGCCGCATAGTCACGATGGGCACGATTTAGCTCTGCCGATGGCCAGTGTTCAAGAGATCACACCTGTAACTACTCCGGCCCTCAATTAGGAAGAGATCGCGCCGCCCGAGGACGGGTGGATGGACCCCGCCACGGAGGCCCCACACTCAGCGGCGATAGAGCCGAATGCTGACTTCACCTCCTATGAGACCTGTGTTGCCGGACGCTCGGATTCGTCCCCAGCCACAAACTACGAACCGCTCGCAGTCGGGCCCATCCAATCTAATTGGGCACCGATCATGGAGTTCATCTCCGCGGATATCTTTCGGCACTCCCCCTTAGGCGACGTACTAAACTCATTACGGTCTCTCTCCTTGTCAGGAGACCCTTGGCTGAAGTATGTCCGGCTCGAGTGGGAAGTGGACGGCAAAGAAATTCGTTCCCCACCCACCACCCACTTAGTAGCCACTGTCGACGACCTAACCGACATGCTCGACTTCGACTCCGATAGGGCGCTGGACTGCCACCTCATCATGTGATATATACATGGTGGTGAAGGAAATATGCCCTAGAGGAAATACTAAAGTTATTATTTATTTCCTTATATCATGATAAATGTTTATTATTAATGCTAGAATTGTATTATCCTGAAACATAATACTTGTGTGAATACATAGACAAACTAAACGTCACTAGTGTGCCTCTACTTGACTAGCTCATTAATCGAAGATGGTTATGTTTCCTAACCATAGACATGTGTTGTCATTTGATTAATGGGATCACATCATAAGGAGAATGATGTGATTGACATGACCCATTCCATTAGCTTAGCACCCGATCGTTTAGTATGTTGCTATTGCTTTCTTCATGACTTATACATGTTCCTATGACTATGAGATTATGCAACTCCCGTTTGCCGGAGGAACACTTTGTGTTCTACCAAACGTCACAACGTATCTTGGTGCTTATAAAGGAGCTCTATAGGTGTCTCCAAAGGTACATGTTGGGTTGGCGTATTTCGAGATTAGGATTTGTCACTCCGATTGTCGGAGAGGTATCTCTGGGCCCTCTCGGTAATGCACATCACATAAGCCTTACAAGCATTACAACTAGTGAGTTAGTTGCGAGATGATGTATTACGAAACGAGTAAAGAGACTTGCCAGTTTCGAGATTGAACTAGGTATTGAGATACCGACGATCGAATCTCGGGCAACTAACATACCGATGACAAAGGGAACAAAGTATGTTGTTATGCGGTCTGACCGATAAAGATCTTCATAGAATATGTGGGAGCCAATATGAGCATCCAGGTTCCACTATTGGTTATTGACCGGAGACATGTCTCGGTCATGTCTACATTGTTCTCGAACCGGTAGGGTCCGCACGCTTAACGTTACGATGACAGTTTTATTATGAGTTTATATATTTTGATGTACCAAAGTTTGTTCGGAGTCCCGGATGTGATCACGGACATGACGAGGAGTCTCGAAATGGTCGAGACATAAAGATTGGTATATTCGACGACTATATTCGACACCAGAAGTGTTCCGGGTGATTTCGGAGAAAACCGGAGTGCCGAAGGGTTATCGGAACCCCCCCGGGAGAAGTAATGGGCCTTATGGGCCCTAGTGGAGAGAGAGAGAGAGAGGGGCGGCCAGGGTGGGCCGCGCGCCCCCTCCCCCTCTGGTCCGAATTGGACTAGGAGAGGGGGGGCGGCGCCCCCCTTTCCTTCTCCCTCTCCCCCTTATTTTCCCCCTCCTAGTAGGAGTAGGAAAGAGGGGAGTCCTACTCCTACTAGGAGGAGGACTCCTCCTCCTTGGCGCGCCCAAGGGCCGACCGGCCTCCCCCCTTGCTCCTTTATATACGGGGGCAGGGGGCACCTCTAGACACACAAGTTGATCTTCGTGATCGTTCTCTTAGCCGTGTGCGGTGCCCCCCTCCACCATAATCCTCGATAATATTGTAGCGGTGCTTAGGTGAAGCCCTGCGACGGCAGAACATTAAGGTCGTCACCATGCCGTCGTGCTGATGGAAGTCTTACCCAACACTTTGTTGGATCGGAGTTCGGGGATCGTCATCGAGCTGAACATGTGCTAAAACTCGGAGGTGACGTAGTTTCGGTGCTTGATCGGTCGGGCTGTGAAGACGTACGACTACATCAACCGCGTTGTCATAACGCTTCCGCTGTCGGTCTATGAGGGTACATAGACTACACTCTCCCCTCTCGTTGCTATGCATCACCATGATCTTGTGTGTGCCTAGGAAAATTTTGAAATTACTACGTTCCCCAACGGTGGCATCCGAGCCTAGGTTTTATGTGTTTGTTGTGCACGAGTATAACACAATTGAGTTGTGGGCGATATAAGTCATACTGCTTACCAGCATGTCATACTTTGGTTCGGCGGTATTGTTGGATGAAGCGGCCCGGACCGACATTACGCGTACGCTTACGCGAGACTGGTTCTACCGACGTGCTTTGCACACAGGTGGCTGGCGGGTGTCAGTTTCTCCAACTTTAGTTCAACCGAGTGTGCCTACGCCCGGTCCTTGCGAAGGTTAAAACAACACCAACTTGACAAACTATCGTTGTGGTTTTTGATGCGTAGGTAAGATTGGTTCTTGCTTAAGCCCGTAGAAGCCACGTAAAACTTGCAACAAACAAAGTAGAGGACGTCTAACTTGTTTTTGCAGGGCATGTTGTGATGTGATATGGTCAAGACATGATGCTAAATTTAATTGTATGAGATGATCATGTTTTGTAACCGAGTTATCGGCAACTGGCAGGAGCCATATGGTTATCGCTTTATTGTATGCAATGCAATAGCCCTGTAATGCTTTAATTTATCACTAAGAGGTAGCGATAGTCGTAGAAGCATAAGATTGGCGAGACGACAACGATGCTACGATGGAGATCAAGGTGTCACGCCGGTGAAAATGGTGATCATGACGGTGCTTCGAAGATGGAGATCGCAAAGCACAAGATGATGATGGCCATATCATATCACTTATATTGATTGCATGTGATGTTTATCTTTTATGCATCTTATCTTGCTTTGATTGACGGTAGCATTTTAAGATGATCTCTCACTAATTATCAAGAAGTGTTCTCCCTGAGTATGCACCATTGCAAAAGTTCTTCGTGCTGAGACACCACATGATGATCGGGTGTGATATGCTCTACGTTCAAATACAACGGGTGCAAAACAGTTGCACACGCGGAATACTCAGGTTATACTTGACGAGCCAAGCATATACAGATATGGCCTCGGAACACAGGAGACCGAAAGGTCGAGCATGAATCGTATAGTAGATATGATCAACATAGTGATATTCACCAATGAAACTACTCCATCTCACGTGATGATCAGACATGGTTTAGTTGATTTGGATCACGTGATCACTTAGAGGATTAGAGGGATGTCTATCTAAGTGGGAGTTCTTTAGTAATATGATTAATTGAACTTCAATTTATCATGAACTAGTACCTGATAGTATCTTGCTTGTTTATGTTTGATTGAAGATAGATGGCCCGAGCTGTTGTTCCGTTGAATTTTAATGCGTTCCTTGAGAAAGCAAAGTTGAAAGATGATGGTAGCAATTACACAGACTGGGTCCGTAACTTGAGGATTATCCTCATTGTTGCATAGAAGAATTACGTCCTAGAAGCACCGCTGGGTGCCAGGCCTGCTGCTGGAGCAACACCAGATGTTATGAACGTCTGGTAGAGCAAAGCTGATGACTACTCGATAGTTCAGTGTGCCATGCTTTACGGCTTAGAATCGGGACTTGAACGACGTGTTGAACGTCATGGAGCATATGAGATGTTCCAGGAGTTGAATTTAATATTTCAAGCAAATGCCCGGATTGAGAGATATGAAGTCTCCAATAAGTTCTATAGCTGCAAGATGGAGGAGAATAGTTCTGTCAGTGAGCATATACTCAAAATTTCTGGGTATAATAATCACTTGATTCAATTGGGAGTTAAGCTTCCAGATGATTGCGTCATTGACATAATTCTCCAATCACTTCCACCTAGCTACAGGGGCTTCGTGATGAACTATAATATGCAAGGGATGGTTAAGACAATTCCCGAGCTCTTTGCAATGCTGAAAGCTGCGGAGGTAGAAATCAAGAAGGAGCATCAAGTGTTGATGGACAAAAAGACCAGTAGTTTCAAGAAAAAGGGCAAAGGGAAGAAGAAGGGGAACTTCAAACAGAATAGCAAGCAAGTTGCTGCTCAGGAGAAGAAACCCAAATCTGGACCTAAGCCTGAAACTGAGTGCTTCTACTGCAAGCAAACTGGTCACTGGAAGCGGAACTGCCCCAAGTATTTGGCGGATAAGAAGGATGGCAAGGTGAACAGAGGTATATATGATATACATGTTATTGATGTGTACCTTACTAATGATCACAGTAGCACCTGGGTATTTGATACTGGTTCTGTTGCTAATATTTGCAACTCGAAACAGGGACTACCGATTAAGCGAAGATTGGCTAAGGACGAGGTGACGATGCGCGTGGGAAATGGTTCCAAAGTCGATGTGATCGCGGTCAGCACGCTACCTCTACATCTACCTTCAGGATTAGTATTAGACCTAAATAATTGTTATTTGGTGCCAGTGTTGAGCATGAACATTATATCTGGATCTTGTTTGATGCGAGACGGTTATTCATTTAAATCAAAGAATAATGGTTGTTCTATTTATATGAGTAATACCTTTTATGGTCATGCACCCTTGAAGAGTGGTCTATTCTTATTAAATCTCGATAGTAGTGACACACATATTCATAATGTTGAAGCCAAAAGATGCAGAGTCGATAATGATAGTGCAACTTATTTGTGGCACTGCCGTTTAGGTCATATCGCTGTAAAACACATGAAGAAACTCCATACTGATGGACTTTTGGAACCACTTGATTATGAATCACTTGGTACTTGCGAACCGTGCCTTATGGGCAAGATGACCAAAACACTGTTCTCCGGTACTGTGGAGAGAGCAACGGATTTGTTGGAAATCATACATACAGATGTATGTGGTCCGATGAATGTTTAGGCTCGTGGCGGATATCGTTATTTTCTCATCTTCACAGATGACTTAAGCAGATATGGGTATATCTACTTCATGAAACATAAGTCTGAAACATTTGAAAAGTTCAAAGAATTTCAGAGTGAAGTTGAAAATCATCGTAACAAGAAAATAAAATTCCTATGATCTGATCATGGAGGAGAATATTTGAGTTACGAGTTTGGTGTACATTTGAAACAATGCGGAATAGTTTCGCAACTCACTCCACCCGGAACACCACAACGTAATGGTGTGTCCTAACGTCGTAATCATACTTTACTAGATATGGTGCGATCTATGATGTCTCTTACTGATTTACCTCTATCGTTTTGGGGTTATGCTTTAAGAGACGGCCGCATTCACGTTAAATAGGGCACCATCAAAATCCGTTGAGATGATGCCTTGTGAACTGTGGTTTGGCAAGAAACCAAAGTTGTCGTTTCTAAAAGTTTGGGGCTGCGATGCTTATGTGAAAAAGCTTCAACCTGATAAGCTCGAACCCAAATCAGAGAAATGTGTCTTCATAGGATATCCAAAGGAAACTATTGGATACACCTTCTATCACAGATCCGAAGGCAAGACTTTTGTTGCTAAATTCGGAAAATTTCTAGAGAAGGAGTTTCTCTCAAAAGAAGTGAGTGGGAGGAAAGTAGAACTTGATGAGGTAACTGTACCTGCTCCCTTATTGGAAAGTAGTACATCACAGAAACCGGTTTCTGTGACACCTACACCAATTAGTGAGGAAGCTAATGATGATGATCATGAAACTTCAGAACAAGTTACTACTGATCCTCGTAGATCAACCAGAGTAAGATCCGCACTAGAGTGGTGCGGTAATCCTGTTGTGGAAGTCATGCTACTAGATCATGATGAACCTACGAACTATGAAGAAGCGATGGTGAGCCTAGATTCTGCAAAATGGCTTGAAGCCATGAAATCTGAGATGGGATCCATGTATGAGAACAAAGTGTGCACTTTGGTTGACTTGCCTAAAGATTGGCAAGCAATTGAGAATAAATGGATCTTCAAGAAGTAGGCTGACGCTGTCGGTAATGTTACTGTCTACAAAGCTCGACTTGTCGCAAAAGGTTTTTCGACAAGTTCAAGGGATTGACTACCATGAGACCTTCTCACCCGTAGCGATGCTTAAGTCTGTCCGAATCATGTTAGCAGTTGCCGCATTTTATGATTATGAAATTTGGCAGATGGATGTCAAAATTGCATTCCTGAATGGATTTCTGGAAGAAGAGTTGTATATGATGCAGCCGGAAGGTTTTGTCGATCCAAAGGGAGCTAACAAAGTGTGCAAGCTCCAGCGATCCATTTATGGACTGGTGCAAGCCTCTCGGAGTTGGAATAAACGCTTTGATAATGTGATCAAAGCATTTGGTTTTGTACAGACTTTTGGAGAAGCCTGTATTTACAAGAAAGTGAGTGGGAGCTTTGTAGCATTTCTGATATTATATGTAGATGACATATTACTAATCGGAAATGATATAGAATTTCTGGATAGCATAAAGGTATACTTGAATAAGAGTTTTTCAATGAATGACCTCGGTGAAGCTGCTTACATATTGGGCATTAAGATCTATAGAGATAGATCAAGACACTTAATTGGACTTTCACAAAGCACATACCTTGACAAAATTTTGAAGAAATTCAAAATGGATCAAGCAAAGAAAGGATTCTTGCCTGTGTTACAAGGTGTGAAATTGAGTAAGACTCAATGCCCGACCACTGCAGAAGATAGAGAGAAAATGAAAGATGTTCCCTATGCTTCAGCCATAGGCTCTATCATGTATGCAATGCTGTGTACCAGACCTGATGTATGTCTTGCTATAAGTCTAGCAGGGAGGTACCAAAGTAATCCAGGAGTGGATCACTGGACAGCAGTCAAGAACATCCTGAAATACCTGAAAAGGACTAAGGATATTTTTCTTGTATATGGAGGTGTCAAAGAGCTCATCGTAAATGGTTACGTTGATGCAAGCTTTGACACTGATCCGGACGATTCTAAATCGCAAGCCGGATACGTGTTTACATTAAACGGTGGATCTGTCAGTTGGTGCAGTTCTATACAAAGCGTTGTGGCGGGATCTACATGTGAAGCGGAGTACATAGCTGCTTCGGAAGCAGGCAATGAAGGAGTTTGGATGAAGGAGTTCATATCCGATCTAGGTGTCATACCTAGTGCATCGGGTCTAATGGAAATCTTTTGTGACAATACTGGTGCAATTGCCTTGGCAAAGGAATCCAGATTTCACAAGAGAACCAAGCACATCAAGAGACGCTTCAATTCCATCCGGGATCTAGTCCAGGTGGGAGACATAGAGATTTGCAAGATACATATGGATCTGAATGTATCAGACCCGTTGACTAAGCCTCTTCCACGAGCAAAACATGATCAGCACCAAAGCTCCATGGGTGTTAGAATCATTACTGTGTAATCAAGATTATTGACTCTAGTGCAAGTGGGAGGAAATATGCCCTAGAGGCAATAATAAAGTTATTATTTATTTCCTTATATCATGATAAATGTTTATTATTCATGCTAGAATTGTATTATCCAGAAACATAATAATTGTGTGAATACATAGACAAACTAAACATCACTAGTGTGCCTCTACTTGACTAGCTCGTTAATCGAAGATGGTTATGTTTCCTAACCATAGACATGTGTTGTCATTTGATTAATGGGATCACATCATTAGGAGAATGATGTGATTGACATGACCCATTCCATTAGCTTAGCACCCGATCGTTTAGTATGTTGCTATTGCTTTCTTCATGACTTATACATGTTCCTATGACTATGAGATTATGCAACTCCCGTTTGCCGGAGGAACACTTTGTGTGCTACCAAACGTCACAACGAAATTGGGTGATTATGAAGGAGCTCTACAGGTGTCTCCAAAGGTACATGTTGGGTTGGCGTATTTCGAGATTAGGATTTGTCACTCCGATTGTCGGAGAGGTATCTCTGGGCCCTCTCGGTAATGCACATCACATAAGCCTTGCTAGCATTACAACTAATGAGTTAGTTGGGAGATGATGTATTACGAAACGAGTAAAGAGACTTGCTGGTAACGAGATTGAACTAGGTATTGAGATACCGACGATCGAATCTCGGGCAACTAACATACCGATGACAAAGGGAACAAAGTATGTTGTTATGCAGTCTGACCGATAAAGATCTGCGTAGAATATGTGGGAGCCAATATGAGCATCCAGGTTCCGCTATTGGTTATTGAACAGAGACATGTCTCAGTCATGTCTACATTGTTCTTGAACCGGTAGGGTCCGCACGCTTAACGTTACGATGATAGTTTTATTATGAGTTTATATATTTTGATGTACCGAAGTTTGTTTGGAGTTCCGGATGTGATCACGGACATGACGAGGAGTCTCGAAATGGTCGAGACATAAAGATTGGCATATTGGAAGACTATATTCGGACACCATAAGTGTTCCGGGTGATTTCGGAGAAAACCGGAGTGCCGAAGGTTTACCGGAACCCCCCCCCCCCCCGAAGAAGTAATGGGCCTTATGGGCCCTAGTGGAGAGAGAGAGAGAGAGGGGCGGCCCGGGTGGGCCGCGCGCCCCCTCCCCCTCTGGTCCGAATTGGACTAGGAGAGGGGGGGGGGGCGCCCCCTTTCCTTCTCCCTCTCCCCCTTCCTTTCCCCCTCCTAGTAGGAGTAGGAAAGAGGGGAGTCCTACTCCTACTAGGAGGAGGACTCCTCCTCCTTGGCTCACCCAAGGGCCGGCCGGCCTCCCCCCTTGCTCCTTTATAAACGGGGGTAGGGGGCACCTCTAGACACACAAGTTGATCTTCGTGATCGTTCTCTTAGTCGTGTGCGGTGTCCCCCTCCACCATAATCCTGGATAATATTGTAGCAGTGCTTAGGTGAAACCCTGCGACGGTAGAACATCAAGATCGTCACCACGCCGTCGGGCTGACAGAAATCTTCCCCGACACTTTGCTGGATCGGAGTCCAGGGATCGTCATCGAGCTGAACGTTTGCTAAAACTCGGAGGTGCCGTAGTTTCGGTGCTTGATCGGTCGGGCCATGAAGACGTACGACTACATCAACCGCGTTGTCATAATGCTTCCGCTGTCGGTCTACAAGGGTACATAGACTACACTCTCCCCTCTTGTTGCTATGCATCACCATGATCTTGTGTGTGCGTAGGAAAATTTTGAAATTACTACGTTCCCCAACAGGTGGACACCCCCAATGAAAGCAATGGCAATAAGGCAAAGGTGGATAATCCCCCCGAGAAGCAATCCAAGAGCCGGCGTCATCGGCGCCGCTCTAAGCCCCGCCATAGCAAAAACAGCGATACCGGCACAGGAGACAATAACGCTGCCGAGGGAGTCCTGGATTAGGGGGTCTCAGGACTGCCGGACTATATCCTTTGGCTGGACTGTTGGACTATGAAGATACAAGATTGAAGACTTCGTCCCGTGTCAGGATGGGACTCTCCTTGGCATGGAAGGCAAGCTAGGCAATACGGATATGTAAATCTCCTCCCTTGTAACCGACTCTGTGTAACCCTACACCCCTCCGGTGTCTATATAAACTGGAGGGTTTAGTCCGTAGGACAAGATGCATACAATCATACCATAGGCTAGCTTTTAGGGTTTAGCCTCTACGATCTCGTGGTAGATCAACTCTTGTAATACCCATATCATCAAGAACAATCAAGAAGGACGTAGGGTATTAACTCCATCAAGTGGGCCCGAACCTGGGTAAACATCGTGTCCCCTGCTTCCTTTTACCATCCGCCTTAGACGCACAGTTTGGGACACCCTACCCGAGATCCCCCGGTTTTGACACAGACATTGGTGCTTTCATTGAGAGTTTGTCAGGACCCCGATTCCAAGTCACATCGATCTAGCCGGTAACACCTCATATCACTTTGCAGCCTCACGCACGGTATCCCACGGGTGTCGCCTTACCATGGCCCGGGACCGGTTGCACCTTTTGGCTCACGTATATGATAGTGTCGCTAGCATCCATATGACAGAGAACCCGGGCCGACATGGCTAGTCGTGAAACCAAAGCGGCACTATCCCATGGGAACAGGCATACATGAATCAACCTCGAGCATGTCGGTCAACAGCGTGTGACTCCGGGCTGTAGCACTGGGCTAACAGGACTCCGGGGACCCCGGGCTATAGCAGGCTAGGCAGGACTCCGGAAGTCACCGCGTGACATTTCCCCGAAGGGACAGACATAGGAATGAAGTGAATCACATGCCGGCCAGTCAAGTGTCCTGAGCAGTAGTGCTGGGCTAGCAGGACTCCGGTGAACCGGGCTGTAGCGGACTACTATGGCTCGAGGAGCACTAGACTACATTTCCCCATAAGAAAGGCTGCCAAGGATAAACAACTAGATTGTCGGATCCCACACATACCAAGCATTTCAATCATACACACAATATGCTCGATATGTGCAAATACAACATGGCATCACAACAAGACTCTACGACTCAAGTATTAATACATTAGGCTTCGAAGAGCCAAATATTACAAACATGGGTCTCATGACCCAACATTCAGAGCATACAAGTCAAACACACGCAGAAGCTTAACATGTCTGAGTACAGACATCTATAAATGAAAAAGGCTAAGAAGCCTGACTATCTACCAGATCCTGCCGAGGGCACAAGATCGTAGCTGAGGTATCAAGCTAAATGTCGAAGTCCATGCGGAACTACTAGCGAGACTGAAGTCTCTTTGCAAAACATAAATTAAGCAAACGTGAGTACAAGAGTACTCAGCAAGACTTACATCAGAACTAGCTACATATGCATCGGTATCAACAAGGGGGGTGGTGGAGTTTAACTGCAGCAAGCCAGCTTTGACTCAGTGGCTACTCCGAACTATGACTGCAAGCAACTCTTTGAGGTGGCGTACACGAGTCCACACATTCACCATTCAATACACCACTATGGATCCGCTCCCGTCTCCCTACGAGAAGGCCATCCATAGCACTCACGCTTATATTGCGAGTTTTAGGGTATCCACTTTCACTTGTCTATGAACTGTTATAGGTAACCCAGAAGTCCATTACCGCGGACACGGCTATTCGAATAGATGATGTTAACCCTAGAGGGGTGTACTTATTCACACACGCTCTCACCACTTACCGCCGTTTACATGACATGTACTCGGCAACCTTCAAGCGGAAGCCCAACGAGGGTGTCGGCCATGGCCTACCTAAACACCTAAGTCTCTAGTCCAGGTTTATCACCTATCCAGGTTCCATCCGCAGGGAGTCCGGCCAAGGTTTCCACATACGGCCCCGAACGATGTGTACAGGGTTCCGAGACACCAAACGGGTGCCCGGCATGCCCGGCCACGGTGTATCTACCGCAACATAGCCCACCCCTGGGGTCAGCGCTACGCACGGCCGCCAACACATATCCTACAAACACCAGAAACTAGTTGCAACTCCTGGACAGAGTACTAGGGTGATTAAGAAGCCGAGAGGGTCCATTGGTTTCGGGCCCAATGCGTGGTAGTAACTGTTTCATGGATCACAAACGCAGAACTCAGTTCCTAAGAACGGTTTCAATGAGACAACCCACCATGTACTCCTACATGGCCTCTCACCGCTACCTTTACCAAATCATGTTCACACACTTAGCTCACACACAGTAGGACATGTTCACACATCTCCGATTCATCCCCGATGAATCAGAACTGACTCAACTCTAAGCAGTAGCAGGCATGGCAAACAAACATGAATGAGTAGGCACATCACGGCTCAAACAACTCCTAATCATGCTAGTGGGTTTCATCTATCTATTGTGGCAATGATAGGTCATGCAGAGGATAAGGGGTTCAACTACCGCAGCAGGTAACAAAGGAAACGTGTTGTCCTAATGCAGTAAAAGAGAGCAGGAGCGAGAGAGTGGGATTGTATCGAAATGAACAAGGGGGTTTTGCTTGCCTGGCACTTCTGAAGATAACATTGAGTTTTCATCAGTGTCAACGATCACAGCGTCGGAGCAGCGTCTACCGAGAGGGAACAAACACCGACAACAGAGAAAGAAACACAATCAATGCAATGCACAATATGATGCATGATCATGACATGTCAATATGCTGTGGTTTGAGCTAATGCAACTAGTAACATGTTAAATGGAGTTGGTTTGAATACAAGATTCAAATTCAAACTCCATATATGATTAGTTAAATGCCATTTATTTGTTTTGTCCAAAACAGAGGACAAACAATTTTCGGACATGCATGAAAATTCCATAAACAGATTCCTTGAATTTTTCTGATAATTTTTCATATATAATTTATTTCATTTGGAGTTACGGTTGATTTTCTATGATTTTTAGAAGTTTTTGGGCATTTTCTGGAATTTCCTGATTTATTTTAAAACCAGAAAATGATTTACTGCGTCAGCATGATGTCATTGTGACGTCATCAGGTCAACACAGCTGATCAGGGTCAAACCTGAGTTGTGGGTCCCACATGTCGGTGTAACAGGGTCAGCAGCAGAGGCTGACCAGTGGGGCCAGGTCAACGCTCAGGTGGCAAGGTCAAACTGACCAGTGGGCCACGGGCATTAGCTTAATCAAAGCAGGGGGATAAACCTGCGATTAATTAAGGGTGTGGGTCCATTTGTCAGTGACCAGGGGTTAGTTAAGCATGTGATTAACCCTAAACTAATGAAGCCACGTCACCAAATCCGTGGTTAACCGCCGGTGACCGCAGCCGACGGCGGCGGCACGCCGGAGATGCTCGGGCTCGCGCTACAGGCGGCGGTTTGCGGCGGGGTTTGGCTCCATGCGAAGAGCATGCTCGCGCGCTTCCAACGCAGCAAGCAATGGTGGTTGTGGTGCACGGAAACGACGCCGACGGCGAGAAGCGCGGCGGCCGGAGTTCGGGCGTCGAACGAATCGACATCGCAGGGCACGGCAGGAGCAACGGGTGGTGGCTACGGCTCCGTGGTGATGCGCTGAGCGCAGTGGCGCGCTCGATTTCGAGCTCCGGTGGATGTGGCCACGGCAGCGAGGGGTTCAGGCAGCGGCCGGAGCTCGGCGTCCGTGCAGCTAGGCCCTAGAGGACGCGGAGAGGCCGGGGAAGAGGGGGAGTCGAAGCGGGCGCTCACAAGGAATACGCAGGGATGGTCAGCGGCCTCGCGGACGCGTCGGAGACGGCGAATCGACGGCGGTGAGCTTCGGCACCCGAGGAGGAAGACGACGATGGTGACGGCGCTTTGAGGCGTTCGGCGGGGCGCGGCTCGGTGGAGAGGAAGAGGAGGACGCGTCTGTGCTTCTGGGCTGCTCGAGGGAACGAGGGGGACGCGATGGCCGCAGTGGTGCTCGTCGTCGACGGCAGGCGCGTTCGGTCTAGCGGGAGAGGAACGAGGGAGAGGTAGAGGAGGGGAGAGTGGCGTCCGAGGGGTCGGGGTGGCGCCGAGGAGAAGACGCGAGGCGTCGCGGTGGCCAGGCGATGCAGGCAGGCAGCCTGGTGGCGTGGCGCCCGCGCACGCGCCGTGCGTTGTCCCTCCTCTGCCTACTGGCAGAGGTTGGGGATGACTGGCGCGGCCAGATGGGCCGGGCCGTGCTGGGCCTAGCCAGGTAAGCAGCAGGTAAAAACCCTCTCTCTCTCTCTTTCTGTTTTATCTAATTCTGTTCTGTTTTCTATTTTGCAGGTTTGTTTTGAATTTGGTTTTGAAACCAAATTAATTTTGTTGCTTCTGGAAATATTTTTAGAAGCTAAAAGAATTAAACCAAAGCTCCATAAAATATTTCAGAATTATTGGACATATATTCATTTAATAGTAGATATAAATCCAATTCAAATAATTATTGATTTAAAATCAGAGCCCAAATAATTCCTTAGAAATGTTCCAAAATTTTGGTTTGATTTATAACTCTTGCCAAAATTGTCAAAGCTATTTCTAGGGCATTTTGGATTTACTGATTGCAATTTTAGGGTTTCTTGCCCCTTTATTAAAATGATTTCCGATGCTTTCAACTTCCTCATTTCAAATTTAAGAATTTAGACATGGTGCACACATGAAGCTAGCCTAGAGCATTACCAGAAGCTAGGGATGTGACAGCTCACCCCTACTAAACAAGAATCTCGTCCCGAGATTCAAGCGTAGGGTAAGATGGTGGGGGAACACAACTAATGCAATCTTCACGATCCAGGTTGCACTTCAAATGAACGTTGATTCAGTCACCATCTTTGTGTCAATGTCTCGCTCTGAGAACTCCAACTAACATGACAATGAGAGGAAAGGGAAAACTCCAGAAGGATCGATCTTCTCGAAGATCGAACAACTCAGGATCACTCATCGAGTGAGACATTGAAACATCTCTCGAGCTGAGACACGAAACACATCGAGAGGGATGGAAGAACAAGCGGCGGGGTTTGATTTGGTGGGCAACAATTCCATGCTTAGAAAGATGGTGGATGTTGTCAAGGTGGCGAGGAAATAATTGCCATGATCCCGTAATGGGGCACCTCAGGGAAGGTTACTCGAAGAACTATTCCCTTAAGTGGCAAAAGAATTACTTTTGATATGGAGATCATTGGAACTCTGCTTACCAGCCTAAGGCAATTTACAAACGATCATTTGATGGAGTTCGAAAAGAGTGGCATACTCAAACTAAAGTGGATGATGTGGACTACCTTGTTGAAGACAACGCAATGGATGACTTTTGCTTATCCTCGGAAATGGATGGGACCCATGACAAGTCCTCTTTTGAATATGATCCTGGACAACAACTATTGAGGTGCAAGCTAGGAACAAAATGCAAATGCTGGGAATGATTCTGGTAACTGGGGAAAACTCAACAGTCGAGAGTGAGTCCACTGTTTGAAAAGGTTATAACATAACCGAGGAAACTGGAAGCAAATCCCAGTCAACGCCAACGGTAAAACCTAGTTCTTGCGTGTGCTCTCAAGAACTTGAGCATCTCCATATTCATCAAGGATTTACCAATATCCATGTCAAGGATCCTGGCAACACAACATACCACCATGATGAATGGTGATGGATGATGCAGATGCAAAGGAAGATAACACTTTCTCAGATTTCACCTTAGCGAGGCCAAGGAAACAAAATCTGGATGATCGATCGAGAGACATTTAGCACTCCGCTTCTAATGTTCTCCTTGATGTGCTAGGATAACCCATTTATAGATACAGTTTGATATATAGAACATCAAGTAAAAGGTCAGACTTCGGGAGCACAAGAATCCGTAAGGATTAACTATGGAGGTAAATCCTACGAAATCCATATGGGGAGGGGGCCAACTTCCTCAATCAAGATACTACAATAATAGGTCTTCCGGCTGGGTGTGTTGGCCACGACATCCACTTTACCGGTTACAGAGAGACCAATATTATAGTTCTTGGAGTGTGTTCCAACCATCATATCTGCCTGAGATTCAGATCTGGTTGGTGTCAGGATATTCCAAACTCATCACGTCTAGAAAGAAAAATGAAAGTTTGCAACACAAATCGACGAGATGACGTTGCAAGACTCTCGGGGGAATGAACTACGGTAGTAAGCTTCAAAACATGAGCTGGTTCTGCTACACACATGTGAACATGTTATCCAAAACAAGCATGACCATAGAGTAGTCTTACAATAAAATACTACCAAGTTCAAGTGGGAAACCATCATTGCGGATAACGAAGTCCTTGATTAAGCCCGGGTTGGCTCTTAAAAAGGAACTTCTTCTCCTTAACCAAATCAATCAATGGCTTGGTGTGTTAGGGACACATATAGAATGAGGGTTGCAAGTCTCCAAACCATAGAATACTTTGCACATATGCATGAATGATTTGGGATGATTCCGGAGGAGGCAAAACAAACTTTCTCTAATTCACGGCGGCAACTTGCATCAAATGCACATGAATTAAAGGAAGTCACTTCTTTCATCCGAACATATGCTTCATGAACGGAACACGAAGATAATGCTTATAAAGTTTCCAATACTAGCTGGAGGTTCAACATGAACCATGGGGGAAACAAAATGTTGCTGATGGGCTCAATAACAACTCATCGGAATTTCCGTATCACTGGACTTCCACCATCATGTGAACAATGTGATAGTATTGGTCAGACCAAAGATATAATGGTGTATGCTCGAGGGACAATCGCAAGTAAGACAACATTACGAACATCGTTGGTTCTGATTTGATTTGACAATAGCCCATACTCAAATCAAGGATTGGTCAAGATAATAGATCCGACAACTGATCACGGGGATTAGTCGATGAAGATATCATCTTTCTTCAACACACACACGCACACACAAGGATATCCCTTAGGGATGAGCGTGGTAGGACAAGCTTTTATCTTCCAACTCTCCAAGTTGTTGTTAAGCTTAACCAACTAGCTCAGGGGTATCCAACACAGGTTCTTGGGGAAAAGTGGTTTATCGGAAAACCAACTTGATCACGAACTCAACATAATGGTTAGGTGACAACCTGGTAACACTTCCGAGAAGATATTCGGAAAATCACGAACCACCGATATGTTATTAAGCTCGAGAACAATCTTGCTTTTCAGGGCAAGACGATATGATCGATAGAGCAAGGGTTTGGCAGAATCCTAACTCGTTGATCGAAGAGTGCACCAGGAGATAAGGACTAGGTAGCACAATCTATCTTAGAATGATGATTCAATAACCAACACGCTAAGAAAGAGAATATTGTCCATTAACTACCAAGCAACGGAGTTGCTAGGGGTATTGATTTCACACATCACGACTCACTTGCTGGCATTCCGGTTGCAACAACACGGAAACCGAGAAATGAATAATGATGGAGAGAGTATCACTATGTCAAGAATTCATGAGAGATGCTACATTTCCTATGACAATCCTGACATAAAGGGGGTAATACTCCGAGGTAGAATAGAACAAAAGCTGGATTGGCATTTTGATCTGCGGAATACAACCACTTTGAACCGATCCCAGAAATGGATGAGGTACTGGAGTTTGTTTCTCCTAGTCATTCTGAAATAGAATGGCTTGACGAACCACAAGAGTACTAGGCATCGATGAACACGAATGCATACATACTCTTCACTATCAATTGATAGACGAAGATCGGAATATAATGGAAGGGGAACAACTCAAAGGTACATATAACTTTCTGAGTTGTGGATGCATAGATTAGTATGTTGAACGAGTTCAACATATTTCTTCCGGATAACCCATGCAGAAAGGTAGGGTTGGCAGAGTCACACCATAGAATGGAGAACTCATGAGGAGCACTCTGTCGTGACCTTTTGGTTCAAAAGAACTCCTGCCAAGAATGGTTCATGATAATTGGAAGAAGGATATACCACGAACCTCGAGGACCATGACAAAGGTTACTAATATCCTAAAGGAATTAGCAACACTATCAACACGAGGTAAGTAGGGTGAATCTCGGGTTCAAGAACCCATGAATAGAATACCTACCACTACATGGCATCACGGGATGCTTTCGAGAATGGTGGCCAGAATTATCACACCGGGAACACAAAACATGGCTAGATTACTAGGTGACTCCCCAAAACACCTAGGGTCATAATAATAGCTCCAACATATATGTCGAGGCAACAGAGTACCTCAACTCACCGACTAGAGTGCTTAATCTGGCCCAAAGGACATCGGGATAGGAAGATGGATTGCAAATGCATCAGACTCATTAGAAACCTGGGATGACTCGGACAGCATAACGGCTGTAAATGCTCAAAAAGTTTTGAGACATCCTGCAAATTGGTGGCATAACCACTCAGAAGCACAATGTCAAGGTTCCGAGACCAACTATGAACACACGGAAGTAGTAGGAACTGGAGTGAGGCTTGAACTCAACAATCCTAGTCAACTACGGTTTAGTAACACGTCATCCTGTGAGACAGAAGAGAAGCCTAGTTCTTAACCCCGTAGAAAAGATAAGGTGACTCAGATCAGAAGGTCATGAGGATAAGGAGTAAAAAGAGCCTTACGTTCCCTTCCACAATCAATTCCCTTATATAACTAAAGCATTCCTAGACACGACTTCGACCGGTTTGGCTTGGTAATCCTACAGGCAGTCAGGATCTGATACCAACGCTATCAGGACCCCGATTCCAAGTCACATCGATCTAGCCGGTAACACCTCATATCACTTTGCGGCCTCACGCACGGTATCCCACGGGTGTCGCCTTACCGTGGCCCGGAACCGGTTGCGCCTTTTGGCTCACGTATATGATAGTGTCGCTAGCATCCATGTGACAAAAGAACCCGGGCCGACATGGCTAGTCGTGAAACCAAAGCGACACTAACCCATGGGAACATGCATACATGAATCAACCTCGAGCATGTCGGTCAACAGCGTGTGACTCCGGGCTGTAGCACTGGGCTAACAGGACTCCGGGGACCCCGGGCTGTAGCAGGCTAGGCAGGACTCCGGAAGTCACCGCGTGACATTTCCCCGAACGGACAGACATAGGAACGAAGTGAATCACATGCCGGCCAGTCAAGTGTCCTGAGCAGTAGTGCTGGGCTAGCAGGACTCCGGTGAACCGGGCTGTAGCGGACTACTATGGCTCGAGGAGCACTAGACTACATTTCCCCATAAGAAAGGCTGCCAAGGATAAACAATTAGATTGTCGGATCCCACACATACCAAGCATTTCAATCATACACACAATATGCTCGATATGTGCAAATACAACATGGCATCACAACAAGACTCTACGACTCAAGTATTAATTCATTAGGCTCCGAAGAGCCAGATATTACGAACATGGGTCTCATGACCCAACATTCAGAGCATGAGTACAGACATCTATAAATGAAAAAGGCTAAGAAGCCTGACTATCTACTAGATCTTGCCGAGGGCACAAGATCGTAGCTGAGGTATCAAGCTAAACATCGAAGTCCACGCGGAACTACTAGCGAGACTGAAGTCTCTCTGCAAAACATAAATTAAGCAAACGTGAGTACAAGAGTACTCAGCAAGACTTACATCAGAACTAGCTACATATGCATCGGTATCAACAAGGGGGGTGGTGGAGTTTAACTGCAGCAAGCCAGCTTTTGACTCAGTGGCTACTCTGAACTACGACTGCAAGCAACTCTTTGAGGTGGCGCACACGAGTCCACACATTCACCATTCAATACACCACTATGGATCCGCTCCCGTCTCCCTACGAGAAGGCCATCCATAGCACTCACGCTTATATTGCGAGTTTTAGGGTATCCACTTTCACTTGTCTATGAACTGTTATAGGTAACCCAGAAGTCCATTACTACGGACACGGCTATTCGAATAGATGATGTTAACCCTGTAGGGGTGTACTTCTTCACACACGCTCTCACCACTTACCGCCGTTTACACGACATGTACTCGACAACCTTCAAGCGGAAGCCCAACGAGGGTGTCGGCCACGGCCTACCTAAACACCTAAGTCTCTAGTCCAGGTTAATCGCCTATCCAGGTTCCATCCGCAGGGAGTCTGGCCGAGGTTTCCACATACGGCCCCGAACGATGTGTACAGGGTTCCGAGACACCAAACGGGCACCCGGCATGCCCGGCCACGGTATCTACTACGACATAGCCCACCCCTGGGGTCAGCGCTACGCACGGCCGCTAACACATATCCTACAAACACCAGAAACTAGTTGCAACTCCTGGACAGAGTACTAGGGTGATTAAGAAGCCGAGAGGGTCCATTGGTTCCGGGCCCAATGCGTGGTAGTAACTGTTTCATGGATCACAAACGCAGAACTGAGTTCCTAAGAACAGTTTCAATGAGGCAACCCACCATGTACTCCTACATGGCCTGTCACCGCTACCTTTACCAAATCGTGTTCACACACTTAGCTCACACACAGTAGGACATGTTCACACATCTCCAATTCATCCCCGATGAATCAGAACTGACTCAACTCTAAGCAGTAGCAGGCATGGCAAACAAACATGAATGAGTAGGCACATCAGGGCTCAAACAACTCCTACTCATGCTAGTGGGTTTCATCTATTTACTGTGGCAATGACAGGTCATGCAGAGGATAAGGGGTTCAACTACCGCAGCAGGTAACAAAGGAAACGTGTTGTCCTAATGCAGTAAAAGAGAGCAGGAGCGAGAGAGTGGGATTGTATCGAAATGAACAAGGGGGTTTTGCTTGCCTGGCACTTCTGAAGATAACATTGAGTCTTCATCAGTGTCAACGATCACAGCGTCGGAGCAGCGTCTACCGAGAGGGAACAAACACCGACAACAGAGAAAGAAACACAATCAATGCAGTGCACAATATGATGCATGATCATGACATGTCAATATGCTATGGTTTGAGCTAATGCAACTAGTAACATGTTAAATGGAGTTGGTTTGAATACAAGATTCAAATTCAAACTCCATATATGATTAGTTAAATGCCATTTATTTGTTTTGTCCAAAACAGAGGACAAACAATGTTCAGACATGCATGGAAATGCCATAAACAGATTCCTTGAATTTTTCTGATAATTTTTCATATATAATTTATTTCATTTGGAGTTACGGTTGATTTTCTATGATTTTTAGAAGTTTTTGGGCATTTTCTGGAATTTCCTGATTTATTTTAAAACCAGAAAATAATTTACTGCGTCAGCATGATGTCACTGTGACGTCATCAGGTCAACACAGCTGACCGGGGTCAAACCTGAGTTCTGGGTCCCACATGTCGGTGTAACAGGGTCAGCAGCAGAGGCTGACCAGTGGGGCCAGGTCAACGCTCAGGTGGCAAGGTCAAACTGACCAGTGGGCCACGGGCATTAGCTTAATCAAAGCAGGGGGATAAACCTGCGATTAATTAAGGGTGTGGGTCCATTTGTCAGTGACCAGGGGTTAGTTAAGCATGTGATTAACCCTAAACTAATGAAGCCACGTCACCAAATCCGTGGTTAACCGCCGGTGACCACAGCCGACGGCGGCGGCACGCCGGAGATGCTCGGGCTCGCGCTACAGGTGGCGGTTTGCGGCGGGGTTTGGCTCCACGAGCACGATCGCGCGCTTCCAATGCAGCAAGCAGCGGTGGCTGCGGTGCACGGAAACGACGCCGACGGCGAGACGCGCGGCGGCCGGAGTTCAGGCGTCGAACGAATCGACGTCGCAGGGCACGGCAGGAGCAACGGGTGGTGGCTATGGCTCCGTGGTGATGTGCTGAGCACTGTGGCGCGCTTGGTTTCGAGCTCCGGTGGACGTGGCCACGGCAGCGAGGGGCTCAGGCGGCGGCCAGAGCTCGGCGTCCGTGCAGCTAGGCCCTAGCGGATGCGGAGAGGCCGGGGAAGAGGGGGAGTCAAAGCGGGCACTCACAGGGAATACGCAGGGATGGTCAGCGGCCTCGCGGACGTGTTGGAGACGGTGAATCGACGGTGGTGAGCTTTGGCACCCGAGGAGGAAGACCACGATGGTGGCGGCGCTTCGAGGCGTTCGGCGGGGCGCGGCTTGGTGGAGAGGAAGAGGAGGACACGGCGGTGCTTCTGGGCTGCTCGAGGGAACGAGGGGGAGGCGATGGCCGCAGTGGTGCTCGTCGTCGACGGCAGGCGCGTTCGGTCTAGCGAGAGAGGAACGAGGGAGAGGCAGAGGAGGGGAGAGTGGAGTCCGAGGGGTCGAGGCGGCGCCGAGGAGAAGATGCGAGGCATCGCGGTGGCCAGGCGACGCAGGCAGGCAGCCTGGTGGCGTGGCGCCCGCGCACGCGCCGTGCGTTGTCCCTCCTCTGCCTCTTGGTAGAGGTTGGGGATGACTGGCGTGGCCAGATGGGCCGGGCCGTGCTGGGCCTAGCCAGGTAAGCAGCAGGTAAAAACCCTCTCTCTCTCTTTCTGTTTTATCTAATTCTGTTCTGTTTTCTACTTTGCAGGTTTGTTTTGAATTTGGTTTTGAAACTAAATCAATTTTGTTGCTTCTGGAAATATTTTTAGAAGCTAAAAGAATTAAACCAAAGCTCCATAAAATATTTCAGAATTATTGGACATATATTCATTTAATAGTAGATATAAATCCAATTCAAATAATTATTGATTTAAAATCAGAGCCCAAATAATTCCTTAGAAATGTTCTAAAATTTTGGTTTGATTTATAACTCTTGCCAAAATTGTCAGAGCTATTTCTAGGGCATTTTGGATTTACTGATTGCAATTTTAGGGTTTCTTGCCCCTTTATTAAAATGATTTCCGAGGCTTTCAATTTCCTCATTTCAAATTTCAGAATTTAGACATGGTGCACACATGAAGCTAGCCTAGAGCATTACCAGAAGCTAGGGATGTGACAGAGTTCCACTGTGTCGTCACCATAAGGCTAGATGGCTCCTTCGATCATCGATAGCAATGTAGTCCAGGTCGAGGTTTTCCTCCCCGGACAGATCTTTGTATTCGGCAGCTTCGCACTGCAAGCCAATTCACTTGGCCATCTGGAGTAGATCGAGAGCTACGCCCCTGGCCATCAGGTTAGATTCGGAAACTTAAACTACACTGCCGATGTCCGCGGAGACTTGATCTTCGACGGATTCGAGCCCGTGTCAGGTGCGCCGCACAGTCATGACGAGCACGACGTAACTCTGCCGTCGAACAGTGTTCGGGAGATCGCATCTACAACTACTCCGGCTGTCAATCCGGAGCAAATTGCACCAACCGAGAGTGGAGGGATAGACCCCACCATGGAGACCGCACTCTCAGTGGCGATGGAGTCGGATACTGACTTCACCCCTTACGAGAGCCGTGTCGCCGAACTACTAGACTCACCTCCGGCCACGGACTCCGAGCCGCTTACATCTGTGCCCGTCGAATCCGACTGGGCGCCGATCATGGAGTTCACCTCCACGAATATCTTTCAGCACTCACCTTTCGGCGATGTGCTAAATTCATTAAGGTCTCTCTCCCTGTCAGGATATCCTTGGCCGAACTATGTCCGGCTAGAATGGGATGCGGACGACGAAGAAATTCGCTGCAGACCCACCACCCACTTAGTAGCCACTGTCGACGATTTAACCGACATGCTCGACTTTGACTCCGAAGACTTCGATGGTATGGATGACGATGTAGGAGACCAACAGGAACCTTCGCCCACCAGGCGCTGGACACCCCCAAAGAAGGCAATGGCGACGAGACAGCGGAGGATGACCCCTCCAAGAAGCAACCCAAGCGCCGATGTCATCGGCGCCGCTCTAAGTCGCGCCACAGTGAAAGTAGTGATACTGGCACAGGAGATAATAACACTCCGGATAGTGGCGAAGACAACAACAATTCCCTCTAGCACGATGTAGAGCCGGAGGACAAACAAGCTAGCCCTCCAGAGCGGGCAGCAGATGGAGAACCGGAGGAGGACAATTACATGCCTCTCTCCGAAGACGAGGCGAGCCTCGGCGATGAAGAATTTATCATGCCCGAGGACCCCGTCGAGCAAGAGCGCTTCAAGCACCGGCTTATGGCCATGGCAAATAGCGTGAAGTAAAAGCAGCAACAACTTCAAGCTAATCAAGACTTGCTAGCAGACAGATGGACCGAAGTCCTTGCTGCCGAGGAGTACAAACTCGAGCGCCCCTGCAAGAGTTACCCAAAATGCAGGTTGCTACCTCACCTCGAGGAGGAAGCATCGAAACCTCATTCACCAGTGTACGATGCGGCTGACCGGCCACTACGTGGCCGAGCCAGAGAGGCGTTTCAGCCTGAAGTTCAGCCTGCACCCCGCGGCCACTCAATCAAAAATACTAAGGCCCGAGGCAACACAGGGGACCTGCAAGACGTATTGGACAATAAGGAAAAAATCGCAAGGTCAACATAGGGGTCACGGGAACGCGCACCAACACGGGATGATGATCGTCGCGTCGGATACACCAAGAGTAAATTCGGCCAGGCCGAATACACCAGACAAGACTCATACGAACTGCGTCGGGATATAGCCTGGCACGGAGGCGCCGCACACCCCCTATGCTTCACTGATGAATTTATGAATCATTAATTCCCGAAGGGTTTCAAACCCGTAAATATCGAATCATACGATGGCACAGCAGATCCCGCTGTATGGATTGAGGATTTCCTCCTTCACATCCACATGGCTCGCGGTGATGATCTACACGCCATCAAGTACCTCCCACTAAAACTCAAAGGACCAGCTCGGCAATGGCTGAATAGCTTGCTAGTAGACTCCGTCGGCAGTTGGGAGGATCTGGAAGACGCATTCTGTAGGATCGAAAGTATGTCTAGAGGGGGGGGGGGTGATTAGACTACTTGACCAAATAAAAACTTAACCTTTTCCCAATTTTAGTTCTTAGCAGATTTTATCTATTTTAGGACAAGTCAAGAAATCATCACACAATTCAAGCAAGCATGCAAAGAGTATATTGGCAGCGGAAAGTAAAGCATGCAACTTGCAAGAATGTAAAGGGAAGGGTTTGGAGAATTCAAACACAATTGGAGACACGGATGTTTTTCCCATGGTTCGGATAGGTGGTGCTCCTACATCCACATTGATGGAGACTTCAACCCACGAAGGGTAACGGTTGCGCGAGTCCACGGAGGGCTCCACCCATGAAGGGTCCACGGAGAAGCAACCTTGTCTATCCCACCATGGCCATCGCCCATGAAGGACTTGCCTCACTAGCGGTAGATCTTCACGAAGTAGGCGATCTCCTTTCCCTTACAAACTCCTTGGTTCAACTCCACAATCTTGTCGGAGGCTCCCAAGTGACACCTAGCCAATCTAGGAGACACCACTCTCCAAGAAGTAACAAATGATGTGTTGATGATGAACTCCTTGCTCTTGTGCTTCAAATGATAGTCTCCCCAACACTCAACTCTCTCTCATAGGATTTGGATCTGGTGGAAAGAAGATTTGAGTGGAAAGCAACTTGGGGAAGGCTAGAGATCAAGATTCATATGGTAGGAATGGAATATCTTTGTCTCAACACATGAGTAGGTGGTTCTCTCTCAGAACATATGAGTTGGAAGTGTAGATGTGTTCTGATGGCTCTCTCCATGAATGAAGAGGAGGTGGAGGGGTATATATAGCCTCCACACAAAATCCAACCGTTACACACAATTTACCAATCTCGGTGGGACCGAATCAACAAACTCGGTCGGACCAAAAAGTAAACCTAGTGACCGTTAGAGATTTTCGGTGGGACTAACATGCAACTCGGTAGGACCGATTTTGTTAGGGTTAGGGCATAACGTAATCTCGATGAGCCGATTACACAAACTCGGTGAGACCGAATTTGGTAATAATCTAACCAGAGAGTTGGTCAGGTAAACTCGGTGGGACCGATTTGCTCTTTCGGTGAGACCGAAAAGTTACAAAAAGGAAACAGAGAGTTTACATTGCAATCTCGGTGGGACCGATCCGCTCTTTCGGTGAGACCGAAAAGTTACGAAAGGGAAACAGAGAGTTTGCAATCCCATCTCGGTGAGACCGAGATCCCTATCGGTAGAACCGAATTGCTAGGGTTTGGCAGTGGCTTATGACAAGTGAAACTCGGTGGCGCCGGATAGAAAGAATCGGTAGGACCGAGTTCGGCTTAGGGTTTAGGTCATATGTGGATATGGAAAAGTAGTTGTGGGTTTTGGAGCATATCACTAAGCAGATGAAGCAAGAGGCTCATTAAGCAACACCTCATCCCTCCTTGATAGTATTGGCTTTTCCTAAAGACTCAATGTGATCTTGGATCACTAAAATATAAAATGAAGAGTCTTGAGCTTTTGAGCTTGAGCCAATCCTTTGCCCTTAGCATTTTGAGGGTTCCACTTTCACCATCCATGCCATGCCAATCATTGAGCTTTCCTGAAATAATCATCTTGGAATAGCATTAGCTCAATGAGCTATATGTTGTTATGAATTACCAAAACCACCTAGGGATAGTTGCACTTTCAATCTCCCCCTTTTTGGTAATTGATGACAACATATAGATCAAAGCTTCGAAAAATGATAATAAGAATGAATTACATCGTCGCTTTGAGAAGTATGTGATAAGTAAGAGCTCCCCCTAAATTTGTGCATATTTAAGATTTTCTTTGGACTGCAAATGCACAAAGAGTTAGAGTCATGGGTTACTCTTCCATGTCACATACATCTTGGTGGAGCGCTTAAAATGATAAGAATGAAATACATGCACTCATCACCAAGAAAAGTGAATGATCATATAAGATAGATAAGATAATAGCATTCACCAAGCATGCATAAGTGTAGCTTATGATCAAACACATGATCATCGATGTCTCACAAGCATAGTATCTCAAGCACTCAAAAGCAAACAAAGTTCAAAAAACCACCAAATAAAGCAAGAGAGACAAGCAACACTCTCTCTCGAAGCCTATGATCTATACATTTTCTCCCCCTTTGGCAACAGGTTACCAAAAAGTTCCTAGAAAATGCATAGTGCTAAATCGACACTCAGGCTTGATCTTCAGGTGGTGGTGGAGTCCGGATCACTCCAAGGACGAAGGCTTCCGTAGACACGGTTGGAGTTGAAGCTGAAGTAGATGCTGGAGCAGGTTGGGCTGGTGCTGCGGCTGGAGCTGAGGCGGTTGCTCTTGTGTCAGGAACTGGCACTGCAGACGACCTCGGACCTCGTGGCACTCTGGCAAAGGCATCAGTGGTTGTCTTCCCTTTCCTCTCCTGCATGTCATCTTGGAGCTGCTCCACTGCAGTCTGAATCTCTGTCACCTTGATATCCAAGTCATAGAACTTTTGTCTTGTGGCAGCTTTTGGCACCCCTAGCAACCTGCCAAAAGCTGCCACAAGTAACTGAGCCGCTCTTGCTTGTTCTCCAAGAAGTACTCAGATGCCTCCTCTTGAGTTGGCATCTTGGCAGCTTTCTCCTTTATTGCCTTCTCCTTCTTGGCTTGTGCATGGGCTGAAGATGGTTCATCTTTGGTCATCACAACTTGGTTGTCCTCGAAATCTGGATAGATAGGCAAATGTTCCTTGTCCAACAAGTATGTGTATGTGCCCATTCTTGAGTTAATCTAACATCTAGATCTGAGGGGCATATCCACAGCTCCTCTTCTGATCTGCTGCAGTCCTCTTGATAGTCTCTACCATGAGGCTCATGACCTTGAATTTCTGAGGCACATCAAAGATATGTAGCAAGTTAATGGCATGACCTCTGATCATCTTGTGATCTCCAGACTTGGGAAAAAGTGTGTGCCTAAGGATCCAGTTGATGGTTGGCAGCCCTGACAGAAGATACTACACTGAGCCAAACTTGAACGTATCAAGTGCTTCATTTGGAATCTCCTTGTACATGTTTGACATTGAGTTATGATCCATCTTCTTCTTGGAATAGACATCCAAGTCATCTTCATTTTCCTCTGGGGCATTGATAAGCTGTGCCCACTCAGCAACTGTTGATTGGTACCTCGTACCTTCAGACATCCAAACAATCCTCCCATCTGGATAAAAATGTGCTGTGGAGTAGAACTGCCTGATAAGCTCCTCATTCCACTTTGTGAGCTTCTGCCCAACAAAGTCCTCTACTCCACATGCCTTGAAGCTGTCCTGCACTCCAGGGTAGTGCTCTTCATTCTCCTTGATATATTCCCAGTTGACCCATCTCATATCACATACAATTGGCTTCTTGTCTAACAAGACTGTCTCATAGAAGTCCTGTTGTTCCTTAGTGTGGAACCTGTAGTCAATAGCAGTTCTTCTCCTTGAAGCATATGGATCAGCTTCTCTCCACTTCCTTAGCCCTGAGTCTCTTCTGAGCTTCATGTCCTCAGCCACAGGATGAGCATCATTGTGGTCCGGGATCTTGGGCTTGAGCTTTCTCAGAACATGCTCTTCATCATCTTCTTCAGCAGCTTCAGGCACTGGGGCCTTGTTCTTCTCAGCAGCTGGGATGCTTCTTGTATTCCTCTTTGGAGCTGTCTTGGGCTTGGAGGCAGCTTTGGGTGCTTCTTTGGGCTTTGATGCAGCAGCCCGGGTGCTTCTTTGGGCTTTGATGCAGCAGCACCTGTCCTGATAGCATCACCCATAAGCTTAGGTGCCTTAGGTGCTGGTGCAGCAACCTCTTCTTCTTCCTCTTCTTCCATGATGGAAGCCTTTCCAAGCACTTTGGCTACGGTCTTCTTGACCCTTTCCTTCCGTTTCTTGCCTTCAGCAGCAACCTCTTTGGGTTCAGGCTTTTCAGGAATTTGAGTTGAGGCTCTGGCTTTTGGCATAGGCTGCCTGCCTACTGGCCTTTTGACCTTTAAGCCTGGCTTGGTGCTCTGTCTTGAGCCATGCTCCTTTTTGAGTGCAACTCTCTTTGATGTGGCTTCCTCTTCCTCTGCCACATAATCTTCATCCTCTGATTCTGAGGTTCTCTTCTTTCTTTGTCTTGTGGCAGCTTTTGGCAGGTTGCTAGGGGTGCTCCTGCTGCCATCATCTGAAGAACTGGAGGGACTAGTGCCCTCACTCATTTGCACTGGCTGCTCTGACAAATTCTGGCTATCACTTTGGTCTGACATGATGAACAAGCTGACTGCTGACCCTGTGAACAGTTTATAGATAAGGTAGAGTGGATGAGCATCACAAAATGTAGAGATTTTTGCAAAAGAATGATTCAAAAACTTAGTTTTAGTTTCCCATAGAAAGCATTTCGGATCTACCGATTTTTAAACTCGGTGATACCGAAGCAGTTTTTGGAACCTAACCTAGTGAACTCGGTCAGACCGAGTCACAGTTCGGTGGCACCGAGACTGCTAGGGTTTCACAAAGTTCCAAAATCGGTCACACCGATTAGTAATACTCAGTCAGACCGAGTCTTACTTGTACAATGGCATGAGCCAAATCGGTGGGACCGAGTTTTTCAACTCGATGGGTCCGAGATGGTTTCGGCGGAAACCTAACCCTAAAATTTTCGAATCAAACCTAATCTACGAGTTCATTGACTGGATAGAAGTTTATCAAACGTGGCAAGAATCATTATGATCACAATGTGCTAAGAATCAGATTGGGGAATAGCACAAAGATCGATTCCATACCCTAGTTCGGCGGAGACTCGCTACGGCGGCAACGGCGGGGTTGATTCCCGTTGATGGCGACGGAGACCAGCGACTGGAGGCGGCTGGTGGTGAGGAGACGATCCGGAGACCACGTTGGCAGAGCGAGCTATCGCGCGGGCGAAGGGGTTCGGAGAAATTTCCAAATTTTTGCCCGTGACTATATATAGCCCGACCCTGTCGGTGTGACCGAGTGGAACAACTCGGTGGCACCGAGATGCAAAACTGTATACAGTTATTGCAACTCGGTGTGACCGAATGGTTCAAATCGGTTGCACCAAGATCGAAAACATAGATCAACTTAATGATCTCAGTAAGACCGAAAGTGGGGTATTGGTCAGACCGAGAATCACAAAGAGGTTTTGGAAGTTTAAGTCTATGACGAATCGGGGACTCCGAGTGCTCCTCACACAGAGTGGTTCGAATCTGACTTGATCAAATTTTGTGATGTAGCATGAATAGAGTTTGAGACGAGAAAAGCATAGATAGCTAGAGGAGGTTCTTAGGCATTCTTGTCCATCCCCTTGGCAAGAGGAAATAAAACCAAACAGTCAAAACAACAAGTGGATGTCCTCGAATGAGTAAAATATGCAACCAACATGCTCACACAATAAGATGGCAATTGAAATATGTGACAAAGCATGCACAACCAATTCTAGCATCTATCAAGCAATTTGTGATGACTAGGTCATCTATATATGAGTATATTGACTTAGGAGTCAAGTGAGAACACTTGATCATAGGTCATACTCATCGTTTAAGCTCAAGTGGGGTTACCACTTTTACATAAAGCATTGTTGTGTTCACATCTTTAGAGTTGCTTTAGCTCAAGTCTTAGAGTAAAGCTCCCCCTAGACGTGAAATCCCCCCTAAGAGGGATGAACTAACCTTGGGTTTTGTCGATGATGACTTCATGTAGATGTTGAAGATGTGGATGCTCAATGTTGATGTAGTTCACTTGGAGTTATCCATTTGAGTGAATTGCACTTTCAATACCTACATGGGTTAGTCCCACAAGGAACAAACAAGGATATCCATAGACATAGAGTGATGCACACACAAGATGATGCCATGAAAGCTTTTAGGTTACCTTGTCCCTTGTCTTACCAACAAGAGGGTTTGTGACTCCTTGAACTAGTGCAAGATGTGGAAGTTGATTGCACTTGTTCTTGCCAAAATGATAAGAGTGAAGTATGTTGGCGGAGTCACCCTCAAGAACTCTCTAGTTCTTATTCTTTTGGATCCACACCATCTTGATGGGAATCCTTGGAGTTGTAGTCGTACTTGATGAAGTGGAACTTGAAGTGGTCTTGGGAATCCACTTGACTAAGGTCTTAGGAGCTTCTTCAAATGCATCAATTTCCTCTTGAAGCTTGTCCTTGCCTTTTTGCTTGTAGTCTTGTGGTGGAAGATCATCTTGAGCTTGTGTCCCCTTGAAGGAAGTATCATACTTCTCTTGTTGAGGAACAAACTTTGTCTTGGGGTATTGATCTTCTTCCCTCTCAACTCCATTGGCATTGAACATTCGTTCAAAACCAACACCTTGATTCTTCCGGTGCATTCCTTGCTTGCGCACAATTTCCTCGAATTGCTTACTCCCGGCAAGGCTTTTGTACACTCCTTTCTCTATAATTCCCTTCAATAAGCTATTTTCTTGCTCAAGTGTAAATTGGCTAAGAGAATCATTAGTGGAATCAAGAGAACTACTAGAAGCAACAATATTGGATTTAGCATGATCATTGTTACTACTAGAGGAAGAATCTTTCTTGTTCTTGTTACTAGACTTGACTTGAGGCATGTAAGTGGATAAGAGTAAACGCTTGGCAATGTAAGAAGAACTTTTCTTGCGGAGATCATCATTGATTGCCTTTAAAAACTCATGCTCTTGCTCAATATTGAGCTTTTCAAAGCGTAACTTCTCATGAGCTCTTAAAAGTTCTCAATGATCTTCGAAGATAGTTTCATGGGCTAACTTAAGAGTGTTTAGTTCTTTAGTTAGAGCCTCAATCTTCTCCTTATCATTTTCATTCGTTTTATCTTGATTAGCATGATTAATTGACGTTTCATCATAGTATTCATCACTAGAGTTGTCAACAAGTAAATCATCATCACCTAACAAGTCATCTTCATCACTATTAGAATCAACATACTCAGGGTGTGTTACCTTAGGACCTTTGGCCATGAAGCATCTTCCAATTCCTTCATTTGGTGAGTCAAATATGTCGTAGGAGTTGGTTGACACAAGTGCTAGACCGGTAACACCTTCAACTTGAGTATATTCGGAATCGGAGTGATAACTTCTCTCGGAGTGGCTGTCGGAGTCGGAGCCGGATACCCATTCACCAACATGAGCTTGATGTCTTCATTTTGTGTAGCTCCTTGATGATTTTTCCTTCCTCTCTGAATCCTTGCATCTCCGTGAGTATCTTCATTCATAACGATCATCTCTACTCCTTCTCTCTCTTGGTGGTGATTCTTCTCTTTTGCTTCTTCTTTTTGGAGAGTCTTCTCTTCTCTTGTAGGGAGCCATACACTCATTGGAATAGTGTCCGAGTCTTCCACAATTGTAGCAATTTCGCTCTCGACTAGAAGATCTTTTGTCATTGTAGGACCTTGACTTGGAGCTTCTATCTTTGCTTCTACTCTTGTAGAACTTGTTGAAGTTCTTCACCATTAAGCTCAATTCTTCATTGAAGTTTTGTTTCTCACTCGATGATGTAGGGGCTTCACATGAGGCTTTGTAGGCACCACTTGATTTGTTGTGAAGTTCCTCTTTATCCTTAAGTGACATCTCATGAGCAAAAATTCTTCCAATTACCTCCGTTGGCTTGAGATCTTTGTAATTGGGCATCATTTGGATCAATGTGCACACGGTATCATATTTTCCATCCAAGGCTCTTAGAATCTCCTTGATGATGAATCTATCGGTCATCTCTTCACTTCCTAAGCCGTCAATCTCATTTGTGATGAGAGCAAGCCTAGAGTACATTTCAGCGACACCTTCACCATCCTTCATTTTGAACTTGTCAAGTTGAATTTGAAGCACATACAATTTGGATTCCTTGATGGAGTCGGTACCTTCATGCATATCAATCAAAGTGTCCCAAATTTCCTTTGCATTCTCAAGACGGCTGATTTTGTTGAATTCTTTGGGGCACAATCTGTTGAAGAGAATATCGCAAGCTTGAGCATTGTATTGCAACATCTTCAACTCATCCGCGGTAGCTTCACGGTTTGGTTCTCTCCCATCAAAGAAGTCACATTGCAAACCAACACACACAATAGCCCAAACGGCGGTGTTATGTCCAAGAATATGCATTTTCATTTTATGCTTCCAACTAGCAAAATTAGTACCATCAAAGTAAGGACCTCTACGGTGATAATTTCCCTTGCTAGACGCCATACTCTCCTAGGTTGTGTAACCAAGGCTATGACCACCAACAGCTATGGAAATCAAAGCAAATGGAGACCAAGGCTCTGATACCACTTGTAGGATCGAAAGTATGTCTAGAGGGGGGTGATTAGACTACTTGACCAAATAAAAACTTAACCTTTTCCCAATTTTAGTTCTTGGAAGATTTTAGCTATTTTAGGACAAGTCAAGCAATCATCACACAATTCAAGCAAGCATGCAAAGAGTATATTGGCAGCGGAAAGTAAAGCATGCAACTTGCAAAAATGTAAAGGGAAGGGTTTGGAGAATTCAAACGCAATTGGAGACATGGATGTTTTTCCCATGGTTCGGATAGGTGGTGCTATCCTACATCCACGTTGATGGAGACTTCAACCCACGAAGGGTAACGGTTGCGCGAGTCCACGGAGGGCTCCACCCACGAAGGGTCCATGAAGAAGCAACCTTGTCTATCCCACCATGGCCATCGCCCATGAAGGACTTGCCTCACTAGCGGTAGATCTTCATGAAGTAGGCGATCTCCTTGCCCTTACAAACTCCTTGGTTCAACTCCACAATCTTGTCGGAGGCTCCCAAGTGACATCTAGCCAATCTAGGAGACACCACTCTCCAAGAAGTAACAAATGGTGTGTTGATGATGAACTCCTTGCTCTTGTGCTTCAAATGATAGTCTCCCCAATAGTCAACTCTCTCTCATAGGATTTGGATCTGGTGGAAAGAAGATTTGAATGGAAAGCAACTTGGGGAAGGCAAGAGATCAAGATTCATATGGTAGGAATGGAATATCTTGGTCTCAACACATGAGTAGGTGGTTCTCTCTCAGAACATATGAGTTGGAAGTGTAGATGTGTTCTGATGGCTCTCTCCACGAATGAGGGGTATATATAGCCTCCACACAAAATCCAACCGTTACACACAATTTACCAATCTCGGTGGGACCGAATCAACAAACTCGGTCGGACCGAAAAGTGAACCTAGTGACCGTTAGAGATTTTCGGTGGGACTGACATGCAACTCGGTAGGACCAATTTTGTTAGGGTTAGGGCATAACGTAATCTCGGTGTGACCGATTACACAAACTCGGTGAGACCGATTTTGGTAATAATCTAACCAGAGAGTTGGTCAGGTAAACTCGGTGGGACCGATTTTCTCTTTCGGTGAGACCGAAAAGTTACAAAAAGGAAACAGAGAGTTTACATTGCAATCTCGGTGGGACCGATCCGCTCTTTCGGTGAGACCGAAAAGTTACGAAAGGGAAACAGAGAGTTTGCAATCCCATCTCGATGAGACCGAGATCCCTATCGGTAGAACCGAATTGCTAGGGTTTGGCAGTGGCTTATGACAAGTGAAACTCGGTGGCGCCGGATAGAAAGAATCGGTAGGACCGAGTTTGGCTTAGGGTTTAGGTCATATGTGGATATGGAAAAGTAGTTGAGGGTTTTGGAGCATATCACTAAGCACATGAAGCAAGAGGCTCATTAAGCAACACCTCATCCCTCCTTGATAGTACTGGCTTTTCCTAAAGACTCAATGTGATCTTGGATCACTAAAATATAAAATGAAGAGTCTTGAGCTTTTGAGCTTGAGCCAATCCTTTGTCCTTAGCATTTTGAGGGTTCCACTTTCACCATCCATGCCATGCCAATCATTGAGCTTTCCTGAAATAATCATCTTGGAATAGCATTAGCTCAATGAGCTACATGTTGTTATGAATTACCAAAACCACCTAGGGATAGTTGCACTTTCACATTCCTTGACAACTTCCAGGGCACTTATGTGCGACCACCGGATGCTGATGACTTGAGCCATATAACTCAGCAGCCAGGGGAATCGGCCAGACAATTCTGGACTCTGTTCCTGACTAAGAAAAACCAAATTGTCGACTGTCCGAACGCAGAGGCCCTCGCGGCATTCAAGCACAACATCCGTGACGAGTGGCTGGCCCTCCACCTTGGCCAGGAGAAGCCGAAGTCTATGGCAGCCCTGATGACACTCATGACCCGCTTTTGCACGGGCAAGGATAGCTGGCTGGCTCGCAGCAATAACACATCGAGGAATCCGGGCACTTCGGGTACCAAAGATGCCAATGGCAGAGAACGTCATAACAGACCAAAGCGCCGCAATAACGGTGATAACACCGAGGATACGGCAGTCAATGCCGGATTCAGAGGCTCTAGATCCGGTCAGCGGAAAAAACCATTTAAAAGAAGTACTCCGGCTCCGTCCAGTTTGGATCGCATACTGGATCGCTTGTGTCAAATCCACGGCACCCCCGACAAGCCAGCCAATCACACCAGCAGAGAATGTTGGGTGTTCAAGCAGGTCGGCAAGTTAAACGTCGAAAACAAGGACAAATGGCTGCATAGTGATGATGAGGAGGAGCCCCGGCCGCCGAACAGAGGAGGACAGAAGGGGTTCCCCCCACAAGTGAAGACGGTGAACATGATATACGCAACCCACATTCCCAAGAGGGAGCCGAGGCATGCACTAAGGGACGTCTATGCGATGCAGCCCGTCGCCCCAAAGTTCAACCCATGGTCTGCTTGCCCGATCACCTTTGATCGCAGGGACCATCGCACTAGCATCCGTCATGGCGGATCCTCCGCACTGGTCCTAGACCCCATCATCGACGGATTTCACCTCACTCAAGTCCTTATGGATGGCGGCAGCATCCTGAACCTGCTCTATCAGGATACAATGTGAAAAATTGGTAACGATCCCTCGAGGATCAAACCCAGCAAAACCACCTTTAAAGGCATCATCCCAGGTGTAGAGGCCCATTGCACAGGCTCAATCACACTGGAAGTGGTCTTCGGATCACCGGACAACTTCTGAAGCGAGGAGTTAGTCTTCGATATCGTCCCGTTTCGCAGTGGCTATCACGCACTACTCGGACGAACAACATTTGCAAAATTTAATGTAGTGCCGCATTATGCATACCTCAAGCTCAAGATGCCAGGACCCAGGGGGTCATAACGGTAAATGGAAACACAGAACGCTCGCTCCGCACGGAAGAGCACATTGCGGCCCTTGCAGCAGAAGCACAAAGCAGCCTTTTAAGGCAGACCACTAATTCGGCATCACAGCCCCCAGACACCTTCAAGCGAGTCCGGAATAAGCTGCAACAAGATGGCCTGGCACGTTCAGAGCTCATCCAGCAATTCGGCCCCCGTCCCAGTCCCAGTCAAGCAACGAAATCCATGCCACACGTACATAACTACGCACTGAAAATACCATGGACATAGGCGGGGCACGATCAGGGCATGTCCCGCAATGCGGCTTAACCACCCTAGGGGCTATATACCTTTATCATTTCTTTTCCCTTTCAGGGCCTAACTCTCTGGAAGCCCTTTCCGGTAGTACGATTGCCGGACACATTCCGTAAGCAAAAACCAAGGCGGCAAGAAGCTAAGATGAACACGGGAACCCCCAGGTGGTCTCTAATAATAATTGATATACCCGTTTTTCACTATCTATGTGCAGCTTGCCCTGGGATAGGACATTTCGAATTGTCCTACTTTCAGCTTATGGCACTACTTGTACCAGTACGCTTCGACGTATTATTTAAATAACAATGCATAGCATTAGTCTATTATTGCATTATTCATACTTCTTTCTTTTTCCTTTATGTCCATTTACGACGATCCACACCCGTCAATTCGGGTACGGTCAGTATGCCAGGGGCTTTCGTTTACCCCATAATACGACGCGAGAAGTCCGAACACTTTTGACAGTGCGGCACCCTGAACTTATAGCATTATATGCATCAGCTCGGAGTCATGTCTTTGGTCAAATGTTGGGATTGCCGGGCTCCCATGCTTTGGTACCTCACGTTCCGCTATATCGGCTAAGGTAGCAGTGGGAGAACTACTGCGATTGTGTCCCGGTTCTTCTGAACGAACACCTTAGTAGAGAAAGCCGAAAACTGACTGTCATGATAAGGCAAGAGCTGGCCGCTGTTCGAGAGGTCTCAAGTCCTTAAAGACTTTTGCCGCTTCAGGCGAGGAGTCGTCCTTTCCCGACTTAGGCATGTATAGCGCCCCAAATTCGGTCTTCCAAATACTAGGGGCTTCTCCAAAATTTAAAATTGTAGACTTCTATGGCTAAGTGAGAGTGATAAAGCCTTATAGTCCGATTGCCTGGTTCGTTGTGCTGAACACCTCCCTCGAAGGACCCAAAATTGGGATAAAGAGTGCTCAGGTTTATCCCGAACACCCCAGTACTAGTTACATGGGGGCAGAAGCCGACGACTGGCCAACTCTGAGATTTCATAAAAGGCCGCAGAGAAGGTAATATTTTAAATTTAAAAAGCGTTGTATAGCGCAAATGAACTCGTTTCACATTACAGGATCACATGAACATGTTAATTCAAAAATTACATCCTTGGAACATTCATCCGCCACTAGGCGGGAACCCTTCAGGACACTCTCATAATAATTTTCGGGGTAGCGATGCTCCTTGCCCTCCGGCGGCCCCTCCTTCACAAGCTTCACGGCGTCTAGCTTCGCCCAGTGCACCTTCGCCCGGGCAAAAGCCCTGCACGCGCCCTCGATGCACACGGACCGCTTTAGGACTTCAAGCCGTGGGAAGGCATCCACAAGCCGCCTCACCAGACCGAAGTAGCTGCCGGGCAGGGGCTCGCTGGGCCACATCCAGACTACAAGGCCCTTCATGGCCTGTTCGGCCGCCTTGTGAAGCTCGACCAATTGCATCAGCTGGTCGCTCAGGGACACCGGGTGTTCGGTCCCAGTATACTGAGACCAGAACAACTTCTCCGTCGAGCTCCCCTCCTCAGCTTGGTAAAACTCTGCGGCATCCAATACACTGCGGGGAAGATCTGCAAACGCTCCTACACAGCTCCGAACTCGGGTAAGAAAAAGGAAAGTCTCCTTCACGTGCTTGCTTTGCATAATGAATGCCTTACCCGCTGCTATCTCCTTCACCGCGTCAATCTCCTGGAGGGCCTTGTGGGCTTTGGCCTTGGCTCTCCAGACACTTTCAAGCGCCTGCGCGATCTCGGACTCTCGCGTCTTAGAGTCAAGCTCCAAGGACTCATGCTTTTTGGCGAGAGGCTCAAGCACTTGCTGCACCTCGCCTACTCGGGCTTCTTGCTTCTCCCATTCAATGCGCTCCTTGGCCGCTTTGTTTTCGGCCTCGGACAGCGCCTTCCTCAGGGTTGCAACTTTGGTCATGGCCCCTGGCCAATCCATGATGATCCTATTACTTTACACCCGAATTTCTTTTTAACTATATAGACAGGGGTATTTCTTACCTTTGCTCTCCTCGAGCTGCCTATTGGTAAGGCCGAGCTCGTCCTCGGACCGCTTCAGGTCCTGCTTCAGCGCAGAGACCTCTACAGTACGTGTGGCAGCGGCCAGCAGTGAAGCCTGCACATAGACATAGACATTTTTCTGATTAGACTCCTGAGTTATCATTTGATCCTCTATTCGGCCTTTCTTTGCGAACGCTGAATAGAGCATCAGGGGCTATTGTCCATGCGGTAATATTTTCCTATATTTTCATTTCTTACCTCAAAGCCTGTTAGGAGGCTGGCACAAGCTTCAGTCAGTCCATTTTTGCGGACTGAACTTTCTCAATCACCGCACTCATGATAGTGCAGTACTCTTCGTCGATGAAAGCGCTGCGGAGCGCTTCCAACAGGTTGTTCGGTGCCTCTGGATGGACAGAGGACATCGGCACGGGCGGCTTGCCCCCCTTAACGGGGGATCGCCTGCCGAAGTCCGGAACCACCGGAGATTCCGGGGCAGTATTCGGCTGGGGGCCGAACTTGGAGCCCGTGGGGATTTTGCTCCCTTTGCGCCCAAGGTCCGGAAGGTCGCCTCGAGGCGCCCCTAGGACTACCTCCCCTTGGTCCGATGCCTGTTGAGACAACACCTCGACCTTGTCCGCAGGGAAAGGGGTGGAGGCGGTCAGAAGTGAATCGCTGTTCATATACGACGAGTCCAAAGAACCGTCCGACGATACGTCGATACGGGCTCGGGACGGGCTGCATAATCATATTCGGCATAAGTAGAAGCAGTGCAATAAAACATACCATGAAGTACTATGGTATCCGGACACTTACGACTTCGCCAGGGGCTTGTCCCTAGGGAACCACTCTTCGTCGCTGTGGCCGGCCGTAGTGGAGCAGTTCGGATGGAGGGTCCTCCCCGGTGGGGTCGGCCTTCCTTTTCTTGTCTCCCCTGGCTTGGGGGGAGAATTTTCCTCCTCCTCCTCCTCGTTTTCGTGGGAGGAGTGCGCGTCGGAGTTATCGGATGATGAGTCTGATACAACCTTGCGCCGGAGACCCTGTTAATGACATGGGAGCTTAGATCCCGCACATAATTTAAACCGGGGCAAATAAATACCCTATGAAATATAAAAACTTACCGGATTGGCATGGCGTTTTGCGCTGAGTCCACTATCCTCGGTGAGGGAAGGAGGTACCTCGGCACCCTTGAACAACACCCTCCAGACGTCCTTGTGCGTCGTGTCGTAGATCTCTTGCAGCGTCCGGTGCTTGCCCGGGTCAAACTCCCACAAATTGAATGCCCGCTGTTGGCACGGGAGGATCCAGCGGAAGAGCATGACCTGGACCACGTTGACGAGCTTGATTTTCTTGCTCATCATGTTCCTGATGCAGGTCTGGAGTCCGATCAGCTCTACCGAAGAACCCCAGGATAGGCCCTTCTCTTTCCAGGAGGTGAGCTGTGTGGGGATTCCGGATCGAAATTTGGGGGCTGCCACCCAGTTGGTGTCGCGCGGCTCGGTGATGTAGAACCACCCCGATTGCCACCCCTTTATGGTATCCACATAGGTGCCCTCGAGCCAGATGACATTGGGCATTTTTCCCACCATGGCGCCTCCGCACTCTGCTTGCTGGCCGACCACCACCTTCGGTTTAACATTGAAGGTTTTCAGCCATAGGCCGAAGTGGGGCCTGATGCGGAGGAAGGCCTCGCACACGACGATAAACGCCGAGATGTTCAGGATGAAGTTGGGGGCCAGATCATGAAAATCCAGCACGTAGTAGAACATGAGCCCGCGGAAAAATGGGTGGAGGGGAAATCCCAATCCGCGGACGAAATGGGTAATAAAAACTACCCTCTCATGGGGTTCGGGCATAGGGACGATCTGCCCTACATCTGGCAGCCGGTGCGCGATATCTGCGGCCAGATATCCGGCTGCCCACAACTTTGTGATGTGCTCCTCCATGACGGAGGAGACCATCCACTTGCCTCCTGCACCGGACATGCTTGGAATTGTTTGAGAAGAAGAATGGGAGCTTGGGCGCTAGAGCTCGAGTGTTCGGGAATGGGTAAGCAAGGAGGAAGAAGGCGTGGGTGAAAAGAGTGAATCCTTGTCCCTTTATAAGGGCGGAAGAGGCGATGCATCTCCCCACTTGCCTGGTAAAACCGCTTATTCCCCAGGCGCCGTAATTGATGGCGCAGTTGGGTTACCCACGTCCGTATTGATGAGAATCCCGTAATAAGGGGGACACAATCTCTGCTTTGCCAAGACGTGTCGAGAAAACCACCCCATGTTATGTGCGGTGCTGGTTGAGAAAAACGGTTCGAATAATGACCGAGCCATGAAATAACGTCGTGCTGTCTGAACGCGTTAGCAGATTAGACTTGTGCAAATATTATTCTCTCTACGGTAGTATGTGGAACTTGTTTTGCAGAGCCGGACACTATTCTGGTGTTCAAAATCTTCTATGGAGTATTCGGAGGAGGAACCCGCCTTGCAATGCCGAAGACAATACTGCACGCCGGACTCATCGTCATTGAAGCCTGGTTCAGCGGCTACCGAGGGAGTCCTGGATTAGGGGGTCTCCGGACAGCCGGACTATATCCTTTGGCCGAACTGTTGGACTATGAAGATACAAGATTGAAGACTTCGTCCCGTGTCCGGATGGGACTCTCCTTGGCGTGGAAGGCAAGCTAGGCAATACGGATATGTAAATCTCCTCCCTTGTAACCGACCTGTGTAACCCTAGCCCCCGCCGGTGTCTCTATAAACCGGAGTGTTTAGTCCGTAGGACAAGATACATACAATCATACCATAGGCTAGCTTTTAGGGTTTAGCCTCTACGATCTCGTGGTAGATCAACTCTTGTAATACTCATATCATCAAGAACAATCAAGCAGGACGTAGGGTATTACCTCCATCAAGAGGGCCCGAACCTGGGTAAACATCGTGTCCCCTGCTTCCTGTTACCATCCACCTTAGACGCACAGTTCGGGACCCCCTACCAGAGATCCGCCGGTTTTGACACTGACAGCTGCAAATAGTGCCGAAGATGAAGACAATCCCCTAAAGCCACGCTTTGAGCAGGAGGATGGGCAAGCCAGCCCTAAGGAACAGGCAGGAGACGGAGAATCAGAGGATGACAATTACATGCCTCTCTTCGAAGACGAGGTGAGCCTCGGCGATGAAGAACTTATCATGCCTGAGGATCCCGTCGAACAGGAGCGCTTCAAGCGCCGGCTTATCGCCACAGCAAAAAGCCTGAAGAAAAAGCAACAACAGCTTCAAGCTGAGCAAGATCTGCTAGCGGATAGATGGACTAAGGTCCTGGTAGCCGAGGAACACGAACTCGAGTGCCCAATCAAAAGTTTCCCAAAGTGCAGGTTGCTACCCCAACTTGAAGAGGAAGCATTAAAGTCTGCGCTTCCAGCGTATGATGCGGCAGACCGGCCACCTCATGGCCGGGACAAAGCGGCATATAAGCCCGAAGTCCAGCCTGCACCCCATCGCCAGTCAAACAAATACAACAAGGCCCGGGGTAACACGCAGGACCTGCGAGACATATTGGAAAACAAAGCAGGACACAAAAGATCGATCTTCGCATCACGAGGGCGCGCCCCAACACATGACGACAACCGTCATGCTGGATATACCGAAAGCAAATCCGGCCGGGCCGAACACAGCAGATAAGACTTGTACAAACTGCGTCGTGACATAGCACGGCATAGAGGCGCCGCACACCCCCTATGCTTCACTGATGAAGTAATGGATCATGAATTCCCACAAGGGTTTAAACCCGTGAATATTGAATCATACGACGGTACTACTGACCCCGCGGTATGGATAGAGGATTTCTTCCTCCACATTCACATGGCCCGCGGGGATGATCTACACGCCATCAAGTGCCTCCCGTTAAAACTCAAAGGACCAGCTCGGCATTGGCTAAATAGCTTGCCAGCAAACTCCATCGGAAGTTGGGAGAACCTGGCAAACGCATTCCTGGACAACTTCCAGGGCACTTATGTGCGACACCGGACGCTGATGATTTAAGTCACATAACACAACAGCCCGGAGAGTCAGCCAGGAAATTTTGGACTCGGTTCCTAACCAAAAAGAACCAAATTGTGGACTATCCAGATGCTGAAGCCCTAGCGGCCTTTAAACATAACATCCGTGATGAGTGGCTCGCCCGACATCTCGGCCAAGAGAAGCCAAAGTCCATGGCAGCCCTCACAACACTCATGACCTGTTTCTGCGAGGGCGAGGATAGCTGGTTGGCCCGTAGCAACAACACAGCAAGCAACCCTGGCACATTGGAGGCCAGAGACAGCAACGACAAGCCACGTCGCAACAAATACAAGCGCCGCAACAACGGCGATAACGCCGAGGACACGACAGTCAATGCCGGATTCAGTGGATCTAAATCCGGTGAGCGGAAAAAGCCGTTCAAAAGAAACAATCCGGGCCCGTCCAGTTTGGACCGCATACTCGACCGCTCGTGTCAAATTCATGGCACCCCCGATAAGCCAGCCAACCACACCAATAGAGAATGCTGGGTGTTCAAACAGGCCGGCAAGTTGAATGCCGAAAGCAAGGAAAAGGGGCTGCATAGCAACGATGAGGAGGAGCCCCGGCCGCCAAACACATGAGGACAGAAGAAATTTCCTCCCCAAGTGAAAACGGTGAACATGATATACGCAACCCATATCCCCAAGCGGGAACGGAAGCGTGCACTCAGGAATGTCTACGCGATGGAGCCAGTCGCCCCAAAGTTCAACCCATTGTCTTCTTGTCCGATCACCTTTGATCGGAGGGACCACCCCACTAGTATCCGTCATGGCGGTTCTGCCGCATTGGTCCTTGATCCTATCATTGACGGATTCCACCTCACTCGACTCCTTATGGACGGTGGCAGCAGCCTGAACCTGCTTTATCAGGATACGGTGTGCAAAATGGGTATAGACCCCTTGAGGATCGAACCCACCAAAACCACCTTCAAAGGTGTCATACCAGGTGTAGAGGCCTATTGCACGGGATCAATCACACTGGAAGTGGTCTTCAGATCTCCGGATAACTTCCGAAGTGAAGAGTTAATCTTCGATATCGTCCCCTTCCACAGTGGCTATCACGCACTACTTGGATGAACCGCATTCGCTAGATTCAATGCGATACCGCATTATGCATACCTCCAGCTCAAAATGCCAGGACCTCGCGGGGTTATAATAGTTAATGGAAACACAGAACGCTCGCTCCGCACGGAGGAGCACACTGCGGCCCTTGCAGTAGAAGTACAAAGTGGCCTTTTGAGGCAAACCGCCAATTCGGCGACAAGGTCCACAGACACATTTAAGCGAGTCCGGAATAACCTGCAACAGGATCACCAGGCGCGTTCAGAGCTCGCCTAGCAATTCAGCCTCCGTCCTAGTCCCAATCAAGCGACGAAATTTGCACCGCGCGTACATAACTACGCAATAAAGGTACCATGGGTATAGGCGGAGGCACGGCTATGGCACGTCCCACAATGCGGTTCAACTGCCTCAGGACCAGTATATCTTTATTATTTTCTTCCTTTCAGGACCCTATTCTCCGGCGGCCCTCTCCGATAGCTAGATCATCGGACCCATCACGGGAGGGAAGCACCAAGGGAGCAAGAAGCTTTGGTGTACAAGGGAATCCCTAGGTGGTCTCTCATAATGATCGTTATACCTGTTTTACATACCCGCACGCAGCTCGCCCTTGGATCAGACATGTCAGATAGTCCTATTTTTGCTTATTGTACTACTTATACACATACGCTTTGACGTATCCTCTAAATAACAATGCACAACGTCAGCTTATTATTGCATTTCTTAACCTTCCTTTTTTCCTTGTTTGTTTATTCATGACAAGTTGATCCCGTACATTCTGGTACGTTTAGTACGCCAGGGGCTTTAGTGTACCCCATAACACGGCAAGAAAAGTCCGAACACTTTCGATGGTGCGGCACCCCGAACTTATAGCACTATATGCATCAGCTCCGAATCATGTCTTGGGTCAATAGTTGGGTTTGCCTAGCTCCCATGTTTTGGTGCCTTATGTTCCACTATGTCGGCTAAGGTAGCACTCGGAGAACTACTGCGATTGTGTCCTGGTTCTTCCAGACGAGCACCTCAATAGAGAAAGCCGAAAACTGACTGTCATGATGCGGCGAGAGCTGGTCGCTGTTCGAGAGGTCCCAAATCCCTAAAGATTTTTTCCGCTTCACGCGAGGAGTCGGCCTTGTCCGATTTAGGCGTTCATAGCGCCCCAAGTTCGGCCTTCCGAATACTAGGGGCTTCGCCAAAATTTAAAATTATAGACTTCTATGGCTAAGTGAGAGTGATAAAGCTTTATACTTTGATTTCCTGGTTCGTTGTGCTGAACACCTCCTTTGAAGGACCCAAAACTGGGATAAAGAGTGATCATATTTATCCCAAACACCTCAGTACTAGCTACGTGGGGGCAGAAGCCGATGACTAGCCAACTCTTAGATTTTATAAACGGCCACACAGAAGGTAATATTTTAAATCAACAAGCGTTATATGGTGCACATGAACTCATTTTCATATTACAGGATCACATGAGTACATTCATTCAAATATTACATCCTTAGAACATTCCTCCGCCACAAGGCAGGCACCCTTTAGGACGCTATCATAGTACTTTTCGGGGCGGCGATGCTCCTTGCCCTCCGGCGGCCCCTCCTTCACCAGCTTCTCGGTGTCCATCTTCGACCAGTGCACTTTCACTCGGGCAAAAGCCCTGCGCACACCCTTAATGCAGATGGACCGCTTTATGACTTCAAGCCATGAGCAGGCATTTACAAGCCGCCTCACCAGGCCGAAGTAGCGGCCAGATAGGGGCTCGCCAGGCCACATCCGGACTATGAGGCCCTTCATGGCCTGTTCGACCGCCTTGTGAAGCTTGACCAATTGCTTCAACTGGTCACTCAAGGGCATCGGATGTTCGGTCCCAGTATACTAAGACCAGAACAACTTCTCCGTCGATCTCCCTTCCTCAGCCTGGTAAAGTCCTGCGACATCGAACACACTGTGGGGAAGATCTGCGAACGCTCCTGGAGAGCTCCGAACTCGGGTAAGTAAAAGGAAAGTTTCCTTCACATGCTTGCTTTGCATAATGAATTCCCTACCCGCCGCTATCTTCTGGACCGTCTGAAGCTCCTGGATGGCCTTGTGGGCTTTGGCCTTGGCATTTTTTGCATTCTCAAGGGCCTTTGCAAGCTCAGAACCTTGCGTCTTAGAGTCACGCTCCAAGGACTCGTATTTTTTGATGAAATCCTGGAGCTCTTGCTGCACCTCGCCGACTCAAGCCTCTTGCTTCTCGCGCTCGGTGCGCTCCTTGGCCACTTAGTCTTCGGCCTCGGACAGCGCCTCCTTCAGGGACGCCACTTCGGTCGTGGCCCCTAGAAAAATTCATGATGATCCTGTGACTTAACAACCACATTCTTTTTTATTCCTTATCAATATACGGACGGGTATTACTTACCTTTGTTCTCTTCGAGCTGCCTCTTGGTAAGGCTGAGCTCTTTTTCGGACTGCTCAAGGTCCCGCTTCAGTGCGGAGACCTCTGCAGTGCGAGCGACAGTGGCCAACAGTGAAGCCTGGTTATTCACATAAGACATATTCTGATTAGACTCCTGTGATTATAATTTGATCTCTGTTCGGCCTTTCTTCGTGAACGCCAAACAGAGCATCAGGGGCTACTATCTATGCTATAACATTTTCTTATAAATTGATTACTTACCCCAAAGCCTATCAGGAGGTTGGCACAGGCTTTAGTTAGTCCGCTTTTAGCAGACTGAACCTTCTCTACCAACGCACTCATGACAGTGCGGTGCTCTTCGTCAATGGAAGCGCCGCGAAGCGCTTCCAGCAAGTTGTCCGGTGCCTCTGGATGGACAGAGCCCATCGGCACAGACGGCTCGCCCCCTTAGTGAGGGGTTGCCTGACAGAGTCCGGAACCACTGGAGGTTCCGGCGCAGTATTCGGCCGGGTGCCGGACTTGCTGCCCCCGTCATTAGGGCCCATGGGAGCCTTGCCTCCCATGCGCTCAGCGTCTGGGAGGTCGCCTTGGGGCGCCCCCAGAACTACCTTCCCTTGGTTTGGTGCCCTTCGGGACAACACCTCGGCGTCGTCCATAGGGCGGGGGGAGGAGGCAGTTGGGAGCAAATCATCTCTGACAGGCCCAGAGACCCATCCGAAGAGGATACATCTAGATGGTCCTTGGGTGGGCTGCATGATCATGTTCGGCACGATAAGAAACAATAAAATGAAATATACCAGAACTGTTATGGTATCTGGATACTCATGACTTTGCCAGGGGCTTGTCCCTGGGCAACCACTCCTCGTCGTTGAACGCGGCCGCGGTGGAGCGGTCCGGATGGAGGGTTATTCCCTTCTTAGACCCTTTGGCCTCCCTGAATGGGGCGCTCTTCCTTTTTTTATCCCCCCGGTTGGATGGGGAGAATTTTCCTCTCCCTCCTCCTCATCTTCGTGGTAGGAGGGCTTCTCGGTGTTATCGCATGAGGATTCTGATACAACCTTGCGTCGGAGACCTTTCCTGGTTCCCGCAGCCTTCTTCTTGGCCTTCTTCTCCAGCGCCTCATAGGGCGCCGGAACCAGCATCTCCGTCAGGAGAGTACTTGCTGGATCTTCGGGCAGTGGGGCCGGACAGTCGATCCGCTCCGCTGTCACGACCCATTCCTGTCAAATAATGTGGAGGCTCAGATCCCTCACATAATTATACTATGGAAAGAGACACCTTATGAGATATAAGGAGCTTACCGGATTAGCAGGGCGCTTTGCGCTGAGTCCGTGGTCGTCGGTAAGGGAAGGAGGTACCTCGGCAGACTTGAACAACACCCTCCAGATGTCCTGGTGCATTGTGTCGAAGAGCTCTCGTAGCGTCTGGTGCCTTACCGAGTCGAACTCCCACATATTGAATGCCCGTCTTTGACACGGGAGGATCCGGCAGAAGAGCATGACCTGGACCATTTTGACAAGCTTGATTTTCTTTCTTATCATGTTTTTAACATAGTTATGGAGTCCGGTCAGCTCCCGATGAACCCCAAGATATGCCCTTCCCTTTCTAGGAGGTTAGCCGCATGGGGATGCCAGATCAGAATTCGGGGGACGCCACCCAGTTGGTGTCGCGCGCCTTGGTGATGTAGAACCACGCCGATTGCCACCCCTTCATGGTCTCCACACAGGAGCCTTCGAGCCAGGTGACGTTGGGCATTTTGCCCACCATGGCGCCTCCGCACACCGCTTGCTTGCCGACCACCACCTTCGGTTTGACATTGAAGGCCTTCAGCCACATGCCGAAGTGGGGCTTGATGCGGAGGAAAGCCTCGCACACGACGATAAATGCCGAGATGTTGAGGATGAAATTGGGGGCCAAATCATGGAAGTCCAGCCCATAGTAGAACATGAGCCCGTGAACAAATGGGTGGAGGGGAAATCCCAGCCCGCAGATGAAATGGGTAAGGAATACAACCCTTTAGTGGGGCTCGGGGGTAGGAACGATCTGCCCCGCGCTTGGGAGCCAGTGCGCGATATCTACGGCCAGGTATCCGGCTTCCCGGAGCTTCGTGATGTCCTCCTCCGTAACGGAGGAGGCCATCCACTTGCCTCCCGCTCCGGCCATGTTCGGAGTGTTTTTGCGGAGAAGATGCGAACTTGGGCGCTGGAGCATCTATTGCGCGAGAATGGATGGGCAGGCAAGAAGAAGGCGTGGGTAAAAAAGAGGAGTCCTTATCCCTTTATAAGGATGGTAGAAACTGCGTGCCTCCCCACTTGCCTGGTAAAACTCGCTTATTCCCAGAGTCGTAATTGATGGTGCGGTTGGGTTACCCACACCCGTATTGATGAGGATCTCGGGATAAGGGGACATGATTTCAGCTTTGACAAGACGTGCCATGAAAACTGCCTCGTAATATGTGCAGTAGCTGGTTGAGAAAAACCAGTTCGAATAATAACCGGGGCCATGGCATGATGTCATATTACGAAAAGTTGTCGGCAGATTAGATTTGTGGAAATATTATACTCTCTACGGTGGTGTGTGGAATTTATTTTGCAGAGCCAGACACTATCCTTGTGTTCAAAATCTTCTATGGAGTATTCGGAGGAGGAACCAGCCTTGCAATGCCGAAGATAATCTGCGTGCCAGACTCATCGTCATTGAAGCCTGGTTCAGGGGCTACTGAGGGAGTCCTGGATTAGGGGGTCGTTGAATAGCCAGACTGTATCCCTTGGCTGGACTGTTGGACTATGAAGATACAAGATTGAAGACTGCGTCCCGTGTCCGGGTGGGACTCTCCTTTGCGTGGAAGGCAAGCTTGGCAATTCGGATATGTTGATCTCCTCCCTTGTAACCGACTCTGTGTAACCCTAGCCCCTCCGGTGTCTATATAAACCAGAGGGTTTAATCCATAGGACAACAACAATCATACCATACGCTAGCTCCTAGGGTTTGGCCTCTCCTATCTCGTGGTAGATAAACTCTTGTAATACTCATATCATCAAGATCAATCAAGTAGGAAGTAGGGTATTACCTCCATCGAGAGGGCCCGAACCTGGGTAAACATTGTGTCCCCCGCCTCCTGTTACCATCCTCCTTAGACGCATAGTTCGGGACCCCCTACCCGAGATCCGCCGGTTTTGACACCGACAGCCCGGGTCAGCGAGGTTCAGCAAGAGCTTCAGGATGCCACCAAGAAGTACGAGTCCCTGGAGCATGATTCGAAGACGCAGGCGTCCGAACTTGCGAAGCCCGCTAGAGTGCACAAGAGGCTCGAGCCGAGGGCCAGAGCGCCCCGCAGGACCTCCAGGAGGCTAAGAAGATTGCGGCGGGAAAGGATTTCATTATGCAAAATGAGTATGTGAAGGAAACACTCCTTTTACTTACCTGAATTTGGAGCTCTACAGGGGCGTTTACGGATTTGCCGTGCAGCATATCCGATGCGGCTGAATTCTATAGAAGGAGGAATGTAGTTCGATGGAGAAGCTGTTCTGGTCTCAATATCTTTGACTAGAACATCCAGTATCCTCCAGCGACCAGCTGAAACAGTTGGTCGAGCTACACAAGGCGGCCGAGCTGGCCATGAGGGGCCTGATAGTCCGGCTATGGCCTGCCAAGATGGTACCCAGCAGCTACTTCAGGCTGGTGAAGCGGCTTTTTAGTGCCTGTCCGCGGCTTCAGGTCGTAAAGTGGACGGTGTGTATTGAGGGTGCCCGGATGGCCTTTGCTCGTTGCAAGATGTGGTGGGCGAATATGGACGCCGTCGAGCTGACCAAGGGGCCGCCGAAGGGCAAGGAGCACCGTACGCCCGAGCGCTATTTTGCGGATGTCCTAGAGGTGTCTCGCATTGTAGCCACGCAGTGCGGGCAGGACATTATTTTCGAATGAATGCACTCATATTGTGTCTTGTATGCTGACAACAAATCCGCTTTGTGATCTAATTTATGTTTTGATTGTGTCCTCCTGTGCGGCCGTGTTATTTGAAATCTGAGGGTTGGCCAGTCGTTGGCTTCTGCCCTCATGTAGGTAGTACGGAGGTGTTCGGGATGGTATCTAAACAATCTTGATCCAAATATATGGTCCATGAAGGAGTTGTTTAGCGCGACGAACCAGGCAACCAGACTATACGGCTTGAACACCCTTACTTAGCCATAGGAGTTTTATAATAAAACATAGGCGCAGCCCCTGGTATACGAACCAGGGTGCTGTCAGCGTCTGATCGGGAACTACCGATCCTTCATGAAATGCAGAAAAATCTCCAACGATATGGACCTCCGAACAGCTGACTGGCTCTTGCCGCATCATGACAGTCAGTTTTCGGCTTTCTCTACTGAGGTGCTCATCCGATTTAGACCAAGGCACAATCGCAGTAGTTCTCCCTTTACTACCCTAGCCAATGTAGCGGAATGTATTATAGCAGGCACATGAGCTAGGAAACCTAACTATTTTCCAAAGACATGATTCGGAGCCAATGCATATAATGCTAATTCGGGGTGTCGAACTATACTTACAAGAAGTGTTCGGACTTTTGTTGCCGTAATGTGGGGTGCTATAAAGCCCCTGGCAAACATCAAAATGTACCAAAGTGTACGGGTGCTACCTGATGGGGTTATCCACAGGGAAACTGAAAAAATAATGCAAAGAGAGAAGGAAAATAGAAAAGATGTAAAGGTAAAAAGCTGGGATCCTACAGCTCCTGCTACAAACTGTTTTCACTATAATGTAATTAGTACGTCAAGGCGCATTGATACAAGTAGTGCAATAAGCAACATGCTATTCAACATGTCGAAACCAGGGAAGAGCTGCATGTGGGTCCTGGAAGACAGGTAGAGTTATCATTAACGGAATCACCAAAAAAGTCCCCGTATGTCTGTGCTCCTCGCCATCTTGGTGTGTTTGTCCTTCAAGAGGAGTGATAACTAGACCACCCGATGGGGTCTGTGGGATTAAAACCTGAAATAAAACAAGCAAAAGTGAAAGTATGTGTGCATCCAATGTCGGTTGAGCCGTGCCGTGGATCACGAGCTAGCTATGCCTCCGTCGATGCCCATGGAATTTTGAGTGCGTAGTTATGTATGTGCGGCATGCAGGCCACCGCTTGATCGGGACAAAGACGGAGGCCGGATTGCTAGTCGAGCTCCTAACGAGCCGAGCTCTCCTACTGCAGAGTACTCTGGACCCTCTTAAGAGTATCCGAGGGCTCGGCAGCCGAATGAAGGTTCTTCTTGAGAAGGCCGCTTTGTACTTCTGCTGCTAGGGCAGTTGTTTGCTCTTTTGTGTGGAGAGAGTGTTCCGTATTGCCATTGACTGTTATGAAGCCGCATGGGCCGGGCATCTTGAGCTTGAGATAAGCATAGTGCGGTACTACGTTGAATCGAGCAAACACAGTTCGTCCGAGCAGTGCATGATAGCCGCTACGGAATGGGACGATATCGAAGACTAACTCCTCGCTTCGGAAGTTGTCCGGAGATCCGGAGACAACCTCTAATGTGATTGAGCCCGTACAACTGGCCTCTACGCCTGGAATGACTCCTTTAAAGGTGGTCTTTGTAGGCTTGATCCTTGATGGGTTAATGCCCATTTTCGCATTGTATCCTAACAGAGCAGATTGAGGCTGCTACCGCCATCCATAAGGACGCGAGTTAGGTGGAACCCATCAATTATCGGGTCTAAGATCAGTGCTGCTGAGCCTCCATGATGGATACTGGTCGGGTGATCCCGGCGATCAAAGGTCGCATGACGACCATGGATTGAATTTTGGGGCGACTGGCTCTATCGCGTAGACGTCTCTGAGCGCACGCTTGCGCTCCCTCTTGGGGATGCGGGTAGCATATATCATGTTCACCGTTTTTTGACATGAGGGGGAAACTTCTTCTGTCCCCCTATGTTCAGTTGTCGTGGCTCTTTGTCATCGTCCTCGCATTGCGATCCCTTTTCCCTGTTCTCGGTGTTTAATTTGCCGACCTCTTTGAAAACCCAACACTCTCTATTTGTATGATTAGGAGGCTTGTTGGGGGTGCCGTGAATCTAGCACGGAAGATCAAGTATGCGGTCTAAGCTAGATGGGTCCGAATTGTTCTTTTGGAATGGCCTCTTCCGCTGACCGGACTTAGAGCCACTGAATCCGGCATTGACCGACGTATCATCGGTGTTTTCACTGTTGTTTTGGCGCTTGTATCTATTGCGTCGAGACTTGTCTTTGTTGCTTTTAACTTCAGGGGTGCCGGCGTTGCTTGCATTGTTTTTTCTATGGGCCAACCAACTGTCCTCGCCCGCACAAAAGAGGGTCATGAGTGCCGTGAGGGCTGCCATGGATTTTGGCTTTTCTTGGCCGAGGTAGCGAGCGAGCAATTCGTCATGGATGCTATGCTTAAAAGCTGCTAGAGCTTCGGCGTCCAGACAGTCGACAATTTGGTTCTTTTTAGTTAAGAACCTTGCCCAGAATTTCCCGACGGACTCTCCGGGCTATTGAACTATATGGCTTAAGTGATCAGCGTCCGGAGGTCGAACATATGTACCTTGGAAGTTATCAAGGAAAGCCTCTTCCAAGTCCTCCCAGCTGCCAATGGAATTTTCAGGCAGACTGTTTAGCCAATGCCGAGCTGGCCCTTTGAGTTTTAGAGCGAGGTATTTTATGGCATGGAGGTCATCTCCGCGAGCCATATGGATGTGGAGAATGAAGTCCTCGATCCATACCGCGGGGTCCATGGTTCCATCATATGATTCTATGTTCACGGGCTTGAATCCTTCTGAGAATTTGTGATCTAGGACATCATCCGTGAAGCAATGAGGATGTGCGGGGCCTCTGTATCGGGCCGTATCGTGGCATGGCTCTAATAGAGTCCATCTGCGGTATTCAGCCCGCCCATGACTAGGTTTGTCATGTCCGGATAGGTGGCCGTTGTCGTGTGTCGAGGCGCGTCCTTGCGATCGGTAGATTGATATGGTGTGTCCTGCTTTATTGTTCAGGTTCTGCCGAAGGTCATATGTATGGCCGTGGGCTAATTTTCCTCTGCCTGAGTGCTGAGGCGGGGCGGGCTAGTGTTCGACGTGAGTTGTCATTTCATCCCGACCACGTGGTGGTCGGTCGGCCGTATTATGCGATGGCGATATGTACTCCGGCGCCTCCTTGTCAAACTGAGGTAGCAATTTGCACTTTGGGTAGCTTTTGGTTGGGCGCTTGGGGCCGTTTTCTTTGGCTGCTATGACATCCATCCATTTGTCATTGAGCAGATCCTGATCAGCTTGAAGCTGCTGCTGCTTCTTTTTCAGGCTCCTTGCCGTGGCAATTAGCTGGCGCTTCAAAAGCGCTCCTGCTCAAGAGGTTCCTCAGGCACGATGAAATCTTCGATGCCGATGCTCACCTCATCTTTGAGAGCAGGAGGTAATTATCGTCCGCCGAATCTTCGTGCTTGGCCTATTTAACAGGGCTAACCTGCTCATCTTCTCGTTCATCTTGTTCGTTTGCCTTATCGACGGGGTCTTCATTGTCTTCGGCACCTTCCGGAGTGTCATCTTCTCCTGTGTCGGTGTTGCTGTCTTTACTGCAGCGTGACTTAGAGAGGCGCCACTGACGACGTCGCTTTGACTGTATTTCGGAAGGTTTATCCTCAACTTGGTCTTCCTTATCATCGTTGTTGTGCTCCTTTGGTGCATCCACCATGTATACGTCATACGAGGAAGTGGCGATCTGATACGTCTCCAACGTATCTATAACTTTTGATTGTTACATGCTATTATATTATCAACCTTGGATGTTTTATGTGCATTTATATGCTATTTTATATGATTTTTGGGACTAACCTATTAACCTAGAGCCCAGTGCCAGTTTCTCTTTTTTCCTTGTTTTAGAGTATCACAGAAAAGGAAAATCAAACAGAGCCAAATTGACCTAAAACTTCACGAAACTTATTTTTGGACCAGAAGAAGCCCACGGAGTATCGGAGTTGGACCAGGAGAGTCCCGGGCTATGCACGAGGGTGGGGGCGCGCCCACCCCCCTGGGCGCGCCCCCTACCTCATGGACAGCTCGGAGGTCCACCGACGTACTTCTTCCTCCCATATATATTCATATACCCTAAAAACTTTGGGGAGCACAATAGATCGGGAGTTATGCCGCCAGAAGCCTCCGTAGCCACCGAAAACAATCTTGACCCGTTCCGGCACCCTGCCATAGGGGGGAATCCCTCTCCGATGGCCATCTTCATCATCCCGGTGCTCTCCATGACAAGGAGGGAGTAGTTCTCCGTCGGGGCTGAGGGTATGTACCAGTAGCTATGTGTTTGATCTCTCTCTCTCTCTCTCTCGTGTTCTTGAGGTGACACGATCTTGATGTATCACGAGCTTTGCTATTATAGTTGGATCTTATGATGTTTCCCCCCCTCTACTCTCATGTAATGGATTGAGTTTTCCCTTTGAAGTTATCTTATCGGATTCAGTATTTAATGATTTGAGAACACTTGATGTATGTCTTGCCGTGCGTATCTGTGGTGACAATGGGATATCATGTGATTCACTTGATGTATGTTTTGGTGATCAACTTGCGGGTTCCGCCCATGAACCTACGCATAGGGGTTGGCTCACGTTTTCGTCGTGATTCTTCGGAAGAAACTTTGGGACACTCTTTGAGGTTCTATGTGTTGGTTGAATAGATGAATCTGAGATTGTGTGACGCATATCGTATAATCATACCCACGGACACTTGAGGTGACATTGGAGTATCTAGGTGACATTAGGGTTTTGGTTGATTTGCGTCTTAAGGTGTTATTCTAGTACGAACTCTAGGGCTGTTTGTGACACCTATAGGAATAGCCCAATGGATTGATTGGAAAGAATAACTTTGAGGTGGTTTCGTACCCTACCATAATCTCTTCATTTGTTCTCCGCTATTAATGGCTTTGGAGTGACTCTTTGTTGCATGTTGAGGGATAGTTATGTGATCCAATTATGTTATTATTGTTGAGAGAACTTGCACTAGTGAAAGTATGAACCCTAGGCCTTGTTTCAACGCATTGCAATACCGTTTGTGCTCACTTTTATCATTAGTTACCTTGCTGTTTTTATATTTTCAGATTACAAAAACCTTTATCTATCATCCATATACCACTTGTATCACCATCTCTTCGCCGAACTAGTGCACCTATACAATTTACCATTGTATTGGGTGTGTTGGGGACACAAGAGACTCTTTGTTATTTGGTTGCAGGGTTGCTTGAGAGAGACCATCTTCATCCTATGCCTCCTATGGATTGATAAACCTTAGGTCATCCACTTGAGGGAAATTTGCTACTGTCCTACAAACCTCTACACTTGGAGGCCCAACAACGTCTACAAGAAGAAGGTTGTGTAGTAGACATCAAGCTCTTTTCTGGCGCCGTTGTCGGGGAGGTTAGCGCTTTAAGGTATATCTTTAGATCTTGCAATCGAATCTTTTTGTTTCTTGTTTTAGCACTAGTTTAATTTATAAAATAAAACTACAAAAAAATGGAACTAGGGGTACCCCATATGCTTCATCTTTTTAATATCTATCATGAAAATAAGGATTCCGATAATTGTGCTCAAGTGCTAGAGGAAGAATGCATTAGAATATTTGGCACTAAATATTTGAATGATGAGCATGATTGCAATGTTGTTAGTATGAATTCCTTGAATATCTATGATGCTAATGATATGCAAAGCCACAAGCTTGGGGAAGCTATGTTTGATGAAGATGATATTTCTTGTCCCCCAAGTTTTGATGAGCAAATTTATTATGATGAAAGCATGCCTCCTATTTATGATGATTATTGTCACAGCCCTAGAATTGTTTGCAATTAGTGCCACAAGCATCCATGCATCTTATCTAAATTACTTCTTTAATTTGAAATGAGGGATAATAAACCCTAGCAGCACATGAGATTTAACCAGGTTCAAACTTAAATCTTTTCAATGATCCCAAAATGCCCTTTAGAAATGTTCATCATTTTTGAATTGGTCCAGCACCAATGACAAAAATGATGCACATATTTCTAGGCCATCCTGGATTTTGAATTAAATCATATGCTATTTGCAATTGGGCATTTAAAAGCTATATAATATTTTGAATGCTCAATTAATTCTGAACTTAAGTGAGGGCTGTTGGAAATATTCCAACCAGAGCCCACAATTATTTCGAGGGTTTTTGGAACGTTCTAGTATTTTTAATAAGCCCTAAAGTTACAGAAATAATAGAAAGCAGAAAATAGAGGAGAGAGAGAGAACCTACCTGACTTACCTGTCGCGGCCCAGCTGGCCAGCCCACCTGCGCGGCCCAGCCCGCCTGGCCCCTCCCCTGTCGTCTTCCTCCTTGCCAGGAGGACGGGCGCGTGCCCGACGCGCGCGCACTGCCGTGCGCCACCTCATGCTTGACGCCGAGGGCCTGGACGCCTCTGGCGTTACCACGCAGACCCCCTAGACCCCTGGACCGCTCCTCTCTCTCCCTGCCTCGCCTCTCTCGCTCTCTCTCCCGAAGCCGAGAGGAGCTCGTCGCCGCCGTACGCCGTAGACGCGGCCTCCGTGCTCCCCTCGCATCCCCGATGTGTCCACGAGCGTCGCCACGCCATCCTCGTCCTCTCCGTCCAGCCACGCCTCGCTGGAGGCCTTGCATCGACGCCATCTTCATCGTCTTCGTCGCCGGCGACCGGAGATGCCTCTCGCCGCCCCGCTCGCTCCGGTGCTTCCCCGAGCACGCCGAGGACACCTCTGCACCCGCCGTGAGCTCCTCTACCGAACCCCTCTCTCCCCACCATCGTTCTCCTCCTCTAGGCCCGCTGCCCACCGGAGCCGATAGCTCCTCGCCGCCGGCCATGCCACCACCGCGGCTACGGCCGCGCAAGCTCGCCTCCGAGCACATCAACGCACTCAGGGAGTCTCCAGGACCTCGAATCACCCGCCCGTCAGGCCTGCCCTGCACCATAGCCGCAAACCCCGCACTCACCCGAACTCCGGCACCGCCGCGAGCTCACTTCCGGCGAGCTCCGTCCACCCCATGGCCCCCACCTGCTTAGTTAGATGCGCGCGAGCGCCAGCCACCCTCAGCACCCATCCAGGCGTCGAATGGACGCCGGAGCCGCAATTCCGACGTGCCTCCGCCGTCGGCTGTGGTCGTCGCCGGCCATGCTCCGGCGAGTGTCGACGTGGCCATCATTAGATGCTAACCCTGCCACCTAAGCAACCCTAATAGCCACTGACAACGGGCCCTACTGCAGGCTCAAACCCAGTCAGCATTGGGTTTGACCGGGTTTAGCCCCTGTGTCACTGATGCGCGGGCCCGCCCTGTTAATCTTTAATTAGTTTTAGGTTAGTGCTAACTGACTTAGATTAATTAGTATAGTCACTGACCAGTGGGCCCAGGCCCTAATTAACCTAGGTTAGTGCTAACCTAACACTAACTAACTCTGTTAGTTAGTTGTTTCATCGACATGTGGGTCCCAGCCGTCAAGTTTGACCTGGGCTGGCGCCTTTGACCTGCTGACGTCACCCCAACGTCATGCTGACACAATAACTCTTTTTCTGGACTTATTCTTTCACAGGAAATTCCAAAAAATGTTTTAAACTTCTAAAAATCATACAAAATCAACCGTAGCTCAGAATGAAATAAATTATATATGAAAAATGATCATAAAAATCCAATCTATCCATCTGTACTAGTTTCATGCATGTTTAAACAATTTAACTTGTTGTTTAGTGCAAAACATGATAAAGCACTATTTAAGATCACAAATGAGTTTGAACTTTGAATCTTTGGTTCAAAATAGCTCAAACCCATCTGTTTGTAGTTGCATTAGCCCAACACACTCATTTTACCATGTCATGATCATGCATCATATTGTGGATTGCATTGATTGTGTTTCTTTCTCTGTTGCCGGTATTTGTCCCCTCTCAGTAGACGTTGCTACGACGAAGTGATCATTGACACCGATGAAGAGTTATACTATCTTCAAAAGTGCCAGGCAAGCAAAACCCCCTTGTTCATTCCAATACAATCCCACTCTCTCGCTCCTGCTCTCTTTTACTGCATTAGGACAACAACAATTCATCTATTACTTGCTGCGGTAGTTGAACCCCTTATCCTCCGCATGACCTGTCATTGCCACAGTAAATAGATGAAACCCACTAGCATGAGTTGGAGTTGTTTGAGCCCTGATGTGCCTACTCATTCATGCTTGTTTGTCATGCCTGCTATTGCATAGAATTGTGTCAGGTCTGATTCATCAGGGATGAATCGGAGGTGTGTGAACATGTCCTACTGTTGAGAGCTAAGTGTGTGAACATGATTTGGTAAAGGTATCGATGAGAGGCCATGTAGGAGTACATGGTGGGTTGTTTCATTGAAGCCGTCCTTAGGAACTGAGTTCTGTGTTTGTGATCCACGAAACAACTACTACCACACATTGGGCCCTGAAATATGACCTCACTCGACTTACTGACCCCTCTCGTCCTCTATCCTGGAGTTGGAACTAGTTTCTGGTGTTTATAGGATATGTGTTGGCGGCTGTGCGTAGCGCTAACCCTAGGGGTGGGCTATGATGCGATAGATACACCATGGCACGGTGTACCGGGCGCCCGTTTGGTGTCTCGGGAACCCTGCACACATCGTTTGGGGTTGTGAGCGAAACTCCGGCCAGATCTCCTTGCGGATGGAACCCGAATAGGCGATAAACTTGGACTAGAGACTTGTGCGGTTAGTCGGGTCGTGGTCTACACCCACGTCGGTTTTTGCTTGAAGTCTGCCGAGCACATGTCGTGTGCGGACGCTAAGTGGTGGAAACATGTGTGACGAAGTACACCCCTGCGGGGTTATAAATGATCTATTCGAATAGCCGTGTCTACGGTAAAGGACTTCTGGGTTGCCTATAACAGTTCATAAACAAGTGAAAGTGGATACTCTAAAATGCGCAAGATAAGCGTGAGTGCTATGGATGGCGTTCTTGTAGGGAGACGGGAGCGGATCCATAGTGGTGTATTGATATGGTGAATATGTGGACTCGTGTGCGCCACCTCAAAAGAGTTACTTGCAGTCGTAGTTTAAGATAGCCACCGAGTCAAGGCTGGCTTGCTGCAGTTAAACTCCACCACCCCCCTTTGTTGATACCAATGCATATGTAGCTAGTTCTGATGTAAGTCTTGCTGAGTACTTTTGTACTCATGTTTGCTTAATTTATGTTTTGCAGAGAGACTTCAGTCTCGCTAGTAGTATCGCGTGGACTTCGATGTTTAGCTTGAGACCCATGTTTGTAATATCTCGCTCCTCGGAGCCTAATGAATAAATAATTGAGTCGTAGAGTTATGTTGCGATGCCATGTTGTATTTACACCTATCGAGCATATTGTGTGTATGATTGAAATGCTTGGTATGTGTGGGATCCGACAATCTAGTTGTTTATCCTTGGCAGCCTCTCTTATGGGGAAATGTAGTCTAGTGCTTCCATGAGCCATAGTAGTCCGCTACAACCCGGTTCACCGGAGTCCTGCTAGCCCAGCACTACTGCTCAGGACACTTGACTGGCCGGCATGTGTTTCACTTCGTTCCTATGTCTGTCCCTTCGGGGAAATGTCACGCGGTGACATCAGGAGTCCTGCCTAGCCTGCTATAGCCCGGGTTCCCCGGAGTCCTGTTAGCCCAGTGCTACAGCCCGGATTCACACGCTATTGACCGACATGCTCGATGTGATTCATGTATGCCTGTCCCCATAGGTCTGTGCCGCTTTGGGTCCACGACTAGCCATGTCGGCCCGGGTTCTCTGTCATATGGATGCTAGCGACACTATCATATACGTGAGCCAAAAGGCGCAAACAGTCCCGGGCCATGGTAAGGCGACACCATGGGAATACCGTGCGTGAGGCCACAAAGTGATATGAGGTGTTACCGGCTAGATCGATGTGACTTGGAGTCGGGGTCCTGACAGTTATATTGATGAAAGTGGGTTTGGAGAGGTCATGACTTTATTTCATGATGAATCCACTATTCCGGAAGAGGTTCCAATTGATTATGAGAACAAAGTTGCTATCTATGATGATTATTATGATGAATTTTATGCTATAAATAATAATGATATCCTCGAAACTTGTCATCATGATTTTAGTTTTCAATTGGATTATGCCTCACATGATAATTATTTTGTTGAGTTTGCTCCCAATATTATTCACGAGAAGAATCTTGCTTATGTGGAAAGTAGTAAATTTTCTATGCTTGTAGATCATGAAAAGAATGCTTTAGGTGCTGGTTATATTGTTGAATTCATTCTTGATGCTACTGAAAATTATTATGAGGGAGGAACTTATGCTTGTAGGAATTGCAATAATATCAAGTTTCCTCTCTATGTGCTTAAAGTTTTGAAGCTATGCTTGTTTTACCTTCCTATGCTAGTTGATTCTTGTTCCCACAAGTTGTTTGTGCACAAAATCCCTATGCATAGGAAGTGGGTTAGACTTAAATGTGCTAGTCATATTCTTCATGATGCTCTCTTTATGTTTCAATTCTTATCTTTTATGTGAGCATCGTTGAAATCATCATGCCTAGCTAGGGGCGTTAAACGATAGCGCCTGTTGGGAGGCAACCCAATTTTATTCTTGTTCTTTGCTTTTTGCTCCTGTTTAGTAATAAATTAATAATCTATCCTCTGTTATGATTGTGTTTTTTATATTTTAATTAGTGTTTGTGCCAAGTAGAACCGTTGGGAAGACTTGGGGACATTCTTGTTGATCTTGCTGTAAAAAACAGAAACTTTAGCGCTCACGAGAATTGCTGCCATTTTTATTGGAGAGTCCTATTTAGTTAATTCTATTTGCATATGATTAATATATAAATTCCTCATGTCCATAAATTTATTTTAGAATTTTTGGGGTGCCAGAAGTTTGCGTTTGATCCAGATTACTATAGACTGATCTGCTTTTGACAGATTCTGTTTTTCGTGTGTTGTTTGCTTATTTTAATGAATCTACGGCTAGTAAAAGAGTTTATAAACCATAGAGAAGTTGTAATATAGTAGGTTTAACACCAATGTAAATAAAGAATGAGTTCATTACAGTACCTTGAAGTGGTGTTTTGTTTTCTTTCGCTAATGGAGCTTACGAGTTTTCTGTTAAGTTTTGTGTTGTGAAATTTTCAAGTTTTGGGTAAATATTAGATGCACTATGGAATAAGGATTGGCAAGAGCCTAAGCTTGGGGATGCCCCGGAAGGCATCCCCTCTTTCGTCTTCGTTCATCGGTAACTTTACTTGGAGCTATATTTTTATTAACCACATGATATGTGTTTTGCTTGGAGCGTCAATTTGTTTTGTTAGGATTTCCTTCCTGTTATTTAGAACGATGTTTTTCATCTTTTATTTCAATAAAAGAGGCATTGATAGCCTTTACTATGCCTATTTTACAAGTCTTCATGTTGCTGTTTGAAAACAGAAAGTTTACCGTTGTTGCAATAATTCCCTAGAAAAGTCAGAATGTGATAAAATGTTGAAATCTTTTGCATATTAAGATCTGATAAATTTACTACAGTGGGAATTTTCTTTCATAATTTTTGGAGCAAGGGAAGTATAAATCTTGCTGCACTCTTTACAGACTGTCCTGTTTAGGCAGATTGCTGTTATGTTTGCATTGTTTGCATATGTTTGCTTCTTTAATGATTCTATTTGAGGATAGGACTATTAAATATGCAGAGGCATTTAGTATGCAATGTTGAATAATAATTTTACTGATTTGCTACAGTAGAGTATGATAAGGTTTTTGCAATGGTTTATACTAACTTATCTCACGAGTTCTTGTTGAGTTTTGTGTGGATGAAGCTTTTGAGATTTAGGGAGACCGTGATATGAGAGCAATTAAGGAGACACAAAAGCTCAAGCTTGGGGATGCCCAAGGCATCCCAAGATAATATTTCAAGAAGTCTCAAGCGTCTGTGCTTGGGGATGCCCCGGTTGGCATCCCACCTTTCTTCTTTAACAACTATCGGTTAGTTTCGGTTGATCCTAAGTTTTTGCTTCTTCACATGATGTTTGCCATTCTTAGAATGCCATTTTATTTTGCTTTGCTTGATGTTTGAATAAAATACCAAGATGTGAAATTATTAAATGTTAGAGAGTCTTCACATAGTTGCATAATTATTTGACTACTCATTAATCTTCACTAATATCTTTCGGAGTAGTTTGTTGTTGCTCTAGTGCTTCACTTATATCTTTTTAGAGCACGGTGGTGGTTTTATTTTTTAGAAATAGATGAAATCTCATGCGTCACTTATATTATTTTGAGAGTCTTTAGAACAGCATGGTAATTTGCTTTGGTTATGAAACTAGTCCTAATATGATAGGCATCCAAGTGGGATATAATAAAAACTTTCATATAAAGTGCATTGAATACTATGAGAAGTTTGATACTTGATGATTGTTTTGAGATATGAAGATAGTGATATTAGAGTCATGCTAGTTGAGTAGTTGTGAATTTGAGAAATACTTGTGTTTAAGTTTGTGATTCCCGTAGCATGCACATATGGTCAACCGTTATGTGACGAAGTCGGAGCATGATTTATTTGTTGATTGTCTTCCTTATGAGTGGCGGTCGGGGACGAGTGATGGTCTTTTCCTACCAATCTATCCCCCTAGGAGCATGCGCATAGTACTTTGTTTCGATAACTAATAGATTTTTGCAATAAGTATGTGAGTTCTTTATGACTAATGTCGAGTCCATGGATTATACGCACTCTCACCCTTCCACCATTGCTAGCCTCTCTAGTACCGCGCAACTTTCGCCGGTACCTTAAACCCACCATATACCTTCCTCAAAACAGCCATCATACCTACCTATTATGGCATTTCCATAGCCATTCCAAGATATATTGCCATGCAACTTTCCACCGTTCTGCTTATTATGACACACTCCATCATTGTCATACTGCTTTGCATGATCATGTAGTTGACATCGTATTTGTGGCAAAGCCACCATTCATAATTCTTCCATACATGTCACTCTTGAATCATTGCATATCCCGGTACACCGCCGGAGGCATTCATATAGAGTCATATTTTGTTCTAAGTATCGAGTTGTAATTCTTGAGTTGTAAGCAAATGAAAGTGTGATGATCACCATTATTAGAGCATTGTCCCAATGAGGAAAGGATGATGGAGACTATGATTCCCCCACAAGTCGAGATGATACTCTGGACGAAAATAAATAAATAAAAGAGGCCAAAGAAGCCCAAATAAAAAAATAGAAAAGAGGCCATAAAAAAGGAGAAGGCCCAAATAAAAAAATAAAAAATGAGAGAAAAAGAGAGAAGGGGCAATGCTACTATCCTTTTACCACACTTGTTCTCCAAAGTAGCACCATGATCTTCATGATAGAGTCTCCTATGTTGTCACTTGCATATACTAGTGGGAATCTTTCATTATAGAACTTGTCTTGTATATTCCAATGATGGGCTTCCTCAAAATGCCCTAGGTCTTCATGAGCAAGCGAGTTGGATGCACACCCACTAGTTTCTTTTGATGAGCTTTCATACACTTATAGCTCTAGTGCATCCATTGCATGGCATTCCCTACTCACTCACATTGACATCTATTGATGGGCATCTCCATAGACCGTTGATACGCCTAGTTGATGTGAGACTATCTTCTCCTTTTTGTCTTCTCCACAACCACCATTCTATTCCACCTATAGTGCTATGTCCATGGCTCACGCTCATGTATTGTGTGAAGATTGAAAAAGTTTGAGAACACCAAAAGTATGAAACAATTGCTTGGCTTGTCATCGGGGTTGTGCATGATTTAAATACGTTGTGTGGTGAAGATGGAGCATAGCCAAACTATATGATTTTGTAGGGATGACTTTCTTTGGCCATGTTATTTTGAGAAGACATGATTACTTTGTTAGTATGCTTGAAGTATTATTATTTTTATGTCAATATTAAACTTTTGTATTGAATCTTATGGATCAGAATATTCCTGCTACAATAAAGAGAACTACATGGATAAGTATGTTAGGTAGCATTCCACATCAAAAATTCTGTTTTTATCATTTACCTACTCGAGGACGAGCAGGAATTAAGCTTGGGGATGCTGATACGTCTCCAACAATATCTATAATTTTTGATTGTTCCATGCTAATATATTATCAACCTTGTATGTTTTATATGCATTTATATGCTATTTTATATGATTTTTGGGACTAACCTATTAACCTAGAGCCCAGTGCCAGTTTCTGTTTTTCCTTGTTTTAGAGTATCGCAGAAAAGGAAAATCAAACTGAGTCCAATTGACCTGAAACTTCACGAAACTTATTTTTGGACCAGAAGAAGCCCACGGAGTATCTGAGTTGGACCAGGAGAGTCCTGGGCTGCCCACGAGGGTGGGGGCGCGCCCACCCCCCTAGGCACACCCCCTGCCTCGTGGACAGCCCGAAGGTCCACCGACGTACTTCTTCCTCCCATATATACCCATATACCCTAAAAACTTCGGTGATCACAATAGATCGGGAGTTTCGCCGCCAGAAGTCTCCGTAGCCATCGAAAACCAATCTAGACCCGTTCCAGCACCCTGTCGGAGGGGGGAATCCCTCTCCGGTGGCCATCTTCATCATCCCGGTGCACTCCATGACGAGGAGGGAGTAGTTCTCCCTCGGGGCTGAGGGTATGTACGAGTAGCTATGTGTTTGATCTCTCTCTCTCTCTCTCTCTCGTGTTCTTGAGGTGATACGATCTTGATGTATCGCGGGCTTTGCTATTATAGTTGGATCTTTTGATGTTTCTCCCCCTCTACAATCTTGTAATGGATTGAGTTTTCCCTTTGAAGTTATCTTATCGGATTGAGTCTTTAACGATTTGAGAACACTTGATGTATGTCTTGCCGTGCGTATCTGTGGTGACAATGGGATATTACGTGATTCACTTGATGTATGTTTTGGTGATTAACTTGCGGGTTCCGCCCATGAACCTACGCATAGGGATTGGCACACGTTTTTGTCGTGATTCTTCGGTAGAAACTTTGGGACGCTCTTTGAGGTTCTATGTGTTGGTTGAATAGATGAATCTGAGATTGTGTGATGCATATCATATAATCATACCCACAGATACTTGAGGTGACATTGGTGTATCTAGGTGACATTAGGGTTTTGGTTGATTTCTGTCTTAAGGTGTTATTCTAGTTCGAACTCCAGGGTTGTTTGTGACACCTATAGGAATAGCCCAACGGATTGATTGGAAAGAATAACTTTGAGGTGGTTTCGTACCCTACCATAATCTCTTTGTTTGTTCTCCGCTATTAGTGGCTTTGGAGTGACTCTTTGTTGCATGTTGAGGGATAGTTATGTGATCCAATTATGTTATTATTGTTGAGAGAATTTGCACTACTAAAAGTATGAACCCTAGGCCTTGTTTCAATGCATTGCAATACCATTTGTGCTCACTTTTATCATTAGTTATCTTGCTTTTTTATATTTTCATATGACAAAAACCTTTATCTATCATCGATATACCACTTGGATCACCATCTCTTCGCCGAACTAGTGCACCTATACAATTTGCCATTGTATTGGGTGTGTTGGGGTCACAAGAGACACTTTGTTATCTGGTCGCAGGGTTGCTTGAGAGAGACTGATGGAGTCTTGGATTAGGGGGTCTCCGGACAGCCGGACTATATCCTTTGGCTGGACTGCTGGACTATGAAGATACAAGATTGAAGACTTCGTCTCGTGTCTGGATGGGACTCTACTTGGCGTGGAAGGCAAGCTATTTAATATGGATATGTATATCTCCTCCTTTGTAACCGACCTTGTGTAACCCTAGCCCTCTCCGGTGTCTATATAAACCGGAGGGTTTTAGTCCGTAGGACACAATAACAATAACATACAATCATACCATAGACTAGCTTCTAGGGTTTAGACTCTCTAATCTCGTGGTATATCTACTCTTGTACTACCCATATCATCAATATTAATTGAGCAGTACGTAGGGTTTTACCTCCATCAAGAGGGCCCGAACCTAGGTAAAACTTTGTGTCCCCTGCCTCCTGTTACCATCCGCCTAGACGCATAGTTCGGGACGCCCTACCCGAGATCCACCGGTTTTGACACCGACATTGGTCCTTTCATTGAGAGTTCCTCTGTGTCATCGCTGTTAGGCTTGATGGCTCCTTCTATCATCGTTAGCGATGTAGTCCAGGGTGAGACTTTTCTCCCCGGACAGATTTTTGTATTCAGCGGCTTTGCACTGTGGGCCAATTTGCTTGGCCATCTGGAGCAGATTGAAAGCTACGCCCCTGGCCATCAGGTCAGGTTTGGAAGCTTAAGCTACACAGTCGATATCCGTGGAGACTTGATCTTCGACGAATTCAAGCCTCTGCCTTGTGCGTCACGCGGTCATGATGAGTACGATTTAGCTCTACCATCCGACAGTGTTCAGGAGATCGCACCGGCAGCCGCTCCAACCCTCAATTCGGAGCCAGTTGCGTCGTCCATGGACGGGTGGATGGACCCCGCCACGGAGGCCTTACCCCCATCGGCGGTCGAGCCGAACATCGACCTTACTCTGCACGAGAGCCGTGTTGACAAACTGCCGGATCTCTCTCCGGCCACAGACTCCGAACCGCCTGCGCCCGTTCCTAGCAAATCCAATTGGGTGCCGATCATGGAGTTTACCTCCACGGATATTTTTCAGCACTCGCCCCTTGGTGACATACTGAACTCATTAAGGTCTCTCCCCTTGTCAGGAGAATCCTGGCCGAACTATGTCCGGTAGGATTGGGATGCGGATGGCGTCAAAATTCACCACCCACCCACCACCCACTTAGTAGCCACTGTCGATGACCTAACCGACACGCTCGACTTCGACTCCGAAGACATCGACGGTATGGACAACGATGCAGGAGACGAACAGGAACCACCACCCATAGGGCACTGGACGCCCACTTCATCACATGACGTATACATGGTGGACACACCAAAAGAAAACGACCACGAGGAACAGAAGGACGCAATGAAGGGTTGTCCCCTCGAGAAGCAGTCAAAGAGGCGGCGTAAGCGCCACTCCAAATCCCGCCTCGGCAGAAACAACGATCATACAGACCCAACGTTAGAGCAGGATGAAGCATCGCCGGACCACGGCAACACGGAGAATCAAACCGAACAACCCGATTCTGTCAAAGATAATAGTCCAGATGACATCACACTGGACAGACACCCGGAGCAACAGAATGCCAGTCAAAGGCTCGTTGCCACCACGAGGAGTCTAAAAAAGCAGAAGCAAAGGCTCAAGGCTGCGCAAGACATACTTAAAATTAGATGGAGTAAAGTACTCAATACAGCAGCGAAGTACGGCGGTAATTGCCCCACGAAGAGCTACCCAAAGCAGAAGTTGCTACCTGAATTCGATGAGGAGACCCTAGATCCCCCGCAACCAAAAATTAAAATGGCCACCTGGCCGGATAGACGACCTCACGACCAACATAGAGCGGCAAACAACGCCACACATAAGCCAATACGCGATCCACGCGAGGGCTCGCGTCAAAAGGACGGCGCAACCAGATCCATCTATGGACCACGCAAGCACGCTCCAGCATATGATGCAACACAACAAACATCCGAACAACACGGTAAACCCAGATATAGGGGTGCCGCACACCCCCTATGTTTCACCGATGAGGTGCTAGACCATGAATTTCTAGAGGGATTCAAACCCGTAAACATAGAGGCATACGACGGAAAAACAGACCCTGGGGTCTAGATTGAGGACTATATCCTCCATATCCATATGGCTCGAGGAGATGATCTCCACGCCATCAAGTACTTACCCCTCAAGCTCAAAGGGCTAGCTCGGCACTGGCTTAAAAGCCTCCCCGAAAACTCCATTGGAAGCTGGGAAGAGCTCGAAGATGCTTTTCGGGCAAATTTTCAAGGGACTTATGTCCGACCTCCGGATGCAGATGATTTGAGTCATATAACTCAATAGCCTGGAGAGTCAGCCCAAAAGCTTTGGAACAGGTTTCTTACTAAAAAGAACCAAATAGCCGACTGTCCGGACGCAGAAGCCTTGGCAGCTTTTAAGCATAGCGTCCGCGACGAATAGCTTGCCAAACACCTCGGCCAAGAAAAGCTGAGAACAATGGCAGCATTAACAATCCTCATGACCCGCTTTTGCGCGGGTGAGGACAGCTGGCTAGCCAGATGCAGCGCCAGCAACCCAAGTACATCCGAAGTTAGAGATGAAAATGGGAAATCACGACGCAGCAAAAATAATAAGCGCCGAAATAAGGAAGACATCTCGAAGAGCACGGCAGTAAACGCTAGATTCAGAAGCTCTCGGCCAGGTCAGCAAAAGCCGCCCCCTAAAGGCGCCAGAGATGAACTGTCCAGCCTGAACAAAATTCTGGACCAAATATGTCAGATCCATAGCACCCCTGGTAAACCCGCTAATCATACCCACAGAGAATGTTGGGTCTTCAAGCAGTCCGGCAAGCTGAACGCCGTACACAAGGGGGAGGATACACCAAGCGAAGACGAGGATGAGCCCCTCAAGCAAGACACTGGGGAACAAAAGAAATTTCCACCAGAAGTCAAAACAGTAAACGTGTTACACGTGATCAAGGGGAGAAATAAAGCGGCACTCCTAGAGAAATATGCCCAAGGGCCTATCACCGCCGAGTCCTGCCACTGGTCGGCTCAACCGATCACTTTTGACCACCGAGATTACTCAGCAAATATCCGGCATGTAGGATGGGCTGCCTTGGTATTAGACCCAACAATTGACGGATACCATTTCACACGAGTCCTGATGGACGGTGGTAGCAGTCTAAACCTGATATATCAGGACACAATCCGCAAAATGGGGATAGACCCAACAAAAATTTGCCACAACAATACTACCTTTAAAGGAGTAACGCCAGGCCCAGGGGCTCACTGCATGGGTTCCTTGCTACTAGAAGTTATATTCGGCTCCCCCGATAACTTCCGTACCGAAAATTTAACCTTCCATATTGCTCCGTTCCAAAGTGGCTATCAAGCACTACTTGGACGCGAAGCTTTCGTCCGCTTTAACGCAATACCGCACTACGCTTCCCTCACGCTTAAGATGCCCGGTCCATGTGGCATCATTACAGTAAATGGAAATATGGAGCGATCCCTGCGCGTCGAAGAGAATGCGGCTGCCTGGGCAGCCGCACACTAAAACGGCCTCACCGACTAAAGTATTCGGGGTCGTCAAGACCACGGACACGGTTAGACGAGTCCGGCGCAGCTGTATGTAATTTCGTACATGTTTGATGGCCACACCCCTATCACAAATACAAGGGGCTCAACGCGCATAGACAAGTGGAAATTTTTACTCATCTTGAATTATACCGTTTTGCACGACAACTTTTCACCTAAGTTCCTCTCTTTTACAGATGACCACCATGCTACACCCGTCCAGGATACGGCACAATGGAGACACAGGCGCAGACGTGTAGCAGGGACCCGTTCCACGGATTCTTTTTAGATTAAGACCCCGCGTCAACCTTTTTTACTGTCTCTTGTTGATACACATCCCTCGGATTCTAAGTACAATTGAGAAGGATGCTGGCGTCTTGGCATATGGCCACGTCAGAATAATGCACGTACCTGAACACCAGGGGCTTCTTACAAAGGGCACTGATTAGGCCCGGTTCATACCATAAAGACATAATACCTTAGGGAGTGTTCGGCGTCGCGAGTTTGGCCCTATATGCATCAGCTCCGAATCATGTCTTTGGTCAAATGTTGGGTTTGCCCGGCTCCTATGTTTTGGTACCTTACATTCCGCTCTATCGGCTAAGGTAGCACTAGGAGAACTACTGCGATTGTGCCCCGGTTCATCCGGATGAGCACCTGAGTAGAGAAAGCCGAAAACTGACTGTCATGATATAGCGTGAGACTGGTCAACCACTCGATGACCTATCGGAATGTTAGAATTCCTCCGCCTTAACGAAGGGCCATTTCTAAGCCAGGCATGTACGCACCCCGAATTCGGGAGAGTGCGGAGCCACCAGGGGCTATATAGTAGCCCCACCGTCAAACTCCTATGGCTAAGTGAAAGTGTTAAAGCATTATAGTCCGGTTGCCTCTTTCGCTGCGCTATCACCTCCTTAATAGGACCAAGAGGTTGGGTTAAGTGTGAACACGCGTCTTCTGCGAACACCTCCGCATTATATGCGTGGGGGCTGAAGCCGACGACTGCAATCTTTCAAGTTATACACATGTATACATAAATGGCCGCACAGGAGGCATCATGTTACTTTCAGGAAAAAGTATAAACACGGCCTTAATAAATTTCATAAAAACATTGTGTTTACAATGGGAATACATGTCACTCAAACATAATATTCTTCGAGCACTGGGCCTCTATCAAACAAGCACCCTCGAGAACCTCTTTGAAATAGTGCTTGGCAGCCACTCGGCCTATGGAAGAACCCTGCGCCACAACAGTGGTAGCATCCATCTCCGCCCAGTATGCTTTAACACGGGCAAGGGCCATCCGCGAGCCTTCTATGCACGCCGACCTCTTCATCGCATTGATGCGCGGCACCGCACCAAGGAACTGCTGCACTAAGCTGAAATAGCTGTTCGGCTTCGGCTTTTCCGGCCATAGCTGATCCATGACAGACCTCATGGCGAGTCCGGACAACCTATTGAGTTCAGCCCATTCGGCTAGCTGATCAGTCAACAGAAGCGGACGCTCTGGAACATTAAATTGCGACCAGAACAGCTTGTCCACTTCACGATCTGTTTGATCTCGGAAGTATTTGGCCGCATCGATAGCGCTCGCCGCCAAGTCCATATATGTGTCTGCTGAACTCCACAGCCGATCCAGAGGGATGTACCGCAGATCTCTGAACTTCCACCGCAGCATAAAGGGCTTCCCAGCCGCAATATCCTCGGCTTCACGCAGCTCCTCCTTCTTCGCTCTCATAGCAGAGCGGGTGTCTTTGTTCGCCATCGTGACCTTTTCAAGGCCAGTTGCCTTCGCTCGGTTTTCTTTTTCAAGGAACTGGCAACGGCAGTGTCTTTTAACTTTACGGCCATCTTGGCCATCTTCTCTTTGCTCTCGCAATGTGCGGCCTTCTCGGCTTTCAACTCTTCGGCCGCCTTCAAAGCAGCCGCACTTCTAATCCTTGCTTGTTCTTTGGCTCGGGCAAGTTCCGCCCGCAGGGTTTCCATGGTGGCAGCTCCATCTGCAATCACAACATATTAAAGATACTGGCATCATGCTGCTCTTACTATGTGACATTCACCAGAAAATACCACTTACCATGTGCCTCATCAAGCCTCTTGTTAAAAAGCTCGATGTCGGCATCCGCCGCATCCAGTTGCCGCTTCAGTTCGGCAAACTCATGAGTCTGGCTAGCCACCGAAGCTCCCATTACCTGCACATTAAAGTGGTATGGTTATTGCCTGGGACTACAATCCTCTGTTTGCTGCCATTCTCGGCGACAACCAGAGTCTCAGGGGCTACTATCTACACAGGGCACACCTAAAAATGTGCGGCACCATCACAAATGTACATCATTTTACGTACCTCAAAGCCCGTCAGTAGACTCATAAAGGCATCATGCAACCCGCTTTTGGCGGATGAAATCCTTTCCATCACCGTACCCATCAATGTACGGTGTTCCTCTGAGATGGCTGCTCGCTCTAACAGCTCTCTCAGTACGTCCGATCGCATACCAGGCGGTGCTGGACTCTTGTGTTTGCTCTCTTTGAGAGTCGGATGCTGGGGACTTCGGGTGACTATAGGATTATCTTCTGGCCTCACCGGATCCGGAGAGGCCCTCCATGACGACACTTCAAGGTCGCCCGCTTCTTGAGCGGAGGAGTCCGGGGGAGGCATTTCGCTCTCCATCATCTCCGGAAGAAGATCCCCCGAAGACGAGCTCTGCTGAGAAGGGCTAAGATCCGAACTGCAAGATAAATACTTCGGTTATTTTCCTCAGAGGTAAGGTAATATATCTTCACTATTAAAGTACTTTTTAATTACTTACAGCCCGTGAGGGCTGATCCCCGCGCGGACTTTGTGCGGCAAGAGCACCCTCCAAGGCAGGACCCTCTGGTGGAGATTTCTTCTCCCGCTTGGAAACCTTGGTTTCCATATCTTCAGAGGTAGTCCTCCTCCTTCCCCGGGGTGAGAGAATGTCATATTCCTCCCCTCGGTTATCCTCCCTCATGGAGGTGCTCGTTCCCTCGGTCGGAATAGGTAGCGGTGGAGGCCCGCTTTTGCCCTCATTATTCCCCCCTTTGTCTTCCTTTGAGGGCTTCGGGCAAGGTGCTAGCTCGAGCATCTTTTCCAGTACCGGATTTTCCAAACCCTTAGGAAGGGGGCCGAACACCAAATCATCTTCGCCTTTGTTATCCAGTCCTGGTCAAAGAGCGATTTCTCAGAATAACGTCATGATAAATGAAAGACGGTGTGTTCGACTGGAGGATAACTTACTTGGTTGGCGGTGCAGTTGCTGCTGAGGCCCACGTCCTCGGTAGTATCCAGACACTCTATCTGGGGTCTGAAGAATGATCTATACATCTCCTCGTGCGTCAGGCCGAGGAAATTCTGAATAGCGCGCGGTCCTTCTGGGTTGAACTCCCACATGCGAAGAGGCCGGCGTTTGCATGGCTGGATTCGTCGAACCAGCGTGACTTGCATTACCATAATCAAACTGAAATCTCCTTCGAAGAGATTTTGAATGCGGCTTTGCAGTACAGGCACATCCTTGGCGGGACCCCAGCTCAGCCCTCCGCTGATCCATGACATCAGTTGTGGTGGAGGGCCTGAGCAGAAAGCAGGAGCAGTCGCCACTTGGCACTTCTGGGAGCTGTGATGTAAAACCACTCCCATTGCCATAATCCGGACACCTCTGGAATAGAACCCTTTGGCCATGGAGCTCCGGCGATCCTGCTTATTAATGCGCCTCCGCACGCTACATGCTGCCCCTCGACCATCTTCGGCTTCACATCAAAGGTCTTGAGCCATAGGCCGAAGTGAGGGGTAATGCGGAGGAAGGCCTCACATACAACAATAAATGATGAGATGTGGAGAAAGGAGTCCGAGGCTAGATCGTGGAAATCTAGCCCGTAATAAAACATCAACCCCCTAACGAAGGGATCCAGAGTGAGGCCTAGACCTCGGAGGAAGTGGGAGATGAACACGACGCCTTCATTGGGTTCAGGAGTAGGGACGACCTGCCCTCGGGAGGGCAGCCGATGCGAAACCTCGGCGGTCAGGTATCTAGCCTCCCTCAACTTCTTGATATCTTCTTCCATAACGGAGGAGGGCATCCACCGGCCTTGAAGGCTAGGTCCGAACATGATTGAAGGTCAGAAGCACCTGACCTGGGCTTTGGGTGTTAGAACTCGAGGCGGGGGAAGGATTCGATTGAGCATGGGAGGGAAAAAAGTAAAAAGCCTTGTCCCTTTATAAAGAGGGTGAATATCAAGCGTCCTCTTCGTAGCCGTTTGGGACCTAGACACGGTTGGGTTACCCATGACCGTATTGATGAGAATCCCGTAATTAGGGGAACACGATCTCTGCTTTGACAAGACGTGTCAAAAACTGCCCCGCGTTATGTGCGGGGCTAGTTAAAGGAAACAGTTTGAATAATCACCGGGCCATGACATAATGTCGTATTGCCAAAACAAGTCAGCAAATTAGATTTTGCGAAAATATTATTCTCTCTACGGTGGTATGTGGAACTTATTTTGCAAGGTCGGACACCATCCTTGTATTCAAATTCTTCCGTGATGTATTCGGAGGAGGAACCCGCCTTGCAATGCCGAAGACAATACTGTGCGCCGGACTCATCGTCATTCAAAGCCCTGTTCAGGGGCTACTGAGGGAGTCCTGGATTAGGGGGTCTCCGGACAGCCGGACTATATCCTTTGGCCGCACTGCTGGACTATGAAGATATAATATTGAAGACTTCGTCTCGTGTCCGGATGGGACTCTACTTGGCGTGGAAGGCAAGCTAGGCAATACGGATATGTATATATCCTCCTTTGTAGCCGACCTTGTGTAACCCTAGCCCTCTCTGGTGTCTATATAAACCGGAGGGTTTTAGTCCATAGGACACAACAACAATAACATATAATCATACCTTAGGCTACCTTCTAGGGTTTAGCCTCTCTGATCTCGTGGTAGATCTACTCTTGTACTACCCATATCATCAATATTAATCGAGCAGTACGTAGGGTTTTACCTCCATCAAGAGGGCCCGAACCTGGGTAAAACTTCGTGTCCCCTGCCTCCTGTTACCATCTGCCTAGACACACAGTTCGGGACCCCCTACCCGAGATCCGCCGGTTTTGACACCGACAGAGACCATCTTCATCCTACGCCTCCTATGGATTGATAAACCTTAGGTCATCCACTTGAGGGAAATTTGCTATTGTCCTACAGACCTCTGCACTTGGAGGCCCAACAACGTCTACAAGAAGAAGGTTGTGTTGCTCCACCGATGTACTCCTTCCTCCTATATATACCTACATACCCCCAAACGATCAAAAAAGGAGCCAAAACCCTAATTCCACCGTCGTAACTTTCTGTATCCACGAGATCCCATCTTGGGGCCTGTTCCGGAGCTCCGCTGGAGGGGGCATCGATCACGGAGGGCTTCTACATCAACACCATAGCCTATCTGATGATGTGTGAGTAGTTTACCTCAGACCTTTGGGTCCATAGTTATTAGCTAGATGGCTTCTTCTATCTTTTTGGATCTCAATATAATGTTCTCCCCCCCTCTCGTGGAGATCTATTCGATGTAATCTTCTTTTGCGGTGTGTTTGTTGAGACCGATGAATTGTGGGTTTATGATCAAGTTTATCTATGAACAATATTTGAATCTTCTCTGAATTCTTTTATGTATGATTGGCTATCTTTGCAAGTCTCTTCGAATTATCAGTTTGGTTTGGCCTACTAGATTGATCTTTCTTGCAATAGGAGAAGTGCTTAGCTTTGGGTTCAATCTTGCGGTGTCCTTTCCCAGTGACAGTAGGGGCAGCAAGGCACGTATTGTATTGTTGCCATCGAGGATAACAAGATGGGTTTTTTTATCATATTGCATGAATTTATCCCTCTACATCATGTCATCTTACTTAAAGCATTACTTTGCTCTTATGAAATTAATACTCTAGATGCATGCTGGATAGTGGTCGATGTGTGGAGTAATAGTAGTAGATGCAGGCAGGAGTCGGTCTACTTGTCTCAGGCGTGATGCCTATATACATGATCATACCTAGATATTCTCATAACTATGCTCAATTTTGTCAATTGCTCAACAGTAATTTTTTCACGCACCATAAAATACTTATGCTCTTGAGAGAAGCCACTAGTGAAACCTATGGCCCCCAGGTCTATCTTCCATCATATTAATCTTCCAACACTTAGTTATTTTCATTGCCTTTTATTTTACTTTGCATCTCTATTATAAAAATACCAAATATATTATCTTATCATATCTATCAGATCTCACTCTCATAAGTGACCGTGTAGGGATTGACAACCCCTTATCGCGTTGGTTGCGAGGATTTATTTGTTTTGTGTAGGTGCGAGAGACTCGCGCGTAGCCTCCTATTGGATTGATACCTTCGTTCTAAAAAACTGAGGGAAATACTTACACTACTTTGCTGCATCACCCTTTCCTCTTCAAGGGAAAACCAACGCAGTGCTCAAGAGGTAGCAAGAAGGATTTCTAGCGCCGTTGCCGGGGAGGTCTACGCAAAAGTCAACATACCAAGTACCCATCACAAACCCTTATCTCCCGCATTACATTATTTGCCATCTGCCTCTCGTTTTCCTCTCCCCCACTTCACCCTTGCCGTTTTATTCGCTCTCTCTCTCTCTATCCTCCCTCTCTTCCTCTTTTTGCCACTCTTTGCCTTTTGCACCTTCTACCGTTATGTCTGAAATTGGGGAAATTATTGTCAATATGGACAATAATAATATCATGAAAAATTCTGATGCTCCTGCTGAAGAACCCCCTATCTTACATACAAAAAAATTCCGTATTGGTAGTGGTAATATTATTGGAAAAGGAGTTATCCAAGATTTCTTTACTTGTGCTGGTGCTTTACCTTCTATGGGTAGTTCTATCCTTCCTAGAACTAGTAGTCTTGCGGACGCTATTGCCATGCTTGTAGTTGAACTTGAAAGACAATTCATGCACATGCACCCTTGCATACAAAGGATTTTCCTAGAATTTTCTAATATTTAGCATTCTTCTGTTAAGCGTGCCGCCACAATCTTCTTGGCTCATGAGTTCAGATTCATAATAAAAAAGTCCAAAGAAATCTTTGCGCATTATAGGGTGGACACTTGCCGTCCCCCCATAGAGGCTATCCTTTTTGATCAAGAAGAAATAATGCGCTTTCAATCTCTAGACTATGTTGCTTTCAATGAAAATCTTAGAAAAAGGGTTCCTACCAATGTTTTAGTTGATAGAATTTCTGAACTTAATGATGATTTGGCCATTCGAAATAATGAACTAGGATATTCTCTTGAGTATAGGCTCACAAAGTTCTGTCAAAGAATGCTTATAATGATGAATTGGTTGTGCAATACGAAGGGCCAAAGGAGGAACCTATACCTCCCAAAGTTGATCTTGGGGACTTTTGTCCCATTAAATTTAGACCTTTTGATTACTTTTTCTTGCCTCAAAGAAAACTTGCTGCCGAACGTAGAGAATATGAAATGAGTTTTAATGATCTATCTTACTATTATGGCAACACCTAAATCTATCCTTGTTTTTTATGCCTAGCTAGGGGCGTTAAACGATAGCGCTTGTTGGGAGGAAACCCAATTTTATTTTTATTCCTTTCTTTTTGACCCTTTTTAGTAATAAATAATTTTTCTAGTCTCTTTTTTGGTTGTGTTTTTTGTGTTTAATTAGTGTTTGTGCCAAGAAGAACCGTTGGGAAGACTTGGGGAAAGTCTTGTTAATCTTGCCATAAAAAACAGAAACTTTAGCGCTCACGAGAACTGCTTCCATTTTATTTGGAAAGTGATATTTAGTTAATTCTTTTTGAAGATGATTAATATATAAATTTCTCACGTCCAGAAATTTATTTTAGAATTTTTGGGGTTCCAGATCTTGCGCTAGCTACAGATTACTACAGACTGTTCTCTTTTTGACAGATTCTGTTTTTTGTGTGTTGTTTGCTTATTTTGATGAATCTATGGCTAGTAAAATAGTTTATAAACCATATAGAAGTTGGAATACAGTAGGTTTAACACCAATATAAATAAAAAATGAGTTCATTACAGTACCTTGAAGTGGTGTTTCATTTTCTTTCGCTAACGGAGCTCACAAGATTTTCTACTTTAAGTTTTGTGTTGTGAAGTTTTCAAGTTTTGGGTATGGATTTAATGGATTATGGAACAAGGAGTGGCAAGAGCCTAAGCTTGGGGATGCCCATGGCACCCCCAAGATAATCTAGGTACACCAAAAAGCCAAAGCTTGGGGATGCCCCGGAAGGCATCCCCTCTTTCGCCTACTTCCATCGGTAACTTTACTTGGAGCTATATTTTTATTGACCACATGATATGTGTTTTGCTTGGAGCGTCTTGTATGATTTGAGTCTTTGCTTTTCAGTTTACCACAATCATATTTTCTGTACACACCTTTTGAGACAGACACACATGATTCGGAAATTGTTAGAATACTCTATGTTCTTCACTTATATCTTTTGAGTTATATAGTTTTTGCTCTAGTGCTTCACTTATATCTTTTAGAGCGCGTCGGTGGATTTGTTTTTATAGAAACTATTGATCTCTCATGCTTCACTTAGATTATTTTGAGAGTCTTAAATAGCATGGTAATTTGCTTAAATAATCCTAATATGCTAGGTATCCAAGATTAGGAAAAACTTTCTTATGAGTGTTTTGGATACTAAGAGAAGTTTGATGCTTGATGATTGTTTTGAGATATGGAGGTAGTGATATTAAATTTGTGCTAGTTGAGTAGTTGTGAATTTGAGAAATACTTGGGTTGAAGTTTACAAGTCCCGTAGCATGCATGTATGGTAAACGTTATGTAACAAATTTGAAACATGAGGTGTTCTTTTGATTGTCCTCCTTATGAGTGGCAGTCGGGGACGAGCAATGGCCTTTTCCTACCAATCTATCCCCCTAGGAGCATGCGTGTAGTTCTTGGTTTTTGATGACTTGTAGATTTTTGCAATAAGTATGTGAGTTCTTTATGACTAATGTTGAGTCCATGGATTATACGCACTCTCACCTTTCCATCATTGCTAGCCTCTTTGATACCGTGCATTGCCCTTTCTCACATTGAGAGTTGGTGCAAACTTCGCCGGTGCATCCAAACCCTGTGATATGATACGCTATTTCACACATAAACCTCCTTATATCTTCCTCAAAACAGCCACCATACCTACCTATTATGGCATTTCCATAGCCATTCCGAGATATATTTCCATGCAACTTTCCACCATCCCGTTTGTCATGACACGTTCATCATTGTCATATTGTTTAGTATGATCATGTAGTTGACATAGTATTTGTGGCAAAGCCACCGTTCATAACTCTTTCATACATGTCACTCTTGGTTCATTGCATATCCCGGTACACCGCCGGAGGCATTCATATAGAGTCATACCTTGTTCTACTATCGAGTTGTAATCATTGAGTTGTAAATAAATAGAAGTGTGATGATCATCATTTAATAGAGCATTGTCCCAATAAAAAAGAGAAAGGCCAAAAAAACAAGAGAAGGCCCCCCAAAAAGGGAGAATGCTACTATCGTTTTTCCACACTTGTGCTTCAAAGTAGCACCATGATCTTCACGATAGAGAGTCTCTTGTTTTGTCACTTTCATACACTAGTGGGAATTTTTCATTATAGAACTTGGCTTGTATATTCCAACAATGGGCCTCCTCAAGCGCCCTAGGTCTTCCTGAGCAAGCAAGTTGGATGCACACCCACTATTTTCTTTTGTTGAGCTTTCATACATTTATAGCTCTAGTGCATCCGTTGTATGGCAATCCCTACTCCTTTCATTAACATCAATCGATGGGCATCTCCATAGCTCATTGATTAGCCTCGTTGATGTGAGACTTTCTCCTTTTTTGTCTTCTCCACATAACCCCCATCATTATACTCTATTCCACCCATAGTGCTATATCCATGGCCCACGCTCATGTATTGCGTGAAGGTTTATAAAGTTTGAGATTACTAAAGTATGAAACAATTGCTTGGCCTGTCATCAAGGTTGTGCATGATGAGAGCATTCTTGTGTGACAAAAATGGAGCATGACTAAATTATATGATTTTGTAGCGATGAACTTTCTTGGCCATGTTATTTTGAGAAGAAATAATTGCTTAGTTAGTATGCTTGAAGTAATATTATTTCTATGGCAATACGAAACTTTTATCTTGAATCTTTCGGATCTGAATAATCATGCCACAATTCAGAAGAATTACATTGAAATTTTGCCTAGTAGCATTACACATCATTCTGTTTTTATCATTTACCTACTCGAGGACGAGCAGGAATTAAGCTTGGGGATGCTTGATACGTCTCCAACGTATCTATAATTTTTGATTGCTCCATGCTATATTATTTTTTGTTTTGGACATTATTGGGCTTTATTATTCACTTTTATATTATATTTGGGACTAACCTATTAACCGGAGGCCCAACCCAGAATTGTTGTTTTTTTGCCTATTTAATTTAGGGTTTCGAAGAAAAGGAATATCAAACGGAGTCCAAACGGAATGAAACCTTCGGGAACATGATTTTTGGAACAAACATGATAAAGGAGACTTGGACCCTACGTCAAGAAACCAATAGGGAAGCCACGTGGTAGGGGGCCGCGCCTACCCCACCCCCAGGCGCGCCCACCACCTTCGTGGGCCCCCTATTGCTCCACCGACGTACTCCTTCCTCCTATATATACCTACGTACCTCCAAACGATCAGAAAAGGAGCCAAAACCCTAATTCCACCGCCATAGCTTTCTGTATCCACGAGATCCCATCTTGGGGCCTATTTTGGAGCTCCGCCAGAGGGGGCATCGATCACGGAGGGTTTCTACATCAACACCATAGCCTCTCCGATGATGTGTGAGTAGTTTACCTCAGACCTTCGGGTCCATAGTTATTAGCTAGATGGCTTCTTCTCTCTATTTGATTATCAATACAATGTTCTCCCCCTCTCTCGTGGAGATCTATTCGATGTAATCTTCTTTTGTGGTGTGTTTGTTGAGACCGATGAATTGTGGGTTTATGATCAAGTTTATCTATGAACAATATTTGAATCTTCTCTGAATTCTTTTATGTATGATTGGTTATCTTTGCAAGTCTCTTCGAATTATCAGTTTGGTTTGGCCTACTAGATTGATCTTTCTTGCAATAGGAGAAGTGCTTAGCTTTGGGTTCAATCTTGCGGTGTCCTTTCCCAGTGACAGTAGGGGCAGCAAGGGACGTATTGTATTGTTGCCATCGAGGAAAACAAGATGGGGTTTTTATCATATTGCATGAATTTATCCCTCTACATCATGTCATCTTGCTTAAAGCGTTAGTCTGTTCTTATGAACTTAATACTCTAGATGCATGCTGGATAGCTGTCGATGTGTAGAGTAATAGTAGTAGATGCAAGCAGGAGTCGGTCTACTTGTCTCGGACGTGATGCCTATATACATGATCATACCTATATATTCTCATAACTATGCTCAATTCTGTCAATTGCTCAACAGTAATTTGTTCACCCACCGTAAAATAGTTATGCTCTTGAGAGAAGCCACTAGTGAAACCTATGGCCCCCGGGTCTATCTTCCATCATAGTAATCTTCCAACACTTAGTTATTTTCATTGCCTTTTATTTTACTTTGCATCTTTATCATAAAAATACCAAAAATATTATCGTATCATATCTATCAGATCTCACTCTCGTAAGTGACCGTGTAGGGATTGACAACCCCTTATCGTGTTGGTTGCGAGGATTTATTTGTTTTGTGTAGGTGCGAGGGACTCGCGCGTAGCCTCCTACTGGATTGATGCCTTGGTTCTCAAACACTGAGGGAAATACTTATGCTACTTTGCTGCATCACCCTTTCCTCTTCAAGGGAAAACCAACGCAGTGCTCAAGAGGTAGCAGTGGGACGTAAAATTCTCCATCGCCAGCCCTTGTTCGAGGCGGATATAGTTCGGCTGTGGATATCGCCCAAAGGATATCGCCCAAAGGTGAGTGTTGGAAGATGTCTGCGGCACTGAATTTGATCATCGATAAACGATCAAGCTCGGTGTCCGCGGGCTCGCGCGGTTCAGAACCTGCGGCCGGAGACGAGTCCGGCGTTCCAGTGGCATAGGCCTCGTGTGAAATTAGGTCCATGTACGGCTCCAACGCCGTGGAATCTGCGGTCTCCGAGGTGGGGTTAATCCTTCCGTATCCGGAAGGCATGGCCTGCTTCGTCTCTAGGGCCAGAGCGGTTATAGGAGCGATCTCCTAGATGCGGCCCGATGACAGATTTAGGTCATGATCATCGGGGTGACGGGGAGCGGCCACCGCGGAATCGAATCCGGCAAAGATCAAGTCTCCACCGATGTCCACGACGTAGTTCAAGCTCCCGAATCTGACCTGATGGCCAGGGGCACAGCTTTCGATCTGGTCCAGATGGCCAAACGAGTTGGCCCGCAGTGCGAAGCTGCCGAACACGAAGATCTGCCTGGGGAGGAAAGTTTCTCCGCACACAATGTCGTTATTGACGATTGAAGGGGCCATCAAACCTTTCAGCGACAGCATAGAGGAACTCTCAATGAAAGCACCAATGTCGGTGTCAAAACCGGCGGATCTCGGTTAGGGGGTACCGAACTATGCGTCTAAGGTTGATGGTAATAGCAGACTAGGGACATGAAGTTTTACCCAGGTTCAGGCCCTCTTGATGGAGGCAATACCCTACATCCTGCTTGATTGATATTGATGAATACGAGTATTACAAGAGTTGATCTACCACGAGATCGTAATGGCTAAACCCTAGAAGTCTAGCCTGTATGACTAAGGTATTGAGTATATCCTTTCCGGACTACACCCTTCGGTTTATATAGACACGGGGGGGGGGGGATCTAGGGTTACATAGAGTCGGTTACATAGAATGGAATCCTCATAGTTATTCGCGAAGCTTGCCTTCCACGCCAAGGAGAGTTTCATCCGGACATGGGTGTAGTCTTCGGTCTTTGTATCTTCACAGCCCATCAGTCCGGCCCATAGATAACAGGTCGGACGCCTGAGGAACCCTTAGTCTAGGACTCCCTCACCTGTTGCTCGCCAAAATTCTACATTGTAGACGAGAAAGGAGGCGGTTGAGAAAATGAACCACCCAAATTTTTTTGTGCAGTTCAACTGAAATGGAGCATCCCTGGCGTACAGACTGATTAAGTGCCAGATGAATATACGCGTCAACCAACTTGTCTAGAATCTTTAGACTCCATGCCATACAGTTCGCTGCCATATCTGCCGATAACCAAAAGGCACAAGTTGGGACCAAAGACTGGACTACGTTTTTCTGGGCTATGCGCCAAGCAATATTTTTGGCGTTCACTCTCCTAATACTTGGAGTTTGACAACTGGTTGACGCCGGTTGATACTCGAATGAATATAGGCACTTCTTCTTGTCAACATCGATGCTTGTCTAAGTGAACTTTCGAGTACATAGCAGCAGCATAAGTACCTGTCCATCTGATCTTTTTGTGCAGTTCTACTGAAATCACCCAATGTAATGATTTGCCTGCGAGTTCAGGCTCCAAGTTACTCCTTTATGAAATCAGCAAATAGTAGCACAATACCAAATTACCAATACATATGACAAGCACAATAATCAGGGTAAAGACCAGTACCAACCTGTGTGAGGTAGCATATCAATTACTATTTCCTTTGACTGGAAGCCGAGATAAGCCAAGCAACTGACAATAAAGGAAGAATGCAAGCCTAGATTAGCGACTGACAGGGAAGGAAGGAAGTTGTCGAGGCAATGAAACACCCAAAGTTTTTGTGCAGTTCCACCAAAATTATCTTAATGGGTAAAGTTACTATAATAGTGGGACTAGTTGATGAAACATACACTAACAAATAGAAGCACCCTCATTATCTTAATGGGTAAAGTTAGCAACATAGTAGTCTTGCTTAAAGAGAGGTATTTGTTTAGTTAATCAGTAACAATTAGCTCAACACTCAAAGCATTGCCATGTATCATAGGTTGCAAAACTTTAACATGCAAAGATAACGAAGTTTCTCATGACAGTAGCACGATACAAATAGAGATGACATCAAACTAATATGGATGAAGGCCTTAGGCCGGTACAAACCTGAGGGAAAAAGCTTATTCATGTAGTCTCATAAGAGATGATAAAGTACTCACTAGAATCTCTTAATAGTGCATATTTTTGTGCACTTCAAATGTATGGTTGAAATCACTCTTGTTTACCAGTGCTGAGATTATATCGAAAGATTACCAAGAACTTCCAGCAAAGTTAAAGCACTAGCTAGGATACAGTTCATTGTAACTTGTGTAGTTCCACTAAAATGTATGATTGGCACAACATGATCCCTGTTTGCACAAGTAGGAACAAGGTGAAACCTTCATTAGCTTGGTGAGAAAGGATAGAAAGACATTAGCATATTACTCTAACAGTAGCATCAAATTCATGATGGACAATACACAAAACATTGCCTCGTTAAACCAATGGCAATAAATTGACATGCAAAACAATAGCACTATTATGTCATGACACTAATAATATTCCCTCCCTGCTCCACCACATGATTCACCTCCATAGACAAACATACAGACGTACATTATTCAGCATAAGGTGCTACTAAAGATTTGTTTAACTCTGATAGGAAAATTAGGCAGCAATAAATTAGTGGTACTTAAGTACTCCTAATTAATTAAGTGACCTTGCAAGAGAGACATCAGAAGTGGAAGGGCTCCCTAGAGGATCGTCTCACATGTAAGGTAGACGTTGCCGAAGCCCTTGAATGGCCTCGACTGAGGCCTCTGGCTTCAGCAAGATCACCTTGGCACTTTATATTATTCTTCTTCTTCCTCTTCATCCTCTATTTCTCTTTCTCCTCACCAGTTGGTGAAACCAAGTACATGATTGGCCTTCTATTTCCGAATTGGTTTTGTTAGTGAGGGAGTACAAGTGTACTAGTGAACAATAGCATTATTTTCTCATGGAAGTCACAAAATAGAGATGAACACATGCATTAAATATCATTCTTACCTAAAGGAAGGTTATGGCGCCAATATGGATGATGAGGATTGGAACACATATCTCCCTTTATGCAGTTCCACCGAAATGAATCAACTATTCCATTTTGACATTCCAGTTAAACAGCACAAAAGTCACTTCTTTTAAGAAGTGTTTTGTGTAGTGCACCAAAAGGTCACAACAGCAACCTGGTGAAATGGATATCCCTGTTTGCACAAAAAGCTACAATGGAAACAGTCAAAGTCTAAAAAAATTATAAGCAAAAACATTTGGCTAAACTTGTCATGGCTTATAACAGTGGCATGGCTTCATTTTTCCAGGGGCATTATATTAAGAACAGGTAAATATTTGGTATAAGGGCATGGGACACTGGGTGCACCAGCAATCCAACACCATGTACCTAAACAGGGGCATAAAGTGGTGATTCAGAGTTTGTTGCCCCGAGAAACAAACATCCAAGAAACATATCTAGATTGGTCCCGTTTTTGTTCACTCTAGCCACCTACTCCTATGTGTGGATAGTAAATCTAGTCCTGGTCATATGACTGTGTACAACGTTACCCCGATATTTCCCTTTTCGACCAATAGACCAGTTGGATGACCAGTCTGTACTACTTTCACCCCCTTCCCTTCCTATTTGTACCAAGTCCGGTGTACATACTAAATTCCCCCACCCCCACTTTATTTCTTGTTTGAACCAAGTACAAAATTTGACTCCATGAAGTAGCTTTACCTCTAACAATAGAAAAAAAATAGGTGATGTTGGACCATCCGATCGAGAGGGGCTGAGAGGTAGAAAATGATGCACATGCAGTGACGTAGTGAGCTGGGGAAGTAGAGCTAAGGCGGTTTTGAAGGAAGATATACCTAAAGGTCGCCGGGATGTGGATAGGTGGGCGGCGGGAGGCCGGATCCGCCCACACTAGGGCAGCGACGAAGGGATCAGAGGACCTCCCGCGCTGGCGCTCGGCCAGAGATAACGGTGCAGCCGGCAGTGGGTCTCCTCCCTCGTTGTCGACGACGGCCTAAACGCTGCCCCTCCTCCCCTTCACCGGCGAAGGGGGATACGTCTGGATCTGTAACCAGCGGTGAGGATAGAAATACAATGTTTTTTGAAGGGAGAAAGACAGTGTTACCACCCCTATCGTGTTTAGATCTGGAAAGGATGAGAGTATGTGAATAGAGCAACCCTAGCAAGCAAGCGCGGAGGCTCCGACCTATATATAGGTAGTGGGGTAGTTTTCCTTTTTTACTCCATCAAAACAATCGTTTAAAATTGTGTACTATGTGTCGGGTCGCCCTTTTTTTAGTTGTTGATTGTTTTTTGAGATAGCTACCCGCTTGTTCCAAGTGGTGTTATGGTGTGCCAGGTCGCACTTTGTATCATTCAAGTCTGGTACAAGTCCCTCCATTAAATGAACAACCACCCCTCATAAAAATTGTGAACAAGCCCACGGCTAAAATTATCGGAAACGTGGGTTGCCCCAACATGCATTATTATTTATATTTTCTACTCCCTCCGTTCCTAAATATAAGTCTTTTTTATTAGCCACACCTAAGACAAGAATTTTTTTATTAGCAGTGAACCCCACATGTCATAGACACAAAAAGTGTGGCAAGATTCCCTTAGGCAAGCCAAAGTGTGTCTAACAATTTGAGCAACTCAAGTTAGGCAAGTGTGGCAAGCGTGGGAAAAAGAATGTGGCAACATAAGACAAACATAGTCACAATCCAAACAGCCCCGTAATTTTTTGTGACATGCATGAAAATTTGGTTAGTTAAATTTATAGTCAAAATTTGGCTAGGTGCATCAAATCAAGACATGCAAGTATCAAAAGGGAAGTCACGGCATGCATGCATGCGTTGTACTCCCTCCGTTTCCAAATATAAGTCTTTTTGCAGATTGCACCAAATGACTACATATGAAGCAAAATATGTCTACATACATCCGTATGTTATAGTCCATTTGAAATGTGTAGAAAGACTTATCTTGAGTGCAGTGCTTTGATGTGTCGCGTCAACTCGTACAAGACCGAGAAGTTTCATTACTACAAGGCCCTCTACCTCGCGGACTGAGCTCCGGTGCCTTAGCTGCACCTGCCTTTGGCTGCATGACAGGTGGGCCAACCACCTGTTGGGCCCACCTGTCATAGACGCAAAGGCAGGAGTAGTAAGTCAATGAAGTTGCGTCCCTCCATCACGCATGAGCGTGGTGGCTGGCAGGACTAGTAGGAGCTTTTGCTACACGCTATCCCTCTCGCACGAGGTGGACGGACATGCAGCCGTGGATTCGATACTGTAGAAGTAGGAGTAACATCATTGTTCGTCTTGTCAAAGTGGCGAAGAGCCAAGCGCAACCCGAACGTGGCAGTTGTGAACGCTCGCGTGGTGCGGTTCCTTGGAGCACGCATATAGCTAGGCTCTTGCATGAGACAAAATTGCTATTTGAGCCCACTATTGTAGTGCTAGTACTTGCTAGTATAGCCCTATAAACTGGAAAGGAGTATTTGCCTTTCTAGAGATTTCAAAAAGTGACTAGACTACATCGCATGCAGTACTCCCTCCCTTCCGGTTTAGAGCAAGTACAATAGAGCTGAGTCAGGGGGCTATAAGGATTAAACTAGTATATTTGTGCTTAGTTGGAGGAAAGAGAAGAGGAGAGAGAATGTAAGCGTGCTCTTCATGAAGAGCCAGCTCTAGCACGTGCTCCTATGCACTTTGCGAGAATGAAAGGTGGGCCACATTATAAAAAAGTAGTACACTCTTTTGATCTACTGTTGTACATGTTGGCTATAAGATGGGTTGTAGATGACATGGCACTGGCTTATAGCCAGCATCCGCTATAATATTAACCATGCTCTTATAGGGCTCAAATCTCAAATATCATCAACCAAGGCATTTTGCGATTGGAGGAATGTATCTCGCACTTTACAAAACTACCCTAATTAAACTCATGCATTAATTATGTAGTTCTCTCATTTTCCTCTCCACCTTGGTCGCGGTGCACAATATTGAGCACTCCTATATGACTAGCCGCTCTATCTACATGCGGGACATCAAAGCATCCGGGCCTGCATGCCATCCACCAAATCATAGCAAGGTGCTACAGTCGAAACTCACCGGTCACCCCAGTGTGGCCGTCATGACCCGTCATATCACAAAACCCACACCTTTACCAGCAGTGGTAAAGTGGCCTTGAAGTTGGACTGGACGAAGCAACCATCATTTCAGTCGAACGCTCGTTGAAGCCCTTTCTCCCCTTTCTTGAAGAAAACATCACTCCAGGCTACTCACTTCTACCATTTTTCTTCTGTACCGACGAAGGAAAGGTGGGCGAATCAGTGATGCTACTCTATTTTCATTCCAAGAATCTTCTTTTTGCGAAGCACCGACCGATTATCACAGCCTATTCTTTTCCCGTTTTCATTGCGATTGTGGTTTCCTTTAGATTGCTTTTGGTTTGTCAGTTCATTGATGGATCCTGGAGCACTAGGCAAAGAGTTGCCGGCGGACAACCCACTGGATACAGCGATCTCCAGGAAGCGAGCACCGACCAACGAGTTGACCGTGTTGGCGGGCCAACCCATGGAGACGAAGAACTCCAAGAAACAAGCACTGGCCAAAGAGTTGACGACGTTGGCGGATGAACTCCCCAAAGAAAGTTGGAAAAATAGCAAGGGCCCCACCGTGCCTACCCCAGAAACTTTGATGGCCACCTATGCGAGGCTCAAGGCCAAGTTTGAGGAGATAGTCGCCGTTGAGAAGCAGTATTCCCCTGGCAAGGTGATGGCCCCCATCGAAGACGAGGAGATGGCCCCCGGAGGGATGGGATCCCCTGGTGAGCTGCACAAGGTAAAAAATAATGGCTTATTACCATAGTTGTGATTTTTGATTATTTGCAATGTGCTTGCTAATATGTTAGGGTTCTGTAGGTGCCGGTGGACATCCTTGATGATTCCGATGTCATGCCCCGTCCTGTGGACAACGCCCCAGAGATCGTTTTCAATGTCGCGGTCCGTCCTGTTAGCATTGCCCCAGAGATCGATTCCGATGCCGCTGTCCATCCTGTGGACATCGCCCCAGAGATCGATTCTGGTGTCGCGGTCAGTCTTGTGGACATCGCCCCAGAGATTGATTCCCATGCCGTTGTCCGTGTTGTGGTCATTGCTTGAGAGATCGATGACAAGAAATAGTTGGTCGCGCTAATCCTTTAGGGTAGTTTGCATTGCCCTATGTTTAATTACCAGAACGATGTGTGTTATCAAACCATCTTAGGGCTAGTGCACTGTCTTGTGTGGGTGGTACTTGCTACTTTTGTTTGATAGTGAATCATGTGAACCCTCTCTGAGTTATGGAAACAGATGTATCCTCACCAGCTTTTGATGTAATATATGTCATGCCTAGATGTAAGTTTGAACTGTTTATCATATCAGCAGGGCTTGTTTGATGATTCTTGGTGTTAGTAGGCTAGATACTATCAGAGCTATAGTACTTGCAAAACACTCACCAAAGAGAAACGTTGGGGTTGATGAGCTCGTGGTACGCTTATACTTATCCGTCATCGATCAGCCAATAGCCCAAGCTCCTAAAATTGTAGGCTTAGTCGACACAGATACATTCAGGCCTCATTTGGTTCATAGGGTAGGAAAATCGTAGCAAAAGTACAGAGAGGTACAACAGAAAATCATAGCAATACAGAGACGTACTCCCTCTGTTCCAAAATAGATGACCTATAGGCGGGCTAGTTTGGCCTAGTGGTTTTTTTAGGATGGCCTAGTGGGTTTCATTGATATGACGTGATAGTGCCATCCAGTCTTCGCGTGTGGTAGCAGTATTGCGGGTACAGTAAGTTTTCTTGAAGAAGTAGAATTCAACGAACTCATGATGGTCCCTTCGTCCGACCAACATATAGTGGGAAAGGTTGGGCCTGCGATACGGCCGGGGTAGACCAGGATAATTTTTTCAAAAAAATAGTATCACTGTTGATTTATATATTTTTATTTCTGATGAATGCTAGCATTTCAACTCTTACGACAAAGAGTGCCAAACACGGCACGAGCTGGATGTCCCACACCTCAGCGAAAGGAGTGGGACATGAACAACATGGTAGAGCCCAGCGCATTAAAAATAGCGTGGTAGAGCGTCTCCAGTTCTTCCACTTCTGGGTCCGAGACCACACGTAGTAGTACTAGTGGTATGAACGATACAAAGTGCGACCTGGAGAGAAAGCACGTCTAGTTGGAAGGTCTCGGGGCATACACGTAAACAAATATAAAAGCTAATGTGTGCCTCCAACTAATATAGTAGTAGTAGGGTACTTAGGCACATAATCCATAACATCATCGTGCATCATATGTACAACATTTAGTGGTACTCCCTTTGTTCCAAATTACTCGTCATGGTTTTAGTTTAACACAAATACACTAAAACCACGATGAGTAATTTGGAACGGAGGGAGTACGTAGACAAATGCCGCCCAAGAGTTCCCTTCTCGACCAACTTTTGGGTGTTTGGTAGAGTGTATGGAGGGTGCATGACTCCACACTAGTTTAACACAAATACACTAAAAGCATGCATGAAGAGGGGTGTTGAGTTGAGCATGCATGAAGAGGGAACAAATATGCTGAGGCGAGAACGCAACCAAACACACCCTATATGCCACGCATGTTCATACCATTTGTGCCTTTCTACTTCACTTACTCCGGACTCCCCCGTGGCTCACCTCACATTATCACCATATATATTTCTTGGAGTGCGTCCGCGGTGGGCGGGCGATCTCTTCTCCCTGCCCCGTCTCTCTCTTCTCAGCCGACACCCGCCGAGCGATTAGATTTCGACTATCGATGGTTTATTCTACTGTAGTCCCACATGTTAGTGAAAATGCAAGACAACGCGTGTCCCCTCTAGTGAGCGGCATGCGAGCCGGACTGTCAAGGGTGCGACGCGTACGAGTCTAAGTGTGCCGCCTTTTCCTTTTAAACTTGCAAAGCGTAATGTTTTCGTGCGATCGATCATAGAAATCCAGAACAAAATGACGAGGGCGGTGCTTTCCCGCATGTTAGGTGATAACCCACAAGTATAGGGGATCGCAACAGTTTTCGATAAGTAAGAGTGTCAAACCCAACGAGGAGCTAAAGGCAGAACAAATATTCCCTCAAGTTCTATCGACCACCGATACAACTCTACGCACGCTTGATGTTCGCTTTACCTAGAACAAGTATGAAACAAGAAGTACTTTGTAGGTGTTTTTGGATAGGTTTGCAAGATAATAAAGAGAACGTAAATAAAAATTATAGGCTGTTTAGATAAAGACACAACTAAGTTAGTTTTAGTAAAGAGCTTTTTGTTACGAGAAAGTTATTTGTCCCTAGGCAATCGATAACTAGATCGGTAATCATTATTGCAATTTTATATGAGGGAGAGGCATAAGCTAACATACTTTCTCTACTTGGATCATATGCACTTATGATTGGAACTCTAGCAAGCATCCGCAACTACTAAAGATCATTAAGGTAAAACCCAACCATAGCATTAAAGCATCAAGTCCTCTTTATCCCATACGCAACAACCCCCTTACTCGGGTTTGTGTTTCAGTCACACACGCAACCCACTATAAGTGAATCATGAATGTATTGCAACACCATACAGAGGGGATCCCTCACGCTTGCGCGACATGGAGAGCACCATAGGACAACACCAATAATAAAACATGCAACTCAAACCAATCTTGATCATCAAATAGCCCATGGGACAAAATGGATCTACTCAAACATCATAGGATACCAATACATTATTGCGAAATAATATTTAGCGTTGAGCACCATATTTAAGTAGAGATTACATCGGGTAAGAGAGAGGTTACATCGCTGCATAGAGGGGGGAAGAGTTGGTGATGATGGCGGTGAAGTTGTTGGTGAAGATTGCGTTGATGATGATGGCCACGGCAGCATTCCGGCGCCACCAGAAGAGAAGGGGAGAGGGGGCCCCTTCGTCTTCTTATTCCTTGACCTCCTCCCTAGATGGGAGAAGGGTTTCCCCTCTGGTCCTTGGCCTCCATGGCGTGGGATGGGCGAGAGCCCCTCCGAGATTGGATCTGTCCCTCTATCTCTCTCTGTTTATGCGTTCCCTGATTCTACCCTTTCACCATTTCTTATATTCCGGGAGATCCGTAACTCCGATTGGGCTGAAATTTTAACACGATCTCTATACGTATATTAGCTTTCTTGCGGCGAAAGAAGGGCACCAACCGCCTTACGGGGTGGCCACGAGGGTTAGGGGCGCTCCCAGGGGGTGGGGCGCCCCCCTGCCTCGTGCCTCCCTCGGGCACCATCTCGCGTGGATTTTTCTTCCCAAAAATCATATATATTCCAAAAAAATCCCCGTCAGTTGTTATCCCGTTTGGACTCCGTTTGATATGGTTATTCTGTGAAACAAAAAACATGCAATAAACAGGAACTAGCACTGGGCACTGGAGCAATATGTTAGTCCCAAAAATAGTATAAAAAGTTGCCAAAAGTAAGTTGTATAATATTGGCATGGAACAAACAAAAATTATTGATACGGCGGAGACATATCAGCATCCCCAAGCTTAATTCCTGCTCATCCTCGAGTAGGTAAATGATAAAAAAATAATTTTTGATGTGGAATGCTACCTAGCATAATCTTGATCATGTATCTAATCATGGCATGAATATTAAGATACGAGTGATTCAAAGCAATAGTCTATAATTTGACATAAAATCAATAATACTTCAAGCCTACTAATAAAGCAATCATGTCTTTTCAAAATAACATGGCCAAAGGAAGTTATCCCTAAAAATCATATAGTCTGGTTATGCTCCATCTTCACCACACAAAATATTCACACCATGCACAACCCTGATGACAAGCCGAGCAATTGGTTCATAGTTTTTAACGCGCTTCAGCTTTTTCAACCCTCACGCGATACATGAGCATGAGCCATGGACATAGCACTATAGGTGGAATAGAATATGATGGTGGAGGTTGTGTGGAGAAGACAAAAAGGGAGAATGTCTCACATCGACGCGGCTAATCAACGGACTATGGAGATGCCCATCAATTGATGTCAATGTGAGGAGTAGGGATTGCCATGCAACGGATGCACTAGAGCAATAAGTGTATGAAAGCTCAAACTGAAACTAAGTGGGTGTGCATCCAACTTGCCTGCTCGTGAAGACCTCGGGCATTTGAGGAAGCCCATCATCGGAATATACAACCCAAGTTCTATAATGAAAATCCCACTAGTTTATGAAAGTGATAACTCAAGAGACTCTCTATATGAAGAACATGGTGCTACTTTGAAGCACAAGTGTGGTAAAAGAATAGTAACATTGCCCCTTTTTCTGTCTCTTTTTTGCGGGCTTCTTTGCCCCCCTTTTTTAGGCTTCTTTGGCCTCTCTCTTTTTTGATGGGGCAATGCTCTAATAATTATGATCATCACACTTTTATTTACTTATAACTCAATATTACAACTCGATACTAGAACAATGATATGACTCTATATGAATGCCTCTGGCGGTGTACCGGGATGTGCAATGATCTAGCGTAGCAATGACATCAAAAAACTGACAAGCCATGAAAACATCATGCTAGCTATCTTAAAATCATGCAAAGAAATATGACAATGAATGCTCAAGTCATGTATACATGATGATGGAAGTTGGATGGTAATATATTTCGGAATGGCTATTGAAATGCCATAATATGTAGGTATGATGGCTGTTTTGAGGAAGATATAAGGAGGCTTATGTGTGACAGAGTGTATCATATCACGGGGTTTGGATGCACCAGTGAAGTTTGCACCAACTCTCGTGGTGAGAAAGGGCAATGCACGGTACCGAAGAGGCTAGCAATGATGGAAGGGTGAGAGTGCGTATAATCCATGGACTCAACTTTACTCATAAAGAACTCACATACTTATTGCAAAAGTTTATTAGCCCTCGAAGCAAAGTACTACTATGCATGCCCCTAGGGGGTAGATTGGTAGGAAAAGACCATCGCTTGTCCCCAACCGCCACTCATAAGGAAGACAATCAATAAAAACCACATGCTCCGACTTTGTTACATAACGGTTTACCATACGTGCATGCTACGGGAATCACAAACCTCAACACAAGTATTTATACTAATCCACAACTACCCACTAGCATGAATCTAATATCACCATCTTTATATCGCAAATCTATTGCAAGGAATCAAACATATCATATTCAGTGATCTACAAGTTTTATGTAGGATTTTATGACTAACCATGTGAATGACCAATTCCTGTCATCTCTCCAAATAGATATAAGTGAAGCAAGAGGGTTTAATTATTTCTACAAAATATATGCCCATGCTCTAACAAATATAAGTGAAGCAAAAGAGCATTCTACAAATGGTGGTTTTCTATGTAAAGAGAAACAGGGAATCCAACCTTCAAATGATATAAGTGAACTACATGAAGCATTCTATAAAGCCATACTCAAAAGATATAAGCGAAGTGCAATGAGCATTCTATAAATCAACCAAGGACTATCTCATACCAGCATGGTGCATAAAAGAAAAATGAAAACTAAATGCAAAAGACGCTCCAAGATTGCACATATCACATGAACGAAACGAATCTGAAAACATAAAAATACTTGTTGAAGAAAGAGGGGATGCCTTCCGGGGCATCCCCAAGCTTAGATGCTTGAGTCTCCTTGAATATTTACTTGGGGTGCCTCAGGCATCCCCAAGCTTGAGCTCTTGCCTCTCTTCCTTCTTCTCACATCGAGATCTTCTCGATCATCGAACACTTCATCAACACAAAACTTCAACAGAAAACTCGGTAAGATCCGTTAGTATAATAAAGCAAATCACTACTCTAAGTACTGTTGCAAACCAATTCATATTTTGTTTTTGCATTGTGTCTACTATAATATAACTTCTCCATGGCTTATTCCACTGATACAAATTGATAGTTTCATCAAAACAAGCAAATTATGCATCAAAAACAGAATCTGTCAAAAACAGAACAGTCTGTAGAAATCTGCACATTCACCATACTTCTGGTACTTGAATAATTCGACCAAAATTAGGAAAAATACATATTTTGTATAGAAAGACAGTGCAAAAAGAATCAGAACCATTTGACGTTCCAATAAAAAAATTGTAAAATCGCGCGCTACAGCCAAAGTTTCTGTCCTGCACCGTACAAACCAACAAGCATTGTAAACATCATAAAGGCAAACCTTGGCACATTATTTTTATAATACAATGGAATTGTACAAGGGGATAATTGTTTTTTTGAAAAGTTTCTGTAATCAAGATTCACAAAGTTTCCGTGAGTATGAACAAAGTTGAAGGCTAGCTCCCACTTCAACAATGCTTGTCTTTCTCACTTTCGCTTTTCTTTTTGAAAAAGCTTTGGGTTCCCCTCTTTATTTTTGATGTTTTTAAACTATATAAAAGCACTCAACAGAAGTAAATGACTCTCTAAAACTTCCGGGTTGTCTCCCTGGCAGCACTTTCTTTAAAGCCATTAAGCTAGGCATATAGTGCTCAAGTAATGAATCCACCCGGATCCCAAGGTATATCATAGCCAATTTTAATTAACAATGATTTGTAATTTAGTAGTGAGCACAAAGTAACATATATCATGCAACAACGAAGTCTAACTCTCTCCCTATGCATCGGCATGTCATAAAAGAACAATTCATGCACACATAGTAAAGGCCAATGCATAGTATAAACAGTTTCTTGCAATTTTATCGTATTGGAAACATAGAGAGGTGGAGATATAGTTCCTCTCTCATAATAATTGCAAGTAGGAGAAGCAAGCACATGCATATTATATCTATCAAAATCATCATGTGTAGTAGTAAAAGGCAACCCATCAATATAATCCTTAATAAGCACAAACTTCTCCGATATAGTGTAGTTTGGAGAATTCAAAAAGATAATAGGACTATCATGTGTGGGTGCAATAGCAACAATTTCATGTTTAACATAAGGAACAATAGCAAGTTCATCTCCATAAGCATAATTCATGTTAGCATCTTGGCCACAAGCATAGAAAGCATCATCAAAAAGGGATATTTCAAAAGAATCAACGGGATCATAGCAATTATCATAGCATTCATTCTTCGGTAAGCACAGAGGGAAATTAAACAATATTTGAGTTGAAGAGTTACTCTCATTAGAAGGTGGGCACGAGTATTCAATCCGCTCTTCCTCTTTTTGTTCTTCGCTCTCCTCCTCATATTTTTCACCCAATGAGCTCATAGTTTCATCAATTTCTTCTTCCATAGACTCCTGCAAAATATTAGTCTCTTCTTGGACAACGGAGACTTTCTCAATAAATACATCAATATCGGAATTGAATTCATGATTGGCATAGCAATATTTAAAGATAGCTAAATTTTCAGGTCTATAAACAGCATCATAAAGATTTTCAAACTCTTTGAACATAGATTCAATTTCGTAAGCACCCATAAAAGCAACAAATTCTTCTATTTGTTTCACATCCTAGTAATCATATATACCTCTAGCATAAGAAGCCAAGGTTCCATTATCATTAAATTCACATGAAAAGGGAAGGTGTGGAGCCTTCATCCCAGAGCAACAAGTATAGTCATATCTCAAGCATAGTTGCCTAGCATACCAATACAACATATAAATTTGATCCCATAATAGTTTCCCTTTTTGAGTCAAGCGATAATCCCTAAAGTATTCACGTTGATCCCACGTGTCTCCCATTACCAAATTGAATGGGGTTTTCTCCGGATTATCAAAGTAGTACATAATATCTGTCACATAACGAGCATCGAGGGTTTTAGGAGGTTCCTCATCTCCATGAGCAGCAAGTACACCTAATTTTTTTGGTATTTCATGTTCCATATCCATAACTAAAGATAAAGAACAACAAAGAACAGCAAATAAAAATTACTTAGTGATAAAGCAAACAAGCACACACGAGAATAATCGCCCCACGCTATTGCTCCTCGGCAACGGTGCCCGAAAAAGGTCTTGATAACCCACAAGTATAGGGGATCGCAATAGTTTTCGATAAGTAAGAGTGTCGAACCCAACGAGGAGCTAAAGGCAGAACAAATATTCCCTCAAGTTCTATCGACCACCGATACAACTCAACGCATGCTTGATATTTGCTTTACCTAGAACAAGTATGAAACTAGAAGTACTTTGTAGGTGTTTTTGGATAGGTTTGCAAGATAATAAAGAGAACGTAAGTAAAAAAAGTAGGGGCTGTTTAGATAAAGACACAACTAAGTTAGTTTTAGTAAAGAACTTTTTGTTACGAGAAAGTTATTTGTCCCTAGGCAATCGATCACTAGACCGGTAATCATTATTGCAATTTTATATGAGGGAGAGGCATAAGCTAACATACTTTCTCTACTTGGATCATATGCACTTATGATTGGAACTCTAGCAAGCATCCGCAACTACTAAAGATCATTAAGGTAAAACCCAACCATAGCATTAAAGCATCAAGTCCTCTTTACCCCATAAGCAACAACTCCCTTACTCGGGTTTGTGTTTCAGTCACTCACGCAACCCACTATAAGCGAATCATGAACGTATTGCAACACTCTACAATGGGGATCCCTCACGCTTGCGGGACACGGAGAGCACCATAGGACAGCACCAATAATAAAACATGCAACTCAAACCAATCTTGATCGTCAAATAGCCCACAGGACAAAACAAATCTACTCAAACATCATAGGATAGCCATACATTATTGCGAAATAATATTAAGAGTTGAGGACCATGTTTAAGTAGACATTACAACGGGTAAGAGAGAGGTTACACCACTGCATAGAGGGTGGAAGAGTTGGTGATGATGGCGGTGAAGTTGTTGGTGAAGATTGCGGTGATGATGATGGCCACGGCAGCGCTCCGGCGCCACCGGAAGAGAAGGGGAGAGGGGGGCCCTTCGTCTTCTTCTCCCTTGACCTCCTCCCTAGATGGGAGAAGGGTTTCCCCTCTGGTCCTTGGCCTACATGGCGTGGGAGGGGCGAGAGCCCCTCCGAGATTGGATACGCCTCTCTGTCTCTCTCTGTTTCTGCGTTCCCCGATTCTACCCTTTCACCGTTTCTTATATTCCCGGAGGTCCGTAACTCCGATTGGGCTGAAATTTTAACACGGTCTCCATCCAGATATTAGCTTTCTTGCGGCGAAAGAAGGGCACCAACCGCCTTACGGGGTGGCCACGAGGGTCAGGGGCGCGCCCAGGGGGTGGGGCGCACCCCCCTGCCTCGTGCCTCCCTCGGGCACCGTCTCGCATGGATTTTTCTTCCCAAAAATCATATATATTCCAAAAAAATCTCTGTCAGTTTTTATCCCGTTTGGACTCCGTTTGATATGGATATTCTGCGAAACAATAAACATGCAACAAACAGGAACTGGCAACTTTCATATTGGTCCAGTGCCCAGTGCCAAAAGTATATGAAAGTTGTATAATATTGTCATGGAACAAACAAAAATTATAGATACGACGGAGACGTATCATTAGGCGGGCTAGTTTGAGTGATATGACATCCTACAGTGCCATCCACTTGCTCCATTTTTATGTAAGCAAGAGTCTACACTCTTACGTGGGAGGAGTGTGAAACACGGCGGATCTGATTTTGATCGAGGGAGAACTGTTCCTTGTGAAATAATGGAGCACTGTTAGCGATTATAGCATGATACTTTGGGCATCTCCAGCGCTGTCCCTCAAATTTACACCGGCATCTGTCCGAGGACACTGATGGATGCCATCCAATGCTGCCGCATACCTTTCGACAACTATATGAACTAACCAGACAAAATTCATGCAAACAAAGCAAATTTCAAATTAACCAGATGAAATTCATTACATTTCAAAAACTTTTCCTATAAATTGGACGAAATTCATTACATATTTCACACAAACCATAATAAAACCTACTGTAAACCTAATCTAAACGATCACCGGCACCCGACCACCATGTCCGGCCATGAACCTGAGAAAGCCAGCTATTGCCTTTGGCTCCTCCTCATCCGCCTCGATAACCTCCTCCTCCGGAGCACAAGGGTCTGAAGATTTCCGCCTCCATGTCGCCGTCTAGCGGCTAATCGGCCGTCGATGTTTATCCTACCAAGCTTGGCATCGACTGAGTGGAGGAGCGGTGGCCTTCCTAGGAACAGAGCGGCGGCGACCTACCATGTACTACTCTTCCTCGCTGCCAGCTGCGCCCGCACACGCGTGTCGGCTTCATGATCGTGGCGACGGAGGGCGGCCAGGGGGAGCCAGCGATCTCCTTCGTCTGCTCCTGCGACAATACGTCCAAGAGAGCTTTATAGCATGCTCGAAGCGGGGCCGCCGATGTCCTTCGTCTGCTCCTGTGACAGTATGTCCAAGAGAGCTTTGGAGCGCCAGGAGGCCGTGGTTGGAGTGGTGCCGACAGAAGGAAGGGACCAGAGGACAATGAGTGTGGGTCTTTGGCTATGGCTGGGAGCTGGGGCTCAAGTTAATATAGCGGGTGAATGGCAATGAACCGCGGTAGACGGATGGACGGCTGGCGCCGTAGTAGGTTCGTCGGCAGCCGCGTGTCATTAATGTGGGCAGCGGTTGGAAGGATAGCCGTGGTGTCATTAACGCGGAACAGTTGCTTGCACCGAGATGCCACGCGGGTGGCGCTCTCTCAGCCGTTGCGCAGCTGCAATGCCGGTGCTAGTGAGAGGTCGCGTCGGGCGTGAATGCGGACGCTGCTTCAGTGACTTAACCGCAGGTGTGTTGTATCACTAACATGTGGGCCCAACGGGCATCTAGCCCACATGTCAGTGACACACCAACTACACCTGCAGTTAAGGCTGGTGAATGCGACATTGACATTCTGGAGAGATGGTGATCGTTTCAGGCGGGAAGCACGCGCTAGAGATGGAAGGGGTTTCGGTAGGCCAGGGCGGTTAGACGCTGGCATGGTGGTAAAATGTGAACTCATGGATGACGAGCCTTTGAAGCGTATGCGGCACGTATTAACAACCAGGCATCCATGCAACCTCTCTTGTCGCCAGCTAGCCTTCAACGACCACCGTAGCTGTCACCAAGCGTCGTTCATGCCAGCGCGCTGCACACTAACATGTAAGGAAGCGATGGCACCCCGTCGCACCGAGTTCCTCGCCGCCCACGACCGCACACAGAATGGTAGGGAAGCGGTGGCATCCCGCCGTGCCGAGTTCATCGCCGCTCGCGACCACACACCTATGTGGGCGTAATTTGAAGCTACCAAGGCCGAATGGGCGGTAGAGTAAGAGGCAGCCAAAGCCGCACAGAGGGAGTGGAAAAGTCAGAAACCACTCAAGAAAAGAGAGGCCCGCCGCCGCAAGAAAGAAGAGGACGCACGCGCTGCTGCGGAGAGGTCGGCGAAGATCCAAGCACGGTGGGGTGTCGCCGACAAAGCCGGGAAGGAGAACGACGGCGTCTGGCCAGCATGTGAGAAGTAGTAGTACTAGTAGTTAGTGTGTGTCTGTGTCGCCCATGCGTTTGTTTAATTAATTATGAGCATGTACAAGTACTACTAGTTACTACTATAGTTTTTAGAGCAAATTACCAGTACATTAGCCTAGACTCAATGGAAAAATTCCTATCCTATGCATCAAATGGCATCTCTTTCTCTATAGGAATTGAAATGCATGTCATCTCACTTCCTATGATTTTCATATTCCTATAAAATTCCTATCCTATGAACCAAAGGAGGCCTTTGTTGGAGTAACTACTGTAGCTAGCAGTACTGCTGGTACAGTAGTTTTCTTCAAGAAGCGGAATTCAACGAAGTCATGATGGTTCCTTCGTCCGAGCAACTTCACAATGGGTAAGGTTGGGCCTGTGATTTGACGGCTCATTAGTAATTACAGATGCGCTACGACCGGGGTGACTCTCCCTTGGAGTTCTGCGGGCATGGCAAGTGGACCAGGATGGTCGACGTCCCACATGTCGGCGAGCGGAAGTATTCTTTCCGATATCGAGGGAGCAAGGAAACCGCGAGGTATAGTATCACTGGTGATTTATATTTATTTTTTATTTCTGATGAATGCTAGTGTTTCAACTCTTACGATGAAGGAGTGCCAAACACACGGCACGTGCTGGATGTCCAACATGTCAGCGAAAGGAGTGGGACATGAACAGCGTGGTAGAGCGTCTCCACTTCTAGGTCGGAGACCACACGTAGTAGTACTACTGTACTAGTGGTATGAACGATACAAAGTGTGACCCGGAGAGAAATACACGTCTAGTTGGAAGGTCTCGGGGCATACACGTAAACAAATATAAAACCAAATATGTGCCTCCAATTAATATAGTAGTAGTAGAGTACATGTACTCCATAACATCACCGGGCATTGCACGTACAACATTTAGTGGTAGTAAGAGACAAATGCCTATATGCCACGCATGTTCATACTATTTGTGCCTTTCTACATATAGATGGAACGGTCCTTGTAGTTCCAGTCCCACGTGTTCTTCATATAGATGGAACGGTCCTTGCATGACACGTGCACCTTGATGATAGATGTCTCGCGTGTTGGCAAAAGGATGAACAAAGCTCATGTAAAAAAATAGAGTGGAAGAACATAGATTCCCGACAACTTAGAAGGAGCAAGGAACCTCGTGGTGGAGCGTCTGCACTCATAATATTTTATATTATTCAGTGATATAAAATCAATCATCTCCATAGTGGACTAGAAGAGTACGAAACACGGCAGTGATACGTCTCCAACGTATCTATAATTTTTGATTGCTCCATGCTATTATATTATCTATTTTGGATGTTAATGGGCTTTATTTTACACTTTTATATCATTTCTGGGACTAACCTACTAATCGGAGGCCCAACCTAAATTGCTGTTTTTTTGCCTATTTTAGGGTTTCAAAGAAAAGGAATATCAAACGGAGTCCAAAAGGAATGAAACCTACGGGAACGTGATTTTCTCAACAAACATGATCCAGGAGACTTGGAGTGGTCGTCAAGAAACAAGGGAGGAAGGCACGAGGCAGGGGGGCGCGCCTACCCCCTAGGCGCGCCCTCCACCCTCGTGGGCCCTCTGTTGCTCCACCGACGTACTTCTTCCTCCTATATATATCCACGTACCCCCCAAACATCCAGCAGCACCACGAAAACCTAATTCCACCGCCACAACCTTCTATACTCAAGAGATCCCATCTTGGGGCCTTTTCCAGAGCTCCACCGGAGGGGGCATTGATCATGGAGGGCCTCTACATCAACTCCATGGCCTCTCCGGTGATGTGTGAGTAGTTTACATCAGACCTACTAGTCCATAATTATTAGTTATATGGCTTCTTCTCTCTCTTTGGATCTCAATACAAAGTTCTCCTTGATTTTCTTTGAGATCTATTCGATGTAATCTTCTTTTGCGGTGTGTTCATCGAGATCCAATGAATTGTGGGTTTATGATCCATATTATCTATGAACAATATTTGATTCTCCTATGAATTCTTTTTTGTATGATTGGTTTATCTTTGCAAGTCTCTTCGAATTATCAGTTTGGTTTGGCCAACTAGATTGATCTTTCTTGCAATGGGAGAAGTGCTTAGCTTTGGGTTCAATCTTGTGGTGTTCGATCCTAGTGACAGAAAGGGAACCGATACGTATTGTATTATTGACATCGATAATAAAAATATGGGGTTTATATCATATTGCATGAGTTTATCCCTCTGCATCATGTCATCTTCCTTAAAGCATTACTCTGTTTTCTTGAACTTAATACTCTAGATGCATGCTGGATAGCAGTCGATGTGTGGAGTAATAGTAGTAGATGCAGGCAGGAGTCAGTCTACTTGTCTCGGACGTGATGCCTATATACATGATCATACCTAGATATTCTCATAACTATGCTCAATTCTATCAATTGCTCGACAGTAATTCGTTTACCCACCATAATACTTATGCTCTTGAGAGAAGCCACTAGTGAAACCTATGGCCCCCGAGTCTATCTTCCATCATATTAATCTTCCAATACTTAGTTATTTCCTTTGCCGTTTATTTTACTTTGCATCTTTATTTCTCTTTATCATAAAAATACCAAAAATATTATCTTATCATATCTATCAGATCTCACTCTCGTAAGTGACCGAGAAGGGCTTGACAACCCCTTTATCGTGTTGGTTGCGAGCTTCTTATTTGTTTGTGTAGGTGCGTGGGACTTGAGCGTGATCTCCTACTGGATTGATACCTTGGTTCTCAAAAAATGAGGGAAATATTTACGCTGCTTTACTGCATCACCCTTTCCTCTTCAAGGGAAAACCAACGCAGTGCTTAAGAGGTAGCAAGAAGGATTTCTGGCGCCGTTGCCGGGGAGATTCGCGCCAAGTCAAGTCAGGATTTGACTCCCACAATGAGTCATTTCTGGCGCCATTACCAAGTCAAAATATACCAAGTACCCATCAAAAACTCTTATCCCTCACATTACATTATTTTCCATTTGCCTCTCGTTTTCCTCTCCACACTTCACCCTTGCCATTTTATTCGCCCTCTCTTCCTCTCTCCCTCTCTCTCGGTTCCCCTTCTCTTTCCCTATTTGCCTTTTTTTCCCGTTCCTTGTTTGCTTGTGTGTTGGATTGCTTGCTTGTCATGATGGCTCAAGATAATACCAAATTGTGTGACTTTACTAATACCAACAACAATGATTTTATTAGCACTCTGATTGCTCCTCTTACCGATGCCGAATCTTCTGAAATTAATGCTGCTTTGCTGAATCTTGTCATGAAAGATCTGTTTTCCGGCCTTCCTAGTGAAGATGCCGCTACCCATCTAAACAACTTTGTTGATTTGTGTGATATGCAAAAGAAGAAAGATGTGGACAATGATATTTTTAAATTGAATCTATTTCCTTTTTCGCTTAGAGATCGTGCTAAAGCTTGGTTTTCGTCTTTGCCTAAAAATAGTATTGGTTCGTGGAATAAGTGCAAAGATGCTTTTATCTCTGAGTATTTTCCTCCCGCTAAGATAATCTCTCTTAGAAACGATATCATGAATATTAAGCAACTTGATCATGAACATGTTGCACAAGCTTGGGAGAGGATGAAATTAATGATACGTAATTTCCCTACACATGGTTCGAATTTGTGGATGATTATACAAAAATTTTATGCCGGATTGAATTTAGCTTCTAGAAATCTTTTAGATTCGGCTGTGGGAAGCACGTTTATGGAAATCACTTTAGGAGAATCTACTAAACTCCTACATAATATTATGGTTAATTATTCTCAATGGCACACTGAAAGATCTACTAATAAGAAAGTGCATGCGATAGAAGAAATTAATGTTTTGAGTGGAAAGATGGATGAACTTATGAAATTATTTGCTAATAAAAGTGTTTCTTCTGATCCTAATGATATGCCTTTGTCTACTTTAATTGAGAATAATAATGAATCTATCGATGTGAATTTTGTTGGTAGAAATAATTTTGGTAACAACGCATATAGAGGAAACTTTAATCCTAGGCTGTATCTTAGTAATTCCTCTAATAATTATGGAAATTCCTACAATAATTCTTATGGAAATTTTAATAAGATACCCTCTGATTTTGAATCTAATATTAAATAATTTATTACTTCGCAAAAGAATTTCAATGCTTTGATTGAAGAAAAATTGCTTAAGATTGATGAGTTGGCTAGGAACGTTGATAGAATTTCTCTTGATATTGATTCTTTGAAACTTAGATCTATTCCACCTAAGCATGATATCAATGAGTCTCTCAAAGCCATGATAATTTCCATTGATGAGTGCAAAGAAAGAACCGCTAGGATGCGTGCTAAGAAAGATTGCTTTATAAAAACGTGTTCTTCTAGTTTCCATGATAATAAAGATTAAGATCTAAAAGTTATTGATGTGTCCCCTATTAAATCTTTGTTTTGCAATATGCATCTTGATAATTATGGGACTGAATATGATCCACCTTTACCTAGAAGACATTCCAAAAATTCGGAGTCTTTAGATCTTAATGCTAGAATTGTTAAAAGTTGGATTGAAGAAGTCAAAACTTTAAATATCAATGAACCCACTATTTTGGATCTCAAGGAATTTAATTATGATAATTGTTCTTTGATATATTGTATTTCCTTGTTGCAATCTGGGCTAAATTCGCCTCATGCTTATAGTCAAAATAAAGACTTTCCCAAACATATCGTTGATGCTTTGATGCAATCTTATGAAGAAAAACTTGAGTTGGAAGTTTCTATCCCTAGAAAACTTTATGATGAGTGGGAACCTACTATTGAAATTATAATTAAAGATCATGAGTGCTATGCTTTGTGTGATTTGGTGTCACAGCCCTAGAGTTTGATTGCACTTAGTTTCATAAGCATCCATGCATCATGTCTATATTTGTTTGAAATTTGAAATGGGGATGACAAGCCCTAGCACTAAATGAAATGGAATTAGGATCAAAATAAAAATCTTTTCAATGATCCTGAAATGCCCTTCTAAAATGTTCATCATCTTGGCCTTGGTCCATAACCTCTGCCAAAAATGGTGTTCACTTTTCTAGGACACTTTGGATCTTTGAGTTAAATCTTAAAGTATTTGCATTTGGACATTTAAATGCTATAAATATTTTTAAATGTCCAAATAATCTTGGAAGTATTTTTGGGCTGTTGGAATTAATTTCAGAGGTGCCCATAAATATTTTCAGCATTTTATAAAATGGTTTAGTACTTTACTAAATCAAAACAAAACAGAATAAAAAGAAAACAGAAACGGAAAAGAGAGAGAGGAAACCTTACCTGTGCAGCCCACCTGGAGCCCAAGTGGCCGGCCCAGCCCAGCGCCGCTGCCAGTCATCGCCTACCTCTGCCAGTAGGCAGAGGAGGGACACCGCGACGCCGCCGAGCTCGCCACGCCACCACCATGCCTGCCTGGCTGCCCCCTCATCGCCCTGGACTCCCTCTGCAGCGCCACGGCACCGCCTGCATCTCCCTCCCCCCTCTCTGCTTCCTCCCTCTCTCCCCAGCGCTCGCACCGCAGCCACCCGAGCGGAGACCATCGCCGCCGACAAGCACCACCGCAGCCACCGTGCTCCCCTCACCTCTCCGACGCGGCCCCGAGCTCTGCCTCGTCCACCTCATCCTCTCCATCGACTCACACGACGCCGGACGCCTCGAAGCGCCGCCATCGATGCCTTCTTCAACCTCGGGACCGCCGGCCATCTCCGTCAAATTCGTCGGCTCCGGACCGTCCCCGACCTCGCCGAGCATTCCCTCGTCATCGCTGTGAGCCCCTGCCCCTCCCTCTATGCTCGCCTCCTACTTTCTCGTTCGCTAGCTGCCATTCCCGCGAGCTCCGAGTTCCGGCCGCCGCTGACCTTGTCGCCGTTGCAGCCACAGCTGCTACCGCTTGCGTCTGAGCCCGCCAACGCTCTCAGCGCGTCTCCAGGAGCTCAAAACACCCAACTGCTGCTACTCCCATGCTCTGTGGTGTGGATTCGGTCGAGCCCGAACTCCGGCCGCCGCTCCGCCCGTCGCCGCCGCCGCTACACTGCACCCCAGCACCTGCCGCTGCCTCCTTTAGATGCGCCTCACCTCCAGCTCGCCGTAGCGGCAAACCACGTCGCAAACGGCCGCCTGTAGCGCGAGCCCGAGCAACTCCGGCGAGCCTCTGCCGCGGGATATGGTCGCCGGCGCTTAGTCCGGCGATGCTGACGTGGCATGATTAGTTAGGGTTAACGACACAGTTAGTAACACCCTGGGACACAGACAGCCGGGCCCCACTGCCTAACTAACCGGCTAACTAAGTTAGATTAAGATTATTCTAATTACAGTGGGCCCACGTGTCATCTTTGACCCTGCTGATGTGGCCATTGACCAGGCCCACCTGTTAGCGACACTAACTGGCCCTGAGTCACTGACCAGTGGGCCCCACTAGTCAGGTTTGACCTGGAGGCGCCCAGTTGACCAGCTGACATCACCTTGATGTCATGCTGATGCAATAATTATTTACTGGAGTTATTTTTTATATACAGGAAATTCCAAAAAATAGTTAAAACTTCTAAAAATCATAGAAATTCAACCGTAACTCCAAATGAAATAATTTATATATGAAAAATTATCAGAAAAATTCAAGGAATCCATCTGTACCATTTTCATGCATGTTTGAGCAAGTTAACCTCACTGTTTAGGATGAAACATGATTAGGGCAAATTTCATAATAGGTTTGGAGTTGGAATTTGATATAGTTTTGAATTCCACTTCAATTAAAATGACTTTCTGTTGCAGTAGCCCAAAACACATTCATATTACCATGTCATGATCATGCATCATATTGTTACATTGCATTGATTGTGTCCTTCTCTGTTTGCCGGTAACCGTCCCCTCTCAGTCGACGATGTTTCCGACGATGTGATCGATGACACCGATGAAGAGCTATATTATCTTCAGAAGTGTCAGGCAAGCAAAACCCCCTTGTTCATTTCGATACAATTCCACTCCCTCGCTCCTGCTCTCTTTTACTGCATTAGGACAACACGATTCCTCTGTTAATTGCTGCGGTAGTTGAACCCCTTATCCTCTGCATGACCTGTCATTGCCACAGTAAATAGATGAAACCCACTAGCATGAGTAGGAATTGTTTGAGCCCTATTGTGCCTACTCATTCATGCTTGTTTTTCATGCCTGCTACTGCTTAGAGTTGAGTTGGGTCTGATTCATCGGGGACGAATTGGAATGTGGTGAACATGTCCTACTGATGAGAGCTAAGTGTGTGAACACGATTTGGTAAAGGTAGCGGTGAGAGGCCATGTAGGAGTACATGGTGGGTTGTCTCATTGCGGCCGTCCTCAGGAACTGAGTTCTGTGTTTGTGATCCATGAACAGTTACTACCACACATTGGGTTCCGATAACTCGGCCCCTCTCGGCTTATTAATCAACTCAATCTCTGTCCAGGAGTTGCAACTAGTTTCTGGTGTTTGTAGGTAGTGTTAGTAGTCTACCAAGTGGCACCCGGTACAGGTGGGCTTGGGACAGACTAGGCACCGTGGCACGGTGTACCAAGTGGCACCCGGATGGTGGGCTTGGGAACCCTGCACACATCGTTTGGGGCCGTGAGCGACACCCCGGCCGGATCTCCTTGCGGATGGAACCGAATAGGCGATAAACCTGGACTAGATACTTGTTGGTTAGTCAGGTCGTGGCCGACTCCCTCGCCCGGCTTCCGCTTGAAGGTTGCCGAGGTACATGACGTGTACAGGGCTATAAGTGGCGAGAGCGTGTGTGAAGAAGTACACCCCTGCAGGGTTATCATTATCTATTCGAATAGCCGGATTCCTCGGATATGGAAACTTGGACCCCTTGCATAGTTCATAGACAAGTGAAAGTGGATACTCTAAAATGCGCAAGATAAGCGTGAGTGCTATGGATGGTGTTCTCGTAGGGAGACGGGAGCAGATCCATAGTGGTGTATTGGTATGGTGAATTTGTGGACTCGTGTGCGCCACCTCAAAAGAGTTACTTGCAGTCGTAGTTCAGGTTAGCCACTGAGTCAAAGCTGGCTTGCTGCAGTTAAACTCCACCACCCCCTTTGTTGATACCGATGCATATGTAGTTAGTTCTGATGTAAGTCTTGCTGGGTACATTTGTACTCACGTTTGCTTAATTTATGTTTTGCAGAGAGACTCCAGTCTCGCTAGTAGTTCCGTGTGGACTTCGACGTTTAGCTTGTTACCTCAGCTACGATCTTGTGCCCTCGGCAGGATCTGGTAGATAGTCAGGCTTCTCAGCCTTCTTCATTTGTAGTTATCTGTACTCAGACAAGTTAAGCTTCCGCATGTGCTTGTTGCTTGTGTGCTCTGTATGTTGGGTCATGAGACCCATGTTTGTAATATCTCGCTCTTCGGAGCCAAATGAATAGATACTTGAGTCGTAGAGTCTTGTTGTGATGCCATGTTGTATGTACTCATATCGGGCATATTGTGTGTATGATTGAAATGCTTGGTATGAGTGGGATCCAACAATCTAGTTCTTTATCCTTGGCAGCCTATCATATGGGGAAATGTAGTCTAGTGCTTTCTGAGCGATAGTAGTCCGCTACAGCCCGGTTCACCGGAGTCCTGTTAGCCCAGCACTACTGCTCAGGACACTTGACTGGCCGGCATGTGTTTCTCTTCGTTCCTGTGTCTGTCCCTTCGGGGAAATGTCACGCGGTGACATCCGGAGTCCTGCCTAGCCTGCTACAGCCCGGGTTACCGGAGTCCTGTTAGCCTAGTGCTACAGCCCGGATTCACACGCTGTTGACCGACATGCTCGAGGTTGATTCATGTATGCCTGTCCCCATGGGTTAGTGCCGCTTTGGGTTCACGACTAGCCATGTCGGCCCGGGTTCTTTGTCATATGGATGCTAGCGACACTATCATATACGTGAGCCAAAAGGCGCAAACGGTCCCGGGCCAGGTAAGGTGGCACCCGTGGGAATACCGTGCGTGAGGCCACAAAGTGATATGATGTGTTACATGCTAGATCGGTGTGACCTAGGATCAGGGTCCTGACATTTGGGTGCTAGTGTTTCCACGATTCCAAAGACTTTGTGTGATTTGCTAGGTTTTCATGATTTTGATGATTGCTCTTTAAACTTGCACCTTGCAGATTCAACTATTAAGAAACCTATGGGAAGAATTAATGACGTTCTTATTGTTGCAAATAGGAATTGTGTGCCCGTAGATTTTATTGTTCTTGATATAGATTGCAATCCTTCATGTCCTATTATTCTTGGTAGACCTTTCCTTAGAACGGTTGGTGCGATTATTGATATTAAGGAAGGGAATATGAGATTCCAATTTCCGTTAAGGAATGGCATGGAACACTTCCATAGAAAGAAAATTGAATTACCATATGAATCTATTATGAGAGCCACTTATGGATTGCCTACCAAAGATGGCAATACCTAGATCTATCTTCGCTTTTATGCCTAGCTAGGGGCGTTAAATGATAGTGCTTGTTGGGAGGCAACGCAATTTTATTTTTGTTCCTTGCTTTTTGCTCCTGTTTAGTAATAAATAATTTATCTAGCCTATGTTTTGGTTGTGTTTGTTGTGTTTAATTAGTGTTTGTGCCAAGTAGAACCGTTGGGAAGACATGGGGAAAGTCTTTTTAATCTTGCTGTAAAAAAACAGAAACTTTAGCGCTCACGAGAATTGCTGCCATTTTTATTTGTAAAGTGATATTTGGTTAATTATTTTTGAAGATGATTAATAGATAAATTACTCACGTCCAGAAATTTATTTTAGAATTTTGGGGGTTCCAGAACTTGCGTTAGCTACAGATTACTAGAGACTGTTCTGTTTTTGACAGATTCTGTTTTTCGTGTGTTGTTTGCTTATTTTGATGAATCTCTGGCTAGTAAAATAGTTTATAAACCATAGAGAAGTTGGAATAAATTATGTTTAACACCAATATAAATAAAGAATGAGTTCATTACAGTACCTTGAAGTGGTGTTTTGTTTTGTTTCGCTAACGGAGCTCACGAGATTTTCTACTTTAAGTTTTGTGTTGTGAAGTTTTCAAGTTTTGCGTAAAAGATTTGATGGATTATGGAACAAGGAGTGGCAAGAGCCTAAGCTTGGGGATGCCCATGTCACCCCAAGATAATATAAGGACACCTAAAAGCCAAAGCTTGGGGATGCCCCTGAAGGCATCCCCTCTTTTGTATAATTCCATCGGTAACCTTACTTGGAGCTATATTTTTATTTACCACATGATATGTGTTTTGCTTGGAGCGTCTTGTATTATTTGAGTCTTTATTTGTTAGTTTTCCACAATCATCCTTTCTCTACACACCTTTTGAGTTATACACACATGATTCGGAAATTGTTAGAATAATCTATGTGCTTCACTTATATCTTTGAGTTATATAGTTTTTGCTCTAGTGCTTCACTTATATCTTTTAGAGCACGGTGGTGGATTTTTTTATAGAAACTATTGTTCTCTCATGGTTCACTTAGATTATTTTGAGAGTCCTACAAAACAGCATGGTAATTTGCTTTAATTATGTTAGGCATTCAAGATTAATAAAAAAATTCTTATGAGCGTGTTGAATACTATGAGAAGTTTGATACTTGATAATTGTTTTGAGATATGGAGTTGGCGATATTAGAGTCATGCTACTTGAGTAGTTGTGAATTTGAGAAATACTTGTGTTGAAGTTTGTGATTCCCATAGCATGCACGTATGGTGAACCGTTATGTGATGAAGTCGGAGCATGATTTATTTATTGATTGTCTTCGTTACGAGTGGCGGTCGGGGACGAGCGATGGTCTTTTCCTACCAATCTATCCCCCTAGGAGCATGCACGTAGCACTTTGCTTCGATAAATAATAGCTTTTTCCAATAAGTATATGAGTTCTTTGTGTGACTTTGTCAATACCAACAATAATGATTTTATTAGCACTCCGATTGCTCCCCTTACCCATACTAAATCTTGTGAAATTAATACTACTTTGCCGAATCTTGTCATGAAAAATCCGTTTTCTGGCCTTCCGAGTGAAGATGCCGCTACCATCTAAACAACTTTGTTGATTTGTGTGATATGAAAAAGAAGAAAGATGTGGATAATGATATTGTTAAATTGATCTATTTCCGTTTTCGCTTAGAGATCGTGCTAAAGCTTGGTTTTCGTCTTTGCCTAAAAATAGTATTGATTCATGGAATAAGTGCAAAGATGCTTTTATCTCTAAGTATTTTCCTCCCGCTAAGATCATCTCTCTTAGAAACAATATTATGAATTTTAAGCAACTTGATCATGAACATGTTGCACAATCTTGGGAGAGGATGAAATCAATGATATGTAATTGTCCATCACATGCTTTGAATCTTTGGATGATTATACAAAACTTTTATGCCGGATTGAATTTTTCTTGTAGAAATCTTTTACATTTGTCCGTGGGAGGAACTTTTATGGAAATCACTTTAGGAGAAGCGGCCAAACTCCTATTTAATATTATGGTTAATTATTCTCAATGGCACACCGAAAGATCTACTAATAAAAAAGTGCATGCAATTGAAGAGATTAATGTTTTGAGTGGAAAGATGGATGAACTTATGAAATTGTTTGCTAATAAGAGTGTTTCCTCTGATCCTAATGGTGTGCATTTTTCTACCTTGATTGAGAATAATAATGAATCTATGGATGTGAATTTTGTTGCTAGGAACAACTTTTGTGATAACGCGTATAGAGGTAATTTTAATTCTAGGCCGTTTCCTAGTAATTCCTCTAATAATTATGGTAATTCCTACAACAATTCCTATGGAAATTATAATAAGGTGCCCTCTGATTTTGAATCTAATATTAAAGAATTTATTACTTCGCAAAAGAGTTTCAATGCTTTGATTGAAGAAAAATTGCTTCAGATTGATGACTTGGCTAGGAACGTTGATAGAATTTCTCTTGATGTTGATTCTTTGAAACTTAGATCTATTCAACCTAAGCATTATATCAATGAGTCTCTCAAAGCCATGAGAATTTCCATTGATGAGTGCAAAGAAAGAACTGCTAGGATGCGTGCTAAGAAAGATTGCTTTATAAAAGCATGTTCTTCTAGTTTTCATGATAACAAGGATGAAGATCTAAAAGGTATTGATGTATATCCTATTAAATCTTTGTTTTTCAATATGAATCTTGGTAATTATGGGGCTGAAGATGAGCCACCTTTACCTAGAAGGCGTTCCAAAAATTCGGAATCTTTAGATCTTGATGCTAAAATTGTTAAAAGTGGGATTGAAGAGGTCAAACTTTAAATATCAATGAACCCACTATTTTGGATTTCAAGGAATTTAATTATGATAATTGCTCTTTGATAGATTGTATTTCCTTGCTGCAATCCGTGCAAAATTCTCCTCAGGCTTATAGTCAAAATAAAGCTTTTTCTAAACATATCGTTCATGCTTTGATGCAATCTTATGAAGAAAAACTTGAGTTGGAAGTTTCTATCCCTAAAAAACTTTATGATGAGTGGGAACCTACAATAAAAATTAAAATTAAAGATCATGAGTGCTATGCTTTGTGTGATTTGGGTGCTAGTGTTTCCACGATTCCGAAAACTTTATGTGATTTTCTAGGATTCCGTGATTTTGATGATTGTTCTTTAAACTTGCACCTTGCGGATTCCACTATTAAGAAACCTATGGGAAGAATTAATGATGTTCTTATTGTTGCAAATAAGAACTATGTGCCCGTAGATTTCATTGTTCTTGATATAGATTGCAATCCTTCATGTCCTATTATTCTTGGTAGATCTTTCCTTAGAACGATTGGTGCAATTATTGATATGAAGGAAGGGAATATTAGATTCCAATTTCCGTTAAGTAAAGGCATAGAACGTTTCCCTAGAAATAAAATTAAATTACCTTATGAATCTATTATGAGAGCTACTTATGGATTGCCTACCAAAGATGGCAATACCTAGATCTATCTTTGCTTTTATGCTTAGCTAGGGGCGTTAAACGATAGCGCTTGTTGGGAGGCGACCCAATTTTATTTTTATTCCTTGCTTTTTGCTCCTGTTTAGTAATAAATAATTTATCTATCCTCTGTTTTGGTTGTATTTTTTGTGTTTAATTAGTGTTTGTGCCAAGTAGAACCGTTGGGAAGACTTGGGGAAAGTCTTTTTGATCTTGCTGTAGAAAATAGAAACTTTAGCGCTCACGAGAACTGATGCCATTTTTATTTTGAAGGTGATATTTAGTTAATTATTTTTTCAGATAATTAATAGATAAATTAATCACGTCCATGAATTTATTTTAGAATTTTTGGGGTTCCAGAACTTGCGTTAGCTACAGATTACTACAGACTCTTCCTTTTTTGACAGATTCTGTTTTTCTTGTGTTGTTTGCTTATTTTGATGAATCTATGGCTGGTAAAAGAGTTTATAAACCATAGAGAAGTTGGAATATAGTAGGTTTAACACCAATATAAATAAAGAATGAGTTCATTACAGTACCTTGAAGTGGTGTTTTGTTTTCTTTCGCTAACGGAGCTCACGAGATTTACTATTTTGAGTTTTGTGTTGTGAAGTTTTCAAGTTTTGGGTAAAGATTTGATGGATTATGGAACAAAGAGTGGCAAGAGCCTAAGATTGGGGATTCCCATGGAACCCCAAGGTAAAATTCAAGGACACCAAAAATCCTAAGCTTGGGGGTGCCCCGGAAGGCATCCCCTCTTTCGTCTTCGTCTATCGGTAACTTTACTTGGACCTATATTTTTATTCACCACATGATATGTGTTTTGCTTGGAGCATCTTATATGATTTGAGTCTTTGATTTTTAGTTTACCACAATTATCCTTGCTGTATACACCTTTTGAGAGAGACTCACATGAATTGAAATTTATTAGAATACTCTATGAGCTTCACTTATATCATTTGAGCTATATAGTTTTTGCTCTAGTGCTTCACTTATATCTTTTAGAGCACGGTGGTGGATTTGTTTTATAGAAACTATTGTTCTCTCATGCTTCGCTTATATTATTTTGAGAGTCCTTTAGAACAACATGGCAATAATAAAAACTTTCATATAAGTGCATTGAATACTATGAGAAGTTTGATACTTGATAATTGTTTTGAGATATGGAGATGGTGATATTAGAGTCATGCTAGTTGAGTAGTTGTGAATTTGAGAAATACTTGTGTTGAAGTTTTTGATTCCCGTAGCATGCACGTATCGTGAACCGTTATGTGATGAAGTCGGAGCATGATTTATTTATTGATTGTCTTCCTGATGAGTGGCGGTCCGGGACGAGCGATGGTCCTTTCCTACCAATATATCCCCCTAGGAGCATGTGCATACTACTTTGCTTTGATAACTTGTAGATTTTTGCAATAAGTATGTGAGTTCTTTATGACTAATGTTGAGTCCATGGATTATACGCACTCCCACCCTTCCACCATTGCTAGCCTCTCTAGTATCGCGCAACTTTCGTCGGTACCATAAACCCACCATATACCTTCCTCAAAACAGCCACCATACCAACCTATTATGGCATTTCCATAGCCATTCCAAGATATATTGCCATGCAACTTTCCATCGTTCCATTATTATGACACGCTTCATCATTGTCATAATGCTTGCATGATCATGTAGTTGACATCGCATTTGTGGCAAAGCCACCATTCATAATTCTTCATCCATGTCACTCATGCATCATTGCACATCCCTGTACACCACCGGAGGCATTCACGTAGAGTCATATTTTGTTCTAAGTACTGAGTTGTAAGTAAATAAAGTGTGATGATCATCATTATTAGAGCATTGTCCCAAGTGAGGAAAGGATGATGGAGACTATGATTCCCCCACAAGTCGGGATGAAACTCCGAACGAAAAATAAAATAAAAAAACTATTATGTACTGCAACAGCTGTTTATTTTTGGTGTTTGCATCAAATTGAATGTTTAAAGTTTATTACGTACTTCATAAACAAAAGTTTGTCCTTCTCAATTTAGGTTTTCAGTTATACAACCAAGTTCCTTCTTCATACCATGTAAATTAAACTATATAGAGCAAGTGATCTTATTTTGCCAATCTGATATGGGATAAATTGATAGCACACTAACCATTGATACTTATGAGTTCTTGATCTGTAATCCTGTCGTGTCGTGAAGCTGCCAACTCCTTCACAATGTCATTTCCTGCCATGTTTTGACCTGAACAATACCATATTGTGTTAATGCTATTTTAAACTGTGTCACTTTATTCGTCAGTAAGAAATGTGATGAATTGTCAGCACTGATACTTATATGTGCAAAACTTGTCATCTGTCTACTTGTTTATCTTTCAGAGTGAGGAGGATATAAGTGTCAAACAAGTGCAATCTCATCAGCTTGCTCAGCTGCTTGCGCTGCAGCTCCCGAGAAGGGCTAACCTTTCTTGAACTCTATTGAAGTGCTGTCGGTTTTGTATATTTTCTTGTCGGCGTGTTTAATTTCACTGGTGGCGATCTTTGATGCCCAGTGTATGAAATCTGCTATCTGCTTGTGCTTTATTATCATAGTGGCAAACTTTGATGCCCAGTGGATGTAATATGTCGTAATTTTTTTATTGTATAGTCTAGGATTTTTTTCTTATTCACTATGCTGCAGTTATTTTACTGTATATATATCATGTCTTCGCAGTAAACCGGCCAAACCGTGAAATTACGGCACATAATCGGGCTATCATGCAAATCACTATGTATGATCCGCATCATGGGCCCCGTCATCTTGGTCCGTTAACAGGCCTAAATGTAAACTGGCCCACTAGTAGATTCGGGCCTTTAATAGGCCGAGTAAACCGCCGGCCCTATTTTTCCAAGAAAACTCTATGGGCTTTTAGGAGGCTGAAAAGTAGGTTGGGCATGGAAAGTGCCGAACAGCTCACGGGCCGGCAGCAGGCCAAAATAGACCCCGACCCATGATTGCGCCAATCAAATCATGGGCTTATAATAGGCCAAAATTGTCTCGGTCCTTGTTTGTCCCAATCAGACTATCGTCTGTGAGCAGGCCGAATGCAAACGGGGCTGTAGTTAGGCCCAACTATATGACGGGCTTTTAACAGGCCGAAATATATATATGTGGCAAAAATGTTAAACGGGCCTTTAATAGGCCGAAACTAATATCAAGCCAAATTACTAAATGGGCCTTTATCAAGTGGGCCCAAAAGCATAGCGTCTAGTTGACGGGTCGAATCTGATATGGGCCATAATTTAGCCCAAAGCCTCTCAAAGCCCAGAACGTGGTAGGCTTTTAACGGGGCGGATCTCATATGGGCCTTTATTAGGCCCGGAATGTGGCAGACTGTTAATGGACCGGATCAAATATGGGCCGGCATTTGGCCCAAAACATGGCAGCCTATTAATGGGCCGGCCTACTAGTATCATCAAAATCTTTTGGGCCTTCAGCTGGGCCGGCCCATTATGATCGGCGAAATCTCGTGGGCCTTTAGCTAGGCCGGCCCATTATGGTCCGCAAAATCTTGCGGGCCTTTAGCTGGGCCGGCCCATTATGGCCCGCAAAATCTTGTGGGCCTTTAGCTGGACCAGCCCATTATGGTCCGTAAAATCTCGTGGGCCTTTTGCTGGGCCGGCCCATTATGGACCGCAAAATCTTGTGGGCCTTTAGTTGGGCCGGCCCATTTAAACTTTATGGGCCACTTTTGGGCCGGTCCACGTGTCAACATTTCATAAGCGCATCTCGCCCATTGGATGAGTGACACATGTGCCAACGGGGAGCTAACACGTGTTTCCTCCAGCCAATGATGATTTTACACATGGAAAATCGCCATTGGTCCAGGCTGTTAACGGGTTATCGGATCCAAAACCGGACCCGAAAGCTTAACGGCATTCTGTTATGGTGGATGCCACGTGTCGGACACCCTTGACAAAAGCACTTCTGTGACACGCGATTTTTCGTCATGGAAGTGGACACTTCCGTGATGATAATTTTGGTAATGTCATGGAACACTTCTTCGACAGCACATGTATGACTATCTTGATTCTGTCATAAAATCGTCATGGATGTACATGCATGACAGAAAACGTGACCTACTATGACAAACATGTATCATCACAAAAGTGTATTTTTTTAGTGTCGGTTATGGAAGTGACAAAGAGTTCATCGTAAAGAGTTACATGGATGCAAGCTTTGACACCGATTCAGATGACTCTAAGTCTCAATCTAGATACATATTGAAAGTGGGAGCAATTAGCTAGAGTTGCTCCGTGCAGAGCATTGTAGACATAGAAATGCGCAAAATACATACAGATCTGAATGTGGCAGACCCATTGACTAAACTTCTCTCACAAGCAAAACACGATCAAACCTTAGTACTCTTTGGGTGTTAATCACATAGCGATGTGAACTAGATTATTGACTCTGGTAAACCCTTTGGGTGTTGGTCACATGGCGATGTGAACTATGGGTATTAATCACATAAAGATGTGAACTATTGGTGTTAAATCACATGGCGATGTGAACTAGATTATTGACTCTAGTGCAAGTGGGAGACTCAAGGAAATATGCCCTAGAGGCAATAATAAAGTTGTTATTTTATATTTCCTTATATCATGATAAATGTTTATTATTCATGCTAGAATTGTACTAACCGGAAACTTGATAGATGTGTGGATACATAGACAAAACACCGTTTCCCTAGTAAGTCTCTACTAGACTAGCTCGTTAATCAAAGATGGTCAAGTTTCCTAACCATAGACATGTGTTGTCATTTGATGAATAGGATCACATCATTAGGAGAATGATGTGATGGACAAGACCCATCCATTAGCTTAGCATGTTGATCGTTCAGTTTTATTGCTATTGCTTTCTTCATGTCAAATACATATTCCTTCGACTATGAGATTATGCAACTCCCGGATACCGGAGGAATACCTTGTGTGCTATCAAATGTCACAACGTAATTGGGTGATTATTAAGATGCTCTACAGGTATCTCCGAAGGTGTTTGTTGGGTTGGCATAGATCGAGAATAGGATTTGTCACTCCGAGTATCAGAGAGGAATCTCTAGGCCCTCTCGGTAATACACATCATGATAAGCCTTGCAAGCAATGTGACTAATGAGTTAGTTACGGGACTGTCGGCATTCTGGGAACAGGGGTCCCCAGACTTGCCTGCCTGCGGCCTACGGCGTGGCTCAAAGGGAGGCCCAGCACGGCCCATCTTCACCGACACAGACCCAAGACACTCACGAGGGGCCAAGCCTCGCGGGGCGGACAACGCGGCGCTTCCTCAGGCACGGCCTCATCGGGCTGGCTCACGAGGAGGCGGAGAGATCAAGGTGGGGTACCTCACGAGGTGCCCGTGATGCAAGCCATGACGACTCAGGGCGCCAGGCGGGTGCCAGCCCGCGCAGTGTCCTCCTTTCCTCTTTGGTGCAAAGGGGGCAAGCGCAGCCGCGGAGTACCGAGGCATCAGGCAAAGGTTGCCATTTTGGTGCAACAAGACCAAGACCAGGAGGACTACAAGACGGAGGTCATCGTGGAGCCCAAGACGGCGTCACCGCCAGAGCTTTGTGCAGGCGAAGACTACTTTTGTCAGGATAGCTGGTACTAGCTGTCCCCTTTCAAATTAGCCCGCCATTGTTGGCTCCCTTCCCGCTCGATATTTGGGAAGAGGACCAGGGCCTCTATAAATAGGACCAGCCACCCACAGAGAGGAAAAAAAGGGGAAGGAGGTTTGAAGAGAGGTCTTTTAGCTAAGGGTTTAGAGAAGGGGATCGAGATCCGAGAGAGAGAGAGAGAAGGGTGACTGAACTCCTCCCAGCAGTTCATCCCCCCAGCCAAGAACAGACCCTCGCGAGGCTGTTCTTCCTTGTATTGTTCATCATCATCAGCCCAAGAGACAATCCATCACACCACACACTGGAGTAGGGTATTACTCCACAACGGTGGCCCGAACCAGTATAAACCCTGTGTCTCTTGTGTTGTTCTTTCCATAGCTTAGATCTTAGTGAGGCGGAGGGGTGCAGGTAGGTAGGAGGCGAAATCTCCATGCGCACCCCAGTGTTCGAACCTCAAGGGTCTACCGGAACCTAAAATCCGACATTTGGTGTGCCAGGTAGGGGTGCGCCGGAATTCGTCTTCCACCACCCTGTTCTCCTCCGACCATTGCGTCCATGTCTGACGCTCGTCAAGCCCACGCAGAGCGCTGGGCCGCGCTCGCTTCCCGCGTCGCCCAGACGGCCCCTGTCAATGGGCGTCCTCGCCGTTCCCCGTCACCTGCCGTCAACGCCGCCACCGGCCCGGCGGGGGACAAGAAGCAAGCATCGTCTCAGCATCCGTCCGTGCGGCTAGACGGCCGCACTGCGACTCCCTCGCTCACCCCGGCTGGTTCTTCGTCCTGCGCGCTCCGCGCACCCATGGAGGCTCGAGCTGCGCTCATCGCGGCAAATGAGCTCCTGCGCTACCGTCCCGTCGACGACGTCTATGAAGAATGGCTCGACCGCGTCGCCGAGCTTGTCCGCGCCGCAGGGGGCTCTCCTGTGCCGTCCGCTCCGCTACACCGCACCCCGCCTCGCGCGGGCGACGAAGCTCCGGCGGTGCCCCGGCCGCCTCCTCCTCAGGAAGGCGCCATGGCTCCAAGGCGCGTGGCCCCTGGGCAGAACCCGCTCCTTCAGGTGCCAGCGTGGCAAGAGCAGAGCTGCCAAGAAGTCCCTCGCCCGCAAGAAGCTGCCCGGGCGCTCCCTGCTCCAGCACGTCGCGACCATCCTCCTGCTCCCGCGCGTCAAGACCCCGCGCTGCTCTCAGCTGCAGCGCATGGGGACATGCAAGACCAAGCTCTCCGTTACCCAAGGCCTCTCGTGGCCACAGCAGGCTGCCGTGCCTTCACCACGGAGCTGCGCAGCGTCGCGTGGCCCGGCAAGTTCAAGCCAGACCTGCCTCCTCGTTACGACGGCACGGCTGACCCTGCGGAGTTCCTCCAGCTCTACAAGCTGGGCATCGAAGCTGCCAACGGAGACGAGAAGGTCATGGCGAACTGGTTTCCCATGGCGCTCAAGGACGGGGCCCGCACCTAGCTCCTGAACCTGGCTCCAGGCACGATCTCCTCCTGGGACAAGATGTGCACCCCCTTCATCGCCAACTTCCAAGGTACTCGTGACCGGCCACCCGCCGTGAGCGACATGCGCCGCATCAAGCAACAACCCGGGGAGACCCTGCAGAAGTACATCCAGCGCTTCAACAACGCATGCCTCAAGATTCTCAAGGTGACTAAGGAGGCCATCATCTCAGCCTTCTCCGACGGCGTGCGCGATGTCAAGATGAAGGAGGAGCTGGCGATGCATGAAGACCTGTGCACTTCCTTGGAGCTGTTCAACTTGGCAAACAAATGCGCCAGGGCTGAGGAAGGGCGTCTCTCCCTCCTCGAGCTGCATGCCGCAGACCCGGAAGAGAAGAAGCCCAAGGCCAAGGATGTGAAGTGCAAGGGGGCTGTCGTGCTCGCGGCGGAACCAGACACCAAGCAGGGCAGAGATCAGCCCGAACCTTCCAAGGGCAGCCGGTACTGTGTGTACCACGACCTCCACACCCACAACACCAACGAATGTCAAGAACTCCGAGCCGTGCGAGAAGGAAGGATCGGCCGTCACCCCGATCATGGTGACCGGGGCTACGGTCGAGGAGGAGGAAGGAACGCAGGACGCTAGGAAGACCGTGGCCCGCGCCAGGGGTGGCGCGATCAACCTCGCGAGGATCGCTGGCAAGACTCGCCTCACGAGGGAGACTGGAGGGATCAACCTTGCGAGTGTCGGATTTCGGGTTCCGGCAGACCTTAAGGTTCGAACACTGGGGTGCGCGCGGAAATCTCGCCTTCAACCTCTCCGTCTCGATGGGATCTAAACTACTAAAAGAGCTGCACGAAAGACACAAGATTTATACTGGTTCGGGCCACCGATGTGGTGTAATACCCTACTCTAGTGTGTGGTGGATGGAGTGCCTCCTGGGGCTGGTGTGGATGAACAATACAAGGAAGAACACCCTCGCGAGGGTCTGTTCTAGGCTGTGGTGATGAACTGCTATGAAGAGTTCAGTCACCTTTCTCTCTCTTTCTCTCTCAGATCCTGGACCGAACAACCAGGAATCGAACCCCTTGCTATGTGGGTGGCTAGTCCTATTTATAGAGGCCCTGGTCCTCTCCCCAAATATTGAGCGGGAAGGGATCCAACAATGGCGGGCTAATTTGAAGGGGGACAGCGAGTACATCTATCCTGACAAAAGCAGTCTTCGCCTGCCAAAGGCTCTGGTGATGACGCCGCGCTGGGCTCCATGGTGACCTCCGTCTCATAGTCCTCATGGTCTTGGTCTTGTTGCACCGAAGTGGCAACCTTTGCCTGATGCCTCGGTACTCCGCGGATACGCTTGCCCCCTTTGCACCAAAGAGGAAAGAGGGACGCTGTGCGCGCTGGCACCCGCCTGGTGCCCCGTGTCATCATGGCTTGCGTCATGGGCACCTCGTGAGGTACCCCGCCTTGAACTCTCCGCCTCCTCGCGAGCCAGCCTGATGAGGTTGTGCCTGAGGATGCGCCGCGTCGTCCGCCTCGCGAGGCTTGGCCCCTCGCGAGGGTCTTGAGCCTCGTGTTGATGAAGATGGGTCGCGCTGGGCCCCCACTTGAGCCACGCCGCAGGCCACAGGCAGGCAAGTCTGGGGACCCCCATTCCCAGAACGCCGACAATAGCCCCCGGGCCCAAGGCGCGCATGGACTTGGCCGTGCCGAGAGGCGAAAGGGCAAGGGCGAAGCACCGCGGGCCCCAACAGCCTGCGGCCTTGGACGCCGCGTGGCGGTTGATTGGACGTGGCGCCTCCGCTTCCCCACGACGCCTTGGTGATCATGCGAGTTGGACAAGTCCCTGCATGGAGAACGTGTTATGATTACCTATGATCATGGAGACCGGCAGTTGGCCTTCGCCGGCTATAAGTACGGCACCGCTCGTGCCCGTCCAGTCCATCTCCTCTTGCTCTCTGCTTCGCCTCAGTTCTTGCTCCGTCTTGGTGTGATGGCTCCGATTCGCCGATTCTCCGCAGCGGAGAAGGGAAAGGCTCCTCGAGAAGGGCCAGACCCTCTCCCGCCGAAGAAGCGACTCGCCCATTGCAGCCGGGACGATGAGGACCATCTGGTGGTGGCGAGGCCCTGGGGCGAGCGGGCTCTGCCGGGGTTCTCGCTGCCCTTGTATGCCCACGTCAAGGGCCCCGGAGGTGTTGATGCTGATCCCCGCGGTCAGCGCCATCATCGGCGCCGTTGGGTTATGAAGGCGTGGGTGGTTCCTCCTGGAGTCCATGCCGAGGGCTCCTCCCATGTGTTCGTGCTCCACGTCGTCACTCCTCTTCAGTCCTGGATCCACCTTCCTCCCTTCTTTGCCTCCATGGTTCTTCCAGGGGGGCCACTGGAGCTCCAGCTGTAGAACGCCGACTGCGGCGCCCCCGCGACCGAGGCCGAGGTCGTCGTCGCAGCCCCGGGCATGGTCTACATGTCCCGCGGCTAGAGGGAGATCGCCCGGGTTTGCAGGGAAAGAGGCGTCTTCACGGTCCACCTGGAGTATGACGGCGCGGCGGTGATGTTCTTCAAGGTCTTCGACGCGATCGGGCACTGGCTGGAGTGCTGCCGCGGGAGAGGCGGCCAGGACCTCGCCCTGGTGAGGGCTAGGCCTGTCGACCGCCCCCTTGGCAGTGGCGCCCGAGTGTCCGGCGGCTCCAGCGATGGCTTCGCGACTCTGGAGACGAGCGACGACAGCTACGAGCCCCCGAGTCATCGCCGCTCCAGGAGCAGGGCAGACGTGTCAGGCCGTCGCCAACCCTGATCTGGATGGGGTTGGCGCCGGTGCCTGACGGCCCACTGTTGATGATGGCGTCTCCCGCAGTAGCCCATGTAGTTAGCATCCCTTAGGATCCGCTCCCTGCGAGGAATCAGAATGCGCCCCGTGGGGGCTTGTAAGGTGTCTGTAGTCCTGTTTGTTAATATGTATGACCTTTTGACGTGGATCCGAGCGAGCTGCTAACTCCGTTATAGTTCAGCCTTCCCTTTCGCACCTCACGAGGGCTTGGTGCTCTACACTGACAGGTCCCAGTCCCAAGGCGGCGTCAGCCGTCGCTGGTATGCCAGGTCGCGATGCCGTGGTCAAGGCCAGGAGGTGAGCGACCCGAGGTCCAGTAAGAGCCCCTGAGTCGCGATGCTCAGGAGGTCCCCTTTGGCGCCCAAGCATCCATCATTTAGTGAGAAAGGGAAGCAACGCCGCTAGTATGGAGTTGCTTTAGGTGCGGGGGTAGTGCTGCAGCAGCCAGTGCCGTGGGTGGTAACTTATCTTGAGGATCAGAGGCGCTCCGTTGTGGCGATCTGATTGAGCCCTGGTACATCGACGCAGACGCGCAGCCCACCATCCTCGCCTGGATGTGGGGCCGCAGCCGGTGAGCGACGGCAACCTCTCATGATCCTTGCCTCTTGCAGTTCTTGAATCGCTTTGCTGATGAACTCGTGCTGTTCAGACCCTCCTTGCTTGGCCCTTCCTCGAGGGAAACGTGCCTCGAAGCACACCTCCACGTGGTGCCCAAGCGCCTCCCTCGTGACTCCGGCTAGGTCGGTGGTCCTCCAGGTGAGAGCCCCCGAGCCCTACCTAAGGAGGGCGCCGGGCGCGCTTTCCTATGCGATGGATGGAGGGCCCTCCTGAGGAGGCACGGGCCCTGAGGGGCCTGCCTCCTGAGGGGCTGAGCCTGACGTCGTCTTCTTCTTCTTGGGGATGGTCTCAGGAAGCCTCCTGCTTCCGCGATCTGGGTCTTCTAGCGACGCGGCCTAAAAGGCTCGCTCCAGGGAACACACTGCATCTCTCTCTTCATAGGGCACCGTGATGATGCCGCCACTTCCTGGCATCTTGAGGACGTTGTAGCCATGGTGGGTCACGGCCATGAACTTGGCCAGCGCTGGGTACCCGAGGATGGCGTTGTACGGCATGAGGATGTGGGCGGCGTCGAAGTCGATGAGCTCGGTGCGGTAGTTGCTGCGGGCTCCGAAGGTGACAGGGAGGCGGACCTGCCCGATCGGGATTGTGGAACCATCGGTAACTCCGGAGAAAGGCTTGGTCGGCTGGAGCTGATCATAGGACACTTGGAGGTTGTTGAAGGTTTCCACGGACAGGACGTTGAGCCCTGCCCCTCCGTCGATGAGGGTCTTGGTGACCAGCACATTGCTGATGACTGGGGAGCAAAGCATCGGGAGGACTCCGGCGGTGGCTGAGCACTTGAGCTGATCCGCTGAGCTGAACGTGATGGCGCACGCCGACCACCTGAGGGGGCGCGTTGCTTCGAGCTTGGGGAGGGCTGCATTCACCTCACGGGCGAACTTCTTGAAGATGCATTGGGAGGCCGGGGCTTGAGCTCCGCCCAGGATGCAGGCGATTGCGTGCGGCTCCTGGAAGCCCCCAGCCCCCTCGTCTTGATGGCGGTCGTCGTTCCTTCTTGGTGGAGACGGTAGAGGAGGCAGGCCTGCGTTGCCGTGAGGGCGCTCCTCACGAGGCTAGTCTCTCCAGTCCCCCTCACGAGGCAGGTCCCGCCAGCGGTCCTCGCGAGGCTAGTCGCGCCACCCCTGGCACGGGCCACGGTCTTCCCAGCGCCCTGGGTTTCTTCCTCCTCCTCGGCCATAGCCCCGGTCAGCACGGTCAGGGTGACGGCCGATCCTTCCTTCTCGTACGGCGCGGAGCTCTTGACATTCGTTGGTGTTGTGGGTGTGGAGGTCGTGGTACACATAGTACCGGCTGCCTCTGGAGGGTTCGGGCAGATCCTTGCCCCGCTTGGTGTCTGGTTCGGCTGCGAGCACGGCAGCCCCCTTGCGCTTCACGTCCTTGGCCTTGGGCTTCTTCTCTTCTGGGTCCGCTGCAGGCAGCTCGAGGAGGGAGAGGCGTCCCTCCTCAACCCTGGCGCACCTGTTCGCTAAGTTGAACAGCTCCACGGAGGTGCAGAGGTCATCATGCATCCCCAGTTCCTCCTTCATCTTGACGTTGCGCACGCCATCGGTGAAGGCCGAGATAATGGCCTCCTCGGACACCTTGGGGATCTTGAGGCGCGCGCTGTTGAAGCGCTGTATGTACTTTTGCAAGGTCTCTCCGGGTTGTTGCTTGATGCGGCGCATGTCACTCACTGCAGGCGGCCGGTCGCGAGTACCTTGGAAGTTGGCGATGAACCGGGTGCGCATCTGGTCCTACGAAGAGATCGTTCCTGGAGCCAGATTCAGGAGCCAGGTGCGTGCTCCTTCCTTCAGCACCATGGGGAACCAGTTAGCCACAACCTTCTCGTCCCTGTTGGCAGCCTCAATGCCCAGCTCATCGAGCTGGAGGAATTCCATGGGATCAGTGGTGCCATCGTAGCGAGGAGGCAGGTCCAGCTTGAACTTGCCGGGCCACGCGACGCTGCGGAGCTCGGGGGTGTAGGCGCGGCAGCCCGCGGTGGCCACGAAAGGCCTCGGTTGGTGGAGAGCTCGGTCTTGAGGGTCCCCACGCGCTGTAGCTAGGAGCAAGGCGGGGTCTTGGCGTGCCGGAGCTGGAGCAGGGAGCGCCCGGGCAGCCCCCTGCGGGCAAGGGATTTCTTGGCAGCTTCGCTCTTGTTGCGATGGTGCCTGGCGGAGCGGGTTCCGCCCAGGGGCCAGTCGCCTTGGAGCCACGGCATCTTCTGGGAGAGGAGGCGGCTGGTTCGCCGCCGGAGCTTCATTGCCCGCGCGGGGCGGAGTGCGGTGCAACGGGGCGGACGGCGCAGGAGAGCCCCCTGTGGCGCGGACGAGCTCGGCGACGTGGTTGAGCCACTCCTTGTAGACATCGTTGATGGGGCGGTAGCGCAGGAGCTCATTTGCCGCGATGAGCGCAGCTTGAGCCTCCAAGGGTGCGCGGAGTGCGCGGGACGAAGAGCCAGCTGGTGCGAGTGATGGGGTGGCGGTACGGCCGTCTTGCCGCACGGATGGGTGCTGAGACGATGCCTGCTGCTCGCCCCCCGCCGGGCCGGTGGCGGCGTTGATGGCGGGTGATGGGGAACAACGAGGACGGCCATCGACAGGGGCCGTCTGGGCGACGCGATAAGCGATGGCGGCCCGACGCTCGGCGCAGGCCCGACGAGCGTCTAACATGGATGCGACGGTCGGAGGAGAGCGGCACGGTGGGAGACGAATTCCAACGCACCCCTACCTGGCGCACCAAATGTCGGATTTCGGGTTCCGGCAGACCCTTAAGGTTCGAACACTAGGGTGCGCACGGAAATCTCGCCTTCAACCTCTCCGTCTCGATGGGATCTAAACTACTAAAAGAGCTGCACGAAAGACACAAGATTTATACTGGTTCGGGCCACCGATGTGGTGTAATACCCTACTCCCGTGTGTGGTGGATGGATTGCCTCCTGGGGCTGGTGTGGATGAACAATACAAGGAAGAAAAGCCTCGCGAGGGTCTATTCTAGGCTGTGGTGATGAACTGCTATGAAGAGTTCAGTCACCTTTCTCTCTCTTTCTCTCTCAGATCCCGGACCGAACAACCAGGAATCGAACCCCTTGCTATGTGGGTGGCTAGTCCTATTTATAGAGCCCTGGTCCTCTCCCCAAATACTGAGCGGGAAGGGATCCAACAATGGCGGGCTAATTTGAAGGGGGACAGCGAGTACATCTATCCTGACAAAAGCAGTCTTCGCCTGCCAAAGGCTCTGGTGATGACGCCGCGCTGGGCTCCATGGTGACCTCCGTCTCGTAGTCCTCCTGGTCTTGGTCTCGTTGCACCGAAGTGGCAACCTTTGCCTGATGCCTCGGTACTCTGCGGATACGCTTGCCCCCTTTGCACCAAAGAGGAAAGAGGGACGCTGCGCGCGCTGGCACCCGCCTGGTGCCCCGTGTCGTCATGGCTTGCGTCATGGGCACCTCGCGAGGTACCCCGCCTTGAACTCTCTGCCTCCTCGCGAGCCAGCCTGACGAGCCTGTGCCTGAGGATGCGCTACGTCATCCGCCTCGCGAGGCTTGGCCCCTCGCGAGGGTCTTCAGCCTCGTGTTGATGAAGATGGGCCACGCTGGGCCCCCACTTGAGCCACGCCGCAGGCCGCAGGCAGGCAGGTCTGGGGACCCCGTTCCTGGAACGCCGACAGCGAGGATCGCCCGCAAGGCAACGCAGGCCTCCCTCCGCTACCGCCGCATCCAAGGAGAAACGAGGACCGCCACCAGGACGAGGGGGCTAGGGGCTTCCAGGAGCCGCGCGTGATTGCCTGCATCCTGGGCGGGGCTCAAGCCCCAGCCTCTCAGCGCATCTTCAAGCAGTTCGCCCGCGAAGTGAATGCCGTCCTCCCCAGGCTCGAAGCGACGTGCCCTCTCAGGTGGTCGGCGTGCGCCATCACATTCAGCTCGGCAGATCAGCTCAAGTGCGCGGCTACAGCCGGCGTCCTCCCGATGCTTTGTTCCCCAATCATCAGCAATGTGGTGGTCACCAAGACCCTCATCGATGGCGGGGCAGGGCTCAACGTCCTGTCCGTGGAAACATTCAACAATCTCCAAGTGCCCTACAGCCAACTTCAGCCAACCAAGACTTTCTCCAGAATCACCGATGGCTCCACGGTCCCGATTGGGCAGGTCCGCCTCCCTATCACCTTCGGGGCACGCGACAACTACCGCACCAAGCTCATCGACTTCGACGTCGCTCACATTCGCCTGCCGTACAATGCCATCCTTGGGTACCCAGCGCTGGCCAAGTTCATGGCCGTAACTCACCACGGCTACAACGTCCTCAAGATGCCAGGAAGTGGCGGAGTCATCACGGTGCCCTATGAAGAGAAGGACGCGGTGTGTTCCCTGGAACGAGCCTTTCAGGCCGCGTCACTGGAAGACGAGGATCGCGGAAGCAGGAGGCTTCTCGAGACCGCCCCCAAGAAGAAGAAGACATCGTCCGGCCCGGCCCCTCTGGGCCCGTGCCTGCCCAGGGGGAACCTCCTTCCATCGCATAGGAAAGCGCGCCCAGCGCCCTCCTCAGGCAGGGCTCGGGGGCTCTCCCCTGGAGGGCCACCGACCTAGCTAGGGTCATGAGGGAGGCGCTTGGGCACCACATGGAGGCGTGTTTCTAAGCACGTTTCCCTCAAGAAGGAGCAAGGCAAGGAAAGCCAGACCCTCAGGAGTTCGTCAGCAAGGCCATGCAGGAGCTACAGGAGTCAAGAGTCATGAAAGGCGGCCGCCGCCTACCAGCAGTGGCTCCCCATCCAGGCGAGGATGGTGAGCTGTGCGTCTGCATTGACATACCAGGGCTCAACCGAGTCTCCTCTCTAGGGCGCCTCTGGCCCTTGCGAGTGGGGTGCTATGGAGGTCCACCCCATAGCTATGTTCGCATGCCTTACGGCTTGCCAAACGCGGCTACCACGCACCGGCGCCTCATGAGGGGCACCACGGAGGCACAAGATGCCAGGCGTTCCGTAGCCCTGGCGGAGATGGAGATGGTCTGCGAGGAGCCACCAGCGCCTCCGGAGCCTCCCGAGGCCCCTAGGCCTGGGGGCTCATGAGGATCGGCTTCCGCAGCCCACCGAGTCTGCTACACCAACACCCCTTCGTCCTCAACGTCATCAGGTGACATCTTTCAAGTTTCACTTCCAGCTAGGAGCGCCCCCAGGGCTGCATTATCCCCAGGCCGCGTGGGTCCGTCCCTGCGGCGTGTATCCTTTTTATTTCATTTTGTTAGCTTACCTTGTTGGGGGCGCCCCTTGGGCTGCATCATCCCCAAGCCGCACGGGCCAGGCCCAACGCCACGTATCCCATTTGCGTTTATTCCCGGTTATGCGTTAGAACCACCATGCTTGATTATTTGATGCTGGTCCATGGCACCTCTTCTTCTCCATGCCGAACACTTGCACGTTAAAGGGGGGGGTACCTGAGCATCGCGACTCAGGGCTCTTACTGGCTCTCCAGCCCTCACCCTCTGGCCTTGACCACGGCTTCGCGACCTGGCATACCAGCGACGGCTGAGACCAGCTCGAGGGCCGGGACCCGAGGACGTAGAGTGCAGGCATATACCAAATTTGCAGGGACACATCACAAGATAAGGCCCAGTGCCAGGCGGAACCCGCCTAGAGGTAGGGCCCCGTGAGTCCCGCACTGGCTCACGGGTGCCCAGATACACCTCGCCAGGCCCTACCGTGCCAGCCACATGTCAGGGTGGGGCTGTACACGCCCCGGGGGCTCCTCCCGGAGGGGGGCCTCCTCCCACGTACCAGTGGAAGCACCATGCTCCGCGCTGGCTGACAACACTGCCGAGGAGCGGCCGTGCCCGTACGCATACGGAAGCACTATGCTCCGCGCTGGTGATTAACAACTGAGGGTGGCCTCCGGGCCGCATCAACCTCAGGGAGCCCAGAGCTCAGTGTCTAGCCTCATCGTAACGCCTCCCCTCGGGAGTGCCGCACGAGAGGGCTGGGCACGGGGGCTGCGCCTGGGTCACGCCCAGACGCACGCCACCCAGCCAGGCCCCCCGGGCCTGGTTCGTCGCGCGCCTCTCCCCGAGCGGAGCCAAGGTATGAAGGCCATTTGGGCGTCAAGGGGGACTCCTGAGCATCGCGACTTAGGAGCCTAACTGGTCACGTAGCCCCTCACTCCTTGGTCCCGTCCTGGTTTCCGGTCGGGACTAATGCTGGGTGAGGTATGCGCGGGGCCGGGCTCTGCCGGCGTAGAACATAAGCAAGTAGGAAGGAAAAGCGCAAATTTCAAGGAATTCTAAAGCAAATATTACAGTCCACACTGTTATCCCAATACCAAACGCAAGTTTAAACGCCTCCCCGAGGCATGATACATGTGCAGGAATTAAAGGCAGGACAGGAGCCATGACAGAGTCACTTGTCGGTGGTGGAGTAGCGCGGAGTGGGTTCGCCTCACGGAGCAGCGGGGTCGGCAGCGCCTTGCTTTGGCTTGGTGCTGAAGGCCCAGAACTTCCCCAGCAAAGCCTCCGTGCGACCCTTCACGGCCTCGGCAGCGGCAGGGGCACGCTCGCCGCTTACTGGCTCCAGCAGGTTGTCGAGGTCGACGCCGGAATCACGAAGGTAGATGTGGGTGAGGACCTGCGTCAGCGCTGCATAAGACAGGACAGGCGCCTCGGCCTCGGCCGTGGGGCCAAGGCCAAGGGCGACATCTTCAAGAGCACGAACCAGGAAGGGAAGCAGCTTGGCGGGGCCATCCTCGGCGCCAGCCAGCGGGCTCTCCAGGCTGCTGTCGTAAAGCATCCTCAGCGAGGAGCGAGCCTTTGCCTCCATCTCCATGAAGGCCACGCAGTCCTCGGCAAGAACCAGGGCCTTGTCTTCCAGCTCGGCCTTCCTCGCCCCCAACTCCTACTCCAGCGTGCCTAGGTGGTCGCGGCGCTTCCTGAGCTTGACCTCCCGGCCCTCGACGGCCGCCTCGCGAGCCTTCACGCCTTCTTCCTACTCTTGGCGAAGGCAGACCTCCTTCGCGAGCTGGTCCCGCAGGCCTTGCAGCTCATCCTCCAGCGCCTTGCAGCGACCATGGATGTCGACCACCTCCCCAAGGCTGCATCACGAGCAGCCCTTGCCTCAAGGACGGCCTTCTTCTCCTCATCGCAAGCCGTCGAGGCCTGGCCAGCGCCGCCCGAATCGAAGTGTCGGAGCGAACCCATCCGGAAGCCAGCTCCAAGCGCCCGGCCACCAAGCGAGGGTCGGCGCCAAGAAGATCCTGCCGCAGTTGGTCTAGCTCAGCAATAGCACGATCCAGAACGGCAGAAGGAGTCGGAGAGACAACAGCTGGTGGAGTAGGAGGGGAAGGCAGCAGCGCAGCCACAGCATCCTGAGGTGGAGTCTGCCACGCCTCATCGACTATAGTGGCGGCGGCAGGCAAGGACACCTCGGGAGTCACTTGGGTCGTGGGGGCTGAGCTCGCCCCAGTCGGCTCAGCCAGGCTTCGCGAGGACGGCCGGGCAGGAGAAGCCTGTGCATCGCGGTCGCCCTCCTTCGCGGGCAGAGGCGCTGCCACGGATGGAACCTCAGGAGCTCTCTTTGACTTCTTTGCTGCGGGCGCCAGCCTATCCAAGAGATGCGGACGTCAAGCCTCAGAAGAAGACCAAGAGATAAAGACAAGGATCAAATGCTTACGGGCCGTCGCCAGTGAGCTCAAGCGGCCTCCGGCCAAATTTGAAGCCTGAAAGCCGGCTGGAAGGGTCAACCACTGGAAGCTTGGAAGCGGAAGGTGCGTCTGCGGTCCGCCTCGGGGCTGGGGCAGACCCGCGGGAGATCAGCCCGGTCCTGTCCCTCTTCGGGGTCGGGGGCAAGCTCCCGCTGTCCTGCTCATCGTCATCCTCGTCGTCATCGCTCAGAGAAAGGCGGAGAACGTGGGACCTGCGCCGGGGGAGGGGAGCCCTCGACTCCCCGTCAGTCGCCTCGGAGTTAGGCCCTTTTTCCCGCTCCCCTCCTTCCTCCTCTTCGCTGGAGTCGTCAGAGGGCATGTCCACCAGTTCCTCGGGAGCTTCCATGGGCACGGGCCCATCCCCGTTGAAGACGGGCATGGACTTCACTACCCGCTCCAAGTCGTCGCGGAGGAACAAGGGCATAGGAGCACCCTCCAACCTCGCCACATCGCCCCCGACCAGAGATTGGAGGACCGCAGCCAGATCTCCGTCGGCCAAGGCCGCGGGGCTCGGATGGGGCCTCCACATCGGAAGTGAGTACTGCCGAAGCGGAGCCAGCTGCTGCTCCAGGAATTCTCTCAGCAGCGACGCACCGGTCAGCTTCGCCGTCGCCATGTTGGCCGGCCTCAGATCCGCGTCCATCTTCTCCAACACCATCTTCGCGCGGGGGTCCGCGAGCTCCGCTCGACCCCAATCGCTGGAGCTCGTGGGCTGCTCTGTGGGCAAGATCAGCCGAGTGTGGATGCGCCCAGCATCCACCAAGACCCACTTGCTCCTGAAGCCCTCAATCCTTTTCCCAGGGTTCGAGATGGCAATGGCGCCACCGTACGCGATGAAGCTCGCGCATGCGGAAGCAGGACCGCGAAAGGTCCGAAGGTAGAAGTAGTGGCGCAGCAAGGCCACAGAGGGATGCGCCCCGACGTGAGCCTCGCAATAATAAGCAAAGATTGCCAGGAGAAGGACGGAGTTGGGATGGAGATGCGGAGCCTGTAGCTTGTAATGGCGGAGGACAGAGAAGTAGAACTCGGAGAAGGGAGGCACCAGGCCAGCGGCAATGGCACTTACGAAGAACGGATAGAAGGTGCACCCCTGACCCTCGGGGGTGGCGGAGCCGGCCTTGAACACCTTCGCCCCGTCGATGCCCCGCGCCGTCGCCATCCGGCGCAACCGGGGAAGGATCGCCTCCGACACGTTCGGCGAATCCAGGGTAGACAAGTACCAAGCTACGGCCGCGGGCTGACGAGGCGCCATGGCTTCCTAGGTCGCACGGTCGGAGCAGATCTGGAAATTTTGGAGGAAGGAAGGAGAGGCGCAAGAAAGGGGATCTGAGCAGCAACCGGGGAAAGTAAGAAGCAAGGCCTAGGCGGATGCCACTCCTTTATCAACTCGCGCGGTTGCTAAGGCGCCCACGTCCAGTCAACCGCCATGCGGCGCCCAAGGCCGCGGGCTGTTAGGGCCCGCGGTGCTTCGCTCTTGCCCTTCCGCCTCCCTGCACGGTCAAGTCTGGGCGCGCCTTGGGCCCAGGGGCTACTGTCGGCGTTCTGGGAACGGGGGTCCACAGACTTGCCTGCCTGCGGCCTGCGGCATGGCTCAAAGGGGGGCCCAGCACGGCCCATCTTCACCGACACAGACCCAAGACCCTCGCGAGGGGCCAAGCCTCGCGGGGCGGACGACGCGGAGCTTCCTCAGGCATGGCCTCATCAGGCTGGCTCGCGAGGAGGCAGAGAGATCAAGGCGGGGTACCTCACGAGGTGCACGTGACGCAAGCCATGACGACTCAGGGTGCCAGGCGGGTGCCAGCCGCGCAGTGTCCTCCTTTCCTCTTTGGTGCAAAGGGGGCAAGCGCAGCCGCGGAGTACCGAGGCATCAGGCAAAGGTTGCCATTTCGGTGCAACAAGACCAAGAACAGGAGGACTGCAAGACGGAGGTCATCGTGGAGCCCAAGACGGCGTCACCGCCAGAGCTTTGTGCAGGCGAAGACTACTTTTGTCAGGATAGCTGGTACTAGCTGTCCCCTTTCAAATTAGCCCGCCATTGTTGGCTCCCTTCCCGCTCAATATTTGGGAAGAGGACCAAGGCCTCTATAAATAGGACCAGCCACCCACAGAGAGGAAAAAAGGATGAAGGAGGTTTCAAGAGAGGTCTTTTAGCTAAGGGTTTAGAGAAGGGGATCGAGATCCGAGCGAGAGAGAAGGGTGACTGAACTCCTCCCAGCAATTCATCCCCCTAGCCAAGAACAGACCCTCGCGAGGCTGTTCTTCCTTGTATTGTTCATCATCATCAGCCCAAGAGGCAATCCACCACACCACACACTGGAGTAGGGTATTACACCACAACGGTGGCCCGAACCAGTATAAACCCTGTGTCTCTTGTGTTGTTCTTTCCATAGCTTAGATCTTAGCGAGGCGGAGGGGTGCACGTAGGTAGGAGGCGAAATCTCCGCGCGCACCCCAGTGTTCGAACCTCAAGGGTCTGCCGGAACCCGAAATCCGACAGGGACGATGTATTACGGAACGAGTAAAGAGACTTGCCGGTAACGAGATTGAACTAGGTATGAAGATACCAACGATCGAATCTTAGGCAAGTAACATACCGATGACCAAGGGAATAACATATGTTGTCATAACGGTTCGACCGATAAAGATCTTCGTAGAATATGTAGGATCCAATATGAGCATCCAAGTTCCGCTATTGGTTATTGACCGGAGAGGTGTCTCGGTCATGTCTACATAGTTCTTGAACCCATAGGGTACGCACGCTTAATGTTCGGCGACGATTTTGTATTATATGAGTTATGTGATTTGGTAACCAAATGTTGTTCGGAGTCCTGGATGAGATCGCCGACATGATGGGGAGTCTCGAAATGGTCGATAGGTTAATATTGATATATAGGACGATGGTATTCGGACACCGGAAGTGTTTCGGGATGCACCGGGTGCTTATCGGGTCACCGGAAGGGGTTCCGGGCACCCCGGCAAAAGATATGGGCCTTATGGGCCAAGAGGGGAAACACACCAGCCACAAAGGGGCTGGTGCACCCCCCATCATATGGGCTGGCCAAATTGGAGAAGGAAAGGGGAAGGAGGAAAGGAACAAGGGAATAGGATTCCCCCTTCCCCCTCTTCCCTTCCTACTCTGAATAGGAATAGCAAGGGGGGGAGGCCGAATTGGGAGGACCCCAATTAGGACTCCTCCTACTTGGGGCGCCCCCTTGGCTGCCTCCCCTCCCATCCAACCTATATATATGTGGGGGGAATCTCTATAACACAGAACAAACATTGTTATCCGTGTGCGGCGCCCCCCGCCACGGTTTACGCCTCCGGTCATATTGTAGTAGTGCTTAGGCCAAGCCCTGAGCGGTTCACTTCACCATCACCGTCACCACGCCATCATGCTGACGAAACTCTCCCGTGACACTTTGCTGGAAGAAGAGTTTGAGGGACGTCATCGAGCTGAACGTGTGCATAACTCGGAGGTGTCATACGTCGGTGCTTGATCGGTCGAAACGAGAAGAAGTTAGACTAGATCAACCGCATTGTCAAACGCTTCTGCGTTCGGTCTACGAGGGTATGTGGACCCACTCTCCTCCTCTTGTTGCTATTCATCTCCTAGATAGATCTTGCGTGAGCGTAGGAAACATTTGGAAATTGAATGCTACGTTTCCCAACATAAGCTTGGGGATGCTAGTTTTGCCATGTCCGCTACTTATTGCAATGACCATGATTGGGGTGATAATGCTTCTTATGATCTTAAAATTTTATTTAAGCCTCATGATGAATATGTTTGCGATAATATTGAAAGTGAGTTTGGAAGAGTGTCAACATTAAGTAAAATTAATCCCACATATTTGGAGAGTGTTCAATCTCGTGAAATTTTTGATAAAAGTGGGCTTGGAGAGGTCATGACTTTATTTAGTGATAATCCCACTATTTTGGAAGACTGTCAACTATGCATGCATTTGGATCATGAATAGGATATTTTATTTAATAATTATATTGTTGAATTTGAATATGATCCCACATGTAATTATTATGAGAGAGGAAAATATGGTTGTAGAAATTTTCATGTTACAAAATTACCTCCCGTTATGTTGAGATTGCTATTGTTTCTTTCTTTTGTCTTGCATATGGTAGTTTTTGCTTGTTTGGATAATTTGTTTGCTTATAAGATTCCTATGCATAGGAAGTATGTTAGACTTAGATGTGTTTTTCACATGCTACATGACGCTCTCTTTCTGCTCCAATTCTTGTCTTTCATGTGAGCATCATTGACATCTCAATGCCTAGCTAAAAGGCTTTAAAGAAAAGCGCTTGTTGGGAGACAACCCTCATTTTTGTCTTGTTTTACAATAAATAATTCATCTAGCCTCTGGTTAGATGTGGATTTATGTTTTAATTAGTGTTTGTGCCAAGTAAGACCTTTGGGATCGCTTACGGTGATAGTTGATTTGATCCTGCTAAAAAACAGAAACTTTTGTGCCCAGGAGAGTAGTTTTCATTTTTAACAGAAGCACGATAAAATACTGAATATTTTATGTAGAGGATTAATAAACAAATTGCCTGGGACTTTCTAATTTCTCAGTATTTTTGGAGTTACAGAAGTATTCGAAATCTCCAGATTGCTACAGACTGTTCTGGTTTTTACAGATTCTGTTTTTCGCGTGTTGTTCGCTTATTTTGATGCATCTATGGCAAGTATCGGGGGGTATGAACCATGAAAAAGTTGGAATACAGTAGATATTACACCAATATAAATAAAGAATGATTTCACAACAATATCAAAAGTGGTGATTTATTTTCTTATACTAACAGAGCTTGCGATATTTTCTGTTGAAGTTTTGTGTTGTGAAGTTTTCAAGTTTTGGGTAAGGATTTGATGGACTATGGAATAAGGAGTGGCAAGAGCCTAAGCTTGGGAATGCCCCGGGAAGGCATCCCCTCTTTCGTCTTCGTGTATCGGTAACTTTACTTGAGGCTATATTTTTATTCACCACATGATATGTGTTTTGCTTGGAGCATCTTGTATGTTTTGAGTCTTTGCTTTTTAGTTTGCCACAATCACCCTTGCTGTACACAACTTTTGAGAGAGACACGCATGAATCGTGACTTATTAGAATACTCTATGTGCTTCACTTATATCTTTTGAGCTAGGCAAAATTGCTCTAGTACTTCACTTATATCTTTTTAGAGCACGATGATGGTTTTATTTTATAGAAATTGTTGAACTCTCATGCGTCACTTATATTATGTTAAGAGTCTTGAAAAACTACATGGTAATTTGCTTTCGTTATAAAATTAGTCCTAATATGATAGGCACCCAAGAGGGATATAATAAAAACTTTCATATAAAGTGCATCGAATACTATGAGATGTTTGATTCCTTATGATTGTTTTGACACGTGAAGATGGTGATATTAGAGTCATGCTAGTGAGTAGTTGTGAACCGTTATGTGATGAAGTCGCAGCATGATTTATTTATTTATTGTCTTCCTTATGTGTGGCGGTCGGGGACGAGCGATGGTCTTTTCGTACCAATCTATCCCCCTAGGAGCATGCGCGTACTAGTTTGTTTCGATGACTAATACATTTTTGCAATAATTATGTTAGTTCTTTATGAATAATATTGAGCCCATGGATTATACGCACTCTCACCTTTCCGCCATTGCTAGCCTCTCTTGTACCGCGCAACTTTCGTCGGTACCATAAACCCACCATATACCTTCCTCAAAACAGCCACCATACCTACCTATTATGGCATTTCCATAGCCATTCCGAGAAATATTACCATGCAAATTTCCACCGTTCTGTTTATTATGACATGCTCCATCATTGTCATATTGCTTTGCATAATCATGTAGTTGGCATCATATTTGTGGCAAAGCCACCTATTGGTGTCAAAACCGGCGGATCTCAGGTAGGGGGTCCCGAACTGTGCGTCTAGGCCGGATGGTAATAGGAGGCAGGGAATACGATGTTTTACCCAGGTTCGGGCCCTCTCGATGGAGGTAAAACCCTACGTCCTGCTTGATTAATATTGATGATATGGGTAGTACAAGAGTAGGTCTACCACGAGATCAAGGAGGCTAAACCCTAGAAGGTAGCCTATGGTATGATTGTTGTATATGGAGTTGATTGCCAACGGACTACAACCCTCCGGTTTATATAGACACCGGATAGGGTTAGGGTTACATAGAGTCGGTTACAATGGTAGGAGATCTTGAATATCCGCATCGCCAAGCTTGCCTTCCACGCCAAGGAAAGTCCCATCCGAACACGGGACGAAGTCTTCAATCTTGTATCTTCATAGTCCAGGAGTCCGGCTGAAGGTATAGTCCGGCTACCCGAACACCCCCTAATCCAGGACTCCCTCATTAGCCCCTGAACCAGGCTTCAATGACGACGAGTCCGGCGTGCAAATTGTCTTCGGCATTGCAAGGCGGGTTCCTCCTCCAAGTCCTTCATAGAAGATTGTAAACACCAAGAGTAGTGTCCGGCTCTGAAAAATAAGCTTCCACATATTGCCATAGAGAGAATAATATTAACATAAATCAAATCTGCTGACGTATTCCATAGTGCGTCATCACACTACAGCCAAGTCCTTTACTCGAATCGTTTTCACTTTTCCACCTCAGCGTGTTTTGCGAGGCGGTTTCCTTGGCACTTCTTGTCAAAGCAGAGATCGTGTACTCCCCTTTAACGGGATTCTCATCAATACGGACGTGGGTAACCCAATCATGCCACTTATCGCGGCGCTTGGGAGGCAAGCAAGTTTTACTAGGCTGGTGGGGACGCACAACCGCATCCGCCCATATAAGGGGATAAGGATCCACCTTTTTACCTACGCCTTCTTCCTCCTTTGCCTATCCATCTCCTGCGCACTCGAGCTCCAGCGCCCAAGCCCGCACTTCCCACCTCAACCTTCTCCAGCAATGTCCGGAGCGGGAGGCAAGTGGATGGTCTCCTCCACCACGGAGGGCCAAGTCAAGAAGCTAAGGAAGGCGGGATACCTGTCCAAGGACATCGTGCACCGGCTTCTCAAAAAGGGGCAGGTTCTCCCCACCCCAAGGCCCCACGAGAGGGTAGTATTTCTTCCCCACTTCCTCCGCAGACTGGGTTTTCCACTTCACCCATTTGTCCGGGGGCTCATGTTCTACTACGGCCTGGATTTCCACGATCTGGCCCCGAACTTCATCCTCAACATCTCGGTGTTTATCGTCGTGTGCGAGGCTTTTCTCCGCGTCCGCCCCCATTTCGGCCTCTGGCTCAAGACCTTCAACGTCAAGCCCAAGGTGGTGCGCGGCAGCCAGGCGGAGTGCGGAGGCGCCATGGCGGGCAAGATGGCCAACGTCCTATGGTTCGAGGGCTCTTTTGAGGAGACCCTAAAGGGATGGCAATCCGGGTGGTTTTACATCACCGAGCCGCGTGATCCGAAATGGACCACAGCCCCCGAGTTCCGATCCGGACCCCCCACGCGGCTTGTGTCCTGGAAAGATATGGGCCTGTCGTGGGGTGATGAAAAAGAGGTGACCGGATTGCAAACATGCATCCAGTCCCTGGTGAACAAGCCAATCCGGCTTGTTAATGTAATCCAGGTTATGCTCATCCGCCGGATCCTCCCGTGCCAACAACGGGATTTTAATCTGTGGGAGTTTGACCCAGCGCAGCATCAAACCCTCAGCAGGCTCTTCGACACGACGTACGAAGATGCCTGGAAGATGCTATTCAAGGGCGCCGAGGCTCCCGCATCCACTTCCGAGGACCGCGGATACAGCTCGCAGCGTCATGCTAGCGAGGTAAGCCATCTACACCTTTTACAGGATGTTAAGCTTTTTTCATAGTTTGACTCTATGCGGGATCTAAACTCCCTTACCTTTGACAGGCTTGGCGGACGATGTCCGGACCAATTAACTGTCCGGCTGCGCTGCCCGAAGACTCAGCTCTAGCTCTACTAGTGAAGCTGCTGGCTCCGGGGCCTTATGTGGTGCCGGAGAAGAAGGCCAAGAAGAAGAAGGCCACGGGGACTCGAAAGAGTTCCCATAATATGGTGGTGTCGGACTCGTCATCCGACGAGTCCGAGACGCTCTCCTCCCGTGAAAACGAAGTGGAGGAAGAAGAAACCTCTCCCCCTCCAGCGGGGGAAGGAAAGAAAAGGAAGGCCACCCCAACGGGGGAGGCCGGAGGGTCCAGGAAGAGGAAGACCCCTCCGCCGGACTACTCCCCCGGCGCCGAAGAGGACGAAGAGGAGTGGCCAGACAGGGCCAAGCGTCCGGCGAAATCGTAAGTTCGGATATCATAGTAACTCATGACGTTCCTTTGTTGCACAGCTTTCCCTAATGTCGAATATAATTATGCAGCCCGCCCCGGGCCGGACTCAACGAGTCGTCGAGCGGCTCCCTGAATTCATCGGACGTGAACTCCGTTCCGCCCGCTGTCTCCCCCGCACCATGGACGACGCCGAAGTGGCGTTGCGACGAGCTCCGGGGCAGGAGGAGGTGGTCCCGGAGGAGCTGCAAGGCGACCTCCCGGACCCCAGGAGTAAAGGGGACAAGACCCCCCAGGGCTCCAAGTCCGGTTTTGAGCCAGACACCGCACCGGAATCTACAACAGTTCCGGACCGCGGTAGGCGAACTCCTTCCAAGAGGAGTAAGCCTTCTGAGCCGGCAGCCTTCGTCCAACCGGAGGTGCCGGACAATCTGCTGGAGGTGCTTGACGGCGCCTCCATTGACGAGGAGCACCGTACTATTATGAGTATGGTGATCCAGAAGGTTCAGTCCGCCAAGAGCGGACTGAGTGAAGCTTGCACTAGCCTTCTAACAGGCTTCAAGGTAAGTAAAAAATATGTAAAAATATAACCGCATAGACAGTAGCCCATGATGCTCTGTTTGGCGTTCGGAAAGAAAAGCCGAATAGAGGATCTATTAAATTTCGCAGGAGTCTAACAACAAAGAGTCAATATGCGTATGCAGGCTTCGCTGCTGGCCACCGCCGCACTGACTGCGGAGGCGGGTGCCCTGAAACAGGGCCTCGAGTGGACCGAGCAAGAGCTCGGCCTTGCCAAACGGCAGCTCGAGGAGAAAGAAGGTAAGAAATACCTTACAGAAAAAGTGCCTATAAAAAGACGTGATTGCAAAAAATAAAAGGATTGTACTGCTTATTGTAGGGGCCACGACTGAGGTGGCGACCCTCAAGCAGGCGCTGTCCGAGGCCGAAAAGAAAACGGCCGCGAAGTGCACTGAGCGAGAGAAACTTGAGGCCCAGGTCGGCGAGGTGCAGCAGGAGCTTCAGGCTCTCATGAAAAAACATGAGAGTTTGGAGCTTGAGTCCAAGATGCACGCGTTCGAGCTCGCGGCGGCCCTTGAGACTGCCAAGTCTGCCAAGGTCGAAGCCCAAAAGGCCCTCCAAGAGTTGGAGGAGAAGAAAAAGATAGCGGCGGGTAAGGCATTCTTTATGCAAAGCAGAAGTATAAAAGTAAAGTACTTGTTACTTACCGAAATCCGGAGCTCTCCAGGGGCATTCGCAGATCTTCCCCGCAGCGTATCCGACGCCGCCGCATTCTACTTAGCCGAAGAGGGCAGCTCGATGGAGAAGGTGTTCTGGTCTCAGTATGCTGAGGCCGGACAACCTGTGCCCTTGAGCGACCAACTGAAACAGCTGGTCGAGCTCCACAAGGCGGCCGAACAGGCCATGAAGGGCTTCATAGTTCGGCTGTGGCCCGGAGAGGCCCTGCCTGGGAGCTACTTCGGGCTGGTGCGGCGACTGGTGGAGGCCTGTCCAAGGCTCGAGGTCATCAAGTGCTTCGTCTGCATCGAAGGTGCCCGTAGGGCCCTTGCCCGTGCATAGGTGCACTGGGGTAAGCTGGACAGTGAGAAGCTTGTGAGGAACGGGCCGCCACCGGGGAAGGAGCATCGCAAGCCCGAGAACTACTATAAGGATGTTTGCGGGTGCCCGCCTTGTGGCGGATGAATGTACCAAGCATGTAATTTTTGAATGAACTCGCTCGTGTTGATCCTGTGCGCTGAAAACTTGTTCATATGCGCCAAGAAATGCTTGTTGAATTTAAAATATTACTTTTTGTGCGGCCGTTTATCAAAAAATTGAGAGATGGCCAATCGTCGGCTTCTGCCCCCTTGCCACTAGTGCCGGGGTGTTCGGGATAAACCTGAGCGCTCTTTTTCCCATAGTTGGGTACTTCGAGGGAGGCGCTCAGCACAACGAACCAGGCAATCGGACTATAATGCTTGAACACTCTCACTTAGCAATAGAACTCTATAATTTTAAATTTCGGCGAAGCCCCTAGTTCGGAAGACCGAGTTCGGGGCGCTATCCATGCCTTGGCCGGACAAAGCCAGCTCCTTGCTCGAAGCGGCATAAGCCTTTAGGGACTCGAAAAACCTCTCGAATAGCGACCGGTCTCTCGCCACATCATGACAGCCAGTTTTAGCTTTCTCCACTGAGGTGCTTAACCCAGCTCAAACGGGGCACAATCGCAGTGGTTCTCCTAGTGCTACCTTAGCCGATATAGCGGAACATAAGGCACCAAAACATAGGAGCCGGGCAAACGCAACTATTGACCCAAATCATGATTCGGAGCCGATGCATATAGTGCTATAAGTTCGGGGTGCCGCACTTATGAAAGTGTACGGACTTCTCACGCCATATTTATGGGTACTAAAGCCCCTGGCGTATTTTGCCGTACCACAGTGTACGGGTGCAACATGTCATAAACATATATATGAAAAGAAGATAATGCAAAAAAATAGACAAAAAGCTATGCATTGTTTATAGAGAGGCTATTTATCAAAGCCGAACAATACAAATAGTGCGGTAGGCAAAAGATATTGGACTATTTAGTATGTCCTGACCAGGGGCAGGCCGCAGAATTGTATTTAAAACAGGTATACCGCTCGTAACAGAGACCACCTGGGAGTTCCATAATGCGGCATGGCTTATCTGCCTCCCTGGATCTTGCATCGTTTGTGCGGCAGTCGAATTGCCGAACAGGTCGTCCAAAGTATGGAGTCCTGAAAGTAAGAAAAATTAAAAAAAGAATCCGACAGCCCCTAGTAAGTTTTAAGCCGTATTTTGGGTGTGCCGCTATTGTGCCCCTTCCCCTGTGCCCATGGAATTTCAAGGGCGTAGTTATGTACGGGAGGTACTGGTTTCGCTATGTCGCGAGAGCTGGGGTTGGGGCCGCATTGCTACGCTTGTTCAGAGTGTGCCAGGGGGTCCTGCTGTCGGTTACTCCGGGCGCACTTGGCAGTGTCTGGCTTTTTAACGGCCGGACTAGAGAATTGCCTAAGAAGGCTACTTTGTACTTCCGCTGGGAGAGCCGCCGTGTGCTCCTCCGTACGGAGGGAGCGTTCGGTGTTTTCGTTGACCGTGATTACTCCTCGAGGGCCTGGCATCTTGAGCTTGAGATATGCGTAGTGCGGCACTGCATTGAACTTTGCGAATACGGTTCGTCCAAGCAGGGCGTGATAGCCACTGCAAAACGGGACTATATCGAAGATTAACTCTTCGCTTCGGAAATTGTTCGGGGATCCGAAGACCACGTCAAGTGTTACTGAGCCTGTACAGTTGGCTTCTACACCTGGTATAACGCCTTTAAAGGTCGTTTTTGTGGGCTTAATCCTTGAGGGATCTATGCCCGTTTTCCGCACTGTATCCTGATAAAGCAGGTTCAGGCTACTGCCGCCGTCCATGAGGACTCTTGTGAGATGAAATCCGTCGATGATTGGGTCGAGAACCAATGCGGCGAAGCCGCCATGACGGATGCTAGTGGGATGGTCCCTTCAATCAAAAGTGATCGGGCAGGAGGACCATGGGTTGAACTTTGGGGCGACTGGCTCTATCGCGTATACGTCCCGTAGCGCATGCTTCTGCTCCCGCTTGGGAATATGGGTTTCGTATATCATGCTCACCGTCCGCACTTGTGGGGGAAAGCCCTTCTGTCCATTGTTGTTCGGCGGCTTGGGCTCCTCCTCGTCGTCGCTGTGCAGCCCCTTGCCTCTGTTTTCGGCCCTTAACTTGCCTTCCTGCTTGAACACCCAACAATCCCTGTTAGTGTGATTGGCTGGCCTTTCGGGGGTGCCATGTATCTGGCACAAGCGATCGAGTATTTGGTTCAAACTGGACGGGCCCTGAGTATTCTTCTTGAATGGCTTTTTCCGCTGACCGGATTTATAGCCTTTGAATCCGGCATTGACTGACGTGTCTTCATTGCTGTCACTGCTAACGCGGCGTTTTTGCTTATTCCGACGTGTCCTACCACTTTTGTCCTTGGTATCCAAATTACCAGGGTTCTTTCATAAGTTGTTACTGCGAGCTAGCCAGCTGTCTTCTCCCGCGCAAAAGCGGGTCATGAGTGTCGTGAGGGCTGCCATATATTTCGGCTTTTCCTGTCCCAGGTGCCGGGCAAGCCATTCATCGTGGATGTTATGTTTGAAGGCTGCTAGGGCCTCTGCATCCGGACAGTCGACTATCTGGTTTTTCTTTGTTAGGAACCGTGTCCAGAATTGTCTGGCCGATTCCTCTGGCTGCTGAATTATGTGGCTTAAGTCGTCGGCATCCAGTGGTCGCACGTAAGTGCCCTCGAAGTTGTCGAGGAATGCGGCTTCCAGGTCCTCCCAAGAACCGATTGAGTCTGCTGGCAAGCTGTTAAGCCAATGCCGGGCCGGTCCTTTAAGTTTGAGCGGGAGGTATTTGGTGGCGTGTAGATCATCGCCGCGTGCCATGTGGATGTGAAGGAGATAATCCTCGCTCCATACCGCCGGATCTGTTGTGCCATCGTATGATTCGATGTTTACGGGTTTAAAACCCTCCGGGATTTTATGATCCATTACTTCATTCGTGAAGCATAGCGGGTGTGTGGCGCCTCTGTACTGGGCTATATCACGATGCAGCTCGGAAGAGCTATGTCTGTTGTGTTCGGCCCGGCCGGATTTGTTGTATCCGGAGTGAAGATCATTGTCACGTGCCATAGGGCACCTGCGCGATCCGTAGATCGATCTTGTTTGTCTTGCCTTATCCTCCGGTACGTCTCGCAGGTCTGGCGCATTTTCCCGTGCCTTAGTTGAGCGGCGTCGGGGCATGGCTTGGGTGGAGGGCCGAGAGGCCTCTCTGTCGCGGCCGCGAGGTGGCCGGTCTGCCATGTCATGTGCTGGTGATGTAGGTGCTTCCTCTTCTGATCGGGGTTGCTGCCTGCGCTTTGAGTAACTCTTGGAGGGGCGTTCGAGTTCATACTCTTCGGCCGCAAGGACTTCAGTCCATCTGTCAGCTAGCAAATCTTAGGCAGCTCTAAGTTGTTGCTGCTTTTTCTTGAGGCTGCTTGCCGTGGCTAAAAGCCTGCGTTTAAAACGCTCTTGTTCGGCGGGGTCTGATGGTATGAAGAATTCGTCGTCATCGAGGCTTGCCTCGTCTTCGGAGGGAGGCACATAGTTATCATCCTCGACCTCTCAGTCTGCCGCTCTCTCATGCGGGCTGGCTTCTCCATCTTCCTGTGCCGAATCTTGCTGAGGTGGGTGTTCTTCGGTGCTATCCGGGGTAGTATTATCTCCCGTGCCGGAATCACCGTTTTTGCTTTGGCGGGATTTAGAGCGGCGCCGCTGACGTCGGCGCTTTGGCTGTTACTTGGGGGTGTCATCCCCCACTGTTCCATCGCCATCTCCATCTTTTGGAGTATCCACCATATATATGTCATATGAAGAGGTGGCCTTCCAGCGCCCTACAGGTGCTAGTTCCTGTTCGTCTCCTACATCATCATCCATACCGTCGATGTCTTCGGAGCCGAAGTCAAGCATGTCGGTTAAATCGTCGACAGTGGCTACAAAGTGGGTGGTGGGTGGGCTTTGAATTTCTTCATCGTCCGTATCCCATCCTCGCTGACCGTAATCTGGCCAGGGCTCTCCTGATAAAGAGAGAGACTTAAGAGAATTCTGGATGACGACAAAAGGCGAGTGCTGAAAGATGTCTGCGGCGGTGAACTCCATTATCGGCGCCCAATCGGATTCGATTGGAAGGGGCGCAGGGGGTTCGGAGTCCGGGGAGGAGTCCGGATCCTCAGAGTCTCGGGTCATGCAGAGTGCAGGGCTAGCGTTCGGCTCGATCGCCTTTGGGATCGCAGCCCCTGAGGTGACGTCCAACCGCTCATCCTCGATTGGCACAATAGGCTCCGAGTTAGGGGTCGGAACTGATGTGTGTGCGGCCTCCAGGACACTGTCCGGAGGTAGAGCTAGATCATGCCCCTCGAGATAGTGCGGCGCGCTTGGCCGTGGCTCGAACCCGTCGAAGATCAAGTCTCCGCGGTTGTCAGCCGTGTAGTTTAAGCTTCCAAACCTGACTTGATGGCCAGGGGCGTAGCTTTCGATCTGCTCTAGGTGGCCGAGCGAATTGGCCCGCAGAGCGAAGCCGCCAAAGACAAAGATCTATCCGGGGCGAAAAGTCTCACCCTAGACCACATCGTTGTTGATGATCAAAAGAGCCATCGGGCCTAAAGGCGATGACACAGGGGAACTCTCAATGAAAGCACCAATGTCGGTGTCAAAACCGGCGGATCTCGGGTAGGGGGTCCCGAACTGTGCGTCTAGGCCGGATGGTAACACGAGGCAAGGAACACGATGTTTTACCCAGGTTCGGGCCCTCTCGATGGAGGTAAAACCCTACGTCCTGCTTGATTAATATTGCTGATATGGGCAGTACAAGAGTAGATCTACCACGAGATCAAGGAGGCTAAACCCTAGAAGCTAGCCTATGGTATGATTGTTGTATATGGAGTTTATTGCCTACGGACTACAACCCTCCAGTTTATATAGACACCGGATAGGGTTAGGGTTACATAGAGTCAGTTACAATGGTAGGAGATCTTGAATATCCGCATCGCCAAGCTTGCCTTCCACGCCAAGGAAAGTCCCATCCGGACACGGGACGAAGTCTTCAATCTTGTATCTTCATAGTCCAGGAGTCCGGCTGAAGGTATAGTCCAGCTACCCGAACACCCCCTAATCCAGGACTCCCTCACCACCGTTCATCATTTTTTATACATGTCGCTCTTGATTCATTGCACATCCCGGTACACCACCGGAGGCATTCACATAGAGTCATATTTTGTTCTAAGTATCGAGTTGTAATTCTTGAGTTGTAAGTAAATAAAAGTGTGATGATCTTCATTATTAGAGCATTGTCCCATGTGAGGAAAGGATGATGGATACAATGATTCCCCCACAAGTCGGGATGAGACTCCGGATGAAAAAAAAGAGGCCAAAAAAATGAGAGAAGGTCCCAAAAAATGATAGAAAAGATAGAAGGGGCAATGTTACTATCCTTTTACCACACTTGTGCTTCAAAGTAGCACCATGATCTTCATGATAGAGAGTCTCCTATGATATCTCGTATACTAGTGGGAATTTTCATTATAGAACTTGGCTTGTATATTCCAATGATGGGCTTCCTCAAAATGCCCTAGGTCTTCGTGAGAAAGCGAGTTGGATGCACACCCACTTAGTTCCTTTTTGAGCTCTCATACACTTATAGCTCTAGTGCATCCATTGCATGGCAATCCCTACTCACTCACATTGATTGATGGGCATCTCCATAGACCATTGACAGCCTAGTTGATGTGAGACTATCTCCTTTTTTCTTCTCCACAACCACCTTCTATTCCACCTATAGTGCTATATGCAGGGCTCACGCTCATGTATTGTGTGAAAGTTGGAAAAGTTTGAGAACATCAAAAGTATGAAACAATTTCTTGGCTTGTCATCAAGGTTGTGCATGATTTGAATATTTTGCGTGATGAAGATGGAGCATAGCCAGACTTTATGATTTTGTAGGGATAAGCTTTCTTTGGCCATGTTATTTTGAGAAGACATAATTATTTTGTTAAGATGTTTGAAGTATTATTGTTTTTCTTTCAATATTAAACATTTGTGTTGAATCAGACGGATATGAACATTCATGCCACAATAAGGAAATTACATGGATAAATATGTTAGGTAGCATTCCACATCAAAAAATTTGTTTTTATCATTTACCTACTCGAGGACGAGCAGAGCTTGGGGATGCCTGATACATCTCCAACATATCTATAATTTTTTATTGTTCCATGCTTTTATATTATCTATTTTGGATGTTTTATATGCATTAATATGCTATTTCATATGATTTTTGGGACTAACCTATTAACCTAGGGTCCAGTGCCAGTTTCTGTTTTTCCTTGTTTTAGTGTTTGGCAGAAAAGGAATAACAAACGGAATGAAACTTTCGCGATGATTTTTCTTGGACCAGAAGACATCCAGAGGACTGGGAGTGCAAGTCAGAGAAGCCATAAGGCCACAAGGTTGGAGGACGCGCCCCCCACCCTTGTGGCCCCCTCATGACTCCACCGACCTATTTCTTCTGCCTATATATTCTCAAATACCCCAAAACCTTCCAGGGGAGCACGAAACCACTTTTCCACCGCCACAACCTTCTGTACCCGTGAGATCCCATCTTGGGGCCTTTTCCGGCATCCTGCTGGAGGGCGATTCGGTCATGGAGGGCTTCTACATCAACACCATAGCCTCTCCGATAAAGCGTGAGTAGTTTACCACAGACCTACGGGTCCATAGCTAGTTGCTAGATGGCTTCTTCTCTCTCTTTGATTCTGAATACAAAGTTCTCCTCGGTGTTTTGGAGATCTATTCATTGTAATACTTTTTTATGTTGTGTTTGCCGAGATCCGATGAATTGTGGATTTATGATCAACTTATCTATGAATATTATTTGAATCTCCTCTGTATTCTTATATGCATGATTTGATATATTTGCATGTCTCCTCGAACTATCGGTTTGGTTTGGCGAACTAGATTGGTTTATCTTGCAATGGGAGAAGTGCTTAGCTTTGGTTCAATCTTGCGGTGTCCTTTCCCAGTGACAGTAGGGGCAGCAAGGCACGTATTGTATTGTTGCCATCGAGGATAACAAGATGGGGTTTTCATCATATTGCTTTAGTTAATCCCACTACATCATGTCATCTTACTTAATGTGTTACTCTGTTCTTTTGAACTTAATACTCTCGATGCAGGCAAGAGTCGGTCAATGTGCGGAGCAACAGTAGTAGATGTAGAATCGTTTTGCTCTACTTGATACGGACATGATGCTTATATTCATGATCATTGCCTCGTCATAATTATGTGCTTTTCTATCAATTGCTTGGTAGTAATTTGTTCACCCACCGTAATATTTTCTATCTTGAGAGAAGCCTCTAGTGAAACCTATGGCCCCCGGGTATATTTTGCATTATATAAGTTTCCGGTCTACAATTTTAGTTTCCTATTTACTTTCCTTGCAATCTTTTACTTTCTCTTCCATAAACCAAAAAGACCAAAAATATTACTTTACTGTTTATCCATCTCTATCAGATCTCACTTTGGAAATAACCGTGAAGGGATTCACTACCATCAGAGTCTGTCTTCCTCTTGAATATCCATTTATTCTCAATGGCTTGACGATCATCGGGCAAGTCCACCAAAGTCCACACTTTGTTCTCATACATGGATCCTATCTCAGATTTCATGGCCTCAAGCCATTTATCGGAATCTGGGCTCATCATCGCTTCCTCTTAGTTCGTAGCTTCGTCATGGTCAAGTAACATGACTTCTGGATCAGGATTATCGTACCACTCTGGTGAGGAACATGCTCTGCTTGACCTATGACGTTTGGTAGTAACTTGATCTCAAGTTTCATGATCATCATCATTAGCTTCCTCTCTAGTTAGTGTAGGCATCACGAGAACGGATTTCTCTGATGAGTTACTTTCCAATTCAAGAAAAGGTACAATTACCTCATCAAGTTCTACTTTCCTCCCACTCACTTCTTTCGAGAGAACCTCCTTCTCTAGAAAGGATCCATTCTTAGCAACAAATATCTTGCCTTTGAATCTGTGATAGAAGGTGTACCCAACAGTTTCTTTTGGGTATCCTATGAAGACATATTTCTCCGATTTGGGTTCGAGCTTATCAGGCTGAAACTTTTTCACATAAGCATCCCAACCCCAAACTTTAAGAAACGACAGCTTAGGTTTCTTGCCAAACCATAGTTCATGCGGTGTCATCTCAACGGATTTAGATGGTGCCTTATTTAACGTGAATGCAGCTGTCTCTAATGCATAACCCCAAAACAATAGTGGTAAATCGGTAAGAGACATCATAGATCGCACCATATCCAATAAAGTACGGTTACAATGTTCGCACACACCATTAAGTTGTGGTGTTCCAGGTGGCGTGAGTTGTGAAACTATTCCACATTGTGTTAAATGAAGGCCAAACTCGTAACTCAAATATTCGCCTCCCCAATCAGATCGTAGAAACTTTATTTTCTTATTATGATGATTCCCCACTTCACTCTAAAATTCTTTGAACTTTTCAAATGTTTCAGACTTGTGTTTCATTAAGTAGATACACCCATATCTGCTCAAATCATCTGTGAAGGTCAGAAAATAATGATAGTCGTCACGAGCCTCAACACTCATCGGACCACATACATCGGTATGTATTATTTCCAATAAGTCGATGGCTCGCTCCATTGTTCCGGAGAACGGAGTCTTAGTCATCTTGCCCATGAGGCATGGTTCGCAAGCATCAAATGATTCATAATCAAGTGATTCCAAAAGTCCATCCACATGGAGTTTCTTCATGCGCTTTACACCAATATGACCTAAATGGCAGTGCGAAATATGTTGCACTATCATTATCAACATTGCATCTTTTGGCATCAATATTATGAATATGTGTATCACTACGATCAAGATTCAATAAACCATTTATATTGAGTGTATGACCATAGAAGGTTTTATTCATGTAAACAGAACAACAATTATTCTCTGACTTAAATGAATAATTATATCACAACAAACACGATCCAATCATATTCATGCTCAACGCAAACACCAAATAACATTTATTTTAGGTCCAACACCAACCCTGAAGGTAGAGGGAGTGTGCGATGGTGATCTTATCAACCTTGGAATTACTTCCAACACACATCGTCACCTCGCCCTTAACTAGTATCTGTTCATTTTGCAACTCCTGTTTCGAGTTACAAATCTTAGCAACTGAACCGGTATCAAATACCCAGGGACTACTATGAACACTAGTAAAGTACACATCAATAACATGTATATCAAATATACCTTTGTTCACTTTGCCATCCTTCTTATCTGCCAAGTTTTTTGGGGCAGTTCCGCTTCCAGTGACCATTTCCTTTGTAGTAGAAGCACCCAGTTTCAGGTTTGGGTCTAGCTTTGGGCTTCTTCACGGGAGTGGCAACTTGCTTGCCATTCTTCTTGATGTTCCCTTTCTTTCCCTTGTACTTTTATTAAAACTTGTGTTCTTGTTTAACCATCAACACTTGATGCTATTTCTTGATTTCTACCTTTGCCGATTTCAGCATCGCAAAGAGCTTGGGAATCGTTTTCGTTATCCCTTGCATATTATAGTTCATAACGAAGTTCTAGTAACTTGGTGATAGTGACTAGAGAACTCTGTCAATCACTATCTTATCTAGAAGATTAACTCGCACTTGATTCAAGTGATTGTAGTACCCAGACATTCTGAGCACATGCTCACTTTTTTAGCTATTCTCATCCATCTTGTAGGCAACGTACTTGTCAGAGGTCTCATACCTCTTAACACGGGCATGAGTCTGAAATATTATTTTCATATCTTGGAACATCTCATATGCTCCATGGCATTCAAAACAGTTTTGAAGTCCCAGTTTTAAGACGTAATGCATGGTGCATTAAACTATCAAGTAGTCATCATACCGAGCTTGTCAAACGTTCATAACATCTGCATCAGCTCCTGCAATAGGTCTGTCACCTAGCAGTGCATCAAGGACATAAATCTTCTGTGCAGCAATGAGGATAATCCTCAGATCACAGACCCAGTCCACATCATTGCTACTAGTATCTTTCAACTTAGTTTTCTCTAGGAACATATCAAAAACATAGGGGAGCTACAACGCAAGCTATTGATCTACAACATAATTTGCAAAAACTATCAGGACCATGTTCATGATAAATTAAGTTCAATTAATCATATTACTTAAGAACTCCCACTTAGATAGGCATCCCTCGAGTCATCTAAATGATCACGTGATCCATATCAAGTAAACCATGTCTGATCATCATGTGAGATGGAGTAGTCTTCAAAGGTGAACATCTCTATGTTGATCATATCTACTATATGATTCACGTTCAACCTTTCGGTCTCTAGTGTTTCGAGGCCATGTCTGTACATGCTAGGCTCGTCAAGTTTAACCCGAGTATTCCACACGTGCAAAACTGTCTTGCCCCCATTGTACGTGAATGTAGAGCTTATCACACCCGATCATCATGTGGTGTCTCGGCATGACAAACTATCACAACGGTGCATACTCAGGGAGAACACTTATACCTTAAAATTTCAGTGAGGGATCATCTTATAATGCTACCGCCGTACTAAGCACAATAAGATGCATAAAAGATAAAAATCACATGCAATCAAAATATGTGACATGGTATGGCCATCATCATCTTGTGCCTTTGATCTCCATCTCCAAAGCACCGTCATGATCTATATCGTCACCGCCTTGACACATTGATCTCCATCATAGCGTCGTTGTCGTCTCACCAACTATTGCTTCTACAACTATCGCTAATGCATAGTGATAAAGTAAAGCAATTACATGGCGATTGCATTTCATACAATAAAGCGACAACCATAAGGCTCCTGCCAGTTGCCGATAACTTTTACAAAACATGATCATCTCATACAACAACGTATATCGCATCATGTCTTGACCATATCACATCACAACATGCCCTGCAAAAACAAGTTAGACGTCCTCTACTTTGTTGTTGCAAGTTTTACGTGGCTGCTACGAGCTTCTAGTAAGAACCGTTCTTACCTACGCATCAAAACCACAATGATGTTTCGTCAAGTTTGTTGTTTTAACCTTCAACAAGGACCGGCCATAGTCAAATTCGATTCAACTAAAGTTGGAGAGACAGACACCCGCCAGCCACATTTATGCAGAACAAGTTGCATGTCTGTTGGTGGAACCGGTCTCATGAACGTGGTCATGTAAGGTTGGTCCGGGCCACTTCATCCAGCAATACCACCGAATCAAAATAAGACGTTGGTGGTAAGCAGTATGACTATCATTGCCCACAACTCTTTGTGTTCTACTCGTGCATATCATCTACGGATAGACCTGGCTCTGATGCCATTGTTGGGGAACGCATCATGCAATTTCAAAAATTTCCTAAGCTCGCGCAAGATCTATCTAGGAGATGCATAGCAACGAGATGGGGAGAGTGTGTCCACGTACCCTTGTGGACCGAAAGCGGAAGCGTTTGACAACGCGGTTGATGTAGTCGAACTTCTTCTCGTTCCGACCGATCAAGCACCGAACGTACGACACCTCCGAGTTCATCACACATTCAGCTCGATGACGTCCCTCGAACTCTTGATCTAGCAAAGTGTCGAGGGAGAGTTCTGTCAGCACGACGGCGTGGTGACAGTATTGGTGAAGTGACCCACGCAGGGCTTCACCTAAGCACTACGTGAATATGACCGGAGGCGTAAACTATGGAGGGGGCACCGCACATGGCTAACAATGTTTGTTGTTTTGTTCTAGCAGTGAACCCACATAAATATAGGTTGTAGGGGAGGAGAGGCAGCCAAGGGGGCGCCCCAAGTAGGAGGAATCCAACTTGGGATCCTCCCAATTCGGCCTCCCCCCTTTCCTATTCCTATTCGGAGTAGGAAGGGAAGAGGGGGAAGGGGGAATCCTTGTAACATCCCAAATTTTCAATTTGGAATGTTATACACTAGATCATCATGCATATCATATTTTCTTGCATTTTGTCGATCCTAGAAATTTCACGCAACTCAAGGACCCTCGGAGAGAGTTGGAGATTTCGTCATTTTCATATTTGAGTTCTCTCAAATTTTGAAGAAAGGATCATTGGTTTTTGTCGGAGTTTATTCGCCTTTTATTTGGATAGGGAAAAATGCGCGTTTTCAAAAATTGCATTTTAGGCCCGGAGAAAAGTTCATTTTGTTCGACTCAATTTTAGGAGTCGGGGAAAATTTACTTTAGAAGTTTTGGAGTTCGTTTAGTTTTCTTTTGTTTTGTTTTTCTGCGCGCGAAACCGATTTAAAGAAAAATTCGCAGCGCCTTGGGCCAAGGCCCAGCCAGCAGGCCGGCCGGCCAGGCCATCGCCGCGCCGCGCGCCAGCGCGCAGGGAGCCGCCGCCGCCGCCCTATTGGAGTCCTAGTAGGACTCTAGTCCTACTCTTTCCTCTCCTTTTCCTTCTATTTTTCTTGCCACCTCCCCCAAGTTTTCTCCCCTCACCTATATAAATACCAACACCCCGCCCTCTAAACCCCACATCAAGCCCCAAGCCCGCGCAGCGCGCTCACCCCGCGCCGCCGCCCCTAGCGCCACGCCACCCTAGCGCCGCCGCCGCCCTGCGTCACCGCCACCGCCGCCGTAGTGCCCGGCCGCCGCCCTTGTGCATCGCCGCCGCCGCCCAACGCCGCCGTTCGCCAGAGCCCGTTCGCCGGAACCTCGCCGGAGATACCCGCGCCGCATCTCTTCTATCCCCTCGGTTCGGTTTTTCATATAAACCGTTCCGATTCTTTTCTTCGCTTCCGATTCGTTTTCTTTCCGGTTCTTCTCTGAACCGTTCCGGTTTTCTAGATCGGTTTTTCGTTCGGTTTTATTTTCCGAAACCCTAGATCGGATTCGTCTTCTTTTTCCAGTTTAGTTGCCTAGAGACCGTTCGCCGGACCGTTCGTCCTAACGAACGTGATCACCGGATTATTCCCGGCTAACGAACGTCCGTTCGTTTAACCGTTCTTCTTTTTCTTTTCGTCGGATTTATTCTGCGATCCCGATCTCAGATCCGATCTTCGTTCTAGTTTATCTTCTCACTCGTTTATCGGAATCAGGTGATTCAAGCGCTTGGAGTTTCGTTTTGAAACCGCCGTTCCGACTAATCAACTTAAACAAGCTTTTGCTACGGTAAAATTTGACCTAGTTTCAACTTGCTAGAACCGAGTTGTTTTCTTCCGCCGTTTGTTTTCGGTTTCTTTGTCGGTTCTTTCTCTCTTTGCAACCGGAGTTCTTAAGTTGAACTTTCTGGTTCAATCTCTTGTTCGAGTTTTACCTGTGCATTAGATGAGTACTTATTGTATGCTTGTTGTTTGTCTGCGATAGATTACCCGGATTACGCCGCCTGTTACTTCGAATCTCTAGGACTCGCGGATCATCAGCAAGGCAAGTAACACTTTGATCATACCTTTTCTACAACCCAGTTTTATTGCATTAGATCAATCTTCACACATTGCATGATTAGGATCTAATTAAATTGTGGGATGGGAAGTAGATGAGGTAGTACCTATTACCTGTTATTATGAAACCTTTGGGAGTTACTTCTACGTTTGCTTATTATGCCATGCTATGCTAGTAGACGTGGATTGGGTGAGTGATATCCATGACAGATGTGAGTGTGATAATTTTAAGGGTTTAACTAAGGTGGCAACTTAAACACACATCTGGGTGGATTGAGGCACCTGATGTCTATCAGGACTTGCCTGTTTTATTTTGGACCGCCACCCAGGCTCAAAGGGATCATAAGATCTTTCATGCTAAATACTTACGTGTGCAGCCACAAGCCAATATGGGCTCTGGCATAGCTGACTAAGTCGTGCGAACTCTTACAGGGTAGACTAGCAGATGTAGGGGAAGTAGGTGTACCGGTCTATCCATCGTAAGGTGCTAGCGCTTCTGAAAGACTGTGTCTCGGTCATCCGTTTCTCAAACACCAGTAGTGCGAGAAATCCAACGGAGGCGATCGAGTCTAGTGGGGAAAAGTGCGCAAACCTCTGCAGAGTGTAATAAACTAATCATGATTAGCCGTGTCCCCGGTTATGGACATCTTGAGTATCTAGTACTTGAATATCATGTGAATCTCAACATGTTACTTCTAATTAATATTGTGGGGTTTAATTGTACTTTTAATTGGGATTGAGAATGATGTCAACCATTCTCAATGTTTAACAACCACCATGATAGTTAAATAAATTTATTCCTTTGCAGTAGGGAAAAATTGGCTTTACGCAAAATAGTAACCATAGAGCTTTCCACCAGCCAAATATGCATATAGTATAGTTGTTTCATTCCATTACTCTCTATGTGTTACATTGCCAGCATATTCCATGTGCTGACCCGTTCCGGGCTACAATGTTAATGTTGCAGACTTTTCAGACGACGATTAAGGTGCTTTTAGGTCATGGTTCTATACTCAGTGATGCCGTTGGAGTTGATGGACCCATTTATCTTCCAAGTCTTCCGCTGTTATCGATATTAGATGGCCTTAAGCCATATTTATTGTAATAAGTTATCTTTGAGACATCGTTGTAATAAGTGTGTGATTGCCACTCTGCTATAAATCCTTCAAAGTACTATGTGGTGTCAGCATTACTGATCCAGGGATGACACCGGAGCACAGTAGACTTGATCCATTCGGGTCGGGTCGCTACAGAGATGGTATCAGAGCACACGCTGACTGTAGGACACGACCACTAAGTTAAAGGCATAGATCACTATTCTCTCCTCATTTTCTAACTCCTCATATTTTCTAGTCTTTAGGATAAAGGACGCGAAGATTAAGTACGCTCAACCGGATGAAGGCACACCTTTTGGATTTCACTTGAAGGAAGTCACCAAGTACATGAATATTGGATTACCAAGTTTCACGGGAACCTTCAACGCCACTCTACCTGAAGAGGAGCGCTGGGAGATTCAAGCTCACGTTCCGGAAAGGACATTCGCGGCAATCACAAAGCCCATAGATAGTGTTTTCAATGCACCAACTTGGAGTCTGGGAAAGAGCATGGCAGCCCATATCACCATAGTACGCATTGGAGAAGTTTATCAAGAAGACCTCAAGGACACTATCTACCAGATTTGCGGACGCCGAGATGAACAATGGGAGTTAGTCAGCACCAAGAAGGATAGATCCATTGCAGCATTCATCCAGGAGTTAAACCAGCACATTCGACGCCACGAAAACCAGATGTGCAATGATATGATAGAGTTGAAGAATGCGAAAGCGAGGATCATCGAGCTAGAAGGAGAACTGAAGGCTACACGCAAGGACTACATGGACGAGATCGTAGCTCTAGCAAGACACAACATCGATCTTAAGCAAGAGATTGAAGAACTCAAGAGGGAGTTAGCATCCAGGAAGGAAGACATGTACGTCGCATGTCCGGACAACTACATCATCATCGACAACACCGATTCGGATCCAAGTGAACCCGACTTTGAAGACGAAGCTGGAGCGGACATCATGGAGTCTTCCACCGGTTCAAATTTCTAGATGACCACCAAATATTAGTAGTATTTCCCCCATGTAAACACTATAGTTCGAGCACTTTTGCGATAGCTAGATTGATTGTAAGCCCTTGTTTGATTGAATGAAGTGATTTTGTGTGAATTTGCTCATGTGCATTGGGGTAGTGTTTTCTCTTTAGACCTCATTCTATTCTTATATCTCTTCTTTTCTAAACCCTCAGATGCCTCCGAGATGTGACAATGGATTTCCACCGGAGCTCACTCAGTTGATCCAACAGCAGAATCAGTTGATGCGGATGTTAGTTCAGAATCAGCAAAACAACAACAACAACAACCCACCACCACCACCACCCCCTGTTGACCACTTAGCCCGTTTCCTTAGGCTGAATCCGCCGGTGTTTTCTAGTAGCATCGAGCCGATAGTAGCAGACGATTGGCTCCGCAAGATAGGAAGGGAGTTGACCACTGCAGGATGCACGGATGGTGAGAAAGTGAAGTTTGCCGCACATCAGTTAGAAGGACCCGCGACAGCATGATGGGAGAATTTCACAGCCACTTTCCTAGTTGACACTGTCACATGGGATCAGTTCCAGCAAGCTTTCCGCACTGCACATGTTTCAGCAGGAGCTATGGCCATGAAGAAGCGTGAGTTTCGCAACTTACGCCAAGGAGGAAGGACAGTTGGCCAGTATGTTGACGACTTCAGCAAGCTAGCACGTTATGCCCCAAATGACGTTGCTACGGATGCAACCAAGCAGGAGAAGATTCTGGAAGGATTGAATGATGAGTTAAGCATGGCGTTGATGGTAGGAAGTTTCAACAACTACCATGAGTTGGTAGATCGTGCCATCATGATTGAAGGGAAGCAACAGCAGATTGAGAACCGCAAGAGGAAGTATGGATAGGGGAAGTATAACTCTGGAGCCCAGCAGAAGCCCCGTTTTACCCCTAAATCGGGATTTCAGTTTCAGCATACCCATGGAGGAGGTAGTTCGCACAACCACAATGGCCATAAGAATGGTAATGGGAATGGAGGAAGCAACGGCCAGAACCGTACCACCCCATCAACCCCATCCAAGAGAGATCTGAGTCAAGTCACCTGTTTCAAGTGTTCCAAGACCGGACATTATGCCAATGAATGTCCTGAAGGCGAGAATGGAAATGGCAATGGAAGCTCAGGGAAGAAGCCGAACCCTTTCAATAGGGGACAGGTGAACCACGTTAACGTGGAGGAGGTTGAAGATCAGCCTGATGCAGTAATCGGTAATTTTTTGGTTAAGTCATTTACCGCACTCGTTCTTTTCGATACTGGTGCATCACATTCATACATATCAAGGGGATTTGTGGAAAAATATAGCCTGCCCACTAGGATTCTTAAAGCACCTATGCTAGTAAGTTTGCCAGGAGCAGAATACATGGCCAGTCAAGGATGTTTTCAAGTGCCATTAAGCATAGGAAGGCATGTTTTCCCAACAGATTTGATTATTCTGGAATCCCAAGGTTTGGATGTAATTCTTGGTATGGATTGGCTGTCAATGTATGGAGGAAACATCGATTGTGCCAGTAAGACAATTTTGCTTACAACGCCAGAAGGAAGAAGGATCAAGTATGTATCCCGGCATGTGCCAAATAGGACACAAGTAAATTGCCTAACAGGAGTTGTGCAGGAGGAAGTACCCGTGGTAAAGGATTTTCCTGATGTATTTCCTGAAGAATTGCCAGGCATGCCACCGGATAGAGACATTGAGTTTTTGATTGAGTTATTGCCAGGTATAGGCCCAATATCAAAGAGACTGTACCGGATGCCAGCAAAGGATTTGGTAGAAATTAAGAATCAGATTAAGGAGTTATTGGAGAAAGGTTACATTCGCCCAAGTTCTTCGCCTTGGGGATCACCCATACTTCTAGTGGAGAAGGATGGATCATTATGGATGGTTGTATATTACCGTGGATTAAATGAAGTAACCATCAAGAACAAGTACCCACTGCCAATGATAAATGATCTGTTTGATCATTTGCAAGGAGCTAAAGTGTTTTCCAAGATCGATTTGCAATCAGGGTACCACCAGTTGAAGATTCGAGAGCAGGACATACCTAAGACAGCATTCACCACAAGATATGGATTGTATGAGTATACCGTTATGTCATTTGGATTGACTAACGCACCTGCCTATTTTATGAACCTGGTGAAAAAAGTGTTTATGGAGTTTCTGGATAAGTTCGTCGTAGTGTTCATTGATGATATTCTGGTTTATTCAAAGAATGAAGAAGAGCATAAGGAACATTTGCGTTTGGTTTTGGAGAAACTAAGGGAACATCAGTTATATGCCAAATTTAGCAAATGTGAGTTTTGGTTGAAGGAAGTTGGATTCCTCGGACACGTTATATCCGGAGAAGGGATAGCAGTTGACCCCGCAAAGGTTGAGACCGTAACCGAATGGGAAGCACCAATGACAGTTGGAGAGATCCGGAGTTTTCTTGGACTCGCAGGATACTATCGGAGATTCATTGAGAACTTTTCAAAGATTGCGAAGCCTATGATGGAGTTGTTGAAGAAGGATACCAAGTTCAATTGGACTGAGGAGTGTGAGGCTAGTTTCCAGGAGTTGAAGAAACGACTGGTTACCTCACTGGTATTGATTTTGCCAGATCAGACCAAGGATTATGAGGTGTATTGCGACGCTTCACGTCGAGGACATGGAGCGGTGCTTATGCAGGAAGGGAGAGTTGTTTTGTATGCTTCACGACAACTGAAGCCTCATGAATTGAATTATGCCACGCATGATTTGGAGTTAGCAGCCGTAGTGCATGCATTGAAGACATGGAGACATTTCCTCATTGGAAATCATTGTGAGGTGTACACGGATCATAAGAGTTTGAAGTACATTTTCACACAGAAGGAGTTGAATCTCAGACAAAGGAGATGGTTGGAGCTCATCAAGGATTATGATATGAGATTGCATTACCATCCCGGAAAAGCTAATGTAGTAGCAGACGCATTGAGCCATTAGAGCCATGTCAATACGTTAATGACGGGAGCAATACCTAAGGAGTTAGCAGAAAACCTTCGTGAACTAAGTTTAGAGATAGTTCCGAAAGGCTATGTAGCAGCATTGGAGATTCAGTCAACATTGATGGATAAAATCAGAGAAGCTCAGAAATCTGACAAGGAGATTGCTGCTATAAAGGAGAAACTGAGCAAAGGAAAAGCAAAGGGATTTCCTGAGGATGAGCACGATACCCTATGGTTTGAGGACCGTGTTTATGTGCCAAATGACCCAGAGATTAGGAAGTTGATTCTACAAGAGGCACATGATTCACCATATTCGATTCACCCAGGAAATACCAAGATGTATTTGGATTTGAAGGAGACATTCTGGTGGACCGGAATGAAGAAGGATATTGGCGCATATGTAGCAGTCTATGACGTATGCCATAGAGTAAAGGCAGAGCATCAGAAGCCAGCCGGATTGTTGCAACCATTGCCGATACCCGAATGGAAGTGGGATAAGATAGGCATGGATTTTATCACAGGACTACCCGGGATGAAAGCAGGATATGACTCGATATGGGCAGTAGTTGATCGTTTGACGAAGGTAGCGCATTTCATTCCAGTCAAGACCACTTACACCAGTGCTAAGTTGGCAAAGATATACATGACTAGGATCATTTGTTAGCATGGAGTTCTGAGGAGTATTGTATCAGACAGAGGAACCCAATTTACCTCAAAGTTTTGGAATCAGTTGCATGAAACTTTGGGAACCCGGCTAGGGTTCAGCACCGCTTTTCATCCGCAGACAGATGGACAGACCAAGAGAGTCAATCAGATTTTGGAGGATATGCTGAGAGCTTGTGCACTAGATTATGGATCTAGTTGGGATGATAATTTGCCGTATGCGGAGTTTTCTTATAACAACAGTTACCAAACCAGTTTGAAGATGGCACCTTTCGAAGCTTTATACGGAAGGAGGTGCAGGACACCGTTGTCATGGGACGAAGTTGGAGACCGTCAGTTCTTTGGACCAGATTTGATTAAGGAGTCTGAACGAAAAGTTAAGTTGATTCGCGATAGGCTCAAGGTAGCCCAGTCCATGAAGAAGAGCTATGCAGATTCTAAACGCAAGGAGACAGTTTACGAAACCGGAGACAGGGTGTATCTCCGAGTATCCCCACTACGAGGAGTTAAGCGATTTGGAGTTAAGGGAAAATTAGCACCGCGTTTTGTTGGACCATATAAGATCTTGCAACATATGGGAGAAGTCGCATATAAGTTGGAATTACCAGAGGGACTGTCAGGAGTTCATGATGTATTCCATGTTTCTCAGCTGAAGAAATGTCACGCCGAGATGGCGGAGGTACCGCTAAGAGATACAGTGCCGCTTGAAGCAATTCAGTTGCAGGACGACTTAACGTATGAAGAGAAACTAGTCAAGATTCTCGATTATGCCAGCAGAGTTACCCGCATCAAGGTTATCAAGTTTTGCAAAGTTCAGTGGAACCACCACTCAGAGGATGAAGCCACCTGGGAGAGAGAAGAAGATTTGCTCAAGGACCACCCTCACCTATTTTCTAGCCAGCCCGAATCTCGAGGGCGAGATTCATCTTAAGGGGGGTAGGTTTGTAACATCCCAAATTTTCAATTTGGAATGTTATACACTAGATCATCATGCATATCATATTTTCTTGCATCTTGTCGATCCTAGAAATTTCACGCAACTCAAGGACCCTCGAAGAGAGTTGGAGATTTCGTCATTTTCATATTTGAGTTCTCTCAAATTTTGAAGAAAGGATCATTGGTTTTTGTCGGAGTTTATTCGCCTTTTATTTGGATAGGGAAAAATGCGCGTTTTCAAAAATTGCATTTTAGGCCCGGAGAAAAGTTCATTTTGTTCGACTAAATTTTAGGAGTCGGGGAAAATTTACTTTAGAAGTTTTGGAGTTCGTTTAGTTTTCTTTTCTTTTTTTTTCTGTGCGCGAAACCGATTTAAAAAAATCGCAGTGCCTTGGGCCAAGGCCCAGCCAGCAGGCCGGCCGGCCAGGCCATCGCCGCGCCGCGTGCCAGCGCGCAGGGAGCCGCCGCCGCCGCCCTATTGGAGTCCTAGTAGGACTCTAGTCCTACTCTTTCCTCTCCTTTTCCTTCTCTTTTTCTTGCCCCCTCCCCCAAGTTTTCTCCCCTCACCTATATAAATACCAACACCCCCCCCTCTAAACCCCACATCAAGCCCCAAGCCCGCGCCGCGCCCTCACCCCGCGCCGCCGCCCCTAGCACCGCGCCACCCTAGCGCCGTCGCCGCCCTGTGTCACCGCCGTCGCCGCCCTAGTGCCCCTCCGCCGCCCTTGTGCATCGCCGCCGCCGCCCAACGCCGCCGTTCGCCGGAGCCCGTTCGCCGGAACCTCGCCGGAGGTACCCGCGCCGCATCTCTTCTATCCCCTCGGTTCGGTTTTTCTTATTAACCATTCCGATTCTTTTCTTCTCTTCCGATTCGTTTTCTTTCCGGTTCTTCTCTAAACTGTTCCGGTTTTCTAGATCGGTTTTTCATTCGGTTTTCTTTTCCGAAACCCTAGATCACATTCGTCTTCTTTTTCCGGTTTAGTTGCCTAGAGACCGTTCGCCGGACCGTTCGTCCTAACGAACGTGATCACCGGATTATTCCCGGCTAACGAACGTTGTTCGTTTAACAGTTCTTCTTTTTCTTTTCGTCGGATTTATTCCGCGATCGTGATCTCAGATCCGATCTTCGTTCTAGTTTATCTTCTCGCTCGTTTATCGGAATCAGGTGATTCAAGCGCCTGGAGTTTCGTTTCGAAACCGTCGTTCCGACTAATCAACTTAAACAAGCTTTTGCTATGGTAAAATTTGACCTAGTTTCAACTTGCTAGAACCGAGTTGTTTTCTTCCGCTGTTTGTTTTCGGTTTCTTTGTCGGTTCTTTCTCTCTTTGCAACCGGAGTTCTTAAGTTGACCTTTCTGGTTCAATCTCTTGTTCGAGTTTTACCTGTGCATTAGATGAGTACTTATTGTATGCTTGTTGTTTGTCTGCGGTAGATTACCCGGATTGCGCCGCCTGTTACTTCGAATCTCTAGGACTCGCGGCTCATCAGCAAGGCAAGTAACACTTTGATCATACCTTTTCTACAACCCAGTTTTATTGCATTAGATCAATCTTCACACATTGCATGAGTAGGATCTAATTAAATTGTGGGATGGGAAGTAGATGAGGTAGTACCTATTACCTGTTATTATGAAACCTTTGGGAGTTACTTCTACGTTTGCTTATTATGCCATGCTATGCTTGTAGACGTGGATTGGGTGAGAGATATCCATGATAGACGTGGATTGGGGCAAGCGCAGCCGCGGAGTACCGAGGCATCAGGCAAAGGTTGCCATTTCGGTGCAACAAGACCAAGAACAGGAGGACTGCAAGACGGAGGTCATCGTGGAGCCCAAGACGGCGTCACCACCAGAGCTTTGTGCAGGCGAAGACTACTTTTGTCAGGATAGCTGGTACTAGCTGTCCCCTTTCAAATTAGCCCGCCATTGTTGGCTCCCTTCCCGCTCAATATTTGGGAAGAGGACCAAGGCCTCTATAAATAGGACCAGCCACCCACAGAGAGGAAAAAAGGGTGAAGGAGGTTTCAAGAGAGGTCTTTTAGCTAAGGGTTTAGAGAAGGGGATCGAGATCCGAGCGAGAGAGAAGGGTGACTGAACTCCTCCCAGCAATTCATCCCCCTAGCCAAGAACAAACCCTCGCGAGGCTGTTCTTCCTTGTATTGTTCATCATCATCAGCCCAAGAGGTAATCCACCACACCACACACTAGAGTAGGGTATTACACCACAACGGTGGCCCGAACCAGTATAAACCCTGTGTCTCTTGTGTTGTTCTTTCCATAGCTTAGATCTTAGCGAGGCGGAGGGGTGCACGTAGGTAGGAGGCGAAATCTCCGCGCGCACCCCAGTGTTCGAACCTCAAGGGTCTGCCGGAACCCGAAATCCGACAGGGACGATGTATTACGGAACGAGTAAAGAGACTTGCCGGTAACGAGATTGAACTAGGTATGAAGATACCAACGATCGAATCTTAGGCAAGTAACATACCGATGACCAAGGGAATAACATATGTTGTCATAACGGTTCGACCGATAAAGATCTTCGTAGAATATGTAGGATCCAATATGAGCATCCAAGTTCCGCTATTGGTTATTGACCGGAGAGGTGTCTCGGTCATGTCTACATAGTTCTTGAACCCATAGGGTACGCACGCTTAATGTTCGGCGACGATTTTGTATTATATGAGTTATGTGATTTGGTAACCAAATGTTGTTCGGAGTCCTGGATGAGATCGCCGACATGATGGGGAGTCTCGAAATGGTCGATAGGTTAATATTGATATATAGGACGATGGTATTCGGACACCGGAAGTGTTTCGGGATGCACCGGGTGCTTATCGGGTCACCGGAAGGGGTTCCGGGCACCCCGGCAAAAGATATGGGCCTTATGGGCCAAGAGGGGAAACACACCAGCCACAAAGGGGCTGGTGCACCCCCCATCATATGGGCTGGCCAAATTGGAGAAGGAAAGGGGAAGGAGGAAAGGAACAAGGGAATAGGATTCCCCCTTCCCCCTCTTCCCTTCCTACTCTGAATAGGAATAGCAAGGGGGGGAGGCCGAATTGGGAGGACCCCAATTAGGACTCCTCCTACTTGGGGCGCCCCCTTGGCTGCCTCCCCTCCCATCCAACCTATATATATGTGGGGGGAATCTCTATAACACAGAACAAACATTGTTATCCGTGTGCGGCGCCCCCCGCCACGGTTTACGCCTCCGGTCATATTGTAGTAGTGCTTAGGCCAAGCCCTGAGCGGTTCACTTCACCATCACCGTCACCACGCCATCATGCTGACGAAACTCTCCCGTGACACTTTGCTGGAAGAAGAGTTTGAGGGACGTCATCGAGCTGAACGTGTGCATAACTCGGAGGTGTCATACGTCGGTGCTTGATCGGTCGAAACGAGAAGAAGTTAGACTAGATCAACCGCATTGTCAAACGCTTCTGCGTTCGGTCTACGAGGGTATGTGGACCCACTCTCCTCCTCTTGTTGCTATTCATCTCCTAGATAGATCTTGCGTGAGCGTAGGAAATATTTGGAAATTGAATGCTACGTTTCCCAACATAAGCTTGGGGATGCTAGTTTTGCCATGTCCGCTACTTATTGCAATGACCATGATTGGGGTGATAATGCTTCTTATGATCTTAAAATTTTATTTAAGCCTCATGATGAATATGTTTGCGATAATATTGAAAGTGAGTTTGGAAGAGTGTCAACATTAAGTAAAATTAATCCCACATATTTGGAGAGTGTTCAATCTCGTGAAATTTTTGATAAAAGTGGGCTTGGAGAGGTCATGACTTTATTTAGTGATAATCCCACTATTTTGGAAGACTGTCAACTATGCATGCATTTGGATCATGAATAGGATATTTTATTTAATAATTATATTGTTGAATTTGAATATGATCCCACATGTAATTATTATGAGAGAGGAAAATATGGTTGTAGAAATTTTCATGTTACAAAATTACCTCCCGTTATGTTGAGATTGCTATTGTTTCTTTCTTTTGTCTTGCATATGGTAGTTTTTGCTTGTTTGGATAATTTGTTTGCTTATAAGATTCCTATGCATAGGAAGTATGTTAGACTTAGATGTGTTTTTCACATGCTACATGACGCTCTCTTTCTGCTCCAATTCTTGTCTTTCATGTGAGCATCATTGACATCTCAATGCCTAGCTAAAAGGCTTTAAAGAAAAGCGCTTGTTGGGAGACAACCCTCATTTTTGTCTTGTTTTACAATAAATAATTCATCTAGCCTCTGGTTAGATGTGGATTTATGTTTTAATTAGTGTTTGTGCCAAGTAAGACCTTTGGGATCGCTTACGGTGATAGTTGATTTGATCCTGCTAAAAAACAGAAACTTTTGTGCCCAGGAGAGTAGTTTTCATTTTTAACAGAAGCACGATAAAATACTGAATATTTTATGTAGAGGATTAATAAACAAATTGCCTGGGACTTTCTAATTTCTCAGTATTTTTGGAGTTACAGAAGTATTCGAAATCTCCAGATTGCTACAGACTGTTCTGGTTTTTACAGATTCTGTTTTTCGCGTGTTGTTCGCTTATTTTGATGCATCTATGGCAAGTATCGGGGGGTATGAACCATGAAAAAGTTGGAATACAGTAGATATTACACCAATATAAATAAAGAATGATTTCACAACAATATCAAAAGTGGTGATTTATTTTCTTATACTAACAGAGCTTGCGATATTTTCTGTTGAAGTTTTGTGTTGTGAAGTTTTCAAGTTTTGGGTAAGGATTTGATGGACTATGGAATAAGGAGTGGCAAGAGCCTAAGCTTGGGAATGCCCCGGGAAGGCATCCCCTCTTTCGTCTTCGTGTATCGGTAACTTTACTTGAGGCTATATTTTTATTCACCACATGATATGTGTTTTGCTTGGAGCATCTTGTATGTTTTGAGTCTTTGCTTTTTAGTTTGCCACAATCACCCTTGCTGTACACAACTTTTGAGAGAGACACGCATGAATCGTGACTTATTAGAATACTCTATGTGCTTCACTTATATCTTTTGAGCTAGGCAAAATTGCTCTAGTACTTCACTTATATCTTTTTAGAGCACGATGATGGTTTTATTTTATAGAAATTGTTGAACTCTCATGCGTCACTTATATTATGTTAAGAGTCTTGAAAAACTACATGGTAATTTGCTTTCGTTATAAAATTAGTCCTAATATGATAGGCACCCAAGAGGGATATAATAAAAACTTTCATATAAAGTGCATCGAATACTATGAGATGTTTGATTCCTTATGATTGTTTTGACACGTGAAGATGGTGATATTAGAGTCATGCTAGTGAGTAGTTGTGAACCGTTATGTGATGAAGTCGCAGCATGATTTATTTATTTATTGTCTTCCTTATGTGTGGCGGTCGGGGACGAGCGATGGTCTTTTCGTACCAATCTATCCCCCTAGGAGCATGCGCGTACTAGTTTGTTTCGATGACTAATACATTTTTGCAATAATTATGTTAGTTCTTTATGAATAATATTGAGCCCATGGATTATACGCACTCTCACCTTTCCGCCATTGCTAGCCTCTCTTGTACCGCGCAACTTTCGTCGGTACCATAAACCCACCATATACCTTCCTCAAAACAGCCACCATACCTACCTATTATGGCATTTCCATAGCCATTCCGAGAAATATTACCATGCAAATTTCCACCGTTCTGTTTATTATGACATGCTCCATCATTGTCATATTGCTTTGCATAATCATGTAGTTGGCATCATATTTGTGGCAAAGCCACCTATTGGTGTCAAAACCGGCGGATCTCAGGTAGGGGGTCCCGAACTGTGCGTCTAGGCCGGATGGTAATAGGAGGCAGGGAATACGATGTTTTACCCAGGTTCGGGCCCTCTCGATGGAGGTAAAACCCTACGTCCTGCTTGATTAATATTGATGATATGGGTAGTACAAGAGTAGGTCTACCACGAGATCAAGGAGGCTAAACCCTAGAAGGTAGCCTATGGTATGATTGTTGTATATGGAGTTGATTGCCAACGGACTACAACCCTCCGGTTTATATAGACACCGGATAGGGTTAGGGTTACATAGAGTCGGTTACAATGGTAGGAGATCTTGAATATCCGCATCGCCAAGCTTGCCTTCCACGCCAAGGAAAGTCCCATCCGAACACGGGACGAAGTCTTCAATCTTGTATCTTCATAGTCCAGGAGTCCGGCTGAAGGTATAGTCCGGCTACCCGAACACCCCCTAATCCAGGACTCCCTCATTAGCCCCTGAACCAGGCTTCAATGACGACGAGTCCGGCGTGCAAATTGTCTTCGGCATTGCAAGGCGGGTTCCTCCTCCAAGTCCTTCATAGAAGATTGTAAACACCAAGAGTAGTGTCCGGCTCTGAAAAATAAGCTTCCACATATTGCCATAGAGAGAATAATATTAACATAAATCAAATCTGCTGACGTATTCCATAGTGCGTCATCACACTACAGCCAAGTCCTTTACTCGAATCGTTTTCACTTTTCCACCTCAGCGTGTTTTGCGAGGCGGTTTCCTTGGCACTTCTTGTCAAAGCAAAGATCGTGTACTCCCCTTTAACGGGATTCTCATCAATACGGACGTGGGTAACCCAATCATGCCACTTATCGCGGCGCTTGGGAGGCAAGCAAGTTTTACTAGGCTGGTGGGGACGCACAACCGCATCCGCCCATATAAGGGGATAAGGATCCACCTTTTTACCTACGCCTTCTTCCTCCTTTGCCTATCCATCTCCTGCGCACTCGAGCTCCAGCGCCCAAGCCCGCACTTCCCACCTCAACCTTCTCCAGCAATGTCCGGAGCGGGAGGCAAGTGGATGGTCTCCTCCACCACGGAGGGCCAAGTCAAGAAGCTAAGGAAGGCGGGATACCTGTCCAAGGACATCGTGCACCGGCTTCTCAAAAAGGGGCAGGTTCTCCCCACCCCAAGGCCCCACGAGAGGGTAGTATTTCTTCCCCACTTCCTCCGCAGACTGGGTTTTCCACTTCACCCATTTGTCCGGGGGCTCATGTTCTACTACGGCCTGGATTTCCACGATCTGGCCCCGAACTTCATCCTCAACATCTCGGTGTTTATCGTCGTGTGCGAGGCTTTTCTCCGCGTCCGCCCCCATTTCGGCCTCTGGCTCAAGACCTTCAACGTCAAGCCCAAGGTGGTGCGCGGCAGCCAGGCGGAGTGCGGAGGCGCCATGGCGGGCAAGATGGCCAACGTCCTATGGTTCGAGGGCTCTTTTGAGGAGACCCTAAAGGGATGGCAATCCGGGTGGTTTTACATCACCGAGCCGCGTGATCCGAAATGGACCACAGCCCCCGAGTTCCGATCCGGACCCCCCACGCGGCTTGTGTCCTGGAAAGATATGGGCCTGTCGTGGGGTGATGAAAAAGAGGTGACCGGATTGCAAACATGCATCCAGTCCCTGGTGAACAAGCCAATCCGGCTTGTTAATGTAATCCAGGTTATGCTCATCCGCCGGATCCTCCCGTGCCAACAACGGGATTTTAATCTGTGGGAGTTTGACCCAGCGCAGCATCAAACCCTCAGCAGGCTCTTCGACACGACGTACGAAGATGCCTGGAAGATGCTATTCAAGGGCGCCGAGGCTCCCGCATCCACTTCCGAGGACCGCGGATACAGCTCGCAGCGTCATGCTAGCGAGGTAAGCCATCTACACCTTTTACAGGATGTTAAGCTTTTTTCATAGTTTGACTCTATGCGGGATCTAAACTCCCTTACCTTTGACAGGCTTGGCGGACGATGTCCGGACCAATTAACTGTCCGGCTGCGCTGCCCGAAGACTCAGCTCTAGCTCTACTAGTGAAGCTGCTGGCTCCGGGGCCTTATGTGGTGCCGGAGAAGAAGGCCAAGAAGAAGAAGGCCACGGGGACTCGAAAGAGTTCCCATAATATGGTGGTGTCGGACTCGTCATCCGACGAGTCCGAGACGCTCTCCTCCCGTGAAAACGAAGTGGAGGAAGAAGAAACCTCTCCCCCTCCAGCGGGGGAAGGAAAGAAAAGGAAGGCCACCCCAACGGGGGAGGCCGGAGGGTCCAGGAAGAGGAAGACCCCTCCGCCGGACTACTCCCCCGGCGCCGAAGAGGACGAAGAGGAGTGGCCAGACAGGGCCAAGCGTCCGGCGAAATCGTAAGTTCGGATATCATAGTAACTCATGACGTTCCTTTGTTGCACAGCTTTCCCTAATGTCGAATATAATTATGCAGCCCGCCCCGGGCCGGACTCAACGAGTCGTCGAGCGGCTCCCTGAATTCATCGGACGTGAACTCCGTTCCGCCCGCTGTCTCCCCCGCACCATGGACGACGCCGAAGTGGCGTTGCGACGAGCTCCGGGGCAGGAGGAGGTGGTCCCGGAGGAGCTGCAAGGCGACCTCCCGGACCCCAGGAGTAAAGGGGACAAGACCCCCCAGGGCTCCAAGTCCGGTTTTGAGCCGGACACCGCACCGGAATCTACAACAGTTCCGGACCGCGGTAGGCGAACTCCTTCCAAGAGGAGTAAGCCTTCTGAGCCGGCAGCCTTCGTCCAACCGGAGGTGCCGGACAATCTGCTGGAGGTGCTTGACGGCGCCTCCATTGACGAGGAGCACCGTACTATTATGAGTATGGTGATCCAGAAGGTTCAGTCCGCCAAGAGCGGACTGAGTGAAGCTTGCACTAGCCTTCTAACAGGCTTCAAGGTAAGTAAAAAATATGTAAAAATATAACCGCATAGACAGTAGCCCATGATGCTCTGTTTGGCGTTCGGAAAGAAAAGCCGAATAGAGGATCTATTAAATTTCGCAGGAGTCTAACAACAAAGAGTCAATATGCGTATGCAGGCTTCGCTGCTGGCCACCGCCGCACTGACTGCGGAGGCGGGTGCCCTGAAACAGGGCCTCGAGTGGACCGAGCAAGAGCTCGGCCTTGCCAAACGGCAGCTCGAGGAGAAAGAAGGTAAGAAATACCTTACAGAAAAAGTGCCTATAAAAAGACGTGATTGCAAAAAATAAAAGGATTGTACTGCTTATTGTAGGGGCCACGACTGAGGTGGCGACCCTCAAGCAGGCGCTGTCCGAGGCCGAAAAGAAAACGGCCGCGAAGTGCACTGAGCGAGAGAAACTTGAGGCCCAGGTCGGCGAGGTGCAGCAGGAGCTTCAGGCTCTCATGAAAAAACATGAGAGTTTGGAGCTTGAGTCCAAGATGCACGCGTCCGAGCTCGCGGCGGCCCTTGAGACTGCCAAGTCTGCCAAGGTCGAAGCCCAAAAGGCCCTCCAAGAGTTGGAGGAGAAGAAAAAGATAGCGGCGGGTAAGGCATTCTTTATGCAAAGCAGAAGTATAAAAGTAAAGTACTTGTTACTTACCGAAATCCGGAGCTCTCCAGGGGCATTCGCAGATCTTCCCCGCAGCGTATCCGACGCCGCCGCATTCTACTTAGCCGAAGAGGGCAGCTCGATGGAGAAGGTGTTCTGGTCTCAGTATGCTGAGGCCGGACAACCTGTGCCCTTGAGCGACCAGCTGAAACAGCTGGTCGAGCTCCACAAGGCGGCCGAACAGGCCATGAAGGGCTTCATAGTTCGGCTGTGGCCCGGAGAGGCCCTGCCTGGGAGCTACTTCGGGCTGGTGCGGCGACTGGTGGAGGCCTGTCCAAGGCTCGAGGTCATCAAGTGCTTCGTCTGCATCGAAGGTGCCCGTAGGGCCCTTGCCCGTGCATAGGTGCACTGGGGTAAGCTGGACAGTGAGAAGCTTGTGAGGAACGGGCCGCCACCGGGGAAGGAGCATCGCAAGCCCGAGAACTACTATAAGGATGTTTGCGGGTGCCCGCCTTGTGGCGGATGAATGTACCAAGCATGTAATTTTTGAATGAACTCGCTCGTGTTGATCCTGTGCGCTGAAAACTTGTTCATATGCGCCAAGCAATGCTTGTTGAATTTAAAATATTACTTTTTGTGCGGCCGTTTATCAAAAAATTGAGAGATGGCCAATCGTCGGCTTCTGCCCCCTTGCCACTAGTGCCGGGGTGTTCGGGATAAACCTGAGCGCTCTTTTTCCCATAGTTGGGTACTTCGAGGGAGGCGCTCAGCACAACGAACCAGGCAATCGGACTATAATGCTTGAACACTCTCACTTAGCAATAGAACTCTATAATTTTAAATTTCGGCGAAGCCCCTAGTTCGGAAGACCGAGTTCGGGGCGCTATCCATGCCTTGGCCGGACAAAGCCAGCTCCTTGCTCGAAGCGGCATAAGCCTTTAGGGACTCGAAAAACCTCTCGAATAGCGACCGGTCTCTCGCCACATCATGACAGCCAGTTTTAGCTTTCTCCACTGAGGTGCTTAACCCAGCTCAAACGGGGCACAATCGCAGTGGTTCTCCTAGTGCTACCTTAGCCGATATAGCGGAACATAAGGCACCAAAACATAGGAGCCGGGCAAACGCAACTATTGACCCAAATCATGATTCGGAGCCGATGCATATAGTGCTATAAGTTCGGGGTGCCGCACTTATGAAAGTGTACGGACTTCTCATGCCATATTTATGGGTACTAAAGCCCCTGGCGTATTTTGCCGTACCACAGTGTACGGGTGCAACATGTCATAAACATATATATGAAAAGAAGATAATGCAAAAAAATAGACAAAAAGCTATGCATTGTTTATAGAGAGGCTATTTATCAAAGCCGAACAATACAAATAGTGCGGTAGGCAAAAGATATTGGACTATTTAGTATGTCCTGACCAGGGGCAGGCCGCAGAATTGTATTTAAAACAGGTATACCGCTCGTAACAGAGACCACCTGGGAGTTCCATAATGCGGCATGGCTTATCTGCCTCCCTGGATCTTGCATCGTTTGTGCGGCAGTCGAATTGCCGAACAGGTCGTCCAAAGTATGGAGTCCTGAAAGTAAGAAAAATTAAAAAAAGAATCCGACAGCCCCTAGTAAGTTTTAAGCCGTATTTTGGGTGTGCCGCTATTGTGCCCCTTCCCCTGTGCCCATGGAATTTCAAGGGCGTAGTTATGTACGGGAGGTACTGGTTTCGCTATGTCGCGAGAGCTGGGGTTGGGGCCGCATTGCTACGCTTGTTCAGAGTGTGCCAGGGGGTCCTGCTGTCGGTTACTCCGGGCGCACTTGGCAGTGTCTGGCTTTTTAACGGCCGGACTAGAGAATTGCCTAAGAAGGCTACTTTGTACTTCCGCTGGGAGAGCCGCCGTGTGCTCCTCCGTACGGAGGGAGCGTTCGGTGTTTTCGTTGACCGTGATTACTCCTCGAGGGCCTGGCATCTTGAGCTTGAGATATGCGTAGTGCGGCACTGCATTGAACTTTGCGAATACGGTTCGTCCAAGCAGGGCGTGATAGCCACTGCAAAACGGGACTATATCGAAGATTAACTCTTCGCTTCGGAAATTGTTCGGGGATCCGAAGACCACGTCAAGTGTTACTGAGCCTGTACAGTTGGCTTCTACACCTGGTATAACGCCTTTAAAGGTCGTTTTTGTGGGCTTAATCCTTGAGGGATCTATGCCCGTTTTCCGCACTGTATCCTGATAAAGCAGGTTCAGGCTACTGCCGCCGTCCATGAGGACTCTTGTGAGATGAAATCCGTCGATGATTGGGTCGAGAACCAATGCGGCGAAGCCGCCATGACGGATGCTAGTGGGATGGTCCCTTCAATCAAAAGTGATCGGGCAGGAGGACCATGGGTTGAACTTTGGGGCGACTGGCTCTATCGCGTATACGTCCCGTAGCGCATGCTTCTGCTCCCGCTTGGGAATGTGGGTTTCGTATATCATGCTCACCGTCCGCACTTGTGGGGGAAAGCCCTTCTGTCCATTGTTGTTCGGCGGCTTGGGCTCCTCCTCGTCGTCGCTGTGCAGCCCCTTGCCTCTGTTTTCGGCCCTTAACTTGCCTGCCTGCTTGAACACCCAACAATCCCTGTTAGTGTGATTGGCTGGCCTTTCGGGGGTGCCATGTATCTGGCACAAGCGATCGAGTATTTGGTTCAAACTGGACGGGCCCTGAGTATTCTTCTTGAATGGCTTTTTCCGCTGACCGGATTTATAGCCTTTGAATCCGGCATTGACTGACGTGTCTTCATTGCTGTCACTGCTAACGCGGCGTTTTTGCTTATTCCGACGTGTCCTACCACTTTTGTCCTTGGTATCCAAATTACCAGGGTTCTTTCATAAGTTGTTACTGCGAGCTAGCCAGCTGTCTTCTCCCGCGCAAAAGCGGGTCATGAGTGTCGTGAGGGCTGCCATATATTTCGGCTTTTCCTGTCCCAGGTGCCGGGCAAGCCATTCATCGCGGATGTTATGTTTGAAGGCTGCTAGGGCCTCTGCATCCGGACAGTCGACTATCTGGTTTTTCTTTGTTAGGAACCGTGTCCAGAATTGTCTGGCCGATTCCTCTGGCTGCTGAATTATGTGGCTTAAGTCGTCGGCATCCAGTGGTCGCACGTAAGTGCCCTCGAAGTTGTCGAGGAATGCGGCTTCCAGGTCCTCCCAAGAACCGATTGAGTCTGCTGGCAAGCTGTTAAGCCAATGCCGGGCCGGTCCTTTAAGTTTGAGCGGGAGGTATTTGGTGGCGTGTAGATCATCGCCGCGTGCCATGTGGATGTGAAGGAGATAATCCTCGCTCCATACCGCCGGATCTGTTGTGCCATCGTATGATTCGATGTTTACGGGTTTAAAACCCTCCGGGATTTTATGATCCATTACTTCATTCGTGAAGCATAGCGGGTGTGTGGCGCCTCTGTACTGGGCTATATCACGATGCAGCTCGGAAGAGCTATGTCTGTTGTGTTCGGCCCGGCCGGATTTGTTGTATCCGGAGTGAAGATCATCGTCACGTGCCATAGGGCACCTGCGCGATCCGTAGATCGATCTTGTTTGTCTTGCCTTATCCTCCGGTACGTCTCGCAGGTCTGGCGCATTTTCCCGTGCCTTAGTTGAGCGGCGTCGGGGCATGGCTTGGGTGGAGGGCCGAGAGGCCTCTCTGTCGCGGCCGCGAGGTGGCCGGTCTGCCATGTCATGTGCTGGTGATGTAGGTGCTTCCTCCTCTGATCGGGGTTGCTGCCTGCGCTTTGAGTAACTCTTGGAGGGGCGTTCGAGTTCATACTCTTCGGCCGCAAGGACTTCAGTCCATCTGTCAGCTAGCAAATCTTAGGCAGCTCTAAGTTGTTGCTGCTTTTTCTTGAGGCTGCTTGCCGTGGCTAAAAGCCTGCGTTTAAAACGCTCTTGTTCGGCGGGGTCTGATGGTATGAAGAATTCGTCGTCATCGAGGCTTGCCTCGTCTTCGGAGGGAGGCACATAGTTATCATCCTCGACCTCTCAGTCTGCCGCTCTCTCATGCGGGCTGGCTTCTCCATCTTCCTGTGCCGAATCTTGCTGAGGTGGGTGTTCTTCGGTGCTATCCGGGGTAGTATTATCTCCCGTGCCGGAATCACCGTTTTTGCTTTGGCGGGATTTAGAGCGGCGCCGCTGACGTCGGCGCTTTGGCTGTTACTTGGGGGTGTCATCCCCCACTGTTCCATCGCCATCTCCATCTTTTGGAGTATCCACCATATATATGTCATATGAAGAGGTGGCCTTCCAGCGCCCTACAGGTGCTAGTTCCTGTTCGTCTCCTACATCATCATCCATACCGTCGATGTCTTCGGAGCCGAAGTCAAGCATGTCGGTTAAATCGTCGACAGTGGCTACAAAGTGGGTGGTGGGTGGGCTTTGAATTTCTTCATCGTCCGTATCCCATCCTCGCTGACCGTAATCTGGCCAGGGCTCTCCTGATAAAGAGAGAGACTTAAGAGAATTCTGGATGACGACAAAAGGCGAGTGCTGAAAGATGTCTGCGGCGGTGAACTCCATTATCGGCGCCCAATCGGATTCGATTGGAAGGGGCGCAGGGGGTTCGGAGTCCGGGGAGGAGTCCGGATCCTCAGAGTCTCGGGTCATGCAGAGTGCAGGGCTAGCGTTCGGCTCGATCGCCTTTGGGATCGCAGCCCCTGAGGTGACGTCCAACCGCTCATCCTCGATTGGCACAATAGGCTCCGAGTTAGGGGTCGGAACTGATGTGTGTGCGGCCTCCAGGACACTGTCCGGAGGTAGAGCTAGATCATGCCCCTCGAGATAGTGCGGCGCGCTTGGCCGTGGCTCGAACCCGTCGAAGATCAAGTCTCCGCGGTTGTCAGCCGTGTAGTTTAAGCTTCCAAACCTGACTTGATGGCCAGGGGCGTAGCTTTCGATCTGCTCTAGGTGGCCGAGCGAATTGGCCCGCAGAGCGAAGCCGCCAAAGACAAAGATCTATCCGGGGCGAAAAGTCTCACCCTAGACCACATCGTTGTTGATGATCAAAAGAGCCATCGGGCCTAAAGGCGATGACACAGGGGAACTCTCAATGAAAGCACCAATGTCGGTGTCAAAACCGGCGGATCTCGGGTAGGGGGTCCCGAACTGTGCGTCTAGGCCGGATGGTAACACGAGGCAAGGAACACGATGTTTTACCCAGGTTCGGGCCCTCTCGATGGAGGTAAAACCCTACGTCCTGCTTGATTAATATTGCTGATATGGGCAGTACAAGAGTAGATCTACCACGAGATCAAGGAGGCTAAACCCTAGAAGCTAGCCTATGGTATGATTGTTGTATATGGAGTTTATTGCCTACGGACTACAACCCTCCAGTTTATATAGACACCGGATAGGGTTAGGGTTACATAGAGTCAGTTACAATGGTAGGAGATCTTGAATATCCGCATCGCCAAGCTTGCCTTCCACGCCAAGGAAAGTCCCATCCGGACACGGGACGAAGTCTTCAATCTTGTATCTTCATAGTCCAGGAGTCCGGCTGAAGGTATAGTCCAGCTACCCGAACACCCCCTAATCCAGGACTCCCTCACCACCGTTCATCATTTTTTATACATGTCGCTCTTGATTCATTGCACATCCCGGTACACCACCGGAGGCATTCACATAGAGTCATATTTTGTTCTAAGTATCGAGTTGTAATTCTTGAGTTGTAAGTAAATAAAAGTGTGATGATCTTCATTATTAGAGCATTGTCCCATGTGAGGAAAGGATGATGGATACAATGATTCCCCCACAAGTCGGGATGAGACTCCGGATGAAAAAAAAGAGGCCAAAAAAATGAGAGAAGGTCCCAAAAAATGATAGAAAAGATAGAAGGGGCAATGTTACTATCCTTTTACCACACTTGTGCTTCAAAGTAGCACCATGATCTTCATGATAGAGAGTCTCCTATGATATCTCGTATACTAGTGGGAATTTTCATTATAGAACTTGGCTTGTATATTCCAATGATGGGCTTCCTCAAAATGCCCTAGGTCTTCGTGAGAAAGCGAGTTGGATGCACACCCACTTAGTTCCTTTTTGAGCTCTCATACACTTATAGCTCTAGTGCATCCATTGCATGGCAATCCCTACTCACTCACATTGATTGATGGGCATCTCCATAGACCATTGACAGCCTAGTTGATGTGAGACTATCTCCTTTTTTCTTCTCCACAACCACCTTCTATTCCACCTATAGTGCTATATGCAGGGCTCACGCTCATGTATTGTGTGAAAGTTGGAAAAGTTTGAGAACATCAAAAGTATGAAACAATTTCTTGGCTTGTCATCAAGGTTGTGCATGATTTGAATATTTTGCGTGATGAAGATGGAGCATAGCCAGACTTTATGATTTTGTAGGGATAAGCTTTCTTTGGCCATGTTATTTTGAGAAGACATAATTATTTTGTTAAGATGTTTGAAGTATTATTGTTTTTCTTTCAATATTAAACATTTGTGTTGAATCAGACGGATATGAACATTCATGCCACAATAAGGAAATTACATGGATAAATATGTTAGGTAGCATTCCACATCAAAAAATTTGTTTTTATCATTTACCTACTCAAGGACGAGCAGAGCTTGGGGATGCCTGATACATCTCCAACATATCTATAATTTTTTATTGTTCCATGCTTTTATATTATCTATTTTGGATGTTTTATATGCATTAATATGCTATTTCATATGATTTTTGGGACTAACCTATTAACCTAGGGTCCAGTGCCAGTTTCTGTTTTTCCTTGTTTTAGTGTTTGGCAGAAAAGGAATAACAAACGGAATGAAACTTTCGCGATGATTTTTCTTGGACCAGAAGACATCCAGAGGACTGGGAGTGCAAGTCAGAGAAGCCATAAGGCCACAAGGTTGGAGGACGCGCCCCCCACCCTTGTGGCCCCCTCATGACTCCACCGACCTATTTCTTCTGCCTATATATTCTCAAATACCCCAAAACCTTCCAGGGGAGCACGAAACCACTTTTCCACCGCCACAACCTTCTGTACCCGTGAGATCCCATCTTGGGGCCTTTTCCGGCATCCTGCTGGAGGGCGATTCGGTCATGGAGGGCTTCTACATCAACACCATAGCCTCTCCGATAAAGCGTGAGTAGTTTACCACAGACCTACGGGTCCATAGCTAGTTGCTAGATGGCTTCTTCTCTCTCTTTGATTCTGAATACAAAGTTCTCCTCGGTGTTTTGGAGATCTATTCATTGTAATACTTTTTTATGTTGTGTTTGCCGAGATCCGATGAATTGTGGATTTATGATCAACTTATCTATGAATATTATTTGAATCTCCTCTGTATTCTTATATGCATGATTTGATATATTTGCATGTCTCCTCGAACTATCGGTTTGGTTTGGCGAACTAGATTGGTTTATCTTGCAATGGGAGAAGTGCTTAGCTTTGGTTCAATCTTGCGGTGTCCTTTCCCAGTGAAAGTAGGGGCAGCAAGGCACGTATTGTATTGTTGCCATCGAGGATAACAAGATGGGGTTTTCATCATATTGCTTTAGTTAATCCCACTACATCATGTCATCTTACTTAATGTGTTACTCTGTTCTTATGAACTTAATACTCTCGATGCAGGCAAGAGTCGGTCAATGTGCGGAGCAACAGTAGTAGATGTAGAATCGTTTTGCTCTACTTGATACGGACATGATGCTTATATTCATGATCATTGCCTCGTCATAATTATGTGCTTTTCTATCAATTGCTTGGTAGTAATTTGTTCACCCACCGTAATATTTTCTATCTTGAGAGAAGCCTCTAGTGAAACCTATGGCCCCCGGGTATATTTTGCATTATATAAGTTTCCGGTCTACAATTTTAGTTTCCTATTTACTTTCCTTGCAATCTTTTACTTTCTCTTCCATAAACCAAAAAGACCAAAAATATTACTTTACTGTTTATCCATCTCTATCAGATCTCACTTTGGAAATAACCGTGAAGGGATTCACTACCATCAGAGTCTGTCTTCCTCTTGAATATCCATTTATTCTCAATGGCTTGACGATCATCGGGCAAGTCCACCAAAGTCCACACTTTGTTCTCATACATGGATCCTATCTCAGATTTCATGGCCTCAAGCCATTTATCGGAATCTGGGCCCATCATCACTTCCTCTTAGTTCGTAGCTTCGTCATGGTCAAGTAACATGACTTCTGGATCAGGATTATCGTACCACTCTGGTGAGGAACATGCTCTGCTTGACCTATGACGTTTGGTAGTAACTTGATCTCAAGTTTCATGATCATCATCATTAGCTTCCTCTCTAGTTAGTGTAGGCATCACGAGAACGGATTTCTCTGATGAGTTACTTTCCAATTCAAGAAAAGGTACAATTACCTCATCAAGTTCTACTTTCCTCCCACTCACTTCTTTCGAGAGAACCTCCTTCTCTAGAAAGGATCCATTCTTAGCAACAAATATCTTGCCTTTGAATCTGTGATAGAAGGTGTACCCAACAGTTTCTTTTGGGTATCCTATGAAGACATATTTCTCCGATTTGGGTTCGAGCTTATCAGGCTGAAACTTTTTCACATAAGCATCCCAACCCCAAACTTTAAGAAACGACAGCTTAGGTTTCTTGCCAAACCATAGTTCATGCGGTGTCATCTCAACGGATTTAGATGGTGCCTTATTTAACGTGAATGCAGCTGTCTCTAATGCATAACCCCAAAACAATAGTGGTAAATCGGTAAGAGACATCATAGATCGCACCATATCCAATAAAGTACGGTTACAATGTTCGCACACACCATTAAGTTGTGGTGTTCCAGGTGGCGTGAGTTGTGAAACTATTCCACATTGTGTTAAATGAAGGCCAAACTCGTAACTCAAATATTCGCCTCCCCAATCAGATCGTAGAAACTTTATTTTCTTATTATGATGATTCCCCACTTCACTCTAAAATTCTTTGAACTTTTCAAATGTTTCAGACTTGTGTTTCATTAAGTAGATACACCCATATCTGCTCAAATCATCTGTGAAGGTCAGAAAATAATGATAGTCGTCACGAGCCTCAACACTCATCGGACCACATACATCGGTATGTATTATTTCCAATAAGTCGATGGCTCGCTCCATTGTTCCGGAGAACGGAGTCTTAGTCATCTTGCCCATGAGGCATGGTTCGCAAGCATCAAATGATTCATAATCAAGTGATTCCAAAAGTCCATCCACATGGAGTTTCTTCATGCGCTTTACACCAATATGACCTAAATGGCAGTGCGAAATATGTTGCACTATCATTATCAACATTGCATCTTTTGGCATCAATATTATGAATATGTGTATCACTACGATCAAGATTCAATAAACCATTTATATTGAGTGTATGACCATAGAAGGTTTTATTCATGTAAACAGAACAACAATTATTCTCTGACTTAAATGAATAATTGTATCACAACAAACACAATCCAATCATATTCATGCTCAACGCAAACACCAAATAACATTTATTTTAGGTCCAACACCAACCCTGAAGGTAGAGGGAGTGTGCGATGGTGATCTTATCAACCTTGGAATTACTTCCAACACACATCGTCACCTCGCCCTTAACTAGTATCTGTTCATTTTGCAACTCCTGTTTCGAGTTACAAATCTTAGCAACTGAACCGGTATCAAATACCCAGGGACTACTATGAACACTAGTAAAGTACACATCAATAACATGTATATCAAATATACCTTTGTTCACTTTGCCATCCTTCTTATCTGCCAAGTTTTTTGGGGCAGTTCCGCTTCCAGTGACCATTTCCTTTGTAGTAGAAGCACCCAGTTTCAGGTTTGGGTCTAGCTTTGGGCTTCTTCACGGGAGTGGCAACTTGCTTGCCATTCTTCTTGATGTTCCCTTTCTTTCCCTTGTACTTTTATTAAAACTTGTGTTCTTGTTTAACCATCAACACTTGATGCTATTTCTTGATTTCTACCTTTGCCGATTTCAGCATCGCAAAGAGCTTGGGAATCGTTTTCGTTATCCCTTGCATATTATAGTTCATAACGAAGTTCTAGTAACTTGGTGATAGTGACTAGAGAACTCTGTCAATCACTATCTTATCTAGAAGATTAACTCGCACTTGATTCAAGTGATTGTAGTACCCAGACATTCTGAGCACATGCTCACTTTTTTAGCTATTCTCATCCATCTTGTAGGCAACGTACTTGTCAGAGGTCTCATACCTCTTAACACGGGCATGAGTCTGAAATATTATTTTCATATCTTGGAACATCTCATATGCTCCATGGCATTCAAAACAGTTTTGAAGTCCCAGTTTTAAGACGTAATGCATGGTGCATTAAACTATCAAGTAGTCATCATACCGAGCTTGTCAAACGTTCATAACATCTGCATCAGCTCCTGCAATAGGTCTGTCACCTAGCAGTGCATCAAGGACATAAATCTTCTGTGCAGCAATGAGGATAATCCTCAGATCACAGACCCAGTCCACATCATTGCTACTAGTATCTTTCAACTTAGTTTTCTCTAGGAACATATCAAAAACATAGGGGAGCTACAACGCAAGCTATTGATCTACAACATAATTTGCAAAAACTATCAGGACCATGTTCATGATAAATTAAGTTCAATTAATCATATTACTTAAGAACTCCCACTTAGATAGGCATCCCTCGAGTCATCTAAATGATCACGTGATCCATATCAAGTAAACCATGTCTGATCATCATGTGAGATGGAGTAGTCTTCAAAGGTGAACATCTCTATGTTGATCATATCTACTATATGATTCACGTTCAACCTTTCGGTCTCTAGTGTTTCGAGGCCATGTCTGTACATGCTAGGCTCGTCAAGTTTAACCCGAGTATTCCACACGTGCAAAACTGTCTTGCCCCCATTGTACGTGAATGTAGAGCTTATCACACCCGATCATCATGTGGTGTCTCGGCATGACAAACTATCACAACGGTGCATACTCAGGGAGAACACTTATACCTTAAAATTTCAGTGAGGGATCATCTTATAATGCTACCGCCGTACTAAGCACAATAAGATGCATAAAAGATAAAAATCACATGCAATCAAAATATGTGACATGGTATGGCCATCATCATCTTGTGCCTTTGATCTCCATCTCCAAAGCACCGTCATGATCTATATCGTCACCGCCTTGACACATTGATCTCCATCATAGCGTCGTTGTCGTCTCACCAACTATTGCTTCTACAACTATCGCTAATGCATAGTGATAAAGTAAAGCAATTACATGGCGATTGCATTTCATACAATAAAGCGACAACCATAAGGCTCCTGCCAGTTGCCGATAACTTTTACAAAACATGATCATCTCATACAACAACGTATATCGCATCATGTCTTGACCATATCACATCACAACATGCCCTGCAAAAACAAGTTAGACGTCCTCTACTTTGTTGTTGCAAGTTTTACGTGGCTGCTACGAGCTTCTAGTAAGAACCGTTCTTACCTACGCATCAAAACCACAATGATGTTTCGTCAAGTTTGTTGTTTTAACCTTCAACAAGGACCGGCCATAGTCAAATTCGATTCAACTAAAGTTGGAGAGACAGACACCCGCCAGCCACATTTATGCAGAACAAGTTGCATGTCTGTTGGTGGAACCGGTCTCATGAACGTGGTCATGTAAGGTTGGTCCGGGCCACTTCATCCAGCAATACCACCGAATCAAAATAAGACGTTGGTGGTAAGCAGTATGACTATCATTGCCCACAACTCTTTGTGTTCTACTCGTGCATATCATCTACGGATAGACCTGGCTCTGATGCCATTGTTGGGGAACGCATCATGCAATTTCAAAAATTTCCTAAGCTCGCGCAAGATCTATCTAGGAGATGCATAGCAACGAGATGGGGAGAGTGTGTCCACGTACCCTTGTGGACCGAAAGCGGAAGCGTTTGACAACGCGGTTGATGTAGTCGAACTTCTTCTCGTTCCGACCGATCAAGCACCGAACGTACGACACCTCCGAGTTCATCACACATTCAGCTCGATGACGTCCCTCGAACTCTTGATCTAGCAAAGTGTCGAGGGAGAGTTCTGTCAGCACGACGGCGTGGTGACAGTATTGGTGAAGTGACCCACGCAGGGCTTCACCTAAGCACTACGTGAATATGACCGAAGGCGTAAACTATGGAGGGGGCACCGCACATGGCTAACAATGTTTGTTGTTTTGTTCTAGCAGTGAACCCACATAAATATAGGTTGTAGGGGAGGAGAGGCAGCCAAGGGGGCGCCCCAAGTAGGAGGAATCCAACTTGGGATCCTCCCAATTCGGCCTCCCCCCTTTCCTATTCCTATTCGGAGTAGGAAGGGAAGAGGGGGAAGGGGGAATCCTTGTAACATCCCAAATTTTCAATTTGGAATGTTATACACTAGATCATCATGCATATCATATTTTCTTGCATTTTGTCGATCCTAGAAATTTCACGCAACTCAAGGACCCTCGGAGAGAGTTGGAGATTTCGTCATTTTCATATTTGAGTTCTCTCAAATTTTGAAGAAAGGATCATTGGTTTTTGTCGGAGTTTATTCGCCTTTTATTTGGATAGGGAAAAATGCGCGTTTTCAAAAATTGCATTTTAGGCCCGGAGAAAAGTTCATTTTGTTCGACTCAATTTTAGGAGTCGGGGAAAATTTACTTTAGAAGTTTTGGAGTTCGTTTAGTTTTCTTTTGTTTTGTTTTTCTGCGCGCGAAACCGATTTAAAGAAAAATTCGCAGCGCCTTGGGCCAAGGCCCAGCCAGCAGGCCGGCCGGCCAGGCCATCGCCGCGCCGCGCGCCAGCGCGCAGGGAGCCGCCGCCGCCGCCCTATTGGAGTCCTAGTAGGACTCTAGTCCTACTCTTTCCTCTCCTTTTCCTTCTATTTTTCTTGCCACCTCCCCCAAGTTTTCTCCCCTCACCTATATAAATACCAACACCCCGCCCTCTAAACCCCACATCAAGCCCCAAGCCCGCGCAGCGCGCTCACCCCGCGCCGCCGCCCCTAGCGCCACGCCACCCTAGCGCCGCCGCCGCCCCTAGCGCCACGCCACCCTAGCGCCGCCGCCGCCCTGCGTCACCGCCACCGCCGCCCTAGTGCCCGGCCGCCGCCCTTGTGCATCGCCGCCGCCGCCCAACGCCGCCGTTCGCCAGAGCCCGTTCGCCGGAACCTCGCCGGAGATACCCGCGCCGCATCTCTTCTATCCCCTCGGTTCGGTTTTTCATATAAACCGTTCCGATTCTTTTCTTCGCTTCCGATTCGTTTTCTTTCCGGTTCTTCTCTGAACCGTTCCGGTTTTCTAGATCGGTTTTTCGTTCGGTTTTATTTTCCGAAACCCTAGATCGGATTCGTCTTCTTTTTCCAGTTTAGTTGCCTAGAGACCGTTCGCCGGACCGTTCGTCCTAACGAACGTGATCACCGGATTATTCCCGGCTAACGAACGTCCGTTCGTTTAACCGTTCTTCTTTTTCTTTTCGTCGGATTTATTCTGCGATCCCGATCTCAGATCCGATCTTCGTTCTAGTTTATCTTCTCACTCGTTTATCGGAATCAGGTGATTCAAGCGCTTGGAGTTTCGTTTTGAAACCGCCGTTCCGACTAATCAACTTAAACAAGCTTTTGCTACGGTAAAATTTGACCTAGTTTCAACTTGCTAGAACCGAGTTGTTTTCTTCCGCCGTTTGTTTTCGGTTTCTTTGTCGGTTCTTTCTCTCTTTGCAACCGGAGTTCTTAAGTTGAACTTTCTGGTTCAATCTCTTGTTCGAGTTTTACCTGTGCATTAGATGAGTACTTATTGTATGCTTGTTGTTTGTCTGCGATAGATTACCCGGATTACGCCGCCTGTTACTTCGAATCTCTAGGACTCGCGGATCATCAGCAAGGCAAGTAACACTTTGATCATACCTTTTCTACAACCCAGTTTTATTGCATTAGATCAATCTTCACACATTGCATGATTAGGATCTAATTAAATTATGGGATGGGAAGTAGATGAGGTAGTACCTATTACCTGTTATTATGAAACCTTTGGGAGTTACTTCTACGTTTGCTTATTATGCCATGCTATGCTAGTAGACGTGGATTGGGTGAGTGATATCCATGACAGATGTGAGTGTGATAATTTTAAGGGTTTAACTAAGGTGGCAACTTAAACACACATCTGGGTGGATTGAGGCACCTGATGTCTATCAGGACTTGCCTGTTTTATTTTGGACCGCCACCCAGGCTCAAAGGGATCATAAGATCTTTCATGCTAAATACTTACGTGTGCAGCCACAAGCCAATATGGGCTCTGGCATAGCTGACTAAGTCGTGCGAACTCTTACAGGGTAGACTAGCAGATGTAGGGGAAGTAGGTGTACCGGTCTATCCATCGTAAGGTGCTAGCGCTTCTGAAAGACTGTGTCTCGGTCATCCGTTTCTCAAACACCAGTAGTGCGAGAAATCCAACGGAGGCGATCGAGTCTAGTGGGGAAAAGTGCGCAAACCTCTGCAGAGTGTAATAAACTAATCATGATTAGCCGTGTCCCCGGTTATGGACATCTTGAGTATCTAGTACTTGAATATCATGTGAATCTCAACATGTTACTTCTAATTAATATTGTGGGGTTTAATTGTACTTTTAATTGGGATTGAGAATGATGTCAACCATTCTCAATGTTTAACAACCACCATGATAGTTAAATAAATTTATTCCTTTGCAGTAGGGAAAAATTGGCTTTACGCAAAATAGTAACCATAGAGCTTTCCACCAGCCAAATATGCATATAGTATAGTTGTTTCATTCCATTACTCTCTATGTGTTACATTGCCAGCATATTCCATGTGCTGACCCGTTCCGGGCTACAATGTTAATGTTGCAGACTTTTCAGACGACGATTAAGGTGCTTTTAGGTCGTGGTTCTATACTCAGTGATGCCGTTGGAGTTGATGGACCCATTTATCTTCCAAGTCTTCCGCTGTTATCGATATTAGATGGCCTTAAGCCATATTTATTGTAATAAGTTATCTTTGAGACATCGTTGTAATAAGTGTGTGATTGCCACTCTGCTATAAATCCTTCAAAGTACTATGTGGTGTCAGCATTACTGATCCAGGGATGACACCGGAGCACAGTAGACTTGATCCATTCGGGTCGGGTCGCTACAGAGATGGTATCAGAGCACACGCTGACTGTAGGACACGACCACTAAGTTAAAGCCATAGATCACTATTCTCTCCTCATTTTCTAACTCCTCATATTTTCTAGTCTTTAGGATAAAGGACGCGAAGATTAAGTACGCTCAACCGGATGAAGGCACACCTTTTGGATTTCACTTGAAGGAAGTCACCAAGTACATGAATATTGGATTACCAAGTTTCACGGGAACCTTCAACGCCACTCTACCTGAAGAGGAGCGCTGAGAGATTCAAGCTCACGTTCCGGAAAGGACATTCGCGGCAATCACAAAGCCCATAGATAGTGTTTTCAATGCACCAACTTGGAGTCTGGGAAAGAGCATGGCAGCCCATATCACCATAGTACGCATTGGAGAAGTTTATCAAGAAGACCTCAAGGACACTATCTACCAGATTTGCGGACGCCGAGATGAACAATGGGAGTTAGTCAGCACCAAGAAGGATAGATCCATTGCAGCATTCATCCAGGAGTTAAACCAGCACATTCGACGCCACGAAAACCAGATGTGCAATGATATGATAGAGTTGAAGAATGCGAAAGCGAGGATCATCGAGCTAGAAGGAGAACTGAAGGCTACACGCAAGGACTACATGGACGAGATCGTAGCTCTAGCAAGACACAACATCGATCTTAAGCAAGAGATTGAAGAACTCAAGAGGGAGTTAGCATCCAGGAAGGAAGACATGTACGTCGCATGTCCGGACAACTACATCATCATCGACAACACCGATTCGGATCCAAGTGAACCCGACTTTGAAGACGAAGCTGGAGCGGACATCATGGAGTCTTCCACCGGTTCAAATTTCTAGATGACCACCAAATATTAGTAGTATTTCCCCCATGTAAACACTATAGTTCGAGCACTTTTGCGATAGCTAGATTGATTGTAAGCCCTTGTTTGATTGAATGAAGTGATTTTGTGTGAATTTGCTCATGTGCATTGGGGTAGTGTTTTCTCTTTAGACCTCATTCTATTCTTATATCTCTTCTTTTCTAAACCCTCAGATGCCTCCGAGATGTGACAATGGATTTCCACCGGAGCTCACTCAGTTGATCCAACAGCAGAATCAGTTGATGCGGATGTTAGTTCAGAATCAGCAAAACAACAACAACAACAACCCACCACCACCACCACCCCCTGTTGACCACTTAGCCCGTTTCCTTAGGCTGAATCCGCCGGTGTTTTCTAGTAGCATCGAGCCGATAGTAGCAGACGATTGGCTCCGTAAGATAGGAAGGGAGTTGACCACTGCAGGATGCACGGATGGTGAGAAAGTGAAGTTTGCCGCACATCAGTTAGAAGGACCCGCGACAGCATGATGGGAGAATTTCACAGCCACTTTCCTAGTTGACACTGTCACATGGGATCAGTTCCAGCAAGCTTTCCGCACTGCACATGTTTCAGCAGGAGCTATGGCCATGAAGAAGCGTGAGTTTCGCAACTTACGCCAAGGAGGAAGGACAGTTGGCCAGTATGTTGACGACTTCAGCAAGCTAGCACGTTATGCCCCAAATGACGTTGCTACGGATGCAACCAAGCAGGAGAAGATTCTGGAAGGATTGAATGATGAGTTAAGCATGGCGTTGATGGTAGGAAGTTTCAACAACTACCATGAGTTGGTAGATCGTGCCATCATGATTGAAGGGAAGCAACAGCAGATTGAGAACCGCAAGAGGAAGTATGGATAGGGGAAGTATAACTCTGGAGCCCAGCAGAAGCCCCGTTTTACCCCTAAATCGGGATTTCAGTTTCAGCATACCCATGGAGGAGGTAGTTCGCACAACCACAATGGCCATAAGAATGGTAATGGGAATGGAGGAAGCAACGGCCAGAACCGTACCACCCCATCAACCCCATCCAAGAGAGATCTGAGTCAAGTCACCTGTTTCAAGTGTTCCAAGACCGGACATTATGCCAATGAATGTCCTGAAGGCGAGAATGGAAATGGAAATGGAAGCTCAGGGAAGAAGCCGAACCCTTTCAATAGGGGACAGGTGAACCACGTTAACGTGGAGGAGGTTGAAGATCAGCCTGATGCAGTAATCGGTAATTTTTTGGTTAAGTCATTTACCGCACTCGTTCTTTTCGATACTGGTGCATCACATTCATACATATCAAGGGGATTTGTGGAAAAATATAGCCTGCCCACTAGGATTCTTAAAGCACCTATGCTAGTAAGTTTGCCAGGAGCAGAATACATGGCCAGTCAAGGATGTTTTCAAGTGCCATTAAGCATAGGAAGGCATGTTTTCCCAACAGATTTGATTATTCTGGAATCCCAAGGTTTGGATGTAATTCTTGGTATGGATTGGCTGTCAATGTATGGAGGAAACATCGATTGTGCCAGTAAGACAATTTTGCTTACAACGCCAGAAGGAAGAAGGATCAAGTATGTATCCCGGCATGTGCCAAATAGGACACAAGTAAATTGCCTAACAGGAGTTGTGCAGGAGGAAGTACCCGTGGTAAAGGATTTTCCTGATGTATTTCCTGAAGAATTGCCAGGCATGCCACCGGATAGAGACATTGAGTTTTTGATTGAGTTATTGCCAGGTATAGGCCCAATATCAAAGAGACCGTACCGGATGCCAGCAAAGGATTTGGTAGAAATTAAGAATCAGATTAAGGAGTTATTGGAGAAAGGTTACATTCGCCCAAGTTCTTCGCCTTGGGGATCACCCATACTTCTAGTGGAGAAGGATGGATCATTATGGATGGTTGTATATTACCGTGGATTAAATGAAGTAACCATCAAGAACAAGTACCCACTGCCAATGATAAATGATCTGTTTGATCATTTCCAAGGAGCTAAAGTGTTTTCCAAGATCGATTTGCAATCAGGGTACCACCAGTTGAAGATTCGAGAGCAGGACATACCTAAGACAGCATTCACCACAAGATATGGATTGTATGAGTATACCGTTATGTCATTTGGATTGACTAACGCACCTGCCTATTTTATGAACCTGGTGAAAAAAGTGTTTATGGAGTTTCTGGATAAGTTCGTCGTAGTGTTCATTGATGATATTCTGGTTTATTCAAAGAATGAAGAAGAGCATAAGGAACATTTGCGTTTGGTTTTGGAGAAACTAAGGGAACATCAGTTATATGCCAAATTTAGCAAATGTGAGTTTTGGTTGAAGGAAGTTGGATTCCTCGGACACGTTATATCCGGAGAAGGGATAGCAGTTGACCCCGCAAAGGTTGAGACCGTAACCGAATGGGAAGCACCAATGACAGTTGGAGAGATCCGGAGTTTTCTTGGACTCGCAGGATACTACCGGAGATTCATTGAGAACTTTTCAAAGATTGCGAAGCCTATGATGGAGTTGTTGAAGAAGGATACCAAGTTCAATTGGACTGAGGAGTGTGAGGCTAGTTTCCAGGAGTTGAAGAAACGACTGGTTACCTCACTGGTATTGATTTTGCCAGATCAGACCAAGGATTATGAGGTGTATTGCGACGCTTCACGTCGAGGACATGGAGCGGTGCTTATGCAGGAAGGGAGAGTTGTTTTGTATGCTTCACGACAACTGAAGCCTCATGAATTGAATTATGCCACGCATGATTTGGAGTTAGCAGCTGTAGTGCATGCATTGAAGACATGGAGACATTTCCTCATTGGAAATCATTGTGAGGTGTACACGGATCATAAGAGTTTGAAGTACATTTTCACACAGAAGGAGTTGAATCTCAGACAAAGGAGATGGTTGGAGCTCATCAAGGATTATGATATGAGATTGCATTACCATCCCGGAAAAGCTAATGTAGTAGCAGACGCATTGAGCCATTAGAGCCATGTCAATACGTTAATGACGGGAGCAATACCTAAGGAGTTAGCAGAAAACCTTCGTGAACTAAGTTTAGAGATAGTTCCGAAAGGCTATGTAGCAGCATTGGAGATTCAGTCAACATTGATGGATAAAATCAGAGAAGCTCAGAAATCTGACAAGGAGATTGCTGCTATAAAGGAGAAACTGAGCAAAGGAAAAGCAAAGGGATTTCGTGAGGATGAGCACGATACCCTATGGTTTGAGGACCGTGTTTATGTGCCAAATGACCCAGAGATTAGGAAGTTGATTCTACAAGAGGCACATGATTCACCATATTCGATTCACCCAGGAAATACCAAGATGTATTTGGATTTGAAGGAGACATTCTGGTGGACCGGAATGAAGAAGGATATTGGCGCATATGTAGCAGTCTATGACGTATGCCATAGAGTAAAGGCAGAGCATCAGAAGCCAGCCGGATTGTTGCAACCATTGCCGATACCCGAATGGAAGTGGGATAAGATAGGCATGGATTTTATCACAGGACTACCCGGGATGAAAGCAGGATATGACTCGATATGGGCAGTAGTTGATCGTTTGACGAAGGTAGCGCATTTCATTCCAGTCAAGACCACTTACACCAGTGCTAAGTTGGCAAAGATATACATGACTAGGATCATTTGTTAGCATGGAGTTCTGAGGAGTATTGTATCAGACAGAGGAACCCAATTTACCTCAAAGTTTTGGAATCAGTTGCATGAAACTTTGGGAACCCGGCTAGGGTTCAGCACCGCTTTTCCTCCGCAGACAGATGGACAGACCAAGAGAGTCAATCAGATTTTGGAGGATATGCTGAGAGCTTGTGCACTAGATTATGGATCTAGTTGGGATGATAATTTGCCGTATGCGGAGTTTTCTTATAACAACAGTTACCAAACCAGTTTGAAGATGGCACCTTTCGAAGCTTTATACGGAAGGAGGTGCAGGACACCGTTGTCATGGGACGAAGTTGGAGACCGTCAGTTCTTTGGACCAGCTTTGATTAAGGAGTCTGAACGAAAAGTTAAGTTGATTCGCGATAGGCTCAAGGTAGCCCAGTCCATGAAGAAGAGCTATGCAGATTCTAAACGCAAGGAGACAGTTTACGAAACCGGAGACAGGGTGTATCTCCGAGTATCCCCACTACGAGGAGTTAAGCGATTTGGAGTTAAGGGAAAATTAGCACCGCGTTTTGTTGGACCATATAAGATCTTGCAACATATGGGAGAAGTCGCATATAAGTTGGAATTACCAGAGGGACTGTCAGGAGTTCATGATGTATTCCATGTTTCTCAGCTGAAGAAATGTCACGCCGAGATGGCGGAGGTACCGCTAAGAGATACAGTGCCGCTTGAAGCAATTCAGTTGCAGGACGACTTAACGTATGAAGAGAAACTAGTCAAGATTCTCGATTATGCCAGCAGAGTTACCCGCATCAAGGTTATCAAGTTTTGCAAAGTTCAGTGGAACCACCACTCAGAGGATGAAGCCACCTGGGAGAGAGAAGAAGATTTGCTCAAGGACCACCCTCACCTATTTTCTAGCCAGCCCGAATCTCGAGGGCGAGATTCATCTTAAGGGGGGTAGGTTTGTAACATCCCAAATTTTCAATTTGGAATGTTATACACTAGATCATCATGCATATCATATTTTCTTGCATCTTGTCGATCCTAGAAATTTCACGCAACTCAAGGACCCTCGAAGAGAGTTGGAGATTTCGTCATTTTCATATTTGAGTTCTCTCAAATTTTGAAGAAAGGATCATTGGTTTTTGTCGGAGTTTATTCGCCTTTTATTTAGATAGGGAAAAATGCGCGTTTTCAAAAATTGCATTTTAGGCCCGGAGAAAAGTTCATTTTGTTCGACTAAATTTTAGGAGTCGGGGAAAATTTACTTTAGAAGTTTTGGAGTTCGTTTAGTTTTCTTTTCTTTTTTTTTCTGTGCGCGAAACCGATTTAAAAAAAATCGCAGTGCCTTGGGCCAAGGCCCAGCCAGCAGGCCGGCCGGCCAGGCCATCGCCGCGCCGCGTGCCAGCGCGCAGGGAGCCGCCGCCGCCGCCCTATTGGAGTCCTAGTAGGACTCTAGTCCTACTCTTTCCTCTCCTTTTCCTTCTCTTTTTCTTGCCCCCTCCCCCAAGTTTTCTCCCCTCACCTATATAAATACCAACACCCCCCCCCCCTCTAAACCCCACATCAAGCCCCAAGCCCGCGCCGCGCCCTCACCCCGCGCCGCCGCCCCTAGCACCGCGCCACCCTAGCGCCGTCGCCGCCCTGCGTCACCGCCGTCGCCGCCCTAGTGCCCCTCCGCCGCCCTTGTGCATCGCCGCCGCCGCCCAACGCCGCCGTTCGCCGGAGCCCGTTCGCCGGAACCTCGCCGGAGGTACCCGCGCCGCATCTCTTCTATCCCCTCGGTTCGGTTTTTCTTATTAACCATTCCGATTCTTTTCTTCTCTTCCGATTCGTTTTCTTTCCGGTTCTTCTCTAAACTGTTCCGGTTTTCTAGATCGGTTTTTCATTCGGTTTTCTTTTCCGAAACCCTAGATCACATTCGTCTTCTTTTTCCGGTTTAGTTGCCTAGAGACCGTTCGCCGGACCGTTCGTCCTAACGAACGTGATCACCGGATTATTCCCGGCTAACGAACGTTGTTCGTTTAACAGTTCTTCTTTTTCTTTTCGTCGGATTTATTCCGCGATCGTGATCTCAGATCCGATCTTCGTTCTAGTTTATCTTCTCGCTCATTTATCGGAATCAGGTGATTCAAGCGCCTGGAGTTTCGTTTCGAAACCGTCGTTCCGACTAATCAACTTAAACAAGCTTTTGCTATGGTAAAATTTGACCTAGTTTCAACTTGCTAGAACCGAGTTGTTTTCTTCCGCTGTTTGTTTTCGGTTTCTTTGTCGGTTCTTTCTCTCTTTGCAACCGGAGTTCTTAAGTTGACCTTTCTGGTTCAATCTCTTGTTCGAGTTTTACCTGTGCATTAGATGAGTACTTATTGTATGCTTGTTGTTTGTCTGCGGTAGATTACCCGGATTGCGCCGCCTGTTACTTCGAATCTCTAGGACTCGCGGCTCATCAGCAAGGCAAGTAACACTTTGATCATACCTTTTCTACAACCCAGTTTTATTGCATTAGATCAATCTTCACACATTGCATGAGTAGGATCTAATTAAATTGTGGGATGGGAAGTAGATGAGGTAGTACCTATTACCTGTTATTATGAAACCTTTGGGAGTTACTTCTACGTTTGCTTATTATGCCATGCTATGCTTGTAGACGTGGATTGGGTGAGTGATATCCATGATAGATGTGAGTGTGATAATTTTAAGGGTTTATCTAAGGTGGCAACTTAAACACACATCTGGGTGGATTGAGGCACCTGATGTCTATCAGGACTTGCCTGTTTTATTGTGGACCGCCACCCAGGCTCAAAGGGATCATAAGATCTTTCATGCTAGATACTTGTGTGTGCAGCCACAAGCCAATATGGGCTCTGGCATAGCTGACTAAGTCGTGCGAACTCTTACAGGGTAGACTAGCAGATGTAGGGGAAGTAGGTGTACCGGTCTATCCATCGTAAGGTGCTAGCGCTTCTGAAAGACTGTGTCTCGGTCATCCGTTTCTCAAACACCAGTAGTGCGAGAAATCCAACGGAGGTGATCGAGTCTTGTGGGGAAAAGTACTGTGTGGTGTCAGCATTACTGATCCAGGGATGACACCGGAGCACAGTAGACTTGATCCATTCGGGTCGGGTCGCTACAATCCTATTCCCTTTTTCCTTTCCTTCTTCCCATTTCCTTCTCCAATTTGGCCAGCCCATATGGTGGGGTGCACAAGCCCCTTAGTGGCTGGTGTGTTTCCCCTCTTGGCCCATTAGGCCCATATAGCTTGTCGGGGGTTGCCCAGAACACCTTCCGGTGACCCGATACGTACCCGGTACCCCCAGAACACTTCTGTTGTCCAAATACTATTGTCATATACATGAATATTTACCTCTCGACCATTTCGAGACTCCTCATCATGTATGTGATCACATTTGGTACTCCCAACAACATTCGGTCACCAAATCACATAACTCATATAATACAAAATCATCATCAAACGTTAAGCGTGTGTATCCTATAGGTTCGAGAATTATGTAGACATGACTGAGACACCTCTCCTGTCAATAACCAATAGCGGAACCTGGATGCTCATATTGGTTCCTACATATTCTACGAAGATTTTTATCGGTCAAACCGTAATGACAAGATATGTTATTCCCTTTGTCATCGGTATGTTACTTGCCCGAGATTTGATCGTCGGTATCTTCATACCTATTTCAATCTCATTACTAGCAAGTATCATTACTCATTCCGTAATGCATCATCCCGCAACTAACTCATTAGTCACATTGCTTGCAAGGCTTATCATGATGTGTGCTACCTCTTGAGCATGCGTTGGTTTTACCTTGAAGAGGAAACGGTGATGCAGCAAAGTAGCGTAAGTATTTCCCTCAGTTTTGAGAACCAAGGTATCAATCCAGTAGGAGACAATGCACAAGTCACCTAGTACCTGCACAAACAATCAAGAAACTTGCAACGAACGCGATAAAGGGGTTGTCAATCCCTTCACTGTCACTCGCAAAAGTGAGATCTAACAAAGAAAGTAAAGTAAATATTTTGGTATTTTTGTTGTATAGATTGGAAAGTAAAGATTGCAAAATAGTAAATGAGATGCGATGTAAATAAAAGAAATGCAATATAATAAGAAAGAGACCCGGGGGCCATAGGTTTCACTAGTGGCTTCTCTCAAGATAGCATGTATTACGGTGGGTGAACAAATTACTGCCGAGCAATTGATAGAAAAGTGCATAGTTATGAAGATATCTAAGGCAATGATCATGAATATAGGCATCATGTCCGTGTCAAGTAGATCGAAAATGTCGGGGGTGCTGATCCCACGGACACCTATGGGACCACGGCGGACCGGGCCCCTTTCGGTTCGGCAGGGGGCGGAGAGAGCACGAAGAGCAGATCGAGGCGAGCGCACGAGCAACGCGATCAGTTTACCCAGGTTCGGGCCGCACGGATGCGTAAAACCCTACTCCTGCTTTGTGTTTGTATTGATTTCTTGCTCGGGAGCGCGGTGTGCTACAGTACACAGCAGCAGCTAACGAGACCGAGCGTGAGAGTGTTCTGTTGGCCGACCCCCTCTACGTTGCGCATGGGCCTCCTTTTATACGCTAAAGGGGACACCGACAGGTGGCAACGTAGAGAAGGGCAAAAATGGAAAAGGCACTATGGTTGGCACCGCCGCCTACAATAGTGTATCATACCTAACCCTGACGGCAAGGGACAAAGGTATTAAATGCCTGTCTGCGTCGCCTAGACGGTGCAGAAAGGGACCGCCAGGGACGCCACTGCTTGCCACGATGGCGATCTTGTCAGCGCCGCTTGCCACCATGTACCTCTGGCTGCACAGCTTTCCGCCACGTACGCCTGGAAGGGTCCCAGAGCGACATGTAGGTGGATGTGCTGGAGCACAGGTACGGAGTGGAAGCTTGCCGCGGCGAGTGCCTTGCCGCGGTTGTCGTCTTGTCGCATCCGGGAGCTTGTCGCTCACCAGTCCTTGGTTGGCCTTCCCGGCAAGCTCCTCTTGTCGGAGTCTTGTCTCCTTCCCAGCAAGCTCCTCTTGCCGGAGTCTTGGATACTTTGTTCTTGAATGGCTCCAAAGGAACCAGGAAGGATCTTGGCGGTCGCCCGGCAAGCCTTGCCGCGGGACGCTGTGACTGCCCGTGCACAAGTTTGGGATACTAAGGTACCCCTACTTTAGTACACCGACAGGAGCCCCCGGGCCTGGGCCATACACGGTGCCGAGCGCTGTTGGGCTAGGTCCAAAACAGGGCACGGGCACGCGCGGCCCAGGTTATGCCGTATCCCACTCCGCATCCACCGCGCCCTCCCCGCACGGCACGTGTCGATCGCGGCGTCGTGGGAGAAATCATGGGTGGTTTCTTTATTAGGAAAGGCGGAACATCCGCCACCTCCCCCTTTATAAGCAAGGGGAAGCAGGGGTAGTGCGCCTACTCGCCCCTTTTCCTCTCCAATCTCAGAAGCCTCCGCCCCGCCTCCGTCTTCCCAAAGCAGCAAGAGAGCAGCGCCCTGCTCCCCCCATTGCCACCAGCACCACCAACGCCGTCGACCTCCTCCACCACCTCCGCCATGGCTCCGAAAGCCGACAAGGGGAAGGCCGTGAAGACGACCGAGGCGCAGCGGCTTACAGCGCTGCGGAAGGAGCGGGCCATCTTCCCCCCAAGCTTGACGCGAAGGAGTTGAGGGAGTACTACTACCTCTTCTGGTCGACGGAGACGCAAGCACATCCGAGCACCAAGGTACTCCCGGCCTCCGCTCACAAAATGGCTCCACACGGCTACCCCTTCTTCGCCGTGTTCTTCTATTGTGGGCTCTACCCCCCCTTCTCGGAGTTTTTCTGTGACATTATGAATACCTATGGTCTCTGCCTCCTTGACTTCACCCCCAATGCCGTCCTCACCATGGCAGTTTTCACACACCTTTGCGAAAACTTTGTCGGAGTCCACCCAAACATAGCTCTTTTCCGCCATTTCTTCATGCCCTGAGTAGAGAGAGGAGAGCCTCTGTCCGGCGGAATTGCTTGGATCTCAAGGTCCGGCAAGAAGGATTCGTTTTTGGAGGGAGAGTTCCACGGCAAGTGGGAGGAGTGGAGAGCAGATTGGTGTTGGATAGTTGAGAACCCGCAGCCATTCACCGCCCGGCGCCAAGTAGCAGCAGCACGCGGCAGCGACTGGAGCGACGTGGCCCCGGAAGACAGCAGGCTGAGGATTGCCGTCACCAGGATCCAGTGCCTCAGGCTTGCCGGACTCACTGTGGGCGCCGTTGGCGCAGACTTCCTTCGCCGCCGCATCGCCCCCCTGCAAGAACGGAGGAGGCCCGCCTAGGAGTTCAAGAACGCGGCGGATATCATGAGGCTGCGCCCAGGCCTCAATTACAACTTCACTGTCTTGGAGCTCAACGCAATGCTGCAGGAGCTCTTCAAGTATGATCCTGACCACCCAGAAGTCTTTAGGTTGCCGCAGGGCGTCGTCCCGTTGTGCAACAACTCCGCGCTCGATCGCATCAGGGCAATGATGCCGCTGTGCGACTCGCATGGAATCGTGCCAACTTGGCAAGAGCCTGAAGATGATGTCGTGCAGCAATTCTTCGACAACTTGGTGGAAGTGCCGATCCGCCCCGACGAGAAGGATGGCCTGACTCGCGACACCACCGAGGCAGAGTTGAAGCGCATCGCCACCAGGCTGGAAGAGGCGGCGGCAGATGCAGCGGCAGGCGAGTTTGGATTCACTTTGGAGGAGGCAGCGGTAGCAGAGGCGGCAAACCGTGCCGAGCGAGAGGAGCTTGCCGGCAAGAAGGAGCTTGCCCGGCAAGAGGAGCCTGCCGGCAAGAAAGATCTTGCCGGGCAAGGGGAGACTGCTGGCAAGAAAGAGCTTGCCGGACGTGACATCGAGCCGAGCGAGCCCGCCGAGGAGACGAGCGGCTCGTTGGATATCAACTCCTCCTCCTCCTCGTCTTCAGACAGCACGCCGCAAGCAGAGCCTCCATCTCCACCAAGAAGGCGTCTCCGCAAAGTCGGGGATGTGGCGAGGCGGCAGGCGAGTCGACAGTCGCCGCGTCGCGCGACACGCTCCACCGCGGCAAGCACCGTTGCCGCGGGAGTGCCCCACGCTGCTGCAACAACTGTAGCAGGGTCTTCCCGGACCACAGCTTTTGCTCCCGCCAAGCAGCCAAGGGAACCCACTCCTCCACCTTCCCGCACCGGACGCGAGCTAGACTTTGACTTCTCCGCGTTCAGCTCCGACGAGGAAGAAGAAGAAGAGTAAGCTTTCCTTGTTGTACTTGCAGTGCTTCAATTCTGGCTGTTTTTGTCTTGCATCTCACTTGCTTTTTCTCTGAATCTGTTCCTTTTTAGGACACTGGCCCAGAGAGCGGCAAAGAGAGCCAAGGCGCCGGTCATTGTCATCGAGGATGAACCCGCCGCGTTAGCAGGGGATGCGCCCGAGACAATCTTGCCGGACCCGGCGACTGATCTCCAGAGCAGCCCCCAGTGTAAGTATCTGGCTTGGTTTCCGTTGTTGGGTGCGCACGGAGACTCTTTCTTTGCTGATATATTGTTTGCTGACTTGTGCAGGAGCAGAGCAGCCCCACCAAGAGAGCTCGGAGGCCGCCCCCGAAGCGCCAAGCGAGAGTCCTCCGGCAAGGGAGAGGTCCCTGGCAAGGGAGAGCTGGGTCTCCGGCAAGGGAGGAGCCCCCGGCAAGGGAGGGGTCTCCGGCAAGGGACAACACCAGCGGCCCCTCGGCGATGGAGACCACGACCGTAGAGCCTGGCATAGGTAATCTCCTTGCTCCGAAACTTCCCTTGGCTTCTTCTTCTTGTTGATCTTCTTCTTGGATATTTGTTTGATTCTTCTCCTCTTTCCCGGCTGTCAGATCCATCTGCTGTAGAGCCGATGGAGACTGAAATTGCCGTTGACGACGCCGTTGCTGCCGAGGAAGTGGCCGGCGCCGATGAGCCCGCCAGCGAAGAGGCCGCCAGGGCTACCGCAGCAGAAGCAGGCGGGGGGTCCAGCGACCGTACTGACGACCCGAAGGCCACAGGAGCGCCAGGCGCTGCACCGACCACCGACCCCTCCGCCGCTACCGCCGCGCCAGGCTCCGAAGAGCCCCAGCCTGGCATATACTTGAAGGCCGGCGACGACATCTTCATCAACCTCCCCTGGGCGTCAAGCTCCAGGGCACCGGTCGAGGGAGAGATCTTCGACGGAGAAGGGCTTGCCTCCGCCAGGCTGGCGCTGGTCGACACGCCAAGCAGCAGCAGCGGCGAGCCTGAGGAGGAGTGGCTGCTGCGGAAACTGATATCACTCTACCGCGCCCGACAGGCCAAGCTGGATTCCCGGGAAGTGCTTGTCGCCAAGGCGGGAGTCGATGTTGAGAAGCGCGCAGAGGAGCTCCGGGGCCAAAATCAAGAAGCTCTCCGGTCTTTGGCGGCGGAGCGGGAGCAGCTTGCCGAGGAGCAGAGGGCTTTCCTCCTCGAGAAGGCCGAAATAGAAGAGCAACATAGACTTGCCGCTGAGAAGCTGTCCGTGCAGGAGGGCGAGCTAGTTCAGCGGAAAGTTGATCTTGACAGCCACGAGGAGGAACTTGCCGCGTGCGAGCGAACGGTTGGCGGAGCCCTCAAGCAAGCCGAAGACGCTGCCGCAGCTGCTGAGGCCGCCAAGAATGAGTTGGAAACGAAGGTGGTGCAGCTGGAGGCCGACCTCAAGGCGAACGGCGACGAGCTTGCCGCGCTCAAGCTTGAGCGCGAGAAGGACGCCGTCAGCTACTCGGAGCTGCAGACCCGCCTCGCCGAGAAGGGCAAGGAGCTTGACGCCGCCAAGGACTCCGTTGTAGATCTTGCGTCGAAGCTGATCGCCTTGACCAAGACACTTGACAGCGCCAAGGAGCAGGAGACAGCTCTGAAGGAGGAAGTCAAGGCCAGCAAGGCGCTGCTAGCGAGCTCTGCCACCGCCTAGAGCACATTCCGGGAGAATGTGGAGCACTGGACGGAAGGGCTCGTGGACATTGCCGCCGACACCGACAAGGAGTTGGCGCAGCTGGGAATGGAGGATCTCGGGTACTCCTCCGACGAGAACCTCCAACCCAGCGAAAAGCTCACTTCTTTCTTCAAGGGCGTGGCGACGGCACTCCGGCGACTCCGGGAAGGGATCCCGAAGCAGCTTGCCGACGAGTCACGCAAGATCTGCGCGGGAGCTCTTCAGAAGGTGCTGATGAAGGTGGCGTTCCGCAATCTGGGCCTCAACCTCACCAACGTCCTCCGGTCCTTGCTGCCGGATGCTGATCTGGAGGCGCTCAAGACCCTTGTCGCACCCATTGTGGACAGGGTGAGCGGGATCAAGAGGGTCGAGGGTAACCGCGTAGATTAGTTCACCCATTTCCTTCTTTTCTTGTCGCTTCTGATCATGTCATGAAAACAATTTGTTAGAGCCGCGACAAGCTTATCTTGTAATATAACTTTATTCTGTGCAATGATTGCAATGTTATTTCCTTTACTTGATTCCTTCCTTTGTATGTTTTTACCCTACGCTTTTAGGGAACTTGCTGGCGCAGGCACCTTCGCCGCGAGCGCTGAGTGCGGAACGTCAGCAGCCTACTGGCGAAGCCGCAGCCGACAAAAAACCTTGTCGCAGCTAGTCGCAGCTCACTTAAGTTGTTGAGCGGACTCGAAACAACAGTAAGGGCGCAACTAGCTACGAGTTGGTTCCTCCACGCACAGGTTTTCCATACAAAGCACGGTCGTTCAAGGAAAATAACTTAAAAATTTAAAGGGAATCTGATTGCTCAAACTTTGGCAACTTATCTTTTCTGTTACTTGCTTCCCGGCAAGGCGAAACCTTCTTGAACGACGCCTGGTCCATATCATTATCTTCTCCCTCCCCCCCCCCCCCCGGCAAACTTGTGCGCGAGGGAATCTTCTTTTCCTTGCGAAAAAGAAAGAGGATGAAATATGGAACCTTATGGCTCGTTGTTGCTTACCGGGGGTAAGTGCTGCACAAAATGTCAGATAACATATGCAAATAATAAAAAGCATGAAATCGACAAGGTGTGCTAAGCACATGATATTTATGCACGGGGTCTGCGCCCGGCTTTGTACAAAGGATTACATGCAACAGCGGCAAGACTTGTACAAAAGGTGGTTGCCGGAACGGGTTCCGGCAACCGCGCCCTATGGGTAAAACTTGCGAAGATGCTCAATATTCCAGGAGTTGCTCACTGGGATGCCATCTTCGGTCTCCAGGCGGACAGCGTCAGGCCTAGTGACTCGTTTCACCCGGTAAGGGCCTTCCCACTTCGGCGTCAACTTATTGGAATTCTTGGCGGACTGAACGCGCCGAAGAACAAGGTCTTCTTCCTCGAGACTTCTGGCGTTAACTTTGCGGCTATGGTAGCGGCACAAAGCTTGTTGGTAGCGAGCAGCTCGCACAGCAGCCTGAAGACGGTCTTCCTCAAGGAGCAGTGCGTCATCTTGTCGCAGCTGCTCTTGCTCAAGCTCATCGTAAGCGAGCACTCGAGGCGACCCGTATACGAGTTCCGTGGGGAGAACTGCCTCTACTCCATAGACTAGAGCGAAAGGTGTCTGGCTAGTGGCTCGATTTGGCGTCGTCCTGATCGACCAAAGAACCACCGGCAGCTCCTCGATCTAGTTTCTTCCGCACTTGTGCAGCCTGTCTAAAGTTCTAGTCTTGAGCCCGCGCAGCACTTCAGCATTTGCCCTCTCCGCTTGACCGTTGCTTCTCGGGTGAGCAACAGAAGCGAAGCAGACCTTGGCGCCAAGATCTTGGGCATACTGCATGAAGGTGCGGCTCGTAAATTGCGTACCGTTGTCGGTAATTATCCTATTAGGGATCCCGAAACGACAAACAATCGACCTGAAGAACTTGACTGCTGACTGTGCTGTCACCTTCCTCACTGGTTCCACTTCCGTCCACTTTGTGAACTTGTCGATTGCAACGTACAAGTATTCAAAGCCCCCGACTGCTCGGGGAAAGGGGCCGAGGATATCGAGCCCCCAGACCGAAAATGGCCAGGATAAACGGATCATCTGGAGAGCTTGAGCTGGCTGGTGTATCTTCTTGGAATGGAACTGGCACGCTTCACACTTGGCTACTTGTGCAGTTGCATCCTGGAGGGCTGTCGGCCAGAAGAAGCCTTGCCGGAATGCTTTGCCGACAAGTGCTCTTGCGCCAATGTGGTGACCACATATGCCTCCATGTATCTCTGCCAACAGCTTTTGTCCATCTTCCCGGGGAATACACTTCAATTTCACTCCGTTGAGTCTTCTTCTGCACAGTGTGTTATCGACAAACTGGTACATACTAGACTGTCGGGCTACACTTTCCGCTTCTTCTTGCTCTTCGGGAAGTTCTCCTGTCTGAAAGAAATGGACAATCTGCTGCACCCATGCTGGAGCTTGTGGCTCGACAACAAGGACTAAAGGCATGTCTGCTGCTACGGGAACATCCGCTTCTACGGCAAGAACTCGCGGCTCTGCCGGAGCTTGACGTTCCCCGGCAAGCTTGCCGGAGCAAAACTTGTCGGGAGCGTCTGCTTCAACGGAACAAACCCTGGGGCTTGCCGGAGCAGACTGCTCCTCAGCACTGTTGGTGTTGATCTTGGGGACCTTCTTGGCGGCGGCTTCGGGAAGCTCTGTCGGAAAATAGTCGCCAGAAATCAACTTCCTCTTCTTGCTCTGTCCAGTTGACGGTGTTACGGACGGTTGAGTTAGCTTGAGCACAAAGATCCCTGGTTCCACAGGTAACTTAAGTGCGGCGCACTTTGACAGGCCATCGGCAATGTCGTTCTGAGCTCTTGGGACATGCTCCATCTGCAGGTCGTCAAAGTGCTCTTCTAGCTTTCTCACTTCGTCAACGTAGGCTTCCATCAACGGACTCTGATAATTCTTGTTTACTTGGCGGACGACAAGCTGCGAGTCACCCCTGACAATGAGCTTCTTGATCCCAAGGTCTGCCGCAATCCTGAGACCGGCAAGCAAGCCTTCATACTTTGCAGTATTGTTTGTCGCTTGCTTCTTGGGAAAGTGCATCTGGACTACGTACTTGAGGTGCTCTCCGGTGGGTGCGACAAGCAGCACACCAGCGCTGGCGCCTTGCAGCGAGAAGGCACCGTCCAAGTACATAAGCCACTCTTTGCTTGCCTCCTTGACGGGGATGCTCGTTTCTGGAATTTCTTCATCTGGTGTTGGCGTCCACTCTGCTATGAATTCTGCCAATGCTCTGCTTTGGATAGTTGGAGTACTCTCAAATTTGAGGCCAAAGCTTGACAATTCCAGTGCCCTTTCGACAATCCTGCCTGTCGCTTCTGGATTCTGCAGTATCCTCTTTAGCGGAAAGCGGGTGACAACTGTTATCTCGTGTGCTTGGAAGTAATGGCGCAGCTTTCTCGAGGCCATGAGAAGGCCGAAAAGCAATTTCTGCACACCAGAGTACCTTGACCTAGCCCCCTGCAGAAGGGAACTGACAAAGTAAACTGGGCGCTGCACCATTTTCTTCTGTATCTCTTCGCGCACCTGCGCATTCCATCCTTGTCGGGACCAGAGCTTGTCGGGGAAGCCCCCTGCTCGTCGCTGGATGCGCTTGCCGCGGTTGCTGGCTCGTCATCTGCCTCCCTCTCCGCCACTAACGCAGCACTAACCACTTGATTGGTTGCCGCTATGTACAGCAGCAACTTCTCTTGCGGCTTAGGTGCGACAAGTGTTGGAGTGGAGGACAGGTATCTCCTCAAGTCCTGCAGCGCAGCCTCCGCTTCCGGAGTCCATTTCATTGGACGCGCCTTTTTCAAAATTTTGAAAAAACGGCAGGGCGTGCTCGGCAGACCGAGAGATAAACCTGCTGAGAGCAGCCACGCAACCGGCAAGCTTTCATACATCCTTGACGCGCTTTGGTGCTTCGATCTGCTCAATGGCCTTGATCTTGTCGGGATTGGCTTCAATTCCTCACTGAGACACAAAGAACCCGAGAAGCTTGCCGGAAGGGACTCCAAACACACACTTCTCGGGGTTGAGCTTGAGGTTGATCTTGCGCAGATTTGCAAAGGTCTCATCTAAATCTTGGATCAGAGTTGCCCTGTCCTTGCTCTTGACCACTATGTCATCCATGTAGGCTTCCACATTTCTGTGTATTTGTGGCTTAAGAGCGACATGGACTACTCTTGCAAATGTTGAACCAGCATTCTTTAATCCGAAAGGCATCCGTATGAAACAGTACGTGCCACATGGAGTAATGAATGCGGTTTTCTCCTCATCCTCTTCTGCCATGAAGATCTGATGGTATCCTGAGTATGCGTCAAGAAATGAAAGCAAATCACATCTGGCTGTGGAGTCAACAATCTGGTCAATGCGCGGCAAGGGAAATGGGTCTTTGGGACAAGCTTTATTAACATCAGTAAAGTCAATACAAAGCCTCCATTTTCCATTTGCCTTGCACACGACTACAGGATTGGCCAACCACGTAGGATGGAACACTCCTCTGACAAGACCTGCTACTTCCAACTTCTTGATTTCTTCTGCTATGAATTCTTGGCGCTCCACTGCTTGCTTCCTGACCTTCTGCTTGACGGGCCGCGCATGAGGACAAACGGCAAGATGGTGCTCAATTACTTTCCTGGGAACACCGGGGATGTCAGACGGCTGCCACGCAAACACGTCGACATTCGCCCGCAGGAAAGCAACGAGCGCGCTTTCCTATTTAGGGTCGAGAGTGGCACTGATGGTGAAGGTACCACCAGTGCCGTCCTCCTTGGTGGATATCTTCTTGGTCGCTGGCGGAGCTGCCATTGCCTTCTTACACTTGCCGGTGGAGCTCGATGGTGCGTCCTCGACGGTAGCGCAGCACTCCGAAGAGGTGCGCTTGCGGGAGTGGGCATCAGAGCTCTTGCCGGACTTGGTCTTCTTCTTCCCCCCGGGAGCTTCAGCGGCAAGTGACTTACGATCTGTAGCGGCTGCTGCTTCCCGGTAGATCTTGTCGGCGCAGATAAGGGCATCCTTCTTGTCGCCTGGGACAGAGATGACGCTTATCGGGCCTGGCATCTTGAGCATGTTGTATGCATAGTGAGAGGCTGCCATGAACTTGGCGAGCGCTGGACGGCCAAGTATCCCATTGTAAGGCGATGGAAAATCGGCAATGTCGAAAGTGACCCTCTCAGTTCTGAAGTTCAGCTCGCTGCCAAATGTTACCGGCAACGTGACCTTCCCTTTCGGCTTGCTCCTTCCCGGGTTAATTCCTTGGAACATGACGGTCTCTTCGAGCTCGCTGTCAGGGATCTGGAGTTTCTGGAGTACAGCGGAGGAGATCAGGTTCAAGCCGGCCCCGCCGTCAACTAGCATCTTTGTGACCTTGAGGTTGCGAATGGTTGGCGAAACCAACAGTGGCAAGGACCCGACCGCAGTTGTGCAATCAGGGTGGTCCTCAATGTCAAAGATGATAGGCGTGCTGGACCATTTCAGAAGCTTGCGCGATTCGATAGGTGGCTCTGCCGCATTAACTTCCCGCAGCCACTGTTTGAGTTGGCGGTGGGAAGTATGCAGAGAAGCACCGCCATCAACGCACAAGACTTCTGTAGCTTTCTGAAACTCCTGCTCACTGTTCTCGACATCATCCATGTCTTCGTCATCGTCTTCATCTTCATCCTTGTCGCGGCCGCGGGGAGGTCTGTCTCCTTGCCGCGGCTTGGCCTTGCCGTGGCGTCCTCCCCGGCCAGCGTGCTTCTTGCCGGCTTCTCCACCACCTCCTTGGGCCCTCTCCTTGTCGCGTCGCTCGTACTCAGCTTTCTGCTGCTGGACAAGCTGCTCGACCTTCTTGCAGCTCTGGAGGTCATGGCCCTTGGTGCGGTGGATCTTGCAATACTGCTTGTCGGTGTCGTCCTGCTTGTCGGCAGCTGCCACAGCCTGGCAGTTGGTGCATGCGGCAACCTCCTTGCCGGAGCTACCAACTTTTGCTTGCTTAGCGCCACCGTCGTTGCCGGACTGCTCAACGACTAGCACATCTTTGCCTTTCCTCTTCTTGTTATTGCGCCGCCGGTTTTTCTTTGCCGGGGCAGCATCTTCGCTATCAGATCCTCCTGCTCCAGCATTCTGTCCGGGGAGTTTCCTCCCTTCTTCAGCACGTGCACACTTGTCGGCCAGGGCATATAGCTCACTGACGTCCCTGATCCTGCTCATCGCCATCTCCTCCCGCATCCTGCGGTTACGCACGTTCTGATGGAACGCGCTGATGACCACGGCAGGGTGGATATCTGGGATGTTGCGCTGCACATGGCTGAATCTCTGAATGTACTTGCGCAGGGGCTCTCCTTCCTTCTGGGTGAGCAGATGAAGATCACTCTCCTGGCCGTGAGGTTTGTGGCCGCCTGTGAAGGCGCCAACAAACTGATGGCACAGGTCTTCCCAAGAGGATATGGAGTTATCCGGCAAGTGCATGAGCCAGGACCTGACTTCGGGCTTGAGCACCAGCGGGAAGTAGTTGGCAAGGACCTTGTCGTCTTTTCCCCCGGCAGCCTGCACCGCGATGGTGTAGATGCTGAGGAACTCCGACGGGTGCGACTTGCCGTCGTACTTCTCCGGTACGTCTGGCTTGAAATGCTTCTGGCTGGGCCACTGGACTTGCCGCAGCTCACGGGTAAACGCAGGGCAACCTACCGTGTACGGCAAGTCACCTGGTTCCCTTGGCGCATGCATATCGACAGAGGGCCCAACGCGCAGGTCTGATTGACGCCGCGCTTCTCTTCGGCGCTCGATGCGTGTACGAGCGTCTTCTTGTTGTCATTCGTGCAGAACTTGGCGCTGGTCGCGACGAACTCGTGGATCTGATGACGCGGTGGAGTCGCTGTCGTGGTGGATCCGGCGAGTCGGTGATCTTGGCCTTCGGGGTGGAGAGTGCACGGTGGTTGCACCCCCACCGGTCTTGTCACCACCGGCTCGTGCCTGGCTGACTTGTCGCGGCAGCGAAGTACTCGGCTGCCGTGGATAGTCGCCGTTGGCAAAGCCGATGAGACTCTGGATGGTGGCCCTCCAGTCGTCGATCTTGTCCGCCGCTGGAGGGTAGTCTAGTAGCAGTTGAGCTCGCGCCAAAGCTTCTGCCGGAGTGGCGGGCGGCGGCGGTGAACGGTGCGAGGAACGGGACATGCTCGGACTTCTAACTATGTTAGAAGGAGCAATATCTCGTCCAAGCGACCGTGCCACGCTCGCGCCAGCATGTTGGCGTGCATGCTGGTCTTGAGCGCTCCGGGACCCGCCAGCTTGATCTTGGCCCAGCAAACGTATGGTACCGTGAGTACCATGACGCTGCTAGTCCCGCGCCTCCTGAGATGGGCGCGGTGCGTGTACGGACGCCGAGGTCTTGGAGTGCGCCCGGTCGTTGTGGGAGCCGACCGCGCCGCCGATGTGCAGCGCAGTCTTGTCCTTGGACCTGGCAGCACCATGAGCTCCCTCGTCGGTGCCTGTTCTCCCGCCGGCGTCTACTCCACTAGCCATTCACTCCAGCGATGGTGGGCTTGGCGCAGACGGAGCAGCCGCCTCCGAAGCCTTCTTCTTCGGCGGCATGTCGATGAAGACGATGAAGATTTGGCTCATGCGAACGCCGGATCAGGTTCGCACAACCTCGACGCACCCCTACCTGGCGCGCCAAAGATGTCGGGGGTGCTGATCCCATGGACACCTATGGGACCACGGCGGACCGGGCCCCTTTCGGTTCGGCAGGGGGCGGAGAGAGCACGAAGAGCAGATCGAGGTGAGCGCACAAGCAACGCGATCAGTTTACCCAGGTTCGGGCCACACGGATGCGTAAAACCCTACTCCTGCTTTGTGTTTGTATTGATTTCTTGCTCGGGAGCGCGGTGTGCTACAGTACACAGCAGCAGCTAACGAGACCGAGCGTGAGAGTGTTCTGTTGGCCAACCCCCTCTACGTTGCGCATGGGCCTCCTTTTATACGCTAAAGGGGTCACCGACAGGTGGCAACATAGAGAAGGGCAAAAATGGAAAAGGCACTGTGGTTGGCACCACCGCCTACAACAGTGTATCATACCTAACCCTGACGGTAGGGGACAAAGGTATTAAATGCCTGTCTGCGTCGCCTAGACGGTGCAGAAAGGGACCGCTAGGGACGCCATTGCTTGCCATGATGGCGATCTTGTCAGCGCCGCTTGCCACCGTGTACCTCTGGCTGCACAACTTTCCGCCACGTACGCCTGGAAGGGTCCCAGAGCGACACGTAGGTGGATGTGCTGGAGCACAGGTACGGTGTGGAAGCTTGCCGTGGCGAGTGCCTTGCCGTAGTTGTCGTCTTGTCGCATCCGGGAGCTTGTCGCTCACCGGTCCTTGGTTGGCCTTCCCGGCAAGCTCCTCTTGCCGGAGTCTTGTCTCCTTCCCGGCAAGCTCCTCTTGCCGGAGTCTTGGATACTTTGTTCTTGAATGGCTCCAAAGGAACCAGGAAGGATCTTGGTGGTCGCCCAGCAAGCCTTGCCGCGGGACGCTGCGACTGCCCGTGCACAAGTTCGGGATACTAAGGTACCCCTATGTAACGCCCCGAGACTGATGTGCCAGGTGTCTTCGAGTTATTCGCCGTCGTTGCCATGTCATTTGCTTGCGTGTTGCATTTCATCATGTCATCATGTGCATTGCGTCATCATGTTTTCAAAACTTGCATCCGTCCGGGTTCCCCAGTTCCGTCCGTCGTCCGTTCTGAACCCAGACCACACCTGCACGCGCCCGCGGCATGTCAGAAATAGTATTTTATAAGTGGCCGGAAAATGTTCTCAGATTGGGTTGAAATTTGGTGTGCGGTCTTATTATAGTGTAGACAGACCGCCTGTCAAGTTTCATCGCAATCGGAGTTCGTTTGACGCCCCAACGGATAAATATAGCGGCAATATAGCCGGTCTGACGTCGGACGTTTTCGGTCTCCGGAAATAGTCGTCGGGCCTCCCTCTCTTCTCTTCTCTCAGCTCGAGACCGTCTACACAGCCCATTACTCACCGCCAGGCCCTACCTAACCTCTCTCGTCAGCCCGCGACCTTCCTCGCGCGCGCCCGAAAGCTATCCCGGACCCGACCCGAACAGTCGTTAACGCTGTGTCCGGAACATCCCCAAATGTCTACAAAACGTCACCGTTTTCCTATTTGGACTTCCTAGCCTATTTTTCTCGACCGCCCGATTACGATCGAAGGGACCAAATACCCCCCTAACCTAATCCCACCCGCTATATATATTAGTCTATCCGAAGACCGAATCCCTAATTTCTAGGGATCCTCCGCCGCCGCCACTCTCGTCCATCTCCCTAGGGATCCTTTTTTCTGATCTGCTCCACCTCGTTTTCTGCAGCCAACCAACCCGCATAGCTCGCCGATTTCTTCTTGCCCGAGGCCTCCAAATCCTCCTCACCGGAAACCAGCGCCACCAGGCCGTGACCTACGCCCCTTCTCCTCTTTTCCTGCCTTCTCCTTCCTCCTCTACTCTAATCCCTCTCTCTCTCTACTTCTCTTGCTCCCGCAGGAACCAAAGGAGTTCTGCCCATCGCCATGAACGCCGCAGGAGCGCCAACGCCACCAAGCCGCCGCCCGTCGGCCTCTGCTTCCTTCTTCTTCGAGCAGGAGCTCGCTCAGCGCCCCTTTCTCTGGATCTGCAGGATACATCGAGCCCGAGCCAACGAGCGCTGCTCCGCGCCTCCTCCCCTCCTCCAGTGCCTCGATCCACGATGGATCGAGAGCAGCACCACGGCGTGGCCCCGCCGTCAAGTTACTCCGACCCGGAGGTCCTCCTCACCGTGCCTCCTCCCCGTTCTTGCGGTTCTTCTCCTACTGCTGCTGCTAATCACGGGGCGCCTTGTTTCTTCTGTAAGGCCAGAGCACACCGAGACGAAGAACGTCGCCGGCCTAACCTGCTGCTGCCGTTGCTTCCTTGTCGAATGAATGATGCACGTCATCCACGGCCTCCCCGCTTCGTCCTTTCGCCGGAGTCGCGACAAGTCCGTCGACTGAGCCGCCAAGACCATGCCGCCACCTCGACTCCAGGTCCGGCCGCCGTCGGCCTCGCCTCCTCGGGCGCCCGCGCCTACCGCCGGCCGGCCCCGGCCAGTTCTTCCCCGCCTCGAAGCTCCCTTGAGCCGCCGGATCCCGCCGTCCCCGCCACCCATTTGTCGCCGGTGGTCGCCTCCGCGCCAAGTCCCTCGCCGCGCTGCATCTTGGCTGCAGCGAGCGGGAGCTGCAGTTATCCTTCGTTGACCAGGCCTCCTCTGCCCTGTACTCTGTCGAAGGGTCGAACCAGCGGAAACCGCTCGGTCCTGCTGGTTCACTCGAACCGGTCTGGCCCGATCCGTCCCAACCGGCCCCGAACCCCCTGCCCGTCTTCAGCAGGCCCGTGAGGCCCAGAGTGAGCGCTCTCATGCTATCCATCGCCTTGGACGAGATTTTTCTCTCTTGCGCATATTCCTGTGCAGCCCAGTTCATCCCATATCCAGCCCATCGCATGTTTTTTTTCCTGTCTGCGAATTTATCTTTTATTCCTAAGACAACAGTTTTGCAGAAAAGTCCCTCTAGATCATGCGTTTAACAACTCCAGAACCGTGCATCGGATTAAAACAAACTTAATATGAAAGTTGCTTGGAATTTTGTCTAGTTTCATAATATGCCACTTTCATCCATGTTTAAAATATCTAAAATGTTGTTTGTTTAAATTTGCTCCTATGCCATGCTAAAATGATTTAATTCATAACAATTCAACCGTAGCTCCGAATTTAATAAACTTTATATGTAAATGGGGTAGAATTTTGCCTAGTTTATCATGGTGACATTGTTTTGCATGTTAAACAACTATAAAATTATGTTTAGGGCAGAACAGTACCAAAACTAAAATATGCTATGGGGATTTACCGGAATTGTTGTTCGTTGCTTCCGGCCTCATTTAACCTTGACTAGATAGGTAGTTTTCATTTGCTTCACCTCTTGCCATGTTAATCAACATTTAATATTGTTGGGTACATAAACGGGAGAGAACTAAATAATTGACGTGGTGTTCCGTCAATATGCACCTCGTTGCATATTGAGCTCCACTTAACTTGTAGTGTTGTTTGTGCACTTTGCCATGCCATGCCATGCTTCATTAAACCGGACATGCATCATACTCGATTGTGCATCATGCCATGCTTATGTGGTGGTTGTTTACTATGTTGTGTGCTTCTTTTCCGGTGATTGCTTCTTCGGGTTGGTTCCGATAACGTCGAGTTTGTGAGGACCCGTTCGTCTATGTTCGTTTGTCTTCTTCATGGACTCGTTCATCTTCCTTGCGGGATTTCAGGCAAGATGATCATACCCTCGAAATCACTACTATCTTTGCTATGCTAGTTTGCTCGCTCTTTTGCTATGCCATTGCTACGATGCCTACCACTTGCTTGTCAGCCTCCCGAAATGCCATGTTCAGCCTCTAAGCCACCAATGTCCTAGCAAACCGTTGATTGGCTATGTTACCGCTTTGCTCAGCCCCTCTTATAGCGTTGTTAGTTGCAGGTGGAGATTGAAGTTTGTTCCTTGTTGGAACATGGAGATGTTGTTCCTTGCTTGGAACATGCTTACTTGTTGGGATATCACTATATATCGTATTTAATTAATGCATCTATATACTTGGTAAAGGGTGGAAGGCTCGGCCTTATGCCTGGTGTTTTGTTCCACTCTTGCCGCCCTAGTTTCCGTCATATCGGTGTTATGTTCCCGGATTTTGCGTCCCTTATGCGGTTGGGCTATAATGGGAACCCCTTGACAGTTCGCCTTAAGTAAAGCTTCTCCAGCAATGCCCAACATTGGTTTTACCATTTGCCACCTAGCCTTTTCTTTTCCCTTGGGAGTCGCGCTCCTGAGGGTCCTCGTTATTTTAACCCCCCCCGGGCCAGTGCTTGTCTAAGTGTTGGTCCAAACTGTCAGCCGCCGGTGGCTACCAGGGGCAACTCTGGGCTGGCCTACCGGAAGTTTAGACAATCCGGTGTTGCCCTGAGAATGAGATATGTGCAGCTCCCATTAGGATGTCGGCACATCGGGCGGTGTTGCTGGTTTAGTTTTACCCTGTCGAAATGTCTTGTTGTACCGGGATACCGAGTCTGATCGGAACGTCTCGGGTGGAGGTCTATTCCTTCGTTGACCGTGAGAGCTTGTGATGGGCTAAGTTGGGACACCCCTGCAGGGATTTGATCTTTCGAAAGCCGTGCCCACGGTTATGGGCAGATGGGGATTTGTTAACGTCCGGTTGTAGAAAACCTAAAGTTGACCTTAATTAAAATGAATCAACCGCGTGTGTAACCGTGATGGTCTCTTTCCAGCGGAGTCCGGGAAGTGAACACGGTTGTTGGAGTTATGCTTGACGTAGGTAGTCCAGGATCACTTCTTGATCATACTTTTAACGACCATGCTTTGCCTTCTCTTCTCACTCTCATTTGCGTATGTTAGCCACCATATATGCTAGTCGCTTGCTGCAGCTCCACCTCATACCTTTACCTTACCCATAAGCTTAAATAGTCTTGATCGCGAGGGTGCGAGATTGCTGAGTCCCCGTGGCTCACAGATACTCCCAAAACCAGCTTGCAGGTGCCGATGAGTCCGAGCAGATGGCGCAACCAAGCTCAGGAGGAGCTCGATGAAGATCTTGTCCTTTATATTGTTTCGTTCTAGTTGATCAGTAGTGGAGCCCAGTTGGGGTCGATCGGGGACCTTTGTCGCATTTGGGGCTCTTCTTTTATTTTGGTTCCGTAGTCGGACCATGAGTGTATTTGGTTGATGTAATGCTTTATTCATGTATTTGAGTGAAGTGGCGATTGTAAGCCAACTATGTAACCTTTTCCCCTATTGTATTACATGGGTCGTGTGAAGATTACCTCACTTGCGACATATGCCTTCAATGCGATTATGCCTCTAAGTCGTGCCTCGACACGTGGGAGATATAGTCGCATCGAGGGTGTTACAAGTTGGTAATCAGAGCCTTCCCCGACCTTAGGAGCCCCCATTGCTTGATCGTTTTTAGCGGCCGAGTTGTGTCTAGAAAAAAATGTTTTGAGTCATTTAGGAATTATATATCAGAGAGTTTAGGAATTCTTTTTACTTCCCAGTCTCCTCATCGCTCTGGTAAGGCATCCTGACGTAGAGTTTTGTCTCTTCTCTTCTCAAATTTCAGTAAAAAAAAATTTTAGGACCACGCGAGTATCTTGGTTTTGTTCCGATGGCTTATGATGAGAATACTGTCTTGGTGCCTCCTGTCAGGGGTTTAGTGGAAGTGTCCCGGGGAGTTGAGCTCTGAGGTGTTGTCATCATAATTCTATCGTTGCAATTCTGGAATACTTGAGATATGTTCGCGACATCGAAAATCTCCTTTATGCAGTTCGTTGGTGAGATAACCTCGACGCCACCCAGTACTGGGGCGGGAGTTCGGGAGTATCGCCATAACTGGTATAACGGATGCTTTTCGAAGGTTGAGATAGATGGTTTCCGAAGGTTTCTTGGTTATGTGTTGAAGGATGGATACAGCTGGATGTAGGATTTGCTAGTTTCGGTGAGATATTATGCTTCCCCTATATCCCCAACACCTGATTGCATAACCGGAAAGTTTCGGGAGTTTCATAGGTGGGAATTCAAGTAGCTCTTAGGATTTCTTTCCGACAGATGTATGATATGAAATTGGGGTTCAACGTCTAGTGGTTCGCCTATTCATGGTCGATTTTACAGTGGTCTCGTTGTGTCTTAAAGAGTCCTTGGCTATGCTGACTCGGGGACGCTTCGTATGTCATGTGCACTGCCTTGTACATGATGGTGCTGTACGATCGAGCCCGTGTAGGTCCCACCACGAAAACTTCGGACGAAATCTCTATCATATGTTTGTTCTGGCTTATTTTGCAAGCCAATCCTTTGTTTTAGTTTGAGTTGTGGTATTCGAGTTGCTTCGAAGTCAAGTGTTGATTCCATACCTTTTTCAAATGGTGTTCTCATACTCCGATGTGAATACTATATCCTTCTTGATCATCAAGATTGTTTTTGTCAATCCTTTTAACCAGTGTGCTTCTCTTCAAGTGAATCCGATCACTTCAATATTCGCAAGATCAATTATCACTTCTTCTCAACGGTGTTTGTTTCATCCGTCTCCAAGTTGTCTTTGTTTTTTCCCACCCTCCCTCCCTTTGTTTTTCTCCAAGGATTCAGATTTCTTAATCTAGTATCATCTTATTGATGAGAAATCTCGCCATTCTTTTCCGTCAATATTCTTATCCGGTGATTCTCTTGAAGATCCTAATGGAGTTTCAAGTTCATCATTATTTGCTCTCTTCTTCTCTGGTGGTACCAATTCAAGCTTTCGGTGTTGATCATATCCTTTTCCTCGTTTCAGAAGCTTTATTATACCGGTGCTCATCATATTCATTCGTTTCTCGCTATTCATTTATTCTGGAGTGCTCAAGATATACCGAAGATTCGTGTTTTCCACTCTGCATTCGTTCAAGATCTTTCGAGGATGTTCCCTCATTCAAGTCATTTAATTCAACCGGTGCTTTCTCTCTTTGAAATCGTTTCAACGGTGTTTCTTTTCAGTGGGCCCTAACCCACAGGTCTTTCCCAGGATCTTACCTGACTCTTCTTATTTTTTCCGGAGATACTCCCAAATTCTTTTCAAAGTTGACGTAAGGATGAATTATCATCAGTCAAATGTATTTCTCCAAGATCGGTTAAATTCCTTTTCATCGTTGACTCAACCTCTCCTCTTTTAATCATTCCGGAGTGTCTAAATAATTTTGGTGGTATTTCTCGTCGTCTTTCTCAGTTTAGAAGACCGGAGAAGATTCTTCTTTCAACCTTGCTCCATTCTCTTCAAGTTTCGTCATTCGAGATTGTTGCAATCCTCTCATAATTGTTCGATCGTGAGAATTCTTTTTATCCATCAGGAGCAATTCAAGAGCCTTTTCAGTTTGATTCTTCGAAGGCCATCATTTCGGGATTATTCATTCTAGCTTTCAGCCCTCATCCTCCTAATTTTACCGGTGCTTCGTTCAAGTGATCTCTAATCGACCCGTGATCTCTTCGCTCTCATGTATCTAAATTCTCTCAAGCATCTTCGTTCATTTGCTAATCCTTTCCGGTGTTTCTTTATCTTTACTTCGTTCATTTCCAATTCTTATGGTGGTTCGTTCAAGATTTCTATTCCTTCATCATCTTATCAATGTATTCGTTGGTTAAATCTTACCGGTGGTCCATTGAGTTTATGTTATATCTCTCGTAATCTTTTCTACGAGAATAAGTAATATGCCAAATCCGTTGTTTGTCATCAATTTAAATTGGTGAAGGATAAGCATAATGTAATTCTTATTTTTGTTCATCCAAGTGATTAATTCTTTATTCCGGAGCCTCATCAAAATTCTCGGTTTCATTCGTTTCATCTTTTCTTTTCCCGGAGTTCCAAGCTCTCTCAATTATATCGTCATGAAGATCCATCTAATCATTGCAAGGATTCACCTTGTGTTTTCAAATTCTTTTTCCTTCCGTTTGTTCATCCTTTTGTTTACCGGAGTTGTTCTCGATGATTAAATTCTTGGGTTCAAGTGCTCATCTTTCTTTACCGGAGCTCCAACCTCTTTCAATTATATTATCACGGAGTTCTCTATTTAAATCATTACGAGGCTTCAATCTTATTCTTTTCATCATTCAATTATTTTGGATCATTCTTTTTATTACCGGAGCTCTTCATGGAGGCTCTACATGATGGTTCATAAGGGATTTAATTCCTTCTCGAAGTGTTCATCGAGATTCTTTTCAAAGGAGCTCAAGCTTTCTTCATCTTGCTATCCGGAGTACAATTTCTTTCTACCGTATCTTTGGAGGTGGTTTTACATCATTCTTGATAATTTGAGTTCATGATTCACATGTTATTAAGAAATGAGGTATTTTAAATCCACCAATCTCTTCTTTGGAGTTATCTTGGGTTATTTTCCACCTAAAAACTTTCCCTAAGGATTGTTGTTAATTATGGTGCTTATAATTGATCCAAGCTCTTCTTCTATCCTCCCGGTGAATTAAGTTCTCGTCTCCTTGTTCATTCTAACCAAATTCTTTTCCCGTGAGTGGCAGGTTGTCACCTCATAATTTGAGATGTATTCCTTAAGCCCATATCAAGCTACTCTTTTCGTTGTTGGATTTCCAAAAATTCCGTTCGACCCTTCTTCTAAGAATGCCTTCTCAAGCTCTTTTGTGGCAGAAGTTGGCATTTTCTTCTCCATTCTCCTATTTCAATTATCTATCCTCTATTCTTTTGTTCTGGAGGCATTATGATGTTGCTCTTTTGACTACTCATCTCGGTTTGTCAAGATCATGTTCAATTTCTTCCATTTACAGTCAAAGTGCCGTCCAAATTATATCACTCTTATTCCTTCCCTATCTTGCTTAACCGGAGTGTGGTGCCATTCTACTCAAGTTCTTGTCGCCTTATCAAGTCTTGCATCCCTTTCTCAACCAGAGTGTCGTGTTTTCATTTGAGCTCTCTCATCTTATAAAATTTTGACTCCCTTCTCAACCGGAGTGCGGTCTGAGATCTTTCTTACCCCTTGTTCCATTCATTCAATAGTTCCGGTGGCAGTGTGTTGTCATTTCATCAAGTATCTTCTCATCTTATCAAGACCTTATTCAATTCTTTTCTTTTCAACCGGAGTGCTGCCCGAATTTGGTCTTCCTTGATCCCCTTCTTTAACCAGAGTGTTTTCAATATATATCTTGCCCTTCAACCTCAAGGTTTTTCGCAATGCTCTTTGCCCCTCGTTTCTAACGGAGTGTTTTTCGACCTAGTTCACCTTCGTGGTATTCTTTTCTCGAATTAGTTCAACCTCGCAAGGTTCTTTGGTTTCACTCGTTTGTCAAAGGAGCAACTTAGTTTTACCTCTCCTCTCTTCTCTTCCGTTGTTTTCCCCCGGTGCCATTCTAGATCTCGGGACGAGATCCTCTCGTAGTGGTGGAGTGTTGTAACGCCCCGAGACCGATGTGCCAGGTGTCTTCGAGTTATTCGCCGTCGTTGCCATGTCATTTGCTTGCGTGTTGCATTTCATCATGTCATCATGTGCATTGCGTCATCATGTTTTCAAAACTTGCATCCGTCCGGGTTCCCCAGTTCCGTCGGTCGTCCGTTCTGAACCCAGACCACACCTGCACGCGCCCGCGGCATGTCCGAAATAGTATTTTATAAGTGGCTGGAAAATGTTCTCGGATTGGGTTGAAATTTGGTGTGCGGTCTTATTATAGTGTAGACAGACCGCCTGTCAAGTTTCATCGCAATCGGAGTTCGTTTGACGCCCCAACGAATAAATATAGCGGCAATATAGCCGGTCTGACGTCGGACGTTTTCGGTCTCCGGAAATAGTCGCCGGGCCTCCCTCTCTTCTCTTCTCTCAGCTCGAGACCGTCTACACAGCCCATTACTCACCGCCAGGCCCTACCTAACCTCTCTCGTCAGCCCGCGACCCTCCTCGCACGCGCCCGAAAGCTATCCCGGACCCGACCCGAACAGTCGTTACCGCTGTGTCCGGAACATCCCCAAACGTCTACAAAACGTCACCGTTTTCCTATTTGGACTTCCTAGCCTATTTTTCTCGACCGCCCGATTACGATCGGAGGGACCAAATACCCCCCTAACCTAATCCCACCCGCTATATATATTAGTCTATCCGAAGACCGAATCCCTAATTTCTAGGGATCCTCCGCCGCCGCCACTCTCTTCCATCTCCCTCGGGATCCTTTTTTCCGATCTGCTCCACCTTGTTTTCTGCAGCCAACCAACCCGCATAGCTCGCCGATTTCTTCTTGCCCGAGGCCTCCAAATCCTCCTCGCCGGAAACCAGCGCCATCAGGCCGTGACCTACGCCCCTTCTCCTCTTTTCCTGCCTTCTCCTTCCTCCTCTACTCTAATCCCCCTCTCTCTCTACTTCTCTTGCTCCCGCAGGAACCAAAGGAGTTCTACCCATCGCCATGAACGCCCCAGGAGCACCAACGCCACCAAGCCGCCGCCCGTCGGCCTCTGCTTCCTTCTTCTTCGAGCAGGAGCTCGCTCAGCGCCCCTTTCTCTGGATCTGCAGGATACATCGAGCCCGAGCCAACGAGCGCTGCTCCGCGCCTCCTCCCCTCCTCCAGTGCCTCGATCCACGATGGATCGAGAGCAGCACCACGGCGTGGCCCCGCCGTCAAGTTACTCCGACCCGGAGGTCCTCCTCACCGTGCCTCCTCCCCGTTCTTGCGGTTCTTCTCCTACTGCTGCTGCTAATCACGGGGCGCCTTGTTTCTTCTGTAAGGCCAGAGCACACCGAGACGAAGAACGTCGCCGGCCTAACCTGCTGCTGCCGTTGCTTCCTTGTCGAATGAATGATGCACGTCATCCACGGCCTCCCCGCTTCGTCCTTTCGCCGGAGTCGCGACAAGTCCGTCGACTGAGCCGCCAAGACCATGCCGCCACCTCGACTCCAGGTCCGGCCGCCGTCGGCCTCGCCTCCTCGGGCGCCCGCGCCTACCGCCGGCCGGCCCCGGCCAGTTCTTCCCCGCCTCGAAGCTCCCTTGAGCCGCCGGATCCCGCCGTCCCCGCCACCCATTTGTCGCCGGTGGTCGCCTTCGCGCCAAGTCCCTCGCCGCGCTGCATCTTGGCTGCAGCGAGCGGGAGCTGCAGTTATCCTTCGTTGACCAGGCCTCCTCTGCCCTGTACTCTGTCGAAGGGTCGAACCAGCGGAAACCGCTCGGTCCTGCTGGTTCACTCGAACCGGTCTGGCCCGATCCGTCCCAACCGGCCCCGAACCCCCTGCCCGTCTTCAGCAGGCCCGTGAGGCCCAGAGTGAGCGCTCTCATGCTATCCATCGCCTTGGACGAGATTTTTCTCTCTTGCGCATATTCCTGTGCAGCCCAGTTCATCCCATATCCAGCCCATCGCATGTTTTTTTTCCTGTCTGCGAATTTATCTTTTATTCCTAAGACAACAGTTTTGCAGAAAAGTCCCTCTAGATCATGCGTTTAACAACTCCAGAACCGTGCATCGGATTAAAACAAACTTAATATGAAAGTTGCTTGGAATTTTGTCTAGTTTCATAATATGCCACTTTCATCCATGTTTAAAATATCTAAAATGTTGTTTGTTTAAATTTGCTCCTATGCCATGCTAAAATGATTTAATTCATAACAATTCAACCGTAGCTCCGAATTTAATAAACTTTATATGTAAATGGGGTAGAATTTTGCCTAGTTTATCATGGTGACATTGTTTTGCATGTTAAACAACTATAAAATTATGTTTAGGGCAGAACAGTACCAAAACTAAAATATGCTATGGGGATTTACCGGAATTGTTGTTCGTTGCTTCCGGCCTCATTTAACCTTGACTAGATAGGTAGTTTTCATTTGCTTCACCTCTTGCCATGTTAATCAACATTTAATATTGTTGGGTACATAAACGGGAGAGAACTAAATAATTGACGTGGTGTTCCGTCAATATGCACCTCGTTGCATATTGAGCTCCACTTAACTTGTAGTGTTGTTTGTGCACTTTGCCATGCCATGCCATGCTTCATTAAACCGGACATGCATCATACTCGATTGTGCATCATGCCATGCTTATGTGGTGGTTGTTTACTATGTTGTGTGCTTCTTTTCCGGTGATTGCTTCTTCGGGTTGGTTCCGATAACGTCGAGTTTGTGAGGACCCGTTCGTCTATGTTCGTTTGTCTTCTTCATGGACTCGTTCATCTTCCTTGCGGGATTTCAGGCAAGATGATCATACCCTCGAAATCACTACTATCTTTGCTATGCTAGTTTGCTCGCTCTTTTGCTATGCCATTGCTACGATGCCTACCACTTGCTTGTCAGCCTCCCGAAATGCCATGTTCAGCCTCTAAGCCACCAATGTCCTAGCAAACCGTTGATTGGCTATGTTACCGCTTTGCTCAGCCCCTCTTATAGCGTTGTTAGTTGCAGGTGGAGATTGAAGTTTGTTCCTTGTTGGAACATGGAGATGTTGTTCCTTGCTTGGAACATGCTTACTTGTTGGGATATCACTATATATCGTATTTAATTAATGCATCTATATACTTGGTAAAGGGTGGAAGGCTCGGCCTTATGCCTGGTGTTTTGTTCCACTCTTGCCGCCCTAGTTTCCGTCATATCGGTGTTATGTTCCCGGATTTTGCGTCCCTTATGCGGTTGGGCTATAATGGGAACCCCTTGACAGTTCGCCTTAAGTAAAGCTTCTCCAGCAATGCCCAACATTGGTTTTACCATTTGCCACCTAGCCTTTTCTTTTCCCTTGGGAGTCGCGCTCCTGAGGGTCCTCGTTATTTTAACCCCCCCGGGCCAGTGCTTGTCTAAGTGTTGGTCCAAACTGTCAGCCGCCGGTGGCTACCAGGGGCAACTCTGGGCTGGCCTACCGGAAGTTTAGACAATCCGGTGTTGCCCTGAGAATGAGATATGTGCAGCTCCCATCAGGATGTCGGCACATCGGGCGGTGTTGCTGGTTTAGTTTTACCCTGTCGAAATGTCTTGTTGTACCGGGATACCGAGTCTGATCGGAACGTCTCGGGTGGAGGTCTATTCCTTCATTGACCGTGAGAGCTTGTGATGGGCTAAGTTGGGACACCCCTGCAGGGATTTGATCTTTCGAAAGCCGTGCCCACGGTTATGGGCAGATGGGGATTTGTTAACGTCCGGTTGTAGAAAACCTAAAGTTGACCTTAATTAAAATGAATCAACCGCGTGTGTAACCGTGATGGTCTCTTTCCGGCGGAGTCCGGGAAGTGAACACGGTTGTTGGAGTTATGCTTGACGTAGGTAGTCCAGGATCACTTCTTGATCATACTTTTAACGACCATGCTTTGCCTTCTCTTCTCACTCTCATTTGCGTATGTTAGCCACCATATATGCTAGTCGCTTGCTGCAGCTCCACCTCATACCTTTACCTTACCCATAAGCTTAAATAGTCTTGATCGCGAGGGTGCGAGATTGCTGAGTCCCCGTGGCTCACAGATACTCCCAAAACCAGCTTGCAGGTGCCGATGAGTCCGAGCAGATGGCGCAACCAAGCTCAGGAGGAGCTCAATGAAGATCTTGTCCTTTATATTGTTTCGTTCTAGTTGATCAGTAGTGGAGCCCAGTTGGGGTCGATCGGGGACCTTTGTCGCATTTGGGGCTCTTCTTTTATTTTGGTTCCGTAGTCGGACCATGAGTGTATTTGGTTGATGTAATGCTTTATTCATGTATTTGAGTGAAGTGGCGATTGTAAGCCAACTATGTAACCTTTTCCCCTATTGTATTACATGGGTCGTGTGAAGATTACCTCACTTGCGACATATGCCTTCAATGCGATTATGCCTCTAAGTCGTGCCTCGACACGTGGGAGATATAGTCGCATCGAGGGTGTTACAAGTTGGTAATCAGAGCCTTCCCCGACCTTAGGAGCCCCCATTGCTTGATCGTTTTTAGCGGCCGAGTTGTGTCTAGAAAAAAATGTTTTGAGTCATTTAGGAATTATATATCAGAGAGTTTAGGAATTCTTTTTACTTCCCAGTCTCCTCATCGCTCTGGTAAGGCATCCTGACGTAGAGTTTTGTCTCTTCTCTTCTCAAATTTCAGTAAAAAAAAATTTTAGGATCACGCGAGTATCTTGGTTTTGTTCCGATGGCTTATGATGAGAATACTATCTTGGTGCCTCCTGTCAGGGGTTTAGTGGAAGTGTCCCGGGGAGTTGAGCTCTGAGGTGTTGTCATCATAATTCTATCGTTGCAATTCTGGAATACTTGAGATATGTTCGCGACATCGAAAATCTCCTTTATGCAGTTCGTTGGTGAGATAACCTCGACGCCACCCAGTACTGGGGCGGGAGTTCGGGAGTATCGCCATAACTGGTATAACGGATGCTTTTCGAAGGTTGAGATAGATGGTTTCCGAAGGTTTCTTGGTTATGTGTTGAAGGATGGATACAGCTGGATGTAGGATTTGCTAGTTTCGGTGAGATATTATGCTTCCCCTGTATCCCCAACACCTGATTGCATAACCGGAAAGTTTCGGGAGTTTCATAGGTGGGAATTCAAGTAGCTCTTAGGATTTCTTTCCGACAGATGTATGATATGAAATTGGGGTTCGATGTCTAGTGGTTCGCCTATTCATGGTCGATTTTACAGTGGTCTCGTTGTGTCTTAAAGAGTCCTTGGCTATGCTGACTCGGGGACGCTTCGTATGTCATGTGCACTGCCTTGTACATGATGGTGCTGTACGATCGAGCCCGTGTAGGTCCCACCACGAAAACTTCGGACGAAATCTCTATCATATGTTTGTTCTGGCTTATTTTGCAAGCCAATCCTTTGTTTTAGTTTGAGTTGTGGTATTCGAGTTGCTTCGAAGTCAAGTGTTGATTCCATACCTTTTTCAAATGGTGTTCTCATACTCCGATGTGAATACTATATCCTTCTTGATCATCAAGATTGTTTTTGTCAATCCTTTTAACCAGTGTGCTTCTCTTCAAGTGAATCCGATCACTTCAATATTCGCAAGATCAATTATCACTTCTTCTCAACGGTGTTTGTTTCATCCGTCTCCAAGTTGTCTTTGTTTTTTCCCACCCTCCCTCCCTTTGTTTTTCTCCAAGGATTCAGATTTCTTAATCTAGTATCATCTTATTGATGAGAAATCTCGCCATTCTTTTCCGTCAATATTCTTATCCGGTGATTCTCTTGAAGATCCTAATGGAGTTTCAAGTTCATCATTATTTGCTCTCTTCTTCTCTGGTGGTACCAATTCAAGCTTTCGGTGTTGATCATATCCTTTTCCTCGTTTCAGAAGCTTTATTATACCGGTGCTCATCATATTCATTCGTTTCTTGCTATTCATTTATTCTGGAGTGCTCAAGATATACCAAAGATTCGTGTTTTCCACTCTGCATTCGTTCAAGATCTTTCGAGGATGTTCCCTCATTCAAGTCATTTAATTCAACCGGTGCTTTCTCTCTTTGAAATCGTTTCAACGGTGTTTCTTTTCAGTGGGCCCTAACCCACAGGTCTTTCCCAGGATCTTACCTGACTCTTCTTATTTTTTTCGGAGATACTCCCAAATTCTTTTCAAAGTTGACGTAAGGATGAATTATCATCAGTCAAATGTATTTCTCCAAGATCGGTTAAATTCCTTTTCATCGTTGACTCAACCTCTCCTCTTTTAATCATTCCGGAGTGTCTAAATAATTTTGGTGGTATTTCTCGTCGTCTTTCTCAGTTTAGAAGACCGGAGAAGATTCTTCTTTCAACCTTGCTCCATTCTCTTCAAGTTTCGTCATTCGAGATTGTTGCAATCCTCTCATAATTGTTCGATCGTGAGAATTCTTTTTATCCATCAGGAGCAATTCAAGAGCCTTTTCAGTTTGATTCTCCGAAGGCCATCATTTCGGGATTATTCATTCTAGCTTTCAGCCCTCATCCTCCTAATTTTACCGGTGCTTCGTTCAAGTGATCTCTAATCGACCCGTGATCTCTTCGCTCTCATGTATCTAAATTCTCTCAAGCATCTTCGTTCATTTGCTAATCCTTTCCGGTGTTTCTTTATCTTTACTTCGTTCATTTCCAATTCTTATGGTGGTTCGTTCAAGATTTCTATTCCTTCATCATCTTATCAATGTATTCGTTGGTTAAATCTTACCGGTGGTCCATTGAGTTTATGTTATATCTCTCGTAATCTTTTCTACGAGAATAAGTAATATGCCAAATCCGTTGTTTGTCATCAATTTAAATTGGTGAAGGATAAGCATAATGTAATTCTTATTTTTGTTCATCCAAGTGATTAATTCTTTATTCCGGAGCCTCATCAAAATTCTCGGTTTCATTCGTTTCATCTTTTCTTTTCCCGGAGTTCCAAGCTCTCTCAATTATATCGTCATGAAGATCCATCTAATCATTGCAAGGATTCACCTTGTGTTTTCAAATTCTTTTTCCTTCCGTTTGTTCATCCTTTTGTTTACCGGAGTTGTTCTCGATGATTAAATTCTTGGGTTCAAGTGCTCATCTTTCTTTACCGGAGCTCCAACCTCTTTCAATTATATTATCACGGAGTTCTCTATTTAAATCATTACGAGGCTTCAATCTTATTCTTTTCATCATTCAATTATTTTGGATCATTCTTTTTATTACCGGAGCTCTTCATGGAGGCTCTACATGATGGTTCATAAGGGATTTAATTCCTTCTCGAAGTGTTCATCGAGATTCTTTTCAAAGGAGCTCAAGCTTTCTTCATCTTGCTATCCGGAGTACAATTTCTTTCTACCGTATCTTTGGAGGTGGTTTTACATCATTCTTGATAATTTGAGTTCATGATTCACATGTTATTAAGAAATGAGGTATTTTAAATCCACCAATCTCTTCTTTGGAGTTATCTTGGGTTATTTTCCACCTAAAAACTTTCCCTAAGGATTGTTGTTAATTATGGTGCTTATAATTGATCCAAGCTCTTCTTCTATCCTCCCGGTGAATTAAGTTCTCGTCTCCTTGTTCATTCTAACCAAATTCTTTTCCCGTGAGTGGCAGGTTGTCACCTCATAATTTGAGATGTATTCCTTAAGCCCATATCAAGCTACTCTTTTCGTTGTTGGATTTCCAAAAATTCCGTTCGACCCTTCTTCTAAGAATGCCTTCTCAAGCTCTTTTGTGGCAGAAGTTGGCATTTTCTTCTCCATTCTCCTATTTCAATTATCTATCCTCTATTCTTTTGTTCTGGAGGCATTATGATGTTGCTCTTTTGACTACTCATCTCGGTTTGTCAAGATCATGTTCAATTTCTTCCATTTACAGTCAAAGTGCCGTCCAAATTATATCACTCTTATTCCTTCCCTATCTTGCTTAACCGGAGTGTGGTGCCATTCTACTCAAGTTCTTGTCGCCTTATCAAGTCTTGCATCCCTTTCTCAACCAGAGTGTCGTGTTTTCATTTGAGCTCTCTCATCTTATAAAATTTTGACTCCCTTCTCAACCGGAGTGCGGTCTGAGATCTTTCTTACCCCTTGTTCCATTCATTCAATAGTTCCGGTGGCAGTGTGTTGTCATTTCATCAAGTATCTTCTCATCTTATCAAGACCTTATTCAATTCTTTTCTTTTCAACCGGAGTGCTGCCCAAATTTGGTCTTCCTTGATCCCCTTCTTTAACCAGAGTGTTTTCAATATATATCTTGCCCTTCAACCTCAAGGTTTTTCGCAATGCTCTTTGCCCCTCGTTTCTAACGGAGTGTTTTTCGACCTAGTTCACCTTCGTGGTATTCTTTTCTCGAATTAGTTCAACCTCGCAAGGTTCTTTGGTTTCACTCGTTTGTCAAAGGAGCAACTTAGTTTTACCTCTCCTCTCTTCTCTTCCGTTGTTTTCCCCCGGTGCCATTCTAGATCTCGGGACGAGATCCTCTCGTAGTGGTGGAGTGTTGTAACGCCCCGAGACCGATGTGCCAGGTGTCTTCGAGTTATTCGCCGTCGTTGCCATGTCATTTGCTTGCATGTTGCATTTCATCATGTCATCATGTGCATTGCGTCATCATGTTTTCAAAACTTGCATCCGTCCGGGTTCCCCAGTTCCGTCGGTCGTCCGTTCTGAACCCAGACCACACCTGCACGCGCCCGCGGCATGTCCGAAATAGTATTTTATAAGTGGCTGGAAAATGTTCTCGGATTGGGTTGAAATTTGGTGTGCGGTCTTATTATAGTGTAGACAGACCGCCTGTCAAGTTTCATCGCAATCGGAGTTCGTTTGACGCCCCAACGGATAAATATAGCGGCAATATAGCCGGTCTGACGTCGGACGTTTTCGGTCTCCGGAAATAGTCGCCGGGCCTCCCTCTCTTCTCTTCTCTCAGCTCGAGACCGTCTACACAGCCCATTACTCACCGCCAGGCCCTACCTAACCTCTCTCGTCAGCCCGCGACCCTCCTCGCACGCGCCCGAAAGCTATCCCGGACCCGACCCGAACAGTCGTTACCGCTGTGTCCGGAACATCCCCAAACGTCTACAAAACGTCACCGTTTTCCTATTTGGACTTCCTAGCCTATTTTTCTCGACCGCCCGATTACGATCGGAGGGACCAAATACCCCCCTAACCTAATCCCACCCGCTATATATATTAGTCTATCCGAAGACCGAATCCCTAATTTCTAGGGATCCTCCGCCGCCGCCACTCTCTTCCATCTCCCTCGGGATCCTTTTTTCCGATCTGCTCCACCTTGTTTTCTGCAGCCAACCAACCCGCATAGCTCGCCGATTTCTTCTTGCCCGAGGCCTCCAAATCCTCCTCGCCGGAAACCAGCGCCATCAGGCCGTGACCTACGCCCCTTCTCCTCTTTTCCTGCCTTCTGCTTCCTCCTCTACTCTAATCCCCCTCTCTCTCTACTTCTCTTGCTCCCGCAGGAACCAAAGGAGTTCTGCCCATCGCCATGAACGCCCCAGGAGCGCCAACGCCACCAAGCCGCCGCCCGTTGGCCTCTGCTTCCTTCTTCTTCGAGCAGGAGCTCGCTCAGCGCCCCTTTCTCTGGATCTGCAGGATACATCGAGCCCGAGCCAACGAGCGCTGCTCCGCGCCTCCTCCCCTCCTCCAGTGCCTCGATCCACGATGGATCGAGAGCAGCACCACAGCGTGGCCCCGCCGTCAAGTTACTCCGACCCGGAGGTCCTCCTCACCGCGCCTCCTCCCCGTTCTTGTGGTTCTTCTCCTACTGCTGCTGCTAATCACGGGGCGCCTTGTTTCTTCTGTAAGGCCAGAGCACACCGAGACGAAGAACGTCGCCGGCCTAACCTGCTGCTGCCGTTGCTTTCTTGTCGAATGAATGATGCACGTCATCCACGGCCTCCCCGCTTCGTCCTTTCGCCGGAGTCGCGACAAGTCCGTCGACTGAGCCGCCAAGACCATGCCGCCACCTCGACTCCAGGTCCGGCCGCCGTCGACCTCGCCTCCTCGGGCGCCCGCGCCTACCGCCGTGCCGGCCCCGGCCAGTTCTTCCCCGCCTCGGAGCTCCCTTGAGCCGCCGGATCCCGCCGTCCCCGCCACCCATTTGTCGCCGGTGGTCGCCTCCGCGCCAAGTCCCTCGCCGCGCTGCATCTTGGCTGCAGCGAGCGGGAGCTGCAGTTATCCTTCCTTGACCAGGCCTCCTCTGCCCTGTACTCTGTCGAAGGGTCGAACCAGCGGAAACCGCTCGGTCCTGCTGGTTCACTCGAACCGGTCTGGCCCGATCCGTCCCAACCGGCCCCGAACCCCCTGCCCGTCTTCAGCAGGCCCATGAGGCCCAGAGTGAGCACTCTCATGCTATCCATCGCCCTGGACGAGATTTCTCTCTCTTGCGCATGCTCCTGTGCAGCCTAGTTCATCCCAGATCCAGCCCATCGCATGTTTTTTTCCTGTCTGCGAATTTATCTTTTATTCCTGAGACAACAGTTTTGCAGAAAAGTCCCTCTAGATCATGCGTTTAACAACTCCACAACCGTGCATCGGATTAAAACAAACTTAATATGAAAGTTGCTTAGAATTTTGTCTAGTTTCATAATATGCCACTTTCATCCATGTTTAAAATGTCTAAAATGTTGTTTGTTTAAATTTGCTCCTATGCCATGCTAAAATGATTTAATTCATAACAATTCAACCGTAGCTCCGAATTTAATAAACTTTATATGTAAATGGGGTAGAATTTTGCCTAGTTTATCATGGTGACCTTGTTTTGCATGTTAAACAACTATAAAATTATGTTTAGGGCAGAACAGTACCAAAACTAAAATATGCTATGGGGATTTACCGGAATTGTTGTTCGTTGCTTCCGGCCTCATTTAACCTTGACTAGATAGGTAGTTTTCATTTGCTTCACCTCTTGCCATGTTAATCAACATTTAATATTGTTGGGTACATAAACGGGAGAGAACTAAATAATTGACGTGGTGTTCCGTCAATATGCACCTCGTTGCATATTGAGCTCCACTTAACTTGTAGTGTTGTTTGTGCACTTTGCCATGCCATGCCATGCTTCATTAAACCGGACATGCATCATACTCGATTGTGCATCATGCCATGCTTATGTGGTGGTTGTTTACTATGTTGTGTGCTTCTTTTCCGGTGATTGCTTCTTCGGGTTGGTTTCGATAACGTCGAGTTTGTGAGGACCCGTTCGTCTACGTTCGTTTGTCTTCTTCATGGACTCGTTCATCTTCCTTGCGGGATTTCAGGCAAGATGATCATACCCTCGAAATCACTACTATCTTTGCTATGCTAGTTTGCTCGCTCTTTTGCTATGCCATTGCTACGATGCCTACCACTTGCTTGTCAGCCTCCCGAAATGCCATGTTCAGCCTCTAACCCACCAATGTCCTAGCAAACCGTTGATTGGCTATGTTACCGCTTTGCTCAGCCCCTCTTATAGCGTTGTTAGTTGCAGGTGAAGATTGAAGTTTGTTCCTTGTTGGAACATGGAGATGTTGTTCCTTGCTTGGAACATGTTTACTTGTTGGGATATCACTATATATCGTATTTAATTAATGCATCTATATACTTGGTAAAGGGTGGAAGGCTCGGCCTTATGCCTGGTGTTTTGTTCCACTCTTGCCGCCCTAGTTTCCGTCATATCGGTGTTATGTTCCCGGATTTTGCGTCCCTTACGCGGTTGGGCTATAATGGGAACACCTTGACAGTTCGCCTTAAGTAAAGCTTCTCCAGCAATGCCCAACATTGGTTTTACCATTTGCCACCTAGCCTTTTCTTTTCCCTTGGGAGTCGCACTCCTGAGGGTCATCCTTATTTTAACCCCCCCGGGCCAGTGCTTGTCTAAGTGTTGGTCCAAACTGTCAGCCGCCGGTGGCTACCAGGGGCAACTCTGGGCTGGCCTACCGGAAGTTTAGACAATCCGGTGTTGCCCTGAGAACGAGATATGTGCAGCTCCCATCAGAATGTCGGCGCATCGGGCGGTGTTGCTGGTTTAGTTTTACCCTGTCGAAATGTCTTGTTGTACCGGGATACCGAGTCTGATCGGAACGTCTCGGGTGGAGGTCTATTCCTTCGTTGACCGTGAGAGCTGTTGATGGGCTAAGTTGGGACACCCCTGCAGGGATTTGATCTTTCGAAAGTCGTGCCCGTGGTTATGGGCAGATGGGGATTTGTTAACGTCCGGTTGTAGAAAACCTAAAGTTGACCTTAATTAAAATGAATCAATCGCGTGTGTAACCGTGATGGTCTCTTTCCGGCGGAGTCCAGGAAGTGAACACGGTTGTTGGAGTTATGCTTGACGTAGGTAGTCCAGGATCACTTCTTGCTCATACTTTTAACGACCGTGCTTTGCCTTCTCTTCTCGCTCTCATTTGCGTATGTTATCCACGATATATGCTAGTTGCTTGCTGCAGCTCCACCTCATACCTTTACCTTACCCATAAGCTTAAATAGTCTTGATCGCGAGGGTGCGAGATTGCTGAGTCCCCGTGGCTCACAGATACTCCCAAAACCAGCTTGCAGGTGCCGATGAGTCCGAGCAGATGGCGCAACCAAGCTCAGGAGGAGCTCGATGAAGATCTTGTCCTTTATATTGTTTCGTTCTAGTTGATCAGTAGTGGAGCCCAGTTGGGGTCGATCGGGGACCTTTGTCGCATTTGGGGCTCTTCTTTTACTTTGGTTTCGTAGTCGGACCATGAGTGTATTTGGTTGATGTAATGCTTTATTCATGTATTTGTGTGAAGTGGCGATTGTAAGCCAACTATGTAACCTTTTCCCCTATTGTATTACATGGGTCGTGTGAAGATTACCTCACTTGCGACATATGCCTTCAATGCGATTATGCCTCTAAGTCGTGCCTCGACACGTGGGAGATATAGTCGCATCGAGGGTGTTACACCCTACTTTAGTACACCGACAGAAACGATTCTGCATCTACTACTATTACTCCACACATCGACTACTATCCAGCATGCATCTAGAGTATTAAGTTCATAAGAACAGAGTAACACCTTAAGCAAGATGACATGATGTAGAGGGATAAACTCAAGCAATATGATATAAACCCCATCTTTTTATCCTTGATGGAAACAATACAACACGTGCCTTGCTGCCCCTACTATCACTGGGAAAGGACACTGGAAGATTGAACCCAAAGCTAAGCACTTTTCCCATTGCAAGAAAGATCAATCTAGTAGGCTAAACTAAACCGATAATTAAAAGAGACTTGCAAAGATATCAAATCATGCATATAAGAATTCACATAAGAACCAAATAATATTCAGAGATTATCTTGTTCATAAACCCACAATTCATCGGATCTTGGCAAGAACATCGCAAAAGAGTATTACATCGAATAGATCTCCAAGAACATCGAGGAGAACTTTGTATTGAGAATCAAAGAGAGAGAGAGAAGAAGCCATCTAGCTAATAACTATGGACCCGAAAGTCTGTGGTAAACTACTCATGCTTCATCGGAGAGTCAATGGCGTTGATGTAGAAGCCCTCCGTGATCGATTCCCCCTCTGGAAGATCGGCGGAAAAGGCCCCAAGATGGGATCTCACGGGTACAGAAGGTTGCGTCGGTGGAAAAGTGGTTTCGTGGCTCTCTGTGATGTTTCTAGGGTATAAGAGTATATATAGGCGAAACAAATACGTCGGTGGAGCTACAAGGGGCCCACGAGGGTGGGGGCGCGCCCTCATGCCTCGTGGCCGCCTTGTGGAGTTCCAGACTTCGACTCCAAGTATTCTGGATTGCTTTCGGTCCAAGAAAGATCATCGCGAAGGTTGCATTCCGTTTGTTATTCCTTTTCTACGAAACACTTAAATAGGCAAAAAAACAGAAACTGGCACTGGGCCTCCGGTTAATAGGTTAGTCCCATAAATAATATAAAAGAGCATATGTAAGCCCATTAAACATCCAAAACAGATAATATAATATCATGGAACAATCAAAAATTATAGATACATTGGAGAAGTATCAAACATCCCCAAGCTTAATTCATGCTCGTCCTCGAGGTGGTAAATGATAAAAACAATTTTTTTATGTGGAATGCTACCTATCTTAATTATGAATGTAATTTTATTTATTGTGGCATGAATGTTCAGATCCGAAAGATTCAAAACAAAAGTTTAATATTGACATAGAAATAATAATACCTCAAGCATACTAATAAAGCAATCATATCTTCTCAAAATAACATGGCCAAAGAAAGCTATCCCTACAGAATCATATAGTCTGGCTATGCTCTATCCTCATCACACAAAATATTTAAATCATGCACAACCCCAATGACAAGCCAAGCAATTGTTTCATACTTTTGATGTCCTCAGACTTTTTCAATCTTCACGCAATACATGAGCGTGAGCCATGGACATAGCACTATAGGTGGAATAGAATGGTGGTTGGGGAGAAGACAAAAAGGAGAAGATAGTCTCACATCAACTAGGCGTATCGATGGCTATGGAGATGCCCATCAATAGATATCAATGTGAGTGAGTAATGATTGCCATGCAACAGATGCACTAGAGTTATAATTGTATGAAAGCTCAAAAAGAAACTAAGTGGGTGTGCATCCAACTCGCTTGCTCGCGAAGACCTGTGGCATTTTGAGGAAGCCCATCATTGGAATATACAAGCCAAGTTCTATAAGTAAAGATTCCCACTAGTATATGAAAGTGACAACATAGGGTACTCTGTATCATGAAGATCATGGTGCTACTTTGAAGCACAAGTGTGGAAAAAGGATAGTAGCATTGCCCCTTTTCTCTTTTTCTCTCATTTTTTATTTGGGCCTTTCTCTTTTTTGTATGGCCTCTTTTTTCTCCCCTTTTTTTATTTTTCGTCCGGAGTCTCATCCCGACTTGTGGGGGAATCATAGTCTCCATCATCCTTTCCTCACATGGGACAATGCTCTAATAATGATGACCATCACACTTTTATTTACTTATAACTCAAGAATTACAACTCGATACTTAGAACAAAATAGGACTCTATGTGAATGTCTCCGGCGGTGTACCAGGATGTGCAATGAATCAAGAGTGACATGTATGAAAGAGTGATGAAGGTGGCTTTGCCACAAATACGATGTCAACTACATGATCATGCAAAGCAATATGACAATTATGAAGCGTGTCATAATAAACAGAACGGTGGAAAGTTGAATGGCAATATATCTCGGAATAGCTATGGAAATGCCATAATAGGTAGGTATGGTGGTTGTTTTGAGGAAGGTAAATGGTGGGTTTATGGTACCGGCGAAAGTTGTGCGGTACTAGAGAGGCTAGCAACGGTGGAAGGGTAAGAGTGTGTATAATCCATGGACGCAACATTAGTCATAAAGAACTCACATACTTGTTGCAAAAATCTATTAGTTATTAAAATGAAGTACTACGCGCATGCTCCTAGGGGGATAGATTGGTAGGAAAAGACCATCGCTCGTCCCCGACTGCCACTCATAAGGAAGACAATCAAAAAATAAATCATGCTCCGACTTCATCACATAACGGTTCACCATACGTGCATGCTACGGGAATCAAAAACTTTAGCACAAGTATCTCTCAAATTCACAACTACTCAACTAGCATGACTCCGATATCACCATCTTCGTATCTCCAAACAATCATAAGGAATCAAACTTCTCATAGTATTCAATGCACTTTATATGAAAGTTTTTATTATACCCATCTTGGATACCATCATATTAGGACTAGTTTATAACCAAAGCAAATTACCATGCTGTTCTAAAAGACTCTCAAAATAATATAAGTGAAGCATGAGAGATCAATAATTTCTATAAAATGAAACCACCACCGTTCTCTAAAAAGATATAAGTGAAGCACTACAACAAAATTATCTAGCTCAAAAGATATAAGTGAAGCAAATAGAGTATTCTAATAAATTCCGATTCATGCGTGTATCTCCCAAAAGGTGTGTACATCAAGGATGATTGTGGTAAAATAAAAATCAAAGAATCAAATCATACAAGACGCTCCAAGCAAAACACATATCATGTGGTGAATAAAAATATAGCCTCAAGTAAAGTTACCGATAGACGAAGACGAAAGAGGGGATGCCTTCCGGGGCATCCCCAAGCTTAGGCTTTTGGTTGTCCTTGAATGTTACCTTGGGGTGCCTTGGGCATCCCCAAGCTTAGGATCTTTCCACTTCTTATTCCAAAATCCATCAAATATTTACCCAAAAACTTGAAAACTTCACAACACAAAACTTCAACAGAAAATCTCATGATCTCCGTTAGTATAAGAAAAGAAACCACCACTTGAAGGTACTGTAATGAACTTATTATTTATTTATATTGGTGTTAAACCTACTGTATTACAACTTCTCTATGGTTCATACCCCCCCCCCCGATACTACTCATAGATTCAACAAAATAAGCAAACAACACACGAAAAACAGAATCTGTCAAAAAACAGAACAGTTTGTAGCAATCTGTAACTTTCGAATACTTCTGTCACTCCAAAAATTCTAAAAAATTAGGAAGTACTATCTAATTTGTTCATTAATCCTATGAAAAAGGTATCAGTATTTTATTGCTCTTATATTAAAAATTAAAACTAATCTCCTGGGCGCAAAAGTTTCTGTTTTTCAGCAGGATCAAATCAACTATCACCGTAAGCTAGCACAAAGGTCTTACTTGGCACAAACACTAATTAAAACACAAAAAACACATCTAACCAGAGGCTAGCAGATTTATTCAAAGCAAAACATGACGTAAAAAGCAGAACAAAAATAAAATTGGGTTGGCTCCCAACAAGCGCTATTCTTTAAAGCCATTAAGCTAGGCATCTATAATTTTAATGATGCTCACATGAAAGATAGCAATTGAAACACGAAGGGAGCATCATGAAGCATATGAAAATCACATCTAAGTCTAACATATTTCCTATGAATAGGCATTATATAAGCAAACAAATTATCAAGACAAGCAAAGACTAGCATATGCAAGGAAGAAGAAAGGAATAATATCAATCTCAACATAACAAGAGGTAATTTGGTAACATGAAAATTTCTACAACCATATTTTCCTATCTCATAATAATTACATGTAGGATCATAATTAAATCCAACAATATAACTGTCACATAAAATTTTCTCTTCATGATCCACACACATGGAAAGTTGACACTCTTCCGAAATAGTGGGATTATCATAAATAAAAAGTCATGACCTCTCCGAACCTACTTTCATCAAAAACTTCATAAGATTGAACATGATCCAAATATGTGGGATCTAAAGTTGACACTCTTCCAAACCCACTTTCAATATTATTGCAAACATTATTATCAATCTCATATTCATCATGGGGCTTAAATAAATTTCCAAGATCATAAGAAAAATGACCCCAATCATGATCATTGCAACAAGTAGTAGACATAGCAAAATTAGCATCCCCAAGTTTAGGGTTTTGCATATCATTAACACAATTGACATTAATGGAATTTATAATAACATCATTGCAATCATGCTTTTCATTCAAGGAGCTATCGTGAATCACTTTATAATTTTCTTCTTTCAACACTTCATCACAATTTCCAGATTCACGAATTTCAAGCAAAACCTCATAAAGATAATCTAGTGCACTCAACTCACTAGCAATTGGTTCATCATAATGGGATCTTTTAGAAATATTAGCAAGAGGATGAGGATCCATAACAATAGATATTTAGCAAGCGAAGATGCAAGCTAATAGAAGGCACATGGTAACACGAGCAAATAGTAGGACGAACAGAAGAATGGCAAAGGAAAGGCAAAGGTTTTCAAACACCGTTTTAGAAGTGGGGGAGAGGAAAATGAGAGGCAAATGGCAAATAATGTAATAAGAGGGAGAAGAGTTTATGATGGGTACTTGGTATGTCTTGACTTGGCGTAGATCTCCCCGGTGACGGCGCCAGAAATCCTTCTTGCTACCTCTTGAGCATGCGTTGGTTTTCCCTTGAAGAGGAAAGGGTGATGTAGCAAAGTAGCGTAATTATTTCCCTCAGTTTTGAGAATTAAGGTATCAATCTAGTAGCAGACAGCGCACAATTCACCTAGTACCTGCACAAACAATCAAGAACCTTGCAACCAACCCGATAAAGGGGTTATCAATCCCTTCACGGTCACTCGCAAAAGTGAGATCTAACAAAGATAGTAAAGTAATTATTTTTGGTATTTTTGTTGTATAGATTGGAAAGTAAAGATTGCAAAATAGTAAACGAGATGTGATGTAAATAAAAGAGATGCAATATAATAAGAAAGAGACCCGGGGCCATAGGTTTCACTAGTGGCTTCTCTCAAGATAGCATGTATTATGGTGGGTGAACAAATTACTGTCGAGCAATTGATAGAAAAGCGCATATTTATGAAGATATCTAAGGCAACGATCATGAATATAGGCATCACGTCCGTGTTAAGTAGATCGAAATGATTCTGCATCTACTACTATTACTCCACACATCGACCGCTATCCAGCATGCATCTAGAGTTAAGTTCATAAGAATAGAGTAACGCATTAAGCAAGATGACATGATGTAGAGAGATAAACTCAAGCAATATGATATAAACCCCATCTTTTTATCCTCGATGGCAACAATACAATATGTGCCTTGCTGCCCCTACTGTCACTAGGAAAGGACACCGCAAGATTGAACCCAAAGCTAAGCACTTCTCCCATTGCAAGAAAGATCAATCTAGTAGACCAAACTAAACCGATAATTCGAAGAGACTTGCAATGTAGCGAGCCGACCTCAAACGGTCAAGTCTCTGTGCTTCAGTGGTATCCCTGGATCGGTAATGCTGACACACACAATACTCGAGGATTTTTATTAGAGTAGCAATCACACACTTATTACATCGAATGTCTCAAGAGAGAACTTATTACAATAAATATGGCTTAAGGCCATCTAATACGATAATAGCGGAAGGCTTCGAAGATAAAGTGAGTCCATCAACTCCAACGGCATAGCTGAGCTGCACGGCAACGACCTAACGAACCTTACTCCTCGTCTGAAAAGTCTGCAACATAATACGTTGCAGCCCGAAGATTGGTCAGCACATGGAATATGCTGGCAAAGTAACATAGTAGAGCAAGAACAGAATAATGCTATCACTACATGCATATTTGGCTGGTGTAAAGCTCTATGGTTATAATTTTTGCAGAAAGCCAATTTTTCCCTACAACAAAGGAATAGATTTTATTTAACTATCATGGTAGTTGAAACACCATTGAGAAGGTTCCTCCAACTCAATCCCAATTAAAGTAATTAACATTCCAAAAATATTAGTTTAGAGTGATGTGATACTTATGATACTCCAAGTACTAGATACTCAAGATGTCCCTAACCGGGGACATGGCTAACCATGATTAGTTTATACACTCTGCAGAGGTATACGGCCTGGGGAGCGGCCGGCTCGGCTGGGCTTCGGCCCAGTCGGGCGCTGAAACTTTTTTAAAAATAATTCCGCCAAACTAAAATAAATCCTAGAAAATAAAATAAAAAACTAAAAATGAGAAAACAAACTTTCATCGTCTAAATAAAATATTTAGAACAAGATGAACATTTTCTTGGCCCTAAAATGCAACTTTGAAAAACGTGCAATTTTTCCAATTCAAAAAAATTGCAATAAACTCCGGATAAAATCAAATATTTGATTTTAATCTTTTTCCTCCAATATTTCATTTATTTTGGAGAAGTCATATTATCTCCTCTCATATATTTTAATATGAAATATTTTCGGAGGGAAAATAATTAAAACCAAAAATCCTCGTTTCAATATTTGATAAAGCTCAAATATGAAGACAGGGAAATCCCCAACTCTCTCCGAGGGTCCTTGAGTTGCTTAGGATTTCGAGGATCGCGAAACGAAATGCAATAAAATATGATTATGCATGAATGATCTATGTATAACATTCCAAATTGAAAATTTGGGATGCTACAAACCTACCCCCCTTAAGATGAATCTTGCCCTCGAGATTTGGGTTGGCTAGAGAATAGGTGTGGGTGGTCTTTGCGAAGATCATCCTCTCATTCCCAGGTGGCTTCATCCTCGGTATGGTGGCTCCACTGAACTTTGCAAAACTTGATAACCTTGCTGCAGGTGACTCGGCTGGCAAATTCAAGAATCCTGACTGGCTTTTCCTCATAGGTCAAATCACTGTCCAACTGAATCGCCTCCAAGGGTATTGTATCTCTTAACGGTATATCGGCCATCTTAGCATGACACTTCTTCAGCTGTGAAACATGAAATACATCATGAACTCCTGACGGTCCTTCAGGTAACACCAACTTGTAGGAAACTTCTCCCATACGTTCCGAAATTCGATACGGTCCTACAAATCTCGGGGCTAACTTTCCCTTAACTCCAAAACGTTTCACTCCTCGCAGGGGTGACACTCGCAGATATGCTCTGTCTCAAATTTCATAGGTTATTTCCATGTGTTTTGAATCTGCATAACTCTTCTGTCTGGACTGAGCTATTTTCAGTCTATCTCGGATTAACTTAACTTTCTCTTCAGACTCTTTGATCAAATCTGGTCCAAACAACTGTCGGTCTCTGACTTCATCCCACATCAACGGTGTTCTGCACCTTCGTCTGTACAGGGCTTCGAACGGTGCCATCTTCAAACTGGCTTGGTTGCTATTGTTGTATGAGAACTCCATGTAGGGCAAATTGTCATCCCAACTAGATCCATAATCTAGCACATAGGCTCTCAACATATCCTCCAGAATCTGGTTGACTCTCTCGGTCTGCCCATCTGTCTGCAGGTGGAATGCTTTACTGAACTCCAACCTTGTCCCCAAAGTTTGGTGCAACTGATGCCAAAACTTTTAAGTAAACCATATCCCTCTGTCTGATACGATTGTCCATGGAACTCCATGAAGACATACGATCCTGGTCATATATATCTTGGCCAACTTTGCACTTCTATATGTGGTTTTCACCAGGATAAAGTGAGCTACTTTGGCCAAGCGATCAACTACTACCCATATAGAATCATATCCTGATTTGGTTCTAGGTAATCCGTGATAAAATCCATGCCAAGTTTATCCCACATCCATTCGGGTATCGTCTTAGGCTGTAACAATCCTGCTGGCTTTTGATGCTCAGCCTTCACTCTCTGACATACATCACATACGGCTACATACTCGACAATATCCTTCTTCATATTAGTCCACCAGAAACGTTCCTTCAAATCCAAATATATCTTGGTGTTTCCGGTGTGTATCGAGTATGGTGAGTCATGAGCCTCCTGAAGTATTAACTTCCTGATCTCTGTGTTATTGGGCACATAAACACGGTCCTCGAACCATAAGGTGTCGTGCTCATCCTCATGAAAACCTTTGGCCTTTCCTTCGCTCATTCTCTCTTTTATCTCGGCAACCTCTTTGTCATCCTTCTGACTTCTCGAATCTTTCCTAACAATGTAGACTGAACCTCCATTGTTGCAACAAAACCTCTAGGAACAATCTCCAATCGAAGTTCCCTGAGATCCTCTGCTAACTCCTTCGGCAATCCCGTGCTCACTAGGGTATTAGCATAACTCTTCTGGCTCAAGACATATGCTACGACATTGGCCTTGCCTGGATGATAGTGAAGCTTCATGTCATAATCCTTTATAAGCTCCAACCATCTCCTCTGCCTAAGGTTCAACTCCTTCTGTGTGAAAATGTACTTCAAACTCTTATGATCCGTGTACACATCACAATGATTTCCAATAAGGTAATGTCTCTAGGTCTTCAACGCATGCACTACGGCTGCTAACTCCAAATCATGCGTGGCATAATTCATGATGACCCACAAGTATAGGGGATCTATCATAGTCCTTTCGATAAGTAAGAGTGTCGAACCCAACGAGGAGCAGAAGGAAATGATAAGCGGTTTTCAGCAAGGTATTCTCTGCAAGTACTGAAATAAGTGGTAACATATAGTTTTGTGATAAGATAAATTGTAACGAGCAACAAGTAACAAAAGTAAATAAAGTGCAGCAAGGTGGCCTAGTCCTTTTGTAGCAAAGGACAAGCCGGAACAAACTCTTATAATAGGAAAAGTGCTCCCGAGGACACATGGGAATATCGTCAAGCTAGTTTTCATCACGTTCATATGATTCGCGTTCGATACTTTGATAATTTGATATGTGGGTGGACCGGTGCTTGGGTGCTGTTCTTACTTGAACAAGCATCCCACTTATGATTAACCTCTATTGCAAGAATCCGCAACTACAACAAAAGTATTAAGGTAAACCTAACCATAGCATGAAACATATGGATCCAAATCAGCCCCTTACGAAGCAACGCATAAACTAGGGTTTAAGCTTCTGTCACTCTAGCAACCCATCATCTACTTATTACTTCCCAATGCCTTCCTCTAGGCCCAAATAATGATGAAGTGTTATGTAGTCAATGTTCACATAATAGCACTAGAGGCTAGACAACATACATCTTATCAAAATATCAAACGAATACCAAATTCACATGACTACTAATAGCAAGACTTCTCCCTTGTCCTCGGGAACAAACGTAATTACTCACAAAGCATATTCATGTTCATAATCAGAGGGGTACTAATATGCATATAGGATCTGAACATATGATCTTCCACCAGATAAACCAACTAGCATCAACTACAAGGAGTAATCAACACTACTAGCACCAATCCCGGACTTTGAGACAAGAATTGGATACAAGAGATGAACTAGGGTTTGGAGATGAGATGGTGCTGGTGAAGATGTTGATGGAGATTGCCCTTTCCCGATGAGAGGAGCGTTGGTGATGACGATGGTGATGATTTCCCCCTCCCGGAGGGAAGTATCCCCGGCAAAATAGCTCTGCCGGAGCTCTAGATTGGTTCCGCCAAGGTTTCGCCTTGTGGCGGCGGAGTCTCGTCCCGAAAGGTTCCTCCTGATTTTTTTCTCACGGAAAGACCTCATATAGGAGAAGATGGATGTCGGAGAGCCACCAGGGGGCCCACGAGGTAGGGGGCGCGCCCTAGGGGGGCGCCCCCCACCCTCGTGAGCAGGGTGTGGGCCCCCTGGCCTTCATCTTTGGCGAGGATAAGATGTTCCTTGGAGTTTCAGGACTTTTGGAGTTGCGCAGAATAGGTCTCTAATATTTGCTCCTTTTCCAGCCCAGAATTCCAGCTGCCGGCATTCTCCCTCCTTATGTTAACCTTGTAAAATAAGAGAGAATAGCCATAAGTATTGTGACATAAAGTGAAATAACAGTCCATAATGCAATAAATATCGATATAAAAGCATGATGCAAAATGGACGTATCAACTCCCCCAAGCTTAGACCTCGCTTGTCCTCAAGCGAAAAGCCGATAACAATAAATATGTCCTCATGTTTAGAGGTACATGCGTCGATAAAAATAAAATACGGACATGAAGGCATCATGATTATTCTAATAACAGCAACAAATCTAGATTTTGTCATATGATTACTTATGTTCAAGTGATGATCTATTCACAATGCAAAAGTATAAATCATAAACCTTATTGGGCTCCAACAAACTATAATCTCAGTCATTGAAGCAATTGCAATTTATCATAACATCGGAAAGAGTCTATGTCAGAGCTAAAAAGCAAGTCCACATACTCAATTATCATTTAGTCCTCCATAATTGCTAACACTCACGCAATACTTGTGGTTATGAAGTTTTAATCGGACACAGAGAAAGATAGGGGCTTATAGTTTTGCCCCACAACCTTTTACCTAAAGGGTAATGTCAACAATAATGGTTCATGCTCCCCTACATCCAATTAGATATATATATATCATATTCTTTCCAACATGCTGAGCTTACCAAAGGATAAAATGAAAAAGAAAAGGTGAAGATCACCATGACTCTTGCATAAGGTAGAAGATAATAATAAAGGATAGGCCCTTCACAGAGGGAAGCAGAGGTTGCCATGCACTTTTATGGTTGGATGCATAAAATCTCAATGAGAAAGAACGTCACTTTATATTGCCCCTTGTGATATGAACCTTTATTATGCAGTCCGTCACTTTTATTACTTCCACATCACAAGATCGTATAAAGCTTATTTCTCCCACACCAATCAATCATACATATTTAGAGCAATTTTTATTGCTTTGCACTGATGACAACTTATTTGAAGGATCTTACTCAATCCATAGGTAGATATGGTGGACTCTCATGGCAAAACTGGTTTAAGGGTATTTGGAAGCACAAGTAGTATTACTACTTGGTGCTGAGAATTTGGCTAGCATGAGGAGGAAAGGCAAGCTCAACAAGTTAGAGGATCCATGACAACATACTTTATCTCAGATATAAGAAAGACATAACTCATTACATTGTCTTCCTTGTCCAACATCAACCCTTTAGCATGTCATATTTTAATGAGTGCTCCCAATCATAAAAGATGTCAATGATAATATATCTATATGTGAAAACCTCTCTTTCCTTATTACTTCCTATTAATTGCAACAATGACCAAAGCTATGTCTGCCAATTCCCAACAACTTTTAATCATCATACTCTTCTATGTGAAGTCATTACTCTCAATAATATCAATATGAACTTTTTGTTTCTTTTTATTCTTTTCTCTTTTCTTTTATTCACCCAAGATAATGGCAAAATAATCAAGCCCTTGACTCAACACTAATCTTTATTATATATAGCTCACGGACTCGATTACAAAGAGAGATCATAAAGCAAACTCAAAACTAGATCATGCCATAAACTTTATTCTACTAGATGAAGATACTTCTAATATGATCGAACTAAGAAAAATGGTAAAGATAGGAGTTGTGATTGTGATACGATACCGGGGCACCTCCCCCAAGCTTGGCAGTTGCCAAGGGGAGTGCCCATACCCATGTGATTATATCTCCTTTGTCGGTGAAGAAGGTGGAGGTGACGGATAATCACACATCGAGCGTAAGAGGTCCTCCAGCTTGCGAATAATGCCCTTGAGTGCGACAATATGCTCCTTCAACAAAATATTTTCTTGTGTGAGATACTTGTTTTGTATACGAGCAAACTCAATCATCTTGAAAGCTTCGATCTCAGTTGGGGTAAGAAGGTTATGATCAAGTTGAAGGATGTCTTTTGCTACCGGAGCTTGATCCTCTATGGCCTTCTTGTTCCTTTCATCCTTGTTGACCCTCGTGGGTTCTTCCCTCTTCAGATCTATCTTCATTAGCCAAGCATCGTTGTCACCATTGTTGGAGAAGGGAGACGACATGATGCCTAGCCCGGAAAACCCTGACAGAAAACAGCTCGAAACAAGAACAGAGGAGATTTCCGTGATACGGGAGTCAAAACCTTCGGGAGGTTATATAATGAATTTTACCGACCAAAATATGTATCGTGCAAGAAAACGGAGTCCGTAAGGCACACGAGGTGCTCACGAGGTAGGGGTGCGCGCCCAAAGGGGTAGGGCGCGCCCACCACCCTCGTGGGGCCCTCGTGTCCTTACCGGACTGCTACTTATTTTTCTATTTTTCTAAATATTCCAAAACAGAGAAATATTGCCTTAAAAATTGTTTTGGAGTTGGTTTACTTACCGTACCACATACCTATTCCTTTTTGGAGTCTGAAATGTTCCGGAAAGTGTCCCTTATGTATTCCTCCGAGGTCACGATTTCAATAATATTGGTTTCAACATTTATGGGATTACCTGAGATATAATGTTTGATTCTTTGACCGTTTACCACCTTCGGATTTGTGCCCTCGAAGTTGTTGATTTTTATGGCACCGGAACGATCGACCTCTTCAATAACATAGGGGCCTTCCCATTTAGAGAGAAGTTTCCCTGCAAAAAATCTTAAACGAGAGTTGTATAGCAATACATAATCACCTACATTAAACTCACACCACTGTATCCTTTTCTCATGCCATCTTTTAACTTTTTCTTTAAACAACTTGGCATTTTCATAAGCTTGGGTTCTCCATTCATCGAGTGAGCTAATATCAAATAACCTCTTTTCACCGGCAAGTTTGAAATCATAGTTGAGCTCTTTAATAGCCCAATATGCCTTATGTTCTAGTTCGAGAGGTAAGTGACATGCTTTTCCATAAACCATTTTATACGGAGACATACCCATAGGATTTTTGTATGCAGTTCTATAAGCCCATAATGCATCATCAAGTTTCTTGGACCAATTCTTTCTAGACCTATTAACAGTCTTTTGCAAAATTAATTTGAGCTCTCTATTGCTCAACTCTACTTGACCACTAGACTGAGGGTGATAACGAGATGCAATTCTATGATTAACATCATATTTAGCAAGCATTTTACGGAAAGCACCATGAATAAAGTGTGAACCACCATCAGTCATTAAATAACTAGGGACACCAAACCTCGGGAAAATAACTTCCTTAAGCATTTTAATAGAAGTGTTATGATCAGCACTACTAGTTGGAATAGCTTCTACCCACTTAGTAACGTAATCAACAGCAACTAAAATATGTGCGTATCCATTAGAGGCAGGAAAAGGTCCCATATAATCAAAGCCCCAAACGTCAAACGGTTCAATAACAAGAGAATAATTCATAGGCATTTCTTGACGTCTACTAATATTACCAATTCTTTGACATTCATCACAAGACAAGACAAACTTACGGGCATCCTTGAAGAGAGTAGGCCAATAAAAACCAGATTGCAATACCTTATGTGCAGTTCTATCTCCAGCGTGGTGTCCTCCATAAGCCTCGGAATGACACTTGCGTAGGATCTATTCCTGTTCATGCTCAGGTACACAACGTCTAATAACACCATCTACTCCTTCTTTATAAAGATGTGGGTCATCCCAAAAGTAATGTCTTAAATCATAGAAAAACTTTTTCTTTTGCTGGTATGTGAAGCTAGGTGGTATAAACTTAGCAACAATATAATTAGCATAATCAACATACCATGGAGTACTACGAGAAGTACTTATAACATTTAATTGTTCATCAGGAAAGCTATCATTAATAGGTAGTGGGTCATCAAGAACAGTCTCTAACATAGACAAGTTGTCTGCAACGGGGTTCTCAGCTCCCTTTCTATCAACAATATGCGAATCAAATTCTTGTAGCAAGAGAACCCATCTAATAAGTCTAGGTTTAGCATCTTTCTTTTCCATAAGGTATTTAATAGCAGCATGATCAGTGTGAATAGTTACTTTAGAATCAACAATATAAGGTCTGAACTTATCACAAGCCAATACAACTGCTAAAAGCTCTTTTTCAGTAGTAGCATAATTTCTTTGAGCATTGTCTAGAGTCTTACTGGCATAATAAATAACATTTAATTTCTTATCAACTCTTTGCCCTAGAACAACACCTACAGCATAATCACTAGCATCACACATAATTTCAAAGGGTAAATTCCAATCAGGTGGCTGAACAACAGGTGCAGAGACTAATGCTTTCTTAAATATTTCAAATGCTTCTACACAATCATCATCAAAGACAAATGGTATATATTTTTTCCATAAATTAGTCAGAGGCCGAGAAATTTTTGAGAAGTCCTTAATGAACCTCCTATAAAATCCGGCGTGACCAAGGAAACTTCTTATACCTTTGATGTCCTTGGGACATGGCATATTTTCAATAGCATCGACCTTGGCTTTATCAACTTCAATACCTCTTTCAGAAACTTTATGCCCCAAGAAAATACCTTCATTAACCATAAAGTGGCACTTTTCCCAATTCAAGACCAGATTAGTTTCTTCACATCTCTGCAAAACTCGATCAAGATTGCTTAAGCAATCATCAAAAGAGGAACCATAGACGGAAAAATCGTCCATGAAAACCTCACAAATCTTTTCACAAAAGTCAGAGAATATAGCCATCATGCATCTTTGAAAGGTAGCAGGTGCATTACATAGACCAAAAGGCATACGTCTATAAGCAAAAGTACCAAAAGGGCATGTAAAAGTAGTCTTTGATTGATCTCTAGCCGACACAAGTATTTGAGAGAAACCAGAATAACCATCTAGAAAGCAATAGTGTGTATGTTTGCATAATCTTTCTAGCAATTGATCAATAAAAGGTAAGGGGTAATGATCTTTCTTAGTAGCTTTATTTAATTTGCGGAAATCAATTACCATCCTATAACCTGTGATAATTCTTTGTGGAATCAATTCATCTTTATCATTAGGAACAACAGTAATACCTCCCTTCTTAGGGACACAATGGACAGGACTTACCCACTGACTATCAACAATGGGATAGATTATACCTGCCTCCAGAAGCTTGAGTATTTCTTTTTCTTACCACTTCTTTCATTTTAGGATTCAGACGTCGTTGAGGATCACGAACTGGTTTGGCATCTTCTTCCAAATTTATTTTATGTTGACATAGAGTGGGACAACTGCCCTTAAGATCATCAAGAGTATATCTAGGGGGCCCACGAGGTAGGAGGGTGCGCCCCCACCCTTGTGGACAGGTGGTGGGCCCCCTGGCCTTCATCTTTTGCAGGTATTGTTTATATTTTCCAAAAAGTTGCTCCATGAAGTTTCAGGTCATTCCGAGAACGTTTGTTTCTGCACATAAATAATACCATGGTAATTCTGTTGAAAACAACATCAGTCTGGGTTAGTTCCATTCAAATCATGCAAGTTAGAGTCCAAAACAAGGGCAAAACTGTTTGGAAAAGTAGATATGACGGAGACGTATCAGTCATCGCCTTGTTCAGGTCTATCATTCCTGCACACATCTAGTTCTCCTGGTGACGAATGTGTTGGTTCAACTCGTGGATGAAAGCTGCAATTGATCTATCCTTCCTGGTGTTGATCATCTCCCATTGCTCATCTTGGCGCCCACAAATCTGATAGATAGTATCCTTAAGCTCCTTGTGATAAACTTCTCCAATGCGTCCCATGGTGATGTGAGCTGCCATACTCTTTCCTAGACTCCAGGTTGGTGCATCGAAGGAAAACACTATGGGCTTCTGACTGGGGTGAATGTCCTTCCTGGAACTTGAACTTGAATCATCCATCGCTCCTCTTCTGGTAAGGTGGCGTTGTAAGTCTCAGTGAAGCTTGGTATTCCAATGTTCAGGTACCTAGTGACTTCCTTCAAGTGTCGTCCAAAGGGTGCTTCTTCATCCGGTTATGCAAACTTGTTCCTTGCGTCTGCCATCCTAAAGAGTAGAAAATGGAGAGGAATCAGAAATGACAAGAGAATAGTGATCTAGGGCTTTAGCTTAGTGGTCATGTCCTACACTCAGCGTGTGCTCTGATACCATCTTGTAGTGACCCAACCTCAAACGGTCAAGTCTTCGTGCTTCAGTGTCATTCCTGGATCGGTAATGCTGACACACACAGTACTCGCGGATTTATAACAGAGTAGAAATCACACACTTATTACATCGAATGTATTAAGAGATAACTTATTACAATAAATATGGCTTAAGGCCATCTAATACGATAACAACGGAAGGCTTGGAAGATAAAGTGAGTCCATCAACTCCAACGGCATAACTGAGCTGCACGGCAACGACCTAACGCACCTTACTCCTCGTCTAAGAAGTCTGCAACATAATACATTGCAGCCCAAAAACGGGTCAGCACATGGAATATACTGGCAAAGTAACACAGTAGAGCAAGAACAGAATAATGCTATCACTACATGCATATTTGGCTGGTGTAAAGCTCTATGGTTATAATTTTTGCGGAAAGCCAAATTTTCCCTACAACAAAGGAATAGATTTTATTTAACTATCATGGTAGTTGAAACACCATTGAGAAGGTTCCTCCAACTCAATCCCAATTAAAGTAATTAACATCCCAACAATATTAGTTTAGAGTGATGAAATACTTATGATACTCCAAGTACTAGATACTCAAGATGTCCATAACCGGGGACACGGCTAACCTTGATTAGTTTATACACTCTGCAGAGGTTTGCGCACTTTTCCCCACAAGACTTGATCTCCTCCATTGAATTTCTCGCACTTCATGGTGTTTGAGAAACGGATGACTGAGACACAATCTTTCAGAAGCATTACCCCTTACTCCGGGCAGACCACACCAACCTACATCCCTCTACCTATTGATCCACCTATTCGGGAGCTTCACACAACTTACTCAACTATGCTAGAGCCCACAATAGCTTGTGGCTGCACACGGAAGTTTCTAGCATGAAAATATCTCAGTTCCCTTTGAGCCTGGGTGGCGGACCATCGGATTATCACACGGGTAGTCCGGGATATCCTAGGACAACACTGGATTCCCCAGGTGTCCAACAAACAATCCACCCAGATGTGTATTCAAGTTGCCACCTTAAGTTGAACCATTAATTAAGAATCTCACATCTCTTATGGATTTCACTCACCCAAACCATGTCTACGAGCATAGCATACAATATAAGCAATTCATAGAAGTAACTCCCAAGGGTTTGAATATAACAGGGCAATAGGTTCCACCTCATCAACTACTTCCCAACCCACATGTCAATCACATCCTAACCATGAAATGTTTGAGGATTGGAACTAATGCATAAAACTGGGTGATAAAGGGGTATGATCAAAGTGTTACTTGCCTTGCTGATGATACATAAAACCTAGGGACTCGTAGTAGCACGCTTCGCACTCCGAGTGTTCTATCGCAAACAAACAATAGCATACATAAGCAATCAAGCAAAGAAACACGGGTAAATCTCAAACAAGAAGATCTAACCAGAAAGTTCAACTTAAGAACTCCGGTTTGCGAAAAGAATCAAATCAAACGGAGCAACCAAACTCAAACTGCGAAAGAAACAAGATCCGTTTACTAATCTAGACTAAGGTCAAATTTTACAGTAGCAAAAGCTTGTTCAAGTTGGTTAACTGGAAAGAGGGTTTTGAGACGAAGATCTAGGCGCTTGAATCTCCTCATTCCGACAAATGAGTGAAAAGATAAACTAAAACGGAAATCAGATCAGAAATCGTGATTGAAAATAATCGCGGAAAATCCGAGAAAAAGAAACCTGACGAACAGGCTAACGAACAAACGGTCGTTGTCTATAACTAACGAGCAAAAACCGTTAGTTAAAACGAACGCACAGACGAACGTCCGCAAAATAACTAAACCAAGAAAAACCGACGAACCAATCTAAAAAAACGAACTAGGGTTTCTAAAAAAACCGAATCGGTTTTCTTAAAAAAACTGGCGGTGGCAATGGCGGCGTTACCTCCGGCGATGCTCCGGCGAGGCGGGGCTGCGACTCCGGCAAGGCGGGCTGCGGCGGCGGCGCGGCAATGGGCGGCGCTTTAGAGGCGGCGGCGCGGCAAAGGCGATAGTGGCGGCGCTGCGGTCGGGGCTGACGGCGGGGTTGGGTGGTGGAGTGGCGGTCGGGGGCGGCGTATTTAAGAGGAGGGGGGCTGCTTGGAGGAGGGCCAAGGCGGCGGGGAGGCGGAGTCCCGGCCGGACTCTGGGTCGGGCGGCGGCGGTGCGTAGTCTCCAGGTCGGAGACGGCGGCGCGGGGAGCGGCCGACTCGGCTGGGCTTCGGCCCAGTCGGGCGGTGAAACATTTTTTTAATAATTTTGCCGAACTAAAATAAATCCTAGAAAATAAAATAAAAATCTAAAAATGCCAAAACAAATTTTCACCGTCTAAATAAAATATTTAGAACAAGATGAACATTTTCTTGGCCCTAAAATGCAACTTTGAAAAACGTGCAATTTTTCTAATTCAAATAAAATAGGAATAAACTCCGGATAAAATCAAATATTTGATTTTAATCTTTTCCTCCAATATTTCATTTATTTTGGAGAAGTCATATTATCTCCTCTCATATATTTTAATATGAAATATTTTCGGAGGGAAAATAAGTAAAGCCAAAAATCCTCGTTTCAATATTCGATAAAGCTCAAATATGAAGATAGGGAAATCCCCAACTCTCTTCGAGGGTCCTTGAGTTGCTTAGGATTTCGAGGATCGCGAAACGAAATGCAATAAAATATGATTATGCATGAATGATCTATGTATAGCATTCCAAATTGAAATTTTGGGATGTTACATGCAAAGATATCAAATCATGCATATAAGAACTCATAGATAATTTTGTTCATAAACCCACAATTCATCGGATCTTGGCAAACACACCAAAAAATAGTATTACATCGAATGGATCTCCAAGAACATCAAGGAGAACTTTGTATTGAGAATCAAATAGAGAGAAGAAGCCATCTAGCTAATAACTATGGACCCGAAGGTCTGTGGTAAACTACTCACGCTTCATCGGAGAGGCAATGGTGTTGATGTAGAAGCCCTCCATGATCGATTCCCCCTCCGACAGATCATTGGAAAAGGCCCCAAGATGGGATCTCACAGGTACATAATTTTGTGGCGGTGGAAAAGTGGTTTTGTGGCTCTCTACGATGTTTCTAGGGTATAAGAGTATATATAGGCAAAAGAAGTATGTTGGTGGAGCTACGAGGGGCCCACGAGGGTGGGGCGCACCTACCCCCTTGGGCGGGCCTTCCTGCCTCGTGGTCGCCTCGTGGAGTTCTAGACTTCGACTCCAAGTCTTCTGGATTGCTTTCAGTCCAAGAAAGATCATCGCAAAGGTTTCATTCCGTTTGGACTCTGTTTGGTATTCCTTTTCTACGAAACTCTAAAATAGGCAAAAAACAGAAACTGGCACTGGGCCTCCAGTTAATAGGTTAGTCCCAAAAATAATATAATAGATCATATTAAAGCCCATTAAACATCCAAAATAGATAATATAATAGCATGGAACAATCAAAAATTATAGATACGTTGGAGATGTATCAATGTGCATTACCGAGAGGGCACAGCGATACCTCTCCGATACTCTGAGTGACAAATCCTAATCTCCATCTATGCCAACCCAACAAACACCTTCAGAGATACCTGTAGATCATCTTTATAATCAACCAGTTAGATTGTGACGTTTGATAGCACACAAGGTATTCCTCCGGTATCTAGGAGTTGCATAATCTCATAGTCAAAGGAATATGTATAAGTCATGAAGAAAGCAATAGCAATAAAACTGAATGATCGTAATGCTAAGCTAACGGATGGGTCTTGTCCATCACATCATTCTCCTAATTATGTGATCCTGTTTATCAAATGAAAACACATGTCTATGGTTAGGAAACTTAACCATGTTTGATTAACAAGCTAGTCTAGTAGAGGCTTACTAGGGACATGGTGTTTTGTCTATGTATCCACACATGTATCAAGTTTCCGGTTAATACATTTCTAGCATGAATAATAAACATTTATCATGATACAAGGAAATATAAAATAACAACTTTATTATTGCCTCTAGGGCATATTTCCTTCACAAGGCCTACACCCCTGGCCACACCCTGCGGCCGAACTGTTTGAAGGTTTTCCCCCTTTCTTGGACAATGAATGAAAACTCGCAAAGCGACACACAATGATGAACTCATGTTTTCATTCAAACAAAAATATGATGTTAGTTAATGTAAATGTTATGAAATAGCACACGGTTCACTCATGAAAGACTTGGGTCCACTAAACCGTGGCCGATGCCCCCTCGCACCCCTGCCACGCGCGCAATCTGAGTCGTGTGTTCTGATTGGCCAGAACCCGAACCCCACAGATCGTACATCTGCACCGTTGGATGCTCCTTGATCGAACGGCGATCCTCATCCCTTTCGACAGCACATGCAGTTCTGGTTCATGTAAATGTTTTCAAATAGCACATGGTTCACTCACGAAAGTCGTGTGCCTACCAAACCATGGTCGATGCCCCCTTGCTACGCGAGCGATCTGAGTCGTGCGTTCTGATTGGCCAGAACCCAAATCCCACAGATCGTACGTCTGCACCGTTGGATGCTCCCAGATCAAATAGCAATACTCACCCCTTTCGACAGGAAATGCAGTCCGGCTAGGATTTGATTTATATGCAAAAATGCACGGTAAATGCCAAAAATTGTCTTAAATATAGCACACGAGACCTGAAATGCACCAGCAAATCAAACCCGTGGTATAATGGTGATTGCTTAACGTGGGAAAAATTTAGAGGCGAAACGATGAACTCACGTCTTCATTTCAAATGAAAATTTTCTCTTTGTGCACACGAGCACTTAGAGGCAACAGTTTGCATAGGCCTTTCCATGTGGCGACTGGGGATATTTTTCACCCTTTTCACCTAGGCCGCCAACACCCCCCCCCCACCGCCCGCCCGCGTTTCACTCAAATAGTCCACACAATCTCCATCGCCAGCTCCCCCCTCCCCAAAATCCATAGCAGAACCCTCTTTGGCATCGGCGTGCTCACCCTGGCCGTGTGCCTGCTCTTCGGTGTCAAGCCTACCTCCACTGCCATTCCCAATACACGGCTGCTCGTGCCTCGCCGTCTTCGTTTGCTCACCAGCCACCCTCGAGCATATCGATCATGTAACCCTTGCCTCTCCTGTAGTCCAGCAGGGTTTGCATTCAGAAGCATGTTAGTTACCGTTCTCCATCATGGTGAGGCATATTTCCTCGCAATCCCTCCTCCTATTCCGTTCCGTATGTTCCCAAATTGGCTATAAAATAACGGAGAGCGTATATATGTTCATTATCTACCTTCCTAACTAGTACATATAAGTTGTATTTGTTCCAATAAGTTACTGCCGATTTACAGATCGCGGGCGCCCGAGTCACACAAACTTAACAAATTAGCCGTACATTTTCTAAATTGTTGCATGACATGTTTAGACAGCTTCATACCAAGTTGTTAGTTTTATGCGTATCCTCCTTTACTGAGTTTCGCATGTGTTCTCTGTAGATGCCGAGTAGCAGCGGCAACACTCATGCTTCAGGCGATGTATCTTCATCTAATTCCGACAACCCTAGGTCTTTAGCAGATTGTGAGGGATCAAGTACTCTTTAACGGGATAGAGCTGCAACAATTACCCTTCCGGTCTGGACACGGAGGAACGCTCCAAGGAAGCCCACACACCAGCCTAGGTGTATATGAAGTAACCGAGATTGATTTAAAGTCTTGGGCTCCAACTAAACCAGATAAAGCACGCACGAGGTTCAGGAGTGTGTGTGGATTTGTTGGCAGGGCAAGGCTCCACATTAATCTGCCAGGGTTTCGGAAGCCTAACACAGGAACACGGCGAAGGATAGTCCGGGAGATCATGGATCACTTCAACGTTCCAGAGCAGTGGAGAATGTAGGTGGAACGCGCTGCACTAAAGAAGGCTAGGGATGCTTGGAGAAACTGGAAGCACATGATGTACAAGAATTACTTGAGTAAAGGCAAGGAACCAATCCCCGCATACCCTCAAATTGCAAAGGCAGACTGGGCAGAATTCAAAAGGGTCAGGGCAATTATAGAGTTTGCTGCGAAGAGTGCCAAGCAATCGAAACTTCAGAAGAAGAACATACACCCCACCATATGGGTGTGGCAGGATACTATGGCATGAAACTGATATGGGACTAGGATGACAAAGAAGCAGTACCAGCAGGTGGGCAACCGGCCTTTAGTGAAATTAGGGGCGAACGCGCCAGAGACTACTTGCGGGCACGTGCAAAGATGTGTGATGATGGAACTTATTACTTTAAAAACTCACGTGATGAAAAACTATATCAAGTGATGTTAGAGGCTTCCAAGATCCCTGGAAGGTTCTTCAGGAACTTAGGGCCACGTGACATTCTGTCTGATGCTCTAGAAATAAGAGAGCCCCCTGGCCATGCAAGGGGTATAGGTGTTAATGTCCCGCACAAGAGGTCTTTCACACTCAGCAAAGAAGAGAGGCTCATGATGAAAAAAGCGAGGAGTGAAATGAAGCAGAATGAATTGTATGAAAGGTTGAGGAAGGACATGTATCCAGCTATTCAAAAGGATATTGAGGAGTCAATGATGATGTAGAAGACTCTAACAATGACAGATAGCCAGCAAATGGGAGGGGAGGCAGTCATGGAGGATGCTGCTCATTGCACGACAACACCGCACAAGAGTAGCTGTGCATCAGCTGACCCCAGCGACATTGAGACTGCAGCTGCTCATGATGATACTATATCTGATCTATCTGGAATGAAAGATGTTGGGGAACGTAGCAGAAATTTAAAATTTTCTAAGCATCACCAAGATCAATCTATAGAGTAATCTAGCAACAAGGGGAAGGAGAGTGCATCTACATACCCTTGTAGATCGCTAAGCGGAAGTGTTCAAGTGAACGGGGTTGATGGAGTCGTACTCGTCGTGATCCAAATCATCGATGATCCTAGCGCCAAACGGACGGCGCCTCCGCGTTCAACACACATACGGAACGGAGACGTGTCCCGCGCCTTGATCCAACAAGGAGGAGGGAGAGGTTGAGGAAGAGGGCTCCAACAGCAGCACGACGGCGTGGTGGTGGTGGAGCTACAGTACTCCGGCAGGGCTTCACCAAGCTCTTGCGGAGGAGGAGAGGTGTTGGGGAGGGGAGGAGCTGTGCCAGGGATCTGTTGTGCAGCCCTCCCCTTGCCCCTCTATTTATAGGGGAAGGAGGAAGGGGGCCGGCTCCCTCTAGATGAGATCTAGAGGGGGGCGGCGGCCAAGGGGAGGGGGCTTGCCCCCCAAGCAAGGGGGGCGGCCCCTTTAGAGGTTCCCCCCAACCCTAGGCGCATGGGCCCAAGGGGGGATGCGGCCAGCCCATGTAGGGCTGGTTCCCTTTCCTCTACAGCCCATTAGGCCCCCCGAGAGAGGTGGCCCCTCTCGGTGGACCCCCGGAAACCCTCCGGTGGCCCCGGTACAATATCGATATGCCCCCGAACCTTTCCGGTGACCGTATGACAACTCCCTACATATAAATCTTCACCTCCGTACCATTCCGGAACTCCTCGTGACGTCCGGGATCTCATCCGGGACTCCGAACAACATTCGGTAATCACATACAAGTCTTCCTAACAACCCTAGCATCACCGAACCTTAAGTGTGTAGACCCTACGGGTTCGGGAGACATGCAGACATGACCGAGATGACTCTTCGGTCAATAACCAATAGCGGGATCTAGATACCCATTTTGGCTCCCACATGTTCCACGATGATCTCATCGGATGAACCACGATGTCGAGGAATCAATCAATCCCGTATACAATTCCCGTTGTCTATCGGTACGATACTTGCCCGAGATTCGATCGTCGGTATCCCGATACCTTGTTCAATCTCGTTACCGGCAAGTCTCTTTACTCGTTCCGTAACACATCATCCCGTGATCAACTCCTTGGCCACATTGTGCACATTATGATGACGTCCTACCGAGTGGGCCCAGAGATACCTCTCCGTTTACACGGAGTGAAAAATCCCAGTCTCGATTCGTGCCAACCCAACAGACACTTTCGGAGATACCTGTAGTGTACCTTTATAGCCACCCAGTTACGTTGTGACGTTTGGTACACCCAAAGCACTCTTACGGTATCTGGGAGTTGCACAATCTCATGGTCTAAGGAAATGATACTTGACATTAGAAAAGCTTTAGCATACGAACTACACGATCTTTGTGCTAGGCTTAGGATTGGGTCTTGTCCATCACATCATTCTCCTAATGATGTGATTTGTTATCAACGACATCCAATGTCCATGGTCAGGAAACCGTAACCATCTATTGATCAACAAGCTAGTCAACTAGAGGCTTACTAGGGACATGGTGTTGTCTATGTATCCACACATGTATCTGAGTTTCCTATCAATACAATTCTAGCATGGATAATAAACGATTATCATGAACAAGGAAATATAATAATAACCAATTTATTATTTCCTCTAGGGCATATTTCCAACAGTCTTCCACTTGCACTAGAGTCAATAATCTAGTTCACATCGCCATGTGATTAACACTCATAGGTCACATCGCCATGTGACCAACATCCAATAGTCTACTAGACTCAATGATCTAGTTCACATCACTATGTGATAAACACTCAAAGAGTTCTGGGTTTGATCATGTTATGCTTGTGAGAGAGGTTGTAGTCAACGGGTCTTGCCATATTCGGATCCCTATGTATTTTGCAAAACTTTATATCGTAGATGCTGCTACCACGTTCCACTTGGAGCTATTCCAAATTGTTGCTCCATTATACGTATCCGGTATCTCTACTCAAAGCTATCCGGATAGGTGTTAAGCTTGCATCGACATAACTCTTTATGTTGAACTCTTTATCATCTCCATAACCGAGAAACATTTCCTTATTCCTCTAAGGATAATTTCGACCGCTATCTGGTGATCCTCTTCTAGATCACCTTTGTACCCTCTTGCCAGACATGTGGCAAGGCACACATCAGGTGCGGTACTTCAGCATGGCATACCGTATAGAGCCTATGACAAAAGCATAGGGGACGTCCTTCGTCCTTCCTCTTTCTTCTGCCGTGGTCTAGCTTTGAGTCTTACTCAACTTCACACCTTACAACTCAGGTAAGAACCCCTTCTTTGACTGATCTATTTTGAACTCCTTCAAAAACATGTCAAGGTGTGCGTTCTTTGAAAGTATCATCAGGCGTTTTGATCTATCTCTATAGATCTTGATGCCCAATATGTAAGCAGCTTTAACCAGGTCTTCCTTTGAAAAACACTCTTCAAACAACCATTTATGCTTTCCAGAAATTCTACATTATTTCGGATCTACAATATGTCATCCACATATACTTATCAGAAATGTTGTAGTGCTCCCACTCACTTTCTTGTAAATACAAGTTTCTAGCAAACATTGTATAAAACCTAAAAGCTTTGATCACCCCATCAAAACATATATTCCGATTCCGAGATGCTTGCTCTAGTCCATAGAAGGATTGCTAGAGCCAGCATACCTTTTAGCATCCTTAGGATCGACAAAACCTTTTATTGTATCACATACAACTTTTCTTACGAAAACTTGGTAAGAAAACTTGTTTTGACATCCATCTATAAGATTTCATAATCGAAAGTACAGCTAGTGCTAACATGATTCCGACGGACTTAAGCATCGCTACGGGTGAGAAATTCTCATCGTAGTCAACTCCTTGAACTTGTGAAAAGACTCTTTCCCACAAGTCGAGCTTCATGGACGGTAACATTACCGCCCACGTCCGTCTTCTTCTTAAAGATCCATTTATCTCAATGGCTTGCCGATCATCGGGCAAGTCCACCAAAGTCCATACTTTGTTCTGATATATGGATCCTATCTCGGATTTCATGGCTTCTAACCATTTGTCGGAATACGGGCCCATCATCGCTTCTCCATAGCTCATAGGTTCATTGTTGTCTAACAACATGATATCTAAGATAGGATTACCGTACCACTTAGGAGTAGTACATATCCTTGTCGACCTACGAGGTTCGATAGCAACTTGATCCGAAGCTTCATGATCACTATCATTAACTTCCTATTCAACAGACGTAGGCGCCACAGAAAACATCTTTCTGTGTTGCATCACTCTCTGGTTGAAGTAAAGGTTCGACAATCTCATCAAGTTATATCTTCATCCCACTCAATTCGTTCGAGAGAATCTCCTTCTCGAGAAAGGACCCATTCTTAGCGACAAACAATTTGCCCTTGGATCTGAGATAGAAGGTATACCCTACTGTCACCTTTGGGTATCCTATGAAGATGTGTTTGTCCGCTTTGGGTTCGAGCTTCTCCGGCTGAAGCCTTAAGCATCGCAGCCCCAAACATTAAGAAATGACAACTTTGGTTTCTTGCCAAACCAATGTTCATATGACGTCGTCTCAACGGACTTAGATGGTGTCCTATCTAAAGTGAATGCAGCTGTCTCTAACGCATAACCTCAAAATGAAAACGGTAGATTGATAAGAGACATCATAGATCACACCATATCTCATAGTGTTCGATTACGACGTCCGGACACAGCATTACCTTGTGGTGTTCCAGGTGGCTTCAACTGTGAAACAATTCCACAATGGCTTAAGTGATTGCCAAACTCATAACTCAGAAAATCCCCTTTTGATATGATCGTAGGAACATGATCTTATTGTTATGATGATTCTTAACTTCACTCTGAAATCGCTTGAACTATTCAAACGTTTCAGACTTGTGCTTCATTAAGTAGATATACTTATATCTACCCAAATCGTCAGTGAAGATGAGAAAATAGCGATATCCACCGCATGCTTCAATTCTCATTGGATCACACGCATCAGCATGCATGATTTACAACAAGTCACTTGCCCGTTTCATTGTACCTGAAAACGGGGTCTTAGTCATCCTGCCCATGAGGCATGGCTCGCATATGTCAAGTGATTCAAAATCAAGTGACTCCAAACATCCATCGACATGGAGTTTCTTCATGCATCTTACGCCAATATGACCTAAGAGGTAGTGCCACGAGAAAGTGGTACTATCATTATTAACTCTACATCTTTTGGCATGAACATGTGTATCACCACGGCCAAGATTCAATGAACCATTCACATAGGGTGCATGACCATGAAAGGTATTATTCGTGTAAACAGAATAACCAGTATTCTCTAACTTAAATGAATAATCATATTGCAATGAACATGATCTAATCATATTCATGCTCAACGTAGACACCTGATAACATTTATCTAGGTTCAATACTAATCCCGAAGGCAGATGGAGCGTGCGATGGTGATCTCATCAACTTTGGAAACACTTCCAACACACATCGTCACCTCGCACTTAGCCAGTCTCTGTTCAGTCCGTAGCTTTTGCTTCAAGTCACCAATAATAGTAACTGAACCGGTATCCAATACGCAGGTGCTACTAGGAGTACTAGTGAGGTACACATCAATAACACGTATATACTTTGTTGAAGTTGTCAGCCTTCTTATCTACCATGCATTTGGGGTAATTCCGCTACCAGTGACCGTTCCCCTTACAATAGTAGCACTTAGTCTCGGGTTTGGGTTCAACCTTGGGTTCCTTCACTGGAGCGGCAACTGGTTTGCCATCCATGAAGTTCCCCTTCTAGCCCTTGCCCTTCTTGAAACCAGTGGTCTTGTTAAACCATCAAGACTTCATGCTCCTTCTTGATTTCTACCTTTTGCAGTCTTAAGCACCGCGAACAGCTCCAGGATCAACTCCATCCCTTGCATGTCATAGTTCATCACGAAGATCTAGTAGCTTAGTGATAGTGTCTAGAGAACTCTATCAATCACTATCTTATCTGGAAGTTTAACTCCCACTTGATTTAAGTGATTATAGCACCCATACATTCTGAGCACATGCTCACTAGCTGAGCTATTCTCCTCCATCTTGTTGGCAAAAGAACTTGTCAGGGGTCTCACACCTCTCAACATGGGCATGAGTCTGAAATCCCAATTTCAGCTCTTGGAACATCTCATATGTTCTATGGCGTTCAAAACGTCATTGGAATCCCGATTCTAAGCCGTAAAGTATGGTGCACTAAACTATCAAGTAGTCATCAGGATGTGTTTGTCAGGTGTTCACAACATCCACAGACGACGTTGTAGGGGTTTGCACATCGAGCTGTGCATCAAAGACGTAAGCCTTCTGTGTAGCAGTGAGGACACTCCTCGGACTACGGACCTAGTCCGCATCATTGCTTACAATATCTTTCAACTTAATCTTTCTCTAGGAACATATTGAAACAGGGAGCTACAACATGAGCTATTTATCTACAACATATTTGCAAAGACAACTTAGACTATGTTCATGATAATTAAGTTCATCTAATCAAATTATTTAATGAACTCCCACTCAGATAGACATCCCTCTAATCATCTAAGTGAAACATGATCCGAGTCAACTAGGCCGTGTCCGATCATCACGTGAGACGGACTAGTCAACATCGGTGAACATCTTCATGTTGATCGTATCTTCTATACGACTCATGCTCGACCTTTCGGTCTTTCGTGTTCCGAGGCCATGTTTGTACATGCTAGGCTCATCAAGTCAACCTAAGTGTATTGCGTGTGTAAATCTGGCTTACACCCGTTGTATTCGAACGTTAGAATCTATCACACCCGATCATCACGTGGTGCTTCGAAACAACGAACCTTCGCAACGGTGCACAGTTAGGGGGAACACTTTTCTTGAAATTTTTGTGAGGGATCATCTTATTTAAGCTACCGTCGTTCTAAGCAAATAAGATGTAAAACATGATAAACATCACATGCAATCAAATAGTGACATGATATGGCCAATATCCTTTTGCTCCTTTTGATCTCCATCTTCGGGGCTCCATGATCATCATTGTCACCGGCATGACACCATGATCTCCATCATCATGATCTCCATCATCGTGTCTTCTTGAAGTTGTCTCGTCATCCATTACTTCTACTACTATGGCCAACGCTTTAGCAATAAAGTAACGTAATTACATGATGTTTATGTTGACACGCAGGTCATAAATAAATTAAGACAACTCCTATGGCTCCTGCCTGTTGTCATACTCATCGACATGCAAGTCGTGATTCCTATTACAAGAACATGATCAATCTCATACATCACATATATCATTCATCACATCCTTTTGGCCATATCACATCACAAGGCATATGCTGCAAAAACAAGTTAGACGTCCTCTAATTGTTGTTGCAAGTTTTTACGTGGCTGTTATAGGTTGCTAGCAAGAACGTTTCTTACCTACGCCAAAACCACAACGTGATATGCCAATTTCTATTTACCCTTCATAAGGACCCTTTTCATCAAATCCGATCCGACTAAAGTGGGAGAGACAGACACCCGCTAGCCACCTTATGCAACTAGTGCATGTCAGTCGGTGGAACCAGTCTCACGTAAGAGTATGTGTAAGGTCGGTCCGGGCCGCTTCATCTCACGATGCTGCCGAATCAAGATAAGACTAGTAACGGCAAGTAAATTGACAAAATCGACGCCCACAACTACTTTGTGTTCTACTCGTGCATACAAACTACGCATAGACCTAGCTCATGATGCCACTGTTGGGGAACGTAGCAGAAATTTAAAATTTTCTACGCATCACCAAGAACAATCTATGGGGTAATCTAGCAATGAGGGGAAGGAGAGTGCATCTACATACCCTTGTAGATCGCTAAGCGGAAGCGTTCAAGTGAACGGGGTTGATGGAGTCGTACTCGTCGTGATCCAAATCACCAATGATCCTAGCGCCGATCGGACGGCGCCTCCGCGTTCAACACACATACGGAACGGAGACGTCTCCCGCGCCTTGATCCAGCAAGGAGGAGGGAGAGGTTGAGGAAGAGGGCTCCAACAGCAGCACGACGGCGTGGTGGTGGTGGAGCTGCAGTACTCCGGCAGGGCTTCACCAAGCTCTTGCGGAGGAGGAGAGGTGTTGGGGAGGGGAGGAGCTGCGCCAGGGATCTGTTGTGCAACCCTCCCCTTGCCCCTCTATTTATGGGGGAAGGAGGAAGGGGGTCAGCCCCCTCTAGATGAGATCTAGAGGGGGGGCGGCGGCCAAGAGGAGGGGGCTTGCCCCCCAAGCAACGGGGGCGCCCCCTTTAGAGGTCCCCCCCCCAACCCTAGGCGCATGGGCCCAAGGGGGGGATGCGGCCAGCCCATGTAGGGTTGGTTCCCTTTCCTCTATAGCCCATTAGGCCCTCCGAGAGAGGTGGCCCCGAACCTTTCCTGTGACCGTATGACAACTTCCTACATATAAATCTTCACCTCCGGACCATTCCGGAACTCCTCGTGACGTCCGGGATCTCATCCGGGACTCCGAACAACATTTGGTAATCACATACAAGTCTTCAATAACCCTAGCGTCACCGAACCTTAAGTGTGTAGACCCTACGGGTTCGGGAGACATGCAGACATGACCGAGATGACTCTCCGATCAATAACCAACAGCAGGATCTGGATACCCATGTTGGCTCCCACATGTTCCACGATGATCTCATCGGATGAACCACGATGTCGAGGATTCAATCAATCCCGTATACAATTCCCTTTGTCTATCGGTACGATACTTGCCCGAGATTCGATCGTCGGTATCCCAATACCTTGTTCAATCTCGTTACCGGCAAGTCTCTTTACTCGTTCCGTAACACATCATCCCGTGATCAACTCCTTGGTCACATTGTGCACATTATGATGACGTCCTACCGAGTGGGCCCAGAGATACCTCTCCGTTTGCACGGAGTGAAAAATCCCAGTCTCGATTCGTGCCAACCCAACAGACACTTTCGGAGATACCTGTAGTGTACCTTTATAGCCACCCAGTTACGTTGTGACGTTTGGTACACCCAAAGCACTCTTACGGTATCCGGGAGTTGCACAATCTCATGGTCTAAGGAAATGATACTTGACATTAGAAAAGCTTTAGCATACGAACTACACGATCTTTGTGCTAGGCTTAGGATTGGGTCTTGTCCATCACATCATTCTCCTAATGATGTGATCCCGTTATCAACGACATCCAATGTCCATGGTCAGGAAACCGTAACCATCTATTGATCAACGAGCTAGTCAACTAGAGGCTTACTAGGGACATGGTGTTGTCTATGTATCCACACATGTATCTGAGTTTCCTATCAATACAATTCTAGTAGGGATAATAAACGATTATCATGAACAAGGAAATATAATAATAACCAATTTATTGTTGCCTCTAGGGCATATTTCCAACAAAAGATAGACTGAAGGGCGTTGTCGGTGTCAAAACCGGCGGATCTCGGGTAGGGGGTCCCGAACTGTGCGTCTAACGTGGATGGTAACAGGAGGCAGGGAACACGATGTTTTACCCAGGTGTAATGCCCTCGATGAGGCTATATCTCCCACGTGTCGAGGCACGACTTAGAGGCATAACCGCATTGAAAGCAATGTCGCAAGTTAGGCAATCTTCACAACATCCCATGTAATATAAGTAATAAAAGGGGAAGGAACATAGTTGGCTTACACTCGCCACGTCAATCAAAGTACATAAATAGCAATACATCATCCAAACACTCATGCCCCGACTACGGCACCAAAATAAAAGAACAACCCAACATGCGACACGGTCCCAATCGCCCCAACTAGGCACCACTACTGATCATCAGGGAAAGAAACATAGTAACGGCGTGAGTCCTCGTCGAACTCCCACTTGAGCTCTAGCGCGTCATCCGGAACAGAGTCATCAGGCCCTGCATCTGGTGTAATAGTAATCTGTGAGCCACAGGGACTCAGCAATCTCACACCCTCGCGATCAAGACTATTTAAGCTTAAAGGTAAGGCAAGGTAAATATGTGGAGCTGCAGCAAGCGACTAGCATATATGGTGGCTATCCTGTTCACAAAAGAGAGCGAGAAGAGGAGGCAAAGCGCGAACGAGTAACTAGAGGGCAACCTGCGGCAAGCATTACTCCAACACCGTGTTCACCTCCCGGACTCCGCCGAGAAGAGACCATCACGGTAACTCACACAGTTGATTCATTTTAATTAAGTTAAGGTTCAAGTTATCTACAACCGGACATTAACAAATTCCCATCTGCCCATAACCGTTGGCACGGCTTTCGAAAGTTCAAATCCTTGCAGGGGAGTCCCAACTTAGCCCATGACAAGCTCTCACGGTCAACAAAGGAATAGACCTCCTCCCGAGACATTCCGATCAAACTCGGCATCCCGGTTCTACAAGACAACTCCGACAATGGTAAAACAAGTCCAGCAACACCACCCGCTATGCCGACAAATCCCGATAGGAGCTGCACATATCTCGTTCTCAGGGCACACCGGATAAGCTAAGCATACGGGAGCCAACGTAACCCAAGTTGCCAAGGGACGGCCCCGCACAGTGCTCTAGGTTGGACCAACGCTCAGGGGAGCACTGGCCCGGGGGTTTAAAATAAGATGACCCTTGAGTCCGCAAAACCCAAGGGAAAAGGCTAGGTGGCAAATGGTAAAACCAAGGTTGGGCATTGCTGGAGGAGTTTTATTCAAGGCGGACTGTCAAGGGGTTCCCATTAAAACCCAACCGCGTAAGGAACGCAAAATCCGGGAACATAACACTGATATGACGGAAACTAGGGCGGCAAGAGTGGAACAAAACACTAGGCGAGAGGCCGAGCCTTCCACCCTTTACCAAATATATAGATGCATTAAGATAACATGGCAATATAATGATATCCCAACAAGTAAATAATGTTCCAACAAGGAACGGTCTCTAATCTTCACCTGCAACTAGCAACGCTATAAGAGGGGCTGAGCAAAGCGGTAACATAGCCAATCAACGGTTTGCTAGGACATGGTGGGTTAGAGGTTTGACATGGCAATTTGGGAGGCATGATAAGCAAGTGGTAGGCATCGTAGCATAGGCATATCAAAAGAGCGAGCATCTAGCAAAGCAAAGATAGAAGTGATTTCGAGGGTATGATCATCTTGCCTGCAAAGTTGTCAGAGTTGACTGGATCCTCGAAAGCAAACTCAACGGGCTCCTTGTTAGCGAACTCGTCTCCCGGCTCTACCCAAACAAGACAAACAAGCAAACGGAACACAATCAACCATGTGCAAGGATCAAACAATATGATGCAAACATGGTATGCTATGCGGGATGCGATATGTGATGCATATGCAAGATTTGACAAGGAATGAATGAACCTGGCCTCAACTTGGAAATCCAAGTGTGCCACTGGAAAGATGAGATGAAATCGCTTGCAAACGATATAAAGAACACCGGAATTGGAGTTACGGTTTGGAAATGGCAAGCAATTCAAATATGACACCGGTCTGCGATTTACAGCAAGTAGCCACCTAAATGCAACAAGATGAACATGCTACAGGACCCAAACATGGCAACAAAATACATGGCAGGCATCCATTCATGATGCTTAACAAAAGATGAACACTGAGATACGGCCAATTCATCCATTAACAGGTTCAAACAAGCATGGCAAAAATGCATTTGGCAAACAGATTTCAGACTTAGTGAAATTAACACTTGTCTGGAATTTCAGATCAGATAGCACTCTTTGGAGAATGAAAACTATATGCTACAGGACCTGAACATGGCAAAGTAAAGCATGGAATGGAGCTACTCAAAGAGCTTAACAAAAGTCCCTTAGTGACCTTGAGCCAAAAGGGATCAGAAAATACATTTGCGAGCATGTGAACATGGCAAAAACATAATCAGTTCTCAGACTTAGTGAAAACTGGAGCATGCTGAAACAGATATCAAGTAGGCATGTTTACGAGCTCGATGCACTCACTACAGAGCAAGTCATGACAATCTAAGCATACACCCATCAAGAATACACAAAATGCAAGCTAGACATGGCAAGAACAATAACATAGCATGCACGGATCAGCTACAACATCCTCGGCAAAATCGCTAACAAGTAGATAATCTGCCCAGATTCACGAAATAGCAAAAGTAGAGCTCGATTGACTCAAGCTAGGGTGCTCCATAATTGCAAACAAAGACATTGATGGATAGAGCACTACAAGATTAACAAATCATCCTTACTGATCCTCCTCAAAAGAGGCACGGATCACTAGGAAACAACATGAACATATGGCATAATGAGATAAACAGGTCAAGGGCTTAGTGGAAATGCTAAGTCCCTGAAATCAGCATTAACGAATGCTCCACTTTGCAAGCTTGTGCTAGTCACCACACACATCACAAGAATACATGGGTTGCACCACTAGATAGATGGCAAAACATATAACAAAACACATGTAGAGCTCATGGGCATATCATGCACACAATAATCATGGCAAAAATGACAAATATCTAATTGGGGCAGCAGATCTGACAATTATCTCAAATAGCATTCTTCTAACAGCATTTCGGGCATCAAGATGAACTCAAATGAAAATGATGCAATGAGATGAAATGATGTGCTCTCTGAGACGAACATTTTGATATGCTATATGCCCAAAAGAGAGCTACTGATGCAAAGTTACGATGCGATGAATATAGCCAAAATATTAGTGTTTCGGGCAAAAAGTCAACCGATCCAGATCCAGATCTGGAGGGCACTGTAGCGGCGGTGCGTATTCCAGGTTCACCGGAGAGGCCGGCGCCGGAGTCGGACTTGCCAGCATCAAGGAGGGAGGAGGAAGGCCGGGGCTCGCCGGGCGTGCAGCGGCGCGGCCACGGCGTCGGGCGGCGAGGGCGGCGACCGGGGCTCGCCGGAGTTGCTGCCGCGGGCTCCGGCGGCGAGGAGGTGCGACGGCCGGTGAGCGGGAGCGCGGCGGTGCGAGGAGGCGGGTGGCGGCGCACGGGAGGCGAATATGGAGGCGGCGGCGGTGGTGGCCGGGGCCACATGGCGCGCGCGGATTGGCGCGGAGGCGGCGGCGGACGCGTCCGGCGCCGTCCGGACGTGTCCGGTGGTGGCGGAGACAAAATTTTTAGGGTTTGGACGGGGGAGATCCGGAATTTGAGGAGGGGGTTCTATATATAGAGGTAGAGGGAGCTAGGAGTGTCCAAATGAGGTGCGGTTTTCGGCCACGCAATCATGATCGAACGCTCTAGATGATGGAGTGGGTTTTGGGCCAAAATGGAGGGGTGTTGGGCTGCAACACACGCAAGGCCTTCTCGGTCCCTCGGTTAACCGTTGGAGCATCAAACAAAGTCCAAATGGTACGAAACTTGACATGCGGTCTACCGGTAGTAAACCAAGGCCGCTTGGCAAGTCTCGGTCCAATCCGGAAATGTTTAATCCCCACACACGAAAGAATGGTAGAAATGACCACCGGAGGAGAACGAAGCGCCGGAATGCAAAACAGACAACGGGGAAAATGCTCGGCTGCATGAGATGAACACGTATGCAAATGCAATGCACATGATGAAATGATATGAGATGCATGACAACGATAACAACACACGTAGACAAAAACCCGAACCCGAGAAAATAAAGTAACTTAACGTCGGAAACGGCAAGAGTTGGATTACATATTAGGCAAATCATATCCGGGGTGTTACACCAGGTTCGGGCCCTCTTGATGGAGGTAAAACCCTACGTCCTGCTTGATTTATTCTTGATGATATGGGTATTACAAGAGTTGATCTACCACGAGATAGGAGAGGCTAAACCCTAGAAGCTAGCCTATTGTTTGATTGTATGTTATTGTGTCCTACGGACTAAAACCCTCCGGTTTATATAGACACCGGAGAGGGTTAGGGTTACACAAGGTCGGTTACAAAGGAGGAGATATCCATATACGTACTGCCTAGCTTTCCTTCCACGCCAAGTAGAGTCCCATCCGGACACGAGACGAAGTCTTCAATCTTGTATCTTCATAGTCCAAAAGTCCGGCCAAAGGATATAATCCGATTGTCTGGATACCCCCTAATCCTAGACTCCCTCAGTAGCCCCCGAACCAGGCTTCGATGACGATGAGTCCGGCGCACAGTATTGTCTTCGGCATTGCAAGGCGGGTTCTTCTCCAATTTCCAAGTGTTTGCAAGCGGTGTCCGGCCCATAAATGTTGAATCTCTTGGCTTCTGAGCCCAATAAGGGCTATCTCCCATGCGTTGAATGAATACGAGGCGCCAAGGCATTTTTACATTTGCCCCCCTACACAGATAAATAAATTGTCTATTAAAGGGATAGGGATTCTTAGATCCGATCCACACCATCCTCCCCTCAGCGAGAATCCATCAGAGCGCGTTTCGGAAAGATCCATTCCAGCATGGCCGACCTCTGCAGCTCCTCCTCCCGCCCTCGTAGCCCTAAGCCCGGTGATTGGGAGAGGTGTTCAGTCCCACACAGTCGATTGGTCGAACTGCAGACCAAGGGATTTCTCCCTCTGGCGTATATGGTGCCCGTTCGAGCCGGGCTTGCCACCTACAATGGCGGGGAGCAAGCGGAGAGTTTTCCCTGTCCCTCCATGGGGGAACAGGTCTGCCTTGTTCCATATTTACTAAGGGGACTCGGATTTCCAATTCAACCATTCCTCCGTGGGCTCCTGGAGTTCTACGGCCTCCAATTACACAATTTCACCCCTGCCTCCAATCTACGTATCGCCGGCTATGTTGCTCTCTACGAGTTGTTCCCGGGCTGCGAGGCTCACTTCGAGCTGTGGTAAAGGCTATTTTGCCTCGTCCCTCGCACACAGAGGGGGTCACTTTATCAAGTGGGCAGAACCGAAATATGGCGCATCGCCGATACCGGATACATGTCCTGTACCCCGAAGAAGTCGTCTGAATACTGGCCCTCAGAATGGTTTTATATGGAGGACGTTCCCCTTCCAGACCCTATTCGGCGGGGTCTTCCTGAGTTCAACAATGCTCCTCTGAAGAAGCGCCGAAGTTGGCGCCCACGGAGCCCCCAGGTGGAAGACAACAGAGAAGTCCTCTATCTGATGAACTGGATCAACGCTCTGGCTCAATCAGGATTAACAATAATTGAAGTTATGTCGATTTGCATAATGCAGCGAGTGCAACCACTTCAATATCGTGGGCACCCCTTGTGGTGTTATAACGGGGCGGATGATGCCACCCGCTGCGGGCGTAAGGGTCCGGACAATGCTGCCGCTTTAGCGAAAATTCTGTCCGAATTGTTCAAGGGTGAGGAAGAGGGGTTCACCCGCATCAAGCCACGGGATGGATTCTCCATGTACAATCCTCCAAGCTGGGTAAGTTATATCTCCCTGCTCCCATTTTCCCGCATTCTTTGTCGTAAGTATTCACCTTGCCACTTTGCAGCAGGAACTGCGAAAAGCCATAAAGGAGGTTAGCAGCCCTTCTCCACAACCAGAGGACCCTGACTGGGCCCTCGACTCCGGACTCGAAGAAGATTCGGTTATATCAGTGGAGCTGATAGACCGGCAGTTCTATCAGTTAAGCTGCGACAATGCCATGGTGGCCATTACGACTGACTATCCCGGACTGCTCCCTGCATCGCATGTAAGAAAAACCAAAAATCCCAACTCCAAAACTAGGATCCCCTTTTAGACACTCCACCCACCATATACACATGGCATTTTATAGGGAAGGCATTCGGGACGCCCTGCCGAACCCGCAGCAACGCGCCAACAAGAGGCACCGAGGCCAGGTAGGCCAAAAAGGAAGGCGGTCAGGACGGAGATGCCGGCGCAAAGGTATAACAAACCCCACTCCGTGGTTGTCATCTTTCTCGAAATATAATGACGCCTGTGTTTCTTTAACAGAAAAAACGCTCGCCGGAATATGTCCGGCGATGTTACTAACCATGCTTCCACCAGCCGGGCGCCAGGACCAGACATAGATGCGGAAGCCGATATGCGGCGGGCGCCGGATAATCCCCCTACAGAGGATGCAGATAGATTATCCGCTACAAACTCAGAGGTGGAAAGCACCATGAATCATAGGTGCCGCTGGGCCGTACTCCGTGACGCTTGTTTCTCACCAGAGGCATTTGATGCCTTCAATTCTGGAGAGGCGTACCTCCGAGCTGCTCAAGATGGTCTAGCCGGAGCCACGGATCAGTATGTAAAGGATGTACGGGTAAGTAAATCTGACAATTTATATGTATCAGTAGCCCCTGAGACTTGAAACAGTTAGCAAAACTGATTTAAGGATCACCTTTATTGTGCAGGTTCTTACAAAGAAGAATACTAGGCTCTCACAGGAGCTAGAGGAATGCAAGACCCAACTGCGGGCTGCTGTGGCCGCATTGCAGGAACCGAAAAAGTCCCCTGCTGGTAACAGTTACTTTAAAGAATGATGGTTACCATATAATGTGCGGCATGGATGCAGATCTAACAACAGATGTTGCAGACTAATCTAGAGAAAATCCAGAGGACCAGCATGTTATGCGACAGCTAGAGGCTGGCAAACGCGTGCTGACTGAGGTTAGGCGGGAGAAAAACAATCTCCAAGACGCCAATATTAAGCTGAGCGTGGAACTAAAAGATGTTCAGGGCCAGCTTGTAGACTCCGAGAAGGAGAATAAGTGGCTTCGACGCGGCATTTTCAGTAAGTGCTTGAACGAATCCTTTTAAAGGAGTTCGGCAAAGAAGCCGACTAACAGCGTTATGTCTGTAGGTATGCTGACGGGTCATCCCGCGGAGGAAATCCCCGGGTCTACGGGTGATCTTCTATCCGAGTTGTCACATCTGCACGAACAAGTTCGGCAGGTGATGCAGGGTGTTGCCCAGGCCTTGTGGCCGTCCGTCTCCCTGCCAGAGGGCGTTGTAGAGCTTGCGGAGAAGCTCAAGGGAGCACGGCGGCGCTTTCGATTATGGAAGATATCAGCCTGCCGATAGGGTGCTAGAGAAGCCTGGGCCATGGTGAAGATGTGGTATACCAAGGCAGACCCAAATCACATGGCCGAGGTCAGACCTGTGGGGCCCGACGGAAAAGAGATCCCCGTTAGCTTAGTTTATGGGCAAGTAGAATTAGCCGCAAAGTATTCCCAACAAGATTGTAAGCTAGACCGCCTGTTGGATGGTATAGAAGAGGAATTTAGTCAGTCTGCATGACTATGTAATGAAAGTGACATGTATAATGCCTTCTAGCTAGATTGTAGATCATTTGTCTTGGCAGACCTTTTTGCTTCAACCTCGGGACCCGATAGTCCGGAGTGTATCCGAATACCCGCATAGTTATATAAGAACCGGTGCATGCATGGAGACCAGGCGTAGGGGTCATAAGTGCTTGAACAGACAAGTGCCCAACTAGTTAGGTTGTATTACATGGGTAGTAAGAAACATCTTCCAGGGAGAATAGTTCCGTTAAGGGTTCCTGTCCCTGGGTAAGCATGCCCTAAAGTGCATGTACAGACTGGGATAGGAAACGCAGGAAAAACATCTGGGGGCGGGTATGGAAAATAACTAAAAATCATCTTTTGTTCACCGACCGAATATTCCCTTAAGAATGCTAGCTTTTGGCTTCACCCAGTCTGAGGTACACATCCGGCTGACCCGGCAGTAACAATCGCAGAGGTGCTCCCCTTATGCCCTAGCCGAATTAACGAGAATGTAGGGCATAAATACAAGAGCCAGGCAACCCAGCTTGGCCAAAACTTAAGTCATATCGATGCATATAATGGCCAAAAAGGTACATGTGGAAGCATAACACATGTGCAGGGCACGAGGCCCAAATAAATAATTAAGCTTCTGTGAAAGAAGCCCCAAGGTATGATGAGCATGGCTGGCGCATCTATAATGTGCAAGCGAGGCACAAGTTGGCCCTTGAAGGCCTAGAGAAATAATGAAAGAAAGGGAGAAAGAAAAACAAGACAGATAATGTATATGCAAAAAATGGACAAAGGTTGGGGACGAACATAGAGTCCGGTGCTAGGCGTAGAATCTTCGGAGCCTGGCCGCGTTCCATGGGTTCGGCTCGAGTCGAGTAGTCGATGCATCCCGCAGTCGGTACGCTCCACCGGTCAGAACTTGGTCAATAATGAAGGGAACTTCCCATTTGGGCTCGAGCTTGTTCTTTTTCTTATCCGACAGGCATAGAACTAGTTCGCCAATGTTATAAGTTTTGGCCCCTACTTCTCTGCTTTGGTATCTGTGAGCTAGTTGCTGATAAAATGCGGAACGGGCTTTGGCTACGTCGCACTCCTCCTCCAGGGTGTCCAGACTGTCCTGCCAATCGAGCTCGGCTTCTCTTTCATCGTACATGCGCACTCGAGGTGAGTCATGAATTATGTCACAGGGCAAGACTGCCTCTGCGCCGTACACCATAAAGAAGGGTGTATATCCGGTACTACAATTCGGCGTGGTCCGCAGCCCCCAGAGTACAGAGTCGAGCTCCTCTACCCAGTGCGTGTTAGACTCCGTTAAGGAACGCACTAATCTGGGTTTAATGCCGCTCATTATAAGACTGTTTGCTCGCTCGACTTGACCATTGGTTTGTGGGTGATAGACTGAAGCATAATCGAGCTTAATGCCCATTTTGCTGCACCAGAGTTTTACCTCATCGTCTGTGAAGTTTGTGCCGTTGTCGGTGATGATGCTGTGGGGGACGCCATAACAGTGTATGACCCCAGATATGAAGTCTATCACTGGTCCGGATTCGGCTGTTTTAACAGGTTTGGCCTCTATCCATTTGGTGAATTTATCAACCATGACCAGTAAGTATTTTCTCTTGTGGGTTCCCCCTTTAAGGGGTCCAACCATGTCAAGCCCCCAGACCGCAAAGGGCCACGTAATGGGGATTGTTTGGAGGGCGGTGGGTGGCATGTGGCTTTGATTTGCAAAGAGCTGGCAACCAGCGCAACGTTGGACCAAGTCCTGTGCATCTGCCCGGGCCGTTGGCCAATAGAATCATGTACGGAAGGCCTTGCTTACAAGAGCCCGGGCTGCGGCATGGTGACCACCGAGTCCGGCGTGGATTTCTGCCAAAAGGTTCCGCCCTTCCTCTTCGGAGATGCACCTTTGAAGGATTCCGGTAGTGCTTTTTTATACAATTCTCCCGCGTGGACCCTGTAGGCCTTAGATCGCCGCACTATGCAGTGTGCCTCATTTTGGTCCTCTGGAAGTTCCTGCCTAGTTAGGTAGGCCAGGAATGGTTCTGTCCAAGGGGCGATAATGGCCATTATTACATGGGCTGAAGGTGTTATTTCGGTGGCGGAGCCTCCGATTGTGTCAGAGTATTCGGTATCGGTCATTTTGGCCGAGTCTGGACTATTGTTACCGGTGTCCCTTTCCCATACTATGGATGGCTTGAACATCTTTTCCAGAAATATGTTGGGGGGACCGCGTCGCGTTTTGTGCCGATGCGGGCGAGGATATCCGCCGCTTGATTGTTTTCCTGAGCCACATGGTGAAATTCGAGTCCCTCGAACCGAGCTAACATTTTTAGGACGGTGTTTCGGTAGGCCGCCATTTTCGGATCCTTGGCGTCAAAGTCTCCATTTATTTGGGATATTGCAAGGTTTGAATCCCCACGCACCTCCAGGCGTTGAATGCCCATGGAGACTACCATCCGAAGACCATGCAACAGAGCTTCGTATTCGGCTGCGTTGTTGGAGTCTGTATACAATATTTGCAGTACGTACTGAACGGTATCTCCGGTTGGGGACGTCAGGACGACGCCAGCCCCTAGACCAACCAACATTTTAGAACTGTCGAAGTGCATGATCCAATTGGAGTATGCGCCGTACTCTTTAGGGAGTTCGGCCTCCGTCCATTCGGCGACAAAGTCGGCCAATACTTGTGAATTAATGGCCCGTCGAGGTTTGTATGTTATGTCAAACGGGAGGAGCTCAATGGCCCATTTAGCAATCCGGCCCGTAGCGTCACGGTTGTTTATAATATCATTAAGTGGCACTTCCGAGGCTACTGTAATCGAACACTCTTGAAAGTAGTGTCGCAGCTTCCGGGATGCCATGAATACCGCATAGGCTATCTTTTGATAATGTGGGTACCGTGATTTGCATGGAGTGAGGACAGTGGATACATAGTATACCGGCTTTTGAAGAGCAAATTTATGTTCGGCAGCTTCTCGTTCGACGACGAGCACTACGCTTACAACTTGATGAGTTGCCGCAATGTACAACAGCATTGGTTCGTCGATGTTTGGCGCGGCCAGGATTAGGTTGGTTGCCAAAATGGCCTTTATTTCTTCCAATCCGGCTGTGGCAGCGTCCGTCCACTCAAAGTGTTCGGTGCGCTGAAGGAGGCGATAAAGGGGTAAAGCCTTTTCTCCTAAGCGGGAGATAAAGTGTCTTAGAGCCGCCATGCATCCAGTTAACTTCTGGATTTGTTTGAGGTCTGTTGGGGTAGCCAACTGTGACAAAGCTTGGATTTTGGCCGGATTAGCTTCAATACCTCTACTGGAGACAATGAAACCCAGGAGCTTTCCGGCTGGTATGCCAAAAATGCATTTTTCCGGATTGAGCTTGATGCCGTATGTTCGGAGGTTGTCGAATGTGAGCCTCAAGTCGTCTACCAAAGAGTCGACGTGCTTGGTTTTGACGACCACATCGTCTACGTACGCCTCTACTGTTTTGCCGATTTGTTTCTCCAGACATGTCTGAATCATGCGCTGATATGTTGCGCCGGTGTTTTTGAGCCCAAAAGGCATTGTGTTGAAACAGAAGGGACCGTATGGTGTGATGAAAGTCGTTGCGGCTTGGTCGGACTCCGCCATCTTAATTTGGTGGTAACTAGAGTATGCATCGAGGAAACACAACGACTCGTGTCCTGCGGTGGCATCGATAATTTGATCGATGCGGAGGAGGGGGAAGGGATCCTTTGGGCAAGCTTTATTGAGGTCCTTGAAATCGACACAAAGGCGCTAGGATTTATCCTTCTTTGGTACCATCACCAAGTTTGCTAGCCAGTCCGGGTGTTTTATCTCTCTAATGAATCCGGCCTCCAATAACTTGGCTAGTTCCTCTCCCATGGCTTGTCTCTTAGGTTTAGAGAAACGCCGAAGTGCCTGCTTGACCGGCTTGAATCCCTTTAGAATATTGAGGCAGTGCTCGGCCAGCCTGCGTGGGATTTCTGGCATGTCTGAAGGGTGCCAGGCAAAAATGTCCCAGTTCTCGCGTAGGAACTCTCGTAGTGCGGCATCTACGTCAGGGTTTAATTGTGCCCTGATGGAAGCTGTTTTTGTAGGGTCTGTTGGACGGACTTGGAATTTGACTATTTCATCCGCCGGTTTAAAGGAGGTGGACTTGGATCTCTTATCGAGTAACACATCGTCCCTGTTCACCGTGGAGCGCAGCGCAGTCAGTTCCTCAGCCGCTAGGGCTTCGAATAAGGCCTCGAGGGCCAGTGCGGCTGTCTTGTTTTTGGCACGGAGTGCTATGTCCGGATCACTAGCAAGAGTGATAATTCCGTTGGGCCCGGGCATTTTGAGCTTCATGTACCCGTAATGGGGTATGGCTTGGAAGATTGTGAACGCCTCCCGCCCTAACAGGGCGTGGTAACCGCTACTGAATGGGGCCACTTGGAACGTAGTCTCTTCGGACCTATAGTTGCGTTGGCACAGCCTCCTCAACACACCGACAAGTTGGCACCACCTGCGCAGAAACCCGACATAGCTTCAATGCATGGTCAGCAGTCTGATGCCTCTGCTCCTACATCCCAGCAGTTCGTCACAACAGCACCACTAGCTCAGCGGTCCTACATAGATAAACTATCTACTAAGCAGTCTGTCGAAGCTTCACCGTCTGCTCGGTAGTCTACCTTGCAGCCAACCAGACGTTCTGTCAGAAATGCTTCAAGTACCAAGAAGGAAGTGGCCAAAAAGGCTGCACCCGAGAGGAAGCGCGGCGGGAGAGTGAAGAGGAAAGAGAACGATTGCCTCTTACTTAAAGCACTCATCGCCCAAAACGAAATTAACAGCAGGTTGTTCGAATCGGGGAGTAATATTATTTCGGATGGCATGAATGATGGAGAAGTAGAGTTGTTGCTTGCTAAAAGTAAAGCAATCGTATTTGAAGCACGCAATTATGTCCATGGTCAACCATTTCTTGTTGGCGAATACTTTGATGAGTGCAGCTCCAGTTGTCGTGAGTTACATGAATATTGCATGGATCTAATGTCAGAAGGTCATCATGGTTTGCTAGTCCACTACAACGGAGATCATTTCCGACACGATGCTGGTTCCATCAATGTGAGCTTTGAGGACTTACATCTCTTCTTCAACTTCAACATGCTCGATGCCACTCTTGTCAGATGCCTGATTTTGTAAGTAATTAACAAACTCTGATCAACTTCTCCATACAAGGTTGTAAGTGATAAACAGCTAACTGCATTTTATTCCTCTCAGGGGATTGAACACGCAGAGAAGAAAAAGGGAGAGTGTGTATTTCATAGATCCTGCATTAGCAAATGGCACAACATTAGATGGTAAGGACCTATGGGACTGGGCCATTAACACGGCTATCCGTCTCTTCGAAAACACATCCCAGCAGAATCATTTCTCTGGCCATATCATGAACGGTAAGTCAAGTAAACAACCACACATACACTGATTGTCTTTCAGATTGCGACATAATTCGTAAGTTCATGGCTTTCTTAATATGTAGCGATCACTGGATATTGGTATTCATTGTTCCAAATAAGAACACATTTTACTACATGGATTCTCTTAGAGAGTCAACAAATGCTCAGGATCTGACGCATCTTCAGCAATTCCTAGATAGGTATTCAACTCTATGATGTTGAAATTAATTTGCATTCATATCTGGTTCAATAATTGATGTTGGCACAATTCATCTTCATTTGCAGTGTGCTCGCATTGTGGAAAACTAAACCAGGGAACCTGTTCAAGAGGGAACTACCTTTGCAGCACGGGGTCGTTTCTCCGGTAACACACCAAAATCCGTTATTTTTGGAAAATTTATCCAATAGTCTGCAAATATCTTTTCTTACGCTAGTCAAATGTTCAAGCTTCTAAATAAACATGTTTATATTTTTCTCCAAAGAAAAAATAATACATCTAACACCGGTTAGGTTGTTCCTAACAGGATAAATACACGACTAATTCTATACAAAAAATTTCAGTGTCCTCAGCAACAAGAAGGGACCAACCTTTGTGGATTTTATGTTTGCACACACATGATCTCCATCTGCAAATCTGCTGATAGTTGTGATGATGCTCGCGAATTAGTACCAGTAAGTCTATCTTAATTAATATCTTCTACTCCACTCATATGGCACATTTTGATCTTAAAAATAATGCAGCTCATCTTAGAACCGAGGACCCCTGAACCGCTCCCGACTGGTGAATTACTGATGGTTCAAAGATTTATCAGCGACTTCTTCCTGAATCACTACATCAATCCCACTGGTTATAATGAAGATTTCAACATGCGTTCTCCTGAAACATTAAGTAAGAGTTAGCCGCTAAACATATACGGATGGATCCATTGTTTTCCATCTGACGAGGTCTTCGTATTTCATACACTATGATTAATTATGTAATGCCTATATGTGTGGACAAATCATTCGAATTTAGCTACCATATATTCAATTGCAATTGTTGTGAAATTTGATGAATGTCCTTCATGTGGACACTATTTGTTCAATTGAATATTATGGTGAATTTTCTTTTTTGCATGCCGATTTAAAATGGGATATTTTTGTTTTAACCTAGCAATTTGTCTGCACAAGGTTCAACTAAATGAGTGTGTGTGATGCACATCAGTAAGCATACATCAATCATAGCTGAACCATCGGTGATACATAGCAGATCGCAAATGATTTGTTGTGCTACTACGTGTGCATAGGGTCACCGAAACCATTTGTGATATCACGGTGTCGCACACGAGAGCTCGGAGTAAACCGTGCCCAATGTAAAATACAATCCCAGTCGTAATTTTTTCAGGAAAAGTGTGGGATCCCAAACAAAAAGCACATGTCACTCTTGCCGCAACCATCAGCAATACACAACAAATGACAAACGGTCTGCATCACTTGTATGTGTGCGAAGGGGCTCCTGAAACGTTTGTGATAGAACATTATCGCACACGGTAACTGTTGGGAAACGTGTGCGGTGGAATCATGCATGGCAGACAGGTTCCATAGAAAACATGTGTGCGATGGGGCACATATCGCACATAGTTCATATGTTGGCCCGTGTGCCTTACATATTGTTTCCCTAATTGTTCATTACGACACACCGTTTCGTTTCACCGCGTCATTAGAAACGTTTAATCACCAATCCCACACGTGAGAAAGAATTTAGTGTGTGTTGCATCGCACACGATTACACATTGCAAGGCCTCTAGATCATGGCTCCATATCTCCGACGGTTTCTGGGTCGTGCGGGAAGAACCCCCTATCACCCACACTCACTTGGCGACAGTTCCAAATGTCGTCGCGGAAAGGGCTTAAAAACCGTGTGTATAGCACAGACGCGTACCAGTGACCCAATAGTTTCATTAGGGTATCCAATGAAGACGCACTTCTCCGGTTTGGATTCGAGCTTATCAGGCTGAAGCCTTTTGACATAAGTGTCGCATTGCTACCTCTTGAGCTTGCGTTGGTTTTCCCTTGAAGGAAAGGGTGATGCAGCAAAGTAGTGTAAGTATTTCCCTCAGTTTTGAGAACCAAGGTATCAATCTAGTAGGAGATAACACAACAAACCACCGAATACCTGCATAAACAAACACCAACGCGACAAAGGGGTTGTCAATCCCTTCACTATTATTCTCAAAGTGAGATCTGATTGAGATGGATAAACGATAAAGTAATATTTTTGGTATTTTTGGTTTATGGAATGGAAAGTAAAAGATTTCAAAGTAAGGAAACAACGACAGAAATTAGCAAGTTAACGGGAAACTAATATGTTGTAAAATAGACCCGGGGGCCATAGGTTTCACTAGTGGCTTCTTTCAAGAAAGGAATTATTACAGTGGGTGAACAAATTATTGTCGAGCAATTGATAGAAAAGCGCAAATTTATGAAGATATCTAAGGCAATGATCGTGAATATAGGCGTCACGTCCGTGTCAAGTAGACCGAAACGATTCTGCATCTACTACTATTACTCCACACATCGACCGACTCCTGCGTGCATCTAGAGTATTAAGTTCATAAGAATAGAGTAACGCATTAATTAAGATGACATGATGTAGCGGGATTAACTCAAGCAATATGATGAAAATCCCATCTTGTTATCCTCGATGGCAACAATACAATACGTTCCTTGCTGCCCCTACTGTCACTAGGAAAGGACACCGCAAAATTGAACCCAAAGCTAAGCACTTCTCCCATTGCAAGAAAAACCAATCTAGTTGGCCAAACCAAATTGATAGTTCGAAGAGACTTGCAAAGATATAAAATCATGCATATAAGAATTCAGAGGAGATTCAAATAATATTCATAGATAAGCTGATCATAAATCCACAATTCATCAGATCTCAGCAAATACACCGCAAAAGAGTATTACATCGAATAGATATCCAAGAACATCGAGGAGAACATTGTATTGAGAATCAAAGAGAGAGAAGAAGCCATCTAGATACTAGCTATGGACCCGTAGGTCTGAGGGAAACTACTCACGCTTCATCAGAGAGGCAATGGTGTTGATGTAGAAGTTGATACGTCTCCAACGTATCGATAATTTTTTATTGTTCCATGCTATTATATTATCTATTTTAGATGTTTAATGGGCTTTATTAAAGTGTTTTATATTATTTTTGGGACTAACCTATTAACCGAAAGCCCAGTGCAAATTGCTGTTCTTTTGCCTATTTCAGTGTTTCGTAGAAAAGGAATATCAAACGGAATCCAAACGGAATGAAACCTTCGCGAGGATTGTTTTTGGAACAAACGTGATCTAGGAGACTTGGAGTGGACGTCAAGGAAGCAGCGAGGCGGCCACGAGGTAGGGCGGCGTGCCCAGGGGGCCAGGCGCGCCACCCACCCTCGTGGGCCCCTCACAGCTCCACCGACCTACTTCTTTTGCCTATATATACTCTTATACCCTGAAACCTTCAGGGAGAGCAACGAAACACCTTTTCCACCGCCGCAACCTTCTGTACCCATGAGATCCCATCTTGGGGCCTTTTCCGGCGATCTTTCGGAGGGGGATTCGATCACGAAGGGCTTCTACATCAACACCATAGCCTCTCCGATGATGTGTGAGTAGTTTACCACAGACCTTCAGGTCCATAGTTATTAGCTAGATGGCTTCTTCTCTCTCTTTGTATCTCAATACAAAGTTCTCCTCGATCTTCTTGGAGATATATTTGATGTAACTCTTTTTGCGGTGTGTTTGGCGAGATCCAATGAATTGTGGGTTTATGAACTTGATTATCTATGAATTTTATTTGATTCTTCTCTGAATTCTTATATGCATGATTTGATATCTTTGCAAGTCTCTTCGAATTATCGGTTTAGTTTGGCCTACTAGATTGATCTTTCTTGCAATGGGAGAAGTGCTTAGCTTTGGGTTCAATCTTGCGGTGCTCGACCCCAGTGACAGAAAGGGAAACGACACGTATTGTATTGTTGCCATCGAGGATAAAAATATGGGGTTTATATCATATTGCTTGACTTTTATCCCTCTACATCATGCCATCTTGCCTAATGCGTTACTCCGTTCTTATGAACTTAATACTCTAGATGCATGCTGGATAGCGGTCGATGTGTGGAGTAATAGTAGTAGTTGCAGAATCATTTCGGTCTTCTTGACACGGATGTGATGCCTATATGCATGATGATTGCCTTAGATATCATCATAACTATGCGCTTTTCTATTAATTGCTCGGTAGTAATTTGTTCAGCCACCGTAATACATGCTATCTTGAGAGAAGCCACTAGTGAAACCTATGGCCCCCGGATCTACTTTACATCATATAAGTTTCCAATCTTCAATTCTAGTTTACTATTTATTTTGCAATCTTTATTTTCCAATCTATACCACAAAAATACCAAAAATATTTATCTTATTATCCCTATCAGATCTCACTTTCGTAAGTGACTGTGAAGGGATTGACAACCCCTTTATCGCATTGGTTGTGAGGATCTTGTTTGTTTGTGCAGGTACTAGGTGACTTGCGTGTAGTTTCCTACTGGATTGATACCTTGGTTCTCAAAAACTGAGGGAAATACTTACGCTACTTTGCAGCATCACCCTTTCCTCTTCAAGGGAAAACCAACGCATGCTCAAGAGGTAGCAAGAAGGATTTCTGGCACCGTTGCTGGGGAGATCTACACACAAGTCAAGACTTACCAAGTACCCATCACAAACTCTTATCCCTCGCATTACATTATTTGCCATTTGCCTCTCATTTTTCCTCTCCCCCACTTCACCTTTGCCTTTTCTTTGCCTTCTTCCCGTGTGTATCTTTGTTTGTGTTTCCATGTGCCTTCCATTTGCTTGCATCTTTGCTTGCTAAAATTCTATTGATATGGATCCACTTAAAGTGTTCTACTTGGATCATCCTCGATCCTTATGCGCTCGCGCTGAAACCCCAACTAGCCTAGTTGATGGAAATCTTTAGATGAGCATGCTCATTTTGTGCGTCACCGTTTGTCTGAAAAAGGGAGACTCTTATGGATCAAATAAACAGATTGTTGTGTTATGCTTGGAATCTTTGTGGAATTTATGATTTTACTTGTTGCTCTAAGAACCCTAAAAAACACCTCCCCTACCTATGTGAGTTTAATGATAATGAAATCTTATCTTCTTATGCAAAGGGTGTTTATAGTTACTACGATATCGAACAAATTGAAGAATTTGTTGCTTTTAAGGGTGCTTATAAGTTGCTTCTTTGATTGAAAAGTATGATATTACTCTCTATGAATCTGAAAATTTTGACATACTTAAATATTGCTATGAAAACTATGCTCATAATGTCTATGTCAAAGAATTTATTGAACGAATGGCCGCTACTTTAGAAGAAAATAATGATATGCATGAATCTATAGATAATTATGATTCTGATGATTTGATTGAAATATTCCTTGGTGAACATGATGCTTGCTACTCTTGTGGCCATGATGCCAATATTTATGAAGATGAGTTTGCTATAGTTCCTTATGTTAAACATGAGATCGTCGCTATTGCACCCATACTTGATAGTTTTTTCGATGAATAGCATGATTGTAATGATGCTATTATAAATTCTATTAATGTCAATTGTGCTAATAATATGCAAAACCCTAAGCTTGGGGATGCTAATTTTTCTATGTCTACTACTTGTTCCAATGATCATGATTGGGGTGATTCTTCTTATGATCTTGAAAATTTATTTACGCCCCATGATGAATATGAGATTGATAATAATGTTTGCAATAATATTGAAAGTGGGTTTGGAAGAGTGTCAACTTTAGATCCCACATATTTGGAGAATGTTCAATCTTATGAAGTTTTTGATAAAAGTGGGTTTGGAGAGGTCATGACTTTAGTTAATGTTAATCCCACTATTTTGGAAGAGTGTCAACTTTGCATACATGTGGATCCTATTAAGAATATGTTTTGTGATAGCTATATTGTTGAATTTGCCTATGATCCTACATGTAATTATTATGAGAGCGGAAAATGTGGTTGTAGAAATTTTCATGTTACTAAATTACCTATCGTTATGTTGAGATTGCTATTGTTTCTTTCCGCTTCCTTGCATATGCTAGTTTCTGCTTGCCTTGATAATTCGTTTGCCTATAAGATGCCTATGCATAGGAAGTATGTTAGACTTAGATGTGTTTGTCAAGTGTTTTATGATTCTCTCTTTGTGCTTCAATTCTTGTCTTTCATGTGAGAATCATTGAAATCTCTTATGCCTAGCTAGGGGCGTTAAACAATAGTGCTTGTTGGGAGGCAACCCAATTTTATTTTTGTTCATTGCTTTTTGTTCCTGTTTAGTAATAAATCAATCATCTATCCTCTGTTATGATTGTGTTTCTTATGTTTTAATTAGTGTTTGTGCCAAGTAAACCCTTTAGGATCTTCTTGGATGATTGTTGCTTGATCCTGCTGGAAAAAAACCAGAAAGTATGCGCTCACGAGAATAATTTTCATTTTTACCATAGGGCGATAAAATACCAATTACAACTGAAGTAGATCAATATAAAAATTATTTAGGTCTTCCTAATAAGGTATAATTTTTCTATTTACATAAGTATTCGAAACCTAGAGATTACTACAGACTGTTCTGTTTTTGACAGATTCTATTTTTCGTGTGTTTTTTGCTTATTTTGATGAATCTATGGCTCGTATCGGGGGGTATGAACCATAGATAAGTTGGAATACATTAAGTTTAACACCAATATAAATAAATAATGAGTTTATTATAGTACCTTAAAGTGGTGATTTGTTTTCTTATACTAACGGAGCTCATGAGATTTTCTGTTGAGTTTTGTGTTGTGAAGTTTTCAAGTTTTTGTGTAAAGATTTGATAGATTTTGGAACAAGCAGTGGCAAGAGCCTAAGCTTGGGGATGCCCAAGGCACCCCAAGGTAAAATCCAAGGACAACCAAAATCCTAATCTTGGGGATGCCCCGAAAGGCATCCCCTCTTTCGTCTTCATCTATCGGTAACTTCACTTTAGGCTATATTTTTATTCACCACATGATATGTGTTTTGCTTGGAGTGTCTTGTCTGATTTGAGTCTTTTATTTTTAGGTTACCACAATCATCCTTACTGTACACACATTTTGGGAGAGACACACATGAATCGGAATTTATTAGAATACTCTATGTGCTTCACTTATATCTTTTGAGCTAGCCAATTTTGCTCTAGTGCTTCACTTATATTTTTTAGAGCACAATGGTGGTTTTATTTTGTACAGATTATTGATCTCTCATGCTTCACTTATATTATTTTGAGAGTCTTTTAGAATAGCATGGTAATTTGCTTTAGTCCTAATATGATAGGCATTCAAGATGGGTATGATAAAAACTTTCATATAGAGTGCATTGAATACTATGATTCTTGATAGATGTTTTGAGATATAAATGTGGTAATGTTAGGGTCATGCTAGTTGGGTAATTGTGAAATCGAGAAATACTTGTGTTAAAGTTGGCGATTCCCGTATCATGCACGTATGGTAAACGTTGTGTGACAAATTTGAAGCATGGGGTGTTCTTTGAGTGCTCTCCTTATGAGTGGCGGTCGGGGACGAGCGATGGTCTTTTCCTACCAATCTATCCCTCTAGGGGCATGCGTAGTAGTACTTTGCTTCGAGGGCTAATAAACTTTTGCAATAAGTATATGAGTTCTTTATGACTAATGTGAGTCCATGGATCATACCATTCTTACCTTTCCGCAATTTTCTAGCCTCTACGGTGCCGTGCATTGCCCTTTCTCACCTCGCGGGTTGGTGCAAACTTCGCCGGTGCATCCAAACCCCGTGATGTGATACGCTCTATCTGTTGGGGAACATAGTAATTTCAAAATTTTCCTACGCACACGCAAGATCATGGTGATGCATAGCAATGAGAGGGGAGAGTGTTGTCTACGTACCCTCGTAGACTGGAAGCGGAAGCGTTATGACAACGCGGTTGATGTAGTCGTACGTCTTCACGGCCCGACCGATCAAGCACCGAAACTACGGCACCTCCGAGTTTTAGCACACGTTCAGCTCGATGACGATCCCCGGACTCCGATCCAGCAAAGTGTCGGGGAAGAGTTCCGTCAGCACGACGGTGTGGTGACGATCTTGATGTTCTACCGTCGCAGGGCTTCGCCTAAGCACTGCAACAATATTATCGAGGACTATGGTGGAAGGGGGCACCGCACATGGCTAAGAAAACGATCACGAGGATCAACTTGTGTGTCTATGGGGTGCCCCCTGCCCCCGTATATAAAGGAGTGGAGGAGGGGAGGGTCAGCCCTCTCTATGGCGCGCCCTAGGGGAGTCCTACTCCCACCGGGAGTAGGATTCTCCCTTTCCTAGTCCAACTAGAAGTCCTTCCAAGTAGTAGGAGTAGGAGACAAGGAAGGGGAAGAGGGAAGAGAAGGAAGGAGGGGGCGCCGCCCTTCCCCCATAGTCCAATTCGGACTAGTCAATGGGGGGTGCGTGGCCTGCCTCTCCCTCTCCCCTAAAGCCCAATAAGGCCCATATACATCTTCCCCCGTATTCCCGTAACTCCCCGGTACTCCTAAAAATACCCGAACCACTCGGAACCTTTACGATGTCCGAATATAGTCGTCCAATATATCGATCTTTATGTCTCGACCATTTCGAAACTCCTTGTCATGTCCCCGATCTCATCCGGGACTCCGAACTCCTTCGGTACATCAAAACTCATACACTCATAATATAACTGTCATCAAAACCTTAAGCGTGCAGACCCTACGGGTTCGAGAACAATGTAGACATGACCGAGACACGTCTCCGGTCAATAACCAATAGCGGAACCTGGATGCTCATATTGGCTCCTACATATTCTACGAAGATCTTTATCGGTCAGACTGCATAACAACATACGTTGTTCCCTTTGTCATCGGTATGTTACTTGCCCGAGATTCGATCGTCGGTATCTCAATACCTAGTTCAATCTCGTTACCGGCAAGTCTCTTTACTCGTTCCATAATACATCATCTCGCAACTAACTCATTAGTTGCAATGCTTGCAAGGCTTATGTGATGTGCATTACCGAGAGGGCCCAGAGATACCTCTCCGACAATCGGAGTGACAAATCCTAATCTTGAAATACGCCAACCCAACATGTACCTTTGGAGACACCTGTAGAGCTCCTTTATAATCACCCAGTTACGTTGTGACGTTTGGTAGCACACAAAGTGTTCCTCCAGTAAACGGGAGTTACATAATCTCATAGTCATAGGAACATGTATAAGTCATGAAGAAAGCAATAGCAACATACTAAACGATCGAGTGCTAAGCTAACGGAATGGGTCAAGTCAATCACATCATTATCCTAATGATGTGATCCCGTTAATCAAATAACAACTCTTTGTCTATGGTTAGGAAACATAACCATCTTTGATTAATGAGCTAGTCAAGTAGAGGCATACTGGTGACACTTTGTTTGTCTATGTATTCACACATGTATTATGTTTCTAGTTAATACAATTTTAGCATGAATAATAAAAATTTATCATGAAATAAGGAAATAAATAATAACTTTATTATTGCCTCTAGGGCATATTTCCTTCAGTCTCCCACTTGCACTAGAGTCAATTATCTAGTTCACATTGCCATGTGATTTAACACCAATTGTTCACATCATCATGTGATTAACACCCATAGTTCACATCGTTATGTGACCAACACTCAAAGGGTTTACTAGAGTCAATAATCTAGTTCACATCGCTATGTGATTAACACCCAAAGAGTACTAATGTGTGATCATGTTTTGCCTGTGAGAGAAGTTTAGTCAACGGGTCTGCCATATTCAGATCCGTATGTATTTTGCAAATTTCTATGTCAACAATGCTCTGCACGGAGCTACTATAGCTAATTGCTCCCACTTTCAATATGTATCTAGATTGAGACTTAGAGTCATCTAGATCAGTGTCAAAATTTGCATCGATGTAACCCTTTACGACGAACCTTTTTGTCATGTCCATAATCGAGAAACATATCCTTATTCCACTAAGGATAATTTTGACCGCTGTCCAGTGATCTACTCCTAGATCACTATTGTACTCCCTTGCCAAAATTAGTGTAAGGTATACAATAGATCTGGTACACGGCATGGCATACTTTATAGAACATATGGCTGAGGCATAGGGAATAACTTTGATTCTCTTTCTATCTTCTTCTGTGGTCAGGTTTTTGAGTCTTGCTCAACTTCACACCTTGTAACACAGGCAAGAATCCTTTCTTTGCTTGATCCATTTTGAACTTCTTCAAAACTTTGTCAAGGTATGTGCTTTGTGAAAGTCCAATTAAGCGTCTTGATCTATCTCTATAGATCTTAATGCCCAATATGTAAGCAGCTTCACCGTGGTATTGAAAAACTCTTATTCAAGTATCCTTTTATGCTATCCAGAAATTCTATATCATTTCCGATTAGCAATATGTCATCCACATATAATATCAGAAATGCTACAGAGCTCCCACTCACTTTCTTATAAATACAGGCTTCTCCAAAAGTTTGTACAAACCCAAATGCTTTGATCACACTATTAAAGCGTTTATTCCTACACCGAGAGGCTTGCACCAGTCCATAAATGGATCGCTGGAGCTTGCACACTTTGTTAGCTCCTTTTGGATCGACAAAACCTTCCGGCTGCATCATATACAACTCTTCTTCCAGAAATCCATTCAGGAATGCAGTTTTGACATCCATCTACCAAATTTCATAATCATAAAATGCGGCAATTGCTAACATGATTCGGACAGACTTAAGCATCACTACGGGTGAGAAGGTCTCATCATAGTCAATCCCTTGAACTTGTCGAAAACCTTTTGTGACAAGTCGAGCTTTGTAGATAGTAACATTACCGTCAGCGTCAGTCTTCTTCTTGAAGATCCATTTATTCTCAATTGCTTGCCGATCATTGGGAAAGTCAACCAAAGTCCACACTTTGTTCTCATACATGGATCCCATCTCAGATTTCATGGCTTCAAGCCATTTTGCCGAATCTGGGCTCACCATCACTTCTTCATAGTTCGTAGGTTCATCATGATCTAGTAGCATGACTTCCAGAACAAGATTACCGTACCACTCTGCTGCGGATCTTACTCTGGTTGATCTACGAGGTTCAGTAGTAACTTGTTCTAAAGTTTCATGATCATCATCATTAGCTTCCTCACTAATTGGTGTAGGTGTCACAGAAACCGGTTTCTGTGATGTACTACTTTCCAATAAGGGAGCAGGTACAGTTACCTCATCAAGTTCTACTTTCCTCCCACTCACTTCTTTCGAGAGAAACTCCTTCTCTAGAAAGGATCCATTCTTAGCAACGAATGTCTTGCCTTCGGATCTGTGATAGAAGGTGTACCCAACTGTCTTCTTTGGGTATCCTATGAAGACACATTTATACGATTTGGGTTTGAGCTTATCAGGATGAAACTTTTCCTTATAAGCATTGCAACCCCAAACTTTAGGAAACGACAACTTTGGTTTCTTGCCAAACCATAGTTCATACAGTGTGGTCTCAACGGATTTAGATGGTGCCCTTTTTTAACGTGAATGCAGCTGTCTCTAATGCATAACCCCAAAACTATAGTGGTAAATCGGTAATAAACATCATAGATTGCACTATATCCAGTAAAGTACGGTTATGACATTCGGACACACCATTACACTATGGTGTTCCAGGTGGCGTAAGTAGTGAAACTATTTCACATTGTTTTAACTGAAGGACAAACTCGCAACTCAAATATTTACCTCTGCAATCATATCGTAGAAACTTTTATTTTGTTGTTACGATGATTCTCCACTTCTCTCTGAAATTCTTTGAACTTTCCAAATGTTTCAAAATTGTGTTTCATCAAGTAGATATACCCATATCTGCTCAAATCATGTGTGAAGGTAAGAAAATAATGATACCCGCCGTGAGCCTCAACACTCATCGGATCACATACATCAGTATGTATTATTTCCAATAAGTCAGCTGCTCGCTCCATTGTTCCGGAGAATGGAGTCTTAGTCATCTTGCCCATAAGGCATGGTTCGCAAGCATCAAGTGATTCATAATCAAGTGATTCCAAAATCCCATCAGCATGGAGTTTCTTCATGCGCTTTACACCAATATGACCTAAACGGCAGTGCCACAAATAAGTTGCTCTATCATTATTAACTTTGCATCTTTTGTCTTCAATATTATGAATATGTGTATCACTACGATCGAGATCCAATGAACCATTTTCATTGGGTGTGTAACCATATAAGGTTTTATTCATGTAAACAGAACAACAATTATTCTCTAAGTTAAATGAATAACCGTATTGCAATAAACATGATCAAATCATATTCATGCTCAACGCAAACACCAAATAACACTTATTTAGGTTCAACGCTAATCACGAAAGTATAGGGAGTGTGCGATGATGATCATATCAATCTTGGAACTACTTCCAACACACATCGTCACTTCACCCTTAACTAGTATCTGTTCATTCCGCAACTCCTGTTTTAAGTTACTACTCTTAGCAACTGAACCAGTATAAAATACCGAGGGGTTGCTATGAACACTAGTAAAATACACATCAATAATCTGTATATCAAATATACCTTTCTTCACTTTGCCATCCTTCTTATCCGCCAAATACTTGGGGTAGTTCCGCTTCCAGTGACCAGTTCCTTTGTAGTAGATGCACTTAGTCTCAGGCTTAGGTCCAGACTTGGGCTTCTTCACTTGAGCAGCAACTCGCTTGCCGTTCTTCTTGAAGTTCCCTTTCTTCCCTTTGCCCTTTTTCTTGAAACTAGTGGTCTTGTCAACCATCAACACTTGATGTTTTTCTTGATTTCTACCTTCATCGATTTCAGCATTATGAAGAGCTTGGGAATCGTTTCCGTTATCCCTTGCATATCATAGTTCATCACGAAGTTCTACTAACTTGGTGATGGTGACTAGAGAATTCTGTCAATCACTGTTTTATCTGGAAGATTAACTCCCACTTGATTCAAGTGATTGTAGTACCCACACAATCTGAGCACATGCTCACTAGTTGAGCGATTCTCCTGCATCTTTTAGCTATAGAACTTGTTGGAGACTTCATATCTCTCAACTCGGGTATTTGCTTGAAATATTAACTTCAACTCCTGGAACATCTCATATGGTCCATGACGTTCAAAATGTCTTTGAAGTCCCGATTCTAAGCTCTTAAGCATGGTGCACTAAACTATCAAGTAGTCATCATATTGAGCTAGCCAAACGTTCATAACGTCTGCATCTGCTCCTGCAATAGGTCTATCACCTAGTGGTGCATCAAGGACATAATTCTTCTGTGCAGCAATGAGGGTAAACCTCAGATCACGGATCCATTCCGCATCATTGCTACTAATATCTTTCAACACAATTTTCTCTAGGAACATATCAAAATAAACATTTGAAAGCAACAACGCGAGCTATTGATCTACAACATAATTTGCAAAATACTACCAGGACTAAGTTCATAATAAATTTAAGTTCAATTAATCATATTACTTAAGAACTCCCACCTAGATAGACATCCCTCTAATCCTATAAGTGATCACGTGATCCAAAACAACTAAACCATGTCCGATCATCACATGAGATGGAGTAGTTTCATTGGTGAACATCACTATGTTGATCATATCTACTATATGATTCACGCTCGACCTTTCGGTCTCCGTGTTCCGAGGCCATATCTGTATATGCTTGGCTCGTCAAGTATAACCTGAGTATTCCGCGTGTGAAACTGTTTTGCACCCGTTGTATTTGAACGTAGAGCCTATCACACCCGATCATCACGTGGTGTCTCAGCACGAAGAACTTTCGCAACAGTGCATACTCAGGGAGAACACTTCTTGATAATTAGTGAGAGATCATCTTATAAAGCTACTGTTAAACTAAGCAAAATAAGATGTATAAAAGATAAACATCATATGCAATCAAAATATGTGACATGATATGGCCATGATCATCTTGCGCCTTTGATCTCCATCTCCAAAGTACTGTCATGATCTCTATCGTCACCGGCATGACACCATGATCTCCATCATCTTGATCTATATCAATGTGTCGTTACATGGTCATCTCGCCAACAATTGCTCTTGCAACTATTGCTATCGCATAGCGATAAAGTAAAGCAATTATTTGGCGCTTGCATCTTATGCAATAGAGAGACAACCATAAGGATTTTGCCAGTTGCCGATAACTTCAACAAAACATGATCATCTCATACAACAACTTATATCTCATCACGTCTTGACCATATCACATCACAACATGCCCTGCAAAAACAAGTTAGGCGTCCTCTACTTTGTTGTTGCAAGTTTTACGTGGCTGCTACGGGCTTAGCAAGAACCAATCTTACCTACGCATCAAAACCACAATGATAGTTTGTCAAGTTGGTGTTGTTTTAACCTTCGGAAGGACCGGGCGTAGCCACACTCGGTTCAACTAAAGTTGGAGAAACAGACACCCGCCAGCCACCTGTGTGCAAAGCACGTCGGTAGACCAGTCTCGCGTAAGCGTACGCGTAATGTCGGTCCGGGCCGCTTCATCCAACAATACTGCCGAACCAAAGTATGACATGCTGGCAAGCAGTATGACTTATATCGCCCACAACTCACTTGTATTCTACTCGTGCATATAACATCAACACATAAAACCTAGGCTCGGATGCCACTGTTGGGGAACGTAGTAATTTCAAAATTTTCCTACGCACACGCAAGATCATGGTGATGCATAGCAACGAGAGGGGAGAGTGTTGTCTACGTACCCTCGTAGACCGGAAGCGGAAGCGTTATGACAACGCGGTTGATGTAGTCGTACGTCTTCACGGCCCGACCGATCAAGCACCGAAACTACGGCACCTCCGAGTTTTAGCACACGTTCAGCTCGATGACGATCCCCAGACTCTGATCCAGCAAAGTGTCGCGGAAGAGTTCCGTCAGCACGACGGTGTGGTGACGATCTTGATGTTGTACCGTCGCAGGGCTTCGCCTAAGCACTGCTACAATATTATCGAGGACTATGGTGGAAGGGGGCACCGCACACGGCTAAGAAAACGATCACGAGGATCAACTTATGTGTCTATGGGGTGCCCCCTGCCCCCGTATATAAAGGAGTGGAGGAGGGGAGGGCCGGCCCTCTCTATGGCGCGCCCTAGGGGAGTCCTACTCCCACCGAGTGTAGGATTCCCCCTTTCCTAGTCCAACTAGGAGTCCTTCCAAGTAGTAGGAGTAGGAGACAAGGAAGGGGAAGAGGGAAGAGAAGGAAGGAGGGGGCGCCGTCCTTCCCCCTAGTCCAATTCGGACTAGTCAATGGGGGCGCGCGGCCTGCCTCTCCCTCTCCCCTAAAGCCCAATAAGGCCCATATACTTCTTCCCCCGTATTCCCGTAACTCCCCGGTACTCCTAAAAATACCCGAACCACTCGGAACCTTTCCGATGTCCGAATATAGTCCTCCAATATATCGATCTTTACGTCTCGACCATTTCGAGACTCCTCGTCATGTCCCCGATCTCATCCGGGACTCCGAACTCCTTCGGTACATCAAAACTCATAAACTCATAATATAACTGTCATCGAAACCTTAAGCATGCGGACCCTACGGGTTCGAGAACAATGTAGACATGACCGAGACACGTCTCCGGTCAATAACCAATAGCGGAACCTGGATGCTCATATTGGCTCCTACATATTCTACGAAGATCTTTATCGGTCAGACCGCATAACAACATACGTTGTTCGCCTTGTCATCGGTATGTTACTTGCCCGAGATTCGATCGTCGGTATCTCAATACCTAGTTCAATCTCATTACTGGCAAGTCTCTTTACTCGTTCCGTAATACATCATCACGCAACTAACTCATTAGTTGCAATGCTTGCAAGGCTTATGTGATGTGCATTACCAAGAGGGCCTAGAGATACCTCTCCGACAATCGGAGTGACAAATCCTAATCTCGAAATACGCCAACCCAACATGTACCTTTGGAGACACCTGTAGAGCTCCTTTATAATCACCCAGTTACGTTGTGACATTTGGTAGCACACAAAGTGTTCCTCCGGTAAACGGGAGTTGCATAATCTCATAGTCATAGGAACATGTATAAGTCATGAAGAAAGCAATAGCAACATACTAAACGATCGAGTGCTAAGCTAACGGAATGGGTCAAGTCAATCACATCATTCTCCTAATGATGTGATCCCGTTAATCAAATAACAACTCTTTGTCTATGGTCAGGAAACATACCCATCTTTGATTAACGAGCTAGTCAAGTAGAGGCATACTAGTGACACTCTGTTTGTCTATGTATTCACACATGTATTATGTTTCCGGTTAATACAATTCTAGCATGAATAATAAACATTTATCATGAAAAAAGGAAATAAATAATAACTTTATTATTGCCTCTAGGGCATATTTCCTTCACTATCACACATAAGCATCCTTATATCTTCCTCAAAACAGCCACCATACCTACCTATTATGGCATTTCCATAGCCATTCCGAGGTATATTGTCATGCAACTTTCCACCGTTCTGTTTATTATGACACGCTCCATCACTGTCATAATGCTTTGCATGATCATGTAGTTGACATCGTATTTGTGGCAAAGCCACTTTCATAATTCTTTCATACATGTCTCTCTTGATTCATCCCATATCCCGGTGCACCGCCGGAGGCATTCACATAGAGTCATATTTTTTGTTCTAGAATTGAGTTGTAACATTGAGTTATGAGTAAATAAAAGTGTGATGATCATCATTACTAGAGCATTGTCCCATGTGAGGAAATAAATAAATAAATAAATAAAGAGGCCAAAGAAGCCCAAACAAAAAAATGAGAGAAAAAGAGAGAACGGACAATGTTACTATCCTTTTTCCACACTTGTGCTTCAAAATAGCACCATGGTCTTTATGATAGAGAGTTTCTTATTTTGTCACTTGCATATACTAGTGGGAATTTTTCATTATAGAACTTGGCTTGTATATTCCATTGATGGGCTTCCTCAAAATGCCCTAGGTCTTCGTGAGCAAGCAAGTTGGATGCGCACCCACTTAGTTTCTTTTGATGAGCTTTCATACAATTATAGCTCTAGTGCATCCATTGCATGGCAATCCCTACTCCTCGCATTGACATCAATTGATGGGCATCTCCATAGCCCGTTGATTAGCCGCGTCAATGTGAGACTTTCTCCTTTTTTGTCTTCTCACATAACCCCCATCATCATATGCTATTCCACCTATAGTGCTATATCCACGGCTTGCGCTCATGTATTGCGTAAGGGTTGAAAAGGATGAAGCGTGTTAAAAAGTATGAACCAATTGCTCGGCTTGTCATCAGGGTTATGCATGATGGGAGCATTTTGTGTGACATAAGTGAAGCATGGCCAAACTATATGATTTTGTAGGGACAAGCTTTCTTTGGCTATGTTATTTTGATAAGACATAATTGCTTGGTTAGCATGCTTGAAGTATTACTATTTTTATGTCAATATTAAACTTTTATCTTGAGTCTTTTGGATCTAAACATTCATGCCACAATAAAGAGAATTACATTGAAAATTATGTTAGGGAGCATTCCACATCAAAAATTCTGTTTTTATCATTTACCTACGTGAGGACGAGCAGGAATTAAACTTGGGGATGCTTGATACGTCTCCAACGTATCTATAATTTTTTTATTGTTCCATGCTATTATATTATTTGTTTTGGATGTTTAATGGGCTCTATTATACCTTTTTATATTATTTTTGGGACTAACCTATTAACCGAAAGCCCAATGCAAATTGTTGGTTTTTGCCTATTTCAGTGTTTTGCAGGAAAAGAATATCAAACGGAATCCAAACGGAATGAAACCTTCGCGGGGATTGTTTTTGGAACAAACGTGATCCAGGAGACTTGGAGTGGGCATCAAGGAAGCAGCGAGGCGGCCATGAGGTAGGGCGGCGTGCCCAGGGGGGCAGGCGTGCCCCCCACCCTCGTGGGTCCCTCGTAGCTCCACCAACCTACTTCTTTCGCCTATATATACTCTTATACCCTGAAACCTTCGGGGAGAGCAACAAAACACCTTTTCCACCACCGCAACCTTCTGTACCCGTGAGATCCCATCTTGGGGCCTTTTCTGGCGATCTGCCGGAGGGGGATTCGATCACGGAGGGCTTCTACATCAACACCATAGCCTCTCCGATGATGTGTGAGTAGTTTACCACAAACCTTCAGGTCCATAGTTATTAGCTAGATGGCTTCTTCTCTCTCTTTGGATCTCAATACAAAGTTCTCCTCGATCTTCTTGGAGATCTATTCGATGTAACGCTTTTTGCGGTGTGTTTGCCAAGATCCAATGAATTGTGGGTTTATGAACTTCATTATCTATGAATATTATTTGATTTTTCTCTGAATTCTTATATGCATTGTTTGATATCTTTGCAAGTCTCTTCAAATTATCGGTTTAGTTTGGCCTACTAGATTGATCTTTCATGCAATGGGAGAAGTGCTTAGCTTTGGGTTCAATCTTGCGGTGCTCGATCCCAGTGACATAAAGGGAAACGACACGAATTGTATTGTCGCCATCGAGGATAAAAAGATGGGGTTTATATCATATTGCTTGAGTTTATCCCTCTACATCATGTCATCTTGCCTAATGAGTTACTCCGTTCTTATGAACTTAATACTCTAGGCGCATGCTGGATAGCGGTCAATGTGTGGAGTAATAGTAGTAGATGCAGAATCATTTTGGTCTACTTGACACGGACGTGATGCCTATATTCATGATCATTGCCTTAGATATCATCATAACTATGCGCTTTTCTATCAATTGCTCGGCAGTAATTTGTTCACCCACCGTAATACATGCTATTTTGAGAGAAGCCACTAGTGAAACATATGGCCCCTGGGTCTACTTTACATCATATAAGTTTCCAATCTACAATTCTAGTTTACTATTTATTTTGCAATCTTTATTTTCCAATCTATACCACAAAAATACCAAAAATATTTATCTTATTATCTCTATCAGATCTCACTTCCGTAAGTGACCGTGAAGGGATTGACAGCAACTTTATCATGTTGGCTGCGAGGTTCTTGTTTGTTTGTGCAGGTACTAGGTGACTTGCGTGTAGTCTCCTACTAGGTTGATACCTTGGTTCTCAAAAACTGAGGGAAATACTTATGCTACTTTGCTGCATCACCCTTTCCTCTTCAAGGGAAAACCAACGCATGCTCAAGAGGTAGCAAAGCCCTCCGTGACCGAATCCCCCTCCGACAAGATGCCAAAAAAGGCCCCAAGATGGGATCTCATGGGAACAGAAGGTTGCGGTGGTGGAAAAGTGGCTTCGTGGCTCCCTTGGAAGTTTTCAGGGTATAAGAGTATATATAGGAGGAAGATCTAGGTCAGGAGGCCACCGAGAGGCCCACAAGGTTGGGGGGCACGCCTGGGCATGCCCTCCACCCTTGTGGCCACCTCGTGGCTCTTCTGACTTGCACTCCATGTCTCCTGGATGTCTTCTGGTCCAAGAAAGATCATCGCAAAAGTTTTACTCCGTTTGGTATTCCTTTTATGCGAAACTCTAAAACAAGGAAAAACAAAAACTGGCACTGGGCTCTAGGTTAATAGGTTAGTCCCAAAAATCATATAAAATAGCATATTAATGCATATAAAACATCCAAAACAGATAATATAATAGCATGGAACAATCAAAAATTATAGATACGTTGGAGACGTATCAAGCATCCCCAAGCTTAATTTCTGCTCGTCCTCAAGTAGGTAAATGATAAAAATAGAATTTTTTATGTGGAATGCTACCTAACATATTTTTCCATGTAATTCTTTTTATTGTGGCATGAATGTTCATATCCGTAAGATTCAAAACAAAAGTTTAATATTGACATAAAAACAATAATACTTCAAGCATACTAACAAATAATTATGTCTTCTCGAAATAACATGGCCAAAGAAAGCTTATCCCTACAAAATCATATAGTCTGGCTATGCTCCATCTTCATCACACAAAATATTTAAATCAAGTACAACCCCGATGAAAATCCAAGCAATTGTTTCATACTTTTGACGTTCTCAAACTTTTTCAACTTTCATGCAATACATGAGCGTGAGCCATGGATATAGCATTATGGGTGGAATAGGCGGTGGTTGTGGAGAAGAAAAAAAGGAGATAGTCTCACATCAACTAGGCGTATCAATGGGCTGTGGAGATGCCCATTTATAGATATCAATGTGAGTGAGTAGGGATTTCCATGCAACACATGCACTAGAGCTATAAGTTTATGAAAGCTCAAAAATAAACTAAGTGGGTGTGCATCCAACTCGCTTGCTCATGAAGACCTAGGGCAATTTGAGGAAGCCCATCATTGGAATATACAAGACAAGTTCTATAATGAAAATTCCCACTAGTATATGAAAGTGATATCATAGGAGACTCTCTATCATGAAGATCATGGTGCTACTTTGAAGCACAAGTGTTGTAAAAGGATAGTAACATTGTCCCTTCTCTCTTTTTCTCTCATTTTTTAATTTTATTTGGGCCTTCTCTCATTTTTTGGTCTTTTTTTATTTTTCGTCCAGAGCCTCATCTTGACTTGTGGGGGAATCATAGTTTCCATCATCCTTTCCTCACTTGGGACAATGCTCTAATAATGAAGATCATCACACTTTTATTTACTTACAACTCAAAAATTACGAACTCGATACTTAGAACAAAATATGACTCTATATGAATGCCTCCGGTGGTGTACCGGGATCTGCAATGAATCAAGAGTGACATGTATAAAAAATGATGAACGTTGGCTTTGCCACAAATACGATGTCAACTACATGATCATGCAAAGCAATATGACAATGATGGATCGTGTCATAATAAACGGAGCGGTGGAAAAGTTGCATGGCAATATATATATATATATATATATATATCATAATGGCTATGGAAATGCCATAATAGGTAGGTATGGTGGCTGTTTTGAGGAAGGTATATGGTGGGTTTATGGTACCGGCGAAAGTTGTGCGGTACTAGAGAGGCTAGCAATGGCGGAAAGGTGAGAGTGTGTATAATCCATGGACTCAACATTAGTGAACTCACATACTTATAGCAAAAATCTATTAGTCATCGAAACAAAGTACTATGCGCATGCTCCTAGGGGGATAGATTGGAAAAGACCATCGCTCGTCCCCAACCGCCACTCATAAGGAAGACAATCAAAAAATAAATCATGCTCCGACTTCATCACATAACGGTTCACCATACGTGCATGCTACGGGACTCACAAACTTTGACACAAGTATTTTTCAAATTCACAACTACTTACTTGCATGACTCTAATATCACCATCTTCATATCTCAAAACAATCATAAGGAATCAAACTTCTCATAGTATTCAATGCACTTTATATGAAAGTTTTTATTATATCCTTCTTGGATGCCTATCATATTAGGACTAATTTTATAACCAAAGAAAATTACCATGTTGTTCTAAAGACTCTCAAAATAATATAAGTGAAGTACGAGTGTTCATCAATTTCTATAAAATAAAATCACCGTCGTGCTCTAAAAAGATATAAGTGAACCACTAGAGCAAAATTGCCTAGCTCAAAAGATATAAGTGAAGCACATAGAGCATTCTAATAAATCACGATTCATGCGTGTCTCTCCCAAAAGATGTGTACAGAAAGGATTATTGTGGAAAACTAAAAATCAAAGACTCAAATCATACAAGAAGCTCCAAGAAAAACACATATCATGTGGTGAATAAAAATATAGCCTCAAGTAAAGTTACCGATAGACGAAGAAGAAAGAGGGGATACCTTCCCGGGGCATCCCCAAGCTTAGGATTTTTGACATCCTGGAATATTACCTTGGGGTGCCTTGGACAACCCCAAGCTTAGGCTCTTCCCACTCCTTATTCCATAGTCCATCAAATCCTTACCCAAAACTTGAAAACTTCACAACATAAGACTCCAACAGAAAATCTCGTAAGCTCCGTTAGTATAAGAAAATAAATCACCACTTTTGGTACTATTGTGAACTCATTACTTATTTACATTGGTGTAATATATACTGTACTCCAACTTTTTCATGGTTCATACCCCCCGATACTAGCCATAGATGCATCAAAATAAGCAAACAACATGCGAAAAACAGAATCTGTCAAAAACAGAACAATCTGTAGCAATCTGGATATTTCGAATACTTCAGTAACTCCAAAATTCCTGAAAAATTAGGAAGTATTAGAAAATTTGTTTATTAATACTCTTCAAAAAGAATCAGTATTTTATCGTCCTTCTGTTAAAAATGAAAACTAATCTCCACGGCGTAAAAGTTTCTGTTTTTGACACGCAAGATATATCCATGGAGATGCATAGCAACGAGAGGGGAGAGTGTGTCTACGTACCCTCGTAGACAGTAAGTGGAAGCGTTTATTAACGCGGTTGATGTAGTCGAACTTCTTCACGATCCAACCAATCAAGTATCGAACGTACATATCTCTGCGTTCAGCACACGTTCAGCTCGGTTTACGTCCTCGCCTTCTTATTCCAGCAAGACGGGCGAAGTAGTAGGTGAGCTCTGGCAGCATGATGGCATGGTGACAATAGTGCTTATGCTATCTCCGCAGGGCTTCGTCTAAGGACTCCAAAAATATGACCGAGGGACGAAATTGTGGAGAGGGGCTCCGCACACGGCTAAGAGATTGTCGTGGTCTTGTGTGGCGCCCCCTTCCCTCATATATACGTTCGCCCGTCTTGCTATTCGTCATCCTGGGTGAGGAATAGTTATTCTTCACCCCCTCTCTATTTTGACATCAAGGCACCGTATTTTTACGTTTCGTAAATTTTTTCTTATTTCGTACATAAAAAGAGAACGTAAGAAAATATGTACTCGCCGTAAAAAATATTTTATGTTACGTAAAATTATGAATGTAAAAACATAGTGTAAAACATACATAAAATGTGATTTTTCTGATCTTATAACCTATATTTTTGCTTTTTATACCAAATTTTACGTATTGAATCAATATGCATGTAACTATTTGTATTCTAAACGTAATTTATTTAGGAAGCGATCGTAAGATTACCTCGGGTGAAGAATAACTTATTATGCACCCTGGATGATAAATAGTAACACTATATATATATAGGACAACACTATTCTAATCTCAGGATTAGAATAGTTATTTGGATCACATCCAACCCTATAAGGGCCCAACAGCTCCCTCCCGAACTTCCTGAACTTGCAGATAAAAAAAAGTAATGCCCCACGCCCACCACTTCCCCTCCCCGATCCAGCGCCTCCCCCCACCCCCCCCCCCCCCCCACGGGGCAACCGCCGCCGCCCCTGGCTCCGGCGCGCGGCCACCCCGGCCCCCACGGCTGTCCTCCGCCGCCGGCGAGCCCCCACAGATGTCCTCCGCCACGGCCACCACGCACCTTCGCCAGCCGCCGCGCTCCAGCCACCTTCTCCCACCAGCGCAGCCTCCCACCATCTTCCACGGCCACCGCGCCTCCCCAGGACCTCCACCCGCCGCCGACGTAGTTCCCCATCGCCTCCGTCCACTGCCGCCACCGTGGATCCCCGTCTTCACCGTGGCTCCCCAACACCACCACCCGAGCAACCGGTGCGGTCCAGGATCCCGCGCCGCCGCCGCCCTCCATGGACACAAATCCGGTAACCAAGGCCGTCCACGGGTGCGGATCCGCCCAGAGCCAGCAAGCCCCGCCCTCCCAATCCCCCTATCTGCCTCCCCCTGCAGCGTGCTCTCTTTCCCAGGCGTGCGTCTAGCGTGAACTTCCTGCTACGCCGCCGCGACCTTCCCTCCCTTCCGGCACGGCCTGCCCTTTGGTCCGGGGTCGCCGTCCTACTCCTCCTCCACAGCTCCATCCCCACCCTCCCTCCCCCGAACAACTTCCTCCTGCCTACTCACTCCATCTTCCTCCTTCTCTCTTCTCCCCACTTCCTCCTCCCATCTCGTCTGATGGTCAATTTTTTTCCAGAAAAATTGATCATGTTGCTCCCTGTAATGTTCAAAGCTTCGTGATTTCTTTGGGATTTGCTACACTGTAATTTGACCAGAGGTTTGCATATGTTCAGATGAGAGGTTGCACACACAAAAAGGGAAAATTTTGGGTGTAGAAATTGACACTAGTTTTACCCTGACTTGTGTTTCTTATTTTGTTTATGTGAGAAAACAAAATTGTGTTTTAGAAGTTCATTTATTATTTCCCCAAAAGTTCATATATTACTACATGTATGTATTTTTACATTTCACAACACCAACATTAGAATTTTGAAGAAAAAACCGTGTAGAAGTTCATGTACAAAAATTAATGAACCTCCCTACGCCGATGGGACGTGACTCACACCCACAACTCCGTCTGCACTGCTCCTAAGTGCCTCGACCAGCGTAATGTGTGTACTAGAGTGTTGTGCATACTACGAATTGGTGTACCATGTACGTGTATTCTTGTGTGTAATTTTTTTCTTTTCAAAAGCATGTGAAGTTCATGTTTCAAAAAAATTCGAAGTTCGGAGGTATAACATATAGATGAATTTCATCCAAAAAAAAGAATTGCCTAGGCCATTTCACCAAGAACAAAAAATGCATAAAAAGTGTCACACGAAAAATAAAAAAGTCACAATAATATACAATATATTAAGTTCTTAGAAAGTAGAGAATTCTTTTTTTAGTAACTTTAGTTGTTTCTTAAAAAAGGGACTCTAAGAAGTTCAGATTTAGAAAACTAAGCAGTTCAAGGTGAAAACTACGGGAAGTATAACTAGTACAGGAAATGCGTTTTAGATAGGAATATAAGAATAGAAAATAAAAAGCTTAGAAAGTTTGTTGCAAGAAGTTCACGTGCTCCTCATGGTGAAGTTCAAGATCTCTAGTGCGGGACGTCCAACCTTCAATTACATGTAAAAAACAGGCAAAAAACAACGTTGTTTTTTCCATTTTTAAAACTACTCTCAAACGACAAAGAATTGTAATGTCTGTCTATATGAAAATGATGCTCCTATTCATAAGCTTTCCAACGGTATATTATATGTTACATTCCGATGTACAGTTTAAAAGTTTCATGTATACCAATTAAAACATGTTTTTGTGTAATGAAAATATTATTTTGAACCGTCACAAGTATGAAAAAGTGATAAACGCGGGAAAGTTGCGTGTTTTCAACAGCTTTTCATTGATATATCATTTGCTCAATTCTGGTAAGTGGTTGGGGAGTTACGGGTAAAAAAATAACACGTGAAAAATAGAGTGAAGTTCAAAAAGAACTGATCCAGAAGTTCAATCTCTTCACAAAGTGCTTTTTCAGAGACACTGTTATTTTGATGAAGGCAGAACGTGTGATCTCAGAAGTTTAGATCGATAACTGCCAGAAGTTCACGTAGTACATGGTGTGCATTTAGTATTAAAAAGAATGAAAATGCAAAGCCTAAAGTTTTCTTGCTAGAAGTTCAAGTGCTCGGCCGGGGAAAGTTCAAAAATTCTTGTGATAGAGGTGAAAACAACACAGAAGTTCAACTACTGCAAACGAAAATATGTCACAGAGTTCAACGTGAAAACAGCAAGAAGTTCACCTACTACACTGAATAAATTTCAGATGAAAAACTTTTAAAATCGCCGCGAGTATGAAAAAATGATCAACACGGGAAAGTTGTGTGTTTACAGCAGCTTTCCATCGGTATATCACCCGTTCAATTCCCGTGAGTGAGATGGAGAGCTACGAGAAGTGGATGAAGATCTACGAGCAAAAAAATCACGTGAAAAACAGAGTGAAGTTCAGGTACACGCGCCGAGAAGTTCAGGTTCTTCACGTGGTGCATTTTTGAAGAATCTGTTTCGCGATATAGGCAGAACGCATGATCCCGCCGTTTTCAAAATTACTTGAAAAAGGCTAGGAATCAGAGAAAACCATCAACATAAAAAAGTTTTGCTTTTTCCGTAGCTTTCCGGCGGTATATTATTTGCCCCATTCCGATAAAGTTTGTAGAAATTACGGCGAAAATACGTTTTTCACCATTTTCGAAACTAACTTAAAACCATAAAGAATTGGGAGAAACAATACATACCAAAAAGTTTCGCATTTGTTCAAGCTTTCCAATGCCATATCATTTGCTGCATTCGGACGACGGTTAAAAAATTAGCTCGAAAATACGAACTCGGTAGGACTTGGACCATTTTCTAAATTACTCTTCAACCATTCAAAATTAGAAAAAAAACTTTCAAGATGAAAAAGTAGCGCATTTTCATAAGCTTTCCAACGTCGTATCATATGCCTCCATTGGATTAGCCGTTTAGAAATGACATCGGAAAAACGAACTCAGCTGTTTGGTTTACGAAAATTTATGTTTCTTCAAATTACTCTTTAACCATAGGAAATTAGAGAAAACTTTCAACATGTGGAAGGAGCGGTTTTGCAGCAGCTTTCCAACGCCATATTATATGCCTCATTCTGATAAACGGTTTAGAAATGCGATCCAAAATACGATTCACATTTTTTGTGCGAAGAAAAAACGGTTTTCAAAACTGCTCTTAAACCGCTTATATTTTGTCAAAAATTTAAGTTGGGTCATGATACTGATGTCCATATCTTTTCAACGGTATATGGCAAGCCCCATTTGGGCAATGTTGGCGGAAGTTCAACCTAGTTCACAGGGAAGTTCAACGTACTACTAGCGGGGCAGGTCAGGTTGTGATCAGAATATTATTCTGATCCCGTGATCAGAATAGTGTTTATGTATCTACTAGCGGGGCAAATTAGGTGGGGAGAGAGGAGAGGCAGCCAGGAGGTGCCCCCAAGGGAGGCCAAATCCTCCTTGGGCTTCTTCCCTAGCCACCCCTTACCATATTTGCCCGAGGGGGAAAGGAAGGGGAAGGAGAGGAAGGCAGGGGGAGGTCGAATGCCCATCCTTCCTTTTCTCCCCTTGGCCGGCTGCCATAGGAGGCGTGCGCCGGCCCCTTGTGGGCTAGTGTGCTCCTCTTACTTTGCCCATATGGCCAATATACCTCCCAGGGCTTACCGGAACCCCTTCCGGTGATCTGATGATTACCCGGTACCTCCCGAAACTCTTCTGGTGTCCAAACATCATCATCCTATATATCAATCTTTACCTTCGGACCATTCTGGAGCTCCTCATCATGTCCATGATCTCATCCGGGACTCCGAACAACATTAGTTCACCAAACCATATAAATCATATAACACTATATTGTCAAGGAACGTTAAGCGTGCGGAACCTACGGGCTCGAGAACTATGCAGACATGACCGAGACACCTATCCGGTCAATAACCAATAGCGGAACCTGGATGCCCATATTGGTTCCTACATATTCTACGAAGATCTTTACCGGTCGAACCTTATGACAACATATGTAATTCCCTTTGTCTATCGGTATGTTACTTGCCCGAGATTCGATCGTAAGAATCTCTATACCTAGTTCAATCTCGTTACCGGCAAGTCTCTTTACTTGTTCCATAATACATCATCTTGCAACTAACTCCTTAGTCACTTTGCTTGCAAGCTTCTTGTGATGTGTATTACCGAGAGGGCCCAGAGACACCTCTCCGTTACACGGAGTGACAAATCCCAATCTCGATTCACGCCAACTCAACAGACACCTTCGGAGATACGTGTAGGGCATCTTTATGATCACCCAGTTACGTTTTGATGTTTGATAGCACACAAGGTATTCCTCCGGTATCCGGGAGTTGCATGATCTCATGGTCGAAGGAATATGTATTTGACACTAAGAAAGCAGTAGCAATAAAATAAATGATCATATGCTAAGCTAACGGATGGGTCTTGTCCATCACATCATTCTCCTAATGATGTGATCCGGTTATCAAATGACAACTCATGTCTATGGTTAGGAAACCTTAAGCATCTTTGATCAACGAGCTAGTCTAGTAGAGGCTCACTAGAGACACGGTATTTGTTTATGTATCCACACATGTATTTAAGTTTCCGGTCAATACAATTCTAGCATGAATAATAAACCTTTATCATGATTAAGGAAATATAATAATAAGCATTTTAGTGTTGCCTCTAGGGCATATTTCCATCATCTTAAACATCAAGAGATGCAATCAGATTTTCAACTAATATCTCATGTCTCTTATGTTTCAGAGTTGTGGCGAAATTCCTCCATGAAGGAGGCAACTTTGCAATCATCCACCCAGCCACGAATCTGTCAGGTAGAACACACTTAAGGAGTTCAAGTTTCTTCACAACGCACTGTATCTCATGATCTTGTTCGACCACAGAACGGTTATTCACCATCTTGTAGTCATGGAAACTCTCCATGATGTACAGTTCTCTACCTGCATCTCTTGCACCAAATTTTGCATTCAGTGCATCCCACTGTGTCTTTCCATCATCTATGTGCATGCACACATCACACAGACGGTCAGCAAGAACACTCAGAATGCATCCAGAAACATAGTGTTGGCTTCCTGGAATTTTCTCTGGTCTTCGTCAGACATTCCCTCTAAGCACCAACACTAACTTGGAACACTTTCAGAGCAGTAAGCCAGAGCATGGTCTTCACCTGCCACCTATTAAAGTGCACACTAGTAAACTTGTTCGGCCTCAGTGCATCAATGAATCCAGCCATAGTTAACTCAGGAAATTGCCTACATTTGGGTTTTTGGATTGTTGGAATATTAGGCAAGTTCATGATCAATTCTAGTAAATAATTCATGACTAAGACAGAAACTAACATGCAACAATCTAGCAAACTAGAAGAGCGGCAAATCATGTACAGCAGCATCGCCCAAAAAATAGCAACTTCAGAGAGAGACATGAACAGATCACGATTGACGTACTGTTTGGTTGTTGCAGCACGAGCGGCGGTGTTGATGACGATGTTGGCGATGATCTGTTGTTGACAACGATGAGTAGCACCGCCTGGCTTGGATGGAAGACGACTTGTGATGACGAAGTTGAGCAGTCGTGTAGAGCGCTTCCCAAAAACCTAATCTATCCTCTCTCGGTGGAGGATCGCAAAGACGAACGGTTCCGGAGACCTGCTCTCCCGCACACCGATGCATGTCGGCATTTGGAATAGAGTAGACTACGATGGAGGCACAAGTTGTGTGACAAGGCAAAAACCTAGATACTTTTGGTATGTCTTTGTCCGCGGCGGTAGTAGTATATAGGAAGTTGCGCCCCTGCAAGGCAATGGACTGGATTTCGGTGGACCATTCACGCGCATGTTGCACGTACGCCTCGCCTCGCCTCACCATGCCACGCCACGCTATGGCCCGACCAGGTGAGCCAGCACGTGCATGTGGTCTTCCCTTTCTGTTCTCAACACACCACTTAGAGTGGTGGAGAGAACCCACTATATAAAGGGGTCCAACTCTTCTTCAACTTCTGGGGTGGGACTAAACTTTAGTACCACCACTTGCCATTTTACACATGGGCTCATTTGAGATTTCATATTTTGTTAATGGGTCAGGCCCATTAATTCTAACACCATCATGCATCTTAAGGTATTAACTTCATAACAAATAGAGTAATGCTTGAAGCATGATGACATAATGTAGACAAAGTAATACCACATAATATGTTTGAACCCTGCGGTTTTACCCTTAGTAGCAATAGTACAATATGTTCCTTGCGATTCCTCCTATCACAGAGTAAGGACGCCGCAAGATTGAATCTACTACCAGATACCTTTCTCACTGAAAATAAATCAATCTAGACGGCCAGAAAAGATAGATAGATTGGAGAGAAATACAAGGCTATAAAATCACACATAATAAATCAGAGAAGACTCATTTACTTTCAATGAATAATCTGATCATAAACCCACAATTCATCGGATCCCAACAAACATACCGGAAGAATTACATCGAATAGATCTCCAAGGAGATCATTGTATTGAAGATCAAAGAGAGAGAGAGAGAGAGAGAGAGAGAGAGAGAGAGAGAGAGAGAGAGAAAGTCATCTAGCTACTACTATGGGCTCGCGGGTCCTGTGAGGACTACTCACACAACATCATGGAGGCATCAAGGTCAATAAAGATGGCCTCCCCAATGGTTTCCTTCTCCGGCAGAGTACTGGCAAAGGCCTCCAGATGAAGAACAGAGGCTTGCAGCAGCAGAATAATTATTTCGGGTCTCGCTCTGGTGGTTTTTTGCATTTTAGGAAATTTACAATGCTGAAATTAGCTCAATCAGAGCCACGTGGGACCCACAAGCTCACTAGACGCACCACTCGGGGCCACGCCTCCTGAGCTTGTGCCTCTCTCAATTATTGTTTGATACTCCCTTGAACCTTCTAGGGTCTCTTCTGGTCAAGAAAAAATCACCGTAAAGTTTCATCGTGTTTGGACTTCCTTTGGTATTGTTTTTCTGCAAAACAAAGAAATAGGCAGAAACATAAATTGGCATTGGGCACTAGGCTAATAGGTTAGTTCCAGAAAAGGATATAAAATTCCATATAAAGTATACAAAATTGGTAATATAGTAGCATGAAGTAATAAAAAATTGTAGATACGTTGGAGACGTATCAGCATCCCCAAGCTTAATTCCTCATCCTTGACTAGGTAACAACAGAAATTTTGATGTGGAATGCTACTTAACACGTCTTATCATGTAATTATTTTACAGTATGAATATTGGGAAGCGATGATTTGTTTGATATCAAAAGTGATAATATGTATGAATGCTAGAAAGTAATCATTACTCTTCAAAAGAATGCTAAAGAATGTTATCCCTACTCATTTAATAATGTAAGCATGGCATAACTCGGTCTTCCTAGCATAAAGTATAAATCACGAGCACTCCGGTGCCAAACCAAGCAATTGTATCTTAGTTTTTCTCGCTTCAGCCTTTTCAATCTCACCCAATACATGAGCGTGAGTCATGGACTTAGCACTACGGGTGGCAAAAATAATGATGGTAGAGGTGTGTACGGGAAGAAAAAAGTTTGACAGAGTCTCGCATCGGCTCGGCGGATCGTTAAGCAGTGGAGAGGCCTTACAATCGATATCAATGCGAGGAGTAGGGTTTGCCATGCAATGGATGCACTAGAGTTATAAATGTATGAAATCTCTCTATATGAAACTAAGTGGGTGTGCATCCAACTTGCTTTCTCATGAAGACCTCGAGCATTTGAGGAAGCTTGTCATCGAAATATACAAGCCAAATTATATAATGTAAAAAAAATCACACTAGTATATGAAAGTGACAAATCAAGGAACTATCTGTACGAAGAACATGGTGCTACTTTAAAGCACAAGTGTGGAAAAAGGATAGTAGCATGCCCCTTCTCTCTTTTTCTCTCATTTTTTCATTTTTATAATAATATCATGAACATCATCCCCACTTTTTCGTGGACTCAATAGTCTCCATCATTCTTTACCTCACTGGGAGAATGCTTTAATAATTGTCATCACACTTTTAATTACTTACAACTTGATAAACTAAAAAAATAACTCTACATGAATGCCTCTCCTAGTGTATCAGGATGTGCAATGATCTAACGTAACATGTATAGCAATGATGAAAGGTGGCTGTGCCACAAATATCATGTCAGCTCTATATGATCATGCAAAGCAATATGACAATGAACACTCAAGTCATGTGAATAGTAACGGTGAAAGTTGCATGGCAATATATCTCGGAATGGTTATGGAAATGCCATAATAGGTAGGTATGGTGGCTATATTGAGAAATGATATAATAAGGCTTATGTGTGATAGAGCATATCATATCATGGGATTTGGATGCATTGACGAAGTTTGTAGCACTTCTCGAGGTGAGAACGGGCAATGCACAGTACCGAAGAGGCTAGCAAATTATGAATAGGTGGGAGTGCTTATGTCTACAAACTCACATTGGTCATAAAGAACTCACATACTTATTGCGAAAATTGAGAAGCCCTCGAAGCAAAGTACTACTCACATGCCCCTAGGGAGGAGGTTGGTAGGAGTTAACCATTTGCGCACCCCCGGTCGGGACAACACAAAGGATTTTGATCAAGGATAAATTACACTCAGACTTCCCTGCTATATTTCGAATATTTGAATATGATGGACATTCCAATGTTGATAAATGTTGCATATGCATATATGCATATTTGATGAATGAATGGAGAATCAAGAATGAAGAATGCATAATTCAATGTTGATGATGAATGAATGTTGTTGAATGAATGATGTTGATATTTGATGATTGAATGTTGTTGATATCACTTGATTATATTTTTTGTTTAGTTAGTGCTATATTTAGCGGATTATATGCATATAGAATGAATGTCGATAAATAAATGTTGTTGTCAAAAATTTAACTTGAACTGGCAACTGTTTTAGGAGAACCCTTAATCCGAACATCGGCACTAAGTACACCATGCTTGACCCTGCGTTCGACAACGATCATTGCACACGTTTTATCGAGAATGGAGCGGTAATGACTATAGTCAAGTTCTTGCAGAAAAATTGGCTTTGCACAAATAAGTTACTAACTATTTTTCATCTAAATTTTGGCAGATGCTACCACCATTGCATATGAAAGGTCACACGAAAGCATGCCAGATGCATACGACATCCACTATGAGCCGTACTTCAAGAGAGCTGGGCTGCTGCCATTTGTGCTTCAGTTCAAGCATGTGCCGCAGACGCTCGTCCACTTAGCTCTCACAGCCTTGGCAAACCATTGGCGACCCGAGAGGCATAGTTACCATCTCCCATGTGGTGAGATGACAGTGACCCTCGAGGACTTCGGCATGATCACAGCCCTACCGCTCCAGGTACGGGCTCTCACTGGGCGAGTGGGGAGGAACAACTGGTGGGAGAGGGTTGTCACCCTCATCGGTGATTGTCCCACCTCCATTCGTCATGAGGCCTACGGCATGGTGATTAATCGAACATACAATATACCTCTAATATGGCTCTTTGCCAACCAGTCCGGATGCCCACAAGATGCCGACGCGCGGACCGTGGAGCAGTAGGTAAGGGCCTACTTGCGGTATCTCCTTACATAGGTCATGTTTCCAGACTGCTCGGGGAACACTGCCCTATGGATGCATCTGGACTTCCTGGCCATCTAGGACGCAGGGTACAGCTGGGGGTCTGCCGACCTAGCGTACCTGTACCATTCGGTAAGAAGTTATCTCCATATTCGTTTATGGACGTATGTATGCTTCTTTGAATTGCGTTATCTAATCATTAATTGGCATTTGTAGCAGGATGACGCATGTAAGAGGACTGGAGCTACGTTCGTATGTGTGGATGTGCCTGGGCCCTCTCGATTTGGATGTGGGAGCGATTGCCGGTGGGTCATCCTGAGAAACTTAGACGGCGTCCATGGACAGATTATGGCAATGAAGGCGACAATACTCGATACTTGACCGTAGTATACTCTTGGGACATCGTTAAAGTCTTCACAGACAATGCCACTGTATTGTACAAGGCCTTCACCAACGAGCTGGACAACCTGACATATCACTAGGTAAACTACTTGCTGGTGTTTTCTCGTAGCCACTTTCATGGTTACTTACCAATCTTTCCGTAGGTTAATTGGTGGCCATATCACGAGAGAGTCTGGGGTCAATACCTATACCCGCCTACCGCTAGGCTCGTTGACGGAGGGTTGCATAGCCTACCACGAGGACGGCTGGCGGCAGGGTGCACTGCGTGCGCACAATTTCCCCCCTCCCTAGATACAGTACAAGTTTGTGAGTTTTTTTTGGGGGGGGGGAGGGGGTCCTTCCTACCGGCAGTCACTTTGGCAGTGAGGTTTACATACCTATCGCCCTCCAATCATGCATGTCTGGCGGTAGGACATTAATCTACGTTAGGCCCACCCACCAGATGACGGTGGCTACCGTTAACCCTACCGCCAGGGGCCTCGGCGGTAGGCAGTTATATCCTAGTGTCATCGACCCTGACGGTAGGAGATTTAGATTTTTTTTACAAGTAGGGTCAAATCTTGCTCAAGTTTCTCAAAAGAGTCAAAACACTGATTTTGGCTCAAGTTTTTTTTTTTGAGAAAATGATTTTGGCCCAAGTGGCACGCTTGTGTGTACTCTCAAACCTCTTTCAGTAGTCGGCAAAGACATGGGCCTGTGTCACTTTAACATAAAGGTGAAGCAGTTATGCTATCTCAGGCGTACTCTCTGGCGAGTAAATCACTTTCTGTCAACAGTAACATACTGGCAGACCTGCCGGGAGAGATAGAAAAAAGGACTGCAGATGAAGGTCCATTTTGATAATGCACACAAAGGGACGTGTCTAAACATTTTGCTCAAGGCTCCAAGCCTCCAAGCCAAAGGATCAGAGAATAACCGTTTCATTTAATCCAGAACTTCGTGTTGTGACACAGAATCAGCCCTCGTTGCACAAGCGAGTGGAAAAAATTGTGACTGAACTTTCAAAGTTACTTGCCTAGCAACGCTAAGCCTGAAACATGGAACCTGGAGAACTATGGAACGCTTTGGATATCCTGACACGCTTTGTATACCCTGATAAGGTGCTGTCACCCCTGCAAAAAAATAAAATAAAATAAAAATGATAAGGTGCCGTCACAGTGGTACCCTAGTACTCCTGCTCGTTAACGAGGCCCTGTTGCCACGAATGGCATCAAATAGTAACTCGGATACAGAGTACAGATCGAAGCAACTAATAATGCTTGAAATCAAATGCACGATCCTACGGAGATCCTCTTCCGTAACAGCACAGCGGTACAGCAGTGCTCCCTACTCGGTACTTAAGGCCCTGTTTCCACAGATTTGGCATCAAATAACTCAGAAGCAGAGTACAGCTTTGAACCAAAAGTAGCAATCAAATGTACGATCTTACGGACACCCTTTTCACTCGCCATTTAGATCTCTTCCATCGTATGAATATGCTCGCACGTGAGCCGTGGCAGTACGAGTTTGATCGACGATCTCACCAGCAATCCATCCAAAGGGCACAAACGAAAATGGCCAACGCTGTGCCATTACAAACAAGAACAAAATGAAGTTCAACATGTACCATTACAAACAATAGCTTGAAGCACATAACACTGACAGGGATATACGTCGACTGCTACATAACAGGGGGAAACAGGGCACATCCTATTTAGCAGAAGCAAAACACAGGCTGCATGCATGCATCCACACTGACGGCCATCATACTACTCCTCTACTGCCACGCATGCGTCCATGTTCCAGAAGGCCAAAACGCTGAATCCGCACGCCATCTAGTGCGGTTCAGGGGCGTCCGACGGTGCAACCGGACCAGGCGGCGCTCAGCGGAGGACGCGGCTGCAGAGGCGTGACACGTCGGACGGCTGGACGGGCTTCAGCAGGAAATCCTCGGCCCCTTCCTCCAGGCACCTGACCGGGCAAAAACGTGTCAACGAGCAGGACAAATGAACTGCATGCATGCCACTAGAGCTGCTACCACTGAATAGGAAAGAATATGGCATGCATGGGAGGGAATATGGCATGGAATGGAATACTGACCTGTTGATCCTTGTAGGCACGTTCTCCGAGGACATGATCACCACGGGGATCTCCCTCAGCTTGGACGACCCCTGCATGCATCCATCACATTTTCATTGTCATCTCAAACAAACAAGTAATACTTCTATACTCTACATGCACTATTTATCATGAAGTTTGGCAAGAAAAAATGGATGTCCCGCCATATGTATTACCTTGACCTTCTTGAGGAGCTCGTAGCCCGTCATCTCCGGCATCCAGTAGTCGGTGATTATCATGCTCACATTGGCCTCCTGCGACGCCCAAGAACACACGGTAAAACACATGCAAATCACAAAAATATCCGAAATAAAAGGGACAAATTAAGGATCGAGGAAGACCACATACGGAGCCAAGAAGCTCCAGGGCCCTCTTCCCGCTGTCCACGGCGGTCACTGCACACATGCACGCACACATTTCGTCACAAATCCACGGCAGGAAAACAGGAAGAAGAGATCGAAACGGGATGCGATCTCGTCGATTGCTCACCGCGGAACTTGGAGCTGCGGAGGATGCCGGAGATGACGGCGCGGTCGACCGAGCTGTCGTCCACGGCGAGGACGTGCGGCAGCGCCGCGCTCCCCTCGCCGACAAGGCCCTTGAAGCTCGCCATCTCTACCTAGGACTACTATGCTCGGACTGTGGAGAGAAAGGGAAAGAAAAGGCCTTTGGAGAGCGACTGCTGTGAGCACAGGAGAGCGTCGCCACCCTGCCCCTATATATAGCCGAGGGCGACGAGGCCGCGGCACGGGAGACGGCGGGGCGGAAAAGGCGAAGACGAGGAGGCCGGGATCGCTGACCGGCCACGCGCACTCTGGCCCTGGCCCCGAGGGATATCTCGGCGAGGGTGAATCCAAGATACGGATACGGACCGGGTGCGGCAGGATCGTGGCGTGACGCATGGACGCCTGGAGCGAAGCATGCCGCCGCTGGCCGTCTGGCATGCACCAGCACCACGAGGGGTATGCATACGCATGATGCAACGCACAGCGGCGGCCAGCAGCGAACCAAATCTTTTGTTGCTGCAAACAGGAGTGCCGGCCTTTACTCCTTTCTTGACCGGCGCGGCGCCGTATCTCTTCTCTTAAATGGGTTATTCATGGCAGCATCCTTCGTGCCTGCCTGCCTGTCTCGCTTCTCCATCATCCCTCTGTAAACAAATGCTGTGCAGGTAGCCGGTGTGTTCATTTACTGGATCCACGGCGCGCGTGAGATGACAACAGTATAACTACGGCACCGTGTACTTCAGTAGTACTGTAATGGAAGTGGCAGTCCTTGATTATGCGGTGTATCTCGAGATATGGCGTGATCTCCCGACTAGCTGACGCGAGGCCGGCCGTGTTTCGGCCACAGTGATGGCGTATATGCGAGCATCAAAGAGTGGATTCACGCCACTATTTACTTCCAAACTGAGTTGATATAGGGCATCTCCGGTTTTTGGATGGTGGTAATAAGTGGAATGGTAACTCCATTTACGTGGACGCATGTACAATGTGTCCTGAAATGCACTCAGCCGGCACGGCACGTCCACCTTTACTCCCTGCCTAGGCTTTTTGGGGTGCCATGCATCATGCGTATGCTTGCATTGATGCATGCCAGCGTCGTCGTCGTCGTCGTCGCTATCTATCCCGCCGGGAGAATAGCTCCGGCCGCGACTGCGAGCCATTGAACTTCGCGTCTCTTGCACCGATGTGGCGAACTCACCAATTTATGGCCTCTGCCGCGACTGCCCGGTGCGTGGCCGCTGGCTCCATTGCGAGGTCGCCGCCTGCCTACGACGACCGGCCGGCTGGCGGCTGCGGCTGGCTACACCTACGCTACACGCTACGGCATGCAGGCATGGGCCCTGTGGATTCGTCTGCCAGGGCGATCTTGGGGAGATTTTGCACGAGTTCCGAGGGAGATCTTTCCCCGACTCGCCATCCTTATCATATGACGTATGTAGTCACTCGGCCGATGGGGTGCTGCACAAGCGAAAGTACTCCTGCTGCCAGTAGCTTTTCTTTGGTCAAATGGAGTAGTAAAACAAAGATAGTACTAATGGCAACAATGACAGCCGACGCAGTGAGATGATTTGATGGGCAGACCAGGCTTTACGCAGAGCAGCTCTAGACGCACGCACTTGAGCACCTTCAGAGCTGCACGAGTAAACAGTACACAGTGCAGGCATGGCTCGGCCGCTGCTGGTGAACGGTGCAAGTACTCCACGCATGGACTTGGTCAGCTCATTTAGTTTTGGCGTTTGACCTTTTTCCTCTCTATGGAGTGTACCGGTGGCAGTAGCAGGAGACAGTGGGTTTGCGTGGGGCAGGCCGTCTAGACGGGGATGAAATATGTTGACGCACGCTACAAGCCGATACTGCATCTGACTCAGGTCAGGTGCTCACGCGCGCGACGAGCGTCTTGCGTCGTACACAGTGAATTGGACCCTGAAAATGTCCCATCGGCCTCTCCATCTCTTTATTACCCTGGATGACTGATGGACTCAGGGGTCAGCCCGCCGCGCATAGATCGTGCAACACCACGCAAGCAGGCCAAAACGGCTGTCGCACGATTCGTCTCTGCGCGGCTGATTACGCCATAGTAGTCCTGGTTGTGAAACGTTATGTTTGTGGGAAAATGCACGGCATCAAATACGAGTGTGGTTATCTCATATATATAAGGATACACATAATACAATATATGGGGGTATATACAAAAGCTACGTATGACATTATCTAACGGCATCCCTCAATCTTAACTGTGACATGAAGTACAAAGTAAGTTAAGATTGCGCCTACAACCTTTAAACTGAGGTTGTGAAAGTGGCGTCGTAAAGATGTCAGCAAGTTGATCTTTGGAGAAGATGAACTTGATATGAAGAAACTTCTGTGCAATATGTTCCCTCATAAAGTGACAGTCAATTTCGATGTGCTTGGTACGAGCATGGAAAATTGGATTAGATGAAAGATACGTCGCACCAATATTATCACACCAAAGAACCGGTGGTTGCTCTTAAGAGATTCCCAACTCTCTCAAGAGAGACTGTACCCAAATGAGCTCACCCGTGGCATTGGCAACCGCCTTATACTCTGCTTCAGTGCTACTCCGAGAAACTGTGGCCTGGTTGCGCGCACCCCAGGCGATCAAGTTGTGACCAAAGAAGACAACATAGCCTCCCGTTGATCGCCGATCATTCAGACTTCCAGCCCAATCAACATCAGAGAATGTCGAGAGGGCACTTGAGGAGGTAGACCGAAGATGCAAACCATAGGAGACAGTATGAGAGAGATAACGCAGTATGCGCTTCACAACTGACCAGTGTGAAGTCCGAGGAGCATGAAGATACTGGCACACACGATTTACCGCATAAGAGATGTCCGACCGTGTGATAGTCAAGTACTGCAACCCCCCAACAATACTGCGGTACTCTGTAGTATCATCTGAAGGAAGCAAGGCACCATCCAAGGCTGATAACCGATCAGTCGCAGACATAGGGGTGGTAGCATGCTTGCATCGCAACATACCAGCACGCCACAACAAGTCCAAAGAATACTTATGCTGAGTAAGAGTCAGGCCAGAAGGAGACCGTGAAACCTCCAGACCAAGTAAGTAATGGAGAGCACCCAGATCCTTGACAACAAAATGACCACTCAAAGCAGACATCAGACGATCAACAACAGTCACTGGGGAGCTGATAAGAACAATGTCATCAACATAAACCAGCATGTACATAATAACCTCAGGATGATGGAACATGAACAGAGACGTGTCAGCAGTGGATGGAGCAAATCCAAGACGTCAAAGAACCGAGCCAAGTCGGACATGCCATGCATGGGGAGCCTGCTTAAGTCCATAAAGCGCCTTAACAAGATGAGACAAATGATGCGGATGAGCAGGATCAACAAAACCTCGAGGTTCCCGCATGTAAACCTCTTCCTCCAAGGCCCCATGGAGGAAAGCATTCTAAACATCAAGCTGATGCAGAGACCACCCTTTGGCAACAGCCAAGGACAGAAGCAGACGAATGGTGATAGGTTCGACAACTGGACTGAAGGTATCCTCAAAATCAAGACCATGCCGCTGTTTAATGCCTTTAGCCACCAACAGTGCCTTGTACCGCTCAATAGATCCATCAGCATGCTTCTTTACCTTAAACACCCACTTGGAGTCAATGATGTTGACACCAGACACAGTAGGAACCAAGCGCCAAGTATCATTCCTCTGTAGTGCATGAAACTCCTGCTCCATGGCACTGCACCAATGAGGAATCCGAAGAGCCGCCTGAAAATGCCGAGGCTCAGAAGTGGGGTCAACATCTGTCTGTGCCATGCACGCCGCAATCCAAGCAACTGTACCGTCAGTGCCCTCCATCGGCCGAACAATACCAATCTGAACGCACGTACGAGGACGCAGAACAGCGGTAGGTTGCGGAGGTGGCGGCGGAGATTGGGTCGATGAAGATGATGAGGACGACGCAGACTGCTCCCCAACGCAGAACCAGTCACACCAGGCGAGCGGCTGGGCGAGGAAGTCAGTTGGGGCGAGGACGCCGCTCGGCCGACGCGAGCGGGGACGTCGGCTCTAGCGTGGACGCCGGCTCGGGCAACGCATCGGGAAGCCTGTAGTGCGTGGTTTGGCCAGCCCCGTCGACAGGCCAGGTGACGGAGGGACGTGACAAGCGGGCTCGACGAACATCCGAGGGGACGCGGGCGGCTCCTCATCCAGAAGCTCAAGGCATGCTCCGCGCCCAGTACCTGCACCATGGCTAGGTAGCAACAAGGGAGTATATGCAGCATTAACAAATTGACCAGGCAAAGGTAAAGCAGATTTCTCAGGTGCAGTGGGAGTGGTGGAGGTGACCGGAACTGTGGAAAAAGGAAAAACATTCTCATCAAATACCACATCACGTGAGATGTAGACGCGGTTAGAGGGAACATGAAGACACTTGTTCCCTTTATGAAGAGAACTATAACCAAACACATGCACTGTTTAGACCGAAACTCCAACTTGTGTTGGTTATATGGACGAAGATGTGGCCAACACGCGCAACCAAAGACCTTGAGAAACATATAATCAGGAACTTCATTCAGCAAGAACTCAATTGGTGTTTTCATCTGACGGAGTCGTGTAGGGAGTCTGTTAATGAGAAAGCATGCGGTGGAAAATGCATCACTCCAAAACCAAAAAGGGACGGAGGCATGAGAAAGTAAAGCAAGACCAGTCTCAACTATATGACGATGCTTATGCTCAGCTACACCGTTTTGCTGATGTGTATGAGGACAAGACACATGATGTGTAATTCCAACCTTATTAAAGAATCCATTGAGGTTGTGATACTCACGACCCAATCGGTGTGCACATGAATGATTGTATAACCGAGCAAACGCTCAACATGCGCTTTGAATTGCAAGAAAACATTAAACACATCACATTTGCGTTTAAGAAGATAAAGCCAAGTGAACCAACTGTAACCATCAATGAAACTGACATAGTAATTATAACCCCTAACAAAGGTTTGGGCATGGCCCCATACATCCGAAAACGCAAGTTCAAGCGGTTTATTGACTACATGACTCGACTCAGAAAAAGGAAGTTGATGACTCTTGCCTTGCTGACAGGCATCACAAACTGCACCAACATGTTTATTTGACACTAATGGAAGCTTATGATGAAGTACATGGCGAACGATGGGAGTGGCAGGATGACCAAGGCGCGGATGCCAATGTGATGGAGACACATGAACACCGCTGAAAGCACTAGGAGCTGGTGGCACATCAAGTGCATAGAGACCATTATTGCGCAGTCGACCTCTAAGGAGTACGGCCCTTGTGTCGCAGTCCTTAACAAAAATGAAAAGGATGAAATTCAGCAAGAACATTATTAGCATGAGTAAGTTTAGGAACTGAAAGCAAACTATGTGAAACAGAGGAAACACGAAGGACCTTAAGAAGACGTAATTGTGTGGATGTGTAAAAAGTAATGCCCGACCAATATGTGAGATTGCATACCTTCCCCATTAGCAGTACGAACCTGATCGTGTCTACGACATGGCTCCTATGTAGAGAGCTTGCCCATCTCACTCGTCAGATGATTGGTAGCTCCCGTATCCATGTACCAAGATGCATCAACTGGATAGGAAGGAGTATGCCCCTGGTCATGACTCGCCAGGGCAGCCTGCTTCTCGTTACCCTTGCCATTGTTCCCGATCCCCAAGAAATCCTGCTTGAAGCGATAATGACAATGGGAGGCAAGGTGACCATCAAGTCCACACAACTGGTAGGGGACCTGAGCACCACATGAAGGAAGCACGCACGGACTCGACCTCCCATGGAGGTAGTGGTGTTCCGCGAACTAGGCGTGGTCGGCGGAGGTTTACCACCAGTTGGTGGCTTGTAGGGCTTGCCCTTCCCACACGGTGCAGCGTTGGCGGAAGGGAAACTTGGCATAGAGCAACGAGCCTGGATGCGATGTTCCGTAGCGAGGAGACGCGCGTACAACTCACGTGGCTGGATGGGAGTGTCACGACCATTGATATTCTCCACCAAATTATCATAGTCGTCACTCGGTCCATTGAGCACATAGGAGATGAACTCCTCCGGACCAAGCGCCTTGGCAATGGAGGCAAGTGTGTCAGGCATACCTGTCACTTTGTTGAAGTAGTCGGTGATGGTGAGATCATGAAGCTTCACCTCCCCAAGCACAGTGCGGATGGCGTGAGCCCGCGCCTGAGACTGCGAAGCAAAATTGGTGTGAAGAGCTGTCCACGTGTCCCGTGATGTAGCGGCGAAGATGACCAGTGACGAGAACCCCTCCATAAGAGAGGACTGGATGACAGAGGGAATGGCCTAATCTTGAGCCACCCACGCATGAAGCCCCGGACGGTACAACGGTGGGCACGACAGAGTGCCATCAATAAACCCCTCCAAGTAGCGGCTACAGAGAAGTGGCAAGACCTGAGCACGCCATGACAGATAGTTATCCGTCGTCAGCTTCATCGGGATGAGATGCGTAAAGTAGAACGATGCATTAGATGCACCATAAAAGCTCGGGGGTGAAGGACCACGCGGTACCACGGATGAAGCCACCAGCTCCGTCAATGGTCCACCGTGGGGCGCTCCGTACGAAGCGGGCGCATCATAAGGAGACGCGGTCACCGTGGCTGGCGGGTAGGCGTAGGCCAACGGGATAGAAGGGACGTAGAGTGGCTATAGTGCAGATGAAGCCGACCATGGACTGTTCGAGGAAGCGCCGTAGGAGCCAGCCACCGGCGGCTGTGGCGGGTGCGGGACGCCACCATAAGTAGTGCACATGTGCTGCTGGATACCCTGTGGCGATTGTGGGATGCCACTGTGCGCCTTGTGCAGGACGCTACTGTGTGCCATGTGTGGGACGTCGCCCGACTGCATCCGAGGGACGTCGCCCGACTGCATGTACGGGACCCCAACCGGCTGCATGATAACCCACAAGTATAGGGGATCGCAATAGTTTTCGAGGGTAGAGTATTCAACCCAAATTTATAGATTCAACACAAGGGGAGCCAAAGAATATTTGCAAATATTAGCAATTGAGTTGTCAATTCAATCACACCTAGAGATTAATTATCTGCAGCAAAGTGATCAGTAGCATAGTAATATGATAGCTTTGATAGCAGTGGTAGCAACAACAGTAACGGTAACAGTGATAGTAATAGTTTTGTAGCAGTGATAATAGTAACAGCAGTAGTAGTAACTTAGCAAGATCAATATGTAGGAAAATCGTAGACATTGGATCAACGATTTGTTGGATTATATTCATCATGTGACAGTTACAACCTAGGGCGATACGTCACTAGCTCCAGTTCATAAATATAATGTCGGCATGCATTCCGTAAATAGTCATACGTGCTTATGAAAAGAACTTGTATGACATCTTTTGTCCTACCCTCCCGTGGCAGCGGGGTCCATAAGGAAACTAAGGGATATTAAGGCCTCCTTTTAATAGAGTACCGGAACAAAGCATTAGCACATAGTGAATACATGAACTCCTCAAATTAGGGTCATCACCGGAAAGTATCCCGCATATTGTCACTACAGGGTTTACGGATCATAACACGTAGTCATAATAGGTGACTATGACTTGCAAGATCGGATCTAGAACATAGATATAATGGTGATAACATAAACAGTTCAGATATCAATTCATGGCACCCAGGCCCAAAGTGTCAAGCATTAAACATAGAAAAGTCATAACAACATCAATCTCAGAACATAGTGGATACTAGGGATCAAGCCCTACAAAACTAAATCGATTACATGGTAAATATCATCCAGCCCATCACCGTCCAGCAAGCCTACAATGGTATTACTCACGCACGGCGGTGTGCATCATGAACTTGGTGATGGAGGATGGTTGATGATGACGATGGCGACGAATTCCCTTCTCCGGAGCCCCGAACGGACTCCAGATCTGTCCTCCCGATGAAGAAAGGAAGGTGACAGTGGCTCCATATCGTGAAATGAGATAATTCTTCCTCCTCGATTTTTTCTCCGAAAATAGGATTTTATAGCGTCGGAGCTAGGGTCTGCGGGGCCACCAGGTGGGCATAACCCACCTGGGCGCGCCTGGAGGGGGGCGGCTTGGTGGGTTGTGCTCACCCAGGGCCCCCCTCCGGTGGTTCTTGGCTCCAGTATTTTTCTTTATTTATATAAAAAATCCTCACAAAGTTTCGTTCCAATCCGATAACTTTTATTTCTGCACAAAAACAACACCATGGTAGTTCTGCTGAAAAAACGTTAGTTTGGGTTAGTTTCATTCAAATCATGCAAATTAGAGTCCAAAACAAGAGGAAAAACATTATGAAAAGTAGATACGGCGGAGATGTATCAACTCCCCCAAGCTTAAACCTTTGCTTGTCCTCAAGCAATTTAGTTGATAAACTAAAAGTGAAAAAGAAAAACTTTTACAAACGCTTTTTATCTTGTTTACATAAATAAGCTTAAGTAGCACCCAGGTTTTCAACAAAAATCATGAGTATGAAGACGATATGCCCTAGAGGCAATAATAAAGTTGTTATTTTATATTTCCTTATATCATGATAAATGTTTATTATTCATGCTAGAATTGTATTAACCGGAAACTTGATACATGTGTGGATACATATACACAACACCGTGTCCCTAGTAAGCCTCTACTAGAGTAGCTCGTTAATCAAACATGGTTAAGTATCCTAACCATAGACATGTCTTGTCATTTGTGTTGGGGATATAACTACTGGATATAACCCGCCCAGGAGGGGCTGGGTCATGCCACTGGCGGCTTAAGATGAAGAGGCCCAAGAAGAGATGAAGATGGCGGTTCATAGAGCAAGCTTATTGAAGGCCCAAGACCTGGGGACGACTTGAGGCCCATGGGTGTGAGACGCCATATGTTTAACTTATATTGTAAGGCAAGCTTAGTTAGTTACCGAGCCGGACACGTTGTGTATGAACCGGCCGGGACTCTGTAAGCCATCGGGCATCAACCTATATATAAAGGGTTGACCTGGTGGCGGGTTAACTCAAGAAAACAATCAGTCGAGAACTAGGTCAAGCCTATTCACTCCCTGGTAATCGAAACCCAAGCAATACAACATAAAGAAGGAGTAGGCTTTTACCTCGTTGAGAGGGGCCGAACCTGGGTAAACTCTTTGTATCCTTTGTCTCGTTTAACCCCTTTAAGCTAACCTAGTTGTGATGGCGCCACACCTAAGTCCTTTCGCTAGGGCATCTACCGTGTTAAGTCCATGACAATTTGATAACGGGAACACATCATTAGGAGAATGATGTGATGGACATGACCCATCCGTTAGCTTAGCATATTGATCGTTCAAGTTTTATTGCCATTGCTTTCTTCATGTCAAATACATATTCCTTTGACTATGAGATTATGCAACTCCTGGATACCGGAGGAATACCTTGTGTGCTATCAAACATCCCAACGTAATTGGGCGATTATAAAGATGCTCTAAAGGTATCTCCGAAGGTGTTTGCTGGGTTGGCATAGATCAAGATTAGGATTTGTCACTCCGAGTATTGAGAGGTATCTCTGGGCCCTCTCGGTAATACACATCATAAGAAGCCTTGCAGGCAAAGTGACTAATGAGTTAGTTACGGGATGATGTATTACGGAACAAGTAAAGAGACTTGCCGTAACAAGATTGAACTAGGTTTGAAGATACCGACGATCGAATCTCGGGCAAGTAACATACCGATGACAAAAGGAATAACGTATGTTGTCATAACGGTTCGATCGATAAAGATCTTCATAGAATATGTAGGAGCCAATATGAGCATACAGGTTCCGCTATTTGTTATTGACCAGAGAGGTGTCTCGGTCATGTCTACATAGTTCTCGAACCCGTAGGGTCTGCACACTTAACGTTCGATGACGATTTAGTATTATATGAGTTATGTGATTTGGTGGACGAATGTTGTTCGGAGTCCTGGATGAGACCATAGACATGACGAGGAGTCTCAAAATGGTCGAGAGGTAAAGATTGATATATAGGACGATGGTATTCGAACACAGGAAGTGTTCCGGAGGGTATCGAGTACTTATCGGGTCACCGGAAGGTGTTTCAGGTACCCCTGGCAATCCTATGGACCATATGGGCCTTGTGAAGGAACACACCAGCCCACAAGGGGATGGTGCACCCTATAAGGCTATAGGAGGAGCAGAAGGAAAGGGGGAAGGGAAAGGAAAGTGTGGATTAGGATTCCCACTTCCTTCCCTCACCCCCTCTTTCCTTCCCCTTCATGCATACATGAAAAGGGCGGTGCAAGGCAAGGCAGGGCTCCTAGGGGGCGGCGGCCAACCCTAGGGCACCCCTAGCCGCCTCTCCCCTCCCACCTATATATATGCGGGGAGGGGGCGCCTAGAACATACAACAACAATCGTTAGCCGTGTGGGGAGCCCTCTCCACAGTTTACACCCCTGGTCATAGTTTCGCGGTGCTTAGGCGAAGCCCTGCGTGGATCACTTCACCACCATCGTCACCACGCCGTTGTGTTGACGGAACTGATCTACATCCTCTACACCTTGCTGGATCAAGAAGGCGAGGAACGTCATCAAGCTGAATATGTGCAGAACTCGGAGGTGCCATACGTTCGGTGCTTTATCGGTCGGATCTAGAAGAAGTTCGAATACATCATCTGCGTTGTCAAATGCTTCCGCTTTCGGTCTGCGAGGGTACGTGGACACCCCCCTCTCATTGCTATGCATTTCCCAGATAGATCTTGCGTGAGCGTTGGAATTTTTTGAAATTGCATGCTACGTTTCCCAACAGTGGCATCATGAGACAGGTCTATGCATAGATGATATGCATGAGTAGAACACAAAGAGTTGTGGGCGGTGATAGTCATACTGCTTACCACCAACGTCTTATTTTGATTCGGCGGTATTGTTGGATGAAGCAGCACGGACCAACCTTACATGTCCACGCACATGAGACCGGTTCCACCGACTGACATGCAACTAGTTTTGCATAAAGGTGGCTGGCGGGTGTTTGTTTCTCATAATTTAGTTGAATCGAATTTGACCACGGCCGGTCCTTGAAGAAGGTTAAAACAACAAGATTGATTAAACACCATTGTGGTTTTTGCGTAGGTAAGAACGGTTCTTGCTAGAAGCTCGTAGCAACCACGTAAAACTTGCAACAACAAAGTAGAGGACGTCTAACTTGTTTTTGCAGGGCATGCTGTGATGTGATATGGTCAAGATATGATGTGATATATGTTGATGTATGAGATGATCATGTTTTGTAAAAGTTATCCGCAACCGACAGGAGCCTTATGGTTGTCCCTTTATTGTATGAAATGCAAACACCATATAATTGCTTTACTTTATCACTATATGTTAGCGATAGTTGTAGAAGCAATAGTTGGCGAGATGACCACGACACAACGTTGGAGATCAAGGTGTCGAGCTAGTGACGATGGAGATCATGATGATCTTTAGATATGGAGATCAAAAGCACAAGATGATGATGGCCATATCATGTCACATATTTTGATTGCATGTGATGTTTATATTTTATGCATCTTATTTTGCTTAGTACGGTGGTAGCATTATAAGATGATCCCTTAACTAAATTTCAAGGTAAAAGTGTTCTCCCTGATTATGCACAGTTGCTACAATTCGTCGTGTTGAGACACCACGTGATGATCGGGTGTGATAGACTCTACGTTCACATACAACGGGTGCAAGGCAGTTTTGCACATGCGGAATACTTTGGTTAAACTTGACGAGCCTGGCATGTACACACATGGCCTCGAAACACTGGAGACCGAAAGGTCGAACGTGAATCATATAGTAGATATGATCAACATAGAGATGTTCACCAATGATGACTCACATGATGACCGGACATGGTTTAGTTGATTTGGATCACGTATCATTTAGATGACTTGAGGGATGTCTATCTAAGTGGGAGTTCTGAAGTAATATGATTAACTGAACTTAATTTATCATGAACTTAGTCCTGATAGTATTTGCATATCTATGTTGTAGATCAATAGCTCGCGATATAACTCCTATATATTTTTGATATGTTCCTAGAGAAAAGTTGAAAGATGATAGTAGCAATGATGCGGACTGGGTCCGTGATCCGAGGATTATCCTCATTGTTGCACAGAAGAATTATGTCCTTGATGCACCACTAGGTGACAGACCTATTGCAGGAGCAGATGCAGACTTTATGAATGTTTGACAGGCTCGATATGATGACTACTTAATAGTTTAGTGCGCCATGCTTTACGACATAGAATCCAGACTTCAAAAACATTTTGAATGCCACATGGCATATGAGATGTTCTAAGAGCTGAAATTGGTATTTCAGATTCATGCCCGTGTCAATAGGTATGAGACCTCTGACAAGTACTTTGCCTACAAGATGGAGGAGAGCAGCTTAGCCAGTGAGCATGTACTCAGAATGTCTGGGTACTACAATCGCTTGAATCAAGTGGGAGTTAATCTTCCAGATAATATAGTGATTGATAGAGTTCTCTAGTCACTATCACCGAGCTACTAGAACTTCGTGATGAACTATAATGTGCAAGGGATAACGGAAAAGGTTCCGAGCTCTTTGAGATGCTGAAATCGGTGAAGGTAGAAATCAAGAAAGAGCATCAAGTGTTGATGGTTAACAAGACCACTAGTTTCAAGAAAAAAGGGCAAAGGAAAAGAAAGGGAACTTTAAGAAGAATTACAAGCAAGTTGCCACTCCCATGAACAAGCCCAAAGCTAGACCTAAGCTTGAAACTGAGTGCTTCTACTGCAAAGGGCATGGTCACTGGAAGTGGAACTACGCCAAATATTTGGCGGATAATAAGGATGGCAAAGTGAACAAAGGTATATTTGATATACATGTTATTGATGTGTACTTTACTAGTGTTCATAGTAACCCTAGGGTATTTGATACCAGTTCAGTTACTAAGATTAGTAACTGAAAACTGGAGTTGCAAAATGACGAGAGACTAGTTAAGGACGAGGTGGCGATGTGTGTTGGAGGTAATTCCAAGGTTGATACGATCACCATCGCACTCTCTCTACCTTCGGGATTAGTGTTGGGCCTAAATAAATGTTATTTGGTGTTTGCGTTGAGCATGAATATGATTAGATCATGTTTATGTAAATATGTTTAACCTAGTATCCACGATTCAGCCCATTATGATTAAACATGTTTGCAATGACAATTAGAGATTATAGTTTCTCATGCCATGCATAAGTAGCTAGGAGTGGATAATGATTTATCTTGGATATCAACATTGCGTTAAAATGATTGTGATGTAGTATGATGATATGGTATGCTCCTCTGAATGTTCGAGTGTCTTAACTTGGCACATGTTCATGCATGTAGTTGAATCAAAACCAACATAGCCTCTATGATATTTATATTCATGTTGTTCATATCCTACTCATGCTAGTGTCCAATGTTACTTATGCATAATGCATGTTCATGACCGTTGTTGCTCTCTAGCTGGCCGCTTCTCAATCTAATTTCTAGCCTTCGCCTGTACTAAGTGGGAATTCTGTTGGTACATCAAAAACCTTGAGCCCAAAAGTTATTCCAGATGAGTCCACCATACCTACCTATATGTGATATTACCCCGCCGTCCTAAGTAAATTTGCATGTGCCACCTCTAAATACTTCCAATAAATATCTGCTTTGTGTGCCTGGATCGTTCATGGAACGATAGGAGGTGGTCGGTATCTTCCATGCTAAGTGGGTTGTTCTCAGGTCGAGTGTTTATTCACTCGCCATCGCACGCGAAAAGGGCGGTAATAGGGATGCCCAGTCCCAAATTGCAAACAGAAAAAGCTTACAAATAATCAAACAAAACTCCCAATGGAGTCAAAACCTTTACTTTTATCGCTTGGGAACCGCCACTAGCGTGCTTAGCATGAAAGATCACTCATAGTCATGAAGTAAATGAGAAGGGTGCATGTCTCAAAATATCATTTACCTCTGTTTAAAAACTTGAGCTCTGGCAACTCTGCAAATCACTGCTTCCCTCTGCGAAGGGACTATCTATTTACTTTTATGTTGTGTCATCACCTTCTAAAATAAGCGCCAGAACCTGAGAGCACTCCTGTCATGACTTATGCATTGTGTGCAGCTAATGTTGGGTGCATCATGACTGGATCTTTTCTACCATGAATTACAATGTTTACTCGCTGCTTGAACTTTGGAGGTGCTCTGCATTTATGTTTTCCGGTCTTAGAAAGGGCTAGCGAGATACCACTATTGTCATACCATATCATGGTTGTTTTGACAACATGTTGCTGTTTGAGATATCTTATTATTGCTCGCTAGCTGTTGTGGAACTGTCACGACAGATGTCCTAGTGTGAGGACTTAGTCGTGGAGCCATCGTGATGAGGTTAGCTTAAAGGGGTTAATCAGGACAAAGGACACGAGGAGTTTATACTGGTTCATCCCCTTACGATGAAGGTAAAAGCCTAGTCCAGTTTGTAGTTAGTATTGCTAGGGTTTCGATGAGCAGGGAGTGAATACGCTTGACCCGTCTCTCGATCTGTTGTTTCTTGTCCTAAGCTGCCGCTAGGACGTCCCCTTATATACATGGGTTGACGCCCTGCGGCCCTCAGAGTCCCGGCCGGTTTATACAACGTATCCGGCTCGGTGACCTTTCTCATATGCATGGCGGTTTATAATCATGGACCTTAAGCCACCGTCGAGTCTGGGCCCTCTACTAAGCCTATCTATGAACCGCCATATGATCCTAGGCTTCATTGTGATGAATCGTCATAGGGATGACCCGACCCCTCCTAGGCGGGTCATACCTAATAGTTATATCCCCGACATTAGGCCCCAGGTTGATTTGAACTTGTTCATGTCAATCTTCAAGATTTAGAAAAATTCTTCCACATCTGTTGTGAAAACCTTGTGACCCGCCATGACATCATCTCCAGGAATTTCGGAAACCCGCCACGACGTCATCTTTAACAGATCTTTATCTTAATGTCTTCCTGAAAATCGAGGCGTCCCATTAGCTGGATAACCATTATTTGGCCTCCTCTTCTTTCACGCCTGTCTGTTTCCCTATCTCCTTATAAATAGGACCGTAGAGCGACCTCCACTCTTCTCCTTCTCCTTTCTTCTTCCTTGCAACGCGTCATCCCGTATGAACCTCGGCGCCGTCGACCTCCGTCTTCGACCTCAACTCCAGCCGCTGCATCGCCCTGAGTAGTCCAGAAAACTGCGGCGCCACTCCACTGTTCTCACAACATCAATAAGCCTTCTGTCCCTCGTCTTGGATCCGTCATTAGGGTTTGTCGGTGTTCATCAGTGTTCGTCGCTGTCCTTCCTTCTCTTTACTTAGATCCATAGTTTAGATCCAAAAACCATAGGAAACTTGTGCGGTAGTAGTTTTAGCACTTGTTTTAATACTACAATATATATCCCCATCGCAATAGATCTCCACTAGGGCACCTCTGCTTTTCTACTGTCACGAATTTATTTCTTTTTTCTGAACAACGGTAGATCCAAATTTGTAACCTCAATCCTACGAAATCTATTTGTCCCAGTACTTAGCAAATTTTGCTTTCAGCAACTCTTGAAAATCTTAGTCATGGCGGATTACTCTGCCGGTTTATCTTTACTTCATATATCATTAGCCCTCGTTTAAGCCGCCATTAAAAACATGTACTGTAACTGTTTAGCTGGCCATCCCACCAACTGATTTGAGCCAGCAAATTATTTCCTTTTAGACTGTCCTTTCACCATGATGCCGAAGACGATCACAACTTGCAACTAGGTTCCTTCCATAGCCACCGAGAGCACTTTGAAGGATTTTGTCACTGTTGGATACTTACCAGAGAAAAGTGTCTTGCATTATTGTGCTCCTGACCCGGCTGAAGGGAGACCTCAGCCCAAATATGGTGAAATCATTGTCTTTACTGACCATATGACCCAGGGCTTCTCACCGCCCGGCTCAAAATTCTTTAGGGATGTCCTGCACTTTTTCAAACTCCATCCACAAGATATTGGACCCAATTCCGTATCGAACATCTGTAACTTCCAAGTTTTTTGTGAAGTATACCTTCAAGAAGAACCCAACGTCGAGCTTTTCAGAGCATATTTCTACCTGAACCGCCAGAATGAGTGCACCAATGGTCCCAGCTTGGAACTTGGCGGGATTTCAATTAAACGCAGATGAGATGCCATCTTCCCTCAAGTAGTCATGCCAAGCCATCCCAAGGATTGGAATCAAACATGGTTCTATTGCAATGATGTCTCACCATCTGATGAAAATCCAATGTCGAGTTATCGTGGTGATCGTCTCGACGCAAAGTACCAACTTCCTGATAAACTCACCCCTGCCAAACCCAAGAAACTTGTCCCCAAAATCAGAAAAGTTCAAGCCTTGCTAGGAAATGGTTTGACCAGAGTCGACTTAATCCGCTGCTGGGTCGCATGGCAGATCATACCTTTAAGCCACCGACCCGGCTTGATGTGTTCATACACCGGAGGAACTGATGATCCTTTATGTCATAGCTCCCTGCGTTTGACTGAACAGGCCATCGTTGAGATGGCAACCACACTTGTTAACAGCAAATATGAAGACTATAGCCTAGTGGGTTTGAACCCTTTCTGCAAGCTTAACCCGGCGCCCGAGGTAAATCTTTTGACTTCTTTTGCCTCAGCAGTTAATTATTGCATGAATTTCAACATGTTATCCTTCCACAGGCTAAGTTTGACTTCTAGAAGGCCAAATATGACCATGAGGCTGCCAAAAAGGCTAGGGCTACTGCGAGAGCCACCAAAAAGACCGTTAGGAAGTCTAAGAAGAAACCCACTGCCTCTGAATTACTTAAGCTGGATGATACCTCTGAGTCGGAGGTAGCCCTCGACTCTCTTGGCTTATTTTTTAGCAACCTTATTGACACTAACTATTGCCAGGACGACACGGGGGCCAGCTAGGCAGTCGAAGAAGAGGTAACTATTATTTCCTCCGACTCAGAACCTTTACAAAGGCAGAAACTTCAGCGGGTAACCCAGAAAGTAAGGTTTTTACACCCTTTGGCTTATTTGGATCCTCATTTTCTTTTGAAACGACAACAACATGAGAGCCGTCGCCAGACCCGGACCGACGGAGATGACGATTTATCCTCCGGCTTACCGAACACTCCTTGGAAGCGTCAAAATGAGGTTCTTTTTAACCTTAATCCCTGTATTTACCAATGAGCTACTTTTATTAATCTCTCAATTTTGATTCCATCCTTGCAGGAGATTTCCCGTTCCCCCCTGTGGCGATTCATCACAAACTCAACTAAAGGCTTTCAAGACTGCTCCTGGGTAATAATAAATGTCTTTCTTCTGTACCTTTATACCTTTATCGTTGTACTGACTTATCCAAATCCTTTTTAGCGGTCAAGAAAAGCCCAAAAAAGCAAAGGTGACAAAGCCGGTCGAGGATCCGAAAACTGCTGAACCGGATCAGTCAACCTTTGTGCCGGAACACACTAAACAGCCAGAGGACCCTGCTCTCAATGTTCAACCGGATTTACGTGAGCCGTCTGCTAATGAAACTGCCATTGACCCATCAAGTATTGAGCCATCAAGCTCAGCTAACCCGTCGGAGAGGCATGGTGATGACGTTTTAATCGCTGGTACCGGATTCGTTGAACTGGGGAACCCAACTGTTCTAGCAAGACACTCTGCCAAACAAGAAGTTATGGAAAGTCAGAAAGTGAGGTTTGACGTCTCCCACTATGCTCACCTGAGTATTAGTGAAGTGTTATCTGGTTATCTCAGTCAAGTGCACTCCAGCCCCGATTCAGAAATTGAGATGGTCAAACAGATGCACCAAAAATATAAGGTACATTCTCCGGTTCATATAACTTATATACCCTGCCAGCCTCCAAGTCTTCTAATTATGATAAGACTAGCACATATGCCTGTGCGTTGCAACGGAAGAGATTTTTTTGAGCAACATCGGGAGAGATAATTGATGTGTTCATCAAAACGGTCTCCACAATAGTGGGGCGATAGAGTAGAGAGTTGTGGTGTTCTCGTGGGTCATGTTTGGCCCACGAGATCTTTGTAGTAGTGGAGTTGGTCGGAGTGGCGGCCACTACCCAACTCGTGTTTTTTTCCTTCAGGTCCGCCTCCTTGTCGAGGTTGTGGTGACCTCCTGATTTTTTTAAAGAAATGCCAGCATATTTTTTGAAAAAATGATTAATTTCTACAGAAAGGAAAATAAAACTTGAAATAGGAAGATTTTTAAAATTCACAAACATTTTTTGAAAACATGATCATTTCTAAGGTGGGAGAAATGAAGATTTTTCGAATTTGTGAAGAATTTATGAAAATGGAAACTTGTTTTGAACATTCAAAACAATTTTTAAAAATGTATTTTCAATCACGAACATTATTTTCAATTTGTGGCCATTTCAATAAAAATAATATTTTTCTAATTTCTATTATTTTTAAAATGAAATTTATTTTACAAATCTCGAACAATTTTGGAATTCTTTTTGCAAAAATGCAAACATTTTTTGAATATCAAACAAATGTTGAAAGAGAATAAAAAATTTAAAGTTCCAAATATTTTTGAAAATGGAAAGAAATTTTGCAATTCTAACATTTAACGAAAATTTGTACAGGAAACGAAATTTTGGAAAATTAAAAAAATAAATTTATGGAAAAAGGAAAAAATAACTTGAAAGGGGAAAAATATAAAAGAAAAAAAATGGAAACAGGCCGGCCCAATATTGGGCGACCCATGAGAAGCTCCAATTATATGACGCTCCATGCGATAACTAAGGTTCCCAGCTGCGTGCGCAGGATATAAATGGGTGGCTATTCTGGGCCTTAGCGCGTGTGGCCCAGGCACGAAATTCAGGACAAAACTCTTTTTGTTTCTTTTCTAGCAGATGGATTACAAAATTTATTTATTTTCGAATTTCCATTCTTTTTACGAAAATTAATTTACAAATCCTGAACAGTATTTGAATTCTTTTTGCGAGAATGTGAACATTTTTTAATTTCAAATAAATCTTGAACGAAAATAAAAATTTAAAAGCTCCAAATATTTTTTAAAATACGAACAATTTTTGAAATTCTTAGATTTAACAAAAATTAGTAAAAAAATAAATTTAGGAAAATTAAAAATTAAATTTATGGGAAAAGGAAAAAATAACTTTGAAGGAAAAAATAGAAAAGTACCACATAAAAATGAAAAAGGGCCGGTCCAACATTGGGTGACCGATGGGAAGCTCGAACTATATGCTGCTTCGTGCAACAAATAAGGTTTCCCAGCTGCATGCGCAGAATATAAATGTGTGGCTTTTCTGGGCCTTAACGCATGCGGCCCATGTATGAAATTCTGGACAAACTTTCAAAAAAATTTAGTACTACCTCGGATATAGAAAAAATATTTTTGTGGTGAACGGATGAAAAAAAATTGAAGAAACGCACCTTGCTTTATTAGTAGGTATAGATTGCATGATCTGTAGATTTAAAAGACTTATAAGCCTTTGTCTTAGACTCCCTCCAAGCCCGGTTTACAACTAAACCGGATGCTGATAGTATTTCAATTTTGCATGTGTAGTCCCCAAGGGCCGGTTTAATCAGTATGAATGAGCCGGTCCTACTAGTCATTATGTAGAAGAGCAAAATTTAACTGCATATCCTCTCATGAGTCGGCTAGAACTGTCACACCCGTCTCATCCTTAATAAGAAAAACAAGCAATATGCATTAGCCCCCAAGTGCCAAGTGTTATTGCTTGCAAAGCACTTGGGACTTTCTAGAAAGAGCCGATTCCTTTGAAAACTTTTGTTGATAGACATTAGCCCCCAAGTGCCAAGTGTTGTTGCTTGTAAAGCACTTGGGACTTGTATTTTGTAATCCGCCTTGAAACTGGACAAACTTATGCTGTATTCAGGCTGCGACCACAGAACTGGAAACTCAATTGTCTGAAGGTAAGACCCGGCTGGTGGCTCAGGAGACTGAGACAAAAAAGGCTAAATCCAAATTCCACTTGAGTGTGTCTAAAGCAGAAAAACTGAAGACTGGCTTTACTGCGGAGAAAGAGGCTTGGGCCAATGAGAAGACTGCCTTGATGCAGCGTGCTGAGAAAGCTGAGGCAGCTCTGGAAGAGGTCACTGCTGAACTCGCCGGCTTAAAGAACAATGTGTCTCAGATGGTGTCTGCAATCTTCGGTAATTCACCTTATTACTTACTCAAAGTGAATATTTGTCATCATAATATAAGCCGCCATGTAACCAATTGTGTAAACTTTACAGGTCCCAGGAGCAGAAATCTGAGCCGAGTTACAGTGGTAAAGCTCAAGGCAGTTTACACGCTTGTTGAACAATTGTACACCGGAGCTCAGCGAACTCTTACCACTATCTCCCCAGTGAATCAAGGGCCGACTCTATTAAGTGATGTCTTGAAGAAGCTATCCATCTTGCCCGCTAGGTTCCAACAAATCAAGCGATCTTGTGCTAGAGCCGGAGCTATAACAGCTTTAAGCCATGCCAAAGCCTGGGTACCGGAATTAGACCTGGCGGATGTAGCCAGTGGATATCCTAGTCTCAAAGAAGATGGAACTCCTTTCGACCAAGAAGACTTTGCTTATTGTGTCAAGGAAATTCACTCTCATGCTACAATCGTTGCCGAAGAGACCAACCTCACCAAATATATGCCAGGTTACGATGCAGATAACCAGAAGATGCCGACTCCTTCATATAAAGTGATGGATTTAATTCCACCCATTCCTAAGAACACTTTCGCCCCTGATATCGATCCGTCTGGTCTGATTAACGATGAAGCTGAATTCGTCGCCGTACGGCTTTGACTGGTCCAAACCCAACTTCCAAACGATGGAGGAGGAGGACGAACCGGCAAGGGATGAGCCGCAACCTTCAAGTCAACCAGGCCAAGATTCGTGAACTGGGGCCGGTTTATATCTGCCATGTATGAAACTGAAAAAAAACAATCATCTTTTTTGGCACCAACCGCCTTGTAATTGGCTAGCTTTAAACTTCATGTTCTGCTATGCCATCGTGCATGTCGTGCTGTTTATGATACTTGTTTATCTGTCATGCGAAGATATGCTATATATGCCTTATGAAATTATCAATTTTGAATCTGTTCCTGCGTACAACAGATGAAAAAAATGTCCTAGCAGTTTACCGCTGGATGGGTTATAACGCCCCAAATATGAACTTATCATGATTTATAACCAAAGCTGGTCGAAATAATAATCATATAAGATTAAAAATATATATCATACCTATGATATTTGATCACACTTGATGTTTTATCACTATAAAAAAATACACTTCCGTGATGATACGTGTTTGTCACAGTAGGTCACGTTTTCTGTCATGCATGTACATCCATGACAAATTTATGACAGAATCAAGATAGCCATACCTGTGCTGTCGTAGAAGTGTTCCATGATATTACCAAAATTATCATCACGGAAGTGTCCACTTCCATGATGATAAATCGCGCGTCACAGAAGTGCTTTCGTCAAGGGTGACCGGCAGATGGGATCCATCGTAACGGAACATCGTTAAGCTATCGGGTCCGGTTTTGGATCCGATAACCCGTTAACAACCCCGACCAATGGGGATTTTCCACGTATAAAATCATCATTGGCTAGAGGAAACACGTGTCGGCTCACCGTTGAGACAGATGTCATCCACTCATTGGACCCAAAGTGCCTATGATACGTCGACACGTGGCACAGCCCAACAGAGGCCTATTCCTGTGAAAAGGCCGCCCCGTTTGACTTGGTCAAAAGGTGGCGGGCCGGCCCATGGCAAGCCTGTTAACGGCCTGTTCGCATATAGCCCATTTACAGCCCACTAAACCAGGGCCCGTTTACGGCCTATCCGAATTAGGCCCAGTAGCGTCATCTGGGTCGTCCAATATAATTCCAGCCCATTTTAACTTCCGGCCCATGTATGGCCCATGATGTCTTTCGGCCCATATGAGGCCCTTATTACTATCGACCCATTAATGGCCCATGGTAAAACTGGCCCGTAATGAACAGTGTATCACTTTATACCCATTAATGACACGTGGTGAAACTGGCCCATAATGAATAGTGTATCATTTTATACCCATTAACGGCCCATTATTCCGTTGGGCCGTTTCCAACCCATGTTATCTTTCGGCCTTCTCGGGGCCCATTTATTCTTGGGCTCATTTCCACATTCATTTACTTACGGCCCGTTACTGTCATTTTCTGCTTGTGGGCCAAATTTAGCCCGTGGTTATAGTCAGCCTGTTTGTGGCCCGTTAATACGTTGGGCCGTTTTCATAGCGTCATCAAAATACGGACGATTAACAACGGCCCATTATGGTCGGCCCATGAACGGACGATTTCAACTCTATCCCATTTACGGTCATGTTTGGCCAACCGATCATAAGCCCGTAGAAGGCCCATTGATGATATGACCCATAGAAGGCCCATTGTGTCTACGGCCCGTATAAGGCCCATTGTTTCTATGCCACATAGAAGGCCCATTGTTTCTACGGCCCTTAGAAGGCCCATTGTTTCTATGGCCCTTAGAAGGCCCATTGTTTCTACGATCCGTAGGAGGCCCATGTTAACTACAACCGGTGGGCATCAAAGTTCGCCACCAGTGAAAATATAGGGAACACCCTACACTATACAAAAATGGCTTGTTGTTTTCTTTAGCCGGTGGCTGCACGTTAAGAAAAAAATTTGTATCGCACCAAAACAAATTACAACTATAAAAAAAGGAAGGTTGGCATAAAAGTTAACCGTCTAGCAGATAAATGCACCACCAGAAGTTCAGAAGCTCAGTTCATTTGACCTGACTGTTACGTTTTCATGTTGTATTGTCCGTTGGAGCACCATAACCTTCGCCTTCAGTTCTCCTAGGCTCCTGAACAACATAGCAAATGTCTGATAGTCTCGTTTCAAAACCATGCATATCTTGACAACATCGAACAATGTCTCTCCTTGTTTCACAAAGGGTCTCTGTTAGGGAATGGACTTGTGTCTGGAGCGCAGATACAACATTGTTTTGAGCTTGCATATCTTGACCATGAGGCAGTTTGGACGAGATTGCCTTAACAACCAAGCCAGTATTACGCAGGAACGTGCTTTTGGCACTATTAGTGGACATGTACTGACCCACTTCAGCAAGAGCAGACATTGCGGTTATAGTTGCCTCGCCACCTTCAGAAGGTGGCGGTTCCACCATTTTTTCCATAGCTTGCTGAAAAGTTGTGGTTTTACATTAGTAGTACCAGAACAGAAGATATTAAGGAGGCAACAAAACCAAACAAAATAGCTTTGGTCTATATACAGAACTTATTCTGGTGAACCCATGTAAAATAATAGTTGTATTTTATTGCAAAGTACATAATAAAACCAGGTTCCAAACATATGACCATGTACCATCGCTAATGTATTGTATATTTCTTCACATTGTATTGAGGGCTAAGGATAAAGAGACAAAGTTTATAATACGGTAAGCATAGTATGACATCATTCATATCACAAAACAACTGAGAACAGACAAACATGCAATTGTAACGTTGTGTGGGCAAGTCCAGCACGGAACTAGATTACAGGTCAAGATCAAAGGAACATCACTCCTCTCTTTTAAACCTTGTAAGGTGCAATGATACGCTAAGACAATTGTGTATAAAATTGAAAAGAGTAATAGACATTGGCTGCAAACCATGCAGTTTGATGACCCACAAGTATAGGGGATCGATCGTAGTCCTTCCGATAAGTAAGAGCGTCGAACCCAATGAGGAGCAAAAGAAAATGATAAGCGGTTTACAGCAAAGTATTCTCTGCAAGTACTGAAATAAGTGGTAATAGATAGTTTTGTGATAAGATAATTTGTAACGAGCAACAAGTAACAAAAGTAAATAAAGTGCAGCAAGGTGGCCCAATCCTTTTTGTAGCAAAGGACAAGCCTGGAAAAACTCTTATATAAGGAAAAGGGCTCCCGAGGACACATGGGAATATCGTCAAACTAGTTTTCATTACGTTCATATGATTCGCGTTCGGTACTTTGATAATTTGACATGTGGGTGGACCGGTGCTTGGGTGCTATTCTTACTTGAACAAGCATTCCACTTATTATTAACCTCTATTGCAAGCATCCACAACTACAACAAAAGTATTAAGGTAAACCTAACCATAGCATGAAACATATGGATCCAAATCAGCCCCTTACGAAGCAACACATAAACTAGGGTTTAAGCTTCCGTCACTCTAGCAACCCATCATCTACTTATTACTTCCCAATGCCTTCCTCTAGGCCCAAATAATGGTGAAGTGTTATGTAGTCGACGTTCACATAACACCACTAGAGGCTAGACAACATACATCTCATCAAAATATCGAACGAATACCAAATTCACATGACTACTAATAGCAAGACTTCTCCCTTGTCCTCAGGAACAAACGTAACTACTCACAAAGCATATTCATGTTCATAATCAGAGGGGTAATAATATGCATAAAGGATCTGAACATATGATCTTCCACCAATTAAACCAACTAGCATCAACTATAAGGAGTAATTAACACTACTAGCAACCTACTAGCACCAATCCCAGACTTGGAGACAAGAATTGGATATAAGAGATGAACTAGGGTTTTGAGATGAGATGGTGCTGATGAAGATGTTGATGGAGATTGCCCTCTCCCGATGAGAGGAGCGTTGGTGATGATGATGGCGATGATTTCCCCCTCCGTGAGGGAAGTTTCCCTGGCAGAACAGCTCTGCTGGAGCCCTAGATTGGTTCCGCCAAGGTTCCGCCTCGTGGTGGTGGAGTTTCATCCCGAAAGGTTACTTCTTATTTTTTTCTCGACGAAAGACTTCATATAGCAGAAGATGGTCATCGGAGAGCCACCAGGGGGCCCACGAGGTAGGGGGGCGCGCCCCCCACCCTCGTGGACAGGGTGTGGGCCCCCTGGTCATCATCTTTGGCGAGGATTTTTCATTATTTATTATAAGGTATTCCGTGAAGTTTCAGGACTTTTGGAGTTGTGCAAAGTAGGTCTCTAATATTTGCTCCTTTTCCAACCCAGAATTCTAGCTGCCGGCATTCTCCCTCCTTATGTAAACCTTATAAAATAAGAGAGAATAGCCAGAAGTATTGTGACATAATGTGAAATAACAGCCCATAATGCAATAAATATCGATATAAAAGCATGATGCAAAATGGACGTATCAACTCCCCCAAGCTTAGACCTCACTTGTCCTCAAGCGAAAGCCGATAACAATAAACATGTCCCCATGTTTAGAAGTAGAGGCGTCGATAAAAATAAAATACGGACATGGAGGCATCATGATTATTCTCATAACAGCAACATATATAGATATTGTCATATGATTACTTATGTTCAAGTGATGATCTATTCACAATGCAAAAGTATGAATCAGAAACCTTATTGAGAACCAACAAACTATAACCTCAGCCATTGAAGCAATTGCAATTTATCATAACATCAGAAAGAGTCTATGTCAAAGCTAAAAAGCAAGTCCACATACTCAACTATCATCTAGTCCTTCATAATTGCTAACACTCATGCAATACTTGTGGTTACGGAGTTTTAATCGGACACCGAGAAAGATAGGGGCTTATAGTTTCGCCCCACAACCTTTTACCTCGAGGGTAATGTCAACAATAATAACTCATGCCCCCTACATCCAATTATATATATATATATATATATATATATATCAGGTTCTTTCCAACATGCTGGGCTTGCCAAAGGATAAAATGAAAAAGGAAAGGTGAAGATCACCATGACACTTGCATAAGGTAGAAGATAATAATAAAAGATAGGCCCTTCGCAGAGGGAAGCAGAGGTTGCCATGCGCTTTTATGGTTGGATGCACAAAATCTTAATGCGAAAGAACGTCACATTATATTGCCCCTTGTGATATGAACCTTTATTATGCAGTCCGTCGCTTTTATTACTTCCACATCACAAGATCATATAAAACTTATTTCTCCCGCACTAATCATACACATTTAGAGCAATTTTTATTGTTTTGCACCGATGACAACTTACTTGAAGCATCTTACTCAATCCATAGGTAGATATGGTGGATTCTCATGGCAAAACTGGTTTAAGGGTATTTGGAAGCACAAGTAGTATCTCTACTTGGTGCTGAGAATTTGGCTAGCATGAGGGGGAAAGGCAAGCTCAACATGCTGGATGATCCATGAAAACATACTTTATCTCAGATATAAGAAAACATAACCCATTACGTTGTCTTCCTTGTCCAACATCAACTCTTTAGCATGTCATATTTTGATGAGTGCTCCCAATCATAAAAGATGTCAATAATAGTATATTTATATGTGAAACCTCTCTTTCCTTATTACTTCTTATTAATTGCAATGATGACCAAAGCTATGTCTGCCAACTCCCAACAACTTTTAATCGTCACACTCTTTCTATGTGAAGACATTACTATCAATAAGATCAATATGAACTTTTGTTTCTTCTTATTCTTTTTCTCTTTTCTTTTATTCACCCAAGATCATAGCAAGAAAATCAACCCCTTGACTCAACACTAATCTTTATTATATAGCTCACAGACTCGATTACATAGAGAGATCATAAGGCTCAAAACTAGATCATGCCATAAACTTTATTCTACTAGATCAAAATACTACTAATAGGATTGAACTAAGGAAAACGGTAAAGATAGGAGTTGTGATTGTGATACGATACCGGGGCACCTCCCCCAAGCTTGGTGGTTGCCAAGGGGAGTGCCCATTCCCATGTGATTATGTCTCCTTGGTTGGTGAAGATGGAGGTGATGGATAGTCGCACATCGAGCGTAAGAGGTCCTCTAGCTTGCAAATAATGCCCTTGAGTACAAAGATATGCTCCTTCGACAAAATATTTTCACTTGTGAGATACTTGTTTTGAATACGAGTTAACTCAATCATATGGAAAGCTTCGATCTCAATTGGGGTAAGAAGGTTGTGATCAAGTTGAAGGATGTCTTCTGTTGCCGGAGCTTGGTTCTCCGTGGCCTTCTTGATCCCTTCATCCTTGTTGATCTCCATGGGTTCTTCCCTCTTCAGCTCTATCTTCATTAGCCAGGCATCTTTGTCACCGTTGTTGGAGGAGGGGGACGACATGATGCCTGGCCTTGACAACCCTGATAGAGAACAACCCAAAACAAGAACAGAGGATATTTGCATGATACGGGAGTCAAAACCTTCGGGAGAATATATAATGAATTTTTACCGACCAAAATACGTATCGTGCAAGAAAACAGAGTCCGGAAGGCACACGAGGTGCTCACGAGGTAGGGGGGGCGCCCAGGGGGGGTAGGGCGCGCCCTCGACCCTCGTGGGGCCCTCGTGTCTTTCCCGGACTGCTACTTAATTTTCTATTTTTCTAAATATTCCAAAACAGAGAAATATTGCCTTAAAAACTGCTTTGGAATCGGTTTACTTACCGTACCACATACCTATTCCTTTTCAGAGTCTGAAACATTCTGGAAAGTGTCCCTTATGTATTCCTCCAGGGTTACGGTTTCAATAATATTGGTTTCAACATTTATGTGATTACCTAAGATATAATGTTTGATTCTTTGACCGTTTACCACATTCGGATTTGTGCCTTCGAAGTTGTTGATTTTTATGGCACTCGAACGTTAGACCTCCTCGATAACATAGAGGCCTTCCCATTTAGAGAGAAGTTTACCTGCAAAAAATCTTAAACGAGAGTTGTATAGCAATACATAATCACCTACATTAAACTCATGCTTTTGTATCCTTTTTTCATGCCATCTTTTAACCTTTTCTTTAAACAACTTGGCATTTTCATAAGCTTGGGTTCTCCATTCATCAAGAGAGCTAATATCAAATAACCTCTTTTCACCGGCAAGTTTGAAATCATAATTGAGCTCTTTAATAGCCCAATATGCCTTATGTTGTAGTTCAAGAGGTAAGTGACATGCTTTTCCATATACCATTTTATACGGAGACATACCCATAGGATTTTTATATGCAGTTCTATAGGCCCATAATGCATCATCAAGTTTCTTGGACCAATTCTTTCTAGACCTATTAACAGTCTTTTGCAAAATTAATTTGAGTTCTCTATTACTCAATTCTACTTGACCACTAGACTGTGGGTGATACGGAGATGCAATTCTATGATTGACGTCATATTTAGCAAGCATTTTACGGAAAGCACCATGAATAAAATGTGAACCACCATCAGTCATTAAATATCTAGGGACTCCAAACCTCGGAAAAATAACTTCTTTAAGCATTTTAATAGAAGTGTTATGATCAACACTACTAGTTGGAATAGCTTCTACCCACTTAGTAATGTAATCAACAACAACTAAAATATGTGTATATCCATTAGAGGCAGGAAAAGGTCCCATATAATCAAAGCCCCAAACATCAAACGGTTCAATAACAAGTGAATAATTCATATGCATTTCTTGACGTCTACTAATATTACCAATTCTTTGACATTCATCACAAGATAGGACAAACTTACGGGCATCCTTGAAGAGAGTAGGCCAATAAAAACCGGATTGCAATACCTTATGTGCAGTTCTATCTCCCGCGTGGTGTCCTCCATAAGTTTCGGAGTGGCACTTGCATAGGATCTGTTCCTGTTCGTGCTCAGGTACACAACGTCTAATAACACCATCTACTCCTTCTTTATAAAGATGTGGGTCATCCCAAAAGTAATGTCTCAAATCATAGAAGAACTTTTTCTTTTGTTGGTATGTGAAGCTAGGTGGTATGAATTTAGCAACAATGTAATTAGCATAATCAACATACCAAGGAGTACTATGAGAAGTACTTATGACATTTAATTGTTCATCAGGAAAGCTATCATCAATAGGTAGTGGGTCATCAAGAACATTCTCTAACCTAGATAAGTTGTCTGCAATGGGGTTCTCAGCTCCTCTTCTATCAACAATATGCAAATCAAATTCTTGTAGCAAGAGAACCCATCTAATAAGTCTAGGTTTAGTATCTTTCTTCTCCATAAGATATTTAATAACAGCGTGATTAGTGTGGATAGTTACTTTAGAATCAACAATATAAGGTCTGAACTTATGACAAGCAAATACAAGTGCTAAAAGTTCTTTTTCAGTAGTAGCATAGTTTCTTTGAGCATTGCCTAGAGTCTTGCTAGCATAATGGATAACATTTAATTTCCTATCAACTCTTTGCCCTAGAACAGCACCTACAACATAATCACTAGCGTCACACATAATTTCAAAGGGTAAATTCCAATCAGGTGGCTGAACAATAGGTGCAGAGACCAATGCTTTCTTAAGTATTTCAAATGCTTCTACACAATCCTCATGAAAGACAAATGGTATATCTTTTTGTAATAAATTAGTCAGAGGCCGAGAAATTTTTGAGAATTCCTTAATGAACCTCCTATAAAATCCAGCATGAGCAAGGAAACTTTTTATACCTTTGATGTCCTTGGGACACGACATCTTTTCAATAGCAACAACCTTGGCTTTATCAACTTCAATACCCCTTTCAGAAACTTTATGCCCCAAGACAATACCTTCATTAACCATAAAGTGGCACTTTTCCCAATTCAAGACAAGATTAGTTTCTTCACATCTCTTCAAAACTCGATCAAGATTGCTCAAGCAATCATCAAAAGAAGATCCATAGACGGAAAAGTCGTCCATGAAAACCTCACAAATCTTTTCACAAAAGTCAGAGAATATAGCCATCATGCATCTTTGAAAGGTAGTAGGTGCATTACATAAACCAAAAGGCATACGTCTATAAGAGAAAGTACCAAAAGGGCATGTAAAAGTAGTCTTTGATTGAACTTTAGCTGACACATGTATTTGAGAGAAACCAGAATAACCATCTAGAAAGCAGTAGTGTGTATGTTTGCATAATCTTTCTAGCATTTGATAGATAAAAGGTAAGGGGTAATGATCTTTCTTAGTAGCCTTATTTAATTTGCGGAAATCCATTACCATCATATAACCTGTAATAATTCTTTGTGTAATCAATTCATCTTTATCATTAGGAACAATAGTAATACATCCCTTCTTAGGGACACAATGAACAGGACTTACCCACTGACTATCAGCAACGGGATAAATTATACGTGCCTCTAGAAGCTTTAGTATTTCTTTTCTTACCACTTCTTTCATTTTAGGATTCAGACGTCATTGAGGATCACAAACTGGTTTGGCATCTGCTTCCAAATTTATTTTATGTTGACATAGAGTGGGACTAATTCCCTTAAGATCATCAAGAGTATATCCAATAGGAGCACGGTGCTTCTTCAGAGTTTTCAATAATCTTTCTTCTTCATGCTCTGAAAGGTTAGCACTAATAATAACAGGATATAACTTCTTTTCATCAAGATAAGCATATTTAGGATTATCAGGCAACGGTTTAAGCTCAAACACGGGATCACCCTTAGGTGGAGGGAGATCCCCTAGGATTTCAACAGGCAAATTGTGTTTCAGAATAGGTTCCTGTTTAAAGAATACCTCATCTATTTCCCTTCTTTCATTCATAAACATATCATTCTCATGGTCTAGCAAATATTGTTCTAAAGGATCACTAGGAGGTACGACAATAGAAGCAAGACCAACAATTTCATCCTTACTAGACAATTCTTCTTCACGGTGTTGTTTACTAAATTTAGAGAAATTAAAGTCATGAGTCATATCATCTAAACCGACAGTAACAACATCCCTTGTGCAATCTATGGTAGCATTAACAGTATTTAAGAAGGGTCTACCAAATATAATGGGACAAAAGCTATCTTGTGGGGAATCAAGAACAAGAAAATCAGCAGGATATTTAGTTTTCCCACACAAGAATTCAACATCTCTAACAATTCCCATTGGTGAAATAGTATCTCTATTAGCAAGTTTAATAGTGACATCAATTTCTTCTAACTCAACGGGCGCAATGTCATGCATAATTTCTTTGTATAAGTCAATAGGTATTGCACTAGCACTAGCACCCATATCACATAAGCCATGATAACAATGTTCTCCTATTTTAACAGAAATAACAGACACGCCTACCACAGGTCTATTTTTATCTTTAGCACAAGGTTTAGCAATTCTAGCAATTTCACCACAGAACTGAATAACATGCCCATCAATATTATCAGACAAGAGATCTTTAACAATGGCAATATTAGGTTCTACTTTAACTTGCTCAGGAGGTGTATATGTTTTAATATTGCTTTTACGAACCACAGTTGAAGCTTTAGCATGATCCTTTATCCTAACAGGGAAAGGTGGTTTCTCAACATAAGAAGTAGGAACAATAGGATCATTATAAGTGACAGTCTTTTCTACAACTTTAATAGGTGCAGCTACTTTTACTTCTATGGGAGGATGATATTTAAACCACTTCTCCTTAGGGAGATCAACATAAGTAGCAAAAGATTCACAGAAAGAAGCTACTATCTCAGAATCAAGTCCATATTTAGTGCTAAACTTACGGAAAATATCGGTATCCATAAAAGATTTAACACAATCAAACTTAGGTGTCATACCTGGCTCCTTACCTTCATCGAGATCCCAATCTTCAGAGTCGTGTTTAATTCTATCCAATAAATCCCATCTAAATCCAATAGTCTTCATCATAAAAGAGCCAACACAAGAAGTATCGAGCATGGTGCGATTATTTTCAGAAAGCCGAGCATAATTTTTTTGAAGAATTGTTTCTCTTGGGAGCTCATGATTGGGGCATGAATATAACAATGATTTAAGCCTCCCCCAAGCTTGAGCGATGCTTTCTCCTTCGCGAGGCCAAAAATTATATATATAATTGCGGTCACGATGAACAAGATGCATAGGGTAATACTTTTGATGAAATTCCAATTTCAATCTTCTATAGTTCCATGATCTCGTATCATCACATAACCTATACCATGTCAATGCGTCTCCTTTCAAAGATAAAGGGAAGACCTTCTTCTTAGCAACATCATTGGGTATACCTGCAAGCTTAAATAATCCACAAACTTCATCCACATATATTAGGTGTTCATCAGGATGCTTTGTTGCATCTCCTATAAAAGGATTAGCTAGCAGTTTTTCTTTCATACCCGAAGGATACTCATAAGGAATTTCATTTTCAATAGGTTCAGTAGGTTGAGGAGCAACTCTTTGCTCTACTGGTCGGGGTGAAGATACCCCGAACAAGCCCCTCGGAGGATTACTTTCCATAGAAACAAGCGACAGTAAATTTCAGCACACTATATAAATTTTTCCTTACCAAATTCCACCTACCAAAGGCGCTTCACTCCCCGGTAACGGCGCCAGAAAAGAGTCTTGATGACCCCCAAGTATAGGGGATCTATCGTAGTCCTTTCGATAAGTAAGAGTGTCGAACCCAACGAGGAGCAAAAGAAAATGATAAGCGGTTTGCAACAAGGTATTCTCTGCAAGTACTGAAATAAGTGGTAACAGATAGTTTTGTGATAAGATAATTTGTAACGAGCAACAAGTAACAAAAGTGAATAAAGTGCAGCAAAGTGGCCCAATCCTTTTTGTAGCAAAGGACAAGCCTGGACAAACTCTTATATAAGGAAAATCGCTCCCGAGGACACATGGGAATATCGTCAAGATAGTTTTCATCACGTTCATATGATTCGTGTTCGGTACTTTGATAATTTGACACGTGGGTGGACCGGTGCTTGGGTGCTGTTCTTACTTGAACAAGCATCCCACTTATGATTAACCTCTATTGCAAGCATCCGCAACTACAACAAAAGTATTAAGGTAAACCTAACCATAGCATGAAACATATGGATCCAAATCAGCCCCTTACGAAGCAACACATAAACTAGGGTTTAAGCTTCTGTCAGTCTAGCAACCCATCATCTACTTATTACTTCCCAATGCCTTCCTCTAGGCCCAAATAATGGTGAAGTGTTATGTAGTCGACGTTCACATAACACCACTAGAGGCTAGACAACATACATCTCATCAAAATATCGAAGGAATACCAAATTCACATGACTACTAATAGCAAGACTTCTCCCTTGTCCTCAGGAACAAATGTAACTACTCACAAAGCATATTCATGTTCATAATTAGAGGGGTAATAATATGCATAAAGGATCTGAACATATGATCTTCCACCAATTAAACCAACCAGCATCAACTACAAGGAGGAATTAACACTACTAGCAACCTACTAGCACCAATTCCGGACTTGGAGACAAGAATTGGATACAAGAGATGAACTAGGGTTTTGAGATGAGATGGTGCTGATGAAGATGTTGATGGAGATTGCCCTCTCCCGATGAGAGGAGCGTTGGTGATGATGATGGCGATGATTTCCCCCTCCGGGAGGGAAGTTTCCCCGGCAGAACAGCTCTGCCGGAGCCCTAGATTGGTTCCGCCTCATGGTGGCGAAGTTTCGTCCCGAAAGGTTGCTTCTTATTTTTTTCTCGACGAAAGACTTCATATAGCAGAAGATGGTCATCGGAGAGCCACCAGGGGGCACACGAGGTAGGGGGGCGCGCCCTAGGGGGGCACCCTCGTGGACAGGGTGTGGGCCCCCTGGTCTTCATCTTTGGCGAGGATTTTTCATTATTTATTATAAGGTATTCCGTGGAGTTTTAGGACTTTTGGAGTTGTGTAGAATAGGTCTCTAATATTTGCTCCTTTTCCAGCCTAGAATTCCAGCTGCCGGCATTCTCCCTCCTTATGTAAACCTTATAAAATAAGAGAGAATAGCCATACGTATTGTGACATAATGTGAAATAACAGCCCATAATGCAATAAATATCGATATAAAAGCATGATGCAAAATGGACGTATCACAGTTCAAGGCACAAGTCAGAGTAAGTAGTAGTTAAAAGGCATGAGGATTATGGACTTACAACAGCGGCTTTGACTGGTGTAGTCATGCACTTCTTCTTGCTGGTGTGACAGTCCTTGAAGATTTCAACAACATTTGTTTCAGGTAATTTTTGGTCCTTGCGGGCTTTCCTCCGCATTTCGAACAAGTCAATATAGATCTGATAATACGGTACAACGAAAAGAGTGAAACAACAGCTAATTACAAGAGCCTCGCAGTGTGCAATATAGCTATGAGATCCCGTCGTGTGTTGGAATTTCACATTCGTACGGTTGGCCTTGTTCTTTGAACAGTTCACCTACAAGAAGATAGATTTATGTGGCACATGCATAAATAGGACTTCAACATGTGATCTGATCACATATATATAATGTACCTGATACTTCGGATCAGACCAGTGTTTAACGAGGCCTCTCCAGTCTTCATCAGATATATTTTCCACTAGAGATGTTTGGGCAAGTTCACTGTTAGCCTTGCCTTCAAAGTGAGTTTTCCTCAAGTTATACCGATACTATCGCAGAGCACACTTGAAAACATGGGTGCAAGCTTGTCTGGTTGCATCATCTTGGCTATCCAACTTGAACCTCATATGTTGAAAATTATGGGAGTCTCATTATCAACAACCTAGAAAGTATTGGACAGAGCAAGACGATATTACTAGTTTCCATACATAACCATACTTACAGATAAATGGTCGAGGAAGGTGTTGAACTGGGTTTCGTCTTTGTCATTCTTGTACTGAATTCATGTTGGGAGGATACGTACATGACACCTAACAGCAACCGGTGCCTCTGATACTAACTTGGCTGACTCTGTAGCATCACATGGCCTTTTTAAACCTGCCTCAAAATGGATCTCCATTCTTCCTCCTCTAGATTTAGTTAACCTATCGAGCATTATCCCTGATGTTTGTTTCCTCTTGCGCCTAGGTGCTAGTCCAACAACAAATATAGGAAGTGTTAGTGTACATCAAACTGTGATACTACATATAAAGAAGCATGCAACTGTAACTTGACTCCAGCAACTACCTTCTTGCTGTTGAAGCTCACAAAGTTCATCTGATCTTGCCAACTCATCTTGTGTCAAGAGTGCTTCGGAAGTAGTGTCAGGTGGCAAGGGAGCTTGGGAATGTGCTGCTAGCTGAGTTGACGAACGAGTAAATCGTGCAACTGGTGGTACTGTGGAAGGTGTTGCAACAACTAGGGTTGTCTCTGCTTGTTTGGTGGCAGCTATTTGTTTCTGTTTGGCTTGTTCTGCAGCTCGTGTAGCATGGGATACCCTGTCGGTACAATTTTCCGCTGGACTTTGACCTTCTATTGCACCATCAGTACCAGCAGAATCTGTAGGATTGTTCCGCTTCCCTTTCCATGTCGTTCTGTCTTGCTTCATCTTTCTCTGTGCCATGTTAAGTCAAGCCGACAAGAAAAACAAATAACAATTTAGTTCTTCATAACAAATGTACTTTGATGTAAGAACATGGTGTGATAGACATATATTGTATGTTCTAGAAACAGGAACACGTGTCTTAGTCACAAGTATAATGTGTAAAGTAAGCAGATGAAATTCAACAAAATTAGAAGCAATACAAGCTAGACATCATACATAACATGCAACCACATATAACAGTGCCAATTTAGAGGGAGCACCTGTGATGGTGCACTAGGGGAGACGTGCTCATCACCAACACATCTACGTTGAGTGTGTATGCATGTGTTTTCTTGGAAATCATCTTGGGGGGATGGAGGGGTAGAATTTGTAGAGGACCTCCATTTGGAAGGAGCACCTTCATCCGCTGCCTTGCTAACTTCCTTCCGCCTTATTGATTTTGAATTGTCAAGTAAAACCGACAAGAAAAAGCAATAAAATTCACTCTTAAGAACTCATTCGTGCATGATACTGACAATCACTACTTTGATGTAAGGCAAACACATGATTCCAGGATGGAATAATACGAAAAATAGGACGGCATGGCATATTCACAGCTGTATGTGTAAACTAAGCAGAAACCATTTCACCAAATAAGAAGCAATGCAAGCTAGACACCACGTGAAAGATGCAACCAATATGACTCTGCCAAGTTAAAAGTGTCCCATCATAAATGGCATTTCAACAAATTAGAAGCAGCGCATGCCATAAATCATATCAAAGATGCAACTAATATCACACTGCATATACTGAAGGTGTCTCGTCATATTGATTTATGCGTGATACAAAAAAACAATAGTTTTATGTGAGGACATGCTTAACAGACAGATGTACTATGTACTAAATACAGGAAGGCATGTCACATTAACAGGTATAATGTATAAGCTAAGCAGAATAGCACATGCAGTTTAACCAGATTGGAAGAATTACAATCTAGACACCATATGCAACATGCAACCACATATCACGCTGCCAAGTTAGAGCAAGCACCTGTGATGCTAGTGTAGGGGAAATGCGGTAATCAACTATAGAGCTACGTTCACTATCTTCATCTAGCCTTGCTATTTCTTGAGAATCATGTCGGGAGGCTGACGCTGCATTCTTTAAATAAGGAGTAATCCACTTGCCTGACTGCCTCATCATAAGTGATTGATGAGGGATACACAAGAACATTAGTTTGATGTAAGAACATGGTTAATACACAGTGTACTAGTATGTACCAAAAACAGAAAGGCATGTCATATTCAAAGGTATAATGTGTAAGCTAAGAAGATGCAATTTAACCAAATTGGAAGCAATACAAGCTAGACATCCGGCTGGCGTGGTGAGCATGATCATCTAGGACCTGAGAGCCTGGTGGGAAGCGGGCTCCTTTGCCACCATTGCGGCTTTTTAGTTGGCTTCCAGGTGATGCCTCTCTTTGCTGGGCTTGTCACTGGCTTAGCCAGTGCCCTGACTAGCTATTTGTCTTCTGGTGCTCACGGGATGGTGGTTCATGTAAAAAATGTCCTTCATTATCTTAATAAAGACCGACTTCGGCCTTTCCAATACAAGCTAGACACCATATGGAACATGCAACTACATATGGCACTGCGAAGTTAAAGCAAGCACCTGGGATGGTGGTTCATTGCGAGCGAGGTCATCAACTCCAGAGCTACATTTACCGTCTCCATCTGCTGACACTGCACCCTTTATAGTGTTGTAACGTGCCGTGCTTACCCGCATAGAAAGCTGGGGCAACTTCTCTCTTTTCTTTTCTGCTTCTCTCGAGGCAGACTCTGAAATACCCTTGCATAAAAACACGATAGTGAGAGTATGGGTGAAGTGTGTGCAGAACTAGTGCACTGTAAAAGTAGCAGATACCAGGTGGCTGAAAAATAAATGACAGGAGACATATCATAGCTCTACAACATTGCATGGCAAACAAAATTAGATTCTACTCCATATGATTTTGTAATATATGAGCGCAGGAAATGCAGCTACTCCTCCAACACAGCACCACATGTGGTCATATCAAGATAACAGTTGACTGAAAATAAATAGGCCAGTCGATTTTTTTAATGAGCCGTCCAATCAATAAGGAACGGGCAGATGGCCTTCGTCTACCTCCCGCCAGTCACCGTTGACGATCTTTCTCGAACCACCAGCGACCACCGGCCTAGACCCCTGCCTCCGCCGCCCCGCCCTCCCCTTGACCTCACACCACCGCCGTGCTTGGCAACGCCCCCAGGCCATGCCTTTAATCCCGGCCGACCTCTAGATCGGGCGCCAGTAGCTCTAGGCCCCACACGCCCCTATGATAAACACCGAGGCACTGCTTCCCCGGCATAATAGGAGGACTAGCGCCTGTTACGCCGGGGAATGCTTCCATTCATTCGGAATCAACTGACCAGGAATTGAAATTCAGGGGGGCGACGGACCTCTAGCTAAGGTGAAATAGTATATGAGGAGAAACCTTGTGCATCGTGAGTTACTAGGAACATCTAGTATCAAGAAGAAGCGATCAACTAGTGTCTTCCGTGGGATGAACACCATGCAAGCAGACACGTAAGATCTGCACGAATAAGGGAAGAGGAGTACCATTTTCGATTGCCGGTGTGGTCGCCTCCACATGTCGCACCGATCTTCTTTTTGCCGGGGAAACCGATGTTCTGGAGGGTGCAGGCTTGGACAAACCCATGGCCAAATTGTTGACTGTGTTGCCGTGGCCGTATGTCGGCGGAGGGGAAGCAGATCCGAGGCGGTGAAGGACGGCGTAGTAGGAACAGTTGGCGAAGTTGGAGCGGTAGCGGTGAGGCGCAGGGCAGCGTGGTTGAACTGGCTCGGGTACGGATGGCTCGGCCTCGGCTTCAACTACTAGCCGTGGAGGGCGTTGCGGTTGAGGTTGCGGTGGACGACGATGTCGAGGTATCGGCTCCGGCGTGATGGAGGAGGGAGGCGGTTGATGGGTGGAATGGGGTGGCGGACGGAGGACGCCGGGGTTTCGCGGCTAGTGGAGAGGTAGTTTTTGCGCCCACGGAGTACGAATGGGGAATCGGGTGGGAGGGCGGGGGGGGGGGGGGAGGGGGAGAACCATGTTTCGGTCTGGGACGCACTTGTTTTTGGCTTTTTTGAACAGAAGATGGGACGCGCTTGTTTGAAATTTGGGGAAAGTACAAACTTTGCCCCCCTCTTAAATTTCGGACCTACCGCGGGTCAGGGGTAGGATGGTAATCCCACGTGTCCCAAACAGTGGGGGGAGCGATTTCGGCCGCGCGCATGTGTGCTTAGGCGGCCATTGTGTATGAATGTTTTTCGGAGGCGGTTGTGTGGCGTCTAGATGAAGCTACAAACCTACCCCGGTTTAGACCTTTGGATGTCGGGCTGGTAGGTTTCACGGGTCGGAGTTATTAGAAAAGTAATTTCCTTGTACTACCAAACATTGGTCTCACGCGGTTCGGGCGAGTAGAGGCTCTTTTGGCGCTTCGTTCGAAATTTTGAAACACAAGCATTCACGTTTAGAGTACTCTTGAACTTTGAGGATTGACCTGAATAGACAACGTTAAATTTGACCTTGTATGTTTGAAAACCTCATTAAATTATCCGCTTCTTTTTTAAATTTTGACACTTGAAAATCCTATAACTACGATTATTTTGGAATGGAGGAGCTAAATTAGAATCTATTTTGTACACGACTACATATGCTATTATGTACAAAATCAGAGCAAATATTGGTGCCCCCATAATTTAGGTATGATTTACAAATGCTATGATATCAAATTCAAATAATTGAATGGACTTCATGTTGAAATCGATTTTTTAAAACCACCTTAAGTTGAATTCAAATGTATGCTAGTTCATAGGTAGCTATTTATAATGTTCATTGTGTAACTTTCATATGTATAATGTGCTTCACACACACAACATGGACTATACTCATGTTTATATTCGATTGCTAAAGCGATGCATTGTCTGGAGTTCAAAAAATTAACTATGTGGATCAATTGTGTCGAATAATAACATAGACATGCTCAAATTCGATAGAATCTAGATGTCTGATGGATCAATGACCGTTCCTTACGCGAATTGCAAATATCATGATCCCATCCTAATATTTGGATACAATTTATATCTTTAATCAATGTGTACAGCAGTCTTGTACGTGTAGTTTCACTCTCCATCGGTGGTCTCTCACACATGCTCACACACTCTCTCCCAAGGTGTCTTTCTCGCACACATGCTCTCGGTATAACCCTCCCTCCCGTAACCATTTATGACTGTTTTCACTAACCTTTATCACAAGCTCTCTTCCACTCGCAAGCATACACATGCACAATCCCCATCGACCCTTTCTATATACATAGACACGCCTATGTGTCTTCTGTACGCACATTATCTTTAGGCCTGTCTCTCACGCATTGTCTCATACATCTCTTCCTAATCGATGAGTATGATTCTAGTAGAGCATTCTATAGGATGCCCCTTAAAGTTAGGTTGGATGAATAGTAATATCAGAGATAAAGGGGTTACCTTAGTCTGAGAACCTAGGGTTACAAATCCTAGCCGGCTTTGTCAGTGGACATAGAGTCCTTCACAATTATGCTATCTTTGTCTTGTACGACTAGTCATCCATGGGTCTCCCTAAATGCGTCATGGGCCGACTAATATGGCGCAGGACGGAACCGAACGAAGGGCCTCACCTCGACCCACCGGACCTCACGTGGTGACACACCCTCTGCCCCCACGTCTCGTTATCTTCTCACACCCACACATACCAACACAGACACCACACACAAAAATATATTCTCCTGGTGCCTCTATCCACCCCCCTTGCATATACACACTCAATGGAATCTCTCGCCGTGACATCATATTCGTCTCTCTCTCTAGACCACTCTCATTTCTCGTGCTATCTCTCCCACGCCCCCCTGTCGGCCCCTCTATCCATGCCTCTCTCGAATACGTAATACACACACATACCTCTCTAGGCCCTGCCAAATGCATCAACTACACATTCACACATGTTACATCACGTACCCCATTGATCTAAAAAGCCCTCTCTTCATGTTTATTTCGCATACAACATTCCTTTTGAATAAAGTGTGGCCAAAAAAATGTTTTAGAATTTCTACATATATACAACATTACAAAGTTATATGGAGGAGTATGAATGCTTGCATTGCATGGTGCCCACAATGATATTTATTCCGCACTGTGAATTTTTATATTTTTATACTATATATAAAGTTAGTCATAATAAAGAGAAACGAAGAGCATCTCTCCCTCCATCGCGTACCCCCCTCTACGCCCCTTTCACGTACGCACACAAACTATCTCCAGGTCCTCTAAAAGTAAGCCCCCAACACATTCACGCATGTTTCATCTTTCTCTCGCGATATATACAGTGACGATCATTGTATTTGAAGCGAAAGCACGATACGTACATTGGACTTCAGAATCCACTCATTACGGTCACCATTTATGTTTTGTGGTTATTATACAGTCACGGGCTCACCGTACAACTCTGTATTTGCTCAAGACACGACTAGTTGACCAGTTAAATGCTCCACGTGGCACCTCTAGTGTTGCATCACATTATCTCACTACCATCGGGCCCACCTGTCGGCTTGTATCTACTCTACATCTACACTCTTATAAAATACTAGCAATATGCATATGCGTTGCACGGAACATCAAGGTGCATTTGTATAAGTAGTTTATATTGTGGGAGAAAAGGATGAACAAGGGAAGGCCTTATTTGCAAGTGTGGAGAGGGGTGTGGGTATATTTTTGCAAAATTGCCATAGTTTCCTTCCTATTCGTTAGATATAGATCGGACGACCTATATTGCAGGATGGCAGGCACACGATCATCACCGACTATGCTTTTTATAAGAGTAGGGAAAAATACACTCTTATAAAAAACAGAGTTGGTGATGATGGTGTGCCGGCCATCCTGCAATATAGGTCGTTCGATTTATATCTAACGGATAGGAAAGAAACTATGACAATTTTGCAAAAAGGTACTCACACACCTCTCCACATTTGTAAATAAGGCCTTCCCTCATTCATCCTTTTCTCTCACAAGATAAACTAGTCATACAAATGCATCTTGATGTTACGTGCAACGCATGGGCATCTTGCTAGTAAGAATGAAAACAAATGATAAAAAAATATTGGACGGTGGTTCGAAGTCATGACCGCGGGCACATCGGACAAGGTGCCCTTGTATTGGTATGTTGAGCCGTCTATTTTAACACACGGAGCTGGTGTGGTGATTATACACACACGCACGCATGCACACGAACTGCATGCACACAACACTCGCACGCACGCAAAACTCACACGTACACACGCAGCCACGCACACACGCAACACTCACATGCACACACGCACGCATGCATGCACACACCAGTACACCACACGACCAACACACACTCTCACGCTCAAGTGCTCAACCTACACGTCCATGCACACACATCAGGCCCTGACAGACACATACACAACTAGGTGATTCCCGCGCACGGGGTGGAGTCTTGTCGCGCCTGTGTAAATTTGTGTTTATGTGACCTTTTCCCTATGCGAACTGACAGGTGGGACCCACAAGGAACGTGGTTAATTGAACTAGTCAACATGGTGCCACGCAGACTATTTGGCCGGTCAACAGAGTGCAATCCGATGTTGAACCGTGAGCAAGTGACCGTATAATCACCGCAAAACATATATAGTGACCGTAATCAGCTTATTCTGAAGTTCGGTGAACGTATTGCACTTTTCTCTCTGTAGGCCCTCCAAAACTACATCTCTACACGTTCTCGCATGTTACATCTAACAACTATGCAATACAGCACTACTACTACACTCTAACACAATAAATCATATGTGTTTTTAGTTTTACTAGATATCATATTGTTACTTAATTATTCAGTTTGCATACATTAAAATTGCCTTTGAAATGTATGGCCGGTATCATATACTGCGCGGGAAAAATCCCGCCCTTTCCTGTTTAATCGGGTTTGTATTGATGGATCATGCGAAACAGCAAAACTATAGTACTATATACAGTACAAGTGACAGTTCACTGGGCCGTCATGTCGTGTACTCCTCCGTCGTAAGAGTGGAGCGCTCGCTTTCATAAATCTTCTAGCCCCTTTCGCCGACATGTGGGGCATTAAGCTACCGGTTCCACATGCCATACCGGAATACAGTGCAGAGCAGCCAGGGTGAAGCACCCAATCATGGCGCCGATGTAGTAATGAGCAATGAGGTGTCAAATCACAAAGCTGCACCTTTTCCGCAGTTAGGTTGGAGGGATGAAGTACTAATGCTAAAAAAAGAAGTTGGAGGGACAAAGCAACCATCATTTCACTTGTTGCTGAATCCGCTTCTCCCTCATCTTCTTCAAGTTAACCACGTGTTGCTTCTGTTGTTGTTCTGCCTCATGTGGGAAGCGGATCGGCTTGGTAAAGCACTGACACATGGAACCGCATGTTAGCAAACCGCCAGGACAACATCCCCTAAAATAAGAAACCTCCCCCGCCATCCACGCGGCAAAATCACCTCCTTTTTACTAATCTTGATTCTATAGTTTTTTAGATCAATATAATTGAGATTTGTATAGATAGCACACAAGAGCAAAACCAAGTGGTACGGTTTAGGGCATCCACAATGTGTAGCCAAATGTGAAAATAGCTTTTGGCATCATGGGAACCATTGTGGACGGTGTTGCCAAAGTCAAAAGGATGGAACCGAAGCTCCCTGACTGATTGATTGATTAAAGGAATAGAAAAATGCAACGTCTCTCCTCTTTCTCCCGTGCTTGGACGCATGTACAATATAGAGGACAGAGTCTACTCCCTTGCCCCTTCTATCACAAATCACAAAGCAGTGAGGCGTCAAATCACAAAGCACGGACGAAGCAACCATCATTTCACTCTTCGCTGACTCCGCTTCTCCATCGTCTTCTTCGAGAAACCATCTCACCGCACTAGGCTGGACGGACGACGCTATTGTGTACGAGTAGTACTAGTACATTTACGCGTCCTTTGGTTCAATGGACTTCCTGGATGCAAATAAGGCGGTTTTCTCGGCTTGCAGGCGGCACTTGTGAACGACTTACCGTGGTCTCCCTCAATGGTGTTCTTCATCGAACGCACTTCGCCAAACCACAATGTTCGAGATATCGTTGACGTCACCGCAATGGGGAAGGAAGTCAAATATAGTTACTACCTCCAGTTTTTTTGTACACAAGGCCAGTATATCAAAATTACAATTTGCAAAAGGCCACTAACACTAATCGAGGCAAAATTGATGGGGTTTGCCTCGTACTAGCAACCAAGGACATTAATATCCCCTGCATGCATGCGGAAGTGAGAAGGTTGGTTTGCATGGCGCTGCATTAATCAAGCGATGAGTGAGATGGTTAGCTCTTTGGGCTTTGGAGAAAACAATACGCATTAATTGACACATGAAACGAGGATTTGTATTGATTAATCCTGCGAAGGAAAACCCCGCTTTTCTTTTTTAACACTAGTACTCCTAGTACGTAGTACTACGTACTTATCCTGTTTGGGTCTAGGCCTTGCATTGCCATACTTCGCCACACATTTTTGCCAAGCTTGCCTAAAGTTTTCGAAATGAAAAGGAGGTACACTTGCGCACGGCTGTCACGGCCGCACCGCACCCTCACACGGTCGCTCCTACATGCCGCGGTCGCACGACACCCTCACATGCACAGTCGCTCCTGCACGCCGCAAACTCAACCAAGGGAACGCACCCTCACTGACACGTGATGTCGCATGTGAACAAACCAAACTCAGCCATCCTACCGCTGACACATAATTTTCGTTCGTAGAGTGTGTTTATCCAACCGCATGTTGGGGAGTATCCGTATGGCCCATGTGGTGGTCTGTTGGGGAAGAAGAAGAGGTGAGGAAGAAGGGTTAGGAGACGTAGGATATTGATCCAACCGCATGAAATGGTACACTGACCCAAATCAGATGACTTGCATAACAATTTATGTTTTTACTACACAGCAAAAGATCCATAAAAACAACAACATAAATAAAAACTATCATTGCTCGTGGAACGAGACGGCCTCATCGTCTTTGGCTACCGGCGCGAACCAGCCTTAGCTATTGACGTGTGTCTCCGCACCGTGGTTCTCCTCGGCCTCCAGCTACTCATTCACACGGAGTGTGTGGGTGCTCCGCACGGACGAGAGCACTGCCTTGTTCAAGTCGAGGACGTCCGGTTCCGCCTGCAAGAGGGCCTCGATGGCAGCGACATCCGCGCGCTCCGCGTCAAGTCGAGCCTCCGCCGCCTAGTTCAAGTCCTCCGCCTGCAGGAGGGCCTCGATGAGAGCGGCATCCGCGTGCTCCACGTCGAGTTGAGCCTCTGCCGCCCGGTTCAAGTCCAGGACGTCCGGTTCCGCCTGCAGGAGGGCCTCGATGGCAGCGGCATCTGCGCGCTCCGCCTCAAATTGAGCCTCCGCCGCCCTGTTCACATCCACGACATCCGGTTCCGCCTGCAGGAGAGCCCCGATGGCAGCGACATGCACGCGCTCCGAGTCGAGTTGAGCCTCTGCCTCCCGGTCCTCCTTTACTATCGCCAGGTTGAACCGCTGGTCCGCCTGCACCATGGGGGACTCGGATGCCAGCACGAAGTCGACGTCCATCGTCTCATACCCATCGGGGGCCTTCTATGCCGCGACCTCCGCCATGAACATTGGATTGGCTTCCTCCTCCTCGTAGCTTGGCTCCAGAGAACTCGAGGATTGGCCCGCCGCAAAGCGAGCTTGGGAACGGAGGTGTCTGGCGCCGACCGCCGCCGCGATTTCTGCGCGGCGCTCCGGCGTCAGCATCTTGTAGTACGTGATCTTGCGGCGCACCATGGCTTTCCGACGAACTAGGGGACGCTTGATACGGGCTAGGGGATCGAAAGGTGGGGAAGGGGCTAGAGATTAGGTGTGGTTTTAGGGAAGTGGATGGTGTAGGCCGAGCAACGAAGGTTCTGATGTGAATAGTGGTTCCGGTGACGACCGGTCAAACGGTTTTGACTGTACATCGCTCTTGTCGCATTCACGTTGCAGCCCGGCACGCTGGACCCTCCACGCCGCTCACCGAATGGAACGCGCTTCGTCTTGCATTTTCGCTCGCTTGTGGGACCGTAGTTGAGAGCAAACCGACGTCCCTCGCCCTCCCCCGCCCGTGTCATTTTATGCAGAGTAAATAAAAACAGAGGGAGTATACTACGGATGAGGATCCCCTGACGTGGCCGAACCCATTGAGTAACTGACATGCATGGCCTAGCAAGCATGGGGTCTACCAGTAAGTGACCGAAAGGGAGGGTAAGGCAGGGATACGTATGTGAAAGGAGCTTCCAATGATATAATTTTAACATTATACATCTCATGTACTATTAATCTTGTCAATAGTCAAATGCGGTTTTGAAAAATGCATTAGAGCATGCTTAATAATATAGCCAGTCTATGGCTATAAGGAACTGCCATGTCATCTATAGCCATCATCTATTATATGCACTCATACAATAGTGTGGGCTATAAGGTTGGCTATTTCTCGCAAAAAATTATAAGGTTGGCTATTGTATTAATACTTTTTTCCATCTCCTCTCCATCTCTTTCTTCATATTTATTGTGCGTATTTAACTAGGAATGCGTATATAGCTAGGCTCTTGCATGAGAGCTCACTCCCTTACTTTTTCACATCTCTCTCCTCCACATAAGCCCTATATAAATGGAAGGAGGGAGTACAACTATAAGCACTGCATACTCTAGTACAGATGTTGTCAGTACTGTACTAGTACTATTGGACAGGGAGCTTAAAAAAGTTACTATTGGACTGGCTATACGTGGCGAAATCCTAGTAGGAAGAGCATGCACGAGAACAAGCACATTCACGTGGTTGAAAACAAATTGGAAACCATCTCGTGTACAAATCTAGGAGTACGTACGAATCTAACAATATTGATTGGGCGTTGTTGAATGTTGATACTTTTTTTTGTCAAAGTAGAGATACTTTGACTACACATAAAACCTATACGTAAACTAGAAAGGATAGGAGGGATTATATTGTACGTTCAAAAACGAAACAAACATTGAATATCCTTTATATATGATTTGCGAATGCTATGATCACCGGTTCAAAATTTTGAATCCGCCTTAGGTATCACACATGCCCCCACTTGTTCTCTCTCGATTTCATCTTGGGGTCAGGAGATCGATTGAAAGAGGACTAGGGTGGGTACAATACGTTCGTTTCGCTTATGAACGTACAATATACTCCCTCTGATCCCTACAGACCCCCCGCATGTCATTTCTATCATAGAAACAGACCAAACCTTTATCTCCTTGCACGATGTAACATCCCAAATTTTCAATTTGGAATGTTATACACTAGATCATCATTGAATATCATATTTATTGCATTTTGGTTGATCCTAGAATTTTTTCGCAACTCAAGGACCCTTGAAGAGAGTTGGGGATTTCGTTATTTTCATAATTGAGTTGTCTCAAATTTTGAAAATAGGATCATTTGATTTTATTTATTTTATCTTCAATAATTTCTATTACAAAAATATGAGAGAGGGAATAAAATGACTTTCCCAAAAAATAGAAATATTGAGGGTTTAATAATAAAATCAAATAAGATTTTATCCCGGAATTTTTCGCTATTTTATTTGAATTTAGGAAAAATGCGCGTTTTTCAAAATTGCATTTAGGCCCCAAATAAATGTTCACTTTGTCCGGCTTGATTTTAGAAGTCGGGGAAAATTTATTTCAGGATTTTTGGAGTCCGTTTAGTATTTCTTTTATTTGTTTTTCTGCGCGTTATTATTTAAAAAAACGCGAACCGACTCCGGGCCGTACCCGAGCAGGACTCCGCCCGGGGCAGCCCTTATAAGCCGCCGCCCGGGGCCCGAGCCAGCCCAGCCCGAGCCGCCCCAAACCCTAGCGCCCGATCCGCGCCGCCGCCGCCCGCGCCGCGCCGCCGCCTCGCCTCGCCGCCGCCCCGCCCGCTTTCGGAGCCGCCCCGCCGCCTCACCGGACCCGCCGCCCGAGGTAGCCGCCATCGCCGGTGGTTTTCTTTAGAAAACTGCCCGGTTTTTTTAAAAGCCGTGCTTTATTTTATTTTTTTAGATTCATTTTTTTATCAGATCGGTTTTATTTCGGTTTATTCTATTTAGCGAGCGTTCGCTCGATTCGTGCGTTTTAACGAACGTGTTCGTCGTTTAGATCCAGTTAACGACGATTAAGGAGTTTTAGGTTGTGGTTCTATACTCAGTGATGCCGTTGGAGTTGATGGACTCACTTATCTTCCAAGCTTTCCGTTGTTATCATTATTAGATGGCCTTAAGCCATATTTATTGTAATAAGTTCTCTATTGAGACACTCGATGTAATAAGTGTGTGATTGCTACTTTGTTATAAACCCTTCAAGTACTGTGTGGTGTCAGCATTACTGATTCAGGGATGACACCGGAGCACAGAGATTTGACCGTTTGAGGTCTGATCGCTACAAGATGGTATCAGAGCACACACTGACTGTAGGACACGACCACTAAGCTAAAGACATAGATCACTACTCACTCTCTTCTCTTCTGACCTCATCTTTTCTACTCTTTAGGATGGCGGATGCAAGGAACAAGTTCACGCAACCAGCTGAAGATACACCCTTTGGACGTCATTTGAAGGAAGTCACTAGATATCTGAATATAGGAGTACCAAGCTTCACCGGAACCTACAACGCCACTTTACCTGAAGGAGAGCGCTGGATGATTCAAGTTCAAGTTCCAGGAAGGACGTTCATGCCAGTCACCGAGCCCATAGAGTTTTCCTTTAATGCAGCAACTTGGAGTCTAGGAAAGAGCATGGCAGCTCACATCGCCATGGGACGCATTGGAGAAGTCTACCGCAATCATCTCAAGGATACTATCTACCAGATTTGTGGGCGCCGAGATGAGCACTGGGAGATGATCAGCACCAGAAAGGATAGATCAATTGCAGCTTTTATCCAGGAGTTAAACCAACACATTCAACGTCAGGAGAACCAGATGTGCACCGACATCATAGACCTGAAGAAGGCAAGGACAAGAATCAAGGAGTTGGAGGAAGAACTCAAGGCTACACGTGAAGATTATGAAGAGGAAATCGAAGTATTAGTGGGGAAGAATGACGATCTGATCAAGAAGATTGGAATATTTATGGGAGGCCCTACGCCAGTAGATGAAGACGAAGAACCCAAGGAGATTCGCCCGGAAGACTACATCATCATCGATGACACCGACTCGGATCCAGATGATAGCGATGATGACTATGTTGATGAAGCTGAAGCAGATATCATGGAGTCTGCAACCAAAGAATATTTCTAGTAGACCACCTCATCAGTAGTAGTAGTCCACCATGTAAATATAGTAGTCCGAGCACTTTTGCGATAGTTAGATCGATTGTATGCCCTTGTTTGATTGAATGAAGTGAATTGTTTGCTTTTGCCTCATGTGCATATGGGTAGTGTTTTCTCTTTAGACCCCCTCTATTCTTAAATCTCATCTTTTCTAAACCCTTAGATGCCTCCGAGACGTGACCCCGGATTTACCTTTCCACCGGAGCTCACCCAGTTGATCCAGCAGCAGAACACATTGATGCAGTTGCTAGTCCAGAATCAGAATCAGGGGAACAACAACAACAACCCACCACCACTTGTTGATCACTTAGCCCGTTTTCTTAGGCTGAATCCGCCGGTGTTTTCCAGTAGCACCGAGCCGATAGTAGCAGATGATTGGCTCCGCAAGACAGCTAGAGAGTTGACCACAGCAGGATGCACTGATGCGGAGAAGGTGAAGTTTGCCGCACATCAGCTTGAAGGACCCGCAGCATCATGGTGGGAGAATTTCACAGCCACTTTCCCTGTCAATACTATCACATGGGACCAGTTTCAGCAGGCTTTTCGAACTGCCCATGTTTCAGCAGGAGCTATGGCCATGAAGAAGCAAGAGTTTCGCAAATTGCGCCAAGGAGGATGAACAGTTGGTCAGTATGTGGAGGACTTTAGTAGATTAGCACGTTATGCCCCAGATGACGTTGCTACAGATGCAGCAAAGCAGGAGAAGTTTCTGGAAGGACTGAATGATGAGTTGAGCATGCAGTTGATGGTAGCAACCTTCTACAACTACCAGGAGTTGGTAGATCGTGCTCTTATGTTGAAGGGAAGCAGCAGCAAATTGAAAATCGCAAGAGGAAGTATGCACAAGGAAAGTACAATTCAGGAGCTCAGCAGAAGCCACGTTTTACCCCTAGACCGGGAGGACATATTCAGCATACCCATGGAGGAGGTAGCTCGCACAATCACAATGGCCCCAAGAATGGTAATGGGAATGGAGGAAGCAACGGCCAGAACCGCACCAACCCATCAACCCCAGCCAAGAAAGACATGAGCCAAGTCACTTGCTTTAAGTGCCATAAGACTGGACATTATGCCAATGAATGTCCTGAATCACAGAATGGAAATGGCAATGGAAGCTTTGGGAAGAAGCCGAACCCTTTCAACAGGGGGTAGGTGAACCACGTTAATGTGGAGGAGGTTGAAGAGCAGCCGGATGCAGTAATCGGTAAGTTTTTGGTTAAGTCATTTACTGCACTCATTCTTTTCGATACTGGTGCATCGCATTCATACATATCAAGGGGATTTGTGGATAAGTATAAACTGCCAACCCAAGCCCTTAGGTCACCCATGTTAGTAACCTCGCCTGGAGCAGAATATATGGCTAGTCTATGGTGTGATCAGTTACCATTAAGGATTGGTAACTATGTTTTTCCCTCAGACCTAATAGTATTGGAATCCCAAGGATTGGATGTGATATTAGGCATGGATTGGTTATCAAAGTATGAAGGGAATATTGAATGTTCTAGTAAGTCAATTTTGCTTACCACCCCAGAAGGGAGAAGGATCAAGTATATATCCCGACATGTGCCAAAGAGGACTCAAATAAATTGTTTAACCGGAGTTGTGCAGGAGGAAGTACCAGTAGTGAAGGATTTCCCCGAAGTATTTCCAGAAGAGTTGCCAGGCATGCCACCGGATATAGATATTGAGTTTTTGATTGAGCTATTGCCAGGCACAGGGCCAATATCAAAGAGACCATATAGGATGCCTGCAAAGGATTTGGTGGAAATTAAGAAGCAAATTAAGGAGTTACTGGATAAAGGTTATATTCACCCAAGTTCTTCATCTTGGGGATCGCCAATACTTCTAGTGGAGAAGAAGGATGGATCGTTAAGGATGGTTGTCGATTACCGAGGATTGAATGAAGTAACCATCAAGAACAAGTACCCACTACCGATGATCAACAATCTGTTTGATTGATTGCAAGGAGCTAAGGTATTTTCCAAGATCGACCTGCGATCAGTATACCACCAGTTGAAGATTCGGGAACAGGATATACCCAAGACGGCTTTTACCACCAGGTATGGGCTGTACGAGTATACCGTTATGACATATGGTCTGACTAACGCACCTGCATATTTTATGAACATGATGAACAAGGTGTTGATGGAGTTCTTGGATAAGTTCGTCGTAGTGTTCATTGATGATATCCTAGTTTACTCAAAGAATCAAGAGGAGCATAAGGAACATTTGCGTTTGGTTCTTGGAAAGCTCAGAGAACATCAATTATATGCTAAATTTAGCAAATGTGAGTTTTGGTTGAAGGAAGTTGGATTTCTCGGACATGTTATATCCGGAGAAGGTATAGCAGTAGATCCCACTAAAGTTGATACCGTGACCAAGTGGGAAGCACCAACCACCGTGGGAGAGATCCGAAGTTTTCTTGGACTCGCAGGATACTACCGGAGGTTTATTGAGAATTTCTCAAAGATTGCAAAGCCTATGACTGAGTTGTTGAAGAAGGATACCAAGTTCATATGGACGGAGGAATGTGAGGCTAGTTTGTAGGAGTTGAAGAAACGTTTGGTTACTTCACCAGTGTTGATTTTGCCAGACTAGACCAAGGATTATGAGGTGTATTGCGACGCTTCACGACGAGGACTTGGAGTAGTGCTTATGCAGGAAGGGAGAGTTGTTTCATATGCCTCACGACAGCTTAAGCCTCATGAGTTGAATTATGCTACGCATGATTTGGAGTTAGCAGCCGTAGTGCATGCACTGAAGACTTGGATACATTTTCTGATTGGAAACCATTGCGAAGTGTATACGGATCATAAGAGTTTGAAGTATATTTTTACACAGAAGGAGTTGAACCTCAGACAAAGGAGATGGTTGGAGCTCATCAAGGATTATGATATGAAATTGCATTATCACCCCGGAAAGGCTAACGTAGTAGCTGACGCATTAAGCCGTAAGAGCCATGTCAACACCCTAATGACGGGAGAATTACCAAGGGAGTTAGCCGAAAATCTTTGAGAGTTATGTTTAGAAATAGTTTCAAGAGGCTATGTAGCATCATTGGAGATTCAGTCTACATTGATGGATAAAATCAGAGAAGCCCAAAGGACTGACAAGGAGATTGCTTCTATTAAGGAGAAAATTAGCAAAGGAAAAGCTAAGGGATTTCGTGAGGATGAGCACGATACCTTATGGTTTGAACACCGTGTCTATGTACCAAATGATCCGGCGATTATAAAGCTAATTCTGCAAGAGGCCCATGATTCACCATATTCGATTCACCCAGGAAATACCAAGATGTATTTGGATTTGAAGGATATTTTCTGGTGGACCGGAATGAAGAAGGATATTGCAGAGTACGTAGCAGTTTGTGATGTATGTCAGAGAGTGAAGGCAGAGCATCAGAAGCCAGCAGGATTGCTACAACCATTGCGGATACCCGAATGGAAGTGGGATAAGCTAGGCATGGATTTTATTACAGGATTGCCCAGAAAATGTTCAGGCTATGACTCGATATGGGTTGTAGTCGATCGTTTGACAAAATTAGCTCATTTCATTCCGGTGAAGACTACCTATACCAGTGCAAAGTTGGCAAAGATATACATGACCAGGATCGTATGTCTGCATGGAGTTCCAAGGAGCATTGTATCAGATAGAGGAACCCAGTTTACTTCAAAGTTCTGGAATCAGTTGCATGAGACTTTGGGAACCAGACTAGAGTTTAGCACAACTTTCCACCCGCAGACAGATGGACAGACTGAGAGAGTCAACCAGATCTTGGACGATATGCTAAGAGCTTGTGCGCTAGATTACGGATCTAGTTGGGACGAGAATTTGCCATATGCAGAATTCTCTTACAACAACAGCTATCAATCCAGTTTGAAGATGGCCCCTTTCGAAGCCTTATACGGAAGGAGGTGCAGGACATCGTTGTCGTGGGACGAAGTTGGGGACCGCTAGTTGTTTGGACCTGATTTGATTAAGGAGTCTGAACATAAGGTGAAGTTGATTCGCGATAGGCTCAAGGTAGCCCAGTCCAGGCAGAAGAGCTACGCAGATTCTAAACGCAAGGAGACAGTTTACGAAGTCGGAGACCGAGTTTATCCTCGAGTATCTCCACTATGACGAATTAAGCGTTTTGGAGTTAAGGGAAAGTTAGCGCCACGTTTTGTAGGACCATATCGAGTTTTGGAACGTATGGGAGAAGTGGCCTACAAGTTGGAATTGCCCGAAGGATTGTCAGGAGTTCATGATGTATTCCACGTTTCCCAGTTGAAGAGGTGCCATGCGGAGATGGCTGATATACCGCTAAGAGATACAGTGCCATTGGAAGCGATTCAGTTGGATAGTGATTTGACCTATAAGGAGAAACCCGTCAAGATTCTTGAGTATGCCAGCCGAGTAACCCGCAGCAAGGTTATCAAGTTTTGCAAAGTTCAGTGGAGCCACCACACGGAGGATGAATCCACCTGGGAGCGAGAGGAAGATTTGTTGAAGGACCACCCTCACCTATTTTCTAGCCAACCCGAATCTCGAGGGCGAGATTCATCTTAAGGGGGTAGGTTTGTAACATCCCAAATTTTCAATTTGGAATGTTATACAGTAGATCATCATTGCATTTCATATTTATTGCATTTTGGTTGATCCTAGAAATTTTTCGCAACTCAAGGACCCTCGGAGAGAGTTGGGGATTTCGTTATTTTCATAATTGAGTTGTCTCAAATTTTGAAAATAGGATCATTTGATTTTATTTATTTTATCTTCAATAATTTCTATTACAAAAATATGAGAGAGGGAATAAAATGACTTTCCCAAAATATAGAAATATTGAGGGTTTAATAATAAAATCAAATAAGATTTTATCCCGGATTTTTTTGCTATTTTATTTGAATTTAGGAAAAATGCGTGTTTTTCAAAATTGCATTTAGACCCCAAATAAATGTTCACTTTGTCTGGCTTGATTTTAGAAGTCGGCGAAAATTTATTTCGGGATTTTTGGAGTCTGTTTAGTATTTATTTTATTTGTTTTTCCGCGCGTTATTATTTAATAAAAATGCGAACCGACTCCGGGCCGTACCCGAGCGGGACTCCGCCTGGGGCAGCCCTTATAAGCCGCCGCCCGGGGCCCGAGCCAGCCCAGCCCAAGCCGCCCCAAACCCTAGCGCCCGATCCGCGCCGCCGTCCGCCCGCGCCGCCGCCCGCCCTCGCCGCCGCCTCGCCGCGCCGCCGCCGGACCCGCCGCCCGAGGTAGCCGCCGTCGCTGGTGGTTTTCTTTAGAAAACTGCCCGGTTTTTTTAAAAGCCGCGGTTTATTTTATTTTTTTAGATTCGTTTTTTTATCAGATTGGTTTTATTTTGGTTTATTCTATTTAGCGAGCGTTCGCTCGATTCGTGCGTTTTAACGAACGTGTTCGTCGTTTAGATCCAGTTAACGAACGTTTGTTCGTTAAACTGTTCGTCGTTTTTCTTTTTCTCGGATTAAATCCGCGATTTTTCTGATCGCGATTTCTGATTCGATTTTCGTTTTAGTTTATCTTTTCGCTCATTTATCGGAATCAGGCGATTCAAGCGCCTGGAGTTTCGTCTCGAAACCCTCTTTCTGTTTAACCAACTTAAATAAGTTTTTGCTTCTGTAAAATTTGCCTTAGATCCAGAATAGTAAGCGAAGCCTGTTTCTTTTGCCGATTGTTTTTCGTTGCTTCGTTCGATTTGATTATTTTTGCCAACTGGAGTTCTTAAGTTGAACCTTCTGGTTAGATCTCTTATTTGAGTTTTACCTGTGCATTAGTTGAGTACTTGTTGTATGCTTGTTTGTTTGCGATAGAGTACCCGGAGTGCGCCGCTTGTTACTTCGAATCTCTAGGTTTCCCGGATCATCAGCAAGGCAAGTAACACTTTGATCATACCTTCTACTACCCAGTTTTATTGCATTAGATCAATCCTTACACATTGCATGATTAGGATCTAATTAAATTATGGGTTTGGGAAGTAGTTGAGGTAGTACCTATTACCTGTTTATTATCAAACCTTTGGGAGTTACTTCTACGTTTGCTTATTATTGCTATGCTATGCTAGTAGACGTGGATTGGGTGAGTGATATCCATGACAGATGTGAGATTTTTAAATCAATGGTTTATCTAAGGTGGCAACTTAAATACACATCTGGGTGGATTGAGGCACCTAGGTATTCCAGGATTGCCTGTTTTCTTTTGGACCGCCACCCAGGTTCAAAGGGATCATGAGATTATTCATGCTAGAAACTTCCGTGTGCAGACACAAGCTATTATGGGCTCTAGCATAGTTGACTAAGTCGTGCGAACTCTTACACTGGTAGACTAGCAGATGTAGGGGATGTAGGTGGTACAGTCTACCCATCGTAAGGTGCTAGTGCTTTTGAAAGACTATCTCTCGGTCATCTGTTTCTCAAACACCGTGTAGTGTGAGAAACCAAACGGAGGCGATCGAGCCTTATGGGGAAAAGTGCGCAAACCTCTGCAGAGTGTATAAACTAATCATGGTTAGCCGTGTCCCCGGTTATGGACATCTTGAGTATCTAGTACCTGGATTATCATGTGAATCTCATCATGTTACTATAATTAATGTTGTTGGGATTTAATGATGATTATTTTAATTGAGATTGAGGATGCTGTCAACCATTCTCAATGTTTAACAACCACCATAATAGTTAAATAAATTTATTCCTTTGCAGTAGGGAAAAATTGGCTTTACGCAAAACTGTAACCATAGAGCTTTTCCCCTAGCCAAATATGCATGTAGAATAGCTATGTCTTTCCATTATTCTCTATGTGTTACCTTGCCAGCATATTCCATGTGCTGACCCGTTTTCGGGCTGCAACGTTAATGTTGCAGACTTTTCAGACGACGATTAAGGAGTTTTAGGTCGTGGTTCTATACTTAGTGATGCCGTTGGAGTTGATGGACTCACTTATCTTCCAAGCTTTCCGCTGTTATCGTTATTAGATGGCCTTAAGCCATATTTATTGTAATAAGTTCTCTATTGAGACACTCGATGTAATAAGTGTGTGATTGCTACTCTGTTATAAACCCTTCAAGTACTGTGTGGTGTCAGCATTACTGATCCAGGGATGACATCGGAGCACAGAGATTGGACCGTTTGAGGTCTGGTCGCTACAGAGGGTGTGAGATTGCTGAGTCCCCGTGACTCACAGATTACTTCCAAAACCAGTTGTAGGTGCCGTTGCTACCAGTGCAGGTGACACAACCGAGCTTAAGGAGTAGCTTGAGGAAGATCGTGTCGTTGTGTTGTTTCGTTTCTAGTTGATCAGTAGTGGAGCCCAGTCGGGGCGATCGGGGATCTGTAGCATTAGGGGTAGTCTTTTTTTATTTTGGTTCTGTTAAGTTGGACCTTGATTGTATTCTAGGTGATGTAATGCTTTATTCATGTATTGTGTGAAGTGGCGATTGTAAGCCAACTGTGTATCTCTTTCTTATTCAGTACATGGGATGTGTAAAGATTACCCCTCTTGCTACATGCCTACAATGCGGTTATGCCTCTAAGTCGTGCTCCGACACATGGGAGATATAGTCGCATCGTGGGTGTTACAAGTTGGTATCAGAGCCTTCCCTGACTTAGGAGCCCCCTACTTGATCGAATCGTTGGCGTTGTTGAGTCTAGAAAAATGTTTTGAGTCTTTTAGGATATATATATATATATATCGGAGAGTAGGATTCTTTTTACTCCTCAGTCCCTTCGTCGCTCTGGTGAAGCATCATGACGTAGAGTTTTGACTCTTCTCATCTCAAATTTCACTAAAAAAATTAGGAGCACGCGGGTATCTTGGAATCGTGACGATGGTTTTGTGACGAGAACATTGTTCTTGGTGCCTCCTGACATTTAGGGGTTGTGGCAGTGTCCCGGGGAGTTGAGCTCCGAGGTGTTGTCGTCACAATTTTATCGTTGCAGTTCTGGAATACCTGAGTTTCGCCGACATCGAAAATCTCTTTTATGCAGTTGTTGGTGAGATAACCTCGACGCCACCCAGTACTGGGGCGGGAGTTCGGGAGTATTGCCATAACTCGTATAATGGATGCTTTTCGAAGGTTGAGGTAAATGATTTACGAAGATTTCTTGGTTATGTGTTGAAGGATGGATACAGCTAGATGTAGGTATTGTTAGTTTGGGTGAGATATTATGCTTCCCCTATATCCCCAACACCTGATTGCATAACCGAAAAGTTTCGGGAGTTTATAAGTGGGAATTCAAGTACCTCCTAGGATATATTTCCGACAGATGTATGATATGAGATTGGGGTTCGACGTCTAGTGGTCCGCCTATCCACGGTTGATTTTACAATGGTCTCATTGCGTCTTAAAGAGTCCTTGGCTATGCTGACTCAGGGATGCTTCGTATGTCATGTGCACTGCCTTATACATGATGGTGCTGTATGATCGAGCCCGTGTGGGCCCCACCATGAAAACTTCGGACGAAATATCTATCATATGTTTGTTCTGGCTTATGCTGCAAGCCAATCCTTTGTTTTGTTTTCAGTTGTGGTATTCGAGTTGCTTCAAAGTCAAGTGTTGATTCCAAACCTTTCCTAAGTGGTGTTCTCATATTTCTATGTGAATACTAATCCTTCATGATAATCGAGATTGTCATGTCAATCCTTTTCAACCGGCATGTTTTTCTCTCCAAGTGGATCTGATCATTTTCAGTATTCGCAAGATCACCTCTCAGTTTTTCCCAACGTTGTTTGTTTCATCCGTCCCAAGTTTCCTTTGTTTTCCCGCCCTCCCACCCTTGTTTCTTCAAGGACTCGGATTTTTTATCAAGTATCCATCTTATGGATGGTATCTCTTCATTCTTTTCTTTCAATGTTCTTATCTGGTGATTATCAGGAAGATACTAACGTAGCTTCAAGTTCACTATTCTTCGTTCTTTTCTTCTCTGGTGGATTCAATTCAAGCTTTGGTATTGAGCATAGTCCTTTCATTTTGCCCAATGCTTTTCTTATGCCGGTGCACCTCATAATCATTCCTCTCGCTATTCATTGGTTTGGGAGTGCTGAAGATATCTCAGAAGGCTCATATTTTCATTCAAGATCTGTTCAACCTATTTCGAGGTTGTTATCTCATTCAAGCCATTTAATGCAACTGGTGCAATCTCTCTTTTAAATCGTTCAACAGTGTTTTCTTTCGACTAGGCCCTAACCCACAGGTCTTTTCCCAGGATCTTACCTGACTCTTCTAATCTTCCCGGAGTTACTCTCAAATTATTTTTCCAAGTTGACGTAAGAATGAATTATCATCAGTCATATGTATTTCTCCAAGATCTGACAAATTCTATTCACCGTTAGCTCAACCTTTCTATTCGTCATCCCTGGGTATCTCAACAATTCATGGTGGTGTTTTCTCGTCGTCATTATCGGATTTGAAGACCGAAGAAGATTTTTCTCTCAATCTTGCTCCATTCTCTTCAAGATTCATGGTGCTAGCCTTATGCCATCCTCTCATAATTGTTTTCGATTGTGAGAATTCTTTTCACCCATCCGGAGCAATTCAAGAGTCTTTTCGGTTTGATTCTTCGAAGGCCATCTTTTCGGGTTTATTCATTCTCAGCTTTCAGCTCTCGTTCTCCAAATCTTACCGGTGCTTCACTCAAGTATTCTCTAATCAGCCCGCGATCTCTTCGTTCTCTTGCATCTTGATTCTCTTAAGTATCTTCGTTCATTTTTCAATTCTTCCTGGTGAATTGTGCTTTTGCCACTTTCATTCTCAATTCTTACGGTGGTTCAATCAAGATTTCTCTTCCTTCGTTATCATATCAATTCATTCGTTGTTTCAATCCTACTGTTGGTTCATTAAAGATTTTCCCAAGTTTGCGCTATATCTATCTAAATCCTTTCTACGAGAATAAGTAGTATGCCAAGTCCGTTGCTTGTCATCAATTTGAATTGGTGAAGGATAAGCATAATGTAATTCTTATTCTTGTTTTCTTTCAAGCGATTAATTCTTTATCATGGAGATCCATCTAAAATAATTACAAGGTTTCACCTTGTGTTTTCAACTTCTCTTTCTTTTCATTATCCTGTTATTACCGGAGTTTCTTCATGTAGGCTCTACATGTTGGTTCATCAAGGACTTAAATTCCTTCTCGAAGTGTTCATCAAGATTCTTTTCAGAGGAGCTCAAGCATTCTTCATCTTGCAATCCGGAGTGCAATTCTTTCTACCGTATCATTGGAGGTGGTATCATGTCATTCTTGATAATTTGAGTTCATGTTTCATGATTCACAAGTTATCAAGAATGAGATATTTTAAATCCATCAATCTCGTCATTGGAGTTATCTTGGGTTACATTTCACCTAAAGCCTTCCCTAAGGATTGTTGCTATCCATGGTGCTTATAAATGACCCAAGTTCTTCATTTATCCTCCAGGTGAAATAAGTTTCTCGTTTCCTTGTTGATATCAATCCAATCCATTGTTTTCCGTCAGTGGCAGAATTTCACCTCAGTTTTGAGATGTTTTCCATAAGCCCACAACAAGCTTACTCTTTTTCGTTGCTGTTTTTTTTCCAACAACTCCGTCCGACCCTTCTCCAAAGGATGCCTTTTCAATCTCTTTTGTGGCAGAAACTGGCATTTTCTTCTCCATTCTTTTTTTTTCAATTATCTATCTTCTATTTATTTCTTCCGGAGGCATTGTGATGTTGCTCTCTCCACCCATCATCCCATTTTTGTCAAAAGATCATGTTCCTTTCCTTGCTTATCCATTTAACCGGGGTGTCGTGCCCTCTTATCAAGTTCTTCCCATTTTTCCAAGTTTTACCTCCCTTATCAACCGGAGTGTTGTGTCATCTCTTCTAGTTCTTTTAATCTTATCTAGTTGCTTATCACTTTTTAACCGGAGTGCTGCCCGAATTTGTTCTTCCTTGTTCCTTTTTCCTAACGGAGTGCTTTCAACTTCGTTCATCTCCGTTGCTTTCTTTCATTCAATTTTCTCAACCTCGCAAGGTTCTTTGGTTTCACTCGTTTGTCAAAGAAGCAACTTAGTTTTACCTCTTCTCTTCCTCTTCCTTTTCCCTCTGGTGCCATTCTAGATCTCGGGACGAGATCCTCTCGTAGTGGTGGAGTGCTGTAACACCCCGAGACCATAGCGCCAGGTGTCTTCCAGTTATTCGCTGTTGTTGCCTTGTCATTTGTTTGCGTGTCATGCATTTATTATCATGTCATCATGTGCATCGCATATGCATACATGTTCGTCTCATGCATCCAAGCATTTTCCCCGCTGTCCGTTTTGCAATCCGGCGCTCATATGCCCTCCGGCGTCCTCTTTTGCCTATTTTCATGTGCGGGTGTTAAACGTTCTCGGAGTGGACCGAGATTTGCCAAGCGGCCTTGGTATACTACCGGTAGACCGCTGTCAAGTTTCGTGCCATTTGGACTTCGTTTGATACTCCAATGGTTAACCGAGGAACCGTAAAGGCCTCGTGTGTGTTGCAGCCCAACACCTCTCCAAAGTGGCCCAAAACCCATCCAAACCCCCTCCATCCTCTCGTTCATTCGATCACGATCGCGTGGTCGAAAACCGCACCTCATTTGGACTCTCCTAGCTCCCTCTACCTATAAATATGTGCTCTCCTCCAAAATTTCTGCGCACATGAAGCCCAAGCTACTTCCCACTCCGCCGCCGGACATGTCCGCGCCCGCCGGACGAAATCCCGCCGCCACCTCACTCTGTCCGATCAGGAGATGCCACGTCAGCGCCTTCGCCCCCTCCTCCAATCCCACTTCACCACCTCACCTCGCTGGCCCTCTCTCTCTCCCCGCGGCCCGCCGAGCCCATCCGGGACCCGCCCGGGCCTGGATTTCCGCCGCCGAGGCCCGCACGCCGCCGCCGCCCGCCCGTCGCCTCTCCGCGCGCCCCGCCGCCATCCTTCGCCGCCGGCCTCCGCTCGCCGTCCTTCGCCATCGCCGGCCACCGCCGCGCCACCGCCTCCATCGTCACCCGCGCATCGCCGCCTCCATCGCCACCGTGAGCCACCGCGCCATGCTCCGCCCATCGCCGGCCAACCTCCCGCCGAATCCGCGCCGCTCCTCGTCGGCGTTCAAGCTCGCCGGAGCTCGCCCTCGCCGGAGTTCCACACCTTGCTGGAGACAGAGATGGACTAGATCCACCAGTTCGGCCAACCAAACGGCGCCCTCCGTCCCGGATCTCGTCGTCCCCCGCCGCTCCATCCCGTTGACTTCTCGGAGGGTTATAATTTGTCTAAGTCCCCAGATCTGCATATTTTCATGCCATATTCATCGTATCATAACTTTGCATCCGTGGCTCCGTTTTGGGCATGTAGCATATCAAATTGTTCGTCTCGATGTGTACTTCATTTCATTCCATTGCACCATGTTCATTTGAGTTCATCTTGATGCCCTAAATGCTGTGGCAAGAGTGCTATGTAATGTTAGTTTCAGATCCTTAACAGATATTGGTCATTTGTCATTTTTGCCATGTTTAATGTGTGCCCCCTATGACCTTGAGCCCTACATGTGTTTTGGGCTATGCCATGCCATCTTTACAGGGGTGTATGCCATGTATTTTTGTGATCTTTGTGGTGACTAGCACAAGCATGCAAAGTAGCTCTCGTGATGTTTCTGATTTCAGGGAGTTAGAATTCTTCTAATTCATTTTCCCTGATGTTATTTTTATGCCATGTATTCTTGTTGCTACAGAGTGACCCATGCCTCTTTTGAGCATGTTCAGTAAGGATGATTTTGAGATATTGTTATACTCTTTCCATCCATGTCTTTGTTTGCAATTATGGAGTACCCTAGCATGAATCAATCTTGCTCTACTTTTGCTATAAAATGTTCCTGGCAGATTGTTTACGTGTTAATCAATTTTGCCGAGGTTGTTGTAGTTGATCCATGCATGCTATGAGAGTGTTCTTGCAATGGTTACCTTATTGATCATGTCTTCTTGATGGGTGTATGCTTAGCTTGTCATGCAATGCCTTGTGGTGAGTGCATCAAGCTCGCAAACATGCCGACGTAAATCTGTTTTGCCATGTTCCAGTTTTCTGCTAAGTCTGAATCTGTTAACGAAACTTGCTTTGTTTACATGGTTGCCATTGTATCTTCTGGTCCTTTTTGGCTTATGGTCAGTAAGGGACTTTTGTTATATGCTTTGTGTAGTTTAATGCCATGCCTTGCTTTTCCATGATATGTTCCTGTAGCATGTTGTTATCTTGCTCTAAACATTGCTTCCTGATGTTAATCCCTGACATGTTGTTATTTTCACTAAGTCTGAGATGTTGTTATCTTTTGCACTTTTGCCATGCTTGTTTGAACCTGCTATTGTGTGATTTAGCCGCAGCTCAGTGTTCATCTTTTGTCAAAAATCTTGAGTATATCACTGCTATGTGCTCTGTTGCTGTGTTGGAGTGCAGTAGCTTAGTTTCTTGTTGCATTCTAGATGGCATCGTGCTGTTAATCTCAGATTTGTGCCATTATTGTTTTGCTTGCCATTTGCAAACCGTGCATCCGATTCCGGTGATCTTTATATCGATTTCAACCGAAATCAACTCATCTTTCCGGTGGCACGCTTGGTTTGCCAAGTTGAGGCCTGGTTCAATCTTTCCCTTCCGAAGCACGCATATGCATTGCATATCACATCCCGCATACCATGCCATGTTTTGCATCATGTTGCTTGCGCATTGCATCGTGGTTGATTGTTGTTCCCTTTGCTTGTGTTCCTGTCTTGGGTAGAGCCGGGAGATGAGTTCGTGTTCGAGGAACCCGTTGAGTATGCTTACGAGCATCAAGCTTACGCCAACTCGGAGAACTTTGCACGCAAGATGACCATACCCTCGAAATCACTTCCTATCTTTGCTTGCTAGTTGCTCGCTCTTTTGCTATGCCTATGCTATGATACCTACCACTTGCTTATCATGCCTCCCATATTGCCATGTCAAACCTCTAACCCACCTTGTCCTAGCAAACCGTTGTTTGGCTATGTTACCGCTTTGCTCAGCCCCTCTTATAGCGTTGTTAGTTGCAGGTGAAGATTGGAGTTTGTTCCATGTTGGAACATGGATATTTGTTGGGATATCACAATATCTCTTATTTTAATTAATGCATCTATATACTTGGTAAAGGGTGGAAGGCTCGGCCTTATGCCTGGTGTTTTGTTCCACTCTTGCCGCCCTAGCTTCCGTCATACCGGTGTTATGTTCCTTGATTTTGCGTTCCTTACGCAGTCGGGTTATAATGGGAACCCCTTGACAGTTCGCCTTGAATAAAACTCCTCCAGCAAGGCCCAACCTTGGTTTTACTATTTGCACTAACAACCTAGCCTTTTCCCTTGGGTTTCCGGAGCCCGAGGGTCATCTTTATTTTAACCCCCCTGGGGCCAGTGCTCCTCTGAGTGTTGGTCCGAACTGAGCTGCCTGCGGGGCTACCTCGGGGAAACTTGAGCGTTGGTTTTACTCGTAGCTAGTCTCATCCGGTGTTGCCCTGAGAACGAGGTACGTGCGACTCCTATAGGGATTTGTCGGCACATCGGGTGGCTTTGCTGGTCTTGTTTTACCATTGTCGAAATGTCTTGTAACCAGGATTCCAAGCCTGATCGGGTCTTCTTGGGAGAAGGAATATCCTTCGTTGACCATGAGAGCTTGTGATGGGCTAAGTTGGGACACCCCTGCAGGGTTTTGAACTTTTGAAAGCCATGCCCGCGGTTATGGGTAGATGGGAATTTGTTAATGTCCGATTGTAGAGAACTTGATGCTTAACTTAACTAAAATGCATCAACCGCGTGTGTAGCCGTGATGGTCTCTTTCCGGCGGAGTCCGGGAAGTGAACACGGTGTTGGAGTTATGCTTGAACGTAAGTAGTCTTGGATCACTTCTTGATCATAGATTCTCGAACGTGCTTTGCCTTCTCTTCTCGCTCTCTTTTGCGTAAGTTAGCCACCATATATGCTAGTGCTTGCTGCAGCTCCACCTCATACCTTTTCCCTACCCATAAGCTTAAATAGTCTTGATCATGAGGGTGTGAGATTGCTGAGTCCCCGTGACTCACAGATTACTTCCAAAACCAGTTGCAGGTGCCATTGCTACCAGTGCAGGTGACACAACCGAGCTTAAGGAGTAGCTCGAGGAAGATCGTATCATTGTGTTGTTTCGTTTCTAGTTGATCAGTAGTGGAGCCCAGTCGGGGCGAACGGGGATCTGTAGCATTAGGGGTAGTTGTCGGTGTCAAAACCGGCGGATCTCGGGTAGTGGGTCCCGAACTGTGTGTCTAGGCCGTATGGTAATAGGAGGCAAGGGACACGAAGTTTTACCCAGGTTCGGGCCCTCTTGATGGAGGTAAAACCCTATGTCCTGCTTGATTAATATTGATGATATGGGTAGTACAAGAGTAGATCTACCACGAGATCGGAGAGGCTAAACCCTAGAAGCTAGCCTATGGTATGATTGTTGTTCTGTATGTTGTCCTACGGACTAAAACCCTCCGGTTTATATAGACACCGGAGAGGGTTAGGGTTACACAAAGTCGGTTACAATGGTAGGAGATCTACATATCCGTATCGCCAAGCTTGCCTTCCATGCCAAGGAAAGTCCCTTCCGGACACGGGACGAAGTCTTCAGTCTTGTATCTTCATAGTCCAGGAGTCCAGCTGAAGGTATAGTCCGGCCATCCGGACACCCCCTAATCCAGGACTCCCTCAGTAGCCCCTGAACTAGGCTTCAATGACGACGAGTCCGGCGCGCAGTTTGTCGTCAGCATTGCAAGGCGGGTTCCTCCTCCAAGTACTTCATAGAAGATTTTGAACACAAAGAATAGTGTCCGTCTCTACAAAATAAGTTTCCACATATTGCCATAGAGAGAATAATATTTACACAAATCTAATCTGCTGATGTATTCCGTAGTGTGACATCGCACCATGGCCAAGCCTTTATTCGAATTGTTTTATTGTCCCACCTCAGCGTGTCATGCGAGGCGGTTTCTGTCGGTGTCAAAACCGGCGGATCTCGGGTAGGGGGTCCTGAACTGTGCGTCTAGGCCGGATGGTAACAGGAGGCAAGGGACACAAAGTTTTACCCAGGTTCGGGCCCTCTTGATGGAGGTAAAACCCTACGTCCTGCTTGATTAATATTGATGATATGGGTAGTACAAGAGTAGATCTACCACGAGATCGGAGAGGCTAAACCCTAGAAGCTAGCCTATGGTATGATTTTTGTTCTGTATGTTGTCCTACGGACTAAAACCCTCCAGTTTATATAGACACCGGAGAGGGTTAGGGTTACATAGAGTCGGTTACAATGGTAGGAGATCTACATATCCGTATCGCCAAGCTTGCCTTCCACGCCAAGGAAAGTCCCTTCCGGACACGGGACGAAGTCTTCAATCTTGTATCTTCATAGTCTAGGAGTCCGGCTGAAGGTATAGTCCAGCTATCCGAACACCCCCTAATCCAGGACTCCCTCAGTAGCCCCCGAACCAGGCTTCAATGATGATGAGTCCGGCGCGCAGATTATCTTCGGCATTGCAAGGCGGGTTCTCCTCCAAATTCCGTGTACCTGTTGAATAAAGTCCGGTTTCTTGTAAATGTTGCGCTCCTTGGCTTCTACGCCCAATAATGGTCGTCTCCCACATGTCAAACGAATATGAAAAGTCTGAGTGTTTTTACATCCACACCCCTAGCCGCGTAAATGAGCCGCCCATTTAAGGGGACGAGGATTTAGATCCAAACCACACCTTCTCCCCTTCGCAAGTGTTCATCAGAGCGCATCCGACAAAGGTCCATTCCACCATGGCCAGCCGTCGCAACTCCTCCTTTCGTCCTTCCAGCCCTCAGCCTGGATATTGGGAGAGATGCTCCATCCCGCATAGCGAGCTAGTGACGCTCCAGACCAAGGGATTTCTCCCCCCGGCCTATATGGTCCCGGTTCGAGCCGGTCTTGCCATCTATAACGGCGGAGAGCAAGCGGAGAGTTCCCCTAATCCCTCCAAAGGAGAGAGGGTATGCCTTGTCCCTTATTTCATAAGAGGGCTCGGATTTCCCATCCATCTGTTTCTCCGGGGGCTCCTGAAGTTCTATGGCCTCCAGCTACACAATCTTACGTCTGCCTCCGTATTGCATATCGCGGGCTTCGTAGCCCTCTGCGAGCTGTTTTTGGGTGTTGAGGCTCATTTTGGGCTGTGGAAAGAGCTATTCTGCCTTGTGCCCCATTCTTGGAAGGGGTCAATATATCAAGTGGGCGGATCCGAAGTGTGGCGCATCGCCAGGACCGGATATCTATCCGGAACCCCAAAGAAGGCGTCCGAGGACTAGCCTTCGGAATGGTTTTACATAGAGGACGTCCCGCTGCCGGATCCTGTCCGGATTGGCCTCCCAGAGTTCGATAGTGCTCCACTAAAGAAGCGCCTAACTTGGCATCCATTGAGCCCTCAGAGGGAAAGTGACAAGGACGTTCTTTACCTGATGGGCCAGATAAGATTGTTAGCTCATTCTGGACTGACCATGATCGGGGTCATGGCCGCATGCATCATGCGAGGGGTGCAGCCGCTACAGTATAGAGGCCACCCCATGTGGGACTTCAACGGGGAGGATGCCACCTGCTACGGCCGTAAGGGGCCGGATTCGGCTGCGGCTCTAACAAAGACCTTGTCCGCTATGTACAAGGGAGAAGAGGAGGAATTTCTCCGCGTCGACCCACAGGATGGATTTTCTATGTACAATCCCCCAAGCTGGGTAAGTGGTCACATTTACTTGCCCATCCGTTTTATATCCCCATTGTTAAATATTCAGTCTAATGACTTCAACACAGGAACTGCGCTAGGCTGTTAAAGAAATAAACAGCCCTCCTCCACAACCCGAGGACCCAGGACGGTCCCTCGACCCGGCCTCTCAAGAGGATCCGGACTTATCTGTGGAGCTGATTGATGGAGTGTTCCATCAATTGAGCAAGGACAATGCCTTGGTGGCCATTACGACCGATTACGCAGGGCTAATCCCGGCCTCCCAGGTAACTGAGATCGAAGTCCCATTACCCCGAATAGGGGTCCGCCCTCTCGTGTTTTCAGTTTCCTGATTACAACCGAGCTTTGCAGGGGAGGTTTTTGAGACGGGAGGCCGAACCTGCGGCGACAAGCCAACGAGGGGCTGCAGGGCCCCGTGGGCAGAAAAGAGGTGCAGTTTGGACCGAGGCGTCAGCGCAAAGGTATGGCACGCCCCCTTATCCCAAGTGTTATACCTTCAAGGCATATTAACAATCGTGCTCTCCTCAGGACAAAGAGACCTCGCCGGAGTATATCCGGAGAAGCCGCCAATCGCGCCTCCACCAGCCAGGCTCCAAAGCCTGGTCCGGAGGCGGAGGCGAACACAAGGCGTGCACCGGATGCTCCTCCGACGGAGGATGTGGACAGGTTGTTTGCCACCAACTCTGAGGTGGAGAGTGCCATGAACCACAGGCGTCGCCGGACAATTCTCCCCGACGCTTGTTTCTCCCAAGAGGCATTAGATGCCTTCAATTCGGGAGATGCGTACCTCCGTGCCGCTCAAAATGGTCTAGCCAAAGCCACGGAGCAATATGTAAAAGACATACGGGTAAGAAAATTTTGGTAATTATATATATACCAGTAGCCCCCGAGACTTGAAACAGTTAGAATAACTGATTTAAGGATCATTTGTTATGCAGGTTCTTACAGAAAAGAATTCCCTACTGTCCCAGGAGCTGGAAGAGTGCAAACCCCAACTTGAGGCCGCACTAGCCGCGGCAGGGGAGCCCAAGGATACCTCCTCTAGTAATATACACTTCGAAAGATAAGTATTTTGCGAAGCACGACATGGGTGCGAATCTAACAAATGAAATTGCAGATGGCGCCGAATTGAATCCGGAAAGGCAACAACTCCTACGCCAGCTGAAGGCTGGTGAGAAGGTGCTGACAAAGGTGAGGCGGGAGAAGAACAATCTCCAAGATGCCAACACCAAGCTGGGCATCGACCTGAAAGATGTTCGTGCCCAGCTGTCAGACTCTGTTAAGGAGAATCAGCGGCTTTGGCGCGGCATATTTATTAAGTGCTTGAACGAACCTTTGAAAAAAAGTTCGGCGGGGAAGTCGACTAACAGAGTAATGTCTGTAGGTGTGCTAACAGGTCGTCCTGCAAAGGAGATGCCCGGTTCTATGGGTGACCTTCTTCCCGAGCTCTCGCAACTGCTCGAGCGAGTTCGGCAGGCGATGCGAGGCGTCGCCCAGGCCTTGTGGCCATCCATCTCCATGCCCGAAGGTCTTGGAGCGCTTGCGGAGAAGCTAAAGGGAGCACGGCGGCGCTTCCGATTGTGGAAGATATCGGCCTGCCGTCAAGGCGCTAGGGAGGCCTGGGCCATGGTGAAGAAGCGGTACACAAAGGCTAACCCGAACCACATGGCCGAGGTCGGTCCTGTGGGGCCCGATGGGAAGGAGATCCCTATAAGCTTAGTATACGGCCAAGTAGAATTGGCCGCAAAGTATTCCCAGCAGGGCTGTAAATTAGACAGCCTGTTAGATGCTATTGAAGAGGCATACAATCAGTCAAAATGACTATGTAATTTAATTGACATTTATAATGCCTTCTAGCCAGATTGTAGATCGTTTGTCATGGCCGACCTTTTCGCTTCAGCCTCGGGACCTGACGGTCCGGAGTGTGTCTGAATTCCCATGCGGTTATATAAGAACTAGGGAATGCATGGAGACCGGGCGTAGGGGTCATTAGTGCATGAACAGACAAGTGTCCGACTAGTTATGTTATATTACATGGTTAGTAAGAAACATCTTCCAGGGAGAATAGTTCCGTTAGGGGTTCCTTTCCCTGGGAGGCATGCCCTAAAGTGCATGCCCATTCTCGAACAAGACGCGAGAAAAAGCATCTGGGGGCACATAAATAAATAAGTGAAAAGATCATCTTTTAGGTCACCGACCGAATATTCCCTTAAGAACGCTAGCTTTCGGCTTCACCCAGTCTGAGGTACACATCCGGCTGATCCGGCAGTAACAATCGCAGAGGTGCTCCCTTTACCGCCTAGCCGAATAATTGGGAACGTAGGGGTAAGCACAGGAGCCAGGCAACCCAGCTTGGCCAAAACTTAAGTCATATCGATGCATATAATGGTGAAATAAAAGGTACATGCGGAAGTGTAACACATGTGTTGGGCATGAAGCCCGTATAAATAAGCTTCTGTTAAAAGAAGCCCCCCTGGTTTAATGAGTGCGAATAGCACGTCATTTGATGAGCCTTTAAAGTCTATAGGAGAAAGGAAGGGGAGAAGGAGAGAAATGTAAGACAGATAGTATATAAAAAATGGACAGAGGAAGGAGACGAATACAGAGTCCGACGCTAGGCATAGAATCTTCGGAGACGGGCTGCGTTCCATGGGTTCGGCTCGAGTCGGTTATCCGATGCATCTCGCAGGCGGTACGCTCCACCAGTCAGGACTTGGTCAATTATGAAGGGACCTTCCCACTTGGGCTTGAGTTTGTCCTTTTTCTTGTCCGGCAGGCGTAGAACTAATTCGCCAACGTTGTAATTTTTGGCCCGTACTTCTCTGCTTTGGTATCTTCGAGCCTGCTGTTGATAGAATGCGGAACGGGCTTTTGCCACGTCACGCTCCTCCTCCAATGCGTCCAAACTGTCCTGCCGATCGAGCTCGCTTCTCTTTGTTCGTACATGTGCACTCGACGTGAGTCATGCATTATGTTGCAAGGCAAAACTGCCTCTGCACCGTACACCATAAAGAATGGTGTGTATCCGGTGGTGCGATTCGGCGTGGTCCGCAGCCCCCAGAATACGGAGTCGAGCTCCTCTACCCAGTGCGTGTTAGATTCCTTGAGGGACCGCACTAATCTGGGTTTGATGCCGCTCATGATAAGACCATTTGCATGTTCGACCTGGCCGTTAGTTTGTGGGTGATAGACGGAAGCATAATCGAGCTTGATGCCCATGTTTTTGCACCAGAGTTTTACCTCATTGGCCGTAAAGTTCATGCCGTTATAAGTGATGATGCTGTGGGGGACGCCGTAACGGTGTACAGCCCCAGATATAAAGTCTATCACCGGTCCGGATTCGGCCGTCTTAACAGGATTGGCTTCTATCCATTTGGTGAACTTATCCACCATGACCAGTAAGTATTTTTGCTTGTGGCTTCCGCCTTTAAGGGGTCCAACCATGTCAAGCCCCAGACCGCGAAGGTCCAAGTGATGTGGATAGTTTGGAGGGCGGTGGGTGGCATATGGCTTTGGTTTGCAAAGAGCTGGCAACTGATGCATCGTTGGACTAAGTCCTGGGCGTCTGCCCGGGCCGTTAGCCAATAAAAGCCTGTTCGGAAGGCCTTGCTTACAAGGGACCGAGCTGCAGCGTGATGACCGCCGAGTCCGGCATGAATTTCATCCAGGAGGTTCCGCCCTTCCTCTTCGGAGATGCACCTTTGAAGGACTCCGGTAGTGCTTTTCTTATAAAGCTCTCCCTCGTGGACTTTGTAGGCTTTGGATCGCCGCACTATGCAGCGTGCCTTATTTTGGTCCTTGGGGAGTTCTTGCCTAGTAAGGTAGGCGAGGAATGGTTATGTCCACGGGACGATGACGGCCATTATTACGTGGGCTGAAGGTATTATTGGCAGAGCCTCCGATTGTGTTAGAATGTTCGGTATCGGGCAGTGCGGTTGGGTTCGGGCTGTTATTGTTCGGCTCCCCTTCGCATACTACGGATGCCTTGAACAGCCTTTCCAAGAAGATGTTGGGGGGGACTACATCGCGTTTTGCGCCGATGCGTGCCAGGACATCTGCCGCCTGATTATTTTCCCGGGCAATATGGTGAAATTCAAGCCCGTCGAACCGAGCTGACATTTTTAGGACGGCGTTGCGGTAAGCTGCCATTTTTGGATCCTCATCAAAGTCTCCATTTATTTGGGATATTGCGAGGTTCGAGTCCCCGCGCACCTCTAGGCGTTGAATGCCCATGGATACTGCCATCCGGAGACCATGTAAAAGGGCCTGATATTCGACTGCATTGTTGGAGTCTGTGTACATAATCTGGAGTACGTATTGAACTATGTCTCCTGTGGGGGACGTCAAAACGACGCCAGCCCCTAGTCCGGCCAACATCTTGGAGCCGTCGAAATGCATGATCCAATTTGAATATGTGTCATACTCTTTAGGGAGTTCGGCCTCCATCCATTCTGCGACGAAGTCGGCCAAAACTTGCGACTTGATGGCTCGCCATGGCTTATAAGTTATGTCGAACGGGAGGAGCTCAATGGCCCATTTTGCAATCCGGCCCATTGCGTCATGGTTGTTTATAATATCGTTAAGTGGTACTTCCGAGGCTACTGTTATTGAACACTCTTGAAAGTAGTGTCGTAGCTTCCGGGATGCCATGAATACCGCGTACGCAATCTTTTGATAATGCGGGTACCATGATTTGCACGGAGTGAGGAAAGTGGACACATAATAGACCGGCTTTTGAAGGGGGAATTTGTGTCCATCCGTTTCTCGTTCGACGACGAGCACTGCGCTTACAACCTGATGTGTTGCTGCAATGTACAATAGCATTGGTTCGCCAATGTTTGGCGCGGCCAGGACTGGGTTTGTTGCCAATATGGCTTTTATTTCGTCGAGTCCAGCCGTGGCTGCATCCGTCCATTCGAAGTGTTCGGTGCGCCGAAGGAGGCGGTAAAGGGGTAGGGCCTTTTCTCCCAAGCGGGAGATAAAGCGGCTTAGAGCCGCCACGCATCCGGTTAACTTTTGTATTTGTTTGAGGTCCTTTGGGATATCCAATTGTGACAAAGCTCGGATCTTGGCTGGATTTGCTTCAATTCCTCTACCGGATACAATGAAGCCCAAGAGCTTTCCGGCTGGAACGTCGAAAACGCATTTTTCCGGGTTGAGCTTGATGTCGTACGTTCGGAGGTTATCAAATGTGAGCCTCAAGTCGTCTACTAGAGATTCGACATGTCTTGTTTTGACGACCACATCATCTACATATGCCTCCACTGTTTTGCTGATCTGGTTTGCCAAACATGTCTGAATCATGCACTGATATGTTGCGCCGGCGTTTTTGAGCCCGAAGGGCATTGTGTTGAAGCGGAATGGGCCATATGGTGTGATAAATGCCGTTGCGGCTTGGTCTAACTCTGCCATCTAGATTTGATGGTAGCTGGAATATGCGTCGAGGAAACACAACGAATCGTGTCCTGCGGTAGCATCGATAATTTGATCGATGCGGGGGAGGGGGAAGGGATCCTTTGGGCAAGCCTTGTTAAGGTCTTTAAAATCAACGCACAGGCGCCAGGATTTGTCCTTTTTAGTACCATCGCCAGGTTTACTAGCCAGTCCGGATGTTTTATATCTCTGATGAATCCGGCCTCCAATAGCTTTGCTAGCTCCTCTCCCATGGCCTGTCTCTTAGGTTCGGAAAAACGCCGAAGAGCTTGTTTGACAAGTTTGAATCCTTTTAGGATATTTAAGCTATGCTCGGCCAGCCTGTGTGGGATTCCTGGCATGTCTGAAGGGTGCCAGGCGAAAATGTCCCAGTTCTCTCGTAGGAATTCTCGCAGTGCGGCGTCTACATCAGGGTTTAACTGTGCCCCGATGGAAGTTGTTTTATTGGGGTCCGTTGGATAGACCTGGAATTTGACTATTTCGTCCGCCGGTTTAGAGGAGGTGGACTTGGATCTTTTGTCGAGTACCGCATCATCCCTATTCACCATGGAGCGCAGCGCATTCAGTTCCTCAGCCGCTAGGGCTTCAGATAGTGCCTCGAGGGCCAGTGTGGCTGTCCTGTTTTCGGCGCGGAGTGCTATGTCCGGATCACTAGCGAGAGTGATGATCCTGTTAGGCCCGGGCATCTTGAGCTTCATGTACCCGTAATGGGGTATTGCTTGGAAGATTGTAAACGCTTCCCGCCCTAGCAGAGCGTGATAACCGCTGCTGAACGGAGCCACATGGAACGTGACCTCTTCGGACCTTTAATTATCCGGCGTGCCGAACACCACATTTAGTGTGATTTTTCCTGTACATCGCGCTTCCCGACTGGGGATTATTCCTCTAAAGGTTGTGCTGCTTCGCTCAATGCGCTTCCAGTCTATTTCCATTTTTGGTTTCCTCATAAATGAGGTTCAATCCGCTGCCGCCATCCATGAGTACCTTGGTAAGACGAAAGCCGTCCACTACTGGACTGAGGACCAATGCGGCTGGTGCTCGGGCTTTTCGGAATTTAGGTTCATCACTGGCGTTAAAGATAATAGCCGTGTCACTCCATGGGTTTATTGTTGCTACTTGGTAGACTTTGGCAAGGCTGCGGAGTGTCCTTTTTTCGCATATTATTTGATGTGAAAGTCTTGAAGACTATTAATACCGTATTGGTGTCTCTGGGGTGGCTTTCTGTGGCCTCCGGAATTAGGAGATCTTCGCCAATTTTGGCCACCTGCCGGAGTATCCAACATGCTCTAAGGATGTGAGTTGGTGTGGCGTCCTCTGTACTTTGAATTTTACAGGGTCCATTAAGCCATCCTTCCAGTACGGTTCCATGCCCTGTAGAGGGTTTTTTCTTTTTGGTGTTTGACCCGGGTGTCTGGCGATGATGCACCCTTTTATTTCGGACTGGGTTTGTATTCAGGGTCGGATCGTCCCAAAATTTTATTTTGGTTTTCCAGGCGCTTTCCATCGCACAGTACTTTCGTACAATGGACTCCAAGTCAGCGAAGCATGTAATATCACGGCGACTTATGGCATTGAGGATTCCCTTGTCCATGCAATTATTGCAGAAGATTGAGATTGCGTCTTCCTCATGGTAGTCCCTTATCCTGTTTCTTCGGGCTCTTGCCTGATTTGGGATAGATCGATTATGTTCGGGTGGGTGGGTGGAATTAAATCCGAAGCCTCACCCAATCTGAGGCTCAGAGGCCGAGGAATTTCTGAACTCGAAAATTTGGATTCCTGGATGTTGTCCAATGAATCCAGCCCGTCGCCTGACTCTAAGTTCAGGTCTTGAGCGATATCCTCCCCTCCGCGGGTATCCGTCTTGGAGGGATCGGGAATCCGGATGTAGCTAGTCCTTAAGATAGATGAAGGGTCGCCGCACTGTCCCTCTACCACGGCAAAGTGATGGGTGACTTGGGGAGAGTTAATGTCTCTCAGATCGGGATTAGGCCCAATCTGGTCGTAATCCGTAGCGACTCCCAGGGCGGTGATGTGATCCAAGAGCTCGTTTATGGAGGAGAGCTCCATTGGATCTAACTGCTCGGCGAGTTCCGAGCTGACATGAAGATTGTTTTCGATGGCTCGAGAGGTCATCGTCGGCGCAGAAGCCGAACAGGCGGTCATAAGAAAACCACCTAGCCGGAGGGTTTGGCCGACAGCCAAAGTTCCCTTAGCAACGGTGCCGTCTTTAAAGACGGGGCGAGGCATCCTTCCTGATGGCGACGACACAGAGGAACTCTCAATGAAAGCACCAATGTTGGTGTCAAAACCGGCGGATCTCGGGTAGGGGGTCCCGAACTGTGCGTCTAGGCCGGATGGTAACAGGAGGCAAGGGACACGAAATTTTACCTAGGTTCGGGCCCTCTTGATGGAGGTAAAACCCTACGTCCTGCTTGATTAATATTGATGATATGGGTAGTACAAGAGTAGATCTACCACGAGATCAGAGGGGCTAAACCCTAGAAGCTAGCCTATGGTATGATTGTTGTTTTGTATGTTGTCCTACGGACTAAAACCCTCAAGTTTATATAGACACCGGAGAGGGTTAGGGTTACATAGAGTCGGTTACAATGGTAGGATATCTACATATCCGTATCGCCAAGCTTGCCTTCCATGCCAAGGAAAGTCCCTTTCGGACACGGGACGAAGTCTTCAATCTTGTATCTTCATAGTCCAGGAGTCCAGCTGAAGGTATAGTCCGGCTATCCGAACACCCCCTAATCCAGGACTCCCTCAGTTTCCTTGGCACATCTCGTCGAAGCAGAGATCGTGTCCCCTTATTCCGGGATTCTCATCAATACGGGCGTGGGTAACCCAACTGCGCCATTGATTACAGCGCTTGGAGATAAGCGAGTTTTACTAGGCTGGTGGGGACACGTAGTTGCATCCACCCATATAAGGGGATAAGGATCCACCTTTTCACCTACGCCTTCTTCCTCCTTTGCCTATCCATTTTCGCGCACTCGAGCTCCAGCGCCCAAGTCCGCACTCCCCACCTCAGCCTTCTCCAGCCATGTCCGGAGCGGGAGGCATGTGGATGGTCTCCTCCGTCACGGAGGGACACATCAAAAAACTGAGGAAGGCTGGATACTTGTCTAACGACATCACGTACCAGCTTCCCGAAGAGGGGCAGCTCCTCCCCACCCCAAGGCCCCATGAGAGGGTAGTGTTCCTTCCCCACTTCCTCCGCGGACTGGGCTTTCCTATCCACCCATTCGTCCGGGGAATGTTCTATTACGGCCTGGATTTCCATGATCTGGCCCCGAACTTCATCCTCAACATCTCGGCGTTTATCGTCGTGTGCGAGGCTTTCCTCTGCATCCTCCCCCATTTCGGCCTATGGCTCAAGACTTTCAATGTCAAGCCGAAGGTGGTGCGCGGCAACCAGGCAGAGTGCGGAGGCGCCATGGTGGGCAAGATACCCAACGTCTTATGGCTCGAGGGCTCCTTTGTGGAGACCCTGAAGGGGTGGCAATCGGGGTGGTTTTACATCACCGAGCCGCGCGACCCTGAGTGGGTCGCAGCCCCCGAATTCCGGTCCGGACCCCCAACGTGGCTCACGTCCTGGAAAGAGACGGGCCTGTCGTGGGGCAGCAAAGGAGAGGTGACTGGACTGCAAACATGCATCCAAACCCTGGTGAACAAGCAGCTCAAGCTTGTCAACGTAGTCTAGGTTATGCTGATCCGTCGGATCCTCCCATGTCAACAATGGGCCTTCAGTCTGTGGGAGTTCAACCCGGCGCAGCACCGAACTCTGAGAAGGCTCTTTGACACGACGTACGAAGATGCCTGGAAGGTGCTTTTCAAGGGCGTCGAGGCTCCCGCATCCGCTACCGAGGATCGCGGATTCAGTGCACAGCGTCACGCTAGCGTGGTAAGTTGTTTGTACCTTTTATAGGGTATTAGTTTTTCATAGTTTGACTCTATGCGGGATCTAAGCTCCCTTACCTTTGACAGGAATGGCAGGCGAAGTCCGGACAGATCGACTGTTCGGCTCCTTTGCCCGAAGACCCAGCCGATGCCCGCTTGGCGAAGCTGCTGATTCCGGCACCCTATGTGGTGCCGGAGAAGAAGGCCACGAAGAAGGCCACGGGGACTCGAAAAAGTGCCCGGCGCCAGGAGGTGTCGGGTTCATCATCCGACGGCTCCAAGGCGCATTCCTCCCGTGAAGACGAGGAGGAGGAAGAAGAGACCTCTCCCCCTCTAGTGGGGGGAGAGAAGAAAAGGAAGGCCGCCCTTGCTGGGGAGGCCGAAGGGTCCAAGAAGGGGAAAACCCTTCCTCCGGACTACTCCACCAACGCCGACAACGGCGGAGAGGAGTGGCCGCTCAGGGCCAAGCCCCTGGCGAAACCGTAAGTATCCGGATACCAGAGTAATTCATAGTATTCCTTTATTGCACAACTTTACCTTATGTCGAATATGTTTATGCAGCCCACCCAAAGACCGGCTCGATGCGTCGTCGAGCGGTTCACTGGACTCATCGGATGTGAATTCGCTTCCGACGGCTACCTCCCCCCGCCCTACGGACGATGCCGAAGTGTTGTCCCAACAGGTTCCAAGCCAGGAGGAGGTGGTCCTGGAGGCGCCGCAAGGAGACCTCCCGGACTCCAGGAGTAAAGGGGATAAAACCCCCCAGGGCTCCAAGTCCGGCTCTAGGCCGGACACCGCTCCGGAACCTTCAAAGGTTCCAGAGTCCGGCGGGCGACCTCCTTCCAAGAGGAGCAAGCCCACCGTGCCGGTGACACCCGTCCAACCGGAGGCGCCGGACAATCTGTTGGAGGTGCTCAAAGGCGCCTCCATCGAGGAGGATCACCGCACCATTATGAGTGCGGTGGTCCAGAAGGTTCAGTGCGCCAAGAGCGGACTGACTGAAGCTTGTGCTAGCCTTTTAACAGGCTTTGAGGTAAGTAAAGAATGTGTAAATAATATTACCGCATAGACAGTAGCCCCTGATGCTCTGTTGGCCGTTCGGGAAGAAAAGCCGAATAGAGGATCAAATAAAATTCGCAGGAGTCTAAACAAAAGGAGTCAATATGCGTATGCAGGCTTCTCTGCTGGCGTCCGCTGCACTGACTGCGGAAGTGGACATGCTAAAGCAGAACCTCGAGCAGTCCGAGCAAGAGCTCGGGCGTGCCAAGAAGCAGCTCGAGGACAAGGAAGGTAAGAAATACCTTGTTTAAATATATATATATATAAAGTGCAATTGCAAAAAATGACATGATTATCGTGGCTATTGTAGGGGCCACGTCTGAGGTGGCGACCCTTAAGCAAGCGCTGTTCGAGGCCAAGAAGAGGCGGCCACGGAGCGCACCGAGCGGGAGAAGTATGAGGCCCAGGTTGGCAAGGTGCGGCAAGAGCTCCAGGCTCTCATGAAAAAACATGAGAGTTTGGAGCTTGACTCAAAGACGCGAGCGTCCGAGCTCGCGGTGGCTATTGAAAATGCCAGGTCTGCCAAGGCCAAATCCCAGAAGACCCTCCAGGAGTTGGATGCGGTGAAAAGGATAGCGACGGGTAAGGCATTATTTATGCAAAGCAAACACATAAACATGAGTTAGTTGTTACTTACCCGAATCCGGAGCTCTCCAGGAGCATTCGCAGATCTTCCCCGCAGCATGTCCGATGTCACCGCATTCTATTGAACCGAGGAGGGCAGCTCGACAAAGAAGGTGTTCTGGTCTTAGTATGCTGAGGCCGGACACCCCGTGCCCCTGAGCGACCAGCTGAAGCAACTGGTCGAGCTCCACAAGGCGGCCGAATAGGCCATGAAGGGCCTCATAGTTCGGCTGTGGCCTGGAGAGGCTCTGCCTGGGAGCTATTTCGGGCTAGTGCGGCGGCTGGTGGGGGACTGTCCAAGGCTCGAAGTCATCAAGCGCTCCGTCTGCATCGAAGGTGCCCGTAGGGCCCTTGCCCGTGCTAAGGTGCACTGGGGCAAGCTGGATGCTGAGAAGCTTGTGAAGGACGGGCCACCGCCGAGGAAAGAGCATCGCAAGCCCGAGAATTATTATAAGGATGTTCTGAAGGGTGCCCGCCTTATGGCGGATGAATGTTCCAGGGATGTAATTTTTGAGTAAAACTCGCTCGTTTTGTCATGTGCGCTGAAAACTTGTTCATATGCGCTAAGCAATGCTATTGGAATTTAAAATATTACCTTCTGTGCGGCTATTTATCAATTCTGAGAGATGGCGAGTCGTCGGCTTCTGCCCCCGTGCCGCTAGTGCTGGGGTGTTCGTGGATAAACCTGAGCGCTCTTTTCCCCATGTTTGGGTCCTTCGAGGGAGGCGCTCAGCACAACGAACAAGGCAATCGGACTATAATGCGTGAACACTCTCACTTAGCCATAGAATTCTATAATTTTAAATTTCAGCGAAGCCCCTGGTATTCGGAAGACCGAGACCGGGGCGCTATCCATGCCTTGGCCGGACAGAGCCGACTCCTCGCTCTAAGCAGCATAAGTCTTTAGGGACTCGAAAAACCTCTCGAACAGCGACCAGCTCTCGCTTCATCATGACAGTCAGTTTTAGCTTTCTCTACTGAGGTGCTCGACCCAGCTCAACTGGGGCACAATCGCAGTAGTTCTCCTAGTGCTATCTTAGCCGACATAGCGGAATGTAAGGCACCAAAACATAGGAGCCGGGCAAACCCAACTATTGACCCAAGACATGATTCGGAGCCGATGCATATAATGCTATAAGTTCGGGGTGCCGCACTTGTTAAAGTGTTCGGACTTCTCACACCATATTGAGGGGTACTAAAGCCCCTGGCGTATTTTGGCTGTACCAAAGTGTACGGGTGCAACATGTCGTTAAGGAACATATATTTGTAAAAAAAGAGTAATGCAAAAATAGACAAAAGCTATGCATTGTTTATTAAAAAGGGCTGCGATCAAAGCAGAACGATACAAATAATGCGATAGGCAAAAGGTTGGACTATTTAACATGTCCATTCCAGGGGCAGGCTGCGGAATGGTATGCGAAACAGGTATACTGCTCGTGATAGAGACCACCTGTGAGTTCCGTAATGCGGCATGGCTTGTCTGCTTCCCTGGTTCTTGCATCGTTTGTGTGGCAATTGAACTGCCGAACAGGCCTTCCGAAGAATGGAGTCCTAAAAGTAAGAGAAAATTAAAAAATCGGCAGCCCCTGGTGCGGTTTAAGCCGTGTTTCGGCGTGCCATGATGGTGCCCCTCCCCCTGTACCCATGGTATTTCTAGAGCATAGTTATGTATGCGAAGCACTGGTGTCGCATTTTTGCGAGGGCTGGGGTTGGGGCCGCATTGCTACGCCTGCTCGGAACGTGCCAGGCGGTCTTGTTGTAGGTTACTCTGGGCGCGCTTGACGGTGTCCGGACGTTTAATGGCCGGACTGGAGAACTGCCTGAAGAGGCTACTTTGTACTTCCGCTGCAAGGGCCGCCGTTTGCTCCTCCGTTCGGAGGGAGCATTCGGTGTTTCCGTTGACTGTAATTACTCCTCGAGGGCCTGGCATCTTGAGCTTAAGGTATGCGTAGTGCGCTACCACATTGAACTTGGCGAATGCGGTTCGCCCGAGCAGTGCGTGATAGCCACTGCGGAATGGGACTATGTCGAAGATTAACTTCTCGCTTCGGAAATTATCCGGAGATCCGAAGACCACTTCAAGTGTGATTGAGCCTGTACAGTTGGCCTCTATACCTGGTATTACGCCTTTAAAGGTCATTTTGGTGGGCTTAATCCTCGAGGGATCTATGCCCATTTTCCGCACTGTATCCTGGTAAAGCATGTTCAGGCTTCTGCCGTCATCCATAAGGACTCTAGTGAGATGAAATCCGTCAATAATTGGGTCTAGAAGCAATGCGGCGAATCCGCCATGACGAGTGCTAGTGGGATGGTCCCTTCGATCAAAGGTGATCGGGCAAGAGGACCATGGGTTGAACTTTGGGGCGACTGGCTCTACCGCGTATACATCCCTTGACGCGCGCTTCCGCTCCCTCTTGGGGATGTGGGTTGCGTATATCATGTTCACCGTCCGCACTTGTGGTGGAAAACCCTTGTTTCCACTGTTGTTCAGCGGCCGGGGCTCTTCGTCGTCATCGCTATGCAGTCCCTTGTCTTTATTGTCGGCATTTAACTTGCCTGCCTGCTTGAACACCCAACAATCCCTGTTGGTGTAATTGGCCGGCTTTTCGGGGGTGCCATGTATCTGGCACAAGCGGTCGAGTATTCGTTCCAAACTGGACGGGCCCCTAGGATTTCTTTTGAATGGCTTTTTCCGCTGACCGGATTTATAGCCTCTGAATCCGTCATTAACTGTCGTATCCTCAGCATTATCGCCGTTAATGCGGCGCTTCTGCTTGTTGCGACGCGACCTGCCACTACTGTCCCTAGTATCCGAATTACCAGGGTTCTTGGTCATATTGTTGCTACGAGCAAGCTAGCTGTCTTATCCCGCGCAAAAGCGGGTCATGAGTGTCGTGAGTGCTGCCATAGATTTCGGTTTTTCCTGTCCAAGGTGCCGGGCAAGCCACTCGTCACGGATATTGTGCTTGAAGGCTGCTAGGGCCTCTGCGTCCAGACAGTCGACTATTTGATTTTTCTTTGTTTGGAACCGCGTCCAGAATTGCCTGGCCGATTCCTCTGGCTGCTGAATTACGTGGCTTAGGTCATCGGCGTCTGGTGGTCGCACATAAGTGCCCTGGAAATTGTCGAGGAATGCGGCTTCCAGGTCCTCCCAACAACTGATTGATCCTGCTGGCAAGCTGTTAAGCCAATGCCGAGCTGGTCCTTTAAGCTTGAGTGGGAGGTATTTGATGGCGTGGAGATCATCGCCGTGGGCCATGTGGATATGAAGGAGATAATCCTCGATCCATACTGCAGGATCTGTTGTACCATCATATGATTTGATCTTTACGGGTTTGAAACCCTCGGGGATTTGATGATCCATTACTTCATCTCTTTTAGCATAGTGGGTGTGCGGCGCCTCTTTAGTGGGCTATATCACGACGTAGCTCCAATGAGCTTTGTCTATTGTGTTCGGCCCTACCGGATTTGTGTCCAGCGTGACGGTTATCGTCTCAAGTCGTGGGGCGCCCACGCGATCCGTAGATCGATCTTGTTTGCCTTGCCTTGTACTCCAACATATCTCGCAGGTCTGGCGCATTTTCCCGTGCCTTGGTATGGGGTCCGGCTTGAGTGGAGGGCCGAGAGGCCTCTCTGTCGCGGCCACGAGGTGGACGGTCAGCCGTATCAAGTGCTAGTGATGTAGGTTTAAGTGCTTCCTCCTCTAATCGGGGTAGCAACCTGCACTTTGGGTAGCTCTTGGAGGGGCGTTCGAATAGCAAATCTTGATCATCTCTAAGTTGTTGCTATTTTTTCTTGAGGCTTCTTTCCGTGGCCATAAGCCTGCGTTGAAAACGCTCTTGCTCGACGGGATCCTCAGGCATGATGAATTCGGCGTCGTCGAGGCTTGCCTCGTCTTCGGAGGGAGGCATATAATTATCGTCCTCGACTTCTTTGTCTTCCGCTCTCTCATGAGAGCTGGCTTCTCCATCCTCCTGTGCTGAATCTTGCTGGAGGGGGTTTTCTTCGGCACTCTCCGGAGTATTATTATCTCCCGTGCTGGAATCACCGTATTTGCTTTGGCGGGTGTAGGACCTTGAAGTAGATGTGTCTAGAGGGGGGTGATTAGACACTTAATGCTAAAGTTGCAGTTTTTAAGCTTTTTCGGTTTAAGTGGAGATTAGGCACAATTTCAACATTCACAATACATATCAAGCAAGCATGCAAAGAGTATATAGGCAGCGGAAAGTAAAGCATGCAACTTGCAAGAATGTAAAGGGAAGGGTTTGGAGAATTCAAACGCAATTGGAGACAGGGATGTTTTTCCCGTGGTTCGGATAGGTGGTGCTATCCTACATCCACGTTGATGGAGACTTCAACCCACGAAGGGTAACGGTTGCGCGAGTCCACGGAGGGCTCCACCCACGAAGGGTCCATGAAGAAGCAACCTTGTCTATCCCACCATGGCCATCGCCCACGAAGGACTTGCCTCACTAGCGGTAGATCTTCACGAAGTAGGCGATCTCCTTGCCCTTACAAACTCCTTGGTTCAACTCCACAATCTTGTCGGAGGCTCCCAAGTGACACCTAGCCAATCTAGGAGACACCACTCTCCAAGAAGTAACAAATGGTGTGTTGATGATGAACTCCTTGCTCTTGTGCTTCAAACGATAGTCTCCCCAACACTCAACTCTCTCTCACAGGATTTGGATTTGGTGGAAAGAAGATTTGAGTGGAAAGCAACTTGGGGAAGGCTAGAGATCAAGATTCATGTGGTAGGAATGGAATATCTTGGCCTCAACACATGAGTAGGTGGTTCTCTCTCAGAACATATGAGTTGGAAGTGTAGATGTGTTCTGATGGCTCTCTCCACGAGTGAAGAGGAGGTGGAGGGGTAAATATAGCCTCCACACAAAATCCAACCGTTACACACAATTTACCAATCTCGGTGGGACCGAATCAACAAACTTGGTCGGACCGAAATAGTAAACCTAGTGACCGTTAGAGATTTTTGGTGGGACTGACATGCAACTCGGTAGGACCGATATGGTTAGGGTTAGGGCATAACGTAACCTCGGTGAGACCGATTACACAAACTCGGTGAGGCTGATTTGGTAATAAGCTAACCAGAGGGTTGGTCAGACAAACTCGGTGGGACCGATTACACAAACTCGGTGAGACCGATTTTGGTAATGAGCATACACAGTGAGTTTGCATTGTAACCTCGGTAGTACCGATTGCACAAGATCGGTGACACCGATTTTGGCAATGGACATACACAGTGAGATTACAATCCCATCTCGGTGAGACCGAGATCCCTATCGGTAGAACCGATTTGCTAGGGTTTGGCAATGGCTATGACAAGTGAAACTCGGTGGCGCCGGATAGAAATAATCGGTAGGTCCGAGTTTGGCTTAGGTTTAGGTCATATGTGGAAGTGGGAAAGTAGCTGAGGATTTTGGAGCATATCATTAAGCACTTGAAGCAAGAGGCTCATTAAGCAACACCTCATCCCTCCTTGATAGTATTGGCTTTTCCTATGGACTCAATGTGATCTTGGATCACTAAAATGTAAAATGAAGAGTCTTGAGCTTTAAGCTTTAGCCAATCCTTTGTCCTTAGCATCTTGGAGAATTTCCCACAACCTTTAGTCCATGCCACTCCATTGTTGAACTTATCTGAAACATACTAGATAGAAACGTTAGTCCAACAAGAGATATGTTGTCATTAATTACCAAAACCACCTAGGGAGCACTTGTGCTTTCAATCTACCCCTTTTTGGTAATTGATGGCAAAATACATCAAAGCTTTAGATAAAGATATAAAGAACAGCAAGGAAAGCTTTGGAAGGACATGTAACAAGCATAGGCTCCCCCTACATGTATGCACTCATGTAAATGTGAAATATAGAGGCATGTGAGAGAATAACCATGACAGAGTAGGCAATGTGTTACATGTATCTTGGCCATATGCATCAGAGCAAAAGATTATCAAGGAAAATACCTTCATGCTCATGAGTCCTTCTTGCAAACAGTATGTACATAAGCAAGAATTCCTCATGCTCATGATTTTAATGCATACACTTACCTTGTAGTCTTTAGCTGGCTTAGGATGGAATGAACCTGCACAAACAAGGTTAGATAACACAGGTACCTCCACTAGCCAGAGCAAACCAAAGAAGCCACAAGAGTACCAAGACTGGGATGACATGTAGAGAGTGAGTACAAGGTACCACAATGGATTCAACATGTCCCCAAGAGTAAAGATATGCAATGAATTTGGCTAATTTCTTTCCCTTAGGTGTCTTGCTCCCCCTGAATCTTACATGGGATATTGGGAGAAGATAGGGAATAGAAAATCAGAGCTGAAAGATACAAATGGATAGAACTTAATGCAAAAAAGCACATATGAACATGTCTTTCCCCCAAAAAGACATGTGACATCTCTCCTCTTGAACATCAAGCATCTGGGATCCTTGAGTATTCTCTCCCCCTGGAAATCTCTTTGTCCCCCTTAATACTTTCTCCCTTGTAGGTGATAAGCTTTGATGTGATCTCTCTCTCCCCCTTTGACATCAATTTCCAAGGAGGGCTTTCTGGAATCCGTCGTATAGGTTTGGTCCTTGAGACTCAGCACAAAGCAATGGATAAAACTGTGATGCTTGTAGAGGACAAGATTCATTGAGTAGAGCTGGATCATAAGAAATATAGAACAAGTGGCAAACTATTTTTCCTGTTGTGAAGTCGGTGGCACCGAGTGGCATGTTTCGGTGGGGCCGAAAAGATTCGGTTGGACCAAAAACTACAAGTCCGTGAAACCGAGTTCAACACAGAGAAAAACACTTGTCACCTCAGCTCACTAAACATGTAGGATCTCACAAAGATTTGCAATGAATTATCTGGAGGATTTGCAAGGAATTGAATGCAGAAAATGCAGAACAAAAACAAAAAGAAAAGAGAAGAAACTGAAAGATCAAGATGAAGTTTTTTTTTGAAAAAGAGAAAGAAAATAAACATGCATGAGACAAATGCAATAACATAGAAAAGAACACAAGAGAACTTCATCTAGAGTTGGGCGGTGACATAGTCACCTATTTTAGAGTATATTGACTTAGGAGTCAAGTGAGAACACTTGATCATAGGTCGTACTCATCGTTTAAGCTCAAAATGGGGTTACCATTTTTCGTTTAAGCATCTTGATGTATTCACATCTTGTTGAGTTGCTTTGACTCATGTCTTGGAGTAAAGCTTCTCTAAGATGGAATAACATGCCTTGGGTGGTGGTGTGGTCCTTGCTCATGTAGTTGAACTTGTGTGGGTGCTCAAGGTTGATGTAGCTCATCAAGAGTTCGGAGCACCACTTGGAGTTTGAGTTCATCTACCTACATGGGTTAGTTCTTGCAAGGAAGAGCACTTGTGTATCCAAAAATGACAATCATGAAGCTCAACATAGAATTTGTCAAAGGATATGTTTGAATGGTTTTGTGCTTCCTTGTCTTCAACCACCATTGTGTAGAGACTTGGTGATGTAGAGATTGCTCAAGATGTGAGTGAGTCGCAATCTCATGGAATTAGATTCAACCAAGCACCTACATGGGTTAGACAACATGCAAGGTACAAATATATCCAAGACATAAGGTAGCCATCATAAGAGATATATCATTGATTAGTCATAAGCTCATGTCTTGCATGTATCCAATGAAGTTCCTACTCCAAGTTCGAAGCATCAATAATGTTCAATTCACCTCTCAACCTGCAAAATACTTTCTCATCAAGAGGTTTAGTAAATATATCTGCTAATTGCTTATCGGTGCGAACATGCTTAAGATCAATGTCACCCTTAGCAACATGGTCTTGAATGAAATGATGACGAACTTCAATATGCTTAGTTCGAGAATGTTGTACATGATTATGACCAATTTTGATAGCACTTTCATTGTCACAAAGCAGTGGAACATGTTTCACATAGATCCCATAATCTTTAAGAGTTTGGGTCATCCAAAGTAATTGAGCACAACATGAACCAGCGGCAATGTATTCCGCTTTGGCGGTGGATAAGGATACCGAGTTTTGTTTCTTGGAAGACCAAGACACAAGAGATCTACCAAGAAATTGACAAGTACCCGAAGCGGACTTTCTATCAACCTTGTCTCCAGCATAATCCGAGTCGGAATAGCCAACAAGATCAAAAGAAGACCTCTTAGGAGACCAAATGCCAAAGTTTGGTGTATGAATTAAGTATCTCACTATCCTTTTCACGGCCTTAAGATGACATTCTTTAGGAGCAGCTTGATAACGTGCACACATGCACCACTTCAAGGTACTGTAATGAACTCATTATTTATTTATATGGGTGTTATACCTACTGTATTCCAACTTCTCTATGGATTATAAACTATTTTACTAGCCATAGATTCATCAAAATAAGCAAACAACACACGAAAAACAGAATCTGTCAAAAAACAGAACAGTCTTTAGTAATCTGTAGCTAGCGCAAGATCTGGAGCCCCAAAAATTCTAAAATAAATTTCTGGACGTGAGGAATTTATCTATTAATCATATGAAAAAATAATTAACTAAATAGCACTCTTCAAATAAAAATTACAGCAGTTCTTGTGAGCGCTAAAGTTTCTGTTTTTTACAGCAAGTTCAACAAGACTTTCCCCAAGTCTTCCCAACGGTTCTACTTGGCACAAACACTAATTAAACACAAAAAAACACAACCAAAAAAGAGGCTAAATAATTTATTTATTACTAAACAGGAGAAAAAAGCAAGGAATAAAAATAAAATTGGGTTTCCTCCCAACAAGCGCTATCGTTTAACGCCCCTAGCTAGGCATAACAAGCAAGAATAGATCTAGGTATTGCCATCTTTGGTAGGCAATCCATAAGTGGCTCTCATGATAGATTCTATGGTAATTTTATTTTTTTCTAGTGAAGTGTTCCATGCCCTTTTTTAATGGAAATTGGAATCTAATATTCCCTTCCTTCATATCAATAATTGCACCAATCGTTCTAAGGAAAGGTCTACCGAGAATAATAGGGCAAGAAGGATTGCAGTCTATATCAAGAACGATAAAATCTACGGGCACATAATTCCTATTTGCAACAATAAGAACATCATTAATTCTTCCCATTGGTTTCTTAATAGTGGAATCCGCAAGATGCAAGTTTAGAGAGCAATCATCAAAATCACAGAAATCTAGCAAATCACACAAAGTTTTGGGAATAGTAGAGACACTAGCACCCAAATCACACAAATCATAAAAATCATAATTTTTAATTTTAATTTTAATAGTAGGTTCCCACTCATCATAAAGTTTTCTAGAGATAGAAACTTCCAATTCAAGTTTTTCTTCATAAGATTGCATCAAGGCATCAACGATATGTTTAGTAAACGCTTCATTTTGACTATAAGCGTGATGAGATTTTAGCATGGATTGCAACAACGAAATCCAATCAATTAAAGAGCGATTTTCATAATTAAATTCCTTAAAATCCATAATAGTGGGTTTAGCAACATCTAGGGTTTTAATTTCTTCAATCCTACTTTTATCAAATTTAGCATCAAGATCAACAAATTCTGAATTCTTAGAACGCCTTCTAGTTAAAGGTGGATCATTTTCAGTCCCATCATTATCAAGATTCATATTTCAAAACAAAGATTTAATAGGGGACACATCAATAACTTTAGATCTTCATCATAATTTTCATAGGAATTAGAAGAACACGCTTTTATAAAGGCATCTTTCTTAGCACGCATCCTAGCGGTTCTTTCTTTGCACTCGTCAATGGAAATTCTCATGGCTTTGATAGACTCATTGATATCATGCTTATGTGGAATAGATCTAAGTTTTAAAGAATCAACATCAAGAGCAATTCTACCAACGTTCCTAGCCAAATCATCAATCTTAAGCAATTTTTCTTCAATCATAACATTAAAATTCTTTTGCGAAGAAATAAATTCTTTAATATTAGATTCAAAATCAGAGGGCATCTTATTATAATTTCCATAAGAATTGTTGTAGGAATTACCATAATTATTAGAGGGATTACTAGGATAAGGCCTAGGATTGAAATTTCCTCTATACGCATTGTTACCAAAATTGTTCCTACCAACAAAATTCACATCCATAGATTCATTATTATTCTCAATTAAAGTAGACAAGGGCATATCATTAGGATCAGAAGAAACACTCTTATTAGCAAATAATTTCATAAGTTCATCCATCTTTCCACTCAAAACATTAATTTCTTCTATCGCATGCACCTTTTTAGTAGATCTTTCAGTATGCCATTGAGAATAATTGACCATAATATTGTATAGGAGTTTAGTAGCTTCTCCCAAAGTGATTTCCATAAAAGTGCCTCCCGCGGACGAATCTAAATGATTTCTAGAAGCAAAATTCAATTCGGCATAAATTTTTTTGTATAATCATCCACAAATTCAAACCATGAGTAGGGCAATTACGTATCATTAATTTCATTCTCTCCCAAGCTTGTGCAACATGTTCCTTATCAAGTTGCTTAAAATTCATAATATCGTTTCTAAGAGAGATGATCTTAGCGGGAGGAAAATACTTAGAGATAAAAGCATCTTTGCACTTGTTCCATGAATCAATACTATTTTTAGGCAAAGATGAAAACCAAGCTTTAGCACGATCTCTAAGAGAAAAAGGAAATAGCTTCAATTTAACAATATCATTATCGACATCTTTCTTCTTTTGCATGTCACACAAATCAACGAAGCTATTAAGATGGGTAGCGGCATCTTCACTAGGAAGGCCGGAGAACGGATCTTTCATGACAATATTCAGCAAAGCAGTATTAATTTCACAAGATTCAGCATCGGTAAGAGGAGCAATCGGAGTGCTAAGGAAATCATTATTGTTGGTCTTGGTGAAGTCACACAATTTAGTATTATCTTGAGCCATCGCGACAAACAAGCAAACTAACACACAAGCAAACAAAAAGTAAACGGGCAAAAAGAGGCAAATAGAGAGAGAGGATAGAGAGAGAGGGCGAATAAAACGGCAAGGGTGAATTGGGGGGAGAGGAAAACGAGAGGCAAATGGCAAATAATGTAATGCGCGAGATAGGGATTGTGATGGGTACTTGGTATGTTGACTTTTGCGCAGACTCCCCGGCAACGGCGCCAGAAATTCTTCTTGCTACCTCTTGAGCATTGCGTTGGATTTCCCCGAAGAGGAAGGGATGATGCAGCAAAGTAGCGTAAGTATTTCCCTCAGTTTTGGAGAACCAAGGTATCAATCCAGTAGGAGGCTACGCTCGAGTCCCTCGTACCTACACAAAAACAATAGCGCAACGCAACCAACGCACTTAGGGGTTGTCAATCCCTTCACGGTCACTTATGAAAGTGAGATCTGATAGAGATGATAAATAATATTTGGTATTTTTGGTATAGAGATGCAAAGTAAAAAGTAAAAGCAATGAAATAATAAAGTGGTGGAGATTAATATGATGAGAAAGAGACCCGGGGGCCATAGGTTTCACTAGTGGCTTCTCTCAAGAGCATAAGTATTCTACGGTGGGTGAACAAATTATTGTTGAGCAATTGACAGAATTGAGCATAGTTATGAGAATATCTAGGTATGATCATGTATATAGGCATCACATCCAAGACAAGTAGACCGAAACAATTCTGCATCTACTACTATTACTCCACTCATCAACCGCTATCCAGCATGCATCTAGAGTGTTAAGTTAAAAACAGAGTAACGCCTTAAGCAAGATGACATGATGTAGAGGGATAGTTTCATGCAATATGATAAAAAACCATATTGTTATCCTCGATGGCAACGATACAATACATGCCTTGCTACCCCTTCTGTCACTGGGAAAGGACACCGCAAGATCGAACCCAAAGCTAAGCACTTCTCCCATGGAAAGAACAACCAATCTAGTAGGCCAAACCAAACTGATAATTCGAAGAGACTTGCAAAGATAACCAATCATACATAAAAGAATTCAGAGAAGATTCAAATATTATTCATAGATAGACTTGAGCATAAACCCACAATTCATCGGTCCCAACAAACACACCGCAAAAAGAAGATTACATCGAATAGATCTCCACGAGAGAGGGGGGGAACATTGTATTGAGATCCAAAAATAGAGAAGAAGCCATCTAGCTACTAGCTATGGACCCGTAGGTCTGAAGTAAACTACTCACACTTCATCGGAGGGGCTTGGATGATGATGTAGAAGCCCTCCGTGATCGATGCCCCCTCTGGCGGAGCTCCAGAACAGGCACCAAGATGGGATCTCGTGGATACAGAAAGTTGCGATGATGGAATTAGGTTTTTGGCTCCGTATCTGATCGTTTGGGGGTACGTGGATATATATATATGAGGAAGAAGTACGTCGGTGGAGCTTCGAGGGGCCCACGAGGCAGGGGGCGCGCCCTCCACCCTCGTGACCGCCTCGTGGCTTTCTTAACGGAGGGTCCAAGTCTCCTGGGTCTTACCTGATGAGAAAATTATGTTTCCGAAGGTTTCATTCCATTTGGACTCCGTTTGATATTCCTTTTCTTCAAAACCCTAAAACAGGCAAAAAAACAGCAATTCTGGGTTGGGCCTCCGGTTAATAGGTTAGTCCCAAAAATAATATAAAACTGGATAATAAAGCCCAATAATGTCCAAACAGTAGATAATATAGCATGGAGAAATCAACAATTATAGATACGTTGGAGACGTATCAGGCCTCAAGCGTCCGGCCAAAAGCTACCCGAAGCGCAAATTACTACCTCAGTTCGATGATGAGGCGCCAGAACACATACCACCATCGTGCAATGCAGCTGACCGACCCCCACGTGGCCGGGACAAAGCGGCAACTCAAGCCGAACACTAGACCGCCCCACCTCATCACAAAGACAGAAGTAAATCAACTCACGGTCATACATATGACCTTTGACATGACATGAACAATAAAGCAGGGCATACCAGATCGATCTACGGATCGCGAGGACGTGCCCCAACACGCGATGACGGCTACTTGTTCGGACGTGACAAACCTAGTCATGCGCAGGCTGAAAGCCGCAAACGGACCCCATCAGAGCTACGTCGCGATACGACCCGATATAGAGGCGCCGCACACCCTCATTGCTTCACCGACAAAGTCGTGGAACATGAATTCCCAGAAGGGTTCAAATCCGTGAATATAGAATCATATGATGGCACCACAGACCCTGCGGTATGGATCAAAGACTTCATTCTCCACATTCATATGGCCCGCGGCGATGACCTTCATGCCATTAAATACCTCCCGCTAAAACTCAAAGGACCAGCACAGCACTGGTTGAACAGCCTGCCCGAAAACTCTATTGGCAGCTAGGAGGACTTGAAGAAGCCTTCCTTGATAACTTCCAAGGTACATACGTTTGACCTCCAGATGCCCATGACTTAAGCCATATAGTTCAACTGCCCGGAGAGTCCGCCAGCAAATTCTGGACCAGGTTCCTAACTAAAAAGAACCAGATAATCGACTGTCCGGATGCCGAAGCCCTAGCGGCCTTTAAACACAGCATCCGCGATGAATGGCTCACCCACCACCTCAGCCATGAGAAGCCAAAGTCCATGGCGGCCCTCACGGCACTCATGACCCGCTTTAGCACGGGCGAGGATAGTTGGCTGGCCCGTAGCAAAAATAGTGCAAGCGATGCCGGCACCCCTGAAGCTAAAATAGCAATGACAAGTCTCGACGCAACAGGTACAAGCGTCAAAATAACAATGACAAGACCAAGGATATGACGGTCAATGCCGGATTCAGTGGCTCTAAGCCTGGTCAGCGGAAGAAGCTGTTCAAAAAGAACAATTCGGGCCCATCCAGCCTAGACCGCACACTCGATCGTCCGTGCCAGATTCATGCCCCCCCCCCCAGACAAACCACCCAATCATACCAATAGAGATTGTTGGGTTTTTAAATAGGCCGACAAGTTAAATGCCGAAAACAAGGATAAGGGATCGCAAAGCGAAGATGACGACGAGGAGCCCCGGCCGCTAAACACAGGGGGGCAGAAGAAGTTCCCTCCTCAGGTCAAAACGGTAAACATGATATACTACCCATATCACGAAGAGGGAGCCAAGCGCGCACTCAGGGACGTCTACACGATAGAGCCAGTCGCCCCAAAATTTAATCCATGGTCGTCATGCCCGATCACTTTTGATCGCCAGGATCATCCGACCAGTATCCGTCATGGCGGTTCAGTCGCACTGGTCCTGGACCCAATAGTTGATGGGTACCACCTAACGCGAGTCCTGATAGATGGTGGCAGTAGCCTCAACTTACTCTATCAGGATACCATGCACAAAATGGGCATTAACCCATCACGGATCAAGCCCACAAAGACTACCTTTAAAGGAGTCATACCGGGCGTAGAGGCCCGCTGCACGGGCTTAATCACACTAGAGGTTGTATTCGGGTCTCCGGACAACTTCCGAAGTGAGGAGTTAATCTTCGATATCGTCCCCTTTCGCAGCGGCTACCACGCACTGCTCGGACGAACCGCATTTGCTCGATTCAATGCGGTGCCACACTGCGCTTATCTCAAGCTTAAGATCCCCGGACCGTGCGGCATCATAACAGTCAATGGAAATACGAAACGCTCCCTCTGCATTGAGGAGCACACGGTTGCCTTAGCGGCAGAGGTACAGGGCGGCCTTGTCAAGAAGAACTTCAACTCAGCGGCCAACCCTCGGACACTATTAAGAGAGTCCGAACCATTCCGCAGAAGAACATCTCGGCTCATCAGGAGCTCGACTAGCAATTTGGCCTCTGTCCCCATCCTGACCAAGTGGCGGCCATCGTACCACACGTACATAATTACGCACTAAAAATACCATGGACCCGCTTGGAGCCATAATCAGCTTGTGATCCGCAATACGGCTCGACCACCCCGAGCACTCATACTTTCACTATTTCCCTCTTTTTTCTTTTGTTTTTCCTTTTTTACAGGTCTTTCCTGGCGGCTTGATCATCGATTCTTTTCGAAGGATAAGAACACCAAGACAACAAGAAGCATGGACATACTGGGGAACTCTTAGGTGGTCTCTTTAATGATCCCTTTACCTATCTTCAGGACCCACACGCAGCTCTCTCTTGGTGAAGGCATGGTAAATAGCCTTTCCGCTTCTTGCATTACTTGTACAAATGCGTTTTAACGCACCAATGAAATTATAATAGAAATAGTTTGCGGCCCAAATTTTCACGGCTCTAGCTTACCACTGGTTCCTCCTTTTTCTTTCTTTTTTGCCTTTTCCTTTCTGGTAATTCTATCAGATAACACTCGCACACTCAGGTGCATTTCAATTTGCCAGGGGCTTCATAGCACCCCACAATATGGCAACAAAACTCCAAACACTTTTACAGTATAGTTTGGCACCCCGAATTTAGCATTATATGCATTGGCTCCGAATCATGTCTTTGGTCAATAGTTGGGTTGCCCGGCTCTTGTACTTTCTACCTTACGTTCTTCTATATCGGCTAAGGTAGTAAATGGAGAACTACTACGATTGTGCCTTGGTTTATCCAAAGGAGCACCTCAGTAGAGAAAGCCGAAAACTGACTGTCATGATGCGGCAAGAGCCGGTCAGCTGTTCGGAGGTTGAAAATCGTTGGAGATTTCTTCCGCGTTACGCGAAGGATCGGCACTTCCCGATCAGATGCTCATAGCACTCTAGTTTGGATAGTAGGGGTTGCGCCTATGTTTTATTGTCAAACTCCAATGGCTAAGCGAGGGCGTTAAAGCAGCATAGTCTGATTGCCTGGTTCGTTGCGCTAAACAACTCCTTCAAGGACCACATAATTGGATCAAGATTGTTTAGATTCCATCCCGAAAACCTCCGTACTACCTACGTGGGGGTAGAAGCCGACGACTGGCCAACCCTCAGATTTCATACAACACGGCCGCACAAGAGGAAAAAAATAAAACATAGCAAGCATTATATTACAAACCAACTTTGTTTCATCATACAAGGAAAAGACAACATGAATGTATTCATTCGAAAATAATGTCTTGCCCACACTGCGTTGCTACAATGCGAGACCCCTCTAGGACATCTGCAAAATAGTGCTTGGGTGTGCGGTGCTCCTTGCCCTCTGGCGGCCCCCTAGTCAGCTCGACGGCGTCCATCTTCGCCCACCACATCTTGCAACGGGCGAAGGCCATGCGCGCACCTTCAATACAGGTCGATCGCTTGATGATGCCCAACCAAGGACAGGCGTTCACCAGCCGCTTCACGAGTCCAAAGTAGCTGTCGGGCATAGCTTCGGCTAGCCATAGCCGGATTATCAAATCCTTCATGGCTAGTTCGGCCACCCTATACAGCTCCACTAGCTGTTTCAGCTGATCGGTGAAGGGCACGGGATGCTCTGGCGCAAGATATTGCGACCAGAACAATTTCTCCATGGAGCTCCCTTCTTCGGCTCGGAAGAACTCCGCGGCGTCCGACACACTGTGCGGCAGATCTACGAAGGCTCGTGGAGAACTCCGAATCCGGGTTAGTAAGAAATACTTCTTCTTCATATATTTGCTTTGCATACTAAATGCCTTAACCGACGCGATCTTCCTGGCCTCTTGGATCTCCTGGAGGGCACCTTGGGCTTCAACCCGGGCCGCTTCCGCACTTTGACGAGCCTTGGAGAGTTCGGTCTCTCGAGCCAAAACATCGCCCTCTAGGGTCTCGTACTTCCTCACCACGTCCTAGAGCTCTTGCTAGACCTCGTTCAGTGGGACCTTCAACTTCTTGCGAGCGGCCTGCTCCTTGACAGCTTTCCCCTCGGCTTCGGCCAGGGCCTTTCTCAGGGCCTCGACCTTGGTCGTAGCCCCTACACACATAATGACACTATGGTCAGTATACATCATTTACTCCTTCCGAATATATAGCGAGCCATTGCATACCTTGCTAGTCTTCCAGCTGCTTCTTCGCCTGGCCGAGCTCTTCTTTGGTCCGCTCCAGTTTCCGCTTTTGTCCGGAGACTTCGGTAGTGTGAGAAGTTGCGGCCAGCAGCGACGCCTGCTTATTCACATCAGACACAGTTTGGTTAGTTTCCTGTGAAATTTAATTGATCCTATGTCCGTCTTTTCTTTCCGAACACCGGACACTGTCGCAGGGGCTACTGTCTATGTGGGGATTTTCTCGGTTAAATGCCGCTTATCTCAAAACCTATCAGCAGGCCGCTGCAGGCTTCAGTCAGTCCGCTCTTGACAGACTGAATCTTCTCAATCACCGTACCCATAAGGATACGGTGTTCTTCCATAATGGAAGTGCCTCGTAGCGCTTCCAGTAGATTATCCGGTGCCTCTGGTTGGACAGAGGTGATCGGTGGGACAGGCACACCCCCTTCTTTTGAAGGAGGTTGCTCGCCGGATTCCGGAGCCATGTAGGTCTCCGGAATCGTATTCGACTGGGGGTCGAACTGATCGAGGCCCCCAGTCGGCATGGGGATCTGCTCCCCCATGTGTCCGGAAGCCGAGGTCTTGCCTCTCGGTGCCACCATGATGGCCTCCTGAACCCCTCCCTGGCCTGGGAAGGTCCTTTGGGATAGTACCTCATCATCTCCCTTGGCCTTGGGAGAGTGAGCGGCTGGTGGTGTCTCGCTGACCATTGCCTTCGAATCCAGCGAACCTCTTGACGAGGATCGTTGGGGGCTGTCATGGGCCGGACTACAATAACATGATTAAACCATATAAACCACCGTAAGGTGCAAAAGCCGGATAAATGGACGTGTACGGGTTCTTAGCACTCACGATGCGGCCAGGGGCTTGTTCCGAGGGCATCGCTCCAGACTATTGTCGATGTCCCACGCGGAGCTGCCCACGAGAGTGCCTTTCCCCTTCTTGGGCGCCTCCGCCTCCAAAATTGTGGAGGCCGCCCTCTTCTTCCTCCCCCCATCAGGGGGAGAATCACTTTCCTCATCATCATCATCGTCGTCGTCTTCGGCGGCGGAGGAGCGGGTCTTGTCTTCGGACGTCACATCTGAAGTGCCCTTGCGACGGGGGCCACTCCGGACTGGTACCAGCATCTTCGCTAGGCGCGGGATGACTGGTTCCTCGGGCAGCGGAGCCGGACACCGGATCTGCTTCGCCCTCTCCATCTAGTCCTGAAGAAGCAATGATAATAAAAGCTTAGACACCATCCTTGAAACAAGCAAGTAGGGGATGCATTAAAAATGACATACCTCGTTGGCGAGGTGGTTTATGCCATGCCCGCAGTCCGAATCTGTGGCCGGAGGTGTCTCGTTGCCCTTGAAGAGCAACTTCCAGGCGTCTTCGTGAGTGGTCTCGGAGAGCCTCTTTAGGGTATGGTGCTTCTTCGGATTGAAGTACCATAGAGGGCGGCTTCGGCTTTGGCATGGGAGAATCCGGAGAACTAGCATCACCTGGATTACATCGACGCATTTGACATCTTTGTCCACCATGCTTTGAACACGCGTCTCCAGCGCTATTAGCTCATCTGGCGAACACCAGTTCGGGCTCTTCTTGACCCAGGAGGTGAGCCGCGTTGGAGCGCCGGAGTTGAATTCGGCAGCTACGGCCCAGTTTGCGCCGTGGGGTTCTGTGATGTAGAACCATTGCTTCTGCCATTCCTTGACAGTCTCCACGAAAGTGCCTTTCAGCCAGGAGACATTGGTCAGCTTACTCACCATGGCGCCTCTGCACTCTGCGTGCTAGCCATCCACCACCTTCGGCTTCACATTGAAGACCTTGAGCCACAGCCCGAAGTGGGGTTGAATGCGGAGGAAGGCCTCACACACGACGATGAATGCCGAGATGTTGAGGAAAGAGTTCGGGGATAGATCATGGAAGTCTATCCCATAATAGTACATCAGCCCGTGGACGAAAGGGTGGAGTGGAAACCCTAGCCCGCGGAGGAAATGAGGGATGAATACCAGCCTCTCGTTGGGCTTCGGCGTGGGGACAACTTGCCCCTGGGCTGGAAGACGGTGGGCGATTTCCTTCACCAAGTACCCGGCCTCCCGAAGCTCAGTAATGTCCTTCTCCTCGACGGAGGATACCATCCACTTGCCTTGACCTCTGGATCCGTACATGGTTGTGTGCTAGCTTGAGTGGGAAGAAGATGAGAACTTGGGCGCTGGAGCTCAAGAGTGGAAGGGCAGAGGACGAGAGAAGGCATGGAAGAAGAAGGGTGAATCCTTATCCCCTTATAAAGGCAGTGAATATCGAACGCCTCCCCACTCGCCCTAAAACTCACCTACTCCCAAGGGCTGTGTAAACGGCACGGTTGGGTTACCCATGCCCGCATTGATGAAAATCCCGCAATAAGGGGACACGATCTCTGCTTTGACAAGACGTGCCAATGGGAACCGCATCTCGAAGCGTGGAACGGCGGACAAAACGGTTCGATATAGTGACCGAACAGATGTGATGTCATCTTGCAAAAAGTAATATTATATTCTTTGCGGTTGTGTGTGGTACTTGTGTTGCAGATCTGGACACCTTCGTTTCATCCGAAGACTATCCTGGAGTATTCGGAAAGTAAAACCCGCCTTGCAATGCCGAAGACAATCTGCGCGCCGGACTCATAGTCATTGAAGCCTGGTTCAGGGGCTACTGAGGGAGTCCTGGACAGGGGGTCCTCGGTTGTCCGACCTATTGGATATGGGCCGGACTGATGGGTCGTAAGGATACAAAGACCGAAGACTCCACCCGTGTCCGGATTGGACTCTCCTTGGCGTGGAAGGCAAGCTTGGCGACCAACTATGAAGATTCCTTTCTCCGTAACCGACCTTGTGTAACCCTAGATCCCGCCCGTGTCTATATAAACCGGAGGGCTAGGTTCGTAGATAGACAAAAACAATCACAATCATAGCCAGACTAGACTTTTAGGGTTTAGTCATTACGATCTCGTGGTAGATCAACTCTTGTAATACTCATATTCATCAAGATCAATCAAGCAGGACATAGGGTATTACCTCCATAGAGAGGGCCCGAACCTGGGTAAAACATTGTGACCCCCGTCTCCTGTTACCATCGACCTTAGACGGACAGTTCGGGACCCCCTACCCGAGATCCGCCGGTTTTGACACCAACAATGAACACAAATGATTGCTAGATGGACAATGAACTACTTCCCTTGATCATTTTCAATCATTGCTTCAAATTGTCTGTCCAATGTCCATTTGCCATCATTCCATGCCACATTGCCACTCCTACTTATTTCTACTTTGTTTCTTTGATTTTGATGTAGATGATTAAGGAGGATGTTAGCCTATTTGAATTGTGGGACAAATCTTCAAAATCAAGGAAAATAAATTCTACATCCACACCAACTTTTCTTTCGGTTGAGGTTGAGAGCAATGCAGCTAGCACTAGTGCGTACACATGATGAAGCTCCGCAACCGGAGAGGGAGAGAGATGCCTGGAAGTAGTTCGCCATTGTACATTAATTTCCTTTGATGTTTGTAATCTTTTTAATTGTTAGATATATTGCCACAATGATATTTTGCTATGATTATCGATGTATGGTTATTGAGTCATTGATGTTTCCATCTTTTTGTACATTTACTGATCTAATTATATTTCTTTGCAAAAAAATACAAGAATACCCAGGAGCAAATTCCTGGCTCCGCCACTGCTCTTGACCAAGTAAGTAGTGGAAACCCTCCCCGACGTGACCAGTAGATGTAGTTTTGTATCTAGGGAAATTGGATGGGTCTATCTTCGAAGAGGGCTACTACTTCCCAAAAGTCTCGTCTTGATCAACCTAGCTACTTCACGAGTGAAGTTTAGTAGCAGAGGGGTGTGATCAGGAATCACGGGTATAGTACACATTTAGTAGAAGAGGGTGTGATAGGGAATCACGCATAAAGTACTCAAACCTCCACAGAGTAAATAAAATTGATCATGATTCCCGTGTCCTCGGTTACGGACAACTTTGAGCAACTCATTGAAGAATTATCAGTTGATCTCTTCACCTCCTTTAATAAAATTTTGTGGGTTGAACCAAATTGGAGTATGGACGTGATCTCAGAGAACTGGGGTGTACCGGGGTCTCTGGAGATAGGCTTGGGGCAATTGTGTGATACAAAAGCCCACATGCTCATAGGCTTATATTTCAGACGATCACGTGACACGATCTGTCCAAGACTACTATCTGATATGGTATGTCCACCTATTAGAGTAGACCACTATTACGGAGCTGGGGGGAAACTATCTTGCGCAAAAGGGAAACCAACCGCACCACTTTGCATGTATATTTCCAACAAGTGAATCACGTTGAAGCTTGCCAATACATTCAATGTATTGACCCTTGTGGATGCAACGTATCAAGTTGAAGGTTTACCATATAAAAGGGAAGGTATGAAGTAGGGTTACAATGCTATACTCAAGTTTTGCCTATGAGTTGATGATACGTCTCCGTCGTATCTACTTTTCCAAACACTTTTTCCCTTATTTTGGACTCTAACTTGTATGATTTGAAAAGAACTAACCCGGACTGACGTTGTTTTCAGTAGAATTGCCATGGTGTTGTTTTATGTGCAGAAGACAAATATTCTTGGAATGACCTGAAACTCCACGGAACATCTTAGAAAAAATAATAAAAAATCCTCGCCAAAGATGAAGACCAGAGGGGCCCACATCGTATTCACGAGGGTGGGGGCGCCCCCCCCCCCCCCCTAGGGCGTGCCCCCTACCTCGTGGGCCCCCTGGATGCCCTCCGACGCCAACTCCAATTCTATATATTTGCTTTCGGAGAGAAAAAATTCAGAGACAAGAAATCATCGCATTTTACGATACGGAGCCGCCGCCAAGCCCTAAAACCTCTCTGGAGGGCTGATCTGGAGTCCGTTCGGGGCTCCAGAGAGGGGTATTCGTCGCCGTCGTCATCATCAACCATCCTCCATCACCAATTTCATGATGCTCACCGCCGTGCGTGAGTAATTCCATTGTAGGCTTGCTGGACGGTGACGGGTTGGATGAGATTTATCATGTAATCGAGTTAGTTTTGTTAGGGTTTGATCCCTAGTATCCATTATGTTCTGAGATTGATGTTGCTATGACTTTGCTATGCTTAATGCTTGTCACTAGGGCCCGAGTGCCATGATTTCAGATCTGAACCTATTATGTTTTCATGAATATATGTGAGTTCTTGATCCTATGTTGCAAGTCTATAGTCACCTACTATGTGTTATGATCCGACAAGCCCGAAGTGACAATAATCGGGACCACTCCCGGTGATGACCATAGTTTGAGGAGTTCATGTATTCACTATGTGCTAATGCTTTGTTCTGGTTCTCTATTAAAAGGAGGCCTTAATATCCCTTAGTTTCCAATAGGACCCCGCTGCCACGGGAGGGTAGGACAAAAGATGTCATGCAAGTTCTTTTCCATAAGCACTTATGACTATATTCAGAATACATGCATACATTACATTGATGAATCGGAGCTAGTTCTGTGTCACCCTATGTTATGACTGTTACATGATGAACCGCATCCGGCATAATTATCCATCACTGGTCCGGTGCCTACGAGTTTTCCATATACTGGTTTACGTTTATTTACTTTCCCGCTGCTACTGTTACAATCACTAAAAAATACCAAAAACATTACTTTTGTTGCTGCTACCACCACTATCATATTACTGTGCTACTAAACACTTTGCTGTGGATACTAAGTTTCCAGGTGTGGTTGAATTGACAACTCAGCTGCTAATACTTGAGAATATTCTTTGGCTCCCCTTGTGTCGAATCAATAAATTTGGGTTGAATACTCTACCCTCGAAAGCTATTGCAATCCCCTATACTTGTGGGTTATCAAGACTAATTTTTGGCGCCGTTGCCGGGGAGCATAGCTCTATTCTTTGAGTCACTTGGGATTTATATCTTCTTATCACTATGAAGAACTTGAGAGATCCAAAAACCAAGATCTATCCCTCAACTACAAGGGGAGGTAAGGAACTGTCGTCTAGCTCTGCACTTGATCCACCTTCTGTTATGAGTAAGTTTGCGACACCTACACCTGCTTCTGCTATTCGTTCTGATATGTCGCATGTTATTGATGATGCCACTTCTGCTATGCATGATACTTATGATGAATCTGCTTCTATGCCTGATACTACTGTGCCCCTTGGTGAATTTCTTGATGAACAAATTGATAGGGCTAGAGAAAAAGAAATTATTGAATCTGAATACGATGATGATAATGATGATGAAAATATGCCTGTTATCCCTGAGGGTTATATTTTTGATATGGAATCTTCTGCCGCTATTTTAGCTTGCAAAGATAGATATGAGCTCAAGAGGTTATTAGTTAAATGGAGCAAAGAATCACTTAGAGATAAAATGAAACCTGACCCTGCTTTTGCTACTTCACCTATCTGTGTTCCTGATAAGGATTATGAATTCTCTGTTGATCCTGATATAATTACTTTGGTTGAATCTGATCTGTTTTATGGCTATGAATCTGAAACTGTTGTGGCACATCTTACTAAGTTAAATGATATAGCTGCCCTGTTCACTAATGATGAGAGATCGCGTTACTTCTATATACTCAAAATATTTCCGTTCTCATTAAAGGGTGATGCTAAGATATAGTTTAATTCTCTTGATCCTGGTTGTGTGCTTAGTCCCCAGGATATGATTTATTACTTCTCTGCTAAATATTTCCCTGCTCATAAGAAACAAGCTGCTTTGAGGGAAATATACAACTTCGTGCAAATTAAAGAAGAGAGTCTCCCACAAGCTTGGGGGAGGCTTCTCAAGTTACTTAACGCTTTGCATGATCATTCTCTTAAGAAACCTGAAATACTTGATACCTTTTATAATGGACTAACCGATGCTTCCAGAGATTACCTGGATAGTTGTGCTGGTTCTCTTTTCAGGGAAAGAACACCGGATGAAGCTGAAATTCTATTGAATAATATGTTGACAAATGAAAATAATTGGGCACCTCCTGAGCCAGCTCCTGCTCCAATTACTGAGCCTATTCTTAAACCAACTCCGAAGAAGAGAGGTGTTCTATTCCTCAGTCCTGAAGATATGCAAGAGGCAAAGAAATCTATGAAAGAAAAAGGTATTAAAGCTGAAGATGTTAAGAATTTACCTCCTATTGAAGAAATACATGGTCTTAATATACCGCCTGTTGAAGAAACATATGATCTCAATTCTTTATTTACTGAAGAACCTCCTGATCCCGATATCCCGACATAGGTAGTAAAGGTAAATTCTCTCTATAGATATGATAAAGCTGAAGTTCCTCCTACTAAAATTGCTAGTGAGTGCTTGGATGAGTTTGACAACTTTATGTTTAAGCAAGACGACTTCAATGCTTATTTTTGTAGACAATTAAAAGAAAATGCTTATATGATTAGACGCTTGGGTGATTATATGGCTAATATTAAAGGTGAACTTAAACTTGTTAGCAAACATGCTTCTATGGTTACCACTCAAGTAGAACAAGTACTTAAGGCTCAAAAAGAAGTGCTTAATGAAATGAATAGTAAGAAAAATGATTATGTTGTTAGAGTGACTACTAGAACTGGTAGAATGACTCAGGAACCCTTGTATCCTGAAGGCCACCCTAAGAGAATCGAGCAAGATTCTCAAAGAAACAATATTGATGTTCCTAGTTCTTCTAAAAAGAAGAAGAAGAAAAATGATAGAACTGTGCAAACTTCTAGTGAACCTATTGCTGAACCACCTGATAATCCAAATGATATTTCTATGTCTGATGCTGAAATACAATCTGGTAATGAACATGAACCTAATGAAAATATTAATGATGATGTTCATGATGATGCTCAACCTAGTAATGATAATGATGTAGAAATTGAACCTGCTGTTGATCTTGATAACCCACAATCAAAGAATCAACGTTATAATAAAAGAGACTTTGTTGCTAGGAAACATGGTAAAGAAAGGGAACCTTGGGTTCAGAAACCCATGCCTTTTCCTCCAAAACCATCCAAGAAAAAGGATGATGAGGATTTTGAGTGCTTTGCTGAAATGATTAGGCCTATCTTTTTGCGTATGCGATTAACTGATGTGCTCAAAACAAATCCTTATGCTAAATATATGAAGGATATCATTACTAATAAAAGAAAGATACTGGAAGCTGAGATTTCCACCATGCTTGCTAATTATACTTTTAAGGGTGGAATACCAAAGAAACTTGGAGACCCCGGAGTACCTACTATACCTTGCTCCATTAAAAGAAATTATATTAAAACTGCTTTATGTGATCTTGGAGCCGGTGTTAGTGTTATGCCTCTCTCTTTATATCGTAGACTTGACTTGAATAAGCTGACACCTACTGAAATATCTTTGCAAATGGCTGAGAAATCAACTGCTATACCTGTCGGCATCTGTGAGGATGTGCCTGTTGTGGTTGCAAACGTTACTATTTTAACGGACTTTGTTATACTTGATATTCCCGAGGATGATAGTATGTCTATTATTCTTGGAAGACCTTTTCTGAATACTGCAAGGGCTGTTATTGATTGCACTAAAGGCAATGTCACTTTTCATGTTAATGGTAATGAGCATACGGTACACATTCGAAGGAAACAACCTCAAGTTCATAGTATCAACTCCATTGGAAAAATTCCATCGATTATAATTGGAGGCTTTGAATTTCCTCTTCCTACTGTCAAGAAGAAATATGATATACTTATTATTGGGGATGTGCATATCCCCGTTGAGGTAACTTAGTGTTATTCGAAATTTCTTCGGTTTCATGATTATCAGAATGATTTTTAACAAGACTTGATCAACCTTGTTAGTGGATTCTTTTTGATGAGCATGAGATGGATGAAACTAGAAGCACCACCTTCTGTACCTTCTCTTTATTTTCTATTAATTAGTAGAAATAAAGTAAAAGTAGTATTTTTCTGTCTGTTTCCCGACTTATCCGTGCAATATAAAAATATCCCAAAAATAAAAGTCCTCAGAATGCCATGCCAATTTAATATGATTTTTTCGGGAATATTTGAGGATTTACTGTGAAAAAATTACCGCGGGAGGAGATGCAACCTGGCCACGAGGGTGGTGGGCGCCCCCCCCCCCTTAGGGCGCGCCCCCTGCCTCGTGGGCCCACTGCGGCCCTCCTCCACTTGTCCCAGCACCCATTTTCTTCCTCTGTCTCGCACAAACCCGAAAAACCAACTCAAGCACGAGTTCCAGCCACTTTTGCTGTGATTTTCGATCTCCTTGCTCAAAGCACCTCTCGCAAAACTGCTTGGGGAGATTGTTCCTTGGTATGTGACTCCTCCATTGATCCAATTAGTTTTTGTTCTAGTGCTTTATTCTTTGCAAATTTGTGCTGCATAGGTGACCATGTTCTTGAGCTTGCATGTCAAATTTATATGGTTCCAAGTAGTTCTGATGCTTGATTTAGGCTCTAGGCACTTGTAGGAGTAGTTGCTATCAGTTTTATTGAAGTTGGTTCACTTTGTTTGAAGTTACTAAAAATTTCAGATTATTTCAGAAAATGATGAGGAGATTATTGAGGGGCTCATCGAGCCAAAGCTCGAAGGAAAAGGCACCGAAGCCTAAGTATAGTTTGCCGCGCACCACGGAGATTCGGGCGTGTGAATGGCCTTCTGATGATTTCTTGAGAGCAGCCGGTATCTATGAAGATTTTCATGGATTGGCTCACAATGCAAGCCTCACCGCTTTCCTCCACGACCAATGCGATCAGTATCTCTTACTCCCAAATACCTTTGTGCAAAACTTTCATTTTCATTCTAGGAACTCACCACCTACGATGGAGTTTCATTTATATGATGAGCATAAGGAGATCACTTTATGATTTTTGTCGGATTTTTTTAGTCCCTTTTGAGGGCAAGACAGAAGAACCACATCATGATGATGTGGTTGGGTTTATTGATACTATCACTGTAGGAGAAACTAGGAAGGTTTCCGATGCACGAATCACTAGCATACATTTTCCTGTTTTACGTTACTTTGCATTATTTGCTAGTCGTTGTTTAATTAGACGCGGAAACTATGGAAACCTAAGTATCCCTGATATAATTATTCTGCTCCACAGTTTATATAGTGATAACACTTTTAGTATGGGCGGTATTATTGCTAGACGGTTAAGTATGAACCGTACCAAAGGCCCCATCTTTGGAGGCATCTATGCTACATGCCTAGCCGTACATTTTAACATACCTATTAGGCATGCTGAGAAGGAAGAAAAGGTGTTGCCCCGTGTTTATCTAGATCATAAAAGTATGGTGGCACATGATTTTATTGTTAAGAATAGGGCAGGAGAGCTTAAATATCAATTGTTCTTTAACAAACATCATCCTGAGACTATTATCCTGCCTTCTCCTTCTTTGTTTGATTTGACTGTAGGCACGTACCTTGTTTCGTTGGCGGCTATTCACGCCTACCGGAACCCTGCACCAGCCGAGGAGCCAGAACAGGAACCACAATTTGATCCTTCACGACAGTCTAACTATCAGTGGGATTCGGAGATGATTGCTAGCCAGTGGCAATCGGAGCCTTCTTCTTCCTCATCACAGTATGACCCCAACAACTATTATTATGGATATTAGCCAGGCCAGCCGTGGCCATATACCAACTTAGGCCAAAAGCCTAAGCTTGGGGGAGTACGTATTTCTCACCGACATTACATTTATGTTCACACACACTCATTGCTAGATGTCGGTGCTCATACTTTTTCACTGTAATATCCATGCTAGTTTTTTTCTTTTTCCTGCTTTCTTCTTGTGTGTTTGTTAAACCTTAAGAAAAACCAAAAAATTAGTAGTAGTTTATTTTTCTGCTATAGTAGTAATATTTAAAAAGAAAACCCAAAAATATTTCCCGTTCTTCTTTTGCTTGTTGGGAGCTTTCCCGTGTAAATAGTTTTATTTCTTTTCTTTTATTTGGGGGTCAGTAGGAGAAGACCATAATTAAATTGTTGAAGTGGCTCTTATATGCATTATTGTTGATTTAACCCAGAGCCCATATTGCCTTGTCTTCTCCTATTTATTGAATGCTCGCAGATTCCAGCTTAGTCCAATGCATGTACACTCTTATTATTATTCACACCGTTCGGTCGTGCAAGTGAAAGGCAATTATGATGATATATGATGGATTGGCTGAGATGAGAAAAGCTAGTATGAACTCGGCCTCTTTTGTTTTTGTAAATATGATGAGTCCCTCGTTCTTGATTCAGCTTATTATGAATAAACATGTTTGCAATGACAATTAGAGATCGTAGTTGCTTGTGCCATGCTTGATTAGCTATGAGTTATAATGATTTACCTTGTGTGCCAACATGCTATTGCGATGATTATGATGTGGTATGATGGGGTGGTATCCTCCTTTGAATGATTTAAGTGACTTGACTTGGCACATGTTCACGCATGTAGTTGAAACAAATCAACATAGCCTTCACGATATTTATGTTCATGGTGGATTATATCCTACTCATGCTTGCATCCAATGTTTATTAATTTTAATGCATGTACATGGCTGTTGTCGCTCTCTAATTGGTCGCTTCCCAGTCTTTTGCTAGCCTTCACTTGTACTAAGCGGGAATACTGCTTGTGCATCCAATCCCTTAAACCCCAAAGTTATTCCAGATGAGTCCACCATACCTTCCTATATGCGGTATCTACCTGCCATTCCAAGTAAATTTTTATGTGCCAAACTCTAAACCTTCAAATAAACATTCTGTTTTGTATGCTCGAATAGCTCATGTATCAACCAAGGTTGTCCTTATCTTCCGTGTTAGGCGGGTTATTCTCAAGAGGAGTGGACTCCGCTCCTCACTCACGAGAAAATGGCTGGTCATCGGGATGCCCAGTCCCATGCTTTATGCAAACTAAATCAAAATTAATTGCAAACAAAACTCCCCCTGGGACCTGATGTATGTTGGAGGCACTCGTTGTTTCGAGCAAGCCATGGATTGATGCTTGTTGGTGGAAGGGGAGTATAAACTTTACCATTCTGTTTGGGAACCGCCTATAATGTGTTTAGCATGGAAGATATCGCCATCTCCTAGTTGTTACATTGACAATGAAAGTATATCGCTCAAAATGCAATTTATCTCTATTTCAAAACCGAGCTCCGGCACCTCTACAAATCCCTGCTTCCCTCTGCGAAGGGCCTATCCATTTACTTTTATGTTGAGTCATCATCCTCTTATTAAAAAGCACTAGCTGGAGAGCACAACTGTCATTTGCAATCATCACTATTAATCTATGTTGGGCGTGACTATGATTGGATCTCTTTTACCATGAATTACAATGTCTAGTCAATCCTTGATCTTTAAAGGTGCTCTGCATTTATGTTTTGCGGTCTCAGAAAGGGCTAGTGAGATACCGTCTTGTTATATCATATTATGATTGTTGTGAGAAAGTGTTGTCATCCGAGATTTATTATTATGGCTTGCTAGTTGATTATGCTATTGATATGAGTAATTATGAGACCTGAGAATTATTGCAAATGTGGTTAGTTATGATCTATGTTGAAAACTTAAATGCTGGCTCGACATAGTTACAACAACAAGAGCAAACAGAGTTTGTAAAAGTTTTTCTTTCTTTCTTTCAGTTTGTCAACTGAATTGCTTGAGGACAATCAAGGGTTTAAGCTTGGGGGAGTTGATACATCTCCGTCGTATCTACTTTTCCAAACACTTTTGCCCTTGTTTTGGACTCTAACTTGTATGATTTGAATAGAACTAACCCGGACTGACGCTGTTTTCAGCAGAATTGCCATGGTGTTGTTTTATCTGCAGAAAACAAATATTCCCGGAATGACCTGAAACTCCACGGAACATCTTAGAAAAAATAATAAAAAATCCTCACGAAAGATGAAGACCAGGGGGCCCACACCCTGTTCACGAGGGTGGGGGGCGCCCCCCCTAGGGCGCGCCCCCTACCTCATGGGCCCCCTGGATGCCCTCCGACGCCAACTCTATATATTTGCTTTCGAAGAGAAAAAAATCAGAGAGAAGAAATCATCGCGTTTTACGATACGGAGCCACCGCCAAGCCCTAAAACCTCTCGGGAGGGCTGATCTGGAGTCCGTTCGGGGCTCCAGAGAGGGGGATTCATCATCGTCGTCGTCATCAACCAAACTCCATCACCAATTTCATGATGCTCACCGCTGTGCGTGAGTAATTCCATCATAGGCTTGTTGGACGGTGACGGGTTGGATGAGATTTATCATGTAATCGAGTTAGTTTTGTTAGGGTTTGATCCCTAGTATCCATTATGTTCTGATATTGATGTTGCTATGACTTTGCTATGCTTAATGCTTGTCACTAGGTCCCGAGTGCCATAATTTCAGATCTGAACCTATTATGTTTTCATGAATATATGTGAGTTCTTGATCCTATCTTGCAAGTCTATAGTCACCTACTATGTGTTACGATCCGGCAACCCCGAACTGACAATAATCGGGACCACTCCCGGTGATGACCATAGTTTGAGGAGTTCATGTATTCACTATGTGCTAATGCTTTGTCCCGGTTCTCTATTAAAAGGAGGCCTTAATATCCCTTAGTTTCCAATAGGACCCCGCTGCCACGGGAGGATAGGACAAAAGATGTCATGCAAGTTCTTTTCCATAAGCACGTATGATTATATTCAGAATACGTGCCTACATTACATTGATAAATTGGAGCTAGTTCTGTGTCACCCTATGTTATGACTGTTACATGATGAACCGCATCCGGCATAATTATCCATCACTGATCCGGTGCCTACGAGTTTTCCATATACTGGTTTACGTTTATTTACTTTCCCGCTGCTACTGTTACAATCACTATAAAATACCAAAAACATTACTTTTGCTGTCTTTACTTTTGTTGCTGCTACCACCACTATCATATTACTGTGCTACTAAACACTTTGCTGCAGATACTAAGTTTCCAGGTGTGGTTGAATTGACAACTCAGCTGCTAATACTTGAGAATATTCTTTGGCTCCCCTTGTGTCGAATCAATAAATTTGGGTTGAATACTCTACCCTCGAAAGCTATTGTGATCCCCTATACTTGTGGGTTATCAGTGGATGGACGCCACAAGACTAGAATGTTATCCCTGCTCCATGATTGTATTGTAAGCTAGCCCTTGAGATAAGCATGTGTGTATGTAATGCACTGGATCTGCGATGTAATATTATGACATATGATGTATTCTTGATAATTCATTGCCGACTGTGCGTGTCAGCTATTGATCTACGGAATGCCATAGTAAGCACAGGGATTCGGAGCCCCTAGCAAGGACCGGATCATGATAGTTTTGTGCTTGAAATTAGACACTAGTTTTATTCCGTATTTTTCAAGCATAAATTGTAATTGTTTTAAAGCGCCTATTCAGCCCCCTCTAGGCGACATCCACATTCTTTCACTACCGCACACCATGCTCTAGGAGCTTGTCATGCTGATAGGGCTTTGGCGACATATTCGCCCAAGAGGCTTGCATTTTTTCATGCCTTCGAACTTATCTTGTGCCTGGAAAGTTTGGTGGTGGCCTAGCTTGGACTAAACTGCCCGTGGCAACGCTCTTTATGGCGGAAATACTAACATGCATTTTATTATTGCAAGAGCTAAATCCCGCGAAACCACTAATTAAGGGTTACCTCTTGCAAAGGTCACTCTCTCCTTCATATGTTGCGACAAGTGACATGTTGTATGTGAGCCACTCATCATCACCAGTGGGTTTTCTCCTTTTTCATAGATTCATTTATTTAAAATATTTGATCTCTTAAACAGTGCGTCCAAATCGTGAATTGCTTTCATTATTGAATTTCTTGGGCCTAGATCTTCGAAACTAGACGTCATGTTAGTAGGTTTTCACAAGCGTTTTGTTCAAGAAAAACCAGGCACATAGCTACGCCTCTCGTGGAAGCAAATATGTGTATCCACAAGAAACAAATTTGTGCCTCTTGCAAAAGCAAAAAAACATGCTTTTCCTTTTCAAGAGGCACAACTCGTGGAAGCAAACATTTGCCTCCAGGAGAAGTTAATCCGTCCCTCATGCAGAAGAGAAAAGACACAATTTTCTCTTTTCATGAGGCACAGTTGTGCCTCCCGCGGAAGCAAATCTGTGCCTCCATGAGAAGAAAATATGTGCCTCTCGCAGAAGAAAAAAACGTGTTCTTTCCCCCTTTTCGATAGGCATAACTGTGCCTCCCGCAGAAGCAAACCTGTCTCTTCATGAAAAAGAAAATCTATTCCTCTCGCGGAAGCAAAAAAAAACTAATTTCCCCCCTTTTTCGAGAGGTACAGTTGTGCCTCATGCAGTCATAAATTTGTGCCTCCACGAGAAGCAAATCTCTGCCTCTCGCAGAAGGAAAATAAGCTTTTTCCGCGCAATTTTTTTGTTGTTGTTTCTTTCCGAAATCTTGGGAAAATCAGGGGAAAACCTAAAACCAAAAAAGAATAAAAGTAAATCTAAAACCCGGAAACATGTAAAAAAAATTCCAACGGGGCGCCCAACACGTGATGTGGCGACTGCTGGTGCGCTCTCAACCCATCAAAAGTGACCCTTGTGGTGCTCCTGCAAGGGGTACCGTTTGATTAGTTGCTCTCTATATCTCACTTATAGCGAGACTAGCTTATGTTTTAGCGTGAAGATTTTTCATGTTCTGTACAATATTGGGTTGGCCTGTTTTTCAGCACACGCTGGCTGGCTCTAGCGGTGTTTGTTGTGTTTCTGTCTTTTATTTTTTTTCTGTTTCTTTCTTCCTTCGAGGGTTTCCTCAGTTTTTTTGTTTTATTTTTTCGCTCTGTTTTATTCCTTGTTTTATTGTGTTTTTTCTTTTCTTTAGTTTTCTTCTGTTTTCTTCTGTTTTATTGGTTTTTTGTGTACTTTCCTATTTTAAAAAAAAATTCTACTATTTTCTTTGTTCATTCTAGGTTTTCACACTTTTGTAGTGATTTCTTTGGTTTTCTTTCTTTTTTAGGTTTTCCTTTTGCTTTTTTGGTTTTCTTCAATTTTCTTTGGTTTCTCTTTTGTTTCTGTCACGGTTGTCATGTTTTTTTTCTCATTTCGTTTATTTTTTATTTCTTTTTTCTTGGTTTTCAAAGGTTTCTTTTTCGTTTTCTTTGCTTCTTTATTGGTTTCCGCCGATTTCCATTCTTTTTGCATTGGATAATTCAGTTGTACTTTTTGTCTTTTTCTTTGGTTTCTTTTGTTTCCTTTTTCTTTTTCATTGTTTTTTCATTTTCCTTTGTTACTTATTGATTTCATTCTACATTTTTTGTATGTGCCAAGAACATTTTTTCAATACATGTTTAACATTTTTGAAATACAAGTTTAACATTTTTCAATACATGGTCGGCATTATTTTCTATACACATTTTTCAAATGCTTGAGTAACATTATCTAGACAAAGGATTATGATTTTTTGAATACATGCTCAACATTTTCCTACACACATTTTAACATTTGCAAATGCTTGATTAACATTTAAGAAATCCAAGGTTAACATTTTTACTAAATGGTCAACATTTTTCTATACACATTTATCCTGGATTTATTTCAGGATTTCCGGCGATACACTTTCAGTGGGAGGAGATGTTCCTGTCGACTACGAGGCATCTACGGTGACTTCGTAAAATTCCAAGATGATATGCCGGCTCAGTCTCTCAGAGGTGCTCATAGGGGTATGGTGTGCGTGTGTGCGTTAATACGGGTGAGTGTGTGCGCGTTTATATGAGCGCTTGCGTCTGTACTGTGTTTAAAAAATGCTTGGTTAAAAAAAAATCAAGTACAAGTTTGACATTTTTTTAAATACATGGTCATCATTTTTTCTATACACATTAAAAAATTAATTGCTTGATTAACACTTTTCAAATACTATGGTTACATAAAAATCAAATGCTTGATTAATATATTTTAAATACATGATCAACTTTTTACACACATTGTAGTTTTTTCCATACCTTTTTGGTATACATGAGAATTATTTTCTTTATACACATTTAACATTTTTTAAATACTTGGTTAACATTTTTCAGATGTTTTATATAAAGTGCTTTTGGTAATATATATTTATTTAGAACATTTGGAAGTGCAAATGAAAGTTAAAAAAGAAACTAAGACGAAAACAAAAAAACCTGAAAAAACCAGAGACCGTGGCCTCCAACACCCTTGGGCCCCCATTTATTGAGAAGCAATGCTAGGGCCATGGACAGATTTTACATACTCTATAGAATGGTGCGAGCTGACAGTGTTTGATTGGAGATTAAAGAGGGAGACGGGCCCCACTCCACTGAAAATCAAGGGGAGGGATAATTAGTGTGGAGAGGCCCCGCAAACCCTCCATAAGAGCAACTCCAATGCAGGAATCCATTTCATTCATCGTCGTCCGTTTAGGTCGGAGCAGACAAAAGTGGAGGCCCAACACGTCGACCCATTCGCAAAACGCGCCGCCGACCCATTTGCGGCCCAAATTTGCGGTAGAAATATGTTGGTGATACGTCTCCAACGTATCTATAATTTTTTATTGTTCCACGCTATTATATTATCTGTTTTGAATGTTTTATATGCATTAATATGCTACTTTATATTATTTTTGGGACTAACCTATTAACTTAGAGCCCAGTGCCAGTTTTTCCTTGTTTTTTGAGTTTCGCAGAAAAGGAATATCAAACGGAATTAAACTTTCGCGGTGATTTTTCTTGGACCGGAAGATGCCCGTAGGACTTGGAGTCCAAATCAGAAGACCCACGAGGTGGCGGCAAGCCGCAGGGGCGCGCCCCCTGGCTTGTGCCCCCCTCGGGAGTCCACCGACCTACTTCTTTGTCCTATAAATTCATATATATTCCCAACCCCCCAGAGCAAGCCACGAAAATACTTTTCCGCCGCCGCAACCTTCTGTTCGCGTGACATCCCATCTTGGGGCCTTTTCCGGCGATCTGCCGGAGGGTGATTCGATCATTGAGGGCATCTAGATCAACCATATTGCCATTTTGATGAAGCGTGAGTAGTTTACCTCGGACCTACTGGTGCATAGCTAGTAGCTAGATGGCTTCTTCTCTCTCTATGTTCTTCAATACCATGTTCTCCTTGATGTTCTTGAAGATCTATCCGATGTAATCTTCTTTTGCAGTGTGTTTGTCGAGATCCGATGAATTGTGGATATATGATCCGATTGTCTATGAATATTATTTTAATCTTCTCTGAATTCTTATATGCATGATTTGATATCTTTGTATTTCTCTTCGAATTATTGGTTTGGTTTGGCCAACTAGATTGGTATTTCTTGCAATGGGAGAGGTGCTTAGTTCTGGGTTCAATCTTGTGTGATTTCTTCCAGTGACAAAGTAGGGTAGCGAGACACGTATTGTATTGTTTCCATCAAGGATAAAAAGATGGGGTTCTATCATTTTGCTTGAGTTTATCCCTCTACATAATGTCATCTTACTTAAGGCGTTACTCCGTTCTTTATGAACTTAATACTCTAGATGCATACTGGATAGTTGTTGATGTGTGAAGTAATAGTAGTAGATGTCAGCAGGAGTCGGTCTACTTGACACGGGCATGATGCCTATATTCATGATCATTGCCTTGGATATCATCATAACTTTGTGCTTTTCTATCAATTGCTCGACAACAATTTGTTCACCCACCGTATTATTTGCCTTCAAGTGAGAAGCCTCTAGTGAAACCTATGGCCCCCGGGTCTATTTTCCATTATATATTTTCAGACCTATAAACCAAATTGCAAAAAATATCTTGCTGCAATTTATTTAATTTTATTTTGTTTTACATTTTAGCAATCTTTTATACATATCTCTATCAGATCTCGCATTTGCAATTGACCATGAAAGGATTGACAACCCCTTTATCGCGTTGGCTGCGAGTATATGATTGTTTGTGCGGGTACATAGACTCGGAACTTGCTTGTACCTCCTAGTGGGTTGATACCTTGGTTCTTTAACTAAGGGAAATACATATCTCTACTTTACTGCATCACCCTTTCCTCTTCTAGAAAAAAACCAACGCAGGCTCAAGAAGTAGCAGTCGGCGCGGACGGCTCGCGTGCCTTCTCGTTGTCCCTCACGTTCCCACCCGGCGGCCGTCCAACTACCGCGTGTTAAGGCATATCTCTCTCAATGTAGTTTTGGTGATTGATGAAAACATGTTTGCGAACTAATCGTGTGCGTTGAGCATTTCAGAGATTCATCCTTTGGCACGAGACGATTTCTTTCCCCTCGGAGTGTTATTCAAGATGGTGTAGCTCTTTCGTTTCTTGTTTGGTGGACTAGTTTCGTAGGAGTCACCGTACTATCAAGAGGGGTCCGCTTTGGTAAGGCTTGGGTGGAATCAACACGTACACATCCTTTCCTCACCCTCTGAGCCATTCCGCTTCAATGGAGTGCTCTTTCCCCTTTCAGTGTGCGGTTTTGGGACCAAGCGGTAGTACCGCGATACCCAACGGTAGTACCGCTTGTGGATCTCAGCCGCAGTACCGCTGCGGTACCGGGCTCCTTCCACGTCGACTCGAGGGGGTTGCCTCTCGTATCGGGTTGTGCGGTACTTGCAGCGGTAGTAGAGGCGGTAGTACCACTCGAGAGTGGTAGTACCACCCTACCACCGCGGCAGTACCGTACTGGGCTCGGCTCCTGTACCGCACGGTAGTACCGCATGGTGGAGCGATAGTACCGCTAGGTCCAGCGGTAGTACTGCTGCCCCTGCGGTAGTACCGCCCTCTGCGGGGTTGGTTTGGAGGTAACGGTTGGATGGGATCCCCTTCTATAAAAGGGGGTGATCTTCTTCTTCGTTGATTTACCTCTTCCCCCAAAAGCTCCATTAATGCTCCAAGCTCCATTTTCGCCCAATCTCTCTCCCTAGCCAATCAAACTTGTTGATTTGCTCGTGATTGGTTGAGAAGGCCCCGATCTACACTTCCACCAAGAGAAATTTGATGCCCCCATCAATCCCTAGCGGATCTTGTTACTCTTGGGTGTTTGAGCACCCTAGACGGTTGAGGTCACCACGGAGCCATAGTCCATTGTGGTGAAGCTTCGTGGTGTTGTTGGAGCCTCCGGTTAAGTTGTGGAGATTGCCCCAACCTTGTTTGTAAAGGTCCGGTCGCCGCCTCCAAGGGCACCAATAGTGGAATCACAGCATCTCGCATTGTGTGAGGGCGTGAGGAGAATACGGTGGCCCTAGTGGCTTCTTGGGGAGCATTGTGCCTCCACACCGCTTCAACGAAGACGTACTCCCCCTCAAAAGGAAGGAATTTCGGTAACACATCCTCATCTTCACCGGCTCCACTCTTGGTTATATCACACCTTTACTTGTGCAAGCCTTTTAGTGTTACTTCCCGTGCTTGCTTGTGTGCTTGTTGTTGTTGCATCATATAGGTTGCTCACCTAGTTGCACATCTATACAACCAACTTTCATGCAAACTTTAATTTGGTAAAGAAAAGCTAAAAATTGTTGGTTGCCTATTCACCCCCCCCCCCCCTCTAGTCAACCATATCGATCCTTTCAATTGGTATCAGAGTCTTGTCTCTTCACTAAGGACTTTGCCGTCTGAAGAGTATAGTTGACACCGTAGACGGGGTGGAGAAGCACTCCGGTGTGAATCCGATCTCGTCTACGGGCGATGGGGGAACCTCGGTCTCTCGTGAGGAATTCAATGTAGCCTTGGAGACATTGAAAACCTCCATGACGACCGAGGTTGAAAGCATGTTTACTAAATTCATTGAAGGGCTTAAACTATCCACCACACCATTGAAAGTGGGTGATCCCACTGACAAGGTGACGGATGCTAACTCCGACAAGGGGGAAGCTAGTAGTGAAAAGGCTCCTTCTTCTAGTGGTAAAAATGGCACTGACATCTTTCCCATGTGGAACCACCACTTGTTTATGGTGGACCGATTCCTTCCACTCATTTGAATCATGCCGGTCCTCCCCCTAAGATTGTGAAAAGTGAGGACTTTGATTATTGGGTTTGTTGCTTTAAGCGTCATTTAAATCATGTGAATACTAATCTTTGGAGAATAATTGAAGAAGGTTTCTATCCGCATGACCCAAGCAACTTCACTCCTCGAGAAGCTGCGGATAATCAATTCAATGAGAATGCTCTCTTCATCATCCAAGATGCAATTCCACCCAAAGATCTACCTCATCTTCGACCCTTCGCCTTGGCCAAAGATGCATGGTTGTGTGCTGTCTCTCTCTACCGGGGAAGCGCAAGCATTCAACGCTCCAACTATGAAGTAGTGCAAGATGAAGCCGATGAGTTTGCAATGAAAGAAGATGAAGAACCTCATGAGCTTTATTGGAGAGTAATCAAACTCTCGGTCTCACTCCGAGATCATGGGAGCAAGGACACGGATGACAATTGGATCAAGCACAATTCATCAAGGCAATGATGCCTTACCACAAGTCCATGTACTCCGTCATTCGTCAAAGGCCGAACTTCCACACTTTGACCTCAAGTGAAGTGCTGGATGAGTTTGTGGCTATGAACATCTTGGACAAGACCGCCGACAATGTGGTGGTTCGCTCTCAAAGGGCAAAGAAGCCCAACCTTACATTGAAGGCCAAGGTTTGTGTTGAATAAGAAGAAGAAGAGGAAGAAGAGGAAAGCAACCCCGAAGATACAAAGTATGCCTATCATGAACACATGGCACTTGCTTCAAGGCAATTTTGGAGCAAGAAGAACTCAAGGCCAAACTTCAACAAGAACAACTCAAGTGGCACGAAGAGAAAGCAACGTGTGAGGACTTGCTACAATTGTGGCAATGTGAGCCATTTTGTTGCGGAGTGCCCGTATGAGAAGAGGGAAGACAACGGTGGTAAGATCATCTGAAAGGACAAAGCTAAGTCCTTCCCTAACAAGAGAAACTTCACCAAGAAGACACCTCACAAGGCGTTGGTGGTTCAAGAAGAGTACCATGAGGATGATGATGATGATGATGATGATGATGATGATGATGATGATGATGATGAAGATGGTGAGTCAGTTGCCATGGCCTCCGTTGCCATTCCAAAAACTCCATGAGTGTCTCTCTTCGACTCACCCAATGAGAACATCACCACCAAGTGCCTCATGGCTAAATCCACCAACAAGGTAACCCCCAACATCAAAACTACCATCATTAATAATCCTTCCTTGACGGATTGCATTGACGAATATGAGGGATCTAATGTGGAGGAAAATGAGTTTGAGTCCTTTATGGGTAAACTCAAGGGTAAATCCAAGAAGCATTTTGTTGCTCTCTTGGAACAACTTGGTGAAGCCAATAACATGATCGAGGCTCACGAAGATACTATCTCCAAGATGGAGGGGCATAGTCGTGACTATGACGATGAGATTTTGGATCTTTCCAATGCTCTTGAGGAAGTGTGTGGTCTTCGTTTGGCTCTTGAGGAGTCACACAACGTTGATCACGCTAAGTTAAAGAAAGATTTTGATCATGCTCTCATTGTTTCTCGTGTGCTAAACTCTGAGAAGGCCAAGCTTGGGGTTGATCTTGCTAGACTCAAAGAGGAGTTTGATCTACTTGACAAGGCTCACAAGGTCTTGAAGGCTGCTCATGCTAGCCTCAAAGAGTCTCATGATCAACTTCAAGTAAAGCTAACCAAGGAGAAAGCCACTTTTCCTCGTATGATGTTAATTGATAATGCAAATGCTACTAACCCATGTTGTGAGCATGTGATCTTGTTGAGGAGAACGCTAAGCTAAAGGTGCAACTTGAGAAAGGTCTTGTGTCTTGCATACAAGGCGAGAAGAACCTCAACGACCTTTTGATCAACCAAAAGGGAGTTGTGGCCATGGAAGGGATTGGGTACGTGCCCAAGTCCAAGAACAAGAAGAAGAATTACAAGGCCAAACGACCTCCTCCTCTCAAGCAAACCTTTGGGAAGGAGGGAGAGGGTGCTACTAAGGAGAAGGAGAAGAACTGCGTGAGGAGTAGTGATGCCAAGAAGGGCAACACTTCCATTCCCAACAAAGCCGACGACTTTGACCCTTCTTATGTGTTGTGCCATGCTAGAGATGTGCATGTTTATGCCAAATTTTTTGGTTCTCCTTATGAGTACATTGAATGGTCTATTTGGGTTCCTAAGACCCTTGTTACTAACATCAAAGGACCCATTACAAAATGGGTACCTAAAACCAAGCATTGATCTCTTGTAGGTGTTTGCTTCCGGTGGGGGGTCATGGTTGCTCGATAGTGGAGCTACTAATCATATGACCGGAAGCAAGGACTTGGTGGTGGGCGTGCAAAAGATTCCATCCATGCCCACCAACGTTGAGTGGGGTGACGCCTCGTCCTCTAAGGTATTGGGACTCGACAAAGTTGTCATTTCTCATGATCTTACTATCGAGAAGGTCATGCTTGTTGAGTCCCTTGCATACAATTTACTTTCTGTTCGTCAACTAGCACTTATGGGCTTTGCCACTTTCTTTGATATTGATACCGTGGCCCTCTTGTGGATCAAGACTCTTAAAGTAGCCTTTGTTGGGCATGTCAAGAACAGTCTCTATGTGATTAACTTTTCGGAGCGACCCACTAAGACCGCGACATGCCTAATGGATAAAGTTGACGTGGGATGGATTTGGCATCACCGTTTAGCCCACGTCAATATGAGATCTTTGCAAAGTCTTCTCAAGGCGGACCATGTCCGTGGACTAACAAATGTTAGTTTTGGCAAAGATCGTGCTTGTAGTGCTTGCATCAAAGGAAAGCTACATGAGAAGGCTCACCCTCCCACGACTATCATCTACTCGAAGAGGCCTTTGGAGCTCCTTCATTTGGATCTCTTCGGGCCTCCATCCTTTGATAGTGTTGGCGGTAGAAAGTATTGCTTGGTGATTGTGGATGACTATTCAAGATACACTTGGGTATATTTCTTCAAGAGGAAGAGCGAGACCTAACAAACCGTCATCGACTTTGCAAATGAAGCTCAACGACAACACAATACAAAGATCTTGACTATAAGAAGTGACAACGGCTCTGAGTTCAAGAACTACACCTTGGATGAGTTTTTGAGTGATGAGGGAATCAAGCATCAGTATTCTGCGCCTTATACCCCTCAACAAAATGGTGTAGCGGAGAGGAAGAACCGGACGTTGATGGATGCGGCAAGGACCATGATGGCGGAGTTCAAGTCTCCCTACAACTTTTGGGCCGAAGCCATCAACACCGCGTGTCATGCATCTAATCGGCTCTACCTCCGCAAAGGCTTGAACAAGACTCCATATGAGATGCTCACCGGTAACAAGCCCAACCTCAAGTACTTCCGGGTGTTCAGGTGTAAGTGTTTCATTCTCAAGAAAGGTGTCCGTTTGTCTAAATTTGAGGCTAGAGTTTATGACGGAACATTTGTTGGATATGATACAAACTTGCATGCTTACCGCGTTCTCAATAAGTCCATGGGACTTATGAGGAAACGTGTAACGTGGAGTTTGATGAGAATAACGGCTCCCAAGTGGAGCAAAGTGGTACTTGTGATGTAGGTGATGAAATTCCTCCCCAAGCCATAAGAAGAATGAGTGTTGGTCATATCCTACCCATTGAGGAACCCCTTGTGGCCGAAGGAGAAGGACAATGTTCCACTCAAGTGGAACCTTCACCAACCCAAGACCCACACGCTTCCGAAGAACAAAGTGATGGCCCTCAACCTCAAGAACAAGACCATGGGCAAGGTCAATCTCAAGATGGTGTTGTAACATCAAGTGATTCCCAAGGTCAAGTTCTCTCCTCCGAGCAAGTTCAAGATCAAGAGCTTCCTCGAGATCAAGAACAAGCTCAAGACGGCGCTCAAGATGATCAAGTGACCTCTCCTTGTCTCACCCCCGAGGAGGAATTGGAGCATCGTGCTACCAAGATTGCTTCCAAGCTCTCCACCAAGGATCATCTCATGACAAATGTGCTTGGAAGCTTAAGAAAGGGGGTAAGCACTCGTAGACAATTAGCAAACTATTGTGAACATCACGCGTTTGTCTCATGTGTTGAACCCCAAAAGGTCCATGAGGCGCTCGAAGATCCGGATTGGCTCAATGCCATGCATGAAGAACTCAACAACTTCGAGTGCAACAAAGTGTGGAGATTGGTGCCAAGGACAACGCGTAACCACAATGTCATTGGAACCAAGTGGATATTCAAGAACAAGCAAGATGCTCATGGGATTATCATTCACAACAAGGCTCGTTTGGTAGCACAAGGCTACTCCCAAGTCAAGGGTATCGACTACGGTGAAACATTTGCTCCTGTTGCTCGTCTTGAATCCATTCACATGTTGATTGCATATGCTTCTCATCATAACTTTAAGTTACAACAAATGGATGTGAAGAGTGCTTTTCTTAATGGTCCGATTAATGAATTGGTATATGTCAAGCAACCCCCCGGGTTCGAGGATCCCTACTTTCCTGATCATGTGTATCAACTCGATAAGGCACTCTATGGCCTTAAACAAGCTCCACGTGCGTGGTATGACCACCTTACCGAGTTGTTACAAGACCGTGGTTTTGAAGTTGGGCTAATCGACCCCACTCTTTTTACTAAGAAGGTCAAAGGGGAGTTGTTTGTGTGCCAATTATATGTTGATGATATTATCTTTGGTTCCCCTAACAAAGCTTTCAATGAGGAATTTGCCGCTCTCATGACCTCAGAGTTCGAGATGTCTTCCATGGGAGAGTTGAAGTTCTTTCTCGGGTTCGAAGTGAAGCAAAGGAGAGAAGGAACCTTCATCAACCAAGCCAAATACACTCAAGACATGCTCAAGAGATTCAAGCTAAGTGATGTCAAGCCGACTTCCACTCCCATGCCCACCAAGTGCCAACTTGACATTGATCCCAATGGTAAAGCGGTGGATCAAAAAGTATATCGCTCCATGATTGGCTCCTTGCTTTACCTTTGTGCATATAGACCGAATATCATGTTGAGTGTGGGTATTTGTGCACGGTTTCAAGCCGCACCTAAGGAAAGTCACTTTGTGGCGGTCAAGCGAATCTTTCGATATTCGGCTCATACCCCAAACCTTGGCTTATGGTACCCAAGAGGAGCAAACTTCAAGCTTGTAGGTTATTCGGGCTCGGATTGGGCGGGAGACAAAGTGGATAGGAAGTCCACTTCCGGAGGGTGCCAATTTCTTGGTTGCTCTTTGGTGAGCTGGCCTTCCAAGAAGCAAAGTTGCGTGTCTCTCTCATCCACGGAAGCAAAGTATGTGGATGCTGGTAGTTGTTGTGCACAACTTCTATGGATGAGGCAAACTTTAAAGGATTATGGTGTCATTTGTGACAAAGTGCCTCTTTGGTGTGACAATGAAAGTGCCATCAAGATCTCTCTCAACCCAGTGCAACACTTCAAGACGAAGCATATTGAGATTCGGTATCACTTCATCCGGGATCATATTAGGCGATGGGAGATCGAGCTCAACTATGTCAACACTCATGATAACCTTGTAGATATTTTCACGAAGCCTTTGGATGAAGCAAGATTTCGCGAGTTAAGGCATGAGCTAAATATCATTGATTCGAGCAATGTGACCTGAACCCTTGCACATCCCACCACACTCAACTTGTTGTCTAGTTTCGGTGTAGGCATGGACATAGGAGGAGTGTTGTTCTCTCAATGAACTTTCCCTCCCCCCATAATGCATAAACTAATCAAACTCTTTCACTTTAGCCATTTTTTGATGGTACTTGTGCTTCAAAGATGAGTGTTGGTCATGGGCCCAAGGTTAAAATCTTTGCGGCTCCATACCTCTGAACTCAAACATAGGTGGCCTCGGCCACCGCCCTCTCTTGGAGAGGTTTGTTTTTGTCAGTTTTGTGTGTGTGTGTGTGTGTGTGTGTTTGTTCTTGCTTTCATTTCTGTTTCTTTTTCTTGAGCTAAGCCTTTTGGCCAGTCCTCTTTGTGGTAGAGTAGTACTACCGCGGCGTGCATGGTACTACCGCCCACCCCAATGGTACTACCGTTGTGGGGCGGGCAGTGGGGGTTATGTCGGGGCAGGGGGAGTTGTTTTCTCCCCCATACCCATTCTCCCCCACTCGCTCGTCTTCTTCGTCGCTCCAGCGACGCCTCGCCGTAGGAAGGCCTCGGTCGGCCGCCGTTTTTGTGCCGTCTCTCTCCATTTCCTCCGGTGGAGTCGATCCCCACCACGACCTCTAGCCATGGATGCCGGTATTGCCCCCGATCCCGTTCTCTCTTTGCCTAGATCTTGCATCTAGTTTTTAGGGGCAATAGGCATTGTTTTTCTCGTCTTTTGGCTAAGTCGAGGCTTGAGTAGGATGGAGATGGCTTCTAGGCCCTTTGGATTGATGTTTGGTAGGCTTATTTTTGAATTTGGCATCTCCGGTAGTGTCGGATCTGTCCACGGTAGTAAGGGAACCGTCGTTCCCCGTCTTGAGCGGTAATACCGCCCTCCTTGAGCGGTACTGCCGCGCAAGCGGTGCTGCTGCGGTTGGGTCGCGGTACTACTGCTACATGCCCAGTTCCATCATTTCCTACCATGTTTTGATCCTTGTTGTTTTGTTTGGTGGCTTATGCTCTTTCTTTCGTGTTGTTTCTTCTGCTCGTGTGTTTGGTTCCAGGTGATGATCATCCTAAGCAGCAGGTCCGCCGTGTCAATCCCGGTCATGCAACGTCAAAGCGCTACCGCACATCTGAGTCAGCAGGTGGTTCCTCTAGTGCTCCTCCGCCGCCAGCGGGGGCTACCTCAAGTGCTCCACCGCCGCCTCAGCTCACAAAGAGATCAGCAAGCAAGCCAAAGGGAAAGACTATGTCTGAGATGACTGCCAAGGAATTTTGGGCAAAGTGTCGCCGCAACCCCTATGAGGAAGACCAAGATCCCACTTTGGTCAACCGCCCGTTCTGGAACTGCTTTCAGTTCGCCATCTTCTTTGATGTGATCAAGGCTCAGAAGAATCACTTTGTTGATGTTCGTTCCATCGACACCGATCCTATGGAAAAGGACCCTGAGTACTTTGGCGAAGCCCTTCAGATGTGCACTCAGTTGAACATTCTCAGAATCATGCAGTTCAACAAGGACTTTGATGCCGATTTGATATGTCAATTCTATGCCACTGTCCATCTTGGAACTGATGCAGAAAGGACTCTGGCTTGGATGACGAATGGCAAATTGCTCACTGTCAAGTGGAAGGCCTTCATGGAGTTACTTGGGGTGGAAGATCTCGGGCTTGAGAATCCAGTCGGCTTCCGTCCTCACCGCAATGTCACCTCCACTCACAAGCAAGCCCTCTGGCCCTACTGTTTTAAGAAGGTTAACCCCAAGACAAAGAAGGTAACCTATGAGTTGTCTACCTATCTGGACATCCTTCACCGTGTCTTCTGAGAGACTCTTTTCCCTCGCATTGGGAATTTGGATATGGTCCACTCCTATCTTGTGGACATGCTTCTCTTCTGCCAGCATGAGAAGGAAGCAAACACTGGAGAGTCCCTGGACATTTCTCATGTTATGTGGTCTGAACTTCTTTCTGCCATTTCTGAGCGCAAGTGCCTGATCTATGGTCCTTTCATCATGCTGCTCATTGAGAAGGCCTAGGCACATCACCATCCTAGGACTGCGCTGGAAACTGGAGAGTTGATTTCTCATGATATCAAGCGTCTGAGGAAGAAGGACAACTGGGGCACCTAGGCCCCTCGATCTGGTGATCCACCTTCTGAGGCTGACATGGAGACCGAGGACGAGGCTGCGGCCGACAAGGATGAGGACTATGAGACCTCCGGTGTGGAGCCCTCGTGGGCTAAGAGGATTAAGCGCAAGATGAAGAAACTTTTCTGCATGGAGTCTCATGGCCAGTACATGTCTCATGTCTCTGAGAAGAAGGCCCGCAGACGTCAGAAGGAGCTCATGCGCCAGTTGGGTGCCACTGTTAACAGTGGATCTGAGGAGAGGATCACTGATGAGGAGGAGTGGGTTCAGCAGCATTGCCAGTGGACCGATTCAGACACAGAGCAGTTTCCGACCAATGACGGCGGTGTAGACGATCCTACTGGGATGTGATGTTCGTGATCCTCAGCTTGCTATCACTTGGAGCCGTAGCAACGCTCTTTTCCCTTTTTGGTGTCTCGATGCCAAAGGGGGAGAGAGTTTAGGGATTTGTGTTGTTGTTGTTGTCGTGTTGCGAGTGTGTCTTTGTGGTTTGTGGTGTCATTGTGTTTTCTCGCCGTTTGCTTTGTTTGGTTTTGTGCCAGTGAGACCTAAGTTCTAGACATATGGTGTGAGACATATGCTACCTTATCTTTATCTTCATTATCTATGTCTATCTAGTACTTGGGTATCTTATGAGTTGCATGCTTATCCTATTATATACCCTGCTCTCATGTATCCTATGCTTAGATTGTTGGACTATAAAATATAGGGGGAGTGTTGATCCTAATGTGTGTGTCTTGCATTCCAAAGGCACTACTAACTAGGTGCACACATTCAGGGGGAGCCCGTCTATATTTTGTGGTTCTTAGTATCTTTACTTTCATGTCTTATCACTGTGCAAATCCCTGGTTGTCATCAATCCACCAAAAAGGGGGAGATTGTTAAGGCATATCTCTCTCAATGTAGTTTTGGTGATTGATGACAACATGTTTGCGGACTAATCGTGTGCGTTGAGCATTTCAGATATTCATCCTTTGGCACGAGACGATTTCTTTCCCCTCGGAGTGTTATTTAAGATGGTGTAGCTCTTTCGTTCCTTGTTTTGTGGACTAGTTTCGTAGGAGTCAACGTACTATCAAGAAGGGGTCCGCTTTGGTAAGGCTTGGGTGGAATCAACATGTACACATCCTTTCCTCACCCTCTGAGCCGTTCCGCTTCAATGGAGTGCTCTTTCCCCTTTCAGTGTGTGGTTTTGGGTCCAAGCGGTAGTACCGCGGTACCCAACGATAGTATCGCTTGTGGATCTTAGCTGCAGTACCGTTGCGGTACCGGGCTCCTTCCGTGTCGACTCCAGGGGGTCGCCTCTCGTGTCGGGTTGTGCGGTACTTGCAGCGGTAGTAGAAGCGGTAGTACCACTCGAGAGCGGTAGTACCTCCCTACCACCGCGGCAGTACCGCACTAGGCTCGGCTCCTGTACCGCACGGTAGTACCGCATGGCGGAGTGGTAGTACCGCTAGGTCCAGCGGTAGTACCGCTGCCCCCTGCGGTAGTACCGCCCTCTGTGGGGCTATTTTGAAGGTAACGGTTAGGTGGGATCCCCTTCTATAAAAGGGGGTCCTCTTCTTCTTCGTTGATTTACCTCTTCCCCCAAAAGCTCCATTAATGCTCCAAGCTCCATTTTCGCCCGATCTCTCTCCCTAGCCAGTCAAACTTGTTGATTTGCTCGGGATTGGTTGAGAAGGCCCCGATCTACACTTCCACCAAGAGAAATTTGATTTCCCCACCAATCCCTAGCAGATCTTGTTACTCTTCGGTGTTTGAGCACCCTAGACGATTGAGGTCACCACGGAGCCATAGTCCATTGTGGTGAAGCTTCGTGGTGTTGTTGGGAGCCTCCAATTAAGTTGTGGAGATTGCCCCAACCTTGTTTGTAAAGGTCCTATCGCCGCCTCCAAGGGCACCAATAGTGGAATCACGGCATCTCGCATTGTGTGAGGGCGTGAGGAGAATACTGTGGCCCTAGTGGCTTCTTGGGGAGCATTGTGCCTCCACACCGCTCCAACGGAAACGTACTTCCCCTCAAAAGGAAGGAACTTCGGTAACACATCCTCGTCTGTTGGGCAATGTAGTAATTTCAAAAAAATTCCTACGCACATGCAAGATCATGGTGATGCATAGCAACGAGAGGGGAGAGTGTAATCTACGTACCCTTGTAGATCGACAGCGGAAGCGTTATGACAACGCGGTTGATGTAGTCGTACGTCCTCACGGCCCGACCGATCAAGCACCGAAACTATGGCACCTCCGAGTTTTAGCACACGTTCAGCTCGATGACGATCCCCGGACTCCGATCCAGCAAGGTGTCGGGGAAGAGTTCCGTCAGCACGACGGCGTGGTGACGATCTTGATGTACTACTGTCGCAGGGCTTCGCCTAAGCACCGCTACAATATTATCGAGGACTATGGTGGTAGGGGGCGCCGCACACGGCTAAGAATATGATCACGTAGATCAACTTGTGTGTTTCTGGGGTGCCCCTGCCTCCGTATATAAAGGTTCAAGAGAGGAGGAGGCCGGCCGGCCCTATGGCGCGCCAAGGAGGAGTCCTCCTCCTAGTAGGAGTAGGACTCCTACTAGGAGGGGGAAAGAAGTGGGGAGGGAGAAGGAAAGGGGGGCGCCGCCCCCCCCCCCTCTCCTAGTCCAATTCGGACCAGGGGGAGGAGGCGCGCGGCCCACCTTTGGCTGCCCCTCTCTCTCTCCACTAAGGCCCATATGGCCCATTACTTTTCCCAGGGGGGGGGGGTCCGGTAACCCTCCGGCTTTCCGGTTTTCTTCGAAATCACCCGGAACACTTCTGGTGTCCGAATATAGCCGTCCAATATATCAATCTTTATGTCTCGACCATTTCGAGACTCCTCGTTATGTCCGTGATCACATCCGGGACTTCGAACAACCTTCGGTACATCAAAACGTATAAACTCATAATATAACTGTCATCGAAACCTTAAGCGTGCGGACCATACGGGTTCGAGAACAATGTAGACATGACCGAGACATGTCTCCGGTCAATAACCAATAGCGGGACTTGGATGCCCATATTGGCTCCTACATATTCTACGAAGATCTTTATCGGTCAGACCGCATAACAACATACGTTGTTCCCTTTGTCATCGGTATGTTACTTACCCGAGATTCGATCGTCGGTATCCAATACCTAGTTCAATCTCGTTACCGGCAAGTCTCTTTACTCGTTCTGTAATACATCATCTCGCAACTAACTCATTAGTTGCATTGCTTGCAAGGCTTAAGTGATGTGTATTACCGAGAGGGCCCAGAGATACCTCTCCGACGATCGGAGTGACAAATCCTAATCTCGAAATACGTCAACCCAACATGTACCTTTGGAGACACCTGTAGAGTACCTTTATAATCACCTAGTTACGTTGTGACGTTTGGTAGCACACAAAGTGTTCCTCCGGCACACGGGAGTTACATAATCTCATAGTCATAGGAACATGTATAAGTCATGAAGAAAGCAATAGCAACATACTAAACGATCGGATGCTAAGCTAATGGAATGGGTCATGTCAATCAGATCATTCAACTAATGATGTGGTCCCGTTAATCAAATGACAACTCTTTGTCAATGGTTAGGAAACATAACCATCTTTGATTAACGAGCTAGTCAAGTAGAGGCATACTAGTGACGCTCTGTTTGTCTATGTATTCACACATGTATTATGTTTCCAGTTAATACAATTCTAGCATGAATAATAAACTTTTATCATGATATAAGGAAATAAATAATAACTTTATTATTGCCTCTAGGGCATATTTCCTTCAGTCTCCCACTTGCACTAGAGTCAATAATCTAGATTACACAGTAGTGATTCTAACACCCATGGAGCTTTGGTGCTGGTCATGTTTTGCTCGTGGAAGAGGCTTAGTCAACGGGTCTGCTATATTCAGCTCCGTATGTATCTTGCAAATCTCTATGTCTCCCACCTGGACTAGATCCCGGATGGAATTGAAGCGTCTCTTGATGTGCTTGGTTCTCTTGTGAAATCTGGATTCCTTTGCCAAGGCAATTGCACCAGTATTGTCACAAAAGATTTTCATTGGACCCGATGCACTAGGTATGACACCTAGATCGGATATGAACTCCTTCATCCATACTCCTTCGTTTGCTGCTTCCGAAGTAGCTATGTACTCTGCTTCACATGTAGATCCTGCCATGACGCTTTGTTTTGAACTGCACCAACTGACAGCTCCACCGTTTAATGTAAACACGTATCCGGTTTGCGATTTAGAATCGTCCGGATCAGTGTCAAAGCTTGCATCAACATAACCGTTTACAATGAGCTCTTTGTCACCTCCATATACGAGAAACATATCCTTAGTCCTTTTCAGGTATTTCAGGATGTTCTTGACCGCTGTCCAGTGATCCACTCCTAGATTACTTTGGTACCTCCCTGCTAAACTTATAGCAAGGCACACATCAGGTCTGGTACACAGCATTGCATACATGATAGAGCCTATGGCTGAAGCATAGGGAACATCTTTCATTTTCTCTCTATCTTCTGCAGTGGTCGGGCATTGAGTCTGACTCAACTTCACACCTTATAACACAGGCAAGAACCCTTTCTTTGCTTGATCCATTTTGAACTTCTTCAAAATCTTGTCAAGGTATGTGCTTTGTGAAAGTCCAATTAAGCGTCTCGATCTATCTCTATAGATACTTATGCCTAATATGTAAGCAGCTTCACCGAGGTATTTCATTGAAAAACTCTTATTCAAGTATCCCTTTATGCTATCCAGAAATTCTATATCATTTCCAATCAGTAATATGTCATCTACATATAATATCAGAAATGCTACAGAGCTCCCACTCACTTTTTTGTAAATACAGGCTTCTCCGAAAGTCTGTATAAAACCAAATGCTTTGATCACACTATCAAAGCGTTTATTCCAACTCCGAGAGGCTTGCACCAGTCCATAAATGGATCGCTGGAGCTTGCACACTTTGTTAGCTCCCTTTGGATCGACAAAACCTTCCGGTTGCATCATATACAACTCTTCTTCCAGAAATCCATTCAGGAATGCAGTTTTGACATCCATCTGCCAAATCTCATAATCATAAAATGCGGCAATTGCTAACAAGATTCGGACAGACTTAAGCATCGCTATGGGTGAGAAGGTCTCATCGTAGTCAACCCCTTGAACTTGTCGAAAACCCTTTGCGACAAGTCGAGCTTTGTAGACAGTAATATTACCGTCAGCGTCAGTCTTCTTCTTGAAAATCCATTTATTCTCAATTGCTTGCCGATCATCGGGCAAGTCAACCAAAGTCCATACTTTGTTCTCATACATGGATCCCATATCAGATTTCATGGCTTCAAGCCATTTTGCGGAATCTGGGCTCACCATCGCTTCTTCATAGTTCGTAGGTTCATCATGATCTAGCAGCATGATTTCCAAAACAGGATTACCGTACCACTCTGGCGCGGATCTCACTCTGGTTGATCTACGAGGTTCAGTAGTATCTTGTCCTGAAGTTTCATGATCATTAGCATTAGCTTCCTCACTAATTGGTGTAGGTGTCGCAGAAACAGTTTTCTGTGATGTACTACTTTCCAATAAGGGAGCAGGTATAGTTACCTCATCAAGTTCTACTTTCCTCCCACTCACATCTTTCGAGAGAAACTCCTTCTCCAGAAAGTTTCCGAATTTAGCAACAAAAGTCTTGCCTTCGGATCTGTGATAGAAGGTGTATCCAATAGTTTCCTTTGGATATCCTATGAAGACACATTTCTCCGATTTGGGTTCGAGCTTATCAGGTTGAAGTTTTTTCACATAAGCATCGCAGCCCCAAACTTTCAGAAACGACAACTTTGGTTTCTTGCCAAACCATAGTTCATAAGGCGTCGTCTCCACGGATTTCGATGGTGCCCTATTCAACGTGAATGTGGCCGTCTCTAAAGCATAACCCCAAAACGATAGCGGTAAATTAGTAAGAGACATCATAGATCGTACCATATCTAGTAAAGTACGATTACGACGTTCGGACACACCATTACGTTGTGGTGTTCCAGGTGGCGTGAGTTGCAAAACTATTCCGCATTGCTTCAAATGTACACCAAACTCGTAACTCAAATATTCTCCTCCACGATCAGATCGTAGAAACTTTATTTTCTTGTTACGATGATTTTCAACTTCACTCTGAAATTCTTTGAACTTTTCAAATGTTTCAGACTTATGTTTCATTAAGTAGATATACCCATATCTGCTTAAGTCATCTGTGAAGGTGAGAAAATAACGATATCCGCCACGAGCCTCAATATTCATCGGACCACATACATCTGTATGTATGATTTCCAACAAATCTGTTGCTCTCTCCATAGTACAGGAGAACGGTGTTTTAGTCATCTTGCCCATGAGGCATGGTTCGCAAGTACCAAGTGATTCATAATCGAGTGGTTCCAAAAGTCCATCAGTATGGAGTTTCTTCATGCGCTTTACACAGATATGACCTAAACGGCAGTGCCACAAATAAGTTGCACCATCATTATCAACTCTGCATCTTTTGGCTTCAACATTATGAATATGTGTATCACTACTATCGAGATTCAATAAGAATAGACCACTCTTCAAGGGTGCATGACCATAAAAGATATTACTCATATAAATAGAACAACCATTATTCTCTGATTTAAATGAATAACCGTCTCGCATTAAACAAAATCCAGATATAATGTTCATGCTCAACGCTGGCACCAAATAACAATTATTTAGGTCTAATACTAATCCCGAAGGTAGATGTAGAGGTAGCGTGCCGACCGCGATCACATCGACTTTGGAACCGTTTCCCACGCGCATCGTCACCTCGTCCTTAGCCAATCTTCGCTTAATCCGTAGTCCCTGTTTCAAGTTGCAAATATTAGCAACAGAACCAGTATCAAATACCCAGGTGCTACTGCGAGCATTAGTAAGGTACACATCAATAACATGTATATCACATATACCTTTGTTCACCTTGCCATCCTTCTTATCCGCCAAATACTTGGGGCAGTTCCGCTTCTAGTGACCAGTCTGCTTGCAGTAGAAGCACTCAGTTTCAGGCTTAGGTCCAGACTTGGGTTTCTTCTCTTGAGCAGCAACTTGCTTGCCGTTCTTCTTGAAGTTTCCCTTCTTCTTCCCTTTGCCCTTTTTCTTGAAACTAGTGGTCTTGTTGACCATCAACACTTGATGCTCCTTTTTTATTTCTACCTCCGCAGCTTTCAGCATTGCGAAGAGCTCGGGAATAGTCTTATTCATCCCTTGCATATTATAGTTCATCACGAAGCTCTTGTAGCTTGGTGGCAGTGATTGGAGAATTCTGTCAATGACGCAATCATCTGGAAGATTAACTCCCATCTAAATCAAGTGATTATTATACCCAGACATTTTGAGTATATGCTCACTGACAGAACTGTTCTCCTCCATCTTGCAGCTATAGAACTTATTGGAGACTTCATAACTCTCAATCCGGGCATTTGCTTGAAATATTAACTTCAACTCCTGGAACATCTCATATGCTCCATGACGTTCAAAACGTCGTTGAAGTCCCAATTCTAAGCCATAAAGCATGGCACACTGAACTATCGAGTAGTCATCAGCTTCGCTCTGCCAGACGTTCATAACATCTGGTGTTGCTCCAGCAGCAGGCCTGGCACCCAGCGGTGCTTCCAGGACGTAATTCTTCTGTGCAGCAATGAGGATTATCCTCAAGTTACGGACCCAGTCCGTGTAATTGCTACCATCATCTTTCAACTTTGCTTTCTCAAGGAACGCATTAAAATCCAATGGAACAACAGCACGGGTCATCTATCTACAATCAAACATACATAAGCAAGATACTATCAGGTACTGAGTTCATGATAAATTTAAGTTCAATTAGTCAAATTACTTAAAGAACTCCCACTTAGATAGACATCCCTCTAATCCTCTAAGTGATCACGTGATCCAAATCAACTAAACCATGTCCGATCATCACGTGAGATGGAGTAGTTTCATTGGTGAACATCACTATGTTGATCATATCTACTATATGATTCACGCTCGACCTTTCGGTCTCCGTGTTCCGAGGCCATATCTGCATATGCTTGGCTCGTCAAGTATAACCTGAGTATTCTGCGTGTGCAACTGTTTTGCACCCGTTGTATTTGAACGTAGAGCCTATCACACACGATCATCACGTGGTGTCTCAGCACGAAGAACTTTCGCAATGGTGCATACTCAGGGAGAACACTTCTTGATAATTTTAGTGACAGATCATCTTATAATGCTACCGTCAATCAAAGCAAGATAAGATGCATAAAAGATAAACATCACATGCAATCAATATAAGTGATATGATATGGCCATCATCAACTTGTGCTTGTGATCTCCATCTTTGAAGCACCGTCATGATCACCATCGTCACCGGCGCGACACCTTGATCTCCATCGTAGCATCGTTGTCGTCTCACCAATCTTATGCTTCCATGACTATCGCTACCGTTTAGTGATAAAGTAAAGCATTACAGCGCGATTGCATTGCATACAATAAAGCGACAACCATATGGCTCCTGCCAGTAGCCGATAACTCGGTTACAAAACATGATCATCTCATACAATAAAATTTAGCATCATGTCTTGACCATATCACATCACAACATGCCCTGCAAAAACAAGTTAGACGTCCTCTACTTTGTTTGTTGCAAGTTTTACGTGGCTGCTACGGGCTTAAGCAAGAACCAATCTTACCTACGCATCAAGACCACAACGATAGTTTGTCAAGTTGATGCCGTTTTAACCTTCGCAAGGACCGGGCGTAGCCACACTCGGTTCAACTAAAGTTGGAGAAACAGTCACCCGCAAGCCACCTATGTGCAAAGCACGTTGGGAGAACCGGTCTCGCGTAAGCGTACGCGTAATGTCGGTCCGGGCCGCTTCATCCAACAATACCGCCGAACCAAAGTATGACATGCTAGTAGGCAGTATGACTTATATCGCCCACAACTCACTTGTGTTCTACTCGTGCATATAACATCAAACCATAAAACCTAGGCTCTGATGCCCCTGTTGGGGAACGTAGTAATTTCAAAAAAATTCCTACGCACACGCAAGATCATGGTGATGCATAGCAACGAGAGGGGAGAGTGTAATCTACGTACCCTTGTAGATCGACAGCGGAAGCGTTATGACAACGTGGTTGATGTAGTCGTACGTCTTCACGGCCCGACCGATCAAGCATCGAAACTACGGCACCTCCGAGTTTTAGCACACGTTCAGCTCGATGACGATCCTTGGACTCCGATCCAGCAAAGTGTCATGGAAGAGTTCCGTCAGCACGACGGCGTGGTGACGATCTTGATGTACTACTGTCGCAGGGCTTCGCCTAAGCACCACTACAATATTATCGAGGACTATGGTGGCAGGGGGCGCCGCACACGGCTAAGAATATGATCACGTGGATCAACTTGTGTGTTTCTGGGGTGCCCCTGCCTCCGTATATAAAGGTTCAAGAGGAGGAGGCCGGCCGGCCCCTATGACGCGCCAAGGAGGAGTCCTCCTCCTAGTATGAGTAGGACTCCTACTAGGAGGGGGAAAGAAGTGGGGAGGGAGAAGGAAAGGGGGGCGCCACCCCCCCCCCCCTCTCCTAGTCCAATTCGGACCAGGGGGAGGAGGCGCGTGGCCCACCTTTGGCTGCCCCTCTCTCTCCACTAAGGCCCATATGGCCCATTACTTGTCCCGGGGGGTTCCGGTAACCCTCCGGCTTTTCGGTTTTCTCCGAAATCACCCGGAACACTTGCGGTGTCCGAATATAGCCGTCCAATATATCAATCTTTATGTCTCGACCATTTCGAGACTCCTCGTTATGTCCATGATCACATCCGGGACTCCGAACAACCTTCGGTACATCAAAACGTATAAACTCATAATATAACTGTCATCGAAACCTTAAGCGTGCGGACCCTACGGGTTCGAGAACAATGTAGACATGACCGAGACATGTCTCCGGTCAATAACCAATAGCGGGACCTGGATGCCCATATTGGCTCCTACATATTCTACGAAGATCTTTATCGGTCAGACCGCATAACAACATACGTTGTTCCCTTTGTCATCGGTATGTTACTTGCCCGAGATTCGATCGTCGGTATCCAATACCTAGTTCAATCTCGTTACCGGCAAGTCTCTTTACTCGTTTTGTAATACATCATCTCGCAACTAACTCATTAGTTGCATTGCTTGCAAGGCTTAAGTGATGTCTATTACCGAGAGGGCCCAGAGATACCTCTCCGACGATCGGAGTGACAAATCCTAATCTCGAAATACGTCAACCCAACATGTACCTTTGGAGACACATGTAGAGTACCTTTATAATCACCCAGTTACGTTGTGACGTTTGGTAGCACACAAAGTGTTCCTCCGGCACATGGGAGTTACATAATCTCATAGTCATAGGAACATATATAAGTCATGAAGAAAGCAATAGCAACATACTAAACGATCGGATGCTAAGCTAATGGAATGGGTCATGTCAATCAGATCATTCAACTAATGATGTGATCCCGTTAATCAAATGACAACTCTTTGTCAATGGTTAGGAAACATAACCATCTTTGATTAACGAGCTAGTCAAGTAGAGGCATACTAGTGACGCTCTGTTTGTCTATGTATTCACACATGTATTATGTTTCCGGTTAATACAATTCTAGCATGAATAATAAACTTTTATCATGATATAAGGAAATAAATAATAACTTTATTATTGCCTCTAGGGCATATTTCCTTCATCGTCTTCACCGGCTCCACTCTTGGTTATCTCACACCTTTACTTGTGCAAGCCTTTTAGTGTTACTTCCCGTGCTTGCTTGTGTGCTTGTTGTTATTGCATCATATAGGTTGCTCACCTAGTTGCACATCTAGACAACCTACTTTGATGCAAACTTTAATTTGGTAAAGAAAGGCTAAAAATTGTTAGTTGCCTATTCACCCCCCCCCCCCCTCTAGTCAACCATATCGATCTTTTCACCGCGGTCAACTTAATTTATGACGACCTCCCACCTCGGGCCCATGCGTCAGCGATGGCGGTCGGCCTTTTTTAATCCAAGTGTGTGAGGGGTGGGGGTCCTCATCTGCTCCAAAAGCCCCCCGTTCCCATTTCGCCACCCTCTGCTCCCCCCCGATGGGTTTCTTCTTTGGCAAAGGGAAGGGCAAAGACCCTGCCACCCCCCCTCCCCCCTCCTGCTCCCGTCGGCGTCTTCCTGCCGGCCGAGGCAGCGCATGAGCATCCCAGCGCGTGGAGAAATGCTCGAACACAACGCCGAGGAGGAGCGCCGCGAGGCAAAGGAGGACGCGTGCCTTGCCCAGCAGGCGGCGGCACAGCCCCGCCGAACGACATCGCTAGGCTCTGGAACACGGTGTTCCCGTGGGCTGTCCCGGCGCCGACACTGATCGACCTCACCGACCCCGACGTCGACGAGGGCGACGCCTAGGGCAGCTCGCCCCCTCGTAGTTTAGTTTTAATTAATGTTTTTAGTTAATGTAATGTGGATGCGAGGACTCTTGCCAGCCTTTGTGGCTGGTATTAATGTTTTTCTATTTTTGAAATATGTGTGGTCTATTTTTTTCGTGCGAACAAAAAAAGGATCGAATTAGCGTTGGGCGCATGCGCCGACTCAAACACGGAAGCGGACATGGATGTCCGCCAGACCGACCCAAACGGACAAAGGCGAACAAAATTGTGTTTCATTTTAGGTTGATGCGTTGGAGTTGCTCTAAATGTTCATGAATTTAGAATTTATCGTTTATTGAACGCCTGCCACGAGACATAGCGGTGGACAAAATTTCTGTTCTAATCTTTTGTGCTAAAAAAAATAACTTTGTTAGCAAAGAAATTTCAAACCTGACCTTTTTCGGTCACACCAACATCCTTGACGTTTGGCTTGCTTTGAAGACGCCAGGCTTTGCGGCATTTGGCCCTAGCCCACACTAACTTAGGTGGCGCTGAAGTGGCACAGTCAGACGCCATGTGTCTTGCGTTCGGGCAAATGCCATAGAGCGTGGCGTTTTGAGCCTATCCACTATGAGTAGACAAGAAAATCATGTGGAACCTGTTTGATTAGTGTAGTTGATTAGTGTAGTTGTTTAATCAATGAGGAGGCAGAAAGCCAAAGTATCACGTCAGCAGGCAATTTACGGTTTCTTAGAAAGACGTGCGGTTTGGATGGATTAATCTCTTGTTAAGTGGCCGTGTACCTAAACTTGTTTAGGACATATCCAATAGATCCGTAAATCTCCTGCTACCATCCGGACCGTGAAGGCAATTCAACGCCGATTTGTATCGGTCTACGGCATAGTCTGAACACGATTTCTTCCATAAACCAGAGACAAAAATGAGGTAGGTTTATGAAAGTTCGGACAGATCTCAAACCCGTTGTTGACAGCTCTTGCCCACCAGAAACATCTCCCGCCTCCCGCGCGTTTTCAATCAGCGCCGCTTCAGAGGGTCAGCGCCCGCATTCATGCCCAGCCAGAACGGATCTAACCGCTCACTGGCACCAGCATTGAAGCGGCGCGCCGACCGAGAGAGCGCCACCCACGCCACATCCCATTATAGGCAACTGTCGCGCGTTCAAAAGACACAATGGCTGCCCGTTCGTCTGTCTGCCGTCCATTGATGACACGCGGTTGCCGAGGCGTCTCCTCCGACGTCACCTGTCCGTCCCTCTGCCGTCCACCGGTGCTATATAAATCGATGCCCCGGTCATAGCCACAGTCATCCCTCTCCGCACCACTCCCCGCCATGGACCCTCCCCATCCACCCTCCCCCCCTCCTCCCCCGCGCAGCCAAAGTTCTCTGGGACGGGCTGATGTCGGAGTAGAAGAAGGCCATGGCCGCCATTACTACCGACTGGCAGGTCGGCAGGCAGCTGGAGGACGCCACCTCCGACGAGCCAGCGCCACCCTCCTCTTCCTCCGCGGCACCCTCCTCATCCACTCCATCCTCACCGGTGCATTGCATCATGACCATCGGCAAGGCCCGTGCGCACTATATGGACATGATGTAGGAGGAGCGGGAGGACTAGTTTCGAAAGACGCAGGCCGATGCCAACTACAACCACAACCTTCTCTAGAAGCATCTGTAGGCGGAGGAGTAGGTCACCGCCGGTAGGGCCGCCAGGCCGAATAAAGACCTGGCGGAGCAGGAAGCGCTGCTCGAATCCTACCGCTCCGCCCGCGAGAGACACCTCGCCCGCTGGCGGTATCGGCAACGAGTGGCGGAAGTGGCGGCCGCCGCCAAGGAGTGCGGCGACGAGGCGGGCAAGGCGTTGTTCGGTGACACCAACAACGAGGAGGCCGCGGTCCGGCGCCACGACCACGAACAAGCCAACACATCTGTGGGCGCCGCCCGTGTAACCATATAATATGTTTGGATGATTTCATAAGTTCTACAATACTTCTTTTTTTGCTAAATAAAAGCCTACTACTAATTCTTTATAGTTTCCTATAAAATTAATTAACCTACTACAATTATTGATGGAAGCAAGTCCATTATTAATTCATGCATGTAGCATAGTTTGTACGTGAAGCGTAGCTCCGAAACGCCAATATATGTGCTTTTCTTATTTACTCATAACTAGCAAAAGGGCCTGTGCGTTGCAATGGGAGATTTTTTTTCATAATCTTCAATGGCTATGACCATATTTTGTTGCATCATCGAGATACAATATCACTCTCAATTTTGTGAAATTATGAACAATTTTTGACATCATGAACATTTTTTTAAACTTGTGCACACATTTTAAATCATGAACATTTTTCAAATGAACACTTTTACAATTTTTCGAACAATTTCTAAAATAAAGAACATATTTTGAATTCATAAACGTTTTATACTATTTGCAAAAAATTGTGAACATATTTTATTTTATTTTTCTATTTTATGTACAAATGGACGAACCAAACGACGGACGAAAATCTGATAATAAGTGACGTGCGAAAAATGGGAGTAAGAAACATCCATGCCTTTAATAGAAAAGGAGAAGTACAAATTAATTTTGCACATAAAAATAATTAACATGCAAGCTAATATCATATTTAGAATCTACAATTTTTTCTGAGCTATTTTTATAAATAGCGTGCTAAATTTAGAGCTTGGGTTTGAAAGACATGAATATCTTAAGAATACTTGAATCTGCACACAAAAACTTTAAAGAAAATATTTTGGTTGTAACTATACTGTGTAGACCATCTGTTAAGTGACACTTGGCAAGCTAGCTCTAAAATTTGATGGACATTTTTGTCAGATTCACGAATTTGTTTCGAATACACGATTATTTTTTCAAAATCATGAACATGGTTTTATTATCGGATATATTTTTCCAAATTGTGATTTTTTTAATTTAAGAACAATTTTGTAAAATTACTAATATTTTTAAATTACTAATATTTTGAAACTGTGTAAATTTTATGATTTCCCAAATATTTTTTTAATTAGAAAATATTTTATAATTTCTCGAACATGTTTTTCAAAATTCGCAACATTTTGAAATTTGGAGAAGGGAAAAACAAAATAAGAAATGAAAAAAACAAACAGACCAAAGATGAAAAAAAAAACAGGGGCGTCGTGCCTGCGGGCTGGCCCATGAACGCGCATTGGCGGAGGGGGGGTGCGTGACAAAAATTGAGGGGAAATTTGCCAAGCCTAGGGGTTGAACCCCAGTCTCAGGGTGGAAAGAGACAAGCTCCAGCCACTGGGCTATCGATGTCTGTGTGAATTATTTGTGGTATCTTCTCTATAAGAGCACTAATCGCAGCGAAGACTTTGGAAATACCGGATAGTTTTTCGACTTACGGGTGGCATTGGTGGGTAATTTTTGTCAACTTATAAGGTAAATTACATGACGTACCACCAGAAGCAATAGGTGCTTTATTAGTAGGTACTAGCAAAAGAGCCCGTGCGTTGCAACGGGAGATTTTTTTTCATAATCTTCAATGGCCATAGCCACATTTTGTTGCATCATCGAGATACACTATCACTCTCAATTTCGTAAAAATCATGATCATTTTTTAAAACTCGTGCACATATTTGAAATCATCAACATTTTTAAATTTGTGAACACTTTTTCAAAATTTTGAACATTTTATAAAATTAAAAATATTTTTTGAATTCATGAACATTTTATACTATTTGCAAACAGTTTTTAAAATTATGAACATATTTTATTTTATTTTTTATTTTATGTGCAAATGGACGAACAAATGATGAATGAAAATCTGGTAATAAGGGACGTATAAAAAAAGGAGTAAGAAACATTCGTGTCTTTAATAAAAAAGGAAAGTACTAATTAAGGGTGCAACATAAAAATAATTTTAAAAATAATTAACATGGAAGATAACATTATATTTAGAATCTGCAAAATTTTCTGGGCGATTTTCATATCTAGCATGCTAAATTTGAAGTTCGGGTTTGAAAGATATAAATATTTTAAAAAATACTTGAATTTGCAAAAAAAGAATTAAAAGAGAATATTTTGACCGTATTGTACCTTGTAGACCATCTGTTAAGCGACACTTGGCGAAATAGCTCTATACTACGCCAACTGAAATTCACGAAAAAAAAGCTACAAAAATGAGGATGACCAGGTTTCAAACCCAGGTCTCCTTTTTTGAGCATCAGTACAGACACAAGCGCTCATATACACGCGCATACACTCACCCCCTATGAACGCACACACGCACACCCTACCCCTATGAGCACCTCCGAAAGACTGAGCCGGCATATCATCTTGAGATTTACGAAGTCACCGTAAGCGCCTCGTCGTCGACGGGAACGTCTCCTCCCACTGAAAGCGTATCGCCGGAAATCCTGAAATAAATTCAGAAATAATGCGAGCACCAGGATTTGAACCCTGGTGGGTTGGGAATACCACTATCCACCTAACCAACTCAACCACAGGTTGATTCGCCGAACCCGGGTCTCCTGGTTGGTGGAGAAACACCCAGGCAGCAGGCTGGTTTGTTGGCTTGTATTGTGTAAGAGCGTTTCCTTAAATGAACCAAGAGCTATCAATGGCGAGTTAAGAAATAGAAAACGAATCATTTTCTCACTTATGGATGGCATTGGTGGGTAATTTCAAATACCAAGATGCATGGCGTCTAGCCGTGCCACTTCAGCGCCAGCTAGGATAGTGTGGGTCAGGACCAAATGCCACAAATTTGGCGTCTCTAATGCAAGTCAAACGTCAAAGATGTTGGCGTGATAAAAAAGGTTAGATCTGAAATTTCTTTGCAAACAAGGTTAATTTCTGATTTTGTTAGCACAAAAGGTTAGAACAGAGATTTTGTCCTATAGCGGTGCCCCTTTATTATTGATGCAAACCTTGTTGCGTCACCCGTTACGTGGTCTGCTTGAACCTGGGTGGCCCGACAGCCGTGTCCAAATAAGAGACGACGGAGTCAAGGGATCACACGGCCTGAAGTACAACTTTGGAATTGTACTACTTGAGCTAAGAACGGATCTGGGTTCTGACTATTCTCGTGGTCACAGCGTCGACCGCCCGGACATACAAAATTCTGCTACTCGTTGTGTGTCCACGATGTCCTCATACAAAATTACAAATCATGCACGGTCAAACAACTCGTTGACAATTTGGCCTTCCATGAGTTTTCCTGTCGGTTCCTTCTAAAGAACTACTACTCCGCAGTCTAAAACAAATCTACGCAAGAAAGGACGACTAGGGTTTCTACCTCCCGTCAGCGGCGCCGCTAATCTATCACATCTTTTATGACCTTAGGGCCATGGGTACATGGTGGATTTTGATGCTTGCCGGCAGGAGGATTTCGTTTTTAGAGGTGTTTCTTCGGATTGTTTGAATAAGGGATTTATACCAAACCTGTATCCACTAATCACGTTTAGGATTCTAACCACCTAAAACTATGTTTGGTTGGTCCACCAAATCTCGGGATAAGGAAAACTTGGTTTCCCATACAAACCAGTTTAGTTTATCGTTCGTTTCAATCGCAGACTCTAGCTTCCATGAAACCTACGCCAAGTGGGTAGCGCTGAGTATGTCTACTAATGCGGCAAGGAAAGGCCCGCTTCAGGTGTTGTGGCTGCTGCTCGTCAGTGAGGACGACATCGGCGTTTCTCCTATGACCGTGGGCGTGCTCGACACTGCTGCGGCCGCCATGTATGTGAGGAGATGTAGATGGCTTTCCTGGACACAGCGGCGCGCAACGTCCAGTACAGCATGGTCAGCCGATTGAAGGTGCTGGTGTGAGTGCCCCAGCTGCTGCTCCCTCGATCGTCGACGATGTAGTGCAAATCCCGCACGTTGGTGCTGCCGGTGAGCCCACCATTCTTACCGTCAGTGAAGTAGTGGCTGGGGCAGGCCACGGCCTGACCTCCTCAAGGAGCAGCTACTCGATCTCTGTCCCGTACTCGTGCCGTTCAGCCTGGATAACACCTACCTCGCCGCAGCCGGCCTCCGGCGCGGTCTTTTGCGCCGCGTAGATCAGCTAATGAAACGACCGGCGTGCGACACACACATATATGGAATCACATCACAACCTCGCAGGCCGATGGATTATAGCACGGTGGGGTTGATGGCAGTGGTGACGCCGCCGAAGACGAAGTTGTGGCCGCCGGCAAACCCGGCGTCCCGGCCTGGTCGGACGCGAGGAACAGCGCGGCTTCCGTCACGTCGACCGCGCGTAGCACCTTCCCACGCAACACATTGTGCGTCTCCGTCATTGCCTCCATCTCCTCGATGCTCAAGGCCACGACGGTGCAGCTCAGTGGCGTACGTGGCGCCCCAGCTCACCGTGGCCGCACGCAGCGCGCCCAACAACGGCGAGCAATTTGATGGACATGACGTGGTCGAGCGCCCAGCTCCATGTCCGTGAAAGGCCCGTCAGGAGCAGCACAAACTGTGCCGTGGCCGCTGTGCTGGGCACGGTGCCTCCCCTGTTGCCTCTCATGTGAACCGTTTGGAATATTTCTCAAGGTTGAGGATGACCCAAAAGAGACGCCAAACAAAGTATTCTATAAATCAGTTTTAATAAAACAACAACTTAAAACTGGTTTTCCTAAAAATACTCTTAAAACTGATTTTACTAAAACTTGTTTCAAATACTAGTTATCCAAACAACCACTTCATGTTTTGTTAGGGTGTGCGTCCTTCTTAAAAAGACAAGGTGATGTCAGCTTTTTGAAGATGAAATAAATTTCTTCCCGCCTAGCCCCGTCTTGATGGTGCGTCTAACATCATAGGGCATGTGGAGGTGTGTCTCCGGCGGATCTCGCAAGATTAGGTCGGTAGTTTTCTTTGATGGATCCGCTTGGATCCGGTCTTTGTTCCTCTTTGTTCATGTGTCTATAGGTTGTATCCTTGCGATCTAAACTTCTCTTCATCGGCGGAGGTGATGTTCTGGTGCTTGGTCCTATGGGGTCTTAACACGATGACTTTCCGACTGTCTACTACAATAAATTCTGCTCTGCTCCAATGAGGGAGGGGGATGACGGAGGGCGCGTCTTCGACTCGTTTCAGTGCTTATAATCGTCGTTAGGTGGTCGACGAATGTATTCTTATTATTTCTGATGTTCGTTGTACTATCATGATTGAAAATAAATAGATCAAAAGTCTCTCCCCGAAAAAAATATGCAGTCTGCTAGCGAGAAAATGGTACTCAAAAACAATTTTATATTGTGCAGCGGAGGGAGTAGCTTCTTAACAAAAAAAGCAACATCCGAGCATCCCTAACACTAATAACTCACAAATTTTCTCAGGCATTCGTCTATGAACAGAAAGGACCAATCCACAAGCACGAATACGGAAGGCCGTCATTCAACATTGCCCGCATATATTTCAAGCCGGATTTCAATTAACCAGACAAAATGGATGCAAAACGGCAGATTTCATCAAAATTCAAATAGAAAATAACACAAATCATCTGTACATAGCAATCAAATAAATCTAGTACAATAATAGTTCAAATTCAACAAAACTAACCGGATGTTCAACAAGTTTTTCATGAACGGATCATGTTGCCCCATACATACACTGTCTCTTCAACTTCATCCAACAGTATATGTGCATAAAATGGTCGTCTCTCTGTCGTGTCATACAACACGGCAGCGCGTGCGGGGTTACATAATGTGTAGACCAACATTAAATGAATGATTTAATCAATAAGTTGAGCAAGCAGAATCAAAACTTACGATCTCCTCCTCCGCAGAGCGCAATGGTCACCTTGCCTCCAGCGGACCAACCGCGTCACAAAACTTGGTGACGGAGGTCTGGATGGCGTATCACCGATACAATAACGACCTCACATTTGCATTGTTGGATGATGTGCATGGCGTAGGGTGCAATGTGCTTTCGAACGTGAAACGAATTATGCACGTGCTGCCAGAAGATCCCGTCTACTCCTACCTACGGAATCCACGGATACGGTCAACCATGCATCGCACAACAACTCATTTTTCATGGTCGAGTACCCTGCCCTCCTTCATACTCTAAAAAATGACATGATGTTCGAACATAAGCTCAATGGCATTTGATCGAACACCTATCCGGTGTGGTGTCCGCCATGGACAACGTCGATCATGGTGGGTAGGTGGCTGGGGGGGGGGGGGGAGTGTACCTGCCTACGTACGGGTCCTGGATGGACGACGCCGTCGTAAAAGGAGAGCCGACGTGTCAGTGTTGGTTGCGGAGGTTCGGCAATGCATGTGTGCCAGCTGGAGAGGTACAACAAGGACGTCGTCGGAGGAGGGTGTAGATGCAAAGTAAAAGAGAGAAGGGATGAAATGGGAGAAAATATGACCGGATGGGAATTTAATGGGCCTGGGGTGTCGAAGTCTTACGTGCCTGATTTCCGGACTTACATAAAACCCCCAACTTTGCTTCCATTGACAAGAAAAAGTGTGTTCGGATCGTTTGACGGACTGATACAAGTCTGTCTTGAATGACATACCACATGTATGCAGATGGTTTATGAGTCCGCGTTGATGTGCCAGGGAAGACATCAAAATACAACTACTGGAGAAACAGTTGTTTAAGAGCAGGTAGTCGAGCTACGGAAGAAGGGAAGGCAGTTCTGCTGCACTGCGTGGAATGTTCGTTCGTCTTTGCCCTTTGAAGCCCTGACCACCGCCCAGGACAACTAATTTCCTAGTTTATCAAATATCAATCATGGAGCAATAAGACCGCTACTTGCGTCTGCATACGCATGTGCACCCAATGTGTCGACACACATCGCGCGGGTCACGGAACCTGCATATAAAACAAGATCCTACCCAGCAGCTCGTCGCACACAAACTAAGAGCCATAGTTCCCATCTCATAATTTTCAGTCATACCAAACTTTGTCGAATTTGTGGACACCGTAGTGCAGCACAGTAGCAGGCAATGGAGACCGGCACAAAGCCTCACTTTGTGCTCGTCCCATGGATAGGAAGCATCAGCCACATCGTCCCCATGACGGACATCGGCTGCCTTCTCGCCTCCCATGGAGCGTCGGTTGCCATCATCACGACGCCCGCCAACGCGTCCCTTATCCAGAGCCGCGTCGACCGTATCACCCCGAGCGGCGCGGTGATCGCGGTCACCACGATCCCCTTCCCGGCCGCCGAAGCCGGTCTGCCCGAGGGGTGCGAGAGGCTGGACCTGATCACGTCCCCCGCCATGGTGCCCGGCTACTTCAAAGCCAACAAGAAGTTCGGCGAGGCGGTGGTGCAGTACTGCCTTCGGGACGCGCCACGCCGGCCGAGCTGCATCGTCGCCGGGATGTGCCACACGTGGACGCTGCCCATGGCGCGAGACCTCGGCGTGCCCTGCTACATCTTCCACGGCTTTGGTGCGTTCGCCTTGCTGTGCATCGAGCACCTCTACAGACAAGGTCGGCACGAGGCGATTGCGTCCGCGGACGAGCTCGTCGACATCTCGGTCCTGCAGCCGTTTGAGTGCAAGATCCTCGGCAGGCAGCTGCCGCCGCATTTCTTGCCATCCACGTCCATGGGGAGCGGGGTGATGCAGGAGGTCCGGGAGTTCGACATGGCCGTGGACGGCGTCGTGGTGAACAGCTTCGACGAGCTGGAGCACGGCTCCGCGGCGCTTCTCGCGGCAGCCGCAGGCAGGAAAGTTCTCGCCGTGGGGCCGGTCTCTCTGTGCTGCGCACCTAGTCTCGACCCGCAGAGCGATGACGCGAGGCGGTGCATGTCGTGGCTGGACGGCAAGAAGGCCAAGTCCGTGGTGTACGTGAGCTTCGGCAGCGCCGGGTGCATGCCGCCCGCGCAGCTCATGCAGCTCGGCATGGCCCTGGTCTCGTGCCGCTGGCCTGTCATGTGGGTTATCAGAGGCGCTGACTCGTTGCCCGACGACGTGAAGGTGTGGCTACGTGAGAACACCGCCGGCGACGGCGACCCGGACAGCAAGTGCCTGGTAGTGCGCGGGTGGGCGCCGCAGGTGGCCATCCTGGCGCACCCGGCGGTGGGCGGATTCATGACGCACTGTGGGTGGGGCTCGACCCTGGAGAGCGTCGCCGCCGGCATGCCCATGGTCACCTGGCCTCTGTTCGCCGAGCAATTCGTCAACGAGAAGCTGATCGTGGACGTGCTTGGCATCGGGGTGTCCGTCGGCGTGACAAGGCCAACGGCGAACGTCCTGACCGCTGGCAAACATGGCAGCGGAGAGGCGAAGGCGGAGGTGGGGGCGGAGCAAGTCAACAACGCTCTGGAGAAGCTGATGGATGGAGGGGATGAAGGGGAGGACATGAGGAGGAAGGCTCTGGCATGTAAAGCGAAAGCAAACGCTTCTCTGAAGGAAGGTGGGTCGTCGTACAACAATTTAGAGGAATTGATTCAGTCTTGTGTCTGAAAATTCGACTGGGCAGTCTTAGCTAATGGGATGAGAATATAATTTCTTTGTGTCGATTGTTCCTGCAGTATAAGCCAAAATGCCAATAAAGGACTGAAGTTTCTAACCCTACTTTCACCTCTTGACTTTCTACCAAACCCACAGCAGTTGGTATTCAGTGTTTAACGGAAATCCCTCCTTCGCCCAGAGCGAACATACCTGAACAAGTGTCTGAAGTCCGACCCACTCTCACACTAAACGTAGGGGCGCAGGCAGATCGAAGCAAATCACCCGTGAAAATATAATAGCAAGTGAGGAAAATACTCGATATCGAAATTTGTATGTGGCCCAGTCATTTTACGAGAAGTGCCACATTTATATTAATAACATCAGTATATTACAGCAAATGTAGCATCTCTCTCAAGAAATCTAAAGAGATAGCACACCAAGAGAAAGTACATGAAACACTTCCAACAAAGGAAATATGCAGAAAAATCCTTCTTCATTCCTGCAACCACCAACACATTGACCAAAAACTTCGACCACCGCCATCGCCGGAGGGTCCGCCGGAAAGGAGAAGAAACGGTTTCCACGAAGCCAAAATAAAAAAGAAAGCCATAGCAACAAAGCTGCATTGTGAGTCTCTGAACAGGCGCCACCACGAACAGCGCCGCACTTGTTGTGGTGGGTTGTCGACCGAAGCAAATCTTCACCCCTCTTGGATCGCGACCCTAAAGGTCTCGAATGGCGATGCCGTCAAGAGACTTCAGAAACGTCAACCATCTTCTGTCGCCCAAGAAACTCTTGGTGCACCATCGCTAGAATGTGACCGACATTACAGTCAGGAATCGAGCCAAGTTTCATGCATAGAGGGGGCGAGTTTGCTCATGAAGGCGGCAAAGCTCTCATGACGTGAGAAAATCTGGCTACGACAGCCACTATCAGCGAAGAAGAAGGACTTCGCTGAGGGGGGAGGGGGTCTAGCCCGCCTCCCTACCCTTAAATTCATGGGCGGTTTCTGTCGTGTGTCCTCCATGGCTCTAGTTGGGCAAGTCATATAGTGAGTACCATCATAAACCATCATGTTATTCTCTATAACATATCTTTGGTGTTCTGCTTATCCATGATTAACAACCAAGCAAAAACTTTAATGTTGAGAATGCAACCACTCTTCTAGATTCAATTAAGCGAGGGATTGGAAACAATAGATTGGTGTATCAACATATAATAGCTCTTGGCTCTGTAAACACCATCACCTTGCTTCCAATGACATTTATCAGTCTAATTAATGCAAACTATGATCCAATACTAGAATTTTATAGAGAACAGAATTCGGCAAAAGGCTATTTAGATAGAGGCAAATGAAACAAAATGGTTCTGTCCTCACAGTCAAACACCTCCTCAACAGAGAAAGATCCATCCACAACATATGAAAAAAAGAAAGTCTTTTAAACCTCTCTTGGAGTGGAATATCATGCTCCCACAATTTCCAACAACTTGGCCAGAATAGGACAGAATCCCCTTGGTGAACTTCCCTTTTGATTTTATTTTTATTTTTTGCTTTCATTTATATTCCTTTTTTGTATTTCCTCCCTTTTCCATTTGTTTTATAAAGGAAAGAAATTATTTGACAAATACAAGAATACTTTGCTTAAAGACATGAACCATTTTAAAATTATAAAAATACTTTAAAAATCGACAACCACTTTTTGATAATACGAACATTTAGTAAAATAAAAGGTGTGAGAACTTTTCAAATTACATTTTATAAAATACATGATTATTTGGAGATTTTAAATATATATATATATATTGTGAAAATAGAAAAAAATTACAGGAACCTTTTCCAAAATAAGTGAACACATTTTAAAAAATACACAAAACATATTTTACAAGTACAAGAAATTTATTGATTGATTGATATTTTTTATAACACACAAATATTTTAGTTCTTTCATTATTGAATTGATTATAATTTTTATATATTTTTAGCAAAAAATTCAAAAAAAATGCTTGTGGGTGCCAACCGAAAGTTTCATGGCCTTGAGTCATGCGGGCGATGAGGTTGGTCATCGGCATGAAAGTTGATTTAACTGGCTACCCCCTCCGGATAATCGTGTAAAATTAATGTTGATGCTTCACTTGCAAGAGCAGGAGGCTTTGGGGTTGTAAATGCAATATGTTGTGACCAAACATGTACCTTCCATGGGGCTCATTTGTTGTTTTCATGAACATAGATGATCCAACAATTCTTGAAACTTTGGCTATCACGGAGGCCTTGGCTTTGGTCAGACCTATATATACAACGGATTTTCGTGGCATCTGATTGCAAGGTCATCGTCGAAGCTATAAAAGAAGGCGACGCTGGAACTTATGGAGTTGTGGTGCATGAAATAACAGAACGATCCTCTACTTTTAATTCTTGTAATTTTAGCCATTAGTTTATAACCTCGAACACCGAGGCTCACAATCTTGCAAAGCATGCACTGTCATTGGGAGTTGGCCGCCATGCTTGTTTAGGAAATTCGGCGGTCTGCTTTTCATCTGTGTAAACATTATGACGACCTAATAAAGATTTTCCATATTGCCACAAAAATGTTGATGCAATTGGCGAAAGGTCATATAGAGTGCATGTTTCTTCACGCGAGTGCAGTAGAACCCTAGATCTGTTCCTCCCATGGTCGTCACAACTTTTTGTTTCCGCCACTTGTAGAAGGTTGACTTGTCCAACAGAGCAGGCTCCCTTGTTGGTCTATATTTGTGTCATTTTATGGTTGGCATAGTTGTGGCTTTTGGGAGCTGGCGCCAATTTGGTGTATTAAGTGCCCGTTTAAGGCCATTTCGCAAAGCAGCGCACACCCCCTCCCTTCATTCGACTCTAAATGGGCCGACCCATGGAGCACACAAGAGAGAAGATTCCTCCTGGGTTTTGTGAAGCTTTCCAGTCCAGTTTTAGGATGCTTTGGGCCTGTTTTTTATTTGTTTTGTAGACTAGTTTTTTATTTAGTTTTATTTAGTTTCCTTTATTCTTGTTTTTCTTTCTTTTTCTTTTCCTTTTCATTTTAGCTGTGCAGACTTTTTTTAATTTTAAAATTTTCCTCAAAATTATTATTTTCCAAATTCATGTTTTTTTAAACACAAGAACCTTTTTTCAATCCCGTGTATTTTTTAAAATGTATGAATATATTCAAATTCATAATTTTTTCCTAAATTTGTGTTCTTTTTCAAAATCCGCAATCTTTTTCAAGTTTGTGAACAATTTTTCAAATCGGTGAGCTATCTCCAAATCCACAAACTTTTTTCAAATCCATGAACTTCTTTGTCAAGATGTACCTTTCAAATGTGATTTTTTTTTCAAAATCTGCATTTTTTTCTTCAAATTCATGAACATTTTTTTCAAAATCATTGAGCTTTTTTTCTAATCCTCAAACTTTTTTTGGAAATTGATGAATTTTTTTCAGATGCTCAAACCTTTTTATCAAATCTTCGAGTCACTTTCAAAGTTGTGTTTTCTTCTCAAAATCATGATCTTTTTTGAATTCATGAACTTTTTAATTTATGAACTTTTTTCAAATCCATGAACTTGTTTGAATTCATGTTTTTCTCATATTTTTGCCATTTTTGTTGGATTCTTTTTTAGAAGTCAATGGTTGACCATTCAAGTGGTCAACTATTGACCAAGCGAACCAGGTGCGTCCTGGCGAGCGACCGCGTCACCGCATGATGGGTCGGCTTATATATGTGGGCGTGTGGGCGCCAGAACCCCTAACAGACGCAGAAGGCGCCGATTAGGAGGTCTCCTTTTAGCACACCTCTGATGGAGAGTGGGCTTGGTTGTGTGTGTTTCGATATTTGAGAATGGGCTTGACACTTGTTGTATACTTGCAGCTGGGGCGAGCCATTGGTGCGCCACCTGAAAGGGAGTTTGGCTGTGCCTGGTAGGTGGCTGCAACTTTCATTTGCCTTTTGTGGTCTGGATAACACTTGTACTGGTAACTATTGCTAAACTGATGAAAGCATGTAAATTTATTAGCTTGGTACAACACATACATCCTTTTCACTTCTCTTTTCTGATCTGGATAGCACATGCCAATGGATAGCAATAAATAAAATAACACTAGGAGGAGCATGCTGTTGCTTCTTTGAAGAGAAAGATACAACACATAAGTTGTTGGGGAACGTAGTATTTCAAAAAAATTCCTACGATGACACAAGATCTATCTAGGAGATGCATAGCAACGAGAGGGGGAGAGTATGTCTACGTACCCTCGTAGACCGGAAGCGGAAGCGTTATGAAACACGGTTGATGTAGTCGAACGTCTTCGTGATCCAATCGATCAAGTACCGAACGCACGGCACCTTCGCGATCTGCACACATTCAGCTCGGTGACGTCCCTCGTACTCTTGATCAAGTTGAGGCCGAGGGAGAGTTTCGTCAGCATGACGGCGTGATGACGGTGATGATGAAGTTACCGATGCAGGGCTTCGCCTAAGCACTACAACGATATGACCGAGGTGGAATTCTGTGGAGGAGGGCACCGCACACAGTTAAAACAATCAACTTGTGTGTCTATGGGGTGCCCCCTCCCCCGTATATAAAGGGGTGGAGGAGGGGGCCGACCGGCCACCTTGGGCACGCCCCCAAGGGGGGAATCCTACTCCTACTAGGAGTAGGTTCCCCCCTTTCCTAGTCCTAATAGGAGGGGGAGGAAGGGAGAGAGGGGAGGAAGGAAAGGGGGCCCGACCCCCCTCCAAATTCGTATTGGGCTTGGGGGCGCCCCTCCTCTTGGCCTTCTCCTCTCTCTTCCACTAAAGCCCATGTAGGCTCCTTAAGCCCCCGGGGGGTTCTGGTAGCCTCCCGGTACTCCAGTAAATGCCCGAACTCATCCGAAACCATTCTAGTGTCCAAACATAACCTTCCAATATGTCAATCTTCATGTCTCGGCCATTTCAGGACTGCTCGTCATGTCCGTGATCACATCCGGGACTCCGAACTACCTTCGGTACATCAAAACACATAAACTCATAATACCGATCGTCATCGAACGTTAAGCATGCAGACTCTACGGACCAAGAACTATGTAGACATGACCGAGAATCATCTCCGGTCAATAACCAATAGCGGAACCTGGATGCTCATATTGGTTCCTACATATTCTACGAAGATCTTTATCGGTCAAACTGCATAACAACATACGTTGCTCCCTTTGTCATCGATATGTTACTTGCCCGAGATTCGATCGTCGGTATCTCAATACCTAGTTCAATCTTGTTACCGGCAAGTCTCTTTACGCATTCCGTAATGCATCATCCCGCAACTAACTCATTAGTCACATTGCTTGCAAGGCTTATAGTGATGTGCATTGCCGAGAGGGCCCAAAGATACCTCTCCGATACACGGAGTGACAAATCCTAATCTCGATCTATGCCAACTCAACAAACACCATCAGAGACACCTGTAGAGCATCTTTATAGTCACCCAGTTACGTTGTGACGTTTGATAGCACACTAAGTGTTCCTCCGGTATTTGGGAGTTGCATAATCTCATAGTCATAGGAACATGTATAAGTTATGAAGAAAGCAATAGCAATAAACTAAGCGATCATAGTGCTAAGCTAACAGATGGGTCAAGTTAATCACATCATTCTCTAATGATGTCATCTCGTTCATCAAATGACAACTCATGTCTATGGTTAGGAAACTTAACCATCTTTGATTAACGAGCTAGTCAAGTAGAGGCATGCTAGTGACACTCTGTTTGTCTATGTATTCACACATGTACTAAGTTTCCGGTTAATACAATTCTAGCATGAAAAATAAACATTTATCATGATATAAGGAAATATAAATAACAACTTTATTATTGCCTCTAGGGCATATTTCCTTAAGTCTCCCACTTGCACTAGTCAATAATCTAGATTACATAGTAATGATTCTAACACCCATGGAATCTGGGTGCTGATCATGTTTTGCTCGTGAGAGAGGCTTAGTCAACGGGTTTGCAACATTATGATCTGTATGTATCTGGGAAATCTCTATGTCTCCCTCCTTGACTTGATCGCAGATGGAATTGAAGCGTCTCTTGAGGTGTTTGGTTCTCTTGTGAAATCCGGATTCCTTTGCCAAGGCAATTGCACCAGTATTGTCACAAAATATTTTCATGAGACCCGATGCAATAGGTATGACACCTAGATCGGATATGAACTCCTTCATCCAGACTCCTTCATTTGCTACTTCCGAAGAAGCTATGTATTCCGCTTCACACGTATATCCCGCCACGATGCTTTGCTTAGAACTGCACCAACTGACAGTTCCACCATTCAATAAAAATATGTATCCGGTTTGTGACTTAGAGTCATCCGGATCAGTGTCAAAGCTTGCATCGATGTAACCATTTACGATGAGCTCTTTGTCACCTTCATAAACGAGAAACATATCCTTAGTCCTTTTTAGGTATTTCAGGATATTCTTGACCGATGTCCAGTGATCCACTCCTGGATTACTTTGGTACCTCCCTGCTAAACTAATAACAAGGCAAACATTAGGTTTGATACACATCATTGCATACATGATAGAACCTATGGTTGAAGCATAGGGAATGACTTTCATTTTCTCTCTATCTTCTGTAGTGGTCGGGCATTGAGTCTGACTCAACTTCACACCTTGTAACACGGGCAAGAACCCTTTCTTTGCTTGACCCATGTTGAACTTCTTCAAAACTTTATCAAGGTATGTGCTTTGTGAAAGTCCAATTAAGCGTCTTGATCTATCTCTATAGATCTTGATGCCCAATATATAAGCAGCTTCACCAAGGTCTTTCATTGAAAAATTCTTATTCAAGTATCCTTTTATGCTATTTAGAAATTCAGTATCATTTTCGATCAACAATATGGCATCCACATATAATATCTGAAATGCTACAGAGCTCACACTCACTTTCTTGTAAATAAAGGCTTCTCCAAAAGTCTGTATAAAACCATATGCTTTGATCACACTATCAAAGCGTATATTCCAACTCCGAGATGCTTGCACCAGTCCATAAATGGATTGCTGGAGCTTACACACTTTGTTAGCACTTTTTGGATCGACAAAAACTTCTGGTTGCATCATATACAACTCTTCTTTAAGATATCGATTAAGGAATGCAGTTTTGACATCCATTTGCCAAATTTCATAATCATAAAATGCGGCAATTGCTAACATGGTTCGGACGGACTTAAGCATCGCTAAGGGTGAGAAGGTCTCATCATAGTCAACTCCTTGAACTTGTCGAAAACCTTTCGCAACAAGTCGTGCTTTGTAGACAGTAACATTACCGTCAGCGTCAGTCTTCTTCTTGAAGATCCATTTATTCTCTATGGCTTGTCAATCGTCGGGCAAGTCAACCAAAGTTCATACTTTGTTCTCATACATGGATCCCATCTCAGATTTTATGGTGATACGTCTCCGTCGTATCTACATTTCCAAACACTTTTGCCCTTGTTTTGGACTCTAACTTTCATGATTTGAATGGAACTAACCCGGACTGACGCTGTTTTCAGCAGAATTACCATGGTGTTATTTATGTGCAGAAACAAAAGTTCTCGAAATGACCTGAAACTTCATGGAATGTAGCGACCAGACCTCAAACAGTCTGATCTCTGTGCTCAGGTGTCATCCCTGGATCAGTAATGCTAACACCACACAGTACTTGAAGGATTTATAACAGAGTAGCAATCACATACCTATTACATCGAGTGTCTCAATAGAGAGCTTATTACAATAAATATGGCTTAAGGCCATCTAATAACGATAACAGCGGAAGGCTTGGAAGATAAGTGAGTCCATCAACTCCAACGGCATCACTGAGTATAGAACCACGACCTAGAACTCCTCAATCGTCGTTTGAAAAGTCTGCAACATTAACGTTGCAGCCCGAAAACGGGTCAGCACATGGAATATGCTGGCAAGGTAGCACATAGAGAGTAATGGAATGAAACAGCTATACTATATGCATATTTGGCTGGTGGAAAGCTCTATGGTTACAGTTTTGCGTAAAGCTAATTTTTCCCTACTGCAAAGGAATAAATTTTATTTAACTATCATGGTAGTTGTTAAACATTGAGAATGGTTGACAGCATCCTCAATCCCAATTAAACATCATTAATCAAACCCGTCAAACTTAATTTTATAGTAACATGTTGAGATTCACATGATAATCCAGGTACTAGATACTCAAGATGTTCATAACCGGGGACACGGCTAACCATGATTAGTTTATACACTCTGCAGAGGTTTGCGCACTTTTTCCCACAAGACTCAATCGCTTATGTTGGATTTCTCGCACTACATGGTGTTTGAGAAACGGATGACCGAGACACAGTCTTTCAGAAGCGCTAGCACCTTACGATGGATAGACCGTTACACCTACTTTCCCCTACATCTGCTAGTCTACCATGTAAGAGTTCGCACGACTTAATCAACTATGCTAGAGCCCATAATAGCTTGTGGCTGCACACGGAAGTTTCTAGTATGAAAAATCTCATGATCCCTTTGGGCCTCGGTGGCGGTCCATAAAAAAAAAACAGGCAATCCTGGAATACCCAGGTACCTCAATCCACCCAGATGTGTGTTTAAGTTGCCACCTTAGATAAACCATTAATTTAACAAACTCACATCTGTCATGGATATCACTCACCCAATCCACGTCTACTAGCATAGCATAGCAATAGTAAGCAAACGTAGAAGTAACTCCCAAAGGTTTGAAAATAAACAGGTGATAGGTACTACCTCAACTACTTCCCAAACCCACAATTTAATTAGATCCTAATCATGCAATGTTTGAGGATTGATCTAATGCAATAAAACCGAGTAGTAGGGGGTATTATCAAAGTGTTACTTGCCTTGCTGATGATTCGCGAAACCTAGAGATTCGAAGTAACAGGCGGCACACTCCGGGTATTCTATCGCAGACAAACAAACAAGCATACAATAAGTGTTCATCTAATGCACAAGTAAAACTCAAATAAGAGATCTAACCAGAAGGTTCAACTTAGGAACTCCTGTTTGCAAAAAGAATTAAATCAAACGAAGCAACGAAAGTCAAACGGCGAAAAAAACAAACTTCGCTACTAATCTGGATCTAAGTCAAATTTTAGAGAAGCAAAAACTTGTTGAAGTTGGTTAAACGGATAGAGGGTTTCAAGACAAAGCTCCAGGCGCTTGAATCGCCTGATTCTGATAAACGAGCGAAAAGTTATACTAAAACGAAAATCGGATCAGAAATCGCGATCAAAAAAATCGCGGATTTAATCTGAGAAAAGGAAAAACGACGAACGTTCGCTAGAACGACCAAACGAACGAACGATCGCTACTTAAATAAATCGGAAAAACCGATCTATTTAAAAAAACCGAAACTAAAAAAAACGAACAAAACCGTCGGAAAACCGAACGGTTTTTCAGGAAAAACCGGCAACTAAAAAAAACTACCTCCGTCAACTCTGGCGACGGATCCGGCGGGCGGCGGCGGTGCGGGGCGGCGGCGCTAGGGCGGCGGGGCTGGGGCGCTAGGGTTTGGGAGGTCCCGGGCTAGGCTCCCCAGCTTATAAAGTCTGGACGGGCCTAGTGTCCGGGTCGAACACGGCCCGTAGGTCGGTTGCGTTTTTTTAAAATTATTTCGCACAGAAAAACAAATAAAAGAAATACTAAACAAACTCCAAAAATCCCGAAATAAATTTTCCCCGGCTTCTAAAATCAAGCCGCACAAGGTGAACATTTATTTGGGGCCTAAACGCAATTTTGAAAAACGCACATAAAATATCGAAAAACTCCGAAATAAAATCTTATTTGATTTTATTATTAAATCCTCAATATTCCTTTATTTTGGGAAAGTCATTTTATTCCCTCTCTCATATTTTTGTAATAGAAATAATTGATGATAAAATAATTAAAATCAAATGATCTTACTCTCAAAATTTGAGAAAACTCAAATATGAAAATAACGAAATCCCCAACTCTCTTCGAGGGTCCTTGAGTTGCGTAGAATTTCTAGGATCAAAACCAAAAGCAAATAAATTATGATATGCAATGATGATCTAGTGTATAACATTCCAAATTGAAAATTTGGGATGTTACATGAAACAACTTTTCGAAAATAATAAAAAGTCCTTGCAAAAGATGAAGGCCAGGGGGCCCACCACCTGTCCACGAGGGTGGGGGGCACGCCTGCCCCCCTAGGGTCCGCCCCTACCTCGTGGGCCCCCTGGAGCTCCTCCGACCTCAACTCCAACTCTATATATTTGTTTTCGGGGAAAAAATCACAGAGAAGGATTCATCACATTTTACGATACGGAGCCACCGCCAAGCCCTAAAACCTCTCGGGAGGGCTGATCTGGAGTCTGTCCGGGGCTCCGGAGAGGGGAATCCGTCGCCATCGTCATCATCAACCATCCTCCATCACCAATTTCCTGATGCTCACCGCCGTGCATGAGTAATTCCATCGTAGGCTTGCTGGACGGTGATGGGTTGGATGAGATTTATCATGTAATCGAGTTAGTTTTGTTAGGGTTTGATCCCTAGTATCCACTATGTTCTGAGATTGATGTTGCTATGACTTTGCTATGCTTAATGCTTGTCACTAGGGCCCGAGTGCTATGATTTCAGATCTGAACCTATTATGTTTTCATCAATATATGAGAGTTCTTGATCCTATCTTGCAAGTCTACAGTCACCTATTATGTGTTATGATCCGTTAACCCCGAAGTGACAATAATCGGGATACTTACCGGTGATGACCGTAGTTTGAGGAGTTCATGTATTCACTATGTGCTAATGCTTTGTTTCGGTACTCTATTAAAAGGAGGCCTTAATATCCCTTAGTTTCCATTAGGACCCCGCTGTCACGGGAGGGTAGGACAAAAGATGTCATGCAAGTTCTTTTCCATAAGCACGTATGACTATATTCGGAATACATGCCTACATTACATTGATGAACTGGAGCTAGTTCTGTGTCAACCTAGGTTATGGCTGTTACATGATGAACCGCCGGCATAATTCTCTATCACCGATCCATTGCCTACGAGCTTTCCATATATTGTTCTTCGCTTATTTACTTTTCCATTGCTATTGCTATCATCACTACAAAATACCAAAAACATTACTTTTCCTACCGTTACCACTACTATCATATTATTTTGCTACTAAATATCTTGTTGTAGATATTAAGGTTCCAGGTGTGGTTGAATTGACAACTTAGCTGCTAATACTTGAGAATATTCTTTGGCTCCCCTTGTGTCGAATCAATAAATTTGGGTTGAATACTCTACCCTTGAAAACTGTTGTGATCCCCTATACTTGTGGGTTATCACATGGCCTCAAGCCATTTTGCGGAATCTGGGCTCATCATCGCTTCCTCATAGTTCGTAGGTTTGTCATGGTCAAGTAACATGACTTCCAGAACAGGATTACCATACCACTCTAGTGCGGATCGTACTCTGGTTGACCTACGAGGTTCGGTAGTAACTTGATCATAAGTTTCATGATCATCATCATTAGCTTCCTCACTAATTGGTGTAGGAATCACTGGAACTGATTTCTGTGATGAACTACATTCCAATAAGGGAGTAGGTACAATTACCTCATCAAGTTCTACTTTCCTCCCACACACTTCTTTCGAGAGAAACCTCTTCTCTAGAAAGGATCCATCCTTACCAACGAATATCTAGCCTTCGGATCTGTGATAGAAGGTGTACCCAACAGTCTCTTTTGGGTATCCTATGAAGACACATTTCTCCAATTTGGGTTCGAGCTTATCAGGTTGAAGCTTTTTCACGTAAGCATCGTAGCCCTAAACTTTAAGAAACAACAACATAGGTTTCTTGCCAAACCACAGTTCATAAGGTGTCGTCTCAACGGATTTCGATGGTGCCCTATTTAACGTGAATGCAGCCGTCTCTAAAGCATAACTCCAAAACGATAACGGTAAATCAATAAGAGACATCATAGATCGCACCATATCTAATAAAGTGCGGTTACGATGTTCGGACACACCATTACGCTGTGGTGTTCCAGGTAGCGTGAGTTGTGAAACTATTCCGCATTGTTTCAAATGAAGACCAAACTCGTAACTCAAATATTCTCCTCCACGATCAGATCATAGAAATTTTATTTTCTTGTTATGATGATTTTCCACTTCATTCTGAAATTCTTTGAACTTTTGAAATGTCTTAGACTTATGTTTCATCAAGTAGATATACCCATATCTGCTCAAATCATCTGTGAAGGTCAGAAAATAACGATACCCGCCACGAGCATCAACACTCATTGGACCGCATACATCAGTATGTATTATTTCCAATAAGTTTGTTGCTCGTTCCATTGTTCCAGAGAATGGAGTTTTAGTCATCTTGTTCATGAGGCGTGGTTCACAAGCATCAAGTGATTCCAAAAGTCCATCAACATGGAGTTTCTTCATGGCTTTACACCAATATGACCTAAACGGCAGTGCCACAAATAAGTTGCACTATCATTATTAAACTCATATCTTTTGGCTTCAATTCTACGAATATGTGTATCACTACTATCAAGATTTAGTAAAGACAGACCACTCGTCAAGGGTGCATGACCATAAAAGATATTACTCATATAAATAGAACAACCATTATTCTCTGATTTAAATGAATAACCGTCTCGCATCAAACAAGATCCAAATATAATGTTCATGCTTAACGCTGGCACCAAATAACAATTATTCAGGTCTAAAACTAATCCCGAAGGTAGATGTAGAGGTAGCGTGCCGACGACGATCACATCGACTTTGGAACCATTTCCCATGTGCATCGTCACCTCGTCCTTAGCCAATCTTCGCTTAATCCGTAGCCCCTGTTTCGAGTTGCCAATATTAGCAATAGAACCAGTGTCAAATACCCAGGCGCTACTGCGAGTATTAGGAAGGTACACATCAATAACATGTATATCAAATATACCTTTCACTTTTCCATCCTTCTTATCCGCCAAATACTTGGGGCACTTACGCTTCTAGTGACCAGTCCCTTTGTAGTAGAAGCACTCAGTCTCAGGCTTAGGTCCAGACTTGGTCTTCTTCACTTGAGCAACAACTTGCTTGTTGTTATTTTTGAAGTTCCTCTTCTTCCCTTTACCCTTCTTCTTGAAACCGGTGGTCTTGTTGACCATCAACACTTGATGCTCCTTCTTGATTTCTACCTCCGCAACCTTTAGCATTGCGAAGAGCTCGGGAATTGTCTTATCCATCCCTTGCATATTATAGTTCATCACGAAGCTCTTGTAGCTTGGTGGCAGTGATTGAAGAACTCTGTCAATGACACTATCATCAGGAAGATTAACTCCCAACTGAGTCAACTGGTTGTGGTACCCAGACATTCTGAGTATATGTTCACTGACAGAACAATTCTCCTCCATTTTACAGCTGTAGAACTTATTGGAGATTTCATATCTCTCAATCTGGGCATTTGCTTGAAATATTAAATTCAACTCCTGGAACATCTCATATGCTCCATGACATTCAAAACTTCGTTGAAGTCCCGGTTCTAAGCCGTAAAGCATGGCACACTGAACTGCGAGTAGTCATCAGCTTTGCTTTGCCATATGTTCTTAACGTCGTCAGCAGCATCTGCAGCAGGCTTGTCACCCAGCGGTGCTTCCAGGACGTAATTCTTCTGTGCAACAATGAGGATAATCCTCAAGTTACGGACCCAGTCCGTGTAATTTCTACCATCATCTTTCAACTTAGATTTCTCTAGGAACACATTAAAATTCAACGGAACAACAGCACGGGCCATTTATCTACAACAACATAGATATGCAAAATACTATCAGGTACTAAGTTCATGATAAATTAAAGTTCAATTAATCATATTACTTAAGAACTCCCACTTAGATAGACATCCCTCTAATAATCTAAGTGATCACGTGATCCATATCAACTAAACCATGTCCGATCATCATGTGAGATGGAGTAGTTTTCAATGGTGAACATCACTATGTTGATCATATCTACTATATGATTCACGCTCGACCTTTTGGTCTCAGTGTTCTGAGGCCATATCTTCATATGCCAGGCTTGTCAAGTTTAACCCAAGTATTCTGCTTGTGCAAAACTGGCTTGCACCCGTTGTATGTGAACGTAGAGCTTATCACACCCGATCATCACGTGGTGTCTCGGCACGATGAACTGTAGCAACGATGCATACTCAGGGAGAACACTTATACCTTGAAATTTAGTGAGAGGTCATCTTATAATGCTACCGCTGTACTAAACAAAATAAGATGCATAAAGGATAAACATCACATGCAATCAAATAAGTGATATGATATGGCCATCATCATCTTGTGCCTTTTGATCTCTATCTCCAAAGCACCGTTATGATCACCATCATCACTGGCTTGACACCTTGATCTCCATCGAAGCATCATTGTCGTCTCGCCAACTATTGCTTCTACGACTATCGCTACCGCTTAGTGATAAAGTAAATCAATTACATGGCGATTGCATTTCATATAACAAAGCGACAACCATATGGCTCCTGCCAGTTGCCGATAACTGTGTTACAAAACATGATCATCTCATACAATAATTTATATAATCATGTCTTGACCATATCACATCACAACATGCCCTACAAAAACAAGTTAGACGTCCTCTACTTTGTTGTTGCAAGTTTTACGTGGCTGCTACGGGCTTCTAGCAAGAACCGTTCTTACCTATGCATCAAAACCATAACGTAGTATAGTGATTGCTTTTTGATCTTTAGAAAGAACCTTGTTCATTGAAACTGATTCAACTAAAGTTGGAGAAACACACACCCACTAGCCACCTCTGTGCGAAGCACATCGGTAGAACAAGTCTCGCGTAAGCGTACGCGTAATGTCGGTCTGAGCCGCTTCATCCAACAATACCGCTGAATCAAGAATCAACTAGTGACGGTAAGCAATACATATATACCCACGCCCACAACTCCTTTGTGTTCTACTCGTGCATATAACATCTACGCATAGACCTCACTCGGATGCCACTGTTGGGGAACACAGTATTTCAAAACAATTCATACGATCATGCAAGATCTATCTAGGAGATGCATAGCAACGAGAGGGGGAGAGTATGTCTACGTACCCTCGTAGACCGAAAGCGGAAGCGTTATGAAACGCAGTTGATGTAGTCGAATGTCTTTGTGATCCAACCGATCAAGTACCAAATGCACGGCACCTCCGCGATCTACACACGTTCAGCTCGGTGACGTCCCTTGTACTCTTGATCCAGTTGAGGCTGAGGGAGAGTTTTGTCAGCACGACGGTGTGATGACGGTGATGATGAAGTTACCGACGCAGGGCGTCGCCTAAGCACTACAACAATATGACTGAGGTGGAATTCTGTGGAGGGGGGCACCGCACACGGCTAAAACAATCAACATGTGTGTCTATGGGGTGCCCCCTCCCCCGTATATAAAGGGGTGGAGGAGGGGATCGGCCGGCCACCTTGGGCGCGCCCCCAAGGGGGGAATCCTACTCCTACTAGGAGTAGGTTCCCCCCTTTCCTAGTCCTAATAGGAGGGGGAAGGAAGGGAGAGTGGGGAGGGAGGAAAGGGGGGCGGGCCCCCTCCCAATTCGTATTGGGCTCGGGGGGGGGGGGGTGCCCATCCTCTTGGCCTTCTCCTCTCTTCCACTAAAGCCCATGTAGGCCCATTAAGCCCCCGGGGGGTTCCGGTAACCTCATCCGAAACCTTTCCAGTGTCGAAACATAACCTTCCAATATATCAATCTTCATGTCTCGACCATTTCGAGACTCCTCATCATGTCCGTGATCACATCCGGGACTCCGGACTACCTTCGGTACATCAAAACACATAAACTCATAATACCGATCGTCATCGAACGTTAAGCGTGCGGACCCTACGGGTTCGAGAACTATGTAGACATGACCGAGACTCATCTCCGGTCAATAACCAATAGCGGAACCTTTTTGCTCATATTGGTTCCTACATATTCTACGAAGATCTTTATCGGTCAAACCGCATAACAACATACGTTGTTCCCTTTGTCATCGGTATGTTACTTGCCCGAGATTCGATCGTCGGTATCTCAATACCTAGTTAAATCTCATTACCGGAAAGTCTCTTTACTCGTTCCGTAGTGCATCATCCTGCAACTAACTCATAGTCACATTGCTTGCAAGGCTTATAGTGATGTGCATTACCGAGAGGACCCAGAAATACCTCTCCGATACATGGAGTGACAAATCCTAATCTTGATCTATGCCAAATCAACAGACACCATCGAAGACACCTGTAGAGCATCTTTATAGTCTCCCAGTTACGTTGTGACGTTTGATAGCACACTAACTGTTCCTCCGGTATTCGGGAGTTGCACAATCTCATAGTCATAGGAACATGTATAAGTTATGAAGAAAGCAATAGCAATAAACTAAATGATCATAGTGTTAAGCTAACGGATGGGTCAAGTCAATCACATCATTCTCTAATGATGTGATCCCGTTCATCAAATGACAACTCATGTCTATGGTTAGGAAACTTAACCATCTTTGATTAACGAGCTAGTCAAGTAGAGGCATACTAGCGACACTCTGTTTGTCTATGTATTCACACATGCACTAAGTTTTCAGTTAATACAATTCTAGCATAAATAATAAACATTTATCATGATATAAGGAAATATAAATAAAAAATTTATTATTGCCTCTAGGGCATATTTCCTTCAGAAGTACACATACAAAATTGATCATGGAGGCCACACCTTGACTTCTTATGAAAAGAGAGCAAATAGCACATCAAAAGCAGATACCTGAATGACCTTAGTCCATTTCTGGTAGGTTGAACAACTCGTTCAGCATAGAGGTGTGTCGTCATGGTGGCAGAACGATTAGTTGTATGGTGTTGGTTGGACGTCGGTAGGATGGTGGCGTTGATCCCACCGCCCTCGAGCCGCGGCCGCATCGCAAGAGAGGTGGTGTTCATAGGGAGAGGACCAATATCCTGCCTCTGGATTCGTGTGTGAGAGTCACCAGTAGACATGGCGGTGGCGCCGGCTCTCACCTCCCAATCTCCAATGGTGATGCCAGTGAGTTGGAAGGGTACGAAGAGGACCTGCAGATATGCATACTTTGGCCAATCATCTAGATATGCATTACTTACAGGTAGTGAGTTTGATAAATGTTTAGGATGTTGCAAGTTATACCTTTGTTCGAGATGAAATAGATAACTTTCTGATAGTTTAGAGTCTCTGTCCTCAGGCTAATAAGTAGTTGTAGTGTTAGGTGATCACCACTATCCAACTTCTTGGTGACTAAGAGAAAAGTTCATGATAAAACACATATTGAATTACAACAATAATGCCTAGGGTTCGTCAAACTGTTTCCATGCCTAGGCAGATAGATTAATGGAGTGCATTTTGTCAAAAAAATTGACTCCTGTGCAAGATAGCTTGGCCTCCATGCCCAAATATATAAGGTTGGCCATTCACATGATTGTGAGATCCTATATTCTATTCAAAGCACAATCAGAGAGTAAACTATTAGAAACACAATTTTCTTGTTGGCCAAGGCCGCCTTGTTAGTTAACTATATGACATCAGAACAATATTCTTGCCTTCATGGGAACGGTAGTTATGCTATTATAAACCAACAAGCACGACAACATTGACAAGCTAATACAAGGTGTCTTTTGTGGGGAAAAAAGGATGTTACAGGAATAGTCCAAAAGCAAATTAGCACATAAAGTAGCATCATAATAAGCATGACAAGAACAATGGATACACAGACAACTCTTGTTTCTTCTAATGTCAGAAAACGGCAGGTATCTTTTCCTCAGTTTACAGTGACTCAGAAAGCTCAGGGTAGATGGATATACAAAAATACAACAGAACAAGAATGCCATCAACACAAATGTAGTGCTTCTTAAAACAAAATAGCATGAACAATGTGATATGTCTCCAACATATCTATAATATTTGATTGTTCCATGCTATTATATTATCTATTTTGGATGTTAATGGGCTTATTTATACACTTTTATATTATTTTTGGGACTAACCTACTAACCCAAGGCCCATTGCAAATTGCTCGTTTTTTTCCTATTTCAGTGTTTCGTAGAAAAGGAATATCAAATGGAATCTAAACGGAATGAAACCTTCGGGGGAGTTATTTTTGGAACAAACGTGATCCAGAGGACTTGGAGTGGACGTCAAGAAATCAACGAGGAGTCCACGAGGAAGGGGGGTGCGCCCTCCACCCTCGAGGGCCCCTCGTGGCTCCACCGACCTACTTCTTCCTCCTATATATATCCATATACCCCGAAAACATCCAGGAGCACCATGAAACCCTATTTCCACCGCCGCAACCTTCTGTACCCAAGAGATCCCATCTTGGGGCCTTTTCCGGAGCTCCGCCGGAGGGGGGATCAATCACGGTGGGCTTCTACATCAACACCATAGCCTATCCGATGATGTGTGAGTAGTTTACCTCAGACCTTCAGCTCCATAGTTATTAGCTAGATGGCTTCTTCTCTCTCTTTGGATCTCAATACAATGTTCTCCTCGATCTTCTTGGAGATCTATTTGATGTAACTCTTTTTGCAGTGTGTTTATCGAGATCCGATGAATTGTGGGTTTATGATCAAGTTTATCTATGAACAATATTTGATTCTTCTCTGAAATCTTTTATGTATGATTGGTTATCTTTGCAAGTCTCTTCGAAATATCAGTTTGGTTTGGCCTACTAGATTGATCTTTCTTGCAATGGGAGAAGAGCTTAGCTTTGGGTTCAATCTTGCGGCGTCCTTTCCCAGTGACAGCAGGGGCAGCAAGGCACGTATTGTATTGTTGCCATCGAGGATAAAAAGATGGGGTTTATATCATATTGCTTGAGTTTATCCCCTCTACATCATGTCATCTTGCCTAATGCATTACTCTGTTCTTATGAACTTAATACTCTAGATGCATGCTGGATGACGGTCGATGTGTGGAGTAATATTAGTAGATGCAGAATCGTTTCGGTCTACTTGTCGCGGACGTGATGCCTATATACATGATCATGCCTAGATATTCTCATAATTATTCACTTTTCTATCAATTGCTCGACAGTAATTTGTTCACCCACCGTAATACTTATGCTTTCTTGAGAGAAGCCTGAAGGAAATATGCCCTAGAGGCAATAATAAAGTTATTATTTATTTCCTTATATCATGATAAATGTTTATTATTCATGCTAGAATTGTATTAACCGGAAACATAATACATGTGTGAATACATAGACCAACAGAGTGTCACTAGTATGCCTCTACTTGACTAGCTCGTTAATCAAAGATGGTTATGTTTCCTAACCATGAACAAAGAGTTGTTATTTGATTAACGAGGTCACATCATTAGTAGAATGATCTGATTGACATGACCCATTCCATTAGCTTAGCATCCGATCGTTTAGTATGTTGCTATTGCTTTCTTCATGACTTATACATGTTCCTATAACTATGAGATTATGCAACTCCCGTTTACCGGAGGAACACTTTGGGTACTACCAAACGTCACAACGTAACTGGGTGATTATAAAGGAGTACTACAGGTGTCTCCAATGGTAGATGTTGGGTTGGCGTATTTCGAGATTAGGGTTTGTCACTCCGATTGTCGGAGAGGTATCTCTGGGCCCTCTCGGTAATGCACATCACATAAGCCTTGCAAGCACTGCAACTAATATGTTAGTTGTGAGATGATGTATTACGGAACGAGTAAAGAGACTTGCCAGTAACGAGATTGAACTAGGTATTGGATACCGACGATCGAATCTCGGGCAAGTAACATACCGATGACAAAGGGAACAACGTATGTTGTTATGCGGTCTGACCGATAAAGATCGTTGTAGAATATGTAGGAGCCAATATGGGCATCCAGGTCCCGCTATTGGTTATTGACCGGAGACGTGTCTCGGTCATGTCTACATTGTTCTCGAACCGTAGGGTCCGCACGCTTAACGTTACGATGACAGTTATTATGAGTTTATGCATTTTGATGTACCGAAGGTCGTTCGGAGTCCCGGATGAGATCACGGACATGACGAGGAGTCTCGAAATGGCCGAGACGTAAAGATTGATATATTGGAAGCCTATGTTTGGACATAGGAAGTGTTCCGGGTGAAATCGGGATTTTACCGGAATACCGGGAGGGTTACCGGAACCCCCCGGGAGACTAATGGGCCTATTGGGCCTTAGTGGAAAAGAGAGAAGGGGCAGCCCACAGCCTAGCCGCGCGCCCCCCCTTCCCCAAGTCCTAGTAGGACTAGGAGAAGGGGCCGGCCCCCCTCTCTCTCCTTTCCCCCCGGGAGTCCTAATAGGATTAGGATTGGAGGGGGGAGTCCTACTCCCGGTGGGAGTAGGACTCCCTCTGCGCCCCCCTCTCCCTGGCCGGCCGGCTCCCCCTCCTCCAACCTTTATATACGGGGGCAGGGGGCACCCCAAGACACACAAGTTGATCCTTGAGATCGTTCCTTAGCCGTGTGCGGTGCCCCCTGCCACCAAATTCCACCTCGATCGTACCGTTACAGTGCTTAGGCGAAGCCCTGCGTCGGTAGTACATCAAGATCGTCACCACGCCGTCGTGCTGACGGAACTCTTCCTCGACGCTTTGCTGGATCGGAGCCCAAGGAACGTCATCGAGCTGAACGTGTGCTAAGAACTCGGAGGTGCCGGAGTAACGGTGCTTGGATCGGTCGGATCGGGAAGAAGACGTACGACTACTTCCTCTACGTTGTGTGATCGCTTCCGCAGTCGGTCTGCGTTGGTACGTAGACAACACTCTCCCCTCTCGTTGCTATGCATCACCATGATCTTGCGTGTGCGTAGGAAAATTTTCGAAATTACTACGTTCCCCAACAGTGGCATCCGAGCCTAGGTTTTATGGTTTGATGTTATTTGCACGAGTAGAACACAAGTGAGTTGTGGGCGATACAAGTCATACTGCCTACCAGCATGTCATACTTTGGTTCGGCGGTATTGTTGGGTGAGACGATCCGGACCAACCTTACGCGTACTCTTACGCGAGACCGGTTCCCTCGACGTGCTTTGCACACAGATGGCTTGCGGAAGACTGTCTCTCCAACTTTAGTTGAACCAAGTGTGACTACGCCCGGTCCTTGAGAAGGTTAAAACAGAGTCTATTTGACGAACTATCGTTGTGGTTTTGATGCGTAGGTGAGATGAGTTCTTACTTAAGCCCGTAGCAGCCACGTAAAACTTGCAACAACAAAGTAGAGGACGTCTAACTTGTTTTTGCAGGGTATGTTGTGATGTGATATGGTCAAGGCATGATGCTGATTTTATTTTATGAGATGATCATGTTTTGTAACCGAGTTATCGGCAACTGGCAGGAGCCATATGGTTGTCGCTTTATTGTATGCAATGCAATCGCGATGTAATGCTTTACTTTATTACTAAACGGTAGTGATAGTCGTGGAAGCATAAGATTGGCGAGACGACAACGATGCTACGATGGAGATCAAGGTGTCGCGCCGGTGACGATGGTGATCATGACGGTGCTTCGGAGATGGAGATCACAAGCACAAGATGATGATGGCCATATCATATCACTTATATTGATTGCATGTGATGTTTATCCCTTTTATGCATCTTATCTTGCTTTGATTGACGGTAGCATTATAAGATGATCTCTCACTAAATTATCAAGAAGTGTTCTCCCTGAGTATGCACCGTTGCCAAAGTTCGTCGTGCCCAGACACCACGTGATGATCGGGTGTGATAAGCTCTACGCCCAAATACAACGGGTGCAAAACAGTTGCACACGCAGAATACTCAGGTTATACTTGACGAGCCAAGCATATACAGATATGGCCTCGGAACACGGAGACCGAAAGGTCAAGCGTGAATCATATAGTAGATATGATCAACATAACGATGTTCACCATTGAAAACTACTCCATCTCACGTGATGATCGGTTATGGTTTAGTTGATTTGGATCAGGTGATCACTTAGAAGATTAGAGGGATGTCTATCTAAGTGGGAGTTCCTAAGTAATTTGATTAACTGAACTTAAACTTATCATGAACTTAGTACCTGATAGTATCTTGCTTGTTTATGTTGATTGTAGATAGATGGCTCGTGCTATTGTTCCGTTGAATTTTAATGCGTTCCTTGAGAAAGCAAAGTTGAAAGATGATGGTAGCAATTACACGGACTGGGTCCATAACCTGAGGATTATCCTCATTGCTGCACAGAAGAATTACGTCCTGGAAGCTCCGCTGGGTGACAGGCCTGCTGCTGGAGCAACGCCAGATGTTATGAACGTCTGGCAGAGCAAAGCTGATGACTACTCGATAGTTCAGTGTGCCATGCTTTACGGCTTAGAATCGGGACTTCAACGACGTTTTGAACGTCATGGAGCATATGAGATGTTCCAGGAGTTGAAGTTAATATTTCAAGCAAATGCCTGAATTGAGAGATATGAAGTCTCCAATAAGTTCTATAGCTGCAAGATGGAGGAGAACAGTTCTGTCAGTGAGCATATACTCAAAATGTCCGGGTATAATAATCACTTGATTCAGATGGGAGTTAATCTTCCAGATGATTGCGTCATTGACAGAATTCTCCAATCACTGCCACCAAGCTACAAGAGCTTCGTGATAAACTATAATATGCAAGGGATGAACAAGACTATTCCCGAGCTCTTCGCAATGCTGAAGGCTGCGGAGGTAGAAATCAAGAAGGAGCATCAAGTGTTGATGGTTAGCAAAACCACTAGTTTCAAGAAAAAGGGCAAAGGGAAGAAGAAGGGAAACTTCAAGAAGAACAGCAAGCAAGTTGCTGCTCAGGAGAAGAAACCCAAGTCTGGACCTAAGCCTGAAACTGAGTGCTTCTACTGCAAGCAGACTGGTCACTGGAGGCGGAACTGCCCCAAGTATTTGGCGGATAAGAAGGATGGCAAAGTGAGCAAAGGTATATGTGATATACTTGTTATTGATGTGTACCTTACTAGAGCTCGCAGTAGCACCTGGGTATTTGATACTGGTTCTGTTGCTAATATTTGCAACTCGAAACAGGGACTACGGAATAAGCGGACGCTAGCAAAGGACGAGGTGACGATGCGCATGGGAAACGGTTCCAAAGTCGATGTGATCGCGGTCGGCACGCTACCTCTACATCTACCTTCGGGATTAATATTAGACCTAAATAATTGTTATTTGGTGCCAGCGTTGAGCATGAACATTATATCTGGATCTTGTTTAATGCGAGACGGTTATTCATTTAAATCAGAGAATAATGGTTGTTCTATTTATATGAATAATATCTTTTATGGTCATGCACCTTTGATGAGTGGTCTATTCTTGATGAATCTCGAAGATAGTGATACACATATTCATAATGTAGAAGCCAAAAGATGCAAAGTTAATAATGATAGTGCAACTTATTTGTGGCACTGCCGTTTAGGTCATATCGGTGTAAAGCGCATGAAGAAACTCCATACTGATGGGCTTTTGGAACCACTTGATTATGAATCACTTGGTACTTGCGAACCGTGCCTCATAGGCAAGATGACTAAAACACCGTTCTCCGGTACTATAGAGAGAGAAACAGATTTATTGGAAATCATACATACCGATGTATGTGGTCCGATGAATATTGAGGCTCGTGGCGGATATCGTTATTTTCTCACCTTCACAGATGATTTAAGCAGATATGGGTATATCTACTTAATGAAACATAAGTCTGAAACATTTGAAAAGTTCAAAGAATTTCAGAGTGAGGTTGAAAATCATCGTAACAAGAAAATAAAGTTTCTACGATCTGATCGTGGAGGAGAATATTTGAGTTACGAGTTTGGTGTACATTTGAAAAATTATGGAATAGTTTCGCAACTCACGCCACCCGGAACACCACAACGTAAGGTGTGTCCGAACGTCGTAATCGTACTTTACTAGATATGGTGCGATCTATGATGTCTCTTACTGATTTACCGCTATCGTTTTGGGGTTATGCTTTAGAGACGGCCACATTCACGTTAAACAGGACACCATCAAAATCCGTTGAGACGACAACTTATGAACTATGGTTTGGCAAGAAACCAAAGTTGTTGTTTCTTAAAGTTTGGGGCTGCGATGCTTATGTGAAAAAGCTTCAACCTGATAAGCTCGAACCCAAATCGGAGAAATGTGTCTTCATAGGATATCCAAAGGAAACTATTGGATACACCTTCTATCACAGATCCGAAGGCAAGACTTTTGTTGCTAAATTCGGAAACTTTCTAGAAAAGGAGTTTCTCTCGAAAGAAGTGAGTGGGAGGAAAGTAGAACTTGACGAGGTAACTGTACCTGCTCCCTTATTGGAAAATAGTACATCACAGAAAACTGTTTCTGCGACACCTATACCAATCAGTGAGGAAGCTAATGATGATGATCATGAAGCTTCAGAACAAGATACTACTGAACCATGTAGATCAACCAGAGTGAGATCCGCACCAGAGTGGTACGGTAATCCAGTTCTGGAAGTCATGATGCTAGATCATGATGAACCTACGAACTATGAAGAAGCGATGGTGAGCCCAGATTCCGCAAAGTGGCTTGAGGCCATGAAATCTGAGATGGGATCCATGTATGAAAACAAAGTATGGACTTTGGTTGACTTGCTCGATGATCGGCAAGCAATTGAGAATAAATGGATCTTCAAGAAGAAGACTGACGCTGACGGTAATATTACTGTCTATAAAGCTCGACTTGTCGCGAAAGGTTTTCGACAAGTTCAAGGAGTTGACTACGATGAGACCTTCTCACCCGTAGCGATGCTTAAGTCCGTCAGAATTATGTTAGCAATTGCCACATTTTATGATTATGAAATATGGCAGATGGATGTCAAAACTGCATTCCTGAATGGATTTCTGGAAGAAGAGTTGTATATGATACAACCAGAAGGTTTTGTCGATCCAAAGGGAGCTAACAAAGTATGCAAACTCCAGCGATCCATTTATGGACTGGTGCAAGCATCTCGGAGTTGGAATAAACGCTTTGATAGTGTGATCAAAGCATTTGGCTTTATACAGACTTTTGGAGAAGCCTGTATTTACAAGAAAGTGAGTGGGAGCTCTGTAGCATTTCTAATATTATATGTGGATGACATATTGCTGATTGGAAATGATATAGAATTTCTGGATAGCATAAAGGGATACTTGAATAAAAGTTTTTCGATGAAAGACCTCGGGGAAGCTGCTTACATATTAGGCATAAAGATCTATAGAGATAGATCAAAACGCTTAATTGGACTTTCACAAAGCACATACCTTGACAAGATTTTGAAGAAGTTCAAAATGGATCAAGCAAAGAAAGGGTTCTTGCCTGTGTTACAAGGTATGAAGTTGAGTCAGACTCAATGCCCGACCACTGCAGAAGATAGAGAGAAAATGAAAGATGTTCCCCATGCTTCAGCCATAGGCTCTATCATGTATGCAATGCTGTGTACCAGACCTGATGTGTGCCTTGCTATAAGTTTAGCAGGGAGGTACCAAAGTAATCCAGGATTGGATCACTGGACAACGGTCAAGAACATCCTGAAATACCTGAAAAGGACTAAGGATATGTTTCTCATATATGGAGGTGACAAAGAGCTCACCGTAAGAGGTTACGTTGATGCAAGCTTTGACACTGATCCGGACGATTCTAAATCGCAAACCGGATACGTGTTTACTTTAAACGGTGGAGCTGTCAGTTGGTGCAGTTCTAAACAAAGCGTGGTAGCGGGATCTACATGTGAAGCGGAGTACATAGCTGCTTCGGAAGCAGCGAACGAAGGAGTCTGGATGAAGGAGTTCATATCCGATCTAGGTGTCATACCTGGTGCATCGGGTCCAATGAAAATCTTCTGTGACAATACTGGTGGAATTGCCTTAGCAAAGGAATCCAGATTTCACAAAAGAACCAAACACATCAAGAGACGCTTCAACTCCATCTGGGATTTAGTCCAGGTGGGAGACATAGATATTTGCAAGATACATACGGATCTGAATGTTGCAGACCCGTTGACTAAGCCTCTTCCACGAGCAAAACATGATCAGCACCAAGGCTCCATGGGTGTTAGAATCATTACTGTGTAATCTAGATTATTGACTCTAGTGCAAGTGGGAGACTGAAGGAAATATGCCCTAGAGGCAATAATAAAGTTATTATTTATTTCCTTATATCATGATAAATGTTTATTATTCATGCTAGAATTGTATTAACCGGAAACATAATACATGTGTGAATACATAGACCAACAGAGTGTCACTAGTATGCATCTACTTGACTAGCTCGTTAATCAAAGATGGTTATGTTTCCTAACCATGAACAAAGAGTTGTTATTTGATTAACGAGGTCACATCATTAGTAGAATGATCTGATTGACATGACCCATTCCATTAGCTTAGCATCCGATCGTTTAGTATGTTGCTATTGCTTTCTTCATGACTTATACATGTTCCTATAACTATGAGATTATGCAACTCCCGTTTACCGGAGGAACACTTTGGGTACTACCAAACGTCACAACGTAACTGGGTGATTATAAAGGAGTACTATAGGTGTCTCCAATGGTAGATGTTGGGTTGGCGTATTTCGAGATTAGGGTTTGTCACTCCGATTGTCGGAGAGGTATCTCTGGGCCCTCTCGGTAATGCACATCACATAAGCCTTGCAAGCACTGCAACTAATATGTTAGTTGTGAGATGATGTATTACGGAACGAGTAAAGAGACTTGCCAGTAACGAGATTGAACTAGGTATTGGATACCGACGATCGAATCTCGGGCAAGTAACATACCGATGACAAAGGGAACAACGTATGTTGTTATGCGGTCTGACCGATAAAGATCCTCGTAGAATATGTAGGAGCCAATATGGGCATCCAGGTCCCGCTATTGGTTATTGACCGGAGACGTGTCTCGGTCATGTCTACATTGTTCTCGAACCGTAGGGTCCGCACGCTTAACGTTACGATGACAGTTATTATGAGTTTATGCATTTTGATGTACCGAAGGTTGTTCAGAGTCCCGGATGAGATCACGGACATGACGAGGAGTCTCGAAATGGTCGAGACGTAAAGATTGATATATTGGAAGCCTATGTTTGGACATAGGAAGTGTTCCGGGTGAAATCGGGATTTTACCGGAATACCGGGAGGGTTACCGGAACCCCCCGGGAGACTAATGGGCCTATTGGGCCTTAGTGGAAAAGAGAGAAGGGGCAGCCCACAGCCTAGCCGCGCGCCCCCCCTTCCCCAAGTCCTAGTAGGACTAGGAGAAGGGGCCGGCCCCCCTCTCTCTCCTTTCCCCCCCGGGAGTCCTAATAGGATTAGGATTGGAGGGGGGAGTCCTACTCCCGGTGGGAGTAGGACTCCCTCTGCGCCCCCCTCTCCCTGGCCGGCCGGCTCCCCCTCCTCCAACCTTTATATACGGGGGCAGGGGGCACCCCAAGACACACAAGTTGATCCTTGAGATCGTTCCTTAGCCGTGTGCGGTGCCCCCTGCCACCAAATTCCACCTCGATCGTACCGTTACAGTGCTTAGGCGAAGCCCTGCGTCGGTAGTACATCAAGATCGTCACCACGCCGTCGTGCTGACGGAACTCTTCCTCGACGCTTTGCTGGATCGGAGCCCGAGGAACGTCATCGAGCTGAACGTGTGCTAAGAACTCGGAGGTGCCGGAGTAACGGTGCTTGGATCGGTCGGATCGGGAAGAAGACGTACGACTACTTCCTCTATGTTGTGTGATCGCTTCCGCAGTCGGTCTGCGTTGGTACGTAGACAACACTCTCCCCTCTCGTTGCTATGCATCACCATGATCTTGCGTGTGCGTAGGAAAATTTTCGAAATTACTATGTTCCCCAACAAAGCCACTAGTGAAACCTATGGCCCCTGGGTCTATTCTCCATTATATTAATCTCCCGTCAACTAGCTATTTCTGTCGCCGTTTATTTTCAAATCTTTATATCCAATCTATGTCATAAAAATACCAAAAATATTTATCTTATTATTATTATCTCTATCAGATCTTACTCTCATAAGTGACCGTGAAGGGATTGACAACCCCTTTATCATGTTGGTTGCGAGGTTCTTCTTTGTTTGTGTAGGTACGAGGGACTTGCGTGTAGTCTCCTACTGGATTGATACCTTGGTTCTCAAAAACTGAGGGAAATACTTACGCTACTTTGCTGCATCACCCTTTCCTCTTCAAGGGAAAACCAACGCAATGCTCAAGAGGTAGCAAGAAGGATTTCTGGCGCCGTTGCCGGGGAGATCTACTCACAAGTCAAGACATACCAAGTACCCATCACAAAGTCTTATCCCTCGCATTACATTATTTTCCATTTGCCTCTCGTTTTCCTCTCCCCCACTTCACCCTTGCCGTTCTATTCACCATTCTTCTGTTCGTCTTTTCGTTTGCTTTGATGTCTTACTTGGCTCGTTTGGTTGGAATAATTCTTAATTTATTGCTAAATAGAGAACCTAAGATCTATGAATCCTCATCCACTTGCTAATCTTTTCAAGAGATCCAATTATGATGAACCAATTGCTAGTGAGTTTTGTGCACTAGATTATCTTTATGAAGTTTTGCTTGAAATTCGTGAATCTGAAAATTGCGATGAAGTACTTTATGAAGTGATTCACGATAGCTCCTTGAATGAAAAGCATAATTGCAATGATATTATGAAAAATTCTATTAATGTCAATTGTGTTAATGATTTGCAAAACCCTAAGCTTGGGGATGCTAGTTTTGCTATGTCCATTACTTGTTGCAATGATCATGATTGGGGTGATTCTTCTTCCAATCTTGAAAATTTATTTAAACCCCATGATGATATGAGATTGATAATAATGTTTGAAATAATACTGAAAGTGGGTTTGGAAGAGTGTCAACTTTAGATCCCACATATTTGGATAATATTCAATCTTATGAAGTTTTTGATAAAAGTGGGTTTGGAGAGGTCATGACTTTAGTTAATGTTAATCCCACTATTTTGGAAGAGTGTTAACTTTGCATGCATGTGGATCATGTTGAGAATATTTTATACGATAGCTGTATTGTTTAATTTGATTATGATCCCACATGTAGTTATTATGATAGAGGGAAATATGGTTGTAGAGATTTTCATGTTGCTAGATTACCTCTCGTTATGTTGAGATTGCTATTCTTTCTTTCCTCTTCCTTGCATATGCTAGTTTTTGCCTCCTATGATAATTTTTTTGCCTATAAGATGCCTATGCATAGGAAGTATGTTAGACTTAGATGCGTTTGTCACGTGGTTTCATGATGCTCTCTTTGTGCTTCAATTCTTGTCTTTCATGTGAGCATCATTAAAATTATCAATGCCTAGCTAAAAGGCTTTAAAGAAAAAGCACTTGTTGGGAGACAACCCAATATTTTTCCTTGCTGTTATTCAATAAATAATTCATATAGAATCTGTTTAGATGTGGTTTTATGCTTTTAATTAGTGTTTGTGCCAAGTAGAACCTTTGGGAAGACTTGGGGAAAGTCTTTGCGATCTTGCTGTAAAAAACAGAAACTTTAGCGCTCACGAGATTTGCTGCCATTTTTTACTGGAGAGTGCGATTAGGTTGATTCTTTTTGCATATGATTAATAGGTAAATTCCTCATGTCCAGAAATTTATTTTATAATTTTTGGGGTTACAGAAGTATTCGAAACTTACAGATTACTACAGACTGTTTTGTTTTTGACAGATTCTGTTTTTCGTGTGTTGTTTGCTTATTTTGATGAATCTATGGCTAGTATAGGAGGGTATGAACCATAGAGAAGTTAGAATACAGTAGTTTTAACACCAAAATAAATAAATAACGAGTTCATTACAGTACCTTAAGTGGTGGTTTGTTTTCTTATACTAACGGAGCTCATGAGATTTTCTCTTTAAGTTTTGTGTTGTGAAGTTTTCAAGTTTTGGGTAAAGATTTGATAGATTATGGAATAAGGAGTGGCAAGAGCCTGAAATTGGGGATGCCCAAGGAACCCCAAGGTAAAATTCAAGGACAACCAAAAGCCTAAGCTTTGGGATGCCCCGTAAGCATCCCCTCTTTCGTCTTCTTCTATCGGTAACTTTACTTGAGGCTATATTTTTATTCACCACATGATATGTGTTTTGCTTGGAGCGTCTTGTATGATTTGAGTCTTTTATTTTTAGTTTACCACAATCATCCTTGTTGTACACACCTTTTGGGAGAGACACACATGAATTGGAATTTATTAGAATACTCTATGTGCTTCACTTATATCTTTTGAGCTAGATAATTTTGCTCTAGTGCTTCACTTATATCTTTTAGAGCACGGTGGTGGTTTCATTTTATAGAAATTATTGATCTCTCATGATTCACTTATATTATTTTGAGAGATCTTTAGGACAGCATGGTAATTTTCTTTGGTTATAAAATTAGTCCTAATATGATAGGCATCCAAGATGGGTATAATAAAAACTATCATAGAAAGTGCATTGAATACTATGAGAAGTTAGATAATTGATAATTGTTTTGAGATATAAAGGTGGTGATATTAGAGTGTGCTAGTTGAGTAGTTGTGAATTTGATAAATTCTTATGTTGAAGATTGCAAGTCCCGTAGCATGCACGTATGGTAACCGTTGTGTAACAAATTTGAAACATGAGGTGTTCTTTGATTGTCTTCCTTGTGAGTGGCGGTCGGGGACGAGCGATGGTCTTTTCTACCAATCTATCCCCCTAGGAGCATGCGCGTAATGCTTGGTTTTTGATGGCTTGTATATTTTTGCAATAAGTATGTGAGTTCTTTATGACTAATGTTGAGTCCATGGATTATACGCACTCTCACCCTTCCATCATTGCTAGCCTCTTCGGTACTGTGCATTGCCCTTTCTCACCTTGAGAGTTGGTGCAAACTTCGCCGATGCATCCAAACCCCGTGATACGATACGCTCTGTCACACATAAGCCTCCTTATATCTTCCTCAAAACAGTCACCATACCTACCTATTATGGCATTTCAATAGCCATTCCGAGATATATTGCCATGCAACTTTCCACCGTTTCATTCATGACATGCTTCATCATTGTCATATTGCTTTGCATGATCATGTAGTTGACATCGTATTTGTGGCAAATTCACCATGCATAATTTATCATACATGTCACTCTTGATTCATTACCCTTCCCGGTACACCGCCGGAGGCATTCATATAGAGTCATATTTTGTTCTAGTATCGAGTTGTAATAATTGAGTTGTAAATAAATAGAAGTGTGATGATCATCATTAATAGAGCATTGTACCAAACAAATAAAAAGGAGAAAGGCCAAATAAAAAGGAAGGCCCAAAAATGGGCAATGCTACTATCCTTCTTTTTCCACACTTGTGCTTCAAAGTAGCACTATGATCTTTATGATAGAGAGTCTCTTGTTTTGTCACTTTCATTTACTAGTGGGAATTTCTCATTATAGAACTTGGCTTGTATATTCCAACAATGGGCTTCCTCAAATGCCCTAGGTCTTCGCGAGCAAGCAAGTTGGATGCACACCCACTTAGTTTCTTTTGTTAAGCTTTCATACATTGATAGCTCTAGTGCATCCGTTGCATGGCAATCCCTAATCCTTGCATTGACATCAATTGATGGGCATCTCCCTAGCCCATTGATTAGCCGCGTCGATGTGAGACTTTCTCCTTTTTTTGTCTTCTCCATATAACCCCCATCATCATATTCTATTCCACCCATAGTGCTATATACATGGCTCACGCTCATGTATTGCATGAAAGTTAAAAAAAGTTTGAGATCACTAAAGTATGAAACAATTGCTTGGCTTGTCATCGGGGTTGTGCAAGATGAGAGCATTCTTGTGTGACAAAAATGGAGCATGACCAAACTATATGATTTTGTAGGGATGAACTTTCTTTTGCCATGTTATTTTGAGAAGACATGATTGCTTAGTTAGTATGCTTGAAGTATTATTATTTTGTGTCAATATTAAACTTTTGTCTTGAATCTTTCGGATCTGAAGATTCATGCCACAATAAAGAAAATTACATTGAGAATTATGTTAGGTAGCATTCCACATCAAAAATTCCGTTTTTTATCATTTACCTACTCGAGGACGAGCAGGAATTAAGCTTGGGGATGCTTGATACGTCTCCAACGTATCTATAATTTTCGATTGTTCCATGCCATTATATTATCTGTTTTGGATGTTAATGGATTTATTTATACACCTTTATATTATTTTTGGGACTAACATACTAACCCAAGGCCTAGTGCAAATTGCTGTTTTTTTGCCTATATCAGTGTTTGGCAGAAAAGGAATATCAAACGGAATCCAAACGGAATGAAACCTTTGGGATAGTTATTTTTGGAACAAACGTGATCTAGAGTACTTGGAGTGGACGTTAAGAAATCAACGAGGAGGCCACGAGGTAGGGGGGCGCGCCTACCCCCCCGTGGCGCGCCCTCCACTCTCGTGGGCCCCTCGTGGCTCCAGCGACCTACTTCTTCCGTGAAAACATCCAGGAGCACCACGAAACCCTATTTCCACCGCCGCAACCTTCTGTACCCAAGAGATCCCATCTTGGGGCCTTTTCCGGAGCTCCGCCGGAGGGGGAATCAATCACGGAAGGCTTCTACATCAACACCATAGCCTCTCCGATGATGTGTGAGTAGTTTACCTCAGACCTTCGGGTCCATAGTTATTAGCTAGATGGCTTCTTCTCCCTCTTTGGATCTCAATACAATGTTCTCCTCGATCTTCTTGGAGATCTATTTGATGTAACTCTTTTTGCGGTGTGTTTGTCGAGATCTGATGAATTTTGGGTTTATGATCAAGTTTATCTATGAACAATATTTGATTCTTCTCTGAAATCTTTTATGTATGATTGGTTATCTTCGCAAGTCTCTTTGAATTATCAGTTTGGTTTGGCCTACTAGATTGATCTTTCTTGCAATGGTAGAAGTGCTTAGCTTTGGGTTCAATCTTGCGGTGTCCTTTCCCAGTGACAGCAGGGGCATCAAGGCACGTATTGTATTGTTGCCATCGAGGATAAAAAGATGGGGTTTATATCATATTGCTTGAGTTTATCCCTCTACATCATGTCATCTTGCCTAATGCATTACTCTGTTATTATGAACTTAATACTCTAGATGCATGCTGGATAGCGATCGATGTGTAGAGTAATAGTAGTAGATGCAGAATCATTTCGGTCTACTTGTCGTGGACGTGATGCCTATATACATGATCATGCCTAGATATTCTCATAATTATTCACTTTTCTATCAATTGCTCGACAGTAATTTGTTCACCCACCGTAATACTTATGCTATCTTGAGAGAAGCCACTAGTGAAACCTATGGCCCCCGGGTCTATTCTCCATTATATTAATCTCCCATCAACTAGCTATTTCTGTCACCGTTTATTTTGCAATCTTTATATTCCAATCTATATCATAAAAATACCAAAAGTATTTATCTTATTATTATCTCTATCAGATCTCACTCTCGTAAGTGACCGTGAAGGGATTGACGACCCCTTTATCCCGTTGGTTGCGAGGTTCTTATTTGTTTGTGTAGGTACGAGGGACTTGCGTGTAGTCTCCTACTGGATTGATACCTTGGTTCTCAAAAACCGAGGGAAATACTTACGCTACTTTGCTGCATCACCCTTTCCTCTTCAAGGGAAAACCAACGCAGTGCTCAAGAGGTAGCACAATGACGTGGTCTGCATCATATATATCAACGTCCTTCTCCTTAATGCAAAAATGTGTGTGACAAGAGAACACATATAGTTGCACGGTATCAACATTTTCAAACAAACATATTAGAAGTCCTCGATGAATTGGAAATATCTAGTTCTACTCTAAAGTAAGACAAGGAAAGAGACTATGTCTGAGTTTTGTTGATGGAAGAACCATGTGTGCTTCCAAGATCATAAAGGAAAACCTGCCCATCATTTCTAAACTGTGAAACAAAAACAAATCAAGAAAATAGTATATATTATCATTGTGTAGTGCTGAATTCTTGGATCCTATTATCACCATCTCTGGTTCACAAACAATAAATAATTATCAGACGTCCACAAAACTTGCACTCAGAGATTATTAACAATATAATGAAAGATAATAAAACAAACTGAACAATTGCTCCTAAGAGAAAACTTTATGTAGTGAAACATAGAGTTCATGGCATATTATGCAAGAAAATTAATTACAGAACTTCAATAGAGTTAACCAAGTGCATATACTCTGTGACCTCTACCAAACCAACATGGACAATGCACTACAAGGTCACCTACCTCATGTAGTTGATGTTGGTGCCGCCGGGCATTGATGTACCATCACTCCATGGTTGTGATCCTACCTATAATAAGCCTGCACAAGAACAAATCTCCACCCTCAGGACAGAGAGACGATCTGGACGTCCAAGACGAGTAGGAGAGAGGCGTCTGCCTGGACAGTGAGCCCTATTAGCAATAATAGTTTAGGCCCTGAACCAAAACAGTTTGCAATAGTCTGGGAGTTTAGGCACTAATAGCAATAGTTTGAACATGCATAGGAAAACCTAGTAACTAAGATGCAACATGAATGACAGGTACTAAACAAGAACAATCAGCAAGAAGTGGAAAATTCACAAGCTCCTACAAGGACTCACCTTGAAGCTGACGCCTTGCATTACACGCTTGTCCCCAAAAGGAATTATGCACATCCCCAATCTGTCTCCCCAAATCCGAGTTTGTAGAAAAGCTAGAATCCTGCACCACGATAAAAACAAGATGCCATTCATCAAGCTGAGCAGAATTGGTAACAAGCAAGACATGAATACTAGAGTAGCAGACATGGCCAAATCGATAAAATAAAGTGCAAACCACACCTTAGTCACAGAGCCAATTTGCTGAGTGATACGTCTCCGTCGTATCTACTTTTCCAAACACTTTTGCCCTTGTTTTGGACTCTAACTTGTATGATTTGAATGGAACTAACCCGGACTGACGTTGTTTTTAGCAGAATTGCCATGGTGTTGTTTTATGTGTAGAAAACAAATATTCTCAGAATGACCTGAAACTCCACGGAACATCTTAGAAAAAATAATAAAAAATCCTCGCCAAAGATGAAGACTAGGGGGCCCACACCCTGTCCATGAGGGTGGGGGCGCCCCCCTCTAGGGCGCGCCCCCTACCTCGTGGGCCCCCTGGATGCCCTCCGACGCCAACTCCAACTCTATATATTTGCTTTCGGAGAGAAAAAAATAAGAGAGAAGAAATCATCGCATTTTACGATACACAGCCGCCGCCAAGCCCTAAAACCTCTCGGGAGGGCTGATCTGGAGTCCGTTCGGGGCTCCGGAGAGGGGGATTCATCACCGTCGTCATCATCAACCATCCTCCATCACCAATTCCATGATGCTCACCGACGTGTGTGAGTAATTCCATCGTAGGCTTGCTGGACGGTGATGGGTTGGATGAGATTTATCATCTAATTGAGTTAGTTTTGTTAGGGTTTGATCCCTAGTATCCACTATGTTCTGAGATTGATGTTGCTATGACTTTGCTATGCTTAATGCTTGTCACTAGGGCCCGAGTGCCATGATTTCAGATCTGAAGCTATTATGTTTTCATGAATATATGTGAGTTCTTGATCCTATCTTGCAAGTCTATAGTCACCTACTATGTGTTATGATCCGGCAACCCCGGAGTGACAATAATCGGGACCACTCCCGGTGATGACCATAGTTTGAGGAGTTCATGTATTCACTATGTACTAATGCTTTGTTCCGGTTCTCTATTAAAAGGAGGCCTTAATATCCCTTAGTTTCCAATAGGACCCCGCTGCCATGGAGGGTAGGACAAAAGATGTCATACAAGTTCTTTTCCATAAGCACATATGACTATATACGGAATACATGCCTACATTACATTGATGAATTGGAGCTAGTTTTGTGTCACCTTATGTTATGACTAATACATGATGAACCGCATCCGGCATAATTATCCATCACTGATTCGGTGCCTACGAGTTTTCCATATACTGGTTCTCGCTTATTTACTTTCCCGCTGCTACTGTTACAATCACTACAAAATACCAAAAACATTACTTTTGTTGTCTTTACTTTTGTTGCCGCTACCACCACTATCATATTACTGTGCTACTAAACACTTTGCTGCAGATACTAAGTTTCCAGGTGTGGTTGAATTGACAACTCAGCTGCTAATACTTGAGAATATTCTTTGGCTCCCCTTGTGTCGAATCAATAAATTTGGGTTGAATACTCTACCCTCGAAAGCTGTTGCGATCGCCTATACTTGTGGGTTATCAAGACTAATTTCTGGCGCCGTTGCCGGGGAGCATAGCTCTATTCTTTGAGTCACTTGGGATTTGTATCTGCTGGACACTATGAAGAAATTGAAAGATGCTAAGACAACAATTTATCCCTCAACTACGAGGGGAGGTAAGGAACTGCCATCTAGCTCTGCACTTGATTCACCTTCTGTTATGAGTAGGCTAGCGACACCTAAACCTGCTTCTGCTATTCGTTCCGATATGTCGCATGTTATTGATGATGCCACTTCTGCTATGCATGATACTTATGATGAAACTGCTTCTATGCCTGATACTACTGTGCCCCTTGGTGAATTTCTTGATGAACAAATTTCTAGGGCTAGAGAAAAAGAAATTATTGAATCTGAATACGATGATGATAGTGATGATGAAAATATGCCTGTTATCCCTGAGGGTTATCTTTTTGATATGGAATCTTCTGCCGCTATTTTAGCTTGCAGGGATAGATATGGGCTTAAGAGTTTATTAGTTAAATGGAACAAAGAATCACTTAGAGATAAAATGAAACCCGACCCTGCTTTTGCTACTTCACCTATATGTGTTCCTGATAAGGATTATGAATTCTCTGTTGATCCTGATATAATTACTTTGGTTGAATCTGGTCCGTTTTATGGCTATAAATCTGAAACTTTTGTGGCACATCTTACTAATTTAAATGATATAGCTGCCCTGTTCACTAATGATGAGAGATCGCATTACTTTTATATACTCAAAATATTTCTGTTCTCATTAAAGGGTGATGCTAAGATATGGTTTAATTCTCTTGATCATGGTTTTGTGCGTAGTCCCCAGGATATGATTTATTACTTCTCTGCTAAAGATTTCCCTGCTCATAAGAAACAAGCTGCTTTGAGGGAAATATACAACTTCGTGCAAATTAAAGAAGAGAGTCTCCCACAAGCTTGGGGGAGGCTTCTCAAGTTACTTAATGCTTTGCCTGATCATCCTCTTAAGAAACCCGAAATACTTGATATTTTTTGTAATGGACTAACCGATGCTTCCAGAGATTACCTGGATAGTTGTGTTGGTTCTCTTTTCAGGGAAAGAACACCGGATGTAGCTGAAATTCTATTGAATAATATGTTGACAAATGAAAATAATTGGGCACCTCCTGAGCCAGCTCCTGCTCCAATTATTGAGTCTATTCCTAAACCAACTCCGAAGAAGAGAGGTGTTCTATTTCTCAGTCCCGAAGATATGCAAGAGGCAAAGAAATCTATGAAAGAGAAAGGTATTAAAGCTGAAGACATTAAGAATTTACCTCCTATTGAAGAAATACATGGTCTTAATTCACCACCTGTTGAAGAAACTTATGATCTCAATTCTTTATTTATTGAAGAACCTCCTGACCCCGATATCCCGACACAGGTAGTAAAGGTAAATTCTCTCTATAGATATGATAAAGCTGAAGTTCCTCCTACTAAAATTGCTAGTTAGTGCTTGGATGAGTTTGATAACTTTATGTTTAAGAAAGATGACTTCAATGCTTATTTTGGTAGACAATTAAAAGAAAATGCTTATGTGATTATATGCTTGGGTGATTATATGGCTAATATTAAAGGTGAACTTAAACTTGTTAGCAAACATGCTTCTATGGTTACCACTCAAGTAGAACAAGTACTTAAGGCTCAAAAAGAAGTGCTTGATGAAATGAATAGTAAGAAAAGTGATTATGCTGTTAGAGTGGCTACTAGAACTGGTAGAATGACTCAGGAACCTTTGTATCCTGAAGGCCACCCTAAGAGAATCGAGCAAGATTCTCAAAGAAATAATATTGATCTTCCTAGTTCTTCTAAAAAGAAGAAGAAGAAAAATGATAGAAATGTGCAAACTTCTAGTGAACCTATTGCTGAACCACCTGATAATCCAAATGACATCTCTATGTCTGATGCTGAAACACAATCTGGTAATGAACATGAACCTAATGAAAATATTAATGATGATGTTCATGATGATGCTCAACCTAGTAATGACAATGATGTAGAAATTGAACCTGCTGTTGATCTTGATAACCCACAATCAAAGAATCAACGTTATGATAAAAGAGACTTTGTTGCTAGGAAACATGGTAAAGAAAGGGAACCTTGGGTTCAAAAACCCATGCCTTTTCCTCTGAAACCATCCAAGAAAAATGATGAGGAGGATTTTGAGCGCTTTGCTGAAATGATTAGGCCTATCTTTTTGCGTATGCGATTAACTGATGTGTTCAAAACAAATCCTTATGCTAAATATATGAAGGATATCATTACTAATGAAAGAAAGATACCGGAAGCTGAGATTTCCACCATGCTTGCTAATTATACTTTAAGGGTGGAATACCAAAGAAACTTGGAGATCCCGAAGTACCTACTATACCTTGCTCCATTAAAAAGAATTATATTAAAACTGCTTTATGTGATCTTGGAGCCGGTGTTAGTGTTATGCCTCTCTCTTTATATCGTAGACTTGACTTGAATAAGCTGACACCTACCGAAATATCTTTGCAAATGGTTGATAAATCAACTGCTATACCTGTCGGTATTTGTGAGGATGTGCCTGTTGTGGTTGCAAACGTTACTATTTTAACGGACTTTGTTATACTTGATATTCCCGAGGATGATAGTATGTCTATTATTCTTGGAAGAACTTTTTTTAATACTGCAGGGGTTGTTATTGATTGCAACAAAGGCAATGTCACTTTTCATGTTAATGGTAATGAGCATACGGTACACTTTCCGAGGAAACAACCTCAAGTTCATAGTATCAACTCCATTGGAAAAATTCCATCGATTATAATTGGAGGTTTTGAATTTCCTCTTCCTACTGTCAAAAAGAAATATGATATACTTATTATAGGGGATGTGCATATCCCCGTTGAGGTAACTTAGTGTTATTTGAAATTTCTCCGGTTTCATGATTATCGGAATGAGTTTGTTAACAAGACTTGATCAACCTTGTTAGTGGATTCTTTTTTATGAGCATGAGATGGATGAAACTAGAAGCACCACCTTCTGTACCTTCTCTTTATTTTATGTTAATTAGTAGAAATAAAGTAAAAAATAGTATTTTTATGTCTGTTTCCTGACTTATCCGTGCAATATAAAAATATCCCGAAAATAAAAGTCCTCAGAATGACATGCCAATTTAATATGATTTTTTCGGGAATATTTGAGGATTTACTGTGCAAAAATTACCGCGAGAGGAGCTGCCACCTGGCCACGAGGGTGGTGGGCGCCCCCCCTCTAGGGCGCGCCCCCTGCCTCGTGGGCCCACGGTGGCCCTCCTCCACTTATCCCAGCATCCATCTTCTTCCTCTATCTCACACAAACCCGAAAAACCAACTCAAGCACGAGTTCCAGCCACTTTTGCTGTGATTTTCGATCTCCTTGCTCAAAACACCTCTCGCAAAACTTCTTGGGGAGATTGTTCCTTGGTATGTGACTCCTCCATTGGTCCAATTAGTTTTTGTTCTAGTGCTTTATTCTTTGCAAATTTGTGCTGAATAGGTGACCATGTTCTTGAGCTTGCATGTCAAATTTATATGGTTCCAAGTAGTTCTAATGCTTGATATAGGCTCTAGGCACTTCTAGGAGTAGTTGCTATCAGTTTTATTGAAGTTGGTTCACTTTTGTTTGAAGTTACTAAAAATTTCAGAATTTTTCAGAGAAAAACAATATGCTTAGGAAGATGTTCCAAGGTGGTTATTCTAAGAAGCAAGGACCCAGAATTGCTATGCGCGATGCTGACAAGGATCCACCAAGAGACGCTCCAGTATGGCCTTGCAAATGGCCGTCGGAAAATTTTATGGACCGTGCGGGAATTAAAGAAGAATTCAAAGCATATTTGCGCAATGCCGGTCTTGAGGATTTTGAGGCTAACAAATGCCCCCAGTATCATGATCTCACAAGTTCATTTGTGAGGAGGTTTGAGTATTCATCTTCGCATAATTCTCCTTCAGTCATGTTTGATCTCTATGACAAATCTTATACCATGGACTTAGAGGATTTCACTTCTGCTTGCAAACTTCCATCATGGGGTAGTGTTAGGGATCCCCCTAAATCTGAATTTAGAAACTTTCTTGCTAGTATAATTGTGGGGGAATCTAAAGATATAACGCAGGCTACCATAGGGAGCATTCACTTTCCTGCTATACATTATTTTGCTCTCTTCATCGGTACATGCACAAATGCTAAGGATGAAGCATGTCACATGTGTGTCCCTGGTCTTAGCATTCTTAGGAGTGCTGTGTTAGGACACCAATCTTATCATATGGGAGCCATTGTAGCTTGTAGGTTGCATCATAATAGACATAATGGAGATTTCTTCGGAGGAATTTATGCAACCCGCTTAGCTCATTTTCTTGAGATAGACATTCGTGAGGGTGATACGGAGTTGCCTCCTGCATATTTAGATTATAACTCTATGGCTTCACACCAGTTTGTCGAGAGGCCTGAATCACCTCTCTTATATCATTTAATTTTTGATAAACGATGTGTTTTCCGTATTACTCTCCCTGCTCCTGCCTTCTTTGATTCACAGACAAAAAATAAGATATGTTATTACTAGAGAGGAGGCAGAAGAGTATGAGAGGAGAGCGGAGGCAGCTCGACTCCACGCTGCAGCTCAGCAGGCGATAACACGTGCACATCAGTATGATCCCAACTATTCTTCATCGCAGTACGACCCCAGCTACACCTATGGGTATCCGGCAGGCTATCCCTGGCAATAGACCAACTTAGGCCAAAAGCCTAAGTTTGGGGGAGTACGTATTTCTCATCGATATTACATTTATGCTCACACACACTCATTACTAGATGTCGGTGCTCATACTCTTTCACCGTAATATCCATGCTAGTTTTACTTTCTTTTTCCTGCTTTCCTCTTGTGTGTTTGTTAAACCTTAAAAAAACAAAAAAAATTAGTGGTAGTTTATTTTTCTGCTGTAGTAGTAATAATTAAAAAGAAAACCCAAAAATATTTCCCGTTCTTCTTTTGCTTGTTGGGAGATTTCCTGTGTAAATAGTTTTACTTCTTTTCTTTTCTTTGGGGGTCAGTAGGAGAAGACCATAATTAAATTGTTGAAGTGGCTCTTATATGCATTATTGTTGATTTAACCAAGAGCCCATATTGCCTTGTCTTCTCCTGTTTATTGAATGCTCGCAGATTCCAGCTTAGTCCAATGCACGTGCACTCTTATTATTATTCACATCGTTCGGTCGTGCAAGTGAAAGGCAATTATGATGATATATGATGGACTGACTGAGATGAGAAAAGCTGGTATGAACTCGACCTATTTTGTTTTTGTAAATATGATGAGTCCCTCGTTCTTGATTCAGCTTATTATGAATAAACATGTTTGCAATGACAATTAGAGATCATAGTTGCTTGTGCCATGCCTGATTAGCTATGAGTTATAATGATTTACCTTGTGTGCCAACATGCTATTGAGATGATTATGATGTGGTATGATGGGGTGGTATCCTCCTTTGAATGATTTAAGTGATTTGACTTGGCACGTGTTCACGCATGTAGTTGAAACAAAATCAACATAGCCTTCACGATATTTATGTTCATGGTGGATTATATCCTACTCATGCTTGCATCCAATGTTTATTAATTTTAATGCATGTACATGGCTGTTATCGCTCTCTAGTTGGTCGCTTCCCAGCCTTTTGCTAGCCTTCACCTGTACTAAGCAGGAATACTACTTGTGCATCCAATCCCTTAAACCCCAAAGTTATTCCAGATGAGTCCACTATACCTTCCTATATGCGATATCTACCTACCGTTCCAAGTAAATTTGTATGTGCCAAACTCTAAACCTTCAAATAAACATTCTGTTTTGTATGCTCGAATAGCTCATGTATCAACCAAGGCTGTCCTTATCTTCCGTGTTAGGCGGGTTATTCTCAAGAGGAGTGGACTCCGCTCCTCACTCACGAGAAAATGGCTCGTCACCAGGATGCCCAGTCGCATGCTTTATGCAAACCAAATCAAAATTAATTGCAAACAAAACTCCCCCTGGGACCTGATGTATGTTGGAGACACTCGTTGTTTCGAGCAAGTCATGGATTGATGCTTGTTGGTGGAGGGTGAGTATAAACTTTACCATTCTGTTTGGGAACCACCTATAATGTGTTTAGCATGGAAGATATCGCCATCTCTTAGTTGTTACGTTGACAATGAAAGTATACCGCTCAAAATACAATTTATCTCTATTGCCAAACCGAGCTCTGGCGCCTCTACAAATTCCCGCTTCCCTCTGCGAAGGGCCTATCCATTTACTTTTATGTTGAGTCATCACCCTCTTATTAAAAAGCACTAGCTGGAGAGCACAGCTGTCATTTGCATTCATCACTATTAATCTATGTTGGGTGTGACTATGATTGGATCTCTTTTACCATGAATTACAATGTCTAGTTAGTCCTTGATCTTGAAAGGTGCTCTGCATTTATGTTTTGCGGTCTCAGAGAGGGCTAGTGAGATACCATCTTGTTATATCATATTATGATTGTTTTGAGAAAGTGTTGTCATCCGAGATTTATTATTATGACTTGCTAGTTGATTATGCTATTGATATGAGTAATTATGAGACCTGAGAATTATTGCAAATGTGGTTAGTTATGATCTATGCTGAAAACTTGAATGTTGGCTTGACATAGTTACAACAACAAGAGCAAACAGAGTTTGTAAAAGTTTTTCTTTCTTTCAATCTACTGAATTGCTTGAGGACAAGCAGGGGTTTAAGCTTGGGGGAGTTGATACGTCTCCGTCGTATCTACTTTTCCAAACACTTTTGCCCTTGTTTTGGACTTTAACTTGTATGATTTGAATGGAACTAACCCGCACTGGCGCTGTTTTCAGCAGAATTGCCATGGTGTTGTTTTATGTGCAGAAAACAAATATTCTCGGAATGACCTGAAACTCCATGGAACATCTTAGAAAAAATAATAAAAAATCCTCGCCAAAGATGAAGACCAGGGGACCCACACCCTGTCCATGAGGGTGGGGGTGCCCCACCTCTAGGGCGCGCCCCCTACCTCGTGGGCCCCCTAGATGCCCTCCGATGCCAACTCCAGCTCTATATATTTGCTTTAGGAGAGAAAAAAATAAGAGAGAATAAATCATCGCGTTTTATGATACGGAGCCGCCGCCAAGCCCTAAAACCTCTCGTGAGGGCTGATCTGGAGTCCGTTCGGGGCTTCGGAGAGGGGGATTCGTCGCCGTCGTCATCATCAACCATCCTCCATCACCAATTCCATGATGCTCACCGCCGTGCGTGAGTAATTCCATTGTAGGCTTGCTGGACGGTGATGGGTTGGATGAGATTTATCATGTAATTGAGTTAGTTTTGTTAGGGTTTGATCCCTAGTATCCACTATGTTCTGAGATTGATGTTGCTATGACTTTGCTATGCTTAATGCTTGTCACTAGGGCCTGAGTGCCATGATTTCAGATCTGAACCTATTATGTTTTCATGAATATATGTGAGTTCTTGATCCTATCTTGCAAGTCTATAGTCACCTACTATGTGTTATGATCTGGCAACCCCGAAGTGATAATAATCGGGACCACTCCCGGTGATGATCATAGTTTGAGGAGTTCATGTATTCACTATGTGCTAATGCTTTGTTCCGGTTCTCTATTAAAAGGAGGCCTTAATATCTCTTAGTTTCCAATAGGACCCTGCTGCCATGGGAGGGTAGGACAAAAGATGCCATGCAAGTTCTTTTCCATAAGCACGTATGACTATATACGGAATACATGCCTACATTACATTGATGAATTGGAGCTAGTTCTGTGTCACCTTATGTTATGACTGATACATGATGAACCGCATCCGGCATAATTATCCATCACTGATCCGGTGCCTATGAGTTTTCCATATACTAGTTCTCGCTTATTTACTTTCCCGCTGCTACTGTTAAATCACTACAAAATACCAAAAACATTACTTTTGTTGTCTTTACTTTTGTTGCCGCTACCACCACTATCATATTACTGTGCTACTAAACACTTTGCTGCAGATACTAAGTTTCCAGGTGTGGTTGAATTGACAACTCAGCTGCTAATACTTGAGAATATTCTTTGGCTCCCCTTGTGTCAAATCAATAAATTTGGGTTGAATACTCTACCCTCGAAAGCTGTTGTGATCCCCTATACTTGTGGGTTATCACTAAGCAGATCAAACGACGAGCCAAATTCGATTATCAATTGACCCCGACAATTTCTGAGAAAAGAATTGTAATGTAAGCCAACCATACGGGTTAATTTTAAGAGCAAACACATGATGAGAACTAGACGCTATATTCAGTAACATTGAGTTTCTTATGAAATCTGTTATGATCATGTGATATTCATCAAGAAGTCAGAGACTTTGTAATGAACTTGTTATTTTGGTTTAACAATATATTTGAACTGTTTTATGTTATTATTTTCTACCATGATGTACTCATGCATAACTTTGCTTGCATGCAGTCACTTTTCTGCATATATAGTTGCAGCTGTTCAATCCATCTAACACACTATCTACTGTACCACTTCTAAAATTGGCATGGTGTCGGTTGTTTCTGTGTAGATCATTGCATTTTAAAGGACAGTAACAAGCCCACTTAAGTTCACCTGGTCTTAAAGTGCGCAGCACAACACATCTGATTTCACATCAATCTTCACACAACCACATACAACAATCTTGCTCAAAATTTCACACAAGAAAAACCATACGAACAATCTTGCTCAAATCTCATACAAGAGAAAGCATAACAAACTGAAGTGGCAAGAAAGGCGCTGCAAATCGTACCTGAACGACAGCGGCGACCAACTGAGTAGATGAAACAATGAACCAAATATGATGATCAACTAACAAATGCAATTTCTGAGAAAAGAAAAGAAAATTTAAGGCATCGCAATGAGGAGACATGAGAGCAAACACCTCATGAGCATGAATGAACTGACACGGGTAGGAATTGTAAACCAATACAGAAACATTCACGAATGTATAGGAAGAGACCATGGACGACTGCAACATTTTCCTCGCCAGCCGCTCTGCTCGTGCAGGTCGAGCCCGCCCAGATCACGCACCACCGCGGCACCTTCCAATTGTTTTATAGATCACGCCTGCCCGCTCGCTGCGCCGCCAGCCGTTGTAGAAAATAGTGGAAGCGCTCCTACTCCTCCATGGAGGAGTCGCGTCGTTTATATTGATTATGGGCAGAAAACACCTCTATTGTGGTTTATTTTTACAAGAAGGTTACCGATCTCTAGGATTCGGTTGTTACAGAAATAGAACGATATAAGGATATGGGTGGAGGTAGAGGAGTTTTGAGATTACATGTCCAATTTGTTACAACTCTATGTCTAACACCCTCCCTTAGTCTCAACTATCCTAAATTAAGATTGTTCTTGAACTCTTCGAATGGCTTAACTTTCAAAGCTTTGGTGAACCCATCTGCAACTTGATCCTTGGAAGGAATAAACTGTATCTCTAACTTCTTCTGTGCAACCCTTTCTCGTACAAAGTGAAAGTCTATTTCAATGTGCTTTCTTCTAGCATGAAAAACAGGGTTAGCAGATAGATAGGTAGCACCAAAGTTATCACACCATAGACATGAGCTATGCTATTGCTTTATTCCCAATTCTCCAAGCAAAGATTCCAACCAAATAATTTCAGTAGTAGCATTGCCAATGACTTATATTATGCTTCTGTACTTGATCTTGACACCGTTGCTTGTTTCCTGGCACTCCAGGAAATAAGATTAGAGCCAAAGAAAACAGCAAACCCTCCAGTTGATTTTCTGTCATCACTACAGCCTGCCCAATCAGCATCAGAAAGCACTAACAAGTGTAGAGCTAGAACGTCTGAACTGAAGTCCCAAGCTTGCAGTGTGCTTGACATACCGTACAGTTCTTTTACAGTTGTCCAGTGACTGGAGGTAGGAGCATGCAAATACTGGCACACCTTGTTGACAGCAAAGGAAATATCTGGCCGTGTCATGGTCAAGTACTGTAATGCTCCAACAGTACTTCTATACCTTGTGCTTTCTTCTTCCTTAAGTGGCCCCCTTCATGTGCTGGAAGTTGCTCAGAAGAGGGTAGTGGTGTGGGCGAAGGCTTACAGTCCGTCATTCCCATGCGAGTCAGAAATTCAGTGACATATTTCTCTTGTTTCAACACTATTCCATCTTGAATTTTCTTAACTTCAATGCCTAGGAAGAAGTGCAAATCACCAAGGTCTTTCAAGGCAAACTCCGAACTTAGATCTTGCAGAAGAGCATTAGTGGCACTCTGTGAGGAACTTGCAACTATGATATCATCAACATATATAAGCACGCAATGATAGTGTTTTCCTTGCTGTAAATAAAGAGAGAGGTGTCTGCTTTAGATGTAATAAAACCAAGGTGCTTTAAATTTGAACTCAATTTGGAGTACCATGCTCGAGGTGCTTGTTTCATACCATAAAGTGCCTTGTCAAGTTTGCACACATGATGGGGCATTTGCTTATTTTCATACCCAGGTGGTTGCCTCATATAGACCTCCTCTCCCAGAACACCATGCATGAACGTGTTCTATACATCTAGTTGTCTCAGACTCCATCCCCTGGATACAACAATAGCTAGAACAAGTCGTATAGTTGCAACTTTTACAACAGGGCTAAATGTGTCCTCATAATCAATGCCATAACGTTGCTTAAAACCTTTTGCAACTAAATGTGCCTTGTATCTGTCAATGGAGCTGTCTGCCTTCTTTTAAAACCCATTTGCAATCAATAATATTTTTACCTCTCTGGTTTGGCACCAGATGCCATGTTTTGTTCTTCATAAGTGCATCATATTCTTCGTCCATTGCCTTTTTCCATCTGGAATCTCCAAGTGCATCATCCAACTTTGTTGGTTCACCAGAAATAGATAGCATACCATATGGTATAGTACCATCAGTCCTTATTTTTGGATTTCTAATACCTTTCTGCAACCGGGTCATGGCCCTTGAAGTGTTAACTTGTTCCTGCTACATAGGAGGTTGCACATTTCGGCTAGCCACAGAGGATCCCGAAGAGACCTCCAGATTTGATGCATGTGTTGACACAGAGGATCCTTCATGAGGTGATACAGGTGATCCAGTGGCCTCTGGTACGGCCGGATATGTATTGTAACCGGTGGAGGCCACACTGGTTACCTACGCAGGGGATTCCGGACCTGCCGCTGTGGCGCCCGCTGGTCCTGGCATGGGCGGCCGCATGCGGGCACCCGCTCCACCACGTGATGACGTGGTCACGTCGGACTGGGTTGCAGTCGCCCGGCCCCGCTGTCTGTTGCTAGGCACGGGATCTAGCGCAGATCGCGCGTGATCCAAAACTGATGGATGCGCGGTGTGCCAGGAGCCGCCTGATCCTCCTCGTATTGCGCGCCCGCTCCCTCTTCTCCATCCATATGAAATATAGCATCATTTTCTAGCAAATTTCGATTGTTTTGACCATTTACTTCAGGGACATGCACAGGCATAATAGAGAGACTAGAGCTAGCATGGTTATTATCACATTGGTCATCACAATTGTCTCCCCCGTGATCAAAACTCTGGAGGTCATGTGGAAGAAGAAGGATTTCCTTGTGAAGAAGGGCACCGACATTTGGATGGAGGGATTGGAAAGGAAAAACAGATTCATCGAACACAACATCTCTGGAGATGTAGACTCTACCTGTGGAAACATCAAGGCATACTCCCTTGTGCATAGGACTTTAACCTAAGAAAACACATTTTTTGGAACGAAACACAAGTTTGCATGTATTGTATGGTATAAGGTTTGACCAGCATGCACAACGAAAGATGCGAAGGGATGTGTAATCAGGAGTAATACCAAAAGGTCGTGTGATGGGGGGCAAATTTTATGACTATACCAGGATGAATATTGATGAGATATGTAGCCATTAAAAAGGCTTCATCCCAGAATTTTAGAGGCATAGAAGAATTAGCTAGCAATTTTATGACTATACATAATCATACTTCAACAACATGGCCGTGTTTTCATTCGCTGAGCCGTTTTGTTGGTGAGCATGAAGACAAGACACATGATGTGATATTCCAATTTTTTGAAAAAAGGTATTAAGTTTCTCATTTTCACCACCCCAGTCAGTTTGCATGACAAGAATTTTGGAGTTCAATTGGCGATCAACGAGATTTTGGAAATTGCTAAAGATTTGGAAAACATCGGATAATTTCTTTAACAAATAAATCCAAATAAATTTACTATAGTCATCAATGAAGCTTACATAATATGAGAATCTACCAACTGAAGTGGGGGCTGCCCCCCACACATCTGAAAAAATAAGTTGCAATGGAGCTGTGGATACACTGGTAGAAATATGGTATGGAAATTGATGAATTTTAGCTTGTTGCAAGTTTTTTTGCTAAGGACATGCTGAACAATAGCAGGGGATGGATGACCCAAGCGACTATGCCACTTTGCTGAAGTTGGCTTGGTGACACTCCATGCTTGTTTATTTGACCATGATGACGATGATGATATGAGTGGATAGAGGCCTCCCTCACAATTTCCTCTAAGGATGACTCTCCTCGTTGCCAAATCCTTGATAACAAAAGAGTAGGGATAACATATGATGAGAACATTGTTATCAAGGGTAAAGTGATGAACTAAAACAAGATTCTTTGATGCTTGAGGGCTATGCAGAACATTATTTAGATGTAATTTTTTAATAGGGGTTGTAACAACTGAATTTCCAATATGAGTGATTTCCATACTAGAACCGCTCGCCGTGTGCACTTGGTCACCACCATGATACTTCTCTCTCATCGTTGGTTTGTCGAGTTCCCCGGTGATGTGTTCGGTTGCGCCCGAATCTGCATACCAATTAGTATCAATACCATAAGAGTTGGTGGTGATGGCGTTGGCCCCTTTTTCTTCGTGGTTTTCCTCGTCGTAATGATGCCAGGACGCCCTGGCGCTACCAACATGGTGATTGTAGCAGATTTGGCATTCGGGGAAGTCCCAATCCTGATACTGTTGTTACTGTCGTGGGCACTGGTGGTAGCCACCGCCACCACCATGGGTTGGAGAAGGAGAGGGGCGCTCCCCACATCCACGCCCTCTGGAATCTCGGTCGCGAGGGCCCTTGACCCGAGCCTGGTCGCGCCCTCTGTAGGCCACGTTGGCGGACGCATGATAGCCGCCAGTATGTGCATCTCCGAGCATCTCCATCCTTTGATCAAAGGTAGTGATCTGCGCAAACAAATCATCAACAGAGATTGATTTTTTTATGGCGCCGGCCGCTGCAACCACTAGATCGTAGTCGCGGTCAAGCCCAGCTAGGATGTAGTCGACCATCCATGGATCAAAGATGGGCCAAACAGCAGCAGCTAGCTCATCTCCTAGACTCTTCATCTTGGCCATAAACAGAGTGCTGGGAATGGTTCCCTTCTTGGTGTTCGAGATGGCGATCCTCGGGTTCGTGATCCGAGATTGCGATGGCGAAGCGAACAAGGTCGTAAGTGCAGTCCACAAATCGAGGGTATTCTCCTTACCGACAACTTGCACAAGTATCTTCTTGGAGAGGGAATTCAACAGATAGCCGAGGGCTTGCTGGTCCTTCGCCAGCCATGGTCCATAGACCGGATTTGGCACAATAATTGTGCTCTTATCCGTGTGCTGCTGCTCCACCGTCTTCGGGGGCGCAGCGCCGGTGCCATCTAGGAGTCCGGTGACATGCGCTCCTCGCAGGGCCGACATGACCTGGGCCTTCCAGAGGAGGAAGTTTCCCCTCATCAGCATCTCGGTGGGTGGCGCTCCAAGGTTCAGGGCGACAGGAGAAGAGGTGGAAGACATGGCGGATTGGTTTTCTGTGGACACTAAATTGATTGGAAGAGATTGGCTCTGTATACCATGTAGAAAATAGTGGAAGTGTTCCTACTCCTCATGGAGGAGCCCGTCGTTTATATTGATTGTGGGCATAAAACACCTCTGCCGTGGTTTACAAGAAGGTTACTGGTCTCTAGGATTCGGTTGTTACAGAAACAAAACGAGATAAGGATACATGAGGAGATAGAGGAGATTTGAGATTACATATCCAGTTTGTTTACAACTCTATGTCTAACAACCGCGACTCAGCCTCGCCCTCTCCGCCCGCTACACTGTCACACTGGCTTCGGCGCAACCCGCCCGCCTTCGCTCTGCTCTGGCCATGAGGGCCGCCCCGTCCGCTCCTGTAACACGTTGATCTGGTCTGCCCCCATCAGCCGCTGCTGCTCCTCCAGTACCGGTCGCTGCTGCTCTCCATGAGCCCGTCGCCCACCGTGCATCTCTCCTCGAGCGGTTGCCTATGTGAAAGAGAGAAGGATGAGACGTGTGTGAGGAGAAAAAGGATTGGTTTCGTGAGGGGCGAGGCAACTACGAAGCTTCCTGGAAATTTCATCTCGCTTGCTCGCTTTAATTGTCAATCTACAACGAGCATGCGAATAATGCGCCTCTGTCGACGTGGACGCAACAAGAAGGCGACATTGTCCTGACGCTTATTGGGTCTGATTCTTTTGTCCGTTTTCCCGTAATTAATTGAGCAACAATTTTCGTTTTAATTAATGAAACGATCAATGCTCTTACATTTTTCTTGAGAGAGAAAGCAATGCTCTTACCTTTGTGTTTGAACAACAACAACAAAAACTAAATAATCTTGTCACTCAAATGAGAATTGCTAAGATTGAATAAAACAAAACAGAGGGCAATCCCTTTTTTAGCGTGCTTGATTTTCAGATGATTCTATTATCTGCATGCATTGCCCAAAATGCAAAACGTCCACAGTTTGGTTAGAAAGATTGCTCGGATTTTATTGTAGTTGGTCTATATTCGTGTATCTTTAGGTAGGATCTTTTTGATTTATGCTAATCTTCAACGACGGTGGTTGTTGTTACGGTGCGCCAATCCTATAAGAACTTAGCACGACGATTTTCCGACTATCTAGTACAACAAATTTTGTCCGGCTCAGGCGAGGAAGGGGCGATGATGACGGCGCACCTTCGACTCGGTTTAGTGCTTGTATCGTTGCTATGTGGTATAAGGATCTGGATGTATTTTTTTTATTATTTCTAGTATTCGTTGTACTATCATAATTAAAGATGAATAGATAAAAAAATCATAAAAAAAAGACACCTCCCGGTCAGGGCTGGACCGCATAGGATAGCTCGTCATAGTGTGCTGCAGTGTACCAATTCGTGGGGCAGTCTGGTTGTGTTAATCCTCTGGAACTTTTAAGGAGTACGTCCAAGGAAAGATCCCGGTGTCTTTACATGAATCAAGATCAACAGGTTGATGATAGGAAACCGGCACACGTTGTGTTCTCGAAGTACACCATGATCAGAATAGATAAGCTCCAGCATTGTCCTGTTCAGGTGTACGATTCAACCAAGTATACCGGATTGTGATACGCATTTAGTTGTTGTCGATCGTACAAACCAAGTACACTAAAGAAGGTTTCTAGAGAGGTCTGCTGCACACAAAATTCCTAGTGGTAATTAACTTGAATCCTCGTTTAGCTTGTGCCGCGGTCTTGTTTGCTTTCACATCCATCCTTTGAGTATGGGATATCCAACGGAACACCTTTCTGATTTAGTACGGGGCCCATTTGTACTACGCGCCGCCGGTACATTAATGCCAGGATGTTGTGCACCTTGAGCGAAAAAGGGCATCGCCCCTGCGTCGATCCCATAGGGGCGACTCGGGCGGATCCCATGAGCGCGCCGCCGCCCCTTCCTCCTTTGATCCTCATCCTCTCGCCGTTGCCGAAGGATGCCTTCGGTCTAAGCCGCGAGGCTGACGGCAGTGGCGGGTCCTCATCCTCCTCGCGCATTGATGGCGGCGGGGCCCCATCCCTCTTGCGTTGCGGGATCTCCGGCTAGAACTTCATGACGGCCCTGGATGGCATGGTTCTTACAGCGGAGATGGGTGACAGGGCGGCGGTCCCGGATTTCTCCGGCGACCACAACCGCTATAGTGGCCGCGAGGGTGGCACGACGTCTTGTTCAGGGGGCTCGATGCGGCTCAGCTAATCATCTCCGCGTGGTGCGGGTGGTGGCGGTGGTGGCCGCTGAGATCTCCGGCCTACTGTTGGGAGCCGGCGGGTGGCACGGTCCTTTGGTTCTTTTTGGTGTAAGATGGTGTTTTGCCGGTTGCCGACCCTCATGGTTCTGGCCATTGACGAGTTCCGGAATGCTCCGCTGGAGATCGTCATTGGGTGCTTGACGCATGTAGATTTCTGGATCGGATGGGGTCCCATCGTGTGCGCCCCGATTTCAGCCCGAGTGGTGTGACGCGAAGCTTTGTTGTCTATTGACAGTATGGGACACGTCGGTATTTTGGTTTCCATGATGAAGGCAGTGACAGAGAATGTCATGGTGGCTGAGGTCTGAGGTCTTGTACTAATGGATCGGGTCTTCGTGGTAATGAGGACTTTGCTTGGTGATTCGTGACTCGTGGCAGCGGCAGTGGCAAGTGGGAGCGGCAACACAGACAGAATACAGAGTCTTAGCTTTCAGGGTGAAAGCCCAAGGTTTGGCCTTAATTGGTTGTGCCTGGTAGTGACCTTGTCAAAGTCATTGTTTCGAGAGCGTGGATCTTCTACATGGTGAAAACCTAAGATCTAGGATTGGGCGCGTCGTTTTGGAGAACTAGGACTTCGAGTGTTGTCTAGGTGGTGGTTCGTGCTGCAGGTAACAGGAATCTTTTTCTTCTTATTATTGTCTTTTGGCTGTGTGCATTCATAATGTCTTTACGACATTGCATTGTTGCAGAGGCCGGGTGTAATTGGTATCTTCACGATATTAATATACTCCCTGTATAAAAAAAATTAACATGCACACCCACCTGTTTTTTTTTCTCATGGAAGGTGCCGATCTTGTTCTTTCTAACACAGTACGGACGCAGATGCTCGTACATACGTCCGTACGTATGTACACACGTCCTACCCCTCCGAGCAACACATCTCTTAAGATTGACGAAGTCGTCACAGATGTCTTCGTAGTTGACGGGAACATCTCCTCCCACTAAACGCAAATCGTCAAAAGGCCTGAAACAAATCCAAAAAATGCGAGCACCAACGTAAGTCTAGGACTTGAACATGGTGCGTTGGGGATACCATTGCTCTCCTAATCATCCAACCACATGTTGGTTCGCGGTGACAATCTTGTTGAACCGTTGGTTTAGGTCCAAAGCCACACTCTGTATTCGTCCTCCATGTGGTTTTCTTATCCTTTCTCACCACCATCGCGGCCCTTACCACCCTAGCGATATCCCCATTCTTGTTATCGCATGCATGTCGGTTGCTGCCCCATCTTGCAATCTACCACAGATATCATACTTTCATTGTGTTACTAGCAAGATGCCTGTGCATTGCACGGAACATTAAGATGTATTTTTTGCAAATACTTGTTGTGATTGACCCATGCAGGAGTAATCCAATGTGTAAAAACTAATGATATCTCGAGAAAGAGGAGAGATAAGGTGAGGAGGAGTGGGACGTGGTGGTGATTGGTGGTCGGACTAAACGTAGGCATGGGATGGACGGCGCCGGCAACAACCACCATGCCAAATTGTTTCAGAGGTTTTTTTTTAAATTGCTCAACAATGAAGTTGTGGGAGATAAGGATGAACGAGGGAAGGCCTTATCTGTAAATATGAAGAGAGGTGCGGATATCTTTTTGCAAAATTACCACTGTTTGCCTTCTATCCATCAGATATAGATCGGACGGTCTATATTGCAATATGGCAGGCACACCATCATCATCAACTCAGTTTGTTTTATAAAAAGAGTAGAGATATCATGCATTAAACTAAGACATGGTTTCCAATGTTGAACCACAAACATGACCTCTCTGCGGCTACTCTTGTGTCCCTAGAAGCTTCGCCACACAACCTTAACCACTTTAGAGAGGTATATCCCCCCTCCGCTATGTTACTGTCGCAGAATCATCAATGGTTTTGCCACACTTTTTTGGAGGACGTATCGGGAAGACATGACATATCAAGCGAACCGACACGCCGCCTTGAGGTCACTTGCAATTTTTGGGAGCAAAGGTTCGTTCGTCTTTTTATTTTTGCACTGCGAGGTTGCTCTGCTCCACGAAGCTAGCTTCTCACAGCTGTGACGTTCGGGCCCGCTCCATGTGCGGAGCCGATGAAGCTGGGAGAGACGTTCCGAATAGGGCCTTAGTATATCTATGTCAGTTTTATATTAGTTTTCTGGAATAAAAAAATATTGTTATTTTATTCATACAAAGATTTTTATCATATATGTTTGTCTACATATTTCTTATCCGAATGAGCTCAGAAAAGAAACTTTAAACTTGTATGGCTTAGCGGAATCAAACTCTAACATTTGAATCTATGAAATTAGCACCGTGTACTTACTGATGCCAGACGATTCCTACCCTAAATACATTTGCCACACCCGGAAAAAGGATGATCCCGAAACAATCATGGGCTACTCTCACTGATACTGCGGGTCCACATGTCATATTCATCTCTCCTCTCTCTCCATTCTGAATACAGTATAATTTTTGGCACGTGACAACAACCCATTATGTGCCGCTAGGATTACAATCTTGTTAGATTAGGAGAGAATTATAACACACATTGATTTGGTTATTTCATGACAAGATCGGATCTCTTTAAGCCAGTGCATTTCAGCGACCGATCTTCTCGTGGAAGATGCCGATCTTCTTAAAAATGACCTAGTGGATGACGCACTCAGGCCAAGCGCGTGAATTTTTCAAAAAAAATTTGCGGGTGAAGCGCGTGAAATTTCAAACTGCTGCACAGATAATTTGATCGCTACCGGTGCACATGGTAGATCTGAAAAATCACTAATTAATGGCTGGATGTTCAACAGCACAGCTCTAGAACCTATCCATGGTATGCTGAGATGATTACAGTTTACCAGCAGCGAACCTTCGGCAGGCTATATATACAGCGCAGGCACGAGGTGCACGGCCGCAGCAGTCCGGCGCACAATCTCGCTTAACCAACGGGCAACGGGCTACGGGGAGCGCATCCTTGTAAGCATCCAAAATGGAGGCGACCCTGTCCCCAAAGCCTCACTTCGTGGTCATCCCATGGCCAACCACCAGCCACATCATCCCCATCGTCGACATCGGCTGCCTCCTCGCCCTGCACGGCGCCGCAGCCACCATCCTCACGACGCCCGCCAGCGCGCAGCTCGTCCAGAGCCGCGTGGACCGCGTCGGCGCCCAGGGCGACTCTGCCGGGATCGAGGTCGCCGTGATCCCGTACCCGTCCGTCGAGGCCGGGCTGCCGGAGGGGTGCGAGAGGCTGGACCACGTCCCCTCGCCCGACTTGGTGCCCAGCTTCTTCGACGCCACCACGCGATTCGGCGACGCGGTGGCACGGCACTGCCGACTCATGGCGTCGCCGCGGCGTCCGAGCTGCGTCATCGCCGGAATGTGCAACACGTGGGCGAGCGGCATCGCGCGTGAGCTCGGCGTGCCCTGCTATATCTTCCAAGGTTTCTCCGCGTTCGCGTTGCTGTGCTGCGAGTACCTGCACACGCACAAGCCGCACGAGGCGGTCGCGTCGCCAGACGAGCTCTTCGACGTCCCGGTCCTGCCGCCCTTCGAGTGCAAGTTCGCGAGGAGGCAGCTTCCGCTGCAGTTCCTACCGTCCTGCTCCATCGATGCGGAGAGTCTGCAAGAGCTCCGCGAGTTCGAGTTGGCCGTCGACGGCATCGTGGTGAACAGCTTCGAAGAACTAGAGCACGACTCCGCTGCGCGCCTCGCCGCAGCCACCGGCAAGACCGTCCTCGCCGTCGGGCCAGTTTCCCTGTGCCACGCGCCTGCTCTGGACGTCTCAGACGATGCAACGCGGTGCATGGCGTGGCTGGACGCCAAGAAGGCCAAGTCCGTGCTCTACGTCAGCTTCGGCAGCGCCGGGCGCATGCCCCCGGCGCAGCTCATGGAGCTCGGCATGGCGCTCGTGTCGTGCCCCTGGCCTGTCCTGTGGGTCATCAAGGGCGCCGACGCGTTGCCCGACGATGTCAAGATGTGGTTACAGGAGAACACGGACGCTGACGGCCTCGCGGACAGCCAGTGCCTTGCGGTGCGCGGCTGGGCGCCGCAGGTACCCATCCTGTCGCACCCGGCCGTGGCGGGCTTCATGACGCACTGCGGATGGGGCTCCACGCTGGAGAGCGTCGCCGCAGGCGTGCCCATGGCCGCCTGGCCGTTCACCGCGGAGCAGTTCCTGAACGAGAAGCTGATCGTGAACGTGCTCGGGATCGGCGTCTCCGTCGGCGTGACCAAGCCCACGGAGGGCGTGCTGACGGGTGGCAGCGGCGGGGCGAAGGTGGAGGTCGGGATGGAACAGGTGAAGAGCGCCTTGGAGAAGCTCATGGACGGAGGAGCCGAAGGGGAAGATAGGATTAGGAAGGTTCAGGAGCTGAAGGCGAAAGCGAAGGCTGCTTTGGAGAACGGCGGGTCGTCGTGCATGAATCTGGACAAGCTGGTCCAATCCGTCGTCTGAAAATTAGCGCAGCATGTCGGCCCTGAATAAATTCTGCTGCTTTCGCTCATTGATGAACAGATTGGGGTTGTTTCTTGCTTGCTTGGAAGATCGAGAGTGAAAAACATATCCTATGTTGTAAGTTGCAACTGTATCTCATGCCAACTCAGTCTACAAGTCTCTTGTTAGGCGCTGCCTGCTTCGTAAAAAAAGATAACAAGCTGGCAGCTGCTCTACCATTTGAATAAGCAAAGTCTACTAGAGAATGTTTACGAATAGCTACTTCGAGAACCGACAGAAAAATCACACAAGATTTGTGTTCACTGGTGACCTCGTTGGTGTCAAATATAGAAAGGAAAAATACATCAGATTTGTGGCAGCTCGTGAATGATTCACAAGATTGGCTACTTGCCTACTTATAGAACCGACCAAATACTCGTGTCTAGTTTTCTCTCCTTCCAAACGTTCCACAGGATGATGCATAGATAGCAATGTGCATTTGAAGACTTTTCTTCTTCGTTGCATGGCTTGAAATGAGCTTGCTCTAAATTTAAAAAAAGTCGGCAAAGAAAATATATTAATAACGTGTTATAAATTAATGACGCCATATGTAACTAACAGAGATTATGTTTTGGGATTCATTATAAACTATCCCCTAATTTGATCCTGTCAGAATTTTAGGAAACTAATTCCGGTTGTTAAGGAAACTAATTATTTTCAAAAGGATTTTTCCCTGCTACTCCCTTCGTTTCATTATGTAAGGCGTATTGTTTTTGACACGATGACCAAGGCACACGATTATAGAGAAGTTATGATGAAATTGCCCTTGGAAAATCTGTTGGTTAGTCACAAGTACATCAATTAGTCTAGGAAAGTAATAGGTACATGTAGTCAAGAGAGAGATACTTTTCTTCTTTTGCTACAAAGAGAGATAAAAACAATCAAGAGAGAGATACTTTCCTATTTTTTAGAGGGCTAATAAGGGAATTATGAGGAGTTAAAAAGAAATGCACCTTACATTGTTGAATTTTCTCAAAAAACAAATACACTTTATATAAAGAAATGGAGTATATACTAGTTTGCCGACTAAACGCTTCCATTAAAATTCCAGTTTACTTCCCATCAAACAGAAATTTGCTTCTATCTAATCTAAACAAATATTCATTTTTAAATGGTTCTCTTTTGGTTACACCAAATTTATGCTTCCACCAATCAAAGCTTGAGCATCCTTGTTTAATGAAATTTGCTTCAACGTTTGTTCTTAATGCAACAAATTTATGCTTCCCTCGACCGAAGAATAAGCATCCCTGGTTATGAAATTTGCTCCAGTTTAATAAATTTTGTGGTAGCAATGGAATTATGCTTCGCTAGTTATAAGTGTATCATGTAACTATATTATATATGTTTCAACAACATTATGAAATTGATTCCATAGAGTGGAGAACTGCTTCAAACAAAATACTAGTAACTCGTTTCCACCAAAGAGATTTTTTTTACCTTTTTACTTTCAACATGATGCATGCTTATAATGAACTAGGATGAGTTTCCAATGAAATAAAGTTTCTTCTGACGAAAGAGTAATTTGCTTCCATGAACAAACAACACATATAGGTAATTACATATGTTTTCATTGATTGGGATAATTGGTTTCTACTTGGGACACGGTGTAGCCCCTCAAGCTGAGGGCAGCGAGCATGATGCATATGACTTGCCTCATGTGGCGATTGGAGCTTCCCGATCGTCAAGAGCTATGCGCATCGTGCAACAATTAAGCTTCAACGAAAGATGATGGAGAGGCGCTGACCCGTGGTGGTGCCGGCAAAGCACCTCAGTGGGTCCATCTCTGAGGAAGAGTGGTGCAGTGCAAGGATAATTCTGGGCACCATGGTGGATGGAGAGATCAATGGTGAAGTGGATTGGAAGCGCGAGGAGCAGGGATCGAATCTGGCTGCACTTGTGGAGAAAACAGCAACAACATCATAGGTGGATGGCGTGCTCGGTCGTGAGGTGGGAAAGGAAAATGGACCAGAGATAGAGGTTCTAATGGGGCAAGGGACTTCCCTGATATATCTTAGTTGTCGGATAAAATGTAATCGATGGTGTAGGAGTGGTCTAACGATTGATTCCTATAAGACTATTAGTAGGAAGTGTTTTCCTTTTAGAAAGAGCCCCAAAAGACTGAGGCATCGCCTGATCCCACTCAGGTGGCTTGGTAACAGATTTAACCAAGTAGTCAACTCATCACTAGTGGTTGTTGGTTGGATTGAAGACAACACAACTATTTGAGGGTTTTCATTTATGCTAACTAACTAAGATATATTTTTCTAATGTGATCCAATCATTTTTATAGACAAAACATGAATGCTAACTAACTCAGATCTAGTTTTGCATACATGTGAACCATGTTTGAACTAGGTAAACCAACAATCGAACTTGGGACCGATGATTATCACCAGATGCAGCACACAAGGTTTACCAGGAACCATGGTAAAGTTATCAGGTTGCTCATGCTAAAATTATCAGGATGCTCATGCTAAAGTTTTCAGGTTGCTCATGTTATAGTTATCAGTCTGCCAATGCTAAAGTTATCAGGAGGAGCGTGCTAAAGTTACCAGATTGCTCATACTACAGTTACCAACATAGCGGTCATGTAGTTATCGGATGCTAATGATATAGTTACTAGACTGTTCATACTAAAGTTACCAGGTTGTCCATACGACAAATATCAACATAGCGGCTGTGTAGTTATCAGGTTGTTAGTTCTATAGTTACCAATATGAGACAACTATAGTTACCTCTACACATGTCGTTGTCACCATCATAGTGAAGGAAATATGCCCTAGAGGCAATAATAAAATTGTTATTTATATTTCCTTATATCATGATAAATGTTTATTATTCATGCTAGAATTGTATTAACCGGAAACTTGATATATGTGTGAATACATAGACAAAACACAGTGTCCCTAGTATGCCTCTACTAGACTAGCTCGTTAATCAAAGATGCTTAAGTTTCCTAACCATGGACATGTGTTGTCATTTGATGAACGGGGTCACATCATTAGGAGAATGATATGATGGAAAAGACACATCCGTTAGCCTGGCATAATGATCGTTAAGTTTTAATGCTATTGCTTTCTTCATGACTTATACATATTCCTTTGACTATAAGATTATGTAACTCTCAAATACCGGAGGAATACCTTGTGTGCTATCAAACGTCACAACGTAACTGGGTGATTATAAAGATTCTCTACACGTATCTCCGAAGGTGTTTGTTGGGTTGGCATAGATCAAGATTAGGATTTGTCACTCCGAGTATCAGAGAGGTATCTCTGGGCCCTCTCGGTAATGCACATCATGATAAGCCTCGCAAGAAATGTGACTAATGAGTTAGTTGCAGGATGATGCATTACGGAACGAGTAAAGAGACTTTCCGGTAACGATATTGAACTAGGTATGAAGATACCGACGATCGAATCTCGGGCAAGTAGCATACTCATGACAAAGGGAATGACATATGTTGTCATTACGGTTTGACCGATAAATATCTTCGTAGAATATATGGGAACAAATATGAGCATCCAGGTTCCGTTGTTGGTTATTGACTCGAGAGGTGTCTCGGTCATGTCAACATAGTTCTCAAACCCATAGGGTCCGCACGCTTAATGTTCGATGATGATTTATATTATGAGTTATGTGTTTCGATGACCGAAGATTGTTCGGAGTCCCGGGTGAGATCACAAACATGATGAAGAGTCTCGAAATGGTCGAGAGGTAAATATTAATATATTGGACAATAGTATTCGGACACCGGAAGTGTTTCAGAATGTATCGGGTACATATCGGAGTATCGGGGGGTTACCGGAACCCCCGGGGGAAGATATGGGCCACATGGGCCATAGGAGGGAGGCAGGCCAGCCCACAAGGGTGCCCCCCAAGGGAGGAGTCCAGATTGGACTAGGAGAGGGGGCGTGGCCCCCCTTTCCTTCTCCTTCTCCCTCTCCTTCCCCCTTTCCCCTTCCGGTAAAAGGAAAGGGGGGGGGGGGCGAATTGGACTAAGAGCCCAAGTGGGACTCCTCCCACTGGGCGCGCCCCTAGGCCGGTGTACTCCCCTCTACTTATTTTATATACGGGGGCAGGGGGCACCTCTAAGACGCATCAATTGTTCTTAGCCGTGTGGTGCCCCACTCCATCGTTTACTCCTCCGGTCATACTATCGTAGTGCTTAGGCGAAGCCCTATGCAGATCACTCCACCATCACCGTCACCACACCGTCGTGCTGACGAAAATCTCCCTCGACACTTCGCTGGATCAAGAGTTCGAGGGACGTCATCGAGCGGAACGTGTGCTGAACTCGGAGGTGCCATATGTTCGTACTTGTTCGGTTGAATTGAGAAGACGTTCGATTACATCAACCGCGTTAAACTAACGCTTCCGCTTTCGGTCTACGAGGGTACGTGGACACACTTTCCCCTCTCGTTGCTATGCATCTCCTAGATAGATCTTGCGGGATCGTAGGAAATTTTTGAAATTGCATGCTATGTTCCCCAACAGTGGCATCCGAGCCAGGTCTATGCATAGATGATATGCACGAGTAGAACACAAAGAGTTGTGGGTGATGATAGTCATACTGCTTACCACCAACGTCTTATTTTGATTCGGCGATATTCTTGGATGAAGCGGCCCGGACCAACCTTACATGACCATGTTCACGAGACTGGTTGCATAAAGGTGGCTGGCGGGTGTCTGTTTCTCCAACTTTAGTTGAATCGAATTTGACTACGGCCGGTCCTTGTTGAAGGTTAAAACAACAAACTTGACAAAACATCGTTGTGGTTTTTATGCATAGGTAAGAACGGTTATTACTAGAAGCCCGTAGCAGCCACATAAAACTTGCAACAACAAAGTAGAGGACGTCTAACTTGTTTTTGCATGGCATTTGTGATGTGATATGGTCAACACATGATGTGACATACGTTTTTGTATGTGATGAAAATGTTTTGTAAAAGTTATCGGCAACGGGCAGGAGCCTTATGGTTGTTGCTTTATTGTATGAAATGCAATCGTCATGTAATTGATTTACTTTATCACTATGCGTTACCGATAGTTGTAGAAGCAATAGTTGGCGAGACAACAAAAACGCTATGATACGTCTCCATCGTATCTATAATTTTTGATTGTTCCATGCTATTATATTATCTGTTTTGGATGTTTATGGGCTTTATTATGCACTTTTATATTATTTTTGGGACTAACCTATTAACCGAAGGCCCAGTGCAAATTGCTGTTTTTTGTGCCTATTTCAGTGTTCCGCAGAAAAGGAATATCAAACGGAATCCAAACGGAATGAAACCTATGCGAGGATCTTTTTTTGGAACAAACGCAATCGAGGAGACTTGGAGTGGACGTCAAGGAAGCAGCGAGGCGGCCACGAGGTAGGTCAGCGTGCCCAGGGGGCCAGGTGCGTCCCCACCCTCGTGGGCCCCTCGCAGCTCCACCGGCCTACTTCTTTCGCCTATATATACTCTCATACCCTGAAAACATCCGGGGGAGCCACGAAACCACTTTATCACCGCCGCAACCTTCTGTACCCGTGAGATCCCATCTGGGGACCTTTTTCGGCGATCTGCCGGAGGGGGATTCGATCATGGAGGGCTTCTACATCAACATCATAGCCTCCCCGATGATGTGTGAGTAGTTTACCACAGACCTTCGGGTCCATAGTTATTAGCTAGATGGCTTCTTCTCTCTCTTTGGATCTCAATACAAAGTTCTCCTCGATGTTCTTGGAGATCTATTCGATGTAATTCTTTTTGCGGTGTGTTTGCCGAGATCCGATGAATTGTGGGTTTATGATTAAGATTATCTATGAAAAATATTTGATTCTTCTCTGAATTCTTATATGCATGGTTTGATATCTTTGCAAGTCTCTTCGAATTATCAGTTTGGTTTGGCCTACTAGATTGATCTTTTTTGCAATGGGAGAAGTCCTTAGCTTTGGGTTCAATCTTACGGTGTCCTTTCCCAGTGACAGTAGGGGCATCAAGGCATGTATTGTATTGTTGCCATCGAGGATGAAAAGATGGGGTTTATATCATATTGCTTGAGTTTATCCCTCTACATCATGTCATCTTGCCTAATGCGTTACTCTGTTCTTATGAACTTAATACTCTAGATGCATGCTGGATAGCGGTCGATGTGTGGAGTAATAGTAGTAGATGCAGAATCATTTCAGTCTACTTGACACGGACGTGATGCCTATGTTCATGATCATGCCTAGATATCATCATAACTATGTGCTTTCCTATCAATTGCTCGGCAGTAATTTGTTCACCCACCGTAATATATGCTATCTTGAGAGAAGCCACTAGTGAAACCTATGGCCCCCGGGTCTACTTTACATCATATAAGTTTCTGATCTACAATTCTAGTTTACTATTTATTTTGCAATCTTTACTTTTCAATCTATACAACAAAAATACCAAAAATATTTATCTTATTATCTCTATCAGATCTCACTTTCGTAAGTGACCGTGAAGGGATTGACAACCCCTTTATCGCGTTGGTTGCGAGGTTCTTGTTTGTTTGTGCAGGTACTAGGTGACTTGCGTGTAGTCTCCTACTGGATTGATACCTTGGTTCTAAAAAACTGAGGGAAATACTAACGCTACTTTGCTGCATCACCATTTCCTCTTCAAGGGAAAACCAACACATGCTCAAGAGGTAGCACGCTACGACGAAGATCAAGGTGTCAAGCCGGTGACGATGAAGATCATGGTGGTGCTTTGGTGATGGAGATCAAAGGCACAAGATGACGATGGCCATATCATGTCACATATTTTGATTGCATGTGATGTTTATCTTTTATGCATCTTATTTTGCTTAGTATAGCAGTAGCATTATAAGATGACCCCTCACTAAATTTCTAGGTATAAGTGTTCTCCCTGAGTATGCACTATTGTGACAGTTCGTCATGCCGAGACACCACATGATGATCGGGTGTGATAAGCTCTACGTTCACATACAACGGGTGCAAGACAGGTTTGCACATGCGGAATACTCGAGTTAAACTTGACGAGCCTAGCATGTACAGACATGGCCTTGGAAGTTGGAACGCTGGAGACCGAAAGGTCGAACGTGAATCATGTAGTAGATATGATCAACATAGTGATGTTCACCATTGAAAACTACTGCATCTCACATGATGATCGGACATGGTTTAGTTGATATGGATCACGTGATATGATTAATTGAAACTTAATTTATCATGAACTTAGTCCTGATAGTTTTTGCATATCTATGTTGTAGATCAATGGCCCGTGCTACCGTTCCCTTGAATTTAATGCGTTCCTAGAGAAAGCTAAGTTGAAAGATGATGGTAGCAACTACACGGACTGGGTCCATAACTTGAGGATTATCCTCATTGCTGCACAGAAGAATTATGTCTTTGATGCACCGCTAGGTGAAAGGCCTGCTGCAGGAGCAGATGCTGATGTTATGAACGTCTGGAAAGCTCGATCATATGACTACTCGATAGTTCAGTGTGCCATGATTTACGGCTTAGAGTAGGGACTTCAAAGACATTTTGAATGTCATGGACCATATGAGATGTTCCTGGAGTTGAAGTTAATATTTCAAGAAAATGCCCGAGTTGAGAGATATGAAGTCTCCAACAAATTCTATATCTGTAAGATGGAGGAGAACAGTTCTGTCAGTGAACACATACTCAGAATGTCAGGGTACCATAACCACTTGATTCAGCTGGGAGTTAATCTTGCGAATGATAGTGTTATTGACAGAGTTCTTCAATCACTGCCACCAAGCTACAAAGGCTTCGTGGTGAACTATAATATGCAAGGGATGGATAAGACGGTTCCCGAGCTCTTCGCTATGCTTAAAGTTGCGGAGGTAGAAATCAAGAAGGAGCATCAAGTGATAATGGTTAACAAGACCACTAGTTTCAAGAAAAAGGGCAAGGGAAAGAAGGGGAACTTGAGGAAGAATGGCAAACAAGTTGTCACTCCCGGGAAGAATCCCAAGTCTGGACCGAACCCTGAAACTGAGTGCTTCTACTACAAAGGGACTGGTCACTTGAAGCGGAACTGCCCCAAGTATTTGGCGAATAAGAAGGATGGCAAAGTGAACAAAGGTACATTTGATATACATGTTATTTATGTGTACCTTACTAATGCTCGTAGTAGCACCTGGGTATTTGATACTTGTTCTGTTGCTCATATTTGCAACTCGAAACAGGGGCTACAGACTAGGGGTGGGCATAAAAACCGACGAACCAAAGACCGAACCGACGCCGAAACCGAATAGACCAAATTTTCGGTTTTTTATACTGCCACAGAAAAACTCGGTTTTGATGTTCACTAACCGAACACTATTTGTTTAGTTCGGTTTTTATCCCAGTTAACCAAAGAAAAATCGAATGGACATGAGCTAGCGTATAAAGCAGTGCAAAGTCAGCCAGAACCATTCCCGGGAGGAGCGCCCATGTCGCTAGCGCCAAGAAACTAGCAAGCTGCATCCTGTGCGTGAGATACGACGTGGGCCCTAATCCAACGCATGCAAAATTGTGGAAGGCCCAGCTCCACGTGAGCTTTTTTATGAAGTCTGTGCTTGTGTGTACGAGCATGCAACAACCAGCGGGGGGACGTCTCGTTACATTAGTCCCACCTCTCCCACTGAGGAGTTGAGGGTGAGATTTTGGGCTATATAGTAGGATGCCGCTCCTGCATTTTGATCGCAAGTAAGTTGATGTGGTCATTATGGTATAAACCAAAGACCGAACCGAATTGATCGGTTAACAGAATTTTTGGTTAGCTGTTTTAAGCTACCATATTCGGTTTATAAGTTTCCTAACCGAATTTCAAAAAACACTGAGTGGTAAAAACTGAACTTTCGGTTTATACCGAATGCCCACCCCTACTATGGACTAAACAGAGATTGGCTAAGGATGAGGTGACGATGCGCGTCGGGAATGGTTCCAAGGTCGATGTGATCACCGTCGGCACGCTACCTCTACATCTACCTTCGGGATTAGTTTTAGACCTAAATAATTGTTATTTGGTGCTTGCCTTGAGCATGAACATTATATCTGGATCTTGTTTGATGCGAGACAGTTATTCATTTAAGTCAAAGAATAATGGTTGTTCTATTTATATGAGTAATATCTTTTATGGTCATGCACCCTTGAAGAGTGGTCTATTTTTGTTGAATCTCGATCGTAGTGATACACATATTCATAATATTGATGCCAAAAGATGCAAAGTTGATAAACATAGTGCAACATATTTGTGGCACTGTGATTTAGGTCATATTGGTGTAAAGCGCATGAAGAAACTCCATGCGGAAGGACTTTTGGAATCACTTGATTATGAATCATTTGATGCTTGCGAACCATGCCTCATGGGCAAGATGACTAAGACTCCGTTCTCCGGAACAATGTAGCGAACCACTAACTTATTGGAAATAATACATACTAATGTATGCGATCCGATGAGTGTTGAGGCTCGCGGGGGGTATCATTATTTTCTGACCTTCACAGATGATTTAGCAGATGTGGGTATATCTACTTAATGAAACACAAGTCTGGAACATTTGAAAAGTTCAAAGAACTTTAGAGTGAGGTGGAAAATCATCGTAACAAGAAAATAAAGTTTCTAAGATCTGATCGCGGAGGCGAATATTTGAGTTACGAGCTTGGTCTTCATTTAAAACAATGTGGAATAGTTTCACAACTCACGCCACCTAGAACACCGATACGTCTCCGTCGTATCTACTTTTCCAAACACGTTTGCCCTTGTTTTGGACTCTAACTTGCATGATTTGAATGGAACTAACCCGGACTGACGTTGTTTTTCAGCAGAATTGCCATGGTGTTATTTTTGTGTAGAAATAGAAGTTCTCGGAATGACCTGAAAATCAACGGAGAATTATTTTGGAATATATAAAAAGTACTGGAAGAAGAATCCACGTTAGGGGGGCTCCACCTGTCCACGAGGGTGGGGGCGCGCCCCCTGCCTCATGGGCCCCCTGACGCTCCACCGACCTCAACTACAACTCCATATATTCGTGTTCGGGGAGAAAAAAAATCAGAGAGAAGGATTCATCGCGTTTTACGATACGGAGCCGCCGCCAAGCCCTAAACTCTCTCGAGAGGGCTGATCTGGAGTCCGTTCGGGGCTCCGGAGAGGGGAATCCATCACCATCGGCATCATCAACCATCCTCCATCACCAATTTCATGATGCTCACCGCCGTGCGTGAGTAATTCCATCATAGGCTTGCTGGATGGTGATGGGTTGGATGAGATTTATCATGTAATCGAGTTAGTTTTGTTAGGGTTTGATCCCTAGTATCCACTATGTTCTGAGATTGATGTTGCTATGACTTTGCTACGCTTAATGCTTGTCACTAGGGCCCGAGTGCCATGATTTCAGATCTGAACCTATTATGTTTTTATAAATATATGAGAGTTCTTGATCCTATCTTGCAAGTCTATAGTCACCTACTATGTGTTATGACCCGGCAACCCCGAAGTGACAATAATTGGGACCACTCCCGGTGATGACCGTAGTTTGAGGAGTCCATGTATTCACTATGTGTTAATGCTTTGTTCCGGTACTCTATTAAAAGGAGGCCTTAATATCCCTTAGTTTCCAATAGGACCCTGCTGCCATGGGAGGGTAGGACAAAAGATGTCATGCAAGTTCTTTTCCATAAGCACGTATGACTATATTCGGAATACATGTCTACATTACGTTGATGAATTGGAGCTAGTTCTGTGTCACCCTATGTTATGATTGTTACATGATGAACCGCATCCGGCATAATTCTTCATCACCAATCCAATGCCTACGAGCTTTTCGTATATTGTTCTTCACTTATTTACTTTTTCGTTGCTATTGTCACCATCGTTACAAAACACCAAAAATATTACTTTTGCTACTGCTACCTTTTTGCTACTGTTACCACTACTATCATATTAGTTCGCTACTAAATACTTTGCTGCAGATATTAAGTTATCCAGGTGTGGTTGAATTGACAACTCAGCTGCTAATACTTGAGAATATTCTTTGGCTCCCCTTGTGTTGAATCAATAAATTTGGGTTGAATACTCTACCCTCGAAAACTATTGCGATCCCCTATACTTGTGGGTTATCAAGACTATTTTCTGGCGCCGTTGCCGAGGAGCATAGCTCTATTCTTTGAGTCACTTGGGATTTATATCTGCTTATCATTATGAAGAACTTGAAAGATCCAAGAACCAAGATTTATCCCTCAACTACGAGGGGAGGTAAGGAACTGCCATCTAGCTCTGGACTTGATTCACCTTCTGTTTTGAGTAAGCTTGTGACACCTAAACCTGCTTCTGCTATTAATTCTGATATGTCACATGTTATTGATGATGCTACTTCTTCTATGCATGATACTTATGATGAAACTACTTCTATGCTCGATACTACTGTGCCACTTGGTGAATTTCTTGATGAACAAATTGCTAGGGCTAGAGAGAATGAAATTATTGAAACTGATAATATTGATGAAAGTGATGATGAAGGCTCTCCTAATACATATGAATTGCCTGTTTTGCCTGAGGGCTATGTTATGGATGAAGAAACTAAAAGAGGCTTCCTTGCTTGCAATGATAGAAGTGATCTTAAGAAATTATTAGCTAAGCTTAAACAAAAAAACTCTGAATGCTAGAATGAAATATGATCCTGCTTATGCTACTTCACCTATCTTTGTTACTGATAAGGATTATGAATTCTCTATTGATCCTGATATAATTACTTTGGTTGAATCTGATCCTTTTTATGGCTATGAATCTGAAACTATTGTGGCACATCTTACTAAATTAAATGATATAGCCACCCTGTTCACTAATGATGAGAGAACTCGATACTTTTATATCCTTAAAATATTTTCGTTCTCATTAAAGGGTGATGCTAAGATATGGTTTAATTCTCTTGATCCTGGTTGTGTGCGTAGTCCCCAGGATATGATTTATTACTTCTCTGCTAAATATTTCCCTGCGCATAAGAAACAAGCTGCCTTAAGGGATATATATAATTTTGTGCAAATTGAAGAAGAGAGTCTCCCACAAGCTTGGGGAAGCTTCTCCAATTACTTAATGCTTTGCCTGATCATCCTCTTAAGAAAAATGAAATACTTGATATCTTTTATAATGGACTAACCGATGCTTCCAGAGACCACCTGGATAGTTGTGTTGGTTCTGTTTTTAGGGAAAGAACACCGGATGAAGTTGAAATTCTATTGAATAATATGTTGACAAATGAAAATAATTGGACACTTCCTAAGCCAACTCCTGAGCCTATTCCTAAACCAACTCCGAAGAAAAGGGGTGTTCTATTTCTCAGTCCTGAAGACATGCAAGAGGCAAAGAAATCTATGAAAGAAAAGGGTATTAAAGCTGAAGATGTTAATAATTTGCCTCCTATTGAAGAAATACATGGTCTTAATTTACCGCCTCTCGACGAAATGCATAATTTTAATCCATCACCAATTGAAGAAATACATGGTCTTGATAACCTGACATAGGTAGTAAAGGTAAATTATCTCGATAGATATGATAAAGCTGAAATCCCTCCTACTAAGTTTGCTAGCCAATGTTTGGATGAGTTTGATAACTTTATGGTTAGGCAACAAGACTTCAATGCTTATTTTGGTAGACAATTGAAACAAAATGCTTATATGATTGAACACTTGGGTGATTATATGTCTAGAGCTAAAGGTGAACTTAAACTCATTAGTAAACATGCTTCTATGGTTACCACTCAAGTAGAACAAGTACTTAAAGCTCAAAATGATTTGCTCAATGAATTGAATAGTAAGAATAATGACTATGTTGTTAGAGTGGCTACTAGAACTGGTAAAATGACTCAGGAACCTTTGTATCCTGAAGGCCACCCTAAGAGAATTGAGAAAAATTCTCAGAGAAATAATATAGATGCACCTAGTCCTTCTAAAAGGAAGAAAAAGAAAAATGATAGGACTTTGCATGCTTCTAGTGAACCTGTTGTTGACACACCTGAAAATCCCAATGATATTTCTATTTCTGATGCTGAAACACAATCTGGTAATGAACATGAAACTAGTGATAATGTTAATGATAATGTTCATGTTGATGCTCAACCTAGCAATGATAATGATGTAGAAGCCGAACCTGCTGTTGATCTTGATAACCCACAATCAAAGAATCAATGTTAAGATAAGAGAGACTTTGTTGCTAGGAAACATGGTAAAGAAAGAGAACCATGGGTTCAGAAAACCATGCCTTTCCCTCCCAAACCATCCGAGAAAAAGGATGATGAGGATTTTGAGCGCTTTGCTGAAATGATTAGACCTATGTTTTTGCGTATGCAATTAACTGATATGCTCAAAATGAATCCTTATGCTAAGTATATGAAAGAAATTGTTACTAATAAAAGAAAGATACCGGAAGCTGATATTTCCACCATGCTTGCTAATTATACTTTTAAGGGTGGAATACCTAAGAAACTAGGAGATCCAGGAGTACCAACTATACCATGCTCCATTAAAAGAAACTATGTTAGAACTGCTTTATGTGATCTTGGAGCCGGTGTTAGTGTTATGCCTCTCTTTATATCGTAGACTTGATTTGAATAAGTTAACACCTACTGAAATATCCTTGCAAATGGCTGATATATCAACTGCTATACCTGTCGGTATTTGTGAGGATGTGCCTGTGGTAGTTGCAAACGCTACTATTTTAACGGACTTTGTTATTCTTGACATTCCCGAGGACGATAGTATGTCTATTATTCTTGGAAGACCTTTTTTGAATACTGCAGGGGATGTTATTGATTGCAACAAAGGCAATGACATTTTTCATGTTAATGGTAATGAGCATATTGTACACCTTCCGAGGAAACAACCTCAAGTCCACAATATCAATTCTATTGGAAAAATTCCATCGATTATTTTTGGAGGTTTTGAATTTCCTCTTCCTACTAGCAAGAAGAAATATGATATTCTTATTATTGGGGATGTGCATATCCCCGTTGAGGTAACATAGTGTTATTCGAAATTTCTCTGATTTCATGTTACTCGAAATGAGTTTGTTAACAAGACTTGATCAACCTTGTTAATGGATTCCTTTTGATGAGCATGAGATGGATGAAGTTAGAAAGCACAACCTTTTGTACCCTCCTTTTACTTTCTGTTATTTAGTTGAAATAAAGTAAAAATAGTATTTTTCTATTTGTTTTCTGATTTATCCGTGCAATATAAAAATACCCTGAAAATAAAAAGTTCTCCAAATGCCCTGCCAATTTAATATGATTTTTCTGGAATATTTGAGAATATTTGGCATTGAGAACACAACAGGGGGAGCTGGCACCTGGCCACGAGGGTCCAGGGCGCGCCCACCCCCCTGGGCGCACCCCTGCCTCGTGGGCCCATGGTGGCTCCCCTCCACTTATTCCTGCACCCACACACTTCTTCTTCCTCCCAAAAAAATCACCATCCAACTCAAGCACGAGTTCTAGCTCATTTTGCTGTGATTTTCGATCTCCTTGCTCAAAGCACCTCTCACAAAATTGCTTTGGGAGATTGTTCCTTGGTATGTGCCTCCTCCATTGGTCCAATTTGTTTTTGTTCTAGTGCTTTATTCATTGCAAATTTGTGCTGCCTAGGTGACCATGTTCTTGAGCTTGCATGTCAAATTTATATGGTTCCAAGTAGTTCTGATGCATGATATAGGCTCTAGGCACTTGTAGGAGTAGTAGCTATCAATTTTGTTGAGTTTGGTTCACTTTTATTTGAAGTTACTAAAAAATTCAGAAATTTTTCAGAGGAAGAAATATGTTTAGGAAAATGTACCACGGTGGTACTTCAAGGAAGCAAGGACCCCGGCTTGCAATGCGTGATGCTGATGATGAACCACCAAGGGACGCCCCAGTGTGGCCTTGTGAATGGACTTCAGAGGACTTCATGGATCGAATAGGAATTAAGAAAGAATTTAATGCATATTTGCGTAACGCTGATCTTGTGAGCTTCGAGGCAGAAAAGTGCCGTCAGTACCACTATCTCACTAGTTCCTTTGTGAGGAGGTTTGAATTTTCATCTTCACGCAATTCTCAAACTGTCCTGTTTGATCTCTATGAAAATTCTTATACTATGGACTTAGAGGATTTTACCACTGCTTGCAAACTTCCACAATGGGGTAGTACTAATGAACCTCGCAAATCTGAGTTTAGAGATTTTCTTGCTAGTATAACTGTGGGGGAGTCTAGAGATATAACACAAGCTACCATAGGGAGCATTCATTTTCCTGCTATACATTATTTTGCTCTCTTCATAGGTAGGTGCATAAATGGTAAGGATGAAGCATGTCAAATGTGTGTGTGTGACCTCATTGTTCCCAGGAGTGCTGTATTAGGAGATAAACATTATAATTTGGGAGCCATTGTTGCACGTAGGTTGCATAATAATAGATTTAATGGAGTTTTCTTTGGTGGAATTTATGCAACCCGAATAGCTAATTTTCTTGATATACCCATACATGGGTATGATATTGAGTTGCCACCAGTTTATCTGGATTATGAGGCTATGGTTCATCATCAGTTTGATGAGAGGAACGGTCAGTTCCTCCAGTACCGACTAATCTTTGACAAACGATGCACCTATCACATCGCTCATCCTGCTCCTGCTTTCTTTGACTCTTAGGCAAAAGGGAGATATGTTATAACCAGGGAGGAGGCGGACGAGTATAAGAGGAGGACGGAGACGGCCCATCTCCAAGCGGTAGCCCATGAGGCAATAGCTGTTGCATCACAGTACGAGCCCAGTTACAGCTTTGGATATCCACCAGGCCAGCCGTGGCCATAGACCAACTTAGGCCAAAATCCTAAGCTTGGGGGAGTACGTAATTCTCACCGACATTACATTCCTGTTCACACACTCATTGCTAGTTGTCGGTGCTCATACTTTTTCATTGTATCATCCATGCTAGTTTATTTTCTCTTTTTATGCTTTCTTCTTGTGTGTTTAATAAACCTTAAGAAAAACCAAAAAATTAGTTGTAGCTTTTAACTAGCTTACTTTCCATGCTTGTAGTAGTAATTAAAAAGAAAACCCAAAAAGATTTCCTGCTCTTCTTTCGCTTGTTGGGAGCTTTCCCATGTAAATAGTTTTATTTCTTTTCTTTTCTTTGGGGGTCAATAGGAGAAGACCATGATTAAATTGTTGAAGTGACTCCTATATGCATTATTGTTGATTTAACCAATAGTCCATATTGCCTTGTATTCTCCTGTTTATTGAATGCTTGCAGATTCCAGCTTAGTCCAATGCACATGCACTATTATTATTATTCACATCGTTCGGCCGTGCAAGTGAAAGGCAATTATGACGATATATGATGGGCTGATTGAGATGAGAGAAGCTGGTATGAACTCGACCTCTCTTTTTTGTAAATATGATTAGTTCATCATTCCTAATTCAGCCTATTATGAATAAACATGTTTGCAATGACAATTAGAGACTATAGTTGCTTATGACATGCTTAATTAGCTAGGAGCTTATAATGGTTTACCTTGCGTGCCAACATGCTATTAAAATGGTTGTGATGTGGTATGATAGGGTGGTATCCTCTTTTGAATGATTTAAGTGACTTGACTTGGCACATGTTCACGTATGTAGTTGAAACAAAATCAACATAGCCTTCACGATATTTATGTTCATGGTGGATTATATCCTACTCAGGCTTGCACTCAATGTTCATTGACTTTAATGCATGTTCATGGCTGTTGTCGCTCTCTGGATGGTCGCTCCCCAGTCTTTTGCTAGCCTTCACTTGTACTAAGCGGGAATACTGCTTGTGCATCCAATTCCTTAAACCCCAAAGTTATGCCATATGAGTCCACTATACCTTCCTATATGCGGTATCTACCTGCCGTTCCAAGTAAATATGTATCTTCCAAACTCTAAACCTGCAAATGAAATTCTATTTTGTATGCTCGAATACCTCATGTATCAACCAGGGTTGTCCGTATCTTCCATGTTAGGCGGGTTATTCTCAAGAGGAGTGGACTCCGCTCCTCATTCATGAGAAAATGGCTGGTCACCGGGATGCCCAGTCCCATGCTTTATGCAAATCAAATCAAAATAATTGTAAACAAAACTCCCCCTGGGACTGTTGTTAGTTGGAGGCACCCGTTGTTTCGAGCAAGCCATGGATTGATGCTTGTTGGTGGAGGGGAGTATAAACTTTACCATTCTATTTGGGAACCACCTATAATGTGTGTAGAATGGAAGATATCGCCATCTCTTGGTTGTTATGTTGACAATGAAAGTATGCCGCTCAAAATATTATTTATCTCTGCTTTAAAACCAAGCTCTGGCACCTCTACAAATCCATGCTTCCCTCTGCGAAGGGCCTATCTATTTAATTTTATGTTGAGTCATCATCCTCTTATTAAAAAGCACTAGTTAGAGAGCACCCCTCTCATTTGCATTCATTACTGATTAGTTTACATTGAGTATGACTTGACTAGATCTCTTTTACCATGAATTACAATGTCTAGTCAGTCCTTGATCTTTAAAGGTGCTCTGCATTTATGTTTTGCGGTCTCAGAAAGGGCTAGCGAGATACCATTTTGTTATGTCATATTATGATTGTTTTGAGAAAGTGTTGTCATCGGAGATTTATTATTATTGCTCGCTAGTTGATTATGCCATTGATATGAGTAAACATGAGACCTAAGCGTTATTGTGAATATGGTTAGTTTATAATCTTTGTTGAAAACTTGAATGCTGGCTTTACATATTTACAACAACAAGAGCAAACAAAGTTTGTAAAAGTTTTTCTTTATCACTTTCAGTTTATCAACTGAATTGCTTGAGGACAAGCAAAGGTTTAAGCTTGGGGGAGTTGATACGTCTCCGTCGTATCTACTTTCCCAAACACTTTTGCCCCTGTTTTGGACTCCAACTTGCATGATTTGAATGGAACTAACCCGGACTGATGCTGTTTTCAGCAGAATTGCCATGGTGTTATATTTTTGCAGAAATAAAAGTTCTCGGAATGACCTAAAAATCAACGGAGAATTATTTTGGAATATATAAAAAATACTGGAAGAAGAATCCACGTCAGGGGCCCTCCACCTGACCACGAGGGTGGGGGCGCCCCCTGCCTCGTGGGCCCCCTGATGCTCCACCGACCTCAACTCCAACTCCATATATTCGTGTTCGGGGAGAAAAAAATCGGAGAGAAGGATTCATCGCATTTTACGATACGGAGCCGCCGCCAAGCCCTAAACTCTCTCGGGATGGCTGATCTGGAGTCCGTTCGGGGCCCCAGAGAGGGGAATCTGTCGCCATCGTCATCATCAACCATCCTCCATCACCAATTTCATGATGCTCACTGCCGTGCGTGAGTAATTCCATCGTAGGCTTGCTGGACGGTGATGGGTTGGATGATATTTATCATGTAATCGAGTTAGTTTTGTTAGGGTTTGGTCCCTAGTATCCACTATGTTCTGAGATTGATGTTTCTATGACTTTGCTATGCTTAATGCTTGTCACTAGGGCCCGAGTGCCATGATTTCAGATCTGAACCTATTATGTTTTTATAAATATATGAGAGTTCTTGATCCTATCTTGCAAGTCTATAGTCACCGACTATGTGTTATGACCCGGCAACCCTGAAGTGACAATAATCGGGACCACTCCCGGTGATGACCGTAGTTTGAGGAGTCCATGTATTCACTATGTGTTAATACTTTGTTTCGGTACTCGATTAAAAGGAGGCCTTAATATCCCTTAGTTTCCAATAGGACCCCGCTGCCACGGGAGGGTAGGACAAAAGATGTCATGCAAGTTCTCTTCCATAAGCACGTATGACTATATTCGGAATACATGCCTACATTACATTGATGAATTGGAACTAGTTCTGTGTCACCCTATGTTATGATTGTTACATGATGAACCGCATCCGGCATAATTCACCATCACCGATCCAATGCCTATGAGCTTTTCATATATTGTTCTTCACTTATTTACTTTTCCATTGCTATTGTCACCATCATTACAAAACACCAAAAATATTACTTTTGCTACTGTTACCTTTTTGCTACCTTTACCATTACTATCATATTACTTCGCTACTAAATACTTTGGTGCAGATATTAAGTTATCCAGGTGTGGTTGAATTGACAACTCAGCTGCTAATACTTGAGAATATTCTTTGGCTCCCCTTGTGTTGAATCAATAAATTTGGGTTGAATACTCTACCCTCGAAAAATGTTGCGATCCCCTATACTTGTGGGTTATCAAACACCACAGCGTAATGGCGTGTCCGAACTTTGTAACCATACTTTATTAGATATGGTGCGATCTATGATCTCTCTTACCGATCTACCACTATCGTTTCGGGGTTATGAATTAGAGATAGCTGCATTCACATTAAATAGGGCACCATCTAAATCCATTGAGACGACACCATATGAACTGTGGTTTCGCAAGAAACCTAAGCTCTTGTTTCTTAAAGTTTGGGGTTGCGATGCTTATGTGCAAAAGGTTCAGCCTAATAAGGTCGAACCCAAATCGGAGAAGTGCGTCTTCATAGGATACCCAAAAGAAAATGTTGGTTACACCTTCTATCATAGATCCGAAGGCAAGATCTTCGTTGCTAAGAATTGATCCTTTGTAGAGAAGGAGTTTCTCTCGAAAGAAGTGAGTGGGAGAAAAGTAGAACTTGATGAGGTAATTGTACCTTTTCTCGAATTGGAAAGTAGCTCATCACAAAAAACCATTCCCATGATACGTACACCAACTAGTGAGGAAGTTAATGATGATGATCATGAAACTTCAGATCAAGTTACTACCGAACCTCGTAGGTCAACCAGAGTACATTCCGCACTAGAGTGGTACAGTAATCCTGTTCTGGAAGTCATGTTACTAGAGCATGATGAACCTACGAATTATGAGGAAGTGATGATGAGCTTAGATTCCACGAAATGGCGTGAGGCCATGAAATCTGAGATGGGATCTATGTATGAGAACAAAGTATGGGCTTTGGTTGACTTGCCCGATGATTGGCAAGCCATAGAAAATAAATGGATCTTCAAGAAGAAGACTGACGCTGATGGTAATGTTACTGTCTACAAAGCTCGACTTGTCGCGAAAGGTTTTCAACAAGTTCAATGAGTTGACTACGATGGGACCTTCTCACCCGCAGCGATGCTTAAGTCTATCCGAATCATGTTAGCAATTGCTTATGATTGTGAAATCTGGCAAATGGACATCAAAACTGCATTCCTTAATGGATTTCTTAAAGAAGAGTTGTATATGATGCAACCAGAAGGTTTTGTCGATCCTAAAGGTGCTAACAAAGTGTGTAAGCTCCAGCGATCCATTTATGGACTGGTGCAGGCATCTTGGAGTTGGAATATACGCTTTGATGAACTGATCAAAGCATATGGTTTTATCAAGACTTTTGGAGAAGCCTGTATTTATAAGAAAGTGAGTGGGAGCCTTGTAGCATTTCTAATATTATATGTGGATGACATATTGTTGATTGGAAATGATATAGAATCTCTGGATAGCACAAAAGGATACTTGAATAAGAGTTTTTCAATGAAAGACCTCGGTGAAGCTGCTTATATATTGGGCATCCAGATCTATAAAGATAGATCAAGACGCTTAATTTGACTTTCACAAAGCACATACCTTGATAAAGTTTTGAAGAAGTTCAAAATGGATCAGTCAAAGAAAGGGTTCTTGCCTGTGTTACAAGGTGTGAAGTTGAGTCACACTCAATGCCCGACCACTTCAGAAGATAGAGAGAAAATGAAAGTCATTCCCTATGCCTCAGCCATAGGTTCTATCATGTATATAATGTTGTGTACCAGACCTGGTGTGTGCCTTGCGATAAGTTTAGCAGGGAGTTACCAAAGTAATCCAGGAGTGGATCACTGGACAGCGGTCAAGAACATCCTGAAGTACCTGAAAAAGACTAAGGATATGTTTCTCGTTTATGGAGGTTATAAAGAGCTTGTCGTAAATGGTTACGTTGATGCTAGCTTTGCCACTGATGTGGATGGCTCTAAGTCGCAAACCGGATACATATTGATATTGAATGGCGGAGCTGTCAATTTGTGCTGTTCTAAGAAAAGCGTCATGGCGGGATCTACGTGTGAAGCGGAGTACATAGCTACTTCGGAAGTAGAAAATGAAGGAGTCTGGATGAAGGAGTTCATATACGATCTACGTGTAATACCCAGTGCATCAGGTCCAATGAAAATCTTTTGTAACAATACTGCAGCAATTGCCTTCGCAAAGGAATCCAGATTTCACAAGAGAACCAAACACATCAAGAGACGCTTCAACTCCATCCATGAAGGAGGGAGACATAGAGATTTGCAAAATACATACGGATCTGAAGGTGGCATACCCGTTGACTAAGCCTCTTCCACGAGCAAAACATGATCAGCACTAAGACTCCATGGGTGTTAGAATCATTACAATTAATGTAATCTAGATTATTGACTCTAGTGCAAGTGGGAGACTGAAGGAAATATGCCCTAGAGGCAATAATAAAGTTGTTATTTATATTTCCTTATATCATGGTAAATGTTTATTATTCATGCTAGAATTGTATTAACCGAAAACTTGATACATGTGTGAATACTGAAGGAAATATGCCCTACAGGCAATAATAAAGATGTTATTTATATTTCCTTATATCATGATAAATGTTTATTATTCATGCTAGAATTGTGTTAACTGGAAACTTGATACATGCGTGAATACATAGAAAAAACAAAGTGTCCCTAGTATGCCTCTACTTGACTAGCTCGTTAATCGAAGATGGTTAATTTTCCTGACCATAGACATGTGTTGTCATTTGATGAATGGAATCACATCATTAGGAGAATGATGTGATGGACAAAACCCATCCGTTAGCTTAGCATAATGATCGTTAAGTTTTATTGCTATTGCTTTCTTCATGACTTATACATATTCCTCTAACTATGAGATTATGCAACTCCTACCGGAGGAACACTTGTGTGCTATCAAACGTCACAACGTAACTAGGTGATTATAAATATGCTCTACAGGTGTCTCTAAAGGTGTTTGTTGGGTTGGCATAGATCAAGATTAGGATTTGTCACTCCGAGTATCGAAGAGGTATCTCTGGGCCCTCTTGGTAGCACACATCACTATAAGCCTTGCAAGCAATGTGACTAATGAGTTGGTTGCGGGATGATGCATTACGGAACGAGTAAAGAGACTTGCCGGTAATGAGATTGAACTAGGTATCATGATACCGACGGTCGAATCTCGTGCAAGTAACATACTGATGACAAAGGGAATAACATATGTTGTTATTGCGGTTTGACCGATAAAGATCTTCGTAGAATATGTAGGAACCAATATGAGCATCCAGGTTACGCTATTGGTTATTGACCAGAGATGTGTCTCAGTCATGTCTACATAGTTCTCGAACCCGTAGGGTCCGCACGCTTAACGTTTGATGACGATTTGAATTATGAGTTATGTGTTTTGGTGACCGAAGTTTGTTCAGAGTCCCGGATGAGATCACAGACATGATGAGGTGTCTCGAAATGGTTGAGAGGTAAAGATTCATATATTGGAAGGTAGTATTCGGACATCGGAATGGTTTCGAGTGGTTCAGGTATTTTATCGGAGTACCGAGGGGTTACTGGAAGCCCCCGGGGAAGTATTGGGCCTACATGGGCCTTAGGGGAGAGAGAGGGAAGCCCGCGAGGAGGGGGCGCGGCCCCCCTTTCCCTCTCCCTCTCCCTCTCCTTCTTTTCCCCTCCTGTAAATATGGAAAAAGGGGAGTGAAGGAGTCCTGGATTATGGGGTCCTCGGGTGTCTGAGCTGTGTAGCATGGGCCGGACTGATGGGCCATGAAGATACAAGATAGAAGGCGTTCCCCCGTGTTCGGGTGGGACTCTTCTTTGTGTGGATGGCAAGCTTAACGTCTGGATGTGTAGTTTCCTTTCTCTGCAAACCAACTCTATACAACCCTAGGCCCCTCCGGTGTCTATATAAACCGGAGGGTTTAGTCCGTAGAGGCTATTATAATTCATATAGGCTAGACGTCTAGGGTTTAGTCATTACGATCTCGAGGTAGATCAACTCTTGTAACCCATATACTCATCAAATATAATCAAGCAGGACATAGGGTTTTACCTCCATTAAGAGAGCCCGAACCTGGGTAAACATCGTGTCCCCCTTTGTCACATATTACCTTCAACCCCCAAACGCACAGTCCGGGACCCCCTACCCGAGATTGGCCGGTTTTGACACCGACATTGGTGCTTTCACTGAGAGTTCCACTGTTTCATCAACAGCGGGATTGATGGCTCGCCTTTTCATTAATGACAACATTACCTCTGGAGAGGCCCTAGCTCGGGGACAGCTCCTCCAACTCGGCGGTTTCACCATAGGCGCCCGTGCGGCCTTTAAGCCAAAGGCAGCCCTCGAGATCGCTAAACATCGTCTTCGCGTCGGCCTTGAATACCCCAAAAACATGGATCCAGCAGATGTCTCGTCCTTAAACGAGCTACTTAATCGCATCGCCGCCCTGGGAGTTGCAATAGACTACATTCGGATTGGGCTTAAACCCGATCAGAGGGAAATCAGGTCCCCGCCGATCACCGATCTGGTAGCGGCCGTAGAGGAACAAGCCGATGATACTTCTCCCCCTAAGTTAAGAACAAGCTATGTTCGGAGTTCCGACTCCTGTGAGCCAGATACCCAACTTCAGGAAGAGACCTCATGTCCTCCGAACATAGAACCGAGTGTTGAGCCCGAAGACCGCTAGGACACTCTGGACCCTGGGTCGGTGACCTCGCAAATTCTTCAAACTTCGGATGCAATAATGCATCGGGGTTCGGATTTTAGCTCGCCCACCCACCGCAAGCAATATTCCCCAAGCAATGCAGGTCCTCCAGACGTATGCGACCTAATGTATGTACGACAGCAAACCTGAGGAAACGGTCCACCACTTTTGGGCCAGATTCCTCCTTGTCTAAAATAAGATCAAGGATTGCTGCGACGATGATGCGGTTTCAATATTTTGCCGCAACTGTACGGACAAGGGAATCCTTAACACCCTCAACCGCCGCCGCATACTGCACTTTGTAGATTTGGCACACATCGTATAGAAGTACAACGCAATGGAAAGCACCTGGAAGGCCCAAACAGCTCGGTGGGAACCTCCTGCCTTCAAGCAGCCCACCGAACGGACAAAAAGGATGCACCCTTACGGGGCAGCTGATCATGATCCCACGGACAAAAAAGTCAAGCCCTTTATGGGACATAGAACTATCCTTGACGATCTGCTCGATAAACCCGGTCAGATACATACGACGCCGAATATCGAACCAACACATAGCCTTCGGGCATGTTGGGTACTCCGGCAGGTGGCTAAGGGCGGTGAGGCCATCCTCACCAGCATTACTCCAGTGTGGCACTCTTTGGAGGATGCCGATCTCAATGTTTTTACAACCGGCAAAAAAGGGCATTACGCTACCTTGCCGAAGTCAACCAGGTAGCCGCAATAAATCCTTGGAACGACATGGCGATAACCTTCACCGCCGATGACGAGCCAAAGGCCAGATCAGTCCGAGCACCAGCCACTTTGGTCTTAAACCCAATAGTAGATGGCTTTCGGCTCACCAAAGTGGTCATGGATGGCAGCAGCGGATTGAACCTCATCTATGAAGATATGCTCTAGAAAATGCAGATGGACAAAACTCGCATTGAGCAAAGCGGCACCACTTTTCCGAGGCATCATCCCCAGTCGAGAAGCATGAAGCTCGGGGAAGATCAAACTTGACATCGTATTCGGCACGCTGGAGAACTATAGGCCCGAAAAGTTGCTCTTCCACATGGCACCTTTCCACAGCGGATATCACGCCATGTTAGGCCGAGAAGCATTCATACGCTTTCAAGCCATACCCCTTTACGGGTACGTGAAGCTCAAAATGCCAGGGCCCAACAGAGTTATCACTATCACTAGTGATTCGGATATAGCACTCCGTGCCAAAAAAACCCGCATCCCTGGCCCTCGAGGCGCTATCCGAGGCCCTTGCGGCTGGGGAATTAACCACTCCGCGCTCTACAGTGGACAAGGACGATGTAATCCTCGACAAGAGGCCCAAATCCACTCCCTTTAAGCCAGTAGACGAAATAGTCAAATTTCAAGTACACCCAATGGATCCTAATAAAACATCAGCCAGTGGAGTACAACTGGATCCAATGATGGACGTCTCTTTAAGAATGTTTCTGCACGAAAATTGGGACATCTTTGCCTGGCGTCCTTCGGATATGCCAGGAATCCTACGCAGACTGGGCGAACACATCCTCAATATAATAAAAGGGTTTAAATTAGTCAAGCAAATAGTGCGACAATTTTCCGAACCCAAGCGACAAGCTATGGGGGAGGAGCTAGCCAAACTACTTGAAGCCGGGTTCATCAGAGAGATCAAACACCCGGACTGGCTAGTAAACCTGGTCAAGGTGCCAAAGAAGGATAAATCCTAGCGCCTTTGTGTCGATTTCAAAGACCTCAACAAGGCCTGCCCTAAGGACCCCTTCCCACTGCCCCGCATTAACCAAATCATTGATGCAACTGCAGGACACGATTCACTATGCTTCCTCGATGCATACTCCGGATACCATCAAATTAAGATGAGGGAATCCGATCAGGCCGCAATGGCATTCATTACTCTGTATGGGCCTTTCTGCTTCAACACTATGCCTTTCGAACTCAAAAACGTCGGCGCCACCTACCAACGCATGATTCAAACATGCCTGGAAAAACAAATTGGCAAGACGGCGGAGACATATGTAGATGATGTAGTCATCAAAACTAAACATGTCGAATCATTGGTGGACGACTTGTGCCTCACATTCGACGACCTCTAAACATATGACATATGGCTCAATCCGGAAAAATGCGTTTTCGACGTCCCGGCCGGAAAGCTTCTCGGGTTTATTGTTTCCAATAGAGGAATCGAAGCAAATCCAGCCAAAATCTAAGCCTTGTCATAGTTGGCAACACCAACAGACCTAAATTAGGTCCAAAAACTAGCTGGGTGTGTGGCAACCTTGAGCCGCTTTATCTCCAGATTGGGAGAAAAGGCATTCCCGCTTTATCACCTGCTCCGATGTACCGATCATTTTGAGTGGACGCATGCGGTAATGGCCGGTTGGAAGAAATAAAAACTTTGTTACCAAACAACCCAATCCTTGCCGCACCAAACGTCGGCGAACCTATGCTACAGTACATATCATCAACTCACCAGGTAGTGAGCGATGTGCTCGTTGTCGAACGAGAGGAAGAGGGACACAAATTCCCACTCCAAAAACCAGTATACTATGTATCGGCGGTCCTTACAACATGTAAATCCCGATACTCGCACTATCAAAAGATAGCGTATGCGGTCTTCATGGCATCTTGAAAGCTGCGACACTACTTTCAAGAGTGCTCGATCATTGTGGCTTCTGAAGTGCCACTCAACGACATCATAAACAATCGAGATGCCACCGGCCGCATTGCCAAATGGGCTATGGAGCTCTTACCATTTGAAATAACATACAAGCCACGCCAAGCTATTAAATCTCGGGTGTTGGCCGACTTTGTCGCCGAATGGACAGAAGCCGAACTCCCCCAAGAGTACAGTACATACTCCAACTAGGTGATGTACTTTGACGGCTCCAAAATATTAGCCGGATTGGGGGCTGGTGTCATCCTAACATCCCCTACAGGGGAGACAGTCCGTTATGTATTACAAATCTTGTATACGGACTCCAATAACGCAGCCGAATATGAAGCACTACTGCATGGACTTCGGATGGCCGTTTCTATGGGCATACAACGCCTCGAGGTGCGTGGGGATTCGAACCTCGCGATATCTCAAATAAATGGAGAATTCGATGCAAAAGATCCAAAGATGGTGGCCTATCACAACGTCGTACTCAAAATATCAGCTCGGTTCGAGGGCCTCGAGTTTCATCATGTGGCTCGGGATAGTAATCATGTAGCAGACATCCTTGCTCGAATGGGCGCTAAACACGACGCCGCCCCGCCTAACACCTTTTTGGAAAGGCTTTTCAAGCCATCCGTGGTATGGCAGGATGAGAGCGGAAATACCAGTCCGGCGCTGATCACACCCCCAGAGGCCGAACACGATTCCGATATCATCGAGGGCTCAGGCACTGAACCGACACCTTCCACCCATGTAATCATGGCGGTTATTGCTCCATGGACCGAACCCTTCTTAGCCCACCTTAATAGGCAGGAGCTCCCTGATGACCAGAACAAGGCCCGTCGCATAGTTCGACACTCCAAAGCCTACAAAGTTCATGAAGGAGAACTCTACAAGAAAAGCACTACCGGAGTTCTTCAAAGATGCATCTCCGAAGAGAAGGGGCGACAACTCTTGGGCGAAATACATGCTGGCCTCGGTGGCCATCACGCTGCAGCTCGGGCCCTCGTAAGCAAGGCCTTCCGTACATGCTTCTTCTGGCCCACAGCCCGAGTAGATGCACAGGCCCTTGTACAACGCTGTGTTGGATGCCACCTCTTTGCCAATCAAAGCCATATGCCGCCCGCTGCCCTAAGAACTATCCCCATTACCTGGCCTTTTGCGGTCTGGGGCCTAGACATGGTCGAACCCCTTAAAGGGGGAAGCCATAAGAAGAAATATTTACTGGTCATGGTGGATAAATTCAGTAAGTGGATAGAGGCCAAACCAGTAAAAACTGCTGAAACTGGACCGGTGATATATTTTATATCCGGTGTCGTACACCATTATGGTGTCCCACACAACATTATTACTGACAATGGCTCTAACTTAACAGGCAATGAGGTAAAAAAATTGGTGTGCTAACTTGGGCATCAAGCTCGATTACGCCTCTGTATATTACCCTCAAACAAATGGTCAAGTCGAACGGGCTAATGGCCTGATAATGAGCGGCATCAAACCCAGAGTAGTGTGTTCTCTAAAGGAGTCAGATAAACACTGGGTCAAGGAACTCGATTCCGTACTCTGGGGCTGCGGACCACGCCCAACCGCACGACCAGATACACACCATTCTTCATGGTGTACGGTGCAGAGGCTGTCTTGCCCTGCGACATTATTCATGATTCACCTCGAGTGCGCCTGTATGAAGAGAGAGAGGCCGAGCTCGATCGGCAAGACGAACTAGATGGCCTGGAGGAGGAGCCTGATGTCGCAAAAGCTCGTTCCACATTCTATCAACAACAAGCTCGAAGATACCAAAGCAGAGAAGTGCTGGTAAAGACGTATAACGTCGGTGAGTTTGTTTTACGCCTCCCAGAGAAGAAAAAGGACAAACTCAAACCAAAATGGGAAGGTCCCTTCATTATAGATGAAGTTCTCACAGGAGGAGCCTACCTCCTTCGCAATGCATCGGATAATCGCTTAGAGCCGAACCCTTGGAAAGCTGCCTGGCTCCGAAGATTCTACGCATAAGTATGACCATGCTTCTTATTCGTTCTTTTGTCTTCTTTTCAATTTTTTCTTTTCTTTTCGTTTTTATATGTTTCTGATGGTGTGTTCAAATAAGCTAAACACTTGAGGGGTACACATCCTTAAATGTACACACCCTGCCATCACTGGGGGCTTCTGCAAGTAGAAGCTCATTATTATACCAAGCCTAGAGCTCACAATATATGTGTCGTTTGCGGATATACATCCTTTTTGCCATTATATGCACCTCTATGACTTAATTTTTTGCCAAGCTAGGTTGCTCGCTCCTGTGCTTATGCCCTACGTTCCCGATTGTTTGGCTAGGTCATAAAGGGAGCACCTCTGCGATTGTTACAACCGGGTTATATGGACATGTACCTCACACGGGCGAAGCCGAAAGCTAGCGTTCTTAAGGGAATAATTGGCCGGCACTAAAATGACAAATTGTTGTCATACCGCAACTATTTTAAAGCACTTCGAGACAATTTTACGTATTACGGACCACACGCTCCGGCACGTGAAATTATAATATGCCGACCCAAGGAAAGGAACCTTTAACGGAACTATTTTCCTTGGAAGATATTTCTTACATACGTAATATAACATACATCCCGAACTCAGATTTTTTTTGTCTGTTTGATCATAATGACTAGGTTGCCTGGTTTCCGGAAAGATACTTCCTTTTGTCTTAAGTATCCTGAAACACTCCACCATTCTGATCCGGAGGTTAAAGCTAAAATCCTGCGATGAGAAAATCATTTCACATGTTCGGATCTAACCAAAGGTTGATCATAAATGTACATTGATACATTAAATCAAAACCCTATTCCTTCCCTATTCTGTCTATAAGGCTGTCTAATCTACAGTTTTCCTGCGAATATTTCACAGCGATCATTACTTGATCATAGACCAAATTTAAAGGGATTTCCTTCCCATCTGGTCCCTGCGGTCCTACTCGTGCCATATGATTCGGGTCCAGTTTCGTGAAGCGTGTCTTCACCATGGCCCAGGCTTCTCGTGCGCCTTCACGGCAGGCAGGCATCTTCCATAGCTCAAACCGGCACCGGGCACCTTTGAACAGGTTTGCCAGGCCCTCCATACTTTCTGGAGGGGTATCAGATGGTCATAACGCCTTCACCATACTCCTCATGGCTTTCCCGGCCCGAGCATCCACGGTGGAAAACTCCTTTAGCACGTCGCCTTGAAACCCGGACACTTCCTCCTCTGGCGGCCAGTTAACAGACCTGCCGCAACAAATTCATGATATTCCGCATTATGGACTAAACATGAGTACCTATGGTGGTCCTGAATAAGAGGGGAAGACATACTGAACATGCCGCCCTTCAGCTTTTCATTTTCCTTCTGAGCGGCTGATAGTTGAGCCTTCAAGCTCTCTATCTCTTTGGAGTGTTTGTCATTTTCCTCCTCATGTTTTTTTCTCCCTAGACGCGCTCATCGCGGTCTCTTTAAATTCCGCTACTTCGGCAGTGACTGCACTTAGTCGCGCCTGGTTTGTGTTCAACTCCTGAGCTAGCATAGTGTTCTTTTCTTGCAGAACCTGCAAAAATTATCGATCCTTAAATCGGTTTGCTTCACCGTTTCAAGTATCATGGGCTACTGGCATATGGCCATGCAAACTGCATCAAAATTTACATGTATATTCTTCGAGAATAACTGAATAACTCCGGCAAGGCCGTCTCGAGCGGCTCGGATATATGCATCTGTCGAACTCAGTGCGGCGAACTCTTGTTCAGACACGGCCGAAGCACGCATAGCCTCCTTGAATCGACGGTGATACATCACGCTCTCCACTTCGGAATTCATGACCAATACGTCATCCAAATCCTCTTGAGGAGGCGGAACGGGCGTGGCATCGGCTCACGTCCTAGTTGACGAGTCTGGCACCGAATTAGTGGACATCTGGCTAATTGGGCGTTTTCCCACAGTCTTCCGCGTACTCCTCCTGAAGTCAAGGATAAAAAGGGAGAATCTTAACAACCCAGACTCGTGCCTAGGCATGCATTAAAGCACACATACCTCTTGGAGGATTGTGAGGTCTCCGCTATACTCCCGGTCCCTTTTTGTTTTGAACAATGGCCTTGTGTAGGGGCCGCCCTCGAGGAGATACGGTCCCTAGAGCGCCGATCCTGTTAAAATCCGGATCAGTACAAGAGGTAAGGATGAAGATGAGGATCTCTTCTTACGAAGCCTCTGCATACTCACGATGCAGGATGGGTAAAGGCGAGGATAGTCGGCGGTGATGGCCACTTCCGAACCGTCAAAGCCGCCTGATAGAATACCTCATTTTTTAATTATATATATATATATATATCCAGATCCTCTCAAAAGCCGGCATCTTCATCATGATTATGATCCTCCGGCTGGGGAGCAGGACAGTGGACGTCCTCGGTCATCCTCCTTCATGACTGGTTGGTGGCAAAAAAAGTAAATTTGATTAGTGTCTGCAACGCAATGAAATAGGCATAGACGATCGAGATCTTACCCATTCAATAGGGGTGTACATGGAATAAGCCTCCCGGCAGTTTAACCAGAGAAAATCTTCTTTTTCGCCCTTGTACAGATCAGCCAAAATTGAAGCCAGTTTGGCTGGGGTGTCCGGACCCTGCCGTCAGTAATGGGACGCATCATCTTCTCCATTGTAATACCATACGGTAGTTACTCTAGATTGGAGAGGCTGCACGCACCTCTTTATTGTAATCGCCAAGACCTCAACTATCAAGAGTTCGGAATGGGCGAGCAGCCTGACCTTGTTGACCAACCTCTTTATCTCCGCATTGTCCTCTTCCTTGGGACTTTAGGGATGCCAGTTGAGGCACTTCTTTAGAGGAGCGCTGGAAAATTCAGGGAGGTCGCGCCTAACTGGATCCGGCAGCGGAACATCATCCATATAGAACCATTCTGGAGACCACTGTGGGTATGCCTCTTTAGGTGTCCCTACCAGGTATCCAGATCCGGCAATACGCCATACTTTGGCACCGCCCACTTCAAATATGGAATCCCCTTGGTGGCGGGGAACGAGGCAGAAGAATTTCCTCCATAATCCAAAATGGGACTCGATGCCTAGGAATGGCTCGCAGAGGGCAACAAAACCTAAGATGCGCAGAATCGAACCTGGGTTGAGGTTGTGCAGTTGGATGTCGTAAAATTCCAATAACCCCCAGAGGAAGGGATGGATTGGAAATCCCAGGCCCCGCAACAGAAATAGGACGAAGCACACCCTTTCCTCCTTATTTGGGTTGGGGAAGTTCTCAGCCATCGCGCCATTGCCTATTGAATATAATATCGCTCGAACCGGGACTAGATATGAGAGTGGAAGGTAGCCCTGCATCTGGAGCCGGCTTAGTTGAAGATGAGGCATGGAGCAACTCTGCCAATCACCCTCTTGAGGGCCATGCGGGCGCGAAGCAGAGCCTGGAGCACCGCCCATGATGGAAGGCTTTGTTTATGGCTAGACTTGGCCGTTTTCCTTCTGCGCGATGTGATATGGCATTTGGAGATCCATATATCCTTATATAGATGCCATCCGAGTGTGGTGAAGGGCTTATTTGCTAAAAGCATGGACCGTTCGTATTCGCCCAACGCACGAAAATCGAAGCATCGACAGGGGGTCATAAAAGACATCGAGGTTATCGCCAGATTGTTATTGGTCCGGCTTATAATGAAGAACGTGCCTTGCAAAGCCGAAGACATGGGCCGAATATTACATCATCATTGAAGGCAAGTTCGGGGGCTGCTGAGGGAGTCCTGGATTATGGGGTCCTCGGGTGTCCAAGCTATGTAGCATGGGTCGGACTGATGGGCCATGAAGATACAAGATAGAAGGCCTTCCCCCGTGTCCGGGTGGGACTCTCCTTTGCATGGATGGCAAGCTTAACGTCCGAATGTGTAGTTTCCTTTCTCTGTGAACCGACTCTGTACAGCCCTAGGCCCCTCCAGTGTTTATATAAACCGGGCTACCAGAATTCATATAGGATAGACATCTAGGGTTTTGTCATTACGATCTTGAGGTAGATCAACTCGTGTAACCCCTATACTCATCAAATACAATCAAGCGGGACGTAGGGTTTTACCTCCATTAAGAGGGACCGAACCTAGGTAAACATCGTGTCCCCCTTTGTCTCCTGTTACCTTTGATCCCCAGACGCACAGTTCGGGACCCCCTACCCGAGATAGGCCGGTTTTGACACCGACAGGGGGCCAATCCTACTAGGAGTGGAGTCCTAGTAGGACTCCCCCCATGGCGCGCCCTTCCTGGCCGGCCGCCCCTCCTCCCCTCCTATATATACGGGGCAGGGGGCACCCCATAGCACATCAATTGTTATCTTAGCCAGGTGCGGTGCCCCCCTCCACAGTTTACTCATCTGGTCATAGCGTCGTAGTGCTTAGGCGAAGCCCTGCAGGGATCACATCACCATCAACGTCACCACGTCGTCGTGCTGACGAAACTCTCCCTCAACCCTCTGCTGGATCAAGACTTCGAGGGACGTCATCGAGCTGAACGTGTGCTGAACTCGGAGGTGCCGTACATTCGGTACTAGATCGGTTGGATCCCGAAGACGTTCGACTACATCAACCACGTTAACCTAACACTTCCGCTCTCGGTCTACGAGGGTACGTGGACATGCTCTCCCCCTCTCGTTGTTATGCATATCCTAGATAGATCTTGCGTGATCGTAGGAATTTTTTTGAAATTGCATGCTACGTTCCCCAACAATGGCATGCAAGCCAGGTCTATGCGTAGATGATATGCCCGAGTAGAACACAAAGAGTTGTGGGCGCTAATAGTCATACTACTAACCACCAACGTCTTATTTTGATTCGGCAGTATTGTTTGATGAAGCGGCCTAGACCAACCTTACATGACCACGTTCATGAGACCGGTTCCACCGACAGACATGCAACTTGTTTTGCACAAAGGTGGCTGGCGGGTGTCTGTTTCTCCAACTTTAGTTGAATCGAATTTGACTACGATCGGTCCTTGTTGAAGGTTAAAATAGCACACTTGGCAAAAAATCGTTGTGGTTTTGATGCGTAGGTAAGAACGGTTCTTGCTAGAAGCCCGTAGCAGCCACGTAAAACTTGCAACAACAAAGTAGAGGACGTCTAACTTGTTTTTGCAGGGCATGTTGTGATGTGATATGGTCAACACATGATGTGACATACGTTTTTGTATGTGATGAAATTTTTTGTAAAAGTTATCGGCAACGGGCAGGAGCCTTATGGTTGTCGCTTTATTGTATGAAATGCAATCGCCATGTAATTGCTTTAGTTTATCACTAAGCGGTAACGATAGTCGTAGAAGCAATAGTTGGTGAGACAACAACGATGCTATGATGGAGATCAAGGTGTCAAGCCAGTGATGATGGATATCATGACGGTGCTTTGGAGATGGAGATCAAAGGCACAAGATGATGATGGCCATATCATGTCACATATTTTGATTGCATGTGATGTTTATCTTTTATGCATCTCATTTTCATTAGTACGGCGGTACATTATAAGATGATCCCTCACTAAATGTCAAGGTATAAGTGTTCTCCCTAATTATGCACCGTTGCTATAGTTCGTCATGCCGAGACACCACGTGATGATCGGCTGTGATAAGCTCAACGTTCACATACAACGGGTGCAAGCCAGTTTTTGCACGTGCTGAATACTTGGGTGAAACTTGACGAGCCTAGCATATGCACATATGTCCTCGGAACACTGAGAGCGAAAGGTCGAACGTGAATCATATAGTAGATATGATCAACATAGAGATGGTCACCATTGAAAACTACTCCATCTTACGCGATGACCGGACATGGTTTAGTTGATATGGATCACGTGATCATTTAGATGACTAGAGGGATGTCTATCTAAGTGGGAGTTCTTAAGTAATATGATTAATTGAACTTTATTTTATCATGAACTTAGTCCTGATAGTTTTTTCATATCTTTGTTGTTGTAGATCAATGGCCCGTGCTACCGTTCCCTTGAATTTTAATTCATTTCTAGAGAAAGCTAAGTTGAAAGATGATGGTAGCAACTACACAGTCTGGGTCCGTAACTACAGGATTACCCTCATTGCTCCACAGAAGAATTACTTCCTGGAAGCACCGCTAGGTGCAAGGCCTGCTACAGGAGCAACTCCAGACGTTATGAACGTCTGGCAGAAAAAAGCTGATGACTACTCGATAATTCAGTGTGCCATGCTTTACGACTTAGAATCGGGACTTCAAAGACGTTTTGAACGTCATGGAGCATATGAGATGTTCCAAGATTTGAATTTAATATTTCAAGCAAATGCCCGAGTTTAGAGATATGAAGTCTCCAACAAGTTCTATAGCTGCAAGATGGAGGAGAATACTTATGTCAGTGAACACATACTTAGAATGTCTGGGTACCATAGCCACTTGACTCAGCTGGGAGTTAATCTTCCTGATGATAGTGTCATTGATAGAGTTCTTCAATCACTGCCACCAAGCTATAAAGGCTTCGTGATGAACTATAATATGCACGGGATGGAAAAGACAATTCCCGAGCTCTTTGTGATGCTAAAGGCTGTGGAGGTAGAAATCAAGAAGGAGCATCAAGTATTGATGGTTAACAAGACCAGTAGTTTCAAGAAAAAGGGAAAAGGGAAGATGTGGAACTTCAATAAGAATAGCAAGCAAGTTGTTACTCCCGGGAAGAAGCCCAAGTCTGGACCTAAGCCTGAGACTGAGTGTTTCTACTGCAAAGGGACTGGCCACTGGAAGCAGAACTACCCCAAGTATTTGGCGGATAAGAAGGATGGCAAAGTAAAAGGTATATTTGATATACATGTTATTGATGTGTACCTTACTAATTCTCGTAGTAGCGCCTGGGTATTTGATACTGGTTCTGTTGCTCATATTTGCAACTCGAAACAAGGGCTACGGAATAAACGAAGATTGGTTAAGGACGAGGTGATGATGCGCGTCGGAAATGGTTCCAAGGTTGATGTGATCACCGTCGGGACGCTACCTATACATCTACCTTCGGGATTAGTTTTAGACCATAATAATTTTTATTTGGTGCCAGCGTTGAGCATGAACATTATATCTGGATCTTGTTTGATGCGAGACGGTTATTCATTTAAATCAGATAATAATGGTTGTTCTATTTATATGAGTAATATCTTTTATGGTCATGCACCCTTGATGAGTGGCCTATTTTTTGAATCTCGATCATAGTGATACACATATTCATAATATTGAAGCCAAAAGATGCAAAGTTAATAATGATAGTGCAACTTATTTGTGGCACTGCCATTTTGGTCATATTGGTATAAAGCGCATGAAGAAACTCCATGTTGATGGACTTTCCGAATCACTTGATTATGAATCACTTGATGCTTGCGAACCATGCCTCATGGGCAAGATGACTAAGACACCGGTCTCTGGAACAATGGAGCGAGCCACTGATTTATTGGAAATAATACATACTGGTGTATGCGGTCCGATGAGTGTTGAGGCTCACGGTGGGTATCATTATTTTTTGACCTTCACGGATGATTTGAGCAGATATGGGTGTATCTACTTAATGAAACATAAGTATGAAACAATTGAAAAGTTCAAAGAATTTCATAGTGAAGTAGAAAATCATCATAACAAGAAAATAAAGTTTCTACAATCTGATTGTGGAGGTGAATATTTGAGTTACGAGTTTGGTCTTCATTTGAAACAATGTGGAATAGTTTCGCACCTACGCCACCTGGAACACCACAGTGTAATGGTGTGTCCGAACGTCGTAACCGTACTTTATTAGATATGGTGCGATCTATGATGTGTCTTACCGATTTACCACTATCGTTTTGGGCTTATGCTTTAGATACAGCTGCATTCACATTAAATAGGGCAACATATAAATCTGTTGAGACGACGCCATATGAACTGTGGTATGGCAAGAAACCTAAGTTGTCATTTCTGAAAGTTTGGGGCTGCGATGCTTATGTGAAAAAGGTACAACCTGATAATCTCGAACCCAAATCGGAGAAATGCGTCTTCATAGGATACCCAAAGGAAACTGTTGGGTACACCTTCTATCACAGATCTGAATGTAAGATATTCATTGCTAAGAATGGATCCTTTATAGAGAAGGAGTTTCTCTCCAAGGAAGTGAGTGGGAGGAAAGTAGAACTTGATAAAGTAATTGTACCTTCTCCCGAATTGGAAAGTAGTTCATCATAGAAATCAGTTCCAGTGATGCCTACACTTATTAGTGAGGAAGTTAATGATGATGATCATGAAGCTTCAGATCAAGTTACTATCAAGCCTTGTAGGTCAACTAGAGTACGGTCTGCACCAGATTGGTACGGTAATCCTGTTCTGGAAGTCATGTTACAAGACCATGATGAACCTACGAACTATGAGGAAGCGATGAAGAGCCCAGATTCCGCGAAATGGCTTGAGGCCATGAAATCTGAGATGGGATCCATGTATGAGAACAAAGTGTGGACTTTGGTTGACTTGCCCGATGATCAGCAGGCCATAGAGAATAAATGGATCTTCAAGAAGAAGACTGACGCTGATGGTAATGTTACTATCTACAAAGCTCGACTTGTTGCGAAAGATTTTTGACAAGTTCAAGGAGTTGAATACGATGAGACTTTCTCACCCGTAGCGATGTTTAAGTCTGTTCGAATCATGTTAGAAATTGCCGCATTTTATGATTATGAAATTTGGCAAATGGATGTCAAAACCGCATTCCTTAATGGATTTCTTAAAGAAGAGTTGTATATGATGCAACCAGAAGGTTTTGTCGATCGTAAAGGTGCTAACAAAGTGTGCAAGCTCCAGCGATCCATTTATGGACTGGTGCAAGCATCTCGGAGTTGGAATATACGCTTTGATAGTGTGATCAAAGCATATGGTTTTATACAGACTTTTGGAGAAGCATGTATTTATAAGAAAGTGAGTGGGAGCTCTGTAGCATTTCTAATATTATATGTGGATGACATATTGTCGATTGGAAATAATACAAAATTTTTGGATAGCATAAAAGGATACTTGAATAAGAATTTTTCAATGAAATACCTCGGTGAAGCTGCTTATATATTAGGCATCAAGATCTATAGAGATAGATCAAGACGCTTAATTGGACTTTCACAAAGCACGTACCTTGATAAAGTTTTGAAGAAGTTCAAATGGATCAGTCAAAGAAAGGGTTCTTACCTATATTACAAGGTGTGAAGTTGAGTCGGACTCAATGCCTGACCACTACAGAAGATAGAGAGAAAATGAAAGTCATTCCCTATGCCTCAGCCATAGGTTCTATCATGTATTTAATTTGTGTACCAGACCTGATGTGTGCCTTGTTATAAGTTTAGTGGGGAGGTACCAAAGTAATCCAGGAGTGGATCACTGGACATCGGTCAAGAACATCCTAAAATACATGAAAAGGACTAAGGATATGTTTCTCGTTTATGGAGGTGACAAAGAGCTTGTCATAAATGGTTACGTCGATGCAAGCTTTGACACCGATCTGGATAGCTCAAAGTCGCAAACCGGATACATATTTATATTGAATTGTGGAGCTGTCAGATGGTGCAGTTCCAAGCAGAGCGTCGTGGCGGGATCTACGTGTGAAGCGGAGTACATAGCTGATTCAGAAGCAACAAATGAAGGAGTTCATATCTATTCTAGGTGTAATACCTTGTGCATCGGGTCCAATGAAAATATTTTGTGACAATACTGGAGCAATTGCCTTAGCGAAGGAATCCAGATTTCACAAGAGAACCAAACACATCAAGAGACGCTTCAATTTCATCTGCGGTCAAGTTAAGGAGGGAGACATAGAGATTTGCAAAATACATACGAATCCGAATGTTGCAGAACCGTTGACTAAGCCTCTTCCAGAGCAAAACATGATCAGCACCAAGACTCCATGGGTGTTAGAATCATTACTATGTTATCTAGATTGTTGGCTCTAGTGCAAGTGGGAGACTGAAGGAAATATGCCCTAGAGGCAATAATAAAGTTGTTATTTATATTTCCTTATATCATGATAAATGTTTATTATTCATGCTAAAATTGTATTAACCGGAAACTTGCTACATGTGTGAATACATAGACAAAACAAAGTGTCCCTAGTATGCCTCTACTTGACTAGCTCGTTAATCAAAGATGGTTAAGTTTCCTGACCATAGACATGTGCTGTCAGTTGATGAACAGGATAACATCATTAGGAGAATGGTGTGATGGGCAAGACCCATTCGTTAGCTTAGCATAATGGTCGTTAAGTTTTATTGCTATTGCTTTCTTCATGACTTATACATATTCCTCTGACTATGAGATTTTGCAACTCCCACATACCAGAGGAACACCTTGTGTGCTATCAAACGTCACAACTTAACTGGGTTTGTTGGGTTGGCATAGATAAAGATTAGGATTTGTCACTCTGAGTATCAGAGAGATATCTCCGGGCCCTCTTGGTAACACGCATCACTATAAGCCTTGCAAGCAATGTGACTAATGAGTTGGTTGTGGTATTGTGGGAGTCCTGGATTAGGGGGTCTCCGGATAGCCGGACTATATCCATTGGCCGGACTGTTAGACTATGAAGATATAGGATTGAAGACTTCATCTCATGTCCGGATGGGACTCTACTTGGCGTGGAAGGCAAGCTAGGCAATACGGATATGTGTATCTCCTCCTTTGTAACCAAGCAGATTGAAAGTTACGCCCCTGGCCATCAGGTCAGGTTTGGAAGCTTAAACTACATGGCTGATATCCGTGGGGACTTGATCTTCGACGGATTCGAGCCTCTGCCTTGTGCGTCACGCGGTCACGATGAGTACGATTTAGCTCTACCATCGGACAATGTTAAGATCGCACCGACAGCCGCTCCGACCCTCAATTCGGAGCCAGTTGCGCCTTCCGCGGATGGGTGGATGGACCCTGCCGAAGAGGCCTTATCCTTAGCGGCAATCGAGCCGAACGTCAACCTTACCTTGCACGAGAGCCGTGTTGGTAAACTGCCGGATTCTTCTCCGGCCACGGACTCCGAACCGCCTGTGCCCGTTCCTATCGAATCTGATTGGGCGCCGATCATGTTGTTTACCTCCGCGGATATCTTTCAGCACTCTCCCTTCGGCAACATACTGAACTCATTAAGGTCTCTCTCCTTGTCAGGAGAGTACTGGCCGAACTACGTCCGGCAGGACTGGGATGCGGATGATGAAGAAATTCGCGGCCCACCCACCACCCACTTAGCAGCCACTGTCGATGAATTAACCGACATGCTCGACTTCGACTCCGAAGATATCAACGGTATGGATGACGATGCGGGAGACGAAGAGGAACCACTGCCCACAGGGCACTGGACAGCCAACTCATCATACGATATATACATGGTGGATACACCCAAAGAAGGCAATGGCAACGAGACAGCGGAGGATGTCCCCTCCAAGAAGCAACCCAAGCGCCGACGTCAGTGGAGCAACTCTAAGTAAAAGTAAATCCGGCCAGGCCGAACACAGCGGGCAGGACCCATTTGAGCTGCGTCGCGATATAGCCCAATACAGAGGCGCCGCACACCCCTTATGCTTCACAGACGAAGTAATGGATCATCAAATCCCAGAAGGTTTTAAACATATAAATATTGAATCATACGACGGCACAACAGATCCTGCGGTATGGATCGAGGATTTCCTCCTCCACATCCACATGGCCCGCGGTGATGACTTACACGCCCTCAAATACCTCCCACTAAAGCTCAAAGGACCAGCGCGGCATTGGCTTAACAGCTTGCCGGCAGAGTCCATCAGCTGTTGGGAAGATCTGGAGGCTGCATTCCTCGACAACTTTTAGGGCACTTATGTGCGACCACCAGATGCCGATGACTTGAGCCACATAATTTAGCAGCTAGAAGAATCGGCCAGGCAATTCTGGACTCGGTTCCTAACAAAGAAAAATCAAATCGTCGACTGTCCGGATGTAGAGGCCCTAGCGGCTTTCAAACATAACATCCGCGACGAGTGGCTAGCCCAGCACCTTCGTCAGGAAAAGCCGAAATCTATGTCAGCCCTCACGACACTCATGACCCGCTTTTGTGCGGGAGAAGACAGCTGGCTGGCTCGCAGTAACAATATGTCAAAGAACCATGGTACCTCGGAAACCAAGGACGGCAATAGCAGGTCCCGTCGCAACAAACATAAGCGCCGCATTAACAGCGATAATACTGAGGATACGGCAGTCAATGCCGGATTCAAAGGCTCCAAACCCGGTCAGTGGAAAAAGCCATTTAAACAAAGTACGCCGGGCCCGTCCAGTTTGGACCGCATACTCGATTGCTCGTGTCAAATACACGGCACCCCAGACAAGCCAGCCAATCACACCAACAGGGATTGTTGGGTGTTCAAGCAGGCCGGCAAGTTAATTTCCGAAAACAAGGATAAGGGGTCACATAGCAATGACGAGGAGGAGCCCCGGCAGCCACACACCGGAGGACAGAAGAGGTTTCCCCCACAAGTGCGGACGGTGAACATGATATACGTTACCCACATCCCCAAGAGGGAGCGGAAGCGTGCGCTCAGGGACGTATATGCGTTGGAGCCAGTCGCCCCAAAGTTCAACCCATGGTCCTCCTATCTGATCACTTTCGATCGCAGGGACCACCCCACTAGTATTCATCATGGCGGATTCGCTGCACTGGTTCTAGACCCAATCATTGACGGATTTCACCTCACTCGAGTCCTTATGGATGGCGGAAGCAGCCTGAACCTGCTTTATCAGGACACAGTGTGCAAAATGGGTATCGACCCCTCAAGGATCAAACCCACAAAAACGACCTTTAAAGGCGTTATTCCAGGCATAGAGGCCCATTGTACAGGCTCAATTACACTGGAAGTGGTCTTCGGATCCCCGGATAACTTCTGGAGCGAAGAGTTAATCTTCGATATAGTCCCGTTCCGCAGTGGTTATCATGCACTGCTCGGGCGAACCGCATTCGCGAGATTCAATGCGGTACCGCATTATGCATACCTCAAGCTCAAGATGCCAGGACCTCGTGGGGTTATTACAGTCAATGGAAACACAGAGCGCTCTCTCCGAACGAAGGAGCACACTGCGGCCCTCGCAGCAGAAGCGCAAAGCAGCCTCTCAAGGCAATCCACCAGTTCGGCGTTTCAAGACCCGGACACCTACAAGCGCGCTCGGAGCAATCGGCAACTAGACCGCCTGGCGCGATCTGAGCTCGCGTAGCAATGCGGCCCCCACCCCAGTCCCAGCCAAGCGGCAAAACTCGTGCCACGCGTACATAATTACGCATTAAAAATACCATGGGCACAGGCGGGGAGGGGGGTACAACTACGGCACGCCCCAAGACGCGGCTTAAACCACACTAGGGGCTTCCCGCTTAGTTATTTTTCTCATTTTCAGGACATTAATCTCTGGAAACCCTATCCGGCAGCACTATTGCTGAACACATGATGCAGCAACCAAGGAGGCAGAAAGCTATGTCACACCACGGAATTCCCAGGTGGATTACAGTAACGAGCGAAATGTTTGATTTAATACTATTCCTCAGCTTGCCCTTGGAAGGTACATAGTCCTACCCTTTGCTTATCGCACTATCTGTATCATTCTGCTTTAACGCACCTTTTTGAATAAACAATGCATAACATTACAACTATTATTGCATTCATGTTTCATATATATGTGTTCATTAATGACGCCTTGCAACCGTACACTTTGGTACGGCAAATACACCAGGGGCTTACGTACCCCACAATATGGTGTGAAAAGTCTGAACACTTTCACAAGTGCGGCACCCCGAACTTATAGCATTATATGAATCAGCTCCGAATCATGTCTTTGGTCAAATGTTGGGTTTGCCCGGCACCTATGTTTTGGTGCCTTACGTTCCGCTCTATCGGCTAAGGTAGCGCTAGGAGAACTATTGCGATTGTGCCCCGGTTCTGCTGGGTTAAGCACCTCAGTAGAGAAAGCTAAAACTGACTATCATGATAAGGCGAGAGACTGGTCGCTGTTCGGCGAGGTTTCGAGTCCCTAAAGACTTATGCCACTTAGAGCGAGGGGTCGGCCCTGTCTGGCTTAAAGGCGTGTATCGCGCCCCGAATTCGGCCTTTCGAATACCAGGGGCTTCGCCGAAATTTAAAATTATAGAATTCTATGGCTAAGTGAGAGTGATAAAGCATTATTAGTCCGGTTGCCTTGTTCATTGTGCTGAGCACCTCCCTCGAAGGACCCAAAAATGGGAACAAGAGTGCTCAGGTTTATCCCGAACACCCCAGCAATCGCGGCATGGGGGCAGAAGCCGAGGACTAGTCATCTCTCAGATTGGATAAACAGCCAAACAGAAGGTAATATTTTAAATTCAAACAAGCGTTGCATAGCACATATGAAACAAGTTTTCATCATACAGGATCACACGAGCAAGTTTATTCAAATATTACATCCTTGGAACATTCGTCCGCTACAAGACGGGCACCCTTCAGGACACCCTCGTAATGAATTTTGGGGGTGCGATGCTCCTTGCCCTGCGGCGGTCCTTCCTTGATCAGCTTCACGGCGTCTAGCTTGGCCCATTGCACCTTCACACGGGCGAAAGCTTGGCGTGCACCTTCGATGCAGACGGACGGTTTGACGACTTCCAGCCGTGGTCAGGCATCCACAAGCCGCCTCACCAAGCCAAAGTAGCTATTCGGAAGGGCGTCGCCAGGCCACAGCCGGACTATAAAGCCCTTCATCACATGTTCGGCCGCCTTGTGCAGCTCAACTAGCTGCTTTAGCTGGTCGCTCAAAGACACTGGGTGTTCGGTCCCAGTACACTAGGCCCAGAACAACTTCTCCGTTGAGCTTCCATCCTCGGCCCAATAAAACTTCGCGGCATCTGACACGCTGCAGGGCAAATCTGCGAATGCTCCTGGAGAGCTCCGGATTCGGTTAAGTAATTGGTAATTTACTTTTACATGCTTGCTTTGCATATAGAATGCCTTACCCGCCGCTATTTTCTTCATCGCGTCGATCTCCTGGAGGGCCTTTTGGGCTTCGGCCTTGGCACTCTTTGCGCTCTCGAGGGCCGCAGCAAGTTCAGACTCTCGCGTCTTCGAGTCAAGCTCCAATGCCTCGTGCTTCGTCACGAGAGCCTGGAGCTCTTGCTGCACCTCGCCAACCCAAGCATCTTGCTTATCTCGCTCGGTGTGCTCCTTGGCCGCTTTATCTTCGGCCTCGGACAACGCTTGCTTTAGGGTCGCCACTTCGGTCGCGGCCCCTGGCAAATTCATGATGATCCTATCATTTTGGAATCGCATTCTTTTCATACATATCAACAGACTAGGTCCTACTTACCTTTGTTCTCCTCGAGCTGCCTCTTGGAAAGGCCGAGCTCGTCCTGGGACCCTATAAGGTCCTGCTTCAGTATGGCGACCTCCGAAGTCAGTGCGGCGGATGCCAGCAGCGAAGCCTGCATATGCATATTGACATACTTATAGTAGACTCCTGCGATATTGTTTGATCCTCTGTTCGGCTTTTCTTTGTGAACACCGAACAGAGCATCAGGGGCTACTGTCTATGCGGTAATATTTTCCTATATTTTAAACACTTACCTCAAAGCCTGTTAGAAAGCTGGCACAGGCTTCAGTCAATCTGCTCTTGGCAGACTGAACCTTCTAGATCACCGCACTCATAACAGTGCGGTGCTCCTCGTTGATGGAAGTGCTGCGAAGCACTTCCAGCAGATTGTCCGGTGCCTCTGGATGGACAGAGGTCACCGGTATAGGCGTCTTGCCCCTCTTAGAAGGAGGCCGCCTGCCCGAGTCCGAAACCACTGGAGGTTCCGGCGCGGTGTTCGGCTGAGGGCCGAACTCGGAGCCCTCAGGGGCCTTGCCCCCTCTGCTCCTGGAGTCCGGGAGGCCGCCTTGTGGCGTCTCCAGGATAGTCTCCTCTCGACCCCGTGCCTCTTGAGACAGCACCTCGGCATTGTCTGCAGGATGAGGGGAGGTGGCAGTCGGAACTAGATCGCTATCCATATCCGACGAGCCCAGGGAGCCGTCCGATGATACATTGATACGAGATCGGGGTGGCCTGCATAATCATTTTGGCGTAAGGTGAAGTAGTGCGACAAAGGAATGCTATGAGTTACTCTAGTATCCGAATACTTACGACTTCCCCAGGGGCTTGGCCCTGGGCAACCACTCGTCTTCGCCGTCGGCGGCGGTGGTAGAGCTGTCCGAAAGGAGAGTCCTTCCCTTCTTGTACCCCTCGGCCTCCCCAGTTGGGGTGGCCTTCCTTTTCTTGTCTCCCCCGTCTGGAGGGGGAGCATCTTCTTCTGCCTCCTCGTCTTCGGGGGAGGATTGAGCCGTAGAGTCCTCGGACGGTGAGTCCGATGACGCCTGGCGTCGGGAACTCTTTCGGGTTCCCTTGGCCTTCTTGGTCTTCTCCGGCACCGTATAAGGAGCCGGAGTCAGCATCTTCGCCAGAAGAGCATCTGCTGGGTCTTCGGGCAAAGGAGCCGGACAGTCGATCTGTCCGGCCGTCTCCTGCCAGTCCGGTCGAAGGTACGGGAGTTTAGATCCCGCATGGAGTCAAAACTGTGAAAAACAAGTATCCTGTAAGAGGTGAAGTAGCTTACCGCTGGCTTGGCGCTTCGCGCTGAATCCGCTGTCGGATTCATGGGTTCCGGCAGACCCTTAAGGTTCGAACACTGGGGTGCGCACGGAGATCACGCCTTCTACCTCCCCGTCTCACAAAGATCTAAACTACTAAAAGAACTGCACGAGAGACACAAGGTTTATACTGGTTCGGGCCACCATTGTGGTGTAATACCCTACTCCAGTGTGTGGTGGGTGGATTGCCTCTTGGGGCTGATGATGATGTACAATACAAGGAAGAACAGCCTCCCGAGGGTCTGTTCTTCGCTGGGGCGACGAACTGCTGGGAGGAGTTCAGTCGCCCTCTCTCTCTTTCTCCCTCACTCTCTCTGCTTGCTAGCCGGATCAACCAACCGAACCGAACCGAACCGAACTGAACGAACCAACCGAACAAACCAACCGAACAAACCAACCGAACGAACCCCTTGCTACGTGGGTGCCCGGTCCTATTTATAGGCAAAGGCCCTGGGCCTCTTCCGAAATATTGAGCGGGAAGGGCGCCAACAATTGGCCAATTCGAAGGGGAACATCTAGTACACTTATCCTGACTAAAGTTGGTCTTCGCCTGCGAAAGACTCTGCGGTGACGCCGTGCTGGGCTCCATGGTGACCTCCGTCTCATAGTCCGCTTGGTCTTGGTCTCATTGCACCGAAATGGCAACCTTTGCCCGATGCCTCGGTACTCCGCGGCTGCGCTTGCCCCCTTTGCACCAAAGGGGAAAGAAGGATGCTACGCGCGCTGGCACCCACCTGGCGCCCTGAGTCGTCATGGCTTGCGTCATGGGCACAGCGCGAGGTACCCCGCCTTGATTCCTCCGCCTCCTCGCGAGCCAGCCTGAGGAGGCTGCGCCTGAGGATGCGCCGTGTCGTCCGCCCCGCGAGGCTTGGCCCCTCGCGAGGGTCTTGAGTCTTGTGTTGATGAAGATGGGCCACACTGGGCCTCCTTTGAGCCACGCCGCAGGCCGCAGGCAGGCAAGTCTGGGGACCCCCGTTCCCAGAACACCGACAGTAGCCCCCGGGCCCAAGGCGCGCATGGACTTGGTCGTGCTGAGAGGCGAAAGGGCGAGGGCGAAGCGCCGCGGGCCCTAACAGCCTGCGGTCTTGGGCGCCGCGTGGCGGTTGATGGGACGTGGGCATCTCCACTTCCCCATGACGCCTCGGTGACCGCGCGAGGTGAACTAGTCCCTGCATGCAAATCGTGTCAGGATTACCTGTGATCGTGGAGGCCGGCGGTTGGTCTTCGCCGGCTATAAGTACGAAGCTGTGCGCGCCCTTCCAGTCCATTCCTCCTGGCTTCTCCTTCTTCCCGATCCTTGCTCCGTCTTGCTGCGATGGCTCCGATCCGCCGGTTCTCTGCAGCGGAGAAGGGAAAGGCTCCTCGAGAGGGGCCAGACCCGCTCCAGCCGAAGAAACGGCTCGCCCTTTGCAGCCGGGGCGAGGAAGACCGTCAGGTGGTGCCGAGGCCCTGGTGCGAGCGGGCTCTGCCGGGGTTCCCACTTCCCTTGTATGCCCATGTTGAGGGCCCCGAAGGTGTCGATGCCGATCTCCACGGTCGACGCCGTCGCCGGCGCCGTTGGGTCACGACGGCGTGGGTTGTTCCTCCTGGAGTTCATGCCGAGGGCTCCTCCCAAGAGTTCATGCTCCACGTCGTCGTTCCTCTCCAGTCCTGGATCCATCTGCCTCCCTTCTTCGCCTCCATCGTCCCTCTAGGAGGGCCCCTGGAGCTCTGGCTGTAGCACGCCGGCTGCAGCGCCCTCGCGACCGAGGCAGAGGTCGTGGTCGCTGCCCCGGGCGAGGTCTACTTGTCCCGCGGCTGGAGAGAGATCGTCCAGGTTTGCAGGGAAAGGGGCGTCTTTGTGGTACACCTAGAGTACGATGGGGCTGCGGTGATGTTCTTCAAGGTCTTCGACGCGAACGGGCGCCGGCTGGAGTGCTGCCCCGGGAGCGGTGGCCGGGACCTTTCCCTGGTGAGGGCTAGGCCCGTCGACCGCTCCCTTGGCGGAGGCGCCGGAGGGTCCAGCGACTCCAGCGAAATCTTCACGACTCCGGAGGCAAGCGACGACAGCTACGAGCCCCCGAGTCGGTGCCGCTCCCGGAGTAGGGCGGGCTCGTCGGGCCGTCGCCGACCCTGATCTGGATGGGGTTGGCACCGGCGCCTGACGGCCCACTGTTGATGATGGCATCTTTTGCAGGAGCTTGTGTAGTTAGCACCCCTTAGGATCCGTTCCCTGCGAGGAATCAAAATGCCCCCATGGGGGCTTGTAAGGTGCCTGTAGTCCCGTTTGTTAATACATGACCTTTGCTATGGATTTGTGTGAGTTGCTGATTTCGTCTTAGCTTAGTTCTCCCTTTCGAACCTCGCAAGGGCTTGGTGCTCTGCATCGACAGGTCCCAGTCCCAAGGCGGCATCAGCCGTCGCTGGTATGCCAGCTCACGATGCCGTGGTCAAGGCCATGAGGTGAGCGACCCGGGGTCCGGTAAGAGCCCCTGAGTCGCGATGCTCAGGAGGTCCCCTTTGGCGCCCAAGCAGCCGTTGCTTGGTGAGAAAGGGAAGCAACATCGCTAGTACGGAATTGCTTTAGGTGCGGTGGTAGTGCCACGGTAGCCAGTGCTTTGGATGGTGACATATCTTGAGGATCGGGGATCGCCCCCAGCGCATCGTCGGGTCCATGGGGTAGTTGGGACAGAGTCGCTCGGCGAGGTCCTCACGCGCCCCTTCTCCCTCGCCTCTGCTCCCCTTTCTGCTCTACGTCCTCGGGTCCCGGCCCTCGAGCTGGTCTCAGTCGTCGCTGGTATGCCAGGTCGCGATTCCATGGACAAGGCCAGAGGGTGAGGGCTGGAGAGCCAGTAGGAGCCCTGAGTCGCGATGCTCAGGCACCCTCCCTTTAACGTGCAAGCGGTTCACGCGGGCAAGGGTGAAGGGAACTCCGTGAGGGCCTTGGCTAGCACAGTTCCCTCCAAGGATCCTGCAGGTTCATCACAGAAAGAAGATGGGGTTGCCATGGCAGTCATTAGTCGATCGTTAGTCGCTCAAGAGCTCGCTGGTTGGAGTAGGTGAGGTGTATCTGGGCACCCGTGAGCCAGCGCGGGACTCACGAGGCCCTACCTCTAGGCGGGTTGCACCTGGCACTGGGCCGTATCTTGAGATGTGTCCCTGCAAAATTTGGTTAGATGCCGGTACTCTACGTCCTCGGGTCCCGTCCCTCGAGCTTGTCTCAGCTGTCGCTGGTATGCCAGGTCGCGATGCCGTGGAGAAGGCCAGAGGGTGAGGGCTGGAGAGCCAGTAAGAGCCCTGAGTCGCGATGCTCAGGCACCCCCCCCTTTAACGTGCAAGTAGCCGACATGGAGAAGAAAGGATGCCGTGGGCAGGCATCAAGCAATCAAGCGTGACAGGCGAATGCATAGTTGGAAATAAACACAAGGGAGATACACGCCACTGGGCCTAGCCCAGGCGGCTTGGGGATGATGCAGCCCGAGGGGCGCCCCCAACAAGGTAAACTAACGACCGGAAAATAAAAGGGGGTACATGCCGCAGGGGCGGACCCACGCGGCCTGGGAGTGATGCAACCCTGGGAGGGTGCCCCCAGCTGGGAATGAAGCTTGAAAGATATCACCTGAGGATGTCGTCGGCGAAGTGGCGTTGGTGCAGCAGACTCGGTGGGCTGCGGAAGCTGATCCTCACGAGCCCCCAGGCCCCGGGGCCTCGGGAGGCTCCAGAGGCACTGGTGACTCCTTGCGAGCCGTCTTCATCTCCGCCAGGGCCGCGGAACGCCTGTCTTCCTGAGCCTCCATGATGCCCCTCATGAGGCGCTGGTACGCCGCAACCATGCTCGGCAGGCCGTAAGGCATGCGAACATAGCTGTGGGGTGGACCCCCGCAGCGCCCCACTTGCGAGGGCCAGAGACGCTCCATCGTGGCGATCTGATTGAGCCGTGGTACGTTGACGCAGACGCGCAGCCCACCATCCCTGCCTGGATGTGGGGCCACAGCTTCCTTGTCTGGCTCCTTCTCGAGGGAAACGTGCTTCGAAGCACGCGTCCACGTGGTGCCCAAGCGCCTCCCTCGTGACCCTAGCTAGGTCGGTGGCTCTCCAGGTGAGAGCCCCCGAGCCCTGCCTGAGGAGGGCGCTGGGCGCGCTTTCCTATGCGATGGAAGGGGGGTCCCCCTGGGCAGACACGGGCCCTGAGGGGCCTGCCTCCTGGGGGGCTGAGCCTGACAATGTCTTCTTCTTCTTGGGGGTGGTCTTAGGAAGCCTCCTGCTTCCGCGATCTGGGTCTTCTAGCGACGCGGCCTGATAGGCTCGCTCCAGGGAACACACTGCATCCTTCTGTTCACAAGGCACTGTGATGACGCCGCCACTTCTTGGCATTTTGAGGACGTTGTAGCCGTGGTGAGTCACGGCCATGAACTTGGCTAGCGCTGGGTACCCGAGGATGGCGTTGTACGACAGGCGGATGTGGGCGACATCGAAGTCGATGAGCTCGGTGCGGTAGTTGCTGCGGGCCCCTAAGGTGACAGGGAGGCGGACCTGCCCGATCGGGACTGTGGAACCGTCGGTGATCCCGGAGAAATGCCTGGTTGGCTGAAGCTGGTCATAGGGCACTTGGAGGTTGTTGAATGTTTCCATGGACAGGACGCTGAGCCCTGCCCCGCCATCGATGTGGGTCTTGGTGACCTGCACGTTGCTGATGACCGGGGAGCAGAGCATCGGGAGGGCTCCTGCAGTGGCCGCGCACTTGAGCTGGTCTGCCGAGCTGAACGTGATGGGGCACGCCGACCACCTGAGGGGGCGCGTTGCTTCGAGCTTGGGGAGAACTGCATTCACTTCGCGGGCAAACTGCTTGAAGATACGTTGGGAGGCTGGGGCTTGAGCTCCGCCCAGGATGCAGGCGATCGCGCGCGGCTCCTGGAAGCCCCCAGCCCCCTCGTCTTGATGGCGGTCTTCGTTCCTTCTTGGTGGAGGCGACAGCGGAGGTAGGCCTGCGTTGCCATGAGGGCGGTCCTCATGAGGCTGGTCTCTCCAGTCCCCCTCACGAGGCAGGTCCCGCCAGCGGTCCTCGCGAGGCTGGTCGCGCCATCCCTGGCGCGGGCCGCGGTCTTCCCAGCGCCCTGGGTTTCTTCCTCCTCCTCGGCCATAGCCCCGGTCAGCACGGTCAGGGCGACGGCTGATCCTTCCTTCTCGCACGGCGCGAAGCTCTTGACATTCATTGGTGTTGTGGGTGTGGAGGTCATGGTACACACAGTACCGGCTGCCTCTGGAGGGTTCGGGCAGATCCTTGCCCCGCTTGGTGTCCGGTTCGGCTGCGAGTACGGCAGCCCCCTTGCACTTCACGTCCTTGGCATTGGGCTTCTTCTCTTCTGGGTCCGCGGCAGGCAGCTCGAGGAGGGAGAGACGTCCTTCCTCAGCCCTGGCGCACTTGTTCGCCAAGTTGAACAGCTCCAGGGAGGTGCAGAGGTCTTCGTGCATCGCCAGTTCCTCCTTCATCTTGACGTCACGCACGCCATTAGAGAAGGCGGAGATGATGGCCTCCTCCGACACCCTGGGGATCTTGAGGCGCGCGCTGTTGAAGCGCTGGATGTACTTTTGCAGGGTCTCTCCGGGTTGTTGCTTGATGCGGCGCATGTCGCTCACGGCAGGCGGCCGGTCGCGAGTACCTTGGAAGTTGGCGATGAAGCGGGTGCGCATCTGGTCCCAGGAGGAGATCGTGCCTGGAGCCAGATTCAGGAGCCAGGTGCGAGCTCCTTCCTTGAGCGCCATGGGGAACCAGTTCGCCATGACCCTTTCATCCCCGCTGGCAGCCTCGATGCCCAGCTCATAGAGCTGGAGCAACTCTGCGGGATCAGTTGTGCCGTCATAGCGAGGAGGCAGATCTGGCTTGAACTTGCCGGGCCACGCGACGCTACGCAGCTCAGTGGTGTAGGCACGGCAGCCGGCGGTGGCCACGAAAGGCTTCGGCTGGTGGAGAGCTTGGTCTTGAGGGTCCCCACGTGCTGCAGCTTGGAGTAGAGCGGGGTCTTAGCGTACCGGAGCTGGAGCAGGGTCGCGGCATGCCGGAGCAGGGAGCGCCCTGGCAGCTCCTTGCGGGCGAGGGACTTCTTGGCAGCTCCGTTCTTGTTGCGCTGGCACCTGACGAAGCGGGTTCCGCCCAGGGGCCAGGCGCCTTGGAGCCATGGCATCTTCTTGGAGAGGAGGCGGCTGGTGCGCCTCTGGAGCTTCATTGCCCGCGCGGGGCGGGGTATGGCGCAGAGGTACGGACGGTGCGGAAGAGCCCCCTGCGGCACGGACAAGCTCGGCGACGCGGTCGAGCCACTCTTCGTAGACGTCGTCGATGGGGCGTTAGCGCAGGAGCTCGTTCGCCGCGAGGAGCGCAGCTCGAGCCTCCAAGGGTGCGCGGAGTGCGCGGGACGAAGAACCGGCAGGTGCGAGCAATGGAGTAGCGGTGCGGCCGTCTTGGCGCACGGGTGGATGCTGAGACGACGCTTGCCGCTCGCCCCCCGCCAGGCCGGTGGCGGCATTGACGCTGGGCGATGGGGAACAACGAGGACGCCCACCGACGGGGGCCGTCTGGGCGACGCGAGAGGTGATGGCGGCCCGGCGCTCGGCGCGGGCCCGACGAGCGTGGGACATGGACGCGACGGTCGGAGGAGAACGGAGTGGTGGAGGACAGATTCCAGCGCACCCCTACCTAGTGCGCCAAATGTCGGATTCACGGGTTCCGGCAGACCCTTAAGGTTCGAACACTGGGGTGCGCGCGGAGATCACGCCTTCTACCTCCCCGTCTCACAAAGATCTAAACTACTAAAATAACTGCACGAGAGACACAAGGTTTATACTGGTTTGGGCCACCATTGTGGTGTAATACCCTACTCCAGTGTGTGGTGGGTGGATTGCCTCTTGGGGCTGATGATGATGAACAATACAAGGAAGAACAGCCTCGCGAGGGTCTGTTCTTGGCTGGGGCGACGAACTACTGGGAGGAGTTCAGTCGCCCTCTCTCTCTTTCTTGCTCACTCTCTCTGCTTGCTAGCCGGATCAACCAACCGAACCGAACCGAACCGAACCGAACGAACCAACCGAACGAACCCCTTGCTATGTGGGTGGCCGGTCCTATTTATAGGCAAAGGCCCTGGGCCTCTTCCCAAATATTGAGCGGGAAGGGCGCCAACAATTGGCCAATTCGAAGGGGAACATCTAGTACACTTATCCTGACTAAAGTTGGTCTTCCCCTGCGAAAGACTCTGCGGTGATGCCGTGCTGGGCTCCATGGTGACCTCCGTCTCGTAGTCCGCCTGGTCTTGGTCTCGTTGCACCGAAATGGCAACCTTTGCCTGACGCCTCGGTACTCCGCGGCTGCGCTTGCCCCCTTTGCACCAAAGGGGAAAGAAGGACGCTGCGCGCGCTGGCACCCGCCTGGCGCCCTGAGTCGTCATGGCTTGCGTCATGGGCACCTCGCGAGGTACCCCGCCTTGATTCCTCCGCCTCCTCGCGAGCCAGCCTGAGGAGGCTGCGCCTGAGGATGCGCCATGTCGTCCGCCCCGCGAGGCTTGGCCCCTCGCGAGGGTCTTGAGTCTTGTGTTGATGAAGATGGGCCACACTGGGCCTCCTTTGAGCCACGCCGCAAGCCGCAGGCAGGCAAGTCTGGGGACCCCCGTTCCCAGAACGCCGACATCCGCGATCCTCAGTAGTGGGAGGGGGAACCTCGGCGCTCTTGAATAGCACCCTCCAGGCATCTTCGTGAGTTGTGTCGAAGAGCCTGTTCAGAGTTCGGTGCTGCGCCGGGTCGAACTCCCACAAGTTGAAGGCCCGTTGTTGGCACAGGAGGATCCGGCGGTTGAGCATGACCTGGATTACGTTGACAAGTTTGAGCTTCTTGTTCACCATGTTTTGAATACATGTTTGGAGTCCGGTCAGCTCTCCCGAACTGCTCCAGGACAGGCCCTTCTCTTGCCAGGAGGTGAGCCGTGTGGGGAAGCCAGATCGGAACTCGGGGGCCGCTACCCATTTGGGGTCACGCGGCTCCGTGATGTAGAACCACCCCGATTGGCACCCCTTTATGGTCTCCACGAAGGAGCCCTCGAGCCATGTGACGTTGGGCATCTTGCCCACCATGGCGCCTCCACACTCTGCCTGGTGGCCGCTCACTACCTTCGGCTTGACATTGAAAGTCTTCAGCCATAAGCCGAAGTGGGGCCTGATGCGGAGGAAAGCCTCGCACACGACGATAAACGCCAAGATGTTGAGGATGAAGTTCGGGGCCAGATCGCGGAAATCCAGGCCGTAGTAGAACATGAGCCCCCGGATGAATGGGTGGAGAGGGAATCCCAGTCCGCGGAGGAAATGGGTGAGGAACACTACCCTCTCATGGGGCCTGGGGGTGGGGATCAGCTGCCCCTCGTCTGGGAGCCGGTGTGCGATGTCGTCGGACAGGTATCCGGCTCTCCTCAGCTTCTTGATGTGTCCGTCCATGACGGAGGAGACCATCCACTTGCCTCCCGCTCCGGACATGGTTGGAGAAGGTCGAGGTGGGAAATGTGAACTTGGGCGCTGGAGCTCGAGTGTGCGAAAACGGATGAGCAAAGGAGGAAGAAGGCATGGATGAAAAGGTAAATCCTTATCCCTTTATATGGGCGGACGAAACTATGCGTCCCCACTAGCCTAGTAAAACTCGCTTGTCCCCCAAGCGCCGTAATCGATGGCGCGGTTGGGTTACCCACACCCGTATTGATGAGAATCCCGTGATAAGGGGACACGATCTCTGCTTTGACAAGATGTGTCAAAAAACTGCCTCGCGTTATGTGCGGGGCTAGTTAAAGGAAACGGTTCGAATAATCACCGGGCCGTGACATAATGTCGTGTTGCCAAAACAAGTCAGCAAATTAGATTTGTGGAAATATTATTCTCTCTATGGTGGTATGTGGAACTTATTTTGCAGGGTCGTACACTATCCTTGTATTCAAATTCTTTCGTGGTGTATTCGGAGGACGAACCCGCCTTGCAATGCCGAAGACAATACTGCACGCCGGACTCATCGTCATTGAAAGCCTGGTTCAGGGGCTACTGTGGGAGTCCTGGATTAGGGGGTCTCCGGACAGCCGGACTATATCCATTGGCCGGACTGTTAGACTATGAAGATACAGGATTGAAGACTTCGTCTCGTGTCCGGATGGGACTCTACTTGGCGTGGAAGGCAAGCTAGGCAATACGGATATGTGTATCTCCTCCTTTGTAACCGACCTTGTGTAACCCTAACTTCTCCGGTGTCTATATAAACCGGAGGGTTTTAGTCTGTAGGACAACATACAATCATACCATAGGCTAGCTTCTAGGGTTTAGCCTCTCTGATCTCGTGGTAGATCTACTCTTGTACTACCCATATCATCAATATTAATCAAGCAGGACGTAGGGTTTTACCTCCATCAAGAGGGCCCGAACCTGGGTAAAACATTGTGTCCCCTGCCTCCTGTTACCATCCGCCTTAGACGCACAGTTCGGGACCCCCTACCCGAGATCCACCGGTTTTGACACCAACAGGTATGATGCATTACAAATCGAGTAAAGAGACTTGCCGGTAACGAGATTGAACTAGGTATGATGATACCGACGATCGAATCTCGGGTAAGTAACATACCGATGACAAAGGGAATAACATATGTTGTTATTGCGGTTTGACCGATAAAGATCTTCGTAGAATATGTATGTACCAATATGAGAATCTAGGTTCCACTGTTGGTTATTGACCGGAGATGTGTCTCAGTCATGTTTACATAGTTCTCGAACCCGTAGGGTCCGCATGCTTAACGTTCGATGATGATTTGTATTATGAGTTATGTCTTTTGGTGACCGAAGTTTGTTCGGAGTTGTGGATGAGATCACGGACATGACGAGGAATCTCGAAATGGTCTAGAGGTAAAGATTCATATATTGGAAGGTAGTATTCGTACATCGGAATGGTTTCGAGTGGTTCGGGTATTTTACCGGAGTACCGAGGGGTTACGGGAACCCCCCGAGGAAGTATTGGTCCTACATGGGCCTTAGGGGAAAGAGAGGGAAGCCCGCGAGGGGGGCACGCGCCCCCTCCAAGGGATTCTGGATAGGACAATGAGGAGGGGATGCGGGCCCCCTTTCCCTCTCCCTCTCCTTCCTTTTTCCCTCCGATAAGAAAGGAAAAAAGGGGGGCGAATCCTACTAGGAGTGGAGTCCTAGTAGGACTCCCCCCCCATGGCACGCCCTGATGTCTACTACAAAACCTTCCTTTTGTAGATGTTGTTGGGCCTCCAAGTGCAGAGGTTTGTAGGACAGTAGCAATTTTCCCTCAAGTGGATGACCTAAGGTTTATCAATCCATGGGAGGCATAGGATGAAGATGGTCTCTCTCAAGCAACCCTGCAACCAAATAACAAAGAGTTTCTTGTGTCCCCAACACACCCAATACAATGGTAAATTGTATCGGTGCACTAGTTCGGCGAAGAGATGGTGATACAAGTGCAATATGGATGGTAGATATAGGTTTTTGTAATCTGAAAATATAAAAACAGCAAGGTAACTAATGGTAAAAGTGAGCACAAACGGTATTGCAATGCGTTGAAACAAGGCCTAGGGTTCATACTTTCACTAGTGCAAGTTCTCTCAACAATAATAACATAGTTGGATCATATAACTATCCCTCAACATGCAAGAAAGAGTCACTCCAAAGTCACTAATAGCAGAGAACAAACAAAGAGATTATAGTAGGGTACGAAACCAACTCAAAGTTATACTTTCTGATCGATCTATTCAAGAGTCCGTAGTAAAATAACACAAAGCTATTCTTTCCGTTTGATCTATCATAGATTTCGTACTAGAATAACACCTTAAGACACAAATCAACCAAAACGCTAATGTCACCTAGATACTCCAATGTCACCTCAAGTTTCCGTGGGTATGATTATACGATATGCATCACACAATCTCAGATTCATTTATTCAACCAACACAAAGAACTTCAAAGAATGCCCCAAAGTTTCTACCAGAGAGTCAAGACGAAAACGTGTGCCAACCCCTATGCATAAGTTCACGAGGTCACGGAACTCGCAAGTTGATCACCAAAACATACATCAAGTGGATCACGTGATATCCCATTGTCACCACAGATAAGCACATGCAAGACATACATCAAGTGTTCTCAAATCCTTAAAGACTCAATCCGATAAGATAACTTGAAAGGGAAAACTCAATTCATCACAAGGATATAGAGGGGGAGAAACATCATAAGGTCCAACTATAATAGAAAAGCTCACGATACATCAAGATCGTACCACCTCAAAGAACACGAGAGAGAGAGAGAGAGAGAGAGAGAGAGAGATCAAACACATAGCTACTGGTACATACCCTCAGCCCCGATGGTGGACTACTCCCTCCTCATCATGGAGAGCGCCGGGATGATGTAGATGGCCACCGGAGAGGGATTCCCCCCTCTGGCCAGGTGCCGAAACGGGTCTAGATTGGTTTTCGGTGGCTACGGACGCTTGTGGCGGCGGAACTCCCGATCTATTCTGCTCTCCGATGTTTTTAGGGTATATGGACATATATATAGGCGAAAGAAGTCGGTCAGGGGAGCCACGAGGGGCCCACGAGGGTGGGGGCGCACCCGGGGGGCAGGCGCGCCTCCTTGCCTCGTGGCCACCTTGAAGCTTCCCTGACGTCTACTCCAAGTCTCCTGGATTGCTTCCGTTCCAAAAATAAGTTCCATGAAGTTTCAGGTCAGTTGGACTCCGTTTGATTTTCCTTTTCTGCGATACTCTAAAACAAGGAAAAAACAAAAACTGGCACTAGGATCTAGGTTAATAGGTTAGTCCATAAAATCATATAAAATAGCATATAAATGCATATAAAACATCCAAGGTTGATAATTTAATAGCATGGAACAATCAAAAATTATAGATACGTTGGAGACATATCACGCCCTCCTGGCCGGCCACCTCCTCATCCCCTCCTTTATATACAGATGCAAGGGGCACCCCATAGCACATCAACTGTTCTCTTAGCCGTGCGCGGTGCCCCCCTCCAAAGTTTACTCCTCCGGTCATAGCGCTGTAGTGCTTAGGCGAAGCCCTGCGAGGATCATATCACCATCACCGTCACCACGCCGTCGTGTTGACGAAACTCTCCCTCGACCCTCTACTGGATTAAGAGTTCGAGGGACGTCATCAAGATGAACGTGTGCCAAACACGGAGTGAAGGAAATATGCCCTAGAGGCAATAATAAAAGTTATTATTTATTTCCTTATATCATGATAAATGTTTATTATTCATGCTAGAATTGTATTAACCGGAAACATAATACATGTGTGAATACATAGACCAACAGAGTGTCACTAGTATGCCTCTACTAGACTAGCTCGTTAATCAAAGATGGTTATGTTTCCTAACCATGAACAAAGAGTTGTTATTTGATTAACGAGGTCACATCATTAGTTGAATGATCTGATTGACATGACCCATTCCATTAGCTTAGCACCCGATCGTTTAGTATGTTGCTATTGCTTTCTTCATGACTTATACATGTTCCTATAACTATGAGATTATGCAACTCCCGTTTACCGGAGGAACACTTTGGGTACTACCAAACGTCACAACGTAACTGGGTGATTATAAAGGAGTACTACAGGTGTCTCCAACGGTAGATGTTGGGTTGGCGTATTTCGAGATTAGGTTTTGTCACTCTGATTGTCGGAGAGGTATCTCTGGGCCCTCTCGGTAATACACATCACATAAGCCTTGCAAGCATAATAACTAAGATGTTAGTTATGAGATGATGTATTACGGAACGAGTAAAGAGACTTGCCAGTAACGAGATTGAACTAGGTATTGGATACCGACGATCGAATCTCGGGCAAGTAACATACCGATGACAAAGGGAACAACGTATGTTGTTATGCGGTCTGACCGATAAAGATCTTCATAGAATATGTAGGAGCCAATATGGGCATCCAGGTCCCGCTATTGGTTATTGACCGGAGACGTGTCTCGGTCATGTCTACATTGTTCTCGAACCGTAGGGTCCGCACGCTTAACGTTACGATGACAATTATTATGAGTTTATGCATTTTGATGTACCGAAGGTTGTTCGGAGTCCCGGATGAGATCACGGACATGGCGAGGAGTCTCAAAAAGGTCGAGACGTAAAGATTGATATATTGGAAGCCTATGTTTGGGCACCGGAAGCGTTCCGGGTGAAATCGGGATTTTTCCGGATTACCGGGAGGGTTACCGGAACCCCCCGGGAGGTAAATGGGCCTATTGGGCCTTAGTGGAAAAGAGAGAAGAGGCAGCCCACACCTGGCCGGCGCCCCCCACCTTTCCCAAGTCCTAATAGGACTAGGAGAGGTGGGCCGGCCCCCTCTTTCTCCTTCTTCCCCAAGAATCCTAGTTGGAATAGGATTGGGGGAAAGGAGTCCTACTCCCGGTGGGAGTAGGACTCCTCCCTGCGCCTCCCTCCTAGCCGGCCGAACCCCCTGCCCCTGGCCTTTATATACGGGGGCAGGGGGCACCACAAGACACACAAGTTAATCGTTCCTTAGCCGTGTGCGGTGCCCCCTGCCACCAAATTCCACCTCGATCATACCGTTACAGTGCTTAGGCGAAGCCCTGCGTCGGTAGTACATCAAGATCGTCACCACGCCGTCGTGCTAATGGAACTCTTCCTCGACGCTTTGCTGGATCGGAGCCCGAGGAACGTCATCGAGCTGAACGTGTGCTAAGAACTCGGAGGTGCCGGAGTAACGGTGCTTGGATCGGTTGGATCGGGAAGAAGACGTACGACTACTTCCTCTACGTTGTGTGATCGCTTCCGCAGTCGGTCTGCGTTGGTACGTAGACATCACTCTCCCCTCTCGTTGCGGTGCATCACCATGATCTTGCGTGTGCGTAGGAAAATTTTTGAAATTACTGCGTTCCCCAACAGTGGCATCCGAGCCTAGGTTTTTATGGTTTGATGTTATTTGCACGAGTAGAACACAAGTGAGTTGTGGGCGATACAAGTCATACTGCCTACCAGCATGTCATACTTTGGTTCGGCGGTATTGTTGGACGAGACGATCTGGACCAACCTTACGCGTACTCTTACGCGAGACCGGTTCCCTCGACGTGCTATGCACACAGATGGCTAGCGGAAGACTGTCTCTCCAACTTTAGTTGAACCAAGTGTGACTACGCCCGGTCCTTGAGAAGGTTAAAACGGAGTCTATTTGACGAACTATCGTTGTGGTTTTGATGCGTAGGTGAGATGAGTTCTTACTTAAGCCCGTAGCAGCCACGTAAAACTTGCAACAACAAAGTAGAGGACGTCTAACTTGTTTTTGCAGGGCATGTTGTGATGTGATATGGTCAAGGCATGATGCTGATTTTATTGTATGAGATGATCATGTTTTGTAACCGAGTTATCGGCAACTGGCAGGAGCCATATGGTTGTCGCTTTATTGTATGCAATGCAATCGCGATGTAATGCTTTATTTTATTACTAAGCGGTAGTGATAGTCGTGGAAGCATTACATTGGCGAGACGACAACGATGCTACGATGGAGATCAAGGTGTTGCGCCGGTGACGATGGTGATCATGACGATGCTTCGGAGATGGAGATCACAAAGCACAAGATGATGATGGCCATATCATATCACTTATATTGATTGCATGTGATGTTTATCCTTTTATGCATCTTATCTTGCTTTGATTGACGGTAGCATTATAAGATGATCTCTCACTAAATTATCAAGAAGTGTTCTCCCTGAGTATGCACCGTTGCAAAAGTTCTTCGTGCTGAGACACCACATGATGATCGGGTGTGATAGGCTCTACGTTCAAATACAACGGGTGCAAAACAGTTGCACACGCGGAATACTCAGGTTATACTTGACGAGCCAAGCATATACAGATATGGCCTCGGAACACGGAGACCGAAAGGTCGAGCGTGAATCATATAGTAGATATGATCAACATATTGATGTTCACCATTGAAAACTACTCCATCTCACGTGATGATCGGTTATGGTTTAGTTGATTTGGATCACGTAATCACTTAGAGGATTAGAGGGATGTCTATCTAAGTGGGAGTTCTTAAGTAAATTAACTGAACTTAAAAATTATCATGAACTTAGTACCTGATAGTATCTTGCTTGTTTATGTTGATTGTAGATAGATGGCTCGTGCTGTTGTTCCGTTGAATTTTAATGCGTTCCTTGAGAAAGCTAAGTTGAAAGATGATGGTAGCAATTACACGGACTGGGTCCGTAACCTGAGGATTATCCTCATTGCTGCACAGAAGAATTACGTCCTGGAAGCACCGCTGAGTGCCAGGCCTGTTGCAAGAGCAACACCAGAAGTTATGAACGTCTGGCAGAGCAAAGCTGATGACTACTCAATAGTTCAGTGTGCCATGCTTTACGGCTTAGAACCGGGACTTCAACGACGTTTTGAACGTCATGGAGCATATGAGATGTTCCAGGAGTTGAAGTTAATATTTCAAGCAAATGCCCGGATTGAGAGATATGAAGTCTCCAATAAGTTCTATAGCTGCAAGATGGAGGAGAACAGTTCTGTCAGTGAGCATATACTCAAAATGTCTGGGTATAATAATCACTTGATTCAATTGGGAGTTACACTTCCGGATGATTGCGTCATTGACAGAATTCTCCAATCACTGCCACCGAGCTACAAGAGCTTTGTGATGAACTATAATATGCAAGGGATGAACAAGACTATTCCCGAGCTCTTCGCTATGCTGAAAGCTGCGGAGGTAGAAATCAAGAAGGAGCATCAAGTGTTGATGGTTAACAAAACCACTAGTTTCAAGAAAAAGGGCAAAGGGAAGAAGAAAGGGAACTTCAAGAAGAACGGCAAGCAAGTTGCTGCTCAAGAGAAGAAACCCAAGTCTGGACCTAAGCCTGAAACTGAGTGCTTCTACTGCAAGCAGACTGGTCACTGGAAGCGGAACTGCCCCAAGTATTTGGCGGATAAGAAGGATGGCAAGGTGAACAAAGGTATATGTGATATACATGTTATTGATGTGTACCTTACTAATGCTCGCAGTAGCACCTGGGTATTTGATACTGGTTCTGTTGCTAATATTTGCAACTCGAAACAGGGACTACAGAATAAGCGGACACTAGCAAAGGACGAGGTGACGATGCGCGTGGGAAACGGTTCCAAAGTCGATGTGATCACGGTCGGCACGCTACCTCTACATCTACCTTCGGGATTAATATTAGACCTAAATAATTGTTATTTGGTGCCAGCGTTAAGCATGAACATTATATCTGGATCTTGTTTGATGCGAGACGGTTATTCATTTAAATCAGAGAATAATGGTTGTTCTATTTATATGAGTAATATCTTTTATGGTCATGCACCCTTGAAAAGTGGTCTATTCTTATTGAATCTCGATAGTAGTAATACACATATTCATAATGTTGAAGCCAAAAGATGCAGAGTTGATAATGATAGTGCAACTTATTTGTGGCACTGCCGTTTAGGTCATATCGGTGTAAAGCGCATGAAGAAACTCCATGCTGATGGGCTTTTGGAACCACTTGATTATGAATCACTTGGTACTTGCGAACCGTGCCTCATGGGCAAGATGACTAAAACACCGTTCTCCGGTACTATGGAGAGAGCAACAGATTTATTGGAAATCATACATACCGATGTATGTGGTCCAATGAATATTGAGGCTCGTGGCGGATATCATTATTTTCTCACCTTCACAGATGATTTAAGCAGATATGGGTATATCTACTTAATGAAACATAAGTCTGAAACATTTGAAAAGTTCAAGGAATTTCAGAGTGAAGTTGAAAATCATCGTAACAAGAAAATAAAGTTTCTACGATCTGATCGTGGAGGAGAATATTTGAGTTACGAGTTTGGTGTACATTTGAAAAATTGTGGAATAGTTTCGCAACTCACGCCACCCGGAACACCACAACGTAATGGTGTGTCCGAACGTCGTAATCGTACTTTACTAGATATGGTGCGATCTATGATGTCTCTTACTGATTTACCGCTATCATTTTGGGGTTATGCTTTAGAGACGGCCGCATTCACGTTAAATAGGGCACCATCTAAATCCGTTGAGACGACGCCTTATGAACTATGGTTTGGCAAGAAACCAAAGTTGTCGTTTCTTAAAATTTGGGGTTGCGATGCTTATGTAAAAAAGCTTCAACCTGATAAGCTCGAACCCAAATCGGAGAAGTGTGTCTTCATAGGATATCCAAAGGAAACTATTGGATACACCTTCTATCACAGATCCGAAGGCAAGACTTTTGTTGCTAAATTCGGAAACTTTCTTGAGAAGGAGTTTCTCTCGAAAGAAGTGAGTGGGAGGAAAGTAGAACTTGACGAGGTAACTGTACCTACTCCGTTATTGGGAAATAGTACATCACAGAAAACTATTTCTGTGAGACCTACACCAATAAGAGAGGAAGTTAATGATGATGATCATGAAACTTTAGATCAAGATACTACTGTACCTCGTAGATCAACCAGAGTAAGATCCGCACCAGAGTGGTACGGTAATCCTGTTCTGGAAGTCATGCTACTAGATCATGATGAACCTACGAACTATGAAGAAGCGATGGTGAGCCCAGATTCCGCAAAGTGGCTTGAAGCCATGAAATCTGAGATGAGATCCATGTATGAGAACAAAGTATGGACTTTGGTTGACTTGCCCGATGATCGGCAAGCAATTGAGAATAAATGGATCTTTAAGAAAAAGACTGACGCTGATGGTAATGTTACTGTCTACAAAGCTCGACTTGTCGCAAAAGGTTTTCGACAAGTTCAAGGAGTTGACTACGATGAGACTTTCTCACCCGTAGCGATGCTTAAGTCTGTCAGAATCATGTTAGCAATTGCCGCATTTTATGATTATGAAATTTGGCAAATGGATGTAAGAACCGCATTCCTGAATGGATTTCTGGAAGAAGAGTTGTATATGATGCAACCAGAAGGTTTTGTCGATCCAAAGGGATCTAACAAAGTGTGCAAACTCCAGCGATCCATCTATGGACTGGTGCAAGCATCTCGGAGTTGGAATAAACGCTTTGATAGTGTGAACAAAGCATTTGGGTTTATACAGACTTTTGGAGAAGCCTGTATTTACAAGAAAGTGAGTGGGAGCTCTGTAGCAAGTGGGAGACTGAAGGAAATATGCCCTAGAGGCAATAATAAAAGTTATTATTTATTTCCTTATATCATGATAAATGTTTATTATTCATGCTAGAATTGTATTAACCGGAAACATAATACATGTGTGAATACATAGACCAACAGAGTGTCACTAGTATGCCTCTACTAGACTAGCTCGTTAATCAAAGATGGTTATGTTTCCTAACCATGAACAAAGAGTTGTTATTTGATTAACGAGGTCACATCATTAGTTGAATGATCTGATTGACATGACCCATTCCATTAGCTTAGCACCCGATCGTTTAGTATGTTGCTATTGCTTTCTTCATGACTTATACATGTTCCTATAACTATGAGATTATGCAACTCCCGTTTACCGGAGGAACACTTTGGGTACTACCAAACGTCACAATGTAACTGGGTGATTATAAAGGAGTACTACAGGTGTCTCCAACGGTAGATGTTGGGTTGGCGTATTTCGAGATTAGGTTTTGTCACTCTGATTGTCGGAGAGGTATCTCTGGGCCCTCTCGGTAATACACATCACATAAGCCTTGCAAGCATAATAACTAAGATGTTAGTTATGAGATGATGTATTACGGAACGAGTAAAGAGACTTGCCAGTAACGAGATTGAACTAGGTATTGGATACCGACGATCGAATCTCGGGCAAGTAACATACCGATGACAAAGGGAACAACGTATGTTGTTATGCGGTCTGACCGATAAAGATCTTCGTAGAATATGTAGGAGCCAATATGGGCATCCAGGTCCCGCTATTGGTTATTGACCGGAGACGTGTCTCGGTCATGTCTACATTGTTCTCGAACCGTAGGGTCCGCACGCTTAACGTTACGATGACAGTTATTATGAGTTTATGCATTTTAATGTACCGAAGGTTGTTCGGAGTCCCGGATGAGATCACGGACATGGCGAGGAGTCTCGAAAAGGTCGAGATGTAAAGATTGATATATTGGAAGCCTATGTTTGGGCACCGGAAGCGTTCCGGGTGAAATCGGGATTTTTCCGGATTACCGGGAGGGTTACCGGAACCCCCCGGGAGGTAAATGGGCCTATTGGGCCTTAGTGGAAAAGAGAGAAGAGGCAGCCCACACCTGGCCGGCGCCCCCCACCTTTCCCAAGTCCTAATAGGACTAGGAGAGGTGGGCCGGCCCCCTCTTTCTCCTTCTTCCCCAAGAATCCTAGTTGGAATAGGATTGGGGGGAAGGAGTCCTACTCCCGGTGGGAGTAGGACTCCTCCCTGTGCCTCCCTCCTAGCCGGCCGAACCCCCTGCCCCTGGCCTTTATATACGGGGGCAGGGGGCACCACAAGACACACAAGTTAATCGTTCCTTAGCCGTGTGCGGTGCCCCCTGCCACCAAATTCCACCTCGATCATACCGTTACAGTGCTTAGGCGAAGCCCTGCGTCGGTAGTACATCAAGATCGTCACCACGCCGTCGTGCTGACGGAACTCTTCCTCGACGCTTTGCTGGATCGGAGCCCGAGGAACGTCATCGAGCTGAACGTGTGCTAAGAACTCGGAGGTGCCGGAGTAACGGTGCTTGGATCGGTTGGATCGGGAAGAAGACGTACGACTACTTCCTCTACGTTGTGTGATCGCTTCCGCAGTCGGTCTGCGTTGGTACGTAGACATCACTCTCCCCTCTCGTTGCGGTGCATCACCATGATCTTGCGTGTGCGTAGGAAATTTTTTGAAATTACTGCGTTCCCCAACACGGAGGTGTCGTACGCTCGATACTAGATCGGTTGGATCACGAAGATGTTCGACTACATCAACCGCGTTAACCTAATGCTTCCGCTTTTGGTCTACGAGGGTACATGGACACACTCTCCCCCTTTCGTTGCTATGAATCTCCTAGATAGAGCTTGCGTGCTCGTAGGAATTTTTTTGAAATTGCATGCTACATTCCCCAACAAATACATAGACAACACATAGTGTCCCTAGTATGTCTCTACTAGACTAGCTCTCGTTAATCAAAGATGGTTAAGTTTCTAACCATAGACATGTGTTGTCATTTGATGAATGGGGTCACATCATTAGGAGAATGATATGTTGGATAAGACCCATCCGTTAGCCTGGCATAATGATCGTTAAGTTTTATTGCTATTGCTTTTTTCAAGACTTATACATATTCCTTTGACCATGAGATTATGCAACTCCTGAATACCGGAGGAATAGCTTGTGTGCTATAAAACATCACAGGTAACTGGGTGATTATAAAGATGCTCTACAGGTATCTCCAAAGGTGTTTGTTGGGCTGGCATAGATCAAGATTAGGATTTGTCACTCCAACTATCGGGGAGGTGTCTTTGGGCCATCTCGGTAATGCACATCATGATAAACCTTGCAAGCAATGTGACTGATGAGTTAGTTGCGGGATGATGCATTACGGAACGAGTAAAGATACTTTCTGGTAACGAGATTGAACTAGGTATGAAGATACCGACGATCGAATCCCGGGCAAGTAACATACCGATGACAAAGGGAATGATGTATGTTGTCATTACGGTTCGACCGATAAAGATCTTCGTAGAATATGTGGGAACCAATATGAGTATCCAGGTTACGCTGTTGGTTATTGACCGGAGAGGTGTCTCGGTCATGTATACATAGTTCTTGAACCCGTAGGGTCTGCATGCTTAACGTTTGATGACGATTTGTATTATGAGTTATGTGTTTCGGTGACCAAAGATTGTTTGGAGTCCCGGATGAGATCACGGACATGACGTGGAGTCTCGAAATGGTCAAGAGGTAAAGATTGATATATTGGACAATAGTATTCGGACACCGGAAGTGTTTCGGAATGTATCGGGTACATATCAGAGTACCGGGGGGGTTACCAGAACCCCCGGGGGAAGATATGGGCCACATCGTCCATAGGAGGGAGGCAGGCCAGACCACAAGGGTGCCCCCCAAGGGAGGAGTCCGAATTGGACTAGGAGAGGGGGCGTGGCCCCCCTTTCCTTCTCCTTCTCGCTCTCCTTCCCCCTTTCCCCTTCCGGTAAAAGGAAAGGGTGGGCGAATTAGACTAGGAGCCCAAGTAGGACTCCTCCCACTTGGTGCGCCCCTAGGCCAGCCTCCTCCCCTCTCCATCCTTTATATACGGGGGTGGGGGCACCTCTAAGACACATCAGTTGTTCTTAGCCATGGGTCGTGCCCCCCTCCACCGTTTACTCCTGCAGTCATACTGTCGTAGTGCTTAGGCGAAGCCTTGCGCAGATCACTTCACCGTCACCGTCACCACACCGTCGTGCTGACAAAACTCTCCCTCGACACTTTGTTGGATCAAGAGTTTGAGGGATGTCATTGAGTTGAACGTGTGCAGAACTCAGAGGTGTCGTGCATTCGGTACTTGATCGGTTGAATTGAGAAGACATTCGACTACATCAACCATGTTAAACTAGCGCTTCCGCTTTCGGTCTACAAGGGTACGTGGACACACTCTCCCCCTCTCGTTGCTATGCATCTCCTAGATAGATTTTGCATGAGCGTAAGAAATTTTTTGTAATTGCATGCTACAATCCCGAACACATAGTTGTGTAGTTACATGGGTGGTAGCTGCGACAAGATCTAATTTTGAAATCTATAACTATACACAAGTAATACGACAACCCACGTATGTTGGCCAACAACAACATGTGAATAGTATCGGTAACTCTTATAGTACCGACTGACTACTTTTAACCAAAAATATTAAAACATTCAAAAAAGTCCATTTGAAGTGCATGGTAACTTCTGTGTGAACAAGTAGCCTGGTAACTTTGAACCCCCAAAAATGGTCACCGAAATTGTAACGACTGAACCTGGTATGATTCAAGTCTGTCCTTATGGTGCTAGTCATTGAATTAATTGCTAGCATGCACACAGTACAAAATGAAGTATCAAGAAAAAACTGCACTATCATGAACTGAAAGGATCGAGAAGAGGTGTCTAGAGGGGGGTGAATAGACTCTTAGCAAGAAAAGTTGCAGTTTTTAATTTCTTTAAGTTGAAGTGGAGTTTTGGTACATGTTTAAACATTCACAATACATATCAAGCAAGCATGACAAGAGTATATGATCAGCAGAAAGTAAATCATGCAAGTTGCAAGAATGTAAAGGGATGGGATTGGAGTATGTGAATGCAATTGGAGACACGAAGATTTTTGGCATGGTTCCGATAGGTGGTGCTATCGTACATCCACGTTGATGGAGACTTCAACCCACGAAGGGTAACGGTTGCGTGAGTCCACGAAGGGTCCACGAAGAAGCAACCTTGTCTATCCCACCATGGCCATCGCCCAGGAAGGTCTTTCCTCACAAGGGTAGATCTTCATGAAGTATGCGATCTCCTTGCCCGTACAAACTCCTTGGTTCAACTCCACAATCTTGACGGAGGCTCCCAAGTGACACCTAACCAATCTAGGAGACACCACTCTCCAAAAGGTAATATATATGGTGTGTTGATGATGAAATCCTTGCTCTTGTGCTTCCAATGATAGTCTCCTCAACACTCAACTCTCTCTCTCATAGGATTTGATTTGGTAGAAAGATGATTTGAGTGGAAATCAACTTGAGGAAGGCTAGAGATCAAGATTTATGTGGTTGGATTGGAATATCTTGACCTCAACACAAGTGTAGGTGGTTCTCTCTCAGAAAATGTATGTTGGAAGTGTAGGCATGTTCTGATGGCTCTCTCCACGAATGAGGAGTGGGTGGAGGGGTATATATATAGCCTCCACACAAAATCTAACCGTTACACACAAATCACCAAACTCGGTCGGACCGATTTGATTCATAATGTGACTATTAGGCATTTCAGTGGGACCGACATGATCAACTCGGTGGGACCGATGTGCTAGGGTTAGGGTAAAGCCTTATCTCGGTTGGACCGATTACACAAACTCGGTGGAACCGATTTGGGTAATAAGCAAAACAGAGAGTTGGCCAAGAAAACTCGGTGGGACCGATTACCTATTTCGGTGAGACTGAAATTAACGCAATAGGCAACAGAGAGTTTGCAAACCCATCTCGGTGAGACCGAGATCCCATCGGTGAGACCGAATTGATTAGGGTTTCTGGCAGTGGCTATGTCAAGTGGACTCGGTGGCGCCGGATAGAAGGATTCGGTGGTGCTGAGTTTGACATTTGGTTTGGGACAAATGTGGATGTGAGAAAGTGGTTGAGGGCTTTGGAGTATATCACTAAGCACTTTGAGCAAGGAATCCATTAAGCAACACCTCATCCCCTCTTAATAGTATTGGTTTTCCTATGGACTCAATGTGATCTTGGATCACTAAAATGAAAAATGTAGAGTCCTGAGTCTTTGAGCTTGAGCCAATCATTTGTCTTCATCATCTTGAAGGGGTCCCACATCCTCTAGTTCATACCACTCCACTGTTGGACTTATCTGAAATATGCGATGAACGTATTAGTACAACAAGAGATATGTTGGAATTAATTACCAAAATCACCCAGGGAGCACTTGTGCTTTTAATCTCCCCCTTTTTGGTAATTGATGACAACATACATCAAAGCTTTAGGTAAAGATATGGAGAATAACAAGTAAAGCTTTGGAAAGACACGTAACATGCATAGGCTCCCCCTATATGTATGCAATCATGTAAATATGGAATATAAGAGCATGTGAATGTATAGCATGACAGAGTAAGCAATGTGTTACGTGTATCTTGGCTATATGCATCAGAGCAAAATATGTAAATATAGGAAATGTACCTACATGCTCATGAGTCTTTCTTGCAAACAATATGTACATCAGCAAGAAGTCCTCATGCACATGAGTGTGATGCATATACTTACCTTGTGGTCTTGAGTTTGCTTAGGAGGAAATGAACCTGAGCAAACAAGGTTAGATAACACAGATACGTCTACAAGCCAGAGCAAACAAAAGAAACCACAAGAGTACCAAGACTGGAATGACATGTAGTGAGTGAGTACTGAGTACTCTATTTGATATAGACATGTCCCCAAAAGGTAAAGATATGCAATGAATTGAATTCACAGATTTCCTTCCTGAGCAGTCTTTCTCCCCCCAGATCTTGTATTGGATAATGGGAGAACATAGGGAAACAAAATTAGAGCAAAAACAGATCATGAATATAACATAGACATGCCTTTCCCATCTTAAAGACATGTGACTTCTCTCCTCTTGAACACCAAGCATCTGGGGCCTTTGATGTGATTACCTCTTTCTCCCTTTTTCTCTCTCCCCCTTTTTCTTTCTCTCCCTTTGAAGAGAATAAGCTTTGATGTGATCTCTCTCCCCCTTTGACATCAATTTCCAAGAAGGGATCTTCTGGAGTGTGAGTCAAAATAGGTTTGGTCCTTGAGTCACAGAGCAAAGCAGCATATAGGTTGTGATGCTGGTAGAGGACAAGAATCATCAAGTGGAGCTGGAATAAAACTACAGGAACATATGGCAAATTGTCTTCTCTACAGTGAAATCAGTGATACCGAGTTGTAGTTTTCGGTGGCACCGAGTTGGTTCGGGTTGACCGAAAACAACATATCGGTATGACCGAGTTCAACACGGAGAGAACACTTGTCACCTCAGCTCACTAGGCAAATAAGATCTCACAAAGATTTGTAAGGAATTAACTAAAAGATTTGAAGTGAATTGGATGCAGGGAATGTAGAACAAAACAGAGAAAATAAAATCTAGATGAAGTTTTTTTAAAGGAAAGGGAACAAATATGCAAAGGACAAATGCCAAAACTCAAGGAAACAATGGAGAACTTCATATAGAATTGGGTGGTGACAAAGTCACCTATGTTAGAGTGCATTGACTGAGGAGTCAAGTGACAACACTTGATCGTAAGTCATACTCATCATTTAAGCTCAAAATGGGGTTACCATTTTTTGTTTAAGCATTTGATGTATTCAAATCTTGTTGAGTTGCTTTGACCTATGTCTTGAGGTAAAGCTTCTCTAAGATTGAATGACATACCATGGGTGGTGGTGTTGATCTTGATCATGTAGTTGAACTTGCATGGGGTGCTCAAGGTTGATGTAGCGCAAGAATGATTGGGAACACCTCTTAGAGTTGAGTTCATCTACCTACATGGGTTAGTCTTGCAAGGAAGAGCACTTGTGTATCCAAAATGACAATAATGAAATGTGATACATAGAATTTGTCAAAGGATATGTTGAAGGGTTTCATGCTTCCTTGTTTTCAACCACCATGGAGTGGAGACTTGGTGATGTAGAGATTGCTCAAGATGTGAGTGAGTTGCAATCTCATAGGTTTAGATTCATCTAAGTACCTACAAAGGTTAGATAGCATGCAAGGGTGCAAATATATCCAAGACATATGATCATCATCATAAGAGAAAAGTCAAGGATTAGTCATAGGCTCATGCCTTGCATGTATCCAAATGGAGTTCCTACTCCAAGTTTGAAGCATCAATGATGTTCAATTCACCTCTCAAACGGCAAAAGACTTTCTCATCAAGCGGCTTGGTGAATATATCCGCCAATTGCTTATCGGTATAAACATGTTTAAGATCAATGTCCCCTTTAGCAACATGATCTCGAATGAAATGGTGATGAACTTCAATGTGCTTTGTTCGAGAATGTTGCATGGGATTGTGAGCAATCTTAATAGCACTTTCATTGTCACAAAGCAATGGAACATGTTTCACATTGATCCCATAATGTTTAAGAGTTTGGGTCATCGAAAGTAATTGAGCACAACATGAACTAGCGGCAATGTATTCCGCTTTGGTGGTGGATAAGGATACCGAGTTTTGTTTCTTGGAAGACTAAGACACAATAGATGTACCAAGAAATTTACAAGTACCCGAAGTGGACTTTCTATCAACCTTATCTCTGGCATAGTCCGAATCGGAATAGCCAACAAGATCAAAAGAGGACCTCTTAGGATACCAAATGCCAAAATTTGGTGTATGTATTAAGTATCTCACTATCCTTTTCACAACTTTAAGATGACATTCCTTGGGGGCCGCTTGATATCGTGCACACATGCACACACTTAGCATAATATCGGGATGGGAGGCACATAGGTATAACAATGATCCAATCATAGAGCGATAAACCTTTTGATCAACCGGTTTACCATCCTTAGTCAAATCAAGATGTCCACTAGTAGGCATGGGAGTTTTCATACCTTTGCTTTCTTGCATGTTGAACTTCTTGAATAAGTCATTGGTGTACTTTGTTTGAGAGACAAAGGTGCCTTCCTTAGTTTGCTTGATTTGCAAACCATGAAAGAACTTGAGTTCACTCATCATAGACATCTCAAACTTCTCCGACATTAGTTTTCCAAACTTCTCACTAAAGTGAGGGTTAGTGAGCCAAATATGATATCATCAACATAAATTTGGCATACAAATAATTCACCATTAATCCTTTTAGTAAAAAGAGTAGAATCTATCTTTCCAATCTCAAAACCTTTTTCAATAAGGAACTTGGTCAAGCATTTATACCACGCTCTAGGAGCTTGTTTAAGACCATAAAGAGCTTTCTGAAGTATGTAAACATGATCGGGTTTCTTAGGATTGATGAAGCCGGGAGGTTGTTTAACATAAACCTCCTCCTCAATCTCACCATTTAGAAAAGCACTCTTAATGTTCATTTGGTATAAAGTGATATCATGGTGATTAGCATAGGCAAGTAAGATGCGGATGGACTCAAGTCTAGCAACGGGGGCATATGTCTCACCGTAGTCCATACCTTCGACTTGAGTGTAGCCTTGAGCAATGAGACGAGCTTTATTGCGGACGACTTGACCATCTTCGTCTTGCTTGTTGCGAAACACCCATTTGGTAACAATGATGTTGTGATTGTTGTCGGGCTTCTCAACCAATGTCCATACTTGGTTTCTCTTAAAGTTGTGTAGCTCTTCAGGCATGGCGTTTATCCAATCCGGATCTTCCAAAGCTTCTTCAACCTTCATAGGTTCAATGCTAGAGATGAATGAATAATGTTCACAAAAATTAGCCAAACGATATTTAGAGCGACTGATTCTCCTAGTTTGGATATCATTGTAGATTAGCTCGACGGGATGGTCTCTAGCAACTCTTGCTCGAACTCGTGAGAGCTTTTGTTTTGCTTGGGGTGGAAAATCTTCTTCATCATCTCGTTCTTCTTGGTCTTCTTCATTATTGGTGTCATTGTTCTCTTGTCATGGTGGAGAAGGAGGTTGATGAGGTTCTCTTGGTGTACTTCCTCGTTTTCTTCATCTTGGTGTGTCCCACTTGTGGATGCTTCCATGTCGACTCTTGGTTCACCTTGTCGTGAGGTAGAAGCTTCCACTTGGACGGATGAGGTACTCTCCTTCACCTCCGTTGGACGGATCTTGCCAATAGACAGGTCTTGGATTGCTTCCGAAGGATCTTTATCTCCTACATCAATTGGCAATTGCTCTACTTGCGAGCCGTTAGATTCATCAAACTTCACATCTACCGTTTCTTCAACCTTTTGGGTGAAATTGTTGTCGACACGGTAAGTGTGAGAGTTTGAGCCATAACCGAGTAGGAAACCTTCATGAGATTTAGGAGCAAATTTAGAACGACAATGCTTATCAAGAATGTAACACTTTGAGCCAAATACTCGAAAGTATCCAACTTGGGGTTTGTTACCGGTGAGAAGTTCGTATGTCGTCTTACCGAATAGCTTGTGAATATACAAGCGATTTGTTGCATGACAAGCTGTCTCAACGGCTTCCGCCCAAAAGTGCTTTGGAGTCTTGTACTCATCAAGCATCGTCCTCGCCATCTCAATAAGAGTTTGGTTCTTCCTCTCAACAACTCCATTTTGTTGAGGCATGTACATAGCCGAGAAATCATGTGAAATCCCTTCTTCGTCAAGAAAGGTATCCACATTTGCGTTCTTGAACTCCGTTCCATTGTCGCTGCGAACCTTCTTGATCTTCACTTCAAATTGATTTTGGGCCTTCCTAGCGAAGTTCTTGAAGATCTTTTGGACCTACGATTTATCATCAAGAAAGAACACCCACGTAAATCTTGAAAAATAATCAACTATAACTAGACCGAATGAGTTACCACCGAGACTCCTATAGGCATTGGGACCAAAAAGATCCATATGAAGTAGCTCGAGCGGTCTTCTTGTGGTCATAATGTTCTTCAAGGGGTGGCTTCCTCCAACTTGTTTTCCTGCTTGACAAGCATTACAAAGTCTATCCTTGTCAAATATAACATCTTTTACTCCAAGGATATGATCACCTTTAATAAGCTTATCAAGATTTTGCATGCCCACATGACCTAACCTTCTATGCCAAAACCAACCTTTTGAGGATTTAGCAATTAGGCAAGTTCTAGCTTGAGCCTTTTTAGTGAAATCAACGGTGTAAAGATCACCTCTATGTGTACCAGTAAATACCATTTTATGGCTATCTCTACGAAACACTTGGCAATCTACTTCAGTAAATAGGACATTGAAACCAAACTCAGCAAGTCTGGATACGGAAACTAAATGTATCCAAGAGATTCAATGAGCATAACATTTTGTATGGAGCTATCATGTGAGATGGCTACCTTACCAAGGCCAACCACCTTACACTTTGAGTTATCACCAAAAGTGACAAACTTTCGAGGGTCGTCGTTTTCAGCAAGCTCATGAAACATATCTTTGTCCCCGGTCATATGATCGGTACACCCACTATCAAGAACCCATTACTTTCCTCCGGCCATGTAGCCGGGAAGATTAGCTGTAAGACCAAAGTGTCTCATTGCATAAACAAGATCATAGTCACTATCATCATCCTCATCGTGGTATCCATGTTCAACATCGTCATGTGGTGGATCAATTCTGAGAGAGAGTGATTCATTAGAAGTATGACCGTAACAATGTTCATCTCTATGATTTCTAATGACTTCGGAAATGATTTACTAATGATTCCAACATCTCCTTTGGCACTAGTAAAATTTGTAAGCTCAAATAAGCAATCACCAAATTTGAGATCATTGGAACTCATCTTACTCAAGGCAATAGACTTATGAAGAATCTCATCTAGATTTTTCAAGGAATAGTTTGGGAATCGTTTCTCAAGAAATTTCCATAAGGTATAGGCAAAATCAAGAGTAGGCAAGCTAGTAAGCAAGCTTCTAGGCAAACCTATAGTGATTAAATTGGTAGTTCTAAGATTACGGATCATGTCAATAGACTCATCAAGGGTGGGATGCAAAGGATCAACATGAGGTGCACAAGGGCTAGTAATGTACTTGTTCAAATGATATTCATTGAAAATCTCAAGCATCTCATTTTTTTTCACTCATGAAAGTACTCTCCATCAAGTATAAGCACTCTATGTCTAAGACTCCCCAACGTAGACTCATCCATCTTCCTCCAAAGGTGTTTAAACCAAAACAATGGAGACCAATGCTCTGATACCAATTGAAAGGATTGAGAAGAGGTGTCTAGAGGGGGTGAATAGACTCTTAGCAAGAAAAGTTGCCGTTTTTAATTTCTTTAAGTTGAAGTGGAGTTTTGGTACATGTTTAAACATTCACAATACATATCAAGCAAGCATGACAAGAGTATATGAGCAGCAGAAAGTAAATCATGCAAGTTGCAAGAATGTAAATGGATGGGATTGGAGTATGTGAACGCAACTGGAGACACGAAGATTTTTGGCATGGTTCCGATAGGTGGTGCTATCGTACATCCACGTTGATGGAGACTTCAACCCACGAAGGGTAACGGTTGCGTGAGTCCACGGAGGGCTCCACCCACGAAGAAGCAACCTTGTCTATCCCACCATGGCCATCGCCCAGGAAGGTCTTGCCTCACTAGGGTAGATCTTCATGAAGTAGGCGATCTCCTTGCCCGTACAAACTCGTTGGTTCAACTCCACAATCTTGACAGAGGCTCCCAAGTGACACCTAACCAATCTAGGAGACGCCACTCTCCAAAAGGTAATAGATGGTGTGTTGATGATGAACTCCTTGCTCTTGTGCTTCCAATGATAGTCTCCTCAACACTCAACTCTCTCTCATAGGATTTGATTTGGTAGAAAGATGATTTGAGTGGAAAGCAACTTGAGGAAGGCTAGAGATCAAGATTTATGTGGTTGGATTGGAATATCTTGACCTCAACACAAGTGTAGGTGGTTCTCTCTCAGAAAATGTATGTTGGAAGTGTAGGCATGTTCTGATGGCTCTCTCCACACAAAATCTAACCGTTCCACACAAATCACCAAACTCGGTGGGACCGAATTATAAAACTCGGTCAGACCGACTTTATTCATAATGTGACCATTAGGCATTTCGGTGGGACCGACATGATCAACTCGGTGGGACCGATGTGCTAGGGTTAGGGTAAAGCCTTATCTTGGTTGGACCGATTACACAAACTCGATGGAACTGATTTTGGTAATAAGCAAAACAGAGAGTTGGCCAAGCAAACTCGGTGGGATCGATTACATATTTCGGTGAGACCAAAATTATTGCAATAGGCAACAGAGAGTTTGCAAACCAATCTCGGTGAGACCGAGATCCCATCGGTGAGACCAAATTGATAGGGTTTCTGGCAGTGGCTATGTTAAGTGAACTCGGTGGCGCCGGATAGAAGGTTTTGGTGGGGCCGAGTTTGACATTTGGTTTGGGACAAATGTGGATGTGAGAAAGTGGTTGAGGGCTTTGGAGTATATCACTAAGCACTTTGAGCAACCAAGCCATTAAGCAACACCTCATCCCCTCTTAATAGTATTGGCTTTCCTATGGACTCAATGTGATCTTGGATCGCTAAAATGAAAAATGTAGAGTCATGAGTCTTTGAGCTTGAGCCAATCATTTGTCTTCATCATCTTGAAGGGGTCCCACATCCTCTAGTCCATGCCACTCCACTGTTGGACTTATCTGAAATATGCTAGATGAAAGTATTAGTCCAACAAGAGATATGTTGGCATTAATTACCAAAATCACCCAGGGAGCACTTGTGCTTTCATAAACATTACATCTTGATTTATTTAATATATTACGTAATTGCATAGATCAAGGGTAGATTACAAATAAAACATAGGGGAAAACAATAAAGATCTTTGTGGAGTCCATCAACACCACTAGCAAAGTTGAGCATAAACATCGTAATCCTATATGGCATCATAAACATTGTAATCCTATATCGCATCACTTACTCGTTGTATAAAATCCTGCAACATGATAAGTTGCATCCGTGTAGGTCAATACATTGAATGCACTAGCAAGTCACACATGAATGACAACAAGAGGCCTCCTTATACATGTTGGTATGTCAAATGAATATCTTATGGCTATTTTACATAACAAGTACTTTTCCTCTTAACTACATAATAGTTGCTTTTTAATTATTTTGCTACAATTAAATACATATGATTGAATTGGAAACTCGAATTCCAACCTATTACCACAATTAAGGTTCTCACTCAAGTTTATTAAGATGTATTATCTCTCAAGATCATCCAACAACTTTAATAGTCCAATATCTCGAATTTTCTATATCCGAGGACATGGCTAATCGATTAGTATTAACACTACGCAGAGTTTGAACATTTTACCCACAAGATTCAGTCCGAAGATTGAGGCAGATTCTTTGAGAAGAGGTCACCTCCCCCACCTAGTAAGCCAGTACACCTTTCACTGCTACATCTTCTAGCTTACACGGGGGAATATCCCCACAACTCACACAACTATGCCAAAGCCCATAAAGGCATGTGGTTGTACATGAAAGCTACTACTCACTAAGTTTGTCTGATATTTTGTGACCTGAGCGACATTGATGAGGGAATTCCCACTAGGTATGGCTATGAAAACACGTGGCTCGGTTAAGGGCCCAATACCAAAAATGTAAAGTTCGAAAGTTGCAACATTTGGGTCATGATCCAGTCGATGTGCATGATGAGTTAGTATCTATCAGCCGGATTCAAGAACATGTCAACAGACATACCATAAAGAGAGGCGTTACCAGCCAGCCCCACTAGGCATTATAACCATAAGTTTTACTAAAATGTAATGATCGAGAGTACAGACATCGATCATTAGAGGGTCATTAGTTGTAACATTTATGATCTAATCATTGTACTTTCTATGCATGTCGCACTCTATATAAGGTATTGCTAGGGCATCGAGACAAGGGTTGGACATCATTTTTAATCCTATACATGTGAGAGCGAAAAACCCAACAGGAATAGAGTATTACCTCCGAGACAGAGCCGGGACCTTGATAATTCCTTGAATGTCTACACTCATCTACTACTTTGCCCGTCTTGCTGGATCAAGAAGGCGAGAACGTCACCGAGCTGAACATGTGCTGAACACGAAGGTGCCGTATGGTCGGTACTTGATCGGTTGGATCAGGAAGAAGTTCGACTACATCAACCGCGTTACTAAATGCTTCTACTTATGATCTACGAGGGTACGTAGACACACTCTCCCCTCTCGTTGTTGTGCATCTCCATGGATAGATCTTGTTTGTACGTAGAATTTTTTATGGCCTTTCTATTTTTTATATTCCTCACTTGGGACAATGCTCTAGAAAATGATGATCATCACACTTCTATTTATTTACAACTCGATACTAGAACAAAAGATGACTCTATATGAATGCCTCCGGCGGTGTACCGGGATATGCAATGGACCAAGAGTGACATGTATGAAAGAATTATGAACGGTGGCCTTGCCACAAATACTATGTCAACTACATGACCATGCTAAGCAATATGACAATGATGAATGTGTCATGACGAACGGAATGATGGAAAGTTGCATGGCAATATATCTCGGAATGGCTATGAAAATGCCATAATAGGTAGGTATGGTGACTGTTTTGAGGAAGATATAAGGAGGTTTATGTGTGAAAGAGCGTATCATATCACGGGGTTTGGATGCACCGGCAAAGTTTGCTCCAACTCTCAATGTGAGAAAGGGCAATGCACGGTGGCGAAGAGGCTAGCAAGGATGGAAGGCTGAGAATGCGTATAATCCATGGACTCAACATTAGTCATAAAGAACTGACATACTTATTGCAAAAATCTGCAAGTCATCAAAAACCTCGGTACTACGCGCATGCTCCTAGGGGGATAGATTGGTAGGAAAACACCATCGCTCGTCCCCGACCGCCACTCATAAGGAAGACAATCAAATAACACCTCATGTTTCAAATTTGTTGCATAACGTTTACCATACGTGCATGCTACGGGACTTGCAAACCTCAACACAAGTATTTCTCAATTTCACAACTACTCAACTAGCACGACTTTGATATTATTACCTCCATATCTCAAAACAATCATCAAGCATCAAACTTCTCTTAGTATTCAACACACTCATAAGAAAGTTTTATTATTAATTTTGCATACCAAGCATATTAGGATTTTAAGCAAATTACCATGCGATTAAGACTCTCAAAATAATCTAAGTGAAGCATGAGAGATCAATAGTTTCTATAAAACAAATCCACCACCGTGCTCTAAAAGATATAAGTGAAGCACTAGAGCCAAATTATATAACTCAACAGATATAAGCGAAGCACATAGAGTATTCTAACATATTCCAAATCATATATGGCTCTCTCAAAAGGTATGTACATGTGACGCCCCCGATTTAATCGTACACTAATCATACATGCAAACGTGTACGATCAAGATCAGGGACTCACGGGAAGATATCACAACACAACTCTACAAATAAAATAAGTCATACAAGCATCATATTACAAGACAGGGGCCTCGAGGGCTCGAATACAAGAGCATGATCATAGACGAGTCAATGGAAGCAACAATATCTGAGTACAGACATAAGTTAAACAAGTTGCCATAAGATGGCTAGTACAAACTGGGATACAGATCGAAAGAGGCGCAGGCCTCCTGCCTGGGATCCTCCTAACTACTCCTGGTCGTCGTCAGCGGGCAGCTCGTAGTAGTAGGCACCTCCGATGTAGTAGGAGTCGTCGTCGAGGGTGGCGTCTGGCTCCTGGGCTCCAACATCTGGTTGCGACAACCAGGTAGAAGGGATAGGGGGAAATGAGGGAGAAAGCAACTGTGAGTACTCATCCAAAATACTCGCAAGCAAGGAGCTATACTACATATGCATGGGTATCAAGATGGAATAAGGGTATCATATGTGGACTGAACTTCAGAATGCCGGAATAAGAAGGGGATAGCTAGTCCTGTCGAAGACTACGCTTCTGGCAGGCTCCGTCTTGCAGCATGTAGAAGAGAATAGACTGAAGTCCTCCAAGTAACATCGCATAGCATAATCCTAACCGATGATCCTCCCCTCGTCGCCCTGTGAGAGAGCGATCACCGGTTGTATCTGGCACTTGGAAGGGTGTGTTTTATTAAGTATCCGGTTCTAGTTGTCATAAGGTCAAGGTACAACTCCGGGTCGTCCTTTTACCGAGGGACACGGCTATTCGAATAGATAAAACTTCCCTGCAGGGGTGCACCACATACCCCAACACGCTCGATCCCATTTGGCCGGACACACTTTTCTGGGTCATGCCCGGCCTCGGAAGATCAACACGTCGCAGCCCTACCTAGGCAAACAGAGAGGTCAGCGCGCCGGTCTAAATCCTATGGCGCAGGGGTCTGGGCCCATCGCCCTTTGCACACCTGCACGTTGCGTACGCGGCCGGAAGCAGACCTAGCCTAGTGGCGTTCCAGTCCAATCCGGCGCGCGCCACTCAGTCGCTGATGTCACGAAGGCTTCGGCTGATACCACGACGCCGGGATACCCATAACTACTCCCGCGTAGATGGTTAGTGCGTATAGGCCAAATGGCCAGACTCAAATCAAATACCCAGATCTCGTCAAGCGTGTTAAGTATCCGCGAACGCCGACCAGGGCCAGGCCCACCTCTCTCCTAGGTGGTCGGAACCTGCCCTGTCGCTCCGCCACAAAGTAACAGTCGGGGGCCGTCGGGAACCCAGGCCCACCACTACCTGGGTGGAACCACCTGCCCCTTCAGCCCCCATCTTCGAACAGTACCACAGGTAATGTAACCGTGTAAAGTATATAGTATATGCCCGTGATCACCTCCCGAAGTGATCACGGCCCAGTAGTATAGCATGGCAGACGGACAAGAGTGTAGGGCCACTGATGGAACACTAGCATCCTATACTAGGCATGTAGGATTGCAGGTAAAGGTAACAACAGTAATAACAAGGACAGGCTATGCATCAGGATAGGAATAACGGAAAGCAGTATCATGCTACACTACTCTAATGCAAGCAGTATAGAAGAGAGTAGGCGATATCTGGTGATCAAGGGGGGGGGGGCTTGCCTGGTTGCTCTGGCAAGAGAGAGGGGTCGTCAACTCCGTAGTCGTACTGGGTAGCAGCGGCGTCGGTCTCGGTGTCTAGCGGAAGAAGAGGGGGGAGAAACAATAAATACAATGCAAACAGATGCATATCGATGCACGACATAACAAGTAGTAGTGCCAAGTGTGCCCGAACGTGGTATGGGGTGATACCGATGAAGGGGGGAAAACAACCGGGAAAGTATCCCCGGTGTTTCGCCTTTTCGGGCACAGGAGCCGGAGGGGGAAAGTTGCGGGTTTGATATGTTATGGGTGTGTGGCGGACGAACGGGCTGCGTATCCGGGTTCGCCTCGTCGTTCTGAGCAACTTTCATGTACAAAGTATTTTCATCCGAGCTACGGATTATTTTATATTAATTTTTAATGATTTTAAATCATTTTCTAGAAATTAGCATAATTAAATTAATTTAGAAATTGCAAGTATGATGTCAGCGTGACATCAGCATGATGTCAGTAGGACCAAAGGTTGACTAGGTCAACCCTGCAGGTGGGTCCCATATGTCATAGATACAATAACCTAATTAATCTATTAATCAGTTTAATTAGTTAATTAGGTACCTAATGTTTAATTAGTTTAATTAAACAGGATTAATTAAGTTAATTAAGTCAATTAATTAATTAACATTTTTATTTACTTATTTATTTAATTATTTATTTTTAAGTTCCTTTTTTTAATCGTTCTGGTGCGGGGCCCCCTTGTCATAGGCCCCTGGGGGCCTAGCGGGTCGGGCGTGCTACGGGCGTGCGGGCACAGGGGCCCGGGCGCTCGCCCGCAGGGCGGGACGAGGCCGCCGGGGCACCGACGGCGGGGCACGCCGGCACGGCCAGCCGGGGCCACGGTGGGCGGAGGCGAGAGGTGGCGCTGGTGCGGCCAGTGGCGCGGTGGCGCGGCCGTGGGAGGAGGAGAGGGCGGAGACTAGGCGTGGCGAGGCACGGGGCCTTGGGGCGCCGGCCGGAGCAGCGGGGGGGGCAGGCGGTGACGGGAGGCGGCGCAGAAGGACGAGGCCACCGGCGACGGGGCGCTGCGGTGGTGGTGGCCGCGTCGGAGGTAGCAGGGGGCTGCGGTGGTGCGGGCCACGGCAGGTGCGAGCGCTCCGGGAAGGAGAAGCACTGCGGGTGCGGCTCGGCGCGACGGCACGCCGGGCGAGACGAGGCCGCGATGAGCACGGGCGGGCGCGTATAGGGCGATGGCCAGGGGCGTGCGCAGAGTGCGGTGACCGCGGCGACGGACGAGGAGAGGGGGAGCTCACAGGGGAGGGGGTAGGGCACGGGCAGTGGGCTCGGGGAAGGTTGGGGTGGTCCGACGACGAAGCGGATGAGGACGTCCGGCGAGGCTTGACGGAGCCGATGAGGAGGCGAGGCGACGTGGAGCGGCTGCGGCGAGCGGCGGGGATGGGGCGGCTCTCGGCGACGGCGAGGCAGAACCGGGCGGCGTCAGGGTTCGGCGACGAGGGCGGAGGGCGTCCCAGCGAGGGGGGGACTCGGCGTAGTGGCCACGGGAATCGGCGGCGGCGTTGGGCCGATGGGATCGGGGATTTGCCCCGATCTAGATCGGGCAGGGGAGGGAGAGAGAGGAGTGCGAGGGGAGAGTGGGGGATCGGGAGGAGAGTGGGGTGGTTAGGGTTTCGGTCATGGGGGGGATAAGGGAGGCGTGGAGGGAGGCCGGTTGGGCCTGCGGCCGAATGGGCCGGCCTGCTGGGCCGGAGCCCAGTGGGGGGGGGCCTTTCTCTCCCTTTTCCTTTTTCTTTTTTTTTGTATTGTATTGTTTTCTGTTTATTAGTTTTCTATTTTATTTTATATATATTTGTTTTATAAAATATACAAGTAGTACCTAAATTAGTGTTACAAAATACCCGAATGCCACAAAAAGTGTGGTGACAAAATAAAATAGTTTAGTAATTTATTAAATAAAAGGGCATTTAATTAATTATTTTTGCTACTGTTTAAACCCTTATAGTTCATTTAAGCATTTTTTTAAAAGCTTGGTTTCTCCACCATAATTGCTTACGATTTATTTGAAACAACCCGAACATTTTAGTTTTGATTTTTTTTGTTACTTTTGTTGTTTGCTTTTCTTTTGAATTTGAATTTGAATCGATTTCGAACTAACGCGAGATTAGCAACCGTAATCGAGGTGACGTGGCATTATTAGCAGAGGTTACTGTAGCTTGATTATCCGGGCGTCACAATTCTCCTCCACTACAAGAAATCTCGTCCCGAGATTTAAGAGGGGAGTAGGGGGAAGTTCTGGTTACGAAATTCTAACGTGTCTTCTCGGTCTTGGTTGCCCTTCTTGAAGAGGTTGATCCATAGCGTCGATGTCTTCATTTCTCTACATCAATGCATCATGAGGAAGCTATCGTCCTTCCTTTGGGAACTCCATCGTACTTATAGAGGAGTAAAGGATGGGTATACCGGAAGAATGGAATTCTGCATGGTTGCTTATCCGGTAGATAATCATTAGGGAACGTGGCGAAAAGTAACTCTCGAATTGAAATTTACGAAAATATCGAGAGCAAGGTAAGGAGGTAACATGGGAAGTTTCGAGCGGGCATGCAATCGCTTGATGCCTGAAACAGGGCGTGAAATGGGGTTCAAAGCAATGGGAATAAGTTTTGTGTCCGATACCAGAATTGATGATTTCTCGGAAGGTGGCTCGTGAATCACAAACGAGGCCAAGTGCGAGGAATTAAATTTGGAAACCGGGGGTGTATAGGAGGGTCAGGTTTCGATCCTGTGTAACTGTGGGTTATGGGCTCATCATGTGGTTAAAAGTAGGAAATGCGTTGATATCTTGCACGATCGTGATAGCAAGACATGTCAGAGGGTAGCCTATCATTTATGTTGGCAACAATGTCGGTACCAAGGGCGAGGGACGAAGAGAACCATTTTCCTGCTCGTTGAACGAGGTGAGCCATTAGGCAAAGTTCTCGTCCATCGGTGGCTATCGGAATGTCATCAACAATAGTAACAGGGTCATGCTAACAGAATTGTACACCACGGCGTTTACATAAACAGGAGAATATTTCTGCTTGGATCATATAGATCACAAGAAAGGTTAAACAAAACAATGGAAAGGAAAAATGTGATTATTAGATTAAACAGAAGAATGGAAAGGAAAATGTGATTAAACACATATTTCAGGGGTATATCCTTCCCAAGAACAAGCAGAGTATGATATCCAAGACCGGATAGAAGGTAGAAAACTCTTCTAGGTAGGAGAGACAAATTTCATGGCATTACCCATACAACGGTGTTTGGGTAATTTCAACAAGAAACATTTAGCATGGTGCTTCAAATGTTCTTATTGAAAATCGGAGTACCATAGACATGCTTCGAGATAGCGCTGACATGGTATTCAAGCAAAGGTCAGACTTCGGGTTACACAAAGGATCCATCAGGAACAACTCATAGAATAAGTCTTACAGTTTCCTCATGGAAAAATGGATAACTTTGCTAAAAAGGGGACTATAACAATAGGTCCTCCGGCCAGGTGTGCTAGGCATGACACCATCTTACCGGGTCATATAAAGACCAATGTTATAACTCTTGGAAATATGTACCAATCATCATATCTGACCAAGATCCAGATCTGATTGGTGCATGATACCTTGGACTCATGATGCCCGAGAAGGAAAGGGGGCAAACACAATTTGACGAGATGGAGTTACAAGATTATCGAGAAATGGACTATGGAAGCAGGTCCCGAAACCAGAGTTCGGCATTAAACCAAGGAGTGGATGAGGAGGTGGCTGATGGACTCAGCGACATATCATCGAGATTTCCCAAAAAGATGGATTTCCACAATTAGGTGAACAAGGAAATATCATTTGTCGGATCAAATGATATAATGATGTATGCTCGAGGGAAACATAGACAACTGAACAATGATAGAAGGGTGCACCCAGGAATCTGGACTAGGTAGCACGGTTAAAATTTAGCACGATAATGATATAGCCAACCGGGCTAGGAATGACTTGAAGGATTATTAAACTCGTAAGCAATGAAAATTACTTATAGTTATTGAATCGGAGTACAGACTCAATTCACTATCGGTGTCCTTGAGTGTCTAACAACTCAGAATACGGGGAAAATTTTGGAATCAGTGAGAAATAATACTTGAAGAAGAACTCATAAGAAGTTATGCAGTTCCGTGATAATCTCAAGATACCAGAGGGGGTAATACTCGACGACGGATCAAAGTAGAGGTTGGACTGGGGTATTGCTCTACAGAAGACAAGCGCTTAAACTTGCCCGAGAAATGGGATCAAAGAAGAACATATGGTCGGAACCACGATTGCAAGGATCAATTCACAGATACCAAATGATATTATATCAAGGGGATAGTTATTATTATAAGAAGCTTCCATGATAGGATATACATCGTGTCCATGGGCATGAACACAAGTTCAAGGTCAACTCCCACTTCTTCAGTGTATAACCTTTCATTCACTTCTCTTTTTCGAAGAAGTTGTAGGGTTGAATTATCTGGCAAAATACCAGATGACTATGACTCGTGAAAACTTTTGAGTTCACACATAATATGGAAGGCATAGGTTCAACCCATCGAGGCATCTTACGAGCATATACCACAATTTCAGGAATAAATAACTCAAGCTCGAGAGTAGAGTATGCTGGAGAAAGCAAATGATACAATTTACCAAAGGCATTATATACCCATGGAAAGGCTCACAAGGTTATTCAATATGAAGCACCCTGTCGGATAAAATCCAACAAAGGAACCGATGGTCCACAAGGGATATGATGTGAGCATCGGTACTCAACCAGAGGAAGAAGAATGCAAGTAGACCTGATTATAGAAACAACTGACTAATTCAAAGTTCACATGCAAAAGAATTATGATTTCCAAATCAGGGGATCAGAAGCAACGCTCTGATCAAGGATGGATAAGTTGAGTAGGCTTAGGGGTACATTCGATGGCAATTTGATTGGTCGAGATCCAGCTCATGTACAAATTGACACCGAGTCGGAAGAATGAATTCAAGGATTCGACTGAGGAATGCGAGCATTCGCATCTTATTGAATCGATGGACTCAAAAGGGTAGTGGCAAAGGATGCCAATAAGATTACTAGACTTATGGGATTAACCAAAATGTAAGCAAGTAAGAATTTCAAGAGCAATAGGCTCCTGAGGATTTTTGGAAGACCGAATGGTATTTCGAGGATTGATGACATACATGAATCAACTGGAGATGAGTGGATACTCGGTAAGTGTGAGAAATTATCCGTAGGGATATTCATGTGGCAAGAACTGCAAGGCAGTAGGCACAACGTATCCTCGAAACATTAGAGAGAATTTCAGGGTATCTTGTAATAACAAGATCAACTGGGGATGAATGTAAGAACAACAACTGTAAGTAGTTATCCTTAAGGGTTTACGGTGGAAGGGGAATTGCAAGAGGGATGGCACAAAGTATCGAGGGAACATCGGAGAGTATTGTCAGAATCTTTCGTTGAAGCAGCCGATCATCCGTATTAAAGGGCTCTCTGGCAGGAAGTGGTAACGAGAACCTAGAGTTGGATTTTAGCAAAATCATTTAACCCGAATAGAAGAGATGTCAGAGCCCCAGAGTATAGGTCAAGGAGTAAAAGATCCTACAACCACCCGATGGCGACGTGTGCCCGTAAGACACACAGCCAAGTTAGTAAAAGTTTTGCAATGCCTAGCCTCGACTTCGGCCAAGGAGTTGGAAAGGTGGATTCCTACAGGCAGTCGGCTCTGATACCAACTTGTGACGCCCCCGATTTAATCGTACACTAATCATACACGCAAACGTGTATGATCAAGATCAGGGACTCACGGGAAGATATCACAACACAACTCTACAAATAAAATAAGTCATACAAGCATCATATTACAAGCCAGGGGCCTCGAGGGCTCGAATACAAGAGCTCGATCATAGACGAGTCAACGGAAGCAACAATATCTGAGTACAGACATAAGTTAAACAAGTTGCCATAAGATGGCTAGTACAAACTGAGATACAGATCGAAAGAGGCGCAGGCCTCCTGCCTGGGATCCTCCTAACTACTCCTGGTTGTCGTCAGCGGGCAGCACGTAGTAGTAGGCACCTCCGATGTAGTACGAGTCGTCGTCGAGGGTGGCGTCTGGCTCCTGGGCTCCAACATCTGGTTGCGACAACCAGGTAGAAGGGATAGGGGGAAATGAGGGAGAAAGCAACCGTGAGTACTCATCCAAAATACTCGCAAGCAAGGAGCTATACTACATATGCATGGGTATCAAGATGGAATAAGGGTATCATATGTGGACTGAACTTCAGAATGCCGGAATAAGAAGGGGATAGCTAGTCCTGTCGAAGACTACGCTTCTGGCAGCCCCGTCTTGCAGCATTTAGAAGAGAATAGACTGAAGTCCTCCAAGTAACATCGCATAGCATAATCCTAACCGATGATCCTCCCCTCGTCGCCCTGTGAGAGAGCGATCACCGGTTGTATCTGGCACTTGGAAGGGTGTGTTTTATTAAGTATCCGGTTCTAGTTGTCATAAGGTCAAGGTACAACTCCGGGTCGTCCTTTTACCGAGGGACACGGCTATTCGAATAGATAAAACTTCCCTGCAGGGGTGCACCACATACCCCAACACGCTCGATCCCATTTGGACGGACACACTTTTCTGGGTCATGCCCGGCCTCGGAAGATCAACACGTCGCAGCCCTACCTAGGCAAACAGAGAGGTCAGCACGCCGGTCTAAATCCTATGGCGCAGGGGTCTGGGCCCATCGCCCTTTGCACACCTGCACGTTGCGTACGCGGCCGGAAGCAGACCTAGCCTAGTGGCGTTCCAGTCCAATCCGGCGCGCGCCACTCAGTCGCTGACATCATGGAGGCTTCGGCTGATACCACGACGCCGGGATACCCATAACTACTCCCGCGTAGATGGTTAGTGCGTATAGGCCAAATGGCCAGACTCAGATCAAATACCCAGATCTCGTTAAGCGTGTTAAGTATCCGCGAACGCCGACCAGGGCCAGGCCCACCTCTCTCCTAGGTGGTCGGAACCTGCCCTGTCGCTCCGCCACAACGTAACAGTCGGGAGCCGTCAGGAACCCAGGCCCACCACTACCTGGGTGGAACCACCTGCCCCTTCAGCCCCCATCTCCGAACAGTACCACAGGTAATGTAACCGTGTAAAGTATATAGTATATGCCCGTGATCACCTCCCGAAGTGATCACGGCCCAGTAGTATAGCATGGCAGACGGACAAGAGTGTAGGGCCACTGATGGAACACTAGCATCCTATACTAGGCATGTAGGATTGCAGGTAAAGGTAACAACAGTAATAACAAGGACAGGCTATGCATCAGGATAGGAATAACGGAAAGCAGTATCATGCTACACTACTCTAATGCAAGCAGTATAGAAGAGAGTAGGCGATATCTGGTGATCAAGGGGGGGGGCTTGCCTGGTTGCTCTGGCAAGAGAGAGGGGTCGTCAACTCCGTAGTCGTACTGGGTAGCAGCGGCGTCGGTCTCGGTGTCTAGCGGAAGAAGAGGGGGGGAGAAACAATAAATACAATGCAAACAGATGCATATCGATGCACGACATAACAAGTAGTAGTGCCAAGTGTGCCCGAACGTGGTATGGGGTGATACCGATGAAGGGGGGAAAACAACCGGGAAAGTATCCCCGGTGTTTCGCCTTTTTGGGCACAGGAGCCGGAGGGGGAAAGTTGCGGGTTTGATATGTTAGGGGTGTGTGGCGGACGAACGGGCTGCGTATCCGGGTTCGTCTCGTCGTTCTAAGCAACTTTCATGTACAAAGTATTTTCATCCGAGCTACGGATTATTTTATATTAATTTTTAAAGATTTTAAATCATTTTCTAGAAATTAGCATAATTAAATTAATTTAGAAATTGCAAGTATGATGTCAGCGTGACATCAGCATGATGTCAGCAGGACCAAAGGTTGACTAGGTCAACCCTGTAGGTGGGTCCCATATGTCATAGATACAATAACCTAATTAATCTATTAATCAGATTAATTAGTTAATTAGGTACCTAATGTTTAATTAGTTTAATTAAACGGGATTAATTAAGTTAATTAAGTCAATTAATTAATTAACATTTTTATTTACTTATTTATTTAATTATTTATTTTTAAGTTCCTTTTTTTAATCGTTCTGGTGCAGGGCCCCCTTGTCATAGGCCCCTGGGGGCCTAGCGGGTCGGGCGTGCTACAGGCGTGCGGGCACAAGGGCGCGGGCGCTCGCCCGCAGGGCGGGACGAGGCCGCCGGGGCACCGACGGTGGGGCACGCCGGCACGGCCAGCCGGGGCCATGGTGGGCGGAGGCGAGAGGTGGCGCTGGTGCGGCCAGTGGCGCGGCCGTGGGAGGAGGAGAGGGCGGAGACTAGGCGTGGCGAGGCACGGGGCCTTGGGGCGCCGGCCGGAGCAGCGGGGGGGCATGCGGTGACGGGAGGCGGCGCAAAGGGACGAGGCCACCGGCGACGGGGCGCTGCGATGGTGGTGGCCGCGTCGGAGGTAGCAGGGGGCTGCGGTGGTGCGGGCCACGGCAGGTGCGAGCGCTCCGGGAAGGAGAAGCACTGCGGGTGCGGCTCGGCGTGACGGCACGCCAGGCGAGACGAGGCCGCGGTGAGCACGGGCGGGCGCGTATAGGGTGATGGCCAGGGGCGTGCGCAGAGTGCGGTGACCGCGGCGACGGACGAGGAGAGGGGGAGCTCACAGGGGAGGGGGTAGGGCACGGGCAGTGGGCTCGGGGAAGGTTGGGGTGGTCCGACGATGAAGCGGATGAGGACGTCCGGCGAGGCTTGACGGAGCCGATGAGGAGGCGAGGCGACGTGGAGCGGCTCCGGCGAGCGGCGGGGATGGGGCGGCTCTCGGCGACGGCGAGGCAGAACCGGGCGGCGTCGGGGTTCGGGGACGAGGGCGGAGGGCGTCCCAGCGAGGGGGGGGGGGAGTCGGCGTAGTGGCCGCGGGAATCGGTGGCGGTGTTTGGCCGATGGGATCGGGGATTTGCCCCGATCCAGATCGGGCAGGGGAGGGAGAGAGAGGAGTGCGAGGGGAGAGTGGGGGATCGGGAGGAGAGTGGGGCGGTTAGGGTTTCGGTCGTGGGGGGATAAGGGAGGCGTGGGGGAAGGCCGGTTGGGCCTGCGGCCGAATGGGCCGGCCTGCTGGGCCGGAGCCCAGTGGGGGGGCCTTTCTCTCCCTTTTCCTTTTTCTTTTTTTGTATTGTTTTGTTTTCTGTTTATTAGTTTTCTATTTTATTTTCTATATATTTTTGTTTTATAAAATATACAAGTAGTACCTAAATTAGTGTTACAAAATACCCCAATGCCACAAAAAGTGTGGTGACAAAATAAAATAGTTTAGTAATTTATTAAATAAAAAGGGCATTTAATTAATTGTTTTTGCTACTGTTTAAACCCTTATAGTTCATTTAAGCATTTTTTTTAAAAGCTTGGTTTCTCCACCATAATTGCTTACGATTTATTTGAAACAACCCGAACATTTTAGTTTTGATTTTTTTTTGTTACTTTTGTTGTTTGCTTTTCTTTTGAATTTAAATTTGAATCGATTTCGAGCTAACGCGAGATTAGCAACCATAATCGAGGTGACGTGGCATTATTAGCAGAGGTTACTGTAGCTTGATTATCCGGGCGTCACAGTACAGCAAGGATGATCGTGGTAAACTAACAAGCAAAGACTCAAATCATACACGACGCTCCATGCAACACATATATCATGTGGTAAATAAAAATATAGCTCCAACTAAAGTTACCGATAGAAGTAGACGAAAGAGGGGATGCCTTTCGGGGCATCCCCAAGCTTTGGCTTTCAGGTGTCCTTAGATTATCTTAGGGGTGCCATTGGCATCCCCAAGCTTAGGCTCTTGCCACTTCTTGTTCCATAATCCATCAAATCTTTACCCAAAACTTGAAAACTTCACAACACAAAACTTAAAGTAGAAAATCTCGTGAGCTTTGTTAGCGAAAGAAAATAAAAAATCACTTCAAGGTACTGTAATGAACTTATTATTTATTTATATTGGTGTTATACCTACTGTATTCCAACTTCTCTATGGTTTATAAACTATTTTACTAGCCATAGATTCATCAAAATAAACAAACAACACACGAAAAACAGAATCTGTCAAAAGCAGAACAGTCTGTAGTAATCTGTAGCTAGCACAAGATCTGGAACCCAAAAAATTCTAAAATAAATTCCTGAACGTGAGTAATTTATCTATTAATCATATGCAAAAATAATTAACTAAATATCACTCTCTAAATAAAAATGACAGCAGTTATCATGAGCGCTAAAGTTTCTGTTTTTTACAGCAAGTTCAACAAGACTTTCCCCAAGTCTTCCCAATGGTTCTACTTGGCACAAACACTAATTAAACACAAAAACACGACCAAAAAAGAGGCTAGATAAATTATTTATTACTAAGCAGGATCAAAAATCAAGGAATAAAAATAAAATTGGGTTGCCTCCCAACAAGCGCTATCGTTTAACACCCTTAGCTAGGCATAACAAGCAAGAATAGATCTAGGTATTGCCATCTTTGGTAGGCAATCCATAAGTGGCTTTCATAATAGATTCATAAGGTAATTTAATTTTATTTCTAGGAAAGTGTTCCATGCCTTTCCTTAATGGAAATTGGAATCTAATATTTCCTTCCTTCATATCAATAATTGCACCAATCGTTCTAAGGAAAGGTCTACCAAGAATAATAGGACATGAAGGATTGCAATCTTTGTCAAGAACAATAAAATTTATGGGCACATAATTCCTATTTGCAACAATAGGAACATCATTAATTCTTCCCGTAGGTTTCTTAATAATGAAATCCGCAAGGTGCAAGTTTAGAGAGCAATCATCAAAATCACGGAAACCTAACAAATCACACAAAGTCTTTGGAATCATGGAAACACTAGCACCCAAATCACATAAAGCATAGCATTCATGATTTTTAATTTTAATTTTAATAGTTAGTTCCCACTCATCATAAAGTTTTTTAGGGATAGAAACTTCCAATTCAAGTTTTTCTTCATAAGATTGCATCAAGGCATCAATAATATGACTAGTAAACGCTTTATTTTGACTATAAGCGTGAGGAGAATTTAGCACGGATTGAAACAAGGAAATACAATCAATCAAAGAGCAATTTTCATAGTTAAATTCCTTGAAATCCATAATAGTGGGTTTAGCAACATCTAGGGTTTTAATTTCTTCAATCCCACTTTTATCAAATTTAGCATCAAGATCAACAAATTCAGAATTCTTGGAAAGCCTTCTAGGTAAAGGTGGATCATATTCATTCCCATCATTATCAAGATTCATACTGCAAAACAAAGATTTAATAGAGGACACATCAATAACTTTTAGATCTTCATCATTATTTTCATAGGAACTAGAAGAACACGCTCTTATAAAGGCATCTTTCTTAGCATGCATCCTAGCGGTTCTTTTTTTGCACTCATCAATGGAAATTCTCATGGATTTGAGAGACTCATTGATATCATGCTTAGGTGGAATAGATCTAAGTTTCAAAGAATCAACATCAAGAGCAATTCTATCAACATTCCTGGCCAAATCATCAATCTTAAGCAATTTTTCTTCAATCATAGCATTAAAATTCTTTTGCGAAGTAATAAATTCTTTAATATTAGATTCAAAATCAGAGGGCATCTTATTATAATTTCCATAAGAATTGTTGTAGGAATTACCATAATTATTAGAGGGATTACTAGGAAAAGGCCTAGAGTTGAAATTTCCTCTATATGCGTTATTACCAAAATTGTTCCTACCAACAAAATTCACATCCATAGATTCATTATTATTCTCAATCAAAGTAGACAAGGGCATATCATTAGGATCAGAAGAAACACTCTTATTAGCAAATAATTTCATAAGTTCATCCATCTTTTCACTCAAAACATTAATTTCTTCTATCGCATGCACCTTTTTATTAGTAGATCTTTCAGTATGCCATTGAGAATAATTAACCATAATATTATCTAGGAGTTTAGTAGCTTCTCCTAAAGTGATTTCCATAAAAGTGCCTCCCGCGGTCGAATCTAAAAGATATCTAGAAGCAAAATTCAATCCGGCATAAAAAATTTGTATAATCATCCACAAATTTAAACCATGAGTAGGGCAATTATGTATCATTAATTTCATTCTCTCCCAAGCTTGTGCAACATGTTCATGATCAAGTTGCTTAAAGTTCATAATATCGTTTCTAAGAGAGATGATCTTAGCGGGAGGAAAATACTTAGAGATAAAAGCATCTTTGCACTTATTCCATGAATCAATACTATTTTTAGGCAAAGACGAAAACCAAGCTTTAGCGCGATCTCTAAGCGAAAAAGGAAATAGTTTCAATTTAACATTATCATTATCCACATCTTTCTTCTTTTGCATGTCACACAAATCAATGAAGCTATTTAGATGGGTAGCGGCATCTTCACCAGGAAGGCCGGAAAACGGATCTTTCATGACAAGATTCAGCAAAGCAGCATTAATTTCACAAGATTCAGCATCAGTAAGAGGAGAAATCGGAGTGCTAATAAAATCATTGTTGTTGGTATTGGTGAAATCACACAATTTAGTATTATCTTGAGCCATCGCGACAAGCAAGCAAACTAACACACAAGCAAACAAAAAAAGCAAACGGGCAAAAAGAGGCAAATAGAGAAAGAGAGAGAGGATAGAGAGAGAGGGCGAATAAAACGGCAAGGGTGAATTGGGGGAGAGGAAAACGAGAGGAAAATGACAAATAATGTAATGCGGGAGATAAGGGTATGTGATGGGTACTTGGTATGTTGACTTTTGCGTAGACCTCCCTGGCAATGGCGTCAGAAATCCTTCTTACTACCTCTTTTAGCACTGTGTTGGTTTTCCCCGAAGAGGAAGGGATGATGCAGCAGAGTAGCGTAAGTATTTCCCTCAGTTTTTGAGAACCAAGGTATCAATCCAGTAGGAGGCTATGCGCAAGTCCCTCGCACCTGCACAAAATAAATAAATCCTCGCAACCAACGCAATTAGGGGTTGTCAATCCCTATAGGTCCACTTACGAGAGTGACATCTGATAGATATCATAAGATAATATTTTTCGTATTTTAATGATAAAGATGCAAAGTAAAATAAAGGCAAAGTAAATAACAAAGTAGTAGGAGATTGATATGATAAAGATAGACCCGAGGGCCATAGGTTTCACTAGTGGCTTCTCTCGAGAGCATAAGTATTCTACGGTGGGTGAACAAATTACTGTTGAGCAATTGACAGAATTGAGCATAGTTATGAGAATATCTAGGTATGATCATGTATATAGGCATCACGTCCGAGACAAGTAGACCGACTCCTGCCTGCATCTACTACTATTACTCCACTCATTGACCGCTATCCAGCATGCATCTAGACTATTAAGTTAAAAACAGAGTAACGCCTTAAGCAAGATGACATGATGTAGAGGGATACACTCATCCAATATGAAAAAAACATCTTGTTATCCTCGATGGCAACAATACAATACGTGCCTTGCTGCCCTTACTGTCACCGGGAAAGGACACCGCAAGATTGAACCCAAAGCTAAGCACTTCTCCCATTGCAAGAAAGATAAATCTAGTAGGCCAAACCAAACTGATAATTCGAAGAGAATTGCAAAGATAACCAATCATACATAAAAGAATTCATAGAAGATTCAAATATTATTCGTAGATAGATTTGATCATAAACCCACAATTCATCGGTCTCAAAAAACACACCGCAAAAAGAAGATTACATCAAATAGATCTCCACAAGAGCGGGGGAGAACATTGTATTGAGATCCAAAAAGAGAGAAGAAGCCATCAAGATACTAAATATGGACCCGTAGGTCTGAGGTAAACTACTCACACTTCATCGGAGGGCTATGGTGTTGATGTAGAAGCCCTCCGTGATCGATGCCCCCTCCGGCGGAGCTCTGGAATAGGCCCCAGGATGGGATCTCGTGGATACATAAAGTTGCGGCGGTGGAATTAGGTTTTTGGCTCCGTCTCTGATGTATGGGGGTACGTGGGTATATATAGGAGGAAGAAGTACGTCGGTGGAGCAACAGGGGGGGCATGAGGGTGGAGGGCGCGCCTGGGGGGGTAGGCGCGCCCCCCTACCACGTGGCCTCCTGTTAATTGTCTTGACGTAGGGTCCAAGTCTCCTGAGTTGTATTTGGTGAGAAAATCATGTTCCCGAAGGTTTCATTCCGTTTGGACTCCATTTGATATTCCTTTTCTCCGAAACCCTAAAACAGGCAAAAACATCAATTCTGGGCTGGGCCTCTGGTTAATAGGTTAATCCCAAAAATAATATAAAAGTGGATAATAAAGCCCAATAATGTCCAAACCAGTAGATAATATAGCATGGAGCAATCAAAAATTATAGACACGTTGGAGATGTATCAAGCCACAACCCGAAGTGGGGTTGGATGCGGAGGAAGGCCTCGCACACGACGATGAATGTCGAGATATTGAGGAAGGAGTTGGGGATAGATCGTGGAAGTCTATCCCGTAGTAGAACATTATCCCGCGGACGAAGGGGTGGAGTGGAAACCCTAGCCCGCAGAGGAAATGGGGGACGAACACTACCCTCTTGTTGGGCTTCGGCGTGGGAATGATTTGTCCCCGGGCTGGAAGACGGTGGGCGATTTCCTTCGCCAAGTACCCAGCCGCCCGAAGCTCAGCGATGTCCTCCTCCTTGACGGAGGAAGCCATCCACTTGCCTTGACCTCCGGATCCGGACATGGCGTAGTGCTTTCTCGAGTGGGAAACAGATGAGAACTTGGGCCTGGAGCTCAAGAGTGAAGGAAATATGCCCTAGAGGAAATAATAAAGTTATTATTTATTTCCTTATATCATGATAAATGTTTATTATTCATGCTAGAATTGTATTAATCGGAAACATAATACATGTGTGAATACATAGACAAACAGAGTGTCACTAGTATGCCTCTACTTGACTAGCTCGTTGATCGAAGATGGTTATGTTTCCTAACCATAGACATGAGTTGTCATTTGATTAATGGGATCACATCATTAGGAGAATGATGTGATTGACTTGACCCATTCCATTAGCTTAGCACTTGATTGTTTAGTTTGTTGCTATTGCTTTCTTCATAACTTATACATGTTCCTATGACTATGAGATTATGCAACTCCCGTTTACCAGAGGAACACTTTGTGTGCTACCAAACGTCACAACGTAGCTGGGTGATTATAAAGGTGCTCTACAAGTGTCTCCGAAGGTACTTGTTGGGTTGGCGTATTTCGAGATTAGGATTTGTCACTCCGATTGTCAGAGAGGTATCTCTGGGCCCTCTCGGTAATGCACATCACTCAAGCCTTGCAAGCATTGCAACTAATAAGTTAGTTGCAGGATGATGTATTACGGAACGAGTAAAGAGACTTGCTGGTAACGAGATTGAACTAGGTATTAAGATACCGACGATCGAATCTCGGGCAAGTAACGTACCGATGACAAAGGGAACAACGTATGTTGTTATGCGGTCTGACCGATAAAGATCTTCGTAGAACATGTAGGAGCCAATATGAGCATCCAGGTTCCGCTATTGGTTATTGACCGGAGACCTGTCTCGGTCATGTCTACATAGTTCTCGAACCCGTAGGGTCCGCACGCTTAAAGTTCGGTGATGATCGTAATTAGGGTGTTTGTGTTTTGATGAACCGAAGGTTGTTCGGAGTTCTGGATATGATCACGGACACGACGAGGAGTCTCGAAATGGTCGAGACATAAAGATTGATATATTGGAAGCCTATATTTGGATATCAGAAACGTTCCGGGTGAAATCGGGATTTTACCGGAGTACCGGGGGGTTACCGGAACACCACCCCCCCCCCCCCCCCGGGGGGGGGGGGGAGTTAATGGGCCTACATGGGCCCTAAGGGAGAAGAGGAGGGCCGGCCAGGGCAGGCTGCGCGCCCCCTCCCCCCTTGTCCAAATAGGACAAGGAAGGGGGGCGGCGCCCCCCTTTCCTCTTTTCCCCTTCCCCTTTCCTTCTCCAACAAGGCAAGAGAGGGGAGTCCTACTCCCGATGGGAGTAGGACTCCTCCAGGCGCACCCCTAGGGACGACCGCACCTCCCCCTCTCCCTCCTTTATATACGGAGGCAAGGGGGCACCCCATGACACACAAGTTGATCTTCGTGATCGTTCCTTAGCCGTGTGCAGTGCCCCCTTCCACCATATTCCACCTCGGTCATATCGTAGCGGTTCTTAGGCGAAGCCCTGCGTCGATAGAACATCATCACCGTCATCATGCTGTCGTGCTGACGAAACTCTCCCTCAACACTCGGCTAGATCGGAGCTCGAGGGACGTCACCGAGTTGAACGTGTGCAAAACTCGGAGGTGCCGTACGTTCGGTACTTGGATCGGTCGGATCGGGAAGACGTACGACTACTTCCTCTATGTTGTGTCAACGCTTCCGTTGTCGGTCTACGAGGGTACGTAGACAACACTCCCTCCTCTCGTTGCTATGCATCACCATGATCTTGCGTGTGCGTAGGAAATTTTTTGAAATTACTACGTTCCCCAACAGTGGCATCCGAGCCTAGGTTTTATGCGTTGATGTTATATGCACGAGTAGAACACAAGTGAGTTGTGGGCGATATAAGTCATACTGCTTACCAGCATGTCATACTTTGGTTCGGCGGTATTGTTGGATGAAGCGGCCCGGACCGACATTACGCGTACGCTTACGCGAGACTGGTTCTACCGACATGCTTTGCACACAGGTGGCTGGCGGGTGTCAGTTTCTCCAACTTTAGTTGAACCGAGTGTGGCTACACCCGGTCCTTGCGAAGGTTAAAACAGCACCAACTTGACAAACTATCGTTGTGGTTTTGATGCGTAGGTAAGAATGGTTCTTGCTAAGCCCGTAGCAGCCACGTAAAACTTGCAACAACAAAGTAGAGGACGTCTAACTTGTTTTTGCAGGGCATGTTGTGATGTGATATGGTCAAGACATGATGCTAAATTTTATTGTATGAGATGATCATGTTTTGTAACCGAGTTATCGGCAACTGGCAGGAGCCATATGGTTGTCGCTTTATTGTATGCAATGCAATTGTGTTGTAATGCTTTACTTTATCACTAAGCGGTAGCGATAGTCGTGGAAGCATAAGATTGGCGAGACAACAACGATGCTACGATGGTGATCAAGGTGTCGCGCCGGTGACGATGGTGATCATGACGGTGCTTTGGAGATGGAGATCATAAGCACAAGATGATGATGGCCATATCATATCACTTATATTGATTGCATGTGATGTTTATCTTTTATGCATCTTATCTTGCTTTGATTGACGGTAGCATTATAAGATGATCTCTCACCAAATTTCAAGATAAAAGTGTTCTCCCTCATGCACCGTTGCCAAAGTTCGTCGTGCCCAGACACCACATGATGATCAGGTGTGATAAGCTCTATGTCCATCTACAACGGGTGCAAGCCAGTTTTGCACACGCAGAATACTCAGGTTAAACTTGACGAGCCTAGCATATGCAGATATGGCCTCGAAACACTGAGACCGAAAGGTCGAGCATGAATCATATAGTAGATATGATCAATATATTGATGTTCACCATTGAAAGCTACTCCATTTCACGTGATGATCGGTTATGGTTTAGTTGATTTGGATCACGTGATCACTTAGAAGATTAGAGGGATGTCTTTCTAAGTGGGAGTTCTTAAGTAATATGATTAATTGAACTTAAATTTATCATGAACTTAGTGCCTGATAGTATCTTGCTTGTCTATGTTTGATTGTAGATAGATGGCCCGTGCTGTTGTTCCGTTGAATTTTAATGCGTTCCTTGAGAAAGCAAAGTTGAAAGATGATGGTAGCAATTACACAAACTGGGTCCGTAACTTGAGGATTATCCTCATTGCTGCACAGAAGGATTACGTCCTGGCAGCACCGCTAGGTGCCAGGCCTGCTGCTGGAGCAACACTAGATGTTATGAACGTCTGGCAGAGCAAAGCTGATGACTACTCGATAGTTCAGTGTGCCATGCTTTACGGCTTAGAATCGGGACTTCAACGACATTTGGAACGTCATGGAGCATATGAGATGTTCCAGGAGTTGAAGTTAATATTTCAAACAAATGCCTGGATTGAGAGATATGAAGTCTCCAATAAATTCTATAGCTGCAAGATGGAGGAGAATAGTTCTGTCAGTGAACATATACTCAAAATGTCTGGGTATCATAATCACTTGACTCAACTAGGAGTTAATCTTCCTGTTGATAGTGTCATTGACAGAGTTCTTCAATCACTGCCACCAAACTACAAGAGCTTCGTGATGAACTATAACATGCAAGGGATGGATAAGACAATTCCCGAGCTCTTCGCAATGCTAAAGGCTGCGGAGGTAGAAATCAAGAAGGAGCATCAAGTGTTGATGGTCAACAAGACCGCCAGTTTCAAGAAAAAGGGCAAAGGGAAGAAGAAGGGGAACTTCAAGAAGAACAGTAAGCAAGTTGCTGCTCAAGAGAAGAAACCCAAATCTGGACCTAAGCCTGAAACTGAGTGCTTCTACTACAAGCAGACTGGACACTGGAAGCGGAACTGCCCCAAGTATTTGGCGGATAAGAAGGATGGCAAGGTGAACAAAGGTATATGTGATATACATGTTATTGATGTGTACCTTACTAGAGCTCGCAGTAGCACCTGGGTATTTGATACTGGTTCTGTTGCTAACATTTGCAACTCGAGACAGGGACTACGGATTAAGTGAACACTGGCAAAGGACCAGGTGACGATGTGCGTGGGAAATGGTTCCAAAGTCGACGTGATCGTGGTCGGCACGCTACCTCTACATCTACCTCCGGGATTAGTTTTAGACCTAAATAATTGTTATTTGGTGCCAGTGTTGAGCATGAACATTATATCTGGATCTTGTTTGATGCGAGGCGGTTATTCATTTAAATCAGAGAATAATGGTTGTTCTATTTATATGAGTAATATCTTTTATGGTCATGCACCCTTGAAGAGTGGCCTATTTTCTATGAATTTCGATAGTAGTGATACACATATTCATAATGTTGAAGCCAAAAGATGCAGAGTTGATAATGATAGTGCAACTTATTTGTGGCACTGCCGTTTAGGTCATATCGGTGTAAAGCGCATGAAGAAACTCCATACTGATGGACTTTTGGAATCACTTGATTATGAATCACTTGGTACTTGCGAATTGTGCCTCATGGGCAAGATGACTAAAACGCCGTTCTCCGGTACTACGGAGAGAGCAACGGATTTGTTCGAAATCATACATACAGATGTATGTGGTCCGATGAATATTGAGGCTCATGGCGGATATCATTATTTTCTCACCTTCACAGATGATTTAAGCAGATATGGGTATATCTACTTAATGAAACATAAGTCTGAAACATTTGAAAAGTTCAAAGAATTTTAGAGTGAAGTTGAAAATCATCGTAACAAGAAAATAAAGTTTCTACGATCTGATCATGGAGGAGAATATTTGAGTTACGAGTTTGGTCTACATTTGAAATAATGCGGAATAGTTTCGCAACTCACGCCACCCGGAACACCACAGCCTAATGGTGTGTCCGAACGTCATAATCGTACTTTACTAGATATGGTGCCATCTATGATGTCTCTTACAGATTTACCGCTATCATTTTGGGGTTATGCTTTAGAGACGGCTGCATTCACGTTAAATAGGGCACCATCGAAATCCGTTGAGGCAACGCCTTATGAACTGTGGTTTGGCAAGAAACCAAAGTTGTCGTTTCTGAAAGTTTGGGGCTGCGATGCTTATGTGAAAAAGCTTCAACCTGATAAGCTCGAACGCAAATCGGAGAAATGTGTCTTCATAGGATACCCAAAGGAAACTGTTGGGTACACCTTCTATCACAGATCCGAAGGCAAGACTTTCGTTGCTAAGAATGGATCCTTTCTAGAGGAGTTTCTCTCGAAAGAAGTGAGTGGGAGGAAAGTAGAACTTGATGAGGTAATTGTACCTGCTCCCTTATTGGAAAGTAGTACATCACAGAAACCGGTTTCTGTGACACCTACACCAATTAGTGAGGAAGCTAATGATAATGATCATGAAACTTTAGATCAAGTTACTACCGAACCTCATAGATCAACCAGAGTAAGATCCGCACCAGAGTGGTACGGTAATCCTGTTCTGGAAGAAATGCTGCTAGATCATGATGAACCTACGAACTATGAAGAAGTGATGGTGAGCCCAGATTCTGCAAAATGGCTAGAAGCCATGAAATCTGAGATGAGATCCATGTATGAGAACAAAGTGTGGACTTTGATTGACTTGCCCGTTGATCGGCAAGAAATTCAGAATAAATGGATCTTCAAGAAGAAGATTGACGCTGACAGTAATGTTACTGTCTACAAAGTTCGACTTGTTGCAAAAGGTTTTCGACAAGTTCAAGGGATTGACTACGATGAGACCTTCTCACCCATAGAGATGCTTAAGTCTGTCCGAATCATGTTAGCAATTGCTGCATTTTATGATTATGAAATTTGGCAAATGGATGTCAAAACCGCATTCCTGAATGGATTTCTGGAAGAAGAGTTGTATATGATGCAACCAGAAGGTTTTGTCGATCCAAAGGGAGCTAACAAAGTGTGCAAGCTCCAGCGATCCATTTATGGACTGGTGCAAACCTCTCGGAGTTGGAATAAACGCTTTGATAGTGTGATCAAAGCATTTGGTTTTGTACAGACTTTTGGAGAAGCCTGTATTTACAAGAAAGTGAGTGGGAGCTCTGTAGCATTTCTGATATTATATGTGGATGACATATTATTGATTGGAAATGATATAGAATTTCTGGATAGCATAAACGGATACTTGAATAAGAGTTTTTCAATGAAAGACCTCGGTGAAGCTGCTTACATATTGGGCATTACGATCTATAGAGATAGATCAAGATGCTTAATTGGACTTTCACAAAGCACATACCTTGACAAAATTTTGAAGAAGTTCAAAATGGATCAAGCAAAGAAAGGGTTCTTGCATGTGTTATAAGGTGTGAAGTTGAGTAAGACTCAGTGTCCGACCACCGCAGAAGATAGAGAGAAAATGAAAGATGTTTCCTATGCTTCAGCCATAGGCTCTATCATGTATGCAATGTTGTGTACCAGACCTGATGTGTGCCTTGCTATAAGTCTAGCAGGGAGGTACCAAAGTAATCCAGGAGTGGATCACTGGACAGCGGTCAAGAACATCCTGAAGTACCTAAAAAGGACTAAGGATATGTTTCTCGTATATGGAGGTGACAAAGAGCTCATCATAAATGGTTACGTTGATGCAAGCTTTGACACTGATCCGGACGATTCTAAATCGCAAACCAGATACGTGTTTATACTGAACGGTGGAGCTGTCAGTTGGTGTAGTTCTAAACAAAGCGTCGTGGCGGGATCTACATGTGAAGCGGAGTACACAGCTGCTTCGGAAGCAGCAAATGAAGGAGTCTGGATGAAGGAGTTCATATCCGATCTTGGTGTCATACCTAGTGCATCGGGTCCAATGAAAATATTTTGTGACAATACTGGTGCAATTGCCTTGGCGAAGGAATCCAGATTTCACAAAAGAACCAAACACATCAAGAGACACTTCAATTCCATTTAGGATTTAGTCCAAGTGGGAGACATACAAATTTGCAAGATACATACGGATCTGAATGTTGCAGACCCGCTGACTAAGCCTCTTCCATGAGCAAAACATGATCAGCACCAAGGCTCCATGGGTGTTAGAATCATTACTGTGTAATCTAGATTATTGACTCTAGTGCAAGTGGGAGACTGAAGGAAATATGCCCTAGAGGCAATAATAAAGTTATTATTTATTTCCTTCTATCATGATAAATGTTTATTATTCATGCTAGAATTGTATTAACCGGAAACATAATACATGTGTGAATACATAGACAAACAGAATTCACTAGTATGCCTCTACTTGACTAGCTCGTTGATCGAAGATGGTCATGTTTCCTAACCATAGACATGAGTTGTCATTTGATTAACGGGATCACATCATTAGGAGAATGATGTGATTGACTTGACCCATTCCGTTAGCTTAGCACTTGATTGTTTAGTTTGTTGCTATTGCTTTCTTCATAACTTATACATGTTCCTATGACTATGAGATTATGCAACTCCCGTTTATCGGAGGAACACTTTGTGTGCTACCAAATGTCGCAACGTAACTGGGTGATTATAAAGGTGCTCTAAAGGTGTCTCCGGAGGTACTTGTTGTGTTGGCCTATTTCGAGATTAGGATTTGTCACTCCGATTGTCGGAGAGGTATCTCTGGGCCCTCTCAGTAATGCACATCACTCAAGCCTTGCAAGCATTGAAACTAATAAGTTAGTTGTAGGATGGTGTACTACGGAACGAGTAAAGAGACTTGCCAGTAACGAGATTGAACTAGGTATTAAGATACCGACGATCGAATCTCGGGCAAGTAACATACCGATGACAAAGGGAACAATGTATGTTGTTATGCAGTCTGACCGATAAAGATCTTCATAGAATATGTAGGAGCCAATAGGAGCATCCAGGTTCCGCTATTGGTTATTGACCGGAGACGTGTCTCGGTCTGTCTACATAGTTCTTGAACCCGTAGGGTCCGCACGCTTAAAGTTCGGTGACGATCGTAATTAGGGTTTTTGTGTTTTGATGAACTGAAGGTTGTTCGGAGTGCCGGATATGATCACGGACATGACGAGGAGTCTCGAAATGGTCGAGACATAAAGATTGATATATTGGAAGCCTATATTTGGATATCGGAAACGTTCCGGGTGAAATTGGGATTTTACCGAAGTACTGCGGGGTTACCGGACCCCCCCCCCTCCCGGGGGGGGCTTAATCGGCCTACATGGGCCCTAAGGGAGAAGAGGAGGGCCGGCCAGGGCAGGCCGCGCGCCCCCTTTTCCCCTAGTCCGAATAGGACAAGGAAGGGGGGCGGCGCCCCCCTTTCCTCTTTTCCCCTTCCCCTTTCCTTCTCCAACAAGGCACGAGGGGGGAGTCCTACTCCCGGTGGGAGTAGGACTCCTCCAGGCGCACCCCTAGGGCCGGCCGCACCTCCCCCTCTCCCTCCTTTATATACGGGGGCAAGGGAGCATCCCATGACACACAAGTTGATCTTCGTGATCGTTCCTTAGCCATGTGCGGTGCCCCCTTCCACCATATTCCACCTCGGTCATATCGTAGCGGTGCTTAGGCGAAGCCCTGCGTCGATAGAACATCATCACCGTCATCACATCATCGTGCTGACGAAACTCTCCCTGAACACTCGGCTGGATCGGAGCTCGAGGGACGTCACCGAGTTGAACGTGTGCAAAACTCGGAGGTGCCGTACGTTCGGTACTTGGATCGGTCGGATCGGGAAGACGTACGACTACTTCCTCTATGTTGTGTCAACGCTTCCGTTGCTGGTCTACGAGGGTACGTAGACAACACTCTCTCCTCTCGTTGCTATGCATCACCATGATCCTGCGTGTGCGTAGGAATTTTTTTGAAATTACGACGTTCCCCAACAAAGAGTGGAGGGGCAGGAAGAAGGCGTGGGAGAAGAAAGGGGAATCTTATCTCCTTATAAATGCAGTGAATATTGAACGCCTCCCCACTCGCCTTAAAATTCGCCTACTCCCAAGGGTTGTGTAAACGGCACGGTTGGGTTACCCATGCCCGTATTGATGAGAATCCCGCGATAAGGGGACATGATCTCTGCTTTGACAAGACGTGCCAATGACAACCACGTCTCGAAACATGGAGCGGCAGGCAAAAAACGGTTCAAAATTATGACCGGACGGACGTGATGTCATGTTGTAAAAGTTGTCAGAGGATTGGACTCGTGTATTATTATATTCTCTCTACGGTTGTGTGGTGTGTGTTACAGGTCCGGACACGATCAATTCGTCCGGAGACTATTTTGGAGTTCGGAAGGAGGAACCCGTCTTGCAATGCCGAAGACAGATCTACGCGTCGGATAGCTTGTCATTGAAGCCAGGTTCATCGGCTACTGAGGGAGTCCTGGACTAAGGGGTCCTCGAGCGTCCGGCCTGTTAGCAATGGGCCGGACTGATGGGCTGTGAAGATACGAAGATCGAAGACTGTGCCCGTGTCCGGATAGGACTCTCCTTGGCATGGAAGGCAAGCTTGGTGACGGAATATGTAGATTCCCTTCTTTGTAACCGATCTTGTGTAACCCTAGATCCTCCCGGTGTCTATATAAACCGGAGGACTTAGTCCGGATAGGATATACTCATTACCGTAGTCATACAGGCTAGACTTCTAGGGTTTAGCCATTACGATCTCGTGGTAGATCAACTCTTGTAATACTCATATTCATCAAGATCAATCAAGCAGGAAGTAGGGTGTTACCTCCATAGAGAGGGCCCGAACCTGGGTAAACATCGTGTCCCCTGTCTCCTGTTACCATCGACCTTAGACGCACAGTTCGGGACCCCCTACCCGAGATCCGCCGGTTTTGACACCGACAACCGGTGCATCTTCGCACATGGCCGCTTATCCGGGTAATCTCCCTTCCGCGTCTCCTATTCACACCCCCTCTCGTATCATTGTCGGTAATGGTGCTGGACTCCCTATCACTCATGTCGGTTCCACTAGGTTTCCTTCCACCTCTAGACCACTTTATCTAAATAATGTTCTTGTTTCCCTTGAACTTATTCAGAATCTAGTCTATGTTCGTAAGCTTTCTCGAGATAACTCTGTAACTGTGGAATTTGACGAGTTGGTTTTTCTGTTAAGGACGCCCTCAACCGGATGGTTCTTCACCGCTATGACAGTCCCGACGACATGTACTCCGTCCAGCCACCATCATCTACACATGCTGGACCGATTGCTCTTTCCGCCTGAGTCGATCTTTGGCACGCCCGTCTTGGTCATCCTAGCTCCACCACCTTTCATCAAATAATTAGGGATTTTTCTTTTACATGTAATAAAACGGATGCGCATTCTTGTCACGCATGTCGTCTAGGCAAACATGCTCGCCTCCCTTTTAGTTCTTCATCCATAGTTGCATCGGTACCTTTTGAGTTAATCCATAGTGATGTCTGGACCTCTCCCGTTGCTAGCAATACTGGTTTTTCATATTATCTTGTTATCCTGGATGACTACTCCCACTTTGTGTGGACCTTTCCGTTGTGTAAGAAGTCTGATGTTGCTGCCACCCTTACCGCCTTCTACTCTTATGTGTCTACACAATTTGGTTGTCCCATCCTCGCTTTGAAAACAGATAACGGGAAAGAATTCGACAACACCACCATCTGCAACCTTCTCTCCACCCATGGCACAATTTTCCAGCTCACGTGTCCTTACACTTCACAGTAGAGCGGTCGGGCTGAACGCATCCTTCGCCCTCTTAACGATTGCGTCTGTACCCTCTTATTCCATGCCTACATGCCTCCCCGCTTCTGGCCCGACGCTCTCGCTACTGCCACCCTCCTCGTTAACCTTCGTCCATGTCGCACCCACTGGAATTTTACACCACACCACCTTCTCTTCGGGTCTCCACCCTCATATGACGGTCTTCGTATTTTCGGTTGTCTTTGTTACCATAGTACTGCTGCCACATCCCCTCATAAACTTTCTCCTTGTTCCCTCCCGTGTGTCTTCCTCGGTTACCCGGCTAACACTAAGGGCTATAGATGCTACGATCCGGTTTCCATCGCGTCATCACATCTCGACATGTTTATTTCGATGAGTTTTGTTTCCCGTTTAAACAGGAACAACCAGTGGATTCTCCCTCAGCGCCATGCCCCTCTCTTGCCGACACTGTCCGCCCTGGCTCTCGGCCGCGGCGTGGTGCCCTCTCGGCCGTGCGACGCTACGGCTGTCGCCCACTGCCTCCCCGGTCGCGCCTCCTTCACCAGGCTCGTTGGCGTCTACGCCAGCCTCGCCGGTCTCTCCGGCCTCTGTGGCGGCCTCGCCGGTCTCTGTGCAGGCCTCGGCGGGCTCACTGGCTTCGCTGGCCTCCGTCTCGGTATCTTCGTCGGGCACGTCGCCGGTCTCGCCCGCCTCTTCGCCGGCTCCTCTACCGACGGCTGCACCTTCGATGTCCGCTGATCCTAGTGGATATGGGTCCACCGGGGCTGCCGTGGCTCCACCACCCACCGGCCCCATCACTCAGTCCCGCATGGGTGTCTACCAGTCGAGTACCAGGTACTCCCCGGAGGAGTACACTTGTGTGGCTTCGACGTCCGCTCCGTCACCGTCGCCTCTGCCGACCTCCGCTCGTGCCGTGATGAAGGAGGAATTTGACACCTTGCAGCGCAATCACACTTGACAGCTTGTACCACGTCCCCCTCATGCCAACATCATTACCAAGAAGTGGGTCTTCAAGCACAAGTTTCATCCTGATGGCACTCTCAATCTCCACAAAGCGCGTTGGGTTGTTCGTGGTTTTTGTCAGCGCGCCGGTGTCGACTTCACCGATACTTTTGCCCCAGTGGTCAAACCCGGGACGATTCGGACTATTCTTCAGCTTCCAGTGTCCCACTCTTGCATGTGCATCAGATGGACGTTTCCAACGCCTTCCTTCATGGTCATCTTAAGGAACAAGTGTTCTGTCAGCAGCCCACGAGATTCGTTGATGAGTCCTCTATGGATCATGTGTGCTTGCTCTCTCGGTCCTTTTATGGGCTTAAGCAGGCTCCTCGTGCTTGGTATCAGTGCATCGCAGCGTTTCTTCATCATCTTGGCTTCCGCTCCGCTCGCTCCCATGCTTCACAGTTTGTCTACAACCAGGGCGATGCCACCGTTTTCCTGCTGCTCTATGTCGACGACATCATCTTGACAGCATGCTCGACTGCTCTTCTTGGACAGCTCACTGACCGTCTTCGTGCTAAGTTCGCCATTAAGGACTTAGGTCATCTGCACTATTTCCTTGGGATCGAGGTTATTCGCCGAGCAGATGACTTCTTTCTTCATCAGCGGAAGTATGCTCATGAGCTTCTGGACCTTGCCGGGATGCTTAACTGCAAACCGGCCGCCACGCCTGTCGATAGAAGGCCAAGCTCTCTGCCACAGATGATTCTCCAACTTCAGATGCTCCGTTCTACCGGTCGATTGTTGGTGCTCTTCAATACCTCACTCTTACTCGTTCGGAGCTTCAGTACGCCGTGCAGCAGGTGTGCCTCCATATGCATGCTCCTCATGATGCTCACTGGACCGCGGTCAAGCGCATTCTTCGCTATATCTGAGGCACTTCGGATCTCGGGTTGTCACTTCAGGCTTCATCCTCTCTGGACTTGACTGCCTATTCTGACGCTGGCTGGGTCGTCTGCCCTGACACGCGCTGCTCGACCTCTGGCTATTGCGTCTATCTTGGACCATCACTTATCTCATGGTTGTCCAAGCGGCAGCACGTTGTCTCCCGCTCCAGTGCTAAAGCGGAGTACCACGTCGTTGCCAACGTCTTTGCCGAGTGTTCCTGGCTTCGTCAGCTTCTACATGAGCTCTAGTCTCCGGTTGACAAGGCCACGATTGTCTACTGCGACAACGACTCTGCGGTCTACCTCTCCGCCAACCCGGTTCATCATCGACGCATCAAGCACATTGAGAGTGATATCCATTTTCTTCGGGAGCAGGTAGCTCTTGGTCATGTACGCATGCTACATGTCCCTGTTAGACTATATTTATACGTAGCCACTGTATAGATCTTGTATATTGTACTGTACACCTTGTGTACTCCTTATATATATGAGATAGCCACACCCCATTATGGGTGTCGCGCAGTTTCCCAAAACCCTATGTTTAACATGGTATCAACCCTAACCGGTCCTATGTCTTCCGCTGCCGCCGCCGCAACCGCATCGACCTCCGCCGTCGCGCCGGTCACTGCCACGGCGCCTGCGTCGCCATTCCTATCGTCACGCCCTCTGGCCTCGGTCTACTCTGGCCAGGCCTCAATGGTGGGGGCCGCGTCTGATCAGCAGCCGCCATCGTCCCCGATCGCACCTCCGCCGGCTTGGGGCGCTGCGTACCCTGACCCAGCGGCTCCCTGGATGGGATCGGCGCCCTACGGGGCACCTCCTCCGCCGAACGCAGGGCCCTACGGGGCTCCTCCTGTGGCTGCCGCGCCCAACGTCCCCGCCCCGTACGGATCGCCTTATCCGGCCACCGCGGCTACGTCGCATGGCGCCGTCCCTATGGCGTTCTACACCGCCCCAACTTCACAGCACTACGGCGCCGCGAACACCGGGTCGGGACGGGCACCGGCTGTGCCCTACGGTGCCCCGCCACCACTGCTGCCCTATGGCGGATACTATCCGCCTCCGATGGCCACGTCCTACCCTGGAGCTCCTGCGCCGGCTGCACCGTCCTCGACGCTGGGTCCTGGTGCATCTGCTGGATCGTCCCACATGGGCTACTACACGTCGCCTCCCGTTGCTGATCATGCCACGGCCGTTGCACCGTTCTACTTCGCGCATCTCATCCCGGTGAAGCTTACAATAGATAATTATCTGTCATGGCGTGCACAGGTGCTGCCGCTTCTCCGCAGTCGCTACCTGGAGGGCTACGTCAATGGTTCCCTGCCGTGTCCTCCACCGCATCATCCGGCGTATCATGCATGGGTTGCTCAGGATCAGGCCATCCTCTCTGCGATCCAGTCGTCGCTCACCGAGGGTGTGTCCTCCTTGGTCCTCTTCGCTGCCACGTCTCAGGAGGCGTGGTCTGCTCTTCACACGAGCTTCGCATCTCAGCATCATGCGCGCGCTCACACTATTCGTACAGAGCTGGGGGAGACCAAGCTCCTTGACCTCAGCATCACCGACTATTTCGGCAAGATGATGCGTCTCGCCGATACCCTGGCCTCCATTGGCCAGCCGCTTCGTAAAGAGGACTTCACCACCTTCGTCATGAATGGACTGGATGACGACTATGATAACCTTGCTGAAAATATCAATGCTCGTGACACTCCGCTTGAACCTCGTGAGCTCTATGCCCGCCTCCTCGCCACGGAACAGCGCATCAAGTCCCGCCGGTCCAACCCGAGTTTTATTGCTGCTAATGCTGCCACGCGTGGTAAAGGGAAGCCCTTCAAAACACCTACCAGCGGCAAGTCAGTGCCATCGACTCCACAAACTCAGTGGCCGTCCGCCGCCGCCGCCCTGCCTACGACCGGGGGTGGTCGTCCGTGTGCCTACTGCCCCTCATGTGGCGTTCAGCTTCCCTGTCAGCTGTGCAATCTTCTAGATCACCTCGCTTCCTGCTGTCATCGCCGCTTCAAGCAGGACTTCCTCGGCATCGGCAACAATGGCAAAGGCAACGAGAAGCAGGCTGCCTTGGCCACTCATGAGCCTGCTCGCCAAGCAGGCCACACTCCATCATATCCCATCAACCCAACTTGGTACATGGACACAGGCGCTACGAATCATCTGACAGGCGAGATGGGCAAACTCTCCATGCAAGAACCATACCGTGGACATGATCAGATTCACACCGCCAATGGAGCAGGTATGCACATATCACATGTTGGTCAGGCCTCCCTCTTAACTCGCACACAAAAATCTCTTCATCTACGTAATGTTCTTAGACTTCCTTCTGCTACTCGTAGCTTATTGTTTGTTCCTCAACTTACTCGTGACAACAATGTTTTCACTGAGTTTCATCCTTTTTATTTTTTTATCAAGGATCGGGCCGCGAGGGACGTTCTTCTTAGAGGTCGCCTGCGTGATGGACTTTATGCACTTGATCTGCCATCTGCTCCTCGAGCGTTCAGCGGTGTCCGTGTTTCGCCCACTCATTGGCATGCACGACTTGGTCATCCTGCTACTCCCATAGTTCGTAGTATTCTGCATAGTCATAGTCTTCCCATTGTGTCCAATAAAGATGCTGCCACAGTCTGTGATGCCTGCCAGCAAGGCAAGAGTCATCAGCTTTTGTTTTCGGATTCGAGTCGTGTCGTTAAAACTCCACTTGAGCTTATTTTTCTGATGTATGGGGGCATGCCCAAACTTCTGTGAGTGGTCATAATTATTATGTCAGTTTTATTGATGCTTAGAGTCGATTCACTTGGCTTTACCTTATCAAGCGTAAATCTGATGTGTTTCTACAATTTCAAGCTCACGTTGAGCGTCTTCTCAAGCATAAGATTATTCATGTCCAAACCGATTGGGGGGGTGAGTATCACAACCTCAATTCCTTTTTTAATAAGCTTGGAATTTCACATCGTGTGTCTTGTTCTCATACACATCAGTAGAATGGCATGGCTGAACGTAAGCATCGTCACATTGTTGAAACTGGCCTCATTTTACTTGCCCATGCATCGGTACCTTTTAGGTTTTGGAGTGATGCGTTTTCCACTGCCTGTTTTCTCATAAATAGGCTTCCTACACGACTCCTTGGAATGAAAACACTGCTTGAACTGTTGCTTAATGAGTCTCCGGATTATACCTTTCTCAAAGTTTTTGGTTGTGCTTGCTAGCCTCATCTTCGTCCATATAATAAGCGCAAGCTTGAGTTTCGGTTAAAACTTTATGTTTTTCCTGGGTATAGCTCCCTTCATAAAGGGTACAAGTGTCTCCACATTCCGTCTAATCGTGTCTACATCTCGCATGATGTTGTGTTTGATGAGAATGTATTCCCGTTCTCGTCTTTTCCAATGACTCCCGCACCTCCGGTCTCATCCTCTTCTTCCACTTCTCCTCTGCCTGCTCAATTTGTTGATATTGCATACTCTCCTGCGTTGTTGCCTAATCATGCTGCAGGCACGGGTCGTGGAGCTCGTCTTGAATTATTGGATGAACAGGAGGAGTTGGTTGCACCTGACGTGACGCCTGGTGCAATGCATGCGCCATGCATGCCTCCCGCTGCACCACCCGCGGTGGTTGCCGCACGACCGAGGTCCACAGCCCCAGCCTCGCCCGCACCAGCTTTTCCCGGGCTGGCTTTGCCTGGGCCGACATCGGAAGGTGTCGCCCCTGCCTCCCCTGGGCTGGCCTCGCCTGGGCCGGTGTCGCCCGCCTCCTCACCTGGGCCGGTGTTTCCTGGGCTGGTGTTGCCCGCCTCCTCGCCTGGGCCGGTGTCGCCCGCCTCCTCGCCCGTTCCGTCATCTGGCCATGCCTCTTCACTGCCAGCGCTGTTGCACTGTCACCTGATGCCTCGCCGGCCTCTTTGGTTCCACCACGACCGGCTCCTGTTGCCTAGAGACCGCATACACGCAGCAGGTCTGGCATTTTCTGTCCCAAGCAATGCAAAGATGGGACGGTGGCATGGCTTGCGGCATGTGTTGCTCATCTAAAGGAAGATCCTACAGCTGAACCGCGTCATTTTCAGGCTGCTCTCGGGATTCCTCACTGGCGACAGGCTATGGAACAAGAGTTTCAGGCGTTATTAACAAATGGTACACGGCAACTTGTTCCTCCGGTCTCTGGTGTTAATGTCATTGACTCCAAGTGGGTTTTCAAAGTTAAGAAGCGTGTTGATGGTTCTATTGAACGCTATAAGGCACGGTTAGTGGCGAAAGGGTTCAAGCAACGGTATGGTCTTGACTATGAGGATACATACAGTCCGGTGAGCAAACCAACGACTATACGGCTTCTGTTGTCCTTGGCTGTTACTCGAGGCTGGTTTCTCCGTCAGCTGGACGTTCAGAATGCCTTTTTACATGGAGTTCTGGATGAGGAGGTTTACATGCGTCAGCCCCCAGGGTTTGTTGATCCTGCTCGCCCTCATCATTTGTGTCGCCTGGTCAAGGCGCTCTATGGGCTGAAGCAGGCTCCTCGTGCCTGGCATGCCAAATTGGGCTCTGTCCTTCGGTCACTTGGATTTGTTCCTTCCACTGCTGATACGTCACTCTTCTTTCTTCTGCATCGGCCTGAGGTGACGATATATCTGCTGGTGTATGTTGATGATATTATCCTCATCAGCTCATCTGATGTTGCTGCTGATCGTCTGATCTCCTCTTTGAGTGGTTACTTTGTGGTGAAGGATTTAGGCACATTGCATTACTTCCTTGGCTTGGAAGTCTCTCGTTCTCCTGCTGGTTTGACACTCACCCAACATAAGTACTCCATGGATTTGTTGCGAAAGGCAGGTATGCTACAGTGTAAACATGCCATGACTCCTATGTCTGCTACTGATCGTTTGTCTGCATTTGATGGAGATCCTCTCACTTAAGATGATTCCACTGAGTATCGCAGTATTGTTGGTGGTCTGCAGTATCTGACCATCACTCGGCCTGACATCTCCTATGCAGTCAATCGTGTTTGTCAGTTTCTTCATGCTCCTCGAACTCACTGGACAGCGGTGAAGCGTATTCTTCGTTATGTTCGCTTCACTGCTTCATACGGTTTACTTCTTCAGCCAGTGCCGTCTTTTGCGCTTTCAGCTTTTTCAGATGCAGACTGGGCTGGTAATCCAGATGACAGGCGATCCACGGGGGGACATGCTGTCTTCTTTGGTCCTAATTTGATCACCTGGACTGCTCGTAAACAAGCTACGGTGTCCAGGAGTAGCACTGAAGCTGAATACAAGGCAGTTGCCAATGCTACAGCTGAGATCATATGGGTACAGTCCTTGTTGAGAGAGTTGGGAGTTCCTCAACCCCATCCACCTGTCCTTTGGTGTGACAACATTGGAGCTACATATCTATCATCTAATCCAGTGTTTCATGCTCGAACAAAACATATTGAAGTTGACTATCACTTTGTGCGGGAACGTGTTGCACAGAAGCTACTTTCTATCAAGTTTATCTCTTCTAAAGATCAACTTGCTGACATCTTCACGAAGCCTCTACCACAACCTCAGTTTGTAGGCTGTAGGCGCAATCTTAACGTACTTTGTACCTCAGGGCATAGTTAAGATTGAGGGAGGGTGTTAGATTGTATTTATACGTAGCCTCTGTATAGGTCTTGTATATTGTACCGTACACCTTGTGTACTCCTTATATATATGAGATAGCCACACCCGTTATGGGTGTCGTGCAGTTTCCCAAAACCCTATGTTTAACGGTCCCTGCCTCCCAACAGTTTGCTGACGTCATGACCAAGGGCTTGCCTACCGCGTCCTTCGAGGAGTTCCGATCCAGTCTTTGTGTCGACCATGGTGCCGCTTCGACTGCGGAGGGTGTTGAGATGTAGATATTGCATGTGTATTTCTTGTACAACAAGCCCTTCTTCTTTTATATATAGTTGAGGGCGTGACTTCCCTATGTATTTATATATACTTGCATATTGCATCCGATTAATATATCGTGAGTTGCATCAATCTCCTACGCTAACGACGACAGCCAGCAAACAAAGCTGTCCCCGTCAGCTGACACCGGGCATCGGTGAGCGTGGCAAAATGGTACGTATTGGTGGCGTCTTTGGAACCGGGACGGCAGCTTTGGTGGCACCTTCGGCGCATGCACGGACATCAACACCATGCATATGGCAATAATACTGAGTATTCATTGCAACTGCGATCAGTCCTGCAAGAACCCTTCTTTCCCTCAAAATACCGGCAGGTAACTTTCACGGGGAGATTTTCTTGAGTGATGGCATGTCAAATCAGACAAATGTCCCATTCTCCGTGGGCCCTGACTAACGACCAGCTCAGAGCATAATGATACTATAAGAGTGAGACGAGATACTCTGCACTTGCCAAATAATCCGAGAGTCGTACCAGCTAAGCTAAAAACATCACAAATTTAACCCAGCAAAAAAAGAAAGAACGAACTCTTTCCCTAAAGACACCTACTACCAAATTCCCTAAAAAAAGGACACCTGCCGATTAAATTAATCGTCCTGAAAATTGTCGTTTGAGCTACCAACATCTACGAGCCCTAATGTCTGTGCGAGCTATCACATGGAGCTCGCGGCGGAATCCGTCCAAGGAAAAATGCCTTGGCCCGGCCCAAGCACACGCACTGGGTCGTAGCGGGCCTTGCGGGCCAGGAAGCGGTCCCAGCTGGGCCCGAAATGGCTGCGCCAATGCGCCTGCGTGGGCTGCCGGGCCAGGTACTGCTTGGCGCCGATGCCGCCGCCGGCCCGGCACGCCTCGTCGGCCACCCGGCGGTGCTGCTCCAGGATCTCCTCGACGCAGCCGCGGCCGCACCGCGACGGGTCAGCCGACCGGAGCACGCTGAAGATGTACATCACCCCGTCCGGCGCCGACGGGATGACCGCCGACGTGTTCCTGTCCCACCTGAAAAAAAATCCCCAAAGAGTTCAACAATGTTCAGAATTGGAAACTGGAAGGAAGCATTCCTTATGAAATTTATGAATTTTTTTTGAAGGGCGGTCATTTATGCTTGTTTGGTTTGGCTGATGGACATAAATAGAACGTGGAAACCCTTCCAGGAGTGGCAAGTAAAGTGAACTGGCAACTGGCGCGGTGGATCCCTCCTCTGGGGCATTGCAGATTTGCTGTCGAGAAAAGGTGAAACATCTCTTCATCACCCGGATCATGTCAGGTCACAGAGGCAGAGGGTTTTGGATGCGGAGAACCTAATTGATAAGCATTAAGGTTGTAGTACTACGGTGCAGGCATCCTCTGGAGCCGAGCTGGCAGGCCACACTGGATCTTCAAATCGCGAGGATCCACAAAACTGGGCCGCAGCCGAAAATCTCAAGTTATGGCCCTTGCAAACGAAAAATTACTCACTCGCGCCTGTGTTGGACTGTACAGCAAAGTAGTACCGTCGCTGTACACGGTGGGGGACTAGGATACTTGTATGGGACAGACAGGGGCGTCAAGGCGGGGAGAAGAAAGGCTTGGACCAGGACCGGAGAGGGGGACAAGCAACAGACCGTAGTACGAGCCGCCATAGGTGTGCACTGTTGGTGGAAGCAGAGGAGAGTAGACACACAAGCCGGCCACCAAAGCCAAAAGTTGCAACTTGCAAGATACAGCACTTGAAGACAGTATCATATCACAGTGCTGCTAGCCTGCTACAGCCGCAAAGGATACGAGTCCCATGCATGCAAGCCTATTAAATACTACTCTTACGGTCTATGATGGTTTCCATACTGATTAAGGGCCCTTCTTGGTTAGTAGTCGGCTTGTCCCGGTGTAATCTTTTTGCAAGAGGTGGCTAACAACAGTAACAGACGAAGCAGATGCAGAGCTGGTGAACGGTGAACTTCGGTGGGCTCACACTAGTTCCACTGTACTTGACAGTTGACGGGCAAATGCAGCGAAACCGCATCCGGTGTCGCAACAGGAGGCGACCGCTACGGGGCTTGCATATCTCTCTCTCTCTCTCTCTCTCTCTCTCTCTCTCGGCTGCTGTAGCGAGATGTCATGGCTCTGTCAGTTGTCACGATTGGGCCAGACGTGCCGCGCGTTAGGTTGGCAAGGCATTTTTTGGAGAGGATAACTACGCCCCTTCCAAGTAGCAAGAAAAAGATCGACCAAAAGCCACAAACATAACAGCACTTTGACACTAATTATGCGCGTACAAAGGCGATCTCGCCACATCATCCAATGATTTTCTGCACCCGAAAAATCTTGCAAATATCGCGAAAGGGATGGCTTTAGGCTTTATTTTTGAGGTGAGTTTATTAGTGTAGACTACACCCAACGAACAGAGGTAGTAGTACCTGACAGCTTTACCGATGGTTAAGATATCGTGAGCTAACACTAATTTGTAGTAACAGGAAATGGAGATGATTTATATACTTTTGCCAGAGGATAGATGGATGTGCGTACTTGTCAGTGAGGAGAGGGTAGACAAGGATGGCCCCCTGGAAGTCTCCCGCCAAGACGGTGTCCATGAGCAGGTCCTTGAGCTGAGCGACGCCATGCTTGGGCACGAACATGTTGAGCCAGGGGTGAGGCACGTCCCAGAGCCCCTGCCTCCTCAGGCTCTCCTCCTCCATCCTCACCCTGTTCAGGAAGTCGAAGTAGGACACCTCCACGCTGTACATGTGGGGCCTCATGTGGCTCATCTCCCCTGCCACCAGCTCCACAACCTGCACAATTTTTTTAAAGACCACAAGAAGACTAGCTCGTTAGTATTCAGCCGTCCTTTTCTGTTGCTGTTCAAGATGTTAACTCGCGTTTTTTATTTAAATTGAAAATTGAAAATTCTGTGTGAATTCAGGAGACTGACATGATCGACACTGGAGCTGGAGTCGTTAAGCTGGAAGTCATGCACTGCAAACTCTATGCAGTAGTAGACCTTCTTCCTGCCCTCGGAGCCGAAGTCTGGGCTGAAATCGATGCGGGCGGGGAAGGCAATGGATGAGCTGCGGATGGAGTGCTCGTCCAGAACCATGAACCCCTCCACGTAGTCCACCTGCTCCGGCATTGAGATCAGAAGCTCTTGGTCCTTGGTGAATGTCTCGAAGCTGTCATAGAAGGCCCTCACCCATCTCACCTGATCATCATCAGGATGGTAAAAACGGTAACCAATTGTCAAATAAAGCTTAAGAGTAACGAAAGATGATTGGTACTGTAGAAACGAGGGCATGAGGCATGCATGTACCTTTGGAGGAGCTTCTTGGAGTAGAACCCGTGCCCTGGTGATGATGCCGAACTGGCCGAGCCCGCCAAGAACTGCGAAGAAGAGATCCGGGCTCTTGGTGCGCGAGCATGTCACGACCTCCCCATTCCCTGCGACCAGCATACCAAGAACATGAAAAAGAGGGGTAAATCACTGCAGAATTTACAGGTTCAGCGCTTTGTTTTTTTTCTTTGAAAATTGAAATGAAACAGAGAAAGGGTTTACGAGGAAAAAAATTGACTGCATGTGCGCGGTGGGCGTTGAGTGCTGCATACCTGTGACGACTTGGAGCTGCAGGACGTTGCTGATCTGCGGGCCATGCTTGAACGCCTGGCCGCTGATGCCGGCATTGGACAGCGTCCCGCCCACGGTGAGGTACAAGTAGTCCGTCCAGGACAGCGGCGCCAGGCCGGCCTTCAGGCACTCCTCCAGCACCTCCACCCACAGAGCGCCGGCGCCCACGTCCGCGTAGGCGCGCGCGGTGGCCTCGCCGCCCGCCCGCGCCGCCGCCACCACCGCCACGGTGCGTGGCAGGGAACGCGTCTCCACCACAATGCCGTCGCGCGCCTGCGCCTGGCCCTGGAGCGAGTGCCCCACGCCGCGCGCGGCCACGGTCGCCCTCGGGCGCGGCGGCGCGGACGACAGCGCGCCCAGGAGGAGCGCGATGTCGGCGGAGGACCCCGGGCGGAGGATCGCGAAGGGCGCGTCGGAGACGACGGCGCCGAAGTCGCGCGCCGAGGACGGGGTCGGCTCGAGGAGCGCCACCGGGCCGAACACGTCGGTGGGGCTCTGGATGAAGGTCGCCGCGGAGCAGAGGAACAGGGCTAGCACGGCGGCGTACATGCACAGCGCCTTGAGGTCCATGGCTTCCTGGCCAACCAGCTCCGTCCGTCTGTCGAGTGTCGAGCGCGCGCTTGGACAAGTTACGGGGCCCGATGGCGCTCCTTGCTGGACGAGGCCGATGGAAGAAGCAAGGTAGCTGAAGGCGTGGTCGCTCGTGGTCGCTCGCGCGAGCTGTTTGGTGATTGCTGCCTCGGCCGGGACGTCTCTGTCTGGATGGATCCTTGGTTTCCCACAAGAACTGTGGATCGATGGGAGGGAGGGAGGGAGAGGGAGCGAGGCGAGACAGCTCGCGGATATATACAAGCGGAGAGGAGAGGAATGGGTCTCTGTCGCCGGTCGTAAGCGGTGCCGTGACGCGGTCGGGCCCTGAGAGAGAATCTAATGGAAACCCGGAGTGGGGTACGGCGGATCCACGAGGGCCCGGACCTGTTTCCCGCCTCCGTTCGCTCCACACTTCCACTGATCGATCGCGTTTGTCCCAAGAGGATTAACCACTAAACCTTGGGCAAGAGAGCAACTTACATCGTGAAGAAGTTTAAGAAGAGATCCACTTTAAAAAAACCTTATACTGCTAGTATTAGATAACAAGTGTTGCAGTTTTGAACGAACCCTAGTTTAAAACTGCGACACTTGTTTTGGATTGGAGCATCAATTGAGACTTGGTTTGACTGAGATTTAGCAATCCTAATCTTTTTTGGATGGATATATCGCTGTAGTACTGCTAGATTGTGGAAAAAGAAGGGTACTCATGGCTATATTGGACCCATGTCTTGGAAAAAGGCCTCGTCCTCGTATATTTTATAGAACTGCAGAAACCCATGTACAGCAGTGCGTATTCTAATCGACGGTATATTAGAAAAAACTCTGTATAGTATCAGTATGTAGTGCCTGCCACGGCACGTAGCGGTCAGTCGCCTCCTCGACGGTGGCTACCAGAGCGCACCGATCCATCTCCGGTGGTCACTGTGGCTGACGCTTAGACGGCATTACTACTCTACTTGCCAGCGACCGTTTTGACTCCCACCGCGGAACGAGTGACCCGTCTTGGCTTCTCTCCCGCCATCCCCGCAGAAACTTCAACGCTGGGCTGCGAGCGCGAACGCGAAAGCGGGCGGCCGGACAGGTGCGTGTCTGCAGCAGCGGCGCTTCCCCGTTGCGGCCTACCTGCCTGCCTGGCGCACACCCCGTGCGTCCGTGGCGTGCTTGCTCGACACTGCTGGGCAGCGACACCCACGTAGTACACGTTACGTGCATGCACTCGCCGCCGGCGTCTGCGGCGACGTACGTACCCACGCGTCCGATACGGAACGTCACTTGCGTCGCCTACCGTCACCATGGGTCTCGTCGGCGCGATACGTACGTGTGCTTGCGGACTATTTTCTAGAGAGAAGGCGTGCTTGCTCGTGGAAGTTCTCAGGCTCAAGTCACGAAAACCTAAATCCTCTTACGGCGGCTAGGGCGGCTAGGGCTTCGATGGTTCTCATATTCCGGCGCCGTCCTCCGCCGGTGATATGGGGGAGCGTTGGGGGCAAGGGGATTGTTGGATCCGCGTGTACGGATCGTGTAGATTTGGATTTTAGGACCTACTCCTAGTAGCTTAGGTTTTTGGCCGTTCGACGTTATGGCGTCGATAAGGGCTACGTCGGCGTTGAATCCATCACCCACTTGGATTCGATTGCTAATCTATTCAAGTGGGGATGGTGTAGTAGCGGAGGCATTTCGATAATGGAGCTATGTCATTGAGATCCGTCGTTGTGATGGTGTTTGCTCCGATGACAGCGTGGTGCTCGAGAGGCAGTGCAGGAGGAAATGTAGATAGCAGTATGCTTTGACAACAATCGAAAGATGGTGGATCATATGCTGGATCTGTGGTTGCCAGATGGTAGATATGGTTTCTTTTTTGGACATCATTGCCAAGCGGGGGTGTCAGATCTAAAATTCGATGACGTGTCCTGAGTGCTGCATCGACCAGATTCTTTCAACGGCGATGGATTCACCTTTCGTAAGCTACTTTAAAGGTTTGAAAAGTTGCTTATTAGCGATGGAGTCGTGACGAGCTTGGACAAAGGGATGATCCGTCACATTTTATTTTTGTGGCTGCTGCGATGGTGCCTGAAGCATATGACGGACATTGGCACCAAACTTGGATGATTTTTCGATTTGATTGTAGTTTTCCTTCTATGTTATGTTGGTAGTCTTTTGTGCAAAAGCTGGAATTCTGCTATATTATCTTTTCAGCTTTATTAGATCAATGTCTAGTGTATCAATAACTTTGATTTTCATTACACAAATGAGACACGTATTATCATTTGGGAAAAGATGACCCTGACAAATGCCATACATATGGCACGAAGCAATTCAGCCCTGACGTTTTTTATGACAAGTTTATTTACCCATGGATGACACTTTTAGTTGTGAGCATGTCTAACTTTCTGTTTGGATGACAAGTTTCAGTTTTTTTCGGATGACAATTTTTTTAAGTTGTAAAAAATGTCAAGGCGGTGTTACTTCATGCCACACGTGTGGCATTTATCATTTGGCAAAAGAAAAGTGTACTTGCAGACTTGTGTACTGCATCGACCGGTCAGCCTCGTCAAAGATTTTTCTTTTCTTTGAAACGGAAGCCTCGTCCAAGATTGATACCGTGAACCAAGTGTCCAAGAGGTTGTTTGGTTTGTAACTAACTTTGTCAAAGATTGCCACACCTAAGGTTAGGCAAGTTTAACTGACTTAGGTGAGTGTTTGGTTCAAGCTACACCTGAGGCAAACCACACTTGGTCCCCACATGACATAGACACAAAAAGTGTGGCAAGATTCGCTTAGGCTTGCCAACTTATGGCTCTCATTTTAATGAATTAACCTTAGACAAGTTTGATAAAAACGTGTGGCAAAGTGTGGCAATGCTAGTACTAGAACCAAACAGCCCCTTGACTCGCACTCTTGCGCCACACCAGAGAGAGAGAGGTGCACCAGTGGGATCGTTGCAGGGTCGACAAATTTCAGATTCTCAATATATTTTGATGTGCACTGTCCCTGGCCAGATATGTATGGGTCGCTTGCTTGCTGCCGCTGCTGACTTGCGTGGCGTATGAATTGCGCATGTGATCTGCCGCTGAGCGTACAGGCACAGAGGGGTGACAATTGGCAAAGGTACACCATCCAACATCACGGAGCGACACGTTGGCGCTGGTCCTGTGTCTAATGCTAGGCTCCGAATCCTATAAGATCCAGGCGATTGGACCGCTCCCTCGTGCAGGCACACATGAGCTGCAAGTAAGGGCTCGACGAGACTTCGACGGTTTATCCTGCATTTCTGGCAAAGGAGATACACGAGGACGTCCACGGAGGTAACTATTCTAGACCAGAAAAAATGCTTAGTTTTTCTAGCATTTAAGTCGTAAAAATAATGGCGGTGATTCATTCTCGGTTGATTTGAAAGTTGTTGTTGTAAGTCGTCCTCCATTCATTGTCTTTCCGTCAATTATTATTTTCTCCTTCCTCCCTCCCTAGAAAGATCACACACCATCCAACTCAAATCCTCCTCTCTTTCCCCATCTTAGACGTGGCCAACAACGAAGCAACGACGACTTAGCCAGTCTCAACCCTAGCAGCCGCGTCGGCCCCCCTTCTCTTCCCTGTCCGGTGGCTTTGGCATGGTGTCGTCGATTTGGCCATCTCAAATAAAAAAGTAAACAACAAGTTCATGTAATTGTAGGGGTCACTTTTCAAGAAAAGATACTTCTAGTATAGGTTATATCAGATCTCAGTCATCACAAGAAAATTTGAAGCTGTATATGTCAATCGTTGTAGAATTTGTTGTTAATTTTTAACAAACGGTTCTAAATTTCTGATAAAAGACACGCACAACTGAGATTTTACAAGTTTACAAGCTCTTGGACTTGTACAAATGATCACCAACAACCTTGCCAACAAGAGAAAAAATGGTAAATGTTTTAATTGGCTCTATAAAACCCTAGGTACTCCCTCCGTCCCACAATATAAAACGTTTTTGCAAGCTAATTTTAGAACTAGCTTTGAAGTTCCGTTCAATCGATCCCCGTTGGATGCGATGCTCACAAGTCATCCAAGAACAATGTGTGTCCACTAAAAGAACACTTCTTTTTTGTGATTGGAACGCATGGAAAGAGAGAAATCGAAGGGTCTTCGACGGATCGAGGCTAACCTACACTAGCGGAGCTATGCACAAGTCTATAGGGGGCATGCCACCCCCCCCCCCCCCCCCCCCAGCTCGAACAAAATCTATGAAGTTTTATATCCCCCTCAGAAATTTATGTTTTGTCTTTGGCCCCTCCAGGCATTCCTGTGAAGCTCCACCCCTGCTAACCTACATCAAAGTGGTGAATCTAGCCCTCAAGGTATCCAGTGCGTGCGAGCTCCCTTTCGATTACCACATTCCGTCCAGTACATTCTGTATATGTTTTTTGAGGTTTGCATGTGTGTCCTTTAATAACACAACAACTCTTGTACATACATGTTTCTCTTTGCCTTCTAAATTAAAGGGCAGAGCTTCGGTTGATAAAAATGAGTACAAACTGTAGTGATCTTCTATCTTTCATTGGACTAAGGGTATGTTGCTCCGGGTTTAGTGATAGAAAAGTTGCCTATTTGTCGACCAGTTAACAACTTCTTTGAAATCCGATCTATCATATGTGGCTTTTGAATGATACTCTTTCTGTAAATTTTTATAAGATTGTTTAGATCAAAAGTTTATGGAGGGAGTAATTTTTTTCTGCTAAACAGTGGGACGGCCAAGTTGCACCTGTTTTGAAGTTCAAAAACTGCATGAAAACCAGTGTGCTATAGCTAAAGAACATGGGTCCAAAATGCTTCAAAAAATTGTCATTCTAAAGCATTGATTTATTTTTTTGGTCCAGATCTTCACAATTGTTATATCATCATGAAGTTTTGCACGCGGGTGAAGCATTCATCATTGTTCATAAAAGAATCATAATGTTTTCATTTTCTTACTTTTTTCAGGTGGGGGAGGGGGGGGGGGGGGGGGGTTTGATGATTTTAATGTTCATCCAAGTGCACGTGAGCTCAGGATTAAAAACTCCATGTGTGTATGTGAGAGGAGCATGTGAAAGTACTTGAAATTACTCGGTGCTCTTCGGATCCTTATCCGAGTCAGATGCTCGAACAAGAGTAAAAATGCCTCGTGGTTACCGAAGAAGATGGAGAAGATGAAAGTTCATGAAGTACCTGAGCGGCCACAATATATTCTTTTTCCTCGCATGCAACTCGACATGGGCCAGCGGCGCATCCGCGATTGATTCGCGCCATCGAGCTCGATCAGAGGTGTCTGATGGCGAGATCGCTCTCAACGTCAACCCTTTGCTACCGTTGCCGTACCGTGGCCCTGTCCGTCTGTGACATGCAAAATTGACAAATTTGACCTGTAGACAAAAACAATTCACAAACTGAGTTGGTTCGAACAAAAATCATTTAGTTGACCCTTTTTTATGACGCCCGACACGTAGGTGTCATATCCTACAATGCAGCGTCTAGCTCTCAGTAGTTGCACGTCTGACCAGCATGGCACCCCGGGGACACGCACCGAGCGGTGCGGCGCCTGAGAGTTGGGCACCACACATGTAATGTGCAGTGCCTGAGGCTCAGGCGCGGCACATAACAAGTGTGACGCCTAGCCCGCAGGCGCTGCACTTTACAAGTGTGACACCTAGCTCTGAGACGTTGCACTGCTAGATGCGAGGTCCGGGGAGCCACCTGGTTAGAAGTGCAGCGCCTGAGTGCTAGATGTTGCACTGTAGAATGTAACATCTTCGTGTCGGACGCCACACAAAAAGATCAGCCGAGAAAAAAAATTCACAAGCAATACAATTTGTGAATTGATTTCATCTCCGGATCAATTTTGTTGTTTTTGCCTCCGTACACCACCAGGGTGCCCCTGCCGTGCCTAGTGCGAAGCTCGAACGAACCATCATCACAGCTAGACCTGGCCAAACCTCGGGCCGGGCCTAGCCAAGCCCGACGAAAAAAACCCAGACCCAAACCCGGCCCGGCCCGGCCATCGGGCCTGTTTTCTGGGCCCGAACATGCAAAAGCCCGTCGGGCCTCGGGCTGGCCCGGCCTGACCTTCAAAAAACTGCAAAAACGACGGGCCCGGGCCCGGCCCGGCCCGGCCACCGGGCTCAAAATCTAGGCCTGAACCCGGCCCGGGGTAGCGTCCGGCCGGGCCGGCCGGGCCGGGCTGCCCATGGCCAGGTCTAATCACAGCTGAACTGTCATGTCCCTCGCTACTCTGCCAAAAAAAAGAGAAGTCCCCTAGCCACACGTGGCGCATCGCCCTCTTGGCTGAGTTGTCATGTTATTTCCGCCCTGCTCCTACTATTGAACCTGTGAGCAAGCCGTGGCAGCATGTACACGTGCGTTGCTGCTGCACCGTTAGGACTTAGGAGTGGTACAGAAGGACCGTTGCATGTGGAGTATGCGTATCCGGTCCAGGCCAAGCCACCCATTGCGGTCCAGAGCGCCAAAAAGCCCCAGCTTGCTTGCTTCAACCGGTGGTTTCATGCACGGAGAATACTCCCTTCGTTCCTAAATAGTACAGTAGTACTATAAGCCCTTTTAAAGATTTCAATATAAACTATATATAAAGATATGTAGACGTATTTTAAAATGTAGATTCATTTTTTTGCTTCGTATGTAGTTTATATTAAAATATCTAAAAAGACTTACATTTAAGAACGGAGGGAGTAGAAAAAACAGTACATACATGAAAGAGAAAGAGGCAACACACTGGTTTGGGCAAAGTTGAACACCCTGTGCGGCTTCTCCAACGGTGTACCACAGGATGCCGCAGTATCAATGGCGAATCTACAGAGAAAATGAAGGGTGGGCTAGGTGCCTATTTCATGCGAATATATGTTGCGTTGGGCTCACAAATAGCTGGATTGGGCCTTTAAACTAGTAGTAAAAACTAACTTTGCAAAGCTGGAGGAGGGGCTTAAGCTTGTTAAAGTCCCTCTAGTAGATTCGCCACTGCGTAGTATGATTTAGCTATCTATGAGTGAGTCCATAAAAATAATCTCACCTCTTTTGTTTTAGTCTATATATAAATTTTGATCAAAATCAAGCTTTATAAAGTTTGACTAACTTTGTATTTGAAAAAATTAACTCACAACATTATCAGATACACCATGAAATGTATTTTCATACTATGTAGTTTTAATATTATAGGTGTTCATATTTTTTGATGTAAATTCGATCAAATTTTGTGTAATTTAACTTTAATTAAAATTTATATGCGGAGTGAAAAGAAATAGAGGAAGTACATCACCAAACCGGCTGCGGTGGGCATTGAAGGAAGAGAGTAAAATAAGACACACACGCATGTCGCTGCTGCCCCCCACCGAGTACTTATCATGTCCAAGCATTGAAGAGTTCATGTGATGTGGCCGCCCACATTTTTGTACATGCGGTCCTGCATCCGTGTCAGAACACGGATGTTTTGGTTGCACGTAGCCACTGTCTTAGATTATATGTATGGCATACATGGCAGCAAGTCCAGTCGCGAGATCCCTTCATGTGACGCGATCGAGGCGGGGTCTAACTCTTGCTGGCCACGACACGATGTTCGCCGGGGCCTGCAGCTGCCCCTGCAATAGGCTGCTCGGCCGTGTGCGGCAACCGCCGGGCGATCTCGTAGGATTCCATGAACCTTTGGCTTTGGAACAACAGGACACGAGCTCATGGGTCTTGCAATCTCTGCGCAGGGATTGGGTGCATCTGGCCTTGGATCCATGAGACGGTGCGTACGAGCTTTGCTTTGAGCTATGTTTGTTAGCGCAACCGTGCGTACGTTTTGGTCCACCTGACCAACCTCTGCTAGGACGAATATATGTTCAGCCAATCGAACGTCGATGGCCATGATGCATGGTCACCGTGATGTTGAGCGACCACGTTTTTTGTACCCCTGTCTTTCCGTCGTCGCTGATCGTGTAAATATGGGACCACCACCAGTCGGACCGTCGTTCTTGGCTTGAAGCACAATCTTCTCTGGTTTGTCACCCTCACTAACGCAAGTGGCGATACTGGAAATCTTGGGTTCTTGGCTTATCATGGTGTAAAGCTTACTTTGCATAGCAATATTCCGAGTATATGCGTTCCTCTGAGTGGTGGCCAAAGGAGAGTGCAAAGTAGTAGTAGCTTATTAAGCCTTAATTTTCATACTGACACTGGATACGTAGTTTATAGCCACATGCGACAACAGAGGATGTTTGTACTAGCAATATTATCGCTACATTTCGACGATATGGCACGACCTACTACCTTTTATATGGTGCAAAATCTGGGTGGTTTTGAGAAGCGGACGTAAATCTCTGAATAAGACATGTAGTTGTCGTCGTCAGTCCATACGTGTGTGGATCAAACCGGCCTCTGTCTAATATCTTCTGTCACCTAATTATACTGCTGAATTTGACATGAAACCGTTTGGACTCTGTCTGAACCAGTAACTGAGTGTAACCTGCAGTTTTGTATACAAGGGAAAATCTGAAAAGGCGTTGCCGATGGTGATGATCACTGATGTATCTCCGTCAGCTTTGGATGTATTATGTTTTACAGTCGCAGCCATGATGGTAGCGGATCTAGCACTAGATTGCATGCTTGCGTGTCGATAGCCCCATATACTTCTGAATAATCTGGATATCACATCTTATTAGGTCACTGGTCGAATTCAGGCTTATACTATACAGGGACCAACAACAGTTGCCCAACCAACGGTTTGTACTTAATTTAGGTTACCGCGCTTAAGTAAGGCTGCTAGCTAGAAGATAGTAGTGCTATTATAAGACTGTGTATCAGACATCCAAGAAAGTACAAGTTCAGGTTACAGCCGCAGAAACAATAAGCGTCAAGTTGAGAGATTAGGTCAGTGGAGTACTTGAAAGGTAGCAAATGGTATTACAAAATTCATTCAGTGCGCTTTCGTAGGTCATCAGCAATGGGCAGCCAACATTCTAAAACCACCAAACAACTCGAACCGATATCGACTGCGGAGTTTTCTTGAGTCACACTAAATTTACATCGACGCAGTGAAAACACTTTTTTTTCTTGTGCTTCTGAACAACTCCAAATAATAATCCCTCAAAAAAAAAAACTCCAAAGTAACAAATAGTTAGGCATGTCCACTAAGAAGCTGGTCTGGTACTGGTAGTTCACAAGCGGTGAACCAGGCATCCTTTTTTTCCGGTAGATCTTTTTTCTGAAAAAGGCATCATTTCATCATATCCGAAATGGGCTACTTGGCCAGAATATCACGAGAGTCCTCCTCCCAAAGCGAAAACGAAAGAAAAAAAGACACCAAAGGGCATATTATACTCGTTCTGCTTGCCTGATGTGAGGCGTGTTGCACAAAGCCACAAAACGTGAGAGTTGTGAGAAGCGACACAATTATGGACTTATGAAATGGTGATCTCATGAGATATAAGTAGGAACTTTCGGATCGAAGAGCTATTTTGTCTATAAGTGGAAAGAAGAGCTATTTTGCCTATTTTAACATTCTAAAAATATGGAGCTATTTTATTATTCTGAAAAAAGAGAGCTATTTTATTACTCTGGCAAAGTAGTTAAGAGTTCTAGCAACACTTGCTCGTAAATCTGAACTAAAAAAAAAATCACCCCCTCTGTCCCAATTTATAAGATGTATCTAAAAAGTCAGATATCGCTTATTTTAACCAAGTTTGTAAAGAATAATAAAATAAACCATGTTACTTTTTTCGTTTTTATTTTCTCTTTCTAAATGCACGAACATTTTTTTGAAACCTAGGATCATTTCTCAAATTGCTGAACAATTATTCAAATTCTGAATATTTTTTCAAACTCGTGAATTTTTTTAGAAATTTGATAACATTTTGCAAGTCCATGTATATTTTCTAAATCATGAACATTTTTTTGAAGTACAAGAACAATTTTTAAATTCATGAACTTTTCATGAAACCGAGAATATTTTCTGAAATATATGAACATTTCTGAGATTTGGAACATTTTTTTTAAAATTGTTGAGCATTTTTGAAAATTCCTGAACATTTTTAAAATTTGGGTACACTTTTCAAATTTGTGAACATTTTTTGAAATCCCAAAACATTTTACAAATCATGAACATTTTGTGAAACCCAAGATTTTCTTGAAATTGTATATCATTTTTAAGAATTAGGAACATTTTTAAATTCCGAGAACATTTTTTGAATTTTGGAACTTTTTAAAATCTTGAACTTTTTTCAAATTTGGGATTTGTGAACATTTTCTGAAGCTTAAAAAAGAAACGAGAAAACAAAAAGAAACGAAAAAGGGGGCGCGCCCGCCGTGCACTTGGGCCAACCCAAAGCATGCGCGCGGAGAGGAGTGCACAATTGCTGGCTTTCCGCCGCTTGACGTAGGGAATAGCACCCCCCCCCCCCCCCCCCAAAAAAAAACTAAATTCGCAACCAATTTGCTCAAAAAACAAAACTAAATTCACAACCAAACATCATTATTGGTGTTCAAGCCCATTTCAAAGCATAGGCTAATTTGGTTGTCAAACCAATTCAATTCCAAGCCCTCCAATATCTACATCCAAGCAGAGCCCAAGTTGTATCAGGTGCCATATGTAATACTCTCTCCGTCCTAAAATTCTTGTCTTTTAACATGTGAGCTCTTCAATTCGTTTCATTAAGCACATACACTACTTATGCTCGCCGTAAGGCCCTCCATGAACAAGATTTCTAGCCCTCGGTTGTAACACATGCTTTTGTGCAGCGTTACCTAGCTGATTTGGCTATGATTAAGCCGGCACCACGGCACCACGCCTATGCAGCAATAGGCTATGGTTCCTGAAACTGAAAGTGCAGCCCGCTGGATTCTTTCACCTACGGGACATGTCAAAACTAAGGTATATGGAGTTGTTTCTTCTTCCCACTCAGTTTCACAGTTTGCAGAGACTCCGTGGGTCTCTTCCTGGGTGCTTTGGTAGTGCACTTCACAGGGTTCACCGATTCGAGCATCTGAGCCTAGGAAAAAAGAACGATTCGAACATCTCTAGAAGCCATGGTGTGCCCTTGCTCTAGCTTCTTCTGATCTTCTGGTGAACCGAGTCGTTGTAGCTTCGGACTGCAATATGGTTATTGACGATGTTCACAAAGTGTTGAGTATCATGATTAGTTAGAAAATACGAGGTAGATTAGAATTTATTTTGACTTTGTACTCTAAATTGATCGTGTACTCCTATATACAGTATATGCCAACGGGACTCAAGTAATAAATAACGACTTCAGCAATCCCTATCTCTCCCTTTTAACATGGTATTAGCCTAATTGGTCCAAACACTAGCCACCTCCCACCCCTTCCGCCCCACACGCTGCCACCGGGGCGGTCGGCCTCCATGACCGTCGCCGAGCGCCGCGCCGCCCGTACCTAGTGTTTATCCGCCGGTCGTGTTGATTGGCTGCCCTAAGAGTCTTTTCTCTGATTTGTTGATCTAGATTTTTCTCTCTTGACGGTCACCTTGATCGTCATTTTTTTGTTTTTAGATCTAAGATCGGTTTGCATCGCCCACCTCCGTCGTTGACACCCGCACGCTTCTACTCCGGCACCGGTGCGACCACCCGGCCTCCTTCCCGACCTAGCGGCCTCATGCGATGTGGCAGCCCGTCCCGGCCGTGGTTCGCACGTCTGCCCGCCCGTTGCTCTGTGCCGATCGTCGTCGCCCTCATCTGATTAAGGTCCTGCATCACCTCACCTCCACCTCGCTCGGCTACATCTGTCTGCTAGCCCTGACGCCGCGCCACACATAATGGATGGACCGACTGCGTTGTAATGCGCAACTTGCACCCCTCTTAGTGGTGGGCCACGTGCACGCGTCGGCTGTTCGCGCGTCCCTCGCACATGGCCTTAGTGGCTCGGCCACCGCATCACCGACCGGGGACCCCGACCTTACGAGTGTCTAGATTGATCACTTGGTCGCCGCTTCGCTTCATGCATGCCACGCGACCCACCTAGCTAGTCGCTTGTGCGCGCCTCCGCATATCCTGTAAAAATCGTCCCCGAGTTCAGCGCGCCCCTGCATCAATCGAGCAACGGGTCGCCCCGTCGGGCCGCCGCGTCGCCGCCCAATGATTCTTCCTGTGGCTGCACCGACTCGCGCATCGCTGCTGCGTTGCCCCTTCGGGCCGCGAGACGTGGTCCACGCCGCCGCCTCGAGGCCGTCCCCGCAGTTGCAGTGACCCGGGCTCCGCTGCTGCGCTGCCCCTTTAGGCCATAGCACCGCGGCCCCCACCGCCGCCCCGAGGTATTCCCACCGTCGCCCCGACCCGCCTGCTGCCACTACGTCGCCCTTCGGACCGTAGCGCTACGACCCGCGGTCCACTCCGTCGTCCCTGTGCGTCGACTTCCCATGGTATGCGCTGCGCCGCCTCCATTGACGCGGGAACGCCACCGTTCATGCCGGTCTTCGCCACGCCGACGGGTTCCTCGCCTCCTTCGAGCACCGCCGCCGCGCTCCTAACCTAGCCGTCGTGGCCACCGCTGCTACACCCGTAGCCGCCTCCGCCAGTCCACCTCCTTTGTCTTCGCCCAGCACCAGCTCGTCGCCAGCGTCGCCATCATGTTCCCCGACCAGTTTGTCTGCTCCGACCACCATTGGTGTCATCGGTCCCACACCGATTGACGCCACAATCGTTGTCGAGTCTCTTTCTCTACTGGCACCTCCGACTCCTCGACATGGCATACAGCTCGTGCAGATCCCTCGTTTATGCATGCCCGGTGCTGGCAACACCGATGTTGGGGAACGTAGTAATTTCAAAAAATTTCCTACGCACATGCAAGATCATGGTGATGCACAACAACGAGAGGAGAGTATGATCTACGTACCCTTGTAGATCGCAACGGAAGCGTTGACACAACGTAGAGGAAGTAGTCGTACGTCTTCTTCCCGATCCGACCGATCCAAGCACCGTTACTCCGGCGCCTCCGAGTTCTTAGCACACGTACAACTCGATGACGATCCCCGGGCTCCGATCCAGCAAAGCTTCGGGGAGGAGTTCCGTCAGCACGACGGCGTGGTGACGATCTTGATGTTCTACCGACGCAGGGCTTCGCCTAAGCACTACAACGATATGATCGAGGTGGAATATGGTGGCAGGGGGCATCGCACACGGCTAAGGAACGATCTCAATGATCAACTTGTGTGTCTAGAGGTGCCCCTGCCTCCGTATATAAAGGAGCCAAGGGGAGGGGGCCGCCGGCCAGGAGGAGGGCGCAGGAGGAGTCCTACTCCTACCGGGAGTAGGACTCCCCCCCCAATCCTAGTTGGACTAGGATTCCCCAAGGGAGAAAGAGAGAGAGGGGGGCCGGCCACCTCTCCTAGTCCTAATAGGACTAGGGGAGGGGGGAGGCGCGCGGCCACCTTGGGCTGCCCCTTTCTCCTTTCCACTAAAGCCCATTAAGGCCCATATGGCTCCCGGGGGGTTCCGGTAACCTCCCGGTACTCCGGTAAAATCCCGATTTCACCCGGAACACTTCCGATATCCAAATATAGGCTTCCAATATATCAATCTTTATGTCTCGACCATTTCGAGACTCCTCGTCATGTCCGTGATCACATCCGGGACTCCGAACTAACTTTGGTACATCAAAATGCATAAACTCATAACAACTGTCATCGTAACGTTAAGCGTGCGGACCCTACGGTTCGAGAACAATGTAGACATGACTGAGACACATCTCCGGTCAATAACCAATAGCGGGACCTGGATGCCCATATTGGCTCCTACATATTCTACGAAGATCTTTATCGGTCAGACCGCATAACAACATACGTTGTTTCCTTTGTCATCGGTATGTTACTTGCCCGAGATTCGATCGTCGGTATCCAATACCTAGTTCAATCTCGTTACCGGCAAGTCTCTTTACTCGTTCCGTAATACATCATCTCGCAACTAACTCATTAGTCGCAATGCTTGCAAGGCTTATGTGATGTGCATTACCGAGAGGGCCCAGAGATACCTCTCCGACAATTGGAGTGACAAATCCTAATCTTGAAATACGCCAACCCAACATCTACCTTTGGAGACACCTATAGAGCTCCTTTATAATCACCCAGTTACGTTGTGACGTTTGGTAGCACACAAAGTGTTCCTCCGGTAAACGGGAGTTGCATAATCTCATAGTCATAGGAACATGTATAAGTCATGAAGAAAGCAATAGCAACATACTAAACGATCGGGTGCTAAGCTAATGAAATGGGTCATGTCAATCGGATCATTCAACTAATGATGTGACCTCGTTAATCAAATAACAACACTTTGTTCATGGTTAGGAAACATAACCATCTTTGATTAACGAGCTAGTCAAGTAGAGGCATACTAGTGACTCTAAGTTTGTCTATGTATTCACACATGTATTATGTTTCCGGTTAATACAATTCTAGCATGAATAATAAACATTTATCATGATATAAGGAAATAAATAATAACTTTATTATTGCCTCTAGGGCATATTTCCTTCAACCGATACGTGCCTTCGTCCATGACGTGTCCCCGGGCCTGGCAAGCCTGGTGCGGCGCTTCGTCAACTTCTTCTCCGTCTGTTTACGCATGGCCTGTGCAGGCAACACCGACGCATGCCTTCGTCTACGACGTGTCCCCGGGTTTGGCAAACTCGGCGCGACGCCTCGTCAACAACGTCTTCTTCCCGGCGCACCACTACTTCGACACCACTGCGTCCATGACTAAATCGACGCCTCTTTGCGCCCGCGGCTCCATGGCAGCTTCCTCGACACCATCTACCCCGACTCGACATTGACCACGGCTTCACCACCCTACGCTCTCGGCTACCTCGACAACCGACACAAAGGGCTACCGCCTTGCTTGGGCAACCTTGTCGGTTTCCACTCTAGCCACAAGTTTAGCGATGCATCGACCATTACGACTGTTGGGGGATGTCCATCAGCTTATCTTTAGATTCTTCTCTAGTCTCAACGTCTGCGTTGTGATAACCCACAAGTATAGGGGATCAATTGTAGCCTCTTTCGATAAGTAAGAGTGTCGAACCCAACGAGGAGCTAAAGGTAGAACAAATATTCCCTCAAGTTCTATCGACCACCGATATAACTCCACGCACGCTTAACGTTCGCTTTACCTAGAACAAGTATGAAACTAGAAGTACTTTGTAGGTGTTGTTGGATAGGTTTGCAAGAATATAAAGAGCATGTAAATAAAAACTAGGGGCTGTTTTAGGTAAAGAAGCAATAAAGTTAGTATAGCGAGTGTTGGAAAGTGGTGGTAGGAGTTGCGAAATTGTCCCTAAGCAATTGACTACTTTACTAGACCGATAGCAAGTTTTATGTGGGAGAGGCCACTGCTAGCATGTCATCCCTCACTTGGAATTCTATGCACTTATGATTGGAAATATTAGCAAGCATCCGCAACTACTAACGTTCATTAAGGTAAAACCCAACCATAGCATTAAGATATATTGGTCCCCCTTCAATCCTATATGCATCAATTTCTATGCTAGGTTGAAGCTTCTGTCACTCTTGCCCTCCAATACATAGTCCTATCAACATACAAATAACCCTATGGTGTGATCCACGCGCGCGCTCATATGATGGGCACCAAAGGACAACAACATAACCACAAGCAAATTAAACCAATCATAGCAATTCACCAATTACCGATAGGACAACGAAAATCTACTCAGACATCATAGGATGGCAACACATCATTGGATAATAATATGAAGCATAAAGCACCATGTTCAAGTAGAGGGTATAGTGGGTTGCGAGAGAGCGTACCGCTGTAGATAGATGGGGGAAGGTGATGAAGATGTTGGTGAAGATGACAGAGGTGTTGGTTTAGATTGCCGTCACACGATGATGGCCCCGGCGGCTTCCGGTGCCACCGGGGGAGAGGGGGAGAGGGACCCCCTTCTTCTTTCTTCTTCCTTGACCTTCTCCCTAGATGGGAGAAGGGTTTACCCTCTGGTCCATGGCCTCCATGGCAGCGGAGGGGCGAGAGCCCCTCCGAAATTGGATCTGTCTCTCTGTCTCTCTCTGTTTCTGTGTTCCCCGATTCTGCCCTTTCACCGTTTCTTATATTCCCAGAGACCCGTAACTCCGATTGGGCTGAAATTTGGACATGATTTTTATCCGGATATTTGCTTTCTTGCGGCGATAGAAGGGCACCAACCGCCTTACGGAGTGGCCACAAGGGCCCAGGGCGCGCCTGACCCCCTGGAGCGCGCTCCTCACCCTCGTGGGCCCCTCGGGCATCGTCTCGTGTTGATTGCACTTCCCAAAATTCACATATATTCCAAAAAAATCTCCGTCAGTTTTTATCCCGTTTAGACTCCGTTTGATATGGATTTTCTGCGAAACAAAAAACATGCAACAAACAGGAATTGGTACTGGGCACTGGATCCATATGTTAGTCCCAAAAATAGTATAAAAAGTTGCCAAAGTATGTAAAAGTTGTAGAATATTGGCATGGAACAATCAAAAATTATAGATACGACGGAGACGTATCAGCATCCACAAGCTTAATTCCTGCTTGTCCTCGAGTAGGTAAATGATAAAAAAGATAATTTTTGATGTGTAATGCTATCTAGCATAATCTTGATCATGGCATGAATATTAAGACATGAGTGATTCAAAGCAATAGTCTATCATTTGACATTAAGACAATAATACTTCAAGCATACTAATAAAGTCATGTATTTTCAAAATAACATGGCCAAAGAAAGTTATCCCTACAAATCATATGGTCTGCCTATGCTCCATCTTCACCACACAAAATATTCAAATCATGCACAACCCCGATGACAAGCCAAGCAATTGTTTCATACTTTTGATGTTCTCAAACATTTTCAACTTTCACGCAATACATGAGCGTGAGCCTTGAATATAACACTATAGGTGGAATAGAATATGATGGTGGAGGTTGTGTGGAGAAGACAAAAAGGAAGATAGTCTCACATCGACGCGGCTAATCAATGGGCTATGGACATGCCCATCAATTGATGTCAATGTGAGGAGTAGGGATTGCCATGCAACGGATGCACTAGAGCTATAAGTGTATGAAAGCTCAAACTGAAAACTAAGTGGGTGTGCATCCAACTTGCTTGCTCATGAAGACCTCGGGCATTTGAGGAAGCCCATCATCGGAATATACAAGCCAAGTTCTATAATGAAAAATTCCCACTAGTATATGAAAGTGACAGCGTAGGAGACTCTCTCTATGAAGAACATGGTGCTACTTTGAAGCACAAGTGTGGTAAAAGGATATTAACATTGCCCCGTCTCTCTTTTTCTCTCTTTTTTTGGTGGGCTTCTTTGGCCTCTTTTATTTTTTTGTGGGCTTCTTTGGCCTCTTTTTTTGTAAAGTTCGGAGACTCATCCCAACTTGTGAGGGAATCATAGCTTCCATCATCCTTTCCTCACATGGGACAATGCTCTAATAATGATGATCATCACACTTTTATTTACTTTCAACTCAATATTACAACTCGATACTAGAACAAAATATGACTCTATATAAATGCCTCCGGCGGTGTACCGGGATGTGCAATGATCTAGCGTAGCAATGAAATAAAAAAATGGACAAGCCATGAAAACATCATGCTAGCTATCTTACGATCATGCAAAGCAATATGACAATGAATGCTCAAGTCATGTATATGATGATGATGGAAGTTGCATGGCAATATATCTCGGAATGGCTATGGAAATGCCATGATAGGTAGGTATGGTGGCTGTTTTGAGGAAGATATAAGGAGGCTTATGTGTGATAGTGCATATAGTATCACGGGGTTTGGATGCACCGGCTAAGTTTGCACAAACTCTCGAGGTGAGAAAGGGCAATGCACAGTACCGAAGAGTCTAGCAATGATGGAAGGGTGAGAGTGCGTATAATCCATGGACTCAACATTAGTCATAAAGAACTCACATACTTATTGAAAAAAATCTATTAGTCATCGAAACAAAGTACTACGCGCATGCTCCTAGGGGGATAGATTGGTAGGAAAAGACCATCGCTCATCCCCGACCGCCACTCATAAGGAAGACAATCAATAAATACCTCATGCTCCAACTTCGTTACATAACGGTTCACCATACGTGCATGCTACGGGAGTCAAAAACTTCAACACAAGTATTTCTACAATCCACAACTACCCACTAGCATGACTCTAATATCACCATTTTTCTATCACAAAACTATTGCAAGGAATCAAATATATCATATTCAGTGATCTACAAGTTTTATGTAGGATTTTATGACTAACCATGTGAATGACCAATTCCTGTCATCTCTCTAAATAGATATAAGTGATGCAAGAGAGTTTAATTCTTTCTACAAAAGATATGCCCATGATCTAACAAATATAAGTGAAGGAAAAGAGCATTCTACAAATGGCGGTTTTCTATGTGAAGAGAAACAGGCAATCCAAACTTCAAATGATATAAGTGAAGCACATGAAGCGTTCTATAAAGCCATACTCAAAAGATATAAGTGAACTGCAGTGAGTATTCTATAAATCAACCATGGAATATCTCATACCAGCATGGTGCATCAAAGAAAAGTGAAAACTAAATGCAAAAGACGCTCCAAGATTTGCACATATCGCATGAACGAAACGAATCCGAAAACATACCGATACTTGTTGAAGAAAGATGGGATGCCTTCCGGGGCATCCCCAAGCTTAGACACTTGAGTCTCCTTGAATATTTACTTGGGATGCCTCGGGCATCCCCAAGCTTGAGCTCTTGCCTCTCCTCCTTCTCCTCATATCGAGACCTCCTCAATCCTTGATCACTTCATCCACACAAAACTCAACATAAAGTAAGATCCGTTAGTATAATAAAGCAAACCACTACTCTAAGTACTGTTGCAAACAAATTCATAATTTGTTTTTTCATTGTAGATAATGTAATATAACTTTTCCATGGCTTAATCCAGTGATAGAAATTGATAGTTTCATCAAAACAAGCAAACAATGCATCAAAAACAGAATCTGTCTTAAACAGGACAGTCTGTAGTAATCTAAAAATTCACCATACTTATGGTACTCCAAAAATTCTGAAACAATTAGTAAAAATAAAAAATTTGTATAGAAAGACACCGCAAAAGGTTTCAGAACTGTTTGATGTTCCAGTAAAAAACGTAAAATCGCGCACTACAGCCAAAGTTTCTATTTTGCACCGCACGAACCAACAAGCAGTGTAAACATCCTAAAGGAAAATATTGGCACATTATTTTTATAATACAATGGATTTGTACTTTATAAAATCACATAACAGAAATAAATGACTCTCTAAAACATTCGGGTTGTCTCCCTGGCAGCGCTTTCTTTAAAGCCATTAAGCTAGGCATATAGTGCTCAAGTAATGGATCGACCCGGATCCCAAGGTATATCAAAGCCAATTTTAATTAACAATGATTTGTGATTTAGTAGTGAGCACAAAGTAACATATATCATGCAACAACGAAGTCTAACTCTCTTCCTATGCATCGGCATGTCATAAAAGAACAATTTATGCACACATAGTAAAGGCCAATGCATAGTATAAACAGTCTCTTGCAATTTTATCATATTGGAAACATGGAGAGGCGGAGATGTAGTTCCTCTCTCATAATAATTGCAAGTAGGAGCAACAAGCACATGCATATTATATCTATCAAAATCATCATGTGTAATGGCAAAATGCAACCCATCAATATAATCCTTAATAAGGGCAAACTTCTCCGATATAGTGTAGTCGGGAGAATTGAAAAAGATAATAGGACTATCATGCGTGGATGCAATATCAACAATTTCATGTTTAACATAAGGAACTATAGCAACATCTCCATAAGCATAATTCATATTGGCATCTTGGCCACAAGAATAGCAAGCATCAAGTTCATCAAAAAGGGATTTTTCAAACGAATCAACGGGATCATAACAATCATCATAGCAATCATCCTTTGGTAAGAACGAAGGGAAATTAAACAATGTATGAGTTGAAGAGTTACTCTCATTAGAAGGTGGGCACGGGTAGCTAATCCGCTCTTCCTCCTTTTGTTCTTCGCTCTCCTCATCATCTTTTTCATCCAATGAGCCCCTAGTTTCATCAATTCCTTCTTCCATAGACTCCTTCAAAATATTAATCTCTTCTTGGGCAGTGGAGGATTCCTCAATATATGGTTTAACATAGGCATTAGAAGCATAATTATCATAACAATATTTAAGTATGGCAAAACTTCCAGATTTGTAAAGATAGCATCATACTTTCCAATCAAAGAAGCAATTTCACAAGCACCCTTAAAAGCAACAAATTCTTCAATTTATTTAACATCATAGTAATTATAAACACCCTTAGCATACGAAGATACGATTCCATTATCACTAAACTCACATTGGTAGGGGAGGTGTTTCTTAGGGTCTTCAAAACAACAAGTAAAATCATATATTTCACATAAGTTCCAAGCATAGCATTGCAAACGATGAATTTGATCCAGTAAAAGTTTCCCTTTTTGAGATAAGCGATGTCGCACATAACAAGCATGCTCATCTAAAGATTTGCCCTCAACTAAGCTAGTTGGGGTTTCAGCACGAGCACATAGGGATCAAAGATGATCCAAGTAAAAAGCTTCAGGAGTGTGATAGATTCTGAGTGGTTCTTCAACCATTGGTGTAGTAGGTACAACTATTTTTTTTGGTATTTTGCGTTTCCTACACATAACTAAAGATAGAAAACAATAGCACAAAATAAAAACTACTTAGTGATAAAGCAAACAAGCACACACGAGAATATTCACCCCACGCTATAACTCCCCGGCAACGGCGCCAGAAAAAGGTCTTGACAACCCACAAGTATAGGGGATCAATTGTAGCCTCTTTCGGTAAGTAAGAGTGTCGAACCCAACGAGGAGCTAATGTTAGAATAAATATTCCCTCAAGTTCTATCGACCACCGATACAACTCCACGCACGCTTAACGTTCGCTTTACCTAGAACAAGTATGAAACTAGAAGTACTTTGTAGGTGTTGTTGGATTGGTTTGCAAGAATATAAAGAGCACGTAAATAAAAACTAGGGGCTGTTTTAGGTAAAGAAGCAATAAAGTTAGTATAGCGAGTGTGGAAAAGTGGTGGTAGGAGTTGCGAAATAGTCCCTAAGCAATTGACTACTTTACTAGACCGATAGCAAGTTTTATGTGGGAGAGGCCACTTCTAGCATGTCATCCCTCACTTGGAATTCTATGCACTTATGATTGGAACTATTAGCAAGCATCCACAACTACTAACATTCATTAAGGTAAAACCCAACCATAGCATTAAGATATATTGGTCCCCCTTCAATCCCGTATGCATCAATTTCTATGCTATGTTGAAGCTTCTGTCACTCTTGCCCTCCAATACATAGTCCTATCAACATACAACTAACCCTATGGTGTGATCCACGCACGCGCTCATATGATGGGCACCAAAGGACAGCAACATAACCACAAGCAAATTAAACCAATGATAGCAATTCACCAATTCCCGATAGGACAACGAAAATCTACTCAAACATCATAGGATGGCAACACATCATTGGATAATAATACGATGCATAAAGCACCATGTTCAAGTAGAGGGTACAACGGGTTGTGGGAGAGTGGACCACTGTAGATAGATGGGGGAAGGTGATGAAGATGTTGGTGAAGATGACAGAGGTGTTGGTGTAGATTGCCGTCACATGATGATGGCCCCGACGGAGTTCCGGTGCCACCGGGAGAGAGGGGGAGAGGGACCCCCTTATTCTTTGTTCTTTCTTGACGATCTCCCTAGATGGGAGAAGGGTTTACCCTCTGGTCCATGGCCTCCATGGCAGCGGAGGGGCAAGAGCCCCTCCGAAATTGGATCTGTCTCTCTATCTCTCTATGTTTCTGCGTTCCCCGATTCTGCCCTTTCACCGTTTCTTATATTCCCGGAGATCCCTAACTCCGATTGGGCTGAAATTTGGACATGATTTTTATCCAGATATTGCTTTCTTGCGGCTAAAGAAGGGCACCAACCGCCTTACGGAGTGGCCACGAGGGCCCAGGGCGCGCCTGACCCCCCTGGAGCGTGCCCCTCACCCTCGTGGGCCTCTCCGGCATCGTCTCGTGTTGATTCCACTTCCCAAAATTCACATATATTCCAAAAAAATCTCCATCAGTTTTTTATCCCGTTTGGACTCCATTTGATATGGATTTTCTGCGAAACAAAAAACATGCAACAAACAGGAACTGGCACTGGGCACTGGATCCATATGTTAGTTCCAAAAATAGTATAAAAATTGCCAAAAGTATGTAAAAGTTGTAGAATATTGGCATGGAACAATAAAAAATTATAGATACGACGGAGACATATCACGTCGCTACCGTTGTGACTGCGGCGAGATGTTCAGTATTATGATTAGCTAGGAATACGAGATAGACTAGGATTTGTTCTGGCTTGTCTTGTACTCCAAGTTCACCATGTACGCCTATATGTATGCCCATGGAGCTCAAGCAATAAACATTGATTCCACCAATCCCTCTCTATCCCTTCTTACACAAAGGCATAGGTGGAAGTTACGTTAATGTCTTACGGGAATCAACCTGCTAGTGATTTGGAGGCTTGCACTTTTATCTTCTAAGGAAGAAAGTCCAATTTCAAGGCTCATAGCCTTGCCAAGCATGCTCTAGGAGTTTTTGAGGGATGCATGTGTGGATCATTCTGCCTCATGATCTAGTTTGTATCCCTAATAACATTGAGTAATAAAGTGGAGCATGTTTAGATTTTTTTAAATCAAAACTCATATATTAAATGATGAGAATGGAGTTTTAGAGTGTTACAAGACCCCACCGAGCACGGCCTGACAATTACTCGATTACCACACTTTTCCCTAATTTCTTAGCACTGGCGGTAACCCATAGTTTAGTCTCGTTGGCAACAATTTTGAGAAGGATTGGCGGCAGTACACTCTTGGGTCGGAAGACCCTAGTATTCCAGTCATTCTATATTGTCCAAGTCACAAGCATGGTGAGAGATTCCATTGCTCACCTATTGCAGGTGGCCATGTCGGTTCTATTATCCCACCATTCAAAGAGGGATTCATGGAGGTGCCACGCAATGGTGTCCGTCGTGGAATTGTCATGGCAGATGTCCTAGTGTGAGGACTTAGTCATGGAGCCATCGCGATGAGGTTAGCTTAAAGGGGTTAATCAGGACAAAGGACACGAGGAGTTTTATACTGCTTCGGCCCCTTACAATGAAGGTAAAAGCCTAGTCCAGTTTGTAGTTGGTATTGCTAGGGTTTCGATGAGCAGGGAGCGAATACGCTTCACCCGGATCTCAATCTGTTGTTTATTGTCCTAAGCCGCCGCTAGGTCGTCCCCTTATATACACGGGTTGACGTCCCGCGGCCCTCAGAGTCTCGACCGGTTTATACAACGTGACCGGCTCAGTGACCTTTCTCATATACCTTACAATACAAGTTTACATACATGGCGGTTTATAATCATGGGCCTTAAGCCGCCTTCGGGTCTCGGCCCTCTACCAACCCTATCTATGAACCGCCACATGCTCTTGGGCTTCCTTGAGATGGGTCGTTATAGGGATGACCCGGCCCCTCCTGGCGGATCATACCTAATAGTTATATCCCCAACATTAGGCCCCAGGTTGATTTGAACTTGTTCATGTCAATCTCCAAAACTTAGAAAAATCCTTCCATATCCGCTGCAAAAACCTTGTAACCCACCATGATGTCATCTCCAAAAATTTCAGAAACCCGCCACGACATCATCTTTTAACGGATCTTTATCTTAATGTCTTTCTGAAAATCGAGGCGTCCAATTAGCTGGATAACCATCATTTGGCCTCCTCGTCTTTCGCGCCTGCCTGTTTCCCTGTCTCCTTATAAACAGGACCGTAGAGCCACCTTCCACTCTTCTCCTTCTCCTTTCTTCTTCCTTGCAACGCGTCGTCTCGTACGAACCTCGCCACCGTCGACCTTCATCCTCGACCTCAACTCCAACCGCTGCATTGCCCTGAGTAGACCAGAAAACTGCGGCACCACTCCGCTGTCCTAATAGCATTAGTAAGCCTTCTGTCCCTCGTCATGGATCCGTCATTAGGGTTTGTCGGTGTTCATTAGTGTTCGTCGCTGTCCTTCCTTCTCTTTATTTAGACCCATAGGTTAGATTCAAAAACCATAGGAAACTTGCACGGTAGTAGTTTTAGCACTTGTTTTAATACTACAATATATATCCCCACCGCAATAGATCTCCTCTAGGGCACCTCTGCTTTTCCACTGTCACGAATTTATTTCCTTTTTCTGAACTATGGTCGATCCAAATTTGCAACCTCAATTTGCGGAATCTGTTTGTCCCAATACTTAGCAAATTTTGCTTTCTTGAATATCTTAGTCATGGCGGCTTATTCTGTCGGCTTATCTTTACTCCATATATCATTAGCCCTCGCTTAAGCCGCCATTATAAATATGTACTGTAATTGTTAACTTGCAATCCCACCAACTAACTTGAGCTGACAATTTATTTCCTTTTAGATTGTCCTTTCACCATGCCGCCGAAGACGATGACAACTTGCAACTAGGTTCGTTCCACAACCACTGAAAGCACTTTGAAGGATTTTGTCACTGTTGGATATTTACCAGAGAAAAGTGTCATGCAATATTGTGCTCCTGACCCAGCTGAAGAGAGACCTCAACCAAAAGGTGGTGAAATCATTGTCTTTACGAATCATATGAACCGGAGCTTCTCACCGCCCGGCTCAAAATTCTTTAGGGATGTCCCGCACTTTTTCAAGCTCCATCCGCAAGATATTGGACCCAATTCCGTATCGAACATCTATAACTTCCAGGATTTTTTGTGAAGTATAGCTTCAAGAAGAACCTAGTGTCGAGCTTTTTAGAGAATACTTCTACCTGAACCGCCAGAACGAATACACCAACGGTCCTAGCTTGGAACTTGGCGGGATTTCAATTCAACGCAGACGAGACGCCATCTTCCCTCAAGTAGTCCTGCCAAGCCATCCTAAGGACTGGAATCAAACATGGTTCTACTGTAAAGACATCTCACCGTGTGATGAAAATCCGATGCCGGGTTATTGTGCTGATCGTCTCGACGCAAAGTACCAACTTCCTGATAAACTCACCCCCGCTGAACGCAAGAAACTTGTCCCCACAATCAGAAGAGTTCAAGCCTTGCTAGGAAATGGTTTGACCGGAGTCGATTCAATCCACTGCTGGGTCACATGGCGGATCATACCTTTAAGCCGCCGACCCGGCTTGATGTGTTCATACACCAGAGGAACTGATGATCCTTTACGTCATAGCTCTCTGCGTTTGACTGAAGAGGCCATCGTTGAGATGGCAACCACACTTGTCAATAGCAAATATGAAGACTGCAGCCTAGTGGGTTTGAACCCTTTATGCAAGCTTAATCCGGTGCCAGAGGTAAATCTTTTGACTTCTTTTTCCTCAACAGTTAATTATTGCATGAACTTCAACATGTTATCCTTCCACAGGCTAAATCTGACTTCTAGAAGGCCAAATATGACCATGAGGCTGCCAAAAAGGCTAAGGCTGCTGCGAGAGCCGCCAAAAAGACCTTCAGGAAGTCTAAGAAGAAACCCACTGCCTCTGATTTACTTAAGCTGGATGATACCTCTGAGTCGGAGGTAGCCCTTGACTCTCTTGGCCTATTTTTTAACAACCTTATTGACACTGACTATTGCCAGGATGACACAGGGGCCAGCCAGGCAGTCGAAGAAGAGGTAACTATTATTTCCTCCGACTCAGAACCTTTACCAAGGCAGAAACTTCGGCGGGTAACCCAGAAAGTAAGGTTTTCACACCCCCTTGGCTTATTTGGATCATCATTTTCTTTTGAAACGACAGCAACATGAGAGCCGCCGCCAGACCCTGACCGGTGGAGATGACGATTTATCCTCCGGCTTACTGAATACTCCTCGGAAACGCCAAAATGAGGTTTTTTAACCTTAACCCTTGTATTTATCAACGAGCTACTTTTATTAGTCACCCAATTTTGATTCCATTTTTGCAGGAGATTTCCCGTTCTTCTTCTGGCGACTCATCTCAAACTCAACTGCCGGCTTTCAAGACCGCCCCCGGGTAAAGATAATTATCTTTCTTCTGTACCTTTATATCTTATCATTATACTGACTTGCCCAAAATTCTCTTTAGCGGTCAAGCGAAGCCCAAAAAAGCAAAGGTGACAAAACTGGCCGAAGACCCAAAAACCGTTGAACCGGATCAGCCAACCCTTGTACCAGAACACTTTGAAGCATCGGAAGATCCTGCTGTCGACGCTCGACCGGATTTACCTGAGCCGTCTGTCGATGAAACCATTCTTGATCCATCATCTGTTGAACCGTCAAGCTCAGCTAACCCGCCAGAGACTCATGGCGATGATGTTTTAATCACTTGCACTAGATTCGTTGAACCCGGGAATCCAACTGTACTAGCAAGACACTCTGCCAAACAGGAAGTCATGGAAAGACGGAAGGTGAGGTTCCATGTCTCTCACTATGCTCAATTGAGTAATAGTGAAGTGCTATCTGGTTATCTCAGTCAAGTGCACTGCAGCCGTGATTTAAAAATCGAGATGGTCAAACAGATGCACCAAAAGTATGAGGTACGCTCTCCGGCTTATATAAGTTATATATCCTGCCACCCCCCAAATCTTCTGATTATGATAAACTTGAATGATTAGTAGACTTGAGATGTTTATAAACTTCTGTTCTAGACTTACTCCAAGTCCGGTTAAAAACTTTAAACCAGATTCTGATGATAGCATAATTTTGCATCTGTAGCCCCCAAGGGCCGGTTTAATCAGTATGAATGAGCCGGTCCTATTAGTCATTATGTAAGAGACCAAAACTTAACTTCATATCCCTCATGAGTCGGCTGGGTCTATGAACAGCACACCCGGCTAATCCTTAACAAGAAAAAACAAGCAATATGCATTAGCCCCCAAGTGCCAAGTGTTATTGCCTGCAAAACACTTGGGACTTTTTGGAAAGAACCAGTTCCTTTAAAAATTTCACTGATAGACATTAGCCCCCAAGTGCCAAGTGTTGTTTGCTTGTAAAGCACTTGGGACTTGTTTTTTATAACCTGTCATGAAACTTAACGAACTTATACTGTATGCAGGCTGCGACCACTGAACTGGAAGCTCAATTGTCTGAGGCCAAGACCCGTCTGGCGACTCGGGAGACTGAGACAAAGAAGGCTGAATCCATATTCCAATTGAGTGTGTCTGAAGCAGAGAAATTGAAAACCAGCTTTATTGCAGAGAAAGAGGCTTGGGTAAATGAGAAGACTGCCTTGACGCAGCGGGCTAAGAAAGCCGAGGTGGCTCTGGAAGAGGTTACCACTGAACTCACCGGTTTAAAGAACCATGTGTCTCAGATGGTTTCTGCGATCTTCGGTAAGTGGCCTTGTTGTTTACCCAAAGTAAATATTTGTCATCATAACATGAGCCACCACTTAACCAATTGTGTAAACTTTGCAGGTCCCAGGATTAGCAATCTGAGCCAAGACACGTTTGTCAAGCTCAAGGCGGTTTACACACTTGTTGAGCAATTATACACTGGAGCTCAGCGGACTCTTGCCACTATCTCCCCCACAAATCAAGAACCAAACTTATTAAGTGATTTCTTGAAGAAGTTGTCCATCTTGACCGCTAGGTTCCAAGAAATCAAGCGATCTTGTGCTAGAGACGGAGCTGTGACAGCTTTGAGCCGTGCCAAAGCCTGGATACCGGAGTTAGACCCGGCAGACGTAGCCAGTGGGTATCCCAGTCTCAAGGAAGATGGAACTCTTTTTGATCAACAATACTTTGCTGCTTGTGTCAAGGAGATTCGCCCTCATGCTACAATCATTGCCGAAAAGACCAAGCTCACCAAGTATCAGCCGGGTTATGACGCAGATAATCAGAAGATGGCGACTCCTTCATATAAAGTGATGGACTTAATCCCACCGATTAGTAAGCACACTTTCGCCCCTGATATTGAGCCGTCTGACTTGATTGATGACGAGGCTGAATTTGTCGCCCTACGTGGCTTTGATTGGTCCAAACCCAACTTCTAGACGGTGGAGGAGGAGGACGAACCGGCAAGGGCTGAGCCGCTAAAGGAAATATGCCCTAGAGGCAATAATAAAGTTATTATTTATTTCCTTATATCATGATAAATGTTTATTATTCATGCTAGAATTGTATTAACCGGAAACATAATACTTGTGTGAATACATAGACAAACTAAACGTCACTAGTATGCCTCTACTTGACTAGCTCGTTAATCGAAGATGGTTATGTTTCCTAACCATAGATATGTGTTGTCATTTGATTAACGGGATCACATCATTAGGAGAATGATGTGATTGACATGACCCATTCCATTAGCTTAGCACCCGATCGTTTAGTATGTTGCTATTGCTTTCTTCATGACTTATACATGTTCCTATGACTATGAGATTATGCAACTCCCGTTTGTCGGAGGAACACTTTGTGTGCTACCAAACGTCACAACGTAACTAGGTGATTATAAAGGAGCTCTACAGGTGTCTCCAAAGGTACATGTTGGGTTGGCGTATTTCGAGATTAGGATCTGTCACTCGATTGTCGGAGAGGTATCTCTGGGCCCCCTCGGTAATGCACATCACATAAGCCTTGCAAGCATTGCAACTAATGAGTTAGTTGTGAGATGATGTATTACGGAACGAGTAAAGAGACTTGCCGGTAACGAGATTGAACTAGGTATTAAGATACCGACGATCGAATCTCGGGCAAGTAACATACCGATGACAAAGGGAACAACGTATGTTGTTATGCGGTCTGACCGATAAAAGATCTTCGTAGAATATGTAGGAGCCAATATGAGCATCCAGGTTCCGCTATTGGTTATTGACCGGAGACGTGTCTCGGTCATGTCTACTGTTGGAGTAATGGGCCACGGGTAGGCTAACCCGAGCCCAGAACCTTTCAAGACATCGGGGCGGGATGCGCCCCTCAAGACCCCAGGACGAAGAGCCGCCTTCAAGAAGCCAACGGCAAGGTGGCTGACTGACCACTCACGGCCGAGTCCCAGGGACGACTTCAGGGAGAGCCGACTCCTGGCTAGCGACTTCCAGAGAAGCCGGCTTCGGGGAGTCGGCCTGCGAGTCCAACACCCCCCACGACCTCATCAAGTGGGACAGGGCGGGGGAGTGGCAATAATGAAGCCCGCTCCTGCCCCTTACCAAGGGCAGGCATGGCTATAGCATGCCGTACCCTGGAAGATCTCCGTGCGGCATGGCACTGTTGCCATGCCAGCCCTGACATCAGCACCGCAAGACCGAATCCTGCACCCACGACGGCTTTTTTGTACGACCCAGAGGCAGCAGGTCCCACCAGCCAATGAGACCCCAGGAGACGGCAAGAGGACCGCCAGTCGGGCTTGTCGGGAGTCGGCCCCTGGGAGTCGGCCGAGCCCTCCCCCGGGCCCACGCACCATTAATCAAGATGTGATGGAGAGTGGCAATAGTGATCGCCCGCCAGGTGGCGGGGCTGTTGCCACGACCTCATGATCAACCCCGTGTCATCAGAAGCACGGCTACAGTAATCAGCAGCCGGCAAGACCCGCCCGCGACGAACGCGGCCTGTCGGCTCCGTACCAGGCCAGTCGGCGGGGCCCGCCAGTCGGCAGGCCCCAGCGGTCGGCAGAGAAGACGGAGGCTAGAGGCGCTGACGGTTGGGCCCGTGTCCTGCCGGATTACCATTGTACCCCCGGGGGGTAGGCCTATATAAACCCCCCAGGGCACCCATGCAAAGGGTTGGAACCCATTAGCTCTAGACCAGATCATACAGAAGGGAGAGAGCTAGCCTCGCCCTCTCCCACCACCAGAAAATAGCTAAAGGAGCAACCGTGTAGACACTTTGCCATAGTGACCATGCGGAGACCCCGCAGAGCAGCAGTAGGGGTATTATCTCCCCGGAGAACCCTGAAGCTGGGTAAGATTCGCCGGTGTGCATGTCTTCGCCTCATTCCGTTTCCAGGCACCGGCGACGTTCTACTCGCCCCCACCATGATAAGCCATCCTTTGGCATATGTCGCACCCAACCCCCGACATTTGGCGCCCACCATGGGGCCTGGTGCACCGTCGTCCGGAGACCTGTTCTGGACGGGAACCCTTTTCCTCCCTGGCGAGCGCAGCCAGCCAGGCACGCCAGATGGAGTTTGCGCCGACGCGCTGCGCGGCGCTGAGATCGCCTGCGCAGCCAGCTGCCTGGCCGAACTTGTCGGCGAGGTCCGCCTCTCCGACGAGCCTGCATCCAACGCAGGCACGAGCGGCTCCGAGAACCTCCTCGCGGGCCTCCTCAATCAACTCCACGTTTCCGGCGAGCCTGCCGTAGACTTGGAGTCTGTGGGCTCCACCGACCCGATGCTGGTCGACTCCGACACCGCGTCGCTCGACGCGTTCCCCACTAATGTGGTGGTCTACGACGAACCTCTCCCTCGCGCGGAGAGCGCGGAAGCACCGTCACGGAGGTGCTCGTCGTCAGTCATGACGAGCTCCCCGGTGGAGGAGCGCACGACTCACTCGGCGCGGCGCTGCAAGACCTAACTGCGCCCATTCCGGAAGACGCTGACGTAGAGACGCTGGAGGCACGCCGCCTTCAGCTCGTTGAAGGCGCGAAGAAGCTGGCCAGCATGAGACGCTTGTCAGAAGCCTATCAGTGGGAGATGGATCGCGCCGGCGGCGGCTCGCCGGCCCCGGTGGGGCCCAGCCGCCTTGGCACGGTCGAGCAGCACGGCATAGCCATCGCCAACCTGTTTGGGGCAAGCCGCCCTATGTACGCTACACCAGCGGAGAACATCCGAGCCGCCCAAGCAGCGGCGGACGAGCTGGAATATTTCAAGGGCAAAGAACACCGCCTGATGATGGAGCGGGTCCAGCGGCTCCTCGACGCGGCTGCCACACAGAACGAGGCCGGTTGCCGCACGGAGGCGCCGTGACGGCAAAATGACGACCCTCATCGAGATCAAGGCGCGACGTCTCGGACGCCGACTGGCGGCGCCCGAGGAAGAAGAGACAAGGATTCGGCTACCAGCCACAGTCAGACTCGCATTACCATAGAGCGCGTCCGAGACGGCCGCCTGAGAGCAGTGGAATGACGGGACGACTGTCCGCCTCCCCCTCCTCGCAAGGAGAGGCGGGTCTCCCCACCGCCTGTTGACCATCCGACTCTCGGTGACCGCCTTGGCCACCGAGAGGGAGCTGGAGAGAATGACGCCCGCCATCGGATCGACCAGCTTCACCGATCCCTGGCGCTGGAAGAAGAAGACAAGCTGGGTCCGCCTTGTTTCGGGACCCGCATTCGAGATGAGCCCTTTCCCAGAGGATTCATGCTCCCAAGAGACACGCCCAAGTATACCGGCTCCGTGAAGCCGGAAGACTGGCTAGTCGACTACTCCATGGCTGTCAACATAGCAAACGGCAACAAGCGTGTCGCCGTAAAGTACGTTCCGCTCATGCTCCAGGGCACGGCCCGGACATGGCTGAACAGCCTGAAGCCCCGCAACATCAACAGCTGGGTAGACTTCACCGAAGCGTTTGTCCGCAACTTCACCAGCACGTACAAGCGTCCTCCCAAGCCTCGTCAGCTCTCCTTGTGTGTGCAAGGCCCCGACGAGTCGACTCGCGATTACCTCATGCGTTGGGCCGAACTCCGGAACTCCCACGAGGGCGTGCACGAGGTGCAGGCCATTGAGTACTTCACAGCTGGGTGTAGAGAAGGCACCCTCCTCAAGCACAAGCTCCTCTGCGACGAGCCAGAAACCCTCGACGAGCTGCTGATCATAGCGGACAAGTACGCCACGGCCGACTCCTCCATGAAGGCAGAGATTCAAATCAGCACAACTGGCAAAGTGGCCCCTCAAGCTCCAAGAACTCCGGCGGGAGACGCCAACCAGCGACAACAGCAGGGCGACCACAAGCGCAAGGCCCCGCAGCCGACTTCCGGAAGCCGGCAAGTCGCGACCGTTGAAGCCCAGCAGCCAGATGAGCAGCCTCCGCCCAAGCGACAGAAAGGCGGCAAGCCAAACAGGTTGCCGGCCTTCTCCTATGAGAAGACCCTGGATGGACCTTGCAAGTTCCACAGCGGCACGAAGACGTCAAATCACACCACCCGGAAGTGCCACTGGCTCACCAGGATCGCCAAGGGAGACGGCCTTCTGCCTTCCCCGCCTGCTGGGCAGCCACCTCCGCCTCCGCCCCAGCAGCCGGCTGTCAGGCCAGTCGGCGCAGTACAAGACGAATACCCTGAAGAACACGGAGCCTACATGGTGTTTACTAGCATGGCTGATGATCGACGCAGTAGGCGGCTGCAGCGACAAGAGGTGAATGCGGTGGCATTAGAGACGCCAGAGTTCATGCACTGGTCCAAAAAACCCATCAGCTGGAGCAGGGCTGACCACCCAGAGGTGATGCCAAGTCCGGGCTCCTACGCCTTGGTCTTGGACACCACCTTTGCTACGGATAGACGAGCTACATGTTTCTCACGAGTCCTGATAGACGGAGGCAGCAACATCAATATCCTGTACAAGGACACCATGGAGAAGTTAGGAATCAAGCAAAGACAGCTTCAAAATAGCCGAACTGTGTTCCACGGCATTGTTCCTGGGCTTTCCTGCTCACCAATCGGCAAAATCCTGATGGACATTCTCTTTGGAGACAAAGATCACTTCCGCCGAGAGTCTATTTGGTTTGAGGTGGTGGACCTCGAGAGCCCATACCATGTGCTACTCGGCCGACCCGCCTTGGCCAAGTTCATGGCGGTCCCCCACTACTCCTACCTCAAGATGAAGATGCCCAGTTCTAGGGGAATTCTGACTGTAGCTGGCGACTACCGGAAGTCGTCTGCCTGCGCGGCTGAGAGCAGTCGGCTGGCTAAGTCCTTGGTGTTCGCGGCCGAGAAGCGACTCCTTGAACGAGTTGTGGCGATGGCCGGCAAGCAGCCAGAGGTATCGCCCAACCCGAAGGAGTCGGAGGCTGAAGGTTCGTTCAAACCGGCCAATGAAACAAAGAAGATACCCTTGGATCCGGAGCACCCAGAGAGGTACGCTGTCGTAGGTGTGAACCTTGACAGCAAATAGGAAGGCGAGCTCATCGATTTCCTCCGTGAGAATCGGGACATCTTCGCATGGTCCCCCAAAGACATGCCAGGTGTACCGACGGAATTCGCCGAGCACAAGTTACACGTCCGATCTGACGCAAAGCTAGTCAGGCAGCCCCTGCGCCGCCTGTCAGAAGAGAAGAGAAGAGTTGTCGGAGAAGAGATAGCCCGACTCCTAGCAGCCGGCTTCATTATGGAAGTATTCTTTCCAGAATGGCTAGCAAATCTGGTCCTGGTACTGAAGAAGAACAAGCAGAGGCGAATGTGTATTCACTACACGAGCCTCAACAAAGTCTGCCCCAAGGACCCGTTTGCTCTACCAAGAATCGATCAAGTGATAGACTCCACAGCCGGATGCGAGCTGTTGAGTTTTTTGGATGCATATTCAGGATATCACCAGATCAAGCTGAACCCGGCTGACAGACTGAAGACCGCCTTCATCACGCCGTTTGGAGCTTTCTGCTACCTCACCATGACGTTCGGCTTAAGGAATGCCGACGCCACCTTTCAGCGTTGCATGCAGAAGTGCGTCCTCGAGCAGCTCGGTAGGAACGCCCATGTCTACGTGGATGACGTGGTGGTGAAGACGGAAAAGCATGGAACACTGCTGGAAGACCTCAAGGAGACTTTTGAAAACCTGCGCCGATTCCAGATCAAGCTCAACCCCGAGAAGTGTGTCTTCGGAGTACCAGCTGGCCAGCTCCTCGATTTCCTGGTCTTTGAACGCGACATAGAATGCAATCCAGTAAAAATCAAGGCCATTGAGAGAATGGAGGTACCCAGCCGACTGCTGGATGTGCAAAAATTCACCGGCTGCTTGGCGTCCGTCAGCCGATTCATCAATCAGCTGGGTGAGAAAGCTCTTCCCTTATACCAACTCATGAAGAAGACCACTTTTTTCGAGTGGAACCATAAGGCGGACGAAGCTTTTCTCCAGTTGAAGAAGATGCTGACTACTCCACCTGTCCTGGCGGCTCCGACTCCTAAGGAACCTATGCTCCTGTACATCGCCGCCACCAGCCGAGTAGTCAGCACGGTCATTGTAGTGGAACGCAAGGAGGAAGGCAAGGCGCTACCTATCCAGAGACCGGTATATTACCTGAGCGAGGTACTGTCGACCTCCAAGCAGAACTACCCCCACTACCAGAAGATGTGCTATGGTGTACACTTTACTGCCAAGAAATTGAAGCCTTACTTTCAAGAGCATCCAATCACGGTGGTCTGCACGGCCCCACTTGCCGAGATCATTGGTAGCCGAGATGCATTTGGCCGAGTAGCCAAGTGGGCCATAGAGCTGGCTCCCTACACCATCTACTACCAGCCCCGCACCGCTATCAAGTCACAAGCACTGGCCGACTTCCTCGTCGACTGGGCCGAGACACAGTACCTGCCTCCAGCGCCTGACTCCGCCCATTGGCGGATGCATTTCGACGGCTCCAAGATGCGCACCGGCTTGGGAGCCGGCGTCGTCCTCACCTTTCCTAAAGGAGACAAGCTCAAATATGCACTGCAAATCCCCTTTGCCGCCTCCAACAATGTTGCCGAGTACGAGGCGCTCATTCACGGGCTCCGGCTTGCCAAAGAACTTGGCATCCACTGAATCTTGTGTTATGGCGACTCAGACTTAGTGGTCCAGCAGTCATCTGGCGACTGGGACGCGAAAGATGCAAACATGGCGAATTACCATTTCCTCGTACAGCAACTCAGCGGGTATTTCGAAGGGTGCGAGTTCCTCCATGTGCCAAGAAACGACAACGACCAAGCAGACACCTTGGCACGAATCGGCTCTACCCGCCAAGCAATACCATCTGGCGTCGCCCTTCAACGCCTCCTCAAGCCGCCTGTCAAGACTTCACCAGAATCAGACTCCATTTTTGTGCCGGCTCCTCCCGAAGACGTCGGATCCGACTCCAGAGCCCCGGCAGTCGGTACGGGGACTTTGGCGGATGACTCCAAAGCCGCCACAGTCGAGCCCGGCCCGGGGACTGCGACAGCGGACTCGAAGACTCCAGAACTCGGCCCAAGGGCCGCGCCAGTCGGTCTGGGGACTTCATTAACCCAGCAAGCGGTTGTTGACTCCAACCCGCCGCCTCCCAGCCCAACCGCTCTCAGCCAAGTCGCAGTTCTGGCAGCCGAAGAAATAGCAGCACCCTCATGGGCCCATCCCATCCTCAAATTTCTGGTGAACAAAGAGCTGCCGACTGATGAGACCTCAGCTCGGCAAATACAACGCCGGGCGGCAGCCTACACCATAGTCAACAGAGAGCTAGTCAGGCGCAACGTCACTGGTGTCTACCAGCGCTGCGTAGAATCAGAGCAAGGCCAAGCGATTCTCAAAGACATCCATCAAGGCGAGTGCGGCCACCATGTGGCTTCAAGAGCACTCGTCGCCAAAGCCTTTCGACATGGTTTCTTCTGGCCAACTGCCTTGGAAGAGGCCAAGGAGTTGGTCCAAAAGTGCAAAGGATGCCAGAAGTTCAGCTCCAAGCCACACCAGCCGGCTTCCGCACTCAAGACCATCCCCATTGCCTGGCCTTTCGCAGTTTGGGGTCTAGACATGGTGGGACCATTCAAGACAGCACGAGGTGGCTTAACTCACTTACTTGTCGCAGTGGACAAGTTCACCAAGTGGATAGAAGCGAAGCCAATCAAGAAACTGAACGGTCCGACTGCCGTGACTTTCATCTCCGATATCACAATTCGGTACGGCATACCACACAGCATCATCACCGACAACGGCACAAAGTTTGCCAAAGGCGCCTTGGCCCGTTTCTACGCAACACAGGGCATCCGACTGGACCTAGCGTTCGTCGCCCATCCATAGTCAAACGGCCAGGTGGAACGAGCAAACAGCGTCATCCTGTCCGGCATCAAGCCCCGGCTGATTGAGCCTCTGGAGCGCTCGGCTGGCTGCTAGCTCGATGAGCTACCAGCCGTCCTCTGGAGTCTGCGCACGACTTCAAACAAGTCAACCGGCTTCACGCCTTTCTTCCTCGTCTACGGTGCCAAAGCCGTCATTCCAACGGACATAGAGTTCGACTCCCCATGAGTCACCATGTACACCAAGGAGGAAGCAGAAGAAGCACGGCAAGATGGCGTCGATCTGCTAGAAGAGGGCCGGCTGTTGGCACTCAGCCGGTCCAGCATCTACCAGCAGAGCCTGCGCTGATACCACAACAGGATGGTCAAGCCAAGATCTTTCCAAGAAAGCGACCTTGTGCTTCGGCTAATCCAGCGAACAGCTAGCCAGCACAAGCTTTCAGCACCTTGGGAAGGCCCTTTCATCATCAGCAAAGTATTGGGCAACGACTCCTACTACCTGATTGACGCTCAGAAGCCCCGAGCATGCAAGAGGGATGATTCTGACAAAGAGACAGAGCGGCCATGGAATGCAAATCTCCTCCGAAGATTTTACAGTTGATGCAGTATGTACCACGCTACCTTTTGTATTAAAATACCAAGACTTCAGGCCCCCCGAGACGAGCTCAAGGATTGCCCTCTTTTGTTTGCATGATAAAAATTATGCCTACAAGTATGATACTCTTTGTCATGCCGCTTGGCACCGGGCTCGACAAGTCGGCCCGGGGACTTGTCGCCTTGCACTATGAAATGCTTCCTGCAGCCGGACAAGTAGTGTGTAACACCTAAACCGTCTTCTGTCAGAAGCCGCAACTCGCAGAGCGACTGTACGGTGGGCAGAGGTAAGGTAGAATGGGCGTTCGCATGAAAAATGGTTAAGGACTCAAAGCATAAAACATAGCTCAAGACGGCTTCCAGCCTTTTTTGCAAACCGACTCTCAAATAGTCAGATTGCCGCCTTCTATTCAACTTGCTCAAAAACTCTTAAAAACGGCTAAGTACTTGCCTCTCAAAGTAGCCAAGTATTTGACTCAGCGACAGTCCGCAGAGCGGCTGTCCGATTGGCAAGGCAGGCAACTAAGAGAAAGCGGCAAAGGAAAAAAGCCAAAAGAGCAATGAGCAAGAAAAGATAGAACTCAGATAAATATATTTACATAACATAGGCGCTTGGCCGAATCTTCAAGCAGAAGTTCAAAATAGACCCCGTGGGTGGAATTGTGCGAATTAACAAGTTCTTCAAAGACTACTGAAGCAGATAAAACAAAGATAAAGTGGCAGCTTAGGAAGCAGCAGACGGATTCGGAGGGTCGGAGGAGGAGGCAGCGTCAGACGTCGGGGCGGCTGGCTGGGTAGTCTCGGCCTGATCGCCTCCAGCGGCAGTCGACTCGGTCGTACACGGCTCGTTGCTGGAGGCGCGGTCGAGCTGAGGCTGGCCGTCTGCTCCGTCTTCTGGTGCCTCCGCCTCACCTCCGTCCTCCGCCTCACCCTCCTCCTCGACGCTGGAGCCAATCACCTCCGCCGAGTCCTCGCCGTAGTCTGGGTTCATCCCAAACCACTCCGGTGGTACCTCCTCGCCATCTTCAGACCGCTCGGGGACGAAGATGCTGGTGTCGGTGTACTCGGCGATCACCGCAGCACGCTTGACGAGGGCGTCTTCCGTAGCTGCCAGCTCCGGCTGGGACTCCGACCGAAGCGTGGCCAGCCGGTCTAGATCCAGCCCCGGATACCACGCCTTGACGAACTCCAAGGACCGACACGCTCCAGCTCGGGCCGAAGAGCCCTTCCAGGCTTCAAGACGACCAGCCGCAACCTCTAGCCAGTCGGCCGTCAGGCTGGGGGTGCGCGGAGCCTGCATATCCGACCACAGGGCGGCAATCACCTGGGCACCGACACACTGAAGCCGGCGCAGCATCCGGTGAGCCGGCCGAAGGCGAGCCTCAATGCTCAGGATGTGCTCGTCAAGAGTTCGGGGGGCGTCGGCGGCAATCTCTGCGCCCTCCGCCCTCCGACCTTCACGGTCAGCCCCGATGGCTTGGATGGCGGCCTAGGACTGCCTAGGAAAGAAGCCTGCAAAGACAGGAAGAAACAAAGAAGCAAGTCAAAAACCAGGAGTCGGCATGACTTAAATCGGTAGCTCAAAGAAAGAAAGTAAAGAAACTCACCATCAACGATGTCTTCAATCTCGTGGAAGCCGGAGGCCAGCATCGCCTCCTTGTCAGACCAGGAGGAGCGCTCGCTCGCGAACTCGGCCAGGAGGGCGGTTTCCGTCTCCTCCGCCTCCCTCTACGTCTTCACAAGCAGCTCCTTCTGCTCTGCCAATTGAGTGGCCAGCAGATCGCGCTCCGCGGCGAGCTTGCTGCACTCCTCCTCTTTGGCGCGCAAAGCGGAGTTGGCATCGCTCAGCTGCTGTTGAAGAGAAGCATTGGCCCCTGAGAAGAAGGAAGAAAGAAGGCGTTAAGTCATCAGGAAAAAGAAGGTCGACAGGGAGATCCGGCCCGACTGCTCAGCAGTCGGCCCGAATCTCGGGGACTACAGCCCGCGGGTGCGCCAGCGCGCCCCCGCGAAGAAGGAAAAGAACTTACTCCGGCTCTCCGACATGTCGGCAGTCCGCTTGCCCAGCTCTTCAACGTTACGGTTGAAGGCAGTGACGCGGAGGTTGTGGTAATCCTGCGACGAACGTTTCAGACAAAAAGTTAATACCCAGAGTTCATCAATTGGAGTTCCGGGCCGCCTGCTCTGCAGCCAGCCCGAAACTCGGGGACTACACCCAGTGGGTGTGCTGGCGCGCCCCCACAGAGAAGAACAAGAAAACAAAGACCAAAGGAAAAAACATACTCGAACGGCTGTCCGCGACGCCAGGAACGCCTTGGTGCAGCTCTGGAGAGCGTCGCCGTCAGCACGAAGCTTCGCGTGGACGTCCAAGAGCACCTGGTTCAGCAGCCCTGTGCCGCCTCCTCGCACCCACCCAACGGGCGCGGTGCTCGTCGCTTCGGCGTCTGGGATCGCCGAGCTGGTGGTGCTGGCTTCTAGGGGGCGGGGTGCCGAAGTCGCCTTCTCCAGACGGTGGCGCGTTGGCGAGCCGACTTGGAGAAGTAGCCTCGCCACAGCCTCGTCTTCGGTCGGCGGCACCGGAGGGTCCGCTGGCTACCTGCCTTGCGCACCTTCAGACAGTGGTGGAGGCGGCGGCGGAACGTTCATGTCCGGCGCAGAGGGGTTGCCGCCTTCCCTCTCCACGGAGGGGTTCTCCCCGCCGGCTTCTCCAGTCTGCCCCGTGAACTCCGGAGGCGGCGGCGCAGAGTTCAACGGGATGACGAACACCACCGATTGGCGGCGTGCGGCTTCCTCAGCCTGCCGCTTCGTCGCAGAGGCGGCTTCGGCCTCCGCCAGTTTCTTCTTGGCGGAGGCCTCCGCCCTGTCGGCCTCCGCCTTCTCCAGGCGAACGGCCTCCTCTTCGTTGCGCTTCTCCTACGCATTTCGCTCCGTCGCCTCTCGGAGGTCAGCAGCGGGGTCAATCCGCTGAGTGGTGGCGGACATCTCCGCTGACCCCATGACGGAGGCGGCGATGACCCTCTCGAGAGTGAGGGGAGCCCTGAAGAAAGGGGGGCAAGCAAAGACTCAGACAAAGTCACAAAGAAAGAATAAAGCAATAAGACAGAATACTCACGCGGAGACTAATGGCGGCTTCTTCACTTCCTTACGGAAGCGGATGGCCTTCGCGGCCGCCTCATCCCGTCGGGTCGCCGCAGCCGAACCCTTGGGCTTCTTCGGCCGACTGCCGAACAAGGTCGGCACGGCCCTGCGCTTCTTCCCGCCGCCTGGAGCACCCGGCGCGGCCAAAGAGCCCGCGCCAGGCTGGTTGGCTCCTGGCCGATGGCGGGGGGCGACTTCCCCCTCGGCATCATCGTCAGGCCAGTCGCGCGAAGGTGGCCGAAGGCCTAAAGTCGCCTGCTGTTCCTCCTCCTCCCTCGGCGTCGTCTTCCAGAGCCGCCGCCCCCAGATCAGGGTCGTCGAGGTCGCTCTCCGCCCGGTCGGCGAGGAACTCGCGGGCCGGCCCCGAGGTGCCGGTTGGTGAATGGAGGAGGGGATTCTAACCAAAGCCGACTGGTCAAAACAAAACTCGGCGAGAAAGAAGACAATCCAAAGAAAGAAATGAAAGGCGACTCACCACGGGCGGGGGGTTGGCACGGGAGTACGGCTCCTTGCCGAACCACCAATCCTCCAGGAGCTTGCTGTCCGAGAGGTAGTTCACCATGAAGGCCACCTCTTTGTGAGGCATGTCCTTGGTGCACATCCGACTCGGGTCGCGGTGCCTGCTCATGTGGCCTATCATATGGGGGCGGCCTTGGGGTGGGAGAACTCGGAGCGCCACGAAGGCGGCCAGCAGGTCCGGACCAGTCAAACCCTCCGACTGCTCAGCACTCGGAGTCGCGCGATGGCGCCGGCTCCCGCAGGCGTCAGCGACTTGGCCCGGTACGACTAGTTGGGCAGCCTCCCAGCCGGCGGGCCGACTTTGAATGCCGGCAGGTTGATCCAGCCCTCCCTCGCGGAGACGCTCCTGACGTAAAAGTAGGATCTCTTCCACATCTTCACCGACTTTATCAGCGAGATGGAGGGGAAGGGGTTGTCGGCTCCTGACCTTCGCACGGCGATGAAAGCGCCGCATTGAGCCGGCACGCCCGCGGCCTGGGTGCCGAGCTTGGAGAAGAAGAACTCCCCCAGAGCTCGAGGGTGGGGAGGACTCCGAGGAAGCCTTCGCACAAGGCCACGAAGGCGGACAGCAGCACCACTGTGTTGGGGGTGAGGTGGTGCGGCTGGAGGCCGTAGAACTCCAGGAAAGATCGGAAGAAACTGCTCGCCGGCAGCCCCAACCCGCGCAAGCAGTGCGAGCGGAAGATGACCCGCTCGCCCTCCTGCGGCGCGGGGGAGATCTCCCCCTTCGGCGCAAGGCGCACCCGTACGTGATCCTTGCCAGGGAGCCGACGAGTCCTGTGGAGGAACTCGATGTGGTCGTCATGGACTTCAGAACCGTCCCAGGTGCCGGAGCGCACCGGGTTAGGCGCGGCGGCGGAGGAAGAACTCATCGCGAGCTGATCGCCGCGGCGTTCGCCGGAGCTTGGGCGCGCGGCGGAGCGAAGAAGAAGAAGAGGGAGGAGAGCGAGGAGCAGTGAGAAGGAAGAGAGCGAGGAGTAGTGGGAAGGAGGTGTGCGCGTGCCCCCCTCTTCCCCCTACTTATAGCCTCATGGGCTGCGAAGCCGAGGGGGCGGACGTGGGGATTTACTATGCCCACGGCCCCACGACCCCCACGTTCCACGATAAAGTTACTGCATGCAGTAACTCCACGTGAATCCCAACCGCCCGCCGGGGCCGCAGCGGATCTGCTCGGGCGCCGAGTGTCGGCGTTCTGGGAACGGGGGTCCCCAGACTTGCCTGCCTGCGGCCTGCGGCGTGGCTCAAGTGGGGGCCCAGCACGGCCCATCTTCATCAACACCAGGCTCAAGACCCTCGCGAGGGGCCAAGCCTCGTGAGGCGGACGACACGGCGCATCCTCAGGCACAGCCTCGTCAGGCTGGCTCGCGAGGAGGCGGAGAGTTCAAGGCAGGGTACCTCGCGAGGTGCCCTTGACTCAAGCCATGACGACACGGGGCACCAGGCGGGTGCCAGCGCGTGCAGCGTCCCTCTTTCCTCTTTGGTGCAAAGGGGGCAAGCGTATCAGCGGAGTACCGAGGCATCACACAAAGGTTGCCACTTCGGTGCAACGAGACCAAGGCCAGGAGGACTACGAGACAGAGGTCACCATGGAGCCCAGCGCGGCGTCATCACCGAGAGCCTTTGGCAGGCGAAGACTACTTTTGTCAGGATAGATGTACTCGTTCTCCCCCTTCAAATTAGCCCGCCATTGTTGGATCCCTTCCCTCTCAATATTTGGGGAGAGGACCAGGGCCTCTATAAATAGGACTAGCCACCCACATAGCAGGGGGGTCAGTTGGTTCGTTTGGTTCACAAGTAGAGAGAGAGAGAGAGAAAGAGGATGACTGAACCCTTCATAGCAGTTCATCACCACAGCCTAGAACAGACCCACGCGAGGCTGTTCTTCCTTGTATTGTTCATCCTCACCAGCCCTAGGAGGCAATCCATCCACCACACACTGGAGTAGTGTATTACACCACATCGGTGGCCCGAACCAGTATAAATCTTGTGTCTTTCGTGCAGTTCTTTTAGTAGTTTAGATCCCATTGAGACGGAGAGGTTGAAGGTGAGATTTCCGCGCGCACCCCAGTGTTCGAACCTTAAGGGTCTGCCGGAACCCGAAATCCAACATTTGGCGCGCCAGGTAGGGGTGCACCGGAATTCGTCCTCCACCGCTCCGCTCTCCTCCGACCGTCGCGTCCATGTCTGACACCCGTCGAGCCCGCGCCGAGCGCCGGGCCGCCATCGCTTCTCGTGTCGCCCAGACGGCCCCCGTCGGTGGGCATCCTCGTCGTTCCCCGTTGCTCGCCATCAACACCGCCACCGGCCCGGCGGGGGGCGAGCAGCAGGCATCGTCTCAGCACCCGTCCGTGCGGCAAGACGGCCGCACCACCACTCCGTCACTCGCACCAGCTGGCTCTTCATCCCGCGCACTCCGCGCACCCTTGGAGGCTCGAGCTGCGCTCCACGCGGCAAACGAGCTCCTGCGTTACCGTCCCGTCAACGACGTCTACGAAGAATGGCTCGACCGCGTCGCCGAGCTTGTCCGCGCCGCAGGGGGCTCTTCCGTGCCGTCCGTCACTCTGCGCCGCACTCCGCCCCGCGCGGGCAACGACGCTCCGGAGGCGCACCAACCACCTCCTCTCCAAGAAGATGCCGTGGCTCCAAGGCAACTGGCCCCTGGGCGGAACCTGCTCCGCCAGGCGCCATCGCAACAAGAGCGAAGCTGCCAAGAAGTCCCTCGCCCGCAGGGGGCTGCCCGGGCGCTCCCTGCTCCGGCACGCCGCGACCCTGCTCCAGCTCCGGCACGTCAAGACCCCGCCCTGCTCCTAGCTGCAGTGCGCGGGGACCCTCAAGACCAAGCTCTCCACCAACCGAGGCCTTTCGTGGCCACCGCGGGCTGCCACACCTACACCACTGAGCTGCGCAGCGTCACGTGGCCCGGCAAGTTCAAGCCCGACCTGCCTCCTCGCTACGACGGCACAACTGACCCCGCGGAATTCCTCCAGCTCTATGAGCTGGGCATCGAGGCTGCCGGCGGGGATGAAAAGGTCATGGCAAACTGGTTCCCCATGGCGCTGAAGGAAGGGGCGCGAACCTGGCTCCCGAATCTGGCTCCAGGCACGATCTCCTCCTGGGACCAGATGCGCGCCCGCTTCATCGCCAACTTCCAAGGTACTCGCGACCGGCCGCCTGCCGTGAGCGACATGCGCCGCATCAAGCAACAACCCGGAGAGACCCTGCAAAAGTACATCCAGCGCTTCAACAACGCGCGCCTCAAGATCCCCAGGGTGTCGGAGGAGGCCATCATCTCCGCCTTCTCTGATGGCGTGCGTGACGTCAAGATGAAGGAGGAACTGGCGATGCACGAAGACCTCTACACCTCCCTGGAGCTGTTCAACTTGGCAAACAAGTGCGCCAGGGCTGAGGAAGGACATCTCTCCCTCCTCGAGCTGCCTGCCACGGACCCAGAAGAGAAGAAGCCCAAGGCCAAGGACGTGAAGCGCAAGGGGGCTGCCGTACTCGCAGCCGAACCGGACACCAAGCGGGGCAAGGATCTGTCCGAACCCTCCAGAGGCAGCCGGTACTGTGTGTACCATGACCTCCACACCCACAACACCAATGAATGTCAAGAGCTTTGCGCTGTGCGAGAAGGAAGGATCAGCCGTCGCCCTGACCGTGCTGACCGGGGCTATGGCCGAGGAGGAGGAAGAAACCCAGGGCGCTGGGAAGACCGCGGCCCGCGCCAGGGATGGCGCGACCAGCCTCGCAAGGACTGCTGGCGGGACCTGCCTCGTGAGTGGGACTGGAGAGACCAGCCTCGTGAGGACCGCCCTCATGGCAACGCAGGCCTACCTCCGCTGTCGCCTCCACCAAGAAGGAACGAAGACCGCCATCAAGACGAGGGGGCTGGGGGCTTCCAGGATCCGCGCACGATCGCCTGCATCCTGGGCGGAGCTCAAGCCCCAGCCTCCCAACGTATCTTCAAGCAGTTTGCCCGCGAAGTGAATGCAGTTCTCCCCAAGCTCGAAGCAACGCGCCCCCTCAGGTGGTCGGCGTGCCCCATCACATTCAGCTTGGCAGACCAGCTCAAGTGCGCGGCCACTGCAGGAGTCCTCCCGATGCTCTGCTCCCCGGTCATCAGCAACGTGCAGGTCACCAAGACCCTCATCGATGGTGGGGCAGGGCTCAGCGTCCTATCCGTGGAAACATTCAACAACCTCCAAGTGCCCTATGACCAGCTTCAGCCAACCAGGCCTTTCTCCGGGATCACCGACGGTTCCACAGTCCCGATCGGGCAGGTCCGCCTCCCTGTCACCTTCGGGGCCCGCAGCAACTACCGCACCGAGCTCATCGACTTCGACGTCGCCCACATTCGCCTGCCGTACAACGCCATCCTCGGGTACCCAGCGCTGGCCAAGTTCATGGCCGTGACCCACCACGGCTACAACGTCCTCAAGATGCCAGGAAGTGGCGGCGTCATCACGGTGCCCTGTGAAGAGAGAGATGCATTGTGTTCCCTGGAGCGAGCCTTTCAGGCCGCGTCGCTAGAAGACCCAGATCACGGAAGTAGGAGGCTTCCTGAGACCACCCCCAAGAAGAAGAAGACGTCGTCAGGCTTAGCCCCTCAGGAGGCAGGCCCCTCAGGGCCCATGCCCCCTAAGGAGGGCCCTCCATCCATCGCATAGGAAGGCGCGCCCGGCGCCCTCCTCAGGCAGGGCTCGGGGGCTCTCACCTGGAGGGCCACCGACCTAGCCAGGGTCACAAGGGAGGCGCTTGGGCACCATGTGGAGGCGTGCTTCGTAGCACGTTTCCCTCGAGAGGGAGCCAGGCGAGGAAGATCAGACCAGCAAGAGTTCGTTGATGAGGCCATTCGAGAGCTACAGGAGACAAGGATCATGAGAGGTTGCCGCCACTTGCCAGCCGTGGCCCCACATCCAGGCGAGGATGGTGGGCTGCGCGTCTGCGTCGACGTACCAGGGCTCAATCAAATCGCCACAATAGAGCGCCTCTGGCCCTCGCAAGTGGGGCGCTGCGGAGGTCCACCCCACAGCTATGTTTGCATGCCTTACGGCCTGCCGAGCATGGCTGCGGCGTACCAACGCCTCATGAGGGGCATCGTGGAGGCTCAGGAAGACAGGCGTTCCGCGGCTCTAGCGGAGGTGGAGACAGCTTGCGAGGAGTCACCAGTGCCTCCGGAGCCTCCCGAGGCCCCGGGGCCTGGGGGCTCGTGAGGATCGGCTTCTGCAGCCCGTCAAGTCTGCTGCACCGATGCCACTACGCCGACGACATCCTCAGGTGACATCTTTCAAGTTCCGTTCTCAGCTGGGAGCACCCTCCCAGGGTTGCATCACTCCCAGGCCGCATGGGTCCGTCCCCGCGGCATGTATCTGCATTTACCTTTCCGTCGTTAGTTTGCCTTGTTGGGGGCGCCCCTCGTGCTGCATCATCCCCAAGCCGTTCGGGCCAGACCCAGCGGCATGTATCCCCCTAGTGTTTATTTCCAACCATGCATTGCCTATCACGCTTAGCTGCATGGAGCCTGTCCGCTGCATCTTCTCTTCCCATGTCGGCTACTTGCACGTTAAAGGGGGGGGTGCCTGAGCATCGCGACTCAGGGCTCTTACTGGCTCTCCAGCCCTCACCCTCTGGCCCTGTCCATGGCATCACGACCTGGCATACCAGCGACGGCTGAGACAAGCTCGAGGGCCGGGACCCGAGGACGTAGAGTACCGACATCTAACCAAATTTTGCAGGGACACATCTCAAGATACGGCCCAGAGCCGGGCGCAACCCGTCCCAGAGGTAGGGCCTCGGGAGTCCCGCGCTGGCTCACGGGTGCCCAGATACGCCTCGCCTACCTCAACCAGCAAGCTCTTGAGTGATTAACGATCAACTAATGGCCGTCGTGGCAACACCATCTTCCTGCTGTGATGACCCTGCAGGATCCCTGGAGGGAACCGCGCAAGCCGAGGCCCTCACGGGGTCTCCTTCACCCTCGCCCGCGCGAACCGCTTCCACGTTAAAGGGGGGTGCCTGAGCATCGCGACTCAGGGCTCTTATTGGCTCTCCAGCCCTCACCCTCTGGCCTTGTCCACGGCATCGCGACCTGGCATACCAGCGACAGCTGAGACAAGCTCGAGGGCCGAGACCCGAGGACGTAGAGCAGAAAGGGGAGCAGAGGCAGGGAAGAAGGGGTCTCACGAGGACCTTGCCGAGCGTTTCCGCTCCTATCCACACACGGACCCAACGGCGCACCTGGAACGGCCCCTGATCCTCAAGATAAGTCACCACCCACAGCACTGGCTGCTGCCGCACTACCCCACCACCTAAAGCAACTCCGTACTAGCGACGTTGCTTCCCTTTCTCACTAAGTGATGGCTGCTTGGGCGCCAAAGGGGACCTCCTGAGCATCGCGACTCAGGGGCTCTTACCGGACCTCGGGTCGCTCACCTCCTGGCCTTGACCACGGCATCGCGACCTGGCATACCAGCGACGGCTGACGCCGCCTGGGGACTGGGACCTGTCGGCGTAGAGCACCAGGCCCTCGTGAGGTTCGAAAGGGAGAACTCAGCTATGACGGAATCAGCGACTCACGCAAATCCATAGCAAAGGTCATATATTAACATACGGGACTACAGACACCTTACAAGCCCCCATGGGGCGCATTTCGATTCCTCGCAGGGAACGGATCCTAAGGAGTGCTAACTATACGGGCTCCTGCAGAAGATGCCATCATCAACAGTGGGCCGTCAGGCACCGGCGCCAACCACATCCAGATAAGGGTTGGCGACGGCCTGAAGCATCCGCCCTGCTCCTAGAGCGACGACGACTCGGGGGCTCATAGCTGTCCTCGCTCGTCTCCGGAGTCACGTAGCCTCCGCTGGAGCCGCTGGACCCTCGGGCGCCACTGCCGTGGGGGCGGTCGGCGGGCCTAGCCCTCACCAGGGCGAGGTCCTGGTCGCCCCTCCCGCGGCAGCACTCCAGCCAGCGCCCGATCGCGTCAAAGACCTTGAGGAACATCACCGCCGCGCCGTCATACTCCAGGTGGACCGTGAAGACGCCTCTTTCCCTGCAGACCCGGGCGATCTCCCTCCAGCCGCGGGACATGTAGACCGCGCCCGGGGCAGCGACGATGACCTCGGCCTCGGTCGCGGGGGCGCGCAGTCGGCATGCTGCAGCTGGAGCTCCATAGGCCCCCCTGGAAGAACCACGGAGGCGAAGAAGGGAGGAAGGCGGATCCAGGACTGAAGAGGAGTGACGACGTGGAGCACGAACTCGTGGGAGGAGCCCTCGGCATGGACTCCAGGAGGGACCACCCACGCCTTCACAACCTGACGGCGCCGACGACGATGCTGACCGCGGGGACTAGCATCGGCACCTCCAGGGCCCGCGACGTGGGCGTACAAGGGCAGCGGGAACCCCGGCGGAGCCCGCTCGCCCCGGGGCCTCGCCACCACCGGGTCGTCCTCGTTGTCCCGGCTGCAATGGGCGAGTCGCTTCTTCGGCGGGAGAGGGTCTGGCCCTTCTCGAGGAGCCTTTCCCTTCTCCGCTGCAGAGAATCGGCGAATCAGAGCCATCACACCAAGACGGAGCAAGAACTGAGGCGAAGGAGAGAGCAAGAGGAGATGGACTTGACGGGCACGAGCGGTACTTATAGCCGGCGAAGGCCAACCGTCGGTCTCCATGATCACAGGTAATAATAACACGTTCTGCATGCAGGGACTTGTCCAACTCGCACGATCACCAAGGCGTCGTGGGGAAGCGGAGGCGCCACATCCAATCAACCGCCACGTGGCGTCCAAGGCCGCAGGCTGTTAGGGCCCGCAGCGCTTCGCCCTTGCCCTTTCGCCTCTCGGCACGGCCAAGTCCATGCGCGCCTTGGGCCCGGGGGCTACTGTCGGCGTTCTGGGAATGCGGGTCCCCAGACTTGCCTGCCTGCGGCCTGCGGCGTGGCTCAAGTGGGGGCCCAGCACGGCCCATCTTCATCAACACGAGGCTCAAGACCCTTGCGAGGGGCCAAGCCTCGTGAGGCGGACGACACGGCGCATCCTCAGGCACAGCCTCGTCAGGCTGGCTCGCGAGGAGGCGGAGAGTTCAAGGCAGGGTACCTCGCGCCCTTGACTCAAGCCATGACGACACGGGGCACCAGGCGGGTGCCAGCGCGTGCAGCGTCCCTCTTTCCTCTTTGGTGCAAAGGGGGCAAGCGTATCAGCGGAGTACCGAGGCATCACGCAAAGGTTGCCACTTCGGTGCAACGAGACCAAGGCCAGGAGGACTACGAGACAGAGGTCACCATGGAGCCCAGCGCGGCGTCATCACCGAGAGCCTTTGGCAGGCGAAGACTACTTTTGTCAGGATAGATGTACTCGTTCTCCCCCTTCAAATTAGCCCGCCATTGTTGGATCCCTTCCCTCTCAATATTTGGGGAGAGGACCAGGGCCTCTATAAATAGGACTAGCCACCCACATAGCAGGGGGGTCAGTTGGTTCGTTTGGTTCACAAGTAGAGAGAGAGAGAGAGAAAGAGGATGACTGAACCCTTCATAGCAGTTCATCACCACAGCCTAGAACAGACCCACGCGAGGCTGTTCTTCCTTGTATTGTTCATCCTCACCAGCCCTAGGAGGCAATCCATCCACCACACACTGGAGTAGTGTATTACACCACATCGGTGGCCCGAACCAGTATAAATCTTGTGTCTTTCGTGCAGTTCTTTTAGTAGTTTAGATCCCATTGAGACGGAGAGGTTGAAGGTGAGATTTCCGCGCGCACCCCAGTGTTCGAACCTTAAGGGTCTGCCGGAACCCGAAATCCGACACCGAGGCGCGGTAGTGGCGGGCCCCGCCTATGGGCCTGTCCCGTCGCGCACGTAGGCTGGCAGGACAGCCCAGCCGCGTGTCATCATATGACAGGCCTAGAATTGGCGGCGGCCTGGAGGCTTAGCTAGCACGCTACTTGGATCCCGCCGCGACGTTCAAAATTTTTGTGCGAGTCAGAATTGAGCGAGTCCGACTCCTTCTAGTCGGCCCGGCTAAAGTCAATCAAAGACCATGCGTCGAGTACCCGGACAGAGAAACTGCTGAGGCTTCTCGGCCGATCGTCCGCGGCGCCTCCCCAGCTTCGGGGACTACTGTCGGAGTAATGGGCCACGGGTAGGCTAACCCGAGCCCAGAACCTTTCAAGACATCAGGGCGGGCAGCAGCCCTCAAGACCCGAGGACGAAGAGCCACCTTCAAGAAGCCAACGGCAAGGTGGCCGACTGACCACTCACGGCCGAGTCCCAGGGACGACTTCAGGGAGAGCCGACTCCTGGCTAGCGACTTCCAGAGAAGCCGGCTTCGGGGAGTCGACCTGCGAGTCCAACACCCCCCACGACCTCATCAAGTGGGACAGGGCAAGGGAGTGGCAATAATGAAGCCCGCTCCTGCCCCTTACCAAGGGCAGGCATGGCTACAGCACGCCGTACCCTGGAAGATCTCCGTGCGGCATGGCACTATTACCATGCCAGCCCTGACATCAGCACCGCAGGACCGAATCCTGCACCCACGACGGCTTGTCTGTACGGCCCAGAGGCAGCAGGTCCCACCAGCCAGTGAGACCCCAGGAGACGGCAAGAGGACCGCCTGTCGGGCCCGTCGAGAGTCGGCCCCTGGGAGTCGGCCGAGCCCTCCCCCGGGGCCCGCGCACCATTAATCAAGATGTGATGGAGAGTGGCAATAGTGATCGCCTGCCAGGCGGCGGGGCTGTTGCCACGACCTCATGATCAAGCCCATGTCATCAGAAGCACGGCTACAGTAATCAGCAGCCGGCAAGACCCGCCCGCGGCGGACGCGGCCTGTCGGCTCCGTACCAGGCCAGTCGGCAGGGCCCGCCAGTCGGCGGGCCCCAGCGGTCGGCAGAGAAGACGGAGGCCAGAGGAGCTGACGGCTGGGCCCGTGTCCTACCGGATTACCATTGTACCCCTGGGGGGTAGGCCTATATAAACCCCCCAGGGCACCCATGCAAAGGGTTGGAACCCATTAGCTCTAGACCAGATCATACAGAAGGGAGAGAGCTAGCCTCGCCCTCTCCCACCACCAGAAAACAGCTCAAGGAGCAACCGTGTAGACACTTTGCCATAGTGACCATGCGGAGACCCCGCAGAGCAGCAGTAGGGGTATTATCTCCCCGGAGAGCCCTGAAGCTGGGTAAGATTCGCCGGCGTGCATGTCTCCGCCTCATTCCATTTCCAGGCACCGGCGACATTCTACTCGCCCCCACCATGATAAGCCATCCTTTGGCATATGTCGCACCCAACCCCCGACATCTACATTATTCTCGAACCCGTAGGGTCTGCATGCTTAACGTTACGATGAAAGTTTCATTATGAGTTTATATATTTTGATGTACCGAAGTTTGTTCAGAGTCCCAGATGTGATCACGGACATGACGAGGAGTCTCGAAATGGTCGAGACATGAAGATTTATATATTGGAAGCCTATGTTTGGACATCGGAAGTGTTCCGGGTGAAATCGGCATTTTACCGGAGTATCGGAACCCCCCGGTAACCTAATGGGCCTTAATGGGCCTAGTGGAGGAAGAGGAGAGGAGGCCTCGGGGCTGCCGCGCGCCCCTCCCCCCAAGTCCGAATTGTACAAGGAGGGGGGCGGCGCCCCCCTTTCCTTTCCCCCTCTCCTCCTTCCCCCCAAGTCCTAATCCAACTAGGGAAAGGGGGGAGTCCTACTCCCGGTAGGCGTAGGACTCCTCCTGCGTGCCTCCTCCTAGGGCCGGCCGCACCCCCCCTAGCTCCTTTATATACGGGGGCACCTCTAGACACACAAGTTGATCCTCGTGATCGTTTTCTTAGCCGTGTGCGGTGCCCCCCTCCACCATACTCCTCCATAACATTGTAGCGGTGCATAGGCGAAGCCCTACGATGGTAGAACATCAAGATCGTCACCACGCTGTCGTGCTGACGGAAGTCTTCCCCGACACTTTGCTGTATCGGAGTCCGGGGATCATCATCGAGCTGAACGTGTGCTAGAACTCGGAGTTGCTGTAGTTTCGGTGCTTGATCGATCGGGGCGTGAAGACGTATGACTACATCAACCGCGTTATCATAATGCTTCCGCTTCCGGTCTACGATGGTACGTAGACAACACTCTCCCCTCTCGTTGCTATGCATCACCATGATCTTGCGTGTGCGTAGGAATTTTTTTGAAATTACTACGTTCGCCAACAGCCGCCACCTTCAAGTGAGCCAGGCCAAGATTCATGAACCGGGGCCGGTTTATCATCTGTTGTATGTGAGACTGAAAAACAGTTATCCTTTTGGGCTCCAAACGCCTTGTAATAGGCTAGCTTTAAACTTCTTGTTCTGCTATGCCATCGTGCATATTGTGTTGTTTATAATACTTCTTTATCCATCATGCGAAGATATGCTATATATGCCTGATGATATTATCAATCTTGAATCTGTTCCTGCATACAACAGATGAAAAAGTGTCCTGGCGGTTTACCGCTGGACGGGTTGTACTGCCCCAACATGAACTTATCATGATTTATAACCAAGGATGGTCAAAATAATAATCATATATGATTAAAAATATATCATACCTATGATATTGGATCACACTTGTTGGTTTATCAAGCTAGTGCAGTAAGGGTGATAGCCCAAAGCTCCGAGCACTGGTAACTGTTAAAGATTACCGGCTTATGAACAAAGCCGGATCGGGTCAAGAAACACCGGATATTATGTTTATTTCATACTGGCGACTTATATTCAAAACCAAGCCGGGTCAATAAACACTAGATATTATCTCATACTGGCGACTTATAGTCAAAGCTAGGCCGGGTCAATAAACACCGGTTAATGTCATATACGACTCAGAAGGCATTATAAGCCTTATTGATTCTCAACCATATATTACTATGTGACAAAAGAAAAAAAATCTCAAAAAGATGTTCGAAGCAACAAACAACATAAAATCCAAGGCTTTCAAAGGCCGCCAAGCAAAAATATCTTCTTCAATGAAACTAGCATTAGCCACTGGAAGGTACGCGCTTTCCGTGAGCCGGCACTCACATTACCCAATCAACATTTTAACCCAGATAAGTTCAGTTCTTATTTAAAGATAGACTTATCAGGAGTACGCGGGGTCAGAGTAGCATCGTGCATCACTGGCCGATTTATCCAAGTTTCAAGGAAGGCGGCTTTATCAGCCTGAGCTTCTCCTTGCTTTCCGTAAACCGTGCCCTCTCATGACAAACCGGCGTTTTAACCTTAACGAGTTCAGGGTCTTGTTTAAAAGATTGACTGTTAAGAGTTCGGCGGGTCAATCAGGATTACCTGATGGAGAAGCATCCGGCATACAGGCAGGATAACACGGGGTTTTAGGTAAATACACCTGGCTTCCAAGCCTGGCTTTTATAGCCTATCACAAGGTCATGAACTCTTTGTTCTTTAGAACAAAAAAAACCCCAAGCAATATTTTGAGCTGTGTTCAAGGGGTACCTATGTTTGAGTTGTGCTTTTGCAACAGACTCTCTTTGGTCCCTTTAACCTGGGTAGTAAGCCCCCAAGTTTTTTATGTGGCCTATAAGCCGGATCAAAGGGTAATCATAACTTTGTTGTATAAAGCAGAAGCCCCCATGTGACCAAAAACTCATCATTTAAAGAGGAGAAAAAATGACAGAGGCCCTGCTTTAGCAGGGATGCCGGCTTTATCATATCGATCATAATATATACATTGTCAAAATATGTACATTGGAAGAGCCGGTGGCTCAAGTGTAGTAAGGCCTAAGGTGAGCAATATTCCAGGGCCGGCGGGTCTCTTCCTCCGATGTGCGTGAGTCCTTGTGGTCTCGAACATTGATAAGATAATATGACCAATTGTTTAGATTCTTGCTGACCACAAAGGGTCCTTCCCAAGGTGGGGATAACTTGTGCATATCAGTCTGATCCTGGATAAGCCGGAGCACCAGATCGCCTTCTTGGAAAGTTCTGGTTTTAACCCGGCGGCTGTGATATCAGTGCAGATCTTGTTGGTAAATCGCCGAACGAGCCGTTGCGATGTCACGCTCCTCATCCAATAGGTCAAGTGCTTCTTGACGTGCTCTTTCATTGTCAGCTTCAACATAAGCCGCCACATGAGGTGAGTCATGACGGATGTCACTAGGGAGAACTGCCTCTGCTTCGTAAACCATGAAGAAAGGTGTATATCTCATAGATCTGTTTGGGGTGGTATTGATGCTCCACAATACGAAAGGTAACTCCTCCACCCAACAACCCGGCATCCTCTGCAGGGGAACCATGAGCCGGGGTTTGATGCCTTTCAAGATCTCTTGGTTTGCTCTCTCAGCTTGACCATTGGATTGGGGGTGAGCCACTGACGATACATCGAGCCGGATATGCTCACATTGACAAAATTCTTCCATAGCACCCTTAGAGAGATTAGTGCCATTGTCTGTTATAATGCTGTGTGGAAAGCCAAAACTGAAGATCACCTTTTACATAAATTGAACCGTCGTTGTTGCATCACACTTGCTGACTGGCTCTGCCTCTACCCACTTAGTGAACTTATCAACCGCCACCAAAAGGTGGGTCTTCTTGTCCTTGGATCTTTTGAAAGGTCCAACCATATCAAGCCCCAAAACTGCAAATGACCAAGTAATTGGAATCATCCTCAATTCTTGAGCCGGCACATGGGCTCGTCGTGCAAATTTCTAACATCCATCACACCTGCTCACAAGGTCCTCTGCATCAGCATGAGCTGTTAACCAATAAAACCCATGACGGAAAGCTTTGGCCATGAGGGATTTTGAACCTGCATGATGACCACAATCTCCTTCCTGAATCTCTTGTAAGATCTCACAACCCTCTTCTGGAGAAACACAACATTGAAATGCCCCTGTGACACTGCGATGATGTAACTCTCCATTAACAATTGTCATTGACTTAGACCGCCGGGTTATCTGCCTGGCTAAGGTTTCATCCTTAGGTAACTCACCCCGGGTCATATAAGCCAAGTAAGGTACTGTCCAATCCGGGATTACATGAAGAGCCGCCACGAACTGAGCTTCCGGGCTAGGAATAGCCAAATCGTCCTCTGTAGGTAACTTGACCGACGGGTTATGCAAAACATCAAGAAAGACATCAGGCGGCACCGGTTTATGTTGAGAACCCAACCGGCCTAAAGCGTCTGCTACTTCATTTTTCCTCCGATCAACGTGCTCAACTTGATAGCCTTTGAAATGACCAACAATAATGTCCACCTCTCGTCGATAAGCCGCCATGAGTGGATCCTTAGAATCCCAAGTACCAGAGACTTGCTGAGCCACCAAGTCTGAATCGCCAAAGCACCTAACCCGGCTTAAATTCATCTCCTTAGCCATCCAAAGACCGTGAAGCAAGGCCTCATACTCAGCTGCATTGTTAGTATAGGGAAACATCAAACGGATAATATAACAAAATTTATCACCTCAAGGGGAAGCAAGAATAACTCCAGCCCCAAGCCCTCCAATTGCATGGACCCATCAAAGTGAATAGTCCAATATGTGTTATCTGGCTTTTCCTCAGGCATCTGCAGCTTTGTCCAGTCATTGATGAAATCCACCAGCGCCTGAGACTTGATGGCCGTGCAAGTCACATATTTTAACCCGTGAGGTCCAAGCTCAATAGCCCACTTAGCAACACGGCCAGTTGCCTCCCTGTTTTGGATGATATCTCCCAAAGGAGCAGAACTAACCACAGTGATGGGATGGCCCAGAAAATAGTGTTTAAGCTTCCGGTTGGCCAAGAACACCCCATATACAAGCTTCTGCCAGTGCGGATATCTCTGCTTAGACTCAATAAGCACCTCATTGATATATAAACCGGCCTTTGAACCGGATACTCCTTGGCTGCTTCCTTCCTTTCCACCACAATAGCCACACTGACAGCCCGACTATTAGCAGCCACATATAATAACAAAGGTTCTTTATCAATAGGGGCGGCAAGCATGGGCGGCTCAACCAGTTGCTTCTTCAAATCCTTAAACGCTGTATTAGCAGCCTCACTCTAGACAAAATTATCTGTCTTCTTTATCATCTGATACAGAGGGATAGCCTTCTCTACCAGCCGGCTTATGAACCGGCTCAACACTGCAATACGACCCGCCAGACGTTGCACATCATTGATACACGCCGGTTTAGCCAGTGAAGTGATGGCTTTGATCTTCTTCGGGTTAGCTTCAATACCTCTGTTAGACACCAAAAACCCCAAGAGTTTGCCTGCTGGCACATCAAAAACACATTTGGCCGGGTTAAGCATCATCTTATAAACCTCGAGATTATCAAAGGTTTCCTTTAGGTCATTTATCAATGTCTCCTTCTCTCTGGACTTTACCACAATATCATCCACATAAGCATGAACATTACGCCCAATTTGGTTATGAAGGCAATTTTGCACACATCTCTGGTAAGTCGCATGGGCACTCTTGAGCCCAAAAGGCATAGACACATAGCAGAAGGCTCCAAAGGGAGTTATGAAAGTTGTCTTCTCCTGGTCCTTAACTGCCATCTTGATCTGATGATAACCAGAATACGCATCCAAAAAAACTCAAACGCTCACAAGCCGTCGTAGCATCAATAATCTGATCAATACGAGGGAGAGCAAAAGGATCAGCCAGACAAGCTTTGTTTAAATCTGTGTAATCCACACACATGCGCCACGTGTCATTTTTATTAAGTACTAGCACCGGGTTAGCCAACCACTCAGGATGAAAAACTTCAATGATAAACCCAGCTGCCAAGAGCTAGGGTACTTCCTCTCCTATGGCCTTCCGCCCCTCCTCATTAAACTAACGAAGAAACTGTTTAACCGGCTTAAATTTTGGATCAATATTAAGAGTGTGCTCAGCGAGTTCTCTCGATACACCCGGCATGTCTGAAGGCTTCCATGCAAAGATGTCCCAGTTCTCATGGATGAACTCGATGAGCACACTTTCCTATTTCAGATCCAGATTAGCACTGATGCTGAACTGCTTGGATGAGTCGCCAGGAACAAAATCAACCAGCTTGGTATCATCTGCTGATTTAAACTTTAGAACCGGATCATGCTCTATGGTTGGCTTTTTCAAAGATGTCATATCTGCCGGGTCAACATTGTCCTTGTAAAATTTTAACTCCTCCATTGCACAAACCGACTCAGCATAGGCTGCATCCCCTTCTTCACATTCCTGAGCTATCTTACGGCTCCCATGCACCATGATGGTTCCTTTGTGACCCAACATCTTGAGCTGCAGATACACATAACATGGCCATGCCATGAACTGGCATAAGCCGGCCGACCAAACAGAGCATGATATGGGCTATGGATCTTGACCACTTCAAAGGTCAATGTCTCTGACCTAGAGTCACAATCATCCCAAAAAACGACTTCCAGAACTATCTTACCAACTGGATATGCCGACTTACCAGGCACCAAGCCATGGGAAACAGTATTTGATAGCTTAAGATTTTTATCAGTCATCCCCATGTGACAGAAAGTTTCATAATAAAGGATATTGATGTTGCTCCCTCCGTCCATGAGTACCTTGGTAAACTTATACCCTCCAACTTGAGGTGAGACCACCAAAGCCAAATGACCCGGATTATCAACCCGGGGCGGGTGATCTTCCCTACTCCACACAATGGGCCGCTCAGACCAACGCAGGTAATGAGGAACCGTCGGCTCAACAACATTGACTGACCTCCTATGAAGCTTCTGATCACGTTTACCCAAGCTAGTGGTAAAGACATGATACTGCCTACTGTTCAACTGCTTCGGGTTGCTCTGATAACTACACTATTGTTGTTGACCCCCCTGATTACTCTGCTGGTTGTAACCACCCTGATTGCCGTGATTACTTTGATTTCCCTGGAATCCAGAGTTAGAACCGCCACCACTGTAATCCGGACCATGAAAGCCGGATCCAGAACCGCCACCTGGCCCATGACTGTCTTGGAAAAGATTGGAATTCTTGTATTCTTTCATAATGTGACAATCTTTCAAGAGGTGCCCAGATGGTCTTTCTTTCGTACCATGTTTTGGGCAAGGTTGATTTAACATATGTTTAAGATTGATACCGGATCCTCCGGCCCGCGGGGGCGGTTTACCTTTATGACGTTGATCATTATTCTGTGCATTGGTGTTAGCCACAAAGTCAAAACTATTATCAGCCTTGTGATGACCCACAAGTGTAGGGGATCTATCGTAGCCTTTTCGATAAGTAAGAGTGTCGAACCCAATGAGGAGCAGAAGGAAATGATAAGTAGTTTTCAGTAAGGTATTTTCTACAAGCACTGAAATTATCGGCAGCGGATAGTTTTGTGATAAGGTAATTTGTAACGAGTAGCAAGTAATAAAAGTAAATAAGGTGCAGCAAGATGGCCCAATCCTTTTTGTAGCAAAGGACAAGCCTGGACAAACTCTTATATGAAGGAAAGCGCTCCCGAGGACACATGGGAATTGTCGTCAAGCTAGTTTCCATCACGTTCATATGATTCGCGTTCGGTACTTTGATAATTTGATATGTGTGTGGACCGGTGCTTGGGTACTGCCCTTACTTGGACAAGCATCCCACTTATGATTAACCCCTATTGCAAGCATCCGCAACTACGACAGAAGTATTAAGGTAAACCTAACCAAAGCATGAAACATATGGATCCAAATCAGCCCCTTACGAAGCAACGAATAAACTAGGGTTTAAGCTTCTGTCACTCTAGCAACCCATCCTCTACTTATTAATTCCCAATGCCTCCCTCTAGGCCCAAACAATGGTGAAGTGTCATGTAGTCGACATTCACATGACACCACTAGAGGATGCCAACATACATCTCATAAAAATATCGAACGAATACCAAATTCACATGACTACTTATAGCAAGACTTCTCCCATGTCCTCAGGAACAAACGTAACTACTCACAAAGCATATTCATGTTCATAATCAGAGGGGTATTAATATGCATAATGGATCTGAACATATGATCTTCCACCAAGTAAACCAACTAGCATCAACTACAAGGAGTAATCAACACTACTAGCAACCCATAGGTACCAATCTGAGGTTTGGATACAAAGATTGGATACAAGAGATGAACTGGGGTTTGAGATGAGATGGTGCTGGTGAAGATGTTGATGGAGATTTACCCCCTACCGATGAGAGGATCATTGGTGATGACGATGGTGATGATCTCCCCCTCCCGGAGGGAAGTTTCCCCGGCAGAACAGCTCTGCCGGAGGCCTGGATTGGTTCCGCCAAGGTTCCGCCTCGTGGTGGCGGAGTTTCGTCCCGTGAGCTGGCTTATGATTTTTTTCTCGGACGAAAGACCTCATATAGCAGAAGATGCGCATCAGAAGGCCACCAGGGGGCCCACGAGGCAGGGGGCCCACCCAGGGGGTAGGGCGCGCCCCCAACCTCGTGGACGGTGGGTGGCCCCCCTCTGGTGCTTCTTTCACCCAATATTTTTTATATATTCTGAAACATGCTCCTGTGAAGTTTCAGGACTTTTGGAGATGTGTAGAATAGGTCTCTAATATTTGCTCCTTTTCCAGCCCAGAATTCTAGTTGCCGGCATTCCCCCTCTTCACACAAACCTTGTAAAATAAGAGAGAATATGAATAAGTATTGTGACATAATGTGTAATAATAGCCCATAATGCAATAAATATCGATATAAAAGCATGATGCAAAATGGACGTATCAACTCCCCCAAGCTTAGACGTCGCTTGTCCTCAAGCGAAAGCCGAAATCGAAAAATATGTCCACATGTTTAGAGGTAGAGGTGTCGATAAAATAAAATACAGACATGAGGGCATCATGATCATTATTAGAACAACAATATATATATTGTCATATGATCTCTTATGCTAAAGTAAAAATTCAATCACAATTTCAAGTATGAATCATAAACTTCATTGAGAAACAACAAACTCTAATCTCAGTCATTGAGGCAATTGCAATTTATCATAACATAGGAAGGAGTCAATATAAGAGCTTTTCAGCAAGTCCACATACTCAACCATCTTTTAGTCTTTCATAATTGCTAACACTCACGCGATATTTATGGTTATGAAGTTTTAATCAGACACACAGAAAGATAGGGGCATATAGTTTTGCCTCCCAACTTTTTACCTCAAGGGTAATGCCAATAATAATAGTTCATGAAAACTCACACCCAATTAGCTATATATATCACGATCTTTCCAACACATTGTGCTTGACAAAGGATAAAATGTAAAAAGGAAAGGTGAAGATCACCATGACTCTTATATAAGGTAGAGGCTAAAAGTAAAAGATAGGCCCTTCGCAGAGGGAAGCAGAGGTTGTCATGCACTTTTATGGTTGGATGCACAAAATCTTAATGCAAAAGAACGTCACTTTATATTGCCACTTGTGATATGGACCTTTATTATGCAGTCCGTCGCTTTTATTTCATCCACATCACAAGATCGTATAACGCTTATTTTCTCCGCACTAATAAATCATACATATTTAGAGAGCAATTTTTATTGCGTGCACTGATGACAACTTACTTGAAGGATCTTACTCAATCCATAGGTAGGTATGGTGGACTCTCATGGCAAAAACGGGTTTAGGGATATTTGGAAGCACAAGTAGTATCTCTACTTGGTGCAGAGAAATTGGCTAGCAAGCGAGGGAAAGGCAAGCTCAACATGTTGGATGATCCATGACAATATAATTTATCTTAGATGTAAGAAAACATAACCCATTACGTTGTCTTCCTTGTCCAACGTCAACTCTTTAACATATCATACTTTACTGAGTGCTCACAATTATAAAAGATGTCCAAGATAGTATATTTATATGTGAACCTCTCTTTCTTTATTACTTCCTATTAATTGCAACAATGACCAAAACTATGTTTGTCAACTCTCAACAACTTTTATTCATCATACTCTTATATGTGAAGTCATTACTCTCCATAAGATCCTTATGATCTCTTTATTTCTTTTTCTTTTATTTTATTCCCTCAAGATCATAGCAAAATAATCAAGCCCTTAACTCAACACTAATCTTTATTATATATAGCTCACGGACTCGATTACATAGGAAGATCATAAAGCAAGACTCACAACTAGATCATACTAAAACTTTATTCTACTAGATCAAGATATTATCAAAAGGATCAAACTAAGAAAAATGGTAAAGATAAAAGGTGTGATGGTGATACGATACCGGGGCACTCCCCCAAGCTTGGCAGTTGCCAAGGGGAGTGCCCATACCCATGTGATTATTTCTCCTTCTTTGTGGGTGGTGACGTGACATTCTTGGCGATGATGCCCCTCAGGATACGATTCTCTTCCACGAGCTTATTGACTTGCTGCTTGAGGTTCATTATTTCCTTACGGAGCTTGCCAGTGACGGCTAAAACTCCTTTCACCCAAGGATGTTGCATAGCTGCGGGAGAACAAGTAACACTCTTTTTCATATTTTCATAAGAAAGAAATCTAACATTGGAAGGGATGACTGAGTTTGGAATAGCTGAGCTCTGTAGTTCCCCCATCGTGAATCCTCCCCGGAAACGAGAAGTAACTTCTTGATCCTCCTCCATGGCATCTATCCTTTTCAAGTCAGCTTCCATCTCTTCCTCCATTGAGGGCCCAAAGTGATAGGCATCGCTGTTTGCCCCTGGACCTGGTGTCGGATGAGACACTCGACTCTCCCCGACTGACTCTTGAGAAGTCATCTTGCTCTAATTTGTGGCAGAAATAGCTCGAAACAAAGACAGGAGATATTTGCGTGATACAGAGGTCAAAACCTTCGGGAGATTATATATTGAATTTTTACCGACTAAAAGAATTATCGTGCAAGAAAACAGAGTCCGGAGAACACACAAGGTGCCCACGAGGCAGGGGGCACGCCCAGGGGGGTAGGGCGCGTCCTCCACCCTCGTGGAAGGCTCGTGTCCTTTCCGGTCTGCTTCTTATTTTTCTATTTTTGAAATATTCCAAAACGGAGAAAAAATGCCATTAGAACTGTTTTGGAGTTGGTTTACTTACCGTACCACATACCTATTCCTTTTCGGAGTCTGAAACATTCTGGAAAGTGTCCCTTGTGTATTCCTCCAGGGTTATGGTTTAAATAATATTAGTTTCAACATTTATGGGATTACCTGAGATATAATGTTTGGTTCTTTGACCGTTCACCCCCTTCGGATTTGTGCCTTCGAAGTTGTTGTTTTTTATGGCAACGGAACGGCAGACCTCCTCGATAACGTAAGGACCGTCCCATTTAGAGAGAAGTTTTCCTGCAAAAAAAATCTTAAACGAGAGTTGTATAGCAATACATAATCACCTACGTTAAACTCACGCTTTTGTATCCTTTTATCATGCCATCTTTTAACTTTTTCTTTAAATAGCTTGGCATTTTCATAGGCCTGGGTTCTCCATTCATCAAGTGAGCTAATGTCAAATAACCTCTTCTCACCAGCAAGTTTTAAGTCATACTTGAGCTCTTTAATGGCCCAATATGCCTTATGTTCTAATTCGAGAGGTAAGTGGCATGCTTTTCCATAAACCATTTTATACGGAGACATACCCATAGGATTTTTATATGCAGTTCTATAAGCCCATAATGCATCATCAAGTTTCTTGGACCAATTCTTTCTAGATCTATTAACAGTCTTTTGCAAAATTAATTTGAGCTCCCTATTACTCAATTCTACTTGACCACTAGACTGCGGGTGATATGGAGATGCAATTCTATGATTAACATCATACTTAGCAAGCATTTTATGAAATGCACCATGAATGAAATGTGAACCGCCATCAGTCATTAAATATCTTGGGACTCCAAACCTCGCAAAAATAACTTCCTTAAGCATCTTAATAGAGATGTTATGATCAGCACTACTAGTTGGAATAGCTTCTACCCACTTAGTAACATAATCAACAACAACTAAAATATGTGTATACCCATTGTTACGGCATATCTCTCTCAAGGTAGTTTTGGTGATTGATGACAACATGTTTGCAGACTAATCTTGTGCTTTGAATAATTCACAGATTCTCCCCTCGCACGAGACGCCTTCTTTCCCTCGGAGTGTATTTCAAGACGGTGTAGCTCTTTCATTTCTTTCTCGGTGGACTAGTTGCGTAGAGGGCACCGTACTATCAAGAGGGGGTCCGCTAGGGTTTTTCATGGGTGGAATCATCACGTACACATCAGCTTCTCACCCTTCGAGATTTTCCTGTCCATTGAAGAGATCTCTCCTCTCTTCCTTGTCCTGTATGGGTCTAAGCGGTAGTACCGTGCACCCAGCGGTAGTACTGCTGAGAAGCCACACGCGGCAGTACCGCTCCGCAGCGGTAGTACCGCCGTGGCTCCACAGCAGTAGTACCGCTAGGGGCCTGGAACCTCCGCCTGGTCCTCAGCTTCTTTAAGAGATCCCTTCTCCCTCTCTCTCTCACCCCAGCAGTAGTACCGCACTGCCTGAGGTACTACGGCCGAAGGGTCACAAGCGGCAGTACCGCTCCACAGCGGTACTACCGCCCTTGACCCCACTGCCGTAGTACCGTTGGGCAGTCTGGCTCCTACCGCCTCGATTTGAGAGATCTTTTTCTCGTGTCGGGTTTTGCGGCACTAGCCACGGTTGTAGTGGCGGTAGTACCGTTCCTAGAGCGGTAGTACCGCCCTACCACCGCGGTAGTACCGCAGTTGGAGCTTTTCCCTTCTAGTCTCCTCAGCGCGGCAGTACCACTGGCTGGCGCGGTAGTACCGCTGTCCTGGAGGTAGTACCGCTGTCCTGGCGGTAGTACCGCTGTCCTGGCGGTAGTACCGCCCCCTCTCAGCGGTAGTACCGCCCTGTGCGGGGCTGGTTGGTGGGGGGCAACGGGATTGTTGCCCCCACTATAAACGGGAGCCCCCTTTTTCCTTCTCACTTACCTCTTCCTCCCCCAAGCTCCATTTATTGCTCAAGCTCCATTAAATACTCCAAGCTTCATTTTGCCCGATCTATCTCCCTAGCCAATCAAACTTGTTGATTTGCTCGGGAGTGGTTGAGAAGGCTCCGATCTACACTTCCACCAAGGGATTTTCGATTCCCCCACTCATCCCTAGCGGATCTTGTTACTCTTGGGTGTTTGAGCACCCTAGACGGTTGAGGTCACCTCGGAGCCATATTCCATTATGGTGAAGCTTCGTGGTCTTGTTGGGAGCCTCCGATTAAGTTGTGGAGATTGCCCCAACCTTGTTTGTAAAGGTTCGGTCGCCGCCTTCAAGGGCACCAATAGTGGAATCACGGCATCTCGCATTGTGTGAGGGCGTGAGGAGAATACGGTGGCCCTAGTGGCTTCTTGGGGAGCATTGTGCCTCCACACCGCTCTAACGGAGACGTACTTCCCCTCAAAAGGAAGGAACTTCGGTAACACATCCTCGTCTTCACCGGATCCACTCTTGGTTATCTCTTACCTTTACTTGTGCAAGCTCTTTAGTGTTGGTTCCCTTGCTTGCTTGTATGCTTGTTGTTATTGCATCATATAGGTTGCTCACCTAGTTGCACATCTAGACAACCAACTTTGATGCAAAGTTTAATTTGGTAAAGAAAAGCTAAAAATTGGTAGTTGCCTATTCACCCCCCCTCTAGTCAACCATATCGATCCTTTCAATTGGTATCAGAGCTTCGTCTCTTTATTAAGGACTTTACCGTCCAAAGAGTATGGTTGATACTGTAGACGGTGTGGAGGAACACTCCGGTGAGAATCCGATCTCGTCTACGGGAGATGGGGGAATTTCGGTCTCTCGTGAGGAGTTCAATGTGGCCTTGGAGACATTGAAAACCTCCATGACCACCGAAGTTGAAAGCATGTTTACTAAATTTCTTTGAGGGGCTTAAACTATCCACCGCACCATTGAAAGTGGGTGATCCCGCCAACAAGGTGTCGGATGCTATGCCCGACAAGGGGGAAGCTAGTAGTGAAAAGGCTCCTTCTTCTAGTGGCAAGAATGGCACCGGCATCTTTGCCCATGTGGAACCACCACTTGTTTATGGCGGACCGGTTCCTTCCACTCATTTGAATCATGCCGGTCCTCCCCCCAAGATTGTGAAAAATGAGGATTTTGATTCCTGGGTTTACCGCTTTAAACGTCATTTAAATCATGTGAACACTAATCTTTAGAGAAAGATTATGATCATGCCCTCGTTGTTTCTCATGTGCTAAATTCCGAGAAGGCCAAACTCGGGGTTGATCTTGCTAGACTCAAAGAGGAGTTTGATATACTTGACAAGGCCCACAAGGCCTTGAAGGGTATGCACGCTAGTCTCAAGGAGTCTCATGATCAACTCCAAGTGAAGCTAACTAAGGAGAAAGCAACTTTTCCTCACATGGTTTTAATTGATAATGCAAATGCTACTAACCCGTGTTGTGAGCATATACATCTTGTTGAGGAAAATGCTAAGTTGAAGGAGCAACTTCAGAGAGGTCTTGCGACTTGCATACAAGGCAAGAAGAACCTCAACGATCTCTTGATCAACCAAAAGGGAGGTGTGGCCAAGGAAGGGGTTGGGTACGTCCCCGACTCCAAGAACAAGAATAAGAATGACAAGACCAAACGACCTCCCCTCATGCAAACCTTTGTGAGGGAGGGAGAGAGTGTCCCCGAGGAGAAGAAGAAGAACAAAGTCAAGAAGGGCAATGTCACCTCTCCCAACAAAGCCGGCGATTTTAATCCTTCTTATGTGTTATGACGTGCTAGTGATGGGCATGTTTATGCCAAATTTGTTGGTTCTCTTCATGAGTGCATTGAATGGTCTATTTGGGTTCCTAAGACCCTTGTTACTAACATCAAAGGACCCATTACAAAATGGGTACCTAAAACCAAGCATTGATCTCTTGTAGGTGTTTGCTTCCGGTGGTGGATCATGGTTGCTCGATAGCGGAGCTACAAATCATATGACCGGAAGCAAGGACTTGGTGGTGGACGTGCACAAAGTTCCATCTATGCCCACCAATGTCGAGTGGGGTGACGCCTCATCCTCTAAGGTATTGGGACTTGGCAAGGTGGTCATCTCTCATGATCTCACGATCGAGAAGGTCATGCTTGTTGAGTCCCTTGCATACAATTTACTTTCCGTTCGTCAACTTGCAATCATGGGCTTTGCCACTTTCTTTGACATCGATACCTTGGCCCTCTTGTGGAGCAAGGCTCTTAAAGTAGCTTTTGTTGGGCATGTCGAGAATGGTCTATATGTGATTAACTTTTTGGAGCGACCCACTAAGACCACGACATGCCTAATGGCTAAAGTTGATGTGGGATGGCTTTGGCATCGCCGTTTAGCCCATGTCAATATGACATCTTTGCAAAGTCTTCTCAAGGGGGACCATGTCCGTGGACTAACGAATGTTAGTTTTGTTAAAGATCGTGCTTGCAGTGCCTGTATCGAAGGAAAGCTACATGAGAAGGCTCACCCTCCCACGACTATCATTTATTCAAAGTGGCCCTTGGAGCTCCTTCACATGGATCTTTTTGGGCCCCCATCCTTCGATAGTCTTGGAGGTAGAAAGTATTGCTTGGTGATTGTGGATGACTACTCAAGGTACACATGGGTGTATTTCTTCAAGAGGAAGAGCGAGACCCAACAAACCGTCATTGACTTTGCAAATGAAGCACAACGTCAACACAATGCAAAGATCTTGACAATAAGAAGTGACAACAGCACCGAGTTCAAGAACTACACCTTGGATGAATTTCTTAGTGATGAGGGAATCAAGCATCAATATTCTGCACCATACACCCCTCAACAAAATGGTGTTGCGGAGAGGAAGAACTGGACGTTGATGGATGCGGCAAGGACCATGATGGCAGAGTTCAAGTCTCCGTACAACTTTTGGGCCGAAGCCATCAACACCGCGTGTCATGCATCCAATCGTCTCTACCTCCGCAAGGGCTTGAACAAGACTCCATATGAGATACTCACCGGTAACAAGCCCAACCTCAAGTACTTCCGGGTATTCGGGTGTAAGTGTTTCATTCTCAAGAAAGGTGTTCGGTTGTCTAAATTTGAGGCTAGAGCTTATGAGGGCATATTTGTTGGTTATGCTACAAACTCTCATGCTTACCGTGTCCTCAATAAATCCACGGGACTTATTGAGGAGACGTGTAACGTGGAGTTTGATGAGAATAACGGCTCCCAAGTGGAGCAAAGTGGCACTTGTGATGTAGGTGATGAAATTCCTCCTCAAGCCATAAGAAGAATGGGTGTTGGTTTCTTCCTACCCATTGAGGAACCCCTTGTGGCCGAAGGAGAAGGACAATGCTCCACTCAAGTGGATCCATCACCAACCCAAGGTCCACACGCTTCCGAAGAACAAAGTGAAGGCCCTCAACCTCATGAACAAGACCAAGGGCAAGATCATACTCAAGGCGGTGTTGACACACCATGTGATGCCCAAGGTCAAGATCTCTCCCCCGAGCAAGTTCAAGACCAAGAACAAGTTCATGACGACGCTCAAGATGATCAAGTAACCGCTCCTCAACTCACCATCGAGGAGGAATTAGAGCGTCGTGCCGCCAAGGTTGCTTCCAAGCTCTCCACCAAGGATCATCTCATGACGAATGTGCTTGGAAGCTTAAGAAAGGGGGTAAGAACTCGTAGACAATTAGCAAATTATTGTGAGCATCACGCGTTTGTCTCTTGTGTGGAACCCCACAAGGTCTATGAGGCGCTAGAAGATCCGGATTGGCTCAATGCCATGCACGAAGAACTCAACAACTTCGAGCGCAAAAAAGTGTGGAGATTGGTGCCAAGGCCAACGGGGAACCACAATGTCATTGGAACCAAGTGGATATTCAAGAACAAGCAAGATGCCCTTGGGATTATCATTCGCAACAAGGCTCGTTTGGTAGCACAAGGCTACTCCCAAGTCGAGGTTCGAGATGTCCTCCATGGGAGAGTTGAAGTTCTTTCTAGGGTTCGAAGTGAAGCAAAGAAGAGAAGGAACCTTCGTCAATCAATCCAAATACACTCAAGACATGCTCAAGAGATTCAAGCTAAGTGACGTCAAGCCGGCTTCCACTCCAATGCCCACCAAGTGCTAACTTGACTTAGATCCCAATGGTAAAGTGGTGGATCAAAAGGTATATTGTTCCATGATTGGATCCTTGCTTTACCTTTGTGCATCTAGACCGGACATCATGTTGAGTGTGGGTATTTGTGCACTGTTTCAAGCCGCACCTAAGGAAAGTCACTATGTGGCAGTCAAACGAATCTTTTGATATTTGGCTCATACCCCAAACTTTGGCTTATGGTACCCAAGAGGATCAAACTTCAAGCTTGTAGGTTACTCGGATTCCGATTGGGTGGGAGACAAAGTGGATAGGAAGTACACCTCCGGAGGGTGCCAATTCCTTGGTTGCTCTCTGGTAAGTTGGTCTTCCAAAAAGCAAAGTTGTGTGTCTCTCTCGTCCACTGAGGCAGAGTATGTTGCCGCCGGTAGTTGTTGTGCACAACTTCTATGGATGAGGCAAACTTTAAAGGATTACGGTGTCACTTGTGACAAAGTGCCTCTTTGGTGTGACAATGAAAGTGCCATCAAGATTTCTCTCAACCCAGTGCAACACTTCAAGACGAAGCATATTGAGATTCGGTATCACTTCATCCGGGATCACATTAGGCGAGGAGAGATCAAGCTCAACTATGTCAACACTAATGACAACCTTGCAGATATTTTCACGAAGCCCTTGGATGAAGCAAGATTTCGCGAGTTAAGGCATGAGCTAAATATCATTGATTCAAGCAATGTGGCTTGAACCCGTGCACAACCTACCACGCTCAATTTGTTGTCTAGTTTAGGTGTAGGCATGGACATAGGGGGAGTGTTGTTCTCTCAATGAACTCTCCCTCCCCCCATTATGCATAAATTGATCAAGTCTTTCACTTTAGCCATTGTTGATGGCACTTGTGCTTAAAAGACGAGTTTTGGTCATGGGCCCAAGGTTAAAATCTTCGCGGTGCCATACCTTTTGACTCAAACATAGGTGGCCTCGGCCACCGCCCTCTTGTGAAGAGGTGTGTCTTGGTCGTTTGCCGTTGTATTTGCCGTTTTTGTCGTTTCGTCGAGCTAAAGCCGTGTCTGTTTAGTTGTCGTGGCATGCTGGGCAGTACTACCACTGGTGGTGCGCGGTACTACCGTCCCCAGCACGGTACTACCGCTGGGGGACGAGAACAAGGGGTTAAGTCGGGGGCAGGGGGAGGTTTCTTCTCCCCCATACCCATTCACTTCCACTCGCCGCGGGAGGGCTCCGGTGGATCTCCGTCTCCGGGGCGTCCCTCTCCATTTCCTTTGGTGGAGTCGATCCCCACCTCGTCCTCTTGCCATGGATGCCGGTATTGCCCCTGTTCCTTCTTTCGTTTTGTCTCTTTTTCAGTTCTTGTTTCTTAGGGGCAATGGTGGTTGCATCTCTAGATTTTTGGCTAAATCTAGGCTTGAGTTGGTTGGAGAAGGCAACTAGACTATCTAGATTAGAGTTTGGTAGGATTATTTTTGAATTTGGTAGGCCGGTAGTGCCGGATCTGACCACGGTAGTAGGAAACCGCTGTTTCACCGCCTCGTGCTAGGAAACTACTGTTTATCTGCCTCAAGCAGTACTACCGCTCCCTTTGGAGCGGTACTACCGCTTGGGGCGGTACTACCACGGACAGGTCATGGTACTACTGCTGTATGCCAATTTCCATCATTTTCCTACCTCACCTTGATCTTTTTGTTGTGTTTGTTCGCTTTTGCTCATTCTTTCTGGTTGTTTTGCGTATTCTTGTGTTTGGCTCCAGGTGATGACCCTTCCGAGCAGCAAGGTCACCGTATCAACCCTTGGCGTGCCACATCAAAATGCTACCGTACCTCTGAGCCTGCCGGTGGTTCCTCGAGCACCCAACCGCCTCCAGCAAGTGCATCTGCAAGTGTTCCTCCACCTCCTCAGCAATCGAAGCGGGCCGCCCAGAAACCCAAAGGGAAGACCATGACTGAGATGACCAACAAGGAGTATTGGGAGAAGCGTCGAGGCAACCCCTATGCGGTGGCCCAAGAACCCAATTTGGTCAACCGCCCGTTCTGGAACCGTTTTCAGTTTGCCATCTACTTTGATGTGATCAAGGCCAAGAAGAATCTTTTTTGTTGATGTTCGCTCCATTGATACTGATGCTATGGAGAAGGACCCAGAGTACTATGGTGAAGCTCTTCAGATGTGCACTCAGCTGAACATTCTCAGGATCATGCAATTCAACAAGGATTTTGATGCGGATTTGGTAGCTCAATTCTATGCCACCATCCACGATGTCGACAGGACTCTGACATGGATGACCAATGGCAAGCTGCTTTCTGTCAAGTGGAAGGCTTTCATGGAGTTACTTGATGTGGTGGATACCGGGCTTGAGACTCCTGTCGGTTTCCGTCCTCACCGCAATGCTACATCCACCCACAAGCAAGCCCTCTGGCCCTACTGCAGTATGAAGGTTCACCCAGTAACTGAGAAGAAGACCTATGAGCTGTCTCCGTATCTGGACATTCTTCATCGCATATTCCGTGAGACTCTCTTCCCTTGGATTGGGAATCTGGATATGGTCCACTCTTACCTCGTGGACATGCTCCTTTTCTGTCAGCATGAGAAGGAAGCAAGCACTAGAGAGAGCCTAGATATCTCTCATGTCATGTGGTGTGAACTTCTATCTGCCGTGTCTGAGCGCAAGTGTCCTATCTATGGTCCATTCATCATGAGGCTCATTGAGAGGGCCTGGGCACAGACTTATCCCAGAGTGCTGCTAGAGACTAGAGACTTGGTTTCTCATGAGATCAAGCGTCTGAGGAAGAAGGACAACTGGACAGCGCCACACAGGGGGTCCATCCGCTACTGCTCCCACAGGGGGTCTGTCTGCTGCTGCTGCTGCTGCTGCCGTGGGGACCGAGGGTGAGGCTGCTACTGATGCTCATGAGGAGGACTTTGGCCCCACTAGTGCAGAACCGTCGTGGGCACAGAAACTTAAGCGCAAGATGAAGAAGCTTTTCTGCATGGAGTCTCATGGTCAGTACATGACTCATGTGGCGGAGAAGCATGCCAGGACGCGCCACAAGGAGCTCATGCGTCAGATGGGAGCAACAGTTGCCAGTGGGTCTGAGGGTCAGATCACTATAGGGGAGGACTGGATTCATCAGAATTGCCACTGGACCGACTTCGATGCCGAGCAGTTTTCGACCCACGATGAAGATGCAGAGATGTGATGTTCGAGCTCTTCCACCTCCCATCACCTGGAGTTGTAGTGTCACTCTATGCCCTTTTTGGTGTCTCGCTGCCAAAGGGGGAGAGAGTGTAGGGACTTGCTTCTTGTGTCGTGTTTGAGTCGTCTTGTGGTTTGTTTGAGTCATCTTGTGGTTTCTTGCGTGTTTCTTTTGGTTTGGTTTGGTGTGAGACCTAAGTTCTAGACATATGGTGTGAGACATATGCTCCCTATCGCTACCTTATTACTTATGTCATTTCAGAGTACTGTAGTTTATTATGATATGCATGCTTGTCCTGTCTATTCACTTCTCTCATATATCCTGTGCTTAGTATTGTTGGACTATAAAATATAGGGGGAGTGTTGATCCAAATGTGTGTGTCGTGCCATCTCTAGGTGCACACATTCTGGGGGAGCCCGTCTATATTTTGTAGTTCTTAGTTTTCTTCGTTTCATTTCTTTTCCTTCCGCAAATCCCTAGTTGTCATCAATCCACCAAAAAGGGGGAGATTGTTACGGCATATCTCTCTCAAGGTAGTTTTGGTGATTGATGACAACATGTTTGCGGACTAATCTTGTGCTTTGAATAATTCACAGATTCTCCCCTGGCACGAGACGCCTTCTTTCCCTCGGAGTGTATTTCAAGACGGTGTAGCTCTTTCATTTCTTTCTCGGTGGACTAGTTGCGTAGAGGGCACCGTACTATCAAGAGGGGGTCCGCTGGGGTTTTGCATGGGTGGAATCATCACGTACACATCAGCTTCTCACCCTCCGAGCTTTTCCTGTCCATTGAAGAGATCTCTCCTCTCTTCCTTGCCCTGTCTGGGTCTAAGCGGCAGTACCGTGCACCCAGCGGTAGTACCGCTGAGAGCCACAGGCGGCAGTACCGCTCCGCAGCGGTAGTACCGCCGTGGCTCCACAGCAGTAGTACCGCTGGGGGCCTGGCACCTCCGCCTGGTCCTCAGCTTCTTTAAGAGATCCCTTCTCCCTCTCTCTCTCACCCCAGCGGTAGTACCGCACTGCCTGCGGTACTACGGCCGAAGGGTCACAAGCGGCAGTACCGCTCCACAGCGGTACTACCGCCCTTGACCCCACTGCCGTAGTATCGTTGGGAAGTCTGGCTCCTAGCACCTCGATTTGAGAGATCTTTTTCTCGTGTCGGGTTTTGCGGCACTAGTCACGGTTGTAGTGGCGGTAGTACCGTTCCTGGAGCGGTAGTACCGCCGTACCACTGCGGTAGTACCGTAGTTGGAGCTTTTCCCTTCTAGTCTCCTCAGCGCGGCAGTACCGCTGGCTCGCGCGGTAGTACCGCTGTCCTGGCGGTAGTACCGCTGTCCTGGCGGTAGTACCGCCCCCTCTCAGCGGTAGTACCGCCCTGTGCGGGGCTGGTTGGTGGGGGGCAACGGGATTGTTGCCCCCACTATAAAAGGGAGCCCCCTTCTTCCTTCTCACTTACCTCTTCCTCCCCAAGCTGCATTTATTGCTCAAGCTCCATTAAATACTCCAAGCTTCATTTTGCCCGATCTATCTCCCTAGCCAATCAAACTTGTTGATTTGCTCGGGAGTGATTGAGAAGGCTCCGATCTACACTTCCACCAAGGGATTTTCGATTCCCCCACTCATCCCTAGCAGATCTTGTTACTCTTGGGTGTTTGAGCACCCTAGACGGTTGAGGTCACCTCGGAGCCATATTCCATTGTGGTGAAGCTTCGTGGTCTTGTTGGGAGCCTCCGATTAAGTTGTGGAGATTGCCCCAACCTTGTTTGTAAAGGTTCGGTCGCCGCCTTCAAGGGCACCAATAGTGGAATCACGGCATCTCGCATTGTGTGAGGGCGTGAGGAGAATATGGTGGCCCTAGTGGCTTGTTGGGGAGCATTGTGCCTCCACACCGCTCCAACGGAGATGTACTTCCCCTCAAAAGGAAGGAACTTCGGTAACACATCCTCGTCTTCACCGGATCCACTCTTGGTTATCTCTTACCTTTACTTGTGCAAGCTCTTTAGTGTTGGTTCCCTTGCTTGCTTGTATGCTTGTTGTTATTGCATCATATAGGTTGCTCACCTAGTTGCACATCTAGACAACCAACTTTGATGCAAAGTTTAATTTGGTAAAGAAAAGCTAAAAATTGGTAGTTGCCTATTCACCCCCCCCCCCCTCTAGTCAACCATATCGATCCTTTCACCCATTAGAGGAAGGAAAAGGTCCCATATAATCAAAGCCCCAAACATCAAATGGTTCAATAACAAGTGAATAATTCATAGGCATTTCGTGACGTCTACTAATATTACCAATTCTTTGACATTCATCACAAGACAAGACAAACTTACGGGCATCCTTGAAGAGAGTAGGCCAATAAAAACCGAATTGCAATACCTTATGTGCAGTTCTATCTCCAGCATGGTGTCCTCCATAAGCTTCGGAGTGACACTTGCGTAGGATCTGTTCCTGTTCATGCTCAGGTACACAACGTCTAATAACACCATCTACTCCTTCTTTATAAAGGTGTGGGTCATTCCAAAAGTAATGTCTTAAATCATAGAAGAACTTTTTCTTTCGCTGGTATGTGAAACTAGGTGGTATAAATTTAGCAACAATGTAATTAGCATAATTAGCATACCATGGAGCAGTGCGAGAAGCATTTATGACAGCTAATTGTTCATCAGGAAAGCTATCGTCAATAGGTAGTGCGTCATCAAGAACATTCTCTAACCTAGACAAGTTGTCTACAACGGAATTCTTAGCTCCCTTTCTATCAATAATATGCAAATCAAATTCTTGTAGCAAGAGAACCCATCTAATAATTCTAGGTTTAGCATCTTTCTTTTCCATAAGATATTTAATAGCGGCATGATCAGTGTGAATAGTTACTTTAGAATCAACAATATAAGGTCTGAACTTATCACAAGCAAATACAACTGCTAAAAATTCCTTCTCAGTAGTAGCATAATTTCTCTGGGCATTATCCAGAGTTTTACTAGCATATTGAATAACATGTAATTTTTTATCAACTCTTTGTCCTAGAACAACACCTACAGCATAGTCACTAGCATCACACATGATTTCAAAGGGTAAATTCCAATCAGGTGGCTGAACAATAGGTGCAGAAATCAAGGCTTTCTTAAGTATTTCAAATGCTTCTACACAATCATCATAAAAAACAAAAGGAATATCTTCTTGTAATAGGTTAGTCAGAGGTCGAGAAATTTTAGAGAAGTCCTTAAAGAACCTCCTATAAAAACCGGTATGACCCAGGAAGCTTCTTATACCTTTGATATCCTCGGGACACGGCATCTTTTCAATAGCATCAACTTTAGCTTTGTCAACTTCAATACCTCTTTCAGAAATTGTATGCCCCAAGACAATACCTTCATTAACCACAAAGTGGCACTTCTCCCAATTCAAGACAAGGTTAGTTTCTTCACATCTGTGCAAAACTCGATCAAGGTTGCTCAAGCAATCATCAAAAGAGGATCCATAAACAGAGAAAGCATCCATGAAAACTTCACAAATCTTTTCACAAAAGTCAAAGAATATAGCCATAATGCATCTTTGAAAGGTAGCAGGTGCATTACATAAACCAAAAGGCATACATCTATAAGCAAAGGTAATGAAAGGGCAAGTAAAAGTAGTCTTTTCTTGATCATTAGCTGACACAGATATTTGAGAGAAACCAGAGTAACCATCTAGAAAGCAAAAATGTGTATGTTTGGATAATCTTTCTAGCATTTGATCAATGAAAGGCAAAGGATAATGATCTTTTTAGTAGCTTTACTTAATTTGCGGAAATCAATTACTATCCTATAACCTGTATTAATTCTTTGTGGAATCAATTCATCTTTATCATTAGGAACGACGGTAATACCTCCCTTATTAGGGACACAGTGGACAGGGCTTACCACTGACTATCAGCAACGGGATAAATTATACCTACTTCAAGGAGCTTCAATATTTCCTTTCTTACCACTTCTTTCATCTTAGGATTTAGCCGTCGTTGGTGAACAATAACTGGTTTGGCGTCTTTCTCCAAATTTATTTTGTGTTGCCATAGAGTGGGACTAATGCCCTTAAGATCATCAAGAGTATATCCAATAGCAGCACGGTGCTTCTTCAGAGTTTTCAATAATCTCTCTTCTTTATGCTATGAAAGGTTAGCACTAATAATAACAGGATATATCTTCTTTTCATCAAGATAAGCATATTTAAGAGTATCAGACAATGGTTTAAGCTCAAACACGGGATCACCCTTGGGTGGAGGAGGATCCCCTAGAATTTCAACAGGCAAGTTGTGTTTCAGAATAGGCCCCTGTTTAAACAATACTTCATATATTTCCCTTCTTTCATTCATAAACATATCATTTTCATGGTCTAGCAAATATTGTTCTAAAGGATCAGTAGGAGGCACGGCAATAGAAGCAAGACCAATAATTTCATCTTTACTAGGCAATTCCTCATCACGGGGTTGTCTACTAAATTTGGCAAAATTAAACTCATGAGACATACCCCCTAAACCAATAGAAACAATATCCTTATTGAAGTCTATCTTAGCATTAACAATATTCAAGAAGGGTTTACCAAATATAATGGGACAAAAGTCATCTTGTGGGGAACCAAGAACAAGAAAATCAGCAGGATATTTAACTTTCCCACACAAGACTTCAACATCTCTAACAATCCCAACTGGTGAAATAGTATCTCTATTGGCAAGCTTAATTGTAACATCAATCTCTTCTATCTCAGCAGGTGCAATATCATGCATAATTTCTTTGTATATGGAATGAGGTATTGCACTTTCACTAGCACCCATATCACATAAGCCATGATAACAATGATCTCTTATTTTAACAGAAATAACAGGCATGCCCACAACAGGTCTATGTTTAGTTTTAGCATCGGGTCTAGCAATTCTAGCAGCTTCACTGCAGAAGTAAATAACATCCCCATCAATATTATCGGCCAAGAGATCTTTAACCATAGCAATTTTAGGTTCAACTTTAATTTTCTCAAGGGGTTTAGGTGTTTTAATATTACTTTTGTTGACTACAGTTGAAGCTTTAGCATGATTCTTTATTCTAACAGGGAAAGGTGGTTTCTCAAAATAAGCAGTAGGAACAACAGGATCATTGTAAGTGATAGTCTTTTCTTCAACTTTAATAGGTGCAACTACTTTTACTTCATTGGGAGGATTATATTTAAACCACTTCTCCTTAGGGAGATCAACATGTGTGACAAAGGATTCACAAAAAAGCTACTATCTTAGAGTCAAGTCCATATTTAGTGCTAAATTCACGGAAAGCATCGATATCCATAAAAGATTTAACACAATCAAACTTAGGTGTTATACCTGACTCCTTACCTTCGTCGAGGTCCCAATCTTCGGAGTTGCGTTTAATTCTTTCCAATAAATCCCATTTGAATTCAGTAGTCTTCATCATAAAATATCCAGTACAAGAAGTATCGAGCATGGAGCGATTACTGAGAGAAAGCCGAGCATAAATTTTTTGAATAATCATTTCTATTGAGAGCTCATGATTGGGGCATGAATATAACATTGACTTAAGCCTCCCCAAGCTTGAGCGATGCTTTCTCCTTTGCGAGGCCAAAAATTATATATATAATTACGATCACGATGAACAAGATGCATAGGTTAAAACTTCTGATGAAATTCCAATTTTAATCGCTTGTAGTCCCATGATCCCATATCATCACATAGCCTATACCATGTCAATGCCTCTCCCTTAAAAGATAAAGGGAAGACCTTCTTCTTGACAACATCATCGAGCATACCTGCAAGCTTAAATAATCCACAAACTTCATCCACATAGATTAAGTGTAAATCAGGATGCAATGTTCCATCTCCTGTAAAAGGATTAGCTAGCAGTTTCTCTACCATACCCGAAGGAATTTCAAAGTAAACATTTTTAGTAGATTCAGTAGGTTGAGGAGCAACTCTTTGCTCTACTGGTCGGGGTGAAGATACCCCGAACAAGCCCCTCAAAGAATTATGTTCCATAGTAACAAGTGATAGTAAATTTCAACACACTATATAAATTTTTCCTTACCAAATTCCACCTACCAAAGGCGCTTCACTCCCCAGCAACGGCGCCAGAAAGAGTCTTGATGAACCACAAGTGTAGGGGATCTATCGTAGCCTTTTAGATAAGTAAGAGTGTCGAACCCAACGAGGAGCAGAAGGAAATGATAAGCAGTTTTCAGTAAGGTATTCTCTGCAAGCACTAAAATTATCGGTAGCATATAGTTTTGTGATAAGGTAATTTGTAACAAGTAGCAAGTAATAAAAGTAAATAAGGTGCAGCAAGATGGCCCAATCCTTTTTGTAGCAAAGGACAAGCCTGGACAAACTCTTACATGAAGGAAAGCGCTCCCGAGGACACATGGGAATTGTCGTCAAGCTAGTTTTCATCTCGTTCATATGATTCACGTTCGGTACTTTGATAATTTGATATGTGGGTGGACCAGTGCTTGGGTACTGCCCTTACTTGGAGAAGTATCCCACTTATGATTAACCCCTATTGCAAGCATCCGCAACTACAACAGAAGTATTAAGGTAAACCTAACCATAGCATGAAACATATGGATCCAAATCAGCCCCTTACGAAGCAATGCATAAACTAGGGTTTAAGCTTCTGTCAATCTAGCAACCCATCATCTACTTATTACTTCCCAATGCCTCCCACTAGGCCCAAACAATGGTGAAGTGTCGTGTAGTCGACGTTCACATGACACCACTAGAGGGATGAAAACATACATCGCATCAAAATATCGAACGAATACCAAATTTACATGACTACTTATAGCAAGACTTCTCCCATGTCCTCAGGAACAAACGTAACTACTCACAAAGCATATTCATGATCATAATCAGAGGAGTATTAATATGCATAATGGACCTGAACATATGATCTTCCACCAAGTAAACCAACTAGCATCAACTAAAAGGAGTAATGAACACTACTAGCAACCCATAGGTACCAATCTGAGGTTTGGATACAAAGATTGGATACAAGAGATGAACTGGGGTTTGAGATGAGATGGTGCTGGTGAAGATGTTCATGGAGATTGACCCCCTCTCGATGAGAGGATCGTTGGTGATGATCTCCCCCTCCCGGGGGGGAGTTTCCCCAGCAGAACAACTCCGTCGGAGCCCTAGATTGGTTCCGCCTCGTGGCAGCGGAGTTTCATCATGTGAGCTTGCTAATGATTTTTCTCTTGGATGAAAGACCTCATATAGCAGAAGATGGGCATCAGAGGGCCACCAGGGGGCCCACGAGGCAGGGCGCGCGCGCCCAGGGGGGTAGGGCGCGCTCCCACCCTCGTGGACGGTGGGTGGCCCCCCCTCTGGTACTTCTTTCACCCAGTATTTTTTATATATTCTGAAACATGCTCCCGTGAAGTTTCAGGACTTTTGGAGGTGTGCAGAATAGGTCTCTAATATTTGCTCCTTTTCCAGCCTAGAATTCCAGCTGCCGGCATTCCCCCTCTTCATGCAAACCTTGTAAAATAAGAGAGAATAGGCATACGTATTGTGACATAATATGTAATAACAGCCCATAATGCAATAAGTATTGATATAAAAGCATGATGTAAAATGGACGTATCACCTTGCGCTTACCATTGCCTCCCTGGTTATACTGCTGCTGAGGGAGTCCTAGACTAAGGGGTCCTCGCACGTCCGGCCTGTTAGCCATGGGTCGGACTGATGTGCTATGAAGATACGAAGACCGAAGACTGCACCCATTTCCGGATGGGACTCTCCTTGGCGTGGAAGGAAAGCTTGGCGACCAAATATGTAGATTCCCTTCTTTGTAACCGACCTTGTGTAACCCTAGATCCTTCCGGTGTATATATAAACCGAAGGACTTAGTTCGGATAGGAGAGATATTCATTATCATAGCCATACAAGCTAGACCTCTAGGGTTTAGCCATTACGATCTCGAGGTGGATCAACTCTTGTAATACTCATATTCATCAATATCAATCAAGTAGGACGTAGGGTATTACCTCCATAAAGAGGGCCCGAACCTGGGTAAACATCGTGTTCCTTGTCTCCTGTTACCATCGACCTCAGACGCATAGTTCGGGACCCCCTACCCGAGATCCGCCAGTTTTGACACCGACATTGGTGCTTTCATTGAGAGTTCCACTGTGCTGTCGCCAAAAGGTTTGATGGCCCCTTTAATCTTCAATAATGACATTGTCCAAGGAGAAACTTTCCTCCCTGGATAGATCTTCGTCTTCGGTGGCTTCGCGCTGTGGGCCAACTCGTTTGGCCATCTGGAGCAGATCGAAAGCTGCGCCCCTGGCCATTAGGTCAGATTTGGGAGCTTGAACTACGTTGCGGACGCCCGTGGAGACTTGGTCTTCGCCGGATTCGAGACCGTGGTAGCCGCTCCCGGTCACCCGATGATCATGACCTAAATATGTCATTAGGCTGCATCCAGGAGATTGCTCCTGTAACCACTCTGGCCCTAGATCCGGAGCAAGCTGTGCCATCCAAGGACGGGAGGATCAGCCCCACCATGGAGGCCACATATTCCACGGCGTTGGAGCCGCACATAGACTTAACCTCTCATGACGTCTTTGTCAGCGGAACTCCGGACTCATCTCCGGCCGTAAGTTCCGAACCACGTGAGCCCACGGATGCTGAGCTTGATCATTTATCGATCTTCGAATTCAGCGCCGCAGACATCTTCCAGCACTCGCCTTTGGGTGATGTGCTAATATCATTAAAGAACCTGTCCTTGGCAGAGGACTCAGAGCCGAACTATATCCGGCTCGAACCAGGGGCTGACAGTGGAGAATTTTGCTTCCCACCCGCCACCCACTTCATAGCCATGGTCGAGGATTCGACTGATACACTTGATTACGACTCTGAGGACATTAAAGGTATGGACGACGATGCCGAAGACAACGAAGACCCCGTTGATACAGCTAATGAACAAGATGAACAGGAAGATGGGCAGGTTAGCCCTGGTAAACAGGCCATGCATGAAGATTCGGAGGACGACAATTACCTTCCGCTCTCTGAGGATGAGGTGAGCCTCGGCACCGAGGATTTCATCATGCCTGAGGAACCTCTTGAGCAGGAGCGCTTCAAGCGCCAACTAATAGCCACTGCAAGGAGCCTGAAAAAGAAGTAGCAGCAGCTTCAAGCTAACCAAGATCTTCCCAATGATAGATGGACCGAAGTCCTAGCAGCCGAAGAATACGACCTTATTGGCCCAACCAAAAGCTACCCGAAGCGTAGATTGCTACCCCAGGGCGCTCAAGCCCGTGCCATCATCGCACAAGGCGGCATGTCGACCACAACTTGGTCCGAGTAAAGCGGCAACTCAAGCCGAACACCAGACCACCCCACCTTGCCGTAAAGGCAAGAACAAAACAGCTCGGGGTTGTGCATACGACCTTTAATAGGACTTGGGTAGTAGAGCAGGACACTCAAGAGCGATCTACGAATCGCGAGGACATACCTCGACACGCGACGACGGCCACCTCTTCGGACGTGACAAACCTAGCCACGCCCGGGCCGAAAACCGCAAATGGACTCCATCGGAGGTACGTCGTAGTGTGGCCCAACATAGAGGCGCCACACACCCTCTTTGCTTCACAGACGAAGTAATGGAGCATGAATTCCCAGACGGGTTCAAACCTATATATATCAAATCATACGATGGAACAATGGATCCCATGGTATGGATCGAGGATTTCCTCCTCCATATCCACATGGCCCGCGGAGACAACCTTCATGCCATCAAATACCTACCACTAAAACTCAAAGGACCAGCTCGGTACTAGTTAAACAGTCTGCCGGAAAATTCTATTGGCATCTGGGAAGATTTAGAAGACGCCTTTCGCGACAACTTCCAAGGAACATATGTTCGGACACCGGACACCGATGACTTAAGTCACATTGTCCAGCAGCCCGGAGAGTCAGCCAGGAAGCTCTGGACTAGGTTCTTAGTTAAAAAGAACCAAATCGTCGACTGTCCGGACGTGGAAGCCCTTGCGGCCTTTAAAGACAGTGTTCGGGATGAATGGCTTGCATGCCACCTCGGTCAAGAAGGACCTAGATCCATGACAGCCCTTACCGCTCTAATGACCCGCTTTTGCGCGGGAGAAGACAGCTGGCTCGCTCGCAGAAGCAATAGAGCCAATGACTCAGGCACTTCCGAAATCTGAGACGACAATGGCAAGCCATGACGAAGCAAACACAAGAGTCACAATGATAATGAAAGATCACGCGACACATTGGTCAACGCCGGATTCAGCAATCCCAAGCCCAGTCAACGAAAAAAGCCATTCAAGGCGAACAGAGATGGACCATCCAACCTAGACAGGATACTGGACCAACCCTGCCAGATTCACGGCCACCCCAATAAACCAGCTAATCATACCAATAGAAGCTGTTGGGTCCTCAAGCAGGCCGGCAAGCTCAACGCCGAACACAAGGGAAGGGGGGCGCCAGGCAATAGGGACGACGGAGTGGTTCACCAGCCAAATGCCGGGGGTCAGAAGAAATTCCCCCCCCCCCCCAAAGATCAATCAAATCCGGAGCAGAAATAGCAGTTCGGCTTCCGTTGCCCATCTCATATACCCATTAAAACTATACTGCGCATACACAACTACGCACTTAAGATACCATGGGCATTGGCGGAAGCATAACACGGACAAGTCTGCAAGCACTCCGGTAACATTTTTATCTACTTTCCTTTTTCTTTCTTCATCATCTCCTAAAAACAGGTGGCGCAAAGGAGAAACATCTAAGGCCAACTCCATCGGAGTTCAGATCTGTACACTTACCTACAGGGCTACTTCCTTCAAGGATTCCCCTCACCGAGGACAGGCGGCGCAGACGTGCGACAGGAGGTCCAAAATAACTTTTTGTAGACCGCACTCTTTTTCGAGCCTGTAACATGCCTTTTTCCTCTACCTTCGACCCATGGCATATCAAATAGCCAGGTTCGTGGCCTTTATATATATCAAGTAATCTTTGGCATATCGCTCAGGTCCTAGTTCACATTACCCGAATTAATCATCCGCGTCTTTCCGCAAATGAATACGCCCCCTATGGTTGTTTCACAGATATACCCCGGGCTTAACTTTCCAGGGGCTCGGTATAGGAACAAATGAGTTGCTAACAAAGTCCGAACAGCTTTTATAGCGTACTTCGGCGTCGTGAGTTTGGCCTTATATGCATCAGCTCCAAATCATGTCTTGGGTCAATAGTTGGGTTGCCCGGCTCCTGTGCTTGATATCCTACGTTCTGCTCTATCGGCTAGGGTAGTAAAGGAAGAACTACTGCGATTGTGCTTCCGGTTCACCTGGCTCAGCACCTTAGTAGAGAAAGCCGAAAACTGACTATCATGATGCGGCGAGAGCTAGTCAACCACTCGATGACTTATTAGAATCTCTAGCGATTCCTCCGTGTCACATGAAGGTCCTCTTTCCGGTCAAATATGTAAACGCATCGTATGAATAAGCCGCATACATACCAGGGGCTATGTCGTAGACCCACCATAAAACTCATATGGCTAAGTGAAAGTGTTAACGCCCTATAGTCTGGTTGCCTGGTTCGCCGCTTTGACACCTCCTTCACGGACCAAGACGTTGGGTCAAGAGTGATCAAATGCTTTTCCGAACACCCCCGTACTTCCTACGAGGGGGCTGAAGCCGACGACTGGAAAACTTTCAGATTATATTAAAACAGCCGCACAGGAGGAACACAAACTTTCGAGCAACATAAAAACAGATTAACTATAAAATTGTCTCGTACAATTCTCATACACCTCACTCAAACATTATGTCTGTCGAGCATTGACCCTCTATCAAGCGGGCGGCCACTAGGACTTCTTCAAAATAATGCTCTAGTTCGTGGTGGTCCTTGCCCTTGGGTGGACTCTTCACCGCAATATCAGTGGCCTTCAGCTTCTCCCAGAATGTCTTGACTCGGGCAAAGGCCATCCGTGCACCCTCGATGCACACCGACCGCTTCACAATGTTGATACGTGGCACCGCGTCAACAAGTTGTTGTACCAAGCCGAAGTAACTATTCGGAACAGGCTCAGTTGGCCATAACCGGATTATGACGTTCTTCATGGCAGCTTCAGATATCCTATGAAGCTCGGCCCACTAGGACATCTGCTCATTCAGCAACAGGGGCGCTTCGACGCGCCGAATTGCGACCAGAAAAGCTTCTCCGTTGCATGCCCCTCTCGCGCCTGGTAAAACTGCGCCACATCGGAAGAACTCTTCGGCAAGTCTAAAAACTCGTCCGGAGAACTCCACAATTGGTTAAGCTGAGCATAGTTCGGATCGCCGAACTTAGTCTGTAGCAAAAAGGGCTTACCACCCACAATCTCCCCAGCTTGCCGGATCTCCTCACGGGCTACTCTGGATTCAGACCGCGCTTCTCTCGCCTCTCGTATGGCCTTGTCAAGTTCAGCCGTTTTGGCTTCATTCTCCTTCTCAAGGAGTTCATAGCGGCTAGCAGCATTTTTTATATCGAACGCCATCATGGATATCTTCTCCTTGTCTTGACGCCGAGCAGCTCGTTCGGCTTTTAACTCAGCAGATGCCTTTTTGGCAGCCGCATTACTACACCAAGCCTGCTCCTTGGCCGGGCCAGCTCCGCCCGAAGAATTTCAATGGCGGCAGCACCATCTGCAGCCATGCATATTACAGTATATAACTTTCAGCATCATGCTCATATCACAACAATGTATGTGAAGGGACTGCCCCGAATACATACCTTGCGATTCATCAAGACGCATATTGATTAACGCAATGTCATCCCCGGCCACGTCAAGCTTCCGCTGCAGCTCGGTAATATCCATAGTCTGGGAAGTAGCCAGGGGGGAGGCAACATGTGTTCAAGTTAATTGGATTAGTCCTTGAATATTTCTTCTTGATCCTCCGTTCGCCTCCCATGGGAAGCCAACCCGAGTCTCAGGGGCTACTACCTATACACAGGTGCATCTTTGTAAATAAAATATAGTTGAAAACATTACATCACAAACCTCGAAGCCTCTTAGCAAGCCCATGAAGGCCTCATTCAATCTGCTTTTCACGGACAGGATCTTTTCGACCACCTTGCCCATCAAGGTACGATGTTCCTCTGAGACGGACGCCTGTCATAGCATGTTCATCAATGTATCCTGTGCCTCTGGGTCTCCGGTGGCTACTATAGGAGTACGACCTCCCTTTGAAGGGTCCGTTCATTCGTATCCGGCTGCAGACCGGACTGTTCGGGGCCTTCATTGTTGGTCCCCGGACCCTGGGCCACCGAGGTGTTACCTTCAGGTAATGTCTTCATCATCCCTTGCACCACTTGTTGGTCGGGGGAGACCCTCCGCGACGACACCTCGAAGTTGTCCATCCTATTGGGCAGAGAGGCCGGTGGAGGCGTCTCGCTTTCCATCATTTCGGGGAGAAGGTCCCCCGAGGAAGAGGATTGTTGAAGAAGACTGCGTGCCAAACTACAAAAAAAATGCCAGTCATCATAAGAAAAGAACGAGACGTGTTTAAAACATCCTTGTTCACTTACTATTTGGCCCGAGGCTTGTCCTCATCACGAGACTGCGCTTCGGCATCCTCCAAGCCCGAGCCACCCGACAAAGGCATCTTGCCTCGCTTAGGAGCCTGTTCCTCCCAATCTTCGAAGGCGGCCCTTTTCTTCCCATGAGGGGAGGACACGGTGCCCCCCCTTCACTCTTGTCTTCGGATGAGGGAATTTTGATTCCTCCGGACACGATGTCTGAGGTACCCTTGGAATAGGGGTCATCTTTGGTCCTTCCACTCTCCACCTCGCCCTCCTTCACAGGCATCTGGTATGGTGCCAGGGCTAGCATCCTTGTTAAAACAGGATTCGCTGGGCCTTCGGGCAGAGGGGACGGACACATAATTAGTTCCACCTTATTTATCCAGCCCTGGAGAAAGATAGCCTACTCAGTACTGTATTACGGTATGCGTAATTACAAAGTGTTCGGAAGACAAGTGCTTACCGGCGTATCCAGACGGTTGCAGTTAAGGTCAGCGTCCTCGGTAGTGTCCGGCCAATGTTTTCGCTTCCCCAAAAACAACTTCCACATCCCTTCATGCGTAGTGCCGAAGAAGTGTTGGAGGGTTCGTGGTCCTTCCGGATTGAGCTCTCACATGCGGCAAGACCTGCGCTGGCAGGGCAAGATTCGGCGAACTAGCATCACTTGAATCATGTTGACAAGATCAATGTCTCTCTCAAGGAGGGCTCGGATGAGGCTCTGTAGAGTCTGCCCTTCATCAACTAATCCCTAGTCCAGCCCCATGTTAATCCATGATGCAAGCTGCTACCTCTTTTAGCACTGCGTTGGTTTTCCCCGAAGAGGAAGGGATGATGCAGCAAAGTAGCGTAAGTATTTCCCTCGGTTTTTGAGAACCAAGGTATCAATCTAGTAGGTGGCTACGCGCGAGTCCCTCGCACCTGCACAAAAAAAATAAATCCTCGCAACCAACACAAATAGGGGTTGTCAATCCCTATAGGGCCACTTACGAGAGTGAGATCTGATAGATATGATAAGATAATATTTTTGGTATTTTTATGATAAAGATGCAAAGTAAAATAAAGGAAAAGTAAATAACTAAGTAGTAGGAGATTGATATGATAAAGATAGACCTAGGGGCCATAGGTTTCACTAGTGGCTTCTCTCGAGAGCATAAGTATTCTACGGTGGGTGAACAAATTACTGTTGAGCAATTGACAGAATTGAGCATAGTTATGAGAATATCTAGGTATGATCATGTATATAGGCATCACATCCGAGACAAGTAGACCGACTCCTGCCTGCATCTACTACTATTACTCCACTCATCGACCGCTATCCAGGATGCATCTAGAGTATTAAGTTAAAAACAGAGTAACGCCTTAAGCAAGATGACATGATGTAGAGGGATAGACTCATGCAATATGAAGAAAACCCCATCTTGTTATCCTCGATGGCAACAATACAATACGTGCCTTGCTGCCCTTACTGTCACCGGGAAAGGACACCGCAAGATTGAACCCAAAGCTAAGCACTTCTCCCATTGCAAGACAGATCAATCTAGTAGGCCAAACCAAACTGATAATTCGAAGAGACTTGCAAAGATAACCAATCATACATAAAAGAATTCAGAGAAGATTCAAATATTATTCATAGATAGACTTGATCATAAACCCACAATTCATCGGTCTCAACAAACACACCGCAAAAAGAAGATTACATCGAATAGATCTCCACAAGAGAGGGGGAGAACATTGTATTGAGATCCAAAAAGAAATAAGAAGCCATCTAGGTACTAACTATGGACTCGTAGGTCTGAGGTAAACTACTCACACTTCATCGGAGGGGCTATGGTGTTGATGTAGAAGCCCTCCGTGATCGATGCCCCCTCCGGCGGAGCTCCGGAACAGGCCCCAAGATGGGATCTCGTGGATACAGAAAGTTACGGCGGTGGAATTAGGGTTTTGGCTCCTGTTCTGATCGTTTGGGGGTACGTGGGTATATATAGGAGGAAGAAGTACGTCGATGTAGCAACAGGGGGCCCATGAGGGTGGAGGGCGCGTCTGGGGGGGTAGGCGTGCCCCTACCTCATGGCCTCCTGTTATGTGTCTTGACGTAGGGTCCAAGTCTCCTGAGTTGTATTCGATGAGAAAATCACGTTCCCGAAGGTTTCATTTCGTTTGGACTCCGTTTGATATTCCTTTTCTTCGAAACCCTAAAACAGGCAAAAATCAGCAATTCTGGGTTGGGCCTCCGGTTAATAGGTTAGTCCCAAAAATAATATAAAAGTGGATAATAAAGCCCAATAATGTACAAAATAGTAGATAATATAGCATGGAGCAATCAAAAATTATAGATACGTTGGAGACGTATCACAAGCTGTGGTGGAGGGCCGGAACGGAACGCAGGAATAGCTGCCCACTTGGTGCTACGGGGTTCCGTGATATAAAACCATTATCGCTGCCATTGGTGGGAGGCTTCGGTGATAGAGCCTTTTGGCCAGAGAGTGCTGATAAGCTTGCTCACTACAGCACCACTGCACTCCGCCTGTTCCTCGTTAACTACCTTCGGCTTCACACTGAAGGTCTTGAGCCATAAGCCAAAGTGTGGGGGGATTCGAAGGAAGGCCTCGCATGTAATAATAAACGACGAGACGTGGAGGATAGAGTCCGGGGCTAGATCACGAAAATCTAGTCCGTAATAAAACATTAGTCCCCGGACGAAGGGGTGAAGAGCGAACCCTAGTCCCCGGAGGAAGTGGGAGATGAATACTACCCTCTCGCCAGATCTGGGTGTCGGAATAACCTGTCCTTGAGCAGGAAGCCTGTGGTGGACTTCCGCAGTCAAATATCTGGCCGCCCGAAGCTTTGCGATATCCTCCTCTGTAACGGAGGAAGCCACCCATCGACCTTGAGAGCTGGGTCCAGACATGATGGGGAGGCTTGAAACAATGAAGTTGAACCTTGGGTGCTAGAACTTGAGGTTGGGAAGGCTGAGGAGAGGTTTGGCATAAAAGGACGGCCATTGGCTCCTTTATAAAGGCAGCAGGTATTGAACACCTCCTCCTAAGCCTAAGAACCTGCCTATTCCTAACGAATCTTTCCCGCGGGACGGTTGGGTTACCCACGCTCGTATTGATGAAAAACCCATGATTAGGGGACACGGTCTCTGCTTCGACAAGACATGTCAATGAAAACCATGCCCAGAAACATGGAACTGTGGGACGGGAAATGGTTCGAAATAATGACCGAGAAGCGTGACGTCACATTACCAAAGTTGTCAGCAGATTGGATTAATGGAATACTATACTCTCTACGGGTGTGTGTTACAGGTCCAGACACGATCAATTCGCCCGAAGACTATTTTGGACTTCGGAAGGAGGAACCCGCCTTGCAACGCCGAAGACAGAACTACGCGCCGGATATCTTGTCATTGAAGCCAGGTTCAGGGGCTACTGAGGGAGTCCTGGACTAAGGGGTCCTCGGGCGTCCGACCTGTTAGCCATGGGCCGGACTGATGGGCTGTGAAGATACGAAGACCGAAGACTGCACCCGTGTCCGGATGGGACTCTCCTTGGCGTGGAAGGCAAGCTTGGCAACCAAATATGTAGATTCCCTTCTTTGTAACCGACCTTGTGTAACCCTAGATCCTTCCGGTGTCTATATAAACTGGAGGACTTAGTTCGGATAGGAGAGATATTCATTATCATAGCTATACAAGCTAGACCTCTAGGGTTTAGCCATTACGACCTCGAGATAGATCAACTCTTGTAATAGTCATATTCATCAATATCAATCAAGAAGGATGTAGGGTATTACCTCCATAAAGAGGGCCCGAACCTGGGCAAACATCATGTCCCTTGTCTCCTATTACCATCGACCTCAAACGCACAGTTTGGGACCCCCTACCCGAGATCCGCCGGTTTTGACACCGACAGCTGCCCCTTAGCGTTGCTGTTCTTTCTTCCCTTCCCTGGCTTTACATCATCAGACTCGGGGTCCTTGGTACTATCAGAGTCAGCATACTTAACGAGAGCCGCCATGAGCGTCCCCATGTCATTGCAATGATGTTTGAGCCGCCCTAGCTTCTGCTTTAAGGGCATGAAACGACAATTGTTCTCCAGCATCAACACTGCTGAGTCGGCATTGATGCGATCCAACGAGTGCAAGATTGTTGTGACCCAGCGCACCCAATGAGTTTTTGACTCACCTTCTTCTTGAATGCAGGAAGCCAGATCCACAATTGACATGGGCTATTTACATGTGTCTTTGAAGTTCTGGATGAATCGGGCCTTTACTCGGCCCATGACCCGATGGATTTAGCAGGGAGCCCCTTCAACCAAGTACGAGTTGTTCCTTCCAACATCAAGGGGAAATATTTAGCACATGCAGCCTCGCTGACATCCAGCAATTCCATAGCCATCTCATAACTCGCAATCCACGCCTTAGGACTTAAATCGGCTGTATAGTTAGGCACCTTGCGAGGACCTTTGAAGTCCTTGGGCAGGCGCTCATTATGTAGATCCAGCACTAAGCATGGCACGCCCAAGTTTCTGAAGGTCACACTTGGCTCCATAGAGGTGGTTGGACGAACCGGAGTTGGTTGACGAGCCGCATACTGAGCCGCCAGCTCGGCCTCTCGACACGCTCTACCTTGATCCACTATGTTTTGAGCATTAGCACTGCCGCCCGCCGGGTCATGTCCACGGGGCGGGTTACGGTTCCGCCCGCTGCTTGATACAGTCGGCTCATCAATATGCCTGTTGTAACTCCGGCTTGGGCGAGGGGTGGAATGAACCCTATCACGGCTATAAGAATAAGCCTGCTGCTGAACCATCGTTGTCTGAAGAAGATCTCTAGCCCTCCGTGTTTCGACCGCCGTTGGTGACTCACCTTCAACCGGGATAGCCGCCAATCGTGACGCCATAGCAATCATGTTATCCAAAGGGTTAGAGTAATGACCCGGTGGCGTCGGCACGTGCTGCGGTGGGTTATTGTTCTGACGAGGCGGGTCCATCATGCGCGGCTGAACCGGTGTATCCATCCCCGGCGCTTCGACCCGGTTTGCTACTGCCGGGTTACTGGTTCCTGCTCCTGGCGTGTTAAAGAGATTCCTTGCCTCATAAACTGAAGGCGGACGGGTCTGATGCCTCCTCCTCGTGACTTCATTGGAAGCGTTCTGGTCTAGCATGAGCCGTTAAGATTGTGACTGAATCCGTTGTGCCTGAGCATCCAAAGCGGCCCGCTCCTCGGCCATCCTGGTATTTTTTGCGTTTAGCTCCTCCTTAGCCTACGCTATCTCATCACACAGCTTTGTGATTGCTGCATTATGCTAATCTTGATCCGCCGAGTTAACCACCGCTGTTAACAGCGTTGTCAGCTTATCCAGCAAGTCAGTCAAAGCTTGAGCCGGCGGGCGCTCGGAGCCTCCTGCCCCGGCAGCTGCTGCAGCTGCTGACCCGGAAATCAACTCTGCTGCCGCTGATGAATGCTGCACGGGCTGTGTACCGGCCGTGAAGATTGCAACCCGATTCGGCGGCTCACAGGGGTCCGGAATACTGTCGCCATCGAAATAGCCTCCAAGCCGGCCGTCTGGCATTTGATACAATGACTCTGTCTCACTGGTGGATGACTCGCCATCAGAGTGAACGACGGTCTCGTCACCAGATGCTGGTCTGTCCTCCGATTCCACTCCATGGATAAATCCCACGAAGACACGATTCATGGTAGGCCGAACCTGGGCGGGTCTCGCACGCTGAGCCGTCTCGACGATGTCGGTGCCGATGTCTGGCTCAGGGCCCGGGTCGCCGATCTTGCCGATGAAGACGTGGATTCCGCCGAAGGGGACCCGGTACCCGTACTCAATTGAGCCGGCCTCCGGGGGCCAGCCTGCGTCGTCGATGTAGAGCTTGCCGCGGTGATTCTTGGTCATCCGGCCCACAACGTATCCCTTGATCCCTTTGAAGTTGCCCTTTAAGAACTCGAAACCATCGCGTGATAGCCCCAAAGTGGGCGCCAACTGTCGTGAAATTGTCATGGCAGATGTCCTAGTTTGAGGACTTAGTCGTGGAGCCATCGCGATGAGGTTAGCTTAAAGGGGTTAATCAGGACAAAGGACACGAGGAGTTTTATACTGGTTCGGCCTCTTATGATGAAGGTAAAAGCCTAGTCCAGTTTGTAGTTGGTACTGCTAGGGTTTCGATGAGCAGGGAGCGAATACGCTTGACCCGACTCTCGATCTGTTGTTTCTTGTCCTAAGCCGCTGCTAGGTCGTCCCCTTATATACACGGGTTGACGTCCTACAGCCCTCAGAGTCTCGGTCGGTTTATACAACGTGACCGGCTCGGTGATCTTTCTCATATACCTTACAATACAAGTTTACATACATGGCGGTTTATAATCATGGGCCTTAAGCCGCCTTCGGGTCTGGGCCCTCTACCAAGCCTATCTATGAACCACCACATGCTCTTGGGCTTCCTTGAGATGGGTCGTTATAGGGATGACCCGGCCCCTCCTGGGTGGGTCATACCTAATAGTTATATCCCCAACAGTGTCCATGTGCGCAAGCCCATATTTTTCGACGACCATGTTCCAAAGCCGTCTAGTGAAGCGACATTTGACGAAGAGGTGGGTGGTCGTCTCTTGCTCTCTCTTACATAGAGGGCAAAGGCCACAATTTTCCCAACCATGACGCTCCAGTCGGTCGGCGGTCCAAATCCGATCTTGCAAGGTGAGCCAAGCAAATAACTTGACCTTCGCGGGGGAGGGGGGCAAACTTTCCACACCATGAAGTCCATAGGAGATAGAGTCAAACAAAGGAACTATGCTTTGTAAGGGGTGGTCACAGAGTATACCCATCCAAACAATGTCATCCTCGGCAAGCTTGTTAAGGTAGAAGTCAGTAACAACCATCCAAAGGGTGAAGAATTTGTGAACGTGGTTGACGGTGATGACGGTGTGCCGGTTGATCTTAAGCATCCAAGCATTCCCATTCAGAGCCTCACTCATCTTCCAAGTTTTCCTTCTTGAGGCGTCAAAAATGAGAGGGGCAATATCCTTGGGCTTGCGTCCAAGTAGCCTAGGGGAGGCCCAAAAGGGTGCTTTTGCACCATTTCCAATGATTACTCTGGTGGAGGCATAGAAGAATTCATGATCCTCCTCGATACATGGGTTACATATTCCCACCCACAGTTTGTTCATCTCCTTCCATTCATACCGAAGTCATCTCAGTTGTAAGGTACGAGAAAACACTTATGCTTAAAAATGAAAGGAGCCTTAAAAATGAAAGGAGCCGAACATAGTACATAGAAAAAAGCAAATACTTAAAAATGAAACACAACAAGATAGCGTGTTTTCAGTTTGAGTAAATGTTCACTGCAACCTTTCAAAAAAAAATGTTCACTGCAATGGAGGGAAGGGAATGATCTGTCTGCCTCTATTTATGTTACAAGCGTGTTACTCACACATCGGCCCCTTATTCGCCATTGGTTATAAACTGAGCAGATCTTGTAGCTCTATGTTACATGCATGCTACATTTCTGAGTGGTGATGCGTCCGGCCGGTGAGCCCGCAGAGGAAACCCCGGCGCCGAGGCCGCCGAGGCCGCGTGGAGCCGTGTTCTTTCTCGTCGATGTCGGGCTTCTTGGGCGCCGCCAACATCTTCGTCAGGCGCTCCTCCGGCGTCCAGACGCGTCTGCGCGCATTGAGCCACGCGATGATGTCGGAGAAGACGGCCTCGACGTTCTCGTCCGGCTCGCCGGCGGTGAGGCCGTGCCACATCCCCGGGTAGAGCTTGATGGCCTTGTCCGTGCTGGCGGCGTGCTCATACAGCGCGCGGCTCACCTCCGGGTCCGTCACGGTGTCGGCCTCGCCGTGCAGGACCAAGAAGGGCAGCTTCACTTTGTATAGGCTGTCCTCCACGTACATGCTGGTCCTGAGCATCTCCAGCGCCGTCTTGAGCCGCGGCTTGTCTTGGTAGATCAGCTTGTTCTTCCTGATCTGCTCGGCATGGCAGAAACGCATCAAGATCAGATTATGAGTTATGACTGGCATTCTGGACGCAGAAAAATGAAGATTCAGGCTGCCTCCGATGATGTCTGAACTCTGAAGAAGAAGGGGGGAGTTTGATTTCACCGACCTGTTCGCGCTTGTCGGGGTCCTTGAAGGCGGCATCGATGACGTCCTTGGTCGGGACGATCTTCCACCTGGGTATGATATCCTCCACCTGCGTCAGGGCGGTGATGACCAGCGGGTGCGGCTTCACCTTCTCCGATATCTGAACGGGCGCATTACAGATACCACAATGTCAGTCGAGAGAAATGCATGGCATTGGCATGGCGGGAGAAGAAAATACTACTAAAAGGAAAACCATTCATGGTCATGCTCATGGTTGCAGCAGAGAGACCTTGCACATGGGCGCGACGAGGACGGCGCCGTCCCAGAAGGTGGGGTCCTTCCTGTGCAGCAGCAGCGCCACGGCGCCGCCCATGGACTCGCCGTACAGGAACCTGCTCTTGCTCCGGTACTCTTCCAGCTCTGCACGAGTTTCATGTCACCGTTAATAACAAGATTTATTTTCCCTTTTTGAAGATAAGAAGAAGGGAAGAAGGTGGTAGAGTACCGCAGATGGACTTGTAGAATCGGTCGCAGTCGTCGACGAGGCGGTGGAAGCTGCGGATGTAGCAGCGGGTGCCCATGGACTTGCCGTGCCCCTCGTAGTCCATCCCGAACACACCGTACCCCGCCGCCGCGAGCCGCACGCCGCACGCTGCGAAACGGTAGTAATCAGTCGTTAGTAGATCATGTAGGCCGAGAAATGCATTCATTTCATTTACCATCACAGTGTCAAAAAAACATCTTACATTTTGAAACAGTGAAAGTTCTACCTAATAGGCTAAAGTTTCGGCTTGAAGAAAAACCAAATTTCCCACTAGCTCTACCAAACAGTTGCTAATCAAAGACAGAGGAGGACCGCCACTCTAACCAGAGCACTATAGTACTTGTCCATCTGCTGGGGTCGTATCTACTCCACTCCCCCTATACCCCCATCCTTAATTGAAGAGAGCGGCCAGAGTGGACCGTGTGCATCCATCATCCTCTCCAACCTCTACTCAGTTATGACTTTGACGCGGTACTGTATGCGTGGAGGCTCCACACGAGTCACGGCAGCTAACCTATAGCGGTCACCGATTAATTTCCTCGGTGGACACACATTATAATAAGCGCCGGAACCTCAATTACGCCCGTGAAGGACCAGTACGCCACTCCAGTACGTACGTACGCACGCTGTAGCCTGGAGGCGACCGGTGGCGACACGTCCACGCAACCAGTTCGAGCTTCAGATCATGGTGCACAGCCAGCACAAGCTGAAATGCTGCCCGCCGGAGGTGGGGGCGGGGGCGGGGGACCAAGAGGTAGTTGGTCGCTGTTAATGGCGATCGAGCTACTCCGGCGGAATGGGACACCGCCCGCGCTGGGGCATACGACATCAAGCCTCAAGTACGCGCCGTCCGTCGAATTAAAGGCAGGCGACAATGCCGCTGTTCTAATAAGATCTGTGAATCAGACGCGGCCAACAAGGCCACCGTGGAGGCGACGCCGCTGGTTAATGGCGGATGGGGACGGTGTGGCGCGCTGATTGATGGTCTGGCAGGCGGGCAGGCAGGCAGGCACGGCAGCTCACCTGTAAAACCCTCGTGGACGAAAGGGACTTGCATCCAACACCCGTGTCCACGACTTAGGTAAGGCCCAGATGTGGAAGCATGCAGAGGGATGCTGAGAGTGACACCCCAACATAAAAGCGCTTACTTTGGGCGAATTTTCGTAAAATAGCATCATTTTAATTTTAAAATTTTACAAAAGGGAAAAAATCATATTCTTTTCGTGTACATGATTTTCCGTAAAAAAATCCGTTATGTACGGTGGTGTGTTCAGGAATCTTTTTGGTAAGGATGGACCATTTTTGGGTGTGACTGACCACTGAATTCTGGTTTATTGTTCTAGATTTATATGTGATCTATACTAGGGAGTAGTTCGTGTTAATGCAAAACAGTCTACGGTTGTACAAGCTTGATGTGAATTCCCCTACCAGGTGCCTTAGGCAAAAAAAATAAAAGAAAAAGAATTACCTGCCTGATTTAAATGTTACACTTATGCTCATTCTTGGTTCATGTTTTTTGGACCGAATGTGTAGTAGCCCACAGAAAATTTTCAAGAAACTCGTATTAAATCAGCGACAACTAATATGAGCGAAAGGATTAGCAAATAGGTTGACTGAAACAGCCCTTTGGATTGGTATATGAATATAGAGGCTTGTGCAGAAGGAACAGGGATGTTAATCAGGACAGGTGAATGAACGCATTTCAATGCGTGCACACGACTGTCCAACAGGGTTTTCAGTAGTGTACTAAATAACTGATTAAGAAATTAGGACAGGTGCAGATATGCTACAAACACGGATGTTAATTAGGACAGGTGCTTTGAATTGAGACCTGCCTGCCCGGGTCGGCTTTTAAATGCGTGCATCAGTCAATTAATAAATGAGGGAAATTACTGCGGTGTCTCCCCCTTTCCGGTATCAACCAACAGTCCCATCTTAATCCGCCGTTCCTAGCCGTAGCTAATTAAGGCATCCATCAGTCATCAGCCATGGTCCGAAGCGTGCTAATTTAGGCCATTCTCTTAATTACTAGACTCACTAGAGTATATTAAGTCAACATAAATCAATTTGTTTTAAGGCATCACTGGTTATATCTATAGCAGGATGACTAATTAAGTATTTGCCGTTTACAAATAAGCGCTGATGCTTGGGTAAAAGTCAGTTTATTTTTCTAAGCATCTTGCATTGTGTGTTTAGAACATGAATGTGTGCATCAATTGATGAAGGCATAGGGTTATTTCAAGAAAATACTTTGTGAACTAGTAATATTAGGAATAGGGTATTTTTGAGCTAGACCTCCATGGAGACCGAAAATTTTGAAATAAAATAAAATATCAAACTTCACAGTTTACAAAAAGTTTTATGTCATAAAAGTTATATTTTTGGCTTCATATTCGAAAGAGGTTCCCAATGACACTAATTTTGTGGTATATGACTTATTTTTGCTAGTTATTAAATCAAATGTCCGTATGATCCAAAATATAAGGACGACTAATAAAACAGGACAGAGGTAGAACTCTTAACCAGGACGTAAGTATAACTATAGGCAGTTGGTAAGATTTCTTCCCATCTATGGACGCCTTTGGACCGTGAGCCAGAGTTTTTACAGGCCCCTGATATAGCTAGCGCATTCATCTGAATCCATCAATTAATGCCTTTGGAGACTATGAACAGTACCGAAGGAGAATACTATGCTACCTATGCCAACACGAACAGCTCGTGAAACCTTCGTGTAGTACTAGCCGGACATAGAGAGGTAAAGGTTGATTATGTTCACATGCAAAATAAGACGATGACCTCTGTGACAGACTATTCTCATCGTCGTTTATGTAGAGACAAGTAAAATAAGATGACAAGAATGAGAAAGAAGTATATGAAAGAAAAATACTACTGGACCAAGCATACCTCTCATGAAGCCGCTGCATTCCATGCCGTAACCTGGATAAGATATTAAACAGACAAAGCATGAGAAAGAGGAAAGAGGTTTAAAACAAAACTTGCCTCGTCTAGCAAGAACTAGCTGCTGAACTGAAGGGAAGCAAACGAAGATCCCGGAAATCCATGAGCTTTATCATGGCATCATACTGCTACATACGTACCGTGGCAGAGGAAGACGAGCGCCCTGGGCGATGTGGAGGCCGGCAGCCAGCCGCAGGTGAAGAGCTGCACCCCGCTCGAGTTCCTCACGTACTCCTGCGGAACACACGACATGGATTAACCAAATCGATGAGAACCAAGCGGTGGGACGAATCGAGGAGCGAAGGCATGCAATGCAATGCAGGGCCAGGAGGAATCACCTCGTGGTACTCGACGTCCATCCTTCCTGGAGGCCTTGCGCGAAGGGGGAGGAAGGGAGGGGCGGCGTGAGGAGCTGGGAAGAAGGTCGGCGAGGTGGATGGACAGACGGGGCCGGGGGAGGCAGGCGAGGAGCGATGGGGCAGAGCAGGTGAGGGTTGGGTCGCGTGGGTTGGATTCTGATGCTAGCGTGCGTACCTTGCGCTGGCCGGTGAAGCAAGGACGGAGACGACACACCTAAATCTGCCTGCGCGGCGCGGAGCCTGCCGCAAGGTGACGCATTTATGAACCCCGACGGTGGTGGCTCGGAGAGCGGGGGCGGATACCGAGTTACAGTCCCGTTCGGATCGGTCAGGTCCGAGTTTGCTCCCAATTGCTACAAAGAGAGCGCTTGCTTTCAAGCGTCCCCAGCGGCCGCTCTGTCAACCGTCCGATCGATCACCAGATCGCGACACGTTTGAAGTGGTACCAGCCTGGGGTGGCGTTTTGCCTTGTTCCGTTTTGAATTCTTTCGTAGTCACGCGGAGCTCATTTTCAATCATCCCCTTTTTCCTCATTCACCTCGCGGCGACAATGGGGTGGAATCCCTAGAGGAGCGCGCCGGTGAACCGTGGCCGTCGATAGTTCAACGACGGTAGGCAAGGCGAAGGGGCGGGGGGCTGCCCTCACCGACATACTTGTACCACATTGCGGGGTGGCGAGGCGGTGGGTGCGGCCAAGCGCCTCATGCATGCATGGCAAGGGAAGAGGACGGAGAAGGGGAGGCAACCATCGGTGGTGCGCACAAGCGACGATGATTGACGGGGACGCACCGCTACATCTCCTATAGAAGATTAGTTCATCTCTAGCCCATCTATCCATCACGCAATGGTAGAGGTTTCCAAGGACACGACGTCGACATATGCTATTGGGGGGACTCAAATCCCGACAGTGTCCGAGGGACACAATTGCGTCTCTCAGGTGCCAATGCTCCCACGGGATTTGTGGAGTTTTTTCAGCGAGATTTTTTGAGGGGTTCAAGTTACTGTCCGTGCGAGGGTTTATCAAGGTGCAACACAAAATCCCATGGGGGTTTTAGAAGAGGGAGCTTAATTTTTTTAGCGCATTATTTTGTTGCGAGAATTTGACCATGTTTTTTTTGGGGGGGGGGGGGGGGGAGGGGGGGGGGCGAATTTGATTTTCCCTCACCGGCGGATGAGCGTTTTTAGCGGCGAACACGAATGTTGTAGCAACACCAGTATGTACTCACACGGAGGGCCATACATCTCCACGACCTTTTTCTTGGTCTGGGAATCTCATTAAGGCAATTTTGTTAAATGGGATAGTGGAAAACAGGCAACTTTTGGCAACATACACCATTTTTTATGCAAAACTAGGCACCCATGTTGGCAATAAGCCCTCCCCTGTAGAATCAAAAGTATGTCTAGAGGGGGGGTGATTAGACTACTTGATCAAATAAAAATCTATCTTTTTTCCCAATTTTAGTCTTTGGCAGATTTTAGCTATCTTAACACAAGTCAAGCAATCTTAACACAATTCAAGCAAGCATGCAAAGAGTCTATGAGCAGCGGAAAATAAAGCATGCAACTTGCAAGAATGTAAAGGTAAGGGTTTGGAGAATTCAAACGCAATTGAAGACACGGATGTTTTTGTCGTGGTTCCGATAGGTGGTGCTATCGTACATCCACGTTGATGGAGACTTCAACCCACGGAGCGTAACGGTTGGCGAGTCCACGGAGGGCTCCACCCATGAAGGGTCCACGAAGAAGCAACATTGTCTATCCCATCATGGCCATCGCCCACGAAGGACTTGCCTCACTAGCGGTAGATCTTCACGAAGTAGGCGATCTCCTTGCCTTACGAACTCCTTGGTTCAACTCCACAATCTTTGTCGGAGACTCCCAAGTGACACCTAGCCAATCTAGGAGACACCACTCTCCAAGAAGTAACAACTGGTGTGTTGATGATGAACTCCTTACTCTTGTGCTTCAAATGATAGTCTCCCCAACACTCAACTCTCTCTTACAGGATATGGATTTGGTGGAAAGAAGGTTTGAGTGGAAAGCAACTTGGGGAAGGCTAGAGATCAAGATTCATATGGTAGGAATGGAATATCTTGGCCTTAACACATGAATAGGTGGTTCTCTCTTAGAAAATGTGTATTGGAAGTGTAGGTATGTTCTGATGGCTCTCTCTTCGAATGAAGAGTGGGTGGAGGGGTATATATAGCCTCCACACAAAAACTAACCGTTACACACAATTTACCAATCTCGATGAGACCGAAGTGAAAAACTCGGTCGGACCGATTTAGCAAACCTAGTGACCATTAGGATTTTTGGTGGGACTGAGATGCGACTCGGTAGGACCGATATGGTTAGGGTTAGGGCATAATGTAATCTCGGTGTGACCGATTACACAAACTCGGTGGGACCGATTTTGGTAATAAGCTAACCAGAGAGTTGGTCAGGTAAACTCGGTGGGACCGGTCGCTCATTTTGGTGGGACCGAAATGTGAAAGCACAAGTGCTCCCTGGGTGGTTTTGGTAATTAATGTCAACATATCTCTTATTGGACTAACACTTTTACCTAGTATGTTTCAGATAAGTTCAACAATGGAGTGGCATTGACTAGAGGATGTGGAACCCCTTCAAGATGATAAGGACAAAGGATTGGCTCAAGCTTCAAGATCAAGACTCTACATTTTCTATTTTAGTGATCCAAGATCACATTGAGTCTATAGAAAAAGCTAATACTATCAAGAGGGGATGAGGTGTTGCTTAATGGCTTGCTTGCTCAAAGTGCTTAGTGATATGCTCCAAAACCCTCAACTACCTTCCCACATCCACATATGACGTAAACCAAAAGTCAAACTCGGCCCACCGATTCTATCTATCCGGCGCCACCGAGTTTCAGATGTCATAGCCACTGCCACAAACCCTAGCAAATCGGTTTCACGATAGGGATCTCGGTCTCACCGAGATGGGATTGTAATATCTTTGTGTATGTCCATTACCAAGATCGGTCTCACCGAGTTTGAGCAATCGGTACTACCGAGATTACAATGCAAACTCTCTGGTTAGCTTATTACCAAAATCGGTCCCACCGAGTTTGTGTAATCGGTCTCACCGAGTTTGCCTGACCAACTCTCTGGTTAGCTTATTACCAAAATCGGTCCCACCGAGTTTGTGTAATCGGTCACACCGAGATTACGTTATGCCCTAACCCTAACCATATCGGTCCTACCGAGTTGCATCTCAGTCCCACCGAAAATCCTAACGGTCACTAGGTTTGCTGAATCGGTCCGACCGAGTTTAACCATTCGGTCCCACCGAGTTTGGCAAATTATGTGTAACGGTTAGATTCTGTGTGGAGGCTATATATACCCCTCCACCCACTCTTCATTCGTGGATAAAGCCATCAGAACATACCTACACTTCCAATACACATTTCCTGAAAGAGAACCACCTACACTTGTGTTGAGGTCAAGATATTCCATTCCAACCATACGAATCTTGATCTCTAGCCTTTCCCAAGTTGATTTCCACTCAAATCTTCTTTGCACCAAATCCATATCCTGTGAGAGAGATGAGTGTTGGGGAGACTATCATTTGAAGCACAAGAGCAAGGAGTTCATCATCAACACACCATTTGTTACTTCTTGGAGAGTGGTGTCTCCTAGATTGGCTAGGTGTCACTTGGGAGCCTCCGACAAGATTGTGGAGTTGAACCAAGGAGTTTGTAAGGGCAAGGAGATCGCCTACTTCGTGAAGATCTACCGCTAGTGAGGCAAGTCCTTCGTGGGCGACGGCCGTGATGGAATAGACAAGGTTGCTTCTTCATGGACCCTTCGTGGGTGGAGCCCTCCGTGGACTCGCGCAACCATTACCCTCCGTGGGTTGAAGTCTCCATCAACGTGGATGTACGATAGCACCACCTGTCGGAACCACGACAAAAACATATGTGTCTCCAATTGCGTTTGAATACTCCAAACCCTTCTCTTTACATTCTTGCAAGTTGCATGCTTTACTTTCCGCTGCTCATATACTCATTGCATGCTTGCTTGACATGTATTGTGTTTGTTAAACTTGTGCTTAAACTTAAGAATATTAAAAACTGCAACTTTTGGCACTTAGTGTCTAATCACCCCCCCCTCTAGACACCTCTTCTCGATCCTTTCAATTGGTATCAGAGCTTTGGTCTCCATTGCCTTGGTAAACACCATTGGAAGAAGATGGATGTGTCCACTTTGGGGAGTCTTAAACATAGAGTGCCTATTCTTGATGGAGAGTATTTTCATGAGTGAAAAAATGAAATGCTTGGGATCTTCAATGAATATCATTTGAACAAGTACATTACTAGCCCTTGTACACCTCATGTTGATCCTTTGCACCCTACCCTAGATGAAGATATTGACATGATTCACAATCTTAGAACTGTTGAGCTCATCATTAGAGGCTTGCCTAGAAACTCGATTAGATGTTTGCCTACTCTCAAGTGTGCCTACACCATATGGAAATTTCTTGAGGAACTCTTTCCTAATTACTCCTTGAAAGATCGAGATGAAATCCTCCATAAGTCTATTGCTTTGATTAAGATGAGTTCCAATGATCCCAAATTTGGTGACTGCTTATTTGAGCTTACTAATCTTACGAGTGCCAAAGGAGATGTTGGAATCATTAGCAATATCATTTCCAGAGCTATTAGAATTCATAAAGATAACTATAGAAATGATCATTTATCTAATGAATTGCCCTCTCTAGTAATTGATCAATCACAAGATGATGTTGAACATGAATACTCGGATGATGATGATGATGATGATAGTGACTATGATCTCGATGATGCGATGAGACACTTTGGTCTTATGGCAAATCTTTGCGGCTACATGGCTGGAGGAAAGGAATGGGTCCTTGATAGTGGATGTACTGATCATATGACCGGAGATAAAGACATGTTCCGTGAGCTTGCTGAAAATGACGGCCCTCGAAAGTATGTCACTTTTTGTGATAATTCAAAGGGTAAGGTGGCCATCTCACATGATAGCTCCATACAAAATGTCATGCTCGTTGAATCTCTTGGCTACAACTTACTTTCAGTATCTAGACTTGCTGATTTCAGTTTTAATGTCCTATTTACTGAAGTAGACTGCCAAGTGTTTCGTAGAGATAATCATAAAATGGTATTTACCGATATACGTAGAGGTGATCTTTACATTGTTGATTTCACTAAAAAGGCTCAACCTAAAACTTGCTTAATTGCTAAATCTTCTAAAGGCTGGTTGTGGCATAGAAGATTAGGTCATGTTGGTATGCGAAATCTTATTAAGCTTATTAAAGGTGATCATATCCTTGGAATAAAAGATGTCATATTTGACAAGGATAGACTTTGTAGTGCTTGTCAAGCAGGGAAACAAGTTGGAGGAAGTCACCGCGCGAAGAACATCATGACCACAAGAAGACCACTCGAGCTACTTCACATGGATCTCTTTGGTCCAAATGCCTACAAGAGTCTCTGTGGTAACTCATTTGTTCTAGTCATAGTTGATGATTTTTCAAGATTTACGTGGGTGTTCTTTCTTGATGACAAATCGCAGGTCCAAAAGATCTTCAAAAACTTCGCTAGGAAGGCCCAAAATCAGTTTGACGTGAAGATCAAGAAGGTTCGGAGCAACAACGGAACGGAGTTCAAGAACGCAAATGTGGACACCTTTCTTGACGAAGAAGGGATTTCACACGAGTTCTCGGCTACGTACACACCTCAATAAAATGGAGTTGTTGAAAGGAAGAACCGGACTCTTATCGAGATGGCAAGAACGATGCTTGATGAGTACAAAATGCCAAAGCACTTTTGGGCGGAAGCGGTTGAGACAGCTTGTCATGCAACAAATCGCTTGTATCTTCACAAGCTACTCGGCAAGACAGCATACGAGCTCCTCATCGGTAACAAACCCCAAGTTGGATACTTTCGAGTATTCGACTCAAAGTGCTACATTCTTGATAAGCATCGTCGCTCTAAATTTGCTCCTAAATCTCATGAAGGTTTCCTACTTGGTTATGGCTCAAACTCTCACACTTACCGTGTCTACAACAATTTCACCCGAAAGGTTGAAGAGACGGTAGATGTGAAGTTTGATGAATCTAACGGCTTGCAAGTAGAGCAATTGCCAATTGATGTAGGAGACAAAGACCTTTCGGAAGCAATTCAAGACTTGTCCATTGGCAAGATTCGTCCAACAGAAGTGAAGGAGAGTACCTCGTCCGTCCAAGTGGAAGCTTCTACCTCACGACAAGGTGAACCAAGAGTTGATATGGAAGCATCCACAAGTGGGACACGCCAAGATGAAGAAAACGAGGAAGCACACCAAGATGAACATCAACAACCTCCTTCTCCACCATGATAAGAGAACGACAACGTCAACAATGAAGAAGGCCAAGAAGAAGCACAAGATGAAGAGGATGTTCCACCCCGACCCAAGGAAAAGCTTTCACGAGTTCGAGCAAGAATTGCTAAGGATCATCCCGTCGAGCAAATCTACAATGATATCCAAACCGGGAGAATCACTCGCTCTAAAACTCGTTTAGCTAACTTTTGTGAACATTACTCATTCATCTCTAGCATTGAACCTATGAAGGTTGAAGAAGCATTGGAGGATCTGGACTGGATAAACGCTATGCATGAAGAGCTACACAACTTTGAGAGAAATCAAGTGTGGACATTGGTCGAGAAGCCCGACAACAACCATAACATCATTGGTACTAAATGGGTGTTTCGCAACAAGCAAGATGAAGATGGACAAGTGGTTCGCAACAAAGCACGTCTCATCGTCCAAGGCTACACACAAGTTGAAGGTATGGACTATGGTGAGACATATGCTCCCGTTGCTAGACTTGAGTCCATTCGCATCTTACTTGCTTATGCTAATCACCATGATATCACCTTGTACCAAATGGACATTAAAAGTGCTTTTCTAAATGGCAAAATTGAGGAAGAAGTTTATGTTAAGCAACCTCCCGGCTTCGTCAATCCTAAGAAACCTAATCATGTTTACAAACTTCACAAAGCCCTTTATGGTCTTAAACAAGCTCCTAGAGCATGGTATAAATGCTTGACCAAGTTCCTTATTGAAAAAGGCTTTGAAATTGGTAAAATTGATTCTCCTCTTTTTACTAAAAGGGTTAATGGAGAACTATTTGTGTGCCAAATTTATGTTGATGATATCATATTTGGTTCAAATAACCCTCATTTTAGTGAGAAGTTTGGAAAGCTAATGTCGGAGAAGTTTGAGATGTCTATGATGAGTGAACTCAAATTCTTTCTCGGTTTGCAAATAAAGCAAACTAAGGAAGGTACCTTTGTCTCTCAAACGAAGTACACCAAGGACTTATTCATGAAGTTCAATATGCAAGAATGCAAAGGTATGACTACACCCTTGCCTACCAATGGACATCTTGATTTGACCAAAGATGGTGAACCGGTTGATAAAAAGGTTTATCGCCCTATGATTGGTTCATTGTTATATCTATGTGCCTCTCGTCCCGATATTCTGCTAAGTGTGTGCATGTGTGCACGATATCAAGCTGCTCCTAAAGAGTGTCATCTTAAGGCTGTGAAAAGGATAGTGAGATACCTAATCCATACACCAAATTTTGGCATTTGGTATCCCAAGAGGTCCTCTTTTGATCTTGTTGGCTACTTCGATTCGGACTATGCCGGAGACAAGGTTGATAGAAAATCCACTTCGGGTACATGTCAATTCCTTGGTAGATCTCTTGTGTCTTGGTCTTCCAAGAAACAAAACTCGGTATCCATATCCACCGCCGAAGCGGAATACATTATTGTTGGTTCATGTTGTGCTCAATTACTTTGGATGACCCAAACTCTTAAAGATTATGGGATATATGTGAAACATGTTCCATTGCTATGTGACAATGAAAGTGCTATTAAGATTGCCCACAATCCCGTGCAACATTCTCGAACTAAGCATATTGAAGTTCGTCATCATTTCATTCGAGATCATGTTGCAAAAGGGGACATTAACCTTAAGCATGTTTGCACTGATAAGCAATTGGCGGATATATTGACTAAACCACTTAATGAGAAAGTGTTTTGCAGGTTGAGAGGTGAATTGAACATCATTGATGCTTCAAACTTGGAGTAGGAACTCCATTTGATACATGCGGGGCATGAGCCTATGACTAATCCTCGATATTTCTCTTATGATGCTATTCATATGTCTTGGATATATTTGTACCTTGCATGGTATCTAACCCGTGTAGGTACTTGGATGAATCTAAATCTATGAGATTGCCACACACTCACATCTTGAGCAATTTCTACATCACCAAGTCTCTACACAATGGTGGTTGAACACAAGGAAGCACGAAACCATTCAAACATATCCTTTGGCAAATTCTATGTTGAGTCTCATGATTGTCATTTTGGATACACAAGTGCTCTTCCTTGCAAAGCTAACCCATGTAGATAGATGAACTCAAACTCCAAGTGGTGCTCCCAACTCTTGATGAACTACATCAACCTTGAGCAACCCACACAAGTTCAACTACATGATCAAGATCAACACCACCACCCAAGGTATGTTATTCCATCTTAGAGAAGCTTTACTCCAAGTCATGAGCCAAAGCAACTCGACAAGATGTGAATACATCAAGATGCTTAAACGAAAAATGGTAACCCCATTTTGAGCTTAAACGATGAGTATGACCTATGATCAAGTGCTCTCACTTGACTCCTAAGTCAATATACTCTAACATAGGTGACTTTGTCATCGACCATTTCTAGATGAAGTTCTCTAGTGTTTCTCTGTGCTTTTGCATTTGCATATTTGTTTCCCCTTTCACTTCATCTAGAACTTTTAGTTTCTTTTCTTTCCTTTTTGTTCTGCATTTTCTGCATCCAATTCATTGCAAATCTTTCAGTAAATTCCTTGCATATCCTTGTGAGATCTTACTTGTCTAGTGAGCTGAGGTGACAAGTGATTTCACTCTGTTGAACTCGGTCACACCGGTTTGTTCTCTTCGGCCCAACCGAAATCTTTCGGTGCAACCGAAGCACACAACTCGGAGTCACCGATTCCATCACAGGAAAACCAACTTGCCACTTATTCCTGATTTCTGTTTGCTCCAGCTCCACTCAATGATTCTTGTCCTCTACCAGCATCATATTAGACATGCTGCTTTGCTCTATGACTCAAGGACCAACCCATTTGTATCACATGTCCAGAAGAGCCCTTCTTGGAAATTGATGTCAAAGGGGGAGAGAGAGATCACATCAAAGCTTAATCCTTCCTACAGGGGGAGAAAGAGAGAATACTCAGGGGAGAGAGTTTCTCAACTAGGAGAAAGTAAAATCATCAAAGACCCCAGATGCTTGGTGTTCAAGAGGAGAGATGTCACATGTCTTTAAGAGGGGAAAGACATGTTTGGTTGCTTGCTTTAGCTCAAGCTCTGTTGTTTCCTTTTTTTGTTACTCTGATTTTCTATTCCCTATCTTCTCCCAATATCCCATGCAGATTCAGGGGGAGCAAGACATCTAAGGGAAGGAAATCTCTGATTTTATTGCATATCTTTACCTTTGGGGACATCTCTATATCCAATGTGGTACTTAGTACTCACTCTACATGTCATCCCAGTCTTGGTTCTCTTGTGGTTTCTCTTGCTTGCTCTGGTCAGTAGGTGTATCTGTGTTATTTAACCTTGTTTGCGCAGGTTCATCCCATCCTAAGCCAACTCAAGACCACAAGGTAAGTATATGCATCACAGTCATGTGAATGAGAAGTTCTTGCTAATGTACATACTGTTTGCAAGAAGGACTCATGAGCATGAAGGTACATTTCTCACATTCACATCATTTGCTCTGATGCATATAGCCAAGATACATGTAACACATTTCTTACTGTCATGTTTACGCATTCACATGCTCCTATATTCAATATTCACATGATTGCATACATGTAGGGGGAGCCTATGCATGTTACATGTCTTTCCAAAGCTTTACTTGCTATTCTCTATATCTTTATCTAAAGCTTTGATGTATGCTGCCATCAATTACCAAAAAGGGGGAGATTGAAAGCACAAGTGCTCCCTGGGTGGTTTTGGTAATTAATGTCAACATATCTCTTGTTGGACTAACACTTTTACCTAGTATGTTTCAGATAAGTTCAACAATGGAGTGGCATTGACTAGAGGATGTGGAACCCCTTCAAGATGCTAAGGACAAAGGATTGGCTCAAGCTTCAAGATCAAGACTCTACATTTTCTATTTTAGTGATCCAAGATCACATTGAGTCTATAGGAAAAGCCAATACTATCAAGAGGGGATGAGGTGTTGCTTAATGGCTTGCTTGCTCAAAGTGCTTAGTGATATGCTCCAAAACCCTCAACTACCTTCCCACATCCACATATGACCTAAACCAAAAGTCAAACTCGGCCCCACCGATTCTATCTATCCGGCGCCACCGAGTTTCAGATATCATAGCCACTGCCACAAACCCTAGCAAATCGGTTTCACCGATAGGGATCTCGGTCTCACCGAGATGGGATTGTAATATCTCTATGTATGTCCATTACCAAGATCGGTCTCACCGAGTTTGAGCAATCAGTACTACCGAGATTACAACGCAAACTCTCTGGTTAGCTTATTATGAAAATCCGTCCCACCGAGTTTGTGTAATCGGTCTCACCGAGTTTGCCTGACCAACTCTCTGGTTAGCTTATTACCAAAATTGGTCCCACCGACTTTGTGTAATCGATCACACCGAGATTACGTTATGCCCTAACCCTAACCATATCGGTCCTACCGAGTTGCATCTCAGTCCCACCGAAAATCCTAAAGGTCACTAGGTTTGCTGAATCGGTCCGACCGAGTTTACCTATTCGGTCCCACCGAGTTTGGCAAATTGTGTGTAACGGTTAGATTCTGTGTGGAGGCTATATATACCCCTCCACCCACTCTTCATTCATGGAGAAAGCCATCAGAACATACCTACACTTCCAATACACATTTTCTGAGAGAGAACCACCTACACCTGTGTTGAGGTCAAGATATTCCATTCCAACCATATGAATCTTGATCTCTAGCCTTTCCCAAGTTGCTTTCCACTCAAATCTTCTTTCCACCAAATCCAAATCCTGTGAGAGAGAGTTGAGTGTTGGGGAGACTATCATTTGAAGCACAAGAGCAAGGAGTTCATCATCAACACACCATTTGGTACTTCTTGGAGAGTGGTGTCTCCTAGATTGGCTCGGTGTCACTTGGGAGCCCCCGACAAGATTGTAGAGTTGAACCAAGGAGTTTGTAAGGCCAAGGAGATCGCCTACTTCATGAAGATCTACCGCTAGTGAGGCAAGTCCATCGTGGGCGACGGTCGTGATGGAATAGACAAGGTTGCTTCTTCGTGGACCCTTCATGGGTTCAGCCCTCCGTGGACTCGCGCAACCATTACCCTCCGTGGGTTGAAGTCTCCATCAACGTGGATGTATGATAGCACCACCTATCGGAACCACGACAAAAACATCAGTGTCTCCAATTGCGTTTGAATACTCCAAACCCTTCTCTTTACATTCTTGCAAGTTGCATGCTTTACTTTCCGCTACTCATATACTCATTGCATGCTTGCTTGACATGTATTGTGTTTGTTAAACTTGTGCTTAAACTCCACTTAAACTTAAGAATATTAAAAACTGCAACTTTTGGCACTTAGTGTCTAATCACCCCCCCTCTAGACACCTCTTCTCGATCCTTTCAAAATGTTACGAAAGAGAAACAGAGAGTTTACATTGCAATCTCAGTGGGACCGATCGTGTAACGCCCCACATGTAACCTTCCCCAATTGTACTCCGACTCTTGCCGTTTCCGGCATTAAGTTATATTTAATTCTCGGGTTCGCGTCTCTGCCTCTGTGTGTTGTTTTCGTTTTCGTGCATCTCATATCATGTCGTCACGTGCATTGCATTCGCCTACATGTTCATCTCATGCATCCAAGCATTTTCCCCGTTGTCCGTTTTGCATTCCGGCGCTTCGTTCTCCTCCGGTGGCCATTTCTAGCTTTCTTTCATGTGTGGGGATTAAACATTTCCGGATTGGGCCGAGACTTGCCATGCGGCCTTGGTTTACTACCGGTAGACCGCCTGTCAAGTTTCGGGTCATTTGGACTTCGTTTGATACTCCAACGGTTAACCGAGGGACCGAAAAGGCCTCGTGTGTGTGCAGCCCAACACCCCTCCATTTTGGCCCAAAACCCACCAAACTCAGCTCCATTGTCTCGGTCGTTCGATCACGATCGTGTGGGCGAAAACCGCACCTCATTTGGACTCTCCTAGCTCCACTTATGCCTATTTATACCCCCCCCCATTTTCGGATCTCGTCTTCCATGTCCGAAACCCTAAAAATCCCCGCACCGAGCCGGACACGTCCGACCCGGCCGGACAGGATCGCGCCGCCGCTCCGCTCCAGTGGCTGGCCGCCACGTGTCCGCCGCGGGTCAGCCGCCGCCGCGGCCCGCCGAGCCCGCTCGGGGCCCCCGCGGCCCAGAGCGCCGCCGCCTCGCCCGAGCCGCCCCGCCGCCATCTTCTTCGTCCCCGGCCGCCGCCGCCGCCTCCGGCGCGCCCCGCCGCCGTCCGGCTGCCGGCCGCCCCGCCGCGGGCCGCCGTACCGCTCCCCGCCGCCTCGCGCCAGCTCCGGTGGCCGCGCGCCACCGCGACCCCGCCGCCCGGCTCCGGTCGCCGCCCTCCGGCCTCCCCTCGACGCCGGCGCCCCGCGCCCTCGCCGGATCCGGCGGGATCCGCCGCCGCCGCCATCGCCGGGCTCGGTCCCGGGCCCGAGCTACAGTGCCGCCCGATCCAGATCCGCGGATGAACAGTAAACCCTAGGTGGTAGTTTTTTTTCTAAGTCCCAGGTTTTTTTACCCCATATGCTCATGTTTGACCTGCCATAACTTTGCATCCGTAGCTCCGATTTGGGCGTATGATATGTCAAATTCTTCGTCTCGACGAGTACATCATTTCATTCCATTTCATCATTTGCATTTGAGATCATCTTGTTGCCCAAAATGGTGTTGGAAGGAGGCATGTTGAGTTAAATTGCAGATCCGTTAATCCAACATGCACTTTTGTCATTTTTGCCATATTTAATCCGTGCATGATATGCCTGTGCCCCTTTGGGATGAATTGTTAAGCATGTTGTCTTCTTTCCAGAGGTGCCTTCCTTGTATTTTTAGGAGGTGTGTGTTGTCTTGTGCAAGCTTGCGAAGAGGGCTACCTGAGATTTCAGATTTCAGGGACTTAGTGATTTTCACCAAGTCTGAGCCGTTTTAGTTCACGATGCTATATGTCCGGCTCGTTTCCTAGCGATCCGTGCCTCTTTTGAGGATGATCAATAAGAGTGTTTTGTTATGCTTGTTGTGCTTAATCCATCCATGTCTTTACTTGTTATGTTGGAGCACTCTAGGTTGACTCAACCGAGCTCAATTTTTGGATAGTTGCTGTTTTGGGCAGATCGTTAACTCTTTTGCGATTTTGCCGGAGTGATTGCTAGTGATCCATGCATGCTATGCCATTGTTCTTGCCATGTCTAGCTAGCATTTTGTGCCTTCTTAATGGATATATGCTTGCCTTGCCATGACTTACACCGTAGTGAGAGCATCGAGCTCGTTTATATGCCTCCGTGAGTTATTATTTCAGCATGTCCCAGTTTTCACTAAGTCTGAAAACTGATTGTGTTTCATCGATGTTCGTGTGCTCGGTAGAGTATTTTGTGAACCCTTTTGGCCCCAGGTCATTTTGGGTGTTTTGTTAAGCTTGTTGAGTAGCTCCATGCCATGCTCTTACTTGCCATGTTCAGGTTTTCCTTCATGTTGTTTTGCTGCTCCGAAGAGGGCATCGTGGTCTGAAATTCCAGACTAGCGTTAATTTCGCTAAGTCTGAAATCTGTTTTGCTTATTCAGTTTTGCCATGCTTGTTTGGATCCCGTAATGGATGAATTTGCCCATGCCTCAGTCATGATGATTTGTTAAGCTTGATGAGTACATCACTGCCATGTATTTTGTTTTCATGTTGGGTGGCTGTAGCATGTTTATTTTGTTGCATTTATGAGGCATGTTGCTGTAAATTGCAGATCGGTTCGTTTAGTAAAACGCTTGCCATTTCTTAACCGTAGCTCCGATTGCCATGATCTTTATATCGTTTTCAGGGGATTTCTTCCCCTCTAACCAGTGGCACACTTGGATTTCCAAGTTGAGGCCAGGTTCATGCATTTCCTGTTACATATTGCATTCTTGCATCCCGCATCGCACCCCGCATAGCATATCATCTTTGCATCGTATTGGTTGCCTTTGCACATGGTTGATTGTATCCTTGTTGCTTGTTTGTGTTGTTGGGTAGAGCCGGGAGACGAGTTCGCTAACGAGGAGCCCGTTGAGTTTGCTTTTGAGGATCCAGTCAATTCTGACAACTGTGCAGGCAAGATGATCACACCCTTGAAATCACTACTATCTTTGCTATGCTAGTTTGCTCGCTCTTTTGCTTTGCCAATGCAACGATGCCTACCACTTGCTTGTCAGCCTCCCTATTGCCGTGATTGAGCATCTAACCCACCTTTGTCCTAGCAAACCATTGATTGGCTATGTTACCGCTTTGCTCAGCCCTTCTTATAGCGTTGTTAGTTGCAGGTGAAGATTGGAGCCGTTCCTCGTTGGAACATTTATTTACTTGTTGGGATATCACTATATTGCTATGTTATCTTTACTCATCTATATACTTGGTAAAGGGTGGAAGGCTCGGCCTCTCGCCTAGTGTTTTGTTCCACTCTTGCCGCCCTAGTTTCCGTCATATCGGTGTTATGTTCCCGGATTGTTGCGTCCCTTACGCGGTTGGGCTATAATGGGAACCCCCTGATAGTTCGCCAGGATTAAAGCTTTTCCAGCAATGCCCAACATTGGTTTTACCATTTGCCACCTACCCCTTTTCTTTCCCTTGGGTTTCCGGAGCCCGAGGGTCATCTTATTTTAAACCCCCCCCGGGCCAGTGCTCCTCTGAGTGTTGGTCCAACTGTCAGCTGCCAGTGGCCACCAGGGGCAACTCTGGGCTGGCCTACCCGTACCTAAGACAATCTGAGTGTGCCCTGAGAAAGAGATATGTGCAGCTCCTATCGGGATTTGTCGGCGCATTCGGGCGGTGTTGCTGGACTAGTTTTGACCTGTCGAATCATCTTGTTGTACCGGGATACCGAGTCTGATCGGTGGGTCCTGGGTGGAGGTCTATTCCTTCGTTGACCGTGAGAGCTTGTTATGGGCTAAGTTGGGACCCCCCCTGCAGGGATTGATCTTTCGAAAGCCGTGCCCGCGGTTATGGGCAGATGGGAATTTGTTAATGTCCGGTTGTAGATAACTTGAACTTAATTAATTAAAATGAATCAACTGCGTGTGTTGCCGTGATGGCCTCTTCTCGGCGGAGTCCGGGAAGTGGACACGGCGTTGGAGTTATGCTTGCGTAGTCTGCTCTACTTAGTTACCGCTCGTGCTTTGCCTTCTCTTCTCGCTCTCTTTTGCGAATAAGTTAGCCACCACATATGCTAGTCGCTTGCTGCAGCTCCACTCACATTACCCCTTCCTTACCTATTAAGCTTAAATAGTCTTGATCGCGAGGGTGCGAGATTGCTGAGTCCTTGTGGCTCACAGATTACTATTATACCAGATGCAGGGACCGATGATACTCCTCCGGATGGCGCGTTCGAGCTGAAGTGGGAGTACGACGAGGACTCTCAGCGATACTATGTTTCTTTTCCTGATGATCAGTAGTGGTGCCTGCTCGGGGTTCGATTCAGGGATTAGTCGCATGTTGGGGGGTCTTTTCTATTTGGCGCCGTAGTCGGGCCATGAGTGTTTGTATGATGGATGCTATTTATGTACCTTGATGTGACGTGGCGAGTGTAAGCCAACTATTATTATTATTCCCCCTTTATATTTATATGTACATGGGTTGTGTGAAGATTGCCTCACTTGCGACTTATGCCTTCAATGCGATTATGCCTCTAAGTCGTGCCTCGACACGTGGGAGATATAGTCGCATCGAGGGCGTTACAGATCGCTCAGCTCGGTAGGACCGAAACGTTACGAAGGGAAACAGAGAGATTACAACCCCATCTCGGTGTGACCAAAATCCCTATCGGTGAGACCGATTTGCCTAGGGTTTGTGGCAGTGGCTATGACATTTGAAACTCGGTGGCGCCGCATAGAAAGAATCGGTAGGGCCGAGTTTGACTTTTGGTTTAGGTAATATGTGGATGTGGGAAGGCAGTTGAGGGTTTTGGAGCATATCACTAAGCATTATGAAGCAAGAGCCTCATTAAACAACACCTCATCCCTCCTTGATAGTATTGGCTTTTCGTATAGACTCAATGTGACCTTGGATCACTAAAATATAAAATGTAGAGTCTTGAGCTTTGAGCTTGAGCCAATCTTTTTGTCCTTGATATTTTGAGGGGTCCACATTCCTCATCCATGCCATGCCATTCATTGAGCTTTTCCTGAAATATCAATCTTGGAATAGCATTAGCTCAATGAGCTATATATTGTTAGGAATTACCAAAACCACATAGGGATAGTTGCACTTTCAATCTCCCCCTTTTTGGTAATTGATGACAACATATAGATCAAAGCTTTGACAAATGATAATAAGAGTGTAAAACATTGTCGCTTTGAGAAGTATGTGAAAGGCAAGAGCTCCCCCTAAATTTGTGCATAGTTTATGGTTTGCTTTGGACTGGAAATGCACAAAGATTAGGCTCTTGGGTTACTCTTCCATGTCACATACATCTTGGTGGAGCGCTCAAAATGATAATAATTAAATGCATGCACTCATCACCAAGCAAAGTGAATGATTATATAGGGATAAAAAGATAATGTCATCCAACAAGCATTAATGTAGCATATGATCAAACACATGATCATCCAAGTATCACATAGACAAAAGGTATCTCAAACAAGCAAAGCAAATAAAGTTCAACCACCAAAGCAAGAGAGAATAAAAAGTAACACTCTCTCTCGAAGCCTATGATCTATACATTTTTCTCCCCCTTTGGCAACAAGTTACCAAAAAGTTCCTAGAAAATGCATCGCACTAAATCGTCTCTTAGGCTTGGTCTTTAGGTGGTGGTGTCTGGATAACTCCAAGAACGAAGGCTTCAGTCGAAGTAGATGGAGCTGATGGAGTAGGTGCTAGAGCTGGTGGCACTGAAGCTGTAGCTGGTGCAGATGACGTGGCTCTGGTGTCTGGAACAGGCACTGCAGCAGACCTCTGAGATCTAGGCACTCTAGCAAATGTATCAGTGGTTGTCTTTCCCTTCCTCTCCTGCATATCATCTTGAAGTTGCTCCACAACAGACTGAATCTCAGTTACCTTCACATCCAAGTCATAGAATTTTTGCTCCATGATTGTTTCCAAGCTCTCCTGGTTTTGAGTCAGGGTGGCCAGTCCCTTCTCAATCCTCAGAGTGGATGCAATCAGGTAGCCAAGTTGATCTTGCTTGCTCTTCAGGAGATACTGAGATGCTTCTTCGGTAGTTGGCATCCTTGCAGCCTTTTCAGCTTTTGCCTTCTCCTTCTTGGCTTGTGCGTGCACAGAAGATGGTTCATCCTCATTCATATCCACAGTGTTGTCCTTGAAGTCTGGATAGATAGGTATGTGCTCCTTGTCCAGCAGATATGTACCAGTGCCCATCTTGGAGTTGATCAGCTTCGGGATCTGTGGGGCATACCCACAACTCCTCTTCTGATCCGCAGCTATCCTATTGATAGTTTCAACTATTAGGCTCATGACTTTGAACTTCTGTGGGACATCAAAGATGTGAAGCAAGTTTATTGCATGGCCTCTGATCATCTTGTGATCACCTGACTTTGGCAAGAGAGTGTGCCTGAGGATCCAGTTGATGGTTGGCAAGCCTGACAGAAGGTAAAGTACAGATCCAAACTTATGTGTCTCAAGAGCAGCATCTGGGATCTCCTTGTACATGTGTGCCATTGTGTTGTGATCCTTCTTCCTGTTGGCATAAAAATCCAAGTCATCTTCACTCTCTTTTGGGGCATTGATCAACTTCGCCCATTCAGCAACCGTGGACTAGTACCTCGTACCTTCAGACATCCAGACAATCCTTCCATCTGGGTAGAAATGAGTTGTGGAGTAGAACTGCATGATGAGCTCATCATTCCATTTTGTGAACTTCTGAGCCACAAACTCATCGACTCCACAAGCCTTGAAATTGTCATGTACACCTGGATAGTGATCCTCATTCTCCTTGATGTAGTCCTAGTCGACCCATCTCATGTCACACACTATGGGCTTCTTGTCAAGCAACACTGTCTCATAGAAGTCATGTTGTTCCTTTGTATGGAACCTGTAATCCACAGCAGTCCTCCTCCTGGTGGCATATGGATCAGACTCTCTCCATAGCCTCATACCTGAGTCCTTCCTTATCTTCATGTTCTCAGCTATTGGATGAGCATCATTGTGATCTGGGATTTTTGGCTTTAGCTTCCTCAAGACATGTGACTCATCATCATCTTCTTCCATTTCAGCTTCAGGCACTGGGCCTTATTCTTTTCCTCAGCAGGGATGTTCCTGGTGCTCCTCTTCGGTTTTGGCTTTGGAGCTGGAGCAGCAACCTTTGGAGCGGTCTTAGGCTTAGATGGAACAGCCCCTGCCCTGATGGCATCACCCATAAGCTTCTGAGCTTTGGGTGCTGGTGCAGCATCTTCTTCCTCTTCCTCTTCAGAATCTCTCATGATTGAGGATCTCCCAAGCACTCTAGCAGTGGTCTTTTTGACCCTCTCCTTCCTCTTCTTCCCTTCTGCAGCAGCCTCTTTGGGTTCAGATTCCAAAGGGACTTGAGTAGATGCTCTGGCCTTAGACATTGGAATTCTCTTTGCAGGAACCTTTTGCTTCATGCCTGGCTTGGTGGCAGCAACAGTGCTATATTCCTTCTTAACCACGTTCTTCTTGGAAGTGGCCTCATCCTCAACTGCCACATAGTCTTCATCCTCAGATTCAGAGGTCTTCTTCTTTCTGGCCCTGGTGGCAGCTTTGGGTAAGTTGCTTGGGGTGCTCCTGCTACCATCATCTGAACTGCTAGAGGGACTAGTGCCCTCACTCAGGTGAACCTGCTCCTCTGACCTGTTCTGGTTGTCACTCTGATCAGACATATTGCAAACACTGACAACAGACCCTGTGAATAGATATAGATGAGATAGAGTGGATGAGCATCACAAAATGCAGAGGTTTTTGCAAAAGAATGAGTCAAAAACTTAGTTTTAGTTTTCCACAGAAAGCATTTCGGATCAACTGATTTGTAAACTCGGTGATACCGAAGCAGCTGTTGGAACCTAAACTAGTGAACTCGGTCAGACCGAGTCACAGTTCGGTGGCACCGAGACTGCTGGGGTTTCACAAAGTCCTAAACTCGGTCACACCGATTTGCAATTCTCGGTCAGACCAAAAATTACATGTGCAATGGCCTAAGCCGAATCGGTGGTACCGAGTTCCACAACTCGATGGGTCCGAGATGGTTTCAGCGGAAACCTAACCCTAAATTTTCAATTCACGACTAAACTACTGAGTGTTTTGACTGGATAAGAATGATCTCAATCGTGGCAAGATACATGGCGAACACAATGTGCTTGGAATCAGATAGGGATAGCACAGTGATCAAGTTCATACCCTAGTTCGGTGGAGAACTTGCTACGGCGGCAACGGCGGGGATGATTCCTGTTGACGGCGACGAAGACGAGTGGCGGGAGGCTGCTGGCGACGAGGAAGACGATCCGGAGACCCTCGAGGTAGAGCGGGCTAAGCGCGGGTCGAGGAGGTTCGAAAAGTTTTCCAAAATTTTACCTGTGGGTATATATAGCCCGACCCTGTCGGTGTGACCGAGTGGAACAACTCGGTGGCACCAAGATTCATAACTGCAAGCAGTTACTGAAACTCGGTGTGACCGAAAGGTTCGAATCGGTTGCACCGAGGTAGAAAACCTAGATCGACTTAGTGATCTCGGTATGACCGAAATGGATGAATCGGTCAGACCGAAACGCACAAAGAAGTTTTGGAAGTTTAAGTCTATGACGAATCGGGGACTCCGAGTGCTCCTCACACAGAGTGGTTTGAATCTGACTTGATCAAATTTTGTGATGCAGCATGAATAGAGTTTGAGACGAGAAAAGCATAGATAGCCAGAGAAGGTTCTTAGGCATTCTTGTCCATCCACTTGGCCAAAAGAAAAGGAAACCAATAAATCAAAACAACAAGTGGATGTCCTCGAATGAGTAAATTATGCAACCAACATGCTCACACAATAAAATGGCAATTGAAATATGTGGCAAAGCATGCACAAACAATTCTAGGATCTATCAAGCAATTGGCGATGACTAGGTCATCTATATATGAGTATATTGACTTAGGAGTCAAATGAGAACATTTGATCATAGGTCATACTCATTGTTTAAGCACAAGTGGGGTTACTATCGTGGATCTAAGACTGGCAGTAGAATGGGGGGTAGGTATGAGGAGGCAAGATCCTAGCTATGGAGTAGTTGTACACACGAGTTTTTACGAGTTCAGGCCCTTCTCGGAGGAAGTAACATCCCTACGTCTCGGTGCCCTGAGGTGGTCGACTAGATTATATGTGTGTGTGTGTGTGTGTGAGTTTACAAAAGTGCGAACCCTTGTCCCAGAGGAGGGGGTGTCTTATATAGAGTGCGCCAGGACCCCAACTCCCCTCCGTTACACAGGGTTCAATGATCGTAAAGGAAAGGCGTTACTGGTAACGTCTACAGTAAAGTGTCATAAATGCTCATAATGCTATGGTTTAAGTCCTAACCATTGCAGAGTGGAGGATTCCTCATCTTCTGGTGGTCGAGTGTCTTCAGGGTGGTCGAGTGAGCGCATCTCCATGGTCGAGTGGATGATGGTTTCTCTTCGACTGCTTCTGATTCTTTGTAAAGATGTCCTTGGGGAGGGTATGCTGGACAGGTCCATGACCCTACCCTAGGTACATAGCTTCATCATTAGCCCCCGAATGGATCAGGGTTTGAGTGAGGAAGGGGTTGAGAACACTTCTGACCCACTCTTTGTGCTATGAATATGCCTTGTCTTGAAACAATGAGTTGAGGTGACGACGTCGACTCCTTTCTCAATCGCCTTGGTCCATTCTTGGTTTTTGTCGAGTGAACTTTCATGGTAGAATTCTGAATGATGATGTAGAGGGTGTTTGTCGTCAGTCTGACAGGTTGTTCTGCTCTCCGCGGATCTCGCGGGATTCAAATTTTGGGAAGTGCGCCAAACGGGAGGAACCGAGGTTATCGGGACGGATTAGGCAAGTCTCCTTGATCCCCGCGCCACCTTTTTCGCCACGTACTGCACGCGCGACTGTTGTGGGATTTGTTTAGATCGCTTGGGTCCACCGGTCAGCCACTCGGTGGAAGGCCTTATAAAAGGTCTCGGGCCAGGCCTCTGCTCCGCACGCTCCCATTATCTCTTCTCTTTCTCCCGATCCCTCCGCCACTCTCGCTTCTGCCTCGTCGCCGGACCTTCGCTCGAGCTCGATCCACCACCATGGGGAAGGATAATACGGCGGCACTGGAATGCGCGAAGAAGGCGACCGCGAAGGCGAAGGGCAAGCGGACCAGCCGGGGCGGATCCTCGTCGAGGTCTGGCCTGCCGACGGGCTGGATCCAGGGCGACTGGATCCGCTCGGCAATCACGCAGGACGACCTCGACGACCTGGTGGAGGGGGGATTGATCCCTCACAAGTCGGCTCGGCTCCTGGGGGACGAAATCGAGCCGCATCCTAGAGAGGGTGAGTGTGTCCTCCTCGCAGCCCACATAGATCGCGGATTCTCACTACCTCCCCACCCTTTCTTCCGGGTTTTTTTGAACTTCTTTGGGGCTCAGCTCCACCATTTCACTCCGAACACCATAGTCTATCTGGTCGCTTTCGTGTCCATGTGCGAAAACTTCTTGGGCTGTCGACCGCACTGGGGGCTTTTCAAACACATCTTCACTTGCCGTTCCCAGTCGGTCAAAAAGGACAAGTCGAGTAACGAGAGGACGCGGGTGATCCAGATGTGCAGTGGTCTGGGGATCCAGATGAGGAGCAAGAGTACTTTCCCAGCCATGATCCTTCCTGACTCGGTCCGGGGCTGGCAGTCGACTTGGTTTTACTGCAAGGATCAGCCAACCCCTGGCCAGTCGACTGGACTTCCTCCTTTTTCCTTGGCTCGAGTGGAGAAGCCTGCTCCCCTGAAGGTAGTTCCAGAAGAGAAGGCGCAGGTCAAGGAGCTGGTTGAACGGGTCGTCCAGCTTGTCCGCGACGGAGTGACCGGGATGGATCTGTTGGAGGTCTTTCTCGGTCGACGCATCCAACCTCTTCAGGCGTGCGATCATCCGATGTGGATGTACTCTGGGCTCGAGGATACCACTCGGATCCACCCGGAGGAGGTTAGCAAGGATATCTTGGAGAAATGGTTGAGGGGAATCACTGGCAACAAATACAACCCTCGGGGATCCAGGAGGGTGATTCCATTCGACAACTCGCACCAGCCGGAGCAGGTATATTTCTGTTTTATCAAGTATCTTTCTGATTCACCACGTGATGTCCCGTTTGTGGTCGACTGAATGTCTTTTGATTGTTATCCTTTCCGGCCCTCATTGAAATGTACTCGATGCCCAACGGAGTGCAGGACCCAGGCGCTGAAGAAGAAGGGAGCGGGGGCGAGAGCGGCGAGGAGCATTCGGAAGCCGAGGAGGACGAGGAGAGCGATGAATCGACCGATGAGGAAGAAGTCGACTTGCCTCCTCGCAGGGAGAGGCGGTCCAAGCACACTCATGACCCGGCACGCGCTCCGGACTTGGTGGTTGCGCCGATTGGGCAATCCTCGAAGTGCCCCAGGACATCTTCCCCGACGCCGACTGAGAAGCCTCCAAAGCAATCCAAGGCCGCGCCGCTTCTAGCGCCGAAAGTGCCGAAAGCCATCTCTTCCAAACCGCCCAAAGCTTTGCCCCGGATCAAAGTGACCGTTCCTACTATCTCCGGGTAACCATATGACTTGTCCTTTATGTGGATTCGATTAACTAGGTGTAACCGATTGAATGCGGGCCTTTGCAGTGCTACTACGTCAGGGACCTCTTCATACCAGTACCGGGACGAGGAAATGGAGGATGCGGTAACCTCTAACCCAGGTATGAACTCTTGCGATTTCGATTCTTGATCCTTTTAGGGTCGAGTGGTTCACTTGGGGTCGAATGTTCTGTCTTGCAGCTCCACCCAACATCATTGATCTTCCGGACGACGACGAAGATGTGGCTCCTAAGCCTAGGAAGAGCAAGAAGGTAACAGCTGGCAGGGTGGCTCGGCAAGAACCAACTGCAACGCCTCCCGTCCGTCAAGCTGAAGACGCGGGCAGGGCCACTGTGACATTCGCTGCACCCTTGCCGAGTGGGCATCCCACACGGTCGACCGCTCCTGTGGTTCCTTCAACTATCCAACTCCACACCACGGAGCCTCGAGCAGCCGCACCTGGGTCATTTGCACATTTTTTTCACCAGCTACCCCGTCCCAGACAACCAGACGGAAGCGGCTGCAGAAGCCATCCGACAGGCTGATATGATGATGGAGCGGGTGAAGATAGTGCACGAGAGCAGTCAGGCTGCCTACGACGCTAGTGCCGCCCTTCGGGCCAACGTCCAGGTGAGTAGACTTTCCGACTATTTTTGTTCTCGAAAAATCTTCTTCTGCACAATCTCCTGTTGTTCGTGTTGAATTAGAGCACCCACTGGGTGTTGCTGTCGTTTTTGGTAGTTTCTCTCTTCCACTCGGTCTGGGCGAGTGGGATCAGAACCGGTGGGGGCACGCTAAGCGCACCCACTGGGTGTAGTCCCTAAGACCGCGGTCGACTGCTGGCAGTCGACTATGGTCTGAGTTCTTCTTTCTTAACGGTGCAATTGTTCTTTCCCTCTCTTTTTTTACTCCTTGCACTCGACTCCGGCGGGCCGGTCGAGTCGGATCAGAACCGGTGGGGGCACGCCAAGTGCACCCACTGGGTGTAGTCCCCGAGACCGCGGTCGACTGCTGGCAGTCGACTGGGGTCTGAACAGCTTGTTGTCCACTTCTTTAGGTTTTATTCACTCGGAAATGAACTGCCTTCGAACCTATCGATTGATCTATCTCTTTCCTCCTGCAGAAGTCTTGTACTCTTATCTCCAAGTTTGCCGAACTCGGAGAGAAGCAGAGGCAACTCAACCTAGACTTGGAATTGGCTCAGCAAAATCTGAAAAAAGCTCAAGACGAGGCCACTGGCATGGAAGGTAACTGATTGCCGACTGAATTTCAATATATCTCTTTGATCTCTTTTTTGATTCGATATTTATTTTGCAGAGAAAATGAAGTTGGCTCTGGACAAGAAGGACTCGGACCTCGCCGCCGCGCAAAAAGCAGCCCAAGACAAAACCGCTCTCGCAGACAAGAAGCTTGCTTCAGTCGGAACGCTTGAAGGAGAGGTGACTAGACTGACATCTTGTCTTAATGAAGCTAACCGCGAAGTGACCAGCCTGAAGAAGGATAAGGTCGTCCTGAACGAAAAGTTGGAGTCTGCGATCCGCAAGAGGAACGACACAGAAGCTTATCTGAGGACCCTCGCCAAGAAGCTTTATCTCGTGCTGGGTGGTATTTCTTTTAATCCGACTGTGTTGATGCTTCCAATCGGATTTTGCTCGGTTGATGAACTGACTTTTGGCTGCAGAACTCTGTCAAGACTTCAACGAAGAAACTGGAAGGGTCGAGATGGGTCTGGACCCTACCATTTCCCCGGTCTGCGACGAAACTGCGATGAACGTGCTCCGACTGGAGTCCCATATCACCAGCGCCACAAGCTACCTCGCACGCCTGAAGGAGGTTGTCTCTCGAATCGACTCGACGCTTTGGCCGGGGCGACGCTTCAGAATGATGTGGAATCTCTGATGACTCGACTGAACGAGAACCCTGACCGAGTGCAAGAATGGAAGAAATCCTCCGCCCGGTGTGGTGCTGATGTGGCGTTGTCCCTGGTGCGAGTCCATTGCAAGGAGGCTCGTGAAGACAAGCTGGCTGTGATCAAAGTCGCTAACACCAAAAAGCACGACTTCCAGTCCTTCATGGAGACTTTCATTGCTGCCGCCACTCGGATCGCTGATGGGATCGATTTGGACTCATTCGTGGAGCCTGCCAGCCCTCCTCCGGCCGAGTGAACAATCTTATGAAACTTGGATACGCTTTAAATTTGCCTCGGAATGCCGAGTGGTTTCTGTAACCATTAAACTCCTTCGGGCTTGCTGCCCGAGTACTTTCGATTCTCTGCTTGGAACCTTTTAGTATTTATTTGAATTTGGTTTATCTCCGAATGTGCTTGTGTTTGCCTCCGGATGGACTTTGCCTGCCGCACCTCGTCGTCCTTGCGGATAGGGATGGAGCGGACATTGTTGTCACGCCCTCGATGCGGCTATATCTCCCACGTGTCGAGGCACGACTTAGAGGCATAGCCGCATTGAAAGCAATGTCGCAAGTTAGGAAATATAATAGTGATTTCAAGGGTATGATCATCTTGCCTGCACAGTTGTCAGAGTTGACTGGATCCTCAAAAGAAAACTCAACGGGCTCCTCGTTAGCGAACTCGTCTCCCGGCTCTACCCAACAACACAAACAAGCAACAAGGATACAATCAACCACGTGCAAGGGCAACCAATAATATGCAAAGATGGTATGCTATGCGGGATGCGATGCGGGATGCAAAATGCAAGACGTGACAGGAAATGCATGAACCTGGCCTCAACTTGGAAAACCAAGTGTGCCACTGGATAGAGGGGAAGAAATCCCCTGAAAACGATATAAAGATCATAGGAATCGGAGCTACGGTTTGGAAATGGCAAGCGTTTTACGAAACGAACCGATCTGCGATTTACAGCAAGTAGGCATCTAAATGCAACGAAATGAACATGCTACAGCCACCAAACATGAAAACAAAAATCCATGGCAGGGATGTACACAAGATGCTTAATAAATCACTAAAACTGAGCCATAGGCAAATTCATCCATTAAGAGGTTCAAACAAGCATGGCAAAAACGAATAAGCAAAACAGATTTCAGACCACGATGCTCTCTTCGGATCAGCAAAACAACATGAAACATAACCTGAACATGACAAGTAAGAGCATGGCATGGAGCTACTCAACAAGCTTAACAAAACGCCCAAAGTGACCTGGGGCCAAAAGGGTTCACAAAATACTCTAACGAGCACACGAACATAGATGAAACACAATCAGTTTTCAGACTTAGTGAAAACTGAGACATGCTGAAATTATAACTCACGGAGGCATGTAAACGAGCTCGATGCACTCACTACGGTGCAAGTCATAGCAAGGCAAGCATATATCCATAAAGAAGGCACAAAATTCTAGCTAGACATGGCAAGAACAATGGCATAGCATGCATGGATCACTAGCAATAGCACCGGCAAAATCGCAAAAGAGTTCACGATCTGCCCAAATTAACAACGATGCAAAAGTTGAGCTCGGTTGACTCAACCTAGGGTGTTCCAACATAACAAGTAAAGACATGGATGGATAGAGCATAACAAGGTTAACAAATGTCCCTTACTGATCATACTCAAAAGGGGCACGGATCACTAGGAAACAAGCCGAACATATGGCATCATGAACTAAAACATCCCAGACTTAGTGAAAATCACTAAGTCCCTAAAAACAGATTACTCAAGTGCCCCTCTTTGCAAGCTTGCACAAGACACCACACACATCCTAAAAATGCATGGGTGGCACCTCTGGAAAGAAGACAAAATGCTTAACAATTCATCCGAAAGGGGCATAGGCATATCATGCACACAATAATCATGGCAAAAATGACAAAAGTCAATGATGAGCTAACGGATCTGCAATTTAACTCACGATGCCTCCTTCTAACAGCATTTTGGGCATCAAGATGACCTCAAATGCAAAAGGTGCAATGGGATGAAATGATGTACTCGTCGAGACGAAGATTTTGATATATCATATGTCCAAAACGGAGCTACGGACGCGGAGATATGAGCAGTCAAACTTAGCATAAAAAACTAGGGTTAGGAGATAAAAGTCAACCGGGGGGGATTTTAGATCTCAGATCCATTGTTCATCGGGCGCGGAAGCCGAGGTCTCCGGCGAGGTGGCCGGCTCCGGCGACCTTGAAACGGCAGCGGGGCAAGGCGGATCCGCCCGGATCCAGACCGGGGCGACGCGGCGGCGAGGTTCGGGCGGCGGGGCAAGGCTGCGGCGGGCGGTGGTGGCCGGCGACGAGGAGACCCGGGGCGGAGCTTGCCCCCGGCCGGCAATGGCGCGGCGGTGGCGGGCTCGGCCGGGCTCTGGGAAGACAACGGCGGCGCGGGGAGCGGGATCTGGCCCGAGGCGGCGAGGAGGCGGGCCCCGCGCGGGCCTGGGCGGGCCGGCGGAAGCGGCGGCGATACGGTCCCCGCGGGGGACACGTGGCGGCGGCTGAATGGGCGAGGGGGCGTGGCGGACGTATCCAGCTAGGGTCCGGACATGTCCATCGGCGGCGGATCTGGCGGGGAGATGTTTTTTTTAGGGTTAGGGGGGAGGGACTCCGCGAATTGGAATGGGGGAGTATATATAGGCATAGAGGGAGCTAGGAGTATCCAAATGAGGTGCGGTTTTTGCCCACGCGATCGTGATCGAATGACCGAGACGATGGAGCAGAGTTTGGTGGGTTTTTGGCCAAATTGGAGGGGTGTTGGGCTGCAACACACACGAGGCCTTTTCGGTCCCTCGGTTAACCGTTGGAGTATCAAACGAAGTCCAAATGACCCGAAACTAGACAGGCGGTCTACCGGTAGTAAACCAAGGCCGCATGGCAAGTCTCGGTCCAATCCGGAAATGTGTAATCCCCACACACGAAAGAAAGCTAGAAATGGCCACCGGAGGAGAACGAAGCGCCGGAATGCAAAACGGACAACGGGGAAAATGCTCGAATGCATGAGATGAACATGTATGCAAATGCAATGCAGGTGATGACATGATATGAGATGCATGAAAACGAAAACAACACACGGAGACAAAGACCCGAACCCGAGGAATAAATATAACTTAATGCCGGAAACGGCAAGAGTTGGAGTACAAATTGGGAAAGTTATATCTGGGGCGTTACAACACTCCACCACTACGAAAAGATCTCGTCCCGAGATCTAGGACTGAAAGAACTCCGGGTACTCAGAACGGAGGTGATCCTTGCGTTCCCAGGTAGCTTCACAGTCGGAATGGTGTGACCACTTGACTTTGAGAAATTTGATTGACTTATTGCGAGTTCTGCGTTCAGTCTCTTCAAGGATTGCAACTGGGTCCTCATGATAGGAGAGATCTTCTTGGAGCTCAATGTCCTCGAAGTTGACGGTGCGCTCAGGCGTCTTGAAGCACTTTCGGAGTTGGGAGACATGGAACACATCATGAACATTAGCAAAGTTTGAAGGAAGCTCGAGTTGGTAGGCGAGGTCGCCTCTCTTGCTGACAATCTTGAAAGGTCCGACGTATCTGGGGGCAAGCTTCCCTTTGACACCGAAGTGACGAGTCCCTTTCATAGGAGAGACGCGGAGGTAAACATGATCTCCGATCTCGAAAGCCAAATCACGGTGCTTACTATCATAGTAGCTCTTCTGGCGGGATTGGGCTGCTTTGAGGTTATCACGAATGACCTTGCACATTTCTTCTGCCTCTGTGATTAAGTCATTACCCAGCAGCTGACGTTCACCGGTTTCAGACCAGTTGAGAGGAGTACGTCACTTCCTACCATACAGAATTTCAAAAGGGGCCTTGCCCGAACTTGCTTGAAAACTGTTGTTGTATGAGAATTCAGCATAAGGAAGACAATCCTCCCACTTCATGCCGAAGGATATAACACAAGCCCTGAGCATATCTTCAAGAATTTGGTTGACACGCTCGACTTGACCGCTTGTTTGAGGATGGAAAGCAGTGCTGAAGCGGATGTTGGTGCCCATGGCCTTCTGAAAAGAATCCCAAAACTTGGAGGTAAAGATGCTGCCACGGTCTGAAGATATCACTTGAGGAATACCGTGCAGAGAGACAATTCGAGAGGTATAGAGTTCTGCCAATTGAGCTGCAGTGATCGACTCTTTGATAGGCAAAAAGTGAGCCACTTTGGTGAGCTTGTCGATGACAACGAATATAGCATCATTGCCACGCTTGGACTTTGGAAACCCAGTCACGAAGTCCATTTCAATGTGGTCAAACTTCCATTCTAGAATGGCAAGAGGTTGGAGGAGACCTGCTGGCCTTTGGTGTTCTGCCTTCACTCTTCTGCAGACATCACATTCATTCACGAATTGAGTGATCTCGCGCTTCATTCGAGTCCACCAATAAGTTTGCTTCAGATCCTGATACATCTTCGTGCTACTAGGGTGGATGGAGAGGAGAGAGTTGTGAGCCTCGTCCATGATCACTTTACGAAGTTCACCTTTGGGCACAACAATTCGATCCTCGAAGAAGAGAGTGTCCTTGTCATCAAGTCGGTAGCACTTGTACTTGGACTGACTCTTTGCAATACCAATCTTCACCTTTTTCACCATAGCATCAAGAAGCTGGGCTTGGCGAATCTGGTCTTCCAAGGTAGGAGAAACTTGAAGGTTGGCGAGGAAACCTTGAGGAACAATTTGCGGATTAAGTTTGCGGAAAGCTTCACAAAGCTCGGGTTGATAAGGCTTGAGAATCAGACTGTTGCAATATGCTTTTCTGCTCAAAGCGTCAGCAATCACATTGGCCTTGCCTGGAGTATACTCGATACTCGGATTGTACTCTTGAATCATTTCGACCCATCGAGTCTGCCTGAGGTTGAGATTAGGCTGGGTGAAGATGTACTTGAGACTCTTGTGATCAGTGAAAATATCCACTTTCCTTCCCAATAGAAGATGTCTCCAAGTCAAAAAAGCATGCACAACTGCCGCCAACTCGAGATCATGAGTGGGGTAGTTCTTCTCATTAGGCTTCAACTGGCGAGAGGTATAAGCAACAACTTTCTTCTCTTGCATCAGTACAGCACCGAGACCTTGGAGAGAGGCATCACAAAAGACCTCGTATGGCTTGGTTTCATCAGGCAGAGTCAGAACTGGAGCAGTGATCAATTTCTCTTTCAAAGAGTTGAAAGCAATATCACACTCCGGAGACCAAACGTACTTGACGTGCTTCTGAAGAAGATTTGAGAGAGGCTTCGCGATCTTGGAAAAGTTTTCAACAAATCTTCGACAGTAGCTTGCAAGACCGAGGAAGCTACGGAGTTGCTTCACGTTCTGAGGAGGTTCCCAATTAACAATTGCAGACACCTTCTCAGGATCCACGGAAATGCCCTTGGCAGAGATAATATGGCCAAGATAAAGCACCTCATCGAGCCAAAATTCACACTTGGAGAACTTGGCGTAGAACTGATGTTCCCTGAGCTTGTCAAGAACCAAACGCAAGTGCTTGGCATGATCTTCCTTGTTCTTCGAGAAAACCAGAATGTCGTCGAGATAGACCAAAATGAAGTCATTGGTGTAGGGGTTGAAGATGAAGTTCATCATGCGAGAGAACGTCAGAGGAGCATTAGCGAGGCCAAAAGACATGACAGTGTATTCATATGACCCATAGCTTGTTCTGAAGGCCGTCTTGGGAATATGTTGCTCACGAATGCGAATTTGATGATAACCCATACGAAGATCAAGCTTGGAGAATACTTGGGCACCCTTGAGTTGTTCGAACAGCTCATTGATGTTGGGAAGTGGGTATTTGTTCTTGATGGTCTTCTTGTTCAATGGACGATAATCAACACAAAGTCGGTCCGTTCCATCCTTCTTCTTCACAAAAAGAACACCACAACCCCACGGAGAAGTACTAGGCCGAATGAGACCCATCCTTTCTTGAACATCGAGTTGTTTCTTCAACTCCTTCAACTCTTCGGGGCCGAGCTTGTAGGGACGTTTGCACACAGGTTCCGTACCGGGCTCAAGTTCAATAACAAATTCAACCGGCCGGTGCGGAGGCATTCCTGGAAGTTCTTCTGGGAAGACGTCTTGATACTCACAGACGACTAGGATCTGCGAAATAGCATCCAATTCACCCTTCTCATTGAGAGAGAACAACCGGATTGTATCATCCCGAGCGGCAAAGACAATGACATCCTCAGACGAATGAGTCAGTTGAATCTGCCTGGCTGCACAATCAAGCTGAGCTTTATGCTTAGAGAGCCAGTCCATCCCAAGAATAAGATCGATATCAGAATTACCAAGAACCATTGGAGAAGCTAGAAACTTGAAATCGCCCATCGTGATAGTGACATCTGGCACCTCCAGACTTGCACTCAATCATTTGCCAGGAGAAACGATATCCATTTGTTTACCCAAATGAGAAGAAACGAACTCATGCTTGGTAAAAAATGGCTTTGACATTAAACAATGCGATGCACCCGTGTCAAAAAGAACTCTTGCGGGAATAGAATTAACTGGAAAGTTACCCATGATGACATCTGAAGAATTCTCTGCCTGAGCTGCATTCAGCAAGTTGACCTTGGCGTGCTTGGGATTATGCTTGACCACTGTTGTACTTGCCGATCTGACGGGAGGAGCAGGAGGAAGACGCCTCTGGTTGAAACACTTGTTGGCGTAGTGACCCTTCTGTTGGCACTTGTTGCACGTGACCTCTAAGAGCGAACGGTGGTACGGAGCACTCGATCTTGGAGCTTGAGACGAAGTCTTGTTCTGAAAGCCTGGGTTGGGTGGGTGGGAAGAACCACTGCCACCTTTGCTCTTCTGCTAATACGGCTGGCGGAACGGAGGAGGAGGAAGCCAATACTTCTGCTGCTTGGCCACTTGAGTAGAGGAAGAAGGCGTAGTGTCTCTGACTCGCTTCCTGGAAGCATCACACCTTAACTGAGCAGCCTCTTGCTTCAGTGCCATGCTGTAGAACTCATCGTATCTCAGCGGCTCAAAGAGGACAAGAGCGAGCTGAATTTCTTCACGGAGACCACCCCTGAACTGATAGATCATGCTCTTCTCATCAGGAACATCCTGCTTGGCAAAACGGGCGAGCTTCTGGAACAACTTGTTGTAGTCATAGACAGACAAAGAGCCTTGCTTCAGATTGCGAAATTCCTCACGTTTGCTTTCAGTCACACTCTGAGGGATGTGATGAGCTCGGAAATCACGACGGAAATCATCCCAAGTGATCAAACGTCCACCTCTGGAATCCTTGTACTGCTGGAACCACTCTGCAGCCTGATCTTTGAGCTGGAAAGACGCGAACTTGATGAAATCTTCAGGCCTGACGTTGCTGCATTCAAAATGCTTGCCCAGATCCACTAGCCAATCGTCAGCATCGGTATCCTCAACACAATTGCTGAACGTCTTTGGACCATTTGCGAGGAACTGGTTCAGAGTAGCAAAATGGTTCTGATTGTTGCCTTGATTCCCTTGACTGCCTTGATTGCGTTCTTGGAGGATTTGCATGATCAACTGTGTGTTTGCATTAGTAGCGGCCATCACAGCTTGCCAAGCCTCCGGAGGCGGTGGAGGTGGTGGTGGATCAGGGTTCAGAGTCGTGCGCGTTGGAGGAGCCATCCTGAAGAGGTTGACCACCATTAGCACACAAACGGACAAATATTGAAGCTGAATCCAACGGAATGAAAATTGCAACATAAAGTCTTCACATCCGAACAAAATGAACGAATGCACTTCTCTTGAAGTGGTCACATATTCCTAAATTGCAAAGCCACGAAGAATTAGGTAGAAGAGGTACATCAACGAGGGGTGGAATCAACATGTGACGTCGAAGCAACTCGAATACCACAACTCAAAATAAAACCAAGGATTGGCTTGCGGAATAAGCCGGAACAAACATATGATAGAAATTTCGTCCGAAGTTTTCGTGGTGGGACCTACACGGGCTCGATCGTACAGCACCATCATGTACAAGGCAGTGCACATGACATACGAAGCGTCCCCGAGTCAGCATAGCCAAGGACTCTTTAAGACACAACGAGACCACTGTAAAATCAACCGTGAATAGGCGAACCACTAGACGTCGAACCCCAATTTCATATCATGCATTTGTTGGAAAGATATCCTAAGAGCTACTTGAATTCCCACCTATGAAACTCTCGAAACTTTCCGGTTATGCAATCAGGTGTTGGCGATATAGGGGAAGCATAATATCTCACCCAAACTAGCAAATCCTACATCCAACTGTATCCATCCTTCAACACATAACCAAGAAACCTTCGGAAACCATCTACCTCAACCTTCGAAAAGCATCCGTTATACAAGTTATGGCGATACTCCCGAACTCCCGCCCCAGTACTGGGTGGCGTCGAGGTTATCTCACCAACGAACTGCATAAAGGAGATTTTCGATGTCGCGAACATATCACAAGTATACCAGAATTGCAACAATAAAATTATGATGACAACACCTCAGAGCTCAACTCCCCGGGACACTTCCACTAAACCCCTGACAAGAGGCACCAAGGCAGTATTCTCATCATAAGCCATCGGAACAAATCCAAGATACTCGCGTGATCCTAAAAAAATTTTTAGTGAAATTTGAGAAGAGAAGAGTCAAAACTCTACGTCAGGATGCCTTACCAGAGCGATGAGAAGGCTGGGAAGTAAAAAAGAATTCCTAAGCTCTCCGATATATAATTCCTAAGGACTCAAAACATTTTTCTAGACACAACTCGGCTGCTAAAACGATCAGGCAATGGGGGCTCCTAAGGTTGGGGAAGGCTCTGATTACCAACTTGTCATGCCCTCGATGCGGCTATATCTCCCACGTGTCGAGGCACAACTTAGAGGCATAGCCGCATTGAAAGCAATGCCGCAAGTTAGGAAATCATTACACATCCCATGTACATAAATAATATAAAGGGGAGGAACATAGTTGGCTTACACTCGCCACGTCACATCAAAGTACATAAATAACATCCATCATACAAATCACTCATGGCCCGACTACGGCGCCAAAATAGAAAAGACCCCCAACATGTGACAAGGCCCTGAATCTAACCCCGAATAGGCACCACTACTGATCATCAGGAAAAGACACATAGTAACGCTGAGAGTCCTCGTCGTACTCCCACTTGAGCTCGAGCGCGCCATCTGGAGCTGTATCATCTGTCCATGCATCTGGTGTAATAGTAATCTGTGAGCCACAGGGACTCAGCAATCTCGCACCCTCGCGATCAAGACTATTTAAGCTTAATAGGTAGGAAAGGGGTAATGTAAGTGGAGCTGCAGCAAGCGACTAGCATATATGGTGGCTAACTTATTCGCAAAAGAGAGCGAGAAGAGGAGGCAAAGCACGAGCGAGAAACTAGGGAGCAACCTGCGCAAGCATAACTCCAACACCGTGTCCGCTTCCCGGACTCCGCCGAGAAGAGGCCATCACGGCAACACACTCAGTTGATTCATTTTAATTAATTAAGGTTCAAGTTATCTACAACCGAACATTAACAAATTCCCATCTGCCCATAACTGCGGGCACGGCTTTCGGAAGATCAATCCCTGCAGGGGGGTCCCAACTTAGCCCATAACAAGCTCTCACGGTCAACGAAGGAATAGACCTCCACCCAAGACACACCGATCAGACTCGGTATCCCGGTACAACAAGATGATTCGACAGGTTAAAACAAGTCCAGCAACACCGCCCGAATGTGCCGACAAATCCTGATAGGAGCTGCACATATCTCTTTCTCAGGGCACGCTCGGATAGGTCAAGCTACGAGTAAAACCAACCCTCGAGTTTCCTCGAGGTGGCCCCGCAGGCTGCCTGGTTCGGACCAACACTCAAAGGAGCACAGGCCCAGGGGGTTAAAATAAGATGACCCTCGGGCTCCGGAAACCCAAGGGAAAAGGCTAGGTGGCAAATGGTAAAACCAATGTTGGGCATTGCTGGAAAAGCTTTAATCAAGGCGAACTATCAAGGGGTTCCCATTATAGCCCAACCGCGTAAGGGACGCAACAATCCGGGAACATAACACCGATATGACGGAAACTAGGGCGGCAAGAGTGGAACAAAACACTAGGCGAGAGGCCGAGCCTTCCACCCTTTACCAAGTATATAGATGCATTAAGATAACATAGCAATATAATGATATCCCAACAAGTAAATAAATGTTCCAATAAGGAACGGCTCCAATCTTCACCTGCAACTAACAACGCTATAAGAAGGGGCTGAGCAAAGTGGTAACATAGCCAATCAACGGTTTGCTAGGACATGGTGGGTTAGAGGCTCAATCATGGCAATTGGGAGGCTGACAAGCAAGTGGTAGGCATCATAGCATTGGCAAAGCAAAAGAGCGAGCAAACTAGCATAGCAAAGATAGTAGTGATTTCGAGGGTATGATCATCTTGCCTGCACAGTTGTCAGAGTTGACTGGATCCTCAAAAGCAAACTCAACGGGCTCCTCATTAGCGAACTCGTCTCCCGGCTCTACCCAACAACACAAACAAGCAACAAGGATACAATCAACCACGTGCAAGGGCAACCAATAATATGCAAAGATGGTATGCTATGCGGGATGCGATGCGGGATGCAAAATGCAAGACGTGACAGGAAATGCATGAACCTGGCCTCAACTTGTAAAACCAAGTGTTCCACTGGATAGAGGGGAAGAAATCCCCTGAAAACGATATAAAGATCATAGGAATCGGAGCTACGGTTTGGAAATGGCAAGCGTTTTACGAAACGAACCGATCTGCGATTTACAGCAAGTAGGCACCTAAATGCAACGAAATGAACATGCTACAGCCACCAAACATGAAAACAAAATAAATGGCAGGGATGTACACAAGATGCTTAACACATCACTAGGACTGAGCCATAGGCAAATTCATCCATTAAGAGGTTCAAACAAGCATGGCAAAACCGAATAAGCAAAACAGATTTCAGACTTAGTGAAATTAACACTAGTCTGAAATTTCAGACCACGATGCTCTCTTCGGAGCAGCAAAACAACATGAAACATAACCTGAACATGACAAGTAAGAGCATGGCATGGAGCTACTCAACAAGCTTAACAAAACGCCCAAAGTGACCTGGGGCCAAAAGGGTTCACAAAATACTCTAACAAGCACACGAACATAGATGAAACACAATCAGTTTTCAGACTTAGTGAAAACTGAGACATGCTGAAATTATAACTCACGGAGGCATGTAAACGAGCTCGATGCACTCACTACGGTGCAAGTCATAGCAAGGCAAGCATATATCCATAAATAAGGCACAAAATTCTAGCTAGACATGGCAAGAACAATGGCATAGCATGCATGGATCACTAGCAATAGCACCGGCAAAATCGCAAAAGAGTTCACGATCTGCCCAAATTAACAATGATGCAAAAGTTGAGCTCGGTTGACTCAACCTAGGGTGTTCCAACATAACAAGTAAAGACATGGATGGATAGAGCATAACACGGTTAACAAATGTCGCTTACTGATCATACTCAAAAGGGGCACGGATCACTAGGAAACAAGCCGAACATATGGCATCATGAACTAAAACATCCCAGACTTAGTGAAAATCACTAAGTCCCAAAAAACAGATTACTCAAGTGCCCCTCTTTGCAAGCTCGCACAAGACACCACACACATCCTAAAAATGCATGGGTGGCACCTCTGGAATGAAGACAAAAGGCTTAACAATTCATCCGAAAGGGGCATAGGCATATCATGCACACAATAATCATGGCAAAAATGACAAAAGTCAATGATGAGCTAACGGATCTGCAATTTAACTCACGATGCCTCCTTCTACCAGCATTTTTGGCATCAAGATGACCTCAAATGCAAAAGATGCAATGGAATGAAATGATGTACTCGTCGGGCCGAAGATTTTGATATATCATATGTCCAAAACGGAGCTACGGATGCGGAGATATGAGCAGTCAAACATAGCATAAAAAACTAGGGTTAGGAGATAAAAGTCAACCGGGGGGGATTTTAGATCTCAGATCCACTGTTCATCGGGCATGGAAGCCGAGGTTTCCGGCAAGGTGGCCGGCTCCGGCGACCTTGAAATGGCGGCGGGGCGAGGCAGATCCGCCCGGATCCGGACCGGGGCGGCGCGGCGGCGAGGTTCGGGCGGCGGGGCGAGGCCGCGGCGGGCGGTGGTGGCCGGCAACGAGGAGACCCGGGGCGGAGCTTGCCCCCGGCCGGCAATGGCGCGGCGGCGGCGGGCTCAGCGGGCTCGGGGAAGACAACGGCGGCGCGGGGAGCGGGATCTGGCCCGAGGAGGCGGGCCGGCGGAAGCGGCGGCGATGCGGTCCCCGCGAGGGACACCCGGCAGCGGCTGAATGGGCGAGGGGGCGCGGCGGACGTGTCCGGCTAGGGTCCGGACATGTCCGTCGGCGGCGGATCTCGCGGGGAGATGTTTTTTTTAGGGTTAGGGGGGAGGGACTCCGCGAATTGGAATGGGGGGAGTATATATAGGCATAGAGGGAGCTAGGAGTGTCCAAATGAGGTGCGGTTTTCGCCCACGCGATCGTAATCGAACGACTGAGACGATGGAGCAGAGTTTGGTGGGTTTTGGGCCAAATTGGAGGGGTGTTGGGCTGCAACACACACGAGGCCTTTTCGGTCCCTCGGTTAACCGTTGGAGTATCAAACGAAGTCCAAATGACCCGAAACTTGACAGGTGGTCTACCGGTAGTAAACCAAGGCCGCATGGCAAGTCTCGGTCCAATCCGGAAATGTGTAATCCCCACACACGAAAGAAAGCTAGAAATGGCCACCGGAGGGGAACGAAGCGCCGGAATGCAAAACGGACAACGGGGAAAATGCTCGAATGCATGAGATGAACATGTATGCAAATGCAATGCACGTGATGACATGATATGAGATGCATGAAAATGAAAACAACACACGGAAACAAAGACCCGAACCCGAGGAATAAATATAACTTAATGCCAGAAACGGCAAGAGTTGGAGTACAAATTGGGAAAGTTATATCTGGGGCGTTACAGTTGTATTTGTGCCGCAGCTCCGAAGGAGAAGGTTGCAGTCGACCTGCACCTCGTCGTCCTTGCGGATAAGGATGGAGCGGACGTTGTATTTGTGCCGCAGCTCTGAAGGAGAAGGCTGCAGTCGACCTGCACCTCGTCGTCCTTGCGGATAAGGATGGAGCGGATGTTGTATTTGTGCCGCAGCTCCGAAGGAGAAGGTTGCAGTCGACCTGCACCTCGTCGTCCTTGCGGATAGGGATGGAGCGGACGTTGTATTTGTGCCGCAGCTCCGAAGGAGAAGGCTACAGTCGACCTGCACCTCGTCGTCCTTGCGGATAGGAATGGGTCTCAAACTTAGGCGAGTACTGGACTGCAGCTAAGCTCCCGAGTGGGAGGATTGCTCTCCACTCGGTAGGATTTTTTCAAACTTAGGCGAGTGCTGGACTGCCGTTAAACCTCTTAGTGAGAGAACTTAGGCGAGTGCTCAACTGCAGCTAAGCCTCCCGAGTGGGAGGATTGCTCTCCACTCGGTAGGGTTTTTTCAAACTTAGGTGAGTGTTGGACTGCCTTTAAGCCTCTTAGTGAGAGAACTTAGGCGAGTACTCGACTGCAGCTAAGCCCCCGAGTGGGAGGATTGCTCTCCACTCGGTAGGATTTTTCAAACTTAGGCGAGTGCCGGACTGCCGTTAAGCCTCTTAGTGAGAGAACTTAGGCGAGTGCTCGACTGCAGCTAAGCCTCCCGAGTGGGAGGATTGCTCTCCACTCGGTAGGGTTTTTTCAAACTTAGGTGAGTGCTGGACTGCCATTAAACCTCTTAGTGAGAGAACTTAGGCAGTACTCGACTGCAGCTAAGCCCCCGAGTGGGAGGATTGCTCTCCACTCGGTAGGATTTTTCAAACTTAGGCGAGTGCCGGACTGCCGTTAAGCCTCTTAGTGAGAGAACTTAGGCGAGTGCTCGACTGCAGCTAAGCCCTCAAGTGGGAGGATTGCTCTCCACTCGGTGGGTTTTTTCAAACTTAGGCGAGTGCTCGACTGCCGTTAAGTCTCTTTAGTAAGAGAACTTAGGCGAGTGCTCGACTGCAGCTAAGCCCCCGAGTGGGAGGATTGCTCTCCACTCGGTAGGATTTTTTTAAACTTAGGCGAGTGCTGGACTGCCGTTAAGCCTCTTAGTGAGGGAACTTAGGCGAGTGCTCGACTGCAGCTAAGCCCCCGAGTGGGAGGATTTCTCTCCACTCGGTGGGATTTTTTCAACCTTAGGCGAGTGCTCCACTGCCGTTAAGTCCCTTTAGTAAGAGAACTTAGGCGAGTGCTCGACTGCAGCTAAGCCCTCGAGTGGGAGGATTACTCTCGATGAGATTTTTTTCAAACTTAGGCGAGTGCTCGACTACCGTTAAGTCCCTTTAATAAGAGAACTTAGGCGAGTGCTCGACTATAGCTAAGCCCCCGAGTGGGAGGATTGCTCTCCACTCGGTGGGATTTTTTCAAACTTAGGCAAGTGCTCGACTGCCGTTAAGTCTCTTTAGTAAGAGAACTTAGGCGAGTGCTCGACTGCAGCTAAGCCCCCGAGTGGGAGGATTGCTCTCCACTCGGTGGGATTTTTTCAAACTTAGGCGAGTGCTCGACTGCCGTTAAGTCTCTTTAGTAAGAGAACTTAGGCGAGTGCTCGACTGCAGCTAAGCCCCCGAGTGGGAGGATTGCTCTCCACTCGGTGGGATTTTTTCAAACTTAGGCGAGTGCTCGACTGCCGTTAAGTCTCTTTAGTAATAGAACTTAGGCGAGTGCTCGACTGCAGCTAAGCCCCCGAGTGGTAGGATTGCTCTCCACTCGGTGGGATTTTTTCAAACTTAGGCGGAACGGACTCGCGACTAAGCCCATCCACTGGGGGATTTCAAAAGTAAATAAGAACAACACAATCGAATGAGAGAACCGTAATCTCTTGTCTTTGATAAATGAATTACAAAAGGTGTTGCTTATTACATTTTATTCAAGCGAGTGTTTAAGTATAAAAGGGGCGGAGCAGCTTCGTGTTCCAAGCCCGTGGCTCGTCTTTCTGATGCTCGATGCTGTAAAGATGGTATGCTCCATTGTGGAGAACTTTGGTGACGATGAAGGGGCCTTCCCAAGTTGGAGCGAGCTTGTGTGGTTTCTGCTGATCCACTCGAAGAACCAAGTCTCCTTCTTGAAAGGCCCGACCCCTCACATTCCTGGCATGGAATCGACGCAAATCTTGCTGATAAATGGTCGCGCGGATCAAGGCCATCTCTCTTTCCTCCTCTAGGAGATCGACTAAATCTTGTTGGGCCTGCTCTACTTCCGCTTCGGAGAAGAGTTCAACTCGGGGTGCATTGTGGAGCAAGTCACTTGGCAGAACAGCTTCGGCTCCATAAACTAAGAAGAAAGGAGTTCTTCCAGTCAACCGATTAGGAGTTGTCCTTAAGCCCCATAGAACTAACGAAAGTTCATCAACCCAAGCACCTTCCGCGTGTTTGGGATCACACATCAGTCGGGGTTTCAGTCCTTTGAGAATTAGGCCATTGGCTCTTTCTGCTTGTCCGTTCGACTGCGGGTGAGCGACAGAAGCATAGTCGACTCGAGTGCCCTGAGAGGCGCAGAAAGCTCTGAACTCATCGGAATCGAAGTTCAACCCGTTGTCCGTGATGATGCTGTGTGGGACTCCATATCTGAATGTCAATTCCCTGATAAAACTGACAGCGGTGCTAGCATCAAGGTTCTTGATAGGTTTGGCTTCGATCCATTTGGTAAACTTGTCGACTGCAACGAGCACGTGAGTGAAGCCGCTTTTGCTGGTTCTCAGCGGTCCAACCATATCCACACCCCAAATAGTGAAGGGCCAGACAAGGGGGATGGTCTTCAGGGCTGACGCTGGCTTGTGAGACATATCGGAGTAAAATTGACAGCCTTCACATCTGTCGACTATATCTTTCGCCATCTCATTTGCTCGTGGCCAATAGAATCCAGCTCGGTATGCTTTAGCCACGATGGTCCGAGAGGACGCACGGTGACCACAGGTCCCCGAGTGGATGTCATTGAGGATCATCCGACCTTCTTCTGGTGTTATGCACTTCTGACCGACTCCAGTCACACTTTCCTTGAACAGCTGCCCTCTTATCACAGTAAAAGCTTTGGATCGACGGACGATCTGTCAAGCTTCTTCTTCATCCTCTAGGAGCTCTTTCCTGAGGATGTACGCAATGTAGGGCGCCGTCCAGTCGGGAGTAATGGCCAGAACCTCCATGATCAGGTCGACCACAGCTGGGACCTCGACTTCAGTCAGATCTGTGGTGCTCTTGGGTTGCGGGGGCTCTTCAGTGAAAGGGTCTTCTTGAACTGTCAGCGTGTGAATATGCTCCAAGAACACATTGCTGGGAATGGCTTCTCTCTTGGAACCTATCTTTGCCAATTCATCGGCTGCTTGATTTTTCAATTGGGGGACGTGGTGGAGTTCTAACCCCTCGAACTTCTTCTCAAGCTTTCTCACCGCGTTGCAGTAACCAGTCATGGCCGGACTTCTGATGTCCCACTCCTTCATCACTTGATTAACTACCAAATCTAAGTCGCCATAGACCATGAGGCGACGGACGCCGAGTGAGATGGCCATGTGCAACCCATACATGAGTGCTTCATATTCTGCTTCATTGTTGGAGGAATCAAAGTGAATCTGGAGGACATATCTGAGCTTGTCTCCTCGGGGGGATACCAGAACTACTCCAGCCCCAGAACCGTTCAACATCTTGGATCTGTCAAAGAACATGGTCCAGTGCTTAGAGTGAACTTGAGTCGGCAGTTGCTGTTCGATCCACTCGGCGAGGAAATCTGCTATTGCTTGGGACTTGATAGCTTTCTTTGCCTCAAACTTGATATCCAAGGGAAGGAGTTCAATCGCCCATTTTGCCACTCGACCAGTTGCATCCCTGTTGTGTAGAATCTCTGACAATGGAGCGTCACTGACGACTGTAACAGAGTGATCTGAGAAGTAGTGTGCAACCTTCTTCGTGGTCATGTAAATTCCATAGACAAGCTTCTGATAGTGAGGATATCTCTGCTTTGACGGGGTCAGGACTTCAGAAATATAATAAACTGGGCGTTGAACTTTGTACGCTTTTCCTTCTTCCCGCTCGATCGTAAGTACTGTACTGACGACTTGTCCAATGGCTGCTATATAAAGCAATAGAGGCTCTTTACTGATTGGAGCAGCAAGCACCGGCTGGGTGGAAAGCAGGGATTTTAGCTCTGCAAATGTTGTACCAGCTTCTGGAGTCCACTCGAACTTATCTGATTTCTTCATCAGTCGGTAAAGAGGCAGCGCCTTTTCACCGAGGCGAGAAATGAATCGACTTAGGGCGGCCAAGCAACCAGTAAGCTTCTGGACATCATGCACACGCACAGGGCATTTCATTCGGAGTATAGCGCCTACTTTCTCTGGGTTAGCATCGATTCCTCGTTCGGAAACAAGAAAATCGAGTAACTTGCCTCCTGGAATTCCAAACATGCACTTTGACAGATTGAGCTTGATATCATACCTTCGAAGGTTGGCAAAGGTTTCAGCGAGGTCGGTCAGCAGGTCGGAACCTTTACGTGACTTGACCACAATGTCATTCATGTATGCTTCCACATTCCGACTGATCTGAGTGAGCAGGCACTTCTGAATCATCCGCATAAATGTGGCTCCGGCGTTCTTCAAGCCGAATGGCATTGTGACATAACAGAAGCACCCGAACGGGGTGATAAAAGCTGTCTTTATTTCGTTGGGTCTATACAGACGGATCTGGTGGTACCCGGGGTAGGCATCCAAAAAGGACAAACGCTCACACCCAGCAGTCGAATCGACTATCTAATCGATGCGAGGGAGAGGGAAGTGATCTTTCGGGCAGGCCCGATTGATATGCTTGAAATCGATGCACATGCGGAGCGAGTCATCTTTCTTTGGGACCATGACAACATTGGATAACCACTCGGAGTGATAAATCTCTCGGATAAACTCAGCTGCCAAAAGCCGAGCCACCTCTTCGCCGATTGCTTTTCTTTTCTGGACGGCAGACCGTCGGAGATGCTCTTTGACTGGTTTCACTTTCGGGTTGACTCACAAACGATGCTCAGCCAGTCCCCTGGGAACACCTAGCATGTCAGAAGGCTTCCATGCAAAGATGTCCCAGTTCTCACGGAGGAACTGGACGAGCGCTTCTTCCTATTTGGAGTCGAGTGTGGTCGAAATGTGGGTCGGAGCTGCATTGGGGTCCGTCGGGTGAATGTGAACAGACTTCGTCTCGCCAGACGGCTGGAATGCTGAATCCGTGGCTGGCTTCTTGGCTCGCAGCAAGTCACTCGGGTCTTCATTTTTCTGGTATTCTTGCAGTTCTACCACGGCCATCTGGGCATCGGCGATCTTTGAGCCCTTCTGGAAACACTCTTCCGCCTTTTTCCGATTACCAGAGATAGTGATCACTCCTCTGGGACCAGGCATCGTCAGTTTGAGGTACACGTAACAAGGTCGAGCCATGAATCGTGCATAAGTTGGCCTGCCTAGAATTGCATGATACGCACTCTGAAAATCCACAACTTCAAACGTCAACTTTTCTTTGCGGTAATTTTTGGCATCACCGAAAACCACGTCGAGTGCAATCTGATCGAGGGACGCAACCTTCTTGCCTGGGATGACCCCATGGAAACTCATATGGCTTTCACTGAGTCTGGACATCGGAATGCCCATACCTTTCAGCATTTCTGCATACAGAATGTTCAGGCCACTGCCACCGTCCATCGGGACCTTTGCCAGTCGAGTGCCTTCGACCACCGGGTCGACCACCAGCGCTTGCCTCCTAGGGGTGGCGATGTGCGCTGGATGATCAGATTGGTCGAACGTAATGGCAGTCTACGACCATTTCAAGTTGATGACTTTCAATTGACTCTTGTTTTCAGCATCAGCAAAAATCATTAGAGTGGAATTCATGTGAGGATAACCATCATCATCTTCTCCTTCACTCTCAGTTTTGTATGCCTCCTTCTCCTTTTCCTTAGGCTATTTCTCTCAGAACTGCTGGATCAGGAGCCGACACTGTCGAGTGGTATGCTTGGGGTAAATGAAATTACCTTCTTCGTCTTTTTTGGTGTGGATATGGCACGGCAGATCCAACACGTCATTCCCATCTTGATCTTTTACTTTCTTGGGGTTCCACGGCCCTTTGGGCTTCCCCTTGAACTTTCCTTGAACCACAGCCAAGGCCTCACCCGGAGCAGCTGGTTCGGCCTTGCGTTTCTGTTTCCGACTGGAGTTTCCTCCTCCGGCTTCGTGGGTGACTGCTTTGTGCTTGTCGCTCTTCCTCTTCACCATTGGCATACTTGGTGGCAATTTCCATCATCCGAGTCAGTCATGTTTCCTGTCCGACTGAATTTTAGATTCAACTCCCGGTACCTGATGCCTTCCTTGAAAGCACAAATTGCCTGATGATCAGACACATCTTCCACCGTGTGGTGCAGGGTGATCCACCTCTGGATATAATCTCTCAAAGTTTCATTCGGTTTCTGGACGCAACACTGTAATTCTGTCAAACCTGCTGGCCGTTTGCAAGTACCCTCAAATGTTCTGACAAACACTCGGGCGAGATCTTCCCAAGTATAGATGCTGCCGGGTGCCAACTGATTCAGCCACGCTCTAGCCAAGCCCTCCAACATCAGAGGAAGGTGTTTCATGGCCACCTCATCATTGCCGCCACCAATCTGGACAGCCACTCGGTAGTCCTCGAGCCAGGTGTCAGGCTTGGACTCTCCGGTGAACTAATTGACTCCCCTCGCCAACCTGAAGTTGGGGGGAATCACTGCAGCTCTGATAGCTCTGCTGAAGCACTCTGGGCCAGAGACATGCACCCTATTGCTGGTTTGCGGGCCTCTGTCATGGCCATCTCGGTGAGCTCTGTTTCTGTCGACCAAGCCCTGCACGAGAATAGATCTCGCATCAAAGCCTGGCTCCCTGGGGTCGACTGGAATACCTCTTCCGACGCTGTTAGGGCGCCTGTCTTCATGTGGTCGCGGCACGTATGACCCACTCCTTGGAGGAGGCGTGGGCACTCGACGGCGACCATCATGATCGGCTCGACGATCATACTGCTCCTGGTTTCTGAACTGGTCGCGCCGCTCTCCACGTCCCTCATGCCTCGGGGGCGATCTCGGGCTATGGGCCGACTGGACCGTATCTGCGACCACAGATCTGCTATGAATCCTATCCCGCGACTGAGACACGGCCGTATTTTGCTCTCCTGCTGCCCGGAGCAAGGCCCAGATCTGCGCCAGACCTCGGCCAGCTTCTGACTGGGAAGGTTGAATCGACTCTGCTATTCGAGAAGCAGCTGCTAGGTTTTGGATCGGTGTTCAGTATACCTGAGTCGGAGGTGGAAAAAGTTGGCGTCGACTGGACTCAGGAGCACATTGACGAGCGTGATCCTCGAGTGCGCACTGGAGGTTCTCCAGCCGAGTGCGCTCAGCCAGATTGGCCAAGTGAGCCTGCTCCAAGGCCTGGGCCTTGGGTGTTTCTCCAACTATAGGAGTATGCAGGGCATCCATGTTTCGGTGACGAAGTTCTTCTCTCTGCTGCGAGGAGAGAGGCTCGGGGCGGTAATCCTCGTGAATGCGTGACGGATCGCCGTTCCCGCTTCACGATTGAAGCCAGGAGGACCGCGTGGTCCATTGACCATCAAGACTTCCGCTGCCGAGTCATTGTTGCCGCACTCGGATGCAGTCTCTACGGAGCCAGTCGACAGATCGAATAGGCTGTAGAGAGACTCGTCGGGCTCGATCGCCGCGACTTGAGGGGTGGCCGACTGGCAGGCCACCGCATGCTTCACCCACCGTTGAATCCTCGACCGGCCGGTGCGCTTGCCCCGGCGGGTCGCAGGGAGGGGGAAAGCCGTTGGAGTCGACTGGTACTGGGTCGACGGTTGCCGTAGGAGGATGCACGCGTGAAAGTGTGTCGCACCGCGGGCGGGGAGCGCGTCGATGTCGAGTGGTGCCTCCTGAAGCCAAGCGGAGTCGTCGGCGACAAACACGAGTGCGCCGAGATGGATCTCGTGGCCCTCAGCCAAACCTCCACCTGGAACCATGATGATGGGGATCGGAAAAATTGCAACTCCTCCAATAAGTCGCTAAGACACCTGCCCCATGGTGGGCGCCAACTGTCGTGGATCTAAGACTGACAGTAGAATGGGGGGTAGGTATGAGGAGGCAAGATCCTAGCTATGGAGTAGTTGTACACATTAGTTTTTACGAGTTCAGGCCCTTCTCGGAGGAAGTAACAGCCCTACGTCTCGGTGCCCTAAGGCGGTCAACTGGATTATATGTGTGTGTGTGTGTGAGTTTACAAAAGTGCAAACCCTTGGAGGGGGTGGCTTATATAGAGTGCGCCAGGACCCCAGCTCCCCTCCATTACACAGGGTTCAATGCTCGTAAAGGAAAGGCGTTACTGGTAATGTCTACAGTAAAGTGTCATAAATGCTCATAATGCTATGGTTTAAGTCCTAACTGTTGCAGAGTGGAGGATTCCTCATCTTATGGTGGTCGAGTGAGCGCATCTCCATGGTCGAGTGGATGATGGTTTCTCTTCGACTGCTTCTGATTCTTTGTAAAGATGTCCTTGGGGAGGGTATGCTGGACAGGTCCATGACCCTACCCTAGGTACATAGCTTCATCAGTTACCACTTTTACATAAAGCATTTTTGTGTTCACACCATTAGAGTTGCTTTAACTCAATTGTTAGAGTAAAGCTCCCCCTAGATGTGAGATCCCCCCTAAGAGGTATGAACTAACCTTGGGTTTTGTCGATGATGACTTCATGTAGGTGTTGAAGATGTGGATGCTCTATGTTGATGTAGATCATTTGGAGCTCCTTTGGAGTGAGTTGCACTTTCAATACCTACACGGGTTAGTCCCACAAGGAACAAACAAGGGTATCCATAGACATAGAGTGATGCACACATAAGATGATGTCTATGAAAGCTTTAGGTTACCTTGTCCCTTGTCTAACCAACAAGAGGGTTTGTGACTCCTTGAACTAGTGCAAGATGTGGAAGTTGATTGCACTTGTTCTTGCCAAAAGGATAAGAGTGAAGTATATTGGCAGAGTCACCCTCAAGAACTCTTCTAGTTCTTCTTCTTCAGGATCCGCACCATCTTGATGGGAATCCTCGGAGTTGTAGTTGTACTTGATGAAGTGGAACTTGATGTAGTCTTGGGAACCCACTTGACCAAGGCCTTAGGAGCTTCTTCAAATGCATCAATTTCCTCTTGAAGCTTGTCCTTGCCTTTTTGCTTGTGGTCTTGTGGTGGAAGATCATCTTGAGCTTGTGTCCCTTTGGATGAAGTAGGATCATACTTCTCTTGTTGAGGAACAAACTTCATCTTGGGGTATTGATCTTCTTCCCACTCAACTCCATTGGCATTGAACTTCCGTTCAAAACCAATACCTTGATTCTTCCGCTGCCTTCCTTGCTTGCGTACAATTTCTTCGAATTGCTTACTCCCGGCAAGGCTCTTGTAAACACCTTTCTATATAATTCCCTTCAATAAGCTATTTTCTTGCTCAAGTGTAACTTGGCTAAGAGAATCATTAGTGGAATCAAGAGAACTACTTGAAGCAACAACATTGGATTTAGCATGATTATCGTTACTACTAGAAGAAGAATCCTTCTTGTTCTTGTTACTAGACTTGACTTGAGGCATGTAAGTGGATAAGAGTAAATGCTTGGCAATGTAAGAAGAACTTTTCTTGCGAAGATCATCATTGATTGCCTTTAAGAACTCGTGCTCTTGCTCAAGGTTGAGCTTTTCAAAACGTAATTTCTCATGAGTCCTTAAAAGTTCTCGATGATCTCCTAAGATAGTTTCATGAGCTAACTTAAGAGTGTTTAGTTCTTTAGTTAGAGATTCAATCTTCTCCTTATCATTGTCATTCGTTTCACCATAGTATTCATCACTATAGTTGTCAACGAGTAACTCATCATCACCTAACAAGTCATCTTCATCACTATTGAAATCAACATACTCGGGGTGTGATACCTTTGGACCTTTGACCATGAAGCATCTTCCAATTCCTTCATTTGGTGAATCAAATATGTCGTAGGAGTTGGTTGACACAAGTGCTAGTCTGGCAACACCTTCATCTTGAGTATGTTCGGAGTCGGAGTGATAGCTTCTCTTGGAGTCATTGTCAGAGTCAGAGTCGGATACCCATTCACCAACATGAGCTTGATGTCTTCGTTTTGTGTAGCTCCTTGATGACTTGTCCTTCCTTTCCGAATCCTTGCTTCTCCGAGGGTGTCTTCGTTCATATCGATCATCCCTACTCCTTCTCTCCCTTGATGGTGATTCTTCTCTTCTACTTCTTTTGGGAGAATCTTCTCTTCTCTTGTGGGGAGCCGTACACTCATTGGAGTAGTGTCCGGGTCTTCCACAATTGTAGCAGTTTCGCTCTTGACTAGAAGATCTTTTGTCATTGTAGGACCTTGACTTGGAACTTCTTTCCTTGCTTCTACTCTTGTAGAACTTGTTGAAGTTCTTCACCATTAGGCTCAATTCTTCATTGAAGGTTTGTTTCTCACTTGATGATGTGGGAGCTTCACATGAGGCTTCGTAAGCACCACTTGACTTGTTATGGAGCTCCTCCTTATCCTTGAGTGACATCTCATGAGAAACTATTCTTCCAATGACTTCCGTTGGCTTGAGATCTTTGTAATTTGGCATCATTTGGATCAATGTGCATATGGTATCGTATTTTCCATCCAAGGCTCTTAGGATCTTCTTGATGATGAATTTGTCGGTCATCTCTTCACTACCTAAGCCAGCAATCTCATTTGTGATAACAGCAAGCCTAGAGTACATTTCAGCGACACCTTCACCATCCTTCATTTTGAACTTGTCAAGGTGACTTTGAATCACATCCAACTTGGATTCCTTGACGGAGTCGGTACCTTCATGCATATCAATCAAAGTATCCCAAATTTCCTTTGCATTCTCAAGACGACTGATTTTGTTGAATTCTTCGGGGCACAATTCGTTGAAGAGGATATCACAAGCTTAAGCATTGTATTGTAGCATCTTCAACTCATCCGCGGTAGCTTCACGGTTCTGTTCTCTCCCATCAAAGAATTCACCTTGCAAGCCAACACACACAATAGCCCAAACGGTGGGGTTATGTCCAAGAATATGCATTTTCATCTTATGCTTCCAACTAGCAAAATTTGTACCATCAAAGTAAGGACCTCTACGGTGATAATTTCCCTCGCTAGACGCCATACTCTCCTAGGTTGTGAAACCAAGGCTATGACCACCAAAAGCTATGGAAATCAAAGCAAATGGAGACCAAAGCTTTGATACCACTTGTAGGATTGAAAGTATGTCTAGAGGGGGGTGATTAGACTACTTGACCAAATAAAAATCTATCATTTTCGCAATTTTAGTCTTTGGCAGATTTTAGCTATCTTAGCACAAGTCAAGCAATCTTAACACAATTCAAGCAGGCATGCAAAGAGTCTATGAGCAGCGGAAAGTAAAGCATGCAACTTGCAAGAATGTAAAGGGAAGGGTTTGGAGAATTCAAACGCAATTGGAGATATAGATGTTTTTGTCGTGGTTCCGATAGGTGGTGCTATCGTACATCCACGTTCATGGAGACTTCAACCCACGGAGGGTAACGGTTGCGCGAGTCCATGGAGGGCTCCACCCACAAAGGGTCCATGAAGAAGCAACCTTGTCTATCCCATCATGGCCATCGCCCACGAAGGACTTGCCTCACTAGCGATAGATCTTCACGAAGTAGGCGATCTCCTTGCCCTTACAAACTCCTTGGTTCAACTCCACAATCTTTGTCGGAGACTCCCAAGTGACACCTAGCCAATCTAGGAGACACCACTCTCCAAGAAGTAACAAATGGCGTGTTGATGATGAACTCCTTGCTCTTGTGCTTCAAATGATAGTCTCCCCAACACTCAACTCTCTCTCACAGGATATGGATTTGGTGGAAAGAAGGTTTGAGTGGAAAGCAACTTGGGGAAGGCTAGAGATCAAGATTCATATGGTAGGAATGGAATATCTTAGCCTCAACACATGAGTAGGTGGTTCTCTCTCAGAAAATGTGTATTGGAAGTGTAGGTATGTTCTGATGGCTCTCTCTTCGAATGAAGAGTGGGTGGAGGGGTATATATAGCCTCCACACAAAAACTAACCATTACACACAATTTACCAATCTCGGTGAGACCGAAGTGAAAAACTCGGTCGGACCGATTTAGCAAACCTAGTAACCGTTAGGATTTTTGGTGGGACTGAGATGCAACTCGGTAGGACCGATATGGTTAGGGTTAGGGAATAACGTAATCTCGGTGTGACTGATTACACAAACTCGGTGGGACCGATTTTGGTAATAAGCTAACCAGAGAGTTGGTCAGGTAAACTCGGTGGGACCGATCGCTCATTTCGGTGGGACCGAAATGTTACGAAAGAGAAACAGAGAGTTTACATTGCAATCTCGGTGGGACCGATCGCTCATCTCAGTAGGACCGAAACATTACGAAGGGAAACAGAGAGATTACAACCCCATCTCGGTGTGACCGAAATCCCTATGGTGAGACCAATTTGCCTAGGGTTTGTGGCAGTGGCTATGACATTTGAAACTCGGTGGCGCCGGATAGAAAGAATCGGTAGGGCCGAGTTTGACTTTTGGTTTAGGTCATATGTAGATGTGGGAACGTAGTTGAGGGTTTTGGAGCATATCACTAAGCACTATGAAGCAAGAGCCTCATTAAACAACACCTCATCCCTCCTTGATAGTATTGGCTTTTCCTATAGACTCAATGTGATCTTGGATCACTAAAATATAAAATGTAGAGTCTTGAGCTTTGAGCTTGAGCCAATATTTTTGTCCTTAATATTTTGAGGGGTCCACATTCCTCATCCGTGCCATGCCATTCATTGAGCTTTTCCTTAAATATCAATCTTGGAATAGCATTAGCTCAATGAGCTATATGTTGTTAGGAATTACCAAAACCACCTAGGGATAGTTGCACTTTCACCCCCCCCCAACTATAGTAGTCATTTTTTGATGAAAATTAATATTACATTTTAGGAATTTTTTAGGACAAATGTCATGCAAATACCCATGTTAGGCATTTCTATGGATGCACGCCAGACAATGTTCTTGTGAGGCTTTCGCTGTAATTCGTGTAGCAACATTTATTGTTAGGAAAATCTGGAGAACTATGTTAGGCAGTTTTAGGCATTTCCTGGGTTTATCATTAGGCAATTTTTTTGGTTGTGCGGCAGGCAATTGTGATTTCGTTGAAGCTTTCTTATGAGGTAGTTTAGCAACTCATGGCGGGAATTGGTGAACTTTTAGTTATGACATGGCGGACAAACAAAAACAAAGGACCACAATTGCTTCAAAAATATGCAATGATATAGTATGTATTTTTACTTCTGCTTTGCAGGAGTAGTAGCACGTGATATCCTAATGCTAATTTATAGGGATTCAAATATGCGCTGTGGGCACTTCAATTTTGTAGATTCTGACTTTATTGTAGGCATTCTAATTGTAGGTTCAGATATGTGTTGTAGGGAATTTTTGGAAATATTGTATGCATATTAATTCTGCATTTCTTAATATTTGCAGGCGTCTTAATTTTGCATTTCAGAATATATGCACACATCATAAGTGTGCATTCTGAGTATATGAACAACGGGCAATATTTTGACATCCATACGCCATTTTTCAGGTAAATTCGGGTTCCCATTGTAGGCATAAGTTGGGTAGTAGCTTTTTATATGTTTTTTATGCTTTGGGCAATAAGTTTGGGCTGAAGATGATATTTTTTGTATGCAATAAAACAAAACAGTAATTCAAACACAATGAATTCCTTTTAACAAAACATAAGAGTAATGGCTGCAAGACTTGATGAAGGCAATTTCTGGACACATTGTAGGCATTTTAACTACAAGATTCAGACATATTTGCAAGTTTAGGAACTTCATTTTTATTAGTTCAAACATTTTTATTAACATTGCAGGTTTGTGAGAATGGACATATTATATCTTCACAAGCCAGCAAACTTCTTTTCACTCAATTGTCAATCTCTATTTCCTTCTTTTGATTTCTTAGTTGCACGAGGACGAGCATGAGTTAAGCTTGGGAGGGGGGTGATGGCTCGAGATTTTACCACTTTTAGTAGGGGATTTTGATACGGTTTTCACCAGGTTTTCGATATTTCCAACGGTAATCCTTCGTTGGGGAAGAAAACTCATTTTTCCTTTGTTGTGCAGGAAAATATATTTTTGGAAGGAAACTGATATGTCCATTTTCCATCATTATTTCTTACTATTATCTTATATCAATGATATATTTCACATTATGGTGCAATTCTAGTGTCTTTTCTCTCTTAAAATGGAAGTTATACAAATGGAGGGGGTTTACCGACAGCTGGAATTCTGGACCTAAAATAGCAACAAAAAACAATTATCCAGAGCTCAAAATGAAGTTTGAATTATTGGAGAATTATTTTGGAATATATAATACATTATGGAACAAAGATATGCCAGAGAGATCCCACCAGCCAGCCACACGGTCAGGTGGCACGACCTACCCCTCGGCCGTGCCCCTTACCCATGTGGGCCTGTGGTAGCTCGCCTCCTGATGCCCTTTGGCCATGAATTTCCATTTACCCTAGAAAAAATATAGAAAAATCTTGGGACTTTCCGCCGCCATCTGCGATGTGGAACTTGGGCAGAGCACTTTTGCTCGCCGGTGGAGTGATTCTGCGGGGAAAACTGAAGGAAATATGCCCTAGAGGCAATAATAAAGTTATTATTTATTTCCTTATATCATGATAAATGTTTATTATTCATGCTAGAATTGTATTAACCGGAAACATAATACTTGTGTCAATACATAGACAAACAGAGTGTCACTAGTATGCCTCTACTTGACTAGCTCGTTGATCAAAGATGGTTATGTTTCCTAGCCATAGACATGAGTTGTCATTTGATTAACGGGATCACATCATTAGGAGAATGATGTGATTGACTTGACCCATTCCGTTAGCTTAGCACTCGATCGTTTAGTATGTTGCTATTGCTCTCTTCATGACTTATACATGTTCCTATGACTATGAGATTATGCAACTCCCGTTTACCGGAGGAACACTTTGTGTGCTACCAAACGTCACAATGTAACTGGGTGATTATAAAGGTGCTCTACAGGTGTCTCCGAAGGTATTTGTTGGGTTGGCGTATTTCGAGATTAGGATTTGTCACTGTGATTGTCGGAGAGGTATCTCTGGGCCCACTCGGTAATGCACATCACTTAAGCCTTGCAAGCATTGCAACTAATGAGTTAGTTGCGGGATGATGTATTACGGAACAAGTAAAGAGACTTGCCGGTAACGAGATTGAACTAGGTATTGAGATACCGCGATCGAATCTCGGGCAAGTAACATACCGATGACAAAGGGAACAACGTATGTTGTTATGCAGTCTGGCCGATAAAGATCTTCGTAGAATATGTGGGAGCCAATATGAGCATCCAGGTTCCGCTATTGGTTATTGACCGGAGACATGTCTCGGTCATGTCTACATAGTTCTCAAACCCGTAGGGTCCGCACACTTAAAGTTTCGATGATGGTTATATTATGAGTTTATGAGTTTTGATGTACCGAAGGTTGTTCGGAGTCCCGGATGTGATCACGGACATGACGAGGAGTCTCGAAATGGTCGAGACATGAAGATTGATATATTGGAAGCCTATATTTGGATATCGGGAATGTTCCGGGTGAAATCGGGATTTTACCGGAGTACCGAGGGGTTACCGGAACCCCCGGGGGGCTTAATGGGCCATAGTGGGCCTTAGTGGAGAAGAGGAGAGGCGGCTAGGGCAGGGCCGCGCCCCCCTCCTGAAAATGCAACTATCCCTAGGTGGTTTTGGTAATTCCTAACAACATATAGCTCATTGAGCTAATGCTATTTCAAGATTAATATCTCAGGAAAGCTCAATGATTGGCATGGCATGGATGAGAAAAGTGGACCCCTCAAAATGCTAAGGACAAAAGGATTGGCTCAATCTCAAAGCTCAAGACTCTATATTTTCTATTTTAGTGATCCAAGATCACTTTGAGTCTATAGGAAAAGCCAATACTATTAAGGAGGGATGAGGTGTTGCTTAATGAGGCTCTTGCTCAAATTGCTTAGTGATATGCTCCAAAGCCCTCAACTACTTTCTCACATCCACATATGACCTAAACCAAAAGTCAAACTTTGCCCCACTGATTCTTTCTATCTGGCGCCACCGAGTTCAAATGTCATCGCCACTGCCACAAACCCTAGGCAAATCGGTCTCCCCGATAGGGATCTCGGTCTCACCGAGATGGGATTGTAATCTCTCTGTTTCCCTTCGTAACGTTTCGGTCCCACCGAGATGAGCGATTGTTCCCACCAAGATTGCAATGTAAACTCTCTGTTTCCCTTTTATAACATTTCGGTCTCACCGAAATAAGCGAATCGGTCCCACCGAGTTTACCTGACCAACTCTCTTGTTAACTTATTACCAAAATCAGTCTCACCGAGTTTGTGTAATCGGTCTCACCGAGATTACGTTATGCCCTAACCCTAACCATATCGGTCCCACCGAAACTCCTAACGGTCACTAGCTTTGCTGAATCGGTCCGACCGAGTTTATCAATTCGATCCCACCGAGATTGGCAAGTTGTGTGTAACAGTTAGATTTTGTGTGGAGGCTATCTATACCCCTCCACCACCTCTTCATTCATGGAGAGAGCCATCAGAATAAACCTACACTTCCAACTTACTTTTTTTGAGAAAGAACCACCTACACTTGTGTTGAGGCCAAGATATTCCATTCTTACCATATGAATCTTGATCTCTAGCCTTCCCCAAGTTGCTTTCCACTCAAATCTTCTTTCCACCAAATCTATATCCTGTGAGAGAGAGATGAGTGTTGGGGAGACTATCATTTGAAGCACAAGAGCAAGGAGTTCATCATCAACACACCATTTGTTACTTCTTGGAGAGTGGTGTCTCCTAGATTGGCTAGGTGTCACTTGGGAGCCTCCAACAAGATTGTGGAGTTGGACCAAGGAGTTTGTAAGGGCAGGGAGATCGCCTACTTCGTGAAGATCTACTGCTAGTGAGGAAAGTCCTTCGTGGGCGACGGCCATGGTGGGATAGACAAGGATGCTTCTTCGTGGACCCTTCATGGGTGGAGCCCTTCATGGACTCGCGCAGCCATTACCCTTCGTGGGTTGAAGTCTCCATCAACGTGGATGTACGATAGCACCACCTATCGGAACCACGACAAAAAACATTTGTGTCTCCTATTGCGTTTGAATCCTCCAAACCCTTCCCTTTACATTCTTGCAAGTTGCATGCTTTACTTTCCGCTGCTCATATACTCTTTGCATGCTTGCTTGAATTGTGTTAAGATTGCTTGACTTGTCCAAAGTTGCTAAAATCTGCCAAGAACTAAAATTGGGAAAAGGATAAGTTTTTATTTGGTCAAGTAGTCTAACCACCCCCCTCTAGACATACTTTCGATCCTACAAGTGGTATCAGAGCTTTTGTCTCCATTTTCCTTGATTTCCATAGCTTTTGGAAGTCATAGCCTTGGTTTCACAACCTAGGAGAGTATGGCGTCTAGCGAGGGAAATTACCACCATAGAGGTCCTTACTTTGATGGTACTAATTTTGCCAGTTGGAAGCATAAGATGAAAATGCATATTCTTAGACATAACCCCACTGTATGTCTATTGTGTGTATTGGCTTGCAAGGTGAATTCTTTGATGGGAGAGAACCGAACCGTGAAGCTACCGCGGAAGAGTTGAAGATGTTGCAATACAATGCTCAAGCTTGTGATATCCTCTTCAACGGATTGTGCCCCGAAGAATTCAACAAAATCAGTCGTCTTGAGAATGCAAAGGAAATTTGGATACTTTGATTCATATACATGAAGGTACCGACTCCGTCAAGGAATCCAAGTTGGATGTGCTTCAAAGTCAGCTTGACAAGTTCAAAATGAAGGATGGTGAAGGTGTCGTTGAAATGTACTCTAGGATTGCTCTTATCACAAATGAGATCGCCGGCTTAGGAAGTGAAGAGATGACCGACAAATACATCATCAAGAAGATCCTAAGAGCTTTGGACGAAAAATATTATACCGTATGCACATTGATCCAAATGATGCCCAATTATAAAGATCTCAAGCCAACGGAAGTCATTGGAAGAATTGTTGCTCATGAGATGTCACTCAAGGATAAGGAGGAGCTCCATAACAAGTCAAGTGGTGCTTACAAAGCCTCATGTGAAGCTCCCACACCATCAAGTGAGAAACAAACCTTCAATGAAGAATTGAGCCTAATGGTGAAGAACTTCAACAAGTTCTACAAGAGTAGAAGCAAAGAGAGAAGTTCCAAGTCAAGGTCCTACAATGACAAAAGATCTTCTAGTCGAGAGCGAAATTGCTACAATTGTGGAAGACCCGGACACTATTCCAATGAGTGTACCACACCCTACAAAAGAAGAGAAGATTCTCCAAAAAGAAGAAGTAGAAGAAAAGAATCACCATCAAGAGAGAGAAGGAGTAGAGATGATCGTTATGAACGAAGAACATCCCGGAGAAGCAAGGATTCAGAAAGGAAGGACAAGTCATCAAGGAGCTACACAAAATGAAGACATCAAGCTCATTTTGGTGAATGGGTATCCGCTCCGGCTCCGACAATCACTCCGAGAGAAGCTATCACTCCGACTCCGAATATACTCAAGATGAAGGTGTTGCCGGTCTAGCACTTGTGTCAACCAACTCCTACGACATATTTGATTCACCAAATGAAAGACTTGGAAGATGCTTCATGGCTAAAGGACCAAAGGTATCACACCCCGAGTATGTTGATTTCAATAGTGATGAAGATGACTTGTTAGGTGATGATGATTTACTTGTTGACAACTCTAGTGATGAATACTATGATGAAACATCAATTAATCATGCTAATCAAGATAAAATGAATGACAATGATAAGGAGAAGATTGAGTTTCTAACTAAAGAACTAAACACTCTTAAATTAGCTCATGAAACTATCTTAGGAGATCATCGAGAACTTTTAAGGACTCATGAGAAATTACGTTTTGAAAAGCTCAACCTTGAGCAAGAGCATCAGTTCTTAAAGGCAATCAATGATGATATTCGCAAGAAAAATTCTTCTTACATTGCCAAGCGTTTACTCTTATCCACTTACATGCCTCAAGTCAAGTCTAGTAACAAGAACAAGAAAGATTCTTCCTCTAGTAGTGACAATAATCATGTTAAATCCAATGATGTTGCTTCTAGTAGTTCTCTTGATTCCACTAATGATTCTCTTAGCCAAGTTACACTTGAAAAAGAAAATAGCTTATTGAAGGGAATTATAGAGAAAGGTGTTTACAAGAGCCTTGTCGGGAGTAAGCAATTCGAGGAAATTGTATGCAAGCAAGGAAGGCACCGAAAGAACCAAGGTGTTGGTTTTGAATGAAAGTTCAATGCCAATGGAGTTGAGTGGGAAGAAGATCGATACCCCAAGACGAAGTTTGTTCCTCAACAAGAGAAGTATGATCCTACTTCCTTCAAAGGGACACAAGCTCAAGATGATCTTCCACCACAAGACCACAAGCAAAAAGGGAAGGATGAGCTTCAAGAGGAAAATGATGCATTTGAAGAAGCACCCAAGGCCTTGGTCAAGTGGGTTTCCAATACTACATCAAGTTCTACTTCATCAAGTACGACTACAACTCCAAGTATTCCCATCAAGATGATGTGGATCCCGAAGAAGAAGAACTAGAGAGTTCCTGAGGGTGACTCCGCCAACATACTTTACTCTTATCATTTTGGCAAGAACAAGTGCAATCAACTTCCACATCTTGCACTAGTTCAGGGAGTCACAAACCCTCTTGTTGGTCAGACAAGGGACAAGGTAACCTAATGCTTTCATAGACATCATCTTGTGTGTGCATCACTCTATGTCTATGGATATCCTTGTTTGTTCCTTGTGGGAGTAACCCGTGTAGGTATTGAAAGTGCAACTCACTCCAAAGGATTGCTCCAAATGATCTACATCAACATTGAGCATCCACATCTTCAACATCTACATGAAGTCATCATCGACAAAACCCAAGGTTAGTTCATCCCTCTTAGGGGGGATCTCACATGTAGGGGAGCTTTACTCTAAGAATTGAACTAAAGCAACTCTAATGGTGTGAACACAAAAACGCTTTATGTAAAAGTGGAAACCCCACTTGTGCTTAAACGATGAGTATGACCTATGATCAAATGTTCTCATTTGACTCCTAAGTCAATATACTCATATATATAGATGACCTAGTCATCGCCAATTGCTTGATAGATGCTAGAATTGGTTGTGCATGCTTTGCCACATATTTCATTTGCCATTTTATTGTGTGAGCATGTTGGTTGCATAATTTACTCATTCGAGGACATCCACTTGTTGTTTTGATTGTTTGGTTCCTTTTTCTTTTGCCAAGTGGATGGACAAGAATGCCTAAGAACCTTCTCTAGCTATCTATGCTTTTCTCATCTCAAACTCTATTCATGCTACATCACAAAGTTTGAGAAAGTCAGATTCGAACCACTCTGTGTGAGGAGCACTCGGAGTCCCCGATTCATCACAAACATAAACTTCCAAAACTTCTTTGTGTGTTTCGATCTGACCGATTCATCCATTTCGGTCATACCGAGATCACTAAGTCGATCTAGGTTTTCAATCTCGGTGCAACCGATTTGAACTTTTCAGTCACACCGAGTTTCAGTAACTGCTTGCAGTTATGAATCTCGGTGCCACCGAGTTGTTCCACTCGGTCACACCGATAGGGTCAAGCTATATATATCCCCGGGCCAAAATTTGGAAAGATTTCGGAACCCCTTCGCCCGCGCTCAGCCTGATCTGCCTCCCTGGGTCTCCGGATCTTCCTCCTCATCGCCAGCTGCCTCCCGCCGCTGGTCTCCGCCACCGTCAACGGAAATTGTCTCCGCCGTTGCCGCCGTAGCAGGTCCATCGCCGCACTTAGGGTATGGACTTGATCCTTGTGCTAATCCCCGCCGATTCCTAGCACATTGTTTTGCCATGTATCTTGCCACGATTGAGATCACTCTATCCAGTGAAATCACTCCGTAGTTTAGTTGTGGATTGAAAATTTAGGGTTAGGTTTCCGCCGAAATCATCTCGGACCAACCGAGTTGTTGAAATCGGTTCCACCGATTTGGCTAAGGCCATTGCACATGTGATTCTCGGTCTGACCGAGTTCAATACTTTGTGAAACCCTAGCAGTCTCGGTGCCACCAAACTGTGACTCGGTCTGACCGAGTTCACTAGTTTAGGTTCCAAAAGCTGCTTCGGTATCACCGAGTTTTCAAATTGGTAGATTCGAAATGCTTTCTGTGGAGAACTAAAACTAAGTTTTTAACTCATTCTTTTGCAAAAACCTCTGTACTTTGTGATGCTTATCCAATCTACCTCATCTATAATCTATTCGCAGGGTCTGCTGTCAGTGTTTGCATCATGTCAGATCAGAGTGACAGTCAGAAGAAATCTGAGGAGCAAGTTAAGATGAGTGAGGGCACTAGTCCCTCTAGCAGCTTTGATGAGGGAAGCAGGAGTACACCCAACAACTTGCCTAAGGCAGCCACCAGGACCAGAAAGAAGAGAACCTCAAATTCTGACGATGAGGACTATGTGGCTGTTAAAGAAGAGGCCACCTCAAAAAGGAAAGTCTTGAAAAAGGAATATGGCACAACTGCTGCCACTAAGCCAGGAATGAAGCAAAAGGTTCCTGCCAAGAAAGTTCCCATGTCAAAAGCCAGAACATCCACTCAAGAGACTTTGGGATCTACACCCAAAGAACAGGTTGTGGCAGAAAAGAAAAGGAAGGAAAGGGTCAAGAAGACCACTGCCAGAGTGCTTGGCAGATCTTCAATAATGAGAGATTCTGGAGAAGAGGAAGAGGATGCAGCACCAGCACCCAAAGCTCAAAAGCTTATGGGAAATGCTATAAGGGCAGGGGTTGCTCCATCTAAGCCCAAAACTGCTCCTAAGACTGCTGCTCCAGCTCCAAAGCCAAAACCCAAGAGGAGCACCAGGAACATCCCTGCTGAGGAGAAGAACAAGGCCCCGGTGCCTGAAGCTACTGAACAAGAAGATGATTCTGTTGTTTTGAGGAAGTTGAAGCCCAAAATTCCAGCTCACAATGATGCTCACCCAGTTGCAGAGAACATGAAAATCAGGAAGGATTCGGGATTAAGGCTATGGAGAGAGAGTCTGATCCATATGCCACTAGGAGAAGGACTGCTGTGGACTACAGGTTCCATGCAAAGGAACAGCAGGACTTCTATGAGACTATTTTACTTGACAAGAAGCCCATAGTGTGTGACATGATATGGGTTGATTGGAAATTCATTGAGGAAAATGAAGATCACTTCCCTAGTGTATATGACAGCTTCAAGGCATGTGGAGTCGATGAGTTTGTGGCTCAGAAGCTCACAAAGTGGAATGATGAGCTTATTATGTAGTTCTACTCCACAGCTCATTTCTACCCAGATGGAAGGATTGTCTGGATGTCTGAAGGTACTAGGTACCAGTCAACGGTTGAAGAATGGGAAAAATTGATCAATGATCCTGAGGAGAATGAAATGACTTGGATGTATATGCCAAGAAGAAGAAGGATCACAACACCATGGCACATATGTACAAAGAGATCCCAGATGCTGCTCTTGAGACACACAAGTTTGGATCAGTACATTACCTTCTGTCAGGTTTGCCAACAATCAATTGGATCCTCAGGCACACTCTTTTGCCAAAGTCAGGTGATCACAAGATGATCAGATGCCACGCAATTAACCTGCTTCACATATTTGATGTGCCTCAAAAGTTCAAAGTCATGAGCCTAATTGTGGAAACCATTAAGAGAACAGCTGCAGATCAGAAGAGAAGTTGTGGGTATGCCCCACAGATCCAGGAGGTAATCAATTCCAAGATGGGCACTGGCACATATCTCTTGGACAAGGAACACATGCCCATCTACCCAGACTTTGAGGACAACACTGTGGTGATGGATGAGAATGAACCATCTTCTGTGCACGCACAAGCAAAGAGGGAGAAGGCAAGGACTGAAAAGGCTGCAAAGATGCCAACCATTGATGAGGCATCTCAGTATCTTCTGAAGAGCAAGCAAGATCAGCTTGGCTACTTGATTGCCTCCACTCTGAGGATTGAGAAGGGATTGGCCACCCTGACTCAAAACCAGTAGAGCTTGGAGAGGATCATGGAGCAGAAGTTCTATGACTTAGATGTGAAGGTCAATGAGATACAGTCAGTTGTTGAGCAACTTCAGGATGAAGTGCAGGAGAAGAAGGGCAAGTCTACCACTGATGCTTTTGCTAGAGTGCCCACAGGACAGAGATCTGCTGCAGTGCCTGTTACAAACACCAGAGCAACTTCATCTGCACCAGCTACAGCTTCAGTGCCACCAGCTCCAGCACCCACTCCACCAGCTCCATCTACATCAACTGATGCCTTCGTCCTTGGAGTGTTATCTACACCACCACCTGAAGACCAAGCCTAAGAGTCGATCTAGCACTATGCATTTTTATGAACTTTTTGGTAACTTGTTGCCAAAGGGGGAGAAAATGTATAGATCATAGGCTTCGAGAGAGAGTGTTGCTCTTTGTTCTCTCTTATTGTTTGGTGGTTGAACTTTGTTTATTTGCTTGTTTGAGATACTTTATGCTTTTGTGTGATACTTGGATGATCATGTGTTTGATCATATGCTACCTTAATGCTTGTTGGATGACATTATCTTTTTATATCCCCATATGATCATTCACTTTGCTTGGTGATGAGTGCATGTATTTAATTATTATCATTTTGAGCGATCCACCAAGATGTATGTGACATGGAAGAGTAACCCATGATCCTAACTCATTGTGCATTTGCAGTCCAAAGCAAATCTTAAACTATGCACAAATTTAGGGGGAGCTCTTGCTTTTCACATACTTCTCAAAGCGACAATGTTTTTCACTCTTATTATCATTTGTCGAAGCTTTGATCTATATGTTGTCATCAATTACCAAAAGGGGGGAGATTGAAAGTGCAACTATCCCTAGGTGGTTTTGGTAATTCCTAACAACATATAGCTCATTGAGCTAATGCTATTTCAAGATTAATATCTCAGGAAAGCTCAATGATTGGCATGGCATGGATGAGAAAAGTGGACCCCTCAAAATGCTAAGGAGAAAAGGATTGGCTCAAGCTCAAAGCTCAAGACTCTACATTTTCTATTTTAGTGATCCAAGATCACATTGAGTCTATAGGAAAAGCCAATACTATTAAGGAGGGGATGATGAGGTGTTGCTTAATGAGGCTCTTGCTCAAATTGCTTAGTGATATGCTCCAAAGCCCTCAACTACTTTGTCACATCCACATATGACCTAAACCAAAAGTCAAACTCGGCCCCACCGATTCTTTCTATCCGGCGCCACCAAGTTCAAATGTCATAGCCACTGCCACAAACCCTAGGCAAATCGGTCTCGCCGGTAGGGATCTCGGTCTCACCGAGATGGGATTGTAATCTCTATGTTTCCCTTCGTAACATTTCGGTCCCACCGAGATGAGCGATTGGTCCCACCGAGATTGCAATATATACTCACTGTTTCCCTTTTATAACATTTCGGTCTCACCGAAATGAGCGAATCGGTCCCACCAAGTTTACCTGACTAACTCTCTGGTTAACTTACTACCAAAATCAGTCTCACCGAGTTTGTGTAATCGGTCTCACTGAGATTACGTTATGCCCTAACCCTAACCATATCGGTCCTACCGAGTTGCATGTCAGTCCCATCGAAACTCCTAACGGTCACTAGCTTTGCTGAATCGGTCCGACCCAGTTTACCAATTCGGTCCCACCAAGATTGGCAAGTTGTGTGTAACCGTTAGATTTTGTGTGGAGGCTATATATACCCCTCCACCACCTCTTCATTCATGGAGAGAGCCATCGGAATAAACCTACACTTCCAACTTACTTTTTCTGAGAAAGAACCACCTACACTTGTGTTGAGGCCAAGATATTCCATTCTTACCATATGAATCTTGATCTCTAGCCTTCCCCAAGTTGCTTTCCACTCAAATCTTCTTTCCACCAAATCCATATCCTGTGAGAGAGATGAGTGTTGGGGAGACTATCATTTGAAGCACAAGAGCAAGGAGTTCATCATCAACACACCATTTGTTACTTCTTGGAGAGTGGTGTCTCCTAGATTGGCTAGGTGTCACTTGGGAGCCTCCAAGAAGATTGTGGAGTTGAACCAAGGAGTTTGTAAGGGCAAGGAGATCGCCTACTTCGTGAAGATCTACCGCTAGTGAGGCAAGTCCTTCGTGGGCGACGGACATGGTGGGATAGACAAGGTTGCTTCTTCGTGGACCCTTCGTGGGTGGAGCCCTCCGTGGATTCGCGCAGCCATTACCCTTCGTGGGTTGAAGTCTCCATCAACGTGGATGTACGATAGCACCACCTATCAGAACCACGACAAAAACATCCGTGTCTCCTATTGCGTTTGAATCCTCCAAGCCCTTCCCTTTACATTCTTGCAAGTTGCATGCTTTACTTTTCGCTGCTCATATACTCTTTGCATGCTTGCTTGAATTGTGTTAAGATTGCTTGACTTGTCCAAAGTTGCTAAAATCTGCCAAAAACTAAAATTGGGAAAAGGATAAGTTTTTATTTGGTCAAGTAGTCTAATCACCCCCCTCTAGACATACTTTCGATCCTACACCTCCCCCTCTAGTCCGAATAGGACAAGGAGAGGGGGCGGCACCCCCCCCCTTCCTTCCTCTCTCCCTCCTCTTCCCCTTCTCCTAATCCAACAAGGAAGGGAGGGAGTCCTACTCTTGGTGGGAGTAGGACTCCTCCTGGCCGGCCGCACCTCCCCCCTTGCTCCTTTATATACGGGGGCAGGGGGCACCCAAAACACACAACAATTGATTTGATCTTTTAGCCGTGTGCGGTGCCCCCCTCCACCATAGTCCACCTCGGTAATGTTGTAGCGGTGCATAGGCAAAGCCCTGCATCGGTAGAACATCATCGTCACCATGTCGTCGTGCTAACGAAACTCTCCCTCAACACTCGGCTGGATCGGAGTTCGAGGGGTGTCATCGGGCTGAACATGTGCTGAACTCGGAGGTACCGTGCGTTCGGTACTTGATCGGTCGGATCGTGAAGACATACGACTACATCAACCGCGTTGTGCTAACGCTTCCACTTTCGGTCTACGAGGGCACGTGGACAACACTCTCCCCTCTCGTTGCTATGCATCACCATGATCTTGTGTGTGCGTAGGAATTTTGTTGAAATTACTACATTCCCCAACAGTGGCATCAGAGCCAGGTTTTATGCGTACATCTCATATGCACGAGTAGAACACAAGTGAGTTGTGGGCGATATAAGTCATACTGCTTACCAGCATGTCATACTTTGGTTCGGCGGTATTGTTGGATGAAGCGGCCCGGACCGATGATACGTCTCCAGCGTATCTATAATTTTTGATTGCTCCATGCTATATTATGTACTGTTTTGGACTATATTGGGCTTTATTTTCCACTTTTATAGTATTTTTGGGACTAACCTATTAACCGGAGGCCCAGCCCAGAATTGTTGTTTTTTGCCTATTTCAGTGTTTCGGAGAAACAGAATATCAAACGGAGTCTAAATGGAATGAAACCTTCGGAAACGTGATTTTCTCACCAGATAAGATCTAGGAGACTTGGACCCTCCGTCAAGAAAGCCACAAGGCGGCCACGAGGGTGGAGGGCGCGCCCCCTGCCTCGTGAGCCCCTCGAAGCTCCACCGACGTACGTCTTCCTCCTATATATATCCACGTACCCCCAAATGATCGGGGACGGAGCCAAAAACCTAATTCCACCGCCGCAACTTTCTGTATCCACGAGATCCCATCTTGGGGCCTGTTTCGGAGCTCCGCGGAGGGGGCATCGATCACGGAGGGCTTCTACATCATCATCCAAGCCCCTCCGATGAAGTGTGAGTAGTTTACTTCAGACCTACGGGTCCATAGTTAGTAGCTAGATGGCTTCTTCTCTCTTTTTGGATCTCAATACAATGTTCTCCCCCTCTCTTGTGGAGATCTATTCGATGTAATCTTCTTTTTGCGGTGTGTTTGTTGAGACCGATGAATTGTGGGTTTATGATCAAGTCTATCTATGAATACTATTTGAATCTTCTCTGAATTCTTTTATGTATGATTGGTTATCTTTGCAAGTCTCTTTGAATTATGAGTTTGGTTTGGCCTACTAGATTGGTTTTTCTTGCCATGGGAGAAATGCTTAGCTTTGGGTTCGATCTTGCGTTGTCCTTTCCCAGTGACAGAAGGGGCAGGGGCAGCAAGGCACATATTGTATTGTTGCCATCGAGGATAACAAGATGGGGTTTTTAATCATATTTCATGAAACTATCCCTCTACATCATGTCATCTTGCTTAAGGCGTTACTCTGTTTTTAACTTAATACTCTAGATGCATGCTCGATAGCGATCGATGAGTGGAGTAATAGTAGTAGATGCAGGCAGGAGTCGGTCTACTTGTCTCGGACGTGATGCCTATATACATGATCATACCTAGATATTCTCATAACTATGCTCAATTCTGTTAATTGCTCAACAGTAATTTGTTCACCCACCGTAGAATACTTATGCTCTTGAGAGAAGCCACTAGTGAAACCTATGGCCCCCGGGTCTCTTTCTCATCATATCAATCTCCATCACTTTATTATTGCTTTGCTTTTACTTATTACTTTGCATCTCTATACCAAAAATACCAAAAATACCAAAAATATTATTTATCATCTTTATCAGATCTCACTTTAGTAAGTGGCCGTGAAGGGATTGACAACCCCTAAGCGTGTTGGTTGCATTGAGCTATTGTTTTTGTGTAGGTACGAAGGACTCGCGCATAGCCTCCTACTGGATTGATACCTTGGTTCTCAAAAACTAAGGGAAATACTTACGCTACTTTGCTGCATCATCCTCTCCTCTTCGGGGAAATCCAACGCAATGCTCAAGAGGTAGCAACCGACATTACGTACGCTTATGCGAGACTGGTTCTACCGACGTGCTTTGCACATAGGTGGCTGGCGGGTGTCAGTTTCTCCAACTTTAGTTGAACCGAGTGTGGCTACGCCCGGTCCTTGCGAAGGTTAAAACAGCCCCAACTTGAAAAACTATCGTTGTGGTTTTGTTGCGTAGGTAAGAACGGTTCTTGCTCAGCCCGTAGCAGCCATGTAAAACTTGCAACTACAAAGTAGAGGACGTCTAACTTGTTTTTGCAGGGCATGTTGTGATGTGATATGGTCAAACACTACAAAAAAATACACTTCTGTGATGATACGTGTTTGTCACAGTAGGTCATTTTTTGTCATGCATGTACATCCATGACAAATTTATGGCAGAATCAAGATAGTCATACCTATGCTATCGTAGAAGTGTTCCATGACATTACCAAAATTATCATCATGGAAGTGTCCACTTCCATGACAATAAATCGCGCGTCACAGAAGTGCTTTCGTCAAGGGTGACCGACACGTGGCATCCACCGTAACGGAACGTCGTTAAGCTATCGGGTCGGGTTTTGGATCCGATAACCCGTTAACAGCCCCGACCAATGGGGATTTTCCACGTGTAAAATCATCATTGGCTGGAGGAGACACGTGGCAACTCATCCAATGGGCGAGACGCGCCTATGATATGTTGACACGTGGACCGGCCCATCAAGTTTAAATGGGCCGGCCCAACTGAAGGCCCACAAGATTTTGCGAACCATAATGGGTCGGCCCAGCTAAAGGCCCACGAGATTTTGCGGACCATAATGGGCTGGCCCAGCTAAAGGCCCACAAGATTTTGCGGGCCATAATGGGCCGGCCCAGGTAAAGGTCCACAAGATTTTTTTGTGCCATAATGGGCCGGCCCAGGTAAAGCCCACAAGATTCTTGCGGGTCATAATGGGCCGGCACAGCTAAAGGCCCACGAGATTTTGCCGACATTAATGGGTCGGCCCAGTTGTAGGCCCACAAGATTTTGTGGACCCTAGTAGGCCGGCCCATTAACTGCCTACCATGTTTTGGGCCAAATGCCGGCCCATATTTGATCCGGTCCATTAATGGTCTGCCACGCTCCGGGCCTAATAGTGGCCCATATGAGATCCGACCCGTTAAAGGCCTACCATGTTCTGGGCCAAATTACGGCCCAGATCAGGTCCGGCCCTTTAAGAGGCTTTGGGCTCAATTATGGCCCGTATCAGATTAGGCCCGTCAACTGGACACTATGCTTTTGGGCCCACTTGCTAAAGGCCCACTTAGTAATTCGGCCTGATATTAGTTTTGGCCTGTTAAGGGCCCGTTTAACATTTCGGCCCTATATTAATTGCAGCCTGTTAAAAGCCCGTCATATAGTTGGGCCTAACTACGGCCCGGTTTGCATCCGGCCTGCTCGCAGCCGATATCTGATTGGGCCAAACAAGGACCGAGACAATTTTTCGGCCTGTTAAAAGCCCGTGATTTGATTCGCACAATCATGGGCCGGGGTTCATTTCGGGCTGCTGCCGGCCCGTGAGCTGATCGACACGTTTCAGGCCCAACCTACATCGTGATTGCATGATGGCCCGATTATGTATCGTAATTTTACAGTTTGGCCGGTTTACTGCGAAGACAGGATATATATATACAGTAAAATAACTGCAGCATCGTGAATAAGAAAAAACCTATACTATACAATAAAGAAATTACGGCATATTACATCCACTGGGCATCAAAGTTTGCCACTATGATAATAAAGCACAAGCAGACAGCAGATTACATACACTGGGCATCAAAGATCGCCACCAGTGCAAATAAACACGCCGACAAAATAATATACAAAACCGACAGCACTTAAATAGAGTTCAAGAAAGGTTTTCCCTGCTGGGGAGCTGCAGCGCAAGCAGCTGAGCAAGATGATGAGACTGCGCTTGTTCAACACTTATATCTTCCTCACTCTGAAAGATAAACAAGCAGATAGATGACAGGTTTTGCACATAAAAGTATCAGTGCTGACAATTCATCACATTTCTTACTGATGAATAAAGTGACACGGTTTAAATTTACATTAACACAATATGGTATTGTTCAGGTCAAGACATGGCAGGAAATGACATTGTGAAGGAGTTGGCAGCTTCACGACACCACTGGATTACAGATCAAGAACTCATAAGTATCAATGGTTAGTGTGCTGTCAATTTATACCATTTCAGATTGGCAAATAAAGAGACGGTTTAAATAATAGTAGAATGATATGACATTGTTCATAGTTAAGACATTGCAGAATATGACATTGTGTTGTAGTGGGTAGGTTCACGACACCACTGGATTACAGATGAAGAACAGAAGCATACATGCAGTGCAAAAGAAGATCACTTGCTCTGTATAGTTTAATTTACATGGTATGAAGAAGGAACTTGGTTGTACAACTGAAAACTTAGATTGAGAAAGGACGAACTTTTGTTTATGAACTACATATAATAAACTTTAAACAAGCAATTTGATGCAAACACCAAAAATAAACAGCTGTTGCAGTCATGCCTAACCAAATATATACAACAAAGTTTGAAGGCTTGAGATGGACAAACTTACATTATTGGTGAAGACTGGCTCTATAAAGACCTTGTCCATGCTGATGTGGGGGGCAATTCAAGAAGTTTACCATAGAATCTTCTTCAAAAGCATTGCCTTTATTCTACATTTTGTTAAGAGTAAATATAGATGTGATAATATACAAAAAAATGGAGAATATTTAAGATAAGATGAAGAGTGATGCTACATAACCAAGTAGCTATAAATGTAAGTGCAGCGATACAGGCAAAAGGTACAGCCAAGAGCAATGCACAGCTAAACTTCTTCAGTACCAACCTTATGGTAAGAGTAAATATAGATCTGATGTGTAGAAAATGGAGGGCAAAGGAAAATAAGCTGCAAAGTGATGGTACATGAACACCTACCTGTCATTATAAGTACACTGATAAAGGACAGCATGTACTTACAAGAACAATGTAGAGCTAAAAAAACATTGGCATTGGATATATTCTACACTAATATAACCATTCATATAGATCAGATAATTTGGAGCGAACAATTGATAAAAACATTGGCATTGGATATATTCCACACTAATGTAAGCATTTGAGTGGAAAAACATGGTACGATGACAGATGGAATATGTATTGATAATGGATGGGCATGGCATCTTGACATATAAGATGAGTAAACTAAGCAGATGGCGGTGCAACAAAGTAGAAGAAATGCAAGACAACATATGCAAGATACGCGCAATCAATAAAACCTTGCCAAATTAGAACAGGCACCTTGATGGGTGAACAGGACAGGCCATCTGCCTTTGACTCCTCGAGGTTAGAATAGTCATTAGGATGATATTCTGAACAAGAATCAACAGGTGGGGAGCGTACGATTTTCATTTCTTCCAGAATGGCACTCAATGCCTTGGTGCCAATTTTGTAAGTCATTGTAGTGTTCCACAATATTCTTCTGATGCGTGGATTCTGATATTCACTGTAATTGTGTATGATATCTGAGAACCATGAAAACATAAATAGTTGTGAGATTATCTTTGTAATGCAGATGATATTCTAATATAGGGGCGCCCCTGTAAACACTTGTGTGCTATCACTGGATTCTGATGAGAGAGCTCATGTGTGTTGTAATATGGTGCATGCATTTATATAATCTGGCACAAGTACACAAAAAATAGGCTCCAGAAGTAAGGATAGCTGGCAGATGATAGGTTCATAATATACTGTATAGAGAGTTTATTGCCAAACCATGATAACAAGAGCACACAGCAACTAGGCAGATCATAGTGTACATAACAGGGGTACACCATAACCAGGATATATAAATCGGGAAAGTGGAACTGGCTGGAAATTACGGTGTTGTATTGCTGCTAGTAATTGAAAGCCTATCGATCACGTACAGGCCAGCTCTATCAGCTGTTAGACTGCAGATGTCCCTGCTCCCCTTCCTGACAAGGAACATACTATGCTTCCCATACAGAACACCGCACGGGCCGCCGGCCGAACCACCGGCCCCACCGCCTGTGTTCCTCCGCCACCCCCACCCCCACCCGCGTCGAGTTTTCTTTGTTCGACGAGGCCCCACCACCGCCCCCCAAAACCACCGTCCCCACCCGAGCCCCTTCGATCGCACCGGCGAGCTCTGAAAAATCGACTGACCCAATTTTGAAATTTAGTCTATTGTGATTTAACTAGTGTGGAATATAAAAGGGGAAAACCATGAGCATTGCGAGTATGGTGTTGAGCGTGCCATGGCGGATCTAAAGGTGCAAACTAGACAAAGGCAACTTCGCAACCAAGACAAGAAGTCAGAGTAAAGCAGTGGCGATCTATTTTCTTGCTGCGATAAATAAGTTGAGTAGATACGAAAGAGTACCGCCTCTGGTGCGGCGCCGTGTACGCATCTGCTGAGAATTTGATGGTGCTGCGGTAGCGATGGCTGTCGGCAGTGTGGAAGCAGATCTAGGAGGGTAGACGGTGGCGGTGGGGCGCGGTGGACGAGACGGTCGTAGGAGCGGCGCCGGCAAGGTGGACGACGGCAGGGATGAAGCGAGAGGACGGGATGCAAGGATCCCGGTCCGAAGCCGTGGATGAGAGAGGTCGATATCTCGTAATGGACGGCGGCGTCGAGGTATTAGCTCCGGCATGGTGGAGGAGGACGGCGGTGGATGGGGTGGCGGACGGCGGCGGACGGAGGAGGGTGGGGTGGAGAGGGTGTTTTGGCACCCACGGAGTACGAATGGGGAAAAGGAGGTAGAGAGGAAGGGGGGAACCATGTATTCAGGGCGCGCTTGTCTCAAATGCGAGGAAATTTACAAACTTAGCCCCCGTTTCAAATTTCTACTACATCACAGCAACACTAGTCGGTTGGGGATAGGACGGTAATCTCGCATACACCGAATATTTGCCGACGAGAGTTTGTTTTTGGCGCCCACCGTGTATGAATATGAATCGGGGAGGGAGTCGATTTCGGCCGAGGACACACTGTGTTTTGGCGCCCACCGTGTATGAATCCGGGTGAGAGGCGGTTACGTCACGTTTGGGTGAAATTACAAACCTACCCCTATCGAAACCTATAGAAATCCAGCATATAGGCTTTGCGTGGCAGGGATAGGCAGTAGTGATTTCCATCTCGCAGATTTTGGTTTCGGGCGGTTACTCCGACTTTCTCTGCTTCGTTCAAATTTTGCAAAGTGCACGTTTACCATGCCAACTCAATTCGAATCCCGTTTGTATTCTATTTTTTTGGGCGGGATCCATTTTCAATTGGAATTACATTATATATACATCATTTTTTTATATATACTTTCAAAAGCACAACACCATTTATACATAAATATGGTTTACAAATGGCATGATCTCATATTCATAAGGTTGTATCCATCAATTTGGATTTTCAAATATTTGAAACCACTTTATGTTGAAATCCAATGTATGCATTCCTCGCTAACCGTCTCCAATTAATGTGTGTTTCATGCGGGTTTTTTTACTTCTCAAACATGTATATGTGTCACACACGCAACATATAGTGTAATCCCGTTTAGACATTAATTGCATATAAACTATGCATTGTTTGTAATTGAAGAATCTATGGATCACCAATATTGATAAACTATATAACATTACACGTGTGCCCAAATTCAAATGAATATGCATGTTTGATACACCAATTTGCGTTATGATATTATCGATGTCGTGATCTCCAGTTTAAATATTTGAATCCCCTTTAATCCAGATATTCGTCTCATATAGCTATCACTCATGCTTATATAGGACTATCTCTCTGGACCTATACGCGTTCATCGTCTCTCAGGTATCTCTCGTGCTACATGTATGTCGACAATGATCTTTTATCTTTGTAACACACTGATGGTACTCTCTCCCTCGACCTTCATCACTCTATCTCTCTCTAAGTATATCTCGCTCCCTGTTATGTGTTTCTAACTATGATTCTCCATGTGGAATCTCTTTATCTCACACAAACACAAAACTTTGTCTCCTGGGGTCTCATTTCTCTCTACTATTCCCATGTGTTCCACTCGCACACCCCTCATACAGAGATGTCTTTCGCTCCTTAGATATGAGAACCTACGACTCTTCCTCTTCAATATCTCTTTCTCACACACAAACACAAACTCTGTCTCCCAGGGTCTCATATTTCTCCATTGTTCTCTTGTATGTCGCTCACACACACCCTCTCTCCCTAGAGATATCTTGCGTTCCCTCATATGTCTCTCTAGCTATCACTCTCGTTGTGAAATATCTTTCTCTCTCGCAGACACAAAACTCCGTCTCTCTGGATCTCATTTCTCTCTGATATCTGTTTGTATGTGACTCACACGCACCCTCTCTCTATCTCTCTCACACCCACACACATAACCCAACCTTCTGATCCACTATACTCCTATCTCTAACGCACACTAGCTAGCATCTTTATCTTTCTATTTATCTGTTTCTCTATCAACCTTCTTTCTCACCCTCACTCTTGATTCCTATCACGCACACTACATATGTTTCTCTCTACATGCAGTCAAGTGCCCTCTCACACACATATATAACTCCACCCTTTGAACCACCCGACAGTCATCTCCAACACCCAAACTAGCGGATGTCCCTCTAGCTAGCATCTCCATCTCTGTATCTATCTGTAGTTTCTCCGTCAACATTTCTTTCTCGCACGGAGTCTTGCTTCCTATCACCCACACTATATATGTCTCTCCATACATATGCATTTATAGGTTGGTCTCTTTTGCACAATCGTTGTGCCTCACTCCCTCTGCTCGCCATAGATGCATGCTCCAGCCCATGCCACTATCTCTTAAAGACAACAACACATGCTCAATTGTCGGGACTTCTTCCATGCATGCATATTGTCATACCGATCCGTCTCTCCCATGTCGTTGATCTTATGACTTATGTCTTCTTTCTTTTATCTCGATCATGTGCGCGCGCACACACACACACATCCCACGTATACATGTATACCTCTCACACATGCACGTTCAAGGTCTCTATGTCTCCTAGCTACCCCCCCCCCCCCCCCCCGCCTCTCACTCTTCCCCTATATCCCTAAAACCAATAAGACCATCCATTAGTTTAATTCCCGCCTACATGCACCATTGATATATAGTAGTCTTGCTCGGTGTCTCTCGAACAAACACGTTCTCTCGAAGTCGACTCCTCTCACGCGCACACACCTTCTCTTCCCTCTCTACGGGCATTTTCTCTCTTGCACCCCATCGTTGGTGGCCTCTGCCATACACATCACCTCTCTATGATGAAAGCCATGGACACTTAAATTACATCTGCCACAGAGGACCCCGCGACACACACACACACACACACACACACACACACAAACGCACCCCCCCAACATACACACAAAGACTCCATCTCTCTCTCTCACACACACACACACACAAAAACACACACGCACGCACGCCCCCCCCCCACACACACACTAAGACTCCATCTCTCTCCCTCTCTCTCACACACACAAACTAAGACTCCATCTCTCGCTCTCTCTCTCTCTCACACACACACACACACCCCACACACACACTAAGACTCCATCTCACACACACATGCTCTAGGCGGAGCATTTGTTCCTACCACCCTTCATCCAACCTTACCCGTATGATGAACAATCAGCTTTATTTACTTGCATAACATGGACAAATTCCACTTTACTTTAGTAGTCAGCAAACTTATCATTTGTACCCTTATAAAAAACGAGTTGGTGGTGATGGTGTGCCTGCCATCTTGTAATACATATCGTATGATCTATATCTGAGGATAGAAAGCAAACTATGATAATTTTACAAAAGATACCCGCACCTCTCTCCACATCATTATCTCCCACAACCTCATTGCTCAGCAATTAAAAAAGGAATAAGTCTCTGGAACAATCTAGCATGCATGGTGGCCGCTGCCGCCTGCCGGCGCCGTCAATCCCCATGCCTCCGCCCATTCTGACTACCAGTCACCACCACGCTCCACTCCTCCTCGCCTTATCTCTCATCTTTCATTTTTTTCGATGACATTCTCGAGATACCAGTTTTCCGATAAAATTCTCGAGATATCATTAGTTTTTACACATGGGATTACTCCTGCATGGGTCAATCACAACAGGTGTTCTGTAAAAAAAATGCATATTGATGTTCCATGCAATGCACGAGAATCTTGCTTGTAATTATATAACGCAAATCACGAGCAGGAAGTGACATTTTTTGACACAACCACGTTAACATGGCCACGTAAATCACTAGCTAAAGTAAATACCATTATACTTATATCCCGATGCAAAAGGTTGAGTACATGTCCGAAGAGTAGAGTCGCACACACGCACTCTGTCTCTCAGAATCTCTCTCACACGCACACCAGTTACGTGACGCCCACTTAAGCAGACATGTATGTTACAATTTGTGCACCCGCGGGTACACGTGATGCTGCGCATTTATTTAAGCCAGAAGGCGAACCCAAACAGTAGCTGCATTCATTCCCCTCCCGCCGCCTCTTCTCTGGTCGCCATCGCCCGGTAGCCATGGGCCGGCCGAAGGTAACAACATAAGCCATACTCCCGCCGGAGCGGCGCTTTAATATGGAAATTTTAGTGGCCATGCATGCATCTTTTTGTGCTAGCACTCCTATATAAGGGTTGACCGGTCGCTTCCCGCGGACGTGCGCGGGCGGTGGAAGAGGAAGGAGAAGGGAAGCGGGCGGTGGAGTAACATTTTTTACCACAATTTCCTAGGAAACCGGGTGCAATAATTTTGTAGTTTTGCAAACTACCAGTACTACACCTGAAATGGTTCAAAACCTATACTCCCTTGCCAGCGCGCGCTTCCCGCGTGAAACAGCCAGTGTCGCCCTGGAGCGTCAGTGCCGCATTAATGCCCGGCCAGAGCGGAGGTGACCTCTCACTGGCGCCGGCTTTGAAGTGGCGCGACGGCTGAGAGAGCGTCGCTTCCCGATGCACGCGACTGCTCCGCGTCGAGACTGGCCATAGGCCCTGTTTGGATCCATGGGTTAGAGTTAGTTTGAGCTTGTTGGGGCTCAAATAGCCCTAAACTATCCAAGCATGAGGGTTTAAATTGGAGCAAGTTGCACCGAACCCACCAAAAAAACTATCCCACCCATGAGGGTTTAAACTGGAGATAGTTCTCATTGGGAGCACTGAAAAATCACTTTTCTCTCTCCATGAAGTGCATTTATTGTCAATCTAACCCTGTCACCCAAACACCTCTTTGGCTACAGTTAGTTCAGGGTTAGTCATGAGTTAGTCTAACCTCTAGCTAAGTTAGAGTATCAAACAGGAGCAGTATAAGACATGCAAGTTGCTCAAAGCATACAGGCAAATTCGTACGTGAAAGGATTTTTTTCTTTTTGAAAACGGAACGTGAAAGGAATTTTTTTTAGAATGCTCTTGGCATGTTGCTAACATGTGATAGTTAACCGATCTCAATAGACGGCAGAAACGCCAGCCCGCCGCACTTTGATAGAGACGAGGAGGGAGAAGCGATACAGGCTGCTGGATTACTAAAGATAGGTGTCGCACGGAAGCCAAGAAATATGGTGATAGCGTGGGTTAGCCATGTACTAGTATGATGTAACTACACTTGGCTGCCATGTTTCGTACTCTTCCAGTCAACTGTGGAGATGATTGGTTAATTTTATATCGCTGAATAATATTAAATATTATGAGTGCAGACGCTCCACCACGAGGTTCCTTGCTCCTTCTCGGTCGTCCGGAATATATGTTCTTCCACTCTATTTTTTACGTGAGCTTTGTTCATCCTTTTGCCAACACGCGAGACATCTAACATCAAGGTGCACGTGTTATGCAAGGATCGTTCCATCTATATGAAGAATACGTGGGACTGGAACTACGAGACGAACATGTACCCAGGAGTGGACGTACGAACCTGAGTAATGTAGCGAAGTAAGTGAAGTAGAAAGGCACAAATCGTATGAACATGCGTGGCATATAGGGTGTGTTTGGTTGCGTTCTCATCTCAGCATAGTTGTTCCCTCTTCAGGCATGCTCAACTCAACACCCCTCTTCATGCATGCTCTCTTCATGCATGCTTCTAGTGTATTTGTGCTAAACTAGTGTGGACTCATGCACCCTCCATACACTCTACCAAACACCCAAAAGTAGGTCGAGAAGGGAACTCTTGGGCGGCATTTGTCTCTTACTACGTACTACCAATAAATGTGAACCAATGTTGTTGTACATTGCGGCAACCCATCAAGTTGTAAGCGCAGTGCTCGTCATCGAACGAGAAGCTGACGGGCATAAATTCCCTCTTCAAAAGCCGGTATACTATGTATCCACTGTCCTCACTTCATGCAAATCACGGTACCCACATTATCAAAATATAGCCTACGTGGTATTCATGGCATCCCGGAAGCTGCGACACTACTTTCAAGAATGTTCGATTACAATAGCCTCGGAAGTGCCACTTAATGATATTATAAACAACCGCGATGCTACGGGCCGGATTGCCAAATGGGCTATTGAGCTCCTCCCGTTCGACATAACATACAAACCTCGACGAGCCATTAAGTCGCAAGTATTGGCCGACTTTGTCACCGAATGGACGGAGGCCGAACTCCCTAAAGAGTACGGCGCATACTCCAATTGGATCATGCACTTCGACGGCTCTAAAATGCTGGCTGGTCTAGGGGCTGGCGTCGTCCTGGCGTCCCCAACCGGAGATACCGTTCAGTACGTACTACAAATATTGTACACAGACTCCAACAACGCAGCCGAATACGAAGCCCTGTTGCATGGTCTTCGGATGGCAGTCTCCATGGGCATTCAACGCCTGGAGGTGCATGGGGATTCAAACCTTGGAATATCCCAAATAAATGGAGACTTTGACGCCAAGGATCCGAAAATGGCGGCCTACCGAAATGCTGTCCTAAAAATGTCAGCTCGGTTCAAGGGGCTCGAATTTCACCATGTGGCTCGAATTTCACTAAAGTCTCAATCTGGATACATATTGAAAGTGGGAGCAATTAGCTAGAGTAGCTCCGTGTAGAGCATTGTAGACATAGAACTTGCAAAATACTTACGGATCTGAATGTGACAGACCAGTTGACTAAAATTATCTCACAAGCAAAACATGATCACACCTTGGTACTCTTTGGGTGTTAATCACATAGATATGTGAACTAGATTACTGAATCTAGTAAACCTTTTTGAGTGTTGGTCACATGACGATGTGAACTATGGGTGTTAATCACATGGTGATGTGAACTATTGCTGTTAAATCACATGGCGATGTGAACTAGATTATTGACTCTAGTGCAAGTGGGAGACTGAAGGAAATATGCCCTAGAGGCAATAATAAAGTTATTATTTATTTCCTTATATCATGATAAATGTTTATTATTCATGCTAGAATTGTATTAACTGGAAACATAATACATGTGTGAATACATAGACAAACAGAGTGTCACTAGTATGCCTCTACTTGACTAGCTCGTTGATCAAAGATGGTTATGTTTCCTAACCATGAACAAAGAGTTGTTATTTGATTAACAAGGTCACATCATTAGTTGAATGATCTGATTGACATGACCCATTTCATTAGCTTAGCACCCGATCGTTTAGTATGTTGCTATTGCTTTCTTCATGACTTATACATGTTCCTATAACTATGAGATTATGCAACTCCCGTTTACCGGAGGAACACTTTGGGTACTACCAAACGTCACAACGTAACTGGGTGATTATAAAGGAGTACTACAGGTCTCTCCAATGGTAGATGTTGGGTTGGCGTATTTCGAGATTAGGGTTTGTCACTCCGATTGTCGGAGAGGTATCTCTGGGCCCTCTCGGTAATGCACATCACATAAGCCTTGCAAGCACTGCAACTAATATGTTAGTTGTGAGATGATGTATTACGGAACGAGTAAAGAGACTTGCCAGTAACGAGATTGAACTAGGTATTGGATACCGACGATCGAATCTCGGACAAGTAACATACCGATGACAAAGGGAACAACGTATGTTGTTATGCGGTCTGACCGATAAAGATCTTCGTAGAATATGTAGGAGCCAATATGGGCATCCAGGTCCCGCTATTGGTTATTGACCAGAGACGTGTCTCGGTCATGTCTACATTGTTCTCGAACCGTAGGGTCCGCACGCTTAACGTTACGATGACAGTTATTATGAGTTTATGCATTTTGATGTACCGAAGGTTGTTCGGAGTCCCAGATGAGATCACGGACATGACGAGGAGTCTCGAAATGGTCGAGACGTAAAGATTGATATATTGGAAGCCTATGTTTGGACATCGGAAGTGTTCCGGGTGAAATCGGGATTTTACCGGATTACCGGGAGGGTTACCGGAACCCCCCGGGAGCCAAATGGGCCAACATGGGCCTTAGTGGAAAGGTGAGAGGGCAGCCCACATAGGGCTGCGCCTCCCCCCCTCTCCCTAGTCCTATTGGGACTAGGAGAGGGGCCGGCCACCTCTCTCTCTCTCCCCTTTAAAGGATTCCTAGTTGGACTAGGACTGGAGGGGGGAGTCCTACTCCCGGTAGGAGTAGGACTCCTCCTGCGCCTCCCCCTCTTTGGCCGGCCAGCCCCCCTCCCTCCAACCTTTATATACGGGGGCAGGGGACACCCCAAGACACACAAGTTGATCCTTGGGATCGTTCCTTAGCCGTGTGCGGTGCCCCCTGCCACCAAATTCCACCTCGATCATACCGTTACAGTGCTTAGGCAAAGCCCTGCGTCGGTAGTACATCAAGATCGTCACCACGCCGTCGTGCTGACGGAACTCTTCCTCGACGCTTTGCTGGATCGGAGCCCGAGGAACGTCATCGAGCTGAACGTGTGCTAAGAACTCGGAGGTGCCGGAGTAACGGTGCTTGGATCGGTCGGATTGGGAAGAAGACGTACGACTACTTCCTCTACGTTGTGTCAACGCTTCCGTTGCGATCTACTAGGGTACGTAGATCAGACTCTCCCCCTCGTTGCTATGCATCACCATGATCTTGCGTGTGCGTAGGAAAATTTTGAAATTACTGCGTTCCCCAACAGTGGCATCCGAGCCTAGGTTTTTATGGTTTGATGTTATATGCACGAGTAGAACACAAGTGAGTTGTGGGCGATACAAGTCATACTGCCTACCAGCATGTCATACTTTGGTTCGGCGGTATTGTTGGACGAGACGATCCGGACCAACCTTATGCGTACTCTTACGCGAGACCGGTTCCCTCGACGTGCTTTGCACATAGATGGCTTGCGGAAGACTGTCTCTCCAACTTTAGTTGAACCAAGTGTGACTACGCCCGGTCCTTGAGAAGGTTAAAACGGAGTCTATTTGACGAACTATCGTTGTGGTTTTGATGCGTAGGTGAGATGAGTTCTTACTTAAGCCCATAGCAGCCACGTAAAACTTGCAACAACAAAGTAGAGGACGTCTAACTTGTTTTTGCAGGGCATGTTGTGATGTGATATGATCAAGGCATGATGCTGATTTTATTGTATGAGATGATCATGTTTTGTAACCGAGTTATCGGCAACTGGCAGGAGCCATATGGTTGTCGCTTTATTGTATGCAATGCAATCGTGATGTAATGCTTTACTTTATTACTAAGCGGTAGTGATAGTCGTGGAAGCATAAGATTGGCAAGACGACAACGATGCTACGATGGAGATCAAGGTGTCGCGCCGGTGACGATGGTGATCATGACGGTGCTTCGGAGATGGAGATCACAAAGCACAAGATGATGATGGCCATATCATATCACTTATATTGATTGCATGTGATGTTTATCCTTTTATGCATCTTATCTTGCTTTGATTGATGGTAGCATTATAAGATGATCTCTCACTAAATTATCAAGAAGTGTTCTCCCTGAGTATGCACCGTTGCAAAAGTTCTTCGTGCTGAGACACCACGTGATGATCGGGTGTGATAGGCTCTACGTTCAAATACAACGGGTGCAAAACAGTTGCACACGCAGAATACTCAGGTTATACTTGACGAGCCAAGCATATATAGATATGGCCTCGGAACACGGAGGCCGAAAGGTCGAGCGTGAATCATATAGTAGATATGATCAACATAACGATGTTCACCATTGAAAACTACTCCATCTCACGTGATGATCGGTTATGGTTTAGTTGATTTGGATCACGTGATCACTTAGAGGATTAGAGGGATATCTATCTAAGTGGGAGTTCTTAAGTAATATGATTAAATTGAACTTAAATTTATCATGAACTTAGTCCTGGTAGTATTTTGCAAATCATGTTGTAGATCAATAGCTCGCGTTGTTGCTTCCCTGCGTTTTATTTTGATATGTTCCTAGAGAAAATTATGTTGAAAGATGTTAGTAGCAAAGATGCGGATTAGATCCGTGATCTGAGGTTTATCCTCATTGCTGCACAGAAAAAATAGGTCCTTGATGCACCGCTAGGTGACAGACCTATTGCAGGAGCAGATGCAGACGTTATGAACATTTGGCTGGCTCAATATGATGACTACTTGATAGTTTAGTGCACCATGCTTAATGGCTTAGAATCGGGACTTCAAAGACGTTTTGAACGTCATGGACCATATGAGATGTTCCAGGAGTTGAAGATAATATTTCAAACAAATACCCGAGTTGAGAGATATGAAGTCTCCAATAAGTTCTATAGCTAAAAGATGGAGGAGAATCGCTCAACTAGTGAGCATGTGCCCAGATTGTCTGAGTACTACAATCGCTTGAATCAAGTGGGAGTTAATCTTCCAGATAAGATAGTGATTGACAGAATTCTCTAGTCACCATGACCAAGTTAGTAGAACTTCGTGATGAACTATAATATGCAAGGGATGACAAAAGTAACTCCCAAGCTCTTCGTGATGCTGAAATCAACGAAGGTAGAAATCAAGAAAAACATCAAGTGTTGATGGTTGACAAGACCACTAGTTTCAAGAAAAGGGCAGAGGGAAGAAGGGGAACTTCAAGAAGAACGGCAAGCAAGTTGCTGCTCAAGAGAAGAAACCCAAGTCTGGACCTAAGCCTGAAACTGAGTGCTTCTACTACAAGCAGACTGGTCACTGGAAGCGGAACTGCCCCAAGTGATTGGCGGATAAGAAGGATGGCAAAGTGAACATAAGTATATTTGATATACATGTTATTGATGTGTACTTTACTAGTGTTTATAGCAAACCCTCAGTATTTGATACTAGTTCAGTTGCTAAGATTAGTAACTTGAAACGGGAGTTGCAGAATAAACAGAGACTAGTTAAGGGTGAAGTGACAATGTGTGTTGGAAGTAGTTCCAAGATTGATATGATCGCACACTCCCCTATACTTTCGGGATTAGTGTTGAACCTAAATAAGTGTTATTTGGTGTTTGTGTTGAGCATGAATATGATTTGATCATGTTTATTGTAATACAGTTATTCATTTAAGTAAAAGAATAAATTGTTGTTCTGTTTACATGAATAAAACCTTATATGGTTACACACCCAATGAAAATAGTTCATTGGATCTCGATCTTAATAATACACATATTCATAATATTGAAACCAAAAGATGCAAAGTTAATAATGATAGTGCAACTTATTTGTGGCACTGCTGTTTAAGTCATATTGGTATAAAGCGCATGAAGAAACTCCATGCTGATGGGCTTTCGGAATCACTTGATTATGAATCACTTGATGCTTGCAAACCATGCCTTTTGGGCAAGATGACTAAAACGCCGTTCTCCGGAACAATGGAGCGAGAAAAGATTTGTTGGAAATCATACATACTGATGTATGTGGTCCAATGAATATTGAGGCTCGCGACAGGTATCATTATTTTCTGATCTTCACAAATGATTTGAGCAGATATGAGTATATCTACTTGATGAAACATAAGTCTGAAACATTTGAAAAGTTCAAAGAATTTCAGAGTGAAGTAAAAAACATCGTGACAAGAAAATAAAGTTTCTACGATCTGATCGCGGAGACAAATATTTGAGTTACGAGTTTGGTCTTCAGTTAAAACAATGTGAAATAGTTTCACTACTCACGCCACCTGGAACACCACATCATAATGGTGTGTCCGAACGTCATAACCGTACTTTATTGGATATAGTGCAATCTATGATGTCTCTTACCGATTTACCACTATTGTTTTGGGGTCATGCATTAGAGACAGCTGCATTCACGTAAGAAAGGGGCACCATCTATATCCGTCGAGACGACGCCTTATGAACTATGGTTTGGCAAGAAACCAAAGTTGTCGTTTCTTAAAGTTTGGGGCTGCGATGCTTATGTGAAAAAGCTTCAACCTGATAAGCTCGAACCCAAATCGGAGAAATGTGTCTTCATAGGATATCCAAAGGAAACTATTGGATACACCTTCTATCACAGATCCGAAGGCAAGACTTTTGTTGCTAAATTCGGAAACTTTCTAGAGAAGGAGTTTCTCTCGAAAGAAGTGAGTGGGAGGAAAGTAGAACTTGATGAGGTAACTGTACCTGCTCCCTTATTGGAAAATAGTACATCACAGAAAACTGTTTCTGCGACACCTATACCAATTAGTGAGGAAGCTAATGATGATGATCATGAAGCTTCAGGACAAGATACTACTGAACCACGTAGATCAACCAGAGTGAGATCCGCACCAGAGTAGTACGGTAATCCAGTTCTGGAAGTCATGCTACTAGATCATGATGAACCTACGAACTATGAAGAAGCGATGGTGAGCCCAGATTCCGCAAAGTGGCTTGAGGCCATGAAATCTGAGATGGGATCCATGTATGAAAACAAAGTATGGACTTTGGTTGACTTGCCCGATGATCGGCAAGCAATTGAGAATAAATGGATCTTCAAGAAAAAGACTGACGCTGACGGTAATATTACTGTCTATAAAGCTCGACTTGTCGCGAAAGGTTTTCGACAAGTTCAAGGGGTTGACTACGATGAGACCTTCTCACCCGTAGCGATGCTTAAGTCCGTCAGAATTATGTTAGCAATTGCCGCATTTTATGAAATCTGGCAAATGGATAAACAAAACTGCATTCCTTAATGGATTTGCTAAAGAAGAGTTGTATACGATGCAACTAGAAGGTTTTGTCGATCCTAAAGATGTTAACTAAATATGCAAGCTCCATCGATCTATCTGTGGACTGGTGCAAACATCTCGGAGTTGGAATATACGCTTTGATGAGTTGATCAAAGCATATAGTTTTATACAGACTTATGGTGAAGCCTGTATTTACAAGAAAGTGAGTGGGAGCACTACAGCATTTCTGATAAAGTATATGTGAATGACATATTGTTGATCGGAAATAATGTAGAATTATTCTGTAAAGCATAAAGGAGTGTTTGAAAGGAGTTTTTCAAAGAAAGACTTCGGTGAAGCTGCTTACATATTGAGCTTCAAGATCTATAGAGATAGATCAAGACGCTTGATAAGTTTTTTCAATAAGTACATACCTTGACAAGATTTTGAAGTAGTTCAAAATGGAGCAGTCAAAGAAAGAGTTCTTGCCTGTATTACAAGGTGTGAAGTTGAGTAAGACTCAAAGCCCGACCACGGCAGAAGATAGAAAGAGAATGAAAGTCATTCCCTATGCCTTGGCCATAGGTTCTATAAAGTATGTCATGTTGTATACCAGATCTATTGTATACCCTCCATTGATTTGGCAAGGGAGTACAATAGTGATCTAGGAGTAGATCACTGGACAGCGGTCAGAATTATCCTTAGTGAAATAAGGATATGTTTCTCGATTATGGACGTGACAAAAAGGTTCATCGTAAAGGGTTACGTCGATGCAAGTTTTTGACACTGATCCAGATGAATCTAAAGTCTCAATCTGGATACATATTGAAAGTGGGAGCAATTAGCTAGAGTAGCTCCGTGTAGAGCATTGTAGACATAGAACTTGCAAAATACTTACGGATCTGAATGTGACAGACCAGTTGACTAAAATTATCTCACAAGCAAAACATGATCACACCTTGGTACTCTTTGGGTGTTAATCACATAGATATGTGAACTAGATTACTGAATCTAGTAAACCTTTTTGAGTGTTGGTCACATGACAATGTGAACTATGGGTGTTAATCACATGGTGATGTGAACTATTGCTGTTAAATCACATGGCGATGTGAACTAGATTATTGACTCTTGTGCAAGTGGGAGACTGAAGGAAATATGCCCTAGAGGCAATAATAAAGTTATTATTTATTTCCTTATATCATGATAAATGTTTATTATTCATGCTAGAATTGTATTAACCGGAAACATAATACATGTGTGAATACATAGACAAACAGAGTGTCACTAGTATGCCTCTACTTGACTAGCTCGTTGATCAAAGATGGTTATGTTTCCTAACCATGAACAAAGAGTTGTTATTTGATTAACAAGGTCACATCATTAGTTGAATGATCTGATTGACATGACCCATTTCATTAGCTTAGCACCCGATCGTTTAGTATGTTGCTATTGCTTTCTTCATGACTTATACATGTTCCTATAACTATGAGATTATGCAACTCCCGTTTACCGGAGGAACACTTTGGGTACTACCAAACGTCACAACGTAAATGGGTGATTATAAAGGAGTACTACAGGTGTCTCCAATGGTAGATGTTGGGTTGGCGTATTTCGAGATTAGGGTTTGTCACTCCGATTGTCAGAGAGGTATCTCTGGGCCCTCTCGGTAATGCACATCACATAAGCCTTGCAAGCACTGCAACTAATATGTTAGTTGTGAGATGATGTATTACGGAACGAGTAAAGAGACTTGCCAGTAACGAGATTGAACTAGGTATTGGATACCGACGATCGAATCTCGGACAAGTAACATACCGATGACAAAGGGAACAACGTATGTTGTTATGCGGTCTGACCGATAAAGATCTTCGTAGAATATGTAGGAGCCAATATGGGCATCCAGGTCCCGCTATTGGTTATTGACCAGAGACGTGTCTCGGTCATGTCTACATTGTTCTCGAACCGTAGGGTCCGCACGCTTAACGTTACGATGACCGTTATTATGAGTTTATGCATTTTGATGTACCGAAGGTTGTTCGGAGTCCCGGATGAGATCACGGACATGACGAGGAGTCTCGAAATGGTCGAGACGTAAAGATTGATATATTGGAAGCCTATGTTTGGACATCGGAAGTGTTCCGGGTGAAATCGGGATTTTACCGGATTACCGGGAGGGTTACCGGAACCCCCCGGGAGCCAAATGGGCCAACATGGGCCTTAGTGGAAAGGTGAGAGGGCAGCCCACATAGGGCTGCGCCTCCCCCCTCTCCCTAGTCCTATTAGGACTAGGAGAGGGGCCGGCCACCTCTCTCTCTCTCCCCTTTAAAGGATTCCTAGTTGGACTAGGATTGGAGGGGGGAGTCCTACTCCCGGTAGGAGTAGGACTCCTCCTGCGCCTCCCCCTCTTTGGACGGCCAGCCCCCCTCCCTCCAACCTTTATATACGGGGGCAGGGGACACCCCAAGACACACAAGTTGATCCTTGGGATCGTTCCTTAGCCGTGTGCGGTGCCCCCTGCCACCAAATTCCACCTCGATCATACCGTTACAGTGCTTAGGCAAAGCCCTGCGTCGGTAGTACATCAAGATCGTCACCACGCCGTCGTGCTGACGGAACTCTTCCTCGACGCTTTGCTGGATCGGAGCCCGAGGAACGTCATCGAGCTGAACGTGTGCTAAGAACTCGGAGGTGCCGGAGTAACGGTGCTTGGATCGGTCGGATCGGGAAGAAGACGTACGACTACTTCCTCTACGTTGTGCCAACGCTTCCGTTGCGATCTACTAGGGTACGTAGATCAGACTCTCCCCCTCGTTGCTATGCATCACCATGATCTTGCGTGTGCGTAGGAAAATTTTGAAATTACTGCGTTCCCCAACATTATACATGTCACTTTCATTACATAGTCATGCAGACTGACTAAATTCCTCTTCTATACCATCCAACAGGCGGTCTAGCTTACAATCCTGTTGGGAATACTTTGCGGCTAATTCTACTTGCCCGTAAACTAAGCTAACGGGGATCTCTTTTCCGTTGGGCCCCACAGGTCCGACCTCGGCCATGTGATTTGGGTCTGCCTTGGTATACCGCGTCTTCACCATGGCCCAGGCTTCTCTGGCACCCTGTCGGCAGGCTGATATCTTCCATAATCAAAAGCGCCGCCGTGCTCCCTTGAGCTTCTCCGCAAGCTCTGCAACGCCCTCTGACAGGGAGACGGACGGCCACAAGGCCTGGGCAACACCCTGCATCACCTGCCAAACTTGTTCATGCAGATGTGACAGCTCGGATAGAAGATCACCCGCAGACCTGGGCATTTCCTCCGTGGGACGACTCGTCAGCATACCTACAGACATAACGCTATTAGTCGGCTTCTTCGCCGAACTATTTTAAAAGGATTCGTTCAAGCACTTACTGAAAATGCCGCGCCGAAGCCGCTTATTCTCCTTCTCGGAGTCTGCAAGCTGGCCCCGAACGTCTTTTAGTTCCACGCTTAGCTTAATATTGGCGTCTTGGAGATTGTTTTTATCCCGCCTAACCTCAGTCAGCACGTGTTTGCCAGCCTCTAGCTGTCGCATAACATGGTGGTCCTCCGGATTTTCTCTGGATTCATCTGCAACATCTGTTGTTAGATCTGCAGCCATGCTGCACATTATATGGTAACCATCATTCTTTAAAGTAAATGTTACCAGCAGGTGACTTTTTCGGTTCCTGCAATGCGGACACAGCAGCCTGCAGTTGGGGCTTGCATTCCTCTAGCTCCTGTGACAGCCTAGTATTCTTCTCTGTAAGAACCTGCACAATAAAGATGATCCTTAAATCAGTTCTGCTAACTGTTTCAAGTCTCAGGGGCTACTGATACATATAAATCGTCAGATTTACTTACCCATACATCCTTTACATACTGATCCGTGGCTCTGGCTAGACCATCTTGAGCAGCTCGGAGGTACGCCTCTCCAGAATTGAAGGCATCAAATGCCTCTGGTGAGAAACAAGCGTCACGGAGTACGGCCCGGCGGCGCCTATGATTCATGGCGCTTTCCACCTCTGAGTTTGTAGCGGATAATCTATTTGCATCCTCTGTAGAGGGATTATCTGGCGCCCGCCCCATATCGGCTTCCGCCTCTATGTCCGGTCCTGGCGCCCGGCTGGTGGAAGCGTGATTAGTAACATCGTCGGACATATTCCGGCAAGCGTTTTTTCTGTTAAAGAAACACGGGTGTCATTATATTTCGAGAAAGACGACAACCACGGAGCGGGGTTTGTTATACCTTTGCGCTGGCATCTCCGTCCTGACCACCTTCCTTTTTAGCCTACCCGGCCTCGGTGCCTCCTGTTGGCGCGTTGTTGTGGGTTCGGCAGGGCGTCCCGAATGCCTTCCCTGTAAAAATGCCATGTGTATATGGTGGGTGAAGTGTCTAAAAGGGGATCCTAGTTTTGGAGTTGGGATTTTTGGTTTTTCTTACGTGCGATGCAGGGAGCAGTCCAGGATAGTCGGCCCTACTGGCCACCATGGCATCGTCGCAGCTTAACTGATAGAACTGTCGGTCTATCAGCTCCACGAATATAACTGAATCTTCTTCAAGTCCGGAGTCGAGGGCCCGGTCAGGGTCCTCTAGTTGTGGAGAAGGGCTGCTGGCCTCCTTTATGGCTTTTCGCAGTTCCTGGCGCTAAGTGGCAAGGTGAATACTTACGACAAAGAATGCGGGAAAAATGGGAGCAGGGAGATATAACTTACCCAGCTTGGAGGATTGTACATGGAGAATCCATCCCGTGGCTTGATGCGGGTGAACTCCTCTTCCTCACCCTTGAACAATTCGGACAGAATTTTCGCTAAAGCGGCAGCATTGTCCGGACCCTTACGCCCGCAGCGGGTGGCGTCATCCGCCCCGTTATAACACCACAAGGGGTGCCCACAATATTGAAGTGGTTGCACTCCCCGCATTATGCAAATCGACATAACTTCGATTACTGTCAATCCTGATCGAGCCAGTGCTTTAATTCGGTTCATCAGATAGAGGACTTCTCCATTGTCTTCCACATGGGGGCTCCGTGGGCGCCAACTTCGGCGTTTCTTCAGAGGAGCATTGTTGAACTCAGGAAGACCCCGCCGAACAGGGTCCGGAAGGGGAATGTCCTCCATATAAAACCATTCTAAAGGCCAGTCTTCGGGTGACTTCTTCGGAGTACCGGATAGGTATCTGGTATCGGCGATGCGCCATATTTCGGCTCCGCCCACTTGATAAAGTGACCCCCTCTATGTGTCAGGGATGAGGCAAAATAGCCTTTTCCACAGCTCGAAGTGAGCCTCGCAGCCCAGGAACAACTCGCAGAAAGCCACATAGCCGGTGATATGTAGGATGGAGGCGGGGGTGAAATTGTGTAATTGGAGGCCGTAGGCCTCCAGGAGCCCGCGGAGGAACGGATGAATTGGAAATCCGAGTCCCCTTAATAGATAGGGAACAAGGCAGACCCGTTCCCCCATAGAGGGACCGGGAAAGCTCTCCGCTTGCTCCCTGCCATTATAGGTGGCAAGCCCGGCTCGAACGGGCACCATGTACGCCGGAGGGAGAAATCCCGTAGTCTGCAGTTCGGCTAAACGACTGTGTGGGACTGAACACCTCTCCCAATCACCGGGCTTAGGGCTTCGATGGTGGGAGGAGGAGCTGCGGAGGTCGGCCATGCTGGAAAGGATCCTTTCGGAACGCGCTCTAATGGACTCTCGCTGGGGAAGGATGGTATGGATCGGATCTAAGGATCCCCATCCCTTTAATAGACAATTTATTTATCTGGCTAGGGGGCGAATGTAAAAACGCCCTGGCGCCTCATATTCATTCGACGCGTGGGAGAAATCCCTTACTGGGCACAGAAGCCAAGAGGTCCAAACATTTATGGGACCAGACACTGCTTTACAAACGTTCGAAAGATGTAGAAGAACCCGCCTTGCAATGTCGAAGACAATACTGCATGTCGGACTCATCGTCATTGAAGCCTGGTTCGGGGGCTACTAAGGGAGTCCTGGATTAGGGGGTATCCGGACAACCGGATTATATACTTTGGCCGGACTGTTGGACTATGAAGATATAAGATTGAAGACTTCGTCTCGTGTCCGGATGGGACTCTACTTGGCGTGGAAGGCAAGCTAGGCAATACGGATGTGTATATCTCCTCCTTTGTAACCGACCTTGTGTAACCCTAGCCCCCTCTGGTGTCTATATAAACCGGAGGGTTTTAGTCCGTAGGACAAAACATACAATCATACCATAGGCTAGCTTCTAGGGTTTAGCCTCTCCGATCTCGTGGTAGATCAACTCTTGTAATACTCATATCATCAAGAATAAATCGAGCAGGGCGTAGGGTTTTATCTCCATCAAGAGGGCCTGAACCTGGGTAAAACATCGTGTCCCCTGCCTCCTGTTACCATCCGCCTTAGACGCACAGTTCGGGACCCCCTACCCGAGATCCGCCGGTTTTGACACCGACACTTGTAGATCATGAAAAGAATGATTTAGGTGCTGGTTATATTGTTGAATTAATTCATGATTCTACTCAAAATTATTATGAGGGAGGAATATACGCTTGTAGAAATTGCAATAATATCAAGTTTCCTCTCTATGTGCTTAAAGTTTTGAAGCCATGCTTGTTTTACCTTCCTATGCTAGTTGACTATTGTTCCCATAAGTTGTTTGCTCACAAAATCCCTATGCATAGGAAGCGGGTTAGACTTAAATGTGCTAGTCATATTCTTCATGATGCTCTCTTTATGTTACAATTCTTATCTTTTATGTGAGCATCATTGAAATCATCATACCTAGCTAGGGGCGCTAAACGATAGCGCTTGTTGGGAGGCAACCCAATTTTATTTTCGTTCCTTGCTTTTTGCTCCTCTTTAGTAATAAATAATCCATCTAACCTCTGTTATGATTGAGTTTTTATGTTTTAATTAGTGTTTATGCCAAGTAGAACCGTTGGGAAGACTTGAGGAAAGTCTTTTTGATCTTGCTGTAAAAAACAGAAACTTTAGCGCTCACGAGAATTGCTGCCATTTTTATTTGGAGAGTGCTATTTAGTAATTATTTTTGAAGATGATTAATATACAAATTACTCAGGTCCACCAATTTATTTGAGAATTTTATGAGTTCCTGAAGTATACGTTTGATCCAGATTACTACAGACTGTTCTGTTTTTGACAGATTCTGTTTTCTATGTGTTGTTTGCTTATTTTGATGAATCTATGAGTAGCATCGGAGGGTATGAACCATAGAGAAGTTGGAATACATTAGATATTACACTAATATAAATAGAGAATGAGTTCATTACAGTACCTTATGATGGTGATTTTCTTTCTTATACTAACGGAGCTTACGAGTTTTCTGTTAAGTTTTGTGTTGTGAAGTTTTCAAGTTTTGGGTAAAGATTCGACGGACTATGGAATAAGGAGTGGAAAGAGCCTAAGCTTGGGGATGCCCAAGGCACCCCAAGGTAACATTCAAGGAAAACCAAGATCTTAAGCTTGGGGATGCCCCGGAAGGCATCCCCTCTTTCGTCTTCGTTCATCGGTAACTTTACTTGGAGCTATATTTTTATTCGCCACATGATATGTGTTTTGCTTGGAGCGTCATTTTATTTCATTTTGTTTTGCTTGCTGTTTGAATAAAATACCAAGATATGAAATTCTTAAATGTTAGAGAGTCTTCACATAGTTGCATTATTATTCGACTACTCATTGATCTTCACTTATATCTTTCGGAGTAGTTTGTCATTTGCTCTAGTACTTCACTTATATCTTTTTAGAGCACGGTGGTGGTTTTGTTTTGAAGAAATAGATGAACTCTCGTGTTTCACTTATATTATTTTGAGAGTCTTTATAACAACATGGTAGTTTTCTTTGGTTATGAAACTAGTCCTAATATGATGGGCATCCAAGAGGGATATAATAAAAACTTTCATATAAGTGCATTGAATACTAAGAGAAGTTTGATACTTGATGATTGTTTTGAGATATGGAGATAGTGATATTAAAGTTGTGCTAGTTGAGTAGTTGTGAATTTGAGAAATACTTATGTTGAAGTTTGCAAGTCCCGTAGCATGCACGTATGGTAAACGTTATGTAACAAATTTGAAACATGAGGTGCTCTTTGATTGTCCTCCTTATGAGTGGCGGTCGGGGATGAGCGATGGTCTTTTTCCTACCAATCTATCCCCCTAGGAGCATGCACGTAGTGCTTGGTTTTTTATGACTTGTAGATTTTTGCAATAAGTATGTAAGTTCTTTATGACTAATGTTGAGTCCATGGATTATACGCACTCTCACCCTTCCATCATTGCTAGCCTCTTCGGTACCGTGCATTGCCCTTTCTCACATTGAGAGTTGGTGCAAACTTCGCCGGTGCATCCAAACCCCGTGATATGATACGCTCTTTCACACATAAACCTCCTTATATATTCCTCAAAACGGCCACCATACCTACCTATTATGGCATTTCCATAGCCATTCCGAGATATATTGCCATGCAACTTTCCACCGTTCCGTTTATTATGACACGCTTCATCATTGTCATATTGCTTTGCATGATCATGTAGTTGACATTGTATTTGTTGCAAAGCCACCGTTCATAATTCTTTCATACATGTCACTCATGCATCATTGCTATCCCGGTACACCGCCGGAGGCATTCATATAGAGTTGTTCTAATTATCGAGTTGTAATTCTTGAGTTATAAATAAATAGAAGTGTGATGATCATCATTAATAGAGCATTGTCCCAAAAAAAGAGAAAGAAAGAAAGGCCAAATAAAAAAGAAAGGCCAAATTAAAAATAAAAAAATAAAAAAGGGACAATGCTACTATCCTTTTTCCACACTTGTGCTTCAAAGTAGCACCATGATCTTTATGATAGAGAGTCTCTTGTTTTGTCACTTTCATATACTAGTGGGAATTTTACATTATAGAACTTGGTTTGTATATTCCAACACTGGGCCTCCTCAAGTGCCCTAGGTCTTCGTGAGCAACCAAGTTGGATGCACACCCACTTAGTTTCTTTTGTTGAGCTTTCATACATTTATAGCTCTAGTGCATCCGTTGCATGGCAATCCCTACTCCTTGCATTGACATCAATTGATGGGCATCTCCCTAGCCCATTGATTAGTCGCGTCAATGTGAGACTTTATCCTTTTTGTCTTCTCCACATAACCCCCTCATTATATTCTATTCCACCCATAGTGTTATATCCATGGCTCACGCTCATGTATTGCGTGAAAATTGAAAAAAGTTTGAGATTACTAAAGTATGAAACAATTGCTTGGCTTGTCATCGGGGTGTGCATGATGAGAGCATTCTTGTGTGACGAAAATGGAGCATGACCAAACTATATGATTTTGTAGGGATGAACTTTCTTTGGCCATGTTATTTTGAGAAGACATGATTGCTTAGTTAGTATGCTTGAAGTATTATTATTTTTATGTCAATATTAAACTTTTGTCTTGAATCTTATGGATCTGAACATTCATGCCACAATAAATAGAAATACTTAGAGAAATATGTTAGGTAGCATTCCACATCAAAAATTCTATTTTTATCATTTACCTACTTGAGGACGAGCAGGAATTAAGCTTGGGGATGCTGATACGTCTCCAACGTATCTATAATTTTTGATTGCTCCATGCTATATTATCTTCTGTTTTGGAACTTATTGGGCTTTATTTTATATTATTTTTTTGGGACTAACCTATTGACCTAGAGCCCAGTGCTAGTTCCTGTTTTTCCCCTTGTTTTAGGGTTTTGAAGAAAAGGAATATCAAGCGGAGTCCAAACGGAATGAAACCTTCGGAAAAGTTATTTTTGGAAAGAAAGCAATACAGGAGACTTGGAGTGCATGTTAGGGGATCAACGAGGAAGCCACGAGGCAGGGGGCACGCCCACCCCCCTGGGCGCGCCCTCCACCCTCGTGGGCCCCTCGTGGCTCCCATGACGTACCTCTTCCGCCTATATATATATCCATATACCCTAAAACGATCGGGGAGCACAATAGACCGGGAGTTCCGCTGCCAGAAGCCTCTCTAGCCACCAAAAGCCAATCTAGACCCATTTCGGCACCCTGCCGGAGGGGGAATCCTTCTCCGGTGGCCATCTTAATCATCCCGGTGCTCTCCATGACGAGGAGGGAGTTGTTCTCCCTCGGGGCTGAGGGTATGTACCAGTAGCTATGTGTTTGATCTCTCTCTCTCGTGTTCTTGAGGTGGTACGATCTTGATGTAACGCGAGCTTTGCTATTATAGTTGGATCTTATGATGTTTTCTCCCCCCTTTACTCTCTTGTAATGGATTGAGTTTTCCCTTTGAAGTTATCTTATCGGATTGAGTCTTTAAAGATTTGAGAACACTTGATGTATGTCTTGCCGTGCGTATCTGTGGTGACAATGGGATATCACATGATTCACTTGGTGTATGTTTTGGTGATCAACTTGCGGGTTCCGCCCATGAACCTATGCATAGGGGTTGGCACACGTTTTCATCGTGATTCTCCGGTAGAAACTTTGGGGCACTCTTTGAGATTCTATGTGTTGGTTGAATAGATGAATCTGAGATTGTGTGATGCTTATCGTATAATCATACCCACGGATACTTGAGGTGACATTGGAGTATCTAGGTGACATTAGGGTTTTGGTTGATTTGTGTCTTAAGGTGTTATTCTAGTACAAACTCTAGGGTTGCTTGTGACACTTATAGGAATAGCCCAACGGATTGATTGGAAAGAATAACTTTGAGGTGGTTTCATACCCTACCATAATCTCTTCGTTTGTTCTCCACTATTAGTGACTTTGGAGTGACTCTTTGTTGCATGTTGAGGAATAGTTATGTGATCCAATTATGTTATTATTGTTGAGAGAACTTGCACTAGTGAAAGTATTAACCCTAGGCCTTGTTTCCTAGCATTGCAATACCATTTGTGCTCACTTTTATCATTAGTTACCTTGCTGTTTTTATATTTTCAGATTACAAAAACCTTTATCTACCATCCATATACCACTTGTATCACCATCTCTTCGCCGAACTAGTGCACCTATACAATTTACCATTGTATTGGGTGTGTTGGGGACACAAGAGACTCTTTGTTATTTGGTTGCAGGGTTGCTTGAGAGAGACCATCTTCATCCTATGTCTCCCATGTATTGATAAACCTTAGGTCATCCACTTGAGAGAAATTTGCTACTGTCCTACAAACCTCTACACTTGGAGGCCCAACAGCGTCTACAAGAAGAAGGTTGTGTAGTAGACATCACCCAGACACCACGTGATGATCGGGTGTGATAAGCTCTACGTCCATCTACAACGGGTGCAAGCCAGTTTTGCACACGTAGAATACCCATGTTAAACTTGACAAGCCTAGCATATGCAGATATGGCCTCGGAACACTAAGACCGAAAGGTCGAGCGTGAATCATATAGTAGATATGATCAACATAGTGATGTTCACCATTGAAAGCTACTCCATTTCACGTGATGATCGGTTATGGTCTAGTTGATATGGATCACATGATCACTTAGAGGATTAGAGAGATGTCTATCTAAGTGGGAGTTCTTAAGTAATATGATTAATTGAACTTAAATTTATCATGAACTTAGTACCTGATAGTATCTTGCTTATCTATGTTGATTGTAGATAGATGGCCCGTGTTGTTGTTCCGTTGAATATTAATGTGTTCCTTGAGAAAACAAAGTTGAAAGATGATGGTAGAAATTACACGGACTGGGTCCGTAACTTGAGTATTATCCTCATTGCTGCACAGAAGAGTTATGTCCTGGAAGCACCGCTAGGTGCACCACTTGCGCTAGCAACTGCAGACATTGTGAATGCCTGGCAGTCACGTGTTGATGACTATTCGATAGTTCAGTGTGCCATGCTTTACGGCTTAGAACCAGGACTTCAACGACGTTTTGAACGTCATGGAGCATATGAGATGTTCCAGGAGTTGAAGTTAATATTTCAAAAGAATGCCCGGATTGAGAGATATGAAGTCTCCAATAAGTTCTACAACTACAAGATGGAGGAGAATAGTTCTGTCAGTGAGCATATACTCAAGATATCTGGGTACTGATTCAACTGGGAGTTAATCTTCCGGATGATAGCGTCATTGACAGAATTCTTCAATCACTGCCACCAAGCTACAAAAGCTTCTTGATGAACTATAACATGCAAGGGATGGATAAGATGATTCCCGAGCTCTTCGCAATTCTAAAGGCTGCGGAGGTAGAAATCAAGAAGGAGCATCACGTGTTGATGGTCAATAAGACCACCAGTTTCAAGAAAAAAGGGCAAATGGAAGAAGAAGGGGAACTTCAAGAAGAACAACAAATAAGTTGCTGCTCAAGAGAAGAAACCCAAGTCTGGACCTAAGCCTGAGACTGAGTGCTTCTACTGCAAGCAGACTGGTCACTAGAAGCGGAACTGCCCCAAGTATTTGGCGGATAAAAAGGATTGCAAGGTGAACAAAGGTATATATGATATACATGTTATTGATGTGTACCTTACCAGAGCTCGCAGTAGCACCTGGGTATTTGATACTAGTTCTCTTGCTAATATTTGCAACTCAAAACAGGAACTACGGATTAAGCGAACACTGGCCAAGGACGAGGTGACGATGCGCGTGGGAAACGGTTCCAAAGTCGATGTGATCGCCGTCGGCACGCTATCTCTACATATACCTTCGAGATTAGTATTAGACCTAAATAATTGTTATTTGGTGCCAGTGTTGAGCATGAACATTATATCTGGATCTTGTTTGATGCGAGGCGGTTATTCATTTAAATCAGAGAATAATGGTTGTTCTATTTATATGAGTAATATCTTTTATGGTCATGCACCCTTGAAGAGTGGTCTATTTTGATGGATCTCGATAGTAGTGATACACATATTCATAATGTTGAAGCCAAAAGATGCAGAGTTGATAATGATAGTGCAACTTATTTGTGGCACTGCCGTTTAGGTCATATCAGTGTAAAGCGCATGAAGAAACTCCATACTGATGGACTTTTGGAATCACTTGGTACTTGCGAACCGTGCCTTATGGGCAAGATGACTAAAACACCGTTATCCGGAACTATGGAGCGAGCAACTGATTTATTGGAGATCATACATACTGATGTATGTGGACCGATGAATATTGAGGCTCGCGACGGGTATCGTTATTTTCTCACCTTCACGGATGATTTAAGCAGATATGGGTATATCTACTTAATGAAACATAAGTCTGAAACATTTGAAAAGTTCAAAGAATTTCAGAGTGAAGTTGAAAATCATCGTAACAAGAAAATAAAGTTTCTACGATCTGATCGTGGAGGAGAATATTTGAGTTATGAGTTTGGTCTACATTTGAAATAATGCGGAATAGTTTCGCAACTCACGCCACCCGGAACACCACATCATAATGGTGTGTCCGAATGTCGTAATCGTACTTTACTAGATATGGTGCGATCTGTGATGTCTCTTACTGATTTACCGCTATCATTTTGGGGTTATGCTTTAGAGACGGCCGCATTCACGTTAAATAGGGCACCATCAAAATCCGTTGAGATGACGCCTTATGAACTGTGGTTTGGCAAGAAACCAAAGTTGTCGTTTCTTAAAATTTGGGGCTGCGATGCTTATGTGAAAAGCTTCAACCTGATAAGCTCAAACCCAAATCGGAGAAATGTGTCTTCATAGGATACCCAAAGGAGACTGTTGGGTAGACCTTCTATCATAGATCCGAAGGCAAGACTTTCGTTGCTAAGAATGGATCCTTTCTAGAGAAGGAGTTTCTCTCGAAAGAAGTGAGTGGGAGGAAAGTAGAACTTGATGAGGTAACTATACCTGCTCTCTTATTGGAAAGTAGTTCATCACAAAAACCGGTTCCTGTGACGTCTATACCAATTAGTGAGGAAGTTAATGATGATGATCATGGAACTTCAGATCAAGTTGTTACTGAACCTCGTAGGTCAACCAGAGTAAGATCCGCACCAGAGTGGTACGGTAATCCTATTATGGAGGTTATGTTACTAGACCATGACGAACCTACGAACTATGAAGAAGCGATGGTGAGCCCAATTTCCGAAAAATGACTTGAGGCCATGAAATCTGAGATGGGATCCATGTATGAGAACAAAGTGTGGACTTTGATTGACTTGCCCGATGATCGACAAGCCATTGAGAATAAATAGATCTTCAAGAAGAAGACTGACGCTGACGGTAATATTACTGTCTATAAAGCTCGACTTGTTGCGAAAGGTTTTCGACAAGTTCAAGGGATTGACTAAGACCTTCTCACCTGTAGCGATGCTTAAGTCTGTCCGGATCATGTTAGCAATTGCCGCATTTTATGATTATGAAATTTGGCAAATGGATGTAAAAACTGCATTCCTGAATGGATTTCTGGAAGAAGAGTTGTATATGATGCAACCGGAAGGTTTTGTCGATCCAAAGGGAGCTAACAAAGTGTGCAAGCTCCAACGATCCATTTATGGACTGGTGCAAGCCTCTCGGAGTTGGAATAAACACTTTGATAGTGTGATCAAAGCATTTTGTTTTATACAGACTTTTGGAGAAGTATGTATTTACAAGAAAGTGAGTGGGAGCTATGTAGCATTTCTGATATTATATGTGGATGCCATATTGCTGATTGGAAATGATATAGAATTTCTGGATAGCATAAAGCGATACTTGAATAAGAGTTTTTCAATGAAAGACCTCGGTGAAGCTGCTTATATATTGGGCATCAAGATCTATAGAGATAGATCAAGACACTTAATTGGACTTTCACAAAGCACATACCTTGACAAAGTTTTGAAGAAGTTCAAAATGGATCAAGCAAAGAAAGGGTTCTTGCCTGTGTTACAAGGTGTGAAGTTGAGTAAGACTCAATGCCCGACCACTGCAGAAGATAGAGAGAAGATGAAAGATGTTCCCTATGCTTCAGCCATATGCTCTATCATGTATGAAATGCTGTGTACCAGACCTGATGTGTGCCTTGCTATAAGTCTAGCAGGGAGGTACCAAAGTAATCCAGGAGTGGATCACTGGACAGCGGTCAAGAACATCCTGAAATACCTGAAAAGGACTAAGGATATGTTTCTTGTTTATGTAAAGAGCTCATTGTAAATGGTTACGTTGATGCAAGCTTTGACACTGATCCGGATGATTCTAAATCATAAACCGGATACGTGTTTACATTGAAAGGTGGAGCTGTCAGTTGGTGCAGTTCTAAACAAAGCGTCATGGCGGGATCTACGTGTGAAGCAGAGTACATAGCTGCTTCGGAAGCAGCAAATAAAGGAGTCTGGATGAAGCAGTTCATATCCGATCTAGGTGTCATACCTAGTGCATCGGGTCCAATGAATTTTTTTGTGACAATACTAGAGCAATTGCCTTATCGAAGGAATCCAAATTTCACAAAAGAACCAAGCACATCAAGAGACGCTTCAATTACATACGGGATCTAGTTCAGGTGGGAGACATAGAAATTTGCAAGATACATACGGATCTGAATGTTGCAGACCCGTTAACTAAGCCTATATCAATCTAATTGGTATCATGTGAACCTTGTGAATCCATATCAATTTTATAGACCACATCTTTTCTCAGCGCACGTTTGGCTATAGGACAATCGTCCTCCGGTGTTTCTTCTTTCATCCTGTAGTACAGATGTGTTGGTCTGGCAACAACAAGCGTAGAGTCAGACACGACTTGTTACTAAGCACGATCATCAATAATGTGAACAAAGATTCACAGGGTAACACATACTTCATAAGTAGATTGTATTAGTAAGAATAAGAAGTAGTACCGCACTACCAAATCTAGAACAACATACTATATTAAGAAGAAGAAATCATTCAATTGTGAAAACAACACACAAGATTTAATATGAACCTGCATACTAAATTACTGTAACCCTAGATAGAACTAGCTACAATACCCCATATCACACGACTAATTTATTAAGAAACTACATACTAAATTGGTACAATCCTAGATAGAATTAGATGATGTATATAGCCTACAATTTGATTACTTCTTTCAAAGAACAACATGTGAAAACGTAAAAGCACATGCAAATCTTAAAAGGGGCGGTGGGGCGAGAGGGGGCTAGAGTTGTTACCTAGTAGTTTAGGATTAGGTTTTAAGGGCTAGGCGAGGAGAACCTTATTCTATCTTTAGGGAGCCGTCGCCGTCTCATCTTCCTAACCCTAACAAAACTCGAGGAAACATCTAAAAATGGAGTCCTCCCGCCGTCAAGGGTCGGGATCCACCGCGCCGCCATGACCCTAAGGCCACCGGAGATGAGGCAGACCGGCAGGAGGCAGAGGAACCCTAGGCTTTTTTGGGAGGGAGGAGGCAGCTACATGCTCCTAGCACATTATTTCGTTTTTAGTTATTGAAAAGCAAAAATCCTAAAAAAAATTATAAAGCAAAAGCCCCTAAATAAGGCCGAAACAACCCCAAATGACGCTAAAAGGGTCAACACGGGCCGGTTCCGCCGTGTGCTGGGTCGTATCCTTACGGCCCACAAATAAAAGGGTCGTGCAGGGCCGCAAATAAAAGGGTCGTGCAGGGCCGCCCTTAAGGTTTGGGCTTTCTTGGTCGTTTCGGCCCCTTCTATTTGTGCTCGTGGGCAAGCACGACCCATACGCCCCTGAAAAAAAACGGCCCATACGGTCAGATATGCTTTCCAAAAATGCTCAAAAACACTTAAAGAATTGCTAAAAAAAAAGAGGTATGCTTTCTCAAAAAAAAAAAGAAAGGCCAGGGCCATTGCCATCGAGTCGGCGACAGTCGAAATCCCACCCCTCCACGTCTCCATCGTCCTGTTTCTTTCTCCCTCTCCCCTCCGAATCCAAAGCTCCAAACTGAACCCCCCACAAAATCTCTCCTCCCAGGTGTCACCGCCGTGCCCTAGAGCTGCCGCCGTGCCATGCCGTGCCGTGCCTAGAGGCCACCGCCGACGTCTCAGCCCCCACACCCCCTGCCCCTCTCACGCGCGTCACCGCCACCGCCGTTCCCGTTCTACCTCAGCGCGACCCTGGTGTCTCCGCTCCCGCACGCCGTTCGTCATGCTGGACATTGGGTTTTAAGGTATCAGCCTTTTTTTTCCCTGTCCAGCCCCCACGAATTCTGGGTCGGTTGCGCACCATCTAGATCCGCCCCTTAGTGCCGGCCGTTACGCATTAATTCCAGTTACCATCGTTAGGTTTCTAGCAGAGCAGCAGGCGAGCTCTGTGCTGTATTATCTCTAGGGTTTATACCCCGATAATTTGTTTTCGTGTGCTTATGCTCTTTCTAATCTAGAGATTATCGTTCTGTAATTGAGGTTCCATCAAAATATTTAGTGCTGATGTGCCATTTTGAGTTTGCTTGGCAGCTTGGCGTGACTGTCCACATCTGGCTTGCGGAGAAAAGGAATGGAACACATGGAGAATGAGAGCCACGAGGGGAAAAAGCAGGATGAAGAGGGGCATCATAACAATGAGGTGAGAATGGTAGAACTCAAGTAACAATGATACGAAATGAGTAGCCTCAAAATGTGTAACCGCCTGCCTGATATTTTACTGATGTTCCAACCTTGTAGTTAAAACTTACTAATTCCTGTCCTTCCACAGTGTTACTATCGTCAGTATGTTTCACTATGTTTGTATTCTGTAGAATTTTGGATTACCTCTATATCTTGTGAGTAAATGATTTTAAAAGTTCTGAGGATTTTTATTCAGTAGTGACGATGTATTTGAATTTCATAATATCATTAACCTTTTAATATATGATACTGCAGTACCCCTGTAGTCTAACTTGATTAGGTTTCTCGTGCTTGGCTAACAATAGTTAACAAAAGGTAGGGTACACCCTATGTAGAGCCCACCTTTGAAAGTATTACAGTTGTGTCAGGTTCAAGACAAAGTGATCAAGGGTAGTTGCTTGGCATTATTTGGTGTAAATTCTCTCCTATTGCCTCTTTATTCCCATGTCACCGTGAGCAAGCTGCCCAAATGCCTTTAAGAAGATGCCAAGTGCATTTTAAATCAAGGAAAAATGTTTTGGCAACATTACACCAATTAAATAAATGGCCTTGTGCACTTGGCTTCTTTTCTCTCGCGCATCTTTAAAAGCCTGGGTAGAATTAATCAGTCATTGTATATGTTGCAATCTTCGTACTTCTTCAAGTTCGAAATTTCTGATTTGTTCTAAATGTTGATTGTTTGTAGGTGGTCCGTCTTGAAGAATACAAGAAGCTTATTGACGTAAAGACGGCTCTCCGCCAGAGTAACCTAAACCCTGAGAGGCCTGGTACTTCCATTGTTCTTTGAGTAATGCCTATTTAATGGAAGTTCTAGTGATTTGCTTAGTCTAACCAGGACGAATTGAAATTCACATAGTAAAGTGTTACGTCCTATCTAAACGAAGTTCATAAGATCTTGATGTTGCAGAACTCGGTAGGTAGATGAGTTGGTTCCTACTATGTGCAAGAAAAGTTTATTGCGATACTCTTCCTAGGACTAAATCAGTAGCACATTCATTTAGACTTAATTTGCAACTCAGTGATACATATCCATTAAACATGTAGGTGGTAATACTAAAAATAATGAAATGGAGCTTCTTAGAGGCAGGCCAGTGTTTAGAGTTACTCATACATACCCACGCATCCTAAAAAAACATGGTTTGGAATGTGAACCATGCTTTGCTTTGGTAGCTAGTTCACACGTGTAGGTTTAGAAATCAAATTGTTTCACAGTTTTCTCGTTGGCTAGCATCCTTGTTAAAGAGCATGGAATTCTCTTGGACCAATCCTTGTTAAAGAGCATGGAATTCTCTTGGACCAAGCGTTCATTTATCCCCTATAGCTTATAGTGACACAACTTTCCATGCGGTTGTACAAACAACCTAATGTGCCTGCCTGCTGGAACAGTGTTCATTATGTCTGTTTTTTTCCTCTATCTATTCTTTTCCGGATGTTTTGCTCACCTGAGTCTTGAATGTACAAGTTTCTATCTTGATACATGGAATACATAATTATGACATGGTCAATCATCCATTTTAGATGCAAGTCACCTGAGAACTCTTGATTCCAGTATTAAGCGCAACACAGCAGTTATCAAGAAGCTCAAAGCGATAAACGATGAACAAAAGGATGGCTTAATGGAAGAATTGAAAAGTGTGAATCTAAGCAAATTTGTCAGTGAAGCAGTTTCTTACATTTGTGAGGCCAAACTTCGTTCTGCTGATATACAAGCTGCTGTTCAGGTATAGTAGTTACAGTACCTCCTAGTCTTGAACCCTTAATGCATTCTTAGGTTCTGTCTCACATCCCTGCTCACCATATTTGATTATATAAAGTTATAAACTTTCTACCATGTCTTAAATCAGTTGTTTCTATTGATTACAGAATCTCCTGTCCATGAGTGGGTTTGTGCTTGTATGGATGGATGCTCCCACTACCTCAGTCGCGAAATGTGCCCTTAGATCTGTGCGCACTCTGTCACACTACGTTTCTAGTAGGGTGAGAGAATGTGCACAGATCTGAAGGCATTGTTTCATGGTTGAGATAGTGGGAGCAACCACCGATACATGTACAATGGTTTTCCTTATCTGGTAGATATATTCTAAATTTGTTCAGTCTCATTATTTTCCCCCAGTTATTAATGTGTATCTTTACCTATATCTGATTTGCACATCATTGCATATGAACTTTACTTTATTTTTATTTATTGGCATGTAGCCCATGTTACTATTTGCACTATTCCCTTGATCTCCAAATGATTAATAAATTTGACAAAACTCATTTTCTCAAATGTTTTACATGTGTGGATGTGAAATTCATATGATGGAATACTTGTCTGTTAATCTTATTTGTTGCAGATATGCTCGCTGCTTCATCAAAGGTACAAGGACTTCTCTCCTTGCCTTATTCAAGGACTGCTGAAAGCCTTCTTTCCAGGGAAAGCTGGAGATGATATAGATCCAGATAAGAACTCAAGGGCCATGAAGAAAAGAAGCACACTGAAGCTTCTTATGGAATTGTATTTTGTTGGAATTGTTGAAGATGCTAGTACTTTCATAAACATTATAAAGGATCTGACATCGGTGGAACATTTGAAGGACCGTGAAACAACTCAGACAAATTTGACTCTCCTTGCTAGTTTTGCTCGCCAAGGAAAGCATTTTCTTGGATTACAAAAACATGGGCAAGAAGCTTATGATGAGGTCAGCCAAATTTTAGTTTAATTGTGTAGTAGCTGATCATAAAGAAAATGGTAGAGGTGATCTGTCTATAGTAATTCAGTAATCTTCATTGTGGCCCGGGGTACATTCTTATATATGTAGACATCAAGAAACCCCCCTAAAATGTCGAAAAAAGATATGATACATGTCTCTGTCTTCACAGTAATGGGCAAATCTGCAGGCCCCCAAATGTAACTTTTCGTATAGCGCAATGATGTATGCATATGATAATCTGAATTATTCTGCTGACGTGCCATCATTAGCAACATGTTTACCTTTTCTTAGGCTCATTGATACGTGCAATTAGTTCTTTCAGTGACTGGCTCTGTTCCACAATGAGGTAATTGTACAGTTCTAACCACTTGTTGCTATTCACGGCATTTATTCTATATGCTGCAGTTTTTTATGGGCCTCAATATTACCGATGATCTGAAGACGTTCTTTAAGAAATCCTTGAGCTCTTACTATGATGCCGCAGTTGCAATTCTCCAGTCAGAACATGCGGTATAAAACTTTTCCAACATAATGTTGTTAGGCTAATCTTTTGCTCAATTATTGCTTCAGCATGTTTATTATGCTGCCATTTCATCCATAACATCCACCGTGCAGTCTCTTCTTGCAATGGAGTCTGAAAATGCAAAGATTTTAAATGTCAAAGGGGAACTAAGTGATGAGAATACTGCCTTGTATGAGAAGCTTCGGAAATCTTTCGATCAGTTATTGCGCTGCGTTTCATCGTGAGCTTCCTTATCGAGACATGTACCACCATATTTATTTATCCCTCATGCAGCTGCACAAGTAGTTCACCTTATTCGCTTAATTGAAGTTCCTTTCATTTTTTACTCTTATTTTACTGCCCCTTCATCTTTATCTTCTATTACAAAACTGAAGTTAATGTGTTGGTCATATGGCGAAAGGACCAAGTGTCAAGTATATCTTCATCTTTTATCTTTTACCTACTAATAAAGCACACATTGATTCTGTCGGGTTCACCGTCGCGACGTTATTGCAAAGACACACTTGTGTTTTTTATTATTAAACCTGCATTCCCTGTTTTAGTGTATCTGGAAAAAACGTTACGAGGGAAGCAGGGCGGCTCGGTGGATCAAGGTGGTGCTGGTCGCGCGCGCGCGTGGTAGAGGTGGCCGGAGCCGAGGAAGACGGGAGGCGGCTTGGCAGGGGCTGCTCGGCTGCCGGCCATGGCCGCGAAGGTCGGGTTGTGGGCGCACGAAGCCGAGGCGAGGAGGAGAAACAGGGGGCTGAGAAGGGCAGCGGAGCTCCACCGGAATGGAAGTCGGGCGGTGGGTCAGTGCGCGAGCATGAGTAGGCCCCATGGGAGGGGATCGAGGGAGAGAGGGGGATTGGGAGTGGGCGCTGCCCTCTCCTGCGCGTGACGGCGCTCGGGGGGAGATGGGGATCGATCAGAGGCTCTCCCCTGATGCTAGCTAGGTTAAGGAGGGGGAGATAGGCCTTGGGTCGGCCCAGCTACGAAGCTCACCTCTATTTGGGCTACTTCTTCCGGCCCAAGGCCTAAGCGAGGCAACATAGCAGCAATTTCGGTTCATCCATTAAATAGCCCCGTATCGATTTTTTACATCAAAATCTACCGATTTATATATGTTAGCACGTGTCTAAATCAACAAGCAGACTAGAAAATCAGTACACAGAGGCAAGATGGGACATTACGAGGGCAATCGCAAAATGGAAAGATCCATAAAATCGTGCGTGGCGGTGGGCTATCAAAAAAGGAATTAAAGAGGGACTTGCATGTTGGTGGGATTATGGTGGGCAATGAGAGAAAGGAAAGAACCAGTAAATGGGTAAAAGAACCAGTAAATGGTGAAATGGAATTAAAGAGAGGGACTTGCATGAACGGTTGATGGGAGAAAAAGGAAAGACCCATTAAATAGGCAAAGAAATTAAGCCCTGATATTGCGACATGCGTGATGGGGGCCAACAAAAACAGAATTAAATAATGGGGTGGATATTCTGCCTGTTTTCTGACCCCTATATTTTTGTATGAGGGTGATTCTTTAGCTAATTTGCACAATATGTTGTATTTACCTGTTTTGTGAGTGATGTGCTAGCGCTTTTGTCGCTTTTCTAACATATTCCTGGCAAACTTATTAGCACACCATTTGCTCGTTGTATTGGCAAATCTAGCCCCGATGTTAATTCCACTTTATACTATATTTTGTAGCATAGCCTTTCAACTTTTGCATTTTATGAGAATATTGTGGACACTTGATCTTTAGTTACATTATTATAGTTTCTAATATGTTGTCATTCATTGCAATCAACAAATACATGGAGAGAGAATAAGCCGTAACACGAGTGGGGTGTTGTGTTCAAATTGAGGACGTGGGTGGCGAATTTTCCTTTGCAAAATTATTTTTGGTGATAAGGATTTTTTTTTCTCCCGTTGCAACGCACGGGCCCTTTTGCTAGTTCACCAAAAAGAAGAACCTATGGTTCAGAATTAGTTAACTAGTAAATTTAGCAGTCAATATAGTGCCTATCACTATCATGGTAGTCTGCAGATGGCTAACAGTCTCTGTTGTTCGGCTGAGCTTTCTCTATATTTTAAACAACAGAAACTGTTGAGGAGAGAATAAATAAACTGTTGCTTCAGTTATGTTTTTCACTTTGTTGTTTAGTTTATTGGCATATTTTTGGACCATATACATCTGCTTGCAGAAATCTTGTGAAACATTCAAATATGTTCTCTTGCAGCTTAGCTGAAGCTCTTGATATGCAGCCTCCTGTTATGCCAGATGATGGACATACAACAAGGGTAACTACGGCGTCAGAGTTATCCCCTTCTGGGAAACATTTTTCTGCAGTAGAACCTATCTGGGATGATGAAGACACAAAGGCATTTTATGAGTCTTTGCCTGATCTCAGGTTTCCCTGCGTTTTGATCATATTTTACTTCCGTCTACAGTTTGGAGAACTGTAGTAATTGTACTATGTCATTATTTTGAACCTATGTATATCCTTTTGAGCAGAGTATTCGTGCCTGGTGTACTATTGGGAGAAGCTGAACCAAAGTTGGTAGATCAACATGGAAAGGTTCACGAACAAACTGGTGTAAGAAGGGTCTCTCATACTCATGAAATTTGTGCTGTACTATATAAAGGCTCATTTTGTGGTTGCTTTTGTGTGCTCATCTTTAAAATTACCGCGAGGAACTTGTGAAATTCTGTGTGGTAATGAAACTAAAGCTAGATAAATTATGTTATCCAACGATCACCATTACATCTAATCTCATATGTTTTGCAATTAGACTGAGAAAAGTAGCTAGTCAAACACCTAAAAATGGGTCAAGCAAACAAGATTATCATAATAAACAGTGACGCCAAATGGAGCTTACATGATGTTCAATAATATTTGTCTTAATGAACAGAATTATCAAATATTGCCATGTCGAGTTGGTAATTTCTGACTATGTAGCCAGCTCATTCTTTTTATTCTAAATTTTCCATATTTTCTTTTACTTGAAAGTTTGCCCCCGTTTGGTTACTCCCGCATACTTCCTTGTCTTTTTATCACATGCTGCCATCGCCCCCCCCCCCCCCCCCCCCTACTGTCATGACTTATGCTAATTAACCTTTTAGTGTGAGTACCTTTTTTTGAGATAGCTGCTAGATTTTTTCTAGGCCATTGCACCTGACCCCACTTTATTTATATCTTCATAAAGTATTTGACCAATCTGTGGCAAATATGCTAAATTTTGTTTTAGGAGCATAAATTGGAACAAGGAGCTGAAGTTCAAAACAATGCTGAAGCTTCTGTCCCTGAGCACCAGTTGGAAGGAAAAACAAATGTTGGATCCAAGAATAGAGAAAAAAAAGATAAAACAGGCAAAGAAATTTCTAAAGAAAAAGAGGCTGATCAAAAAGGAGATATTGAAAGAGAAAAAGTAAGAGTCACAGATGGCGCAAGTTTGGACAACCTGCTTCAGAGGCTGCCAAGATGTGTGAGCCGAGATCTAATTGACCAATTGACGGTAATAACAAGTTGACAACTGGTCAACTGCATGACATACTTCTGTGCATTTGAGATGGTTCCACCTTATTCTTAAACTCCATTTATTCATTCTTTCAGGTGGAGTTTTGCTATCTGAATTCTAAAGCAAACAGGAAGAAACTTGCACGAGCTTTATTCAATGTTCCAAGGACTTCGTTGGAACTGTTACCTTTCTATTCCCGTTTAGTTGCCACTTTGTCCACATGCATGAAGGATCTCCCAAGTATGCTCTTGTCAATGCTTGAAGAAGAGTTTAACTTTTTGATGAACAAGAAGGTTTGTTGTTGTCGATAATACACTGTTTTATTTGACACTTGTAAGAAAAAATGTTTTTGGTTCTTTCAATTTTTTTACCGCTCCATTGTTCTGTGGTGACATATGTAATTCAAATTCAGTATAACTAACAGGGTTATCTACTTTGCAGCACTAATTATTGTTCTCTGTTATATTCCTCCTTTCAGGATCAGATCAAAATCGAAACAAAAATTAGAAATATTAGATTTATTGGGGAATTGTGCAAATTCAATATTGCTCCATCAGGCCTTGTTTTTAGTTGTTTGAAGGTAAGCAAATCAAATAAATCCAGTTACGGAATTAGTGCTTTCCTGTTTATTATGCTTCTGTTGAGTTTTTAAATTCCCTGTGTTCTTGTTTAACTACCTTTTGGATGGTACAGAATAGTTCTGTTCCACGTGGAATAATAATTAGCGCACTAAATGTGGTAGGCAGTACAAAGGTTAACTAGATAGGCTGGGAAAAATAGTTAGCTATGTATGTTCCAAATCACTGATACAAGTGGATGTGTCATGCTGTGATCACGTGGGTAATTTCTGATCACATGGAAAGGCATGGCATTTCCTGCGGATAAAGGTTTCAGACCACACTATTGATTGTCTTTCTCCGATGAAAAATTCTCGCCTGTCTGTTTTCTTCTGGTAAGACCATATCCCAACTTTCCACTTTTGTTGCGAGCTAGCTGGGAGCTTGTGCTCAGCTGACAACTATTAGACCTTTTCTGTGTGCGAGGTCCAAGCTGCACGCTCATTTGTGCTTATTAACTTTTATCCTTTTAGTTGCCAAAGCATTACACCCTACTCAATTGCGCAAATCCTCTCACTTGTGAAGGACTGGAGAGACCCTAGGCATTGAAGGGTTTTGCGGAATGCGCCCTTCATTATTCTTATTTAAAGTTGACAAGTCGAAGGTGCTGTAATCCGGCTGAGTCGCCACTATGCAGAATGATGTCTTTGCCCGATGTGACCCTATCCCCTGGCCGGTTGCTCCTTCACATCCTTATCTGGTATTGATGCACAGCTGGCTGCTGCTATGCTGAATGCGCCTTTGACAAATGCCCCAACTTCATTATCTCTTTTGTAAAGTTGATGGGCTGAAGGTGCCATGATCCGACGCGGCAGATAGCCATAGCTACGCTGAATGCCCCTCACTTCATGATCTTTATTTAGAAGTTGGCAGCATGACTAGCGTGTATACATCCATACAAAATGGATATAATTTATCATATTGCAAGCTTGCAACACCACAAATCAATCAATTTGCAACTGCCAACTTAATTTGGTCATTGTGATTATTTGCATTTTCAGGCTTGCCTAGATGATTTTAGCCATCATAACATTGATGTGGCCTGCAATCTTCTTGAGACCTGCGGGCGCTTTCTTTATCTCTCACAAGGAACTACAGTTCGCATGTCAAACATGCTGGAAATACTGAGGAGGTTGAAAAATGTGAAGAATTTGGATCCACACCACAGCACACTTGTAGAGAACGCCTATTACTTATGCAAACCACCAGAAAGATCTGCCAGAGTCTCTAAAGTCCGGCCACCTCTGCATCAGGTAAGTCTTTTTATTTTTTTCTGTTCTTTCTGGTAATTTCAGACTTATGTGTGCATAAATTGTTACATTGAAGAACTAATATTGTCTTTCTATGCATGCAGTACATAAGGAAGCTGCTTTTCTCAGATCTTGATAAAACAAGTGTTCAGCATGTTCTTCGTCAGTTACGCAAGTTACCTTGGGCTGAGTGTGAGGAGTACCTGGTGAAATGTTTTCTCAAGGTTCACAAGGGAAAATATAGCCAAGTTCATCTGATTGCTCTTCTAACTGCTGGTCTTAGTCACTATCATGATGATTTTCATGTGGCTGTGGTAGATGAGGTGAGTTACCTTGCTGAAACAGATGGTTTGGAAAAACTTTGGCTGAGACGGTAAACCATTGCATGAGAAGTCGGTAGCAGAATTCATTTCACATTTCACATAAAAATATTATATATGGCGTGTAAAGTTGTACCATGAATAGTGGACCAGTTTTCCAGCCTATCATGTGCACTCGTATAGTCGTATGTCTATCTCCGTTCTCTCTTTACGTTCTCTGTGTTTGGTGCTCAACTTTGTTTCTTCTTTCTTTCCTTGAGCTCTGACTGTTCTTTAAAAAATGCTTAGCAAGTGTATTCCATATTTTCGTATATTTTTGTATTTGAGATTTATTTTGTCTTTTTAGTTGAGATTACTAGCATGTTGTTTTGTAGAGCATTATAAAAATCTTGTATTACGCATATGTAACAGTAACATAATATATCAAGGAACAAAGTTTGATCCCCTTTATTTAATGACACTTTGATTATAAAAGGATTAGCTGATGTAGTGGTTTCCTTGTATCTGGATTCAGGTTCTAGAAGAGATTAGAGTTGGACTTGAGCTGAACGACTATGCAATGCAACAGCGACAACTTGCCCACATGCGATTCCTTGGGGAGCTGTATAACTACGAGCATATTGATTCATCAGTTATATTTGACACATTGTACCTTATTACTGTATTTGGTCATGGAACACTGGAAGTGAGTAAACACATCCAAACTTACTAGCTATCTTTACTTTGTTTTCTTTATATTGTTATTTCAGCAATCCATTTTCTAGCTTATACAGTGCGAAGTTTTTCCAATTTAGTATGTCTTAAAGAAACACATGCTCTTATAAATATGATAATGTTCTTGATAACTAGAGTACCTTTTACCGTGCTATTCTTCAACTTATTTTTATTCTTAAATTCATTGTTTAACGTGCTTGGTATGCATAATTATTCATTCGAACTGTATGCCTTATGAATCTCCCCAAAAAAAGGTTTGCATCTCTTTTCTGCGATCCTGGATAAGTATGTTGCAAACGTAAAGAAGTTACTAGATTCTCATTCTTTCTCTCTAATGCCTTGCGCATGCTTAATCATCTATTCTAAAGGAATCAATGTAATTTGTCACATAAGTGAATTTATCCTTTGGATTAATCCTGTGCAGCAAGATCTGCTTGATCCCCCAGAAGATTTCTTCAGGATAAGGATGATTGTTACACTTCTCCAGACGTGTGGTCACTATTTTGATAGAGGCTCTTCAAAAAGAAAGCTTGACAGATTTTTGCTACATTTTCAAAGATATATTCTGAACAAAGGGCCATTGCCACTTGATGTTGAGTTTGATGTGCAGGTAGTGTTGTTCTAAACACCATCAACTTACTAGATGTTGCATTTTTAAAACATAAATGCATGTCGAGTCTTCATTGTACTCCATCCGTTCCTAAATATAAGTCTTTTTTTAGAGATTTCAATATGGACTACATACGGAGCAAAATGAGTGAATCTACACTCTAAATATGTCTATATACATCTGTATGTAGTTTCTATTGGAATCTCTAAAAAGACTTATATTTAGGAACGGAGGGAATATATGTAAGCATATGGTTATGATACAATGTAAGTGGAGAAGAACTGTTATGATACATCAAGTTGAATGTCCAGTGCAAGGTGAGCCAATACAGTTCTGCTTGTTTTGTCTCTTTTCTGGACATCATAGCTATCAGGCTGTGACTTGAGAGATAGAGAAATTATCTGGATATAGTTGGTAGTGACATTTCAACATTTTGACCTGCAATGTTGAGTGTGTTGGCTTCAAACTTAGTATGGAAGCAAGGGGTACTTTGTCTGTCACCAATATGCAAAATATCTAGAGAGATATGTGCATTTAGGAATGCCAAATGCGTATAAGTAACTGGATATTCTCGATTTTGTATTATCCAATTCATAATAATACGTTGTTGACAAAAGTCAGTCAGCAACTTAGCGTCGACTGTAACTTATGGCACACTGTTATTATTGTTTTAGATATCCTGTGCACTATGTTGGAGGACATGGAACTGTTTACTTCTTAGACTGGTTTATTGTGCTTAGTCTTTTACTTCCATGTTGAACTGCTTTAATTTGGTTAGCAAATTGTGCAGTACTCAAATAGCATGCTAGACCACAGTATATGTGATTATCCTTCTATAGATTAACTGATTAAGAGATGTCTCTAAAGTGAGTATAGCTCCTAATTTACTTTACAACTGGTGCAGGACATGTTTGCTGAGCTACGGCCTAACATGACTAGGTATTCATCTCCAGAACTGTTGGCTTCTGCTCTGGCTGAGCTTGAAGAAAATGAGAAGACGAAACAATCCGAAAGTGCTGCTTCTGATGCCAGCTGCAAGAGCTCAGCAAACAGGCCTGACAAAAATGGCAGGGGCCACGAAGAAGTAGCAGACAGTGAAAGCTATTCAGGTAACAGAAGCATCTATCGCGATGGAAGTGAAGATGGAGATTCTCTGTACGAAGAAAACTCAGATGGGTCCAGGTCAGGGAATGGGGTTGTAGATGACGATGACACCAGGCCTTCTGGTTCTGATGAAGAAGAAAGGGTCCAGGTTAGACATAAGGTGGTGCAAGTTGACCCTAAGGAGCAGGAAGACTTTGATCGGGAGCTGAGGGCCCTTCTACAGGAAAGCTTGGAGTCGCGCAAGTTGGAGCCACGGGTGAAATCCACTTTGAATATGACTGTACCGATGAAAATCGTTGAGGGGTCAAAGGACTCGAGAGCCACTGAAAGAGAGAGTGGAGAAGAGCTTACAGCTGAGGAAAGTGGTAATGCTGGGGGCGGTAGTGAGGTCAAGGTGTGCGTCAGGGTGCTTGTGAAGAAAGGGCACAAGCAGCAGACAAGGCAAATGCTCATTCCTGGGGACTGCTCACTCGTTCAGAGCACAAAGCAGCAAGAGGCGGCTCTGCTCGAGGAGAAGCAAAACATCAAGCAGAAAATCCTGGAATACAACGAGAGGGAGGAGGAAGAATTCAACGCATCATCATTCCAAACTGGGTTCTGGGGTCAAGGAGGAAGCAGCGCAGGTGGCAGTATCGGCTCGGCCGGTCGTGGTTCATGGGACGGTTCAAACAGAGGCGGTCGCGGCCGGCAGCGGTACTACATCGCCGGCGGGATCTATCATGGCTATGGCAGGGGAAGGTGACCTTCTGCCTCGTGGTGCTAACTAAAATCGCGGTTTAATTCACCGCTGCCTTGCGAAATGGAAACCCAAATGATGAACTAACGTAATTTTGGAAGTGGCCTAAGGTGCTGTACTCTGCTGGGCAAATAGCCCCCATGTTTACAGTCACTTGTAAGTGGGTTTTGTCCCCGGTAACAGGTTTAGGATGGCACTTTTTTTCTTTCGACTGGTTTAGGCGGTTTCTCTTGTACATAAGATGTTCTTGGTCACTCTTCCCTCAAAAAAAAAAAACTTCCCTAAAAAAAAGATGTTCTTGGTCACTACTACCTTCGTCCTGGTTTATAAGTCCTTTGTATTTTGTGTTAAATTTTGACTAGAGATTCAACTAACAAAATATTAATTGCATGTCATCAAAATTTATATCGTTGGATTTGTATTTAAATGCAGTTTCCAATTATATTATTTTTATGACATGCATTAATATTTTATTAGTTAAATTTAAGGTCAAAATTTGGCATAGAATATGAAGGGGACTAATAAACCAGTAGGGAGGTAGTATCTCAGAAGATGAAGAATAGCTTCCTTCCTTGAGTTCCCCAAAAGGTCTGCAGCCTTGTTAAAAAAAATGTTTGCAGCTGCAAACTGTAGAATCTGAGCACGAGGATGACAGTCCACTCCGATCTACTCTACCACCCACCTTTTATCAGTGCATTGTTACTCGCTTGAGCTGTTCCCGTCCTCGGTGCCTCATGCATGATTTAAAGGCTGGACCACAGCCTCCCCCCTTCTCCGCGCCATGATTAAGGCTCTGACCCAGCACGCGCTTGTGCATATCTGCCATGAGCATCCATCGAGCTTTCCACTCAACAATTACGAGGGGGGCACACCGCGGGCACGAGCCCCCTGTGCGGAGCTAGCCCAATTGGATCGCCAGGCAGTGACACAGGGAAGCGCATCTCGCATGCGAATCCATCATCCATGGATCGCTCGCGGCTCGGCCCCCCTGCTCTGATCCGCTCCTCCCTCGGGCCACAGTACAGAATCCATATCTTCACTCCTCCTTTTACGCTGGATATGGGCATCCATCACAGTACGGCCACCCGCTCCCCGCACAGTTACACACGACACACGAGTAGCATCCTACTACTGCATGTGGAGGCGGACCCACGCAATGCGAGTAAAGCATATGTGCGCGAGTGACTCATCGGGCAGCCATGTAACCTCGCCGGCATTGGCGAGCAGGGCGCGGGTCAGCCGGGGGCAAAGGCTGGCCATCCATAGTTGCGGGAGCACTAGGGGGGGACGGGGGGAGAAATAGTATCCGGCCGGCCTTTGGAATCTCGGGCGAGGAGTGGATTCTGTCACGGTGTCACCCGCCTTTCTTTCTTTCTTTCCCCAAGGAATCTGATGTGCGTCCGCCCTGGCCCGGCCCTGTGTGGGGGGTGGAGCCTGGCTTTTCGAGGGTTTTGACTCTTGGGGTGGAAGGAAGGGAGGGATCTGCGAGAGCGGCGTTTGTTTGCTAGACTAGATTCTGCGTCGCGTTGCCAACCAAGTTGGTTACCTCTTTTAGTGTGGCGCGAATAAACTGAGTGCTTCCTGCTGCTGCCTACGAGCTTGCTTTAGGCCCCTCTCCTCTGGTGCTCTCTCTCTTTTCACTACGGCTTGTTCCTCTTGATCCTAGTTGGATAAAGCCGCCACGTCCACGTCCGTGCGCACACATAATATCTAACCCTCCTCTCCCTCTCGATCTCATCTCAGGTGGCCTTTGATGTGGAAAAGCAATGCAAATGCGCGGCTACATTGTGTTTATGAGTGGGTGCCTTGCTCCGTGTGCAAAGCTATCTTCTTTAGTTTGTGATGACATGACTCGTCGCCCGTTCCAGACATCGGCTCTCTCTCTCTGCTCAGTTCGGTGCGACGGATGACAGTGATCGCCCACTGCTAATTGGCTTTAAATTACGTCCATTTTACGAACCACTTCCCATGTATGCATGCTGCCAAAATAGAGTACAAAACAAAAAAGGATACTTTTTTTGCAGGGTATATTGTTATCTAAGGGCATCTATGGTCGGACTTTGCAAATCCAGCCCTCTAAATGTCCTTGGATGTGTTTGCAGATAATACCAGATCTAACCCAATGGGCCAGGGTGAGCCAACAGTGAAGTTGTCCATTGTTTTCTCTCTCTCTCTATGATATAGGCTAATAACAAACGAGTATAGATCAAAATGCATATACGGGCATAGCATCATAGTTCATAGTACAAAAATAGATTGTTCGTCGATCAAACATACATAGAATAAAACTAGAAATGAACTAAAATAGTAAACGACGACAGTCAGGGCCGTCAGAATTCACCGTTTCCAAGCTAACCCTTCCCCTTGCGGTTGTAGGTACGGCTATAGCCCTCTGTGTAGGCGTCGGCGACGGGAGGGAGGGGGGGGGGGTCATCAAAGCCGTCGGAGACATCGGAGGAGGAGATGATGTCGGCCATCCGACGGACAACGCGCGCCTACTGCTTTGCCAGCCAGACGGCTTTCGCTTCGACAGCTCGATGCCAAGCCGAAGCGCCTTGGCGTTCTTGCGACGGTCTAAGCCGTGGTGAACAAGCGGCAGAGGACCGCCACAACAAGTTGCTCTTCCGCATCAACCATCGACTGGACATGGGACCGACAAGAGTAAGCTACCTCCACCACAACCGCCTTCTCGCTCACCTACTGCCTCTCACGGCGTGCGGCGCACGCCTTCGATTTGGGAGTCCGTATCTGTGGTGCTGCGGGCACGAGCACCCACAGGTGACCGTGCGGAGCAACCGCCGAAGAGGTTGGAGTGGGCCTTGGAGAGGCCAGTGGGAAGTGGAGTTGCACGAGAGTCAGCGCCGGCATCCGCACTGTGTTTCCGGGCGACAGCGGACAAAGCGGATGTCGAGCTACCGCCCCTGTCCACCAGTGATCGCTGCAGCGCGATGCAGTTGGCGAGTGTTGGGAAACATAGTAATTCAAAAAAATTCTTACGATCACGCAATATCTAACTAGGATATGCATAGCAACGAGACGGGAGAGTGTGTCCACGTATCCTCGTAGACCAAAAGCGGAAGCGTTATGTAACGCGGTTGATGTAGTTGAACGTTTTCACAATCCAACCGATCCAAGTACCGAACGTACGGCACCTCTGTCATGATCTCCATCGTCACCGGCTTGACACCTTGATCTCCATCGTAGCATCGTTGTCGTCTCACGAACTATTTCTTCTACGACTACCGCTACCGCTTAATGATAAAGTAAAGCAATTACATGGCGATTGCATTTCATACAATAAAGCGACAACCATAAGGCTCCTGCCAGTTGCCGATAACTTTTACAAAATATGATCATCTCATACAACAATTTATATCTCATCACGTCTTGACCATATCACATCACAATATGCCCTGCAAAAACAAGTTAGACGTCCTCTACTTTGTTGTTGCAAGTTTTACGTGGCTGCTATGGGCTTCTAGCAAGAGCCGTTCTTACCTATGCATCAAAAGCATAACGATTTTTCGTCAAGTGTGTTGTTTTAACCTTCAACAAGGACCGGCCGTGGTCAAACTCGATTCGGTTTGGGCTCGGGAGAGGGAGAAGGAAAGGGGGGCCGCGCCCCCCAACCCTAGTCCAATTCGGTTTGGGCTTGCGGGGGCACCTCTTGTGGCAGTCTCCCTCTCTCCATTATGGCCCAATAGGCCCATTAACTTTCCCGGGGGGTTCCGGTAGCCTCCCGGTACTCTGAAAAATCTCTGAACTTTATTGGAACCATTCTGGTGTCCGTATATAACCTTCCAATATATCAATCTTTACCTCTTGACCATTTCGAGACTCCTCGTCATGTCCGTGATCTCATCCGGGACTCCGAACAAACTTCGGTCACCAAAACACATAACTCATAATACAAATCATCATCGAACGTTAAGCGTGCGGACCCTACGGGTTCGAGAACTATGTAGACATGACCGAGACACATCTCCGGTCAATAACCAATATCGGAACCTGGATGCTCATATTGGCTCCTACATATTCTACGAAGATTTTTATCAGTCAAATCGCATAACTACATACGTTATTCCCTTTGTCATCGGTATGTTACTTGCCCGAGATTCGATCGTCGGTGTCCTCATACCTAGTTCAATCTCATTACCGGCAAGTCTTTTTACTCATTTCGTAATGCATCATCCCGCAACTAACTCATTAGTCACATTGCTTGCAAGGCTTATAGTCATGTGCATTACCGAGAGGGCCCAGAGATACCTCTCCGATACTCGGAGTGACAAATCATAATCTTGATCTATGCCAACTCAACAAACACCTTCGGAGACACCTGTAGAGCATCTTTATAATCACCCAGTTACGTTGTGACGTTTGATAGCACACAAGGTGTTCCTCCGGTATTCGGGAGTTGCATAATCTCATAGTCAGAGGAATATGTATAAGTCATGAAGAAAGCAATATCAATGAAGCTAAACGATCATTTATGCTAAGCTAACAGATGGGTCTTGTCCATCACATCATTCTTTAATGATGTGATCCCGTTCATCAAATGACAACACATGTCTATGGTCAGGAAACTTAACCATCTTTGATTAACGAGCTAGTCAAGTAGAGGCATACTAGGGACACTCTGTTTTGTCTATGTGTTCACACATGTACTAAGTTTCCGGTTAATACAATTCTAGCATGAATAATAAACATTTATCATGATATAAGGAAATATAAACAACAACTTTATTATTGCCTCTAGGGCATTTTTCCTTCAGTCTCACACTTGCACTACAGTCAATAATCTAGTTCACATCGCCATGTGATTTAACACCAATAGTTCACATCACCATGTGACCAACACCCAAAGGGTTTACTAGAGTCAATAATTAGTTCACATCACCATGTGATTAACACCCAAAGAGTACTAAGGTGTGATCATGTTTTGCTTGTGAGAGAAGTTTAGTCAAGGTGTCTGCCACATTCAGATCCGTATGTATTTTGCAAATTTCTATGTCTACAATGCTCTGCATGGAGCTACTCTAGCTAATTTCTCCCACTTTTAATATGTATCCAGATTGAGACTCGGAGTCATCCGGATCAGTGTTTAAAGCTTGCATCAACATAACTCTTTACGACGAACTCTTTGTCACCTCCATAACCGAGAAATATTTCCTTACTCCTCTAAGGATAATGTTGACCGCTGTCCAGTGATCTATTCCTGGATCACTATTGTACCCCTTTGCCAAACTCATGGCAAGGTACACAATAGATCTGGTATACATCATGACATACTTTATAGAACCTAGGGCTGAGGCATAGGGAATGACTTTCATTCTCTCTCTATCTTCTATCATGGTCGGGTTTTGAGTCTTACTCAACTTCATGCCTTACAACTCAGGCAGGAACTCCTTCTTTGACTGATCCATTTTGAACTCCTTCAAAATCTTATCAAGGTATGTACTCATCGAAAGTCTTATCAAGCGTCTTGATCTATCTTTATAGATCTTAATGCCCAATATGTAAGTAGCTTCACTGAGGTCTTTCTTTGAAAAACTCCTTTCAAACACTCCTTTATGCTTTCCAGAAAATTCTACATCATTTCCGATCAACAATATGTCATTCACATATACCTATCAGAAAGGCTGTAGTGCTCCCACTCACTTTCTTGTAAATACAGGCTTCACGCAAGTCTGTATAAAACTATATGCTTTGATCAACTCATCAAAGCGTATATTCCAACTCCGAGATGCTTGCACCAGTACATAGATGGATCGCTGGAGCTTGCACACTTTTGTTAGCACCTTTAGGATTGAGAAAACCTTCTGATTGCATCATATACAACTCTTCTTTAATAAATCCATTAAGGAATACAGTCTTGACATCCATTCGCCAGATTTCATAAAATGTGGCAACTGCTAACATGATTCGGACAGACTTTTAAGCATCGGTACGAGTGAAGAAATCTCATCGTAGTCAACACCTTGAACTTGTCGAAAACCTTTTGCGACAATTCGAGCTTTGTAGATAGTAACACTACTATCAGCGTCCGTCTTTCTCTTGAAGATCCATTTATTCTCAATGGCTCACCGATCATCGGGCAAGTCAATCAAAGTCCATACTTTGTTCTCATACATGGATCCCATCTCAGATTTCATGGCCACTAGCCATTTCACGGAATCTGGGCTCATCATCGCTTCCTCATAGTTCGTAGGTTCGTCATGGTCTAGTAACATGACTTCCAGTACAGGATTACCGTACCACTCTCGTGCGGACCATACTCTGGTTGACCTACGAGGTTCGGTAGTAACTTGATCTAAAGTTTCATGATCATCATCATTAGCTTCCTCACTAATTGGTGTAGGAATCACAGAAACTGATTTCTGTGATGAAGTACTTTCCAATTCGAGGGAAGGTACAATTACCTCATCAAGTTCTACTTTCCTCCCACTCACTTCTTTCAAGAGAAACTCCTTCTCTAGAAAGGATCCATTCTTAGCAACAAATATCTTGCCTTCGGATCTGTGATAGAAGGTGTACCCAACAGTTTCTTTTGGGTATCCTATGAAGACACACTTCTCTGATTTGGGTTCGAGCTTATCAGTTTGAAACTTTTTCACATAAGCATCGCAACCCCAAACTTTAAGAAATGAGAACTTTGGTTTCTTGCCAAACCATAGTTCATACGGTGTCGTCTCAACGGATTTAGATGGTGCCCTATTTAACGTGAATGCATCTGTCTCTAATGCATAACCCCTAAAACGATTGCGGTAAATCGGTAAGAGACATCATAGATCGCACCATATCTAATAAAGTACGGTTACGACATTCGGACACACCAATACGCTGTGGTGTTCCAGGTGGCGTGTGTTGTGAAACTATTCCACATTGTTTTAAATGAAGGCCAAAACTCGTAACTCAAATATCCGCCTCTGTGATCAGATCGCCGAAACTTTATTTTCTTATTACGATGATTCTCCACTTCACTCTGAAATTCTTTGAACTTTTCAAAATGATTCAGACTTGTGTTTCATTAAGTAGATATACCTATATCTGCTCAAATCAACTGTGAAGGTTAGAAAATGACGATACCCGCCATGAGCCTCAACACTCATCGAACCGTATACATCTGTATGTACTAGTTCCAATAAGTCAGTGGCTCGCTCCATTGATACGGAGAACGGAGTCTTAGTCATCTTGCCCATGAGGCATGGTTCGCAAGCATCAAGTGATTCATAATCAAGTGATTCCAAAAGTCCATCAGCATGGAGTTTCTTCATGCGCTTTACACCAATATGACCTAAACAGCAGCGCCACAAATAAGTTGCACTATTATTATTAACTTTGCATCTTTTGACATCAATATTATGAATATGTGTATAACCACGATCGAGATTCAACAAACCATTCACATTGCGTGTATGACCATTGAAGGTTTTATTCATGTAAACAGAACAATAATTATTCTCTCACTTAAATGAATAACCATATCGCAATAAACATGATCCAATCATATTCATGCTCAACGCAAACACCAAATAACATTTATTTAGGTTCTAAACTAATCCCTAAGGTTGAGGGATTATGCGATGGTGATCTTATCAACCTTGGAATCACTTCCAACACACATCGTTGCCTTGCCCTCAACTAGTCTCTGTTCATTTTGTAACTCCTGTTTCGAGTTACTAATCTTAGCAACTGAACTGGTATCAAATACCCTGGGGTTACTATGAACACTAGTAAAGTACACATCAATAACATGTATATCAAATATACCTTTCACTTTGCCATCCTTATTATCCGCCAAATACTTGGGGCAGTTCCGCTTCCAGTGGCCAGTCCCTTTGCAGTAGGAGCTCTCAGTTCCAGGATTAGGTCTAGACTTAGGCTTCTTCCTGGGAGTAGCAACTTGCTTGCTATTCTTCTTGAAGTTCCCCTTCTTCCCTTTGCCCTTTTTCTTAAAACTAGTGGTCTTGTTAACCATCAACACTTGATGCTCCTTTTTGATTTCTACCTCCGCAGCCTTTAGCATCGCGAAGAGCTCGGGAATTGTCTTTTCCATCCCTTGCATATTATAGTTCATCACGAAGTTCTAGTAACTTGGTGATAGTGTCTAGAGAACTCTGTCAATCACTATCTTATATGGAAGATTAACTCCCACTTGCTTCAAGCAATTGTAGTGAAGGAAATATGCCCTAGAGGCAATAATAAAGTTATTATTTATTTCCTTATATCATGATAAATGTTTATTATTCATGCTAGAATTGTATTAACCGGAAACATAATACATGTGTGAATACATAGACAAACAGAGTGTCACTAGTATGCCTCTACTTGACTAGCTCGCTGATCAAAGATGGTTATGTTTCCTAACCATAGACATGAGTTGTCATTTGATTAACGGGATCACATCATTAGGAGAATGATGTGATTGACTTGACCCATTCCGTTAGCATAGCACTTGATCGTTTAGTTTGTTGCTATTGCTTTCTTCATGACTTATACATGTTCCTATGACTATGAGATTATGCAACTCCCGTTTACCGGAGGAACACTTTGTGTGCTACCAAACGTCACAACGTAACTGGGTGATTATAAAGGTGCTCTACAGGTGTCTCCGAAGGTACTTGTCGGGTTGGTGTATTTCGAGATTAGAATTTGTCACTCCAATTGTCGGAGAGGTATCTCTAGGCCCACTCGGTAATGCACATCACTATAAGCCTTGCAAGCATTGCAACTAATGAGTTAGTTGCGGGATGATGTGTTACGGAACGAGTAAAGAGACTTGCCGGTAACGAGATTGAACTAGGTATTGAGATACCGACGATCGAATCTCGGGCAAGTAACATATCGATGACAAAGGGAACAACGTATGTTGTTATGCGGTCTGACCGATAAAGATCTTCATAGAATATGTGGGAGCCAATATGAGCATCCAGGTTCCGCTATTGGTTATTGATTGGAGACGTGTCTCGGTCATGTCTACATTGTTCTCGAACCCATAGGGTCCGCACGCTTAAGGTTTCGATGACAGTTATATTATGAGTTTATGAGTTTTGATGTACCGAAGGAGTTCGGAGTCCCGGATGAGATCGGGGACATGATGAGGAGTCTCGAAATGGTCGAGGCGTAAAGATCGATATATTGGACGACTATATTCGGACATCGGAAAGTTTCCGATTGATTCGGGTATTTTTCGGAGTAGCGGAGAGTTATGGGAATATGTATTGGGCCTTGTTGGGCCATACGGGAAAGAAGGAAAAGGGCCTCAAGGGTGGCCGCACCCCTCCCCTTGGTCTGGTCCGAATTGGACTAGGGAAGGGGGGCACCCCCTTCCTTCCTTCTCCTTTTCCCTTCCCTTTCCTTCCCTCCTACTCCTACTACTTGGAAGGGCTCCTAGTTCTACTAGGAAAGGGGGAATCCTACTCCCGGTGGGAGTAGGACTCCCCTAGGGCGCGCCATAGAGAGGGCCAGCCCTCCCCCTCCTCCACTCCTTTATATACGGGGGCAGAGGGCACCCCAAAGACACACAAGTTGATCTTCGTGATCGTTCTTTTAGCCGTGTGCGGTGCCCCCCTCCACCATAATCCTCGATAATATTGTAGCGGTGCTTAGGCGAAGCCCTGCGACGGTAGAACATCAAGATCGTCACCATGCCGTCGTGCTGACGGAACTCTTCCCCGACACTTTGCTGGATCGGAGTCCGGGGATCGTCATGGAGCTGAACGTGTGCTAGAACTCGGAGGTGCCGTAGTTTCGGTGCTTGATCGGTCGGGCCGTGAAGACGTACGACTACATCAACCGCGTTGTGCTAACGCTTCCGCTTCCGGTCTACGAGGGTACGTAGACAACACTCTCCCCTCTCGTTGCTATGCATCACCAAGATCTTGCATGTGCGTAGGGAAATTTTTGAAATTACTATGTTACCCAACATGTAGTACTCAGACATTCTGAGCACATACTCATTGGTTGAGCTATTCTCCTCCATCTTGTAGGCTAATTACTTGTCAAAGGTTGATAACCCACAAGTATAGGGGATCACAACAGTTTTCGAGGGTAGAGTATTCAACCCAAATTTGTTGATTCGACACAAGGGGAGCCAAAGAATACTCTCAAGTACTAGCAGCTGAGTTGTCAATTCAACCACACCTGGAAACTTAGTATCTGCAGCAAAGTATTTAGTAGCAAAGTAATATCATAGTAGTGGTAACGGTAACAATAGTAAAAGTAATGTTTTTGGTATTTTGTAGTGATCATATCAATAGCAACGGGAAAGTAGATAAGCGAAGAACAATGTATGGAAAGCTCGTAGGCAATGGATCAGTGATGGAGAATTATGCCGGATGCGGTTCATCATGTAACAGTCATAACCTAGGGTGACACAGAACTAGGTCTAGTTCATTGATATAATGTAGGCATGTATTCCGAACATAGTCATACGTGCTTATGGAAAAGAACTTGCATGACATCTTTTGTCCTACCCTCCTGTGGCAGCGGGGTCCTTACGGAAACTAAGGGATATTAAGGCCTCCTTTTAATAGAGTACCGAAACAAAGCATTAACACATAGTGATTACATGAACTCCTCAAACTACGGTCATCACCGGTGAGTATCCCGATTATTGTCACTTCGGGGTTAATGGATCATAACACATAATAAGTGACTATAGACTTGCAAGATAGGATCAAGAACACTCATATATTGCTGAAAGCATAATAGGTTCAGATCTGAAATCATGGCACTCGGGCCGCAAGCATTAAGCATAGCAAAGTGATAGCAACATCAATCTAAGAACATAGTGGATACTAGGGATCAAACCCTAACAAAACTAACTTGATTACATGATAGATCCCATCCAACCCATCACCGTCCAGCAAGCCTACGATGAAATTACTCACGCACAGCGGTGAGCATCATGAAAGTGGTGATGGAGGATGGTTGATAATGACGATGGCGACGGATTCCCCTCTCCGGAGCCCCAACGGACTCCGGATCAGCCCTCCCGAGAGGTTTTAGGGCTTGGCGGCGGCTCCGTATCGTAAAAAGCGATGAATTCTTCTCCCTGATTTTTTTCTCCCAGAAACACAATATATAGAGTTGGAGTTGGAGTCGGAGAGGCACCAGGGGGCCCACGAGGTAGGGGGGCGCGTACCCACCCTCGTGGACAGGTGGTGGGCCCCCTGGCCTTCATCTTTTGCATGTGTTCTTTATATTTTCCAAAAAGTTGCTCCGTGAAGTTTTAGGTCATTCCGAGAACGTTTGTTTGTGCACATAAATAACACCATGGTAATTCTGCTGAAAACACCATCAGTCCGGGTTAGTTCCATTCAAATCATGCAAGTTAGAGTCCAAAACAAGGGCAAAAGTGTTTGGAAAAGTAGATACGACGGAGACGTATCAACTCCCCCAAGCTTAAACCCTTGCTTGTCCTCAAGCAATTCAGTTGACAAACTGAAAGTGATAAAGAAAAACTTTTACAAACTCTTTGCTCTTGTTGTTGTAAATATGTAAAGCCAACATTCAAGTTTTCAGCAAAGATTATAACTAACCACATTTGCAGTAACGTTTGCAACTACAACAGGCACATCCTCACAAATACCGACAGGTATAGCAGTTGATTTATCATCCATTTGCAAAGATATTTCAGTAGGTGTCAACTTATTCAAATCAAATCTACGATATAAAGAGAGAGGCATAACACTAACACCGGCTCCAAGATCACATAAAGCAGTTTTAACATAGTTTCTTTTAATAGAGCATGGTATAGTGGGTACTCCTGGATCTCCAAGTTTCTTTGGTATTCCACCCTTAAAAGTATAATTAGCAAGCATGGTGGAAATTTCAGCTTCCGGTATCTTTCTTTTATTTATAACAATTTCTTTCATGTACTTAGCATAAGGATTCATTTTAAGCATATCAGTTAATCACATACGCAAAAAGATAGGTCTAATCATTTCAGCAAAGCGCTCAAAATCCTCACCATCCTTTTTCTTGGATGGTTTGGGAGGAAAAGGCATGGGTTTCTGAACCCAAGGCTCTCTTTCTTTACCATGTTTCCTAGCAGCAAAGTATTTCTTATCATAACGTTGATTCTTTGATTGTGGGTTATCAAGATCAACAGCAGGTTCAATTTCCATATCATTATCATTACTAGGTTGAGCATCATCATGGATATTATCATTAACATTATTACTAGTTTCAGGTTCATTACCAGATTGAGTTTCAGCATCATAAATAGAAATATCATTTGGATTCTCAGGTGGTTCAATAACAGGTTCACTAGAAGCATGCAAAGTCCTATCATTTTTATTTTTCTTCCTTTTAGAAGGACTAGGTGCATCTATATTATTTCTCTGAGAATCTTGCTCAATTCTCTTAGGGTGGCCTTCAGGATACAAAGGTTCCTGAGTCATTCTACCAGTTCTAGTAGCCACTCTAACCGCATAATCATTGTTCTTACTATTCAATTCATTAAGCAAATCATTTTGAGCTTTAAGTACTTGTTCTACTTGAGTGGTAACCATAGAAGCATGTTTACTAATAAGTTTAAATTCACCTTTGACATTGGCCATATAATCACCCAAGTGTTCAAGCATATTTGAATTGTATTTCAATTGTCTACCAAAATAAGCATTAAAGTATTCTTGCTTAGCCATAAATTTATCAAACTCATCTAAGCATGGGCTAGCAAACTTAGTAAATGGGATTTCAGCTTTATGATATCTATAGAGAGAATTTACCTTTACTACCTGTGTTGGGTTATCAAGACCATGAGTTTCTTCAATAGGTGATGGATCAAGATCGTATGTTTCTTCAACAGGTGGTAAATTAAGACCGTGTATTTCTTCAATAGGAGGTAAATTCTTAACATCTTCAACTTTAATACCTTTTTCTTTCATAGATTTCTTTGCCTCTTGCATATCTTCAGGACTAAGAAATAGAATACCCCTCTTCTTTGGAGTTGGTTTAAGAATAGGCTCAGGAATTGGCTCTGGAGGTTTCCAATTATTTTCATTTGTCAACATATTATTCAATAGAATTTCAGTTTCATCCGGTGTTCTTTCCCTGAAAACAGAACCAGCACAACTATCCAGGCAATATCTGGAAGCATCGGTTAGTCCATTATAAAAGATATCAAGTATTTTATTTTTCTTAAGAGGATGATCAGGCAAAGCATTAAGTAATTGGAGAAGCCTCCGCCAAGCTTGTGGGAGACTCTCTTCTTTAATTTGCACAAAATTATATATATATCCCTTAAAGCAGCTTGTTTCTTATGAGCAGAGAAATATTTAGCAGAGAAGTAATAAATCATATCCTGGGGACTACGCACACAACTAGGATCAAGAGAATTAAACCATATCTTAGCATCACCCTTTAATGAGAACGGAAATATTTTAAGGATATAAAAGTAACGAGTTCTCCCATCAGTCATGAACAGGGTGGCTATATCATTTAATTTAGTAAGATGTGCCACAACAGTTTCAGATTCATAACCATGAAAAGGATCAGATTCAACCAAAGTAATTATATCAGGATCAACAGAGAATTCATAATCCATATCGGTAACACAGATAGGTGAAGTAGCAAAAGCAGGGTCAGATTTCATTCTAGCATTTAGAGATTGCTTGTTCCATTTAGCTAATAACCTCTTAAGTTCGTATCTATCTTTGCAAGCTAAAATAGCTAAAGAGGCTTCTTGATCAAAAACATAACCCTCAGGAATAACAAGTGATTCTTCATCATCACTTTCATCAGTATTATCAGATTCAATATTTTCAATCTCTCTAGCCCTAGCAAGTTGTTCATCAAGAAATTCACCAAGTGGCACGATAGTATCAAGCATAGAAATAGTTTCATCATAAGTATCATGTATAGTAGAAGTAGCATCATCAATAACATGCGACATATCAGAACGAATAGCAGAAGCAGTTTTAGGTGTCGCAAGCTTACTCAAAACAGAAGGTGAATCAAGTGCAGAGCTAGATGGCAGTTCCTTACCTCCCCTCGTAGTTGAGGGATAAATCTTGGTTCTTGGATCTTTCAAGTTCTTCATAATGATAAGCAGATATATATCCCAAGTGACTCAAAGAATAGAGCTATGCTCCCCAACAACGGCGCCAGAAAATAGTCTTGATAACCCACAAGTATAGGGGATCGCAACAGTTTTCGAGGGTAGAGTATTCAACCCAAATTTATTGATTCGACACAAGGGGAGCCAAAGAATACTCTCAAGTATTAGCAGCTGAGTTGTCAATTCAACCACACCTGGAAACTTAGTATCTGTAGCAAAGTATTTAGTAGCAAAGTAATATGATAGTAGTGGTAACGGTAACAAAAGGTAACAGTAGTAAAAGTAATGTTTTTGGTATTTTGTAGTGATGATAGCAATAGCAACGGGAAAGTAAATAAGCGAAGAACAATGTATGGAAAGCTCATAGGCAATGGGTCAGTGATGGAGAATTATGCCGGATGCGGTTCATCATGTAACAGTCGTAACCTAGGGTGACACAGAACTAGCTCCAGTTCATTGATATAATGTAGGCATGTATTCCGAACATAGTCATACGTGCTTATGGAAAAGAACTTGCATGACATCTTTTGTCCTACCCTCCCGTGGCAGCGGGGTCCTTACGGAAACTAAGGGACATTAAGGCCTCCTTTTAATAGAGTACCAGAACAAAGCATTAACACATAGTGAATACATGAACTCCTCAAACTACGGTCATCACCGGTAAGTATCCCGATTATTGTCACTTCGGGGTTAATGGGTCATAACACATAATAAGTGACTATCAACTTGCAAGATAGGATCAAGAACACTCATATATTGATGAAAACATAATAGGTTCAGATCTGAAATCATGGCACTCGGGCCCGAGTGACAAGCATTAAGCATAGCAAAGTCATAGCAACATCAATCTCAGAACATAGTGGATACTAGGGATCAAACCCTAACAAAACTAACTTGATTACACGATAGGTCCCATCCAACCCATCACCGTCCAGCAAGCCTACGACGAAATTACTCACGCACGGCGGTGAGCATCATGAAATTGGTGATGGAGGATGGTTGATGATGACGATGGCGACGGATTCCCCTCTCCGGAGCCCCGAACGGACTCCAGATCAGCCCTCCCGAGAGGTTTTAGGGCTTGGCGGTGGCTCCGTATTGTAAAACGCGATGAATTCTTCTCCCTGGTTTTTTTCTCCCAGAAACACAATATATAGAGTCAGAGTTGGAGTTGGAGTCGGACAGGCACCAGGGGCCCACGAGGTAGGGGGCGCGCCCCCACCCTCGTGGACAGGTGGTGTCCCCCTGACCTTCATCTTTTGCAGGTATTTTTTATATTTTCCAAAAAGTTGCTCCGTGAAGTTTCAGGTCATTCCGAGAACGTTTGTTTCTGCACATAAATAACACCATGGTAATTCTGCTGAAAACAGCGTCAGTCCGGGTTAGTTCCATTCAAATCATGCAAGTTAGAGTCCAAAACAAGGGCAAAAGTGTTTGGAAAACTAGATACGACGGAGACGTATCAGAGGTCTCATACCTCTCGACTTGGGCATGAGTCTGAAATACCAATTTCAGCTCTTGGAACATCTTATACGCTCTGTGGCATTCAAAACGTTTTTGAAGTCCCGGTTCTAAGCCATAAAGCATGGCGCACTAAACTATCAAGTAGTCATCATACTGAGCTTGCCAAACGTTCATAACATCTGCATCTGCTACTGCAAAAGCTCCGTCACCTAGCGGTGCATCAAGGACATAATTCTTCTGTGCAACAATGAGGATAATCCTCAGATCATGGATCTAGTCCGCATCATTGCTACTATCATATTTCAACTTATTTTTCTCTAGGAACATATCAAAAATAAATGGGGAGCTATAACATGAGCTATTGATCTACAACATAATTTGCAAATACTATCACGACTAAGTTCATGACAAATTAAAGTTCAATTAATCATATTCCATAAGAACTCCCATTTAGACAGACATCCCTCTAGTCATCTAAATGATCACGTGATCCATATCAACTAAACCATGTCCGATCATCACGTGAGATGGAGTAGTTTTCAATGGTGAACATCTCTATGTTGATCATATCTACTATATAATTCACGTTCGACCTTTCGGTCTCAGTGTTCCGAGGCCATATCTGCATATGCTAGGCTCGTCAAGTTTAACCCGAGTATTCTGCATGTGCAAAACTGGCTTGCACCCGTTGTATGTGAACGTAGAGCTTATCACACCCGATCATCACGTGGTGCCTCGGCACGACGAACTGTAGCAATGGTGCATACTCAGGGAGAACACTTATACCTTGAAATTTAGTGAGGGATCATCTTATAATGCTACCGCCGTACTAAGCAAAATAAGATGCATAAAAGATAAACATCACATGCAATCAAAATATGTGACATGATATGGCCATCATCATCTTGTGCCTTTGATCTTCATCTCCAAAGCACCGTCATGATCTCCATCATCACCGGCTTGACACCTTGATCTCCATCGTAGCATCGTTGTCGTCTCGCCAACTATTGCTTCTATGACTATTGCTACCACTTAGTGATAAAGTAAAGAAATTACATGGCGATTGCATTTCATACAATAAAGCGACAACCATAAGGCTCCTACCAGTTGCCGATAACTTCTACAAAACATGCCCATCTCATACAACAATTTATATCTCATCACGTCTTGACCATATCACATCACAACATGCCCTGCAAAAACAAGTTAGATGTCCTGTACTTTGTTGTTGCAAGTTTTACGTGGCTGCTATGGGCTTCTAGCAAGAACCGTTCTTACCTACGCATCAAAACCACGATAATTTTTCATCAAGTGTGCTATTTTAACCTTCAACAAGGACCGGCCGTAGTCAAACTCAATTCAACTAAAGTTGGAGAAACAGACACACGCTAGCCACCTGTGTGCGAAGCACATCAGTAGAACCAGTCTCATGAACGCGGTCATGTAATGTCGGTCCGGGCCGCTTCATCCAAAAATACCGCCGAATCAAAGTAAGACGTTGGTGGTAAGCAGTATGACTATTATCGCCCACAACTCTTTGTGTTCTACTCATAAATGATAGACCTGGCTCGGATGCCACTGTTGGGGAACGTAGTAATTCAAAAAAAAATCCTACGATCACGCAAGATCTAACTAGGAGATGCATAGCAATGAGAGGGGAGAGTGTGTCCATGTACCCTCGTAGACCGAAAGTGGAAGCGTTATGTAACACGGTTGATGTAGTTGAACGTCTTCACGATCCAACCGACCCAAGTACCGAACATACGGCACCTTCGTGTTCAGCACACGTTCAGCACGATGACGTCCCTCGAGCTCTTGATCCAGTAGAAGGATGAGGGAGAGTTTCATCAGCACGACGGTGTGATGACAGTGTTGGTGATGTGATCCGCGCAGGGCTTCGCCTAAGCACTACGATAATATGACCGAGGTGGTAAACTCTGGAGGGGGGCACCACACGCGGCTAAGAGAAATCTTGGTGTCCTTTGGGGTGCCCCCCTTCCCCGTATATAAAGGGGGGAGGAGGAGGTGGTCGGCCCAAGGGGGGCACGCCAAGGGAGGAGTCCTACTTGGACTCCTAGTCCAAGTAGGATTTGGCCCCCCTCCTTCCAACTAACAGAAAGGGGGAAGGGGAAAAGGGGAGAGGGAGAAGGAAAGGGGGCCGCGCCCCCAACCCTAGTCCAATTCGTGGGCTTGGGGGGGAGGGGTGGCGCCCCACCTCTTGTGGTAGCCTCCCTCTCTCCATTATGGCCCAATAGGCCCATTAACTTTCCCGGGGGTTCCGGTAGCCTCCCGCTACTCCGAAAAATCCTCGAACTTTATCGGAACCATTCCGGTGTCCGTATATAACCTTCCAATATACCAGTCTTTACCTCTCGACCATTTCAAGACTCCTCGTTATGTCCATGATCTCATCTGGGACTCCGAACAAAAATCGGTCATCAAAACACATAACTCATAATACAAATCGTCATCGAACGTTAAGCGTGCAGACCCTACGGGTTCGAGAACTATGTAGACATGACCGAGACACATCTCCGGTCAATAACCAATAGCAGAACCTGGATGCTCATATTGGCTCCTACTGTTGGGAAACGTAGTGATTTAAAAAAATTTCCTACGCACACACAAGATCATGGTGATGCACAGCAACGAGAGGGGAGAGTGTTGTCTACGTACCCACGCAGACCGACTGCGGAAGCGTTGACACAACATAGAGGAAGTAGTCATACGTCTTCCCGATCCGACCGATCCAAGCACCGTTACTCCGGCACCTCCGAGTTCTTTAGCACACGTACAGCTCGATGACGATCCCCGGGCTCCGATCTAGCAAAGCTTCGGGGATGAGTTCCGTCAGCACAACGGCGTGGTGACGATGATGATGTTCTACCGACGCAGGGATTCCCCTAAGCACTACAACGATATGATCGAGGTGGAATATGGTGGCAGGGGGCACCGCACACGGCTAAGGAACGATCACGTGGATCAACTTGTGTGTCCATGGGGTGCCCCTTGCCCCCGTATATAAAGGAGTGGAGGAGGGGAGGGCCGGCCCTCTCTATGGCGCGCCCTAGGGGAGTCCTACTCCCACCGGGAGTAGGATTCCCCCTTTTCCTAGTCCAACTAGGAGTCCTTCCATGTAGTAGGAGTCGGAGACAAGGAAGGGGAAGGGAGAAGGAAAGGAAGGAGGGGGCGCAGCCCCTCCCCGTAGTCCAATTCGGACTAGGCCTTGGGGGGGCGCGCGGCCTGCCCTAGGCAGCCCCTCTCTCTTTCTCGTATGGCCCAATAAGGCCCAATACTTCTCCCCCCGTATTCCCGTAACTCCCCGGTACTCCGAAAAATACCCGAATCACTCGGAACCTTTTCGATGTCCGAATGTAGTCGTCCAATATATCGATCTTTACGTCTCAACCATTTCGAGACTCCACGTCATATCCCCGATCTCATCCGGGACTCCGAACTCCTTCGGTACATCAAAACTCATAAACTCATAATATAACTGTCATCGAAACCTTAAGTGTGCGGACCCTACGGTTCGAGAACAATGTAGACATGACCGAGACACGTCTCCGGTCAATAACCAATAGCGGGACCTGGATGCCCATATTGGCTCCTACATATTCTACGAAGATCTTTATCGGTCAGACCGCATAACAACATACGTTGTTCCCTTTGTCATCGGTATGTTACTTGCCTGAGATTCGATCATCGGTATCCAATACCTAGTTCAATCTCGTTACCGGCAAGTCTCTTTACTTGTTCCGTAATACATCATTCTGCAACTAACTCATTAGTTGCAATGCTTGCAAGGCTTAAGTGATGTGCATTACCGAGAGGGCCCAGAGATACCTCTCCGACATTCGGAGTGACAAATCCTAATCTCGAAATAAGCCAACCCAACATGTACCTTTGGAGACACCTGTAGAGCTCCTTTATAATCACCCAGTTACGTTGTGACGTTTGGTAGCACACAAAGTGTTCCTCCGGCAAACGGGAGTTGCATAATCTCATAGTCATAGGAACATGTATAAGTCATGAAGAAAGCAATAGCAACATACTAAACGATCGGGTGCTAAGCTAATGGAATCGGTCATGTCAATCAGATCATTCAACTAATGATGTGATCCCGTTAATCAAATAACAACTCTTTGTCCATGGTTAGGAAACATAACCATCTTTGATTAATGAGCTAGTCAAGTAGAGGCATACTAGTGACACTCTGTTTGTCTATGTATTCACGCGTGTATTATGTTTCCGGTTAATACAATTCTAGCATGAATAATAAACATTTATCATGATATAAGGAAATAAACAATAACTTTATTATTGCCTCTAGGGCATATTTCCTTCAGTCTCCCACTTGCACTAGAGTCAATAATCTAGATCACATCACCATGTGATTTAACATCAATAGTTCACATCTTTATGTGATTGGTTCACATCTCCATGTGACTAACACCCAAAGGGTTTACTAGATTCAATAATCTAGTTCACATCGCTATGTGATTAAGACCCAAAAAGTGATCATGTTTTGCTTTTGAGAGAAGTTTAGTCAACGGGTCTGCCACATTCAGATCCGCGTGTATTTTGCAAATTTCTATGTCAACAATGCTCTGCATGGAGCTACGCTAGCTAATTGCTCCCACTTTCAATATGTATCCAGATTGAGACTTAGAGTCATCTGGATCAGTGTCAAAACTTGCATCGACGTAACCCTTTACGGCGAACCTTTTTGTCACCTCCATAATCGAGAAACATATCCTTATTCCACTAAGGATAATTTTGACCGCTGTCCAGTGATCTACTCCTAGATCATTATTTTACTCCCTTGCCAAAAGCAGTGTAGGGTATACAATAGATCTGGTACATAGCATGGCATACTTTATAGAACCTATGGCTGAGGCATAGGGAATGACTTTCATTCTCTTTCTATCTTCTGCCGTGGTCGGGCTTTGAGTCTTACTCAACTTCACACCTTGTAACACAGGCAAGAACTCTTTCTTTGACTGCTCCATTTTTGAACTACTTCAAAATCTTGTCAAGGTATGTACTCATTGAAAAACCTTATCAAGCGTCTTGATCTATTTCTATAGATCTTGGAGCTCAATATGTAAGCAGCTTCACCGAAGTCTTTCTTTGAAAAACTCCTTTCAAACACTCCTTTATGCTTTACAGAATAATTTTACATTATTTCCGATCAACAATATGTCATTCACATATACTTATCAGTAATGCCGTAGTGCTCCCACTCACTTTTCTTGTAAATATAGGCTTCACCGTAAGTCTGTATAAAACTATATGCTTTGATCAACTCATCAAAGCGTATATTCCAACTCCGAGATGCTTGCACCAGTCCACAGATGGATCGCTGGAGCTTGCACATTTTGTTAGCACCTTTCGGATTGACAAAACCTTCTAGTTGCATCGTATACAACTCTTCTTTAATAAATCCATGAAGGAATTCAGTTTTGTTTATCCATTTGCCAGATTTCATAAAATGCAGCAATTGCTAACATGATTCGGACAGACTTAAGCATAGATACGAGTGAGAATCTCTCATCGTAGTCAACACCTTGAACTTGTCGAAAACCTTTTGCGACAATTCTTGCTTTGTAGATAGTAACACTACTATCAGCGTCCGTCTTCCTCTTGAAGATCCATTTATTTTCTATGGCTTGCCGATCATCGGGCAAATCCATCAAAGTCCATACTTTGTTCTCATACATGGATCATATTTTAGATTTCATGGCCTCAAACCATTTCGCGGAATCTGGGCTCATCATCGCTTCCTCATAGTTCGTAAGTTCGTCATGGTCTAGTAACATGACTTCCAGAACAGGATTACCGTACCACTCTGGTGCGGATCTCACTCTGGTTTACCTACGAGATTCGGTAGTAACTTGATCTGAAGTTACATGATCATCATCATTAGCTTCCTCACTAATTGGTGTAGTAGTCACAGGAACAGATTTCTGTGATGAACTATTTTCCAATAAGGGAGAAGGTGCAATTACCTTATGAAGTTTTCTACTTTCCTCCCACTCACTTCTTTCGAGAGAAACTCCTTCTCTAGAAAGGATCCATTCTTAGCAACGAATGTCTTGCCTTCGGATCTGTGATAGAAGGTGTACCCAACTGTCTCCTTTGGGTATCCTATGAAGACATATTTCTCCGATTTGAGTTTGAGCTTATCGAGATGAAACTTTTTCACATAAGCATCGCAACTCCAAACTTTAAGAAACGACAGCTTAGGTTTCTTGCCAAACCATAGTTTCACACGGTGTTGTCTCAACGGATTTAGATGGTGCCCTATTTAACATGAATGCAGCTGTCTCTAATGCATAACCCCAAAACGATAGTGGTAGATCGGTAAGAGACATCATAGATCGCACTATATCTAATAAAGTACGGTTATGACGTTCGGACACACCATTACACTATGGTGTTCCAGGTGGCGTGAGTAGTGAAACTATTTCACATTGTTTTAATTGAAGACCAAACTCGTAACTCAAATATTTGTCTCCGCGATCAGATCGTAGAAACCTTATTTTTCTTGTTACGATGATTTTCCACTTCACTCTGAAATTCTTCGAACTTTTCAAATGTTTCAGACTTATGTTTCATCAAGCAGATATACCCATATCTGCTCAAATCATATGTGAAGGCCAGAAAATAACGATACCCGCCGCGAGCTTCAACACTCATCGAATCGCATACATCAGTATGTATTATTTCCAATAAGTCAGTTGCTCGCTCCATTGTTCCGGAGAACGGAGTCTTTAGTCATCTTGCCCATAAGGCATGGTTCGCAAGCACCAAGTGATTCATAATCAAGTGATTCCAAAATCCCATCAGCATGGAGTTTCTTCATGCGCTTTACACCAATATGACCTAAACGGCAGTGCCACAAATAAGTTGCACTATCATTATTAACTTCGCATCTTTTGGTTTCAATATTATGTATATGTGTATCACTACGATCGAGATCCAATGAACTATTTTCATTGGGTGTGTAACCATATAAGGTTTTATTCATGTAAACAGAACAACAATTTATTCTTTTACTTAAATGAATAACCGTATTACAATAAACATGATCAAATCATATTCATGCTCAACGCAAACACCAAATAATACTTATTTAGGTTCAACACTAATCCCGAAAGTATAGGGAGTGTGCGATGATGATCATATCAATCTTGGAACCACTTCCAACACACATTGTCACTACACCCTTAACTAGTCTCTGTTCATTCTGCAACTCCTGTTTCGAGTTACTACTCTTAGCAACTGATCCAGTATCAAATACTGAGGGGTTGCTATAAACACTAGTAAAGTACACATCAATAACATGTATATCAAATATACTTTTGTTCACTTTGCCATCCTTCTTATCCGCCAAATACTTGGGGCAGTTCTGCTTCCAGTGACCAGTCCCTTTGCAGTAGAAGCACTTAGTCTCAGGCTTAGGACCAGACTTGGGCTTCTTCACATGAGCAGCAACTTGCTTGCTGGTTTTCTTGAAGTTCCCCTTTTTCCCTTTGCCCTTTTCTTGAAACTAGTGATCTTGTCAACCATCAACACTTGATGCTCTTTCTTGATTTCCACCTTCATCTATTTCATCTTCATGAAAAGCTCGGGATTCGTTTTCGTCATCCCTTGCATACTATAGTTCATCACGAAGTTCTACTAACTTGGTGATGGTGACTAGAGAATTCTGTCAATCACTATCTTATCTGGAAGATTAACTCCCACTTGTTTCAAGCGATTGTAGTACCCAGACAATCTGAGCACATGCTCACTAGTTGAGCGATTCTCCTCCATCTTTTAGCTATAGAACTTGTTGGAGACTTCATATCTCTCAACTTGGGTATTTGCTTGAAATATTAACTTCAATACCTGGAACATCTCATATGGTCCATGACGTTCAAAACGTTTTTGAATTCCCGATTCTAAGCCGTTAAGCATGGTGCACTAAACTATCAAGTAGTCATCATATTGAGCTAGCCAAACGTTTCATAACGTCTGCATCTGCTCCTGCAATAGGTCTGTCACCTAGCGGTGCATCAAGGACATAATTTTTCTGTGCAGCAATGAGGATAAACCTCAGATCACGGATCCAATCCGTATCATTGCTATTAACATCTTTCAACACAATTTTCTCTAGGAACATATAAACACAGGGAAGCAACAACGCGAGCTATTGATCTACAACATAATTTGCAAAATACTATCAGGACTAAGTTCATGATAAATTTAAGTTCAATTTAATCATATTACTTAAGAACTCCCACTTAGATAGATATCCCTCTAATCCTCTAAGTGATCACGTGATCCAAATCAACTAAACCATGTCCGATCATCACGTGAGATGGAGCAGTTTCATTGGTGAACATCATTATGTTGATCATATCTACTATATGATTCACGCTTGACCTTTCGGTCTCCGTGTTCCGAGGCCATATCTGTATATGCTTGGCTCGTCAAGTATAACCTGAGTATTCCGCGTGTGCAACTGTTTTGCACCCGTTGTATTTGAACGTCGAGCCTATCACACCCGATCATCACGTGGTGTCTCAGCACGAAGAACTTTCGCAATGGTACATACTCAGGGAGAACACTTCTTGATAATTAGTGAGAGATCATCTTATAATGCTACCGTCAATCAAAGCAAGATAAGATGCATAAAAGATAAACATCACATGCAATCAATATAAGTGATATGATATGGCCATCATCATCTTGTGCCTGTGATCTCCATCTCCGAAGCACCGTCATGATCACCATCGTCACCGGCGCGACACCTTGATCTCCATCATAGCATCGTTGTCGTCTCACCAATCTTATGCTTCCACGACTATCGCTACCGCTTAGTGATAAAGTAAAGCATTACATCGCGATTGCATTGCATACAATAAAGCGACAACCATATGGCTCCTGCCAGTTGCCGATAACTTGGTTACAAAACATGATCATCTCATACAATAAAATTCATCATCATGCCTTGACCATATCACATCACAACATGCCCTGCAAAACAAGTTAGACGTCCTCTACTTTGTTGTTGCAAGTTTTACGTGGCTGCTACGGGCTTAAGCAAGAACCAATCTCACCTACGCATCAAAACCACAACGATAGTTTGTCAAATAGACTCCGTTTTAACCTTCGCAAGGACCGGGCGTAGCCACACTCGGTTTTACTAAAGTTGAAGAGACAGTCGCCCGCAAGCCACCTATGTGCAAAGCACGTCGGGGGAACCGGTCTCGCGTAAGCGTACGCGTAATGTTGGTCCGGGTCGTCTCGTCAAACAATACCGTCGAACCAAAGTATGACATGCTGGTAGGCAGTATGACTTATATCGCCTACAACTCACTTGTGTTCTACTCATGCATATAACATCAAACCATAAAACCTAGGCTCGGATGCCACTGTTGGGGAACGTAGTGATTTCAAAAAATTTCCTACGCACACGCAAGATCATGGTGATGCACATCAACGAGAGGGGAGAGTGTTGTCTACGTACCCACGCAGACCGACTGCGGAAGCGTTGACACAACATAGAGGAAGTAGTCGTACGTCTTCCCGATCCGACCGATCCAAGCACCGTTACTCCGGCACCTCCGAGTTCTTTAGCACACGTACAGCTCGATGACGATCCCCGGGCTCCGATCCAGCAAAGCTTCGGGGATGAGTTCCGTCAGCACAACGGCGTGGTGACGATGGTGATGTTCTACCGACGTAGGGCTTTGCCTAAGCACTACAACAATATGATCGAGGTGGAATATGGTGGCAGGGGGCACCGCACACGGCTAAGGAACGATCACGTGGATCAACTTGTGTGTCCACGGGGTGCCCCCTGCCCCCGTATATAATGGAGTGGAGGAGGGGAGGGCCGGCCCTCTCTATGGCGCGCCCTAGGGGAATCCTACTCCCGGTGGGAGTAGGATTCCCCCTTTTCCTAGTCCAACTAGGAGTCCTTCCATGTAGTAGGAGTCGGAGACAAGGAAGGGGGAGGGAGAAGGGAAGGAAGGAGGGGGCGCAGCCCCTCCCCCTAGTACAATTCGGACTAGGCCTTAGGGGGCGCGTGGCCTGCCCTAGGCAGCCCCTCTCTCTTTCCCGTATGGCCCAATAAGGCCCAATACTTCTCCCCCCGTATTCCCGTAACTCCCCGGTACTCCGAAAAATACCCCAATCACTCGGAACCTTTCCGATGTCCGAATGTAGTCATCCAATATATCGATCTTTACGTCTCGACCATTTCGAGACTCCTCGTCATATCCCCGATCTCATCCGGGACTCCGAACTCCTTCGGTACATCAAAACTCATAAACTCATAATATAACTGTCATCGAAACCTTAAGTGTGCGGACCCTACGGTTCGAGAACAATGTAGACATGACCGAGACACGTCTCCGGTCAATAACCAATAGCGGGACCTGGATGCCCATATTGGCTCCTACATATTCTACGAAGATCTTTATCGGTCAGACCGCATAACAACATACGTTGTTCCCTTTGTCATCGGTATGTTACTTGCCTGAGATTCGATCATCGGTATCCAATACCTAGTTCAATCTCGTTACCGGCAAGTCTCTTTACTCGTTCCGTAATACATCATTCTGCAACTAACTCATTAGTTGCAATGCTTGCAAGGCTTAAGTGATGTGTATTACCGAGAGGGCCCAGAGATACCTCTCCGACATTCGGAGTGACAAATCCTAATCTCGAAATAAGCCAACCCAACATGTACCTTTGGAGACACCTGTAGAGCTCCTTTATAATCACCCAGTTACGTTGTGACGTTTGGTAGCACACAAAGTGTTCCTCCGGCAAACGGGAGTTGCATAATCTCATAGTCATAGGAACATGTATAAGTCATGAAGAAAGCAATAGCAACATACTAAACGATCGGGTGCTAAGCTAATGGAATGGGTCATGTCAATCAGATCATTCAACTAATGATGTGATCCCGTTAATCAAATAACAACTCTTTGTCCATGGTTAGGAAACATAACCATCTTTGATTAACGAGCTAGTCCGGTAGAGGCATACTAGTGACACTCTGTTTGTCTATGTATTCACACGTGTATTATGTTTCCGGTTAATACAATTCTAGCATGAATAATAAACATTTATCATGATATAAGGAAATAAACAATAACTTTATTATTGCCTCTAGGGCATATTTCCTTCACCTACATATTCTACGAAGATCTTTATCGGTCAAACCGCATAACTACATACGGTTTTTTTTGACTAGTGAAAACAGCAGGAGAGCCTCCTACTGTTGCTTTTTCCTTTATTACTTTAAGATGTTAACCATTGGTTAACATTACAGATAGGTCTTGATTTACATGGCTTTAACAAGAATTCAGAAGGTATGCAACTAGCCTATATAAACCAGGTGTCACAGAGACAAAGAGTTTGCAAATGTTTCCAAAAAAGTTAAACTTTGAGGGTTGATCCGATAGCCCAGGATCACAAAATCTTCCTTGAGCTTCCTCAGCCACTCAGCATGCGTGGCCACCTCTCCATCAAAGATTTCTCTATTGCGTTGCTTCCAAATATTCCAGGACGTTAATATAGTTATCTCTTTGAACAAAGGTCCTCGCCACCTCGCTCTAGCTCTCTCATATATGTGTTGTATGTCTGGATCATTTTCCCAATCAATGCCCACGACATCCCAGCACTTGGCTGCAAAAGAACATTCATAAAATAGATGTGCATTTGTTTCTACAACTCCCCTGTTGCACATTGGGAAATTATGATCTCCTCCAATATTAAAGTGTCTTCTCAGCAGCAGATCTCTTGTATTTACCATGTCATTTAACATCAACCATGCAAACACTTTATGTCTCATGATACATTTCGTCTTCCAAATGGAGGTGATGCATTGGGGAGCCAACATATTCCTGAATATGTACTTGTAAAACTTCTTCGGTTTAAAATCAACATCACCCCAGCAAAGGATCCACTCATCAGTCCCCATAGCTTCCAGGGTTATTCCCTCCATGATCTCTTGCAGATTATCCAGTTCAGTTCTGGCTTCCATTGATAGAGGAAGCATAAAATTGTCCGCATGATCATTGTTGTTGTAGTACTGTGCCAACGAGATGTATTCATCGTAAGCAAATGAGAAAAGATGATCATGCGAGTCCATCAGGGGTCTTTTGTTTATCCAAACATACGTTATTCCCTTTGTCTACGTTATTCCCTTTGTCATCGGTATGTTACTTGCCCGAGATTCGATCGTCGGTATCCTCATACCTAGTTCAATCTCGTTACCGGCAAGTCTTTTTACTTGTTCCGTAATGCATCATCCCGTAACTAACTCATTAGTCACATTGCTTGCAAGGCTTATAGTGATGTGCATTACCGAGAGGGCCCAGAGAGACCTCTCCGATACTCGAGCAACAAATCCTAATATTGATCTATGCCAACTCAACAAACACCTTCGGAGACACCTGTAGAGCATCTTTATAATCACCCAGTTACGTTGTGATGTTTGATAGCACACAAGGTGTTCCTCGGTATTCGGGAGTTGCATAATCTCATAGTCAAAGGAATATGTATAAGTCATGAAGAAAGCAATAGCAATAAAACTAAACGATCATTTATGCTAAGCTAACGGATGGGACTTGTCCATCACATCATTCTTTAATGATGTGATCCCGTTATCAAATGACAGCACACGTCCATGGTCAGGAAACTTAACCATCTTTGATTAGCGAGCTAGTCAAGTAGAGGCATACTAGGGACACTCTATTTTGTCTCTGTATTGACACATGTACTAAGTTTCCGGTTAATACAATTCTAGCATGAATAATAAACATTTATCATGATATAAGGAAATATAAATAACAACTTTATTATTGCCTCTAGGGCATATTTCCTTCAGTGAGCTCCTTGTTGTCCGCCTCTACCTCGCGGACAAGGGCCTCCCAATTGATGGGGTCGTTCTCATAGCCGGATCCGTCGGTTGATGCACTTCCGGTGCTCGACATTGGGAGTGGAGGGGACAAAGGAGGGGCGGGGAGGGGAATCGACCTTGAGCGAAATAGAGAGTGAGAGAGTGGAGACTAGGGTTTGGTCTAGATGGGGGTTCTGTGGGGACGAGGTGGGCTCGGTGCGTCTGGGTCGCCCCATATATGGGATGTATATTAGGAGTGTTGGTCATCCCGGACGGATAGGGCCGTATGAGGATGCCGGTTGGGTCGAAAAAACTGATCGGTCACTGTTGGGGCCACCCTCCCAGTCAAAACAGGGAGACCGCCTGTAGATGCTCTAAAAGTATCTACAATCGCACTATGCAAATATGACCCCTATATGTCCATGGACGATGTATGATCACTGATCGGGCCGCCCACTTGGTCAAAATAGGGAGACCGACTGTAGATGCTCTAAAGGTATCTACAATTGCACTGGGCAAATATGACCCCTATATGTCCGTGGAAGGCATCCAGTCACCCATCGTTTGTATGCGTTTGCAATCGCCCCCCTCATATCAAACAATCAAATTCATACACGAGCGTGCAACGTGGATCAAAACTACATAAGACATATGACATAATTCATACTGGACATATCTAACTATGACATAGCATTGGGAAGTTCAACATACATGATATCCGATTAAAAAAAATTGGCATGTTCGACATGACATATCAAACTAGGGAATAACATAGAGAAATTCATCATATATGTCATTGAACTACCAAATTTGGCATGTTCTACTAATTCATAGGACTAGAGAGACCACGGGCACCACTTCCGTGGCCCTCGTCCTCGTGGTCGCGGAAGTAGCGCTGGAAGTTGAGATAGAGGTCAAGCCAGATCTGCTTGACGTCAGAGCTGGATGTATCAAACGCGGTCTGAACATTTTCAGATCCCCCTCTTTGGGGGGAAGGCCGACGAGGGCATGAACTGCCTGAGCCTGCTCCACTGTGAGGTCACGGGCGACCTGGGCTTGTTGCTTCACCAGTATAAGGGCACGTGCATCCTCGTCGTATGTCGTTGTTGCACGGTAAGCCGTTGCCCTTTCATGACAGGCACGTCGTCTCTCGACCTCGGGCACGCGTCCGTAATGGTAGCATTGGCGCATCTGTGGACTTGGGCATTGTTGCCATTGACCTCAGATCCCGAGGCCCGCGTCGCGGGGACAAGGACCCAGCGTCAGGGATACACTGAGCCAGGGTGCCGGAATCTCCTGCTAGGGACCCACTTAGCCACACTCGCTAGCTTCGGTGATGGAGCGGACATGCGGTGTGAGCTTCTGCTAGACACACCGCCACGACTTGATCCCAACCGGAGTGGCAGCAAAGGCACCCGGCTGGTGGATCAGTGGCTGGGCGACTCACAAGATGGAGCTTTGATACCCTCAAGGGAACGACATGCCGCGACCAGGAGGGCTCTCGCCTTCTCGTTTGAGTAGGCGGTGAACTCCCAGTCGACGGATCCAGACCGACTGGACTCGGATCCACTGTTAGAGCCGGCCATGGTGGAGAGGATGGAAGGGAAGGATGGGGGAGGGGACTATACTGGAGTTGAGCGGAGCGGTTGAGAGTGAGGGCTAAGGTTTCATCTGGGGTGGGGTATATGTGGGGTTGAACTGGGTCAGCAGGTCCGACGTGGCAGACACACTCGGGGGTGTCCGGGCCACCTTATATCCGCTTCACATACAAGCTGGATATGAGAGGTGCCGAACAGTCGACATTTAGGGGGAAAGGTTGAGGGTCTGGTTGAACGGCTACTTTTGATCCAAACGATGTCTAGGATGTCTGCCCGGATGTTTAGTGCTATGTCCGCTTACACTCTCCCCTGCGTTGTTTTGGGGGCCCAAACCACACATATCGGCTCTACTAGGAAATAATCCCAGTCTAACTCTGTTCTGATGCATCCGGTTTAGCCTCGAGTGGATCTTTCCCCAATCCAAACCCCTCAAAACCACGAGGGAAAAATCAGCTTCTATCCACCCGTGGAAAAAAATCAGCTTCGTCTCTCCCCCACATGTGCGTCTCTCATCGAGGGGACTGAAGCGGCGGCGTGGGGTTGGTTAACTGAATGAGAGATAGTGGTAATGATCTCTTAGCAGTAAGGATTCAACCCCCATGGCCAGGTGCCTGATCACCAATCCGTGGAGGTTTCCACGAGGGGAACTCCTCTATAACCAAACAAGGCCTAAGAGAGAAGTTGGGTCTGATTACAAGTGCTCTAAGGGCATCTTCAACGCCGACCCATAAACCATTCGCATAGGTTTGGACTGCACTGTCCGGACCGTGGTCCAGACGTGTTTTCTTTCGCAAACTGGAGACAAACGTGAGGGGCTTGAGGACGTTCGGACAACACCAAGCCCACTTCTGACCACAGTGGCCCACCCAAACCCTCGCCCTCTCCCCTGCATGCTTCCCGCCTGAAACGGTCAACGCCGCTCCAGAGCGTTAGTGCCCGCATTCATGTCTGATCAGAGCGGACACGATCGCTCACTAGCGCCAACATTGAAGTGTGCGCCGGCCGAGAGAGTGCCGCCGACGCCGCTTCCTGGTGCAGGCGACTGCTCCACGTTCACGTGACATGATGGCTGCCCATCCGTCTGACTGTCGCCCACATTAATGACACACAATTGCCGAGGCACCTACTCCGGCGCCACCCGTCCGTCCCTCTGCCGTCCACCATTTCTATATAAACTGCTACCCCGTCCATAGCCACAGTCATACGCCATCCATCCCTCTCCTCACGACTCCCACCATGAATTCCTCCCCCGCCAAAGCTCTCTGGGACGGGCTGGCGCCGGATCGGAAGAAGGAGATGGCCGCCATTGCTGCCGGTTGGCTAGCGGCAAGCAGCCGAAGGATGAAAACGTCCCAATGGAGGACGCATCTGACGACGAGCCGGCACCACCCTCCTCGTCCGCGCCACCCTCCTCCTCCTACGTGCCACCCTCACAGGTGCATTGCACCATGTCCATCGGCAAGGCCCGTGCCCATTAAATGGACATGGTGCGTGAGGAGCGGGAGGCGCAAGTCGACGCCTCCTATAACCACCAACTCCTCCAGGAGCACCTACAAGCGGAGGAGCGGGTCTCCGCTGGCAGGGCGGTCGCACCTGACGCGGACCCGGCGGAGCAGGCTGCGATGCTCGACTTCTACCGCTCTGCCCGCGAGATCCGTCTCGCCCAGCGGGCGGTGGAACTGGCCGCCACCTACAAGGAGTGAGACGACGAGGAGCACGAGGCGGTGTTCGACGAGACCGACGACGAGGACGCCGGCTCTATCGAGGCCGCGCCCTGCCACCACGACCACGAAGCTGGCACGTCCGCGGGCGACGCCGGCAGCAAGGAAGAGTAGTGCACGGTTGGTCACCGTCGCTCGGGTCCCAAGAAGGCCAGCGCTCGGTGGGTTGAGCATCGGCGGTCGATTAGTCGCTTGGTGGCGACGTGGAGGCACAACTTCATTTTCCGAGGCTCCAGAGGCAGAGGTTATGGAGGTGAAACTGGAGAGCGCCGAGGCGGAACTGGAGTAGACAAAGCTTCAGTTCTCGGGGCTCGTGGCCGGACACGGGAAACGGGCGCCGGCGGTAGTTTAGATTAGGTATTAATTATACCTCCAGAGCCGGACGAGCACCATTTAGTTGATGTAAATGTAATGAAATCCGGCATGTTTATATGAAATCTGCCCGTGTTTACATGAATTTCATCGGGTTTGTTGCAAAGTGTTTGAAATGTATGCGGCAACGTTGGATGACGGCCTTCTGCTTGCATGTCCGTGGATTAGTCCCCCTGTCCGCAGATGGGTGCGGGAGGAAATTTGCGTGTCGCCGTTGAAGATGGCTAAAGCACGCAGCACCTAGTGTTGATGTATTTTTTTCCCTAAAAAAAGTGTTGCAGTATTTACGCACGTAATGGGTGCACCTGTGCACAAGAAAGAGCAAACCCATTGCATGGTGCTGTGCTGGCCTGATGTTGGGTGTCAAAGGGCGTTGAGGGCAGAATCCGAGGGACCACCGCCACCCTAAACAATTTGTCCTGCCACCGTGCCACGCCTATCGCTGCCGTGTGTTGTGCTGCCTTGTCAGTGACCACCGGCGGGGAATCCATTGCGATTCAATATGCGCATCTACATTTCACAAGATTTTTGCATCATGCGAGAAGATGGAGCAGAATCTTAAGTGGGATGAGAAATTTGTCCTGTAGACCACACAGACGCGGGGAGAGCATAACCTTTTTTCTTTTGGCGAAAAAAGAGAGTATAACCTTTAAGACGCTCTCACATGAGAATTCAATCTTTGTCATCATCTTCTTTTGCCCGAATATTTGCCATCAAGTGAGTAAATGTAAATTCGGCTGCCCTATAAAAGTTGCACGAATAGCAAGATTATAAAGAAATGCCCTTATGAATACTAAATTAAAAAAAACTAAAATCAACCGGCATACTCACGTATGATGTTTCACCAAGAAATGACATTCGTGGTATTCTAGGGAAAAAAATACAAAATCAAAACTGTATAGATAAACTGTTTGATAAATAGTAAGGTCTCAATTGTATTTTCTTCAATAAGAATATCAAGGGTCAATACTTCATGAAACTTCACACAGTAGTACAATGGTCAACCAAGTTTAATATCCCAAAATTTCAATTTATTTTTGTAAATTTCCTAAAAAAAATTAATTTACTATCCACCTAGGTACTTGTTCACCTTTGTATTTCGAATAGTCCATATATACTTGCTTTCTTACCTCATAATAGAAACTCCAGCAGAGTTGTCATATTCACAGCTCCATAACATATATAGAACGCGCCTCATGATGTTTAGTAAGTTGCAGAGGCTGTGCGCAAACAAAAAGTCACCATAATGCGGCCTTCATTTTCTTCTTCTTTCTACACTATTGCAATAATTAGATCAAATAATTTAATAATTCAACAAATGTTATTCAAATCATTAATACGAATACATCAAATAATCTGAATTAATAAATAATCCAAATGCAAGAAATAACCCGATCAAATCAAATAAAAAAATTCAAGTATAAATAAATAGAAATTTAAGTAATTTGAACACACAATCTCCCACCTAGCTTCCAATGATGATCCCTCCTTCATCTCATGATGAGTGGTCCGATCTTTAATCTTTCGATACACCTCAAGAAATGCTTGAATGCAGCTTGTGTGCCTGTGAGGCCTGACGATTGTTGCAATATCTTCATAGTCAATGGGCTTGACATATCCTTCTCATCCTCTATGATCATGTTGTGTAGGATCACACAATATGCCATGATATTTTTATTAAAAAAGGGCGCTTTATTACTTAAAAGGTTTAAACATTACACCCGGCCTCTGCATAACTAAAATGCACACAACCAAATAAAGTCCTCTCGCACAAACAAAAAATAAAAAGGCGGAATACAGAGAAACATGTCGAGTCCGTATAACGCCTAAAGTGGAGGTGGGTCAATCCTAAGATCACGCTACCACCCATGTTGGATAAAAGTATCCCTCGCCGTATCCTCCAATCGTGTACGCACCTCCGTAAATAGGTCCTGATACATCTCCAACGTATCTATAATTTATGAAGTATCCATGCCGTGTTTACAACAATTTTATATGCTTTTGGTATGATTTGCATGGAACTAACCAGGACTGACATTGTTTTTAGCAGAATTACCGTGGTGTTATTTTTTGTGCAGAAATGAAAGTTCTCCAAATGAGCTGAAACTTTTTGACGATTTTTTTGGAACAAAAGAGACCCCCGAAGCTTCGTGGGAGGGACAGAAGAGCCATGAGGAGGGCACAACCCACCAGGGCGCGCCTGGTGGGCCTGGCTTGCCTCGGTGGGTTGTGCTCACCTCGAGGCCCATCTTTGGGTGAAACCGACACCAAAAAATCATATAAATAGAGAAACCGCCAGAAATAACCCTAGATCAGAAGTTCCGCCGCCGCAAGGCTCTGTAGCCATCGGAAACCAATCTAGACCCCGTTCCAGCACTCTGTCGGAGGGGGAAATCATCACTGGTGACCATCTTCATCATCCCGACAGCCACCACGATGAGGATGGAGTAGTCCACCCTCGGGCTTGAGGCTTTGTACCAGTAGCTCTCTCTCTCTCTCTCGTGTTCTTGAGATGTCAGGATATTGATGTATCGCGGGCTTTGTTAATATAGTTGGATCATATGATGTTTTCCCCTCTCTATCTTGTGATAAATTGAATTTTCCCTTTGAGATTTCATTTTATCGAATTGAATACTTATATGGATTTGGGAACACTTGTATATGTCTTGCAATTGAATACTCGTGGTGACAATGGGGTATCGTATTGATTCACTTGATATATGTTTTGGCGCTCAACTTGCGGATTCCCGAGGTGACATTGGGGTAATCTATGCATAGGGGTTGATGCACGTTTTTGTCTTTGTTTCTCCGGTAGATATCTTGGGGTACTCTTTGAGGTTCTTTGTGTTGGATTGAATATTATGAAGCTGAATTTGCTTTGGTGTTATTTTAGTACGAATTCTTGGTTAGATCGATAGGAAAGAATAGCTTCGTGTTATTTTAGTACGAACTCTAGGATAGATTGATCGGAAAGAATAGCTTTGAGGCGGTTTCGTACCCTACAAACAATTCTGTCTTATGTTCTCCGCTAGATATGAACTTTAGAGTGATTCTTCGTTGCATGTTGAGGGATGGTTATATGATCCAATTATATTAGCACTATTGAAAGATTGCACTAGCGAAAGTACGGACCCTAGGCCTCATTTTCAAGCATTGCAATACCGTTTTTGTGCCCCTTTACTAATTGCTACCTTGCTGTTTTTATTTATTCAGATTATAAAAATATATTTCTACCATCCATAATACACGTTTATCACCATCTCTTCGCCGAACTAGTGCACCTATACAATTTGTCATTGTATTGGATGTGTTGGGGACACAAGAGATTTCTTGTATTTAGTTGCACGGTTGTTTGAGAGAGACCATCTTCATCCTACACCTCCCACGGATTGATAAACCTTAGGTCATCCACTTGAGGGAAAATTGCTACTGTCCTACAAAACTCTGTGCTTGGGGGCCCAACATGAGTCTACAAGAATAAAATTGCACAGTAGACATCAAGCTCTTTTCTAGCGCCGTTGTCGGGGAGGTGAGTGCTTGAAGTTATATCTTTAGATCTTGCAACTAAATCTTTTAGTGTCTTGTTTTATCACTAGTTTGGTTTATAAAAAGAAAACTAAAAAATGGAATTCAGGTTGCATCATATTGTTGATCATCTTTATAATATCTTTCTTGAAAATGATGGATCGGAAAATTGTGCTCGATTATTAGAAGAAGAAGTTAATAGAATGTCTGGCATAAAATAGTTGAATGATGAGCATGATTGCAATGTTGTTAGTATGAATTCTTTGAATATCCATGATGTTAATGATATGCAAAGCCATAAGCTTGGGGGTGCTATATTTGATGAATATGATAATTTTTAGTCCCCCAAGTTTTGATGAGAAAATTTATTATGATGATTGCACGCCTCCTATTTACGATGATTATATTTATGAAAGTGGATTTGGAGAGGTCGTGACTTTATTTAGTGATGAATCCACCATTTTGGATGAGGCTTCAATTGACTATGAGGACAAGGTTGCTATCTATGATGATTATGATGATGACATGTATGCTATATTGAATAATGATAACTATGAACCTTGTCATCTGTTGGGGGAACGTAGTAATTTCAAAAAAAATCCTACGCACACGCAAGATCATGGTGATGCACAGCAACGAGAGGGGAGAGTGTTGTCTACGTACCCACGCAGACCGACTGCGGAAGCGTTGACACAACGTAGAGGAAGTAGTCGTACGTCTTCTCGATCCGACCGATCCAAGCACCGTTACTCCGGCACCTCCGAGTTCTTAGCACATGTACAGCTCGATGACGATCCCCGGGCTCCGATCCAGCAAAGCGTCGGGGAGGAGTTCCGTCAGCACGACGGCGTGGTGACGATCTTGATGTACTACCGTCGCAGGGCTTCGCCTAAGCACTGCTACAATATAATCGAGGTGGAATATGGTGGCAGGGGGCACCGCACACTGCTAAGGAATGATCTCAATGATCAACTTGTGTGTCTAGAGGTGCCCCCTGCCTCCGTATATAAAGGAGCCAAGGGGGAGGGGGCCGCCGGCCAGGAGGAGGGCGCAGGAGGAGTCCTACTCCTAGCGGGAGTAGGACTCCCCCCCAATCCTAGTTGGACTAGGATTCCCCGAGGGGGAAAGAGAGAGAGGGGGGCCGGCCACCTCTCCTACTCCTAATAGGACTAGGGGAGGGGGGAGGCGAGCGGCCACCTTGGGCTGCCCCTTTCTCCTTTCCACTAAAGCCCATTAAGGCCCATATGACTCCCGGGGGGTTCCGGTAACCTCCCGGTACTCCGGTAAAATCCCGATTTCACCCGGAACACTTATGATATCCAAATATAGGCTTCCAGTATATCAATCTTTATGTCTCGACCATTTCGAGACTCCTCGTCATGTCCGTGGTCACATCCGGGACTCCAAACTAACTTCGGTACATCAAAATGCATAAACTCATAATAACTGTCATCGTAACGTTAAGCGTGCGGACCCTACGGTTCGTGAACAATGTAGACATGACTGAGACACATCTCCGGTCAATAACCAATAGCGGGACCTGGATGCCCATATTGGCTCCTACATATTCTACGAAGATCTTTATCGGTCATACCGCATAACAACATACATTGTTCCCTTTGTCATCGGTATGTTACTTGCCCGAGATTCGATCGTCGGTATCCAATACCTAGTTCAATCTCGTTACCAGCAAGTCTCTTTACTCGTTCCGTAATACATCATCTCGCAACTAACTCATTAGTTGCAATGCTTGCAAGGCTTATGTGATGTGCATTACCGAGAGGGCCCAGAGATACCTCTCCGACAATCGGAGTGACAAATCCTAATCTCAAAATACGCCAACCCAACATCTACCTTTGGAGACACCTGTAGAGCTCCTTTATAATCACCCAGTTACGTTGTGACGTTTGGTAGCACACAAAGTGTTCCTCCGGTAAAGGGGAGTTGCATAATCTCATACTCATAGGAACATGTATAAGTCATGAAGAAAGCAATAGCAACATACTAAATGATCGAGTGCTAAGCTAATGAAATGGGTCATGTCAATCAGATCATTCAACTAATGATGTGATCCCGTTAATCAAATAACAACTCTTTGTTCATGGTTAGGAAACATAACCATCTTTGATTAACGAGCTAGTCAAGTAGAGGCATACTAGTGACACTCTGTTTGTCTATGTATTCACACATGTATTATGTTTCCAGTTAATACAATTCTAGCATGAATAATAAACATTTATCATGATATAAGGAAATAAATAATAACTTTATTATTGCCTCTAGGGCATATTTCCTTCAGTCTCCCACTTGCACTAGAGTCAATAATCTAGTTTCACATCGCCATGTGATTTAATAGCAATAGTTCACATCACCATGTGATTAACACCCATAGTTCACATCGATATGTGATCAACACCCAAAGGGTTTACTAGAGTCAGTAATCTAGTTCACATCACTATGTGATTAACACTCAAAGAGTACTAAGGTGTGATCATGTTTTGCTTGTGAGAGAATCTTAATCAACAGGCCTGCCACATTCAGATCCGCATGTATTTTGCAAATTTCTATGTCAACAACGCTCTGCATGGAGCTACTCTAGCTAATTGCTCCCACTTTCAATATGTATCCAGATTGAGACTTAGAGTCATCTAGATTGGTGTCAAAACTTGCATTGACGTAACCCTTTACGACGAACCTTTTTGTCACCTCCATAATCGTGAAACATATCCTTATTTCACTAAGGATAATTTTGACCGTTGTCCAGTGATCTACTCCTAGATCACTATTGTACTCCCTTGCCAAAATCAGTGTAGGGTATACAATAGATCTGGTACACAGCATGGCATACTTTATAGAACCTATGGCCAAGGCATAGGGAATGACTTTCATTCTCTTTTTATCTTCTGCCGTGGTCGGGTTTTGAGTCTTACTCAATTTCACACCTTGTAACACAGGCAAGAACTCTTTCTTTGACTGTTCCATTTTGAACTACTTCAAAATCTTGTCAAGGTATGTACTCATTGAAAAAACTTATCAAGCGTCTTGATCTATCTCTATAGATCTTGATACTCAATATGTAAGCAGCTTCACCGAAGTCTTTCTTTGAAAAAACTCCTTTCAAACACTCCTTTATGCTTTACAGAATAATTCTACATTATTTCCGATCAACAATATGTCATTCACATATACTTATCAGAAATGCTATAGTGCTCCCACTCACTTTCTTGTAAATACAGGCTTTACCGCAAGTCTGTATAAAACTATATGCTTTGATCAACTCATCAAAGCGTATATTCCAACTCCGAGATGCTTGTACCAGTCCATAGATGGATTGTTGGAGCTTGCATATTTTGTTAACACCTTTAGGATCGACAAAACTTTCTAGTTGCATCGTATACAACTCTTCTTTAATAAATCCATTAAGGAATGCAGTTTTGTTTATCCATTTGCCAGATTTCATAAAATGTGGCAATTGCTAACATGATTCGAACAGACTTAAGCATAGATACGAGTGAGAAGCTCTCATCGTAGTCAACACCTTGAACTTGTCGAAAACCTTTTGCGACAATTCTAGCTTTGTAGATAGTAACACTACTATCAGCGTCCGTCTTCCTCTTGAAGATCCATTTATTTTCTATGGCTTGCCGATCATCGGGCAAATCCATCAAAGTCCATACTTTGTTCTCATACATGGATCATATCTCAGATTTCATGGCCTCAAACCATTTTGCGGAATCTGGGGTCATCATCGCTTCCTCATAGTTCGCAAGTTCGTCATGGTCTAGTAACATGACTTCCAGAACAGGATTACCGTACCACTCTGGTGCGGATCTCACTCTAGTTTACCTACGAGTTTCGGTAGTAACTTGATCTGAAGTTTCATGATCATCATCATTAGCTTCCTCACTAATTGGTGTAGGTGTCACAGAAATCGGTTTCTGTGATGTACTACTTTCCAATAAGGGAGGAGGTACAGTTACCTCATCAAGTTCTACTTTCCTCCCACTCACTTCTTTCGAGAGAAACTCCTTCTCCAGAAAGTTTCCGAATTTAGCAAGAAAAGTCTTGCCTTCGGATCTGTGATAGAAGGTGTACTCAACAGTAACTTTTGGGTATCCTATGAAGACATATTTTTCCGATTTGGGTTTGAGCTTATCAGGACGAAACTTTTTCACATAAGCATCACAACCCCAAACTTTTTAAGAAACGACAACTTTGGTTTCTTGCTAAACCATAGTTCATATAGTGTCGTCTCAACGGATTTAGATGGTGCCCTATTTAACGTGAATGCAGCTGTCTCTAATGCATAACCCCAAAACGATAGTGGTTAATCGGCAAGAGACATCATAGATTGCACCATATCTAATAAAGTACGGTTACGATGTTCGGACACACCATTACACTGTGGTGTTCCAGGTGGCGTGAGTAGTGAAACTATTTCACATTGTTTTAACTGAAGGCCAAACTCGTAACTCAAATATTTTACCTCTGCAATCATATCGTAGAAACTTTTATTTTCTTGTTACGATGATTCTCCACTTCACTCTGAAATTCTTTGAACTTTTCAAATGTTTCAGACTTGTGTTTCATCAAGTAGATATACCCATATCTGCTCAAATCATCTGTGAAGGTCAGACAATAATGATACTTGCCACGAGCCTCAACACTCATCGGATCGCATACATCAGTATGTATTATTTCCAATAAGTTAGTTGCTTGCTCTATTGTTCCGGAGAACGGAGTCTTAGTCATCCTGCCCATGAGGCATGGTTCGCAAGCATCAAGTGATTCATAATCAAGTGATTCAAAAAGCCCATCAGCATGGAGTTTCTTCATGCGCTTTACACCAATATGACCTAAACGGAAGTGCCACAAATAAGTTGCACTTATCATTATTAACTTTGCATCTTTTGGTTTCAATATTATGAATATGTGTATCACTACGATCGAGATCCAATGAACCATTTTCATTGGGTGTGTAACCACATAAGATTTTATTCATGTAAACAGAACAACAATTGTTCTCTAACTTAAATGAATAACCGTATTGTAATAAACATGATCAAATCATATTCATGCTCAACGCAAACACCGAATAACACTTATTTAGTTTCAACACTAATCCCGAAAGTATAGGGAGAGTGCGATGATGATCATATCAATCTTGGAACTACGTCCAACACACATCGTCACCTCGACTTTTACTAGTTTCTGTTTATTCAGCAACTCCCGTTTTGAGTTACTACTCTTAGCAACTGAACCAGTATCAAATACTGAGGGGTTGCTATAAACACTAGTAAAGTACACATCAATAACATGTATATCAAATATACTTATGTTCACTTTGCCATCCTTCTTATCCGCCAATCACTTGGGGTAGTTCCGCTTTCAGTGACCAGTCCCTTTGCAGTAGAAGCACTTAGTCTCAGGCTTAGGACTAGACTTGGGCTTCTTCACTTGAGCAGCAACTTGCTTGCCGTTCTTCTTGAAGTTCCCCTTCTTCCCTTTGCCCTTTTCTTGAAACTAGTGATCTTGTCAACCATCAACACTTGATGTTTTTCTTGATTTCTACCTTCGTTGATTTCAGCATCACGAAGGGCTTGGGAGTTGTTTCCGTTATCCCTTGCATATTATAGTTCATCACGAAGTTCTACTAACTTGGTGATGGTGACTAGAGAATTCTGTCAATCACTATCTTATCTGGAAGATTAACTCCCACTTGATTCAAGCGATTGTAGTACCCAGACAATCTGAGCACATGCTCACTAGTTGAGCGATTCTCCTCCATCTTTTAGCTATAGAACTTGTTGGAGACTTCATATCTCTCAACTCGGGTATTTGCTTGAAATATTAACTTCAATACCTGGAACATCTCATATGGTCCATGACGTTCAAAACGTCTTTGAAGTCCCGATTCTAAGTCGTTAAGCATGGTGCACTAAACTATCAAGTAGTCATCATATTGAGCTAGCCAAACGTTTCATAACGTCTGCATCTGCTCCTGCAATAGGTCTGTCACCTAGCGGTGCATCAAGGACACAATTTTTCTGTGCAACAATGAGGATAAACTTCAGATCACGGATCCAATCCGCATCATTGCTACTAGCATCTTTCAACACAATTTTCTCTAGGAACATATCAAAATAAACACAGGGAAGCAACAACGCGAGCTATTGATCTACAACATAATTTTGCAAAATACTACCAGGACTAAGTTCATGATAAATTTAAGTTCAAGTTAATCATATTACTTAAGAACTCCCACTTAGATAGACATCCCTCTAATCCTCTAAGTGATCACGTGATCCAAATCAACTAAACCATGTCCGATCATCACGTGAGATGGAGTAGTTTTATTGGTGAACATCACTATGTTGATCATATCCACTATATGATTCACGCTCGACCTTTCAGTCTCCGTCTTCCGAGGCCATATCTGTATAAGCTTGGCTCGTCAAGTATAACCTGAGTATTCCGCGTGTGCAACTGTTTTGCACCCATTGTATTTGGACGTAGAGCCTATCACACCCGATCATCACGTGGTGTCTCAGCACGAAGAACATTAGCAACGGTGCATACTCAGGGAGAACACTTCTTGATAATTAGTGAGAGATCATCTTATAATGCTACCGTCAATCAAAGCAAGATAAGATGCATAAAAAGATAAACATCACATGCAATCAATATAAGTGATATGATATGGCCATCATCATCTTGTGCTTGCGATCTCCATCTCCGAAGCACCGTCATGATCACCATCGTCACCGGCGCGACACCTTGATCTCCATCGTAGCATCGTTGTCGTCTCGCCAATCTTATGCTTCCACGACTATCGCTACCGCTTAGTGATAAAGTAAAGCATTACATCGCGATTGCATTGCATACAATAAAGCGACAACCATATGGCTCCTGCCAGTTGCCGATAACTCGGTTACAAAACATGATCATCTCATACAATAAATTCATCATCATGCCTTGACCATATCACATCACAACATGCCCTGCAAAAACAAGTTAGACGTCCTCTACTTTGTTGTTGCAAGTTTTACGTGGCTGGTACGGGCTTAAGCAAGAACCAATCTCACCTATGCATCAAAACCACAACGATAGTTTGTCAAATAGACTCCGTTTTAACCTTCGCAAGGACCAGGCGTAGCCACACTCGGTTCAACAAAAGTTGGAGAGACAGTCGCCCGCAAGCCACCTATGTGCAAAGCACGTCGGGGGAACTGGTCTCGCATAAGCGTACGCGTAATGTTGGTCCGGGTCGTCTCGTCCAACAATACCGCCGAACCAAAGTATGACATGCTCGTAGGCAGTATGACTTATATTGCTCACAACTCACTTGTGTTCTACTCGTGCATATAACATCAAACCATAAAACCTAGGCTCTGATACCACTGTTGGGGAACGTAGTAATTTCAAAAAAAATCCTACGCACATGCAAGATCATGGTGATGCACAGCAACAAGAGGGAGAGTGTTGTCTACGTACCCATGCAGACCGACTGCGGAAGCGTTGACACAACGTAGAGGAAGTAGTCGTACGTCTTCCCGATCCGACCGATCCAAGCACCATTACTTCGGCACCTCCGAGTTCTTAGCACACGTACAGCTCGATGACGATCCCCGGGCTCCGATCCAGCAAAGCGTCGGGGAGGAGTTCCGTCAGCACGACGGCGTGGTGATGATCTTGATGTACTACCGTCGCAGGGCTTCGCCTAAGCACTGCTACAATATAATCGAGGTGGAATATGGTGGCAGGGGGCATCGCACACGGCTAAGGAACGATCTCAATGATCAACTTGTGTGTCTAGAGGTGCCCCCTGCCTCCGTATATAAAGGAGCCAAGGGGGAGGGGGCCGCCGGCCAGGAGGAGGGCGTAGGAGGAGTCCTACTCCTACCGGGAGTAGGACTCCCCCCCCCAATCCTAGTTGGACTAGGATTCCCCGAGGGGGAAAGAGAGAGAGAGGGGGGCCGGCCACCTCTCCTAGTCCTAATAGGACTAGGGGAGGGGGGAGGCACGCGGCCACCTTGGGCTGCTCCTTTCCACTAAAGCCCATTAAGGCCCATATGGCTCCCGGGGGGTTCCGGTAACCTCCCGGTACTCCGGTAAAATCCCGATTTCACCCGAAACACTTCCGATATCCAAATATAGGCTTCCAATATATCAATCTTTATGTCTCGACCATTTCGAGACTCCTCGTCATGTCCGTGATCACATCCAGGACTCCAAACTAACTTCAGTACATCAAAATGCATAAACTCATAATAACTGTCATCGTAACGTTAAGCGTGCGGACCCTACAGTTCGAGAACAATGTAGACATGACTGAGACACATCTCCGGTCAATAACCAATAGCGGGACTTGGATGCCCATATTGGCTCCTACATATTCTACGAAGATCTTTATCGGTTAGAGCGCATAACAACATACGTTGTTCCCTTTGTCATCGGTATGTTACTTGCCCGAGATTCGATCGTCGGTATCCAATACCTAGTTCAATCTCGTTACCGGCAAGTCTCTTTACTCGTTTCGTAATACATCATCTCGCAACTAACTCATTAGTTGCAATGCTTGCAAGGCTTATGTGATGTGCATTACCGAGAGGGCCCAGAGATACCTCTCCGACAATCGGAGTGGCAAATCCTAATCTCGAAATACGCCAACCCAACATCTACCTTTGGAGACACCTGTAGAGCTCCTTTATAATCACCCAGTTACGTTGTGACGTTTGGTAGCACACAAAGTGTTCCTCCAGTAAACGGGAGTTGCATAATCTCATAGTCATAGGAACATGTATAAGTCATGAAGAAAGCAATAGCAACATACTAAACGATCGGGTGCTAAGCTAATGAAATGGGTCATGTCAATCAGATCATTCAACTAATGATGTGATCCCATTAATCAAACAACAACTCTTTGTTCATGGTTAGGAAACATAACCATCTTTGATTAACGAGCTAGTCAAGTAGAGGCATACTAGTGACACTCTGTTTGTCTATGTATTCACACATGTATTATGTTTCCGGTTAATACAATTCTAGCATGAATAATAAACATTTATCATGATATAAGGAAATAAATAATAACTTTATTATTGCCTCTAGGGCATATTTCCTTCATCATCATGGTCTTAATTTTCAATCACATGAGAGTTATTTTGTTGAGTTTGCTCCCACAATTATTGATGAGAATAAATTTGCTTATGTGGAGAGTAATAAAATTTATATGCTTGTGAATCATGAAAAGAATGCTTTATGTGATAGCTATATTGTTGAATTCATTCATGATGCTACTGAAAATTATTATGAGAGAGGAACATATGCTTGTAGGTATTGCAATAATATCAAGTTTCCTCTCTATGTGTTAAAAATCTTGAAGTTTTGCTTGTTTTGCCTTCCTATGCTAGTCGATTCTTGTTCCCATAAATTGTTTGCTCACAAAATATCTATGCATAGGAAGTGGGTTAGACTTAAATGTGCTTGTCATGTGCTTCATGATGCTCTCTTTATGTTTCAATTCTTATCTTTTATGCGAGCATCATTGAAATCGTCATGCGTAGCTAAAAAGCATTAAAGAAAAGCGCTTGTTGGGAGATAAACCAACACTTCTACATACTGTTTTTGTGTGTTCACATGATCAGGCTACTGTAGTAATCATGTTTTATTGCTTTCGTTTCAATAAAGTGCCAAGTAAAATCTTTGGGATGGTCTATCGTGATAGTTGATTTGATCTTGCTGAAAAACAGAAACTTTTGCGCTCGGGAGAACAATTCTAATTTTTAACAGTAGCATGATAAAAAGCTGATTATTTTTGCATAAGATTAATAGATAAATTACCCAGGTTTTCCTATTTTTTCAGAATTTTTGGAGTAGGTGAAGTATGGTTGGAGTACAGATTAGTACAGACTGTTCTATTTTTGACAGATTCTGTTTTCAATGCATAGTTTGCTTGTTTTCTAGTTTCCATGGCTTATATTGCTCATTATAAATTGTGGAAATGATATGGTACAACAGGCGTTGTGTGAGAACAATTATGAATCTTATCTTTGACAGTACCAAAGTGAAATGCCTTGCTCTTTATCATAGTAACCTATCTCACGAAGTTCCGTTAAGTTTTGTGTGATTGAAGTTTTTAAGTTTTGGGTGAGATGTCGATACGAGGAGAATAAGGAGTGACAAGACCCTAAGATTGGGCATGCCCAAGGCACCCCAAGTTAATTTCTAAGGAAGATCCAAGCAACTAAGCTTGGGGATGCCCCGGAAGGCATCCCCTTTTTCGTCTCCAACATTATTGGTAACCTCACTTGGAGCTATGTTTTCATTCGTCACATGATATGTTACTTGGAGTGTCATTTTATTTTGTTAGAATTTGCTTGATATTATTTGGAATAATGTTTTGCATCTTTTATTTCAATAAAAGTGGCAATGATAGCCTCTGCCATGCTTATTTTGCAAGTATACATGTTGCTGTTTGAAAACAGAAAGTTTACCACTGTTGCAAAATTTCCCTAGAAAATTCAGAATGTGATAAAATGTTGAAACTTTTTGCAAAATGAGATCTGATAATTTTTTACAGTGTGGTATTTTTTAAATATTTTTTGGAGTTTAAGAAGTATTGATACTCTTGCATTCTTTACAGACTGTACTAGTTTGGCAGATTGCTGTTATGTTTGCATTGTTTGCATATGTTTGCTTGTTTAATGATTCTATTTGAGGATAGGAGTATTAAATACGCAGAGTCATTTAGTATGGAATGTTGAATAATAATTTTAGTGATTTTCTACAGTAGAGAATGATAAGGGTTTTGCATTGGTTTATACTAACTTATCTCACGAGTTCTTGTTAAGTTTTGTGTGGATGAGGTTTTTAAGATTTAGGGAAACCGTGCTATAAAAGAAATTAATGAGACACAAAATCTCAAGCTTGGCGATGCCCAAGGCACCCCAAGATAATATTTCAAGAAGTCTCAAGCATCTAAGCTTCGGGATGCCCCGGTAGGCATCCCACCTTTCTTCTTCAACAATTATCAGTTAGTATCGGTTGAACCTAAGTTTTTGCTTCTTCACATGATGTGTGCTATTCTTGGAATTGCATTTTGTTTTGTTTTTGCTTGTTTTTTTAATAAAATACTTAGATCTGAAAGTTTTTAAATAAAATAGAGTCCTCAAATAGTTGCCATGGAGGCTAGGTAAGCGGCACTCACATCCCGTCAACGAAGCTCTTTTCCATGGAATTGCTCTAGTGCTTCACTTATATCTTTTTGAGCAAGGTGTGCTTTGGTATTTTTGAAGAAATTCTCTCTTGCTTCACTTAAATTAATTTGAGAGAAATAAATATTATGCTCATGGTCTTCACTTATATTTGTTTGAGCTTATCAAAAGCAACACATGAAAATTAGTCCCAAAGTGATAGATATCCAAGAAGGATATAATAAAAACTTTCATGAAGATCATTGGACAAAATAAACTTGATTCCTCATAATAGTTTTGAGATATGATGATGTGACATGTGAGTCATGTTGATGAGTAATTATGCTTTAGTAAGAATATTGGTGTTAAGGTTTGTGATTCCCTGTGCGAGCACACGAAAGTCAATCATGCAATGAAATTACATCCTACTTGTGGTGCACTATTCGGTGTTAATTATGCTCAATGCTCGCTTATGAGATTATTCGTTTCTTGGTTGGTCGCTTCTCAATAATTTGCTAGCCTTCATTTTGCACTAAGTATGATCACTACTTGTGCATCTAAAATCCTTTAAACCAGTTTTGCCACATGAGTCCACTATACCTACCTATATGCGGTATTCTTTTGCCGTTCTAACAAATTTATATGTGCCATCTCTAATTTTCAAAATAAATTTCTCTTTTGTGTGCTCGTACCGCTCGCGAGGCGGTGAGGGGTGGCCAATATTTTCCATGCTAGATGTGTTATTCTCACAATGAGTGTTTATTCACTTATCATTGCACGAGAGTAAGGCAAAGGTATTAGGGATGCCAAATCCCGAAATGAAAAATGAATTTACTTTATGTTGTCAAATAATAAATTCCTTAGAAAGTGTTGGTATGGAGGGCACCCGTGGATACGGTTAGCCATGGAAAGTGAAAGTATGGTGGAAAAGGAATAAACTTTATTTTCTGTTTGGGAACCGCCTATGATATATCTAGCATGGAAAGTGTTGGGAGCTCTAAGTCGTTTTTGTTGGTGGGAAAAGTATGCCTCTCAAAATGTTTTTTTATCTCTCAATTTTCGCTCTGAGCTCTGGCACCTCTACAAATCCCTACTTCCCTCCACGAAGGGCCTTTATTTTACTTTATGCAATTTTTATTTTTAATTTGAGTCTACATCTTCTCTTATAAAGCACTAACTAGGGGGCACTATGATCGTACTTGAGCACTGGGTGTAGTTAATATGCGAGTGTGTTTCATGAATGGATCAATGATTGAGCATGATGGGATAGGTATAACTTATTTTAGCATTGATATTTTGAAAGCCATGGTTGCTTGTTGATATGCTTGAGTATTGATGTCCTCATGTCAAACTATAGACTATTACCTTGAATCATTCAAGTCCAAATATCCATGCTACAAAAGAAAAGAGTATATGATGAATATGATAGGTAGCATTCCACAACAAAAATTCTGTTTTAAATTGCTACTTTATCATGATAAGTTTTATGAGAAAGAGTTGCTGTTATGATGCTAGGAAAAGTGATTGAAATTGTGAGTGATCAAACTTATGCACTTTGCTAGCATTCACACTTCATAAATTATTTCTTTTATCATTTACCTACTCGAGGACGAGTAGGAATTAAACTTGGGGATGCTGATACGTCTCCAATGTATCTATAATTTATGAAGTATTCACGCCATGTTTACAAAAAAATTATATGGTTTTGTTATGATTTGAATGGAACTAACCCGGACTGACGTTGTTTTCAACAGAACTACCGTGGTGTTGTTTTTTGTGCAGAAATGAAAGTTCTTGAAATGAGCTGAAACTTTTTGACGATTTTTTTCGAACAAAAGAGAACCCCGAAGCTTCGTGGGAGGGCCAAAAGAGCCACGAGGAGGGCACAACCCACCAGGGCGTGCCTGGTGGGCCTGGCTTGCCCCGGTGGGTTGTGCTCACCTCGAGGCCCATCTTCGCGTGAAACCGACGCCAAAAATCCTATAAATAGAGAGACCACCAGAAATAACCCTAGATCAGAAGTTCCGCCGCCGCAAGGCTTTGTAGCCACCGAAAACCAATCTAGACCCCGTTCCAGCACTCTGTCGCAGGGGGAAATCATCACCAGTGGCCATCTTCATCATCCCGACGGCCACCACGATGAGGAGGGAGTACTCCACCCTCGGGGCCGAGGGTTTGTACCAGTAGCTATGTGTTTAATCTCTCTCTCTCTCCCTCTCTCTCTCTCGTGTTCTCGAGATGTTAGGATCTTGATATATCGTGGGCTTTGTTAATATAGTTGGATCATATGGTGTTTCCCCCTCTCTATCTTGTGATAAATTGAATTTTCCCTTTGAGATTTCGTTTTATCGGATTGAATACTTCTATGGATTTGAGAACACTTGATATATGTCTTGTAATTGAATACTCGTGGTGACAATGGAGTATCGTAATGATTCACTTGATATATGTTTTGGCACTCAACTCGTGGATTCCTGAGGTGACATTGGGGTAATCTATGCATAGGGGCTGATGCACGTTTTTGTCCTTGTTTCTCCAGTAGAAATCTTGGGGCACTCTTTGAGGTTCTTTGTGTTGGATTGAATATTATGAATCTGAATTTGCTTTGGTGTTATTTTAGTATGAACTCTTGGTTAGATCGATCGGAAAGAATAGCTTTGTGTTATTTTAGTACGAACTCTAGGATAGATTGATCCGAAAGGATAGCTTTGAGGTGGTTTCATACCCTACAAACAATTCCATCTTATGTTCTCCGCTATATAGGAACTTTGGAGTGATTCTTCGTTGCACGTTGAGGGATGATTATATGATCAAATTGTATTAGCACTGTTGAGAGATTGCACTAGCAAAAGTATGGACCCTAGGCCTCATGTTCAAGCATTGCAATACCGTTTTTGTGCCCATTTACTATTTGCTACCTTACTGTTTTTATTTACTCAGATTATAAAAATATATTTCTACCATCCATATTACACTTTTATCACCATCTCTTCGCTGAACTAGTGCACCTATACAATTTGCCATTGTATTGGGTGTGTTGGGGACACAAGAGATTTCTTGTATTTGGTTGCAGGGTTGTTTGAGAGATACCATCTTCATCCTACACCTCCCACAGATTGATAAACCTTAGGTCATCCACTTGAGGGAAAATTGCTACTGTCCTACAAAACACTGCGCTTTCAGGGTTGTTTGAGATATACCAATACCATCTTCATCCTACACCGCCCACGGATTGATAAACCTTAGGTCATCCACTTGAGGGAAAATTGCTACTGTCCTACAAAACTCTGCGCTTGGAGGCCCAACATGAGTCTACAACAATAAAGTTGCGTAGTAGACATCAGGTCCCGATTCTCCATGCGTTGTAGAGAGGACCATAAACAAAGAGTCCAGGTACATCTGTAGATAACCTGCATTAGAGAAGTACTTTTATCATTAAAAACCTTATCATTTCTACATAGCCAAAGTAACCAAATAACGGCAAGCGCTCCCACCCTAAGAAGAGTTCTAAACCCGTGATCAATCCCATGTAACCAGTTGCCAAATACATTAGCAACACTATAAGGAGAATACAAGTCAGAAGCTATCTGGATGACTGACGATATAGACCAAGCCAATTTGCATTGGAAGAATAAATGTTTTATTCTCTCATCATGATGACAAAAGGCACATTGCGAACTTCCATGCCAATTCCTCTTGATAAGGTTATCTTTAGTAAGAATGACTCCGCGATGAATATACCATGAAAATATTTTATTATTAAGAGGTATCTTCATCTTCCAGATCTTCTTGTTATTATCAACTGGCATGTTAGATTGGATTAACGCTCTATACATAGACTCCACTCAGAATTGTTCATTCCCATTTAGGCTCCATCGAAATACACCAGACCCATGTGACAATTGATATTTGCCAAGACATCCTTGTTTCATAAACAAGCAGGCCCACGGGCAATTGAAAATCTTGCTTGCAACACTCCAAATGCCCTCTGAACTTCTTTCATATGAACTTCTTGCACCTTGGCAAAATACTTATGTTTCTAGATCTCAAGATTAGAAATTATCTTCACAAATTGACCAAGATGGATAGATGGCATCAGCTAGGTAGCAACCTTGGCCATACTGATGACCATTCATCATGAAGTTGCAAGGTGGAGAAGTACCAACAACTAGCCTTGCAACTAGATGATATCTCGACAAGACAATGATGTCGTCGTGAGATCGAGACAACCCAAAGTAGTAATGCCAAATTCACAATCTTTGGAGGCATAAACTTCCAAAGTTATTGTTGGATCATGAGAATGCCCGACAAATTGGCTATGCCAAGCTATTGGGCGATTCTTGTAGTCAAGTGCATACAGTCAACACTCCCTAGCATCCCAGGCCAGGCTTTTACTTCAGGTATTACTAGAAGCCTCTCCATACACCCCACCACAGTTTCAATGAACACTTTCATACACTTTATGGTTATAACTTTGGCCATTCGAAGATTGCCATCCAATTCATCTACAGGAACGCTATATGAAATCATCAAAAGTGCTGTGGCCACCTTCCGAAAAGAGATAAACCCTAAGAAACCGTGGCATTTCTCCGTTTTTAAAAGAAAGGTTCGTTGGCTTCCTTGTCACTGGCAATTTGACAAGACAGTCCTTCGGTCACGCGGAAGTGCCGCGGGAACACATACAACAAGAGGATACAACCTTATAGAAAGTTGTGGAGCTTAAGCTTCTCATGGCCTTCGATTATGTTCTGGTGAAATGTTGCACAATCAACCTCTGACCCGGACACTTCCTCTTCGTTTCGGTTGCCGCTATCCATTCAACAACCATAAATATTACCTCGTCTCCTTCGATGTCCATGATTTCACTGTCGAACTCGAAGCTTGAATCCAACGATGGTTCATTGAAAGGATCGAGAAGAGGTGCCTAGAGGGGGGTGAATAGACTCTTAGCAAAGAAAAGTAGAACTTTTTAATTTCTTTAAGTTAAGGTGGAGTTTTAGCACAAGTTTAACCATTCACAATACATTCAAGCAAGCATGGCAAGAGTATATGAGCAGCGGAAAGTAAAGCATGCAATTTGCAAGAAAGTAAAGGGATGTGATTGGAGTGTGCAAACGCAATTGGAGACTCAGAGATTTTTGGCGTGGTTCTGATAGGTGGTGCTATCGTACATCCACGTTGATGGAGACTTCAACCCACGAAGGGTAACGGTTGCGCAAGTCCACGGAGGGCTCCACCCATGAAGGGTCCACGAAGAAGCAACCTTGTCTATCCCACCATGGCCATCGCCCACGAAGGACTTGCCTCACTAGGGTAGATCTTCACGAAGTAGGCGATCTCCTTGCCCGTACAAACTCCTTAGTTCAACTCCACAATCTTGACGGAGACTCCCAAGTGACACCTAACCAATCTAGGAGACATCACTCTCCAAAAGGTAATAGACGGTGTGTTTATGATGAACTCCTTGCTCTTGTGCTTCAAATGATAGTCTCCCCAACACTCAACTCTCTCTCACAGATTTAGATTTGGTGGAAAGATGATTTGAGTGGAAAGCAACTTGGGAAAGCTAGAGATCAAGATTCATATGGTTGGAATGGAATATCTTGATCTCAACACATGAGTAGGTGGTTCTCTCTCAGAAAATGAATGCTGAAGTGTAGGCACGTTCTGATGGCTCTCCTTCATAATGAAGGAAGGGTGGAGGGGTATATATAGCCTCCACACAAAATCTAACCGTTACACAAAATTCACCAAACTCGGTGGGACTGAATCAGAAAACTCAGTGGGACCAATTCAGTTCAAAATGTGACCGTCATGTATTTCGGTGGGACTAATATGATCAACTCGGTGGGACCGATGTGCTAGGGTTAGGGTAAAACCTCATCTCGGTTTGACCGATTACACAAACTCGGTGAGACCGATTTTGGTAATAAGCAAAATAGAGAGTTGGTCAGGCAAACTCGGTGGGACCGATTGCTTATCTCGGTGGGACCGAAATAACTGCAACAGGCAATAGAGAGTTTGGAAGCCCATCTCGGTGAGACCGAGATCCCATCGGTGAGATCGAATTGATTAGGGTTTCTCGTAGTGGCTATGTCAAGTGAACTCGGTGGCACCGGATGGATCAAATCAGTGGGGCCGAGTTTGACTTTTGGTTTGGGACAAATGTGGATATGAGAAAGTGGTTGAGGGCTTTGGAGCATATCACTAAGCACTTTGAGCAAGCAAGCCATTAAGCAACACCTCATCCCCTTTAAATAGTATTGGCTTTCCTAAGGACTCAATGTGATCTTGAATCACTAAACTGAAAATGTAGAGCCTTGAGCTTTTGAGCTTGAGCCAATCCTTTGTCCTTAGCATCTTGAAGGGGTCCATGCCACTCTCATACGTCTCCAACGTATCTATAATTTTTGATTGTTCCATGCTATTATATTATCTGTTTTGGATGTTTAATGGGCTTTAATATACATTTTTATATTATTTTTCGGACTAACCTATTAACTGAAAGCCCAGTGCAAATTGTTGTTTTTTTGCCTATTTCAGTGTTTCGCAGAAAATGAATATCAAACGGAATCCAAGAGGAATGAAACCTTCGCGAGGATCTTTTTTGGAAAAAACATGATCCAAGAGACTTGGAGTGGACGTCAAGGAAGCAGCAAGGCGGCCACGAGGTAGGAGGGCGCGCCCAGGGGGTCCAGGCGTGCCCCCACCCTCGTGGGCCCCTCGCAGCTCCAATGACCTACTTCTTTCACCTATATATACTCTCGTACCCTGAAACCTTTGGGGAGAACCATGAAACAGCTTTTCCACCGATGCAACCTTCTGTACCCATGAGATCCCATCTTGGGGCCTTTTCCAGTGATCTGCCGGAGGGGGATTCGATCACGGAGGGCTTCTACATCAACACCATAGCCTCTCCGATGATGTGTGAGTAGTTTACCACAGACTTTCGGGTCCATAGTTATTAGCTAGATGGATTCTTCTCTCTCTTTGGATCTCAATACAAAGTTCTCCTTGATCTTCTTGGAGATCTATTCGAATTCTTTTTGCGGTGTGTTTGTCGAGATCCGATGAATTGTGGGTTTATGACTTGATTATCTATGAATATTATTTGGTTCTTCTCTGAATTCTTATATGCATGATTGGATATCTTTGCAAGTATTTTCGAATTATCGGCTTAGTTTGGCCTACTAGATTGATCTTTCTTGCAATGGGAGAAGTGCTTAGCTTTGGGTTCAATCTTGCGCTGCTCGATCCCAGTGACAGAAAGGGAAACGACATGTATTGTATTGTGCCATCAAGGATAAAAAGATGGGGTTTATATCATATTGCTTGAGTTTATCCCTCTACATCATGTCATCTTGCCTAATGCGTTACTCCGTTCTTATGAACTTAATACTCTAGATGCTTGTTGGATAGCGGTCGATGTGTGGAGTAATAGTAGTAGATGCAGAATCGTTTTGGTCTACTTTTCACGGACGTGATGCCTATATTCATGATCATTGCCTTAGATATCATCATAACTATGTGCTTTTCTATCAATTGCTCGGCAGTAATTTGTTCACCCACTGTAATACATGCTATCTTGAGAGAAACCACTAGTGAAACCTATGGCCCCCGGGTCTACTTTACATCATACAAGTTTCCGATCTAAAATTCTAGTTTACTATCTATTTTGCAATCTTTATTTTGCAATCTATATCACAAAAATACTAAAAATATTTATCTTATTATCTCTATCAGATCTCACTCTTGTAAGTGACCGTGAAGGGATTAACAACCCCTTTATCGCGTTGGTCGTGAGGTTCTTGTTTGTTTGTGCAGGTACTAGGGGATTTGCATGTAGTCTCCTACTGGATTGATACCTTGGTTCTCAAAAACCGAGGGAAATACTTACGCTACTTTGCTGCATCACACTTTCCTCTTCAAGGGAAAACCAACTCATGCTCAAGAGGTAGCACACTCCATCTGTTGAACTTATCTGAAATATACTAGATAAAAACATTAGTCCAACAAGAGATATGTTGACATTAATTATCAAAACCACCCAGGGAGCACTTTTGCTTTCAATCTCCCCCTTTTTGGTAATTGATGACAACATACATCAAAGCTTTAGATAGAGATATAGGGAATGACAAGTAAAGCTTTGGAAGGACATGTAACATACATAGGCTCCCCCTACATGTATGCATCCATGTAACTATGGAATATGAGAGCATGTGAATGCATAATCATGATAGAGCAAGCAATGAGTTACATGTATCTTGGCTATATGCATTAGAGAAAATGATGTGGATATAGGAATTGTACCTTCATGTTCATGAGTCCTTCTTGCAAAACAATATGTACATCAGCAAGAGATCATCATGCACATGGGTGATATGCATATACTTACCTTGTGGTCTTAAGATGGCTTAGGAAGAGATGAACCTGAGTAAACAAGGTTAGATAACACAGATATATCTACTAAACATAGCAAACGGCAAACCACAAGAGTACCAAGACTGGGATGACATGTAGAGAATGAGTACTAGGTACTCCCATTGGATATATACATGTCCCCAAGGATAAAGATATGCAATGAATTCAAGATTTCCTTCCCTTAGATGCCTCTCTCCCCCCTGAATCTTATATTTGATAATGGGAGAATATAGGGAACAGAAAATCAGAGCAAAATGGATCAGAGCACATAAACATAAGACAAACTAGCATGCCTTTCCCCTCTTAAAGGCATGTGACTTCTCTCCTCTTGAATACCAAGCATATGGGGTCTCTCTCCGTTGAAATGATTAAGCATTCTCCCCCTTTGAAGTACTCTCCCCCTTTTTAAGTGCGTAAGATTTGATGTGATCTCTCTCTCCCCCTTTGACATCAATTTCCAAGAAGGGATCTTCTGGATTGTGAGTCAAATAGGTTGGGTCCTTGAGTCACAGAGCAAAGGAGCATTTAGAGTGTGATGCTGGTAGAGGACAAGAATCATTGAGTGGAGATGGAGTAAAAATGTAGGATACAAGTGGCAAACTATCTTCTCTGCAGTGAAATCGTTAACACCGAGTTGTATTCTTCGGTGGCACCGAAATGGTTCGGTTTGACCGAAAGCTACAGACCGGTGTGACCGAGTTCAACAGAGAGAGAACATTTGTCACCTCAGCTCACTAGGCAAATAAGATCTCACAAAGATTTGCAATGAATTAACTGAAGGATTTGCAATGAATTGGATGCAGGGAATGCAGAACAAAACAAAGAAAAAGAAATCTAGATGAAGGGAAACAAAAATGAAAGAGACAAATGCAACAATACAGAGAAACACTAGAGAACTTCATCTAGAATTGGTCAGTGACAAAGTCACCTATGTTGGAGTATATTGACCGAGGAGTCAAGTGAGAACACTTGATCGTAGGTCATACTCATCGTTTAGGCTCAAAATGGGGTTACCATTTTTTGTTTAAGCATTTGATGTATTCGCATCTTGTTGAGTTGCTTTGACCCATGACTTGGGGTAAAGCTTCTCTAAGATGGAATAACATACCTTGGGTGGTGGTGTTGTACTCGATCATGTAGTTGAACTTGCGTGGGATGCTCAAGGTTGTTGTAGCTCATCAAGGATTGGGAGCACCACTTATAGTTTGAGTTCATCTACCTACATGGATTAGTCTTGCAAGGAAGAGCACTTGTGTATCCAAATTTACAATCAAGAATTTGATACCATATGAAATTTAATGTATAGAAATGGTCAAAGGATATGTTGAAAGATTTCATGCTTCCTTGTCTTCAACCACCACGTTGTAGAGACTTGGTGATGTAGAGATTGTTCAAGATGTGAGTGATTTGCAATCTCATAGATTTTGATTCATCCAAGTACCTACAAGGGTTAGATAGCATGCAAGGGTGCAAATATATCCAAGACATATGATCATCATCATAAGAGAAACATCAAGGATTAGTCAAAGGCTCATGCCTTGCATGTATCCAAATGGAGTTTCTACTCCAGGTTTGAAGCATCAATGATCTTCAATTCACCTCTAAAACGGCAAAATACTTTCTCATCAAGCGGTTTGGTGAATATATCCGCCAATTTCTTATCGGTGTGAACATGCTTAAGATCAATGTCCCCTTTGGCAACATAATGTCGAATGAAATGATGACGAACTTCAATATGCTTGGTTAGAGAATGTTGCACGGGATTATGAGCAATCTTAATAGCACTTTCATTATCACAAAGCAATGGAACATGTTTCACATAGATCCCATAATCTTTAAGAGTTTGTTTCATACAAAGTAATTGAGCACAACATGAACCGGCGGCAATATATTCCGCTTCGGCGGTGGATAAGGATACCGAGTTTTGTTTCTTGGAAGACCAAGATACAAGATATCTACCAACAAATTGACAAGTACCCGAAGTGGACTTTCTATCAACCTTGTCACCGGCATAGTCTGAATCGGAGTAGCCAACAAGATCAAAAGAAGACCTCTTAGGATACCAAATGCCAAAATTTGGTGTATGTATTAGGCATCTCACTATCCTTTTCACAACCTTAAGATGAAATTCTTTGGGGGCCACTTGATATCGTGCACACATGCACACACTTAGCATAATATCAGGACGGGAGGCACATAGATATAACAATGAACCAATCATAGAGAGATAAACCTTTTGGTCAACCGGTTTGCCATCCCTGGTCAAGTCAAGATGTCCGCTAGTAGGCATGTGGTTTTTCATACCTTTGCTTTCTTGCATGTTGAACTTCTTGAATAAGTCCTTGGTGCACTTTGTTTGAGAGACAAAGGTGTTGGGGAACGTAGTAATTTCAAAACATTTCCTACGCACACGCAAGATCATGGTGATGCATAGCAACGAGAGGGGAGAGTGTTGTCTACGTACCAACGCAGACCGACTGCGGAAGCGATCACACAACGTAGAGGAAGTAGTCGTACGTCTTCCCGATCCGACCGATCCAAGCACCGTTACTCCGGCACCTCCGAGTTCTTAGCACACGTTCAGCTCGATGACGATCCTCGGGCTCCGATCCAGCAAAGCGTCGAGGAAGAGTTCCGTCAGCACGACGGCGTGGTGACGATCTTGATGTACTACCGACGCAGGGCTTCGCCTAAGCACTGCAACAATATGATCGAGGTGGAATTTGGTGGCAGGGGGCACCGCACACGGCTAAGGAACGATCACCAAGGATCAACTTGTGTGTCTATGGGGTGCCCCCTGCCTCAGTATATAAAGTATGGAGGAGGGGGAGGCCGGCCAAGGCTATTGGTGCGGCCAGGATGGGAGTCCTACTAGGACTCCAAGTCCTAGTAGGAGTCCATCAAGAGGGGAGGAAGGGAGAAGGAAGTGGAGGAGAAGGAGAGGTGGCCGGCCCCCTTTTCCCTAGTCCAATTCGGACCAAAGGGGAGGGGGGCGCAGCAGCCTTTTTCCTCTTCCCATTAAAGCCTGTCAAGGCCCATTACTTCTCCCGTAACTACCCGGTACTCCGAAAAATACCCGAATCACTCGGAACCTTTCCGATGTCCGAATATAGTCGTCCAATATATCGATCTTTACGTCTCGACCATTTCGAGACTCCTCGTCATGTCCCCGATCTCATCCGAGATTCCAAACTCCTTCGGTACATCAAAACTCATAAACTCATAATATAACTGTCATCGAAACCTTAAGCGTGCGGACCCTACGGTTCGAGAACAATGTAGACATGACCGAGACACGTCTCCGGTCAATAACCAATAGCGGGACCTGGATGCCCATATTGGCTCCTACATATTCTACGAAGATCTTTATCGGTCAGACCGCATAACAACATACGTTGTTCCCTTTGTCATCGGTATGTTACTTGCCCGAGATTCGATCGTCGGTATCCAATACCTAGTTCAATCTTGTTACCGGCAAGTCTCTTTACTCGTTCTATAATGCATCATCCCACAACTAACTCATTAGTTGCAATGCTTGCAAGGCTTAAGTGATCTGCATTACCGAGAGGGCCCAGAGATACCTCTCTGACAATCGGAGTGACAAATCCTAATCTCGAAATACGCCAACCCAACATCTACCTTTGGAGACACCTGTAATGCTCCTTTATAATCACCCATTTATGTTGTGACGTTTGGTAGCACCCAAAGTGTTCCTCCGGTAAACGGGAGTTGCATAATCTCATAGTCATAGGAACATGTATAAGTCATGAAGAAAGCAATAGCAACATACTAAACGATCGGGTGCTAAGCTAATGGAATGGGTCATGTCAATCAGGTCATTCATCTAATGATGTGATCCCATTAATCAAATAACAACTCTTTGTCCATGGTTAGGAAACATAACCATCTTTGATTAACGAGCTAGTCAAGTAGAGGCATACTAGTGACACTCTGTTTGTCTATGTATTCACACATGTATTATGTTTCCAGTTAATACAATTCTAGCATGAATAATAAACATTTATCATGATATAAGGAAATAAATAATAACTTTATTATTGCCTCTAGGGCATATTTCCTTCAGTCTCCCACTTGCACTAGAGTCAATAATCTAGTTCACATCGCTATGTGATTAACACCAATAGTTCACATCTTTATGTGATTGGTTCACATCTCCATGTGACTAACACCCAAAGGGTTTACTAGATTCAATAATCTAGTTCACATCGCTATGTGATTAACACCCAAAGAGTGATCATGTTTTGCTTGTGAGAGAATCTTAGTCAACGGGTCTGCCACATTCAGATCCACATGTATTTTGCAAAGTTCTATGTCAACAATGCTCTGCATGGAGCTACTCTAGCTATTTGCTCCCACTTTCAATATGTATCTAGACCGAGACTTAGGGTCATCTAGATTAGTGTCAAAACTTGCATCGACGTAACCCTTTACGATGAACCTTTTTGTCACGTCCATAATCGAGAAATATATCCTTATTTCACTAAGGATAATTCTGACCGCTGTCCAGTGATCTACTCCTAGATCACTATTGTACTCCCTTGCCAAATCAATGCAGGGTATACAATAGATCTGGTATACAGCATGACATACTTTATAGAACCTATGGCCAAGGCATAGGGAATGACTTTCATTCTCTTTCTATCTTCTGCCGTGGTCGGGCTTTGAGTCTTACTCAACTTCACACCTTGTAATACAGGCAAGAACTATTTCTTTGACTGCTCCATTTTGAACTACTTCAAAATCTTGTCAAGGTATGTACTCATTGAAAAAACTTATCAAGCGTCTTGATCTATCTCTATAGATCTTGAAGCTCAATATATAAGCAGCTTCACCGAAGTCTTTCTTTGAAAAACTCCTTTCAAACACTCCTTTATGCTTTACAGAATAATTCTACATTATTTCCGATCAACAATATGTCATTCACATATACTTATCAGAAATGCTGTAGTGCTCCCACTCACTTTCTTGTAAATACAGGCTTCACCGCAAGTCTATATAAAACTATATGCTTTGATCAACTCATCAAAACGTATATTCCAACTCCGAGATGCTTGCACCAGTCCACAGATGGATCGCTGGAGCTTGCACATTTTGTTAGCACCTTTCGGATTGACAAAACCTTCTGGTTGCATCATATACAACTCTTCTTTAATAAATCCATTAAGGAATGCAGTTTTGTTTATCCATTTGCCAGATTTCATAAAATGCGGCAATTACTAACATGATTCGGACAGACTTAAGCATAGATACGAGTGAGAAGCTCTCATCATAGTCAACACCTTGAACTTGTCGAAAACCTTTTGCGACAATTCTAGCTTTGTAGATAGTAACACTACTATCAGCGTCCGTCTTCCTCTTGAAGATCCATTTATTCTCAATTGCTTGCCGATCATCGGGCAAGTCAACCAAAGTCCAAACTTTATTCTCATACATGGATCATATCTCAGATTTCATGGCCTCAAACCATTTCGCGGAATCTGGGCTCATCATCGCTTCCTCATAGTTCGTAGGTTCGTCATGGTCAAGTAACATGACCTCCAGAACAGGATTACCGTACCACTTTGGTGCGGATCTCACTCTGGTTTACCTACGAGATTCGGTAGTAACTTGATCTGAAGTTACATGATCATCATCATTAGCTTCCTCACTAATTGGTGTAGTAGTCACAAGAACAGATTTTTGTGGTGAACTACTTTCCAGTAAGGTAGAAGGTACAATTACCTTATCAAGTTTTCTACTTTCCTCCCACTCACTTCTTTCGAGAGAAACTCCTTCTCTGGAAAGGATCCATTCTTAGCAACGAATGTCTTGCCTTCGGATCTGTGATAGAAGGTGTACCCAACAGTTTCCTTTGGGTATCCTATGAAGACGCACTTCTCCGATTTGGGTTTGAGCTTATCAGGTTGAAACTTTTTCACATAAGCATTGCAACCTCAAACTTTTAAGAAACGACAGCTTAGGTTTCTTGCCAAACCATAGTTCACACGGTGTCGTCTCAACGGATTTAGATGGTGCCCTATTTAACGTGAATGCAGCTGTCTCTAATGCATAACCCCAAAACGATAGTGGTAGATCGGTAAGAGACATCATAGATTTGCACTATATCTAATAAAGTACGGCTATGACGTTCGGACACACCATTATGCTGTGGTGTTCCGGGTGGCACAAATTTGTGAAACTATTCCACATTATTTTAATTGAAGACCAAACTCGTAACTCAAATATTTGTCTCCGCGATCAGATCGTAGAAACCTTATTTTCTTGTTACGATGATTCTCCACTTCACTCTGAAATTCTTTGAACTTTTCAAATGTTTCAGACTTATGTTTCATTAAGTAGATATACTCATATCTGCTCAAATCATCTGTGAAGGTCAGAAAATAATGATACCCGCTGCAAGCCTTAAATATTCATCGGACCACATACATCAGTATGTATGATTTCCAACAAATCCGTTGCTTGCTCCATTGTTCCGGAGAACGGCGTTTTAGTCATCTTGCCCAAAAGGCATGGTTCGCAAGCATCAAGTGATTCATAATCAAGTGATTCCGAAAGCCCATCAGCATGGAGTTTCTTCATGCGCTTTATACCAATATGACCTAAACGGTAGTGCCACAAATAAGTTGCACTATCATTATTAACTTTGCATCTTTTGGTTTCAATATTATGAATATGTGTATCACTACGATCGAGATCCAACGAACTATTTTCATTGGGTGTGTAACCATATAAGGTTTTATTCATGTAAACAGAACAACAATTTATTCTTTTACTTAAATGAATAACCATATTACAATAAACATGATCAAATCATATTCATGCTCAACGCAAACACCAAATAACACTTATTTAGGTTCAACACTAATCCCGAAAGTATAAGGAGTGTGCGATGATGATCATATCAATCTTGGAACCACTTCCAACATACATCGTCACTTCACCCTTAACTAGTCTCTGTTCATTCTGCAACTCCCGTTTCGAGTTACTAGTCTTAGCAACTGAACTAGCATCAAATACTGAGGGGTTGCTATAAACACTAGTAAAGTACACATCAATAACATGTATATCAAATATACTTATGTTCACTTTGCCATCCTTCTTATCCGCCAATCACTTGGGGTAGTTCCGCTTCCAGTGACCAGTCCCTTTGCAGTAGAAGCACTTAGTCTCAGGCTTAGGATCAGACTTGGGCTTCTTCACTTGAGCAGCAACTTGCTTGTCATTCTTCTTGAAGTTCCCCTTCTTCCCTTTGCCCTTTTCTTGAAACTAGTGGTCTTGTCAACCATCAACACTTGATGTTTTTCTTGATTTCTACCTTCGTTGATTTCAGCATCACGAAGAGCTTGGGAGTTGTTTCCGTTATCCCTTGCATATTATAGTTCATCACGAAGTTCTACTAACTTGGTGATGGTGACTAGAGAATTCTATCAATCACTATCTTATCTGGAAGATTAACTCCCACTTGATTCAAGCGATTGTAGTACCCAGACAATCTGAGCACATGCTCACTAGTTGAGCGATTCTCCTCCATCTTTTAGCTATAGAACTTGTTGGAGACTTTATATATCTCAACTCGGGTATTTGCTTGAAATATTAACTTCAACTCCTGGAACATCTCATATGGTCCATGACGTTCAAAACGTCTTTGAAGTCCCGATTCTAAGCCGTTAAGAATGGTGCACTAAACTATCAAGTAGTCATCATATTTAGCTAGCCAAACGTTCATAACGTCAGCATCTCCTCCTGCAATAGGTCTGTCACCTAGCGGTGCATCAAGGACATAATTCCTCTGTGCAGCAATGAGGATAAACCTCAGATCACGGATCCAATCCGCATCATTGCTACTAACATCTTTCAACACAATTTTCTCTAGGAACATATCAAAATAAACACAGGGAAGCAACAACGTGAGCTATTGATCTACAACATGATTTGCAAAATACTACCAGGACTAAGTTCATGATAAATTTAAGTTCAATTAATCAAATTACTTAAGAACTCCTACTTAGATAGACATCCCTCTAATCCTCTAAGTGATCACGTGATCCAAATCAACTAAACCATAACCGATCATCACGTGAGATGGAGTAGTTTTCAATGGTGAACATCGTTATGTTGATCATATCTACTATATGATTCACGCTCGACCTTTCGGTCTCCGTGTTCCGAGGCCATATCTGCATATGCTAGGCTCGTCAAGTTTAACCTAAGTATTCTGCGTGTGCAAAACTGGCTTGCACCCGTTGTAGATGGACGTAGAGCTTATCACACCCGATCATCACGTGGTGTCTGGGCACGACGAACTTTGGCAACGGTGCATACTCAGGGAGAACACTTCTTGATAATTTAGTGAAAGATCATCTTATAATGCTACCGTCAATCAAAGCAAGATAAGATGCATAAAAGGATAAACATCACATGCAATCAATATAAGTGATATGATATGGCCATCATCATCTTGTGCTTGTGATCTCCATCTCCGAAGCACCGTCATGATCACCATCGTCACCGGCGCGACACCTTGATCTCCATCATAGCATCGTTGTCGTCTCGCCAATCTTATGCTTCCACGACTATCACTACCGCTTAGTAATAAAGTAAAGCATTACATCGCGATTGCATTGCATACAATAAAGCGACAACCATATGGCTCCTGCCAGTTTCCGATAACTTGGTTACAAAACATGATCATCTCATACAATAAAATTCAGCATCATGCCTTGACCATATCACATCACAACATAACCTGCAAAAACAAGTTAGATGTCCTCTACGTTGTTGTTGCAAGTTTTACGTGGCTGCTACGGGCTTAAGCAAGAACCAATATTACCTACGCATCAAAACCACAACGATAGTTTGTCAAATAGACTCCGTTTTAACCTTCGCAAGGACCGGGCGTAGCCACACTCGGTTCAACTAAAGTTGGAGAAACTGTCACCCGCAAGCCACCTATGTGCAAAGCACGTCGGGAGAACCGGTCTCGCATAAGCGTACGCGTAATGTCGGTCCGGGCCGCTTCATCCAACAATACCGCCGAACCAAAGTATGACATGCTGGTAGGCAGTATGACTTATATCGCCCACAACTCACTTGTGTTCTACTCGTGCATATAACATCAAACCATAAAACCTAGGCTCGGATGCCACTGTTGGGGAACGTAGTAATTTCAAAAAAATTCCTACGCACACGCAAGATCATGGTGATGCATAGCAACGAGATGGGAGAGTGTTGTCTACGTACCAACGCAGACCGACTGCGGAAGCGATCACACAACGTAGAGGAAGTAGTCGTACGTCTTCCCGATCCGACCGATCCAAGCACCGTTACTCCGGCACCTCCGAGTTCTTAGCACACGTTCAGCTTGATGACGATCCTCGGGCTCCGATCCAGCAAAGCGTCGAGGAAGAGTTCCGTCAGCACGACGGCGTGGTGACGATCTTGATGTACTACCGACGCAGGGCTTCGCCTAAGCACTGCAACAATATGATCGAGGTGGAATTTGGTGGCAGGGGGCACCGCACACGGCTAAGGAACGATCACCAAGGATCAACTTGTGTGTCTATGGGGTGCCCCCTGCCTCAGTATATAAAGGATGGAGGAGGGGGAGGCCGGCCAAGGCTATTGGTGCGGCCAGGATGGGAGTCCTACTAGGACTCCAAGTCCTAGTAGGAGTCCATCAAGAGGGGAGGAAGGGAGAAGGAAGTGGAGGAGAAGGAGAGGTGGCCGGCCCCCTTTTCCCTAGTCCAATTCGGACCAAAGGGGAGGGGGGGCGCAGCAGCCTTTTTCCTCTTCCCACTAAAGCCCATCAAGGCCCATTACTTCTCCCGTAACTACCCGGTACTCCGAAAAATACCCGAATCACTCGGAACCTTTCCGATGTCTGAATATAGTCGTCCAATATATCGATCTTTACGTCTCGACCATTTCGAGACTCCTCGTCATGTCCCTGATCTCATCCGGGATTCCGAACTCCTTCGGTACATCAAAACTCATAAACTCATAATATAACTGTCATCGAAACCTTAAGCGTGCGGACCCTACGGTTCGAGAACAATGTAGACATGACCGAGACACGTCTCCGGTCAATAACCAATAGCGGGACCTGGATGCCCATATTGGCTCCTACATATTCTACGAAGATCTTTATCGGTCAGACCGCATAACAACATACGTTGTTCCCTTTGTCATCGGTATGTTACTTGCCCGAGATTTGATCGTCGGTATCCAATACCTAGTTCAATCTTGTTACCGGCAAGTCTCTTTACTCGTTCTATAATGCATCATCCCACAACTAACTCATTAGTTGCAATGCTTGCAAGGCTTAAGTGATGTGCATTACCGAGAGGGCCCAGAGATACCTCTCCGACAATCGGAGTGACAAATCCTAATCTCGAAATACGCCAACCCAACATCTACCTTTGGAGACACCTATAATGCTCCTTTATAATCACCCATTTACGTTGTGACGTTTGGTAGCACCCAAAGTGTTCCTCCGGTAAACGGGAGTTGCATAATCTCATAGTCATAGGAACATGTATAAGTCATGAAGAAAGCAATAGCAACATACTAAACGATCGGGTGCTAAGCTAATGGAATGGGTCATGTCAATCAGATCATTCATCTAATGATGTGATCCCATTAATCAAATAACAACTCTTTGTCCATGGTTAGGAAACATAACCATCTTTGATTAACGAGCTAGTCAAGTAGAGGCATACTGGTGACACTCTGTTTGTCTATGTATTCACACATGTATTATGTTTCCATTTAATAAAATTCTAGCATGAATAATAAACATTTATGATGATATAAGGAAATAAATAATAACTTTATTATTGCCTCTAGGGCATATTTCCTTCAAAAGGTGCCTTCCTTAGTTTGCTAGATTTGCAAACCAAGAACGAACTTGAGTTCACTCATCATAGACATCTCAAACTTCTCCGACATTAGCTTCCCAAACTTTTCACTAAAATGAGGGTTAGTCGAACCAAATATGATATCATCGACATAAATTTCGCACATAAATAATTCACCATTAACCATTTTAGTAAAAAGAGCAGAATCAATCTTCCCAATCTCAAGCCTTTTTCAATGAGGAACTTGGTCAAGCATTTATACCACGCTCTAGGAGCTTGTTTGAGACCATAAAGAGCTTCGTGAAGTTTGTAAACATGGTCGGATTTCTTAGGATTAACAAAGCCTAGAGGTTATTTAACATAAACTTCCTCCTCAATTTCACCATTTAGGAAAGCACTTTTAATGTCCATTTGGTACAAGGTGATATCATGGTGATTAGCATAGGCAAGTAAGATGCGGATGGACTCAAGTCTAGCAACGGGGGCATATGTCTCACCATATTCCATACCTTCGACTTGAGTGTAGCCATGGGCGGCGAGACGTGCTTTGTTGCGAACTACTTGTCCATCTTCGTCTTGCTTGTTATAAAACACCCATTTGGTACCAATGATGTTGTGGTTGTTATCGGGCTTCTCGACCAATGTCCACACTTGGTTTCTCTCAAAGTTGTGTGGCTCTTCGTGCATAGCATTTATCCAATCCGGATCTTCCAATGCTTCTTCAACCTTCATAGGTTCAATGCTAGAGATGAATGAATAATGTTCAAAAAAATTAGCCAAACGAGTTTTAGAGCGAGTGATTCTCCCGGTTTGAATATTGTTGAAGATTTGTTCAACGGGATGGTCTCGTGGAACTCTTTCTCAAACTCGTGGGAGCTTTTGTTTGGGTCGGGGTGGAGCATCTTCTTCATCATCTCGTTCTTCTTCTTGGCCTTCTTCATTGTTGGCATTGTCGTTCTCTTGTCTAGGTGGAGAAGGAGGTTGATGAGGTTTATCTTGGTGTACTTCCTCGTTTTCTTCATCTTGGCGTGTCCCACTTGTGGATGCTTCCATGCCAACTCTTGGTTAACCTTGTCGTGAGGTAGAAGCTTCCACTTGGACGGACGAGGTACTCTCCTTCACCTCCGTTGGACGAATCTTGCCAATAGACAAGTCTTGGATTGCTTCCGAAGGGTCTTTGTCTCCTACATCAATTGGCAATTGCTGTACTTGCGAGCCGTTAGATTCATCAAACTTCACATCTACCGTCTCTTCAACCTTTCAGGTGGAATTGTTGTAGACACGGTAAGTGTGAGAGTTTGAGCCATAACCGAGTAGAAAACCCTCATGAGATTTAGGAGCAAATTTAGAACAACGATGCTTATCAATAATGTAGCACTTTGAGCCGACGAAAGTATCCAACTTGGGATTTGTTACCGGTGAGAAGCTCGTATGCCGTCTTGCCGAGTAGCTTGTGAAGATACAAGCGATTTGTTGCATGACAAGTTGTCTCAACCGCTTCCGCCCAGAAGTGTTTTGGTGTATTGTACTTATCAAGCATCGTTCTCACCATCTCGATAAGAGTCCGGTTCTTCCTCTCAACAACTCCGTTTTGTTGAGGCGTATACGTAGCCGAGAACTCATGTGAAATCCCCTCTTCGTCAAGAAAGGTATCCACATTTGCGTTCTTGAACTCCGTTCCATTGTCGCTTCGAACCTTCTTGATCTTCACTTCAAATTGATTTTGGGCCTTCCTAGCGAAGTTCTTGAAGATATTTTGGACCTGTGATTTATCATCAAGAAAGAACACCCACGTAAATCTTGAAAAATCATCGACTATGACTAGACTAAATGAGTTACCACCGAGACTTTTGTAGGCATTGGGACCAAAGAGATCCATATGAAGTAGCTCGAGCGGTATCCTCGTGGTCATGATGTTCTTCACGGGATGACTTCCTCCAACTTGTTTTCCTGCTTGACAAGCACTGCACAATCTATATAACATCTTTTACTCCAGGGATGTGATCACCTTTAATAAGCTTATCAAGATTTCGCATGCCCACATGACCTAATCTTCTATGCCACAACCAACCTTTAGAAGATTTAGCAATTAAGCAAGTTCTAGATTGAGCCTTTTTAGTGAAATCAACAATGTAAAGATCACCTCTACGTAAACCGGTAAAGACCATATTGTGGTTATCTCTACGAAACACTTGGCAATCTAGTTTAGTAAATAGGACATTGAAACCAAAGTCAGCAAGTCTAGATACGGAAAGTAGATTATATCCAAGAAATTCAATGAGCATCACATTTTGTATGGAGCTATCATGTGAGATGGCCACCTTACCAAGGCAAACCACCTTACCCTTTGAATTGTCACCAAAGTGACATACTTTCGAGGGCCGTCGTTTTCAGCAAGCTCATGAAACATGTCCTTGTCTCCGGTCATGTGATTGGTACACCCACTATCAAGAACCCATTCCTTTCCTCTAGCCATGTAGCCGCGAAGATTAGCCATAAGACCAAAGTGTCTCATAGACTCATCGAGATCAAAGTCACTATCATCATCCTCATCATAGTATCCATGTTCAACATCGTCTTGTGATGGATCAATTCCTAGAGAGGGTAATTCATTACATAAATGGTCATCACAATAGTCATCTTTATGAATTCTAATGGCTTCGGAGATGATATTGCTAATGATTCCAACATCTCCTTTGGCACGCGTAAGATTAGTTAGATCAAATAGACAGTCACCAAATTTGGGGTCAGTGGAACTCATCTTACTCAAGGCAATAGACTTATGAAGAATTTCACCCAAGTTTTACAAGGAGTAGTTTGGAAATCGTTCCGCAAGGAATCTCCATATGGTGTAAGCACAATCAAGAGAAGGCAAGCTAGCACACAAGTTTCTAGGCAACCCTCTAGTGATTAAATTGACAGTTCTAAGATTACGGATCATGTCAATAGACTCATCAAGGGTAGGATGGAATGGATCAACAAGACGCGCACAAGGGCTAGTAATGTACTTGTTCAAATGATATTCATTGAATAAATCAAGCATCTCAATTTTCCACTCATGAAAGAACTCTCCATCAAGTATAGGCACTCTACGTCTAAGACTCCCCAACATAGACTCGTCCATCTTCTTCCAAAAGTATTTAAACCAAAGCAATGGAGACCAATGCTCTGTTACCAATTGAAAGGATCAAGAAGAGGTGTCTAGAGGGGGTGAATAGACTCTTAGCAAAGAAAAGTAGCAATTTTTAATTTCTTTAAGTTAAGGTGGCGTTTTAGCACAAGTTTAACCATTCACAATATATTGAAGCAAGCATGGCAAGAGTATATGAGCAGCGAAAAGTAAAGCATGCAATTTGCAAGAAAGTAAAAGGGATGGGATTGTAGTGTGCAAACGCAATTGGAGACTCAGAGATTTTTGGTGTGGTGCTATCGTATATCCACGTTGATGGAGACTTCAACCCACGAAGGATAATGGTTGCGCGAGTCCATGGAGGGCTCCACCCACGAAGGGTCCACGAAGAAGCAACCTTGTCTATCCCACCATGGCCATCGCCCACGAAGGACTTGCCTCACTAGGGTAAATCTTCACGAAGTAGACGATCTCCTTACCCGTACAAACTCCTTGGTTCAACTCCACAATCTTGACGGAGGCTCCCAAGTGACACCTAACCAATCTAGGAGACACCACTCTCCAAAAGGTAATAGACGGTGTGTTGATGATGAACTCCTTGCTCTTGTGCTTCAAATGGTAGTCTCCCCAACACTCAACTCTCTCTCACAGATTTGGATTTGGTGGAAAGATGATTTGAGTGGAAAGCAACTTGGAAAAGTTAGAGATCAAGATTCATATGGTTGAAATGGAATATCTTGGTCTCAACATGAGTAGGTGGTTCTCTCTCAGAAAATGAATGCTAAAGTGTAGGCACGTTCTGATGGCTCTCCTTCATAATGAAGGAAGGCTGGAGGGGTATATATAGCCTCCACACAAAATCTAACCGTTACACACAATTCACCAAACTCGGTGGGACCGAATCAGAAAACTCAGTGGGACCGATTCAGTTCAAAATGTGACCATTAGGCATTTCGATGGGACCGATATGATCAACTCGGTGGGACCGATGTGCTAGGGTTAGGGTAAAACCTCATCTCGATTTGACCGATTACACAAACTCGATGAGACCGATTTTGGTAATAAGCAAAACAGAGAGTTGGTCAGGCAAACTCGGTGGGACCAATTGCTTATCTCGATGGGACCGAAATAATTGCAACATGCAACAGAGAGTTTGGAAGCCCATCTCGGTGAGACCGAGATCCCATCGGTGAGACCGAATTGATTAGGGTTTCTGTTAGTGGCTATGTCAAGTGAACTCGGTGGCGCCGGATGGATCAAATCGGTGGGGCCGAGTTTGAATTTTGATTTGGGACAAATGTGAATATGAGAAAGTGGTTGAGGGCTTTGGAGCATATCACTAAGCACTTTGAGCAAGCAAGCCATTAAGCAACACCTCATCCCCTTTTAATAGTATTGGCTTTCATAAGGACTCAATGTGATCTTGGATCACTAAACTAAAAATTTAGAGCCTTGAGCTTTTGAGCTTGATCCAATCCTTTGCCCTTAGCATCTTGAAGGGGTTCCACATCCTCTTGCCCACGCCACTCCATCTGTTGAACTTATCTGAAATATACTAGATAAAAACATTAGTCCAACAAGAGATATGTTGACATTAATTACCAAAACCATCCAGGGAGCACTTGTGCTTTCAATCATTTTTTTCATTGGAGTAGTATTTAACAATTCATGTCAACCTAAGAATGTTCTAACATACAGTGGGAGAGCGTCGCCGGGACCATCCCACGCCGAGGCCTCCCTACCGAGTGAAATATTTGCAAGGATAAGTTCCTATTCATGCTAAACTCTCTACTAATCTTTTGCCCTCTATGGCCTCCCTAGATGTTTCTAATACCCGAAACAGGTTTGTGTCCTACTTTATAAATAAAGCAACCACCACGTCCATACAACAAGTGTACCACATCGAAAATGATAAGTTGGCTAGGGCAACAACACAAACATGCCCAAAAGAAAACATAAAAGAAAGAGAAAAAAGACCACAGAGTGGTCGGTAGCTCAGGTGATTTGCGGTGAAGTAAGATGGCGCACGGTATCAGTTAGGGCATCCACCATGAGTCCAAGCCGGTAGCGACCCCACTGCCTAGAGAGTGGGTGCTAGTGCTGCAAAAATGTAAGGAATTTAAAGATAGAGTTAGAGACCCGCCTAAGAAAGACCCGCTCAATCACCATCTTGTTACACATTGTCCACAAAGTCCAAGCTAGAGCCACGAACACTAGTCAGAAGAGGCATCTCCTCCTCCCGACCTGGTTGGCACGGGTTTATAGGAACCCGGCGAGGTCCAGCGCGTCCTAGTCAGGCCTCGGAGCCTCACGGACAAAGCTCCACATGAATATTGCCGTAGGGCATGACAAGAAGATGTGTGTCCCCGTCTTCGAAACACCACAAAGGGGGCACAACCCGTCCTCAGGGTCGTGCTGTTTGAGCACCTTCGTCCTAGACGGGAGGTGAACGTTAGCAGCTACCAAACAAAAATTCTCGATCCTCAGCGGAATGAGCGCTTTCCGTAGTGGAGAAGTTCAGGATAGAGACGGCCGTCGGCACAAGGCATGATATGTCGAGCCAACCGAGAAGATCTCCGAGGAGGTCAGCTGCCAAGACACGGTGTCCGGATAATCTGCGAGCACCAACGATAGGGCAGCCCGCAAGCTGGCCCACTCAACAATCTCCAGAGGCCCGCAAGCTATTTCTAATACTGCTAAAAAACTGAAGGAATCGCCATTTTTGTCGTTTTACATACAACCTTCTCCCGGAAGGAAATGTAAGAAGAGAAAACAAAGCCAAATCTATGGAAAAATCTAAAAAAGTTCGACTAGAGTAGTAAGGTTATCAACGAAAGTCATCTTGAAATGAAAGATTCTTGAGAAAAGCGACACCTTTTTTGTTGGCAACAAGAGACTCTATACTACTTTCAGTTACGTGCAGCATCTTGAAAGACCGACTTATTACGTTCGTTAGCGCTTTCCAAAACGAACTACTACCGGGAACCGCAAATGTTTCAGCAAAGAATCATGGTGGCGACCCGAGTCAAAGACATGTGCACTGATGGAGCTCCAGTTCCAGACAATGAGAAGTCAGTTCGGTGAAAATGTGACATGTATTCATATCTTATCATATATGGTTCATGCGCATGCCATCTGTCGTGAACCATACACTAAAATTTAACACACGTCTCAGGCTCAGAGTACCGGCATCTGCTCCACCATCGTTATAATCCATTATTTAAATTTGGACGAGAGCTAGTGAACAGTGGGGAACAAAGTCTTTTTTGAAGAAAACGAAAAATATCTGTAGGATTCGAAGTTGCTGTCGATCTTTTGTCCCAGACCTACTACGGCCAGAGCATCGATCTGGATTTGGCCCCCGTCACAGCAGTAGACTATAAAGAATCTCTTTTTTTTTTCTCCCACAAAGAATGTCACGGAATCCTGCTGCCTGGGCGCGCCTCACACATAGTAATCCGGAGTAATAATATATCCATCTGTCGCGAACGATGGACTATTCTGCATGTCGATCAGTTATGCTCCCTGACTCACTGCCTGCCTCCGGGCGCCTCTCAGGATGAGAACAGACGATTCCCCACAAGAGCACGCATGCAAGCCCTCTGTCACGGACATATTCTTCCGTAAATATCTCCACCCCAATTCTCCATGGTGATTTTGGGGGGTATAAAAGGTCCAACAAGAGGCTGAATTAGCAGCAATATTACCTGCAAAAAGAAAAGAATTACTCCCTCCGTCCCGAAATATAAGATGTTGATACGTTTTACATTTCGAGACGGAGGGAGTCGCGGTAATATTGTTGGTTTGTCTTGTGCGGAGAACGTGGCCCGTTTAGTTGCGAACTGTCTTTTCGCAATAATGCGTGTGATCGCACATGGAACCTTTCAAGATCATGGAGGAGAGGGAAATGCTCGGCCGTTTTGCTTGCAGCAACTTGCACACCTACGCCTACACTCCTGCAGGGCAGGGCAGCCGCCGGGACGCAACGCAACGCAACAACTGCGTCTGCGTGCAGGCGCGGTGTGAACGTTCCCGTTGTCGCTTGCGGTCGTGGCCCGTTCCTTGTTTGGTCAGATCGGCCGTGCGTTCGGAACTAGCGCTGTATTTGGCCGTAGGTTCGTAGTCGACTGCGCTGCAGAGGCACCCGGGCGGAGAACGAGAGCGCACGGGAAGTAGAACGGAAAGCCTACGCAGCGCGATGCATCGGGGACGACGGCCTGGGGCTGCACCCGATCCAGTGCTCGCACACATGGATCCCACGCACGTGAGTCCCTCCGGCGTCCCCTCACAGGCTGGGGACAGCGTCGAGTACTCGGTAATTGCTTTATGAGCGTGGGTTCGTATGCTCCCAGTGAACAATAAAATCAAAAATAGCAGAAAAATTCGAAAACTTCCGATTTTTTGCATGCAAGATGTTTAGTGTGTGATGCCTGTGCAAAATTTGGTGGTGTTTTATCATTCTAGGAGGTCGTGGCAAAAAAGACAAAATAAGCTCCGAACAGTGCGTTTTTTCAAACTTCCTCACATGCCAATTTTTTTTCCGTCTCAAAGCTACTCAAATGCCAAAACACCACCAAATTTGGCACAAGCATCACGCATTCAAGCATCTTGCATGTAAAAAAAATCAGATTTTTTAACTCTTTTTTGCTATTTTTACTGTTCATCCATGAAAGCAGATGAGTCCGGAAGCCAAATTGCAGCATTCGAGAGTACCAGCGTTTACATTGGTATAAACACTCGAGTGATTGGATGGAGAGGCGTGTTCTTTTCTCTGGAGGAAAACATTTGGCTACCTTTTTTATTAGATAAAAATGTTTTTATATGGATTAGATAAAATAGTTTCAATTTCATCAAATAAGAAAAATAAAACTATGAGGCTCATCGATCAAATATATGAACTATTAAACACGAAAGCAATCCTACCTAGCTCACGAGTCCCGCCGCCGTGTCTCTCCCCTCCCTTGGCTCCCTCGCCTCGGTGCCATCGGAGGCACTCGACGACGAAGCTGCCGCAAGGTGGACGCTTGGTCGTGTCGTGCAATGGCGCTTGATCTGGAGCATTGTGGTGGACACTGCTCGGAGGCGTGGCTGTGTGGGTGTGTGGGCGGGGGAAGGTTTCTGATGCCTCGGATGTTGATCATGTGGCCGGTGGTACGTGTGCATTCGCTCGTTGAATCTCCCCATCTTCTCCCGCCGATGCTGCCACCAGCCCTTGTTGTGGTGGCATGGACCCCAATCTCCTATGGGAGTGGGATACTTTGGTCGTCTGAGCACAAGTGCACAGAGTTTAGTTGTAGCCTTTTCGAAGTAAGATTATCAATCCGACGTGGAGCACATGGATTAATCTTTTGTCTCTTGTAGGGTTTGAATAGCAATGCCTTCAAGTTAAATGCAATCCAAAGCAATAGTAATATGGATGAAAGTGGTGTAGTGAACAGTGAAATAAATTGCAGAAACAAAATAAAGTGGTGCGAGACGTAAATGAAAGTTGTTGAAATCGATAGGACTAAGGCGTTGCAGTGAGTCTAGATTCTTCACTAGTATGCGCTAAACGATCGATGCCTAAGCATAATGCTACTTTAGATTCCTAAGCCACTTTGTATATTTTCATTTGTGAGCGAAGCCGATACATGATTAAGGGAAAAAAGGTCCCCGTGGACATATCCTATAAATGGTCTTCGTTTATCCCCTGCTGCAATGACCCGGGACGATGGGAGATAGGCCCCGTCACAAACCTAACTCCGCAACCAACCGGTTCGCCAACAGTAATAATCTACCGTCCAAAATTGACATATGTTGGATGGTCGACTTCACCCAACATAAAAAAAACTATTAACATAAACATACAAAAAGGATATTAAATCCTAATACAAAAAGATCTATTACATACTAGGGTTCCTTCATGTCCCCGAGAACTAGGGAAATTACTCGCACATCAAGGGCACAAACGAGATGGGATGAATTATGATGAAGATAGTGATCTCACACAAGTAACACAAGATTGAATCCCCCTCCAATTATTGTATTACAAATGGATGCAGATGAGGTGATGATGGTGGTGATGATGATGAAGCCCTCTTAATGCAGCGTTGCGGCGGCGAAGTCTTTGAATCGATTCCCCCTCCGCAGGCTAGGGTTCTGAGTTCTGAATGTGTTTTCTGGTGGTTGTGTGCGTCTGATCCCTAATCCGACTTCATGGGGTGGAAGTAGTCAGCAGGAGGTGACATTGGTAGGTGATACAACTGCGCATACGAGTGCGCTCGTATGCTAGGCCATCTCACGCTCTGGACCAGCCGCGCGGATCCCAAATGACTTGAATTCTTTTTCAATTTTTATGGTAGGTGATAACACATTGATTGGCGTGCTTTCATCAATTTCATGGGCTTTCTTCCATAGTACTCCTTTTACTCCAAAAAACGTGTCCCGGGAAAACCGACAAAAAACAATGCGCGAACGCAATAAAATTTCACAAAAACTACTGCGTAGGCACAAAATAAAAGGTAAAAAGTTCACATAAGTTGAAATCATCACGCGGGGTGACAGATGTGATATGTGTGTGCAAGTTTGAGGCACTAGTGGCAGTTGTGAAGCATCGGGAGCGTTGTTTTGTGACAATTCCAAGAGTGTGTCTTCTAGCCTCATACCGGAGGTCAGTATTGTGATGGAGGTCATGATCCCGTGATATGCAGGTTCTTGGGCGGCAACCATCAATGATCCTATGAGACGGTCCTCTGCTGCTTGCGAGGATGGTGGAGCAAGAGGTGGAGCGTGGTGGTGTCGCCTGATGTTAATATTCCACTTGTGAGGATAGTGCGGGCTTATGGGGCGTCTTCATGAATTAGGATTTTGGTGGCACTGGTGAACTTCCTCCCTTATCAATGACTTTGTCACATGTGTAACAGTGAGCTTTTGTTGTTCGGCGCATTTTGTGTTGAGTGCTCTTATAATGGCTCAACCAACTGTTTATGTAGGTATGGTCATCACTCGCGCGACATCTCATGTCAGGACTGTGTGCGAATGTAACTACTAGGATCATGGGAAGTGAAGGCAATAACACCAGATGACTTTAGTTTGGCTATGCTTCTTGTGTACCCGGCCTTGAGATTTGAGGTAAAAACCCTAGGTCCGATCCTAGTTGGTTATACCTCACAATGATGGTATTTTTGCGTCATTACCTTATTGAGGACACTACTTGGAGTTTTCTCGAACTTAATCTTTAGGGGTGCCTTCACCTGACAACAATGGTGCTTGGGTGTTGTTCTCTTCCTGGAGAAGTTGCTTTTGAAAACTTTTCTTGTAGTCCTTGTTTTGCCCAGAGATGATTAATGACGATGGTTATTACTGTATTTCGTTGCTCACCTTTTGGTTGCTTCGAGGTATTTTTGTTTTCATCCACCTAGGCATAGCTCTAGTCTTTTATGACTTTGCTCTTTGCCGGTGTGATCTTTTGTGTGTGTGTGTGTGTGTGTGTTGGTTCTGTGCATCCTACTTATGCAGAGGTCGGATGTGTGCCCATCCACTGTTGCTAGAACTTCCTCCGACGTTGACCCGCTATCGTTTACGAATCCCTAAACAAAGAGGAGCAACTCGGGTGGTGCAACAACATGTATAGGCGACCGACATCCACGAGTCCGCAAATGGCCACATGATGAGAATTAAGTCTAGCATGGTAATTAAAGTAACCGAGGTTAGTGTATTTTAGGCCTTGTGGATGGATGCAGACGCGTCCTCTTGCATCCTGGCCCCCTCATCGAGACCAGTTCATGCGCAAATGCACCCCCTTGACTTGTCGGTCAAGCACAAGAGGAATACTCCTCCAAGCTATTAGTTTAGTCAGCTCGCACTAGGCCTAATAATGGTTCCCACCTAATAGAATGAGAAAGATGGTTGCTAGGAGTAAAACCTTGAACAATGTTGTTTAGGGCATCTCCAAAGCTGACCGGTAAATGGACACCCCAAATGTCCGTTTTTATGCCCAGACGTGGTCCGCGGACATGATGCGGGAGGGAGCCATGGAACGCTATTTACAAATTAATCCGGTTGGAAGGAGAGAGAGTAGAAGGGGACCATGCATGTAATGGGATATTGTGGTGTGGTGTCCGGTTGAGAGGAAAGAAAGGTGAGGGGGACCATGCATGTGAAAAGTGAGAAAAAAGAGGAGGAGCAGGTGTGGACTTTTTATTGATCAATTGCATGTCCGGACTCAAGTTTGTCTTGGATTTGCCGAAAAACGAAGGTCCATACTGATCTCCGGAGTTTAACATTGCCCATTACATGACAAATTTAACAAAAGTGGTCCGGACACCGTGATCCAGACATATACCGGAGTTTTGAGGGTCCGTTTGGAGATGCTCTCAAACTCGGCAAGCGCGAGGATTTTTTGTGCACAAATGCACACATGATTTGAGCTTTGTTAAACACACAATACATGCTCTATGAATATTAGCTAAGCCTTCAAAGACAAAATATTGTGAAATAGGACTCCCTCTGTTCATTATATATACATATTCTAGTGTGTTTGTTCGTTCATTTCAATTTGTATATAAACTATATTAAAATATCCAAAACATATTATATTTGTGAATGAGATGGGTATTGACTACTACCTCCATGTCAAAATATATGATGTTTTGGTAGGCTAGTTTAGCCTACCAAAAACTAGTCTATCAAAGCATCATATATTATGGCACGGAGGTGGTAAAAAGATTCATATTCATATTCTTACGCAGGAAACAAGCTAACTACTAACTGCACACATAGCGAGACTTATTTGCCCCACTGAACTTATTCCTTAAGTGGTCTCAAGGTATTAACTTAGACAACACATAAACCCTGGTTGGTCGTTGCAAAAATGGTTCTGTATACATCTGACTCATATCACCTCATGATACTTTATGGTGAGGTCCCCTCGTTTTAATGGCTATGGTTGATTTACTAACAAGCAGACGGATCAACCTGATATACTGAACAGATGCCCCTACAGACTGTAGGCGGCCCAGTGGAGGGGGAACACGCGCAAATTGCATGTTGCCTTCATGTACAGTCTATCTTGGTTCTGTAAAATTAGTAGGATCCGATTCCATGTCCACAATGAAATAAGAAAAGAGAGACCCACTGAGGGAATGAGATGGGCACCTAATCTCTACTTGCATTTAGAAAACAACAAATGAAAGAAGACAATGCAAATGTTTGTTTCACATGAGTGACACGAAGTAAGAAAGTGAAACAGGTAGACATAAAGAAATGTTCTTTTTTTGTTGTTGCAGGGAATCATTAAATAACTGTTGCCATGGGTAACTTAGGACTACCCCCCTCAAATTAGACTTTTTTAAACATAGTCATAGTCATTAATACCCTAGTATGTAAATAAGTTTCACGACAAACCTATTAGCATATAACCAACCTATGTTGTTTTCTACTCCTACCATCCCAAAATTTGAACTAAAACCATGACACTTATTTTGTGACTGAGGGAGTATTTATTAGTGCTTAAAATAGACAAAACTGAAGGTTGGTACCATAATTTTAAATGGTCCTCTATTTCTAACCATACGTGGTGTACAAGATTTATGGTGATTTGTTACATAAATATGACTCTCAATTACCATATGGTTAGAACTTTAGATAGGTTTACATAAGTGAGAGACACAATTATCAATGATTTCCACTGATTCAAACACAATGGTTAACTCTCTCTGTTCATGAATATATGTCATTCTAGCATTCATATTTTGTTTCTGAACTCGGGGCACTTTTGTTTTGTTTTTTAATCAATACGGTTTATTATTTTGAGGAAACCTTTCACCGTTTAGAAGTAGTAAGCGGTCAACAGGGGCAGTGCTATTTTAGAAGCGTAAAATTCGAAATGTCTTCATGAATGCGGAGCATGTGGTTTAAGCGTTATCTTTATCTATCACTTAATAGTAGCATTGATACAAGATTTTTTGACGCACATGAAAGTTTTTTCCTGGTGGATTAATATAATGATATATGATGCCAGTAAATGCATGACGAAAAGAAATCATATTCAAGATGAAAACGCTTGGGGTGTGTCCAAATGTAGTACAAACTTGCTTAGGGTCTTTTTTTCCAATGAAAACTGCAACCGTGTCACGAGCTCTCTGCTCCGCCTTTGAATGGAAAAGAGGGAGTAAAACCTAAGATGAAAACCAAGTGTGGCAATTGTTTTATTAGTCACCGCCTCTACCTGCCTCCATCAGTTCTGATCTTTATTCTGGCATTCATATCTTGTTTTGAACAAGTTTAAGTTTTGTTTTGTTTTAATTCATTGCACTCTATCATTTCGTGGAAACTTTGCACCGTTTCCTCCCTTGCATACCATATCCTTTGGAATGCGATTTATTAGTATGGACCAAAGCAACACACATCTTGTCAAAGTAGCGCCATTTTAGAAACATAAACTTCTGCATACGTGAACAAGGAGAGAGTGGTTTGAGCGTTATCACTATCGATAAATAGTAGCATTGATACAAGATATTTCTGGTGCAAATTTTTTTGGGGTGCACTAATATAAAGATATATGACACATGTAACCACTTGACGAAAAGAAGTCAGACTTGTATGATGCACACAACATCATTTCGTACAGAAAACACAATATCGCTTCTCCCTCGCCTATAATGAGACTAGTGTCACACTATTATAGATGTCCTAATATTACTAGCAGCGTAATGTCATAAAGAACAAAGGCAATTCAGTTCACAATGATGGAAATTCGGCGGAAAGGAGCATGATCTTGTTGATTTCCTCATATGAGAAAATAAAGCCAGGAAGGGGAATTTAAACAGTGACTTCGGTGGTGCGTTCGAAGCATAAGCATGCTAAACAAGGATAGTGTTGTTTTAGAAGCGTGAAATTCTAAACGTCGTGCATACATGGACGCGGAGCGTCCACTCAAAGTGTTACCTCTATGAATTAATAGTAGCATTGATATGAGATTGTTTTCGGCGCAAATGATTGATATTTTTGCGGTGCATGATTAGAAAGATATATGACGTAGAAAAATGTGTGACGAAAAGAAGTCAGACTCTTATGATGCATGAAACATCATTTCATACAGAAAACACAATAGCGCTTCTCCCTCGCCTTTAATGAGACTGGCGTCACACTATTATAGATGTCCTAATATTTCTAGCATTGAAATGTCATAAAGAACAAAGGCAGTTGAATTCACAACAATAGAAATTGGGCACAAAGGAGCATGGTATTGTTGCTTTCCTCACATTAGCAAAAAAACCCGAGAAAGGCAGGGGAGATAGGCAGCAAGGGTGGGGGTGGGGTATGTTTTTCAGTTTTTGATGGTGACTTGAACACGGAAACATTACACCCCCTAGCATACTACCCCCTTGGGAATGACATTTATTAGTACGTACCAAAGCAACACACATCTTCTAAAAGTAGTAAGCATGATAAACAGGGGTAGTGCCATTTTAGAAGCATAAAATTCTTAACATCATGCATACTTGAACGCGGAGAGTGTGTTTTAAGCGTTATCTCTATCAATTAAACCCTGGCATGGACAGCCCGGCCCGAAAAACATGGGTTGGGCCGGGTCAGGCTTAACGTTTGGGTAGGGCTTGCGCTTCACTTTTTTTGTATTTCGGGCTAGGCTTTCGGGCTTTGGGCTTGGCTTGCACGTGCGTACATTAAAAAACAGCGTTTTGGTCGGGCTTTCGGGCTTGATTTCGGACCGGGCTCGAGCTTAAAAATAGAGAGTATTTCGGGCTTTGGGCCGGGCTCGGGCTTGAGAAATGAAGTTCGGGCTTTTACAAGCCCGGCCCGGCCCGGCCCGACGTTTGCCCGGGTTTACTATCAGCTAATTTTTTGGCAGGACTTTTTTTGCAGTGCATTAATATGAGATACATGCATGAAAATGCGCGATGAAAAGAAATCATCTTGTATGACAGACAAAACAACATTTCATACAGACAACACAATATTGCTTCTCTCCAGCCTATAATGATAATGATGTCACACTATTATAGATGTCCTATATTGCTAACATCATAATGTCATAAAGTAAAAAGTCAGGAAAAGAAGCATGTACCTATTGCTTCCATCGAATGAGAAAGAAAGTTGGGAAAGGCAAGGAAGATAGGCAAGAGGGATTTGTTTTTGGGTTTGTGATAGAGACTTAGATTGTTCCACCCAATCATGTATTTTCAAAACTAACTTATTTTTTTATGTAATTTAATACTTCTAAAATGTATTTCTACCAAGTGATTCTAAAACCAGTAAGTATGTTAGATATTTGACCATCCACATTTCAAAGGTGGGTTCTAGAGACAAGTTCTTATAATAAAGAATGTGATAGAGCAACACACATCTTCTAAAAGCAGTAAGCATACTAATCAATGTAGTGTCGTTTTGAAAGCGTAAAATTCTAAACTTCATGCATACTGGAACGTGGAGCGTGCATTTTAAGTGTTACCTCTATCAATTAATAGTCGCATTGATACAAGATTACTTTTGGTCAATTTTTCTTTGCGGTGCATTAATATAAGGGTATCTGATGCAGGAAAACGTGCGGCAAAAAGAAGTCCTATTGTATGGCGCACCCGGGGAAGACTCTCCCGCCCCCAGGTCGACCAACCCTCTGACCTCTATCAATTAATAGTAGCATTGATACAAGATTATTTTCCACGCAATTTTTTTGCGGTGCATTACTATAAGGGTATCTGATGCAGGAAAACGTGCGACAAAAAGAAGTCCGCTTGTATGGCGCACCCGGGGAAGACACTCCCGCCCCCAGGTCGTCCGACCCCCTGATCTCTACCAATTAATAGTAGCGGTGCATTACTATAAGGGTATCTGATGCAGGAAAACGTGCGACAAAAAGAAGTCCGCTTGTATGGCGCACCCGGGGAAGACACTCACGCCCCCAGGTCGACCGCCCCCCTGATCTCTATCAATTAATAGTAGCATTGATACAAGATTACTTTCGGCGCAACTTCTTTTGCGGTGCATTAATATAAGGGTATCCAATGCAGAAAAACGTGCGGCGAAAAGAAGTCCTCTTGAATGGCACATCTGGGGAAGACTCTTTCGCCCCAGGCCGACCGACCCCCTGACCCCTTCCACCTATATATAGGCGAGAGGGGCGCACCAAAGGCACAACAATTAGCCTTGACCGCCTTCTCCCTCACTGCCCTGCACCTTGTTTCTCTCTCAGTCTAGATTGAATCTAGATCGGATGCCTCTAGGTCGTTTCTCCCTCTAGTTCTTCCTGTTGTTCTTCGTGTTGGTTCCACAGAGTGTCGTGGTGTTGTTAGAGTAGATACCTCAGTGGTGTTGTATACTTCGACACTAGATCCCGGTGCCTGGGAGGTATAACCTAGCTGCAGGAATCGGCGAGCTTCATCAACTCTTCTTCCTCTGCTTCTACTACATGGATTGTTGGTGAGATGATACATCTTATATCTCCATAGTGTTCCTAGGTGTGAATGTATGCGAATAATTGTTATGTAGCACGTACGCTTACAAGAAGGCAACCTTCTCGTGGGCACTTCATGTCAATACTGGTGACCAGAAAACTATAATACACACATAAATGGTTTACTTTCTCCATTCCTAAATAGATGTCCTTTTAGCATTTTTTATTTTGTTTCTAAAGTTGTCCAAGTTTTGTTTTTGAAAGGTGGGTTCTAGAGAGAAGTGAAGGCATTCCTTGGAATAGTGAATGTGACCAGAGCAACACACATCTTCTAAAAGCAGTAAACAAACCAAACAGGGGTAGTGGGGTTTTGAAAGCGTAAAATCCTAAACTTCATGCATACCGGAAAACGGGGCGTGCGTTTTGCGCGTTACCTTTGTCAATTAATAGTAGCATTGGCACAAGATTTTTTTCGGCGTAAATTAAAAATATCTTTTTGCAGTGCATTATATAATATAAATATATCCGATGCAGAAAAACGTGCGATGAAAAAATGTCGTCTTGTATGACGCACAAAACATCATTTCATATAGATAACGCAGCGTCGCTTCTCTCTTGCCTATACTGAGACTGACTGGCATCGCACTATTATAGATACCCTAATGTTACTAGGGGCGCAATGCCATAAAGAACAAAGGCAGTTTTTTTTTTTGGACAATAAGAACAAAGGCAGTTGAATTCACAACAATAGAAATTGGGCGGAAAGGAGCATGGTCCTGTTGCTTTCCTCGCATGAAAAAAGAGAGCCGGGAAAGGCAGGGTGGAAATGTAGACCGTGGCTTGGGTGGTTTCTTCTTCCAACTAAAACTGCAGCCGTGCCGGGAGGAAGCCCTCTGCCCCGCCTCTCAAAAAGAGGGGGAGTGAAGTTCAAAAAAAAAAAAAAAAAGAGGGGGAGTGAAACCTATGATGGACACCAATTGTGGCAATCATTTGCTCGGAAGCCTCTGCCTCTGTCTGCCTCCACCGGGTTCCGATCCCCTCCCCTCGCTCTGAAACCCGAACTTCCAACAGAGATCGCCCCTGCCGCTCCCCCTCCTCCTCCTCCTCCACCACCACCCTTTTGTCAACTTGTTAAATTGGCACACGACTTCGGCTTTTTGGAGAGGGGAGGCCACACACACAGAGACGGCTTACTGGAGAGGCGGGGCCGCCGCTTTTTGGGCTCCTCCCCATTGGAGCGCACAAAGCCGGGCGGCACCATTTAACACTACCGCCTCCACCTCCACCTCCACCACCACCACCACCACCACGCGCACCGTCACGCACACCAAGCGCCGGGGAGTCGACACGCAGGAACCACACTGGACTTCGCCTTCCCCGGCCCGCTGCTCCCCCCGCTGCATCCAGATCGGACCCGGACCAGTAAGTTCGCCGGCAATTCCGTCTGGCCACCTGCTGCCTGCCTTCTTGCCTGTTTTCCTTTGCCGCTTTCGGCTCCGGCGGGAGGATCGGGGCCTGGCTTCACCTCCCTTTCCGAGCGCTTCCTTTGTGCGCTTCTCTTGTAGGGAAAGACGCACGTTTTCTGGATAAGATTTTGGGGTACAAGCCAGGTCTGTTCCCTGACGGCGCTCTGCATGCATGCCCGCCCGCCCGCCTGCCTGCCTCACTGTGTGTTGATTGGTCAGGCCGGTCTTTACGTAATCATTTCTACAGGTTTGTCTTGGGTCTCTATCCAGTATCCACGACCTATGAACGAACTGCGGAGAGCAGATTGGCCGGGTCCTTTTCCACCTGTTACTTTCTCGATTTGATTCTTTCATGGAGTTATTATTGGCTCTTTGCTGTTTATGGGGTTTTACTTACTCTTCCTTCATGTGTTTTGCATGCATAGACTCTGTTTAACATATTGGGTCTGTAGATAAACTTGCTTTGCCAGTCGAATTGATCGACGAAAGTACCTCTGGCTGATTTCTGAACTCACCCAAGAGTTGCGTAGGAAAAGAAAGAATCTGAGTGTCTTGTAAGGCTGATAGTTTGATGTTTTAGTATGATCATTTCCAAGTGTCATGCGGTTGAGAAGAGTTTGTTGTTTTAGGTACGGAACTGACAATACATTAGCGTCTTTGACAAGTGAGAGAAAATTCTGTTTCTGAATGGCACCTTTCGGTCAGAGCATACTTCTTTCTGTTCCACATAATACTCTTTTGCTGAGGCATAGGAAATTTCGAGTTCTTCCTGTATTGGATTCTCTTTTTCTCCAAAATTTCAAGATTCTAACTCTCTTTTGCCATGTCTACTATTTGCATCTGCAGAGATTGTTACCAGGAGTCCACACTTGGAAGAAGTAGTGGAGCAGTAGGCGATAAACTTGCCGAGGGTGTGTCCAAATGCAGTGAAACTTGTAACAAGAAGCTCTGATCTGCTGCCGGCATTCTGAAGTTGCTCTGGAGCTAGCAGTGCATCCTTCCACGCTGGAAGTACCAGATTCTGTTCTAGAGGAGTTGCTGGGCATAGAGATGGCAGACGATCCTAATCAAAACTTCGGGCCGTTTTCGCAGCCGTTCTGCAGCCAGAATGTGGTTTCATTTCAGACGAGCGCGACGCCTAGCGGGTCGGGAGGCAGCATGCCGGTGTACCTGGACTGTTCCAGTAGCATGGGGTCTAACATGGGGATGATGAACACCACGCCTTCAGTAGCTGTCTCCACAAGTTCATCCAACATGGTTGCTGAGTCTGCACAGAACCTCAAATATGGAGGACCCCTAGCTGAAAGCTGGTCGCATCTCGAGATCCAAGTGCTGAAAGATTGCCTAGATAGGTAAGCTATTTCCACTTGTCTGGCTTTTTTTATAAGGAAATTAACACAGAAGATGTGGTCTCCATCGTTCAGCATCCTAAAACTCTGTCCATTAGACACAGATTTTCTTGCCATGTTGGTTTATTCTACCATAAATCTTTCCTTCTATCCCTTGATTTTTGCGTTCGTTCCATTGCCTCTCATGTGCACCCTTTCAGATATGTGAATGAACATGGTATCATGAAGTACATAAAGATAGCCGCTTCCCTACCAACCAAGACGGTGAGGGATGTTGCGATGAGATGCCAATGGATGGGGGTAAGTAATCTCTAATTTGCATACATACTCTGTATATGTTCTTGTTTTTCTGCTTACATGGATGCCATCTGTTTGAGGTGTTCCTTGGAAGTGCTACATCAGAAAATAGTTCATGTCCAAGAAGGGACAACACTTATTTAGATCTGAGCCTGAATGGATACAAACCCACACATCGACATATTTGGCAATTTCTTCTGGTGCAACTGTACAAGAAGAAATTAATCGTTTTTTTTTCTTCCTAGAGCAGCTCGTTTCAAGGAACATGCTAAAATTTGTCTTGCTTTCAAGATTAATCTGAACATACTAGGATTGGTGATAGATGCATTTATTATAAGTGTGTGCATATATTAGGACGAGTGGAAGGTACACTTATTCTCATTGCATATACAAATACTACATTTTGGGCCTTATATAGTGGGACATGAGTTGGCAATCAGTGTATCCTTTTGGTATGCTATTTTATTCTTGTCCATTCGTGTTACCTAAAAGGAAGGTATATAAAACACAGGTGTTCTTATTTAATTACAAAATAACAAAGTATCATATATTATTTCATCAGTGATCCATCTCCTTGGCTCAACATATTTATTAGTTCCAACAGCTGAATTCTTTAATAATTGCCTGAGCTTTTGATTGACCAATAGTTCTGTGCTGTTGAAAATTAAAGCATGATACCCTTTTCACCTGGAATATTGTTTTCTCATGAACCAAAATGTAGTGCTTCATGTTCTACACAGTCTTGCTGAAAATATAGCTAGCTACAAAATAAAGGCTGGCATTTGTTTCTAGAACATATACTGTTAAGATAAATATGTTCGTAGCTGACTTAGCACCTTTTTTTTAATTTTTAATAATGTAAATGGTTTGATGCTTTTATAGAACAAACAAACTACAAGACGGCGGAGGCCTGCAGAACATCATAGCAGAAAAATGAAAGATAGAAAGGTACCAGCATCTTCCTTTTTCTATTTTATGAACTTTGTTTCGTATAACATCGGTAATTATCCCCAATAATTAGAGATAAAACTACGAAGAAAGCTTTCAGTCAAAATTGTTATAAAGGTGGAATACCTAAGATGTACTATTATCAGTTCCTTACAAAGGTTATCTTGAAAGAAAAATTTTGAGGGGGCAAAAGTTTATGTAAAATATACCTACTATCCTGTGCATCTCACATGTTATGTGCATATTTTTGTCTGGTGTTACTCATGGTTATTTCTCAGGATAAAATGGTGGGGCCTTCATCCTGGGGTACCACTCATCCTGTTCAGAGGGATACAGGAGTCTCTTCCTTTGTGCCGCATCATGCCATTCAAAACAGTCAATATCTATCTGGAGGTTGGTAGATCACCTGAGTTTCAGGCTTTCTTTCTTTACAATTTACCAGGTCCAATTGATTTAGTCCGTAATTTCATTACTAACCTATTTTGCTTATAGCTAGCTGCTATGATATTTTTACAAAGAAAAGGCAGTGCGACAGTATCATCTTGCAAAAAAATTATGCTCATATAAACATACCAGTTGGTGTTGATGGTTCATTTGCCCTAGGATCGTACCAACTGTATGATTTGCAATCAGTGGTTGAGATTGAGTTCAGATACTCCCAGCCCACTTAAATATAAAAAAGGGCAGCCCGGTGCATGTAACTCCCGCTTGCGCAGGGTCCGGCGAAGGGTCTGACCACTTTCCCGACCCACTTAAATATGTTCTATAAAAAACACCTTGTTCTGCCATGAATTTGTGGATACACAGAGCATCATCTCAACCCAATAAAGTAACAACTAATAAGTCTTGCGAGCATGATTATTATGATTTTTTTAGGTCGTAGCAAAGCACTGGTTTCTTGGTAGTTACTGAAAAACACAAAGTGCTAGTTAACTGGCATAGTGTCTATGTGTTGAGATTGGGTGGAGTGGGTTGGGTCTTGGGTGAGGCACAAAACTACCGAAGAAGGTGAGAGAGGTGTGAAGCTGCTTGATGTAGATCTGATGGTTCACAGATCCAATTGTGCATGGACCACCATGACCAGTTGACATATTTATAGGAGTAAAGAATTCTACAACAAAATTGCAGTACTTAGTGGACTTAGTTATTGACTACATTTCTAAATTTAACTCACATAGGCAGGGTTTATTTTAATAAAAGGCACGGGATTACTTGGCTCCATTGGAACTTGTTATGTTGAAATATGTATCATTGTACTTGCAAGAAATGATTAAGAGAGTCGTCATTTTAGAAATCGATCTCTGAACATTGAGTATCTGTGGATATTTCGAACCTGTTTTGCCAAACTTGGAGTTATATAGACCATCAACCGTCTGGTATTTAATGAGGGTGAAACTTACAGTAAGATCACAAGCGATTTCCTCCTGAACTTCAAATATAATATGCAGGTTCAGAGATCCTGATGGCTGACGAGATTCAGCTAACGCTTTCCATTTGTTTCGATCCTTGTTCCATAAACTGACCATCTTTTCCACCATGTAGCCTCTGAGATGGATCGTATAGTACAGCTTGTACTGGAAGAAAATAATCGGCTTCTTACTCAGATAGACACAAATATTCAAACATTTCAGGTCAGTCTTCCTTTTCATGTGCAATTACTCGTACAGCAGAATGCAGGAGTTCCATGATTTTCTCTGTCAGCCATCATCTGGAGTGTTGTTTTTTATGAATGGATTTCATATCGATTGTCTTATTTCTTCCAGGCTCAAAATAACACCGATCTCTTCAATCGCGTGAGAAGGAACATTGATGGCCTTTTGAAAATGTAAACATATTATTCCACCTATGATCCATGCATAATTCAGTTGCAGAAATATTAAAGCTGTGCTTGTGAAGGAAAAAAAAATCCCTGCCTCTAATGATGCTTCTTCTATGAACAGCATGAGCCAAATGCCTGGAAAAATGAGTGAGATGCCACAGTTGGGAGTTGCGGTGAATGAAAATCTTGCTAGTTACTTGCTCCCAGATCTTACAATGGTAAGTTCTTCCAGTTCATGTCACTACTTGACACTCTTTTTTTTTTAATCACAAACCAGTTTGAGGTTCTGCATTTTACATAGTGATTTCATATCCTTTCATGAACTGCTTTGGAGTTCGAAATGCACGATTTTGCGTTTCTCTTGATCTAGTAAACCAACTTAGCAAGTAACCTTTCTCTCCAGGCACAAGTTCTTGGAAATAGCCATTTGAAGGAGGAGCCAAGAGGATGGTGAGTCACAGCCAAAGCAGGTCACAGATGAGGCAGATACTGAAACTTCATCGGTAGTTCGGCGAATTAGAGGAAGATAAATAGTGCTCCAGCATGTATGCCAGATGGCGACGAATAGAGTCACCAAGGAACCTTGTTTCCTCTATCTGGAAGCAAAGGAGAGGTGAGTGGTGACTGAGGAACCACTCTGCATTGCATTGCGACAAGCCTGTATATTGGTGGCTGAACATTGGTCGAGCAGTGATGGTTTCAGGAAATTGCAGTTTTTCTCGTCCTGCTGCACCTGTAGAGTAAATACTAGTAGAAGATGTAGCAACAACAAGAAGCTAATAAGAACTAGCTACATAGCAAAAGAAATGCCTTTTTGCCGGTCCATATTTATTTGATTCTCCTTGTATGCAAACGTGAATCCGGATGTCTAGTTTGTCTATCCAATCTCTCCCTCTATCCTAGACGATCGAGCCGGTGCAAAAACTACATGATCCTGGCAAAAATCTGGTCAATGGCGGCCACAATGTTGCCGTAGCATTCCTGCACTTGGGGCTCATCCTTGTCTCTGGCTGCATAGTCCAGCTGCGCACACAAGAGCAGAGCAATGTCAGCACGCCATGAGCAATGTCAGAGGCTCAAAAGGCAGATGATCTGTGTGCGATCCCCTACTCTGGTGACGTTGTTGAAGAGGTCGGAGTAGAGCCTCCGGAGCTCGGGGCGCTGGCCCGGGGGCCTCGCCTGGATGATGGCGTACAGGTCCTGCTTGAGGTTGGCGGCGCTGGCCCGCAGCGCCGTCTGCAGCTCCCGCCACGACCTGGCGTCGATGAACTGCTTGACGCGCACCAGGTTCCTCGCGTGCGTCCTCACCACGGCCTCGGCCTCCTCGCTCGACTGCTCCGGGATGGTGATCCGGAGGTCGAGGTCGAACGCGCCCGCGATGCCCGCCGTTGGGGGCAGCAGCTGGGACGCGAGGAGCGCCGTGCCAACCGCCGCCGCCGCCGCCGCCGCAAGGCTCCTTCTGCTGCTGCTGCCGGTTGGTTCCTGCGGGTGGTGGTGGCCGTTGCTCGGGGGCTTGGTGGCGGGTTTGTTAGGAGAGCGGAAGAGGCTTGCGGCGAGTGATTGGATGGCGAGCTGCAATGGCATTGCCATGGCGGAGCCTTTCCACCTTGGTGGAATCTTGTTCGGTTCTCCATGGGTTCAGGTACGCACAGCATAGTAGCCATGTATTCCGAGGATAAGGTTCGTCACGTTCGCCAGGAGCTAATCTGGCGGTCGTCTGCTGTTTAGATTAATTGCCATGGGTTTAGGTTTAGTTGGGTATGTTTCCCTGTTTTGCTATAACCCCCTTTGTAAAACTTGATGGCGGTTTCTTTAATGGAATCGACAAAGAGGATGAATTGCCCGCTGTGGTTCCCCTTCTTTTCCTCGGATACGCACTAAAATGTGCGTCATATTCCATCAAAGCATCTCCGGATATGGTCTAATTGTTCTTAAGAAAAAAAAATCCTCTAATCTATTAGTAGTATGCAATGGAGGGAAACAACCCATCTTCTGCATCTCCCATGAAACCTGGTCGTCTCCTCCTCTCCCTTAGCTGTCGCCGCTGGTAGGGATGCCTTCTCATGCGGCGATCTCTCGGGAAGGAAGCTCTTCAATCGCAAGGCACGACAGCCTCGAATGATGCGACACCGTCGATGGAGCATGGATGCGGGGCGAGGACTCCGAGTGCCCTAGGTGGTGGTCGTGCTGCATGGCTGATATATCCAAAGATGTTCTTAAAGAACAAATCATTTATCAATTGGAAATACTCTATAAAGTCTATAGAGATACTACTGAGGGCTTCCGATGCCTAAATTTGACAATGGTGGCTTTGGCGGCTGGTTGACGGTGGCAGCGACGAAGTTGCAACGACAACGGCGACGCGAAGATGTGTAGAGGCGACCCAGGGATTGTGCTGCTATGGGCGGCCACGGAGTTCTCGATATTGTTGTCACTTACGGCCTCTGCCATAGGAAATTCTTAACCATGTGTGCATGAGATGGCTTCCGGAGATATATTCGGCTCTCTGTGCTTCGTGACAATTCTCATAGATATGATTGTGTGGTGATATACACATCAAGGATATGTGCGTGACCGGCTATCTTCGGACATGAGTGTCATGCAGTCGTTCGGATGTCAGTTTTTCGTTACCATGGCGTTTGGATGCCTTCCCTTGTAGCTTCGTCTTCCAAGGGTGGTGGCAAAACATGGTGTCTTTGGCTTGGTTGTGCTCTTTGCACGCTGGATCATGAGCTAGTTGAAAACCCTAGGTATAACTTTTAATGGATGCACCTCACAATGGTGGTGTTTTATATATTGTGTCGTGTCCTCGTTGAAGGCATTGCTTTCAAGTCTGATTAGACATGCACTTTAAGGTGAAAACCCAATATCTCACATGTAATGGTTGGATGCCGCGGGGGTGGAGCTATAGCATCGGTACCTTCTTGAATGCGTTGGTTCCAGAGAACCTTTCTTGTAGCTTGTGTGTTGTCAAGGACGGTGGATGGTGTTGCCACTGGTTTGTTGCAAGTCGTTGGTTGTATCGATTTTCTTCTTCTTACTTTTATCATTTTGGCTGTGTGCATCCTAGATGTCCCCGGCGGCTGGACCACCGAACCCAGGACGAGGCGCAAGAGGCGCTGGTAGGGCCCCAGAGTCTTTTCCAAGAAACATCCATAGATTAAACATGACCTTTGGGGACCTAAATGCAAGCACACATAGAAGACGACCGCCAGGGAGGTCTACGCTCTCATACCTGGCATACAACAACACCTGGATTGGTCCGACTCCACGGTCTCTTTTGATAGGTCTGACCATACATAGGTCATCCAAAATCCTGGCAAGTCTACTCTAGTACTTGATCCGATAATCAAAGGATGCTAGCTCACAAAGGTACCCGTGGATATTGGGAGAGGCATCAACATCATCTACGCAGATACAATGAGAAAAATGGGCCTTCCTCTGACCGGCCTCCGGCCCTTGCCAACACACTTCTACGTCATCGTGTTAAGAAAGAAGGCAGAGCCGCTTGGACAAACCTCGCTGGAGGTCATTTTCTGACCTGACCTTATCAATGTTGGGGATATCGCTTATCGGGAACTTATCGGTCGACCGATGATAAGGGGTAAATCGGCCAGTTTATCGGCATATCGGCTGATTTATCGGCCGATTTATCTTATCGGTCTGACAACGGTAAGGGATAAATCGGCCGATTTATCGGCATATCGGAAGATATCTTGAACAGTGGACCTTATGTATTTGCAGAGGAAAATGTTTCTCAAATTATACCTATAAAGCTAGCACGAATCTCAATGGATGGCAGATGCTTTGTCGTTACATACCCTTGCCGGTAGGTTTACCATTTTCCGAGGAGCTGATGTTGTGGTGGTCTCGAATCGACCAGAAGAGAGGGACGTGAAGCTGACAAGGAAATAACTAAGAAACCTCTCATGTGAAAAAGAAAAGGGAAATGTTTGGAAGTTTTGGCCAGTCGTGCATGCTTCGTTGGATTGAGGCGGATCCAACAGACCGTTACTTTTTAGGCTACTGTTGGATTAAGTCATGTGGCCCACTCCCCACCACGTATACCTTATCTTTTCGCCTTTCTTTTTCCTCCATTCCCATCCGCTCTCCTCCGCTGCTCCGTCCCGTCATTTTCTACCGTAGTGAAACCACCACGAGCTATTGATGATGCAGGGATGTGGCGAGGTATGCTACAAGGGGCGGCGGTGCTGCACGTCATCCACCTCAAGGATGAGCCTCCACTTTTTCCCATTGCTGTCACGCACACACTGTTGTGAGGTCTACAAAACACGACGATGCAGTAGTCGCCATGGATGCACCCTCCCCCACACCTTTGCTCATGGGAGTGTTGCAACCTCCAGAGTGAGATGGTACAACCGGCCGCTAGAGATGCTACATCCGATGGCGAGGGATGCTACAACCAACAACTTTTTGCTGGAACCAACTACTGGAGTTTGTTGTTGAATTTTGTTTTGCTGGAAACGGCATTTGGTCTTGCTACTACAGGTGACTTCATTTGCTACTACCGGCGATGGCATTTTTTCGCTACATCATTCATGAAGATGATGCAACCATGACAACGTTTTTTTTTGCTGCAACCACACAACTTTTTGCTACCACCGGCGATGGTTTTTGTTACCACCATATGCATATGTGATTGGCACCGATTTATTTTTGCTACAACTGCGTTGTTTTGTTTTGCTACAACCACAACCACGTTTTTGCTACGATAGGGATGGGGTGGCGGCACCAGCGAGTTTTTTTGCTGGAACTGGCACACTTTTTTGCTACGATCGACCAACTTCTTTTGCTGCAACCGACAATCGAGGGAGAGTATAATTTTTTGCAAGCTCATCGTCAGAGGTGCTGCGACCGCCAACCATCGCCGCCAGAGCCATGACCACCACCACCATTAGTAGAAAACAGGGCTTTGGTTGAGGCCTAGGCAAGGGCATCAATCCCGGTTCACTCACGAACCGGGACCAAAGGGGGCATCAGTCCTGGTTCGTGAGGCTAGGGCGCCGGCCGGGACTCAGGGGCCATTGGTCCCGGTTCGTCTAACCCCTTTGGTCCTGGTTCCAGACACGAACCGGAACTAATGGGCCTCGCTCCTGCGCGCAACCTTTAGTCCTGGTTGGTGACTAGAACCGGGACCAAATGTAGTCCTTTAGTCCCGGTTTTAGCCATAAAACCGAGACTAAAGAGAGGCCTATATGTACCCCCGCCCCTGCCCGCGAGCAGAGTCATCGCTCTGTTTTTTTGGCCGGTCGTGGAAGAGCTTTGTGGTGCTCTAGCTCACCTCCTATGCACATGAGGTGTTCGATGAAATGTCCGAGCCACACTTAAGCTTTCTCCTCTCGAAGCTCCTTGTCCAAGCTTCATTTTCCTCAAGATTTGTTTAGATTTGGCGGTCCGTCCTGTCCCGTCCCTGTCCTCGCCGCCATCGATCGCCCGCGCCGATCTCGCCGCCGGCACCACCGTGGTGAGCCTCTTGTTTTTATCTTCTTTCTAAAAGAAAATAAATTCTTACTTGTATGATTTAGATAGATACTTGTATAATTTTCTTACTTTTATTATTTTGTATAATCTTCTTTCCTAGCTATAAAACCGAAATGGATGAACGTAATTACTCCCCCCGTCCCATAATATAAGAATGTTTTTGACACTACATTGGAGCCAAAAACACTCTTATATTATGGGATAGAGGGAGTATCTTTTTGCGGGTGATGAACATAATTTTCATGTCCATGGGATGCCGCCCCGACAAGCCTTTCACTATATGCGTCTGAAAGCAAAATACTAGTTCCTTTGTTAAGATGTATTAGTTTTTCTAAAAGCCAGAATTTTCTATGTTTGGTGAAATTTGTAGCAGAATATATCGACATCTACCATACTAAGTAAATAAAATATAAAAAATATTTCATGAACAATTTTTTCTCGGAGAACATGAACAATCTAATGATACTGCTTTGGTATTATACATATTGATATTGACTTTGATATCCTAAAGATTTGGATGCATTTTAGAGTTTGCGTGAGGGTGTTTCCTAAAGGGTTGCTACTTAATATTTGACCAGTGACCAGTCAAAAAAATGTTGACCTGTGACTTTTTTAATATTTTGCTAAGCCATACCAGGTTTCTAATCTAATACTATAATATTTTTGTTTTTTTAATCTTTTTTTGACTTGTAGTTCTATGTGGGCTTTATGGGCCGGAATGGGATATGCCTTGGTGGTCTGGCTGGCCAGGCGAGAGGCAGCTTCACTTCACTCAGCTCTCGCCCTTCCCATCGGGAGGAAGGAGTGGTGCCTGCGACTTGAGATGCCCGTCCACGGCGGCGGCCACCGAGAGAGAAAGAGGAAAGCAGAGGTGAGCGAAATGCAGAAGATCAATGCAAGAATAGCAAAGCTAGAGGAACTTGTAGCTGCCGGCCAACCATCTCAGCGGCACGCAGCTACCCCACCATCTCAGCAGAGAAGCAGCGTGGCTTCCACGGAGCTTGTTTAGCCTGATTTCAAGGCTCCTCGCTACCCCGTGGATACTATCACGGAGGCTCAACATTGCGAGCTAATGATGAAATGCCAAAACCTCACTTTGAAGGCGGTTGTCGGCTCTGTTGCACCTCCTCAAGCTGACAGAACTCTTCACCGCCGTCTGATTCCACATGGCTATGCTGTTATGACGGTGGATGAAATAATGGTGGGATTTGAGGAGCTGAAGCTTAACCACCCTACAGGTGAAGGGGAGAATCGTTTAGTTTATGCTTTGAGGAGTACCTGTCTATGGAGGAAGGAGTACATCACGCTTCCAAACTGTACACCTCCTCCTCCTCCTCCGGCGAGTCAGGGCACTCCGCCTCCTCCGGCGAGTGATCAAGGCACTCCGCCTCCTCCGACGCGTGAGGGCACTCCACCTCCTCCGGCGCGTTGGAGCACTCTGCCTCCTTCGGCATGCCACCGGACTCCGCCACGTCAGAAACAGCAGGAGAGAGACACCGCCGCTCCGGCGGCTAGCAGTACAAGCAAAGGCGGGAAGCAATTCAAATACGGTACATGTCTCAAGGCTCATAAAAGTTACCATATGAGAGGACCGACAAGGACAATGAGGACATCTGTGCTGCTGAAGTGAGGGACCATTTTGCAAAGAAACCTCCACCTCTGAAGGAGACGGTAGATCCGGTGAAAGTGAAGCGCACTCTGGATGCCCTGAAGCGACCACCACCGCCTCCGCCAGATTCCAACTATGTCCGTTGTCTTAAAAAGACATATGAAGATGCGTAGCGGTCGGGAAGTACTTCCAGTGATGCAAGGTTAGTGAAAGATCGTGGATGTCGCCTAGAGGGGGGGGGGGTGAATAGGCGTTTTAAAATAATTACGGTTTAGGCTTGAACAAATGCGGAATAAACCTAGCGGTTAATTTGCCAAGCATAAAACCTAAAACAACTAGGCTCACCTATGTGCACCAACAACTTATGCTAAGCAAGATAAGCAACTATGAGATAGCAAGATATATGACAAAGAACAATATGGCTATCAGTGCATAAGTAAAGGGCTCGGGTAAGAGATAACCGAGGCACGCGGAGACGATGATGTATCCCGAAGTTCACACCCTTGCGGATGCTAATCTCCATTTGGAGCGGTGTGGAGGCACAATGCTCCCCAAGAAGCCACTAGGGCCACCGTAATCTCCTCACGCCCTCGCACAATGCAAGATGCCGTGATTCCACTATGGGACCCTTGAGGGCGGTCACCGAACCCGTACAAATGGCAACCCTTGGGGGCGGTCACCGAACCCGTACACTTTGGCAACTCTTGGGGGCGGTCACCGGTACCCGTCAAATTGCTCGGGGCGATCTCCACAACCTAATTGGAGACCCCGATGCTTGCCCGGAGCTTTTCACCATAATAATTGAGCTCCGAACAACACCAACCGTCTAGGGCGCCAAGGCACCCAAGAGGAACAAGCTCTAGGGTCCCCAAACACCCAAGAGTAAAAAGCTTCTCAACCTTCACTTCCACGTATCACCGTGGAGAACTCAAACCGATGCACCAAATGCAATGGCAAGGGCACACAGAGTACCCAAGTCCTTCTCTCTCAAATCTCACCGAAGCAACTAATGCTAGGGAGGAAAATGAGAGGAATAACAAGAAGGAGAACACCAAGAACTCCAAGATCTAGATCCAAGGGGTTCCCCTCACATAGAGTAGAAAGTGACCGGTGGAAATTTGGATCTAGATCTCCTCTCTCTTTTCCCTCAAAAACTAGCAAGAATCCATGGAGGGATTGAGAGTTAGCAAGCTCGAAGAGGGTCAACAATGGAGGAAGAACACGAGCTCAAAGGATAAGGTTCATTGGGGAAGAAGACCCCCTTTTATAGGTGGGGGAAATCCCAACCGTTATGTGCTCAGCCCGCACACGAGCGGTACTACCGCTCCATGAGCGGTACTACCGCTCAGGCGGACGAAACAGGGAAAGGAGCAACAAAACATGAACCTTGGGGCGGTACTGCCGCGCAGAACGAAGGGTAAAGGGAAAGAGGGAATCGGGCGGTACTACCACGGAGGAAGGGCGGTACTGCCGCTAAGGAGCGGTACTGCCGCACTACTGCCGCAGCGAGGTGCCGCACAATCCGACACAGAAAAAGACCCCCTCGAATCGACGCGGTAGGGACCTGGTAAGCCAGCGGTAGTGCTGCTGCAGAGTCACCGCCGGTACTACCGCTGCAGAGCGGTACTGCCGCTTGTGACCCCTCAGCGGTACTACCGCCGGGTACCACGATACTACCGCTGGGACCCTGACAAAAACCACACTCAAGAAAACAAGAACTGCCATAACTTCTGCATATGAGCTCCGAATTGAGCAAACTCAAGCTTGTTGGTTATAGTAAGAAGAGGCAGGGGAGGTATGCCAACAAATAGAGGAGTGAAACCTCCAACCGAGAAGAACCGGCAAAAGCTCCAACATCGAAAACATCATAGAAGAAGCATGTGAACTCCGTTTTTGATGAACTCGAGCTTGTCATCAAGATGACCATAAGCTCTCAGACACTCAAAGAGAACCAAACAAGAACCAAGAAAGATGATGAAGGATGCAATGGTTTGAGCTCTCAGCGAACAATACGATCAAGCTACTCATCGAGAGCCCCCCTTGATAGTACGGCAATCGATCCTATAACCCGGTCTCCCAACTACCATCATGAGACCGGTAAAATAGAAAACCTATCAAGGGCAAACCTTTGCCTTGCACATGGTCCACTTGAGCTAGATTATGACGATCTTGACTCCCTCAAGTTGGACCACCTTTCTTGATTGGGTTGACTCGATGAAGACTAGTTGATTGCTCCCCCATACTCCACTATGGGTGAGCCACTCTTCCGCACATCTTCACAAGTCCATTTTCACCACAAAGGACGGCAAGCTTCAAGCATTTGATCTCTTCGTGATGCTCCACTTGAACTTGCACACCGCAACCTAACCCCACAAAGAACCCTCACGAAGACCATGGATTAGTACACAAAGCGTAATTGACAATGCTTACCATACCATGGGATCACTTGATCCCTCTTGGTACATCTTCTACGCTTTGTGGGTTGGTCAACTTGATTCACTCTTTGACTTAGTCTTGATCAACCTCTCACAAGACCACTCTTTAGGTAATTCCTTGAATAGCACCTTGGTCGACACAAACTCTCCTTGAAACCAACACATGTACTCCAAGAAAAGCCTATGGACAAAAACCTTCAAATATAACTCAAGGCAACCATTAGTCCATAGAGATTGTCATCAATTACCAAAACCAAACATGGGGGCACCGCATGTTCTTTCAGTTAGCACAACGAAGAAGTGGGAAACAAATTCCCTAGCTCGGCGAACAGGCGAACCAATCGTGCCCCCGCTCAAGGTGTCTAGCGATACCGTCGTTAATCATCCGAGGATGTTGCCCGGTACCAATCCTGGTGATTACCTGATCAATGATGTAGAGTTTGAAACGTTAGAGGTGGAGACCTTCAGATACGAGTATGGGAAGCCTCTCGTCAAACCTGATCATCCTCCTCTAACAACAATGATGTGAAGATTACATGAATGATACGTGAAAACCTACAGCGAGTTTGGGAAGGATACTTTGATGCTGGGAATTAAAAAGGAGTACGACCTCGTTGGAACTGAGGTGATGCCTGTTGAATTTGTGGAGTTATTCCAGTTATACAATCAAGCGGCCCTCGACAAACAACTCATGACTTGCTACTGTGTGTAAGTATTACTTCTGTAATTAAGTCTCTATAGCTCAACTCTTTCATTGCATGTATATATAATTATCCTCACTATATTATGCAGATTGAAGATCGTCAAATGCAAAAAAAGCACAAAACTATGGCATTTGGTTCATTAACCCAAATATCATAAATGAATGGTCGGTTAAAAATAGAGTCAAAGATACTGAGAAAAACCTGTTACAATCCTTACTCCGAAATCAAAACAAAGGGAAAATACTCTTTCCTTACAACTTCAAGTGAGTGTTATTGTCTTGTGCATATTCAGTTTCGCTTACTCGAGGTTATAGTAATGTATAATTGATGAGTTATGCATGCGTGCACAACTTTTACTTTATTCTTCTAGAGATTAAGCTTGACCGGGGAGTAGTAACTGTCTTAGACTCGTGACGAAAAGATCCCCAGGACTATGCGTGAAGGAAATGTGCCCTAGAGGCAATAATAAAGTTATTATTTATTTCCTCATATCATGATGAATGTTTATTATTCATGCTAGAATTGTATTAACCGGAAACTTAGTACATGTGTGAATACATAGACAAACAGAGTGTCACTACTATGCCTCTACTTGACTAGCTCATTAATGAAAGATGGTTAAGTTTCCTAACCATAGACATGAGTTGTCATTTGATTAACGGGATCACATCATTAGGAGAATGATGTGATTGACTTGACCCATTCCGTTAGCTTAGCACTTGATCGTTTAGTTTAATGCTATTGCTATCTTCATGACACATACATGTTCCTATGACTAGGAGGTTATGCAACTCCCAAGTACCGGAGGAACCCTTTGTGTGCTACCAAACATCACAACGTAACTGGGTGATTATAAAGGTGCTCTACATGTGACTCCGATGGTACTCGTGGAGTTGGCATAGATCAAGAATAGGATTTGTCACTCTGATTGTCGGAGAGGTATCTCTGGGCCCTCTCGGTAATGCACATCACTATAAGCCTTGCAAGCAATGTGACTAATGAGTTAGTTGTGGGATGTTGCATTACGAAACGAGTAAAGAGACTTCCCGGTAACAAGATTGAACTAGGTATTGAGATACCGACGATCGAATCTCGGGCAAAGTAACATACCGATGACAAAGGGAACAACATATGTAGTTATGCGGTTTGACCGATAAAGATCTTTGTAAAATATGAGAGAACCAATATGAGCATCTAGGTTCCGCCATTAGTTATTGACTGGAGACGTGTCTCGGTCATGTCTACATAGTTCTCGAACCCATAGGGTCCGCACGCTTAAAGTTTTGTGACGATCAATATTATGAGTTTTGTGTTTTGATGTACCGAAGGTAGTTCAGAGTCCTGGCTATGATCACGGACATGACGAGGAGTATCAAAATGGTCGAGACGTAAAGATCAATATATTGGACGACTATATTCGGACATCGGAAGTGTTCCGGGCGGTTTCGGAGAAAACCGGAGTGCCGGAGGGTTACTGGAACCCCTCGGGAGAAATAGTGGGCCTTATGGGCCTTAGTGGAGAGAGAGAGAGGGTTGGCCTAGGGCAGGCCGTGCGCCCCTCCCCCTCTGGTCTGAATTAGACTAGGATAGGGGGGCGGCGCCCCCCTTTCTTTCTTCCTCCCCCTTCATTTCCCCCTCCTAGTAGGAGTAGGGAGTCCTACTCCTACTAGGACTCCTCCTCCTGGCGCGCCTACAGGGGCCGGCCGGCCTCCCCCCTTGCTCCTTTATATACGAGGGCAGGGGGGCACCTCTAGACACACAAGTTGATCTGTTGATCTCTCCCAGCCGTGTGCGGTGCCCCCCTCCACCATAATCCACCTCGATCATATTGTAGAGGTGCTTAGGTGAAGCCCTGCATCGGTAGCATCATCATCACCGTCATAACGCCGTCGTGCTGAGAAAACTCTCCCATGAAGCACTGCTGGATCAGAGTTCGTGGGACGTCATCGAGCTGAACGTGTGCTGAATTCGGAGGTGTCGTGCGTTCGGTACTTGGATCGGTCGGATCGTGAAGATGTACGACTACATCAACCGCGTTGTGCTAACGCTTCCATTTTCGGTCTACGAGGGTACGTGGACACACTCTTCCCTCTCGTTGCTATGCATCACCATGATCATGTGTGTGCATAGGAATTTTTTTGAAATTACTGCGTTCCCCAACTATGGCATACGAGCCTGGTTTATGCGTAGATGTTATATGCACGAGTAGAACACAAGTGAGTTGTGGACGATACAAGTCATATTGCTTACCAGCATGTCACACTTTGGTTCGGCGATATTGTTGGATGAAGCGGCCCGGACCGACATTACGCGTACACTTACGTGAGACTGGTTCTACCGACGTGCTTTGCACACAGGTGGTTGGCGGGTGTCAGTTTCTTCAACTTTAGTTGAATCGAGTGTGGCTACGCCCGGTCCTTGAGAAGGTTAAAACAGAACTAACTTGACAAAATATCGTTGCGGTTTTGATGCATAGGTAAGAACGGTTCTTGCTCAGCCCATAGCAGCCACGTAAAGCTTGCAACAACAAAGTAGAGGACGTCTAACTTGTTTTTGCAGGGCATGTTGTGATGTGATATGGTCAAGACATGATGCTATATTTTTATTGTATGAGATGATTATGTTTTGTAACCAAGTTATCGGCAACTGACAGGAGCCATATGGTTGTCGCTTTATTGTATGCAGTGCAAGTCGTAGAAGCAATATTTGGCGAGACGACAACGATGCTCCGATGGAGATCAAGGTGTCGCGCCGGTGACGATGGTGATCATGACGGTGCTTCGGAGATGGAGATCACAAGCACAATATGATGATGGCCATATCATATCACTTATATTGATTGCATGTGATGTTTATCTTTTATGCATCTTATTTTGCTTAGATCGACGGTAGCATTATAAGATGATCTCTCACTAAATTTCAAGGTACAAGTGTTCTCCCTGAGTATGCACCATTGTGAAAGTTTGTCATGCCGAGACACCACGTGATGATCGGGTGTGATAAGCTCTACGTTCACATACAATGGGTGCAAGCCAGTTTTGCACATGCAGAATACTTGGGTTAAACTTGACGAGCCTAGAATATGCAGATATGGCCTCAGAACACTAGAGACCGAAAGGTCGAGCGTGAACCATATAGAAGATATGATCAACATAATGATGTTCACCATTGAAAACTACTCCATCTCATGTGATGATTGGACATGGTTTAGTTGATATGGATCACGTGATCACTTAGATGATTAGAGGGATATCTATCTAAGTGGGAGTTCTTTAATAATTTGATTAAATGAACTTTAATTTATCATGAACTTAGTACCTGATAGTATTTTGCATGTCTATGTTGTTGTAGATAGATGGCCCGTGCTGTTGTTTCGTTGAATTTTAGTGCGTTCCTTGAGAAAGCAAAGTTGAAAGATGATGGTAGTGATAACCCACAAGTATAGGGGATCGCAACAGTTTTCGATAAGTAAGAGTGTCGAACCCAACGAGGAGCTAAAGGTAGAACAAATATTCCCTCAAGTTCTATCGACCACCGATACAACTCTACGCACGCTTGACGTTCGCTTTACCTAGAACAAGTATGAAACTAGAAGTACTTTGTAGGTGTTTTCGGAAAGGCTTGCAAGAAAGTAAAGAGCATGAAAATAAAAGTAGGGGCTGTTAAGATAAAGAAGAAACTAAAGTAAATATAGCGAGTGTGGAAAAGTGGTGGTAGGATGAGTTGCGAAATTGTCCCTTAAGCAATTGACTACTTTACTAGACCGATAGCAAGTATTATGTGGGAGAGGCGACTGCTAGCATGTCATCCCTGACTTGGAATTCTATGCACTTATGATTGGAACTATTAGCAAGCATCCGCAACTACTAATGTTCATTAAGGTAAAACCCAACCATAGCATTAAGATATATTGGTCCCCCTTCAATCCCGTATGCATCAATTTCTATGCTAGGTTGAAGCTTCTGTCACTCTTGCCCTCCAATACATAGTCCTATCAACATACAACTAACCCTAGGGTGTGATCCACGCGTGCAATCATATGATGGGCACCAAAGGACATCAACATAACCAGAAGCAAATTAAATCAATCATAGCAATTCATCGACCACCGATAGGACAACGAAAATGTACTCAGACATCATAGGATGGCAACACATCATTGGATAATAATATGAAGCATAAAGCACCATGTTCAAGTAGAGGGTACAGCGGGTTGCGGGAGAGTGGACCGCTGTAGATAGAGGGGGGAAGGTGATGGAGATGTTGGTGAAGATGGCGGAGGTGTTGGTGAAGATCGCAGTGATGATGATGATGGCCATGACGGCGTTCTGGCGCCACCGGAGGAGAGGGGGAGAGGGGCCCCCTTCTTCCTCTTTTTCCTTGACCTCCTCCCTAGATGGGTGAAGGGTTTCCCCTCTGGTCCTTGATACGTCTCCGTCATATATACTTTTCCAAACACCTTTGCCCTTGTTTTGGACTCTATCTTGTATGATTTGAATGGAACTAACCCGGACTGACGCTGTTTTCAGTAGAATTGCCATGGTGTTGTTTTATGTGAAGAAAACAAATATTCTCGGAATGACCTGAAACTCCACGGGAGGTCTTAGAAAAATAATAATAAATCCTCGCCAAATATGAAGACCAGGGGGCCCACGCCCTTCTCACGAGGGTGGGGGGCGCGCCCCCTACCTCGTGGGCCCCCTGTTGACCCTCCGACGCCAACTCCAACTCTATATATTTGCTTTCGGAGAGAAAAAATCGGAGAGAAGAAATCATCGCGTTTTACGATACGGAGCCGCCACCAAGCCCTAAAACCTCTCGGGAGGGCTGATCCGGAGTCCGTTCAGGGCTCCGGAGAGGGGGATTCATCGCCGTCGTCATCATCAACCATCCTCCATCACCAATTTCATGATGCTCACCGCCGTGCATGAGTAATTGCATCATAGGCTTGCTGGACGGTGATGGGTTGGATGAGATTTATCATGTAATCGAGTTAGTTTTGTTAGGGTTTGATCCCTAGTATCCATTATGTTCTGAGATTGATGTTGCTATGACTTTGCTATGCTTAATGCTTGTCACTAGGGCCCGAGTGCCATGATTTCAGATCTGAACCTATTATGTTTTCATGAATATATGTGAGTTCTTGATCCTATCTTGCAAGTCTATAGTCACCTACTATGTGTTATGATCCGGCAAGCCCGGAGTGACAATAATCGGGACCACTCCCGGTGATGACCATAGTTTGAGGAGTTCATGTATTCACTGTGTGCTAATGCTTTGTTCTGGTTCTCTATTAAAAGGAGGCCTTAAAATCCCTTAGTTTCCAATAGGACCCCGCTGCCATGGGAGGGTAGGACAAAAGATGTCATGCAAGTTCTTTTCCATAAGCACGTATGACTATATACGGAATACATGCCTACATTACATTGATGAACTGCAGCTAGTTCTGTGTCACCCTATGTTATGACTGTTACATGATGAACAACATCCGGCATAGTTATCCATCACTGATCCGGTGCCTACGAGTTTTCCATAAACTGGTTTACGCTTATTTACTTTCTCGCTGTTACTGTTACAATCACTACAAAATACCAAAAACATTACTTTTGCTGTCTTTACTTTTGTTGCCGCTACCACCACTATCATATTACTTTGCTACTAAACACTTTGCTGCAGATACTAAGTTTTCAGGTGTGGTTGAATTGACAATTCATCTGCTAATACTTGAGAATATTCTTTGGCTCCCCTTGTGTCAAATCAATAAATTTGGGTTGAATACTCTACCCTTGAAAGCTGTTGCGATCCCCTATACTTGTGGGTTATCAAGACTACTTTCTGGCACCGTTGCCGGGGAGCATAGCTCTATTCTTTGAGTCACTTGGGATTTATATCTGCTGGACACTATGAAGAACTTGAGAGATCCTAAAACCAAGATCTATCCCTCAACTACGAGGGGAGGTAAGGAACTGCCATCTAGCTCTGCACTTGATTCACCTTCTGTTATGAGTAAGTTTGCGACACCTACACCTGCTTCTGCTATTCGTTCTGATATGTCGCATGTTATTGATGATGCCACTTCTACTATGCGTGATACTTATGATGAAACTGCTACTATGCCTGATACTACTGTGCCCCTTAGTGAATTTCTTGATGAACAAATTGCTAGGGCTAGAGAAAGAGAAATTATTGAATCTGAATACGATGATGATAGTGATGATGAAAACATGCCTATTATTCCTAAAGGTTATCTTTTTGATAGGGATGCTTTGTTAGCTATTTTAGCTTGCAGAGATAGATATGAGTTTAAGAGGTTATTAATTAAATGGAACAAAGAATCACTAAGAGATAGAATGAGACCCGACCCTGCTTTTGCTACTTCACCTATATGTGTTCGTGATAAAGATTATGAATTCACTGTTGATCCTGATATAATTACTCTGGTTGAATCTGATCCGTTTTATGGCTATGAATCTGAAACTGTTGTGGCACATCTTACTAAGTTAAATGATATAGCTGCCCTGTTTACTAATGATGAGAGATCGCGTTACTTCTATATACTCAAAATATTTCCGTTCTCATTAAAGGGTGATGCTAAGATATGGTTTAATTCTCTTGATCCTGGTTGTGTGCGTAGTCCCCAGGATATGATTTATTACTTCTCTGCTAAATATTTCCCTGCTCATAAGAAACAAGCTGCTTTGAGGGAAATATACAACTTTGTGCAAATTAAAGAAGAGAGTCTCCCACAAGCTTGGGGGAGGCTTCTCAAGCTACTTAATGCTTTGCCTGATCATCCTCTTAAGAAACCTGAAATGCTTGATTACCTGGACTAACCGATGCTTTCAGAGATTACCTGGATAGTTGTGCTGGTTCTCTTTTCAGGGAAAGAACACTGGATGAAGCTGAAATTCTATTGAATAATATGTTGACAAATGAAAATAATTGGGCACCTCCTGAGCCAGCTCCTGAGCCAACTCCTGCTCCAATTACTGAGCCTATTTTTAAACCAACTCCGAAGAAGAGAGGTGTTCTATCTCTCAGTCCCGAAGACATGCAAGAGGCAAAGAAATCTATGAAAGAAAAATGTATTAAAACTGAAGATGTTAAGAATTTACCTCCTATTGAAGAAATACATGGCCTTAATTCACCGCCTGTTGAGGAGACTTATGATCTCAATTACTTATTTACTGAAGAACCTCCTGATCCCGATATCCCGACACAGGTAGTGTTGTGGAATTGTCACGGCAGATGTCTTTAGTGTGAGGACTTAGTCGCGAGGCCAACGCATCTATGTGGTAGCTTGAGAGGGGTTGAGCGGAATCGAGAGATGCAACACAAGACAAGGGTTTAGACAGCTTCGGGCCCCGGGAAACATCATCCGGTAACAACCCTACATGCTGTTTGAGGCTAGATCTCATTATCATCATGAGGGAGTCGCCGTAAACCGGCTCTCCTCTAGTTGTGTCTAACCCTAGAGATTGTTTCTTTCCTCCCTCCCTTTGAGGAGCCCTGCCCCTTCTTATATATGTTGAAGGGGCGGGTTACATGTGGAGTCCAACTCGTACTTTAACTTAAACTATTTTGACTTCCCTTCCTGGGCTTCTTAACGTCTGCCGGTTTAACATTGTTCTGCCGGTTTAACATTGTCTGCCAGTTTACCGTCTGTCTTAGCCATCTGTCTTGACTCTCTGTCTTAACTCTCCGCTGGTTTACCAAGTCCCAGCCGGTTTACAACTCCAGCCGGGTCATACCGCGGGGTATATCCCCGACATTAGACCCCAGTTTAATTTGGATTTATCCATGTTAAACTGATCTTGATTATCCTTAAGTCCTTGTCACTTCCTTCTTCTATAAAATCCGAGTCAATAGACCAGCTTCATAATCAATTTGCTGACATCGGTTTGTCATAGAGAAATATTGTGAAGAATAAATCCTTTGACTTCAGCTCCCAATGCTTAAAAAATATTGGCCTTTGAAATACTCATTTGATCTTCAGTCGGTTTAAGAATGTAGAACTTGCCGGTTTGAGAATGTAGAACTGTGCCGGTTTAAGACTTGAACTTGCCGGTTTACAAATGTTGATGGCACCAGGTCATAATTGTAGTTAACATGAAGCTTGAAAATATACCTCTTATATGCCTATCACTTGTATCCCCCAAGTCTTAAGAAGGTAGCATAGCAACAACTTAAGACTTGCTTCAATATGAATATCACAATCTTGAAGAAATCCAGGTTGTTCATTAATCACTAGTCAGAATTGAGTATTCTACATATGTAGCCCCCAAGTGTCGGGTTGTCATGCTTGCAGCAACCTGGGACTTGAAATTGCCTTATTCTCATAAAAACTTCAACCAGTGTAGCCCCCAAGGGCCGGGTCATTATGCAATAATGAGCAGGGACTTTGTAAATATAATCTTGTAAACTTTGAACATCAACGTGTAGCCCCCAAGGGCCGGCTCAGTAAGATAATATTGAGCCGGGACTTTGATATATACTTCAATGAAAATAACATCATATGATGTAACCCCCATCATGGGGCTTGAATCCACGTGCACAAGGTTAAAAGCCTTGTGCTTTACCAACTGAGCAGTGAACCCTTCAATGTAATGGATAAAAAGCTTTGTACCTTGAATAGTTGACAGGAGCAATTGGTAGCCCCCAAGGGCCGGCTCATTATAATGTGATGAGTCGGGTCTTCAATAAGGTGAGTAAACAATGACTTTGCATTAGCCCCCAAGTGTCATGGTGCATGCTTGCAGCGACATGAGACTTGCATATTTGATGTAATCTCGACTTGAATAGTGTAGCCCGCAAGTGCCGGGTCGTAAGCCTGCAACGACTCGGGACTATTCCTTCAATCATATCCATTGATAATATGATAGCCATTGCGCTAAAGCGATTGTAAAAACCTTAATCATAATACGAGTTATTGATAACCATAATAAAAATCCAGCCATGTTGGCTATTAAAGATTTGAATAATATACCCAATGATTTATAAGCGCATGATTCCAACGGCGCAAGCCAAATATATACTGGCGACTGATAGTCCAAAACCAGGCCGGGTTAATAAACACCGGATTATAAGTGATTATGCACTGACAACTTGTAGTTGAAAGTTGAGCCGGGTTAAAGAACACCGGGTTAATTTGATGACTAATAGTCATGCCGGGTCGAGAGACGTCGGTTCAACATAAAATTTATCAAAAGAGAAAAATCTTGACAAAGGAAAATAAAACCGTGTAGTCAAGGCTTTTCAAGGGCTGCCAGGCCCAAATTCAAGGCTTTTCATGGGCTGCTAGGCCGCTGAGTTAAACCGTTTTTGCAAAGCCTTTCAAGATGGGCCTCCAACTAACCAATCGTCGTTTTAACTTTGACAAGTTCAGGGTCTGTATAAGATTGACTTGTCAAACATTTGGCGGGTCATGCCAGGATTACCTGGAAAGGAGTGGCTTACTTGATGAAGGCAGGTTAACCCGGGGTTTTAGGTGAATACACCAGGCTTCCAAGCTGTGGGTCGATACCCGGTTACAAGGGTCCTTTCAAACTCTTTGGTATTTGACACAAAGAGCCCCCAAGTAACTTTGTGAGCTGTGCTCAATGGGTGCCTATGTTTGAGTTGTGCGTAGCAACAAGACTCTCTTTGGCCCCTTGGATGTGAAGCTCCCAAGCTTTGTTGTGGCTTGATAGCCGGATTAATGGACAAAACTCCGCTTTGTAAGCTGAAGCCCCCATGTAACCAATAATATGATAAGCCAATAAGGCGGGATACCCATGTTTGAACCGTGCATCATGGCAACAGGTCCTCTTCGGCAACCTTTAACTTTTTACAAGAAATAAATTCTTCTTGAACCGGAATTTTAAACCGGATATTGAGAGCTTCAAAGCTTTATGGGAGATATATTCCCTTTGAGCCGGATTTTAAACCGGAATCCTTCTTTGTAAGCCGGCCATTTTCTGACGGCCTTTAAATTTGCACCAATATGGCGGTTTAGGGTCCCACATCAGAGAACTTTGCAAGCCGGAGTAATTGCTCTTTTAAAGAAAGCAATAAAAATATACTGAATGGATTTCACCTGATATGTCAGGCCAGTTGATATCCATCGCATGGTCGATGATCACCATGATGAAGCTGAAATTAATCATGGCCGAGACGGCTGCGGCATTTATAAGCCCGCGTGGACAAGAAAGTCGGCCGCGGCATTATTGATGCAATCCGGACTGCAAGGGCTGCCGTTTGTGTTCCGGTTCATCAGTGTAATATGCGTAGATGCCGATGCAGAACAGCGAGCGCGCGTCGTCCGTGGTAGGGCATCACTCTCACAGCAAGCACTTGTCCTGTATAAAGAGATATAGGCCAGAGTAATCGTTCTTTTGACGAAAAAAATATGTGCTAAAATAAATGAAACTGATAGCACCTGGTATTTTTATAGATGAATGCAAGCACTGATGCTTGATAATGATGGACACAGAAGTCGACCCAAATTATCCTGATTAGCGAAATTTGCATGCCTTCACTTTTAATCATCCCTCCATTCATTTGACTTGATTGGACACTTCTGTTTTGCCACTGCCTTACTTTACTATCAGCACCCACTCTGCATGTAGCTGCGGCTTGTCGTACAGGACAACTGGACATCATCATAATTCGCCTTGTAACTTCCTAGTATGCATGTAGCAAGGGGAGACTGAACCAAAATCTCATCTAGCAGCAGATGACTGTATTAACAAGGGGATGTGGTCGGTAGTAGCAGGTTGGAAAGGCGCCGCTGCGGCTGGTTTCAGCGCAGGTGCGTAAAGCGGGATGAGTTCCCGGCAGTTTGTAAAGCGGCAACAAGGTGACCCGGCAAAGACCGGCGACTCGATATGCAGCTCTTGACCCGGCAATGGATTCGGGCGGCTCGTGGCTGAGATGAACTGGGGTGGTTTGACTTCAAGTCCATGCTCATGACCCCATCCTCTCCGGGTTGTGGTTGTGAACCAGCGGCGCGGTTGGTTGATTGAATCCACACGCTCCCCGGCCGGTTTGCGGGAAGGGCGCCGGCGACTTGGCAAGGCGGCGATGGCGGTTTCCACGCGGAGTTGCGGCCCACAACAACGGAAGTAAAGATGGAGGCGAGGTCGTAGTCAATGTGGACGGTTTAGTGTCAGCGCGAGGTAAGTCGGCAGCAGGAAACAAGTCAGGCGGTTCGACGGGGGCGGCCGCGAGTTAAATCCATCGCAGCGGCGGTTTAACTGAGGTGACGGCGACTCAAAAGCACGAGGGTGCGGGGCCGAACGCAGGCGACCGACGGTGATGCATTGGCGTGGCGGGTTCTGGAGCCTGCACAGGCTGGAGCGGCGGCTTGCGGCGTAAGCAGGCCATGATGGCTGAGACGGCACATGGGTCGGGCCACGGCGGTGATGGAACGAAACCGGATTGAATAGTGGAGAGCCGCAGCGGCGGTTTCGCGACAGAAGATGCAGTAGTAGCCAGCTGTGCGACGAGTCAGCGGGAGGCGACACCGTAGGTGTGGACGCACGCCTGGCGAAGCCCACTTGTACCTGCGGATGCATGCCCGCGAGATGAGGCAATTGGCCCGAGGTCAGACGCAGACAGGCGACTCGGGAGCGGAGGCGTGGTCGCTGAAGCCGCAGGCGGCTCGGAATCGGAGCTGTGCAAGTAGTGACGGTCCATGTGGGGCTGCGGCAGTGAACCGGCGCTGGCCGGAGCAAGCTAGATCATGGCCTCAGCGGTTCAAAAGCGCGGCCAACGACAACCCGCGGGAACCTGCAGCACCACAGGGCGAAGGACGACGACCCGCGGTGACACCGGTGAGTCTGCGGGAGGAGCATGAAACCGGGGCAACTCAGACGCGTGGAGGCGACGACGGTTTGAGGTGGCCGCGGTGGTGCGAAGCGGCGCGCGGTGTGGAGACCGGTCGCGGCGGAGATGACTCTGAGGCGGCTGTCTGCAGAGTTGGGTGGCTTGTCTGGTTTGCAGGTGACGGCCGATGCAGGCGGCTCAGTTGGGCTCTGCCCAGCGGGTTGGCACCCTTGCAGAGTAGCATGGCAAGGTAATGGGAAAGGAAGATCGGCGTCGGACCAAGGCTGCTCCGGTTTATAAGAAGGAGCGGGCATGGTGACCCGGCGCGGCGGCTCATACTGCAGAAATGGCATGGCCATCCGAGGCGGCTTAGTCTGACGTGATAGGCGACGCAGGGGCCGGGCCCGAGGCAGTGGCGATTTTAAAGGTAACGCCAAGTCCGAGGCGGCTTAGCAGTGACACCGGTGCTGGCCATCATTTCATCTGAAGCGAATCATCGGGACAGCTCAACGCACGACCGGTGCGGACCCACATAGCTCCGGCGGTTTAGAAGACAGTGGAGGCTAGCCGGTTTATAAAACTTAGCGGCCGCCGGCTCAAAACGCCATAGTGGCGGCTCCAGCGGATCGGTGATGGTGACAGGCCGTAGGCGGAGTCTGTTTCGAGCGGTGACTTGGAGCAGAAGGCGGCTCAAAGTCAGAGTAAAATCCGGTTTGAAGACGGTCGTGGGGGAGGCGATTTGAAATCGGAGTCGAGGCCAGGGTGGCTGTAAGGGATACACTAGGTAGCTTAAGTATATGGTGGCAATTTCACTCACAGATACAAATTGAGGTAGCGATTACACAGTTCAGGAGGTAGCTAGGGTTCTAGCGAGGAGGAAGAAAGGGGATCGGGAGTTGGTAGCCGCCGGGTGCCGTTTGCCGTGATCCACTGGATGCTCGCTCCACTGATGGCGTCGCCTTAAGTAGTGGTGGGTCGCTGGGCCTTACTGCACCCAGGCCGGTCCGGTCACTCGCAGGTTGGGCTTCTTGGTCCTGGCAGGCCTGGTAGACGAGCCTGGCGAGCCTCGGGTCGGTGGGCCCTCCTGGTTAGCCTGCCTGTGAGGGACAGGGGTGCTGACATCCCCTCCCCCTTGCGAGGAGGCTTGCCCCCAAGCCTCAGCTGCCGGAAAACGATCCTGTAACGCTGCTTTGTCTTCCCAGCTGTCAGGTGTGCTCGCTTGATTCGACCATCGTATGAGAACTTGCTCGACCATCAAACCATTCTTCCTGTGCCAGCGCGTCCCCAGTACTGCGACATGGACTGCAGGGATGTCAGATTGAACAGGGAGCTCAGGAGATGAAATCGTACCCGGGGTGAGGCAGCGACGCAGCTGAGAAACATGGAAGACTGGGTGCACTTGGGACTGTGCTAGCAGATCTAGTTTGTATGCCACCGCATTGATCTTGGCAATGATTTTGAATGGCCCATAATACTTGAATGACAGCTTGTGGTTGGCGCGCCATGCAACTGAGGTTTGAACATAAGGCTGAAGCTTCAAGTAGACTGAATCACCGACCTCAAATGCACGCGGCGACCGGCGTTTGTCCGCTTGCTCTTTCATGTATTGCTGGGCTCGGTGGAGATGTTGCTGAAGTAGATCTTGGATCACAGCGCGCTCATCGAGTCATGTTTGCAATGCGGAGACTTGACACGCGGCTGTGCTTGTGATGCCCCAGTGCCGTGGCTCGTGCCCGAAGAGAGCCTTGAACGGGGACATACTGATGCTCGAGTGGTGGGAAGTATTGTACCAGAATTGAGTGAGGGGTATCCAATGGCTCTAGTGCCGTGGGCAGGCGTGCACAAAACACCGAAGATAAGTTTCAACGCACTGGTTGACGCGTTCGGTTTGTCCGTCCGTCTGAGGGTGGTTGGCGGTGCTCATACGCAGTTCCGTGCCGGCGTGCTTGAAGAGCTCCCGCCAAAACAAACTGGTGAACACCGGGTCCCGGTCGGACACGATGGCACTAGGAAGACCATTGTCGGAGTAATGGGACACGGGTACCCCGAAGACGGCAAGATGATATTTCAAGACATCGGGGCTAGCAAAGCCCCTCGGTCCGACTGCCCGGCCGCTCCTGCCGGCTCCCCGTCCGATTGCACTACCCGGCCGGCTACCGACTGTCGGCCGCCGACTACGCCAACCAGCCGGCTGCCGACTGTAGCCCGACCCGACATCGACGAGACAACCATACCGCGATGCCATCATCTACAGTGTACCGTGTCCCCTGGGTACTGATTTATAAAGTACCCCAGGGGACAAGCATGACATGTACCATGCCTCTAGCCATGCCTACATGGCTTGGCATGTAAGCTACCCCAGGTAGCTTACATCCAACGCCACCACCAAGCTTACATACTAAGCTACCTCACACTATATATGTACCACACATCCATCCATCCAGGGAGGATGGACACTCACGCATGCACACAAGCACTAGCTAGCAAGCTAGCTAGCTATCCATCCATCCATCCATCCACATGAGCACACACACTTACGGCCATGAGCATGGCCGGCCACTAGCATGCCTCGTATAGGCATTTACCAGATCAGATGCCTATGGCACTGACTCCAGATGCAGCTCCAGGAGCACTTTGTACTGCCCGATGTACACCTCAGATATATGCTCAGACATGCAGGAGTAGGGGTATTATCTCTCCGGAGAGCCCCGAACCTGGGTAAACTACCGCGTGCTACTCGCATACCCGCTCCCGGTCCTATCAGCAGCAGTCCTACCCACACACTAAGCCCTTGTGGCATCTGTCGACTCGCAAGCCCCCCGTGAGAAATACCACGACAGTTGGTGCCCACCGTGGGGCGGTACTATGCTACCGCGCTGCTGCTGGTTTCGCTCTCCGGGCGGGACCATCTTCATCATCTCCGCCGCGGCGTCGCGCCGTCTCTCCGGTAGCACTCGGGGGCTCGACTTCGACCCGCCCCCGGAGCGGCCGCGTGGGACGGCGCGTCCTCGTCGGCGGCCTCGCCGCCTTCGTCACCACCGTTGCGACGCCGGCCGTCCGTCCGCACGTGCGCCGCGCGCGGGGCCTCGCCTCGGTCGGCCGTTTCGCGTTCGCTCCTCCATACACGCTAGCTAGCAAGCCACTCAATCTCCACACCACAGTCATACACTACCTGTACATTGGTTAGGTGCAAACAGACATCATCCAGACACGAATGTATTTGCCGCTAGCTCATATGTTGCTGCCGTCTACACACGCGTCCACTTCCTCCCGCGCGACGCCCTGCTACGGCTGCGCTTCGCCCTGCAGGACCTCTCCCCACGTGCCCGCGGCTCGGGCCGGACTCCTGCTCGACCTCCTCCATCTGCACACGCGAGCACTCGCCAGCGACCCCAGCGCTGCCTCCATGCGCTCCCCTGCACGCCCACGCTGCGCCCAACGCCGCTCCTCTAGCCGCCGGGTCCGCCAGCGCCGGCCGTCTGCTGGCCCCGGCCGCGTTCGTCCGCCCCGGGCTGCGCCGTCCCGGGCCTCCCCAGCTTCCGCCTCGCTGGCTCCAGGCCCCCGCCCGCCCGCCGGGTCGCCGCCCCGCGCTGGCCGGCTCGCGCCTGAGCTTCTCCGCCCCGGGCCGCCTCCTCCGCCCGGCCCACGTCGGGCCGGCTCGGCCTCGCCTTGGCCGCCTCCGCCTGTTCCACTCCCGCACTGGCCGGCCCCGGCTCCGCGCGCCTTGCTCTGCCTGGGCCGGCTCCCGCGCCCGCCTGCTGCACCGCTTCGCCCACAGTCGGCCGTGCCAGGCTTGCCTGCTTCCGCGTCGCCGCGTCCGCGCCGTCACCGACTCCTGCGCCCGGCCTCCCGCGCCGCGCCCGAGCCCCTGCTTCCCCTGTTGCTTCCTCACGTGCGGCCTCCCCGCGCCGGGTCCGGCCTCCCCGCCGCCTCCCCGCGCCAGGTCTGACTTCGCCTCTCACCTGGCCCGGCCAGTCCTTCCTGCGCCGCGCCCGGCTCCGGCTTCTCCAGCGCTCGACGCCGGCCTCCCCAGCGCCCGGCCTCGTCCAGCTCTGCTCGCGCCGCCCTGCCGGCTCCGCGCGGGCTCGCCTGCCGGCTCCCGCACTGGGTGTAGGCTTCGCCTGGGCCGCCTCCCGCCGCGCCCGCCGGCTTCGCCCGGGCCGCCTCCCGCCGCGCCCGCCGGCCGCGCCCGGGCGCCCCCGACGACCCCCCGCGCCGGGTCCGGCCTCCGGGCCGCCTCCCGCCGCGCCCGCCGGCTTCGCCCGGGCCGCCTCCCGCCGCGCCGGCCGGCCGCGCCCGGGCGCCCCCGACGACCCCCCGCGCTGGGTCCGGCCTCCGCGCCGCCTTCCCGCGCCGGGTCCGGCCTCCGCGCCGCCTCCCCGCGCCGGGTCCGGCCTCCCCGCCGCCTCCCCGCGCCGGGTCCGGCCTCCCCGCCGCCTCCCCGCGCCGGGTCCGACTTCGCCTCTCACCCGGCCCGGCCGGTCCTTCCTACGCCGCGCCCGGCTCCGGCTTCTCCAGCGCTCGACGCCGGCCTCCCCAGCGCCCGGCCTCGTCCAGCTCTGCTCGCGCCGCCCTGCCGGCTCCGCGCGCGCTCGCCTGCCGGCTCCCGCGCTGGGTGGCTCCCCCGCAACCCGGCATGATGGCTTCTGCCGCAACCCGGACGCCGGCTGGTGCCGCCCCGCTCCTGCCGACTCCTCGGGCAGTGAAAGAAAAGAAAGAGGAGTCAGGGTGCCGGCTTGCGCGAAAAAAAAGAGAGAGAAAGAGGTCGGCTGGGGCAAAGAGAAGAAAAGAAACACCCGTCCGGATGATTCGTCCGCCTGCTACTCCACTCGGACGGTCAGTCATGACCTGCGCTGTCCGCAATGGCAAGCCGGCTGGTCTGCCTCCTGCTCCGACGGCTACACCCAGCGGGTGCGCTGACGCGCCCCCGCGAGAGAAGAAGATAAAGTAGTTGCCGGAAGATCCGGCCCGACTGCTCAGCAGTCGGCCCGCATCTCGGGGGTACACCCAGCGGGTGCGCTGACGCGCCCCGCGAGAGAAGAAGATAAAGTAGTTGCCGGAAGATCCGGCCCGACTGCTCAGCAGTCGGCCCGAATCTCGGGGGCTACACCCAGCGGGTGCGCTGACACGCCCCCGCGAGAGAAGAAGATAAAGTAGTTGCCGGAAGATCCGGCTCGACTGCTCAGCAGTCGGCCTGAATCTCGGGGGCTACACCCAGCGGGTGCGCTGGCGCGCCCCCGCGAGAGAAGAAGACAAAGTAGTTGCCGGAAGATCCAGCCCGACTGCTCAGCAGTCGATCCGTATCTCGGGGGCTACACCCAGCGGGTGCGCTGGCGCGCCCCCGCGAGAGAAGAAGACAAAGTAGTTGCCGGAAGATCCAGCCCGACTGCTCAGCAGTCGGCCCGAATCTCGGGGGCTACACCCAGCGGGTGCGCTGACGCGCCCCCGCGAGAAAGAAGACAAAATAGCTGCTGGAAGATCCGGCCCGACTGCTCAGCAGTCGGCCCTACACCCAGCGGGTGCGCCGGCGCACTCCGCGAGCGCCGAGTCGCGCCGGCTATCTTCGACGACCGCGACTACACGAAAATCAATGTGAGCTCCTCACCCGCATATTTTTGCACTACGCAAGCACGGATAACCCCGAGCGTTGCTCGGGGGCTGTCTCCGCATTTTATTACAGTAGCATCACTGTTTGCCCCGGCGCCAGCCAGAGTTGGCCCGGGGGCTGGCCGCTTGGCCTGAGACGTTAGTTCCCGCAGACGGCTTAGTACCGTGCGCGGTACCAAAGGCACACTCTTAGTCACAAACCGCAGAGCGGCTGTTCGACTAGCAAGAGTGGACGCCGGAGGCCACCCACGCGAAAAACGTCCGGGAAGAAAAACGGTCCGGGCGACCCGGCCGTTTTCCTTTACAAGTATCTACTCGGTTGAATCTGCTCCTAGACTCTGAGTACTGTACACTCCACTTCGCGGCCCACTCTCAGCCACAGACCGCAGAGCGGCTGTCCGGCAAGCAAGAGCACAAGCCAAAAAGCGGAGGGAACACGAAAAAGATTAAGGGGGCTCGGACGAAACCGAGCCGGCACCCTCCGCATAAAACTTGCAATGCTAAAAGCAAACATTCGACATATCTGCATGGACTAACTTTGTCCTTTTTTATGATCATTTTCATGAACATTTGCCAAAAAACCTTCGCCCAACTTTGCCAAGTTGCCCGGAGGCTTGGGGGCTACTGCTGGAGTAATGGGACACAGGTACCCCGAAGACGGCAAGATGATATTTCAAGACATCGGGGCTAGCAAAGCCCCTCAGTCCGACTGCCCGGCCGCTCCTGCCGGCTCCCCGTCCGACTGCACTACCCGGCCGGCTACCGACTGCCGGCCGCCGACTACGCACACCAGCCGGCTGCTGACTGCAGCCCGACCCGACATCGACGAGACAACCGTACCGTGATGCCATCATCTACAGTGTACCATGTCCCCTGGGTACTGATTTATAAAGTACCCCAGGGGACAAGCATGACATGTACCATGCCTCTAGCCATGCCTACATGGCTTGGCATGTAAGCTACCCAAGGTAGCTTACATCCAACGCCACCACCAAGCTTACATACTAAGCTACCTCACACTATATATGTACCACACATCCATCCATCCAGGGAGGATGGACACTCACGCATGCACACAAGCACTAGCTAGCAAGCTAGCTAGCTATCCATCCATCCATCCACATGAGCACACACACTTACGGCCATGAGCATGGCCGGCCACTAGCATGCCTCATATAGCCATTTACCAGATCAGATGCCTATGGCACTGACTCCAGATACAGCTCCAGGAGCACTTTGTACTGCCCGATGTACACCTCAGATATATGCTCAGACATGCAGGAGTAGGGGTATTATCTCTCCGGAGAGCCCCGAACCTGGGTAAACTACCGCGTGCTACTCGCATACCCGCTCCCGGTCCTATCAGCAACAGTCCTACCCACACACTAAGCCCTTGTGGCATCTGTCGACTCGCAAGCCCCTGTGAGAAATACCACGACAACCGTGGACGCTGCAGATGTTGGTCATGTAGAGAAGAGACATCTTGGATGCTGTATACGGGTGGGAGAGTGGCAGGAAGTGAGCAAACTTGGTGCGCTTGTCGACCAAGACCCACAAGCAGTTGAATTTGCCTGACTGAGGAAGCCCTTCGACAAAATCCATGGTGATCATGTCCCACGGATGTTGAGGTATTGGCAGGGGTTCCAGAAGACTGGGGTATGCTGACCTATCAGGTTTGGCTTGTTGACAGATGGGACAACAGCGAGCAAACTGAAGTACTTGAATCTTCATCTTGGGCCATGCAAACACTCGACGAATACGTCGAATGTAGCTGGGAATCCAGAGTGACCTCCCAGTGGGCTGTCATGGAAGGCAGACATGATCTTCTGTTGGAGGGACGTGGAGCCGCCGAGCCAGATACGTCCTCGGAAACACAGAATGCCGCTCTAGAGAGTGAAACGTCCCTTGGGGTCTTCTCTGATGGCCAGTTGCTCCAACAACTTTTGTGCTTGTGGGTTACAGTTGTAGCTGGACAACACATCTTTGAGCCAACTGGGCTGACAGGAGGTGACTGTGAATAGTGTTGTCGTAGGTTTGGAACGGGAGAGGGCATCAGCTGCTGTGTTCTTGGTGCCCTTCTTGTATCTGATTGTGTAGCGCAAACCCAAAAGCTTGGTGAATGCCCGTTGCTGCCAGGGTGTTGTTAGCCGCTGCTCTTCCAGGTGGATCAGACTTTTCTGGTCTGTATGAATGACGAATTCGCTGTGTTGCAAGTACGGACGCCATTGTTCGACTGCTACTACGATGGCGAGGTATTCTTTCTCATACGTAGAAAGGCCTTGGTACCTCGGGCTCAGGCTTTTGCTCATGAATGCAATAGGGTGGCCCTCCTGTTGAAGAACTGCGCCAATGCCTTGGTCGCATGCGTCTGTTTCTATTACAAACGTCTTGGTGAAGTTGGGCAGGGCCAAGACAGGTGCTGAGGTGAGCTGCTGCTTCAACAGTTCGAATGCCTGAGCTGTGTTGTCTGTCCAAACAAATGGGGCTCCCTTCTTCAACAAGTTGAACAAAGGGCGAGCAATGATGCCGAACCCACGAACAAATCTGCGGTAGTACCCTGCCAGTCCCAAGAAACGGCGAACCTCCCTGGCGTCTTGCGGTGTAGGCCATGACTGTATAGCCTGCACCTTGCTGGGTTCAGTAGAGACCCCTTTGTCACTGATTACATGCCCCAGGTATGATAGTTGCTGCTGTCCAAATTCACATTTGCTTAACTTCACTTTCCATTGATCCCTGCGCAGGAGTTGGAGGACCTGTCGCAGGTGTACCAGATGCTCTTTCCAAGTTTTGCTGAACACCAAGATGTCGTCAAAGAACAAGAGTACACAGTCCCGTAGCAACGGATGGAATGTGTCTGTCATGGCGCCCAAGAAAGTTGATGGCCCCCCCGCTAATCCAAACGACATCACTTTGAACTCATAGTGACCTGTGTGTGTTTGAAATGCAGTCTTGAACTCCTCTCCCTCTGCCAGCCGTATCTGATGGTAGCCTGACCGCAGATCAAGCTTTGTGAACCATGCTGCTCCGTGTAGCTCATCCAACAGCTCCTCGATGATGGGCATGGGGAACTTGCTGACACAGGTCATGGCATTGAGATGCTTGTAGTCAATGCAGAGACACCACGTACCATCCTTTTTCTTCACCAGGATCGCGGGGGAAGAGAAACTGCTATGACCGCGCTAGATGACCCCTGACTGCAGTGGCTCTTCCACTTGGCGTTCAATTTCTGACTTATGCTCAGGTTTGTGCCGATATGGTCGTATGTTGACAGGTTGAGCGCCGGGCATGAGGGGAATTTTGTGGTCACATGCGCGGCGAGGTGGTAGTCCTGGTGGTTCCCCGAAAACATCTTGGAATTCATCTAACAGTGCTTGCAATTCTGGTGCTGGCGCTGTTTTGTGTTGTGGTTGATCGGTGATTGGGTAGAGGATGGCAATGTGCAGCAAAGAGCCCTGCCGGCACAAGTTCTGCAACTGTAAGCTGGTGATCAGATGGCAGGTTGAAGAATTGGCTTCATGGCCGAACAAACGCGCCTGGCCCATTGGTGTTGGTATCTGAATGACTTTGCTCTTCCAGTCGACCGTCATAGGACTGTGTTGCTCTAGCCAATCCATGCCGAGAATGGCATCATATGTTCCTAGGGGAAGAACTTTCATGTCCGTCGCAAAATCCAGTCCTTGCGACGACCATTGACATCCAGGAATGCTCGCTGAACAGGTGAGTTCACCGCCATCAGCTACATGCACGCGACACTATTGGTGAAGGGGGGGTCACTCCAGTGAGCTGATCAGCCAATCGCTGGTCGATGAATGAAGTGGAACTATCGCTGTCCACCAACATGAGCACCTCGCATCCCTGGATGGACGCGAGCAGTTGGAACGCCTTGGTGGAAACGCTGCCGTCTAGCGTTGCTCGAGAAATGGCCATCACAGAGTCCGTTGGCGGCTCGGTGGTGGTGTTGTCGAGTCCTGTGTCGAGGCCGAAGAGCTCGAGCATTTCTTCGACGACATGGAGCTGCACGGTGGTGGGGCAGACGTGCTCATGGCCCCAGCGCTTGCCGCACTTGAAGCACAAGCCGCGGGCGCGCCTGTAGTCGCGGAGCGCCTTGATCTTGGTGTTGTCGGTGCGTGCGGCGTCCGTCCCACGACGGTCTGCCGCGGTTGCCATACTCGTAGACGCTCCCGGCCGCGCTGGGACAGGTGGTGGTGGTAGAGGCAGTGGCAGCCCTGCGCGCGTGGACGTGTCCTGCGCGCGATTGGAGTTGTGCGGTGTCCCATCGGCCACTTCCTCCTGGAGAAGTGCCAGAGCGCACGCCGTATCCAAATCCGGCGGTCGCTGAACTAGCACCACTGCGTGAATATCCTTCTGGAGGCCCTCCACGAAACAGGTGAGAAAATAGAACAGATGAATTGTGTCAGAATAGGAACTAGGATGATTAATAATTGACTCAAACTGCTCAATATAATCTGCCACAGTAGTTGTCTGTCACACAGTGTAAAACTGGCGAATCAACGTCTGGTGGCGGTCGCGGCCGAAGCGCATGCATAGGAGCGCGGTAAAAGATTCCCAGTCAAAGTCTACAAGTCGCTTCTGGATGGATTGCAACCAGATCGACGCTAAACCGGAGAAGTTCAACGCAGCCATGGGAACCCAGAAGGAAGGCAGAATAGCAAACATGGAAAAATATTGCTCGCACAGTGTTTTCCACAATTTCGGATTGTCTCTAGTGAATTGTGGAAATTGGATGGATGGATGCGCCTGACCCAGTCCACTGAGCAGTTCACTAGCATGTGCAAAGGGGGACAGAGCAGGAGGTGAAGACGGGGCGTCGTACTGACCGTTTGCCGGGGGCGGTGGCGGCGTCTGGAAGGACGCCGCCAGGGGCCCCCGTGGGATGATGTAGACGCCGCGGCCATTGGGCCCTTGTGGAGGTTGCGCCGCGCCAGACGCGGTCCCGATGTGGGTTCCGGCCATCGCAGGTGGTTGATTGGTCGATGCAGGCGCCTGAGTCGTCGCATCGTCCATGCGTGGTGGAGGGGGCGCGAGCTGTAGAGCTGCCACCGAATCGCTCAGATCGGCGACGCGCCGCTCGAGATCGGGGCACCACGCCACGAGATCGTCGACTTTGGCGTTGGACGCGTTGATTGCGGCGGTGTGTTCCTTCAGAGTGGTGTCTAGCCGCTCCAAGAACGACTGGACGGCCGGATCCATGGCGATGAGGTGTGCGCGGGCTTGGGTCAGGGATCTGGTCTCAATGAAGTGCGCCAGATCGACGCGGGAGAAGGGTGGTAGGTGTGGTCTCTGATACCAGATGTAAGGGACACACTAGGTAGCTCAAGTATATGGTGGCAATCTCACTCACAGATACAAATTGAGGTAGCGATTACACAGTTCATGAGCTAGCTAGGGTTCTAGCAAGGAGGAAGAAAGGGGATCGGGAGTTGGTAGCTGCCGGGTGCCGTTTGCCGTGATCCACTGGATGCTCGCTCCACTGGTGGCGTCGCCTTAAGTAGTGGTGGGTCGCTGGGCCTTACTGCACCCAGGTCGGTCCGGTCACTCGCAGGTTGGGCTTCTTGGTCCTGGCAGGCCTGGTAGGCGAGCCTCAGGTCGGTGGGCCCTCCTGGTCAGCCTGCCTGTGAGGGACAGGGGTGCTGACAGTGGCTCGTGGCGTGGCCTTTGGGCGCGATGGCGGAAACGGCGCATGGGGACGGCTCGATGCAGGCTGTAGTAGCGGAGGTCATGGCTGTATAGGCAGAGACCGGCAAAGGGGGCAGCACAGGCAGGCCGGCCTGATGCGGGCGAGCCGTGGTGCAGTGATGGCCATAGCACAGGCACAGGGTGGCTTTGAAGCGGACTCGAGCGCAGTGATGGCTGCAGCTGCAGTGGAACGAGTCCACGCCCATGATCCCATCCAATCCGGATTGTGATTGCTTTGATGATTTTTTTCAGGAGTAGCAACAGCCATGAACACAGGAAACAGCAGCAGCAACTTGTGGCTAGTAGATCAATGCATAGGGCCCAGGTAGAAAATTTTCTCGGGATTTAAAAATACCAGGTACAACAGAAAAAAGAGCTTCAGCGACGGCCAAGACTAACGCGTCAACGTGGTTGACCGAATCCCTGTCTGTTTTGATTGTAGCAAAAAATCTATCTGTCCTTGGATTGATGGATTGAACAGACTTTGTATATTCTGCAGGCCATGAATTGACATATTTGAATTGAAAGGAAACCTCCATGGGACACTTGGACGTACAAAGGAAGCACGATCTCCTGATTGCTTTGGAAATTGAACTGCTTCCATTACAAACTTGCATATGAGCGGGACTTAATCTCTCTCCTGGCGGTGGTTCTGTCCACATCGATCTGTAGAATAGCAGTGTAGACCTGATCTGATTTACCACACACGGGTCGTTGCCCATCAAGGTCACTTTTGACTATGACCTGATTTATGCTGTCGCCAAAACTTTTTTACTCTCGACTGATGAACTCGGAGTTTGATGTAGATCCTTCTGAACCGGCTCTTCTTCATCCAGTCAATCGCAAGCCTCTTGATCCATAGGCGAGATCCCTTCAAGAACTCAACACCACCGTGCGCTGGCCCCATGGTGGGCACCAACTGTTGTGGAATTGTCACGGTAGATGCCCTTAGTGTGAGGACTTAGTCACGAGGCCAACGCATCTATGTGGTAGCTTGAGAGGGGTTGAGCGGAATCGAGAGACACAACACAAGACAAGGGTTTAGACAGCTTCGTGTTGGGAAACATAGTAATTTCAAAAAATTTCCTACGCACACGCAAGATCATGGTGATTCATAGCAACGAGAGGGGAGAGTGTGATCTATGTACCCTTGTAGATCAACAACAGAAGCGTTTGGTTGATGTAGTCGTATGTCTCCACGGCCCGACCGATCAAGCACCGAAACTATGGCACCTCCGAGTTCTAGCACACGTTCAGCTCGATGACGATCCCCGGACTCCGATCCAGCAAAGTGTCGGGGAAGAGTTCTGTCAGCACGAAGGTGTGGTGACGATCTTGATGTACTACTTTCACAGGGCTTCGCCTAAGCAACGCTACAATATTATCGAGGACTATGGTGGCAGGGGGCGCCGCACACGGCTAAGAATATGATCACGTGGATCAACTTGTGTTCCTCTGGGGTGCCCCTGCCTCCGTATATAAAGGCTCAAGGGGGGGGGGGGGTGTCCGGCCTAGGAGAGGCGCGCCAGGAGGAGTCCTACTCCCTCCGGGAGTAGGATTCCCTCCCCCCCAATCCTAGTTGGAATAGGTTCCGGTAACCTCCCGGTACTCCAGTAAAATCCCGATTTCACCCAGAACACTTCCGATATCCGAACATAGGCTTCCAATATATCAATCTTTATGTCTTGACCATTTCGAGACTCCTCGTCATGTCCGTGATCACATCCGGGACTCCGAACAACCTTCGGTACATCAAAACGTATAAACTCATAATATAACTGTCATCGAAACCTTAAGCGTGCGGACCCTACGGGTTCGAGAACAATGTAGACATGACCGAGACACGTCTCCGGTCAATAACCAATAGCGGGACCTGGATGCCCATATTGGCTCCTACATATTCTACGAAGATCTTTATTGGTCAGACCGCATAACAACATACGTTGTTCCCTTTGTCATCGGTATGTTACTTGCCCGAGATTCGATCGTCGGTATCCAATACCTAGTTCAATCTCGTTACCGGCAAGTCTCTTTACTCGTTCCGTAATACATCATCCCGCAACTAACTCATTAATTGCAATGCTTGCAAGGCTTAAGTGATGTGCATTACCGAGAGGGCCCAGAGATACCTCTCCGATGATCGGAGTGACAAATCCTAATCTCGAAATACGTCAACCCAACATGTACCTTTGGAGACACCTGTAGAGCACCTTTATAATCACCCAGTTACGTTGTGACGTTTGGTAGCACACAAAGTGTTCCTCCGGCACACGGGAGTTACATAATCTCATAGTCATAGGAACATGTATAAGTCATGAAGAAAGCAATAGCAACATACTAAATGATCGGGTGCTAAGCTAATGCAATGGGTCATGTCAATCAGATCATTCGACTAATGATGTGATCCCGTTAATCAAATGACAACTCTTTGTCCATGGTTAGGAAACATAACCATCTTTGATTAACGAGCTAGTCAAGTAGAGGCATACTAGTGACACTCTATTTGTTTATGTATTCACACATGTATTATGTTTTCGGTTAATACAATTCTAGCATGAATAATAAACCTTTATCATGATATAAGGAAATAAATAATAACTTTATTATTGCCTCTAGGGCATATTTCCTTCAGTCTCCCACTTGCACTAGAGTCAATAATCTAGATTACACAGTAATGATTCTAACACCCATGGAGCTTTGGTGCTGATCATGCTTTGCTCGTGGAAGAGGCTTAGTCAACGGGTCTGCTACATTCAGCTCCGTATGTATCTTGCAAATTTCTATGTCTCCCACCTGGACTAGATCCTGGATGGAATTGAAGCATCTCTTGATGTGTTTGGTTCTCTTGTGAAATCTGGATTCCTTTGCCAAGGCAATTGCACCAGTATTGTCACAAAAGATCTTCATTGGACCCGATGCACTAGGTATGACACCTAGATCGGATATGAACTCCTTCATCCAGACTCCTTCATTTGCTGCTTCCGAAGCAGCTATGTACTCCGCTTCAGATGTAGATCCCGCCACGACGCTTTGTTTAGAACTGCACCAACTCACAGCTCCACCATTTAATGTAAACACGTATCCAGTTTGCGATTTAGAATTGTCCGGATCAGTGTCAAAGCTTGCATCAACATAACCGTTTACGATGAGCTCTTTGTCACCTCCATATACGAGAAACATATCCTTAGTCCTTTTCAGGTATTTCAGGATGTTCTTGACCGCTGTCCAGTGATCCACTCCTGGATTACTTTGGTACCTCCCTGCTAGACTTATAGAAAGGCACACATCAGGTCTGGTACACAACATTGCATACATGATAGAGCCTATGGCTGAAGCATAGGGAACATCTTTCATTTTCTCTCTATCTTCTGCAGTGGTCGGGCATTGAGTCTGACTCAACTTCACACCTTGTAACACAGGCAAGAACCCTTTCTTTGCTTGATCCATTTTGAACTTCTTCAAAATCTTGTCAAGGTATGTGCTTTGTGAAAGTCCAATTAAGCGTCTTGATCTATCTCTATAGATCTTTATGCCTAATATGTAAGCAGCTTCACCGAGGTCTTTCATTGAAAAACTCTTATTCAGGTATCCCTTTATGCTATCCAGAAATTCTATATCATTTCCAATCAGTAATATGTCATCCACATATAATATCAGATATGCTACAGAGATCGCACTCACTTTCTTGTAAATACAGGCTTCTCCGAAAGTCTGTATAAAACCAAATGCTTTGATCACACTATCAAAGCGTTTATTCCAACTCCGAGAGGCTTGCACCAGTCCATAAATGGATCGCTGGAGCTTGCACACTTTGTTAGCTCCCTTTGGATCGACAAAACCTTCCGGTTGCATCATATACAACTCTTCTTCCAGAAATCCATTCAGGAATGCAGTTTTGACATCCATCTGCCAAATTTCATAATCATAAAATGCGGCAATTGCTAACATGATTCGGACAGACTTAAGCATCGCTACGGGTGAGAAGGTCTCATCGTAGTCAACCCCTTGAACTTGTCGAAAACCTTTTGCGACAAGTCGAGCTTTGTAGATAGTAATATTACCGTCAGTGTCAGTCGTCTTCTTGAAGATCCATTTATTCTCAATTGCTTGCCGATCATCGGGCAAGTCAACCAAAGTCCATACTTTTTTCTCATACATGGATCCCATCTTGGATTTCATGGATTCAAGCCATTTTGCGGAATCTGGGCTCACCATCGCTTCTTCATAGTTTGTAGGTTCATCATGATCTAGTAGCATGATTTCCAGAATAGGATTACCGTACCACTCTAGCGCGGATCTTACTCTGGTTGATCTACGAGGTTCAGTAGTATCTTGTTCTGAAGTTTCATGATCATTATCATTAGCTTCCTTACTAATTGGTGTAGGTGTCGCAGAAACAGTTTTCTGTGATGTACTACTTTCCAATAAGGGAGCAGGTACAGTTACCTCGTCAAGTTCTACTTTCCTCCCACTCACTTCTTTCGAGAGAAACTCCTTCTCTAGAAAGGATCCATTCTTAGCAACGAATGTCTTGCCTTCGGATCTGTGATAGAAGGTGTACCCAATAGTCTCCTTTGGGTATCCTAAGACACATTTCTCCGATTTGGGTTCGAGCTTATCAGGTTGAAGCTTTTTCACATAAGCATCGCAGCCCCAAACTTTAAGAAACGACAACTTTGGTTTCTTGCCAAACCATAGTTCATAAGGCGTCGTCTCAACGGATTTTGATGGTGCCCTATTTAACGTGAATGCGGCCGTCTCTAAAGCATAACCCCAAAACGATAGCGGTAAATCAGTAAGAGACATCATAGATCGCACCATATCTAGTAAAGTACGATTACGACATTCGGACACACCATTACGCTGAGGTGTTCCGGGTGGCGTGAGTTGCGAAACTATTCCGCATTTCTTCAAATGTACACCAAACTCGTAACTCAAATATTCTCCTCCATGATCAGATCGTAGAAACTTTATTTTCTTGTTACGATGATTTTCAACTTCACTCTGAAATTCTTTGAACTTTTCAAATGTTTCAGACTTATGTTTCATTAAGTAGATATACCCATATCTGCTTAAGTCATCTGTGAAGATGAGAAAATAACGATATCCACCACGAGCCTCAGTATTCATCGGACCACATACATCTGTATGTATGATTTCCAACAAATCTGTTGCTCTCTCCATAGTGCCGGAGAACGGTGTTTTAGTCATCTTGCCCATGAGGCACGGTTCGCAAGTACCAAGTGATTCATAATCAAGTGGTTCCAAAAGCCCATCAGCATGGAGTTTCTTCATGCGCTTTATACCGATATGACCTAAACGGCAGTGCCACAAATAAGTTGCACCATCATTATCAACTCTGCATCTTTTGGCTTCAACATTATGAATATGTGTGTTACTACTATCGAGATTCATCAAAAATAGACCACTCTTCAAAGGTGCATGACCATAAAAGATATTACTCATATAAATAGAACAACCATTATTCTCCGATTTAAATGAATAACCGTGTCGCATTAAACAAGATCCAGATATAATGTTCATGCTCAACGCTGGCACCAAATAACAATTATTTAGGTCTAATACTAATCCCGAAGGTAGATGTAGAGGTAGTGTGCCGACCGCGATCACATCGACTTTGGAACCATTTCCCACGCGCATCGTCACCTCGTCCTTTGCCAGTGTTCGCTTAATCCGTAGTCCTTGTTTCGAGTTGCAAATATTAGCAACAGAACCAGTATCAAATACCCAGGTGCTACTGCGAGCTCTAGTAAGGTACATATCAATAACATGTATATCACATATACCTTTGTTCACCTTGCCATCCTTCTTATCCGCCAAATACTTGGGGCAGTTCCGCTTCCAGTGACCAGTCTGCTTGCAGTAGAAGCACTCAGTTTCAGGCTTAGGTCCAGACTTGGGTTTCTTCTCTTGAGCAGCAACTTGCTTACTGTTCTTCTTGAAGTTCCCCTTATTCTTCCCTTTGCCCTTTTTCTTGAAACTAGTGGTCTTGTTGACCATCAACATTTGATGCTCCTTTGGATTTCTACCTCCGCAGCTTTAAGCATTGCGAAGAGCTCGGGAATAGTCTTATTCATCCCTTGCATATTATAGTTCATCACGAAGCTCTTGTAGCTTGGTGGCAGTGATTGGAGAATTCTGTCAACGACGCAATCATCTGGAAGATTAACTCCCATCTGAATCAAGTGATTATTATACCCAGACATTTTGAGTATATGCTCACTGACAGAACTGTTCTCCTCCATCTTGCAGCTATAGAACTTATTGGAGACTTCATATCTCTCAATCCGGGCATTTGCTTGAAATATTAACTTCAACTCCTGGAACATCTCATATGCTCCATGACGTTCAAAACGTTGTTGAAGTCCTGATTCTAAGCCGTAAAGCATGGCACATTGAACTATCGAGTAGTCATCAGCTTTGCTCTGCCAGACGTTCATAACATCTGGTGTTGCTCCAGCAGCAGGCCTGGCACCCAGTGGTGCTTCCAGGACGTAATTCTTCTATGCATCAATGAGGATAATCCTCAAGTTACGGACCCAGTCCATGTAATTGCTACCATCATCTTTCAACTTTGCTTTCTCAAGGAACGCATTAAAATTCAACGGAACAACAGCACGAGCCATCTATCTACAATCAAACATACATAAGCAAGATAGGTACTAAGTTCATGATAAATTGAAGTTCAATTAATCATATTACTTAAGAACTCTCACTTAGATAGACATCCCTCTAATCTTCTAAGTGATCACGTGATCCAAATCAACTAAACCATAACCGATCATCACGTGAAATGGAGTAGTTTTCAATGGTGAACATCACTATGTTGATCATATCTACTATATGACTCACGCTCGATCTTTTGATCTCAGTGTTTCGAGGCCATATCTGCATATGCTAGGCTCGTCAAGCTTAACCTGAGTATTCTGCGTGTGCAAAACTGTCTTGCACCCGTTGTAGATGGACGCAGAGCTTATCACACCCGATCATCACGTGGTGTCTGGGCACGACGAACTTTGGCAACGGTGCATACTCAGGGAGAACACTTTTATCTTGATAATTTAGTGAGAGATCATCTTATAATGCTACCGTCAATCACAGCAAGATAAGATGCATAAAAGATAAACATCACATGCAATCAATATAAGTGATATGATATGGCCATCATCATCTTGTGCTTGTGATCTCCATCTCCGAAGCACCGTCATGATCACCATTGTCACCGGCGCGACACCTTGATCTCCATCGTAGCATCGTTGTCATCTCGCCAATCTTATGCTTCCACGACTATCGCTACCGCTTAGTGATAAAGTAAAGCATTACAGCGCGATTGCATTGCATACAATAAAGCGACAACCATATGGCTCCTGCCAGTTGCCGATAACTCGGTTAAAAAACATGATCATCTCATACAATAAAATTTAGCATCATGTCTTGACCATATCACATCACAACATGCCCTGCAAAAACAAGTTAGACGTCCTCTACTTTGTTGTTGCAAGTTTTACGTGGCTGCTACGGGCTTAAGCAAGAACCAATCTTACCTACGCATCAAAACCACAACGATAGTTTGTCAAGTTGGTGCTGTTTTAACCTTCGCAAGGACCAGGCGTAGCCACACTCGGTTCAACTAAAGTTGGAGAAATTGTCACCCGGAAGCCACCTATGTGCATAGCACGTCGGGAGAACCGGTCTCGTGTAAGCGTACGCGTAATGTCAGTCCGGGCCGCTTCATCCAACAATACCACCAAACCAAAGTATGACATGCTGGTAAGCACTATGACTTATATCGTACACAACTCACTTGTGTTCTACTTGTGCATATAACATCAACACATAAAACCTAGCTCGGATGCCACTGTTGGGGAACATAGTAATTTCAAAAAATTTCCTACGCACACGCAAGATCATGGTGATGCATAGCAACGAGAGGGGAGAGTGTGATCTACGTACCCTTGTAGATCGACAACGGAAGCGTTTGGTTGATGTAGTCGTACGTCTCCACGGCCCGACCGATCAAGCACCGAAACTATGGCACCTCCGAGTTCTAGCACACGTTCAGCTCGATGACGATCCCCGGACTCCGATCCAGCAAAGTGTCGGGGAAGAGTTCCGTCAGCACGACGGTGTGGTGGCGATCTTGATGTACTACTGTCGCAGGGCTTCGCCTAAGCACCGCTACAATATTATCGTGGACTATGGTGGCAGGGGCGCCGCACACGGCTAAGAATATGATCACGTGGATCAACTTGTGTTCCTCTGGGGTGCCCCTGCCTCCGTATATAAAGGCTCGAGGGGGGGGGGGTGCGGCCGGCCTAGGAGAGGCGCGCTAGGAGGAGTCCTACTCCCTCCGGGAGTAGGATCCCCCCCAATCCTAGTTGGAATAGGATTCGCGGAGGGGGGAAAAGAGGAAGGGGGCCGCCCCCTCTCCTTGTCCTATTCGGACCAAGGGAGGGGAGGGGCGCACGGCCTATCTCTGGCTGCCTCTTCTCTTTTCCACTAAGGCCCACTAAGGCCCATATATCTCCCGGGGGGTTCCGGTAACCTCCCGGTACTCCGGTAAAATCCCGATTTCACCCGGAACACTTCCGATATCTGAACATAGGCTTCCAATATATCAATCTTTATGTCTCGACCATTTCGAGACTCCTCGTCATGTCCGTGATCACATCCGGGACTCCGAACAACCTTCGGTACATCAAAACATATAAACTCATAATATAACTGTCATCGAAACCTTAAGCGTGCGGACCCTATGGGTTCGAGAACAATGTAGACATGACCGAGACACGTCTCCGGTCAATAACCAATAGTGGGACCTGGATGCCCATATTGGCTCCTACATATTCTACGAAGATCTTTATCGGTCAAACCGCATAACAACATACGTTGTTCCCTTTGTCATCGGTATGTTACTTGCCCGAGATTCGATCGTCGGTATCCAATACCTAGTTCAATATCGTTACCGGCAAGTCTCTTTACTCGTTCCGTAATACATCATCCCGCAACTAACTCATTAATTGCAATGCTTGCAAGGCTTAAGCGATGTGCATTACCGAGAGGGCCCAGAGATACCTCTCCAACGATCGGAGTGACAAATCCTAATCTCGAAATACGTCAACCCAACATGTACCTTTGGAGACACCTGTAGAGCACCTTTATAATCACCCAGTTACGTTGTGACATTTGGTAGCACACAAAGTGTTCCTCCGGCACACGGGAGTTACATAATCTCATAGTCATAGGAACATGTATAAGTCATGAAGAAAGCAATAGCAACATACTAAACGATCGGGTGCTAAGCTAATGGAATGGGTCATGTCAATCAGATCATTCAACTAATGATGTGATCCCGTTAATCAAATGACAACTCTTTGTCCATGGTTAGGAAACATAACCATCTTTGATTAACGAGCTAGTCAAGTAGAGGCATACTAGTGACACTCTGTTTGTCTATGTATTCACACATGTATTATGTTTCCGGTTAATACAATTCTAGCATGAATAATAAACCTTTATCATGATATAAGGAAATAAATAATAACTTTATTATTGCCTCTAGGGCATATTTCCTTCACTTCGGGCCCCGGGAAACATCATCCGGTAACAACCCTACATGCTGTTTGAGGCTACATCTCATTATCATCACGAGGGAGTCGCCGTAAACCGGCTCTCCTCTAGTTGTGTCTAACCCTAGAGATTGTTTCTTTCCTCCCTCCCTTTGAGGAGCCCTGCCCCTCCTTATATATGTTGAAGGGGCGGGTTACATTTGAAGTCCAACTTGGACTTTAACTTAAACTATTTTGACTTCCCTTCCTGGGCTTCTTAACGTCTGCCGGTTTAACATTGTTCTGCCGGTTTAACATTGTCTGGCGGTTTAACATTGCCTGCCGGTTTAACATTGTCTGCCGATTTAACACCAGCCGGTTTACCGTCTGTCTTAGCCATCTGTCTTGACTCTCTGTCTTAACTCTCCGTCGGTTTACCATCCGCCGGTTTACCAAGTCCCAGCCGGTTTACAACTCCAGCCGGGTCATACCGCGGGGTATATCCCCGACAGGTAGTAACGGTAAATTCTCTCTATAGATATCATAAAGCTGAAGTCCCTCCTACTAAAATTTCTAGTCAATACTTGGATGAGTTCGATAACTTTATGTATAAGCAAGATGACTTCAATGCTTATTTTGGTAGACAATTAAAAGAAAATGCTTATATGATTAGACGCTTGGGTGATTATATGGCTGATATTAAAGGTGAACTTAAACTTATTAGCAAACATGCTTCTATGGTTACCACTCAAGTAGAACAAGTACTTAAGGCTCAAAAAGAAGTGCTTGATGAAATGAATACTAAGAAAAATGATTATCTGTTAGAGTGGCTACTAGAACTGGTAGAATGACTCAGGAACCTTTGTATCCTGAAGGCCACCCTAAGAGAGTCGAACAAGATTCTCAAAGAAATGATATTGATGTTCCTAGTTCTTCTAAAAAGAAGAAGAAGAAAAATGATAGAACTATGCAAACTTCTAGTGAACCTATTGCTGAACCACCTGATAATCCAAATGATATATCTATGTCTGATGCTGAAACACAATCTGGTAATGAACATGAACCTAGTAAAAATATTAATGATGATGTTCATGATGATGCTCAACCTAGTAATGACAATGATGTAGAAATTGAACCTGCTGTTGATCTTGATAACCCACAATCAAAGAATAAACGTTATGATAAAAGAGACTTTGTTGCTAGGAAACCTGGTAAAGAAAGGGAACCTTGGGTTCAGAAACCCATGCCTTTTCCTCCAAAACCATCCAAGAAAAAGGATGACGAGGATTTTGAGCGCTTTGCTGAAATGATTAGGCCTATCTTTTTGCGTATGCGATTAACTGATGTGCTCAAAACAAATCCTTATGCTAAATATATGAAGGATAACATTACTAATAAAAGAAAGATACCGGAAGCTGAAATTTCCACCATGCTTGCTAATTATACTTTTAAGGGTGGAATACCAAAGAAACTTGGAGACCCCGGAGTACCTACTATACCTTGCTCCATTAAAAGAAATTATATTAAAACTACTTTATGTGATCTCGGAGCCGGTGTTAGTGTTATGCCTCTCTCTTTATATCGTAGACTTGACTTGAATAAGTTGACACCTACTGAAATATCTTTGCAAATGGCTGATAAATCAACTGCTATACCTGTCGGTATCTGTGAGGATGTGCCTGCTGTGGTTGCAAACGTTACTATTTTAACGGACTTTGTTATTCTTGATATTCCCGAGGATGATAGTATGTCTATTATTCTTGGAAGACCTTTTCTTAATACTGCAGGGGCTGTTATTGATTGCAACAAAGGCAATGTCACTTTTCATGTTAATGGTAATGAGCATACGGTACACTTTCCGAGGAAACAACCTCAAGTTCATAGTATCAACTCTATTGGAAAAATTCCATCGATTATATTTGGAGGTTTTGAATTTCCTCTCCCTACTGTCAAGAAAAAAATATGATATACTTATTATTAGGGATGTGCATATCCCCGTTGAGGTAACTTAGTGTTATTCGAAATTTCTCCGGTTTCATGATTATCGGAATGAGTTTGTTAACAAGACTTGATCAACCTTGTTAGTGGATTCTTTTTGATGAGCATGAGATGGATGAAACTAGAAGCACAAACTTCTGTACCCCACTTTTACTTTCTGTTATTTATATTAATTATTAAATAAAGTAAAAAAATAGTATTTTTCTGTCTGTTTCCTGACTTATCCGTGCAATATAAAAATATCCTGAAAATAAAAGTCCTCAGAATGACATGCCAATTTAATATGATTTTTCGGGAATATTTGAGGATTTACTATGCAAAAATTACCGCGGGAGGAGTTGCCACCTGGCCACGAGGGTGGTGGGCGCGCCCCCCTTAGGGCGCGCCCCTACCTCGTGGGCCCACGGTGGCCCTCCTCCACTTATCCCAGTACCCATCTTCTTCCTCTATCTCGCACAAACCCGAAAAACCAACTCAAGCACGAGTTCCAGCCACTTTTGCTGTGATTTTCGATCTCCTTGCTCAAAGCACCTCTCGCAAAACTGCTTGGGGAGATTGTTCCTTGGTATGTGACTCCTCCATTGGTCCAATTAGTTTTTGTTCTAGTGCTTTATTCTTTGCAAATTTGTGCTGCATAGGTGACCATGTTCTTGAGCTTGCATGTCAAATTTATATTGTTCCAAGTAGTTCTAATGCTTGATATAGGATCTAGGCACTTGTAGGAGTAGTTGCTATCAATATTGTTGAATTTGGTTTACTTTTATTTTGAAGTTACTAATTTTTTTAGATTTTTTTAGAGAAAAACAATATGTTTAGGAAGATGTTCCAAGGTGGTTCCTCTAAGAAGCAAGGACCCAGAATTGTTATGCGCGATGCTGACGAGGATCCACCAAGAGACGCTCCAGTACAGCCTTGCGAATGGCCGTAAAATTTTTTTATGGACCGTGCGGGAATTAGAGAAGAATCCAAATCATATTTACGTAATGCCAGTCTTGAGGATTTTGAGGCTAACAAATGCCCCCAGTATCATGATCTCACAAGTTCATTTGTGAGGAGGTTTGAGTATTCATCTTCGCGTAATTCTCCTTCAGTCATGTTTGATCTTTATGACAAATCTTATACCATGGACCTAGAGAATTTCACTTCTGCTTGCGAACTTCCATCATGGGGCAGTATTAGGGATCCCCCTAAATCTGAATTTAGAAACTTTCTAGCTAGTATAACTGTGGGGGAATCCAGAGATATAACGCAGGCTACCATAGGGAGCATTCACTTTCCTGCTATACATTATTTTGCTCTTTTCATCGGTAGATGCATATATGCTAAGGATGAAGCATGTCACATGTGTGTCCCTGATCTCAGCATTCTTAGGAGTGCTGTGTTAGGAGACCAATCTTATCATATGGGAGCCATTGTAGCTCGTAGGTTGCATCATAATAGACATAATGGAGATTTCTTTGGAGGAATTTATGCAACCCGCTTAGCTCATTTTCTTGAAATAGACATTCACGAGGGTGATATGGAGTTGCCTCTCGCATATTTAGATTATAACTCTATGGCTTTGCACCAGTTTGTCAAGAGGCCTGAATCACCTCTCTTATATCGCTTAATTTTTGATAAACGACGTGTTTTCCGTATTACTCTCCCTGCTCCTACCTTCTTTGATTCACAGACAAAAGGAAGATATGTTATTACCAGAGAGGAGGCAGAAGAGTACGAGAGGAGAGCGGAGGCAGCTCGACTCCACGCTGCAGCTCAGCAGGCGATAACCGCTGCACATCAGTATGATCCCAACTATCCTTCCTCATCACAGTACGACCCCAACAACTATTATTATGGATATCCGCCAGGCCAGCCGTGGCCATCGACCAACTTAGGCCAAAAACCTAAGCTTGGGGGAGTACGTATTTCTCACTGACATTACATTTATGTTCACACACACTCATTGCTAGATGTTGGTGCTCATACTTTTTCACTGTAATATCCATGCTAGTTTATTTTCTTTTTCCTGCTTTCTTCTTGTGTGTTTGTTAAACCTTAAGAAAAACCAAAAAATAGTAGTAGTTTATTTTTCTGCTGTAGTAGTAATAATTAAAAAGAAAAACCAAAAATATTTCCCGTTCTTCTTTTCCTTGTTGGGAGCTTTCCCGTGTAAATAGTTTTATTTCTTCTCTTTTATTTGGGGGTCAGTAGGAGAAGACCATAATTAAATTGTTGAAGTGGCTCTTATATGTATTATTGTTGATTTAACCAAGAGCCCATATTGTCTTGTCTTCTCCTGTTTATTGAATGCTCGCAGATTCCAGCTTAGTCGAATGCACGTGCACTCTTATTATTATTCACACCGTTCGGTCGTGCAAGTGAAAGGCAATTATGATGATATATGATTGTCGGTGTACTAAAGTAGGGGTACCTTAGTATCCCGAACTTGTGCACGGGCAGTCGCAGCGACCCGCGGCAAGGCTTGCCGGGCGACCGCCAAGACTCTCCGTGGTTCCTTTGGGGCCATTCAAGAACAAAGTATCCAAGAGCAAAACAAGGCCCCGGCAAGAGGAGCTTGCCGGGAAGGAGACAAGACCTCGGCAAGAGGAGCTTGCCGGGAAGCAGACGAGGCCCCGGCAAGAGGAGCTTGCCGGGAAGGAGACGAGACCCCGGCAAGAGGAGCTTGCCGGGAAGACAACCAAAGCATCTCAAGAAGCTCGCTGCGGCGCACTGCGCGTCCCTACAAGACCCGGTGAGCGACAAGCTCCCGGACGCAACAAGGCAACATCCGCGGCAAGGCGCTTGCCGCGGCAAGCTACTACTCTGCAGCCCGCGCTCCAGCTCACCCACCAACGTGTCGCTCTGGGACCGCTCCTGGCGTACGTGGCGGGAGGCTGGGCAGCCGGGGGCATGCGGTGGCAAGCAAGCGCTGACAAGATAGCCATCGTGGAAAACGGTGGCGTCCCTAGCGGTCCCTCTCTGTACCGTCTAGGTGACACAGACAGGCATTTAATGCCCTTGTCCCCTGCCGTCATGGTTAGGTATGATACGACCGTTGTAGGCGGTGGAGCTAACTACCACCTCTTTTACATTTTTACCCCCACCTCTGTTGCCACCTGTCGGTAACCCCTTAGGCATATAAAAGGAGGCCCATGCGCAACAGAGGGAGGGGGGGAGACGGCCATTCTCACGCTTGGTCTTGCCAGCTGCTTGAGTGTACTGTAGCACTCATCGCTCCTGAGCAAAAACTCAATACAACCACCAAAGCAGGAGTAGGGTTTTACGCATCCGTGCGGCCCGAACCTGGGTAAACTGACCGCGTCGCTCGTGCGTTCGCCTCGATCTGCTCTTTGTGCATCCACCGCCCCCTGCCGAACCGAAAGGGGCTCGGTCCGCCGATCCCCATAGGTGTACGTGGGATCAGCAACCCCCGACATCTTTGGCGCGCCAGGTAGGGGGTGCGTCGAGGTTGTGCGAACCTGATCCGGCGTTCGCACGGGCCAAATCTTCATCCTCTTCATCAACATGCCGCCGAAGAAGAAGGCTTCGGAGGTAGCCGCTCTGTCTGCGCCGATCCCACCATCGCCAGAGCGAACGGCTGGTGGGGTAGGCGCCGGCGGAACAGCGGGCGACGATGGGGGGACTCATGGTGCTGCCGGGTCCAAGGACAAGGCTGCGCCGCACGTCGGCGGCGGGGTCGCCTCCCACAACGACCGCGCGCACTCCAAGACCTCGATGCCCGTACACACACCGCGCCCGTCCTAGGAGGCGCGGGACCAGCAGCGTCATGGTACCCATGGTACCATACGTCCCGGAGTGCTCGAGATCAGCATGCGCGCCAACATGTTGGCACGAGCGTGGCACGGTCGTTTGGACGAGATATTGCTCCCTCTAACGTAGTTAGGAGTCCGAGCATATCTCGTTCCTCGCACCGTTCGCCGCCGCCGCCCGCCTCTCCGGCAGAGGCTTTGGCGCGGAGCTGCCGGTGGTTCTTTGGTCGATCAGAATGACGCCAAATCGAGCCACCGGCCAGACACCTTTTGCTCTAGTCCGTGGAGCAGAAGCAGTTATCCCCACGGAACTCGTATACGGGTCACCTTGAGTGCTCGCTTATGATGAGCTTGAGCAAGAGCGGCTGCGTGAAGATGACGCGCTGCTCCTTGAGGAAGATCGTCTTCAGGCTGCTGTGCGAGCTGCTCGCTACCAGCAAGCTTTGCACCGCTACCATAGCCGCAAAGTTAACGCCAGAAGTTTCGAGTAAGGCGACCTTGTTTCCTTGGCGTGATCAGTCCGCCAAGATTTCCAACAAGTTGACACCAAAGTGGGAAGGCCCTTACCGGGTGAAGCGAGTCACCAGGCTTGGCGCTGTCCGCCTTGGGACCGAAGATGGCGTACTAGTGAGCAACTCCTGGAATATCGAGCATCTTCGCAAGCATTGCCCGTGAGGCGCGGTTGTCGGACCCTGTCCGGCAACCACCCATTTGTACAAGTCTTGCCGCTGTTGCATGTAATCCTTTGTACAAAGCCGGACGCAGACCCCATGCATAAAGATTATGTGCTCAGCACATACCCCCGGTAAGCAAAAAAAATGATGAGCCACAAGGCTCCATAACTTTATTTTCTCTTCTCTCCTTTCTATTAAGGAAAGCAAGGGTCCCTCGCGCACAAGTTTGCCGGGGGGGGGGGGGGGGTGGGGGGAGGAGGAGATAATGTGTGGACCGGCCGGCGCTCAAGAAGGTTCTGCCTTACCGGGAAAGCAAACAGCAGAAAAAGGTAAGTGCCAAAGTTTGAGCAATCAGATTTCCTTTAAGTTTTTAAGTTATTTTCCTTGAACGGCTCCGCCTTGTATGGAAAACCTATGCGCGGAGGAACCGACTCGTGGTTAGCCGCGCCCTTACTGTTGTTTCGAGCCCGCTCAACAACTTAAGCGAGCCGCGGCTAGCTGCGACAAGGTTTCTTGTCGACGCGGGCACCAACCAACTCGTAGCTAAGTTGCGCCCTTATTGTTGTTTCGAGTCCGCTCAACAACTTAAGCGAGCCGCGACTAGCTCTGCGACGAGGTTTCTTGCCGGCTGTGGCACTGCCAGCGGGCTGCTGACGTTCCGCACTCAGCGCTCGCGGCAGAGGAGCCTGCGCTGACAAGTTCCCTAAAAGCGTAGGGTAAAAGCGTACAAGGGAAAGAGTCAAGTAAAGGAAATAACATAGCAATTACTACCCAAGATAGAAGTATATTACAGGATAACCTGTCGCAAGGTCTAACAGACTGCTTCTCATAACGTGATTGACAGCGACAAAGAAAAAAAGGGGGAATAGGCAGCATAGTCTACGCGGTCGCCCTCGATCCTCTTGATGCCGCTCACCTTGTCCACAATGGGTGCGACAAGGGCCTTGAGCTCCTCCAAGTCAACATCTGGCGGCAGGCTTCGGAGGACGTTGGTGAGGCGGAGGCCCGGGTTGTGGAAGGCTACCTTCATCAGCACCTTCTGGAGAGCTCCCGCGTAGATCTTGCGTGACTCGTCGGCAAGCTGTTTTGGGATCTGCTCCCGGAGTCGCTGAAGCGCCGTCGCCACACCCTTGAAGAACAGGGTTAGCTTGGCGCTGGGTTGGACGTTCCCATTGGTGGAATACCCGAGATCCACCATCCCCAGCTGTGCCAGCTCCTTGTCGACGTCCGCGGCGACGCTCACCAGACCCTCCGTCCAGTGCTCCACGGTCTCCGACAAGGTCTTCTGGGCGGCGACGGCATTTGCCAGCAGCACCTTGCCGGCCTCGACCTCCTCCTTCAGGGCCGTCTCTTGTTCCTTGGCGCTGCCCAGGGATTTTGTCAGAGCCGCCAGCTTCGCTTCAAGATCAACATTTGAAGCCCTGGCGGCGTCGAGCTCCTTGCCTCTCTCAGTGAGGAGGGCCTGCAGCTCTGAGTAGCTATTGGCGTCCTTCTCCCGCTCGAGTTTGATCACGGCGAACTCGTCGCCGTTCGCCTTAAGGCCCGCCTCCAGCTGCACCACCTTCAGCTCCAGCTCGGTCTTGGCGGCCTCGGCAGCCGTGGCTGCATCTTCGGCTTGCTTAACGGCTCCGCCGACCGCTCGCTCGCGCGCGGCAAGCTCCTCCTCGTGGCTGTCGAGGTTAAGCTTCCGCTGCGTCAAGTCACCTTCCTGCGAAGACAACTTCTCCGCGGCAAGGCGTTGGCGCTCTTCGACGTCCGCCTTCTCGAGAAGGAAGGCTTGCTGCGCCTCGACAAGTTCCTCCCGCTCCCTTGCCAGGGAACGGAGAGCTTCTTGGTTGGAGCCCCGGAGCTCCTCCGCGCGCTTCTCGATGTCAGCCCCGGCTTTCGCGACGAGTGCTTCGCGGGACTCCAGTTTGGCCTGCCGGGCGCGGTAGAGCGCCACCAGCTTCCACAGCAGACGCTCCTCTTCAGGTTCGTTGCTGCTACTGCTTGGCGCGTCGACCAGCTTCAGCCCGGCGGAGGCAAGCACTTCTCTGTTGAGCGCTTCTCCTTCGACCGGTGCCCTGGAGCTCGACGCCCAGGGTAGGTTGATGTAGATATCCTCGCCGGCCTTCAGATAGATGCCGGGCTGGGGCTCTCCGGAGCCTGGCGCGGCGGCGGCGGCAGCACTGGCGGTCTCCTCGCCGGCAGGATCGCCGGCGCCGGCTGTCTCCTCGGCGGCAACAGCGTCGTCGGCGGTGACCTCAGTCTCCATCGGCTCTGCACCCGATGGACCTGACAGCCGGGAGAGGGGAGAAGACTCAAGTAGGATTCAAGCAAAATCCAAGAAGGAGATCAAAAGAAGAAGAAGAGCCCAAGGGAAGTTGAAGGGCAGGAAGTTACCTGTGCCCGGCTCGGCGGTAGTGGTCTCCGTTGCCGGGGGATCGCTGGCGCCGCCCCTCGCCGGGGACCCTTCCCTTGCTGGGGGCTCCTCCCTTGTCGGAGCCTCCTCCCTCGCCGGGGACCCTTCCCTTGCCGGGGGCTCCTCCCTTGTCGGAACCTCCTCCCTCGCCGGAGAGCTCTCCCTTGCCGGAGACCTCTCCCTCATCGGAGGACTCTCCCTTGGCGCTTCAGGGGCGGTCTCCGGGCGTCCCTGTTGAGGCTGCTCCGTTCCTGCACAAGCCATCAATCAAAAGTCAGCAAAGCGAGAGTCTCCGTGCGCGCCCCAACAGCGAAGGGCAAATAAGACACTTACGCTGGGGGCTGCTCTAGAGATCAGCCATTGGGTCCGACAAGTTGGTCTTGGGCGCGTCCCCTGCCGACGCGGTGGGCTCGTCCTCGATGATGATCACCGACGCCTTGGCCCTCTTTGCCGCTCTCTGGGCCAGAGTCCTGAAAAGGAGCGGATTCAGAGAAAGACAAGTGAGATGCAAGACAAAGCAGCAAGGATTGAAGAACAGCAAGTACAAGAGAAAAACCTACTCTTCCTCTTCTTCCTCGTCGGAGCTGAACGTGGAGAAGTCAAAATCCGGCGCGCGTCCGGCGCGCGTCCGGCGCGGGGAGATGGAGGGGTAGGCTCCCTTGGTCGCTTGGCGGGGGCAGATACGGCAGCCTGGGGAGATCCCGCTCCAGTTGCAGCGGCAGCGTGGGGCGCTCCCGCGGCAGCGGTGCTTGCCGCGGTGGAGCGCGTCGTGCGACGCGGCGACTGTTGATGCGCCTGCCACCTTGCTACATCCCCGGCCTTGCGGAGACGCCTTCTTGGTGGAGACGGAGGCGTAGCCGGCGGCGGGCTGTCAGAAGACGAAGTGGAGGAAGAGTCGATCTCCAGCGAGTCGCTCGCATCCCCGACAGACTCGCTCGGCTCGGCGCCGCTCCCGGCAAGATCTTCCTTGCCGGCAAGTTCCTCTTGCCGGGCGAGCTCTTTCTTGCCGAGGAACTCCTCTCGCTCGACACGGGTTTTTGCCTCTTCTGCCGCCGCTTCCTCCAGAGTAAACCCAAATTCGCCTGCCGCTGCGGCTGCCGCTGCCTCTTCCAACCTAGTGGCTATGTACGCCAGCTCCACCTCGGTGGTGGCGCGGATGAGGCCGTCCCTCTCATCGGCGCGGATTGGCACTTCCACCAGGTCGTCGAAGAACTGCTGCACGACCTCGTCTTCAGGCTCTTGCCAAGTTGGCTCGATTCCGTGCGAGTCGCACAACGGCATCATCGCCCGGATGCGGTCGAGCGCAGAGTTGTTGCACAAAGGGACGACGCCCTGCGGCACCCTGAAGACTTCGGGGTGATCCGAATCGTATTTGAAGAGCTCCTGCAGCATGCCATTGTGCTCAAGGACAATGAAATTATAGTTGAGGCCTGGGCGCAGCCTCATAATGTCTGCCGCGTTCTTGAACTCCCAGGCAGGCCTTCCCCGTTCCTGCAAAGGGGCAATGCGGCGGCGAAGAAAGTCCGCGCCAACAGCGCCTACGGTGAGTCCGGCAAGCCTAAGGCGCTGGATCCTGGTGACGGCAATCGTTAGCCTGCTGTCTTTTGGGGCCAAGTCGCTCCAGTCACTGCCGCGCACTGCTGCTGCTTGGCGCCGGGCGGTGAATGGCTGCGGGCTCTCCTCGACAATCCAGCACCAATCCGCTCTCCACTCCTCCCACTTGCCGCGGAACTCCCCCTCTAGATAAGATTCCTTCTTGCTGGATCTTGAGACCCAGGCGATTCCACCGGACAGGGTCTCCCCTCTCTCTACCCGAGGGATAAAGAAATGGCGGAAGAGAGCTACACTAGGGTGGACTCCGACGAAGTTTTCGCAAAGGTGTGCGAAAACTGCCATGGTGAGGACGGCGTTGGGCGTGAAGTCAAGGAGGTAGAAGCCATATGTGTTCATAATATCACAGAAGAACTCGGAAAAGGGCGGGCAGAGCCCGCAGCAAAGAACACAGCAAAGAAAGGGTACCCGTCCGGAGCCTTCGCGTGGGCTGCAGCCGGGAGCACCTTTGTCCGCGGGTGAGCTCGCGTCTCCGCCGACCAGAACAGGTAATACCGCTCCTGCAACGCCTTCGCGCCGAGCTTGGGGGGGGGGGGGGAGATGGCTCGCTCCTTCCGCATCACCGCGAGCCGCTGCGCCTCGGTCGACTTCACTGCCTTCCCCTTGTCGCCCTTCGGAGCCATGGCGAAGGTGGTGGAGGAGATCGACTGTCGGGTGGTAGGAGCGACATATGCCAACGGGTGGATTATCATTGCGGGGGCCAATAGAACATCGCCGGTGCCTGGAAACGGGATGAGGCGAAGACATGCACGCCGGCGAATCTTACCCAGCTTCAGGGCTCTCCGGGGAGATAACACCCCTACTGCTGCTCTGCGGGGTCTCCGCATGGTTACTAAGTGGACAAGTAGCTACAATGCTCCTTGAGCTGTTTTGGGTGGAAGGAGGAAGAAGGGCTCAGCTCGGCCTGCTTCCTCTCCTTGTATGGTGTCTAGGTCTAGAATGAGAGTCCAACCCTTTGCATGGGTGCACCGGGGGGTTTATATAGGCCTACCCCCGGGGGTACAATGGTAATCCGACTGGACGCAGGGCCCAGCTGTCTGTGACTATCCTCGCCGGCTTCTACGCTGGCTTCTGGGGCCCGCCGGCTGGTGGGTCCCGCCGGCTGCTGGCTCCTGGGTCGACAGGCCGGCCCCACCGGCCAGGGCCTGGTCGGCGGCTGGTTACTGTTACTCCGTGTTGTTGACGCAGGCTTGGTCGGGGTAAGCGTGGCTACGGTAACGCCGCCTTGGCGGGCGATTACTGTAGCCCCGCCACATCTTGTCTCCTTAATGGGCGTCTCCTTCGAGGAGGGTGGCAGGCCGGCTATGGGAAGCCGACCCTCTATCTTGCCGGCTTGAGAGGAGGTGCGGCCGCCTTCGGCATCTCTCTGCCCGAAGGGGCCCACCGCCTCGGGGGCCATGCTGGCGGCCCGTCGTGGATGGCGTCAGAGCCACCGTGGCTACAGTGCCGCGCCGGGCGGGCCGTGGCTGCCCACACGGCGCGCTGTACCAGGCGTGCTCCGGGCTTTGGGGGTGGCAGGCTACACTATAGCCACACCCCGCTTCATCATCGCAGAGTGGACGCGTACATTGCGGGTACGGCGTTGACTGCTTTATGGGAGCCGGCCTGGCTGTAGCCGGCCCTGTTGTAGCCAGCCTTTCGTAGCCGGCCTTGCCGTAGCCGGCCCTCCACAGCTTTCTTCATGAGGGTAAAGGGCGGGCCGCCCCCGAAGCCGGCTAGGAAGGTAGTCGGTTAGGGGGGAGGCGGCCCAGGTCTTGAGTCTTCTTATGAGCCGGACGGGCTCATAAGTTTTTCTGAGGGGCCAGGGGAAGCCGGCTGGGCTACCCATGGCTATTTACCCCGACAGTAGTCCCCGAAGCCGGGCGAGCTTCACGGCGGACGGAAGGACGGGAAGCTTGGCCGGCTTCATACCCTGAGAGGCCAACCTCGCCGTCGCAGGCCGGCTTCGGAGAACTTTTTTGTTTATTAAGGCGACCGTGGTTGACCCGCGGGCTAGCCGCGGGCCCCACGACGGGCCACGTGGCGGAGAAGTCCTGCCGTCGCACGCGCGCGACGGGACACCGCCGCAGGCCCGGGCCCGCCACTCCCTGGCCTCGGCCCGGGCGCAGATCTTCTGTGGCCCGAGGGGACTGCTCGCCTCCCCGCGGCCGTTTCTTCGCGTCATCAAGGCGCGCAATTAACGCGGGCGTGGGGGAGATGGGGACGATCGATCCCCACGATCCCCCACGCCGCACCTCCTCGGCTCTGGCGCACGAGCCTACAAGTAGGGGGGAGGGGGAGAGACAAAGGCTCGTTCGCTCCCCCGCTCCCCGTCCCTCCTTGCCCCTCTTCTTCTCCTTCTTCTTCCTCGCGCCCGACGCAGTCTCGCGCCGCAGCCCGCTCACGCCGCCATGTCCCTGGCGCTGTCAAGCTCGTGGGACGGGTCCAACGTCCACGAGGACCACATCGAATTCCTCCGCCAGACCCGGCGCCTGCCCGCCGCCAACCTCGTGCAGGTTCGTCTGGCGCCGGAGACGGAGGTCTCGCCGGCGCCGGAGGAAGGCGAGCGCGTCGTCTTCCGCACGCACTTCTTGCGTGGCTTCGGCTTCCCGGCGAGCAGCTTCATGTGATCCTTCCTCGAATTCTACAACCTCCAGCCGCATCACGTCATGCCCAACGCGGTGATGCAGCTGTCGGCCTTCGTTTCCCTCTGCGAAGGTTTCTTGGGGGTGCTGCCGACGCTGGAGCTCTGGGCGGAGCTCTTCCAGAAGAAGCTCGGCACCGTCTCCGCCAGCGTGCCGGCTCCCTGCGGGGCCTTCATCGCGATGAAGAGGGCAAGCAACGACAACCCCTTCCCTCACATCCCTCTAATCCAGTCTGTCAAACTCTGGCAGAAATCCTACTTCTACGTCAAGAACGTCGCCCCACACGGCGACTACGTCAATCTACCGGCTTACGTAGCCGGCCCGCCGGCTGGGAGGCGGCCGTCTTGGGGCTACCGGTCTAAGTCCTTGTCTCCGGCCGGGAACGCCTCCATCGCCCGGCTTCGGGTGATGATCCAGTCGGAAGGCCTGCGCGCAGCCGACCTGGTAGCCGCCTTCGTCGAGCGCCGGATTCTCCCCCTTCAAAGCCGGCCCCACATGATGTGCCAGATGAGCGGCCGGTTCGACCCTTGCCGGCTGAGCACATGGGAGATGCCCCATGCCGAGGTGGCACTGGTGAACTACATCGCCAACCTGAAGCTCACCGACGAATGGCAATTCGGCAAGGCGCCGTACTCCCGCGCCCATCCTCCGCCTGTGGTAAGTCCTTCTTCTTGTCGTCTGCCAGCTTGAGCCAGCCAGTTTCTGACCAGGCGGCTCTTCTCTTTTCTCTTTTATCAGAACCCTCTCCTCCCGCCGCCAGCCGGGGCGGCAGGAGTCGAACGCGAGTATGCCCTGAACCGCACGGTGGATGACCTCGACGACCCGGACCTTGCTGCCGTCGCCATGGAGGACGCCGCCACGGGGGACGTCACCGAGCCCGGAGGCATGGGGCTCTCGGCCAGTTTCGACGACTGGCCGGACGATTTCGACGCCGAAGAAATCCCGCGCCACCAGCCGGCAACCGACCGCCACAGCGCGGGCTCGTTCGCCGCGCCAGCTGCCGGTGGTGGAAAGGGGAAACACCGGGCCACGCTTCCACTCTTCGGAAGCCGGCCGAAGAAGACGAGGGCCTCCGCCGTGGCCATGAAGCGTGACGAGGCGGCGGCGAAGGCGGCCCGCTTCCGGAAGGCGGTGAAGAAGCCTCCGTCAGTTTCCGCGTAAGCCCTTTGGCCGCTTACATGCTTGTTATTTTGAAGTCTTCCTTTGCTTTAATTCTTCTCTGATTTCTTGAGCAGGGCGCCGCTCTCCCTCGAGCGAGGCCCAGGCGGCTCCGTGGTCGGGCCGGGTGCTGGGTGTTCAGGGTCCCGTCGCGTGGACCCCCGCGCCGATCTTGCAGAAGCCACGGAGCGGAACGCTCGCGAGGCGCGTCGAGAGAGGGAGGCGGCAGAGCGGGAGGCGGCGGAGCGGGAGGCCGCCCGGACAGCGACGGGGCGAGCGAGCATGGAGACGGAGGCGGAGGGCGCACGTAGCCGGCCTCCGCTGCTCGCCATCCCCCTCCACACCTTGGATCCGGACATCCCTCTGCCCACGGTGGAGGAGATCACCCCCGATCAGCCGCCTGTACAGAGGGACGAACTCTTCGAGATCTCCGCGGATAGGACGCCGCCGGCAGCGCCAGCCGGAGCGGGCGAAGGCGGACAGTCGTCGGCGGTGCCGGAGGAGCCGGCCCGGGCCGCGCCCGAGGCCGGAGCCGGTCTTGAGATCGAGCTGGCGGCGGGCCGGCATGCCGGAGGGAGCACGGCCCCGCCGGACACGCGCCGAGCCGCGGGTGCCGAGCAGACGGCAGACGCCTTGGAGGCGGCCAGCTCCGCCACGTCCGGGTGGACTCCCAGCAGAGGAAACGGCGTGCTGAACGCCGCGGCCCAAGGGGTTCGGAGCCGGCTGCAGGCACAGGCCGGCCTCCTGAGGCAATTCACTCAGGAGTTTCTGTCGACGCGGTCTGCAATGCGGGTAAGTCCTTGCTGGTTGACCGTTCTGGTCCTCTAAATTTTTTCCGTGGGGGCGCGCTAGCGCACCCACTGGGTGTAGTCCCTGAGATCCGGGCCGACTGCAGCGCAGTCGGGTCGGATCTTACTCGATAACTATCTTGACTGTTTTTTCTGATCTCTAGGATTATCACAATTCTCGTGCCGCCGCCTTCAACTCCCAGGCTCGGGAGCTGAGCCGGAGGACCGAAGACCTGGCCAGTAGCCGGCGTAAGTGTATTGTCTTTATTTGTTTCTCGTGGGGGCGCGACAGCGCACCCACTGGGTGTAGTCCCCGAGATTCGGGCCGACTGCAGCGCAGTCGGGTCGGATCTTCCTTGACGACTTTTCCCTTGCTGACTTTTTCTCTTTGTCTTTTGCTCGCGCAGAGGCCAACGCCGACTTGCGGAGGGAACTCGGCGAAGTGCAGGCCGCTCTTCGTTCCAGGGACGCCGAGTACGCTGACTTGGTTCAGGAGCGCGACCACCTGGCCAAGAAACTGGCCGACCAGGAGGAAAGCCATAAGGCGGCCCTGCAAAAGGCGCAGGACGGCGAGGCTGCCCTGAAGGCGGAGTTCGAGACCAGGGAGGCGGGCTGGGCCGAGACGCGCCAGGCGCTGGAAGAAGGCTTCGGCCGGATCGAGGATCTTATCGATGGTAGGCCGTCTTTCTTGCCCTTCTTCCATCTGCCGGCCGCCTGCGGTTTTGTTTTGACTTGTGCTTGCTGTCTTGCGCAGAATCCTTTCCCGGCCAATCCGTCCTCACCGCCCAAGCCATCGAGGCTCACCGCGAGGCGCGCCGTCAGGCCGGAGTTGTGATTCCGTCGGATGCGAATCGGACGCTGTCGGAGCAGCTCATCGCCATCCAGGCGCGACTGCAGCCGGCCCATCGGCTGCTCCGCCGGCTCCAACATGCCGGGGCGACAGTGCTGGCCGCGCTCTGGCCCAGCCAGACGATTCCCCGCACCCCAAGCCAGACGGCCGACTGGCTAGAAGTCGCAGTCGGCCGCCTCAAGGCTTGGAAGGCGTCTGCAGCCCGTCTTGGAGCCGGGCGTGCGCTGGAGTTCGTCCGCGCGTGGTACCCAGGGCTAAGCCTGGACTAGCTGCGGACTTGGCGGTCGGAAGCCGACGCGGAGCTGGAGGAGGTGCGGCCGGCGATCGCGCAACATGCCTCGACGATCACCGAGTGCACCGACACCAGCGTCTTCGCGCCAGAGCTCAACGATGATGGCGCCGCCCAGCCGGAGGAATGGTTCGAGCTGAACCCGGCGGACGGCGAGGACTCGGCCGAGGAGATCGCCTCCAGCGACGAGGGCGAGGACGAGGAGGAGGAGGAGGACGGCGAAGGCGCCGAGCCGACTGGTGAGACGGCCGACCGCCCTCAAGCCGACCGTGCCTCCAGCAACGAGCCACGCGGGAGCGCGCCCTCTGCCGGAGGCGGTGAAGCCGAGGTTGGCCAGCCGGCCGTTCCTCCAGCCGGCACGACCACTTCCACCTTCCAGCCCGGCTCGTCAGCGGCCCCGCCGGCTTGATCTGCCGTTCCTATTGTCCCTGTTTTGCTTTTTCAAACAATTTTAAGTTTCCGCAATTCCACCCACTGGGGGTGTATCGAACAATGTTGGATGTCGACCTCTCTGGAGGTCCTTTATGTAAATATTAATATATGCATGTGTTGGCTTTCATTCAAGTGCACCTTTTGTCCTTAGGATCTTTCCTTTGCCGCCTTCCCTCTTTGGGAAGGCAAGTACTCGAGCTTTCTTGGATTTGAAGCGGACTGAATGTAAGCCGGCCGGCCGGCTACTCTGGTAGTCGGTCGGCGGGAGGCAGCAAGCCGGCTTTTGTTATATATAAGCCTGTTAGTCCCTAGCCATTTTTCGTGTGCGCACCCTTTCCGGCTTGTGACTCTTGCCAGCCGGGCAGTCGGTTCTTCGAGCTGCGATTTTGGCAAGAGCCAAGCCTGGGTGTCGGCACATTACTTGTCTGACTGCGGGTAGGGCTCCTAATATAACTCCAGTCGGCCAGTCCCCGGGCCGACTCGTCGAACCCGGTACCGGACAAAATAAATGAACAGGTGATATCATACGCATGATAACTTTCATTCATAAAATAAAGGATGGCAGTCCCCGAGTCTTTCTCGGGGAGCCTACTGTTTCGTACTTAATACAAAAGTGGGCATAATACATACTACATTTTAACTGTAAAACTTCCGAAGAAGATTTGCATTCCATGGTCGCTCCGACTCCTTGCCGGAGTCGTCTCTCTTGCGTGCCTTCGGCTTCTGCGCGTCAATGAGGTAGTAGGCATCGTTGCCTAAGGCTCTGCTGACGATGAAGGGGCCTTCCCAGGGGGCTGCGAGCTTGTGCTGGCTGGCTGTTCGCTGGATCAGCCGGAGCACAAGGTCGCCCTCCTGGAAGGATCTTGGTCGGACCCTCCGGCTGTGGTAGCGGCGCAAACCCTGCTGGTAGAAGGCAGACCGGCTGAGGGCTAACAGCCGGCCTTCTTCCAGCAGGTCGACACTGTCTTCTCTTGCTTCTTTGGCTTCCGCTTCCGTGTACATGGTTATCCGAGGCAAGTCGAACTCGATATCTATTGGGATGACTGCCTCGGCACCATATACAAGGAAGAAGGGAGTGAAGCCGGTTAATCTGTTGGGGGTAGTGCGCAGACTCCATAGGACAGCCGGCAGCTCATCGAGCCAACAGCCGGCTGAACGCTCCAGAGGTACGACCAGTCGGGGCTTGATGCCGGACAAAATGAGGCCATTTGCTCCCTCCACTTGGCCGTTTGACTGCGGGTGGGCGACTGACGCAAGGTCCAGCCGGATACCTTGCGCAGCGTAGAACTGTGCCAAGGCACCCTTGGCAAAGTTCGTGCCGTTGTCGATGATGATGCTGTGTGGTATGCCGTACCGGGTTGTTATATCTGCAATGAAAGTTACTGCATGAGGCCGGCTTGTGGAAAGCTTGGTCGGCCTGGTCATTCCACTCGAAGTGAGTGCTCTTCTTCATGAGGCGGTAGAGAGGGAGAGCTTTTTCTCCAAGCTGGCTGATGAAGCGGTTCAGAGAGGCCAGGCACCCGGTGAACTTCTGGATCTCTCTGAGCTTGGTTGGGACCGCCATCCTCTCGATGGCCTTGATCTTCACAGGGTTGCACTCTATGCCGCGTTCGGAGACTAGGAAGCCTAGGAGCTGGCCGGCTGGCACTCCGAACACGCATTTCTCCGGGTTGAGCTTGATCCGGAACCGGCGCAGGTTCTCGAATGTCTCCTTCAAGTCTTCCAGCAGAGTGCCACGCTTCTCCGTCTTCACCACAACATCATCCACGTAGACGTGGGCGTTCTTGCCGAGCTGCGTGAGGAGGCACTTCTGCATGCAACGCTGAAAAGTGGCGCCGGCATTCCTCAAGCCGAACATCATAGTCAGGTAGCAGAAGGCTCCAAACGGCGTGATGAAGGCAGTCTTCAGTTGGTCATCCGGGTTCAGCTTTATCTGGTGGTATCCCGAGTAGGCATCCAAAAAGCTCAACAGCTCGCATCCGGCTGTGGAGTCTATCACTTGATCAATCCTGGGCAAAGCGAAGGGATCTTTTGGGCAGGCTTTGTTGAGGCTCGTGTAATCTATACACATGCGCCACTTGTTATTCTTTTTCAGCACGAGAACCGGGTTCGCGAGCCACTCGGGGAAGAAAACTTCCATGATGAAGCCGGCTGCGAGAAGCCGGACTATCTCCTCCCCCACGATCCTTCTCTTCTCTTCTGACAGTCGGCGGAGGGGCTGCTTGACTGGTTTAGCATCCCCCCGCACGTGCAATTTGTGCTCGGCGAAATCCTTCGGAACACCCGGCATGTCCTTGGGGGACCATGCAAAGATATCCCGATTCTCACGGAGGAAATCGACGAGCTCGCCTTCCTATTTGCTATCCAGGCTCGCCCCAATGACGGCAAACCTCTCGGGGTGCTCGGGGTCGAGCTGTATCTTCTTGGTCTCCTTGGCCGGCTGGAAAGATCCTTGGGCATCATACTCCTTGGAGTCGGCGGGTTGGTTTAGCTGCTTGCTGGCCAGGGCCACGACCCTATCCAGCGTCTTCTTCTCTGCGGCGATCATGAGGGACTCGGCCAGCCGGCTGCTGGCCGCGGCGCAGTCGGCGGACTTCTTGTAGTCGCCGGCGATGGTGATGACACCCTTGGAGCTTGGTATCTTCATCTTGAGGTAAGCGTAGTGGGGGACCGCCATAAACTTGGCCAAGGCGGGTCGGCCAAGCAAGGCGTGGTAAGGGCTCTCCAGGTCCATCACCTCGAACCAGATTGCTTCCCGGCGGAAATGATCCTTGCCCCCAAAGAGTACATCGATCTTGATCTTGCCGATGGGGGCACAGGCCAAACCGGGTACGATGCCGTGGAACACCGTTCGAGTCGGCGCAGGCTGCTTTGCCTTGACACCCAGCTCCTCCATGGTGTCGCGGTACAGGATGTTGATGCTGCTCCCACCGTCGATCAGCACGCAGGAGAAGCATGCGGCGCGCGTATCCGTTGCAAGGGTGGCCTCCAGGACCAATGCGTAGGAGCCGGGGGACGACATCACCTCTGGGTGGTCGGCCCGGCTCCAACTGATGGGTTTCTCTGACCAGTGCATGTGGCCGGCTGGGCTAGTGGCGGCCACATGGACTTCCTGTTGCTCTCGGCGCTTGCTGCGCTGGTCTTCGGGCTGGCACGTGAAGACAACATAAGATGCTTGCTCATCGGGGAACTCGTCCTGCATGGCGTCGACCGCGGGCCGGGCGGCCTTGGGCGGCGGAGCCGGCGGCGGCGGGCCGGCAGGCGGAGTCGGCATGAGCCCTTCGCCCTTGGAGATTCGGGCAAGCCAGTTGCATTTGGGGGTCGTGTGGTTGGACGGCTTCGCGCCGCTGTGGAACTTGCACGGGGCATCAAGGGTTTGCTCGTAGGAAAAAGCCGGCTGCCAAGCCGGCTGGCCGCCCTTGGGCTTCTTGGGCGCGAGCCGCCCCTCAGGCGGTGCATCTTCAACCGTGGCCACCTGCCGGCTAGCGGGAGGCGGCGCAGGGCCCTTGCGCTTCTGATCGTTCTGGTGTTGGCGTCGGCCACCGTCTCCAGCCGGCGCATGGGGCGCCGGATTGAGCACTTTTCTGGATGCGTCCACCCGGAGCTCGGTCTTCATTGAGGAGTCGGCGGTGGCGTACTTGTCGGCGATGTTCAGGAGCTCGTCGAGGGTAGTCGGCTCATCGTAGAGAAGCTTGTGCTTGAGGAGGGTGCCCTCTCGGCACCCGGCAGTGAAGTATTCGATGGCTTGCACCTCGTGCACCCCTTCGCAGGAGTTGCGGAGCTCGGCCCAACGCGTGAGGTTGTCGCGAGTGGACTCGGCTGGGCCCTGTACGCATAGGGAGAGCTGTCTGGGCTTGGGAGCCCGCTTGTAGGTGCTGGTGAAGTTGCGAACAAAGGCTTCAGTGAAATCCACCCAGCTGTTGATGCTGAGGGGCTTGAGGCTGTTAAGCCAAGTCCGTGCCGTGCCTTGCAGCATGAGGGGCACATACTTTACGGCAACGCGCCGGTTGCCATTGGCGATGCTGACGGCTGTGGAGTAGTCGGTCAGCCAGCCTTCCGGCTTCACCGAGCCGTTGTACTTGGGTGTGTCTTTTGGGAGCGAGAACCCTTTGGGGAAGGGCTCGTCGCGGATGCGGGGGCCAAAGCAAGGCGGGCCGACATCGTCTTCTTCTTCTAGCGCCAGGGATCGGGCCAGGCGGTCGATCCGGTGGCGGGCGTCGTTTTCGCCGACTCCTTCGCGGCGACCAAGCCGGCCGCTGAGAGTCGGGTGAGCCACTGGAGGCGGGGTAGGATATCTCTCTCTGCGAGCTCGAGGCGGAGGCGGGGTGCCCCACCATTCCATGGCTCGGGGCGGCCGTCCGCGTCTCACTCGATGGAGATTTGGGTCCGGCTTCGGCTGGAAGCCGGCTCTTTCTCGCGCCGCGCGCGGGTGTTGCTTGTAGTCGGCGACCGGGAAGTCGCGCCGTGGTCGCGGCGCGGGGGAGGGCTCCCCGCGCAGGCGTCGGCTTCGTGCTGTCGTGCGGCCGCATCAATTAGTTGCTGGATGCGCCGCGTCATGTGGGGGAGGTCTTTGGCTTCCAAGCCGTCCAGCTCGTCTACGGGCACAGGTTCTCGAGCGGGGTGGCGTAGACCGGGCGATCCACTCCAGGCGTGTCGGCGATGGCGGCGCCGCATTGCCTGACAACGCCAGCCCGGCTTGGGCCAGCCGGAGCCGGCGTGCCGAAGGCGGCGCGGTCAGCTTCGCGCTAGTAGGCCTCGGTGAGGCGTCTTACGGAGGCTAGCCGCCGGCCCTCCGCAAGGAGGGCAAGGCGGCGCGCCTCCAGAACTTCGTCGCTGGCGTCAGCCGGAAGGGGGGTGGACAAGTCGTGGGCCGCCGCGCGTGGGGAGTCGCGGGCGCCCTCATCAGTCGGGCCGTCGAGGCCGATAACCATCACCTCGGCGGCGTCAGAACCGCGATCGCCAGCCGGAGGGAGCGGGTCGTTGTAGACCGTGACGTTGGTGGGGAAGGTGTCGTAGGATGCCGTGTCGGAGTCGACAGGCATCGGGTCGGTGGAGCCAACCGACTCCAAATCCGCAGCGGGCTCGCTGGAGACGTGGAGCTGGCCGAGGAGGTTGGCGAGGTGATCAGTGCCCGCATCGGAGGCAAGCTCGTCGGAGATGCGGGCCTTGTCGAAGAGGTCGGCGAGGCCGCTAGCCGCGCAGATGTTGGTGACGCCATGCAGCGCGTGGCGGCAAGCGCCATCGAGCGAGCCGGGCTGGCTACGCTCGCGGGGAAGGAAAAGGGTTCCCGTCCAGAACAGGTCTCCGGACGACGGTGCACCAGGCCCCACGGTGGGCGCCAAATGTCGGGTGGTAGGAGTGACATATGCCAACGGGTGGCTTATCATTGTGGGGGCCAATAGAACATCGCCGGTGCCTGGAAATGGGATGAGGCGAAGACATGCACGCCGGCGAATCTTACCCAGCTTCAGGGCTCTCCGGGGAGATAACACCCCTACTGCTGCTCTGCGGGGTCTCCGCATGGTTACTAAGTGGACAAGTAGCTACAATGCTCCTTGAGCTGTTTTGGGTGGAAGGAGGAAGAAGGGCTCAGCTCGGCCTGCTTCCTCTCCTTGTATGGTGTCTAGGTCTAGAATGAGAGTCCAACCCTTTGCATGGGTGCACCGGGGGGTTTATATAGGCCTACCCCCCGGGGGTACAATGGTAATCCGACTGGGCGCAGGGCCCAGCTGTCTGTGACTATGCTCGCCGGCTTCTACGCCGGCTTCTGGGGCCCGCCGGCTGGTGGGTCCCGCCGGCTGGTGGGTCCCGCCGGCTGCTGGCTCCTGGGTCGACAGGCCGGCCCCACCGGCCAGGGCCTGGTCGGCGGCTGGTTACTGTTACTCCGTGTTGTTGACGCAGGCTTGGTCGGGGTAAGCATGGCTACAGTAACGCCGCCTTGGCGGGCAATTACTGTAGCCCCGCCGCACCTTGTCTCCTTAATGGGCGTCTCCTTCGAGGAGGGTGGCAGGCCGGCTATGGGAAGCCGGCCCTCTATCTTGCCGGCTTGAGAGGAGGTGCGGCCGCCTTCGGCATCTCTCTGCCTGAAGGGGCCCACCGCCTCGGGGGCCACGCTGGCGGCCCGTCGTGGATGGCGTCAGAGCCACCGTGGCTATAGTGCCGCGCCGGGCGGGCCATGGCTGCCCGCACGGCGCGCTGTACTAGGCGTGCTCCGGGTTTTGGGGGTGGCAGGCTACACTGTAGCCACACCCCGCTTCATCATCGCAGAGTGGACACGTACATTGCGGGTACGGCGTTGACTGCTTTATGGGAGCCGGCCTGGCTGTAGCCGGCCCTGTTGTAGCCGGCCTTTCGTAGCCGGCCTTGCCGTAGCCGGCCCTGCCGTAGCCGGCCCTCCACAGCTTTCTTCATGAGGGTAAAGGGCGGGCCGCCCCCGAAGCCGGCTAGGAAGGTAGTCGGTTAGGGGGGAGGCGGCCCAGGTCTTGAGTCTTCTTATGAGCCGGACAGGCTCATAAGTTTTTCTGAGGGGCCAGGGGAAGCCGGCTGGGCTACCCATGGCTATTTACCCCGACACCGATGGTGGTGGTGGTGCTGGTGGCAATGGGGGGGGGGGGCAGGGCGCTGTTCTCTTGTTGCTCTGAGAAGGCGGGGAGCGGCGGAGGTTTTGAGATTGGAAGCAGCAACGGGCAGATGGCGCCGTACCCCTGTTTCCTCTGCTTATAAAGAGGGAGGGGAGGGGGAGGGGGCGGACGTTTCGCCGTCATGAATAAACAACCACTCACGATTCCACCCACCACGCCTCCACGCCTCCCTCCGTTTACGGGGGGGGGGGGGGGGGGAGGGGGCGCAAACCGTCCCCTTTTACCATGACGTGATGCATGCGCGCGGGGCCCTGCGCACGCCGCCCACGTCACGCACGGCGCCGCGTTCGACGCATGCCGTTTGGGGAGGGCGCGGTGGGTGCGGAGTCAGATATGGCGTGACCTAGGCCGCGCGTGCCCGTGCACTGTTTTGGGCCTGGCCCAACAGCGCTCGGCACCGTGTATGGCCCAGGCCCGGGGGCTCCTGTCGGTGTACTAAAGTAGGGGTACCTTAGTATCCCGAACTTGTGCACGGGCAGTCGCAGCGACCCGCGGCAAGGCTTGCCGGGCGACCGCCAAGATCCTCCGTGGTTCCTTTGGGGCCATTCAAGAACAAAGTATCCAAGAGCAAAACAAGGCCCCGGCAAGAGGAGCTTGCCGGGAAGGAGACAAGACCCCGGGAAGAGGAGCTTGCCGGGAAGGAGACGAGGCCCCGGCAAGAGGAGCTTGCTGGGAAGGAGACGAGACCCCGGCAAGAGGAGCTTGCCGGGAAGACAACCAAAGCATCTTAAGAAGCTCGCTGCGGCGCACTGCGCGTCCCGACAAGACCCGGTGAGCGACAAGCTCTCGGACGCCACAAGGCAACATCCGCGGCAAGGCGCTTGCCGCGGCAAGCTACTACTCTGCAGCCCGCGCTCCAGCTTACCCACCAACGTGTCGCTCTGGGACCGCTCCTGGCGTACGTGGCGGGAGGCTGGGCAGCCGGGGGCATGCGGTGGCAAGCAAGCGCTGACAAGATAGCCATCGTGGCAAACGGTGGCGTCCCTAGCGGTCCCTCTCTGTACTGTCTAGGTGACACAGACAGGCATTTAATGCCCTTGTCCCCTGCCGTCAGGGTTAGGTATGATACGACCGTTGTAGGCGGTGGAGCCAATTACCACCTCTTTTACATTTTTACCCCCACCTCTGTTGCCACCTGTCGGTAACCCCTTAGGCATATAAAAGGAGGCCCATGCGCAACAGAGGGGGGGGGGGGAGACGGCCATTCTCACGCTCGGTCTCGTCAGCTGCTTGAGTGTACTGTAGCACTCATCACTCCCGAGCAAAAACTCAATACAACCACCAAAGCAGGAGTAGGGTTTTACGCATCCGTGCGGCCCGAACCTGGGTAAACCGACCGCGTCGCTCGTGCGTTCGCCTCGATCTGCTCTTTGTGCATCCACCGCCCCCTACCGAACCGAAAGGGGCTCGGTCCGCCGATCCCCATAGGTGTACGTGGGATCAGCAACCCCCGACAATGATGGACTGACTGAGATGAGAAAAGCTGGTATGAACTCGACCTCTTTTGTTTTTGTAAATATGATGAGCCCGTCGTTCTTGATTCGGCGTATTATGAATAAACATGTTTGCAATGACAATTAGAGATCAGAGTTGCTTGTGCCATGCTTGATTAGCTATGAGTTATAATGATTTACCTTGTATGCCAACATGCTATTGCGATGATCATGATGTGGTATGATGGGGTGGTATCCTCCTTTGAATGATTTAAGTGACTTGACTTGGCACATGTTCACGCATGTAGTTGAAACAAAAATCAACATAGCCTTCACGATATTTATGTTCATGGTGGATTATATCCTACTCATGCTTGCATCCAATGTTTATTAATTTTAATGCATGTACATGGTTGTTATCACTCTCTAGTTGGTCGCTTCCCAGTCTTTTGCTAGCCTTCACTTGTACTAAGCAGGAATACTTCTTGTGCATCCAATCCCTTAAACCTCAAAGTTATTCCAGATGAGTCCACTATACCTTCCTATATGCGGTATCTACCTGCCGTTCCAAGAAAATTTGTATGTGCCAAACTCTAAACCTTCAAATAAACATTCTGTTTTGTATCAACAAAGGCTGTCCTTATCTTCCGTGTTAGGCGGGTTATTCTCAAGAGGAGTGGACTCCGCTCCTCACTCACGAGAAAATGGCTGGTCACCGGGATGCCCAGTCCCATGCTTTATGCAAACTAAGTCAAAATTAATTGCAAACAGAACTCCCCCTGGGACCTGATGTATGTTAGAGGCACTCGTTGTTTTGAGCAAGCCATGGATTGATGCCTGTTGGTGGAGGGGGAGTATAAACTTTACCATTCTGTTTGGGAACCGCCTATAATTTGTGTAGCATGGAAGATATGACCATCTCTTAGTTGTTACATTGACAATGAAAGTATACTGCTCAAAATACAATTTATCTCTATTTCAAAACCGAGCTCTGGCACCTCTACAAATCCCTGCTTCCCTCTGCGAAGGGCCTATCCATTTACTTTTATGTTGAGTCATCATCCTCTTATTAAAAAGCACTAGCTGGAGAGCACAACCGTCATTTGCATTCATCACTGTTAATTTATATTGGGTACGACTATGATTGGATCTCTTTTACCATGAATTACAATGTCTAGTCAGTCCTTGATCTTTAAAGGTGCTCTGCATTTATGTTTTGCAGTCTCAGAAAGGGCTAGCGAGATACCATCTTGTTATATCATATTATGATTGTTTTGAGAAAGTGTTGTCATCCGAGATTTATTATTATGACTTGCTAGATGATTATGCTATTGATATGAGTAATGACGAGACCTGAGAATTATTGCAAATGTGGTTAGTTATGATCTATGCTGAAAACTTGAATGCTGGCTTGACATAGTTACAACAATAAGAGCAAACAGAGTTTGTAAAAGTTTTTCTTTCTTTCTTTCAGTTTATTAACTGAATTGCTTGAGGACAAGCAAGGGTTTAAGCTTGGGGGAGTTGATACGTCTCTGTCGTATCTACTTTTCCAAACACTTTTGCCCTTATTTTGGACTCTATCTTGTATGATTTGAATGGAACTAACCCGGACTGACGCTGTTTTCAGCAGAATTGCCATGGTGTTGTTTTATGTGCAGAAAACAAATATTCTCGGAATGACCTGAAACTCCACGGGAGGTCTTAGAAAAAATAATAAAAAATCCTCGCCAAATATGAAGACCAGGGGGCCCACGCCCTTCTCACGAGGGTGCCCCCTACCTCGTGGGCCCCCTGTTGACCCTCCGACGACAACTCCAACTCTATATATTTGCTTTCGGAGAGAAAAAAATCGGAGAGAAGAAATCATCGCGTTTTACAATACGGAGTCGCCGCCAAGCCCTAAAACCTCTCGGGAGGGCTGATCTGGAGTCCGTTCCGGGCTCCGGAGAGGGGGATTCGTCGCCGTCGTCATCATCAACCATCCTCCATCACCAATTTCATGATGCTCACCGCCGTGCGTGAGTAATTGCATCGTAGGCTTGCTGGACGGTAATGTGTTGGATGAGATTTATCATGTAATCGAGTTAGTTTTGTTAGGGTTTGATCCCTAGTGTCCATTATGTTCTAAGATTGATGTTGCTATGACTTTGCTATGCTTAATGCTTGTCACTAGGGCCCGAGTGCCATGATTTCAGATCTGAACCTATTATGTTTTCATGAATATATGTGAGTTCTTGATCCTATCTTGCAAGTCTATAGTCACCTACTATGTGTTATGATCCGGCAACCCCGAAGTGACAATAATCAGGACCACTCCCGGTGATGACCATAGTTTGAGGAGTTCATGTATTCACTATGTGCTAATGCTTTGTTCCGGTTCTCTATTAAAAGGAGGCCTTAATATCCCTTAGTTTCCAATAGGACCCCGCTGCCATGGGAGGGTAGGACAAAAGATGTCATGCAAGTTCTTTTCCATAAGCACGTATGACTATATACGGAATACGTGCCTACATTACATTGATGAACTGGAGCTAGTTCTGTGTCACCCTATGTTATGACTGTTACATGATGAACCGCATCCGGCATAGTTATCCATCACTGATCCGGTGCCTACGAGTTTTCCATATACTGGTTTTCGCTTATTTACTTTTTCGCTGCTACTGTTACAATCACTACAAAATACCAAAAACATTACTTTTGCTGTCTTTACTTTTGTTGCCGCTACCACCACTATCATATTACTTTGCTACTAAACACTTTGCTGCAGATACTAAGTTTCCAGGTGGGGTTGAATTGACAACTCAGCTGCTAATACTTGAGAATATTCTTTGGCTCCCCTTGTGTCGAATCAATAAATTTGGGTTGAATACTCTACCCTCGAAAGCTGTTGCGATCCCCTATACTTGTGGGTTGTCAGTCCTTGGCCTCCATGGCATGGGAGGGGCGAGAGCCCCTCCGAGATTGGATCTATCTCTCTGTTTCTCTCTAGTTCTGCGTTCTGTTCTGGCTCTGTTTCACCGTTTCATATATATATGGAGATCCGTAACTCCGATTGGCCTGAAACCTTTGTCGTGATTTTTTTCCGAATATTAGCTTTCTTGCAGCAAAAGAAGAGCGTCAACCGCCTTACGGTGGGCTCACGAGGGTAGGTGGCGCGTCCTAGGGGGGGGGGGGGTCGCCCCCTGCCTCGTGACTACCTCGGGCACTGGTTTGCGTTGATTTTCCTTCCGAATTTTCCATATTTTCCAAAAATAAGCTCCGTCCGTTTTTGTCCCGTTTGGACTCCGTTTGATATGGATATTCTGCGAAACCAAAAATATGCAACAGACAGGAACTGGCACTGGGCACTGGATCAATATGTTAGTCCCAAAAATAATATAAAAAGTTGCCAAAAAGTATATGAAAGTTGAATAATATTGGCATGGAACAATCAAAATTTATAGATACGACGGAGACGTATCAGCATCCCCAAGCTTAATTCCTGCTCGTCCTCGAGTAGGGAAATGATAAAAAAGATAATTTTTGATGTGGAATGCTACCTAGCATAATCTTGATCATATGTCTAATCATGGCATGAATATCAGGACACGAGTGATTCAAAGCAATAATCTATCCTTTGATATTAAGACAATAATACTTCAAGCATACTAATAAAGCAATCATGTATTTTCAAAATAACATGGCCAAAGAAAGTTATCCCTACAAAATCATATAGTCTGGCTATACTCCATCTCCACCACACAAAATATTCAAATCATTCACAACCCCGATGACAAGCCAAGCAATTGTTTCATACTTTTGACGTTCTCAAACCTTTTCAACTTTCACCCAATACATGAGCGTGAGCCATGGACATAGCACTATAGGTGGAATAGAATATGATGGTGGAGGAGACAAAAAGGAGAAGTTAGTCTCACATCAACTAGGTGTATCAACGGGCTATGGAGATGCCCATTAATATATATCAATGTGAGTGAGTAGGGATTGCCATGCAACGGATGCACTAGAGCTATAAGTATATGAAAGCTCAAACTGAAACTAAGTGGGTGTGCATCCAACTTGCTTGCTCATGAAGACCTCGGGCATTTGAGGAAGCCCATCATCGGAATATACAAGCCAAGTTCTATAATGAAAATTCCCACTAGTATATGAAAGTGTTAACTCAAGAGACTCTCTATATGAAGAACATGGTGCTACTTTGAAGCACAAGTGTGGTAAAAGGATAGTAACATTGCCCCTTTTTTTTCTTTTTTTGCGGGCTTCTTTGGCCCCCTTTTTTTTATTTAGGCTCCTTTGGCCTCTCCTTTTTTTGGGGGGGGGGGGATGCTCTAATAATGATGATCATCACAATTTTATTTACTTACAACTCAATATTACAACTCGATAGTAGAACAAAGATATGACCCTATGAATGCCTCCGGCGGTATACCGAGATGTGCAATGATCTAGCGTAGCAATGACATCAAAAACGGACAAGCCATGAAAACATCATGCTAGCTATCTTACGATCATGCAAAGCAATATGACAATGAATGCTCAAGTCATGTATATGATGATGATGAAAGTTGCATGGCAATATATCTCGGAATGGCTATGGAAATGCCATGATAGGTAGGTATGGTGGGTGTTTTGAGGAAGGTATATGGTAGGTTTATGGTACCGGCGAAAGTTGCGCAGTACTAGAGAGGCTAGCAATGGTGGAAGGGTGAGAGTGCGTATAATCCATGGACTCAACATTAGTCATAAAGAACTCACATACTTATTGCAAAAACCTATTAGTCATCGAAACAAAGTACTATGCGCATGCTCCTAGGGGGATAGATTGGTAGGAAAAGACCATCGCTTGTCCCCGACCGCCACTCATAAGGAAGACAATCAATAAACAAATCATGCTCCGACTTCGTTACATAATGGTTCACCATACGTGCATGCTACAGGAATCACAAACCTCAACACAAGTATTTCTACAATCCACAACTACCCACTAGCATGACTCTAATATCACCATCTTTATATCGTAAAACTATTGCAAGGAATCAAACATATCATATTCAATGATCTACAAGTTTTATGTAGGATTTTATGACTAACCATGTGAATGACCAATTCCTGTCATCTCTCTAAATAGATATAAGTGAAGAAAGAGAGTTTAATTCTTTCTACAAAAGATATGCCAACGCTCTAACAAATATAAGTGAAGCAAAAGAGCATTCTACAAATGGCGGTTGTCTATGTAAAGAGAAACAGGCAATCCAAACTTCAAATGATATAAGTGAAGCACATGAAGCATTATATAAAGCCATACTCAAAAGATATAAGTAAAGTGCAAAGAGCATTCTATAAATCAACCAAGGACTATCTCATACCACCATGGTGCATAAAAGAAAAATGAAAACTAAATGCAAAAGACGCTCCAAGGTTGCACATATCGCATGAACGAAACGAATTCGAAAACATACCGATACTTGTTGAAGAAAGAGGGGATGCCTTGAAGGAAATATGCCCTAGAGGCTATAATAAAGTTATTATTTATTTCCTTGTATCATGATAAATGTTTATTATTCATGCTAGAAATGTATTAACTGGAAACATAATACATGTGTGAATACATAAACAAACAGAGTGTCACTAGTATGCCACTACTTGACTAGCTCGTTGATCAAAGATGGTTATGTTTCCTAACCATAGACATGAGTTGTCATTTGATTAACGGGATCACATCATTAGGAGAATGATGTGATTGACTTGACCCATTCCGTTAGCATAGCACTTGATCGTTTAGTTTGTTGCTATTGCTTTCTTCATGACTTATACATGTTCCTATGACTATGAGATTATGCAACTCCCGTGTACCGGAGGAACACTTTGTGTGCTACCAAACGTCACAACATAACTGGGTGATTATAAAGGTGCTCTACAGGTGTCTCCGAAGGCACTTGTTTGGTTGGCGTATTTTGAGATTAGAATTTGTCACTCCGATTGTCGGAGAGGTATCTCTAGGCCCTCTCGGTAATGCACATCACTTAAAGCCTTGCAAGCATTGAAGCTAATGAGTTAGTTGCGGGATGACGTATTGCAGAACGAGTAAAGAGGCTTGCCGATAACGATATTGAACTAGGTATTAAGATACCGACGATCGAATCTCGGGCAAGTTACATACCGATGACAAAGGGAACAACGTATGTTGTTATGCGGTCTGACCGATAAAGATCTTCATAGAATATGTAGGAGCCAATATGAGCATCTAGGTTCCGCTATTGGTTATTGACCGGAGACGTGTCTCGGTCATGTCCACATTGTTCTCGAACCCGTAGGGTCCGCACGCTTAACGTTACAATGATAGTTTCATAATGATTTTATATATTTTGATGTACCGAAGGTTGTTCAGAGTCCTGGATATGATCACGGACATGACGAGGAGTATCGAAATGGTCGAGACATAAAGATTGATATATTGGAAGCCTATGTTTGGACATCGGAAGTGTTCCGGGTGAAATCGGCATTTTACCGGAGTACCGGGAGGTTACCGGAACCCCCCGGTAACCTAATGGGCCTTAATGGGCCTCGTGGAGGAAGTAGAGAGGAGGCCAAGGGGCAGCCGTGCGCCCCTCCCCCCAAGTCTGAATTCGACAAGGAGGGGGGCGGCGCCCCCCCCCCCCCCTTTTCCTTTCCCCTCTTTCTCTCTTTCCCCCCAAGTCCTAGTCCAAAATGGAAAGGGAGTCCTACTCCCGGTGGGAGTAGGACTCCTCCTGGCACGCCCCTTGCCTGGCCGCACCTCCTCCCCCTTGCTCCTTTATATACGGGGGCAAGGGGCACCCCAGGGACACAACAATTGATGATCGATCTCTTAGCCGTGTGCGGTGCCCCCCTCCACCATAATCCTCGATAATATTGTAGCGGTGCTTAGGCGAAGCCCTGCGACGGTAGAACATCAAGATCGTCACCACGCTGTCATGCTGACGGAACTCTTCCCTGGCATTCTACTGGATCGGAGTCCGGGGATCGTCATCAAGCTGAACGTGTGCTAGAACTCGGAGGTGCCGTAGTTTCGGTGCTTGATCGGTCGGGCCGTGAAGACGTATGACAACATCAACCGCGTTGTGCTAATGCTTCCGCTTTCGGTCTACGAGGGTACATAGACAACACTCTCCTCTCTCGTTGCTATGCATCACCATGATCTTGCGTGTGCATAGGATTTTTTTTTTGAAATTACAACGTTCCCCAATAGTGGCATTAGAGCCAGGTTTTATGCGTTGATGTTGTGTACGAGTAGAACACAAGTGAGTTTTGGGCGATATAAGTCATACTGCTTACCAGCATGTCATACTTTGGTTCAGCGGTATTGTTGGATGAAGCGGCCCGGACCGACATTACGCGTACGCTTACGCGAGACTGGTTCTACTGACGTGCTTTGCACACAGGTGGCTGGCGGGTGTCAGTTTCTCCAACTTTAGTTGAACCAAGTGTGGCTACGCCCGGTCCTTGCGAAGGTTAAAACAGCACCAACTTGACAAACTATCGTTGTGGTTTTTGATGCGTAGGTAAGAACAGTTCTTGCTAAGGCCGTAGCAGCCACGTAAAACTTGCAACAACAAAGTAGAGGACGTCTAACTTGTTTTTGCAGGGCATGTTGTGATGTGATATGGTCAAGACATGATGCTAAATTTTATTGTATGAGATGATCATGTTTTGTAACCGAGTTATCGGCAACTGGCGGGAGCCATATGGTTGTCGCTTTATTGTATGCAATGCAATCACGCTGTAATGCTTTACTTTATTACTAAGTGGTAGCGATAGTCGTGGAAGCATAAGATTGGCGAGACGACAACGATGCTACGATGGAGATCAAGGTGTCGCGCCGGTGACGATGGTGATCATGACGGTACTTCGGAGATGGAGATCACAAGTACAAGATGATGATGGCCATATCATATCACTTCTATTGATTGCATGTGATGTTTGTCGTTTATGCATCTTATCTTGCTTTGATTGACGGTAGCATTATAAGATGATCCCTCACTAAATTATCAAAGTATAAGTGTTCTCCGTGAGTATGCACCGTTGCGAAAGTTCTTCGTGCTGAGACACCACGTGATGATCGGGTGTGATAGGCTCTACATTCAAATACAACGGGTGCAAAACAGTTGCACACGCGGAATACTCAGGTTAAACTTGACGAGCCTAGCATATAACAGATATGGCCTCGGAACACGGAGACCAAACGCTCTAGCGTGAATCATATAGTAGATATGATCAACATATTGATGTTCACCATTGATACTACTCCATCTCACGTGATGATCGGACATGGTTTAGTTGATTTGGATCACGTGATCACTTAGAGGATTAGAGGGATATCTTTCTAAGTGGGGTTCTTAACTAATATGATTAATTGAACTTAAATTTATCATGAACTTAGTACCTGATAGTATCTTGCTTGTCTACGTTTAATTGTAGATAGATGGCTCGTGCTGTTGTTCCGTTGAATTTTAATGCGTTCCTTGAGAAAGCAAAGTTGAAAGATGATGGTAGCAATTACACGGACTGGGTCCGCAACTTGAGGATTATCATCATTGCTGCACGGAAGAATTACGTCCTAGAAGCACTGCTAAGTGCCAAGCCTGCTGCAGGATCAACACCAGATGTTATGAATGTCTGGCAGAGCAAAGCTGATGACTACTCGATAGTTCAGTGTGCCATGCTTTACGGCTTAGAACCGGGTCTTCAACGACGTTTTGAACGTCATGGAGCATATGAGATGTTCCGGGAGTTGAAGTTAATATTTCAAGCAAATGCCCGGATTGAGAGATATGAAGTCTCCAATGAGTTCTATAGCTGGAAGATGGAGGAGAATAGTTCGGTCAGTGAACATATAATCAAAATGTCTGGGTATCATAATCACTTGACTCAACTGGGGGTTAATCTTCCTGTTGATTGTGTCATTGACAGAGTTCTTCAATCACTGCCACCAAGCTACAAAAGCTTCGTGATGAACTATAATATGCAAGGGATGAATAAGACTATTCCCGAGCTCTTCGCGATGCTAAAAGCCGCGGAGGTAGAAATCGAGAAGGAGCATCAAGTGTTGATGGTCAATAAGACCACCAGTTTCATGAAATAGGGCAAAGGGAAGAAGAAAGGGAACTTCAAGAAGAACAGCAAACAAGTTGCTGCTCAGGAAAAGAAACCCAAGTCTGGACCTAAGCCTGAGACTGAGTGCTTGTACTACAAGCAGACTGGTCACTGGAAGCGGAACTGCCCCAAGTATTTGGCGGATAAGAAGGATGGCAAAGTGAACAAAGGTATATGTGATATACATGTTATTGATGTGTACCTTACTAATGCTTGCAGTAGCACCTGGGTATTTGATACTGGTTCTGTTGCTAACATTTGCAACTCGAAACAGGGGCTACGGATTAAGCGAAGATTGGCTAAGGACGAGGTGACGATGCGCGTGGGAAATGGTTCCAAAGTCGATGTGATCGCGGTTAGCACGCTACCTCTACATCTACCTACGGGATTAGTATTAGACCTAAATAATTGTTATTTGGTGCCAGCGTTGAGCATGAACATTATATCTGGATCTTGTTTGATGCGAGACGGTTATTCATTTAAATCAGAGAATAATGGTTGTTCTATTTATATGAGTAATATCTTTTACGGTCATGCACCCTTGAAGGGTGGTCTATTTTTAATGAATCTCGATAGTAGTGATACACATATTCATAATGTTGAAATCAAAAGATGCAGAGTTGATAATGATAGTGCAACTTATTTGTGGCAGTGCCGTTTAGGTCATATCGGTGTAAAGCGCATGAAGAAACTCCATACTGATGGACTTCCGGAACCACTTGATTATGAATCACTTGGTACTTGCGAACCATGCCTCATGGGTAAGATGACTAAAACGCCGTTCTCTGGTACTATGGAGATAGCAACAGATTTGTTGGAAATCATACATACAGATGTATGTCGTCCAATGAATGTTGAGGCTCGTGGCGGATATCGTTATTTTCTCACCTTCATAGATGATTTAAGCATATATGGGTATATCTACTTAATGAAACAGAAGTCTGAAACATTTGAAAAGTTCAAAGAATTTCAGAGTGAAGTTGAAAATCATTGTAACATGAAAATAAAGTTTCTACGATCTGATCGTGGAGGAGAATATTTGAGTTACGAGTTTGGTCTACATTTGAAACAATGCGGAATAGTTTCGCAACTCACGCCACCCAGAACACCACAAAGTAATGGTGTGTCCGAACATCATAATCGTACTTTATTAGATATGGTGCAATCTATGATGTCTCTTACTGATTTACCGCTATCGTTTTGGGCTTATGCTTTAGAGACGGCTGCATTCATGTTAAATAGGACACCATCGAAATCCGTTGAGACGACGCCTTATGAACTGTGGTTTGGCAAGAAACCAAAGTTGTCGTTTCTGAAAGTTTGGGGCTGCGATGCTTATGTGAAAAAGCTTCAACCTGATAAGCTCGAACCCAAATCGGAGAAATGTGGCTTCATAGGATACCCAAAGGAGACTGTTGGGTACACCTTCTATCACAGATCCGAAGGCAAGACTTTTGTTGCTAAATTCAGAGTTTTTCTAGAGAAGGAGTTTCTCTTGAAAGAAGTGAGTGGGAGAAAAGTAGAACTTGATGATGTAACCGTACCTGCTCCCTTATTGGAAAGTGGTTCATCACAGAAAGTGGTTTTTGTGACACCTACACCAATTAGTGAGGAAGCTAATGATAATGATCATGAAACTTCAGATCAAGTTACTACCGAACCGCGTAGATCAACCAGAGTAAGATCCACACCAGAGTGGTACGGTAATCCTGTTCTGGAAGTCATGCTACTAGATCATGATGAACCTACGAACTATGAAGAAGCGATGGTGAGCCCAGATTCCGCAAAATGGCTAGAAGCCATGAAATCTGAGATGGGATCCATGTATGAGAACAAAGTGTGGACTTTGGTTGACTTGCCTGTTGATCGGCAAGAAATTGAGAATAAATGGATCTTCAAGAAGAAGACTGACGCTGACGGTAATGTTACTGTCTACAAAGCTCGACTTGTTGCAAAAGGTTTTCGACAAGTTCAAGGGATTGACTACGATGAGACCTTCTCACCCGTAGCGATGCTTAAGTCTGTCCGAATCATGTTAGCAATTGCCGCATTTTATGATTATGAAATTTGGCAGATGGATGTCAAAACTGCATTCCTGAATGGATTTCTGCAAGAAGAGTTGTATATGATGCAACCAGAAGGTTTTGTCGATCCAAAGGGGGCTAACAAAGTGTGCAAGCTCCAGAGATCCATTTATGGACTGGTGCAAGCCTCTCGGAGTTGGAATAAACGGTTCGATAGTGTGATCAAAGCATTTGGTTTTATACAGACTTTTGGAGAAGCCTGTACTTACAAGAAAGTGAGTGGGAGCTCTGTAGCATTTCTGATATTTTATGTGGATGACATATTATTGATTGGAAATAATATAGAATTTCTGGATAGCATAAAGGGATACTTGAATAAGAGTTTTTCAATGAAAGACCTCGATGAAGCTGCTTACATATTGGGCATTAAGATCTATAGAGATAGATCAAGACGCTTAATTGGACTTTCACAAAGCACATACCTTGACAAAGTTTTGAAGAAGTTCAAAATGGATCAAGCAAAGAAAGGGTTCTTGCCTGTGTTACAAGGTGTGAAGTTGAGTAAGACTCAATGTCCGACCACTGCAGAAGATAGAGAGAAAATGAAAGATGTTCCCTATGCTTCAGCCATAGGCTCTATCATGTATGCCATGCTGTGTACCAGACCTGATGTGTGCCTTGCTATAAGTCTAGCAGGGAGGTAGCAAAGTAATCCAGGAGTGGATCACTGGACAGCGGTCAAGAACATCCTGAAGTACCTGAAAAGAACTAAGGATATCTTTCTCGTATATGGAGGTGACAAAGAGTTCATCGTAAATGGTTACGTTGATGCAAGTTTTGACACTGATCCAGACGATTCTAAATCGCAAACCGGATATGTGTTTACATTAAACGGTGGAGCTGTTAGTTGGTGCAGTTCTAAACAAAGCGTCGTGGTGGGATCTACATGTGAAGCGGCGTACGTAGCTGCTTCGGAAGCAGCAAATGAAGGAGTATGGACGAAGGAGTTCATATCCGATCTAGGTGTCATACCGAGTGCATCGGGTCCAATGAAAATCTTTTGTGACAATACTGGTGCAATTGCCTTGGCAAAGGAATCCAGATTTCACAAGAGAACCAAGCACATCAAGAGATGCTTCAATTCCATTTGGGATTTAGTCCAAGTGGGAGACATAGAAATTTGCAAGATACATACGGATCTGAATGTTGCAGACCCACTGACTAAGCCTCTTCCACGAGAAAAACATGATCAACACCAAGGCTCCATGGGTGTTAGAATCATTACTGTGTAATCTAGATTATTGACTCTAGTGCAAGTGGGAGACTGAAGGAAATATGCCCTAGAGGCAATAATAAAGTTATTATTTATTTCCTTGTATCATGATAAATGTTTATTATTCATGCTAGAATTGTATTAACCGGAAACATAATACATGCGTGAATACATAAACAAACAAAGTGTCACTAGTATGCCTCTACTTGACTAGCTCATTGATCAAAGATGGTGGTTTTTCCTAACCATAGACACGAGTTGTCATTTGATTAACGGGATCACATCATTAGGAGAATGATGTGATTTACTTGACCCATTCCGTTAGCATAGCACTTGATCGTTTAGTTTGTTGCTATTGCTTTCTTCATGACTTATACATGTTCCTATGACTATGAGATTATGCAACTCCCGTTTACTAGAGGAACACTTTGTGTGCTACCAAACGTCACAACGTAACTGGGTGATTATAAAGGTGCTCTACAGGTGTCTCTGAAGTTACTTGTTGGGTTGGCGTATTTCGAGATTAGGATTTGTCACTCCGATTGTTGGAGAGGTATCTCTAGGCCCTCTCGGTAATGCACATCACTTAAAGCCTTGCATGCAGCTAATGAGTTAGTTGAGGGATGATGTATTATAGAACGAGTAAAGAGACTTGCCGGTAACGAGATTGAACTAGGTATTAAGATACCGACGATCGAATCTCGGGCAAGTAACATACCGATGACAAAGGGAACAACGTATGTTGTTATGCGGTCTGACCGATAAAGATCTTCATAGAATATGTAGGATCCAATATGAGCATCCAGGTTCCGCTACTGGTTATTGACTGGAGACGTGTCTCGGTCATGTCTACAATGTTCTCGAACCCGTAGGGTCCGCACGCTTAACGTTACGATGACAGTTTCATTATGAGTTTATATATTTTGATGTACCGAAGGTTGTTCGGAGTCCCAGATGTGATCACGGACATGACGAGGAGTCTCGAAATGGTCGAGACATAAAGATTGATATATTGGAAGCCTATGTTTGGACATCGGAAGTGTTCCGGGTGAAATTGGCATTTTACCGGAGTACCGGGAGGTTACCGGAACCCCCCGGTAACCTAATGGGCCTTAATAGGCCTAGTGGAGGAAGTAGAGAGGAGGCCAAGGGGAAGCCGCGCGCCCCTCCTCCCAAGTCCGAATTGGACAAGGAGGGGGGCGCCCCCCCCTTTCCTTTCCCCTCTTTCTCTCTTTTCCCCCAAGTCCTAGTCCAACATGGAAAGGGGGGAGTCCTACTCCCGGTGGGAGTAGGACTCCTCCTGGCGTGCCCCTTGCCTGGCCGCACCTCCTCCCCCTTGCTCCTTTATATATGGGGGCAGGGGGCACCCTAGAGACACAACAATTGATCTTTGATCTCTTAGCCGTGTGCGGTGCCCCCCTCCACCATAATCCTCGACAATATTGTAGCGGTGCTTAGGCGAAGCCCTGTGATGGTAGAACATCAAGATCATCACCACGCCGTCATGCTGACGGAACTCTTCCCCGACATTCTGCTGGATCGGAGTCCGGGGATCGTCATCGAGCTGAACGTGTGCTAGAACTCGGTGGTGCCGTAGTTTCGGTGCTTGATCGGTCGGGCCGTGAAGACGTATGACTAAATCAACCGCATTGTGCTAAAGCTTCCGCTTTCGGTCTACAAGGGTACGTAGACAACACTCTCGTCTCTCGTTGCTATGCATCACCATGATCTTGCGTGTGCGTAGGAATTTTTTTGAAATTACTACGTTCCCCAACATGCCTTCCCAGCATCCCCAAGCTTAGATGCTTGAGTCTCCTTGAATATTTACTTGGGGTGCCTCGGGCATCCCCAAGCTTGAGCTCTTGCCTGTCTTCCTTCTTCTCACATCGAAACCTTCTCAATCATCGAACACTTCACCCACACAAAACTTCAACAGAAAACTCGGTAAGATCCGTTAGTATAATGAAGCAAATCACTACTCTAAGTACTGTTCCAAACCAATTCATATTTTGTTTTTGCATTGTGTCTACTGTAATATAACTTTTTCATGGCTTAATCCACTAATATGAATTGATAGTTTCATCAAAACAAGCAAACTATGCATCAAAAACAGAATCTGTCTAAAACAGAACCGTCTGTAATAATTTGAACATTAACCATACTTCTGATACTTGAAACATTCTGCCAAAATTAGGAAAAATAAACAATTTGTATAGGAACATAGTGCAAAAAGAATTAGAACCATTTGACGTTCCAGCTAAAAATGTAAAATTGCGCACTACAGCCAAAGTTTCTGTCCTGCACCGTACAAACCATCAAGCAAATGTAAACATCCTAAAGGCAAACCTTGGCACATTATTTTTATAATACAATGGAATTGTACAAGGGGATAATTATTTTTATTGAAAAGTTTCTGTAATCAAGATTCACAAAGTTGCCGTGAGCATGAACAAAGTTCAAGGAGCTCTCCCACTTCAACAATGCTTGTCTCTATCACTTTTACTTTCCTTTTTGAAAAAAATTTGGGTTCCCCTCTTTATTTTTGTTGTTTTAAAACTATATGAAAGCACTCAACAGAAATAAATGACTCTCTAAAACTTACGGGTTGTCTCCCTGGCAGCGCTTTCTTTAAAGCCATTAAGCTAGGCATATAGTGCTCAAGTAGTGAATCCACCCGGATCCCAAGGTATATCAAAGCCAATTTTAATTAACAATGATGTGTAATTTAGTAGTGAGCACAAAGCAACATATATCAAGCAATGGCGAAGTCTAACTCTCTTCCTATGCATCGGCATGTCATAAAAGAACAATTCATGCACACCTAGTAAAGGCCAATGCATAGTATAAACAGTTTCTTGCAATTTTATCATGTTGGAAACATAGAGAGGTGGAGATATAGTTTCTCTCTCATAATAATTGCAAGTAGGAGCAGCAAGCACATGCATATTATATTTATCAAAATCATCATGTGCAACGGTAAAAGGCAACCCATCAATATAATCCTTAATAAGTGCAAACTTCTCCGATATAGTATAATCGGGAGAATTCAAAAAGATAATAGGATTATCATGCGTGGGTGCAATAGCAACAATTTCTTGTTTAACATAAGGAACTATAGCAAGTTCATCTCCATAAGCATAATTCATATTGGCATCTTGGCCACAAGTATAGCAAGCATCATCAAAAAGGGATATTTCAAAAGAATCATAGGGATCATAACAGTCATTATAGAAATCATCCTTCGGTAAGCACGAAGGGGAATTAAACAATGTATGAGTTGAAGAGTTACTCTCATTAGAAGGTGGGCACGGGTGATCAATCCGCTCTTCCTCCCTTTGTTCTTCGCTCTCCTCCTCATCTTTTTCATCCAATGAGCTCACAGTGTCATCAACTTCTTCTTCCATAGATTCCTGCAAAATATTAATCTCTTCTTGGGCAGCGGAGACTTTCTTAATAAGTGCATTAATTTCATAATTGTATTCATAATTCTCATAGCAATATTTGAGGATAGCTAAATTTTCAGATCTATAACAAGCATCATCAATATCATCAAACTCTTTAAACATAGATTCAATTTCATAAGCACCCATAAAAGAAACAAATTCTTCTATTTGTTCCACATCATAGTAATCATATATACCTCTAGCATAAGAAGCCAAGGTTTCATTATCATTAAATTTGCATGAAAAGGGGACGTGTGGAGAATTCATCCTAGAGCAACAAGTATAATCATATTCCGAGCATAGTTTTCTAGCATACCACTTCAATATATAAATTTGATCCATAATAGTTTCCCTTTTTGTGTCAAGCGGTAATCCCTAAAGTATTCACGTTGATCCAATGTTACTCCCATTACATAATTGAATGGGGTTTTCTCAGGATTATTAAAGTACACATAACCAGCATCGATGGTTTTAGGAGGTTCCCCATCTCCATGAATAGCAAGTACACCTGATTTTTTTGGTATTTCGTGTTTCATATCCATAATTAAAGATAGAGAACAACTAAGAACAGCAAATAAAAATTACTTAGTGATAAAGCAAACAAGCACACACGAGAATATTCACCCCACGCTATTGCTCCCCGGCAACGGCGCCAGAAAAGAGTCTTGATAACCCACAAGTATAGGGGATCACAACAGTTTTCCATAAGTAAGAGTGTCGAACCCAACGAGGAGCTAAAGGTAGAACAAATATTCCCTCAAGTTCTATCGACCACCGATACAACTCTACGCATGCTTGATGTTCGCTTTACCTAGAACAAGTATGAAACTAGAAGTACTTTGTAGGTGTTTTCGGAAAGGCTTGCAAGAAAGTAAAGAGCACGAAAATAAAAGTAGGGGCTGTTAAGGTAAAGAAGAAACTAAAGTAAATATAGCGAGTGTGGAAAAGTGGTGGTAGGAGTTGCGAAATTGTCCCTTAAGCAATTGACTACTTTACTAGACCGATAGCAAGTATTATGTGGGAGAGGCCACTGCTAGCATGTCATCCCTGACTTGGAATTCTATGCACTTATGATTGGAACTATTAGCAAGCATCTGCAACTACTAATGTTAATTAAGGTAAAACCAACCATATCATTAAGATATATTGGTCCCCCTTCAATCCCGTATGCATCAATTTCTATGCTAGGTTGAAGCTTTTGTCACTCTTCCCTCCAATACATAGTCCTATCAACATACAACTAACCCTAGGGTGTGATCCACACGCGCAATCATATGATGGGAACCAAAGGATAGCAACATAACCACAAGCAAATTAAATCAATCATAGCAATACATCAACCACCGATAAGACAACGAAAATCTACTTAGACATCATAGGATGGCAACACATCATTGGATAGTAATATGAAGCATAAAGCACCATGTTCAAGTACAGGGTACAGTGGGTTGCGGGAGAGTGGACCGCTGTAGATAGAGGGGGGAAGGTGATGGAGATGTTGGTGAAGATGGCGGAGGTGTTGGTGAAGATCGCGGTGATGATGATGATGGCCACGGCGGCGTTCCGGCGCCACCGGAGGAGAGGGGGGAGAGGGGCCCCCTTCTTCCTCTTCTTCCTTGACCTCCTCCCTAGATGGGAGAAGGGTTTCCCTCTGGTCCTTAGCCTCCATGGCATGGGAGGGGCGAGAGCCCCTCCGAGATTGGATCTATCTCTTTGTTTCTCTCTAGTTCTGCGTTCTGTTCTGGCTCTGTTTCACCATTTCGTATATATATGGAGATCCATAACTCCGATTGGCCTGAAACCTTCGCCGTGATTTTTCCCCCGAATATTAGCTTTCTTGCGGCAAAAGAAGTGCGTCAACCGCCTTACGGTAGGCTCACGAGGGTAGGGGGCGCGCCCTAGGGGGGCCCCCCTGCCTCGTGACCACATCGGGCACTGGTTTGCGTTACTTTTCCTTCCGAATTTTCCATATTTTCGAAAAATAAGCTCCGTCCGTTTTTGTCCCCTTTGGACTCCATTTGATATGGATATTCTGCGAAACCAAAAACATGCAACAGACAGGAACTAGCACTGGGCACTGGATCAATATGTTAGTCCCAAAAATAATATAAAAAGTTGCCAAAAAGTATATGAAAGTTGAATAATATTTTTTTGACTCAAGAAAGTTGAATAATATTGGCATGGAACAATAAAAAATTATCGATACGACGGAGACGTATCAGGTAGCAATTACACGGACTGGGTCCATAACTTGAGGATTATCCTCATTGCTGCACAGAAGAATTATGTCTTGGAAGCACCGCTAGGTGCCAAACCTGCTGCAGGAGCAACACCAGATGTTATGAACATCTGGCAGAGCAAAGCTGATGACTACTCGATAGTTCAGTGTGCCATACTTTACAACTTAGAACCGGGACTTCAATGACATTTTGAATGTCATGGAGCATATGAGATGTTCCAGGAGTTGAAGTTAATATTTCAAGCAAATTCCCGGATTGAGAGATATGAAGTCTCCAATAAGTTCTACAGTTGCAAGATGGAGGAGAATAGTTCTATCAGTGAGCCTATACTCAGAATGTCTAGGTATAACAATCACTTGATTCAACTGGGAGTTAATCTTCCGGATGATAGTGTTATTGACATAATTCTTCAATCACTTCCACTAAGCTACAAGAGCTTCGTGATGAACTATAACATGCAAGGGATGGATAAGACGATTCCCGAGCTCTTCGCAATGCTAAAGGCTGTGGAGGTAGAAATCAAGAAGGAGCATCAAGTGTTGATGGTCAACAAGACCACCAGTTTCAAGAAAAAGGGCAAAGGGAAGAAGAAGGGGAACTTCAAGAAGAACGACAAACAAGTTGCTCTTCAGGAGAAGAAACCCAAGTCTGGACCTAAGCCTGAGACTAAGTGCTTCTACTGCAAACAGACTGGTCACTGGAAGTGGAACTTACCCAAGTATTTGGTGGATAAGAAGGATGGCAAGGTGAACAAAGGTATATGTGATATACATGTTATTGATGTGTACCTTACTAATTCTTGCAGTAGTGCCTGGGTATTTGATACTGGTTCTGTTGCTAATATTTGCAACTCGAGATAGGGACTACAGATTAAGCAAAGATTAGCAAAGGACGAGGTGACGATGCGCGTGGGAAATGGTTTCAAAGTCGATGTGATCGCGGTCGGCACGCCACCTCTACATCTACCTTCGGGATTAGTTTTAGACCTAAATAATTGTTATTTGGTGCCAGCGTTGAGCATGAACATTATATCTGGATCTTGTTTAATGCAAGACGGTTATTCATTTAAATCAGAGAATAATGGTTGTTCTATTTATATGAGTAATATCTTTTATGGTCATGCACCCTTAAAGAGTGGTCTATTCTTTTCGAATCTCGATAGTGAAGATACACATATTCATAATATTGAGGCTAAAAGATGCAGAGTTGATAATGATAGTGCAACTTATTTGTGGCACTGTCGTTTGGGTCATATTGGTGTAAAGTGCATGAAGAAGCTCCATTTTGATGGACTTTTGGAATCACTTGATTATGAATCACTTGGTACTTGCGAACCATGCCTCATAGGCAAGATGACTAAAACACTGTTCTCCAGAAGAATGGAGTGAGCAACAGATTTGTTGGAAATCATACATACTGATGTATGTGGTCCGATGAATGTTGAGGCTCATGGCGGATATCATTATTTTCTCACCTTCACAGATGATTTGAGAAGATATGGGTATATCTACTTGATGAAACATAAGTCTGAAACATTTGAAAAGTTCGAAGAATTTCAGAGTGAAGTGGAAAATCATCGTAACAAGAAAATAAAGTTTTTACGGTCTGATCATGGAGGAGAATATTTGAGTTACGAGTTTAGTCTTCATTTGAAACAACGCAGAATAGTTTCGCAACTCACGCCACCAGGAACACCACAGCGTAATGGTGTGTCCGAACGTCGTAATCATACTTCACTAGATATGGTGTGATCTATGATGTCTCTTACTGATTTACCGCTATCATTTTGGGGTTATGCTTTAGAGATGGCTGCATTCACGTTAAATAGGGCACAATCTAAATCCGTTGAGATGACTCCTTATGAACTGTGGTTTGGCAAGAAACCAAAGTTGTCGTTTCTTAAAATTTGGGGCTGCGACGCTTATGTGAAAAAGCTTCAACCCGATAAGCTCGAACCCAAATCGGAGAAATATGTTTTCATAGGATACCCAAAAGAAACAGTTGGGTACACCTTCTATCACAGATCCGAAGGCAAGACTTTTGTTGCTAAGAATGGATCCTTTCTAGAGAAGGAGTTTCTCTCGAAAGAAGTGAGTGCGAGGAAAGTAGAAATTGATGAGATAACTATACCTGCTCCCTTATTGGAAAGTAGTTCATCACAGAAACCGGTTCCTGTGACATCTACACCAATTAGTGAGGAAGCTAATGATGATTATCAAGAAACTTCATATCAAATTACTACCGAACCACGTAGGTCAACCAGAATAAGGTCCGCACCAGAGTGGTATGGTAATCCTGTTCTGGAGGTCATGTTACTAGAGCATGACGAACCTACGAACTATGAGGAAGCGACGATGAGCCCAGATTCCGCAAAATGGCAAGATGCCATGAAATCTGAGATGGGTTCCATGTATGAGAACAAAGTGTGGACTTTGGTTGACTTGCCCGATGATCGGCAAACCATCGAGAATAAATGGATCTTCAAGAAGAAGACTGACGCTGATGGTAATGTTACTGTCTACAAAGCTCGACTTGTTGCGAAAGGTTTTCCACAAGTTCAAGGAGTTGACTACGATGAGACCTTCTCACCCGTAGCGATGCTTAAGTCCGTTCGAATCATGTTAGCTACTACCGCATTTTATGATTATGAAATTTGGCAAATGGATGTAAAAACTGCATTCTAAATGAATTTCTGGAAGAAGAGTTGTATATGATGCAACCTGGAGGTTTTATTGATTCAAAAGGTGCTAACAAAGTGTGCAAGCTCCAGCGATCCATTTATGGACTGGTGCAAGCCTCTCAGAGTTGGAATAAACATTTTGATAGTGTGATCAAAGCATATTATTTTATACAGACTTTTGGAGAAGCCTGTATTTACAAGAAAGTGAGTGGGAGCTCTATAGCATTTCTAATATTATATGTGGATGACATATTGTTGATTGGAAATTGTCGGCATTCTGGGAACGTGGGTCCCCAGACTTGCCTGCCTGCGGCCTATGGCGTGGCTCAAAGGAGGCCCAGCACGGCCCATCTTCATCAGCACAAGACTCAAGACCCTCGCGAGGGGCCAAGCCTCACGAGGCAGACGACACGGGGCTTCCTCAGGCACGGCCTCGTCAGCCTGGCTCGCGAGGAGGCAGAGAGATCAAGGCGGGGTACCTCGCGAGGTGCCCGTGACGCAAGCCGTGATGACTCAGGGCGCCAGGCGGGTGCCAGCGCGCGCATCGTCCTTCTTTCCTCTTTGGTGCAAAGGGGGCAAGCACAGCCGCGGAGTATCGAGGCATCAGGCAAAGGTTGCCATTTTGGTGGAACGAGACCAAGACCAGGAGGACTACGAGGCGGAGGTCACCGTGGAGCCCAAGACGGCGTCATCACCAGAGCTTTGCGCAGGCGAAGACTGCTTTTGTCAGATTAGTTGATACTTGCTGTCCCCCTTCAAAATTAGCCCGCCATTGTTGGCTCCCTTCCCGCTCAATATTTGGGAAGAGGACTAGGGCCTCTATAAATAGGGCCAGCCGCCCACGTAGCAAGGGTTCGGTTCGGGGAGGTTTTGTTCGTTCGTTCGGTTGGCTAGTAAGAGAGAGAGAGAGAGAGAGAGAGAGAGAGAGAGAGAGAGAGAGAGAGAAAGAGAAGGGTGGCTGAACTCCTCCTAGCAGTTCATCACCCCAGCCAAGAACAGACCCTCGTGAGGCTGTTCTTTCGTGTATTGTTCAGCATCATCAGCCCCAGGAGGCAATCCACCAACCACACACTGGAGTAGGGTATTACACCACAACGGTGGCCCGAACCAGTATAAATCTTGTGTCCCTTGTGCAGTTCTTTTAGTAGTTTGGATCCTTGCGAGGCGGGGTGGTAGAAGGCGTAATCTCCGCGCGCACCCCAGTGTTCAAACCTTACGGGTCTGCCAGAACCCGAAATCCGACATTTGGCGTGCCGGGTAGGGGTGTGCCGGAATTCGTCGTCCACCGCTCCGTTCTCCTCTGACCATCGCATCCATGTCCGACGCTCGTCAGGCCCGCGCCAAGCGCCGGGCCGCCATCGCCTCTCGCGTCGCCCAGACGGCGCCCGTCGGTGGATGTCCTCGTTGTTCTCCGTCGCCCGCCGTCAACGCCGCCACCGGCCCGGCGGGGGGCGAGCAGCAAGCGTCGTCCCAGCACCCGTTCGTGCGGCAAGACGGCCGCACCGCTACTCCATCGCTCGCACCAGCTAGTTCTTCGTCCCGCACGCTCCGCGCACCCATGGAGGCTCGAGCTGCGCTCCTCGCGGCAAACGAGCTCCTGCGCTACCGTCCCGTCGACGACGTCTACGAGGAGTGGCTCGACCGCGTGGCCGAGCTTGTCCGCGCCGCAGGGGGCTCTCCCGCACCGTCCGTTCCTCTGCGCCACACACCGCCCCGCGCGGGTGACGAAGCTCCGGAGGCGTACCAGCCGCCTCCTCTCCAAGAAGATGCTATGGCTCCAAGGCGCGTGGCCCCCGGGCGGAACCCGCTCTGTCAGGTGCCAGCGCAGCAAGAACGGAGCTGCCAAGAGATCCCACGCCCGCAAGGGGCTGCCCGGGCGCTCCCTGCTCCGGCACGCCGCGACCCTGCTCCAGCTCCGGCACGCCAAGACCCCGCGCTGATCCTGGCTGCAGCGCGTGGGGACCCTCAAGACTAAGATCTCCACCAGCCAAGGCCTTTCGTGGCCACCGCGGGCTGCCGTGCCTACACCGCCGAGCTGCGTAGCGTCGCGTCGCCTGGCAAGTTCAAGCCAGACCTGCCTCCTCGTTACGATGGCACGACTGACCCTGCAGAGTTCCTCCAGCTCTACGAGCTGGGCATCGAAGCTGCCAGCGGGGACGAAAAGGTCATGGCGAACTGGTTCCCCATGGCGCTCAAGGAAGGAGCTCGCACCTGGCTCCTGAATCTGGCTCCAAGAACGATCTCTTCTTGGGACCAGATGCGCACCCGATTCATCGCCAACTTCCAAGGTACTCACGACCGGCCGCCCGCCGTGAGCGACATGCGTCGCATCAAGCAACAACCTGGAGAGACCCTGCAAAAGTACATCCAACGCTTCAACAGCGCGCGTCTCATGATCCCCAAGGTGTCCGAGGAGGCCATCATCTCGGCCTTCTCTGATGGCGTGCGCGATGACAAGATGAAGGAGGAGCTGGCGATGCATGAAGACCTGTGCACCTCCCTGGAGCTGTTCAACTTGGCGACCAAGTGCGCCAGGGCTGAGGAGGGACGCCTCTCCCTCCTCGAGCTGCCTGCTGCAGAACCAGAGGAGAAGAAGCCCAAGGCCAAGGACGTGAAGCGCAAGGGGGCTGTCGTGCTCGCGGCAGAACCAGACACCAAGCGGGGCAAAGATCTGCCTGAGTCCTCCAGGGGCAGCCGGTACTGTGTGTACCATGACCTCCACACCCACAACACCAACGAATGCCAAGAACTCCGCGCCGTGCAAGAAGGAAGGATCGGCCGTCGTCCCGACCGTGCCGATCGGGCCTACGGCCGAGGAGGAGGGAGAAACGCAGGACGCTGGGAAGACCGTGGCCCGCGCCAAGGGTGGCGTGATCAGCCTCGCGAGGATCGCTGGCGAGACCTGCCTCACGAGGGGGACTGGAGGGATCAGCCTCACGAGGATCGCCCATAAGGCAACGCAGGCCTCCCTCCACTGCCGCCTCAGCCAAGGAGGAACGAGGACCGCCACCAAGACGAGGGGGCTGGGGGCTTCCAGGAGCCGTGTGCAATCGCCTGCATCCTGGGCGTAGCTCAAGCCCCAGCCTCCCAACGCATCTTCAAGCAGTTTGCCCGCGAGGTGAATGCAGCCCTCCCCAGGCTCGAAGCAACGCGTCCTCTCAAGTGGTCGGCGTGCGCCATCACATTCAGCTCAGCGGATCAACTCAAGTGTGCAGCCACAGCTGGCGTCCTCCCGATGCTCTGCTCCCTAGTCATCAGCAATGTACTGGTCACCAAGACCCTCATCGATGGTGGGGCAGGGCTCAACGTCCTGTATGTGGAAACGTTCAACAATCTCCAAGTGCCCTACGACAAGCTTTAGCCAACCAAGCCCTTCTCCGGAATCACCGACGGCTCCACGGTCCCAATTGGGCAGGTCCACCTCCCTGTCACCTTCGGGGCACGCGACAACTACTGCACCGAGCTCATCGACTTCGACGTCGCCCACATCCGCTTGCCATACAACGCCATCCTCGGGTACCCAGCGTTGGCCAAGTTCATGGCCGTGACTCACCATGGCTAGAACGTCCTCAAGATGCCAGGGAGTGGCGGAGTCATCACGGTGCCCTGTGAAGAGAGGGATGCAGTGTGTTCCCTGGAGCGAGCCTTACAGGCCGCGTCACTGGAAGACCCGGATCGCGGAAGCAGGAGGCATCCCGAGACCACCCCCAAGAAGAAGAAGTCATCGTCCGGACCAGCCCCACGGGAGGCAGGCCTCTCAGGGCCCGCGTCTGCCCAGGGGGAGCCTCCTTCCATCGCATAGGAAAGCATGCCCAGCGCCCTCCTCAGGCAGGGCTCGGGGGCTCTTCCCTGGAGGGCCACCGACCTGGCCAGGGTCATGAGGGAGGCGCTTGGGCACCACGTGGAGGCGTGTTTCGAAGCACGTTTCCCTCAAGAAGGAGCAAGGCAAGGAAGGTCAGACCCACAGGAGTTCGTCGACAAGGCCATTCAAGAACTACAGGAACCAAGGATCATAAGAGGTTGCCGCCATCTACCGGCTGTGGCTCCCCATCCAGGCGAGGATGGTGGGCTGCGCGTCTGCGTTGATGTACCAGGGCTCAACCAAGTTGCTACAATGGAGCGCCTCTGGCCCTCGTGAGTGGGGCGCTGCCGGGGTCTGCCCCACAACTACGTTCGCATGCCTTGCGGCCTACCGAGCGCGGTCGCTACGCGCCAGCGCCTCATGAGGGGCATCATGGAAGCTCAAGAAGACAGGTGTTCCGCAGCCTTGGCGGAGATGGAGGCGATTCGCAAAGAGCTACCAGTGCCTCTGGAGCCTGCTGAGGCCCCTGGGCCTGGGGGCTCATGAGGATCGGCTTCCGCCGCCTCCCGAGTCTGCTGCACCAACACCCCTTCGCCCTCGACACCCTCAGGTGACATCTTACCAGTTTCGTTTCCAGCTGGGAGCGCCCTCCTAGGGCCGCATCGTTCCCAGGCCGCGTGGTCCGTCCCTGTGGTATGTATCCCTTTTACTTTCATGTCGTTAGCTTGCACTGTTGGGGGCGCCCCTCGGGCTGCATCATCCCCAAGTCGCTCGGGCCAGGCCCAGCGGCATGTATCTCCCCTGCATTCAGTTCCGGCTATGCATTCGCCCATCATGCTTGATTACTTGATGCCTGCCCACGACACCTCTTCTTCTCCATGTCGACCACTTGCACGTTAAAGGGGGGGGGGTACCTGAGCATCGCGACTCAGGGCTCTTACTAGCTCTCCAGCCCTCACCCTCTGGCTATGTCCACGGCATCGTGACCTGGCATACCAGCGACGGCTGAGACAAGCTCGAGGGCCGGGACCCGAGGACGTAGAGTGCTGGCATCTAACCAAGCTTGCAGGAACACAACCCAAGATAAGGCCCAGTGCCAGGCGCACCCGCCTAGAGGTAGGGCCCCGTGAGTCCCGCGCTGGCTCACGGGTGCCCAGATACACCTCACCTAGCCCTACCGTGCCGGCCACGTGTCAGGGCGGGGCTGCACACGCCCCGGGGGCTCCTCCCGGAGGGGGCCCCCCTCCCACGTACTAGTGGAAGCACCATGCTCCGCGCTGGCTGACGACACTGCCAAGGAGTGGCTATGCCCATACACATACGGAAGCGCTATGCTCCGCGCTGGTGATAAACAACTGAGCGTGGCCCCCGGGCCGCATCAACCTCAGGGAGCCCAAAGCTCAGTGCCTAGCCTCATCGCAACGCCTCCCCTCGGGAGCGCCGCGCGAGGGGCTGGGCACGAGGGCTGCGCCTGGGTCACGCCCGCACGTACGCCACCCAGCCGTGCCCCTCGGGCCTGGTTCGTCGCGCGCCTCTCCCCGAGCGGAGCCAAGGTACGAAGGCCGTTTGAGCGTCAAGGGGGACTCCTGAGCATCGCGACTCAGGAGCCTAACTGGTCCCGTAGCCCCTCACTCCTTAGTTCCAAAAGGCTATGCTGGGTGAGGTACACACGGGGCCGGGCTCTACAGACGTAGAACGGTGGTCCCACTCGCATCTCACCTAATCACTTGCTGTTTGCGCGTCAAGGGGGACTCCTGAGCATCGCGACTCAGGAGCCTAACTGGTCCCGTAGCCCCTCACTCCTTAGTTCCGAAAGGCTATGCTAGGTGAGGTATGCGCGGGGCCGGGCTCCGCAGACATAGAACGAAAGACCCACCTACATCACACCTCCCTACTTGTTGTTCGTGTGCCAAGGGGGACTCCTGAGCATCGCGACTCAGGAGACTAACTGGCCCCGTAGCCCACCACTCCTTTGGTCCCGTCCTGGTTTCCGGTCAGGGCTGATGCTGGGTGAGGTATGCGTGGGGCCGGGCTCTGCCGGCGTAGAACACAAGCAAGTAGGGAAGGAAAGCATAAAATTCAAGGAACTTAAAAAGCAAATATTACAGTCCATACTGTTGTCTCGATACCAAACGCAAGTTTAAACACCTCCCTGAGGCATGATGCATGATGCAGGAGTTAAAAGCAGGGCAGGAGCAGTAGCGGAGTGACTTGGCGGCGGTGGAGCAGCGCGGGTGGTCCCGCCTCACGGAGCAGCGGAACCGGAAGCATCCTGCTTCGACTTGGTACTGAAGGCCCGGAACTTCCCCAGCAGAGCCTCCGCGCGACCCTTCATGGCCTCGGCAGCAGCAGCAGCACCCTCGCCGCTTACTGGCTCCAGCAGGCTGTCGAGGTCGGCACTGGGGTCGCGAAGGTAGATGTGGGAGAAGACCCGCGTCAGCGCAGCAGAAGACAGGACGCGCGCCTCGGCCTCGGCCGTGGGGCCAAGGCCAAGAGTGACATCCTCAAGGGCACGAACCAGGAAGGGAAGCAGCTTGGCGGGGCCGTCCTCGGCGCCGGCCAGCGGGCTCTCCAGGCCACTGGCGTAGAGCATCTTCAGCGAAGCACGAGCCTTCTTCTCCATGTCCGCGAAGGCCACGCGATCCTCGGCAAGAACCTTGGCCTTGTGGGCCAGCTCGACCTTCGTCGCCTCCAGCTCCTCTCCTAACGCACCTAGGCGGTCGCGGCACTTCTTAAGCTTGGCCTCCCAGTCCCCGATGGCCGCCTCGCGCGCCTTCATGCCTTCTTCTTGCTCCTGGCAAAGATGAACCTCCTTCGCGAGCTGGTCCCGCAGGCCTTGCAGCTCGTCCTCCAGTGCCTTGCAATGGTTGCGGACTGTGACCACCTTCCCCAGGGTTGCGTCCTGAGCAGCCTTCGTCTCAAGGATGGCCTGCCTATCATCGTCGCAGGCCGTCGAGGCTTGAACCAATGCCGCTTGGATTGAGGCGTCGAAGCGAATCCATCCCGAAGCCAGCTCCAAGCGCCCGGCCACCAGGCGAGGGTCGGCGCCAAGAAGATCCTGCCGCAGCCGGTCCAGTCCAGCAACAGCACGCTCCAGAACGGACGGAGGAGTTGGAGAAACAACAGTCGGCAGAATGGGGGAAGAAGGCAGCGACGGCAAGACCACAGCGCCCTGAGGTGGAGCCTGCTGCACCCCAGCGGCTGTGGTGGCGGCAGTGGGCAAAGGCACCATAGGAGTCACTTGGGCCACGTGGGCTGAGCTCGCCCTAGCTAGCTCGGCCTGGCCTCGCAAGGACGACCGGGCGGGAGAAGCCCGCGCACCACGATCACCCTCCTTCGCAGGCGGAGGCGCTGCCGCAGATGGAGCCTCAGGAGCCCCCTTTGGCTTCTTCGGCACGGGCCCCAGCCTATTCAAGAGATGCGAACGTCAAGCCCCGGCAACAGAACAAGAAATAAAGACAAGGGTCAAGCACTTGCGGGTCATCACCGAAGAGCTCGGGCAGCCTTCGGCCAAACTTGAAGCCCGACAGCCGGCTGGAAGGGTCGACCTCGGAAGCAGAAGGCGCATCTGTAGACTGTAGCGGGGCAGGGGCAGGCCCGCGGGGGATCAACCCGGTCCTATGCTTCTTCGGGATCGGGGGCAAGCTCCCACCGGCCTGCTCGTCTTCATCCTTGTCATCATCGCTCGAAGAAAGGCGGAGACTGCGGGGCCTGCGCCGGGGAAGGGGAGCCCTCGACTCTCCATCGGTCGCCTCGGAGTCGGGCCCCTTTCCCTGCTCCTCTTTGTCCTCCTCCTTGGTGGAGTTGCCGGAGGGCACATCCACCAGTCCCTCGGAGGCCGCCACGGGAACGAGCCCGTCCCCGTTAAAGACATGCATGGACTTCACCACCTGCTCCCAATCGTCGCGAAGGAACAAGGGCTTGGGAGCGCCCTCCAACCTTGCCACCTCGCCCCCTACCAGAGATTGGAGGACCGCGGCCAAATCTTCGTCGCTCAAGGCCGCGGGGCTCGGATGAGGCCTCCACATCGGAGGTGAGTACCGCCGGAGTGGAGCCAGTTGGTGCTCCAGGAACTCCTTCAGCAGCGACGCGCCGGACAACTTCACCGCCGCCGAGCTGGACGGCCTCAGGTCCGCGTCCATCTTCTCCAACACCAGTTTCGCGCGGGGGTGTGTGAGCTCCGCTCGGCCCCAGTCGCCGGAGCTCGCGGGCGGCCCCGCGGGCAAGATCAGCCTAGGATGGACGCGCCCGGCATCCACCAAGACCCACTTGCTCCGGAAGCCCTCAATCCTCTTCCCGGGATTCGAGATGGCAATGGTGCCGCCGTACGTGACAAAGCCTGCGCACGCGGAAGAAGAACCGCGAGTGACCCGGAGGGAGAAGTAGTGGCGCAGCAGGGCCACTGAAGGCTGCACCCCTACGTGGGCCTCGCAGTAGTAAGCGAAGATCGCCAGAAGAAGAACGGAGTTGGGATGGAGATGTAGAGCTTGCAAGTTGTAATGGCGGAGGACAGAGAAGAAGAACTCGGAGAAGGGAGGCACCAGGCCTGCAGCAATGGAGCTTACAAAGAGAGGATAAAAGGTGCTCCCTCGGCCCTAAGGGGTGGCGGAGCCGGCCTTGAACACCTTTGTCCCGTTGATGCCCTGCGCCGCCGCCATCTGGCGCAGCCGGGCAAGGCCAGCCTTGGACACATTCTGCAAGTCCAGAGCAGGAGAGTACCAAGCTTCGGCCGGAGGCTGGCGAGGCGCCATGGCTTCCTAGGTCTCGTGGCCGGAGTAGATCTGGAAGTTTGGAGGAAGAAAGGGGAGGCGCAAGAAATGGGATCTGAGCAGCAGCCAAAGAAAGCAAAAGGCAAAGTCTGGGCAGATGCCGCTCCCTTGTGGACCTGCGCGGTTGCTGAGGCACTGGTGTCCAATCAACCGCCACGCGGCGCCTAAGGCCGCAGGCTGTTAGGGCCCGCGGCGCTTCGCCCTTGCCCTTTCGCCTCTCGGCACGGCCAAGTCCGGGCGCGCCTTGGGCCCGGGGGCTACTGTCGGCGTTTTGGGAACGGGGGTCCCCTGACTTGCCTGCCTGCGGCCTGTGGCGTGGCTCAAAGGAGGCCCAGCACGGCCCATCTTCATTAGCACAAGACTCAAGACCCTCGCGAGGGGCCAAGCCTCGCAAGGCGGACGACACGGGGCTTCCTCAGGCACGGCCTTGTCAGGCTGGCTCGCGAGGAGGCGGAGAGATCAAGGCGGGGTACCTCGCGAGGTGCCCGTGACGCAAGCCGTGACGACTCAGGGCGCCAGGCGGGTGCCAGCGCGAGCAGCGTCCTTCTTTCCTCTTTGGTGCAAAGGGGGCAAGCGCAGCCGCGGAGTACCGAGGCATCAGGAAAGGTTGCCATTTTGGTGCAACGAGACCAAGACCAGGAGGACTATGAGGCGGAGGTCACCGTGGAGCCCAAGACGGCGTCATCACCAGAGCTTTGCGCAGGCGAAGACTGCTTTTGTCAAATTAGTTGATACTTGCTGTCCCCCTTCAAAATTAGCCCGCCATTGTTGGCTCCCTTCCCGCTCAATATTTGGGAAGAGGACCAGGGCCTCTATAAATAGGCCAGCCGCCCACGTAGCAAGGGTTCGGTTCGGGGAGGTTTTGTTCATTCGTTCGGTTGGCTAGTAAGAGAGAGAGAGAGAGAGAGAGAGAGAGAGAGAGAGAGAGAGAGAGAAAGAGAAGGGTGCCTGAACTCCTCCTAGCAGTTCATCACCCCAGCCAAGAATAGACCCTCGCGAGGCTGTTCTTTCGTGTATTGTTCAGCATCATCAGCCCCAGGAGGCAATCCACCAACCACACACTGGAGTAGGGTATTACACCGCAATGGTGGCCCGAACCAGTATAAATCTTGTGTCCCTTGTGCAGTTCTTTTAGTAGTTTAGATCCTTGCGAGGCGGGGTGGTAGAAGGCGTAATCTCCACGCGCACCCCAGTGTTCGAACCATAAGGGTCTGCCGGAACACGAAATCTGACAGAAATGATATAGAATTTCTGGATAGCATAAAAGGATATTTGAATAAGAGTTTTTCAATGAAAGACCTCGGTGAAGCTGCTTACATATTGGGCATCAAGAGCTATAGAGATAGATCAAGACGCTTAATTGGACTTTCACAAAGCACATACCTTGACAAAGTTTTGAAGAAGTTCAAAATGGATCAGGCAAAGAAAGGGTTCTTGCCTGTGCTACAAGGTGTGAAGTTGAGTAAGACTCAATGCCCGACCACTGCAGAAGAAAGAGAGAAAATGAAAGGTGTTCCCTATGCTTCAGCCATAGGCTCTATCATGTATGCAATGCTGTGTACCAGACCTGATGTGTGCCTTGCTATTAGTTTAGCAGGGAGGTACCAAAGTAATCCAGGAGTGGATCACTGGACAACGGTCAAGAACATCCTAAAATACCTGAAAAGGACTAAGGATATGTTTCTCATTTATGGAGGTGACAAAGAGCTCATCGTAAATGATTACGTTGATGCAAGCTTTGACACTGATCCGAACGATTCTAAACCGCAAACCGGATACGTGTTTATATTGAATGGTGGAGCTGTTAGTTGGAGCAGTTCTAAACAAATCGTCGTGCCGGGATCTATGTGTGAAGCGGAGTACATTGCTACTTCGGAAGCAACGAATGAAGGAGTCTGGATGAAGGAGTTCATATCCCATCTAGGTGTCATACCTAGTGCATCGGGTCCAATGAAAATCTTTTGTGACAATACTGGTGCAATTGCCTTGGCAAAGGAATCCAGATTTCACAAGAGAACCAAGCACATCAAGAGACACTTCAATTCCATCTGCAATCAAGTCCAGTTGGGAGACATATAGATTTGCAAGATACATATGGATATGAATGTTGCAGACCCATTGACTAAGCCTCTCTCACGAGAAAAACACGATCAGCACCAAGGCTCCATGGGTGTTAGAATCATTACTGTGTAATCTAGATTATTGACTCTAGTGCAAATGGCAGACTGAAGGAAATATGCCCTAGAGGCAATAATAAAGTTATTATTTATTTCCTCATATCATGATAAATGTTTATTATTCATGCGAGAATTGTATTAACCGGAAACTTAGTACATGTGTGAATACATAGACAAACAGAGTGTCACTAGTATGCCTCTACTTGACTAGCTCATTAATCAAAGATGGTTAAGTTTCCTAACTATAGACATGAGTTGTCATTTGATTAACGGGATCACATCATTAGGAGAATGATGTGATTGACTTGACCCATTCCGTTAGCTTAGCACTTGATCATTTAGTTTACTGCTATTGCTTTCGTCATGACTCATACATGTTCCTATGACTATGAGGTTATGCAAGTCCCGAGTACCGGAGGAACACTTTGTGTGCTACCAAACGTCACAACATAAATGGGTGATTATAAAGGTGCTCTATAGGTGACTCCGATGGTACTCGTGGAGTTGGCATAGATCAAGAATAGGATTTGTCACTCCGATTGTCGGAGAGGTATCTCTGGTCCCTTTCAGTAATGCACATCACTATAAGCCTTGCAAGCAATGTGACTAATGAGTTAGTTGCGGGATGTTGCATTACGGAACGAGTAAAGAGACTTGCCGGTAACGAGATTGAACTAGGTATTGAGATACCGATGATCGAATCTCGGGCAAAGTAACATACCGATGACAAAGGGAACAACATATGTTGTTATGCGGTTTAACCGATAAAGATCTTCGTAGAGTATGTGGGAACCAATATGAGCATCCAGGTTCCGCTATTGGTTATTGACCGGAGACGTGTGTCGGTCATGTCTACATAGTTCTCGAACCCGTAGGGTCCGCACGCTTAAAGTTCTGTGACGATCAGTATTATGAGTTTTGTGTTTTGATGTACCGAAGGTAGTTCGGAGTCCCGGATATGATCACGGACATGATGAGGAGTCTCTAAGTGGCCGAGACATAAAGATCGATATATTGAATGACTATATTCGGACACCGGAAGTGTTTCGGGTGGTTTCGGAGAAAACCGGAGTGCCGGAGGGTTACTGGAACCCCCCGGGAGAAATAGTGGGCCTTATGGGCCTTAGTGGAGAGAGAGAGAGGGCTAGCCTAGGGCAGGCCGCGCACCCCTCCCCCTCTGGTCCGAATTGGACTAGGAGGGGGGGCGCCCCCTTTCCTTCTCCCTCTCCCCTTCCTTTCCCCTCCTAGTAGGAGTAGGAAAGAGGGGAGTCCTACTCCTACTTGGAGGAGGACTCCTCCTCCTTGCGCCTACAGGGGCCGGCCGGCCTTCCCCCTTTCTCCTTTATATACGGGGGCAGGGGGCACCTCTAGACACACAAGTTGATCTGTTGATCTCTCCCTGCCGTGTGCGGTGCCCCCTCCACCATAATCCACCTCGATCATATCATAGCGGTGCTTAGGCGAAGCCTTGTGTCGGTGTCAAAACCGGCGGAGCTCGGGTAGGGGGTCCCAAACTCTGCGTCTAGGCCAAATGGTAACAGGAGGCAGGGGACACGATGTTTTACCCAGGTTCGGGCCCTCTTGATGGAGGTAAAACCCTATGTCTTGCTTGATTGATATTGATAATATGGGTAGTACAAGAGTAGATCTACCACGAGATCAGAGAGGCTAAACCCTAGAAGCTAGCCTATGGTATGATTGTATGTTGTGGTTGTTGTCCTATGGACGAAAACTCTTCGGTTTATATAGACACCGGAGAGGGTTAGGGTTACACAAGGTCGGTTACAAAGGAGGAGATATCCATATCCGTATTGCCTATCTTGCCTTCCACGCCAAGTAGAGTCCTACCCGGACACGAGACGAAGTCTTCAATCTTGTATCTTCATAGTCTAACAGTCCGGCCAATGGAGATAGTCTGGCTGTATGGAGACCCCCTAATCCAGGACTCCCTCAGTAGCCCCTGAACCAGGCTTCAATGACGATGAGTCCGGCGCGCAGTATTATCTTCGGCATTGCAAGGCGGGTTCCTTCTCCGAATACATCACGGAAGAATTTGAATACGAGGATAGTGTCCGACCCTGCACAATAAGTTCCACATTCCACCGTAGAGAGAATAATATTTTCGCAGATCTAATTTGCTGACTCGTTTTGGCAGCATGACGTTGTGTCATGGCCCGGTGATTATTCGAACTGTTTTTCTTCAACCAGCTCCACACATAACGCGAGGCGGTTTCTTGACACGTCTTGTCGAAGCGGAGATCGTGTTCCCCCAATTACGGGATTCTCATTAATGCGGTCGTGGGTAACCCAACTGTGTCTAGGCTCCTAGATTATAGGCAAGTCCTAAACGGCTACGGAGAGGACGCTTGATATTCACCCTGTTTATAAAGGGACAAGGTTTTCGCTTTTTCCCTCTCGTGCTCAATCGAACCTTTCCCCCGCCTCGAGTTCTAACACCCAAAGCCCAGATTAGGTGCTTCGGATCTTCAATCATGTCCGGATCCAGCCTTCAAGGCCGATGGATGCCCTCCTCCGTGACGGAAGAGGACATCAAGAAGTTGAGGGAGGCCAGATACCTGACCGCTGAGGTTTTGCATCGGCTTCCTGCTTGAGGGCAGGTCGTCCCTACTCCCGAACCTAACGAGAACGTCGTGTTCGTCTCCCACTTCCTCCGAGGCCTACGCCTCACTCTGGATCCCTTCGTCAGGGGTTTGATGTTCTATTACGGGCTAGATTTCCATGATCTAGCTCCGGACTCCTTTCTCCACATCTCGACATTTATTGTCGTGTGTGAGGCCTTTCTCCGCATTACCCCTCACTCCGGCTTGTGGCTCAAGACCTTTGAAGTGAAGCCAAAGGTGATCGAGGGGCAACATGCAGCGTGCGGTGGTGCATCAATAGGCAAGATGGCAGGAGCTCCATGGACGAAAGGTTCCTTTCCAGATGTGTCCGAATTATGGCAGCGGGAGTGGTTTTACGTCACAGCTCCCAGAAGTGCCAAGTGGGCGGCTGCCCCCGCTTTCCATTCGGGCCCCCCACCACAACTGATGTCATGGATTAGCAGAGGTCTGAGCTGGGGTCCAGCCAAGGACGTGCCTATACTGCAAAGCCGCATCCGAGATCTCTTCGAGGAAGATTTTAATTTGGTTGCAGTAATACAAGTTATGCTGGTTCGTCAAGTCCAGCCTTGCAAACGCCGGTCCCTTGTGGGAGTTCAACCCAGAGGGTCCGCGTGCCATTCAAAGTTTCCTCGGCCTGACGCACGAGGAGACATGGGCCTGAGCAGTAACCGCGCCGTCGAACAAGTAAGAAATCCTCTGGCTGAACACACTGTCTTTTATTCGTCATGAAGTTATTTCTAAGAGTTCGCTTTTTGACTAGGACTGGCTAACAAAGGCAAAGATGATTCGGTGTTTGGCCCCCCTCCCCGAGGGTTTGGAAAATCCGGTTTTGCAAAAGATGCTCGTGGTCGCACCTTGTCCGGAGCCCTCGAAGGAAGATACGGGGGGGGGGGGGATAATACGGGCGGACACGGGCCCCCATCGCTGCCCGTTCCAACCGAGGGAATGAGCGTCTCCATGAAGGAGGATAACCGAGGGAGGAAAAGGACCGCTTCCGAGGATCCAGAAGCCGAAGCCTCCAAACGGGAGAAGAATTCTCCCACAGAGGGTCCTACCTCGGGGGGTGCTTTTGCCGCACAAAGTCCGCGGGGGGATCAGCCCTCCAACGAGTCGTAAGTGATCCAAAATACTTTAATAGTAAAGGTATGCTATCTTTTTTCTGAGAAAATAGCCACCGCATATATCTTGCAGTTCGGGCCTTAGCCCCTCTCAGCTGAGCTCGTCTTCGGGGGATCTTCTTCCAGAGATGATGGAGAGAGAAACACCTCCCCCAGACTCCTCCACTGAAGAAGCGGGCGACCCCGAAGTGTCGTCACGAAGGGCCTCTCCGGATCCGGTGAGGCCAGAAGATAATCCCATAGACCCCCGAAGTCCCCAGCGTCGGGCTCCTGAAGAGAGCAGACAATGCACCGTCTGGTATGCGGTCGGACATTCTGAGGGAGTTGGTGGGGCGAGCGGCCATCTCAGAAGAACACCGTATGCTGATGGGTACGGTGATGGAGAGAATTTCATCCGCCGAAAGCGGATTACATGAAGCCTTTATGAGTCTACTGACAGGCTTTGAGGTACGTGAGATAATATGTGATAGTACTGCGCATGTTAGGTGTGCCCTGTGTAGATAGTAGCCCCTGAGACTCTGGTGGTCGTTGAGAACGGCGGCGAACAGAGGATCATATTCCCAGGTAATAACCAGACTGCCCCTATGTGCAGGTGGTGGAAGCTCCGGTGGCTAGCCGGACTAGTGAGTTTGCCAAATTAAAACGGCAACTGGATACGGCAGACGCCGACATCGAGCTTGTTAACAAGAGGCTTGACGAGGCACAGGGTAAGTGTTATTAGCTGGTGAACGCCACATAGTAAGAGAAGCATGATACCAGTATCTTTAATATATTGTGACTGCAGATGGAGCTGCCACCGTGGAAACCTTGCGGGCAGAATTGCCCGAGCCAAGGAACAAGCGAGGATTAGTAATGCGGCTACTTTGAAGGCGGCCGAAGAGTTGAAAGCCGAGAAGGCCGCACATTGCGTGAGCCAAGGGAAGATGGCCAAGATGGCTGTAGAATTAAAAGACACTGCCGACCGTTGCCAGGTCCTTGAAAAAGAAAACCGGGCGAAGGAAACGGACCTTGAGAAGGCCACGATGGCGGACAAAGACACCCGTTCTGCTATGAGAGCGAAGAAGGAGGAGCTGCGGGAAGCTGGGGATATTGCGGCTGGGAAACCCTTCATGTTACGGAGGAAGTTCGGAGATCCACGGTATGCCCCTCTTGATCGGCTGTGGAGTTCGGCAGATGCGTATATGGATTTGGCGGCGAGTGCTGCCGATGCGGCCAAGTACTTCCAAGGTCAGACAGATCGTGAAGTGGACAAGCTGTTCTGGTCGCAATTCAACGTTCCAGAGCGTCCGCTGTCATTGACTGACCAGCTAGCGGAATGGGCCAAACTGAATAGGTTGTCCAGACTTGCCATGAGGTCTGTTGTGGATCAGCTATGGCCGGAAAAGCCAAAGCCGAACAGCTATTTCAGCTTTGTGCAGCAGTTCCTTGGTGCGGTGCCACACATTAATGCGATGAAGAGGTCGGCGTGCATAGAAGGCTTGCGGATGGCCCTTGCCCGTGTTAATGCATACTGGGCGGAGATGGACGCTACCATTGTTGCGGCGCAGGGTTCGGCCATAGGCCGAGTGGCTGCCGATCACTATTTCGAGGAGGTTCTCGAGGGTGCTCGTTTGATAGAGGCCCAGTGCTCGAAGAATATTATGTTTGAGTGATGTGTATTGTCATTGTAAACACAATGCTTTTATGAAGTTTTATAAGGCTATGTTTATACTTTTGCCTGAAAGTAGTATGGTGCCTCCTGTACGGCCGTTTATGTATACATGTGTATAACCTGAAAGATTGCAGCCGTCGGCTTCAACCGCCACACATATAATGCGGAGGTGCTCGCGAAAAACGCGTGTTCACACTTAACCCAACGTCTTGGTCCTATTAAGGAGGTGATAGGATAGTGAACGAGGCAACCAGACTATAATGCTTTAACACTTTCACTTAGCCATAGGAGTTTGACAGTGGGGCTACTAGATAGCCCCTGGTCGCTCCGCACTCTCCCGATCGCGGGGTGCGTACATGCCTGGCCAGAAAACGACCCTTCGTTAAGGCGGAGGAATTCTAACATTCCTATAGGTCATCGAGTGGTTGACCAGTCTCACGCTATATCATGACAGTCAGTTTTCGGCTTTCTCTACTGAGGTGCTCGTCCGGATGAACCAGGGCACAATCGCAGTAGTTCTCCTGGTGCTACCATAGCCGATAAAGCGAAACGTAAGGCACCAAAACACAGGAGCCGGGCAAACCCAACATTTGACCAAAGACAATGATTCGGAGCTGATGCATATAAGGCCAAACTCGCGACGCCGAACACTCCCTAAGGTATTCGGTCTTTATGGTATAAATCAGGCCTAAATAGTGGCCTTTGTAAGAATCCCCTTGTGTCCAGGTACGTGCATTATTCTAACGTGGCCACATGACAAGACGTCAGCATCCTTCTCAACTGTGCTGAGAATTCGTTGGATGTGTATCAACAAGAGACAGTAAAAAAGGTTTACGCAGGGTCTTAATCTAAAAAGAATCCTTGGAGCGGGTCCCTGCTGCACGTCTGCGCCTGTGTCTCTGTTGTGCCGTATCCTGAACGGGTGTAGCACGATGATCATGTGTAAAAGAGAGGAACTTAGGTGAAAAAGTTGTCGTGCAAAAGGATAGTTTTTAAAGAAACCATGTATAATTCAAGATGAGTAAAAATTGCCACTTGTCTGCGTGCATTGAGCCCCTTGTATTTGTAATAGGGGTGCGGCCATTGATCCGGTATGAATTACATATAGCTATGCCGGACTCGTCTAACCGTGTCCGAGGTCTTGACGACCTGATAAATGCTTTAGTTGGTCGGGCCGTTTTTAGTGTGCGGCTGCCAAGGCAGCCGCACTCTCTTCGGCGCGCAAAGATCGCTTAATACTTCCGTTCACTGTAATGATGCCACGTGGGCCGGGCATCTTGAGTGTGAGGGAAGCGTAGTGCGGTATTGCATTAAAGCGGACAAAAGCTTCGCGTCCGAGTAGTGCTTGATAGCCACTTTGGAACAGAGTGATGTGGAAGGTTAAATGTTTGCTACGGAGGTTATCGGGGAAGCCGAATATAACCTTTAGTAGCAGGGAGCCCTTGCAATGAGCCCCTGGGCCTGGCGTTACTCCTTTAAAGGTAGTATTGCTTTGGCAAATTTTTGTTGGGTCTATCCCCATTTCGCGGATTGTATCCTGGTATATCAGGTTTAGACTGCTGCCACCATCCATCAGGACTCGTGTGAAGTGGTATCCGTCAATTATTGGGTCTAATACCAGGGCAGCCCATCCTGCACGCCGGATACTTGCTGAGTAATCACGATGGTTGAAAGTGGTCGGTTGAGACGACCAGTGGCAGGACTCTGCGGTGATAGGCCCTTGGGCATATTTTTCTGGGAGTGCCATTTTGTTTCTTCCCTTGATCACGTGTAACACGTTTACTATTTTGACTTCTGGTGGAAATTTCTTTTGTTCCCCAGTGTCTTGCTTGAGAGGCTCATCCTCGTCTTCGCTTGGTGTATCCTCCCCCTTGTGTATGGCGTTGAGCTTGCCGGACTGCTTGAAGACCCAACATTCTCTGTGGGTATGATTAGCGGGTTTACCAGGGGTGCTATGGATCTGACATATTTGGTCCAGACTTTTGTTTAGGCTGGACAGTTCATCTCTGGCGCCTTTAGAGGGCGGCTTTTGCTGGCCTGGCCGAGAGCTTTTGAATCCGGCGTTTACTGCCGTGCTCTTCATGCTGTCTTCTTTATTCTGGCGTTTGTTATTGCTGTTGCGTCGTGATTTCCGTTTCCATCTCTAACTTCAGCTGTACTGGGGTCGCTGGTGCTGCATCTGGCTAGCCAGCTGTCCTCACCCGCGCAAAAGCGGGTCATGAGGCTTGTTAATGCTGCCATTGTTCTTGGCTTTTCTTGGCGAGGTGTCTGGCAAGCCATTCATCATGGACGCTATGCTTAAAAGCTGCCAAGGCTTCGGCGTCCGGACAGTCGACAATTTGGTTCTTTTTAGTAAGAAACTTGTTCCAAAGTTTTCGGGCTGACTCTCCGGGCTGTTGAGTTATATGACTCAAATCGTCCGCGTCCGGAGCTCGGACATAAGTCCCTTGAAAATTTGCCCAAAAAGCGTCTTCGAGCTCTTCCCAGCTTCCAATGGAGTTTTTGGGGAGGCTTTTAAGCCAGTGACGAGCTGGCCCTTTGAGCTTGAGGGCTAAGTACTTGATGGCGTGGAGATCATCTCCTCGAGCCATATGGATATGGAGGATATAGTCCACAATCCAGACCCCAGGGTCTGTTGTTCCATCGTATGCCTCTATGTTTACGGGTTTGAATCCCTCTGGAAATTCATGGCCCAGCACCTCGTCGGTGAAACATAGAGGGTGTGCGGCACCCCTGTATCTGGGTGTACCGCGTTGTTCGGATGTTTGTTGTGTTACATCGTATGCTGGGGCGCGCTTGCGTGGTCCATAGATGGATCTAGTTGCGTCGTCCTTTTGGTGCGAGCCCTCGCGTGGATCGCGTATTGGCTTATGGGTGGCGTTGTTTGCCGCTCTATGTTGGCCGTGAGGTCGTCTATCCGGCCAAGTGGCCGTTTTTATTTTTGGTTGTGGGGGGTCTGAGGCCTCCTCATCGAATTCAGGTAGCAACTTCCGCTTTGGGTAGCTCTTGGTGGGGCGATTGCCGTCGTACTTCGCTGCTGCGTTGAGTACTTTGCTCCATCTGATTTGGAGTGTGTCCTGCGCAGCCTTGAGCCTTTGCTTCTGCTTTTTCAGACTCCTCGCGGTGGCAACAAGCCTTTGATGGGCATTCTGCTGCTCCGGTTGCCTGTCCGGCGTTATGTCGTCCGGACTATTATCTTTGATAGAATTGGTTTGTTCGGTTTGATTCTTCATATTGCCGTGGTCCGGCAGTGTTTCGCCCTGCTCCAACGCTGGGTCTGTATGATCATTATTTCTTCCAAGGCGGGGTTTGGGGCGGCGCTTGCGCTACCGCTTTGACTGCTTCTCGAGGGAACAAGCCTTTGGTGCGTCCTTCCATTCCTCGTTGTCGTCTTATTTTGGTGTGTCCACCATGTATACGTCATATGATGAGGTGGTCATCCAGCGCTCTGTGGGCATGTCGGTTGCCTCCCGCATCGTCGTCCATACTGTCGATGTCTTTGAAGTCGAAGTCAAGCATGTCGGTTGAGTCGTCGACAGTGGCTATTAAGTGGGTGGTGGGTGGGCGTCGAATTTCTTCGCGGTCCGCATCCTAATCCTATAGGCCATAATCCGGCCAGGGCTCTCCTGACAAAGAGAGAGACCTTAGTGAATTTAGAATGTCACCGAAGGGAGAGTGCTGAAAGATATCCGCGGCGGTGAATTCCATGATCAGCGCCCAATCAGATTCGATTGGCAGGGGCGCGGATGGTTCGGAGTCCGGAAAAGAGTGCGGCACCTTGGAGTCACGGGCTGCGCAGGGGGTTAGGCTGGTGTTCGGCTCGATCGCCGTTGAGTGCAGCCCCTGAGGCGGTGTCTAACCACCCGTCCTCGACTGGCGCAGTTGGCTCCGAGCTAAGGGTCGGAGCTGATGTGGGCGCAGCCTCTGGGGTACTGTTCGGCGGCAGAGCTAGGTCATACCCATCGCGACAGTGCGGTGCGCCCGGCTGTGGCTCGAATCTGTCGAAGATCAAGTCTCCGCGGATGTCGGCAGTGTAGTTCAAACTTCCAAATCTGACCTGATGGCCAGGGGCGTAGCTTTCAATCTGCTCCAGATGGCCAAGCGAATTAGCCCGTAGTGCAGAGCCGCCGAATACAAAGATCTGTCCGGGGAGAAAAGTCTCACCCTATACCGCATCGCTATCGATGATAGTAGGAGCCATCAATGTCAATGAAAGCACCAATGTCGGTGTCAAAACCGGCGGATCTCGGGTAGGGGGTCCCGAACTGTGCGTCTAGGCCGGATGGTAACAGGAGGCAGGGGACACGATGTTTTACCCAGGTTCGGGCCCTCTTGATGGAGGTAAAACCCTACGTCCTGCTTGATTGATATTGATGATATGGGTAGTACAAGAGTAGATCTACCACGAGATCAGAGAGGCTAAACCCTAGAAGCTAGCCTATGGTATGATTGTATGTTGTGGTTGTTGTCCTACGGACTAAAACTCTTCGGTTTATATAGACACCGGATAGGGTTAGGGTTACACAAGGTCGGTCACAAAGGAGGAGATATCCATATCCGTATTGCCTAGCTTGCCTTCCACGCCAAGTAGAGTCCCACCCGGACACGAGACGAAGTCTTCAATCTTGTATCTTCATAGTCTAACAGTCCGGCCAGTGGAGATAGTCCGGCTGTCCGAAGACCCCCTAATCCAGGACTCCCTCACCCTGCATCGGTAGCATCATCGCCGCCGTCATCACGCCGTCGTGCTGACGAAACTCTCCCGTGAAGCTCTGCTGGATCGGAGTTCGTGGGACGTCATCGAGCTGAACGTGTGCTGAACTCAGAGGTGCCTTGCGTTCGGTACTTGGATCGGTCGGATCGTGAAGACGTACGACTACATCAACCGTGCTGTGCTAACGCTTCCGCTTTCGGTCTATGAGGGTACGTGGACACACTCTTCCCTCTCGTTGCTATGCATCACCATGATCCTGTGTGTGCGTAGGATTTTTTTTTTGAAATTACTGCATTCCCCAACAATGCAAACATGACTGCAATGCTCCAGAAGTAAGTTCAATCAGTCATTATCGGACCATATCGGCAACTTTGTTCATTTCCTGATATCAAATAATTATTTTCTTTGTCTGGCAGGGTTTGGAAAGAGTTCACCAGAATTGCTCCAGGACTGCCAAGGGAGCTGCGATTACACTCCCGGAAGTAAGTAGTACTAGCTAGTTCAGCGCATCTCCCATTGATTTTAGTTTCATCAATACCATTTACCATGCTTGATTATCAGTTTGATTGAACTCTATTTCTCGTATAAAGTGCTTGTGGCAGGAAGCCGGAAATGATTTTTGTGGATACTACGTTTGCGAGTTTGTCTACAACGTGACCTCTCAGCGGGGCTACTCTGAAAAACAATATGAAGCACGTAAACAGTAATATTCACAATTTTATTTTATTACCATCATTTGTGTTGAGTTTCATTCATATATATGTATTGACCCCCTTCTTTAAATTAGATATGGCAGATGCGGGATGAACTCCTACCACATGATCGCATACGAGCAATTAAAGAGGAATTGGCGGGATTCTTTTTTGACCATGTCATCAATGAGAAGGGAGAATACCATGTGAAAATTGATATAGACTTTAGATGTTAGGGATTGTAAGAGATCTTATATTGTATATATGTAGCTAGTAGCGTCGGATAGATATAGGAAAACTTGTTGCTCGACCAATCTCTCGGAGAAAGAGAGGTCACTACCCTCTGTATATGTTCATGACGATCTTGTGTAATTAATGGTTCCTCCATTTGCTTATTAGCTAGCGTGTCGAGGTCTTTCTATATGTTTAGTAGCTAGCATCGACCAAGCACGAAAAAAGAGAGATCACTTCTCTTTATTAGCTAGCCAACACAATATAAAATCTCTAAATTAACCCTCCAAAATCCCCTAACTTCCCTCCCTTTTAAAAACAAAAAAACAAAAACTCCAGCTCCTACCAGCTGCTGATGTGTGAATGCCTTTTGGTCCCGGTTGGTGTTACCAACCGGGACTAAAGGTCCTCCTGCCTGAGCCCCCGCAGCGGTCACGTGAAGCCCCTTCTGTCCCGATTCGTAAGTGAACCGGGACTAAAGGTTTTGGACTTTAGTTCCGACCTTTTAGTCCCGGTTTCAGAACCGGAACTAAAGATCCTCTGAAACTAGGACTAGTTTCCTGTTTTCCATTAGTGCACTGAAGCTGCGACGGTCGTCACGGGGAGCTGCAACCACAGGGACACGCTGCTGCATGTACGGAACCGGTGAGAAATGCAGGAGACGATGGCGGCGAAGGCAGCACTGCGCCGGGCGGTGCTTTTGCGGCCAGTGTGCGGCTGTAAATCGCTCGATGCTGCGGGTGCAACCGGCGCCGGTCGACCGACGGGTAGCACTAGCCAAAAGAAAGTGATAATTATTATTGAAACCAAATTTCGAAAGGCATCGCATCTAACATTTATTTGTACTCAATAGGTATATCCGTAGCCCACATGTGTACGTAGTACACTTAGTTACAAGTCACAAACACTCATGTAGAAATCAAAATAAAGTGATACAAGCTGGCCTGTCCTTCCTCATCGAAAGTAAGAACGTACTCCTCTCCTCTTGACACGTACCTGACGTACGCACGCCCTCGATCTCTCAGCTCTCATGTCTCAGCGTCGCGCGTCATGGCGAGCGCTGCAAAACCGGAGGAAAGTTCTGCGCCCTGAGCTGCTCATAGAACATACTGATGAACTCCTCCGCCCTGTAGTCCACGTCAGGCTCAAGTTCGTAGCAGGCCAACCCATCAGCCTCATCTTCCTCCTCAACCACATCGTCCTCCTCTGTCGCCGGCGGCGACCCGTACGAGGCCCCAACGGTGGCGCCAAAGCAGGAAGAGACGGCAGCGCCGGCGGCGGCACCCCGCTTCAGCCGTGACTGGAGCCTCTTGGCCGCGAGGAACACGGGGCTAGGGCTGTTGCTACACGAGAACTCGTGCTCCATTAACGCGCCAGGAGGGTAGTATGGCGGCAGACGCTTGTTGCTTTTGCCGTGGTAGGAGGAGAGGACGGCGTGGGTACGCCTCGCCACCCTGCGGAGGAGTCGGCGCCGGTTCATGAAGAGGTACTTGAGGTAGTCTGCGGCAAGGACGAGGAGGTTGCGCAGACGACGCCTCGCCGTCTTGGTGCTGCAGCGCCGGAATCTATCTTCGTCCATGCGGTCGCGCCGGGAAGTTGATGATGATCCTGGTAGGGTTTTTGTCAGTCTACATGTAGCATGAGGAATTTCTGACCTGGACCGTCCTTGCTCAAGGGCTAACCTTTTATAGCTAGCGTAGTAGAGATAGAGAGAGATGAAAATCATTGGTGTCACAGTGGGCTGCACAATTTCGGGGCAAGAAAGGTTAATTTAGTGAGCCTGAGAAGCAAGCACAAATTAGCTGGACTAGACTTGTTGCACCGTTTATTGTGCTGGTGCTAGACACGCTCAAGTTAGGTGCATTTCTGAAATTCTGAAGAAAAAAAAAACCCTCCATAATCAAGACGGCATTCCAGCTGTTTGCACGTACGGTATGAGAGGTGAGACAACGAGAAAACATAAGAAAAATGGATGCTGTTTCTAGAAGTGAAAAATGATGGAATTACAGAGATTAAGCGAACAGAACAGAGAACACGGTTGGTTTTCTTTTACGAAAAAGATTAGGAGTTGTCTTGGCCATCACGGTTGCGAGTACGCGCAACTCTCTCCATTGTTCATGCCAAAGCAAAACACACTTGTCAGTAGACGTCAAACCTTCACCATGGTGCTGCCGAGAAATATTAAAATAATCCCATGCACGCAGGTGGCTAGCATGCAAGGCCCATTTGCATGAAGCCACTGATGAGTTACTTGAAGGGACGACGCTGGAGAACGGCCAGAAGACCAGGGTTCTAGCTCGATCTCCCATAAAAGCAAAAATCCGCGGCGGGCTTATCGCCTACCTTTGCTTGGTCTCGCCGCAAAACGAAGCTAGATTACGCGTTGTACGTGTGCTTTACCCCATCGTCGTGTAATTCTGGAGGAGTTGTGGCTTGCGGGTTGTAAGTTTGTTACGGACGAGAGCGCACTTCTTCCGCAATGATATGATCATGCATCAACGTGTAGGGGCACGTTGGCTAGTCAGGCTTGAATCAACGCGCAAAGAATGTTGTTTGAAGATGCGGCGCATTAGTTCAAGGTAGTGGTAGCATACGATGGCATAACCATAGTTTATGACAGTGGGCACTGAGGAAATTTTAGATAAATCACTACTCCTGGTACTGAACGTGGCATTCGGGGCAGTTTGTTAAGGCCACCCTGAAGCCACCTGGCGATGGGACCGGGAGTCAGGCAGGGCCGAGCCAGGTAATCATCGACCCAGTCGACAGCCAAGTGGACAAGGTGTGACGAGGAGCTACGCAACGATTGGCCAAGGGTGTCAACTGGCGACCACTACATATAGTCTAGCGTGTGTGTGGGAGTGGGTATGGAAATTGTACACGACTTGTATTGGAGTTGATCTCCAGAACTCTCTCCTTCCTCTCTAAGCAATTGATCCCCTTCTTCCTCCTTCCTTCCGGCTCCTTTCCTCCTCTACCTAGATCTACCACGAGTGAGGCATGTTACATCTGGTATCAGAGGTCCAGTCCATCGATCTGGAGACCGCATACCCCAAGCCCCGCTACCAAACCAAGCAAGCACTCAAGACGGTGGCGATGGAGGAGCAGCTCGCCGCGCTCATCAAGTCGGTCAACGACGGCAGGGTGGCCAGCGAGGCCCGATTCGACGCGATCCAAACGTCATTGGAGCTTTGGCGCCCAGCGGTGTCCCATCTCCAGCAGCAGGTGGACGAGCTGCGTACCCAAGTGGGGCGTATCGCCCTCCACCCGACCCTGGCGACGCCTCCGGATCCGATCCCGGAGGGCGACGCGATGGTGCGACCGGCGGCGACAGCAGATGCGAGCGCCCCCGACCACCACGGGCCACCAGGCCGCGGCGAGATCGATGACACCGGGGGTCAGACATATGGGGTGGTCACCACCCATGTGCTGCCTCCGGTCAAGGGTACGTCCCTGATCGGCCCCTCCTTCTCTCTTACCAACCATACGACAGCGATCGAACCGCCCGCACCACACTCCACTCCTCTTAGTTGGTCCTTGCCCAAGTTGGATTTTCCTCCCTTCGATGGAGAAAATCCCCAATTCTGGAAAACCCGTTGCGAAAAGTACTTTTCAGTCTATGGTGTGCACTCAGATCTATGGGTGCATGTGGCTACTCTTCACTTCACCGGCAACGCGGCAGGTTGGTTGCAATTACATGAGGCATAGAGCGAATCTATGTCGTGGGAGGAATTGTGCGCGACACTGTGCGACAAATTTGGCCGAGAGCAGTATCAAGCTCACTTGCATCAGTTCCGCACATTGCGTCAAACAGGCACTATGCACAACTACATGCTGCAATTCGAGGAACTCATGCACCAGTTACTTGCACATAATTCTTCGTTTGATCCTGTGTTTTTCACCACCCAGTTTTTGGAAGGATTGCGACATGAAATTCGAGCTAGTGTAGTTCTTCATCAACCAAAGGATTTGGACTCCGCCTTTTCCTTGGCTTTGATGCAGGAGGAGCTACTGGAGGCGATGCCAAGGAGGGAGTATCGCCGGCAGGAAGGGCCAATGCAGCGTGGAGGCGCTCGGCCGCTGATAGCGCTCGGAGCACCACCAGCTCGCGCTGCAGTGCCGGGAGCGCCAGTAGCGGCTGAAGACAGGTGCGGCATCGATGCGGCCAATCCACAAGATCGTCCGCGGGCGGGTGAAGATCGGGTCGCCGCGCTCCGCAATTATCGTCGCGCGCGGGGCTTGTGCTTCAAATGTGGGGAACGCTGGGGCCAAGGCCAACAGTGTGCCGCCACGGTCCAATTACATGTGGTGGAGGAATTACTGGATCTCCTTCAAGCGGACCATCACTACCAAGAGCAACCAGAGGCAGAATCTGATGACAAAGTACTCATGTCCATTTCCAAACTAGCCACTACAGGGCAGACTACACCACATACAGTCCGATTGGTGGGGATGATTGATTCTAAGGAAGTCTTGATCCTGGTAGATTCTGGCAGTTCTCACAGTTTTGTGAGTGAAGCAGTGGCCGTGGAAATGCCTCAGCGAGTACAGAAGACTAGCTATTCGTCTGTTAAGATTGCTGATGGGGGAATTCTTCAATGTGACAGTATGATCCCTCGATGCTCGTGGGAAACGCAGAGGCAAGTGTTTGAGACTGACCTCCGGGTGCTATCATTAGGCTGTTACGATCTGGTTGTGGGCATGGATTGGCTGCAGCGCTGTGGACCTATGTGGATCGACTAGGAGCAGAAGCGGTTGCAGTTTCAGCATCATGATCACTGGATCGAGCTCGTCGGTGTGCAGCCTCGGTTATAGCCAGTCGAACAGATTTCAGCGGTTCAGCTGCAAGAACTGGAGGAGCAACATGCAGTGGCACATGTGGTCATCTTGTGCAGCATGATGGACGCCTTGAGTAGTCAGGAGCAAGGGGAGCAGCATCCAGCAGTGGCAGCAATTCTCGAAGAGTTTCATTAGGTGTTCGCTGAACCCACCACTTTACCTAAACATAGAATGTGGGATCACAAAATTCAGCTGTTGGAAGGGACCAAGCCAGTTAATATCAGACCCTATCGATACACCCCGGAGCAGAAAACTGAGATTGAAAAACAAGTCGCAGAAATGTTGAAGCAAGGGTTGATTGTTCCTAGTGTCAGCCCCTTTTCTTCCCTAGTTCTACTTGTGAAAAAGAAGGATCAAACCTAGCGCTTTTGCGTCGATTTTCGTCACCTGAAAGCAATCACAGTGAAGAAATGCTTTCCTTTGCCCGTCATCGACGAATTACTGGATGAGCTTGCAGGCTCACACTGGTTCTCTAAGTTGGACTTGCGCGCGGGATACCACCAGATACGTCTGGTCGAAGAAGACGAAGAGAAGACGTCTTTCACAACCCACCAAGGGCACTTTCAGTTTCGGGTGCTACCATACGGGGTCACGGGAGGCCGTAGCACATTTCAGTCAGTTCAAACTTGTCTTGTCGCCAGTATTACGCAAGGGAGTGTTGGTTTTCATGGATGACATCCTAATTCACTCGGTTACGTTCCAGCAACATCTCACTCTCTTGCGTCAAGTCTTATAATTACTAGCTGACAATGAGTTGGTGGCCAAGCGTTCCAAGTGTTCATTCGCCACAAACTAGATCTCATATCTGGGGCATCAGGTCAGTGGGGATGGAGTGTCCACCTTACTAGAACACATTCAGGCAGTGCAGAACTGGGAGCAACCGTCCAATGTCAAAGAGTTAAGGGGATTCCTGGGACTGGCCGGCTACTATCGAAAATTTGTCAGAAATTTCGGTCTGCTCAGTCAGGCGTTGAATGATCTGCTCAAGAAAGGAGCGGTGTTTGTCTGGACTCTAGTGGCAGACAAGGCATTTCAGAGTCTGAAACGAGCCCTAGTCACTACTCCGGTGCTGGCCGTGCCAGATTTCTCGAAGCAATTCATAGTGGAAACAGATGCCAGCGACACAGGAATTGGCGCGGTGCTCATGCAAGAAGGGCATCCCGTCGCATACTTGAGCAAGAGTTTAGCCCCTCATAACCTTGGCTTGTCAGCATACGGGAAGGAATGCCTGGCTCTACTCCTTGCGGTTGATCATTGGCGCCCATACTTACAACATTTAGAATTCGTCATCCGCACCGATCAACGCAGTCTACTCAATTTGAAGGATCAGAGACTCAATACACCTATCCAGCAGCGGGCCTTTACTAAATTGGTAGGGCTACGATTCCAAATTCAATACAAGGCTGGAGTGTCTAATAGGGCTGCCGATGCCCTGTCCCAACGCGCCCAAGACAAATCTCAGGAGCTGGCAGCGATCGCCCTGGCCAAAACAGCTTGGCTACAAGCAATATTGGACAGGTATCAACAAGACCCCGCAGCTCAACAGCTGATGTCACGACTTGCGCTCGATGAAAATAGTGATCCTGTATATGCTATACAAGATGGAGTGATTCGTTTCCAAGGGCGCATTTGGATCGGGAATGACCCCCAAACTCAGGAATCCTTGATCAAGGCCCTCCATGACAGTGCAGTCGGGGGGCACTCGGGGTTCCACGCCACCTATCATAGGGTGCGGCGTTTATTTGCTTGGAAAGGGCTCAAGGACATGGTTCGTCAGTGCATAACTTGTCAGCAAGCAAAAAACAAAACGGGTAGCTCCAGCGGGGCTGCTTCAACCCCTACCAATTCCCAAGCGTCCATGGGTAGTCATATCATTGGATTTCATTGAAGGCCTCCCAAAATCCAATGGCTATGATGTGATTCTTGTGGTGGTTTACAAGTTTTCAAAATATAGCCATTTTGTGCCACTGAAGCATCCATACACAGCCCTCTCGGTGGCCACAGCCTTCATGCAACACATCTTCAAGCTGCACGGTCTTCCTTTGGCTATTATCTCGGACCGTGATCGCATATTTACTAGCAGCTTGTGGCAGGAACTCTTTAAGCTAGCTCAAACTCAGTTGCGCATGAGCTCGTCATACCACCCGCACACGGACGGGCAGACGGAGAGGGTAAACTAATGTCTTGAGACTTACCTTCGGTGCTCTGTTCATGCCTGCCCCAAGAATTGGTACAGATGGCTATTCCTTGCAGAATATTGGTATAATACCACCTTCCACTAAGCTTTGGGGAGAACTCCATATGAAGTGATTTATGGCACTCTACCGAGGGAATTTGGGGTAACCCAGGTGGATGACTGCAGTGTTCCCGATCTAGCAACATGGCTGAAGGAAAGGGAAGTGATGCTGGACTTGTTACAACAACAACTGAAACAGGCTCGGGATAGGATGAAAAAGCAAGTAGATAAAAGGCGCACAGACAGGGAGTTTGAAGTGGGTGACTCAGTCTTCTTGCGCTTACAGCCCTTCATTCAGACATCCATCGCACAACGCCCGTTCTAGAAGCTAGCATTTTGTTACTATGGGCCATACAAAATTGTGGCCCGAGTCGGCAAGGTAGCTTACAAACTTCACCTACCAGCGGACAGTAAGATTCATCCTATTGTGCATGTGTCGCAGCTGAAGAAAGTGGTGGGAAGCGACGCATTAGTCGAACAAGAATTGCCTCCGAACACTGAGGTCCTTCGTATAGAGCATGTGCCAGTGGCGATCATCGGGGAGCGTACAGTCAAGACAAAAGTTGGGGCTGTCCAAAAGGTTTGTGTGCACTGGTCAGGTCTGCCCATTTCCTTGACTACTTGGGAGGATCCAAAGCAACTGTACCAGCGTTTTCCCTTCTGCACGGCTTGGGGGCAAGCCGTTTCCCAAGGGAGGGAGAATGTTAAGGCCACCCTGAAGCCACCTGACGATGGGACCCGGAGTCAGGCAGGGCCGAGCCAGGTAATCATCGACCCAGTCGACAGCCAAGTGGACAAGGTGTGACGAGGAGCTACGCAGCGATTGGCCAAGGGTGCCAACTGGCGACCACTACATATAGTCTAGCGTGTGTGTGGGAGTGGGTATGGAAATTGTACATGACTTGTATTGGAGCTGATCTCCAGAACTCTCTCCTTCCTCCCTAAGCAATCGATCCCCTTCTTCCTCCTTCCTTCCGGCTCCTTTCCTCCTCTACCTAGATCTACCATGAGTGAGGCACGTTACACAGTTCTTTCTTCTCGTATGCAGCCAGTTTTGTGTTTTGCGTTTGGCCAAGAGTCGCTAGTACTCTACTTTCGGCGGCGGTTCTAACAACATCTACACCTGGCCACCGTAAACGCTTTTCAAACGTCTGGCGGGTTGGCCAGTCACAAAAAATCGGTTCATTCGGACACCTCAAACGAGCCTCGAACGTTCGGACTGGACGACACCCCTCATATACAACCCAAATATAGGGATGATATGAGGTGTCCCGGGCGCATCCGCCACATCAGCTTGGTCCAACCTAGCCCACATCTGCCGCATAAATATCCCCATGCGAAAAACCTTAGACCGCAGTCAATCCAAAATTCACTTTACCCCTTCTCCGTCCATTCCACTTCTGATCCCCTTCGAACGCATCTGATGGCCGGCGACAGAAGCAGCGGTGCCTCAGGTGCGGACTCTGGCCCTAACGACGACTGGGCTAGCCTGCTGCACAAAGCGGAGCCCGACGATGTGGAGAAGGTCGCCATCCGCATCGCGTTGAGGCGTTCGACCATCAACCAAGGTGGATCCGGCAGCGGTGGACCAACTTCGTCAGCGCCCGACACCCATCAACGCAGCGCTGGCGACGTCGCCGGCCCTTCCCGCCCGGCACGCAACTCCGGCCACTCCGCTCCTCCAGGTACACTGCTCACCACCACCACCCTCTGCTCCGGAGGTGGTACCTGGACACAGCTGGGTCCTCGTGCCCGCGCCTGGGCCAGCGCGCACTCGAACACCCGAGTCCGAGGAACGAGTAGCCCAGCGCGAGCGGCGGCGGGCGAGGGAGAGGGCAGCAGCGTCTGAGTCGATGTTTGTGCGCCATTCGCACGCGAGCGTGCCGGTCGATCCTAAGGCGGCTTTACTCGCGTCAGTCCACCGCCACTCTCTCATGGCGGCGGAGACGCATGCGCGGCGCCTCCGCCACAAGAATGCCAAGGCGCTCAGACTCGCCATCGAGTTGTCGAAGCGTGAGGCAAACAAGGAGGCGGTGGTGTGGGAGAAGGCGGGCGCCATGCGAAAGAGTAGGAGAGCCTGCTTCGTAGGCTGTCGGGCAAAAGGTCCAGCTTCGACTCTGCGCTGGTGGATGGCTCCACCTCCAGCTCCGACGACGATGATGACAATGCACCTCCGCACGTCGATGCCTACACGAAGGAAGGGCACAGCTGTGCCGACAAGCGGAAGGGGAAGGGGCCGGCGAGGAAATGTTGATTTCCTCCGCCCTTCCCCGTTCTGTTTATATTTTATCTATGTATTATAAGTAGTTTATAGTATGGATTTGCATTGGCAGTCATTGAACTGCGATGAATTATGTTCCTTTTATCCGGCTTATCTGATGAACTGCGCTTTGATCATGTGTTTACGTAGCGTTGCATGAATTGCATGGTTTTGAGGTTTTGGATATGAGGGACACGAGTGTGGAAGGCAACACATAAGGCGTGCCCGATCAGTGCACGTGGACGCGCCCGGGCGCGTCCATGGGCGTTTCTGTTGGGGAACATAGTAATTTCAAAAAAAAAATCTACGCACACGCAAGATCATGGTGATGCATAGCAACGAGAGGGGGAGTATGTCTACGTGCCCTCATAGACCGAAAGCGAAAGCGTTTATGAACGCGGTTAATGTAGTCGTACACCTTCACGATCCGTCCCGATCAAGTACCAAACGTACGACACCTCCGCATTCAACACACGTTCAACTCGATGACGTCCTCGCCTTCTTGATCCAGCAAGAGGGGCGAAGTAGTAGATGAGTTCCGGCAGCACGATGGCGTGGTGACGGTGTTGGTGAAGAACAATCTCCGCAGGGCTTCGCCTAAGCACTACGAAAACTTTTACGGAGGATAAACTAGAGGGGACGGGGTTGCCGGCACACGGCTTGTTGTTTCTTGATCTATCTTGGTTGCTAGCCCTACCCCTCTATTTATATGTTCAGCCTTGGGGTCGAAACTTGGAGTAAAAGCCTCCACAAATTCGGTTTCACCCGAAAGGCAAGAGTCCTTCTCGGATTCCAGGGCTAGACGCCAGGGTTCCCGGCGTCTGGACCCAGACGCCAGGGACCCTGGCGTCTAGCCCCTAGACTCCGCAAAACTTCCTTTTGCGCTTTCCAAAAACCTTGTGGGCTTTCCCTTTTGGCCCAAATAAAGTGTTCTTGTACCTAAAACATTTCGGGAAACATCCGGAACCTCTTCCGGTGAATTCCGGAACCCTTCCGGAGACCAAACACTATTATCCCAAATATCAAACTTTATCTCCGGACCATTCCATAGTTTCTCATCATGTCCGTGATTTTATACAGAACTCCGAACAACATTTGGTTACCAACATACATAACTCATAAATGGTATATCATCAACGAACGTTAAGCGTGCGGACCCTACGGGTTCGAGAACTATGTAGACATGACCGAGACACTTCTCTGGTCAATAACAAATAGCGGAACCTGGATGCCCATATTGGCTCCTACATATTCTATGAAGATCTTTATCGGTCGAACCGCATAACAATATACGTTGTTTCCTTTGTCATCGGTATGTTACTTGCCTGAGGTTCAATCGTCGGTATCTCCATACATAGTTCAATCTCGTTACCGGCAAGTCTCTTTACTCGTTCCGTAATGCATCATCCCGCAACTAACTCATTAGTCACATTGCTTGCAAGGCTTATAGTGATGTGCATTACCGAGAGGGCCCAGAGATACCTCTCCGACAATCGGAGTGACAAATCCTAATCTCGATCTATGCCAACTCAACAAGTACCATCGGAAACACCTGTAGAGCACCTTTATAATCACCCAGTTACGTTGTGACGTTTGGTAGAACACAAAGTGTTCCTCCGGTAATCGGGAGTTGCATAATCTCATAGTCATAAGAACATGTATAAGTCATGAAGAAAGCAATAGCAGTAAACTAAAACGATCAAGTGCTAAGCTAACGGAATGGGTCAAGTCCATCACATCATTGTCCTAATGATGTGATCCCATTTATCAAATGACAGCTCATGTCTATAGTTAGGAAACATAACCATCTTTGATCAACGAGGTAGTCAAGTAGAGGCATACTGGTGACACTCTTTTTGTCTATGTATTCACACATGTATTATGTTTCCAGTTAATACAATTCTAGCATGAATAATAAACATTTATCATGAAATAAGGAAATAAATAATAACTTTATTATTGCCTCTAGGGCATATTTCCTTCAGTCTCGACTTGCACTAGAGTCAATAATCTAGTTCGCATCGCCATGTGATTTAACATCAATAGTTCACATCTTTATGTGATTAGTTCACATCTCCATGTGACTAACACCCAAAGGGTTTACTAGAGTTGATAATCTAGTTCACATCGCTTTGTGACTAACACCCAAAGAGTGATCATATTTTACTTGTGAGAGAAATTTAGTCAACGGGTCTGCCACATTCAGAGTCGTATGTATTTTGCAAATTTTCTATGTCTACAATGCTTTGCACGGAGCTACTCTAGCTAATTGCTCCCACTTTCAATATGTATCTAGATCGAGACTTAGAGTCATCTAGGTCGATGTAAAAAGCTTACATCGGCGTAACTCTTTACGACGAACTCTTGTATCACCTCCATAACCGAGAAATATTTCCTTAGTCCTCTAAGGATAATTTTGACCGCTGTCCAGTGATCTACTCCTAGATCACTATTGTACTCCCTTGCCAGAAAGATTCTAAGGTATACAATAGGACTTGTAAACAACATAGCATAATTTATAGAACCTATGACTGAGGCATAGGGAATTACTTTTCATTCCCTTTATATATTCTGCTGTTGTCGGGTTTTGAGTCTTTACTCAACTTCACACCTTGCAACACAGGCAAGAACTCCTTCTTTGTCTGTTCCATTTTGAACTACGTCAAAATCTTGTCAAGGTATGTACTCATTGAAAAAACTTATCAAGCGTTTTGATCTATCTCTATAGATCTTGATGCTCAATGTGTAAGCAGCTTCATCGAGGTCTTTCTTTGAAAAACTCTTTTCAAACACTCCTTTATGCTTTCCAGAAAATTCTACATTATTTCCGATCAACAATATGTCATTCACATATACTTATCAGAAATGTTGTAGTGCTCCCACTCACTTTCTTGTAAATACAGGCTTCACCGCAAGTCTGTATAAAACCATATGCTTTGATCACTTTATCAAAGCATATATTCCAACTCCACTACTAGGGAAAAGCTTATATACATACGCTTACTAGTAGCGCGGGTTTATACCCCTCGCTACTGCTACTTACTAGTAGCGCGGGTTTTTATCCCTCGCTACTACTAAGTTGATAGTAGTAGCGCGGGTTTTTACCCCTCGCTACTACTAAGCGGTCTCTACCGTACCTCCCTGGGGCATGCCATAGTAGTAGCGAGGGGTATAAACCCGCGCTAATACTAAGTGAATAGCTATAGCGCAGGTAAGATATCCACGCTACTACTGAGTGTATCCCTCCCTTGCCGCACCACTCCCACCCCGATCCTAAAGAAAAAAATCCGCTTCCACCCCACCAAACTCTCTCTCTCTCCAATCTCACCCCCACACCTCAGTTAACTCATCTCCCCATGACCTCCTTGCCGCCGCCAGCTCCCACGCCGGCCGGTTCCGGTGAGCTCCGGCCGCGCGGGATACGCCCCCAAGCACCCCAAGATCCGTGCCTCAAGGCCTGCACCCTTGCCTTGAGGCGGCGAGGGGGAAGGCGGCGGCGGAGAGGCAAACGGCAAGGAGGAGCAGCACGCGACTCTGCCACCCAATGGCTGCGGAGTCGTCGGTGCGGGCCATCAGCCTCACCGAGAAGAGGAGTAGCATGGCGGCAAGGATGACGAGGGAGAGGGGTCGTGGCTAAGGACGAGGCGCGCATACAGGTCCCTCCCACAGGCGCTGTCGGGGCGGAAGGCGTTTCTGATGACGAAGAAAGTGGTGAGATTAATCCTGAGCTGTTCCCTAGTAGCGGAGAGAATCCTGAGCCATTTAAGAAATTTAGATCTCCAATCATCTCACTATCCCTCAGTTTAATATATTCTTTTTCAATCGAGGATATGCAATTTTTCTTGAGTTGCTGAAGACATTGGGGTATGCCTCCGGTTAATTAGCCTGAGCATAAGGGAAAATGTTTAGCCTGCGAACTTGACATATGTGCAGTATGCATGTGCCCTCCATGGAAGAAACTGCCAATTTTTATTAAACAAGAGTCCATGTTGGCTGAGTCGTGGATCATTTAGAACCGTCTAGTTCAGTCCCTGCCTGTTTATGAGCTTCACATGGCCTCCCATGGTAGTTTCTGAAGGCAGGACAAACCATGTGAAAATGAGAACAGATGTACGGGCATGGTTCTGTACATGTGTTAGGTAAGTGTTTTTGCTGATTGTGTGAAATTTTGCAGGTATTGGTAGCATGCTATATTAATGCTTTGGATGAAATTACATTATTCGTCACCCCTGCTCAGCTCAGAGAGGTACCTCATCCCGTCGTCCCCTGATCTCTGAATCTCAATGCTTTGGACGAAATTACATTATGAAACTTATATGTAGTAAGGCCTAGGTTGGCAGTGTAATTTTTAAAATACCGCAGTATTCGAAAAATCCGGCATCATGTTTAACTAGTGTGGAGCATGCTATGCAGAGGCCTAGTTTGCCATGTTGATAATTGTGAGTTACAAACCAAGCTTTCAGTTTGAGAAAAAAGAGGTCTGGACCTCTTTTTCTAGAAGTTAGAAAAAAACATTGTATCAGGAATACAAGTGAATATGAAACTACTGTTGTTGGTTTAGCCAAACACCTCACAGTTTTCAAAACTACAGTTTTATAGAAACCATAGTATTCTGATTGAGCTAGGCTAGCAGTGTATCTTCACCTGTGGGAATCAAGGTGCATATGCTCCTTGTCTTTTTCACATTCTAGACTAGATTGAATAACAGGAATTGCCAATCAACTGTAAAAAATAAATTTAATTACCAATCTGCACGCACAAGACATATATCTTTCTCATCATTTTAAACAGTAACCATTGATACTCCACGTATACATTTTCTAAGAATTACTTCACATATGTAGGCTGGCAGCGGTGTTCACAAATCACCACAGAGAAAGTAAAGATCTCGAGAGGATTCCGTTTGTTTGCTCTATGTATTGTCTTTCGAAGCGCGCACAGGAAAACACACACACAAAAATGCTAGTTCATTTTACGGCCTTTTGTAGCAAAAGAAAATGAAAAACACAAAAAATGTTTGTTTCTCTGCCTTTTGTAGTAATGGAGAATGAAAGTCACAAAAAATGTTTGGAGGAGTGGTCTCTGTGATTTGGGGGTAGTGGCCCGGGTGTGGTCGGGCTCGAATTCTCTGCTATGGGTTTGGAGGAGTAATGTTTCTGGTTCTGCAGATATTCAAGCTCTGGTGGACGGAGTGTCTGTGCGTGAGCAGCGAGACGGCGGCTAAGGCTAGCGTGGAAGAGGTACTCTTCAGTTGCTTCATTCGGTTTTACTTAGTTTTGTGTCCTTGTTGGATGTACATGTACCCCAGTTAAACATGTGTGGTGCTCGCTTTGCCCAATTTTCTGTTTAAGGATTAGCTATTGTAGGGCAGATGCTATGTAGAGAATCAATTAATTTCCTCTAGAAATGCTCGAGTGGTGATTTGGTGAAATTTGGAAATACTAGTTCTGCATCATGGCATGGATACTGTTAAGGGAGATACCATCTATTTATCCGGCCAAAGCGCATATGTGAAGCCTTTGATTCGAGGTAAAAATGGTGCATCGCCTCTCCCTACAAGGTGTTAGTTTTAGCATCTAGTTCTGCATCATGGCTGTAAACTGAACTTGGTTCACTTAAAAACTGCACTGTCCAATTTGGACAGCAAGCTTAGATCTGGAAAATGAGTTAGCTAGGCTTAGAATTTTGAGTTGGCCCCTTTACATAAGTTTTAGATAAAGTTCCAAGGTTTCTTTAGAGTATTTATTTGTGTCGTTTGGATGTACGGTTTGAGAGCAACCATCAATTTAGTTTGTTGTCCCGAAATATATGTTCCTGGGTACAGTATTTTGATATGGGAGATTAGGCCCTGTTAGAGGTGGTATTAAAATAAAGATACAACATGAAAATTTTAGAGGCTGTTCTGTAGATACTTAAACACATATCACTTGTCAGGTTTCGTTCGTTATATTAAATACTATGAAATTATCAAAGTGGGTTGTACTATGTTGGACAGAATTTTATGTTTGGACTTGAGTGAATGTAACCAGACTTATACTCTCAGATTTTGTCATAGTTGATGGTGTGAGGACTTATAATGTGATAAAGTATATACGTTGTTGCAACACCAAAATGAGTGAAATATATTTTCTTTTTTTGCTGCCGATGACATCTCCATAAAGTAAGGATTTAGATAACATCATATGTTCAGAGTTCAATTCTTTTCTTATCTGAAACTAACATATTTTACAATTGGCATGATGGATGTTGCAGGTTCATTGATGACAGCCAAGGGTTCATGCTCGGAAACGACTACATCTTACTCCATGTTGTCGACTCAGCTAGAGTCCTTAATCATGAGGAGATGGGACACGTCGATTGTTAGAGTACACTTGACAAGTGCATTTTGTGAAATTCTAGCGAGAAGATTGATAGCATGCTTGCCTGCTTGTTCTTTTTAGTTCAAATAAATGTTCCTTTTCTTGTTGAATCCAAAGTAGCTAGCGGAGATCAAGCGGAAAGGTTGTTGATTGTCCCAAAGTTCTTGGACCATTTAGTTTGAATAGCCAGTGAGGAATTAAGCATATATTTTCGGCATGAGCCCCTTTAAATTGCTAGATCAGAAAGAATCTTAACTTAATTAATGGGTCTTGTGAATTGGAATATACTATTTACTTGAACTGATGCAATTTGCGTACTAACAAGTTTTCACTTTCTCGACATGGGCGCAGAGGTGATCGACGCTAACTAGCGCAGCCGGTGGGCGTTGTGCTCTTCAACCACTCAGAGGTGGACTTCTCCGTGAAGCTGGTGGCCATGTCACGTAGATGATTGTCCAGGTGATTCAACGCCGGAGGTCGCCAAGGTGGTGGACCTCGACGCCACCGTCCGTGCGAGGGAGGATTCGGGTCCACCGGCGTCTAAGCTCCGAGCCTTGGTAGATACATCTAGGGAAGTTGTCTGTTTAGGTTGGTGATGGAACACCAGGGAAGGTACCCACCTTTCGATGATCATTGTGTATGTCTGAAGTTGAATGGAATCTTGAGAATGTTATGTGACGTTGGTTTGGTTTGCACTGGACATATTGCCATCCATGAATACTACATCTAACTTTTATTTTTTTTAATTCCTAAATTATTAGTAGTAGCATGGGAAACAAATGAGCGCTACTAGTAGTTAGGTTAGTAGTAGCGTGGGAAATAAGAAATGAGCGCTACTAGTAGTTAGGTTAGTAGTAGCATGGGATATAAGTGAGCGCTACTAATAGTTAGGTTAGTAGTAGCGCGGGTGCACCCGCGCTGCTACTAATTTTTAGCTGTAGCGCGAGTACCCGCGCTACTAGTAGCATTTTACCCGACGCGCCCAAGACAAATCTCAGGAGCTGGTAGCGATCGCCCTGGCCAAACCAGCTTGGCTACAAGCAATATTGGACAGCTATCAACAAGACCCCGCAGCTCAACAGCTGATGTCACGACTTGCGCTCGATGAAAATAGTGATCATGTATATGCTATACAAGATGGAGTGATTCGTTTCCATGGGCACATTTGGATCGGGAATGACCCCCAAACTCAGGAATCCTTGATCAAGGCCCACCATGACAGTGCAGCCGGGGGGCACTCGGGGATCCACGCCACCTATCATAGGGTGCGGCGTTTGTTTGCTTGGAAAGGGCTCAAGGACATGGTTCGTCAGTGCATAACTTGTCAGCAAGCAAAAAACTGAACGGGTAGCTCCAGCGGGGCTGCTTCAACCCCTACCAATTCCCAAGCGTCCATGGGCAGTCATATCATTGGATTTCATTGAAGGCCTCCCAAAATCCAATGGCTATGATGTGATTCTTGTGGTGGTTTACAAGTTTTCAAAATATAGCCATTTTTTGCCACTGAAGCATCCATACACAGCCCTCTCGGTGGCCACAACCTTCATGCAACACATCTTCAAGCTACACGGTCTTCCTTTGGCTATTATCTCGGACCGTGATCGCATATTTACTAGCAGCTTGTGGCAGGAACTCTTTAAGCTAGCTCAAACTCAGTTGCACATGAGCTCGTCATACCACCCACAGACGGACGGGCAGACGGAGAGGGTAAAGCAATGTCTTGAGACTTCCCTTCGATGTTCTGTTCATGCCTGCCCCAAGAATTGGTACAGATGGCTATTCCTTGCAGAATATTGGTATAATACCACCTTCCACTCAGCTCTGGGGAGAACTCCATATGAAGTGATTTATGGCACTCTACCGAGGGAATTTCGGGTAACCCAGGTGGATGACTGCAGTGTTCCCGATGTAGCAACATGGCTGAAGGAAAGGGAAGTGAAGCAGGCTCGGGATAGGATGAAAAAGCAAGTAGACAAAAGGCGCACAGACAGGGAGTCTGAAGTGGGTGACTCAGTCTTCTTGCGCTTACAGCCCTTCATTCAGACATCCATCGCACATCGCCTATTCCAGAAGCTAGCATTTCATTACTATGGGCCATACAAAATTGTGGCCCAAGTCGGCAAGGTAGCTCACAAACTTCACCTACCAGCAGATAGTAAGATTCATCTTGTTGTGCATGTGTCGCAGCTGAAGGAAGTGGGGGCAGTGACACATTAGTCGAACAAGAATTGCCTCCGAACACTGAGGTCCTTCGTATGGAGCATGTGCCAGTGGCGATCATCGGGGAGCGTACAGTCAAGACAAAAGTTGGGGCTGTCCGGAAGGTTTGTGTGCACTGGTCAGGTCTGCCCATTTCCATGACTACTTGGGAGGATCCAAAGCAACTGTACCAGCGTTTCCCCTTCTGCATGGTTTGGGGGCAAGCCGTTTCCCAAGGGGGGAGAATGTTAAGGCCACCCTGAAGCCACCTGACGATGGGACCCGGAGTCAGGCAGGGCCGAGCCAGGTAATCATCGACACAGTCGACAGCCAAGTGGACAAGGTGTGACGAGAAGCTACGTAGCGATTGGCCAAGGGTGCCAACTGGCGACCACTACATATAGTCTAGCGTGTGTGTGGGAGTGGGTATGGAAATTGTACAGGACTTGTATTGGAGCTGATCTCCAGAACTCTCTCCTTCCTCCCTAAGCAATCGATCCCCTTCTTCCTCCTTCCTTCCGGCTCCTTTCCTACTCTACCTAGATCTACCACGAGTGAGGCACGTTACACAGTTCTTTCTTCTCGTATGCAGCCGGTTTTGTGTTTCGCGTTTGGCCAAGAGTCGCTAGTACTCTACTTTCGGCGGCAGTTCTAACAACATCTACATCTGGGCACCGTAAACCCTTTCAAACGTCTGGCGGATTGTCCAGTCACAAAAAGTCGACTCATTCGGACACCTCAAACAAGCCTCGAATGTTCGGACTGGCCGACACCCCTCATATACAACCCAAATATAGGGAGGATATGAGGTGGCCCGGGCGCATCCGCACATCAGCTTGGTCCAGCCTAGCCCACATCTGCCCCATAAATATCCCCATGCGAAAAACCTTAGACCACGGTCAATCCGAACTTCACTTTACCCCCTTCTCCATCCATTCCACTTCTGATCCCCTTCGAACGCATCTGATGGCCAGCGACCGAAGCAGCGGTGCCTCAGGTGGGGACTCTGGCTCTGACGACGACTGGGCTAGCCTGCTACACGAAGCGGAGTGCAACGATGTGGAGGAGGTCGCCCTCCACATCGCGTTGAGGTGTTCGACCATCGACCAAGGCGGATCCGGCAGCGGTGGACCAACTTCGTCAGCGCTCGACACCCATCGACGCAGCGCTGGCGACGTCACCGGCCCTTCCCGCCCGGCACGCAGCTCCGGCCACTCCGCTCCTCCAGGTACGCTGCTCACCACCACCACCCTCTCCTCCGGAGGTGGTACCAGGACACAGCTGGGTACTCGTGCCCGTGCCTGGGCCAGCATGCATTCGGACACCCGAGTCCGAGGAACGAGCAGCCCAGCATGAGCGGCGGCGGGCGAGGGAGAGGGCAGCGGCGTCCGAGTCGATGTTTGTGCGCCATTCGCACGCGAGCGTGCCGGTCAATCCTGAGGCGGCTTTCCTGGCGTCAGTCCACCGCCACTCTCTCATGGCGGCAGAGACGCATGCGCGGCGCCTCCGCCACAAGGATGCCAAGGCGCTCAGACTCGCCATCGAGTTGTCGAAGCGTGAGGCAAACAAGGAGGCAGTGGTGAGGGAGAAGGCGGCCCGCCATGCGAAAGAGTAGGAGAGCCTGCTTTGCAGGCTGTCGGGCAAAAGGTCCAGCTCCGACTCTGCGCTAGTGGACGGCTCCACCTCCAGCTCCGACGACGATGATGACAATGCACCTCCACACGTCGACACCTACACGAAGGAAGGGCACAGCTGTGCCGACAAGCAGAAGGGGAAGGGGCCGGCGAGGAAATGGTGATTTCCTCCACCATTCCCCATTCTATGTATATTTTATCTATGTATTATAAGTAGTTTATAGTATGGATTTGCATTGTCAGCCGTTGAACTCTGATGAATTATGTTCCTTTTATCCGGCTTATCTGATGAACTGCGCTTTGATCATGTGTTTACGTAGCGTTGCATGAATTGCATGGTTTTGAGGTTTTGGATATGAGGGACACGAGTGTGGAAGGCAACACATAAGGCGTGGCCGATCAGTGCACGTGGACGCGCCCGGGCGCGTCCATGGGCGTTTCTGTTGGGGAACATAGTAAATTAAAAAAAATCCTACACACACGCAAGATCATGGTGATGCATAGCAACGAGAGGGGGACTATGTCTACGTGCCCTCATAGACCGAAAGCGGAAGCGTTTATGAACGCGGTTAATGTAGTCGTACACCTTCATGATCCGTCCCGATCAAGTACCGAACGTACGGCACCTCCACATTCAGCACACGTTCAACTCGATGACATCCTCGTCTTCTTGATCCAGCAAGAGGGGCGAAGTAGTAGATGAGTTCCGGCAGCACGACGGCGTGGTGACGGTGTTGGTGAAGAACAATCTCCGCAGGGCTTCGCCTAAGCACTACGAAAACTATTACGGAGGATAAAATAGAGGGGACGGGGTTGCCGGCACACGGCTTGGTGTATCTTCATCTGTCTTGGGTGCTAGCCCTACCCCTCTATTTATATGTTGAGCCTTGGCGTCGAAACTTGGAGTAAAAGCCTGCACAAAGTCGGTTTCACCCGAAAGGCAAGAGTCCTTCTCGGACTCCAGGGCCAGACGCCAGGGTTCCCAGTGTCTAGACTCAGACGCTAGGGCACCTGGTGTCTGGCCCCTGGACTCCGCAAAACTTCCTTTTGTGCTTTCCAAAAACCTTGTGGGCTTTCCCTTTTGGCCCAAATAAAGTGTTCTCCTACCCAAACATTTCGGGAAACATCCGGAACCTCTTCCGGTGAATTCCGGAACCCTTCCAGAGACCAAACACTATTATCCCATATATCAAACTTTATCTCCGGACCATTCCATAGTTTCTCATCATGTCCGTGATTTTATCCAGAAGTCCGAACAACATTTGGTTACCAACATACATAACTCATAAATGGTATATCGTCAACGAACGTTAAGCGTGCGGACCCTACGGGTTCGAGAACTATGTAGACATGACCGAGACACTTCTCTGGTCAATAACAAATAGCGGAACCTAGATGCCCATATTGGCTCCTACATATTCTATGAAGATCTTTATCGGTCGAACCGCATAACAATATACGTTGTTTCCTTTGTCATCGGTATGTTACTTGCCCGAGTTTAGATCGTCGGTATCTCCATACCTAGTTCAATCTCATTACCGGCAAGTCTCTTTACTCGTTCCATAATGCATCATCGCGCAACTAACTCATTAGTCACATTGCTTGCAAAGCTTATAGTGATGTGCATTACCGAGAGGGCCCAGAGATACCTCTCCGACAATCGGAGTGACAAATCCTAATCTCGATCTTTGCCAACTCAACAAGTACCATCGGAAACACCTGTAGAGCACCTTTATAATCACCCAGTTATGTTGTGATGTTTGGTAGAACACAAAGTGTTCCTCCGGTAATCGGGAGTTGCATAATCTCATAGTCATAAGAACATGTATATGTCATGAAGAAAGCAATAGCAGTAAACTAAAATGATCAAGTGCTAAGCTAACGGAATGGGTCAATTCAATCACATCATTGTCCTAATGATGTGATCCCATTTAGCAAATAAAAACTCATGTATATGGTTAGGAAACATAACCATCTTTGATCAATGAGCTAGTCAAGTAGAGGCATACTGGTGACACTCTTTTTCTCTATGTATTCACACATGTATTATGTTTCCAGTTAATACAATTCTAGCATGAATAATAAACATTTATCATGAAATAAGGAAATAAATAATAACTTTATTATTGCCTCTAGGGCATATTTCCTTCAGTCTCCGACTTGCACTAGAGTCAATAATCTAGTTCACATCGTCATGTGATTTAACATCAATATTTCACATCTTTATGTGATTAGTTCACATCTCCATGTGACTAACACCCAAAGGGTTTACTAGAGTCGATAATCTAGTTCACATCGCTTTGTGATTAACACCCAAAGAGTGATCATATTTTACTTGTGAGAGAAACTTAGTCAACGGGTCTGCCACATTCAGAGTCGTATAGATTTTGCAAATTTTCTATGTCTACAATGCTTTGCACAGAGCTACTCTAGCTAATTGCTCCCACTTTCAATATGTATCCAGATCGAGACTTAGAGTCATCTAGGTCGATGTAAAAAGCTTACATCGGCGTAACTCTTTACGATGAACTCTTTTATCACCTCCATAACCAAGAAATATTTCCTTAGTCCTCTAAGGATAATTTTGACCGTTGTCCAGTGATCTACTCCTAGATCACTATTGTACTCCCTTGCCAGAAAGATGCTAAGGTATACAATAGGACTTGTAAACAGCATAGCATAATTTATAGAACCTATGACTGAGGCATAGGGAATTAATTTTCATTCTCTTTCTATATTCTGCTGTGGTCGGGTTTTGAGTCTTTACTCAACTTCACACCTTGCAACACAGGCAAGAACTCCTTCTTTGTCTGTTGCATTTTGAACTACTTCAAAATCTTGTCAAGGTATGTACTCATTGAAAAAACTTATCAAGCGTTTTGATCTATCTCTATAGATCTTGATGCTCAATGTGTAAGCAGCTTCATTGAGGTCTTTCTTTGAAAAGCTCTTTTCAAACACTTCATTATGCTTTCCGGAAAATTCTACATTATTTCCGATCAACAATATGTCATTCACATATACTTATCAGAAATGTTATAGTGCTCCCACTCACTTTCTTGTAAATACAGGCTTCACCGCAAGTCTGTATAAAATAGTATGCTTTGATCACTTTATCAAAGCATATATTCCAACTCCGAGATGCTTGCACCAGTCCATTGATGGATCGCTAGAGCTTGCTCACTTTGTTAGCACCTTTAGGATCGACAAAACATTTTGGTTGCATCATATACAACTCTTCTTTTAAGAAATCCTTGAAGGAATACAATTTTGACATCCATTTGCCAGATTTCATCAAATGCAACAACTCTAACATGATTCGGACGGACTTAAGCATCGCTACGGGTGAGAAGGTCTCATCGTAGTCAACTCCTTGAACTTGTCGAAAACCTTTCGCAACAAGTTGAGCTTTGTAGACAGTAATGTTACCGTCGGTGCCAGTCTTCTTCTTGAAGATCCATTTATTCTCGATGGCTTGCCGATCATCGGGCAAGTCAACCAAAGTCCACACTATGTTCTCATACATGGATCCCATCTCAGATTTCATGGCCTCAATTCATTTTGCGGAATCTGGGCTCATCATTGCTTCCTCATAGTTCGTAGGTTCGTCATGGTCAAGTAACATGACATCCAGAACAGGATTAACGTACCACTCTGGTGCGGATCTCACTCTGGTTGACCTACAAGGTTCGATAGTAACTTGATCTGAAGTTACATGATCATCATCATTAGCTTCCTCACTAATTGGTGTAGGAGTCACAGGAACAGATTTCTGGGATGAACTACTTTCCAATAAGGGAGCAGGTACATTTACCTCATCAAGTTCTACTTTCCTCCCACTCACTTCTTTCGAGAGAAACTCCTTCTCTAGAACGGATCCATTCTTAGCAACGAATGTCTTGCCTTCGGATCTGTGATAGAAGGTGTACCCAACCGTCTCCTTTGGGTATCCTATGAAGATACATTTCTCCAATTTGGGTTTGAGCTTATCAGGATGAAACTTTTTCACATAAGCATCGCAACCCCAAACTTTAAGAAACGACAACTTTGGTTTCTTGCCAAACCACAATTCATATGGCGTCGTCTCAACGGATTTAGATGGTGCCCTATTTAACGTGTGAAAGTGCAACTATCCCTAGGTGGTTTTGGTAATTCATAAAAACATATAGCTCATTGAGCTAATGCTATCTCAAGATGATTATTTCAGGAAAGCTCAATGATTGGCATGGCATGGATGTGAAAGTGGAACCCTCAAAATGCTAAGGAAAAAGAATTGGCTCAACCTCAAAAGTTCAAGACTCTTCATTTTATATTTTAGTGATCCAAGATCACATTGAGTCTTTAGGAAAAGCCAATACTATCGAGGAGGGATGAGGTGTTGCTTAATGAGCCTCTTGCTTTATGTGCTTAATGATATGCTCCAAAATCCCCAGCTACTTTTCCATATCCACAAATGACCTAAACCCTAAGCCAAACTCGGTCATACCGATTCTGTCAATCCGGCGCCACCGAGTTTCACTTGTCATTTGCCACTGCCAAACCCTAGCAATTCAGTCCTACCGATAAGGTTCTCGGTCTCACCGAGATGGGCTTGCAAACTCTCTGTTTCCCTTTCGTAACTTTTTGGTCTCACCGAAAGAGCGAATCGGTCCCACCGAGAATGCAAGGTAAACTCCATGTTTCCTTCTTGTAACGTTTCGGTCTCACCGAAAGAGCAAGTCGGTCCCACCGAGTTTGCCTGATCAACTCTCTGGTTAGCTAATTGCCGAACTCGGTCTCACCAAGTTTGTGCAATCGGTCTCACCGAGATTACGTTATGCCCAAACCCTAACCGAATCGGTCCTACCGAGTTGCATCTCAGTCCCACCGAAATTCCTAACAGTCACTAGGTTTCCTATTTCGGTCAGACCGAGTTTTCTGATTCGGTCCCACCGAGATTGGTAGATTGTGTGTAACGGTTGGATTTTGTATGGAGGCTATATATACCCCTCCACCACCTCTTCATTCGAAGAGAGAGCCATCAGAACACATACATCATTCCTACTCATATGTTCTGAGAAAGAACCACCTACTCATGTGTTGAGACCAAGATATTCCATTCCTACCATATGAATCTTGATCTCTAGCCTTCCCCAAGTTGCTTTCCACTCAAATATTCTTTCCACCAGATCCAAATCCTATGAGAGAGAGTTGAGTGTTGGGGAGACTATCATTTGAAGCACAAGAGCAAGGAGTTCATCATCAACACACCATTTGTTACTTCTTGGAGAGTGGTGTCTCCTAGATTGGCTAGGTGTCACTTGGGAGCCTCCGACAAGATTGTGGAATTGAACCAAGGAGTTTGTAAGGGCAAGGAGATCGCCTACTTCGTGAAGATCTACCGCTAGTGAGGCAAGTCCTTCGTGGGCGATGGCCATGGTGGAATAGACAAGGTTGCTTCTTCGTGGACCCTTCGTGGGTGGAGCCCTCCGTGGACTCGCGCAACCGTTACCCTCCGTGGGTTGAAGTCTCCATCAACGTGGATGTAGGATAGCACCACCTATCCGAACCACGGGAAAACATCCATGTCTCCAATTGCATTTGAATCCTCCAAACCCTTACCTTTACATTCTTGCAAGTTGCATGCTTTACTTTCCGCTACCAATAAACTCTTTGCATGCTTGCTTGAATTGTGTGATGATTGCTTGACTTGCTCTAAGATAGCTAAAATCTGCCAAGAACTAAAATTGGGAAAAGGCTAAGTTTTTAATTGGTCAAGTAGTCTAATCACCCCCCCCCCTCTAGACATACTTTCGATCCTACAAGTGGTATCAGAGCTTTGGTCTCCATTTGGCTTGATCTTCATAGCTTTTGGTGGTCATAGCCTTGGTTTCACAACCTAGGAGAGTATGGCGTCTAGCGAGGGAAATTATCACCGTAGAGGTCCTTACTTTGATGGCACTAATTTTGCTAGTTGGAAGCATAAAATGAAAATGCATATTCTTGGACATAACCCCGCCGTATGGGCTATTGTTTGTGTTGGCTTGCAAGGCGAGTTCTTCGATGGGAGGGAACCAAACCGTGAAGCTACCGCGGATGAGTTGAAGATGTTGCAATACAATGCTCAAGCTTGTGATATTCTCTTCAACGGATTGTGCCCCGAAGAATTCAACAAAATCAGCCGCCTTGAGAATGCAAAGGAAATTTGGGATACTTTGATTGATATGCACGAAGGTACTGACTCCGTCAAGGAATCCAAGTTGGATGTGCTCCAAAGTCAACTTGACAAGTTCAAGATGAAGGATGGTGAAGGTGTCGCTGAAATGTACTCTAGGCTTGCTGTCATCACAAATGAGATTGCCGGCTTAGGAAGTGAAGAGATGACCGATAGATTCATCATCAAGAAGATCCTAAGAGCCTTGGATGGGAAATATGATAGCGTGTGCACATTAATCCAAATGATGCCCAACTACAAAGATCTCAAGCCAACGGAAGTAATTGGAAGGATTGTTGCTCATGAGATGTCACTCAAGGATAAAGAGGAACTTCACAATAAATCAAGTGGTGCCTACAAAGCGTCATGTGAAGCCCCCACATCATCAAGTGAGAAACAAAACTTCAATGAAGAATTGAGCTTAATGGTGAAGAACTTCAACAAGTTCTACAAGAGTAGAAGCAAGGATAGAAGCTTCAAGTCAAGGTCCTACAATGACAAAAGATCTTCTAGTCAAGAGCGAAACTGCTATAATTGTGGAAGACCCGGACACTATTCCAATGAGTGTATGGCTCCCTACAAGAGAAGAGAAGATTCTCCAAAAAGAAGAAGCAAAGAATCTCCACCAAGAGAGAGAAGGAGTAGAGATGATCGTTATGAACGAAGATACTCACGGAGAAGCAAGGACTCAGAAAGGAAGGAAAAATCATCAAGGAGCTATACAAAACGAAGACATCAAGCTCATGTTGGTGAATGGGTATCCGGCTCCGACTCCGACACCCACTCCGAGAGAAGTTATCACTCCGACTCCAAAGATACTCAAGATGAAGGTGTTGCCGGTCTAGCACTTGTGTCAACCAACTCCTACGACATATTTGACTCCCCAAATGAAGGAATTGGAAGATGCTTCATGGCCAAAGGTCCTAAGGTAACACACCCCGAGTACATTGATTTTAATAGTGATGAAGATGACTTGTTAGGTGATGATGATTTGCTTGTTGACAACTCTAGTGATGAGTACTATGATGAAACATCAATTAATCATGCTAAAACGAATGACAATGATAAGGAGAAGATTGAGGCTCTAACTAAAGAACTAAACACTCTTAAGTTAGCTCATGAAACTATCTTCGAAGATCATCGAGAACTTTTAAGAGCTCATGAGAAATTACGCTTTGAAAAGCTCAATCTTGAGCAAGAGCATGAGTTCTTAAAGGCAATCAATGATGATCTCCGCAAGAAAAGTTCTTCTTACATTGCCAAGCATTTACTATTATCCACTTACATGCCTCAAGTCAAGACTAGTAACAAGAATAAGAAAGATTCTTCCTCTAGTAGTAACAATGATCGTGCTAAATCCAATATTGTTGCCTCTAGTAGTTCTCTTGATTCCACTAATGATTCTCTTAGCCAAGTTACACTTGAGCAAGAAAATAGCTTATTGAAGGGAATTATAGAGAAAGGTGTTTACAAGAGCCTTGCCGGAAGTAAGCAATTCGAGGAAATTGTGCGCAAGCAAGGAATGCACCGGAAGAATCAAGGTGTTGGTTTTGAACGAAAGTTCAATGCCAATGGAGTTGAATGGGAAGAAGATCAATACCCCAATACAAAGTTTGTTCCTCAACAAGAGAAGTATGACACTTCTTTCAAGGGGACACAAGCTCAAGATGATCTTCCACCACAAGACTACAAGCAAAAAGGCAAGGACAAGCTTCAAGAGGAGATTGATGCATTTGAAGAAGCTCCCAAGACCTTAGTCAAGTGGATTCCCAAGACTACTTCAAGTTCCACTACATCAAGTACGACTACAACTCCAAGGATTCCCATCAAGATGGTGTGGATCCAAAAGAAGAAGAACTAGAGAGTTCTTGAGGGTGACTCCGCCAACATACTTCACTCTTAACATTTTGGCAAGAATAAGTGCAATCAACTTCCACATATTGCACTAGTTCAAGGAGTCACAAACCCTCGTGTTGGTAAGACAAGGGACAAGGTAACCTAAAGTTTTCATGGACATCATCTTGTGTGTGCATCACTCTATGTCTATGGATATCCGTGTTTGTTCCTTGTGGGACTAACCCATGTAGGTATTGAAAGTGAAATTCACACAAATGGATAGCTCCAAGTGATCTACATCAACATTGAGCATCCACATCTTCAACATCTACATGAAGTCATCATCGACAAAACCCAAGGTTAGTTCATCCCTCTTAGGGGGGATATCACATCTAGGGGGAGCTTTACTCTAAGACTTGAGCTAAAGCAACTCTAAAGATGTGAATACAACAATGCTTTATATAAAAGTGGTAACCCCACTTGAGCTTAAACGATGAGTATGACCTATGATCAAGTGTTCTCACTTGACTCCTAAGTCAATATACTCATATATAGATGACCTAGTCATCGCAAATTGCTTGATAGATGCTAGAATTGGTTATGCATGCTTTGCCACATATTTCATTTGCCATCTTATTGTGTGAGCATGTTGGTTGCATATTTTACTCATTCGAGGACATCCACTTGTTGTTTTGATTGTTTGGCTTTCTTCTTTTGCCAAGTGGATGGACAAGAATGCCTAAGAACCTCCTCTAGCAATCTATGCTTTTCTCGTCTCAAACTCTATTCATGCTGCATCACAAAACTTGATCAAGTCAGATTCGAACCACTCTATGTGAGCAGCGCTCGGAGTCCCCGATTCGTCATAGACTTAAACTTCCAAAACCTCTTTATGAATCTCGGTCTGACCGATACTCCATTTTCGTTCCTACCGAGTTCATTAAGTTGATCTAGGTTTTCGATCTCGGTGCAACCGAGTTGAACTTTTCGGTCACACCGAGTTGCAATAACTGCACACAGTTTTGCATCTCGGTGCCACCGAGTTGTTCCACTCGGTCACACCGACAGGGTCGGGCTATATATAGTGACGGGCAAAATTTTGGACATTTCTCCGAAACCTCTTCGCCCGCGCGATAGCCTGCTCTGCCTTCGTGGTCTCCGGATCGTCTTCTCGTCGCCAGCAGCCTCCAGTCGCTGGTCTCCGCCGCCGTCAACGGATTTCTGCCCCGCCGTTGCCGCCGTAGCAAGTCTCCGCCGAACTAGGGTATGGACTCGATCTTTGTGCTATTCTCCACTCCGATTCCTAGCACATTGTGATCATTATGATTCTTGCCACGATTGAAACACTCCTATCTAGTCAATGATCTCGTAGAATAGGTTTAATTCGAAAATTTTAGGGTTAGGTTTCCGCCGAAACCATCTCGGACCCACCGAGTTGAAAAACTCGATCCCACCGATCTGGCTTTTGCCATTGCACAAGTGAAACTCGGTCTGACCGAGAATGACTTATCGGTGCGACCGATTTTGGAATTCTGTGAAACCCTAGCAGTCTCGCTGCCACCGAACTGTGACTCGGTCTGACCAAGTTCACCAGTTCTGGTGCCAAAACTGCTTCGGTGTCACCGAGTTTGAAAATCGGTAGATCCGAGATGCTTTCTGTGGAAAACTAAAACTAAGTTTTTGAATTAATCTTTTGCAAAAATCTCTGATTTTTGTGATGCTCATCCACTCTATCTTATCCATAATCTATTCACAGGGTCAGTAGTCAGTGTGCAACATGTCTGATCAAAGTGGCGACCAGAATGTGTCTGAGCAGCAAGTTGTGATGAGTGAGGGCACTAGCCCCTCAAGCTCTTCTGATGATGGCAGCAGGAGCACCCCCAGCAATCTGCCCAAGGCTGCCACACGTCAAAGGAAGAAGAGAATGTCTGATTCTGAGGATGAAGACTATGTGGCAGAGGAAGAGGCCACATCAAAGAGAGCTGAACCAGCTCAAGGAACCAAGCCAGGGCTGAAAATCAAAAGGCCAGAAGGCAGGCAGCCCATGTCAAAGGCTAGCGCTTCAACTATGAAACCTGCTCTCACTGAGCCCATTGCTGCTGAGGGCAAGAAAAGGAAAGAGAGGGTGAAAAAGACTGTAGCCAGAGTGCTTGGGAAGGCCTCCATCATGGTCGATGAGGAGGAAGAAGAAGAAGGGGTTGCTGCACCCGCACCCAAGGCAGCCAAATTCATGGGAGATGCTATAAGGTCAGGAACAGCTGCATCCAAGCCCAAGGAAGCACCTAAGGCTGCATCTAAGCCTAAGAGTGCACCCAAGAGGAACACACAAAGCATCCCAGCTGCAGAAAAGAACAAGGCCCCAATGCCTGAAGCTATCGAAGAAGAGGAAGAGAGTGTCCTTAGGAAGCTCAAGCCCAAGATCCCAGACCACAACGATGCTCATCCTGTGGCTGAGGATATGAAGCTCAGGAGGGACTCAGGGCTGAGGAAATGGAGAGAAGCAGATCCGTATGCTTCTAGGAGAAGGACTGCCGTGGATTACAGATTCCATACCAAGGAGCAACAAGATTTCTATGAGACCATTTTGCTTGACAAGAAGCCAATCGTTTGTGACATGAGATGGGTCGACTGGACCTACATCAAGGACAATGAAGAGAACTACCCCGGTGTATTTGACAGCTTTAGTGCATGTGGAGTTGCAGACTTTGTTGGGCAGAAGCTCACAAAGTGGAACGAGGAGCTGATCATGCAATTCTACTCCACGGCACACTTCTATCCGGATGGCAGGATCACATGGATGTCAGAGGGTACGAGGTACCAATCCACTATGGAAGAATGGGCAAAGTTGATCAATGCCCCAGAGGAGCAAGCTGATGACTTGGACATTTATGCCAAGAAAAATATGGATCACAACTCCATGTCCAACATGTACAAGGAGATCCCGAATGAAGCGCTTGACACGTTCAAGTTTGGCTCTGTGCACTATCTGCTCTCAGGATTGCCTACGATCAACTGGATCCTTAGGCACACCCTTCTGCCCAAATCTGGAGATCACAAGATGATCAGAGGTCACGCGATCAACTTGCTTCATGTATTTGACGTGCCTCAGAAATTCAAGGTCATGAGTCTCATTGTAGAAACAATCAAGAGGACAGCTGCAGACCAGAAGAGGAGTTGTGGGTATGCCCCACAGATTCAGGAGCTCATCAACTCCAAGATGGGCACGGGCGTGTATTTATTGGATAAGGAACACCTGCCCATCCGTCCAGATTTTGAGGATAACCAAGTGGTTATGACTGAAAATGAACCCTCATCTGCACATGCACAAGCTCAGAAGGAGAAGGCAAGGAAGGAAAAAGTTGCCAGGATGCCTACTCAAGCAGAGGCATCTGATTACTTCTTGAAGACCAAACAAGAGCAGCTCGGTTACCTGATAGCGTCCACCCTGTGTATTGAGCAACGACTTGCCACCCTGACTCAGAACCAGGTGAGCCTAGAGAGGACCATGGAACAGAGATTCTATGACATGTACATCAAGGTGACAGCCGTGGAGCAGCTTCAGGAGGACATGAATGAGAGGAGAGGCAGGACCACAACTGATGCTTTTGCCAGGGTGCCACGAGGTCCGAGGTCGTCTGCACTGCCAGTTGCTGACACCAGAGCCACAACGTCTACACCAGCTACAGCCTCCGTTCCACCAGCTCCAGCATCCACTTCAGCCTCGACTCCGACCACTTCTACTGAAGGCTTCGTCCTTGGCGTGCTCCGGACTCCACCACCACCTGAAGATCAAGCCTGAGCGTCGACTTAGCACTATGCATTTTCTAGGAACTTTTTGGTAACTTGTTGCCAAAGGGGGAGAAGATGTATAGATCATAGGCTTCGAGAGAGAGAGAGTGTTGCCTTTCTCTCTTGTTTTTATTTGGTGGTTTTTCGAACTTTGTTTGCTTGTGTGTGAGATACTACGTCCTTATGTTTGTGAGACATCGATGATCATGTGTTTGATCATAAGCTACACTTAATGTTTGTGTAATGCTTGCTTAAATATTATCATTCTATCTATCGTTTGTGATCATTCACTATTCTTGGTGATGAGTGCATGTATTTCAACCTTATCATTTTTGAGCGCTCCACCAAGATGTATGTGACATGGAAGAGTAACCCATGATTCTAACTCCATGTGCATTTGCAGTCCAAAGCAAATTTTAAATATGCACAAATTTAGGGGGAGCTCTTATTTGTCACATACTTCTCAAAGCAACGATATATTTCATGCCTATTATCATTTGTCGAAGCTTTGATCTATATGTTGTCATCAATTACCAAAAAGGGGGAGATTGAAAGTGCAACTATCCCTAGGTGGTTTTGGTAATTCATAACAACATATAGCTCATTGAGCTAATGCTATCTCACGATGATTATTTCAGGAAAGCTCAATGATTGGCATGGCATGGATGTGAAAGTGGAACCCTCAAAATGCTAAGGAAAAAGAATTGGCTCAAGCTCAAAAGTTCAAGACTCTTCATTTTATATTTTAGTGATCCAAGATCACATTGAGTCTTTAGGAAAAGCCAATACTATCAAGGAGGGATGAGGTGTTGCTTAATGAGCCTCTTGCTTTATGTGCTTAATGATATGCTCCAAAATCCTCAGCTACTTTTCCATATCCACAAATGACCTAAACCCTAAGCCAAACTCGGTCATACCGATTCTGTCAATCCGGCGCCACCGAGTTTCACTTGTCATTTGCCACTGCCAAACCCTAGCAATTTGGTCCTATCGATAAGGTTCTCGGTCTCACCGAGATGGGCTTGAAAACTCTCTGTTTCCCTTTCATAACTTTTCGGTCTCACCGAAAGAGCGAATCGGTCCCACCGAGAATGCAAGGTAAACTCCATGTTTCCTTCTTGTAACGTTTCGGTCTCACCGAAAGAGCAAGTCGGTCCCACCGAGTTTGCCTGACCAACTCTCTGGTTAGCTAATTGCCGAACTCGGTCTCACCGAGTTTGTGCAATCGGTCTCACCGAGATTACGTTATGCCCATACCCTAACCGAATCGGTCCTACCGAGTTGCATCTCAGTCCCACCGAAATTCCTAACGGACACTAGGTTTACTATTTCGGTCAAACCGAGTTTTCTGATTCGGTCCCACCGAGATTGGTAGATTGTGTGTAACGGTTGGATTTTGTGTGGAGGCTATATATACCCCTCCACCACCTCTTCATTCGAAGAGAGAGCCATCAGAACACATACATCATTCCTACTCATATGTTCTGAGAAAGAACCACCTACTCATGTGTTGAGACCAAGATATTCCATTCCTACCATATGAATCTTGATCTCTAGCCTTCCCCAAGTTGCTTTCCACTCAAATCTTCTTTCCACCAGATCCAAATCCTATGAGAGAGAGTTGAGTGTTGGTGAGACTATCATTTGAAGCACAAGAGCAAGGAGTTCATCATCAACACACCATTTGTTACTTCTTGGAGAGTGGTGTCTCCTAGATTGGCTAGGTGTCACTTGGGAGCCTCCGACAAGATTGTGGAGTTGAACCAAGGAGTTTGTAAGGGCAAGGAGATCGCCTACTTCGTGAAGATCTACCGCTAGTGAGGCAAGTCCTTCGTGGGCGATGGCTATGGTGGAATAGACAAGGTTGCTTCTTCGTGGACCCTTCGTGGGTGGAGCCCTCCGTGGACTCGCGCAAATGTTACCCTCCGTGGGTTGAAGTCTCCATCAACGTGGATGTAGGATAGCACCACCTATCCGAACCACGGGAAAACATCTGTGTCTCCAATTGCGTTTGAATCCTCCAAACCCTTACCTTTACATTCTTGCAAGTTGCATGCTTTACTTTCCGCTGCCAATAAACTCTTTGCATGCTTGCTTGAATTGTGTGATGATTGCTTGACTTGCTCTAAGATAGCTAAAATCTGCCAAGAACTAAAATTGGGAAAAGGCTAAGTTTTTAATTGGTCAAGTAGTCTAATCACCCCCCCCCCTCTAGACATACTTTCGATCCTACAACGTGAATGCAGCTGTCTCCAATGCATAACCCCAAAACGGTAGTGGTAAATCGGTAAGAGACATCATAGATTGCACCATGTCTAATAAAGTACGGTTACGATGTTCGGACACATCATTACGCTATGGTGTTCCAGGTGGCGTGAGTTGCGAAACTATTCCGCATTGTTTCAAATGAAGATCAAACTCGTAACTCAAATATTCTCCTCCACGATCAGATCGTAGAAATTTTATTTTCTTGCTACGATGATTTTCTAGTTCACTCTGAAATTATTTGAACTTTTCAAATGTTTCAGATTTATGTTTCATCAAGAAGATATACCCATATCTTACTCAAATCATCTGTGAAGGTCAGAAAATAACGATACCTGCCACGAGCCTCAACACTCATCGGACTGCATACATCAGTATGTATTATTTTCAACAAGTCTGTTGCTTGCTCCATTGTTCTGGAGAATGGAGTCTTAGTCATCATGCCCATGAGGCATGGTTCGCAAGCATCAACTGATTCATAATCAAGTGATTCCAAAAGCCCATCAGCATGGATTTTCTTCATGCGCTTTACACCAATATGACCTAAACGGTAGTGCCACAAATAAGTTGCACTATCATTATTAACTTTTCATCTTTTGGTTTCAATATTATGAATATGTGTATCACTACAATCGAGATTCACTAAACCATTTATATTGAGTGTATGACCATAGAAGGTTTTATTCATGTAAATAGAATAACAATTATTCTTTGACTTAAATGAATAACCGTATTGTAATAAACATGATCAAATAATATTCATGCTCAACGCAAACACCTAATAATATTTATTTAGGTTTAACACTAATCCCGAAAGTATAGGGAGTGTGTGATGATGATCATATCAATCCTAGAACCACTTCCAACACACATCGTCACTTCACCCTTAACTAGTCTATGTTCATGCTGCAACTCCCGTTTCGAGTTACTACTCTTTAGTGACTGAACCAGTATCAAAATACCGAGGGGTTGCCATGAACACTAGTAAAGTACACATCAATAACATGTATATCAAATATACCTTTGTTCACTTTGACATCCTTCTTATCCACCAAGTATCTAGGGTAGTTCCACTTCCAGTGATCATTTCCTTTGCAGTAGAAGCACTCGGTTTCAGGCTTGGGTCTAGCTTTAGGCTTCTTCATGGGAGTGGCAACTTGCTTGCCATTCTTCTTGAAGTTCCTTTCCTTTCCTTTGCCCTTTTACTTGAAATTAGTGGTCTTGTCAACCATCAACACTTGATGTTTTTCTTGATTTCTACCTTCGTCGATTTTAGCATCACGAAGAGCTTGGGAATTGTTTCCTTTATCCCTTGCATATTATAGTTCATCACGAAGTTCTAGTAACTTGGTGATAGTGACTAGATAACTCTATCAATCACTATCTTATCTGGAAGATTAACTCCCACTTGATTCAAGTGATTGTAGTACTCAGACATTCTAAGCACATGCTCACTAGCTGAGCTATTCTCCTCCATTTTGTATGCAAAGTACTTGTCAGAGGTCTCATACCTCTTGACTCGGGCATGAGTCTGAAATACCAATTTCAACTCTTGTAATATGTTATATGCTCTGTGGAGTTCAAAACATTTTTGAAGTCCCGGTTCTAAGCCGTAAAGCATGGTGCACTAGACTATCAAGTAGTCATCATACCGAGCTTTGTCAAATGTTCATAACGTGTGAATATGCTCCTGCAATAGGTCTGTCACCTAGTGGTGCATCAAGGAAATAATTTTTCTATGCAGCAATGAGGATAATTCTCAGATCACGGATCCAATCCGCATCATTGCTACTAACATCTTTCATTTAGTTTTACTCTAGGAACATATCAAAAATAAACGGGGAGCTACATCGCGAGCTATTGATCTACAACATAGATATGCAAATACTATCAGGACTAAGTTCATGATAAATTTAAGTTCAGTTAATCATATTACTTAAGAACTCCCACTTAGATAGACATCCCTCTAATCATCTAAGTGATCACGTGATCCATATCAACTAAACCATGTCCGATCATCACGTGAGATGGAATAGTTTTCAATGGTGAACATCACTATGTTGATCATATCTACTATATGATTCACGCTCGACCTTTCGGTCTTAGTGTTCCGAGGCCATATCTGCATATGCTAGGATCGTCAAGTTTAACCCGAGTATTTCTGCATGTGCAAAAATGGCTGGCACCCGTTGTATGTGAATGTAGAGCTTATCACACCCTATCATCAGGTGGTGTCTCGGCACGACGAACTTTGGCAACGGTGCATACTCAGGGAGAACACTTGTACCTTGAAATTTAGTGAGAGATCATCATATATTGCTACCGCCAAACTAAGAAAAATAAGATGCTTAAAGGATAAACATCACATGCAATCAATATAAGTGATATGATATGGCCATCATCATCTTGTGCCTGTGATCTCCATCTCCAAAGCACCGTCATGATCACCATCATCACCGGCGCGGCAGCTTGATCTCCATCGTAGCATCGTTGTCGTCTCACCAACTGTTGCTTCTACGACTATCGCTACCGCTTAGTGATAAAGTAAAGCAATTACAGGTCTATTGCATTGCATACAATAAAGCGACAACCATATGGCTCCTACCAGTTGCCAATAACTTCGTTACAAAATATGGTCATCTCATACAATAAAATATAGCATCATGCCTTGACCATATCACATCACAACATGCCTTGCAAAAACAAGTTAGACGTCCTCTACTTTGCTGTTGCAAGTTTTATGTGGCTGCTACGGGCTGAGCAAGAACCGTTCTTACCTACGCATCAAAACCACAACGATATTTCTTCAAGTTAGTGTTGTTTTAACCTTCAACAAGGACCGGGCGTAGTCACACTCGGTTCAACTAAAGTTGGAGGAACTGACACCCGCCAACCACATGTGTGCAAAGCACGTCGGTAGAACCAGTCTCGTGTAAGCGTACGCGTAATGTTGGTCCGGGCCGCTTCATCCAACAATACCGCCGAACCAAAGTATGACATGCTGGTAAGCAGTATGACTTGTATCGCCCATAACTCACTTGTGTTCTACTCGTGCATATAACATCTACGCATAAACCTGGCTCAGATGCCACTGTTGGGGAACGTAGCAATTTCAAAAAAAATCCTACGCACACGCAAGATCATGGTGATGCATAGCAACGAGAGGGGAGAGTATTTCTACGTACCCTCGTAGACCGAAAGCGGAAGCGTTTATCAATGCGGTTGAAGTAGTCGTACACCTTCATGATCCGTCCCGATCAAGTACCGAACATACAACACCTCCGCGTTCAGCACACGTTCAGCTCGATGGCGTCCTCGCCTTCTTGATCCAACAAGAGGGGCGAAGTAGTAGATGAGTTTCGGCAGCACGACGGCGTGGTGACGGTGTTGGTGAAGAACAATCTCCGCAGGGCTTCGCCTAAGCACTACAGAAACTATTACGGAGGATAAACTAGAGGGGACGGGGTTGCCGGCACACGGCTTGCTGTTTCTTGATCTGTCTTGGGTGCTAGCCCTACCCCTCTATTTATATGTTGAGCCTTGGGGTCGAAACTTGGAGTAAAAGCCTCCACAAAGTCGGTTTCACCCGAAAGGCAAGAGTCCTTCTCGGACTCCTGGGCAAGACGCCAGGGTTCCCGGCGTTTGGCCCCTGGACTCCGCGAAACTTCCTTTTGCGGTTTCCAAAAACCTTGTGGGTTGCATAAATAAACAGGAGGTAACTCAATATCATACCCACGTATGGGTATATCAAGAAAATTAGCTATACGGGTTGCATAAATTCCACCAAAGAAATCTCCATTAAATCTATTATTATGCAACCTACGTGCAACAATGGCTCCCAAATTATAATGTTTATCTCCTAAAACAGCGCTTCTGAGAACGCTGAGATCAGGCACACACATGTGACATGCTTCATCTTTACCATTAATGTATCTACTTATGAAGAGAGCAAAATAATGTATAGCAGGAAAACAAATGCTCCATATGGTAGCTTGTGTTATGTCTCTAGATTCCCCCACAGTTATACTAGCAAGAAAATCTCTAAACTCAGATTTTTGAGGCTCACTAGTGCTGCTCCATTGTGGAAGTTTGCAAGCAGTATTAAAATCCTCTAAGTCCATAGTATAAGAATTTTCATAAAGATCAAATAGGACAGTTTGAGAATTACATGATGATGAAAATTCAAACCTTCACACAAAGGAATCAGTGAGATAGTGGTATTGGCAGCACTTATCTTCCTCGAAGCTCTCAAGATCGGCATTACGCACATATGTGTTAAATTCGTCCTTGATTCCTGCTCGATCCATAAAGTCCTCTTAAGGCCATTCACAAGCCCACACCTGAGCTTCCCTCGGTGGTTCATCATCGGCATCGCGTATTGCGAGCCTGGGTCCTTCTTCCATGAAGGACCACCTTGGTACATTTTCCTAAACATATTTCTTCCTCCGAAAAATTTCTGAAATTTTAGTAACTTCAAAATAAAAGTAAACCAAACTTAACAAAATTGATAGCAACTACTCCCACAAGTGCCTAGAGACTATATCATGCATCAAAACTACTTTTGACCATATAAATTTGACATGCAAGCTCAAGAACAGGGTCACCTAAGCAGCAAAAATATGCAATGAATAAAGCAATAGAAAAAAACTAATTGGACCATTGGAGGAGTCACATACCAAGGAACAATCCCCCAAAGCAGTTTTGTGAGAGGTGCTTTGAGCAAGGAGATCGAAAATGGCAGCAATATGAGCTTGGACTCGGGTTTGAGTTGGTTAGTGGTGTTGTGGGAGGAAGAAGGAATGTGTGGTAGCTGGAATAAGTGGAGGGGAGCCACCGTGGGCCCATGAAGCAGGGGGGCGCGCCCAGGGGGTAGGGAGCGCCCTCCACCCTCGTTGCCAGGTGCTTGCTCCCCCAGCTGTGTTTTCACTGCCAGATATTCTCAAATATTCCAGAAAAAACATATTTAAATTTCAGGGCATTTGGAGAACTTTTAGTTTTGGGGTATTTTTATTGCATGGATAATTCAGAAAACAGACAGGAAAATACTATTTTTTTTAATTAATATAAATAACAGAAAGTAAAAAGAGGGTACAGAGAGTTGTGTTTTCTAAATTCATCCATCTCATGCTCATCAAAAGGAATCCACTAACAAGGTTGATCAGGTCTTGTTAACAAACTCATTCCGAATAACATGGAACTGGAGAATTTTCGAATAACACTAGGTTACCTCAACGGGGATATGCATGATGTCTACTACACAACCTTCTTCTTGTAGACGTTGTTGGGCCTCCAAGTGCAGAGGTTTGTAGGACAGTAGCAAATTTCCCTCAAGTGGATGACCTAAGGTTTATCAATCCGTAGGAGGCGTAGGATGAAGATGGTCTCTCTCAAGCAACCCTGCAACCAAATAACAAAGAGTCTCTTGTGTCCCCAACACACCCAATACAATGGTAAATTGTATAGGTGCACTAGTTCGGCAAAGAGATGGTGATACAAGTGGTATATGGATGGTAGATAAAGGTTTTTGTAATCTGAAAATATAAAAGCAGCAAGGTAACTAATGATAAAAGTGAGCACAAACGGTATTGCAATGCTAGGAAACAAGGCCTATGGTTCATACTTCCACTAGTGCAAGTTCTCTCAACAATAATAACATAATTGGATCATATAACTATCCCTCAACATGCAACAAAGAGTCACTCCAAAGTCACTAATAGCGGAGAACAAACGAAGAGATTATGGTAGGGTACGAAACTACCTTAAAGTTATTCTTTCCAATCAATCCATTGGGCTATTCCTATAAGTGTCACAAACAGCCCTAGAGTTCGTACTAGAATAACACCTTAAGACACAAATCAACCAAAACCCTAATGTCACCTAGATACTCCAATGTCACCTTAAGTATCTGTGGGTATGATTATACGATATGCATCACACAATCTCAGATTCATCTATTCAACCAACAGATAGAACCTCAAAGAGTGCCCCAAAGTTTCTACCAGAGAGTCAAGACGAAAACGTGTCCCAACCCCTATGCATAGATTCCCAAGGTCACGAAACCCGCAAGTTGATCACCAAAACATACATCAAGTGGATCATAGAATACCCCATTGTCACCACAGGTATCCCACGCAAGACATACGTCAAGTGTTCTCAAATCCTTAAAGACTCAATCCGATAAGATAACTTCAAAGGGAAAACTCAATCCATTACAAGAGAGTAGAGGGGGAGAAACATCATAAGATCCAACTATAATAGCAAAGCTCGCGATACATCAAGATCGTATCACCTCAAGAACACGAGAGAGAGACAACGAGAGAGAGAGAGAGAGAGAGAGAGAGAGATCAAACACATAGCTACTGGTACATACCCTCAGCCCCGAGGGAGAACTACTCCCTCCTCGTCATGGAGAGCACCGGGATGATGAAGATGGCCACCGGAGAAGGATTGCCCCCTCCGGCAGGGTGCCGGAACGGGTCTTGATTGGTTTTCGGTGGCTACGGAGGCTTCTGGCGGCGGAACTCCCGATCTATTGTGCTCCTCGAACTTTTTAGGGTATATGGGTATATATGGGAGGAAGAAGTACGTCGGTGGACCTCCGGGTTGTCCACAAGGCAGGGGGGCGCGCCCAGGGGGTGGGCGCGCCCCCCACCCTCGTGGGCAGCCCGAGACTCTCCTGGTCCAACTCTGATACTCCGTGGGCTTCTTCTGGTTCAAAAATAAGTTCCATTAAGTTTCAGGTCAATTGGACTCCGTTTGATTTTCCTTTTCTGCAATACTCTAAAACAAGGAAAAACAGAAACTGGCACTGGGCTCTAGGTTAATAGGTTAGTCCCAAAAATCATATAAAATAGCATATAAATGCATATAAAACATCCAAGGTTGATAATATAATAGCATGGAACAATCAAAAATTATAGATACGTTGGAGACATATCAGCATCCCCAAGCTTAATTCTTGCTCGTCCTCGAGTAGGTAAATGATAAAAAACAGAATTTTTGATGTGGAATGCTACCTAACATATTTATCCATGTAGTTCTCTTAATTGTGGCAATGATATTCAGATCCATAAGATTCAAGACAAAAGTTTAATATTGACATAAAAATAATAATACTTCAAGCATACTAACAAAGCAATCATGTCTTCTCAAAATAACATGGCCAAAGAAAGTTATCCCTACAAAATCATATAGTCTGGCTATGCTCCATCTTCACCACACAACGTATTTAAATCATGCACAACCCCAATGACAAGCCAAGCAATTGTTTCATACTTTTGATATTCTCAAACTTTTTCAATCTTCACACAATATATGAGCGTGAGCCATGGATATAGCACTATAGGTGGAATAGAATGGTGGTTGTGGAGATGACAAAAAAGGAGAAGATAGTCTCACATCAAATAGGCGTATCAACGGGCTATGGAGATGCCCATTAATAGATATCAATGTGAGTGAGTAGGGATTGCCATGCAACAGGTGCACTAGAGCTATAAATATATGAAAGCTCAAGAAAAGAAACTAAGTGGGTGTGCATCCAACTTGCTTGCTCACGAAGACCTAGGGCACTTGAGGAAGCCCATCATTGGAATATACAAGCCAAGTTCTATAATGAAAGATTGCCACTAGTATATGAAAGTGACAACATAGGAGACTCTCTATCATGAAGATCATGGTGCTACTTTGAAGCACAAGTGTGGTAAAAGGATAGTAGCATTGCCCCTTCTCTCTTTTTCTCTCATTTTTTATTTTTTTATTTGGGCCTTCTCTTTTTTATGGCCTCTTTTTTTTTATTTGGGCTTCTTTGGCCGCTTTTTTTCGTTCGGAGTCTCATCCCGACTTGTGGGGGAATCATAGTCTCCAGCATCCTTTCCTCACTGGGACAATGCTCTAATAATGATGATGATCACACTTTTATTTACTTACAACTCAAGAATTACAACTCAATACTTAGAACAAGATGTGACTCTATATGAATGCCTCCGGCGGTGTACCGGGATGTGCAATGACTCATGAGTGATATGTATGAAAGAATTATGAATGGTGGATTTGCCACAAATACGATGTCAACTACATGATCATGCAAAGCAATATGACAATGATGGAGCGTGTCATAATAAACGGAACGGTGGAAAGTTGCATGGAAATATATCTCGGAATGGCTATGAAAATGCCATAATAGGTAGGTATGGTGGCTGTTTTGAGGAAGGTATATGGTGGGTATCTGATACCGGCGAAAGGTGCGCGGAATTAGAGAGGCTAGCAATGGTGAAAGGGTGAGACTGCGTATAATCCATGGACTCAACATTAGTCATAAAAAAACTCACATACTTATTGCAAAAATCTATTAGTTATCGAAGCAAAGTACTACGTGCATGCTCCTACGGGGGTAGATTGGTAGGAAAAGACCATCGCTCATCCCCGACCACCACTCATAAGGAGGACAATCGATAAATACATCATGCTCCGACTTCTTAACATAACGGTTCACCATACGTGCATGCTACGGGAATCACAAACTTGAACACAAGTATTTCTCAAATTCACAACTACTCAACTAGCATGACTTTAATATCACCATCTTCATATCTCAAAACAATCATCAAGTATCAAACTTCTCATAGTATTCAATGCACTTTATATGAAAGTTTTTATTATATCCCTCTTGGATGCCCATCATATTAGGACTAAATTCGTAACCAAAGCAAATTACCATGTTGTTTAGGACTCTCAAAATAATATAAGTGAAGCATGATAGTTCAACAATTTCTATAAAATAAAACCACTTACGTGCTCTGAAAAGATATAAGTGAAGCACTAGAGCAACAACAAACTACTCCGAAAGATATAAGTGAAGATCAATGAGTAGTCGAATAATCATGCAACTATATGAAGACTCTCTAACATTTAAGAATTTCAGATCTTGGTATTTTATTCAAACAGCAAGCAAAACAAAAGTAAATAAAATGACGCTCCAAGCAAAACAAATATCATGTGGCGAATAAAAATATTGCTCCAAGTAAAGTTACCGATGAACGAAGACGAAAGAGGGGATGCCTTCTGAGCATCCCCAAGCTTAGGCTTTTGGTTGTTCTTGAATATTACCTTGGGGTGCCTTGGGCATCCCCAAGCTTAGGCTCTTGCCACTCCTTATTCTATAGTCCATCGAATCTTTACCCAAAACTTGAAAACTTCACAACACAAAACTTAACAGAAAACTCGTAAGCTCTGTTAGCGAAAGAAAACAAAACACCACTTCAAGGTACTGTAATGAACTCATTCTTTATTTATATTGGTGTTAAACCTACTGTATTCCAACTTCTCTATGGTTCATACCCTCCGATACTACTCATAGATTCATCAAAATAAGCAAACAACACATATAAAACAGAATCTGTCAAAAACAGAACAGTCTGTAGTAATCTGGATCAAACGTATACTTCTGGAACTCATAAAATTCTCAAATAAATTTCTAGATGTGAGGTATTTATCTATTAATCATCTGAAAAAGAATTAACTAAAAAGAACTCTCCAATAAAAAGTGGCAGCAATTCTCATGAGCGCTAAAGTTTTTGTTTTTTACAGCAAGATCAACAAGACTTTCCCCAAGTCTTCCCAACGGTTCTACTTGGCACAAACACTAATTAAAACATAAAAACTCAATCATAACAGAGGCTAGATAAATTATTTATTATTAAACAGTTGCAAAAGTCAAGGAACAAAAATAAAGTTGGGTTGCCTCCCAACAAGCGCTATCGTTTAACGCCCCTAGCTAGGCATGATGATTTCAACGATGCTCACATAAAAGATAAGAATTGTAACATAAAGAGAGCATCATGAAGAATATGACTAGCACTTTTAAGACTAAACCAATTCCTATGCATAGGGTTTTTGTGAGCAAACAACTTATGAGAACAATAATCAACTAGCATAGGAGTGCAAAACAAGCATAACTTCAAAACTTTAAGCACATAGAGAGGAAACTTGGTATTATTGCAATTCCTACAAGCATATGTTCCTCCCTCATAATAATTTTCAGTAGCATCATGAATGAATTCAACAATATAACCAGCACCTAAAGCATTCTTCTCATGATCTACAAGCATAGAAATTTTATTACTCTCCACACAAGCAAAATTCTTCTCGTGAATAATAGTGGGAGCAAACTCAACAAAAATAATTATCATGTGAGGCATAATCCAATTGAAAACTAAAATCATGATGACAAGTTTCATGGATATCATTATTCTTTATAGCATACAAGTCATCACAATAATCATCATAGATAGCAACTTTGTTCTCATAATCAATTGGAACCTCTTCCGGAATAGTGGATTCATCACAAAATAAAATCATGACCTCTCCAAATCCACTTTCATCTATATAATCATCATAGATAGGAGGCATGCTTTCATCATAATAAATTTGCTCATCAAAACTTGGGGGACAAAAAATATCATCTTCATCAAACTTAGCATCCCCAAGCTTGTGGCTTTGCATATCATTAGCATCATGGATATTCAAGGAATTCATACTAACAACATTGCAATCATGCTCATCATTCAAATATTTAGTGCCAAACATTCTAATGCATTCTTCTTCTAGCACTTGAGCACAATTATCGGAATCCTTATTTTCATGAAAGATATTAAAAAGATGAAGCATATGAGGTACCCTCAATTCCATTTTTTGTAATTTTCTTTTATAGACTAAACTAGTGACAAAAAAAGAAACTAAAAGACTCGATTGCAAGATCTAAAGATATACCTTCAAGTGCTAACCTCCCCGGCAACGGCGCCAGAAAAGAGCTTAGTTGACGGGGTGTTAATGCCGCTTTCCTCGCCTCCCCGACAACGGCGCCAGAAAAGAGCTTGATGTCTACTACACAACCTTCTTCTTGTAGACGTTGTTGGGCCTCCAAGTGCAGAGGTTTGTAGGGAAGTAGCAAATTTCCCTCAAGTGAATGACCTAAGGTTTATCAATCCGTAGGAGGCGTAGGATAAAGATGGTCTCTCTCAAGCAACCCTGCAACCAAATAACAAAGAGTCTCTTGTGTCCCCAACACACCCAATATAATGGTAAATTGTATAGGTGCACTAGTTCGGCGAAGAGATGGTGATACAAGTGGTATATGGATAGTAGATAAATGTTTTTGTAATCTGAAAATATAAAAATAGCAAGGTAACTAATGGTAAAAGTGAGCACAAACGGTATTGCAATACTAGGAAACAAGACCTAGGGTTCATACTTTCACTAGTGCAAGTTCTCTCAACAATAATAACATAATTGGATCATATAACTATCCCTCAACATGCAACAAAGAGTGTAACGCCTGGATAGTTAAGCTACAGTAAACCTCTGCTCACGATGCCACGTCACCATAGTTACTGTTGACAAACTCGCATTGATTCAAACACTCTGTTCAAATTCAAATTTAAAATAAAGTCAAATAAATTATTTCTTCAAACTATAAAACTTGAATGTTCAAAATTTAGTATATTTTCCCCTGATCATTTGTTAGATCAATCCAACATCATTTGGCTCTCTAATTAATCTCTAGCAAATTATAAAGTGGTCCAACTCAGACAAACATTACCATTTCAAAATAAACAAATGTTTATGTACTTCCAATTAACTTGAAACTTCTTGGGCCTCTCTAAAATATCATGCTTGATTTATGTGACAAGTGGTGCAATCAATAAAATTCATTTGGTATTACATTAAAATGCAAAACATTGGAGAAAATACAAAACAGTAAATAAAATAAACTATAAAGAGAAAGGCCTAACTACTACTATGCACTTGTAGCTCATTGCTACAGTGCATAGCCCAGCCCACCTGAGCCATCTCCTTCCTCCCTGTACAGAGGCTTGGCGTGGCAGAAATCCACGGTGCCCGGTCCGCCGATGCTCGACGTCTGGCGCTACAGGGATGCCAGGACGAGCTTAAGACCACCCCAACCGGTGAAAATTCAAAAAAAAAAAAAAGACCACCCCAACCCCCAGGACAAACCCTAGCCCTCAGTTATCCCCTCGCTTGTCCTCTCCCTCTCTGTTTCTCTTCCTCCCGAACTGCCGTTGACGCACCGTCACCATCCTCGTGGCCACTGGCCTCACCGGCGACCGGGAGCTTGTCCACGGACTTCCTCGTCGTCGACTCCGTCACCCTCGTGCATCCGCACGACCGGAGCTACACCGTGCGCTCGGGATCGAGCTAGTTATCCGCCACGGCCGTCGCATCTCGCCATTGAGCTCGACACACCCGGTCACCCCGCGCTCTCTAATCACGTCCACAAGCTCCGTGGTGAGCTCCTCTGTCGAACCCCTCCTTTTCCACTTCGGCTCGTCGCCGTTTGCCGTCGTCCCCGAGCTCGTGCATATATGTGTGTGCGTGTTGCTGTTGTCTGCGCTGTTGTCGCTGCTCCTGGTCGTGCCCGCGCAGCCCCGTGCCTGCCGCTACCGCTGGCCGCCGCTCGCGCCTACCGCCTGTGCTGTCCCGTGCTGCTGCCGCCCTGGCCTCGTGCCATGCCGGAGCCCGCCTCTGCGAGACGGCGCACCGCCCATTCGCGCAGCCCGACACCCGCGCATGGCCTCACCGTTGCTCGCCCGACTCCGCCACCGCTGCTCCTCTTGCCCCCTACTCACGCTGCTGCTCCTCCTTGCGTTGCTGATCTGCTTCGCTTTGCTGCTGCTCTGTTTACTGCTGCCACTTGCTGCTGCGGCCGGCTGCTGCTGATGCTTGGGCATGGCGTGTGTGTGCACAGCGTGCATAACTGGATGTGCCTCTGGCCGGCCATTTGTAGTTGTGAGATGTGTGTGTGTGCAGCGTGTGTGTGTGGCCGGCTGCATCTCTAGATGTGACCGGCCCTATTTAGGTTAGTAGCTAATGAGCAGTTAGACTAATTAGTACTCCCTCCGTTTCATAATGTAAGACGCCTTTTGACTTAGTGTAGTGTCAAAAAAAGTCTTACATTATAGTACGGAGGAAATACTACTTTGGATACTTGCTAGCCTATGACATGTGGCCCCCTATGTTCATTTAACCCCTCCATTTTAGTGTATCCATCAATTAAATTGTGTGTCAGTGACATGTGGGCCACATCCTCCCTTTTGACTAGTCAGTTTGACTTGGTCAAATTTGAATTAGATTAACTAAAAATATTCCAGAAATTATAGAAAATACTATAAACTTTGAGAGATCATATTAAATAATCCGTAAGTCAGATGAAAAAGTTTTATACATGAAAGTTGCTCAGAACGACGAGACGAATTCGAATACGCAGCCCGTTCGTCCGCCACACATCCCTAGCATAGCGAACACGCAAATTTCCCCCTCCGGTCCGATTGTCCGAAAACGCGAAACACCGAGAATACTTTCTCAGATGTTTCTCCCCTTTGTCGGTAGCACCTAGTACTGCGTTAGGTCACCCTAACACCGCGTCTTGCCATGTTATGCTTTGTGATGCTTTGATTGCTCTGTTATTTATTGTGTTCCCCTCCGTTACTTCTTTCCGGTAGACCCGAGACCGCGGTTGAACATGTGATCGACTACTTCACCTTCGAGGGCCCGTTTCTGTCTGCAGAGCAACCAGGCAAGCCCCCCCCCTTTTGATCACCAGATATCGCCTACTCTTCTCTCTACTTCTTGCATTAGAGTAGTGTAGCATGTTACTGCTTTCCGTTAATCCTATCCTGATGCATAGCCTGTCCTTGCTACTACTGTTGATACCTTTACCTGCAATCCTAATGCTTAGTATAGGATGCTAGTTTATCATCAGTGGACCTACATTCTTGTTCGTCTTCCATGCTATACTATCGTGTCGTGATCACTCGGGAGGTGATCACGGGTATATACTATATACTTATACATGATACATGTGGTGACTAAAGTCGGGTCGGCTCGTAGAGTACCCGCGAGTGATTCACGGATTGGGGGCTGAAAGGACCTTTGTCCCGATGGCCCTCTGGGTGGATCTTTGTGGCGAAGCGACATGGTAGGTTGAGACCACCCAGGTGAGAGGTGGGCCTGGCCCTAGTCGGCGTTCGCGGTTACTTCAAAATAACACACTTAACGACATCTGGGTATTTGATCTGAGTCTGCCTACTGGCCTATACGCACTAACCAACTACGCGGGGACAGTTATGGGCACTCGACGTCGTGGTATCAGCCGAAGCCTTCGTGACGTCAGCGACTGAGCGGCGCGCGCCGGGTTGGACCGCGTAATGCAACTTCCTTTGTAATGGAGGTTGCTAGGTCTGCTCTCCGGCCGCCCTCGCTACGTGCAGGTGTGCAATGGGCGATGGGCCCAGACCCCTGCGCCATAGGATTTAGACCGGTGTGCTGACCTCTCTGTTGTGCCTAGGTAGGGCTGCGACGTGTTGATCTTCCAAGGCCGGACATGACCCAGAAAAATGTGTCCGGACAAAGGGGATCGAGCTTGTTGGGAAATGTGGTGCACCCCTGCAGGGAAGTTTATCTATTCGAATAGCCGTGATCTTCGGTAACAGGACGACTTGGAGTTGTACCTTGACCTTATGACAACTAGAACCGGATACTTAATAAAATACACCCTTCCAAGTGCCAGATACAACCGGTGATCGCTCTCTCACAGGGCGACGAGGGGAGGATCATCGGTTAGGATTATGCTATGCGATGTTACTTGGTGAACTTACCATCTGCTCTCTTCCACATGCTGCGAGATGGAGGTGGCCAGAAGCGTAGTCTTCGATAGGACTAGCTATCCCCCTCTTATTCCAGCATTCTGCAGTTCAGTCCACATATACTACCCTTATTCCATTTGATACCAATGCATACACATGTCGTGTAGCTCCTTGCTTGCGAGTACTTTGGATGACTACTCACGGTTTCTTTGCTCCCCCTTTTCCCCTTTCTATACCCGATTGCTGTGGCCAGATGATGGAGCCCAGGAGCCAGACGCCACTGTTGACGATGACTACTACTACTACTACACTGGAGGTGCCTACTACTACGTGCAGGCCGCTAACGACAACCAGGAGTAGTTTAGGAGGATCCCAGGCAGGAGGCCTGTACCTCTTTCGATCTGTATTCCAGTTTGTGCTAGCCTTCTTAAGGCAAACTTGTTTAACTTATGTCTGTACTCAGATATTGTTACTTCCGCTAACTCATCTATGATCGAGCTCTTGTATTCGAGCCTTCGAGGCCCCTGGCTTGTAATATGTTGCTTCAATGACTTATTTTATTTGTAGAGTTGTGTTGTGATATCTCCCCGTGAGTCCCTGATCTTGATCGTCCATGTTTGCGTGTATGATTAGTGTACGATTGAATCGGGGGCGTCACAAGTTGGTATCAGAGCCGACTGCCTGTAGGAATCCCCCATCCAGACTCCTTGGCCGAAGTCGAGTCTAGTCGATGACAACTGTTTTACTAACATGGTTGTGCGGCCCATGGGCCCACGTCGCCATTGGGTGGTATTAGGATCTTTTATTCCTCGATCGTTACTCTGGGTCTCTGATATTTCTTCTATTCGGGTTAAATGATTTTACTAACTCTGACCCTAGGTTCTCGTAACTACTTCCTCCCGGAGAGCCCCTTATTACAGATGATCGCTTGTTGCGCCAGAAGAGATTCCGAAGATACTCTTCGATGTTTTCCCGAGACCCTTGTGCCCTTTTCCATTGCAATCTCTACCACCGATAAATCGTTATGGATAACTACCTTCATTTGTCGTTCGTACCTTCATCCCCAATTGCTCTTGTTAGTACAAGAATTCCCTGAAACATTCCAATATCCCGAGAATCCATTATGCATGCTGCCTTGCAGCTCCATTTTCACTTTAATCCATCTACGGATAATTCCTCACACTCATCGAGGATTTGTTCATGCCTAGTTGATCATGTGATCCACAAGATACTTTGAAATACTATCCGGTCTGCCGATAATCCATTGTCAACTATTGCTCTGAAAATACTTGTCTGCTTGCATTATGGTTACTTTCCATATGTCTAGCAATATTCACGAGCATCCTTTGTCACCGTCATTTTGAGTCTTTGATCCAATATGTTTGCGAATGCTCGCAATCATCAGTCCAACCCAGAATTCATCCTTCCGGCTCAGACGTCATTTTTAACATGAGCTGGATCTCGACCAATCAAATTTTGCCATCGATTGTACCCCTAAGGCTATTTAACTTTTCCATCCCTAATCATAGCATTGCTTCTGATCCCTTGTATTGGAATTGATAATTCCTTTGCATTTGAACTTTGAGTTAGTCAGTTGTTTCTATAATCTGATCTCCTTGCATTCTTTCCCCCTCTGGTTGGGTACCGATGCTCACATTAGATCCCTTGTGGACCATTGGATCCTTTGTTGTATTTTATCCGACAACGTCCTTCATATTCAATCACTTTGGAAGTTCTTTCCCTGATACATGATGCCATTGGTAAATCCTATTCCTTGATTTGGCCAACTATGCTCTGCTTTCAAGCTGGTGATATTTAGTATTGAAGCTTGTGGTATATGTTTTCGTGATGCCTCGATGGGTTGAACCTATGCCTTCCTTAATATGTGTGAACTCGAAAGTTTTCACGATCATACTCTTCTGGTAATTTGCTAGATAAAATTTCAACACTACAACCTCTTAGAAACTGAGAAGTGGATGAAAGGTTATGCATTGGGGAAGTGGGAGTCGACCTTGAACTTTGTGTTCATGCCCATGGACACGATGTAGATCCTATCATGGAAGCTTCTTGCAAGAATATTTAATCATTCGAATAATTCTTCCGGTGTAGTCAATTGGATCCCTTGTAGTTATGGTTTCGACCATGCTAACCTTATTCAATACATCTGAAAGGAAACCATTCCATTGCCTCGTCTATTATGACAAGATTAAAGTATCTGCTATTGCAAGTCAACACTCTAGTTCAGTTTCTATTCTGATCTACCTTCGAGTATTACCCTCTGGTATCTCGAGAATACCACAGAACTACATAACTTCTTATGAGTTCTTCGTCAAGTACTACATTCTCATTGATTCCAATTTTTCCTGGATTTTGAGTGGTTAGTCACTCGAGTACCCCGATAACTGAATCGAGTCCGCACTACAGTTCAACAACTCTTAGTAATCTTCCTTACTGACGAGTTTGTACCCGATCACGTCATTCCTAGCCTATTTGGCCATATCACTATCATGATGATTTTAATTGTGTTACCTGGTCCTTATTCCCGGAGCACAACATTCGACGATGAGCTAAGCTTCCGTCGATTTTCGTCGTCATATCATTTCTCCTTGAACAACAAACTTGATTTCGAGTTTGTGTCCTACCTGTGGTTCCAATAACCTTTCGCTTCATCATTCGTTTGACTTGATGTCATTGTCGATCGATTACATTTTTGTGAAATCTCTCAACAATTGTGTCGTGATCATCATCAACATTTTGAGCTCTTCCAGGATATCAATTAAATTCATGATGGGAAATACCATCCTTGCCCCTTGATGATTGTGTTATCATCGACCACTTTATTGCCTTCCCTTCAACACAAACTTGTTCGTGTTACGTGTTATACCTTGAGATCCTTGCTATCCAGCATTTGTTCTTTACCTTGGAGTATTAGCATCTTTTATGTCAAGGATGAAGGAAATATGCCCTAGAGGCAATAATAAAGTTATTATTTATTTCCTTATATCATGATAAATGTTTATTATTCATGCTAGAATTGTATTAACCGGAAACATAATACATGTGTGAATACATAGACCAACAGAGTGTCACTAGTATGCCTCTACTTGACTAGCTCGTTAATCAAAGATGGTTATGTTTCCTAACCATGAACAAAGAGTTGTTATTTGATTAACGAGGTCACATCATTAGTAGAATGATCTGATTGACATGACCCATTCCATTAGCTTAGCACCCGATCGTTTAGTATGTTGCTATTGCTCTCTTCATGACTTATACATGTTCCTATAACTATGAGATTATGCAACTCCCGTTTACCGGAGGAACACTTTGGGTACTACCAAACGTCACAACGTAACTGGGTGATTATAAAGGAGTACTACAGGTGTCTCCAATGGTAGATGTTGGGTTGGCGTATTTCGAGATTAGGGTTTGTCACTCCGATTGTCGGAGAGGTATCTCTGGGCCCTCTCGGTAATGCACATCACATAAGCCTTGCAAGCACTGCAACTAATATGTTAGTTGTGAGATGATGTATTACGGAACGAGTAAAGAGACTTTCCGGTAACGAGATTGAACTAGGTATTGGATACCGACGATCGAATCTCGGGCAAGTAACATACCGATGACAAAGGGAACAACGTATGTTGTTATGCGGTCTGACCGATAAAGATCTTCGTAGAATATGTAGGAGCCAATATGGGCATCCAGGTCCCGCTATTGGTTATTGACCGGAGACGTGTCTCGGTCATGTCTACATTGTTCTCGAACCGTAGGGTCCGCACGCTTAACGTTACGATGACAGTTATTATGAGTTTATGCATTTTGATGTACCGAAGGTTGTTCGGAGTCCCGGATGAGATCACGGACATGACGAGGAGTCTCGAAATGGTCGAGACGTAAAGATTGATATATTGGAAGCCTATGTTTGGACATAGGAAGTGTTCCGGGTGAAATCGGGATTTTACCGGAATACCGGGAGGGTTACCGGAACCCCCCGGGAGACTAATGGGCCTATTGGGCCTTAGTGGAAAAGAGAAAAGGGGCAGCCCATAGCTGGCCGGCGCCCCCCCCCCCCTTCCCCAAGTCCTAGTAGGACTAGGAGAAGGGGCCGGCCCCCCCTCTCTCTCTTTTCCCCCCGAGAGTCCTAATTGAATTAGGATTGGAGGGAGGAGTCCTACTCCCAGTGGGAGTAGGACTCCCCTGCGCCTCCCTCTCCCTGGCCGGCCGGCCCCCTTCCTCCAACCTTTATATACGGGGGCAGGGGACACCCCAAGGACACACAAGTTGATCCTTGAGATCGTTCCTTAGTCGTGTGCGGTGCCCCCTGCCACCAAATTCCACCTCGATCGTACCGTTACAGTGCTTAGGCGAAGCCCTGCGTCGGTAGTACATCAAGATCGTCATCACGCCGTCGTGCTGACGGAACTCTTCCTCGACGCTTTGCTGGATCGGAGCCCGAGGAACGTCATCGAGCTGAACGTGTGCTAAGAACTCGGAGGTGCCGGAGTAACGGTGCTTGGATCGGTCGGATCGGAAAGAAGACGTACGACTACTTCCTCTACGTTGTGTGATTGCTTCCGCAGTCGGTCTGCGTTGGTACGTAGACAACACTCTCCCCTCTCGTTGCTATGCATCACCATGATCTTGCGTGTGCGTAGGAAATTTTTCGAAATTACTGCGTTCCCCAACAGTGGCATCCGAGCCTAGGTTTTATGGTTTGATGTTATTTGCACGAGTAGAACACAAGTGAGTTGTGGGCGATAGAAGTCATACTGCCTACCAGCATGTCATACTTTGGTTCGGCGGTATTGTTGGGTGAGACGATCCGGACCAACCTTACGCGTACTCTTACGCGAGACCGGTTCCCTCGACGTGCTTTGCACATAGATGGCTTGCGGAAGACTGTCTCTCCAACTTTAGTTGAACCAAGTGTGACTACGCCCGGTCCTTGAGAAGGTTAAAACGGAGTCTATTTGACGAACTATCGTTGTGGTTTTGATGCGTAGGTGAGATGAGTTCTTACTTAAGCCCGTAGCAGCCACGTAAAACTTGCAACAACAAAGTAGAGGACGTCTAACTTGTTTTTGCAGGGTATGTTGTGATGTGATATGGTCAAGGCATGATGCTGATTTTATTGTATGAGATGATCATGTTTTGTAACCGAGTTATCGGCAACTGGCAGGAGCCATATGGTTGTCGCTTTATTGTATGCAATGCAATCGCGATGTAATGCTTTACTTTATTACTAAACGGTAGTGATAGTCGTGGAAGCATAAGATTGGCGAGACGACAACGATGCTACGATGGAGAGCAAGGTGTCGCGCCGGTGACGATGGTGATCATGACGGTGCTTCGGAGATGGAGATCACAAGCACAAGATGATGATGGCCATATCATATCACTTATATTGATTGCATGTGATGTTTATCCCTTTTTATGCATCTTATCTTGCTTTCATTGACGGTAGCATTATAAGATGATCTCTCACTAAAATTATCAAGAAGTGTTCTCCCTGAGTATGCACCGTTGCCAAAGTTCGTCGTGCCCAGACACCACGTGATGATCGGGTGTGATAAGCTCTACGTCCAAATACAACGGGTGCAAAACAGTTGCACACGCAGAATACTCAGGTTATACTTGACGAGCCAAGCATATACAGATATGGCCTCGGAACACGGAGACCGAAAGGTCGAGCGTGAATCATATAGTAGATATGATCAACATATTGATGTTCACCATTGAAAACTACTCCATCTCACGTGATGATCGGTTATGGTTTAGTTGATTTGGGTCACGTGATCACTTAGAGGATTAGAGGGATGTCTATCTAAGTGGGAGTTCTTAAGTAATATGATTAATTGAACTTAAATTTATCATGAACTTAGTCCTGGTAGTATTTTGCAAATTATGTTATAGATCAATAGCTCGCGTTGTTGCTTCCCTGTGTTTATTTTGATATGTTCCTAGAGAAAATTATGTTGGAAGATGTTAGTAGCAATGATGCGGATTGGATCCGTGATCTGAGGTTTATCCTCATTGCTGCACAGAAGAATTATGTCCTTGATGCACCGCTAGGTGACAGACCTATTGCAGGAGCAGATGAAGACGTTATGAACGTTTGGCTGGCTCAATATGATGACTACTTGATAGTTTAGTGCACCATGCTTAATGGCTTAGAATCGGGACTTCAAAGACGTTTTGAACGTCATGGACCATATGAGATGTTCCAGGAGTTGAAGTTAATATTTCAAGCAAATACCCGAGTTGAGAGATATGTAGTCTCCAACAAGTTCTATAGCTAAAAGATGGAGGAGAATCGCTCAACTAGTGAGCAAGTGCTCAGATTGTCTGGGTACTACAATCGCTTGAATTAAGTGGGAGTTAATCTTCCAGATAAGATAGTGATTGACAGAATTCTCTAGTCACCATCACCAAGTTAGCAGAACTTCGTGATGAACTATAATATGCAAGGGATAACGGAAACAACTCCCAAGCTCTTCGTGATGCTGAAATCAACGAAGGTAGAAATCAAGAAAAACATCAAAGTTGATGGTTGACAAAGACCACTAGTTTCAAGAAAAGGGCAGAGGGCAGAAGGGGAACTTCAAGAAGAACGGCAAGCAAGTTGCTGCTCAAGTGAAGAAGCCCAAGTCTGATCCTAAGCCTGAGACTAAGTACTTCTACTGCAAAGGGACTGGTCACTGGAAGCGGAACTACCCCAAGTGATTGGCGGATAAAAAGGATGGCAAAGTGAACATAAGTATATTTGATATACATGTTATTGATGTGTACTTTACTAGTGTTTATAGCAACCCCTCAGTATTTGATGCTAGTTCAGTTGCTAAGAGTAGTAACTCGAAACGGGAGTTGCAGAATAAACAGAGACTAGTTAAGGGTGAAGTGACGATGTGTGTTGGAAGTGGTTCCAAGATTGATATGATCATCATCGCACACTCCCTATAATTTCGGGATTAGTGTTAAACCTAAATAAGTGTTATTTGGTGTTTGCGTTGAACATGAATATGATTTGATCATGTTTATTGTAATACGGTTATTCATTTAAGTAAGAGAATAAATTGTTGTTCTGTTTACATGAATAAAACCTAATATGGTTACACACCCAATGAAAATAGTTCATTGGATCTCGATCTTAATAATACACATATTCATAATATTGAAACCAAAAGATGCAAAGTTAATAATGATAGTGCAACTTATTTGTGGCACTGCTGTTTAGGTCATATCGGTGTAAAGCGCATGAAGAAACTCCATACTGATGGGCTTTTGGAACCACTTGATTATGAATCACTTGGTACTTGCGAACCGTGCCTCATAGGCAAGATGACCAAAACACCGTTCTCCGGTACTATGGAGAGAGCAACAGATTTATTGGAAATCATACATACCGATGTATGTGGTCCGATGAATATTGAGGCTCGTGGCGGATATCGTTATTTTCTCACCTTCACAGATGATTTAAGCAGATATGGGTATATCTACTTGATGAAACATAAGTCTGAAACATTTGAAAAGTTCAAAGAATTTCGGAGTGAAGTGAAAAACATCATGACAAGAAAATAAAGTTTCTACAATCTGATCGCGGAGACAAATATTTGAGTTACGAGTTTGGTCTTCAGTTAAAACAATGTGAAATAGTTTCACTACTCATGCCACCTGGAACACCACATCATAATGGTGTGTCCGAACGTCATAACCGTACTTTATTGGATATAGTGCAATCTATGATGTCTCTTACCGATTTACCACTATTGTTTTTGGGTCATGCATTAGAGACAGCTGCATTCACGTTAAAAAAGGGGCACCATCTATATCCGTCGAGACGACGCCTTATGAACTATGGTTTGGCGAGAAACCAAAGTTGTCGTTTCTTAAAGTTTGGGGTTGCGATGCTTATATGAAAAAGTTTCATCCTGATAAGCTCAAAACTCAAATCGGAGAAGTGCATCTTCATAGGATATCCAAAGGAAACTGTTGGATACACCTTCTATCACAGATCCGAAGGCAAGACTTTTGTTGCTAAATTCGGAAACTTTCTGGAGAAAGAGTTTCTCTCAAAAGAAGTGAGTGGGAGGAAAGTAGAACTTGATGAGGTAACTGTACCTGCTCCCTTATTGGAAAGTAGTACATCACAGAAAAATGTTTCTGTGACACCTACACCAGTTAGTGAGGAAGCTAATGATGATGATCATGAAACTTCAGAACAAGACACTAATGAACCTCGTAGATCAACCAGAATAAAGATCCGCGCTAGAGTGGTACGGTAATCCTGTTCTGGAAGTCATGCTACTAGATCATGATGATCCTACGAACTATGAAGAAGCGATGGTGAGCCCAGATTCCGCAAAGTGGCTTGAAGCCATGAAATCTGAGATATGATCCATGTATGAGAACAAAGTATGGACTTTGGTTGACTTGCCCGACGATCGGCAAGCCATAGAAAATAAATGGATCTTCAAGAGGAAGACGGATGCTGATAGTAGTGTTACTATCTACAAAGCTAGAATTGTCGCAAAAGGTTTTCGACAAGTTCAAGGTGTTAACTACGATGAGATTTTCTCACTCGTATCTATGCTTAAAATCTGTCCGAATCATGTTAGCAATTGCCGCATTTTATGAAATCTGGCAAATGGATAAACAAAACTGCATTCCTTAATGGATTTATTAAAGAAGAGTTGTATATGATGCAACAGAAGGTTTTGTCAATCCGAAAGGTGCTAACAAAATGTGCAAGCACCAGCGATCCATCTGTGGACTGGTGCAAGCATCTCGGAGTTGGAATATACGCTTTGATAAGTTGATCAAAGCATATAGTTTTATACAGACTTGCGGTGAAGCCTGTATTTACAAGAAAGTGAGTGGGAGCACTACAGCATTTCTGATAAGTATATGTGAATGACATATTGTTGATCGGAAATAATGTAGAATTATTCTGTAAAGCTTAAAGGAGTGTTTGAAAGGAGTTTTTCAAAGAAAGACTTCGGTGAAGCTGCTTACATATTGAGCTTCAAGATCTATAGAGATAGATCAAAGACGCTTGATAAGTTCTTTCAATGAGTACATACCTTGACAAAGATTTTGAAGTAGTTCAAAATGGAGCAGTCAAAGAAAGAGTTCTTGCCTGTATTATAACGTGTGAAGTTGAGTAAGACTCAAAGCCCGACCACGACAGAAGATAGAAAGAGAATGAAAGTCATTCCCTATGCCTTGGCCATAGGTTCTATAAAGTATGTCATGCTGTATACCAGATCTATTGTATACCCTGCACTGATTTAGCAAGGGAGTACAATAGTGATCTAGGAGTAGATCACTAGACAGCGGTCAGAATTATCCTTAGTGAAATAAGGATATGTTTCTCGATTATGGACGTGACAAAAAGGTTCGTCGTAAAGGGTTACGTCGATGCAAGTTTTTGACACTGATCCAGATAATTCTAAGTCTCAATCTGGATACATATTGAAAGTGGGAGCAATTAGCTAGAGTAGCTCCGTGTAGAGCATTGTAGACATAGAACTTGCAAAATACTTACGGATCTGAATGTGACAGACCCGTCGACTAAAATTATCCCACAAGCAAAACATAATCACACCTTAGTACTCTTTGGGTGTTAATCACATAGAGATGTGAACTAGATTATTGACTCTAGTAAACCCTTTGAGTGTTGGTCACATGACGATGTGAACCATGGGTGTTAATCACATGGTGATGTGAACTATTGCTGTTAAATCACATGGCGATGTGAGCTAGATTATTGACTCTAGTGCAAGTGGGAGACTGAAGGAAATATGCCCTAGAGGCAATAATAAAGTTATTATTTATTTCCTTATATCATGATAAATGTTTATTATTCATGCTAGAATTGTATTAACCGGAAACATAATACATGTGTGAATACATAGACCAACAGAGTGTCACTAGTATGCCTCTACTTGACTAGCTCGTTAATCAAAGATGGTTATGTTTCCTAACCATGAACAAAGAGTTGTTATTTGATTAACGAGGTCACATCATTAGTAGAATGATCTGATTGACATGACCCATTCCATTAGCTTAGCACCCGATCGTTTAGTATGTTGCTATTGCTCTCTTCATGACTTATACATGTTCCTATAACTATGAGATTATGCAACTCCCGTTTACCGGAGGAACACTTTGGGTACTACCAAACGTCACAACGTTACTGGGTGATTATAAAGGAGTACTACAGGTGTCTCCAATGGTAGATGTTGGGTTGGCATATTTCGAGATTAGGGTTTGTCACTCCGATTGTCGGAGAGGTATCTCTGGGCCCTCTCGGTAATGCACATCACATAAGCCTTGCAAGCACTGCAACTAATATGTTAGTTGTGAGATGATGTATTACGGAACGAGTAAAGAGACTTGCCGGTAACGAGATTGAACTAGGTATTGGATACCGACGATCGAATCTCGGGCAAGTAACATACCGATGACAAAGGGAACAACGTATGTTGTTATGCGGTCTGACCGATAAAGATCTTCATAGAATATGTAGGAGCCAATATGGGCATCCAGGTCCCGCTATTGGTTATTGACCGGAGACGTGTCTCGGTCATGTCTACATTGTTCTCGAACCGTAGGGTCCGCACGCTTAACGTTACGATGACAGTTATTATGAGTTTATGCATTTTGATGTACCGAAGGTTGTTCGGAGTCCCGGATGAGATCACGGACATGACGAGGAGTCTCGAAATGGTCGAGACGTAAAGATTGATATATTGGAAGCCTATGTTTGGACATAGGAAGTGTTCCGGGTGAAATCGGGATTTTACCGGAATACCGGGAGGGTTACCGGAACCCCCCGGGAGACTAATGGGCCTATTGGGCCTTAGTGGAAAAGAGAAAAGGGGCAGCCCATAGCTGGCCGGCGCCCCCCCCTTCCCCAAGTCCTAGTAGGACTAGGAGAAGGGGCCGGCCCCCCCTCTCTCTCTTTTCCCCCCGAGAGTCCTAATTGAATTAGGATTGGAGGGAGGAGTCCTACTCCCGGTGGGAGTAGGACTCCCCTGCGCCTCCCTCTCCCTGGCCGGCCGGCCCCCTTCCTCCAACCTTTATATACGGGGGCAGGGGACACCCCAAGGACACACAAGTTGATCCTTGAGATCGTTCCTTAGCCGTGTGCGGTGCCCCCTGCCACCAAATTCCACCTCGATCGTACCGTTACAGTGCTTAGGCGAAGCCCTGCGTCGGTAGTACATCAAGATCGTCATCACGCCGTCGTGCTGACGGAACTCTTCCTCGACGCTTTGCTGGATCGGAGCCCGAGGAACGTCATCGAGCTGAACGTCTGCTAAGAACTCGGAGGTACCGGAGTAACGGTGCTTGGATCGGTCGGATCGGAAAGAAGACGTACGACTACTTCCTCTACGTTGTGTGATCGCTTCCGCAGTCGGTCTGCGTTGGTACGTAGACAACACTCTCCCCTCTCGTTGCTATGCATCACCATGATCTTGCGTGTGCGTAGGAAAATTTTCGAAATTACTGCGTTCCCCAACAAAGGATGTCATGAGGATTTCACCACCTATTAAGAATTCTTGGTATAGTGATACTTCTCACCATCACCATTCTTTCTTGGTCCCTGTCGGTGTCAAAACCGGCGGATCTCGGGTAGGGGGTCCCAAACTATGCGTCTAAGGCGGATGGTAATAGGAGGCAGGGGACACGATGTTTTACCCAGGTTCGGGCCCTCTTGATGGAGGTAAAACCCTACATCCTGCTCGATTTGTTCTTGATGATATGGGTATTACAAGAGTTGATCTACCACGAGATCTAAGAGGCTAAACCCTAGAAGCTAGCCTATGGTATGATTATATGTTGTCCTACGGACTAAAACCCTCTGGTTTATATAGACACCGGAGGGGGCTAGGGTTACACAAGGTCGGTTACAAAAGAGGAGATATCCATATCCGTACTGCCTAGCTTGCCTTCCACGCCAAGTAGAGTCCTATCCGGACACGGGACGAAGTCTTCAATCTTGTATCTTCATAGTCCAACAGTCCGGCCAAAGGATATAGTCCAGCTGTCCGGAGACCCCCTAATCCAGGACTCCCTCAGTAGCCCCTGAACCAGGCTTCAATGACGATGAGTCCGGCGCGTAGTGTTGTCTTCGGCATTGCAAGGCGGGTTCCTCCTCCGAACACATCATAGAAGAGTTTGAATACCAGGATAGTGTCCGACCCTACAAAAGAAATTCCACATACCACCATAGAGAGAATAATATTTCCACAAATCTTAATCTGCTGACACTCTTTGGTAACATGACACCAGGCCATGGCTCGGTGATTATTCGAACCGTTTTTCTTCAACCAGCTCCACACATAATGCGAGGCGGTTTCTTGACATGTCTTGTCAAAGCAGAGACCGTGTTCCCCTAATTACGGGATTCTCATCAATATGGTCGTGGGTAACCCAACCGTGCCTAGGACTCCTAGATTTTAGGCGAGTCCCAAACAGCCACTAGAAGGACGCTTGATATTCACCCTCTTTATAAAGGGACAAGGCTTTTACTTTTTTCCCTCCCGTGCTCAATCGAATCCTTCCCCCGCCTCGAGTTCTAACACCCAAAGCCCAGGTCAGGTGCTTCGGACCTTCAATCATGTACGGATCTAGCCTTCAAGGCCGGTGGATGCCCTCCTCCGTTACGGAAGAGGATATCAAGAAGTTGAGGGAGGCCAGATACCTGACCGCCGAGGTTTCGCATCGGCTGCCTGCCCGAGGGCAAGTTGTCCCTACTCCCGAACCCAATGAGAACGTTGTGTTCGTCTCCCACTTCCTCTGAGGTCTAGGCCTCACTCTGGATCCCTTCGTTAGGGGTTTGATGTTCTATTACGGGCTAGATTTCCATGATCTAGCCCCGGACTCCTTTCTCCACATCTCGGCATTTATTTTCGTATGTGAGGCCTTCCTCCACATTACCCCTCACTTCGGCCTGTGGCTCAAGACCTTTGACGTGAAGCCGAAGATAGTCGAGGGGCAGCATGTAGCGTGCGGAGGCGCATTAATAAGCAAGATTGCTGGAGCTCCATGGCCTAAGGGTTCCTTTCGAGAGGTGTCCGGATTATGGCAACGGGAGTGGTTTTACATCACAACTCCCAGAAGTGCCAAGTGGGTTGCTGCCCCTGCTTTCTGCTCGGGCCCCCACCACAACTGATGTCTTGGATTAGCAGAGGGTTGAGCTGGGGTCCAGCCAAGGATGTGCCTATACTGCAGAGCCGCATTCAAGATCTCTTCGAAGGAGATTTCAGTCTGGTTATGGTGGTGCAAGTCATGCTGGTTCGTCGAGTCCAGCCTTGCAAACGTCGGCCCCTCCGCATGTGGGAGTTCAACCCAGAAGGACTACGTACTATTCAGAATTTCCTCGGTCTGACGCACGAGGAGATGTATAAATCATTCTTTGGACCCCAAATAGAGTGTCCGGATACTACCGAGGACGTGCGCCTAAGCAGCAACTGCACCGCCGACCAAGTAAGTAATCCTCTAGCCGAACACACCGTCTTTCATTTATCATGACGTCATTCAGAGAAATCGCTCTTTGACCAGGACTGGCTAACAAAGGCGAAGATGATTCGGTGTTCGGCCCCCCTTCCTGAGGGTTTGGACAATCCGGTACTGGAAAAGATGCTCGAGCTAGCGCCTTGCCCGGCGACCTCAAAGGAAGATGAAGGGGGGAATAATGAGGGCGAAAGCGGGCCCCCACCGCTACCAATTCCAATCGAGGGAATAAGCGTCTCCGTGAAGGAGGATAACCAAGGGGCAGAATCTGACATTCTCTCGCTCCGGGGAAGGAAGAGGACTGCCTCTGAAGATCCAGAAACCAAGGCTTCCAAACGGGAGAAAGAAGTCTCCGCCAGAGGGTCCTGCCTTGGAGGGTGCTCTTGCCGCACAAAGTCCGCGCGGGGATCAGCCCTCTAACGAGCCGTAAGTGATAAAAAATGCTTAATAGTAAAGATATTGTACCTTACTTCCGAGGAAAATAACCGAAGCGTTTGTCTTGCAGTTCGGATCTTAGCCCTTCTCAACAGAGCTTGTCTTTAGGGGATCTTCTTCCGGAGATGATGGAGAGCGAAACGCCTCCCCCGGACTCCCCCGCGCAAGAAGTGGGTGACCTTGAGGTGTCGTCATGGAGGGCCTCCCCGGGTCCAGTGAGGCCAGAAGATAATCCTATGGTCATCCGAAGTCCCCAGTATTCGGCCCTTGAAGAGGACAAACAAAAGAGTCCAACGCCGTCTGGTATGCGGTCGGACGCACTGAGGGATCTGTTGAAGCGAGCGACCATCTCGGAAGAACACCATATGTTGATGGGCACGGTGATGGAAAGGATTTCGTCCGCCGAAAGTGGGTTGCATGACGCCTTTATGAGTCTACTAACGGGCTTTGAGGTGCGTAAAATGATGTACATTTGTGATAGTACCGCACATTTTTAGGTGTGCCCTGTGTACATAGTAGCCCCTAAGACTCTGGTTGTCGCCGAGAACGGCGGCAAACAGAGGATCGTAGTCCCAGGTAATAACCATATTGCTTTTTATGTGCAGGTGGTGGAAGCTCCGGTGGCTAGCCGGACTAATGAGTTTGCCGAACTAAAGCGGCAACTGGATGCGGCAGATGCCGACATCGAGCTTGTTAACAAGTGGCTTGACGAGGCACATGGTAAGTGATTTTTTCTGGTGAATGTCACATAGTAAGAGCAGCGTGATGCCAGTATCTTTAATATGTTGTGACTGCAGATGGAGCTGCCACCGTGGAGACCCTTTGGGCGGAACTTGCCCGAGCCAAAGAACAAACAAGGATTAGTAATGCGGCCGCTTTAAAGGCGGCCAAAGAGTTAAGAGCCGAAAGGGCTGCACATTGCGAGAGCAAAGATAAAATGGCAAAGATGGCTGAAAAGTAAAAAGACACTGTCGACCGTTGCCAGCTCCTTGAAGAAGAAAACCGGGCGAGGGCGACGGACCTCGAGAAGGCCACAATGGCGACCAAGGACACCCGCTCTGCCATGAGAGCGAGGAAGGAGGAACTGCGTGAAGCCGGGGATATTGTGGCTGGGAAGCCCTTTATGCTGCGGAGGAAGTTAGGAGATCCACGGTATGCCCCTTTGGATCGGCTGTGGAGTTCGGTAGACGCATATATGGACTTGGCGGCGAGCGCGGTCGATGCGGCCGAATACTACCGAGATCAAACAGATTGTGAAGTGGACAAGCTGTTCTGGTCGCAGTTTAACGTTCCAGAGCATCCGCTTCCATTGAATGATCAGCTAGCCGAATGGGCCGAACTCAATAGGTTGTCCGGACTCGCCATGAGGTCTGTCGTGGATCAGCTGTGGCTGGAAAGGCCAAAGCCGAACAGCTATTTTAGCCTGGTGCAGCAGTTCCTTGGTGCGGTGCCGCGCATCAATGCGTTGAAGAGGTCGGCGTGCATATAAGGCTCGCGGATGGCCCTTGCCCGTGTCAAAGCATACTGGGCGGAGATGGATGCTACCACTGTTGCGGCGCAGGGTTCGGCCATAGGCCGAGTGGCTGCCGAGCACTATTTTGAAGAAGTTCTTGAGGGTGCTCGTTTGATAGAGGCCCAGTGCTCGAAGAATATTATGTTTGAGTGACATGTATTCCCATCGTAAAAACAATGTTTTAGTAAATTTATCAAGGTTGTATTTGTACTTTTGCCTGAAAGTAATATGATGCCTCCTATGCGGCCGTTTACGTATGTATATCCTGAAAGATTGCAGTCGTCAGCTTCAGCCCCCACGCATATAATGCGGGGGTGTTCACAGAAGACGCGTGTTCACACTTAATCCAACGTCTTGGTCCTATTAAGGAGGTGATAGCGCAGCGAACTAGGCAACCGGACTATAATGCTTTAACACTTTCACTTAGCTAGAGGAGTTTGATAGTGGGGCTACTATATAGCCCCTGGTGGCTCCGCACTCACCTGAATTCAGGGTGCGTACATGCCTGGCCGGGAAACGGCCCTTCGTTAAGGCAGAGGAATTCTAAGATTCCGATAGGTCATCGAGTGGTTGACCAGTCTCACGCTATATCATGACAGTCAGTTTTCGGCTTTCTCTACTGAGGTGCTCGTCCGGATGAACCAGGGCACAATCGCAGTAGTTCTCCTGGTGCCACCTTAGCCGATAGAGTGGAACATAAGGCAGCAAAACACAGGAGCCGGGCAAACCCAACATTTGACCAAAGACATGATTCGGAGCTGATGCATATAAGGCCAAACTCGCGACGCCGAACACTCCCTAAGGTATTCGGTCTTTATGGTGTAAACCGGGCCTAAATAGTGCCCTTTGTAAGAAGCCCCTGGTGTCCAGGTACGTGCATTATTCTGACGTGGCCACATGACAAGACGTCAGCATCCTTCTCAATTGTACTGAGAATCCGAGGGATGTGTATCAACAAGAGACAGTAAAAAAGGTTGACGCAGGGTCTTAATCTAGAAAGAATCCTTGGAACGGGTCCCTGCTGCACGTCTACGCCTGTGTCTCCGTTGTGCCGTATCCTGGACGGGTGTAGCACGATGGTCATCTGTATGAATTACATATAGCTGCGTCGGACTCATCTAACCGTGTCCGTAGTCTTGACGACCTATCGCATGCTTTAGTTGGTGAGGCCGTTTTAGTGTGCGGCTGCCAAGGCAGCCACACTCTCTTCGGCGCGCAGGGATCGCTCAATATTTCCATTTACTGTAATGATGCCACGTGGACCGGGCATCTTAAGCGTGAGGGAAGCGTAATGCGGTATTGCATTAAAGCGAGCGAAAGCTTCGCGTCCAAGTAGTGCTTGATAGCCACTTTGGAACGGAGCAATGTGGAAGGTTAAATTTTTGCTACGGAAGTTATCGAGGAAGCCGAATATAACCTGCAGTAGCAGGGAGCCCGTGCAATGAGCCCCTGGGCCTGGCGTTACTCCTTTAAAGGTAGTATTGCTGTGGCAAATTTTCGTTGGGTCTATCCCCATTTTGCGGATTGTGTCCTGATATATCAGGTTTAAACTGCTGCCACCGTCCATCAAGACTCGTGTGAAGTGGTATCCGTCAATTATTGGATCTAATACCAAGGCAGCCCATCCTGCGCGCCGGATACTTGCCGAGTAATCCTGATGGTCGAAGGTGATCGGTTGAGACGGCTAGTGGCAGAACTCCGCGGTGATAGGCCCTTGTGCATATTTATCTGGGAGTGCCGCTTTGTTTCTCCCTTTATCACGTGTAACACGTTTACTGTTTTGACTTCTGGTGGAAATTTCTTCTGTTCCCCAGTGCTTTGCTTGCGAGGCTCATCCTCGTCTTCGCTTGGTGTATCCTGCCCCTTATGTTCGGCGTTGAGCTTGCCGAACAGCTTGAAGACCCAACATTCTCTGTGGGTATGATTTGCAGGTTTATCGGGGGTGCTATGGATCTGACATATTCGGTCCAGAATTTTGTTTAGGCTGGACAGTTCATCTCTGGCGCCTTTAGAGGGTGGCTTTTGCTGACCTAGCCGAGAGCTTCTGAATCCGGTGTTTACCGCCGTGCTCTTCGGGTTGTCTTCTTTATTCCGGCGCTTATTATTTTTGCTGCGTCGTGATTTCCCGTTTCCATCTCTAACTTCGGATGTACTTGGGTCGCTGGTGCTGCATCGGGCTAGCCAGCTCTCCTCGCCCGCGCAAAAGCGGGTCATGAGGCTTGTTAATGCTGCCATTGTTCTCGGCTTTTCTTGGCCGACGTATCTGGCAAGCCATTCGTCTCGGACGCTGTGTTTAAAAGCTGCCAAGGCTTCGGCGTCCGGACAGTCGACTATTTGGTTCTTTTTAGTAAGAAACCTGTTCCAAAGCTTTCGGGCTGACTCTCTGGGCTGTTGAGTTATATGACTTAAATCGTCCGCATCCGGAGGTCGGACATAAGTCCCTTGAAAATTTGCCCGAAAAGCATCTTCGAGCTCTTCCCAGCTTCCAATGGAGCTTTCGGGGAGGCTTTTAAGCCAGTGCCGAGCTGGCCCTTTGAGTTTGAGGGGTAAATACTTAATGGCGTGGAGATCATCTCCTCAAGTCATATGGATATGGAGGATATAGTCCTCAATCCAGACCCCAGGGTCTGTTGTTCCGTCGTATGCCTCTATGTTTACGGGTTTGAATCCCTTTGGAAATTCATGGTCCAGCACCTCGTAGGTGAAACATAGGGGGTGTGCGGCACCCCTGTATCTGGGTGTACCGCGTTCTTCGGATGTTTGTTGTGTTGCATTGTATGCTGGAGCACGCTTGCGTGGTCCATAGATGGATATGGTTGCGCCGTCCTTTTGATGCGAGCCCTCGCATGGATCGCGTATTGGCTTATGTGTGACGTTGTTTGCCGATCTATGTTGGCCGTGAGGTCGTCTATCCAGCCAGATGGCCGTTTTAATTTTTGGTTGCGGGGGATCTAAGGCCTCCTCATCGAATTCAGGTAGCAACTTCCGCTTCGGGTAGCTCTTGGTGGGGCGATTACCGCCGTACTTTGCTGCTGTGTTGAGTACTTTACCCCATCTGATTCCGAGTGTGTCTTGCACAGCCTTGAGCCTTTGCTTCTGCTTTTTTAGACTCCTCGCGGTGGCAACAAGCCTTTGACGGGAATTCTGTTGCTCTGGGTGTCTGTCCGGTGTGATGTCATCCGGACTATTATCTTTGACAGAGTCGGGTTGTTCGGTTTGATTCTCCGTGTTGCCGTGGTCCGGCAATGGTTCACCCTGCTCTAACGCTGGGTCTATATGATCGTTGGCTCTGCCGAGGCAGGATTTGGAGCGGCGCTTACACCGCCGCTTTGACTGCTTCTCGAGGGGACAACCCTTCGTTGTGTCCTTCCGTTCCTCGTTGTCATTTTCTTTTGGTGTGTCCACCATGTATACGTCATGTGATGAAGTAGGCATCCAGTGCACTGTGGGCAGTGGTTCCTGTTCGTCTCCTGCATCGTCGTGCATACCGTCGATGTCTTCGGAGTCGAAGTCGAGCATGTCAGTTAAGTCATCGACAGTGGTTACTAAGTGGGTGGTGGGTGGGCGGCGAATTTCTTCGTCATCCGCATCCCAATCCTGCCGGACATAGTTCGGCCAGGACTCTCCTGACAAGGAGAGAGACTTTAATGAATTCAGTATGTCACGAAGGGCGAGTGCTGAAAGATATCCGCGGAGGTGAACTCCATGATTGGCGCCCAGTCGGATTTGATAGGCACGGGCGCAAGCGGTTCGGAGTCCGTGGCCGGGGAAGGATCCGGCAGTTTGGCAACATGGCTCTCATGAAGGGTAAGGTCAATATTCGGCTCGATCGCCGTTGAGGATACAGCCTCCGTGACGGGGTCTATCCACCCGTCCACGAATGGTGCAACTGGCTCCGAATCGAGGCTCGGAGCGGCTGCCGGTGCGATCTCCTGAATACGGTCCGATGGTAGAGCTAAATCGTACTCATCGTGACCGCGTGGCGCACAAGGCAGGGGCTCGAATCCGTCGAAGATCAAGTCTCCATGGATATCGGCCGTGTAATTTAAGCTTACAAATCTGACCTGATGTCCAGGGGCGTAGCTTTCGATCTGCTCCAGATGGCCAAGCAAGTTGGCCCGCAGTGCGAAGCCGCCGAACACAAAGATCTGTTCGGGGAGAAAAGTCTCACCCTGGACTGCATTGCTATCGATGATAGAAGGAGCCATCAAGCCTAACGGCGACAACACAGACGAACTCTCAATGAAAGCACTAATGTCGGTGTCAAAACCGGCGGATCTCGGGTAGGGGGTCCCGAACTGTGCGTCTAAGGCGGATGGTAATAGGAGGCAGGGGACACGATGTTTTACCCAGGTTCAGGCCCTCTTGATGGAGGTAAAACCCTACGTCCTGCTCGATTTATTCTTGATGATATGGGTATTAGAAGAGTTGATCTACCACGATATCTGAGAGGCTAAACCCTAGAAGCTAGCCTATGGTATGATTATATGTTGTCCTACGGACTAAAACCCTCCAGTTTATATAGACACCGGAGGGGGTAGGGTTACACAAGGTTGGTTACAAAAGAGGAGATATCCATATCCGTACTGCCTAGCTTGCCTTCCACACCAAGTAGAGTCCTATCTGGACACGGGACGAAGTCTTCAATCTTGTATCTTCATAGTCCAATAGTCCGGCCAAAGGATATAGTCCGGCTGTCCGGAGACCCCCTAATCCAGGACTCCCTCAGTCCCCATGTTGATTCCAATAATTGAACTGTGTCGTTTGGATTCCTTCCTTCTAGCAACCCTATTGCTTTGAAGTTAATGGTTGACATTTCATTCTTAGACCATTGGTTATTGAATCACCATTATAACATCAATCATGCTACCTACGCTCATATTTTGGGTGCACCTTTCAACCAATGTTTAACTGTGAATGTTTTCCTCGAGCATAACTCATTATATCATTTGATCTGACAAATCTTATCTCCTTGTTCACATAATTGTGGAAATCCATCTTTTTGGAAATCTTGAGGATTGTCGCTGAGACCATCAACCACCCCTCATTCTCTCCTTGGTTTAATGATGAACTCTTGTCTCAGAACTCTCTTCCATAGTTCATTCCCCAAGAGTCTTACGATGTCACCGTGTTAATTTGTGTCGCACCTTTTCTTCTCAGGCATCCTGAGCCTGAGGTATCCCAACACTAGTCAGATATGATGGTTGGAATATATTTCCAAGAGTTATAACATTGGTCTTTATATGACTGGTAAGGTGGTGTCATTCCTAGAACACCTGGCCGGAGGACCTATTGTTGTAGTTTCCTTTTTAACAAGTTTATCCATTCTTCCCTGAAGAAATTGTAAGACTTATTCTATAAAGTTATTCCCGATGGATCCTTTGCTTGAAGACCATGTCAATGCTATCTCAGAGCATGTCTGTGGTACTCCGATTTTCAATAAGAACATTTGAAGCACAATGCTAAGTTTTCTTTATCAATTATCCAAACACCGTTGTATGGGTAATGTCATGAAGTTCCTCTCCCCTTACCTAAATGGTTTCTACTTTCTATCATGTCATGGATATCGTACTCTGCTTGTCCTTGGGAAGGATATACCCGTGAAATATGTGTTTAAACACATTTTCCTTTCCATTGTTTTGTTTAACCTTTCTTGTGATCTGTATGATCTAAGCAAATATTCTCCTTCTTGTGCAAACACCTCGGTTGTACAACTCTGTCAGCAAGACCTTGTTACTATTCTTTACAATATTCTAGTAACCACCGATGGACGAGAACCTTGCCTATTGGTCTGCCTCGTTCAACGAGCAGGAAGATGGTTCTCTTCGTCCCTCGCCCTTGGTATCGACATTGTTGCCAACATAACTGACAAGCTATCCTCTGACATGTCTTGCCTACATGATCGTAAAATACGTCACCGCCCCTTTTAACCCACATGGTGGGCCCATAACTCACAGTTCCACAGGATCGAAACCTGACTCTGCTGTACACCCACGGTTTCCAAAGTTATCCCTCGCGTGTGACCTCGTATGTAATTCACGGGCCACCGTCCTAGTGATCCATTCTGGTAATAAACGCAATGCTCAATCTCGTTGCTCAGGACCCTTTTCGCACGTTGTTTCAGACATCGAACCATTGCCTATCCGTTTGAAACATCTCATTGTACCATCTTACTTTGCTCTTGATATCTTCTTAAGTTTCAATTCAAGGGATACTTATGCTTCTTCCCCTGAGTTAATCGTCCGATGCTCAATTATGTTAGAATCCGTCTTTATAGAGTTTTTCCCCTCTTATCTTTTCGTAAGTACGATGGAGTTCCCAAAGAAAGGATGCCGACTTCATCATGATGACCTCATGTTGAAGCATGAAGCCATTAGCGTTATGGATCGACCTCTTCGAGGAGAGAAACCAAGACCGAGAAGACTCGTTAGAATTTCGTAACCAAATCCCTTCCCCTTACTCTCCTCTTAAATCTCTGGACGAGATTTCTTGTAGTGTAGGAGAATTGTAACGCCCGAATAGTTAAGCTACAGTAAACCTCTGCTCATGATGCCACGTCACCACAGTTACTGTTGATAAACTCGCATTGATTCAAACACTCTGTTCAAATTCAAATTTAAAATAAAGTCAAATAAATTATTTCTTCAAACTATAAAACTTGAATGTTCGAAATTTAGTATATTTTCCCCTGATCATTTGTTAGATCAGTCCAACATCATTTAGCTCTCTGATTAATCTCTAGCAAATTATAAAGTGGTCCAACTCAGACAAACATAACCATTTCAAAATAAACAAATGTTTATGTACTTCCAATTAACTTGAAACTTCTTGGGCCTCTCCAAAATATCGTGCTTGATTTATGTGACAAGTGGTGCAATCAATAAAATTCATTTGGTATTACATTAAAATGCAAAACATTGGAGAAAATACAAAACAGTAAATAAAATAAACTAAAAAGAGAAAGGCCTAACTACAACTATGCACTTGTAGCCCATTGCTACAGTGCATAGCCCAGCCCACCTGAGCCATCTCCTTCCTCCCTGTACAGAGACTTCGCGTGGCAGAAATCCACGGTGCCCGGTCCGCCGATGCTCGACGTCTGGCGCTACAGGGACGCCAGGAGGAGCTTACGACCACCCCAACCCCCAGGACAAACCCTAGCCCTCACTTATCCCCTCGCTTGTCCTCTCCCTCTCTGTTTCTCTTCCTCCCGAACTACCGTTGACGCACCGTCACCATCCTCGCGGCCACTGGCCTCACCGGCGACTGGGAGGTTGTCCAGGGACTTCCTCGTCGTTGACTCCGTCACCCCCGTGCATCCGCTCGACCGGAGCTACACCGTGCGCTCGGGATCGAGCTAGTTATCCGCCACGGCCGTCGCATCTCGCCATCGAGCTCGACACACCCGGTCACCCGGCCCCGAGCTCTCTAATCACGTCCACAAGCTCCGTGGTGAGCTCCTCTGTCGATCCCCTCCTTTTCCACTTTGGTTCATCGCCGTTTGCCGTCGTCCCCGAGCTCGTGCATGTGTGTGTGTGTGTGTGTGTGTGTGTGTGTGTGTGTGTGTGTGTGTGTGTGTGTGTGTGTGTGTGTGTGTGTGTGTGTGTGTGTGTGTGTGTGTGTTGCTGTTGTCTGCGCTGTTGTCGCTGCTCCTGGTCGTGCCCGCGCAGCCCCGTGCCTGCCGCTACCGCTGGCCGCCGCTCGCGCCTACCGCCTGTGTTGTCCCGTGCTGCTGCCGCCCTGGCCTCGCGCCATGCCGGAGCCTGCCTCTGCGAGACGGCGCACCGCCCGTTCGCGCAGCCCGATACCCGCGCATGGCCTCACCGTTGCTCGCCCGACTCCGCTGCCGCTGCTCCTCTTGCCCCCTGCTCGCGCTGCTGCTCCTCCTTGCGTTGCTGATCTGCTTCGCTTTGCTGCTGCTCTGTTTACTGCTGCCGCTTGCTGCTGCAGCCGGCTGATGCTGATGCTTGGGCATGGCGTGTGTGTGCACAACGTGCATAGCTGGATGTGCGTCTGGCCAGCCCTTTGTAGTTGTGAGATGTGTGTGTGTGCAGCGTGTGTGTGTGGCCGGCTGCATCTCTGGATGTGACCGGCCCTATTTAGGTTAGTAGCTAATGAGTAGTTAGACTAATTAGTACTGATATCCAAGTCACTTGTATCCACGTTAGTCTCCCGGGTCGCTTCAGGCGACTACGGAGGCCACCTCGGAAGCCCTCCCACGCAGCGCCGTTCACCACGCTGCCGCCGGAGGAGGCCGCCCGCCCGGCGTACGGCGGCGGCGGGGTATCTCCGGTCTCTTCTTTTCCTTCTGTTCTTCCCCTTGGCGGTCAACTTCCGATCTGGCCGCTGACTTTATTATCTGTCCATGGCTTGTCTCCCGATCTGGCGGCTACCTTGTGATTCTGGCCTTCCGATCTAAATGAAGTCCATGGCCTGGAGTACGGGGCTGGTGCATGGATGCATCCACACGGCTACTTAAGATATGCACGTGCATGCAGATGCTCGGCGGCCGTCCAGGCGGCCGGTTACACATGGTCATGGCTGCCTGGAGTCTTGTTGTGCAGTGGCATGGCCGGGTCTTCACTGCTAGGCGGAGTTCCTGGCTGAGTGCGCTGGCGGCTAATTGTCACAGTGTGGCAGATCTGCTTTGATTGCGTCATCGGGAATTGGATCCGGTATGGCGGCGGCCTCGCTGCCGATTGCCGTCACCATCAAAAGATTTTCTGAGAGTTTCGTCTCCGTAGATCTGGTGGTTGACTTCGGCGGCGAGATGCAAACTATGGACGAAGTCTTGCTGCAAAGGGATGGTTGTGCGACGGCGGTGGTCACATCACATGTAGCTGCTGGAATTGTGGAAAAGTGGTGGTGACAACACATGAATGACTTTGATGGTGGTGCTACTTGAGCACCCGGTCTTGAGCTCTGGGGTGAAAGCCTAGGTCTGACCCGAGTTGGGTATACCTGGCAATGGCGATGTTTTTACGTCGTTATCTTGTTGAAGGCATTGTTCAGAATGCTCGGACTGATTCTTCAGAGTGAAAACCTAGATTGTAGCCTTGGGTGGCCGGATCCGGTGACGGTAGCACTCGAGTGTCGCTCCCTTCTTGAAGGCGTTGCTGTTGAAGAACATCGTCGTCCGAGTGATGTCATGACATGGTCGGTGCAGATATGGTCATTGTTATAGTTTGTCGATTCAGGATCTGATCGCTTTGGAGTTTTTTTTCCCGCCTACATGCATAGCTTTGGTCTTATATGACTTTGCTATTTGCAGGCGTGTTTTTGTGTGCGTGCGTTGGTGTTGGTTATGTGCATCCTAGCTATGCAGAGACTGGGTGTGTGCTCATCATGTTTGTATCTTCATGATGCTCCATTTTGAGTTAATAAAATCCCCCCTTTATTGAAAAAGACTAATTAGTACTACTTTGGATAATTGCTAGCCTATGACATGTGGCCCCCTATGTTAATTTACCCCCTCCATTTTAGTTTATCCATCAATTAAATTGTGTGTCAATGACATGTGGGCCACATCTCCTTTTTGACTAGTCAGTTTGACTTGGTCAAATTTGGATTAGATTAAATAAAAATATTCCAGAAATTATAGAAAATACTATAAACTTTGAGAAATCATATTAAATAATCCGTAAGTCAGGTGAAAAAGTTTTATACATGAAAGTTGCTCAGAACGACGAGACGAATTCGAATACGCAGCTCGTTCATCTGCCACACATCTCTAGCATAGCGAACACACAAATTTCCCCCTCTGGTCCGACTATCCAAAAATGCGAAACACCGGGAATACTTTCCCGGATGTTTCTCCCCTTTGCCGGTAGCACCTAGTACTGCGTTAGGTCACCCTAACACTGTGTCTTGCCATGTTATGCTTTGTGATGCTTTGATTGCTCCGTTATTTATTGTGTTCCCCTCCATTACTTCTTTCCGGGAGACCCGAGACCGCGGTTGAACATGTGATCGACTACTTCACCTTCGAGGGTCCTTTTCTGTCTGCAGAGCAACCAGGCAAGCCTCCCCCCTTTGATCACCAGATATCGCCTACTCTTCTCTCTACTTCTTGCATTAGAGTAGTGTAGCGTGTTACTGCTTTCCGTTAATGCTATCCTGATGCATAGCCTGTCCTTGCTACTACTGTTGATACCTTTATCTGCAATCCTAATGCTTAGTATAGGATGCTAGTTTATCATCAGTGGACCTACATTCTTATCCGTCTGCCATGCTATACTATCGGGATGTGATCACTCGGGAGGTGATCATGGGTATATACTATATACTTATACATGATACATGTGGTGACTAAAGTCGGGTCGGCTCGTAGAGTACCCACGAGTGATTCACGGATTGGGGGCTGAAAGGACCTTTGTCCCGACGGCCCTCTGGGTGGATCTTTGTGGCGGAGCGATAGGGTAGGTTGAGACCACCCAGGGGAGAGGTGGGCCTGGCCCTGGTCGGCATTTGCGGTTACTTCAAAATAACACGCTTAACGAGATCTGGGTGTTTGATCTGAGTCTGGCTACTGGCCTATACGCACTAACCAACTACACGGGAACAGTTATGGGCACTCGACGTCGTGGTATCAGCCGAAGCCTTCGTGACGCCAACGACTGAGCGGCACGCGCCGGGTTGGACCGTGTAACGCAACTTCCTTTGTAATGGAGGTTGCTAGGTCTGCTCTCCGGCCGCCCTCACAACGTGCAGGTGTGCAATGGGCGATGGGCCCAGACCCCTGCGCCATAGGATTTAGACCGGCGTGTTGACCTCTCTGTTGTGCCTAGGTAGGGCTGCGATGTGTTGATCTTCCGAGGCTGGACATGACCCAGAAAAGTGTGTCCTGACAAAGGGGATCGAGCGTGTTGGGAAATGTGGTGCACCCCTGCAAGAAAGTTAATCTATTCTAATAGCCGTGATCATCGGTAACAGGACGACTTGGAGTTGTACCTTGACCTTATGACAACTAGAACCGGATACTTAATAAAATACACCCTTCCAAGTGCCAGATACAACCGGTGATCGCTCTCTCACAGGGCGACGAGGGGAGGATCATCAGTTAGGATTATGCTATGCGATGTTACTTGGTGAACTTACCATCTACTCTCTTCCACATGCTGCAAGATGGAGGAGGCCAAAAGCGTAGTCTTCGATAGGACTAGCTATCCCATCTTATTCTGGCATTCTGCAGTTCAGTCCACATATACTAGCCTTATTCCATTTTATACCAATGCATACATATGTAGTGTAGCTCCTTGCTTGCGAGTACTTTGGATGAGTACTCACGGTTTCTTTGCTCCCCCTTTTTCCCTTTATATACCCGATTGCTGCGATCAGACGATGGAGCCCAGGAGCCAGACGCCACTGTCGATGATGAGTACTACTGCACTGGAGGTGCCTACTACTAAGTGCAGGCCGCTGACGACGACCAGGAGTAGTTTAGGAGGATCCCAGGCAGGAGGCATGTGCCTCTTTCGATTTGTACCCCAGTTTGTGCTAGCCTTCTTAAGGTAAACTTGTTTAACTTATGTCTGTACTCAGATATTGTTGCTTCCGCTGACTCGTCTATGATCGAGCTCTTGTATTCGAGCCTTTGAGGCCCCTGGCTTGTAATATGTTGCTTTAATGACTTATTTTATTTGTAGACTTCTGTTGTGACATCTTCCCCTGAGTCCCTGATCTTGATCGTACACGTTTGCGTGTATGATTAGTGTACGATTGAATCGGGGCGTCACAAAGAGTCACTCCAAAGTCACTAATAGCTGAGAACAAACGAAGAGATTATGGTAGGGTACGAAACCACCTCAAAGTTATTCTTTCCAATCAATCCGCTGGGCTATTCCTGTAAGTGTCACAAACAGCCCTAGAGTTCATACTAGAATAACACCTTAAGACACAAATCAACCAAAACCCTAATGTCACCTAGATACTCCAATGTCACCTCAAGTATCCGTGGGTATGATTATACGATATGCATCACACAATCTCAGATTCATCTATTCAACCAACACATAGAACCTCAATGAGTGCCCCAAAGTTTCTACCGGAGAGTCAAGACGAAAATGTGTGCCAACCCCTATGCATAGATTCCCAAGGTCATGGAACCCGCAAGTTGATCACCAAAACATACATCAAGTGGATCATAGAATACCCCATTGTCACCACAGGTATCACACGCAAGACATACATCAAGTGTTCTCAAATCCTTAAAGACTCAATCCGATAAGATAACTTCAAAGGGAAAACTCAATCCATTACAAGAGAGTAGAGGGGAGAAACATCATAAGATCCAACTATAATAGCAAAGTGCGCGATACATCAAGATCATATCACCTCAAGAACACGAGAGAGAGAGAGAGAGAGAGAGAGATCAAACACATAGCTACTGGTACATACCCTCAGCCCCGAGGGAGAACTACTCCCTCCTCGTCATGGAGAGCACCGGGATGATCAAGATGGCCACCGGAGAAGGGTTGCCCCCTCCGGCGGGGTGCCGAAATGGGTCTTGATTGGTTTTCGGTGGCTACGGAGGCTTCTGGCGGCGGAACTCCCGATCTATTGTGCTCCCCGAACTTTTTAGGGTATATGGGTATATATATGGGAGGAAGAAGTATGTCGGTGGAGCTCCGGGCTATCCACGAGGCACGGGGGCGCGCCCAGGGGTGGGCACGGCCCCCACCCTCATGGGCAGCCCGAGACTCTCCTAGTCCAACTCCGATACTCTGTGGGCTTCTTCTGGTCCAAAAATAAGTTCCGTGAAGTTTTAGGTCAATTGGACTCCGTTTGATTTTCCTTTTCTGCGATACTCTAAAACAAGGAAAAAAACAGAAACTGGCACTGGGCTCTAGGTTAACAGGTTAGTCCCAAAAATCATATAAAATAGCATATAAAACATCCAAGGTTGAGAATATAATAGCATGGAACAATCAAAAATTATAGATACGTTGGAGACGTATCAGCATCCCCAAGCTTAATTCTTGCTCGTCCTCGAGTAGGTAAATGATAAAAACAGAATTTTTGATGTGAAATGCTACCTAACATATTTATCCATGTAGTTCTCTTCATTGTGGAAAGAATATTCAGATCCATAAGATTCAAGACAAAAGTTTAATATTGACATAAAAATAATAATACTTCAAGCATACTAACAAAGCAATCATGTCTTCTCGAAATAACATGGCCAAAGAAAGTTATCCCTACAAAATCATATAGTCTGGCTATGCTCCATCTTCACCACACAACGTATTTAAATCATGCACAACCCCGATGACAAGCCAAGCAATTGTTTCATACTTTTGATGTTCTCAAACTTTTTCAATCTTCACGCAATATAAGAGCGTGAGCCATGGATATAGCACTATGGGTGGAATAGAATGGTGGTTGTGGAGAAGACAGAAAGGGAGAAGATAGTCTCACATCAACTAGGTGTAACAAAGGGCTATGGAGATGCCCATCAATAGATATCAATGTGAGTGAGTAGGGATTGCCATGCAACGGATGCACTAGAGCTATAAGTATATGAAAGCTCAACAAAGAAACTAAGTGGGTGTGCATCCAACTTGCTTGCTCATGAAGATCTAGGGCATTTTGAGGAAGGCCATCATTGGAATATACAAGCCAAGTTCTATAATGAAAAATTCCCACTAGTATATGAAAGTGATAACATAGGAGACTCTCTATCATGAATATCATGGAGCTACTTTGAAGCACAATTGTGGTAAAACGATAGTAGCATTGCCCCTTCTCTCTTTTTCTCTCATTTTTTATTTTTTATTTGGGCCTTCTCTTTTTTATGGCCTCTTTTTTTTATTTGGGCTTCTTTGGCCTCTTTTTTTCATCCGGAGTCTCATCACGACTTGTGGGGGAATCATAGTCTCCATCATCCTTTCCTCACTGGGACAACGCTCTAATAATGATGATGATCACACTTTTATTTACTTACAACTCAAGAATTACAACTCAATACTTAGAACAAGATATGACTCTGTATGAATGCCTCCGGCGGTGTACCGGGATGTGCAATGACTCATGAGTGACATGTATGAAAGAATTATGAATGGTAGCTTTGCCACAAATACGATGTCAACTACACGATCATGCAAAGCAATATGACAATGATGGAGCATGTCATTATAAACGGAACAGTGGAAAGTTGCATGGCAATATATCTCGGAATGGCTATGGAAATGCCATAATAAGTAGTTATGGTGGCTGTTTTGAGGAAGGTATATGGTGGGTATATGATATCGGCGAGAGGTGACCGGTATTAGAGAGGCTAGCAATGGTGAAAGGGTGAGAGTGCGTATAATCCATGGACTCAACATTAGTCATAAAAAACTCACATACTTATTGCAAAAATCTATTAGTTATCGAAGCGAAGTACTATGTGCATGCTCCTAGGGGGATAGACTGGTAGGAAAAGACCATCGCACGTCCCCGACCGCCACTGATAAGGAGGACAATCAATAAATACATCATGCTCCGACTTCTTAACATAACGGTTACGTGCATGCTACGGGAATCACAAACTTGAACACAAGTATTTCTCAAATTCACAACTACTCAACTAGCATGACTTTTATATCACCACCTTCATATCTCAAAACAATCATCAAGTATCAAACTTCTCATAGTATTCAATGCACTTTATATGAAAGTTTTTATTATATCCCTCTTGGATGCCTATCATATTAGGACTAAATTCATAACCAAAGAAAATTACCATGCTGTTTAGGACTCTCAAAATAATATAAGTGAAGAATGATAGTTCAACAATTTCTATAAAATAAAACCACCGATGTGCTCTAAAAAGATATAAGTGAAGCACTAGAGCAAAAACAAACTACTCCGGAAGATATAAATGAAGATCAATGAGTAATCGAATAATCATGCAACTATATGAAGACTCTCTAACATTTAAGAATTTCAGATGTTTGTATTTTATTCAAACAGAAAGCAAAACAAAAGTAAATAAAATGACGCTCCAAGCAAAACACATATCATGTGGCGAATAAAAATATAGCTCCAAGTAAAGTTACCGATGAACGAAGATGAAAGAGGGGATGCCTTCCGGGGCATCCCCAAGCTTAGGATTTTGGTTGTTCTTGAATATTACCTTGGGGTGCCTTGGGCATCCCCAAGCTTAGGCTCTTGCCACTCCTTATTCTATAGTCCATCGAATCTTTACCCAAAACTTGAAAACTTCACAACACAAAACTTAAAAGATAACTCGTAAGCTCTGTTAGAGAAAGAAAACAAAACACCACTTCAAGGTACTGTAATGAACTCATTCTTTATTTTTATTGGTGTTAAACCTACTGTATTCTAACTTCTCTATGGTTCATACCCTCCGATACTAGTCATAGATTCATCAAAATAAGCAAACAACAATTATAAACAGAATCTGTCAAAAACAGAACAGTCTGTAGTAATCTGGATTAAACATATACTTATGGAACTCATAAAATTCTCAAATAAATTTCTGGACGTGAGGAATTTATCTATTAATCATCTGCAAAAATAATTAACTAAATATCACTCTCCAATAAAAAATGGCAGCAATTCTCGTGAGCGCTAAAGTTTCTGTTTTTTTACAGCAAGATCAACAAGACTTTCCCCAAGTCTTTCCAACGGTTCTACTTGGCACAAACACTAACTAAAACATAAAAACTCAATCATAACAGAGGCTAGATAAATTATTTATTACTAAACAGGAGCAAAAAGCAAGGAACAAAAATAAAGTTGGGTTGCCTCCCAACAAGCGCTATCGTTTAACGCCCCTAGCTAGGCATGATGATTTCAACGATGCTCACATAAAGATAAGAATTGTAACATAAAGAGAGCATCATGAAGAATATGACTAGAACTTTTAAGCCTAACCCACTTCCTATGTATAGGGATTTTGTGAGCAAACAACTTATGGGAACAATAATCAACTAGCATAGGAGGACAAAACAAGCATAACTTCAAAACTTTAAGCACATAGAGAGGAAACTTGATATTATTGCAATTCCTACAAGCATATGTTCCTCTCTCATAATAATGTTCAGTAGCATCATGAATCAATTCAACAATATAACCAGCACCTAAAGCATTATTTTCATGATCTACAAGCATATAAATTTTATTACTCTCCACACAAGAAAAATTCTTCTCATGAATTATAGTGGGAGCAAACTCAACAAAATAATTATCATGTGAGGCATAATCCAATTGAAAACTAAAATCATGATGAGAAGTTTCATGGATATCATTATTCTTTATAGCATACAAGTCATCACAATAATCATCATAGATAGCAACTTTGTTCTTATAATCAATTGGAACCTCTTCTGGAATAGTGGATTCATCACAAAATAAAGTCATGACCTCTCCAAATCCACTTTCATCAATATAATCATCATAAATAGGAGGCATGCTTTCATCGTAATAAATTTGCTCATCAAAACTTGGGGGACAAAAAATATCATCTTCATCAAACTTAGCATCCCCAAGCTTGTGGCTTTGCATATCATTAGCATCATGGATATTCAAGGAATTCATACTAACAACATTGCAATCATGCTCATCATTCAGATATTTAGTGCCAAACATTCTAATGCATTCTTCTTCTAGCACTTGAGCACAATGATCAGAATCCTTATTTTCACGAAAGATATTAAAAAGATGAAGCATATGAGGTACCCTCAATTCCATTTTTTGTAATATTCTTCTATAGACTAAACTAGTGATAAAACAAGAAACTAAAAGACTTGTATGCAAGATCTAAAGATATACCTTCAAGCGCTAACCTCCCCGACAACAGCGCCAGAAAAGAGCTTAGTTGACGGGGTGTTAGTGTCGCTTTCCTCGCCTCCCCGGCAACGGCGCCAGAAAATAGCTTGATGTCTACTACACAATTTTCTTCTTGTAGACGTTGTTGGGCCTCCAAGTGCAGAGGTTTGTAGGACAGTAGCAAATTTCCCTCAAGTGGATGACCTAAAGTTTATCAATCCGTAGGAGGTGTAGGATGAAGATGGTCTCTCTCAAGAAACCCTGCAACCAAATAACAAAGAGTCTCTTGTGTCCCCAACACACCCAGTACAATGGTAAATTGTATAGGTGCACTAGTTCGGCGAAGAGATGGTGGTACAAGTGGTATATGGATGGTAGATAAAGGTTTTTGTAATCTGAAAATATAAAAACAGCAAGGTAACTAATGATAAAAGTGAGCAAAAACGGTAGTGCAATGCTAGGAAATAAGGCCTAGGGTTCATACTTTCACTAGTGCAAGTTCTCTCAACAATAATAACATAATTGGATCATATAACTATCCCTCAACACGCAACAAAGAGTCACTCCAAAGTCACTAATAGCGGAGAACAAACGAAGAGATTATGGTAGGGTACGAAACCACCTCAAAGTTATTCTTTCCAATCAATCCGTTGGGCTATTCCTATAAGTGCCACAAACAGCCCTAGAGTTCGTACTAGAATAACACCTTAAGACACAAATCAACCAAAACCCTAATGTCACCTAGATACTCCAATGTCACCTCAAGTATCCGTGAGTATGATTATACGATATGCATCACATAATCTCATATTCATCTATTCAACCAACACATAGAACCTCAAAGAGTGCCCCAAAGTTTCTACCAGAGAGTCAAGACGAAAACGTGTGCCAACCCCTATGCATAGATTCCCAAGGTCACGGAACCCGCAAGTTGATCACCAAAACATACATCAAGTGGATCATAGAATACCCCATTGTCACCACAGGTATCCCTCGCAAGACATACATCAAGTGTTCTCAAATCGTTAAAGACTCAATCCGATAAGATAACTTCAAAGGGAAAACTCAATCCATTACAAGAGAATAGAGGGGGAGAAACATCATAAGATCCAACTATAATAGCAAAGCTCGCGATACATGAAGATCGTATCACCTCAAGAACATGAGAGAGAGAGAGAGATCAAACACATAGCTACTGGTACATACCCTCAGCCCCGAGGGAGAACTACTCACTCCTCGTCATGGAGAGCTCCGGGATGATGAAGATGGCCATCGGATAAGGATTGCCCCCTCCAGCAGGGTGCCGGAACGGGTCTAGATTGGTTTTCGGTGGCTACGGAGGCTTCCAGCGGCGGAACTCCCGGTCTATTGTGCTCCCCGAACTTTTTAGGGTATATGGGTATATATGGGAGGAAGAAGTACGTCGGTGGACCTCCGGGCTGTCCACGAGGCAGGGGGTGCGCCCAGGGGGTGGGCGCGCCCCCACCCTCGTGGGCAGCCCGGGACTCTCCTGGTCCAACTTCGATACTCCATGGGCATCTTCTAGTCCAAAAATAAGTTCCGTGAAGTTTTAGGTCAATTGGACTCCGTTTGATTTTCCTTTTCTGCGATACTCTAAAACAAGGAAAAAACTGAAACTGGCACTGGGCTCTAGGTTAATAGGTTAGTCCCAAAAATCATATAAAATAGCATATAAAACATCCAAGGTTGAGAATATAATAGCATGGAACAATCAAAAATTATAGATACGTTGGAGACATATCAATGCACATCCCCAACAATAAGAATATCATATTTCTTCTTGACTGTAGGAAGAGGAAATTCAAAACCTCCAATAATAATCGATGGAATTTTTCCAATAGAATTGATACTGTGGACTTGAGGTTGTTTCCTTGGAAAGTGTACCGTATGCTCATTACCATTAACATGAAAAGTGGCATTGCCTTTGGTTCAATCAATAACAGCCCCTGCAGTATTCAAAAAGGGTCTTCCAAGAATAATAGGCATACTATCATCCTCGGGAATATCAAGAATAACACAGTCCGTTAAAATAGTAACATTTGCAATCACAACAGGCACATCCTCACAAATACCGACAGGTATAGCAGTTGATTTATCAGCCATTTGCAAAGATATTTCAGTAGGTGTCAACTTATTCAAATCAAGTCTACAATATAAAGAGAGAGGCGTAACACTAACACCGGCTCCAAGATCACATAAAGCAGTTTTAACATAGTTTCTTTTAATGGAGCATGGTATAGTTGGTACTCTGGGATCTCCAAGTTTCTTTGGTATTCCACGCTTAAAAGTATAATTAGCAAGCATGGTGGAAATTTTAGCTTCCGGTATATTTCTTTTATTTTTCACAATTTCTTTCATATACTTAGCATAAGGATTCATTTTGAGCATATCAGTTAATCGCATACGCAAAAGATAGGTCTAATCATTTCAGCAAAGCGCTCAAAATCCTCATCATCCTTTTTCTTGGATGGTTTAGGAGGAAAAGGCATGGGTTTCTGAACCCATGGTTCTCTTTCTTTACCGTGCTTCCTAGCAACAAAGTTTCTCTTATCATAACGTTGGTTCTTTGATTGTGGGTTATCAAGATCAACAGCAGGTTCAATCTCTACTTTATTTTCATTACTAGGTTGAGCATGAACATGAACATCATTATTAACATTATTACTAGGTTCATGCTAATTACCAGATTGTGTTCCAGCATCAGAAATAGAAATATCATTGGGATTCTCAGGTGTGTCAACAACAGGTTCACTAGAAGCATGCAAAGTCCTATCATTTTTCTTTTTCTTCCTTTTAGAAGGACTAGGTGCATCAATATTATTTCTATGAGAATCTTGCTCAATTCTCTTAGGATGGCCCTCAGGATACAAAGGTTGCTGAGTCATTTTACCACCTCTAGTCATAACTCTAACGTCATTATCATTTTTATTATTATGAAATTCATTGAGCAAATCATTCTGAGCTTTAAGTACTTGTTCTACTTGAGTGGTAACCATAGAAGCATGTTTGCAAATGAGTTTAAGTTCACCTTTATCTCTGGACATATAATCACTCAAGTGTTCAATCATATAACCATTACGTTGTAATTCTCTACCAAAATAGGCATTGATTTTTTCTTGCTTAACCATAAATTTATCAAACTCATCTAAGCATTGGCTAGCAAACTTAGTAGGAGGGATTTCAGCTTTATCATATCTATAGAGAGAATTTACCTTTACTACCTGTGTCGGGTTATCAAGACCATGAATTTCTTCAACAGGCAGTAAATTAAGACCATGTATTTCTTCAATAGGAGGTAAATTCTTAACATCTTCAGCTGTTATACCTTTTTATTTCATAGATTTCTTTTCCTCTTGCATATCTTCAGGACTGAGAAATAGAACACCCCTTTTCTTCGGAGTTGGCTTAGGAGTTGGTTCAGGAATTGGATCAGGAAGTGTCCAATTATTTTCATTAGTCAACATATTATTCAATAGAATTTCAGCTTCATCTGGTGTCCTTTCCTAGAAAACACAACCAGCACAACTATCCAGGTGGTCTCTCGAAGCATCGGTTAGTCCATTATAAAAGATATCAAGTATTTCATTTTTCTTAAGAGGATGATCAGGCAAAGCATTAAGTAATTGTAGAAGCCCCCCACAAGCTTGTGGGAGACTCTACTTTTCAATTTGCGCAAAATTATATATTTCCCTTAAAGCAGCCTATTTTTTATGAGCAGGGAAATATTTAGCAGAGAAGTAATAAATCATATCCTGGGGACTACGCACACAACCAGGTGAAGGAAATATGCCCTAGAGGCAATAATAAAGTTATTATTTATTTCCTTATATCATGATAAATGTTTATTATTCATGCTAGAATTGTATTAACCGGAAACATAATACATGTGTGAATACATAGACAAACAAAGTGTCACTAGTATGCCTCTACTTGACTAGCTCGTTGATCAAAGATGGTTATGTTTCCTAGCCATTGACATGGGTTGTCATTTGATTAACGGGATCACATCATTAGGAGAATGATGTGATTGACTTGACCCTTTCCGTCAGCTTAGCACTTGATCGTTTAGTTTCTTGCTATTGCTTTCTTCATAACTTATACATGTTCCTATGACTATGAGATTATGCAACTCCCGTTTACCAGAGGAACACTTTGTGTGTCACCAAACATCACAACATAACTGGGTGACTATAAAGGTGCTCTACAGGTGTCTCCGAAGGTACTTGTTGGGTTGGCGTATTTCGAGATTAGGATTTGTCACTCCGATTGTCGGAGAGGTATCTCTGGGCCCACTCGGTGATGCACATCACTATAGGCCTTGCAAGCATTGCAACTAATGAGTTAGTTGCGGGATGATGTATTACGGAATGAGTAAAGAGACTTGCCAGTAACGAGATTGAACTAGGTATTGAGATACCGATGATCGAATCTCGGGCAAGTAACATATCGATGACAAAGGGAACAACATATGTTGGTATGCGGTCTGACCGATGAAGATCTTCGTAGAATATGTAGGAGCCAATATGGGCATCCAGGTCCCGCTATTGGTTATTTACCAGAGAGGTGTCTCGGTCATGTCTACATAGTTCTCGAACATGTAGGGTCCGCACGCTTAACGTTTGTTGATGATATAGTACTATGAGTTATGTATGTTGGTGACCGAATGTTGTTCGGAGTTTCGGATGAGATCACGGATATGACGAGGAACTCCGGAATGGTCCGGAAGTAAAGATTGATATGTGGATAGTAGTGTTTGATCTCCGGAAGTGTTCCGGAATTCACCGGAAGGGGTTCCGGATGTTTCCCGAAATGTTTGGGCACGAGAACACTTTATCTGGGCCAAGGGGGAAAGCCCACAAGGTTTTTGGAAAGCTCAAAAGGAAGTTTTGCGGAGTCCAGGGGCCAGACGCCAGGGTCCCTAGTGTCTGGGTCCAGACGCCGGGAACCCTGGCGTCTGGCCCTGGAGTCCGAGGACTCTTGCCTTTCGGGTGAAACTGACTTTGTGGAGGCTTTTACTCCAAGTTTCGACCCCAAGGCTCAACATATAAATAGAGGGGCAGGGCTAGCACCCAAGGATCATCAAGAAATACCAAGCCGTGTGCCGGCAACCCCGTCCCCTCTAGTTTATCCTCCATCATAGTTTTCGTAGTGCTTAGGCGAAGCCCTGCGAAGATTGTTCTTCACCAACACCGTCACCACGCCATCGTGCTGCCGGAACTCATCTACTACTTCGCCCCTCTTGCTGGATCGAGAAGGCGAGGACGTCACCGAGCCGATTGTGTGTAGAACTCTGAGGTGCCGTGCTTTCGGTACTTGGATCGGTCGAATCGTGAAGACGTACGACTACATCAACCGCGTTGATATAACGTTTCCGCGAATGGTCTACGAGGGTACGTAGACAACACTCTCCCCTCTTGTTGCTATGCATCACCATGATCCTGCGTGTGTGTAGGAATTTTTTTGAAATTACTACGTTCCCCAACAGTGTTATCAGAGCCAGGTTTTATGCGTAGATGTCATATGCTCGAGTAGAACACAACTGATTGGTGGGTGATATAAGTCATACTGCTTACCAGCATGTCATACTTTGGTTCGGCGGTATTGTTGGATGAAGCGGCCCGGACCGACATTACGCGTACGCTTACGCGAGACTGGTTCTACCGACGTGCTTTGCACACAGGTGGCCAGCGGGTGTCAGTTTCTCCAACTTTAGTTGAACCGAGTGTGGCTACGCCCGGTCCTTGCGAAGGTTAAAATAGCACCAACTTGACAAACTATCGTTGTGGTTTTGATGCGTAGGTAAGAACGGTTCTTGCTAAACCCAGTAGCAGCCACGTAAAACTTGCAACAACAAAGTAGAGGACGTCTAAATTGTTTTTGCAGGGCATGTTGTGATGTGATATGGTCAAGACATGATGCTAAATTTTATTGTATGAGATGATCATGTTTTGTAACCAAGTTATCGGCAACTGGCAGGAGCCATATGGTTGTCGCTTTATTGTATGCAATGCAATCGCGATGTAATGCTTTACTTTATTACTAAGCGGTAGTGATAGTCGTGGAAGCATAAGATTGGCGAGACGACAACGATCCTACGATGGAGATCAAGGTGCCACGCCGGTGACGTTGGTGATCATGACGGTGCTTCAGAGATGGAGATCACAAGCACAAGATGATGATGGCCATATCATATCACTTATATTGATTGCATGTGATGTTTATCTTTTATGCATCTTATCTTGCTTTGATTGACGGTAGCATTATAAGAGGATCTCTCACTAAATTTCAAGATAAAAGTGTTCTCCCTGAGTATGCACCATTGCCAAAGTTCATCGTGCCCAGACACCACGTGATGATCAGGTGTGATAAGCTCTACGTCCATCTACAATGGGTGCAAGCCAGTTTTGCACACGCAGAATACTTAGGTTAAACTTGACGAGCCTAGCATATGCAGATATGGCCTCGGAACACTAAGACCGAAAGGTCGAGCATGAATCATATAGTAGATATGATCAACATAGTGATGTTCACCATTGAAAGCTACTCCATTTCATGTGATGATCGGTTATGGTTTAGTTGATATGGATCACGTGATCACTTAGATGATTAGAGGGATATCTATCTAAGTGGGAGTTCTTAAGTAATATGATTAATTGAACTTTAATTTATCATGAACTTAGTCCTGATAGTATTAGCATATCTATGTTGTAGATCAATAGCTCACGTTTAGCTCCTGTGTTTTATTTTTGATATGTTCCTAGAGAAAACTAAGTTGAAAGATGTTAGTAGCAATGATGCAGATTGGATCCGTGATCTGAGGTTTATCCTCATTGCTGCAGAGAAGAATTATGTCTTGACGCATCGCTAGGTAACAAACCTATTGCAGGAGCAGATGCAGATGTTATGAATGTTTGGCTAGGTCAATATGATGACTACTTGATAGTTTAGTGCAAATGGCTTAGAATCGGGACTTCAAAGACTTTTTGAACGTCATGGACCATATGAGATGTTCCAGGAGTTGAAGTTAATATTTCAAGCAAATACCCGAGTTGAGAGATATGAAGTCTCCAACAAGTTCTATAGCTAAAAGATGGAGGAGAATAGCTCAAGTAGTGAGAATGTGCTCAGATTGTCTGGGTACTACAATCGCTTGAATCAAGTGGGAGTTAATCTTCGAGATAAAATAGTGATTGACGGAATTCTCTAGTCACCATCACCAAGTTAGTATAACTTCATGATGAACTATAATACGCAAGGGATAACGGAAACGGTTCCCAAGCTCTTCGTGATGCTGAAATCGACGAAGGTAGAAATCAAGAAAAACATCAAGTGTTGATGGTAAACAAAACCACTAGTTTCAAGTAAAGGGACAAAGAGAAGAAAGGGGAACTTCAAGAAGAACGGCAAGCAAGTTGCTGCTCAAGTGAAAAAACCCAAGCCTGGACCTAAGCCTGAAACTGAGTGCTTCTACTGCAAAGGAACTGGTCACTGGAAGCGGAACTACCCAAGTAATTGGCGGATAAGAAGGATGGCAAAGTGAACATAGGTATATTTGATATACATGTTATTGATGTGTACTTTACTAGTGTTCATAGCAACCCCTCAGTATTTGATAGTAGTTCAGTTGCTAAGAGTAGTAACTCAAAACGGGAGTTGCAGAATGAACAGAGACTAGTTAAGGGTGAAGTGACGATGTGTGTTGGAAGTGGTTCCAAGATTGATATGATCATCATCGCACACTCCCTATACTTTTGGGATTAGTGTTAAACCAAAATAAATGTTATTTGGTGTTTGCGTTGAGCATGAATATGATTTGATCATGTTTATTGAAAAACAGATATTCATTTTAAGTTAGAGAATAATTGTTGTTCTATTTACATGAATAAAACCTTCTATGGTCATACACCGAATGAAAATGGTTCATTGGATCTCTATTGTAGTGATACACATATTCATAATATTGAAGCCAAAAGATGCAAAGTTAATAATGATAGTACAACTTATTTGTGGCACTGCCGTTTAGGTCATATTGGTGTAAAGCGCATGAAGAAACTCCATGCTGATGGGCTTTTGGAATCACTTGATTATGAATCAATTGATTCTTGCGAACCATGCCTTATGGGCAAGATGACTAAGACTCCGTTCTCCGGAACAATGGAGCGAGCAACTGAATTATTGGAAATAATACATACTAATGTATGCAGTCCGATGAGTGTTGAGGCTCGCGGCGGGTATCGTTATTTTCTGACCTTCATAGATGATTTGAGCAGATATGGGTATATCTACTTGATGAAACACAAGTTTGAAACATTTGAAAAGTTCAAAGAATTTCAGAGTGAAGTGGAGAATCATTGTAACAAAAATAAAAGTTTCTACGATATGATCGCAGAAGTAAAATATTTGAGTTACGAGTTTGGCCTTCAGTTAAAACAATGTGAAATAGTTTCACTACTCACGCCACCTGGAACACCATAGCATAATGGTGTGTCTAAACGTCATAACCTTACTATTATTGGATATAGTGCAACCTATTATGTTTCTTACCGATTAACCACTATATTTTTGGGGTTATGCATTAGAGACAGCTGCATTCACGTTAAAAAGGGCACCATCTAAATCCGTTGAGATGACACTGTATGAATTGTGGTTTGGCAATAAACCAAAGTTGTCGTTTCATAAAGTTTGGTGTTATGATGCTTATAAGGAAAAATTTCATCCTGATAAGTTCAAACCCAAATCGGAGAAATGTGTCTTCATAGGATACCCAAAGGAGACAGTTGGGTACACCTTCTATCACAAATCCGAAGGCAAGACATTCATTGCTGAGAATGGATCCTTTCTAGAGAAGGAGTTTCCCTCGAAAGAAGTGAGTGGGAGGAAAGTAGAACTTGATGAGGTAATTGTACCTGCTCCCTTATTGGAAAGTAGACCATCAAAGAAATCTGTTTCTGTGACTCCTACACCAATTAGTGAGGAAGCTAATGATGATGATCATGTAACTTCAGATCAAGTTACTACCGAACCTCGTAGGTCAACCAGAGTAAGATCCGCACAAGAGTCGTACGGTAATCCTGTTCTAGAGGTCATGTTAATTGACCATGACGAACCTACGAACTATGAGGAAACGATGATGAGCCCAGATTCCGCGAAATGGCTTGAGGCCATGAAATCTAAGATTGGATCCATGTATAAGAACAAAGTATGGACTTTGATTGACTTGCTCGTTGATCGGTGAGTCATTAAGAATAAATTGATCTTCAAGAGGAAGATGGACGATGATAGTAGTGTTACTATCTACAAAGCTAGAATTGTTGCAAAAGGTTTTTCGACAAGTTCAAGGTGTTGACTATGATGAGAGTTTCTCACTCGTATCTATGCTTAAGTCTGTCCAAATCATGTTAGGAATTGCCGCATTTTATGAAATCTGGCAAATGGATAAACAAAACTACATTCCTTAATGAATTTATTTAAGTAGAGTTGTATATGATGCAACCAGAAGGTTTTGTCAATCCTAAAGGTGCTAACAAAATATGCAAGCTCCAGCGATCCATCTATGGACTGGTGCAAGCATCTCAGAGTTGGAATATATGCTTTGATAAGTTGATCAAAGCATATAGTTTTATACAGACTTGCGGTGAAGCCTGTATTTACAAGAAAGTGAGTGGGAGCACTACAACATTTCTGATAAGTATATGTGAATGACATATTGTTGATCGGAAATAATGTAGAATTTTCTGGAAAGCATAAAGGAGTGTTTGAAAAGAGTTTTTCAAAGAAACACCTCGATGAAGCTGCTTACACATTGAGCATCAAGATCTATAGAGATAGATCAAAACGCTTGATAAGTTTTTTCAATGAGTACATACCTTGACAAGATTTTGAAGTAGTTCAAAATGGAACAGTCAAAGAAGGAGTTCTTGCCTGTGTTGCAAGGTGTGAAGTTGAGTAAAGACTCAAAACCCAACCACAGCAGAAAATAGAAAGAGAATGAAAAGTCATTACCTATGCCTCAGTCATAGGTTCTATAAATTATGCTATGCTGTTTACCAGTCCTATTGTATACCTTAGCATCTTTCTGGCAAGGGAGTACAATAGTGATCTAGGAGTAGATCACTGGACAGCGGTCAAAATTATCCTAAGAGGACTAAGGAAATATTTCTCTATTATGGAGGTGATAAAAGAGTTCGTCGTAAAGAGTTACGTCGATGCAAGCTTTGACACCGATCTAGATGACTTTAAGTCTCGATCTAGATACATATTGAAAGTGGGAGCTATTAGCTAGAGTAGCTCCGTGCAGAGCTTTGTAGACATAGAACTTTGCAAAATACTTACGGATCTGAATATGACAGACCCATTGACTAAAATTATCTCACAAGCAAAACATGATCACACCTTAGTACTCTTTGGGTGTTAATCACATAGCGATGTGAACTAGATTACTGACTCTAGTGAACCCTTTGGGTTTTGGTCACATGTCGATGTGAACTATGGGTGTTAACCACATAAAGATGTGAACTATTGATGTTAAATCACAAGGCGATGTGATCTAGATTATTGACTCTAGTGAAAGTGGGAGACTGAAGGAAATATGCTCTAGAGGCAATAATAAAGTTATTATTTATTTCCTTATATCATGATAAATGTTTATTATTCATGCTAGAATTGTATTGACCGGAAACATAATACATGTGTGAATACATAGACAAACAGAGTGTCACTAGTAGGCCTCTACTTGACTAGCTCGTTGATCAAAGATGGTTAAGTTTCCTAACCATAGACATGAGTTGTCATTTGATTAACGGGATCACATCATTAGGAGAATGATGTGATTGACTTGACCCATTTCGTTAGCTTAGCACTTGATCATTTAGTTTGTTGCTATTGCTTTCTTCATGACTTATACATGTTCCTATGACTATGAGATTATGCAACTCCCGTTTACCGGAGGAACACTTTGTGTGCCACCAAACATCACAACGTAACTGGGTAATTATAAAGGTGCTCTATAGGTGTCTCCAAAGGTACTTGTTGGGTTCGCGTATTTCGAGATTAGGATTTGTCACTCGGATTGTCGGAGAGGTATCTTTGGGCCCACTCGGTGATGCACATAACTATAAGCCTTGCAAGCATTGCAACTAATGAGTTAGTTGCGGGATGATGTATTACGGAATGAGTAAAGAGACTTGCCGGTAACGAGATTGAACTAGGTATTGAGATACCGGCGATTGAATCTCGGGCAAGTAACATACCGATGACAAAGGGAACAACGTATGTTGTTATGCGGTCTGACCGATAAAGATCTTAGTAGAATATGTAGGAGCCAATATGGGCATCCAGGTCCCGCTATTGGTTATTGACCAGAGAGGTGTCTTAGTCATGTCTACATAGTTCTCAAACCCATAGGGTCCGCACGCTTAACGTTTGTTGACGATATAGTACTATGAGTTATGTATGTTGGTGACCGAATGTTGTTTGGAGTTTCGGATGAGATCACAGATATGATGAGGAATTCCGGAATGGTCCGGAAGTAAAGATTGATATGTGGATAGTAGTGTTTGATCTTCGGAAGGGTTCCGGAATTCACCGGAAGGAGTTTCGGATGTTTCCCGAAATGTTTGGGCACGAGAACACTTTATCTGGGCCAAAGGGGAAAGCCCGCGAGTTTTTTGAAAGCGCAAAAGGAAGTTTTGCGGAGTCCAGGGGCCAGACGCCAGGATCCAGACACCAGGGTCCCTGGCATCTGGGTCCAGACACCGGGAACCCTGGCGTCTGGCCCTGGAGTCCGAGAAGGACTCTTCCTTTTGGGTGAAACCGACTTTGTGGAGGCTTTTACTCCAAGTTTCGACCCCAAGGCTCAACATATAAATAGAGGGGCAGGGCTAGCACCCAAGGATCGTCAAGAAACACCAAGCCGTGTGTCGGCAACCCCGTCCCCTTTAGTTTATCCTCCGTGATAGTTTTCGTAGTGCTTAGGCGAAGCCCTACGAAGATTGTTCTTCACCAACACTGTCACCACGCCGTCGTGCTGCTGGAACTCATCTAATACTTCGCCCCTCTTGCTGGATGGAGAAGGCGAGGACGTCACCAAGCCGAACGTGTGCAGAACTCGGAGGTGCTGTGCTTTCGGTACTTGAATCGGTCGGATCGTGAAGACGTACGACTACATCAACCACGTTGATATAATGCTTCCGCGAATGGTCTAAGAGGGTACGTAGACAACACTCTCCCCTCTCGGATCTATGCATCACCATGATCCTGCGTGTGCGTAGGATTTTTTTTGAAATTACTACGTTCCCCAACATATAGTGATGTGCACTACCGAGTGGGCCCGGAGATACCTCTCCGACAATCGGAGTGACAAATCCTAATATTGAAATACGCCAACCCAACAAGTACCTTTGGAGACACCTGTAGAGCACCTTTATAATCACCCAGTTACATTGTGACGTTTGGTGGCACAGAAAGTGTTCCTCCGGTAAACGGGAGTTGCATAATCTCATAGTCATAGGAACATGTATAAGTCATGAAGAAAGCAATAGCAGCAAACTAAACGATCAAGTGCTAAGCTAATGGAATGGGTCAAGTCAATCACATCATTCTCCTAATGATGCGATCCCGTTAATCAAATGACAACTCATGTCTACGCTTATGAAACATAACCATCTTTGATCAACGAGCTAGTCAAGTAGAGGCATACTAGTGACACTCTGTTTGTTTACGTATTCGCACATGTATTATGTTTCCGGTTAATACAATTCTAGCATGAATAATAAACATTTATCATGGTATAAGGAAATAAATAATAACTTTATTATTGCCTCTAGGGCATATTTCCTTCAGTCTCCCACTTGCACTAGAGTCAATAATCTAGTTCACATCGCCATGTGATTTAATACCAATAGTTCACATCACCATGTGATTAACACCCATAGTTCACATTGACATGTGACCAATACCCAAAGGGTTTACTAGAGTCAATAATCTAGTTCACATCGCTATGTGATTAACACCCAAAGAGTACTAAGGTGTGATCATGTTTTGCTAGTGAGAGAAGTTTAGTCAACGGGTCTGCCATATTCATATCCGTAAGTATTTTGCAAATTTCTGTGTCACCAATGCTCTGCATGGAGCTACTCTAGCTAATTGCTCCCACTTTCAATATGTCCAGATTGAGATTTAGAGTCATATGGATAAGTGTCAAAATTTGCATTGACGTAACCCTTTACGATGAACCCTTTTTTGTCACCTCCATAATCAAGAAACATATCTTTATTCAACTAAGGATAATTTTGACCGCTGTCCAGTGATCTACTCCTAGATCACTATTGTACTCCCTTGCCAAAGACGGTGTAGGGTATACAATAGATCTGGTACACATCATGGCATATTTTATAGAACCTATGGCCAAGGCATAGGGAATGACTTTAATTCTCTTTCTATCTTCTGCCGTGGTCGGGCTTTGAGTCTTACTCAGCTTCACACCTTGTAACACAGGCAAGAACTCTTTCTTTCACTGTTCCATTTTGAACTACTTCAAAATCTTGTCAAGGTATGTACTCATTGAAAAAACTTATCAAGCGTTTTGATCTATCTCTATAGATCTTGATGTTCAATATGTAAGCAACTTCACTGAGGTCTTTCTTTGAAAAACTCCTTTCAAACATTCCTTTATGCTTTGCAGAATAATTCTACATTATCTACGATCAACAATATGTCATTCACATATACTTACTAGAAATCCTGTAGTGCTCCCACTCACTTTCTTGTAAATACAGGCTTCACCGCAAGTCTGTATAAAAATATATGCTTTGATCAACTTATCAAAGCGTATATTCCAACTCCAAGATGCTTGCACCAGTCCATAGATGGATCGCTGGAGCTTGCATATTTTGTTAGCACCTTTAGGATTGACAAAACTTTCTTGTTGCATCATATACAACTCTTCTTTAGTAAATCCATTAAGGAATGTAGTTTTGTTTATCCATTTGCCAGATTTCATAAAATGTGGCAATTGATAACATGATTCGGATAGACTTAAGCATAGATACAAGTGAGAAACTCTCATCATAGTCAACACATTGAACTTGTCAAAAACCTTTTGTGACAATTCTAGCTTTGTAGATAGTAACACTACTATCAGCGTCCGTCTTCCTCTTGAAGATCCATTTAATCTCAATGGCTCGACGATCTTTGGGCAAGTCAATCAAAGTCCATACTTTGTTCTTATACATGGATCTCATCTCAGATTTCATGGCCTCAAGCCATGTCGCGGAATCTGGGCTCATCATCGCTTCCTCGTAGTTTGTAGGTTCGTCATGGTCAAGTAACATGACCTCCAGAACAGGATTACCGTACCACTCTGGTGCGGATCTCACTCTGGTTTACCTACGAGGTTCGGTAGTAACTTGATCTGAAGTTACATGATCATCATCATTAGCTTCCTCACTAATTGGTGTAGTAGTCACAGGAACAGATTTCTGTGATGAACTACTTTCCAATAAGGGAGCAGGTACAGTTACCTCATCAAGTTCTACTTTCCTCCCACTCACTTATTTCTAGAGAAACTCCTTCTCTAGAGAGGATCCATTCTCAGCAATGAATATCTTGCCTTCGGATCTGTGATAGAAGGTGTACCCAACATTTTCTTATGGGTATCCTATGAAGACGCACTTCTTCGATTTGGGTTTGAGCTTATCAGTTTGAAACTTTTTCACATAAGCATTGCAACCTCAAACTTTAAGAAACGACGGCTTAGGTTTCTTGCCAAAACATAGTTCATATGGTGTCGTCTCAACGGATTTAGATGGTGCCCTATTTAACGTGAATGTAGCTATCTCTAATGCATAACCCCAAAACGATAGTGGTAAATTGGTAAGAGACATCATAGATCGCACCATATCTAATAAAGTACGGTTACGACGTTCGGACACACCATTACACTGTGGTGTTCCAGGTGACGTGAGTAGTGAAACTATTTCACATTGTTTTAACTGAAGGCCAAACTCGTAACTCAAATATTTTACTTCTGCGATCATATCATAGAAACTTTTATTTTTGTTACGATGATTCTCCACTTCACTCTGAAATTCTTTGAACTTTTCAAATGTTTCAGACTTGTGTTTCATCAAGTAGATATACTCATATCTGCTCAAATCATCCATGAAGATCAGAAAATAATGATACCTGCCGCGAGCCTCAATATTCATCGGACCACATACATCAGTAGGTATGATTTCCAACAAATCTGTTGCTCGCTCCATTGTTCCGGAGAACGGAGTCTTAGTCATCTTGCCCATGAGGCATGGTTCGCAAGCATCAACTGATTCATAATCAAGTGATTCCAAAAACCCATCAGCATGGATTTTCTTCATGCGCTTTACACCAATATGACCTAAACGGTAGTGCCACAAATAAGTTGCACTATCATTATTAACTTTGCATCTTTTTGGCTTCAATATGATGAAAATGTGTATCACCATGATCGAGATCCAACAAACCATTTTCATTGGGTGTATGACCATAGAAGGTTGTATTCATGTAAACAGAACAACAATTATTCTCTAACTTACATGAATAACCGTATTACAATAAACATGATCCAATCATATTCATGCTCAGCGCAAACACTAAATAACATTTATTTTAGGTTTAACATTAATCTCGAAATTATAGGGAGTGTGCGATGATGATCATATCAATCTTGGAACCATTTCCAATACACATCATCATTTCACCCCTAACTAGTCTCTGTTCATTCTGCAACTCCCGTTTCGAGTTACTATTCTTAGCAACTGAACTAGTATCAAATACTGAGGGGTTGCTATAAACACTAGTAAAGTACACATCAATAACATGTATATCAAATATACCTATGTTCACTTTGCCATCCTTCTTATCCGCCAATTACTTGGGGTAGTTCCGCTTCCAGTGATCAGTCCCTTTGCAGTAGAAGCACTCAGTTTCAGGCTTAGGTCCAGGCTTGGGTTTTTTCACTTGAGCAGCAACTTGCTTGCCGTTCTTCATGAAGTTCCCCTTCTTCCCTTTTTCCCTTTACTTGAAACTAGTGGTTTTGTTTACCATCAACACTTGATGCTTTTCTTGATTTCTACCTTTGTCGATTTTAGTATCACAAAGAGCTTGGGAATCGTTTTTGTTATCCCTTGCATATTATAGTTCATCACGAAGTTCTACTAACTTGGTGATGGTGACTAGAGAATTCTATCAATCACTATTTTATCTCGAAGATTAACTCCCACTTGATTCAAGCGATTGTAGTACCCCAGACAATCTGAGCACATGATCACTGCTTGAGCTATTCTCCTCCATCTTTTAGCTATAGAACTTGTTGGAGACTTCATATCTCTCAACTCGGGTATTTGCTTGAAATATTTAACTTCAACTTCTGGAACATCTCATATGGTCCATGACGTTCAAAACGTCTTTGAAGTCCCGATTCTAAGCCGTTTAAGCATGGTGCACTAAACAATCAAGTAGTCATCATATTGAGCTAGCCAAACATTCATAATATCTGCATCTGCTCCTGCAATAGGTTTGTCACCTAGCGGTGCATCAAGGACATAATTCTTTTGTGCAGCAATGAGGATAAACCTCAGATCACGGATCCAATCCGCATCATTGCTACTAACATCTTTCAACTTAGTTTTCTCTAGGAACATATCAAAAATAAAATAGGGGAGCTAAATGCGAGCTATTGATCTACAACATAGATATGCTAATACTATCAGGACTAAGTTCATGATAAATTAAAGTTCAATTAATCATATTACTTAAGAACTCCCACTTAGATAGACATCCCTCTAATCCTCTAAGTGATCACATGATCCAAATCAACTAAACCATAACCGATCGTCACGTGAAATGGAGTAGCTTTCAATGGTGAACATCACTTATGTTGATCATATCTACTATATGATTCATGCTCGACCTTTCGGTCTCACTGTTCCGAGGCCATATCTGTATATGCTAGGCTTGTCAAGTTTAACCTGAGTATTCTGCGTGTGCAAAACTGGCTTGCACCCGTTGTAGATGGACGTAGAGCTTATCACACCCGATCATCACGTGGTGTCTGGGCACGACGAACTTTGGCAACGGTGCATACTCAGGGAGAACACTTTTATCTTGAAATTTAGTGAGAGATCATCTTATAATGCTACCGTCAATCAAAGCAAGATAAGATGCATAAAATATAAACATCACATGCAATCAATATAAGTGATATGATATGGCCATCATCATCTTGTGCTTGTGATCTCGATCTCCGAAGCACCGTTATGATCACCATCATCACCGACGCGACACCTTGATCTCCATCGTAGCATCGTTGTCGTCTCGCCAATCTTATGCTTCCACGACTATCGCTACCGCTTAGTGATAAAGTAAAGCATTATAGGGAGATTACATTGCATACAATAAAGCGACAACCATATGGCTCCTTCCAGTTGCTGATAACTCGGTTACAAAACATGATCATCTCATACAATAAAATTTAGCATCATGCTTTGACCATATCACATCACAACATGCCCTGCAAAAACAAGTTAGAAGTCCTCTACTTTGTTGTTGCAAGTTTTACGTGGCTGCTACGGGTTGAGCAAGAACCGTTCTTACCTACGCATCGAAACCAAAACGATAGTTTGTCTGGTGCTGTTTTAACCTTCTCAAGGACCAGGCGTAGCCACACTCGGTTCAACTAAAGTTGGAGAAACTGACACCCGCTAGTCACTTGTGTGCATAGCACGGCGGTAAAACCAGTCTCATGTAAGCGTATGCGTAATGTCGGTCCGGGCCGCTTCATCCAACAATACCGTCGAACCAAAGTGTGACATGCTGGTAAACAGTATGACTTATATCGCCCACAACTCACTTGTGTTCTACTCGTGCATATGACATCTACACATAAAACCCGGCTCAGATGCCACTGTTGGGAACGTAGTAATTTCAAAAAAATTCCTACGCACACTCAAGATCATGGTGATGCATAGCAACGAGAGGGGAGAGTGTGTCCACGTACCCTCGTAGACCAAAAGAGGAAGCGTTAGCACAACGTGGTTGATGTAGTCGTACGTCTTCACGATCCGACCGATCAAGTACCAAACACACGGCACCTCCGAGTTCTGCACCCGTTTAACTCGATGACGTCCCTCGAACTCCGATCCAACCGAGTGTTGAGGGAGAGTTTCGTCAGCATGACGGTGTGGTGACGATGATGATGTTCTACCGACGTAGGGCTTCGCCTAAGCATCGCTACGATATGATCGAGGTGGATTATGGTGGAGGGGGCACCGCACACGGCTAAGAGATCAAGAGATCAATTGTTGTGTCTATGGGGTGCCCCTTGGCCATGTATATAAAGGAGTGGAGGAGGGGAGGGGCCGGCCTTCTCTATGGCGCGCCCTAGGGGAGTCCTACTCCCACCGGGAGTAGGATTCCCACTTTCCTAGTAGAACTAGGAGCCCTTCCAAGTAGTAGGAGTAGGAGAGAAGGAAAGGGAAAAGAGAAGAGAAGGAAGGAGGGGGCGCAGTCCCTCCCCCTAGTCCAATTCGGACTAGGCCTTGGGGGCGCGCGACCTGCCTCTCTCTCTTTCCCCTAATGCCCAATAACGCCCATACACTCCCCGGCGAATTCCCGTAACTCCCCGGTACTCTGATAAATAACCGAATCACTCGGAACCTTTCTGATGTCCGAATATAGTCGTCCAATAAATCGATCTTTACATATCGACCATTTCGAGACTCCTCGTCATGTCCCCGATCTCATCCGGGACTCCGAACTACCTTCGATACATCAAAACACATAAACTCATAATATAACCGTCATCGAACTTTAAGCGTGCGGACCCTACGGGTTCGAGAACTATGTAGACATGACCGAGACACGTCTCTGGTTAATAACCAATAGCGGAACCTGGATGCTCATATTGGCTCCTACATATTCTACGAAGATCTTTATCGGTCAAACCGCATAACAACATACGTTATTCCCTTTGTCATCGGTATGTTACTTGGCCGAGATTCGATCGTCGGTATCTCAATACCTAGTTCAATCTCGTTACCGGCAAGTCTCTTTACTCATTCTGTAATACATCATCCCGCAACTAACTCATTAGTTGCAATGCTTGCAAGGCTTATAGTGATGTGCATTACCGAGTGGGCCTAGAGATACCTCTCCGACAATCGGAGTGACAAATCCTAATCTCGAAATACGCCAACCCAACAAGTAACTTCGAAGACACCTGTAGAGCACCTTTATAATCACCCAGTTACGTTGTGACGTTTGGTGGCACACAAAGTGTTCCTCCGGTAAACGGGAGTTGTAGAATCTCATAGTCATAGGAACATGTATAAGTCATGAAGAAAGCAATAGCAACAAACTAAATGATCAAGTGCTAAGATAACGGAATGGGTCAAGTCAATCACATCATTCTCCTAATGATGTGATCCCATTAATCAAATGAGAACTCATGTCTATGGTTAGGAAACATAACAATCTTTGCTCAACGAGCTAGTCAAGTAGAGTCATACTAGTGACACTCTGTTTGTCTATGTATTCACACATGTATTATGTTTCCGGTTAATACAACGCGATAAGGGGTTGTCAATCCCTACACGGCCACTTACGAGAGTGAGATATGATAGATATGATAAGATAATGTTTTTGGTATTTTTTATGATAAAGATGCAAAGTAAAAAGCAAAGGAAATTACTAAGTATTAGAAGATTAATATGATGAAGATAGACCTGGGGGCTATAGGTTTCACTAGTGGCTTCTCTCAAGAGCATAGGTATTCTACGGTGGGTGAGCGAATTACTATTGAGCAATTGACAGAATTGAGCATAGTTATGAGAATATCTAGGTATGATCATGTATATAGGCATCACGTCCAAGACAAGTAGACCGACTCCTGCCTGCATCTACTACTATTACTCCACTCATCGACCGCTATCCAGCATGCATCTAGAGTATTAAGTTAATGAAAACAGAGTAACGCCTTAAGCAAGATGACATGATGTAGAGCGATAAACTCGTGCAATAGGATGAAAACCCCATCTTGTTATCCTCGATGGCAACAATACAATACGTGCCTTGCTGCCCCTACTGTCACTAGGAAAGGACACCGCAAGATTGGACCCAAAGCTAAGCACTTCTCCCATTGCAAGAAAGATCAATCTAGTAGGCCAAACCAAACTGATAATTCGAAGAGACTTGCAAACATAACCAATCATACATAAAAGAATTCAGAGAAGATTCAAATATTATTCATAGATAGACTTGATCATAAAACCACAATTCGTCGATCTCAACAAACACACCGCAAAAAGAAGATTACATCGAATAGATCTCCACAAGAGAGGGGGAGAACATTGTATTGAGATCCAAAAAGAGAGAAGAAGCTATCTAGCTAATAACTATGGACCCGTAGGTCTGAGGTGAACTACTCACACTTCATCGAAGGGGCTATGGTGATGATGTAGAAGCCCTCCGTGATCGATGCCCCCTCCGGCGGAGCTCCGGAACAGGCCCCAAGATGGGATCTCGTGGATACAGAAAGTGGCGGCGGTGGAATTAGGGTTTTGGCTCCGTATCTAATTGTTTGGGGGTAAGTAGGTATATATAGGAGGAAGGAGTACGTCGGTGGAGCAACAGGGGGCCCACAAGGGTGGAGGGCGCGTCTGGGGGTAGGCGCACCCCCTACCTCGTGGTCTCCTCTTTTGTGTCTTGATGTAGGGTCCAAGTCTCCTAGATCATGTTCGGTGAGAAAATCACGTTCCCGAAGGTTTCATTCCGTTTGGACTCCGTTTGATATTCCTTTTCTTTGAAACCCTAAAACAGGCAAAAAACAGCAATTCTGGGCTGGGCCTCCGGTTAATAGGTTAGTCCCAAAAATAATATAAAAGTGGATAATAAAGCCCAATAATGTCCAAAATAGTAGATAATATAGCATGGAGCAATCAAAAATTATAGATACGTTGGAGACGTATCAAGCACCCCCAAGCTTAATTCCTGCTCGTTCTCGAGTAGGTAAATGATAAAAACAGAATTTTTGATGCGGTGTGCTACTTGGCATAATTTTAATGTAATTCTTCTTAATTGTGGTATGAATATTAAGATACGAAAGATTCAAGATAAAAGTTTAATATTGACATAAAAATAATAATACTTCAAGCATACTAACAAAGCAATCATGTCTTCTCAAAATAGCATGGCCAAAGAAAGTTATCCCTACAAAATCATATAGTCTGGCTATGCTCCATCTTCACCACACAAAATATTTAAATCATGCACAACCCCGATGACAAGCCAAGCAATTGTTTCATACTTTTGGTGTTCTCAAACTTTTTCAATCTTCATGCAATACATGAGCGTGAGCCATGGATATAGCACTATAAGTGGAATAGAATGGTGGTTGTGGAGAAGACAAAAAGGGAGAAGATAGTCTCACATCAACTAGGCATATCAACGGGCTATGGAGATGCCCATCAATAGATATCAATGTGAGTGAGTAGGGATTGCCATGCAACGGATGCACTAGAGCTACAAGTATATGAAAGCTCAACGAAAGAAACTAAGTGGGTGTGCATCCAACTTGCTTGCTCATGAAGACCTAGGGCATTTTGAGGAAGCCCATCATTGGAATATACAAGCCAAGTTCTATAATGAAAAATTCCCACTAGTATGTGAAAGTGATAACATAGGAGACTCTCTATCATGAATATCATGGTGCTAATTTGAAGCACAAGTGTGGTAAAAGGATAGTAACATTGTCCCTTCTCTCTTTATCTCTCATTTTTTATTTGGGCCTTTTCTCCCTTTTTTATGACCTCTTTTATTTCTCTTCTTTTATTTATTTATTATTTTTCGTATGGAGTCTCATCCCGACTTGTGGGGAAATCATAGTCTCCATCATCCTTTCCTCACTGGGACAATGCTCTAATAATGATGATCATCACACTTTTATTTTCTTACAACTCGATACTTAGAACAAAATATGACTCTATATGAATGCCTCCGGCGGTGTGCCAGGATATGCAATGAATCAAGAGTGACACGTATGAAAGAATTATGAATGGTGGCTTTGCCACAAATACAATGTCAACTACATGATCATGCTAAGCAGTATGACAATGATGAAGTGTGTCATAATAAACGGAATGGTGGAAAGTTGCATGGCAATATATCTCGGAATGGCTATGGAAATGCCATAATAGGTAGGTATGGTGGCTGTTTTGAGGAAGGTATATGGTGGGTGTATGATACCGGCGAAAGGTGCGCGGTATTAGAGAGGCTAGCAAAGGTGGAAGGGTGAGAAAAGTGCGTATAATTCATGGACTCAACATTAGTCATAAAGAACTCATATACTTATTGCAAAAATCTACAAGTTACCAAAGCAAAGTATTATGCGCATGCTCCTAGGGGGATAGATTGGTAGGAAAAGACCATCGCTCGTCCCCGACCGCCACTCATAAGGAAGACAATCAAAAAATAAATCATGCTCCGACTTCATCACATAATGGTTCACCATACATGCATGCTACGGGAATCACAAACTTTAACACAAGTATTTCTCAAATTCACAACTACTCAACTAGCATAACTCTAATATCACCATCTTCATATCTCAAAACAATTATCAAGCATCAAACTTCTCATAGCAGTCAACACACTCATAAGAAAGTTCTTTTACTATTCTTGAATTCCATGCATATTAGGATTATTTAAGAAAATTACCATGTTATTTAAGACTCTCAAAATAATCTAAGTGAAGCATGAGAGATCAATAGTTTCTATAAAACAAATCCACCATCGTGCTCTAAAAGATATAAGTGAAGTACTAGAGCAAAACTATATAACTCAAATGATTTAAGTGAAGCACATAGAGTATTCTAACAAATTCCAAATCATGTATGGTCTCTCAAAAGGTGTGTATAGAAAGGATAATTGTGCTAAACTAAAAAGCAAAGACTCAAATCATACAAGACGCTCCAAGCAAAACACATATCATGTGGTGAATAAAAATATAGCTCCAAGTAAAGTTACCGATAGAAGTAGACGAAAAGAGGGGATGCCTTCCGGGGCATCCCCAAGCTTTGGCTTTTAGGTGTCCTTAGATTATCTTGGGGGTGCCATGGGAATCCCCAAGCTTAGGCTCTTTCCACTCCTTGTTCCATAATCCATCAAATCTCTACCCAAAACTTGAAAACTTCTCAACACAAAACTTAAAGTAGAAAATCTCGTGAGCTCCGTTAGCGAAAGAAAACAAAAGACCACTTCAAGGTACTGTAATGAACTCATTATTTATTTATATTGGTGTTAATACTACTGTATTCCAACTTCTCTATGGTTTATAAACTATTTTACTAGCAATATAGTCATCAAAATAAGCAAACAACACACGAAAAACAGAATCTGTCAAAAACAGAACAGTCTGTAGTAATCTGTAGCTAGCGCAAGATCTGAAACCCCAAAAATTCTAAAATACATTTATGGACGTGAGTAATTTATATATTAATCATCTTAAAAAAGAATTAACTCAATAGAACTTTCCAAATAAAAATGGCAGCGGTTCTCGTGAGCGCTAAAGTTTCTGCTTTTTTTACAGCAAGATTAACAAGACTTTCCCCAAGTCTTCCCAACGGTTCTACTTGGCACAAACACTAATTAAACACAAAAACACAACCTAAACAGAGGATAGATAAATTATTTATTACTAAACAGGAGCAAAAAGCAAGCAATAAAAATAAAATTGGGTTGCCTCCCAACAAGCGCTATCGTTTAACGCCCCTAGCTAGGCATAAAAAGCAAGGATAGATCTAGATATTGCCATCTTTGGTAGGTAATTCTTCAATGAGGCATATACCATCCTTAGGAATTTCTTTATTTTTATTGATTATCAAACTTTTAGGCACAGGATCAAAAAAATCATTTGTAACAAATGGTTCCTTAATGATAGCAAAAAGATTGGGATGAATACTTATAGATTTGAGATCCGCAGTTTCCTTACTAGAGGATTCACCCTTATTTTTAGGAACATACATAAGTTTGGCAATTTTAGTGGGAGGACTTGGAGTATTCTTTACGTAAGAAAAGGCGGTTCCCAAGTTGGTAATAATATCCTCAAGTTTATCGATCCTAGTGGAATTGTGATTTAACTTCTCATTAACTATGGGTTCCTTCTCTTTAATGTTTTTCAAAGTGACTCCTACTTTAGATCCATATTGAGAGATTCGGTTGTGGATCTTTTTATCCAAATTTTCAATTAACTCTACGGTAGCAACCTTATTTTCAATAATTTCGAGCCTTTACATTACATGCTCCAAACTTAATACAGTTCCATTAACCAAAAGAGGGGGTGAGCCAAACAAATCTATCATAGCATTATAAGAATCAAAAGTATGGCTACCCAAGAAGTTCCCTCCGGTAATAGTATCAAGGATATATCTGTGTCAGGGAGTTATGCCTACATAAAAATGCGAAGAAGAACGGAAGTAGATTGCTTCCTGGTAGATCTATTTTGAGCATTGCAAATTCTATACCAAGCATCTTTTAGATTTTCTCCCTCCCTTTGCTTAAAATTTAGACTTTCATTCTCGGGAGACAATGGAGAAGATAAGGGACTAGCCATAACGACAAGCAAGCAAACTAACACACAAGCAAACAAAAAGCAAGCGGGCAAAAAGAGGCAAATAAAGAAAGAGAGGGAGGATATAGAGAGAGAGGGCGAATAAAACGACAAGGGTGAAGTGGGGGAGAGGAAAACAAGAGGCAAATGGCAAATAATGTAATGTGGGAGATAGGGATTGTGATGGGTACTTGGTATATTGACTTTTGCATAGACTCCCCGGCAATGGCGCCAGAAATCCTTCTTGCTACCTGTTGAGCACTGCGTTGGTTTTCCCCGAAGAGGAAGGGATGATGCAGCAAAGTAGCGTAAGTATTTCCCTTAGTTTTTGAGAACCAAGGTATCAATCCAGTGGGAGGCTATGCGCGAGTCCCTCGTACCTGCACAAAACAAATAAATCCTCACAACCAACGCGATAAGGGGTTGTCAATCCCTACACGGCCACTTACGAGAGTGAGATCTGATAGATATGATAAGATAATATTTTTGGTATTTTTATGATAAAGATGCAAAGTAAAATAAAAGCAAAGTAAAAAGCAAAGGAAATTACTAAGTATTGGAAGATTAATATGATGAAGATAGACCCGGGGGCCATAGGTTTCACTAGTGGCTTCTCTCAAGAGCATAGGTATTCTACGGTGGGTTAACGAATTACTGTTGAGCAATTGACAGAATTGAGCATAGTTATGAGAATATCTAGGTATGATCATGTATATAGGCATCATGTCCGAGACAAGTAGACCGACTCCTGCCTGCATCTACTACTATTACTCCACTCATCGACCGCTATCCAGCATGCATCTAGAGTATTAAATTAATGAAAACAGAGTAACGCCTTAAGCAAGATGACATGATGTAGAGGGATAAACTCATGCAATATGATGAAAACCCCATCTTGTTATCCTCGATGGCAACAATACAATACGTGCCTTGCTGCCCCTACTGTCACTAGGAAAGGACACCATAAGATTGGCCCCAAAGCTAAGCACTTCTCCCATTGCAAGAAAGATCAATCTAGTAGGCCAAACCAAACTGATAATTCGAAGAGACTTGCAAACATAACCAATCATACATAAAAGAATTCAGAGAAGATTCAAATATTATTCATAGATAGACTTGATCATAAACCCACAATTCATCGATCTCAACAAACACACCGCAAAAAGAAGATTACATCGAATAGATCTCCACAAGAGAGGGGGAGAACATTGTATTGAGAACAAAAAAGAGAGAAGAAGCCATCTAGCTAATAACTATGGACCCGTAGGTCTAAGGTGAACTACTCACACTTCATTGGAGGGGCTATGGTGATGATGTAGAAGCCCTCCGTGATCGATGCCCCCTCCGGCGGAGCTCCGGAATAGGCCCCAAGATGGGGTCTCGTGGATACAGAAAGTTGCGGCGGTGGAATTAGGGTTTTGGCTCCGTATCTGATTGTTTGGGGGTACGTAGGTATATATAGGAGGAAGGAGTACGTCGGTGGAGCAACAGGGGTCCCACGAGGGTGGAGGGCGCGCCTGGGGGGGTAGGCGCGCCCCCTACCTCATGGTCTCCTCTTTTGTGTCTTGACGTAGGGTCCAAGTCTCCTGGATCATGTTCGGTGAGAAAATCACGTTCCCGAAGGTTTCATTCCGTTTGGAATCCGTTTGATATTCCTTTTCTTCGAAACCCTAAAACAGGCAAAAACAGCAATTCTGGGTTGGGCCTCCGGTTAATAGGTTAGTCCCAAAAATAATATAAAAGTGGATAATAAAGCCCAATAATGTCCAAAATAGTAGATAATATAGCATGGAGCAATCAAAAATTATAGTTACGTTGGAGACGTATCACTTGCCCATGAGGCATGGTTCGCAAGCATCAACTGATTCATAATCAAGTGATTCCAAAAGCCCATCAACATGGATTTTCTTCATGCGCTTTACACCAATATGACCTAAACGGCTTTGCCACAAATAAGTTGCACTATTATTATTAACTTTGCATCTTTTGGCTTCAATATTATGAATATGTGTATCACTGCGATCGAGATTCAAAAAACCATTTATATTGAGTGTATGACCATAGAAGGTTTTATTCATGTAAATAGAATAACAATTATTCTTTGACTTAAATGAATAGCTGTATTGCCATAAATATGATCAAATCATATTCATGCTCAACGCAAACACCTGATAACATTTATTTAGGTTTAACACTAATCCCGAAAGTATAGGGAGTGTGCGATGATGATCATATCAATCTTGGAACCACTTCCAGCACACATCATCACTTCACCCTTAACTAGTCTATCTTCATGCTGCAACTCCCGTTTTGAGTTACTACTCTTTAGTGACTGAACCAGTATCAAAATACCGAGGGGTTGCTATGAACACTAGTAAAGTACGCATCAATAACATGTATATCAAATATACCTTTGTTCACTTTGCCATCCTTCTTATCCGCCAAGTATCTAGGGCAGTTCCACTTCCAGCGATCATTTCCTTTGAAGTAGAAGCACTCAGTTTTAGGCTTGGGTCTAGCTTTAGGCTTCTTCATGGGAGTGGAAACTTGCTTTCCATTCTTATTGAAGTTCATGTTCTTTCCCTTGCCCTTTTACTTGAAACTAGTGGTCTTGTCAACCATCAACACTTGATGTTTTTTTGATTTCTACCTTCGTCGATTTTAGCATCACGAAGAGCTTGGGAATCGTTTCCGTTATCCCTTGCATATTATAGTTCATCACAAAGTTCTAGTAACTTGGTGATAGTGACTGGAGAACTCTGTCAATCACTATCTTATTTGGAAGATTAACTCCCACTTGATTCAAGTGATTGTAGTACACAGATATTCTAAACACATGCTCACTAGCTGAGCTATTCTCCTCCATTTTGTAGGCAAAGTACTTGTCAGAGGTCTCATACCTCTCGACTCGGGCATGAGTCTGAAATACCAATTTTAGCTCTTGGAACATCTTATATGCTCCGTATGATGTGATCCCATTTATCAAATGATAACTCATGTCTATGGTTAGGAAACATAACCATCTTTGATCAACGAGCTAGTCAAGTAGAGGCATACTAGTGACACTTTGTTTGTCTATGTATTCACACATGTATTATGTTTCCAGTTAATACAATTCTAGCATGAATAATAAATATTTATCATGAAATAAGGAAATAAATAATAACTTTATTATTGCCTCTAGGGCATATTTCCTTTAGTTTCAGTGGTCGGATTTGCCCATCCGGCTTTAGGGTCGGATTTTCCCATCGCGGTTGTAGATGCTCTAAAACCGCTATATATGTAGGACCCCGATAAGTATCACACGTGTGGCACGAAGTAACTTGGGCTAGATGCCCTTATCATCACAGAGTGCGCCACATCACCCCATGCATGAACAAATGACGAAACTAATGATGTTGGGAATCTTTTGGGTTTTTAGTTTTTTAAATGTCTTAAATTAAAATTTTGATTAAAAAACCGTTTTCACCATTAAATCCACTACGACGTGATCTTTGAAATTAGATCACATATTGATATATTTTGGCGGCTTTCTTTTTGGGTTAAAATTTGTCATATCTACTACACATAAATTGCCACGGCGTTTACACTGAAGTTGCCATGATATGTTTCAACCTTTTTTTTCTTCTGTGTTAAAGTAAATTTTGACATGTTATAAAGAAGGGAATTAAGAAACTAAACATGCCACGGTGAATTACTAAAAAAATTCATGATCCATGAAATAACTTTAACATGGTTCATAATTAAAATGAAATCTATCACCAAATACTTTAAAAATGCATGGTCAATGACACAAATTTGCCATGAACCAGAAACTAAAATTTCCATGGTGAATTACTTAAATTTTCCATGATACATGCACTAAATTTTGCCATTGTTCATACAGAAAATAATTTTCATTGTCAAAATACTAGAATTGCCATGGTCAAAATACTAAATTTCCATGATCTATAAACTAAAATTGCCATGATCTATAAACTAATTTAGCCATGATGAATTACTAATAATTGCCATGGTAAATTAATAAAATTTTCCATGAAAAGTAGTTGAAATACAATGGTAGCTTTGAATTTAGAACAAAAAAATAGATGAAAATATCATGGCAATTTTAGTGTAAACACTATGGCAACTTCAGTGTAACATAATGTCAACTTTTCGCCCAAAAAATCATCAAATCATAGCAATTTAGGATCTAGTTTTGAAAATTTAGTCGAGATGGATTTAATGATGAAAATGGATTTTTACTTGGACTTTTTATTTAAGATATATACCATTTTTAAGTCCGAAAAACCAAAAAGATTCCGCTGATGTCATCTGTTTGACATGGCAAAATGGATGGTAATGAAGGCGTTTGGACCATGTCGCTTCGTGTCACACGTGTGTCACTTATCCTTTGGGTATATGTATAGTTTGCCAACTCAAGCAATTTCTCGGGGGGAAATGTATCCAATACTTTAGCATCACAGACTCACTGATTCCTGCAGCCAGGTTATACCTCTCATTCAAGAGAATTATTCCACTAGATGACCTGGAGGGAGACGGGTCGTATGCGCAGAGCGTGCATGGGGGAGGGGGCTCTTATAGGTGGCCGAGGGGGGGTCAGACGACCTTGGAGAGGCGCCCTCTCTTTGGTGCCCCGCACATTTTTGTGTGAGGGGGAGTCCTACTAGGACTCCACCTCCTAGTGCCTTGCCCCCCAAACAAGTTGGGGCATCCAAACTATTGTGGCCCAATAGGCCCATGTGTCATTGTCTATGGGGTACATCCCACTAGGACACTCTGGAATATTTAGAAAACTTCTGGTGCCTTCTATATAATTCCCGAACAATCTCGGGTAATTTCGGTACACTCGCAGGCACTGTCGAAACGCTCCCTGGTCCATCTGGAACACTTCCAGAGCCATCTTGGATTTTTCAGTGCGCCTCTCAAATTCTCATATGAACTCCTAGTTCCCTTAAAATCACAAGTCATTAAGCGTGTGACCATGCAGGTTCGGCAATATGTAGACATGATCTGAAACACCTTTCGGTTAATAAGTAACAGCGGGATCTGGACACCCATGTTAATTCTAAAATACACACGAAAATCCTTATTGAGTGAACCTTATGTTTCCGCGTACACTTCCATTTGCTTCACGGCCCATTACAAAACCCAAGGCGGGACTTAACGGTATCCAATATCAAGTTATCCTCGTTACTCATTTTGTTCTTGTTTCTATATTCCGTTGTCCCTTTGATCAATATCACACTATGTTCTGGCTAGTACCCTAATACCGGTGGGAGTGCAGAGTATATCCATCACCGTAGGAGAAAATCCTAGTCATGAATCATCGAGATCCTTGGCATACTGCTATAGTGTACCTCAAAGTTTTCTTTATGATATCCAAGTTATGGGAAAAGTTTGGCGACACCAAAGTAATTATCTGGTATGAAGGACCTACAATATTCTCATGGGCTAAGAACATGAGGAAGTGTTAATGTATAGCATAATAATACTGATAACTAAGTTACGGTTGGATTTCACAGTATATCATAATTTTGGTGTATCCAACAATGTGTTCCCATTATTGTCAGTATCCTTGTTACTTTAGCAATACTCATGGTAAGGAGAACGGGATTGATATGTCCCCAACGTATGTATAGTTTTTTATTGTTAAATGCCATTATCTTATCACTTTCATATACTTTTATACCTTTTTTACTAACCTATTAATTTAGTGCCTAGTGTCAGTTTCTGTTTTTTTGCTATTTTTTGTTTTGTAGAAAATCCATACCTACGAAAGTCTAAACACGATGAAACTTTTTGACATTTTTTATGGACAATAAGAGACCCTAAAATCTTAGGGAGAGGTCGAGGGGACCCACGAGGAAGCCACATGGGCTGGTGGCGTGGCCAGGGGTTTGCAGCACCCCCTGCCATGTGGCCCCCAGAGCCTCTATTTGACCTAATTCCAAGCCTATAAATATCCGATATTTCCATAACCATCAAGAGAGAACCCAAAAGAATTTTATTGTCGCCACAAATCTCTGTTTCGAAGTAATCCCATTTGGAGCCCTCTTTCAGTGCTCTTCTAGAGGGGAGCCATTGGGGAGGCCATCTTCATCAACTTTGCTACCTCCATGATAATGTGTGAGTACTTCCATTAGGACCTATGGGTCCATAGTAGTAGCTAGATGTCTTTCTCTCTCTTTTTTTGACCCTCAATACAATGATCTCTTCTAAGATCAATCTGATGTAATTTTTGTGGTGTGTTTGTTGGGATTCGACGAATTATGGATTTATGATCAGATTGTTCATTGAATTTATTTGAATCACTTGAAATTTCTTTGTTGTATAATTTTATATCTATGTATGATTTCTAATATATGAGTCTTTATCCGGCCAAGATAGATGAGTAGTTCTTCAGAGGAAGTGGTGCATAGTAGTGGGCTCAATCTTGCGATGATCTTATTTAGTTACAAAAGGGACAAAGTCACGTATTGTATTGTTGCTACTGAGGATAAAATGACAGGGGTTAATCTTATTGCTAGATTTCTTTTTGTCTATATTATGTCATATTTGCTTATTGAGTTACTTTGTTTCTTGCAAATTTAATACTTTGAGATGCATGCTCGATAGCAGTCTTGGGGTCGAGTAATAGTAGTAAATGAAGTTGGATTGCGGTCTACTTATCATGAACATAACACCTATGTGAGATTATGCCATGAATCATAGTTATGAATTATCGCTATTCTGCTAATTGCCCAACAGTAATTTGGTACCATGCCATTACCTGCTTTTGAGAGAGATGCCACTAGTGAACCTATGCCCCCCGGGTCTATTCTCCATTAATACAAAAGCTCCTACAATTTATCTTTTTTACTTTCTTTTACTTTTTTACCACTTTGCCCTATCAAAATTTGCTTTTAATCTCATAACTAGCAAGAACAAGGGGATTCACAACCTCCTTGCTACTGTTGGGTGCAAGCAATTTTATTTGTTTGTGTGCAGGTGCTGCTAATATTGTTAGCTTGGTGACTCCTACTGTTCGATAAACCTTGGTTCTTAACTGAGAGAAATACTTTCTGCTGCTGTGCTACATCACCTTTCCTCTAAGGGGAATCCAAAAACTCCTACGGGAATAGCAAGGAACATCTGTAGTATATGAGCTAGTCTTAGAGGCAAGACTAGAAATCAGTTTGGTGTTTAAGTTTCCACACATGCAACTTAGTTTTTTCTGAATCTCACATTCAAGAACCATTGTAATTAAAACGTAGAAACATAAAATTAATTACAAACATGGAAATATCATACAAAGCTTTTAGTCCCAAACAAGTTGGGGTACGCTAGAGGTGAAACCCATAAGATCTCGCAACCAACTTATGGTTCTGACACATGGATAGCAAGCTTCCACGCACTCCTGTCCATGGCTAGTTCTCTCGTGATACTCCAGTCCTTCAGATCCCTCTCAGTGGACTTCTCCTATGTCAAGTTTGTTCTACCCCGACCTCTCTTGACATTATCAGCATGCTTTAGCCATCCGCTACGGACTGGCGCTTCTAGAGGCTTGCGCTGAATATACCTAAACCATCTCGGACGATGTTGGACAAGCTTCTCTTTGATCGGCGCTACCCCAACTCTATCTCGTATATCATCATTCCGGACTCAGTCCTTCCTAGTGTGGCCCCACATCCATCTCAACATGCGCATCTCCACCACACCGAACTGTTGAACATGTTGCCTTTTAGTCGATCAACACTCAGCGCCATACAACATTGCAAGTCAAACCGCCATCCTATAGAACTTGCCTTGTAGCTTTTGTGGCAATATTTTTAACAAATTAAAGTAATGTAGACAATCCATAAATCTCAACGTGTATAGAGGTAAAGTGAGATTTGAAGGATATAGAAGAATCATCAAATCATTATCGAAATCGATGGCAACTGGTGATGATTCAGAGGTAGGAGCTCCAAAATCGTCAATGAACAGAGGATATGAAAGTGAAATCTTGACCTTAAGTATGTTTTGATGCTGATGACAATATACATATAGGGGACTACTCACGTTTCTAAGTGTATCACTGGTTTTAGTCCCCGTGAAATCACTGTATGTGGATTATGGACCCATTAAAATGAATATGACTCAAGAACGGAGAAACAAATAAATATAGGGTAGTTGTTTTCGGTTTGTTCTTGAGTATAGGGATCCCACACTATTAATATGGATTGATGGGGTTCCCAAGGAGAAAGTTTAAAGGGTCTCGACATTGGGTTCCTTGAGGGTGTCCCTAAAGCGGGCAAGGAACTCGTGCGTGAGCTCCTCATACGTGAGGTAGTGGAATATGTTGAACACCCCCATGCCAACATTGGTGGCCAACCAAGTGAAGTATTCGAAGAGTCCTTGCTCACGAAAGAATGCTTTACACTTCCACCTAGTGGCTTGCAGCTTGTTGTTGCTCTGCACAACATAGTTCTTGTCAACAATGGCCTAGAGATTGCCACCCTCGCCTTGTGCATGTTTTGAGTGCTTGGTCAAGGTCTCCCCCCCCCCCTCGCGATCGCGGCTTTCAACATGACCTACAATAAAAACACACCAAAAAATTATAAGTTTAACGTGGGGATTGAGTTCAGATAGTACCTAGGATTGAACCTAACCAATTACTTTCAATCCTTACGTTCAAATTGAATAGGAAACCAAACTTATTCACATTTCATCTAGGGCAAGAACTAGGACAAATTAACCACAAGAAGATGAAAATAGACCATCATTCGGGGGAGAAACATATCGGAGAAGGAGTTGCACGGATCAAACAGACGAAAAACGCAAAGAATAACATATCTGGATAGATTTTAGTTAGGGTTTGAGAGACAAAAGGAGAGAGATTGGAGGTGCAAGGGAGAAGAGAAAGAAACTCCCCTTACGCCGATGGGCACGATTTTATTAGATTTGAAGTGGTGCAAGTGCTGGTATGCGGAATCGCGTTTAAAACCCTGTCGATGTAGGGTTGATACCTAGTATGAGTGCTCGGTATGAGCGAATGCTTATACCAAACTTCGTCCTTCATTTTGGGTGCTTTTGTTGTTGAGGCGCCGAGGCCGTACGAGCGCACACGCTCATACCAGGGGTCGTCTTTTTTTCCAATGTTTTTGTATGTCATGGTCTCCATTGGGTACGAGCACTGGTAAGAGCAGTTATGCTTGTTGTCTCGCGAAATCGAGGGTTCTGTATCCCCAACGATGAAGTGGTACGAGTCTACGCTCGTACCACATGTCGTCTTTGCTTTGTTAAAATTGTTGTTCTCGTCGACTCCTAGGTACAATCATAGGTACGAGGGCTACGCTCCTACAATAGGCCGTCTTGGCCTCTGTTACTCTCTAAATTCCACCTTTTCTCAATTATTTTCTTCTCCGACATTTTTCTCCTGCAAAACAAAGTCGAACATAGACACCAAAAGGGTTATTTGATCAAGAATTTAATAGAGAGTTTCAACGAAATGAAAAACTTAATATTTTTTATTTAGATGATGGGTTGCCTCCCATTAAGCGCTGGTTCTTAGGTTGCTAAGCTCAACCTATTACCTTCATCTTAAACACAGACATTCGGCGGCATGTGCTCCTTATCACTTACCACACAAATTCTTTTTGGAGGTGCAATGTACTTTTCTTTCTCTCCCAATTTCCTCGAAAAGTGTCTCACGGTCTCTTCATTATATTCTCTAAAATTCACCTTCCACTTGGCACAATTCAAAGCTACACCTGCGGTATTTAAAAACGATCTCCCAAGAACAATAGATAATTTTTCTTCTTCAGGCATATCAAGTATAATAAAATCAGTTGGAATAACGTGTTCTTCCTGTTTTATGAGCATGTTCAGCTACTCCTATTGGTCTTTTAGTAGAATTTTCAGTCATCTCCAACATTACTACCACCGGGACGAATTTACCTAAATTCAATCTTCTTTGAAGTGTCAAAGGCATGACGCTTACCCCTGCTCCAATGTCACAAGGAGCATTATGTATATCGATGTTACCTATCGAACAAGATATTGTTGGTATACCTGGGTCTCCTAGCTTTGCTGGTATATTCTCATCAAAGGGATAACTTGTTATCATTGCTACATATTCTTCTAAATACATGTTTCTCTTATAGCTAATGATATCTCGAGTAAACTTGCAAATGTAGGGATTTTCAATACATTAGTAACATGCAAAGAAACTTGAATATTCTTAATAGTTTTCAAGAAAGAAGCATAGAGTTAATTATTTGAAGGTGGTCTAGCTGCCTTAGGGTAATGAAGAGTGTTCATAGTTTTACCTTTGTCATTTTTCTTTCTCCTTACCTCTATCTTTAGTCTTCTCTTGCGTGACTTATGTGTCTTCAATTCTTCTTTGGTTTGGAGGTTTGTTCCTCTTTTCTACCGTTGTTTCTTTAGCTTTATCAGGTTCTGGGGCAACCTCTTCCTCATTATTCAAATCAATTGTTTCTACGTCGGACTCAACTTATTTATCATTATCCTTATCTTCTACGTTATTTTGTGCATCTTGATGAATAGGTTCTTCTGGATCATCATCGTTGTTAAGAAGATCTTCATCTTCTTTATTTTGGTGTTGACTGTCAGCCTTTTCTGCTCCTGTTCTTTTTTGTACAATTTAGGTCCTGTGTTATTTTACCACTTCGTCTGCCAACTCTATTAAGACAAACATAATTATTTTTATCATCAAGTTGGGAGAGAATTAAAGATTGATTTTTAGAAATTTGCGAGCATTGATTTTCTATCATGCAAGAATTGTGTATCTAGAATTTCCACGACATGACTAAACCATCTAATTCTTCAGAGAGGTAAGATATAAGCTCTTCATTATGATAGACACATCGCCTCAGGTCTCTGGTAAAACCTTCTTGGTGATGATTAAATCTACTTATCGCCTCACTTAGCTCATCTTCCTGCTCATAAAACTAAAGAGATCTATTTTTCTTGTTTCACTTACTCAACAGGTTTACCTTTTCTTGAGTTACCTTTTGGAATTCCTCCACGTCTTCAATGCGGTAAACTTTTCATGTGAACTTAGTAGGATCCTCAGTACTCCACTACTCTTTAGCACTCATGATCTTTTCTATCAAAGTTTTTTCTGCTTCCAAGGTCAAAGACATAATTTTTTGACCTACATTCATATCAAGAATGGATTTAGATTCATCGTCTATCCCATGATAAAATAAGTGTAGTATAACATATTCAACAAATTGATCTTACTAAAGTACCTCCCCCAAGCTTCGTATAAGCTCTCCCTGAGTTTTTAATCAAATGTTAATGAGGTTAGCTCTTTTCGGAGTTTGCTATCTTGGAAAAAGGTGGGAAAATTAATCATGAATTTCTTTGCACAAGCTTTCCAGCAGGTGATGCTACAATATGGTAGTTTGTTATACCATTCTTCATCCTTGTTCTTCAAATAGAATTTGGAGAGCTTTAGTAAGATCAATTTTGTAGGCACATCTTTAATTTTAAAAGTACCACACAAAGCGTCAAACATCAGATGTTGCTTGAGGGCCCTCCTCTTCACCTCTTGTAAAAGCATGCTTTTTCAGTTCATTGATTAGTTCACAATCAATTAATACTCTCAAAGAGCTCTCAAAGCGCAGGTGAGAACTTGCCCAAAATCAAAGTTCCTTCTTTTGGCTAAAATTGATAGGATCTTGATTCGTTTCCTTCCAAAATTATATTTTTTTTGCACAACATAGGAAAAATGGGTTTTTTCTGTCTTGAAGGATTAGCATTAGAAATATGCAATAAATGATGAAGACCTGGTGAAAACCACGTCAAAACCCTCTACTAAAAGTGGTAAAGGGCCATCAAACAACAACTTGACAAACAATTACAACTGAAATAACCATATAAAAACAATTAGGCAAATTTAGATTAGATCCAAATATAGAAACACAAATTTTATGGTGAGTTAACTTTTTCCAGATCTTAACTCATCAAGTGGTGCAGTGTATGCTAAGTGTGGCATAAGTTTTATGGAAAACTTGAGTATGGAAATATCCCTGTCTTGTGTTTTATTCTTTGTATTTCATTGTGTGGTAGCAAATGAACCAGACACTAACACAATAAGCACAGAGATTCAGACCCTACCAGTTCCGTCATTATTCCCTCTGATTCTATTTTCTTTGCGCATAAGAGCAAGTACAATAGAGCTGAGTCAGCGGGCTATAAGAAATAAACTAGTATATTTCTGCTTAGTTGGAGGAAAGAGAAGAGGAGAGAGAAGGTAAGCGGGCTCTTCGTGAAGAGCCAGCTCTAGCACGTGCTCCTAGGCACTTTGTGAGAATGAGAAATGGGCCACATAATAAAAAAGTAGTACACTCTTTTGATCTATTATTGTACATGTGGGCTATAAGATGGGCCGTAGATGACATGGCACTGGCTTATAGCCAGCAGCTGGCTATACTATTAACCATGCTCTAAGAACCAGCCCGCATACCAAGGAGGGCATAGCTGAGCTTGTTTTAGACTGTTTTGCCCCTGCGCTGATCGCAAGAAAACTGACATGCAATAAATTCGCTCGTGAATGGATTGGCCCTTCTCTACATGCGCCCGTGGCCCGCTTTGCATGCCGCTAGCCTGCCCACTAATTTCTCTCTGTACATGCAACGGATTGGCTCACGCATGCACCGGATTAGACCGGAAAAGCAGAATGGAGGGGCAGCATGGGAAGGAAGGGCTAAAAAAGGAAACGCGCAGACTATTGCGGGGAAAACTGAAAAAAACTTATACGCAAACAAAATAGAAACAAAGGGAGTACATATTAAGAGTATAGTCTTCTGATATTGTTGAATATGAAACGGTGAACACTCTGTTAGACTGCTTTTTCTAGATAAATGTGTCGATTTTAGATGGCATCTTGTTTTACGGTGTCAGTCAACTTGAAAGTAAGGATACTTTCTTGGTAGAGCTTGCTCATGTCTGCCAGGCTAGTTAATTACATCCTTTGTGCGCATTGAGTGATCTTCATCATGGGTTCCATGTCCCATGTTTCATCTGGTGGGAAATATTGACCCTCGCCATATTGAAGGACCCATTGTGAAAAACTGCACAAGCTGTCACTACTTGTACTTGGGTCTTGTAAGGATGGAATGGCTATTGTAAACAAATTTCTAACCTTTTTTTTACGCGACAAAAGCCCTTTCAACTGGTCTCCTCACATAAGAGTGTCTTAAGTTGAAACTCATTAGCATTTTGAGGATTGTTCCCTTTAGTATACTCCTCCATGTGGATCTTGTACCACGATATAGTGGAATAAGCACGGCCTCGCAGCATTACCCCACTTCAAGAAGGTAGAATTTTCTTATAAATAGCAACTATTAGCTAGTAAACTCTAGTTTATTCTTGCGACATAGGTTTCAGATGAAATGCAATCGCTTGCTATTATCCTGTGATATAGGTTGACATAGATCTCCTGAAATGCAGAATAGATGAGAGATCAAACCGAGGGACAGACACCGCGTCGGTAAATCACTACTCACGCCCACCACAATGCATCATTGCATTACAATGCAATATTTGAAATACAACGTTGATTGATTGACTATTGCAGACTTTTTTCGCATGTCTGAAGCGCAACAATAATGAATATCCACATTCAGCGTCAAGAGGAAGGTCAGCAACATAACAATAAATATAATAATAATAATAATAATAATAATAATAATTCAATCACATGGTGGAGATAACGTGAAGGCATTGCATCCGAACGCCGGCTTGCACAATGAATAAACTTGACAGGAACACCTCAATCCATGGGGCAAACCAGACACTAATCATTTAGTTTGCTTCGACTCCACAGCCGCATAACGATATGTACATAACATAACCATCCAGGAGGCCTGGTTTCCCTCATGTTGGCCTATCCCCTTTGTACAGGTTTTTGGGTAATTTCTTGCTTCCAAGAAATGCGCAGCTCCCAGATCTTACAGCTTTCTCAGCACGAATGGCAGACTAATGGGACGGCCCAAGGGATGCTACCACCTCGCGAAGAACATGAGCTGTGTCGCTGTAGCACACCTGCACCAGGGAGGCGCTTCTGTCCTTCACCGCATTGCCCAACTGCCATTTGCACAAGGGCATCTTAACTCGGTTAGCATAAAAAACATACAGTATTATGCTAAATTGCCCAGATCGTTGTCACAAGTAGCCGCCAAACAACCATTTTGTAAAGTTGACCAGAGACTAGTCTACATAAATATTACACTGCAGAAAGCCAAAGAGGACTAAGTGCACTTGACTGAGTTCCTTATACTGCTGATGAACAAGCACTTTGAACTCTATTAGCGAAAGCCCGGTCACGATCCATAACAACTTCCGCCAACGCAAAAGGAAACAGGAAAAAGGTGAAAACGACTTGCTTAAGTGGGGACAGTTATCCGTTATTATTATATGTATTAAACATTTCCGTCAAAAGATCTGTACTACTAATTAAACATCCATGAGATCAGAATAGTCCACATAGGCTGCTGCAACATGAACAGAACCACTTTTATACCTCATACTAAGAAAATGTTGAGCTGTATAGCAATCAAAATTCAAATAATCTGTCTCTTAGGACGCAATTGTAAATTAAGTTCACTTGAGATGCTGAGGCATTTGTGAAATTTGAGAATCAAGGGCATCCATGAACTCCGGTAACTTGTGTATGTATGATTCATCATGTTAATTTGCAATGGAATAAGGCATGCTTTGAGCCGAAGGTTGACCAAACAAGGGGAAGAAAGCAGTCATCACCTCGTCCATGAAGTAGAAGAACTTGTTGGCTAGGCCGGTGAGCGTCTTCTTGCGCTCATCGCTCTCACAGGAGGAGATCACACGGCTGAGGTCAATATACAAGAAGGTGGCCTTCAGCCGGAGGCCCCTCCCAACCAGGTCCCATGAGTCTTCGTCTTCAATCTCCAAATCCTCCTCCATCGAGAAGAGTTCGATGGCGCAGTTGTTGATCCGGCAAACACATCCCTTCAATTCAGTCCCAAAATCCATCGGTAATTTGTACTGCTTCCTCTGGCCCCGATTTCTGTATGAAAAAGATCAAAACCTATCAGTCCATTTATAGATAGAATAGGTAGTATTCAGAAACGAGAGGAGGACACATGAAGGAGAAGTGAAAGGAAACTGCTAATTCTTGGACACTAAGGAAGCAGCAGGTGTCGACAAGTGCATGAAAAAGACAAACCAGATTGGTCAATGGGAGGATACAAGATGGTCAGTGGTGACGCGCTTGAAACGCAGAAAAGAGGACACGTTTAGGTAACAGGTGCCTTGCAGCCTTGAAGGATTGGAGAGCAAGAGAGGTGGCAGCAGAGAAAGCCATAAGAAATTGCAGACGGACAATTTATGAGGGTAGTCGTATTAATACAACTAAACTCCTGCCACCAGCCAACCATAAGTCTCTCTTTTTTCTCTGAAGCAACCAATGACAACAACAACTCAATATGCAATGTTTTTTGCCTTTTCCATTTTAGCAATAAGATTATTTATCAATTCGCTGGGAAAGAATAAAAATTCAATGGCCGGGTAGCAGGAAAGATCAGAATCATAGGAGTGGGCCAAGAGATTAGCTCAGAATAATCATAAATAATTTTATACAAAAAAATAATTCAATACACGCACTTTCACTAATAAGATAATCCACATTTGAACATGCAAAGAATATGCTAGTCTGTTTTAAGTAAGTGAGCTTTCTCGTGTATTCCTAAAAACAATTGTACAGAACATCCAAAAAATGAGGGCGTGTTTCACGATTGTGCTCGTCTGCTAAAGCTCGGAATATCTTTAAAATGTCCTTTTTATCCAGACAATGATATCTTTTTGAAGTTAAAAGCTTAGTATATATGGAACTTCTATGAGAAGCTATCCCGGAAGAGCCCAGCGGTAGTTTTAGCCTCTAAGGCAGTTACGCGTGTTCATCTTATGTGCATCTTCAGATGTAATTTCTATTGCTATTGCAAAAGTGTGACAGGTAAGAAAAAAATAAGCATAGTAAGTAACGGCAAACATTTTCCTAGTTTAGTTTGTATTCACTTTGACCAAAAACCATCACTAAACAATCAACTCAAGCAGCCTTCCTTTCTCTACTATCCACTCCCCATACCTTTCAAGAATGTAAGAAGTGATGACAAAGAAAACTCTGAATTACATACGTTCACTGAGAAGCTGAGTTGTGGGTCCTACATATTTTCTTTCTTTTTTTATCATGGATTTTACATATTCTTCGGTCACTCTCCGAGTTTTGCGAATAGTAAGAGGATGGAGGCAGACAAAGATAGCAACTGATAGCAATAGCTTCTGAAAACGAAAGCCGAGGGGCCCAAATGTGGTTCGCTTCTCTCTTTTCCCCTTTGCCTCCATACATGGGCTGGCCACCTAAAAATTCACTGCTTAATATCTCTATATACATAGAAAGAGATAAATCTTTTCGAGGTTGGGAATTGGAGTTTTGACATGTTTAATATAACCCTATGATGAATTTACAAGAAGATGGCTGTGGCGGGGGGCTGAGGAAAAGTAATGCCACCGAAAAGCAATGGAACAAAAGAAACAGTGCTACAAATAAAGGGGAACAGGACAGATATTTCCTCCAAGTTGCAGAGACGGAAAGAAATCCACGGTACCAAGTAGAGTAGAAATTTAGGAGCATCGTATACGACCCGTCGGCCACATTTATTTCTAATAACCTCTTCAGGAATTCCCTACTTTTCCTCATAAACGAAAAAACATTTGACTCAGTCACGCAACGCCGAGATTTGAAATTTGAAACATGAAGTTCAGGACGGAACTGAACAATGGAAAGGGGTTAAAGAAGTATACGGTAGTTAAAAAGGCAATAAACAGCCGAGGACAAGCAGTTTCCTTTTCCACTTTACGCCGATCAGAACACAGAGTGCGTAGATAGGATCCGAATCAGCTGCTCCTGAATCAATAATCCGGGGTTGAGAAAGGGAGGGGGGCAGGAAAGAACAGAGGAATCTCAGATTCCCCCTGCATTACCGATCCACACCCCCATCCCAAATCCGATCCGACGTTTAATCTACAGAGGAAATCGCTCGCCTCGGATTCTTCCCCGCCACTAAACCGCGGGCAATCCGAGGAAATCTAACCAACTAACCAAGGAGATGAGATGAGGGGGCCCTCCGCTCTTCCTTGTTCTTCATGGAGATGCTCCACTGATCCCCACCCCGGCCCACCCCATCTCGAACAAACTGACCTTTTTTCTGTATATTAAACACTTGATCGATGCGATCGAAGTCAAGATTCACCCGAGGATCACAGTGCTCGTGTCCTGTTCCTCTCGAAGCAACAGTAAAATTATACGACCTATAATGATGATGATTCTCCTAAAGGGGCTGATATTGACCGTGTAACTTGAATTTATTAACCCAATTGTTATACTCCAGTAAGAACTAAGCCAACGGAAGCAAAGCAAGAGAGGAGCATGGCTCGTGTTTGTACCTTGCCTTCCTTTCCTGCCTTTACCAGTTTACCCGGCGCCGCGTGACTATTCTCTCTCTCTCTCTCTCTCTCTCCTGGCCCTGGGTGCTAAGCAAAACGGAAGCAAAACTGGCCCCGCCTCTACGGTTGGTTCTACCTGGCCGTAGCCGTGTCTGGGCGTTATATACACGCGGCCGTGACCTCTGTGGCGCTGCATGTGGGCCCGCTGGTCTTTGCTGAACTCTGATTTGGAATTGGCTGTTGTCTTGCTTTGGGCTTCTCCATCTACAAGCTTCTACTGCCCCCGTCGCAAAATATAAAACGTTTTGGTAGGCTAAAATGGCCTAACAAAACGTCTTATATTTTAATGGAATGAAGTGCATCGTAGATCACTAAACTGTTTTAGGGGTGTCATGTAGGTCCTCAAGCTATGAAAATCGACGTTTAGATTTTCGGAATGTAGTAAATGTGTCATTCAGGTCCAAAAATTGTCCGACCCCGCCTGACTGGTCAGCTAGCGCCGTTGACTCATGACACGCCGAACAGGGGGGCGCAAGGTAACGGCCAGTGACTGAAATATGCAAATAAATTCCAAGGAATGATAAATGCACTTCACTCAAAATAAACTCAAACTCATGGTTTCAAAAAATGGTAGCATATATGGAAAAAATGTTCGCGACTTTAAAAAAATGTTGCAAACATTAAATTTGACAGTGTGTTCGCGAACCCTAAATTAATGAACATTTAAATTCATGATTGATACATTTGAAAATGATAACGATATTTTAAAGTTGTGAACATTTTTTACTATTCATGAACATTTTTTGAAACCTTGAACATTTAAATTAATGAACATTTCATAAAGTCATAAACATATTATCAAATTCATGAACATTTTTTAACCCCGAACATTTTTTGTAAATCTGTCAACAATTTCAAACCAGGAAAAAAATATAAAAATTGCTAACTCTTTTAGAAAATAATAAACATTTATTAAATTTATGTAAAATAATCAAATTCATCATTCACGGACATCTTTTCCGTATCCGTGAACATTTTTTGTGTTTCGTAAACATACTTTCAAATTTATTGTTCACGAACAATATTGGTGGTTAGCGCACATATTTTATGTTCTTTTAAAATTTATCGTTTGCAAACATTTTTTTAAATCATGGATATTTTTTCCAAATTCATTGTTTCTGATTTATTTTTTCAAATTCATCGCTCGTGAACATTTTTTAAAGCCGTGAACAATATTTGTAGTCCGCAAAGATATTTTCAAATTTATTGTTCGAGAATACTTTTTAGAATTTGCGAACATTCATTTCACATTCGCGAACATACTTTCAAATTTATCGTTCATTAACATATTTTCTTTTCCAATAAAATTTATCATTCGCAAACATTTTCTTGAAATCATGAACATTTTTTTCTAAATTCATCATTCGCAAAGTTTTTTTCAAATTCATCGTTTGCCAACACTTTTTTAAAGTCACGAACATTTTCTCATATATACAAACATTTTTATAAACTAATGAACATCTTCTAAAGTCATGAACATTTTTTCATATTCAAGAACATTATTTGAAATCATGAATTTGAATTTCTTTGCATATTTCAGTCACCGGACGTTACCTTACAGCCCCTTGTCCGACGTGTCACGGGTCAACAGCGCCAACTGGCCGGTTAGGTGGGGTCGATTTTTAAATGCTTGCTGCACTTCGAGGACCTGAATATCGATTTTCATAGTTTGAGGACGTACATAACGCCCCTAAAATAGTTCAGGGATCTACAATGCATTTCACTCTTTTAAAACAAGGGTGGTATTGTCCTATCAAATAGCTTTGGCATTGTTCTAAGAAAAAAAGGATGAATTGGCATTGTTGATTAGTGGATTTTGCAACTGTATAAACTGATGATTCACTCGACTTGCGTAGTACCTGTGATGGTGATTGATTTGGCCATCGATTAGCACGCCTACGTTTTTTATTAACAGTGTGTCCGTGCTCGCACTTGCGCAATGTCCAGAAAGGGGTCCAAACACTTTAGGTCTTTTGTACGCGGTCTTTTCCTATATTTCTGCAAAAGACTGTTTTGTTTCCATAACTCGAACTCATGACCTTACAGTCACAAGACATCAACTTTACCACTGCACCAAAAGCTTCCTTCACCAAGCTCCAAATCCAATGAAAAAAAAGACGGGAGTATTCAGCAATTGTGATCACCTGTTTGACGGGCGAGGTGTTCTAGGAAGTCTTGCTATGCCGCACCACCACGACCTCCGTGAACTCGCTACCCTTGAATGTGGAAGAGGACGACATCTCTAAAGCTGTAGCAAAGAGATTCTACCACCTAAATCATGGAATGATACTAGTAGGAATTTAAGAGGAACTTTCATGAAAATGAAAATTGGCCTACTTAATTTCCATTCTTCTTCCCTCCTCAACTTCTTTGCCTTCCAATCAAACAATGGATTGTATGGCTCATACCCCTAAAACTATCATTCCCTACTACAAATTCCCCTCAACTAGACATGTTGTAAGACAATAGCTTCTATCAAACAAAATTAGAAGGATCTGTTAAAAGGATTAGGAGGTATGTGCATAGCTACGTACACCCAACAATGACTTGTTGGGAAACGCGGTATTTCAAAAAATTTACCTACGATCACGCAAGATCTATCTAGGAGATGCATAGCAATGAGAGGGGCAGAGTATGTCCCCGTACCCTCATAGACCGAAAGCGGAAGCGTTTAGTAACTCGGTTGATGTAGTCGAACATATTCGCGATCCAACCGATCCAAGTACCGAATGTACGACACCTCCGCGATCTGCACACGTCCAGCTCGGTGACGTCCCTCGAACTCTTGATCCAGTTGAGGCCGAGGGAGAGTTTCGTCAGCACGACGGTGTGGTGACGGTGATGATGAATTTACCAGCGCACAACTTCGCCTAAGCACTACGACGGTATGACCGAGGTGTGTATCTGTGAAGGGGGGCACCGCACACGGCTAAAAGATCAACTTGTGTGTTCTAGGGTGCCCCCTCCCCACTTATAAAAAGGAGGGAGGGGGAGGCCGGTCGGCCCTAGGGGGCGCGTCCAAGGAGGGGGAGTCCTACTAGGACTACTAGTCCTAGTAGGATTCCTCCACAAGGAAGAGAGGGGGAAGGAAGGAGAGGGGGAGGCAGTAGGAAAGGGGGGGGCGCCCCTTCCCTTGTCCAATTCGGACTGCAGGGGGCGCGTCCTGCCTTGGCTGCCCTCCTCTCTCTCCAATAGGGCCCATGGTGGCCCATTAGTTCCCCCAGGGGGTTTCGGTAACCCCTCCGGCACTCCGTTTTTACTCGAAACCATCCGGAACACTTCCGGTGTCCGAATAGCATGGTCCAATATATCAATCTTTATGTCTCGACCATTTCGAGACTCATCGTCATGTCCGTGATCCCATCCGGGACTCCGAACAACCTTCGGTCATCAAATCACATAAACTCATAATACAAATCATCATCGAACGTTAAGCATGCGGACCCTACGGGTTCGAGAACTATGTAGACATAACCGAGACACCTCTCCGGTCAATAACCAATAGCGGAACATGGATGCTCATATTGGCTCCTACATATTCTACGAAGATCTTTATCGGTCTCAAACCGCATAACAACATAGGTTGTTCCCTTTGTCATCGGTATGTTACTTGCCCAAGATTCGATCGTCGGTATCATCATACCTAGTTCAATCTCGTTACCGACAAGTCTCTTTACTCGTTCCGTAAAGAATCATCCTGCAACTAATTCTTTAGTCACATTGCTTGCAAGGCTTATAATGATGTGCATTACCGAGAGGGCCCAGAGATACCTCTCCGACAATCGGAGTGACAAATCCTAATCTTGATTTATGCCAACTCAACAAACACCATCGGAGACACCCGTAGAGCATCTTTATAATCACCCAGTTATGTTGTGACGTTTGATAGCACACTAAGTGTTCCTCCCATATTCAGGAGTTGCATAATCTCATAGTCATAGGAACATGTATAAGTCATGAAGAAAGCAATATCAATAAACTAAACGATCATAGTGCTAAGCTAACGGATGGGTCTTATCCATCACATCATTCTCTAATGATGTGATCCCGTTCATCAAATGACAACACATGTCTATGGCTAGGAAACTTAACCATCTTTGATTAACGAGCTAGTCTAGTAGAGGCCTACTAGGGACACTTTGTTTGTCTATGTATTCACACATGTACTAAATTTCCGGTTAATACAATTCTAGCATGAATAATAAACATTTATCATGATATAAGGAAATATAAATAACAACTTTATTATTGCCTCTAGGGCATATTTCCTTCAGTCTCCCACTTGCACTAGAGTCAATAATCTAGATTACATAGTAATGATTCTAACACCCATGGAGTCTTGGTGTTGATCATGTTTTGCTCGTGAGAGAGGCTTAGTCAACGAGTCTGCAACATTCAGATCTGTTGGGGATATAACTATTGGGTATGACCCGCCCAGGAGGGGCCAGGTTATCCCAATGGCGGTTCATCTAGATGAAGCCCATGAGTATGTGAAGGTGGCGGTTCATGAAGTAGGCCTATTAAGGGGCCCAAACCGAGAGGCAGCTTAAGCCTGTGAGTATAAACTTCCATGTATATGTAACTTGTATTATAAGGCATGTAAGGTAAGTCACCGAGCCGGACACGTTTGTATGAGCCGGCCGGGACTCTATAGGCTGCAGGGCGTCAACCCATGTATACAAGGGGACGACCCGGCAGCGGCTTAGGGCAAGAAACAACAAATCGAAAGCCAGGCAAAGCATATTCGCTCCCTGGTAATCGAAACTCTAGCAATACCACCTCAAACCGGAGTAGGCTTTTACCTTCACCGCAAGGGGCCGAACCAGTATAAAATCCTCGCGTCCTTTGTCCCATTTTAACCCCTTTAAGCTTACCTCGTCGCAATGGCTCCACAACTAAGTCCTTCCATGAGGACATCTGCGTGTCACTTCCACGACAGTTGACGCCCACCGTGGGGCCAGCGCATGGTGGTTTTGACTTCTTAAAGGGCAGCTTCGAAGGGCTCAAGGGATACATTGTGGGCCGGAAGACCAAGAGTCGTCGCGGAAATCTCTACATCGACGATGCAGGCTGGGGCCCCGAGGACGACTCAATTGAGTACGGGTACCGGGTCCCCTTTGGCGGAATCCACGTCTTCATCGGCAAGATCGGCGAACCGGGCCCTGAGCCGGACATCTGCACCGACATCATCAAGACGACTCAACGTGCACGACCCGCCCGGGTTCAACCCGCCATAAAGCGTGTCTTCGTTGGGTTCACCCATGGGGCTGAGTTGGAAGGCTCTGTGTCTGGCGGTGAGACGGCCATCTACTCTGATGATGAGTCATCCACGGGCGAGACCAACTCAATGTATCAGCTACAAGACGGCGGCTTAGGGGCTGGTCCTATGGCGACAGTATTCCGGACCCCCGTGAGCCGCCGAATAGAGTGGCGATCTTCATGGCTAGCACCCAGCCGGTTCTTGGTTCGACAGCCACCGCGGCTATGACTTCTAGTGCAGCAGCTGTAACGGCAGCCGGGGCTGGCGGTTCAGCGCGCCTGCCGGCTCAAGTTTTAATAGATCTGTTGGATGCTTTCGCGACTCTGATGGAGGTTGAGGTAACCCCAGACAACCAGGAGCAGCACAAGGCAGAAATAGCTAAGTTGCGTGATGAGATAGCGCAAGCCAAGGCGGAATTAGCAGCAGGAAACGCTAGGATGGCTGCAGAGCGGGCCGTTTTAAGTGCCCAAGCACAGCGGATTCAAGCAGATTCATACCGGCTCACGGTGGATCAGAACGCGTCAAACGAAGTTTTGAGGAGAAAATACCGGAGTCATTTGTGTCGTGGATTTGTCATGGTAGATGTCCTTAATGTGAGGACTTAGTCGCGAGGCCAACGCATCTATGTGGTAGCTTGAGAGGGGTTGGGTGGAGTCGAGAGACGCAACATAAGACAAGGATTTAGACAGCTTCGGGTCTCGAGAAACATCATCCGGTAATAGCCCTACATGTTGTTTGTGGCTAGGTTTCATTATGATCATGAAGGAGTCGCTGGTAAGCCGGCTCTTTGTGTCTAGCCCTAGAGATTGTTTCTTCTTACTCGTCCCTCTTTGGGGAGCCCTGCCCCTCCTTATATATGTTGAAGGGGCGGGTTACATGACTAGTCCTAGTAGGATAAGGATTGCTCTATTACAAGTGGAGTCCTAGTCTTGCTTCCTTTGTAAGAGAATATTCCTTACACTTTCCTCTTAAGCCGGCCCACCATAAACGTGAGCCGGCCTTCTGGGCCTTGGGCCTTGTCGTCCGTCTGACATGCCCGCCGGGTTACTAATGAATCGCCAAGATCGGGCGGGTCACTCTTGAGTCGCCAAGCTCCGGGCGGGTCACCAGTGAGTCGCCATACTCCAGCCGGGTCATACATCCGGTGGGTTACACCACGGGGTATAACTCCGATAGTCTGCCCTCAGTTTATGAGTCAAGAGACCTCTTCAACACCCCTGGTGTGATAGCCTGGCTTATTAGGGATTATATACTACTCATATCAATAAGGAATTCATTCTTTTTCGGGAGCCCATTCGAAAAGAACTCCAAAGTTAAGTGTGCTCAGCTTGGAGTAATTTCAGGATGGGTGATCGACCGAGAAGTTGCTCCCGAGTGCGCATGAGTGAGGACAAAGTGCGCAGAAAAGACTAGTATTGATTTGTGGGGCCAGTCTAGATCCCGCCAGGAGTAACGACCACCGGCGGGTGTGTCTGGGGCGTTACAAGTTGGTAATCAGAGCCATCCCTGACTTAGGAGCCCCCTGCTTGATCGAATCGCTGACGTTGTTGAGTCTAGAACAATGTTTTTGTTGGGGAACGTAGCAGAAATTCAAAATTTTCCTACGTGTCACCAAGATCTATCTATGGAGAAACCAGCAATGAGGGGGAGGAGAGTGCATCTACATACCCTTGTAGATCGCTAAGCGAAAGCGTTCAAGAGAACGGGGTTGAAGGAGTCGTACTCGTCGTGATCCAAATCACCGGAGATCGTAGTGCCGAACGGACGGCACCTCCGCGTTCAACACACGTACAGCCCGGTGACGTCTCCCATGCCTTGATCCAGCAAGGAGAGAAGAAAGGTTGAGGAAGACTCCATCCAGCAGCAGCACAACGGCGTGGTGGTGGTGGAGGAGCGTGGTGATCCAGCAGGGCTTCGCCAAGCACCGCGAGATATGAGGAGAAAGAGAGGGGTAGGGCTGCGCCAAGAAGGAGAGGAACTCGTGTGTCTTGGGCAGCCCAAACTCTCAAGTATATATAGGGGAAGGGGAGGGGCTGCGCCCCCACCTAGGGTTCCCTCCCTAGGGGTGGCGGCAGCCCCCAGATCCCATCTGGGTGGCGGCCAGGTGGAAGGGAGAGGGAGGCGCACCAAGCATGGGCCCTAAGGCCCATCTGCCCTTAGGGTTTGCCCCCCCTCCTCCCCTTAGGCGCCTTGTGATGGGGAACATAGTAATTTCAAAAAATTTCCTACGCACACGCAAGATCATGGTGATGCATAGCAACGAGGGGGAGAGTCTGATATCTACGTACCCTTGTAGATCGCAACGGAAGCGTTGACACAACGTAGAGGAAGTAGTCGTACGTCTTCTTCCCGATCCGACCGATCCAAGCACCGTTACTCCGGCACCTCCGAGTTCTTAGCACACGTTCAGCTCGATGACGATCCCCGGGCTCCGATCCAGCAAAGCTTCGGGGAGGAGTTCCGTCAGCACGACGGCGTGGTGACGATCTTGATGTTCTACCGACGTAGGGCTTTGCCTAAGCACTACAACGATATGATCGAGGTGGAATTTGGTGGCAGGGGGCACCGCACACGGCTAAGGAACGATCTCAATGAGCAACTTGTGTGTCTAGAGGTGTCCCCTGCCCCCGTATATAAAGGTTGCCAAGGGGAGGGCTGGCCGGCCAACTATGGAGGCGCAGGAGGAGTCCTACTCCTACCGGGAGTAGGACTCCCCCCCAATCCTATTCCTAATAGGACTCCCAAGTGGAAAGAGAGGGAGAGAGGTGGCCGGCCACCTCTCCTAGTCCTAATAGGACTAGGGGAGGGGGGAGGCGCGTAGCCCACCTTGGGCTGCCCCTTTCACCTTTTCACTAAGGCCCAATAAGGCCCATTTGGTTCCCGGGGGGGTTCCGGTAACTTCCCGGTACTCCGGTAAAATTCCCGATTTCACCCGGAACACTTTCGATGTCCAAACATAGGCTTCCAATATATCAATCTTTATGTCTCGACCATTTTGAGACTCCTCGTCATGTCCGTGATCACATCCGGGACTCCGAACAACCTTCGGTACATCAAAATGCATAAACTCATAATAACTGTCATCGTAACGTTAAGCGTGCGGACCCTACGGTTCGAGAACAATGTAGACATGACCGAGACACGTCTCCGGTCAATAACCAATAGCGGGACCTGGATGACCATATTGGCTCCTACATATTCTACGAAGATCTTTATCGGTCAGACCGCATAACAACATACGTTGTTCCCTTTGTCATCGGTATGTTACTTGCCCGAGATTCGATCGTCGGTATCCAATACCTAGTTCAATCTCGTTACTGGCAAGTCTCTTTACTCGTTCTGTAATACATCATCCGCAACTAACTCATTACTTGCAATGCTTGCAAGGCTTGTGTAATGTGTATTACCGAGAGGGCCCAGAGATACCTCTCCGACAATCGGAGTGACAAATCCTAATCTCGAAATACGCCAACCCAACATCTACCTTTGGAGACACCTATAATGCTCCTTTATAATCACCCAGTTACGTTGTGACGTTTGGTAGCACCCAAAGTGTTCCTCCGGCAAACGGGAGTTACATAATCTCATAGTCATAGGAACATGTATAAGTCATGAAGAAAGCAATAGCAACATACTAAACGATCGAGTGCTAAGCTAATGGAATGGGTCATGTCAATCAGATCATTCAACTAATGATGTGACCTCGTTAATCAAATAACAACTCTTTTGTCCATGTTTAGGAAACATAACCATCTTTGATTAACGAGCTAGTCAAGTAGAGGCATACTAGTGACACTCTGTTTGTCTATGTATTCACACATGTATTATGTTTCCGGTTAATACAATTCTAGCATGAATAATAAACATTTATCATGATATAAGGAAATAAATAATAACTTTATTATTGCCTCTAGGGCATATTTCCTTCAGTCTCCCACTTGCACTAGAGTCAATAATCTAATTCACATCGCCATGTGATTTAACAGCAATAGTTCACATCACCATGTGATTAACACCCATAGTTCACATCGTCATGTGACCAACACTCAAAGGTTTTACTAGAGTCAGTAATCTAGTTCACATATCTATGTGATTAACACCCAAAGAGTACTAAGGTGTGATCATGTTTTGCTTGTGAGATAATTTTAGTCAACGGGTCTGTCACATTGAGATCCGTAAGTATTTTGCAAATTTCTATGTCAACAATGCTCTGCATGGAGCTACTCTAGCTAATTGCTCCCACTTTCAATATGTATCCAGACTGAGACTTAGAGTCATCTAGATTAGTGTCAAAACTTGCATCGGTGTAACCCTTTACGACGAACCTTTTGTCACGTCCATTATCGAGAAACATATCCTTATTTCACTAAGGATAATTCTGACCGCTGTCCAGTGATCTACTCCTAGATCACTATTGTACTCCCTTGCCAAATCAGTGCAGGGTATACAATAGATCTGGTATACAGCATGACATACTTTATAGAACCTATGGCCAAGGCATAGGGAATGACGTTCATTCTCTTTCTATCTTCTGCCGTTGTCGGGCTTTGAGTCTTACTCAACTTCACACCTTGTAATACAGGCAAGAACTCTTTCTCTGACTGCTCCATTTTGAACTACTTCAAAATCTTGTCAAGGTATGTATTTATTGAAAAAACTTATCAAGCATCTTGATCTATCTCTATAGATCTTGATGCTCAATATGTAAGCAGCTTTACCGAAGTCTTTCTTTGAAAAACTCCTTTCAAACACTCCTTTATGCTTTACAGATTATTTCCGATCAACAATATGTCATTCACATATACTTATCAGAAATGCTGTAGTGCTCCCACTCACTTTCTTGTAAATACAGGCTTCACCGCAAGTCTGTATAAAACTATATGCTTTGATCAACTCATCAAAGCGTATATTCCAACTCCGAGATGTTTGCACCAGTCCACAGATGGATCGCTGGAGCTTGCACATTTTTGTTAGCACCTTTCGGATTGTCAAAACCTTCTGGTTGCATCATATGCAACTCTTCTTTAATAAATCCATTAAGGAATGCAGTTTTGTTTATCCATTTGCCAGATTTCATAAAATGTGGCAATTACTAACATGATTCGAACAGACTCAAGCATAGATACGAGTGAGAAGCTCTCATCGTAGTCAACACCTTGAACTTGCCGAAAACCTTTTGCGACAATTCTAGCTTTGTAGATAGTAACACTACTATCAGCGTCCGTCTTCCTCTTGAAGATCCATTTATTCTCAATTGCTTGCCGATCATCGGGCAAGTCAACCAAAGTCCAAACTTTGTTCTCATACATGGATCATATCTCAGATTTCATGGCCTCAAACCATTTCGCGGAATCTGGGCTCATCATCGCTTCCTCATAGTTCATAGGTTCGTCATGGTCAAGTAACATGACCTCCAAAACAAGATTATCGTACTACTCTGGTGCGGATCTCACTCTGGTTTACCTACGAGATTCGGTAGTAACTTGATCTGAAGTTACATGATCATCATCATTAGCTTCCTCACTAATTGGTGTAGTAGTCACAAGAACAGATTTTTGTGATGAACTACTTTCCAATAAGGTAGAAGGTACAATTACCTTATCAAGTTTTCTACTTTCCTCCCACTTACTTCTTTCAAGAGAAACTCCTTCTCTAGAAAAGATCCATTATAAGCAACGAATGTCTTGCCTTAGGATCTGTGATAGAAGGTGTACCCAACAGTCTCCTTTGGGTATCCTATGAAGACATATTTCTCCGATTTGGGTTTGAGCTTATCAGGATGAAACTTTTTCTCATAAGCATCGCAACCCCAAACTTCAAGAAACGACAACTTTGGTTTCTTGCCAAACCATAGTTCATAAGGCGTCGTCTCGACGGATATAGACGGTGCCCCTTTTTTAACGTGAATGCAGCTGTCTCTAATGCATGACCCCAAAAACGATAGTGGTAAATCGGTAAGAAACATCATAGATTGCACTATATCCAATAAAGTACGGTTATGACGTTCGGACACACCATTATGCTGTGGTGTTCCAGGTGGCGTGCGTAGTGAAACTATTTCACATTGTTTTAACTGAAGACCAGACTCGTAACTCAAATATTTCACCTCTACGATCATATCGTAGAAACTTTTATTTTCTTGTCACAATGATTTTCCACTTCACTCTGAAATTCTTTGAACTGTTCAAATGTTTCAGACTTATGTTTCATCAAGTAGATATCCCCATATCTGCTCAAATCATCTTGTGAAGGTCAGAAAATAATGATACCTGCTGTAAGCCTTTAATATTCATCGGACCACATACATCAGTATGTATGATTTCCAACAAATCTGTTGCTTGCTTCATTGTTCCGGAGAACGGCGTTTTAGTCATCTTGCCCATAAGGCATGGTTCGCAAGCATCAAGTGATTCATAATCAAGTGATTCCAAAATCCCATCAGCATGGAGTTTCTTCATGCGCTTTACACCAATATGACCTAAACGGCAGTGCCACAAATAAGTTGCACTATCATTATTAACTTCACATCTTTTGGTTTCAATATTATGAATATGTGTATCACTAAGATCGAGATCCAATGAACTATTTTCATTGGGTGTGTAACCATATAAGGTTTTATTCATGTAAATAGAACAACAATTTATTCTTTTACTTAAATGAATAACCGTATTACAATAAACATGATCAAATCATATTCATGCTTAACGCAAACACCAAATAACACTTATTTAGGTTCAACACTAATCCCGAAAGTATAGGGAGTGTGCGATGATGATCATATCAATCTTGGAACCACTTCCAACACACATCGTCACTTCACCCTTAACTAGTCTCTGTTCATTCTGCAACTCCCGTTTCGAGTTACTACTCTTAGCAACTGAACTAGCATCAAATGCTGAGGGGTTGCTATAAACACTAGTAAAGTACACATCAATAACATGTATATCAAATATACTTATGTTCACTTTGCCATCCTTCTTATCCGCCAATCACTTGGGGTAGTTCCGCTTCCAGTGACCAGTCCCTTTGCAGTAGAAGTACTTAGTCTCAGGCTTAGGATCAGACTTGGGCTTCTTCACTTGAGCAGCAACTTGCTTGCTGTTCTTCTTGAAGTTCCCCCTTTTCCCTTTGCCCTTTTCTTGAAACTAGTGGTCTTGTCAACCATCAACACTTGATGTTTTTCTTGATTTCTACCTTCGTTGATTTCAGCATCACGAAGAGCTTGGGAGTTGTTTCCGTTATCCCTTGCATATTATAGTTCATCACGAAGTTCTACTAACTTGGTGATGGTGACTAGAGAATTCTGCCAATCACTATCTTATCTGGAAGATTAACTCCCACTTGATTCAAGCGATTGTAGTACTCAGACAATCTGGGCACATGCTCACTAGTTGAGCGATTCTCCTCCATCTTTCAGCTATAGAACTTGTTGGAGACTTCATATCTCTCAACTCGGGTATTTACTTGAAATATTAACTTCAACTCCTGGAACATCTCATATGGTCCATGACGTTTAAAACGTCTTTGAAGTCCCGATTCTATGCCATTAAGCATGGTGCACTAAACTATCAAGTAGTCATCATATTGAGCTAGCCAAACGTTCATAACATGTGCATCTGCTCCTGCAATAGGTCTGTCACCTAGCGGTGCATCAAGGACATAATTCTTCTGTGCAGCAATGAGGATAAACCTCAGATCATGGATCCAATCCGCATCATTGCTACTAACATCTTCCAATACAATTTTCTCTAGGAACATATCAAAGTAAACACAGGGAAGCAACAGCACGAGCTATTGATCTACAACATAATTTGCAAAATACTACCAGGACTAAGTTCATGATAAATTTAAGTTCAATTTAATCATATTACTTAAGAACTCCCACTTAGATAGACATCCCTCTAATCCTCTAAGTGATCACGTGATCCAAATCAACTAAACCATAACCGATCATCACGTGAGATGGAGTAGTTTTCAATGGTGAACATTGTTATGTTGATCATATCTACTATATGATTCACGCTCGACCTTTCGGTCTCCGTGTTCCGAGGCCATATCTGCATATGCTAGGCTCGTCAAGTTTAACCTGAGTATTCTGCGTGTGCAAAACTGGCTTGCACCCGTTGTAGATGGACGTAGAGCTTATCACACCCGATCATCACGTGGTGTCTGGGCACGACGAACTTTGGCAACGGTGCATACTCAGGGAGAACACTTCTTGATAATTTAGTGAGAGATCATCTTATAATGCTACCGTCAATCCAAGCAAGATAAGATGCATAAAAGGATAAACATCACATGCAATCAATATAAGTGATATGATATGGCCATCATCATCTTGTGCTTGTGATCTCCATCTCCGAAGCACCGTCATGATCACCATCGTCACCGGCACGACACCTTGATCTCCATCGTAGCATCATTGTCGTCTCGCCAATCTTATGCTTCCACGACTATCACTACCGCTTAGTAATAAAGTAAAGCATTACATCGCGATTGCATTGCATACAATAAAGCGACAACCATATGGCTCCTGCCAGTTGCCGATAACTTGGTTACAAAACATGATCATCTCATACAATAAAATTTAGCATCATGCCTTGACCATATCACATCACAACATGCCCTGCAAAAACAAGTTAGACGTCCTCTACTTTGTTGTTGCAAGTTTTACGTGGCTGCTACGGGCTTAAGCAAGAACTCATCTCACCTACGCATCAAAACCACAATGATAGTTTGTCAAATAGACTCCGTTTTAACCTTCTCAAGGACCGGGCATAGCCACACTCGGTTCAACTAAAGTTGGAGAGACAGTCGCCCATAAGCCATCTATGTGCAAAGCACGTCGAGGGAACCGGTCTCGCGTAAGCGTACGCGTAAGGTTGGTCCGGGTCGTCTCGTCCAACAATACCGCCGAACCAAAGTATGACATGCTGGTAGGCAGTATGACTTGTATCGCCCACAACTCATTTGTGTTCTACTCGTGCAAATAACATCAAACCATAAAACCTAGGCTCGGATGCCACTGATGGGGAACGTAGTAATTTCAAAAAAATTCCTACGCACACGCAAGATCATGGTGATGCATAGCAACGAGGGGGAGAGTCTGATCTACGTACCCTTGTAGATCGCAACGGAAGCGTTGACACAACGTAGAGGAAGTAGTCGTACGTCTTCTTCCCGATCCGACCGATCGAAGCACCGTTACTCCGGCACCTCCGAGTTCTTAGCACACGTTCAGGTCGATGACGATCCCCGGGCTCCGATCCAGCAAAGCTTCGGGGAGGAGTTCCGTCAGCACGACGGCGTGGTGACGATCTTGATGTTCTACTGACGTAGGGCTTTGCCTAAGCACTACAACGATATGATCGAGGTGGAATTTGGTGGCTGGAGGCACCGCACACGGCTAAGGAACGATCTCAATGATCAACTTGTGTGTCTAGAGGTGTCCCCTGCCCCCGTATATAAAGGTTGCCAAGGGGAGGGCTGGCCGGCCAACTATGGAGGCGCAGGAGGAGTCCTACTCCTACCGGGAGTAGGACTCCCCCCCAATCCTATTCCTAATAGGACTCCCAAGTGGAAAGAGAGGGAGAGAGGTGGCCGACCACCTCTCCTAGTCCTAATAGGACTAGGGGAGGGGGGAGGCGCGCAGCCCACCTTGGGCTGCCCCTTTCACCTTTTCACTAAGGCCCAATAAGGCCCATTTGGTTCCCGGGGGGGTTCCGGTAACCTCCCGGTACTCCGGTAAAATTCCCGATTTCACCCGGAACACTTCCGATGTCCAAACATAGGCTTCCAATATATCAATCTTTATGTCTCGACCATTTCGAGACTCCTCGTCATGTCCGTGATCACATCCGGGACTACGAACAACCTTCGGTACATCAAAATGCATAAACTCATAATAACTGTCATCGTAACGTTAAGCGTGCGGACCCTACGGTTCGAGAACAATGTAGACATGACTGAGACACGTCTCCGGTCAATAACCAATAGCGGGACCTCGATGCCCATATTGGCTCCTACATATTCTACGAAGATCTTTATCGGTCAGACCGCATAACAACATACGTTGTTCCCTTTGTCATCGGTATGTTACTTGCCCGAGATTCGATCGTCGGTATCCAATACCTAGTTCAATCTCGTTACTGGCAAGTCTCTTTACTCGTTCTGTAATACATCATCCGCAACTAACTCATTAGTTGCAATGCTTGCAAGGCTTGTGTAATGTGTATTACCGAGAGGGCCCAGAGATACCTCTCCGACAATCGGAGTGACAAATCCTAATCTCGAAATACGCCAACCCAACATCTACCTTTGGAGACACCTGTAATGCTCCTTTATAATCACCCAGTTACGTTGTGATGTTTGGTAGCACCCAAAGTGTTCCTCCGGCAAACGGGAGTTGCATAATCTCATAGTCATAGGAACATGTATAAGTCATGAAGAAAGCAATAGCAACATACTAAATGATCGAGTGCTAAGCTAATGGAATGGGTCATGTCAATCAGATCATTCAACTAATGATGTGACCTCGTTAATCAAATAACAACTCTTTTGTCCATGGTTAGGAAACATAACCATCTTTGATTAACGAGCTAGTCAAGTAGAGGCATACTAGTGACACTCTGTTTGTCTATGTATTCACACATGTATTATGTTTCCGGTTAATACAATTCTAGCATGAATAATAAACATTTATCATGATATAAGGAAATAAATAATAACTTTATTATTGCCTCTAGGGCATATTTCCCTCACCTTGGGCCCTTGTGGGGGGCGCACCAGCCCACCTGGGGCTGGTCCCCTCCCACACCTGGCCCATGCAGCCCTCCGGGGCTTGTGGCCCCACTTGGTGGACCCTCGGGACCCTCCCGGTGGTCCCGGTACGTTACCGATAAAACCCGAAACTTTTCCGGTGACCAAAACAGGACTTCCCATATATAAATCTTTACCTCTGGACCATTCCGGAACTCCTCATGACATCTGGGATCTCATCCGGTACTTCGAACAACATTCGGTAACCACGTATATCTATTCCCTATAACCCTAGCGTCATCGAACCTTAAGTGTGTAGACCCTACGGGTTCGGGAACCATGTAGACATGACCGAGACGTTCTCCGGTCAATAAGCAACAACGGGATCTGGATACCCATGTTGGCTCCCACATGCTCCACGATGATCTCATCGGATGAACCACGATGTCATGGACTTAATCAATCCCGTATACAATTCCCTTTGTCTAGCGGTACGATACTTGCCCGAGATTCGATCATCGGTATCCCGATACCTTGTTCAATCTCGTTACCGGCAAGTCTCTTTACTCGTTCCGTAACACATCATCCCGTGATCAACTCCTTGATCATATTGTGCACATTATGATGATGTCCTACCGAGTGGGCCCAGAGATACCTCTCCATTTACACGGAGTGACAAATCCCAGTCTCGATTCGTGCCAACCTAACAGACACTTTCGGAGATACCTGTAGTGTACCTTTATAGCCACCTAGTTACGTTGTGACGTTTGGCACATCCAAAGCACTCCTACGGTATCCGGGAGTTGCACAATCTCATGGTCTAAGGAAATGATACTTGACATTAGAAAAGCTTTAGCATACGAACTACATGATCTTGTGCTAGGCTTAGGATCGGGTCTTGTCCATCACATCATTCTCCTAATGATGTGATCCCGTTATCAATGACATCCAATGTCCATGGTCAGGAAACCGTAACCATCTATTGATCAACGAGCTAGTCAACTAGAGGCTTACTAGGGACATGGTGTTGTCTATTTATCCACACATGTATCTGAGTTTCCTATCAATAAAATTCTAGCATGGATAATAAACGATTATCATGAACAAGGAAATATAATAATAATCAATTTATTATTGCCTCTAGGGCATATTTCCAACAGTCTCCCACTTGCACTAGAGTCAATAATCCAGTTCACATCGATATGTGATTAACACTCAAGGTCACATCCCCATGTGACTAACACCCAAGAGTTTGCTAGAGTCAATAATCTAGTTCACATTACCATGTGATTAACACTCAATGAGTTCTGGGTTTGATCATGTTATGCTTGTGAGAGATGTTATAGTCAACGGGTCTGTATCTTTCAGATCCGTGTGTGCTTTACAAATCTCTATGTCATCTCCTAGATGCAGCTACCATGTTCTATTTGGAGCTATTCCAAATAACTGTTCTACTATACGAATCCAGTTTACTACTCAGAATAATCTGGATTAGTGTCAAAGTTTCCATCGGCGTAACCCTTTACGACGAACTCTTTTACCACCTCCATAATCGAGAAAATTCCTTAGTCCACTAGTTACTAAGGATAACTTTGACCGCTGTCCTGTGATCCATTCTTGGATCACTCTTGTACCCCTTGACTGACTCATGGCAAGGCACACTTCAGGTGCGGCACACAGCATAGCATACTGTAGAGAGCCTATGACAAAAGCATAGGGGACGACCTTCGTCCTTCCTCTTTCTTCTGCCGTGATCGAGCTTTAAGTCTTAACTTCATACCTTACAACTCAGGCAAGAACTCCTTCTTTGACTGATCCATCTTGAACACCTTCAAGATCATGTCAAGGTATGTGCTCATTTGAAAGTACCATTAAGCGTTTTGATCTATCCTTATAGATCTTGATGCTCAATGTTCAAGTAGCTTAATCCAGGCTTTCCATTGAAAAACACTTTTCAAATAACTCTGCATGCTTTCCAGAAATTCTACATCATTTCCGATCAACAATATGTTAACAACATATACTCATCAGAAATTCTATAGTGCTCCCACTCACTTCTTTGGAAATGCAAGTTTCTCATAAACTTTGTATACACCCAAAACTTTGATCATCTCATCAAAGCATACATTCCAACTCCGAGATGCTTACTCCAGTCCTTAGAAGGATTGTTGGAGCTTTGCATACTTGTTAGCATCTTTCAGGATTGACAAAACCTTCCGGTTGTATCACATACAACCTTTCCTCAAAAATCGTCGAGGAAACAATGTTTTAACATTCTATCTGCAAGATTTCATAAATAATGCAATAATTGCTAATATAATTCCAACAGACTCTTAGCATCGCTACGAGTGAGAAAGTCTCATCGTAGTCAACTCCTTGAACTTGTCGGAAAACATCTTAACGACAAGTCGAGCTTTCTTAATGGTGATACTTGCCAGCATTGTCCGTCTTCCTTCTAAAAATCCATCTGTACTCAACAGCCTTACGACCATCGAGCCGTTCCGCCAAAGTCTACACTTTGTTTTCATATATGGATCCTCTCTCGGATTATATGGCCTCGAGCCATTTTGGAATCCAGGCCCACCATCGCTTCTCCATAGCTCGTAGGTTCATTGTTGTCTAGCAACATGACTTCCAAGACAGGATTACGCACCACTCTGAAGTAGTACGCATCCTTGTCATCCCACGAGGTTTGGTAGTGACTTGATCTGATGTTTCATGATCACTATCATAAGCTTCCACTTCAATTGGTGTAGGTGCCATAGGAACAACTCCCTGTGCCCTGCCACACACTAGTTGAAGAGACGGTTCAATAACCTCATCAAGTCTCCACCATCCTCCCACTCAATTCTTTCGAGAGAAACTTTTCCTCGAGAAAGGACCCGATTCTAGAAACAATCCCTTATTGCTTTCGAATCTGAGACAGGAGGTATACCCAACTGTTTTGGGTGTCCTATGAAGATGCATTTATCCGCTTTGGGTTCGAGCTTATCAGCCTGAAACTTTTTCACATAAGCGTTGCAGCCCCAAACTTTTAAGAAATGACAGCTCAGGTTTCTCTAAACCATAGTTCATACGGTGTCATCTCATCGGAATTACGTAGTGCCCCTTTTAAAGTGAATGTGGTTGTCTCTAATGCCTAACCCATAAACTATCATGGTAATTCAATAAGAGACATCATGGTATGCATCATATCCAATAGGGTGCAGTTATGATGTATGGACACACCATCACACCATGGTGTTCCTGGCTGTATTGGTTGTGAAACAATTTCCACAATGTCTTAATTCTGTGCCAAACTCGTAATTCAGATATTCATCTCTACGATCATATCATAGACATTTTATCCTCTTGTCACGACGATGTTCAACTTCACTCTGAAATTACTTGAACCTTTCAATAATTCAGACTTATGTTTCATCAAGTAAATATACTCAGTATCTACTCAAATCATCTGTGAAGTAAGAACATAACGATATCCACTACATGCCTCAGCACTCATTGGACTGCGCACATCAAGATGTATTACTTCCAACAAGTTGCTTTCTTGTTCCATTTTACTAAAAACGAGGCTTTCAGTCATCTTGCCCATGTGGTATGATTTGCATGTCTCAAGTGATTCAAAATGAAGTGAGTCCAAACGATCCATCTGTATAGAGTTTCTTCATGCATATCTACCAAAAAAATGGTTCGCATGTCTCAATCCTTTCAAAAATGAGTGAGTCCAAAGATCCATCAACATGGAGCTTCTTCATGCGTTTTATACTGATATGACTTAAGTGGCAGTGCCACAAGTAGGTGGTACTATCATTACTATCTTATATCTTTTGGCATGAACATGTGTATCACTACGATCGAGATTCAATAGACCATTCATTTTAGGTGTAAGACCATTGAAGGTATTATTCAAATAAACAGAGTAACCATTATTCTCCTTAAATGAATAACCGTATTGCGATAGACGTAATCCAATCATGTCTATGCTCAACGCAAACACCAAATAACAATTATTTAGGTTTTAATACCAATCTCGATGGTAGAGGGAGCGTACGATATTTGATCAACCTTGGAAATACTTCCAACACATATCGTCATCTCACCTTTTAGCTAGTCTCCGTTTATTCCGTAGCCTTTTGTTTCGAGTTACTAACACTTAGCAACCGAACCGGTATCTAATACCATGGTGCTACTAGGAGTACTAGTAAAGTACACATTAACACAATGTATATCCAATATACTTCTATCTACCTTGCCAGCCTTCTCATCTACTAAGTATCTAGGGTGGTTCTGCTTCAGTGACTGTTCCCCTTATTACAGAAGCATTTAGTCTCGGGCTTGGGTTCAACTTTGGGTTTCTTCACTAGAACAGCAGCTGATTTGCCGTTTCATGAAGTATCCCTTCTTGCCCTTGCCCTTCTTGAAACTAGTGGTTTCACCAACCATCAACAATTGATGCTCCTTCTTGATTTCTAGTTTTGTGGTGTCAAACATCGCGAATATCTCAAGGATCATCATATATGTCCCTGATATATTATAGTTCATCACGAAGCTCTAGCAGCTTGGTGGTAATGACTTCGGAGAACTATCACTATTTCATCTGGAAGATCAACTCCCACTTGATTCAAGCGATTGTTGTACTCAAACAATCTGAGCACAAGCTCAACAATTGAGCTTTTCTCCCTTAGTTTGCAGGCTAAGAAAATCGTCGGAGGTCTTATACCTCTTGATGTGGGCACGAGCCTGAAATCCCAATTTCAGCCCTCGAAACATCTCATATGTTTCGCGACGTTTTAAAACGTCTTCGGTGCCTCAACTCTAAACCGTTTAACTGAACTATCACGTAGTTATCAAAATGTGTATGTCAGATGTTCGCAACATCCACAGACGACGTTCGAGGTTCAGCACACTGAGCGCTGCATTAAGGACATAAGCCTTTTACTGTCTGCATAATTGCTACTATCAACTTTCAACTAATTTTTCTCTAGGAACATATCCAAACAGTAGAACTAAAGCGCGAGCTACGACATAATTTGCAAAATCCTTTTGACTATGTTCAGGATAAACAAGTTCATCTTATGAACTCCCACTCAAATAGACTTCCCTCTAGTCATCTAAGTGATTACATGATCCGAGTCAACTAGGCCGTGTCCGATCATCACGTGAGATGGACTAGTCAACATCGGTGAACATCTTCATGTTGATCGTATCTTCTATATGACTCATGCTCAACCTTTCGGTCTCTTGTGTTCCGAGGCCATGTCTGTACATGCTAGGCTCGTCAAGTCAACCTAAGTGTTTCGCGTGTGTAAATCTGGCTTACACCCGTTGTATGTGAACGTAAGAATCTATCACACCCGATCATCACGTGGTGCTTCGAAACGACGAACTTTCGCAACGGTGCACAGTTAGGGGGAACACTTTCTTGAAATTTTAATGAGGGATCATCTTATTTACTACCGTCGTTCTAAGCAAATAAGATGCAAAAACATGATAAACATCACATGCAATCAAAAGGTGACATGATATGGTCATCATCACTTTGCTCTTTTTGATCTCCATCTTCGGGGCTCCATGATCATCATCGTCACCGGCATGACACCATGATCTCCATCATCGTGTCTTCATGAAGTTGTCTCGCCAACTATTACTTCTACTACTACAGCTAACGGTTAGCAATAAAGTAAAGTAATTACATGGCATTGTTCAATGACACGCATGTCATATAATAAATAAAGACAACTCCTATGGCTCCTGCCGGTTGTCATACTCATCGACATGCAAGTCGTGATTCCTATTACAAGAACATGATCAATCTCATACATCACATATCATTCATCACATTCTTCTTGGCCATATCACATCACATTGCATACCCTACAAAAACAAGTTAGACGTCCTCTAATTGTTGTTGCATGTTTTACGTGGCTGCTATGAGTTTCTAGCGAGAATGTTTCTTACCTACGCAAAAACCACAACGTGATATGCCAATTGCTATTTACCCTTCATAAGGACACTTTTCATCGAATCCGATCCGACTAAAGTGGGAGAGACAGACACCCGCTAGCCACCTTATGCAACTAGTGCATGTCAGTCGGTGGAACCAGTCTCATGTAAGAGTACGTGTAAGGTCGGTCCGGGCCGCTTCACCCCATGATGCCGCCGAATCAAGATAAGACTAGTAACGGCAAGTAAATTGACAAAATCAACGCCCACAACTACTTTGTGTTCTACTCGTGCATAGAATCTACACAATAGACCTAGCTCATGATGCCACTGTTGGGGAACGTAGCAGAAATTCAAAATTTTCCTACGTGTCACTAAGATCTATCTATGGAGAAACCAGCAACGAGGGGAAGGAGAGTGCATCTACATACCCTTGTAGATCGCTAAGCGGAAGAGTTCAAGAGAACGGTGTTGAAGGAGTCGTACTCGTCGTGATCCAAATCACCGGAGATCCTAGTGCCGAACGGATGGCACCTCCGCGTTCAACACACGTACAGCTCGGTGACGTCTCCCATGCCTTGATCCAGCAAGGAGAGAGGTAGAGGTTGAGGAAGACTCCATCCAGCAGCAGCACAACGGCGTGGTGGTGGTGGAGGAGCGTGGTGATCCAGCAGGGCTTCGCCAAGCACCGCGAGATATGAGGAGAAAGAGAGGGGTAGGGCTGCGCCAAGAAGGAGAGGAACTCGTGTGTCTTGGGCAGCCCAAACCTCAAGTATATATAGGGGAAGGGGAGGGGCTGCGCCCCCACCTAGGGTTCCCTCCCTAGGGGTGGCGGCAGCCCCCAGATCCTATCTGGGTGGCGGCCAGGTGGAAGGGAGAGGGAGGCGCACCAGGCATGGGCCCTAAGGCCCATCTGCCCTTAGGGTTTGCCCCCCCCCCCCGCCTCCTCCCCTTAGGTGCCTTGGTCCCTTGTGGGGGGGCGCACCAGCCCACCTGGGGCTGGTCCCCTCCCACACTTGGCCCATGCAGCCCTCCGGGGCTTGTGGCCCCACTTGGTGGACCCCCGGGACCCTCTCGGTGGTCCCGGTATGTTACCGATAAAACCCGAAACTTTTCCGGTGACCAAAACAGGACTTCCCATATATAAATCTTTACCTCCGGACCATTCCGGAACTCCTCGTGACATCCGGGATCTCATCCGGGACTCCGAACAACATTCGGTAACCACGTATATCTATTCCCTATAACCCTAGCGTCATCGAACCTTAAGTGTGTAGACCCTACGGGTTCGGGAACCATGCAGACATGACTGAGACGTTCTCCGGTCAATAACCAACAGCGGGATCTGGATACCCATGTTGGCTCCCACATGCTCCACGATGATCTCATCGGATGAACCATGATGTCATGGACTTAATCAATCCCATATACAATTCCCTTTGTCTAGCGGTACGATACTTGCCCAAGATTCGATCGTCGGTATCCCGATACCTTGTTCAATCTTGTTACCGGCAAGTCTCTTTACTCGTTCCGTAACACATCATCCCGTGATCAACTCCTTGATCATACTGTGCACATTATGATGATGTCCTACCGAGTGGGCCCAGAGATACCTCTCCGTTTACACGGAGTGACAAATCCCAGTCTCGATTCATGCCAACCCAACAGACACTTTCGGAGATACCTGTAGTGTACCTTTATAGCCACCCAGTTATGTTGTGACGTTTGGCACACCCAAAGCACTCCTACGGTATCCGGGAGTTGCACAATCTCATGGTCTAAGGAAATGATACTTGACATTAGAAAAGCTTTAGCATATGAACTACATGATCTTGTGCTAGGCTTAGGATTGGGTCTTGTCCATCACATCATTCTCCTAATGATGTGATCCCGTTATCAATGACATCCAATGTCCATGGTCAGGAAACCGTAACCATCTATTGATCAACGAGCTAGCCAACTAGAGGCTTACTAGGGACATGGTGTTGTCTATGTATCCACACATGTATCTGAGATTCCTATCAGTACAATTCTAGCATGGATAATAAAGGATTATCATGAACAAGGAAATATAATAATAATCAATTTATTATTGCCTCTAGGGCATATTTCCAATAGTTTTGAGTCTTAGGATTATATATATATATATATATATATATATATCGGAGAGTAGAATTCTTTTTACTCCTCAGTCCCTTCGTAGCTCTGGTGAGGCCTCCTGGCGTAGATGTTTTGATTTTTCTCTCCTCAAATTTCATGAATTGTTTTTAGGATCACGCGGGTATCTTGGAATCGTTCTGATATTCTTGTGACGAGAAAATTGTTCTTGGTGCCTCCTGACATTTAGGGGTTGTGGCAGTGTCCTGGGGAGTTGAGCTCCGAGGTGTTGTCGTCACAATTTTATCGTTGTAGTTCTGGAATACCTGAGTCCGCCGACATCAAAAATCTCTTTTATGCAGTTGTTGGTGAGATAACCTCGACGCCACCCAGTACTGGGATGGGAATTCGGGAGTATTGCCATAACTCGTATAACGGATGCTTTTTGAAGGTTGAGGTACATGATTTCCGAAGGGTTCTTGGTTATGTGTTGAAGGATGGCTACAGCTGGATGCAGGGATTGTTAGTTTGGGTGAGATATTATGCTTCCCCTGTATCCCCAACACCTGATTGCATAACCAGAAAGTTTCAAGAGTTTATAGGTGGGAATTCAAGTAGCTCTAGTATTTCTTCCCGCAGATATTTGGTTTGTGATTGGGTAATCCTTACCACTTATTTGTTCATATTCGTACCTTGTTGCTTTATTCATCTACCTTTATCTAAGTGGCTTCTCACCTTTATGGTCATGTGATGATTTACTTTGGAATTCCTTTGTTCATCCTTGTTCGAATGTTTATTGTGAAAACTATAGGTTGCAATTTCTATCATTTGATTCAGCTTGTCTATCTGTCTATCAAGGTTCTGACGGATGTCACCCTCTTTAGGATGGCTCCTCTAACGTGTCTGAATCCGGACCGCAATGATGGGGATCAGTTGAACCCTCCGCCACCACCTCCACCTCCGGAGGCATGGCAAGCTGTCATGGAAGCCACCAATGCCAACACTCAGATGCTTTTGCAACTCTTGCAAGAGCGCAACCAAGGTCAAGGTAACCAAGGCAAAGGAAACCAAGGAAATCAAGGCCAAGGGAATTTCAACAATCAGCCTCAGTTTGCTACCCTCAACCAGTTCCTCACAAACCAGCCGAAGTCTTTCAGCAACTGTGTCGAGGCCACAGACGTAGACGATTGGCTCATGGACATCTGCAAGCATTTTGAATGTAGCAATGTCAGGCCTGAGGACTTTGTCAAGTTTGCTTCGTTTCAACTCTAGGACCAAGCTGCTGAGTGGTATCAACAATACAGAGATTCCAGAGGAGGTCGTGTGATTACCTGGGATGATTTTCGCCGAGACTTCAAAGCTCATCATATTCCACCAAGTGTTGCTGAGAGCAAGCGTGAGGAGTTCCGCAATCTCAAGCAAGGCATCATGTCCGTGTATCAATACAATATTCAGTCTCAGAAACTTGCTCGCTTCACTAAACAAGACATTCCTAACGAAAAGAGTATGATCTATCAATTCAGAGGTGGCCTCAGAGAAGATCTGCAGTTAGCTCTCGTGCTTCTTGAGCTGACTAAGTTCGATCAATTCTATAACATGGCACTCAAGCAAGAAGCGGCTCAGCTCAAGTGTGAGGCTTCTAAGACGAGAGTCAGGGTTGCAGTTCAATCTTCTTCTTCCTCACAAGTGGCAGCTAAGCAACAGAAGTTCTGGCTTCCTCCTCCTCCGTTTAGCCAGCCCTACCAGCAGAAGAGCAAAGGTGGCCATGGATCTTCCCACCCACCTAACCCAGGCTATCAGAACAAAGCTCAGTCTCAAGCTCCAAGGTCAAGTGCTCCTTATCATCGTCCGCTCTCAGAGGTGACTTGCAACAAGTGTCAACAGAAAGGGCACTATGCAAACAAGTGCTTCAACCAAAGGCGCCTTCCGCCTCCTCCTCCTGTGAGATCTTCCAGCAATGCAGTGGTCAAGCATAATTCCAAGTCTGGAAGGGTGAACATGATGAACGCAGCTCAGGCAGATGATTCTTCAAAAGTGATCATGGGTAATCTTCCTGTTAATGACTTTCCTGCAAAAGTTTTATTCGATTCTGGTGCATCGCATTCTTTCATTTCAAGATCTTTTGTGGCTATGCATGATTTGGTTACTCAAGTATTGCCGAGACCATTGTCTATTGTTTCTCCGGCTCGACAAATGACTTCTCGAGTATTCGTTCGGGATTCCGTTATCAATATGGACAACTATAAATTTCTATCTTCTCCAATTGTTCTTGGTGACTCGGATATTGATCTAATTCTCGAGATGGACTGGCTTTCTAAGCACAAGGCCCAGCTTGATTGTGCTGCCAGAGAGATTCAATTGACACACTCTTCTGAGGAGGTGATCATCTATGCCGCTCGTGATGAAACCATTCGACTGTTTTCTCTCAATGAGAAGGGCGAGTTGAATGCCATCTCTCAGATTCTAGTCGTTTGTGAATACCAAGACGTCTTTCTAAAAGAGCTTCCGGGAATGCCTCCTCACTGGCCAGTTGAATTCGTTATCGATCTTGAGCCTGGCACGGAACCCGTTTGCAAGCGTCCTTACAAGCTTGGACCAGAGGAGTTCAAGGAATTGAAGACACAACTCGATGAACAAGAGCGTCTGGGTCTGATCAGACCGAGTTCATCTCCATGGGGTTGTGGTGTTCTTTTTGTCTGGAAGAAGGATGGCACGGACCGACTTTGTGTCGACTACCGTCCATTGAAGAAGAAGACAATAAAGAACAAGTATCCACTTACCAACATCAATGAGCTTTTCGAGCAACTTAAAGGTGCTAAAGTATTCTCCAAGCTTGACCTCCATATGGGTTATCATCAGATTCGCATTCGTGAACAAGATATTCCCAAGACAACATTCAGAACAAGCTATAGTTCTTATGAATATATTGTCATGTCTTTCGGCCTTGTCAATGCTCCTCCAACGTTCTCTCACATGATGAACTTCATCTTCAACCCTTACACAAATGATTTTATCCTGGTGTATCTCGATGATATCTTGGTCTTCTCCAAGAATAAGGAGGATCATGCCAAGCATTTGAGATTGGTGCTCGACAAGCTTAGAGAGCATCAATTCTATGCGAAGTTTTCCAAGTGTGAGTTTTGGCTTGATGAGGTTCTTTACCTTGGTCATATCATCTCCGCCAAGGGCATTGCTGCTAATCCCTAGAAGGTGTCTGCAATTGTGAACCTGGAACCTCCTCAAAATGTCAAGCAGATCCGTAGTTTTCTTGGATTTGCAAGCTATTGCCGAAGATTCGTTGAGAATTTCTCTAAGATTGCAAAGCCTCTTTCCAACCTCCTCCAGAAGCATGTCAAGTATGTCTGGACGCCTGAATGTGACGTTGCTTTCAACACCCTCAAAGATAAGCTAGTCACAACTCATGTCTTAACTCCTCCTGACGAATCCAAGCCATTCAAAGTTTTCTGTGATGCCTCCTTGCAATGTCTAGGCGCTGTGTTAATGCAAGAGAAGAAAGTTGTGCCCTATACCTCTCGTAAGTTGAAGCCCAACGAAAGGAACTACCCCACTCACGATCTTGAGTTGGCAGCAGTTGTCCATGCATTATTAACATGGAGACATCTCTTGTTGGGAAGGAAAGTGGACATTTTCACAGATCACAAGAGTCTCAAGTACATCTTCACTCAACCCAACCTCAACCTCAGGCAGACTCGATGACTCGAAATGATTCAAGAGTACAATCCGATTATTGAATATACTCCAGGCAAGGCCAATGTCATTGCAGATGCTTTGAGAAGGAAGGATTACTGCAACAACTTAATTCTCAAGCCCTCTTTTCCAATCGGACCTTTGTGAAGCTTTCTGCAAATTGAACCTCCAAGTTGTTCCTCAAGGCTTTCTTGCCAACCTTAAAGTCTGTCCTACTTTGGAAGATCAAATTCGTGAGGCACAACTCCTGGACACCATGGTGAAGAGAGTGAAACATGGTATTGCCAAGAGCCAACCCAAATACAAGTGCTATCACATTGATGACAAAGACACTCTATTCTTCGAGGGCTGGATTGTGGTTCCTAAAGGTGATCTAAGGAAGGTCATAATGAACGAGGTGCACAATTCTCTTTTGTCCATTCATCCTGGAAGTATGAAGATGTACCATGACCTCAAGCAGTCATATTGGTGGACTCGAATGAAGCGAGAAATTGCTCAATTTGTGAATGAATGTGATGTGTGCCGAAGGGTGAAAGCAGAACACCAACGACCACCTGGTCTCCTCCAACCTCTTGCTATTCCAGAATGGAAGTTTGACCATATCAAAATGGACTTCGTTACTGGTTTCCCTAAGTCCAAGCGTGGGAATGATGATATTTTCATTGTCATTGACAATCTTACAAATGTGTCTCATTTCCTTCCAATCAAAGAATCTATCACAACAGCTCAGTTGGCAGAGCTATACACCTCCATGATTGTCTCCTTGCATTGTATTCTGCAATTGATCTCTTCAGACCGCAGAAGCATTTTCACTTCTAAGTTCTGGGACTCCTTCCAGAAGGCCATGGGCACCAACATTCGCTTCAGCACAGCTTTCCATCCTCAAACTAGTGGCCAAGTCGAGCGAGTCAATCAAATCCTTGAAGATATGCTCAGGGCTTGTGTCATTTCCTTCGGTATGAAGTGGAAAGATTGTCTTCCATATGCCGAGTTCTCCTACAACAACAGCTTCCAAGCAAGTTCGAGCAAGGCCCCATTTGAAATTATCTATGGCAGAAAGTGTCGTACTCCTATCAATTGGTCACAGACTGGTGAACGCCAACTTCTTGGCAACGACTTGATCACAGAAGCTGGAGAAATGTGTAAAGTCATCCGTGAAAATCTCAAAGCCGCGCAATCACACCAGAAGAGTTACTACGATAGCAAGCACCGTGACTTGGCGTTCGAGATCGGAGACCATGTCTACCTTCGCGTCTCTCCAATGAAAGGCACTCGTCGCTTCAGTATCAAAGGGGAGATTGCCCCGAGATACGTGGGTCCTTTCAAGATCATTGGCAAAAGAGGCGACCTCGCCTATCAACTTGAGCTTCCATCCAACTTCGCAAATGTGCACGATGTGTTTCACGTGTCACAGCTTCCCAAGTGCTTCAAGACACCCGAGCGCAGTATCAACTTCGAAGAGATTGACCTCCAAGAAGATCTGTCTTATCATGAGCATCCCATTGCTATTCTTGAAGAAACCAATTGCAAGACTCGCAAAAATTCAATCAAATTCCTGAAAGTCAAGTGGTCACACCATTCCGACAGAGAAGCCACCTGGGAACGCGAGGATCACCTCCGTTTCGAATATCCGGAGTTCTTTCAGTCCTAGATCTCAGGACGAGATCCTTTTGTAGTGGAGGAGAGTTGTAACACCCCAGATGTAAAACTTCCATATTTGGCATTGTATCCAACCTTGTCATGTTCAATCTCAAGTGTTCTCCTCCTTGTTGGTTTCATTTTGGGTTTTTTGATTGTTTCTTATTCCTTTGTCTTGTTTTTCTTATTATATCCCTTTTGCCATCTCATGTTTGCATCATGTTCATACCATGTTGTGTTGTGCTTATGTCATCTTGCATTTCCATGGTATTCATGCATGATATGCTGTTGCATGCTCTATGTGGGTCCAAGCATCATCACCACCTTCTATCCTTTTCCTTTCTTTCATTTTTGAAAGATCATTTTCCTCACTCCATTAATGTTCATCTTTTCCCCAAGATTCTAGCACCATTCCCAAGACATCTCTGTCAAATCTTAACCTTACCTAAGTTGTTTTGGTTAGGGTTTAAAATGGTTGAAGTATGAACTTAATTCAAACTTGAATTATTTTACTTCCTTTAAAAATCTCCAAACCAATTTTAGTAAATAAGGAATAATTCCAGGAGCTTGGGCATATATTCATTGTTTGCAAACTCCTCTCCTTTTTCCCTCAGCTTTTCTTTTCTTTTTTTGGTTGAGGAAAAAGAAAAGAAAGCAGCAGCAGCAGCACAGCCCGGCTGGGCCTCCACACTCTAGGCCGGCCCAGCAGCGAGCCCACCTGGACCCGCGCGGCTCCCTCTCCCTCCTTTTCTTACCCGCTTGCTTGCACATCCCCGCTAGCCCCTCGCCATGTGGTCGCCTCGGACCCACCTGTCAGTGCCTCCCTGTAGCACCGCACCCACCTTTTCCCTCTCCTCTAGCCGTCGCCATGGAGACCGCGAGCATGAGGGCGTGCGAGCTTCGCCCCGTCGCCCTGGGACCCTTTTAGCTCTCCCTCCTTGCCCTACCTACCCCCTAGGGTTCCTTCTCCCTCTCCCTGCCGCCACCAGGACACCTAACCCTCCAGATCCACCGTTCTCCGTCGTTCCCATACGCATCTGAGAGCGCGTCCTCGTCTCCGACGTGCTCTGCGTCGACCCCTACCCCACCTAGCGTGTCCCTCTTCTTCCCCGTCGTCAACTACGTGGAGACGGAGCCCCTGCAGCGACCTCGTCTTCTACGTCTTCAACTCCGGTGGCCGTAGCGTTCGTCCGTTGTAGTCGCCGACTCCGTCCACCTCTCCACAAACCGAGCCCACCTCTGAGCTCGTGGTGAGTTCCTGATCCTTCCCATCTCTATTTTCCCCTTGTTTGCATGCTCTAAGCGCAGGCGCCATCTCCGCCCGAACACACCGCCGTCGGTCCTTGTCTCCGGCGAGAACCCCGACCTCGCTCGCCGCAGCAGCGTGTCTGGTAGGTTCCCCGCGTCGCCCGTGTTCGAGCCATGCGCTCAGCTGCCCTCTTAGCCCTTTACTTCGCCGCGTTCGCGCTCGTCGTCGCCGCCTCTGTGCCTCGTTGCCGGCGTCGCCTCAGTCATCGTTTGGTGCGGGGAGACGCACACGTGTGTGCAGGATCGCCTGCTTTCGCTTTTGCGCGCCTCCGCCGTGCCATAGGGTCCCCAGAGCAACTCCGGTGAGATCCTCCACCATGCCCGTCGCCGGCCGGCAGCGCCCCTGTTTTGCCCTGCTCAGCCTCACACACAGCCGGCCCCACTGCGCAGCCTCACACACAGCCGACCCCACCTGCCAGCCACATGCCCACACACACCCCCTCTCACATGACACGTGGGACCCACGGACCCACCTATCATCCTCTCGGGTTCTGTCTCTAGCTATTTCAGGCAGTTTTCCATTTTGGGCCTTTCCCAAATCGAGCCTTTCCTTATCTGGCAAGTCCAGATCAGGACATTTCCATTTAGGATTTTTTCCATTTCTGTCTTTTTCCATTTTAGGCAGTTTTTAACTTATAGCTTTTGTGGGGATTTTTTACAGCAACCCCAACATATTATATATGTTTTCGGGGTAGAAAAATCCCACCAATCCAGTGGTGGCATTAGTTTCTGCATTTGAGAAAGTTCATGAACATGGCATTTTACATCATGATGCTGTTTTGTCATTTTTGTGTGATTTATTTCAAACATGCTATGAGGTTGCTTGGCACATGGTTAGATTAATTTTCATGCCTACTCCATGATAGTATTTTTTCCATGTATTTTAGTGCCCTATGATGAGTGGCACAAGCATGCAAAGTTGCTATCATGAATCTATTTTTGCCATGTCCTATTTTTCACTGTCTGAATCCGTTTTTAAACTTGCTATGTTTACATGAGTGCCATCATATCTTTTGTGCCTTTTTGGCTCATGTTCAGTAAGGGAGTTTTGTTATATGCATTTAGTAGAAGTATGTCATGTCTTTGTTTTCTATGATATGTCCCTGTAGCATGTTGTTAGCTAGATCTAAACTATGCTTCCTGACGTTGTTTTTGACATGCTAGTATTTTCACTAAGTGTGTGAAGCTGATATCTTTTGCACTTTTGTCATGCTTGTTTGAACCTGTTCTCGTGTGATCTAGCCATATCTCAGTGTTCATGTTTTCTCAAGCATCTCCTGTACATCACTGACATATGCTTTGTTGTTATGTTGAAGTGTAGTAGCTTAGTTTCTTGTTGCATTCTAAGTGCCATCATGCTGTTAATCACAGATTTACACCATTCTTGTTTTGCTTGCCATTTGCAAACCGTGCATCCGTTTTCGGTGATCCTTATATCAATTTCGACCGAAATTACCTCATCTTTCCAGTGGCATACTTGGTTTTCCAAGTTGATGCCTTGATCATTCTTTCCCTTCTGGAGCATGCATGTGCATTGCATATCACATTTTGCATATCATGCCATGTATTGCATCATGTTGCTTGTGCATTGCACCGTGATTGATTGTTGTTTCATTGCTTGTTCTTTCTTTGGATAGAGCCGGGAGACGAGTACGTGAACGAGGAACCTGTTGAGTACGCTAACGAGGATCAAGCTTTCGACAACTCTGAGAACATTGCAGCCAAGATGACCATACCCTTGAAATCACTTCTATCTTTGCTTGCTAGTTGTTCTCTCTATCGCTATGTCACGCTACCTACCACTTGTTTATCATGCCTGCCATATTGCCATGTCAAGCCTCTAACCCACCTTCCTAGCAAATCGTTGTTTGGCTATATTACCGCTTTTGCTCAGCCTCTCTTATAGCGTTGCTAGTTGCAGGTGAAGTTGAAGTTTGTTCCTTGTTGGGACATGGATATGTTGGGATATCACAATATCTCTTATTTAATTTTAATACATCTATATACTTGGTAAAGGGTGGAAGGCTCGGCCTTTTGCCTGGTGTTTTGTTCCACTCTTGCCGCCCTAGTTTCCGTCATACCGGTGTTATGTTCCTTGATTTTGTGTTCCTTATGCGGCTGGGGTTATGGGACCCCCTTGACAGTTCGCTTTGAATAAAACTCCTCCAGCAAGGCCCAACCTTGGTTTTAACATTTGCCACCCAAGCCTTTTCCCTTGGGTTTTCGCGAGCCCGAGGGTCATCTTTATTTTAACCCCCGAGCCAGTGCTCCTCTGAGTGTTGGTCCAAACTAGAGCCCTTTGCAGCGCCACCTCAGGGAAACTTGAGGGATGGTTTTAGTTGTACGGATTGCTCATCCGATGTGCCCTTATAATGAGATATGTGCAGCTCCTATCGAGATTTGTCGGCACAGTCGGGTGGTCTTATTGGTCTTGTTTTACCTTTGTCGAAATGTCTTGTAACCAGGATTCCGAGACTGATCGGGTCTTTTCGGGAGAAGGAATATCCTTCGTTGACCATGAGAGCTTGTGATGGGCTAAATTGGGACACCCCTGTAGGGTATAAACTTTCCAGAGCCGTGCCCGCGGCCATGTGGCAGATGGGAATTTGTTAATATCCGGTTGTAGAGAACTTGACACTTGAGTTAAATAAAATGAATCAACCGTGTGTGTAGCCGTGATGGTCTCTTTTTGATTGAGTCCGGGAAGTGAACACGGTCTTGTGTTATGCTTGAACGTAAGTAGTTTCAGGATCACTTCTTGATCACTTCTAGCTTCTCGACCATTGCGTTGCTTCTCTTCTCGCTCTTATTTGCGTATGTTAGCCACCATATCTGCTTAGTGCTTGCTGCAGCTCCACCTCACTACCTTCTCCTACCCATAAGCTTAAATAGTCCTGATCTCACGGGTGTGAGATTGCTGAGTCCTTGTGACTCACGGATACTTCCAAACAGTTGCAGGTGCCGAGGATACCAGTGCAGGTGATGCTACCGAACTCAAGTGGGAGTTCGATGAGGATCTGGGTCGTTACTATGTTTCGTTTCCTGATGATCAGTAGTGGAGCCCAGTTGGGACGACCGGGGATCTAGCATTTGGGCTTTATCTTCCTTTTCTGTTGGATTTGACCGTAGTCGGTCTTTGAGTGTATTTGGATGATGTATGAATTATTCATGTATTGTGTGAAGTGGCGATTGTAAGCCAACTCTTTATCCCTTCCTTATTCAGTACATGGGATTGTGTGAAGATAACCCCTCTTGCGACAAAATTAACATGCGGCTATGCCTCTAAGTCGTGCCCCGACACGTGGGAGATATAGCCGCATTATGGGTGTTACAAGTTGGTATCAGAGCCGACCCTCGCGGTTACACGGATGTTTGCGGATAGGTGCGCGGTCATGTTGTTCATGATGTTTGTGACCCATCATGGCACACGACATGGCACATGTACCAGACTGGATGCACAGACATATGTGCCAAGAGGGAACGTTCGTGTGGCCCGACGAGGACATCGATTCCTCTGAGTGGGGGTGTATGTGATAGCCTGCCTTATTAGGGATTATAGACTACGCATATCAATAAGGAATTCCTTCTTTTCCGGGAGCCCATTCAGAAAGAACTCCAAAGTTAAGGGTGCGCAGCTTGGAGTAATTTCAGGATGGGTGACCGACCGAGAAGTTGCTCCCGAGTGCGCACAAGTGAGGATAAAGTGCGCAGAAAAGACTAGTATTGATTTGTGGGGCCAGTCTAGATCCCGCCAGGAGTAACGACCACCAGCGGGTGTGTCCAGGGCGTTACACCTGGAGCCGGGGCTAGTAACCCGCCGGTGGTGAATCAGATGATTGAAGCGCCAGGCGGTGGGGTGTCGGGTCAGCCGCGGTGACAAGTTCTCCGTATACGAACAACACCCCGCCTCAACATGTGGTAACACCGCCGAGTCACTATTCCACCCCTTTGGACAACATGATTGCTGCAGCGATGCGACTGGCGGCTTTACCACTCGAGGTTGAGACTCCGACGGCGGTTGAAACCCGAAGGGCCAGGGAGCTTCTTCAAACGACTTTAGTGCAGCAACAAGCTTATTCTTATAGCCGTGACCGGATTCATTATACCCCTCGTCCAAGCCGGAGCTACAGTAGGCACATTGACTCACCAGCAGTCTCGAGTACGGAGCAGCGCCGTAACCAACCTCATGGACATGACCCGACGCGCAATGGTGCTAATGCGCAAGATTTGGTGGACCAGGGCAGAGCACGTCGGGAGGCCGAGCTGGTGGCTCATCGACACGCGCCGGTTTACTCGACAGCTTCAATTGAGGCAGGTGTAACTTCTGAGGCTTTCGGTGTGCCGTGTCTAACATCGGCTCTACGAAACGAGCGTCTGCCCAAGGACTTCAAAGGCCCTCGTAAGGTGCCTAATTACACAACAGATCAGCCCCCCCCCCCCCCCCGAGGCGTGGGTGGAGAGTTATGAGATGGCCATGGAGATGCTGGATGTTAGTGAGGCTGCATACGCTAAGTACTTCACCATGATGTTAGAGGGGACGGCTCGCACCTGGTTGAAGGGGCTGACGGCTAACTCCATCGGGTCATGGGCGGAGCTAAAGGCCCGGTTTATCCAGAATTTCAAAGATACATGCAAGCAGCCTATGTCGATTGTGGGTTTGGTTTCTTGTGTTCAAGTTGAGGGCGAGTCAACGACCAGCTGGGTGCGCCGGGTGAGGGAGTCTTGGATTAGGGGGTCTCCGGACAACCGGACTATATCCTTTGGTCGGACTGTTGGACTATGAAGATACAAGATTGAATACTTCGTCCCGTATCCGGATGGGACTCTACTTGGCGTGGAAGGCAAGCTAGGCAATACGGATGTGTATATCTCCTCCTTTGTAACCGACCTTGTGTAACCCCAGCCCCCTCCGGTGTCTATATAAACCGAAGGGTTTTAGTCCGTAGGACAACATACAATCATACCATAGGCTAACTTCTAGGGTTTAGCCTCTCCGATCTCGTGGTAGATCAACTCTTGTACTACTCATATTATCAAGAATAAATCAAGCAGGACGTAGGGTTTTACCTCCATCAAGAGGGCCCAAACCTGGGTAAAACATCGTGTCCCCTACCTCCTGTTACCATCCGCCTTAGACGCACAGTTCGGGACTCCCTACCCGAGATCCGCCGGTTTTGACACCAACATTGGTGCTTTCATTGAGAGTTCCTCTGTGTCGTCGCCGTTAGGCTTGATGGCTCCTCCGATCATCGATAGCGATGCAGTCCAGGGTGAGACTTTTCTCCTTAGACAGATCTTTGTATTTGGTGGCTTCGCACTGCGGGCCAACTCGGCCATCTAGAGCAGATCGAGAGTTACGCCCCTGGCCACCAGGTCAGGTTTGGAAGCTTAAACTACACAGCCGACATCCGTGGAGACTTGATCTTCGACGGATTCGAGCCCCTGCCGAGTGCGCCACACGGTCTCGATGAGCATGATTTAGCTCTACCATCAGATAGTGTTCAGGGGATCGCACCGGTAACCGCTCCGACCCTCAACTCGGAGCCAATTGCGCCATCCATGGACGGGTGGATAGACCCCGCCATGGAGGCTGTACTCTCAGCGGCGATCGAGCCGAGGATCGACCTTACCCTTTACGGGAGCCGTGACGCCGAACTACCGGATTCTTCTCCGGCCACGGACTCCGAACCGCCTGCGCCCGTGCCTATCGAATCCGACTGGGCGCCGATCATGGAGTTTACCTCCACGGATATCTTTCAGCACTCGCCCTTCGGCGACATACTGAACTCATTAAGGTCTATCTCCTTGTCACGAGAGTCCTAGCCGAACCATGTCCGGCAGGATTGGGATGCAGATGATGAAGAAATTCGTCGCCCACCCACCACCCACTTAGTAGCCACTGTTGACGATTTAACCGACATGCTCGACTTCGACTTCGAAGACATCGACGGCATGGACGACGATGTAGGAGGCGAACAAGAACCACTCCCACAGGGCACTAGACAACCACCTCATCATATGACATATACATGGTGGACACACCCAAAGAAGGCAATGGCGACGGGACAACAGAGGATGACCCCTCCAAGAAGCAACCCAAGCGTCGACGTCAGCGGCGCCGCTCTAAGTCCCGCCAAGGCAAAAGCGGTGATACCGGCACCGGAGATAATAGCACTCCGAGCAGTGCCGAAGACAACAACAATCCCCTCCAGCAAGATTTAGAGCAGGAGGATGGAGAAGCCATCCCTCCCGAGAGAGCGGCAGATGGAGAGGCGGAGGATGATAATTACATGCCTCCCTCCGAAGACGAGGCAAGCCTCGACGATGACGAATTCGTCGTGCCTGAGGATCTCGTCGAACAAGAGCGCTTCAAGCGCCGGCTTATAGTCATGGCAAATAGCCTTAAGAAAAAGCAGCAGTAGCTTCAAGCTGATCAAGATTTGCTAGCTGACAGATGGACTGAAGTCCTTGCGGCCGAGGAATATAAACTCGAACGCCCCTCCAAGAGTTACCCAAAGTGCAGGTTGCTACCCCGACTGGAGGAGGAAGCACCAAAACCTACATCTCCAGTGTATGACGCGGCTGATCGGCCACCTCGTGGCCGCAACAGAGAGGCACTACAGCCAAAAGCTCAACCCTCACCCCGACGCCACTCAAATAAAAATGTCAGGGCATGGGGAAATACGCCAGACCTGTGAGACGTATTGGAGGACAAAGCAAAACACACAAGATCGATCTACGGATCAAGAGGGCGCGCCACTATGCGAGACGATAACCGTCATGCCGGATACAGTAAAAGTAAATCCGGCCGGGCCGAACACAGCGGACAAGACTCATTTGAGCTACGTCGCGATATAGCCCAGTACAGAGGCGCCGCACACCCCCTATGCTTCACAGACGAAGTAATGGATCACCAGATCCCAGAGGGTTTCAAACCCGTAAATATTGAATCATACGATGACACAACAGATCCTGCGGTATGGATCGAGGACTTCCTCTTGCACATCCACATGGCCCGCGGTGACGACCTACACGCCATCAAATACCTCCCACTCAAACTCAAAGGACCAGCTCGGCATTGGCTCAACAGCCTGCCAGCAGAATCCATTGGCTGTTGGGAAGATCTGGAAGCCGCATTCCTCGACAACTTCCAGGGCACTTATGTGCGACCACCAGATGCCGATGACTTGAGTCACATAATTCAGCAGCCAGAGGAATCGTCCAGGCAATTCTGGACACGATTCCTAACAAAGAAAAATCAAATCGTCGACTGTCTGGATGCAGAGGCCCTAGCAGCTTTTAAGCACAACATCCACGACGAGTGGCTCGCCCGGCACCATGGCCAGGAAAAGCCGAAATCTATGGCAGACCTCACGACACTCATGACTCGCTTTTGTGTGGGAGAGGACAGCTGGCTGGCTCGCAGCAATAACATATCAAAGAACCATGGTACTTCGGATACCAAGGACGGCAATGGCAGGTCACATCGCAACAATCATAAGCGCCGCATCAATAACGACAATACCAAGGATACGACAGTCAATGCCGGATTCAAAGGCTCTAAACCCGGTCAGCGGAAAAAGCCATTCAAAAGAAGCACTCCGCGCCCGTCCAGTTTGGACCGTATACTCGATCGCTCGTGTCAAATACACGGCACCCCTGACAAGCCAGCCAACCACACCAACAAGGATTGTTGGGTGTTCAAGCAGGCCGGCAAGTTAAATGCTGAAAACAAAGATAAGGGGTCACATAGCGATGACGAGGAGGAGCCCCGGCAGCCGAAAACCGGAGGACAGAAGAGGTTCCCCCCACAAGTGCAGACGATGAACATGATATACACAACCCACATCCCCAAGAGGGAGCGGAAGCGTGCGCTCAGGGACGTATATGCGTTGGAGCCAGTCGCCCCAAAGTTCAACCCATGGTCCTCCTGTCCGATCACCTTCGATCGCAGGGACCATCCCACTAGTATCCGTCATGGCGGATTCGCCACACTGGTCCTAGACCCAATCGTTGACGGATTTCACCCCACTCGAGTCCTTATGGATGGCGGCAGCAGCCTGAACCTGCTTTATCAGGACACAGTGTGCAAAATGGGCATAGACCCCTCAAGGATCAAACCCACAAAAATGACCTTCAAAGGCGTCATATCAGGTGTAGAGGCCCATTGCACAGGCTCAGTCACACTGGAAGTGGTCTTCGGATCCCCGGATAACTTCCGAAGCGAGGAGTTAATCTTCGATATAGTCTCGTTCCGCAATGGCTATCATGCACTGCTCGGGTGAACCACATTTGCGAGATTCAATGCGGTACCACACTATGCATATCTCAAGCTCAAGATGCCAGGACCTCGGGGGGTCATCACAGTCAATTGAAACACAGAGCGCTCTCTCCGCATGGAGGAGCACACTGCGGCCCTCGCAGTAGAAGCGCAAAGCGGCCTCTTAAGGCAATCCACCAGTTCGGCGATTCAAGACCTGGACACCTCCAAGCGCGCCCGGAGTAATCGGCAAAAAGACCGCCTGGCACGTTCTGAGATTGCATAGCAATGTGGCCCCCACCCCAGTCCTAGCCAAACAGCTAAATCCATGCCCCGCGTAAATAATTACGCATTGAAAATACCATGGGCACAGGTGGGGAGGGGGGCACGAGTACGGCACGCCCCAAGACGCGGCTCAACCGCACCAGGGGCTTCCCGCCTTATTATTTTTTCTCTCTTTCGGGACTTTACTCTCTGGAAACACCATCCGGCAGTATGTTTGCCGGACACACGATACAACAACCAAGGAGGCAGAAAGCTACGTCGCATCATGGAATTCCCAGGTGGTCTCTGATAATGAGTGAAATACCTCCTTTCAATAACATTCCTCAGCTTGTCCTTGGAAGGGACATGTCAAATAGTCCCACTTTTTGCTTATCACACTACTTGTATCATTTTGCTTTAACGCACCTTTTTAAATATACAATGCATAGCACTAGTCTATTATCGCATTCTCTATTCTTCTTTTTATATATACATATATGTTCATTCATGACATTCAGCACCCGTACACTCTAGTACGGCCAATACGCCAGGGGCTTAAGCGTACCCCATAATACGGCGTTAGAAGTTCGAACACTTTCGACAGTGCGGCACCCCGAACTTATAGCATTATATGCACCAGCTCCGAATCATGTCTTGGGTCAATAGTTGGGTTTGCCCGGCTCCCATGTTTTGGTACCTTACGTTCCGCTATATCGGCTAAGGTAGCACTGGGAGAACTACTGCGATTGTGCCCCGGTTCAGCTGGGCTAAGCACCTCAGTAGAGAAAGCTAAAACTGACTTTCATGATAAGGCGAGAGACTGGTCGCTGTTCGAGAGGTTTTGAGTCCCTAAAGACTTATGCCGCTTAGAGCGAGGAGTCGGCTTTGTCCGGCTTAAGGCGTGTATAGCGCCTCGAATTCGGCCTTCCGAATACTAGGGGCTTCGCCAAAATTTAAAATTATAGAATTCTATGGCTAAGTGAGAGTGATAAAGCATTATAGTCCGATTGCCTTGTTCGTCGTGCTGAGCACCTCCCTCGAAGGACCCAAAAATGGGAAAAAGAGTGCTCAGGTTTATCCCGAACACCCCAGCACTCGTGGCATGGGGGCAAAATCCAACGACTAGCCATCTCTCAGATTTGATAAACAGCCGAACAGAAGGTAATATTTTAAATTCAAACAAGCGTTGCATAGCGCATATGAACAAGGTTTCATAATACAGGATCACACAAGCAAGTTTATTCAAATATTACATCTTTCGCACACTCGTCTGCTACAAGACGGGCACCCTTCAGGACACCCTCATAATACATCTCGGGGTGGCGATGCTCCTTGCCCTGCGGCGGCCCCTCCTTCACCAGCTTCACGGCGTCCATCTTGGCCCAGTGCACCTTCGCACGGGCGAAAGCCCAGCGTGCACCTTCTATGCAGACGGACCGCTTGATGACTTCCAACCATGGGCAGGCATCCACAAGCCGCCTCACCAGGCCGAAGTAGCTGTTGGGAAGGGCGTCGCCAGGTCACATCCGGACTATAAAGCCCTTCATGGCCTGTTCGGCCGCCTTGTGCAGCTCGACCAGTTGCTTCAGCTGGTCGCTCAGAGGCATCGGGTGTTCGGTCCCAGTATATTGAGACCAGAACAGCTTCTCCGTTGAGCTTCCCTCCTCGGCCTGGTAAAACTTTGCGGCATCCGACACGCTACGGGGCAAATCTGCGAATGCTCCTGGAGAGCTCCGGACTCGGGTAAGTAACAAGTAATTTACTTTCACATGATTGCTTTGCATATTGAATGCCTTACCCACCGCTATCTTCCTCATCGCCTCAATCTCCTAGAGGGCCTTTTGGGCTTCAGCCTTGGCATTCTTTGCGCTCTCAAGGGCCGCGGCAAGCTCAGACTCTCGCATCTTCAAGTCAAGCTCCAACGCCTCATGCTTCGTCACGAGAGCTTGGAGCTCTTGCTGCACCTCGCCCACCCGAGCCTCTTGCTTTTCCCGCTCGGTGCGCTCCTGGGCCGCTTTGTTTTCGGCCTTGGACAACGCTTGCTTTAGGGTCGCCACTTCGGTCGTGGCCCCTGGCAAATTCATGATGATCCTGTCATTTTGCAATCGCATATTTATATATATATATATATATTTATAGACTAGGTATTACTTACCTTTGTTCTCCTCGAGCTGCCTCTTAGCAAGGCCGAGCTCTTTCTCGGACCCCTCCAGGTCCTGCTTCAGTGCGGCGACCTCCGCAGTCACTGCGGCAGAGGTCAGCAGTGAAGCCTGCATACGCATATAGACATACTTATATTAGACTCCTGCAGATATTATTTGATCCTCTATTTGGCTTTTCTTTGTGAACACCAAACAGAGCATCAGGGGCTACTGTCTATGTGGTAATATTTTTCCTATATTTTAATACTTACCTCAAAGCCTGTTAGAAGGCTGGCATAGGCTTCAGTCAGTCCGCTCTTGGCGGACAGAACCTTCTTGATCACCGCACTCATAATAGTGCGGTGCTCTTCATCGATGGAAGCGCCGCGAAGCGCTCCCAGCAGGTTGTCCGGTGCCTCTGGATGGACAGAGGTCACCGGCACGGGCGTCTTGCCCCTTTTGGAAGGAGGCCGCCTGCCCGAGTCCGGAACCGCTGGAGGTTCCGGCGCGGTGTTCGGTTGAGGGACGAACTCAGAGCCCTCGGGAGCCTTACTCCCTTTGCTCACGGAGTCCGGAAGGTCGCCTTGAGGCGCCTCCGGGATTGTCTCCCCTTGACCCGGTGCCTCTTGAGACAATACCTCGGCACTGTCCGTAGGGCAAGGGGAGGAGGCGGTCGGAAGTGGATCGCTATCCATATCCAACGAGTCCAAGGAGTCGTCCGACGAGGATACGTCGATACGGGCTTGGGGCGGTCTGCATAATCATATTCAGCGTTAGGAGAAGCAGTGCGACAAAGGTATGCTATGAGTTACTCTGGTATCCGAATACTTACGACTTCGCTAGGGGCTTGGCCCTGAGCAGCCACTCATCTTCGCCTTCGGCGGCGGTGGTGGAGCAGTCCGGAAGGAGAGTCCTTCCCTTCTTGGACCCTTCAGCCCCCCGGTTGGGACGGCCTTCCTTTTCTTGTCTCCCCCGGCTGGAGGGGGAGCATCTTCATCTTCCTCCTCGTCTTCGTGGGAGGAGTGCGTCGCGGAGTCATCAGACGATGAGTCCGATACCACCTGGCGCTGGGAACTCTTTCGGGTTCCCTTGGCCTTCTTCTTGGTCTTCACCGGCACCTTGTAAGGAGCCGAAGTCAACATCTCCGTCAGGAGAGCGTCCGCATTATCTTTGGGCAGAGGGGCCGGACAGTTAATCTGCCCTGACGTCTCCACCCAGTCCTGTCAAAGGCATGGAGCTCAAACCCCGCACATGGTTAAGCTATGGGAAATAAATATCCTACCAGATGTATAGAACTCACCGAATTTGCAGGGCGCTTCGCGCTTAGCCCGCGGTCCTCGGTAAGAGAAGGAGGGACCTCGGCGCCCTTGAACAGCACCCTCCAAACGTCCTTGTGCATCGTGTCGAAGAGCTCGCTTAGAGTCTGGTGTTGGGCCGGGTCGAACTCCCATAAGTTGAAATCCCGTTGTTGACACGAGAGGATCCGGCGGAAGAGCATAACCTGGACTATGTTGACAAGCTTAAGCTTCTTTCTTATCATATTCTGGATACATTTCTGGAGTCCGTCTAGCTCCATCGATGAACGCCAGGACAGGCCCTTCTCTTTCTAGGAAGTGAGCCGCGTAGGGAATCCAGATCGAAACTCGTGGCCTGCCACCCAGTTGGCATCGCGCGGCTCGGTGATGTAGAACCACGTCGATTGCCACCCCTTTATGGTCTCCACGAAGGAGCCCTCGAGCCATATAACGTTGGGCATCTTGCCCACCATGGCTCCGCCGCATTCCACTTGTTGGCCGCCCACCACCTTCGGCTTGATATTGAAGGTCTTCAGCCACAGACCGAAGTGGGGCCGGATGTGGAGGAAAGCCTCGCACACGACAATGAACGCCGAGATGTTGAGGATGAAATTTGGGGCCAGATCATGAAAGTCCAGCCCGTAGTAGAACATAAGGCCGCGGATGAATGGATGGAGGGGAAACCCCAGTCCACGGAGGAAGTGATGGAGGAAAACCACCCTCTCGTGAGGTTCCGGGGTAGGGACGATCTACCCCGCAGCTGGCAGCCGATGCACGATATCCGCGACTAAGTATCCGGCTCCGCGTAGCTTTTTGATGTGTCCCTCCATAACAGAGGAAGCCATCCACTTGCCTCCCGCTCCGGACATGTTTGGAGAAGGTTGAGGAGAAGGATGTGGACTGGGGCGTTGGAGCTCGAGTGCGTGAGGATGGATGAGCAAGGAGGAAGAAGGCGTGGGTAGAAGAAGGTTAAACCTTAACCCTTTATAAGGGCGGACGAAACTATGCGCCCCCACTAGCCTGGTAAAACTCGCTTATCCCCCAAGCGCCATAATTGATGGCGCGGTTGGGTTACCCACGTCCGTATTGATGAGAATCTCGTAATAAGGGGAACACGATCTCTGCTTTGACAAGACGTGTCAAGAAACCGCCTCGCGTTATGTGCGGGGCTGGTTAAAGAAAACCGGTTCAAATAATTACCGGGCCATGGCATGATATCATGCTGCCAAAACGTGTTAGCAGATTAGATTTGTGGAAATATTATTCTCTCTACGGTGGTACGTGGAACTTATTTTGCAGGGTCGGACACTATTCTTGTATTCAAATTCTTCCATGGTGTATTCGGAGGAGGAACCCGCCTTGCAATGCCGAAGATAACACTGCGCGCCAGACTCATCGTCATTGAAGCCTGGTTCAGGGGCTACTGAGGGAGTCCTGGATTAGGGGGTCTCCGGACAGCCGGACTATATCCTTTGGCCGGACTGTTGGACTATGAAAATACAAGATTGAAGACTTTGTCCCATGTCCGGATGGGACTCTACTTAGCTGGAAGGCAAGCTAGGCAATACGGATATGTATATCTCCTCCTTTGTAACCGACCTTGTGTAACCCTAGCCCCCTCCGGTGTCTATATAAACCGGAGGGTTTTAGTCCGTAGGACAACATACAATCATACCATAGCTTCTAGGGTTTAGCTTCTCCGATCTCGTGGTAGATCAACTCTTGTACTACTCATATTATCAAGAATAAATCAAGCAGGACGTAGGGTTTTACCTCCATCAAGAGGGCCCGAACCTGGGTAAAACATCGTGTCCCCTGCCTCCTGTTACCATCTGCCTTAGACGCACAGTTCGGGACCCCCTACCCGAGATCCGCTGGTTTTGACACCGACACCGGGTCTCGACTATCATACATTCTTCAGGTAACATCAACGTCGGCTCAGCGGTTCTAATGTTGGAGAAAAATTGCCGTTTCATTCCACTCAAGCAGAAACTTGGGCAGCTTAAGCGTCATTGCAACGACATGGGGGAGCTTATGGCAGCTCTTGTCAAGTATGCCGACTCTGATGGTACCAAGGACCCCGACTCTGAGGATGAAAGATCGGTAAAGGGAAAGAAGAGTAGCGGCATGAAGGGATAGCAGTACAACCCAGCCAATCAGGGTGGCAACGGTAAGCGCAAAGCGGATGATTTCGTAGCTAACACCGGTGCGCGAAGTTATAACCAGCGTCGTAAGGGGGCACCGACTCAAGGGTCGAGGTTCGACCTTGAGGCAATATTGAGTCAGCCATGTCCAAAACACGGAACGGATCAGAAGCCAGCTACACATTCATGGAAGGATTGCAGTATAATGAGACACTGCAGGGAGTCTGTCCAGCACAACCATGACCCGAATGATGGTTCAGGTTCCGGCTCTCATGGTCCGGGTCATGGAGGCGGAGGCTCAAATTCCGGGTTTCACGGCCAAGGCAATCAAGGTGGTTACAACCAGTAGAATAATGAGGGGAATCAGCAGCAGCAGTCTGGTTATCAGAGCAACCCAAAGCAATTGAACAGTGGGAAATACCACGTCTTCACCACCAGCCTGTGTAAGCGGGATCAAAAGTTGCATAAGAGGGCGGTGAATGCTGTTGAGCCGGTGGTGCCACGTTACTTACAGTGGTCAGAGCAGCATATTGTATGGAGCCGTGAGGATCACCCGCCCCGGGTTGATAATCCGGGTCACCTGGCACTGGTGGTGGCACCTCGGGTCAGAGGCTATAAGTTTACTAAGGTACTCATGGATGGAGGCAGCATTATTAATATACTTTATTATGAAACTTTCCGTTGCATGGGGCTGACTGACAAAAATCTTAAGCCGTCGGACACCGTTTTTCATGGGGTGGTGCCTGGTAAGTCGGCATATCCAATGGGTGAGATATCTTTGGAGGTTGCCTTCGGAGATGAGCATGATTCCAGATCCGAGACTCTGACCTTCCAGGTGGTTAAGATCAAAAGCCCTTACCATGCTCTATTTGGGCAACCGGCTTATGCTAAATTCATGGCAAGGCCCTATTTTGTTTATTTGCAACTTAAGATGCCAGGTTACAAAGGCAGCATTACGGTGCATGGGAGTCGCAAGGTGGCCTTGGAGTGTGAAGAAGGCGACGCTGCTTATGCTGAATCACTTTGTGCAAAAGAGGAGCTGAAATTTTATAAGGATAATGTTGGCCCAACAGACATGACGTCCTTAAAGAAGCCAACCACGGAGCACGATCCTGTGTTAAAGTTTAAATCGGCAGATGACACTAAGTTGGTTGATTTTGTTCCTGGTGACTCATCCAAGCAGTTCAACATCAGTGCCAATCTGGATCCGAAATAGGAAAGCACGCTCATCGAGTTCATCCATGAGAACCAGGACATCTTTGCATGGAAGCCTTCAGACATGCCGGGTGTATCGAGAGAACTCACTGAGCACACTCTTAATATTGATCCAAAATTTAAGCCGGTCAAGCAATTCCTTCGTCGTTTTAACGAGGAGAGGCAGAAGGCAATTGGTGAAGAAGTGGCCCAGCTCCTAGCAGTCGGGTTTATTGTTGAAGTTTTTCATCCTGAGTGGTTGGCTAACCCAGTGTTGGTGCTTGAGAAGAATGGCACTTGGCGAATGTGTGTGGATTACACAGACTTAAACAAGGCTTGTCCGGCTGATCCATTTGCTCTCCCTCGTATTGATCAAATCATTGATGCTACAGCGGGTTGTGAGCGTTTGAGTTTCTTGGATGCTTATTCTGGTTATCATCAGATTAAGATGGCAGTTAAGGACCAGGAGAAGACAACTTTCATTACACCGTTTGGATCGTTCTGCTATGTGTCTATGCCTTTTGGGCTCAAGAGTGCCCAGGTGACTTACCAGCGGTGTGTGCAAAATTGCCTTCACAATCAGATTGGGTGTAATGTTCATGCTTATGTAGATGACATTGTGGTGAAATCCAAGAAGAAGGAGACCTTGATTGATGATTTGAAGGAGACATTTGACAATCTCCGGGTCTACAAGATGATGCTTAACCCGGCCAAGTGTGTTTTTGGTATACCAGCAGTCAAGCTCTTGGGCTTTCTAGTTTCTAACAGAGGCATTGAAGCTAACCCGGATAAGATCAAAGCCATTACTTCATTGGCTAAGCCGGTGTGTATTAATGATGTTCAGCGTCTGGTGGGTGGTATTGTGGCCCTAAGCCGGTTCATAAGCTGGTTAGGTGAGAAAGCTATTCCTCTTTACCAGATGATGAAGAAGACAGGCCACTTTGTTTGGAGTGATGCTGCCAACCAAGCATTTAAGGATCTAAAGAGGCAGTTAGCTGAACCACCGGTTCTGGCTGCTCCCATTGATAAGGAGCCTTTGTTGTTATATGTGGTTGCCAATGCCCGGGCTGTTAGTGTAGCTATCGTGGTGGAAAGGAAAGAGGCAGGCAAGGAATATCCGGTTCAGTGGCCGGTTTACTACATCAGTGAGGTGCTTATTGGGTCCAAGCAGAGATATCCACATTGGCAAAAGCTTGTGTATGGGGTCTTTATGGCAAGCCGAAAGCTCAAGCAATATTTTTTGGGTCATCCCATTACTGTGGTTAGCTCTGCTCCTCTAGGGGACATCATCCAAAATAGAGAAGCCACATGCCGGGTTGCCAAGTGGGCCATCGAGCTTGGGCCCCATGGTTTGAAGTATGTGCCTCGTACAGCCATCAAGTCTCAAGCACTTGTGGATTTTATCAATGATTGGACAGGACTGCAGACGCCTGAGGAAAAGCCGGATAACACATATTGGACTATTCACTTTGATGGATCCAGACAGTTGGAAGGCTCACGGCCTGGAGTTGTCTTGACTTCCCCACGAGGTGACAAGTTTTCTTATGTTCTCCGGTTAATGTTCCCTTGTACTAACAATGCAGCAGAGTATGAGGCCTTGCTCCACGGTCTTCGGATGGCTAAAGAGATGAATTTAAGCCAGGTGAGGTGCTTCAGCGACTCAGATATGGTAGCCCAACAAGTCTCTGGCACCTGGGATTCTAAGGATCCACTCATGGAGGCTTATCATCGAGAGTTTGATGCTATTGCGGGTCATTTCAAAGGTTATCAAGTTGAACATATTGATCGCAGGAAGAATGAGGCGACTGATACTTTAAGTCGGCTAGGGTCTCAGCGTAAGCAGGTGCCACCTAACACGTTCATGGATATTTTGCTTAACCCTTTTGTCAAATTACCTACAGAGGAGGATCTTGCTATCCTTGACCCGGAGGTACAGCTGGTGGCGGCTCTTCATGCCATTCCTGATTGAGCAGTTCTGTATTTGGCTTATATGACCCGGGGCGAGTTGCCAGAGGATGAGATCTTGGCCAGACAGATAACCCGGTGTTCTAAATCAATGTCGATTGTTAATGGAGAGTTGCACCATCGTAGTGCCACAAGGGTGTTTCAGCGTTGCGTTTCTCCTGAAGAAGGTTGTGAGATTCTACGGGAGATTCATGAAGGAGATTGTGGTCATCATGCTGGCTCTAAATCTCTTGTAGCCAAGGCTTTTCGTCATGGGTTCTATTGGTTGATGGCGCATGCTAATGCTGAGGATTTGGTAAGAAAATTTGACGGTTGTCATAAGTTTTCATGACGAGCTCATGTGTCGGCTCAAGAGCTGAGGATGATTCCAATTACTTGGCCGTTTGCAACTTGGGGGCTTGATATGGTTGGACCTTTTAAGAGGTCCAAGGATAAGAAGACCCACCTTTTGGTGGCAGTTGATAAGTTTAGTAAGTGGGTTGAAGCAGAGCCGGTTAGTAAGTGTGATGCAGCAACGGCGGTTCAGTTCATGAAGAAAGTGATCTTCTGTTTTGGTTTTCGACACAACATTATAACAGATAATGGTACTAATCTCTCTAAAGGCGCTATGAAAGAATTTTGGCAATGAGAGCATATCCGGCTTGACGTTTCCTCTGTGGCTCACCCTTAGTCCAATGGTCAGGCAAAACGAGCAAATCAAGAGATTCTGCGAGGTATCAAGCGCCGAATTATGGTTCCTTTGCAAAGAACGCTGGGTTGTTGGGTAGAGGAGTTACCCTCAGTGTTATGGAGTATCAATACAACCCCCAACAGACCTACGGGTTACACACCTTTCTTCATGGTTTATGGAGCAGCGGCAGTTGTCCCTAGTGACATCCGTCACGATTCACCTCGAGTGGCGGCTTATGTTGAAGCTGATAATGAAAAGGCACATCAAGATGCACTTGACCTATTGGATGAGGAGCGTGATCTCGCAGCAGCTCGTTCCGCAATTTATCAGCAAGATCTACGTCGTTATCATAGTCGCTGGGTCAAAACTAGAACCTTTCAAGAAGGCGATTTAGTGCTCCGGCTCATCCAGGATCAGACAGATATGCACAAGTTATCACCTCCTTGGGAAGGACCTTTCGTGGTCAGCAAGAATCTCCAAAATGGGTCATACTACCTTATCAACGTTCGAGACCACAAGGACTCACGTACATCTGAGGAAGAGACCCATCAACCATGGAACATTGCTCATCTTCGGCCCTACTATACTTGAGCCACCGGCTCTCATTATGTACATAGTCTGATGGTGTATATATTCTAAACAGTATAATAAAGCCGGCATCCCTAATAATTTAGGGCTTCTTTCGTTTCACTTCTTTGAAGCTGAGTCTTTATTTCTTCTTACACGCTCATTTAAGAGGCTTGACGCCCAAACTATAGGGACAAAAGAGAGTTGGATGCACGGCACAACTCAAACATAGGTCCCTGAAGAGCACACTTGTCTGTATGTCACTTGGGGGCTTCCTATTCAAACATAGGCATATTCGACCAAAGAGAACATAGCGTTATTACCCTCTTGACCGGGTTTGTTCAAACATAGGCATATTCAACCAAAGAGAACATAACCTTTCCAGGCCATCCGACCCGTAACCAGCTGCTTCAACTCCATCAGGTAATCCTGATTGACCTGCCGAACTCTTAACGATCAGTCTTTACGGTGTATTCGACCAAGATCTGAGCTCGTTAAGGTTCAAACAGCGGCTTGTCATGCGAGAGCACGGTTTATAGATAGTCAGGATAGATCCAAGCTTCATAAGCCGCCTTCCTTGAAACTTGGATAAATCGGCCTGTGATGTATGTTGTTACTCTGACCCCGCGTACTCCTGATAAGTCTATAAATCAAGATATGACTTTATCTGGGTTCAAATGTCGATTGGGTACTCTGAATCAGGCTCACGAATAGCACGTACCTTCCAGTGGCTCCGGCTAGTTTCATTGAAGAAGACACTTTGGTTTGGCGGCCCTCAAAATCCTTGAATTTTTTGATTCCTTTTCTATATATGATTTCTTTTTTGCCATCTGTTTTTTACACATCGGGTCAAGCTACCCTACTTATGGCTCATATTTGAAGCATCTTTTGGGTTTCTACAACCCGCCAGGATGGGAGACTCTAAGTCATCAATAGTACCCTAATATTATGTTTGGAGTTATAGTTCTACAAACTTCAAACCGGATCAACCTGTTAAGCCGGCAGGTTAAGCACAGGCCACAGGTATGTCATTTTATTATGTTAAACATTATGGCCAGACCAGCCCTGGTTATGGACTGCTCGTCCCCAGTGGCCTTTAATTGGGTATCATGACCTGCCCGGCGGTAAACCGCCAGGGCACTTGTGACTTGTTTGTGTGCAGGAGAATAATCAAGTTTGATCTGCATAAATCAATATTGTCCTAAGAGTAAAAAGATCATCTTTCAAATTGGCGTATCAACAGTATTGCGCAAAACAGAAACGTGCACGATGGCACGACAGATTCAAGTTTTTTTACTATCCTATTACATGACTCCATGAGACAAATGGGATCAAGTGTTTTTCCAAGATTCAAATATATAAACCGCCTTATGGTTCACTCTTCTTGGCCTTGCTGGCTTGAGGCTTCTAGGTCATCCTTTTCCGGTTCTTTGTCCTCTTCTGCCATATGAAAGTTTGGTGATGACTAGTTGATGCCAGATAAAGCTTGAAATTTAGCCTCGTCATCTATAAGATCAGACGGCTCAACTTCAGGGGCAAAAGTACGCTTACGAATTGGGGGGGGGGGGATTAAGTGTTGGGGAACGTAGTAATTTCGAAAATTTTCCTACGCACACGCAAGATCATGGTGATGCACAACAACGAGAGGGGAGAGTGTTGTCTACGTACCAACGCAGACCGACTGCGGAAGCGATCACACAACGTAGAGGAAGTAGTCGTACGTCTTCTTCCCGATCCGACCGATCCAAGCACCGTTACTCCGGCACCTCCGAGTTCTTAGCACACGTTCAGCTCGATGATGATCCTCGAGCTCCGATCCAGCAAAGCGTCGAGGAGGAGTTCCGTCAGCACGACGGCGTGGTGACGATCTTGATGTACTACCGACGCAGGGCTTCGCCTAAGCACTACAACGGTATGATCGAGGTGGAATATGGTGGCAGGGGGCACCGCACACGGCTAAGGAACGATCTCAAGGATCAACTTGTGTGTCTTGGGGTGTCCCCTGCCCCCGTATATAAAGGTTGGAGGAGGGGGGCTGGCCGGCCAGAGAGAGGGAGGCGCAGGGGGAGTCCTACTCCTACCAGGAGTAGGACTCCCCCCTCCAATCCTATTCCAACTAGGACTCTCAAGGGGGAAAGGAGAGAGAGGGGGGCCGGCCCCTTCTCCTAGTCCTACTAGGACTTGGGGAAGGGGGGGCGGGCGGCCAGCTGTGGGCTTCCCCTTTTCTCTTTTCCACTAAGGCCCAATAGGCCCATTAGTCTCCCGGGGGGTTCCGGTAACCCTCCCGGTATTCCGGTAAAATCCCGATTTCACCCGGAACACTTTCTATGTCCAAACATAGGCTTCCAATATATCAATCTTTACGTCTCGACCATTTCGAGACTCCTCGTCATGTCCGTGATCTCATCCGGGACTCCGAACAACCTTCGGTACATCAAAATGCATAAACTCATAATAACTGTCATCGTAACGTTAAGCGTATGGACCCTACGGTTCGAGAACAATGTAGACATGACCGAGACACGTCTCCGGTCAATAACCAATAGCGGGACCTGGATGCCCATATTGGCTCCTACATATTCTACGAAGATCTTTATCGGTCAGACCGCATAACAACATACGTTGTTCCCTTTGTCATCGGTATGTTACTTGCCCGAGATTCGATCGTCGGTATCCAATACCTAGTTCAATCTCGTTACCGGAAAGTCTCTTTACTCGTTCCGTAATACATCATATCACAACTAACATATTAGTTGCAGTGCTTGCAAGGCTTATGTGATGTGCATTACCGAGAGGGCCTAGAGATACCTCTCCGACAATCGGAGTGACAAACCCTAATCTCAAAATACGCCAACCCAACATCTACCATTGGAGACACCTGTAGTACTCCTTTATAATCACCCATTTACGTTGTGACGTTTGGTAGTACCCAAAGTGTTCCTCCGGTAAACGGGAGTTGCATAATCTCATAGTTATAGGAACATGTATAAGTCATGAAGAAAGCAATAGCAACATACTAAACGATTGGGTGCTAAGCTAATGGAATGGGTCATGTCAATCAGATCATTCAACTAATGATGTGACCTCGTTAATCAAATAACAACTCTTTGTTCATGGTTAGGAAACATAACCATCTTTGATTAACGAGCTAGTCAAGTAGAGGCATACTAGTGACACTCTGTTGGTCTATGTATTCACACATGTATTATGTTTCCGGTTAATACAATTCTAGCATGAATAATAAACATTTATCATGATATAAGGAAATAAATAATAACTTTATTATTGCCTCTAGGGCATATTTCCTTCATTAAGTCCATCACTCGATAAGCCGGAGTCGGCATCTTCTGGTTCTCCTTGTTATAAGCCGGATGGTACTTTGAAAGGTCCGAGTCATTGGCAATCATAGTCGCCATTGGACGTATCTCTCTCACGCAAGCAGAGAAGTCCTTCTGATCAAACGGTGTACCATCCTCTTTCAAGCTTGGGTAACCAGTGGCTAGCTCAGACGGGTCAAGCTCTGGTACCCATGCCTTGGCCCGGATCAAAGCCATCACAGCACCGACTCTCATAGACGATCGCTTCATTTCATCCATTCTATCAAGAAGCACAGAAAGTTTTTTCAACACATCTATCAAAAGAGTAGGTGCCTGATTCGTTGGAGAAATTGCAGCCAGTGCACGTTGAGTTCCGGTGTACAGCTGTTCGACAAGTGTGTAGACAGCTTTGAGCTTCACAAGCATGTCCTGGTTAAGGTTGCTGCTCCTGGGACCTGAAAAATCACAGATTGGTTAATGGCAGTTTATATTATCATGACAAGGATTCACTTTTTGATGATTAGCAAAGCGACTCGCCAAAGATAGCAGAAACCATCTGAGAGACACGGTGCTTTAAGCCGGAGAGTTTAGTGGTTGCTTCTTGAAGAGCTGCCTCGGCTTTTTCAGCTTGCTGTGTTAAAGCAGTCTTTTCTTCAGCCCAAGTGTTTTTCTCCGTCTTAAAACTGGTCTTCAGCTTTCACAATTCAGCTATGCTAAACTGGAATTTGGCTTCAGCTTTCTGGGTTTCAGACTCCTGGTTCACCAGTCGGGTCTTTGCATCATTTAACTGTGACTCAAGTTTAGTAGTAGCAGCCTATATGAAGCACAGACTTGTCAACACATTCATAACAGGATTACAAGAATATAAGTCCCAAGTCCTTTGCAAGCAACAACACTTGGCACTTGGGGGATAATATCTGCTAAAGAATTTCTTTAAGTAAAATGGCTCTTATAAATAAAGTCCCAAGCACTTTGCAAGCAAGACTACTTGGCACTTGGGGGCTAATGCATGTCGCTTGTATTTTCTTAATGATGAACCGGGTGCCGTAAACAATCACAGCCGATTCATGAGGGCTACACAGATAAGCTCTCCTTTCTTAACTAATGATAAACAGGACCGGCTCAATCATGCTGATTAAACCGGCCCTTGGGGACTACGGATTCAATGCTAAAATTGCTTAAACATATGGTTTAATTTTAAATTGGTGTTGGAGGGATTCTGCGATAAGAAGCTTATGGATTATTTTAAATCTACAGCCTATTCAATTTTATCATAACAAGTAGACTTGGGGGCTGGCAGGATGTACATAATTATTCAAAGGTGGAAGTCATACCTCATACTTTTGGTGCATTTGCTTCACCATATCAACTTCAAGATCACGGCTGGAGTGTACTTGGCTAAGGTAGCCAGAGAGTATCTCACTGCTGCTCAATTGTGCATAATGAGAAACGTCAAACCTCGTCTTACGCCTTTCAATAACCTCTTGCTTAGCAGTATGCTTGACCAAAGCTATTGGATTTCCCGGTTCTGTAAAACCGGTGCCAGTGATCAGAACATCATCAGCGTGAGTCTTTGATGGCTTAAGTGGGCTTGATGGTTGATACGTCTCCAACGAATCTATAATTTATGAAGTATTCGTGCTATTATATTATCCATCTTAGATGTTTTATATGCATTTATATGCTATTTTATATGATTTTTGGGACTAACCTATTAACCTAGAGCCCAATGCCAGTTTCTGTTTTTCCCTTGTTTTTGAGTATTGCAGAAAAGGAATACCAAACGGAGTCCAATTAACGTGCCAATTTTTGATGATTTTTTATGGACCAAAAGAAGCCCCCGGAGTAAAAGAGTTGGGCCAGAAGAGTCCCGAGCCATCCACGAGGGTGGGGGCGCCACCCCCCTGGGTGTGGGCCCCTATCTCGTGGACGACTCGGAGACCCCCCTGACGTGAAACCGACGCCAAAAATTCCTATAAATACAGAAACCCCCAGAAAATAACCTAGATCGGAAGTTCCGCCGCCGCAAGTCTCTGTAGCCACGAGAAATCAATCTAGGCACTCTCTGGCTCCCTGCCGGAGGGGGCCATCATCACCGGAGGCTATGGAGGAGGATCCCGGAGGGGCCATCATCACCATGAAGGCCAAGGACCAGAGGGAGAACCTCTCCCCATCCAGGGGGAGGCCATGGAGGAGGAAGCACAAGGGGGAGAACCTCTCCTCCTCTCTCTCGGTGGCGCCGGAGTGCCATCGGTAGGGGAATCATCCCTGCGGTGATCGTCTTCATCAACATCACCATCATCATCACCATCCTCATCTCTTTTACGCGTCCACTCTCCCTCACCCCGCTGTAATCCCTACTTGAACATGGTGCTTTATGCCACATATTATGATCCAATGATGTGTTGCCATCATATGATGTTTTGAGTAGATATCCTTTGTCTTTGGGTTGATTGATGATCTAGATTGGTATGAGTTGTATGTTTTATTTTGGTATTGTCCTATTGTGCCCTCCATGTCACGCAAGCGTGAGGGATTCCCGCTGTAGGGTGTTGCAATACGTTCATGATTCGCTTATAGTGGGTTGCTTGAGTGACAGAAGCATAAACCCGAGTAAGGGGGTTGTTGCGTATGGGATAAAGGGGACCTGATGCTTTAATGCTATGGTTGGGTTTTACCTTAATGATCTTTAGTAGTTGCGGATGCTTGCTAGAGTTCCATTCATAAGTGCATATGATCCAAGAAGATAAAGTATGTTAGCTTATGCCTCTCCCTCATATGAAATTGCAATGACGACCACCGGTCTGGTTAACGATTGCCTAGGATACACCAACCCATCATTATTCCACACTCGCTATTTATAATATTCAGTAATATATTCTAACTTTATGATAACAGCACCTACTTTTCTATTTTAGCTCTCCGATATCATGCAAAGTTATCCTCCCACAACGTAGTTTTATTTCTCGTTTCTAGTTGGAAGCAAGCGTTCGGTGTACGTAGGGTCGTATCAGTGGAAGATAGGACTTGAGAGAATATTAATCTTACCTTTAGCTCCTTGTGGGTTCAACACTCCATACTTATCACTTCCACTTTTGGGAATTTCTACGATGATTCCCTGCAATTGGGGATTATCAAGCTCTTTTCTGGCGCCGTTGTCGGGGAGCAATAGCGTGGGGTTGATATTCTCGTGTGTGCTGGTTTGCTTTCTTCACTAAATAGATTTTGGTTTTCCTTTTTTTGTTTCCGTTTAGTTGTGGGTGAAACATACAATTTTTTTAAAGAATGAAAATACAAAAAAAATTACTTGCCTCTCATGCCTAAAAAGTTTTTCAATAAAGAGAAGTGATTGGAAGATTAAGCATTGAAGAAATGAGGTTCGACCTTGAGCACTTGTGTTCATGATCATGGAAATAATGTAAAAAATTCATGGAAGCTTCTCTGAAAATAATTATCCCCTTGTATATATCCATTGTATTATAAAAATAATGTGCCAAGCTTCGATTTTAGGATGATTAGATTGCTTGTTTACTATGTACAGTACAAAAACAGAAACTTTGGCTGTAACGCGTGATTTTACCTTTTTTTACTGGAAAGTCAAATGGGTTTGAAACTTTTTGCACAATACTTCTGTATAAATTTTTTAAATTTTCATATATTTTTAGAATTTTTTGGAGTTACATAAGTTTACTAAACTTCCAGATTACTACAGATTGTCCTGTTTTTGACAGATTCTGTTTTCTATGAGCTGTTCGCTTATTTTGATGAATCTATGGGTAGTATCGGCGGGTATGAACCATGGTGAAGTTGGAATACAGTAGATATAGTTCTAATATTAAATTGGAATAAGTTTTCAACAGTACCTAAAGGTAGTGATTTGCTTTATTACACTAACGGATCTCACAAAGTTTTTGTTAAAGTTTTGCGTGGATGAAGTGTTCGAAGATCGAGGAGCTATCAATATGAGAAAGAGCTCAATATTTTGGTGCCCAAGGCACCCCAAGTAAATATTTCAAGGATACTCAAGCATCCAAGCTTGGGGATGCCCCGGTTGGCATCCCATCCTTCTTCTTCAACAATTATCGATATACCTCGGTTTTTATTTTGTTCACATAATTTGTGTCCTTTGTGTTTTTGTCTTTCCTTTAAGAACCATGCTAGTATGAGATAGCCCTTTATTGATTTATGGAATAATTCATGTTCTTCATTTATATCTTTTAAGTATGATCTTATAGAATTGCTCTTTGTGCTTCACTTAAATCTTTTGAGTATGGTTTTATAGAATGCTTCGTGTGCTTCACTTATATATTTTGAGCTTGGATATTGGTTAGTCTATATTAATTGTAGAATGATCCATGAACTTCACTTATATATTGTGGAGTATGAATAATACTATAATCTAAAGTGGATTTAGAAGAAGTTTGCTCCCACTATTCTGAATGAGGAGAATTTTGCTTATGTGGAGAGTAGTAAAATTTCTGTGCTCATAGATCATGAAAAGAATGCTTTATGTGATGCTTATATTGTTGAACTCATTCATGATGCTACTGAAAATTATTATGAGGGAGGAATACATGTTTGTAGGAGTTGCAATAACATCAAGTTTCCTCTCTATATGCTTAAAGTTTTGAAGTTATACTTGTTTTTCCTTCCTATGCTAGTTGATTCTTGTTCCTATAAATTATGTGCTCACAAAATCCCTAGGCATAGGAAGTGGGTTAGATTTATACGTGCTAGTCATACTCTTCATGATGCTCTCTTTATGTTTCAATTCTTATCTTTTATGTGAGCATCATTGAAATCATCATGCCTAGCTAAAAGGCATTAAAGAAAAGCGCTTGTTGGGAGAGAACCCAACATTTACCCTTACTATTTTTGTGTGTTTACATGATTAAGCTACTGTATTAATCATGTATTATAGCTTTTGTGTCAATAAAGTTCCAATTAAGACCCTTGGGAAGACTTGGGTGAAAGTTAATGTGATCTTGCTGTAAAAAAAAGAAACTTTGCACTCATGAGATTATCTGTCATTTTTTACAGAAGAGTGCGATTGAGTTGATTATTTTTTCAGAAGATTAATAGACAAATTCCTCACGTCCACCAATTTATTTAATAATTTTTTGAGTAGCATAAGTATGGTTTCTGTTCAGATCATTACAGTCTATTCTGTTTTTGGCAGATTCTGTTTTCATTGCATAGTTTGCTTGTTTTCTAGTTTCTATGGCTTGTATTTCTCAATATAAATTGTAGAAAGATAGGGTACAGTAGGAATTGTGTGAAAAAAATTATGAACCTTGTCTTTGACAATACAAAAATGAATGGTTTACTCTTTATCATACTAATCTATCTCACGAAGTTCCGTTAAGTTTTGTATGATTGAAGTTTTCAAGCTTTGGGTGAGATATCGATATGACGAGAATAAGGAGTGGAAAGACCATAAGCTTGGGGATGCCCAAGGCACCCCAAGGTAATATTCAAGGAAGACTCAAGTGCCTAAGCTTGGGGATGCCCCGGAAGGCATCCCCTCTTTCGTCTTCAAAACTATCGGTATACCTTACTCGGAGCTATATTTTTATTCGTCACATGATATGTGTTTTGCTTGGAGCGTATTTTAAATTTTACTTGCTGTTGGAATAAAATCATTGGATCTGAAATCTTGAGTGAAAAAGAATCCTCCCATGGCTAGCTAATTATTTGACTACTCAGCGTTCTTCACTTATATCCTTTTGGAGTAGTTTGTCATTTACTCACGCGCTTCATGTATATCCTATGAGTAAATGGTTGAATGAATTGAATATCATAAATCTGAATTTATATATGTTTCATATGCTTATAACATGGGGAGTAATGACTTCACACATAATAAGTATAGGTAGTAAACTTATTGAAAGTTAGCAAACGCAGAATTGGTCACTTGAACAATTCATGAAAGAATATTGAAGGAAGAGAGATTTCACATATAAATATATTATCTTGGACATCTTTTGCAATTGTGAGCACTCATTAAAATATGACATGCTAAAAGGTTGATGTTGGGCAAGGAATACAACTTAATGGTTTATGTTTTCCTATATCCGAAACGTTATATTGTCTTGGATCATCCAACATGTTGAGCTTGCCTTTCCCTCTCATGCTAGCCAAATTCTTTACACCAAGTAGAGATACTACTTGTGCTTCCAAACATTCCTTAGACCAGTTTTGCCATGAGAGTCCACCATACCTACCTATGGATTGAGTAAGATCCTTCAAGTAAGTTGCCATCGATGCATGCAATAAAAATTTCTCTCTAAATATGTATGATCTATTAGTGCAAAGAAAATAAGCTTTATACGAACTTGTGATAGGGAAGAAATAAAAGCGACGGCCTGCATAATAAAGGTCTTTATCATAAGAGGCAATATAAAGTGACGTTCTTCTGCATTAAGATTTTGTGCATCCAACCATAAAAGCACATGACAACCTCTGCTTCCCTCTGCGATGGGCCTATCTTTTACTTTTATCTTCTACCCTTATACAAGAGTCATGGTGGTCATCACCTTTCCTTTTTACACTTTTTCCTCTGGCAAGCACTTTGTGTTGGATCAATCCGAATATATATATCCACTTGGATGTAGGTTCTCATAAATTATTATTGTTAACATTACCCTTGAGGTAAAAGGTTGGGAGGCGAAACTATAAGCCCCTATCTTTCTCAGTGTCCGATTAAAACTTTGAACCCATAAATATCACATGAGTGTTAGCAATTGTGAAATATTAAATGATAGTTGAGTATGTGGAGTTTGCTGAATCAAAGCTCTTACATAGACCCTTCCCGAAAATAAGATGAATTGCAATTGTTTGATGACTAAGAGCACGGTTTGTTAGTTTTCAAGAAAGTTTATGATCTATACTTTAACATGTGAATAGCTTGTTACTTGATCATGAGAAGTTTCATGAGTTGAGCTACTGTTATGATATATAATGATGCTAGAAAAAGTGATTGGAACTATCATTGATGAAACTTATGCACTTGCTAGCATTCACACTTCATGAATTATTTCTTTTATCATTTACCTACTCTAGGACGAGCAGGAATTAAGCTTGGGGATGCCGATACGTCTCCAACGTATCTATAATTTATGAAGTATTCATGCTATTATATTATCCATCTTAGATGTTTTATATACTATTTTATATGATTTTTGGGACTAACCTATTAACCTAGAGCTCAGTGCCAGTTTCTGTTTTCCCCTTGTTTTTGAGTATTGCAGAAAAGGAATACCAAACGGAGTCCAATTGGCGTGCCAATTTTTGATGATTTTTTATGGACCAAAAGAAGCCCCGGAGTAAAAGAGTTGGGCCAGAAGAGGCCCGAGCCGTCCAGGAGGGTGGGGGTGCCCCACCCCCCTGGGCGTGGGCCCCAATCTCATGGACGACTCAGAGACCCCCTGACATGAAACCGATGCCAAAAATTTGTATAAATACAAAAAACCCCCAGAAAATATCCTAGATCGGAAGTTCCGCTACCACAAGCCTCTGTAGCCACGAGAAATCAATCTAGGCCCTCTCTGGCACCCTGCCGGAGGGGGCCATCATCACCGTAGGCTATGGAGGAGGATCCCGGAGGGGCCATCATCACCATCAAGGCCAAGGACCAGAGGGAGAACCTCTCCCCATCCAGGGGGTGTCATGGAGGAGGAAGCACAAGGGGGAGAACCTCTCCTCCTCTCTCTCGGTGGCGCCAGAGTGCCATCGGGAGGGGAATCATCGCCGCGATGATCGTCTTCATCAACATCACCATCATCATCACCATCCTCATCTCTTTTACCCGTCCACTCCCGCATCCCGATGTAATCCCTACTTGAACATGGTACTTTATGCCACATATTATGATCCTATGATGTGTTGCCATCTTATGGTGTTTTCAGTAGATATCCTTTGTCTTTGGGTTGATTCCTGATCTAGATTGGTATGAGTTGTATGTTTTATTTTGGTGTTGTCCTATTGTGCCCTCCGTGTCGCGCAAGCGTGAGGGATTCCCGCTGTAGGTTGTTGCAATACATTCATGATTCGCTTATAGTGGGTTGCTTGAGTGACAGAAGCATAAACCCAAGTAAGGGGGTTGTTGCGTATGGGATAAAGGGGACTTGATGCTTTAATGCTATGGTTGGGTTTTACCTTAATGATCTTTAGTCGTTGTGGATGCTTGCTAGAGTTCCAATCATAAGTGCATATGATCCAAGAAGAGAAAGTATGTTAGCTTATGCCTCTCCCTCATATGAAATTGCAATGACGACCACCGGTCTTGTTAACGATTGCCTAGGATAATTCCGCACACCGACCCATCATTATTCCACACTGGTTATTTATAATATTCAGTAATATATTCTAACTATATGATAACATCACCTACTTTTATATTTTAGCTCTCCGATATCATGCAAAGTTATCCTCTTCATACCCACAATGTAGTTTTATTTCTCTTTTCTAGTTCGAAGCAAATGTTCGGTGTACTTAGAGTCGTATCAGTGGCAGATAGGACTTGAGAGAATATTGATCTTACCTTTAGCTCCTTGTGGGTTCGACACCCCATACTTATCACTTCCATTTTTGGGAATTTCTATGATGATTTCCTGCACTTGGGGATTATCAATGGTCCAGGGTGTGAAGAGTTAATATTGGTGTTGTCAGCACGGAGATCCGAAATCTCAGGTGAAACATCAGGGGCAGGGTCATCTGGTTGTTTTTCAGAAGCATTAGATGCAGAGACTTGCTGTTCCAGTTCAATAACTTTAGGATCCTAAGCTGGCTTGGAAAGCTTTGTTTTCTTGCTAGGCTTTGCTTGTCCACTGCACAGGTGGTGATAAGTCAGAATAAGTATAAAGGTATAAAGAGATACATAATCAAAGATAATTATTGTTACCTAGGGGTAGTTTTGAAAGCCGGCAATTCGGTTTGCGATGAGTCACCGGAGGAAGAACGGGCAATCTCCTGGTCAATTGAATCAACAGAGTTAAGTGGTAAGTAAATAAGACCCACCGGCATGTGAAAAGAGTTCAAAGTTAAAAAGAACCTCGTTTCGACGTTTTTGAGGAGCGGGAGTGTTCGGTAAGCCGGAGGACAACTCTTCACCTCCACTAGTCCGGGTCTGACATCGATTCTCGTATTGTTGTTGCTTCAAAAGAAAGTGAGGATCTAAATAAGCCAAGCGGTGTGAAAACCTTACTTTCCAGGTTACTTGTCGAAGTTTCTATCTTGGCAAAGTTTTTGAGCCGGAGGAAATAATAGTTACCTCTTCTTCAGCTACTTGGCTGGCTCCCGTGTCATCCTGATAATAGTCAGTGTCAATAAGATGGTTGAAAAACGAGCCAAGAGAGTCAAGGGCTACCTCTGACTCAGAGGTGTCATACTGATTAAGAAGATGAGAGGCGCTTGGTTTCTTCCTTCTCTTGGTTGTCTTCTTGGCGATTTTCTTGGCAACTTTCTTGTCAGCCCTAGTTCGTGGAATTGTCATGGCAGATGTCCTAGTGAAAGGACTTAGTCTTGGAGCCATCGCAACTAGGAAGCTTAAAGGGGTTAATCGGGACAAAGGACACGAGAAGTTTATACTGGTTCGGCCCCTTGCGGTGAAGGTAAAGCCTAGTATAGCTGATGTGGTATTGCTAGGTTTCGATGACCAAGGAGCGAAATACACTAGCTTTCTTGCCCTAAGCCGTCGTCGGGTCGTCCCCTTATATACACGGGTTGACGCCCTACGGCCTATAGAGTCCCGGCCGGCTCATACAACGTGTCCGGCTCAGTGACAACTTTTACATGCCTTATCTTACAAGTCTTATTCATACATGGCGGTTTACACTTACGGGCCTTAAGCCGCCTCCAGGCTTCGGCCTACTACAAGCTTTACCATAAACCGTCCTCTTCGGGCTTCCTTTCAAGTAACCCGCCATTGGGTTTGACCCGGCCCCTCCTGGGCAGGTCATACATGGTAGTCATATCCCCAACATTAGGCCCCAGGTTGATTTGAACTTTGTTCTTGTCAATCTCCAACACTTAGAAAAATCCATCTATTACTGCTGCGAAAGCCTTGTAACCCGCCATGACTTCATTTTCGGATTTTTCGGAAACCCGCCACCATGTCATCTTTTAACGGATCTTTATCTTTAATGCCTTTCCGAAAATCAAGGCACCTGGGTAGCTGGATAACCATGTTTTGGTCTCCTTGTTTTTCGCGCTCACTTATCAGTCCTTCCTTATAAATAGCCGCAACCGGTCTTCTTATCATTCTCCCTCTTTTCCATCATCTTCTTCCTCTCGCAACTTCCAACGCTCGAACTCCGCCGCCGCAGCGCTCACCGTCATCCTCAACTTTGGCTGCTGCATCAACCTGAGTCTATCCAGAGAACGGCGGTGACCCTCCGTAGTAGATCTGCGTTCATAAGTTCTTGATTTCCCACACCTTAGATCTGCATTAGGGTTTGCGAGTTCTTTCTGTGTTCTTCGTTGTTCATCGCGGATTCCTTGTAGTTTCTCCACCGCATCCTTCTTTGATCTAAAAGAAGTATGGAACTCATGCGGTAGTTGTTTTGTATCCATTTCAGATGCTAGCAGATCCCTCTTTCTTGTACAAAGGCCTCCTTAGAACTGATGAACTCCTCTGCGCTGGTTTTTTAGGTCTAGATTTATTTTTCTTTTTTGAACCATCTTGATCCAAAATAATAGCAACAACTTGTGAAACTTGTTTATCTCAGTACTTAGCCAATTCTGTCTTAGGAAACCTTCGAATATCTTTAGTCATGGCGGCTTACCATGACGGCTCATTTTTCCTTTATATATCATTAGCCCTTACTTAAGCCGCCATTACTCATCTATACTATAATCATTAACTTGTAACTCCACCGATTAATTTGAACCAGCAAATTACTTTCTTTTCAGCTTGTCCTTTTTCATTATGTCGTCAAGGACGCCAATAGTCTGCAAGTGGGTCCCTTCCACAGTCACTAATGACACTTTGAAGGATTTTGTCACCATCGGATATTTGCCAGCAAAGAACATTATGTCCTATCGTGCCCCTGACCCGGCCGAAGAACGACCTCAACCCAAAGATGGTGAAGTCATCATCTTTACTGATCATATGAACCGGGGGTTTTCACCACCCGGCTCAACATTCTTCAGAGATGTTCTACATTTTTTCAAGCTTCATCCACAAGATCTTGGACCGAACTCCATATCCAACATCTGCAATTTTCAAGTTCTCTGTGAGGTTTATCTTCAAGAAGAACCTATCGTTGAACACTTCAGAGAATATTTTTATCTGAACCGCCAGAATGAATGCACCAACGGCCCTGGCTTGGAACTTGGCGGAATTTCGATTCAGCACCGACAGGGTGTTGTCTTTCCCTTAGTAGTCTTACCAAGCCATCCCAAGGATTGGAACCAAACTTGGTTTTATTGAAAAGACACGCCGCCAGATGATGAAAAACCAATGTCGGGGTATCGCGTGGAGCGTCTTGATTCTAAGTTTGTGCTCCCTGACAAGCTGACTGCCGCTGAATGGAAGAAACTCATCCCATCCATCAAAAGGATTCAAGCCTTGTTGGGAAACAGCCTAACCGGAGTTGACTTGATCCGTTGTTGGATCGCATGGCGGGTCATCCCTCTGAAATGCCGATCCAACTTGATGTATAAATATGGCAAAGGCCCAAATGACCCTCTGCATCATAGTTCTATACAACTGACTGAAGAGGCCATTGTTGAAATATCAACCACCCTCGTAAACAGTAAATACGAGGACTGTAGTAAAGTTGGATTGAATCCTTTCTGCAAGCTTAACCCGGCACCAGAGGTAAGTCCCCTTGACTCCCTTTTTCTTCAGTATTTAAGTACTTGTCTGACTTTTAACCTGTTATCTGCCTACAGGCCAAATCTTACTTTTGGAAGGCCAAATATGATCATGAAGCCGCCAAGAAAGCTAGAGTTGCCGCCATAGCCGCCATGAAGACAACCCGAAAATCCAAGAAGAAAAGAACTAGTTCTGATATGTTCAAGCTGGATGATGTTTCTGAGTCGGAGGTAGCCCTTGACTCTCTTGGCCTGCTTTTTAACAACCTTATTGACACTGACTATTGCCAGGATGACACGGGGGCCAGCCAGGCAGTAGAAAAAGATGTAACTATTTCCTCCGACTCAGCCCCTTTGCCAAGACAGAAACCTCGACTGGTAACCCGGAAAGTAAGGTTTTCACACCCTTTGGCTTATTTGGATCCTCATTTTCTTTTGGAAAAATAGCAACATGAGAGCCGCCGTCAGGCCCGACCAGTGACGACAATGAACTGCCCTCCGGCTTACCAAAAACTCCTCGGAAACGCCAGGATGAGCTTTCTTTTACCTTTGTCTCTTGCTTTTATCAATGAATCTGTTTCTTTACTCTCTTAACTGTAATTTTACTATTGCAGAAGGTTTCTCGCTCTTCTAGCGACTCTTCACAAACTCAATTTCGAGCTTTTAAGACTGCCCCTAGGTAAAGAAAATTATCTTTCTTCCGCATCTTTAAGTCTGTATCATTATTCTAACTCATGAAATCCTTCTTAGCGGTCAAGCAAAGCCCAAGAAAGCCAGGGTGACTAAGCCGGCGGAAGACCCAAAAGACCCTGCTCCTGAACCGGCAATACCAACTCCTGCTCCTGAACAATCTGAAGCACCAGAGGACCCTGTTATCAACATTCAATCAGACCTTCCTGAGCCGTCAGCTGATGAGACCATTCTCAATCCATCCACCGTTGGGCCGTCCAGCTCAGCTAACCCGCCGATGCCTTCTGACAATGACGTCCTAATCACTGGTAGTAGATTCGTTGAGCCGGGCAATCCAACTGTACTGGCCAGGCACTCTGCCAAGCAAGAGGCTTCGAAAAGGCAAAAAGTGCGGTTTGACGTCTCTCACTATGCTCACTTGAATGTTAGTGACGTGTTGTCTGGATACCTCGGTCATGTGCATTCTAGCCGTGACTCTGAAATTGAGATGGTCAAACAGCTGCAACTGAAATACGAGGTATGTTCTTCATCTTTCATTACTTTACATATGCTCTGCCAGCCCCTAAGTCTCCGGATTATGATGAACCTGAATGATCTGTAGACTTGTGATATAGGTTGATGCTCTGTCTTAGATTTTCCCTAAGTCCAGTGAATTAGCATAAATTTCACGTGTAGTCCCCAAGTCTTGAGCAGAGCAAAGTGATGACTTTAAGACTTGCTTCAATATAAATATTACCACTTTGAAGAAATCCATGTTGTTCATCTTAATCACTAATCAGAACTGAGTATTCCTCATATGTAGCCCCAAGTGTCGGGTTGTCATGCTTGCAGCAACCTAGGACTTGTAATTGCCTGATGCCCATAAAAGCTTCAACCAGTGTAGCTCCCAAGGACCGGGTCATTATGTAATAATGAGCAGGGACTTTGTAAATATGATCATGTAAACTTTAACAGCAACATGTAGTCTCCAAGGGCTGCCTTAATTTATCATGAATGAGCCGGTACTTGACTTCATAACTGTCTTTAATCAGTCCGAACAAATACTGTGATCCGGCTCAAGATGAAAAAACTTTCTTAATATCATGCATTAGCCCCAAAGTGCCAAGCGTTGTTATTTGTAAAACACTAGGGACTTTAATCATAGAAAAGCCATTTTGCAATTAAAAAATTGTTTTGGCTGACATTAGCCCCCAAGTGCCGAGTGGTGTTGCATTGCAAAGCACTTGGGCCTTTAATCATTATTTCCTTTATTGAAATAAATTTTTAACACACTTGTGCATGTCTATAGACTGCCATAACTGAATTGAGTTCTCAATTGACTGATGCAAAGACCCAGCTGGCGGATCAAGAGACTAAGATAAAGAATGTTGACTCCAAACTCCAGTTGAGCCTCTTTGGAGCTGAAAAACTGAAGACTAGTTTTGATGCAGAGAAAAAATCCTGGGCCGATGAGAAAACCTTGCTAATATAGCATGCTGAGACAGCCGAGGCAGCTCTCAAGGAGGTTACCACGGAGCTCACCGGCTTAAAAAATCGTGTGTCTCAGATGGTCTCCGCAATCTTTGGTGAGTCATTTGTATTATTTACCTAAACTCCATTTTTACCAGAAATATAAGCCGCCTGCTTAACCCTTTAAAATACTCATAGGTCCACGGAGCAACAATCTGAGCCATAACAGCGTGACAAAACTCAAGGCGGTTTACACCCTGGTGGAGCAACTGTACACTGGGGCTCAACGGGCGCTTGCTATTATCTCCCCAGCCAACCAGGGACCAAACCTCTTGAGTGATGTTTTGAAGAAGTTATCTACCTTACCCGCCAGATTCCATGAGGTCAAGCGGTCTTGTGCAAGAGCCGGAGCCCTAACTGCTCTAAGCCGATCCAAAGCTGTAACATCCCAAAATTCTAAATTTTGGAATGTTATAATAAATAGATAGATTTGATTGATTGAAAGTGAGTGAATTCGAATCTTTTTGAAAGTTAAATGAGAGGGAATAAAAGGACTTTCCCAAACTTCCATTTTTATGCTCTCCGCGAATTCATATACTTTCCACCACACAAACCCTGGAGAGAAGATGACATGACTTCTTCCATTTATTTAAATGACAAGGGGGTGTCGAAAATACTTGAATTTCATTTGGAAAATATTTCCACTTCTGAAACTTTATGCAACTCAATGATTTTCATGAGAGAAGATAAAATGACTTCTTCAAAACATATGAAATATGAGTTGGGAGTTTCAAAGAATCAAATTCAAAGCCCTTTTGAATTTATTTTCAATTTGGAGTTATTTGAGTTTTATTCAAATTATTTTTCTCCAAAAATAAAATATATGGAAAATAGGGTAACATGATTCCCTACAACAGAAAATTGGAGAGAAATAAATTTGAAATCATTTTGATATGTTTTAAATTGATTTTTATTGGATTTTATTATACCAGTAGCACTCTTTGAATTATCTGAATTTGTGTGAATGGTATTAAATGCTAGAAAAATGTCCAAGTTGTTGGAAATCTTTTTCTGAAAATTTTGATATATAGTATGCCTATATAAAGTTTTATTTTTATTTTCGTTTTTTAGTTTATCGCATTCCGTTTTAAAAAAACTGCACGCGCCTGAAACTAACTGTCGCCCACGTGCGCAATATAGTAGCTTCTGACGCCCCATTGTTTTTTTCTCTTTTAAGTGGGCCAGGCCTAGTTAGCCTTTTTATTTTTTATTTTTTTTATTTATTTAAGACCGAATTTTATATATAAAAAAATTGCAGCGTGGGCGCGGCCCAAGGCCTTTAGGCCCATCGCCTCTTTTCTTCTTTGTTTTGTATATTTTTGTCTACGTTTAGTCCCACATTGCCTAGCCTTTAACTCCTAAGCCTCTGTTCCACCAATAAATATAGACCCATAGAGCCTCCAAAAATCATCTAATTCGGGTTAAATCAATATTTTGGTTTGACTAGATTTATTTAAGAAAAATATATTTTTTTTCTCCGGCGCGACTTCTGAAAATTATCTCTTCTCACCATAGTCGTCTTTACTCTGCCTTATAAAGGTATCTTTTTTGTTTTTTTTCTTCTTATACCTCCGTAGTTTATTATTTTTTTGACTAATACGATAAAATAATTAGATTATCAATTAGTCTACATATTTATACGTTAGACCTTAACCGTAGCTATTTTTTTCTTCCGTAAAACAGCTTGGCCCTGATTTTTCAAATAGCCATAACTTTTTACTCGTTTGCTCAAATTCAACGAAACCAACGCCCACTTCTTCGTTATGATCTCCTCTATCCAGTAATCCAACTCAAACATGTTTTTGAAAATTTTAAAATTTGAATTAGATCAGATTTGAATTCAAACTTTTTTTGATCATATCTTTTTATCCGTAACTCCGTTTGAGTTGATTCTTTTTGCAAATCGAAGCTCTTGACCTAAATTTTCTGATAAGGCCAAATTCACATAATTTTGGTACTGTTAGAAATTGTTTTATGTTGCAAGAGCTATTTGCTTAGTTTTGATGTTTTCCGAATCGACTTCTTCGATCTTTCTGGTCTTTTGAGTGATTGCTTATGTGTGGTTACTATTGCTTGATTACGATAGATTGACCGGAGTGTGACGAGTAGAGCTATCAAGATTTTGAGTGTGAATCATCTTCATCAACATTGCAGGCAAGTTCACACTTTGATCATACCTCTTACTACCCAGTTTTATTGCATTAGATCCATCCTCAAACATTTGCATGATTAGGATCTAATTAAATTGTGCGATTGGGAAGTAGTGGAGGTAGTACCTATTACCTGTTTATTATCAAACCCCTGGGAGTTACTATTACGTTATGCTTATACTGCTATGCTATGCTCGTAGACGTGGATTGGGTTTTTGAGAGTATCCATGACAGATGTGAGATTGTTAATTAATGGTTTACTTAAGGTGGCAACTTAAACACACATCTGGGTGGATTGAGGCACCTGGGTATTCCAGGACTTGTCTGTCTAGGCACCTGGGTATTCTAGGACTTGCCTGTTTTTCTTTTGGACCGCCACCCAGGCCCAAGGGGATCATAAGATTATTCATACTAGAAACTTCCGTGTGCAGCCACAAGCCACTATGGGCTCTGGCATAGTTGATTAAGTCGTGCGAACTCTTACAGGGTAGACTAGCAGATGTAGGGGAAAGTAGGTGTACCGGTCTACCCAACGTAAGGTGCTAGCGCTTCTGAAAGACTATGTCTCAGTCATCCGTTTCTCAAACATCCTGTAGTGCGAGAAATCCAACGGAGGTGATCGAGTCTTGTGGGGAAAAGTGCGCAAACCTCTGCAGAGTGTACAAACTAATCATGATTAGCTGTGTCCCCGGTTATGGACATCTTGAGTATCTAGTTCTTCGATTATCCTGTTGATCTCATCATGTTACTTCTAAATTAATATTGTTGGGTAATTGATGACTATTTTTAATTGGGATTGAGAATGCTGTCAACCATTCTCAATGTTTAACAACCACCATGATAGTTAAATAAAATTTATTCCTTTGCAGTAGGGAAAAATTGGCTTTTCGCAAAAAACCTTATAACCATAGAGCTTTTCCACCAGCCATATATGCATGTAGTGATAGCCATTGTTCATCATTTCTCTCTATGGTGTGAATTTGCCAGTACATTCAATGTACTGACCCTTTGTGGCTGCAACGTCTCATGTTGCAGGATTATCTTACGATGAGTAAGTGATACGTTAGGGTTACGATTTCTAAACTCAACTTTGCCGTTGGTGTTGATGGGAATCCACAACCTTGTTGCTTCCGCTATATGGATTGAGGTAATAGTATTTACGTTACTTATACATGTGATTTACCTCTGTTATAAATCCTTCGAGTACTATGTGTGTCAGCATACCGATCCAGGGATGACACTTAAGCATAGAGACTTGATCCATTCGGGTCGGGTCGCTACAAGATGGTATCAGAGCACATGTTGACTGTAGAACATGACCCCTAGAAACTGACAAGCCCATAGGAAAGATTTTCTCTACAACTTTCCCTTTCAAAAAGATTTTTACCTCTCTTCTCTCCTAAGCTTATTCAAATATCCCCTTTTAGTGAGACTATACCCTTTTCCCTTTTTGACCACTCGAAGATTCAGTTGATGAGACCACTCCAAGAAGGACAAGATACCGGACAACTAAGACCATTCGGACTGAAGAAGATTTTACCATGCATGGAAACTACAACTGTTGAAGACTCTGAAGATTAGGAGAATTTGAAGGCTCTGAGGAATTCCGAGATTGGTATGATCTAGGAAGGCTACCCTTATGGAACTTGGCAAACTATGGAAGCTGTCAATAACCGAGCAAGGTGTATTGGAGAAAGACCGGAGCATGGAGAGTTAAAAACTCAAAGTTCTGTTAAGGAAAACCCTAAGGTAGGAGATATCAACTATGGACTGATAGCTCATGGAAATGGCAAGGGAAGAAACATGGCTATCCAGGATGTTATTGCCCGCTTATGCTATTGTCACCGTGCTGAATTAAGCATGCATATGCATGGAATGATTGGATGGTAGAAGGCTGATGGAGAACCTATTAGTAAGGTGAAGTTTTAACCTTAGCCGGTGTATCACCAGGATCTGGAGTAGTACATCAAGAAGTTTAAGGTGGAGCTCCATGAAGCCGTATTAGACAAGGAAGCATTTTGTGAAGAACTCGGGAACCAAAGGCTGAAAGTAGCCAAGCTGGAGGAGCTACAACCTCAAGATACCGGAGATTCGTTAAGAACTGAAGGACAGCAGGATCATGGTTCAGGTCGAGTTTGATGAAACCCAGAAGTTTGGAAATGCAACTCCAGAAATATTAAAGGACATCACGAGAGACTTCCCATCAACAGAGTTGATCTATCAAAAGAACTTAAGAAAGACAAGCATGATCGGAAGAAGCCATTGGAGGCATGAACAAGGCTTGAAGAGTTTGAAGAGTTGGTGATTTATTGACCTTTAGAAGACCAAATCCCTGTTATATACCTACGTTAGATGCGATGATTGTGAGCTGTCATTTGTTTGATGTTTTTCGACAGCCACAATAAAATATGTCTTTTCAAAACTTTTGTTTGCATTGTGTGTATCCCTCTCCCTCTCTCTTATCTCACCCCATAACCCATGGACCCAATAGATGATTAATGGAGATGAGCTCATATTTGCTAAACTGATGAGTCAATTGGAGACGGACCGATGGATTCAGGACATGGAGGATCACATGAAGAATAACCCTATAGTTGGAAATGATATGACCCATCATGCTCTTCAGTGCTTTGAAAGAGGTGCTGCTACTTGGTGGAGGATGTACCAAACCACGGATGGATGGCAAGGAGTAACCACTTGGAGAGAATTAAAGTTGACTTTGCCAAAGTCTCGGCTTGTGTCCCAGAAGTTGAAGCCTTATGGAAAGGATATGAAGAAACCTTGTGCATGCAAGATTTGTGGAGAAATAGGACACAACCATAAAGAACACAAGGATGAATGCCCTAATTGTGAAGGAAGTCACCCAGCTGAAGAATGCCCAACTAGGCAGATCACTTGTTTCTTGTGTGAAGGGACTACCCACTACCCTGCTCAGTGTCACATTTACCCCATGGTACAAAGAACCATCCAGCGGAAAAAAGAAGCAATGAAAGGATCCCTAATGGGAATTTTAAAAGAACCTGCGATGAAAGAAGAGGTGGAGGACACATCCAAAGAGGAACCAATTAAACCCTACACCAAGTCTTGATATTCATGTGGAGAAGAAGGACACATCTCCCAAAATTGTATGAAGGGCGATCCAGTAGAATTCCCGACGAACGAAGTAGAATATGATCCACAGGAAATAGAAGCTCTGATTGGAATGGAAAAGTCCAGAAAGAGAAGTAGATTGGATTCCAGGAAGGATCTGAGTCATGTCACCTGTTATAGGTGCAAGGAGTCAGGGCACTACCTCAACAATTGCCCAAAAAGGAAGCCAAGGACCCAAGTAGGCTATATAATCACAAGGAAACCTCGAAACTTGCCAGAAGTAATATGCTTCCGTTGTAATGAAGCAGGGCACTTTGCCAGAGATTGTCCGAAGGAGAAGGAGACTTGTGATAAATAGTTGAGTTTGTAACAAAAGTAATATAGTAGTAGTAGTGAGAACGTTTTCCTTTATATTGAGGTGTTGAGTTGAGGCATGTAATGGAAAAACAGGAGATTGTAATAATTTGATAAATCAATAAAGTTAGCAGCGTTGGTACTGATTTGGATTTTATGAGTTACTCTATGAGGAAAGATGTTGACCATTTTCGAGGAATATGGGAAATATGGTCTATGAAATATTGGAGCATTTTAAGGGTGGTAGTACCCTGTAAGAACCGTTGACCCCTGGAAAAGATAAGGATACTCCACTGAGTGGATTTCGGACAAAATGAATACGAGTTTTGTCTCGATATGTTTGATACCCCAAGAGTGTGTGGGATAAAGTTGGAGACCGTCAGTTGTTTAGACCAAATGTGATCAAGGAGTCAGATGACCCTGGAAAGGATAATGATGTTCCACGAAGTGGAATATGGACTTCATGAGTATAAATTTTATCTTGCTATGTGGGATATTCCACGAGGATGAAGAGATGAATTATTATGGGATATAAAGGAGGTATGATGTCGGAAATATGGATCAATGGAAACTCCATGATGAGTCTGAGTAATCATGTCCTAGTTTGGTGCCAATAGAAGGAAGGAAGACAGTACAATTGGATGGATTAAAGAATACTAGGAAGTTGGAAGTTGGAATAATGATCAGTTGCCCGATGATAAGTTCAAGGACTACAAGTGATGAGATGGGCCATAACCCACAGGCCCCAAGACCTGCCAAGAAGAAAGCACATTCTTGCTGAAGGAAAAACCCTGGAAGAAGTTACGATTTTATCGATAGACGATTTCATAGGAGTAACGCAAAATCTGAGAGTTGTGAAGGAACGATAGATGTTTGTCTGGCTTGCAGAATCAATGGATTTATCCGAACCTTGGTTCGTCGACAAGAGAAATTCTGCAATGCTTGTGAGGATGACCGAGTGTTAGTATGCGAGATTCGCTAAACGGTATCCATGGTAATGATTTGGGTGCGGGATGGATTGATCACCATACCGACTTACTCTTATTGTTCACCTTGCTATATGGGATGGTAAATCTGAGTGACTTGCCTATAGTAGAGAGACGACGATATTAAACCTTGTTAAACCTTAGAATGGTATAAGAATTTTTCCCTTGTACAAGGCAACTTTGCCAACCGTAGGTTATACGGTGAGGTTCAACCCAGACCCATTTCCTGCAGGAGAAACCATAAATTGTTGACCACCATGAGATATCGATAGTTGTTTAGTTTTGGCACCAGACCCGTCAGCTAAGAAGACCCAGTCATAGAAGAACCTTACCAAGATGGAAGACAGAAGAATTGAGGAAAAGGTTATGCCACTACCGAAAGAGCCAGAGAAGGAATTATACAGAAGATCTGAGAAGACAACACTGTCAAGAATAAGGATGGCGTATATGAGTTTTGATAGAACTGTAATGATGCTTCTAAGGGTGGTAGCACCCCAGACTCCCGGTGACGATCGATGGATTCGGAGAAGACCCCAAGCCCAACCTATTTCTTGCTAGCCTCTCCGAATCTCGAGGACGAGATTCATTTTAAGGGTGGTAGGTTTGTAACATCCCAAAATTCTAAATTTTGGAATGTTATAATAAATAGATAGATTTGATTGATTGATTGAAAGTGAGTAAATTCGAAACTTTTTGAAAGTTAAATGAGAGGGAATAAAAGGACTTTCCCAAACTTCCATTTTTATGCTCTCCGCGAATTCAAATACTTTCCATCACACAAACCCTGGAGAGAAGATGACATGACTTCTTCCATTTATTCAAATGACAAGGGGGTGTCGAAAATATTTGAATTTCATTTGGAAAATATTTCCACTTCTGAAACTTTATGCAACTCAATGATTTTCATGAGAGAAGATAAAATGACTTCTTCAAAACATATGAAATATGAGTTGGGAGTTTCAAAGAATCAAATTCAAAGCCCTTTTGAATTTATTTTCAATTTGGAGTTATTTGAGTTTTATTCAAATTATTTTTCTACAAAAATAAAATATATGGAAAATAGGGTAACATGATTCCCTACAACAGAAAATTGGAGAGAAATAAATTTGAAATCATTTTGATATGTTTTAAAATGATTTTTATTGGATTTTATTATACCAGTAGCACTCTTTGAATTATCTGAATTTGTGTGAATTTTATTAAATGCTAGAAAAATGTCCAAGTTGTTGGAAATATTTTTCTGAAAATTTTGATATATAGTATGCCTATATAAAGTTTTATTTTTATTTTCGTTTTTCAGTTTATTGCATTCCGTTTTAAAAAAACTGCGCGCGCCTGAAACTAACTGTCGCCCACGTGCGTAATATAGTAGCTTCTGGCGCCCCATTATTTTTTCTCTTTTAAGTGGGCCAGGCCCAGTTAGCCTTTTTATTTTTTATGTTTTTTAATTTATTTAAGGCCGAATTTTATATATAAAAAAAACTGCAGCGTGCGCGCGGCCGAAGGCCTTTAGGCCCATCGCCTCTTTTCTTCTCTGTTTCGTATATTTGCGTCTATGTTTAGTCTCACATTGCCTGGCCTTTAACTCCTAAGTCTCTTTTCCACCAATAAATATAGACCCATAGAGCCTCCAAAAATCATCCAATTCGGGTTAAATCAATATTTTGGTTTGAATAGATTTATTTAAGAAAAATATATTTTTTTTCTCCGGCGCGACTTCTGGAAATTATCTCTTCTCTCCAAAGTCGTCTTTACTCTGCCTTATAAAGGTATCCTTTTTGTTTTTTTTCTTCTTATACCTCCGTAGTTTATTATTTTTTTGACTAATACGATAAAATAATTAGATTATCAATTAGTCTACATATTTATACATTAGACCTTAACTGTAGCTATTTTTTCTTCCGTAAAATAGCTTGGCCCTAATTTTTCAAATAGCCATAACTTTTTACTTGTTTGCCCAAATCCAACGAAACCAATGCCCACTTCTTCGTTATGATCTCCTCTATCCAGTAATCCAACTCAAACATGTTTTTGAAAATTTTAAAATTTGAATTAGATCAGATTTGAATTCAAACTTCTTTTGATCATATCTTTTTATCCGTAACTCCGTTTGAGTTGATTCTTTTTGCAAATCGAAGCTCTTGACTTAAATTTTTTGATAAGGCCAAATTCACATAATTTTGGTACTGTTAGAAATTGTTTTATGTTGCAAGAGCTATTTGCTTAGTTTTGATGTTTTCCGAATCGACTTCTTCGATCTTTCTGGTCTTTTGAGTGATTGCTTATGTGTGGTTACTATTGCTTGATTACGATAGATTGACCGGAGTGTGACGAGTAGATCTATCAAGATTTTGAGTGCGAATCATCTTCATCAACATTGCAGGCAAGTTCACACTTTGATCATACCTCTTACTACCCAGTTTTATTACATTAGATCCATCCTCAAACATTTGCATGATTAGGATCTAATTAAATTGTGGGATTGGGAAGTAGTTGAGGTAGTACCTATTACCTGTTTATTATCAAACCCCTGGGAGTTACTATTACGTTATGCTTATACTACTATGCTATGCTCGTAGACGTGGATTGGGTTTTTGAGAGTATCCATGACAGATGTGAGATTGTTAATTAATGGTTTACTTAAGGTGGCAACTTAAACACACATCTGGGTGGATTGAGGCACCTGGGTATTCCAGGACTTGCCTGTCTAGGCACCTGGGTATTCTAGGACTTGCCTGTTTTTCTTTTGGACCGCCACCCAGGCCCAAGGGGATCATAAGATTATTCATACTAGAAACTTCCGTGTGCAGCCACAAGCCACTATGGGCTCTGGCATAGTTGATTAAGTCGTGCGAACTCTTACAGGGTAGACTAGCAGATGTAGGGGAAAGTAGGTGTACCGGTCTATCCAACGTAAGGTGCTAGCGCTTCTGAAAGACTATGTCTCGGTCATCCGTTTCTCAAACTTCCTGTAGTGTGAGAAATCCAACGGAGGCACTCGAGTCTTGTGGGGAAAAGTGCGCAAACCTCTACAGAGTGTACAAACTAATCATGATTAGCCGTGTCCCCGGTTATGGACATCTTGAGTATCTAGTTCTTCGATTATCCTGTTGATCTCATCATGTTACTTCTAAATTAATATTGTTGGGTATGACTATTTTTAATTGGGATTGAGAATGCTGTCAACCATTCTCAATGTTTAACAACCACCATGATAGTTAAATAAAATTTATTCCTTTGCAGTAGGGAAAAATTGGCTTTTCGCAAAAACCTTATAACCATAGAGCTTTTCCACCAGCCATATATGCATGTAGTGATAGCCATTGTTCATCATTTCTCTCTATGGTGTGAATTTGCCAGTACATTCAATGTACTGACCCTTTGTGGCTGCAACGTCTCATGTTGCAGGATTATCTTACGATGAGTAAGTGATACGTTAGGGTTACGATTTCTACACTCAACTTTGCCGTTGGTGTTGATGGGAATCCACAACCTTGTTGCTTCCGCTATATGGATTGAGGTAATAGTATTTACGTTACTTATACATGTGATTTACCTCTGTTATAAATCCTTCGAGTACTGTGTGTGTCAGCATACCGATCCAGGGATGACACTTAAGCACAGAGACTTGATTCATTCGGGTCGGGTCGCTACAAAATCTTGGGTGCTGGAACTAGACCCGGCGGACGTAGCCAAGGGGTATCCCCCTTTGAAGGAAGACGGGACTCTGTTTGATCAAGATGATATTGTCGCTTGTGTGAGGGGAGTTCGTCCTTAGGCTACCATTCTTGGCGACAAGACCAACATTGATAAGTATCAGCCAGGTTTTGATGTTGATAATAAAAAGATGGCGAATCCTTCATATGAAGTGATAGATCTCATCCCACCGGTTCGCCAACACACCTTTGCCCCAGAAATTAACCCGGATGGTCTAATTGATGATGAAACTGAGTTCATTTCTCTTCATGGCTTCGACCGGTCTAAGCCCAGCTTCCAACCAGTGGAGGGAGATGAGCCGACGAGGGAGGAGTCATAACCGTCCAAATAATCTGGCCAAGACTTAATGAACCGGCCTTAGCTTAACATCTGCTTAAGAGAAAAACAGTTTTATCCTTTTGGGCTCCCAACGCCTTGTAATAGGCTAGCTTTAAAACCTGGATGTTCTGCCTATGCCATCGTGCATATCATACTGCGTCCGACATTTTATCCGTCATGTCAACACATGCTTTATATCCTTTATCATACCTGTAGTGTTTGAACCTGATCCTGTATGTAAAAGATGAGAAAACTGTCCTGTCGATTTATCGCTGGACGGGTCAAAACACCCAATACATAACTATGAAATTACCATAGCAGAATAACCAAGACAAAATGTAAAGATAAACAAGGTTTAAAGGCCTTTGATTAAAGAAAAAACACAGATATGTCTGTTTATGAATGACAATGTCATACATGTGTTCTTTGATTCTGGATTGCCGGCTTATGTGACCCGGACAGTAAGGGTGACAACCCAATCATTTTAGAAGTCAATACTCCATATGCCTGATGATTTTTATACATTGGCAACTTATTGTCAAAGAACCAAGCCGGTTTAAATTGAAACCAAACTTATAGTTAGATTCTAGACAACAAAAAACCAGTAAAAATAAAAAGCATCTTTCAAATAATGTAAATCAAGCATCAAGAAAAATTTGGAGGCTTCTGATTCGAATACGATCAGTAAACTGGACCAAAGGTGTTAAGCTAGGATTCGAATACGATCATATAGCCCCCCAATGGCTTTGGTGTTGCGCCGATCAAGAGGGTACTGACAGCTATGTTCTCTTTGGTTCTAATACGACCTATGTTTGAACAGGAAGCCCCCAAATGACCTTGAGAGGTTTTTAATGACCCTGATTCAAATACGATCCAAGTCGGATCCAAAAGGGGTTAAGCTATGATTCAGATACGATCAAGAAGCCCCCTAGTGAGTTTGGCTTTGCACCGATCAAGAGGGTTACGACAGCTATGTTCTCTTTGGTTCGAATACGACCTATGTTTGAACAGGAAGCCCCTTGGTGACCATGAAGTTTTAACGTCTAGATTCGAATACGATCATGAGCCAGACCGAGAGGGTTAAGGCTGGTTGTAATGGGAAGTATCATATAGTAGCATCATGCATATGATACTACCTTCCTAATGCATAGTACATATATTAGTATCATGTAGTACTCTATTTATTGACATGCATGACACAAAGTAGCATAGCATTTATTATGATACGGTATCATGATATGATACTCCACCATCTCTTTCTTCATTTAATGCTATGACACCTCATCAAAATTGCCTAGTTGTCATGCATGATACTAGCTATGATACTACCATTACGACCAGCCTAAGCTAGATTCGAATACGATCAGCCCCCAACTGGTCGTTTTAATAATGAAAATAATAAAGATATGTGATCATTGAAGATGAAAAGGATAGAGGTCCTGCTTTATTACTTATCATAATATATACAACGTCAAAGTATGTACATTATGAGAGCCGGTGGCTCAAGTGTAGTAAGGTCGAAGATGAGCAATATTCCATGGCTGGCGGGTCTCCTCCTCCGATTTACGTGAATCTTTGTGCTCTCGAACATCGATAAGGTAATATGACCCGTTGTTTAAGTTCTTGCTGACCACAAAGGTTCCTTCCCAAGGTGGGATAGCTTGTGCGCATCAGACTGATCCTGGATGAGCCGGAGCACCAGGTCACCTTCTTGAAAGGTTCTGGACTTAACCCGACGGCTGTGATAACGGCGCAAGTCCTGTTGGTAAATTGCTGATCGGGCCGCTGCCAAGTCTCGCTCCTCATCTAATAAGTCAAGCGCGTCCTGTCGGGCTTGCTCGTTATCAGCTTCAACGTAAGTCGCCACGCAGGGCGAGTCATGACGGATGTCACTGGCAGAACTGCCTCTGCTCCATAAACCATGAAGAAAGGCGATAACCCGTAGACCTGTTATGGGTAGTATTGATGCTCCATATCGCAGAGGGTAATTCTTCCACCCAACAACCCGGTGTCCATTGTAAAGGGACCATAAGCCGGGGTTTTAGACCTTTCAGGATTTCCTGATTGGCTCTTTCAGCTTGACCAATGGATTGGGGGTGAGCTACTGATGAAAGATCAAGCCGGCTATGTTCCCGTTGACAGAACTCTTCCATATCTCCTTGGGACAGGTTGGTGCCATTGTCAGTAATAATGTTGTGTGGAAAGCCAAAACGAAAGATCACCTTCTTCATGAATTGAACAGCCGTGGCCGCATCACACTTACTGACCGGCTCTGCCTCAACCCATTTTGTGAACTTGTCCATTGCCACCAAAAGGTGTGTCTTCTTATCTTTGGACCTTTTGAAAGGTCCAACCATGTCAAGCCCCCAGACTGCAAACGGCCAAGTGATTGGAATCATCCGCAATTCTTGAGCCGACACGTGCGCTCGTCGTGCAAATTTTTGACACCCATCGCACCTACTGACCAGATCCTCCGCATCGATGTGAGCCATTAGCCACTAAAAACCATGACGAAAAGCTTTGGCCACAAGAGACTTTGAACCGACATGATGGCCACAATCTCCTTCATGGATCTCGCTAAGAATTTCCTGACCTTCTTCAGGAGAGACACAATGTTGAAACGCTCCGGTGACACTGCGATGATACAACTTACCATTGGAAATTGTCATTAACTTAGACCGTCGGGTTATCTGTGTAGCCCATGTATCATCCTCCGGCAACTCACCCCGGGTCATATAAGCCAAATATGGCACTGTACAATCTGGAATGACATGAAGAGCCGCCACCAATTGTGCTTCTGGGTCTGGAACAGCCAAGTCCTCCTCTGTAGGCAACTTGACAGAAGGGTTATGCAGAACATCTAAAAAGGTGTTAGGCGGCACCGGCTTAAGCTGAGATCCCAACCGGCTTAAAGCATCGACCGCTTCATTCTTTCTGCGGTCAATGTGCTCCACCTGATAACCCTTGAAGTGTCCAGCAACAGTGTCAACCTCACGGCGATAAGCCGCCATGAGAGGGTCCTTGGAATCCCACTTTCCTGATACTTGCTGAGCCACCAAATCTGAGTTGCCAAGGCACTGTACCCGGCTTAAAATCATTTCTCTAGCCATTCGAAGACCATGGAGTAAGGCCTCATACTCAGCTGTGTTGTTAGTACAAGGAAACATCAATCGCAACACATAACAAAATTTGTCACCTCAAGGAGAAGTTAAAACAACTCCAGCCCCCGAGCCTTCCAATTGTCTGGACCCATCAAAATGAATCATCCAATATGTGTTGTCTGGCTTCTCTTCAAGTATCTGCAATTCCGTCCAATTGCTAATGAAGTCCACCCGTGCTTGAGATTTGATGGCAGTACGTGGCACATACTTTAAACCATGAGACCCAAGTTCAATGGCATGCTTGGCGACTCGTCCTGTGGCTTCTCTATTTTTAATAATATCTCCTAAAGGAGCAGAGCTAACCACAGTGATAGGATGACCCTGAAAGTAATGCTTAAGCTTCCGGCTTGCCATGAACACCCCATAAACAAGCTTCTGCCAATGTGGATATCTCTGTTTGGACTCAATGAGCACCTCACTGACGTAATAAACCGGCCGTTGAACCGGATGTTCCTTGCTAGCCTCCTTGCACTCAACAACAATGGCCACACTGACAGCACATGTGTTAGCAGCCACGTATAACAACAGTGGATCCTTCTCAACGGGAGCAGCAAGAACCAGCGGCTCGGCGAGCTGTTTTTTCAGATCTTCAAAGGCAGAGTTAGCAGCATCACTCCAGACAAAATTATCCGTCTTCTTCATCATCTGATACAACAACGTAGCCTTCTTGCCTAACCGGCTTATGAACTGGCTTAAAGTTGCGACACGACCCGCCAGCCGCTAAACATCATTGATGCACGCCGGCTTAGCCAAAGACGTAATCGCCTTAATTTTCTCTGGATTAGCCTCAATGCCTTTGTTAGACACCAAAAAAAACCCAAAAGCTTGCCATCTGGGACTCCAAAAATGCACTTGGCCGAGTTAAGCATCATTTTGTAGACCCGGAGGTTATCAATGGTTTCCTTCAGATCATCTACCAGAGTTTCCTTCTCTCTGGATTTCACCACTATATCATCCACATAAGCATGAACATTACACCCAATCTAATTATGGAGACAGTTCTTTACACACTGCTGATAAGTCGCCTGGGCACTCTTAAGCCCCAAAGGCATATACACATAGTAGAAGGCTCCAAACGGAGTAATGAAAACCGTCTTCTCTTGGTCCTTCACTGCCATCTTGATATGATGATAGCCGAGATAAGCATCCAGAAAACTCAAACGCTCACAACCCACCGTAGCATCAATGATTTGATCAATACGAGGGAGAGCAAAAGGATCAGCCGGACAAGCCTTGTTTAAATCTGTGTAATCCACACACATATGCCAAGTGCCGTTCTTTGTGAGCACAAGCACCGGGTTAGCCAACCACTCTGGGTGAAAAACTTCAACAATAAACCCGGCTGCCAAGAGCCGGGCCACCTCTTCTCCAATAGCCTTGCACCTTTCCTCGTTGAACCGCCGAAGAAACTACTTGACCGGCTTAAACTTGGGATCAATATTGAGAGTGTGCTCAGCGAGTTCTCTCTGTACACCCGGCATGTCAGAAGGCTTCCATGCAAAGATGTCCCGGTTCTCACGGATGAACTCGATGAGCGCGCTTTCCTATTTAGGATCCAAGTTAGCACTGATAATGAATTGTTTTGATGAGTCGCCAGGCACAAAATCAATCATCTTGGTATCGTCAGCTGACTTAAACTTCAGCGCCGGCTCATGCTCCGTGGTTGGCTTTTTAAAAGACGTCATGTCCGCCGGGTCGACATTATCCTTGTAAAACTTCAACTCCTCTGTCGCACAAACAGATTCGGCGTAAGCAGCATCACCTTCTTCACATTCCAAAGCTATCTTCCGACTTCCATGCACTGTGATAGTGCCCGTATAACCCAGCATCTTGAGCTGCAGATAAACATAACACGACCGTGCCATGAATTTTGCATAAGCCGGCCGTCCAAACAAGGCGTGATATGGGCTTTTGATTTTGACCACTTCAAAGGTTAACTTCTCCGCCCTAGAATCATGCTCATCCCCAAAGGCTACTTCCAGCTCAATCTTACCAACTGGATATGCCGACTTGCCAGGCACTACTCCATGGAAAACGGTGTTGGATGTCTTAAGACTTTTGTTAGACAACCCCATGCGACGGAACGTCTCATAATAGAGGATGTTGATGCTAATGCCTCCGTCCATGAGTAGTTTAGTGAATTTACATCCACCAACCTGAGGGGCCACCACCAAGGCCAGGTGACCCGAATTATCAACCCGGGGAGGGTGATCTTCCCTACTCCAGAAAATAGGCTGCTCAGACCATCTCAAATAATGTGGAACCGCCGGCTCAACAGCATTCACAACTCTCTTATGAAGTTTCCGGTCCCTTTTGCATAAACCGGTGGTGAATACGTGATACTGCCCACTGCTCAACTGTTTTGGGTTACTCTAATACCTGGATTGCTGCTGTTGCTGACTACCTTGGCCAGATTGCTGATTATAGTGGCCTTGATTGCCTTGAGGGCCCTGGCCATGAAAACCGCCACCGCCTGAGCCGTCGCCCGGGCCATGAAAGCCGCCACCGCCTGAGCCGTTGCCAGGTCCATGATTACCATCGAACATGTTAGAATTCTTGAAAGCCTTCATGATCATACAATCTTTCCATAGATGGGTGGCCGGGTTCTCCCTGGTGCCATGTCTTGGACAGGGTTCATTTAGCAACTGCTCAAGGGTGGGACCTGACCCGCCTGACCGAGGAGGTGGCCTCCCCTTTCGCGTTGGTGTTAGCCATAAACTCCTGACTACCATCAGCCTTACGTTTATTATTACCTTCTTGATTTGCCGAGTTATGCTGATGACCTTTGCCGTTGCCGTTCTTCCTTCACTTCCCTGTCTTCTCTTCGTCAGACGCGGGATCCTTGGTACTGTCAGAATCGGCGTATTTGACCAGAGCCGCCATCAGCTGGCCCATGTCATTGCAATCACGCTTGAGCCACCCCAGCTTCTGTTTCAGAGGTTCAAAACGGCAATTTTTCTCCAACATTAAGACCACGGAGCCGCCATCCATCTTATCATATGAATGTATTATCTCCTTTACCCGGCGCACCCAATGGGTCGTGGATTCACCTTCCTCTTGCTTGCAATTAGTCAAGTCCACAATCGACATGTGTTGCTTGTATGTATCTTTGAAGTTCTGAATAAACCGGGCCTTTAACTCTTCCCATGAGCCGATAGAATTGGGTGGCAACCCCTTCAACCAAATGCGAGCTATTCCATCCAACTGTTGGGGAACGTAGCAGAAATTCAAAATTTTCCTACGTGTCACCAAGATCTATCTATGGAGAGACCAGCAACAAGGGGAAGGAGAGTGCATCTACATACCCTTGTAGATCGCTAAGCGAAAGCGTTCAAGAGAACGGGGTTAATGGAGTCATACTCGTCGTGATCCAAATCACTGATGATCCTAGTGCCGAACGGACAGCACCTCCGTGTTCAACACACGTACAGCCCGGTGACGTCTCCTACGCCTTGATCCAGCAAGGAGAGAAGGAGAGGCTGAGGAAGACTCCATCCAGCAGCAGCACAATGGCGTGGTGGTGGTGGTGGAGCGTGGCAATCCTGCAGGGCTTCGCCAAGCACCGCGGGAGAGGAGGAAGGAGAGATGCAGGGCTGCGCCATGGAGAGGTCCAAACTCCTATGTCTGCAGCCCCAAATACCTCAACTATATATAGGGGAGAAGGAGGAGGGTGTGCCCCCTCTAGGGTTCCCACCCCTAGAGGGGCGGCAGCCCTAGATGGGTTTGGGGGCGGCCAAGAGGGGAGGAGAGGGAGGCGCAGGGAGCATGGGCCTTAGGGCCCATCTGCCCTTAGGGTTTGCCCCCTTTTCTTCCCTTAGGCACCTTGGGCCTTGGTGGGGGTGCACCGGCCCACCTGGGCCGGTTCCCTCCCACACTTGGCCCATACAGCCCTCCGGAGCTGGTGGCCCCACTTGGTGGACCCCCGGGACCCTCCCGGTGGTCCCGGTACGTTACCGATAAAACGCGAAACTTTTGCGGTGACCAAAACAGGACTTCCCATATATAAATATTTACCTCCGGACCATTCCGGAGCTCCTCGTGACGTCCGGGATCTCATCCGGGACTCCGAACAACATTCGATAAACACATACAAACTTCCTTTATAACCCTAGCGTCATCGAACCTTAAGTGTGTAGACCCTACGGGTTCGGGAGACATGCAGACATGACCGAGACATTCTCCGGTCAATAACCAATAGCGGGATATGGATACCCATGTTGGCTCCCACATGCTCCATGATGATCTCATCGGATGAACCACGATGTCAAGGACTTAATCAATCCCGTATACGATTCCCTTTGTCTATCGGTACGATACTTGCCCGAGATTCGATCGTCGGTATCCCGATACCTTGTTCAATCTCGTTACCGGCAAGTCTCTTTACTCGTTCTGTAACACATCATCCCGTGATCAACTCCTTGATCACATTGTGCACATTATGATGATGTCCTACCGAGTGGGCCCAGAGATACCTCTCTGTCACACGGAGTGACAAATCCCAGTCTCGATTCGTGCCAACCCAACAGACACTTTTGGAGATACCCGTAGTGCACCTTTATAGCCACCCAGTTACGTTGTGACGTTTGGCACACCCAAAGTATTCCTACGGTATCCGGGAGTTGCACAATCTCATGGTCTAAGGAAATGATACTTGACATTAGAAAAGCTTTAGCGAACGAACTACACGATCTTTGTGCTAGGCTTAGGATTGGGTCTTGTCCATCACATCATTCTCCTAATGATGTGATCCCGTTATCAACGACATCCAATGTCCATGGTCAGGAAACCGTAACCATCTATTGATCAATGAGCTAGTCAACTAGAGGCTTACTAGGGACATGGTGTTGTCTATGTATCCACACATGTATCTGGGTTTCCTATCAATACAATTCTAGCATGGATAATAAAGATTATCATGAACAAGGAAATATAATAATAATCAATTTATTATTGCCTCTAGGGCATATTTCCAACAGTCTCCCACTTGCACTAGAGTCAATAATCCAGTTCACATCGATATGTGATTAACACTCAAGGTCACATCCCCATGTGACTAACACCCAAAGAGTTCTGGGTTTGATCATGTTATGCTTGTGAGAGATGTTATAGTCAACGGGTCAGAATCTTTCAGATCCGTGTGTACTTTGCAAATTTCTATGTCATCTTGTAGATGCAACTACTACGCTACATTTGGAGCTATTCCAAATAACTGTTCTACTATACGAATCCAGTTTTACTACTCAGAATAATCTGGATTAGTGTCAAAGTTTGCATCGGCGTAACCCTTTACGACGAACTCTTTTACCACCTCCATAATCGAGAAAATTCCTTAGTCCACTAGTTACTAAGGATAACTTTGACCGCTGTCTTGTGATCCATTCTTGGATCACTCTTGTACCCCTTGACTGACTCATGGCAAGGCACATTTCAGGTGCGGTACACAGCATAGCATACTGTAGAGCCTATGTCTTAAGCATAGGGGACGACCTTCGTCCTTTCTCTCTATTCTGCCATGGTCGAGCTTTAAGTCTTAACTTCATACCTTACAACTCAGGCAAGAACTCCTTCTTTGACTGATCCATCTTGAAAACCTTCAAGATCATGTCAAGGTATGTGCTCATTTGAAAGTACCATTAAGCGTTTTGATCTATCCTTATAGATCTTGATGCTCAATGTTCAAGTAGCTTAATCCAGGCTTTCCATTGAAAAACACTTTTCAAATAACTCTGCATGCTTTCCAGAAATTCTACATCATTTCCGATCAACAATATATACTCATCAGAAATTCCATAGTGCTCCCACTCACTTCTTTGGAAATACAAGTTTCTCATAAACTTTGTATACACCCAAAAACTTTGATCATCTCATCAAAGCATACATTCCAACTCCGAGATGCTTACTCCAGTCCTTAGAAGGATTGCTGGAGCTTTGCATACTTGTTAGCATCTTTCAGGATTGACAAAACCTTCCGGTTGTATCACAAACAACCTTTCCTCAAGAAAATCGTCGAGGAAACAATGTTTTGACATCCTATCTGCAAGATTTCATAAATAATGCAGTAATCGCTAATATAATTCCAACAGACTCTTAGCATCGCTACGAGTGAGAAAGTCTCATCGTAGTCAACTCCTTGAACTCGTCGGAAAACATCTTAACGACAAGTCGAGCTTTCTTAATGGTGATACTTACCATCATTGTCCGTCTTCCTTTTAAAATCCATATGTACCTAACAGCCTTACGACCATCAAGTTGTTCTGCCAAAGTCTACACTTTGTTTTCATACATGGATCCTCTCTCGGATTTTATGGCCTCGAGCCATTTATCGGAATCCGGGCCCACCATCGCTTCTCCATAGCTCGTAGGTTCATTGTTATCTAGCAACATGACTTCCAAGACAGGATTACGTACCACTCTGAAGTAGTACGCATCCTTGTCATCCTACGAGGTTTTGTAGTGACTTGATCTGAAGTTTTATGATCACTATCATAAGCTTCCACTTCAATTGGTGTAGGTGCCACGGGAACAACTCCCTGTGCCCTGCCACACACTAGTTGAAGAGACAATTCAATAACCTCATCAAGTCTCCACCATCCTCCCACTCAATTCTTTCGAGAGAAATTTTCCTCAAGAAAGGACCCGATTCTAGAAACAATCCCTTATTGCTTTCGGATCTGAGACAGGAGGTATACCCAACTGTTTTGGGTGTCCTATGAAGATGCATTTATCCGCTTTGGGTTCGAGCTTATCAGCCTGAAACTTTTCACATAAGCATCACAGCCCCAAACTTTTAAGAAATGACAGCTTAGGTTTCTCTAAACCATAGTTCATACGGTGTCATCTCATCGGAATTACGCGGTGCCCTATTTAAAGTGAATGTGGTTGTCTCTAATGCCTAACCCATAAACTACCGTGGTAATTCGATAAGAGACATCATGGTATGCATCATATCCAATAGGGTGCAGTTATGATGTTCGGACACACCATCACACTATGGTGTTCCAGGCTATATTAGTTGTGAAACAATTTCCACAATGTCTTAATTCTGTGCCAAACTCGTAATTAAGATATTCATCTCTATGATCATATCATAGATCTTTTATTCTCTTGTCACGGCGATCTTTCAACTTCACCCTGAAATTACTTGAACCCTTCAATAATTCAGACTCGTGATTCATCAAGTAAATATACTCAACATCTACTCAAATCATCTGTGAAGTAAGAACATAACGATATCCACTACACGCCTCAGCACTCATTGGACTGCACGCATCAAAATGTATTACTTCCAACAAGTTGCTTTCTAGTTCCATTTTACTGAAACCGAGGCTTTCAGTCATCTTGCCCATGTGGTATGATTCGCGTGTCTCAAGTGATTCAAAAATCAAGTGAGTCCAAACGGTCCATTTGCATGGAGCTTCTTCATGCGTTTTACACCGATATGACTTACGTGGCAGTGCCACAAGTAGGTGGTACTATCATTACTATCTTTTGGCATGAATATATGTATCACTACGATCGAGATTCAATAAACCATTCATTTTAGGTGCAAGACGATTGAAGGTATTATTCAAATAAACAAAGTAACCGTTATTCTCCTTAAATGAATAACCGTATTGCGATAGACATAATCCAGTCATGTCTATGCTCAACGCAAACACCTATCTCGATGGTAGAGGGAGCGTGCGATGCTTGATCACATCAAGCTTGGAAAAACTTCCAACACATATCGCCAGCTCACCTTTAGCTAGTCTCCGTTTACTCCGCAGTCTTTTATTTCGAGTTTACTAACACTTAGCAACCGAACTGGTATCTAATACCATGGTGCTACTAGGAGTACTAGTAAAGTACACATTAACACAATGTATATCCAATATACTTCTATCGACCTTGCCAGCCTTCTCATCTGCCAAGTATCTAGGGTAATTCTGCTCAAGTGGCTGTTCCTCTTATTACAGAAGCACTTAGTCTCGGGTTTGGGTTCAACCTTGGGTTTCTTCACTATGACAGCAGCTGATTTGCCGTTACATGAAGTATCCCTTCTTGCCCTTGCCCTTCTTGAAACTAGTGGTTTCACCAACCATCAACAATTGATGCTCCTTCTTGATTTTTACTTTTGTGGTGTCAAAAATCGTGAATATCTCAAGGATCATCATATATGTCCCTGATATATTATAGTTCATCACGAAGCTCTAGCAGCTTGGTGGTAATGACTTTGGAGAAACATCACTATCTCATCTGGAAGATCAACTCCCACTCGATTCAAATGATTGTTGTACTCAGACAATCTAAGCACAAGCTCAACAATTGAGCTTTTCTCCCTTAGTTTGCAGGCTAAGAAAATCGTCGGAGGTCTTATACCTCTTGACGTGGGCACGAGCCTGAAATCCCAATTTCAGCCCTCGAAACATCTCATATGTTTCGCGACGTTTCAAAACGTCTTCGGTGCCTCAACTCTAAACCGTTTAACTGAACTATCACGTAGTTATCAAAATGTGTATGTCAGATGTTCGCAACATCCACAAACGACGTTCGAGGTTCAGCACACTGAGCGGTGCATTAAGGACATAAGCCTTCTATGAAGCAATGAGGACAATCCTCAGTTTACGGACCTAGTCCGCATAATTGCTACTATCAACTTTCAACTAAATTTTCTCTAGGAACATAACTAAATAGAAGAACTGAAGCGCGAGCTACGACATAATTTGCGAAGACCTTTTTACTATGTTCAGGATAATTAAGTTCATCTTATGAACTCCCACTCAGATAGACATCCCTCTAGTCATCTAAGTGATTACATGATCTGAGTCAACTAGGCCATGTCCGATCATCACATGAGACAGACTAGTCAACATCGGTGAACATCTTCATGTTGATCGTATCTGCCATATGAATCATGCTCGACCTTTCGGTCTCTTGTGTTCCGAGGCCATGTCTGTACATGCTAGGCTCGTCAAGTCAACCTAAGTGTTTTGCGTGTGTAAATCTGGCTTACACCCGTTGTATGTGAACGCAAGAATCTATCACACCCGATCATCACGTGGTGCTTCGAAACGACAAATTTTCGCAACGGTGCACAGTTAGGGGGAACACTTTCTTGAAATTTTAATGAGGGATCATCTTATTTACTACTGTCGTTCTAAGCAAATAAGATGTATAAACATGATAAACATCACATGCAATCAAATAGTGACATGATATGGCCAATATCATATTGCTCCTTTTGATCTCCATCTTCGGGGCTCCATGATCATCATTGTCACCGGCATGACACCATGATCTCCATCATCGTGTCTTCATGAAGTTGTCTCGCCAACTATTACTTCTACTACTACAGCTAACGGTTAGCAATAAAGTAAAGTAATTACATGGCGTTGTTCAATGACACGCAGGTCATACAATAAATAAAGACAACTCCTATGGCTCCTGCCGGTTGTCATACTCATCGACATACAAGTCGTGATTCCTATTACAAGAACATGATCAATCTCATACATCACATATAATTCATCACATTCTTTTTGGCCATATCACATCACATAGCATACCCTGCAAAAACAAGTTAGACGTCCTCTAATCGTTGTTTGCATGTTTTACGTGGCTGCTATGGGTTTCTAGCAAGAACGTTTCTTACCTACGCAAAAACCACAACGTGATATGCCAATTGCTATTTACACTTCATAAGGACCCTTTTCATCGAATCCGATCTGACTAAAGTGGGAGAGACAGACACCCGCCAGCCACCTTATGCAACTAGTGCATGTTAGTCGGTGGAACCGGTCTCACGTAAGCGTACGTGTAAGGTTGGTCCGGGCCGCTTCATCCCACAATGCCGCCGAATCAATATTAGACTAGTAACGGTAAGCATATTGAACAAAATCAACGCCCACAACTACTTTGTGTTCTACTCGTGCATAGAATCTACGCAATAGACCTAGCTCATGATGCCACTGTTGGGGAACGTAGCAGAAATTCAAAATTTTCCTACGTGTCACCAAGATCTATCTATGGAGAGACCAGCAACGAGGGGAAGGAGAGTGCATCTATATACCCTTGTAGATCGCTAAGCGGAAGCGTTCAAGAGAACGGGGTTGATGGATTCGTACTCTTCGTGATCCAAATCACCGATGATCCTAGTGCCGAACGGACGGCACCTCCGTGTTCAACACACGTACAGTCCGATGACGTCTCCTACGCCTTGATCCAGCAAGGAGAGAAGGAGAGGTTGAGGAAGACTCCATCCAGCAGCAGCACAACGGCGTGGTGGTGGTGGAGGAGCGTGGCAATCCTGCAGGGCTTCGCCAAGCACCGCGGGAGAGGAGGAAGGAGAGATGCAGGGCTGCGCCATGGAGAGGTCCAAACTCGTATGTCTGCAGCCCCAAATACCTCAACTATATATAGGGGAGAAGGAGGAGGGTGCGCCCCCTCTAGGGTTCCCACCCCTAGAGGGGCGGCAGCCCTAGATGGGTTTGGGGCGGCCAAGAGGGGAGGAGAGGGAGGCGCAGGGAGCATGGGCCTTAGGGCCCATCTGCCCTTAGGGTTTGCCCCCTTTTCTTCCCTTAGGCACCTTGGGCCTTGGTGGGGGCGCACCAGCCCACCTGGGCTGGTTCCCTCCCACACTTGGCCCATATAGCCCTCCGGGGTTGGTGGCCCCACTTGGTGGACCCCCGGGACCCTCCCGGTGGTCCCGGTACGTTACCGATAAAACCCGAAACTTTTCCGGTGACCAAAACAGGACTTCCCATATATAAATCTTTACCTCCGGACCATTCCGGAGCTCCTCGTGACGTCCGGGATCTCATCCGGGACTCCGAACAACATTGGTAAACACATACAAACTTCTTTTATAACCCTAGCGTCATCGAACCTTAAGTGTGTAGACCCTATGGGTTCGGGAGACATGCAGACATGACCGAGACGTTCTCCGGTCAATAACCGACAGCGGGATCTGGATACCCATGTTGGCTCCCACATGCTCCACGATGATCTCATCGGATGAACCATGATGTCAAGGACTTAATCAATCCTGTATACAATTCCCTTTGTCTATCGGTACGATACTTGCCCGAGATTCGATCGTCGGTATCCCGATACCTTGTTCAATCTCGTTACCGACAAGTCTCTTTACTCGTTCTGTAACACATCATCCCGTGATCAACTCCTTGATCACATTGTGCACATTATGATGATGTCCTACCGAGTGGGCCCAGAGATACCTCTCCGTCACACGGAGTGACAAATCCCAGTCTCGATTCGTGCCAACCCAACAGACACTTTCGGAGATACCCGTAGTGCACCTTTATAGCCACCCAGTTACGTTGTGACGTTTGGCACACCCAAAGTATTCCTACGGTATCCGGGAGTTGCACAATCTCATGGTCTAAGGAAATGATACTTGACATTAGAAAAGCTTTAGCGAACGAACTACACGATCTTTGTGCTAGGCTTAGGATTGGGTCTTGTCCATCTCATCATTCTCCTAATGATGTGATCCCGTTATCAACGACATCCAATGTCCATGGTCAGGAAACCGTAACCATCTATTGATCAACGAGCTAGTCAACTAGAGGCTTACTAGGGACATGGTGTTGTCTATGTATCCACACATGTATCTGAGTTTCCTATCAATACAATTCTAGCATGGATAATAAACGATTATCATGAACAAGGAAATATAATAATAATCAATTTATTATTGCCTCTAGGGCATATTTCCAACACCAACATCATGGTGAAGTACTTGTCCATCGCTGCGTCACTGACCTCCAATAACTCCATGGCCATCTCTTAACTTCCAATCCATTCCCCGGGTTGTAAGTCAGCTGTGTAATTAGGCACCTTACGAGGCCCCTTAAAATCCTTTGGCAAGCGCTCATTACGCAGAGCCGACACCAAGCAAGGGACACCTCCAGTCCTCGTGGTCACACCTGCTTCAACAGAGGTCGTTGGATAAACCGGAAAAGCTTGGTGAACCGCCTGCTCAGCTGCCTGTTGAACCGCCCGCTCAGCCTCTTGGCGAATCCTCTCCTAGTCAGCCAAGTTAAGAGCTCCATCACGCACCGGGTCATGCATGCGCGGCTGGTTACGGTGTTGGGCGTTGCTTGACACGTCCGCTGAATCCATATGCCTGCTATAGCTTGGGCTCCGGCTTGGGTGAGGGGTTGAATGAATTCTGTCTCGACTATAAGAGTATGACTCCTGTTGTGCCAGAGCCGTCTGAAGAAGTTCTCTGACCCTTCGCGTTTCGATCACTGTCGGAGAGTTGCCTTCCATGATGAGAGCCGCCAAACGCACCGATGCAGCGATCAGATTCTCCAGAGGGCTAGGAAAATGACCCGGTGGTGTCGGTGTATAACGAGGCGGAACAGTATTCACACGAGGGGGTTCCATAGCCCGCGGCTGGCCCGGCGCCCCAACCCCAGGTGTTGTAATCCAGTTTGCCTCCGGCGGGTTACTGGGACCGGCTCCGGGTGTGTGGAAGAGGTTCCTAGGATCGTAAGTCAGGGGCAGAAGTGATTGAGTCTTCTGGTGCCTCCTCCTCATGACCTTGTTTGATGCGTTCAGATTCATCGAGAGCTGAAAAGCCTCTGATTGAAGCTGCTAAGCCCGAGCGTCCAAAGCCGCCCGCTCTGCAGCCATCCTGACGTCCTCCGCTGCCAAGTTTTCCTTGGCTTGAGATACCTCCCCACGTAACCGTGCCACCTCCGCATCATGCTGAGCTTTATCTGCCGGTTCAACCACGGCAGTTAACAGGGCCGTCATCCTATCCATGAGATCCATCAGTACCTGAGCCGATGGGCACGCGGGGTCTCCTGACCCGGCCGCTGCCATCCCGATGGTTATTGCTGTCGCAGCCGTAGTGTTTTGAGCGGTCTGCGTACCAGTCATGAAGATCCCCGCTCTGTTCGGCGGCTCAAAGGGGTCCGGAATATTGCTGCCATCGAAACAACCCCCAAGCCCGCCATCTTGTAGTCGATACAATGAATCCGTCTCGCCTGTGGATGACTCACCGCCAGAATAGATGGCCGTCTCACCGCCATCCACGGACCCTTCAGAGAACTCCCCTCCATGGATGCAACGCACGAGGGCACGCTTCACGGCGGACTGAGTCCGGGCGGGTCTCGCACGCTGAGCCGTCTCGATGAGATCGGTGCAGATGTCCGGCTCAGGGCCCGGCTCGCCGATCCAGCCGATGAAGACGTGGATTCCTCCGAAGGGGACCTGGTACCCGTACTCAATTGAGCCGGCGTCGGGGCCCTAGCCTGCGTCGTCAATGTAGAGCTTGCCGCGACGACTCTTGGTCATCCGGCCCACAGCGTATCCCTTGAGCACTTCAAAGCTGCCCTTCATGAACTCAAATCCACCGTGCGTTGGCCCCATGATGGGTGCCAAATGTCGTGGAATTGTCACGGCATATGTCCTAGTGAAAGGACTTAGTTGTGGAGCCATCGCAACTAGGAAGCTTAAAGGGGTTAATCGAGACAAAGGACACGAGAAGTTTATACTGGTTTGGCCCCTTGCGGTGAAGGTAAACCTAGTCTAGTTGATGTGGTATTGCTAGGTTTCGATGACCAAGGAGTGAAATACGCTAGCTTGGCTCTCGATCTGTTGTTTCTTGCCCTAAGCCGTCGTCGGGCCGTCTCCTTATATACACGGGTTGACGCCCTGCGGCCTATAGAGTCTCGACCGGCTCATACAACGTCTCCAGCTCGGTGACAAATTTTACATGCCTTATCTTACAAGTCTTATTCATACATGGCGGTTTACACTTACGGGCCTTAAGCTGCCTCTGGGCTTGGGCCTACTACAAGCTTTACCATAAACCGTCACCTTGTATACTCTTCGGGCTTCCTTTCAAGTAACCCGCCATTGGGATTGACCCGGCCCCTCCTGGGCGGGTCATACCTGGTAGTCATTTGCCCAACACCTGGCCTTCTTTGCAGCTTCATGATCATACTTCTTTTTCCAAGAGTCAGAATTAGCTTGAAAAGGTCATCAGAGGTTGAAGTAATAAGTATTTGAATAATGAGATAAAGGTAAGTAAATTCGGAGACGCACATCCGATGGCGGGTTAAGCTTGCAAAAAGGGTCCAGACCCACTTTAATGATATCTTCTGGATCTTCATTCAGAAGGGAATTAACCATTTCGTTAACCGCCTCGTCAGTTAATGGCGCAGAGCTGTGGCGCAGTGGATCTTTTACACCACCAGTGTAAGTGCACATTAAGCCGGTGTGGCGACTCAGGGGTATGATCCGCCAAGAAACCCAGCACCTGACCAAATCAATGACAGTTAACCCGTTTCCTAGCAGAGCTTTAACCTTTCCAATGGTAGGAGCAATTTTTGCCCATTCGGCAGTGGTAAGTTTTTCAGGAAGATTGTGCTTTGGGTCCAGGCACTCGACATGGTAACTCGACAGTGGATTCTCGTCGGCCGAAGAGGTATATTTGCAGTAAAACCACGTCTGATTCCAATCCTTGGGGTGACTCGGCAGACAAGCATAAGGGAAGATGGCATATCTTCTGCGTTGAATCGAGATTCCACCCAAGTTCCAAGCTAGGCCCGTTCGTGAACTCATTTTGGCGGCTCAAGTAAAAATATTCTCTAAAGAGATCGATGCTAGGCTCCTCTTGAAGGTATACTTCACAGAAGACTTGGAAATTGTAGGTATTTGACACATAATTGGGTCCGATGTCTTGTGGATGAAGTTGGAAGAAGTGCAGAACATCTAGGAAAAACTTAGATCCGGGTGGTGAAAAGCCCCGGTTCATGTGATCATTGAATACAATGACTTCTCCATCTTTCGGTTCAGGTCTTTCTTCGCCAGGTTTAGGGGCATGATAATGCATAACACTCTTTCTGGGCAAGTACCCAATTTTGACAAAATCTTTGAGTGAGCCCTCGGTGATGACAGAGGGAACCCAATTGCATGTATAGACTGTTTTTGGCGGCATTGTGAAGAGAGAAAGCCTAAAGGAAGGAAATTTTTTGACGGTTTAAATAAGTTGGGAAAATCACAAGTTTACAGTTACAATATATACTCAGAATGGCGGCTTAAGTGAGGACTAATGATATATGAGTAGTTGTAAGCCGGACATGTAAGCCGCCATGACACATACGGGTATACAAGATTTGACAAAAGCAAAATTTGACTAAGTGTTGGGACAAACAGGTTTCACAGATTGAAGCTATAAGTTTGGATCTACAGCTATTCAGAAAAAAGGAAATAAAAGCTAAACCTAAGATGGCGGTAGCAGAAAAATGGGAGTGTTCAGATGAGATCTATTGCAATGAGGATATAGTTTGATATCAAAAAATAAGTGCTAAAACTGTTACCGCGAAAGATATATGCTATTTTCAGATTAAAACTATGTGATCTAGGATGGAGAAAGGGAAGAACGGTGATGAACACGATGAACGGAGAAACCCTAACACAGATCTATAAAGAGAAAAGGCAGACACTTACTGACGATGGTTGACAGTAGAGGAGCGCCGCCGTGTTCTGGTCCGTTCGGGGTGATGCAGTGGCCGGAGTTGACGAAGGAGAAAAAGGTCAACGATAGAGCTAGGGTGCACTCGAACATCGCAAGGAGGAAGAAGAAGGAGAGAAGGCAAAGGGGGGAATGTAAAGTGAATCCGCGGCCCTATTTATAAGGCTGAAAGGATAAGTGGCATGCGCGGGAATCGAGGAGACAGGAAAATGGATATGTGGCGGCGCGGGCGCCTCGATTTTCGAAGGGTCGGTAAAGAAGAAGATTTAATTAAGATTTGGGCAGTGTGTAGTATTAATTATAGGTGATGTCACGGGGGTTATCGCAATTTTCAGAAATGACGTCATGGCGGGTTACAATATTTCACAAGTAGATGAAGGAGGTTTTTCCTAAGTGATGAAGATTGACATGAACAAGTTCAAATCAACCTCGGGCCTAATGTTGGGGACATAACTATTGGGTATGACCCTCCCAGGAGGGGCCGGGTTATCCCAATGGCGGTTCATCAAGATGAAGCCCATGAGTATGTGAAGGTGGCGGTTCATGAAGTAGGCCTATTAAGGGGCCCAAACCGAGAGGCGGCTTATCTGTAACTTTTATTATAAGGCATGTAAGATAAGTCACCGAGCCGGACATGTTTGTATGAGCTGGCCAGGACTCTATAGGCCGCAGGGCGTCAACCCATGTATATAAGGGGATGACCCGGCAGTGGCTTAGGGCAAGAAACAACAAATCAAAAGCCAGGCAAAGCATATTCTCTCCTTGGTAATTGAAACCCTAGCAATACCACCTCAAACTGGAGTAGGCTTTTACCTTCACCGCAAGGGGCCGAACCAGTATAAAATCCTCGCATTCTTTGTCCCGTTTTAACCCCTTTAAGCTAACCTCGCCGCAATAGCTCCACAACTAGGTCCTTCCATGAGGACATCTGCCGTGACACTTCCACGATAAAGATCCGTATGTATTTTGCAAATCTCTATGTCTCCCTCCTTGACTTGATCACGGATGGAATTGAAGCGTCCCTTGATGTGCTTTGTTCTCTTGTGAAATCTAGATTCCTTTGCCAAGGCAACTGCACCAGTATTGTCACAAAAGATTTTCATTAGACCCGATGCACTAGGTATGACACCTAGATCGGATATGAACTCCTTCATCCAGACTCCTTCATTTGCTGCTTCTGAAGCAACTATGTACTCCACTTCACATGTAGATCCCGCCACGATGCTCTATTTGGAACTGCACCAACTTACAGCTCCTCCATTCAATATAAATACGTATCCGGTTTATGACTTCGAGTCATCCGGATCAGTGTCAAAGCTTGCATCGACATAACCATTTACGACTAGCTCTTTATCACCTCCATAAAAAAGAAACATATCCTTAGTTCTTTTTAGGTATTTCAGGATGTTCTTGACCGCTGTCCAGTGATCCACTCCCGGATTACTTTGGTACCTCTCTATTAAACTAATAGCAAGGCACACACCAGGTCTGGTACACAACATTGCATACATGATAGAACCTATGGCTGAAGCATAGGGAATGCCTTTCATTTTCTCTCTACCTTCTGAAGTGGTCGGGCATTGAGTCTGTCTCAACTTCACACCTTGTAACACAGGCAAGAACCCTTTCTCTGCTTGATCCATTTTGAACTTCTTCAAAACTTTATCAAGGTATGTGCTTTGTGAAAGTCCAATTAAGCGTATTGATCTATCTCTATAGATCTTGATGCCTAATATATAAGCAGCTTCACCGAGGTCTTTCATTGAAAAAATCTTACTCAAGTATCCTTTTATGCTATCCAGAAATTCAGTATCATTTCCGATCAACAATATGTCATCCACATATAATATCAGAAATGCTACAGAGCTCCCACTCACTTTCTTGTAAATACATGCTTCTCCAAAAGTCTGTATAAAACCATATGCTTTGATCACACTATCAAAGCGTATATTCCAACTCTGACATGCTTGCACCAGTCCATAAATGGATCGCTGGAGCTTGCACACTTTGTTAGCACCTTTTGGATCGACAAAACCTTTTGATTGCTAACATGATTCGGACAGACTTAAGCATCACTACGGGTGAGAAGGTCTCATCGTAGTCAACTCCTTGAACTTGTCGAAAACCTTTCGCAACAAGTCGAGCTTTGTAGACAGTAACATTATCGTCAGCGTCCGTCTTCCTCTTGAAGATCAATTTATTCTCTATGGCTTGTCGATCATCGGGCAAGTCAACCAAAGTCCATACTTTGTTCTCATACATGGATCCCATCTCAGATTTCATGGCCTCAAGCTATTTTGCAAAATCTGGGCTCATCATCACTTCCTCATAGTTCATAGGTTCGTCATGGTCAAGTAACATGACCTCCAGAACAGGATTATCGTACCACTCTGATGCGGATCTTACTTTGGTTGACCTATGAGGTTCGGTAGTAACTTGATCAGAAGTTTCATGATCATCATCATTAGCTTCCTCACAAATTGGTGTATGAATCACTGGAACTGATTTCTGTGATGAACTACTTTCCAATAAGGGAGCAGGTACAATTACCTCATCAAGTTCTACTTTCCTCCCACTCACTTCTTTCGAGAGGAACTCCTTCTCTTGAAAGGATCCATTCTTAGCAATGAATATCTTTCCTTCGAATCTGTGATAGAAGGTGTACCCAACAGTCTCCTTTGGGTATCCTATGAAAACACATTTCTTCGATTTGGGTTAGAGCTTATCAGGTTGAAGGTTTTTCACATAAGCATCGCAGCCCCAAACTTTAAGAAACGACAACTTTGGTTTCTTGCCAAACCACAGTTCATATGGTGTCGTCTCCATGGATTTAGATGATGCCCTATTTAACGTGAATGCAGCCATCTCTAAAGCATAACCCCAAAATGATAGCGATAAATCTGTAAGAGACATAATAGATCACACCATATCTAATAAAGTATGATTACGACGTTCGGACACACCATTACGTTGTGGTGTTCTATGTGGCGTGAGTTGTGAAACTATTCCACATTGTTTCAAATGAAGACCAAACTCGTAACTCAAATATTCACATCCACGATTAGATCGTAGAAACTTATTTTCTTGTTTCAATGATTTTCCACTTCATTCTGAAATTCTTTGAACTTTTCAAATGTTTCGGACTTATGTTTCATCAAGTAGATATACCCATATCTGCTCAAATCATCTGTGAAGGTTAGAAAATAACAATACCCGCCGCGAGCCTCAACACTCATCGGACCACATACATCAGTATGTACTATTTCCAATAAGTCTGATGCTCGCTCCATTGTTCCGGAGAACGGAGTCTTAGTCATCTTGCCCATGAGGCATGGTTCGCAAACATCAAGTGATTCCAAAAGCCCATCAACATGGAGTTTCTTCATGCGCTTTACACCAATATGACCTAAACGACAGTGCCACAAATAAGTTGCACTATAATTATTAAACTTATATCTTTTTGGCTTCAATACTATGAATATGTGTATCACTACTATCGATATTCAACAAAAATAGACCACTCATCAAGGGTGCATGACCATAAAAGATATTACTCATATAACTAGAACAACCATTATTCTCTAATTTAAATGAATAACCGTCTCGCATCAAACAAGGTCCGAATATAATGTTCATGCTTAACGTTGGCACCAAATAACAATTATTTAGGTCTAAAACTAATCCCGAAGGTAGATGTAGAGGTAGTGTGTCGACGGCGATCACATCGACTTTGGAACCATTTCCCACGCGCATCGTCACCTCGTCCTTAGCCAATCTTTGCTTAATCTGTAGCCCCTGTTTCGAGTTGCAAACATGAGCAACAGAACCAGTATCAAATACCCGGGCGTTACTACGAGCATTAGTAAGGTACACATCAATAACATGTATATGAAATATACCTTTCACTTTGCCATCCTTATTATCCGCCAAATACTTGGGGTAGTTTCGCTTCCAGTGACCAGTCCCTTTGCAGTAGAAGCACTCAGTCTCAGGCTTAGGTCCAGACTTTGGCTTCTTCACTTGAGCAGCAATTTGCTTGCCGTTCTTCTTGAAGTTCCCCTTCTTCCCTTTGCCCTTTTTCTTGAAACTAGTGGTCTTGTTAACCATCAACACTTGATGCTCCTTCTTGATTCCTACCTCCGCAACCTTTAGCATTGCGAAGAGCTCGGGAATTGTCTTATCCATCCCTTGCATAGTATAGTTCATCACGAAGCTTTTATAGCTTGGTGGCAGTGATTGAAGAACTCTGTCAATGACACTATCTGTTGGGGAACGTAGTAATTTCGAAAAAATTTCCTACGCACACGCAAGATCATGGTGATGCATAGCAACGAGAGGGGAGAGTGTTGTCTACGTACCAACGCAGACCGACTGCGGAAGCGATCACACAACGTAGAGGAAGTAGTCGTACGTCTTCTTCCCGATCCGACCGATCCAAGCACCGTTACTCCGGCACCTCCGAGTTCTTAGCACACGTTCATCTCGATGACGATCCTCGGGCTCCGATCCAGCAAAGCGTCGAGGAAGAGTTCCGTCATCACGACGGCGTGGTGACGATCTTGATGTACTACCGACGCAGGGCTTCGCCTAAGCTCTACAACGATATGACCGAGGTGGAATTTGGTGGCAGGGGGCACCGCACACGGCTAAGGAACGATCTCAAGGATCAACTTCTCTTGGGGTGCCCCCTGCCCCCGTATATAAAGGTTGGAGGAGGGGAGCCGGCCGGCCAAGGGAGAGGAGGCGCAGGGGAGTCCTACTCCCACCGGGAGTAGGACTCCTCCCCCCAATCCTAATCCTATTAGGACTCCCGGGGGGAAAAGGAGAGAGAAGGGGGGCCGGCCCCTATCCTAGTCCTACTAGGACTTTGGGAAGGGGGGCGCCGGCCAGCTTGTGGGCTTTCCCTTTTTCTCCTTTTCCACTAAGGCCCAATAGGCCCATTAGTCTCCCGGGGGGTTCCGGTAACCCTCCCGGTATTCCGGTAAAATTCCGATTTCACCCGGAACACTTCCGATGTCCAAACATAGGCTTCCAATATATCAATCTTTACGTCTCGACCATTTCGAGACTCCTCGTCATGTCCGTGATCTCATCCGGGACTCCGAACAACCTTCGGTACATCAAAATGCATAAACTCATAATAACTGTCATCGTAACGTTAAGCGTGCGGACCCTACGGTTCGAGAACAATGTAGACATGACCGAGACACGTCTCCGGTCAATAACCAATAGCGGGACCTGGATGCCCATATTGGCTCCTACATATTCTATGAAGATCTTTATCGGTCAGACCGCATAACAACATACGTCGTTCCCTTTGTCATCGGTATGTTACTTGCCCGAGATTCGATCGTCGGTATCCAATACCTAGTTCAATCTCGTTACTGGCAAGTCTCTTTACTCGTTCCGTAATACATCATCTCACAACTAACATATTAGTTGCAGTGCTTGCAAGGCTTATGTGATGTGCATTACCGAGAGGGCCCAGAGATACCTCTCCGACACTCGGAGTGACAAACCCTAATCTCGAAATACGCCAACCCAACATCTACCATTGGAGACACCTGTAGTACTCCTTTATAATCACCCAGTTACGTTGTGACGTTTGGTAGTACCCAAAGTGTTCCTCCGGTAAACGGGAGTTGCATAATCTCATAGTTATAGGAACATGTATAAGTCATGAAGAAAGCAATAGTAACATACTAAACGATCGGGTGCTAAGCTAATGGAATGGGTCATGTCAATCAGATCATTCAACTAATGATGTGACCTCGTTAATCAAATAACAACTCTTTGTTCATGGTTAGGAAACATAACCATCTTTGATTAACGAGCTAGTCAAGTAGAGGCATACTAGTGACACTCTGTTGGTCTATGTATTCACACATGTATTATGTTTCCAGTTAATACAATTCTAGCATGAATAATAAACATTTATCATGATATAAGGAAATAAATAATAACTTTATTATTGCCTCTAGGGCATATTTCCTTCAGTCTCCCACTTGCACTAGAGTCAATAATCTAGTTCACATCGCCATGTGATTTAGCAGCAATGGTTCACATCACCATGTGATTAACACCCATAGTTCACATCGTCATGTGACCAACACTCAAAAGGGTTTACTAGAGTCAGTAATCTAGTTCACATATCTATGTGATTAACACCCAAAGAGTATTAAGGTGTGATCATGTTTTGCTTGTGAGATAATTTTAGTCAACGGGTCTGTCACTTTCAGATCCGTAAGTATTTTGCAAGTTCTATGTCTACAATGCTCTACACGGAGCTACTCTAGCTAATTGCTCCCACTTTCAATATGTATCCAGATTTAGAATCATCTGGATCAGTGTCAAAAACTGGCATCGACGTAACCCTTTACGACGAACCTTTTTGTCACATCCATAATCAAGAAACATTTCCTTATTTCACTAAGGATAATTCTGACCGCTGTCCAGTGATCTACTCCTAGATCACTATTGTACTCCCTTGCCAAATCAGTGCAGGGTATACAATAGATCTGGTACACAGCATGGCATACTTTATAGAACCTATGAATGAGGCATAGGGAATGACTCTCATTCTCTTTCTATCTTCTGCCGTGGTCGGGCTTTGAGTCTTTACTCAACTTCACACCTTGTAACACAGGCAAGAAACTTTTTCTTTGACTGTTCCATTTTGAACTACTTCAAAATCTTGTCAAGGTATGTACTTATTGAAAAACTTATCAAGCGTCTTGATCTATTTTTATAGATCTTGAAGCTCAATATGTAAGCAGCTTTACCGAAGTCTTTCTTTGAAAAACTCTTTTCAAACACTCCTTTTATGCTTTACAGAATAATTCTACATTATTTCTGATCAACAATATGTCATTCACATATACTTATCAGAAATGCTGTAGTGCTCCCACTCACTTTCTCGTAAATACAGGCTTCACCGCAAGTCTGTATAAAACTATATGCTTTGATCAACTCATCAAAGCGTATATTCCAACTCCGAGATGCTTGCACCAGTCCACAGATGGATCGCTGGAGCTTGCACATTTTGTTAGCACCTTTTGGATTGACAAAACCTTCTGGTTGCATCATATACAACTCTTCTTTAATAAATCCATTAAGGAATGCAGTTTTGTTTATCCGTTTGCCAGATTTCATAAAATGCGGCAATTACTAACATGATTCGGACAGACTTAAGCATAGATACGAGTGAGAAAATCTCATCGTAGTCAACACCTTGAACTTGTCGAAAACCTTTTGCGACAATTCTAGCTTTGTAGATAGTAACACTACTATTAGCGTCCGTCTTCCTCTTGAAGATCCATTTATTTTCTATGGCTTGCCGATCATCGGGCAAGTCAACTAAAGTCCATACTTTGTTCTCATACATGGATCATATCTCAGATTTCATGGCTTCAAGCCACTTTGCGGAATCTGGGCTCACCATTGCTTCTTCATAGTTCGTAGGTTCATCATGATCTAGTAGCATGATTTCCAGAACTGGATTACCGTACCACTCTGGCGCGGATCTTGCTCTGGTTGATCTACGAGGTTCAGTAGTGTCTTGTTCTGAAGTTTCATGATCATCATCATTAGCTTCCTCACTAACTGGTGTAGGTGTCACAGAAACATTTTTCTGTGATCTATTACTTTCCAATAAGGGAGCAGGTATAGTTACCTCGTCAAGTTCTACTTTCCTCCCACTCACTTCTTTCGAGAGAAACTCCTTCTCCAGAAAGTTTCCGAATTTAGCAACAAAAGTCTTGCCTTCGGATCTATGATAGAAGGTGTATCCAATAGTTTCCTTTGGATATCTTATGAAGATGCACTTCTCCGATTTGAGTTTTGAGCTTATCAGGATGAAACTTTTTCATATAATCATCGCAACCCCAAACTTTAAGAAACGACAACTTTGGTTTCTTGCCAAACCATAGTTCACACGGTGTCGTCTCAACGGATTTAGATGGTGCCCTATTTAACGTGAATGTAGTTGTCTCTAATGCATAACCCCAAAACGATAGTGGTAGATCGGTAAGATACATCATAGATTGCACTATATCCAATAAAGTACGGTTATGACGTTCGGACACACCATTATGCTGTGGTGTTCCATGTGGCATGAATTTGTGAAACTATTCCACATTGTTTTAATTGAAGACCAAACTCGTAACTCAAATATTTTACCTCTGCGATCATATCGTAGAAACTTTTATTTTCTTGTCACGATGATTTTCCACTTCACTCTGAAATTCTTTGAACTTTTCAAATGTTTCAGACTTATGTTTCATCAAGTAGATATACTCATATCTGCTCAAATCATTTGTGAAGATCAGAAAATAATGATATCTGTCGCGAGCCTCAATATTCATCGGACCACATACATCAGTATGTATGATTTCCAACAAATCTTTTCTCGCTCCATTGTTTCGGAAAACGGCGTTTTAGTCATCTTGCCCAAAAGGCATGGTTCGCAAGCATCAAGTGATTCATAATCAAGTGATTCCGAAAGCCCATCAGCATGGAGTTTCTTCATGCGCTTTATACCAATATGACCTAAACAGCAGTGCCACAAATAAGTTGCACTATCATTATTAACTTTGCATCTTTTGGTTTCAATATTATGAATATGTGTATTGTTAAGATCGAGATCCAATGGAATATTTTCATTGGGTGTGAAACCATATTAGGTTTTATTCATGTAAACAGAACAACAATTTATTCTCTTACTTAAATGAATAACCATATTACAATAAACATGATCAAATCATATTCATGTTCAACGCAAACACCAAATAACACTTATTTAGGTTCAACACTAATCCCGAAATTATAGGGAGTGTGCGATGATGATCACATCAATCTTGGAACCACTTCCAACACACATCGTCACTTCACCCTTAACTAGTCTCTGTTTATTCTGCAACTCCCGTTTCGAGTTACTACTCTTAGCAACTGAACTAGCATCAAATACTAAGGGGTTGCTATAAACACTAGTAAAGTACACATCAATAACATGTATATCAAATATACTTATGTTCACTTTGCCATCCTTCTTATCCGCCAATCACTTGGGGTAGTTCCGCTTCCAGTGACCAGTCCCTTTGCAGTAGAAGCACTTAGTCTCAGGCTTAGGTCCAGACTTGGGCTTCTTCACTTGAGTAGCAACTTGCTTGCCGTTCTTCTTGAAGTTCCCCTTCTTCCCTTTGCCCTTTTCTTGAAACTAGTGGTCTTGTCTACCATCAACACTTGATGTTTTTCTTGATTTCTACCTTCATCGATTTCATCATCATGAAAAGCTCGGGAGTCGTTTTCGTCATCCCTTGCATACTATAGTTCATCACGAAGTTCTACTAACTTGGTCATGGTGACTAGAGAATTCTGTCAATCACTATCTTATCTGGAAGATTAACTCCCACTTGATTCAAGCGATTGTAGTACCCAGACAATCTGAGCACATGCTCACTAGTTGAGCGATTCTCCTCCATCTTTTAGCTATAGAACTTGCTGGAGACTTCATGTCTCTCAACTCGGGTATTTGCTTGAAATATTAACTTCAACTCCTGGAACATCTCATATGGTCCATGACGTTCAAAACGTCTTTGAAGTCCCGATTCTAAGCCGTTAAGCATGGTGCACTAAACTATCAAGTAGTCATTATATTGAGCTAGCCAAACGTTCATAACGTCTGCATCTGCTCCTGCAATAGGTCTGTCACCTAGCGGTGCATCAAGGACATAATTCTTCTGTGCAGCAATGAGGATAAACCTCAGATCACGGGTCCAATCCGCATCATTGCTACTAACATCTTTCAACACAATTTTCTCTAGGAACATATCAAAATAAACACAGGGAAGCAACAACGCGAGCAATTGATCTACAACATGATTTGCAAAATACTACCAGGACTAAGTTCATGATAAATTTAAGTTCAATTTAATCATATTACTTAAGAACTCCCACTTAGATAGACATCCCTCTAATCCTCTAAGTGATCACGTGATCCAAATCAACTAAACCATAACCGATCATCACGTGAGATGGAGTAGTTTTCAATGGTGAACATCGTCATGTTGATCATATCTACTATATGATTCACGCTCGACCTTTCGGTCTCTGTGTTCCGAGGCCATATCTGCATATGCTAGGCTCGTCAAGTATAACCTGAGTATTCTGCGTGTGCAAAACTGGCTTGCACCCATTGTAGATGGACGTAGAGCTTATCACACCCGATCATCACGTGGTGTCTGGGCACGACGAACTTTGGCAACGGTGCATACTCAGGGAGAACACTTCTTGATAATTTAGTGAGAGATCATCTTATAATGCTACCGTCAATCAAAGCAAGATAAGATGCATAAAAGGATAAACATCACATGCAATCAATATAAGTGATATGATATGGCCATCATCATCTTGTGCTTGTGATCTCCATCTCCGAAGCACCGTCATGATCACCATCGTCACCGGCGCGCCACCTTGATCTCCATTGTAGCAACGTTGTCGTCTCGCCAATCTTATGCTTCCACGACTATCACTACCGCTTAGTAATAAAGTAAAGCATTACATCGCGATTGCATTGCATACAATAAAGCGACAACCATATGGCTCCTGCAAGTTGCCGATAACTCGGTTACAAAACATGATCATCTCATACAATAAAATCAGCATCATGCCTTGACCATATCACATCACAACATACCCTGCAAAAACAAGTTAGACGTCCTCTACTTTGTTGTTGCAAGTTTTACGTGGCTGCTACGGGCTTAAGTAAGAACTCATCTCACCTACGCATCAAAACCACAACGATAGTTCGTCAAATAGACTCCGTTTTAACCTTCTCAAGGACCGGGCGTAGTCACACTTGGTTCAACTAAAGTTGGAGAGACAGTCTTCCGCAAGCCATCTATGTGCAAAGCACGTCGAGGGAACCGGTCTCGCGTAAGAGTACGCGTAAGGTTGGTCCGGATCGTCTCAACCAACAATACCGCCGAACCAAAGTATGACATGCTGGTAGGCAGTATGACTTGTATCGCCCACAACTCACTTGTGTTCTACTCGTGCAAATAACATCAAACCATAAAACCTAGGCTCGGATGCCACTGTTGGGGAACGTAGTAATTTCGAAAAAAATTCCTACGCACACGCAAGATCATGGTGATGCATAGCAACGAGAGGGGAGAGTGTTGTTTACGTACCAACGCAGACCGACTGCGGAAGCGATCACACAACGTAGAGGAAGTAGTCGTACGTCTTCTTCCCGATCCGACCGATCCAAGCACCGTTACTCCGGCACCTCCGAGTTCTTAGCACACGTTCAGCTCGATGATGATCCTCGGGCTCCGATCCAGCAAAGCGTCGAGGAAGAGTTCCGTCAGCACGACGGCGTGGTGACGATCTTGATGTACTACCGACGTAGGGCTTCGCCTAAGCTCTACAACGATATGACCGAGGTGGAATTTGGTGGCAGGGGGCACCGCACACGGCTAAGGAACGATCTCAAGGATCAACTTCTCTTGGGGTGCCCCCTGCCCCCGTATATAAAGGTTGGAGGAGGGGAGCCGGCCGGCCAAGGGAGAGGAGGCGCAGGGGAGTCCTACTCCCACCGGGAGTAGGACTCCTCCCCCCAATCCTAATCCTATTAGGACTCCCGGGGGGAAAAGGAGAGAGAAGGGGGGCCGGCCCCTATCCTAGTCCTACTAGGACTTTGGGAAGGGGGCGCCGGCCAGCTTGTGGGCTTTCCCTTTTTCTCCTTTTCCACTAAGGCCCAATAGGCCCATTAGTCTCCCGGGGGGTTCCGGTAACCCTCCCGGTATTCCGGTAAAATCCCGATTTCACCCGGAACACTTCCGATGTCCAAACATAGGCTTCCAATATATCAATCTTTACGTCTCGGCCATTTCGAGACTCCTCGTCATGTCCGTGATCTCATCCGGGACTCCGAACAACCTTCAGTACATCAAAATGCATAAACTCATAATAACTGTCATCGTAACGTTAAGCGTGCGGACCCTACGGTTCGAGAACAATGTAGACATGACCGAGACACGTCTCCGGTCAATAACCAATAGCGGGACCTGGATGCCCATATTGGCTCCTACATATTCTAAGAAGATCTTTATCGGTCAGACCGCATAACAACATACGCCGTTCCCTTTGTCATCGGTATGTTACTTGCCCGAGATTCGATCGTCGGTATCCAATACCTAGTTCAATCTCGTTACTGGCAAGTCTCTTTACTCGTTCCGTAATACATCATCTCACAACTAACATATTAGTTGCAGTGCTTGCAAGGCTTATGTGATGTGCATTACCGAGAGGGCCCAGAGATACCTCTCCGACACTCGGAGTGACAAACCCTAATCTCGAAATACGCCAACCCAACATCTACCATTGGAGACACCTGTAGTACTCCTTTATAATCACCCAGTTACGTTGTGACGTTTGGTAGTACCCAAAGTGTTCCTCCGGTAAACGGGAGTTGCATAATCTCATAGTTATAGGAACATGTATAAGTCATGAAGAAAGCAATAGCAACATACTAAACGATCGGGTGCTAAGCTAATGGAATGGGTCATGTCAATCAGATCATTCAACTAATGATGTGACCTTGTTAATCAAATAACAACTCTTTGTTCATGGTTAGGAAACATAACCATCTTTGATTAACGAGCTAGTCAAGTAGAGGCATACTAGTGACACTCTGTTGGTCTATGTATTCACACATGTATTATGTTTCCGGTTAATACAATTCTAGCATGAATAATAAACATTTATCATGATATAAGGAAATAAATAATAACTTTATTATTGCCTCTAGGGCATATTTCCTTCACTATCAACAGGAAGATTAACTCCCAATTGAGTCAAGTGATTGTGGTACCCAGACATTCTGAGTATATGTTCACTGACAGAACTATTCTCCTCCATTTTGCAGTTGTAGAACTTATTGGAGACTTCATATCTCTCAATCCGGGCATTTGCTTGAAATATTAACTTCAACTCGTGGAACATCTCGTATGCTCCAAGACGTTCAAACTGTCGTTGAAGTCCCGGTTCTAAGCCGTAAAGCATGGCACACTTAACTATTGAGTAGTCATCAGCTTTGCTCTGCCAGGCGTTCATAACGTCCGGCGTTGCTCCTACAGCAGGTTTGGCACTCAGCGGTGCTTCCATGACGTAATTGTTTAATGCAGCAATGAGGATAATCCTCAAGTTACGGACCCAGTCTATGTAGTTGCTACCATCATCTTTCAACTTAGCTTTCTCTAGGAACACATTAAAATTCAAAGGAACAGTAGCACGGGCCATTGATCTACAACAACATAGACATGCAAAATACTATCAGGTACTAAGTTCTTGATAAATTAAAGTTCAATTAATCATATTACTTAAGAACTCCCACTTAGATAGACATCCATCTAATCATCTAAGTGATCACGTGATCCATATCAACTAAACCATGTCCGATCATCACGTGAGATGGAGTAGTTTTCAATGATGAACATCACTATGTTGATCATATCTACTATATGGTTCACACTCGATCTTTCGGTCTCAGTGTTCCGAGGCTGTATCTGCATATGCTAGGCTCGTCAAGTTTAACCCAAGTATTCTGCGTGTGCAAAACTGGCTTGCACCTGTTGTATGTGAACGTAGAGCTTATCACACCTAATCATCACATGGTGTCTCGGAACGACAAACTGTAGCAACGGTGCATACTCAGGGAGAACACTTGTACCTTGAAATTTAGTGAGAGATCATCTTATAATGCTACCGCCGTACTAAGCAAAATAAGATGCATAAAAGATAAACATCACATGAAATCAAAATAAGTGATATGATATGGCCATCATCATCTTGTGCCTTTGATCTCCATCTCCAAAGCACTGTCATGATCACCATCGTCACCGGCTTGACACCTTGATCTCCATCGAAGCATCGTTGTCGTCTCGCCAACTATTGCTTCTACGACTATCACTGCCGCTTAGTGATAAAGTAAAGCAATTACATAGAGATTGCATTTCATACAATAAAGCGACAACCATATGGCTCCTTACAGTTGCCGATAACTGTTACAAAACATGATCATCTCATACAACAATTTATATATCATCACGTCCTGACCATACCACATCACAGCAAGCCCTTCAAAAACAAGTTAGACGTCCTATACTTTGTAGTTGCAAGTTTTACCTGGCTGCTACGGACTTCTAGTAAGAACCATTCTTACCTACACATCAAAACCACAATGATTTTTTGTCATGTGTGCTCTTTTAACCTTCAACAAGGACCGGGCGTAGTCAAACTCGATTCAACTAAAGCTGGAGAAACAGACACCCACTAGCCACCTATGTGCGAAGCACGTCAGTAGAACCAGTCCCATGAACGCGGTCATGTAATGTCGGCCTGGGCCGCTTCATCCAACAATACCGCCGAATCAAAGTAAGACATGCTAGTAAGCAGTATGACTATTATCGCCCACAACTCATTGTGTTCTACTCGTGCATATAACATCTATGCATAGACCTCGCTCGGATGCCACTGTTGGGAAACGCAGTATTCCAAAAAAATTACCTACGATCATGCAAGATCTATCTAGGAGATGCATAGCAACGAGAGGGGGAGAGTGTGTCCACGTACCCTCGTAGACCGAAAGCGGAAGCGTTTAGTAACGCGGTTGATGTAGTCGAACATCTTCGTGAACCAACCGATCCAAGTATCGAACGTACGACACCTCCGCGATCTGCACACGTTTAGCTCGGTGACGTCCCTCGAACTCTTGATCCAGTTGAGGCCGAGGGAGAGTTTCGTTAGCACGATGGCATGGTGATGGTGATGATGAAGTTACCGGCGCAGAGCTTCGCCTAAGCACTACGACGATATGACCGAGGTGTGTATCTGTGGAGGGGGCACCGCACACGACTAAAAGATCAACTTGTGTGTTCTAGGGTGCCCCCCTCCCCACGTATATAAAGAAGGGAGGGGGAGGCCGGCCGGCCCTAGGGGCCGTGCCCAAGGAGGGGGAGTCTTACTAGGACTACTAGTCCTAGTAGGATTCCTCCACAAGGAAGAGAGTGGGAAGGAAGGAGATGGAGTAGGAAAGGTAGGAAAGGGGGGCGCCGCCCCCCCCTTCCCGTATCCAATTCGGACTGCAAGGGGTGGGAGGGGTGCGGCCTGCCCTGGCTGCCCTCCTCTCTCTCCAATAAGGCCCATGGTGGCCCATTAGTTCCCCGGGGGGGTTCTGGTACCCCCTCTGGCACTCCGTTTTTACCCGAAACCATCCAGAACACTTCCGGTGTCCGAATAACATGGTCCAATATATCAACATTTATGTCTTGACCATTTCGAGACTCCTCGTCATGTTCGTGATCTCATCCGGGACTCCGAACAACCTTCATTCATCAAATCACATAAACTCATAATAAAAATCGTCATCGAATGTTAAGCGTGCGGACCCTACGGGTTCGAGAACTATGTAGACATAACCGAGACACCTCTCCGGTCAATAACCAATAGCGGAACCTGGATGCTCATATTGGCTCCTAAATATTCTACGAATATCTTTATCGGTCAAACCGCATAACAACATATGGTGTTCCCTTTGTCATCGGTATGTTACTTGCCCGATATTCGATCGTCGGTATCATCATACCTAGTTCAATCTCGTTACAGGCAAGTCTCTTTACTCGTTTCATAATGCATCATCCCGCAACTAAATCTTTAGTCACATTGCTTGCAAGGCTTATAGTGATGTGCATTACCGAGAGGGCCCAGAGATACCTCTCCGACAATCTGAGTGACAAATCCTAATCTCGATCTATGCCAACTTAACAAACACCATCGGAGACACCTATAGAGCATCTTTATAATCACCAAGTTACGTTGTGATGTTTGGTAGCATACTAAGTGTTCCTCTGGTATTTGGGAGTTGCATAATCTTATAGTCATAGGAACATGTATAAGTCATGAAGAAAGCAATAGCAATAAACTAAATGATCATAGTGCTAAGCTAACGGATGTGTCTTATCCATCACATCATTCTCTAATGATGTGATCCCGTTCATCAAATGACAACACGTGTCTATGGCTAGGAAACTTAACCATCTTTGATTAACAAGCTAGTCTAGTAGAGGCATACTAGGGACACTCTATTTGTCTATGTATTCACACATGTACTAAGTTTCCGGTTAATACAATTCTAGCATAAATAATAAAAATTTATCATGATATAAGGAAATATAAATAACAACTTTATTATTGCCTCTAGGGCATATTTTCTTCATCATTTTCTTCTCAATTTCAGCGTCCTTGTTTGAATTGTCAAGTGTGTCTCTTTTATAATTTTTGTTTTCTTGTGCTACTACCGATTCACCGTCGCCTCAATCCAAACTCATCTCCACCCATTGCCAATAGTCACACTAGGTCTTTTTTTGATGGTAAGATGACCGATTGTCACATATAAATATCGGTAATGCTAGCTGGCAAACATTCGCTGGGAAGGAACTCACAACGAACGTCCTCACAGTCTCGATCAAATGATGGTAGTTTTTTTTGGGGGGGGGGGGGGTGCCTTCTCTACGAAGAAATTGTCATGCTACTCAGAAGAAATTGACATCCACCTACAACTAAAATTGCCATGGAAAATGTTTGTAATTGCCAACCCTCCAGCGGGCGTTCGCCAACCAAGAGGGTCCATACATATTGGGTTAAATTAGACTTATTAATTTCTACTAAAAATACTTGGTGATACATTACTTTTCCTATTCATTCTTAGATACAAACATGAGCCCAATTATCCAATTGTCTAGCGAGCTTTTCTACTTCTCCGACGCCATCGGCTACACTTCATAGCTCCAACCACTTTGGAGACCTCCTGAGATTAAATAAGGCGATCGAATGTGACTAACAAGAAAAAAAGTTGTCTAGGGAATAGCCAAAGAGAAAATAGAGATCATGTTTAGCATGTAACACATGAGTTGCTATTTTATACCTATTAGGTTGTTAGTTCCATGACACAATTCGACATGAACAATTAGATCCTTGGGGGAAAACGCCAACCAAAAGCGAATGTTACATGCCAGTCACATCTTTTCAAATAGTTTGAATTTCTTACCACATTTGCCACGTGGTTGCAAATCAGGATCTCCTGCCTTACTTTATAAAGTGGTTGTTAATAAAAAAAATCCAGTTAAGCCGTTAACAATATTTTTGTCCACATTATCATATTATTATTATGAAAGGCTTGTTCATCGAGGAGGGAAAGTTTCTGTTATGAAATTGGATAGAAGTTAGAATAGGGGTGCAGATTTCCTAGCTAAACTAGTGCGCTCGAAGCATCAACCCGTCTTGTGGTTACAAGATGCGCGTGAGGAACTTCAGAGTCTTTTGGCTTTGGATTGTAAACCTATTCATTAACCAATAAAGCTTCCATTCTTTTTGTGAAAAACCCTTCATTAACATGCGTACAAGCGTTGAAGTACCTGTGAAGACACGTGTGTAGTACTAAAATGCACCACAGTAATGTATTAAAATACCTCAAGAATTGAATGTACTTTTCATTTTTTTAAGGGTGTGTATGCAACTTAATATATGACCATTGGTCTTTTCAGAAAAAGATATTTTATTCCTAGTAATAAAGGGGTTAGGGTCAGTTTAGTTGGATTCCACATCGTCACATGCGCCTGGATGTTGCATGTACTCTCCTGGTACGTGTTTGTTTGGTGTCCTTGTCATCCCAAAAGTATGGTTAGCCTGGTCTAATTAGAAAATGGAAAAGAAAAGAAGTTGCTTACCCCAGGCAGGTTACTTAGCCTGGCCCAGGCGTCCTATTCCCTGCGCCTGGAGGTGCTAAAGTAGCAGCCTGGTTATATTTAAATGATTTGAGCACTCTGACACACATTAATATACTCTGACAAACAGCGACAGGCCATGGACACCAGCCAAACGCACATGCACCAGGCTAGCCTGTCTAGGCAATATTTCTCATATTCTCAGGCTGGATCTAGGCACCCCATTTGCCCAAGCATGGTGTCCAGACGTCTATCCAAACCGGACCTTAGTGCTTCTGCCTGCCCGTCCTAACATTACCCCTAAAATTGACATAAATTTCCCACTATGCCACCCATTTGTTTTTTTTCATGAGTCGCTGTCGATTTTGGTTTATGGGAGTAGATCCCCTATTGTATCATGATCACATAAGCACCATAGTGGCTAGAACCTTACTCTTCCACATGGGAGACCCAGGTTTGATCCCGGGTACCCGTTTTTTCCTCCCTTTTCTCTCTAAATGCTTGGTGGAAGTAGGATATAACTGCCTCGCCCAAGCGTCACTTAGCTGATAGGATGCAAAATGTTGCAGTTTCGGCCCAGCTACTCAATGTTTAACCTTTCTTTTTTTAGGCTGATTCAAATGCATTTCAAAAGTTCATAACTTTCAAACCCAAACTCCAAGTCCAACATGTTATATTTATATATGAAAAATCTTCAAAAAATGTGTAGATTTCAAATATGATATTATCTTGCATGTTAATCATTTCTAAAATCCCGTTTAGGACTCAACCTTAATTAATATCTTCTTCATATGGGGTATTTTGGAAATACCTATTTTTTGGTTGTCTAATAAATTGGAAACATTTTGAGTACGCTTCAAAAATCATACCACCTTTATGGTTTTGCACAACACCACTTATCATGCTGTTTGTCATGTGGCATCATGAAAAATTTCAAGGGATTTGATGTTGTTGGGTGCGTGTATGAGATATGATTTTTTTTTCTTCTATTGCAACGCACGGGCATGTTTTGCTAGATAGGATTATATAGTTTATCTTCGTCGGACATTGCGTTTATCTTCCTCCATTATTCTTCCTTGACACTTCGAAAAAATGCTAGAAAGAGATGCATACATCATGTGCTATTATTTTGTATGTGCAATTTAGTATATTTGGATCCGACAATGCTTCATCACATACCTTACCGATCAAGGTGACAAACCAATATATTTTTTATGTTTGGCTAATTGTTATGTCACCTATAATAATATTGGTTGTAAGAGAGTTGTTGACCTAAGGCGAAGCTAAGTGGAGGTAAGGAGACATGAGATATAGAGGCAAAAGTTGGTGCTACCAACGAAGAAATGTTCTTATTGATGAATGTGATGTGATGGCATAAATTTTTACCCCTTCATTATCAATGATAATTTGGTATATATGTTCTATTATGATAATTTGGCAGGAGTCATGTGCCCAACGATTTAATGAGTAGGAGGCCGTGGGTGGCATTGGGTTTACTTGGTGCCTTGAGGACCTTTTGGACACCTAGGTTGCCCCACCCTGCCGTCATGTGGGCCAGCACAATGATGTTGATGGTCAGCTTCAGGGTCGAGACGGGGTGGATCACCGGTTGGATCATGCTCAATGTCGTCTGTACTGTCACGATAGTGTACGTGATGCACAACATGATGGGCGTCAATAGGACGCAGTGAGTAGGTAAAAGCACTCAAAATCTTTTCATGTTTTTCATTTTTCCTGTTTTTATTACCATGACAACATGTTAGCAATGTATCCCCAGTTGCAACACACACACAATTTTCCTAGTAAACTAACAAAGTGAGCGAATGCAGTGCTTTTTTTTACTGAAAAACAGTAAATTTGATATCGATCAAACGATAACTTTACATAGTTGAGTTGGTTGAACTCAGAATCCTTCAGCTAGGTGCCTACATGAATATCTCTTTTTGACGCTTCAGGCATCAAAAAACAAGGCCACCCACACAGGCTAGCCCAATTGTGTGGATGACGCACAGTAGCACACGACAGTGTAGCAAACCACGTACTTTCGCAAGTCAGTTCACTGTAGCAAACTTATTTGTTGTCTTTTTTCCATGATCTTTCTTTTCTGCACTTTTTTATAGTTTCTGTACTACAAATATGTTGATAATATATGGTTGACATTTTTCAAATACACACTGCACATTGTTTTAATATATGACGAACATTTTTAAAATACTAAGTAAACAATTTTAATATAAGGTGAACTTTTTGTAGTCTATGTTGCACATTTTTTAAATACACAATGAATATTTTGTAACATATCTTGAGCTTTTTCTTGATATACGACGAACATTTCTGTAATACACGGTGACCTTTTTTGCATTATATGGTGAACATTTTCTTAATATACGACGAACATTTTCGTAATACATGGTGACTTTTTTCATAGAAGTGATCGTGTATACGAAAATATTTTTCGATAATGTGGAATTTTTTAGGAAAAACAAAAAATAGAAATAAAATAAATAGGAAAGGAAAGATAAATCTGAGTGAAAAAAAACCAAAACAACAGCGAAAAGTAGCAAAACAAGAAAGAGAGGGAGAAAAAAAAAGGAGAAATCGGCCGGCCCAACTCGCCTTGCTAGTAAGTAGGCTCGGTCTTCTATTTGCCGCCTGCTCGCGGCAGACGGCAAATAGGATCGGAAAACCTATTTGCCGCTTGTTATGGCAAATTGGCTGGGCTGCCTACAGGGAGATCAAACGACAATTCGGGGTAGACCGACCCATCAAGCGTTTTTGTTATCCCGGCTTTGGGAACCTTCTAGAAGGTTCCAGCGCTTTTGTCTGGTTTTGATAACCTTCTAGATAGTTGCTGAACAGGCATTTTTTTATTTTCGTTGTTTCTTTTTCGTTTCTCATTTTCACCTTTAGTGTTTCTCACTTTCTTTTTTTTTCTTTTCTTTCCTTTTTTTCCTTTTTTCTGCTTCTTATTTCTTTTCTTTCCTCTATTCTAAGTCATTTTACTTTTTCAACAAATGTCCAAAAACTGTTCACTTTTCAAAATTTGTTTATTACTTCGATGAAAGTGAACAGTTTGAAAAGTGAATTGTTACCGATGACTTACTCCTTCAATGTACACTGCACTAACCACCCCAATTACCTCACCTGACGTGATTAGTAGCACATTTTCCCCTCTTTTCTTATATTTTTTATTTCTTTGGTTTTCTTTTTAATGGTTTAGTTCGATTTTTTATTCCTCTGTTTCTATCTTTTTTGTTGACTGTGAGAACGTTTTTTCAAATTTGTGTACTTTTGTCAACATCAATGAACATTTTTAAAATTCATGAAGTTTTTTAAAATTGACAAACTTTTTATTAAATATGATGAACTTTTGTACAAATCGATGATTTTGGTAAAACCAATGATACTTTTTAAAAATTGGTGAACGTTTTTCAAAAGTTTTGATTGTTTATTTGTTTTTTTAATTCATAAATTTTTTAAAACCCACAAACATTTAATAAATCCAGGATTTCTCTCATTTCATGAACATATTCAAAATTGCAAAAAACGGAGTCCAGTTTTTTTTCCTGAAACAGCAGCACAACACAACCGGAAAAACATGCGAGCAAGGCGAGTTGATGAACGAACGAAATTGTTTTTTTAGCGAGCGAGCGATGCTTAATGGGCCGCAGCCCACTGTCGTTCGCGTGAGCGCCAGTTTCTGTTTCGGCGCTATAGGCGCTGACGTGGAGGTCTCAGGATCCACTACCTACAGTCAATAAACGGCGTCTTCAGCGCCAGTTTACAGTCATTTTGCAATCGTGCGCATCCCCCCTTTCCACTCTGTGCTGGCTCATTTTTCCTGTTATTTCTATTTAAACATTCAAGAAAGGTACAACGCCGGAGTTTGAACTTGCGACCAGTTCCTTCGGCACAAACGACAGTAACTACTAGGCCATTGAAGGACTAGTGCTTTCTAACTACTTTTATTAGTTTTATTTCTTACTTCAATCGCGGGAAGACCCCAGTTTTGGGAAGCTTTCAAAACCTTCCCAACCTATTTTTCCTTGTTTGCTGGTCAGTTTCTACGGAGGTTTTATTTGGGTTTTCTTTCTTTTTTTTAACTTTTTAAATGCGTGATTTTTTTTTCAAAAATTGATGATTTTGTTTATTTTGTGATTTTATTTTTAAAAAAATAAATATTTTTTCAAAATTTATGAACTTTTTCAAAATGGATGGAAGTTTTTACAAATTTTTGATTTTTTTCGAAAGAGATTTTTTTTTCAAATTTTATAAACATTTTTCAAAATTTACGATCTTTTTTCAAATGCGAAGAATTGTTTCCAAATTCAATGAACTTTTTCAAATTGCGCGAACTTCTTTTCACTAGTAAGTGGCATGTGCTTTGCACGTTCATAGCAATGCATGTCAACGATTCATGTTGGCATTTCATAAAGTGCAAAATATGCATGATAAATCTCTAAAAATTGATTAAAAATATCGTGTATGCTTATATGGACTTTTTTATGTTGCATTTTGTTTAGGTGTATAATGTGAAAACTATTTTGTCATTTTCACAAAAAGAAAAAAACTATTATGTCATGTGTTCCAATTGTGCCGTGATTTATATTAGAGCTAATTATATCACGTTTTTTGAGGCTGTAAATTTTTTTGTAGGGATTCTAAGGCTGTACAGCCTACTATGAGATTTCTTTTTAGTGGTAGACCATTCATTCAGGCCAATATTGCACACGTCATGATTTTTGGAAGAAGCAATTCCACTGTGGCCCACTTGCCCATCCGAGCAGACCCATGAATGCCCTGCGCTTCATGACTACTAGTGGTTGGGGCGCGCCTCTGCGCGCCTCTTGAGACGTTTATGTTCTCAGCATATTGGTCTGCCTTGTTAGGTCCGTAGTCTCGTTCCTGAGCAATTTGAGTTAAATATGTTAGTTGGCACTTCTGACTTGGAATGATGAAACGAGAGGATTATTTGATTGGATTGTTGGAGATATATAACATTATAGCTTAGATGGATCAACCCATAAACAAAGATAAGGTCATGTGCGTATGTTATAAAAGTTCATACCATGACTGATCAATCATATGTACAAACTGAATTTTGCTTACATCGTAGCTTAAAATCTTACAAAGATTCATTTGGCCTCTTCTCACTTCTAGCAACAAGTCACAAATGTACCACATAATATGATTCACAAACAAAGTTTCTGATCTCTTACAACACCCTTCCATTGAAGCCTGCAAATATCCCTTTATTTTAATACAAACAGTTAGTGTAATTATTTACACGGAAATAGAACAAAAAGTATGAAGCAGACGTAAACCAGCAAAGGCGAGCATTTGTAGTAACTGAAAGTAACATCACACAAACTCGTATATGTGGAATAATATGGAAACATATTAATCTTCTTGAGATCTTCCTCCTCTACTTCGTCTGATAATGTGTCCCTACAGCAGCAACTTAGTGGCTTCCACAAATCAAAGTGATAGAATAAAGAGCTAGATGTACATGCCCCATTTTACAGTCAGGTGTTTGGTCACTTCAACATTGGCATACTGAGTCTCACAGCTTCATTCGCTTGATCAAATGCTAGGTGGATGGCCGCGGACATGTTCCTGTAATTGTCGATGGACCAATTAATACGTATATCTAGATGTTACTCGTTTTCTTTTAATTTACAAAATACAATGCTTAGAAAAAAGAGTAGCTTTGTCAATGTATTTAGTCAGTAAAGCAAATGCATTAGTTGTACCACTAACTCTTGTAGAATTTGGCATACGAACACTCCACGGCCTGGTATTATATAATAGCCATCATTTATGAGAAATAAACATGGAACTACTGGGAGGGGGAGACAAGAAAGTTCCACGTTCCACCTTACCTACACGTAGCTTTTGCTACTACATAAACTTTAATGATGACGGAATACATAGAACTACAGAAAACAAAATGAACTTACAGGTTCAGAAACACCCGCTACCTTTAGCGAAACCTTTATTGTGACACTGTAAAAATCATTAGTTCAGCTCCCACAGTCCTTGAGCTTACTAAGACATCCAAGGATATGTTAGTTAATCACATATGAGGTTATGACACAGGTCTGTTCAGCACCAGTTTGAAGCCAAATATAAGGAAGAAAAGATGACATATTTCATTGGGAAAAAATAGTACATAACATGCACACAGAATGAAAGAAAAAATGTCTCCCATTCAGCATCACCGTACTTAAATATGCTCACTCATGTGTATTGGAAAAAGAAAGAATATACATCACAGCCCTGAACATGTAGATACAAATAGTAAAGCTAGCAAAGTAAGAAAAGTATCAGCTGCATAGCCTAAAAAAATAGAGATCTAGAATTGATAGCTTAAATGTGTCTTCTTGTCAACAATGATGTTCACCACGTTCATATAGGTGAATCCTAAAGAAGAACCAAGACATACCAAGGTTCAGTACCATAACTAAGCAATGGAAGATTTTCTGCCAAACACTCCTGGACAATTCGAAATTATGATCTCCTTCTACACCTTAGAAGGGTGAACAGATATATACCTTCGCTTACCGAATAAACATCAAACTGAAACGGTATGATTATCTCCGAGGAGATACAAATAATATAAGATCAATTTTTAATATTACTCAATATTGAACAATGCCTTAGGAACTTGATGGCATGATGAATGGGTGTCAATCTAGTATGCTAGAACTCAAATTGTTGCATTGAACGAGAGGGACAAATCGAAATTTTAGTTCTGTTGGCATGATTTATCAATGTGGAAGTAAGAAAGAGACACATGTCGACATGTCAATTTGCTAGTACCTTTTATATATCTACATCTGCATCATTTAATTTGTTGACATACGACAAAGATAAGAAATCCAGTTGAGGGTTGTCACTTTGACAACAATTGATGAGCATGCGACCAAGCAATACATATCCCAAAAAGCCATCGGCCAATGAAACCTGCAGAAATCCATATACTGAAGATCAAGCAACAGCAGTGATTTTCTTTTTATGAAACACTCATGCCAAGATGAGATGTGCAGATATAAAACAAAACTGCATATCTGAAGAATGCAAAGTAGCCGGAAAACTGATGGATGTAATCATGGAGAAGTTGAACTTGCTCATGTGATTCATCGTGGCCACACTCATGACCCATGGCGGTCAGCAAACTCAACCTGGTAGAGGAGCTTGTAATTGGATAAGGACGATAGAGATGACGCCACGCACTAGTCGATCTCCTCGTTCGTCTCTCCTACCTCCTCGTTCGTCTCTCCGGCGCAAGGGGCGAAGATGACAGGAACAAACCAAAGAAAAATAAACCAGGGCAGCCTCATGCGATGGGATTCCCGAACTGCTCCTATCGCTCCGGCCGGCCATCCTCCCGCAACTGCCGCCCGTCCGCATCCGCCCCTCCACCAACCCTGCTGCTTCCGCCTACAGGTGCCCAACTCGCCACGGGCTTCTGTGTAACGCCCCGAGATTGATATGCCAGGTGTCGTTCAGTTATTCGCTGCTGTTGCCTTGTCATTACTTGCGTGTCATGCATTGTATATTATGTCATCATGTGCATTTCATTTGCATACATATTCGTCTCATGCATCCGAGCATTTTCTCCGTTGTCCATTTTGCAATGGTGGTCATTTCTACCTTCTTCTAATGTGTGGGGATTAAACATTTCTGGATTGGACCGAGACTTGCCAAGCGGCCTTGGTTTACTACTGGTAGACCGCCTGTCAAGTTTCGTACCATTTGGACTTCGTTTGATACTCCAACGGTTAACCGAGGGACCGAAAAGGCCTCGTGTGTGTTGCAGCCCAACACCCTTCCAATTTGGCCCAAAACCCACATAAACCTCTTCCATCATCTTGGCCGTTTGATCAGGATCGCATGGCCGAAAATCGCACCTCATTTGTACTCTCCTAGCTCCCTCTACCTATATATATGTGATCCCCTCCGAATTTTCGCGCAGTCCAAACCCTAGCCATCTCCCTCCTCGCGCCGCCGGACAAAACTCCCCACTGCGCCTGACATGTCCGCCGCCCCGCAGCCACCTCACTCCGGCCAATGAGGAGATGCCACATCACCTCCGCCGCCGCTCTCTTCCAATCGCGCGCCTCCACGCGTCCCCAGCCAGCTCCCTCACCATCACGGCCCGCGGCGCCCAGATCCGGCCCGCCCGGGCCCAAGCCGCCGCCACCCGAGACGCGCCTGCCCCGCCGCCCGGCTCCGCGCCCACCGCCGTGCGCCTGCTCGCCGGTGCTCTCCTCCGCCGCCTTCTCTCTCGCCGGACGCCGCCACCTTCGCCGCGAACTTCGTCGGCGACCTCCACCGACCTCGCCTCCATGGGAGTTCGCCGGAGCGGAGCTCTCTCGACACCGGCCTCACCTCCCGTCGTCGCTTTCGCCCGGAAACGGAGCCGCCACCGCCGAATCCCTCGCCCTCCGACGCCCTTCGTCCGGCGCCGCTCGCCGTCGCTGGAGCACCGGAGTTGCCGCCGCCTCGCTCGATCGGGAGGAGCCCGATCCACGCGTCCCCGTTGACCCCTTCGCGGGCCCCGCCTTCGGCCCAACGCGCCGGCCTCGCTAGGCCTGCCTCGCTTCCTCTTCGTTTTGGGCTCGGCCCAGTGGTGAGCAGCCCGACTAAATCCCGCCCGTGCGACTCATAACTATTTGACGCTCGCGGAAATTCCACCAAGTCCTCGAGATTCCTAGATCCATATGCCCCTGTTCATCGCCTCGCAACTTTGCATCCGTAGCTCCAATTTGGGCATATAGCATATCAAAATGTTCGCCTCAGAGAGTACATCATTTCATTCCATTGCATCATTTTCATTTGAGTTCATCTTGATGCCCGAAATGCTGTTAGAAGGAGGCTACTTGAGTTAATTGTCAGATCTGCTGCTCTATTTAGAGATTTGTCATTTTTGCCATGATTATTGTGTGCATGATATGCCCTGATGCTCTACATATGTTTTGTTAAGGGTTTTGTCATCTTTCCAGAGGTGCAACCCATGTATTTTTGTGATGTGTGTGGTGACTAGCACAAGCTTGCAAAGTGAGGCACTTGGTAATTCTGTTTTCAGGGATAGCATTTCCACTAAGTCCTTGAGCTGTTTAGTTCATGATGCCATATGTTCATGTTGTTTCCTAGTGATACGTGCCTCTTTTGAGGATGATCAGTAAGGATGTTTTTTTAATCTTGTAGTGCTCTATCCATCCATGTCTTTGTTTGCATATATGGAGCACCCTAGCTTGAGTCAATCGAGCTCTACTTTTGCTACTTTGTGAATCTGGGCAGATTGTCAACTTGTTTGCAATTTTGCCGATGATGTTATAGTTGATCCGTGCATGCTATGCTATTGTTCTTGCCATGTCTAGCTTGCATTTTGTGTGTTCTTGATGTTGGGGAACGCAGTAATTTCAAAAAAATTCCTACGCACACGCAAGATCATGGTGATGCATAGCAACGAGGGGGAGAGTCTGATCTACGTACCCTTGTAGATCGCAACGGAAGCGTTGACACAACGTAGAGGAAGTAGTCGTACGTCTTCTTCCCGATCCGACCGATCTAAGCACCGTTACTCCGGCACCTCCGAGTTCTTAGCACACGTTCAGCTCGATGACGTTCCTCGGGCTCCGATCCAGCAAAGCGTCGAGGAAGAGTTCCGTCAGCACGACGGCGTGGTGACTATCTTGATGTACTACCGACGCAGGGCTTCGCCTAAGCACTGCAACGGTATGATCGAGGTGGAATTTGGTGGCAGGGGGCACCGCACACGGCTAAGGAACGATCTCAAGGATCAACTTGTGTGTCTTGGGGTGTCCCCTGCCCCCGTATATAAAGGATGAAAGGGGGGAGGCTGGCCGGCCAAAGGAGGGAGGCGCAGGAGGAGTCCTACTCCTACCGGGAGTAGGACTCCCCCCAATCCTATTCCAACTAGGACTCCTTGGAAAAAAGGGAGAGGAAAAGAGAGAGAGGTGGCCGGCCACCTCTCCTAGTCCTAATAGGACTAGGGGAGGGGGGAGGCGCGCAGCCCTCCTTGGTAGCCCCTTTCACCTTTCCACAATGGCCCATGTAGGCCCATTTGGCTCCCGGGGGGTTCCGGTAACCCTCCCGGTATTCCGGTAAAATCCCGATTTTACCCGGAACACTTCCGATGTCCAAACATAGGCTTCCAATATATCAATCTTTACGTCTCAACCATTTCGAGACTCCTCGTCATGTCCGTGATCACATCCGGGACTCCGAACAACCTTCGGTACATCAAAATGCATAAACTCATAATAACTGTCATCGTAACGTTAAGCGTGCGGACCCTACGGTTCGAGAACGATGTAGACATGACCGAGACACGTCTCCGGTCAATAACCAATAGCGGGACCTGGATGCCCATATTGGCTCCTACATATTCTATGAAGATCTTTATCGGTCAGACCGCATAACAACATACGTTGTTCCCTTTGTCATCGGTATGTTACTTGCCCGAGATTCGATCGTCGGTATCCAATACCTAGTTCAATCTCGTTACTGGCAAGTCTCTTTACTCGTTCCGTAATACATCATCCCGCAACTAACTCATTAGTTGCACTGCTTGCAAGGCTTAAGTGATGTGTATTACCGAGAGGGCCCAGAGATACCTCTCCGACAATCGGAGTGACAAATCCTAATCTCGAAATACGCCAACCCAACATCTACCTTTGGAGCCACCTGTAGTACTCCTTTATAATCACCCAGTTATGTTGTGACGTTTGGTAGTACCCAAAGTGTTCCTCCGGCAAACGGGAGTTGCATAATCTCATAGTCATAGGAACATGTATAAGTCATGAAGAAAAGCAATAGCAACATACTAAACGATCGGGTGCTAAGCTAATGGAATGGGTCATGTCAATCAGATCATTCAACTAATGATGTGACCTCGTTAATCAAATAACAACTCTTTTGTCCATGGTTAGGAAACATAACCATCATTGATTAACGAGCTAGTCAAGTAGAGGCATACTAGTGACACTCTGTTTGTCTATGTATTCACACATGTATTATGTTTCCGGTTAATACAATTCTAGCATGAATAATAAACATTTATCATGATATAAGGAAATAAATAATAACTTTATTATTGCCTCTAGGGCATATTTCCTTCAGTCTCCCACTTGCACTAGAGTCAATAATCTAGTTCACATCGCCATGTGATTTAACAGCAATAGTTCACATCACCATGTGATTAACACCCATAGTTCACATCGTCATGTGACCAACACTCAAAGGGTTTACTAGAGTAAGTAATCTAGTTCACATAACTATGTGATTAACACCCAAAGAGTATTAAGGTGTGATCATGTTTTGCTTGTGAGATAATTTTAGTCAACGGGTCTGTCACATTCGGATCCATAAGTATTTTGCAAGTTCTATGTCTACAATGCTCTACACGGAGCTACTCTAGCTAATTGCTCCCACTTTCAATATGTATCCAGATTGAGACTTTAGATTCATCTGGATCAGTGTCAAAAACTTGCATCGACGTAATCCTTTACGACGAACCTTTTTGTCACGTCCATAATCGAGAAACATATCCTTATTTCACTAAGGATAATTCTGACCGCTGTCCAGTGATCTACTCCTAGATCACTATTTGTACTCCCTTGCCAAATCAATGCAGGGTATACAATAGATCTGGTATACAGCATGACATACTTTATAGAACCTATGGCCAAGGCATAGGGAATGACTTTCATTCTCTTTCTATCTTCTGCCGTGGTTGGGCTTTGAGTCTTACTCAACTTCACACCTTGTAATACAGGCAAGAACTCTTTCTTTGACTGCTCCATTTTGAACTACTTCAAAATCTTGTCAAGGTATGTACTCATTGAAAAAACTTATCAAGCGTCTTGATCTATCTCTATAGATCTTGAAGCTCAATATGTAAGCAGCTTCACCGAAGTCTTTCTTTGAAAAACTCCTTTCAAACACTCCTTTATGCTTTACAGAATAATTCTACATTATTTCCGATCAACAATATGTCATTCACATATACTTATCAGAAATGCTGTAGTGCTCCCACTCACTTTCTTGTAAATACAGGCTTCACCGCAAGTCTGTATAAAACTATATGCTTTGATCAACTCATCAAAGCGTATATTCCAACTCCGAGATGCTTGCACCAGTCCATAAATGGATCGCTGGAGCTTGCACACTTTGTTAGCTCCCTTTGGATCGACAAAACCTTCCGGTTGCATCATATACAACTCCTCTTTAATATATCTATTAAGGAATGCAGTTTTGTTTATCCATTTGCCAGATTTCATAAAATGCGGCAATTACTAACATGATTCGGACAGACTTAAGCATAGATACGAGTGAGAGAATCTCATCGTAGTCAACACCTTGAACTTGTCGAAAACCTTTTGCGACAATTCTAGCTTTGTAGATAGTAACACTACTATCAGCGTCCGTCTTCCTCTTGAAGATCCATTTATTTTCTATGGCTTGCCGATCATCGGGCAAGTCAACCAAAGTCCATACTTTGTTCTCATACATGGATCATATCTCAGATTTCATGGCTTCAAGCCACTTTGCGGAATCTGGGCTCACCATCGCTTCTTCATAGTTCGTAGGATCATCATGATCTAGTAGTATGACTTCCAGAACAGGATTACCGTACCACTCTGGTGCGGATCTCACTCTGGTTTACCTACGAGATTCGGTAGTATCTTGATCCGAAGTTTCATGATCATTATCATTAGCTTCCTCACTAATTGGTGTAGGAGTCACAAGAACAAATTTCTGTGATGAACTACTTTCCAATAAAGGAGAAGGTACAATTACCTTATCAAGTTCTACTTTCCTCCCACTCACTTCTTTTGAGAGAAACTCCTTCTCTAGAAAGTATCCATTATAAGCAATGAATGTCTTGCCTTAGGATCTGTGATAGAAGGTGTACCCAACAGTCTCCTTTTGGGTATCCTATGAAGACATATTTCTCCGATTTGGTTTTGAGCTTATCAGGATGAAACTTTTTCACATAAGCATCACAACCCCAAACTTTAAGAAACGACTACTTTGGTTTCTTGCTAAACCACAGTTCAGATTGTGTCGTCTCAACGGACTTAGATGGTGCCCCTTTTTAATGTGAATGCAGCTGTCTCTAATGCATAACCCCAAAACGATAGTGGTAGATCGGTAAGAGACATCATAGATCGCACTATATCTAATAAAGTACGGTTATGACGTTCGGACACACCATTACACTATGGTGTTCCTTGTGGCGTGAGTAGTGAAACTATTTCACATTGTTTTTAACTGAAGGCCAAACTCGTAACTCAAATACTCTTCTCTACGATCAGATCATAGAAACTTTATTTTCTTGTTACGATGATTTTTCACTTCACTCTGAATTTTTTTGAACTTTTCAAATGTTTCAGAGTTATGTTTCATCAAGCAGATATACTCATATCTGCTCAAATCATCTGTGAAGATCAGAAAATAATGATACCTGTCGCGAGCCTCAATATTCATCGGACCACATACATCAGTATGTATGATTTCCAACAAATCTTTTCTCGCTCCATTGTTCCGGAGAACGGCGTTTTAGTCATCTTGCCCAAAAAGCATGGTTCGCAAGCATCAAGTGATTCATAATCAAGTGATTCCGAAAGCCCATCAGCATGGAGTTTCTTCATGCGCTTTATACCAATATGACCTAAACAGCAGTGCCACAAACAAGTTGCACTATCATTATTAGCTTTGTATCTTTTGGTTTCAATATTATGAATATGTGTATTATTAAGATCGAGATCCAATGAACTATTTTCATTGGGTGTGTAACCATGTAAGGTTTTATTCATGTAAACAGAACAACAATTTATTCTTTTACTTAAATGAATAACGGTATTACAATAAACATGATCAAATCATATTCATGCTCAACACAAACACCAAATAACACTTATTTAGTTTCAACACTAATCCCGAAAGTATAGGGGAGTGTGCGATGATGATCATATCAATCTTGGAACTACTTCCAACACACATCGTCACTTCACCCTTAACTAGTCTCTGTTTATTCTGCAACTCCCATTTCGAGTTACTAATCTTAGCAATTGAACTAGTATCAAATACTGAGGGTTTGCTATAAACACCAGTAAAGTACACATCAATAACATGTATATCAAATATACTTATGTTCACTTTGCCATCCTTCTTATCCGCCAATCACTTGGGGTAGTTCCGCTTCCAGTGACCAGTCCCTTTGCAGTAGAAGCACTTAGTCTCAGGCTTAGGATCAGACTTGGGCTTCTTCACTTGAGCAGCAACTTGCTTGCCGTTCTTCTTGAAGTTCCCCTTCTTTCCTTTGCCCCTTTTCTTGAAACTAGTGGTCTTGTCAACCATCAACACTTGATGTTTTTCTTTGATTTCTACCTTCGTTGATTTCAGCATCACGAAGAGCTTGGGAGTTGTTTCCGTTATCCCTTGCATATTATAGTTCATCACGAAGTTCTACTAACTTGGTGATGGTGACTAGAGAATTCTGTCAATCACTATCTTATCTGGAAGATTAACTCCCACTTGATTCAAGCGATTGTAGTATCCAGACAATCTGAGCACATGCTCACTAGTTGAGCGATTCTCCTCCATCTTTTAGCTATAGAACTTGTTGGAGACTTCATATCTCTCAACTCGGGTATTTGCTTGAAATATTAACTTCAACTCCTGGAACATCTCATATGGTCCATGACGTTCAAAACGTCTTTGAAGTCCCGATTCTAAGCCATTAAGCATGGTGCACTAAACTATCAAGTAGTCATCATATTGAGCTAGCCAAACGTTCATAACGTCTGCATCTGCTCCTGCAATAGGTCTGTCACCTAGCGGTGCATCAAGGACATAATTCTTCTGTGCAGCAATGAGGATAAACCTCAGATCACGGATCCAATCCGCATCATTGCTACTAACATCTTTCAACTCAATTTTCTCTAGGAACATATCAAAATAATCACAGGGAAGCAACAACGCGAGCTATTGATCATAATTTGCAAAATACTACCAGGACTAAGTTCATGATAAATTTAAGTTCAGTTAATCATATTACTTAAGAACTCCCACTTAGATAGATATCCCTCTAATCCTCTAAGTGATCACGTGATCCAAATCAACTAAACCATAACCGATCATCACGTGAGATGGAGTAGTTTTCAATGGTGAACATCATTATGTTGATCATATCTACTATATGATTCACGCTCGACCTTTCGGTCTCCGTGTTCCGAGGCCATATCTGTATATGCTTGGCTCGTCAAGTATAACCTGAGTATTCCGCGTGTGCAACTGTTTTGCTCCCGTTGTATTTGAACGTAGAGCCTATCACACCCGATCATCACATGGTGTCTCAGCACGAAGAACTTTTGCAACGGTGCATACTCAGGGAGAACACTTCTTGATAATTTTAGTGAGAGATCATCTTATAATGCTACCGTCAATCAAAGCAAGATAATATGCATAAAAGGATAAACATCACATGCAATCAATATAAGTGATATGATATGGCCATCATCATCTTGTGCTTTGTGATCTCCATCTCCGAAGCACCGTCATGATCACCATCGTCACCGGCGCGACACCTTGATCTCCATCGTAGCATCGTTGTCGTCTCGCCAATCTTATGCTTCCACGACTATCACTACCGCTTAGTAATAAAGTAAAGCATTACATCGCGATTGCATTGCATACAATAAAGCGACAACCATATGGCTCCTGCCAGTTGCCGATAACTTGGTTACAAAACATGATCATCTCATACAATAAAATCAGCATCATGCCTTGACCATATCACATCACAACATGCCCTGCAAAAACAAGTTAGACGTCCTCTACTTTGTTGTTGCAAGTTTTACGTGGCTGCTACGGGCTTAAGTAAGAACTTATCTCACCTACGCATCAAAACCACAACGATAGTTCGTCAAATAGACTCCGTTTTAACCTTCTCAAAGACCGGGCGTAGCCACACTTGGTTCAACTAAAGTTGGAGAGACAGTCTTCCGCAAGCCATCTATGTGCAAAGCACGTCGAGGGAACCGGTCTCGCGTAAGAGTACGCGTAAGGTTGGTCCGGATCGTCTCGTCCAACAATACCGCCGAACCAAAGTATGACATGCTGGTAGGCGGTATGACTTGTATCGCCCACAACTCACTTGTGTTCTACTCGTGCAAATAACATCAAACCATAAAAACCTAGGCTCGGATGCCACTGTTGGGGAACGCAGTAATTTCAAAAAAATTCCTACGCACACGCAAGATCATGGTGATGCATAGCAACGAGGGGGAGAGTCTGATCTACGTACCCTTGTAGATCGCAACGGAAGCGTTGACACAACGTAGAGGAAGTAGTCGTACGTCTTCTTCCCGATCCGACCGATCCAAGCACCGTTACTCCGGCACCTCCGAGTTCTTAGCACATGTTCAGCTCGATGACGTTCCTCGGGCTCCGATCCAGCAAAGCGTCGAGGAAGAGTTCCGTCAGCACGACGGCGTGGTGACTATCTTGATGTACTACCGACGCAGGGCTTCGCCTAAGCACTGCAACGGTATGATCGAGGTGGAATTTGGTGGCAGGGGGCACCGCACACGGCTAAGGAACGATCTCAAGGATCAACTTGTGTGTCTTGGGGTGTCCCCTGCCCCCGTATATAAAGGATGAAAGGGGGGAGGCTGGCCGGCCGAAGGAGGGAGGCGCAGGAGGAGTCCTACTCCTACCGGGAGTAGGACTCCCCCCCCCAATCCTATTCCAACTAGGACTCCTTGGAAAAAAGGGAGAGGAAAAGAGAGAGAGGTGGCCGGCCACCTCTCCTAGTCCTAATAGGACTAGGGGAGGGGGGGAGGCGTGCAGCCCTCCTTGGTAGCCCCTTTCACCTTTCCACAATGGCCCATGTAGGCCCATTTGGCTCCCGGGGGGTTCCGGTAACCCTCCCGGTATTCCGGTAAAATCCCGATTTTACCCGGAACACTTCCGATGTCCAAACATAGGCTTCCAATATATCAATCTTTACGTCTCGACCATTTCGAGACTCCTCGTCATGTCCGTGATCACATCCGGGACTCCGAACAACCTTCGGTACATCAAAATGCATAAACTCATAATAACTGTCATCGTAACGTTAAGCGTGCGGACCCTACGGTTCGAGAATGATGTAGACATGACCGAGACACGTCTCCGGTCAATAACCAATAGCGGGACCTGGATGCCCATATTGGCTCCTACATATTCTACGAAGATCTTTATCGGTCAGACCGCATAACAACATACGTTGTTCCCTTTGTCATCGGTATGTTACTTGCCCGAGATTCGATCGTCGGTATCCAATACCTAGTTCAATCTCGTTACTGGCAAGTCTCTTTACTCGTTCCGTAATACATCATCCCGCAACTAACTCATTAGTTGCACTGCTTGCAAGGCTTAAGTGATGTGTATTACCGAGAGGGCCCAGAGATACCTCTCCGACAATCGGAGTGACAAATCCTAATCTCGAAATATGCCAACCCAACATCTACCTTTGGAGCCACCTGTAGTACTCCTTTATAATCACCCAGTTACGTTGTGACGTTTGGTAGTACCCAAAGTGTTCCTCCGGCAAACGGGAGTTGCATAATCTCATAGTCATAGGAACATGTATAAGTCATGAAGAAAAGCAATAGCAACATACTAAACGATCGGGTGCTAAGCTAATGGAATGGGTCATGTCAATCAGATCATTCAACTAATGATGTGACCTCGTTAATCAAATAACAACTCTTTTGTCCATGGTTAGGAAACATAACCATCATTGATTAACGAGCTAGTCAAGTAGAGGCATACTAGTGACACTCTGTTTGTCTATGTATTCACACATGTATTATGTTTCCGGTTAATACAATTCTAGCATGAATAATAAACATTTATCATGATATAAGGAAATAAATAATAACTTTATTATTGCCTCTAGGGCATATTTCCTTCACTTGATAGATGTATGCTTAGCTTATCATGACTTGCACCGTAGTGAGTGCATCGAGCTCGTAAACATGCCTACTTGAGTTATGTTTTCAGCATGCTCCAGCTTTCACTAAGTCTGAAAACTGATTATGTTTTTGGTATGTTCACATGCTTGCAAATGTATTTTATGATCCTTTTTGGCTCAAGGTCACTAAGGGACTTTTGTTAAGCTCTTTGAGTAGCTCCATGCATGTTTTACTTTGTCATGTTCAGGTCCTGTAGCATATAGTTTCGTGCTCCGAAGAGTGCTATCTGATATGAAATTCCAGACAAGTGTTAATTTCACTAAGTCTGAGATCTGTTTACCATATGCATTTTTGCCATGCTTGTTTGAACCTGCTAATGGATGAATTGGCCGTAGCTCAGTGCTAGACTTTTGTTAAGCATCTTGAATGCATCCCTGCCATGTATTTTGTTGCCATGTTTGGGTGTTGTAGCATGTTCATCTCATTGCATTTAGTTGGCTACTTGCTGTAAATCGCAGAACGTGGTCATATTTGAATCGCTTGCCATTTCCAAACCGTAACTCCGATTCCGGCATTCTTTATATTGTTTTCAAGTGATTTCATCTCACCTTTCCAGTGGCACTCTTGGATTTCCAAGTTGAGGTCAGGTTCATGCATTTCTTGTCCAATCATGCATATGCATCGCATACCGCATCCCGCATATTATACCATGTTCATGTGTTGGTTGTTTACTATGTTGTGTGTTTCTTTCCGGTGTTTGCTTCTTCGGGTTGGTTCCGGTAACGTCGCGTGTGAGGACCCGTTCGTCTACGTCTATTTGTCTTCTTCATAGACTCGTTCTTCTTCCTTGCGGGATTTCAGGCAAGATGACCATACCCTCGAAATCACTTCTATCTTTGCTTGCTTAGTTGCTCGCTCTTTTGCTATGCCTATGCTGCGATACCTACCACTTGCTTATCATGCCTCCCATATTGTTGAACCAAGCCTCTAACCCACATTGTCCTAGCAAACCGTTGTTTGGCTATGTTACCGCTTTGCTCAACCCCTCTTATAGCGTTGTTAGTTGCAGGTGAAGTTTGAAGTTTGTTCCTTGCTGGAACATGGAGATGTTGTTCCTTGTTGGAACATGTTTACTTGTTGGGATATCACGATATATCTTATTTAATTAATTCATCTATATACTTGGTAAAGGGTGGAAGGCTCGGCCTTATGCCTGGTGTTTTGTTCCACTCTTGCCGCCCTAGTTTCCGTCATATCGGTGTTATGTTCCCGGATTTTGCGTTCCATATGCGGTTGGGTTATAATGGGAACCCCTTGACAGTTCGCCTTGAATAAAACTCCTCCAGCATGGCCCAACATTGGTTTTACCATTCACCACCTAGCCTTTTCTTTCCCTTGGGTTCTGCAGACTCAAGGGTCATCTTTATTTAAACCCCCGGGCCAGTGCTCCTTTGAGTGTTGGTCCAACCTAGAGCACCGTGCAGGGCCATCCCTTGGCAACTTGGGTTACATCGGCTCATGTACGCTTAGCTTATCCGATGTGCCCTGAGAACGAGATATGTGTAGCTCCTATCGGGATTTGTCGGCATAGCGGGTGGTCTTGCTGGACTTGTTTTACCATTGTCGAGGATGTCTTGTAGAACCGGGATACCGAGTCTGATCGGAATGTCTCGGGAGGAGGTCTATTCCTTTGTTGGCCGTGAGAGCTTGTGATGGGCTAAGTTGGGACACCCCTGCAGGGATTTGAACTTTCGAAAGTCGTGCCCGTGGTTATGGGCGGATGGGAATTTGTTAATGTACGGTTGTAGAAAACCTGAAGTTGACCTTAATTTAAAATACATCCACCGTGTGTGTTACCGTGATGGTCTCTTTCCGGCGAAGTCCGGGAAGTGAACACGGTGTTGGAGTTATGCTTGACGCAGGTTGTTCTAGGATCACTTCTTGATCATAGTTTCTCGATCATGCTTTGCCTTCTCTTCTCGCTCTCTTTCGCGAATAGGTTAGCCACCATATATGCTAGTCGCTTGCTGCAGCTCCACCTCATACCTTTTACCTTACCCATAATCTTAAATAGTCTTGATCGCGAGGGTGCGAGATTGCTGAGTCCCCCTGGCTCACAAAACCAGTTTGCAGGTGCCGATGAGTCCATGTAGATGACACAACCAAGTTCAGGAGGAGCTCGATGAAGATCTTGTCCTTTATGTTGTTTCGTTCTAGTTGATCAGTAGTGGAGCCCAGTTGTGGTCGATCGGGGACCTTGTCACATTTGGGGTTCTTCTTTTATTTTGGCTCCGTAGTCGGGCCCTGATTGTATCTGGATGATGTAATGCTTTATTAATGTAATTGTGTGAAGTGGCGATTGTAAGCCAACTATGTATTCTTTTCCCTTATGTATTACATGGATTGTGTGAAGATTACTTCACTTGCGACATTGCTTTCAATGCGGTTATGCCTCTAAGTCGTGCTTCGACACATGGGAGATATAGCCGCATCGAGGGCGTTACAAGTTGGTAATCAGAGCCTTCCCCGACCTTAGGAGCCCCCACTGATTGATCGTTTTTAGCAGCCGAGTTGTGTCTAGAAAAAATGTTTTGAGTCATTTAGGAATTATATATCAGAGAGTTTAGGAATTCTTTTTACTTCCCAGTCTCCTCATCGCTCTGGTAAGGCATCCTGACGTAGAGTTTTGACTCTTCTCTTCTCAAATTTCACTAAAAAAATTTAGGATCACACGGGTATCTTGGAATCGTTCCGATGGTTTTATGATGAGAACATTGTCTTGGTGCTTCCTGTCAGGGGTTTTGTGGAAGTGTCCCAGGGAGTTGAGCTCCGAGGTGTTGTCGTCATAATTTTATCGTTGCAGTTCTGGAATACCTGAGTTTAGTACGCCGACATCGAAAATCTCTTTTATGCAGTTCCTTGGTGAGATAACCTCGACACCACCCAGTACTGGGGCGGGAGTTCGGGAGTATCGCCATAACTTGTATAACGGATGCTTTTCGAAGGTTGAGGTAGATGATTTCCGACGGTTTCTTGGTTATGTGTTGAAGGATGGATACAGCTGGATGTAGGATTTGCTAGTTTTGGGTGAGATATTATGCTTCCCCTGTATCCCCAACACCTGATTGCATAACCGGAAAATTTCGGGAGTTTTATAAGTGGGAATTCAAGTAGCTCTTAGGATATCTTTCCGACAGATGTATGATATGAAATTGGTGTTCGACGTCTAGTGGTCCGCCTATTCACGGTCGGTTTCATAGTGGTCTCGTTGTGTCTTAAAGAGTCCTTTGCTATGCCGACTCGGGGACGCTTCGTATGTCATGTGCACTGCCTTGTACATGATGGTGCTATACGATCGAGCCCGTGTAGGCCCAACCACGAAAACTTTGGATGGAATCTCTATCATATGTTTGTTCTGGCTTATTTTGCAAGCCAATCCTTTGTTTTGCTTTGAGTTGTGGTATTCGAGTTGCTTCAAAGTCAAATGTTGATTCCATACCTGTTCATAAACGGTGTTCTCGTATTCCTATGGGAATACCAAACCCCTTCATATTAATCGAGATTGTCTTTCCAATCCTTTTCAACCGACGTGTTTTCTCTTCAAGTGGATCCGATCATTTCAACTTCCGCTAGATCAAGTATCAGTTCTTCTCAACATTGTTTGTGTCATCCATCTCCAAGTTGCCTTTGTTTTTCCCGCCCTCCCTCCCTTGTTTTCTTTAAGGACTCAGATTTCTTAATCGAGTATCCATCTTATTGATGTGAAGCCTCTCTATTCTTTTCCTTCAATGTTCTTACCCGGTGATTCTCATGAAGATTCTAACGGAGATTTAAGTTCATCATTCTTCGTGCTTTTCCTTCTCCGGTGGATTCAATTCAAGCTTTAGGTGTTTGATCATATTCTTTTCTTTATTTCAAATGCCTTCTCATGCCGGTGCACCTCATATTCATTCACTTCTCGCTATTTAATTGTTTCGGAGTGCTCAAGATATCTCGAAGATTCGTGTTTCCACTCTACATTCATTCAAGTTCTTTCGAGGATGTTATCTCATTCAAGTCTTTTAATTCAACCGGTGCAATCTCTCTTTTAATCATTTCAACGGTGTTTCTTTTCAGTGGGCCCTAACCCACAGGTCTTTTTCCAGGATCTTACCTGACTCTTCTTATTTTCCCGGAGCTATCCTCAAATTCTTTTAAAAGTTTGACGTAAGAATGATTCATCATCTATCATATGTTTTTCTCCAAGATCTGTCAAAACCTTTTCATCGTTGGTTCAACTTTTCCAATCTTCTTCATTACGGAGTGCTTCAACAATTCTTGGTGGTGTTTCCCGTCGTAATTCTCAAATTTTGAAGGCAGAAGAAGAATTTTTTTCTCTCAATCTTGCTCCATTCTCTTCAAGATTCGTGGTTCTAGTTCAAGGCCATCCTCTCATAATTATTTTTCGATTATGAGAATTCTTTTCACCCATCCGGAGCATTTCATGAGTTGTTTTCCATTTCTTTTCCCCGAAGCCCATCATTTAAGAAGACTTATTCATACTCAGCTTTCAGCTATCATTCTCCAATTTTACCGGTGCTTCGTTCAAGTGATCTCTAATCAGTTCATGATCTCTTCATTCTCATGGATCTAAATTCTCTCAAGCATCTTCATTATTTTATAATTCTTCCTGGTGTTTCTTTATCTTTTCTTCGCTCATTTTGATTCTTACGGTGTTTTGTTCAAGAGTTCTTCTCCTTCGTTAAAATACAGTTTTATTCGTTGTCTCAATCCTTTCGGTGGATCGTTGAAGACCTCTTCAAGTTTGCGCAATATCTATCTTAATCCTTTCTAAGAGAGTAAGTAGTATGCCAAACCCGTTGTTTGTCATCAATTTTAATTGGTGAAGGATAAGCATAATGCAATTCTTATTCTTGTTTCATCGAGTTTATTCAATTCCTGTTTTCCGGAGTGGCTCATCATACTTATTCTTGGTTTCAAGTGCTCATCTTTCTTTTTCAGAGTTCCAAGCTCTAATTATCACGGAGATCCATCTAAATCATTGCAAGGATACACCTTGTGTTTTCAATTTCTCTGTCTTCTGTTTACCCGAGTTCTTCATCAAGGTTCTACATGATGGTTCATCAAGGATTTATATCCCTTCTCGAAGTGTTAATCGAGATTCTTTTCTGAGGAGCTCAAACTTTCTTCATCTTGCAATCTGGAGTGCAATTCTTTCAACCGTATCATTCGAGGTGGTATTATGTCATTCTTGATAATTTGAGTTCATGTCTCATGATTCACATGTGGTTAAGAATGAGGTATTTTAAATCCATCAATCTCTTCATTGAAGTATTCTTGGGTTATATTTCACCTAAAGTATTCCCTAAGGATTGTTGCTATTATGGTGTTTTTTTAATGATCCAAGTTCTTCATTTATCCTCCCGGTGAATAAGTTTCTCATCTCCTTGTTCATATCAATCCAATTCTGCTTCCCGTGAGTGGCAGGTTGACACCTCATAATTTGAGATGTATTCCAAAAGACCATATCAAGCTTATTCTTTTCGTTGTTGGTTTTCCAACAACTCCGTTCTACCATTTGTTGTAAGTGTGCTCCCTCAAGATCTTGTTTCTCGTCGTTCATTCCATTCCATTCTCACTTCCGTTCCGGAGGCATTGTGATATTGCTCTCTTCAAACCTTCTTCTGTTCTTGTCAGGTTCTTGTTCTTTTCATGCTTATCCATTTAACCAGAGTGTTGTACCCTTTTGCTCAAGTTCTTTTAATATTATCAAGTCTTGCTTAACTTCTTAACTGGAGTGGTTTCAATATATATCTTACCCTCCAACCTCAAGGTTTTCGCAATGCTCTTTGTCCCTCTTTTCTAACGGAGTGTTTTCAACTTCGTTCATCTCCGTTGTATTTTTTTCTCGAAATGGTTTAACCTTTGCAAGGTTCTTTGGTTTCACTCGTTTGTCAAAGAAGCAACTTAGTTTTACCTCTTCTTTTTTTCTCTTCCGTTGTCCCTCCGGTGCCATTCTAGATCTCGGGACGAGATCCTCTCGTAGTGGTGGAGTGTTGTAACGCCCCGAGACCGATGTGCCAGGTGTCGTCCAGTTATTCGCTGATGTTGCCTTGTCATTGCTTGCGTGTCATGCATTGCATATCATGTCATCATGTGCATTTCATTTGCATACATGTTCGTCTCATGCATCCGAGCATTTTCCCTGTTGTCCGTTTTGCAATCCGGCGCTCCAATCTCCTCCGGTGGTCATTTCTACCTTCTTCTCATGTGTGGGGATTAAACATTTCCGGATTGGACCGAGACTTGCCAATCAGCCTTGGTTTACTACCGGTAGACCGCCTGTCAAGTTTCGTACCATTTGGACTTTGTTTGATACTCCAACGGTTAACCAAGGGACCGAAAAGGCCTCGTGTGTGTTGCAGCCCAACACCCTTCCAATTTGTCCCAAAACCCACCTAAACCTCTTCCATCATCTTGGCCGTTCGATCACGATCGCATGGCCGAAAACCGCACCTCATTTGGACTCTCCTAGCTCCCTCTACCTATATATATGTGATCCCCTCTGAATTTTCGTGCAGTCCAAACCCTAGCCCTCTCCCTCCTCACGCCGCCGGACAAAACTCCCCACCGCGCCGGACATGTCCGCCGCCCCGCAGCCACCTCACTCTGGCCAATGAGGAGATGCCACATCACCCCCGCCGCCGCTCTCTTCCAATCGCGCGCCTCCACGCGTCCCCAGCCAGCTCCCTCACCATCGCGGCCCGCGGCGCCCAGATCCGGCCCGCCCGGGCCCAAGCCGCCGCCGCCCGAGACGCGCCTGCCCCGCCGCCCGGCTCTGCGCCCGCCGCTGTGCGCCTGCTCGCCGGTGCTCTCCTCCGCCGCCTTCTCTCTCGCCGGACGCCGCCACCTTCGCCGCGAACTTCGCCGGCGACCTCCACCGACCTCGCCGCCATGGGAGTTCACCGGAGCGGAGCTCTCTTGACGCCGGCCTCGCCTCCCATCGTCGGTTTCACCCGGAAACGGAGCCGCCACCGCCGGATCCCTCGCCCTCCGACGCCCTTCGTCCGGCGCCGCTCGCCGTCGTCGGAGCACCGGAGTTGCCGCCGCCTCGCTCGATCGGGAGGAGCCCGATCCACGCGTCCCCGTTGACCCCTTCGCGGGCCCCGCCTTCGGCCCAACGCGCCGGCCTCGCTAGGCCTGCCTCGCTTCCTCTTCGTTTTGGGCTCGGCCCAGTGGTGAGCAGCCCGACTAAATCCCGCCCGTGCGACTCATAACTATTTGACGCTCGCGGAAATTCCACCAAGTCCTCGAGATTCCCAGATCCATATGCCCTTGTTCATCGCCTCGTAACTTTGCATCCGTAGCTCCAATTTGGGCATATAGCATATCAAAATGTTCGTCTCAGAGAGTACATCATTTCATTCCATTGCATCATTTTCATTTGAGGTCATCTTGATGCCCGAAATGCTGTTAGAAGGAGGCTACTTGAGTTAATTGTCAGATCTGCTGCTCCATTTAGAGATTTGTCATTTTTGCCATGATTATTGTGTGCATGATATGCCCTGATGCTCTACATATGTTTTGTTAAGGGTATTGTCATCTTTCCAGAGGTGCAACCCATGTATTTTTGTGATGTGTGTGGTGACTAGCACAAGCTTGCAAAGTGAGGCACTTGGTAATTCTATTTTCAGGGACTTAGCATTTCCACTAAGTCCTTGAGCTGTTTAGTTCATGATGCCATATGTTCATGTTGTTTCCTAGTGATCCGTGCCTCTTTTGAGGATTATTAGTAAGGATGTTTTTTTAATCTTGTAGTGCTCTATCCATACATGTCTTTGTTTGCATATATGGATCACCCTAGCTTGAGTCAATCGAGCTCTACTTTTGCTACTTTGTGAATCTGGGCAGATTGTCAACTTGTTTGCAATTTTGCCGATGATGTTATAGTTGATCCGTGCATGCTATGCTATTGTTCTTGCCATGTCTAGCTTGCATTTTGTGTGTTCTTGATAGATGTATGCTTAGCTTATCATGACTCGCACCGTAGTGAGTGCATCGAGCTCGTAAACATGCCTACTTGAGTTATGTTTTCAGCATGCTCCAGCTTTCACTAAGTCTGAAAACTGATTATGTTTTTGGTATGTTCACATGCTTGCAAATGTATTTTATGATCCCTTTTGGCTCAAGGTCATTAAGGGACTTTTGTTAAGGTCTTTGAGTAGCTCCATGCATGTTTTACTTTGTCATGTTCAGGTCCTGTAGCATATAATTTCATGCTCCGAAGAGTGCTATCTGATCTGAAATTCCAGACAAGTGTTAATTTCACTAAGTCTGAGATCTGTTTACCATATGCATTTTTACCATGCTTGTTTGAACCTGCTAATGGATGAATTGGCCGTAGCTCAGTGCTAGACTTTTGTTAAGCATCTTGAATGCATCCCTGCCATGTATTTTGTTGCCATGTTTGGGTGTTGTAGCATGTTCATCTCATTGCATTTAGTTGGCTACTTGCTGTAAATCGCAGAACGTGGTCATATTTGAATCGCTTGCCATTTCCAAACCGTAACTCCGATTCCGGCGTTCTTTATATCGTTTTCAAGCGATTTCATCTCACCTTTCCAGTGGCACTCTTGGATTTTCAAGTTGAGGCCAGGTTCATGCATTTCTTGTCCAATCATGCATATGCATCGCATACCGCATCCCGCATATCATACCATGTTCATGTGTTGGTTGTTTACAATGTTGTGTGTTTCTTTCGGGTGTTTGCTTCTTTGGGTTGGTTCTGAAGGGAATATGCCCTAGAGGCAATAATAAAGTTATTATTTATTTCCTTATATCATGATAAATGTTTATTATTCATGCTAGAATTGTATTAACCGGAAACATAATACATGTGTGAATACATAGACAAGCAAAGTGTCACTAGTATGCCTCTACTTGACTAGCTCGTTAATCAAAGATGGTTAAGTTTCCTAACCATGAACAATGTGTTGTTATTTATTAACGAGGTCACATCATTAGTTGAATGATCTGATTGACATGACCCATTTCATTAGCTTAGCACCCGATCGTTTAGTATGTTGCTATTGCTTTCTTCATGACTTATACATGTTCCTATGACTATGAGATTATGCAACTCCCGTTTGCCGGAGGAACACTTTGGGTGCTACCAAACGTCACAACGTAACTGGATGATTATAAAAGAGTACTACAGGTGTCTCCAATGGTAGATGTTGGGTTGGCGTATTTCGAGATTAGGATTTGTCACTCCGATTGTCGGAGAGGTATCTCTGGGCCCTCTCGGTAATACACATTACACAAGCCTTGCAAGCATTGCAACTAATGAGTTAGTTGCGGGATGATGTATTACAGAACGAGTAAAGAGACTTGCCGGTAATGAGATTGAACTAGGTATTGGATACCGACGATCGAATCTCGGGCAAGTAACATACCGATGACAAAGGGAACAACGTATGTTGTTATGCGGTCTGACCAATAAAGATCTTCGTAGAATATGTAGGAGCCAATATGGGCATCCAGGTCCCGCTATTGGTTATTGACCGGAGACGTGTCTCGGTCATGTCTACATTGTTCTCGAACCGTAGGGTCCGCACGCTTAACGTTACGATGACAGTTATTATGAGTTTATGCATTTTGATGTACTGAAGGTTGTTCGGAGTCCCGGATGTGATCACGGACATGACGAGGAGTCTTGAAATGGTCGAGACATAAAGATTGATATATTGGAAGCCTATGTTTGGACATCGGAAGTGTTCCGGGTGAAATCGGGATTTTACCGGATCACCGGGAGGTTACCGGAACCCCCCGGGAGCCATATGGGCCTTATTGGGCTTTAGTGGAAAGGTGAAAGGGGCTGCCCATAGTGGGCTGCGCGCCTCCCCCCTCCCCTAGTCCTATTAGGACTAGGAGAGGTGGCCGGCCACCTCTCTCATTTTCTTTCCCCTTGGGAGTCCTATTAGGAATAGGATTGGGGGGGGGGGGAGTCCTACTCCCGGTAGGAGTAGGACTCCTCCTGCGCCTCCATAGGCTTGGCCGTCCAGCCCTCCCCCTGGCAACCTTTATATACGGGGGCAGGGGGCACCTCTAGACACACAAGTTGATCATTGAGATCGTTCCTTAGCCGTGTGCGGTGCCCCCTGCCACCAAATTCCACCTCGATCATATCGTTGTAGTGCTTAGGCGAAGCCCTGCGTCAGTAGTACATCAAGATCGTCACCATGCCGTCGTGCTGACGGAACTCCTCCCCGAAGCTTTGCTGGATCGGAATCCGGGGATCGTCATCGAGCTGAACGTGTGCTAAGAACTCGGAGGTGCCGGAGTAACGGTGCTTGGATCGGTCGGATCGGGAAGAAGACGTACGACTACTTCCTCTACGTTGTGTCAACGCTTCCGTTGCGATCTACAAGGGTACGTAGATCAGACTCTCCCCCTCGTTGCTATGCATCACCATGATCTTGCATGTGCGTAGGAAATTTTGAAATTACTACGTTCCCCAACAGTTGTATCAGAGCCTAGGTTTTATGGTTTGATGTTATTTGCACGAGTAGAACACAAGTGAGTTGTGGGCGATACAAGTCATACTGCCTACCAGCATGTCATACTTTGGTTCGACGATATTGTTGGATGAGACGACCCGGACCAACCTTACGCGTACGCTTACGCGAGACCGGTTCCCTCGACGTGCTTTGCACATAGATGGCTTGCAGGCGACTGTCTCTCCAACTTTAGTTGAACCGAGTATGGCTACGCCCGGTCCTTGAGAAGGTTAAAATGGAGTCTATTTGACAAACTATCGTTGTGGTTTTGATGCGTAGGTGAGATGAGTTCTTGCTTAAGCCCGTAGCAGCCACGTAAAATTTGCAACAACAAAGTAGAGGACGTCTAACTTGTTTTTGCAGGGCATGTTGTGATGTGATATGGTCAAAGCATGATGCTGATTTTTATTGTATGAGATGATCATGTTTTGTAACCAAGTTATCGGCAACTGGCAGGACCATATGGTTGTCGCTTTATTGTATGCAATGCAATCGTGATGTAATGCTTTACTTTATTACTCAGCGGTAGTGATAGTCGTGGAAGCATAAGATTGGCGAGACGACAACGATGCTACGATAGAGATCAAGGTGTCGCGCCGGTGACGATGGTGATCATGACGGTGCTTCGGAGATGGAGATCACAAGCACAAGATGATGATGGCCATATCATATCACTTATATTGATTGCATGTGATGTTTATCTTTTATGCATCTTATCTTGCTTTGATTGACGGTAGCATTATAAGATGATCTCTCACTAAATTATCAAGAAGTGTTCTCCCTGAGTATGCACCGTTGCGAAAGTTCTTCGTGCTGAGACACCACGTGATGATCGGGTGTGATAGGCTCTACGCTCAAATACAACAGGTGCAAAACAGTTGCACACGCAGAATACTCAGGTTATACTTGACGAGCCAAGCATATACAGATATGTCCTCGGAACACGGAGACCGAAAGGTCGAGCGTGAATCATATAGTAGATATGATCAACATAATGATGTTCACCGATGAAACTACTCCATCTCATGTGATGATCGGACATGGTTTAGTTGATTTGGATCACGTGATCACTTAGAGGATTAGAGGGATGTCTATCTAAGTGGGAGTTCTTAAGTAATATGATTAATTGAACTTAAATTTATCATGAACTTAGTACCTGATAGTATCTTGCTTGTTTATGTTGATTGTAGATAGATGGCTCGTGCTGTTGTTCCGATGAATTTTAATGCGTTCCTTGAGAAAGCAAAGTTGAAAGATGATGGTAGCAATTACACGGACTGGGTCCGTAACTTGAGGATTATCCTCATTGCTGCACAGAAGAATTACGTCCTGGAAGCACCGCTGGGTGCCAGGCCTGCTGCTGGAGCAACACCAGATGTTATGAACGTCTGGCAGAGCAAAGCTGATGACTACTCGATAGTTCAGTGTGCCATGCTTTACGGCTTAGAATCGGGACTTCAACGACGTTTTGAACGTCATGGAGCATATGAGATGTTCCAGGAGTTGAAGTTAATATTTCAAGCAAATGCCCGGATTGAGAGATATGAAGTCTCCAATAAGTTCTATACTGCAAGATGGAGGAGAACAGTTCTGTCAGTGAGCATATACTCAAAATGTCTGGGTATAACAATCACTTGATTCAGATGGGAGTTAATCTTCCAGATGATTGCGTCATTGACAGAATTCTCCAATCACTGCCACCAAGCTACAAGAGCTTCGTGATGAACTATAATATGCAAGGGATGAACAAGACTATTCCCGAGCTCTTCGCAATGCTGAAAGCCACGGAGGTAGAAATCAAGAAGGAGCATCAAGTGTTGATGGTTAACAAAACCACTAGTTTCAAGAAAAAGGGCAAAGGGAAGAAGAAGGGGGACTTCAAGAAGAACGGCAAGCAAGTTGCTACTCAGGAGAAGAAACCCAAGTCTGGACGTAAGCCTGAAACTGAGTGCTTCTACTCCAAGCAGGCTGGTCACTGGAAGCGGAACTGCCCCAAGTATTTGGCGGATAAGAAGGATGGCAAGGTGAACAAAGGTATATGTGATATACATGTTATTGATGTGTACCTTACTAATGCTCGCAGTAGCACCTGGGTATTTGATACTGGTTCTGTTGCTAATATTTGCAACTCGAAACAGGGACTACGGATTAAGCGAAGATTAGCTAAGGACGGGGTGATGATGCGCGTGGGAAACGGTTCCAAAGTCGATGTGATCGTGGTCGGCACGCTACCTCTACATCTACCTTTGGGATTAATATTAGACCTAAGTAATTGTTATTTGGTGCCAGCGTTGAGCATGAACATTATATCTGGATCTTGTTTAATGCGAGACGGTTATTCATTTAAATCAGAGAATAATGGTTGTTCTATTTATATGAGTAATATCTTTTATGGTCATGCACCCTTGAAGAGTGGTCTATTCTTGTTAAATATCGATAGTAGTGATACACATATTCATAATGTAGAAGCCAAAAGATGCAGAGTTGATAATGATAGTGCAGCTTATTTGTTGCACAGCCGTTTAGGTCATATCGGTGTAAAGCGCATGAAGAAACTCCATACTGATGGACTTTTGGAACCACTTGATTATGAATCACTTGGTACTTGCGAACCGTGCCTCATGGGCAAGATGACTAAAACACCGTTCTCCGGTACTATGGAGAGAGCAACAGATTTATTGGAAATCATACATACCGATGTATGTGGTCTGATGAATATTGAGGCTCGTGGCGGATATCGTTATTTTCTCACCTTCACAGATGATTTAAGCAGATATGGGTATATCTACTTAATGAAACACAAGTCTGAAACATTTGAAAAGTTCAAGGAATTTCAGAGTGAAGTTGAAAATCATCGTAACAAGAAAATAAAGTTTCTACGATCTGATCGTGCGGGAGAATATTTGAGTTACGAGTTTGGTATACATTTGAAAAATTGTGGAATAATTTCGCAACTCACGCCACCCGGAACACCACAGTGTAATGGTGTGTCCGAACGTCGTAATCGTACTTTACTAGATATGGTACGATCTATGATGTCTCTTACCGATTTACCGCTATTGTTTTGGGGATACGCTTTAGAGACGGCCGCATTCACGTTAAATAGGGCACCATCAAAATCCGTTGAGACGACGCCTTATGAACTGTGGTTTGGCAAGAAACCAAAGTTGTCGTTTCTTAAAGTTTGGGGTTGCGATGCTTATGTGAAAAAGCTTCAACCTGATAAGCTCGAACCCAAATCGGAGAAATGTGTCTTCATAGGATATCCAAAGGAAACTATTGGATACACCTTCTATCACAGATCCGAAGGCAAGACTTTTGTTGCTAAATTCGGAAACTTTCTTGAGAAGGAGTTTCTCTCGAAAGAAGTGAGTGGGAGGAAAGTAGAACTTGACGAGGTAACTGTACCCGCTCCCTTATTAGAAAGTAGTACATCACAGAAAACTGTTTCTGCGACACCTACACCAATAAGTGAGGAAGTTGATGATAATGATCATGAAACTTCAGAACAAGATACTACTGAACCTCGTAGATCAACCAGAGCAAGATCCGCGCCAGAGTGGTACGGTAATCCAGTTTTGGAAGTCATGCTACTAGATCATGATGAACCTACGAACTATGAAGAAGCGATGGTGAGCCCAGATTCCGCAAAGTGGCTTGAGGCCATGAAATCTGAGATGGGATCCATGTATGAGAACAAAGTATGGACTTTGGTTGACTTGCCCGATGATCGGCAAGCAATTGAGAATAAATGGATCTTCAAGAAAAAGACTGACGCTGACGGTAATGTTACTGTCTATAAAGCTCGACTTGTTGCAAAAGGTTTTCGACAAGTTCAAGGGGTTGACTACGATGAGACCTTCTCACCCGTAGCGATGCTTAAGTCTGTCAGAATCATGTTAGCAATTGCCACATTTTATGATTATGAAATTTGGCAGATGGATGTCAAAACTGCATTCCTGAATGGATTTCTGGAAGAAGATTTGTATATGATGCAACCGGAAGGTTTTGTCAATCCAAAGGGAGCTAACAAAGTGTGCAAACTCTAGCGATCCATTTATGGACTGGTGCAAGCATCTCGGAGTTGGAATAAACACTTTGATAGTGTGATCAAAGCATTTGGCTTTATATAGACTTTTGGAGAAGCCTGTATTTACAAGAAAGTGAGTGGGAGCTCTGTAGCATTTCTGATATTATATGTGGATGACATATTGCTGATTGGAAATGATATAGAATTTCTGGATAGCATAAAGGGATACTTGAATAAGAGTTTTTCAATGAAAGACCTCGGTGAAGCTGCTTACATATTGGGCATTAAGATCTATAGAGATAGATCAAGACGCTTAATTGGACTTTCACAAAGCACATACCTTGACAAGATTTTGAAGAAGTTCAAAATGGATCAAGCAAAGAAAGGGTTCTTGCCTGTGTTACAAGGTGTGAAGTTGAGTCAGACTCAATGCCCGACCACTTCAGAAGATAGAGAGAAAATGAAAGATGTTCCCTATGCTTCAGCCATAGGCTCTATCATGTATGCAATGCTGTGTACCAGACCTGATGTGTGCCTTGCTATAAGTTTAGCAGGGAGGTACCAAAGTAATCCAGGAGTGGATCACTGGACAGCGGTCAAGAACATCCTGAAATACCTGAAAAGGACTAAGGATATGTTTCTCGTATATGGAGGTGACAAAGAGCTCACCGTAAGAGGTTACGCTGATGCAAGCTTTGACACTGATCCGGATGATTCTAAATCGCAAACCGGATACGTGTTTACTTTAAACGGTGGAGCTGTCAGTTGGTGCAGTTCTAAACAAAGCGTCGTAGCGGGATCTACATGTGAAGCGGAGTACATAGCTGCTTCGGAAGCAGCGAACGAAGGAGGCTGGATGAAGGAGTTCATATCCGATCTAGGTGTCATACCTAGTGCATCGGGTCCAATGAAAATCTTTTGTGACAATACTGGTGCAATTGCTTTGGCAAAGGAATCCAGATTTCACAAAAGGACCAAACACATCAAGAGACGCTTCAATTCCATCCGGGATCTAGTCCAGGTGGGAGACATAGAGATTTGCAAGATACATACGGATCTGAATGTTGCAGACCCGTTGACTAAGCCTCTTCCACGAGCAAAACATGATCAGCACCAAGGCTCCATGGGTGTTAGAATCATTACTGTGTAATCTAGATTATTGACTCTAGTGCAAGTGGGAGACTGAAGGAAATATGCCCTAGAGGCAATAATAAAGTTATTATTTATTTCCTTATATCATGATAAATGTTTATTATTCATGCTAGAATTGTATTAACCGGAAACATAATACATGTGTGAATACATAGACAAACAGAGTGTCACTAGTATGCCTCTACTAGACTAGCTCGTTAATCAAAGATGGTTAAGTTTCCTAACCATGAACAATGTGCTATTATTTGATTAACGAGGTCACATCATTAGTTGAATGATCTGATTGACATGACCCATTTCATTAGCTTAGCACACGATCGTTTAGTATGTTGCTATTGCTTTCTTCATGACTTATACATGTTCCTATGACTATAAGATTATGCAACTCCCGTTTGCCGGAGGAACACTTTGGGTGCTACCAAACGTCACAACGTAACTGGGTGATTATAAAGGAGTACTACAGGTGTCACCAATGGTAGATGTTGGGTTGGCGTATTTCGAGATTAGAATTTGTCACTCCGATTGTCGGAGAGGTATCTCTGGGCCCTCTCGGTAATACACATTATACAAGCCTTGCAAGCATTGCAACTAATGAGTTAGTTGCGGGATGATGTATTACGGAACGAGTAAAGAGACTTGCTGGTAACGAGATTGAACTAGGTATTGGATACCGACGATCGAATCTCGGGCAAGTAACATACCGATGACAAAGGGAACAACGTATGTTGTTATGCGGTCTGACCGATAAAGATCTTCGTAGAATATGTAGGAGCCAATATGGGCATCCAGGTCCCGCTATTGGTTATTGACCGAAGACGTGTCTCGGTCATGTCTACATTGTTCTCGAACCGTAGGGTCCGCACGCTCAACGTAGAGGAAGTAGTCGTACGTCTTCTTCCCGATCCGACCGATCCAAGCACCGTTACTCCGGCACCTCCGAGTTCTTAGCACACGTTCAGCTCGATGACGATCCTCGGGCTCCGATCCAGCAAAGCGTCGAGGAAGAGTTCCGTCGGCACGACGGCGTGGTGACGATCTTGATGTTCTACCGACGCAGGGCTTCGCCTAAGCTCTACAATGATATGACCGAGGTGGAATTTGGTGGCAGGGGGCACCGCACACGGCTAAGGAACGATCAACAATGATAAACTTGTGTATCTATGGGGTGCCCCCTGCCCCCGTATATAAAGGAGCAGGGGGAGGGGTTCGGCCGGCCAGGGAGAGGGGCGCAGGAGGAGTCCTACTCCTACCGGGAGTAGGACCCCCCCCAATCCTATTCCTAATAGGAATCCTCAAGGGGGAAAGAGAGAAGGGGTGGCCGGCCACCTTCTCCTAGTCCTAATAGGACTAGGGAAGGGGGGAGGCGCGCAGCCCTTTTGGGCAGCCCCTTTCACTTTTCCACTAAGGCCCAATAGGCCCATTTGCCTCCCGGGGGGTTCCGGTAACCCTCCCGGTATTCCGGTAAAATCCCGATTTCACCCGGAACACTTCCGATGTCCAAACATAGCCTTCCAATATATCAATCTTTACGTCTCGACCATTTCGAGACTCCTCGTTATGTCCGTGATCACATCCGGGACTCCGAACAACCTTTGGTACATCAAAATGCATAAACTCATAATAACTGTCATCGTAACGTTAAGCGTGCGGACCCTACGGTTCGGGAACAATGTAGACTTGACCGAGACATGTCTCCGGTCAATAACCAATAGCGGGACCTGGATGCCCATATTAGCTCCTACATATTCTACGAAGATCCTTATCGGTCAGACCGCATAACAACATACGTTGTTCCCTTTGTCATCGGTATGTTACTTGCCCGAGATTCGATCGTCGGTATCCAATACCTAGTTCAATCTCGTTACCGGCAAGTCTCTTTACTCGTTCCGTAATACATCATCTCACAACTAACATATTAGTTGCAGTGCTTGCAAGGCTTATGTGATGTGCATTACCGAGAGGGCCCAGAGATACCTCTCCGACAATCGGAGTGAAAAATCCTAATCTCGAAATACGCCAACCCAACATCTACCTTTGGAGACACCTGTAGTACTCCTTTATAATACCCAGTTACGTTGTGACGTTTGGTAGCACCCAAAGTGTTCCTCCGGCAAACGGGAGTTGCATAATCTCATAGTCATAGGAACATGTATAAGTCATGAAGAAAGCAATAGCAACATACTAAACGATCGTGTGCTAAGCTAATGGAATGGGCCATGTCAATCAGATCATTCAACTAATGATGTGATCCCGTTAATCAAATAACAACTCTTTGTTCATGGTTAGGAAACATAACCATCTTTGATTAACGAGCTAGTCAAGTAGAGGCATACTAGTGACACTCTGTTTGTCTATGTATTCACACATGTATTATGTTTCCGGTTAATACAATTCTAGCATGAATAATAAACATTTATCATGATATAAGGAAATAAATAATAACTTTATTATTGCCTCTAGGGCATATTTCCTTCAGTCTCCCACTTGCACTAGAGTCAATAATCTAGTTCACATCGCCATGTGATTTAACAGCAATAGTTTACATCACCATGTGATTAACACCCATAGTTCACATCGTCATGTGACCAACACTCAAAGGGTTTACTAGAGTCAGTAATCTAGTTCACATATCTATGTGATTAACACCCAAAGAGTACTAAGGTGTGATCATGTTTTGCTTGTGAGATAATTTTAGTCAACGGGTCTATCACATTCAGATCCGTAAGTATTTTGCAAGTTCTATGTCTACAATGCTCTACACGGAGCTACTCTAGCTAATTGCTCCCACTTTCAATATGTATCCAGATTGAGACTTTAGATTCATCTGGATCAGTGTCAAAAACTTGCATCGATGTAACCCTTTACGACGAACCTTTTTGTCACGTCCATAATCGAGAAACATATCCTTATTTCACTAAGGATAATTCTGACCGCTGTCCAGTGATCTACTCCTAGATCACTATTGTACTCCCTTGCCAAATCAATGTAGGGTATACAATAGATCTGGTATACAGCATGACATACTTTATAGAACCTATGGCCAAGGCATAGGGAATGACTTTCATTCTCTTTCTATCTTCTGCCGTGGTCGGGCTTTGAGTCTTACTCAACTTCACACCTTGTAATACAGGCAAGAACTCTTTCTTTGACTGCTCCATTTTGAACTACTTCAAAATCTTGTCAAGGTATGTACTCATTGAAAAAACTTATCAAGCGTCTTGATCTATCTCTATAGATCTTGAAGCTCAATATGTAAGCAGCTTCACCGAAATCTTTCTTTGAAAAACTCCTTTCAAACACTCATTTATGCTTTACAGAATAATTCTACATTATTTCTGATCAACAATATGTCATTCACATATACTTATCAGAAATGTTGTAGTGCTCCCACTCACTTTCTCGTAAATACAGGCTTCACCGCAAGTCTGTATAAAACTATATGCTTTGATCAACTTAACAAAGCGTATATTCCAACTCTGAGATGCTTGCACCAGTCCATAGATGGATCGCTGGAGCTTGCACATTTTGTTAGCACCTTTCGGATTGACAAAACCTTCTGGTTGCATCATATACAACTCTTCTTTAATAAATCCATTAAGGAATGCAGTTTTGTTTATCCGTTTGCCAGATTTCATAAAATGCGGCAATTACTAACATGATTCGGACAGACTCAAGCATAGATACGAGTGAGAAGCTCTCATCGTAGTCAACACCTTGAACTTGTCAAAAACCTTTTGCGACAATTCTAGCTTTGTAGATAGTAACACTACTACCAGCGTCCATCTTCCTCTTGAAGATCCATTTATTCTCAATTGCTTGCCGATCATCGGGCAAGTCAACCAAAGTCCAAACTTTGTTCTCATACATGGATCATATCTCAGATTTCATGGCCTCAAACCATTTCGCGGAATCCGGGCTCATCATCGCTTCCTCATAGTTCGTAGGTTCGTCATGGTCAAGTAACATGACCTCCAGAACAGGATTACCGTACCACTCTGGTGCGGATCTCACTCTGGTTTACCTACGAGATTCGGTAGTAACTTGATCTGAAGTTACATGATCATCATCATTAGCTTCCTCACTAATTGGTGTAGTAGTCACAAGAACAGATTTTGTGATGAACTACTTTCCAATAAGGTAGAAGGTACAATTACCTTATCAAGTTTTCTACTTTCCTCCCACTCACTTCTTTCAAGAGAAACTCCTTCTCTAGAAAGGATCCATTATAAGCAACGAATGTCTTGCCTTAGGATCTGTGATAGAAGGTGTACCCAACAGTCTCCTTTGGGTATCCTATGAAGACATATTTCTCCGATTTGGGTTTGAGCTTATCAGGATGAAACTTTTTCACATAAGCATCACAACCCCAAACTTTAAGAAACGACTACTTTGGTTTCTTGCTAAACCACAGTTCAGATTGTGTCGTCTCAACGGACTTAGATGGTGCCCCTTTTTAACGTGAATGCAGCTGTCTCTAATGCATAACCCCAAAATGATAGTGGTAGATCGGTAAGAGACATCATAGATCGCACTATATCTAATGACGTTCGGACACACCATTACACTATGGTGTTCCATGTGGCCTGAGTAGTGAAACTATTTCACATTGTTTTTAACTGAAGGCCAAACTCGTAACTCAAATACTTTTCTCTACGATCAGATCATAGAAACTTTATTTTCTTGTTACGATGATTTTTCACTTCACTCTGAAATTCTTTGAACTTTTCAAATGTTTCAGACTTATGTTTCATCAAGTAGATATACTCATATCTGCTCAAATCATCTGTGAAGATCAGAAAATAATGATACCTGTCGCGAGCCTCAATATTCATCGGACCACATACATCAGTATGTATGATTTCCAACAAATCTATTGCTCGCTCCATTGTTCCGAAGAACAGAGTCTTAGTCATCTTGCCCATGAGGCATGGTTCGCAAGCATCAAGTGATTCCAAAAGCCCATCAGCATGGAGTTTCTTCATGCGCTTTACACCAATATGACCTAAACTGCAGTGCCACAAATAAGTTGCACTATCATTATTAACTTTGCATCTTTTGGTTTCAATATTATGAATATGTGTATCACTACGATCGAGATCCAATGAACCATTTTCATTGGGTGTGTAACCATATAAGGTTTTATTCATGTAAACAGAACAACAATTGTTCTCTAACTTAAATGAATAACCGTATTGCAATAAACATGATCAAATCATATTCATGCTCAACGCAAACACCAAATAACACTTATTTAGGTTCAACACTAATCCCGAAAGTATAGGGAGTGTGCGATGATGATCATATCAATCTTGGAACCACTTCCAACACACATCGTCACTTCACCCTTAACTAGTCTCTGTTCATTCTGCAACTCCCGTTTCGAGTTACTACTCTTAGCAACTGAACTAGCATCAAATACTAAGGGGTTGCTATAAACACTAGTAAAGTACACATCAATAACATGTATATCAAATATACTTATGTTTACTTTGCCATCCTTCTTATCCGCCAATCACTTGGGGTAGTACCGCTTCTAGTGACCAGTTCCTTTGCAGTAGAAGCACTTAGTCTCAGGCTTAGGATCAGACTTGGGCTTCTTCACTTGAGCAGCAACTAGCTTGCCGTTCTTCTTGAAGTTCCCCTTCTTCCCTTTGCCCTTTTCTTGAAACTAGTGGTCTTGTCAACCATCAACACTTGATGTTTTTCTTTGATTTCTACCTTCGTTGATTTCAGCATCACGAAGAGCTTGGGAGTTGCTTCCGTTATCCCTTGCATATTATAGTTCATCACGAAGTTCTACTAACTTAGTGATGGTGACTAGAGAATTCTGTCAATCACTATCTTATCTGGAAGATTAACTCCCACTTGATTCAAGCGATTGTAGTACCCAGACAATCTGTGCACATGCTCACTAGTTGAGCGATTCTCCTCCATCTTTTAGCTATAGAACTTGTTGGAGACTTCATATCTCTCAACTCGGGTATTTGCTTGAAATATTAACTTCAACTCTTGGAACATCTCATATGGTCCATGACGTTCAAAACGTCTTTGAAGTCCCGATTCTAAGCTGTTAAGTATGGTGCACTAAACTATCAAGTAGTCATCATATTGAGCTAGCCAAACATTCATAACGTCTGCATCTGCTCCTGCAATAGGTCTGTCACCTAGCGGTGCATCAAGGACATAATTCTTCTGTGCAGCAATGAGGATAATCCTCAGATCACGGATCCAATCCGCATCATTGCTACTAACATCTTTCAACACAATTTTCTCTAGGAACATATCAAAATAAACACAGGGAAGCAACAACGTGAGCTATTGATCTACAACATGATTTGCAAAATACTACCAGGACTAAGTTCATGATAAGTTTAAGTTCAGTTAATCAAATTACTTAAGAACTCCCACTTAGATAGACATCCCTCTAATCCTCTAAGTGATCACGTGATCCAAATCAACTAAACCATAACCGATCATCACGTGAGATGGAGTAGTTTTCAATGGTGAACATCGTTATGTTGATCATATCTACTATATGATTCACGCTCGACCTTTCGGTCTCTGTGTTCCGAGGCCATATCTGCATATGCTAGGCTCGTCAAGTTTAACCTGAGTATTCTGCGTGTGCAAAACTGGCTTGCACCCGTTGTAGATGGACGTAGAGCTTATCACACCCGATCATCACGTGGTGTCTGGGCACGACGAACTTTGGCAACGGTGCATACTCAGGGAGAACACTTCTTGATAATTTAGTGAGAGATCATCTTATAATGCTACCGTCAATCAAAGAAAGATAAGATGCATAAAAGGATAAACATCACATGCAATCAATATAAGTGATATGATATGGCCATCATCATCTTGTGCCTGTGATCTCCATCTCCGAAGCACCGTCATGATCACCATCGTCACCGGCGCGACACCTTGATCTCCATCGTAGCATCGTTGTCGTCTCGCCAATCTTATGCTTCCACGACTATCACTACCGCTTAGTAATAAAGTAAAGCATTACATAGCGATTGCATTGCATACAATAAAGCGACAACCATATGGCTCCTGCCAGTTGCCGATAACTTGGTTACAAAACATGATCATCTCATACAATAAAATCAGCATCATGCCTTGACCATATCACATCACAACATGCCCTGCAAAAACAAGTTAGACGTCCTCTACTTTGTTGTTGCAAGTTTTACGTGGCTGCTACGGGCTTAAGCAAGAACTCATCTCACCTACGCATCAAAACCACAACGATAGTTTGTCAAATAGACTCCGTTTTAACCTTCTCAAGGACCGGGCGTAGCCACACTCGGTTCAACTAAAGTTGGAGAGACAGTCGCCCGCAAGCCATCTATGTGCAAAGCACGTCGAGGGAACCGGTCTCGCGTAAGCGTACGCGTAAGGTTGGTCCGGGTCGTCTCGTCCAACAATACCGCCGAACCAAAGTATGACATGCTGGTAGGCAGTATGACTTGTATCGCCCACAACTCACTTGTGTTCTACTCATGCAAATAACATCAAACCATAAAACCTAGGCTCGGATGCCACTGTTGGGGAACGTAGTAATTTCAAAAAAATTCCTACGCACACGCAAGATCATGGTGATGCATAGCAACGAGGGAGAGAGTCTGATCTACGTACCCTTGTAGATCGCAATGGAAGCGTTGACACAACGTAGAGGAAGTAGTCGTACGTCTTCTTCCCGATCCGACCGATCCAAGCACCGTTACTCCGGCACCTCCGAGTTCTTAGCACACGTTCAGCTCGATGACGATCCTCGGGCTCCGATCCAGCAAAGCGTCGAGGAAGAGTTCCGTCAGTGCGACGGCGTGGTGACGATCTTGATGTTCTACCGACGCAGGGCTTCGCCTAAGCTCTACAACGATATGACCGAGGTGGAATTTGGTGGCAGGGGCACCGCACACGGCTAAGGAACGATCAACAATGATCAACTTGTGTGTCTATGGGGTGCCCCCTGCCCCCGTATATAAAGGAGCAGGGGGAGGGGTTCGGCCGGCCAGGGAGAGGGGCGCAGGAGGAGTCCTACTCCTACCGGGAGTAGGACTCCCCCCCCCCCAATCCTATTCCTAATAGGAATCCTCAAGGGGGAAAGAGAAGGGGTGGCCGGCCACCTTCTCCTAGTCCTAATAGGACTAAGGAAGGGGGGAGGCGCGCAGCCCTTTTGGGCAGCCCCTTTCACTTTTCCACTAAGGCCCAATAGGCCCATTTGCCTCCCGGGGGGTTCCGGTAACCCTCCCGGTATTCCGGTAAAATCCTGATTTCACCCGGAACACTTCCGATGTCCAAACATAGCCTTCCAATATATCAATCTTTACATCTCGACCATTTCGAGACTCCTCGTCATGTCCGTGATCACATCCGGGACTTCGAACAACCTTCGGTACATCAAAATGCATAAACTCATAATAACTGTCATCGTAACGTTAAGCGTGCGGACCCTACGGTTCGAGAACAATGTAGACATGACCGAGACATGTCTCCGGTCAATAACCAATAGCGGGACCTGGATGCCCATATTGGCTCCTACATATTCTACGAAGATCTTTATCGGTCAGACCGCATAACAACATACATTGTTCCCTTTGTCATCGGTATGTTACTTGCCCGAGATTCGATCGTCCGTATCCAATACCTAGTTCAATCTCGTTACCGGCAAGTCTCTTTACTCGTTCCGTAATACATCATCTCACAACTAACATATTAGTTGCAGTGCTTGCAAGGCTTATGTGATGTGCATTACCGAGAGGGCCCAGAGATACCTCTCCGACAATCGGAGTGACAAATCCTAATCTCGAAATACGCCAACCCAACATCTACCTTTGGAGACACCTGTAGTACTCCTTTATAATCACCCAGTTACGTTGTGACGTTTGGTAGCACCCAAAGTGTTCCTCCGGCAAACGGGAGTTGCATAATCTCATAGTCATAGGAACATGTATAAGTCATGAAGAAAGCAATAGCAACATACTAAACGATCGTGTGCTAAGCTAATGGAATGGGCCATGTCAATCAGATCATTCAACTAATGATGTGATCCCGTTAATCAAATAACAACTCTTTGTTCATGGTTAGGAAACATAACCATCTTTGTTTAACGAGCTAGTCAAGTAGAGGCATACTAGTGACACTCTGTTTGTCTATGTATTCACACATGTATTATGTTTCCGGTTAATACAATTCTAGCATGAATAATAAACATTTATCATGATATAAGGAAATAAATAATAACTTTATTATTGCCTCTAGGGCATATTTCCTTCAACCGGAACCCCCCGGGAACCAAATGGGCCTTATTGGGCCTAAGTGGAAAGGTGAAAGGGGCAGCCCAAGGTGGGCTGCGTGCCACCCCCCTCCCCTAGTCCTATTAGGACTAGGAGAGGTGGCCGGCCACCTCTCTCCCTCTCTTTCCACTTGGGAGTCCTATTAGGAATAGGATTGGGGGGGAGTCCTACTCCCGGTAGGAGTAGGACTCCTCCTGCGCCTCCCTAGCTTGGCCGGCCAGCCCTCCCCCTCTCAACCTTTATATACGGGGGTAGGGGGCACCTCTAGACACACAAGTTGATCCTTGAGATCGTTCCTTAGCCGTGTGCGGTGCCCCCTGCCACCAAATTCCACCTCGATCATATCGTTGTAGTGCTTAGGCGAAGCCCTGCGACGGTAGTACATCAAGATCGTCACCATGCCGTCGTGCTGACGGAACTCTTCCTCGACGCTTTGCTGGATCGGAGCCCGAGGATCGTCATCGAGCTGAACGTGTGCTAAGAACTCGGAGGTGCCGGAGTAACGGTGCTTGGATCGGTCGGATCGGGAAGAAGACGTACGACTACTTCCTCTACGTTGTGTCAACGCTTCCGTTGCGATCTACAAGGGTACGTAGATCAGACTCTCCCCCTCGTTGCTATGCATCACCATGATCTTGCGTGTGCGTAGGAATTTTTTTGAAATTACTACGTTCCCCAACACTAAATGTTGCAGACCCGTTGACTAAGCCTCTTCCACGAGCAAAACATGATCAGCACCAAGGCTCCATGGGTGTTAGAATCATTACTGTGTAATCTAGATTATTGACTCTAGTGCAAGTGGGAGACTGAAGGAAATATGCCCTAGAGGCAATAATAAAGTTATTATTTATTTCCTTATATCATGATAAATGTTTATTATTCATGCTAGAATTGTATTAACCGGAAACATAATACATGTGTGAATACATAGACAAACAAAGTGTCACTAGTATGCCTCTACTTGACTAGCTCGTTAATCAAAGATGGTTAAGTTTCCTAACCATGAACAATGTGTTGTTATTTGATTAACGAGGTCACATCATTAGTTGAATGATCTGATTGACATGACCCATTTCATTAGCTTAGCACCGATCGTTTAGTATGTTGCTATTGCTTTCTTCATGACTTATACATGTTCCTATGACTATGAGATTATGCAACTCCCATTTGCCGGAGAAACACTTTGGGTGCTACCAAACGTCACAACGTAACTGGGTGATTATAAAGGAGTACTACAGGTGTCTCCAATGGTAGATGTTGGGTTGGCGTATTTCGAGATTAGGATTTGTCACTCCGATTGTCGGAGAGGTATCTCTGGGCCCTCTCGGTAATACACATTACACAAGCCTTGCAAGCATTGCAACTAATGAGTTAGTTGTGGGATGATGTATTACAGAACGAGTAAAGAGACTTGCCGGTAACGAGATTGAACTAGGTATTGGATACCGACGATCGAATCTCGGGCAAGTAACATACCGATGACAAAGGGAACAACGTATGTTGTTATGCGGTCTGACCGATAAAGATCTTCGTAGAATATGTAGGAGCCAATATGGGCATCCAGGTCCCGCTATTGGTTATTGACCGGAGACGTGTCTCGGTCATGTCTACATTGTTCTCGAACCATAGGGTCCGCACGCTTAACATTACGATGACAGTTATTATGAGTTTATGCATTTTGATGTACCGACGGTTGTTCGGAGTCCCGGATGTGATCACGGACATGACGAGGAGTCTCGAAATGGTCGAGACATAAAGATTGATACTCCCTCCGTTCCTAGATATAGGGTGTATAGTTTTTGGCACGGAAATTAAAGAACGCACGTGGAGGGAAAATTTCACAAGTTTTGGGCGAGATTACACCTGACTAATTGACATGAGGAGATAGAGGAGCTTGCCTGATATAAGGAAATGTAATCAAATCCCTAAAAAAAATATCCAAACAAGTGGTGCAATGCAATACACCTTATATTTCGGACTTTTTCTCAAAAATCTATACACCTTATATCAAGGAACGGAGGGAGTATATTGGAAGCCTATGTTTGGACATCGGAAGTGTTCCGGGTGAAATCGGGATTTTACTGGATCACCGGGAGGTTACCGGAACCCCCCGGGAGCCATATGGGCCTTATTGGGCTTTAGTGGAAAGGTGAAAGGGGCTGCCCATAGTGGGCTGCGCGCCTCCCCCCCTCCCCTAGTCCTATTAGGACTAGGAGAGGTGGCCGGCCACCTCTCTCCCTCTCTTTCCCCTTGGGAGTCCTATTAGGAATAGGATTGGGGGGGGGGAGTCCTACTCCCGGTAGGAGTAGGACTCCTCCTGCGCCTCCATAGGCTTGGCCGGCCAGCCCTCCCCCTGGCAACCTTTATATACGGGGGCAGGGGGCACCTCTAGACACACAAGTTGATCATTGAGATCGTTCCTTAGCCGTGTGCGGTGCCCCCTGCCACCAAATTCCACCTCGATCATATCGTTGTAGTGCTTAGGCGAAGCCCTGCGTCGGTAGTACATCAAGATCGTCACCACGCCGTCGTGCTGACGGAACTCCTCCCCGAAGCTTTGCTGGATCGGAGCCCGGGGATCGTCATCGAGCTGAACGTGTGCTAAGAACTCGGAGGTGCCGGAGTAACGGTGCTTGGATCGGTCGGATCGGGAAGAAGACGTACGACTACTTCCTCTACGTTGTGTCAACGCTTCCGTTGCGATCTACAAGGGTACGTAGATCAGACTCTCCCCCTCGTTGCTATGCATCACCATGATCTTGTGTGTGCGTAGGAAAATTTTGAAATTACTACGTTCCCCAACAGGTTCCGGTAACGTCGCGTGTGAGGACCCGTTCGTCTACGTCCGTTTGTCTTCTTCATGGACTCGTTCTTCTTCCTTGCGGGATTTCAGGCAAGATGACCATACCCCCGAAATCACTTCTATCTTTGCTTGCTTAGTTGCTCGCTCTTTTGCTATGCCTATACTGCGATACCTACCACTTGCTTATCATGCCTCCCATATTGTTGAACCAAGCCTCTAACCCACCTTGTCCTAGCAAACCGTTGTTTGGCTATGTTACAGCTTTGCTCAGCCCCTTTTATAGCATTGTTAGTTGCAAGTGAAGTTTGAAGTTTGTTCCTTGCTGGAACATGGAGATGTTGTTCCTTGTTGGAACATGTTTACTTGTTGGTATATCACGATATATCTTATTTAATTAATTCATCTATATACTTGGTAAAGGGTGGAAGGCTCGGCCTTATGCCTCGTGTTTTGTTCCACTCTTGCCGCCCTAGTTTCCGTCATATCGGTGTTATGTTCCCGGATTTTGCGTTCCTTACGCGGTTGGGTTATAATGGGAACCCCTTGACAGTTCGCCTTGAATAAAACTCCTCCAACATGGCCCAACATTGGTTTTACCATTCGCCACCTAGCCTTTTCTTTCCCTTGGGTTCTGCAAACTCAAGGGTCATCTTTATTTAAACCCCCGGGCCAGTGCTCCTCTGAGTGTTGGTCCAACCCAGAGCACCGTGCAGGGCCATCCCTTGGCAACTTGGGTTACGTCGGCTCCTGTACGCTTAGCTTATCCGGTGTGCCCTGAGAACGAGATATGTGCAGCTCCCATCGGGATTTGTCGGCACAACGGGTGGTCTTGCTGGACTTGTTTTACCATTGTCGAGGATGTCTTGTAGAACCGGGATACCGAGTCTGATCGGAATGTCTCGGGAGGAGGTCTATTCCTTCGTTGGCCGTGAGAGCTTATGATGGGCTAAGTTGGGACATCCATGCAGGGATTTGAACTTTCGAAAGCCGTGCCCACGGTTATGGGCAGATGGGAATTTTTTAATGTCCGGTTGTAGAAAACCTGAAGTTGACCTTAATTTAAAATACATCCACCGTGTGTGTTACCGTGATGGTCTCTTTTCGACGGAGTCCGGGAAGTGAACACGGTGTTGGAGTTATGCTTGGTGTAGGTTGTTCTAGGATCACTTCTTGATCATAGTTTCTCGATCGTGCTTTGCCTTCTCTTCTCGCTCTCTTTTGCGAATAGGTTAGCCACCATATATGCTAGTCGCTTGCTGCAGCTCCATCTCATACCTTTTACCTTACCCATAAGCTTAAATAGTCTTGATCGCGAGGGTGCGAGATTGCTGAGTCCCCGTGGCTCACAAAACCAGTTTGCAGGTGCCGATGAGTCCGTGCAGATGACGCAACCAAGTTCAGGAGGAGCTCGATGAAGATCTTGTCCTTTATGTTGTTTCGTTCTAGTTGATCAGTAGTGGAGCCCAGTTGGGGTCGATCGGGGACCTTGTCGCATTTGGGGTTCTTCTTTTATTTTGGCTCCGTAGTCGGGCCCTGATTGTATCTGGATGATGTAATGCTTTATTCATGTAATTGTGTGAAGTGGCGTTTGTAAGCCAACTATGTATTCTTTTTCCTTATGTATTACATGGGTTGTGTGAAGATTACCTCACTTGCGACATTGCTTTCAATGCGGTTATGCCTCTAAGTCGTGCTTCGACACGTGGGAGATATAGCCGCATCGAGGGCGTTACATTCTGCCCCACCCTGACCCAGCCGTCGCTGAGGGGAGGGTCAGACCTCCTGGCTTGCTGCTCCTCAAATTCCACCACCTTCACCCCCTGAAGAAGAGAAACACAGAAAGAGACTCGGAACAAGCAGAGCCAAAATTGGAAGAACGAAAAACAGAGAAAACCAAAGGGGTGGGATTTGTGTGACTGCAGCAAACTGCCACTGACCTTGGCCGCTGCCATCTCGTACGACGCCGGCTCCAACGGCAAGAAGGCCAGCGCCGCCTTTATCAACGACATCTTGTTCCCCATGCGACCTCGCCTCCACGGCTCCGCCTCATCAGCCGATCCGCTTGAAGGAGAGGAGAGAAAAGCAGCACGGGGGCAGCGGCGGGCGCATCGCTAGATGGAGCGAAATTTTTGGGAAGGGGATGAGACGTTGCGTGCATCAGGAAGGAGCGGGGGTCTCGAGGCCCTCTTTCTTCTGGACGAAGGAAGTGGTGCGTGATAGTACGTGGGCATGGGGCTCGATGCGCTTTTCCACTCCCAATCGTCTCGTTTGTTTTTTTATCTCAACGACGGAGAAGTTCACGCTTTTTTTTTCATGTTACTATGCAAATCCGACGTGGACATCGCTAGAGATCGCCCTTTCCGCGACTGTTATTGGGTTTCATGCTGAGCAAGTCCAACCCATACCGCATCTCTGGAACTCTCCCGTCTCTTCTTCTCTTCTCTCGCTGCTTCTTTTTTCTTGTTCCGTGTCTTAGATCTGCCGCAGATGTTCTTCACATCTTCTCTACCACATCCTCTTATCGCTATTGTTCCTCACCATGTCGATGTGGCCTTGCCACCACTCAAAGGACTATAGTTGCGCGGGCCTCCCAGGCAGCCATCTTCGGCCACCTCCCAGCCACCATGGCTTTGGCTGATGCCACACGACGACGGCTTTTGGGTAGACCCTCTAGAGAAGATAGGAGTTGTGCATGCTGGGCAAGCGGGCAGCCGAGCCAGCATGAATTTTTTTGCTCGTGCTAGCAAATTAAACATATAAACCACGCTGCACTACCCGCCATTTTAGCGCAACCGCGTGCGCTGCGCTCGTTGGACCGAGCGATCTTTTTACCGTAGCTCGTTTTTGGCTGCTGACACTCGGTCCGTCGTTGGTTTTCTTTCACGTCCGTGCCTGCTTCAGAAGTGGATGATGAGTGGGCCCTGTTGGGCGTGGGGTTGAACATATAAACCACGCTGCACTACCCGCCATTTTAGCGCAACCGCGTGCGCTGCGCTCGTTGGACCGAGCGATCTTTTTACCGTAGCTTGTTTTTGGCTGCTGACATCCGGTCCGCCGTTGGTTTTCTTTCACGTCCGTGCCTGCTTCAGAAGTGGATGATGAGTGGGCCCTGTTGGGCGTGGGGGCCAGATATTAAGGTGGAGTTGGCTAACGTTTTGATGCAAATGGATTTCGTCCACGGATGAACACCTAGGTTTCGCACCAGCGCAAGCGACCTCCTCCTCCTCCCTTTCCCATTCGTCCTCCCTCCTAGCCGCCGCCGCCGCCGCCGCCTCCCCTCCTTCCTCCTCCTCCTCCTCCTCTCTCTCGCCAGTGCTGCCTCCTCCTTGGTGCTCAAGGGGACGAGCACGAGAGGTCGCCACACTGCACTACCTCGTCCAGGGTGGGTGCTGAGGACCTACAGATCTCTCTCTCCCTGCTACCTCTTTCCCCGACCCCTCTGCCTCCCCCACCATGAGAGATAGGGAGAGGGATGGACAAATAGGAGACGGGGGCAAGAGGAGAAGAGGAAGATGACGGGGCAGGAGGAGAAGAGGAAGGAGAGGCCGTCTGTGCGCGCGTGGCCATTGGCTGGCCGGGCTCAGCTCTTGCAGGCAGCCACACCCTTCTTTTCTTCCTGATTTGCATTCTTCCCTCTCTCTTTCACTTTTCGCATTTGGTTTAATCCCTACAATTTCTGGTTTTTATATGTGCAGATTCTTTTGTGTATATGCCTACGGAACGAGATCCTCTGACGTACTTCGATCTACTGCCGAGGGACGTCGTTCGTGTGTTACCGTTCGCTAGCCATCCGACGGTAGCAGGTAAAAACCAGAGAAACAAAGCCGAGAAGCAGCGAACAGCCATCAGCCCAGAAGAGATGCGGCCCATCTTCAAGAAAAAACACCCACCCTTTTACTCCCCGTCGTCGTTCGCTCGCCATTGCCATGACCCTGCCTAAACCTAGCACCGCCGCGGGTGATTGGGCGTCCGCCGCTGCCATTGCCGCACCAGCGCCGGAGTGCGGCGTCCGCCGCCATCCGCGTCACTAAGAGGGCGAGCGACTGGCAACTCCATGGCCGCCACCACCGCATGGCTGCACCACGCCGTCGGGCTCGCGGCCGCTGCGGGAGGCGCAAGTGAGCGTCGCGTTGCTGAGCACAAGCAGACGCAGATGAAGGCCGACCAACACAAGCTTGGAGTGCGACGCGCCCTGCGGTGCAACGCTGGAGGAGGCATCAAGTAGCTGCAGCAGGAGCCAGCCAGAGCCTGAAGTTCAGTTCAGTTCAGTTTAGAAACTGAATCTGAAGGAGGCAGGCAGTAGTTGAGCAGCAAGAGCCTGAAGTGGAGTTTCAGTTTTAATCACTTAATTTGTATTATGTGAGGAAACTACAAGTCAAATTGATCTGAGATTGTGTATTAATGTTCTCAAGTGAAAGCAGATCACTGATGCTTGTCATAATGTGAGCACAACGCTCATTGATGATCTGGGTTCTGTACCACTAGGGGTTGGCCCCTGTACTGAGCTTGTATTTAGACTCTCTTTTCTACTATCAGAAAGAGCAGTGCTCCTGTTAATATTTTGAAAAAATGGATAACAAAATTTGAGAGCATATCATTGATGTTTTGCAATTGTGAGCATATTGGTGAAATAGGAATTATTGTAAGCATGTGGCAAAGGAGATCAATTAAACTATCAAACTGATCAACTAAATTGAGTATTGACAGCAAATTAATGAAACCATTGTAATATAGTGCAGGAGATAAAAGAGATTAAATAAATTAACTAAAGGACACTGATTCATAACACTAAATTAAAATTCATTGTAATATAGTGCATCGGACAAAAGAGATCAACTAAACTTGAACTGAACTTCAGGCTCTGTAAATTCCAAGAACAAAGTACATCACACTTGTTCCAGTTGCTTGCTTCTTTAGGATCACTCAAGTTAGAGCACATGGCTTCCAATTCCAAGAACAAAGTACATCACCATAACCTAGTAAAAACATCATCTGTGATTGGTCCCTGTAAATTAAGTAAAAATGTAAGTTCCTTTTCACATTATCATATCCCGATTTGTAAAGAGATTATATGATTAGTATTACCATCAACAATTGAGTGTAGCTAAAATTGGCATTGTAATTAGTACTATATGCCCCTTTGTCCCCAGAAACACTATCATCTATGATATGTGCTTGTACTTGTGCACCAGCATTACATGCCCCTTCACCAACCTCTTGCATCTTGTAGGAAAAGAAATCTGGTGAGTTCTCATAAATAATGGAAACAATTATACCATTGGAAACGCGACTATTATTTAGCAACATACCATTGAAATATGTGCCGATTGAACATGTGCACCATCATTACATGCCTCTTCCCCAACCTGTGATGTAGCTTTGCTTTGTCTCTTTTTCCTAGCCTTGTGCTTCTTATCCAACCAATTTCTTTTGCGTTTTTAAGTTTTTGTTTGAACCTCCTTTTTCTTTAAGCGTGCAGTAATCAACAAGTCATTTGGATTTGGTGCACTAGCATCTGCAGAGACTATACCTGCATCCCCAGAAGTGCTTGTGCATCCATTGATTATTTCTTCAACTTGCTTACCAAGGATGTCAAGTGTGTTGTCTACTAAAGTGATTGCTTCTGGAAAGTTAGTCGCTCGATGTGCTAAATTGTGGAATTTGTGAGACACAAATCTGTAGCTAAGCATTGCAGCCATATTTGGATTTTCCATTACATTTCTTCCCATGTTATCTTTTATAGTTCCACTCCTTGCTTCCCTCGTCCATCGCTTTAGCACATATTGTGGTGGTAGTGACTTGATATTCATCAAATCAAGAACCTTAAGAGCATGGGCACACAATATCCCAATTCTATCAAATTGCCGGCAGCTGCACACAGCTGTTTCCTTCAAAGGATCACCGGTAACTTTATACTCCTCCTCGTAGGTGAAATCTCCTACTAGATATTCATTATTACCATCCAAAGCCTTTGTGCAAGCTGCCAAGGATCTTTCAAATTCACCTTGAAAAGCTTCAAATATAACATGTGTATATAGCTTGCTAGCTTGCACCAACATTGGTGGTGGTCTCCTCATACATAGTTTAGGCAACTTCTTCCTAGAATCAAATTCTGAGTCCAGCTCATTATTCCTTTTTCCTTGTACCACCCTTTCAAAATGCTTAAAGAACCGAATGATATCAAAATCAGATTTGAAATGGATTTTCAAGTCATTGTTCAAACTCTCACTCAATTGTGTACTTCTCATTCCTAATGTGAAGACATCCTTCATATAACATTCAGCCCATTTTTCTTTCACCTTGTATATACTATCCAACCAAGTTTGTTTGCTCACCTTTTCTCTCATGAGGTCAAATTTTTGTTCAAACTCGATCATGTCTTCATACTCAAACATGCATGCGCTAAAATCTGATAGAATACTTGGCTCTTCATTCTTCTCTATTTTCTTTCCTTCATTCTTCTTCTTTTTCTTCCCTTCATGCTTCTTTTGTTTCTTCCCTTCATTCTTATCTTCATTCTTCCCTTCATTCTTCTCTCCATTCTTCCCTGCAGTCTTCTCTTCATTATTCTCTTCGTTCTTCTCCTCATGCAGATGTTTGATAGCATTTTGCATAATGTGAAAAGTGCATAATCCATGCCATGTTTCTGGAAACACCTCCCCAGCTGCATTTCCCATTGCAGTATCTTGATCCGTATAGAATGTTTTAGGATGTTGTCCATTATGGGCTTTGAGAAAGGTTTTAAACAACCACTCGAAGGAATCAAATGTTTCATCATACATGAGAGCAACACCAAAAACTACAGTTTCTCTAAAATGATTGAATCCGACAAAGACACCAAAAGGCCTGCTCTCCTTGTTTGTTCCAAAAGTGGTGTCAAAACTAACAACATCACCAAAATGTGCGTAGTCCATGATCATTTTAGCATCAGCCCAAAATATATTTGCTATTTGCTCTTCACAATCCATTTGCAAGGCATATTGGAATGATGGGTTTTCTGCAACTTTGTCTTGAAAATACTTAAGCATGCTACCTGCTTCGCCATATGCCATCTCTCGTTGGCGCTTCGTCCGCAAATAATTCTTGCGATCACGAAGGGTGTAGCTAAGATTGAGTGGTCTGCCAACTTGGCGACTAGCCAACTCCTGCGCAGCTTTTGGCCCAATTCCAGCGGCATCTGCTGTGTCGATTTCAAAAGATTGTACCTCTGAAATTTTCCTTTGTGACACCATTAAGTGTAAGGTCTCTGGCAGATGTAGTGTGTGATTGTGTTCCAAAGACAACTCAGACACTTTTAAATTTCCCTTCTTTCTATCCGTTTTTAGATTCATGAAGACTTGACATTCCGTTCTAGTTTCAGCTCTAGGGCACTTTGTTAAATGATCCCTTTTGTCTTGCCATCGATGTCCCTCGTTTGCACAAACAAATCTGCATGATGTAACCTTGCCGTCGGTTGGCCTTCTGTTTGTGTACCTTTTTCTGACCTCAAAACCTTTCTGGCCACTGTATGTCAGCCAAAATGCCCAAGCCTCATCCGAGTTTCTAAATTCCATGCCAACAAGAGGTACCAAACCAGGAAGTATAGCTCTACAATGAAAAAAACAACATGAGCAAGGGACATGTGAAGTGCAGAGCAAATATTAGAACCAATGTAAAAGAGAACAGAGAATGAATAGTTGTCATTGGGGACATGAAACAGTTCGTGTAAACTCTTGTTAAAAATTCTGAGACTCAGGCCAAATAGAATAAGCAAGTTAGCAATAGTATTTGGACAACTTAAATTTATCTGATCTCTCCTTAGAAGTAACATACTGGGTGTTGTATCACTTACGTATTGGAATCATGGCGTACTGTGCTTGCCTCTTCTTCCATCTCAATCTGATAATTCAACTAGGTAATTTTTTTCATGACAAAACGGAAAGCCTGATCCCGTTCACAGCAACCTGATAAGAAGATGGATCTATTTCAAAGCAATCTGATGATGGAAGTTTGATCAATTTCGAAGCAATTTGATATGGGAGATTAATCAACAAGATAGATAGAGAAAGAATAATAAGACGTACTCACATGATTGAAGAGCAGAGCAGCTCGTCCCTTCAGCGATCGATTCCTTCGTGGAACACGCCCTTTTTCCGTCAGTCTGTTCACGGGATTGAAGAGCAGAGAAGCTCCTCCCTTCGGCGATCGTTTCCTTCGTGGAAAGCGCCCTTTTCCCGTCAGTTTGGCGCCGTTTCTTTGTTCTCGCGCCCTTTTCCCTGGTCTGGCGCAGTTTTCCCTCTCCCGTTCCATTGGACTGGGCTGGATCATTCTCGTGGGCCGACCGTGAGCTCTGTTTCCCTGGTTTCCACCTGCTCCCGTTGGATGGCTAGTGAACGGTGACACGCGAGCGACGTCCCTCGGCAGTAGATCGAAGTACGTCAGAGGATCTCGTTCCCTCTGACGTACTTCGATCTACTGCCGAGGGACGTCGTTCGTGTGTTACCGTTCGCTAGCCATCCGACGGTAGCAGGTAAAAACCAGAGAAACAAAGCCGAGAAGCAGCGAACAGCCATCAGCCCAGAAGAGATGCGGCCCATCTTCAAGAAAAAACACCCACCCTTTTACTCCCCGTCGTCGTTCGCTCGCCATTGCCATGACCCTGCCTAAACCTAGCACCGCCGCGGGTGATTGGGCGTCCGCCGCTGCCATTGCCGCACCAGCGCCGGAGTGCGGCGTCCGCCGCCATCCGCGTCACTAAGAGGGCGAGCGACTGGCAACTCCATGGCCGCCACCACCGCATGGCTGCACCATGCCGTCGGGCTCGCGGCCGCTGCGGGAGGTGCAAGTGAGCGTCGCGTTGCTGAGCGCAAGCAGACGCAGATGAAGGCCGACCAACACAAGCCTGGAGTGCGATGCGCCCTGCGGTGCAACGCTGGAGGAGGCATCAAGTAGCTGCAGCAGGAGCCAGCCAGAGCCTGAAGTTCAGTTCAGTTCAGTTTAGAAACTGAATCTGAAGGAGGCAGGCAGTAGTTGAGCAGCAAGAGCCTGAAGTGGAGTTTCAGTTTTAATCACTTAATTTGTATTATGTGAGGAAACTACAAGTCAAATTGATCTGAGATTGTGTATTAATGTTCTCAAGTGAAAGCAGATCACTGATGCTTGTCATAATGTGAGCACAACGCTCATTGATGATCTGGGTTCTGTACCACTAGGGGTTGGCCCCTGTACTGAGCTTGTATTTAGACTCTCTTTTCTACTATCAGAAAGAGCAGTGCTCCTGTTAATATTTTGAAAAAATGGATAACAAAATTTGAGAGCATATCATTGATGTTTTGCAATTGTGAGCATATTGGTGAAATAGGAATTATTGTAAGCATGTGGCAAAGGAGATCAATTAAACTATCAAACTGATCAACTAAATTGAGTATTGACAGCAAATTAATGAAACCATTGTAATATAGTGCAGGAGATAAAAGAGATTAAATAAATTAACTAAAGGACACTGATTCATAACACTAAATTAAAATTCATTGTAATATAGTGCATCGGACAAAAGAGATCAACTAAACTTGAACTGAACTTCAGGCTCTGTAAATTCCAAGAACAAAGTACATCACACTTGTTCCAGTTGCTTGCTTCTTTAGGATCACTCAAGTTAGAGCACATGGCTTCCAATTCCAAGAACAAAGTACATCACCATAACCTAGTAAAAACATCATCTGTGATTGGTCCCTGTAAATTAAGTAAAAATGTAAGTTCCTTTTCACATTATCATATCCCGATTTGTAAAGAGATTATATGATTAGTATTACCATCAACAATTGAGTGTAGCTAAAATTGGCATTGTAATTAGTACTATATGCCCCTTTGTCCCCAGAAACACTATCATCTATGATATGTGCTTATACTTGTGCACCAGCATTACATGCCCCTTCACCAACCTCTTGCATCTTGTAGGAAAAGAAATCTGGTGAGTTCTCATAAATAATGGAAACAATTATACCATTGGAAACGCGACTATTATTTAGCAACATACCATTGAAATATGTGCCGATTGAACATGTGCACCATCATTACATGCCTCTTCCCCAACCTGTGATGTAGCTTTGCTTTGTCTCTTTTTCCTAGCCTTGTGCTTCTTATCCAACCAATTTCTTTTGCGTTTTGAAGTTTTTGTTTGAACCTCCTTTTTCTTTAGGCGTGCAGTACTCAACAAGTCATTTGGATTTGGTGCACTAGCATCTGCAGAGACTATACCTGCATCCCCAGAAGTGCTTGTGCATCCATTGATTATTTCTTCAACTTGCTTACCAAGGATGTCAAGTGTGTTGTCTACTAAAGTGATTGCTTCTGGAAAGTTAGTCGCTCGATGTGCTAAATTGTGGAATTTGTGAGACACAAATCTGTAGCTAAGCATTGCAGCCATATTTGGATTTTCCATTACATTTCTTCCCATGTTATCTTTTATAGTTCCACTCCTTGCTTCCCTCGTCCATCGCTTTAGCACATATTGTGGTGGTAGTGACTTGATATTCATCAAATCAAGAACCTTAAGAGCATGGGCACACAATATCCCAATTCTATCAAATTGCCGGCAGCTGCACACAGCTGTTTCCTTCAAAGGATCACCGGTAACTTTATACTCCTCCTCGTAGGTGAAATCTCCTACTAGATATTCATTATTACCATCCAAAGCCTTTGTGCAAGCTGCCAAGGATCTTTCAAATTCACCTTGAAAAGCTTCAAATATAACATGTGTATATAGCTTGCTAGCTTGCACCAACATTGGTGGTGGTCTCCTCATACATAGTTTAGGCAACTTCTTCCTAGAATCAAATTCTGAGTCCAGCTCATTATTCCTTTTTCCTTGTACCACCCTTTCAAAATGCTTAAAGAACCGAATGATATCAAAATCAGATTTGAAATGGATTTTCAAGTCATTGTTCAAACTCTCACTCAATTGTGTACTTCTCATTCCTAATGTGAAGACATCCTTCATATAACATTCAGCCCATTTTTCTTTCACCTTGTATATACTATCCAACCAAGTTTGTTTGCTCACCTTTTCTCTCATGAGGTCAAATTTTTGTTCAAACTCGATCATGTCTTCATACTCAAACATGCATGCGCTAAAATCTGATAGAATACTTGGCTCTTCATTCTTCTCTATTTTCTTTCCTTCATTCTTCTTCTTTTTCTTCCCTTCATGCTTCTTTTGTTTCTTCCCTTCATTCTTATCTTCATTCTTCCCTTCATTCTTCTCTCCATTCTTCCCTGCAGTCTTCTCTTCATTATTCTCTTCGTTCTTCTCCTCATGCAGATGTTTGATAGCATTTTGCATAATGTGAAAAGTGCATAATCCATGCCATGTTTCTGGAAACACCTCCCCAGCTGCATTTCCCATTGCAGTATCTTGATCCGTATAGAATGTTTTAGGATGTTGTCCATTATGGGCTTTGAGAAAGGTTTTAAACAACCACTCGAAGGAATCAAATGTTTCATCATACATGAGAGCAACACCAAAAACTACAGTTTCTCTAAAATGATTGAATCCGACAAAGACACCAAAAGGCCTGCTCTCCTTGTTTGTTCCAAAAGTGGTGTCAAAACTAACAACATCACCAAAATGTGCGTAGTCCATGATCATTTTAGCATCAGCCCAAAATATATTTGCTATTTGCTCTTCACAATCCATTTGCAAGGCATATTGGAATGATGGGTTTTCTGCAACTTTGTCTTGAAAATACTTAAGCATGCTACCTGCTTCGCCATATGCCATCTCTCGTTGGCGCTTCGTCCGCAAATAATTCTTGCGATCACGAAGGGTGTAGCTAAGATTGAGTGGTCTGCCAACTTGGCGACTAGCCAACTCCTGCGCAGCTTTTGGCCCAATTCCAGCGGCATCTGCTGTGTCGATTTCAAAAGATTGTACCTCTGAAATTTTCCTTTGTGACACCATTAAGTGTAAGGTCTCTGGCAGATGTAGTGTGTGATTGTGTTCCAAAGACAACTCAGACACTTTTAAATTTCCCTTCTTTCTATCCGTTTTTAGATTCATGAAGACTTGACATTCCGTTCTAGTTTCAGCTCTAGGGCACTTTGTTAAATGATCCCTTTTGTCTTGCCATCGATGTCCCTCGTTTGCACAAACAAATCTGCATGATGTAACCTTGCCGTCGGTTGGCCTTCTGTTTGTGTACCTTTTTCTGACCTCAAAACCTTTCTGGCCACTGTATGTCAGCCAAAATGCCCAAGCCTCATCCGAGTTTCTAAATTCCATGCCAACAAGAGGTACCAAACCAGGAAGTATAGCTCTACAATGAAAAAAACAACATGAGCAAGGGACATGTGAAGTGCAGAGCAAATATTAGAACCAATGTAAAAGAGAACAGAGAATGAATAGTTGTCATTGGGGACATGAAACAGTTCGTGTAAACTCTTGTTAAAAATTCTGAGACTCAGGCCAAATAGAATAAGCAAGTTAGCAATAGTATTTGGACAACTTAAATTTATCTGATCTCTCCTTAGAAGTAACATACTGGGTGTTGTATCACTTACGTATTGGAATCATGGCGTACTGTGCTTGCCTCTTCTTCCATCTCAATCTGATAATTCAACTAGGTAATTTTTTTCATGACAAAACGGAAAGCCTGATCCCGTTCACAGCAACCTGATAAGAAGATGGATCTATTTCAAAGCAATCTGATGATGGAAGTTTGATCAATTTCGAAGCAATTTGATATGGGAGATTAATCAACAAGATAGATAGAGAAAGAATAATAAGACGTACTCACATGATTGAAGAGCAGAGCAGCTCGTCCCTTCAGCGATCGATTCCTTCGTGGAACACGCCCTTTTTCCGTCAGTCTGTTCACGGGATTGAAGAGCAGAGCAGCTCCTCCCTTCGGCGATCGTTTCCTTCGTGGAAAGCGCCCTTTTCCCGTCAGTTTGGCGCCGTTTCTTTGTTCTCGCGCCCTTTTCCATGGTCTGGCGCAGTTTTCCCTCTCCCGTTCCATTGGACTGGGCTGGATCATTCTCGTGGGCCGACCGTGAGCTCTGTTTCCCTGGTTTCCACCTGCTCCCGTTGGATGGCTAGTGAACGGTGACACGCGAGCGACGTCCCTCGGCAGTAGATCGAAGTACGTCAGAGGATCTCGTTCCCTCTGACGTACTTCGATCTACTGCCGAGGGACGTCGTTCGTGTGTTACCGTTCGCTATCCATCTGACGGTAGCAGGTAAAAACCAGAGAAACAAAGCCGAGAAGCAGCGAACAGCCATCAGCCCAGAAGAGATGCGGCCCATCTTCAAGAAAAAACACCCACCCTTTTACTCCCCGTCGTCGTTCGCTCGCCATTGCCATGACCCTGCCTAAACCTAGCACCGCCGCGGGTGATTGGGCGTCCGCCGCTGCCATTGCCGCACCAGCGCCGGAGTGCGGCGTCCGCCGCCATCCGCGTCACTAAGAGGGCGAGCGACTGGCAACTCCATGGCCGCCACCACCGCATGGCTGCACCACGCCGTCGGGCTCGCGGCCGCTGCGGGAGGCGCAAGTGAGCGTCGCGTTGCTGAGCGCAAGCAGACGCAGATGAAGGCCGACCAACACAAGCCTGGAGTGCGACGCGCCCTGCGGTGCAACGCTGGAGGAGGCATCAAGTAGCTGCAGCAGGAGCCAGCCAGAGCCTGAAGTTCAGTTCAGTTCAGTTTAGAAACTGAATCTGAAGGAGGCAGGCAGTAGTTGAGCAGCAAGAGCCTGAAGTGGAGTTTCAGTTTTAATCACTTAATTTGTATTATATGAGGAAACTACAAGTCAAATTGATCTGAGATTGTGTATTAATGTTCTCAAGTGAAAGCAGATCACTGATGCTTGTCATAATGTGAGCACAACGCTCATTGATGATCTGGGTTCTGTACCACTAGGGGTTGGCCCCTGTACTGAGCTTGTATTTAGACTCTCTTTTCTACTATCAAAAAGAGCAGTGCTCCTGTTAATATTTTAAAAAAATGGATAACAAAATTTGAGAGCATATCATTGATGTTTTGCAATTGTGAGCATATTGGTGAAATAGGAATTATTGTAAGCATGTGGCAAAGGAGATCAATTAAACTATCAAACTGATCAACTAAATTGAGTATTGACAGCAAATTAATGAAACCATTGTAATATAGTGCAGGAGATAAAAGAGATTAAATAAATTAACTAAAGGACACTGATTCATAACACTAAATTAAAATTCATTGTAATATAGTGCATCGGACAAAAGAGATCAACTAAACTTGAACTGAACTTCAGGCTCTGTAAATTCCAAGAACAAAGTACATCACACTTGTTCCAGTTGCTTGCTTCTTTAGGATCACTCAAGTTAGAGCACATGGCTTCCAATTCCAAGAACAAAGTACATCACCATAACCTAGTAAAAACATCATCTGTGATTGGTCCCTGTAAATTAAGTAAAAATGTAAGTTCCTTTTCACATTATCATATCCCGATTTGTAAAGAGATTATATGATTAGTATTACCATCAACAATTGAGTGTAGCTAAAATTGGCATTGTAATTAGTACTATATGCCCCTTTGTCCCCAGAAACACTATCATCTATGATATGTGCTTGTACTTGTGCACCAGCATTACATGCCCCTTCACCAACCTCTTGCATCTTGTAGGAAAAGAAATATGGTGAGTTCTCATAAATAATGGAAACAATTATACCATTGGAAACGCGACTATTATTTAGCAACATACCATTGAAATATGTGCCGATTGAACATGTGCACCATCATTACATGCCTCTTCCCCAACCTGTGATGTAGCTTTGCTTTGTCTCTTTTTCCTAGCCTTGTGCTTCTTATCCAACCAATTTCTTTTGCGTTTTGAAGTTTTTGTTTGAACCTCCTTTTTCTTTAGGCGTGCAGTACTCAACAAGTCATTTGGATTTGGTGCACTAGCATCTGCAGAGACTATACCTGCATCCCCAGAAGTGCTTGTGCATCCATTGATTATTTCTTCAACTTGCTTACCAAGGATGTCAAGTGTGTTGTCTACTAAAGTGATTGCTTCTGGAAAGTTAGTCGCTCGATGTGCTAAATTGTGGAATTTGTGAGACACAAATCTGTAGCTAAGCATTGCAGCCATATTTGGATTTTCCATTACATTTCTTCCCATGTTATCTTTTATAGTTCCACTCCTTGCTTCCCTCGTCCATCGCTTTAGCACATATTGTGGTGGTAGTGACTTGATATTCATCAAATCAAGAACCTTAAGAGCATGGGCACACAATATCCCAATTCTATCAAATTGCCGGCAGCTGCACACAGCTGTTTCCTTCAAAGGATCACCGGTAACTTTATACTCCTCCTCGTAGGTGAAATCTCCTACTAGATATTCATTATTACCATCCAAAGCCTTTGTGCAAGCTGCCAAGGATCTTTCAAATTCACCTTGAAAAGCTTCAAATATAACATGTGTATATAGCTTGCTAGCTTGCACCAACATTGGTGGTGGTCTCCTCATACATAGTTTAGGCAACTTCTTCCTAGAATCAAATTCTGAGTCCAGCTCATTATTCCTTTTTCCTTGTACCACCCTTTCAAAATGCTTAAAGAACCGAATGATATCAAAATCAGATTTGAAATGGATTTTCAAGTCATTGTTCAAACTCTCACTCAATTGTGTACTTCTCATTCCTAATGTGAAGACATCCTTCATATAACATTCAGCCCATTTTTCTTTCACCTTGTATATACTATCCAACCAAGTTTGTTTGCTCACCTTTTCTCTCATGAGGTCAAATTTTTGTTCAAACTCGATCATGTCTTCATACTCAAACATGCATGCGCTAAAATCTGATAGAATACTTGGCTCTTCATTCTTCTCTATTTTCTTTCCTTCATTCTTCTTCTTTTTCTTCCCTTCATGCTTCTTTTGTTTCTTCCCTTCATTCTTATCTTCATTCTTCCCTTCATTCTTCTCTCCATTCTTCCCTGCAGTCTTCTCTTCATTATTCTCTTCGTTCTTCTCCTCATGCAGATGTTTGATAGCATTTTGCATAATGTGAAAAGTGCATAATCCATGCCATGTTTCTGGAAACACCTCCCCAGCTGCATTTCCCATTGCAGTATCTTGATCCGTATAGAATGTTTTAGGATGTTGTCCATTATGGGCTTTGAGAAAGGTTTTAAACAACCACTCGAAGGAATCAAATGTTTCATCATACATGAGAGCAACACCAAAAACTACAGTTTCTCTAAAATGATTGAATCCGACAAAGACACCAAAAGGCCTGCTCTCCTTGTTTGTTCCAAAAGTGGTGTCAAAACTAACAACATCACCAAAATGTGCGTAGTCCATGATCATTTTAGCATCAGCCCAAAATATATTTGCTATTTGCTCTTCACAATCCATTTGCAAGGCATATTGGAATGATGGGTTTTCTGCAACTTTGTCTTGAAAATACTTAAGCATGCTACCTGCTTCGCCATATGCCATCTCTCGTTGGCGCTTCGTCCGCAAATAATTCTTGCGATCACGAAGGGTGTAGCTAAGATTGAGTGGTCTGCCAACTTGGCGACTAGCCAACTCCTGCGCAGCTTTTGGCCCAATTCCAGCGGCATCTGCTGTGTCGATTTCAAAAGATTGTACCTCTGAAATTTTCCTTTGTGACACCATTAAGTGTAAGGTCTCTGGCAGATGTAGTGTGTGATTGTGTTCCAAAGACAACTCAGACACTTTTAAATTTCCCTTCTTTCTATCCGTTTTTAGATTCATGAAGACTTGACATTCCGTTCTAGTTTCAGCTCTAGGGCACTTTGTTAAATGATCCCTTTTGTCTTGCCATCGATGTCCCTCGTTTGCACAAACAAATCTGCATGATGTAACCTTGCCGTCGGTTGGCCTTCTGTTTGTGTACCTTTTTCTGACCTCAAAACCTTTCTGGCCACTGTATGTCAGCCAAAATGCCCAAGCCTCATCCGAGTTTCTAAATTCCATGCCAACAAGAGGTACCAAACCAGGAAGTATAGCTCTACAATGAAAAAAACAACATGAGCAAGGGACATGTGAAGTGCAGAGCAAATATTAGAACCAATGTAAAAGAGAACAGAGAATGAATAGTTGTCATTGGGGACATGAAACAGTTCGTGTAAACTCTTGTTAAAAATTCTGAGACTCAGGCCAAATAGAATAAGCAAGTTAGCAATAGTATTTGGACAACTTAAATTTATCTGATCTCTCCTTAGAAGTAACATACTGGGTGTTGTATCACTTACGTATTGGAATCATGGCGTACTGTGCTTGCCTCTTCTTCCATCTCAATCTGATAATTCAACTAGGTAATTTTTTTCATGACAAAACGGAAAGCCTGATCCCGTTCACAGCAACCTGATAAGAAGATGGATCTATTTCAAAGCAATCTGATGATGGAAGTTTGATCAATTTCGAAGCAATTTGATATGGGAGATTAATCAACAAGATAGATAGAGAAAGAATAATAAGACGTACTCACATGATTGAAGAGCAGAGCAGCTCGTCCCTTCAGCGATCGATTCCTTCGTGGAACACGCCCTTTTTCCGTCAGTCTGTTCACGGGATTGAAGAGCAGAGCAGCTCCTCCCTTCGGCGATCGTTTCCTTCGTGGAAAGCGCCCTTTTCCCGTCAGTTTGGCGCCGTTTCTTTGTTCTCGCGCCCTTTTCCCTGGTCTGGCGCAGTTTTCCCTCTCCCGTTCCATTGGACTGGGCTGGATCATTCTCGTGGGCCGACCGTGAGCTCTGTTTCCCTGGTTTCCACCTGCTCCCGTTGGATGGCTAGTGAACGGTGACACGCGAGCGACGTCCCTCGGCAGTAGATCGAAGTACGTCAGAGGATCTCGTTCCTGATCTCGTTCCAGGAACGAGATCCTCTGACGTACTTCGATCTACTGCCGAGGGACGTCGTTCGTGTGTTACCGTTCGCTAGCCATCCGACGGTAGCAGGTAAAAACCAGAGAAACAAAGCCGAGAAGCAGCGAACAGCCATCAACCCAGAAGAGATGCGGCCCATCTTCAAGAAAAAACACCCACCCTTTTACTCCCCGTCGTCGTTCGCTCGCCATTGCCATGACCCTGCCTAAACCTAGCACCGCCGCGGGTGATTGGGCGTCCGCCGCTGCCATTGCCGCACCAGCGCCGGAGTGCGGCGTCCGCCGCCATCCGCGTCACTAAGAGGGCGAGCGACTGGCAACTCCATGGCCGCCACCACCGCATGGCTGCACCACGCCGTCGGGCTCGCGGCCGCTGCGGGAGGCGCAAGTGAGCGTCGCGTTGCTGAGCGCAAGCAGACGCAGATGAAGGCCGACCAACACAAGCCTGGAGTGCGACGCGCCCTGCGGTGCAACGCTGGAGGAGGCATCAAGTAGCTGCAGCAGGAGCCAGCCAGAGCCTGAAGTTCAGTTCAGTTCAGTTTAGAAACTGAATCTGAAGGAGGCAGGCAGTAGTTGAGCAGCAAGAGCCTGAAGTGGAGTTTCAGTTTTAATCACTTAATTTGTATTATGTGAGGAAACTACAAGTCAAATTGATCTGAGATTGTGTATTAATGTTCTCAAGTGAAAGCAGATCACTGATGCTTGTCATAATGTGAGCACAACGCTCATTGATGATCTGGGTTCTGTACCACTAGGGGTTGGCCCCTGTACTGAGCTTGTATTTAGACTCTCTTTTCTACTATCAGAAAGAGCAGTGCTCCTGTTAATATTTTGAAAAAATGGATAACAAAATTTGAGAGCATATCATTGATGTTTTGCAATTGTGAGCATATTGGTGAAATAGGAATTATTGTAAGCATGTGGCAAAGGAGATCAATTAAACTATCAAACTGAGGGGAGGCGGCCTAATCTGAAAAGTGAGTGTGCTTTGTAGTAATCTAAATGTAAATTTTCAGATTCATTATCTGCTGACAGTAGGTAGGCGCAGAACCGAGTGTATTGTCCATTGGCTTGACACAGAAAGACTAAGAGCAACCTAATTGGTTTCCTAGCTATGTGGTGTGCTTGTTCTGGTAGTAGTTAGCGTTGCTTCTGTTCACAATAATACGTAGCAGTTTGGTGTACTTTTAAGATATCTATAAGTGTGTGACAATTAGACTTGTCCATTTCTTGCCGGAAGTCTTTTTTTTTTGCTGTGATCTAATTGTTACTAATCTCTGCCATATTGTGATCTACCGAATAAGTTGCCGATGCTTTCTTGCTTTGCTGCTGGTGAACGGTGACTGTATTTAGTTGGTTTTGACAACTGAGATTTTGAAAAGCAGTGATACATTCCTGCTACTATGTTTACTTATTTTCTTCTGCCATTTAATAGTTACTAGATTTATTTGGGGGTCAAACTGATGGTTAGTAGATGGTTCTCCAAATCTCTGCAAAATAATCGCTGTTGTAGTAACGTAAATGTAAATTTTGCAGATTCATGATCTCCCAACAGTAGGTTGGTGCAAAACCGAGTAGTGTATTGTTCATTAACGTGGTATGGAAGAATAAGAGCAACCCAATCTTCTAACAGTAGGTTTGGTCAGTGGAGGTGCTTGGTTCGTTCTTTCGCCGGACACGTGCAGTAGAATACTACTGAAAAAGAGTTGTGATGAAGCTTTACACACCTGGCATGTTCTTGTCGAGGGACCTACCATAAAAAAAGACACATATAGAAGTGAGCCAAAGAGCCCTGATATTTTATATACTCGAGTAAATATCATGTTTTCAGGAAAACTTATATACTCGAATAAATATTGAGTTTTTGGAATTTGTTTTGGACAATCCATCCTCTGTTTGATATACAAATCAACTAATGTACATTTTTTGGGAGATGATGTGAAAATTCCATTGAGCCATAGGCATAACCATTTTCAGAATTCAGTTTATGAGTATAGTTCTTAAAACTCAATGCTCTGTGGATTTATATCACCTATCATGTAGGAGCGTTAAATTGCATCTGTTGGGCATCTTTTGGATAGTTCTTTTTCCTGGATTTGAAAGGACAAATATACTTGATTGGCGTCTTTAGGTATTGTATAAGTTGACATGAGTTTGATTTCTTGCTATTTTGATCAATTTGTTTGCAGGAATTTGTTCCACATCTCCTTGTACCAAGAGCGGATCTGCGCCCCACCTCTCCAGTGTTGGCTCACTGGCCACCGCGGATCCTAGCTGTACTAGGGACGCCATCAACAGGTTTGATTAGTTTCTGTATGTAGATAGGGTGCTTGCTAATTTTTCTAATTGAAAATTGTGCTCTTTTTTCGATTCAATACCACAACATAGCATCTCTATAAATTAAGATTTGGCTGCTACTGGTATGTGTATTATGAACTTTTGCTAATTTTTGTTGTGTACTGTCCAGGTGTTGTATAATGTTGTTACTTGCTGGTGATGTTGTTTCTGTGCTGCCTATGGAGTGACAATAACGACATTCAGTTATGATGCGTTTGACCGTAACACAAAGATTCACTACAGGAATCAGCTACTTTGCCATCTGCCACGGCGGACGGCAAAGCCAGGGACGGCGGACGGCAAAGAGCTTTGCCGTCAGTGGCGGACGGCAAACAGTGACGGCAAAGACAGGGTCGGCAAACAGGCCCTTTGCCGTCTGCTTTTTATAGCGGACGGCAAAGAGTGCTTTGCCTACAGCGGCGGACGGCAAAGAGGAGTGACGGAAAAATACTAGATGTCCGCTAGCGTTAGTCCGTTAGGCGGCTAACGGCGGCCTTTGCCGTCAGCCAGCGGACGGCAAATTTGAGCGCCTCTTTGCCGTCCGCCGTCCCTGGCAGATGGCAAAGAGACCAAATTGGCATTAATTCTGTTTCTTCTTATATCCATTCATTTTCATAGAAAATCAAACACACAGACACACATACATATATATATGACCAATATAGGATATCCAACACATGTTACCAATAGTAGCAAGTTTCATCCATACATATACATAGTTTCATCAATATTACACAGTTTCATCCATAGGTAGCAAGTTTCACAAAGTAAAAAACAAAAACTGAAGACAAGCACTCCATATCTGAAATTACAAGAAATGACCTAAAACTAAATATCTATTTTCCAAGGCAGCACACACTTGACCACCATAGCAGCTTGCCGGACAAGTATCTGTGGAGCACAAAACAACAGTCAGCCTGATTAGAAATTTTAAGGAGAGCAGTGCTAGTTTAAGAGTTATGAACAGATATAAATGGTGCATAAATTCCTATTATTCAACAAACATAAGTTATTTCCAAGTGAAACACGGGGCAATGTTATCCACTTCAAAACAGAACATAGCACATAGGTACACACATCGTCAAGTTTTTTCCACAAATGAGTTACTGATTGAGTTCAAGAAATGACCAAGGGCCTAATTGGTTCACAGGACCTAAAAACTCATAAATAGGGAAATCACTGGGTTGCAATGTCATGCCCTCTCTTGATACAATATGTTTGACAGGATGTTTGAGTGCATCATAGAAAACCATAGGAGTTTTTCAAGGCCGCATATTACAATCATATGGAATAATTTGAAGCAGAGAGGCCCCAAAAGGGGAAATCATGCTGTGTGGGAAAAAAGAATACCATTCACCGTAATGAAAAATATAGCATGCCAGAATCACTATTCTAGAGCACATATCCGTACCGAACCATTTATAGTGTTTCCAACTCTTCTAAGCATGTTAGAACACTATGAGGACAATCAAATTGAGTTATCTAAGCAATTGGACAATCAAATGGAGTTAACACGGGCCCCAGGGTTAGGGATTTAGTGACGGCAACAGTCTGCCAGCCGGCTTCCTCAATAGAAGGGACAGACCCAGTGCTAGAAGCAGAACAAGAACGTTGATACACAAGATAAGCACAAGCCCTTGAGAGCAGTATGTTTGGCAGAACAATTAATTAACCTCTAGAAGCAGAAGAAGCACGTTGATAGACAAGTTATTATGAAGAACCAACCTTGAGAGCGGTCTGCTTGCGCAAGATATCATTGGACTTGAACATGACTGCGGCAATCCAGATCATGACGAAGAAACCTACACAATATAAACTCAATTGGAATGAGGAACTCGCCATCATCTTCTGACCAAGAGGCATCAAGTACCTAGACAAAAAAGTAAGAGCACAATAAGATACAATGTATGCCGGTGGGCATGTTTAACAGCAAGAAAACTACCCTATGAATAGCATAGTTAAATGTGATTCCTCCTAGTAGTATGTGTTCTATTATTCATAGTGATGAGAGCTCGAGACTATGCTAATAATGTCCAGAAAGAAAAGGCCTCCAAAATGTAGCATTATTTCAGTAGCAAGATTTTCTTTTTGGAAATAGGTTTATCCGAGGAGCGTTGACCTACGTCACATACTGTAATGTAGGCACTTCATTTGTTTTTAAGAAACTTGAGATTACTGCTGGTGCTAAAACAAAGCCCACCAAAATCCTCTTTCAGCTAAAATACCAATTCACGTACTAGCTAGCATCACTAGTTAAGCAAACAGATTTATCACTTGTAGCAGCGCTGACCAAATTGCCACGGCAGCAGAACCCCAGCCATATGAGTACCCTGTCTTAAATCTAGACTATACCACTTGTGCAACTGACATTGAGATTTCAGAGGGCGGGCGCAGCAGAACGGCAAGTGCTATACCCTGAGGTTGGCGTGCAGCCACTCGGCGGACACAACAGGCTCAGTCCGCGGCACTGCATGGACGACGCTCGACGCGGCGTTGGTGGCGGCGGCCTTCGAGACAGCCGACGACATGGCGTTGAAGCACACGGTGATCCCGAACCGCGTCATCGACGACGACAGCGACGCCCCGCACCCGACCTCCGCCGCGCGCGCCCATCCGGGCCTGCCATACAAGTTTCCAAGAAAATTATGACAGCCTCAACAAGTTCTGAACGAAAAGAAGATCTGACAACTACTCCCTCTGTCTCATAATATACAGAAACATCAGAAACTTGTGTTCCTTCCAAATGGACCAAACACTTTGTTGATCGCTTGGAGAAAATATATGCTTTGAGGAAGAAGAATTGTTGTCGCGCTGCCTATGTAAGAAGGTTCCCGCATAAGTAATCAGGTTGATCATGAGCTTAACACTAAGCAGTTACAGAAAATAGTAGAGATGAAGCAAGCAACAATATTTACTTCCGGGATATTACCAGCGGATCCATGAGACGGTCAGGCTTTGAACCCTCTGCTGCCCACAAGTATCAGTATCAAAATGACCTTGCCCAGGTAGTGTACCAACCACATATTAGCATGGGCTCGTCCAAATACAAGACACGGTGGGGACTGAAGAACAACGAGACTGCAAACAGAATTAGCATTGCAGGAACCGCGGAGCACAGGCAACGCAATCGACAGTACTGAGCCACAGACAGAGCAAGCGAGCAGGCACGGAAAAAACAGGGCGGAGGAGCGGGACTCACGCGCGCTCGAGCTCGTCGGGATCGGGATCTTCGGCTGCGGCCGCGGCGAGCCAGAGCAGCGCCATCGCGCAGATCCTAGGGGCCCACCGGCGCCCCATCCCTGCCTCCTGGCCGGCCTTAGATCTCCCATGGCGGGCGGGGCGCAGAGGAGCTCGGTGCTCGGCTCCCATGGCGGCGGCGGATCTCGAGGTCGGGGCGACCGGCGACGAGGCTTCCGTGGCGGGGCGGCGAGCTTGTGGGGAGGTGGCGGCGCGTGACGCGGCGCAGGCGGCAGCGCGAGGCGGCGGGGCTCCTGGGGTCCGGTGAGGTGGCAGCACGCACCGGCGGGCGGAGGCGAGGTGGCGCAGCAGCGCGGGGTCGAGGAAGGCGGGGTCGGGAGGCTCTCGGCTGTGGGGCGGGCGTCGTCGAATCCCGCCGGAGCTCGCCGGAATCGGCCGGCGTAGCTTCTCGCGGGAGGGAGAGGGAGAGACGAGCGGGAGGGAGAGAGGGGTGGGGCAGAGAGATAGGGGCGGAGAGGGAGGGGATAGAGACAAAGGAGGTGGGGCAACGGTTTTTTTTACCCGCAAAAAAAAATAGTCCCCTCTTTGCCGTCCGCCAACAGATGGCAAAGAATCTTTGCCGTGCGCCAGCAGATGGCAAAGAGTGGGGTTGGACCGTTGCAGTATATTGGCATCTGGTGGCACCTCTTTGCCATCTGCCAGCAGACGGCAAAGATTCTTTGCCATCTGCCAGCAGACGGCAAAGATTCTTTGCCATCTGCCAGCAGACGGCAAAGAAATGACAAATGGCAAAGACCTTCTTTGCCGTCTCCCAGTTCTTTGTCGTCTGTTGTTTGGTAGCTGATGGCAAAGACCTTCTTTGCCGTCCGCAAGCAGACGGCAAAGAACTGGCAGACGGCAAAATCCCTGATTCCAGTAGTGATTAAGGAAATTAATGACCATTCGTCGATTGACGGCTTGAAAAGAAGCATGGAGGCAACAAATGGGGTATTATTTTGATCTCATCTCACGCATTCAATTACTCTTTGTCCTACTATATGGCTTTTTATTAGTTATTTACACATACTCGATGCATTGCAAAATGACTGTTTCTGGAAATCGCCATATCCCGTATCCCCGCAACCGTATTGTCGTATCTGTCGCTCTATCAGTGCTTCATTGGTCTAGGTAACAATGTGTAGATTTCCTTTATTTTGCGCATATTCTCTTCAATCAGCGTTGTTACTTTTTGTGCTTGGTGTTTTATTCCAGCCAGATGCAAGCTGCAAAAGGCAACTGGGATTAACCATCGATGCTGGTCTTCATGTCCAAATCCTGGTCTTTGTTGGTATGTACATGAGATGGGGGAAATCATGTTCTTAAGAGAGCGAGATGTGGAAGGTACTGTTTAAGAAATCCGGATGCCTGCTTGTAATATGTTTACATTGTTTACTCATGTACATGTTCCTTTTGTAGATGTTCCTTTAGGATTTCTAAAATTGTTTGTTTACTCATGTACATTGTTTGCATCTGTGAATATATTTTTATATTTAGGGATTTTCCACTGCCTCTAGAAAGTTGTTTGTTTCATCCAACACTTATGTGTGGTTTTGCAACTACTAATTTCTGTTATCTCTATGTTTGTCGGTGTATGGCTGCTGCTTTTGCCTTCATGGGAAATGATTAGGCAGGCTGACTACATCATAATTGTTAGTACTCTTTGATGATAGAGAAGTAAAGATCTTGTTGTTACTGCAAACTCAGGCTATGCTGTTGAAAATGACATCAGGGGACAGGTATATTGAACATGTGTTGATCCACTAATGGCAAATCAGCTACCAGCTAGCTATCAAGACTTTGCTTAGGTGTTATTAGCCGCTACATCCTCCGCTTCATTGAGCCTCGACCCCCCACTCTTCTGAGGTTTCGTCAGGTGATTGCCTGCTTCAATTCTGCATTCTGGACAAAGCTTGTAGGGTTAGCGACCTTGGTTGGGTAATTTTGACGATATGATGCATTTCTTAGGAAATAGCTCGAGAAGTGATGTGTGATGTTGCCTGCAAATTAGCTTGTTTTGCTTAGAGCTTTTGGCATATGTGGTGATTTATTACCGGTGGTTAGAATTTAGAAGCCTGCTGCTAGCCTCATGCTTGCTGTCATCATATACACATAGTATAGATGAAGTTGGATGATAATTCTCTCGTATCACTATGTGGAGCCTGAGCCTCATACTAATCTCGCACGGTCAAGTTTATTCCTGCAATTTGATGTTACGATTTATGCTAATGTAAACATGACCAAGCTAGAGGAGAGCTTTGGTTTTTTTTTCGTATTTGTTCTGATAGCATAATGTCTCCTAGGTTCGATACTGTCTTCTCTCCAATCTTGTTCCCTTCCCAGCTTCCACCCATCTTCATGAGCAAGTGTAGCTCCATCCATGACAAAGGTATAGATCAGAGAGGTCTGAGGAGGGACAGGGTTGGAAGCTAGGAAGGGAAGTAAACTTCCTGAGCTTCAGTTCTAGGTGAAAAGAGAGTGTTTTTTATTTTGTATTTACTTATTTTTTTCTCCGACCAGAGAATTGTTTTGTTGGACCATACGACTGGATTAAAGTTGCTAGCCTGAATGCAAATTTCCTTGAGATGGTTCATCACCAAAATCCTTGAGAGATGTTCGAAGGTGGGTCAGCGATTGGTGATGATGTTCATGAGAATTCCCACACATTGGTAATTTTTATATGGAGGTGCAGAGTGCCACGATCTCAAATCTAGAGCAATCTTGTGTCAGTGTTCACGTATTGTGATTATCTATGTGGCATTGGGATAGTAAGTTCCCCCGTCCATACAAGGGCGCTATTTACAATATGAGGGAGCTTATGATTTATAGGAGCTACAACTTATGATTTATAATGCTGCTCTTCCATGGTTATATATAAAATAAAACAAATTAAGTCTTTCCTTTCGGTTTCCATCACAGTTCCTTTTCATGATTCTGTAGCACTGGAATGATTAGTTTGTTCTTCAGTATCATAGTTAGTAAACATATGAGGTTTGGCAAGTTAGTATTTACCATTGATGCTTGAAATAAATAGCATGACTGGTGTTGCACCATGTGTGTGTAGGTTTTTCCTTTTAGTTTACTTATATATGCCTCTCCTATATTCTAAAACAAATTCGAACTGTTAGTATTTACCTTAATCTCTTCCACATGGAAGATAGGAAAACTACATACGGAAGGATGAGTTCTATAGCGTATCAGATTCAGGCATTTGCACTATTTTCTTGATTACCTCACTATGATTATTGTTGTAGACTTTTAGTATATTCCTCACAGGTGAACCCGTATTTTCTTCAAATCTATAGCACACATCTTTTTGCTATAGTCATTTCGCCATGGATGCAACAGTCTAGGAAAACAAGATACCTGTCTGTTTTCATTCATTTGCCTTTTTATGTGAGAAGTGCCTCCATGGGATTAGCGAGGTGTATTTATGCTTACCCTTTTTAGTGTTCGGTGAAGCCGATGGACTGTGAACATTATGTACCACATATTGTGGCCTTTTGCCTTTTTATTACTTATAATATGTCATGACGATTTATTTTCCTGAGCCATTTAGTCAACTAGCCAGTCAAGGATAGCCAATGGTCTTTTGGCTATTTGTTTGTTCATTTCATTCAACATGCATGTTTCTGGAGTAGTCTTGGCGCAAGACACATAATCAAAGTTGATTTTCTTATAAGCTGATCATCACATAGCTAATTGGTAGTTACACTAGCTGAGCTTGTCCTATGCTCATTGTACAGGATAGATAAAGTGTATGTGATCTTCTTGATGAGGAGAAGTCCTTTTAGAGATTCCAATACAAATTACATACGGATGTATATAGACATATTTTAGAATGTAGATTCACTTATTTTGTTCTGTATCTAGTCCACATTGAAATCTCTAAAGGGACTTATATTTAGGAACGGTGGGAGTTGGATACGATTAAGTATTTAAATTAACCATATGAGCACTATTTCTTTGAGTGCCACAAGGATGTCATCTTTATTCACATGTTATGTGTTATGTGTTATGTCACATCAACTTCTGCCCTTTTGTTTTCTGCAGAACACGACAACTGTTCGTCACCTAAAAGGACAGGATGACACCAAAGGAGTTATGATAGCAGCACTTATAGGCATTGAGGAATTGGCAAAGAGATTACGCTTCATAGGTATGAAGTTAGAACAACGGCTGGAAACTATGAAAGGCCGTTTCTAATTACCTTTGTTGGATCTGTCTTACCTACAATGCATGTGTGACCCCTGGAGAAGCCACTTTTTGTTTCGTCTGCAGTATACTCCATGTTTAGTTCCAATGATGCCCTAACCCTTTTGTTCCTGCTCTGATGAATAAAACATGTATAGGCTTCAGATTTTTGTAATCATCTATGTGTTAAACATCCCTTTGTGGTCATATGTTTTATGTGTAATCAAGTATCTATCCATGATATATATGCCCAGCTAATGTTTGAAAAGACCCATCATCTGTATCACCACTGCTGGATAACCACTATAAATCTACTAGCAGTACCGGTCATATAAAATAGCTACCGTTACTGATCATTTGTATTACCACTGCTGGATAACCATTATAAATATATCAGCTAATGTTTCTTTCATTTATTTGATTTAACTTTTTATTTTTTTGATTTGACATCTTTCTTAGACAAAATAATTTAATTTAGTTGTGCCAATTCAAATTTACACCATGTTGTTGGGCTTAGAAAAAAGGTAAATAATAAATTAAGTTTTGTTGTGTCGACATGGGCACCAGACACGGTTGCTGACGCCTTGGGATGAGACTTGCCTGCTCCCCTCCCGTGTGCGTGTGCCCATTCGTGTTCCCGCATATGTGGCTTGATTTGATTGGAACAAAATAAGACCTGGCCCTATCCCCTTAAAATCAGGGGGAGATGATTAGATTAGAAATAAAAAAAAGGAAAAAAGACAACCGTTGGATGAGATGGGAGCACGGATGGGAGCATGGGAAGGGAGCACGCAAGTCGGATCCGACGCCTTGACCTTATCAATCCCCTTATTCCCTCCGTGTACCAAACCTTCTCTCGCCCACCCTGTCTCTTCCAGACCATCGTTGTTGTTCCTCAACTTCGATTGCAATATCAACACGTCAGTTCCTCAGGTGGATCCTCACTGAATCAGACAGCTTAACAGGCGAACCTTTACCAACATGATATTATTTCAATTTTGAGTTAGTGTTGTTCCTTAGAGACATGGTCAAAGATTGAGAAATTTTAGATTTGCTTGCATCTTCGTTTGCCCGTGACTGAAATCAATATTTCTTCGTTGGTAACAAGAAAAGATCAGTCGTCTCATGCAGATGCATACCCTGTTGATATGTTACTGCTCATTTCAGAAGTGTTTGATTCATCCTAGCTAATTCAAGTTAACCTGGGTACAACAATAGATAGACATTTATTTATGGACAACAATAGTAGTGAGTATACAATGTAAAATGCATTTCTGTTAGTTCGACGAAACTGATGGTACTTTTTTCTTGCTTCTATATCCTGATTTGGCAATTTTATGATCGGTCTCTAAATATTTCAACTTGCATAGTTTGAATTAGTTTCACATGCTAAAGTATATAGTTTGAACATAGGTATTCCTTATTGTTTCATATAAAAGGTTTAGAATTATTACCCTTAGTGCTTGCTAAAACTCGAAGTTACTAACAAATGCAAAGGTTTCTGTTACAAAAGGTTTAGAATCATTACCCTTGATGCTTGAATTTGGACCTTGCACCTTACTTGGGTAACATAGAGCCAAATGACACATTTTCCAAATACACGTTCAAAACACTTCGGGTTTGACATGGTCTCTATCCTCGATCTACTATAAAAGGCAAATATTTTTTAACATGAACATGGTTTCAAATGGGCCTTTGCGCCATTTGGCGCACCGGGTCATCTAGTGGGGAATAAACTTCGGGCAACAAAGCAGGTAACACCGAATCGGTGGATGTACTGAAGCATATTTGTCGGGATGGTTCATTTATTCAAGTGAGGCTGGATGACAACGATGACATGGAAGAAGAAGGATGTGGCTCCCTGGCGCACGGGCGCCCGATCACACCAGCGAGCGCTCTCCCAGAAAAGGAAAGAGCGACCCACGCGGATGACCAGGTAGCCGAAAAAGGAAGGAGCAGCCCGTGAGAATCACGGGTGGATCACGCACACGCCCCCTCACAACTGGTCCCCTCTCTCACGCGCTGGTCCCCTCTCACACACGCCCGCAAATCCCCCTCCCTCCTCTCTTTTCTCTCTTTCTTGACCAGCACGTCCAGATCTTCCTCCTCCTTTCCTCCTTCCTCTTCCTTTGTAACCAGATCTGAAGAACCAGGTTGAGCTTTGTGTATCCATGGCGTCTTGACCAGGAAGATCAAGGTAACCAACGTCCTCCATAAAAGCAGCCCCCTCCGTCCGTCCTCTATTCATGATTTGGCCAGTGATTTTCCTAAAAAATCAAGTGACTTCCCCCATCTTGTAGGATTTGTAGGTGTGTGCAAAAAACTAAGGAACCAATGATCCAATTTTAGGCAATTATATTGTGTTTACTAAGCAACTGCAAAAAGGCTAGGAACAAAAGCTTTGTCCCTGCTTGATCATGAACCCCACCCCTCCATGCTTGAAAAACTGAGCAACTGATCCTTCAACTTTAGGCAATTCTATTGTGTTCATTGAGCAACTGCAAAAGAAGGGATAGGAACAAAAAAACTTTGTCCGTGCTTGTTGCAAAACTGAGCAACTATGTGCACTAGCAGAACGCCCATGCGTTGCTATGGGCTATCCGCAATGTTATCTGTAACACTCGGGTTCAACACACAAAACCTCATCCAACGACGTACCTTTTCTTTTTCTGTCGGAACCTCCCATTCCCGATCGGCTTCCTGTCGTAGCAGGACATTTCTCGCCGGAGCCACCTCCTTTAGAACCAGATGACGACGACCGCATATTTGTCGTGCATTGCAATAAAGATGAAAATTTTCATGTGTACAATATAATAGAGTGGGTTAAACTAACAACATGCTATTGACACAAAGCAACAAATAACTACAGATAGCATTCTCAAAGGTCCATTCAACTTTGTTGACATTGGAGGAGAGTGGCACCATGAACGTATTCCTAGTCGCCAATAAGCTCCACCTCCATCCCACATATGCTAGAAGGGATAATTGGTGTTCTTCTCTTCCTTGTATTTCCCTACACCTTCTACTCCTTGCGTCTTCGTTAACCCGTTTCATTGGCACCAACCAGCACCACATCAACATTGTATGTTCGTCATCGATGCCTCATCTTCTTATTTCTCATTTCTCATCAGCTTTAGTTCTCGTTCCTACTTATTTTCAAGAATACTTTTCTTTTTTCTATTTCTTATTATTTGGAACACTCTTTTCTTTCTCCAACACCATGGACCGTTTGGTGGCTTTAGTTCTTTTTCCTTCTTGTTCTTGGAACACCTTTTCTTCTTAATATCACATGAACCACCTGACCAATGTTGTGTCGTGTTGTCCTCACCAGCGAATATTTCGGCAACCGTCAGCGCATGGACATCCTACCGAGCATAGTCTTCATCCATCTAGGTGAACGCTAGGCCGCCCATGTCGCAAGCGCATGGTGGCAGTTGTCCATGTTGGCAAACGGTGCTCGGTGATTGGCCATGCAGCTGAAAGGCCGTTGATCGTCCTTGCCCACGAGCGCTTTCAAAATGATTCGCCGCGATTAACGGCTTGATTAATTGATTAAGTACACAAATAATTAACGACCTACCTAATTCTCTGCATGCCTAATTAACTGTCAAGCAAATCAATTAATTATCTGACTAATTGGAAAATATCCCTACTTCTAATTATATGTAGGCATAAATAATTGTCTAACAAATTAATTAATTGCATTAATCATTCAACTTCCAAATTGATTCGGTTCAAAAAAATCCTATTAAAATGGACCTAATTAATTGCATATGTAATTAACTGTCTAGCTAATTAATTACATCAATGGTTTAATTTTGAAATTGATTTAGTGCTCGATTTTTTTAAATATTTTCGAATGAATGACTGCTACAAATGCCAATGATGACGATTACCGAGTAATGTTGGACGTATTCCCTTAATGAATTTCTTGAAATTTAAATGGACACACTTGATTTGAGAATGTAGCTTGTCTGGCTCTACAAGAATATAATATGACCGAGTCCACATGGCGCTCTGATGACCCACCTCCCCCCACGGCCGTCCTCAACCCCGTGATCCGTGCCCTGGCATTCTCAAGCACTTTGCCCGCGTTAGGCCCGGCCACAACATCTTCCATGGTGTCATGCACAAAGTCCCATCGCAGGGGCGCACGGATGCATGCGCCCATATGAAACTTGTAATTCTCAATTAATAGTAGAGATAATGATAAAAATAAATGACATAGCGCATGGGATTAATGATTTCTTATGAAGAAATATCTCATTTTATTATGGAAGGTTATCGAGAAAAATCTTATGTCTGTCTTTTAGGAAGGTGATCTCACATATATGGTTCAATTTTTGAATTCTTAATTACTTATTGTTTACGTAATTGAATTGAATCAACACCTACCAAAGGAAGCATGAAACAAGATCCCCCTAATGGGATTTGGTTTTTTAATGGGAAGGAGAAAAACCAGTGGGAGGAGGTGGGACAAAGAAAATCCAAACGAAAATAAACCATACCAGGCTACCAACTGCTCCATTAGGTGTAGAGATTATGTAAGTAAGGAGAAAAATTTACAAGCAACTTCCCACTCTCATAGGGTTTATAGATGTTTGCAAAAAAACCTGAGCAACTAGCATTCCAAATTTAGGCAAATCTATTGTGTTCATTCATCAACTGTAAAAAAGTGGAACAAAAAGCTTTGCATCACGATGTTTGCATTCATCAACCGGCAGTGACTGCATACAGTTCTCAATGATCCAGGAACAATCCAAAAAGCACAAAAAACAAACGCACATTGTAAACTAGTTCAGTACATATGCATTCTCTCATAAAAAATATAAAAGTAACAGCGCTGCAAAGAAGATCTTCCTAATCCAGACAATCTACACTGCTATGAAAAGTTCTTCTGCCCGCACTAAGATTTGCCTAACATATGTGCATTTCCCCCCACTGCAATAACATTTGTCACCTCCTACAAAAAACAACAAGGAAAACACACATGTCAAAAATTATTCACATATGGTGTGCTGGTGGTAATAGAAACAAAATGTATGATAAAGATGAACTTGTGTGAAAACAACACAAAAGTTTCCTTTGTTTATCTTTATAGTTGCCTAAGAAAAGTGTATATGGTTGCCCTAATTTAACTAGTACTGCTTTTACCTTAATTTCTCCTCCCAACAAAATATGTTTATATTGGCTATGTTATTGTCAACTAAAAAAATTGTTTCTCCAGGGTGAGCTTTTAAGAAGAGAGAGGGACAAGAAGAAGGAAAAAATATGATTGATCTCAATGATCCACCAGTTGACGTAAAGTCTGTCAACATTTCGGTTGAGTTGGGTGCGCCCTTCTTAAATACAGCCTATGATCAGTAGGATATCCATTGGGAAGAGGGGGTTGGTGAGTCCCCAGACCCCAACATTGGCTCTAATACTGCTCATGTTGCGACCACCCATGTCATTGCTCCCAATGTTATAGTTGGTCCTGCTAATGCTACAGTTGATGATGCACCTGACTTGGAAGGTGAAGAAGTGTGGTCGTAGCCACAAATGCCTTATGTTGGTATGCGCTTTGACATGCTAGTGGGGGAAAGAGAACACTACAATCGCTATGCTCTAGGGCTGGGTTTTTCAATCAAGTCAAATACATCCCACAGATCGACATACACAGGGGTGCTAGACAGACAACAATTCTGTTGTAACAAGTTACGTAAGCCTGTGGAGAGGGTTGGAGTATCAGATGTTGTCTCGTCCAACAAAAAAAGTGCATGCCCGAGCTCCCCTGAAGAAGATATTGAAGAGGATGATGATGAACCCACTTATAAGAAGAAGCGAAAATGAGAGACTATAAAGCAGACCAAATGCCCTGCTAAGATGGTGATCAAGCTAATAGATGGCAGATGGGAGGTTATTAACTTCATGGCAGATCACACCCATCCGTTGGTTGACAAGTCTTCACTGTCCAAATATCTCCGTTCCCACCAAGGCATCCCCTCTGAAGAGAAAAAAAATCTGACTCGTCTACACGACAACAACTTGATAGAAGGTACATCAAACAACACCCACCGGCCTCCTATTTTTGATCGGGAGCAACTCTGGAAACTCAAAATTAGAAGATGAGCCAACTCTATTTTGACTTTGAGAAACTCTGATAAGAAACATATGGTGCCCACCATATAAAAAATCCTAGTAACTTCTCACATTATGGATTCATGTATATAGGAAAATCCTAGTAATAGAACTATTTATGTATATGAAGTTCCTCTATTTTATGCATAAGTTGCTCCTTACATCATGTTTAGTTGCCTGAAAAATAACACAAGGGTTTGTAAAAAATGTTTTTGACAGGGAGGATGATTATGGTGATGTCATCATACTATGGGTCAAAGTTGATCATCCCTTACACATGCAAAGCCATACATAACCACTGTTCAAAGATGAATACTGCAACTAAAGATTGCGATGTTGAAGAAGCCCTCAACTACATTTGCAAAGTTAAGGAAGCAGACCCTGGTTTTTTCTTCAAGTGCAAGACGGATGAAGAAGGTAGGTGTGAGAACTTTTTTCGGTCGATGGTGCATCCTGGAAAGCTTATGCGGCGGCTTATCACGATTGTGTATCGTTTGATGCAACTTATCTCACAAACGTGTACAATATGCTGTTTGCCCCCTTCATTGGCATCAACAGGCATGGGCAGTCAATTATGCCTGGATGTGGCTTTTTCTGGAAGGAGCTAGCCTCAAGCTATGACTGGCTTTTTGGTGTGTTCCTGGAGGCGACGGATGGATTGGCTCCGGACAACATAATCACAGACCAAGATGTTGCAATGGCGGAATCAATCAAGAACAATTTCCCCACAGTGATACACCATTGTTGCCGTTGGCATATCATGAAGAAAGCGTAAGAAAAACTAGGACCTGTCTTGGCTAGGTACCCAGATTTGGTGAAAGACTTGAACGAGTGTATTGACTTCAGTTTCACCCCGGCAGAATTTGAGCGAAAGTGGGCTGCACTCTTGCTAAAGTATGAGGGCTCATGCATGGACACTTTGAGAAACTCTATGAAGACTGGGCTACATGGGTGCCATGCTACTTCAAGTTCAGGTTCTTCCCATTCCTTCAGCCGACACGATGCAGCGAAGGGTTCAAAGTTGTCTTGAAGCGCTATGTGAACCCACACAAGTCGCTCCTCAATTTTGTCAAGCAATATGAGAAAATTCATGTGCACGTACTTGTGAGGGAGGATGGAAACGACTACCAGACAGATCATTTGGACGCCCAAAGGTGGTTGCATTTCCCCATTGAGAGACATGCCTACAAGGTGTACACTAGAGACATCTATGTAAAGTTCAGGATGGAGTTTGAGATGATTGGGCAATACAATGTACCACCCGTTGGTGTTAACTTTGATGACCTTGAACCAAACCCAGATTATGTTCCGGTGTATGGGTCGAGGAAGTATCTTGTCACAGTGAGGCCAGAAGCAGCCATCTACGACTGTGACTATTGCAAGTGGCATAGGGACGAGATTCTTTGTTGCCATGTCCTGAAAATTTTCACACATTGGCGTTGATGAGATCCTGATGTCTACTATGCAACTTTATTCTTGTAGACACGTGTTGGGCCTCCAAGCGCAGAGTTTTGTAGGACAGTAGCAATTTTCCCTCAAGTGGATGACCTAAGGCTTATCAATCCGTGAGATGTGTAGGATGAAGATGGTCTCTCTCAAACGACCCTGCAACGAAATACAAGAAATCTCTTGTGTCCCCAACACACCCAATACAATGGCAAATTGTATAGGTACACTAGTTCGGCGAAGAGATGGTGATAAAAGTGTAATATGGATGGTAGAGATATATTTTTATAATCTGAATAAATAAAAACAGCAAGGTAGCAAATAGTAAACGGGCACAAAAATGGTGTTGCAATGCTTAGAAACAAGGCCTAGGGTCTGTACCAGGATCGTATGTCTGCATGGAGTTCCGAGGAGTATCGTATCAGATAGAGGAACCCAATTTACCTCAAAGTTCTGGAAGCAGTTGCATGAAACGACAATTTGCCATATGCAGAGTTCTCTTACCACAACAGTTACCAAACCAGTTTAAAGATGGCCCCTTTCGAAGCCTTGTACGGAAGGAGGTGTAGGACACCGTTGTCATGGGACGAAGTTGGAGACCGCCAGTTGTTTGGACCTGATTTGATTAAGAGTCTGAATAGAAGGTGAAGTTGATTCGCGGTAGGCTCAAGATAGCTCAGTCCAGACAGAAGAGTTATGCAGATTCTAAACGCAAGGAGACTGTTTACAAAGTTGGAGATAGAGCTTATCTTCAAGTATCTCCACTTCGGGGAACAAAGCGTTTTGGAGTTAAAGGAAAGTTAGCGCCACGATTTGTAGGGCCATATCGAGTTTTGGAGCGTATGGGAGAAGTGGCCTACAAGTTAAAATTGCCCGAAGGATTGTCAGGAGTTCATGATGTGTTCCACGTTTCTCAGTTGAAGAAGTGTCACGCAGAGATGGCTGACATACCCTTGAGAGACACCGTGCCATTGGAAGCAATTCAGTTGGATAATGATTTGACCTACGAGGAGAAACCAATTAAGATTCTCGAGTTTGCCAGCCGAGTCACTCGCAGCAAGGTTATCAAGTTTTGCAAAGTTCAGTGGAGCCACCACACGGAGGATGAAGCCACCTAGAAACGAGAGGAAGATTTGCTCAAGGACCACCCTCACCTATTTTCTAGCCAACCCGAATCTCGAGGGCGAGATTCATCTTAAGGGGGGTAGGTTTGTAACATCCCAAATTTTCAATTTGGAATGTTATACATTAGATCATCAATGCATATCATATTTTATTTGCTTTTGGTTTTGATCCTAGAAATTCTACGCAACTCAAGGACCCACGGAGAGAGTTGAGGATTTCGTTATTTTCATATTTGAGTTTTCTCAAATGTTGAGGATAGGATCATTTGATTTTGTTATTTTATCGTCAATTATTTCTATTACAAAAATATGAGAGAGGGAATAAAATGACTTTCCCAAAATATAGAAATATTGAGGATTTAATAATAAAATTAAATAAGATTTTATTTCGGAATTTTTCGTTATTTTATTTGAATTTAGGAAAAATGTGGGTTTTTCAAAATTGCATTTAGGCCCCAAATAAATGTTCACCTTGTGCGGCTTGATTTTAGAAGCGCGGGAAAAGTTATTTCGGGATTTTTGGAGTCCGTCTAGTATTTCTTTTTTTCCGCGCGTAATTATTTTAAAAAAAATGAACCGACCTAACGGGCCGTGTCCGACCCGGACTCCTGGCCCGCTAGGCTATATAAGCCGGGGAGGGAGGCCCAGCTGAGCCAAACCCTAGCCCGAGCCGCCCCAGCCCCAGCGCTGCCGCCGCCGCACGCCGCCCGAGGTGCGCCTCGAAGTCCGTGTCGGTTTTTCGTCGGTTTTTTTAGATTCGGTTTTCTTAATAGATCGGTTTTTCCAATTTATTTAATTAGCGAGCGTTCGTCCGTTCGTTCGTTCTAGCGAATGTTCGTCGTTTTTCTTTTTCTCGAATTAAATCCGCGATTTTTCTGATTGTGATTTCTGATCCGGTTTTTTTTAGTATAACTTTTCGCTCGTTTATCGGAATCAGGCGATTCAAGTGCCTGGAGTTTCGTCTCGAAACCCTCTATCCGTTTAACCAACTTAAACAAGTTTTTGCTACTGTAAAATTTGACTTAGATCCAGATTAGTAGAACGAAGTTGTTTTCTTTCGCCGTTTGACTTTCGTTGCTTTGTTCGATTTGATTCTTTTTGCAAACCGGAGTTCTTAAGTTGAACCTTCTGGTTAGTTTCTCTTATTTGAGTTTTACCCATGCATTAGATGAATACTTATTGTATGCTTGTTTGTTTGTCTGCGATAGAATACCCGGAGTGCGCCGCCTGTTACTTCGAATATCTAGGTTTCGCGGATCATCAGCAAGGCAAGTAACGCTTTGATCATATCTTTTCTACTACCCAGTTTTATTGCATTAGATCAATCCTCACACATTGCATGATTAGGATCTAATTAAATTGTGGGATGAGAAGTAGTGGAGCTAGTACCTATTACCTGTTTATTACCAAACCTTTGGGAGTTACTTCTACGTTTGCTTACTGTGCCATGCTTTGCTAGTAGACGTGGATTGGGTGAGTGATATCCATGACAGATGTGAGTATTGTTAATTAATGGTTTATCTAAGGTGGCAACTTAAACACACATCTGGGTGGATTGAGGCACCTGGGATGTCCAGGACTTGCCTGTTTTCTTTTGGACCGCCACCCAGGCTCAAAGGGATCATGAGATTATTCATACTAGAAACTTCCATGTGCAGCCACAAGCTATTATGGGCAATAGCATAGTTGATTAAGTCGTGCAAACTCTTACAGGGTAGACTAGCAGATGTAGGGGAAAGTACGTGTAACGGTCTATCCATCGTAAGGTGCTAGCACTTCTGAAAGACTATGTCTCGGTCATCCGTCTTCTCAAACACCATGTAGTGCGAGAAACCAAACGGAGGCGATCGAGTCTTGTGGGGAAAAGTGCGCAAACCTCTGCAGAGTGTAATAAACTAATCATGGTTAGCCATGTCCCCGGTTATGGACGTTTTGAGTATCTAGTACTTGGATTATCATGTGAATCTCAACATGTTACTCTAAATTAATTTTGTTGGGTTTTGTTAATGATATTTTTAATTGGGATTGAGGATGTTGTCAACCATTCTCAATGTTTAACAACTACCATGTTAGTTAAATAAATTTATTCCTTTGCAGTAGGGAAAATTAGCTTTACGCAAAACTGTAACCATAGAGCTTTCCACCAGCCAAATATGCATATAGTATAGTTGTTTCATTCCATTACTCTCTATGTGTTACCTTGCCAGCATATTCCATGTGCTGACCCGTTTCGGGCTGCAACGTTAATGTTGCAGACTTTTCAGACGACGATTAAGGAGTTTTTAGGTCGTGGTTCTATACTCAGTGATGCCGTTGGAGTTGATGGACTCACTTATCTTCCAAGCCTTCCGCTGTTATCGATATTAGATGGCCTTAAGCCATATTTATTGTAATAAGTTCTCTATGGAGACACTCGATGTAATAAATGTGTGATTGCAACTCTGTTATAAATCCTCCGAGTACCGTGTGGTGTCAGCATTACTGATCCAGGGATGACACCGGAGCACAGAGATCAGACTGTTTGAGGTCTGGTCGCTACATGTACTGAAAAAAGTCCATACCACTCTCATTTCACTTTTTGAGTAGTTTGAGAATCTCCTACCAGAGCTCCTTGTTCAGGTCATACTTGATCATGGAGATGGTCATTCGCTTCCTGATATTATTTATCTCAACTCCAACGGCATCACTGAGTATAGAACCACGACCTAAAAACTCCTTAATCGTCGTCTGAAAAGTCTGCAACATTAACGTTGCAGCCCGAGAACGGGTCAGCACATGGAATATGCTGGCAAGGTAACATATAGAGAGTAATGAAATGAAACAACTATACTATATGCATATTTGGCTGGTGGAAAGCTCTATGGTTACAGTTTTGCGTAAAGCCAATTTTTCCCTACTTCAAAGGAATAAATTTAATTACTATCATGGTGGTTGTTAAACATTGAGAATGGTTGACAACATTCTCAATCCCAATTAAGCATCATCATTAAACAAACCCATCAAAATTATCTTTAGAGTAACATGTTGAGATTCACATGATAATCCAGGTACTAGATACTCAAGATGTCCATAACCGGGGACACGACTAACCATGATTAGTTTATTACACTCTGCAGAGGTTTGCGCACTTTTCCCCACAAGACTCGATCGTCTCCATTGGATTTCTCGCACTACATGGTGTTTGAGAAACGGATGACCGAGACATAGTCTTTCAGAAGCGCTAGCACCTTACGTTGGATAGACCGGTACACCTACTTTCCCCTACATTTGCTAGTCTACCCTGTAAGAGTTCGCACGACTTAATCAACTATGCCAGAGCCCATAATGGCTTGTGGCTGCACACGGAAGTTTCTAGTATGAATAATCTTATGATCCCTTTGAGCCTGGGTGGCGGTCCAAAAGAAAAACAGGCAAGTCCTGATAGAAACCAGGTGCCTTAATCCACCCAGATGTGTGTTTAAGTTGCCACCTTAAGTAAACCATTAAAATTAACAAACTCACATCTGTCATGGATATCTCTCACCCAATCCACGTCTACTAGCATAACATGGCATAATAAGCAAACATAGAAGTAACTCCCAAAGGTTTCATAATAAACAGGTAATAGGTACTACCTCATCTACTTCCCACCCCACAATTTAATTAGATCCTAATCATGCAATGTGTGAGGATTGATCTAATGCAATAAAACTAGGTTGTAGAAAAGGTATGATCAAAGTGTTACTTGCCTTGCTGATGATCCGCGAAACCTAGAGATTCGAAGTAACAGGCGGCGCACTCCGGGTATTCTATCGCAGACAAACAAACAAGCATACAATAAGTACTCATCTAATGCACAGGTAAAACTCAAATAGAAGATCTAACCAGAAAGTTCAACTTAAGAACCCTGGTTTGCAAAAAGAACCAAATCGAACGAAGCAAAAGAAATCAAACGACGAAAGAAAACAACTTCGTTCTAGTAATCTGGATCTAAGTCAAATTTTACAGTAGCAAAAACTTGTTTAAGTTGATTATTCGGAAAGAGGGTTTTGAGACGAAACTCGAGGCGCTTGAATCGCCTGATTCCGATAAACGAGCGAAAATACTAAAACGAAAATCGGATCAGAAATCACGATCAGAAAATAACTGCGGAAAATCCGACGAAAAAGAAAAACGACGAACGGAATATATATATATATATATATATATTTAAAAAAAACTGCATGGAAATCGAGGCGCGTCGGTGAACCTCGAAAGGCGCGCACTCCGGCGAGTCGGCGGCGGGGTCCGGCGGCGGCGGCGGGGCTGGGGTTAGGGTTTCGGGCGGCGGTGGCTGGGCTCTCGGGCCCCGGGGCGGCGGCTTATAAAGGCCCCGGCCAGGAGAGTCCTGGCCGAGTACGGCGCAAAGTCGCTTCTGTTTTTTTTAAATAATACGCTCGGAAAAAAATAAATACTAAACGGACTTCAAAAATCACGAAATAAATTTTGCCGGGTTTCTAAAATCAAGCCCGATAAAGTGAACATTTATTTGGGCCCAAACTACAACTTTGAAAAACGCGTATTTTTCCTAAATTCAAATAAAATACCGAAAAACTCCGAAATAAATCTTATTTGATTTTTTTATTAAATCCTCAATATTTCTATATTTTGGGAAAGTCATTTTATTCCCTCTCTCATATTTTTGTAATAGAAATAATTGATGATAAAATAAATAAAATCAAATGATCCTATTTACACAATTTGAGAAAACTCAAAAATGTAAATAACGAAATCCCTAACTCTCTCCGTGGGTCCTTGAGTTGCTTAGGATTTTCTAGGATCAATACCAAAAGCAAAATAAAATATGATATGCATGATGATCTAATGTATAACATTCCAAATTGAAAATTTGGGATGTTACACTGGCATGAACGTCTTTCCTGGAACTTGAACTTGAATCATCCAACGCTCCTCTTCAGGTAAAGTGGCGTTGTAGGTTCCGGTGAAGCTTGGTACTCCTATGTTCAGGTATCTAGTGACTTCCTTCAAGTGACGTCCAAAGGGTGTATCTTCATCCTGTTGCATGAACTTGTTCCTTGCATCCGCCATCCTAAAAGAGTAGAAAAGATGAGAAGTCGGAAAGAGAAGAGAGTGAGTAGTGATCTAGGTCTTTTAGCTTAGTGGTTGTGTCCTACAGTTAGCGTGTGCTCTAATACCATCTTGTAGCAACCGGACCTCAAACGGTCCAATCTCTGTGCTCAGGTGTCATCGCTGGATCAGTAATGCTGAAACCACACATTACTTGAAGGATTTATAACAGAGTAGCAATCACACACTTATTACATCGAGTGTCTCAAAAGAGAACTTATTACAATAAATATGGCTTAAGGCCATCTAACAACGATAACAGTGGAAGGCTTGGAAGATAAGTGAGTCCATCAACTCCAACAGCATCACTGAGTATAGAACCACGACCTAAAGGCACCTTAATCGTCGTCTGAAAAGTCTGTAACATTAACGTTGCAGCCCGAAACGGGTCAGCACATGGAATATGCTGGCAAAGTAACACATAGAGAGTAATGGAATGAAATAGGCTATTCTATATGCATATTTGGCTGGTGGAAAGCTCTATGGTTACAGTTTTGCGTAAAGCCATTTTTTCCCTACTACAAAGGAATAGATTTTATTAAACTATCATGGTAGTTGTTAAACATTGAGAATGGTTGACAGCATTCTCCATCCCAATTAAGCATCATCATTAAACATAACCCAACAAAATTAAATTTAGAGTAACATGATGAGATTCACATGATAATCCAAGTACTAGATACTCAAGATGTCCATAACCGGAGACACGACTAACCATGATTAGTTTATACACTCTGCGGAGGTTTGCGCACTTTTCCGCACAAGACTCCATCGCCTCCGTTTGGTTTCTCGCACTACATGGTGTTTGAGAAACGGATGACCGAGGCATAATCTTTCAGAAGCGCTAGCACCTTACGATCGGGTAGACCATTACACCTACTTTCCCCTACATCTGCTAGTCTACCACTGTAAGAGTTCACACAACTTAATCAACTATGCTAGAGCCCATAGTAGCTTGTGGCTGCACACGAAAGTTTCTAGCATGAATAATCTCATGATCCCTTTGAGCCTGGGTGGCGGTCCAAAAGAAAAACAGGCAATCGCTGGAATACCCAGGTGCCTCAGTCCACCCAGATGAGTATTTAAGTTGCCACCTTAGATAAACCATTAATTTAACCATCTCACATCTGTCATGGATCCACTCACCCAATCCACGTCTACTAGCACAGCATGGCATAATAAGCAAACGTAGAAGTAATTCCCAAAGGTTTGATAATAACAGGTAATAGTTACTACCTCATCTACTTCCCAAGCCCACAATTTAATTAGATCGTAATTGTAGCGCCCCGAGACCGATGTGCCAGGTGTCGTGCAGTTATTCGCTGTTGTGGTGTTGTCATTTGCTTGCGTGTGCATCTTATCATGTCATCATGTGCATTGCATCATCATGTTTTCAAAACTTGCATTCGTCCGGGTTCTTCGAGTTCTCTCCGTTGTCCGTTCTGAGCCCTACCACACTCGCACGCGCCCGCGGCACGTCCGAAATATTATTTTATAAGTGGCGGGAAAATGTTCTCGGATTGGGTTGAAATTTGGTGTGCGGTCTTATTATAGTATAGAAAGACCGCCTGTCAAGTTTCATCGCAATCGGAGTTCGTTTGACGCCCCAACGGATATATATAGCGGCAATAGTAGCCGGTCTAACGTCGGACGTTTTCGGTCTCCGGAAACTGTTGTCGGGCTTTCCCTCTCTTCTCTTCTCTCAGCTCGAGACCATCTACACAGATCACTACCTACCGCCAGTCCCAGCCTAACCTCTCTCGTCAGCCGCAGCCCCCCTCGCGTGCGTCCGAAAGTTATCCCGGACCCGACTCGAACAGTCGTTACCGCTGCGTCCGGAACATCCCCAAACGTCTACAAAACATCACCGTTTTCTTGTTTGGACTTCCTAGGTATTTTATTCGCGACCGTCCGATTACGATCGGAGGGTCCTTTTGCCCCTATCCAAAATCCTGTTGCTATATAAATCAGTCCAAACCCTAGTTTTTAGGGACCCTGTCCCATCCTTCCATTGGTCCAATCCCACCGCGCCGCCACTCCGCCTGTTTTCCCTAGGGATCCCTCCCGGACCAACCCGCATCAACACCCCCGATCCAAAAATATCTCCCTCGATCTCATCACCCGACCAACCAGATCGAGCCGGCGCCCAAGCCCCTCCTGCGCTACGAGCCCCGTCCTCGAGCCTGCACAACCCCATGGAGCCCGACCTCCCTTTCGCCCCCGTCGCTGCCGAACTCCGGCGACCAGGAGCCGCCGCCGGTGACCCCAGGCCGCCTTCCCTGCTCTCCTTTCCCTTTGTTGCTCCCTCTTCGTCTCCCTGCTCTCATGGTCTCTTTCTCCATGCCCATCGCAGGACGACGTCGCCGGTCACCTCCGCCCGGATCCGGAACCGCCATCGCCGGAGCTGCCCGTTCCTCACCTCCCCTGCAGTGCTCCGCCGCCCTCCGCGCCGGATCTCGCGCCGCTGCGAGCCCCACGACCATGGCCGCACCCCTGGTTCGTCTCGCTGTGGGTGCACGCACGCGTTGACCTCGGCTGCTTCCGCGCGTGGGCTGCCTCCCTCCAGCGCCCCAAGGCCCAGCCCAGCTTCCTCCGCACCGGCCCAGCTTCCCAGGCCCAGATCACGCCAGCCTCACCCGGCCTGCTACCTCCTCCTCCTCACCGAACCGGGCCAGGCCCAGGGTGAGCAGCCCCCAGCGCCCGCCTCTGTTTTTTCCCCTTGCTGCTGTGGGCTTGCCCCAGATTCAGCCCAGCTCTATTTTTTTTCCTGCCTGAATGTTTTTCCTTTTATCCTGAGATGACAGAATTGCAGAAAACCCCCTATACTTCATGCATTTAATAACTTCACAACAGTGCATCATATTAAAACAAACTTAATATGAAAAGTGCTTAGAATTGCATCTAGTTTCATAATATGTCATTTTCATCCATGTTTAAAATGCTTAAAATGTTGTTTGATTAAATTTTGCTCTATGCCATGTTAAAATGATTTAATTCATAACTAAATAACCGTAGCTCCGTTTTTAACAAACTTTATATGTAAATGGGGTAGAATTTTGCCTAGTTTAACATGGTGACCTTACTTTGCATGTCTAACAACTCTAAAATATTGTTTAGGGTAGAACAGTACCTAACCTAAGATATGCACAGGAGGAGTTTCCGGATTTGTTGTTCATTGCTTCCGGCCTCATTTAACCTTGACTAGATAGGTAGTTTTACTTTGCTTCACCGTCTTGCCATGTTTAACAACATTTAATATTGTTGGGTACATAAACGAGATCGAACTAAATAATTGATGTGGTGTTTTGTCAATATGCATCCCGATGCATATTGAGCTCCACTTAATTTGTAGGATTGCTTGTGCATTTTGCCATGCCATGCCTCCTTAAACTGGACATGCATCATACTCGATTGTGCATCATGTCATGTTGATGCGTTGGTTATTTACTATGTTGTGTGCTTCCTCGGGTTGATTCCGGTAACGTCGTGTTGTGAGGATCCGTTCGTCTACGCCCGTTTGTCTTCTTCATGGGCTCGTTCTTCTTCCTTGCGGGATTTCAGGCAAGATGATCATACCCTCGAAATCACTTCTATCTTTGCTTTGCTAGATGCTCGCTCTTTTGCTATGCCATTGCTACGATGCCTACCACTTGCTTGTCAGCCTCCCAAATTGCCATGTTCAGCCTCTAACCCACCGTTGTCCTAGCAAACCGTTGATTGGCTATGTTACCACTTTGCTCAGCCCCTCTTATAGCGTTGTTAGTTGCAGGTGAAGATTGAAGTTTGTTCCTCGTTGGAACATGGAGATGTTGTTTCTTGTTGGAACATTGTTTACTTGTTGGGATATCACAATATATCTTATTTAATTAATGCATCTATATACTTGGTAAAGGGTGGAAGGCTCGGCCTTATGCCTGGTGTTTTGTTCCACTCTTGCCGCCCTAGTTTCCGTCATATCGGTGTTATGTTCCCGGATTTTGCGTCCCTTACGCGGTTGGGCCATAATGGGAACCCCTTGACAGTTCGCCTTAAGTAAAGCTTCTCCAGCAATGCCCAACATTGGTTTTACCATTTGCCACCTAGCCTTTTCTTTCCCTTGGGTTCTACAGACTCAAGGGTCATCATTATTTTACCCCCCGGGCCAGTGCTCCTCTGAGTGTTGGTCCAACTGAGCGATGTCCGAGGCTACCAGGGGCAACTCTGGGCTGGCTTACCTGACGTCTGGCTCATTTGAGTGTGCCCTGAGAAAGAGATATGTGCAGCTCCTATCGGGATTTGTCGGCACATTCGGGCGGTGTTGCTGGTTTAGTTTTACCCTGTCGAAATGTCTTGTTGTACTGGGATACCGAGTCTGATCGGAATGTCTCGGGTGGAGGTCTATTCCTTCATTGACCGTGAGAGCTTGTGATGGGCTAAGTTGGGACACCCCTGCAGGGATTTGAACTTTCGAAAGCCGTGCCCGCAGTTATGGGCAGATGGGAATTTGTTAACGTCCGGTTGTAGAAAACCTGAAGATGACCTTAATTAAAATGAATCAACCGCGTGTGTAACCGTGATGGTCTCTTTCCGGCGGAGTCTGGGAAGTGAACACGGTTGTTGGAGTTATGCTTGACGTAGGTAGTCCAGGATCACTTCTTGATCATACTTTTATCGACCGTGCTTTGCCTTCTCTTCTCGCTCTCATTTGCGTATGTTAGCCACCATATATGCTAGTCGTTTGCTGCAGCTCCACCTCATACCTTTACCTTACCCATAAGCTTAAATAGTCTTGATCGCGAGGGTGCGAGATTGCTGAGTCCCCGTGGCTCACAGATACTTCCAAACCTAGCTTGCAGGTGCCGATGAGTCCGTGCAGATGATGCAACCAAGCTCAGGAGGAGCTCGATGAAGACCTTGTTCATTCGTGTTGTTTCGTTCTAGCTGATCAATAGTGGAGCCCAGTTGGGGTCGATCGGGGACCTTTGTCGCATTTGGGGTTCTTCTTTTATTTTGGTTCCGTAGTCGGACCATGAGTGTAATTGGTTGATGTAATGCTTTATTCATGTAATTGTGTGAAGTGGCGAGTGTAAGCGAACTATGTATCTCTTATTCCTCATTATATTACATGGGTTGTGTGAAGATTACCTCACTTGCGACATATGCCTTCAATGCGATTATGCCTCTAAGTCGTGCGTCGACACGTGGGAGATATAGTCGCATCGAGGGTGTTACAAGTTGGTATCAGAGCCTTCCCCGACCTTAGGAGCCCCATTGCTTGATCGTTTTTAGTGGCCGAGTTGTGTCTAGAAAAATGTTTTGAGTCATTTAGGAATTATATATCGGACAGTTTAGGAATTCTTTTTACCTACCAGTCTCCTCATCGCTCTGGTAAGGCATCTTGACATAGAGTTTTGACTCTTCTCTTCTCAAATTTCACTAAAAAAAATTTTTAGGATCACGCGAGTATCTTGGATTTGTTCCGATGGCTTATGATGAGAATACTGTCTTGGTGCCTCCTGTCAGGGGTTTAGTGGAAGTGTCCCGGGGAGTTGAGCTCTGAGGTGTTGTCATCATAATTTTATCGTTGCAATTCTGGAATACTTGAGACATGTTCGCCGACATCGAAAATCTCCTTTATGCAGTTCGTTGGTGAGATAACCTCGACGCCACCCAGTACTGGGGCGGGAGTTCGAGAGTATCACCATAACTTGTATAACGGATGCTTTTCGAAGGTTGAGATAGATGGTTTCCGAAGGTTTCTTGGTTATGTGTTGAAGGATGGATACAGCTGGATGTAGGATTTGCTAGTTTGGGTGAGATATTATGCTTCCCCTGTATCCCCAACACCTGATTGCATAACCGGAAAATTTCGGGAGTTTCATAGGTGGGAATTCAAGTAGCTCTTAGGATATCTTTCCGACAGATGTATGATATGAAATTGGGGTTCGACGTTTAGTGGTTCGCCTATTCACGGTCGATTTTACAGTGGCCTTGTTGTGTCTTAAAGAGTCCTTGGCTATGCTGACTCGGGGACGCTTCGTATGTCATGTGCACTGCCTTGTCCATGATGGTGCTGTACGATCGAGCCCGTGTAGGTCCCACCACAAAAACTTCGGACGAAATCTCTATCATATGTTTGTTTCGACTTATTTCGCAAGCCAATCCTTTGTTTTGTTTTGAGTTGTGGTATTCGAGTTGCTTCGATGTCAAGTGTTGATTCCATACCTTCCCTAAATGGTGTTCTCATACTCCGATGTGAATACTAATTCCTCTTGATCATCGAGATTGTTTTTGTCAATCCCTTTTTTAACCGGCGTGCTTCTCTTCATGTGGATCTGATCATTTCAACATCCGCAAGATCAAGTATCAGTTTCTTCTGAACGGTGTTTGTTTCATCCGTCTCCAAGTCGCCTTTGTTTTTCCCACCCTCCCTCCCTTTGTTTTCTTCAAGGACTCAGTTATCTTAATCAAGTATCATTTTATTCTTGTGAAGTCTCTCTATTCTTTTCTATCAATATGTTTATCCGGTGATGCTCATGAAGATTTAACGGAGTTTCTAGTTCACCATTATTCATTCTTTTTCTTCTCCGGTGGAACTAGTGCAAGCTTTGTTGATCATATCCTTTTCCTCGTTTCAAATACCTTCTCATCCCGGTGCACCTCATATTTATTCACTTCTCACTATTTAATTGTTCCGGAGTGCTCAAGATATCTCGAAGATTCGTGTTTCCACTCTGCTTTCGTTCAAGCTATTTCAAGGATGTTATCTCTTTCAAGCCATTTAATTTCAACCGGTGCAATGTCTCTTTGTAATCGTTCTATGGTGTATCTTTTCAGTGGGCCCTAACCCACAGGTCTTTTCCAGGATCTTACCTGACTCTTCTTATTTTCCCAGAGGTATTCTCAAATTCCTTTCGAAGTTTGACGTAAGAATGAATTATCATCAGTCAAATGTCCTTCTCCAAGATCTTTCAAATTAATTTCATCGTTGATTCAACTTTTATATTCTTCTTTATTCCGGAGTGCCTCAATAATTGATGGTGGTGTTTCTCGTTGTCATTCTCATCATTTGAAGACCGAAGAAGATTTTTCTCTCAATCTTGCTCCATTCTCTTCAAGTTTTGCGATTCTGCCTTGTTGCCATCCTCTCATAATTATTTGCGATTGTGAGACATTCTTTTCAACCATCCGGAGTAATTCAGGAGCCTTCTCAGTTTGTTCATCCGGAGCCCATCATCTAAGATTTATTAATTCTCAGCTTTTAGTTATCATTCTCCAATCCTACCGGTGCTTCGTTCAAGTGATCTTTAATCGGCTCGTGTTCTCTTTGTTCTCATGGATCTAATTCCCCTCAAGTATCTTCATTCGTTTTCCCAATTCTTCCCGGTGTTCCTCTATCTTTCCTTTGGTCATTTTAATTCTTACGGTGGGTCGTTCAAGAGCTCTCGTCATTCGTTATCATATCTATTCATGTGTTGTTCCAATCCTACCGGTGGTTCGTTGAAGACGTTCTCAAGATTATGTTATATCTCTCTTAATCCTTGATACGAGAATAAGTAGTGTGCCAAATCCGCTGGTTGTCATCAATTTAATTGATGAAGGATAAGCATAATGTAATTCTTACTCTTGTTTCATCCAAGCGATTTAATTCCTTATTCCGGAGGCTCACCAAATTCTTGATTTTCTTTTGTTCATCTTTTCTTTCCCGGAGTTCCAAGTTCTCTCAATTATTTCATCGCGAAGATCCATCAAATCATTGCAAGGATTCACCTTGTGTTTTCGACCTCTCTTTCCTTCCGTTTGATCATTTCTTTTGTTACCGGAGTTCTTCATGAAGCTTCGTCATGATGGGTTCATCAAGGATTTAATTCCTTCTCGAAGTGTTCATCCAGACTCTTTTCTAAGAAGCTCAAGTATTCTTCATCTTGCAATCCGGAGTACAAATCTTTCTACCGTATCACTGGAGGTGGTTTTACATCATTCTTGATAATTTGACTTCATGTTTTACATGTTATTAAGAATGAGGTATTTTAAATCCATCAATCTTGTCATTGGAGTTATCTTGGGTTATATTTCACCTTAAGCCTTCCCTAAGGATGGTTGTTATTATTGTGCTTATAAATGATCCAAGCTCTTCATTTGTCCTTTCCGGTGTGACATATTTTCTCGTAAATTTGTTCTTATCAATCCAATTCTTCTTCCCGTGAGTGGCAGGTTGTCACCTCATAATTTGAGAGGTATTCCATAAGACCATATCAAGCTTATTATTTTTGTTCTGGGTTTTCCAACAACTCCGTTCTAGCTTCTGTTGTAACCGTGCTCTCTCAAGATATTGTTTTCCTTCGTTCACTCCATTCCATTCTTACTTTTGTTCCGGAGGCATTGTGATGTTCATCTTTTCAACCCATCATCTTGTTTTGTCAAAGATCATGAGTTTTCCATGCCTATACTTTTATCTGAGTGTTGTGTCCTCTTTTCAAGTATCCTCTCATCTTTTCAAGTTTAATTCCTTCCATTTACAGACAGAGTGCTGTCCAAATTATATCACTCTTACTCCTTCCCTATCTTGCTTAACCGGAGTATTGTGCCCCTTTGTTCAAGTTCTTTTCGCCTTATCAAGTCTTGCATCCCTTTCTCAACCGGAGTGTCGTGTTTTCATTTGAGCTCTCTCATCTTATCAAATTTTGGACCCCTTCTCAACCGGAGTGCTGTCTGAGATCTTTCCTACCCCTTGTTCCATTCATTCAATAGTTCCGGTGGCACTGTGTTCTGATTTCATCAAGTATCTTCTCATCTTATCAAGACCTTATTCAATTCTTTTTCTTTCCAACCGGAGTGCTGCCCGAATCTGGTCTTCCTTGATCCCCTTCCTTAACCGGAGTGTTTTCAATATATATCTTCCCTTCAACCTCAAGGTTTTTCGCAATGTTCTTTCTTCCTCTTTTCTAAATGGCTGTTTTCGACCTTGTTCACCTTCGTTGAATTCTGTCTCGAATGTATTCAACCCTGCAAGGTTCTGTGGTTTCACTCGTTTGTCAAAGAAGCAACTTAGTTTTACCTCTCCTCTCTTCTCTCCCGTTGTTTCCCCGGTGCCATTCTAGATCTCGGGACGAGATCCTCTCGTAGTGGTGGAGTGTTGTAGCGCCCCGAGACCGATGTGCCAGGTGTCGTGCAGTTATTCACTGTTGTGGTGTTGTCATTTGCTTGCGTGTGCATCTTATCATGTCATCATGTGCATTGCATCATCATGTTTTCAAAACTTGCATTCGTCCGGGTTCTTCGAGTTCTCTCCGTTGTCCGTTCTGAGCCCTACCACACTCGCACGCGCCCGCGGCACGTCCGAAATATTATTTTATAAGTGGCCGGAAAATGTTCTCGGATTGGGTTGAAATTTGGTGTGCGGTCTTATTATAGTATAGACAGACCGCCTGTCAAGTTTCATCACAATCGGAGTTCGTTTGACGCCCCAACGGATATATATAGCGGCAATAGTAGCCGGTCTAACGTCGGACGTTTTCGGTCTCCGGAAACTGTTGTCGGGCTTTCCCTCTCTTCTCTTCTCTCAGCTCGAGACCGTCTACACAGATCACTACCTACCGCCAGTCCCAGCCTAACCTCTCTCGTCAGCCCGCAGCCCCCCTCGCGTGCGTCCGAAAGTTGTCCCGGACCCGACTCGAACAGTCGTTACCGCTGCGTCCGGAACATCCCCAAACGTCTACAAAACATCACCGTTTTCTTGTTTGGACTTCCTAGGTATTTTATTCGCGACCGTCCGATTACGATCGGAGGGTCCTTTTGCCCCTATCCAAAATCTTGTTGCTATATAAATCAGTCCAAACCCTAGTTTTTAGGGACCCTGTCCCATCCTTCCATCGGTCCAATCCCACCGCGCCGCCACTCCACCTGTTTTCCCTAGGGATCCCTCCCGGACCAACCCGCATCAACACCCCCGATCCAAAAATATCTCCCTCGATCTCATCGCCCGACCAACCAGATCGAGCCGGCGCCCAAGCCCCTCCTGCGCTACGAGCCCCGTCCTCGAGCCTGCACAACCCCATGGAGCCCGACCTCCCTTTCGCCCCCGTCGCTGCCGAACTCCGGCGACCAGGAGCCGCCGCCGGTGACCCCAGGCCGCCTTCCCTGCTCTCCTTTCTCTTCGTTGCTCCCTCTCCGTCTCCCTGCTCTCATGGTCTCTCTCTCCATGCTTGTCGCAGGACGATGTCGCCGGTCACCTCCGCCCGGATCCGGAACCCCCATCGCCGGAGCTGCCCGTTCCTCACCTCCCCTGCAGTGCTCCGCCGCCCTCCGCGCCGGATCTCGCGCCGCTGCGAGCCCCGCGACCATGGCCGCACCCCTGGTTCCGCGCGTGGGCTGCCTCCCTCCAGTGCCCCAAGGCCCAGCCCAGCTTCCTCCTCACCGGCCCAGCTTCCCAGGCCCAGATCGCGCCAGCCTCACCCGGCCTGCTACCTCCTCCTCCTCACCGAACCGGGCCAGGCCCAGGGTGAGCAGCCCCCAGCGCCCGCCTCTGTTTTTTCCCCTTGCTGCTGTGGGCTTGCCCCAGATTCGGCCCAGCTCTATTTTTTTTCCTGCCTGAACGTTTTTCCTTTTATCCTGAGACGACAGAATTGCAGAAAACCCCCTATACTTCATGCATTTAATAACTTCACAATAGTGCATCATATTAAAACAAACTTAATATGAAAAGTGCTTAGAATTGCATCTAGTTTCATAATATGTCATTTTCATCCATGTTTAAAATGCTTAAAATGTTGTTTGATTAAATTTTGCTCTATGCCATGTTAAAATGATTTAATTCATAACTAAATAACCGTAGCTCCGTTTTTAACAAACTTTATATGTAAATGGGGTAGAATTTTGCCTAGTTTAACATGGTGACCTTACTTTGCATGTCTAACAACTCTAAAATATTGTTTAGGGCAGAACAGTACCTAACCTAAGATATGCACAGGAGGAGTTCCCAGATTTGTCGTTCGTTGCTTCCGGCCTCATTTAACCTTGACTAGATAGGTAGTTTTACTTTGCTTTACCGTCTTGCCATGTTTAACAACATTTAATATTGTTGGGTACATAAACGAGATCGAACTAAATAATTGATGTGGTGTTTTGTCAATATGCATCCCGATGCATATTGAGCTCCACTTAATTTGTAGGATTGCTTGTGCATTTTGCCATGCCATGCCTCCTTAAACCGGACATGCATCATACTCGATTGTGCATCATGTCATGTTGATGCGTTGGTTATTTACTATGTTGTTTGCTTCTCTTCCGGTGATTGCTTCCTCGGGTTGATTCCGGTAACGTCGTGTTGTGAGGATCCGTTCGTCTACGCCCGTTTGTCTTCTTCATGGGCTCGTTCTTCTTCCTTGCGGGATTTCAGGCAAGATGATCATACCCTCGAAATCACTTCTATCTTTGCTTTGCTAGATGCTCGCTCTTTTGCTATGCCATTGCTACGATGCCTACCACTTGCTTGTCAGCCTCCCAAATTGCCATGTTCAGCCTCTAACCCACCGTTGTCCTAGCAAACCATTGATTGGCTATGTTACCGCTTTGCTCAGCCCCTCTTATAGCGTTGTTAGTTGCAGGTGAAGATTGAAGTTTGTTCCTCGTTGGAACATGGAGATGTTGTTTCTTGTTGGAACATTGTTTACTTGTTGGGATATCACAATATATCTTATTTAATTAATGCATCTATATACTTGGTAAAGGGTGGAAGGCTCGGCCTTATGCCTGGTATTTTGTTCCACTCTTGCCGCCCTAGTTTCCGTCATATCGGTGTTATGTTCCCGGATTTTGCGTCCCTTACGCGGTTGGGCCATAATGGGAACCCCTTGACAGTTCGCCTTAAGTAAAGCTTCTCCAGCAATGCCCAACATTGGTTTTACCATTTGCCACCTAGCCTTTTCTTTCCCTTGGGTTCTGCAGACTCAAGGGTCATCATTATTTTACCCCCCGGGCCAGTGCTCCTCTGAGTGTTGGTCCAACTGAGCGATGTCCGAGGCTACCAGGGGAAACTCTGGGCTGGCTTACCCGACGTCTGGCTCATCTGAGTGTGCCCTGAGAAAGAGATATGTGCAGCTCCTATCGGGATTTGTTGGCACATTCTGGCGGTGTTGCTGGTTTAGTTTTACCCTGTCGAAATGTCTTGTTGTACTGGGATACCGAGTCTGATCGGAATGTCTCAGGTGGAGGTCTATTCCTTCGTTGACCGTGAGAGCTTGTGATGGGCTAAGTTGGGACACCCCTGCAGGGATTTGAACTTTCGAAAGCCGTGCCCGCGGTTATGGGCAGATGGGAATTTGTTAACGTCCGGTTGTAGAAAACCTGAAGATGACCTTAATTAAAATGAATCAACCGCGTGTGTAACCGTGATGGTCTCTTTCCGGCGGAGTCCGGGAAGTGAACACGGTTGTTGGAGTTATGCTTGACGTAGGTAGTCCAGGATCACTTCTTGATCATACTTTTATGACCATGCTTTGCCTTCTCTTCTCGCTCTCATTTGCGTATGTTAGCCACCATATATGCTAGTCGTTTGCTGCAGCTCCACCTCATACCTTTACCTTACCCATAAGCTTAAATAGTCTTGATCGCGAGGGTGCGAGATTGCTGAGTCCCTGTGGCTCACAGATACTTCCAAACCCAGCTTGCAGGTGCCGATGAGTCCGTGCAGATGACGCAACCATGCTCAGGAGGAGCTCGATGAAGACCTTGTTCATTCGTGTTGTTTCGTTCTAGCTGATCAGTAGTGGAGCCCAGTTGGGGTCGATCGGGGACCTTTGTCGCATTTGGGGTTCTTCTTTTATTTTGGTTCCGTAGTCGGACCATGAGTGTAATTGGTTGATGTAATGCTTTATTCATGTAATTGTGTGAAGTGGCGAGTGTAAGCCAACTATGTATCTCTTATTCCTTATTATATTACATGGGTTGTGTGAAGATTACCTCACTTGCGACATATGCCTTCAATGCGATTATGCCTCTAAGTCGTGCCTCGACACGTGGGAGATATAGTCGCATCGAGGGTGTTACAGTAATCATTCAATGTGTGAGGATTGATCTAATGCAATAAAACTGGGTAGTAGGAGGTATGATCAAAGTGTTACTTGCCTTGCTGATGATCCGCAGAACCCAGCGATTCAAAGTAGCAAGCGGCACACTCCGGGTACTCTATCACAAACAAACAAGCATACAATAAGTACTCAACTAATGCACATGTAAAACTTAAATAAAAGATCTAACTAGAAAGTTGAACTTAAGAACTCCGGTTGGCAAAAAGAAATCCAATCGAACGAAGCAACGAAAGACAAATGGCAAAAGAAACAGGCTTCATTTACTATTCTAGATCCAGGGCAATTTTTAGAGTGGAAAAAACTTGTTTGAGTTGGTTAAACGGAAAGAGGGTTTCGAGACGAAACTCCACGCGCTTGAATCGCCTGATTCCGATAAACGAGCGAAAAGTTAGACTAGAGCGAAAAACGGATCAGGAATCGCGATCAGAAAAATCATGGATTTAATCCGAGAAAAAGAAAAATGACGAATGTTCGTTAAAACAAACGAACGGAAGAGCGCTCGCTAATTAAATAAACCGAAACTAAAAAAACCAAACAAAACTGATGGAAAACCGATCGGTTTAAAAAAAACGGCGGCGAGATCTACCTTCGCGGCGGCGGCGGCGCGCTAGGGTTAGGGTTCAGGGGCGGCGGTGACTTGGGCTGGCCTCGGGCCTTGGGGCGCTATATAAAGGGCCCGGCCAGGCGGAGTCCTGGCCGGTTACGGCCCAAGGTTGGTTCGGATTCTTTAAAAAAAATTACGCTCAAAAATAAAAAAACAAAAGGAATACTAAACGGACTCCAAAAATCCCGAAATAAATTTTCCCTGGCTTCTAAAATCAAGCCGCACAGGATGAACATTTATTTGGGGCCTAAATGCAATTTTGAAAATGTGCATTTTTCCCTAATAAAATAGCAAATAAATCCAAATAAAATATTATTTGATTTTTTTATTAAATCCTCAATATTTCTTTATTTTGGGAAAGTCATTTTATTCCCTCTCTCATATTTTTGTAATATAAATAATTGAAGATAAAATAAATAAAATCAAATGATCATATTTTCAAAATTTGAGAAAACTCAAATCTGAAACTAACGAAATCCCCAACTCTCTTCAAGGGTCATTGAGTTGCGTAGAATTTTCTAGGATCAACCAAAATGCAAATAAAATATGATATGCAATGATGATCTAGTGTATAACATTCCAAATTGAAAATTTGAGATGTTACACCTTGTGTGCTATCAAACGTCACAATGTAACTCGATGATCATAAATATGCTCTACAGGTATCTCCGTAGGTGTTTGTTAAGTTGGCGTAGATCGAGATTAGGATTTGTCACTCCAAGTATCTCAGAGGTATCTTTGGGCCCTCTCGGTAATACACATCATAAGAAGCCTTGGAAGCAAAGTGACTAATGAGTTAGTTGCAGGATGATGTATTACTGAACGAGTAAAGAAACTTGTCGGTAACGAGATTGAACTAGGTATGAAGATACCGACGATCGAATCTCGGGCAAGTAACATACCGATGGACAAAGGGAATTATGTATGTTGTCATAAGGTTCGACCGATAAAGATCTTCGTAGAATGTGTAGGAGCCAATATGGGCATCCAGGTTCCGCTATTGGTTATTGACCGGAAAGGTGTCTCGGTCATGTCTACATAGTTCTCGAACCCGTAGGGTCCGCACGCTTAACATTCGTTGATGATATAGTGTTATATGAGTTATGTGATTTGGTAACCGAATGTTGTTCAGTGTCCCGGAGGAGATCACAAACATGATGAAGAGTCTTGAAATGGTCGAGAGGTAAAGATTGATATATAGGACGATGATATTTGGACACCAGAAGAGTTTCAGAGTGCACTGGGTAGTCATTGGGTCACCGAAAGGGGTTCCGGACACCCCCGGTAAGTGTAAGGGCCAAATGGGCCAAAGGGGGCGACAGACCAGCCCCTGGTGCGCCCATTCTTTGGATAGCAGGCCCTAGGGGACGGAAAGGGGAGGGGTGGGCCCTGCTTCCTTTCCCTCCTCAAGTGAGAAAGGAAAGGGGGCACCCTCCCCTGCCTTTCCCCCGCAACTATATAAGGCAGGGGATGGGCGCGGCTTGGGAGGGACCCCAAGTAGGATTCCTCCTACTTGGGTGGCCCATTTGGCTGCTTCGCCCTCCCTCCCACCTATATGTGGGAGGGGGGCGCCTAGCACACAACAACATTGTCTTAGCCATGTGCGGCGCCCCCGTCCACCGTTTACTCCCTCGGTCATATTTTCGTAGTGCTTAGGCGAAGCCCTGCGGGGATCACATCACCATCACCGTCACCATGTCGTCATGCAGCCAGAACTCATATATTACCTCGCCATCTTGCAGGATCAAGAAGGCAGAGGACGTCACCGAGCTGAACATGTGCAGAACGCAGAGGTGCCGTGCATTCGATACTAGATCAGTTGAAGCGCGACGAAAGTTCGACTATATCAACCGCGTTAACAAACACTTCCACTTACGGTCTATGAGGGTACGTCGACAAACTCTCCCCCTCTCGTTTCTATGCATCTCCATGGTAGATCATTGCGTGTGCGTAGAATTTTTTGTTTTCCATGCAACGATTCCCAACAGTGGCATCAGAGCCAGGTCTATGCGTAGATGATTGATGTCTACTACACAGCCTTCTTCTTGTAGACGTTGTTGGGCCTCCAAATGCAGACATTTGTAGGATAGTAGCAAATTTCCCTCAAGTGGATGACCTGAGGTTTATCAATCCATGGGAGGCATAGGATGAAGATGGTCTCTCTCAAACAACCCTGCAACCAAATAACAAAGAGTCTCTTGTGTCCCCAGCTACAATGGTAAATTGTACATGTGCACTAGTTTGGTGAAGAGATGGTGATACAAGTGCAATATGGATGGTAGATATAGGTTTTTGTAATCTAAAAATATAAAAACAGCAAGGTAATTAATGATAAAAGTGAGCACAAATGGTATTTCTATGCGTTGAAACAAGGCCTAGGGTTCATACTTTCACTAGTGCAAGTTCTCTCAACAATAATAACATAATTGGATCATATAACTATCCCTCAACATGCAACAAAGAGTCACTCCAAAGTCACCAATAGCGGAGAACAAACGAAGAGATTATTGTAGGGTACGAAACCACCTCAAAGTTATTCTTTCCGATCAGTCCATTGGACTATCCCTATAAGTGTCACAAACAGCCCTAGAGTTCGTACTAGAATAACACCTTACGACACAAATCAACCAAAACCCTAATGTCACCTAGATACTCCAATGTCACCTCAACTTTCCGCGGGTATGATTATACGATATGCATCACACAATCTCAGATTCATCTATCCAAACCAACACAAAGAACTTCAAAGAGTGCCCCAAAGTTTCTACCAGAGAGTCAAGACGCAAACGTATGCCAACCCCTATGCATAAGTTCACAAGGTCACTGAACCCCAAGTTGATCACCAAAACATATATCAAATAGATCACGTGAATATCCCATTGTCACCACGAAAGCACATGCAAGACATACATCAAGTGTTCTCAAATCCTTAAAGACTCTATCCGATAAGATAACTTCAAAGGGAAAACTCAATCCATTACAAGAAGGTAGAGGGGGAGAAACACCATAAGATCCAACTATAATAGCAAAGCTCGCGATACATCAAGATCGTGCCATATCAAGAACATGAGAGAGAGATCAAACACATAGCTGCTGGTACATACGCTCAGCCCCGAGGGTGAACTACTCCCTCCTCGTCATGGAGAGCACCGAGATGATGAAGATGGCCACATGTGATGGATCCCCCCTCCGGTAGGGTGCCGGAACAGGGTCCCGATTGGTTTTTGGTGGCTACAGAGGCTTGCGGCGGCGGAACTCTCGATTTAGGTTGCTATTCGTGGTTTCTGTATTTATAGGAATTTTTGGCATCGGTCTCACGTCAGGGGGGGTCTCCGAGTCATCCACGAGATATGGGGGGGGCGAGCCCAGGGGGTAGGGTGCACCCTCCACCCTCGTGGATGGCTCGGGACTCTTCTGGCCCAACTCTTTTACTTTGGGGACTTCTTTTGGTCCATAAAAAATCCACAAAAATTGGCAGGTCAATTGGACTCCATTTGGTATTCCTTTTTTTTGTAAAACTCAAAAAGGAAAAAACAGAAACTGGCACTGGGCTCTAGGTTAATAGGTTTGTCCCAAAAATCATATAAAATAGCAAATAAAACATCCTAGATGGATAATAGAATAGCATGGAACAATAAAAAAATTATAGATACGTTGGAGACGTATCAAGCATCCCCAAGCTTAATTCCTGCTCGTCCTCGAGTAGGTAAATGATAAAAACAGAATTTTTGATGTGGAATGCTACCTAACATATTTATCAATGTAATCTTCTTTATTGTGGCAAAAATATTCAGATCCATAAGATTCAAGAAAAAAGTTTAATATTGACATAAAAATAATAATACTTCGAGCATACTAACAAAGTAATCATGTCTTCTCAAAATAACATGGCCAAAGAAAGTTCATCCTACAAAATCATATAGTTTGGCTATGCTCCATCTTCATCACACAAAATATTCAGATCATGCACAACCCCGATGACAAGCCAAGCAATTGTTTCATACTTTAGTATTCTCAAACTTTTTCAACTTTCACGCAATACATGAGCTTGAGCCATGGACATAGCACTATAGGTGGAATAGAGTGGTGGTTGTGGAGAAGACAAAAAGGAGGAAGATAGTCTCACATTAACTAGGCGTATCAACGGGCTATGGAGATGCCCATCAATAAATATCAATGTGAGTGAGTAGGGATTGCCATGCAACGGATGCACTAGAGCTATAAGTGTATGAAAGCTCAAAAAGGAACTAAGTGGGTGTGCATCCAACTTTCTTGCTCATGAAGACCTAGAGCATTTGAGGAAGCCCATCGTTGGAATATACAAGCCAAGTTCTATAATGAAAAATTCCCACTAGTATATGAAAGTGACAACATATGAGACTCACTATTATGAAGATCATGGTGCTACTTTGAAGCACAAGTGTGGTAAAAGGATAGTAGCATTGCCCCTTCTCTCTTTTTCTCTCTTTTTTGTTTTTTGTTTTGTTTTTTGGGCCTTCTTTTTTTGGCCGTTCTCGTTTTTTATTTCCTCACATGGGACAAGACAATGCTCTAATAATGAAGATCATCACACTTTTATTTACTTACAACTCAAGAATTACAACTCGATACTTAGAACAAAATATGACTCTATATGAGTGCCTCCGGCAGTGTACCTGGATGTGCAATGAATCAAGAGTGACATGTATGAAAAAAATTATGAATGGTGGCTTTGCCGCAAATACGATGTCAACTACATGATCATGCGAAGAAATATGACAATGATGAAGCGTGTCATAATAAACGGAACGGTGGAATGTTGCATGGCAATATATCTTGGTATGGTGGCTGTTTTGAGGAAGGTAAATGGTGGGTTTATGGTACCGCCGAAAGTTGCGTGGTACTAGAGAGGCTAGCAACGGTGGAAGGGTGAGAGTGCGTATAATCCATGGACTCAACATTAGTCATAAAGAACTCACATACTTATTGCAAAAATCTACAAGTCATCAAAACCAAGCACTACGCGCATGCTCCTAGGGGGATAGATTGGTAGGAAAAAACCATCGCTCATCCCCGACCGCCACTCATAAGGGAGACAATCAAAGAAACACCTCATGCTTCAAATTTGTTACACAAGGGTTACCATAAGTGCATGCTATGGGACTTGCAAACCTCAACACAAGTATTTCTCAAATTCACAATTAATCTACTAGCATGACTTTAATATCACCATCTTCATATCTCAAAACAATCATAAGGAATCGAACTTCTCATTGTATTCAATGCACTTTATAGGAAAGTTTTTAATATATCCCTCTTGGATGCTTATCAATTAGGACTAAATTCGTAACCAAAGCAAATTACCATGTTGTTTAGAGACTCTCAAAATTATATAAGTGAAGCATGATAGTTCAATAATTTCTTCAAAATAAAATTATCGTCGTGCTCTAAAAATATATAAGTTAAGCACTAGGGCAAATGACAAACTACTCCGAAAGATATAAGTGAAGATCAATGAGTAGTTGAATAACTATGCAACTATGTGAAGACTCTCTAACATTTAAGAATTTCAGATCTTGGGATATTATTCAAACAGCAAGCAAAACAAAATAAAATAAAATGACGCTCCAAGCAAAACACATATCATGTGGTGAATAAAAATGTAGCTCCAAGTAAAGTTACCGATGAACGAAGACGAAAGAGGGGATGCCATCTGGGGCATCCCCAAGCTTAGGCTCTTGATTGTCCTTGAATATTACCTTGGGGTGTCTTGGGAATCCCCAAGCTTAGGCTCTTGCCACTCCTTATTCCATAGTCCATCGAATCTTTACCCAAAACTTGAAAACTTCACAACACAAAACTCAACAAAAAACTCGTAAGCTCCGTTAGTATAAGAAAATAAAATCACCACTTTTAGTACTGTTGTGAACTCATTCTTTATTTATATTGGTGTAATATCTACTGTATTCCAACTTCTCTATGGTTCATACCCTCCGATACTACTCATACATTCATCAAAATAAGCAAACAACACAATGAAAATAGAATCTGTCAAAAACAGAACAGTTTGTAGTAATCCAGACATTTCGAATACTTCTGTAACTCCAAAAATTATGAAAAATTCGGAAGACCATGGCAATTTGTATATTGATCCACTGCAGTGTAATTGGTATTTTATCGCTCTCTGGTAAAAAATGAAAATTACTTTTGTGAGCACATACTTTCTATTTTTATCAGCAAGATCAAACAATAATCACCCAAGAAGATCCTAAAGACTTTACTTGGCACAAACACTAATTAAAACATAAAGACACAATCATAACAGAGGCTAGATGAATTATTTATTACTAAACAGGAACAAAAAGTAAAGAGCAAAAATAAAATTGGGTTGCTTCCCAACAAGCGCTATCGTTTAACGCCCCTAGCTAGGCATGATGATTTCAATGATGCTCACATAAAAGATAAGAATAGAAACATAAAGAAAGCATCATGAAGAATATGACTAGCACATTTAAGTCTAACCCACTTCCTATGCATAGGGATTTTGTGAGCAAACAATTTATGGGAACATGAATCAACTAGCACAGGAAAGCAAAACAAGCATAACTTCAAAACTTTAAGCACATAGAGAGGGAACTTGATATTATTGCCATTCTTACAAGCATATATTCCTCCCTCATAATAATTTTCAGTAGCATCATGAATGAAGTCAACAATATAACTATCACATAAAGCATTCTTTTCATGAGCCACAAGCATATAATTTTTATTACTCTCCACATAAGCAAAATTCTTCTCATTCGGAATAGTGGGAGTATCATAAGTAACTCGAATACTATAAATTGTTTCCACATTAAAAGAGTAATGTTCAGGAAAAGGGTAATCATAATCATGACAAGTTTTGTAAATATAATCATCACTACTTTTTATAACATAAGTATCATCACAATAATCATCATAAGTAGCAACTTTGTTCTCATCATAATCAATTGAAACCTCTTCCAAGATAGTGGAATCATTACTAAATAAAGTCATGACCTCTCCAAATCCACTTTAATAATTATCACAATAAGATTCAACATCCTCCAAAATAGTGGGATCATTACTTCCTAAAGTTGACACTCCTCCAACCCCACTTTCATCAATATAATCATCATAAATAGGAGACATGCTATCATCATAATAAATTTTCTCATCAAAACTTGGGAGGCTAAAAATATCATCTTCATTAAACATAGCATCCCCAAGCTTGGGATGAACATTAATTGCAGCAAATAAATTCTCAAACATGTCATTCTCATCAAACATAGCACCCCCAAGCTTGGGCCTTTGCATATCAGAAGCATAATCACTCTCATAATTAATAGTATGGATAGCACCAATAGTATAGTAATTATCATCATCACAATGAGTAATAGGAGCAACATCATTTGGGAGGGATACCTTTTTACCTTTACTTCTCCGTATTTTCTTTTTCTTCTTCACATTAAGTATGGGTTTCACCCTCTTTTTGGAGCTCCTTATTAATGAGATTGGTTGAATAGAAGGCTCCTCCTCGTTACCTGATTCATCATAAGAAAGAATAGGAGGATATTGGGAAGTCTCTTCCCTTTCATTAGTATTCTCTTCATCTTCTATCTATTTTCTTGTCTTCATGTAATTGGCTATATAAGGATTTTCAATGCAATTCACCGCATAATACATATAAATTTCCTCCAGATCAAAATCAAGAACTTTATCAAGGACAAATTCTGGAAGATCCTTAGTTATATGTTTCATTTCTTCATAACCCACAAGCAAACTAAGTTCATTATGATGTGCAAGGTAAATCAAGTCATCACAATATTTGGACACGATTCGATCAAGAAACAATTTGCATTGGATATTTAAATGACCATGTTCATTGCAAAGTTCAAAAGGATGGCTAAGAAAATTTAAATTTTCAGCACAAACATCTAGCCTTTCTTGTAACCATTTAGTTTCTAAATACTTATGCCTCTTGCAAAATCTATCTTCCCTATTTGGTGTGTACTTGCAAACTGTATGCACTCCACAAAAATTGACATGCTTATAAGAGACATTTTCATCGTGACTAGTGCAATCATCATTAGTACTATGGATATTCAAAGAGTTCGTACTAACAACATTGCAATCATGCTCATCATTCAAAGATTTAGTACCAAAAATTTTAATGCATTCTTCTTCTAGCACTTGGGCACAATTTTCCTTTCCATCATTTTCACGACAGATATTAAAAAGATGAAGCATATGAGGCACCCTCAATTCCATTTTTTGTAGTTTTCTTTTATAGACTAAACTAGTGATAAAACAAGAAACAAAAAGATTCGATTACAAGATCTAAAGATATACCTTCAAGCACTAACCTCCCCGGCAATGGCGCCAGAAAAGATCTTGATGTCTACTACACAACCTTCTTCTTGTAGACGTTGTTGGGCCTCCAAGTGCAGAGGTTTGTAGGACAGTAGCAAATTTCCCTCAAGTGGATGACCTAAGGTTTATCAATCCGTGGGAGGCGTAGGATGAAGATGGTCTCTCTCAAACAACCCTGCAACCAAATAACAAAGAGTCTCTTGTGTCCCCAACACACCGAATACAATGGTAAATTGTATATGTGCACTAGTTCAGCGAAGAGATGGTGATACAAGTGCAATATGGATGGTAGATATATGGTTTTTGTAATCTGAAAATATAAAAACAGCAAGGTAACTAATGATAAAAGTGATCACAAACGGTATTGCAATGCGTTGAAACAAGGCCTAGGGTTCATACTTTCACTAGTGCAAGTTCTCTCGACAATAATAACATAATTGGATCATATAACTATCCCTCAACATGCAACAAAGAGTCACTCCAAAGTCACTAATAGCGGAGAACAAACAAAGAGATTATTGTAGGGTACGAAACCACCTCAAAGTTATTCTTTCCGATCAATCCATTGGACTATTCCTATAAGTGTCACAAACAGCCCTAGAGTTCGTACTAGAATAACACCTTAAGACACAAATCAACCAAAACCATAATGTCACCTAGATACTCCAATGTCACCTCAAGTATCCGCGGGTATGATTATACGATATGCATCACACAATCTCAGATTCATCTATTCAAACCAACACAAAGAACTTCAAAGAGTGCCCCAAAGTTTCTACCGGAGAGTCAAGACGAAAACATGTGCCAACCCCTATGCATAAGTTCACAAGGTCACTGAACCCGCAAGTTGATCACCAAAACATACATCAAGTAGATCACATGAATATCCCATTGTCACCACAGATAAGCACATGCAAGACATACACCAAGTGTTCTCAAATCCTTAAAGACTCAATCTGATAAGATAACTTCAAAAGGAAAACTCAATCCATTACTAGAATGTGGAGGGGGAGAAACATCATAAGATCCAACTATAATAGCAAAGCTCGCGATACATCAAGATCGTGCCATATCAAGAACACGAGAGAGAGAGAGAGAGACAGACAGAGAGAGAGAGAGAGAGAGAGAGAGATCAAACACATAACTACTGGTACATACCCTCAACCCCGAGGTTGAACTACTCCCTCCTTGTCATGGAGAGCACCGAGATGATGAAGATGCGGCGGCGGAACTCTTGATCTAGGTTTTGTTTCGGGGGTTTCTGTATTTATAGGAATTTTTTGCATCGGTCTCATGCCGGGGGGGGGGGGGGGGGGGTCTCTGAGTCATCCACGAGATAGGGGCGAGCCCAGAGGGTAGGGCGCGCCCTCCACCCTCGTGGATGGCTCGGGACTCTTCTGGCCCAACTCTTTTACTTCGGGGGCTTCTTTTGGTTCATAAAAAATCCACAAAAATTGGCAGGTCAATTGGACTCCGTTTGGTATTCTTTTTTTTTGTAAAACTCGAAAACAAGGAAAACCCAGAAACTGGCACTGGGCTCTAGGTTAATAGGTTAGTCCCAAAAATCATATAAAATAGCATATAAATGCCTATAAAACATCCTAGATGGATAATATAATAGCATGGTACGATCAAAAATTACAGATACGTTGGAGACGTATCAATGATATGCATGAGTAGAACACAAAGGGGTTGTGGGCGGTGATAGTCATACTGCTTACCACCAACATCTTATTTTGATTCGGCTGTATTGTGGGATGAAGTGGCCCGGACCAACCTTACATGTCCATGCACATGAGACCGGTTCCACCGACTGACATGCAACTAGTTTTGCATAAAGGTGGCTGGCGGGTGTGTGTTTCTCCTACTTTAGTTGAATGGAATTTGACTATGCCCGGTCCTCGAAAAGCTTAAAACAACAAACTTGATGGAACGCTACGATGGAGATCAGGGTGTCAAGCTGGTGATGATGGAGATCATGACAATGCTTTGGAGATGGAGATCATAAGCACAAGATGATGGCCATATCATGTCACATATTTTGATTGCATGTGATGTTTATCTTTTATGCATATTATTTTGCTTAGAACGGTGGTAGAATTATAAGATGATCCCTTCACTTAATTTGAATATAAAAGTGTTCTCCCTAAGTATGCATCGTTGCTACGGTTCGTCGTTTTGAGACACCACGTGATGATCGGGTGTGATAGACTCTACGTTCACATACAACGGGTGTAAGACAGTTTTGCACATGCAGAATACTTGGGTTAAACTTAATGAGCCTAGCATGTACAGACATGGTCTCAGAACACTGGAGACCGAAAGGTCGAACGTGAGTCATATAGTAGATATGATCAACATAGAGTGTTCACCATTGATGACTACCCCATCTCACGTGATGATCGAACATGGGTTAGTTGATTTTAATCATGTATCACTTAGATGACTTGAGGGATGTCTATTTAAGTGGGAGCTCTTTAGTAATTTGATTAATTGAACTTAATTTATCATGAACATAGTCTTAAAGTTTTGCATATCCATGTTGTAGATCAATGGCCTGAGCTACCGTTCCCCTGAATTTTAATATGTTCCTAGAGAAAACTAAGTTGAAAGATGATATTAGCAATGATGTGGTCTGGGTCCGTGATCTGAGGATTATCCTCACTGCCGCACAGAAGAATTATTTCATTGATGCACCTCTAGGTGACAGACCTATTGCACGAGCAAATGCAGATGCTATGAACGTTTTGGCAAGCTCGTTATGATGACTACTTAATAGTTTAGTGCACCATGCTTTACGGCTAAGAACCAGGAATTCAAAACGTTTTGAACGCCACAGAACATATGAGATGTTCCAAGAGATGAAATTGGTATTTCAGACTCATGCCCGTGTCGAGAGGTATGAGACTTGTGACAAGTACTTTGCCTACAACATGGAGGAGAATAGCCCAGCAAATGAGCATGTGCTTAGAATGTCTGGGTACTACAATCGCTTGAATCAAGTGGTAGTTAATCTTACAGATAAGATAGTGATTGCCAGAGTTCTCTAGTCACTATCACCAAGCTACTAGAACTTTGTGATGAACTATAATATCCAAGGGATGACAGAAACGATTCCCGAGCTCTTCGCGATGCTGAAATCAACAAAGGTAGAAATCAAGTAAGAGCATCAATTGTTGATGGTTAAACAAGACCACTAGTTTCAAGAAAAAGGGCAATGGAAAGAAAGGGAAATTCAAGAAGAATGGCCCGCAAGTTTCCACTCTCGGGAAGAAGCCCAAAGCTGGACCCAAGCCTGAAACTGAGTGCTTCTACTATAAAGGGACTGGTCACTAGAAGCGGAACTGCCCTAAATACTTGGCGGATAAGAAGGATGGCAAAGTGAACAAAGGTATATTTGATATACATGTTATTGATGTGTACCTTACTAATGCTTGTAGTAGCGCCTGGGTATTTGATACTGCTTCGGTTGCTCATATTTGTAACAAGAAACAGGAGCTATAGATTAAACAAAGATTATCTAAGGACGAGGTTACGATGCGCGTCGGGAATGGTTCTAAGGTCAATGTGATCGCTGATACGTCTCCAACGTATCTATAATTTTTGATTGCTCCATGCTATATTATCTATTGTTTTGGACTATATTGGGCTTTATTTTCCACTTTTATATTATTTTTGGGACTAACCTATTAACCGGAGACCCAGCCAAGAATTGCTGTTTTTTTGCCTATTTCAGTGTTTCGGAGAAACAGAATATCAAACGGAGTCCAAACAGAATAAAATCTTCGGGAACGTGATTTTCTCACCGAACGTGATCCAGGAGACTTGGACCCTGCTCCAAGGAACAAAAGAGGCGGTCAAGAGGGTGGGGGCACCACCCCCTAGGGCGCGCCCCCTGCCTCGTGGGCCCCTCGTTGCTCCACCGACGTACTCCTTCCTCCTATATATACACACGTACCCCCAAACAATCAGAACAGGAGCCAAAAACCTAATTCCACCGCCGCAACTTTCTGTATCCATGAGATCCCATCTTGGGGCCTGTTCCGGAGCTCCGCCGGAAGAGGGCCGTCATCACGGAGGGCTTCTACATCATCCTAGCCCCTCCGATGAAGTGTGAGTAGTTTACCTCATACCTTCGGGTCCATAGTTAGTAGCTAGATGGCTTCTTCTCTCTCTTTGAATCTCAATACAAAGTTCTCCCCTCTCTCGTGGAGATCTATTCGATGTAATCTTCTTTTTGCGGCGTGTTTGTTGAGATCGATGAATTGTGGGTTTATGATCAAGTCTATCTATGAATAATATTTGAATCTTCTCTAGATTCTTTTATGTATGATTGGTTATCTTTGCAAGTCTCTTTGAATTATCTGTTTGGTTTGGCCAACTAGATTGGTAGTTCTTGCCATGGGAGAAGTGCTTAGCTTTGGGTTCGATTTTGCGGTGCCCTTTCCCAGTGATAGAAGGGGCAGCAAGGCACGTATTGCATCGTTGCCATCGAGGATAAAAAGATGGGGTTTATTTCATATTGCATGAATTTATCTCTCTACATCATGTCATCTTGCTTAAGGTGTTACTCCATTTTTAACTTAATACTCTAGATGCATGCTGGATAGCAGTCGATGAGTGGAGTAATAGTAGTAGATGCAGAATCGTTTCAGTCTACTTGTCACGGACGTGATGCCTATATACATGATCATGCCTAGATATTCTCATAATTATGCTCAATTCTGTCAATTGCTCAATAGTAATTTGTTCACCCACCGTAGAATACTTATGCTCTTGAGAGAAGCCACTAGTGAAACCTATGGCCCCCGGGTCTATTCTCATCTTATCAATCTCCATCACTTTAATATTGTTTTGCTATTTACTTTGCCTTTACTTTTTACTTTGCATCTTTATACCAAAAATACCAAAAATATTCCATCTATCAGATCTCACTCTCGTAAGTGACCGTGAAGGGGTTGACAACCCCTAATCGCGTTGGTTGCGAGTAGCTATCGTTTTGTGCAGGTACGAGGGACTTGAGCGTGGCCTCCTACTGGATTGATACCTTGATTCTCAAAAACTAAGGGAAATACTTACGCTACTCTGCTGCATCATCCCTTCCTCTTCGGGGAAAACCAACGCAAGCTCAAGACATAGCAAGAAGGATTTCTGGCGCCGTTGCCGGGGAGTCTACGCAAAAGTCAATATACCAAGTACCCATCACAATCCCTATCTCTCGCATTACATTATTTGCCATTTGCCTCTCGTTTTCCTCTCTCCCACTTCACCCTTGCCGTTTTATTCGCCCTCTCTCTCTCTATCCTCCCTCTCTGTTTGCCTCCTTTGCCCGTTTGCTCTTGTTTGCTCGTGTGTTAGATTGCTTGTTTGTCGCGATGGCTCAAGATACTACTAAATTGTGTGACTTCACCAATACCAATAATAATGATTTCCTTAGCACTCCGATTGCTCCTCTTACCGATGCTAAATCTTGTGAAATTAATACTGCTTTGTTGAATCTTGTTATGAAAGATCAATTCGACGGCCTTCCCAGTGAAGATGCCACTACTCATCTGAATAGCTTCGTTGATTTATGTGATATGCAAAAGAAAAAAGATGTCAATAATGATGTCATTAAATTGAAGCTATTTCCTTTTTCGCGTAGAGATCGTGCTAATGCTTGGTTTTCGTCTTTGCCTAAGAATAGTATTGATTCATGGAACAAGTGCAAAGATGCTTTTATCTCTAAGTATTTTCCTCCCGCTAAGATCATCTCTCTTAGAAACGATATTATGAACTTTAAACAACTTGATCATGAACATGTTGCACAAGCTTGGGAGAGAATGAAATTAATGATACGTAATTGCCCTACTCATGGTTTGAATTTGTGGATGATTATACAGAATTTTTATGCCGGATTGAATTTTGCTTCTAGAAATCTTTTAGATTCGGCCGCGGGAGGCACTTTTATGGAAATCACTTTAGGAGATGCTACTAAACTCCTAGATAATATTATGGTTAATTATTCTCAATGGCATACTGAAAGAACTTCAAATAAAAAAGTGCATGCGATAGAAGAAATCAATGTGTTGAGTGGAAAGATGGATGAACTTATGAAATTATTTGCTACTAAGAGTGTTTCTTCTGATCTTAATGATATGCCTTTGTCTAGTTTGATTGAGAATAATAATGAATTATGGATGTGAATTTTGTTGGTAGGAATAATTTTAGTAACAACGCTTATAGAGGGAATTTTAATCCTAGGCCATATCCTAGTAATCCTTCTAATAATTATGGGAATTCCTACAACAACTCTTATGGAAATTATAATAAGATGCCCTCTGATTTTGAATCTAATATTAAAGAATTTATTTCTTCGCAAAAGAATTTTAATGCTATGATTGAAGAAAAACTACTTAAGATTGATGATTTGGCTAGGAACGTTGATAGAATTGCTCTTGATGTTGATGCTTTAAAACTTAGATCTATTCCACCTAAGCATGATATCAATGGGTCTCTAAAAGCCATGGGAATTTCAATTGATGAGTGTAAAGAAAGAACCGCTAGGATGCGTGCTTCCAAAGATGCCTTTATTAAAGTGTGTTCTTCCAATTCCTATGAAAATCAAGAGGAAGATCTAAAAGTTATTGATGTGTCTCCAATTAAATCTTTATTTTGCAATATGAATCTTGATGAAACTGAATTTGATCTTCCTTTACCTAGAAGGCGTTCTAAAAATTCGAAGTATTTAGATCTTAATGATGAAATTGACCAAAGTGGGATTGAAAGAAATAAAAATCTAGATGTTGCTAAACCCACTATATTGGATTTCAAGGAATTTAATTATGAAAGTTGCTCTTTAATCGATTGTATTTCCTTGTTGCAATCCATGCTAAATTCTCAACATGCTTATAGTCGAAATAAAGCCTTCACCGAACATATTGTTGATGCCTTGATGCAATCTTATGAAGAAAAATTTGAGTTGAAAGTTTCTATCCCTAGAAAACTCTATGATGAGTGGGAACCAACTATTAAAATTAAAATTAAAGATTATGAGTTTTATGCTTTGTGTGATTTGGGTGCTAGTGTCTCTACTATTCCCAAGACTTTGTGTGATTTACTAGATTTTCGTAATTTTGATGATTGCTCTCTAAACTAGCATCTTGCGGATTCCACTATTAAGAAACCTATGGGAAGAATTAACGATGTTCTTATTGTTGCAAATAGGAATTATGTTCCCGTAGATTTCATTGTTCTTGATATAGATTGCAATCCTTCTTGCCCTATTATTCTTGGTAGACCTTTCCTTAGAACGGTTGGTGCGATTATTGATATGAAGGGAGGGAATATTAGATTTCAATTTCCATTAAAAAAGGGCACATAACACTTTCCAGGAAATAAAATCAAATTAGCATATGAAACTATCATGAGAGCCACTTATGGATTGCCTACCAAAGATGGCAATACCTAGATCTATCCTCGCTTGTTATGCCTAGCTAGGGGCGTTAAACGATAGCGCTTGTTGGGAGGCAACCCAATTTTATTTTTATTCATTGCTATTTTCTCCTGTTTAGTAATAAATAAATTATCTAGCCTCTGTTTTGGTTGTGTTTTTTGTTTTTAATTAGTGTTTCTGCCAAGTTGAACCGTTTGGAAGACTTGGGGAAAGTCTTGTTGAACTTGATGTAAAAAAAGAGAAACTTTAGCGCTCACGAGAACTGCTGTCATTTTTATTTGAAGAGCGCTATTTAGTTAATTATTTTTTAAGATGATTAATAGATAAATTCCGCACGTACAGCAATTTATTTTAGAATTTTTGGGGATCCAGATCTTGCGCTAGCTACAGATTACTACAGACTGTTCTGTTTTTGATAGATTCTGTTTTTCGTGTGTTGTCTGCTTATTTTGATGAATCTATGGCTAGTAAAATAGTTTATAATCCATAGAGAAGTTGGAATACAGTAGTTTTAACACCAATATAAATAAATAATGAGTTCATTACAGTACATTGAAGTGGTATTTTGTTTTCTTTCGCTAACGGAGCTCACGAGTTTTCTATTTTGAGTTTTGTGTTGTGAAGTTTTCAAGTTTTGGGTAAGAATTTGATGGATTATGGAACAAGGAGTGGCAAGAGAATAAGCTTGGGGATGCCCATGGCACCCCCAAGATAATCCAAGGACACCAAAAATTCAAAGCTTGGGGATGCCCCGGAAGGCATCCCCTCTTTCGTCCACTTCCATCGGTAACTTTACTTGGAGCTATATTTTTATTCACCAACATGATATGTGCTTTGTTTGGAGCATCTTGTATTATTTGTGTCTTTGTTTGTTAGTATGACACAATCATCCTTGCTGTACACACCTTTTGAGAGAGCCATACATGAATTAAAATTTGATAGAATGCTCTGTGTGCTTCACTTATATCTTTTGAGCTAAGTAGTTTTGCTCTATGTGCTTCACTTATATCTTTTGAGCGTTATAATTTTGCTCTATGTGCTTCACTTATATCTTTTGAGCTAAGTAATTTTGCTCTATGTGCTTCACTTATATCTTTTGAGCTAAGTAATTTTGTTCTATGTGCTTCACTTAGATCTTTTAGAGCACGGTGGTGGATTTGTTTTAAAGAAACTATTGATCTCTCATGCTTCACTTAAATTATTTTGAGAGTCTCTTAATAGCATGGTAATTTGCTTAACAATAATATGCTTGGTATTCAAGATTTGTGAAACTTTATTTTTAGTGTGTTGAATACTAAGAAAATATTGAAGCATGATAATTGTTTTGAGATATGGAGGTGATAATATTAAAGTCATGCTAGTGGAGTAGTTGTCAATTTAAAGAATACTTGTGTTGAAGTTTGTGATTCCCGTAGCATGCACGTATGGTGAACCGTTATGTGATGAAGTCGGAGCATGATTTATTTATTGATTGTCTTCCTTATGAGTGGCGGCCAGGGACGAGCGATGGTCTTTTCCTACCAATCTATCCCCCTAGGAGCATGCGCGTAGTACTTTGCTTTGATAACTTCTAGATTTTTGCAATAAGTATATGAGTTCTTTATGACTAATGTTGAGTCCATGGATTATACGCACTATCACCCTTCCACCTTTGCTAGCCTCTCTAATACCGCGCAACTTTCGCCGGTATCATACACCTACCATATACCTTCCTCAAAACAGCCACCATACCTACCTATTATGGCATTTCCATAGCCATTCCGAGATATATTGCCATGCAACTTTCCATCATCTAGTTCATCATGACACACCCATCATTTTCATATTGCTTAGCATGATCATGTAGTTGACATAGTATTTGTGGCAAAGCCACCGTTCATAATTTTCATACTTGTCACTCTTGATTCATTGCATATCCCGGTACACCGCCGGAGGCATTCATATAGAGTCATATTTTGTTCTAAGTATCGAGTTGTAATCATTGAGTTGTAAGAAAAATAAAAGTGTGATGATCATCATTATTAGAGCATTGTCCTAGTGAGGAAAGAATGATGGAGACTATGATTCCCCCACAAGTCGGGATGAGACTCCGGACGAAAAATAAAAAAAGAGGCCAAAGAAGCCCAAATAAAAAAAGAGAAAGGCCATAAAAAAGAGAAAGGCCATATATATATATATAAATAAAAATGAGAGAAAAAGAGAGAAGGGACAATGTTACTATCCTTTTACCACACTTGTGCTTCAAAGTAGCACCATGATCTTCATAGTAGAGAGTCTCTCATGTTATCACTTTCATATACTAGTGGGAATTTTACATTATAGAACTTGGCTTGTATATTCCAATGATGGGCTTCCTCAAATTGCCCTAGGTCTTCATGAGCAAGCAAGTTGGATGCACACCCACTTAGTTTCTTTTTGAGCTTTCATATACTTATAGCTCTAGTGCATCCGTTGCATGGCAATCCCTACTCACTCACATTGATATCTATTGATGGGCATCTCCATAGCCCGTTGATACGCCTAGTTGATGTGAGACTATCTTCTCCTTTTTGTCTTCTGCACACCATTCTATTCCACCTATAGTGCTATGTGCATGGCTCACGCTCATGTATTGCGTGAAGATTGAAAAAGTTTTGAAAAAGTTAGAGTATGAAACAATTGCTTGGCTTGTCATCGGGGTTGTGCATGATTTAAATACTTTGTGTGGTGAAGATAGAGCATAGCCAGACTATATGATTTTGTAGGGATAACTTTCTTTGGGCATGTTATTTTGAGAAGACATAATTGCTTTCTTAGTATGCCTGAAGTATTATTATTTTTATGTCAATATAAACTTTTGTCTTGAATCTTTCTAATCTGAATATTCATACCACAATTAAGAAGATTTGCATTGAAATATGCCAAGTAGCACTCCGCATCAAAAATTCTCTTTTTATCATTTACCTACTCGAGGATGAGCAGGAATTAAGCTTGGGGATGCCTGATACGTCTCCAACGTATCTATAATTTTTGATTGCTCCATGCTATATTATCTACTGTTTTGGACTATATTGGGCTTTATTTTCCACTTTTATATTATTTTGGGACTAACCTATTAACCGGAGGCCCAACCCAGAATTGTTGTTTTTTGCCTATTTCAGTGTTTTAGAGAAACAGAATATCAAACGGAGTCCAAACGGAATAAAATCTTCGGGAACGTGATTTTCTCACCGAACGTGATCCAGGAGACTTGGACCCCGCTCCAAGGAACAAAAGAGGCGGTCACGAGGGTGGGGGGCGCCCCCCCTAGGGCGCGCCCCCTGCCTCGTGGGCCCCTCGTTGCTCCACCGACGTACTCCTTCCTCCTATATATACACACGTACCCCCAGACGATAAGAACAGGAGCCAAAAACCTAATTCCACCGCCGCAACTTTCTGTATCCACGAGATCCCATCTTGGGGCCTATTCCGGAGCTCCGCCGGAAGAGGGACGTCATCACGGAGGGCTTCTACATCATCCTAGCCCCTCCGATGAAGTGTGAGTAGTTTACCTCAGACCTTCGGGTCCATAGTTAGTAGCTAGATGGCTTCTTCTCTCTCTTTGAATCTCAATACAAAGTTCTCCCACTCTCTCATGGAGATTTATTCGATGTAATCTTCTTTTTGCGGTGTGTTCGTTGAGATCGATGAATTGTGGGTTTATGATCAAGTCTATCTATGAATAATATTTGAATCTTCTCTGAATTCTTTTATGTATGATTGGTTATCTTTGCAAGTCTCTTCGAATTATCCGTTTGGTTTGGCCAACTAGATTGGTAGTTCTTGCCATGGGAGAAGTGCTTAGCTTTGGGTTCGATCTTGCGGTGTCCTTTCCCAGTGACAGAAGGGGCAGCAAGGCACGTATTGCATCATTGCCATCGAGGATAACAAGATGGGGTTTATTTCATATTGCATGAATTTATCTCTCTACATCATGTCATCTTGCTTAAGGCATTACTCTATTTTTAACTTAATACTCTAGATGCATGCTCGATAGCGGTCGATGAGTGGAGTAATAGTAGTAGATGCAGAATCGTTTCGGTCTACTTGTCAAGGACGTGATGCCTATATACATGATCATGCCTAGATATTCTCATAATTATGCTCAATTCTGTCAATTGCTCAACAGTAATTTGTTCACCCACTGTAGAATACTTATGCTCTTGAGAGAAGTCACTAGTGAAACCTATGGCCCCCGGGTCTATTATCATCATATCAATCTCCATCACTTTAATATTGTTTTGCTATTTACTTTGCCTTTACTTTTTACTTTCCATATTTATACCAAAAATACCAAAAATATTCTATCTATCAGATCTCACTCTCGTAAGTGACCGTGAAGGGCTTGACAACCCCTAATCACGTTGGTTGCGAGTAGCTATCGTTTTGTGCAGGTACGAGGGACTTGAGCGTGGCCTCCTACTGGATTGATACCTTGGTTCTCAAAAACCGAGGGAAATACTTACGTTACTCTGCTGCATCATTCCTTCCTCTTTGGGGAAAACCAACGCAAGCTCAAGACATAGCAATCGCCGTCGGCACACTACCTTCACATCTACTGTCGGTGTCAAAACCGGCGGATCTCGGGTAGGTGGTCCCAAACTGTGCGTCTAAGGCGGATGGTAATAGGAGGCAGGGGACACGATGTTTACCCAGGTTCGGGCCCTCTTGATGGAGGTAAAACCCTACGTCCTGCTTGATTGTTCTTGATGATATGAGTATTACAAGAGTTGATCTAGCACGAGATCAGAGAGGCTAAACCCTAGAAGCTAGCCTATGGTATGATTGTATGTAGTCCTACGGACTAAAACCCTCCGGTTTATATAGACAACGGAGGGTGCTAGGGTTACACAAGGTCGGTTACAAAGGAGATATACATATCCGTATTGCCTAGCTTGCCTTCCACGCCAAGTAGAGTCCCATCCGGACACGGGACGAAGTCTTCAATCTTGTATCTTCATAGTCCAATAGTCCGGCCAAAGGATATAGTCTGGCTGTCCGGAGACCCCCTAATCCAGGACTCCCTCAGTAGCCCCTGAACCAGGCTTCAATGATGATGAGTCCGGCGCAGTGTTGTCTTCGGCATTGCAAGGCGGGTTCCTCCTCCGAATACACCACGGAAGAGTTTGAATATAAGGATAGTGTCCGACCGTGCAAAATAAGTTCCACATACCACCGTAGAGAGAATAATATCTCCACAAATCTAATCCGCTGACACGTTTTGGCAACATGACATCACGCCATGACCCGGTAATTATTTGAACCGTTTATCTTTAACCAGCCCCGCACATAACGCGAGGCGGTTTCCTTGACATGTCTTGTCAAAGCAGAGATCGTGTTCCCCTTATCACGGGATTCTCATCAATACAAACGTGGGTAACCCAACCGTGCCTGCTGGTATGACTCCTAGATCTTAGGTAAGTCTCAAACGGCCACGAGGAGGACGCATGATATTCACCCTCTTTATAAAGGGGACAAGGCCTTTTCTTCCCCCCCCCCCGCGCTCAATCGAATCCTTCCCCAGCCTTGAGTTCTAACACCCAAAGCTCAGGTCAGGTGCTTCGGACCTTCAATCATGTCCGGATCCGGCCTTCAAGGCCGGTGGATGCCTTCCTCCGTCACGGAGGAGGACATCAAGAAGTTGAGAGAGGCCAGATATCTGAACGCCGAAATTTCACATAGGCTGCCCGCCCGAGGGCAGGTCGTCCCTACTCCCGAACCCAACGAGAGTGTTGTGTTCGTCTCCCACTTCCTCCGAGGACTAGGCCTCGCTCTGGATCCCTTTGTTCGGGGTCTTATGTTCTATTACGGGCTGGATTTTCATGATTTGGCCCCGGATTCCCTTCTTCACATCTCGTCATTCATTGTCGTATGTGAGGCCTTCCTCCGCATTACCCCTCACTTCGGCATGTGGCTCAAGACCTTTGAGGTGAAGCCGAAGATGGTCGAGGGGCAGTACGCAGTGTGCAGAGGTGCTTTAATAAGAAAAATTGCTGACACTCCATGGCCAAAGTGTCTTTCGAGAGGTGTCCGGATTATGGGAGCGGGAGTGGTTTTACATCACAGCTCCCCAAAGTGCCAAATGGGCAGCTGCCCCACCTTTCGCTCGGGCCCCCACCACAACTGATGTCATGGATCAGCCGGGGGCTGAGCTGGGGTCCAGCCAAGGATGTGCCAATACTGCAGAGCCGTATCCGAGATCTCTTCGAGGGAGATTTCAGTCTGGTTATGGTAATGCAAATTATGCTGGTTCATCGAGTCCAGCCTTGCAAACGCCGACCCCTCCGCATGTGGGAATTCAACCTGGAAGGACCGTGCACTATTCAGCATTTCCTCGGCATGACACACGAGGATATGTACAAACCATTTTTCGGACCCCAAATAGAGTGTCCGGACACCACCGAGGACGTGGGCCTAAGCTGCAACCGCCCTGCTGCCCAAGTAAGTAATCCCATGGCCGAACACACTGTCCTTTTATGACATCATTCTGAAGAATTGCTCTTGGACCAGGACTGGATAACAAAGGCGAAGATGATTCGGTGTTCGGCCCTCCTTCTTGAGGGCTTGGACAATCCGGTGCTGGAAAAGATGCTCGAGCCAGCACCTTGTCTAGTGCCCTCAAAGGAAGATGAAGGGGGTAATAAAGAGGGCGAAAGCGGGCCTCCTTCGCTACTTATGCCAACCGAGGGAATGAGTGCCTCTGCAAGGGAGGATAACATAGGGGAAGAATCTGACATTCTCTCCCCCCGGGGAAGGAAGAGGACTACCTCTGAAGATCCGGAAACTAAGATTTCCAAACGGGAGAAGAAATCTCTGCCAGAGGATCCTGCCTCGGAGGGTATTCTTGCCGCACAATGTCCGCGCGGGGATCAGCCCTCTACCGAGCTGTAAGTAATCAAAAAGTACTTAATGGTGAAGATATCCTACCTTAGTTCCGAAGACAATAACCGATGCTTATAAATTGTAGTCCGGATCGCAGCCCTTCTCGACAGAGTTCATCTTCGGGGGATCTTCTTCCGGAGATGATGGAGAGCGAAACGCCTCCCCCGGACTCCCCAACTCAAGCAGCGGGTGACCTTCAAGTGTCCTCGCGAAGGGTATCTCCGGATCCACTAGGGCCAGAGGAGAACCCTTTGGCTGCCCGGAATCCCCAGTATCCGGCTCCTAAGGAGAGTGACATCAAGGGTCCATACGGTGTGCGGTCGGATGCGCTGAAGGATCTTCTAGGGCAAGCTTCCATCTCGGAAGCACATCATACGCTAATGGGAATGGTAATTGAAAGGATTTCATCTGCTGAAAGCGGTTTGCATGAAGCTTTTATGAGTCTGCTGAAAGGCTTCGAGGTACGTGAAGTAATGTATGCTTTTAACAGTACCGCATACGTTAAGTATGCCCATGCAGATAGTAGCCCTCTAGACTCTGGTTGTCGTCGAGAACGACGGCAAACAGAGGATCATAGTCCCAGGTAATAACCAGACCGCCTTTATGTGCAGGTGGTTGAAGCTCTGGTGGCTAGCCGGACTGATGGGTTTGCCGAACTAAAGCGACAACTGGATGCGGCAGATGCCGACATCGTGCTTGTCAACAAGCGGCTTGATGAGGCACATGGTGAGTGATTTTTCTGGTGATCATCACATAATAAGAGCAGCATGATGCCAGTATCTTTAATATGTTGTGACTGCAGATGGAGCTGCCACCGTGGAGAGCCTTCGGGCAGAGCTTGCCCGAGCCAAGGAGTAAGCAAGGGGTAGCAATGCGGCCGCTTTAAAGGTGGCCGAAGAGTTAAGGGCCGAACAGGCCGCGCATTGCGAGAGCAAGGAAAAAATAGCCAAGATGGCTGTAGAGTTAAAAGATGCTGCTGACCGTTACCAGCTTCTTGAAGAAGAAAACCGGGCGAAGGCGACGGACCTGGAGAAGGCCCGGGTGGCTGCCAAGGAAGCCCACTCCAAAATTAGAGCGACGAAGGAGGTGCTGAATCAAGCTGCAGATATCGTGTCTGGGAAGCCCTTCTTGTTGCGAACTAAGTTCGGAGATCCGAAGTATGCTCCTCTGGACCGGCTATGGAGTTCTGCGGACGCGTACATGGATTTGGCTGCAAGGGCTGCTGATGCAGCCGAGTACTTTAGGGATCAGAAAGGTCCCGAAGTGGAAAAGTTGTTCTGGTCACAGTTTCATGCTCCAGTCCGTCCACTGCTGCTGAATGAGCGATTGACCGGTTGGGCCGAGCTCCATACGTTGTCTGGACTTGCCATGAGGTCCGTTGTGGATCACCTGTGGCCGGGAGGGCCAAGGCTGAATAGCTACTTTAGCTTAGTGCAACAATTCATTGATGTTGTGTCACGCATCGATGCTGTAAAGAGATCAGCGTGCATAGAAGGTGCGTGGATGGCCCTTGCCCGTGTCAAAACATACTGGGTGGAGATGGAGGCCACCACTGTTGCGGCACAGGGTTCGACCATAGGCCGAGTGGCTGCCAAGCACTACTTTGAAGAAGTCCTTGAAGGCGCTCATTCGATAGAGGCTCAGTGCTCGAAGAATATTATTTTCCAGTGACATGTAGTCCCATTGTACAAACAATGTTTTTCTGAATTAATCAAGGTTGTATTTATACTTTTGCCCGACAGTAATATGATGCCTCTTGTGCACCCGTTTATGTATATATGTATATAACCTGAAAGTTTGCAGTCGTCGGCTTCCGCCCCCACGCATATAATGCGAGGGTGTTTCCAAAAGATGCATATCCACACTTGATCCAACGTCTTGGTCCGTTAAGGAGGTGATAGCGTCACGAACGAGGCAATCAGACTATATTGCTTTAACACTTTCACTTAGCCATAGGAGTTTGACAGTGGGGCTACTATATAGCCCCTGGTACTTCTGCGCTCGTCCGAATACGGGGCGCGTATGTACATGACCAGGAAACGGCCCTTCGTTAATGCGGAGGAATCCTGAAGATTCTGATTAGTCATCGAGTGGTTGACCAGTCTCTCGCTATATCATGACAGTCAGTTTTTGGCTTTCTCTACTGAGGTGCTCATCCGGATGAACCAGGGCACCATTGCAGTAGTTCTCCCAGTGCTACCTTAGCCGATATAACGGAACATAAGGTACCAAAACATGGGAGCCGGGAAAACCCAACATTTGACCAAAGACATGATTCGGAGCTGATGCATATAGGGCCAAACTCGCGACGCCGAACACTCCCTAAGGTGCTTGGTCTTTATAACATATACCGGGCTAAACAATTCCCTTTATAAGAAACCCCATGTGTCCAGGTACATGCAAAATCCTGGCGTGGCCACATGCCAATAACGCCGGCATCCTTCTCGGTTGTTTGGAGTATCCGGAGGATGTGAGCAACAAGAGACAGTAAAAAAGGTTTATGCAGGGCCTTAATCTAAAAAGAAACCTTTGGGCGGGTCCCTGCTGCACGTCTGCGCCTGTGTCTCCGTTGTGCCATGTCCTGGACGGGTGTAGCACGATTGTCACCTGCAAAAGGAAAGAACTTAGGTGAAAGTTGTCGTGCCACAAAGAAGAGTGAATTATCAAAATTCCAGAGAGGCCTAGTTGAGCCGGGCTGGCCCTGATTACACGCAGGAAGCCCCTGGTATCGTTTTATGAGGGTTCGAAAACCAATCTCATGCATGTATAATGGAACGCCGGACTCGTCTAACCGTGTCCGTGGTCTTGACGATCTGCCATTTTTTCTGGTTGGTGAGACCGTCTAGTGTGCGACTGTTAGAGCCGCTGCATCCTCTTCCGCACATAAAGAACGGTTGGTATTTCTGCTAACTGTAATGACGCCTCGCGGAACGGGCATTTTGAGCTTGAGAAAAGCATAATGCGGTATTGCATTAAAACAAGTGAAAGCCGCCCTTCCAAGTAGTGCTTGAAAATCACTTAGGAATAGAGCGATGTGAAAAGTTAATGTTTCACTTCGAAAGTTATCGGGAGAACCGAATACCACCTTTAGTAGTAGAGAGCCCGTGCAGTGGTCCTCTTGGCCTGGTATTACTCCCTTAAAGGTAGTATTAGTGTGGCTTATTTGTGTCGAGTCTATCTCCATTTTGCGGACTGTGTCCCGATATATCAGATTTAGATCACTGCCGCCGTCCATGAGGACCCATGTGAAATGGTACCCATTTATTATTGGGTCTAACACCAAGGTCGTCAGTCCTTCGCACCGGATATGTGTATCGTGATCCCTGCGATCGAAAGTGATCGGGCAGGCTGACCAGGGGTTGGGCCAAGGGGTGACGGGGTCTATGGCGCGTGTGCATCGGAGTGTGTGATTGCTTCTCCTCTTTGTCACCTGGATCACATTTACTGTTTTAACCTCTGGTGGGAACTTTTTCTGTCCTCCAGTGCTTTGCTGGCGAGGTTCATCCTCGTCTTCGCTTGGTGTCTCTTCCCCTTTGTGTTCGGCGTTTAGCTTACCGGCCTGCTTGAAGACCCAACATTCTCTGTGGGTATGATTTGCAGGTTTGGCTGGGGTGCTGTGAATCTGACTGAGTTTGTCAAGAATTTTGTTTAGGCCAGATTGTCCTTCTCTGCTGCCTTTGAAAGGCTTTTTCTGCTGACCTGGTCGAGAGCCCCTGAATCCGGCGTTTACCGCCGTGTTATCTGGGCTACCTTCTTTATTTCGACGCTTGTTTTTGTTGTGTCGTGGTTTACCATTGCCATCCCTGACTTCGGATGTGCTTGGGTCGCTGGTGCTGCTACGGGCCAACCAACTGTCCTCACCCGCACAAAAGCGGGCCATGAGGCTTGTTAGGGCTGCCATTGTTCTTGGTTTTTCTTGACCGAGGTGTCTGGTGAGCCATTCATCTCAGACGCTGTGTTTGAAAGCTGCTAAGGCTTCGGCGTCCGGACAGTCGACAATTTGGTTCTTCTTGGTGAGGAACCTGTTCCAAAGCTTTCGGGCGGACTCTCCGGACTGTTGGATTATATGACTTAAATCGTCTGCATCCGGAGGTCAGACATAAGTCCCTTGAAAATTGGCCCGGAAAGCGTCCTCGAGCTCCTCCCAACTTCCAATTGAGTTTTTGGGGAGGCTTTTCAGCCAGTGCCTAGCTGGCCCTTTAAGCTTGAGGGGCAAGTATTTAATGGCATGGAGATCGTCTCCACGAGCCATATGGATGTGGAGGATGAAGTCCTCTATCCAGACTCCAGGGTCTGTGGTTCCGTTGTATGCCTCCATGTTCACCGGTTTGAATCCCTCTGGGAATTCATGGTCCAGCACCTCATCAGTGAAACATAAGGGGTGTGTGGCACCCCTGTATTGGTATGCGCCATGGTGTTCGGACGGTTGTAGTATTCGGTGTTGGTTGTGTACCGTAGCGCGCTTCCTAGATCCATAGATAGATCTGGTCGCACCGGATTTTTGACGCAAGTTCTCACGTAGGTCGTGTGTTGACTTATGCGTGACTTTGTTAGCCACTCTATCGCGTTCACATGGTGGTGGATCCGGCCGGTCGGCTGTATCACTTTTCGGCTGTATGGGCTCTAAGGCCTCATCGTCGAATTCCGGTAATAGCTTGCGCTTTGGATAGCTATTTGGATGGTAACTTCCACCATACTTTGTTACTTCATTCCACTTGCTGTTGAGCATATTTTGTGCGACCTTGAGCCTTTGCTTCTGTTTCTTCAGGCTTCTTGCTGTGGCAATAAGCCTTCTGCGGAGGTTCTCTTGCTCCAAGTGTGTTTCCGGGATGATGGGTGCGTCTTCGTCCGGATTGTTTTCTTCCCTAGACGGGGATTGATGAGGCTTATCTTTGGCGTCATCGTGTTCGGACGTCGAATCCGTACTATGTTTGCAGCTTGCATCTTGATCGTGTTCTGCCACCGGGGTGGTGCAGTTGTCGTCTCCTCTAGAGTCGCGTGGACTATTATTATCGCTGTTTTTGCTATGGCGGGATTTAGAGTGGCACCGCTAACGTCGGCGCTTGAGTTGCTTCTTGGAGGGGCCATCCTCTGCTTTCTCATCGCCATTGGCTTCATTTGGGGTGTCCACCTTGTATACGTCATGTGATGAAGTAGCGGTCCAGCGCCCTGTGGGCGGTGGTTCCGGTTCGTCTCCTGCATCGTCGTCCATACCGTTGATGTCTTCGGAGTCGAAGTCGAGCATGTCGGTTAAGTTGTCGACAGTGGCTACTAAGTGGGTGGTGGGTGGGCAGCGAATTTCTTCGTCGTCCGCATCCACATCTAGCCGGACATAGTTCGGCCAAGGTTCTCCTGACAGGGAGAGAGACATTAATGAATTTAGCACATCCCCGAAGGGTGAGTGCTGAAAGATGTCCGCGGAGTTGAACTCCATGATCGGCGCCCAGTCGGACTCGACGGGCACGGATATGAGCGGCTCGGAGTCCGTGGCCGGAGATGAATCCAGTGGTTTGGCGACATGGCTCTCGTAAGGGGTGAAGTTAGTATCCGGCTCTATCGCCACTGAGAGTGCGGCCTCAGTGGCGGGGTCCATCCCTCGCTCTCGGATGGCGCGACTTGCTTCGGCTTGATGGACAGAGTAGCTGCGGATGCGATCTCCTGAACACTGTCCGACGGCAGAGTTACGTCATGCTCGTCAAGACTGTACGGCGCGTCCGACATGGGCCCGAATCCGTCGAAGTTCAAGTCTCCACGGATGTCGGCCATGTAGTTCATGTCGGCGTTCTGGGAACGGGGGTCCCCAGACTTGCTTGCCTGCGGCCCGCGGTGTGGCTCAAGCGGGGGCCCAGCGCGGCCCATCTTCATCAACACGAGGCTCAAGACCCTCGCGAGGCGGACGACACGACGCATCCTCAGGCACAGCCTCGTCGGGATGGCTCGCGAGGAGGCGGAGAGTTCAAGGCGGGGTACCTCGCAAGGTGCCCATGACGCAAGCCATGATGACACGGGGCACCAGGCGGGTGCCAGCGCGCGCAGCGTCCCTCTTTCCTCTTTGGTGCAAAGGGGGCAAGTGTATCAGCGGAGTACTGAGGTATCAGGCAAAGGTTGCCACTTCGGTGCAACGAGACCAGGACCAGGAGGACTACGAGATGGAGGTCACCATGGAGCCCAGCGCGGCGTCATCACCAGAGCCTTTGGCAGGCGAAGACTGCTTTTGTCAGGATAGATATACTCATTGTCCCCCTTCAAATTAGCCCGCCATTGTTGGATCCCTTCCCGCTCAATATTTGGGGAGAGGACCAGGGCCTCTATAAATAGGACTAGCCACCCACATAGCGGGGGGTTGGATTCCTGTTCGGGTTTTCGGGGGTCGGAGGTTGGTTCGTTCGGTTCGCAAGTAGAGAGAGAGAGAGAGAGAGGGTGACTGAACTCTTCATAGCAGTTCATCACCACAGCCAAGAACAGACCCTCGCGAGGCTGTTCTTCCTTGTATTGTTCATCCTCACCAGCCCCAGGAGGCAATCCATCCACCACACACTGGAGTAGGGTATTACACCACATCGGTGGCCCGGACCAGTATAAATCTTGTGTCTTTCGTGCAGTTCTCTTAGTAGTTTAGGTCCCCTCGAGACGGAGAGGTTGAAGGCGAGATTTCCGCGCGCACCCCGATGTTCGAACCTTAAGGGTCTGCCGGAACCCGAAATCCGACATTTGGCGCGCCAGGTAGGGGTGCGCCGGAATTCGTCTTCCACCGCTCCGCTCTCCTCCGACCGTCGCATCCATGTCCGACGCTCGTCGAGCCCGCGCCGAGCGCCGGGCCGCCATTGCTTCTCGCGTCGCCCAGACGGCCCCTGTCGGTGGGCATCCTCGTCGTTCCCCATCGCCCACCATCAACGCCGCCACCGGCCCGGCGGGGGGCGAGCAGCAGGCATCGTCTCAGCACCCGTCCGTGCGGCAAGACGGCCGCACCGCCACTCCATCACTCGCTCCAGCCGGTTCTTCGTCCCGTGCGCTCCGCGTACCCTTGGAGGCTCGAGCTGCGCTCCTCGCGGCAAACGAGCTCCTGCGCTACCGTCCCGTCGACGACATCTACGAAGAATGGCTCGACGGCATCGCCGAGCTTGTCCGCGCCGCAGGGGGCTCTTCCGCGCCGTCCGTCCCTCTGCGCCGCACTCCGCCCCGCGCGGGCAACGAAGCTCCGGAGGCGCACCAGCCGCCTCCTCTCCAAGAAGATGCCGTGGCTCCAAGGCGCTTGGTCCCTGGGCGGAACCCGCTCCGCCAGGCGCCATCGCAACAAGAGCGAAGCTGCCAAGAAATCCCTTGCCCGCAGGGGGCTGCCCGGGCGCTCCCTGCTCCGGCACGCCGTGACCCTGCTCCAGCTCCGGCGCGTCAAGACCCCGCCCTGCTCCTAGCTACAGCGCGTGGGGACCCTCAAGACCAAGCTCTCCACCAACTGAGGCCTTTCGTAGCCACCACGGGCTGCCACGCCTACACCACTGAGCTGTGCAGCGTCGCGTGGCCCGGCAAGTTCAAGCCCGACCTGCCTCCTCGCTACGACGGCACAACTGACCCTGCGGAATTCCACCAGCTCTATGAGCTGGGCATCGAGGCTGCCGGTGGGGATGAAAAGGTCATGGCGAACTGGTTCCCCATGGCGCTCAAGGAAGGAGCTCGAACCTGGCTCCTGAATCTGGCTCCAGGCACGATCTCCTCCTGGGACCAGATGCGCGCCCGCTTCATCGCCAACTTCCAAGGTACTCGTGACCGGCTGCCCGCCGTGAGCGACATGCGCCGCATCAAGCAACAACCTGGAGAGACCCTGCAAAAGTACATCCAGCGCTTCAACAGCGCGCGCCTCAAGATCCCCAGGGTGTCAGAGGAGGCCATCATCTTCGCCTTCTCTAACGGCGTGCGTGACGTCAAGATGAAGGAGGAGCTGGCGATGCACGAAGACCTCTGCACCTCCCTGGAGCTGTTCAACTTGGCGAACAAGTGCGCCAGGGCTGAGGAGGGACGTCTCTCCCTCCTCGAGCTGCCTGCCGTGGACCCAGAAGAGAAGAAGCCCAAGGCCAAGGACGTGAAGCGCAAGGGGGCTGCCGTACTCGCGGCAGAACCAGACACCAAGCGGGGCAAGGATCTGCCCGAACCCTCCAGAGGCAGCCGGTACTGTGTGTACCATGACCTCCACACCCACAACACCAACGAATGTCAAGAGCTCCGCGCCATGCGAGAAGGAAGGATCGGCCGTCGCCCTGACCGTGCTGACCGGGGCTATGGCCGAGGAGGAGGAAGAAACCCAGGGCGCTGGGAAGACCGCGGCCCGCGCCAGGGGTGGCGCGACCAGCCTCGCGAGGACCGCTGGCGGGACCTGCCTCGCGAGGGGGACTGGAGAGACCAGCCTCGTGAGGACCGCCCTCATGGCAATGCAGGCCTACCTCCGCTGCCGCCTCCACCAAGAAGGAACGAAGACCGCCATCAAGACGAGGGGGCTGGGGGCTTCCAGGAGCCGCGCGCGATCGCCTGCATCCTGGGCGGAGCTCAAGCCCCAGCCTCCCAACGTATCTTCAAGCAGTTTGCGCGCGAAGTGAATGCAGTTCTCCCCAAGCTCGAAGCAACGCGCCCCCTCAGGTGGTCGGCGTGCCCCATCACGTTCAGCTCGGCAGACCAGCTCAAGTGCGCAGCCACTGCGGGAGTCCTCCCGATGCTCTGCTCCCCAGTCATCAGCAACATGCAGGTCACCAAGACCCTCATCGATGGCGGGGCAGGGCTGAACGTCCTGTCCGTGGAAACATTCAACAACCTCCAAGTGCCCTATGACCAGCTTCAGCCAACCAGGCCTTTCTCTGGGATCACCGACGGTTCCACAATCCCGATCGGGCAGGTCCGCCTCCCTGTCACCTTCGGGGCCCGCAGCAACTACCGCACCGAGCTCATCGACTTCGACGTCGCCCACATCCGCCTGCCGTACAACGCCATCCTCGGGTACCCAGCACTGGCCAAGTTCATGGCCTTGACCCACCATGGCTACAACGTCCTCAAGATGCCAGGAAGTGGCGGCGTCATCATGGTGCCCTGTGAAGAGAGAGATGCAGTGTGTTCCCTGGAGTGAGCCTTTTAGGCCGCGTCGCTAGAAGACCCAGATCGCGGAAGCAAGAGGCTTCCTGAGACCACCCCCAAGAAGAAGAAGAGGTCATCAGGCTCAGCCCCTCAGGAGGCCGGCCCCTCAGGGCCTGTGCCTCCTCAGGAGGGCCCTCCATCCATCGCATAGGAAAGCGCGCCCAGCGCCCTCCTCAGGCAGGGCTCGGGGGCTCTCACCTGGAGGGCCACCGACCTAGCCAGGGTCGCGAGGGAGGCGCTTGGGCACCATGTGGAGGCATGCTTCACAACACGTTTCCCTCAGGAGGGAGCCAGGCGAGGAAGATTAGACCAGCAAGAGTTCGTTGACGAGGCCATTCAAGAGCTATAGGAGACAAGGATCATGAGAGGTTGCCGCCGCTTGCCAGCCGTGGCCCCACATCCAGGCGAGGATGGTGGGCTGCGCGTCTGGGTCGATGTACCAGGGCTCAATCAGATCGCCACAACGGAGCGCCTCTGGCCCTCGCAAGTGGGGCACTGCGGAGGTCCACCCCACAGCTATGTTCGCATGCCTTACGGCCTGCCGAGCATGGCTGCGGCGTACCAGCGCCTCATGAGGGGCATCATGGAGGCTCATGAAGACAGGCATTCCGCGGCCTTGGAGGAGATGGAGGCAGCTTGCGAGGGGTCACCAGCGCCTCCGGAGCCTCCCGAGGCCCCGGGGCCTGGGGGCTCGTGAGGATCGGCTTCTACAGCCCGCCAAGTCTGGCGCACCGATGCCACTACGCCGACGACATCCTCAGGTGACATCTTTCAAGTTCCGTTCTCAGCTGGGAGCACCCCCCCAGGGTTGCATCACTCCCAGGCCGCGTGGGTCCGTCCCCGCGGCATGTATCTGCATTTACCTGTCCGTCGTTAGTTTGCCTTGTTGGGGGTGCCCCTCGGGCTGCATCATCCCCAAGCCGTTCGGGCCAGACCCAGCGGCGTGTATCCCCCTAGCGTTTATTTCCAACTATGCATTGCCTATCACGCTTAGCTGCATGGTGCCCGTCCGCGGCATTTTCTCTTCTCATGTCGGCCACTTGCACGTTAAAGGGGGGGTGCGTGAGCATCGCGACTCAGGGCTCTTACTGGCTCTCCAGCCCTCACCCTCTGGCCTTGTCCATGGCATCGCGACCTGGCATACCAGCGACGGCTGAGACAAGCTCGAGGGCTGGGACCCGAGGACGTAGAGTACCGGCATCTAACCAAATTTTGCAGGGACACAACTCAAGATACGGCCCAGTGCCGGGCGCAACCCACCCAGAGGTAGGGCCTCGGGAGTCCCACGCTGGCTCATGGGTGCCCAGATACGCCTCGCCTACCTCAACCAGCAACTCTTGAGTGACTAACAATCGACTAATGGCCGCCGTGGCAACACCATCTTCTTTTTGTGATGACCCTGCAGGATCCCTGGAGGGAACTGCGCAAGCCGAGGCCCTCACGAGGTTTCTTTCGCCCTCGCCCGCGCGAACTGCTTGCACATTAAAGGGGGGGTGCCTGAGCATCGCGACTCAGGGCTCTTACTGGCTCTCCAGCCCTCACCCTCTGGCCTTGTCCACGGCATCGCGACCTGGCATACCAGCGACGGCTGAGACAAGCTTGAGGCCCGGGACCCGAGGACGTAGAGCAGAAAGGGGAGCAGAGGCGGGGAAGAAGGGGCCTCACGAGGACCTTGCCGAGCGTTTCTGCTCCTATCCACACACGGACCCAACAGCGTACCTGGAATGGCCCCTGATCCTCAAGATAAGTTACCACCCGCGGCACTGGCTACTGCAGCACTACCCCCGCACCTAAAGCAACTCCGTACTAGCGACGTTGCTTCCCTTTCTCACTAAGTGATAGCCGCTTGGGCGCCAAAGGGGACCTCCTGAGCATCGCGACTCAGGGGCTCTTACCGGACCTCGGGTCGCTCACCTCCTGGCCTTGACCACGGCATCGCGACCTGGCATACCAGCAACGGCTGACACCGCCTTGGGACTGGGACCTGTCGGCGTAGAGCACCAGGCCCTCGCGAGGTTCGAAAGGGAGTACTAAGCTATGACGGAATCAGCAACTCACACGAATCCATAGCAAAGGTCATATATTAACAAACGGGACTACAAACACCTTACAAGCCCCCATGGGGCGCATTTCGATTCCTCGCAGGGAACGGATCCTAAGGAGTGCTAACTATACGGGCTCCTGCAGAAGATGCCATCATCAACAGTGGGCCGTCAAGCACCGGCGCCAACTCCTTCCAGATTAGGGTTGGCGACGGCCTGATGCGTCCGCCCTGCTCCTGGAGCGACAGCGACTCGGGGGCTCGTAGCTGTCGTTGCTCGTCTCTGGAGTCATGTAGCCTTCGCTGGAGCTGCTGGACCCTCGGGCGCCACTGCCAAGGGGGCGGTCGACGGGCCTAGCCTTCACCAGGGCGAGGTCCTGGTCGCCTCTCCCGTGACAGCACTCCAGCCGGCGCCCGATCGTGTCGAAGACCTTGAGGAACATCACCGCCGTGCCGTCATACTCCAGGTGGACCGTGAAGACGCTTCTTTCCCTGCAGACCCGGGCGATCTCCCTCCAGCCGCGGGACATGTAGACCGCGCCCGGGGCAGCAACGACGACCTCGGCCTCGGTCGCGGGGGCGCCGCAGTCTGCGTGCTGCAGCTGGAGCTCCACAGGCCCCCCCTGGAAGAACCATGGAGGCGAAGAAGGGAGGAAGGCGGATCCAGGACTGAAGAGGAGTGACGACGTGGAGCACGAACTCATGGGAGGAGCCCTCGGCATGGACTCCAGGAGGAACCACCCACGCCTTCTTAACCCGACGGCGCCGACGACGGCGCTGACCGCGGGGATCATCATCAACACCTCTGGGGCCCTCGACGTGGGCGTACAAGGGCAGCGGGAACCCCGGCGGAGCCCGCTCGCCCTGGGGCCTCGCCACCACCGGATGGTCCCCATCGTCCCGGCTGTAATGGGCGAGTCGCTTCTTCGGCGGGAGAGGATCTAGCCCTTCTCAAGGAGCCTTTCCCTTCTCCGCCGCAGAGAATCGGCGAATCTGAGCCATCACACCAAGATGGAGCAAGAGCTGAGGCGGAGGAGAGAGCAAGAGGAGATGGACTGGACGGGCATGAGCGGTGCCGTACTTATAGCCGGCGAAGGCCAACCGCCGATCTCCACGATCACAGGTAATCATAACACGTTCTGCATGTAGGGACTTGTCCAACTCGCATGATCACCAGGGCGTCGTGGGGAAGCGGAGTCGCCCACGTCCAATCAACCGCCACGCGGCGTCCAGGGCCGCAGGCTGTTAGGGCCCGCGGCGCTTCGCCCTTGCCCTTTCGCCTCTCGACACGGCCAAGTCCATGCGCGCCTTGGGCCCGGGGGCTACTGTCGGCGTTCTGGGAACGGGGGTCCCCAGACTTGCCTGCCTGCGGCCTGCGGCGTGGCTCAAGCGGGGGCCCAGCACGGCCCATCTTCATCAACACGAGGCTCAAGACCCTCGCGAGGGGCCAATCCTCGCGAGGCGGACGACACGGCGCATCCTCAGGCACAGCCTCGTCGGGCTGGCTCGCGAGGAGGCGGAGAGTTCAAGGCGGGGTACCTCGTGAGGTGCCCATGACGCAAGCCATGACGACACGGGGCACCAGGCGGGTGCCAGCGCGCGCAGCGTCCCTCTTTCCTCTTTGGTGCAAAGGGGGCAAGCGTATCAATGGAGTACCGAGGCAGCAGGCAAAGGTTGCCACTTCGGTGCAACGAGACCAGGACCAGGAGGACTACGAGACGGAGGTCACCATGGAGCCCAGCGCGGCGTCATCACCAGAGCCTTTGGCAGGCGAAGACTGCTTTTGTCAGGATAGATGTACTCATTGTCCCCCTTCAAATTAGCCCGCCATTGTTGGATCCCTTCCCGCTCAATATTTGGGGAGAGGACCAGGGCCTCTATAAATAGGACTAGCCACCCACGTAGCAGGGGGTTGGATTCCTGTTCAGGTTTTCGGGGGTCGGAGGTTGGTTCGTTCGATTCGCAAGTATATATAGAGAGAGAGGGTGACTGAACTCTTCATAGCAGTTCATCACCACAGCCAAGAACAGACCCTCGCGAGGCTGTTCTTCCTTGTATTGTTCATCCTCACCAGCCCCAGGAGGCAATCCATCCACCACACACTGGAGTAGGGTATTACACCACATCGGTGGCCCGAACCAGTATAAATCTTGTGTCTTTCGTGCAGTTCTCTTAGTAGTTTAGGTCCCCTCGAGACGGAGATGTTGAAGGCGAGATTTCCGCGCGCACCCCATTGTTCGAACCTTAAGGGTCTGCCGGAACCCGAAATCCGATAGTTCATGTTTCCAAATCTGACCTGATGGCCAGGGGCGTAGCTCTCAATCTGCTCCAGATGGCCAAGCAAATTGGCTCGCAGTGCAAAGCCGCCGAATATGAAGATCTGTCCGGGGAGGAAAGCCTCACCCTGGACCGCATCGCTAGCGATGATTGAAGGAGCCATCAAGCCTTATGGTGACAACAGAGTGGAACTCTCAATGAAAGCACCAATGTCTATGTCAAAACCGGCGGATCTTGGGTAGGGGGTCCCGAACTGTGCGTCCAAGGCGGATGGTAACAGGAGGCAGGGGACACAATGTTTACCCAGGTTCAGGCCCTCTTTATGGAGGTAAAACCCTACGTCCTGCTTGATTGTTCTGGATGATATGAGTATTACAAGTGTTGATTTACCACGAGATCAGAGAAGCTAAACCCTAGAAGCTAGCCTATGGTATGATTGTATGTTGTCCTATGGACTAAAACCCTCCGGTTTATATAGACACCAAAGGGGGCTAGTGAGGGAGTCCTGGATTAGGGGGTGTCCGGATAGCCGGACTATACCTTTGGCCGGACTCCTGGACTATGAAGATACAAGATTGAAGACATCGTCCCGTGTCCGGAAGGGACTTTTATTGGCGTGGAAGGCAAGCTTGGCGATACGGATATGTAGATCTCCTACCATTGTAACCGACTCTGTGTAACCCTAGCCCTCTCCGGTGTCTATATAAACCGGAGGGTTTTAGTCCGTAGGACGAACATACAATCATACCATAGGCTAGCTTCTAGGGTTTAGCCTCCTTGATCTCGTGGTAGACTTACTCTTGTACTACCCATATCATCAATATTAATCAAGCAGGACGTAGGGTTTTACCTCCATCAAGAGGGCCCAAACCTGGGTAAAACATTGTGTCCCCTGCCTCATGTTACCATCCGCCTAGACGCACAGTTCGGGACCCCCTAGCCGAGATCCGCCAGTTTTGACACCGACATTGGTGCTTTCATTGAGAGTTCCTCTGTGTCGTCACTTTTAGGCCCGATGGCTCCTCTGATCATCAATGACGATGTGATCCAGGGTGAGACTTTTCTCCCCGGACAGATCTTCGTATTTGGCGGCTTTGCACTGCGGGCCAATTCGCTTGGCCATCTGGAGCAGATCGAAAGCTACGCCCCTGGCCATCAGGTCAGATTTGGAAGTTTGAACTACATGGCCGACCTCCGCGGAGACTTGATCTTCGACGGATTCGAGCCGCAACCAAGCGCGCCGTACTATCAAGATGGGCATGATCTAGCTCTGCAGCCGAACAGTGCCCTAGAGGCCGCACCCGCATCAGCTCCGACCCTTAATTCGGAGAAACTGCGCCAATCGAGGATGGGTGGTTGGACACCGCCTCGCGGGCTGCAATCTCTACGACGATCGAGCTAAACACCAGCCCTATTCCCTGCGAAGCCCATGACTCCAAGGAGCCGGACTCCTCTCCAGACTCCGAACCCTCTGCGCCCCTACCGATCGAACCCGATTGGGCACCGATCATGGAGTTCACCGCCGCGGACATCTTTCAGCACTCACCCTTCGGCGATATTCTGAATTCACTAAAGTCTCTCTCTCTTCATCAGGAGAGCCCTGGCCGGACTATGGTCAGCAAGGTTGGGATGCAGATGATGAAGAAATTCAAAGCCCACCCACCACCCACTTTGTAGCCACTATCGATGATTTAACCGACATGCTCGACTTCGACTCCGAAGACATCGACGGTATGGTCGCCGATGCAGGAGACGATCAAGAACCAACGCCTATAGGGCACTGGAAAGCCACCTCGTCATATGATATATACATGGTGGACACCCCAAAAGAAGGCAATTGTCAGGACCCCGATTCCAAGCCACATCGATCTAGCCGGTAACACCTCATATCACTTTGCGGCCTCACGCACGGTATCCCACGGGTGTCGTCTTACCATGGCCCGGGACCGTTTGCGCCTTTTGGCTCACGTATCTGATAGTGTTGCTAGCCTCCATATGACAGAGAACCCGGGCCGACATGGCTAGTCGTGAACCCAAAGCGGCACAGACCTATGGAGACAGGCATACGTGAGTCACATCGAACATGTCGGTCATCAACGAGTGATTTCGGGCTGTAGCACTGGGCTAACAGGACTCCGGGGATCCCGAGCTGTAGCAGGCTAGCCAGGACTCCGGAAATCACCGTGTGACATTTCCCCGAAGGGACAGACATAGGGACGAAGTGAAAGACATGCCGGCCAGTCAAGCGTCCTGAACAGTAGTGCTGGGCTAGCAGGACTCCGGTGAACCGGGCTGTAGCGGACTACTATGGCTCAAGGAACACTAGACTACATTTCCCCATAAGAAAGGCTACCAAGGATAAACAACTAGATTGTCGGATCCCACTCATACCAAGCATTTCAATCATACACACAATATGCCCGATATGAGTACATACAACATGGCATCACAACAAAACTCTACAACTCAAGTACTTTATTTAAAGGCTCCGGGGAGCCATACATAACATGTTCATACAGATAGGGGTCACATGACCCGACACTCAAGTCACACAATCATACAAGCACATGTGGAAGCAACTAGTCTGAGTACAGACTCTAAAAAGAAAGAAGGCCTCTCAAGCCTGTCTATCTACATAGGGCCCTCCATGGCCGGGATCACCATCTAGGTGGCTAGTCACTCGTCGACGTCAAGGTCTACATAAAACCCATCGGAGGGGGCAGTGTTGTCGTTTGAAAACAATAAATAAGCAAACATGAGTACAAAGGTACTCAGCAAGTCTTACATCAGAACCTACTATACATGCTCATTCTCAAAAAGGTGGTGGGGTTATGCAGCAAGCCAGCTTTGACTCTTGGCTAAGCTATCCTACGGAACCTCTCTAGTAAAAATAGTTTTCGCACACGAGTCCACTACTCACCAACACAATACTCCACCGGGGATCCTCCCTCGTAATCCTGCGAGAGGGCCATCCTCGGTACTCACACTTATCTTGAGTCTTTTAGTAGTATCCATTAACTTGTCTATGAACTGTATAGGCAACCAAGTAGTCCCTTACCGCGGACGCGGCTATTCGAATAGTTTTATACCCTGCAGGGGTGTACTTCGTCATACACGCTTTCACCGCTTACCGCCGTCTACACAACATGTACTCGGCAACCTTCAAGCGGAAGCCCAGCGAGGGTGTCGGCCACAGCCTACCTAAACACCTAAGTCTCTAGTCCAGGTTTATCGCCTATCCAGGTTCCATCCACAGGGAGTCCGGCCGAGGTTTCCACTTACGGCCCCGAACGATGTGAACAGGGTTCCCGAGACACCAAACGGGTGACTCGGTACACCGTGCCATGGTGTATCTACCGCAACATAGCCCACCCCTAGGGTCAGCGCTACGCACGACCGCCAACACATATCCTACAAACACCAGAAACTAATTGCAACTCCTGGACAGAGTACTAGGGTGGCTAAGAAGCCGAGAGGGTCAATTTAGGATCCCAATGCACGGTAGTAGCTGAATCTTAAATCACACATACAGATCTCAGTTCTTAGGGACGGCCTTAATGAAACAACCCACCATGTACTCCTACATGGCCTCTCATCGATACCTTTACCAAAACATGTTCAACACATCCCTCATAGTACCAACATAAGCATTTCACTCTAGCCCATCACCCAGATGAACCAAACCTGACACAACTCTAAGCATAGCAAGCATAGCAATGTAGGAATCACAAAACATGGCTCAATCAACTCCTACACATGCTAGTGGGTTTCATCTAGTTACTGTGGTAATGACAGGTCATGTAGAGGATAAGGGTTCAACTACCGTAGCACACAGCAGTTTCAATCGCGTTGTCTTAATGCAGTAAACAAGAGCAGAGGTGAGAACATGGGTTTGTATCGGAATGATCAATGGTTGCTTGCCTGATGGAGTGGTAGTGGGATACTGCCCTTCAGTTGGATACTCGTGAATATCCTCGGAGGCAGAACCTACCACGAAGAGCACATCGGAACACAGTCAAGACATGACGATATGCAACAATATGATTCATGCTATGACATGGCAATATGTTGGTGTCTTGGCCTAATGCAAGCTAGAATGGAAAGGGATGAGCTCATTTGAATCAAAGATTCAAATACTAGCTCATTGAATATGGCATGTATAGTGCATTTCCTTATTCTACTTAAACAGCAAGGTAAACTTGTTTTGTCATGCATGAAACCATTACAGATGGATAGATTGAATTTTTCTAATAATTGTTCATCTATAATTTATCTCAATTGGAGTTATGGTTGAATTTCTATGAATTTTTGAAGTTTGAACTATTTTCTGGAATTTCCTGAATCAGAATAAAGCCAGAAAATCAATTACTGCATCAACAATGCATCAGGGTGACGTCAGCAGGTCAAAGGCGCCAGCCCAGGTCAAACTTGACTGGTGAGGCCCTTCTGTCAGCCTCTCAGTGCACTAACTACATTTAATTAGCCTAATTACTGGGCAGGCCCCACTAGTCAGTGACTGATTAAGTAAGATTTAATTAAAACTAATCCTAATTTAGTTAACAGACCGGCCCCACCTGTCATAGACTCAGGGGGGGTCTACCTGGGCCCACCCAGGGGTCAAACTGGGTCAACTCGCCGGCGTTGAGCCGCCGGTGAGGCCCGAGATGGCGGAGGGCTTCGGAAAACGCCCTCAGGCGACCAAAACAACAGCGGAGATGTGCTACGCAATGGGGGGAGCAAGCCGCATCGTTTGGTGGTGGTAGCTGGGCTCGGGGTGGCCGGAAACAACGCCGGCGACGACCTTGGCGGTAGCCGGAGTTCGGGCGTGGTCGAATTCGACGCTACGGGGCACGGCGAGGCGCGGGGAGTGGTGCGTTAGGTTCCTGGAACTACGCTGATCACGGTGGTGTGCCTGGCTTCAAGCCATGGTGGCCCTGGACACGACTGGGACGAGGCACGGCGCCGGCGAGCTTCGGCCGCGGTGGAAATCGGAGCTACAGGGCGCAAATGAGCAAGGGGAAGGTGGGGATCGAGAGAGGGGCTCACTGGGAGTGCAGCGGTGGTCTCAGCGGGCCCGGGGATGGGCTGAGGAAGAAGTGAGGTCACCGGCTATCTCGGATGCCCGAAGTTGAAGACGAGGGCGAAGGCGGCGTTGTAGGGCTTCCGGCGAAGCGTGGCTCGGTGGGGAGGACGAGGGAGCCGAGGCGAAGCTTATGGACTCGTCGGAGGGGCGAGGGGAGGTCTCTGGCGACGGCTACGGTGATCGGCGGCGAGGGGCGCACTCGGCCATCGCGGGAGAGGATGAGGGAGACGAGGGGGAGAGTGAGAGAGGACGGGAGAGGATCGAGGGGGTCTCGTGGCGTCTCTAGGCACCTCCCAGCGTCGGCAGAAGCAGGAGGTGGCCGGCCCGTGGCCGGCGCACGGCGAGCACGTGCCCCTGCGTCCTGGCGCGAGGTAGGGGGTGACTGGCGCTGGCCAGTCGGCTGGGCCGAGCCAGGTAAGGCCCAAGTGGCTTCCTTCCCCTTTTTTGATTTTTGTTTTCCTTTTTCTATTTTTCTATAGCTTTAGGGCTTTATTTAAAATACCTAGGAACTTTCTAAAATCCTGAAAATAATTGTGGGCTCTATTGGGATTATTCCTAACAGCAAACAATTATTTCCAGAATTATTTGAGCACTTGAATTATTTAATAGCATTTAAATGCCCAAATTCGAATATTTATGATTTAAATCAGTGACCTTCTGTTGACCTAGAAAAATGTGCACCTATTTTCCCAAAGGTTCTAACCCAAGGCAAAGAGGGTGAACATTTTAGAAGGGCATTTCAGGTTCATTGAAATTATTTTTAGTAAACCCTAGTTGATTTCAGGGGGGGGGGGGTGTTGGGGGTTCTGCCTTCCCGATTTCAAGTTTCTGATGAAGTAAACATGATGCACATTCTAATGCATGGGCTAGCTAGGGTGTGACAACTCACCCCCACTCAATAGAATATCGTCCCGAGATTTAGGATCCTCTGGAAAGAAGGTGGGGTACTCGAGTCGAAGACGATCCTCCCTTTCCCAAGTGGCTTCTTCCTCGGAATGGTGTGACCATTGAACCTTGAGAAACTTGATATTATGACGTCGAGTGGTACGCTCGGCTTGATCAAGGATACGAACGGGATATTCCCGATAAGAGAGGTTATCTTGTAAATCAAGCGTTTCATGGTCCAGTCCACGGATAGGATCCGCGAAGCAACGCCTGAGTTGCGAAACGTGGAAGACATCGTGAACTCTGGAAAGATGCGGAGGTAGTTCCAATTGGTAGGCAACTTCTCCTCGTTTGGCAAGAATGCGAAAGGGTCAAATGTAACGAGGAGCCAATTTGCCTTTGATATCGAAGCGATGGGTTCCCTTTAACGGAGTAACCCGAAGGTAAGCCTTCTCGTCAACTTCAAAGGTCATAGGCTTATGTTTATGATCATATTGACTCTTTTAAAGGAGCTTTGCCCAGGAATAATGCAAACCTGCTCTTCTGCTTCCTGAATCATATCCGGCCCAAAGAGTTGTCTTTCCCCGGTTTCTGACCAGTTAAGAGGCGTTCGACATTTTCGTCCATAGAGAACTTCGAAAGGAGCTTTGCCCAAACTAGCTTGATAACTATTGTTATAAGCAAACTCCACAAATGGAAGGCATTTCTCCCAACTCATTCCGAACGAGATAATAGAAGCTCGGAGCATATCTTCCAGAATTTGATTGACTCGCTCTACTTGACCACTTGATTGGGGATGGAAAGCGGTGCTAAAGGAGAGATGAGTTCCCATAGCATTTTGGAAACTTTCCCAAAATCGAGAGGTGAAGAGACCCCCACGGTCTGAGTTAATTTCCAATGGAACACCATGAAGAGACACTATTCAGGAGATGTATAAGTCAGCTAGCTGGCTAGCGGTGATACTCTCACGAACAGGTAGAAAGTGGGCTACTTTGGAAAGTCGGTCGATCACAACGAAGATGGCATTATTCCCTCTCTTGGTCCTGGGAAACCCAGTGATGAAATCCATACTGATTTTATCCCACTTCCATTCAGGAATAGCCAAAGGTTGAAGGGTGCCAGCAGGCCGTTGATGCTCTGCTTTAACACGACGACAAACGTCGCAATTAGCAATGTATTGAGCGATTTCTCTCTTCATCCTAGTCCACCAAAACCTCTGGCGTAGGTCTTGATACATTTTAGTACTACCGGGATGAATGGTGAGAGGGGATTCATGAGCTTCCTTAAGGATCATCTGGCGTAGATGTTGTTTCTTGGGAACCACCAGACGGTTCTCGAAGAAGACAGCACCTTGCTCATCCATGGAGAAACATTTAGCAACTCCGCTAACAATGTTTTCGTTAATCCGGGATATGCCCTTGTCACACTGCTGAGCGGTTATGATTTGATCCATAAGGGTAGGTTTCGCCACTAGGGTGGAAAGGAATCCTTGAGGAATAATGTGAAGATTTAGCTTACGAAATTCCTCATGGAGGAGTGGTTGACTTTGTTGTAACATCAGGTTGTTACAATAGGACTTACGACTTAGTGCATCAGCCATGACATTGGCTTTGCCCGGGGTGTAAGTTATTCCTAAGTCGTAATCTGAGATCAACTCGACCCAACGTCTATGCCTGAGATTCAAATCTGGTTGGGTGAAGATATATTTCAAACTTTGGTGATCGGTGAAGATCTCGCAACGATTACCGAGAAGGTAATGTCGCCAGGTTTTAAGTGCATGGACTACACCTGCAAGCTCTAGATCATGTGTGGGATAATTTTCCTCATGTGGGTGTAATTGCCGTGAGGCATAGGCAATTACCTGACGATCTTGCATGAGTATGCAACCTAGTCCTTGTCACGAGGCGTCGCAATAGATAATAAAGTCCTTGGAGAAATCTGGTGGTACCAGTACGGGAGCAGATGTCAGGCGTCTTTTCAGTTCCTGAAAACTGAACTCGCACTGTGGAGTCCACTCGAACTTTTTATCTTTCTTGAGGAGTTCAGTTAGAGGTTTAGCAACCTTGGAGAAGTTCTCGATGAAGCGGCGGCAATAGCTCGCTAGGCCAAGGAAACTCCGAACTTGCTTGACCGTTTCAGGTGGAGTGCAATCAAGGACGGCTTGGACTCGCTCGGGATTGACAGCAATACCCTTACCAGAGATTACATGGCCTAGATAGGTCACTTCTGGCAACCAAGATTCACACTTGGAGAATTTGGCATAAAGGCGATGCTCTCGATGTTTCATCAATACCAACCTTAGATGTTCGGCATGATCCTCTTCATTCTTGGAGTAGATGAGTATGTCATCGAGGTATACAACGACGAATTTATCCAAGTACTCCATGAAGACTGAGTTCATTAACCGGGAGAAGGTGGCCGGGGCATTGGTTAAACCGAAGGACATAACGGTGTACTCGTATTGGCCATAATGGGTAACAAAAGCCGTTTTGGGTATGTCCCCATTTCTGATTTTGATTTGATGGTAACCCAACCTCAAATCCATCTTGGAGAAGACTGAGGATCCCGTGAGCTGATCATACAGATCATTGATCCTGGGAAACGGGTATTTGTTCTTGATGGTGACCAAGTTGACGGGTCGGTAATCCACGACCATTCGATCTGTTCCATCCTTCTTCTTGACGAAGAGGACGGGGCAAGCCCAAGGAGAGGAACTAGGACGGATGAACCCCTTGTTCAAGGACTCATTGAGTTGGTTCTTAAGCTCGGCTAGTTCTAAGGGTGCCATCTTGTAGGGTCTTCTAGAAATTGGAACGGTTCCTGGGACAAGGTCTATCACAAACTCGACATCCCTGTCAGGTGGAACACCTGGCAGTTCTTCTGGAAAGACATCCGGAAAGTCTCGGACTACCGGAACATCCTCAAGGTATAGAAGAGGGTTGGCATTTAGGGAATAAAGTTGGCGCTTGGCCACTCGAGTTAAGACATTAACTGTCTTGCCCGAGGGGTGAGTAAGTTGAACGGTTCTAGTGGCACAGTCAATCTTAGCATAATGAGATGACATCCAGTCCATACCCAAGATGATGTTTATGTCAGAGGACTTGAGAGCTATTAAAGATGCAAGGAAGACAAGTCTATCAACAAGAATTTCGTTCCCATGGCTTACTCTAGAAGTTTGCCATTTGGAACCCGGAGTTTGAATTACCATGGAAGTGGGCATGTCACAGAATGTCGTGTTATGCAACCGAGCATAATTCTCGGATATGAATGAATGAGAATATCCAGTATCGAAAAGAACAGATGCCGGATGGCAGTTAACAAGGAGCGTACCAAGGACGACATTGGGATCCTCATGAGCCTCCTCGGCTGAAACATAATTGACATGGCCACGTGCAGTGGTGGCCGACTTGGCGTAGAAAGTCTTTCCCGCGGGCTTACCATGGCCAACGGACTTTCCAGCTTGATTGGGGTTGTTCTGGGGACACTCTCGACTATAGTGACCCGGCTCTCCACACTTGAAGCATGTTACCACATTGGGGCGTGGAGCAGCATTAGCAGCGGGCCCACCATAGGGCTTGGGTGGTGCAAATTGCTGGTTGGGACGAGGCGCCTTAAAGGATGGCCTCGGGATGAATCTGGGTGGCAGTGCCGTGCTTGGGATCCACACCCGGCGCTTCTGAGCTCCAGAGCCGGATGAATAGCCAAAATCATGGGAGTGCTTGCGTGAAGCGTCATAATCAGTCTGGCCTGTCTCAGCGCTGATAGCTTTATTGACCAACTTCTGAAAGGATGTGCACTCGTGCAGACGGAGATCGCGGCGAAGCTCAGGGCTAAGTCCCTTGCGGAACCTTGCCTGCTTCTTGGCGTCAGTAGAAACCTCTTCACGAGCATAGCGTGGCAGGTTCCCAAATTCACGACTATATGCATCCACAGTCAGCCTTCCTTGGGTGAAGTTGCAGAACACCTCCCTCTTGCGATCCATGAGACCTTCCGGAATGTGATGCTCACGGAAAGCCTCACTGAATTCAGCCCAGGTAGTGATTTGACCGACCGGGCGCATAGCTTCGAAGTTTTCCCACCAATGGCTAGCGGGGCCTTCGAGATGATAGGCAGCATAGGTAACCTTGTCGGCTTTGGCTACGTTGGCAGAGCGTAGCTTGTGGGTGATGCTGCGAAGCCAATCATCCGCGTCGAGGGGCTCGACGGAATGGTTAAACTTTGGTGGGTACAGCTTGATAAAGTCATTGATCGACACCAAGTCATTTCGTGGGTGGCATGCAGTGTTCTGCTCAATCCGCTCAAGCAGGCGGTTGGTCTCACGCTTGTTTCTTTCCGCCTCCAGCATCACTTCGGCCAGAGAAGGCTGGTGAGGCAGATTTTCACCTCTAGCTGCACTGGCTTCCCCCTGCTCCGGGACAGCAGGGTTGCCGCGGGTGTTGACCAGCCTAGGAGAAAACAAGACAACGGTTTAGACAAGGATGGCTCAAACTTAACAAGGAAGTGCAGAATGTAATGGATAACACGGAATGCAGAGATGCTCATCTGTATGTCATGGTAATATAAAACTGCCATATACATACCAACGGTCATACACATCATACATAGTTTAGTACAAGCCCAGGCTACAGTACAACTATGATGAAAGACATTACATCTCATCGGAGGCATTCCAAGTTCCTATACATTATTTGTCTACACCTCTGGAATCGATTACATGCAAAGTCATATTCCATAAGTCATGCAGGACAGTGGAGATACAACTACTACAATACTAGTGGTACTACTACTAACTCAGACAGCTCCGTAGTAGTCCTCATAGAAGTCACCTCCATAGCCTGGAAGTTCAACATGATCATCCGGAAACAGACGGTCCTGAGGAGTCTGTGGACCATAGGGGCTAGGATGAGGTCTTGGACCAACAAACGGTGGCCTACGGGGACCACGGGGTGGGGTGATGCCTCCCACATCACGCCAATCCACCATGTCTGGCAGAGCTGATCTCACAGGATACAGATCCCTTGTATCCATACATCCAGCTTGCACCGCAGGTGCAAACCGAGTCAATGTGGCCCAATGATCAGCACGAGTATTAAAAAGCTCTAGCCCCAAGGCCCGATTCTCTCGGTCCTTATCTTCGAGCATCTCAGCAGTGGTACGAGTTAATGAGTCCTCCTGAGTGGAGTCAGCATAGATAGCCTGAAGATACCCTTGCACTCCCGAAAGTGAAGCTGGCATGTAACGGAAGTCAGTGTTCCGAAGCAGGCCAGTCCGGACTTGCAAGATGGTCATCATGGAGTAGGCAGCATCCTGCACAGCCATCTCAACGGTAACCCCGAGTCCATAGGAATAGTGAAGGGGCTCGGTAGATCCAGGATAGGAAGGAAATATCCTGACGGTGCAGAAATACTGGCTTTGATTAAAGTCGCGGAACTGCTCTTCGACAGTGTATTCGGGATACCAACGGTATCCTGTCTCGATCATGACCCGGACTAACATAGTAGTATGACCGGGCACGTTGAGGCACCTGGTCAGGCGGACCACTTGGTTTTGAGGACGGTTGGCCATCTGAAAGCACAACCATAAGACAAAGACATCAGAATTCCTAGGGAAAACTGGACAGCATAACGGCTGTAAATGCTTAGAAAAAGATTTGAGACATCCACAACAGTTCACAATACCTCTCAACAGCATCATATCAAGGTTCTGATTCAAATAGCAACATACTAAAAATAGTACAAACTGGACTGGGACTCGTAGCAATAATCCTATAAGCTACTACGGATTAGTAACACGTGAACCTGATAGAAGAAGAGAGCCTAGTCCTTAACCCACGTTGAATGAGAAGAGAATGACTCAGATCAGGGGCATAGGGTAAAGGAGTAAAAGAACCTTATGTTCCGTTCCACAATCAATTCCCCTACATATAACTAAAGCATTTCTAGACTCGACATCCACCAGTTTGGCTCAACGAACCTACAGGCAGTCTGGCTCTGATGCCAACGCTGTCAGGACCCCGATTCCAAGCCACATCGATCTAGCCGGTAACACCTCATATCACTTTGCGGCCTCACGCGCGGTATCCCACGGGTGTCGTCTTACCATGGCCCAGGACCATTTGTGCCTTTTGGCTCACGTATATGATAGTGTCGCTAGCCTCCATATGACAGAGAACCCGGGCCGACATGGCTAGTCGTGAACCCAAAGCGGCACAGACCTATGGAGACAGGCATACGTGAGTCACATCGAACATGTCGGTCATCAACGAGTGATTCCGGGCTATAGCACAGGGCTAACAGGACTCCAGGGATCCCGGGCTGTAGCAGGCTAGGCAGGACTCCAGAAATCACCGTGTGACATTTCCCCGAAGGGACAGACATAGGGACGAAGTGAAACACATGCCGGCCAGTCAAGCGTCCTGAATAGTAGTGCTGGGCTAGCAGGACTCCGGTGAACCGGGCTGTAGCGGACTACTATGGCTCAAGGAACACTAGACTACATTTCCCCATAAGAAAGGCTACCAAGGATAAACAACTAGATTGTCGGATCCCACTCATACCAAGCATTTCAATCATACACACAATATGCGCGATATGAGTACATACAACATGGCATCACAACAAAACTCTACAACTCAAGTACTTTATTTAAAGGCTCCGGGGAGCCATACATAACATATTCATACAGATAGGGGTCACATGACCCGACACGCAAGTCACACAATCATACAAGCACATGCGGAAGCAACTAGTCTGAGTACAGGATCTAAAAAGAAAGAAGGCCTCTCAAGCCTGTCTATCTACATAGGGCCCTCCATAGCCGGGATCACCACCTGGGTGGCTAGTCACTCGTCGACGTCAAGGTCTACATAAAACCCATCGGAGGGGGCAGTGTTGTCGTCTGAAAACAATAAATAAGCAAACATGAGTACAAAGGTACTCAGCAAGTCTTACATCAGAACCTACTATACATGCTCATTCTCAAAAAGGTGGTGGGGTTATGCAGCAAGCCAGCTTTGACTCTTAGCTAAGCTATCCTACGGAACCTCTCTAGTAAAAATAGTTTTTGCACACGAGTCCACTACTCACCAACACAATACTCCACCGGGGATCCTCCCTCGTCATCCTGCGAGAGGGCCATCCTCGGTACTCACACTTATCTTGAGTCTTTTAGTAGTATCCATTAACTTGTCTATGAACTGTATAAGCAACCAAGTAGTCCCTTACCGCGGACGCGGCTATTCGAATAGTTTTATACCCTGCAGGGGTGTACTTCATCATACACGCTTTCACCGCTTACCGCCATCTACACGACATGTACTCGGCAACCTTCAAGCGGAAGCCCAGCGAGGGTGTCGGCCACGGCCTACCTAAACACCTAAGTCTCTAGTCCAGGTTTATCGCCTATCCAGGTTCCATCCGCAGGGAGTCCGGCCGAGGTTTCCACTTACGGCCCCGAACGATGTGAACAGGGTTCCCGAGACACCAAACGGGTGACTCGGTACACCGTGCCACGGTGTATCTACCGCAACATAGCCCACCCCTAGGGTCAGCGCTACGCACGGCCACCAACACATATCCTACAAACACCAGAAACTAATTGCAACTCCTGGACAGAGTACTAGGGTGGCTAAGAAGCCGAGAGGGTCAATTAAGGATCCCAATGCATGGTAGTAGCTGAATCTTAAATCACACATACAGATCTCAGTTCTTAGGGACGGCCTCAATGAAACAACCCACCATGTACTCCTACATGGCCTCTCATTGATACCTTTACCAAAACATGTTCAACACATCCCTCATAGTACCAACATAAGCATTTCACTCTAGCCCATCACCCAGACGAACCAAACCTGACACAACTCTAAGCATAGCAGGCATAGCAATGTAGGAATCACAAAACATGGCTCAATCAACTCCTACACATGCTAGTGGGTTTCATCTAGTTACTGTGGTAATGACAGGTCATGCAGAGGACAAGGGTTCAACTACCGTAGCACACAGCAGTTTGAATCGCGTTGTCTTAATGCAGTAAACAAGAGCAGATGCGAGAACATGGGTTTGTATCGGAATGATCAATGGTTGCTTGCCTGATGGAGTGGTAGTGGGATACTGCCCTTCAGTTGGATACTCGTGAATATCCTCGGAGGCAGAACCTACCACGAAGAGCACATTGGAACACAGTCAACACATGACGATATGCAACAATATGATGCATGCTATGACATGGCAATATGTTGGTGTCTTGGCCTAATGCAAGCTAGAATGGAAAGGGATGAGCTCATTTGAATCAAAGATTCAAATACTAGCTCATTGAATATGGCATGTATAGTGCATTTCCTTATTCTGCTTAAACAGCAAGGTAAACTTGTTTTGTCATGCATGAAACCATTACAGATGGATAGATTGAATTTTACTGATAATTGTTCATATATAATTTATCTCATTTGGAGTTATGGTTGAATTTCTATGAATTTTTGAAGTTTGAACTATTTTCTGGAATTTCCTAAATAAGAATAAAGCCAGAAAATCAATTACTGCGTCAGCAATGCGTCAGCGTGACGTCAGCAGGTCAAAGGCGCCAGCCTAGGTCAAACCTGACTGGTGGGGCCCTTCTGTCAGCCTCTCAGTGCACTAACTACGTTTAATTAGCCTAATTACTGGGCAGGGCCCACTAGTCAGTGACTGATTAAGTAAGATTTAATTAAAACTAATCCTAATTTAGTTAACAGACCGGCCCCACCTGTCATAGACTCAGGGGGTCTACCTGGGCCCACCTAGGGGTCAAACTGGGTCAACTCGCCGGCGTTGAGCCGCCGGCGAGGCCCGAGACGGCGGAGGGCTTCAGAAAACACCCTCAGGCGACCAAAACAACGGCGGAGATGTGCTACGCAATGCGGGGAGCAAGCCGCATCCTTTGGTGGTGGTAGCTGGGCTCGGGGTGGCCGGAAACGATGCCGGCGAGGACCTTGGCGGTCGCCAGAGTTCGGGCGTGGTCGAATCCGATGCTACAGGGCACGGCGAGGCGCGGGGAGTGGTGCGTTAGGTTCCTGGAACTATGCTGATCATGGTGGTGTGCCTGGCTTCAAGCCACAATGGCCCTGGCCACGACGGCGACGAGGCACGGCGCCGACGAGCTTCGGCCGTGGTGGAAATCAGAGGTACAGGGCGCAAATGAGCAAGGGGAAGGTGGGGATCGAGAGAGAGGCTCACGGGGAGTGCAGCGGTGGTCTCAGTGGGCTCGGGGACGGGCTGAGGAAGAAGTGAGGTCGCCGGTGATCTCGGATGCCCGAGGTTGAAGACGAGGGCGAAGGCGGTGTTGCAGGGCTTCCGGCGAAGCGTGGCTCGGTGGGGAGGACGAGGGAGCCGAGGCGAAGCTTATGGACTCGTCGGAGGGGCGAGGGGAGGTCTCTGGCGACGGCTATGGTGATCGGCGGCGAGGGGCACGCTCGGCCATCACGGGAGAGGATGAGGGAGACAAGGGGGAGAGTGAGAGAGGACGGGAGAGGATCGAGGGGGTCTCGTGGCGTCTCTAGTCGCCTCCCAGCGTCGGCAGAAGCAGGAGGTGGCCGGCGCGTGGCCGGCGCGCGGCGAGCACGCGCCCCTGCCTCCTGGCGCGAGGTAGGGGGTGACTGGCGCTGGCCAGTCGGCTGGGCCGAGCCAGGTAAGGCCCAAGTGGCATCCTTCCCCCTTTTTTTGATTTTTGTTTTCCTTTTTCTATTTTTCTGTAGCTTTAGGGCTTTATTTAAAATACCTAGGCACTTTCTAAAATCCTGAAAATAATTGTGGGCTCTATTGGGATTATTCCTAACAGCAAACAATTATTTCCAGAATTATTTGAGCACTTGAATTATTTAATAGCATTTAAATGCCCAAATTCAAATATTTATGATTTAAATCAGTGACCTTCTATTGACCTAGAAAAATGTGCACCTATTTTCCCAAAGGTTCTAACCCAAGGCAAAGAGGGTGAACATTTTAGAAGGGCATTTCAGGTTCATTGAAATTATTTTTAGTAAACCCTAGTTGATTTCAGGGGGGGGTGCTGGGGGTGTTGCCTTCCCCATTTCAAGTTTCTGATGAAGTAAACATGATGCACATTCTAATGCATGGGCTTGCTAGGGTGTGACAGCAATGGCGATGGAATAGTGGAGGATGACCCCTCCAAGAAGCAGCCTAAGCGCCGGCGTCAGCGGCGCTGCTCTAAATCCTGCCAAAGCAAAAACGGTGATTCCGGCATGGGAGATAATAACACCCCGGACACTGCCGAAGACAACCACCTCCAGCAAGATTCAGCACATGAGGATGGAGAAGCTAGCCCTCATGAGAGAGTGGCAGACAGATAGGTCGAGGACGATAATTATATGCCTCCCTCCGAAGATGAGGCAAGCCTCGACGACGACGAATTTGTCGTGCCGGAGGATCCCGTCGAACAAGAGCATTTCAAACGCAGGCTAATGGCCACGGCGAGCAGCCTCAAGAAAAAACAGCAACAGCTTAGAGCTGATCAAGATTTGCTAGCCGACAGATGGACTGAAGTCCTTGCGGCCGAAGAGTATGAACTCGAACGCCCCTCCAAGAGCTACCCAAAGCGCAGGTTGCTATCCTGATTAGAGGAGGAAGAACCTAAACCTACATCACCAGCGCATGATGCGGCCGACCGGCCACCCCGTGGCCGCGACAGAGAGGCCTCTTGGACCTCCACTCAAGCCGCACCCCAGTGCCGCTCAAAAAATACCAAGGCACGGGAAAATGCGCCAGACCTGTGAGATATATTGGAGGACAAGGCAAGGAAAACAAGATCGATTTACGGATCACATGGTCACCCCACGGCACGAGACGGTAATCGTCACTCCGGATACAGTAAATCCGGCCGGGCCGAACATAGTAGACAAAGCACGTTTGAGCTGCGTCGTGATATAGCCCAATACAGAGGCGCCGCACACCCACTATGCTTCACAGATGAAGTAATGGATCATCAAATCCCCGAGGGTTTCAAACCCGTGAACATCGAATCATACGATGGCACAACAGATCCTGCGGTATGGATCGAGGACTATCTCCTCCATATCCACATGGCCCGCGGTGATGACCTACACGCCATCAAATACCTCCCACTCAAGCTTAAAGGACCAGCTCGGCATTGGCTTAACAGCTTGCCAGTAGAATCAATTGGTTGTTGGGAGGACCTGGAAACCGCATTCCTCGACAATTTCCAGGGCACTTATGTGCGACCACCAGACGCCGATGACCTTAGCCACATAATTTAGCAGCCAGAGGAATCGGCCAGACAATTCTGGACACGGTTCCTAACCAAGAAAAATCAAATCGTCGACTGTCCGGACGCAGAGGCCCTAGCAGCCTTCAAGCATAACATCCGCGACGAGTGGCTTGCACGGCACCTAGGACAGGAAAAGCCGAAATCTATTGCAGCCCTCACGACACTTATGACCCGCTTTTGCACGAGAGAAGACAGCTGGCTAGCTCGCAGCAATAACATGACCAAGAGCCCTGGTAATTCGGATACCAAGGACAGCAGTGGCAGGTCGCGTCGCAACAAGCAAAAGCGCCGCATTAACGGCGACAATGCTGAGGATACGGCAGTTAATGCCGGATTCAGAGGCTCTAAACCCGGTCAGCGGAAAAAGCCATTCAAAAGAAATACTCCGGGCCCGTCCAATTTGGACCGAATACTCGACCGCTCATGCCAGATACATGGCACCCCCGAAAAACCAGCCAATCACACCAACAGGGATTATTGGGTATTCAAGCAGGCAGGCAAGTTAAATGCCAAAAGCAGAGACAAGGGGCTGCATAGCGATGATGAGGAGGAGCCCCGGCCGCCGAACAACAGTGGACAGAAAGGTTTTCCCCCACAAGTGCGGACGGTGAACATGATATACGCAACCCATGTCCCCAAGAGGGAGCGGAAGCATGCGCTAAGGGACGTATGAGCGATGGAGCTAGTCGCCCCAAAGTTCAACCCATGGTCTTCCTGCCCGATCACTTTTGATCGAAGGGACCACCCCACTAGCACCCGTCATGGAGGATTCGCCGCATTGGTTCTAGACCCAATTATTGACGGATTTCACCTCACTAGAGTCCTTATGGACGGCGGCAGCAGCCTGAACCTGCTTTACCAGGATACAGTGCGGAAAATGGGCATCGATCCCTCGAGGATTAAACCCACTAAAACGACCTTTAAAGGCGTCATACCAAGTGTAGAGGCCAACTGTACAGGCTCAGTTACACTTGAAGTGGTCTTTGGATCTCTGGATAATTTCCGAAGCGAGGAGTTAATCTTTGACATAGTCCCGTTCTGTAGTGGCTATCACGCACTGCTCAGGCGAACCGCATTTGCCAAGTTCAATGTGGTGCCCCACTATGCATAACTCAAGCACAAGATGCCAGGCCCTCGAGGAGTCATCACGATCAATGGAAACACCAAACGCTCTCTCCGAACGGAGGAGCATACGGAGGCTATCGCAGCGGAAGTACAAAGCAGCCTCTCAAGGCAATTCTCCAGTCCGGCCATTAAACGTCTGGACACCGTCAAGCGCGCCCGGAGTAACCTACAACAAGACCGCCTGGCACGTTCCGAGCAAGCATAGCAATGCGGCCCCAACCCCAGGCCTCGCGAACTTGCAAAACCAGTGTTGCGCGTACATAACTACGCTCTGGAAATACCATGGGCACAGGGGGAGGGGCACCATCACGGCACGCCCGAAACACGGCTTAAACCGCACTAGGGGCTGCCGATTTCTTAATTTTCTCTTATTTTCAGGACTCCATTCTCGGAAGGCTTGTCCGGCAGTACAATTGCCGCACAAACGATATAACCAGGGAAGCAGAAAGCTACGCCACACTATGGAACTCTAAGGTGGTCTCTATAACGAGCAGTATACCTGTTTCACATAACATTCCGCAGCTTGCCCCTGGAGAGGACATGTTAATGTTGGGGAACACAGTAATTTCAAAAAATTTCCTACGCACACGCAAGATCATGGTGATGCACAGCAACGAGAGGGGAGAGTGTTGTCTACGTACCAACGCAGACCGACTGCGGAAGCGATCACACAACGTAGAGGAAGTAGTCGTACGTCTTCTTCCCGATCCGACCGATCCAAGCACCGTTACTCCGGCACCTCCGAGTTCTTAGCACACGTTCAGCTCGATGACGTTCGTCGGGCTCCGATCCAGCAAAGCGTCGAGGAAGAGTTCTGTCAGCACGACGGCGTGATGACGATCTTGATGTACTACCGACGCAGGGCTTCGCCTAAGCACTACAACGGTACGATCGAGGTGGAATTTGGTGGCAGGGGCACCGCACACGGCTAAGGAACGATCTCAAGGATCAAGTTGTGTGTCTTGGGGTGCCCCTGCCCCCGTATATAAAGGTTGGAGGAGGGGGAGCCGGCCGGCCAGGGAGAGGAGGCGCAGGGGAGTCCTACTCCCACCGGGAGTAGGACTCCTCCCCCCAATCCTAATCCTATTAGCACTCCCGGGGGGAAAAGGAGAGAGAAGGGGGGCCGGCCCCTATCCTAGTCCTACTAGGACTTTGGGAAGGGGGGCGCCGGCCAGCTTGTGGGCTTTCCCTTTTTCTCCTTTTCCACTAAGGCCCAATAGGCCCATTAGTCTCCCGGGGGGTTCCGGTAACCCTCCAGGTATTCCGGTAAAATCCCGATTTCACCCGGAACACTTCCGATGTCCAAACATAGGCTTCCAATATATCAATCTTCACGTCTCGACCATTTCGAGACTCCTCGTCATGTCCGTGATCTCATCCGGGACTCCGAACAACCTTCGGTACATCAAAATGCATAAACTCATAATAACTGTCATCGTAACGTTAAGCGTGCGGACCCTACGGTTCGAGAACAATGTAGACATGACCGAGACACGTTTCCGGTCAATAACCAATAGCGGGACCTGGATGCCCATATTGGCTTTTACATATTCTACGAAGATCTTTATCGGTCAAACCGCATAACAACATACGTTGTTCCCTTTGTCATCGGTATGTTACTTGCCCGAGATTCGATCATCGGTATCTCAATACCTAGTTCAATCTCGTTACCAGCAAGTCTCTTTACTCGTTCTGTAACACATCATCCCGCAACGAACTCATTAGTTGCAATGCTTGCAAGGCTTATAGTGATGTGCATTACCGAGTGGCCCCGGATATACCTCTCCGACAATCGGAGTGACAAATCTAATCTCGAAATACGCCAACCCAACATGTACCATTGGAGACACCTGTAGTACTCCTTTATAATCACCCAGTTACGTTGTGACGTTTGGTAGTACCCAAAGTGGTCCTCCGGTAAACGGGAGTTGCATAATCTCATAGTTATAGGAACATGTATAAGTCATGAAGAAAGCAATAGCAACATACTAAACGATCGGGTGCTAAGCTAATGGAATGGGTCATGTCAATCAGATCATTCTACTAATGATGTGACCTCGTTAATCAAATAACAACTCCTTGTTCATGGTTAGGAAACATAACCATCTTTGATTAACGAGCTAGTCAAGTAGAGGCATACTAGTGACACTCTGTTGGTCTATGTATTCACACATGTATTATGTTTCCGGTTAAGACAATTCTAGCATGAATAATAAACATTTATCATGATGTAAGGAAATAAATAATAACTTTATTATTGCCTCTAGGGCATATTTCCTTCAGTCTCCCACTTGCACTAGAGTCAATAATCTAGATTACACAGTAATGATTCTAACACCCATGGAGCCTTGGTGCTGGTCATGTTTTGCTCGTGGAAGAGGGTTAGTCAACGGGTCTGCTACATTCAGATCCGTATGTATCTTGCAAATCTCTATGTCTCCCACCTGGACTAAATCCCGGATGGAGTTGAAGCGTCTCTTGATGTGTTTGGTTCTTTTGTGAAATCTGGATTCCTTTGCCAAGGCAATTGCACCAGTATTGTCACAGAAGATTTTCATTGGACCCGATGCACTAGGTATGACACCTAGATCGGATATGAACTCCTTCATCCAGACTCCTTCGTTTGCTGCTTCCGAAGCAGCTATGTACTCCGCTTCACATGTAGATCCCGCTACGACGCTTTGTTTAGAACTGCACCAACTGACAGCTCCACCGTTTAAAGTAAACACGTATCCGGTTTGCGATTTAGAATCGTCCGAATCAGTGTCAAAGCTTGCATCAACGTAACCTCTTACGGTGAGCTCTTTGTCACCTCCATATACGAGAAACATATCCTTAGTCCTTTTCAGGTATTTCAGGATGTTCTTGACCGCTGTCCAGTGATCCATTCCAGGATTACTTTGGTACCTCCCTGCTAAACTTATAGCAAGGCACACATCAGGTCTGGTACACAGCATTGCATACATGATAGAGCCTATGGCTGAAGCATAGGGAACATCTTTCATTTTCTCTCTATCTTCTGCAGTGGTCGGGCATTGAGTCTTACTCAGTTTCATACCCTGTAACACAGGCAAGAACCCTTTCTTTGCTTGATCCATTTTGAATTTCTTCAAAATCTTGTCCAGGTATGTGCTTTGTGAAAGTCCAATTAAGCGTCTTGATCTATCTCTATAGATCTTTATGCCTAATATGTAAGCAGCTTCCCCGAGGTCTTTCATCGAAAAACTTTTATTCAAGTATCCCTTTATGCTATCCAGAAATTCTATATCATTTCCAATTAGCAATATGTCATCCACATATAATATCAGAAATGCTACAGAGCTCCCACTCACTTTCTTGTAAATACAGGCTTCTCCAAAAGTCTGTATAAAGCCAAATGCTTTGATCACACTATCAAAGCGTTTATTCCAACTCCGAGATGCTTGCACCAGTCCATAAATGGATCGCTGGAGTTTGCATACTTTGTTAGCTCCCTTTGGATCGACAAAACCTTCTGGTTGTATCATATACAACTCTTCTTCCAGAAATCCATTCAGGAATGCAGTTTTTGACATCCATCTGCCATATTTCATAATCATAAAATGCGGCAATTGCTAACATTATTCTGACGGACTTAAGCATCGCTACGGGTGAGAAGGTCTCATCGTAGTCAACTCCTTGAACTTGCCGAAAACCTTTCGCGACAAGTCGAGCTTTATAGACAGTAATATTACCGTCAGCGTCAGTCTTTTTCTTGAAGATCCATTTATTCTCAATTGCTTGCCGATCATCGGGCAAGTCAACCAAAGTCCATACTTTGTTTTCATACATGGATCCCATCTCAGATTTCATGGCCTCAAGCCACTTTGCGGAATCTGGGCTCACCATCGCTTCTTCATAGTTCGTAGGTTCATCATGATCTAGCATCATGACTTCCAGAACTGGATTACCATACCACTCTGGTGCGGATCTCACTCTGGTTGATCTACGTGGTTCAGTAGTATCTTGTTCTGAAGCTTCATGATCATCATCATTAGCTTCCTCACTGATTGGCATAGGTGTCGCAGAAACAGTTTTCTGTGAAGTACTATTTTCCAATAAGGGAGCAGGTACAGTTACCTCGTCAAGTTCTACTTTCCTCCCACTCACTTCTTTCGAGAGAAACTCCTTCTCTAGAAATGATCCATTCTTAGCAACGAATATCTTGCCTTCGGATCTGTGATAGAAGGTATACCCAACAGTTTCCTTTGGGTATCCTATGAAGACACATTTCTCCGCTTTGGGTTCGAGCTTATCAGGTTGAAGCTTTTTCACATAAGCATCGCAGCCCCAAACTTTAAGAAACGACAACTTTGGTTTCTTGCCAAACCATAGTTCATAAGGCGTCGTCTCAACGGATTTTGATGGTGCCCTATTTAACATGAATGCGGCCGTCTCTAAAGCATAACCCCAAAATGATAGCGGTAAATCAGTAAGAGACATCATGGATCGCACCATATCTAGTAAAGTACGATTACGACATTCGGACACACCATTACGCTGTGGTGTTCCGGGTGGCGTGAGTTGCGAAACTATTCCACAATTTTTCAAATGTATACCAAACTCGTAACTCAAATATTCTCCTCCACGATCAGATCGTAGAAACTTTATTTTCTTGTTACGATGATTTTCAACTTCACTCTGAAATTCTTTGAACCTTTCAAATGTTTCAGACTTGTGTTTCATTAAGTAGATATACCCATATCTGCTTAAATCATCTGTGAAGGTGAGAAAATAACGATATCCGCCACGAGCCTCAATATTCATCGGACCACATACATCGGTATGTATGATTTCCAACAAATCTGTTGCTCTCTCCATAGTACCGGAGAACGGTGTTTTAGTCATCTTGCCTATGAGGCACGGTTCGCAAGTACCAAGTGATTCATAATCAAGTGGTTCCAAAAGCCCATCAGTATGGAGTTTCTTCATGCGCTTTACACCGATATGACCTAAACGGCAGTGCCACAAATAAGTTGCACTATCATTATTAACTTTGCATCTTTTGGCTTCTACATTATGAATATGTGTATTACTATCTTCTAGATTCAACAAGAATAGACCACTCTTCAAAGGTGCATGACCATAAAAGATATTATTCATATAAATAGAACAACCATTATTCTCTGATTTAAATGAATAACCGTCTCGCATTAAACAAGATCCAGATATAATGTTCATGCTCAACGCTGGCACCAAATAACAATTATTTAGGTCTAATATTAATCCCGAAGGTAGATGTAGAGGTAGCGTGCCGACCGCGATCACATCGACTTTGGAACCGTTTCCCACGCGCATCGTCACCTCGTCCTTTGCTAGTGTCCGCTTATTCCGTAGTCCCTGTTTCGAGTTGCAAATATTAGCAACAGAACCAGTATCAAATACCCAGGTGCTACTGCGAGCTCTAGTAAGGTACACATCAATAACATGTATATCACATATACCTTTGCTCACTTTGCCATCCTTCTTATCCGCCAAATACTTGGGGCAGTTCCGCTTCCAGTGTCCAGTCTGCTTGCAGTAGAAGCACTCAGTTTCAGGCTTAGGTCCAGACTTGGGTTTCTTCTCTTGAGCAGCAACTTGCTTGCTGTTCTTCTTGAAGTTTCCCTTCTTCTTCCCTTTGCCCTTTTTCTTGAAACTAGTGGTTTTGCTCACCATCAACACTTGATGCTCCTTCTTGATTTCTACCTCCGCAGCTTTCAGCATTGCGAAGAGCTCGGGAATAGTTTTGTTCATCCCTTGCATATTATAGTTCATCACGAAGCTCTTGTAGCTTGGTGGCAGTGATTGGAGAATTCTGTCAATGACGCAGTCATCTGAAAGATTAACTCCCATCTGAATCAAGTGATTATTATACCCAGACATCTTGAGTATATGCTCACTGACAGAACTGTTCTCCTCCATCTTACAGCTATAGAACTTATTGGAGACTTCATATCTCTCAATTCGGGCATTTGCTTGAAATATTAACTTCAACTCTTGGAACATCTCATATGCTCCATGACGTTCAAAACGTCGTTGAAGTCCCGATTCTAAGCCGTAAAGCATGGCACACTGAACTATCGAGTAGTCATCAGCTTTGCTCTGCCAGACTTTAATAACATCTGGCGTTGCTCCAGCAGCAGGCCTGTCACCCAGCGGTGCTTCCAGGACGTAATTCTTCTGTGCAGCAATGAGGATAATCCTCAGGTTATGGACCCATTCCGTGTAATTGCTACCATCATCTTTCAACTTTGCTTTCTCAAGGAACGCATTAAAATTCAACGGAACAATAGCACGAGCCATCTATCTACAAGCAACATAAACAAGCAAGATACTATCAGGTACTAAGTTCATGATAAGTTTAAGTTCGGTTAATCAAATTACTTAGGAACTCCCACTTAGATAGACATCCCTCTAATCCTCTAAGTGATCACGTGACCCAAATCAACTAAACCATAACCGATCATCACGTGAGATGGAGTAGTTTTCAATGGTGAACATCATCATGTTGATCATATCTACTATATGATTCACGCTCGACCTTTCGGTCTCTGTGTTCCGAGGCCATATCTGCATATGCTAGGCTCATCAAGCATAACCTGAGTATTCTGCGTGTGCAAAACTGGCTTGCACCCGTTGTAGATGGACGTAGAGCTTATCACACCCGATCATCACGTGGTGTCTGGGCACGAAGAACTTTGGCAACGGTGCATACTCAGGGAGAACACTTCTTGATAATTTAGTGAGAGATCATCTTATAATGCTACCGTCAATCAAAGCAAGATAAGATGCATAAAAGGATAAACATCACATGCAATCAATATAAGTGATATGATATGGCCATCATCATCTTGTGCTTGTGATCTCCATCTCCGAAGCACCGTCATGATCACCATCGTCACCGGCGCGCCACCTTGATCTCCAACGTAGCAACGTTGTCGTCTCGCCAATCTTATGCTTCCACGACTATCACTACCGCTTAGTAATAAAGTAAAGCATTACATCGCGATTGCATTGCATACAATAAAGCGACAACCATATGGCTCCTGCCAGTTGCCGATAACTCGGTTACAAAACATGATCATCTCATACAATAAAATCAGCATCATGTCTTGACCATATCACATCACAACATGCCCTGCAAAAACAAGTTAGACGTCCTCTACTTTGTTGTTGCAAGTTTTACGTGGCTGCTACGGGCTTAAGCAAGAACTCATCTCACCTACGCATCAAAACCACAACGATAGTTCGTCAAATAGACTCCGTTTTAACCTTCTCAAGGACCGGGCGTAGTCACACTTGGTTCAACTAAAGTTGGAGAGACAGTCTTCCGCAAGCCATCTATGTGCAAAGCACGTCGAGGGAACCGGTCTCGCGTAAGAGTACGCGTAAGGTTGGTCCGGATCGTCTCACCCAACAATACCGCCGAACCAAAGTATGACATGCTGGTAGGCAGTATGACTTGTATCGCCCACAACTCACTTGTGTTCTACTCGTGCATATAATATCAAACCATAAAACCTAGGCTCGGATGCCACTGTTGGGGAACGCAGTAATTTCAAAAATTTTCCTACGCACACGCAAGATCATGGTGATGCACAGCAACGAGAGGGGAGAGTGTTGTCTACGTACCAATGTAGACCGACTGCGGAAGCGATCACACAACGTAGAGGAAGTAGTCGTACGTCTTCTTCCCGATCCGACCGATCCAAGCACCGTTACTCCGGCACCTCCGAGTTCTTAGCACACGTTCAGCTCGATGACGTTCCTCGGGCTCCGATCCAGCAAAGCGTCGAGGAAGAGTTCCGTCAGCACGACGGCGTGATGACGATCTTGATGTACTACCGACGCAGGGCTTCGCCTAAGCACTACAACGGTACGATCGAGGTGGAATTTGGTGGCAGGGGGCACCGCACACGGCTAAGGAACGATCTCAAGGATCAAGTTGTGTGTCTTGGGGTGCCCCCTGCCCCCGTATATAAAGGTTGGAGGAGGGGGAGCCGGCCGGCCAGGGAGAGGAGGCGCAGGGGAGTCCTACTCCCACCGGGAGTAGGACTCCTCCCCCCAATCCTAATCCTATTAGGACTCCCGGGGGGAAAAGGAGAGAGAAGGGGGGCCGGCCCCTATCCTAGTCCTACTAGGACTTTGGGAAGGGGGGCGCCGGCCAGCTTGTGGGCTTTCCCTTTTTCTCCTTTTCCACTAAGGCCCAATAGGCCCATTAGTCTCCCGGGGGGTTCCGGTAACCCTCCCGGTATTCCGGTAAAATCCCGATTTCACCCGGAACACTTCCGATGTCCAAACATAGGCTTCCAATATATCAATCTTCATGTCTCGACCATTTCGAGACTCCTCGTCATGTCCGTGATCTCATACGGGACTCCGAACAACCTTCGGTACATCAAAATGCATAAACCCATAATAACTGTCATCGTAACGTTAAGCGTGCGGACCCTACGGTTCGAGAACAATGTAGACATGACCGAGACACGTTTCCGGTCAATAACCAATAGCGGGACCTGGATGCCCATATTGGCTCCTACATATTCTACGAAGATCTTTATCGGTCAGACCGCATAACAACATACGTTGTTCCCTTTGTCATCGGTATGTTACTTGCCCGAGATTCGATCGTCGGTATCCAATACCTAGTTCAATCTCGTCACCGGCAAGTCTCTTTACTCGTTCCGTAATACATCATCTCACAACTAACATATTAGTTGCAGTGCTTGCAAGGCTTATGTGATGTGCATTACCGAGAGGGCCCAGAGATACCTCTCCGTCAATCGGAGTGACAAACCCTAATCTCGAAATACGCCAACCCAACATCTACCATTGGAGACACCTGTAGTACTCCTTTATAATCACCCAGTTACGTTGTGACGTTTGGTAGTACCCAAAGTGTTCCTCCGGTAAACGGGAGTTGCATAATCTCATAGTTATAGGAACATGTATAAGTCATGAAGAAAGCAATAGCAACATACTAAACGATCGGGTGCTAAGCTAATGGAATGGGTCATGTCAATCAGATCATTCTACTAATGATGTGACCTCGTTAATCAAATAACAACTCCTTGTTCATGGTTAGGAAACATAACCATCTTTGATTAACGAGCTAGTCAAGTAGAGGCATACTAGTGACACTCTGTTGGTCTATGTATTCACACATGTATTATGTTTCCGGTTAATACAATTCTAGCATGAATAATAAACATTTATCATGATGTAAGGAAATAAATAATAACTTTATTATTGCCTCTAGGGCATATTTCCTTCAGTTAAATAGTCCCATCTTTTTCTTATTGCACTATTTGTATCATTCTGCTTTGATCGCAGCTTTTTTAAATAAACAATGCATAGCTTCCGTCTATTATTGCATTACTCTTTTTTACGAATATATGTTCATTAATGACTTGTTGCACCCGTGCACTTTGGTATGGCCAATACGCCAGGGGCTTAAGTACCCCACAATACGGTGTGAGAAGTTCGAACACTTTCACAAGTGTGGCACCCCGAACTTATAGCATTATATGCATCGGCTCTGAATCATGTCTTGGGTCAATAGTTGGGTTTGCCTGGCTCCTATGTTTTGGTACCTTACATTCCATTATATCGGCTAAGGTAGCACTAGGAGAACTACTGCGATTGTGCCCCAGTTGAGCTGGGCTAAGCACCTCAGTAGAGAAAGCTAAAACTGACCATCATGATGAGGCGAGAGCTGGTCGCTGTTCGAGAGGTTTTCGAGTCCCTAAAGACTTATGCCGCTTAGAGCGAGGAGTCAGCTTTGTCCGGCCTAGGTGTGGATAGCGCCCCGAACTCGGTCTTCCGAACACTAGGGGCTTCGCCAAAATTTAAAATTATAGAATTCTATGGCTAAGTGAGAGTGTTCAAGCATTATAGTCCGATTGCCTTGTTCGTTGTGTTGAGCGCCTCCCTCGAAGGTCCCAAGAATGGGAAAAAGAGCGCTCATGTTTATCCCGAACACCCCAGCACTCGTGGCATGGGGGCAGAAGCCGACGACTCGCCATCTCTCAAATTTGATAAACAGCCGCACAGAAGGTAATATTTTAAATTCCAAAGCGTTGATTAGCGCATATGAACAAGTTTTCAGCGTACAGGATCACAAATGCGAGTTTACTCAAAAATTACATCTTTGGAGCATTCATCCGCTATAAGGCGGGCACCCTTCAGGACGCCCTCATAATACGCTTCCAGGACGCGATGCTCCTTGCCCGGCGGCGGCCCGTCCTTCACCAGCTTCTCTGCATCCATCTTGCCCAGTGCACTTTAGCACGGGCAAGCGCCCTACGGGCACCTTCGATGCAGACGGAGCGCTTAATTACTTCAAGCTGTGGACATGCATCCACCAGCCCCCTCACCAGCCCAAAGTAGCTCCCAAACAGAGCCTCTCCAGGCCAAAGCCGAACTAAGAGGCCCTTTATGGCCTGTTCGGCCACCTTGTGTAGCTCGACCATTTGCTTCAGCTGGTCGCTCAACCAGGTGTCCGGCCTCAGCATACTGAGACCAGAACACCTTCTCTGTCGAGCTCCCCTCCTCGGATCGATAGTAGGCGACGGCATCAGACGCACTACGGGGCAAATCAGCGAATGCTCCTGGAGAGCTCCGGACTCGGGTAAGTAACAAGTAATTCACTTTCACGTGCTTGCTTTGCATAATGAATGCCTTACCCGCTGCTATCTTCTTCATCGCTTCAATTTCTTGGAGGGCTTTCTGGGCTTCGGCCTTGGCAGACTTTGCGCTTTCAAGGGCTGCCGCAAGCTCGGACGCTTGCGTCTTTGAGTCAAGCTCCAAACTCTCATGTTTTTCATGAGAGCCTGGAGCTCTTTCTGCACCTCCTCCACCCACGCCTCCTACTTCCCTCTCTCTGTGCGCCCTGCGACCGCTCTGTTTTCGGCCTCAGACATCGCTTTCTTAAGGGTTGCCACCTCGGTCATGGCCTCTATAATAGCACGTTGATCCTGTCATTTTTTGCAACCACATCTTCTCTATATACTTGCGCAAGGTATTACTTACCTTCCTTCTCCTCGAGTTGCCTCTTGGCATGGCCGAGCTCGTTCTCGGACCGCGCGAGGTTTTGCTTTAGCGTATCCACCTCCGCAGTCAGTGCGGCGGAGGCCAGTAGCGAAGCCTGCATATGCATATTGACGATTATGTTAGACTCCTGCGAATGTTATTAGATCCTCTCTTCGGCTTTTCTTTCCGAACTCCGAACAGAGCATCAGGGGCTACTATCTATGCGGTAATATTTTTACATATTATTTACTTACCTCAAAGCCTGTTAGAAGGCTGGCACAGGCTTCAGTCAGTCCGCTCTTGGCGGACTGAACCTTCTGGATCACCGCACTCATAATAGTGCGGTGCTCCTCGCCGATGGAGGCACCGTTAAGCACCTCCAGCAAATTGTCCGATGCCTCCGGTTGGACAGAGGTCACGGGCTCGGTAGGCTCTTGGAAGGAGGCTGCCTACCGGAGTCCGGAACTGTCGGATTCACGGGTTCCGACAGACCCTTAAGGTTCGAACACTGGGGCGCGCGCGGAAATCACGCCTTCTACCTCCCCGTCTCGCAAAGATCTAAACTACTAAAAGAACTGCACAAGGGACACACGATTTATACTGGTTCGGGCCACCGTTGTGGTGTAATACCCTACTCCAGTGTGTGGTGGGTGGATTGCCTCTTGGGGCTGATGATGATGAACGATACAAGGAAGAACAGCCTCGCGAGGGTCTGTTCTTGGCTGGGGGGATGAACTGCTAGGAGGAGTTCAGTCACCCTTCTCTCTCTCTCTCTCTCCTTTCTTTCGATCCCCCTTCCGATGTGGGTGGCTGATCCTATTTATAGAGGCCCTGGTCCTCTTCCTAAATATTGAGCGGGAAGGGCGCCAACAACTGGCCAATTCGAAGGGGAACATCTAGTACACTTATCCTGACTAAAGTTGGTCTTCGCCTGTGAAAGACCCTGCGGTGACGCCGTGCTGGGCTCCATGGTGACCTCTGTCTCGTAGTCCGCTTGGTCCTGGTCTCGTTGCACCGAAATGGCAACCTTTGCCTGATGCCTCGGTACTACGCGGCTGCGCTTGCCCCCTTTGCACCAAAGAGGAAAGAAGGACACTGCGCGCACTGGCGCCCGCCTGGCACCCTCGATCGTCATGGCTTGCGTCATGGGCACCTCGCGAGGTACCCCGCCTTGATTCCTCCGCCTCCTCGCGAGCCAGCCTGAGGAGGCTGTGCCTGGGGATGCGCCGTGTCGTCCGCCCCGCGAGGCTTGGCCCCTCGCGAGGGTCTTGAGTCTTGTGTTGATGAAGATGGGCCATGCTGGGCCTCCTTTGAGCCACGCCGCAGGCTGCAGGCAGGCAAGTCTGGGGACCCCCGTTCCCAGAACACCGACAATAGCCCCCGGGCCCAAGGCGCGCATGGGCTTGGCCATGCCGAGAGGCGAAAGGGCAAGGGCAAAGCGCCGCAGGCCCTAACAGCCTGCGGCCTTGGGCGCCGCATGGCGGTTGATGGGACGTGGGCGTCTCCACTTCCCCACGACGCCTCGGTGACCGCGCGAGGTGGACAAGTCCCTGCATGCAAATCGTGTCATGATTACCTGCGATCGTGGAGGCCGGTGGTTGGCCTTCGCCGGCTATAAGTACGAAGCTGTGCATGCCCTTCCAGTCCATTCCTCCTGGCTTCTCCTTCTTCCCGATCCTTGCTCCGTCTTGCTGCGATGGCTCCGATCCACCGGTTCTCTGCAGCGGAGAAGGGAAAGGCTCCTCGAGACGGGCCAGACCCGCTCCCGCCAAAGAAACGGCTCGCCCTTTGCAGCCGGGGCGAGGAAGACCGTCAGGTGGTGCCGAGGCCCCGGTGCGAGCGGGCTCCGCCGGGGTTCCCACTTCCCTTGTATGCCCACGTCGAGGTCCCCGAAGGTGTCGATGCTGATCTTCGCGGTCGGCGCCATCGTAGGCGCCGTCAGGTCATGAAGGCGTGGGTTGTTCCTCCTAGAGTCCACGCCGAGGGCTCCTCCCAAGAGTTCGTGCTCCATGTCGCCGTTCCTCTCTAGTCCTGGATCCGTCTGCCTCCCTTCTTCGCCTGCATCGTCCCTCCAGGAGGGCCCCTGGAGCTCTGGCTGCAGCACGCCGGCTGCAGCGCCCTCGCGACCGAGGCAGAGGTCGTGGTCGCTGCCCCGGGCGAGGTCTACTTGTCCCACGGCTGGAGAGAGATCGCCCGGGTTTGCAGGGAAAGGGGCGTCTTCACGGTCCACCTGGAGTACGATGGCGCTGCAGTGATGTTCTTCAAGGTCTTCGACGCGATCGGGCGCCGGCTAGAGTGCTGCCCCGGGAGCGGTGGCCGAGACCTTGCCCTGGTGAGGGCTAGGCCCATCGACCGCTCCCTTGGCGGAGGTGCCAGAGGATCCAGTGACTCTAGCGAAATCTTCGCGACTCCGGAGATGAGCGACGACAGCTACGAGCCCCCGAGTCGGCGCCGCTCCCGGAGCAGGGCGGGTTCGTCAGGCCGTCGCCGACCCTGATCTGGATGGGGTTGGCGCCGGCGCCTGACGGCCCACTGTTGATGATGGCATTTTTGCAGGAGCCCGTGTAGTTAGCACTCCTTAGGATCCGTTCCCTGCGAGGAATCAAAATGCGCCCCACGGGGGCTTGTAAGGTGTTTGTAGTCCCGCTTATTAATACATGACCTTTGCTATGGATTTGTGTGAGTTGCTGATTTCATCATAGCTTAGTTCTCCCTTTCGAACCTCGCGAGGGCTTGGTGCTCTGCGTCGACAGGTCCCAGTCCCAAGGCGGTGTCAGCCATCGCTGGTATGCCAGGTCGCGATGCCGTGGTCAAGGCCAGGAGGTGAGCGACCCGGGGTCCGGTAAGAGCCCCTGAGTCGCGATGCTCAGGAGGTCCCCTTTGGCGCCCAAGCAGCCGTCGCTCGGTGAGAAAGGGAGGCAACATTGCTAGTACGGAAGTGCTTTAGGTGTGGGGGTAGTGCCAGGGTAGCCAGTGCTTCGGATGGTGACTTATCTTGAGGATCGGGGATCGCCCCCAGCGCATCGTCGGGTCCGTGGGGTAGTTGGGACGGAGTTGCTCGGCGAGGTCCTCACGCGCCCCTTCTCCCTCGCCTCTGCTCCCCTTTCTGCTCTACGTCCTCGGGTCCCGGCCCTCGAGCTGGTCTCAGCCGTCGTTGGTATGCCAAGTTGCGATGCCGTGGACAAGGCCAGAGGGTGAGGGCTGGAGAGCCAGTAAGAGCCCTGAGTCGCGATGCTCAGACACCCCCCCTTTAACGTGCAAGCGGTTCGCGCGGGCGAGGGTGAAGGGAACTCCATGAGGGCCTTGGCTAGCGCAGTTCCCTCCAAGGATCTTGCAGGTTCATCACAGAAAGAAGATGGGGTTGCCATGGCAGTCATTAGTCGATCGTTAGTCGCTCAAGAGCTCGCTGGTTGGAGTAGGTGAGGTGTATCTGGGCACCCGTGAGCCAGCGCGGGACTCACGAGGCCCTACCTCGAGGAGGGTTGCGCCTGGCACTGGGCCGTATCTTGAGATGTGTCCCTGCAAAATTTGGTTAGATGCCGGTACTCTACGTCCTCGGGTCCCGGCCCTCGAGCTTGTCTTAGCCGTCGCTGGTATGCCAGGTCGCGATGCCGTGGACAAGGCCAGAGGGTGAGGGCTGGAGAGCCAGTAAGAGCCCTGAGTCGTGATGCTCAGGTACCCCCCCTTTAACATGCAAGTGGCCGACATGGAGAAGAAAGGATGCCGCGGGCAGGCATCAAGCAATCAAGCATGATAGGTAATGCATAGTTGGAAATAAACGCGAGGGAGATACACGCCGCTGGGCCTAGCCCGAGCGGCTTGGGGATGATGCAGCCCGAGGGGCGCCCCCATCAAGGCAAACTAACGACCGAAAAATAAAGGGGATACATGCCGCAGGGACGGACCCACGCGGCCTGGGAGTGATGCAACCCTGGGAGGGCGCTCCCAGCTGGGAATGAAGCTTGAAAGATGTCACCTGAGGATGTCGTCGGTGAAGTGGCGTTGGTGCAACAGGCTCGGTGGGCTGCGGAAGCTGATCCTCACGAGCCCCCAGGCCCTGGGGCCTCGGGAGGCTCCGGGGGCACTGGTGACTCCTCGCGAGCTGTCTTCATCTCCGCCAGGGCCGCGGAACGCCTGTCTTCCCAAGCCTCCATGATGCCCCTCATGAGGCGCTGGTACGCCACAGCCATGCTCGGCAGGCCGTAAGGCATGCGAACATAACTGTGGGGTGGACCCCCGCAGCACCCCACTTGCGAGGGCCAGAGACGCTCCGTCGTGGCGATCTGATTGAGCCCTGGTACATCGACGCAGACGCGCAGCCCACCATCCTCGCCTGGATGTGGGGCCACAGCTGGTAGGCAGCGGCAACCTCTCATGATCCTTGACTCCTGTAGTTCTTGAATGGTCTTGTTAACGAACTCCTGCTGGTCTCACCTTCCTTGCCTGGCTCCTTCTCGAGGGAAACGTGCTTCAAAGCACGCCTCCACATGGTGCCCAAGTGCCTCCCTCGTGACCCTGGCTAGGTCGATGGCTCTCCAGGTGAGAGCCCCAGAGCCCTGCCCGAGGAGGGCGCCGGGCGCGCTTTCCTATGTGATGGATGGGGGGTCCTGTCACACCCTAGCTAGCCATGCATTAGAATGTGCATCATGTTTACTTCATCAGAAAACTTGAAATGGGGAAGGCAGAACCCCCAGCACCCCCCTGAAATCAACTAGGGTTTACTAAAAATAATTTCAATAAACCTGAAATGCCCTTCTAAAATGTTCACCCTCTTTGCCTTGGGTTAGAACCTTTGGGAAAATATGTGCACATTTTTCTAGGTCAACAGAAGGTCACTGATTTAATTCATAAATATATGAATTTGGGCATTTAAATGCTATTAAATAATTCAAGTGCTCAAATAATTCTGGAAATAATTGTTTGCTGTTAGGAATAATCCCAATAGAGCCCACAATTACTTTCAGGATTTTAGAAAGTGCCTAGGAATTTTAAATAAAGCCCTAAAGCTACAGAATAATAGAAAAGAAAACAAAAATCAAAAAAGGGGGAAAGAAGCCCACCTGGGCCTTACCTGGCTCGGCCCAGCCGACTGGCCAGCGCCAGTCACCCCCTACCTCGCGCCAGGAGGCAGGGGCGCGTGCTCGCCGCGTGCCGGCCACGCGCCGGCCACCTCCTGCTTCTGCCGACGCCGGGAGGCGCCTAGAGACGCCACGAGACCCCCTCGATCCTCTCCCGTCCTCTCTCACTCTCCCCCTCGTCTCCCTCATCCTCTCCCGCGATGGCCGAGCGCGCCCCTCGCTGCCGATCGCCGTAGCCGTCGCCAGAGACCTCCCCTCGCCCCTCCGACGAGTCCATAAGCTTCGCCTCGGCTCCCTCGTCCTCCCCACCGAGCCACGCTTTGCCGGAAGCCCTGCAACGCCGCCTTCGCCCTCATCTTCAACCTCGGGCATCCGAGATCGCCGGCGACCTCACCTCTTCTCCAGCCCGTCCCCGAGCCCGCTGAGACCACCGCTGCACTCCCCGTGAGCCTCTCTCTCGATCCCCACCTTCCCCTTGCTCGTTTGCACCCTGTAGCTCCGATTTCCACCACGGCCGAAGCTCGCCGGCGCCGTGCCTCGTCGCCGTCGTGGCCAGGGCCACCGTGGCTTGAAGCCAGGCACACCACCGTGATCAGCGCATCCCCAGGGACCCGTAGCCACCCCCAGTTCTTCCTCCCGTGCACCGTAGCCTCGAATCCGACCTCGCCCGAACTCCGGCGACTGCCAAGCTCGTCACCGGCGTCGTTTTCGGCCACCCCGAGCCCAACTACCACCACCAAACGGTGCGGCTCGCTCCCCGCATCACGTAGCACATCTTCGCCGCCGTTTTGGTCGCCTGAGGGTGTTTTCCAAAGCCCTCCGCCGTCTCGGGCCTCGCCGGCGGCTCAACGCCGGCGAGTTGACCCAGTTTGACCCCTGGGTGGGCCCAGATAGACCCCCCTGAGTCTATGATAGGTGGGGCCGGTCTCTTAACTAAATCAGGATCAGTTTTAATTAAATCTTAATTAATCAGTCACTGACTAGTGGGCCCTGCCCAGTAATTAGGCTAATTAAATGTAGTTAGTGCACTGAGAGGTTGACAGAAGGGCCCCACCAGTCAGGTTTGACCTGGGTTGGCGCCTTTGACCTGCTGACGTCACCCTGACGCATTGCTGACGCAGTAATTGATTTTCTGGCTTTATTCTTATTCAGGAAATTCCAGAAAATAGTTCAAACTTCAAAAATTCATAGAAATTCAACCATAACTCCAATTGAGATAAATTATATATGAAAAATTATCAGAAAAGTTCAATCTATCCATCTGTAATAGTGTCATGCATGACAAAACAAGTTTACCTTGCTGTTTAAGCAGAATAAGGAAATGCCCTATAAATGCCATATTTAATGAGCTAATATTTGAATCTTGGATTCAAATGAGTTCATCCCTTTCTGTTTTAGCTTGCATTAGGCCAAAACACATTCATATTGCCATGTCATAGCATGCATCATATTGTTGCATATCGTCATGTGTTGATTGTGCTCGGTTGTGTTCTTCGTGGTAGGTTCTGCCTCCGAGGATATTCACGAGTATCCAACTGAAGGGCAGTATCCCACTACCACTCCATCAGGCAAGCAACCATTGATCATTCCGATACAAACCCATGTTCTCGCCTCTGCTCTTGTTTACTGCATTAAGACAACGCGATTCAAACTACTGTGTGCGACGGTAGTTGAACCCTTATCCTCTGCATGACCTGTCATTGCCACAGTAACTAGTTGAAACCCACTAGCATGTGTAGGAGTTGATTGAGCCATGTTTTGTGATTCCTACATTGCTATGCCTGCTATGCTTAGAGTTGTGTCAGGTTTGGTTCATCTGGGTGATGGGCTAGAGTGAAATGCTTATGTTGGTAATATGAGGGATGTGTTGAACATGATTTGGTAAAGGTATCGATGAGAGGCCATGTAGGAGTACATGGTGGATTGTTTCATTGAGGCCGTCCCTAAGAACTGAGATCTGTATGTGTGATTTAAGATTCAGCTACTATCGTGCATTGGGACCCTAAATTGACCCTCTCGGCTTCTTAGCCACCCTAGTACTCTGTCCAGGAGTTGCAATTAGTTTCTGGTGTTTGTAGGATATGTGTTGGCGGCCGTGCGTAGCGCTGACCCTAGGGGTGGGCTATGTTGTGGTAGATACACCGTGGCACGGTGTACCGAGTCACCTGTTTGGTGTCTCGGGAACCCTGTTCACATCGTTCGGGGCTGTAAGTGGAAACCTCGGCCGGACTCCCTGCGGATGGAACCTGGATAGGCGATAAACCTGGACTAGAGACTTAGGTGTTTAGGTAGGCCATGGCCGACACCCTCGCTGGGCTTCCGCTTGAAGGTTGCCGAGTACATGTCGTGTAGACGGCGGTAAGCGGTGAAAGCGTGTATGACGAAGTACACCCCTACTGGGTATAAAACTATTCGAATAGCCGCGTCCATGGTAAAGGACTACTTGGTTTCCTATACAGTTCATAGACAAGTTAATGGATACTACTAAAAGACTCAAGATGAGTGTGAGTACCGAGGATGGCCCTCTCGCAGGATAACGAGGGAGGATCCCCGGTGGAGTATTGTGTTGGTGAGTAGTGGACTCGTGTGCAAAAACTATTTTACTAGAGAGGTTCCGTAGGATAGCTTAGCCAAGAGTCAAAGCTGGCTTGCTGCATAACCCCACCACCTTCCTGAGAATGAGCATGTATAGTAGGTTCTGATGTAAGACTTGCTGAGTACCTTTGTACTCATGTTTGCTTATTTATTGTTTTCAGACGACAACACTGCCCCCTCCGATGGATTTTATGTAGACCTTGACGTCGACGAGTAGTAGCCACCCAGGTGGTGATCCCGGCCATGGAGGGCCCTATGTAGATAGACAGGCTTTGAGAAGCCTTCCTTCTTTTTTGAGTCTGTACTCAGACTAGTTGCTTCCGCATGTGCCTGCATGATTGTATGACTTGAGTGTCGGGTCAAGTGACCCCTATCTGTATGAACATGTTATGTAAGGCTCCCTGGAGCCTTTAAATAAAGTACTTGAGTTGTAGAGTTTTGTTGTGATGCCATGTTGTATGTACTCATATCGGGCATCTTGTGTGTATGATTGAAATGCTTGGTATGAGTGGGATCCGACAATCTAGTTGTTTATCCTTCGCAGCCTTTCTTATGGGGAAATGTAGTCTAGTGTTCCTCGAGCCATAGTAGTCTGCTACATCCCGGTTCACCGGAGTCCTGCTAGCCCAGCACTACTGTTTAGGACACTTGACTGGCCGGCATGTGTTTCACTTCGTCCCTATGTTGGTCCCTTTGGGGAAATGTCACGCGGTGACTTCCGGAGTCCTGCCTAGCCTGCTACAGCTCGGAACCCCCGGAGTCCTGTTAGCCCAGTACTACAGCTCGAAATCACTCGTTGGTGACCGACATGTTCGATGTGATTCATGTATGCCTGTCTCCATAGGTCTGTGCCGCTTTGGGTTCACGACTAGCCATGTCGGCCCGGGTTCTGGGTCATATGGATGCTAGCGACATTGTCATATACGTGAGCCGAAAGGCGCAAACGGTCCCGGGCCATGGTAAGGCGACACCGTGGGATACCGTGCGTGAGGCCGCAAAGTGATATGAGGTGTTACCGGCTAGATCGATGTGGCTTGGAATCGGGGTCCTGACAGCGTTGGCATCAGAGCCGGACTGCCTGTAGGTTCGTTGAGCCAAACTGGTCGATGTCGAGTCTAGAAATGCTTTAGTTATATGTAAGGGAATTGATAGTGGAAGGGAACGTAAGGTTCTTTTACTCCTTTACCCTATGCCTCTGATCTGAGTCATTGTCTTCTCATTCAACGTGGGTTAAGGACTAGGCTCTCTCCTTCTATCAGGTGCACGTGTTACTAATCCGTAGTAGCTTATAGGATTATTGCTACGAGTACCAGTCCAATTTCTACTATTTTAGTATGTTACTATTTGAATCAGAACCTTGATATGATGTTGTTGAGCGGTATTGTGAACTGTTGTGGATGTCTCAAATCTTTTCTGAGCATTTACATCCGTTATGCCGTCCAATTTTCCCTAGTAATTCTGATGTCTTTTCTTGTGGTTGTGCTTTCAGATGGCCAACCATCCTCAAAACCAAGTGGTTCGCCTGACCAGGTGCCTCGACGTGCCCGGTCATACTGCTATGTTAGTCCGGGTCATGATCGAGACAGGATACCGTTGGTATCCCGAATACACTGTCGAAGAGCAGTTCCGTGACTTTAATCAAAGCCAGTATTTCTGCACCGTCAGGATATTTCCTTCCTATCCTGGATCTACCAAGCCCCTTCACTGTTCCTATGGACTCGGGGTTACCGTCGAGATGGCTGTGCAGGATGCTGCCTACTCCATGATGACCATCCTGCGAGTCCGGACTGGCCTACTTCGAAACACTGATTTCTGTTACATGCCAGCTTCACTTCCGGGAGCGCAAGGGTATCTTCAGGCTATCTATGCTGACTCCACTCAGGAGGACTCATTAACTCGTACCACCGCTGAGATGCTCGAAGATAAGGACCGAGAGAATCGGGCCTTGAGGCTGGAGCTTTTTAATACCCGTGCTGATCATTGGGCCACATTGACTCGGTTTGCACCTGCGGTGCAAGCTGGATGTATGGATACAAGGGATCTGTATCCTGTGAGATCAGCTCTGCCAGACATGGTGGATTGGTGTGACGTGGGAGGCATCACCCCACCCCATGGTCTCCGCAGGCCACCGTTTGTTGGTCCAAGACCTCATCCTAGCCCCTATGGTCCACAGACTCCTCAGGACTGTCTGTTTCCGAATGATCACATTGAACTTCCAGGCTATGGAGGTGACTTCTATGAGGACTACTACGGAGCTGTCTGAGTTAGTAGTAGTACCACTAGTATTGTAGTAGTTGTATCTCCACTGTCCTGCGTGACTTATGGAATATGACTTTGCGTGTAATCGATTCCGGAGGTGTAGACAAATAATGTATAGGGACTTGGAATGCCTCCGATGAGATGTAACGTCTTTCATCATAGTTGTACTGTAGCCTAGGCTTGTACTAAACTATGTATGATGTGGATGACCGTTGGTATGTATATGGCAGTTCTATATTACCATGACATACGGATGAGCATCTCTGCATTCCGTGTTATCCATTACATTCTGCACTTCCTTGCTAAGTTTGAGCCATCCTTGTCTAAACCGTTGTCTTGTTTTCTCCTAGGATGGTCAACACCCGCGGCAACCTTGCTGTCCCGGAGCAGGGGGAAGCCAGTGCAGCTAGAGGTGAAAATCTGCCTCACTCGCCTTCTCTGGCCGAAGTGATGCTGGAGGCGGAAAGAAACAAGCGTGAGACCAACCGCCTGCTGGAGCGGATTGAGCAGAACACTGCACGCCACCCACGAAATGACTTGGTGTCAATCAATGACTTTATCAAGCTGTACCCACCAAAGTTTAACCATTCCGTCGAGCCCCTCGACGCGGATGATTGGCTTCGCAGCATCACTCACAAGCTACGTTCTGCCAACGTAGCCGAAGCCGACAAGGTTACCCATGCTGCCTATCATCTCGAAGGCCCCTCTAGCCATTGGTGGGAAAACTATGAAGCTATGCGCCCGGTCGGTCAAATCACTACCTGGGCTGAATTCAGTGAGGCTTTCCGTGAGCATCACATTCCGGAAGGTCTCATGGATCGCAAGAGGGAGGAGTTCTGCAACTTCACCCAAGGAAGGCCGACTGTGGATGCATATAGTCGTGAATTTGGGAACCTGGCACGCTATGCTCCTGAAGAGGTTTCTACTGACGCCAAGAAGCAGGCAAGGTTCCACAAGGGACTTAGCCCTGAGCTTCGCCGCGATCTCCATCTGCACGAGTGCGCATCCTTTCAGAAGTTGGTCAATAAAGCTATCAGTGCTGAGACAGGCCAGATTGATTATGACGCTTCACGCAAGCACTCCTGTGATTTTGGCTCTTCATCCGGCTCTGGAGCTCAGAAGCGCTGGGTGTGGATTCCAAGCACGACACTGCCACCCAGATTCATCCCGAGGCCGTCCTTCGAGGCGCCTCGTCCCAACCAGCAATTCGCACTGCCCAAGCCCTATGGTGGCCCCGCTGCTAATGCTGCTCCACGCCCCACTGTGGTTACATGCTTCAAGTGTGGAGAGCCGGGTCACTATAGTCGAGAGTGTCCCCAGAACAACCCCAATCAAGCTGGAAAGTCCGTTGGCCGTGGTAAGCCGTGGGAAAGACTTTCTACGCCAAGCCGGCCGCCACTGCACGTGGCCATGTCAATTATGTTTCAGCCAAGGAGGCTCATGAGGATCCCAACGTCGTCCTTGGTACGCTCCTTGTTAACTGCCATCCGACATCTATTCTTTTCGATGCTGGAGCATCTCATTCATTCATATCCGAGAATTATGCTCGGCTGCATAACACGACATTCTGTGACATGCCCACTTCCATGGTAATTCAAACTCCGGGTTCCAAATGGCAAACTTCTAGAGTAAGCCATGGGAACGAAATTCTTGTCAATAGACTTGTCTTCCTTGCATCTTTAATAGCTCTCAAGTCCTCTGACATAAACATTATCTTGGGTATGGACTGGATGTCGGCTCATTATGCCAAGATCGATTGTGCCACTAGAACTGTTCAACTTACTCACCCCTCGGGCAAGACAGTTAATGTCTTAACTCGAGTGGCCAATCACCAACTTTACTCCCTAAATGCCAACCCTCTTCCAGACCTTGAGGACGTTCCGGTAGTCCGAGACTTTCCGGATGTCTTTCCAGAAGAACTGCCAGGTGTTCCACCCGACAGGGATGTTGAGTTTGTAATAGACCTTGTTCCAGGAACCGTTCCAATTTCTAGAAGACCCTACAAGATGGCACCCTTAGAACTAGCCGAGCTTAAGAACCAACTCGATGAGTCTTTGAACAAGGGGTTCATCCGTCCTAGTTCCTCTCCTTGGGCTTGCCCCGTCCTCTTCGTCAAGAAGAAGGATGGAGCAGATCGAATGGTCGTAGATTACCGACCCGTCAACTTGGTCACCATCAAGAACAAATACCCGCTTCCCAGGATCAACGACCTGTATGATCAGCTCGCTGGATCCTCAGTCTTCTCCAAGATGGATTTGAGGTTGGGCTACCATCAAATCAAAATCAGAAATGGGGACATTCCCAAAACGGCCTTTGTTACTCGTTATGGCCAATACGAGTACACCGTTATGTCCTTCGGTTTAACCAATGCCCCGGCCACCTTCTCCGGGTTAATGAACTCGGTTTTCATGGAGTACTTGGACAAATTCTTCATAGTATACCTTGATGACATACTCATCTACTCCAAGAATGAAGAGGAACATGCCGAACATCTAAGGCTGGTATTGATGAAACTTCGAGAGCATCGCCTTTATGCCAAATTCTCCAAGTGTGAATTTTGGTTGCCAGAAGAGACCTATCTAGGCCATGTAATCTCTGGTAAGGGTATTGCTGTCAATCCCGAGCGAGTTCAAGCCGTCCTTGATTGGACTCCACCTGAAACGGTCAAGCAAGTTCGGAGTTTCCTTGGCCTAGCGAGCTATTGCCGCCGCTTCGTCGAGAACTTTTCCAAGGTTGCTAAACCTCTAGCTGAACTCCTCAAGAAAGATAAAAGGTTCGAGTGGACTCCACAGTGCGAGTTCAGTTTTCAGGAACTGAAAAGACGCCTGACATCTGCTCCCGTACTGGTACCACCAGATTTCTCCAAGGACTTTATTATCTATTGCGACGCCTCGCGACAAGGACTAGGTTGCATACTCATGCAAGATCGTCAGGTAATTGCCTATGCCTCACGGCAATTACACCCACATGAGGAAAATTATCCTACACATGATCTAGAGCTTGCAGCTGTAGTCCATGCACTTAAAACCTGGTGACATTACCTTCTCGGTAATCGTTGCGAGATCTTCACCGATCACCAAAGTTTGAAATATATCTTCACCCAACCAGATTTGAATCTCAGGCAAAGACGTTGGGTCGAGTTGATCTCAGATTACGACTTAGGAATAACTTATACCCCGGGCAAAGCCAATGTCATGGCTGATGCACTAAGTCGTAAGTCCTATTGTAACAACCTGATGTTACAACAAAGTCAACCACTTCTCCATGAGGAATTTCGTAAGCTAAATCTTCACATTATTCCTCAAGGATTCCTTTCCACCCTGGTGGCGAAACCGCTCAGCGGTATGACAAGGGCATATCCCGGATTAAGGAAAACATCGCTAGCGGAGTTGCTAAATGTTTCTCCATGGATGAGCAAGGTGCTCTCTTCTTCGAGAACCGTCTGGTGGTTCCCAAGAAACAACATCTACGCCAAATGATCCTTAAGGAAGCCCATGAATCCCCTCTCACCATTCATCCCGGTAGTACTAAAATGTATCAAGACCTACGCCAGAGGTTTTGGTGGATTAGGATGAAGAGAGAAATCGCTCAATACATTGCTAATTGCGACGTTTGTTGTCGTGTTAAAGCAGAGCATCAACGGCCTACTGGCACCCTTCAACCTTTGGCTATTCCTGAATGGAAATGGGACAAAATTAGTATGGATTTCATCACTAGGTTTCCCAGGACCAAGAGAGGGAATAATGCCATCTTCGTTGTGATCGACCGACTTTCCAAAGTAGCCCACTTTCTACCTGTTCGTGAGAGTATCACCGCTAGCCAGCTAGCTGACTTATACATCTCCCGAATAGTGTCTCTTCATGGTGTCCCATTGGAAATTAACTCAGACCATGGGAGTCTCTTCACCTCTCAATTTTGGGAAAGTTTCCAAAATGTTATGGGAACTCATCTCTCCTTTAGCACCGCCTTCCATCCTCAATCAAGTGGTCAAGTAGAGCGAGTTAATCAAATTCTAGAAGATATGCTCCGCGCTTCTGTTATCTCGTTCGGAATGAGTTGGGAGAAATGCCTTCCATTTGCGGAGTTTGCTTATAACAATAGTTATCAAGCTAGTTTGGGCAAAGCTCCTTTCGAAGTTCTCTATGGACGAAAATGTCGAACGCCTCTTAACTGGTCAGAAACTGGGGAAAGACAACTCTTTGGCCCGGATATGATTCAGGAAGCAGAAGAGCAGGTTCGCGTTATTTGTGAGAAATTGAAAATAGCCCAATCTCGCCAAAAGAGTCAATATGATCGTAAACATAAGCCTATGACCTTTGAAGTTGACGAGAAGGCTTACCTTCGGGTTACCCCGTTAAAGGGAACCCATCACTTCGGTATCAAAGGCAAATTGGCTCCTCGTTACATTGGACCTTTAGTATTCTTGCCAAACGAGGAGAAGTTGCCTACCAATTGGAACTACCTCCGCATCTTTCCAGAGTTCACGATGTCTTCCACGTTTCGCAACTCAGGCGTTGCTTCGCGGATCCTATCCGTGGAGTGGACCATGAAACGCTTGATAACTAAAGCTACAGAATAATAGAAAAGAAAACAAAAATCAAAAAAGGGGGAAAGAAGCCCACCTGGGCCTTACCTGGCTCGGCCCAGCCGACTGGCCAGCGCCAGTCACCCCCTACCTCGCGCCAGGAGGCAGGGGCGCGTGCTCGCCGCGTGCCGGCCACGCGCCGGCCACCTCCTGCTTCTGCCGACTCCGGGAGGCGCCTAGAGACGCCACGAGACCCCCTCGATCCTCTCCCGTCCTCTCTCACTCTCCCCCTCGTCTCCCTCATCCTCTCCCGCGATGGCCGAGCGCGCCCCTCACCGCCAATCGCCGTAGCCATCGCCAGAGACCTCCCCTCGCCCCTCCGACGAGTCCATAAGCTTCGCCTCGGCTCCCTCGTCCTCCCCACCGAGCCACGCTTCGCCGGAAGCCCTGCAACGCCGCCTTCGCCCTCGTCTTCAACCTCGGGCATCCAAGATCGCCGGCGACCTCACCTCTTCTCCAGCCCGTCCCCGAGCCCGCTGAGACCACCGCTGCACTCCCCGTGAGCCTCGCTCTCGATCCCCACCTTCCCCTTGCTCGTTTGCACCCTGTAGCTCCGATTTCCACCGCGGCCGAAGCTCGCCGACACCGTGCCTCATCGCCGTCGTGGCCAGGGCCACCGTGGCTTGAAGCCAGGCACACCACCGTGATCAGCGCAGCCCCAGGGACCCGTAGCCACCACCAGTTCTTCCTCCTGTGCACCGTAGCCTCGAATCCGACCTCGCCCGAACTCCGGCGACCGCCAAGCTCATCGCCGGCGTCGTTTCCGGCCACCCCGAGCCCAACTACCACCACCAAACGATGCGGCTCGCTCCCCGCATCGCGTAGCACATCTCCGCCACCGTTTTGGTCGCCTGAGGGCGTTTTCCGATGCCCTCCACCGTCTCGGGCCTCGCCGGCGGCTCAACGCCGGCGAGTTGACCCCGTTTGACCCCTGGGTGGGCCCAGGTAGACCCCCCTGAGTCTATGACAGGTGGGGCTGGTCTGTTAACTAAATCAGGATTAGTTTTAATTAAATCTTAATTAATCAGTCACTGACTAGTGGGCCCTGCCCAGTAATTAGGCTAATTAAATGTAGTTAGTGCACTGAGAGGCTGACAGAAGGGCCCCACCAGTCAGGTTTGACCTGGGCTGGTGCCTTTGACCTGCTGACGTCACCCTGACGCATTGCTGACGCAGTAATTGATTTTCTGGCTTTATTCTTATTCAGGAAATTCCAGAAAATAGTTCAAACTTCAAAAATTCATAGAAATTCAACCATAACTCCAGTTGAGATAAAGTATATATGAAAAATTATCAGAAAAATTCAATCTATCCATCTGTAATGGTTTCATGCATGACAAAACAAGTTTACCTTGCTGTTTAAGCAGAATAAGGAAATGCCCTATAAATGCCATATTTAACGAGCTAATATTTGAATCTTGGATTCAAATGAGTTCATCCCTTTCTGTTTTAGCTTGCATTAGGCCAAAACACATTCATATTGCCATGTCATAGCATGCATCATATTGTTGCATATCGTCATGTGTTGATTGTGCTCGGTTGTGTTCTTCGTGGTAGGTTCTGCCTCCGAGGATATTCACGAGTATCCAACTGAAGGGCAGTATCCCACTACCACTCCATCAGGCAAGCAACCATTGATCATTCCGATACAAACCCATGTTCTCGCCTCTGCTCTTGTTTACTGCATTAAGACAACGCGATTCAAACTACTGTGTGCGACGGTAGTTGAACCCTTATCCTCTTCATGACCTGTCATTGCCACAGTAACTAGTTGAAACCCACTAGCATGTGTAGGAGTTGATTGAGCCATGTTTTGTGATTCCTACATTGCTATGCCTGCTATGCTTAGAGTTGTGTCAGGTTTGGTTCATCTGGGTGATGGGCTAGAGTTAAATGCTTATGTTGGTAATATGAGGGATGTGTTGAACATGATTTGGTAAAGGTATCGATGAGAGGCCATGTAGGAGTACATGGTGGATTGTTTCATTGAGGCCGTCCCTAAGAACTGAGATCTGTATGTGTGATTTAAGATTCAGCTACTATCGTGCATTGGGACCCTAAATTGACCCTCTCGGCTTCTTAGCCACCCTAGTACTCTGTCCAGGAGTTGCAATTAGTTTCTGGTGTTTGTAGGATATGTGTTGGCGGCCGTGCGTAGCGCTGACCCTAGGGGTGGGCTATGTTGCGGTAGATACACCGTGGCACGGTGTACCGAGTCACCTGTTTGGTGTCTCGGGAACCCTGTTCACATCGTTCGGGGCTGTAAGTGGAAACCTCGGCCGGACTCCCTGCGGATGGAACCTGGATAGGCGATAAACCTGGACTAGAGACTTAGGTGTTTAGGTAGGCCATGGCCGACACCCTCGCTGGGCTTCCGCTTGAAGGTTGCCGAGTACATGTCGTGTAGACGGCGGTAAGCGGTGAAAGCGTGTATGACGAAGTACACCCCTACAGGGTATAAAACTATTCGAATAGCCGCGTCCATGGTAAAGGACTACTTGGTTTCCTATACAGTTCATAGACAAGTTAATGGATACTACTAAAAGACTCAAGATGAGTGTGAGTACCGAGGATGGCCCTCTCGCAGGATAACGAGGGAGGATCCCCGGTGGAGTATTGTGTTGGTGAGTAGTGGACTCGTGTGCAAAAACTATTTTACTAGAGAGGTTCCGTAGGATAGCTTAGCCAAGAGTCAAAGCTGGCTTGCTGCATAACCCCACCACCTTCCTGAGAATGAGCATGTATAGTAGGTTCTGATGTAAGACTTGCTGAGTACCTTTGTACTCATGTTTGCTTATTTATTGTTTTCAGACGACAACACTGCCCCCTCTGATGGATTTTATGTAGACCTTGACGTCGACGAGTGACTAGCCACCCAGGTGGTGATCCCAGCCATGGAGGGCCCTATGTAGATAGACAGGCTTTGAGAAGCCTTCCTTCTTTTTAGAGTCTGTACTCAGACTAGTTGCTTCCGCATGTGCCTGTATGATTGTATGACTTGAGTGTCGGGTCAAGTGGCCCCTATCTGTATGAACATGTTATGTATGGCTCCCTGGAGCCTTTAAATAAAGTACTTGAGTTGTAGAGTTTTGTTGTGATGCCATGTTGTATGTACTCATATCGGGCATCTTGTGTGTATGATTGAAATGCTTGGTATGAGTGGGATCCGACAATCTAGTTGTTTATCCTTCGCAACCTTTCTTATGGGGAAATGTAGTCTAGTGTTCCTCGAGCCATAGTAGTCTGCTACATCCCGGTTCACCGGAGTCCTGCTAGCCCAGCACTACTGTTTAGGACACTTGACTGGCCGGCATGTGTTTCACTTCGTCCCTATGTTTGTCCCTTTGGGGAAATGTCACGCGGTGACTTCCGGAGTCCTGCCTAGCCTGCTACAGCTCGGAACCCCCGGAGTCCTGTTAGCCCAGTACTACAGCTCGAAATCACTCGTTGGTGACCGACATGTTCGATGTGATTCATGTATGCCTGTCTCCATAGGTCTGTGCCGCTTTGGGTTCACGACTAGCCATGTCGGCCCGGGTTCTGGGTCATATGGATGCTAGCGACATTGTCATATACGTGAGCCGAAAGGCGCAAACGGTCCCGGGCCATGGTAAGGCGACACCGTGGGATACCGTGCGTGAGGCCGCAAAGTGATATGAGGTGTTACCGGCTAGATCGATGTGGCTTGGAATCGGGGTCCTGACAGGTCCACCTGGGCAGACATGGGCCCTGTGGGGCCTGCCTCCTGAGGGGCTGAGCCTGACGACGTCTTCTTCTTCTTGGGGGTGGTCTTAGGAAGCCTCTTGCTTCCGCGATCTGGGTCTTCTAGCGACGCGGCCTGATAGGCTCGCTCCAGGGAGCACACTGCATCCTTCTCTTCACAAGGCACTGTGTTGACACCACCACTTCCTGGCATCTTGAGGACGTTGTAGCCGTGGTGAGTCACGGCCATGAACTTGGCCAGCGCTGGGTACCCGAGGATGGCGTTGTACGGCAGGCGTATGTGGGCGACGTCGATGTCGATGAGCTCGGTGCGGTAGTTGCTGCGGGCCCCAAAGGTGACAGGGAGGCGGACCTGCCCGATCGGGACTGTGGAACCGTCGGTGATTCCAGAGAAAGGCTTGGTTGGCTGAAGCTGGTCATAGGGTACTTGGAGATTGTTGAATGTTTCCATGGACATGACGTTGAGTCTTGCCCCTCCATCGATGAGGGTCTTGGTGACTAGCACGTTGCTGATGACTGGGGAGCAAAGCATCGGGAGGACTCCTGCCGTGGCCGCGCACTTGAGCTGTTCTGCTGAGCTGAACGTGATGGCGCACGCCGACCACCTGAGGGGGCGTGTTGCTTCGAGCTTGGGGAGAAATGCATTCACTTCGCGGGCAAACTGCTTGAAGATACATTGAGAGGCTGGGGCTTGAGCTCCGCCCAGGATGCAGGCGATTGCGCGCGGCTCTTGGAAGCCCCCAGCCCCCTCGTCTTGATGGCGGTCTTCGTTCCTCCTTGGCTGAGGCGGCAGCGGAGGTAGGCCTGCGTTGCCATGAGGGCGATCCTCATGAGGCTGATCCTTCCAGTCTCCCTCGCGAGGCAGGTCCCGCCAGCGGTCCTCGCGAGGTTGGTCTCACCACCCCTAGCGCGGGCCGTGATCTTCCCAGCGTCCTGGGTTTCTTCCTCCTCCTCGGTCGTAGCCCCGGTCAGCACGGTTAGGGCGACGGCCGATCCTTCCTTCTCGCACGGCGCGGAGTTCTTGGCATTCGTTGGTGTTGTGGGTGTGGAGGTCGTGGTACACACAGTACCGGCTGCCCTTGGAGGATTCGGGCAGATCCTTGCCCCGCTTGGTGTCTAGTTCTGCGGCGAGTACGGCAGCCCCCTTGCGCTTCACGTCCTTGGCCTTGGGCTTCTTCTCTTCTGGGTCCGCGGCAGGCAGCTCGAGGAGGGAGAGACGTCCCTCCTCAGCCCTGGCGCACTTGGTCGCCAAGTTGAACAGCTCCAAGGAGGTGCAGAGGTCTTCGTGCATCACCAGCTCCTCCTTCATCTTGACGTCGCGCACGCCATCGGAGAAGGCCGAGATGATGGCTTCCTCGGACACCTTGGGGATCTTGAGGCGCGCGCTATTGAAGCGCTGGATGTACTTTTGCAGGGTCTCTCCGGGTTGTTGCTTGATGCGGCGCATGTCGCTCACGGCGGGTGGCCGGTCGCGAGTACCTTGGAAGTTGGCGATGAAGTGGGTGCGCATCTGGTCCTAGGAGGAGATCGTGCCTGGAGCCAGATTCAGGAGCCAAGTTCGAGCTCCTTCCTTGAGCGCCATGGGGAACCAGTTCGCCATGACCTTTTCATCCCCGCTGGCGGCCCCAATGCCCAGCTCATAGAGGTGGAGGAACTCTGCGGGATCAGTTGTGCCGTCGTAGCGAGGAGGCAGGTCTGGCTTGAACTTGCCGGGCCACGCGACGCTGCACAGCTCAGTGGTGTAGGCACGGCAGGCTGCGGTGGCCATGAAAGGTTTCGGCTGATGGAGAGCTTGGTCTTGAGGGTCCCCATGCGCTGCAGCTAGGAGCAGAGCGGGGTTTTGGCACGCCGGAGCTGGAGCAGGGCCGCGGCGTGCCGGAGTAGGGAGCGCCCTGGCAGCTCCTTGCGGGCGAGGGACCTCTTGGCAGCTCCGTTCTTGTTGCGCTGGCGCCTGACGGAGCGGGTTCCGCCCAGGGGCCAAGCGCCTTGGAGCCATGGCATATTCTTGGAGAGGAGGCGGCTGGTGCGCCTCTGGAGCTTCGTTGCCCGCGCGGGGCGGGGTGTGGCGCACAGGAACGGACAGCGCGGAAGAGCCCCCTGCGGCGCGGACAAGCTTGGCGACGCGGTCAAGCCACTCTTCGTAGACGTCGTTGACGGGGCGGTAGCGCAGGAGCTCGTTTGCCGCGAGGAGCGCAGCTCGGGCCTCCAAGGGTGCGCGGAGCGCGCGGGATGAAGAACCGGCTGGTGCGAGTGATGGTGTAGCGGTGCGGCCGTCTTGGCGCACGGACAGATGCTGAGACGACGCTTGCTGCTCGCCCCCCGCCGGGCCGGTGGCGGCGTTAACAGCGGGCGACGGGGAATGACGAGGACGCCCACCGATGGGGGCCGTCTGGGCGACGCGAGAAGCGATGGCGGCCCGGCGCTCGGCGCGGGCCCGACGAGCGTCGGACATGGATGCGACGGTCGGAGGAGAACGGAGTGGTGGAAGATAGATTCCAGTGCACCCCTACCTGGCGCGCCAAATGTCGGATTCACGGGTTCTGGCAGACCCTTAAGGTTCGAACACTGGGGTGCGCGCGGAAATCACGCCTTCTACCTCCCCGTCTCGCAAAGATCTAAACTACTAAAAGAACTGCACAAGGGACACAAGATTTATACTGGTTCGGGCCACCGTTGTGGTGTAATACCCTACTCCAGTGTGTGGTGGGTGGATATCCTCTTGGGGCTGATGATGATGAACGATACAAGGAAGAACAGCCTCGCGAGGGTCTGTTCTTGGCTAGGGGGATGAACTGCTAGGAGGAGTTCGGTCACCCTTCTCTCTCTCTCTCTCTCTCCTTTCTTTTGATCCCCCTTCCGATGTGGGTGGCTGATCCTATTTATAGAGGCCCTGGTCCTATTCCCAAATATTGAGCGGGAAGGGCGCCAACAACTGGCCAATTCGAAGGGGAACATCTAGTACACTTATCCTGACTAAAGTTGGTCTTCGCCTGCGAAAGACCCTGCGGTGACGCCGTGCTGGGCTCCATGGTGACCTCCGTCTCGTAGTCCGCTTGGTCCTGGTCTCGTTGCACCGAAATGGCAACCTTTGCCTGATGCCTCGGTACTCCGCGGCTGCGCTTGCCCCCTTTGCACCAAAGAGGAAAGAAGGACGCTGCGCGCGCTGGCGCCCGCCTGGCACCCTCGATCGTCATGGCTTGCGTCATGGGCACCACGCGAGGTACCCCGCCTTGATTCCTCCGCCTCCTCGCGAGCCAGCCTGAGGAGGCTGCGCCTGGGGATGCGCCGTGTCGTGTTGATGAAGATGGGCCATGCTGGGCCTCCTTTGAGCCACGCCACAGGCCGCAGGCAGGCAAGTCTGGGGACCCTCGTTCCCAGAACGCCGACAGGAACCGTTGAAGGTTCCGGTGCGGTGTCCGGCTCAAGGCCGGACTTGGAGCCCATGGGGGTTCTATCCCCTTTACACCTGGAGTCCGGGAGGTTGCCTTGCGGCGCCTCCAGGACCACCTCCTCCTAGCTTGGAACCTGTTGGGACGCCACCGCAGCGTCGTTCGTAGGATGGGGGGAGGTAGCCGTCGGAAGTGAATTCACATCTGACGAATCTAGGGAACCGCTCGACGACACGTCAAGCCAGTCTTTGGGTGGACTGCATAAACATGTTCGACGTAAGGAAAAGTTGTGCAATGGGGGAATACTATGAATCACTCTGGTATCCGGATACTTACGATCTCGCCAGGGGCTTGGCCCTGTGCGGCCACTCCTCTTCGCCGTCGTCGGTGTTGGTGGAGTAGTCCGGAGGAGGGGTATTCCCCTTCTTGGACCCTTCGGCCTCCCCAGTTGGGGTGACCTTCCTTTTCTTTCCTCCCCCCGCTGGAGGGGGAGAGGTCTCTTCTTCCTCCTCCTCGTCTTCATGGGAGGAGTGCGTATTGGAGTCGTCGGATGATGAATCCGACACCTCCTGGCGCCGGGCACTCTTTTGAGTCCCCGTGGCCTTCTTCTTGGCCTTCTTCTCTGGCACCACATAGGGTGTCGGCATCAGCAGCTTTGCCAAACGAGCATCCACTGGGCCTTCGGGCAAAGGAGCCAGACAGTTGATCTGTCCGGATGTCTCCTGCCAATCCTGTCAAAGGGAGCTTAGATCCCGCATGGAGTCAAACTATGAAAAACTAATACCCTGTAAAAGGTAAAAACAGCTTACCGCACGAGCGTGACGCTGCATGCTGCATCCGCGATCCTTGGTAGCGGATGCGGGGGCCTTGGCGCCCTTGAAAAGCACCTTCCAGGCATCTTCGTACGTCGTGTCGAAGAGCCTGCTCAGAGTTTGGTGCCGCGCCGGGTCGAACTCCCACAGGTTGAAAGCTCGTTGTTGACACGGGAGGATCCGGCGGATGGGCATAACCTGTACTACGTTGACAAGTTTAAACTTCTTGTCCACCAGGGTTTGGACGCATGTTTGGAGTCCGGTCAGCTCTCCTTTTTACCCCACGACAGGCCCGTCTCTTGCCAGGAGGTGAGCCGCGTAGGGGGTCCGGATCGGAACTTGGGGGCTGCGACCCATTCAGGGTCGCGCGGCTCGGGGATGTAAAACCACCCTGATTGCCACCCCTTTAGGGACTCCATGAAGGAGCCCTCGAGCCATAGGACGTTGCGCATCTTGCCCACCATGGCGCCTCCGCACTCCGCCTGGGTGCCGCGCACCACCTTCGGCTTGACATTGAAAGTCTTGAGCCATAGGCCGAAATGGGGGCGGATGCAAAAGAAAGCCTCGCACACGACGATAAACGCCGAGATGTTGAGGACAAAGCTCGGGGCCAGATCGTGGAAATCCAGGCCATAGTAGAACATGAGCCCCCGGGCAAATGGGTGGAGAGGGAACCCAGTCCGCGAAGGAAATGGGGGAGGAACACCACCCTCTCATGGGGCCTAGGGGTGGGGATGAGCTGCCCCTCTTCGGGAAGCCGGTGCGCAATGTCGTTAGACAGGTATCCGGACATGGCTGGAGAAGGTTGAGGTGGGGTGTGCGAACTTGGGCGCTGGAGCTCGAGTGTGCGGAAATGGATAGGCAAAGGAGGAAGAAGGCGTGGATGAAAAGGTGGATCCTTATCCCCTTATATGGGTGGACGCGACTATGCGTCCCCACCAGCCTGGTAAAACTCGCTTATCTCCCAAGCGCCGTAATCAATGGCGCGGTTGGGTTACCCACGCCCGTATTGATGAGAATCCCGGAATAAGGGGACACGATCTCTGCTTTGACAAGACATGCCAAGGAAACCACATCGCTAAACGCGCTGAGGTGGGACAGTAAAACGATTCGAATAAAGACTTGGCCGTGGTGTGATGTCACGCTACGGAATACGTCAGCAGATTAGATTTGTGTAAATATTATTCTCTCTATGGTAGTATGTGGAAACTTATTTTGCAGAGCCGGACACTACCTTTGTGTTCAAAATCTTCTATGAAGTACTTGGAGGAGGAACCCGCCTTGCAATGCCGAAGACAATCTGTGCGTCGGACTCGTCGTCATTGAAGCCTGGTTCAGGGGTAATGAGGGAGTCCTGGATTAGGGGGTGTCCGGATAGCCGGACTATACCTTCGGCCGGACTCCTGGACTATGAAGATACAAGATTGAAGACTTCGTCCCGTGTCCGGAAGGGACTTTTCTTGGCGTGGAAGGTGTCAGTGTACTAAAGTAGGGGTACCTTAGTGTCCCGAACTTGTGCACGGGCAGTCACAGCGTCCCACGGCAAGGCTTGCCGGGCGACCGCCAAGATCCTCCGTGGTTCCTTTGGAGCCATTCGAGAACAAAGTATCCAAGGCCCCGGCAAGAGGAGCTTGCCAGGAAGGAGACAAGACCCCGGCAAGAGGAGCTTGCCGGGGAGGCCAATCAAGACATATCAAGGAACTCGCCGCAGCACACCACGTGTCCCGGCAAGACCCAGTGAGCGACAAGCTCCTGGACGCGGCAAGATAATAACCGTGGCAAGGCACTTGCCGCGACAAGCTTCCGTCTTGTACCTGCGCTCCAGCACATCCGCCAACATGTCGCTCTGGGGCCCTTCCAGGCGTACGTGGCGGAAGGCTATGCAGCCAGAGGTACACGGTGGCAAGCGGCGCTGACAAGATAGCCATCGTGGCAAGCAATGGCATCCTTAGCGGTCCCTTTCTGCACCATCTAGGTGACACAGACAGGCATTTAATGCCTTTGTCACCTGCCATCAGGGTTAGGTATGATACAACTGTAGTAAGCGGTGGCGCCAACCACCACCTCTTTTACCTTTTTACCCTCATCTCTGTTGCCACCTATCGGTGACCCCTTTGACATATAAAAGGAGGCCCACGCGCAACAGGGGGGGGGGGGGCGATCATTCTCATGCTCGGTCTGGCTAGCCATCCAAGTGTACTATAGCATTCATCGCTCCCGAGCAAGAACACAATACAAATCAAAGCAGGAGCAGGGTTTTACGCATCTGTGCGGCCCGAACCTGGGTAAACTGATCGCGTCGCTCGTGCGTTCGCCTCGATCTGCTCTTCGTGCACTCTCCGCCCCCTTGCCGAACCGAAAGGGACCTCGGTCCGCCGTGGTCCCATAGGTGTCCGTGGGATCAACACCCCCGACATCTTTGGCGCGCCAGGTAGGGGGTGCGTCGAGGCTGTGTGAACCTGATCCGACGTTCGCATGAGCCAAATCTTCGTCATCTTCATCAACATGCCACCGAAGAAGAAGATTTCGGAGGCAGCTGCTCCGTCTGCGCCGAGCCCACCATCGCCGGAGCGAACGGCTGGTGGAATGGGCGCCAGCGGAAGAACGGGCGCCAACGAGGAGGCTCATGGTACTGCCAGGTCCAAGGACAAGACTGCGCTGCACATCGGCGGCGCGGTCGGCTCCCACAACGACCGAGTGCATTCCAAGACCTCGGTGTCCGTACACGCACCGCGCCCATCTCAGGAGGCGCGGGACCAGCAGCATCATGGTACTCACGGTACCAGACGTTTGCTGGCCCAAGATCAAGCTGGCGGATCCCGGAGCGCTCAAGACCAGCATGCGCGCCAACATGCTGGCGTGAGCGTGGCATGATCGCTTGGACGAGATATTGCTCCTTCTAACGTAGTTAGAAGTCCGAGCATATCCCGTTCCTCGCACCGTTCGCCGCCGCCGCCTGCCACTCCGGCAGAAGCTTTAGCACGAGCTCAACTGCTCCTAGATTACCCTCCAACGCCAGAGAAGATCGATGACTGGAGGGCCACTATCCAGAGCCTCATCGGCTTCGCCAACGGCGACGACCCGCGGCAGCCGAGCGCATCACAGCCGCGGCAAGTCAGTCAGGCGCGAGCCTGTGGCGACAAGACCGGGGAGGGTGCAACCACTGTGCACTCTCCGCCTAGAAGGCCAAGATCGCCGACTCGCCGGATCCACCACGATAGCGACTCCACCGAGTCATCAGATCCGCGAGCTCGTCGCGATCAACGCCAAGTTCTTCATGAACGACAACAAGAAGACGCTCGAACACGCATCGAGCGCCGAAGAGAAGCGCGGCGTCAATCAGACCTGCGCGTTGGGCCTTCTGTTGACATGCATGCGCCCGGAGAACCAAGCGACTTGTCGTACGTGGTAGGTTGTCCTGCGTTTACCCGTGAGCTGCGGCAAGTCCAATGGCCCAGCCAGAAGCATTTCAAGCCAGACGTAGCAGAGAAGTACGATGGCAAGTCGCACCCGTCAGAGTTCCTCAGCATCTACACCGTTGCGGTGCAAGCTGCTGGGGGGCGAGATGACAAGGTCCTTGCCAACTACTTCCCGCTTGTGCTCAAGCCCGAAGTCAGGTCCTGGCTCATGCACTTGCCGGACAACTCCATATCCTCTTGGGCGGACTTGTGCCATCAGTTTGTCGGCGCCTTTATGGGCGGCCACAAACCACATGGCCAAGAGAGTGACCTCCACCTGCTTGCCCAGAAGGAAGGAGAGCCCCTGCGCAAGTATATCCAGAGATTCAGCTGTGTACAACGCAACATCCCAGACATCCACCCTGCCGCGGTTATCAGCGCGTTCCATCAGAATGTGCGTAATCGCAGGATGCGGGAGGAGATGGCGATGAGCAGGATCAGAGACGTCAGCGAGCTGTACGCCCTGGCCGACAAGTGTGCACGCACTGAAGAAGGAAGGAAACTCCCCGGAGAGAATACTGGAGCAGGGGGATCTGACAGCGAAGATGCCGCCCCGGCAAAGAAAAACCGGAGGCGCAACAGGAAGAAGAAGGGCAAGGAGGTACTAGTCGTTGAGCAGTCCGGCAACGACGGTGGCGCCAAGCAAGCCAAAGTTGGCAGCTCCGGCAAGGAGGTTGCCGCATGCACCAACTGCCAAGCTGTGGCGGCCGCCGACAAGCAGGACGGCTCCAACAAGCAGTACTGCAAGATCCACCGCACCAAGGGCCATGACCTCTAGAGCTGCAAGAAGGTCGAGTAGCTTGTCCAGCAACAAAAGGCTGAGTATGAGCGGCACGACATGGAGAGGGCCCAAGGAGGCGATGGAGAAGCCGGCAAGAAGCGCGCTGGCCGGGGAGGACGCCGCAGCAAGGCCAAGCAGCGGCAAGGAGATAGACCTCCCCACGGCCGCGACAACGATGAAGACGACGACGAAGACGAAGACATGGATGATGTTGAGAATAGTGAGCAGGAGTTTCAAAAAGCTACGGAAGTCTTGTGTGTTGATGGCGGTGCTTCTCTGCATACTTCCCACTGCCAACTCAAACAGTGGCTGCGGGAAGTTAATGCGGCAGAACCACCTGTCGAATCGTGCAAGCTTCTGAAATGGTCCAGCACGCCTATCATCTTTGACATTGAGGACCACCCTGATCGCACAACTGCGGTCGGGTGCTTGCCGTTGTTGGTGTCGCCAACTATCCGCAACCTCAAAGTCACTAAGATGCTAGTTGACGGCGGGGCCGTCTTAAATCTGATCTCCTCCGCTATGCTCCAGAAACTCCAGATCCCTGACAGCGAACTCGAAGAGACCGGCACGTTCCAAGGAATTAACCCGGGAAGGAGCAAGCCGAAAGGGAAGGTCACGTTGCCGGTGACATTTGGCAGCGAGCTGAACTTCAGAACGGAGAGGGTCACTTTTGACGTTGCCGATTTCCCATTGCCTTACAATGGGATACTTGGCCGTCCAACACTCGCCAAGTTCATGGCAGCCTCTCACTATGCATACAACATGCTCAAGATGCCAGGCCCGATAAGCGCCATGTCTGTCCCTGGCGACAAGAACGACGCTCTTATCTATGCCGACAAGATCTACCGGGAAGCAACAGCCGCGATAGATCGTAGCACACTTGCCGCTGAAGCTCCTGAGGGGAAGAAGAAGACCAAGCCCGGCAAGAGCTCTAATGCCCACTCCAGCAAGCGCACCTCCTCGGAGTGCTGCGCTGCCGTCGAGGAGGCACCATCGAGCTCCACCGGCAAGTGTAAGAAGGCAATGGCAGCTCCACCACATACCAAGAAGGTGTGCGCCAAGGAGGACGGCACTGGTGGTACCTTCACCATCAGTGCCACGCTTGACCCTAAATAGGAAAGCGTGCTCGTTGCTTTCCTGCGGGCGAATGTCGACGTGTTTGCATGGCAGCCGTTTGACATCCCCGGTGTTCCCAGGAAAGTAATTGAGCACAACCTTGCCGTTTGTCCTCATGCGCGGCCCGTCAAGCAGAAGGTCCGGAAACAAGCAGTGGAGCGCCAAGAGTTCATAGCATAAGAAATCAAGAAATTGGAAGCAGCAGGCCTTGTCAGAGGAGTGCTCCATCGCACGTGGTTAGCCAATCCTGTTGTAGTGCGCAAGGCAAATGGAAAATGGAGGCTTTGTATTGACTTTACTAATGTTAATAAAGCTTGTCCCAAAGACCCATTTCCCTTGCCGTGCATTGACCAGATTGTTGACTCCACAGCCGGATGTGATTTGCTTTCATTTCTTGACGCATATTCAGGATACCATCAGATCTTCATGGCAGAAGAGGATGAGGAGAAAACAGCATTCATTACTCCATGTGGCACATACTATTTCATACGGATGCCTTTCAGATTAAAGAATGCTGGTTCAACATTTGCAAGAGTAGTCCATGTCGCCTTGAAACCACAGATACACAGAAATGTAGAAGCCTACATGGATGACATAGTGGTCAAGAGCAAAGACATGGCAACCTTAATTCAAGATTTAGACGAGACCTTTGCAAATCTGCGCAAGATCAACCTCAAGCTCAACCCCGAGAAGTGTGTGTTTGGAGTCCCTTCCGGCAAGCTTCTCGGGTTCTTTATGTCTCAGCGGGGGATTGAAGCCAATCCCGACAAGATCAAGGCCATTGAGCATATCGAAGCACCAAAGCGGGTCACGGATGTACGGAAGCTTGCCGGTTGCGTGGCTGCTCTCAGCAGGTTTATTTCTCGGTCTGCTGAGCGCGCCCTGCCGTTTTTCAAAATTTTGAAAAAGGCAGGTCCAATGAAATGGACTCCGGAAGCGAAGGCTGCGCTGCAGGACTTGAAGAGATACCTGTCCTCCACTCCAACACTTGTCGCACCTAAACCGCAAGAGAAGTTGCTGCTGTATATAGCGGCAACCAATCAAGTGGTTAGTGCTGCGTTAGTAGCGGAGAGGGAGGCAGATGACGAGCCAGCAACCGCGGCAAGCACATCCAGCGACAAGCAGGGGGCTTCCCCGACAAGCTCTGGTCCCGACAATCATGGATCTGCGCAGATGCAAGAAAAGGTGCAAAAGAGAATGGTGCAGCGCCCAGTTTACTTTGTTAGTTCCCTTTTGCAGGGGGCTATGTCAAGGTACTCTGGTGTGCAGAAGTTGCTTTTCGGCCTTCTCATGGCCTCAAGAAAGCTGCGCCATTACTTCCAAGCACATGAGATCACAGTTGCCACTCGCTTTCCGCTAAAGAGGATATTGCAAAATCCAGAAGCAACAGGCAGGATTGTCGAATGGGCACTGGAACTAGCGAGCTTTGGCCTCAAATTTGAGAGTACATCAACGATCCAAAGCAGAGCATTGGCAGAGTTCATAGCAGAGTGGACGCCAACTCCAGATGAAGAAATTCCAGAGACGAGCATCCCTGTCAAGGAAACAAGCAAAGAGTGGCTCATGTACTTTGACGGTGCCTTCTCGCTGTAAGGCGCCGGTGCTGGCGTGCTGCTTGTCGCACCCACCGGAGAGCACCTCAAGTACATAGTCCAGATGCACTTTCCCAAGGAGGAAGCGACAAACAATACTGTAGAGTATGAAGGCTTGCTTGCCGGACTTAGGATCGTGGCAGAACTTGGAATTAAGAAGCTTATTGTCAGGGGTGACTCGCAGCTTGTCGTCCGCCAAGTGAACAAGAATTATCAGAGTCCATTAATGGAAGCTTACGTCGACGAAGTGAGAAAGCTAGAAGAGCACTTTGACGGCCTGCAGATGGAGCATGTCCCCAGAGCTCAGAATGACATTGCCGATGGCCTGTCAAAGTGCGCTGCACTTAAATTACCTGTGGAACCAGGGATTTTTGTGCTCAAGCTGACTCAGTCATCCATAACACCACCAACTGGATAGAGCAAGAAGAGGAAGTTGATTTCTGGCGACTATTTTCTGGCAGAGGTTCCCGAAGCCACCGCCAAAAAGGTCCCCAAGATCAACACCAAGAATGCTGAGGAGCAGTCTGCTCCGGCAAGCCCCAGGGTTTGTTCCATTGAAGCAGACACTCCCGACAAGTTTTGCTCCGGCAAGCTTGCCAGGGAACGTCAAACTCCGACAGAGCCGCAGGCTCTTGCCATGGAAGCAGATGTTCCGCAGCAGCAGAATTTCCTTTAGTCCTTGTTGTCGAGCCACAGGCTCCAACATGGGCGTAGCAGATTGTCCGTTTCCTTCAGACAGGAGAACTTCCCGAAGAGCAAGAAGAAGCAGAAAGAGTAGCCCGGCAGTCTAGTATGTACCAGTTTGTCGATAACACACTGTGCAGAAGAAGACTCAACGGTGTGAAATTGAAGTGTATTCCCCGGGAAGATGGACAGAAGCTGTTGGCAGAGATACACGGAGGCATATGTGGTCACCACATTGGCGCAAGAGCCCTTGTCGGAAAAGCATTTCGGCAAGGTTTCTTGTGGCCGACAACCCTCCAGGATGCAACTGCACAAGTAACCAAGTGTGAAGCGTGCAAGTTCCATTCCAAGCAGATACACCAGCTAGCTCAAGCTCTCCAAACGATCCCTTTATCTTGGCCATTTTCGGTCTGGGGGCTCGATATCCTCGGCCCCTTTCCCTGAACTGTCGGGGGCTTTGAGTACTTGTACGTTGCAATCGACAAGTTCACAAAGTGGCCGGAAGTGGAACCAGTGAGGAAGGTGATAGCACAGGCAGCAGTCAAGTTCTTCAGGTTGATTGTTTGCCGTTTCGGGATTCCTAACATGATAATCACCGACAACAGTACGCAATTTACGAGCCGCACCTTCATGCAATACGTCCAAGATCTTGGCGCCAAGGTCTGCTTCGCTTCTGTTGCTCACCCGAGAAGCAACGGTCAAGCAGAGAGGGCAAATGCTGAAGTGCTGCATGGGCTCAAGACCAGAACTTTCGACAGGCTGCACAAGTGCGGAAGAAACTGGATCGAGGAGCTGCCGGTGGTTCTTTGGTCGATCAGGATGACGCCAAATCGAGCCACTGGCCAGACACCCTTCGCTCTAGTCTATGGAGCGGAGGCAGTTCTCCCCACGGAACTCGTATACAGGTCGCCTCGAGTGCTCGCTTATGACGAGCTTGAGCAAGAGCAGCTGCGACAAGACGATGCGCTGCTCCTTGAGGAAGACCGTCTTCAGGCTGCTGTGCGAGCCGCTCGCTACCAGCAAGCTTTGCACCGCTACCATAGCCGCAAAGTTAATGCCAGAAGTCTCGAGGAAGGCGACCTTGTTCTTCGGCGCGTTCAGTCCGCCAAGAATTCAAACAAGTTGACGCCGAAGTGGGAAGGCCCTTACCGGGTGAAACGAGTCACCAGGCCTGGCCCTGTCCTCCTGGAGACCGAAGATGGCATCCCAGTGAGCAACTCCTGGAATATTGAGCATCTTCGCAAATTTTACCCGTAGGGCGCGGTTGTCGGAACTCGTTCCGGCAACCACCTTTTGTGCAAGTCTTGCCGCTGTTGCATGTAATCCTTTGTACAAAGCCAGGCGCAGATCCCGTGCATAAATATCATGTGCTCAGCACACCTTGTCAGTTTCATGCTTTTTATTATTTGCATTTGCTATCTGACACTTTGTGCAGCACTTACACCCGGTGAGCAACAACGAGCTCTAAGGTTCCATAGATTTTTCTCTCTCAAGGAAAAGAAGGCTCCCTCGCGCACAAGTTTGCCGGGGGGGAGGGAGGAGATACAGTATGGACCAGGCGTCGTTCAAGAAGGTTTCGCCTTGCCGGGCAGCAAACAACAGAAAAGATAAGTTTGCCAAAGTTTGAGCAATCAGATTCTTAAATTTATAGAGTTATCTTCCTTGAACGACCGTCCCTTGTATGGAAAACCAGTGCGCAGAGGAACCAACTCGTAGCTAGTTGCGCCCTTACTGTTGTTTCGAGTCCGCTCAACAACTGAAGTGAGCTGCGACTAGCTCTGCGACAAGGTTTCTTTCCGGCCGCGGCACCGCCTGCAGGCTGCTGATGTTCCGCACTCAGCGCTCGCGGCAAAGGTGCCCGCGCCGGCAAGTTCCCTAAAAAGCGTAGGGTAAAAACATACAAGGGAATGAATCAAGTAAAGGAAATAGCATAGCCATTACTAACCAAGATAGAGTATATTACAAAATAACTTGTCGCAGCTCTAACAGACTGTTTTTCATAACATGATTGATAGCGACAAGGAAAGAAGAAGATGGATGGCCTAGTCTACGCGGTCGCCTTCGACCCTCCTAATTCCGCTCACCCTGTCCACGATAGGTGCGACAAGGGCCTTGAGCTCCTCCAGGTCAGCATCTGGCGGCAAGCTTCGGAGGACGTTGGTGAGGTGGAGACCTGGGTTGCGGAAGGCCACCTTCATCAACACCTACTGCAGAGCTCCCGCGCAAATCTTGCGCGACTCGTCGGCAAGCTGCTTTGGGATCTGCTCCTAGAGTCGCTGGAGCGCTATCGCCACGCCCTTGAAGAACAGAGTCAGCTTGGCGCTGGGTTGGAGATTCTCGTCGGAGGAGTACCTGAGATCCACCATCCCCAATTGCACCAGCTCCTTGTCGACGTCCGCGGCGACGTTCACCAGACCCTCCGTCCAGTGCTCCACGTTCTCCGACAAAGTCTTCTAGGCGGCAGCAGCGCTTGCCAACAGCACCTTGCCGGCCTCGACTTCCTCCTTCAAGGCCGCCTCCTGCTCCTTAGCGCCGTCCAGAGATTGCGTCAGAGCCGCCAGCTTCACTTCAAGATCAGCGTTGGACTTCTTGGCGACGTCGAGCTCCTTGTCCTTCTCGGCAAGATGGGCCTGCAACTCCGAATAACTGTTGGCGTCCCTCTCCCGCTCGAGCTTGAGCGCGGCGAGCTCGTCGCCATTCGCCTTAAGGCTCGCCTCTAGCTGCGCCACCTTCTGCTCCAGCTCGTTCTTGGCGGCCTCGGCAGCAGCGGCGGCGTCTTCAGCTTGTTTAAGGGCTCCGCCGACTGCCCGCTCGCGCGCGGCAAGTTCCTCCTCATGGCTGTCGAGGTTGACCTTCCGCTGCGCCAAGTCACCCTCTTGCGAAGACAACTTCTCCGCGGCAAGCCTTTGGCGCTCTTCGACGTCGGCCTTCTCGAGGAGGAAGGCTTGCTGTGCTTCGGCAAGTTGCTCCCGCTCATTTGTCAGGGAGCGGAGAGCTTCCTGGTTGGCGCACCGGAGCTATTCTAGGTGCTTCTCGATATCAGCACCAGCCTTCGCGACGAGTGCTTCACGGGACTCCAGCTTGGCCTGCCGGGCGCGGTAGAGCGCCACTAGCTTCCGCAGCAGGCGCTCCTCTTCAGGTTCACCGCTGCTGCTGCTTGGGGCGTCGACCAGCTTCAGCCCAGCGGAGGCAAGCACCTCTCCGTCCAGCATCTCCCCCTCGATCGGCGCCCTGGAGCTTGACGCCCAGGGAAGGTTAATGAAGATGTCCTCGCCGGCCTTCAGGTAGACGCCAGGCTGGGGCTCATCGGAGCCTGGCGCGGCGGCTGCGGCGGAGGAGTCGGTGGTCGGAGCAGCGCCTGGCGCTCCTGCGGCCTCCGGGCCGTTAGTACGACCACCGGACTCCCCGCCCGCTTCCGTGGCGGCACCCCTGGCGGCTTCCTCGCCGGTGCCGGCTGCCTCCTCGGCGGCAACAGCATCGTCGTCGGCGACTTCCGTCTCCATCGGCTCTACAGCAGATGGATCTGGTAGCCGGAAGAGGGGAGAGGATTCAAGCAAAATTCGAGCAAAATCCAAGAGAAAGATCAAAAAATGAAGAAGCCAAGGAGAGTGCGAGGCGAGAAAGTTACCTGTGCCAGGGTCTGCAGCTGTGGTCTCCGTCGCCGGCGGATCGCTGACGAAGTCCCTTGCAGGGGATCCCTCCCTCGCCGGGGGCTCCTCTCTTGCTGGAGCCTCCTCCCTTGCCAGGGGCTCCTCCCCTGTCGGAGCCTCCTCCCTTGACGGAGAGCTCTCCCTTGCCGGAGACCGCCCCCTTGCCGGAGGACTCTCCCTTGGCGCTTTAGGAGCGGCCTCCAGGCTCTCTTGGTGAGGCTGCTCTGCTCCTGCACAAGTCAACAAACAAGTATCAGCAAAGCAAAGATCTTCATGCGCGCCCGACAGCGGAAAACGAACAAAACACTTACGCTGGGGGCTGCTCTGAAGATCAGCCGCCGGGTCCGGCAAGTTTGTCTCAGGCGCGTCCCCTGCCGACGCGGTGGGTTCGTCCTCGATGACAATCACCGGCGCCTTGGCCCTCTTTGCCGCTCTCTGGGCCAGAGTCCTGAAAAGGAACAGATTCAGAGAACAGCAAATGAGATATAAGACAAAAACAGCAAAAATCAAAGAATTGCAAGTACAATAAGAGAAACTTACTCTTCTTCTTCCTCGTCGGAGCTGAACGCGGAGAAGTCGAAGTCCGGCCCGCCTCCGGCGCGGGAAGGTGGAGGAGTAGGTGTTGGGGAACGCAGTAATTTCAAAAAATTTCCTACGCACACGCAAGATCATGGTGATGCACAGCAACGAGAGGGGAGAGTGTTGTCTACGTACCAATGCAGACCGACTGCGGAAGCGATCACACTACGTAGAGGAAGTAGTCGTACGTCTTCTTCCCGATCCGACCGATCCAAGCACCGTTACTCCGGCACCTCCGAGTTCTTAGCACACGTTCAGCTCGATGACGTTCCTCGGGCTCCGATCCAGCAAAGCGTCGAGGAAGAGTTCCGTCAGCACGACGGCGTGGTGACGATCTTGATGTACTACCGACGCAGGGCTTCGCCTAAGCACTGTAACGGTATGATCGAGGTGGAATTTGGTGGCAGGGGGCACCGCACACGGCTAAGGAACGATCTCAAGGATCAACTTGTGTGTCTTGGGGTGCCCCCTGCCCCCGTATATAAAGGTTGGAGGAGGGGGAGCTGGCCAGCCAGATAGAGGGAGGCGCAGGAGGAGTCCTACTCCTACCGGGAGTAGGACTCCCCCCTCCAATCCTAGTCCAACTAGGAATCCTTAAAGGGGAGAGAAAGAGAGGTGGCCGGCCCCTCTCCTAGTCCTAATAGGACTAGGGAGAGGGGGGAGGCGCAGCCCTATGTGGGCTGCCCTCTCACCTTTCCACTAAGGCCCATGTTGGCCCATTTGGCTCCCGGGGGGTTCCGGTAACCCTCCCGGTAATCCGGTAAAATCCCGATTTCACCCGGAACACTTCCGATGTCCAAACATAGGCTTCCAATATATCAATCTTTACGTCTCGACCATTTCGAGACTCCTCGTCATGTCCGTGATCTCATCCGGGACTCCGAACAACCTTCGGTACATCAAAATGCATAAACTCATAATAACTGTCATCGTAACGTTAAGCGTGCGGACCCTACGGTTCGAGAACAATGTAGACATGACCGAGACACGTCTCCGGTCAATAACCAATAGCGGGACCTGGATGCCCATATTGGCTCCTACATATTCTACGAAGATCTTTATCGGTCAGACCGCATAACAACATACGTTGTTCCCTTTGTCATCGGTATGTTACTTGCCCGAGATTCGATCGTCGGTATCCAATACCTAGTTCAATCTCGTTACCGGCAAGTCTCTTTACTCGTTCTGTAATACATCATCTCACAACTAACATATTAGTTGCAGTGCTTGCAAGGCTTATGTGATGTGTATTACCGAGAGGGCCCAGAGATACCTCTCCGACAATCGGAGTGACAAACCCTAATCTCGAAATACGCCAACCCAACATCTACCATTGGAGACACCTGTAGTACTCCTTTATAATCACCCAGTTACGTTGTGACGTTTGGTAGTACCCAAAGTGTTCCTCCGGTAAACGGGAGTTGCATAATCTCATAGTTATAGGAACATGTATAAGTCATGAAGAAAGCAATAGCAACATACTAAACGATCGGGTGCTAAGCTAATGAAATGGGTCATGTCAATCAGATCATTCAACTAATGATGTGACCTCGTTAATCAAATAACAACTCTTTGTTCATGGTTAGGAAACATAACCATCTTTGATTAACGAGCTAGTCTAGTAGAGGCATACTAGTGACACTCTGTTGGTCTATGTATTCACACATGTATTATGTTTCCGGTTAATACAATTCTAGCATGAATAATAAACATTTATCATGATATAAGGAAATAAATAATAACTTTATTATTGCCTCTAGGGCATATTTCCTTCAGTCTCCCACTTGCACTAGAGTCAATAATCTAGTTCACATCGCCATGTGATTTAACAGCAATAGTTCACATCACCATGTGATTAACACCCATAGTTCACATCGTCATGTGACCAACACTCAAAGGGTTTACTAGAGTCAGTAATCTAGTTCACATATCTATGTGATTAACACCCAAAGAGTACTAAGGTGTGATCATGTTTTGCTTGTGAGATAATTTTAGTCAACGGGTCTATCACATTCAGATCCGTAAGTATTTTGCAAAATTCTATGTCTATAATGCTCTGCATGGAGCTACTCTAGCTAATTGCTCCCACTTTCAATATGTATCTAGATTGAGACTTTAGATTCATCTGGATCAGTGTTAAAAACTTGCATCGACGTAACCCTTTACGAAGAACCTTTTTTTCACGTCCATAATCGAGAAACATATCCTTATTTCACTAAGGATAATTCTGACCGCTGTCCAGTGATCTACTCCTAGATCACTATTGTACTCCCTTGCCAAATCAGTGCAGGGGATACAATACATCTGGTACACAGCATGGCATACTTTATAGAACCTATGAATGAGGCATAGGGAATGACTTTCATTCTCTTTCTATCTTCTGCCGTGGTCGGGCTTTGAGTCTTTACTCAACTTCACACCTTGTAACACAGGCAAGAAAACTTTTTCTTTGACTGTTCCATTTTGAACTACTTCAAAATCTTGTCAAGGTATGTACTTATTGAAAAAATTTATCAAGCGTCTTGATCTATCTCTATAGATCTTGAAGCTCAATATGTAAGCAGCTTTACCGAAGTCTTTCTTTGAAAAACTCCTTTCAAACACTCCTTTTATGCTTTACAGAATAATTCTACATTATTTCCGATCAACAATATGTCATTCACATATACTTATCAGAAATGCTGTAGTGCTCCCACTCACTTTCTCGTAAATACAGGCTTCACCGCAAGTCTGTATAAAACTATGTGCTTTGATCAACTCATCAAAGCGTATATTCCAACTCCGAGATGTTTGCACCAGTCCACAGATAGATCGCTGGAGCTTGCATATTTAGTTAACACCTTTAGGATCGACAAAACCTTCTGGTTGCATCGTATACAACTCTTCTTTAGCAAATCCATTAAGGAATGCAGTTTTGTTTACCCATTTGCCAGATTTCATAAAATGCGGCAATTGCTAACATGATTCGGACAGACTTAAGCATAGATACGAGTGAGAAACTCTCATCGTAGTCAACACTTTGAACTTGTCGAAAACCTTTTTGCGACAATTCTAGCTTTGTAGATAGTAACACTACTATCAGCGTCCGTCTTCCTCTTGAAGATCCATTTATTTTCTATGGCTTGCCGATCATCGGGCAAGTCAACCAAAGTCCATACTTTGTTTTCATACATGGATCATATCTCAGATTTCATGGCTTCAAGCCACTTTGCGGAATCTGGGCTCACCATCGCTTCTTCATAGTTCGTAGGTTCATCATGATCTAGTAGCATGACTTCCAGAACAGGATTACCGTACCACTCTGGTGCGGATCTTACTCTGGTTGATCTACGAGGTACAGTAGTATCTTGATCTAAAGTTTCATGATCATCATCATTAACTACCTCTCTTATTGGTGTAGGTCTCACAGAAACAGTTTTCTGTGATGTACTATTTCCCAATAACGGAGTAGGTACAGTTACCTCGTCAAGTTCTACTTTCCTCCCACTCACTTCTTTCGAGAGAAAACTCCTTCTCTAGAAAGTTTCCGAATTTAGCAACAAAAGTCTTGCCTTCGGTCTTGTGATAGAAGGTGTATCCAATAGTTTCCTTTGGATATCCTATGAAAACACATTTCTCCGATTTGGGTTTGAGCTTATCAGGTTGAAACTTTTTCACATAAGCATTGCAACCTCAAACTTTAAGAAACGACTACTTTGGTTTCTTGCTAAACCACAGTTCAGATTGTGTCGTCTCAACGGACTTAGATGGTGCCCCTTTTTAACGTGAATGCAGCTGTCTCTAATGCTTAACCCCAAAATGATAGTGGTAGATCAGTAAGAGACATCATAGATCGCACTATATCTAATAAAGTATGGTTATGACGTTCGGACACACCATTATGCTGTGGTGTTCCATGTGGCATGATTTTGTGAAACTATTCCACATTGTTTAAATTGAAGACCAAACTTGTAACTCAAATATTTTACCTCTGCGATCATATCATAGAAACTTTTATTTTCTTGTCACGATGATTTTCCACTTCACTCTGAAATTCTTTGAACTTTTCAAATGTTTCAGACTTATGTTTCATCAAGTAGATATACTCATATCTGCTCAAAACATCTGTGAAGATCAGAAAATAATGATACCTGTCGCGAGCCTCAATATTCATCGGACCACATACATCAGTATGTATGATTTCCAATAAATCTTTTCTCGCTCCATTGTTCCGGAGAACGGCGTTTTAGTCATCTTGCCCAAAAGGCATGGTTCGCAAGCATCAAGTGATTCATAATCAAGTGATTCCGAAAGCCCATCAACATGGAGTTTCTTCATGCGCTTTATATCAATATGACCTAAACAGCAGTGCCACGAATGAGTTGCACTATCATTATTAACTTTGCATCTTTTGGTTTCAATATTATGAATATGTGTATTGTTAAGATCGAGATCCAATGAACTATTTTCATTGGGTGTGTAACCATATAAGGTTTTATTCATGTAAACAGAACAACAATTTATTCTTTTACTTAAATGAATAACCGTATTACAATAAACATGATCAAATCATATTCATGCTCAATGCAAAACCAAATAACACTTATTTAAGTTCAACACTAATCCCGAAAGTATAGGGGAGTGTGCGATGATGATCATATCAATCTTGGAACTACTTCCAACACACATCGTCACTTCACCCTTAACTAGTCTCTGTTTATTCTGCAACTCCTGTTTCGAGTTACTAATCTTAGCAACTGAACTAGCATCAAATACTGAGGGGTTGCTATAAACACTAGTATAGTACACATCAATAACATGTATATCAAATATACTTATGTTCACTTTGCCATCCTACTTATCCGCCAATCACTTGGGGTAGTTCCGCTTCCAGTGACCAGTCCCTTTGCAGTAGAATCACTTAGTCTCAGGCTTAGGATCAGACTTGGGCTTCTTCACTTGAGCAGCAACTTGCTTGTCGTTCTTCTTGAAGTTCCCCTTCTTCCCTTTTGCCCTTTTCTTGAAACTAGTGGTCTTATCAACCATCAACACTTGATGTTTTTCTTGATTTCTACCTTCGTTGATTTCAGCATCACGAAGAGCTTGGGAGTTGTTTCCGTTATCCCTTGCATATTATAGTTCATCACGAAGTTCTACTAACTTAGTGATGATGACTAGAGAATTCTGTCAATCACTATCTTATCTGGAAGATTAACTCCCACTTGATTCAAGTGATTGTAGTACCCAGACAATCTGAGCACATGCTCACTAGTTGAGCGATTCTCCTCCATCTTTTAGCTATAGAACTTGCTGGAGACTTCATGTCTCTCAACTCGGGTATTTGCTTGAAATATTAACTTCAACTCCTGGAACATCTCATATGGTCCATGACGTTCAAAATGTCTTTGAATTCCCGATTCTAAGCTGTTAAGCATGGTGCACTAAACTATCAAGTAGTCATCATATTGAGCTAGTCAAACGTTCATAACGTCTGCATCTGCTCCTGCAATAGGTCTGTCACCTAGCGGTGCATCAAGGACATAATTCTTCTGTGCAGCAATGAGGATAAACCTCAGATCACGGATCCAATCCGCATCATTGCTACTAACATCTTTCAACACAATTTTCTCTAGGAACATATCAAAATAAACATAGGGAAGCAACAACGCGAGCCATTGATCTACAACATGATTTGCAAAATACTACCAGGACTAAGTTCATGATAAATTTAAGTTCAGTTAATTTACTTAAGAACTCCCACTTAGATAGACATCCCTCTAATCCTCTAAGTGATCACGTGATCCAAATCAACTAAACCATAACCGATCATCACGTGAGATGGAGTAGTTTTCAATGGTGAACATCAATATGTTGATCATATCTACTATATGATTCACGCTCGACCTTTCGGTCTCCGTGTTCCGAGGCCATATCTGTATATGCTTTGGCTCGTCAAGTATAACCTGAGTATTCCGCGTGTGCAACTGTTTTGCACCCGTTGTATTTGAACGTAGAGCCTATCACACCCGATCATCACGTGGTGTCTCAGCACGAAGAACTTTTGCAACGGTGCATACTCAGGGAGAACACTTCTTGATAAATTAGTGAGAGATCATCTTATAATGCTACCGTCAATCAAAGCAAGATAAGATGCATAAAAGGATAAACATCACATGCAATCAATATAAGTGATATGATATGGCCATCATCATCTTGTGCTTGTGATCTCCATCTCCGAAGCACCGTCATGATCACCATCGTCACCGGCGCGCCACCTTGATCTCCATCGTAGCAACGTTGTCGTCTCGCCAATCTTATGCTTCCACGACTATTACTACCGTTTAGTAATCTAGTAAAGCATTACATCGCGATTGCATTGCATACAATAAAGCGACAACCATATGGCTCCTGCCAGTTGCCGATAACTTAGTTACAAAACATGATCATCTCATACAATAAAATCAGCATCATGCCTTGACCATATCACATCACAACATACCCTGCAAAAACAAGTTAGACGTCCTCTACTTTGTTGTTGCAAGTTTTACGTGGCTGCTACGGGCTTAAGTAAGAACTCATCTCACCTACGCATCAAAACCACAACGATAGTTCGTCAAATAGACTCCGTTTTAACCTTCTCAAGGACCGGGCGTAGTCACACTTGGTTCAACTAAAGTTGGAGAGACAGTCTTCCGCAAGCCATCTATGTGCAAAGCACGTCGAGGGAACCGGTCTCGCGTAAGAGTACGCGTAAGGTTGGTCCGGATCGTCTCGTCCAACAATACCGCCGAACCAAAGTATGACATGCTGGTAGGCAGTATGACTTGTATCGCCCACAACTCACTTGTGTTCTACTCATGCATATAACATCAAACCATAAAACCTAGGCTCTGATACCACTGTTGGGGAACGCAGTAATTTCAAAAAATTTCCTACGCACACGCAAGATCATGGTGATGCACAGCAACGAGAGGGGAGAGTGTTGTCTACGTACCAACGCAGACCAACTACGGAAGCGATCACACTACGTAGAGGAAGTAGTCGTACGTCTTCTTCCCGATCCGACCGATCCAACCACCGTTACTCCGGCACCTCCGAGTTCTTAGCACACGTTCAGCTCGATGACGTTCCTCGGGCTCCGATCCAGCAAAGCGTCGAGGAAGAGTTCCGTCAGCACGACGGCGTGGTGACGATCTTGATGTACTACCGACGCAGGGCTTCGCCCAAGCACTGTAACGGTATGATCGAGGTGGAATTTGGTGGCAGGGGGCACCGCACACGGCTAAGGAACGATCTCAAGGATCAACTTGTGTGTCTTGGGGTGCCCCCTGCCCCCGTATATAAAGGTTGGAGGAGGGGGAGCTGGCCGGCCAGATAGAGGGAGGCGCAGGAGGAGTCCTACTCCTACCGGGAGTAGGACTCCCCCCTCCAATCCTAGTCCAACTAGGAATCCTTAAAGGGGAGAGAAAGAGAGGTGGCCGGCCCCTCTCCTAGTCCTAATAGGACTAGGGAGAGGGGGGAGGCGCAGCCCTATGTGGGCTGCCCTCTCACCTTTCCACTAAGGCCCATGTTGGCCCATTTGGCTCCCGGGGGGTTCCGGTAACCCTCCCGGTAATCCGGTAAAATCCCGATTTCACCCGGAACACTTCCGATGTCCAAACATAGGCTTCCAATATATCAATCTTTACGTCTCGACCATTTCGAGACTCCTCGTCATGTCCGTGATCTCATCCGGGACTCCGAACAACCTTCGGTACATCAAAATGCATAAACTCATAATAACTGTCATCGTAACGTTAAGCGTGCGGACCCTACGGTTCGAGAACAATGTAGACATGACCGAGACACGTCTCCGGTCAATAACCAATAGCGGGACCTGGATGCCCATATTGGCTCCTACATATTCTACGAAGATCTTTATCGGTCAGACCGCATAACAACATACGTTGTTCCCTTTGTCATCGGTATGTTACTTGCCCGAGATTCGATCGTCGGTATCCAATACCTAGTTCAATCTCGTTACCGGCAAGTCTCTTTACTCGTTCTATAATACATCATCTCACAACTAACATATTAGTTGCAGTGCTTGCAAGGCTTATGTGATGTGTATTACCGAGAGGGCCCAGAGATACCTCTCCGACAATCGGAGTGACAAACCCTAATCTCGAAATACGCCAACCCAACATCTACCATTGGAGACACCTGTAGTACTCCTTTATAATCACCCAGTTACGTTGTGACGTTTGGTAGTACCCAAAGTGTTCCTCCGGTAAACGGGAGTTGCATAATCTCATAGTTATAGGAACATGTATAAGTCATGAAGAAAGCAATAGCAACATACTAAACGATCGGGTGCTAAGCTAATGAAATGGGTCATGTCAATCAGATCATTCAACTAATGATGTGACCTCGTTAATCAAATAACAACTCTTTGTTCATGGTTAGGAAACATAACCATCTTTGATTAACGAGCTAGTCTAGTAGAGGCATACTAGTGACACTCTGTTGGTCTATGTATTCACACATGTATTATGTTTCCGGTTAATACAATTCTAGCATGAATAATAATCATTTATCATGATATAAGGAAATAAATAATAACTTCTTGGCGACGTCGAGCTCCTTGTCCTTCTCGGCAAGATGGGCCTGCAACTCCGAATAACTGTTGGCGTCCCTCTCCCGCTCGAGCTTGAGCGCGGCGAGCTCGTCGCCATTCGCCTTAAGGCTCGCCTCTAGCTGCGCCACCTTCTGCTCCAGCTCGTTCTTGGCGGCCTCGGCAGCAGCGGCGGCGTCTTCAGCTTGTTTAAGGGCTCCGCCGACTGCCCGCTCGCGCGCGGCAAGTTCCTCCTCATGGCTGTCGAGGTTGACCTTCCGCTGCGCCAAGTCACCCTCTTGCGAAGACAACTTCTCCGCGGCAAGCCTTTGGCGCTCTTCGACGTCGGCCTTCTCGAGGAGGAAGGCTTGCTGTGCTTCGGCAAGTTGCTCCCGCTCATTTGTCAGGGAGCGGAGAGCTTCCTGGTTGGCGCACCGGAGCTATTCTGGGTGCTTCTCGATATCAGCACCAGCCTTCGCGACGAGTGCTTCGCGGGACTCCAGCTTGGCCTGCCGGGCACGGTAGAGCGCCACTAGCTTCCGCAGCAGGCGCTCCTCTTCAGGTTCACCGCTGCTGCTGCTTGGGGCGTCGACCAGCTTCAGCCCAGCGGAGGCAAGCACCTCTCCGTCCAGCATCTCCCCCTCGATCGGCGCCTTGGAGCTTGACGCCCAGGGAAGGTTAATGAAGATGTCCTCGCCGGCCTTCAGGTAGACGCCAGGCTGGGGCTCATCGGAGCCTGGCGCGGCGGCTGCGGCGGAGGAGTCGGTGGTCGGAGCAGCGCCTGGCGCTCCTGCGGCCTCCGGGCCGTCAGTACGACCACCGGACTCCCTGCCCGCTTCCGTGGCGGCACCCCTGGCGGCTTCCTCGCCGGTGCCGGCTGCCTCCTCGGCGGCAACAGCATCGTCGTCGGCGACTTCCGTCTCCATCGGCTCTACAGCAGATGGATCTGGTAGCCGGAAGAGGGGAGAGGATTCAAGCAAAATTCGAGCAAAATCCAAGAGAAAGATCAAAAAATGAAGAAGCCAAGGAGAGTGCGAGGCGAGAAAGTTACCTGTGCCAGGGTCTGCAGCTGTGGTCTCCGTCGCCGGCGGATCGCTGACGAAGTCCCTTGCCGGGGATCCCTCCCTCGCCGGGGGCTCCTCTCTTGCCGGAGCCTCCTCCCTTGCCAGGGGCTCCTCCCCTGTCGGAGCCTCCTCCCTTGACGGAGAGCTCTCCCTTGCCGGAGACCGCCCCCTTGCCGGAGGACTCTCCCTTGGCGCTTTAGGAGCGGCCTCCAGGCTCTCTTGGTGAGGCTGCTCTGCTCCTGCACAAGTCAACAAACAAGTATCAGCAAAGCAAAGATCTTCGTGCGCGCCCGACAGCGGAAAACGAACAAAACACTTACGCTGGGGGCTGCTCTGAAGATCAGCCACCGGGTCCGGCAAGTTTGTCTCAGGCGCGTCCCCTGCCGACGCGGTGGGTTCGTCCTCGATGACAATCACCGGCGCCTTGGCCCTCTTTGCCGCTCTCTGGGCCAGAGTCCTGAAAAGGAACAGATTCAGAGAACAGCAAATGAGATATAAGACAAAAACAGCAAAAATCAAAGAATTGCAAGTACAATAAGAGAAACTTACTCTTCTTCTTCCTCGTCGGAGCTGAACGCGGAGAAGTCGAAGTCCGGCCCGCCTCCGGCGCGGGAAGGTGGAGGAGTAGGTGTTGGGGAACGCAGTAATTTCAAAAAATTTCCTACGCACACGCAAGATCATGGTGATGCACAGCAACGAGAGGGGAGAGTGTTGTCTACGTACCAATGCAGACCGACTGCGGAAGCGATCACACTACGTAGAGGAAGTAGTCGTACGTCTTCTTCCCGATCCGACCGATCCAAGCACCGTTACTCCGGCACCTCCGAGTTCTTAGCACACGTTCAGCTCGATGACGTTCCTCGGGCTCCGATCCAGCAAAGCGTCGAGGAAGAGTTCTGTCAGCACGACGGCGTGGTGACGATCTTGATGTACTACCGACGCAGGGCTTCGCCTAAGCACTGTAACGGTATGATCGAGGTGGAATTTGGTGGAAGGGGGCACCGCACACGGCTAAGGAACGATCTCAAGGATCAACTTGTGTGTCTTGGGGTGCCCCCTGCCCCCGTATATAAAGGTTGGAGGAGGGGGAGCTGGCCAGCCAGATAGAGGGAGGCGCAGGAGGAGTCCTACTCCTACCGGGAGTAGGACTCCCCCCTCCAATCCTAGTCCAACTAGGAATCCTTAAAGGGGAGAGAAAGAGAGGTGGCCGGCCCCTCTCCTAGTCCTAATAGGACTAGGGAGAGGGGGGAGGCGCAGCCCTATGTGGGCTGCCCTCTCACCTTTCCACTAAGGCCCATGTTGGCCCATTTGGCTCCCGGGGGGTTCCGGTAACCCTCCCGGTAATCCGGTAAAATCCCGATTTCACCCGGAACACTTCCGATGTCCAAACATAGGCTTCCAATATATCAATCTTTACGTCTCGACCATTTCGAGACTCCTCGTCATGTCCGTGATCTCATCCGGGACTCCGAACAACCTTCGGTACATCAAAATGCATAAACTCATAATAACTGTCATCGTAACGTTAAGCGTGCGGACCCTACGGTTCGAGAACAATGTAGACATGACCGAGACACGTCTCCGGTCAATAACCAATAGCGGGACCTGGATGCCCATATTGGCTCCTACATATTCTACGAAGATCTTTATCGGTCAGACCGCATAACAACATACGTTGTTCCCTTTGTCATCGGTATGTTACTTGCCCGAGATTCGATCGTCGGTATCCAATACCTAGTTCAATCTCGTTACCGGCAAGTCTCTTTACTCGTTCTATAATACATCATCTCACAACTAACATATTAGTTGCAGTGCTTGCAAGGCTTATGTGATGTGTATTACCGAGAGGGCCCAGAGATACCTCTCCGACAATCGGAGTGACAAACCCTAATCTCGAAATACGCCAACCCAACATCTACCATTGGAGACACCTGTAGTACTCCTTTATAATCACCCAGTTACGTTGTGACGTTTGGTAGTACCCAAAGTGTTCCTCCGGTAAACGGGAGTTGCATAATCTCATAGTTATAGGAACATGTATAAGTCATGAAGAAAGCAATAGCAACATACTAAACGATCGGGTGCTAAGCTAATGAAATGGGTCATGTCAATCAGATCATTCAACTAATGATGTGACCTCGTTAATCAAATAACAACTCTTTGTTCATGGTTAGGAAACATAACCATCTTTGATTAACGAGCTAGTCTAGTAGAGGCATACTAGTGACACTCTGTTGGTCTATGTATTCACACATGTATTATGTTTCCGGTTAATACAATTCTAGCATGAATAATAATCATTTATCATGATATAAGGAAATAAATAATAACTTTATTATTGCCTCTAGGGCATATTTCCTTCAGTAGGCTCCCTTGGCCGCTTGGCGGGAGCGGAGGCAGCAGTCCGAGAAGACCCCGCTCCAGTCGTTGCGGCAGCGTGGGGCGCTCCCGCGGCAACAGTGCTTGCCGCGGTGGAGCGTGTCGCGCGGCGCGGCGACTGTCGACGCGCCTGCCGCCTCGTTGCATCCCCGACCTTGCGGAGACGCCTTCTTGGTGGAGACGGAGCCGCTGCTGGCGGCGTGCTGTCTGAGGTTGAAGTGGAAGAGGAGCCAATCTCCAACGACCCGCTCGCATCCTCGGCGGGCTTGCTCGGCTCGGCGTCATGCCCGGCAAGATCTTCCTTGCCGGCAAGCTCCTCTTGCCGGGCAAGCTCTGTCTTGCCGGAGATTTCCTCTCGCTCGGCACGATTTTCTGCCTCTGCTGCCGCTGCCTCCTCCAAAGTAAACCCGAATTCGCCTGCCGCTGCGGCTGCCGCCGCCTCTTCCAACCTGGTGGCAATCTACGCCAACTCTGCCTCGGTGGTGTCGCGGATGAGGCCGTCCTTCTCGTCGGCGTGGATTGGCACCTCTACCAGATTGTCGAAGAACTGCTGCACGACCTCGTCTTCGGGCTCTTGCCAAGTGGGCACGAGTCCGTGCGAGTCGCACAGCGGCATCATTGCCCTGATGCGGTCGAGCGCAGAATTGTTGCACAATGGGACGACGCCCTGCGGCAACCTGAAGACTTCGGGGTGATCTGAATCGTACTTGAAAAGCTCCTGTAGTATTCCGTTGAGCTCAAGGACAGTAAAATTGTAGTTGAGGCCCGGGCGCAGCCCCATGATATCTGCCGCGTTCTTGAACTCCCAGGCAGGCCTCCTCCGTTCCTGCAGGGGGGCGATGCGGCGACGAAGGAAGTCTGCGCCAATGGCGCCTACAGTGAGTCCGGCAAGCCTGAGGCGCTGGATCCTGGAGACGGCAATCTTCAGCCGGCTATCCTCCGGGGCCACGTCGCTCCAGTCACTGCCGCGTACTGCTGCTGCTTGGCGCCGGGCGGTGAATGGCTGCGGGCTCTCCTCGACAATCCAACACCAATCTGCCCTCCACTCCTCCCACTTGCCGCGGAATTCGCCCTCCAAATAAGAGTCCTTCTTGCCGGTCCTTGACACCCAGGCGATTCCGCCGGACAAGGGCTCTCCTCTCTCTACCCGGGGAATGAAAAAGTGGCGAAAAAGGGCTACGCTAGGGTGGACTCCGACAAAGTTTTCGCAAAGATGTGCAAAAACTGACATGGTGAGGACAGCGTTGGGAGTGAAATCAAGGAGGCAAAGGCCATATGTGTTCATGATATCACAGAAGAATTCGGAAAAAGGCGGGCAGAGCCTGCAGTAGAAGCATACGGCAAAGAAGGGGTACCCGTCCGGAGCCGTCGCATGAGCAGCGGCCGGGAGCACCTTGGTCCGCGGGTGAGCTCGCGTCTCCGTCGCCCAAAAGAGGTAATAGTACTCCCGCAGCTCCTTCGCACCGAGCTTGGGAGGGAAGATGGCTCGCTCCTTCCGCAGCGCCGCAAGCCGCTGCGCCTCGGTCGACTTCACGGCTTTCCCCTTGTCGCCTTTCGGAGCCATGGCGGAAGCAGTGGAGGAGGTCGACGGCGTTGGTGGTGCTGGTGGCAATGTGGGGGGCAGGGCGCTGCGCTCTGTGTGCTTTGGGAAGACGGAGGCGGGGCGGAGTTTTTCAAGATTGGAGCGGAATGGGGGCAAGTGGGCGCACTACCCCTGCTTCCTTCTTGCTTATAAAGGGGGAGGTGGCGGACGTTCCGCCTTTCCTAATAAAGAAACCACCCACGATCTCTCCCATGATGCCGCGTTCGACGCGTGCCGTGCGGAGAGGGCGCGATGGATGCGGAGTGAGTTACGGCATAACCTAGGCTGTGCATGCCCGTGCCCTGTTTTGGGCCTGGCCCAACAGTGCTCGGCACCGTGTATGGCCCAGGCTCGGGGGCTCCTGTCGGTGTACTAAAGTAGGGGTACCTTAGTATCCCGAACTTGTGCACGGGCAGTCGCAGCGTCCCGCGGCAAGGCTTGCCGGGCGACCGCCAAGATCCTCCGTGGTTCCTTTGGAGCCATTCGAGAACAAAGTATCCAAGGCCCCGGCAAGAGGAGCTTGCCGGGAAGGAGACAAGACCCCGGCAAGAGGAGCTTGCCCGGGAGGCCAATCAAGACATATCAAGGAACTCGCCGCAGCACACCACGTGTCCCAGCAAGACCCAGTGAGCGACAAGCTCTTGGACGCGGCAAGATAATAACCGCGGCAAGGCACTTGCCGCGACAAGCTTCCGTCCTGTACCTGCGCTCCAGCACATCTGCCAACGTGTCGCTCTGGGGCCCTTCCAAGCGTACGTGGCGGAAGGCTGTGCAGCCAGAGGTACACGGTGGCAAGCGGCGCTGTCACATCCCTAGTTCTGGTATGGTCCTAGGCTTGCTTTGTGCATCATGTTTATTTTCTCAAATGAAATTGAAATGGGGAAGTTGCAAACCCTAGCACCAAAGCAATTCAAATAGGTTCAAATTAAAAGTGGAATTTCAATGAACCCAAAATGCTTTTCAAAAATGTTCATGGTCTTTGGAAAATGTTGGGAAGAACAACCAGAGGTGACGCACATTTTTCCTACTCATTTTGGATTTTTGAATCAATGCATAAATATTTGAATTGGAGCTATTTAAATTATATAAATATTTTTAATAGCTCCAAAAATGTTGGGAATTGGTGAGGGCCTCTAGAATATTATATCTAGATGCCACAATTATTTTCAACATTTATGGAAATGTTTTAACATTTCTTTTAAATACAAAACAAATGTCAGAAATAGAAAAAGAAAACAGGAACAGGAAAAAGGCTTACCTGGCCTTACCTTTGGCCCAGCTGGCCAGCCCACCTGGCGGCCCAGCCCTCCAGGGGCAGCCCCGTCTTCTACCTCTTGCCAGTAGGCAGAGGAGAAGCTGGGCACGACGCCGCGCGCTGGCCATGTCGCCCCGCCACCTCCTGCTTCCCTCGTCATCGCCTGGACCTTCCCTCGCGTCGCCACGCATCTCCCCGACCCCCGTCTCACTCCCTCTCGCTCCTTCCCCTCCTCTGTCCTCTCCCCGCAGCGCCACCGAGCGCAGCCGACGCCATCGCTCGCCGTTGCCACGGCCACTGCCTCCCTCTCGCCCCCTGGACATGCCCAGGAGCTCCATGACGTCGTCTTCGTCATCTCCACCGAGCCAAGCGAGCCGGGGCGCGCCATAGCAACGTCATCACCATCATCTTCAACCTCTCGGCCGTCGAGATCGCCGGCCCCGTCCGTCGTCTCCGACTCGTCCCCGAGCCCGCTGACCATCCTGCCGCCTCCGCTGTGAGATTCTACGTCTATTCCCCTCTTCCCGAGCTCGTTTACGCCCCGTAGCCATCGCCCCCTTGTCGACCGAACCGCGCCGCCGCCCAAGCTCGTCGCCGGCGAAGCCACGGTGACCAAATGGCCCCGCGCGTGCGTCCATTGCACTCGCAACGACCCGTGGAGCAACGCTAGCGCGAGAGCCAGCTTGTTTGCAAGCCGCAGCGCTAACCGCACACCCACCCGAACTCCGGCCGCCGCACTCGTCGTCGCCGGCGCCACTCCGGCCACTCCCCGGCCGCGCCACCACCACAGTTGGATGCGGACGAGCGCCCGCATCCCGTAGCTGCACTCCGCGCGCCAAATGACCCCCCGTAGGCAAAACCCACAGCGCCCCGCCATATTCGGACTCGCCGGCGGCTAAACGCCGGCGACCGCTGACCTTGACCGGCGTGGGTTGACCACAGCCGGGTTGACCTCCCCCCTCTCTCTCAATGACAGATGGGCCCCGGCGCCCCTAATTAGTAGTTAGGATTAATTAACCCTCTGATAATTAACCTGATACTGACATGTGGGCCCGAGGCCACTAACTAAACTAGATTAGTTAGTTTAGACACTGACATATGGTTCCCACTGGTCAGGTTTGAACTGGACCGACCCGTTGACTCGCTGACGTCACACTGACGTCATGCTGACGCAATATATCCTTTTCTGGTATTAAAATAAATCAGGAAATTCTAGAAAATAGTTAAAACTTCAAAAATTCATAGTAATTCAACCGTAACTCCAAATTAAATAAATTATATATGAAAAATTATCAGAAAAATGCAAGGAATCCATTTATGCCAGTTTCATGCATGAAAAACCAACTTATACCTGCTGTATAAGTGAAAACGTAATAATGGCATGTTATATACTTAAATTAGGGTTTGCATATGAACCCTTGGTTCATATGGACTTCAACCAAATTGATGCTAGATGCATTAGGGCAAATCATAGCATTTTTGAATGTTACCTTCATGCATCATATTGTTGCATATGGTTGTTTATTGATTGCCGGCACCGTTCCCTCTCGATAGGTTCTACTCCGGAAGGTGTCCCGAGTACCTGTCTGAGGAGAAGTGCTTCTTCGTGGATCTATCAGGCAAGCAAACCCCCTTGAGCATCTCGATAAAGTCCCACTCTCTCGCTCCTGCTTCTTTTACTACATTAGGACAACAACGATTCAAACTGCTACTTTCTGCTGCGGTAGCTGAACCGATTCCTCTGCATGACCTGTCATTGCCATAGTAAATAGTTGAAACCCACTAGCATGAGTAGGAGTTGCTTGAGCCTTGATGTGCCTGCTCATCCATGCTTGTTTTCTTTACGCCAGCTATGCTTAGAGTTGTGTCAGGTCTGATTCATCGGGAATGAATCGGAGTGGTGAACATGTCCTACCGGTAAAGGCTAAGTGTGTGAACACGTTTTGGTAAAGGTAGCGATGAGAGGCCATGTAGGAGTACATGGTGGGTTGTCTCATTGGAACCGTCCTTAAGCACTGAGTTCTGTGTATGTTATCCAAGTCCAGTTACTACCACACATTGGGTTCCGGTTATCCGGCCCCTCTCGGCTTATTAACCCACTTGATCTCTGTCCAGGAGTTGCAACTAGTTTCTGGCGTTTGTAGGTAGTGCTACTTGTCTACCAGGTGGTGTCCGACGGGACGGGCTTGGGACAGACTAGGCACTATGGCACGGTGCACCAAGTGGCACCCGGATGGTGGGCTTGGGAACCCTGCACACATCGTTTGGGGCCGTGAGCGACACCCCGGCCGGATCTCCTTGCGGATGGAACCCTAATAGGCGATAAACCTGGACGAGAGACTTGTGTGGTTAGTCAGGTCGTGGCCGACACCCCCGCCCGGCTTCCGCTTGAAGGTTGCCGAGGTACATGACGTGTACAGGGCTATAAGTGGCGAGAGCGTGTGTGAAGAAGTACACACCTGCAGGGTCATTATTATCTATTCGAATAGCCGTTGTCCTCGGACATGGAAACTTGGAGGACTTATGTAGTACATAGACAACTTGAAGTGGATACTCTAAAAATACGCAAGATAAGCGTGAGTGCTATGGATGGCCTTCTCGTAGGGAGACGGGAACGGATCCATAGTAGGGTATTGATATGGTGAATCTATGGACTCATGTGCGTCTTCTCACCTCAAAGAAGTTTCCGATACTCGTAGTATAGATTAGCCATTGAGTCAAAGCTGGCCTGCTGCTGTTAAACTCCACCACCCCCTTTGTTGATAATGATGCATATGTAGATAGCTCTGAAGTAAGACTTGCTGAGTACCTTTGTACTCATGTTTGTTTATTTATGTTTTGCAGTCGGTTACACTAGTGGCTTCGACGAGTAGCTTGTATCCCAGATACGATCTTGTACCCTTGGGAGGGTCATGTTTAGTCAAGCTTCTTAGTCTTTTTCTTTTGTAGTTGTCTGTACTCAGACATGTAATGCTTCCGCTTGTTACTTGTATGCTCTGAATGATGGGTCATGTGACCCCTGTTTGTATTTATGCTATGTGGCTCTTCTGGGCCTTTATCTATATGAGTTTGAGTTATGTTGTGATGCCATGATGTACAACACATACTTGCATGTTATGCGTACGTGTAACGTGTATTGCTATGTGTGGGATCCGACAATCTAGTTGTTTATCCTTCGCAGCCTTTCTTATGGGGAAATGTAGTCTAGTGTTCCTGGAGCCATAGTAGTCCGCTACAGCCCGGTTCACCGGAGTCCTGCTAGCCCAGTACTACTATTCAGGACACTTGACTGGCCGGCATGTGTTCCACTTTGTTCCTGTGTCTGTCCCTTCGGGGAAATGTCACATGGTGATCTCCGGAGTCCTGCCTAGCCTGCTACAGCCCGAGATCCCCGGAGTCCTGTTAGCCTAGTGCTACAGCCCGGAATCACTAGTTGATGACCGACATGTTCGATGCGATTCATGTATGCCTGTCTCCATAGGTCCGTGCCGCTTTGGGTTCACGACTAGCCATGTCGGCCCGGGTTCTCTGTCATATGGATGCTAGCGACACTGTCATATACGTGAGCCAAAATGCGCAACCGGTCCCGGGCGAGGTAAGGTGGCACCCATGGGAATACCGTGCGTGAGGCCGCAAAGTGATATGACGTGTTACATGCTAGATCGGTGTGACTTGGGATCGGGGTCCCGACAGGCGCTGACAAGATAGCCATCGTGGCAGGCAATGGCGTCCTTAGCGGTCCCTTTCTGCACCGTCTAGGCGACACAGACAGGCATTTAATGCCTTTGTCCCCTGCCGTCAGGGTTAGGTATGATACAACTGTAGTAAGCGGTGGCGCCAACCACCACCTCTTTTACCTTTTTACCCTCATCTCTGTTGCCACCTGTCGGTGACCCCTTTGACGTATAAAAGGAGGCCCACGCGCAACAGGGGGGGGGGGACGATCATTCTCACGCTCGGTCTGGCTAGCCATCCAAGTGTACTGTAGCATTCATCGCTCCTGAGCAAGAACACAATACAAATCAAAGCAGGAGTAGGGTTTTACGCATCCGTGCGGCCCGAACCTGGGTAAACTGATCGCGTCGCTCGTGCGTTCGCCTCGATCTGCTCTTCGTGCACTCTCCGCCCCCCTTGCCGAACCGAAAGGGACCTCGGTCCGCCGTGGTCCCATAGGTGTCCGTGGGATCAGCACCCCCGACAGAAGGCAAGCTTGGCGATACGGATATGTAGATCTCCTACCATTGTAACCGACTCTGTGTAACCCTAGCCCTCTCCCGTGTCTATATAAACCAGAGGGTTTTAGTCCGTACGACGAACATACAATCATACCATAGGCTAGCTTCTAGAGTTTAGCCTCCTTGATCTCATGGTAGATTTACTCTTGTACTACCCATATCATCAATATTAATCAAGCAAGACGTAGGGTTTTACCTCCATCAAGAGGGCTCGAACTTGGGTAAAACATTGTGTCCCCTGACTCCTGTTACCATCCGCCTAGACGCATAGTTCGGGACCCCCTACCCGAGATCCGCCGGTTTTGACACCGACAGCTAGGGTTACACAAGGTCGGTTACAAAGAAGGAGATATACATATCCGCATTGCCTAGCTTGCCTTCCACGCCAAGTAGAGTCCCATCCGTACACCGGACGAAGTCTTCAATCTTGTATCTTCATAGTCCAACAGTCCGACCAAAGGATATAGTCCAGCTGTCCGGCGACTCCCTAATCCAGGACTCCCTCATCTACCTTGGGGATTAGTTTTAGACCTAAATAATTGTTATTTGGTGCCAATGTTGAGCATGAACATTATATCTCGATCTTCTTTAGTGCGAGACGGTTATTCATTTAAATCAAAGAATAATGGTTGTTCTATTTATATGAGTCATATCTTTTATGGTCATGCACCCTTGAAGAGTGGTCTATTCTTGTTGAATCTTGATAGTAGTGACACACATATTCATAATATTGATGCCAAAAGATGCAAAGTTGTTAACAATAGTGCAACATATTTGTGGCACTACCGTTTAGGTCATATTGGTGTAAAGCGCATGAAGAAACTCCATGCTGATGGACTTTTGGATTCACTTGATTATGAATCATTTGATACTTGCGAACCATACCTCATGGGCAATATGACTAAAACTCCGTTCTCTGGAACAGTGGAGCGAACTAATGACTTATTGGAAATAATACATACCGATATATGCGGTCCGATGAGTGTTGAGGCACCCGGTGGGTATCGTTATTTTCCGACCTTCACAGATGATTTAAGTAGATATGTGTATATTTACTGAATGAAACACAAGTCTGAAACATTTGAAAAGTTCAAAGAATTTTATAGTGAAGTAGAGAATCATCGTAACAAGAAAATAAAGTTTCTACGATCTGATCGCAGAGGCGAATATTTGAGTTACGAGTTTGGCTGTCATTTAAAACAATGTGGAATTGTTCCACAACTCACGCCACCTGGAACACCATAGCGTAATGGTGTGCCTGAACATCGTAACTGTACTTTATTAGATATTGTGCATTCTATGATGTCTCTTACCGATTTACTACTATCGATTTGGGGTTATGCATTAGAGACAGCCACATTCACGTTAAATAGGGCACCGACTAAATCCGTTGAGATGACACTGTATGAACTATGGTTTGGCAAGAAGCCTAAGCTATCGTTTCTTGAAGTTTGGGGTTGCGACACTTATGTCAAAAGGCTTCAGCCTGATAAGCTCGAACCCAAATCAGAGAAGTGCGTCTTCATAGGATACCCTAAGGAAACAATTGGGTACACCTTCTATCACAGATCCGATGGCAAGATATTTGTTGCCGAGAATGGAAACTTTCTAGAGAAGGAGTTTCTCTCGAAAGAAGTGACTGGGAGGAAAGTAGAACTTGATGAGGTAATTGTACCTTCTCTCGAATTGGAAAGTAGCACATCAGTGAAATCCGTTCCCATGATACCTAAACCAACTAGAGAGGAAGCTAATGATGATGATCATGAAACTTCATATCAAGTTTCTACTAAACCTCGTAGGTCAACTAGAGCACGATCCACACCAGAGTGGTACAGTAATCCTGTACTAGAAGTCATGTTACTAAACCAAGGCAAACCTACAAACTAAGAAGCAGCTATGATGAGCCCAGATTCCGGTAAATGGCTTGAGAGCATTGTCGGATTTCGGGTTCCGGCAGACCCTTAAGGTTCGAACACTAGGGTGCGCGCGGAAACCTCGCCTACAACCTCTCCGTCTCGATGGGATCTAAACTACTAAAAGAGCTGCACGAAAGACACAAGATTTATACTGGTTCGGGCCACCGATGTGGTGTAATACCCTACTCCTGTGTGTGGTGGATGGATTGCCTCCTGGGGCTGGTGTGGATGAACAATACAAGGAAGAACAGCCTCGCGAGGGTCTGTTCTTGGCTGTGGTGGTGAACTGCTATGAAGAGTTCAGTCACCTTTCTCTCTCTTTCTCTCTCGGATCCCGGACCTAAGAACCAGGAATTGAACCCCTTGCTATGTGGGTGGCTAGTCCTATTTATAGAGGCCCTGGTCCTGTCCCCAAATATTGAGCGGGAAGGGATCCAACAATGGCGGGCTAATTTGAAGGGGGACAACGAGTACATCTATCCTGACAAAAGTAGTCTTCGTCTGCCAAAGGCTCTGGTGATGACACCGCGCTGGGCTCCATGGTGACCTCCGTCTTGTAGTCCTCCTAGTCTTGGTCTCGTTGCACCGAAGTGGCAACCTTTGCCTGATGCCTTGGTACTCCGCGGATACGCTTGCCCCCTTTGCACCAAAGAGGAAAGAGGGACGCAGCGCGCGCTGGCACCCGCCTGGTGCCCCGGGTCATCATGGCTTGTGTCATGGGAACCTCGCGAGGTACCCCGCCTTGAACTCTCCACCTCCTCGCGAGCCAGCCTGACGAGGCTGTGCCTGAGGATGCGCCGTGTCGTCCGCCTCGCGAGGCTTGGCCCCTCGCGAGGGTCTTGAGCTTCGTGTTGATGAAGTTGGGCCACGCTGGGCCCCCACTTGAGCCATGCCGCAGGCCGCAGGCAGGCAAGTCTGGGGACCCCCGTTCCCAGAACACCGACAGTTGCCCCCGGGCCCAAGGCGCGCATGGACTTCGCCGTGCCGAGAGGCGAAAGGGCAAGGGCAAAGCGCCGCGGGCCCCAACAGCCTGCGGCCTTGGACGCCGCGTGGCGGTTGATTGGGCGTGGGTGCCTTAGCAACTGCGCGGGTTGACAAGGGAGAGGCATCTTCCCAGACTTCGCCCTTGCTTTCTCCGGTTGCTGCTCAGATCCCCTTTCTTGTGCCTCCCCTTTCTTCCTCCAAACTTCCAGATCTACTCCGGTTGCGCGACCTAGGAAGCCATGGCGCCTCGCAAGCCTCCGGCCGAAGCTTGGTATTCCCCTGCTCTCGACCCGCCGACTGTGTCCAAGGCCACCTTTGCCCGGCTGTGCCGGATGGCGGCGGCGCAGGGCATCATCGGGACAGAGGTGTTCAAGGTCGGCTCCGCCTCCCCTGAAGGTCGAGGGAGCACCTATTACCGTTTCTTTGTGAGCGCCATCGCAGCGGGCTTGGTGCCTCCCTTCTCCGAGTTCTTCTTCTCTGTCCTCCGCCATTACAACTTGCTGGCTCTGCATCTCCGCCCCAACTCTGTCCTTCTCCTGGTGATCTTCGCTTATTACTGCGAGGCCCACGTAGGGGTGCAGCCCTCGGTGGCCTTGCTGCGCCACTACTTCTACCTCCGGACTACTGGCAGTTCTCCTTTCGCGTGCGCGAGCTTCGTCGCGCATGGCAGCACCATTACCATCTCGAGTCCTGGGAAGAGGGCTGATGGCTTCCGGAGCAAGTGGGTCTTGGTTGACGCCGGGCGCGTCCACCCTCGGCTGATCCCGCCCACGGAGCAGGCCGTGAGCGCCAGTAACTGGTGCCGGGCGGAGCTCGCGGATCCCCGCGCGAAGCCGGTGTTGAAGAAGATGGATGCGGACTTGAGGCCAGCCAACATGGCGACGGTGAAGTTGACTGGCGCGTCACTGTTGAGGGAGTTCTTGGAGCAGCAGCTGGCTCCACTCTGGGAGTACTCTTCTCCGATGTGGAGGTCTCATCTGAGCCCCAGGCCTGTGGATGAAGAGGACGTGGACGCGGTTCTTCAATCTCTGGTTGGGGGCACAGTGGCAAAGTTGGAGGGCACTCCCGAGCCCTTGTTTCTTCGCAGCGACTGGGAGTAGGTGGTGAAGTCCATGCCCGTTTTCAACGGGGTCGGGCTCGTGCCCGTGGCGCCTTCCGAAGGACTTGTGGACGTGCCCTCCGGTGACTCCGGCGAGGAGGAGGACGAAGAGGAGCGGGGAGAGGGGCCCGACTCCGGGGCGACTGACGGAGAGTCGAGGGCTCCCCTCCCTCGGCGCTCGCCCCGTACTCTCCGCCTATCGCCGAGCGATGATGATGATGATGACGATGACGATGTGCTGGGTAGCGGGAGCTCGCCCCCGATCCCGAAGAAGGACAGGACCGGGCTGGTCCCCCGCGGGCCTGCCCCTACCCTGGGACAGTCTGCTGCCGCGCCTTCTGCTCCCAAGGTCGACCCTTCCAGCCGGCTGTTTGGCTTGAAGTTGGGCCGAAAGCTACCCGAGCTCATCGATGATGACCCGTAAGCGCTTGATCCCTGTACTCTTGTTTCTCATTCTGCCAACGAGGCTTGATGATTGCTTCTCTTGAGTAGGCGGGCGCCCACAGTGAAGAAACCGAAGCGGGCTCCTAAGGCTCCATCCGCGGCAGCGCCCCCGCCTATGAAAGGGGGCGATCGCAGTGCGCGGGCTTCTCCTGATCGGTCGCCCTCAGGAGGTCTGGCCATGCTGGCGGGGGCGAGCTCAACCCCCATGGCCCAGGTGACTCCTGAAGTGTCCTCGTCTGGCGCCACTGCCATGGCTGGGGAGACGCAGCGAACGCTGGCTCGGGATTCGGCGGCCTTGCCGCCGCCACCTTCTCCTCCCGTTTTGCTAGCCACTGCTCCCTCGGCTCCTCCTGTCGTCCTGGAACGCGCCGAGGCTCCTCCGTCTTCTTCCTCCATCTTGGAGCATGCTGCTGCTGAACTGGACCGGCTACGTCAGGACCTTCTCGGCGCCGACCCTCGCCTGGTGGCCGGGCGTCTGGAACTGGCTTCGGGGTGGATTCGCTCTGATGCTTCATCCGGGCGGCGCTGGTTCAGGCCTCGACGGCCTGCGACGAGGAGAAGCAGGCCATCCTAGAGGCGAAGATTGCTCGTGACGCGGCCCTGGGGGAAGCGGTCAAGGCCCGCGACCGCTGCAAGGCGCTGGAGGACGAGCTGCAAGGCTTGCGGGGCCAACTTGCAGAGGAGGTTCGCCTTCGCCAAGAGCAGGAGAAGGGGGCGAAGGTGCGTGAGGCGGCGCTCGAGGACGCGGAGGCCAAGCTCAAGAAGCGCCGCGAGCGTCTAGGCATGTGGAAGACAGAGCTGGAGGCAACGAAGACCGAGCTGGACGCCAAGGCTCAGGTCCTCACCGAAGATCGTGTGGCCTTCGTGGACATGGAGAAGGACGCCCGCGCTTCGCTGAAGATGCTTTACGAGAGCGGCTTGGACAGCCCGCTAGCTGGTGACGAGGATGGCCCCGCCAAGCTGCTTCCCTTCCTGGTCAAGGCTCATGGGGACATCGTCCTTGGCATCAGCCCCGCGGCCGAGGCCGAGGCACACGTCCTGTCTTCTGCCGCGCTGACACGGGTCTTCGCCCATGTCTACCTCCGTGATCCCAACACCGACCTCGACGCCCTGCTGAAACCGGTGAGCGGCGAGGGTGCTGCTGCCGCTGTCGAAGCCGTGAAGGGGCGCGCGGAGGCGCTGCTGGAGAAGTTCCGGGCCTTCAGCACCAGGCCGAAGCAAGGCACTTCCGACCCTGCCGTTCCACAAGGCGAAACCAGCGCCGACGAGTGACTCCGTCCCATCCCTGCTCTTCTTTAGGTTCCTGGACATGCATCACGCCTCGGGGAGGCATTTAAACTTGCGTTTGGCATTGAGAGTGACAGTATGGACTGTAATATTTGCTTTTAAGTTCCTTGGATTTTATGCTTTTCTTCCCTACTTGCTTGTGTTCTACGCCGGCAGGGCCCGGCCCCGCGCATGCCTCACCCAGCATCAGCCCCGACCGGAAACCAGGACGGGACCAAAGGAGTGAGGGGCCACGTGACAAGTTAGGCTCCTGAGTCGCGATGCTCAAGAGTCCCCTTTGGCGCTTGAACAACAAGTAGGGAAGCGTGATGTAGGCGTGTCTTCCGTTCTACGTTTGCAGAGCCCGAGTCCGTGCATACCGCACCCAGCATAGCCTTTCGGAACTAAGGAGTGAGGGGCTACGGAGCCAGTTAGGCTCCTGAGTCGCGATGCTCAGGAGTCACCCTTGACGCGCGAACAGCAGGTGATGAGGCGAGATGTAAGCGTGGCTACCGTTCTACGTCTGTAGAGCCCGGCCCCACGCGTACCTCACCCAGCATAGCCCTTCGGAACTAAGGAGTGAGGGGCTACGGGACCAGCTAGGCCCCTGGGTCGGGATGCCTAGGGGTCCCCCTTGACGTGCAAACGGCCTTCATACCTTGGCTCCACTCGGGGAGAGACGCGCGGCGAACCAGGCCCGAGGGGCCTGGCTGGGCGGCGTACATCTGGGCGTGACCCAGCCGTAGCCCCCGTGCCCGGCCCCCTCGCGCGGCGCTTCCGAGGGGAGGCGTTGCGATGAGGACAGCCACTGAGCTCTGGGCTCCCTGAGGTTAACGCGGCCCGGAGGCCACCCTCAGTTGTTTATCACCAGCGCGGAGCATAGCGCTTCTGTATGTGTACAGGCATAGCCGCTCCTCGGCAGTGTCGTCAGCCAGCGCGGAGCATGGTGCTTCCACTGGTACGTGGGAGGGGGCTCCCCTCCGGGAGGAGCCCCCGGGGCGTATACAGCCCCAGCCTGACACGTGACCGGCATGGTAGTGCTGGGTGAGGTGTATCTGGGCACCCATGAGCCAGCGCGGGACTCACGAGGCCCTACCTCTGGGCGGGTTGCGCCCGGCACTGGGCCATATCTTGAGATGTGTACCTGCAAAATTTGGTTAGATGCCGGTACTCTACGTCCTCGGGTCCCGGCCCTCGAGCTTGTCTCAGCCGTCGCTGGTATGCCAGGTAGCGATGCCATGGACAAGGCCAGAGGGTGAGGGCTGGAGAGCCAGTAAGAGCCCTGAGTCGCGATGCTCAGGCACCCCCCTTTAACGTGCAAGTGGCCGACATGGGAAGACAAGATGCCGCGGACGGGCACAATGCAGCTAAGCATGATAGGCAATGCATAGTTGGAAACAAACTCTAGGGGGATACACGCCGCTAGGTCTGGCCCGAACGGCTTGGGGATGATGCAGCCCGAGGGGCGCCCCCGACAAGGCAAACTAATCGACGGAAAGGTAAATGTAGATACATGCCGCGGGGATGGACCCACGCAGCCTGGGAGTGATGCAACCCTGGGAGGGTGCTCCCAGCTGAGAACGGAACTTGAAAGATGTCACCTGAGGATGTCGTCGGCATAGTGGCGTTGGTGCAGCAGACTTGACGGGCTGCAGAAGCCGATCCTCACGAGCCCCCAGGCCCCGGGGCCTCGGGAGGCTCCAGAGGCGCTGGTGACTCCTCGCGAGCTGTCTCCACCTCCGCCAGAGCCGCGGAACGCCTGTCTTCCTGAGCCTCCACAATGCCCCTCATGAGGCGCTGGTACGCCGCAGCCATGCTCGGCAGGCCGTAAGGCATGCGAACATAGCTGTGGGGTGGACCTCCGCAGCGCCCCACTTGCAAGGGCCAGAGGCGCTCTGTTGTGGCGATTTGATTGAGCCCTGGCACGTCGACGCAGACGCGCAGCCCACCATCCTCGCCTGGATGTGGGGCCATGGCTGGCAAGCGGCGGCGACCTCTCATGATCCTTGTCTCCTGTAGCTCTTGAATGGCCTTGTCAATGAACTCTTGCTGGTCTGATCTTCCTCGCCTGGCTCCCTCTCAAGGGAAACGTGCTGCGAAGCACGCCTCCACATGGTGCCCAAGCGCCTCCCTCGTGACCCTGGCTAGGTCGGTGGCCCTGCCTGAGGAGGGCGCCGGGCACGCTTTCCTATGCGATGGATGGAGGGCCCTCCTGAGGGGGCATGGGCCTTGAGGGGCCTGCGTCCTGAGGGGCTGAGCCTGACGACGTCTTCTTCTTCTTGGGGGTGGTCTCGGGAAGCCTCCTGCTTCCGCGATCTGGGTCTTCTAGCGACGCGGCCTGAAAGGCTCGCTCTAGGAAACACACTGCATCTCTCTCTTCACAGGGCACCGTGATGACGCCGCCACTTCCTGGCATCTTGAGGACGTTGTAGCCGTGGTGGGTCACGGCCATGAACTTGGCCAGCGCTGGGTACCCGAGGATGTCGTTGTACGGCAGGCGGATGTGGGCGACGTCGAAGTCGATGAGCCCATTGTGGTAGTTGCTGCGGGCTCCGAAGGTGACAGGAAGGCGGACCTGCCCGATCGGGATTGTGGAACCGTCGGTGATCCCGGAGAAAGGAATGGTTGGCTGAAGCTGGTCATAGGGCACTTGGAGGTTGTTGAATGTTTCCACGATAGGACGTTGAGCCCTGCCCCGCCATCGATGAGGGTCTTGGTGACCTGCACGTTGCTGATGACCGGGGAGCAAAGCATCGGGAGGACTCCCGCAATGGCTGCGCACTTGAGCTGGTCTGCCGAGCTGAACATGATGGGGCACGCCGACCACCTGAGGGGGTGTGTTGCTTCGAGCTTGGGGAGAACTGCATTCACTTCGCGGGCAAACTGCTTGAAGATACGTTGGGAGGCTGGGGCTTGAGCTCCGCCCAGGATGCAGGTGATCGCGCGCGGCTCCTGGAAGCCCCCAGCCCCCTCCTCTTGATGGAGGTCTTCGTTCCTTCTTGGTGGAGGCGGCAGCGGAGGTAGGCCTGCGTTGCCATGAGGGCGGTCCTCACGAGGTTGGTCTCTCCAGTCCCCCTCACGAGGCAGGTCCCGCCAACGGTCCTCGCGAGGCTGGTCGCGCCACCCCTGGCGCGGGCCGCGGTCTTCCCAGCGCCCTGGGTTTCTTCCTCCTCCTCGGCCATAGCCCCGGTCAGCACGGTCAGGGCGACGGTCGATCCTTCCTTCTCGCATGGCGCGGAGCTCTTGACATTCATTGGTGTTGTGGGTGTGGAGGTCATGGTACACACAGTACCGGCTGCCTCTGGAGGGTTCGGGCAGATCCTTGCCCCGCTTGGTGTCCGGTTCGGCTGCGAGCACGGCAGCCCCCTTGCGCTTCACATCCTTGGCCTTGGGCTTCTTCTCTTCTGGGTCCGCGGCTGGCAGCTCGAGGAGGGAGAGACGTCCCTCCTCAGCCCTGGCGCACATGTTCGCCAAGTTGAACAGCTCCAGGGAGGTGCAGAGGTCTTTGTGCATCGCCAGTTCCTCCTTCATCTTGACGTCACGCACGCCATCAGAGAAGGCAGAGATGATGGGCTCCTCTGACACCCTGGGGATCTTGAGGCGCGCGTTGTTGAAGCGCTGGATGTACTTTTGCAGGGTCTCTCCGGGTTTTGCTTGATGCGGGGCATGTCGCTCACGGCAGGCGACCGGTCGCGAGTACCTTGGAAGTTGGCGATGAAGCGGGCACGCATCTGGTCCCAGGAGGAGATCGTGCCTGGAGCCAGATTCAGGAGCCAGGTTCGCGCCCCTTCCTTCAGCACCATGGGGAACCAGTTCGCCATGACCTTTTCATCCCCGCCGGCAGCCTCGATGCCCAGCTCATAGAGCTGGAGGAATTCCGCGAGGTCAGTTGTGCCGTCGTAGTGAGGAGGCAGGTCGGGCTTGAACTTGTCAGGCCACGTGACGCTGCGCAGCTCAGTGGTGTAGGCGTGGCAGCCCGCGGTGGCCACGAAAGGCCTCGGTTGGTGGAGAGCTTGGTCTTGAGGGTCCCCACGCGCTGCAGCTAGGAGCAGGTGTCACATCCCTAGTTTGGTATGGTCCTTGGCTTGCTTTGTGCATCATGTTTAATTTTTCAAATAAAATTGAAATGGGGAAGTTGCAAACCCTAGCACCAAAGCAATTCAAATAGGTTCAAATTAAAAGTGGAATTTCAATGAACCCAAAATGCTTTTCAAAAATGTTCATGGTCTTTGGAAAATGTTGGGAACAACAACCAGAGGGGATGCACATTTTTCCTTCTCATTTTGGATTTTTGAATCAATGCTTAAATATTTGAATTGGAGCTGTTTAAATTATATAAATATTTTTAATAGCTCCAAAAATGTTGGGAATTGGTGAGGGCCTCTAGAATATTATATCTAGATGCCACAATTATTTTCAACATTTATGGAAATGTTTTGACATTTCTTTAAATACAAAACAAATGTCAGAAATAGAAAAGAAAAACAGAAGAAGGAAAAAGGCTTACCTGGCCTTACCTTTGGCCCAGCTGGCCAGCCCACCTGGCGGCCCAGCCCACCAGGGGCAGGGAGGTCTTCCTCCTCCCGCCAGGAGGACGCCGGGCGCGTGGCCGACGCACGCCGGCGCACGCCAGGCCACCTCCTGCTTCCCGCCGCTGCCACGACGCCCTGGCCCTTCCCTCGCGTCGCCACGCATCTCCCCGACCTCCCTCTCACTCCCTCTCGCTCCTCCCCCCTCCTCTGTCCTCTCCTCGCAGCACACCCGAGTGCGCTCGTTGCCGCCGCTCGCTGCCACCGCGACCACCGCCCTCCAATCGCCTCTCCAACGCGCCCACGAGGTCCGCCTCATCGCCCTAGTCCTCCTCGCCAAGCCAAGCGACGTCGAGCGCCGCCGGACGCCCTCACGCCGGCGTCTTCAACATCCCGACGCCGAAGATCTCCATCGCTGCCTCGCTTGCTCCGGCCCCTCCTCGAGCTCGCTGACCCTCCCTGCGTGATCCCCGTGAGCCCCTGAACCGATTCCCCCTCTCCCTTTCCCTGTGCGGCCGCCGTAGCTGTCGCTCCGCCGGAGACCGAACCACGCCGCCGCCCGAGCTTCTCGCCGCCGCGGCCACAACCGTCGCAGCCTCCAACCAAGCACACCCACATGCTCACTGCGCCGCATAGGTGTCGTAGGAGCTAAGCACGCCACTCCCCGGCCACCGTAGCGTCGACCCCGAGCTTGCCCGAGCTCTGGCGACCGCCAAGGTCGACGCCGGTGATGACTCCGGCCACCTCAGCCCCTGCCGTTTGCACAGATGGATGCGGCGCACGCCCAGCTCCACGCGGAGCCCCTCCGCCGTCCAAATGGTCGCCGGAGGGCGAAATCCGAGGCCCTCCGCCGTGTCTGGCTCGCCGGCGTCCAGCCGCCGGTGGTTTTGACCCCACAGCCCCGTTGACCTCTCCCCTCTCTCTCAGTGACATGTGGGCCCTGCCCTGTTAGGTTTTTTGTTAAGATTAGTTTAACAACTAATTATCCATGATTAATTAAATGGGTCACTGACGCGTGGGCCCAACCCCATTAATTAAACCAGATTAGGTTTATTCTTAGATTAAGATTAACCACAGACACTGACGTGTGGGCCCCACACGTCAGGTTTGACCTGGTCCGCCTGCTGACGCCTCTGTGACGTCATGCTGATGCAGTATTTGTTTTTCTGGATTTTAAATCATTCAGAGAAATTCCAGGAAATAGTTAAAACTTCAAAAATTCATAGTAATTCAACCGTAACTCCAAATCTAATAAATTATATATGAAAAATTATCAGAAAAATGCAAGGAATCCATTTATGCCAGTTTCATGCATGAAAAACCATCTTATACCTACTGTATAAGTGAAAACGTAATAATGGCATGTTATATACTTAAATTAGGGTTTGCATATGAACCCTTGGTTCATATGGACTTCAACCAAATTGATGCTAGATGCATTAGGGAAAATCATAGCATCTTTGAATGTCATCTTCATGCATCATATTGTTGCATATGGTTGTTTATTGATTGCCGGCACCGTTCCCTCTCGATAGGTTCTACTCCGGAAGGTGTCCCGAGTACCTGTCTGAGGAGCAGTGCTTCTTCGTGGATCTATCAGGCAAGCAAACCCCCTTGAGCATCTCGATAAAGTCCCACTCTCTCGCTCCTGCTCCTTTTACTGCATTAGGACAACAACGATTCAAACTGCTACTTTCTGCTGCGGTTGCTGAACCCATTCCTCTGCATGACCTGTCATTGCCACAGTAAATAGTTGAAACCCACTAGCATGAGTAGGAGTTGTTTGAGCCTTGATGTGCCTGCTCATCCATGCTTGTTTTCTTTATGCCAGCTGTGCTTAGAGTTGTGTCAGGTCTGATTCATCGGGAATGAATCGGAGTGGTGAACATGTCCTACCGGTAAGGGCTAAGTGTGTGAACACGTTTTGGTAAAGGTAGCGATGAGAGGCCATGTAGGAGTACATGGTGGGTTGTCTCATTGGAACCGTCCTTAAGCACTGAGTTCTGTGTATGTTATCCAAGTCCAGTTACTACCACACATTGGGGTCCGGTTATCCGGCCCCTCTCGACTTACTAATCCACTTGATCTCTGTCCAGGAGTTGCAACTAGTTTCTGGCGTTTGTAGGTAGTGCTACTTGTCTACCAGGTGGTGTCCGACGGGACAGGCTTGGGACAGACTAGGCATGGTGGCACGGTGTACCAAGTGGCACCCGGATGGTGGGCTTGGGAACCCTGCACACATCGTTTGGGGCCATGAGCGACACCCCGGCCGGATCTCCTTGCGGATGGAACCCAAATAGGCGATAAACCTGGACGAGAGACTTGTGTGGTTAGTCAGGTCGTGGCCGACACCCTCGCCCGGCTTCCGCTTGAAGGTTGCCGAGGTACATGACGTGTACGGGGCTATAAGTGGCGAGAGCGTGTGTGAAGAAGTACACCCCTGCAGGGTTAATATTATCTATTCGAATAGCCGTTTTCCTCGGATATGGAAACTTGGAGGACTTATATAGTACATAGATAACTTGAAGTGGATACTCTAAAATACGCAAGATAAGCATGAGTGCTATGGATGGCCTTCCCATAGGGAGACGGGAACGGATCCATAGTAGGGTATTGATATGGTGAATCTGTGGACTCGTGTGCGTCTTCTCACCTCAAAGAAGTTTCTGATACTCGTAGTATAGATTAGCCATTGAGTCAAAGCTGGCTTGCTGCTGTTAAACTCCACCACCCCCTTTGTTGATAATGATGCATATGTAGATAGCTCTGAAGTAAGACTTGCTGAGTACCTTTGTAGTCATGTTTGCTTATTTATGTTTTGCAGTTGGTTACACTAGTGGCTTCGACGAGTAGCTTGTATCCCAGCTACGATCTTGTACCCTTGGGAGGGTCATGTTTAGTCAGGCTTCTTAGTCCTTTTCTTTTGTAGTTGTCTGTACTCAGACATGTAATGCTTCCGCTTGTTGCTTGTATGCTCTGAATGATGGGTCATGTGACCCCTGTTTGTATTTATGCTATGTGGCTCTTCTGGGCCCTTATCTATATGAGTTTGAGTTATGTTGTGATACCATGATGTACCGCACATACATGCATGTTATGCGTACGTGTAACGTGTATTGCTATGTGTGGGATCCGACAATCTAGTTGTTTATCCTTCGCAGCCTTTCTTATGGGGAAATGTAGTCTAGTGTTCCTCGAGCCATAGTAGTCCGCTACAGCCCGGTTCATCGGAGTCCTGCTAGCCCAGTACTACTGTCCAGGACACTTGACTGGCCGGCATGTGTTTCACTTTGTCCCTATGTCTGTCCCTTCGGGGAAATGTCACATGGTGATCTCCGGAGTCCTGCCTAGCCTGCTATAGCCTGGGATCCCCGGAGACCTGTTAGCCCAGCGCTACAGCCCGGAATCACTCGTTGATGACCGACATGTTCGATGCGATTCATGTATGCCTGTCTCCATAGGTCCGTGCCGCTTTGGGTTCATGACTAGCCATGTCGGCCCGGGTTCTTTGTCATATGGATGCTAGCGACACTATCATATACGTGAGCCAAAATGCGCAAACGGTCTCGGGCCAGGTAAGGTGGCACCCGTGGGGATACCGTGCGTGAGGCCGCAAAGTGATATGAAGTGTTACATGCTAGATCGGTGTGACTTGGGATCGGGGTCCCGACAGCAGGGCGGGGTCTTGACGTGCCGGAGCTAGAGCAGGGTCGCGGAGTGCCGGAGCAGGGAGCGCCCGGGCAACCCCCTGCGGGTAAGGGATTTCTTGGCAGCTTCGCTCTTGTTGCGATGGCGCCTGGCGGAGCGGGTTCCACCCAGGGGCCTGTCGCCTTGGAGCCACGACATCTTCTTGGAGAGGAGGTGGCTGGTGCGCCTCCGGAGCTTCGTTGCCCGCGCGGGGCGGAGTGCGGCGCAGAGGGACGGACGGCGCGGAAGAGCCCCCTGCGGCGCGGACAAGCTCGGCGACACGGTCGAGACATTCTTCGTAGACGTCGTCGACGGGACGGTAGCGCAGGAGCTCATTTGCCGCGAGGAGCGCAGCTCGAGCCTCCAAGGGTGCGCGGAGCCCGTGGGACAAAGAGACAGCTGGTGCGAGTGACGGAGTGGCGGTGCGGCCGTCTTGCCGCACGGACGGGTGCTGAGACGATGCCTGCTGCTCACCCCCCACCGGGCCGGTGGCGGCGTTGACGGCGGGCGACGGGGAACGACGAGGACGCCCACCGACGGGGGCCTTCTGGGCGACGTGAGAAGTGATGGCGGCCCGGTGCTCGGCGCGGGCTCGACGAGCGTCAGACATGGACGCGACGGTCGAAGGAGAGCGGAGCGGTGGAAGACGAATTCCGGCGCACCCCTACCTAGCGCACCAAATGTCGGATTTCGGGTTCCGGCAGACCCTTAAGGTTCGAACACTGGGGTGCGCGTGGAAATCTCGCCTTCAACCTCTCCATCTCGATGGGATCTGAACTATTAAAAGAACTGCACGAAAGACACAAGATTTATACTGGTTCGGGCCACCGATGCGGTGTAATACCCTACTCCAGTGTGTGGTGGATGGATTGCCTCCTGGGGCTGGTGAGGATGAACAATGCAAGGAAGAACAGCCTCGCGAGGGTCTGCTCTTGGCTGTGGTGATGAACTGCTATGAAGAGTTCAGTCACCCTCTCTCTCTCTCTCAGATCCCGGACCGAACGACCAGGAACCGAACAACCCAACAAACCAAAAACCGAACCCCCTGCTATGTGGGTGGCTAGCCCTATTTATAGAGGCCCTGGTACTCTCCCCAAATATTGAGCGGGAAGGGATCCAACAATGGCGGGCTAATTTGAAGGGGGACAGCGAGTACATCTATCCTGACAAAAGCAGTCTTCGCCTGCCAAAGGCTCTGGTGATGACGCCGCGCTGGGCTCCATGGTGACCTCCGTCTCGTAGTCCTCCTGGCCTTGGTCTCGTTGCACTGAAGTGGCAACCTTTGCCTGATGCCTCGGTACTCCGCTGATACGCTTGCTCCCTTTGCACCAAAGAGGAAAGAGGGACGCTGCGCGCGCTGGCACCCGCCTGGTGCCCCGTGTCGTCATGGCTTGCGTCATAGGTACCTCGCGAGGTACCCCGCCTTGAACTCTCCGCCTCCTCGCGAGCCAGCCTGACGAGGCTGTGCCTGAGGATGCGCCGTGTCATCCGCCTCGCGAGGCTTGGCCCCTCGCGAGGGTCTTGAGCCTCGTGTTGATGAAGATGGGCCGCGCTGGGCCCCCACTTGAGCCACGCCACAGGCCGCAGGCAGGCAAGTCTGGGGACCCCCGTTCCTAGAACGCCGACAGCCCCCTTGCGCTTCACGTCCTTGGCCTTGGGCTTCTTCTCTTCTGGGTCCGCGGCAGGCAGCTCGAGGAGGGAGAGACGTCCCTCCTCAGCCCTGGCGCACTTGTTCGCCAAGTTGAACAGCTCCAGGGAGGTGCAGAGGTCTCTATGCATCGCCAGCTCCTCCTTCATCTTGACGTCACGCATGCTGTCAGAGAAGGCGGAGATGATGGCCTCCTCGGACACCTTGGGGATCTTGAGGCGCGCGCCATTGAAGCGCTGGATGTACTTTTGCAGGGTCTCTCCGGGTTGTTGCTTGATGCGGCGCATGTCGCTCACGGCGGGCGGCCGGTCGCGAGTATCTTGGAAGTTGGCGATGAAGCGGGCGCGCATCTGGTCCCAGGAGGAGATCGTGCCTGGAGCCAGATTCAGGAGCCAGGTTCGAGGTCCTTCCTTGAGCGCCATGGGGAACCAGTTCGCCATGACCTTTTCATCCCGCCGGCAGCCTCGATACCCAGCTCATAGAGCTGGAGGAATTCCGCGGGGTCAGTTGTGCCGTCGTAGCGAGGAGGCAGGTCGGGCTTGAACTTGCCGGGCCACGCGACGCTGCGCAGCTCAGTGGTGTAGGCATGGCAGCCCGCGGTGGTCACGAAAGGCCTCGGTTGGTGGAGAGCTTGGTTTCGAGGGTCCCCACGCGCTGCAGCTAGGAGCAGGGCGGGGTCTTGGCATGCCGGAGCTGGAGTAGGGTCGCGGCGTGCCGGAGCAGGGAGCGCCCTGGCAGCCCCTTGCGGGCAAGGAACTTCTTGGCAGCTTCGCTCTTGCTGCGCTGGCGCCTGACGGAGCGGGTTCCTCCCAGGGACCAAGCGCCTTGGAGCCATGGCATCTTATTGGAGGGGAGGCGGCTGGTGCGCCTCTGGAGCTTCGTTGCCCGCGCGGGGTGGAGTTCGGCCCAGAGGGACGGACGGCGCGGAAGAGCCCCCTGCGGTGCGGACAAGCTCGGCGACGCAGCCGAGCCATTCTTCGTAGACGTCGTCGACGGGACGGTAGCGTAGGAGCTCGTTTGCCACGAGGAGCGCAGCTCGAGCCTCCAAGGGTGCGCGGAGCGCGCGGGACGAAGTGCCAGCTGGTGCGAGTGACGGAGTGGCGGTGCGGCCGTCTTGCCGCACGGACGGGTGCTGAGACAATGCCTGCTGCTCGCCCCCCGCCGGGCCGATGGCGGCATTGACGGCGGGCGACGGGGAATGACGAGGACGCCCACCGACCGGGGCCGTCTAGGCAATGCGGGAAGCGATGGCGGCCCGGCGCTCCGCACGGGCCCGACGAGCGTCAGACATGGATCCGACGGTCAGAGGAGAGCGGAGCGGTGGAAGACGAATTCCGGGGCACCCCTACCTGGCACGCGAAATGTCGGATTTCGGGTTCCGGTAGAACCTTAAGGTTCGAACACTGGGGTGCGCGTGGAAACCTCGCCTACAACCTCTCCGTCTCGATGGGATCTAAACTACTAAAAGTGCTGCACGGAAGACGCAAGATTTATACTGGTTCGGGCCACCGATGTGGTGTAATACCCTACTCCAGTGTGTGGTGGATGGATTGCCTCCTGGGGCTGGTGTGGATGAACAATAGAAGGAAGAACAACCTCGCGAGGGTCTGTTCTTGGCTGTGGTGGTGAACTGCTATGAAGAGTTCAGTCACCTTTCTCTCTCTTTCTCTCTCGGATCCCGGACCTAATAACCAGGAATCGAACCCCTTGCTATGTGGGTGGCTAGTCCTATTTATAGAGGCCCTGGTCCTCTCCCCAAATATTGAGCGGGAAGGGATCCAACAATGGTGGGCTAATTTGAAGGGGGACAACGAGTACATCTATCCTGACAAAAGCAGTCTTCGTCTGCCAAAGGCTCTGGTGATGACGCCGCGCTGGGCTCCATGGTGACCTCCGTCTCGTAGTCCTCCTAGTCTTGGTCTCGTTGCACCGAAGTGGCAACCTTTGCCTGATGCCTCGGTACTCCGCGGATACGCTTGCCCCCTTTGCACCAATGAGGAAAGAGGGACGCTGCGCGCGCTGGCACCCGCCTGGTGCCCCGGGTCGTCATGGCTTGCGTCATGGGCACCTCCCGAGGTACCCCGCCTTGAACTCTCCGCCTCCTCGCGAGCCAGCCTGACGAGGCTTTGCCTGAGGATGCGCCGTGTCGTCCGCCTCGCGAGGCTTGGCCCCTCGCGAGGGTCTTGAGCCTCGTGTTGATGAAGTTGGGTCGCGCTGGGCCCCCACTTGAGCCACGCCGCAGGCCGCAGGCAGGCAAGTCTGGGGACCCCCGTTCCCAGAATGCCAACAAGCATGAAATCTGAGATAGGATCCATGTATGAGAACAAAGTGTGGACTTTAGTGGACTTGTCCGGTGATTAGCAAGCCATTGAGAATAAATGGATCTTCAAGAAGAAGACAGATGTTGATGGTAATGTCACCATCTACAAAGCTCGACTTGTCGTGAAAGGTTTTCGACAAGTTTAAGGGGTTGACTACGATGAGACCTTCTCACCCGTTGCGATGCTTAAGTCAGTCCAAATCATGTTAGCAATTGCCACATTTTATAACTATGAAATCTAGCAAATGGACGTTAAAACTGCATTCCTTAATGGATTTCTTAAAGAAGAGTTGTATATGATACAACCAGAAGGTTTTGTCGATCCTAAAGGTGCTAACAAAGTGTGCAAACTCCTGCGATCCATCTATGGACTGGTGCAAGCATCTTAGAGTTGGAATATACGCTTTGATGAGATGATCAAAGCATATGGTTTTATACAGACTTTTGGTGAAGCCTGTATTTACAAGAAAGTGAGTGGGAGCTCTGTAGCATTTCTAGTATTAAATGTGGATGACATATTGTTGATTGGAAATGATATATAAGTTTTGGATGGCATAAAAGGATACTTGAATAAGAATTTTTCAATGGATGACCTCGGTGAAGCTGCTTGATACGTCTCCAACGTATCTATAATTTTGATTGTTCCATGATATTATATTATCTGTTTTGGATGTTTTATATGCATTAATATGCTATTTTATATTATTTTTGGGACTAACCTATTAACCTAGAGCCAAGTGTCAGTTCCTGTTTTTCCCTGTTTTTGAGTTTCGCAGAAAAGGAATACCAAACGGAGTCCAAACGGAATAAAACCTCCGTGATGATTTTTCTTGGACCAGAAGACAACCAGGAGACTTGGAGATCCTGGGCGCGCCTCCTCCCTTGTGGGCCCCTCATGCACCTCCGGACCTAATTCTTTCGCCTATATATACTCTTATATCCCCAAACCACCAGAACAAGCCACGAAAACACTTTTCCACCGCCACAACCTTCTGTAGCCGTGAGATCCCATCTAGGGACCTTTTTCGGCGTCCTACCGGAGGGGGATTCGATCACGGAGGGCTTCTACATCACCTCTATTGCCATTTCGATGAATCATGAGTAGTTTACCTCTAACCTACGGGTTCATAGCTAGTAGCTAGATGGCTTCTTCTCTCTCTTTGATTCTCAATACCATGTTCTCCTCGATGTTCTTGGAGATCCATTCGATGTAATACTCTTTTGCGGCTTGTTTGTCGAGATCTGATGAATTGTGGATTTATGATCAGCTTATCTATGAATATTATTTGAATCTTCTCTGGATTCTTATATGCATGATTTGATATCTTTGTAATTCTCTTCGAACTATCAGTTTGGTTTGGCCAACTAGATTAGTTTTTCTTGCAATGGGAGAAGTGCTTAGCTTTGGGTTCAATCTTGCAGGGTACTTTCCCAGTGACAATAGGGGCAAAAAGTCATGTATTGTATTGCCATCGAGGACAAAAAGATGGGGTTTTCATCATATTGCCTGAGTTAATTCCTCTACATCATGTCATCTTTCTTAATGTGTTACTCCGTTCTTTATGAAATTATTACTCTAGATGCATGTTGGATAGTGGTTGATGTGTGGAGTAATAGTAGTAGATGTAGAATCGTTTCGGTCTACTTGACAAAGACGTGATGCATATATTCATGATCGTTACCTTATATATCCTCATAACTTTGCGCTTTTCTACCAATTGCTCAGCAGTAATTTGTTTACCCACCGTATTATTTTCTATCTTGAGAGAAGCCTCTAGTGAAACCTATGGCCCCCGGGTCTATTTTCCATCATACAAGTTCTATTTTCCATCATATAAGTTTCCAATCTACTACTTTGCAATCTTTTACTTTCCGATCTATAGACCAAAAATACCAAAAATATTTACTTTACCATTTATCTATCTCTAACATATCTCACTTTTGCAAGTAACCGTGAAGGGATTGACAACCCCTTTATCGCGTTGGGTGCAAGTTGTTTGTTTGTGCAGGTATTCGGTGACTTGTGCGTTGACTCCTACTAGATAGATACCTTGGTTCTAAAACTAAGGGAAATACTTATCTCTACTTTGCTGCATCACCCTTTCCTCTTCAAGGGAAAACCAACGCATGCTCAAGAAGTAGTACTACTTATATATTAGGCATCAAGATCTATAGAGATAGATTGAGACGCTTAATAGGACTTTCACAAAGCACATACCTTGACAAAGATTTGAAGAAGTTCAAAATGGACCAGTCAAAGAAAGGGTTCTTTCCTATGTTACAAGGTGTGAAATTGAGTCAGACTCAAAGCCCCACCACTGCCGAAGATAGAGAGAAAATGAAAGTCATTCCCTATGCCTCAGCCATAGGATCTATCATGTATGCTATGCTGTGAACCAGACCTGATGTCTGCCTTGCCATTAGTTTGGCAGGGAGGTACCAAAGTAATCCAGGAGTGGATCACTGGACAGCGGTCAAGAACATCCTGAAGTACTAGAAAAGGACCAAGGATATGTTTCTTGTTTATGGAGGTGACGAAGGGCTCGTCATAAATGGCTACATCGATGCTAGCTTCGACACTAATCCGGATGACTCTAAGTCACAAACCAGATATGTGTTTATATTGAATGGTGTAGCTGTCAGTTGGTGTAGTTCCAACCAAAGCGCCGTGGCAGGATCTACGTGTGAAGCATAGTACATAGATGCTTTGAAAGCAGCAAATGAAAATATTTTGTGGTAGTACTGGAGCAATTGCCTTGGCGAAGGAATCCATATTTCACAAGAGAACCAAACACATCAAGAGATGCTTCAACTCCATTCGTGAACAAGTCAAGGATGGAGACATAGAAATTTGCAAGATACATACGGATCTGAATGTAGCAGACCCGTTGACTAAACTTCTCTCATGAGCAAAAAAAGATCACACCTTAGTACTCTTTGGGTGTTAATCACATGGCGATGTGAACTAGGTTATTGACTCTAGTAAACTCTTTGGGTGTTTGTCACATGGTGATGTGAAGTATGGGTATTAATCACATGGCGATGTGAACTAGATTATTGACTCTATTACAAGTGGGAAACTAATGGAAATATGCCCTAGAGGCAATAATAAAATGGTTATTATTATATTTCCTTAATCATGATAAAGGTTTATTATTCATGCTAGAATTGTATTGACCGGAATCTTAAATACATGTGTGGATACATAAATAAATACCGTGTCCCTAGTGAGCTTCTACTAGACTAGCTCGTTGATCAAAGATGGTTAAGGTTTCCTAACCATAGACATGAGTTGTCATTTGATCACGGGACCACATCATTAGGAGAATGATGTGATGGACAAGACCCATCTGTTAGCTTAGCATATTGATCGATCAGTTTATTGCTATTGCTTTCTTCATGTCAAATACATATTCCTTCGACTATGAGATTATGCAACTCCCGGATATCTGAGGAATACCTTGTGTGATATCAAACGCCACGGCAGAACTGGGTGATCATAAAGATGTTGTACATGTATCTCCGAAGATGTTTGTTGAGTTGGCATAGATCGAGATTAGGATTTGTCACTCCGAGTATCAGAGAGGTACCTCTGGGCCCTCTCAGTAATACACATCATAAGAAGCCTTGCAAGAAAAGTGACTAATGAGTTAGTTGAAGGATGATGTATTCCGGAACGAGTAAAGATACTTGCCAGTAATGAGATTGAACTAGGTATGAATATACCGACGATCGAATCTTGGGAAAGTAACATACCGATGGACAAAGGGAATTACGTATGTTGTCATAAGGTTCGACCGATAAAGATCTTCGTAGAATATGTAGGAGCAAATATGGGCATCCAGGTTACGCTATTGGTTATTGATCAAAGAGGTGTCTCGGTCATGTCTACTTAGTTCTCGAACCCGCAGGGTCCACATGCTTAATGTTCGTTGATGATATAGTGTTATATTATTTGGTGACCGAATGTTGTTCGGAGTCCAAGAGGAGATCACGGACATGGAGAGGAGTCGTGAAATGGTCGAGAGGTAAATATTTATAGATAGGACGATGATATTCGGACACCGAAAGAGTTTCAGAGTGTAGCAGGTAGTCATGGGGTCACCGGAAGGGGTTCCGGACACCCCCGATAAGTGTATGGGCCTAATGGGCCAAAGGTGGGGGGGGCAGACCAGCCCCTAGTGCACCCTTTCTTCGGATAGTAGGTCCTACGGGAAGGAAAGGGGAGTGGTGGCCCCTCCTTCCTTTCCCTCCTCGAGTGAGGAAGGAAAGGGGGACCACCCTCCCCTGCCTTTCCCCCGCACCTATATTAGGCAGGAGTAGCTTGGGAGGGACCCCAAGTAGTCTTCCTCTAACTTGGGCACCCCCTTTGGCTGCTCCTCCCTCCCTCTCACCTATATATATGTGGGAGGGGGCGCCTAGCACACAACAACATTGTCTTAGCCGTGTGCGGCGCCCCCGTCCACCATTTACTCCCTCGGTCATATTTTCGTAGTGCTTAGGCGAAGCCTGCGGAGATCACATCACCATCACCGTCACCACACCATCATGCTTCAGGAACTCATCTACTACCTCGCCATCTTTATGGATCAAGAAGGCAGAGGACGTCACTGAGCTGAACGTGTGCAGAACGCGGAGGTGCCGTGCTTTTACTAGATCTGTAAGAGCGCGAAGAAAGTTCCACTATATCAACTGCGTTAACAAACGCTTCCTCTTACGGTCTACGAGGATATGTAGACACACTCTCCCCCTCTCGTTGCTATGCATCTCCATGGATAGATTGTTGCGTGTGCATAGAATTTTTTTTGGTTTCCATGCAACGATTCCCAATAGCCTGTGCCATTAGGTCTCTCTGCTTCTAGGTTTTCAAGCACAGGGATCATGAGATGTAGAAGAAAAAATGGTTATAATCAACAAAACTTGAGGCAACTCTGAGACTGGTCATAGGCAATTTTAATAATTAAAAAGAGCAAGTGATAAACAAAAAAATGTAGCAAATCCCTATGAAACTTACATTGATTGTGCTTTGAATTTGAGTGTGGTTATAAGCAACTAGCAAACAATCTTTGAGTGTGGTTGTAAGCACCTCTGAAGGTAGCTTTGACCAGCTACTAATTTTCTTAGTCTGGTTTTGAGCAACTCTGGGTGTGGTTGTAGGAAACTTAGGTATTCAACAAAAGCAACTCTGGATATAGTTGAAAGCAACTTAAATATCTAAAAAAAGAAGAGTTGTTGTTGTGGTGGTAAGCAACTCTGTGTGGAAACATACCATGTCTTGCTCATCCAGAAGGTTTTCTGCCTTAAACATGTTCGTTAACTCAGCCCCGCTCAAATCAACTTTTTGAAGTGCAATCTAGGAAAAGCAAGGACCAATAAAATATCAGTGCCAAATAAAATAAATCAAGAATTAAAAAAAGATACTAGAAGTTTATTATTCTTACCGAAAACCTTAGAGGCGTAATTACTTCTTGGACCCTGTCATCTGTTGAACATGATTGCCTCGATCACTAGCTCAAAGACATGGGTCTTCAACCAACCATTCCTCTTCATTGATTGAGCTAGCTCCTTCATTGTGCAAAATAGTCATGGTTATTTATGATACGCGGCATGTAGAAACAGAAAAAGGCTGTATTTCAGAAAGACCAATAGAGAAGATAGTGTGATGCCAAAACATGTCGTTACTGAAAAAGGAAAACACACATTTTATCCTCCCCACTTGATGTCCTTCTTGTCCCCGTTCCTACTCCTCCGAGCAACAGAACCAATGCATACAACCTATTTACTTCTGCTGAACAATTGAAGTCCTTTTTTACTTCTAAGTTCACATACAACAACCTTTCTCATGGAGGTGGTTTTAGTATTCTCCTCTCACGCTTCTGGACAATGGGCTCACCGTGGTTGCTAGCACTACCTTGGCTAGACTCCCCTTCACTGGAATTTTTTGCCTCTCCAGTTAGCATGCAAATCTGGAAGGTGACATGTGCCCTAACCCCTCACCTGCAACACTTTTCTCTACCCCTTCAACAACTCCATCAAAATCCAAGTTGGCCCAATCAATCCCCCACTCAAAGTCTGTAGTGGCAGGTTCGTTTGCCACCCCTTTTCTTTGACATCTCCTTGTCCTCCCCCACTTTGTTTTCTGTCATTTCATCTATTCCAAGATCGAAAGGTGGGGCTAGGCAATAATTATCCCAAACAACGCTTCCAGACTTGGATCTTTGGAGTGATTGTGGTGCTGCGCTTGAATCAGAAAGTTCTTTGCTTGCTGCCTGATTAAGATCGGGAAATGCCTGTATTACTGGTATAGTGTCGGCAGACTTACTTCTCATGAGCGATGGATTGACCCTGGATTCACACACTTTTCCAGCAGCTGGTTCATGCCCCTGATAACAACAAATGATATTGCTTTCCTTTGTCCAAAGCACGCTTGCTTGGTGGGAACAACATGAGGCTTCTTTGTTGTCTGGGCTGCAACTTCCTCTATAGTTGCTTGGTTTAATACAAGAGTTGCTTCCTTTAGCACTGCAGTTGCTTTCCCCTTGATATCCTCTTTGGCACTGTCGGTGACTCCTGGTTGTTTCGACTGCTCGCAAGTCTATGTTGGCCCTATTTTGCTAGGCTCTGCTTGTTTCGGACCTTTCCCTCCATGCTTCTCCAGTCCAGATACAAGTGCACTCTGTCGAATTCAGGGTTTCACAGACCCTTGAGAGGTTCAAACTCTGGGGTGCATGTGAAGAACTCGTCCTCCCCAGTCTGCCTGCACACTAATCCCACAGCCTAGCTCGACGAACTGGATGAACAAAAGACACAGAAGTTTACCTAGGTTCAGGCCACCTTGCCATGTAAAACCCTACTCCTGCTTTGTGGTGGATTGGCCTCGAAGGGCTGAGGATGAACTAGTACAGTGGAGAACAACCTCAGGAGGAGAGGTGTTCTTGTGCTCGATGAGCTGGTGGGTGAGAGGATGATCTGAATGCCCCTCCTCCCCCTCTATGGTGGTCTCTAAGTCCTATTTATAGTGGCCTTGGTCCTCTTCCCAAATGTATGGCGGGAAGGGATCCCACAACGACGAAATTTGAAGGGAGACAACTAGTACACGCTATCCTAACAAAAGTAGTCTTTGCCTACTAAAAGCTCCTAGTTGTGACGCCGTGGTGGGCTCGACGATGACCTCCGCTCTGTCGTCTTGGCGGTCTTGGTCTTGTTGCACTGAAATGGAAACCTTTGCTTGATTCCTCGGGACCCCGCGCCTGCGCTTGCCTCCTTAACACCAAATAGGAAACTGGTACATTGCGCCCGCTGGCGCCCGCCTGGCCTTGGTCGTCATGGCTCACGTCATCTGAACCTCGCGAGATGCATCTTGCATGGATATCTACACTCCTCGGGAGCCAGCTTGGGGAGGCTGCCCCTCGAGGAGGTCTTGGTGTCGTCCGCCTCACGAGGCTTGGCCCCTCGCGAGGATCTTGGGTTGTTGATCCTGAAGCTGGGTCATACCAGGCCGCTGATGGAGCCACGCCATGGGCCGCAGGCAGGCAAGTCTGGGTACCCCAGTCCCATGACGCCGACAGTAGCCCCTGGGCCTAAGGAGCGCTCGAATTTGGTTTCCAAACGAAGCCAGGGGGCAAGTGCGGAGCACCATGGGCCCTAACCGCCTGTGGCCTCGGTTGATGCATGTGATTGATGGGATGTGGGTGCCTCCACTTCCCCACACAAACTTGATATCCGCCTGGCTCGGCGGCCGCCTGTTGCCAACGCAGCCCTGCCTTCACCATTTTCCGTGCTCACCCTTGGCTTCTTCATCTATCCGAGAGACAGCGGCTCTCTTCTTGGATTTGACGCCGGTGCTGGTCTTCCCTTGCTGCTATGGCGCCGAGGTCGAGGAAGAAGGGGAAAACCTGCGCTCCAGTGCTAGCCTTCTAGCCTATCCTCGAGCGGTCGACGGTGGTCAACCAAGAGGGCTTGGACAAGATCCGTCCGGCACTCGCGCCGATTCTAATAAGTGGAAGGCGATGATAGTTTGGCCTGCTTCCCGGGCCATGGTCAACATGGCATCCACTGAGATCACCATCCATCTTCATGCCGTCTTGGCCAGCATGATCCCTCCTTTCTCCGATTTCTTCAAAGCCATACTCTCGCATTACCAAGTCCACGCGCTGCATCTGGATCCTCAATCCATCATTCTCCCTGTTGTCTTCGCCTTCGTCTGCGAGGCCATGGTGGGCATTGCCCCTTCCGTGGCCTTGTTTCGCCATTTCTTCTCGCTTCACCTAGTCGACGCCCGCCAGCGCTCAGGGTGCATGGCCTTTCAGGCCGTGGCGGCGACGGTCGGCACGGGCATCGACTTTGAGCTCTCGCCAGTTGTAAGTGGATTCCGGAAGCGCTGGGTGTTCGTGGATGCCGGCGTGCTCAACTCCCTACTCTCGCTCCCACGGGTGCCGGCTGTACCTAGCTCCGACTGGGGGCACGCAGAGCTCGTTGACCATCGGCTTGCTCACGTTTCGCGCCGGCTGGCCAGGTTGAAGAAGCTCGGGTTGATGGCACCCATGGTGGTGAAGGAGTTCGTCCGGTGTTGCGTTGCTCCGCTTCACTGTCATTCTCGACAAATGTGGGCCTTCACTGGCCACGGGGACCCCATGAGGTTCCAGGTGCCTGTGCTTCCTCCCGAGACGCTGTGCATGGTGCTCAAGCTCTTGTCGGGTGACCCGGCGCCAGGCACGCTTGTGGAGGAGGGATGCTTCCTGTACTGTTGCTTGAAAAAGGAGGAGTTCATGAGGCAGATGCCCCTTTTTGATGAGTGGGGGTTATGCCCGGCTGGCCTTGAAGGGCCCTGTGAGAACCCCGTCCTCGTGGTCCCTTTGCCCGCTGACCCTACGGCACGTGCCCCATAGGTGGATGCAGGGGGCGAGCATCGCCGAGTGCTGCCAGGGCGGCTGTTGAAGAGATCACACGGTCCGGCGCTCCCGAGATGGCAATCCTCGAGGCTCGGGCGAGCTCTCCTGAGGGGTCGGCCGGAGAGATGCCGCGATTCGAGGCTCCCGAGGCCGCCACTCCATGGGTTCCACCGAGTGTCCCCGATGCTGACGATCACGCTACTGACTTCGGCCATCTTCGCCTGAACCTTGAAGTACTCCACAAGAGGAAGGGGCCTCTGAGCTGCAATGGTGGTGCATACCGACCGCTAAAGCAGAGGAAGTACATAGCCATAGACGAGTAAGTACCTTATCTTCTTGATTCCCTACGCATCGCGTCCTTTCCTGACAATGGCTCTACAGGATCCGTTCGGCTGTGGCGGTGAGGTCTCCTGAGGAGCGGTCTCCACCAGTCATTGGCTCACTCTTGGTTTCGAGCTCCCCATGCTGGACCCTTGCACAAGGCACGGGGTCTGTCCAAGAGGCGGACGCGCCGATGGGGGGGTCTCGATCCTGTGTTCCTGTCGCCCTTCCTTCATTGTCCGACCTGGGGTGCAAAAGGCTTGCTGAGGGCTCCTCCATTGGTCATCGCTGGTGGCTGGGTAATCCCAACACCAGCTTCATCTTCAAGCAGCAAGGCCACGCCACCCAGCACATCCGCCAAGATCCGAAAGGTGGGCAGGAAGGCACCGGCCTTCAACCCCCTGCCAGGGGTAGGTGGGCCACCCCAAGCTTCCCCAACAACCCCCAGTGAGAAGGATGGGCTTGGCCATGCGCTGGAGCTTGCACGCTGATGTCTACTACGCAACTTGTTCTTGTAGACTTGTGTTGGGCCTCCAAGCGTAGACTTTTGTAGGATAGTAGCAATTTTCCCTCAAGTGGATGACCTAAGGTTTATCATTCTGTGGAAGGCATAGGATGAAGATGGTCTCTCTCAAACAACCCTGCAACCAAATACAAGAAATCTCTTGTGTACCCAACACACCAAATACAATGGTAATTAGTATAGGTGCACTAGTTTGGCGAAGAGATGGTGATAAAAGTGTAATATTGATGGTAGAAAGATATTTTTATAATCTGAATAAATAAAAACAGCAAGGTGGCAAATAGTAAACAGGCACAAAAACAGTATTGCAATGCTTGAAAATGAGGCCTAGGGTCCGTACTGTCACTAGTGCAACCTCTCAAGAATGCTAATATAATTGGATCATATAACCACCCCTCGCAGTGCGATGAAGAATCACTCCAAAGTTCCTATCTAGTGGGGAACATAAGAATAAATTGTTTGTAGGGTACGAAACCACCTCAAAGCTAGTCTTTCCATTTGATCTATTCAAGAGTTCGTACTAAAATAACACAAGGCTATTCTTTTCGTTCGATCTATCCTAGAGTTCTTACTAAAATAAAACCAAAGAAAATTCATATTCATAATACTCAATCCAACACAAAGAACTTCAAAGAGTGCACCAAGATTTCTACAGGAGAAACAAAGACAAGAATGTGCATCAACCCCTGTGCATAGATTACCCCAATGTCACCTCGGGAATCCGCGAGTTGAGTGCCAAAACATATATCAAGTGAATCAATACGATACCCCATTGTCACCACGAGTATTCAATTGCAATACATATATCAAATGATCTCAAATCCATAAAAGTTTTCAATCCGATAACAACGAAATCTCAAAGGGAAAAACTCATTTCATCACAACAAGATAGAGAGGGGAAGACACCATATGATCCGAATATATTAACAAAGCCCGTGATACATCAAGATCATGACATCTCAAGAACAGGAGAGAGAGAGAGTGAGGGAGTCCTGGATTAGGGGGTGTCCGGATGGCCGGACTATACCTTCAACCAGACTCCAGGACTATGAAGATACAAGATTGAAGACTTCGTCCCGTGTCCGGAAGGGACTTTCCTTGGCGTGGAAGGCAAGCTTGGCGATACGGATATTCAGATCTCCTACCATTGTAACCGACTCTATGTAACCCTAACCCTATCCGGTGTCTATATAAACCGGAGGGTTTTAGTCTGTAGGACAACATACACATCATCAATCAAACCATAGGATAACTTCTAGGGTTTAGCCTCTCTGATCTCGTGGTAGATCAACTCTTGTAATACCCATATCATCAATATTAATCAAGCAGGACGTAGGGTTTTACCTCCATCGAGAGGGCCCGAACCTGGGTAAAACTTCGTGTCCCCTGCCTCCTGTTACCATCCGGCCTAGACGCACAGTTCGGGACCCCCTACCCGAGATCCACCGGTTTTGACACCGACATTGGTGCTTTCATTGAGAGTTCCTCTGTGCCATCGCCATCAGGCCCGATGGCTCCTACGATCTTCAATAACGATGGAGTCCAGGGTGAGACCTTCCTCCCCGGACAGATCTTCGTCTTCAGCGGCTTCGCACTGCGGGCCAATTCACTTGGCCATCTGGAGCAGATCAAAAGCTATGCCCCTGGACGTCAGGTCAGATTCGGAAGTTTTAACTACACGGCTGACATCCGCGGGGACTTGATCTTCGACGGATTCGAGGCACTGCCGAGCGTGCCGCACTGTCCCGACGAGCATGATCTAGCTCTGCCGCTGAACAGTGCCCTGGAGGCCGCACCCACATCGGCTCCGGTCCCTAATTGGGAGCCAACTGCGCCGATCGAGGATGGGCGGTTGGACGCCACCTCGGGGGTTGCGATCCCAACGGCGATTGAGCCGAACACCAGCCCCGCACTCCGCGAGACTCATGACTCCAAGGAGCCGGACTCCTTTCCGGACTCCAAACCCTCCACGCCCCGGCCTATTGAATCCGATTGGGCGCCGATCTTGGAGTTCACTGCCGTGGACATCTTTCAACACTCGCCTTTTAGCGATATTCTGAAGTCACTGAAGTCTCTCTCTTTATCAGGAGAGCCCTGGCCGGACTGCGGCCAGCGAGGTTGGGATTCGGACGATGAAGAAATTCAAAGCCCACCCACCACCCACTTTGTAGCCACTGTCGACGACTTAACCGACATGCTCGACTTCAACTATGAGGGCATCAACGGTATGGACGCCGATGAAGGAGATAATGAAGAACCAACACCTACTAGGCCCTGGAAAGCCACCTCGTCGTATGACATATACATGGTGGACACCCCAAAAGAGGGAGATGGCGATGGAACAGCGGAGGATGACCCCTCCAAGAAACAGCCTAAGCGCCGACATCAGCGGCGCCGCTCAAAATCCCGCCAAAACAAACACGGTGATTCCAGCATGGGAGATAATAATACTCCGGAAAGCGCCGAAGGAAACCCCCTCGAGCAAGATTTAGCGCAGGAGGATGGAGAAACCAGCCCTCATGAGAGAGCGGCAGACAGAGAGGTCGAGGACGATAATTATATGCCTCCCTCCGAAGACGAGGCAAGCCTCGACGACGACAAATTCGTCGTGCCAGAGGATCCTGTCGAGCAAGAGCGTTTTCAACGCAGGCTAATGGCCACGGCAAGAAGCCTCAAGAAAAAACAGCAACAGCTCAGAGCTGATCAAGATTTGCTAGTTGACAGATGGACTGAAGTCCTTGCGGCCGAAGAGCATAAACTCGAACGCCCCTCCAAGAGCTACCCAAAGTGCAGGTTGCTACCCCAATTAGAGGAGGAAGCACTCGATGTGGCTGACCGGCCACCTCGTGGCCACGACAGAGAGGCCTCTCGGCCCTCCACTCAAGCCGCACCCTGTACCAAGGCACGGGACTATGCGCCGGACTTACGGGAGTTGGAGGACAAGGCTAAACAAACAAGATCGATCTACGGATCGCGTGGGCGCCCCACGGCTCGAGACGGCATCCGTCACGCCGGCCAAAAATTTGGCAGGGCCAAACACAGTAGACAAGGCTCACTGGAGCAACGTCATGATATAGCCCAGTACAGAGGCGCCGCACACCCACTCTGCTTCACAAACAAAATAATGGATCATCAAATCCCCGAGGGTTTCAAACCCGTAAACATCGAATCATATGATGGCACAACAGATCCTGCGGTATGGATTGAGGATTATCTCCTTCATATCCATATGGCCCGCGGCGACGATTTTCATGCCATCAAATACCTCCCACTCAAACTTAAAGGACCAGCTCGACATTCTCTTAACAGCTTGCCAACAGGATCAATCAATTGTTGGGAGGACCTGGAAGCCGCATTCCTCGACAATTTCCAAGGCACTTATGTGCGACCCCCAGACGCCGATGACCTGAGCCATGTAATTCAGCAGCCAGATGAATCGGCCAGGCAATTCTGGACATGGTTCTTAACAAAGAAAAATCAAATAGTCGACTGTCCGTACACTGAGGCCCTAGCAGCCTTCAAGCACAATATCCGTGACGAGTGGCTAGCCCGGCACCTTGGACAGGAAAAGCCGAAATCTATGGTAGCACTCACGACACTCATGACCCGCTTTTGCGTGGGAGAAGACAGCTGACTTGCTCGTAGCAACAATATAACCAAAAACCCTGGTAATTTGGACACCAGGGACAGTGGTGGTAGGTCGCGTCGAACCAAGCAGAAGCGTCGCATTAACGGCGACAATGCTGAGGATAAAGCAGTTAATGCCGGATTCAGAGGCTCTAAATCCGGTCAGCGGAAGAAGCCATTCAAAAGGAATCCTAGGGGCCCGTCCAGTTTGGACCGAATACTCGACCGCTTATGCCAGATACATGGCACCCCCGAAAAGCCGGCCAATCACACCAACAGGGATTGTTGGGTGTTCAAGCAGGCAGGCAAGCTAAACGCCGAAAACGAAGACAAGGGGCTGCATAGCGATGACGACGAGGAGCCCCGGCCGCCGAACAACAGGGGACAGAAGGGTTTTCCCCCACAAGTGCGGATGGTGAACATGATATACGCAACCCACATCCCCAAGCGGGAGCGGAAGCGCGCGTTAAGGGACGTATACGCGATAGAGCCAGTCGCCCCAAAGTTCAACCCATGGTCCTCCTGCCCGATCACCTTTGATCGAAGGGACCACCCCACTAGCACCCGTCACGGCGGCTTCGCCGCATTGGTTCTAGACCCAATTTTTGACGGATTTCATCTCACTAGAGTCCTTATGGATGGCGGCAGTAGCCTGAACCTGCTTTACCAGGATACAGTGCGGAAAATGGGCATAGATCCCTCGAGGATTAAGCCCACCAAAACGACCTTTAAAGGCGTAATACCAGGTGTAGAGGCCAACTGTACAGGCTCAGTCACACTTGAAGTGGTCTTCGGATCTCCAGATAATTTCCGAAGCGAGGAGTTAATCTTCGACATAGTCCCGTTTCGCAGTGGTTACCACGCACTGCTCGGGCGAACCACATTCGCTAAAGTCAATGCGGTACCGCATTATGCATACCTTAAGCTCAAGATGCCAGGCCCTCGAGGAGTAATTACGGTCAATGGAAACACAGAATGCTCCCTCCGAACGGAGGAGCACACGGCGGCCCTTGCGGTGGAAGTTCAAAGCAGCCTCTTTAGGAAGTTCCCCAGTCCGGCCACGAAACGACCGGACACCGTCAAGCGCGCCCGGAGTAACCTACAACAAGACCGCCTGGCACGATCCGAGCAGGCGTAGTAATGCGGCCCCAACCCCAACCCTCGCAAAAAGGCGACGCCAGTACTTCGCGTACATAACTACGCTCTAGAGATACCATGGGCACAGGGGGAGGGGCACCATCACGGCACGCCCAAAACACAGCTTCAACCGTACCAGGGGCTGCCGATTTTTTAATTTTCTCTTACTTTCAGGACTCCACTCTTCAGAAGGCCCGTTCGGCAGTTCAATTGCCGCACAAACGATGCAAGAACCAGGGAAGCAGACAAGCCGCGCCGCATTACGGAACTCCCAGGTGGTCTCTATCACAAGAAGTATACATGTTTCACATATTATTCCGCAGCTTGCCCCTGGAGCGGACACGCTACATAGTCCAACCTTTTGCTTATCGCATTATTTGTATCGTTCTGCTTTGATCGCAGCTCTTTTTAATAAACAATGCATAGCTTTTGTCTATTTTTGCATTACCCTTTTTTTATATTTATATATGTTCCTTAACGACATGTCGCACCCATACACTTTGGTACGGCCAAAATACGCCAGGGGCTTCAGTACCCCTCAACATGGTGTGAGAAGTCCGAACACTTCAACAAGTGCGGCACCCCGAACTTATAGCATTATATGCATCGGCTCTGAATCATGTCTTGGGTCAATAGTTGGGTTTGCCCGGCTCCTATGTTTTGGTGCCTTACGTTCCGCTATATCGGCTAAGGTAGCACTAGGAGAACCACTGCGATTGTGCCCCAATTGAGCTGGGTCGAGCACCTCAGCGGAGAAAGCTAAAACTGACCGTCATGATGAGGCGAGAGCTGGTCGCTGTTTGAGAGGTCTTTTCGAGTCCTTAAAGACTTATGCCTCTTAGGGCGAGGAGCCGACTCTGTCCGGCCAAGGCGTGGATAGCGCCCCGACCTCGGTCTTCCGAATACCAGGGGCTTCACCGAAATTTAAAATTATAGAATTCTATGGCTAAGTGAGAGTGTTCACGCATTATGGTCCGATTGCCTTGTTCGTTGGGCTGAGCGCCTCCCTCGGAGGACCCAAACATGGGAAAAAGAGCCCTCAGGTTTATCCCCGAACACCCCAGCACTAGCGGCACGGGGGCAGAAGCCGACGACTCGCCATCTCTCAGAATTGATAAACAGCCGCACAGAAGGTAGTATTTTAAATTGTAACTGCATTGCTTAAGCGCATATGAACAAGTTTTTAGCGCACAGGAAAAAACGAGCGAGTTTTACTCAAAAATTACATCCATAGAACATTCCTCCACCACAAGGCAGGCACCCTTCAGAACATCCTTATAATAATTTTCGGGCTTGCGATGCTCTTTCCCCGACGGTGGCCCGTCCTTCACAAGCTTCTCAGCATCCAGCTTGCCCCAGTGCACCTTCGCACGGGAAAGGGGCCTACGGGCACCTTCAATGCAGATGGAGCGCTTGATGACTTCGAGCCTCAGACAGGCCTCCACCAGCCGCCACACCAGCCCGAAATAGCTCCCAGGCTGAGCCTCTCCAGGCCACAACCGAACTATGAGGCCCTTCATGGCCTGTTTGGCTGCCTTGTGGAGCTCGAACAGTTGCCTCAACTAGTCGCTCAGGGTGTAATGCCCCGAGACCGATGTGCCAGGTGTCTTCTAGTTATTCGCTGTGTTGCCGTGTCATTTAGCTTGCGTGTTTCATCTTGTCATGTCATCATGTGCATTGCATCATCATGTTTTCAAAACTTGCGTCCGTCCGGGTTCCCCAGTTCCGTCCGTCGTCCGTTCTGAGCCCAGACACACTTGCACGCGCCCGTGGCATGTCCAAAATATTATTTTATAAGTGGCCAGAAAATGTTCTCGGAATGGGATGAAAGTTGGCGTGCGGTCTTATTATAGTGTAGGTAGGCCGCCTGCCAAGTTTCGTCGCATTCGGAGTTCGTTTAACGGCCCAACGGATAACTATAGCGGCAGTATAGCCGGTCTAACATCGGACGTTTTCGGTCTCCGGAAACAGTCGTGGCCTCTCCTCTTCTCTCTTCTCAGACCTTTGCCTTCTGCACTACCTCTCACCGCCAGGCCCTACCTAACCTCTCTCGTCAGCCCGCGGACCTCCTCCCGCGCGCGACCGAAATCTGTCCCGGACCTGACCCGGACAATCGTCACCATTGGATTCGGTTCATCCCCAAACGTCTACAAAACGTCTCCGTTTTCTTATTTGGACCCCCTAGCTATTTTATTCGCGATCGTCCGATTGCGATCGGAGGGACGATTTAGCCCCTAATCTAACCCACTCACTATATAAATCTAGACCAAACCCTAAAATCTAAGGGAGCTGTCCCATCCTCCAAATCCTTCCGCCGCCACGCACCTAGTTTTCTTCCTCGGGATCCCCTCACTCCTTCCCGAGCCAACCCAGCGCCGCCACCTACCTCCATCGATCTCCTCGCAGTGCCTCTTCCCCTCGATCCACCCGGCCAATCGGAGGAGCTCCTCTTCTCCCGCTCCTCCCAAAGCCAGCTCCTATCCCGAGCGCCTCCTCCTCACCTCGTTCCCCCTCGTGCTGCCCGGCCACCAGAGCCCCCTCCGCCGACGAGCACCACCAGCAGATGAGTGCCCCGAGAGCCCTGCTCCCTTTCCCTCCTGCTTCTGTTTCTCTCTCTCTCTCACGCTGATCTCTTTCTCTGAATTCTTCGCAGCGCCTTTAGGGACAGCCTCCTTGGTTGACTTCGTGCGCCGCCCCGTTTGACCTCCAGCTGCAGTCCCTCGTCGCCCAATGCCATGGCTGATCGTCTTGCCGATCTCCGTCAAGCCCGCCGCCCGCTGCCCTCTTCCCGGCGAACCACATCGACCCGCCGCTTCCCGTGCCTGCCGGCGCCCCGCCTGCTCCTCCGCTGCTGTTGTTGTTGTGCTCTGTCGGAGACGGCGAGCCACGCCGATCTGCCGCGGACTGCCCTCAGAACGGAGCTCCACCGCCACCGAGCCTCGGATCCAGCCAGTTCCTGCACGCCCTCGCCCGCGCAAGACCCTCGTCGCGCCCCTCCGTCGTCTCTTCCTCGCTGCCGCACTCCTGTTCCAGCGCCTGCTTCTCTGTTTCCGTTCGAGCAGCGACGAGAAGGAGCGCCCCCGTTGACCGCGTCGCGAGCGTACTGGGCCACCGCTCGCCTTCACCCGCATCAGCCCACTTGCGCCAAGGCCCGGCTCCCTGAACCCCAATGTGAGGAAGCCCACCTCCTGTTAGCTCCTGTGCAGCCCAGTTCGGGCCAGTTTCGGCCCGACTCATGTTTTTTTCGAGGAGTGATTTATCTTTTATCCAGTGTTTTGCAGATTTGCAGAAAAGACCTTCATGTCCATACATTTAATATCTCACAAACCATGCATCTTTTGCAAACAACTTATATATCTAAAATGCCTAGAATTTTTTCTAGTTTCATAATATGCAACTTTCACCCATGTTTAAAATGCTTAAAATGTTGTTTGACTAAATTTGCTCCTATGCCATGTTAAAAATGATTTAATTCATAACTAATTAACTGTAGCTCCAAATCTAATAAACTTTATATGTAAATGGGGTAGAAAAATGCCTAGTTTAACATGATGCACTCATCTAGCATGTTTAACAACCCTAAAATTGTGTTTAGGCCAGAACAGTACCAAACCTAATATATGCATATGAGGAGTTTCCGGACTTGTTGTTTTGTTGTTCCGGCCTCTTCTAAACTTGCCTAGATAGGTAGTTTTCATTTGATTCACCCTCTTGCCATGCTAACCAACATTTAATATTGTTGGGTACATAAACGAGATCGAACTTAATAAGTCACGTGGTGTTTCGTCAATATGCAACGGTGTTACATATTGAGCTCCACTTAATTTGTAGTGTTGTTTGTTGCATTTTGCCATGTCATGCTTCATTAAACCGGACATGCATCATACTTGTTTGCGCATCGTGCCATGTTGTTGTAGTGGTTGTTTACTTTGTTGTTTGCTTTCTTTCCGGTGTACTTCGTCTCGGTAATCCGGTAACGTCTTGTTTGTGAGGAACCGTTCGACTACGCCCGTTTGCCTCCTTCATGGACTCGTTCTTCTTCCTTGCAGGATCTCAGGCAAGATGACCATACCCTCGAAATCACTTCTATCTTTGCTTGCTAGTTGCTCGCTCTTTTGCTATGCCTTTGCTGCGATACCTACCACTTGCTTATCATGCCTCCCATATTGTTGAACCAAGCCTCTAACCCACCTTGTCCTAGCAAACCGTTGTTTGGCTATGTTACCGCTTTGCTCAGCCCCTCTTATAGCATTGTTAGTTGCAGGTGAAGATTGAAGTTTGTTCCTGGTTGGAACATGGAGATGTTGTTTCTTGTTGGAACATGTTTTACTTGTTGGGATATCACAATATATCTTATTTAATTAATGCATCTATATACTTGTTAAAGGGTGGAAGGCTCAGCCTTATGCCTGGTGTTTTGTTCAACTCTTGCCACCCTAGTTTCCGTCATATCAGTGTTATGTTCCCAGATTTTGCGTTCCTTACGCGGTTGGGTAATAATGGGATCCCCTTAACAGTTCGCCTTGAATAAAACTCTTCCAGCAATGCCCAACATTGGTTTTACCATTCGCCACCTAGCCTCTTCTTTCCCTTGGGTTCTGCAGACTCAAGGGTTATCATTATTTTAACCCCCCCCCCCGGCCAGTGCTCCTCTGAGTGTTGGTCCAAACTAGAGTCCTGTGCAGCGCCCCCTCGAGGAAACTCGAGGTTTGGTTTTTGTTGTACGGAGCGCTCATCTGAGTGTGCCCTGAGAACGAGATATGTGCAGCTCCTATCAGGATTTGTCGGCACATTCGGGCGGTGTTGCTGGTTTAGTTTTACCTTGTCGAAATGTCTTGTAACCGGGATTCCGAGTCTGATCGGGTCTTCCCACTAGAAGGAATATCCTTCGTTGACCGTGAGAGCTTGTGATGGGCTAAGTTGGGACTCCCCTGCAGGGATTTGAACTTTCGAAAGCCGTGCTCGCGGTTATGGGCAGATGGGAATTTGTTAATGTCCGGTTGTAGAAAACCTGAAGTTGACCTTAATTAAAATGCATCAACCACGTGTGTAACCGTGATGGTCTCTTTCCGGCGGAGTCCGGGAAGTGAACACGGTGTTGGAGTTTATGCTTGACGTAAGTAGACTTGGATCACTTCTTGATCACACTTTTATCGACCGTGCTTTGCCTTCTCTTCTCGCTCTCTTTTGGGTATGTTAGGCACCATATATGCTAGTCGCTTGCTGCAGCTCCGCCTCATACCTTTACCTTACCCATAAGCTTAAATAGTCTTGATCACGAGGGTGCGAGATTGCTGAGTCCCCGTGGCTCACAGATACTTCCAAAACCAGATTGCAGGTGCCATTGAACCGTGTCGGTGACGCAACTGAGCTCAGGAGGAGCTCGATGAAGATCTTGTCCTTTGTGTTGTTTCGTTTCAGTCGATCAGTAGTGGAGCCCAGTTGGGGTCGATCAGGGACCTTGTCGTATTTGGGGTTCTTCTTTTATTTTGGTTCCGTAGTCGGACCTTGATTGAATCTGGATGTTGTAATGCTTTATTCATGTAATTGTGTGAAGTGGCCATTATAAGCCAACTATGTATCTCTTTCCCTTATGCAGTACATGGATTGTGTGAAAATTAGCTCACTTGTGACATTGCTTTCAATGCGGTTATGCCTCTAAGTCATGCTTCGACACGTGGGAGATATAGCCGCATCGAGGGCGTTACACAGGGGCACGGGATGTCCGGCCTCAGCGTACTAAGACCAAAACACCTTCTTCGTCGAGCTGCCCTCCTCGGCTTGATAGAATGCGGCGGCATCAGATACACTCCAGGGAAGATCTGCGAACGCGCCTGGAGAACTCCGGATTCGGGTAAGTAACAAGTAACCCACGCTTATGTGTTTACTTTGCATAAAGAATGCCTTACCCACCGCTATCTTCTTCACCTCATCTAACTCCTGGAGGGTCTTCTGGGATTCGGCCTTGGCAGACTTGGCACTTTCAGTAGCCGCCACAAGCTCGGACGCTCGCGCCCTTGAGTCACGCTCCAAACTCTCATGTTTTTCCATGAGAGCTTGGAGCTCTTGCCGCACCTTGCCAACCTCGGCCTCATACTTTTCTCGCTCAATGCGCTCCGCGGCCGATCTCTTCTCGGCCTCGAGCAGCACTTGCTTCAGGGTCGCCACCTTAGTCGTGGCCCCTACAATAGCCACGATAATCCTGTCATTTTTTGCAATTGCACCTTTTTATATATACATATATTTTATTTAAATAAGGTATTTCTTACCTTCATTGTCCTCGAGCTGCTTCTTGGCACGTCCGAGCTCTTGCTCGGACCGCTCGAGGTTCTGCTTTAGCACGTCCACTTCCGCAGTCAGTGCGGCGGACACCAGCAAGGAAGCCTGCACACGCATATTGACTCTTTTTAGACTCCTTCGATTTTTTATTTGATCCTCTATTCGGCTTTTCTTTCCGAACGCCAAACAGAGCATCATGGGCTACTGTCTATGCGGTAATGTTATTTACACATTCTTTACTTACCTCAAAGCCTGTTAAAAGGCTTGTACAAGCTTCAGTCAGTCCGCTCTTGGCGGACTGAACCTTCTGGATCACCGCACTCATAATAGTGCGGTGCCCCTCGTCGATGGAGCGCCTCCAACATATTGTCCGGCACCTCCGGTTGGACGGAGGTCGCCACCGCGGTGGGCTTGCTCCTCTTGGAAGGAGGTTCCCAGCCGGACTCTGGAACCTTTGAAGGTTCTGGAGCGGTGTCCGGCCTAGGGCCGGACTTGGAGCCCTCGGGGATTTCGTCCCCTTTACTCCTGGGGTCTGGGTGGTCACCTTGCGGTGCCTCCAGGACCACCTCCACCCGGATTGGACCCTGTTGGGACAACACTTTGGTGTCGTCCATAGGGCGGGGGGAGGAAGCCGTCGGCAGCGAGTTCACATCCGATGAGTCCAGTGAGCCGCTCGATGATGCGTCGAGTCGGTCTTTGGGTGGGCTGCATAAACATATTCGACATAAGGGAAAGCTGTGCAATAAACGAATACTATGAAATCACTCCGGTATCCGGATACTTACAATTTCGCCAGGGGCTTGGCCCTGGGTGGCCACTCCTCTTCACCATCGTCCGCGTTGGTGGAGTAGTCCGGAGGAGGGATTCTCCCCTTCTTGGTCCCTTCGGCCTCCCCAGTTGGGGCGGCCTTCCTTTTCTTCCCTTCCCCCGCTGGAGGGGGAGGGGTCTCTTCTTCCTCCTCTACATCTTCATGGGAGGAGTGCGCCTCGGAACCATCGGATGATGGATCCAACGCCTCCTGGCACCGCGCACTCTTTCGAGTCCCCGCGGCCTTTTTTACGGCCTTCTTCTCTGGCACCACATAGGGTGCCGGAACCAGCAGCTTCGCCAATTGAGCGTCCGCTGGGCCTTCGGGCAGAGGAGCCGGACAGTTTATCTGCCCGGACTTTGCCTGCCAATCATGTCAAAGGTAAGGGAGCTTAGATCCCGCACAGAGTTGAACTATGAAAAACTAGTGCCCTGTAAAAGGTACAAAAAACTTACCGCGCTAGCGTGATGCTGCGCGCCGTATCCGCGATCCTCGGCGGCAGATGCCGGAGCCTCGGCGCCTTTGAAGAGCACCTTCCAGGCATCTTCATACATCGTGTCGAAGAGCCTACTCAGAGTTTGGTACCGTGCCGGATCAAACTCCCACAGGTTAAAAGCCCGTTGTTGGCACGGGAGGATCAAGCGGATGAGCATAACCTAGACTACATTGACAAGCCTGGGCTGCTTGTTCACCAGGGATTGGATGCATGTTTCTAGTCCGGTCACCTCCTTTTTGCTACCCCACGATAGGCCCGTCTCTTTCCAGGACATGAGCCGCGTTGGGGGACCGGACCGGAACTCAGGGGGCGCGACCCATTCGGCGTTGCGCGGCTCAGTGATGTAGAACCACCCCGATTGCCACCCCTTCAGGGTCTCCACAAAAGAGCCTCGAGCCATAGGACGTTGGCCATCTTGCCAACCATGGCGCCTCCGCACTCCGCCTGGTTGCCGTGCACCACGTTTGGCTTGAAGTTGAAGGTCTTGAGCCATAGGCCGAAATGGGGGCGGATGCGGAGGAAAGCCTCGCACACGACAATAAACGCCGAGATGTTGAGAACAAAATTCGGGGCCAGATCGTGGAAGTCCAGGCCGTAGTAGAACATGAGCCCCCGGACAAATAGGTGGAGAGGGAAGCCCAGTCCGCGGAGGAAATGGGGGAGGAACACCACCCGCACATGGGGCCTAGGGGTGGGGATGAGCTGCCCCTTTTCGGGGAGCCGGTACGTGATGTCGTTAGACAGGTATCCGGCCTTCCTCAGCTTTTTGATATGTCCCTCCGTGATGGAGGAGACCATCCACTTGCCACCCGCTCCGGACATGGCTGGAGAAGGTTAAGGTGAGGAGTGCGGACTGGGGCGCTGGAGCTCGAGTGCGCAAGAATGGATAGGCGAAGGAGGAAGAGGGCGTAGGTGAAAAGGTGGATCCTTATCCCCTTATATGGGTAGACGCAACTACATGTCCCCATCAGCCTGGTAAAACTCGCTTATCTCCCAAGCGTCGTAATCAAAGGCGCGGTTGGGTTACCCACGCCCATATTGATGAGAATCCTGGAATAAGGGGACACGATCTCTGCTTTAACAAGACGTGCCAAGGAAACCGCCTCGCATAACGCGCTAAGATGGGACAGTAAAACGGTTCGAATAAAAGCTTGGCCGTGGTGTGATGTCACACTACGGAGTGCGTCAGCAAATTAGATTTGTGTAAATATTATTCTCTCTATGGCGATATGTGGAAACTTATTATGCAGAGCCGGACACTACCTTTGTGTTCAAAATATTCTATGAAGTACCTGGAGGAGGAACCCACCTTGCAATGCCGAAGACAATTTACGCGCAGGACTCGTCGTCATTGAAGCCTGGTTCAGGGGCTACTGAAGGAGTCCTGGATTAGGGGTTGTCCGGATGGCCGGACTATACCTTCAGCCGGAGTCCAGGACTATGAAGATACAAGATTGAAGACTTTGTCCTGTGTCCGGAAGGGACTTTCCTTGGCGAGGAAGGCAAGCTTGGCGATAGGATATTCAGATATCCTACCATTGTAACCGACTCTATGTAACCCTAACCCTATCCGGTGTCTATATAAACCGGAGGGTTTTAGTCCATAGGACAACATACACATCAACAATCATACCATATGCTAACTTCTAGGGTTTAGCCTCTCTGATCTCGTGGTATATCAACTCTTGTAATACCCATATCATCAATATTAATCAAGCAGGGCGTAAGGTTTTACCTCCATCGAGAGGGCCCGAACCTGGGTAAAACTTCGTGTCCCCTGCCTCCTGTTACCATCCGGCCTAGATGCACAGTTTGGGACCCCTACCCGAGATCCGCCGATTTTGACACCGACAGAGAGAGAGAGAGAGAGAGAGAGAGAGAGAGAGAGAGAGATTGAACACATAGCGACTGGTACAAACCCTTAGCCTTGAGGGTGGACTACTCCCTCCTCATCGTGGTGGCTGCCGGGATGATGAAGATGGCCACCGGAGATGATTCCCCCTACTGCAGGGTGCCGGAACATGGTCTAGATTGGTTTTCGGTGGCTACAAAGCCTTGTGGCAGCGGAACTTGTGATCTAGGTTAACTTTTGATGGTTTCTCTATTTATAGGATTTTTTTGGCGTTGGTTACATGCGAAGATGGGCCTCGAGGTGAGAACAACCCACCGGGGCACACACCAGGGTCCAGGCACGCCCCGGTGTCTTGTGCCCTACTCCTTCACTGTCTGGTCCTTCCACAAACCTTTGGTGGTCTCTTTTGTTCCAAAAAATCATCAAAAGTTTCAACTCATTTGGAGAACTTCCATTTCTGCACAAAAACAACACCACGGTAGTTTTGCTAAAAACAGCGTCAGTCCGGGTTAGTTCCATGCAAATCATACCAAACCCATATAAAATCATTGTAAACATGGCATGAATACTTCATAAATTATAGATACGTTCGAGACGTATTATGCGCGGGCGTGGCGCTGTACGCCACGAGCTTTTCCGGGAGGCGGTGGGTGCGCTGACCGTATCCACGGGTTCCCAAACATAAAATAAAGTTTATTCCTTTTTCCACCATACTTTCACTTTCCATGGCTAACCGTATCCACGGGTGCCCTCCATAGCAACACTTTCCAAGGAATTTATTATTTTACAACACAAAGTAAATTCATTTTTCATTTCGGGACTGGGCATCCCTAATATCTTTGCCTTACTCTCGTGCAATGACAAGTGAATAAACACTCATCGTGAGAATAACGCATCTAGCATGGAAAATATTGGCCACCCCTCAGGAGCACACAAAAGAGAAAATTATTTTGAAAATTAGAGATGGCACATACAAATTTGCTTAGAACGGCAAAAGAGTACCGCATATAGGTAGGTATAGTGGACTCATGTGGCAAAACTGGTTTAAAGGATTTTGGATATAAAAGTAGTGATCATACTTAGTGCAAAATGAAGGCTAGAAAAAGATTGAGAAGCGACCAACCAAGAAATGAATAATCTCATAAGCGAGCATTGAGCATAATTAACACCAAATAATGCACAACAAGTAGGATGTAATTTCATTGCACAACTATTGACTTTCGTGCTTGCATAGGGAATCACAAATCTTAACACCGATATTCTTACTAAAGCATAATTACTCATCAACATGACTCACATATCACATCATCATATCTCAAAACTATTATGAGGAATCAAGTTTATTTTGTCCAATGATCTTCACGAAAGTTTTTATTATATCCTTCTTGGATATCTATCACTTTGGAACTAATTTTCATGTATTGCTTTTGATAAGCTCAAATAAATATAAGTGACGATCATGAGCATAATATTTCTTTCTCTCCAATTAATTTAAGTGAAGCAAGAGAGAATTTCTTCAAAAATACTAAAGAACACCATGCTCAAAAAGATATAAGTGAAGCACTAGAGAAAATGACAGGCTACTCCAAAAAACATATAAATGAAGATCAAGCGAGTAGTTAAGTAAATAGGTAGCTATTTGAGGAATCTCTCTTATTCAAAAACTTTAAGATATAAGCATTTTATTAAAACATCAAGCAAAACAAAGTAAAATGGCATTACAAGAATAGCACACATAATGTGAAGAAGCAAAAACTTAGGCTCAACCGATACTAACCGATAATTGTTGAAGAAGAAAGGTGGGATGCCTACTGGGGCATCCCCAAGCTTAGATGCTTGAGACTTCTTGAAATACTACCTTGGATGCCTTGGGCATCCCCAATCTTGAGCTTTTGTGTCTCCTTAATTCTTCTCATATCACGGTTTTCCTAAATCTCAAAAGTTTCATCCACACAAAACTCAACAAGAACTCGTGAGATAAGTTAGTATAAACCAATGCAAAAACCTTATCATTCTCTACTCTAGCAAATCACTAAAATTATTATTCAACATTGCATAATAAATGCCTCTGCTTATTTAATACTCCTATCCTCAAATAGAATCATTCAACAAGCAAACATATGCAAACAATGCAAACATAACCGCAATCTGACAAAACAATACAATCTGTAAAGAATGCAAGTGTATCAATACCTCCCTAACTCCAAAAGTTATGAAAATTTTCCACACTGTATAAAATTTATCATAGCTCATTTTTCAAAAAGTTTTAATATTTTATCACATTCTTACTTTTCTAGGGAATTTTTGCAACATCGATAAACTTTCTGTTTTCAAACATCAACATGTAGGCTTGCAAAATAAGGATAGTAAAGGCTATCATTGCCACTTTTATTGAAATAAAATATGGAAAACATTATTCTAAATAACAGCAAGAAAATCCTAACAAAATAAATTGATGCTCCAAGCAAAACTCATATCATGTGACGAATGAAAACATAGCTCCAAGTGAGGTTACCGATAATGTTGGAGACGAAAGAGGGGATGCCTTCTGGGGCATCCCCAAGCTTAGTTGCTTGGATCTTCCTTAGATAATAACTTAGGGTGCCTTGGGAATCCCCAATATTAGGGTCTTTTCACTCCTTATTCTCCTCATATCGACATCACACCCAAAACTTGAAAACTTCAATCACACAAAACTTAACAGAACTTCGTGAGATAGGTTAGTATGATAAAGAGCAAACCATTTCACTTTGGTACTATCAAAGACATGATTCATAATTGTTTCCACACAATTCCTACTGTAGCATATCATTTCTACAATTTATATTGAGCAATATAAGCCATAGAAACTACAAAACAAGCAAACTATGCATTGAAAACAGAATCTGTAAAAAAAAGAACAGTCTGTAGTAATCTTTACTCCAACCATATTTCTACTACTCCAAAAATTCTGAAAAAATATGAAAACCTGGGCAGTTTGTCTACTAATATTCTGCAAAAAGAATCAGTATTTTATCACGCTTCTGTTACAAATAGAATTATTTTCCTGAGCACAAAAGTTTCTGTTTTCAGCAAGATCAAATCAACCATCACCATAGACCATCCCAAAGGTCTTACTTGGCACTTTATTGAAACGAAAGCTATAAAACATGATTACTACAGTAGTTTAATCATGTGAACACACAAAAACAGTAGGGGTAAATGTTGGGTTGTCTCCCAACAAGCGCTTTTCTTTAATGCCTTTTAAGCTAGGCATGATGATTTCAATGATGCTTGCATAAAAGATAAGAATTGAAACATAACAAGAGCATCACGAATCACATGGCAAGCATATTTAAATCTAACCCATTTTCTATGCATAGGGATTTTGTGAGCAAATAATTTATGGGAATAAGAATCAAATAGCATAGGAAGGCAAGACAAGCACACCTTCAAGATTTTCAACACATAGAGAGGAAACTTGATATTATTGCAATATGTAGAAGCATATGTTCCTCTCTCATAACAATTTTTAGTAGCATCATGAATGAATTCAACAATATAGCTGTTACATAAAGCATTCTTTTCATGATCCACATGCACAATTTTTTTATTACTCTCCACATAAGAAAATGTATTCTCATGAATGGTAGTGGGAGAAAATTCAACAAAATAACTATCATGAGATTGAAAATTAAAATCATGATGACAAGTTTCATGGTTATCATTATTCTTTATAGCATACATTTCATCACCATAATCATCATAGATAGCAACTTTGTTATCATAGTCAATTGAAGCCTCATCCAAAATGGTGGATTCATCACTAAATAAAGTCATGACCTCTCCAAATCCACTTTCACCATTATAATCACCATAAATATGAGGCATGCAATCATTATAACAAATTTGCACATCAAATCTTGGGGGATTAAAAATATCATCTTCATCAAACATAGCATCCCCAAGCTTATGGCTTTGCATATCATTAGCATCATGGATATTCAAAGAATTCACACAAATAACATTGCAATCATGCTCATCATTCAAATATTTTTTGCCAAACATTTTATTGACTTCTTCTTCTAACGATTGATCACAATTTTCCGATCCATCATTTTCACGAAATACATTATAAAGATGAAAAATATGATGCAACCTTAATTCGATTTTTCTTTGTAGTTTTCTTTTTATAAACCAAACTAGTGATAAGACAAGAAACTAAAAGATTCAATTGCAAGATCTAAAGATATACCTTCAAGCACTCACCTCCCCGGCAACGGCGCTAGAAAAGAGCTTCGTTGACGGGATGTGAGTGTCGCTTACCTAGCCTCCCCTGCAACGGCGCTAGAAAAGAGATTGATGTCTACTACGCAACTTTATTCTTGTAGACTCGTGTTGGGCCTCCAAGCGCAGAGTTTTGTAGGACAGTAGCAATTTTCCGTCAAGTGGATGACCTAAGTTTTATCAATCTGTGGGAGGCGTAGGATGAAGATGGTCTCTCTTAGACAACCCTGCAATCAAATACAAGAAATCTCTTGTGTCCCCAACACACCCAATACAATGGCAAATTGTATAGGTGCACTAGTTCGGCGAAGAGATGGTGATAAAATTGTAATATTGATGGTAGAAATATATTTTTATAATCTGAATAAATAAAAACAGCAAGGTGACAAATAGTAAACAGGCACAAAAACAGTATTGCAATGTTTGAAAATGAGGCCTAGGGTCCGTACTTTCGCTAGTGCAATCTCTCAAGAGTGCTAATATAATTGGATGATATAACCATCCCTCAAAGTGCGATGAAGAATCACTCCAAAGTTCCTATCTAGCGGAGAACATAAGAATTAATTGTTTGTAGGGTACGAAACCACCTCAAAGCTATTCTTTCCATTCGATCTATTCAAGAGTTCATACTAAAATAACACAAAGCTAGTTTTTCTGTTCGATCTATCCTAGAGTTCGTACTAAAATAACACCAAAGCAAATTCATATTCATAATACTCAATCCAACACAAAGAACTTCAAAGAGCGCCCCAAGATTTCTACCGAAGAAACAAAAACAAGAACATGCATCAACCCGTATGCATAGAGAAAGAAGTCCACATAACCCCCTGGGGTTTCACAGACTGGCCAGTTTACCCCCTAAGGTCTAAAACGAGCTATTTAACCCCCTGATATTTCCTAAACCAGGTGAATCACCCCTAACACCAATTAGAGTAGTTTTTCAAGCGATTTTGTTGGACATAGCAAGATGCAGCTCATTTTTGATCTATAGTTTTGCACCCAGCCTCGTCCATCCTCCTCCGAGCACGAGCGGCGTTGTTCCAATAGCTAGCGCTCGCCTAGTCCCTCTATTCTAATTGTGTGTGTCTCGATGTCACCCTCCAGGTCTCCAGGTGTCCCAGCATATGCCACCGCGGTTTGAGGGATCCTTCCAGACATCTACGCCGTCATGTTTATGTTGCGCAGTTGTGGCTCCCGTGCTGGGGTGCACCCACCGGCACAACCCGCCAACCGAGCAAGTTCTTGCAAGGGATCGTCCTACACTACCGGCTATCATACTGAAGCTCTCTGAGGTGAATGATGGTGGGGCGGTCTAGGTTGTTGACGATGGTGACAAGCAGGACAAGGATATGGGAAGCGGCGAGGAGCTGGAGCGAGTCACCGGCGAGGCGCACATACTTCTGGATGTTGACACAAGGTCGAGATCACGCATGAACGCAAGCTCCAAAGAAGACAATACACAAGTATAGAACTTCTAGTTCAATTCCCTCCTGGACAAGCACGCACATACACACAATACGTGCCACCATGTCTGAGATGGAGATGACTAAGCTAATCATGTTTAATAACTAACAGTGGACCCCGACAGCTACCAGTGGTAGCGTTGGCGACACGAGCGCCAGCTCGATACACGGCGCATATGTTGTCCATGGAGGATGAAGCGGACGTGGCCGGCGAGCATTGCCGAGGCGACTACGGCGACAACTATGCACGAGAGGCTCGGTCATGGAGATTGCATGCGAGCCAAACCATAGTCGCATGTGCATGCTTTCTAGAGCCCGATGCCGAATGAGGAGCTGGTGCTTCCCAAAGGAACTGGGAGCCTTGCCAATTTGCCATCCCATTGACCCACCATCTTTTTTTACCAGAGGCAGACACAGGCAGAGCTCTATGAAAGGCGCTTCTGAACCATGCCGGGCTAAGCTTCCTCGTGGCTGGCTGCTGGTTGGTGCTACTGCCGACTAGTACCTCAACGATGCATGTGGTTTGGGTGGGATGACCTGAGCCTGTAATTCATGGCCGCAATGCAAATGAGCAGCAGTAGTTGTTGCAACCTTCAAAACCGCCTGAAAAACCACTCTAATTGGTGCTAGGGTGATTCTCCTGGTATAGGAAGGAAAAGGGGGTTAAATACCCGGTTTTAGGCCTTAGGGGGTAAACTGGCCGGTTTGTGAAATCCTAGGGGGTTAAGTGGACTTCTTTCATGCATAGATTACCCCAATGTCACCTCGGGAACCCGTGAGTTGAGTGCCAAAATATATATCAAGTGAATTAATACGATACCCAATTGTCACAATGAGTATTCAATTGCAAGACATATATCAAGTGTTCCCAAATCCATAGAAGTATTCAATCCGATAACAACGAAATCTCAAAGGGAAAAACTCAACTCATCACAACAAGATAGAGAGGGAAAACACCATATGATCCGACTATATTAACAAAGCCCGCGATACATCAAGATCGTGACATCTCAAGAACACGAGAGAGAGAGAGATTAAACACATAGCTACCGGTACAAACCCTTATCCCCGAGGGTGGACTACTCCCTCCTCATTGTGGTGGCCGCCGAGATGATGAAGATGGCCACCGGAAATTATTCCCCCCTCCTGTCGGGTGCCGGAAAGGGTCTAGATTGGTTTTCGGTGGCTACAGAGCCTTGCGGCGGCGGAACTTCTGATCTTGGCTTATTTCTGATGGTTTCTCTATTTATTGGATTTTTTGGCGTTGGTTTCACGCTAAGATGGGCCTCGAGGTGAGCACAACCCACTGGGGCAAGCCAGGCTCACCAGGCGCGCCTTGGTGGGTTGTGCACTCGTGATGGCTCTTTTGGCCCTCCCATGAAGCTTCGGGGGTCTCTTTTGTTCCAAAAAAATCGTCAAAAAGTTTCAGCTCATGTGGAGAACTTTCATTTCTGCACAAAAAACAACACCACGGTAGTTTTGTTGAAATCAACGTCAGTTTGGGTTAGTTCCATGCAAATCATACCAAAACCATATAAAATTATTTTAAACATGGCATGCATACTTCATAAATTATAGATACGTTGGAGACGTATCAGAAGGCGCCGGCAAGACCTTCCCCCCGCCAGGGGGGCCGAGGTCGTCGAGGGCGCCGCCAGCGTCCCCCTTGCCCCTTGGCCCCGTCCTGGTTTCCGGACACCCCAATGGTGGTCGAGGGAGGCACGGGGCGGGGCCCTCGTCAGGCGACATGAAGCAAGGCCCATGCCTGTGTAGATATCCGCTCGTGACACTCTCATGTAATAATGAGTGGGGCTGTACACGCCCCGAAGTCTCCTGGGTGCCGCCCTCGGGCCTAACGGGGGCTCCCGCCCACATCCAAGTGGAAGCACCATGCTCCGCGCTGGCCGTCGACACTATCCCCCAATGACTATGCTCACACCCAGTGAAAGCACCATGCTCCGCACTGGCCGTCGACACTGTCCCCCAATGACTATGCTCAACTTGCCGCCTTTTTGGACTGAGATTTGAAGTTCCTTGTGTTTATCAAAAATGGGGTGAATTTTTTCTTGATTTGTGTCGGCTTCTCGCTTTCTGGTTGTGCGTTTTTCTGAGGGGCTCGCACCTGCTACCCCCCTGCGAATGCCCCGCGAGCGGGGGCTGGGCGTGGTATGTGTGCGCCAAGCACGTTTGGGCCAGCCCGGGCGGCGACAGGACCCCTCTAGGGTCAAGGATGCAATCGCCGCAGGATCACCGCACGCATACCTTGCCATAGTCCGGCATTCGCTCGTCGCGAGGCTCTCTTGGACGGGCAGCAGGCTTCTCGGGAGACCTGGAATCTAGCGCGGCCCAGAAGGGCTCACCTCGGGAGGAAGGTTCAACCAGGACGTCAGGGCTCGCTCAAGACCTGCAGAACCAAGATAAGTGGCAACAGTTACCCCGCTTGGGGGCCCGTGGGCTTGCGACAGCGCGTCCTAGCTCCATCCTTAAAAGGCATGTCACCAGTTTGTACATTTAATTTCATACATTGTAAGGGCCCCCCCCTTCAAAAAATGCTCTCACAGCCCATAGGGCCGTGCCCAAGGTTTCTCTTTCATACAGGTTAAGGAAAAAGGAAATATAGGTCTAGCCAGAGGCGCAGGCGCTGCCTTCCGCACCGTCCTCACCGTCTTCATCCACACCATCTGCGTCGTCACCATCGTCGCCTTCATCGTCTCCCTCTGCATCATCCCCATCGGTCGCGATCATGGCTGCATCATCCTCGGGAGTGAATTCCGCGACCAGCGCGTCCACGTTGTCATCCACCCAGGTCGCCATGTTGTCCTGGATGACCCCGGGCATGGGGGCTAGGGCGGCGTCGAAGTCGAAGTGGGGATCAAGGTTCAGGAGGTGACTGAAGACACGCGAGAACGCGCGCCCAAGAAGGCAACGACTTCTCTCTTCAACGAGCTCGAGAGCCCTCACGGCCCGATCCTCCAGGTGGGTCACAACCTCGGTGAAGAAGTGGAGGTGGATGGCGTAATCTTCCTCGTGTGGGTGAGGGGCGCTCTCCTTGCAGATGGTGCTCAAGGCTCAGTTGGCTCTCACCCTGAGAGCCTGGATCATAGAAGCATGCTCACGCTGCAGCGTCTGCCGACGACACGCCTCATCCGCATTCTTCTTCGCAAGGGACGTGGCGCCATCGATCTGCTGCTGGAGTGAGAGCAAGTCGGCGCGGGTGGAAGCCAAGTCAGCCTGGGCGAAGGCCTGATGTCGGGGTAAATAGCCATGGGTAGCCCAGCCGGCTTCCCCTGGCCCCTCAGAAAAAATTATGAGCCCGTCCGGCTCATAAGAAGACTCAAGATCTGGGCTGCCTCCCCCCTAGCCGACTACCTTCCTAGCCGGCTTCGGGGGCGGCCCGCCCTTTACCCTCATGAAGTACGCCGTGGAGGGCCGGTTACGGCAGGGCCGGCTACGGCAAGGCCGGCTACGAGAGGCCGGCCACAACAAGGCCGGCTACAGCCAGCCCGGCTCCCATAAAGCAGTCAACGCCGTACCCGCAATGTATGCGTCCACTCTACGATGATGAAGCGGGGCGTGGCTACAGTGGAGCCTGCCACCCCCAAAACCCGGAGCACGCCTGGTACAGCGCGCCGTGCGGGCAGCCACGGCCCGCCCGGCGCGGCACTGTAGCCACGGCGGCTCTGACGACGTCCATGACGGGCCGCCAGCGTGGCCCCCGAGGCGGTGGGCCCCTTCGGGCAGGTGAGGGCTAGGCCCATCGATCATCAACAGTGGGCCGTCAAGCACCGGCGCCAACTCCATCCAGATCAGGGTTGGCGACGGCCTGACGCGTCCGCCCTGCTCCTGGAGCGACGGCGACTCGGGGGCTCGTAGCTGTCGTCGTTCGTCTTCGGGGTCACGTAGCCTCCGCTGGAGCCGCTGGACCCTCGGGCGCCACTACCAAGGGGGCGGTCGACGGGCCTAGCCCTCACCAGGGCGAGGTCCTGGTCGCCTCTCCCGCGGCAGCACTCCAGCCGGCGCCCGATCACGTCGAAGACCTTGAGGAACATCACCGCCGCGCTTTCATACTCCAGGTGGACCGTGAAGACGCATCTTTCCCTGCAGACCCGGGCGATCTCCCTCCAGCCGCGGGACATGTAGACCGCGCCCGGGGCAGCAACGACGACCTCGACCTCGGTCGCGGGGGCGCCGCAGTCGGCGTGCTGCAGCTGGAGCTCCATAGGCCCCCCTGGAAGAACCATGGAGGCGAAGGAGGGAGGAAGGCGGATCCAGGACTGAAGAGGAGTGACGACGTGGAGCACGAACTCATGGGAGGAGCCCTCGGCATGGACTCCCGGAGGAACCACCCACGCCTTCATAACCCGACGGCACCGACGACGGCGCTGACCGCTCGGATCATCATCAACACCTCCGGGGCCCTCGACGTGGGCGTACAAGGGCAGCGGGAACCCCGGCGGAGCCCGCTCGCCCCGGGGCCTCGCCACCATCGGATGGTCCCCATTGTCCCGGCTGCAATGGGCGAGTCGCTTCTTCGGCCGGAGAGGGTCTGGCCCTTCTCGAGGAGCCTTTCCCTTCTCCGCCGCAGAGAATCGGCGAATCGGAGCCATCACACCAAGACGGAGCAAGAGCTGAGGCGGAGGAGAGAGCAAGAGGAGATGGACTGGACGGGCACGAGCGGTGCCGTACTTATAGCCGGCGAAGGCCAACCGCCGGTCTCCACGATCACAGGTAATCATAACACGTTCTGCATGGAGGGACTTGTCCAACTCGCATGATCACCAAGGCGTCGTGGGGAAGCGGAGTCGCCCACGTCCAATCAACCGCCACGCGACGTCTAGGGCCGCAGGCTGTTAGGGCCCGCGGCGCTTCGCCCTTGCCCTTTCGCCTCTCGGCACGGCCAAGTCCATGCACGCCTTGGGCCCGGGGCTACTATCGGCGTTCTGGGAACAGGGGTCCCCAGACTTGCCTGCCTGCGGCGTGGCTCAAGCGGGGGCCCAGCGCGGCCCATCTTCATCAACACGAGGCTCAAGACCCTCGCGAGGGGCCAAGCCTCACGAGGCGGACGACACGGCGCATCCTCAGGCACAGCCTCGTCGGGCTGGCTCGTGAGGAGGCGGAGAGTTCAAGGCGGGGTACCTCATGAGGTGCCCATGACGCAAGCCATGACAACACGGGGCACCAGGCGAGTGCCAGCGCGCGCAGCGTCCCTCTTTCCTCTTTGGTGCAAAGGGGGCAAGCATATCAGTGGAGTACCGAGGCATCAGGCAAAGGTTGCCACTTCGGTGCAACGAGACCAGGACCAGGAGGACTACAAGATGGAGGTCACCATGGAGCCCAGCGCGGCGTCATCACCAAAGCCTTTGGCAGGCGAAGACTGCTTTTGTCAGGATAAATGTACTCGTTGTCCCCCTTCAAATTAGCCCACCATTGTTGGATCCCTTCCCGCTCAATATTTGGGGAGAGGACCAGGGCCTCTATAAATAGGACTAGCCACCCACATAGCGGGGGGTTGGATTCCTGTTCGTTTTTCGGTGGTTCGATTCCTGGTTGTTCGGTCCGGGATCTGAGAGAGAGAGAGAGAGAGGGTGACTGAGCTTTTCACAACAGTTCATCACCACAGCCAAGAACAGACCCTCGCGAGGTTGTTCTTCCTTGTATTGTTCATCCACACCAGCCCCAGGAGGCAATCCATCCACCACACACTGGAGTAGGGTATTACACCACATCGGTGGCCCGAACCAGTATAAATCTTGTGTCTTTCGTGTAGTTCTTTTAGTAGTTTAGGTCCCCTCGAGACGGAGAGGTTGAAGGCGAGATTTCCGCGTGCACCCCAATGTTCGAACCTTAAGGGTCTGCCGGAACCCGAAATCCGACAGAAGGTCCTCCGTCTCAAGGCGGGCGTGGACGTCAGCAAGCTCCTCTCCAAGCGGACTCAGCACACCCATCACCTCCCCGAGAAGCTCGTGGCATGCAGCACCACGCCTGCGCGTGATACGTCTCCAACGTATCTATAATTTATAAAGTATTCATGCCATGTTTACAACAATTTTATATGGTTTTGGTATGATTTGCATGGAACTAACCCGGACTGACGCTGTTTTCAGCAGAACTACCGTGGTGTTGTTTTTGTGCAGAAATGAAAGTTCTCCAAATGAGCGGAAACTTTTTGACGATTTTTTTAAACAAAAGAGACCCCCGAAGTTTTGTGGAAGGACCAGAAGGTAAAGGAGTAGGGCACAAGACACCGGGGCGCGCCTGGGCCCCGGTCCATGCCCTGGTGGGTTGTGCTCACCTCAAGGCCCATCTTCGCATGAAACCAACGCCAAAAAATCCTATAAATAGAGAAACCATCAGAAGTTAACCTCGATCAGAAGTTCCACCGCTGCAAGGCTTAGTAGCCACTGAAAACCAATCTAGACCCCATTCCGACACCCTGTCGGAGGGGGGAATCATCTCTGGTGGCCATCTTCATCATCCCGGCGGCCACCACGATGAGGAGGGAGTAGTCCACCCTCAGGGCTAAGGGTTTGTACCAGTAGCTATTTGTTCAATCTCTCTCTCTCTCTCTCTCTCTCTCGTGTTCTTGTGATGTCATGATCTTGATGTATCGCGGGCTTTGTTAATATAGTCGGATCATATGGTGTTTTTCCCTCTCTATCTTGTAGTGATGAAATGAGTTTTTCCCTTTGAGATTTTGTTGCTACCGGATTGAATACTTTTATGGATTTGAGATCACTTGGTATATGCCTTGAAATTGGATACTCGTGGTGACAATGGGGTATCGTATTGATTCACTTGATATATGTTTTGGCACTCAACTCGCGGATTCTCGAGATGACATTGGGGTAGTCTATGCATAGGGTTTGATGCACATTCTTGTCTTTGTTTCTCCGGTAGAAATCTTGGGGCACTCTTCGAGGTTCTTTGTGTTGGATTGAGTATTGTGAATATGAATTTGCTTTGGTGTTATTTTAGTACGAACTCTAGGATAGATTGAACGAAAAGAATATATTTTTTGTTATTTTAGTACAAACTCTTGAATAGATTGAACGGAAAGAATAGCTTTGAGGTGGTCTCCTACCCTACAAACAATTCTATCTTATGTCCTCCACTAGATTGGAACTTTGCAGTGATTCTTCATCGCATTGTGAGGGGTGGTTATATGACCCAATTATATTAGCATTGTTGAGAGGTTGCACTGGTGAAAGTACGGACCCTAGACCTCATTTTCAACCATTGCAATACCGTTTTTTGCCTGTTTACTATTTGCTACCTTTCTGTTTTTATTTATTTAGATTATAAAAATATATTTCTACCATCCATATTACACTTTTATCACCATCTCTTCGCCGAACTAGTGCACCTATACAAATTACCATTGTATTTGGTGTGTTGGGGACACAAGAGATTCCTTGTATTTGGTTGCAGGGTTGTTTGAGAGAGACCATCTTCATCCTACGCCTCCCACGGATTCAAAAACCTTAGGTCATCCACTTGAGGGAAAATTGCTGCTGGCCTACAAAACTCTGCGCTTGGAGGCCCAACACAAGTCTACAAGAACAAGTTGCGTATTAGACATCAAGCTCTTTTCTGGTGCCATTGCCGGGGAGGTGAGTGCTTGAAGGTATATCCTTAGATCTTATAATTGAATCTTTTAGTTTCTTGTTTTATCACTAGTTTGGTTTATAAAAAGAACTAAAAATATATGGAATTTAGGTTGCATCATATTATTGATAATCTTTATAATATCTTTCCTGAAAATGATGGTTAGAAAATTGTGCTCAATTGATAGAGGAAGAATTCTATAGAATGTTTTGTGCAAATGATGAGCATGATTGCAATGTTATTAGTATGAATTCTTTGAATATCCATGATGCTAATGATATGCAAAGCCATAAGCTTGGGGATGATATGTTTTATGAAGATGATATTTTTAGTCCCCCAAGATTTGAAGTGCAAATTTGTTATAATGAAAGTATGACTCCTATTTATGATGATTATATTGATGAAAGTGGATTTGGAGAGGTCATGACTTTATTTAATGATGATTCCACTATGTTGGAAGAAGTCACAATTGATTATGACAACAAAGTTCCTATCTATGATGATTATGGTGATGGCATGTATGCTATATTGAATAATTATAACCATTAAACTTGTCATCATGATTTTAATTTCAATCACATGATAGTTATTTTGTTGAGTTTGCTTCAATTACTATTGATGGGAATAAATTTGCTTATGTGGAGAGTAAAAAAAATTCTATGCTTATGCATCATGAAAATAATGATTTATGTGATAGTTATATTGTTGAATTCGTTCATGATGCTACTGAAAATAATTATGAGAGAGGAACATATGCTTGTAGGTATTGCAATAATATCAAGTTTTCTCTCTATTTGTTGAAAATCTTGAAGTTTTGCTTGTTTTGTCCTCCTATGCTAGTTGATTCTTGCTCCCATGAATTGTTTGCTCACAAAATTCCTATGCATAGGAAGTGGGTTAGGCTTAAATGTTCTTGTCATGTGTTTCATGATGCTCTTGTTATGTTTCAATTCTTATCTTTTATGCGAGCATCATTAAACTCATCTTGCCTGGCTAAAAGGCATTAAAGAAAGGCGCTTGTTGGGAGACAACCCAACACTTTTTACCTACTGTTTTTGTGTGTTCACATTATTAGGCTACTGTAGTAATCATGTTTTATTGCTTTTCTTTCAATAAAGTGCCAAGTATAAGACCTTTGGGATGGCTTACAGTGATAGTTGATTTGATCTTGATGAAAAACAGAAACTTTTGCGCTCAGGAAAACAATTCTCATTTTTAACAGAAGCATGATAAAATGCTGATTCTTCTTGAATAAGATCAATACAAAAATTTCCCAGGTTTTTCCAAATTTTTCAGAATTTTTGGAGTAGCAGATTTATGGTTGGAGTACAGATTACTACAGAATGTTCTGTTTTTAACAGATTCTGTTTTCAATGCACAGTTTGCTTGTTTTCTAGTTTCCATGGCTTATATTGTTCAATATAAATTATGGAAATGATATGCTAAAGTAGGCATTGTGTGAGAGAAATTATGAATCTTGTCTTTGACAGTACCAAAAGTGAAATGGTTTGCTCTTTATCATACTAACCTATCTCACAGAGTTCCATTAAGTTTTGTGTGATTGAAGTTTTCAAGTTTTGGGTGAGATGTCGATATGAGTAGAATAAGGAGTGACAAGACCCTAATCTTGGGGATTCCCAAGGCACCCCAAAGATAATATTCAAGGAATATCCAAGCAACTAAGCTTGGGGATGTCCCGGAAGGCATCCCCTCTTTCGTCTCCAACATTATCAGTAACCTCACTCAGAGCTATGTTTTCATTCATCACATGATATGAGTTTTACTTGGAGCATCATTTTATTTTATTAGGATTTGCTTGCTTTTATTTAGAATAATTTTTTGCATATTTTATTTCAATAAAAGTGGCAATGATAGCCTTTGCCATGCTTATTTTGCAAGTATACATGTTGCTGTTTGAAAACAGAAAGTTGACTGTTGTTGCAAAAATTCCCTAGAAAAGTTAGAATGCGATAAAGTGTTGAAACTTTTTGTAAAATAAGCTCTAATAAAATTTCTATAGTGTGGTAAATTTTCATAATCTTTTCATTTGAATAAGTATTGATACTCTTGCATTCTTTACAGACTGTACTATTTTGGCAGATTGCTCTTATGTTTGCATTGTTTGCATATGTTTGCTTGTTTAATGATTCTATTTGAGGACAGGAGTATTAAATATGCATAGGCATTTAGTATTAAATGTTGAATAATAATTTTAGTGATTTCCTACAGTATAGAATGATAAGGTTTTTGCATTGGTTTATACTAACTTATCTCACGAGTTCTTGTTAAGTTTTGTGTGGACGAAGCTTTTGAGATTTAGGAAAACCGTGATATGAGAGGAATTAAGGAGACACCAAATCTCAAGCTTCGGTATTCCCAAGGCACCCCAAGATAACATTTCAAGAAGTCTCAAGCATCTAAGCTTGGGGATGCCCCGGTAGGCCCAACCTTTCTTCTTCAACAATTATCGGTTAGTATCGGTTGAGCCTAAGTTTTTGCTTCTTCACATGAGTTGTGCTATACTTGAAATGTCATTTTGTTTTGTTTTGCTTGCTGTTTTAATAAAATACTTAGATCTGAAAGTTTTTTTAATAAATTAGAGTCCTCAAATAGTTTCCAAGGAGGCTAGGTAAGCGGCACGCACATCCCGTCAACGAAGCTCTTTTCTATGGAATTGCTCTAGTGCTTCACTTATATCTTTTTGAGCATGGTGTGCTTTAGTATTTTTGAAGAAATTCTCTCTTGCTTCACTTAGATTTATTTGAAAGTTAGTAAAGTTTTCAAGAAATTCTCTCTTGCTTCACTTAAATTAATTTGAGAGAGAAAAAATATATGCTCATGATCTTCACTTATATTTGTATGAGCTTATCAAAAGCAACACATGAAAATTAGTTCCAAAGTGATAGATATCCAAGAAGGATATAATAAAAACTTTCATGAAGATCATTTGACAAAATAAACTTGATTCTTAGTAATAGTTTTAACATATGATGATGTGATATGTGAGTCCTGCTGAGGAGTAATTATGCTTTAGTAAGAATATTGGTGTTAAGGTTTGTGATTCCCTATGCAAGCACGAAAGTCAATAGTTATGCAATGAAATTACATCCTACTTGTGGTGCATTATTCGGTGTTAATTATGCTCAATGCTCACTTATGAGATTATTCGTTTCTTGATTGGTCGCTTCCCAATCTTTTGCTAGCCTTCATTTTGCACTAAGTATGATCACTACTTGTGCATCCAAAATCCTTTAAACCAGTTTTGCCACATGAGTCCACTATACCTACCTATATGTGGTATTATTTTGCCGTTCTAAGCAAATTTGTATGTGCCATCTCTAATTTTCAAAATAAATTTCTCTTTTGTGTGCTCATACCACTCGCGAGGCGGTGAGTGGTGGCCAATATTTTCCATGCTAGATGTGTTATTCTCACGATGAGTGTTTATTCACTTGTCATTGCACGAGAGTAAGGCAAAGGTATTAGGGATGCCCAGTCACGAAATGAAAAATGAATTTACTTTATGTTGTCAAATAATAAATTCCTTGGAAAGTGTTAGTATGGAGGGCACACGTGGATACGGTTAGCCATGGAAAGTGAAAGTATGGTGGAAAAAGGAATAAACTTTATTTTTTGTTTGGGAACCGCCTATGATATATCTAGCATGGAAAGTGTTGGGAGCTCTGAGTCATTTTCATTGGTGGGAAAAGTATGCCTCTCAAAATGTTTTTATCTCTCAATTTTCGCTTTGAGCTCTGGCACCTCTACAAATCCCTTCTTCCCTCCATGAAGGGCCTTTCTTTTTTACTGTATGCAATTTTTATTTTTAATTTGAGTCTCCATCTTCTCTTATAAAGCACCAACTAGGGGGCACTATTATCGTACTTGAGCATTGGGTGATATGCGAGTGTGTTTCATGAATGTATCAATGATCGAGCATGATGGGCTAGGGATAACTTTCTTTAGTGTTGATATTTTGAAAGACATGGTTGCTTATTGATATGCTTGAGTATTGAAATCTCCATGTAAAAAATAGACTATTGCATTGAACCAGATAAAAGTCCAACTGTCCATACTACTCCCTCCGTTCCCAAATGTAAGTCTTCCTAGAGATTCCAACAAATGACTACATGCGGAGCAAAATGAGTGAATCTACACTCTAAAATATGTCTACATACATCCGTATGTTGTATTCCATTTGAAATGTCTAAAAAGACTTATATTTAGGAATGAAGAGAGCAAAAGAAAAGAGTATATGATGAATATGATATGTAGGATTCCACAACAAAAATTCCGTTTAAATTGCTACTTTATCATGACAAGTTTTATGAGAAAGAGTTGCTGTTATGATGCTAGGAAAAGTGATTGAAATTATCATTGATCAAACTTATGCACTTTGCTATCATTCACACTTCATATATTATTTCTTTTAGCATTTACCTACTTGAGGACGAGTAGGAATTAAGCTTGGGGATGCCGATACGTCTCCAACGTATCTATAATTCATGAAGTATGCATGCCATGTTTACAACAATTTTATATGGTTTTGGTATGATTTGCATGGAACAAACCCGGACTGACGATGTTTTCAGTATAACTACCGTGGTGTTTTTTTTGTGCAGAAATGAAAATTCTCCAAATGAGCTGAAACATTTTGATGATTTTTTTGGAACAAAAGAGACCCCCGAAGCTTCGTGGGAGGGCCAGAAGAGCCACGAGGAGGGCACAACCCACCAGGGCATGCCTGGTGGGCCTGTCTTGCCCTGGTGGGTTGTGCTCACCTCGAGGCCCATCTTAGCATGAAACCAACGCCAAAAAAATCCTATAAACAGAGAAACAATCAAAAATAACCCTAGATCAGAAGTTCCATCGCTGCAAGGCTCTGTAGCCACCCAAAACCAATCTAGACCCTTTCTGGCACCCTGCCGAAGGGGGGAATCATCTCCGGTGGCCATCTTCATCATCCCGGCGGCCACCACAATGAGGAGGGAGTAGTCCACCCTCGGGCTGAGGGTTTGTACCAGTACCTATTTGTTTAATTTCTCTCTCTCTCTCTCTCGTGTTCTTGAGATGTCACGATCTTGATGTATCGCAGGCTTTGTTAATATAGTCGGATCATATGGTGTTTTCCCCTCTCTACCTTGTTGTGATGAGTTGATTTTTTCCTTTGAGATTTCGTTGTTATCGGATTGAATACTTTTATGGATTTGAGAACACTTGATATATGTCTTGCAATTGAATACTCGTGGTGACAATGGGGTATCGTATTGATTCATTTGATATATGTTTTGGCACTCAACTCGCAGATTCCCGAGGTGACATTGGGGTAATCTGTGCAAAGGGGTTCATGCACGTTCTTGTCTTTGTTTCTCTGGTAGAAATCTTGGGGCACTCTTTGAAGTTCTTTGTGTTGGATTGAGTATTATGAATATGAATTTGCTTTAGTGTTATTTTAGTACGAACTTTAGGATAGATCAAACGGAAAAATAGCTTTGTGGTATTTTAGTACAAACTCTTGAATAGATCGAACGGAAAGAATAGCTTTGAGGTGGTTTCGTACCCTACAAACAATTTATTCTTATGTTCACCACTAGATAGGAACTTTGGAGTGATTCTTCATCACACTTTGAGGGATGGTTATATGATCCAATTATATTAGCACTGTTGAGAGATTGCACTAGCGAAAGTACGGACCCTAGGCCTCAAGCATTGCCATACCGTTTTGTGCCCGTTTACTATTTTCTACCTTGCTACTTTTATTTATTCAGATTGTAAAAATATATTTCTACCATCAATATTAAACTTTTATCACCATCCCTTCGCCGAACTAGTGCACCTATATAGTTTTCCATTGTATTGGGTGTGTTGGGGACACAAGAAATTTCTTGTATTTGATTGCAGGGTTGTTTAAGAGAGACCGTCATCATCCTATGCCTCCCATGGATTGATAAAGCTTAGGTCATCCAATTGAGGGAAAATTGCTACTGTCCTACAAAACTCTGTGCTTGGAGGCCCAACACGAGTTTACAAGAATAAAGTTGCGTAGTAGACATCAAGCTCTTTTCTAGCGCCATTGCAGAGGCGGCTAGGTAAGCTGCACTCACATCCCGTCAATGAAGCTCTTTTCTGGCACCGTTGCTGGGTAGGTGAGTGCTTGAAGGTATATCTTCAGATCTTGTAATGGAACCTTTTAGTTTCTTGTTTTATCACTAGTTTGGTTTATAAAAAGAAAACTACAAAGAAAAATTGAATTGAGGTTGCATCATATTGTTCATCATTATAATGTATTTCGTGAAAATGAAGGATCGAAAAATTGTGCTCAATCATTAGAAGAAGAAGTCAATAAAATGTTTGCAAAAAAATATTTGAATGATAAGCATGATTGCAATGTTATTAGTGTGAATTCTTTGAATATCCATGATGCTAATGATATGCAAAGCCATAAGCTTGGGGATGCTATGTTTGATGAAGATGATATTTTTAGTTCCCCAAGATCCGGTGCCGGACTCTTATAACCGTGGGGTGACATCCTGGCGCGGCCCCATGAGGGACCACCAGAGCTTGCCTCGCCTTGAGGCGGCACAGTCGTGGTAGGACGAGCGGCGCTGCGGGCCACCTTGATGATGTCGAATCCCCCACGCGCTCCAAGGGGCGCGCGGGCATGCCGGGGTCTGGCGTGCGCCCCTGCCACAACCTGCGGCGTGTGCAGGGTGCAGAAGGGTGTCGCGCGCCTACAGGCAGCGTCAAGCAGCTCGGCGACCTGCTCCAGGAGGGCGTCGTGGCCGCCCTCCGCCAACCTGCAACGTAGCATCTCTCGCGCCACGATGAGCGCGGCTTGCATGTTTGCCTGCTCCCGACAAGTGTGTGGTGCCATAGCCGTAGCGTAGCTCGAAGATCGTGTGGTAGCGTACGTATGTCACAGCGCGAGGGCGGACAGTGCCGGCCCACGCGGCCCGCATCCGGTGGTGTTGGGCGGCGTGCAGGCTGCCTGGAGCGCGGTGTCGAGGTCTTCTTGGGCGGACGGCACTGCCCGGGCGGGCCAAGCAGCCCAGTGCTCGGCATGAGCCCTCGGATCGATAGCCATGAGAACTGCAGGGTGATGGAGGACGACTAGAAGAAGAGAAGCTCTGACGCACCCCTACCTGGCGTTCCAAATGTTGGATTCAGGGTTCCGCAGACCCTTGAGAGGTTCACACTCTAGGGTGCGTGCGAAGAACTCGTCCACCCCAGTCTGCCCGCTTGATAATCCCACAGCCTACCTCGACGAATTGGATGAACAAAAGACACAGCCGTTTACCCAGGTTTGGGCCACCTTGCGGTGTAAAACCCTACTCCTACTTTGTGGTGGATTGGCCTCGAAGGGCTAAGGATGAACTAGTATAGTGGACAACAACCTCAGGAGGAGAGGTGTTCTTGTGCTCGATGAGCTCGATGAGCTGGTGGGTGAGAGGATGATCTGAATGCCCCCTCCTCCCCCTCTATGGCGGTGGCTAACTCCTATTTATAGTGGCCTTGTTCTTCTTCCCGGATGTAAGGCTGGAAGGGATCCCACAACGACCAAATTTGAAGGGAGACAACTAGTACGCGCTATCCTGACAAAAGTAGTCTTCGCCGCCAAAAGCTCCTAATCGTGATGCCATGGTGGGCTGGACGATGACCTCCGCTCTGCCGTCCTGGCGGTCTTGGTCTTGTTGCACTGAAATGGAAACCTTTGCTTGATTCCTTGGGACCTCGCACCTACGGTTGCCTCCTTAGTACCAAAGAGGAAACTGTTACACTGCGCCCGCTGGCGGCTGCCTGGCCTTGGTCGTCACAACTCACGACATCTGAACCTCGCGAGGTGCATCTTGCATAGATATCTCCGCTCCTTGGGAGCCAGCCTGGGGAGGCTTCCCCTCGAGGAGGTCTTGGTGTCGTCCGCCTCGCGAGGCTTGGCCCCTCGTGAGGGTCTTGGGTTGTTGATCCTGAAGCTGGGTCGTACTAGGCCGCTGATGGAGCCACGCCATGGGTCGCAGGCAGGCAAGTCTGGGTACCCTCGGTCCCAGGACGCCGACACACTCTTCGCCGCTGACTCTGTATGTTGCTTGCGAGGGGCTTCTGCCTACATGCTGACCATAGTTTCTTGAGATGTAGCTGTAGATGTTTGGAAAGTGTCAACAGTTGCTTTTTTGCTTGTTCGCTGCTTTTTTCGGATACACCTTGGGTTTTGCAGCTGTTGTGGCTATCTTATTTTTTGAATCGGCTGCCAAACTCTACACATGTGTGGGAGCTTGCTGCTTAGCTGCCTGCCTTGCTTCCAGGGATGCAACGCTAGCCTTCACCGTCTTGTTGGTTACTTTCTTGACCTTCTTCTTCCCACCCCTCGGCTCCTTTTCCAAACTGTGTGCCACTACCATCTTTTGGGACATCGGTAAAATGTTTCAACCGATCTCCCACAGTCATTTCTTCGCAGTAAAAGTCCGTACGTGGCAAGAAATCTTCACGTGGCAGCACGGGCAGCGAGAATAAAGGGATATCTCGCATCTCGGACACTCTCTTCTTTTGCTTGAAAGCTGAATCTCCAATTCTAACAACCTCTACAGCAGTCACAACGGGCGTGCTGTCTACCTCGAACGGTTCCTTTCGAATGTCCATCTTAACAAACTCACTGTGAAAAAACTGCCAACAATTTGCATGCTCCCCTGTGTTCCACTAGTGGACGTACACAATTGTGATTGCTCCTGATCCTTGGCAGCACGCTTCAGCTTCTCCATGATAGTGCTCAGCAGGCCCTCGTCATCATCACTGCCCCTGCGCCACCTCAGGGTTTCTGCACCTCCATCATGATCGCTCGTCCTAGTGGTGTTGTCATCACTAGCATTGCCACCCACCCCGCCATCATCCTTGTCATCTTTCCCCTTCTTCCCTCCCACACCTCCTTCTTCCTCCTCATCCTTCTCTTCTTCATCTTCACCTTCATCCTTTCCGAGTTCATCCTTATCTTCCTTCTCGTCTTCCTTCTTTTCATCCTCCAGTTTCTCCTCTTTTTCAACCTCTTCATTTTCTTGTTGCTCATTTCCCTTATGTGTTCCTCATTTTTGTCCTTGTCTTCACTATTTGCCTCTTCCTCCTCCTCTTCCTCCTCCTCCTCATCATCCTCCTCCTCTCCCCCTCCTCATCATCCTCTTCTTCCTCCTCCTCATCACCCCCTCTTCCCCCTCCTCCCCAACCCCCTCTTCCTCCTTTTCATCCCCGTCGACATCCATGCGCTCATTGTCACCGGGTTCTATTGATGTTGGTGAAACTGTCTAAACCGTCGTCGTCATCATCATCATCATCATCACATGATCATCATCATCATCATCATTTTCTTCATCGTCGTCATCATCATCACCTTCCGCATTAGATGCGTCCTCATCTCCAGATTCGTCGTCGTAATCTCCTTCCTCCTCTTCCTCTTCATCTGAATGTCTCAGTTCCTCATCCTCTGTTTCCTCCTCCTCGTCATCAGACAACAAAAGCCTCTCCTCATCACGCGCTCTGTTTCCCTTTCCTTTCTTCTTCCTTGCAACATTTTTCAATTTAGGAGTTGCCGCTGCTCTTCTATGCCTTTCCTTCATCATTGGTTGACGTGCATCTGGACCCCTGGAAGCACCCGTGGCGGGCACATCATCATCCTCATCCAACTTGCCAACACCTAGCACAAACTTCCCCACTTGGGAAGATATTTCATAGCACATGTTGTGTACCAGCACCGTCAATTTCTTCTGTTTCTGCAAAAAAAACAAAACAAAAAGTGGTAGAAATGATGAGTACGTAGAAAAACATACATTTCATTATCAACTTCGCATAAAAAAGTGTCAGATACTAGAAAACAAAAGAAAAGAACATACATTGATGTCGTAATTCTGGGGCAACTTGGTAGCAACAAACTTCTGGATATGATCCATGCTCCCAAATAGGCTATCTACAACACACCTTGAGAACTCAGATTTCAACTGTTTGTGTTAATGGGCAGGTGTGACAAATCAACAGTTCGAAAAAAGTGGGAAAATTTAAAATCAATAGGAAACAAAAAATATATTTATTGTGAGGTTTAGCAACTGCCTGACTAAATTAGGGCAACAACATGCATATTGTTGGGCAACTCCAAAAGCACTTGTTACATGGACAAGGACACTAAAAACTGGAAAACCCTATAAATAACTCTTTGGACTGAATAACATACAACTCCAATGTATCCCGCTGATGAGCAACTACAAAAATAGGGCAACTACAACTATGCAGATGGGCAATTCCAACTGTAATTAGAGCAAGCCCACCTCCTATTATGGACAACTACAAAACCTACTGGTGAGCAAGTCCACCTCTGATTATGGGCAACTAAAAACCTACTGGTGAGCAAGTCCACCTCTGATTATGGAAAACTACAAAACCTACTGCTAAGCAAGTCCACCTCTAATTCTAGGCAACTAAAAACCTACTGGTGAGCAAGTCCACCTCCAAAACTACATGCATACTTGATAAACATGAGGCTCTACATGCTGAACAACCATGACAAAAATGTGCATGGGAAAAACAGGAAAAACTTACTCGTAGCTTTCCATATACACCCTTTCTGATCTTGTCCTTCGTTCCATGCTTTAACCCTTGGACGAATAGTCGGCATGCTCTCATCCACAAAGTCCTTACAAATGGACATGTAGTCCACATCTAGCGAGTCGAGGTAAACGAGTTGTCTCGCAGACCAAACACAAACAAAGAAAAAGAAGGACACATGTTAGTTTCCTGAAACTATTGAAAAATAAAAAGAATGAAAAGAAAGGAAATGAACCAGAAAAAATGGGGGATCTAGATCATTTTACCACTAGGTGGAATAGGCAACAACATATAGTATTCTTCTTGTCTCCAAACCCCATGAAAGCAATCCTAAGCTGGTAAACAACAAACTAGCGAACATTTGAATCCACAATGTCACGTGGGTTCAACTCAACTAAATAGGCACGCGGCGACACCTTCAAGCTGGTTGTCGGTGCAAGAAAACAACTGAAAACAATGACAAGCCAGGCGCTTAAGAACATTTCATCATGAGCAACTCCCATATCCTTTATCATCTCCACCCACTTGGTCACTGTTGGCGTAGACCCTGAGGGAATTTTGAACATCCCATTGAAAAACTTTACTATGTCTGGATCGATTTCATATGCAACCTTGTTCCGTCCCCTTGGCAGACCCCATATCCTTTCAACACTGTCCGCATCGACCGGGATCTTAACCCTCTCAGGTATAACAAGCTGGGACAACTCCGGATCATAAAAATCCATGACAAACTTCACGAGATCTCCTTTCATTATTCTCGTGCCGATATCAAGTATGCCGCCAAAACTTATATCACCAATGGCTCTCCTTTGCAGGTCATCGAGGTAAGCATTTAGAGTGAATAGCTTTGAAGGTGATGCCCTATTCCTTGGTGGCGGCGCACTAGTACCAATATGTGGAGAAAACTGAAGAATAAAAAATAAAAAATAAGGCAAGGCTGTTGTGGTTGGTAAACTAAGCAACTACATCTACATTAAAAAGCAACTGGTACTACTATACTAGGCATCTGGTGGTGAATACATGAAAACCTGATTGTTTTTTTATATAAAGCAGAAATTACAACAAAATAAGAAAAAACAGAAAACCTAGTATTCAAAAACCTAGCAAGCGTTGAGCAATACATATTCAAGGAAAAGACATACCTAATATCCCTGCCTTGAGATAAACTACAACAAAAGCATCCCCCCTAGCTGCCCTACCGATTTCAAGTTTTTTTAAGAAAATACCTCGTCTCTGCTTTTCTTCACACATTTCGGCCGCCTCCCTTCTTCATCACGAGGAGCAGAATCAGTGGCCCGTTTCCCAGCCTGGACAAGATTCTCATTCGTTCACCTGCGCTTGCATCGAACATTGCTTGTCGTTTGGACCAGCTCGTCGTTTCCCTCATATCCAGCTTCGCCATCAGTCCTCCCCGCAATCCTCCGGCTTTTTTGGTCCATTCTGTAATACAAAATATGCAACACCAAAAAACAATGTCATTTGGGTGGGGAAAATACAAGACCTAGAAGCACAATTATACTTGCAGATAAAAATGAGTGAATTCACTATCATTGGTGAGTACAGAAAAATGTGCCTTTGTTTAACATCTCCTAACTTCATTCACCATGACTACTGCAAAAATGCCTATTATTCCTAATGACTTCTCGTCTGCTATTTGGTCCAACTAGGTGGTGAATCTAGGCAACTGCAGGATGTTGGGTAGGCAACTTATAGCAACAAAGCAATAAATAACTAATTACCCAAAAAACAACTAATGTTATATTTCCTTGCAAAATCAGTTAGTAAAATTGAGCAACTACTGTCACATACATATACAACTACCCACGCAGATCCAAGCAACCCCAAAAGCGACCAAAAATTGAGAAGCAACTTTAAAAATATATTGTAACCAACTATTTTCACAAAAAGATTGAGCAACTACTGTCACATGGCTGCACAATGCCCCCATCAGATCCAAGCGACTCAAAACAGTGCCCGATGGGTGAGAAAAATAACAGCAACTGTTGCACAAAAATTCATGGCAACTGTGTAAGAAAATAAATGAGAAACTACTGTTACCTAGCTACATAATGCCCCCATTAGATCCAGGCACTCAAAATAGCACCCGATGGGTGAGAAAAATATAGCAACTGTTGTGCAAATTTATGGCACCTGTCTGAGAAAAATTGAGCAACTATTGTCGCCTGGCTACACAATGCCCCCATTAGATCCAGGCAACTCGTCAGCGCCGATGGCTGAGACAAAAATCAGCAATGGCTTCGCAAAATCATGGCAACTGTGTGACAATAATTGAGCAACTACTGTCGCCTGGCTATACAAATCCCCTCGTAGATCCACGCGCTCAAACAGCACCCGAAAACACCCCAAATCTCAATGGAATCTCAACCCCCAACCTCCCTCACCGTATCGCCAACCTCAACATCCAGATCTCAACCCCCCGACCCCCCTAAAAAAACACGACCGTTGTAGATGCAATGCACATGCCCTGCAGATGCCATGTACAACCCGTGCTCGCCCTCCGTCCTCGCCCCGACATCTCACCCAAACACTAGCCCTCACACTCACCAAGCCAAACCCAGAAAAAAGCAAGGAGGAGATGCGGGATTACCTCCGCCTATACCAGCACCCGCCCCGTGCCGACGAATGTGTAGGATCGAAAGTATGTCTAGAGGGGGGTGATTAGACTACTTGACCAACTAAAAACTTAGCCTTTTCCCAATTTTAGTTCTTGGCAGATTTTAGCTATCTTAGAGCAAGTCAAGCAATCATCACACAATTCAAGAAAGCATGCAAAGAGTTTATTGGCAGCGGAAAGTAAAGCATGCAACTTGCAAGACTGTAAAGGGAAGGGTTTGGAGGATTCAAACGCAATTGGAGACACGGATGTTTTCCCGTGGTTCGGATAGGTGGTGCTATCCTACATCCACGTTGATGGAGACTTCAACCCACGGAGGGTAACAGTTGCGCGAGTCCATGGAGGGCTCCACCCACGAAGGGTCCACGAAGAAGCAACCTTGTCTATTCCACCATGGCCATCGCCCACGAAGGACTTGCCTCACTAGCGGTAGATCTTCACGAAGTAGGCGATCTCCTTGCCCTTACAAACTCCTTGGTTCAACTCCACAATCTTGTCGGAGGCTCCCAAGTGACACCTAGCCAATCTAGGAGACACCACTCTCCAAGAAGTAATAAATGGTGTGTTGATGATGAACTCCTTGCTCTTGTGCTTCAAATGATAGTCTCCCCAACACTCAACTCTCTCTCATAGGATTTGGATCTGGTGGAAAGAAGATTTGAGTGGAAAGCAACTTGGGGAAGGCTAGAGATCAAGATTCATATGGTAGGAATGGAATATCTTGGTCTCAACACATGAGTAGGTGGTTCTTTCTCAGAACATATGAGTAGGAATGGTGTATGTGTTCTGATGGCTCTCTCTTCGAATGAAGAGGAGGTGGAGGGGTATTTATAGCCTCCACACAAAATCCAACCATTACACACAATCTACCAATCTCGGTGGGACCGAATCAGAAAACTCGGTCTGACCGAAATAGTAAACCTAGTGACCGTTAGGAATTTCGGTGGGACTGAGATGCAACTCGGTAGGACCGATTCGGTTAGGGTTTCGGCATAACGTAATCTCGGTGAGACCGATCGCACAAACTCGGTGAGACCGAGTTCGGCAATTAGCTAACCAGAGAGTTGGTCAGGCAAACTCGGTGGGACCGACTTGCTCTTTCGGTGAGACCGAAAAGTTACAAGAAGGAAACATAGAGTTTACCTTGCATTCTCGGTGGGACCGATTCGCTCTTTCGGTGAGACCGAAAAGTTACGAAAGGGAAACAGAGAGTTTGCAAGCCCATCTCGGTGAGACCGAGATCCTTATTGGTAGGACCGAATTGCTAGGGTTTGGCAGTGGCAAATGACAAGTGAAACTCGGTGGCGCCAGATTGACAGAATCGGTATGACCGAGTTTGGCTTAGGGTTTAGGTCATTTGTGGATATGGAAAGGTGGTTGAGGATTTTGGAGCATATCACTAAGCACATAAAGCAAGAGGCTCATTAAGCAACACCTCATCCCTCCTTGATAGTATTGGCTTTTCCTAAAGACTCAATGTGATCTTGGATCACTAAAACATAAAATGAAGAGTCTTGATCTTTTGAGCTTGAGCCAATTCTTTGTCCTTAGCATTTTGAGGGTTCCACTTTCACATCCATGCCATGCCAATCATTGAGCTTTCTTGAAATAATCATCTTGGAATAGCATTAGCTCAATGAGCTATATGTTGTTATGAATTACCAAAACCACCTAGGGATAGTTGCACTTTCAATCTCCCCCTTTTTGGTAATTGATGACAACATATAGATCAAAGCTTCGACAAATAATAATAATCATGAAATACATCGTCGCTTTGAGAAGTATGTGATAAGTAAGAGCTCCCCCTAAATTTGTGCATATTTTAAAATTTGCTTTGGACTGCAAATGCACAAGGAGTTAGAATCATGGGTTACTCTTCCATGTCACATACATCTTGGTGGAGCACTCAAAAATGATAAGATTGAAATACATGCACTCATCACCAAGAATAGTGAATGATCACAAACAATAGATAGAATGATAACATTTAGCAAGCATTAAGCAACCATTAAGTGTAGCTTATGATCAAACACTTCATCATCGATGTCTCACGAATAATGACATAGTATCTCACACACAAGCAAACAAAGTTCGAAAAACCACCAAATAAAAGCAAGAGAGAATAAAAGCAACACTCTCTCTCGAAGCCTATGATCTATACATTTTCTCCCCCTTTGGCAGCAAGTTACCAAAAAGTTCCTAGAGAATTCATAGTGCTAAGTCGACGCTCAGGCTTGATCTTCAGGTGGTGGTGGAGTCCGGAGCACGCCAAGGACGAAGCCTTCGGTAGAAGTGGTCGGAGTCAAGGCTGAAGTGGATGCTGGAGCTGGTGGAACTGAGGCTGTGGCTGGCGCAGACGTTGTGGCTCTGGTGTCAGCAACTGGCAGTGCAGACTACCTCGAACCTCGTGGCACCCTCGCAAAAGCATCAGTCGTGGTCCTGCCTCTCCTCTCATTCATGTCCTCCTGAAGCTGCTCCACGGCGGTCTGTATCTCTGTCACCTTGATGTCCATGTCATAGAACCTCTGTTCCATGATCCTCTCTAGGCTTGCCTGGTTCTAAGTCAGGGTGGCAAGTCCTTGCTCAATACGCAGGGTGGACGCAATCAGGTAACCAAGCTGCTCTTGTTTGGTTTTCAGGAAGTAATCAGATGCCTCCGCTTGAGTAGGCATCCTGGCAGCTTTCTCCTTCTTCGCCTTCTCCTTCTGAGCTTGTGCATGGACAGATGAGGGTTCATTCTCAGTCATAACCACTTGGTTATCCTCAAAATCTGGATGGATGGGCAGGTGTTCCTTATCCAATAAATACACGCCCGTGCCCATCTTGGAGTTGATGAGCTCCTGAATCTGTGGGGCATACCCACAACTCCTCTTCTGGTCTGCAGCTGTCCTCTTGATTGTTTCCACAATGAGACTCATGACCTTGAATTTCTGAGGCACGTCAAAGACATGAAGCAAGTTGATCGCGTGACCTCTGATCATCTTGTGATCTCCAGATTTGGGCAGAAGGGTGTGCCTAAGGATCCAGTTGATCGTAGGCAATCCTGAGAGCAGATAGTGCACTGAGCCAAACTTGAACGTGTCGAGCGCTTCATTCGGTATCTCCTTGTACATGTTGGACATGGAGTTGTGATCCATCTTTTTCTTGGCATAAATGTCCAAGTCATCAGCTTGCTCCTCTAGGGCATTGATCAACTTCGCCCATTCTTCAACAGTGGATTGGTACCTTGTACCCTCTGACATCCATGTGATCCTGCCATCCGGATAAAAGTGTGCTGTGGAGTAGAATTGCATGATCAGCTCCTCGTTCCACTTTGTGAGCTTCTGCCCAACAAAGTCTGCAACTCCACACGCACTAAAGCTGTCAAATACACCGGGGTAGTACTCTTCATTGTCCTTGATGTAGGTCCAGTCGACCCATCTCATGTCACAAACGATTGGCTTCTTGTCAAGCAAAACAGTCTCATAGAAATCTTGCCGCTCCTTGGTATGAAATCTATAATCCACGGCAGTCCTTCTCCTAGAAGCATACGGATCTGCTTCTCTCCATTTCCTCAGCCCTGAATCTCTCCTGAGCTTCATATCCTCAGCCACAGGATGAGCATTGTTGTGGTCTGGGATCTTGGGCTTGAGCTTCCTAAGGACACTCTCTTCCTCTTCTTCGATAGCTTCGGGCACTGGGGCCTTGTTCTTTTCCGCAGCTGGGATGCTTCGTGTGTTTCTCTTTGGTGCACTCTTAGGCTTAGATGCAGCCTTAGGTGCTTCCTTGGGCTTGGATGCAGCTGTTCCTGACCTTATAACATCTCCCATGAGTTTGGCTGCCTTGGGTGCTGGTGCAGCAACCTCTTCTTCTTCCTCCTCCTCATCTATCATGATGGAGGCCTTCCCAAGCACTCTGGCTATAGTCTTCTTCACCCTTTCTTTCCTCTTTTTGCCCTCAGCAGCAACGGGCTCAACGGGAGCAGGCTTCACAGTTGAAGCTCTAGCCTTTGACATGGGCTGCCTGCCTGCTGGCCTTTTGATTTTCAGCCCTGGCTTTGTGCCTTGAGCTGGTTCAGCTCTCTTTGATGTGGCCTCTTCCTCTGCCACATAGTCTTCATCCTCAGAATCAGACGTTCTCTTCTTCCTTTGACGTGTGGCAGCCTTAGGCAGATTGCTGGGGGTGCTCCTGCTGCCATCATCAGAAGAACTTGAGGGGCTAGTGCCCTCACTCATCACAACTTGCTGCTCAGACACATTCTGGCTGTCACTTTGATCAGACATGTTGCAAACTGACTGCTGACCCTGTGAATAGATTATGGATAAGATAGAGTGGATGAGCATCACAAAAAGCAGCGATTTTTGCAAAAGATTAATTCAAAAACTTAGTTTTAGTTTTCCATAGAAAGCATCTCGGATCTACCGATTTTCAAACTCGGTGACACCGAAGCAGTTTTGGCACCAGAACAGGTGAACTTGATCAGACCGAGTCATAGTTCGGTGGCACCGACACTGCTAGGGTTTCACAGAATTCCAAAATCGGTCGCACCGATAAGTTATTCTCGGTCAGACTGAGTTTCACTTGTGCAATGGCAAAAGCCAGATCGGTGGGACCGAGTTTTTCAACTCGGTGGGTCCGAGATGGTTTCGGTGGAAACCTAACCCTAAAATTTTCGAATTAAACCTAATCTACAAGTTCATTGACTGGATAGGAGTGTTTCAATCGTGGCAAGAATCATGATGATCACAATGTGCTAGGAATCGGAGTGGAGAATAGCACAAAGATCGAGTCCATACCCTAGTTCGGCGGAGACTCGCTACGGCGGCAACGGCGGGGCAGAATTCCGTTGACGGCAGCGGAGACCAGCGACTGGAGGCTGCTGGCGGCGAGAAGACGATCCGGAGACCACGAAGGCAGAGCAGGCTATCGCGCGGGCGAAGAGGTTTCGAAGAAATTTCCAAAATTTTGCCCGTCACTATATATAGCCCGACCCTGTCGGTGTCACCGAGTGGAACAACTCGGTGGCACCGAGATGCAAAACTGTGTGCAGTTATTGCAACTCGGTGTGACCGAAAAGTTCAAATCGGTTGCACCGAGATCGAAAACCTAGATTAACTTAATGAACTCGGTAGGACCGAAAATGGAGTATCGGTCAGACCGAGATTCATAAAGAGGTTTTGGAAGTTTAAGTCTATGACGAATCGGGGACTCCGAGCGCTCCTCACACAGAGTGGTTCGAATCTGACTTGATCAAGTTTTGTGATGCAGCATGAATAGAGTTTGAGACGAGAAAAGCATAGATAGCTAGAGGAGGTTCTTAGGCATTCTTGTCCATCCACTTGGCAAAAGAAGAAAGCCAAACAATCAAAACAACAAGTGGATGTCCTCGAATGAGTAAAATATGCAACCAACATGCTCACACAATAAGATGGCAAATGAAATATGTGGCAAAGCATGCACAACCAATTCTAGCATCTATCAAGCAATTTGCGATGACTAGGTCATCTATATATGAGTATATTGACTTAGGAGTCAAGTGAGAACACTTGATCATAGGTCATACTCATCGTTTAAGCTCAAGTGGGGTTACCACTTTTACATAAAGCATTGTTGTATTCACATCTTTAGAGTTGCTTTAGCTCAAGTCTTAGAGTAAAGCTCCCCCTAGATGTGATATCCCCCCTAAGAGGGATGAACTAACCTTGGGTTTTGTCGATGATGACTTCATGTAGATGTTGAAGATGTGGATGCTCAATGTTGATGTAGATCACTTGGAGCTATCCATTTGAGTGAATTGCACTTTCAATACCTACATGGGTTAGTCCCACAAGGAACAAACAAGGATATCCATAGACATAGAGTGATGCACACACAAGATGATGTCCATGAAAACTTTAGGTTACCTTGTCCCTTGTCTTACCAACAAGAGGGTTTGTGACTCCTTGAACTAGTGCAAGATGTGGAAGTTGATTGCACTTGTTCTTGCCAAAATGATAAGAGTGAAGTATGTTGGCGGAGTCACCCTCAAGAACTCTCTAGTTCTTCTTCTTTTGGATCCACACCATCTTGATGGGAATCCTTGGAGTTGTAGTCATACTTGATGTAGTGGAACTTGAAGTAGTCTTGGGAATCCACTTGACTAAGGTCTTAGGAGCTTCTTCAAATGCATCAATCTCCTCTTGAAGCTTGTCCTTGCCTTTTTGCTTGTAGTCTTGTGGTGGAAGATCATCTTGAGCTTGTGTTCCCTTGAAGGAAGTGTCATACTTCTCTTGTTGAGGAACAAACTTTGTCTTGGGGTATTGATCTTCTTCCCATTCAACTCCATTGGCATTGAACTTTCGTGCAAAACCAACACCTTGATTCTTCCGGTGCATTCCTTGCTTGCGCACAATTTCCTCGAATTGCTTACTTCCGGCAAGGCTCTTGTAAACACCTTTCTCTATAATTCCCTTCAATAAGCTATTTTCTTGCTCAAGTGTAACTTGGCTAAGAGAATCATTAGTGGAATCAAGAGAACTACTAGAAGCAACAATATTGGATTTAGCATGATCATTGTTACTACTAGAGGAAGAATCTTTCTTATTCTTGTTACTAGTCTTGACTTGAGGCATGTAAGTGGATAATAGTAAACGCTTGGCAATGTAAGAAGAACTTTTCTTGCGGAGATGATCATTGATTGCCTGTAAGAACTCATGCTCTTGCTCAAGATTGAGCTTTTCAAAGCATAATTTCTCATGAGCTCTTAAAAGTTCTCGATGATCTTCGAAGATAGTTTCATGAGCTAACTTAAGAGTGTTTAGTTCTTTAGTTAGAGCCTCAATCTTCTCCTTATCATTGTCATTCGTTTTAGCATGATTAATTGATGTTTCATCATAGTACTCATCACTAGAGTTGTCAACAAGCAACTCATCATCACCTAACAAGTCATCTTCATCACTATTAAAATCAACATACTCGGGGTGTGTTACCTTAGGACCTTTGGCCATGAAGCATCTTCCAATTCCTTCATTTGGTGAGTCAAATATGTTGTAGGAGTTGGTTGACACAAGTGCTAGACCGGCAACACCTTCATCTTGAGTATCTTCGGAGTCGGAGTGATAACTTCTCTCGGAGTGGCTGTCGGAGTCGGAGCCGGATACCCATTCACCAACATGAGCTTGATGTCTTCGTTTTGTATAGCTCCTTGATGATTTTTCCTTCCTTTCCGAATCCTTGCTTCTCCATGAGTATCTTCGTTCATAACGATCATCTCTACTCCTTCTCTCTCTTGGTGGAGATTCTTTGCTTCTTCTTTTTGGAGAATCTTCTCTTCTCTTGTAGGGAGCCGTACACTCATTGGAATAGTGCCCGGGTCTTCCACAATTATAGCAGTTTCGCTCTCGACTAGAAGATCTTTTGTCATTGTAGGACCTTGACTTGAAGCTTCTATCTTTGTTTCTACTCTTGTAGAACTTGTTGAAGTTCTTCACCATTAAGCTCAATTCTGCATTGAAGTTTTGTTTCTCACTTGATGATGTGGGGACTTCACATGACGCTTTGTAGGCACCACTTGATTTATTGTGAAGTTCCTCTTTATCCTTGAGTGACATCTCATGAGCAACAATCCTTCCAATTACTTCCGTTGGCTTGAGATCTTTGTAGTTGGGCATCATTTGGATTAATGTGCACACGGTATCATATTTCCCATCCAAGGCTCTTAGGATCTTCTTGATGATGAATCTATCGGTCATCTCTTCACTTCCTAAGCCGGCAATCTCATTTGTGATGAGAGCAAGCCTAGAGTACATTTCAGCGACACCTTCACCATCCTTCATCTTGAACTTGTCAAGTTGACTTTGGAGCACATCCAACTTGGATTCCCTGACGGAGTCAGTACCTTCGTGCATATCAATCAAAGTATCCCAAATTTCCTTTGCATTCTCAAGGCGGCTGATTTTGTTGAATTCTTCGGGGCACAATCCGTTGAAGAGAATATCACAAGCTTGAGCATTGTATTGCAACATCTTCAACTCATCCGCGGTAGCTTCACGGTTTGGTTCTCTCCCATCAAATAACTCACCTTGCAAACCAACACAAACAATAGCCCATAAGGTGGGGTTATGTCCAAGAATATGCATTTTCATTTTATGCTTCCAACTAGCAAAATTAGTGCCATCAAAGTAAGGACCTCTACGGTGATAATTTCCCTCGCTAGACGCCATACTCTCCTAGGTTGTGAAACCAAGGCTATGACCACCAAAAGCTATGGAGATCAAGGCAAATGGAGACCAAAGCTCTGATACCACTTGTAGGATCGAAAGTATGTCTAGAGGGGGGTGATTAGACTACTTGACCAACTAAAAACTTAGCCTTTTCCCAATTTTAGTTCTTGGCAGATTTTAGCTATCTTAGAACAAGTCAAGCAATCATCACACAATTCAAGCAAGCATGCAAAGAGTTTATTGGCAGCGGAAAGTAAAGCATGCAACTTGCAAGAATCTAAAGGGAAGGATTTGGAGGATTCAAACGCAATTGGAGACACGGATGTTTTCCCGTGGTTCGGATAGGTGGTGCTATCCTACATCCACGTTGATGGAGACTTCAACCCACGGTGGGTAACGGTTGCACGAGTCCACGGAGGGCTCCACCCACGAAGGGTCCACAAAGAAGCAACCTTGTCTATTCCACCATGGCCATCGCCCACAAAGGACTTGCCTCACTAGCGGTAGATCTTCACGAAGTAGGCGATCTCCTTGCCCTTACAAACTCCTTGGTTCAACTCCACAATCTTGTCGGAGGCTCCCAAGTGACACCTAGCCTATCTAGGAGACACCACTCTCCAAGAAGTAACAAATGGTGTGTTGATGATGAACTCCTTGCTCTTGTGCTTCAAATGATAGTCTCCCCAACACTCAACTCTCTCTCATAGGATTTGGATCTGGTGGAAAGAAGATTTGAGTGGAAAGCAACTTGGGGAAGGCTAGAGATCAAGATTCATATGGTAGGAATGGAATATCTTGGTCTCAACACATGAGTAGGTGGTTCTTTCTCAGAACATATGAGTAGGAATGGTGTATGTGTTCTGATGGCTCTCTCTTCGAATGAAGAGGAGGTGGAGGGGTATTTATAGCCTCCACACAAAATCCAACCGTTACACACAATCTACCAATCTCGGTGGGACCGAATCAGAAAACTCGGTCTGACCGAAATAGTAAACCTAGTGACCATTAGGAATTTCGGTGGGACTGAGATGCAACTCAGTAGGACCGATTCGGTTAGGGTTTCGGCATAACGTAATCTCGGTGAGACCGATCGCACAAACTCGGTGAGACCGAGTTCGGCAATGTCACGACCGGTTTTCCAATAAAAATATTTATTGAGAAACCAATCTTTGAGTCCAGTATGAGAGAAAATCCTCCTCACTGGTGGACAATTACTTGATACAATAAGCCAGTAGCATAGAATATATTACAGGGTTGAGCTAGGGCTGCTCAACAAATTCTTACAAGCGCGCCAATAATTATACATAATGGCGGATATAACACAATGGTGGGGTGGCATACTACTGACTCGAGGTTTTAGTGGTGGTGGAATAACACAGTGGGAAGTGTGGTAACACGACTCTCAAACTAGCATCTCATCGAGCGTCGAGGTGAGGCTCGATAAATTTTATTCGGGTTGCGGAAGCGGGTATAAAACAGTGACCAAGACCAGGGTCGCACGGGACTGACTGGGATTCCTCTAGGCGTCGGACTCGCTATCGAACTCTTCATCCATGAGATCGCCTTCGTCAGCATCTGGCCAAATCAACAAGCCAGTGAGTACTTTGAAAGTACTCGCAAGACAGTTCGGACGTAAGATTTAACAAATGCATACATGAATGCGTCATGAATAATCCTCCCAATGCACAATTAAAATTTTCATAACGAAGTAAGTACGAGGGAAAACGGCGGTAGTCTGCCTGAAATCCCAACAAAAATATAAATGTGAACCGATCGGGTGTCTGAAGCGACGCCTCGAAAGGTGAACCAATAATAACAGAAAATCATGCCACAGTCGGACGTCTGAACGACATCACAGAAAGGGCTTTAAAAGAAATGCCACATTCGGACGTCTAAGCGACATCGCAAAAAGGGCTTTAAAAGAAAATGCCACAGTCGGACGTCTGAGCGACATCGCAGAAAGGGCTTTAAAAGAAATGCCACAGTCGGACGTCTGAGCGACATCGCAGAAAGGGCTTTAAAAGAAATGCCACAGTCGAACGTCTGAGCGACATCACAGAAAGGGCTTTAATCCACAAGTAAATAATACTCATAATAAATATTCAGATCATGATAATAAACGGGTTGGTCCATCCACAGGAATAAACTTTTAACCGGGCTTAGTGCTCACGAGATTCACCGAAGTATCTGTCACCAAAAACTGGTACTTGTCAAAATAAGTTAGCGCAAAATTTGGATATGGATAGGATGATTTGGAGATTTATGACTCTGCAGAGTTTGTACAAAAAATTTCCCACAGCTAACGGATTTCCGTAGTCTCGAAGGACTAGTTCCGTTTACGGTATTTCGGAAGTAAACACAGCTAACCAGTACACACCCATCCTATCTCTCGATGCCAGGACTCACCCTAGACATCGTCCAAGAAAAACTTTGAGACGGGGAGATCACAATCTCGAATAGCATGGGATCAAATTTATATACGCGCGCTCTAAGGGGTGCCCCCCTCTCGGTCCCAACCGGAAACACCCATGCCCCCTGACCGGATGACTGGCTTTAATCCAGGGCCATGGAACCATCATCCCGGCCTCTCCTTTTTGGTGTGTACCAGGAAAGCGTTTTGCAACTTACTAAGCCATATTCCTTGCGGAAAACATGTGGTAGTACGAGGAAGGAAAAGGGGAGGAACTGGACCGATACGATTTGACACTGCAGTCAAATAGTCTGGCATAAGACTGGCATGCTACAACACTGCCCTCTTACCCATCCTCATGGCCACTCATGGCCTTTCATACTCACATCCATCCACTTATGGATCATCGAGCTCACTTACCTTGATCATGCATGAAAATAATGTTCATGGGTATGCTTATCAACATGCCATGAAACTAACTAAATGCAAAACATGCCAAGACACTCATCATATCAAAAGTTCAAAACATGCTTGCCTGGTTCAGAGTAGTCGGAGCCTAGCTCGGTGAAGTTCGCGGCTCCGTCACCTCCTTCGGTATCTATGGTATACAGAAAATATAGGCGCTATCGTAAATACCAAGAAGTGCACAAAAATATTCCAAAAATTTCTCAAATAAATCTGATAAAAAACTAGACAAAATTTCAAAGAAAACAGAAAAAGAATCAATCAAAAATACTTTTCTGTTTAAAAGTTATAAGGGTTTTAGTCCAGGGACTCATCTGTAATGAAACAGAATCTTTCCAGGGGCTAGCTCATAAAAACTGAAAACACTTCGGCAGAGACTACGCCAGCCCAGGAGGAAAACGCATTTGGCAGAATACGCTTTCAGAAACGGTTCGTTTAGAAAGAGACAGAGAGGCTGACGGGCAGGTCCCACCTGTCAGGTTTGAAAATTTAAAATGGGCGGCAGAGCTCGACGGAGCCCGAGGGCCGCGGTGGTCACCGGCGGCGATCCACGGCGAGGCAAGGGGATCGGAGGGTACCTCCTTGCTCAGGACGTCCTTCCGCGTCGGTTGGTGGTGGTGGTGGTCGCCGGCGAGTACCACGTCGACGGCGAGCCTTGCTCCGGTGGACGGCGGCTCGGGTGGAGTTGGACTTCGCCGGGGAGAGCTGCGAAGGTCAAATTGGTGCTTGGGTTAGCTCACTGGATGCTCGAGGAAGCTATTGACGAAGTTTGGGCGCCGGGGACGGCCTCACCGGAGCGAATCGAGTTGGAGGCCGAGGCGGATCGAGGCGGCCGGAGTCGAGGAAGAAGGGCCCCTCGAGGCTCTTCTAGTTATTGGTCGGGGTCCAGAGAGGTAGTGGAGATGTGCGGGGGCGAGAGGGAACCTGGTGGTGCTATATATAGCCGGCCCGAGGCGGTTGCCGCGTACGGGATAAGTCCAGCGAGCGATTACGGCGGCGCCGTGGTTGGGCAGTGGGATTAGGGGTTTAGGCATCGTCTAGGTGGAGTAGAGGTTCCATTCCGGGGTCCAGCTCAGCACGGGGGGAAGAGTTTACGGCCGGCTCCAACGGAACGGTCGTGCGACACGTCGGCAGCAGGGAGCGCGTTCTGTGCTTGCCGGGCCACGGTGACTGTGCAGCGGGCTGCGCTGGCATTGCATGTGCCACGCGGAGAGCCAGGGAGAGTTGGGCGGCGCCGAATGGCGTTGCGCCGCCGTTTTTCTTCCGGTCAGCCGTAACGGTGGATTGGCCGCTGCGGGACACGCCGGCGCAGGCGGGCCAGGGCGCCACCGACGCCCGGAAGGCGCCAAGCGCGCGTGCGGCACTCCAGACAAGAGGGAGAGGCGGCGAGGATCGTGCCAAGCGCACTGTCCACGCGTGACTGAATCTGGCGAGGAGAAAACGACACTGAACTCTGAACTTACTGAATTACTGAAAGTGAAAATTTTAGTGTAAGCAAGGTGTTCGACAGAATGATATAGGTCTCTAGGGATTTTTCCTAGAGCTGATTTTTGGTGGAGTGGCTACTCATTGCTCCAGTAGGCTGCCTGAATTTTTGTAGAATTTTTGGGTAAGTGTAGATATGAATTTCACCAAATTTGGCAAATCTGGTCCAAACTTGCAGAGGCTGAAATTTGAAAAATTTGAAAAGAAGTAGAGTGGATCAAGATGGTTCTGAGTTGTGGATGCTAAGGACAATCCAGAGGAGTTGGTTTGAGATCAAAGCTCAAAGGAAATAAGGTACTTGCTTTGTAAATGGCTCAGACTCCACATAATTGACAAAAATGATTTGAGATGAAAAATGTTTGAAATAAAATACAAAGCTTGTTTGGTTTAGTTGGGACAGAGAACTTAGGTAGCTCCAAGAGGGAGGGGAGGTTTTGGAGTGGTTTTACCACCTGTGACAAACAAAATCATGGGTGGTTTCAAAAGAATTAAGTCCCAAAACCCCTAGGGTTTCTTTTTAAATGAAAAATAAATAAGTTTGAGAGGGAAACAACCAGAAGAAAAGCTTCCAAAAATTCAACACCAAAGATTGAAAAGGAAAGGAAATCCTTGCGAAAAGTGAAAGGAAGTTTTTAAAGAGGAAGGATTTCTGGAAGGGAAAAAAAATTTAAATGCCCTCTTTAAGAATCCAATAAAGTTTTTGAGGAAAACCAAATAAAAATTTTGGAGTGTCACAACACCTACCCCCTTAGGAAAAATCTCGTCCCCGAGATTTCAGCTGATCCTTAAATAAGTGTGGATGCTCTGTCCGAAGAAAGTCCTCTCTTTCCCAAGTTGCTTCACTGTCGGTGTGATTGCTCCACTGTACTCTGAAGAATTTGGTGGCCTTATGTCGGGTCCTCCTTTCAGACTCCTCTAATATTCTTACTGGGCGTTCCCGATAAGTGAGGTCTGGCTACACGTCAATGCTCTCATGGGATACTTGTTTCTCTGGGTTGCTCACGCACTTCCTCAATTGCGAGACGTGGAACACGTCGTGGACATCGGATATTTCCTTGGGTAAGTCTAGCTGGTAGGCTATCGTGCCTCTTCGGGCCATTATACAGAACTGTCCAATGAATCTTGCTGCTAGCTTCCCTTTTATCTTGAATCGTTGCAATCCCCTCATAGGAGATACTTTCAGGTATACGAACTCACCGGGCTTGAAGCTGACCCTACGATGTTTCTGATCATAATAACTCTTCTGTCGACTTTGAGCGGTCTTAAGTCGGTCTTTGATTAGCTTGACTTTTTCCTCGGCTTCTCTGAGCATGTCCGGTCCGAAGATGCGGCTGTCTCCGGTCTCTGACCAATTCAACGGGGTATGGCATCTCCGTCCGTATAAAGCCTCAAATGGTGCCATTTGCAGGCTGGCCTGGTAGTTATTGTTGTACGCGAATTCGGCGTATGGCAGGATTTCTTCCCAACTGGTTCCATATGTGAGGACACATGCTCTTAGCATGTCTTCTAAAATCTGGTTTACGCGTTCCGTTTGTCCATTGGTCTGTGGGTGGTATGCGGTGCTGAAGGCTAGTTGAGTTCCCAGAGCCTGTTGTAAATGCTCCCAAAATCTTGAGACGAACTGAGTGCCTCTGTCGGATATTATAGTCTTCGGGACTCCATGCAGACAAACTATGCGGGTGAGATAAATCCTGGCAAGCCGCTGAGTGTTGTAGGTTGTCTTTACTGGAATGAAATGTGCCACCTTGGTTAACCTGTCAGTGATGACCCAGATGGCATCATTCCCATGCTGTGACCGAGGTAGTCCGACAATGAAATCCATCCCTATCTCATCCCATTTCCACTCAGGTATTTTGTTTGGTTGCAGTAGTCCGGCCGGTCTCTGATGCTCAGCTTTTATGCGCTGACACGAGTCACAACGTGCAATAAAGGTGGCTATGTCCCTCTTCATACCGTGCCACCAAAATCTTTCCTGAATATCTTTATACATCTTGGTCCCGCCAGGGTTGATCGAGTATGGGGCGGTGTGGGCTTCAGCTAGGATTTGCTGTTTAAGGTCTTCAATGTTTGGCACGCAGAGTCTTTCTCCGTACCACAATATTCCTCCATCGTCTATGACGAACTCCGAGGCCTTGCCCATACTCACCTTTCTTTTGATGCCTTCAATGCCGGGGTGACCGGGCTGAGCTCCTTTAATTTTCTCCACAAGGTCGGGTTGTATTTCCAAGTTTGATATGGTGCCTTCTGCGACCATTAACAAATTGAGCTTGGCAAATTCTTGTAGGAACTCGGGCCTCAAGCTTTGCAGATTGTTTTCGTCGGAGTTGGGGTTCCGACTGAGAGCATCGGCCACTACATTTGCTTTTCCTGGATGGTAATGGATACCAACATCATAATCCTTTACCAATTCCAACCAGCGTCTCTGTCGTAAATTTAGTTCGGACTGCGTGAAAATATATTTGATACTTTTGTGATCTGTATATATTTCACATCGGTTCCCAAGTAAGAAATGCCTCCATTCCTTGAGTGCATGAATGACCGCTGCCATTTCTAAGTCATGAGTGGGATAATTTTCCTCATGCTTGCGAAGTTGCCTTGAAGCATAGGCGACAACCTTGCCTTCCTGCATCAACACGCATCCGAGACCCTTTCTGGACGCGTCACAAAACACTTCAAAATTCTTGTGTATGTCTGGCACAATTAATACTGGGGCTGTTGTTAATTTTCGCTTTAGCTCTTGGAAACTCTTTTCGCAGGCTTCTGTCCATTCAAACTTCTTGTACTTCTTGAGTAACTGCGTCATAGGCTTGGCTATGGTGGAAAATCCTTCAATAAATCTGCGGTAATATCCTGCCATTCCCAAGAAACTACGTATATCTGTTACGCTTGCTGGCGACTTCCAGCCAAGTATGGCCTTGACTTTCTCTGGGTCCACTGCGACGCCGTCTTGGGTTAGCACGTGGCCTAGAAAGCCTACTTGTCTTAGCCAAAATTCGCACTTGCTGAACTTGGCATACAATTGGTGTTTCCTGAGTTCTCCTAGCACAATCCTGAGATGTTCTGCGTGCTCTTCCGGTGTTTTGGAGTATACCAGAATATCATCGATGAATACCACAATGAACTTGTCCATATATTTCATAAATACCTTGTTCATGAGGTGAACAAAATATGCAGGGGCATTTTTTAATCCAAATGGCATTACTGTGAACTCATACAGTCCATATCTGGAAGTGAAGGCTGTTATTGGGATATCTTCCGTTCGCACCTTTAATTGATGGTATCCAGATCTTAAGTCAATTTTTGAAAATACCTTGGCCTGAGCAAGTTGATCAAACAAATCGTTTATCCTTGGCATCGGGTATTTGTTCTTAATTGTGACCATGTTGAGTGCTCGATAGTCAATACACAACCTCAGTGTTCCATCCTTCTTTTTGGCAAATAAAATTGGTGATCCCCAAGGTGAGGAGCTGGCTCGAATATATCCTTTGTCTAGCAATTCTTTTATTTGTTTCTTCAATTCAACCAACTCGGATGGTGCCATTCGGTATGGTTTCTTGTAGATGGGGGTGGTTCCTGGTGCGAGCTCAATGCAGAACTCTATCTCTCGATCTGGTGGCATGCCTGGTAATTCTTCCGGGAATACATCTGGAAATTCACATACCACTGGAACCTTGTTTAGCTCAGAAATGTCTACCTTATTCAATCTTGGTTGCCGGGGCATTTTTCCTTCCTTGGCTGACACTCTTATTGTCTTCCCGTGGTGGTGTGTGAGGATTACGGTCCGGTTGAAACAGTCAATAAAACCTTTGTTGGCGGTCAGCCAGTCCATCCCTAAGATGACATCCAGTCCTTTGTTTTCCAACACAATTAGATTTGCATGAAACTCCAATCCTTCAAACTCAATGACCACATTCTGACAGTAATTCTGAGTAACTTGTTGAATCCCAGGGGATTTGATGATCATGGATTTCTCCAAAGGAAGCATCGAAAAATTATTTTGCAAAGCAAAACTTTTCTAAATGAAAGAGTGAGAAGCTCCAGAATCAAACAAAACCGTTGCAGGTACTGTGTTGACAGGAAACATACCGAGTACGACATCCGGAGCATTTTGTGCCTCCTCTTTGGTTACGTGGTTCAGATGACCTTTCCTGTGGTTGTTGCTGGGATTAAAATTGTTTCGCTTGGGCGCTGAACTATTGCCGCCGTTGTTTGGCTTTGGGGTTGAGTTTCTAGGATTGGGACACTGCTTGGCATAGTGCCCTTCTTCTCCACAGGCGTAACAAGTAACGCCGGGGCGATATATGAACTCCTTGTCCCTTGCATGAAAATTCTTGATTTGGCGTGAGACATTTGATGGGAATTTGTGTGTCCCACCCTTTTGAAAATCTGTCTTGCTTCGGGGATTGTGAGCATGGTTGGTCTGGTCCCTCTTTCGCTTGCGGATATTTTCTAGACTGCGTCTCTCATTTTCCAGAGTAATGGCCTTGTCCACCAGTGTCTTAAAATCGGGAAAAGTGTGCACGACCAGTTGGCATTTAAGCGTGGGCGCTAGACCGTCAAGGAATTTCTCCATCTTCTTGCTTTCAGTCATACGCTCTTCATTGGCGTAGCGAGACAATAGTGTAAATTGATTGTTGTAATCTGCCACTGTCAAGTTCCTTTGTTTGAGGTCATCGAACTCTCTCTTTTTGATTTTCATAATACTCTTAGGAATGTGTGCACCGCGGAAACCTTCCTTGAAATCATCCCAGGTTATGTCACCTTCGTTTGGATGCATGTGCAGAAAATTCTCCCACCAAGATGCGGCTGCTCCTGTGAGATAGTGCGGAGCATACAACACCTTCTTGGGATCTGAACATTTTGCAATAATTAATTTCCTCTCCATATCCCGAAGCCAGTCCTCGGCTTCAAGAGGCTTGTCAGTATGAGAGAATGTTTGGGGACGCGTCTTCTGTAGCTCGGATAACTTGGAATGCTGCGGATACTGTCCATGGAAATTTCCCATGTTGATGACTTGATTCATCATTTCACGATGTTGTTGTTGACTCTGTTCATAAAGGCGGCACATTTGGGAAAGTGCCGTTTCACTGCCCTGTTGACTCGACTGCCCTTGCGTGAAATTGTTGCCTGGTTGAGTGTCCAAATTTTCCTCTGGCGGAGTAGGCATGGAGCGAGTCCAAGGACGAGACATTTTTCACTCTGGGGATAATTTTTGTAAAATTCATAAGAAAAATGAAGATGGTCGTCCAAAAACAACTCCAAAAATAAAAATGCACAAGGATGGCAATTAATTTAAAAGTCCAAGATCACTTAAGAAAACAAATTGATTTGCGCACGGAGAAGGACTGCTCATTACATATCTTACACGCGGGCGATAATTATACAGTACATCCCTCAGGATATGCGTACATAATCCTGACATGTTATTTAGGCTAGTTCACTCCTCCAGTTCTACATGATGCGCAAACAAGCTACTTCTCACAACATATCTTACAAAGCGGTACATCGCATGACGGGCAAACGCACTCAGCCGGAAATGTCGATGATCTCCTTGGCCCTGCCAAGGGTGAGGCGCAGTGAGGCTGGGGACTCGACCTCCTCCTCACTAATAGGCTCCAGGCGTGAAGAGCCGCATCGGGTAGATGGGACGGGTGCCAGGGGCGGAGCAACACGAATAGGAGTGGGCACAGCGGGTGGTGTAGTGCGCGCTGGAGTGGGCGCAAAGGCCTGGGTGAACCCTCCGGTGGTAGGCAGGTGACGAGTAGGTGCATGCGATGCTGAAGACGAGACAAAAGTCAGTGGCGGTGCGGTGAGTAGGAGCTCCCTCCTATTGGCGGCACAGCCATGGACTGAGTCCATGCGGGCAGCCACGAAGTCGTCCACCAGGTTGTCGAAGGCTGCCTCCAGAGCCCGGAGATACTCAATAAGCATCTCAAAAGCCTCGTCTCGTTCTCCTCTGGGGCAGGAGAATGCGTAGTGGCAGGTGTAGGGCACATGGCATGGAAGATAATTGTAGCGATGAGTCTTCATCGCGGGAAGGACATCCCTGAGGCGGGCTATCGCCTCACGGGCTGCCATCTGCATAGCATGCCTCTCCGTAGGCATGGCTCTTCCCACGAACAGGTAGCGGCGTAGCTCACCACGCCCTCCCTTGAACTGCACCGTGGCCTGGTGCATGGTCAGACCGTCGTTGACTCTGTGCTGGAGGAGTGTGAAGACTGGGCGCACGGACGGCCCCATCGCGACCTGAACGATGAAGGAGAGAAGCTTGACGAACCCATCGGGTACGTTGGCGAAGGTCTGAGACTCGCAGTTGTTGTCGGCCATCTATAAAAGTAGGCAAAAATCCTGAATGGTCAGATCATAAATTTATGCTGACTGTCAGAAAATGACTACAATTGCAACAAAAATTAAATCGGCTCCATCATGCTAATAACCGATTAGCGATCGCACCTAGTGGCTTCCTACAGTCAGCCTGGCTCTGGTACCAAGCTTGTCACGGCCGGTTTTCCAATAAAAATATTTATTAAGAAACCAATCTTTGAGTCCAGTATGAGAGAAAATCCTCCTCACTGGTGGACAATTACTTGATACAATAAGCCAGTAGCATAGAATATATTACAGGGTTGAGCTAGGGCTGCTCAACAAATTATTACAAGCGCGCCAATAATTATACATAATGGCGGATATAACACAATGGTGGGGTGGCATACTACTGACTCGAGGTTTTAGTGGTGGTGGAATAACACAGTGGGAAGTGTGGTAACATGACTCTCAAACTGGCATCTCATCGAGCATCGAGGTGAGGCTCGATAAATTTTATTCGGGTTGCAGAAGCGGGTATAAAACAGTGACCAAGACCAGTGTCGCACGGGACTGACTGGGATTCCTCTAGGCGTCGGACTCGCTATCGAACTCTTCATCCATGAGATCGCCTTCGTCAGCATCTGGCCAAATCAACAAGCCAGTGAGTACTTTGAAAGTACTCGCAAGACAGTTCGGACGTAAGATATAACAAATGCATGCATGAATGCGTCATGAATAATCCTCCCAATGAACAATTAAAATTTTCATAACGAAGTAAGAACGAGGGAAAACGGCGGTAGTCCGCCTGAAATCCCAACAAAAATACAAATGTGAACCGATCGGGTGTCTGAAGCGACGCCTCGAAAGGTGAACCAATAATAACAGAAAATCATGCCATAGTCGGACGTCTGAGCGACATCACAGAAACGGCTTTAAAAGAAATGCCACAGTCGGACATCTGAGCGACATCGTAGAAAGGGCTTTAAAAGAAAATGCCACAGTCGAACGTCTGAGCGACATCGTAGAAAGGGCTTTAAAAGAAATGCCACAGTCGGACGTCTGAGCGACATCACGGAAAGGGCTTTAAAAGAAATGCCACAGTCGGACGTCTGAGCGACATCGCAGAAAGGGCTTTAAAAGAAATGCCACAGTCGGACGTCTGAGCGACATCACAGAAAGGGCTTTAATCCACAAGTAAATAATACTCATAATAAATATTCAGATCATGATAATAAACGGGTTGGTCCATCCACAGGAATAAACTTTTAACCGGGCTTAGTGCTCACGAGATTCACCGAAGTATCTGTCACCAAAAACTGGTACTTGTCAAAATAAGTTAGCGCAAAATTTGGATATGGATAGGATGATTTGGAGATTTATGACTCTGCAGAGTTTGTACAAAAAATTTCCCACAGCTAACGGATTTCCGTAGTCTCGAAGGACTAGTTCCGTTTACGGTATTTCGGAAGTAAACACAGCTAACCAGTACACACCCATCCTATCTCTCGATGCCAGGACTCACCCTAGACATCGTCCAAGAAAAACTTTGAGACGGGGAGATCACAATCTCGAATAGCATGGGATCAAATTTATATACGCACGCTCTAAGGGGTGCCCCCTCTCGGTCCCAACCGGAAACACCCATGCCCCCTGACCGGATGACTGGCTTTAATCCAGGGCCATGGAACCATCATCCTGGCCTCTCCTTTTTGGTGTGTACCAGGAAAGCGGTTTGCAACTTACTAAGCCATATTCCTTGCGGAAAACATGTGGTAGTACGAGGAAGGCAAAGGGGAGGAACTGGACCGATACGATTTGACACTGCAGTCAAATAGTCTGGCATAAGACTGGCATGCTACAACACTGCCCTCTTACCCATCCTCATGCCCACTCATGGCCTTTCATACTCACATCCATCCACTTATGGATCATCGAGCTCACTTACCTTGATCATGCATGAAAATAATGTTCATGGGTATGCTTATCAACATGCCATGAAACTAACTAAATGCAAAACATGCCAAGACACTCATCATATCAAAAGTTCAAAACATGATTGCCTGGTTCAGAGTAGTCAGAGCCTAGCTCGGTGAAGTTCGCGGCTCCGTCACCTCCTTCGGTATCTACGGTATACAGAAAATATAGGCGCTATCGTAAATACCAAGAAGTGCACAAAAATATTCCAAAAATTTCTCAAATAAATCTGATAAAAAAATAGACAAAATTTCAAAGAGAACAGAAAAAGAATCAATCAAAAATACTTTTCTGTTTAAAAGTTATAAGGGTTTTAGTCCAGGGACTCATCTGTAATGAAACAGAATCTTTCCAGGGGCTAGCTCATAAAAACTGAAAATGCTTCGGCAGAGACTACGCCAGCCCAGGAGGAAAATGCATTTGGCAGAATACGCTTTCAAAAACGGTTTGTTTAGAAAGAGACAGAGAGGCTGACGGGCAGGTCCCACCTGTCAGGTTTGAAAATTTAAAACGGGCGGCAGAGCTCGACGGAGCCCGAGGGCCGCGGTGGTCGCCGGCGGCGATCCACGGCGAGGCAAGGGGATCGGAGGGTACCTCCTTGCTCAGGACGTCCTTCCGCGTTGGTTGGTGGTGGTGGTGGTCGCCGGCGAGTACCACGTCGACGGCGAGCCTTGCTCCGGCGGACGGCGGCTCGGGTGGAGTTGGACTTCACCGGGGAGAGCTGCGAAGGTCAAATTGGTGCTTGGGTTAGCTCACTGGATGCTCGAGGAAGTTATTGACGAAGTTTGGGTGCCGGGGACGGCCTCACCGGAGCGAATCGAGTTGGAGGCCGAGGCGGATCGAGGCGGCCGGAGTCGAGGAAGAAGGGCCCCTCGAGGCTCTTCTAGTTATTGGTCGGGGTCCAGAGAGGTAGTGGAGATGTGCGGGGGTGAGAGGGAACTTGGGGGTGCTATATATAGCCGGCCCAAGGCGGTTGCCGCGTACGGGATAAGTTCGGCGAGCGATTACGGCGGCGCCGGGGTTGGGCAGTGGGATTAGGGGTTTAGGCATCGTCTAGGTGGAGTAGAGGTTCCATTCCGGGGTCCAGCTCAGCACGGGGGGAAGAGTTTACGGCCGGCTCCAACGGAACGGCCGTGCGGCATGTCGGCAGCAGGGAGCGCGTTCTGTGCTTGCCGGGCCACGGTGACTGTGCAGCGGGCTGTGCTGGCATTGCATGTGCCATGCGGAGAGCCAGGGAGAGTTGGGCGGCGCCGAACGGCGTTGCGCCGCCGTTTTGCTTCCGGTCGGCCGTAACGGTGGATTGGCCGCTGCGGGACACGCCGGCGCAGGCGGGCCAGGGCGCCACCGACGCCTGGAAGGCGCCAAGCGCGCGTGCGGCACTCCAGTCAAGAGGGAGAGGCGGCGAGGATCGTGCCAAGCGCACTGTCCATGCGTGACTGAATCTGGCGAGGAGAAAACGACACTGAACTCTGAACTTACTGAATTACTGAAAGTGAAAATTTTAGTGTAAGCAAGGTGTTCGAAAGAATGATATAGGTCTCTAGGGATTTTTCCTAGAGCTGATTTTTGGTGGAGTGGCTACTCATTGCTCCAGTAGGCTGCCTGAAGTTTTGTAGAATTTTTGGGTAAGTGTAGATATGAATTTCACCAAATTTGGCAAATCTGGTCCAAACTTGCAGAGGCTGAAATTTGAAAAATTTGAAAAGAAGTAGAGTGGATCAAGATGGTTGTGAGTTGTGGATGCTAAGGACAATCCAGAGGAGTTGGTTTGAGATCAAAGCTCAAAGGAAATAAGGTACTTGCTTTGTAAATGGCTCAGACTCCACATAATTGACAAAAATGATTTGAGATGAAAAATGTTTGAAATAAAATACAAAGCTTGTTTGGTTTAGTTGGGACAGAGAACTTAGGTAGCTCCAAGAGGGAGGGGAGGTTTTGGAGTGGTTTTACCACCTGTGACAAACAAAATCATGGGTGGTTTCAAAAGAATTAAGTCCCAAAACCCCTAGGGTTTCTTTTTAAATGAAAAATAAATAAGTTTGAGAGGGAAACAACCAGAAGAAAAGCTTCCAAAAATTCAACACCAAAATTTGAAAAGGAAAGGAAATCCTTGCCAAAAGTGAAAGGAAGTTTTTAAAGAGGAAGGATTTCTGGAAGGGAAAAAAATTTTAAATGCCCTCTTTTAGAATCCAATAAAGTTTTTGAGGAAAACCAAATCAAAATTTTGGAGTGTCACAACACCTACCCCCTTAGGAAAAATCTCGTCCCCGAGATTTCAGCTGATCCTTAAATAAGTGTGGATGCTCTGTCCGAAGAAAGTCCTCTCTTTCCCAAGTTGCTTCACTGTCGGTGTGATTGCTCCACTATACTCTGAAGAATTTGGTGGTCTTATGTCGGGTCCTCCTTTCAGACTCCTCTAATATTCTTACTGGGCGTTCCCGATAAGTGAGGTCTGGCTGCACGTCAATGCTCTCATGGGATACTTGTTTCTCTGGGTTGCTCACGCACTTCCTCAATTGCGAGACGTGGAACACGTCATGGACATCGGATAATTCCTTGGGTAAGTCTAGCTGGTAGGCTATCGTGCCTCTTCGGGCCATTATACAGAATGGTCCAATGAATCTTGGTGCTAGCTTCCCTTTTATCTTGAATCGTTGCAATCCTCTCATAGGAGATACTTTCACGTATACGAACTCACCGGGCTTGAAGCTGACCCTACGATGTTTCTGATCATAATAACTCTTCTGTCGACTTTGAGCGGTCTTAAGTCGGTCTCTGATTAGCTTGACTTTTTCCTCGGCTTCTCTGAGCATGTCCGGTCCGAAGATGCGGCTGTCTCCGGTCTCTGACCAATTCAACGGGGTATGGCATCTCCGTCCGTATAAAGCCTCAAATGGTGCCATTTGCAGGCTGGCCTGGTAGTTATTGTTGTACGCGAATTTGGCGTATGGCAGGCTTTCTTCCCAACTGGTTCCATATGTGAGGACACGTGCTCTCAGCATGTCTTCTAAAATCTGGTTTACGCGTTCCGTTTGTCCATTGGTCTATGGGTGGTATGCGGTGCTGAAGGCTAGTTGAGTTCCCAGAGCCTGTTGTAAATGCTCCCAAAATCTTGAGACGAACTGAGTGCCTTTGTCGGATATTATAGTCTTCGGGACTCCATGCAGACAAACTATGTGGGTGAGATAAATCCTGGCAAGCCGCTGAGTGTTGTAGGTTGTCTTTACTGGAATGAAATGTGCCACCTTGGTTAACCTGTCAGTGATGACCCAGATGGCATCATTCCCATGCTGTGACCGAGGTAGTCCGACAATGAAATCCATCCCTATCTCATCCCATTTCCACTCAGGTATTTTGTTTGGTTGCAGTAGTCCGGCCGGTCTCTGATGCTCAGCTTTTATGCGCTGACACGAGTCGCAACGTGCAATAAAGGTGGCTATGTCCCTCTTCATACCGTGCCACCAAAATCTTTCCTGGATATCTTTATACATCTTGGTCCCGCCAGGGTGGATCGAGTACGGGGCGGTGTGGGCTTCAGCTAGGATTTGCTGTTTAAGGTCTTCAATGTTTGGCACGCAGAGTCTTTCTCCGTACCACAATATTCCTCCATCGTCTATGACGAACTCCGAGGCCTTGCCCATACTCACCTTTCTTTTGATGCCTTCAATGCCGGGGTGACCGGGCTGAGCTCCTTTAATTTTCTCCACAAGGTCGGGTTGTATTTCCAAGTTTGATATGGTGCCTTCTGCGACCATTAACAAATTGAGCTTGGCAAATTCTTGTAGGAACTCGGGCCTCAAGCTTTGCAGATTGTTTTCGTCGGAGTTGGGGTTCCGACTGAGAGCATCGGCCACTACATTTGCTTTTCCTGGATGGTAATGGATACCAACATCATAATCCTTTACCAATTCCAACCAGCGTCTCTGTCGTAAATTTAGTTTGGGCTGCGTGAAAATATATTTGAGACTTTTGTGATCTGTATATATTTCACGTCGGTTCCCAAGTAAGAAATGCCTCCATTCCTTGAGTGCATGAATGACCGCTGCCATTTCTAAGTCATGAGTGGGATAATTTTCCTCATGCTTGCGAAGTTGCCTTGAAGCATAGGCGACAACCTTGCCTTCCTGCATCAACACGCATCTGAGACCCTTTCTGGACGCGTCACAAAACACTTCAAAATTCTTGTGTATGTCTGGCACAATTAATACTGGGGCTGTTGTTAATTTTTGCTTTAGCTCTTGGAAACTCTTTTCGCAGGCTTCTGTCCATTCAAACTTCTTGTCCTTCTTGAGTAACTGCGTCATAGGCTTGGCTATGGTGGAAAATCCTTCAATAAATCTGCGGTAATATCATGCCATTCCCAAGAAACTACGTATATCTGTTACGCTTGGTGGCGACTTCCAGCCAAGTATGGCCTTGACTTTCTCTGGGTCCACTGCGATACCGTCTTGGGTTAGCACGTGGCCAAGAAAGCCTACTTGTCTTAGCCAAAATTCGCACTTGATGAACTTGGCATACAATTGGTGTTTCCTGAGTTCTCCTAGCACAATCCTGAGATGTTCTGCGTGCTCTTCCGGTGTTTTGGAGTATACCAGAATATCATCGATGAATACCACAACGAACTTGTCCATATATTTCATAAATACCTTGTTCATGAGGTGAACAAAATATGCAGGGGCATTTGTTAATCCAAATGGCATTACTGTGAACTCATACAGTCCATATCTGGAAGTGAAGGCTGTTATTGGGATATCTTCCGTTCGCACCTTTAATTGATGGTATCCAGATCTTAAGTCAATTTTTGAAAATACCTTGGCCTGAGCAAGTTGATCAAACAAATCGTTTATCCTTGGCATCGGGTATTTGTTCTTAATTGTGACCATGTTGAGTGCTCGATAGTCAATACACAACCTCAGTGTTCCATCCTTCTTTTTGGCAAATAAAATTGGTGATCTCCAAGGTGAGGAGCTGGCTCGAATATATCCTTTGTCTAGCAATTCTTTTATTTGTTTCTTCAATTCAACCAACTCGGATGGTGCCATTCGGTATGGTTTCTTGTAGATGGGGGTGGTTCCTGGTGCGAGCTCAATGCAGAACTCTATCTCTCGATCTGGTGGCATGCCTGGTAATTCTTCTGGGAATATATCTGGAAATTCACATACCACTGCAACCTTGTTTAGCTCAGAAATGTCTACCTTATTCAATCTTGGTTGCCGGGGCATTTTTCCTTCCTTGGCTGACACTCTCATTGTCTTCCCGTGGTGGTGTGTGAGGATTACGGTCCGGTTGAAACAGTCAATATAACCTTTGTTGGCGGTCAGCCAGTCCATCCCTAAGATGACATCCAGTCCTTTGTTTTCCAACACAATAAGATTTGCGTGAAACTCCAATCCTTCAAACTCAATGACCACATTATGACAGTAATTCTGAGTAACTTGTTGAATCCCAGGGGATTTGATGATCATGGATTTCTCCAAAGGAAGCATCGAAAAATTATTTTGCAAAGCAAAACTTTTCGAAATGAAAGAGTGAGAAGCTCCAGAATCAAAGAAAACCGTTGCAGGTACTGTGTTGACAGGAAACGTACCGAGTACGATATCCGGAGCATTTTGTGCCTCCTCTTTGGTTACGTGGTTCAGATGACCCTTCCTGTGGTTGTTGCTGGGATTAAAATTGTTTCGCTTGGGCGCTGAACTATTGCCGCCGTTGTTTGGCTTTGGGGTTGAGTTTCTAGGATTGGGACACTGCTTGGCATAGTGCCCTTCTTCTCCACAGGCGTAACAAGTAACGCCGGGGCGATATATGAACTCCTTGTCCCTTGCATGAAAATTCTTGATTTGGCGTGAGACATTTGATCGGAATTTGTGTGTCCCACCCTTTTGAAAATCTGTCTTGCTTCGGGGATTGCGAGCATGGTTGGTCTGGTCCCTCTTTCGCTTGCGGATATCTTCCAGACTGCGTCTCTCATTTTCCAGAGTAATGGCCTTGTCCACCAGTGTCTTAAAATCGGGAAAAGTGTGCACGACCAGTTGGCATTTAAGCGCGGGCGCTAGACCGTCAAGGAATTTCTCCATCTTCTTGCTTTCAGTCATACGCTCTTCATTGGCGTAGCGAGATAATAGTGTAAATTGATTGTTGTAATCTGCCACTGTCAAGTTCCTTTGTTTGAGGTCATCGAACTCTCTCTTTTTGATTTTCATAATACTCTTAGGAATGTGTGCACCGCGGAAACCTTCCTTGAAATCATCCCAGGTTATGTCACCTTCGTTTGGATGCATGTGCAGAAAATTCTCCCACCAAGATGCGGCTGCTCCTGTGAGATAGTGCGGAGCATACAACACCTTCTCGGGATCTGAACATTTTGCAATAATTAATTTCCTCTCCATATCCCGAAGCCAGTCCTCGGCTTCAAGAGGCTTGTCAGTATGAGAGAATGTTTGGGGACGCGTCTTCTGTAGCTCGGATAACTTGGAATGTTGCGGATACTGTCCATGGAAATTTCCCATGTTGATGACTTGATTCATCATTTCACGATGTTGTTGCTGACTCTGTTCATAAAGGCGGCACATTTGGGAAAGTGCCGTTTCACTTCCCTGCTGACTCGACTGCCCTTGCGTGAAATTGTTGCCTGGTTGAGTGTCCAAATTTTCCTCTGGCGGAGTAGGCATGGAGCGAGTCCAAGGACGAGACATTTTTCACTCTGGGGATAATTTTTGTAAAATTCATAAGAAAAATGAAGATGGTCGTCCAAAAACAACTCCAAAAATAAAAATGCACAAGGATGGCAATTAATTTAAAAGTCCAAGATCACTTAAGAAAACAAATTGATTTGCGCACGGAGAAGGACTGCTCATTACATATCTTACACGCGGGCGATAATTATACAGTACATCACTCAGGATATGCGTACATAATCCTGACATGTTATTTAGGCTAGTTCACTCCTCCAGTTCTACATGATGCGCAAACAAGCTACTTCTCACAACATATCTTACAAAGCGGTACATCGCATGACGGGCAAACGCACTCAGCCGGAAATGTCGATGATCTCCTTGGCCCTGCCAAGGGTGAGGCGCAGTGAGGCTGGGGACTCGACCTCCTCCTCACTAATAGGCTCCAGACGTGAAGAGCCGCATCGGGTAGATGGGACGGGTGCCAGGGGCGGAGCAACACGAATAGGAGTGGGCAGAGCGGGTGGTGCAGTGCGCGCTGGAGTGGGCGCAAAGGCCTGGGTGAACCCTCCGGTGGTAGGCAGGTGACGAGTAGGTGCATGCGATGCTGAAGACGAGACAAAAGTCAGTGGCGGTGCGGTGAGTTGGAGCTCCCTCCTGTTGGCGGCACAGCCATGGACTGAGTCCATGCGGGCAGCCACGAAGTCGTCCACCAGGTTGTCGACGGCTGCCTCTAGAGCCCGGAGATACTCAATAAGCATCTCAAAAGCCTCGTCTCGTTCTCCTCTTGGGCAGGAGAATGCGTAGTGGCAGGTGTAGGGCACATGGCATGGAAGATAACGGTAGCGGCGAGTCTTCATCGCGGGAAGGACATCCCTGAGGCGGGCTATCGCCTCACGGGCTGCCATCTGCATAGCATGCCTCTCCGTAGGCATGGCTCTTCCCATGAACAGGTAGCGGCGTAGCTCACCACGCCCTCCCTTGAACTGCACCGTGGCCTGGTGCATGGTCAGACCGTCGTTGACTCTGTGCTGGCGGAGTGTGAAGACTGGGCGCACGGACGGCCCCATCACGACCTGAATGATGAAGGAGAGAAGCTTGATGAACCCATCGGGTACGTTGGCGAAGGTCTGAGACTCGCAGTTGTTGTCGGCCATCTATAAAAGTAGGCAAAAATCCTGAATGGTCAGATCATAAATTTATGCTGACTGTCAGAAAATGACTACAATTGCAACAAAAATTAAATCGGCTCCATCATGCTAATAACCGATTAGCGATCGCACCTAGTGGCTTCCTACAGTCAGCCTGGCTCTGGTACCAAGCTTGTCACGACCGGTTTTCCAATAAAAATATTTATTGAGAAACCAATCTTTGAGTCCAGTATGAGAGAAAATCCTCCTCACTGGTGGACAATTACTTGATACAATAAGCCAGTAGCATAGAATATATTACAGGGTTGAGCTAGGGCTGCTCAACAAATTATTACAAGCGCGCCAATAATTATACATAATGGCGGATATAACACAATGGTGGGGTGGCATACTACTGGAGGTTTTAGTGGTGGTGGAATAACACAGTGGGAAGTGTGGTAACATGACTCTCAAACTGGCATCTCATCGAGCGTCGAGGTGAGGCTCGATAAATTTTATTCGGGTTGCAGAAGCGGGTATAAAACAGTGACCAAGACCAGGGTCGCACGGGACTGACTGGGATTCCTCTAGGCGTCGGACTCACTATCGAACTCTTCATCCATGAGATCGCCTTCGTCAGTATCTGGCCAAATCAACAAGCCAGTGAGTACTTTGAAAGTACTCGCAAGACAGTTCGGACGTAAGATATAACAAATGCATGCATGAATGCGTCATGAATAATCCTCCCAATGAACAATTAAAATTTTCATAACGAAGTAAGAACGAAGGAAAACGGCGGTAGTCCGCCTGAAATCCCAACAAAAATATAAATGTGAACCGATCGGGTGTCTGAAGCGATGCCTCAAAAGGTGAACAAATAATAACAGAAAATCATGCCACAGTCGGACGTCTGAGCGACATCACAGAAAGGGCTTTAATAGAAATGCCACAGTCGGACGTCTGAGCGACATCGCAGAAAGGGCTTTAAAAGAAAATGCCACAGTCGGACGTCTGAGCGACATCGCAAAAAGGGCTTTAAAAGAAATGCCACAGTCGGACGTCTGAGCGACATCACAGAAAGGGCTTTAAAAGAAATGCCACAGTCGGACATCTGAGCGACATCGCAGAAAGGGCTTTAAAAGAAATGCCACAGTCGGACGTCTGAGCGACATCACAGAAAGGGCTTTAATCCACAAGTAAATAATACTCATAATAAATATTCAGATCATGATAATAAACGGGTTAGTCCATCCATAGGAATAAACTTTTAACCGGGCTTAGTGCTCACGAGATTCACCGGAGTATCTGTCACCAAAAACTGGTACTTGTCAAAATAAGTCAGCGCAAAATTTGGATATGGATAGGATGATTTGGAGATTTATGACTCTGTAGAGTTTGTACAAAAAATTTCCCACAGCTAACGGATTTCCGTAGTCTCGAAGGACTAGTTCCGTTTACGGTATTTCGGAAGTAAACACAGCTAACCAGTACACACCCATCCTATCTCTCGATGCCAGGACTCACCCTAGACATCGTCCAAGAAAAACTTTGAGACGGGGAGATCACAATCTCGAATAGCATGGGATCAAATTTATATACGCGCGCTCTAAGGGGTGCCCCCCTCTCGGTCCCAACCGGAAACACCCATGCCCCTGACCGGATGACTGGCTTTAATCCAGGGCCATGGAACCATCATCCCGGCCTCTCCTTTTTGGTGTGTACTAGGAAAGCGGTTTGCAACTTACTAAGCCATATTCCTTGCGGAAAACATGTGGTAGTACGAGGAAGGAAAAGGGGAGGAACTGGACCGATACGATTTGACACTGCAGTCAAATAGTCTGGCATAAGACTGGCATGCTACAACACTGCCCTCTTACCCATCCTCATGCCCACTCATGGCCTTTCATACTCACATCCATCCACTTATGGATCATCGAGCTCACTTACCTTGATCATGCATGAAAATAATGTTCATGGGTATGCTTATCAACATGCCATGAAACTAACTAAATGCAAAACATGCCAAGACACTCATCATATCAAAAGTTCAAAACATGCTTGCCTGGTTCAGAGTAGTCGGAGCCTAGCTCGGTGAAGTTCGCGGCTCCGTCACCTCCTTCGGTATCTACGGTATACAGAAAATATAGGCGCTATCGTAAATACCAAGAAGTGCACAAAAATATTCCAAAAATTTCTCAAATAAATCTAATAAAAAACTAGACAAAATTTCAAAGAGAACAGAAAAAGAATCAATCAAAAATACTTTTCTGTTTAAAAGTTATAAGGGTTTTAATCCAGGGACTCATCTGTAATGAAACAGAATCTTTCCAGGGGCTAGCTCATAAAAACTGAAAACGCTTCGGCAGAGACTACGCCAGCCCAGGAGGAAAACGCATTTGGCAGAATACGCTTTCAGAAACGGTTCGTTTAGAAAGAGACAGAGAGGCTGACGGGCAGGTCCCACCTATCAGGTTTGAAAATTTAAAACGGGCGGCAGAGCTCGACGGAGCCCGAGGGCCGCGGTGGTCGCCGGCGGCGATCCACGGCGAGGCAAGGGGATCGGAGGGTACCTCCTTGCTCAGGACGTCCTTCCGCGTCGGTTGGTGGTGGTGGTGGTCGCCGGCGAGTACCACGTCGACGGCGAGCCTTGCTCCGGCGGACGGCGGCTCGAGTGGAGTTGGACTTCGCCGGGGAGAGCTGCGAAGGTCAAATTGGTGCTTGGGTTAGCTCACTGGATGCTCGAGGAAGCTATTGACGAAGTTTGGGCGCCGGGGACGGCCTCACCGGAGCGAATCGAGTTGGAGGCCGAGGCGGATCGAGGCGGCCGGAGTCGAGGAAGAAGGGCCCCTTGAGGCTCTTCTAGTTATTGGTCGGGGTCCAGAGAGGTAGTGGAGATGTGCGGGGGCGAGAGGGAACCTGGGGGTGCTATATATAGCCGGCCCGAGGCGGTTGGCGCGTACGGGATAAGTCCGGCGAGCGATTACGGCGGCGCCGGGGTTGGGCAGTGGGATTTGGGGTTTAGGCATCGTCTAGGTGGAGTAGAGGTTCCATTCCGGGGTCCAGCTCAGCACGGGGGGAAGAGTTTACGGCCGGCTCCAACGGAACGGCCGTGCGGCACGTCGGCAGCAGGGAGCGCGTTCTGTGCTTGCCGGGCCACGGTGACTGTGCAGCGGGGTGCGCTGGCATTGCATGTGCCACGCGGAGAGCCAGGGAGAGTTGGGCGGTGCCGAACGGCGTTGCGCCGCCGTTTTGCTTCCGGTCGGCCGTAACGGTGGATTGGCCGCTGCGGGACACGCCGGCGCAGGCGGTCCAGGGTGCCACCGACGCCCGGAAGGCGCCAAGTGCGCGTGCGGCACTCCAGACAAGAGGGAGAGGCGGCGAGGATCGTGCCAAGCGCACTGTCCACGCGTGACTGAATCTGGCGAGGAGAAAACGACACTGAACTCTGAACTTACTGAATTACTGAAAGTGAAAATTTTAGTGTAAGCAAGGTGTTCGACAGAATGATATAGGTCTCTAGGGATTTTTCCTAGAGCTGATTTTTGGTGGAGTGGCTACTCATTGCTCCAGTAGGCTGCCTGAATTTTTGTAGAATTTTTGGGTAAGTGTAGATATGAATTTCACCAAATTTGGCAAATCTGGTCCAAACTTGCAGAGGCTGAAATTTGAAAATTTTGAAAAGAAGTAGAGTGGATCAAGATGGTTCTGAGTTGTGGATGCTAAGGACAATCCAGAGGAGTTGGTTTGAGATCAAAGCTCAAAGGAAATAAGGTACTTGCTTTGTAAATGGCTCAGACTCCACATAATTGACAAAAATGATTTGAGATGAAAAATGTTTGAAATAAAATACAAAGCTTGTTTGGTTTAGTTGGGACAGAGAACTTAGGTAGCTCCAAGAGGGAGGGGAGGTTTTGGAGTGGTTTTACCGCCTGTGACAAACAAAATCATGGGTGGTTTCAAAAGAATTAAGTCCCAAAACCCCTAGGGTTTCTTTTTAAATGAAAAATAAATAAGTTTGAGAGGGAAACAACCAGAAGAAAAGCTTCCAAAAATTCAACACCAAAGATTGAAAAGGAAAGGAAATCCTTGCCAAAAGTGAAAGGAAGTTTTTAAAGAGGAAGGATTTCTGGAAGGGAAAAAAAAATTTAAATGCCCTCTTTTAGAATCCAATAAAGTTTTTGAGGAAAACCAAATCAAAATTTTGGAGTGTCATAGGCAATTAACTAACCAGAGAGTTGGTCAGGCAAACTCGGTGGGACCGACTTGCTCTTTCGGTGAGACCGAAAAGTTACAAGAAGGAAACATAGAGTTTACCTTGCATTCTCGGTGGGACCGATTCGCTCTTTCGGTGAGACCAAAAAGTTACGAAAGGAAACAGAGAGTTTGCAAGCCCATCTCGGTGAGACCGAGATCCTTATCGGTAGGACCAAATTGCTAGGGTTTGGCAGTGGCAAATGACAAGTGAAACTTGGTGGCGCCGGATTGACAAGATCGGTATGACCGAGTTTGGCTTAGGGTTTAGGTCATTTGTGGATATGGAAAGGTGGTTGAGGATTTTGGAGCATATCACTAAGCACATAAAGCAAGAGGCTCATTAAGCAACACCTCATCCCTCCTTGATAGTATTGGCTTTTCCTAAAGACTCAATGTGATCTTGGATCACTAAAACATAAAATGAAGAGTCTTGATCTTTTGAGCTTGAGCCAATTCTTTGTCCTTAGCATTTTGAGGGTTCCACTTTCACATCCATGCCATGCCAATCATTGAGCTTTCCTGAAATAATCATCTTGGAATAGCATTAGCTCAAGGAGCTATATGTTGTTATGAATTACCAAAACCACCTAGGGATAGTTGCACTTTCAGAATGGCCTCCCACGTCGGCGAATCCACGACCGTAGTCCCGCGCTGGTCGTCATCACGAGAGGAAGAGGCAGAGGCCATTTCGAAAATGGAAGACAGGGCGGAGGATTTCGAATGGAAAGGGAAGGGGAGGGCGTGCGAGCAACAATTTTGCCTGAAATTAATGGGGAGGGGCCCACCACTATGCCCTGGTCAGAACCGTTACAATTGTGTGGTCGTGATCTCGTGCATCGAATGGTCAAGGGGTGTGCGTCCGCGTGCGCCAAATTGTGCAGCTGCACAATTACGCAATTAGGGAAGAAGAAATAGCGGTGGCTAGTGGGCCACACTGGGAGAGCAACAAAAGGTGCGGCGCTTTTCAGCCGTTAGATACCAAAATCGACGGCTCACATTGTAGGGATTTCCACATCCTAGGCATTGATTGTGTAGATCGGACGGCCTATATAGTGGTATAGAAATTTGATACTTATTTAAAAAAATCCATGTTTTTTCAAATTTGGTGAACTTTTTTTTCCAAAATCCATGAACACATTTGAATTTGCAAACATTTTTGGTTTTTCCCAAAGTCAACGGTTGTGATTGATGGGATAAACCAGGAATGATCGACTCAACTGAGAGCTGATATCCCTCATGAAGAAAATCCTTCTCTCTATGAGATTTTTCTTCGCACTCAACATGACTGGAGAGCCATATCAAGCTCGATAGGAAAGAAAAGCTGGAGATGATGATTGAATTAAATCTGCTTCACAATTATGCTCGGCAAGCTCTCTTATATGAGAAGGAACATAAGAAGGGCTCCTGGAATCTTCTTCGAAAGCATTACACTCGCAAGCAACTTTCAGCAAAGGGCATTGAAGAGGAATATGATTACCTGGAACAGTTTGAAGTACCTCAGATTCAAAGGCAAACACCAGTGCTCCCTCAGTGTTCTGCCTCAACTGATCTGTGTTTGTCGAACCTGATGATGTTCTTGAAGACACTTCTGCAGCATTCATTTAGAAGCCAGAAGCACCTCGTGCTGCTACTCCCAAAGTGAATCCCGAAGCCAGTGCTGCATCTCCAACTCTTGCTCCACAGATCCGAATATTCCGAGTTCTGGTTCTAAGGGTTCTTCATACGAGTAGTTCCTCGTATGCATTCTCTTTCCTTTTTGACACTTGTTGACAAAAAGGGGGTGTAGTACATGAAGTGATAGATCAGCGGGCTATTTTGCAGGGTGTTTTTATTCAATATACCATAGTACATCGAGTGATAGATCAGTGGTCTATTTGCAGGGTGTTTTTTATTCTCCATTTGCTTTTCAACCAAACAATTTAGTTTCGTCAAACAATTTTCTTTGCAACTTAAAGCACCGCTTGTGGTGTTGATATACTCGGTCGTCATGTACTGTTAATAATCCCTATGAATGCTATTTGCTTCCAACTATCTGTTTGCAGGTGCTAATCAAAAGTTTACTCCTTTTCAATGATTATCCTCGATAATTATCTATCATGCTAGGAACGAAAGTATCTCGAGGAAACTATGTGTTATGGTTGGATATGCTATACTGATTATCTTTCGATACCTAACCTTGCAGAAGAAGAAAATTGCCTCAGATTAATTCTCTTGTGACTCAAGATAAGATTATTTCTATCTATCAAGTTGTTCTTTTTTCTGGCACTTCTCTTTCGTAACATCTTTGTTGCAGGAAAACTTCTTCTGAAGCATATCCTCTACAAGAAATATATCCATAATTCCTTTACTTTGTTTTCCCTCGTATAGTGGACTTGCACGGAACTCATATCTCTTACAAAATCTTGATGGCTTATCCTTAGTCACAAATCATTTCGAAGTATTCACTCTATCTAACACATTTCTTTTCAAAGCTTGTGTGTGACAGGAAATACCTCAGACACTGTCGAGTGCATTGAAAGAAACCACAAAGATATTACTAAAGGAAATATGCCCTAGAGGCAATAAGAAATTGGTGATTTATATTTCCTTATATCATGATAAATGTTTATTATTCATGCTATAATTGTATTAACCGGAAACTTGATACATGTTTGGATATATAAACAAAACACTGTGTCCCTAGTAAGCCTCTACTAGACTAGCTCATTAATCAAAGATGATTAAGTTTCCTAACCATAGACAGGTGTTGTCATTTGATGAACGGGATCACGTCATTAGGAGAATGATGTGATGGACAAGACCCATCCGTTAGCTTAGCATATTGATCGTTCAGCTTTATTGCCATTGCTTTCTTCATGTCATATACATATTCCTTTGACTATGAGATTATGCAACTCCTGGATACCAGAGGAATACCTTGTGTGCTATCAAACGTCACAACGTAACTGGGTGATTATAAAGATGCTCTACAGGTATATCCGAAGGTGCTTGTTGGGTTGGCATAGATCGAGATTAGGATTTGTCACTCCGAGTATCGGAGAGGTATCTCTAGGCCCTCTCAGTAATACACATCATAAGAAGCCTTGAAAGCAATGTGACTAATGAGTTAGTTGCAGGATGATGTATTACGGAACGAGTAAAGATACTTGCCGGTAATGATATTGAACTAGGTATGAAGATACCGACAATTGAATCTCGGGCAAGTAACATACCGATGACAAAGGGAATAACGTATGTTGTCATTACGGTACGACCGATAAAGATCTTCATAGAATATGTGGGAACCAATATGAGCATCCAGGTTCCGCTGTTGGTTATTGACCAGAGAGGTGTCTCGGTCATGTCTAAATAGTTCTCGAACCCATAGGGTCCGCACGCTTAATGTTTCATGACGATTTTGTATTATATGAGTTATGTGATTTGGTAACCAAATGTTGTTCGGAGTCCCAGATGAGATCACGGACATGACGAGGAGTCTCGAAATGGTCGAGAGGTAAATATTCATATATTGGACGATGATATTCGGACACCGGAAGTGTTCCAGGGGTACCGGGTACATATCGGGTCACCGGAAGGGGTTCATGGCATCCCCCCGGCAACTACATGAGCCTAATGGGCCAAGAAGGGGACAGACCAGCCCCTATGGGGCTGGTGCGCCCCATGTAGGCTGAAATAAGGGGAAGGAAAACAGGGAAGAGAGCAAGGAAGGGGAGCAATTCACCCCCCCTTCCTTCTCTCCTCCCTCCTCCTTCCTTCCCCCTCCGGGTGAATGTGGAAGGGGGGAGGCCGAATTGGGAGGCACCCAAGTAGGATTCCTCCTACTTGGGGCACCCCTTGGCTGCCTCTCCTCCCCTCCAACCTATATATATGTGGGGGGCACCGCTAGAACACAGATTAACAGTTGTTGGCCATGTGCGGCGACCCCCCTCCATAGTTTACGCCTTCGGTCATATTCACATAGTGCTTAGGCGAAGCCCTGCGCGGATCACTTCATCATCACCGTCATGACGCTGTCGTGCTGGCGGAACTTTCCCTCTACACTTTGCTGGATCAAGAGTTCGAGGGACGTCATCGAGCTGAACGTGTCCAGAACTCGGAGGTGTCGTACGTTCGGTGCTTGATCGGTCGGAACAAGAAGAAGTTCGACTACATCAATCGCGTTGTCAAACGCTTCCGCTTTTGGTCTATGAGGGTACGTGGACACACCCTCCCCTTCTCGTTGCTATGCATCTCTTAGATAGATATTGCGTGAGTGTAGGAATTTTTTTGAAATTGCATGCTACGTTTCCCAACAGTGGCATCCGAGGCAGGTCTATGCGTAGATGATATGCACAAGTAGAACAAAAAGAGTTGTGGGCGGTGATTGTCATACTGCTTACCACCAATGTCTTATTTTGATTCGGCGGTATTGTTGGATGAAGCGACCCGGACCAACCTTACATGACCAAGTTCATGAGACCGGTTCCACCGACAGACATGCAACTAGTTTTGCATAAATGTGGCTGGTGGGTGTCTGTTTCTCCAACTTTAGTTGAATAGAATTTGACTGTGGCCGGTCCTTGTTGAAGGTTAAAACAACAAACTTGATAAATCACCGTTGTGGTTTTGATGCATAGGTAAGAACGGTTCTTGCTAGAAGACCGTAGCAGCCACGTAAAACTTGCAACAACAAAGTAGAGGATGTCTAACTTGTTTTTGCAGGGCATGTTGTGATGTGATATGGTCAAGACATGATGTGATATATGTTAATGTATGACATGATCATGTTTTGTAAAAGTTATCAGCAACTGGCAGGAGCCTTATGGTTGTCGCATTATTGTATGAAATGCAAACGCCATGTAATTGCTTTACTTCATCACTGTGCATTAGCAATAATTGTAGAAGCAATAGTTGGCAAGACGACCACGACACTACGATGGAGATCAAGGTATCAAGCCGGTGACGATGGAGATCATGACGGTGCTTTGGCGATGGAGATCAAAGGCACATGATGATGATGGCCATATCATGTCACATATTTTGATTCCATGTGATGTTTATCTTTTATGCATCTTATTTTGCTTAGTACGGCAGTAGCATTATAAGATGATTCCTTACTAAAATTCCAAAGTATAAGTGTTCTCCTTGAGTATGCACCATTGTGACAGTTCATCATGCTGAGATACCACGTGATGATCGGGTGTGATAAGCTCTACGTTCACATACAACGGGTGCAAGGAAGTTTTGCACATGTGGAATACTCGGGTTAAACTTGACAAGCCTAGCATGTGTAGACATGGCCTCGGAACACTGGAGACCTAAAGGTCGAACGTGAATTATATAGTAGGTATGATCAACATAGAGATGTTCACCATTGAAAACCACTCCATCTCATGTGATGATCGAACATGGTTTAGTTGATATGGATCACGTAATCATTTAGATGACTCGAGGGATGTCTATCTAAGTGGGAGTTCTTAAGTAATATGATTAATTAAACTTAATTTATCATGAACTTAGTCCTGATAGTTTTTGCATATCTATGTTATAGAACAATGGCCCGTGCTACCGTTCCCTTGAATTTTAATGTGTTCCTAGAGAAAGCTAAGTTGAAAGATGATGGTAGAAACTACACGGACTGGGTCCGTAACTTGAGGATTATCCTCATTGCTGCACAGAAGAATTATGTCCTTGATACACCGCTAGGTGAAAGGCTTGCTGCAGGAGCAGATGCTAATGTTATGAACATCTGGCAAGTTCGATCTGATGACTACTCAATATTTCAGTGTGCCATGATTTACGGCTTAGAATAAGGACTTCAAAGACGTTTTGAACATCGTGGACCATATGAGATGTTCCAGGAGTTGAAGTTAATATTTCAAGCAAATGTCCGAGTTGAGAGATATGAAGTCTTCAACAAGTTCTATAGCTGCAAGATGGAGGAGAACAGTTCTGTCAGTGAACACATACTCAAAATGTCTGGGTATCATAACCACTTGACTCAGCTGGGAGTTAATCTTCCCGATGATAGTATTATTGATAGTGTTCTTCAATCACTTCCACCAAGCTACAAAGGCTTCGTGATGAATTGTAATATGCAAGGGATGGATAAGACAATTCCCGAGCTCCTCGCTATGCTCAAAGCTGCGGAGGTAGAAATCAAGAAGGAGCATCAAGTGTTGATGGTTAACAAGACAACTAATTTCAAGAAAATGGGCAAGGGAAAGAAGGGGAACTTCAAGAAGAATGGAAAGCAAGTTGCCACTCCTGGAAGAAGCCCAAGTCTAGACCCAAGCCTGAAACTGAGTGCTTCTACTGCAAAGGGACTGGTCACTTGAAGTGGAACTTCCCCAAGTATTTAGCGGATAAGAAGGATGGTAAAGTGAACAAAGGTATATTTGACATACATGTTATTGATGTGTACCTTACTAATTCTCGTAGTAGTGCCTGGGTATTTGATACCGGTTCGGTTGCTCATATTTGTAACTCAAAACAGGGGCTACAGATTAAACGAAGATTGGATAAGGACGAGGTGACGATGCGTGTCGGGTATGGTTCCAACGTTGAGCATGAACATTATATCTGGATCTTGTTTGATGCGAGACGGTTATTCATTTAAATCAGAGAATAATTGTTGTTCTATTTATATGAGTAATATCTTTTATGGTCATGCACCCTTGAAGAGTGGTCTATTTTTATTGAATCTCGATTGTGGTGATACACATATTCATAATATTGATGCCAAAAGATGCAAAGTTGATAATGATAGTGCAACATATATGTGGCACTACCATTTGGGTCATATTGGTGTAAAGCGCATGAAGAAACTCCATGCATATGGGCTTTTGGAATCACTTGATTATGAATCATTTGATGCTTGCGAACCATGCCTCATGGCAAGATGACTAAAACTCCGTTCTCCAGAACAATGGAGTGAGCTACTGACTTATTGGAAATAATACATACCGATGTATGCGGTCCAATGAGTATTGAGGCTCGCGGCGGGTGTTGTTATTTTCTGACATTCATAGATGATTTGAGAAGATATGGGTATATCTTCTTAATGAAAGACAAATCTGAAACATTTGAAAAGTTTAAAGAATTTTAGAGTGAAGTGGAGAATCATCGTAACAAGAAAATAAAGTTTCCACGATCTGATCACGGAAGCGAATATTTGAGTTACTAGTTTTGCCTTCATTTAAAACAATGTGGAATAGTTTCACAACTCACGCCGCCTGGAACACCACAGCGTAATGGTGTGTCCGAACGTCATAACCGTACTTTATTAGATATGGTGCGATCTATGATGTCTCTTACCGACTTACCACTACCGTTTTGGGGTTATTCATTAGAGATAGCTGCATTCAGTTTAAATAGCGCACCATCTAAATCCGTTGAGACGACACCGTATGAACTATGGTTTGGCAAGAAACCTAAGTTGTCGTTTCTTAAACTTTGGGGTTGCGATCCTTATGTGAAAAAGCTTCAGGCTGATAAGCTCGAACCCAAATAGGAGAAGTGCGTCTTCATAGGACACTACTGGAATCAGAATCTTTGCCGTCAGTTGCCTATTTGCCGTCTGCTAGGTGATGGCACAGATGGTCTTTGCCATCAACGTACAGAAACCTGACGGCAAAGAAGGAGCAGACGGCAAAGAAGCTTTGCCGTCACCTAGCGAACGACAAAGAGGGATGGTGGCCCACTAGCGAGAGCCACCTAACGGCCACTTTCTTTGCCGTCCGCTAGCCGATGGCAAAGTTGTCGTCGGCTAGCGGACGGCAAAGAAACTGGCCAAACTAACGTCCGTTAGCTAGGCTCTTTGCCGTCTGCTAGCAGACGGCAAAGAACCGTGCCCTAGCTAAAAAGCCAACGCCCACACCCCACCCCTCTCTCTGTCCCCTCTCTCTCCGCCCCATGCCCGAGCCGCCGCCGCCCCGCGCCACCCCCGTCGCCAGCCGGCTCGCCCCCGTGCTGCCGCCACTCCCATCGTCGCACCGTTGTCGGTGTCAAAACCGGCGGATCTCTGGTAGGGGGTCCCGAACTGTGCGTCTAAGGCGGATGGTAATAGGAGGCAGGGGACACGATGTTTACCCAGGTCCGGGCCCTCTCGATGGAGGTAATACCCTACGTCCTGCTTGATTGATCTTGATGATAATCTACCACGAGATCGTAGAGGCTAAACCCTAGAAGCTAGCCTATGGTATGATTGTATGTTGTCCTATGGACTAAACCCTCCAGTTTATATAGACACCGGAGGGGGCTAGGGTTACACAGAGTCGGTTACAAGGGAGGAGATCTACATATCCGTATTGCCAAGCTTGCCTTCCACGCCAAGGAAAGTCCCATCCGGACACGGGACGAAGTCTTCAATCTTGTATCTTCATAGTCCAACAGTCCAGCCAAAGGATATAGTCCGGCTGTCTGGAGACCCCCTAATCCAGGACTCCTTTAGTAGCACCTGAACCAGGCTTCAATGACGATGAGTCCGGAGCGCAGATTCGTCTTCGGCATTGCAAGGCGGGTTCCTGCTCTGAATACTCCATAGAAGATTTTGAACACATGGATAGTGTCCGGCTCTACAAAACAAGTTCCACATACCACCGTAGAGAGAATAATATTTCCACAAATCTAATCTGCTAACATGTTTGACAGCATGATATCACGCCACGGCCCGGTCATTATTCGAACCGTTTTTCTCAACCAGCACTGTACATATCGCGAGGCGGTTTTCCTGACACGTTTTGTCAAAGCAGAGATCGTGTCCCCCTTATTACGAGATTCTCATCAATACGGACGTGGGTAACCCCATCGTGCCTGTTGGTATGACTCCTCGATTTTAGGCAAGTGCCAAACGGCCATGAGGAGGACGCTTGATATTCACCCTCTTTATAAAATGCCATGGCCTATCCTTTTTTCCCTCTCGTGCTCAATCGAATCCTTCCCCCGCCTCGAGTTCCAACACCCAAGGCTCAGGTCAGGTGCTTCGAACCTTCAACCATGTCCGGATCCAATCTCCAAGGTCGGTGGATGCCTTCCTCTGTCACAGAGGAGGACATCAAGAAGCTGAGAGAGGCCAGGTATCTGACCGCCGAAATCTCGCACAGGCTGCCTGCCCGAGGGCAGGTCATCCCCACTCCCGAACCCAACGAGAGTGTTGTGTTCATCTCTCACTTCCTCCGAGGGCTAGGCCTCGCTCTGGATCCCTTTGTTAGGGGGCTCATGTTCTATTATGGGCTGGATTTCCATGATCTGGCCCCAGATTCCCTCCTTCACATCTCGTCGTTCATCAGCGTGTGTGAGTCCTTCCTCCGCATTACCCCACACTTCGGCATGTTGCTCAAGACTTTCAATGTGAAGCCAAAGATGATCGAGGGGCGACACGCAGAGTGCAGAGGTGCCGTAATAAGCAAAAGCGCTGATCCTCCATGGCCAGAGGGTTCCTTCCCAGAGGTGTCTAGTTTGTGGCAGTGGAAGTGGTTTTATATCACAGCTCCCCGGAGTACCAAGTGGGTAGCCGCCCCTGCCTTTTGCTCAGGCCCCCCACCACAACTGACATCATGGATCAACAAGGGACTGAACTTGGGGCCAGTAAATGATGTGCCAATATTGCAGAGTCGCATCCGAGATCTCCTTGAGAGAGATGTCAGTCTGATCTCAGTGATGCAAGTCATGCTAGTTCGTCCGTCCCGCCTTGCAAACTTCGACCCCTCCGTATGTGGGAGTTCAACCCGAAAGGACCGCGAATTATTCAGCACCTCCTCGGCATGACGCTTGAAGAGATGTACAAATTGTTCTTCGGACCACAAATAAGGTGTTCGGACACCACCGAGGATGCGGGTCTGAGTTGCAATCGCCCAGATACCCAAGTAAGTAAGCCCGTGGCCGAACATGCTGTCTTTTTATTTATCATAACATCATTCTGAAAAGTCGCTCTTTGACCAGGACTGGGTAACAAAGGCGAAGATGATCAGGTGTTCGGCCCCCCTTCCCGAAGGTTCGGCAAATCCAGTACTAGCCAGAATGCTCGAACTGGTGCCTTATCAGGAGCCCTCAGGGGAAGATAAAGGGGAGAATAAAGAGGCTGAAAGCGGGCGTTGCTCATTATTCATTCAAACCGGGGGAATTAGCGCCTCCATGAAGGAGGATAGCCAGGGAGAAGAATCTGAAATTCCCTCTCCCCAAGGAAGGAAGAGGACCACCTCGGAAGACCCGGAAACAAAGGTTTCCAAACAGGGGAAGAAATCTTCACTAGAGGGTCCTGCCTCGGAGGGTACTCTTGCCGCACGGTGTCCACAAGGGGATTAGCCCTCTACCAAGCTGTAAGTAAACAAAAAGTACTTAATAGTAAAAATATCTCCCATTACTTCTGAACATAATAACCGAAGCATATATCTTGCAGTTCGGATCGTAGCCCTTCTCGACAGAGTTCGTCTTCGGGGGATCTTCTTCCGGAGATGATGGAGAGCGAAACACCTCCCCCTACCACCCCGCCTCATGAGGCGGGCGACCCTGAAGTGTCGTCGCGGAGGGTTTCTCCTGATCCGCCAAGGCCGGAAGGTAATCCTTTGGCCACTCGAAGTCCTCAGTATGCGGCTCCTAAAGAGAGCAACAGAAAGAGTCCGGAACCGTACAGTGTGCGATCGGACGCACTGAAGGATCTTCTGGAGCAAGCGGCCATCTCAGACGCGCATCGTACGCTAACGGGTACGGTGATTAAAAGGATTTCATCCGCCGAAAGCGGGTTGCATGAAGCTTTTATGAGTCCGCTGAAAGGCTTTGAGGTACGTGAAATAGTGTATGTTTTTGATAGTACCACCACGTTAGGTGTGCCCTATGTAGATAGTAGCCCCTAAGACTCTGGTTGCCGTCGAAAACGGCGGCAAACAGAGGATCATAGTCCCAGGTAATATCCATGCCACCTTCATGTGCAGGTGGTTGAAGGTCCGGTGGCTAGCCGGACTGATGAGTGTGCCGAGCTAAAGTGGCAACTTGATGCGGCAGATGCCGACATCGTGCTTGTCAACAAGCGGCTTGACAAGGCACAGGGTATGTGATTTCTCCGGTGATCAACACATAGTAAGAGGAGCATGATGCTAGTATCTTTAATATGTTGTGACTGCAGATGTAGCTTCCACCGTGGAGACCCTTTGGGCGGAACTTGCCCGAGCCAAGGAACAAGCCCGAAACAGCGATGCGGCCGCTCTAAAGGCGGTCGAAGAGCTGAGCCGAACAGGCCGCGCATTGCCAGAGCAAGGAAAGAATGGCCAAGATAGCCGTTGAGTTGAAAGATGCCGCCGACCGTTACCAGCTTCTTAAAAAAGAAAGCCGAGCGAAGGTGACGGACCTGGAGAAGGCCATGGTAGCAGCCAAGGAAACCCGCTCCAAAATCAGAGCGACGAAGGAGGAGCTGCGTCAAGCTGGAGATATCGCGGCTGGGAAGCCCTTTTTGTTGCGGACTAAGTTCGGAGATCCAAAGTAAGCCCCTCTTGATCAACTATGGAGTTCTGCAGACGCATACGTGGATTTGGCAGCAAGTGCTGCTAATGCGGCCGAGTACTTCAAGGATCAAAAAGATCGTGAAGTGGAAAAGCTGTTCTGGTCACAGTTCCATGCTCGAGTGTGTCCGCTGCTGTTGAATGAGAGAATGGCTGAGTGGGCCGAGCTCCATAGGTTGTCCGGACTTGCCATGAGGTCTGTTGTGGATCATATGTGGCCGGAAGGGCCAAGGCCGAATAGTTACTTTAGTTTAGTGCAACAATTCCTTGGTGTTGTGCCGCACATCGACGCTATGAAGAGGTCGGCGTGCATAGAGGGTGCGCAGATGGCACTTGCCCATGTCAAGACATACTGGGCAGAGATGGAGGCCACCACTATTGCAACAAAGGGTTCGGTCGTGGGCCGAGTAGCTGCCGAGCACTACTTTGAAGAAGTCCTTGAAGGCGTTCGTTTGATAGAGGCGCAGTGCTCGAAGAATATTATGTTCTAGTGACATGTATTCCCATTGTAAAAACAATGTTTTATTGAATTATAAAGGCTGTGTTTATACTTTTGTCTGAAAGTATTATGATGCCTCCTGTGCGGCCGTTTATGTATATATGAATATAACCTGAAAATTTGCAGTCGTCGGCTTCAGCCCCCACGCATATAATGTGGGTGTGTTTGCAAAAAACGCGTATTCACACTTGATCCAACGTCTTGGTCCATAAAGGAGGTGGTAGCGTAGCGAATGAGGCAATCAGACTATATTGCTTTAACACTTTCACTTAGCCATAGGAGTTTGACAGCGGGACTACTAGGTAGCCCCTGGTACCTCCGCACTCGTCCGAATACGGGGCACGTACGTACATGACCGGGGAATGGCCCTTCGTTAATGCGGAGGAATCCTGAAGATTGCGCTAAGTCATCGAGTGGTTGACTAGTCTCGCGCTTTATCATGACAGTCAGTTTTCGGCTTTCTCTACTAAGGTGCTCATCCAGGTGAACCAGGGCACAATCGCAGTAGTTCTCCCAGTGCTACCTTAGCCGATATAGCAGAACGTAAGGTACCAAAACATGGGAGCTAGGAAAACCCAACATTTGACCAAAGACATGATTTGGAGCTGATGCATATAAGGCCAAACTCGTGACGCCGAACACTCCCTAAGGTATTCCGTCTCTATAACATATGCAGGGATAAAGAATGCCCTTAATAATAAACCCCAAGTGTCTAGGTACGTGCAATATCCTGACGTGGCCACATGCCAATAACGTCAGCATCCTTCTTGGTTGTATTGAGTATCCGGAGGATGTGAACAACAGGAGACAGTAAAAAAGGTTTACGCAGGGTCTTCATCTGAAAAGAAACCTTTGAGCGGGTCCTTGCTGGATGTCTGCGCCTGTATCTCCGTTGTGCCATGTCCTGGACGGGTGTAGCATGATTGTCATCTGTAAAAGAGAAGAACTTTGGTGAAAGTTGTCGTGCCAGAAAATTGGTTCTTATCAATAAGCCATTAAAATTCAAGATAACTCAAGTTGAGCCGAACTAGCCCTGATTACACGCGCAAAGCCCCTGGTACCGTTATGAGGATTTAACCATCAACCCAATCTCATGTATATGTAGTGATGCGCCGGACTCGTCTAACCATGTCCGTGGTCTTGACGACTTATCATTTCTTCTGGTTGGTGAGGCCATCTAGTGCTCGGCTGTTAAAGCCGCCGCACGTTCTTCTGCGCGTAGAGAACGCTCAATATTTCCACTAATTGTGATGGTGCCATGTGGACTAGGCATCTTAAGCTTGAGAGAAGCGTAATGCAGTACTGCATTAAAACGAGCGAAAGCTGCTCTTTCGAGTAGTGCTTGATAGCCACTTCGGAATGGAGCGATGTGGAAAGTTAACTTTTCGCTTCGGAAGTTGTCGGAAGAACCGAATACAACCTCTAGTAATAGAGAGACCGTGCAGCGGGCCTCTTGGCCTGGTATTACTCCCTTGAAGGTAGTATTGCTGCGGCTGATTTTTGTCAGGTCTATCCCCATTTTGCGGACTGTGTCCTGATATATCAGATTTAGACCACTGCCGCCGTCCATAAGGACTCGTGTGAGATGGTATATGTTTATTATTGGGTCTAACACCAAGGCAGCCAATCCTTCATGCCGGATGCTTGTCGAGTGATCCCCATGATCAAAAGTGATCGGGCAGGCCAACCAGGGGTTGTACTTAGGGGTGACGGGCTCTAGGGTGCGTGTGTTTCGGAGTGCATGTTTGCTTCTCCTCTTTGTCACGTGGATCATGTTTACTGTTTTAACCTCTGGTGGGAATTTTTTCTGTCCCCCAGTGCTTTGTTGGTGAGGCTCGTCCTCGTCTTCACTTGGTGTCTCCCTCCCCTTGTGTTCGGCGTTTAGCTTGCCGGCCTGCTTGAAGACCCAGCATCTCTGTGGGTGTGATTTGCAGGTTTATCGAGGGTGCCATGAATCTGACATAGTTTGTCAAGAATCTTGTTTAGCCTAGACGGTCCATCTCTGCTTCCTTTGAAAGGCTTTTTCCGCTGACCTGGTCGAGAGCCCATGAATCCATCATTTACCGCCGTATTATCTGGGTTGTCTTCTTTATTGCGACGCTTGCTTTTATTGTGTCATGGTTTTCCATTGCCATCCCTGACTTCAGATGTGCTTGGGTCGTTGGTGCCACTGCGGGCTAACCAGCTATCTTCGCCCGCGCAAAAGAGGGTCATGAGGCTTGTCAGGGCTGCCATTGTTCTCGGTTTTTCTTGGCCGAGGTGTCTGGCGAGTCATTCATCTCGGACGCTGTGTTTGAAAGCTGCTAAGGCTACGGCGTACAGAAAGTCGATGATTTGGTTTTTCTTAGTGACAAACCTGTTCCAAAGCGGGCTGACTCTCCGGGCTGTTGAATTATATGACTTAAATCATTTGCATCCGGAGGTCGGACATAGGTCCCTTGAAAATTAGCCCAAAAAGCGTCCTCGAGCTCCTCCCAACTTCCAATCGGGTTTTTGGGGAGGCTTTTTAGCCAATGCCGAGCTGGTCCTTTAAGCTTGAGGGGCAAGTACTTGATGGCATGGAGATCGTCTCCGCGAGCCATATGGATATGGAGGATAAAGTCCTCAATCCAGACCCCAGGGTCTGTGGTCCCGTAGTACGCCTCTATGTTCAATGGTTTGAATCCTTCTGGGAATTCGTGGTCCAGCACCTCATCGGTGAAACATAGGGGTTGTGCGGCACCCCTGTATTTGGATGTATCATGGCATTCGGACGGTTGTAGTATTCGGTTTTGATTTTGTGCCGGAGCGCGCTTCCTAGATCCATAGATGGATCTGGTCATACTGGATTTTTGGCACAAGTCCTCACGTAGATCGTGTGTTGACTTATGTGCGACCTTGTTAGCCGCTCTATCGTGGTCATAGGGTGGTTGATCCGGCCGGTTGGCCGTTTTATTTTTCGGCTGTATGGGCTCTAAGGCCTCATCGTCGAATTCGGGTAATAGCTTGCACTTTGGATAGCTCTTTGTGTGGTAACCTCCACCATACTTTTCTTTGTTGTCGAGCACTTTGTTCTACCTGCTGTTGAGCGTATTCTGTTCGGCCTTAAGCCTTTGCTTCTGCTTCTTCAGACTCCTCGCTGTGGCAATAAGCCTTCTGCGGAGGTTCTCTTGCTCCAAGTGCGTTTTCGAGATGATGTGTGCATATTCGTCCGGACTATTTTCCTCCCCAGAGGGGGTTTGATGAGGTTTATCCTCGGCGTCACCGTGTTCGGACGTCGGATCCATACTATGTTCGCCGTTTGCAGCTTCATCGTGCTCTGCCGCCAGGGCAATGTGGTCGTCGTTTCCTCTGGAGTCGACTGGAGTGTTATTTTCTCTTGCGCTGTTATTGCTGTTTTTGCCGAGGTGGGATTTGGAGCGGCGCCTATGCCGACGCTTTGTTTGCTTCTTGGAGGGGTCATCCTCCCCTGTCTCCTCCCGTTCCTCATCATCGTTTTCTTTGGGTGTATCCACCATGTATATGTCATGTGATGAAGTGGTTGTCCAGTGCCCTGCGGGCACTAGTTCCTGATCCTCTCCTGCATCGTCGTCCATGTCGTCGATGTCTGCGGAGTCGAAATTGAGCATGTCGGTTAAATCGTCGACAGAGGCTACTAAGTGGGTGGTGGGTGGGCAGCGAATTTCTTCGTCGTCCGCATCCCAATCTAGCCGGACATAGTTCGGCCAAGGATCTCCTGACAAGGAGAGAGACCTTAATGAATTTAGCACGTTGTCGAAAGGTGAGTGCTGAAAGATATCTGCGGAGGTGAACTCCATGATCGGCGCCTAATCGGATTCGATAGGCACGGATGCAGGCGGCTCGGAGTCCGTGGCCAGAGACGAATCCAGTGGTTCGGCAACATGACTCTCGTAAGGGGTGAAGTCAGTATCCGGCTCCATCGCCACTGAGAGTGCGGCCTCCGTGGCGGGGTCTATCCCTCTGTCATCGGATGGCGCAATTTGCTCCGGATTGAAGGCCAAAGTAGTTGTAGGTGTGATTTCCCAAACACGGCGATGACAGAGCTAAATCATTCTCGTCATGATCGTGCGGCGCACCTGACATGGGCTCGAACCCGTCGAAGACCAAGTCTCCACGAATGTCGGTAGTGTAGTTTAAGTTTCCGAACCTGACCTGATGGCCAGGGGCGTAACTCTTGATCTGTTCCAGATGGCCAAGCGAGTTGGCCCGCTGTGCGAAGCCGCCGAATACGAAGATCTGTCCGGGGAGGAAAACCTCACCCTGGACCGCATCGTTACCGATGATCGAAGGGGCCATCGAGCCTCACGGTGATGGCACAGTGGAACTCTCAATGAAAGCACCAATGTCGGTGTCAAAACCGGTGGATCTCAGGTAGGGGGTCCCGAAATGTGCGTCTAAGGCGGATGGTAACAGGAGGCAGGGGACACGATGTCTGCCCAGGTTCGGGCCCTACTTGATTGATCTTGATGATATGAGTATTTCAAGAGTTGATCTACCACGAGATCGTAGAGGCTAAACCCTAGAAGCTAGCCTATGGTATGATTGTATGTTGTCCTATGGACTAAACCCTCCGATTTATATAGACACCGAAGGGGGCTAGGGTTACACAGAGTCGGTTACAAGGGAGGAGATCTACATATCTGTATTGCCAAGCTTGCCTTCCAAGCCAAGGAAAGTCCCATCCGGACACGGGACGAAGTCTTCAATCTTGTATCTTCATAGTCCAACAATCCGGCCAAAGGATATAGTCCGGCTGTCCGGAGACCCCCTAATCCAGGACTCCCTCAACCGCCCCACCGCCCCGTCGCCGCGCCGCACCCACCTCCTCGGCGACCCCCTCCTCCGCCCCGCGCCACCCCCCTTGCCGCCCCGCAACTCCGGCACCCCCTCCTCCACCCCGGCCGCCCCGCCGCCCCTCTCCTCCACTACCACGGCCGCCCCGCCGCTCTGGCACCCCCTACTCCACCCCGGCCGCCTCGGCACCCCTCTCATCCACCACCGTGTCTGCCCCACTGCTCTGCCGCCCCTCCTCCACCCCGGCCACCGCAACGCCCCTCCCCTCCACCCCCGCGGCCGCCCCGCCGCTCCGGCGACCCCTCCGGTGAGAACTTTTATCATTTTCTGCTTTTTTAGATTTAGTTTAATTTAGGCTTGGTTTAGTTTAGGTTTTGATTTTGTTTTTTAAGTTTTGGTTTACATTTAGTTTTATTTAAATATTCACTGGACAGCATGTCTTTGTGTCTTCTGGTTTCGCTAACATTTTTTATTCGAATTACTTGTATGTGATGTTTAACATACATATCAGTTTGGTTCGAGTGAGACATGCTGATCTGTTGGATTTTTGATTAGTTAATCAAGATTATTTTGCTGATCGTCCTTAGGCTATACATATCTCCTAGTGCTAGAAGAATAGCAGTGCCACATAACCAAAATATGCATGGTAAGTAAGTATTCACTGTGATGTCTGTGTCGAGAACATGGGGATGTTTTCTTTAAATAAGACCTAGGTGTGCTCAAAATTTTGTACCCATTAATTAAAGTGTGTTATAGAAAAGAAGAAGGAATTAGTTTGCATTAATGATAATTTTCAGATGCAACAGGAAAGATCGATTCTTCTTCTCTTTAATGGAAGGGGTAAAATCCTAATGAACAACATACATGTATAGCCTTATAGCCACAAGTGCATTGCTTTTTGAATATGAGAATTTGGTTTACATTTTCAGTTTTGTTTCATGTCTAAAGAAATCCCTAGTTTTGAAGGGTTCTAGCTATTGCCATCATATGTCCACACGTGCATTGCTTTTTGAATATGAAACGATGACTTGGTGTAGTTGATTATCTACTGCTCAAAACTTATGTTGCTGTAATGTTGTTTGATAATGTTGTAAGGGTAGTAATTGGTATCTTCTGCTGCTTATCAGAGATGGGGGGAGGCCGCCATCGCAGGCTGCGCTCTGCCACACCGGAGTATGACTTGGAAGGTTTCGAGTTCTTCACGATTGTACTTGAGAATTCCTCCAGGAGGCAGGTATATAAAAGGAGAGATCTCCCCTTCACCCATCTCTTTATCATAACTTTGTTGCTTGCTACATCACTCCTTAACCCACGTTGTAGAGGCTGCGTGACACTTTTATGAAGATGTTGGACGGCCATCGACCAAAGAATGTGAAGCTGCAATAGGCCGGCAGCGAGCTTCACGCGCTTTGGGACGTGGAGCTGGTGATCAGGAATGACCACATGTACCTGTGTCGTGGCAGGGAGCAGTTCATCCATGCCTACAACCTGCGCCACGGGTACTTTCTTGTCTTCGGGTATGACGGCGACGCCATGCTCACCATGAAGGTGTTCCACACGACTATGTGTCGGATGCGCTACCAGGACGACGATGATGCCAGTACGCTCTACCTCTTCTTCCTCTCCATTTGGCATTGTCTCACACTGATTGTTGAAAAACCTTTGTTGCATTTGGTCAGGCAATGGGAGCAGCAACAACGAGTCTAGCTACAGCAAACGCAACAACGAGTCTGGCTACAGTGGAAGTAGTAGCGAGGATGATCCAGAATGGAGTGGGGAAGAAGTGGAGCATAGTGGGGATGAGGAGGTGCAGCCTATTCTGTCTGACAATGACCGAGCGATGGTGGTGGCTGACGATGGCCAAGCGATGGTGGTGGCTGATGATGGGCAAGAGATGGTGGTGGCTGAGGATGACCTAGTGATGGTGCTGCCTGAAGATGGCCTCGCGATGGTGGTGGTGCCTGACAATGACCTCGTGATGGTGCTGGCGCCGGCGATCCCATAGCCGGGCGACATGACCATGCCAATTGTGGTAGAAGAGTACATCACACTGCCTCGCCGCTCTAAGCACATCAGGATGATGAAGGAGAAGGAGAAGAAGGAGGACTGAAGTATGTCAGGTATGTCAGATCTCCAAAATGATCTATACTTAGCTTTGTTTCCTCCTAAATGACCTAAGTTAGCTCTAATATGCTAAGTTAGCTCTAATATGCTTAGTTATCTAGGTTTGCTCAATAGTGACATACACTTAGCTTACTTATGTAAAAAGTGCCATAATTAGCTGTGACGCCCGGATAATCATGCTACAGTAATCCCACGCTAATCATGCCATGTCACCTCGGTTACTGTTGCTAATCTATCGTTAGGTCAAAAACCGGTCCAAAATTCAAATTCAAAAATTGGCAAACAATAAAAGTTTTCAAATATTAAAACTAAAATGTTCGGGGTCAACCAAATATTGCATAGATAATTATGGGGGAAAAACCACACTTTTATAAAACGTTTAAAGACTCTAAATGTAATTAAAACAACAACTATGACCATTAATTAGATGCCTTTAAAAGAATTATAGTAATACAAACTATTTTATTTAGGTGTCAAACTTTTTGTGGCAGTAGAATAAGTTATAACTTTAATTTAGGAGTTGTAGTTATATTTTATAAAACTAAAATTAAAATAGAAAACTAATAAACAGAAAATGAAAAAAATACAAAAACAGAAAACAAAAAACAAAAAAAAGAGAGAAAGCCCCCCCCCCTCCCGGGGCCAGCCGACCCAGCTGGCCGGCCCATTCGGCCACCGACCCAACTGGGCAAAGGCCCAGCCGGCCAACCCCACTCCCTTATCCCCACCCCGACCAAAACCCTAGCCCGTAACCCCCCACTCCACCCACGATTCCCCCCCCCCACGTCTCTCGCTCCCTCTGCCCCTCCCCCGATCCAGATCGGGGGCATTGGCCTCCGCTACGGCCACCACCGCCGGCGCCGGTGCCGCCCCCCAGGGCCTCCTCTGCGCCCCCGCTCTCCCTCGCGCGGCGCCCGCCTAACGCCGCGGACTCGCCTCGTCACCGACCCCAACCCCGTCGTCGGCGCTCAACGTCGCTGCCTCGTTCCGCCTCCCCGACGCCGGATCTCGCCTCCTCGTCTCCTCCTCAAGCCGCTCGCTGGAGCCGCCTCGTCTTCCTCTTCGTCGTCGATCGCGTCCTCGACCCCTCTCCAAACACGCTGCCCCCGAACCCCTACAACCCCACCGTGAGCGCTGCTCCTCCTCCTCCCCCCTGCTCGACGCGCCACCGCGCGCGCCCGGCGCTCGTCGTCGTGGCCACCGTGCGTGTGCGCCCCGTGCACGCCTCGCCATCCCGCTCGTCGCGCCCGAACGCCCGCAACCTCGCGCTCTCCGTGCGCTCACCGCACCCGTGGCGCTCTTGCCTGTGTCGACGAGCCCCTGCTCGGGTCGTCCTGGTCCGGCCGCACCGCCCACGGCCTCGGCAAGCCCCGACCCTCCTCTTGTCGTGCTGCCGCGGCTCCGCCGCCCCCCCAACCGCGCTGCTGGCCCGCGCCGCGGCCAACCCCTCTCCGTCGACGCCCCGGCTCCGGCCGCTCCGGCCGCCGCGGCCGACGACTCCCCTGGCCGGTGCCCTGCTGCGTTGGGTCAGGGGCTCGGCCCGCTAACGGGCGCCCCGTAGCCTCCTGCACCCGCGCGCCCATGCGCCCGCACCCGTTAAGGCCCCCTGGGGCCACTGACAGAGGGGCCCACGCCCCAGAACACTTTATTAAAAAAAGGAATTGAAATTAATAATAATAAAAATAATTAATTAATTAATTAAGGAATTAATTAAGTTAATTAATCATAATTAGATTAATCAAATTAACTAATTAGTCTAATTAAACTGTGATTAGTTTAGCTAAAACCTGATTAGCCTAAACAGGGTATGACAGGTGGGCCCCGCTGGTCCCACACGTCAGTTTGACCAGTCAACGCCCCTGTTGACTGCTGACGTCATGATGACATCAGCAGACACTATTCTGGATAATGTTGATTAAATTAATTAAATAAATCCTAAAAATAATTTAAATATTTTAAAATTAATATAAAATAAACCGTAGCTCGGATGAAAAAACTTTGTACATGAAAGTTACTCAGAACGACGAGACGAACCCGGATACGCAACCCGTTCGTTCACCACACCTCCCTAACCTATCGAACTTGCAACTTTCCCCCTCCGGCTCCTCTGCCCGAAAACGCAAAACACCGGGGATACTTTCCCGGATGTTTTCCCCCTTCGCCGGTATCACCTCCTACTGCGTTAGGTCACCCCTAGCACGGCGTATCACCATGTTATGCTTTGTGTTGCTTTGATTGCTCTGTTATTTATTATGTTCCCCCTCCGTTACTTTTTCCGGTAGACCCCGAGACTGCTGCCGGTACCCCTGTGATCGGCTACGGTGTTGACGACCCCTCTCTCTTGCCAGAGCAACCAGGCAAGCCCCCCCTTTGATCACCAGATACCGCCTACTCTTCTCTATGCTGCTTGCATTAGAGTAGTGTAGCATGTTACTGCTTCTCGTTAATCCTATACTGATGCATAGCCTGTCCTTGCTACTACTGTTGTTACCTTTACCTGCAAACCTAATGCTTAGTATAGGATGCTAGTTTATCATCAGTGGCCCTACATTCTTGTCCGTCTGCCATGCTATACTATTGGGTCGTGATCACTCGGGAGGTGATCACGGGTATATACTATATACTTTAAACATGACACATGTGGTGACTAAAGACGGGTAGGCTCGTAGGAGCACCCGCGAGTGGATCTTTGAGGCGGAGCGACAGGGCAGGTTCCGACCACCTAGGAGAGAGGTGGGCCTGGCCCTGGTCGGTGTTCGCGGATACTTAATACGCTTAACGAGATCTGGGTATTTGATCTGAGTCTGGCCATTTGGTCTATACGCACTAACCATCTACGTGGGAGTAGTTATGGGTATCCCGACGTCGTGGTATCAGCCGAAGCCTTCGTGACGTCAGCGACTGAGTGGTGCGCGCCGGATTGGACTGGAAAGCCACTAGGCTAGGTCTGCTTCCGGCCGCGTACGCAACATGCAGGTGTGCAAAGGGCGATGGGCCCAGACCCCTGCGCCATAGGATTTAGACCGGCGTGCTGACCTCTCTGTTGTGCCTAGGTAGGGCTGCGACGTGTTGATCTTCCGAGGCCGGGCATGACCCAGGAAAGTGTGTCCGGCCAAATGGGATCGAGCGTGTTGGGGTATGTGGTGCACCCCTGCAGGGAAGTTTATCTATTCGAATAGCCGTGTCCCTCGGTAAAAGGACGACCCGGAGTTGTACCTTGACCTTATGACAACTAGAACCGGATACTTAATAAAACACACCCTTCCAAGTGCCAGAGACAACCGGTGATCGCGCTCTCATAGGGCGACGAGGGGAGGATCATCGGTTAGGATTATGCTATGCGATGCTACTTGGAGGACTTCAGTCTACTATCTTCTACATGCTGCAAGACGGAGGCTGCCAGAAGCGTAGTCTTCGACAGGACTAGCTATCCCCCTCTTATTCCGGCTTTCTGCAGTTCAGTCCACTTATAATATCCTTATCCCAGTTGATACCAATGCATACATATGTAGTGTAGCTCCTTGCTTGCGAGTACTTTGGATGAGTACTCACGGTTGCTTTCTCCTTCTTTTCCCTCTATTCCTTCTACCTGATTGTCGCAACCAGATGTTGGAGCCCAGGAGCCAGACGCCACCGTCGACGACGACTCCTACTACACCGGAGGTGCCTACTACTACGTGCTGCCCGCTGACGACGACCAGGAGTAGTTTAGGAGGATCCCAGGCAGGAGGCCCGCGCCTCTTTCGATCTGTATCCCAGTTTGTGCTAGCCATCTTATGGCAACTTGTTTAACTTATGTCTGTACTCAGATATTGTTGCTTCCGCTGACTCGTCTATGATCGAGCTCTTGTATTCGAGCCCTCGAGGCCCCTGGCTTGTAATATGATGCTTGTATGACTTATTTTATTTGTAGAGTTGTGTTGTGATATCTTCCCGTGAGTCCCTGATCTTGATCGTACACGTTTGCATGTATGATTAGTGTACGGTCAAATCGGGGGCGTCACAAGTTGGTATTAGAGCCGACTGCCTGTAGGAATCCCCTTTCCAAACTCCTTGGCCGAAGTTGAGTCTAGTCGATGAAAACTGTTTTACTAACATGGCTGTGTGGCCCATGGGCCCACGTCGCCATTTGGGTGGTATTAGAATCTTTTATTCCTCGCCTTTAATCTGGGACCCTGATCTCTCTTCTATTCGGGTTAAATGGTTTTGCTAACTCTGACTCTAGGATCTCGTAAATACCTTCTCCCGGAGAGCCCCTTCATTCCAGATGATGGCCTGCTTCACCGGAAGATTCCGAAGATACTCTTTGCTATTCCTCTCGAGACTTTGTGCCCATCACTTTTGCTATTCCCGACCACCGATAAATCCTTATGGATAACTACTTACACTTGCCATTCATACGATCATCCCCCATTGATCTTGTATTACAAGATACCCCGGAGTCTTCTCTATTGTTCCGAGAATACTTTGTGCCTACTGCCTAGCAGTTCCTTGCCACATGAATACCCCTTCAATTAAATCCTCGCACTTGTCGAGTATCCACTCATCCCCAGTTGTTCATGTGTTTCACAATGGTCTTCGAAATACTATTCGATCCTCCAAAAATCCTTAGTAGCTTATTGCTCTGCAATACTTGCCTGCTTGCATTATGGATGCTTTCCATATGTCTGGCGATATTCGTTAGTATCCTTAGGCATCGTCTTTTGATCCTATTGATTCAACTTGAGTGCGAATGCACGCAATCATCAGTTGATCCTTTTAAATTATCTTTCCGGCTCAGACGTTATTTTAAAACATGAGCTGGATCTCGACCAATCAAATTGCTGTCGATTGTACCCTTAAGACTATTCAACTTATCCATCCCTGATCAGAGCATTGCTTCTGATCCCTTGTCTTGGAATTGATAATTCTTTGCATTTGAGCCTTGAATTAGTCAGTTGTTTCTAAAGTCTGATCTCCTTGCATTGTTTCTCCCTCTGGTTGAGTACCGATGCTCGCACCAGATCCCTTGAGGACCACCGGATCATTTGCTGGATTTTATCCGACAGCGTCCTTCATATTCAATAAGTCTGTGAGCCTTTCCTCGGATACATAATACCTTTGGTAAATTGTATCCTCTGCTTTCTCAAACATGCCCTACTATCGAGCTGGTGTTATTTATTCCTGAAATTTGTGGTATATACTCCTAAGATGCCCTAATGGTTTGAACTAATGCCTTCCCCTAATCTGTGCAAACCCAGAAGATTTCATGGGTCATACTTATCTGGTATTGCACCAGGTAAAACTTTCAACTAATGTCATTTTCAAAATACAAGAGGTGAATGAAAGGTTATGCATTGACGAAGTGGGAGTCGACCTTGAACTTTGTGTTCATGCCCATGGACACGATGTAGATCTTATCATTAAAGCTTCTCTTAAATTATTTTTCCCTTGGTATAAGTTCTTATATCTGGGATCCGGCCTTTTGCAATCGTGGTTTCGACCATATGTTCTTCTTTGACCCCATTTCACGGGCAAGTTTAAGCACTTGTCTCATGTGGATCAATACCTCGGTCCAACCTCTACTTTGATCCGTCTTCGAGTATTACCCCCCTGGTATCTCAAGATTATCTTGAAACTGCATAACTTCTTATGAGTTCTTCATCAAGTACTACATTCTCACTGATTACAGTTTTCATGGGCTCTGAGTTATTAAACACTCAAAGACACCGATAACTGAACCGACTCTGCCCTACGGTTCAACAACTCTTGATAATCTTCTTTAAGTCCGAGTTTGTACTCGATCATGTCATTCCTAGCCTGATCGGCTATATCATTATCGTGCTAAATTTTAACTGTGCTACCTGGTCCTTAATCCCGGAGCACAACTTTCGATGATGAGCTAAGCTTACGTCGATCTTCCTCGTCATATCAATTCACCTTGAACAACAAGCTTGATTTCAAGTTTGTGCCCTACCCATGGTTCCAATAACCTTCCGCTTCATCATTCCTTTGATTTGATGTTGTCACTGATTGATTACATCTTGAAATCTCTCGACCAATGTGCCGTGAAGATCATCAACCTTATGAGGTCTTCCTGGATATCAATTGAATTCATGATGAGAAATACCATCCTTGCCCCCGATGAATTGTATTATCATCGGCCACTTTATTGCCTTCCCTCCAACACAAACTTATTCGTGTTTTGAGTTATACCTTGAGATCCTTGCTATACAGCATTTGTTCTTCTTTACCTTGGAATGTTACCACCTTTTATGTCAAGAATGTCGTGGTAATTTTACCACCTCTTGAGAATTCTTGATATAGTAATATCTCTCGCCTTTTGCGTTCATCTCTTGGTCTCCGTATTGTTTCTAACCGGAATACTGACTGATGGTCTCTGTTGTGCAAATTCTAAACTTCTAGCAACCCTATTGCTTGAAGTTATTGGTCTACAGTTTCATTCTAAGTCTATTGATTATTGAATCATCATTCAAACATTGATCGTGCTACCTAGTCCAGATTCCTGGTTGCACCCTTCTATCATTGTTCAGTTGTGTATGTTTCCCTCAAGCATACATCATTATGACATTTGATCCGACAAATGATATTTCCTTGTTCACATAATTGTGGAAATCAATCCTTTGGAAATCTTGATGATTTGTTGCTGAGCCTATCAGCCACCTCCTCATCCTCTCCTTGGTTTACTGATGACCTCTTGTTTCAGAGCTCACTTACATAGATCACTTCTGAGAATCTCACAATGTCATCTCGTCAAATTGTGTTGCACCTTTTCTTCTCAGGCATCCCGAGTCTGAGGTATCCTGACACCAATCAAATCTGAATCTCGGTCCGATATGATGGTTGGAACATATTTCCAAGAGTTATAACGTTGGTCTTTAGATGACCCGGTAAGGTGGTATCATACCTAGCCCACCTGGCCGGAGGCCCTATTGTTATAGTTCCCTTTTAGCAATGTTATCCACTCTTCCATGAGGAAACTGTTAGACTTATTCTACAAGTTATTCCAAATGGATCCTTTTTGTTTCCAAAGTCTGATTTTCACCTATTGACCATGTCAGCGCTATCTCGAAGCATGTCTATGGTACTCCGATTTTCAATAAGAACATTTGAAGCACCATGCTAAATGTTTCTTGTTGAATTTACCCAAACACCGTTGTATGGGTAATGTCATGAAAATTTGTCTCCTACCTAAAAGAGTTTTCTACCTTCTATCCGGTCTTGGATATCATACTCTGCTTGTTCTTGGGAAGGATATACCCTTGAAATATGTGTTTAATCACATTTTCCTTTCCATTCTTCTGTTTAATCTGATAATCACATTTTCCTTTCCATTGTTCTGTTTAACCTTCTTGAGGTTTATATGATCTAAGCAGTAATACGTCACTGCTTTTATAAGCACCTCAGCATACAACTCTGTCGGTAAGACCTTGTTACCATTGTTGATAGCATCCCGGTAACCACCGGTGGACGAGAACTTTGCCTATTGGTCCGCCTCGTTCAACGACCAGGAAAATGGTTCTCTTCGTCGCTCGCCCTTGGTACCGATGTTGTTGCCGACGTAACTGATAGGCTGATCCTCTGACATGCCTTGCTATCATGACCATGCAAGATGTCAACGCCCATCCCTATTTTAACCCACCTGGTGGGCCCATAACCCACAGTTCCACAGGATCGAAACCTGACTCTCCTGTACACCCTGTTGCCAAAGTTAATCCTCACACGTGGCCTCCTTTGTAATTCACGAGCCACCTTCCGATGAGATCGTCAATACTGGTATTAGACACAACACTTATTTCCATTACTCTGAACCCCTTCACGCCCTGTTTCAGGCATCGAACGATTGCCTGCCCGATCGAAACTTCTCATGGTACCTTCTTACTTTACTCTCGATAATTTCTTAAGTATCTATTCGAGAGTTACTTTCCACCACATTCCATGAGTTATCTCCCAGATAGTTGACCTTGAAGGTTCGTTCTTCAGAAGTTACCCCTTATCATTATCGTAAGTACGATGGAGTTCCTGAAGAAAGGATGACAACCTCATCATGATGCATTGATGCATAGGAATGAAGACATCAGTGCTATGGATCGACCACTTCGAGAAGAGCAACCAAGACCGAGAAGAATCATTAGAATTTCGTAACCTATTCTCCCCCCTTACTCTACCTCTTAAATCTCGGGACGAGATTTCTTGTAGTGGAGGAGAATTGTGACGCCCGGATAATCATGCTACAGTAATCCCACGCTAATCATGCCACGTCACCTCGGTTACTGTTGCTAATCTATCGTTAGGTCAAAAACCGGTCCAAAATTCAAATTCAAAAATTGGCAAACAATAAAAGTTTTCAAATATTAAAACTAAAATGTTCGGGGTCAACCAAATATTGCATAGATAATTATGGGGGAAAAACCACACTTTTATAAAACGTTTAAAGACTCTAAATGTAATTAAAACAACAACTATGACCATTAATTAGATGCCTTTAAAAGAATTATAGTAATACAAACTATTTTATTTAGGTGTCAAACTTTTTGTGGCAGTAGAATAAGTTATAACTTTAATTTAGGAGTTGTAGTTATATTTTATAAAACTAAAATTAAAATAGAAAACTAATAAACAGAAAATGAAAAAAATACAAAAACAGAAAACAAAAAAAAAGAGAGAAAGCCCCCCCCCCCTCCCGGGGCCAGCCGACCCAGCTGGCCGGCCCATTCGGCCACCGGCCCAACTGGGCAAAGGCCCAGCCGGCCACCCCCACTCCCTTATCCCCACCCCGACCAAAACCCTAGCCCGTAACCCCCCACTCCACCCACGATTCCCCCCCCCACGTCTCTCGCTCCCTCTGCCCCTCCCCCGATCCAGATCGGGGGCAGTGGCCTCCGCTACGGCCACCACCGCCGGCGCCGGTGCCGCCCCCCAGGGCCTCCTCTGCGCCCCCGCTCTCCCTCGCGCGGCGCCCGCCTAACGCCGCGGACTCGCCTCGTCACCGACCCCAACCCCGTCGTCGGCGCTCAACGTCGCCGCCTCGTTCCGCCTCCCCGACGCCGGATCTCGCCTCCTCGTCTCCTCCTCAAGCCGCTCGCCGGAGCCGCCTCGTCTTCCTCTTCGTCGTCGATCGCGTCCTCGACCCCTCTCCAAACACGCTGCCCCCGAACCCCTACAACCCCACCGTGAGCGCTGCTCCTCCTCCTCCCCCCTGCTCGACGCGCCACCGCGCGCGCCCGGCACTCGTCGCCGTGGCCACCGTGCGTGTGCGCCCCGTGCACGCCTCGCCATCCCGCTCGTCGCGCCCGAACGCCCGCAACCTCGCGCTCTCCGTGCGCTCACCGCACCTGTGGCGCTCTTGCCTGTGTCGACGAGCCCCTGCTCGGGTCGTCCTGGTCCGGCCGCACCGCCCACGGCCTCGGCAAGCCCCGACCCTCCTCTTGTCGTGCTGCCGCGGCTCTGCCGCCCCCCCAACTGCGCTGCTGGCCCGCGCCGCGGCCAACCCCTCTCCGTCGACGCCCCGGCTCCGGCCGCTCCGGCCGCCGCGGCCGACGACTCCCCTGGCCGGTGCCCTGCTGCGTTGGGTCAGGGGCTCGGCCCGCTAACGGGCGCCCCGTAGCCTCCTGCACCCGCGCGCCCATGCGCCCGCACCCGTTAAGGCCCCCTGGGGCCACTGACAGAGGGGCCCACGCCCCAGAACGCTTTATAAAAAAAAGGAATTGAAATTAATAATAATAAAAATAATTAATTAATTAATTAATTAATTAAGGAATTAATTAAGTTAATTAATCATAATTAGATTAATCAAATTAACTAATTAGTCTAATTAAACTGTGATTAGTTTAGCTAAAACCTAATTAGCCTAAACAGGGTATGACAGGTGGGCCCCGCTGGTCCCACACGTCAGTTTGACCAGTCAACGCCCCTGTTGACTGCTGACGTCATGCTGACGTCATGATGACATCAGCAGACACTATTCTAGATAATGTTGATTAAATTAATTAAATAAATCCTAAAAATAATTTAAATCTTTTAAAATTAATATAAAATAAACCGTAGCTCGGATGAAAAAACTTTGTACATGAAAGTTACTCAGAACAACGAGACGAACCCGGATACGCAACCCGTTCGTTCACCACACCTCCCTAACCTATCGAACTTGCAACTTTCCCCCTCCGGCTCCTCTGCCCGAAAACGCAAAACACCGGGGATACTTTCCCGGATGTTTTCCCCCTTCGCCGGTATCACCTCCTACTGCGTTAGGTCACCCCTAGCACGGCGTATCACCATGTTATGCTTTGTGTTGCTTTGATTGCTCTGTTATTTATTATGTTCCCCCTCCGTTACTTTTTCCGATAGACCCCGAGACCGCTGCCGGTACCCCTGTGATCGGCTACGGTGTTGACGACCCCTCTCTCTTGACAGAGCAACCAGGCAAGCCCCCCCTTTGATCACCAGATACCGCCTACTCTTCTCTATACTGCTTGCATTAGAGTAGTGTAGCATGTTACTGCTTCTCGTTAATCCTATACTGATGCATAGCCTGTCCTTGCTACTACTGTTGTTACCTTTACCTGCAAACCTAATGCTTAGTATAGGATGCTAGTTTATCATCAGTGGCCCTACATTCTTGTCCGTCTGCCATGCTATACTATTGGGCCGTGATCACTCGGGAGGTGATCACGGGTATATACTATATACTTTAAACATGACACATGTGGTGACTAAAGACGGGTAGGCTCGTAGGAGCACCCGCGAGTGGATCTTTGAGGCGGAGCGACAGGGCAGGTTCCGACCACCTAGGAGAGAGGTGGGCCTGGCCCTGGTCGGTGTTCGCGGATACTTAATACGCTTAACGAGATCTGGGTATTTGATCTGAGTCTGGCCATTTGGTCTATACGCACTAACCATCTACGTGGGAGTAGTTATGGGTATCCCGACGTCGTGGTATCAGCCGAAGCCTTCGTGACGTCAGCGACTGAGTGGCGCGCGCCGGATTGGACTGGAAAGCCACTAGGCTAGGTCTGCTTCCGGCCGCGTACGCAACGTGCAGGTGTGCAAAGGGCGATGGGCCCAGACCCCTGCGCCATAGGATTTAGACCGGCGTGCTGACCTCTCTGTTGTGCCTAGGTAGGGCTGCGACGTGTTGATCTTCCGAGGCCGGGCATGACCCAGGAAAGTGTGTCCGGCCAAATGGGATCGAGCGTGTTGGGGTATGTGGTGCACCCCTGCAGGGAAGTTTATCTATTCGAATAGCCGTGTCCCTCGGTAAAAGGACGACCCGGAGTTGTACCTTGACCTTATGACAACTAGAACCGGATACTTAATAAAACACACCCTTCCAAGTGCCAGAGACAACCGGTGATCGCGCTCTCATAGGGCGACGAGGGGAGGATCATCGGTTAGGATTATGCTATGCGATGCTACTTGGAGGACTTCAGTCTACTATCTTCCACATGCTGCAAGACGGAGGCTGCCAGAAGCGTAGTCTTCGACAGGACTAGCTATCCCCCTCTTATTCCGGCTTTCTGCAGTTCAGTCCACTTATAATAGCCTTATCCCAGTTGATACCAATGCATACATATGTAGTGTAGCTCCTTGCTTGCGAGTACTTTGGATGAGTACTCACGGTTGCTTTCTCCTTCTTTTCCCTCTATTCCTTCTACCTGATTGTCGCAACTAGATGTTGGAGCCCAGGAGCCAGACGCCACCGTCGACGACGACTCCTACTACACCGGAGGTGCCTACTACTACGTGCTGCCCGCTGACGACGACCAGGAGTAGTTTAGGAGGATCCCAGGCAGGAGGCCCGCGCCTCTTTCGATCTGTATCCCAGTTTGTGCTAGCCATCTTATGGCAACTTGTTTAACTTATGTCTGTACTCAGATATTGTTGCTTCCGCTGACTCGTCTATGATCGAGCTCTTGTATTCGAGCCCTCGAGGCCCCTGGCTTGTAATATGATGCTTGTATGACTTATTTTATTTGTAGAGTTGTGTTGTGATATCTTCCCGTGAGTCCCTGATCTTGATCGTACACGTTTGCGTGTATGATTAGTGTACGGTCAAATCGGGGGCGTCACATTAGCTTACTTAGGTTTGAAATGGCATAACAATCTTGGTAACCTCATATATGTCATATAGTTAGCTTATTTTCCTCAAAAATGACATAATAAGCCTAATTAGCTCCAAATGTTCAATTTTACCTAAGTTAGCTCCAAAATGATCTAAGTTCGCTCTAAAATGCTAAATTAGCTCTAATATGCTTAATTAGCTCTAATGTGCTTAGTTACCTGGGTTAGCTCAAGAAAGACCTATACTTAGCTTACTTATGTCAAAAATGGCATAATATGCTTAGTTAACTCAAAAATGGCATAATTAGCTAGGTGAGCTCCAAAATGACCAATTTTAGCTAGGTTAGCTCCAATATGATCCATTTTACCTAGGTTAGCTCCCAAATGACTAAGTTTACCTAGGTTAGCTCCAATATGATCCATTTTACCTAGGTTAGCTCCAAAATGACCTATTTACCTAGCTTAGCTCTAAAATGACCTACACACTTAGCATTTTTACCTAGCTTAGTTATAAGAAGAAGATAAAGAAGAGGGGAGGAGAAAAAGAAAGAGAAGATAAATTCTTCTTATTTTTCTTCTTCCTTTTCTTCTTTTCCTTCTAGCTAGTCTTCTTCTTCTTCTCTAACTTTCATCTTTCCCAATTTGCAGATCTTCTTTAGATGAGGAAGCTTGCATTGATGGAGTGTACTCTTCTCCTTGTGCTTCCTTTTTGTTTACGGAAACTTGTTGGAAACTTCTTTGGATATGTATGTATATATGGATATGTTGTTGGAAACTTCTTTCGGATATGTATGTATATATGGATATGTTGTTGAAAATCATTGTATGTTGGATTTGTTGTTGGAAACTTATATGTTTCTTATGTTGTTGGAAACTTATTGTTGGTATGCTTATTGAAATTATTTTGAAATGTGTGTATGTATATATATATATATATATATATATATGTGTGTGTGTGTGTGTGTGTGTGAAATTCTGTCAAATTGAATGAATTTAAGAAAAAAAACAGGGGCTATACAGGCACTTTGCCGTCTGCGACGGCAAAGCTGCCACATGGCAGCTACCTGTGCAACCTGGGGGCACTTGGCTGGCCTATATGGTTTCTTTGTCGTCCGTTGGCAGACGGCAAAGAACTTTGCATCTTTGCCGTCTACCAGCAGATGGCAAAGCACGACATTAACCCCTTAATGGCCCTAAGCTGCCACGTGTGCCGTCGAAGTCCTTTTCCGTCTGCTAGCGGACAGCAAATACCATTTCATCTTTGCCGTCCGCCAGCAGACGGTAAAGAGCCCTTCGCTGTAGCCTATTCAGTCGGACCTGTTGCCGTTTGCTGGCTGATGGCAAAGGCCTTTGCCGTCCACCAGGCATGCCTCTGCCGTCAGCCATGGCAGATGGGAAAGTGCCTGATTCCTGTAGTACGATACCCAAAAGAAACTATTGGGTACACCTTCTATCACAGATCCGAAGGCAAGATCTTTGTTGCTAAGAATGGATCCTTTCTAGAGAAGGAGTTTCTCTCGAAATAAGTGAGTGGGAGGAAAGTAGAACTTGATGAGGTAATTGTACCTTCTCTCTAATAGGAAAGTAGCTCATCACAGAAATCAGTTCTAGTGATGCCTACACCAACTAGAGAGGAAGCTAATGATAATGATCATGAAACTTTAGATCAAGTTACTACCGAACCTCGTAGGTCAACCAAAGCAAGTTCCGCACCAGAGTGGTAAGGTAATCATGTTCTGGAAGTCATGTTACTAGACCATGACGAACCTACTAACTATGAGGAAGCGAAGATGAGCCCAGATTCAGATAAATAGCTTGAGGCCATGAAATCTGAGATAGGATCCATGTATGAGAACAAAGTGTGGACTTTGGTTGACTTGCCCGATGATCGGCGAGCCATAGAGAATAAATGGATCTTCAAGAAGAAGACTGATGCTGATGGTAATGTTATTGTCTACAAAGCTCGACTTGTTGCGAAAGGTTTTCGACAAGTTCAAGGAGTTGAATACGATGAGACTTTCTCACCCGTAGTGATCCTTAAGTCTGTCCGAATCATGTTAGCAATTGCCGCATTTTATGATTATGATATCTGGCAAATGGACGTCAAAACTGCAGTCCTTAATGGATTTCTTAAAGAAGAGTTGTATATGATGCAACAAGAAGGTTTTGTCGATCCTAAAGGTGCTAACAAAGTGTGCAAGCTCCAGAGATCCATTTATGGACTCGTGTAAGCATCTCGGAGTTCGAATATACGCTTTGATAATGTGATAAAAGCATATGGTTTGATACAGACTTTCAGAGAAGCCTGTATTTACAAGAAAGTGAGTAGGAGCTCTATAGCATTTCTGATATTATATGTGGATGGCATATTGTTGATTGGAAATGATATAGAATTTCTGGATAGCATAAAAGGATACTTGAATAAGAGTTTTTCAATGAAAGACCTCAGTGAAGCTGCTTATATATTGGGCATCGAGATCTATAGAGATAGATCAAGATGCTTGAATGGACTTTCACAAAGCACATACCTTGATAAAGTTTTGAAGAATTTCAAAATGGATCAATCAAAGAAAGGGTTCTTGCCTGTGTTACAAGGTGTGAAGTTGAGCCAGACTCAATGCCTGACCACTACAGAAGATAGAGAGAAAATGAAAGTCATTCCCTACGCCTAAGCCATAGATTCTATCATGTATGCAATGTTGTCTACCAGACCTAATGTGTGCCTTGCTATAAGTTTGGCAAGGAGGTAGCAAAGTAATCCAGGAGTCGATCACTGGACAGTAGTCAAGAACATGCTGAAGTACCTGAAAAGGACTAAGGATATGTTTCTCGTTTATGGAGGTGACAAAGAGCTCGTCATAAATGGTTGCGTCGATGCTAGCTTTGACACTAATCCGGATGACTCTAAGTCACAAACCGGATACGTATTTATATTGAATGGTGGATCTGTCAGTTGGTGCAGTTCCAAGAAAAGCGTTGTGGCGGGATCTACGTGTGAAGCGGAGTACATAGTTGCTTCGGAAGCAGCGAATGAAGGAGTCTGGATGAAGGAGTTCATATCCGATCTAGGTGTAATACCTAGTGAAGGAAATATGCCCTAGAGGCAATAATAAAGTTGTTATTTATATTTCCTTATATCATGATAAATGTTTATTATTCATGCTAGAATTGTATTAACCAGAAACTTGATACATGTGTGAATACATAGACAAACAGAGTGTCCCTAGTATGCCTCTACTTGACTAGCTCGTTAATCAAAGATGCTTAAGTTTCCTAGCCATAGACATGTGTTGTCATTTGATGAACGGGATCACATCATTAGAGAATGATGTGATGGACAAGACCCATCCGTTATCTTAGCATTACGATCGTTTAGTTTCTTGTTATTGCTTTTTTCATAACTTATACATGTTCCAATGACTATGAGATTATGCAACTCCCGAATACCGGAGGAATACTTAGTGTGCTATCAAATGTCACAATGTAACTGGGTGATTATAAAGATGCTCTACACGTGTCTCCGATGGTGTTTGTTAAGTTGGCATAGATCGAGATTAGGATTTGTCACTCCGTGTATTGGAGAGGTATCTCTGGGCCCTCTCGGTAATGCACATCACTATAAGCCTTGCAAGCAATGTGACTAAGGGGTTAGTTACAGGATGTTGCATTCCGAAACGAGTAAAGAGACTTGCCACTAATGATATTGAAATAGGTATTGAGATACCGACGATCGAATCTCGGGCAAGTAACATACCGGTGACAAAGGGAACAACGTGTGTTGTTATGCGGTTTGACCGATAAAGATCTTCGTAGAATATGTAGGAACAAATATGAGCATCCAGGTTCCGCTATTGGTTATTGACCGGAGATGAGTCTCGGTCATGTCTACATAGTTCTCGAACCCGTAGGATCCACACGCTGAACGTTCGGTGATGATCGGTATTATGAGTTTATGTGTTTTGATGTACCGAAGGTAGTTCGGAGTCCCAGATATGATCACGGACATGACGAGGAGTCCCGGAATGGTCGATACATAAAGATCGATATATTGGAAGGCTATGTTTGGACATCGGGATGGTTCCGGGTGAGTTCAAGCATTTACCGAGGTACCGGGGGGTTACCGGAACCCCCGGGGAGTATATGGGCCTTATTGGGCTTTAGTGGAAGAGAAGAGAGGAAGGCCAAGGTGGAGGGTGCCCCCTAGCCCAGTCTGAATTGGGTGGGGGGGCAGGCCCCCCTTCCTTCCCTCTCTCTCCCCCTTCCTTCTCTCCTACTCCAACAAGGGAAAGGGGGAATCCTACTCCCATCGGGAGTAGGACTCCCCTCCTTGGGCGCGCCATAGTGGGTCGGCCCTCCCCCTCCTCCACTCCTTTATATACGGGGGAGGGGGGGCACCCCATAGACACACAAGTTGATCTCTAAGCTGTGTGCGGTGCCCCCCTCCATAGATTTCCACCTCGGTCATATCGTTGTAGTGCTTAGGCGAAGCCCTGCGTCGGTAACTTCATCATCACCGTCATCACGCCGTCATGCTGATGAAGCTCTCCCTCGACACTCAGCTGGATCTAGAGTTCGTGGGATGTCACCGAGTTGAACGTGTGCAGATCGCGGAGGTGCCGTACCTTCAGTGCTAGGATCGGTCGGATCGTGAAGACGTATGACTATATCAACCGTGTTGTCATAACGCTTCCGCTTACGGTCTACGAGGGTACGTGGACAACACTCTCCCCTCTCGTTGCTATGCATCACATAGATGGATCTTGCGTGTGCGTAGGATTTTTTTTGAAATTACTGCGTCCCCCAATAGTGGCATCCGAGCCAGGTCTATGCGTAGATGTTATATGCACGAGTAGAACACAAAGGTGTTGTGGGCGTGGGTATATACATATTGCTTGCCGTCACTAGTTGATTCTTGATTCAACAGTATTGTTGGATGAAGCGGCTCAGACCGACATTACGCGTACGCTTACGCGAGACTAGTTCTACCAACGTGCTTTGCACACAGGTGGCTAGTGGGTGTCAGTTTCTCCAACTTTAGTTGAATCGGATTCAATGAACAGGGTTCTTTCTGAAGATCAAAAAGCAATCACTATACCGCGTTGTAAGAACGGTTCTTGCTCAACCCGTAGCAGCCACGTAAACCTTACAACAACAAAGTAGAGGACCTCTAACTTGTTTTTGCAGGGCATGTTGTGATGTGATATGGTCAAGACATGATGCTAAATTTTATTGTATGAGATGATCATGTTTTGTAACAGAGTTATTGGCAACTGGCAGGAGCCATATGGTTGTCGCTTTATTGTATGAAATGTAATCGCCATGTAAGTGCCTTACTTTATCACTAAGCGATAGCGATAGTCATAGAAGCAATAGTTGGTGAGACAACAACGATGCTTCAATGGAGATCAACGTGTCAAGCCGGTGAAGATGGTGATCATGACGGTGCTTTGGAGATGGAGTTCAAAGGCCCAAGGTGATGATGCAATATCATATCATTTATATTGATTGCATGTGATGTTTATCCTTTATGCATCTTATTTTTCTTAGTTCGGCGGTAGCATTATAAGATGATCTCTCACTAAATTTCAAGGTACAAGTGTTCTCCCTGAGTATGCACCATTGCTATAGTTCGTCGTGCCGAGACACCACGTGATGATCGGGTGTGATAAGCTCTACGTTCACATACAACGGGTGCAAGCCAGTTTTGCACATGTGGAATACTCGAGTTAAACTTGACGATCCTAGCATATGCAGATATGGCCTCGGAACACTGAGACCGAAAGTTCGAGTGTGAATCATATAGTAGATATGATCAACATAGTGATGTTCACCATTGAAAACTACTCCATCTCACGTGATGATCTGACATGGTTTAGTTGATATGGATCACGTGATCACTTAGATGATTAGAGGGATGTCTATCTAAGTGGGAGTTCGTAAGTAATATGATTAATTGAACTTAAATTTATCATGAACTTAGTCCTGATAGTATTTGCATATCTATGTTGTAGATCAATTGCTCGCATATAGCTTCACCGTTTTATTTATCATATGTTCCTAGAGAAAACAATGTTGAAAGATGTTAGTAGCAATGATGCGGACTAGCTCCGTGATTTGAGGATTATCCTCATTGCTGCACAGAAGAATTATGTCCTTGATGCACCGCTAGGTGACGAACCTTTTGCAGGAGTAGATGCAGACGTTATGGATGTTTGACAAGCTCGGTATGATGACTACTTGATAGTTTAGTGTGCCATACTTTACGGCTTAGAACCGGGACTTCAAAAACATTTTGAACTCCATGGAGCATATGAGATGTTCCAAGAGCTGAAATTGGTATTTCAGACTCATGCACGTGTTAAGAGGTATGTGACCTATGACAAGTACTTTGCCTACAAGATGGAGGAGAATAGCTCAGCTAGTGAGCATGTGCTCAGAATGTCTAAGTACTACAATCACTTGAATCAAGTGGGAGTTAATCTTCCAAATAAGATAGTGATTGACAGAGTTCTCTAGTCACTATCACCAAGTTACTAGAACTTCGTGATGAACTATAATATGCAAGGGATAACAGAAACGATTCCCAAGCTCTTCGCGATGCTGAAATTGGCGAAGGTAGAAATCAAGAAAAAGCATCAAGTGCTGATGGTTGACAAGACCACTAGTTTCAAGTAAAAGGGCAAGGGAAAGAAAGGGAACTTCGAAAAGAATAGCAAGCAAGTTTCCACTCCCGTGAAGAAGCCCAAAGCTATACCTAAGCCTGAAACTGTGTGCTTCTACTGCAAAGGGAATGGTCATTGGAAGCGAAACTACCCCAAATACTTGGCGGATAAGAAGGATGGAAAAGTGAACAAAAGTATATTTGATATACTCCCTCCTTCCATCTATATAGGGCCTAATGCGTTTTTAAGACAACCTTTGACTATTGACAAGATTAATAGTACATGACATGCATAATGTGAAAATTATATCATCGAAAGCTCCTTTCATTATGAATTTGACGGTATGCTTTGTGTAAGTTGCATGTCATATATTATTGCTCTAACATTTGGTCAAAGTTAGCCTCGAAAAACGTATTAGGCCCTATATAGATGGAAGGAGGGAGTACATGTTATTGATGTTTACTTTACTAGTTTTCATAGTAACCCTGGGGGTATTTGATACCGGTTCAGTTGCTAAGATTAGTAACTCGAAACAGGAGTTACAAAATGAACAAAGACTAGTTAACGGCAAGGTGATGATGTGTGTTGGAAATGATTCCAAGGTTGATAAGATCACCATCGCACACTCCTTTTACCTTCGGGATTAGTGTTAAACCTAAAATAAATGTTATTTGGTGTTTGCGTTGATCATGAATATGATTGGATCATGTTTATTGCAATACAGTTATTCATTTAAGTCAAAGAAAAATTGTTGTTATGTTTACATGAACAAAACCTTCTATGGCCATACACTTAATATAAATGGTTTATTGAATCTCGATCGTAGTGATACACATATTCATAATATTGATGCCAAAAGATGAAAAGTTGATAATGATAGTGCAACATACTTGTGGCACTGCCATTTATGTCATATTGGTGTAAAGCGCATGAAGAAACTCAATGTGGATGTGTAGGACCTTGAAGTAGATGTGTCTAGAGGGCGGGTGATTAGACACTTAACGCTAAAGTTGCAGTTTTTAAGCTTTTTGGTTTAAGTGGAGTTTAGGCACAATTTCAACATTCACAATACATATCAAGCAAGCATGCAAAGGGTATATAGGCAGCGGAAAGTAAAGCATGCAACTTGCAAGAATGTAAAGAGAAGGGTTTTGAGAATTCAAACGCAATTGGAGACACGGATGTTTTTCCCGTGGTTCGGATAGGTGGTGCTATCCTACATCCACGTTGACGGAGACTTCAACCCACGAAGGGTAACGGTTGCGCGAGTCCACGGAGGGCTCCACCCACGAAGGGTCCACGAAGAAGCAACCTTGTCTATCCCACCATGGCCATCGCCCACGAAGGACTTGCCTCACTAGCGGTAGATCTTCACGAAGTAGGCGATCTCCTTGCCCTTACAAACTCCTTGGTTCAACTCCACAATCTTGTCGGAGGCTCCCAAGTGACACCTAGCCAATCTAGGAGACACCACTCTCCAAGAAGTAACAAATGGTGTGTTGATAATGAACTCCTTGCTCTTGTGCTTCAAATGATAGTCTCCCCAACACTCAACTCTCTCTCATAGGATTTGGATCTGGTGGAAAGAAGATTTGAGTGGAAAGCAACTTGGGGAAGGCTAGAGATCAAGATTCATATGATAGGAATGGAATATCTTGGCCTCAACACATGAGTAGGTGGTTCTCTCTCAGAACATATGAGTTGGAAGTGTAGATGTGTTCTGATGGCTCTCTCCACGAGTGAAGAGGAGGTGGAGGGGTATATATAGCCTCCACACAAAATCCAACCGTTACACAATTTACCAATCTCGGTGGGACCGAATCAACAAACTCGGTCGGACCGAAATAGTAAACCTAGTGACCATTAGAGATTTTCGGTGGGACTGACATGCAACCCGGTAGGACCGATATGGTTAGGGTTAGGGCATAACGTAATCTCGGTGAGACCGATTACACAAACTCGGTGAGACCGATTTTGGTAATTAGCTAACTAGAGAGTTGGTCAGGCAAACTCGGTGGGACCGATTACTAAACTCGGTTGGACCGATTTTGGTAATAAGTTAACCAGAGAGTTTGCATTGTAATCTCGGTAGTACCAATTGCCTAAACTCGGTGAGACCGATTTTGGCAATGGACATACACAGAGAGGTTACAATCCCATCTCGGTGAGACCGAGATCCCTATCGGTAGAACCGATTTGCTAGGGTTTGGCAGTGGCTTATGACAAGTGAAACTCGGTGGCGCCGGATAGAAATAATCGGTAGGTCCGAGTTTGGCTTAGGTTTAGGTCATATGTGGAAGTGGGAAAGTAGCTGAGGATTTTGGAGCATATCATTAAGCACATGAAGCAAGAGGCTCATTAAGCAACACCTCATCCCTCTTTGATAGTATTGGCTTTTCCTATGGACTCAATGTGATCTTGGATCACTAAAATGTAAAATGGAGAGTCTTGAGCTTTAAGCTTTAGCCAATCCTTTGTCCTTAGCATCTTGGAGAATTTCCCACAACCTTTAGTCCATGCCACTCCATTGTTGAACTTATCTGAAACATACTAGATAGAAATGTTAGTCCAGCAAGAAATATGTTGTCATTAATTACCAAAACCACCTAGGGAGCACTTGTGCTTTCAATCTCCCCCTTTTTGGTAATTGATGGCAACATACATCAAAGCTTTAGATAAAGATATAAAGAACAGCAAGTAAAGCTTTGGAGGGACATGTAACAAGCATAGGCTCCCCCTACATGTATGCACTCATGTAAATGTGAAATATAGAGGCATGTGAGAGCATAACCATGACAGAGTAGGCAATGTGTTACATGTATCTTGGCCATATGCATCAGAGCAAATGATTATCAAGGAAAATACCTTCATGCTCATGAGTCCTTCTTGCAAACAGTATGTACATAAGAAATAATTCCTCATACTCATGATTTTGATGCATACACTTACCTTGTAGTCTTTAGCTGGCTTAGGATGGAATGAACCTGCACAACAAGGTTAGATAACACAGGTACCTCCACTAGCCAGAGCAAACCAAAGAAGCCACAAGAGTACCAAGACTGGGATGACATGTAGAGAGTGAGTACAAGGTATCACAATGGATTCAACATGTCCCCAAGAGTAAAGATATGCAATGAATTTGACTGATTTCTTTCCCTTAGGTGTCTTGCTCCCCCTGAATCTTACATGGGATATTGGGAGAAGATAGGGAACAGAAAATCAGAGCTGAAAGATACAAATGGATAGAACTTAATGCAAATAAGCACATATGAACATGTCTTTCCCCCAAAAAGACATGTGACATCTCTCCTCTTGAATATCAAGCATCTGGGATCCTTGAGTATTCTCTCCCCCCTGGAAATCTCTTTCTCCCCCTTAATACTTTCTCCCTTGTAGGTGATAAGCTTTGATGTGATCTCTCTCTCCCCCTTTGAAATCAATTTCCAAGAAGGGTTTTCTGGAATCCGTCGTACAAGTTTGGTCCTTGAGACTCAGCACAAAGCAATGGATAAAACTGTGATGCTTGTAGAGGACAAGATTCATTGAGTAGAGCTGGATCAGAAAAAATATAGAACAAGTGGCAAACTGTTTTTTCCTGTTGCGAAGTCGGTGGCACCGAGTGGCATGTTTCGGTGGTACCGAAAGGATTCGGTTGGACCGAAAACTACAAGTCGGTGAAACCGAGTTCAACACAAAGAAAAACACTTGTCACCTCAGCTCACTAAACATGTAGGATCTCACAAAGATTTGCAATGAATTAACTGAAGGATTTGCAAGGAATTGAATGCAGAAAATGCAGAACAAAATCAAAAAGGAAAGAGAAGAAACTGAAAGATCTAGATGAAGTTTTTTTTGAAAAAGAGAAAGAAAATAAATATGCATGAGACAAATGTAATAACACAGAAAAGAACACAAGAGAACTTCATCTAGAGTTGGGCGGTGACATAGTCACCTATGTTAGAGCATATTGATTTAGGAGTCAAGTGAGAACACTTGATCATAGGTCATACTCATCGTTTAAGTTCAAAATGGGGTTACCATTTTTTTAAGCATCTTGATGTATTCACATCTTGTTGAGTTGCTTTGACTCATGTCTTGGAGTAAAGCTTCTCTAAGATGGAATAACATACCTTGGGTGGTGGTGTGGTTCTTGCTCATGTAGTTGAACTTGTGTGGGTGCTCAAGGTTGATGTAGCTCATCGAGAGTTGGGAGCACCACTTGGGGTTTGAGTTCATCTACCTACATGGGTTAGTTCTTGCAAGAGCACTTGTGTATCCAAAAATGACAATCATGAAGCTCAACATAGAATTTGTCAAAGGATATGTTTGAATGGTTTTGTGCTTCCTTGTCTTCAACCACCATTGTGTAGAGACTTGGTGATGTAGAGATTGCTCAAGATGTGAGTGAGTCGCAATCTCATGGAATTAGGTTCAACCAAGCACCTAAATGGGTTAGACAACATGCAAGGTACAAATATATCCAAGACATAAGATAGTCATCATAAGAGATATATCATGGATTAGTCATAAGCTCATGTCTTGCATGTATCCAATGGAGTTCCTACTCCAAGTTCGAAGCATCAATAATGTTCAATTCACCTCTCAACCTGCAAAATACTTTCTCATCAAGAGGTTTAGTAAATATATCCGCTAATTGCTTATCAGTGCGAACATGCTTAAGATCAATGTCACCCTTAGCAACATGGTCTCGAATGAAATGATGACGAACTTCAATATGCTTAGTTCGAGAATGTTGTACAGGATTATGACCAATTTTGATGGCACTTTCATTGTCACAAAGCAGTGGAACATGTTTCACATAGATCCCATAATCTTTAAGAGTTTGGGTCATCCAAAGTAGTTGAGCACAACATGAACCAGCGGCAATGTATTCCGCTTCGACGGTGGATAAAGATACCGAGTTTTGTTTCTTGGAAGACCAAGACACAAGATATCTACCAAGAAATTGACAAGTACCCGAAGTGGACTTTCTATCAACCTTGTCTCTGGCATAATCTGAGTCGGAATAGCCAACAAGATTAAAAGAAGACCTCTTAGGATACCAAATGCCAAAGTTTGGTGTATGAATTAAGTATCTCACTATCCTTTTCACGGCCTTAAGATGATATTCTTTAGGAGAAGCTTGATAACGTGCACACATGCACACACTTAGCATAATGTCGGGACGTGAAGCACATAGGTATAACAAAGAACCAATCATAGAGCGATAAACCTTTTGATCAACCGGTTCACCATCTTTGGTCAAATCAAGATGTCCACTAGTAGGCATGGGTGTAGGCATACCTTTGCATTCTTGCATATTGAACTTCTTGAATAAGTCCTTGGTGTACTTCGTTTGAGAGACAAATGTACCTTCCTTAGTTTGCTTGATTTGCAGACCGAGAAAGAATTTGAGTTCACTCAAACTTCTCTGACATTAGCTTTCCAAACTTTTCACTAAAGAGAGGGTTAGTTGAACCAAATATGATATCATCAACATAAATTTGGCACACAAATAGTTCTCCATTAACCCTTTTAGTAAAAAGAGTAGAATCAATTTTACCAATTTCAAAACCACTTGCAATAAGGAACTTGGTCAAGCATTTATACCAAGCTCTAGGAGCTTGTTTAAGACCATAAAGAGCTTTGTGAAGTTTGTAAACATGATTTGGTTTCTTAGGATTGATAAAGCCAGGAGGTTGTTTGACATAAACTTCCTCCTCTATTTCACCATTTAGAAAAGCACTTTTAATGTCCATTTGGTACAAGGTGATATTATGGTGATTAGCATAGGCAAGTAAGATGCGAATGGACTCAAGTCTAGCAACGGGAGCATATGTCTCACCATAGTCCATACCTTCGACTTGTGTGTACCCTTGGGCGACGAGACATGCTTTGTTGCGAACCACTTGTCCATCTTCATCTTGCTTGTTGCGAAACACCCATTTGGTACCAATGATGTTGTGGTTGTTGTCGGGCTTCTCAACCAATGTCCAAACTTGGTTTCTCTCAAAGTTGTGTAGCTCTTCATGCATAGCGTTTATCCAATCCGGATCTTCCAATGCTTCTTCAACCTTCATGCTAGAGATGAATGAATAGTTTTCACAAAAGTTAGCTAAGCGAGTTTTTGAGCGAGTGATTCTCCCGGTTTGAATATCATTGTAGATTTGCTCAACGGGAGATGATCTTTGGCAATTCTTGCTCGAACTCGTGAGAGCTTTTGCTTGGGTCTTCGTTGAACATCTTCTTCATCTTGTTCTTCTTCTTGGCCTTCTTCATTGTTGACGTTGTCGTTCTCTTGTCGTGGTGGAGAAGGAGGTTGTTGATGTTCGTCTTGATGCATTTCCTCGTCTTCTTCATTTTGGTGTGTCCCACTTGTGGATGCTTCCGTATAAATTCTTGGTTCACCTTGTCGTGAAGTAGAAGCTTCCACTTGGACGGACGAGGTACTCTCCTTCACCTCCGTTGGATGAATTTTGCCAATAGACAAGTCTTGGATTGCTTCTGAAGGGTCTTTGTCTCCTACATTGATTGGCAATTGCTCTACTTGCGAGCCATTAGATTCATCAAACTTCACATCTACCGTCTCTTCAACCTTTCGGGTGAAATTGTTGTAGACACGGTAAGTGTGAGAGTTTGAGCCATAACCAAGTAGAAAACCTTCATAAGATTTAGGAGCAAACTTTGAACGATGATGCTTGTCAAGAATGTAGCACTTTGAGCCGAATACTCGAAAGTATCCAACTTGGGGTTTGTTACCGGTGAGGAGCTCGTATGACGTCTTGCCGAGTAGCTTGTGAAGATACAAGCGATTTGTTGCATGACAAGCTGTCTCAACCGCTTCTGCCCAAAAGTGCTTCGGCGTCTTGTACTCATCAAGCATCGTTCTCGCCATTTCGATGAGCGTCCGGTTCTTCCTCTCAACAACTCCATTTTGTTGAGGCGTGTATGTAGCCGAGAACTCGTGTGAAATCCCTTCTTCGTCAAGAAAGGTGTTCACATTTGCGTTCTTGAACTCCGTTCCGTTGTCACTCCGAACCTTCTTGATCTTCACGTCAAACTGATTTTGGCCTTCCTAGCGAAGTTTTTGAAGATCTTCTGGACCTGCGACTTGTCATCAAGAAAGAACACCCATGTAAATCTTGAAAATCATCAACTATAACTAGACGAAAGGAATTTCCACCGAGACTCTTGTAGGCGTTGGGACCAAAAAGATCCATATGAAGTAGCTCGAGTGGCCTCCTTGTGGTCATGATGTTCTTCATGGGATGCCTTCCTCCAACCTGTTTACCTGCTTGAGAAGCACTGCAAAGTCTATCCTTATCAAATATGACATCGTTAACTCCAAGGATATGATTTCCTTTTATAAGCTTGTCAAGGTTTGTCATGCCAACGTGACCTAGTCGTTTATGCCACAACCAACCTTTTGAGGATTTAGCAATAAAGCAAGTTTTAGGTTGTGCCTTTTTAGAGAAATCGACAATGTAAAGATCACCTCTACGCATACCGGTAAAGACCATTTTATGATTGTCTCGACAAAACACTTGGCAATCTACCTCAGTAAATAGGACATTCAAACCGAAATCAGCAAGTCTAGATACTGAAAGTAAGTTGTAGCCGAGAGATTCAACGAGCATGACATTTTGAATGGAACTATCATGTGAGATGGCCACCTTACCAAGGCCAACCACTTTACCCTTTGAATTATCACCAAAGGTGACATATTTTCAAGGGCCGTCATTTTCAGCAAGCTCACGGAACATCTCTTTATCTCCGGTCATATGATCAGCACATCCACTATCAAGAACCCATTCCTTTCCTCCTGACACATATCCCCGAAGATTTGCCGTAAGACCAAAATGTCTCATTGCATCATCAAGATCGAAGTCACTATCATCATCATCATCATCATCATCATCATAGTATCCATGTTCACCATGATCTTGTGACTCATCATTACCTAGAGAGGGTAATTCATCAGATAAATGATCATCAAAGTGTCACCTTTATGAATTCTTATAGCTTCGAATATAATATCCTAATGATACCAACATCTCCTTTAGCACGCTTGAGATTGGCAAGCTCAAATAGACAATCACCAAAACTAGGATCACTAGAGTTCATCTTACTCAAGGCAATAGATTTATGGAGAATTTCATCCAAATTTTTCAAGGAATAATCGGGAAATCGTTCCTCAAGAAATTTCCATATAGTATAGGCACAATTAAGAGTAGGGAAACTAGCAATCAAATTTTTGGGCAATCCTCTAATGATGAGCTCAATAGTTCTAAGATTGCGAATTATGTCGATATCTTCATCTAGGGTAGGATGCAAAGGATCAATATGAGGTGCACAAGGGCTAGCAATATACTTGTTCAAATGATATTGATTGAAAATTACAAGCATCTCATTTTTCCACTCATGAAAATACTCTCCATCAAGAATAGGCACTCTATGTCTAAGACTCCCTAAAGTAGACACATCCATCTTCCTCCAATGGTGATTAACCAAGGCAATGGAGACCAAAGCTCTGATACCACTTGTAGGACCTTGAAGTAGATGTGTCTAGAGGGGGGTGATTAGACACTTAATGCTAAAGTTGCAGTTTTTAAGCTTTTTCGGTTTAAGTGGAGTTTAGGCACAATTTCAACATTCACAATACATATCAAGCAAGCACGCAAAGAGTATATAGGCAGCAGAAAGTAAAGCATGCAACTTGCAAGAATGTAAAGAGAAGGGTTTTGAGAATTCAAACGCAATTGGAGACATGGATGTTTTTCCCGTGGTTCGGATAGGTGGTGCTATCCTACATCCACGTTGACGGAGACTTCAACCCACGAAGGGTAACGGTTGCGCGAGTCCACGGAGGGCTCCACCCACGAAGGGTCCATGAAGAAGCAACCTTGTCTATCCCACCATGGCCATCGCCCACGAAGGACTTGCCTCACTAGCGGTAGATCTTCACGAAGTAGGCGATCTCCTTGCCCTTACAAACTCCTTGGTTCAACTCCACAATCTTGTCGGAGGCTTCCAAGTGACACCTAGCCAATCTAGGAGACACCACTCTCCAAGAAGTAACAAATGGTGTGTTGATGATGAACTCCTTGCTCTTGTGCTTCAAATGATAGTCTCCCCAACACTCAACTCTCTCTCACAGGATTTGGATTTGGTGGAAAGAAGATTTGAGTGGAAAGCAACTTGGGGAAGGCTAGAGATCAAGATTCATATGGTAGGAATGGAATATCTTGGCCTCAAAACATGAGTAGGTGGTTCTCAGAACATATGAGTTGGAAGTGTGGATGTGTTCTGATGGCTCTCTCCATGAATGAAGAGGAGGTGGAGGGGTATATATAGCCTCCACACAAAATCCAACCGTTACACAATTTACCAATCTCGGTGAGAACGAATCAACAAACTCGGTCGGACCAAAATAGTAAACCTAGTGACCGTTAGAGATTTTCGGTGGGACTGACATGCAACCCGGTAGGACCGATATGGTTAGGGTTAGGGCATAACGTAATCTCGGTGAGACCGATTTTGGTAATTAGCTAACCAGAGAGTTGGTCAGGCAAACTCGGTGGGACCGATTACTAAACTCGGTTGGACCGATTTTGGTAATAAGTTAACCAGAGAGTTTGCATTGTAATCTCAGTAGTACCGATTCCCTAAACTCGGTGAGACCAATTTTGGCAATGGACATACACAGAGAGGTTACAATCCCATCTCGGTGAGACCGAGATCCCTATCGGTAGAACCGATTTGCTAGGGTTTGGCAGTGGCTTATGACAAGTGAAACTCGGTGGCGCCGGATAGAAATAATCGGTAGGTCCGAGTTTGGCTTAGGTTTAGGTCATATGTGGAAGTGGGAAAGTAGCTGAGGATTTTGGAGCATATCATTAAGCACATGAAGCAAGAGGCTCATTAAGCAACACCTCATCCCTCCTTGATAGTATTGGCTTTTCCTATGGACTCAATGTGATCTTGGATCACTAAAATGTAAAATGGAGAGTCTTGAGCTTTAAGCTTTAGCCAATCCTTTGTCCTTAGCATCTTGGAGAATTTCCCACAACCTTTAGTCCATGCCACTCCATTGTTGAACTTATCTGAAACATACTAGATAGAAACGTTAGTCCAGCAAGAGATATGTTGTCATTAATTACCAAAACCACCTAGGGAGCACTTGTGCTTTCAGGATGGACTTTTGGAATCACTTGATTATGAATCATTTGATGCTTGCGAACCATGCCTCATGGGCAAGATGACTAAGACTCCGTTCTCCGGAACAATGGAGCGAGCCACTGACTTATTGGAAATAATACGTACCGGTGTATTTGGTCCGATGAGTGCTGAGGCTCGCGGCAGGTATCGTTATTTTCTGACCTTCGTAGATGATTTGAGCAGATATGAGTATATCTACTTGATGAAACATAAGTCTGAAACATTTGAAAAGTTCAAAGAATTTTAGAGTGAAGTGGAAAATCATCGTAACAAGAAAATAAAGTTTCTACGGTCTGATCGCGGAGACGAATATTTGAATTACGAGTTTGGTCTTCATTTGAAACAATGCGGAATAGTTTCGCAACTCACGCCACCTAGAACACCACAGCATAATGGTGTGTCCGAACTTCGTAACCACACTTTATTAGATATGGTGCGATCTATGATGTCTCTCTTATCGATTTATTGTTATCGTTTTGGGGTTATGCTTAAGAGATGGCTGCATTCACGTTAAATAGGGCACCATCAAAATCCGTTGATACGACACCTTATGAACTGTGGTTTGGCAAGAAACCCAAGTTGTCGTTTCTTAAAGTTTGGGGCTGCGATGCTTATGTGAAAAAGCTTCAACCTGATAAGCTCGAACCCAAATCGGAGAAATGTGTCTTCATAGGATAGCCAAAGGAGACTGTTGGGTACACCTTCTATCACAGATCCGAAGGCAAGATATTCGTTGCTAAAAATGTATCCTTTCTAGAGAAGGAGTTTCTCTCAAAAGAAGTGAGTGGGAGGAAAGTAGAACTTGACGAGGTAATTGTACCTACTCCCTTATTGGAAAGTACTTCATCACAGAAATCAGTTCCAGTCATTCCTACACCAGTAAGTGAGGAAGCTAATGATGATGATCATGAAACTTATGATCAAGTTACTACCGAACCTCATAGGTTAACCAGAGTAAGATCCACACCAGAGTGGTACGGTAATCATTTCTCGAAGTCATGTTACTAGACCATGACTAACCTACGAACTATGAGGAAGCGATGATGAGCCCAGATTCCGCAAAATGGCTTGAGGCCATGAAATCTGAGATGGGATCCATGTATGAGAACAAAGTGTGGACTTTGGTTGACTTGCCCAATGATCAGCAAGCGAATGAGAATAAATGGATCTTCAAGAGGAAGACAGACACTGATAGTAGTATTACTACATACAAAGTTCAAATTGTCGCAAAAGGTTTTCGACAAGTTCAAGATGTTGACTACGATGAGATTTTCTCACTCATAGCGATGCTTAAGTCTGTCCGAATCATGTTAGCGATTACCACATTTTATGAAATCTGGCAAATGGATGTCAAAACTGCATTCCTTACTGGATTTCTTAAAGAAGAATTGTATTTATGATGCAACAAGAATGCTTTGTCAATCCTAAAGGTGCTAACAAAGTGTGCAAGCTCCAGCGATCTATCTATGGACTGGTGCAAGCATCTCGGAGTTGGCATATATGTGTTGATAAAGTGATCAAAGCATATGGTTTTATACAGACTTGCGGTGAAGCCTGTATTTACAAGAAAGTGAGTGAGAGCACTACAGCCTTTCTGATAAGTATATGTGAATGACATATTGTTGATCGGAAATTATGTAGAATTTTCTGGAAAACACAAAGGAGTGTTTGAAAGGAGTTTTTTCAAAGAAAGACCTCGGTGAAGCTATTTACATATTGAGCATCAAGATCTATAGAGATAGATCAAGACGCTTGATATATTTTTCAATGAGTACATACCTTGACAAGATTTTGAAGTAGTTCAAAATGGAACAGTCAAAGAAGGAGTTCTTGCCTGTGTTGCAAGGTGTGAAGTTGAGTAAAGACCCAAAACCTGACCACGACAGAAAATAGAAAGAGAATGAAAAGTCATTCCCTATGCCTCAGCCATAGGTTCTATAAAGTATGCTATGCTGTGTACCAGACCTATTGTGTACCTCACCAAGAGTTTGGCAAGAGGGTACAATAGTGATCTAGGAGTGGATCACTGGACATTGGTCAAAATTATCCTTAGTGGGATAAGGATATGTTTCTCGGTTATGGAGGGACAAAAAGTTCGTCGTAAAGAGTTACGTCGATGCAAGTTTTGACACCGATCTAGATGACTTTGAGTCTCAATCTGGATACATATTGAAAGTGGGAGCAATTAGCTAGAGTAGCTCCATGTAGAGCATTGTAGACATAGAAAAATTTGCAAAATACATACGGCTCTGAATGTGGCAGACCCGTTGACTAAATTTCTCTCACAAGCAAAACATGGTCACTCTTTGGGTATTAATCACATAGCAGTGTGAACTAGATTATTGACTCTAGTAAACCCTTTGGGTATTAGTTACATGGAGATGTGAACTAATCAAATAAAGATGTGAACTATTGGTGTTAAATCACATGACGATGTGAACTAGATTATTCACTCAAGTGCAAGTGGGAGACTGGAGGAAATATGCCCTAGAGGCAATAATAAAGTTATTATTTATATTTCCTTATATCATGATAAATGTTTATTATTCATGCTAGAATTGTATTAACCAGAAACTTGATACATGTGTGAATACATAGACAAACAGAGTGTCCCTAGTATGCCTCTACTTGACTAGCTCGTTAATCAAAGATGGTTAAGTTTCCTAGCCATAGACAAGTGTTGTCATTTGATGAACGGGGTCACATCATTAGAGAATGATGTGACGGACAAGACCCATCCGGTAGCTTAGCACTGTGATCGTTTACTTTGTTGCTATTGCTTTCTCCATAACTTATACATGTTCATATGACTATGCGATTATGCAACTCACGAATACCGGAGGAACACTTAGTGTGCTATCAAACGTCACAACGTAACTGGGTGATTATAAAGATGCTCTACATGTGTCTCCGATGGTGTTTGTTGAGTTGGCATAGATCGATATTAGGATTTGTCACTCCGTGTATCGGAGAGGTATCTCTCGGCCCTCTCGGTAATGCACATCACTATTGTAACACCCTCGATGCGGCTATATCTCCCACGTGTCGAAGCACGACTTAAAGGCATAACCGCATTGAAAGCAATGTTGCAAGTGAGGTAATCTTCACACAACCCATGTAATACAAAAAGGAAAAGGGATACATAGTTGGCTTACAATCGCCACTTCACACAATACATGAATAAAACATTACATCAGCCAGATACAATCAAGGTCCGACTACGGAACCAAAATAAAAGAAGACTACCCCAAATGCTACATAGATCCCCGATCAACCCCAACTGGGCTCCACTACTGATCAACTGGAAACGAAACAAGACTACGAACACGAGCTTCATCGAGCTCCTCCTTGAGCTGGGTTGCGTCATCTGCACGGTAATCATCGGCACCTGAAACTGGTTTTTGGAAGTATCTGTGAGCCACAGGGACTCAGGAATCTCACACCCTCGCGATCAAGACTATTTAAGCGTATGGGTAGGGAAAAGGTATGAGGTGGAGCTGCAGTAGGCGACTAGCATATTTGGTGGCTAACATACGCAAATGAGAGCGAGAAGAGAAGGCAAGGCACGTTCGAGAAAGTATGATCAAGAAGTGATCCAAAACTACTTACGTCAAGCATAACTCGGAATCCCGGTTACAAGACATTTCTACAATTGTAAAACAAGTCCAGCAAGACCACCCGCTGTGCCGACAAATCCCGATAGGAGCTGCACATATCTCGTTCTCAGGGAACACCGGATAAGCTAAGCGTACAGGAGCCGACGTAACCCAAGTTGCCAAGGGATGGCCCTGCACGGTGCTCTGGGTTGGACCAACACTTAGAGAAGCACTACCCCGGGGGTTTAAATAAAGATGACCCTTGAGCCGGCCGACTCAAGGGAAAGAAAAGGCTAGGTGGCAAATGGTAAAACCAATGTTGGGCCTTGCTAGAGGAGTTTTATTCAAGGCGAACTGTCAAGGGGTTCCCATTATCACCCAACCGCGTAAGGAACGCAAAATCAAGGAACATAACACCGGTATGATGGAAACTAGGGCAGCAAGAGTGGAACAAAACACCAGGCATAAGGCCGAGCCTTCCACCCTTTACCAAGTATATAGGTGCATTAATATAAATAAGAGATATTGTGATATCCCAACAAATAAACATGTTCCAACAAGGAACAACATCTCCATGTTCCAACAAGGAGCAAACTTCATCTTCACCTGCAACTAACAACGCTATAAGAGGGGCTGAGCAAAGCGGTAACATAGCCAAACAACGGTTTGCTAGGACAAGGCGGGTTAGAGTCTGAACATGGCAAATATGGGAGGCTGATAAGCAGTGGTAGGTATCGTAGCATAGGCATAGCAAAAGAGCGAGCAACTAGCAAGCAAAGATAGAAGTGATTTCGAGGGTATGGTCATCTTGCCTGAGATCCCGCAAGGAAGAAGAACGAGTCCATGAAGAAGACAAACGGACGTAGTCGAACGGATCCTCACAAACGCGACGTTACCGGATCCAACCCGAAGAAGCAACACCAGAAAGAAGCACACAACATAGTAAACAACCAACACAAGAACAAGGCATGATATGCCGGATGCGGTATGCGATGCATATGCATGATTTGGAAAGGAAATGATTGAACCTGGCCTCAAATTGGAAAACCAAGAGTGCCACTGGAAAGAGGAGTTGATTTCGGTCGAAATCAATATAAAGATCACCAGAATCGGATGCACGGTTTGGAAATGGCAAGCAAAACAAGAATGGCAGAAAGCTGCGATTAACAGCACGAGGCCATCTAAATGCATCAAGAACAACAAGCTACTGCACCCTAACATAACAAAAAAATACATGGCAGGGATCCACTCAAGATGCTTGACAAAAGATGAACACTGAGCTACGGCTAATTCACTCAATAGCAGGTTCAAACAAGCATGACAAAAGAGCAAATGATAACAGGTTACAGACTTAGTGAAATTAACAGCATGTCAGGAATTTAACAACAGGAAGCAATGTTTAGATCAAGATAACTACATGCTACAGGAACATATCATGGCAAAGCAAGGCATGGCATGAAGATACTCAAAGCATATAACATAAGTCCCTTACTGACCATAAGCCAAAATGGATCAGAAAATACAATTGCAAGCATGTGAACATAGCAATTATCGTTAACAGATTCAGACTTAGTGAAAAACTGGAGCATGGCAAAACAGATATTAAGTAGGCATGTAAACGAGCTCAATGCACTCACTACAAGGCATTGCATGACAAACTAAGCATACACCCAACAAGTAGACATGGCATAGAAGCTAGACATGGCAAGAACAACAACATAGCATACATGGATCAACAACAACAAGCTCAGCAAAATCGCTAAACATGTTAACAATCTGCCAGGAACATTTTATAGCAAAAGTAGAGCTCGATTAACTCAAGCTAGGGTGCTCCATAGATGCAACCAAAGACATGGATGGATAGAGAACCACAATATCTACAAAACATCCTTACTGATCATGCTTAAGAGAGGCATGGATCACTAGGAAACAACATGAACACATGGCATAAAAATTACAGCAGGACAAGGACTTAGTGAAATTCTAAGTCCCTGAAATCAGCAACATTGAGTAAGCTATTTTCCATGCTTGTGCTAGTCACCACAAAGATCACAAAAATACATGGCATACACCCCTGTAAAGATGGCATGGCATACAACAAAACACATGTAGAGCTCAGGATCATAGCATGCACACATTAATCATGGCAAAAATGACAAAAGAGCAATTGCTGATAAGAATCTGAAACTAACAGAAACTAGCACTCTTGCAACAGCATTTCAGGCATCAAGATGAACTCAAATGAAGATGATGCAATGAGATGAAATGATGTACTCGTCGAGACGAACATTTCGGTATGCTACACGCGCGAATCGGACCAACGGTAATGAAGTTATGATGCGTCAAAGAATGCATAAAACTGGAGTTTCGGGGAGAAAAAGTCAACCCGAGGTATCTTTCAGATCTGGATCTAGTGGATGCACTGTAGCAGTTCGGGGATGAGGTCGCCGGAAATGGCCGCGGCGGTGGCCGGACTTGGAGGAAAACTCGCCGGAGCGGTGGGACTTGCCGGAGAGGGTCGGAGAGGAGGACGGGCACGGCGCGGCCGGGCGGATGCGGCGCCGGAGCAGCGAGCCGAGGCGGCGGCGCGCCTTCCGGAGCTCGTCGGCGACGAGGACTGCGAGGTCGGCGGCGGCCGGAGATGGATGGAGGCGGCAGCGCGCTCCGGTCGGGAGGTAGGCGGGCGGCGCGGCGAGGCCCGAGTGCCTCGGGCGCGGCGAGGCCCGGGCGCCTCGGGCGCGGCCTCTCAGGCGGATCAAGCGGCAGCGCAGATGGGCCCCGTGGGCTCGCACCGGGCCTGGGCGGGCCGCGCGGCTGGGAGGCGCGGGGAGGACAGGGGCGGTGCCAAGTGGCGTCGCGGGAGTGGTGGAGGGCGCCGGCGGTGCTGAGGTGGCGTCGTCTGATTCGTCGGAGTGAGGTGGAGGGCACGGTGGACACGTCTGGCACGGAGAAGAAATTTCCGGCAGCGCGCGGAGGAGGAGGTTAGGGTTTTATCTGCGCGAAAATTCCTAGAGGGACACATATTTATAGGTAGAGGGAGCTAGGAGTGTCCAAATTGAGCACGGTTTGCAGCCACGCGATCGTGATCGAACGGCCTAGAAGATGGAAGGGGTTTATGTGGGGTTTGGGCCACTTTGGAGGGGTGTTGGGCTGCAACACACACGAGGCCTTTTCGGTCCCTCGGTTCACCGTTGGAGTATCAAACTAAGTCCAAATGGTACGAAACTTGACAGGCGGTCTACCGGTAATAAACCAAGGCCGCATGGCAAGTCTCGGTCCAATCCGAAAATTTTTACACCCGTGCACGAACAAAGGTAGAAAGGGACACTGGGTGACATAGGAGCACCGGATTGCAAAACGGACAACGGGGAAAATGCTCGGATGCATGAAACGAACATGTATGCAAATGAAATGCACATGATGACATGATATGCAATGCATGACATGCAAGCAATGACAAGTCAACAACAGCGAATAACTGTAAGACACCTGGCACATTGGTCACGGGGCATTACAACTATAAGCCTTGCAAGCAGTGTGACTAATGAGTTAGTTACGGGATGTTGCATTACGGAACGAGTAAAGAGACTGATACGTCTCCAACGTATCTATAATTTTTGATTGCTCCATGCTATATTATCTACTGTTTTGGGCAATATTGGGCTTTATTATCCACTTTTATATTATTTTTGGGACTAACCTATTAACCCAGAGCCCAGTGCCAGTTTCTGTTTTTACCCTGTTTTAGGCTTTCGAAGAAAAGGAAAACCAAACGGAGTCCAATTGACCTGAAACTTCACGGAACTCGTTTTTGGAAGGAAAGAAGCCCAAAAGACATGGAGTGCACGTCGGGGGATCTGCGAGGAGGTCACGAGGCAGGGGGCGCGCCCACCCCCTGGGCGCGCCCTCCACCCTCGTGAGCCCCTCGTGGCCCCCCTGACGTACTTCTTCCGCCTATAAATCTCCATATACCCTAAAAATATCTGTGGAGCACAATAGATCGGGAGTTCCGCCGCCAGAAGCCTCCATAGCCACCGAAAACCAACCTAGACCCGTTCTGGCACCCTGCCGGAGGGGGAATCCTTCTCCGGTGGCCATCTTCATCATCCCGGTGCTCTCCATGACGAGGAGGGAGTAGTTCTCCCGTGGGGCTGAGGGTATGTACCAGTATCTATGTGTTTGATCTCTCTCTCTCTCTCTCGTGTTCTTGAGATGTCACGACCGGTTTTCCAATAAAAATAATTATTGAAAAACCAATCTTTTGAGTCCAGCATGAGAGAAATCCTCCTCCCTGGTAGACAAGTTCTTGATACAATAAGCCAGTAGCATAGAATATATTACAGGGTTGAGCTAGGGTTGCGCAACAAATTATTACAAGCGCGCCAATAATGGCGGGTTTAACTCAATGGTGTGGTGGCATACTACTGACTCGAGGATAAAGTGATGGTGGAATAACACCGTGGGGAGTGTGATAACAAGACTCTCCAACTGGCATCACATCGAGCGTCGAGGTGAGGCTCGATGAATGTTATTCGAGTTGCGGAAGCGGATATAATACAGTGACCAAATCCAGGGTCGCACGAGACTGACTGGGATTCCTCTAGGCGTCGGACTCGCTATCGAACTCTTCATCCAAGAGATCGCCTTCGTCAGCATCTGGCCAAATCAACAAGCCAGTGAGTACTTTGAAAGTACTCGCAAGACAGTTCGGATGTGAGATATAACAAATGCATGCATGAATGCGTCATGATTAATCTTTCCAATGCACATTCAAAAATTTGCATAACGAAGTAAGTACAAGGGAAACGGCGGTAGTCCGCCTGAAATCCCAACAAAATATAAATGAAAACCGATCGGGTGTCTGAAGCGACGCCTCGAAAGGTGAACAAATAATAACAAAAAAATCATGCCGCAGTCGGGCGTCTTAGCGACAGCACATAAAGGGCTTTTAAAAGAAATGCCATAGTCGAACGTCGAGGCGACATCACAGAAAGGGCTTCAAAAGAAATGCCACAGTCGGACGTCTGAGCGACATCACAGAAAGGGCTTTAAAAGAAATGCCACAGTTAGACGTCTGAGCGACATCACAGAAAGGGCTTTAAAAGAAATGCCACAGTCGGACGTCTGAGCGACATCACAGAAAGGGCTTTAAAAGAAATGCCACAGTCGGACGTCTGAGCGACATCACAGAAAGGGCTTTAAAAGAAATGCCACAGTCGGACGTCTGAGCGACATCACAGAAAGGGCTTTAAAAGAAATGCCACAGTCGGACGTCTGAGCGACATCACAGAAAGGGCTTTAAAAGAAATGCCACAGTCGGACGTCTGAGCGACATCACAGAAAGGGCTTTTATTCACAAGTAAATAATACTCATAATAAATATTCAATTCATGATAATAAACGGGTTAGTCCATCCACAGGAATAAACTTTTAACCGGGCTTAGCACTCATGTGATTCACCGGAGTATCTGTCACCAAAACTGGCACTTGTCAGAATAAGTCAGCGCAAAATTTGGATATGGATAAGATGATTTGGAGATTTATGACTCTGCAGAGTTTGTACAAAAATTTCCCACAGTTAACGGATTTCCGTAGTCTCGAAGGACTAGTTCCGTTTACGGTATTTCGGAAGAAAACACAGCTAACCAGTACACACCCATCCTACCTCTCGATGCCAGGACTCACCCTAGACATCGTCCAAGAAAAACTTTTGAGACGGGGAGATCACAATCTCGAATAGCATGGGATCAAATTTATATACGCGCGCTCTAAGGGGTGCCCCCCTCTCGGTCCCAACCGGAAACACCCATGCCCCCTGACCGGATGACTGGCTTTAATCCAGGGCCATGGAACCATCATCCCGGCCTCTCCTTTTTGGTGTGTACCAGGAAAGCGGTTTGCAACTTACTAATCCATATTCCTTGCGGAAAACATGTGGTAGTACAAGGAAGGAAATGGGAGGAACTGGACCGATACGATTTGACACTGTAGTCATATAATCTGGCATAAGACTGGCATGCTACAACACTGCCATCTTACCCATCCTCATGCCAACACATGGCAATTCATACTCACATCCATCCACCTATGGATCATCGAGCTCACTTACCTCAACAATGCATGAAAATAACGTTCATCGGTATGCTCATCAACATGCCATGAAACCAACTAAATGCAAAACATGCCAAGCCACTCATCATATCAAAAGTTCAAACATGCTTGCCTGGTTCAGAGTAGTCGGAGCCTAGCTCGGTGAAGTTCGCAGCTCCGTCACCTCCTTTGGTATCTACGGTATAAAGAAAACACACGTGCTAACGTAAATACCGAGAGGTGCACAAAAAGTATTCCAAATATTTTTCAAATAAATCTGATAAAAAACTAGACCAAATTTTAAAGAGAACAGAAAAAGAATCAATCAAAAATACTTTTCTGTTAAAAAGTTATAAAGGTTTTTGTCCAGGGACTCATCTGTAATGAAACAGAAAGTTTCCAGGGGCTAGCTTATAAAAACAGAAAACGATCCAGTCTCGAATACGCCAGCCCAGAGGGGAAAGCGTATTTCGCCCGAAGGCGTTTTCAGAAAACGATTCGTGTAAAAAGAATTGAGAGGCTGACTGGCGTGTCCCACCCGTCAGGTTTAAATATTCAAACGGGGGACGAAGCTCGTCAGCGCCCGAGAGCCGCGGTGGTCGCCGGCGGCGATCCACGGCGAGGCAGGAGGATCGGAGAGTACCTCCGTGTTCAGGGCACCCTTCCACGTCGGTTGGTGGTGGTGGTGGCGGTCGGCGAGTACCACGTCGACGGCGAGCCTTGCTCCGGCGGACGGCGGCTCGGGTGGAGATGGATCTCGTCGGGGAGAGCTGCGAAGGTGAAATTGACGCTTGGGTTAGCTCACTGGGTGCTCGAGGATGCTACTGACGAAGTTTGGGCGCCGGAGATGGCCTCACCGGAGCGAATCGAGGTGGAGGCCGAGGCGGAACGAGGCGGCCGGAGTCGGGGGAGGAGACCTCTTCGAGGTCCTCCTAGTGGCCTGGCGGGGTGTTTGTGGGGTGCAGTGGTGGTGCGTGCTCGAGGGCAAGCTCGGGGTCTCCTTTTATAGGCGATCCGAGGCGGTGGCCGTGAACGGGGATCTCCGGTGATGGATTACAGCGGCGCAGTGCTTGGTCGGGGAGTTTAGGAGGTTGGGCATCAATGTGGGGGTCCACTGGTTCCATTCAGACGCTAAACGAACTTGGATTAGAAGCTTAGGGCAGTTTTGGTCGGAACGGGACGGCGCGGGTCCGTCGGCGGCAGAGAGCGCGTCCAGCGCTGTCGGGCCACGGCGACTGTGCTGCGGGGTTGCGCTGGCGTGCATGAGGCCACGCGGAGAGCCAGGGGGCGTTGGGCGGCGCCGAACGGCGTTGAGCCGCCATTTTGCTCCCTATCGGCTGCTACGGTGGTTCGGCCGCCGCAAGACACGCCGGCGCAAGCGGACCAGGGCGCCACCGACGCCAGGAAGGCGCCAAGCGCGCGTGCGGTGCTCCAGACAGGAGGAAGAGGCGGCGAGGAACGTGCCAAGGGCACTGTCTACGCGTGACTGAAGCGGCCGAAGAGAAACGACACTGGAATCTGAATATTTACTGAATTTGCTGAAAGTGCAAGGAACAGTGCATGCAAGGTGTTCGACAGAATGATACTGGCCTCTAGGGATTTTTCCTTGAGCTGATTTTTGGTGGAGGGGCTACTCATTGCTCCAGTAGGCTTCCTGAATTTTGGTGGAATTTTTGGAGAAGTATAGATATGAATTTCACCAAATTTGACAAATCTGGTCCAAACTTGCAGAGGCTGAAATTTAAAAAAATTTGAAAAGAGGAGGAGTGGATCAAGATGGTTCTAGATTGTGGATGCTAAGGACAATCCAGAGGAGTTGGTTTGAGGTCAAAACTCAAATGAAATAGGGTACTTGCTTTGAAAAACCCTCAGGCTCCAAATAATTGACACAAATGATTTGAGAGGAAAAATAATTAGAATAAAATCCAAAAACTTGTTTGGATTAGTTGGGACAGAGAACTTAGGTTGATTACAAGGAGGAGGAAAGGATTTTGAGAGGTTTTACCACATGGGCAAAAATACAAGGTCATGGGGGGGGGTCAAGATATGAAAATCCCCAATTTTCATAGAGTTTCTTTTTAAAAGAAAAATACTAAACTCCCAAAAAAAATTGAGAAGGGAACCAACAGAGGAAGTTTTGAATGATCAAACACCATAGTTTGAGGAGAAATAAAAATCCTTACCAAAGAAAAGGAAGTTTTTAAGAGGAAGGATTTCTAGAAAAGAAATTTTAAATGCTCTCTTTTAAAATCCAACAAAGTTTTTGAAGAAAACCAAATTAAAATTTTTGGAGTGTCACAACACCTACCCCCTTAGGAAAAATCTCGTCCCCGAGATTTCACCTGTCCCTCAAATAAGTGTGGATGCTCTGTCCGAAGAAAATCCTCTCTTTCCCAAGTTGCTTCACTGTCGGTGTGATTGCTCCACTGGACTCTGAAGAATTTGATGGTCTTCTGTCGGGTCCTCCTTTCAGACTCCTCTAATATTCTTACTGGACGTTCCCGATAAGTGAGGTCTGGCTGCACGTCAATGCTCTCATGGGATACTTGTTTCTCTGGGTTGCTTACGCACTTCCTCAATTGCGAGACGTGGAACACGTCATGGACATCGGATAATTCCTCGGGTAAGTCTAGCTGGTAGGCTACCGTGCCTCTTCGCGCCATTATACAGAATGGTCCAATGAATCTTGGTGCTAGCTTCCTTTTAATCTTGAATCGTTGCAATCCTCTCATAGGAGATACTCTCAGGTATACGAACTCACCGGGCTTGAAGCTGACCCTACGATGTTTCTGATCATAATAACTCTTCTGTCGACTTTGAGCGGTCTTAAGTCGGTCTCTGATTAGCTTGACTTTTTCCTCGGCTTCTCTGAGCATGTCTGGTCCGAAGATGCGGCTGTCTCCGGTCTCTGACCAATTCAACGGGGTACGACATCTCCGTCCGTATAAAGCCTCAAATGGTGCCATTTGCAGGCTGGCCTGGTAGCTATTGTTGTACGTGAACTCGGCATATGGCAGGCTTTCTTCCTAACTGGTTCCATATGTGAGGACACATGCCCTCAGCATGTCTTCTAAAACCTGGTTTACGCGTTCTGTTTGTCCATCAGTCTGTGGGTGGTATGCTGTACTGAAGGCTAGTTGAGTTCCCAGAGCCTGTTGTAAATGCTCCCAAAATCTCGAGACGAATTGAGTGCCCCTGTCGGATATTATGGTCTTCGGGACACCGTGCAGACAAACTATACGGGAGAGATAGATCCTGGCAAGCCTCTGAGCGTTGTAGGTTGTCTTCACTGGAATGAAATGTGCCACCTTGGTTAACCTGTCGGTGATGACCCATATGGTATCATTCCCATGTCGTGACCGAGGTAGTCCGACAATGAAATCCATCCCTATTTCATCCCATTTCCACTCAGGTATTTTGTTCGGTTGCAGTAGTCCGGCTGGCCTCTGATGCTCAGCTTTTATGCGTTGACAAGAGTCGCAACATGCAATGAAGGTGGCTATGTCCCTCTTCATACCGTGCCACCAAAATCTTTCCTGAATATCTTTATACATCTTGGTTCCTCCAGGGTGGATCGAGTACGGGGTGGTGTGGGCTTTAGCTAGGATTTGTTGTTTGAGGTCCTTCATATCTGGTACGCAGAGTCTGTCTCTATACCATAATATTCCTCCATCGTCTATGACGAATGCCGAGGCCTTGCCCATACTTACCTTTCTTTTGATGCCTTCAATGCTGGGGTGACCAGGCTGAGCTTCTTTAATTCCCTCCACAAGGTCGGGTTGTATTTCCAAGTTTGATATGGTGCCTTTTGCTACCATTATCAAGTTGAGTTTGGCAAATTCTTGTTGGAATTCGGGCCTCAAGCTTTGCAGACTGTTTTCGTCGGAGCTGGGGTTCCGACTAAGAGCATCGGCCACTACATTTGCTTTACCTGGATGGTAGTGGATACCAACATCATAATCCTTTACCAATTCCAACCAGCGTCGTTGCCGTAAATTTAGTTCTAGCTGCGTGAAAATATATTTGAGACTTTTATGATCTGTATATATTTCACATCGATTCCCAAGTAAGAAATGCCTCCATTCCTTGAGTGCATGAATGACTGCTGCCATTTCTAAGTCATGAGTGGGATAATTTTCCTCATGCTTGCGAAGTTGCCTTGAAGCATAGGCGACAACCTTGCCTTCTTGCATCAACACGCATCCGAGACCCTTTCTAGACGCGTCACAAAACACTTCAAAATTTTTGTGTATGTCTGGCACAATTAATACTGGTGCTGTTGTTAATTTCCGCTTTAGCTCTTGGAAACTTTTTTCGCAGGCTTCTGTCCATTCAAACTTCTTGTCTTTCTTGAGTAACTGCGTCATAGGCTTGGCTATGGTGGAGAATCCTTCAATAAATCTGCGGTAATATCCTGCCATTCCCAAGAAACTACGTATGTCTGTTACGCTCGCTGGCGACTTCCAGCCAAGTATGGCCTTGACTTTCTCCGGGTCCACTGCGATACCGTCTTGGGTTAGTACGTGGCCTAGAAAGCCTACTTGTCTTAGCCAAAATTCGCACTTGCTGAGCTTGGCATACAATTGGTGTTTCCTGAGTTCTCCTAGCACAATCCTGAGATGTTCTGCGTGCTCTTCTGGTGTCTTGGAGTATACCAGAATGTCGTCGATGAATACCACAACGAACTTGTCCATAAACTTCATAAATACTTTGTTCATGAGGTGAACAAAATATGCAGGGGCATTAGTTAATCCAAATGGCATTACTGTGAACTCATACAGTCCATATCTGGAGGTGAAGGCTGTTTTGGGGATATCTTCCGTTCGCACCTTTAATTGATGGTATCCAGACCTTAAGTCAATTTTTGAGAATACCTTGGCCTGAGCGAGTTGATCAAACAAATCATTTATCCTTGGCATCGGGTATTTGTTCTTGACTGTGACCATGTTAAGTGCTCGATAGTCAATACACAATCTCAGTGTTCCATCCTTCTTTTTGGCAAATAGAATTGGTGATCCCCAAGGTGAGGAGCTGGCCCGAATGTATCCTTTGTCCAGCAATTCTTTTATTTGTTTCTTCAATTCAACCAACTCGGATGGTGCCATTCGGTATGGTTTCTTGTATATGGGGGTGGTTCCTGGTGCGAGCTCAATGCAGAACTCTATCTCTCAGTCTGGTGGCATGCCGGGTAGCTCTTCAGGGAATACGTCTGGAAATTCACACACTACTGGGACCTTGTTTAGCTCAGAAACGTCCACCTTATTCAATCTCGGTTGCCGGGGTATTTTTCCTTCCTTGGCTGACACTCTTATTGTCTTCCCGTGATGGTGCGTGAGGATTACGGTCCTGTTGAAACAGTCAATAAAACCCTTGTTGGTGGTCAGCCAGTCCATCCCTAGGATGACATCCAGTCCTTTGTTTTCCAGTACAATAAGATTGGCGTGAAACTCCAATCCTTCGAACTCAATGACCACATCCTGACAGTAATTCTGAGTACTTGCTGAATCCCAGGGGACTTGATGATCATGGATTTCTCCAAAGGAAGCATCGAAAAATTATTTTGCAAAGCAAAACTTTTCGAAATGAAAGAGTGAGAAGCTCCAGAATCAAACAAAACCATTGCAGGTATTGTGTTGATAGGAAACGTACCGAGTACGATATCCGGAGCATTTTGTGCCTCCTCTTCGGTTACGTGGTTCAGATGACCCTTCCTGTGGTTGTTGCTGGGATTGAAATTGTTTCGCTTGGGCGCTGAATTATTGCCGCCGTTGTTTGGCTTTGGGGTTGAGTTTCTAGGCTTGGGACACTGTTTGGCATAGTGTCCTTCCTCTCCACAGGCGTAACAGGTAACGCCGGGGTGATATGTCAACTCCTTGTCCCTTGCATGAAAATTCTTGATTGGGCGTGAGACGTTGGATGAGGATTTGTGCATCCCACCCTTTTGAAAATCTGTCCTGCTTCCGTGATTGCGAGCATGATTGGTCTGGTCCCTTTTTCGCTTACGGATATCTTCCAGACTGCGTCTCTCATTTTCCAGAGTAATCGCTTTGTCCACCAGAGTTTTAAAATCTGGAAAAGTGTGCACGACTAGTTGGCATTTAAGCGCGGGCGCCAGACCGTCAAGGAATTTCTCCATCTTCTTACTTTCAGTCATACGCTCCTCATTGGCGTAGCGAGACAATAGAGTAAATTGACCGTTGTAATCTGACACTGTCATGTTCCTTTGTTTGAGGTCATCAAACTCTCTCTTCTTGATTTTCATAATGCTCTTAGGAATGTGTGCACCACAGAAACCTTCCTTGAAATCATCCCAGGTTATGTCATTTTCGTTGGGATGCATGTGCAGAAAATTCTCCCACCACAATGCGGCTGCTCCTGTGAGATAGTGCGGAGCATACAATACCTTTTCGGGGTCTGAACATTTTGCAATAATTAATTTCCTCTCCATATCTCGAAGCCAGTCCTCGGCTTCAAGAGGCTTGTCAGTATGAGAAAATGTTTGGGGACGTGTCTTTTGTAGCTCAGATAACTTGGAATGCTGCTGATACTGTCCATGGTGATTTCCCATATTGATGACTTGGTTCATCATTTCACGATGTTGTTGCTGACTCTGTTCATAAAGGAGGCACATTTGGGAAAGTGCCGTTTCACTGCCCTGTTGACTCGACTGCCCTTGTGTGAAATTGTTGCCTGGTTGAGTGTCATAATTTTCCTCTGGCGGAGTAGGCATGGAGCGAGTCCAAGGGCGAGACATTTTTCACTCTGGGGATATATTTTGTAAAACTCATAAGAAAAGTGAAGATGGTCGCCAAAAACAACTCCGAAAATGCACAAGGATGGCAAATAATTTAAATGACCAAGATCACTTAAGAAAACAAATTGATTTGCGCACGGAGAAGGACTGTTCATTACATATCTTACACGCGGGCGATAATTATACAGTACATCACTCAGGATATGCGTACATAATCCTGACATGTTATTTAGGCTAGTGCACTTCTCCAGTTCTACATGATGCGCAAACAAGCTACTTCTCACGACCTATGTACATATAAACATATCTTACAAAGCGGTACATCGCATGACGGGAAAACGCACTCAGCCGGAAATGTTGACGATCTCCTTGGCCCTGCCAAGGGTGAGGCGCAGTGAGGCTGGGGACTCGACCTCCTCCTCACTAATAGGCTCTAGACGTGAAGAGCTGCGTCGGGTAGATGGAGCGGGTGCCAGGGGCGGAGCAACACGAATAGGAGTGGGCACAACGGGGGGTGCAGTGCACGCTGGAGTGGGCGCAAAGGCCTGGTTGAACCCTTCGGTGGTAGGTAGGCGACGAGTAGGTGCATAAGATGCTGAGGACGAGACAAAAGTCAGTGGCGGTGCGGTGAGCAGAAGCCCCCTCCTGTTGGCGGCACGGCCATGGACTGAGTCCATGCGGGCAGCCACGAAGTCGTCCACCAGGTTGTCAAAGGCTGCCTCCAGAGCCCGGAGATACTCAATAAGCATCTCAAAAGCCTCGTCTCGTTCTCCTCTGGGGCAGGAGAATGCGTAGTGACAGGTGTAGGGCACATGGCATGGGAGATAGCGGTAGCGACGAGTCTTCATCGCGGGAAGGACATCCCTGAGGCGAGCTATCGCCTCACGGGCTGCCATCTGCATAGCATGCCTCTCCGTAGGCATGGCTCTTCCCACGAACAGGAAGCGGCGTAACTCACCACGCCCTCCTTTGAACTGCACCGTGGCCTGGTGCATGGTCAGACTGTCGTTGACTTTGTGCTGGCGGAGTGTGAAGACTGGGCGCACGGATGGCCCCATCGCGACCTGAACGATGAAGGAGAGAAGCTTGACGAACCCATCGGGTACGTTGGCGAAGATCTGAGACTCGCAGCTGTTGTCGGCCATCTACAAAAGTAGGCAAAAATGTTGAATGGTCAGATCATAAATTTATGCTGACTGTCAGAAAATGACTACAATTGCAAGAAAAATAAATCGGCTCTATCATGCTAATAACCGATTAGCGATCACACCTAGTGGATTCCTACAGTCAGCCTGGCTCTGATACCAAACTTGTCACGACCGGTTTTCCAATAAAAATAATTATTGAAAAACCAATCTTTTGAGTCCAGCATGAGAGAAATCATCCTCACTGGTAGACAAGTTCTTGATACAATAAGCCAGTAGCATAGAATATATTACAGGGTTGAGCTAGGGTTGCTCAACAAATTATTACAAGCGCGCCAATAATGGCGGGTTTAACTCAATGGTGTGGTGGCATACTACTGACTCGAGGATAAAGTGATGGTGGAATAACACCGTGGGGAGCTTCGCACAGGGGGTACTTTGTTTGGGCCGGCCCACGAAGGAGCAGCTACTGACGTAAAATACAACGCAAAAATGTGAGGGCGACTGGAGAATCGAACTCGAGACCTCCCGTTTAATACCCGCGTGCGGTAGCCATTGCACCACTAAACGTTCTTTGCCAACACTAAGCAGCAAATACTATAAGAACATAATCCACGACAGATCTAAACTTTTATAGAAGTTCGAACGCAGTTCATTCTTTTTTTGCAGGAAAAACGCAGTTCGTTTTCAAAACATGTATGTTTTTTTGAACGCAGACAATTCCAAAAATAGCGAATAATTTTTTTAAAATGTTGAACATTTTTTTACCTTTGATTTTTTTTTGAAAAGCAGCAAAGTTTTTTTTAATGTTGAACAAATTTTGCAAAACAAGAACATTTCATAAAATTTTAAACGAAAAATAGAAAAAGCGAACAATTTTTGAAACTTGGAACAAAATTTGAAGAAAGCGAACATATTTTTGGATCTGTGAACAATTTTTGCGAAAGGGAACATTTTTTGTAACTCTGAACAAAATTTGGCAATGTGAACATTATTTCGAATTGTGAACATTTTTTGAAAATGCGAACAAGATTGGAAACTCGAACATTTTTTGAATTAATTTTAAAAATATTTCAAATGTGAACAAAATTTTGAAAATCAGAACAAACAAACAAAGAAAGCATGAAAATTTTCGAAATTCTGAACAAAATTTTGTAATGTGAACACTATTTCAGAAATATGAACAATTTTTGACAAAAAGAACATTTTCGAAAATTCTGAACCATATTTGAACTTTTCGAAAAGCTTACAAAGAAAAAGTAAAAAATATTGAAAAAGAAAAACAAAGAAAACAAGAAAGAACAGAATAAGACTGAAGAAAAAACAGTACAAGGAACATATGGGTTTTTCGTCGCTCTTAGTTTCTTTAAGTTTCTTACAGATCCACGAGCCGGTCGCGGTGGCTAGCGAGTGTGTATCGCTACTGGAGGTCGTAGGTTCGATCCCTAGCGCCATTATTTTTTTGCGGTTCATCTCGCGAGGCGAAACCACTGAAATGGGCCGGCCCAGGGTGAGCTGCGCCCTGTGCGAAGCGGCGACTACTTGCCGCATTAAGCGGCGAATAGGGAATTCCGTTAGGAGGTCCACTGCAGGCAATTCCCAAATGACGCCTTCAGCGCCAGTTTACAGTCATTTTGCAATCGGGCGCATCCCCCCTTTTCACTTTGTGCTGGCCCATTTTTCCAGTTTTTTCTATTTAAATGTTCAAGAAAGGTACAACGCCGGAGTTTGAACTTGCAACCAGTTCCTTCGGCGCCAACGACAGTAACTACTAGGCCATCGAAAGACTAGTGCTTTCTAACTTTTTTTTTAGTTTTATTTCTTTCTTCAATCGCGGGAAGACATCGGTTTTGGGAAGCTTTCAAAACCTTCCCAAACCTGTTTTTTCCCGGTTCGCTGGTCAGTTTCTAGGGCGGTTTTACTTGGGTTTTCTTTCTTTTATTTTTTATTTTCTTCTTTTTAAAATGCGTGATGTTTTTAAAAATCGATGATATTGTTTATTTTGTGATTTTTTGAAAAACCAATGACTTTTTGAGAATTTATGAACTTTTTCAAAATGGATGAAAGTTTTTACAAATTTTTGAATTTTTTTAAAAAGAGAAAATTTTTTTCAAATTTGATAAACATTTTTCAAAATTTATGATCTTTTTTCAAATGCGATGAACTGTTTGCAAATTCGATGAACTTTTTCAAATTGCACGAACTTCTTTTCAAAGTCGATAATTTTAAAAAAATCCATGATTTTTTTTTCAAATTTGGTAAACTTTGTTTCAAAATCCATGAACACATTTGAATTTGCAAACAATTTTTTTTCCTAAGTCAACGGTTGCAATCGATGGAATAAACTAGGAATGATCGAGTGCTCGCCTATATGCGCCGGCCGACAAGCGAGAGTGTAGGTTGGGGACTGCAGCTGAAACGCGAATTAGGAGCTCCCCAACCTACAAGCGCCATCTACCATCAGAAATTCGGGGATTTGATTCGGCTTGCTCAAACGAGAGAGAACAATAACAGGCCGCTTGGTGCAATTTGACAAACTGGGTAATGTTGAAAAAGAAGAAGTACCAATAGCTAGGTAGATCAAACATTTACCTTGCTCGGTCTTTGAAGCCCGTGACAGTTAATCGACGCCGGCTTCTGCTAAAAAAATGTTCACCGTGAGCTAATAGAAAGAACTTTCGCATGAACACAAATTTCCGTGTGACTTACTTTTTTGAACACGGTACAGATGCAGACGTTTATACATACGACATACATTTATCTTATGATCGCACACATGTACATCCTACCTCTATAAGCACCTCCGACAAACTGAGCCGACACATTATCTTAAAATTGACGAAGTCACCACAGATACCTTCATAGTCGACGGGAATAAGTCACCACTGAACGCACACCATCGGAAGGCCTGAAATAAGTTCATTAAATGCGAGTATCAATGTTAAGTCTAGAAATTGAACTTCGATGGACTGGGGATACTACTATCCTCCTAACCATCCAACCACAAGTTGAGTTGAAAAACGTGACTAGAAAATGATGCAAAATTTACCGTAAAATTAAAGAAAAGAAACATGACCCTTTTTTGAAAAAAAAAGTGAGCAAAGTATACTACCCGACCTGTATACTGAAAGTAGTGAGACTTTGCGGTGACATCTTTTTTTAACATAGTACAAACATAAGCACTCATATACACGCGCATACACTCATCTCTATGAACGCACACGCGCACACTCTATTCCGATGAGCATCTCTAAAAGACTGAGCCGGCATATTATCTTGAAATTTACGAAGTCGCCGTAGGCATCTCGTCGTCGACGCGAACGTCTTCTTCCATTAAATACACATCGTCGAAAATCTTGAAATAAATGCGAGCATCAGGATTTAAACCTTAATAGGCTGACCACAGATTGGTTCACCTTTGCGCTAACATCTACCGGCGTGCTCATAGAATTGTTGGCCCGTATTCAGCACAAACGGGAAGATTCACCGCGTCGTCTACACAGTTCCTTCTGGCATCAGATCTCAGAACTTTTGCTCAAAAAGAAATCAGATATTAGAACTTACTACGACATACGCGCATCTTGCTTCTAGCCGTTCAGCCAAAAGTGTGCACTGCACATCACACTGGAGTGCAAATTAAAGAAGCCGAAAGGCATTTACGGCTTCCCGTGTCCGTGTTGGAGAACAGAAAGTCTGACCTTGTGTCCGGAACAGATCACCGGGGTCGCCGTCACGTCACCGGCCGGTCGGGCGCGTGCATGCATCGCCGCGCCGACAGGGAAACGAGGAAAGACACGGAGATCTCCATCGAGATAGCCATGGCCCGCGTGTTCGACGCTCCGAGAGCATTGCGCAGGTACGTGCATGCATCTCATGTTGCAACTCAGTGTTGTGGAGGGGGCGGTTGTCCGAGCTTGCGGCCCCCCGGGGATGCAGCGCCGGCCCATGAGCTCCACGAAAACGGGAGGAAACAAAATATTGGCACCTTCTTCCGACAGGAAGATCGGCCCTGCACCTGCATGGCTGCACCTCAGCTTGTCCCTCTGCACCAACGATTCGTAACATCTCTACTGTACCTGCTACGTGCCAGGACGATCGGTCATGTCTGGTTCATAATCGTCGGTATTACTTTCCTAGGATCTTCTCCTACTGCTGAGGTGGATTATTTGGACCCAAGGTCCATCTACCATACATGTATACTTGCAAACTTTACTTTAAAATGCACTCCCTCCGTATCAAAATAGAATACGCTTCTTGATACTATGATAATGTTAAAAAACATCTTATATTTTGATACAAGGGGGATATTAATGAAATAATAGTAAAATGATCTATTCTACCATTGTGACATGTGAACTGCTACAAATTTTAGAGGTTCTTTTGCAAGGTTCAAAAAACATAAAAATAGGAAAAACATAGGATTGCAATGTCATGTTCATCTTTTTAAGAGGTTTTAGTGGATGTTAAAATCTCTAAAATATATTGCAAAGAAAACATTTTGGGGAAAATTCTTACATATTTCAATCCTTGAAAAATCCTAGAATCCAAAGGCCCTTGTAGTCTACTCATCATCCAATATGCAATCCAAAAAATTGTTCAATTCTAAGAGAATCTTTACTGGCATGAGCTGTAGGTTACCCTCGCAAAAAAAAAGGCATGTGCTGTAGGTTACATAATTCAATAAGAGTACAGTACTATGAGCAACTCTAGCAGACCCCGTATCCCGCTCCGACCTACAAAATAACCGCCAAAATGCTGGTCGGGGCGAAAAAACCTGCCCGATCAGACCCTGCATCCCGCCCCGGCCCGTAAATATTTTTGCGGGGCGCGGCAAAATCCCGGCCCCAACCCGTTTATTCGCGGGTTTCCCCCTTGCCGGTGCGGTGCCCTGCATATAAGCGGAAGCGATTGGTGGTGGACATTTCAGCCCGCGCTTTCCCCACCAACCACCTCTCCTCTCCCCCTCTCGACTCGCCGCCTGGCCGCCGCCCAAGATTCTGTCGAAAGCAACCGGCAGGAGCATGCCAAAAGGCCGCCACACGCACTAGGCCTCCCCTCTCTTCCTCCCTGCATCGGCGGGCCGCCGGATTTGCGGATCAGCGGCACTTCATCGCGGGCCACCGGATTTGGCTTTTCCGGCCGCTGATTTTGTTGCGCCAAGTGATGGAGTGGTCGGGGAGCCTCTCCCGCAGCCCCGGCAAGGACGCATCGCAGCATGCAGGTACGGGTTTGTCCGCCCGCCGTCGCCGACGGTTTGCGGGCATGGATTCGTCCGGCCGTCCACCGGGCTCGACGCTCGCCCAGCGTCTCTGTGGCTTGCCGATGTCGCTCATACAATGCGACGACTGCACGCGGACAGTGATGCGACTAACTTCGGACACGCCGAAGCACCCCGGATGGGTGTTCTTCAAATGCGAAAATGACGGGGTACATGCACTTGCGGTAGCTCATTTGATAGCTCATTCTCTAGTTCAATTGCGGTAGCTCATTTCGAACTTGCTTATTCTTTTGTGTAGGACGATGAATGCTCATTTTGGTTTTGGGAAGGCCAATACATTGATTTATGGATAGAAAGAAACTTAATAGATGTTGGTGCACTCCTTAGTAGAATCAAAGACAATGATGCGACTGCATGTGCAACTAGAGGGGAAGCAACGTCTGCTAATTTTTTTGTGGAAACGTATACTTCTTTCGAACCAAAGATGAAGAAAGAAGAATGCAAAATCAAGAATCCGCAGATAAACAATGAATGCATGGAGAAGATATTAGTCCAACTTGTGGGAGCAGTTATGGAAGTTGGAAATCTTTTGAAATGCATACTTGTGATTCTTGTTTCTTTTGTCTTGCTATTCTAGCAAAGATTTGGTGATGTTTTTTGTATCCAATGTTGTTGAAAAAGCAAAGAAATGCATTATGCTACATTAAATTAAGGTGCAAATTTAAGTTTTCCGGGTGGAAGGAGTTACGCCAGATCAGACGCCGTAAAGCCGACCCGTAAAAAAAACATATTCCAAGAATATTCTTTTTTACGGATCCATTACGCGGGGTCTGTAACTGTGGCCGTCCGCGCCGATTCTCAAAGACGTTTTTCCACGAACTGCAAATACGTTTTCCATGCTAGAAAAATGCGGGGTTTGCTAGAGTTGCTCTAACAGCAGATAGAGGGAAAATATAGAGTAGTACACTATCAGCATTTTATATTAGTACTATAAAAAGTGAAGGCGGTAACAGTCCTTTGACTTACAGACCAAGCAACCTGTTTCAATCGTGTGCAAAAGCATACGACCATGCAGTGTACCCATACGGAGACCACATGCCCGCAGTCAAAGTGATGGTACGCAGATGTGCAACGGCTGTCGCAAACTCTGAGTTTCAGTAGTAAATGACAAATGAAGCAGAAAAACGCGTCCATCAAAGTGGAAGGTGAATCTTTGTGCTTCTCATAGATAAGAGTTAAAAACATTGGGAGTTCTACGACTTACGCAGAATGTGATATTTTAGTTCTAGAACTTAGGGCAACTCTAGCCGCGCTTCAGGAAGGCCTCCCTACGCGTTTTTTTTGCGCCGGCGCTGAAAAATCGGCTCAGTCGCGTCCCAGGAGCCCGATTTTCGCCGGCCTGGGCCGAAAACAGCGTCGGTGGACCCAGGCCAAACCCGGTGCGCTGGGGAGCGCCCGGGGGCGCCGGGCGAACTTTTTTGGCGCGAAAAAGCCGCGGGCCCGCCGCGTCAGCGACACGGCTCTCTTCTCGCCCCTTCGTCGTCCTCATCGCCTCGTTTCCCACGGAGAATCAATGCCAAAGCTGCCGCGCTGCCGCGCCGGTCAGCCTGCGCCATTGATGCCTCACGGGCGGCGCAGTGAAGGCCGGACGACGCGCGTCCCTCGCCCTCCCTCGCCCGCCACGCGTAACATGGCGGCCACGCGTACGGGCGGCGTCTCGGCCTATATAAGACGCGCACCAGCGTGCTCGGCGACCACACTCTCTCGCCGTCGTCGTTCCTCCCTCTCTTCTCTTTCGCCGCCGTTTCTCCCTCTCCTCTCTCTCGCCGTCTCCACCTATGGCCGAGCGCTTCCCTGGTGACGGCGCGGCGGCGAACGGCTTCGGCCGCCGCCATCTCCACGAAGACGAGGCTCGCCTCCTTTACGAGGCCGGGTACCCGGTCCCGCCGGACATGCGGGTGCCCGGCGCGTGGAGGATCAGCGCCGGCGGCGTGCCGGTGCCACCACCACCCACCGGGGCGGCGCGGCGTGTGGAGATCGCACGCATCCGCGCGTCCCTACCGCGGTCGGCGAGGAAGGGGCCACGGTACATCCCCGACGGCCCGCTCTGGGAGTCCTACTTCTGCCACCGTCATGCCGAGCAGCTCGAGGCCACCAACGGCGTCGAGCCCTCCGGCAGGCTAAACTCCAACGGCCGGCGCCGGTGGTGGGGCGTGCCTGGGCGCACGTTGGAGGCCGTCCTTGAGTACATCGAGGGCGGCAACACGCCGCCCCTCGAGTACCCCGATCCCCCGTCCTTCTCACGCCGCCGGGGAAGTTCCTGGACCCCGAGGCGCATGGAGACCGGAGGGTCCTCCTCGTCGTCCGGCGGCTCGCCCTGCCTCCGCCCCGTCAAGCCGGAGCCCCAGGACACGCCGGTCAGTGCCCGCACGCGCAGCTCCGGCGTCCGCATCGGCGGCGCCAACGCCTCCCCACCCACCGGCCGCTTCGTCTTCGTCAAGCCCAAGCCGGAGCGCGGCCTCCCCGCGGAGTACGAGGAGATAGCCCGGCGCGGCATCTCCGACGAGGACGCCCTGCGCTGGGCGCGGGACGACTACCTCCGCGACGAGATGGTCCGGCAGCGCCGGGCCCTGGAGGAGATCGCCGCCCGCAAGCGTGGGCGCGAGGACGAGCACGGCGTCGTGGTCCTCGACAGCGACAACGACGACGACGCCCCCCGACCGTCCAACCCGCCGCGCCAACCGGGGAAGGGATGCAGCAGGGGCGACGGAGGCGCATGCGGGGGCGGCGACGACGACGACGACGGCGACGGCGACTACACTCGGTTCTACCGCCTCCTCGGCATGTAAACCGCGTGGGCGGGCGGCGAGGCGGGCGGCGAGGGGACGGCGGGGGTAGCTCGCCGAAGTTTTTTTTTCTTTTTTGTAAAATATGTTTAAGTTTGAACGAACTCGCCGATGTTTGCTTAAATTTCAGTCGTGTTTGCGCCGTATTTGATTTTTTTTAAACGTGGGGCGCCGCGACTGGGGGGCATCACGCCCCCAGTGCGCGGTTTAGCGTCGGCACGCCCCCAGGGGGCGATTTTTAGGCGTCCTGGGGGCCGAACGGCTGGAGATGCCCTTACACTTTGACCCTATCCAGTTCCGAACTTGCATCAAATGTGCAAATTTGGTCACAGAGCGACAAGTGGACGCCTAGGTACCGACCCAGTCAGCACGCGGCATTTTGCAAAGAGGCCCCTGCCTTTGGTTTGAATCTACCCACAGGACACCAAAACACCTGAATTAATTTGGTAGGAGAGCACGGTCTACCACCCCCCCCCCGATCCAGACAAACCCGCACTCACTCCCTCTCTGTTTCTTGCTCGGCTCTCTCCTCAAACCTGCAGCTCGTCGCCGCCGTCCAGCAAGCCGCCGCCGCCAAGCAAGCAAGCGGCCATGGTTTTGTGCTGGAATGTAGCACACCACCTAGGCAGGTAGCTCAGCTTCAGGAGCAAACATTGACATTGGAAGTATGACACAGAAGAGAGTGAAAGAATAGAAGGGTAGAATCAGTTTTGGGAGCAGAAAGAAAAGGAATATCAGGTTGAATTTCTTCCAGAACCCAATCTGCAGCAAAGATAGGTGATGTGTCATTCAGTGGTACATAAATATATGTGGCTAAAATTTGAAAACTAAGGGTGCTCATCAGGTGTAAGAAACTAAGAATGCTGATCAAAACGAATTCACGCATTTGTACAAACGACACATGACCAGTTTATTTCCGGACTAATAGAGTTTGCCCCAAATTTGATAGTATTGTTACTTTTTACCAATTAAACTTCATTGAAATTTGCAAAAGAGGAGGCAATGCATAAACGATGACCCTTGGTAAGAATGGAATTTATCAAAGCGAGCAAGTCAAAATGTAAAGCTAATTATATGATCAAAATAGAACCATTAATCAATAGGCGAGTCAAAATGACTTTCATTGACCGAACTTCAAGCAGAACAAAATGTATATAACTCTATAATTTAGTCATGGAAACTTGCAAACATACATCCTACTTGTGCTTCCTGGGAAATCATCAACCCTGTAAATATTCATCCTACCGATGTGACTTGTCATATTAATCAAACTATACTTAATTATCCAACCGAGTGCAACTAAAATATTGTCAACCGCAAGAAAAGGCCAAACCTAAACCAAGTATACTTACATTAGAACTAAAATTTGAAGGGTGTGCTCTATATAATGCAGTTAAACTCATATTTTTTTCCCGAAAAGAAAACTCATCTTTCAAAATATGCCTACTGTCGGTGTCAAAACCGGCGGATCTCGGGTAGGGGGTCCCAAACTGTGCGTCTAAGGCGGATGGTAACAGGAGGTAGGGGACACGATGTTTTAACCAGGTTCGGGCCCTCTTGATGGAGGTAAAACCCTACGTCCTGCTTGATTTATTCTTGATGATATGAGTATTACAAGAGTTGATCTACCACGAGATCGGAGAGGCTAAACCCTAGAAGCTAGCCTATGGTATGATTGTATGTTGTCCTACGGACTAAAACCCTCCGGTTTATATAGACACCAGAGGGGGTTAGGGTTACACAAGGTCGGTTACAAAGGAGGAGATATACATATCCGTATTTCCTAGCTTGCCTTCCACACCAAGTAGAGTCCTATCCGGACACGGGACGAAGTCTTCAATCTGGTATCTTCATAGTCCAACAGTCCGGCCAAAGGATATAGTCCGGCTGTCCGGAGACCCCCTAATCCAGGACTCCCTCAGTAGCCCCTGAACCAGGCTTCAATGACGATGAGTCTGGCGCGCAGTGTTGTCTTCGGCATTATAAGGCGGGTTCCTCCTCCGAATACATCACAGAAGAGTTTGAATACAAGGATTGTGTCTGACCCTGCAAAATAAATTCCACATACCACCGTAGAGAGAATAATATTTCCACAAATCCAATCCACTGACACGTTTTGGCAGCATGGCATTATGCCATGGCCCGGTAATTATTCGAACCGTTTTTCCTTAACCAGCTCCGTACATAACGTGAGGCAGTTTCTTGACACGTCTTGTCAAAGCAGAGATCGTGTTCCCCTTATTACGGGATTCTCATCAATACGGACGTGGGTAACCCAACCGTGCCTAGGAATCCTAGATTTTAGGCAAGTCCCAAACGACCACGAGGAGGACGCTTGATATTCACCCTCTTTATAAAGGGGCAAGGCGTTTACTTTTTCCCTCTCGTGCTCAATCGAATCCTTCCCCTGCCTCGAGTTCTAACACCCAAAGCCCATGTCAGGTGCTTCGGATCTTCAGTCATGTCCGGATCCAGCCTTCAAGGCCGGTGGATGCCTTCCTCCGTCACGGAGGAGGACATCAAGAAGTTGAGGGAAGCCAGATATCTGACCGCTGAAATATCGCATAGGCTGCCCGCCCTAGGGCAGGTCGTCCCTACTCCCGAACCCAACGAGAGCGTTGTGTTCGTCTCCCACTTCCTCCGAGGACTAGGCCTTGCTCTAGATCCCTTCGTTAGGGGTCTTATGTTCTATTACGTGTTGGATTTTCACGATCTGGCCCCGGACTCCCTTCTTCACATCTCATCATTTATCGTCGTTTGTGAGGCCTTCCTCCACATTACCCCTCACTTCGGCTTGTGGCTCAAGACCTTCGATGTGAAGCCGAAGATGGTCGAGGGACAGTATGTAGCGTGTGGGGGCGCTTTAATAAGCAAAATTGCTGATGCTCCATGGCCAAAGGGTTCCTTTCCAGAGGTGTCCGGATTATGGCAACGGGAGTGGTTCTACATCACAGCTCCCCGAAGTGCCAAGTGGGTGGCTGCCCCCACCTTTCGCTCGGGTTCTCCACCACAACTGATGTCATGGATCAGCAAGGGACTGAGCTGGGGTCCAGCCAAGGACGTGCCCATATTGCAGAGCTGCATCCGAGATCTCTTCGAGGGAGATTTTCGTTTGGTTATGGTAATGCAAGTCATGCTGGTTCATCAAGTCCAGCCTTGCAAACGTCGGCCCCTCCGTCTATGGGAATTCAACCTAGAAGGTGTTGGGGAACGTAGTAATTTCAAAAAAATTCCTACGCACACGCAAGATCATGGTGATGCATAGCAACGAGGGGGAGAGTCTGATCTACGTACCCTTGTAGATCGCAACGGAAGCGTTGACACAACGTAGAGGAAGTAGTCGTACGTCTTCTTCCCGATCCGACCGATCCAAGCACCGTTACTCCGGCGCCTCCGAGTTCTTAGCACACGTTCAGCTCGATGACGATCCCGGGACTCCGATCCAGCAAAGCTTCGGGGAGGAGTTCCGTCAGCACAACGGCGTGGTGACGATCTTGATGTACTACCGACGTAGGGCTTCGCCTAAGCACTACAACGATATGATCGAGGTGGAATTTGGTGGCAGGGGGCACCGCACACGGCTAAGGAACGATCTCAAGGATCAACTTGTGTGTTTAGAGGTGCCCCTTGCCCCCGTATATAAAGGTTGAGAGGGGGAGGGCTGGCCGGCCAAGCTAGGGAGGCGCAGGAGGAGTCCTACTCCTACCGGGAGTAGGACTCCCCCCCAATCCTATTCCTAATAGGACTCCCAAGTGGAAAGAGAGGGAGAGAGGTGGCCGGCCACCTCTCCTAGTCCTAATAGGACTAGGGGAGAGGGGTGGCACGCAGCCCACCTTGGGCTGCCCCTTTCACCTTTCCACTAAGGCCCAATAAGGCCCATTTGGTTCCCGGGGGGTTCCGGTAACCTCCCGGTACTCCGGTAAAATTCCCGATTTCACCCGGAACACTTCCGATGTCCAAACATAGGCTTCCAATATATCAATCTTTATGTCTCGACCATTTCGAGACTCCTCGTCATGTCCGTGATCACATCCGGGACTCCGAACAACCTTCGGTACATCAAAATGCATAAACTCATAATAACTGTCATCGTAACGTTAAGCGTGCGGACCCTACGGTTCGAGAACAATGTAGACATGACCGAGACACGTCTCCGGTCAATAACCAATAGCGGGACCTGGATGCCCATATTGGCTCCTACATATTCTACGAAGATCTTTATCGGTCAGACCGCATAACAACATACGTTGTTCCCTTTGTCATCGGTATGTTACTTGCCCGAGATTCGATCGTCGGTATCCAATACCTAGTTCAATCTCGTTACCGGCAAGTCTCTTTACTCGTTCCGCAATACATCATCCCGCAACTAACTCATTAGTTGCAATGCTTGCAAGGCTTGTATAATGTGTATTACCGAGAGGGCCCAGAGATACCTCTCCGACAATCGGAGTGACAAATTCTAATCTCGAAATACGCCAACCCAACATCTTCCATTGGAGACACCTGTAGTACTCCTTTATAATCACCCAGTTACGTTGTGACGTTTGGTAGCACCCAAAGTGTTCCTCCGGCAAATGGGAGTTGCATAATCTCATAGTCATAGGAACATGTATAAGTCATGAAGAAAGCAATAGCAACATACTAAACGATCGTGTGCTAAGCTAATGAAATGGGTCATGTCAATCAGATCATTCAACTAATGATGTGACCTCGTTAATCAAATAACAACACATTGTTCATGGTTAGGAAACTTAACCATCTTTGATTAACGAGCTAGTCTAGTAGAGGCATACTAGCGACACTCTGTTTGTCTATGTATTCACACATGTATTATGTTTCCGGTTAATACAATTCTAGCATGAATAATAAACATTTATCGTGATATAAGGAAATAAATAATAACTTTATTATTGCCTCTAGGGCATATTTCTTTCAGTCTCCCACTTGCACTAGAGTCAATAATCTAGATTACACAGTAATGATTCTAACACCCATGGAGCTTTGGTGCTGATCATGTTTTGCTCGTGGAAGAGGCTTAGTCAACGGGTCTGCAACATTCAGATCCGTATGTATCTTGCAAATCTCTATGTCTCCCTCCTGGACTAGATCCCGGATGGAATTGAAGCGTCTCTTGATGTGTTTGGTTCTTTTGTGAAATCTGGATTCCTTTGCCAAAGCAATTGCACCAGTATTGTCACAAAAGATTTTCATTGGACCCGATGCACTAGGTATGACACCTAGATCGGATATGAACTCCTTCATCCAGACTCCTTCGTTCGCTGCTTCCGAAGCAGCTATGTACTCCGCTTCACATGTAGATCCCGCTACGACGCTTTGTTTAGAACTGCACCAACTGACAGCTCCACCGTTTAAAGTAAACACGTATCCGGTTTGCGATTTAGAATCGTCCGGATCAGTGTCAAAGCTTGCATCAACATAACCTCTTACGGTGAGCTCTTTGTCACCTCCATATACGAGAAACATATCCTTAGTCCTTTTCAGGTATTTCAGGATGTTCTTGACCGCTGTCCAGTGATCCACTCCTGGATTACTTTGGTACCTCCCTGCTAAACTTATAGCAAGGCACACATCAGGTCTGCTGCACAGCATTGCATACATGATAGAGCCTGTGGCTGAAGCATAGGGAACATCTTTCATTTTCTCTCTATCTTCTGCAGTGGTCGGACATTGAGTCTGACTCATCTTCACACCTTGTAACACAGGCAAGAACCCTTTCTTTGCTTGATCCATTTTGAACTTCTTCAAAATCTTGTCAAGGTATGTGCTTTGTGAAAGTCCAATTAAGCGTCTTGATCTATCTCTATAGATCTTAATGCCCAATATGTAAGCAGCTTCGCCGAGGTCTTTCATAGAAAAACTCTTATTCAAGTATCCCTTTATGCTATCCAGAAATTCTATATCATTTCCAATCAGCAATATGTCATCCACATATAATATCAGAAATGCTACAGAGCTCCCACTCACTTTCTTGTAAATACAGGCTTCTCCAAAAGTCTGTATAAAGCCAAATGCTTTGATCACACTATCAAAGCGTTTATTCCAACTCCGAGATGCTTGCACCAGTCCATCAATGGATCGCTGGAGTTTGCACACTTTGTTAGCTCCCTTTGGATCGACAAAACCTTCCGGTTGCATCATATACAACTCTTCTTCCAGAAATCCATTCAGGAATACAGTTTTGACATCCATCTGCCAAATTTCATAATCATAAAATGCGGCAATTGCTAACATGATTCTGACAGACTTAAGCATCGCTACGGGTGAGAAGGTCTCATCGTAGTCAACCCCTTGAACTTGTCGAAAACCTTTTGCAACAAGTCGAGCTTTATAGATAGTAACATTACCGTCGGCGTCAGTCTTTTTCTTGAAGATCCATTTATTCTCAATTGCTTGCCGATCATCGGGCAAGTCAACCAAAGTCCATACTTTGTTCTCATACATGGATCCCATCTCAGATTTCATGGCCTCAAGCCACTTTGCGGAATCTGGGCTCACCATCGCTTCTTCGTAGTTCGTAGGTTCATCATGATCTAGTAGCATGACTTCCAGAACTGGATTACCGTACCACTCTGGCGCGGATCTTGCTCTGGTTGATCTACGAGGTTCAGTAGTATCTTGTTCTGAAGTTTCATGATCATTATCATCAACTTCCTCACTTATTGGTGTAGGTGTCGCAGAAATAGTTTTCTGTGATGTACTACTTTCTAATAAGGGAGAGGGTACAGTTACCTCGTCAAGTTCTACTTTCCTCCCACTCACTTCTTTCGAGAGAAACTCCTTCTCAAGAAAGTTTCCGAATTTAGCAACAAAAGTCTTGCCTTCGGATCTGTGATAGAACGTGTATCCAATAGTTTCCTTTGGATATCCTATGAAGACACATTTCTCCGATTTGGGTTCGAGCTTATCAGGTTGAAGCTTTTTCACATAAGCATCGCAACCCCAAACTTTAAGAAACGACAACTTTGGTTTCTTGCCAAACCACAGTTCATAAGGCGTCGTCTCAATGGATTTTGATGGTGCCCTATTTAACGTGAATACGGCCGTCTCTAAAGCGTATCCCCAAAATGATAGCGGTAAATCAGTAAGAGTCATCATAGATCGTACCATGTCTAGTAAAGTACGATTACGACGTTCGGACACACCATCACGCTGTGGTGTTCCGGGTGGCGTGAGTTGCGAAACTATTCTACAATTTTTCAAATGTATACCAAACTCGTAACTCAAATATTCTCCTCCACGATCAGATCGTAGAAACTTTATTTTCTTGTTACGATGATTTTCAACTTCACTCTGAAATTCCTTGAACTTTTCAAATGTTTCAGACTTGTGTTTCATTAAGTAGATATACCCATATCTGCTTAAATCATCTATGAAGGTGAGAAAATAACGATATCCGCCACGAGCCTCAACATTCATCGGACCACATACATCGGTATGTATGATTTCCAATAAATCTGTTGCTCTCTCCATAGTTCCGGAGAACGGTGTTTTGGTCATCTTGCCCATGAGGCACGGTTCGCAAGTACCAAGTGATTCATAATCAAGTGGTTCCAAAAGTCCATCAGTATGGAGTTTCTTCATGCGCTTTACACCGATATGACCTAAACGGCAGTGCCACAAATAAGTTGCACTATCATTATCAACTCTGCATCTTTTGGCTTCTACATTATGAATATGTGTATCACTACTATCGAGATTTAACAAGAATAGACCACTCTTCAAGGGTGCATGACCATAAAAGATATTACTCATATAAATAGAACAACCATTATTCTCCGATTTAAATGAATAACCGTCTCGCATTAAACAAGATCCAGATATAATGTTCATGCTCAACGCTGGCACCAAATAACAATTATTTAGGTCTATTATTAATCCCGAAGGTAGATATAGAGGTAGCGTGCCGACCGCGATCACATCGACTTTGGAACCGTTTCCCACGCGCATCGTCACCTCGTCCTTAGCTAATCTTCGCTTAATCCGTAGTCCCTGTTTCGAGTTGCAAATATTAGTAACAGAACCAGTATCAAATACCCAGGTGCTACTGCGAGCATTAGTAAGGTACACATCAATAACATGTATATCACATATACCTTTGTTCACCTTGCCATCCTTCTTATCCGCCAAATACTTGGGGCAGTTCCGCTTCCAGTGACCAGTCTGCTTGTAGTAGAAGCACTCAGTTTCAGGCTTAGGTCCAGACTTGGGTTTCTTCTCCTGAGCAGCAACTTGCTTGCCGTTCTTCTTGAAGTTCCCCTTCTTCTTCCCTTTGCCCTTTTTCTTGAAACTAGCAGTTTTGTTAACCATCAACACTTGATGCTCCTTCTTGATTTCTACCTCAGCAGCTTTCAGCATTGCGAAGAGCTCGGGAATAGTCTTGTTCATCCCTTGCATATTATAGTTCATCACGAAGCTCTTGTAGCTTGGTGGCAGTGATTGGAGAATTCTGTCAATGACGCAATCATCTGGAAGATTAACTCCCATCTGAATCAAGTGATTGTTATACCCAGACATTTTGAGTATATGTTCACTGACAGAACTGTTCTCCTCCATCTTGCAGCTATAGAACTTATTGGAGACTTCATATCTCTCAATCCGGGCATTTGCTTGAAATATTAACTTCAACTCCTGGAACATCTCATATGCTCCATGACGTTCAAAACGTCGTTGAAGTCCCGATTCTAAGCCGTAAAGCATGGCACATTGAACTATCGAGTAGTCATCAGCTTTGCTCTGCCAGACGTTCATAACATCTGGTGTTGCTCCAGCAGCAGGCCTGGCACCCAGCGGTGCTTCCAGGATGTAATTCTTCTGTGCAGCAATGAGGATAATCCTCAAGTTACGGACCCAGTCCGTGTAATTGCTACCATCATCTTTCAACTTTGCTTTCTCAAGGAACGCATTAAAATTCAACGGAACAACAGCACGAGCCATCTATCTACAATCAACATAAACAAGCAAGATACTATCAGGTACTAAGTTCATGATAAATTTAAGTTCAATTAATCATATTACTTAAGAACTCCCACTTAGATAGACATCCCTCTAATCCTCTAAGTGATCACGTGATCCAAATCAACTAAACCATGTCCGATCATCACGTGAGATGGAGTAGTTTCATCGGTGAACATCATTATGTTGATCATATCTACTATATGATTCGCGCTCGACCTTTCGGTCTCCGTGTTCCGAGGCCATATCTGTATATGCTTGGCTCGTCAACTATAACCTGAGTATTCCGCGTGTGCAACTGTTTTGCACCCGTTGTATTTGAACGTAGAGCCTATCACACCCGATCATCACGTGGTGTCTCAGCACGAAGAACTTTCGCAACAGTGCATACTCAGGGAGAACACTTCTTGATAATTTAGTGAGAGATCATCTTATAATGCTACCGTCAATCAAAGCAAGATAAGATGCATAAAAGATAAACATCACATGCAATCAATATAAGTGATATGATATGGCCATCATCATCTTGTGCTTGTGATCTCCATCTCCGAAGCACCGTCATGATCACCATCATCACCGGCGCGACACCTTGATCTCCATTGTAGCATCGTTGTCGTCTCGCCAATCTTATGCTTCCACGACTATCACTACCGCTTAGCAATAAAGTAAAGCATTACATCGCGATTGCATTGCATACAATAAAGCGACAACCATATGGCTCCTGCCAGTTGCCGATAACTTGGTTACAAAACATGATCATCTCATACAATAAAATCAGCATCATGTCTTGACCATATCACATCACAACATGCCCTGCAAAAACAAGTTAGACGTCCTCTACTTTGTTGTTGCAAGTTTTACGTGGCTGCTACGGGCTTAAGCAAGAACTCATCTCACCTACGCATCAAAACCACAACGATAGTTTGTCAAATAGACTCCGTTTTAACCTTCTCAAGGACCGGGCGTAGCCACACTCGGTTCAACTAAAGTTGGAGAGACATTCGCCCGCAAGCTATCTATGTGCAAAGCACGTCGAGGGAACCGGTCTCGCGTAAGCGTACGCGTAAGGTTGGTCCGGGTCGTCTCGTCCAACAATACCGCCGAACCAAAGTATGACATGCTGGTAGGCAGTATGACTTGTATCGCCCACAACTCACTTGTGTTCTACTCGTGCAAATAACATCAAACCATAAAACCTAGGCTCGGATGCCACTGTTGGGGAACGTAGTAATTTCAAAAAATTTCCGACACACACGCAAGATCATGGTGATGCATAGCAACGAGGGGGAAAGTCTGATGTACGTACCCTTGTAGATCGCAACGGAAGCGTTGACACAGCGCAGAGGAAGTAGTCGTACGTCTTCTTCCCGATCCGACCGATCCAAGCACCATTACTCCGGCACCTCCAAGTTCTTAGCACACGTTCAGCTCGATGACGATCCCCGGACTCCGATCCAGCAAAGCTTCAGGGAGGAGTTCCATCAGAACGACGGCGTGGTGACGATCTTGATGTACTACCGACGTAGGGCTTCGCCTAAGCACTACAATGATATGATCGAGGTGGAATTTGGTGGCAGGGGGCACCGCACACGGCTAAGGAACGATCTCAAGGATCAACTTGTGTGTTTAGAGGTGCCCCTTGCCCCCGTATATAAAGGTTGAGAGCGGGAGGGCTGGCCGGCAAAGCTAGGGAGGCGCAGGAGGAGTCCTACTCCTACCGGGAGTAGGACTCCCCCCCCAATCCTATTCCTAATAGGACTCCCAAGTGGAAAGAGAGGGAGAGAGGTGGCCGGCCACCTCTCCTAGTCCTAATAGGACTAGGGGAGAGGGGTGGCGCGCAGCCCACCTTGGGCTGCCCCTTTCACCTTTCCACTAAGGCCCAATAAGGCCCATTTGGTTCCCGGGGGGTTCCGGTAACCTCCCGATACTCCGGTAAAATTCCCGATTTCACCCGGGACACTTCCGATGTCCAAACACAGGCTTCCAATATATCAATATTTATGTCTCGACCATTTCGAGACTCCTCGTCATGTCCGTGATCACATCCGGGACTCCGAACAACCTTCGGTACATCAAAATGCATAAACTCATAATAACTGTCATCGTAACGTTAAGCGTGCGGACCCTACGGTTCGAGAACAATGTAGACATGACCAAGACACGTCTCCGGTCAATAACCAATAGCGGGACCTAGATGCCCATATTGGCTCCTACATATTCTACGAAGATCTTTATCGGTCAGACCGCATAACAACATACGTTGTTCCCTTTGTCATCGGTATGTTACTTGCCCGAGATTCGATCGTCGGTATCCAATACCTAGTTCAATCTCGTTACCGGCAAGTCTCTTTACTCGTTCCGCAATACATCATCCCGCAACTAACTCATTAGTTGCAATGCTTGCAAGGCTTGTATAATGTGTATTATCAAGAGGGCCCAGAGATACCTCTCCGACAATCGGAGTGACAAATTCTAATCTCGAAATACGCCAACCCAACATCTACCATTGGAGACACCTGTAGTACTCCTTTATAATCACCCAGTTATGTTGTGACGTTTGGTAGCACCCAAAGTGTTCCTCCGGCAAACGGGAGTTGCATAATCTCATAGTCATAGGAACATGTATAAGTCATGAAGAAAGCAATAGCAACATACTAAACGATCGTGTGCTAAGCTAATGAAATGGGTCATGTCAATCAGATCATTCAACTAATGATGTGACCTCGTTAATCAAATAACAACACATTGTTCATGGTTAGGAAACTTAACCATCTTTGATTAACGAGCTAGTCTAGTAGAGGCATACTAGTGACACTCTGTTTGTCTATGTATTCACACATGTATTATGTTTCCGGTTAATACAATTCTAGCATGAATAATAAACATTTATCATGATATAAGGAAATAAATAATAACTTTATTATTGCCTCTAGGGCATATTTCCTTCAGAAGGACCGCGCGCCGTTTAGAATTTCCTCGGCCTGACGCATGGGGAGATGTACAAATCGTTCTTCGGACCTCAAATAGAGTGTCCGGACACTACCGAGGACGTGGGCTTGAGCAGCAACCGCACCGCGGCCCAAGTAAGTAATCCCCTGGCCGAACACACTGTCCTTCTTATTTTTCATGACATCATTTTGAAGAATTGCTCTTTGACTAGGACTGGATAACAAAGGCGAAGATGATCCGGTGTTCGGCCCCCCTTCCTGAAGGCTTGGACAATCTGGTGCTGGAAAAGATGCTTGAGCTAGCACCTTGCCTGGTGCCCACAAAGGAAGATGAAGGGGGGAATAAAGAGGGCGAAAGTTGGCCTCCATCGCTACCTATTCCAACCGAGGGAATGAGCGCCTCCATGAAGGAGGATAACCCAGGGGAAGAATCTGACATCCGCTTGCCCCGGGGAAGGAAGAGGACTACCTCCGAAGATCCAGAAACCAAGATTTCCAAGCGGGAGAGGAAATCTCCACCAAAGGGCCCCGCCTCAGAGGGTGCTTTAGCCGTGCAAGGCCTGCGCGGGGATCAGCCCTCTAACGAGCTGTAAGTAATCAAAAAGTACTTGATAGTGAGGATATCCTACCTTACTTCTGAGGAAAATAACCGAAGCATTTATCTTGCAGTTCGGATCTTAGCCCTTCTTAGCCGAGCTTGTCTTCAGGGGATCTTCTTCCGGAGATGATGGAGAGCGAAACGCCTCCCCTGGACTCCCCAGCTCAAGAAGCGGGCGACCTTGAAGTGTCGTCATGGAGAGTTTCTCCTGATCCGGTAAGACCAGAAGGTAATCCTATGGCCACCCGAAGTCCCCCGTATCCGGCTCTTGAAGAGAGCAATCAAAAGAGTCCGGCACCATCTGGTATGCGGTCGGATGTACGGAAGGATCTGCTGGAGAGGGCGGTTATCTCAGAAGAGCACCGCACCTTGACGGGTATGGTGATTGAAAGGATTTCGTCTGCCGAAAGCGGGCTGCATGAAGCCTTTATGAGTCTACTAACGGGTTTTGAGTACGTGGAATGATGTATATTTCTTTGAAAGTACCGCACATTTTTAGATGTGCCCTGTGTAGATACTAGCCCCTGAGACTCTGGTTGTCGCTAAAAACGGCGGCAAATAGAGGATCATAGTCCCAGTCATAACCAGACTGCCTTTACGTGCAGGTGGTGGAGGCGCCGGTGGCTAGCCGGACTGATAGGGTTGGCGAACTAAAGCAACAACTGGATGCGGTCGATGCCGACATCGTGCTTGTTAACAAGCGGCTTGACGAGGCGCAGGGTAGGTGAATTTTCTGGTGAAGTCTCATAGTAAGAGCAGCATGATGCCGGTATCTTTAATATGTTGTGACTGCAGATGGGGCTGCCGCCGTGGAGACCCTTCGGGCGGAGCTTGCCCTGGCCAAGGAGCAAGCGAGGAGTAGTAATGCGGCTGCTTTAAAGGCGGCCGAAGAGTTAAGAGCCAAAAAGGCCGCACATTGCGAGAGCAAAGAGAAAATGGCCGAGATGGCTGTAAAGTTAAAAGACACGGCCGACCGTTGCCAGCTTCTTGAAGAGGAAAACCTGGCGAAGGCGAGGGACCTGGAAAAGGCCGCCACGGCGACCAAAGACACCCGCTCCGCCATGAGAGCGAAGAAGGAGGAGCTGCGTCAAGCCGGGGATATCACGGCTGGGAAACCCTTCCTGCCGCAGAGAAAGTTTGGAGAACCTCAGTATGCCCCTCTGGACCGGCTATGGAGTTCGACGGACGCATATATGGACTTGGCGGCGAGTGCTGTCGATGCGGCCAAGTACTTCCGAGATCAAACAAATCATGAAGTGGACAAGCTATTCTGGTCACAATTTAATGTTCCAGAGCGTCCGCTTCCATTGGTTGATCATCTTGCCGAATAGGCCGAACTGAATAGATTGTTCGGACTCGCCATGAGGTCTGTTTGGATCACCTGTGGCCGGAAAGGCCGAAGCCGAACAACTATTTTAGTTTAGTGCATCAGTTCCTTGGTGCAATGCCGCACATTAATGCGATGAAGAGGTCGGCGTGCATAGAAGGCTCGCGGATGGCCCTTGCCCGTGTTAAAACATACTGGGCGGAGATGGATGCCACCACTGTCGCGGCGTAGGGTTCGGCCATAGGCCGAGTGGCTGCCGAGCACTATTTTGAAGAAGTTTTTGAAGGCGCTCGTTCGATAGAGGCCCAGTGCTCAAAGAATATTATGTTTGAATGACATGTATTCCTATTGTAAAAACAATGTTTTATTAAGTTTATCAAGGTTGTATTTATACTTTTGCCCGAAAGTATTATGATGCCTCATGTGCGGCTGTTTACGTATATATGTATATAACCTGAAAGATTGCAGTCGTCGGCTTCAGCCCCCACGCATATAATGTGGGGGTGTTCGCAGAAGACGCATTTTCACACTTAACCCAACGTTTTGGTCCATTATGGAGGTGACAGCGCAGCGGACGAGGCAACCGGACTATAATGCTTTAACACTTTCACTTAGCCAGAGGAGTTTGACAGTGGGGCTACTATATAGCCCCTGGTGGCTCCGCACTCATCTGAATTCGGGGTGCGTATATGCCTGGCAGGGAAACGGCCCTTCGTTAAGGCGGAGGTATCTCGAAGATTCTGATAGGTCATCGAGTGGTTAACTAGTCTCACGCTATATCATGACAGTCAGTTTTCGGCTTTCTCTACTGAGCTGCTCGTCCGGATGAACCAGGGCACAATCGCAGTAGTTCTCCCAGTACCGCCTTAGCCGATGGAGCGGAACGTATGGCAGCAAAACACAGGAGCCGGGCAAACCCAACATTTGACCAAAGACATGATTCGGAGATGATGCATATAAGGCCTAACTCGCGACGCCGAACACTCTCTAAGGTATTCGGCCTTTATGGTGTAAACCGGGCCTAAACAGTGCCCTTTGTAATAAGCCCCTAGTGTCAAGGTACGTGCATTATTTTGACGTGGCCACATGCCAAGACGCCAGCATCCTTTTCAATTGTACTGAGAATCCGAGGGATGTGTATCAACAAGAGACAGTAAAAAAAGGTTTACGCAGGGTCTTAATCTAAAAAGAATCCTTAGAACAGGTCCCTGCTGCACGTCTGCACCTGTGTCTCCATTGTGCCGTATTCTGGACGGGTGTAGCACGATGATCATCTGTAAAAGAGAGGAACTTTAATTGAAAAGTTGCCGTGCAAAAGGTAAATTATACTAAATAAACAATATATAGTTCAGAATGAGTAAGATTGAGCCGAATTGCCCTGGGGCATATTTATCTAGGGGTGCCACTTTGTTTATCCCCTTTATCACGTGTAGCACGTTTACTGTTTTGACTTCTGGTGGGAATTTCTTCTGTTCCCCAGTGCTTTGCTTGCGAGGCTCGTCCTCGTCTTTGCTTGGTGACTCCTGACCCTTGTGTTCGGCGTTGAGCTTGCCGGACTGCTTGAAGACCCAACATTCTCTGTGGGTATGATTGGCGGGTTTATCGGGGGTGTTATGGATCTGACATGTTTGGTCCAGAATTTTGTTTAGGCTGGACAGTTCGTCTTTGTTTCCTTTGGAGGGCGACTTTTGCTGACCTGGCCGAGAGCTTCTGAATCCGGCGTTTACCGCCGTGCTCTTCGGGCTGTCTTCTTTATTCCGGCGCTTATTTTTGATGCGTCGTGATTTCCCGTTTCCATCCCTGACTTCGGATGTACTTGGGTCGCTGGTGCTGCATCGGGCTAACCAGCTGTCCCCACCTGTGCAAAAGCGGGTCATGAGGCTTGTTAATGCTGCCATTGTTCTCGGCTTTTCTTGGCTGTCTGGCAAGCCATTCGTCGCGAACGCTATGCTTAAAAGCTGCTAAGGCTTCGACGTCCGGATAGTCGACTATTTGGTTCTTTTTAGTAAGAAACCTGTTCCAAAGCTTTCGGGCTGACTCTCCGGGTTGTTGAGTTATATGACTCAAATCATCTGCATCAGGTGGTCGGACATAAGTCCCTTGAAAATTTGCCCGAAAAGCGTCTTCAAGCTCTTTCCAACTTTCAATGGAGTTTTCAGGGAGGCTTTTAAGCCAGTGCCGAGCTGGCCCTTTGAGCTTGAGGGGTAAGTACTTGATGGCGTGGAGATCGTCTCCTCGAGCCATATGGATATGGAGGATGTAGTCCTCAATCTAGACCCCAGGGTCTGTTGTTCCGTCGTACGCCTCTATGTTTATGGGTTTGAATCCCTCTGGAAATTCATGGTCCAGCACCTCGTCGGTGAAACATAGGGGGTGTGCAGCACCCCTGTATTTGGGTGTGTCGTGGTGTTCGGATGTTTGTTGTGTTGCAGTGTATGTTGGAGCGCGCCTGCATGGTCCATAGATGGATCTGGTTGCGCCGTCCTTTTGATGCGAGCCCTTACGTGGATCACGTACTGGTTTATGTGCGGCGCCGTTTGCCGCTTTATGTTGGCTATGAGGTCGTCTATCCGACCGGATGGCCATTTTATTTTTTAATTGCGGAGGATCTAAGGCCTCCTCATCGAATTCGGGTAGCAACTTTCGCTTCGGATTGCTCTTGGTGTGGCGATTACTGCCATACTTCGTTGCAGTGTCGAGTACTTCACTCCATCTGATTTTGAGTGTGTCTTGTGCAGCCCTGAGCCTTTGCTTCTGCTTTTTCAAACTCCTCGCAGTGGCAACCAGCCTTTGATGGGCATTCTGTTGTTCCAGGTGCCTGTCCGGTGTGATGTTGTCCGGACTGTTATCTTCGACGGGGTTGGGTTGTTCGGCTTGATTCTCCTTGTTGCCATGGTTGGGCGATGGTTCACCCTACTCTAACGCTGGGTCTATATGATTGTTGTTTCTACCAAGGCGGGATTTAGAGCGGCGTTTACGCCGCTGCTTTGACTGCTTCTCGAGGGAACAACCCTTCGCTGCGTCCTTCCATTCCTCGTCGTTTTTTTGTTGGGTGTGTCCACCATGTATACATCATATGATGAAGTGGGCGTCCAATGCCCTGTGGGCAGTGGTTCCTGTTCGTCTCCTACATCGTCGTCCATATCGGCGATGTCTTCGGAGTTCAGGTCCAGCATGTCGGTTAAGTTGTCGACAGTGGCTATTAAGTGGGTGGTCGGTGGTCGGTGAGCTTCTTCGTCATCCGCATCCCAATCCTGCCGAACGTAGTTCGGCCAGGATTCTCCTAACAAGGAGAGAGACCTTAATGAGTTCAGTATATCGCCAAGGGCTGAGTGCTGAAAGATATCCGCAGAGGTAAACTCCATGATCGGCGCCGAGCCGGATTCGATAGGCACGGGCGCAGGTGGTTCGGAGTCTGTGGATAATGTCCACAAAGCAGAGTCTAAACAACTGCATTGGACCAGAATGCCATCGATGTTGTTGTTTTCTGTATGCTTCATATGACTCCGGCAATTCACACTGGCACTGAAAGGGAAATTCGTGTAGCACAGTTTGAATGATTAGTAAAGATTTGAGTACCATATAGAAGAGTCATGAACCATAAGAGACATTATTCCAATACCTCAACATTGTTAAGATAGAGAAACTTCCATCCCTTTAGATGTGCTTGAACAGCAATATCCATGTCTTCAACTGTTGTTCTCTTCGTCCATCCTCTAGAGTCCTCGAGCGCCTTAATTCTCCACACTCCCGCGGTTCCGTTGAAACTGAAAAAATTGAGGAATGCCCCATTAACATGTAGTTCCACCTCAAAGTGGAAGCACATATTTATGTTTTGCAACCTAGTTAGCAAGTTCTCATTCTTGTTTACAAAAGACCACCTTGCCTGAACTAGTCCAACATCCGCTTTGCCCTGAAAGTCACACACGCAGCTAGTCAGATGATAGAACTTTCATGGGCTCATCATCATTAGATAATAATGCCCCACAGGAGTGTGTAATTTTCAGCTGTACCTTGAAATGGGGCACAATTAGCTTCACAAAATCTTCTTGTGGTTGGAAATCAGCATCAAAGATAACAACAAACTCATAGTCTTTCACATAGCTGCAGTTCATGGCAGGCTTGAGATTTCCAGCCTTGTAGCCATCACGGATCACCCGTGCCGGTACAATATCCGGACACCCTCCCGTTGCCATTTCTCAACCTCCTCTCTGATAAGAGCAGAAGTCGCAGCATCGTCAGAATCATCGAGCACCTGCACCAAGAAATTTGATCTCGGCCAGTCCAGATTGCAGACAAATTCAATGGATTACTGATACACCTGCAAACACGCATACAAATCAAAGAAATGAGCTAAAATTTGATTCAAAATTCATCATAGTTGCATAGATCAGTCAATATTTTCCCTGATTCAGGATTACCTCAAAACGAATCCTACCTTGCCCCCCTCTAGTCCTCTGCTCGAACAATAAATTAGGAGCGTGAAACATTAGAAAGCATCATTAAACAAACAAAACTATAATGCTATATACCACCACCGTCAATTGACAACAACATCTAAATGAATTGAACTGACAACGGTGTCTAAAATGTGTCTTGGATAGAAAAGGATGTGTAAAACTAGACAAGCATAACCATGCTTTAGAAACACTCGGGCACCCCATCCCCAAAATTGAAACTCTTCAGCCCAAATACTCCATTGCGGAATCGAATCTTCAACCAAACATTTCATGATGACAACACCCAACACTCATCGTGCATGGTAGTACTAGTAGCCATCACGTTAACCAACTACTAGGAGTTTTGGTCAAAAAACAACAGAAGTCGTTCCAGTCCCAGCTTGCAAGCAACACTCCACTCCACTCATGTGCTCACCGTTGCTGTACTGCGGGTAGATTCAAACCAAAGGCAAGGGTTGATAGATCCTATGGATCGTGGTAGGCTAGATCTTTTCGGTAACCTACCTTCCTTGGGTGCGGATGAGCTCGATCCAGAGCCGGCCATGGTGATGTAGGGGCCGGTGATCGCAGAGGGATCAACATGGAGAGGTGGCAGTGGTGCTTCCCCTAAGCACTGCGATTTCCCTAGATTGGAAGGGGATATCGGTGGGGAGTCCGGTGGCGCGGTGAACCTCGTACCGTGCGCCCCGGCCCCCACCTCTTTATATATCGCAGGTCACAGGGGCCCACTAACCATAGAACGGTTGGGCGCCCCCGATCAGGGCGCGAATAGATCAGGGCCCGATGGGCCGTTGAGCCCACTCGATGGAGAGATCAACCTAACATTCTCCCCCTTGATCTCAACTTTTACTTTTAACCTTATACTTTCTAGTTTATTTGTTTCATCACATATTGGTACATAGAGCATGTTTCATCGTCACAGCTTAATTGCCGTTAGAATCATTCAGATACAACATACGTTATGATCAGAAGCAAATTCTGTTCCTTTTGGGCCTATCCAGGAATCATAAGGCTTTCCCTTAAACCCATGCCGGCTATGTGTTCCTTGAACACATTGGGTGGTAAGCCTTTCGTTAGCGGATCTGCAAGCATATCCCTTGTTCTTATATGCTCGAGACTTATAGTTTGATCCTGGATTTTATCTTTCACAACATAATACCTTATCTCCATTGTTTTGGCAGCATTACTCGACTTGTTGTTGTGAGCATAGAATACCGCGGGTTGGTTGTCGCAGTACATCTTTAGTGGTTTGTGAATACAATCTACCACTTTCAAGTCAGGTACAAATTTCTTTAGCCATATCGCCAGCCCCGTGGCTTCGAAGCATGCTATGAATTCTGCATACATCGTGGATGATGCAACTATTGACTGTTTGGAGCTTTTCCACGAAATAGCTCCCCCAGCGAGAGTGAAGACGTATCCTGACGTGGATTTTCTATCATCTCTGCCCCCCCCCCCGCAAAATCTACGTCTGAATACCCTTTTATCTCTAGGGAATCACTTCTCCTGTATATTACCATGTAATCCTTCGTGCCTTGCGCATAACGCAATGCTTTCTTTACCATCTTCCAGTGCTCCATGTCTGGATTCTTTTTATATCTACCGAGTACCCCGGTGATAAAAGCTAAGTCAAGGCGAGTGCACACTTGTGCATATTGTAAGCTGCCAACTGCCGAAGCATATGGTACTGCTTTCATTTGATCGATCTCGTACTGGTCCTTGGGATATTGGAATTTCCCAAAACTATCGCCCTTGACTATAGGAGCAGGTGTGGCTTTACTCGCATGCATATTATACTTTTTAAGAACCTTTTCTAAATATGCTTTCTGTGATAGTCCAAAGACTCCATTGTTCCTATCTCGGTGAATTTCTATGCCCAAAACATATGATGCTTCACCAAGATCTGTTATGTCAAAATTTGAGGATAAGTATTTCTTTGTTTCTTGTAGTAGACTAACATCACTGCTAGCAAGAAGGATATCATCCACATACAAGATTAGGAAAATATATTTCCCATTTTTAAACTTTGCATAAATGCAATTATCCTCAATATTTTCTTTAAATCCAAATTTTTTAATCATTTGATTAAAATTTAGATACCACTGCCAAGAGGCTTGTCTTAATCCATAAATGGATTTCTTCAGGCGGCATCCCATATTTTCCTTGCCTTCCATGATAAAACCCTTAGGTTGTCTCATGTAGACATTTTCTTTTAAGTCACCATTCAGAAATGCCGTCTTAACATCCATTTGATGTAACTCTAAATCAAAATGAGCAACTAATGCCATGATGATTCTAAAGGAATCCTTACATGAGACTGGAGAAAATGTCTCATTGTAATCTATCCCTTCTCTTTGTCTAAATCCTTTTGCCATGAGTCGTGCTTTATACTTTTCTGTATTCCCTTTAGAGTCATACTTAATTTTGTAGACCCATTTACAGCCTACTGTTTTGGCTCCTTTAGGAATTTCCTCTAAGTCCCAAACATCTTTGGAACTCATCGATTTCATCTCGTCTTCCATTGCCTTCATCCACTTCGATGAATGAGAGCTTCTCATGGCTTCTTCATATGAGGTGGGATATTTTTCCATATGAACCATTTCTGTGTTATAAACTTTAAAGTCGGTAGAAATAGCTGACTTTCTTGGTCTTGTAGACCTTCTAAGGGCCTCAGTTTCTGGCACGTTCTGTGCCTCAACTTCTGGCACTTCTTCTAAAATTTGCTATTGCACATCCCTTTCATGCTCAACAACGGGTTCAGTCGGCTCCTGACGGACAGGTTCCGAGTCTACCCCCATAGTTGTGATGGGTGGAGTTGCAACTGGTAGTGAGAAAAATGGCTCCTGAATCATCGGATTAGGTGCATGCACCCTCTTCTCCTCAAGATCAATTTTCCGAGCTACCAAGCTCCCCCTCATCATTTCGTCCTCAAAGAAGACTGCATGTCTCGTTTCTACAAACTTTGTATATCTATCTAGGCAGTAGAAACGAAAACCTTTTGATCTGTCTGGATAGCCAATGAAGTGGCAACTTACTATTTTGGGATCTAACTTTGCAATGTTTGGATTAAACATTTTGGCCTCAGCAGGACACCCCCACACCCTGAAGTGATGTAGGGAGGGCACCCTTCCTGTCCATAGCTCGTACGGTGTTTTGGGCACTGACTTGCTTGGTACTCTATTGAGAATGTGAATGGCAGTTTTAAGCGCCTCCATCCATAATCCCAATGGTAAGTTGGAATAACTCATCATGCTGCGCACCATATCCATAAGTGTACGGTTGCGCCTTTCAGCTACCCCATTTTGCTGAGGTTCACCCGGCATTGAATACTGGGCAACTATGCCAGTCTCCTGTAAGAACTTTGCAAAAGGTCCAGGGACTTGGCCATATGGAGTGTGTCGACCGTAGTACTCTCCCCCACGGTCGAACATTACTATCTTTATTCTTTTATCATGCTGATTTTCAACTTCAGCTTTGAATATTTTAAATTTATCCAATGCTTCAGATCTTTCTTTAATTGGATAAATATAACCATAGCGAGAGTAATCATCTGTGAATGTTATGAACGAGTCATATCCATCCACACTTTTCACCGGAAATGGTCCACAAATGTCAGTGTGGATGATTTGTAGTGTGCTTGTGCTATGGATTGCACCTTTTTTTATTTGTTTTATATACTTTCCTTTAATGCAATCTACACATTGTTCTAAGTCTGAGAATTCTAACTGTGGAAGAATTTCACTTTTGACTAATCTTTATATTCTCCCCTTCGAAATATGGCCCAAGCGACAGTGCCATAATTTCGATGAGTCGAATGTTCTATTTCTTTTCTTTTGTACTTTATTCGACGCGGAAACATGTTCATTCACATTGCATATAGAATGCAATGGAGCCCACAATGGTGCTCTCAATTGTATTCTTTATAAAGGCCATGCATTTTTATTTGCATTGACCCACTTTTGGTTGTCTATGATGTAGGACATCTCCAAAGGAGCATAATCCCCCCTCTTTTTAGCCCATGCAGCATCATCCTCAGTACCCTCTCTTACTGGCTCTGTAGGTCTGACCAGCTGTGGTTCATCCAGAACCCAGTCCAGATCAGCACAAACAAACACCAGTTCAACTTTCTTCCTCCACTCAGTGTGGTTGTCACCTCTGAGTGTCGGAACTTCTTTTAGGCAACTCATCAAGTGAAAGCCTCCTGAAATCACAATTTAAGTGGCATCAATATAACAATCATATGCATTAATCTAACGTTGGTTAAATTAAACATATAATTGTCTATGCAATTAAATCTATATTACCGTTGAGCAAAATATTAGAAATAAATGCACCTTTAAATTTCAATAATAAAACATGATCATGTCATTAAACAACGTTGGTCATAAAAAATAACATAATCATATTCATTTTAATAATCACTTTAACATGCTCTTAAAAAACTTAATACTATATAAACTTTTATTTTCTGTGTAAAAGAGCATTAATTATTTACGCAGCGGAAAAATATTCATGAACTTTTAATTCTTTACGGAATCTTTTCCTTTAAAAATTCATGAACTTCATTATTTTCTTTATAAAAATTCATGAACATTTCTTTTTCTGAAAGTTTTCTATTTTCATTTTTAGAAACTTTTTCTGTTTACTTTTCTATTTTCTAAACAAAATTTTCGTTGGAAAAAATTACACAGAAAAACTATTGTAAATCTGCCCAAAATATGGACAAAAGCACTGGAAAATTATATACAGAAAACAGCAGCTGAGCCCCTACGTCAGCCTGGCGCGCGAGGCCTGCAGCGAAGGAAAGCGGCCCACGGCCTGCTCTCTGAGCCGCTCGCAGCCTGTTTAGCGCGCCACCCTACCAGAGCCCAGCCGTGCGAGTCCACTTTCGGCCCAGTGGCCCATCCCAGCGCTAGGTTTTCAATCCAGACCGTTGAACGCGATCGGACGATCGCCCGTGCTCCTCGGTCGAACAAAATCAGCGGCAGCTGGCCTGACCGAGACCTAGCGCCACTCTTTCTCTCCTCTTCGCCTCCCACGCGCCGCTCGCCTCTGTTGTTGGGGAACGTAGTAATTTCAAAATTTTCCTATGCACACGCAAGATCATGGTGATGCATAGCAACGAGAGGGGAGAGTGTGATATACGTACCCTTGTAGATCGACAACGGAAGCGTTTGGTTGATGTAGTCGTACGTCTCCACGGCCCGACCGATCAGGCACCGAAACTACGGCACCTCCGAGTTCTAGCACATGTTCAGCTCGATGACGATCCCCGAACTCCGATCCAGCAAAGTGTCGGGGAAGAGTTCCGTCAGCACGATGGTGTGGTGACGATCTTGATGTACTACTGTCGCAGGGCTTCGCCTAAGCACCGCTACAATATTATCGAGGACTATGGTGGCAGGGGGCGCCGCACACGGCTAAGAATATGATCACGTGGATCAACTTGTGTTCCTCTGGGTGCCCCTGCCTCCGTATATAAAGGCTCAAGGGGGGGGTGCGGCCGGCCTAGGAGAGGCGCGCCAGGAGGAGTCCTACTCCCTCCGGGAGTAGGATCCCCCCCCCCCCCAATCCTAGTTGGAATAGGATTCGCGGAGGGGGGAAAAGAGGAAGGGGGGCCGGCCCCCTCTCCTTGTCCTATTCGGATCAAGGGAGGGGAGGGGCGCGCGGCCCATCTCTGGCTGCCTCTTCTCTTTTCCACTATGGCCCACTAAGGCCCATATATCTCCCGGGGGGTTCCGGTAACCTCCCGGTACTCCGGTAAAATCCTGATTTCACCCGGAACACTTCCGATATCCGAACATAGGCTTCCAATATATCAATCTTTATGTCTCGACCATTTCGAGACTCCTCGTCATGTACGTGATCACATCCGGGACTCCGAACAACCTTCAGTACATCAAAACATATAAACTCATAATATAACTGTCATCGAAACCTTAAGCGTGCGGACCCTACAGGTTCGAGAACAATGTAGACATTACCGAGACACTTCTCCGGTCAATAACTAATAGTGGGACCTGGATGCCCATATTGGCTCCTACATATTCTACGAAGATCTTTATCGGTCAGACCGCATAACAACATACGTTGTTCCCTTTGTCATCGGTATGTTACTTGCCCGAGATTCGATCGTCGGTATCCAATACCTAGTTCAATCTCGTTACCGTCAAGTCTCTTTACTCGTTCCGTGATACATCATCCCGCAACTAACTCATTAATTGCAATGCTTGCAAGGATTAAGTGATGTGCATTACCGAGAGGGCCCAGAGATACCTCTCCGACGATCGGAGTGACAAATCCTAATCTCGAAATACATCAAACCAACATGTACCTTTGGAGACACCTGTAGAGCACCTTTATAATCACCCAGTTACGTTGTGACGTTTGGTAGCACACAAAGTGTTCCTCCGGCACACGGGAGTTACATAATCTCATAGTCATATGAACATGTATAAGTCATGAAGAAAGCAATAGCAACATACTAAACGATCAGGTGCTAAGCTAATGGAATGGGTCATATCAATCAGATCATTCAACTAATGATGTGATCCCGTTAATCAAATGACAACTCTTTGTCCATGGTTAGGAAACATAACCATCTTTGATTAACGAGCTAGTCAAGTAGAGGCATACTAGTGACACTCTGTTTGTCTATGTATTCACACATGTATTATGTTTCCGGTTAATACAATTCTAGCATGAATAATAAACCTTTATCATGATATAAGGAAATAAATAATAACTTTATTATTGCCTCTAGGGCATATTTCCTTCAGTCTCCCACTTGCACTAGAGTCAATAATCTAGATTACACAGTAATGATTCTAACACCCATGGAGCTTTGGTGCTGATCATGTTTTGCTCGTGGAAGAGGCTTAGTCAACGGGTCTGCTACATTCAGCTCCGTATGTATCTTGCAAATTTCTATGTCTCCCACCTGGACTAGATCCCGGATGGAATTGAAGCGTCTCTTGATGTGTTTGGTTCTCTTGTGAAATCTGGATTCCTTTGCCAAGGCAATTGCACCAGTATTGTCACAAAAGATCTTCATTGGACCCGATGCACTAGGTATGACACCTAGATCGGATATGAACTCCTTCATCCAGACTCCTTCATTTGCTGCTTCCGAAGCAGCTATGTACTCCGCTTCACATGTAGATCCCGCCATGACGCTTTGTTTAGAACTGCACCAACTGACAGCTCCACCGTTTAATGTAAACACGTATCCGGTTTGCGATTTAGAATCGTCCGGATCAGTGTCAAAGCTTGCATCAACGTAACCGTTTACGATGAGCTCTTTGTCACCTCCATATACGAGAAACATATCCTTAGTCCTTTTCAGGTATTTCAGGATGTTCTTGACCGCTGTCCAGTGATCCACTCCTGGATTACTTTGGTACCTCCCTGCTAGACTTATAGCAAGGCACACATCAGGTCTGGTACACAGCATTGCATACATGATAGAGCCTATGGCTGAAGCATAGGGAACATCTTTCATTTTCTCTCTATCTTCTGCAGTGGTCGGGCATTGAGTCTGACTCAACTTCACACCTTGTAACACAGGCAAGAACCCTTTCTTTGCTTGATCCATTTTGAATTTCTTCAAAATCTTGTCAAGGTATGTGCTTTGTGAAAGTCCAACTAAGCATCTTGATTTATCTCTATAGATCTTTATGCCTAATATGTAAGCAGCTTCACCGAGGTCTTTCATTGAAAAACTCTTATTCAGGTATCCCTTTATGCTATCCAGAAATTCTATATCATTTCCAATCAGTAATATGTCATCCACATATAATATCAGAAATGCTACAGAGCTCCCACTCACTTTCTTGTAAATACAGGCTTCTCCGAAAGTCTGTATAAAACCAAATGCTTTGATCACACTATCAAAGCGTTTATTCCAACTCCGAGAGGCTTGCACCAGTCCATAAATGGATCGCTGGAGCTTGCACACTTTGTTAGCTCCCTTTGGATTGACAAAACCTTCCGGTTGCGTCATATACAACTCTTCTTCCAGAAATCCATTCAGGAATGCAGTTTTGACATCCATCTGCCAAATTTCATAATCATAAAATGCGGCAATTGCTAACATGATTCGGACAGACTTAAGCATCGCTACGGGTGAGAAGGTCTCATCGTAGTCAACCCCTTGAACTTGTCAAAAACCTTTTGCGACAAGTCGAGCTTTGTAGACAGTAATATTACCGTCAGCGTCAGTCTTCTTCTTGAAGATCCATTTATTCTCAATTGCTTGCCGATCATCGGGGAAGTCAACCAAAGTCCATACTTTGTTCTCATACATGGATCCCATCTTGGATTTCATGGCTTCAAGCCATTTTGCGGAATTTGGCCTCACCATCGCTTCTTCATAGTTCGTAGGTTCATCATGATCTATTAGCATGATTTCCAGAATAGGATTACCGTACCACTCTGGCGCGGATCTTACTCTGGTTCATCTACGAGGTTCAGTAGTATCTTGTTCTGAAGTTTCATGATCATTATCATTAGCTTCCTCACTAATTGGTGTAGGTGTCGCAGAAACAGTTTTCTGTGATGTACTACTTTCCAATAAAGTAGCAGGTACAGTTACCTCGTCAAGTTCTACTTTCCTCCCACTTACTTCTTTCGAGAGAAACTCCTTCTCTACAAAGGATCCATTCTTAGCAACGAATGTCTTGCCTTCGGATCTGTGATAGAAGGTGTACCCAACAGTCTCCTTTGGGTATCCTATGAAGACACATTTCTCCGATTTGGGTTCGAGCTTATCAGGTTGAAGTTTTTCACATAAGCATCGCAGCCCCAAACTTTAAGAAACGACAACTTTGGTTTCTTGCCAAACCATAGTTCATAAGGCGTCATCTCAACTGATTTTGATGGTGCCCTATTTAACGTGAATGCGGATGTCTCTAAAGCATAACCCCAGAACGATAGCGGTAAATCAGTAAGAGACATCATAGATCGCACCATATCTAGTAAAGTACGATTACGATGTTCGGACACACCATTACGCTGAGGTGTTCCGGGTGGCGTGAGTTGCGAAACTATTTCGCTTTGCTTCAAATGTACACCAAACTCGTAACTCAAATATTCTCCTCCACGATCAGATCGTAGAAACTTTATTTTCTTGTTACGATGATTTTCAACTTCACTCTGAAATTCTTTGAACTTTTCAAATGTTTCAGACTTATGTTTCATTAAGTAGATATACCCATATCTACTTAAGTCGTCTGTGAAGGTGAGAAAATAACGATATCCGCCACGAGCCTCAATATTCATCGGACCACATACATCTGTATGTATGATTTCTAACAAATCTGTTGCTCTCTCCATAGTGCCGGAGAACGGTGTTTTAGTCATCTTGCCCATGAGGCACGGTTCGCAAGTACCAAGTGATTCATAATCAAGTGGTTCCAAAAGCCCATCAGTATGGAGTTTCTTCATGCGCTTTATACCAATATGACCTAAACGGCAGTGCCACAAATAAGTTGCACTATCATTATCAACTCTGCATCTTTTGGCTTCAACATTGTGAATATGTGTGTTACTACTATCGAGATTCATCAAAAATAGACCACTCTTCAAAGGTGCATGACCATAAAAGATATTACTCATATAAATAGAACAACCATTATTCTCTGATTTAAATGAATAACCGTCTCGCATTAAACAAGATCCAGATATAATGTTCATGCTCAACGCTGGCACCAAATAACAATTATTTAGGTCTAATACTAATCCTGAAGGTAGATGTAGAGGTAGCGTGCCGACCACGATCACATCGACTTTGGAACCATTTCCCACACACATCATCACCTCGTCCTTTGCCAGTGTTCGCTTAATCCGTAGTCCCTGTTTCGAGTTGCAAATATTAGCAACAGAACCAGTATCAAATACCCAGGTGCTACTGCGAGCTCTAGTAAGGTACACATCAATAACATGTATATCACATATACCTTTGTTCACCTTGCCATCCTTCTTATCCGCCAAATACTTGGGGCAGTTCCGCTTCCAGTGACCAGTCTGCTTGCAGTAGAAGCACTCAGTTTCAGGCTTAGGTCTAGACTTGGGTTTCTTCTCTTGAGCAGAAACTTGCTTGCTGTTCTTCTTGAAGTTCCCCTTCTTCTTCCCTTTGCCCTTTTTCTTGAAACTAGTGGTCTTGTTGACCATCAACACTTGATGCTCCTTTTTGATTTCTACCTCCGCAGCTTTCAGCATTGCGAAGAGCTCGGGAATAGTCTTATTCATCCCTTGCATATTATAGTTCATCACGAAGCTCTTGTAGCTTGGTGGCAGTGATTGGAGAATTCTGTCAATGACGCAATCATCTGGAAGATTAACTCCCATTTTAATCAAGTGATTATTATACCCAGACATTTTGAGTATATGCTCACTGACACAACTGTTCTCCTCCATCTTGCAGCTATAGAACTTATTGGAGACTTCATATCTCTCAATCCGGGCATTTGCTTGAAATATTAACTTCAACTCCTGGAACATCTCATATGCTCCATGACGTTCAAAACGTCATTGAAGTCCCGATTCTAAGCCGTAAAGCATGGCACACTGAACTATCGAGTAGTCATCAGCTTTGCTCTGCCAGACGTTCATAACATCTGGTGTTGCTCCAGCAGCAGGCCTGGCACCCAGCGGTGCTTCCAGGACGTAATTCTTCTGTGCAGCAATGAGGATAATCCTCAAGTTACGGACCCAGTCCGTGTAATTGCTACCATCATCTTTCAACTTTGCTTTCTCAAGGAACGCATTAAAATTCAACGGAACAACAACACGAGCCATCTATCTACAATCAACATAAACAAGCAAGATACTATCAGGTCATGATAAATTTAAGTTCAATTAATCATATTACTTAAGAACTCCCACTTAGATAGACATCCCTCTAATCCTCTAAGTGATCACGTGATCCAAATCAACTAAACCATGTCCGATCATCACGTGAGATGGAGTAGTTTCATCGGTGAACATCATTATGTTGATCATATCTACTATATGATTCACGCTCGACCTTTCGGTCTCCGTGTTCCGAGGCCATATCTGTATATGCTTGGCTCGTCAAGTATAACCTGAGTATTCCACGTGTGCAACTGTTTTGCACCCGTTGTATTTGAACGTAGAGCCTATCACACCCGATCATCACGTGGTGTCTCGGCACGAAGAACTTTCGCAACGGTGCATACTCAGGGAGAACACTTCTTGATAATTTAGTGAGAGATCATCTTATAATGCTACCGTCAATCAAAGCAAGATAAGATGCTTAAAAGATAAACATCACATGCAATCAATATAAGTGATATGATATGGCCATCATCATCTTGTGCTTGTGATCTCCATCTCCGAAGCACCGTCATGATCACCATTGTCACCGGCGCGACACCTTGATCTCCATCGTAGCATCGTTGTCGTCTCGCCAATCTTATGCTTCCACGACTATCGCTACCGCTTAGTGATAAAGTAAAGCATTACAGTGCGATTGCATTGCATACAATAAAGTGACAACCATATGGCTCCTGCCAGTTGCCGATAACTCGGTTACAAAACATGATCATCTCATACAATAAAATTTAGCATCATGTCTTGACCTTATCACATCACAACATGCCCTGCAAAAACAAGTTAGACGTCCTCTACTTTGTTGTTGCAAGTTTTACGTGGCTGCTACGGGCTTAAGCAAGAACCAATCTTACCTACGCATGAAAACCACAACGATAGTTTATCAAGTTGGTGCTGTTTTAACCTTCGCAAGGACCGGGCGTAGCCACACTCGGTTCAACTAAAGTTGGAGAAACTGTCACCCGCAAGCCACCTATGTGCAAAGCACGTCGGGAGAAGCGGTCTCGCGTAAGCGTACGCGTAATGTCGGTCTGGGCCGCTTCATCCAACAATACCGCCGAACCAAAGTATGACATGCTGGTAAGCAGTATGACTTATATCGTCCACAACTCACTTGTGTTCTACTCGTGCATATAACATCATCACATAAAACCTGGCTCGGATGCCACTGTTGGGGAACGTAGTAATTTCAAAATTTTCCTCCGCACACGCAAGATCATGGTGATGCATAGCAACGAGAGGGGAGAGTGTGATATACGTACCCTTGTAGATCGACAACGGAAGCGTTTGGTTGATGTAGTCGTACGTCTCCACGGCCCGACCGATCAGGCACCGAAACTACGGCACCTCCGAGTTCTAGCACACATTCAGCTCGATGACGATCCCCGGACTCCGATCCAGCAAAGTGTCGGGGAAGAGTTCCGTCAGCACGACGGTGTGGTGACGATCTTGATGTACTACTGTCGCAGGGCTTCGCCTAAGCACCGCTACAATATTATCGAGGACTATGGTGGCAGGGGGCGCCGCACACGGCTAAGAATATGATCACGTGGATCAACTTGTGTTCCTCTGGGGTGCCCCTGCCTCCGTGTATAAAGGCTCAAGGGGGGGGGTGCGGCCGGCCTAGGAGAGGCGCGCCAGGAGGAGTCCTACTCCCTCCGGGAGTAGGATTCCCCCCCCCAATCCTAGTTGGAATAGGATTCGCGGAGGGGGGAAAAGAGGAAGGGGGCCGGCCCCCTCTCCTTGTCCTATTCGGATCAAGGGAGGGGAGGGGCGCACGGCCCATTTCTGGCTGCCTCTTCTCTTTTCCACTAAGGCCCACTAAGGCCCATATATCTCCCGGGGGGTTCCGGTAACCTCCCGGTACTCCGGTAAAATCCCGATTTCACCCGGAACACTTCCGATATCCGAACATAGGCTTCCAATATATCAATCTTTATGTCTCGACCATTTCGAGACTCCTCGTCATGTCCGTGATCACATCCGGGACTCCGAACAACCTTCGGTACATCAAAATGCATAAACTCATAATATAACTGTCATCGAAACCTTAAGCGTGCGGACCCTACGGGTTCGAGAACAATGTAGACATGATCGAGACACGTCTCCGGTCAATAACCAATAGCGGGACCTGGATGCCCATATTGGCTCCTACATATTCTACGAAGATCTTTATCGGTCAGACCGCGTAACAACATACGTTGTTCCCTTTGTCATCGGTATGTTACTTGCCCGAGATTCGATCGTCGGTATCCAATACCTAGTTCAATCTCGTTACCGGCAAGTCTCTTTACTCGTTCCGTAATACACCATCCCGCAACTAACTCATTAATTGCAATGCTTGCAAGGCTTAAGTGATGTGCATTACCGAGAGGGCCCAAAGATACCTCTCCGACGATCGGAGTGACAAATCCTAATCTCGAAATACGTCAACCCAGCATGTACCTTTGGAGACACATGTAGAGCACCTTTATAATCACCCAGTTACGTTGTGACGTTTGGTAGCACACAAAGTGTTCCTCCGGCACACGGGAGTTACATAATCTCATAGTCATAGCAACATGTATAAGTCATGAAGAAAGCAATAGCAACATACTAAACGATCGGGTGCTAAGCTAATGGAATGGGTCACGTCAATCAGATCATTCAACTAATGATGTGATCCCGTTAATCAAATGACAACTCTTTGTCCATGGTTAGGAAACATAACCATCTTTGATTAACGAGCTAGTCAAGTAGAGGCATACTAGTGACACTCTGTTTGTCTATGTATTCACACATGTATTATGTTTCCGGTTAATATAATTCTAGCATGAAAAATAAACCTTTATCATGATATAAGGAAATAAATAATAACTTTATTATTGCCTCTAGGGCATATTTCCTTCATCTGTCCCGCACAGGACTTCGCCGGCAACGGCGTCGAGCGCCACCACGCGAGAGCACCGGCCGCCAGCGACGGCGTCTACCACCGCGCCGTGCGTGCCTCTCCCTTTCCTTCTCTTTGCGTGAGCCTCCTGTGGCAGAAAGAGAGAGAGGAGCCCGTCTCCGATCTGTCTTCTCGCCTGGTCTGTGATGCAGCGGGTCGGGGCTCCGCCGGCCGCCGGCGACGACAACGCGCCGCGCGAGCACTCTTTTCCCCTTCCCCTTCTTTTCTTTTTACTGTCTCCATCCACCACCTCTCCATAGAGAGAAAGAGAGGCAACTGCCGCACGACAGCGACCTAGATGGACGGAGCGGCTGCGCCCCTGCCGACCCCTTTGCCGGTCGCGCGTTCCCCTTGTGGTGAGCGCGCCGCCGTCGAATGGATCGGTGGTGGTGATCTTTGCCCCTGAAAAGGGGTGGTGTTCTTCTTCTCGATGCCTCGGCTTGCCGATGCGCATCGAGATCGAGAGGAATGGCGCGGCCTTGCGGCGGCGCTACTTTTTTCGTTTCCTTGAAGGATTCGTTCTTTGCCCTGTCTAGGATTCTTGGGGGGAGGGGATCTCTATTTCTTTCTTTGTTTTATCTTTTTACCGAAAAACATCTAACCAAGATGGCCTGATACCATTGATAGATCCTATGGATTGTGGTAGGCTAGATCTTTCCGGTAACCTACCTTCCTTGGGTGCGGATGAGCTCGATCCAGAGCCGGCCATGGTGATGTAGGGGCCGGTGATCGCAGAGGGATCGAGATGGAGAGGTGGCAGTGGTGCTTCCCGTGAGCACTGCGATTGCCCTAGATCGGAAGGGGATGTCGGTGGGGAGTCTGGCGGCGCAGTAAACCTCGTACCGTGCGCCCCGGCCCCCACCTCTTTATATATCGCAGGTCACAGGGGCCCACCAACCATAGAACGGGTGGGCGCCCCCGATCAGGGCGCGAATAGATCAGGGCCCGATGGGCCGTTGAGCCCACTCGGTGGAGAGATCAACCTAACAAGGGTCTCTTTGCAAAATGTTGTGTGCCGACCTGGTCGGTACCAGGCGTCCACTTGTCGCTCTGTGATTGGTCAGGACTAAATTTGCACATTTGATGCAAGTTTTGGGACTGGGTAGGATGAAAATGCAAGTTTTAGGACCAAACTATCACATTCTGCATAAGTTGTAGGACTTCCCGTACTTTTAACTCCATAGATAACCCCGAGTCCCCTCGCCGTCCCACGGGAGGGGAGCACTATCAATTTTCTGTCAGCGGCATGTCACCGGTCCACCGCCAATGGCTCGTCAATGTGGAGTACTCTGTACTGTGTGTGCTGCATTTTATCTGTGTGATGTGACTGATCTCGTGTCTTTTGTAGCTTCCCAATCCGATTGTGTTTAGGATGCTAAAGGCATAAAGATCAAACTATGTGAGAGGCTCTGGTTTTGTACAGGGATCCATCCAGAACCCGATGGCGACAGTCAAACACGCGTGCCCGTGAGGCATGCTTCCTTGTCCAGCCAGATTTTGTACGGGACGTCAGAGTTAGTTGTGGTAGGAGCGTAGGGATTCCTTGTCCGGCCAGATTTTGTACAGCGAGTCACTGCCCCACTGTCAGGGCGTCAGGCCGGTTCCTCCGCGATGTCTTTGACTTGTTTGCTTTTCTGGCCACAAAAGTTTGACCTGCTTCTTACAACTCGAAGACACCCTAACACGATAGTGTTGCTATACGATGCTTTCTTTCTCATAATTTCAAAAGAGGCAAATTAGTGTTGGGACTTGAGGCAGACCAAAATGTCAAGAACACCAGTGGGTGCTGCCTCCAGCTTTGCCGAGCAAACGAGTACACCGGAGAGAGAGAGGTCCATCAAAGCAATGGACTCCCTGCTGCCACGAGAGCTGATCAGCTCGATCGGTTCTGTCGCGTGTCCGTGGGCGCCGGCGAGTCCAGAGCGCCGAAACGGGGGAGGGGTGGACAAGGGGTTGTGCGCGTCCGGCCCACGGCAGCTGCGTCCCTTTCCGGTTTCCCCAACTGAATACCTACCCCACGGCAGCATAAACAGCGGCGTGACACAGCCTCCAATTGACGGAAAAACATGGGCCACTTTGTTGCAACTGCCGACCAGGCCGCGGCAAGGGAAAGTTTCATTCATGCATCACCACGCTTTTGGTATAGGCAGGGGAAAGAGGGTGGCTTCTCTTATCATGCTCGTAGCCTCAAATATCTTGAATGAGCGCAAGAGCGAGATTTTTCAACAACAAATCAAAACCCTCCTGTCACCATCTCGCGCATCTGAGGCGAGGCTACTAATTAAGTCACGACAAGAGTTGTAATTTTTGTTCCTCCACAACTAAATTTAGTTCATCCACGACTAAATCTAATCTGGGCTCCGCTTCAGTGCACCCTTTCTTCCAAAGTTAGTTTTGTCTTTTTGATCCATACAACAAAATTAGGTGCACATATGCCACTAACCCATACCAAGCTACACTACACGGTTTTTATGGAAGTGCGAGATCTTGAACAAGGGTCAATACAAGTGTACTCTTTTTACATTGAGAAGTTTGAGCCCACTTGGCCCTTCACCAACATTGCAAAGAGATAACTTTGGTAACTATGGATAGAGAAAGGTACTCTGGTGCGGCCTTCGACAGCCAAGTAGAGGCGAATTGTTCGGAAACGTAACATGCAATTTAAAAAAAAATCTACGCTCACGTAATATTTATCTAGGAGATGCATAGCAAAGAGAGGGAAAGAGTGTGTCCACGTACCCTCGTAGACCGAAAGCGGAAGCGTTTGACAAGGGGTTGTGCGCGTCCGGGGAGGGGGGGGGGGGTGGACAAGGGGTTGTGCGCGTCCGGCCCACGGCAGCCGCGTCCCTTTCCGGTTTCCCCAACTGAATACCTACCCCACGGCAGCATAAACAACAGCGTGACACAGCCTCCGATCGACGGGAAAACATGGGCCACTTTGTTGCAACTGCCGACCAGGCCGCGGCAAGGGAAAGTTTCACTCATGTATCACCACGCTTTTGGTATAGGCAAGGGAAAGAGGGTGGCTTCTCTTATCATGCTCGTAGCCTCAAATATCTCGAATGAGCGCAAGAGCGAGATTTTTCAACAACAAATCAAAACCCTCTTGTCACCATCTCGCGCATCTGAGGCGAGGCTACTAATTAAGTCACGACAAGAGTTGTAATTTTTGTTCCTCCACAACTAAATTTAGTTCATCCACCACTAAATCTAATCTGGGCTCCGCTTCAGTGCACCCTTTCTTCCAAAGTTAGTTTTGTCTTTTTGATCCATACAACAAAATTAGGTGCACATATGACACTAACCCATACCAAGCTACACTACACGGTTTTTATGGAAATGCGAGATCTTGGACAAGGGTCAATACAAGTGCACTCTTTTTACACTGAGAAGTGTGAGCCCACTTGGCCCTTCACCAACATTGCAAAGAGATAACTTTGGTAACTATGGATAGAGAAAGGTACTCTGGTGCGGTCTTCGACGGCCAAGTAGAGGCGAATTGTTCGGAAACGTAACATGCAATTTAAAAAAAAAATTCTACGCTCACGTAATATCTATCTAGGAGATGCATAGCAAAGAGAGGGAGAGAGTGTGTCCACGTACCCTCGTAGACCGAAAGCGGAAGCGTTTGACAACGCGGTTGATGTAGTCGAACTTCTTCTCGTTCCGACCGATCAAGCATCAGACGTACGTCACCTCCGAGTTCTGCACAAGTTCAGCTCGATGACATCCCTCGAACTTTTGATCCAGCAAAATGTCGAGGGAGAGTTCCGTCAGCACGATGGCGTGGTGACGATGATGGTGAAGTGATCCGCGCAGGGCTTCGCCTAAGCACTACGAAGATATGAACGGGGACGTAAACTGTGGAGGGGGGCGCCGCACACGGTTAACAATTGTTTGTGCGTGTTCTAGGCGCCCCCTCCCCACATATATATAGGTGGGAGGGGGCGGGGAGCAGCAAGGGGGCGCCCCAAGTTGGAGGAATCCTACTTGGGGGCCTCCTCCAATTCGGCCTCCCCCCTTCCTTGTATACGGAAGGGGGAAGGAAAGAGGGGAGAGGGGGTAGGAAGGGGGAATCCTATTCCCTCTCTTTCCATTCCTCCTTCCCTTTCCCTACTCCACTTAGGCCGACCCATATGGGGGGGGGGGGAGGGCGCACCAGCCCCTTGTGGCTGGTGTGTTTCCCCTCTTGGTCCATAAGGCCCATATCTTTTGTCGGGGGCGCCCAGAACCCCTTCCGGTGGCCCGATATGTACCTGGTACCTCCCAGACCACTTCCGGTGTCTAAATGACATTGTCCTGTACATCAATCTTTACCTCTCGACCATTTCGAGACTCCTCGTCATATCCATGATCTCATCCAGGAATCCGAACAACATTCGGTCAACAAATCACATAACTCATCTAATGCAAAATCATGATCGAACGTTAAGCGTGCGGACCCTACGGGTTCGAGAACTATGTAGACATGACCGAGACACTTCTCCGGTCAATAACCAATAGCTGAACCTGGATGCTCATGTTGGCTCCTACATATTCTACGAAGATCTTTATCAGTCGAACCGTTATGACAACATATGTTATTCCCTTTGTCCATCGGTATGTTACTTGCCTGAGATTCAATCGTCGGTATCTTCATACCTAGTTCAATCTCGTTACCAGCAAGTCTCTTTACTCGTTTCGTAATACATCATCCTGCAACTAACTCATTAGTCACTTTTCTTGTAAGGCTTCTTATGATGTGTACTACCGAGAGGGCCCAGAGATACCTCTGCGATACTCGGAGTGACAAATCCTAATCTCGATCTATGCCAACCCAACAAACACCTTCGGAGATACCTGTAGAGCATCTTTATAATCACCCAGTTACGTTGTGATGTTTGATAGCACACAAGGTATTCCTACGTTATCCGGGAGTTGCATAATCTCATAGTCAAAGGAATATGTACATGACATGAAGAAAGCAATAACAATAAAATGCTATGCTAACGTATGGGTCATATCCATCACATCATTCTCCCAATGATGTGATCCCATTCATCAAATGACAACACATGTCTATGGTTAGGAAACTTAACCATCTTTGATTAACGAGCTAGTCTAGTAGAGGCTTACTAGGGACACGGTGTTTTGTCTATGTATCCACACATGTATCAAGTTTCCGGTTAATACAATTCTAGCATGAATAATAAAAATTTATCATGATATAAGGAAATATAAATAGCAACTTTATTATTGCATCTAGGGCATATTTCCTTCAGTCTCCCACTTGCACTAGAGTCAATAATCTAGTTCACATCGTCATGTGATTTAACACCAATAGTTCACATATTTATGTGATTATTACCCATAGTTCACATTGCCATGTGAATAACACCCAAAGGGTTTACTAGAGTCAATAATCTAGTTCACATCGTTATGTGATTAACACTCAAAGAGTACTAAGGTGTGACCATGTTTTGCTTGTGAGATAAGTTTAGTCAAAGGGTCTGCCACATTCAGAGCCGTATGTATTTTGCAAAAAATTTATGTCTACAATGCTCTGCATGGAGCTACTCTAGCTAATTGCTCCCACTTTCAATATGTATCCAGATTGAGACTCAGAGTCATACGGATCGGTGTAAAAGCTTGTAACTCTTTACGACAAACTCTTTTATCACCTTCATAACCGAGAAATATTTCCTCAGTCCTCTTAGGTAACTAAGGACAACTTTGACCGTTGTCCAGTGATCCACTCCTAGATCACTATCATACCCCCTTGACAAACTCATGGCAAGGTACACAATAGGTCTGATACACAACATATCATACTTTATAGAACCTATGGCTGAGGCATAGAGAATGACTTTCATTCTCTTTCTATTTTCTGCCGTTGTCGGGTTTTGAGTGTTACTCAACTTCACACCTTGTAACACATGCAAGAACCCTTTCTTTGACCGATCCATTTTGAACTTCTTCAAAACTTTATCAAGGTATGTTCTTTGTGAAAGTCCTATCAAGCGTCTTGATCTATCTCTATAGATCTTGATGCCCAATATATAAGCAGCTTCACCGAGGTCTTTCATTGAATTTTTTATTCAATTATCCTTTTATGCTATCCAGAAATTTTACATCATTTCCAATCAAGAATATGTCATCCTCATATAATATCAGAAATGCTATAGAGCTCCCACTCAGTTTCTTGTAAATACATATTTCTCCGAAAGTCTGTATAAAACCATATGCTTTTATTACCTCATCAAAGCATATATTCCAATTCCGAGATGCTTGCACCAGTCCATAGATGGATCGCTGGAGCTTGCACACTTTGTTAGCACCTTTAGGATTGACAAAACATTCTGGTTGCATCATATACAACTCTTCTTTAATAAATCTTTTAAGGAATGCAATTTTGACATCCATTTGCCAGATTTCATAAAATGCGGCAATTGCTAACATGATTCAGACAAACTTTAAACATCGATATGAGTGAGAAAATCTCATCATAATCAACACCTTCAACTTGTCAAAAACCATTTTTGACAAGTCGAGCTTTGTAGATAGTAACACTACTATCAGCATCCGTCTTCCTCTTGAAGATCCATTTATTCTCAATGGCTTGCCAATCATCGGGCAAGTCCACCAATGTCCACACTTTGTTCTCATACATGGATCCTATCTCAGATTTCATGGCCTCAAGCCATCTGTCGGAATCTGGGCTCATCATAGCTTCTTCATAGTTTGTAGGTTCGCCATGGTCTAATTACATGACTTCCAGGACAGGGTTACCGTACCACTCTGGTGCGGAACATGCTCTGTTCGACCTACGAGGTCCAGTAGTAACTTGATCCGAAGTTTCATGATCATCATCATTAGCTTCCTCTCTAGTTGGTTTAGGCATTATGGGAACGGATTTCACTGATGTGCTACTTTCCAATTCGAGAGAAGGTACAATTACCTCATCAAGTTCTACTTTCCTCCCACTCACTTCTTTCGAGAGAAACTCCTTCTCTAGAAAGGTTCCATTCTCGGCAACAAAGATCTTGCCTTCGGATCTGTGATAGAAGGTGTACCCAATTGTTTCCTTAGTGTCGTAGCTTTTGAGATCTATTATATGCATAACCCATAGTTGCTTTATTTTAACTTGTTCCTGCACACAAGAAATTTGAAAATATCCTAGCGGTTTATCGCTGGACGGGTTATGATACCCAAAATATATCCATAACCTGAGTGTCAAACCAAGGTTGTAACAATTGGATATAAAATAGATGATACCTGTGGTATATCTTGTTGGCTTACCAACTGTTGTGATAACAAGGGTGATAACACCAGTATGTAATCTTGATGACTCCTTTGGTCTTTGCCGGCTTATATCCAAACTGTCCGGGTTATGATAAACACCTGTTTATACCATGCTAGTGACTTATAGTCAAAACCAGACCACAGCAACAAACACCCGATTAAAACTGACCATGTACTGACAACTTAGCGTTGAAGTCATGCCGGGTTGTAATAAACACCGGTTTATCAGAAAATATCCATAAATCCCTTTATCAAAAGGGGTTAAAACATTTAAAACAAATATAATAAAAATATGAAAGGCTTTTCATGGGCTGGCAGGCCCTAAATCGAGGCTTTTCATGGGCTGCCAGGCCACTGAGTTAAACCATTTTTCAAAGCCTTTTAAGATGGACCTCAATATTTAATCAATCATCGTTTTAACTTTGACAAGTTCAGGGTCTATGAGATTGACTTGTCAAATGTTTGATGGTTCATACCAGGTTTACCTGGACGGAGTGACTTACTTAAAGAGGCAGGATAACCCAGGGTTTTAGGTGAATACACCTGGCTTCCAAGCCTGGCTTGATAGCCTATTACAAGGGTGCAAGCTCGTTGTTCTTTGAGAAGCAAGAAGCCCCCCAAGTAATATTTGAGCTATGCTCAGTGGTTACCTATGTTTGAGTTGTGCTTTATGCAACAGACTCTCTTTGGTTCCACATAATTTCCTTCTGGCTTTAAGCCTATCAAGAGGTGTAGCTACGGTGTAAATATAACCAAGCCCCCTAGTGATGTCCCCTTTTGGTCTTAAGCCGATTAAGAGGTGTAGCTATGGTTCAAATACGACCAAGCCCCCTAATGATTTCCTTAGTATCCGTGTGGCCTTATAGGCCGGGTTAACAGAACTCCGCTTTGTGAGTAGAAACTCCCATGTAACCACACATGATGTAAAAAGAATAGAGACCCCGCTTTAGCCGAGGCTACATTTTATTATATAATATATACATTGTCATAAGTATGTACATAAGAAGAGCCCGTGGCTCAAGTATAGTAAGGCCAAAGAAGAGCTATATTCCATGGCCGCTGGGTCTCCTCCTCCGATTTGCGTGAGTCTTTGTGCTCTCGAATATCGATAAGGTAGTATGACCCGTTGTGCAGATTTTTGCTAACCACAAAAGGTCCTTCCCAAGGTGGGGATAACTTATGCATATCAGTCTGATCTTGGATGAGTTGAAGCACCAGATCACCCGCTTGAAAAGTTTTGGTCTTAACTCGGCGGCTGTGATAACGTCGGAGATCTTGTTGATAAATCACCGAACGTGCTGCTGCAAGATCACGCTCCTCATCTAACAAGTCCAGTGAGTCCTGACATGCCTTCTCATTATTAGCTTCAACATAAGCCATCACTCGGGGCGAGTCATGACGGATGTCACTAGGGAGAACCGCCTCTGCTCCGTAAACCATGAAGAAAGGCGTGTAACCCGTTGATCTATTTGGTGTGGTGTTGATACTCCATAACACGGAAGGTAACTCCTCCACCCAACAACCCGACGTCCGCTTTAAAGGAACCATAAGCCGGGGTTTGATTCCTCTCAAAATATCTTGATTTGCCCTTTCTGCTTGACCATTAGATTGAGGGTGAGCCACTGATGACACATCACGCCGGATGTGATCACGTTGACAAAATTCCTCCATGGCACCCTTGGACAGATTAGTACCATTGTCAGTTATAATGCTATGTGGAAAGCCAAACCGGAATATCACCTTTTTGATGAATTGAACCGCCGTGGCCGCATCACACTTGCTGACCGGTTCTGCCTCTACCCACTTGGTAAACTTATCAACCGACACCAATAGATGGGTCTTCTTATCCTTGGACCTCTTAAGGGTCCGACCATATTAGCCCCCAAGTAATTGGAATAATTCTTAATTCCTGAGCCGGAATATGAGCGCGGCGTGCAAACTTTTGACAACCGTCACACCTCTTTACCAAATCCTCGGCATCAGCATGAGTCGTTAACCAATAGAAACCGTGAAGAAAAGCCTTAGCCACCAAAGACTTTGAACCGGCATGGTGACCATAATCACCTTCGTGGATCTCTCGCAAAATCTCAAAACCTTCTTGAGGAGACACACAACGCTGAATCGCCCCTGTCACGCTGTAACGATGTAACTCTCCATTGATAATGGTCATTGACTTGGATCGCCGGATTATCTGCCGGGCCAAGGTTTCGTCGCCTGGTAACTCGCCCCAGTTCATATAGGCCAAGTATGGGACTGTCCAATTCGGTATAACATGAAGTGCTGCCACCAACTGGGCCTCCGGGTCAGGAATGGCCAACTCCTCTTCTGTGGGAATCTTGATCGACGGATTATGAAGTACGTCGAGGAAGACATTAGGTGGCACCGGTTTACGCTGAGAACCTAGGCGACTTAAAGCATCCGCTGCTTCATTCTTTCGCTGGTCTATATGGTCAACTTGATAACCCTTGAAATGACCAGCCACTATATCCACCTCTCGTCGATATGCAGCCATGAGTGGATCTTTAAAATCCCAAGTGCCAGATACCTGCTGAGCCACCAGGTCTGAGTCACCGAAGCACTTAACTCGGCTTAAGTTCATCTCCTTAGCCATCCGAAGGCCATGGAGCAAGGCCTCATACTCAGCTGCATTGTTAGTACAAGCGAACATTAAGCGGAGAACATAACAAAACTTGTCACCTCATGGGGAAGTTAATACTCCAGCCCCCAAGCCCTCCAATTGTCTGGACCCATCAAAATGAACAGTCCAGTACGTGTTATCTGGCTTCTCCTCCGGTGCCTGCAACTCTGTCCAATCGTTGATGAAGTCAACAAGTGCTTGTGATTTGATTGTTGTGCGAGGCGTATATTTTATCCCGTGAGGTCCAAGCTCAATAGCCCATTTAGCAATCCGGCCAGTCGCCTCTCTGTTGTGGATGATAGCCCCCAGAGGGGCTGAACTAACCATCATGATAGGATGACCTTGAAAATAATGCTTGAGCTTCCGGCTTGCCATAAAAACCCCATACACCAGTTTCTGCCAATGCAGATACCTCTGCTTTGATTCGATGAGCACCTCACTGATATAATAAACCAGCCGCTGAACCAGATACTCCTTTCCAGCCTCCTTGCGCTCCACAACAATAGCCACACTAACAGCTCGGGCATTAGCAGACACATATAGCAATAAAGGCTCTTTATCAACCGGAGCCGCAAGGACGGGCGGTTCAGCTAACTGTCTCTTCAAATCCTCAAACGCCTTATCAGCTGCGTCGCTCCAGACAAAGTCATCTGTTTTTTTCAACATCTGATGTATAGGGATAGCCTTCTCTCCAAGACGACTGATAAACTGGCTCAAAGCTGCAATCTGGCCCGCCAGACACTAAACATCATTAATACACGCCGGTTTAGCCAGTGAGGTGATAGCTGTGATCTTCTCTGGATTAGCCTCAATACCCCTGTTAGACACCAGAAAACCCAAGAGCTTGCCTGCCGGAACACCGAAGACACATTTGGCCGGATTAAGCATCATCTTATAAACCCGAAGGTTATTAAAGGTTTCCTTCAAATCATCTATCAATGTCTCCTCCTTCCTAGACTTCACCACGATGTCATCCACGTATGCATGAACATTACGCCCAATCTGTTTATAAAGAAAATTCTAAACACATTGCCGATAAGTCGCCTGGGCACTCTTAAGCCCAAAAGGCATAGATACGTAGTAGAAGGCTCCAAAGGGAGTTATAAATGTTGTCTTCTCCTGGTCCTTAACTGCCATTTTGATGTGATGATAACCAGAGTAAGCATCCCGAAAGCACAATCGGTCACAACCCGCCGTAGCATCAATAATATGATCAATACGGGGGAGGGCAAAGGGATCAGCTGGACAAGCCTTGTTCAAGTCTGTGTAGTCCACACACATACGCCAAGTGCCGTTTTTCGTAAGAACCGGCACCGGATTAGCCAACCACTCAGGGTGAAAGACCTCCATGATAAACCCTGTAGCCAACAACCGAGCTACCTCCTCACCAATAGCCTTACGCCTTTCTTCATTGAAGCAGCGGAGAAACTGCCTGACCGGTTTTAACTTAGGATCTATATTAAGTGTGTGCTCAGCGAGCTCCCTCGGTACACCTGGCATGTCAGAAGGCTTCCATGCAAAGATGTCCCGGTTCTCACGGATGAACTCGATGAGCGCGCTTTCCTATTTAGGATCCAGGTTAGCACTGATGCTGAACTGCTTCAATGAATCGCCAGGAACAAAATCAACCACCTTAGTGTCCGCAGGCGATTTAAACTTCAACACCGGATCATGCTCCGTAGTTGGTTTTTTTGGAGAAGTCATATCCGCCGGATCAACATTGTCCTTATAAATCTTCAGCTCCTATGTGGCACAAACCGACTCAGCATAAGCCGCATCACCCTCTTCACATTCCAAAGCAATCTTCCTGCTCCCATGTACCATGATGGTCCCCTTATAACCCGGCATCTTAAGCCGCAGATAAACATAACACGGCCTCACCATGAACTCTTGATTTTCACCACCTCAAAAGTCAATGTCTCGGACCTCGAATCATGATCATCTCCAAAAGCCACCTCTAGGGCTACCTTGCCAACTGGATATGCCGATTTACCATGCACCACACCATGAAAGACGGTGTTCGACAGTTTAAGACTCTTATCTATCAGTCCCATATGGCGGAAGGTATCATAGTAGAGGATATTGATACTGCTTCCCCCATCCATAAGAACCTTGGTGAATTTATACCCCGAACTTGAGGTGCCACCACTAAGGCCAGATGACCCGGATTATCAACCCGAGGTGGGTGATCCTCTCGACTCCATAAAATGGGTTGTTCAAACCAACGTAGATACTGATGCACTGCCGGTTTAACAGAGTTCACGGCCCTTTTATGAAGCTTCTGATTGCGCTTACACAAGCTAGTGGTGAAGACATGATATTACCCACTATTCAACTGCTTCGGATTACTCTGATAACCCGATTGTTGCTGTTGATTCCCCTGATGGTTATAACCTCCCTGATTACCCTAATTGCCTTGATTACCATGTCCGGTTTGATTACCCTGGAACCCTGAACCGGAGTTGTTACCTCCATAACCCGGCTCGTGAAAACCACCAACTGAACCGCCAGGCGGGCCATTGCCATATTGAAATTGATTAGAATTTTTGAACTCCCGCATAATGAAACAATCCTTCCAAAGATGCAAATCTGGCCTCTCCTTCGATCCATGTTTTGGGCAAGGCTGATTTAGCAGTCGTTCCAGATTGGGATCTGACCCTCCACCCCGCTGGGGCTATTTACCCTTGCGATGCTAACCATTATCCTGAACATTGGTGTTAGCCACAAAGTCCAAGATATTGTCCGCCTTGTGCTTACCACTGTTCCCCCGCCCTGCCGGATTGTGCTGCTGCCCCTTGGCACCGCCGTTCTTTTTCCCTTTCCCTAGTTTGTCATCCTCAGACTCAAGGTCTTTGGTACTATCTGAATCGGCATATTTCACCAAAGCGTCCATAAGGGTTGACATGCCATTGCAGTGACGTTTGAGCCTTCCTAACTTCAGTTTTAATGGCATAAACCGGCAATTGCCTTCCAATGTTAAAATGGTTGTATCCGCGTTGATGCGGTCTGACGAATGCATAATAGCTGAGACTCACTTAACCCAATGGGTTGTAGACTCTCCATCCTCTTGAACACAAGATCGACATAGGCTGCTTACACGTATCCTTAAAATTCTGGATAAACCGATTTTTAACTCGACCCATGACCCGACGGAGTTAACCGGTAAGCTCTTTAACCAGGTACGACTTGTTCCCTCCAACATCATGGTGAAGTACTTAGCACACACCGCTTCATCCACATCCAGCATCTCCATCGCCATCTCATAACTCTCAACCCACGACTCAGGGGGTAAATCAACAGTGTAATTGGGCACCTTGCGAGGGCCTTTAAAATCCTTGGGTAGTCACACGTTATGCAAAGCGGGGGTGAGGCACGACACCACTAAAGAACAGAAGACCACACCTGGCTCCACTGACGTGGTAGGATGAACCGGAGTAAGCTGACGAGCTGCATGCTGTGCTGCTAACTCGGTTTCTCGACGTGCACACCCATGATCCGCCACATCCTGCGCATTAGCACCACCACCCGCCGGGTTATGCCCTCGTGGCGAGTTACGATGACGCGCACTACTTGACACGGCCGGTTCATCGAAGTGCCTGTTGTAGCTCCGACTCGGACGAGGGGTGGAGTAAATCCTTTCGCGATTGTACGAATAAGCCTGCTGCTGGGTTAAAGCTGTTTGAAGGAGCTCTCTAGCCCGTCGTGTCTCAATCGCCACAGGTGACTCGTCGCCGATTGGGAGGGCGGCCAATCGTGAAGCGGCGGCCACAATATTATCCAATGGGCTGGAGTAATGACCCGAGGGTGTTGGAACGTGTCGTGATAAGACGTTGTTCTGACGAAGCGGGTCCATCGTGCGTGGCTGAACCGGCGCTCCTGTTACCGGTGCCTCCGTCCGGTTTACCACTCGCTGGTTCCTGGTTCCTGCTCCTGGCGTATTGAAGAGGTTTCTTGGCTCATAACTCGGCGGAAGGTGCGACCGGTATCTCCTCCTCATGACATCATCTGAGGCACTCTGATCCAGCCTAAGTCGGTAAGCCTGAGTCTCCAACTCGGCCCGTTCGGTAGCCATCCTAGCGTCCTCTATCGCCAGGTCCGCCTTGGCCTGAGCTATCTGATCCTTCACCTTTGCAATCTCTGCATTGTGCTGATCCCGGTTTGCCGCATCCACCTCTGCTGCCAACAATGTTGCTAAAGCGTCGAATAAATCGGACAAAATCTGAGCCGGAGGCGGCGCAGAGTGATACGTCTCCAACGCATCTATAATTTTTGATTGCTCCATGGTATATTATCTTCTTTTTTGGACATTATTGGGCTTTATTATCCACTTTTATATTATTTTTGGCACTAACCTATTAACAGGAGGCCCAGCCTAGAATTGCTGTTTTTTTTGCCTATTTTAGGGTTTTGAAGAAAAGAAATATCAAACGGAGTCCAAACGGAATGAAACCTTCGGGAACGTGATTTTTGGAACGAACAAGATCCAAGAGACTTGGACCCTACGTCAAGCAACCAACATGGAGGCCACGATGTAGGGGGCGTGCCTACCCCCCCTCCCAGGCGCGCCCTCCACCCTCGTGGGCCCCCTGTTGCTCCACCGACGTACTTCTTCCTCCTGTATATACCTATGTACCCCCAAACGATCAGGGACGGAGCCAAAACCCTAATTCCACCGCCGTAACTTTCTGTATCCATGAGATCCCATCTTGGGGCCTGTTCCGGAGCTCCGCCGGAGGGGGCATCGATCATGGAGGGCTTCTACATCAACACCATAGCCTCTTCGATGAAGTGTGAGTAGTTTACTTCAGACCTTCGGGTCCATAGTTATTAGCTAGATGGCTTCTTCTCTCTTTTTGGATCTCAATACAAAGTTCTCCCCCTCTCTTGTGGAGATCTATTCGATGTAATCTTCTTTCGCGGTGTGTTTGTTGAGACTGATGAATTGTGGGTTTATGATCAAGTTTATCTATGAACAATATTTGAATCTTCTCTGTTTTGTTTTATGTATGATTGGTTATCTTTGCAAGTCTCTTCGAATTATCAGTTTCGTTTGGCCTACTAGATTGATCTTTCTTGCAATGGGAGAAGTGCTTGGCTTTGGGTTCAATCTTGCGGTGTCCTTTCCCAGTGACAGTAGGGGCAGCAAGGCACGTATTGTATTGTTTCCATCGAGGATAACAAGATGGGGTTTTCATCATATTGCATGAGTTTATCCCTCTACATCATGTCATCTTGCTTAAGGCGTTACTCTGTTCTTATGAACTTAATACTCTAGGTGCATGCTGGATAGCGGTTGATGTGTGGAGTAATAGTAGTAGATGCAGGCAGGAGTCGGTCTACTTGTCTCGGACGTGATGCCTATATACATGATCATACCTAGATATTCGCATAACTATGCTCAATTCTGTGAATTGCTCAACAGTAATTTGTTCATCCATCGTAAAATACCACTAGTGAAACCTATGGCCCTCGGGTCTATCTTCATCATATTAAATCTTCCGATACTTTGCTTTTATTTTACTTTGCATCTTTATCATAAAAATACCAAAAATATTATCTTATCATATCTATCAGATCTCACTCTCGTAAGTGACCGTGTAGGGATTTACAACCCCTTATCGCGTTGGTGGCGAGGATTTATTTGTTTTGTGTAGATGCGAGCGACTGGAGCATAGCCTCCTACTCGACTGATACCTTGGTTCTCAAAAATAGAGGGAAATACTTACGCTACTTTGCTGCACCACCCTTTCCTCTTCAAGGGAAAACCAACGCAAGTGCTCAAGAGGTAGCAAGAAGGATTTCTGGCGCCGTTGCCGGGGAGGTCTACGCAAAAGTCAACATCCGAAGTACCCATCACAAACCCTTATCTCCCGCATTACATTATTTGCCATTTTCCTCTCGTTTTCCTCTCCCCCACTTCACCCTTGCCGTTTTATTCGCCCTCTCTCTCTATACCCCCTCTCTTTCTCTATTTTGCCTCGTTTTTGCCTGTTTCTTGTTTGCTTGTGTGTTGGATTGCTTGCTTGTCACGATGGCACAAGATAACACTAAATTGTGTGACTTTACCAATACCAACAACAATGATTTTATTAGCACTCCGATTGCTCCTCTTACCGATGCTGAATCTTGTGAAATTAATGTTGCCTTGCTGAATCTTGTCATGAAAGATCTGTTTTCCGGCCTTCCTAGTGAAGATGCCGCTACCCATCTAAATAGCATTGCTGATTTGTGTGATATGCAAAATAAGAAAGATTTGGACAATTATATTGTTAAATTGAAGCTATTTCCTTTTTCGCTTAGAGATCGTGCTAAAGCTTGGTTTTCGTCTTTGCCTGAAAATAGTATTGATTCGTGGAATAAGTGCAAAGATGCTTTTATCTCTAAGTATTTTCCTCTCGCTAAAATCATCTCTCTTAGAAACGATATTATGAATTTTAAGCAACTTGATCATGAACATGTTGCACAAGCTTGCGAGAGGATGAAATTAATGATACATAATTGCCCAACACATGGTTTAAATTTGTGGATGATTATACAAAAAATTTATGCCGGATTGAATTTTGCTTCTAGAAATCTTTTAGATTCGGCCACGGGAGGCACTTTTATGGAAATCACTTTAGGAGAAGCTACTAAACTCCTAGATAATATTATGGTTAATTATTCTCAATGGCACACTGAAAGATCTACTAATAAGAAAGTGCATGCGATAGAAGAAATTAATGTTTTGAGTGGAAAGATGGATGAACTTATGAAATTATTTGCTAATAAAAGTGTTTCTTATGATCCTAATGATATGCCTTTGTCTACTTTGATTGAGAATAATAATGAATCTATGAATGTGAATTTTGTTGGTAGGAACAATTTTGGTAACAACGCGTATAGAGGAAACTTTAATCCTAGGCCTTATCCTAGTAATTCCTCTAATAATTATGGTAATTCCTACAACAATTCTTATGGAAATTATAATAAGATGCCCTCTGATTTTGAATCTAATATTAAAGAATTTATTACTTCGCAAAAGAATTTCAATGCTTTGATTGAAGAAAAATTGCTTAAGATTGATGAGTTGGCTAGGAACGTTGATAGAATTTGTCTTGATGTTGATTCTTTGAAACTTAGATCTACTCCACCTAAGCATGATATCAATGAGTCTCTCAAAGCCATGAGAATTTCCATTGATGAGTGCAAAGAAAGAACCGGTAGGATGCGTGCTAAGAAATATTCCTTTATAAGAGCGTGTTCTTTTAGTTTCCATGATAATAAAGATGAAGATCTAAAAGTTATTGATGTGTCCCCTATTAAATCTTTGTTTTGTAATATGAATCTTGATAATGATGGGACTGAATATGATCCACCTTTACCTAGAAGGCATTCCAAAAATTCAGAGTTTTTAGATCTTGATGCTAAATTTGATAAAAGTGGGATTGAAGAGATCAACACTCTTGATGCTAATGAACCTACTATTTTGGATTTCAAGGAATTTAATTATGATAATTGCTCTTTGATAGATTTTATTTCCTTGTTACAATCCGTGCTAAATTCTCCTCATGCTTATAGTCAAAATAAAGCTTTTACCAAACTTATCGTTGATGCTTTGATGCAATCTTATGAAGAAAAACTTGAGTTGGAAGTTTCTATCCCTAGAAAACTTTATGATGAGTGGGAACCAACTATTAAAATTAAAAGTAAAGATCATGAATCCTATGCTTTGTGTGATTTGGGTGCTAGTGTTTCCACGATTCCAAAGACTTTGTGTGATTTGTTAGGTTTCCGTGATTTTGATGATTGCTCCTTAAACTTGCATCTTGCGGATTCCACTATTAAGAAACCTATGGGAAGAATCAATGATGTTCTTATTGTTGAAAATAGGAACTATGTGCCCGTAGATTTTATTGTTCTTGACATAGATTGCAGTCCTTCATGTCCTATTATTCTTGGTAGACCTTTTCTTAGAACGATTGGTGCAATTATTGATATGAAAGAGGAAATATTAGATTCCAATTTCCGTTAAGGAAAGGCATGGAACACTTTCCTAGAAAGAAAATTAAATTACCTTCTAAATCTATTATGAGAGCCACTTATGGATTGCATACCAAAGATGACAATACCTGGATCTATCCTCGCATTTATGCCTAGCTAGGGGCGTTAAACAATAGCGCTTGTTGGGTGCCAACCCAATTTTATTTTTATTCCTTAATTTTTGCTCCTGTTTAGTAATAAATAATTTATCTATCCTCTGTTTTGGTTGTGTTTTTTGTGTTTAATTAGTGTTTGTGCCAAGTAGAACCGTTGGGAAGACTTGGGGAAAGTCTTGTTAATCTTGCTGTAAAAAACAGAAACTTTAGCGCTCACGAGAAATGCTGCCATTTTTATTTGGAAAGTGATATTTAGTTAATTCTTTTTTCAGATGATTAATAGATAAATTACTCACGTCCAGAAATTTGTTTTAGAATAGTTGGGGTTCCAGATCATGCGCTAGCTACATATTACTACAGACTGTTCTGTTTTTGACAGATTCTGTTTTTCGTGTGTTGTTTGCTTATTTTGATGAATCTATGACTAGTAAAATAGTTTATAAACCATAGAGAAGTTGGAATACAGTAGGTTTAACACCAATATAAATAAATAATGAGTTCATTACAGTACCTTGAAGTGGTCTTTTGTTTTCTTTCGCTAACGGAGCTCACGAGATTTTCTACTTTAAGTTTTGTGTTGTGAAGTTTTCAAGTTTTGGGTAAAGATTTGATGGATAATGGAACAAGGAGTGGAAAGAGCCTAATCTTGGGGATGCCCATGGCACCCCCAAGATAATCTAAGGACACCTAAAAGCCAAAGCTTGGGGATGCCCCGGAAGGCATCCCCTCTTTCGTCTACTTCTATCGGTAACTTTACTTGGAGCTATATTTTTATTCACCACATGATATGTGTTTTGGTTGGAGCATCTTGTATGATTTGAGTATTTGCTTTTTATTTTACCACAATCATCCTTTCTGTACACACCTTTTGAGAGAGACACACATGATTCGGAAATTATTAGAAACTATGGTGGATTTGTTTTATAGAAACTATTGATCTCTCATGCTTCACTTAGATTATTTTGAGAGTCTTAAATAGCATGGTAATTTGCTTAAATAATCCTAATATGCTAGGTATTCAAGATTAGTAAAAACTTTCTTATGAGTGTGTTGAATACTAAGAGAAGTTTGATGCTTGATGATTGTTTTGAGACATGGAGGTAGTGATATTAAAGTTCTGCTAGTTGAGTAGTTGTGAAGTTGAGAAATACTTGTGTTGAAGGTTGCAAATCCCGTAGCATGCACATATGCTAAACGTTATGTAACAAATTTGAAACATGAGGTGTTCTTTTGATTGTCCTCCTTATGTGTGGCGATCGGGGACGAGCGATGGTCTTTTCCTACCAATCTACCCCCCTAGGAGCATGCGCGTAGTGCTTGGTTTTTGATGACTTGTAGATTTTTGCAATAAATATGTGAGTTCTTTATGACTAATGTTGAGTCCATGGATTATACGCACTCTCACCTTTCCATCATTGCTAGCCTCTTCGGTACCGTGCATTGCCCTTTCTCATATTGAGAGTTCGTGCAAACTTCGCTGGTGCATCCAAACCCTGTGATATGATACACTCTTTCACACATAAACCTCCTTATATCTTCCTCAAAACAGCCACCTTACCTACCTATTATGGCATTTCCATAGTCATTCTGAGATATATTGCCATGCAACTTTCCACCACTCCGTTTATCATGACACGCGCATCATTGTCATATTGCTTTGCATGATCATGTAGTTGACATAGTATTTGTGGCAAAGCCACCGTTCATAATTCTTTCATACATGTCACTCTTGGTTCATTGCATATCCCGGTACACCGCCGGAGGCATTCATGTAGAGTCATACTTTGTTCTTGTATCGAGTTGTAATCTTTGAGTTGTAAATAAATAGAAGTGCGATGCTCATCATTAATAGAGCATTGTCCCAAATAAAAAAAGGAGAAAGGCCAAAAAAGAGGGAATGGCCAAATAAAAAAATATAAAATAAAAGGGACAATGCTACTATCCTTTTTTCCACACTTGTGCTTCAAAGTAGCACCATAATCTTCATGATAGAGAGTCTCTTGTTTTGTCACTTTGGGAATTTTTCATTATAGAACTTGGCTTGTATATTACAACAATGGGCCTCCTCAAGTGCCCTAGTTCTTCGTGAGTAAGCAAGTTTGATGCACACCCACTTAGTTTCTTTTGTTGAGCTTTCATATATTTATAGCTCTAGTGCATCCGTTGCATGGCAATCCCTACTCCTTACATTGACATCAATCGATGGGCATCTCCATAGCTCATTGATTAGCCTCGTTGATGTGAGACTTTCTCCTTTTTGTCTTCTCCACATAACCCCCATCATTATACTCTATTCCACCCATAGTGCTATATCCATGGCTCACGCTCATGTATTGCGTGAAGGTTGAAAAAGTTTGAGATTACTAAAGTATGAAACAATTTCTTGGCTTGTCATCGGGGTTGTGCATGATGAGAGCATTATTGTGTGACGAAAATGGAGCATGACTAAACTATATGATTTTGTAGGGATGAACTTTCTTTGGCCATGTTATTTTGAGAGGACATAATTGCTTAGTTAGTATGCTTGAAGTATTATTATTTTTATGTCAATATTGAACTTTTATATTGAATATTTCAGATCTGAATATTCATACCACAATTAAGAAGAATTACATTGAAATTATGCCAAGTAGCATTCCACATCAAAAATTCTGTTTTTTATCATTTACCTACTCGAGGACGAGCGGGAATTAAGCTTGGGGATGCTTGATACGTCTCCAACGTATCTATAATTTTTGATTGCTTCATGCTATATTATCTTCTGTTGTGGACATTATTGGGCTTTATTATCCACTTTTATATTATTTTTGGGACTAACCTATTAACCGGAGGCCCAACCCAGAATTGTTGTTTTTTTGCCTATTTTAGGGTTTCGAAGAAAAGGAATATCAAATGGAGTCCAAACGGAATGAAACCTTCGGGAACGTGATTTTTGGAACGAACAAGATCCAGGAGACTTGGACCCTACGTGAAGCAACCAACAGGGAGGCCACGAGGTAGGGGGGTGCGCCTACCCCCCCAGCCGCGCCCTCCACCCTCGTGGGCCCCCTGTTGCTCCACCGACGTACTTCTTCCTCCTATATATACCTACATACCACCAAACGATCAGGGACGGAGCCAAAACCCTAATTCCACCGCCGTAACTTTCTGTATCCATGAGATCCCATCTTGGGGCCTGTTCCGGAGCTCCGCCGGAGGGGGCATCGATCATGGAGGGCTTCTACATCAACACCATAGCCTCTCCGATGAAGTGTGAGTAGTTTACTTCAGACCTTCGGGTCCATAGTTATTAGCTAGATGGCTTCTTCTCTCTTTTTGGATCTCAATACAAAGTTCTCCCCCTCTCTTGTGGAGATCTATTCGATGTAATCTTCTTTTGCGGTGTGTTTGTTGAGACCGATGAATTGTGGGTTTATGATCAAGTTTATCTATGAACAATATTTGAATCTTCTCTGAATTCTTTTATGTATGATTGGTTATCTTTGCAAGTCTCTTCGAATTATCAGTTTGGTTTGGCCTACTAGATTGATCTCTCTTGCAATGGGAGAAGTGCTTGGCTTTGGGTTCAATCTTGCGATGTCCTTTCCCAGTGACAGTAGGGGCAGCAAGGCACGTATTGTATTGTTTCCATCGAGGATAACAAGATGGGGTTTTCATCATATTGCATGAGTTTATCCCTCTACATCATGTCATCTTGCTTAAGGCGTTAGTATGTTCTTATGAACTTAATACTCTAGATGCATGCTGGACAGCGGTCGATGTGTGGAGTAATAGTAGTAGATGCAGGCAGGAGTCGGTCTACTTGTCTCGGACGTGATGCCTATATACATGATCATACCTAGATATTCTCATAAGTATGCTCAATTCTGTCAATTGCTCAACAGTAATTTGTTCACCCATCGTAAAATACCTATGCTCTTGAGAGAAGCCACTAGTGAAACCTATGGCCCCCGGGTCTATCTTCATCATATTAAATCTTCCAATACTTTGCGTTTATTTTACTTTACATCTTTATCATAAAAATGCCAAAAATATTATCTTATCATATCTATCAGATCTCACTCTCGGAAGTGGCCGTGTAGGGATTGACAACCCCTTATCGCGTTGGTTGCGAGGATTTATTTATTTTGTGTAGGTGCGAGGGACTGGAGCGTATCCTCCTACTGGGTTGATACCTTGGTTCTCACAAACTGAGGGAAGTACTTACGCTACTTTGCTGCACCACCCTTTCCTCTTCAAGGGAAAACCAACGCAAGTGCTCAAGAGGTAGCACAGAGCTCCCTGTCCCTGCTGGCGTTGTTGTTGCTGAACCGGAGATCATTGCCGCAACGGTAGAAGAGGGATGTGCTGGCTGTGTACCTGCCATGAAGACCGTGACTCGGTTTGGCATATCAAGGGGGTCCGGAATACTGTTGCCATCGGAGCCTCCACTAATCCGGCCATCATGTAACTGATATAGCGACTCGGTCTCTCCGGTTGAAGACTCGTCATCAGAGCAGACAACGGTTACACCACTAGACGCCGATCCATCCTCATATTTCGCTCCGTGGATGACACCTACGAAGACATGCTTTATAGCGGGCTGAACCGGGGCAGAGCTTGCACGCTGAGCCATTTCGATGGTGTCGGTGCAGATGTCTGGCTCAGGGCCCGGTTCGCCGATCTTGCCGATGAAGACGTGAATTCCACCAAAGGGGACCCGGTACCCGTATTCAATTGAACCGACTTTGGGACCCCATCCTGCATCGTCGATGTAGAGCTTGCCGCAACGACTCTTAGTCATCCGGCCCACAGCGTATCCCTTGAGTCCTTCGAAGCCGCCCTTCAAGAATTTGAGTGATAGCCCCACGGTGGGCTCCAACTGTCATGGTTTTGTCACGACAGATGTCTTTGTGAAAAGACTTAGTCGTGCAGCCGTCGCTATGGGTTGACTTGAAGGGGTTAAACCGGACAGGGGACACAAGTGTTATATACTAGTTCGGCCCCTTACAATGAAGGTAAAAGCCTACGTCTAGTTGTGATGGTATTGCTTGGGTTTCGATGACCAGGGAGCGAATCCGCTTTGCCTGGCTCTCGGGTTGTTATTTCTTGTCCCTAAACCGTCGTCGGGTCGTCCCTTTATATACATAGGTCGATGCTCGCCGGTTTGTAGAGTCCCAAGGCCGGATCATCATTGTGTCCAACTCGGTCTCTATCCTTCCTATCTTACAATACAAGTAGCAAGAGAAAGTCGGTTTACATCTATAGGCCTTAACCCACCTTTGGGCCTTGAGCCTTCGTAAAGCGCCACCATCCTCACGTCTTCATGGGCTTCTAATCTTCATAGGGTTAATCCGGCTACTCCTGGCCAGTTTACGTCCAGTAGTAATTGAAGGAAATATGCCCTAGAGGCAATAATAAAGTTATTATTTATTTCCTTATTTCATGATAAATGTTTATTATTCATGCTAAAATTGTATTAACCGGAAACATAATACATGTGTGAATATATAGACACACAGAGTGTCACTAGTATGCCTCTACTTGACTAGCTCGTTAATCAAAGATGGTTATGTTTCCTAACCATGGACAAAGAGTTGTTATTTGATTAACGGGATCACATCATTAGATGAATGATCTGATTGACATGACCCATTCCATTAGCTTAGCATCCGATCGTTTAGTATGTTGCTATTGCTTTCTTCATGACTTATACATGTTCCTATGACTATGAGATTATGCAACTCCCGTTTGCCGAAGGAACACTTTGTATGCTACCAAACGTCACAACGTAACTGGGTGATTATAAAGGAGCTCTACAGGTGTCTCCAAAGGTACATGTTGGGTTGGCGTATTTCGAGATTAGGATTTGTCACTCCGATTGTCGGAGAGGTATCTCTGGGCCCTCTTGGTAATGCACATCACTTAAGCCTTGCAAGCAATGCAACTAATGAGTTAGTTGCGAGATGATGTATTACAGAACGAGTAAAGAGACTTGCCGGTAACGAGATTGAACTAGGTATTGGATACCGACGATCGAATCTCGGGCAGGTAACATACCATGACAAAGGGAACAACGTATGTTGTCATGCGGTCTGACCGATAAAGATCTTCGTAGAATATGTAGGAGCCAATATGGGCATCCAGGTCCCGCTATTGGTTATTGACTGGAGACGTGTCTCGGTCATGTCTACATTGTTCTCGAACCGTAGGGTCCCCACGCTTAAGGTTTCGATGATAGTTATATTATGAGTTTATGAGTTTTGATGTACCGAAGGAGTTCGGAGTCCCGGATGAGATCGGGGACATGACGAGGAGTTTCGAAATGGTCGAGACATAAAGATCGATATATTGGACGACTATATTCGGACATCGGAAAGGTTCCGAGTGATTCGGGTATTTTCGGAGGTACCGGGGAGTTACGGGAATACGGGGAAGAGTATTGGGCCTTAATGGGCTTTAGTGGGAAGGAGCCAGGAGGTGGCGCGCGCCCCTCCCAAGCCCAGTCCGAATTGGACAAGGGATTTGGGGCGCGGCCCCCCTCTCCCTTCCTTCTGCACTTCCCTCCTTTCCCCCCTTCTCCTAGTTGGACTAGGAAAGAAGGAGTCCTACTCCCGGTGGGAGTAGGACTCCCCTTGGCACGCCCACTCCTAGGCCGGCCGCCCCTCCTCCCTTGCTCCTTTATATACAGGGGCAGGGGGCACCCCATAGACACACAAGTTGATCATTGTGATCGTTCCTTAGCCGTGTGCGGTGCCCCCTGCCACCATATTCCACCTCGATCATATCGTTGTAGTGCTTAGGCGAAGCCCTGCGTCGGTAGAACATCAAGATCGTCACCACGCCGTCGTGCTGACAAAACTCCTCCCCGAAGCTTTGCTGGATCGGAGCCCAGGGATCGTCATCGAGCTGTACGTGTGCTAAGAACTCGGAGGTGCCGGAGTAACGGTGCTTGGACCAGTCGGATCGGGAAGAAGACGTATGACTACTTTCTCTACGTTGTGTCAACGCTTCCGTTGCGATCTACAAGGGTACGTAGATCAGACTCTCCCCCTCGTTGCTATGCATCACCATGATCTTGCGTGTGCGTAGGAATTTTTTTGAAATTACTACGTTCCCCAACAGTAATATCCCCAATACTTAGGGTATCCTATGAAGATGCACTTCTCTGATTTGAGTTCGAGCTTATCAAGCTGAAGCCTTTTGACATAAGTGTCTCAACCCCAAACTTTAAGAAACGACAGCTTAGGTTTCTTGCCAAACCACAGTTCATACGGTGTCATCTCAATGGATTTAGACGGTGCCCTATTTAACGTGAATGCAGTTGTCTCTAATGCATAACCCCAAAACAAAAGTGGTAAATCGATTAGAGACATCATAGATCGCACCATATCTAATAAAGTACGGTTATGACGTTCGAACACACCATTACGTTGTGGTGTTCCAGGTGGCGTGAGTTGTGAAACTATTCCACATTGTTTTAAATGAAGGCCAAATTCTTAAATCAAATATTCGCCTCCGCGATCAGATTATAGAAACTTTATTTTCTTGTTACGATGATTCTCCACTTCACTCTCAAATTCTTTGAACTTTTCAAATGTTTCAGACTTGTGTTTCATCAAGTAGATATACCCATATATGCTCAAATCATCTGTGAAGGTCAGAAAATAAGATACCCGCCGCGAGCTTCAAGACTCATCGGACCACATACATCGGTATGCATTATTTCCAAGAATTCATTGGCTCGCTTCATTGTTCCGGAGAACGGAGTTTTAGTCATTTTGCCCACGCGGCATGGTTCGCAAGTATCAAATGATTTATAATCAAGTGATTCCAAAAATCCATCCGTATGGAGTTTCTTCATGCGCTTTATACTAATATGATCTAAACGGCAGTGCCACAAATATGTTGCACTATCATTATCAACTTTGCACTTTTGGCATCAATATTATGAATATGTGTATCACTACGATCGAGATTCAATAAACCATTTACATTGGGTATATGACCATAGAAGGTTTTATTCATGTAAATAGAACAACAATTATTCTTTGACTCAAATGAATAACCGTATCGCAATAAACATGATCCAATCATATTCATGCTCAACGCAAACACCAAATAACATTTATTTAGGTTCAACACTAATCCCAAAGGTAGAGTGAGTGTGCAATGGTGGTCTTATCAACCTTGGAATCACTTCCAACACACATCGTCACCTCGCACTTAACTAGTCTCTGTTCATTTTGTAACTCCTATTTCGAGTTACTAATCTCTGCAACTGAACCGGCATCAAATACCCAGGGGCTACTATGAATACTAGTAAAGTACACATCAATAACATGTATATCAAATATACCTTTGTTCACTTTGCCATCCTTCTTATCCGCCAAGTATTTCGGGCAGTTCCGCTTCAAGTGACCATCTCCTTTATAGTAGAAGCACTCAGTTTTAGGCTTGGGTCTAGCTTTGGGTTTCTTCATGGGAGTGGCAACTTGTTTGTTGTTCTTCTTAAAGTTCCCTTTTTTGCCCTTTTCTTGAAACTAGTGGTCTTGTTAATCATCAACAATTGATGCTCTTTCTTGATTTCTACCTTCGTCGATTTCAGCATCACGAAGAGCTCAGGAATCGTTTCGTCATCCCTTGCATATTATAGTTCATCACGAAATTCCAGTAACTTGGTGATAGTGACTAGAGAACTTTGTCAATCACTATCTTATCTGGAAGATTGACTCCCACTTGATTCAAGTGATTGTAGTACTCAGACATTCTGAGCACATGCTCACTGGTTGAGCTATTCTCCTCCAACTTGTAGGCAAAGTATTTGTTAGAGGCCTCATCCTCTTGACTCGAGCATGAGTCTGAAATACCAATTTTCAGTTCTTGGAACATCTCATATGCTCCATGGCGTTCAAAATGTTTTTGAAGTTCCGGTTCTAAGCCGTAAATCATGGTGCACTAAACTATCAATTAGTCATCATACCAAGCTTGTCAAACATTCGAAACGTCTGCATCTGCTCCTGTAATAGGTCTGTCACCTAGTGGTGCATCAAGGACATAATTCTTCTGTGCAGCAATGAGGATAATCCTCAAATCACGGACCTAGTCCGCTTTATTGCTACTATCATCTTTCAACTTATTTTTCACTAGGAACATATCAAAAATAAACGGGGAGTTACAACGCGAGATATTGATCTACAACATAGACATGCAAATAATATCAAGACTAAGTTCGTGATAAATTAAGTTCAATTAATCAAATTACTTAAGAACTCCCACTTAGATTGACATCCCTCAAGTCATCTAAATGATACATGATCCAAATAAAGTAAACCATGTCCAATCATCACGTGAGATGGAGTAGTCATCAATGGTGAACATCTGTATGTTGATCATATCTACTATATGATTCATGTTCGACCTTTCGGTCTCCAGTGCTCCGAGGCCATGTTTGTACATTCTAGGCTCATCATGTTTAACCAGAGTATTTCGTATGTGCATAACTATCTTGCACCCGTTGTATTTGGACGTAGAGTCCATCACACCAGATCATCACGTGGTGTCTCAACACGATGAACTGTCGCAACGGTGCATACACAGGGAGAACACTTATACCTTGAAATTTAGTTAAGGGATCGTCTTATAATGATACCGCCGTACTAAGCAAAATAAGATGCATAAAAGATAAGCATCACATGCAATTAAAATATATGACATGATATGGCCATCATCATCTTGTGCTTTTGATCTCCATCTCCAAAGCACCATCATGATCTCCATCGTCACCGGCTTGACACCTTGATCTCCATCGTAGCGTCGTGGTCGTCTCGCCAACTATTGCTAACGCATAGTGATAAAGTAAAGCAATTACATGGTGTTTGCATTTCATACAATAAAGAGACAACCATAAGGCTCCTGTCGGTTGCTAGTGACTTTTACAAAACATGATCATCTCATACAATAACGTATATCACATCATGTCTTGACCATATCACATCACAACATGCCCTGCAAAAACAAGTTAGATGTCAGCTACTTTGTTGTTGCAAGTTTCACGTGGCTGCTACGGGCTTCTAACAAGAACCGTTCTTACCTACGCATCAAAACCACAACGGTGATTTATCAAGTTTGTTGTTTTAACCTTGAACATGGACTGGCCACAGTCAAATTCGATTCAACTAAAGTTGGAGAAACAGATACCCGCCAGCCACCTTTATGCAAAACTAGTTGCATATCTGTCAGTGAAACTGGTCTCATGAATGTGTTCATGTAAGGTTAGTCCGCTCCGCTTCATCCAACAATACCGCCAAATAAAAATAACACATTGGTGGTAAGCAGTATGACGATCACCGCCCACAACTCTTTGTGTTCTACCCGTGCATATCATCTACGCATAAACCTGGCTCTGATACCACTGTTGGGAAACGTAGCATGAAATTTCAAAAAAAAATCGTACGCTCACGCAAGATCTGTCCACGTACCCTCGTAAACTGAAAGCGGAAACGTTTGACAACGCGGTTGATGTAGTCGAACTTCTTCTCATTCCGACCGATCAAGCACCGAACGTACGGCACCTTCGAGTTCTGCACACGTTCAGCTCGATGACGTCCCTCGAACTCATGATCTAGCAAAGTGTTGAGGGAGAGTTCCATCATCACGACGGCGTGGTGACGGTGATGGTGAAGTGATCCGCGCAGGTCTTCGCCTAAGCACTACGAAGATATGAACGGATGCGTAAACTGTGGAGGGGGGGCGCCGCACACAACTAATAGTTGTTGGTGTGTGTTCTAGGCGCCCCCTCCCCACATATATATAGGTGGGAGGGGGAGGGGAGCAGCAAGGGGGGACCCCAAGTGGGAGGAAACCTACTTGGGGGCCTCCTCCAATTCGTCCTTCCCCCTACCTTGTAGACGGAAGGGGGAAGGAAAGAGAGGAGAGGGGGAAGGAAGGGGGAATCCTATTCCCTCTCTTTCCTTTCCTCCTCCCTTTTCCTTCTACACTTAGGCCGACCCATATGGGGGGCGCACCAGCCCCTTGTGGCTAGTGTGTTTTCCCTCTTGGCCCATAAGGCCCATATCTTTTGCCGGGGGTGCCCGGAACCCCTTCCGGTGACACGATAAGTACCCAGTACCCTCCGAAACACTTCCGGTGTATACCATTGTCCTATACATCAATCTTTACCTCTCGACCATTTAGAGACTCCTCGTAATATCCGTGATCTCATCTGGGACTCCGAGGAACATTCGGTCACCAAATCACATAACTCATATAATACAAAATCGTCATCGAACGTTAAGCGTGTGGACCCTACGGGTTAGAGAACTATGTAGACATGACCAAGACACTTCTTCGGTCAATAACCAATAGCGGAATCTGGATGCTCATGTTGGCTCCTACATATTCTACGAAGATCTTTATCGGTCGAACCGCTATGACAACATATGTTATTCCTTTTGTCCATCAGTATGTTACTTTCCCGAGATTCGGTCGTCGGTATCTTCATACTTAGTTCAATCTCATTACCGGCAAGTCTCTTTACTCGTTCTGTAATACATCATCCTAGAACTAAGTCATTAGTCACTTTGCTTGCAAGGCTTCTCATGATGTGTATTACCGAGAGGGCCTAGAGATACCTCTCCGATACTTAGAGTGACAAATCCTAATCTCGATCTATGCCAACCCAACAAACACCTTCGGAGATACCTGTAGAGCATCTTTATAATCACCCAGTTACGTTGTGACGTTTTATAGCACATAAGGTATTCCTCCGGTATCCGGGAGTTGCATAATCTCGTAGTCAAAAAGAAATATGTATATGACATGAAGAAAGCAATAGCAATAAAACTGAGTGATCAATATGCTATGTTAACGGATGTGTCATGTCCATCACATCATTCTCCTAATGATGTGATCCCGTTCATCAAATGACAGCACATGTCTATGGTTAGGAAACTTAACCATCTTTGATTAACGAGCTAGTCTTATAGAGGCTTACTAGGGACACTGTGTCTTATCTATGTATCCACACATGTATCATGTTTCCGGTTAATACAATTCTAGTATGAATAATAAACATTTATCATGATATAAGGAAATATAAAATAACAACTTTAGTATTGCCTCTAGGGCATATTTCCTTCATGAGCGACTACATCTTAGAGTCTGACCACTTTGGCCCTCAATGAGCTATAAATGGCGCGCCAATACCATCTTGGACAAGTGTACTGATAACCTCACCTCCGACTTACATGCCGAGTTGCATGAAACCGAAACTAACAACAAGGACTATCTCGACGCCAAGTTGGACGCGCAAATGGACCGCATTCAAGACATGTTCAACAATCGCAAATCATCACCATCTTCATCATCCTCCAGACGACTCTCAACGACTCAAGTACACATGCGTCCGAGCTACCATCTGACGCAGTACAGATAGGTCTCGACGTCATCACCACCATCAAGAACAAATTCCACCACACCATCGAGGCAATTGACTTCAAGACCGCATAGTTGACCGTTAACGTGAAGCTCATGAGCAACATGCCCAAGACGGCCGGGCACAACAACTTTTCTCTAGAAGGAGAACGACGACGTCGACAAGAAGAGTGTCGCCTCCCAAGATGAAGAGCACGAAGTGCATCGGCGAGAAGAAGCACATCATGAGGACCAAGCGAATCAAGCACATAAAGCATAACAAAATCCACCGTGAGGGGAAAAAACTTATTGAGCTATACTCTCGTATTTCTAAAACTCCAAATCCATATACTTTTAGTCTTTCAGGCATGCATTATAATATAAACTACATGAATTTACTGCAAAGAGGCCACTGTCCATGCGTTACTGAGAGTGGCTTTGCTGCTTTACTAGTTTGAGCCAATGGATATTTTGAGGCCAACTAGTTCATTAAAGTTTTTTTTTCTTCTTATTTTGTTGTCATTATTCTTCTATTTTTTTTCTTTAAGATTTTTCCTATGTTTTCCCTTAATCTAAGGTTATCTACAATCAATTGTTTGCTTTTGGTAGGATTTTATTGTACCCCAAAAATCCATTTGCAAATAGTACTACATTAGGTTGAGAATTTTTTTCCCCTTCAGCTGCTTGAAAAATACTCCCTTCGTTCCATAATATAAGATCATATTACATCCAATATAATATCTATGTCTGCTCAATTGTAGTGATTAATCATCACAATTAATTAAGGTGAAAGATTTCTATGGGCTACAAGCATTTGCACAAAGCGTATATGTTCCCATTATGCTCATGAGTAGTATGAACCAAAAATTGGGTTTATGCAATGGGACATGTTTATTTGTTACATGGATTGGAGATAGAGTATTTGCAGGTGAGGTCACTACAAGGACTAACAAAGGCCAGCCTGTTTGTATTCCTTGAGTTGTGCTGAACACATCGAGTACCAAATGTTCATTCACTTTACGTGAGGCCAAATTCCTGTTCGTCTTTGTTATAGTATCACAATTAACAAAAGCCATGGCAAACACTCCTAAAATTGTGCATGTATCCTCCGAAGCATGTAGTCTTCACCCCCGTCTAGACCTACTTATTGATCTTACGAAATATCATAGCCTGCAACATTGTTCTCTTTTTGTGTGAAAATACATCACATATATCAACTTAACGAATGGTTCTTACTATCGTTTCTTACACATTCGCCACACACGACGGGAAACTATTACAAAGAGTACCCTCCACTCTATTATCAAAACTAAACTTAGCAATCTAATGTGCCACCTCATTCGCCCACCTACTGGTCTTAGCCAGCTTAAAATTTTGGAGAAGTTTAATGATGGCTAAAGCTTATGAATGTTAATGCATGTCATCAAAACTTATATTGTTGAATTCATATTTGAACGTAGTCTTCAATGATATTATTTTTGCTACGTATAACTTACTCATCCATCACGGTGCATATGGCATGCATGTGGTTCTAGGTCATGAATTTAAATAGCTAAATATGTACTATACATAACAGAAAATATATTTATAAACTACATAAGCTTATGAACCCAATGATATGCTTTTGATGACATATAACACATTTTTAATTAGTCAAATCAGCGACCTAAGACTATGCACATGCCCTATGCACCAAGACGAAGGGAGTATATTTTATTAATTTAAAACATGATCAAAGTATGACCCAAAATACAAATGAGACTAATAAATCAGGATGGAGGTTGTAGTATTAACTTGAGCTTTATACATCGCTGTTGTAGTACTCCTTCCGTCCGGAAATACTAGGACAAGTATTTTCGGACGGAGGGAGTAGTAGTGAATAAGAGAAGGGAAACACTTTTGTCCAGACGTCTGCAAAGAAGGATTCGTCAGACCAGCCACATATATAGTCAATCCCTGTTGGATCTCACGGCTGAGTGATGCCCTAAAATTGTTTTCCGAGTCACCCCCTACGGTAATCACTTTGTATCTCGAATTAACTTGACAAAATCAACTCATCTCATCTGGTCCCCATCTCTCACGCACCCGCCCCTTCTCTGCACCGTCCTCGTCATCCACCTTTGCCGCCCGGCCTCCCCTCCATATCGCAAGTGTGCCGCCCAGTGGATGGAGAGAATTCCTTATTTGGCTCTTTCTTAAAATTTGCTTCCCTTTTTGGCCCAAACAATAATCTTCTTCCTTTTTTGACACGTAGACTTTATTTTGTTTCCTATGTGACACTTCCGTCAGATTTGGCTAGTAACGGTGTTAAGTTTGACGTAAAAACACACTTTTACCCCTAGTGTAGTATGTGATCAGATTATTCACATGCAAAACAAAGAGGTAATCTGATATATTTTGTCGTGGTTGGATAAATAAAAAAAGTACTATATGACTAATCATAAAAAAATGCGGGGGACTAATAATAATAGAACGAGTGGAATAATAACTACCCATTCAGCTTCTACTGTAGACTGTAGTGTATAAATTTGTGCAGATTAATCATGCGGGTGATAATTTAGACCTCGACAGATGATGTCCCTGAGCTGTGCTCGCGCCTCAATTTGCTGCACAAGCTCACGCCACCATCAGAGTAAAATGTCTTCATCGAATCGTTCCAAACAATATCTCCTCACTATCATGTATATACACGAATCAGCAGGATAGTTACGAAAGTATTCCGTCGAGATCGAATTGATTCGATGGATTAAGAGCTAGCTTTTACTGGTTTGCGTACGCATGTGAGGTGCCGGCTAGACGTGCGTTCCCTGTTCAGGCAAACTCAATCAGGCTGCTACCTTGCATGCTTCTTGTGCTAGCTTTGTACGTACTCGTGCGTGAGCAACTGAGTGCTGCGCTCTCGCGGATCGAGCTGTGCAACGCGACTAGTCGGGCATTGGTGCATATGAATATTTGAACATGGAATCTCCGACGCGTAACACTTTCATACATTCATATTTACGCTCCTTCTTTTTCCTTTTTTGGTGACATATATTACCATAGGGGTAAAATTGTTTTTGTACATCATAGTTAACACCATCGGATGGAAAAATGGATGAAAATGTCACGTAGGGAACAAAATGAAATTGAAGTGTCAAGAAGGGAAAATTGAAGTTTTTTAGGCCAAAAAAGGAACCACATTTTAAGAAAGGGTCAAATAAGGAATTCTCTCCAGTGGATGCCCCGGGACTGGCCCATAGACTGCCTGTTAATGACCTCGCAAACTGCATAGTCATCGTGTTTATCTCCACAAAGATTCGACCCTGATCCACTTGCAGTTGTGGCATGCGGTCGCCAGAGCATCGTCTATTTGGGAATGAAGCCACCAGAAGTGGATTACTGAAGGTTACGCCCACCCCATCCCAATATGACCCAGGGTTTCAGTTTTCTACTCATAATACTTTCCAATACATGCGTTGCTAGCTGGTTTTGGGCATAATTGTGTTCTAAAATTTGTGTGACCTACATCTACGTCAATATCTTTGTTTATCCCATGTTGCGGCAGGTTGTACGAATCAGCCTCCATCTAATCTAGGTTGTGACCATGCTTATAACCGTTCCCGTACATGCTTCATACATATTGTATTTTTTGCATCGGACGTCCGTATCAGCTCCACTCCAACATATATGCCTCTTCATTGAGCCTAGTTTGCTTTGTACATTTCAAATTTGTGCTTCTATAATGGGTTTAGTTTTTCTTCATCTGGATAATTTGTGTATGTATTCAAACGTCATGTATTTACTTAATTGAAAACTAACACATGTTTTCTAAATTTCACATATATTATGCACAAGAAATTCACCTTTTCACCCCTTTCGGAACTTAATTTGAATGACTACGTAGATATCTTTTGTATTCTCATTTAGAAACAAAAATGTGCTTCCACTATGTAGAAATTATGTTTAGATTGTATGAATATGATGCATTCAAACTTTCATGCTTCATATGAATCATACTTTTCTTCATGGTGTACAATTTGTTTCATACGCCACATAGTTATGCTTCTTCACTGTGCATAGTCTGCTTCATATCTTTCACACTTGTGCTTCCACATTTATTTGGTTTGCTTTATTTGTATCGTGCGAATAATGTTTGTGTACACATCAAACATGACATACTTCTAAATTCTAATTTTTTGCAAGGTTGGCGGGAGCGAAAAAACATGCTTTTGCCTATGGTGAGGATAACACGGTGGTCAATCATGGGCATGACGTGCGGCGTGTGATCATGCATCTCACTGCTGAGTATTAGGGTAATCCGCTTGGAAGCAAACTAACCATACTCGCATGGCCGCTTGGAGAAAAAACGACTACGGATTATGAAGCACGGTTTGTTGTGTTGGAAGCTTGATTTTTGTATGATGGAAGCAAACTGAGCACATTTGTATTTGTATTCATTACTCTGGGGAAACAATATTTGTGATTTTTTGAAAATAAAATATACCATTACATAAGGCAAAAGGTTCTGTCAAATTGGAGCAAATTTCAGTCGCAATTGAAGCAAATTCTTGTATCTACGGGAACAATTGTTTTGCCGTGTTGAAAACAAACCGTTAAATCCAAAAAATCAGATTGAAGAAAATTCCAATCGTGATGGAAGTAAAGTTTGCTATGTTCGAAACAGACTGTTATATTTCAAATAACTCTCCATCCATTTTTTTCAAATAAACTCTCCATCCAATTATCCCTGTTGCGGAAAAAAAACACGAAAGCATCGATCCCACGTACTTCAGGGAAGCAGTCGGAAGGAAGCAAAACTCAATTAGTAGTAGACCATGCATGTACTTATCTAGGCCCACGTTACCTCAAGCCATTCTATTCATTCATCGGACGCATCACAAATTACTAATCCAACAGCAAGCGGCTAGTCTGGTGGATGCAGGACATTCTGATGCCTAGTGGTTCCCATAAGTGAACAAGAAACGAAGTCTGACTCAGCCGATAGATAACATACCCATAACTCTTGAACTGTATTAACTTGACTCAGCCGATAGATAACATGCCCATAACTCTTGAACTTGTATTAACTTGAACTGTATGTATCCATCAGTCTTGTAGTAGGAGTGACCGAGTGAACAAGAGAAGAAGAAACGAAGTATGACTAAGCCGATAGATAACATATCTAGTGCTGACGTGTCTCGGGAGCACTGTAGCACATGAATCCCTGGCTGCGTGTATATCTGTCTAGTCACACTTTTGCGATTTTTTGCTCGCTCGATCGTTTGATCATTTCACACTGCAGAACAACTGGAGGATAATATTTCAGATATTCTTTTTCGTTCAGACCACCACTCACCTCGGTCGTCATGAGCTGCGAGGCAGATTTGCCCTCTGGGATCTAGAAGTATCTAGCTACTACTACTCTTTAGAGATATTTTTCACATCGCTGTACAGAATCTCAGAAGGGTAAGGTGCCAGTTGTTGCTACTCCTATATGGCAGGCTAGCTAGAGCACATCAAGTACAAGTATGGCGGCGCGCGTACGTACATGTTCCTTTCTAGCGGTGGATGGCGTGTTCGCGCGATGTCAGGCTTCTTCCAGCTCCTTCTCTTGTGCATTGGTAAAGCAGTTGGCCCCTGAAATATATTCCCTTCATTTTACAATGTAGTGCTTTTTTTATCCCCGTGCTTCAACTTTGACCGTAAATTTAACTACCAAGACCGATTGCGGCGGGAGCAAAAATTATATCAATGAATTTATATTCGAAAAAAGTTTTTAATTATATAACTTTTTCTCCCGCCGCGATCGGTCTTATTCATTAAATTTGTGATCAAAGTTCGACATCGGAAAGCATGGGCGCACTATATTTTAGAATGGAGGAAGTAGTACTAACGACGAAGCCTACACGTGATCCTACTGTGCGTGTCAGCGTGTGAAGCCGTTGAATTCCTGTAGTCGGCATCATAAAATATACTCCTACTCCACTATACAACTATAGAAAATGCAAATATCTCACATTATTTCAGTATTTAATATGTACAGTTGTTTGGCACAACAAAATACTCTTGTCTACTCTAGTCCACCTACTGGGCTCGAACATACTGGAGCAGTACCGGGGGCCACTAAGTATAGTACTCCATCCGTTTTGAATTATTTGTTTTGAATTTGTCTAGATACGAAGATATCTAGCATTAAAATGAATTTAGATACATCTATATCTAGACAAATCCAAGACAAGTAATTTGGAACGGAGCGAGTATTTTGGATATTAAAATCCGATTAGAGTAGCAAATCTGAGAATTGGTTAATTCTGGGCTGCTCTGCGTTCATGTTTCTCTTCACGTGCACTTGCCCAGCTTGTTGTGCCTTCTGCGAGGCTGGAGACAGGGATGGCAAATCGTCTAACAAGCAACCTCTGTCCGGGTGTCAGCCTGCCCAGGCAAGCTGCGTGTAGCACTGCTCAAAATTGAATGGCAGGATGCAAACGGGTCATAGCGTACTATCTTGTTTCTGTTGCTTTCTCTCTTCTTTCTAAGGCATAAAATTACGGTTCTTACCCATTGTGCAAAGAAAATCCCGATTTGACCTCGATCCGAAATAAATTTCGTTTCTGACCTTTTTCGGTGACGCCAAGATCCCTGGCGTCTGGGTTACGAAGTAGACGCCAGGGGTCCTGGCGTCTGGCCCCTGGCCCGCACTGCCTGCCTGCCCACTTGACCTGCTGACGTGGCAAAGGGGCCAGACGCCAGGAACCCTGGCGTCTGGCCCTGGTAAGTGGATAACCCCCGCGGGCCGAGCCCACCCACCCATCTCTTTTCCTCCTGGCGGCGCACGAACAGAGCGCATCCCTCCTTCGCCCCTCTTCTCCCTCACATCAAATCCCCCCTTGATCTACTTCATCCTCCACCCAAATTTATGAATCTGAGGCCCCCAAGCATCCTTGAGGTATTCTCCCCCATTCCCTCCAATTTGTTTTGATTAGAACATCTCTTTTTGGTTGCATTATTCATCATTGGGAGATGTTAGATGAGTACTTGTTTTATTTTGTTTTAGTAAATTTTGTGTAGTTGTTAGATGGTATAGTTGATTTGTAGATAGTAGATGACGTGTTGTTGAATATGTATGCAATTTGAAATTGTTTGGTTCATATGTAGATTTTCCTATTAGCTTTTTTTTGCAAAAGAGATGATGAAATTGATGGTTGTATGTGACATGAGTTGTTCCACGGATTGGGTTGTATAAATTAGATGTTATGTATTTGCATATGTTTGAGAATAATTATGTGTGCATATGAAGAAGATAAAAATGTGAAGTGGTATGACAATATAGTTGAATATATAGATGACAATTTTTTTAATGCAAAAGAGATGATGAAATTTGATTATTGTGTGTGACATGATTTGTTCAATAGAATGGCGGATGATGATTATGAAATTTATTTGATGGTGAAATTTGGTACTCTAGATGATATGTGTGCATATGTAGAAGAAAGAAATGATGTGGTTATGTTTGAGAAGAATGGTGTTTTCATATGGCATAAACTTGGAGAAGGAAATTGTTTGATATTGTTCATGTATTCATAGATGTTTGTGATTTGTTTTGTAGGATGGCGGATGGTGATGGTCCTTGGTATGACGGATTAATCGATGAGTGGGATAAGGAGCATCGTGCTCGTGCCATTGAGAATGGACAGGTAAGAAGCAAGACTGGGTCAATTTTCGTTGTTTCTCATTTGTGTTCTTGTATTGATTATTAAAACATCACTTTATTTGCAGCAAGTAGTTGCTATGCGCATGAGGGGTCATTCCGCTGATGACTTTGATTACGACCCGCGGTATGAGGCTTACATTCGGAGATTGGGTCTTCTCCCATTCGTGTTGCAGTTTAAGCGACGCACTCCGCCGGTGAACCACGCGGCGCTGACCGCACTTGTGGATCGTTGGAGGCCGGAGACTCACTCGTTCCACCTTCCATGTGGGGAGATGACGATGACCCTACAGGACATGGCTATGATAAGCGGCCTTCCTATCAACGGACAAGCTGTTACCGGTCGTGTCAGCGTGGGTAATTGGCGAGAACGGACTGCCGATTTAATTGGCGTTCAGCCCAAGGGCCCTTAGGAAGGCAAGGCCGATACCGCGAAAGTGAGGCATTCTTGGCTAAAAATGGTCAGAGGAAACACCAATCCGTGCCCTCAGGATGCCAATGACGTGGTTGTGCAGCAGTACGCGCGGGCCTATCTTTGGTATGTACTAACCAAGGTAGTCTTCTCAGATGCAACCGGGAACTCAGCCCTCTGGATGTTCTTGGAGCTACTCAATAACTGGGATACCCAGTATAGCTGGGGTTCGGCCGCACTAGCATATTTGTATCGTCAGGTAAGAGATATTTGCAACCATTTATCTTGCATTTGTCATGCGCCTCCATATCTAACATGTTTGTTTGATTGCAGCTTGACTTGGCGTGTCGGAGGAAGGGAGATACATCCTCATTGTCTGGGTTTGTTTGGAGCCTATCCGTGTGGATGTGGGAGCGGATCCCGGTTGGACGACCCAAATTCAAGAACCCCCTCATGACAAACCCACGGGGTAATCATGACGGGTTGCATGATGATGATCCATATCAGCGCCCTACGCTTGCTTACTATTGGGAACAAGTGACAGTCTACACAGGAAGCTCACATGTGCGATACAAGTGCTATATGAACGAGCTGGACACCTTGACTGCTGAGCAGGTTTTGAGAAGTTCGATGAGATAAAATTTAGTCAAGAATGAAACTTGTAGCTAACAATGTATCTCTTTGTTTTGCAGGTATATTGGTTGCCTTATGTGGAAGATCGTGACTTTGATCTTAATGAGATGTGCACGCGTGATAGCCATCTTTGGTGGGCAAGGTGCCCAATGATATGCTTCTTCGCAGTCGAGTGGCACTTTGTAGACCGTGTGGCAAGACAATTTGGAAGAAGACAAGGTATTCCAATTGAGGAGAGCAAGGAGGAAATGCTATCTCTGCATCGGTGAGCAAGCATGCCTTGAGTATGTAGTAGAGTATTGAATAAGTCAATGTGTGCTAATGCTTTGTTCCGTGCATCATTTGTAGGTTCGATCGAAGGAACAATCAGGATATATCGGATTGGGCAAACAAACACCGTGCATGGATAGAAATTTGGAATCAAAGAGACACACTAGTGCAATCAGAGAATAGACCTCACAATCAGTCAGCATATCAGAAGTATCAACTGTGGTATGCGGATCGTTACCGGTTAAAGCTGAAGCCAGGTTGGACTCACGAGGAGTGGTTGGAGTTGGTGTCTGAAGACCCGAAGACTGCAGAAGGTTATCATACCTTCAACACGGCTGTGAGAGACACCAGAGGGGCTCATGTTGACTACGCACCGATGCATGAGGAAATGGTAGCCTGTTTGACCTATTCTAACAAACTTGCATGCATCATGTTTTCTTCTTTCAAATACATAAGTTTGGTTTGTTCATGAATTGCAGGGCAGATCGTTGCTTCTGTGCGTCAACGATGTTGTACTGAGTCATCCACCTGGTGGTGTATTATCTGAGAGGACTCTTAGGAGCACGATGGAGGTGTGATCAATATATTATAAAAGTTTCTTTCGCGGATTATTTATTTGTATCTCATATCATAGCATATTTTGTGTTGTTGCAGAAGTTCAAGAAGCGGTTCCATAAGATGGCAGCAATGCTTTCTTGCCATGGTGCTCAGTCCAGTGACGTGTATGCACCTGGTACCCGCGCCAGAGCTAATAGACGGTGTTATATCCAGAACGATGAGGACATGGAGGAGGAGGTCCATGAAGAGGAGCCATCACATCAAGAGGAGCCAACACAAGATGAGGAGCATGAGTATGATGCAACACATCAAGAGGATCATGAGTATGATGTTGATGCTCCACAACCATCACAGGTTACACAACCGACACAAGGCAATGCTCGCTCTAGGAAAGGCAAAGCCATCGCTAAGACACCAGGCAAGAAAGGTAGAAAGAAGACATGGAATACACAATTCCATAGTCCGGAGTATCCTCATCAGCTTATCCCAACATGAATGCAAAGATATAAGGCCAACATTGAGGCGGAAGAGGAGGCATACAACGAAGAGGAGGAGGAGGCTAGTGAAGAGGAGGAGCCTACACTTGCAGCACTCGTGAAGAGAGGAAGGAGGAAGTGAGCTTCTTGTTTGGAAGTGTATGAACTAGGTGGCGTTTGTATGCATGAACTTGGTGTTGTGGTAAAAACTTTTAAGATTGTCTTAAATTTGGTGTCTTATGTATGCATGAATTTGTCGTGATGAAAAATCTATGAACTTGTCGTTTGTATGCTTACATTTGTCGTGGTGAAAGTTGTGTGAAATGTGCTATCTTCTGTGTTGTATGAACCTATCATATGAATATATATGTGCTATCTTCTTGTGTCAAACAGCAAGTTCAAAATAATCTACAGGGTCCCAGACGCTAGGGTCCTTGGCATCTGGTTTCAAGTCAGGGGACTAGACGCCACAGTCTCTGGCGTCTGGGGGTCGACTGGAAGCAAAAGCAGAGTCCTGGACAGCAGAAACAGGGCACCCAGATGCCAGGGTCCTTGGCGTCTGGCCCTGGTGTAGTACTTTTTTCATTTTGTTCATATTTTGTTCTAGCACCCAAACACCTATAGTATGGAACGACATAGATATTTTGTTCTAGCAAACACCTATAGTATCGAATGACAAACATTAGTGTTCACATAATAGCAAATGACAAGCATAGTTATCACATAATCTCAAATTACACAAATAGTCTCGAATGAGAAGTTCATCACATAATCTCAAATTACACAAATAGTCTCGAATGACATAAGTAGTTCATGACCACGATGGTCCACAATAGTTGAAACGACATGAACATCACATATAACTCGGTTTCCTGTAGCAATGCAAGTCAACAACCCTTTTCCATTTCCATTCTTGCAGCATTTCTTGAATCTTGTCATCATCAGTTATGTCAACCAATTTTCTTTCTCCGGGGCCATTTGACTGCTTCCTGCTGACGTAGTACACAAAATCCTCTTCCTTCAACCCTTGCTTCAACATGAATTTAGTCTTCAACCAATCAAAAGTGAGGTCCAGTTCACTAACTTGCACAACACATGGAGAAAAGCCTTGGACATGAACAACAGGGCTAAGCACCCACTGAGTACCATTAGCCATCTACAACACACAAATCTCTTAGTACCTAACCTATGATACATTAAACCACGAGGAAAACAAACAAACTAGGGTTTACACAAAACTATGATACTGGAGATCCTGAAACCAACCAATAAGTGGGGGTGTAGTTGATTTACCTTCTAGTTTCGAAATCCTGAAGATCCAACGGTGAAACCGGACCGATTCGTGAGAGATTTGAGGGGGGTTATGGTAGTGGATGAGATTGAGTGGACGAGAGGGCTAGAGGTGAGAGTGAGAGTGAGTGGAGATGAAAGGAATGACAGGGGTAGAGGTGGGGTGGAGATGAATGGATGAGAGGGGTAGAGGTGGGCCCAAAGAATCTTATCCACACGATATTTGCTCTCTGGATAGGATAAGGACCCAGACGCCAGGGACCCTGGCGTCTGGGTGTGCACATTTGCAAACTAGGCAAAGTGCTCTCTTTTAAACTTGTTGCACACATTTTTAAACATTGAAAATCAAACAAAAATATGAACAAAGCATAGTTGGCACATAATTTCAAATAGGTTGCACATAAGTAGTTCATGACCACACAAGGTCTCGAATAACAAGTTCACACACGATGTCTCGAATGACATAAGTAGTTCATGACCACACAAGGTCTCGAATAACAAGTTCATACATTAAACAAAGTCTCGACAGTTCATCATCGACGCCGGTGCCTTTCCATTTGTCTACTGAGTAGTACGGGGCCACTTTCCCTTCTTGTCACGTGCCTCATCCTCCTCTCGTGCATCGCGAGCCCTTGCAAGTTTTCTTGCCCTCTCTTCTTGACGAGCCTCCTTCTCTGTGCGTGCCCTCTCTTGTTCACGCTTCTTGCGCTCACGAGCCTCCTTCTCATGACGCTCCCGCTCCAATCCCCGTGCATAGGACTCCTCGAATAGGCGCTGCCTCCGTAACCAATCTCGACGTTGGTCCTCTTGGACATCTTTTTGTACCTCGTGATCTATCCAAGTGAAGTACTTGCAAAGTGGAGGAGGGGACTACATATAAACCATGATTTTGTTAGACATATGAGTGACAACTTGTTGATGTTTTTTGTATGTACACCTAACATACCGGCGGTATGTCATATGCGTTAGTTGGCCTTCGACGATCATGTGCATAGTTGGGACACACGAAAAACCTTCTACCTTCTGTCCATGACTTGTTGCGGTCAGTGGACACCTTCAGCTTGCAAACATCACCACACCAACATGGTGGTGTGGGCACATCCTTCTCCTTCTCCTTGTCCAAACTGGCCCCCATCCACGTCTTCGGCATGTCCTCTTGGTCCGCGCACGCCGGCCTCGTCCTGGAACCGGATGAAGCCATGCCTACAAAAAGAACAATTGTTAGCACAAGACATAAAGAGAGTAAATGCGTAAATACAGTAAATGAATAAATGCTAGGAATTGTATGAACAAATAATATAACATTATTATTAGATCAACCATCTGGATTAAGCAAATAACCGAAGGCCAATCCATTATCAACCATTCCTCTACGACCACCACCACCTCTAGCACTTGTGCTTCCTCTTCGACCACCACCACCTCTAGCACTTGTGCTAGCTCGACCACCACCACCTCTAGCACTTGTGCTAGCTCGACCACCACCTCTAGCACTTGTGCTCCCTCTACGAACACTAGCACCTCTAGCACTTGTGCTCCCTCTACGACCACCACTACCACCTCTGACACTTGTGCTTCCTCGACCACCACCACCGTCACCTCTTCCACCTCGTTCACCATCGGTGCCGCCTCCACGACTTGTTTTTCTTTTTTTGGTTTCCTTATTCTTGCATGTCCGCTCATTGTGTCCCCCTTCACCGCACACCCCACAGTTGATAATGTCAGGAGCCTCCATGAAATGACCGCTACCAAATTGTTTCATGCCAGTGTATCCAGCCAGGTCATCCATATCACCCCTGAACCTCTTAGTTCTCCTTCGACCCTTCGTCTCCACCTTCAGAAGAGGGTCTGGCCTAATATGAGGGCCATGGTACTCAGGCCACTGTGATTGGTCCAAGAAAGGGTGAAATCTTGGCGCCCATGTCAACCTAGTAGCTTCCACATGGAACTCTTGCATCCTCACGGTTTTTCCATCATTAACATGTATGTTTCTCGCCTTCGCCGCCGTTATCAAATGCGAGCATGGCCAATGATACTTACTAGGCCTCTCGCACTGGCACCACCGAGTCTTCAGTTTCACCTCAAATGCAGCACCACCACATTGTCTACCGTCTCGTGTTGTGCCACCTGGCTCATCAATTTGATAGATCATTTCAAGTCTATCGAATATGATAACTTGTTGCCGTGAAGACTTGCTTGCTTGTAACTGCAACCATTCATCAACCTTTTCCGGATAATCCTTTTTTTCACCTATCCATTTTGCAGTCTCTTCAGAATGCCTCTGAAAGTACTCATTAAGCTTGAAGAAGGTGTACTCCACTATTGCAGTCACCGGCAATGCACGAGCACCCTTCAACACATTGTTGAAACATTCTACGAGATTGCTCGTCATGTCGCCATATCGCCAACCACCATCGTCATGAGCACGTACCCACTTGTGCTTCTCGCTTAAATTCCTAGTTAAGAACTCTTTTCCCCCTTCGTTCGCCGCTGCAAAGAGTTTGTTGTACCGAGCATCGAAACCTTGGGTGGTGAAGGCCACACATACATGGGTAAGGTCTTTGCTGAGCTCCTTGCTCTTACATGCCCGGTAAAAGTTGGCCACGAAATGCCTCATGCACCATCTGTGGTGAAGCTTTGGAAATCCTGGAATAACAATGTCCATTGCCTTGAGTATGCCATGATGCCGGTCCGATATGATGCATACCTCCCTAGCCCCAATCACGTTGTGCCTAACATGGCCCATGAACCACTCCCAGTTGTCTTGGTGCTCGGAAGGCACCAAAGCAAATGCACACGGCAACACGTTGTCGTTTGATGAGTGCGCCATTGCTACCATTAGTGTGCCCTTATATCTACCGGTCAAGAACGTGCCATCTATAGACAAGACCGGACGACAATGCTGAAACGCCTCCACACATTGTCCATAACTCCAGATGGGACGGTGGAACACTCCCTCGTGATCCTCGACCACATGAAACATGCCCGGGTTCCTATGTGCAATGGCGGCCAACAACCTTGGGAGCTGGTTGTATGCTTCTTCATAACCACCATACAACATCCTAATAGCATTTGCCTTTGCCTTCCATGCCTTCCCATACTTGACTTCATAACCAAATTGTTTTTTCACCGTCCGCATGAGAAACCTCACTTTCACAATGGGATCAAAGGCTATGTCTTTCATCCATTTGTATCCGAGATACTCAGATGTGAGTTGACGGTGTGTCTTTCTAAGTCGTTTTGATGGCGGTTTGCATCTATGAGTGGTATCACAACTTTTCAACACCCATTCTTCGGTTTCTTTAAGCTTTCTTGCACGAACCTTCCATGTGCATTCCTTTTGCTCACACACCATGGTGTAACGCAACTTCATGTCGGAGTGCTCAACATAAATTGGCCTATGGTTTCGAATGGCATAGTCAGCCAACCAAAACTTCAGCATAGGTAAGCTCAGAAACTTCAATCCTTTCTTCAAATAAGCATTCTCGTCCTCATTCTCCACCCTTGGTTCTCCTGGATCCGGGCATGGTGTTGGCTCAATCGCCGTCATTCTCATTCCACCGTCAACAACAGCTTTATGGGCAAGGCTGAGATCTTTAAACAAGTGAGTTCTTTTTTGTAAGCCCGTCAGCTCAAAGTGGATTTGGTTCTCCTCCTTTGTGAATCCATCCTCGTCCAACTGTTTAACTGGACCCTCGTCATCCGAGCCATACGCATATTGACGCCTAAAAGGCAAGTCACGATCCATGTCCTTTTGCGCTATGTACGCATCCAAGTCACCAACATCATTACCATAAAACCCTTCCTCTTGCTCTTCGTCGTCATCATAAACATCTTCATCCTCTTGAATTACTTCGTCACTAGCAATCACCTCAACTTCATTTGCTTGGCTAGTTGGTGGTTGGCTAGAAGCATTGGGGGCATACAACTCAACCTCATTTGCTTTGATAGATGGTACACGGGGACGTGGTGGGGGATAAACATTGGGGGCATCAACCACAACCCTATGCTCAACAAGTGGCACCATTGTCCTCTCGCTCATGTCATCCATTGGGGAAGAGACATGCCGGTTCAAATCAATGGTAAACCGAGGAGATTCAACCTTGGTGGCAAACAATTCAAGTGACTTGTCTTCCGATTGGGATACTTTTTCCTTGTATACATCCCAATGCAAATCCGAGGTGATAGGCATACTTTTCAAGCGAGATTTGGCTCCAACTCCAACATCATACCTTCCTATTAACTTAACATCAACATTGGTGTCCATCCACTCTAAGACTTGTCTCACTTTTGCAACAACATCCTCATAGCTAGGGCTTGTATCAAAAACCAATGGTTCCTCACCCATGTCGGCATTGTTACTCAAGAATGCCTCCTTGTCCATGTAATGAACATTAACAAGTCTATCCATCTAAAAATAACATGAATGGATTTAAGACTTCAATGAGAATTGGTGTGTTTATCCAAATACATCTAATTCTATCCAAATCATATCAAGACTAAATTATTGGTGATGTCCACAAAAGTATCACTAATTAACACACACTAAGCAAAGTTAACCCTAATCACTAACTAACCCTAACCCCCAATCTTTCTACTCAACAAGCATATATTCCTACTACACACCATGCATAGCACTATATTATCAAAGTTAACCAAGCAATTCACACTAACATAAGGGAGAAAACATGAACTAGGGTTCCACCAACATGTATAAAATGCAACCAAAATAACAAGATTTGACAAAAAATAATTGGATGATTTGGGGGAGATTAACAAGAGCAACAAAGTGATGGAAAGATCCACCTAAGGGATGTACCTTTTGGAGAGGATTTGAGGGGGAGCTTGAGGGGTAGGAGAGAGTGTGAGAGCTCCGAGTGTTCTTCAAGCTCGGGTTGTGGATTGGGGAAAGTGTGTGGGGTGGGTCCCACACCATTTCCCCAAGGGTTATTCTGTTACCAGGGCCAGACGCCAGGGTCCCTGGCGTCTGGCCCCTTTGCCACGTCAGCAGGTCAACGGGCACGCGGGCAGTGCGGGCCAGGGGCCAGACGCCAGGGTCCCTAGCGTCTGCTTCGTAATCCAGACGCCAGGGATCTTGGCGTCACCGAAAAAGGTTAGAAATGAAATTTATTTTGAAACGAGGTCAAATCGGGATTTAGTTAGCCCTATAGGTCAGAACAGTAATTTTGTCCCTCTCTAAGCAAGGTCGACAAAATCTCATTTAACTTCTTCACATAATTAGTTACTTCTTCTAGAAATGCATGCTCTAGCAAATGCAAAAAAGACCGATCTGACAGCAAATCGTAAGTCTAAAGAGCAGCCTCTATCGGGTGTCAACTGCCCACGAGGACCCAGCATGCTGCATGCAGCACTGCTCAAAATTAAACGGCGAGATACAAACGGGTCACGGCATACTACCTTGTCCCTGCTACTTTCTCTCTTCTCTCCAAGCGAGGTCGACAAAATCTCACTTAACTTCTTCAAGTAATTAGTTGCTCCTTCTAGAAGTGCATGCTCTAGCGAATGCAACCAAAATACCGATTTAATGGCAAATCGTAAGTCTAAAGAGCAACCTCTGTTGGGTGTCAGCCCGCCCATGAGGGCCGGCATGCTGCATGCAGCACTGCTAAAAATTGAAAGCCGGGATGCAAACGGGTCACGACATACTACCTTGTCCATGCTGCTTTCTCTCTTCTCTCCAAGTGAGGTCGACAAAATCTCACTTATCTTCTTCAAGTAATTAGTTACTCCTTCTAGAAGTGCATACTCTAACTAATGCAACCAAAAAACCAATCTAAAGGCAAATCGTAAGTCTAAAGAGCAACCTCTCTCGGATGTCAGCCCGCCCACGAGGGCCCGCATGATGCATGCAGCACTGCTCAAAACTGAACGGCGGGATGCAAACGGGTCACGGCATACTACCTTGTCCCTACTTCTTTCTCTTTTCTCTTCAAGCGAGGTCTACAAAATCTCACTTAACTTTTTCAAGTAATTAGTTACTCCTTCTAGAAGTGCATGCTCTAGCTAAATGTTGTCAAAAGACCGATCTAATGGCAAATCATAAGTCTAAAGAGCAACCTCTGTCGGGTGTCAGCCGCCCATGAGGACCCAGCATGCTGCATGCAGCACTGCTCAAAATTGAACGCTGGGATGCATACAGGTCACGACATACTACCTTGTCCCTGCCGCTTCCTCTCTTCTCTCCAAGCGAGCTCGACAAAATCTCATTTAACTTGTTCAAGTAATTAGTTACTGTTTTTAGAAGTGCATGCTCTAGCTAATCCAATCAAAAGACCTATCTAATGGTAAATCATAAGTCTAAAGAGCAACCTCTATCGGGTGTCAGCCCACCCACGAGGGCCCAACATGCTGCATGCAACATTGCTCAAAATTGAACAACATGATGCAAACGGGTCACATCATACTACCTTGTCCCTGCTGCTTTCTCTCTTCTCTCCAAGCGAGCTCAAAAAATCTCACTTAACTTCTTCAAGTAATTAGTTACTCCTAGTAGAAGTGCATGCTCTAGCTAATGCAACCAAAAGACCGAACTAATGGCAAATCGTAAGTCTAAAGAGCAACATGTGTCAGGTGTCAGCCCGCCCCCGAGGGCCCAGCATGCTGCATGCAGCATTGCTCAAAATTGAATGGGGGGATGCAAACGGGTCACGGCGTACTACCTTGTCCCTGCTGCTTTCTCTCTTCTCTCCAAGCGAGGCACATAACTTCTTCAAGTAATTATTTACTCCTTCTAGAAGTGCATGCTCTAGCTAATGCAACCAAAAACCCGATATAATGGCAAATCGTAAGTCTAAAGAACAACCTCTGTCGGGTGTCAGCCCGCCCACGAGGGCCCACCCTGTTGTATGCAACATTGCTCAAAATTGAACGTCGGGATGCAAACGGGTCACGGCATACTACCTTGTCCTTGCTGCTTCCTCTCTTCTCTCCAAGCGAGGTCTACAAAATCTCACTTAACTTCTTCAAGTAATTAGTTACTCCTTCTAAAAGTGCATGCTCTAGCTAATGCAACCAAAAGATCGATATAATGGCAAATCGTAAGTCTAAAGAGCAACCTCTGTCGGGTGTCAGCCCGCCCATGAGGGCCCATCATGCTGCATGCAGCACTGCTGAAAATTGAATGGCGGGATGCAAACAGGTCACGACATACTACCTTGTCCCTGCTGCTTTCTCTCTTTTTTCCAACCAAGGTCAACAAAATCGACTTCTTCAAGTAATTAGTTACTCCTTCTAGAAGTGCATGCTCTACCTAATGCAACCAAAAGACCTATCTAATGGCAAATCATAAGTCTAAAGAGCAACCTTTATCGGTTGTCAGCCCACCCACGAGGGCCCAGCATGCTGCATGCAGCATTGCTCAAAATTGAACAGCGGGATGCAAACGAGTCACGACATACTACCTTGTCCCTACTGCTTTCTCTCTTCTCTCCGAAGCAAGGTCAACAAAATCTCACTTAACTTCTTCAAGTAATTAGTTACTCCTTTTAGAAGTGGATGCTCTAGCTAATTCAACCAAAAGACTAAACTAATGGAAAATCATAAGTCTAAAGAGCAGCATGTGTCGGGTGTCAGCCCGCCAACGAGGTCCCAGCATGCTGCATGCATCGTTACTCAAAATTGAACAGCGAGATGCAAACGGGTCACGGCATACTACCTTGCCCCTGCTGCTTTCACTCTTCTCTCCAAACGAGGCACTTAACTTCTTCAAGTAATTAGTTACTCCTTCTAGAAGTGCATGCTCTACCTAATGCAACCAAAAGACCTATCTGATGGCAAATCGTAAGTCTAAAGAGCAACCTCTACCGGGTGTCAGCCCGTCCACGAGGGCCCAGCATGCTGCATGTAGCATTGCTCAAAATTGAACTGTGGGATGCAAACGGGTCACGGCATACTACCTTGTCCCTGCTGCTTTCTCTCTTCTCTCCAGAGTGAGGTCAACAAAATCTCACTTAACTTCTTCAAGTAATTAGTTACTCCTTCTAGAAGTGCATGCTATAGCTAATGCAACCAAAAAACCGATCTATTGGCAAATCATAAGTCTAAAGAGCAATCTCTATCGGGTGTCAGCCCGCCCACGAGGGCCCAGCATGCTGCATGCAGCACTGCTAAAAATTGAACGGCGAGATGCAAATAGGTCACGACATACAACCTTGTCCCTACTGCTTTCTCTCTTCTCTCCACGCGAGGTCGACAAAATCTCACTTTACTTCTTCTAGTAATTATTTACTCCTTCTAGAAGTGCATGCTCTAGCTAATGCAACCAAAAAACCGATCTAATGGCAAGTCGTAAGTCTAAAGAGGAACCTCTGTCGGGTGTCAGCCCGCCCACGAGGGCCCAGCATGTTGCATGCAACATTGCTCAAAATTGAACGTCGGGATGCAAACAGGTCACGACATACTACCTTGTCCCTGCTGCTTTCTCTCTTCTCTCCAAGCAAGGTCGACAAAATCTCACTTAACTTCTTCAAGTAATTAGCTACTCCTTCTAAAAGTGCATGCTCTAGCTAATGCAACCAAAAGATCGATCTAATGGCAAATCGTAAGTCTAAAGAGCAACCTCTGTCGGGTGTCAACCCGCCCACGAGGTCCTATCATGCTGCATGCAACACTGCTCAAAATTGAACGACGGGATGCAAACAGGTCACGACATACTACCTTGTCCCTGCTGCTTTCTCTCTTCTTTCCAATCGAGGTCAACAAAATCTCATTGAACTTCTTCAAGTAATTAGTTACTCCTTCTAGAAGTGTATGCTCTACCTAATGCAACCAAAAGACCTATCTAATGGCAAATCGTAAGTCTAAAGAGCAACCTCTATCTGGTGTCAGCCCGCCCGTGAGGGCCCAGCATGCTGCATGCAGCATTGCTCAAAACTGAACAATGGTATGCAAACGGGTCACGACATACTACCTTGTCCCTGCTGCTTTCTCTCTTCTCTCCAAGGTGAGGTCAGCAAAATCTCACTTAACTTCTTCAAGTAATTAGTTACTCCTTCTAGAAGTGCATGCTCTAGCTAATGCAACCAAAAGATTGAACTAATGGCAAATCGTAAGTCTAAAGAGCAACATGTGTTGGGTGTCAGCCCGCCCACGAGGTCCCAGCATGCTGCATGCAGCACTGCTCAAAATTGAACGACGAGATGCAAACAGGTCACGACATACTACCTTGTCCCTACTGCTTTCTCTCTTCTCTCCAAGCGTGGTCGACAAAATCTCACTTTACTTCTTCAAGTAATTATTTACTCCTCTAGAAGTGCATGCTCTAGCTAATGCAACCAAAAACCCGATATAATGGCAAATCGTAAGTCTAAAGAACAACCTCTGTCGGGTGTCAGCCCGCCCACTGTTGGGGAACGTAGTAATTTCAAAAAAAATCCTACGCACACGCAAGATCATGGTGATGCATAGCAACGAGGGGGAGAGTCTGATCTACGTACCCTTGTAGATCGCAACGGAAGCGTTGACACAACATAGAGGAAGTAGTCGTACGTCTTCTTCCCGATCCGACCGATCCAAGCACCGTTACTCCGGCACCTCCGAGTTCTTAGCACAAGTTCAGCTCGATGACGATCCCTGGGCTCCGATCCAGCAAAGCTTTAGGGAGGAGTTCCGTCAGCACGACGGCGTGGTGACGATCTTGATGTACTACCGACGCAGGGCTTCGCCTAAGCACTACAACGGTATGATCGAGGTGGAATTTGGTGGCAGGGGGCACCGCACACGGCTAAGGAACGATCTCAAGGATCAACTTGTGTGTCTAGAGGTGCCCCCTGCCCCTGTATATAAAGGTTGACAGGGGGAGGGCTGGCCGGCCAAGCTAGGGAGGCGCAGGAGGAGTCCTACTCCTACCGGGTACAATTACCTTATCAAGTTCTACTTTCCTCCCACTCACTTCTTTCGAGAGAAACTCATTCTCTAGAAAGTATCCATTATAAGCAACGAATGTCTTGCCTTAGGATCTGTGATAGAAGGTGTACCCAACAGTCTCCTTTTGGGTATCCTATGAAGACATATTTCTCTGATTTGGTTTTGAGCTTATCAGGATGAAACTTTTTCACATAAGCATCACAACCCCAAACTTTAAGAAACGACTACTTTGGTTTCTTGCTAAACCACAGTTCAGATTGTGTCGTCTCAACGGACTTAGATGGTGCCCCTTTTTACCGTGAATGCAGCTGTCTCTAATGCATAACCTCAAAACGATAGTGGTAGATCGGTAAGAGACATCATAGATCGCACTATATCTAATAAAGTACGGTTATGACGTTCGGACACACCATTACACTATGGTGTTCCATGTGGCGTGAGTAGTGAAACTATTTCACATTGTTTTTAACTGAAGGCCAAACTCGTAACTCAAATACTCTTCTCTACGATCAGATCATAGAAACTTTATTTTCTTGTTACGATGATTTTTCACTTCACTCTGAAATTCTTTGAACTTTTCAAATGTTTCAGACTTATGTTTCATCAAGTAGATATACTCATATCTGCTCAAATCATCTGTGAAGATCAGAAAATAATGATACCTGTCGCGAGCCTCAATATTCATCGGACCACATACATCAGTATGTATGATTTCCAACAAATTTGTTGCTCGCTCCATTGTTCCGAAGAACAGAGTCTTAGTCATCTTTCCCATGAGGCATGGTTCGCAAGCATCAACTGATTCATAATCAAGTGATTCCAAAAGCCCATCAGCATGGAGTTTCTTCATGCGCTTTACACCAATATGACCTAAACGGCAGTGCTACAAATAAGTTGCACTATCATTATTAACTTTGCATCTTTTGGTTTCAATATTATGATTATGTGTATCACTATGATCGAGATCCAACGAACTATTTTCATTGGGTGTGTAACCATATAAGGTTTTATTCATGTAAACAGAACAACAATTTATTCTCTTACTTAAATGAATAACCGTATTACAATAAACATGATCAAATCATATTCATGCTCAACGCAAACACCAAATAACACTTATTTAGGTTCAACACTAATCCCGAAATTATAGGGAGTGTGCGATGATGATCATATCAATCTTGGAACCACTTCCAACGCACATCGTCACTTCACCCTTAACTAGTCTCTGTTTATTCTGCAACTCCCGTTTCGAGTTACTAATCTTAGCAACTGAACTAGTATCAAATACTGAGGGTTTGCTATAAACACTAGTAAAGTACACATCAATAACATGTATATCAAATATACTTATGTTCACTTTGCCATCCTTCTTATCCGCCAATCACTTGGGGTAGTTCCGCTTCCAGTGACCAGTCCCTTTGCAGTAGAAGCACTCAGTCTCAGGCTTAGATCAGACTTGGGCTTCTTTACTTGAGCAGCAACTTGCTTGCTGTTCTTTTTGAAGTGCCCCTTCTTCCCTCTGCCCTTTTCTTGAAACTAGTGGTCTTGTCTACCATCAACACTTGATGTTTTTCTTGATTTCTACCTTCATCGATTTCATCATCATGAAAAGCTCGGGAGTCGTTTTCGTCATCCCTTGCATACTATAGTACATCACGAAGTTCTACTAACTTGGTCATGGTGACTAGAGAATTCTGTCAATCACTATCTTATCTGGAAGATTAACTCCCACTTGATTCAAGCGATTGTAGTACCCAGACAATCTGAGCACACATGCTCACTAGTTGAGCGATTCTCCTCCATCTTTTAGCTATAGAACTTGTTGGAGACTTCATATCTCTCAACTCGGGTATTTGCTTGAAATATTAACTTCAACTCCTGGAACATCTCATATGGTCCATGACGTTCAAAACATCTTTGAAGTCCCGATTCTAAGCCATTAAGCATGGTGCACTTAACTATCAAGTAGTCATCATATTGAGCTAGCCAAACGTTCATAACGTCTGCATCTGCTCCTGCAATAGGTCTGTCACCTAGCGGTGCATCAAGGACATAATTCTTCTGTGCAGCAATGAGGATAAACCTCAGATCACGGATCCAATCCGCATCATTGCTACTAACATCTTTCAACACAATTTTCTCTAGGAACATATCAAAAAAACACAGGGAAGCAACAACGCGAGCTATTGATCTACAACATAATTTGCAAAATACTACCAGGACTAAGTTCATGATAAATTTAAGTTCAATTTAATCATATTACTTAAGAACTCCCACTTAGATAGACATCCCTCTAATCCTCTAAGTGATCACGTGATCCAAATCAACTAAACCATAACCGATCATCACGTGAAACGGATTAGTTTTCAATGGTGAACATCATTATGTTGATCATATCTACTATATGATTCACGCTCGACCTTTCGGTCTCCGTGTTCCGAGGCCATATCTGCATATGCTAGGCTCGTCAAGTTTAACCTGAGTATTCTACGTGTCCAAAACTGGCTTGCACCCGTTGTAGATGGACGTAGAGCTTATCACACCCGATCATCACGTGGTGTCTGGGCACGACGAACTTTGGCAACGGTGCATACTCAGGTAGAACACTTCTTGATAATTTAGTGAGAGATCATCTTATAATGCTACCGTCAATCAAAGCAAGATAAGATGCATAAAAGATAAACATCACATGCAATCAATATAAGTGATATGATATGGCCATCATCATCTTATGCTTGTGATCTCCATCTCCGAAGCACCGTCATGATCACCATCGTCACCAGCGCGACACCTTGATCTCCATCGTAGCATCGTTGTCGTCTCGCCAATCTTATGCTTCCACGACTATCACTACCGCTTAGTAATAAAGTAAAGCATTACATCGCGATTGCATTGCATACAATAAAGCGACAACCATATGGCTCCTGCCAGTTGCCGATAACTTGGTTACAAAACATGATCATCTCATACAATAAAATTTAGCATCATGCCTTGACCATATCACATCACAACATGCCCTGCAAAAACAAGTTAGACGTCCTCTACTTTGTTCTTGCAAGTTTTACATGGCTGCTACGGGCTTAAGCAAGAACTCATCTCACCTACGCATCAAAACCACAACGATAGTTTGTCAAATAGACTCTTTTTTAACCTTCTCAAGGACCGGGCGTAGCCACACTTGGTTCAACTAAAGTTGGAGAGACAGTCGCCCGCAAGCCATCTATGTGCAAAGCACGTCGACGGAACCGGTCTCGCGTAAGCGTACGCGTAATGTTGGTCCGGGTCGTCTCGTCCAACAATACCGCCGAACCAAAGTATGACATGCTCGTAGGCAGTATGACTTGTATCGCCCACAACTCACTTGTGTTCTACTCGTGCAAATAACATCAAACCATAAAACCTAGGCTCGGATGCCACTGTTGGGGAACGTAGTAATTTCAAAAAATTTCCTACGCACACGCAAGATCATGGTGATGCATAGCAATGAGGGGGAGAGTCTGATCTGCGTACCCTTGTAGATCGCAACGGAAGCGTTGACACAACGTAGAGGAAGTAGTCGTACGTCTTCTTCCCGATCCGACCGATCCAAGCACCGTTACTCCGGCACCTCCGAGTTCTTAGCACACATTCAGCTCGATGACAATCCCCGGGCTCTGATCCAGCAAAGCTTCGGGGAGGAGTTCCGTCAGCACGACGGCGTGGTGACGATCTTGATGTACTACCAACGCAGGGCTTCGCCTAAGCACTACAACGGTATGATCGAGGTGGAATTTGGTGGCAGGGGGCACCGCACACGGCTAAGGAATGATCTCAAGGATCAACTTGTGTGTCTAGAGGTGCCCCCTGCCCCCGTATATAAAGGTTGACAGGGGAGGGCTGGCCGGCCAAGCTAGGGAGGCACAGGAGGAGTCCTACTCCTACCGGGAGTAGGACTCCCCCCCCAATCCTATTCCTAATAGGACTCCCAAGTGGAAAGAGAGGGAGAGAGGTGGCCGGCTGAAGGAAATATGCCCTAGAGGCAATAATAAAGTTATTATTTATTTCCTTATATCATGATAAATGTTTATTATTCATGCTAGAATTGTATTAACCGGAAACATAATACATGTGTGAATACATAGACAAACAGAGTGTCACTAGTATGCCTCTACTTGACTAGCTCGTTAATCAAAGATGGTTATGTTTCCTAACCATGAACAAAGAGTTGTTATTTGATTAACGAGGTCACATCATTAGCTGAATGATCTGATTGACATGACCCATTCCATTAGCTTAGCACCCGATCGTTTAGTATGTTGCTATTGCTTTCTTCATGACTTATACATGTTCCTATAACTATGAGATTATGCAACTCCCGTTTGCCGGAGGAACACTTTGGGTACTACCAAACGTCACAACGTAACTGGGTGATTATAAAGGAGTACTACAGGTGTATCCAATGGTAGATGTTGGGTTGGCGTATTTTGAGATTAGGGTTTGTCACTCCGAGTGTCGGAGAGGTATCTCTGGGCCTCTCGGTAATACACATCACATAAGCCTTGCAAGCATTATAACTAAGATGTTAGTTGTGAGGTGATGTATTACGGAACGAGTAAAGAGACTTGCCAGTAATGAGATTGAACTAGGTATTGGATACCGACGATCGAATCTCGGGCAAGTAACATACCGATGACAAAGGGAACAACGTATGTTGTTATGCGGTCTGACCGATAAAGATCTTCGTAGAATATGTAGGAGCCAATATGGGCATCCAGGTCCCGCTATTGGTTATTGACCGGAGACGTGTCTCGGTCATGTCTACATTGTTCTCGAACCGTAGGGTCCGCACGCTTAACGTTACGATGACAGTTATTATGAGTTTATGCATTTTGATGTACCGAAGGTTGTTCGGAGTCTCGGATGTGATCACGGACATGACGAGGAGTCTCGAAATGGTCGAGACATAAAGATTGATATATTGGAAGCCTATGTTTGGACATCGGAAGTGTTCCGGGTGAAATCGGGATTTTACCGGATTACCGGGAGGGTTACCGGAACCCCCCGGGAGCCAAATGGGCCTACATGGGCCTTAGTGGAAAGGTGAAAGGGGCTGCCATGGAGGGCTGCGCGCCTCCCCCCCTCCCCTAGTCCTATTAGGACTAGGAGAGGTGGCCGGCCACCTCTCTCTCTCTTTCCCCCTTGGAGTCCTAGTTGGAATAGGATTGGAGGGGGGAGTCCTACTCCCGGTAGGAGTAGGACTCCTCCTGTGCCTCCCTTGCTTGGCCGGCCAGCCCTCCCCCTCTCATCCTTTATATACGGGGGCAGGGGGCACCTCTAGACACACAAGTTGATCCTTGAGATCGTTCCTTAGCCGTGTGCGGTGCCCCCTGCCACCAAATTCCACCTCGATCATACCGTTGTAGTGCTTAGGCGAAGCCCTGCGCCGGTAGTACATCAAGATCGTCACCACGCCGTCGTGCTGACGGAACTCTTCCTCGACGCTTTGCTGGATCGGAGCCTGAGGATCGTCATCGAGCTGAACGTGTGCTAAGAACTCGGAGGTGCCAGAGTAACGGTGCTTGGATCGGTCGGATCGGGAAGACGTACGACTACTTCCTCTATGTTGTGTGATCGCTTCCGCAGTCGGTCTGTGTTGGTACGTAGACAACACTCTCCCCTCTCGTTGCTATGCATCACCATGATATTGCCTGTGCGTAGGAATTTTTTTGAAATTACTACGTTCCCCAACAGTGGCATCCGAGCCTAGGTTTTATGGTTTGATGTTATTTGCACGAGTAGAACACAAGTGAGTTGTGGGCGATACAAGTCATACTGCCTACCAGCATGTCATACTTTGGTTCGGCGGTATTGTTGGACGAGACGACCCGGACCAACCTTACGCGTACGCTTACGCGAGACCGGTTCCCTCGACGTGCTTTGCACATAGATGGCTTGCGGGCGACTGTCTCTCCAACTTTAGTTGAACCGAGTGTGGCTACGCCCGGTCCTTGAGAAGGTTAAAACGGAGTCTACTTGACAAACTATCGTTGTGGTTTTGATGCGTAGGTGAGATGAGTTCTTGCTTAAGCCCGTAGCAGCCACGTAAAACTTGCAACAACAAAGTAGAGGACGTCTAACTTGTTTTTGCAGGGCATGTTGTGATGTGATATGGTCAAGGCATGATGCTGATTTTATTGTATGAGATGATCATGTTTTGTTACCAAGTTATCGGCAACTGGCAGGAGCCATATGGTTGTCGCTTTATTGTATGCAATGCAATCGCGATGTAATGCTTTACTTTATTACTAAGCGGTAGTTATAGTCGTGGAAGCATAAGATTGGCAAGACGACAACGATGCTACGATGGAGATCAAGGTGTCGCGCAGGTGACGATGGTGATCATGACGGTGCTTCGGAGATGGAGATCACAAGCACAAGATGATGATGGCCATATCATATCACTTATATTGATTGCATGTGATGTTTATCTTTTATGCATCTTATCTTGCTTTGATTGACGGTAGCATTATAAGATGATCTCTCACTAAATTATCAAGAAGTGTTCTCCCTGAGTATGCACCATTGCCAAAGTTCGTCGTGCCCAGACACCACGTGATGATCGGGTGTGATAAGCTCTACGTCCGTCTACAACGGGTGCAAGCCAGTTTTGCACACGCAGAATACTCAGGTTAAACTTGACGAGCCTAGCATATGTAGATATGGCCTCGGAACACAGAGACCGAAAGGTCGAGCGTGAATCATATAGTAGATATGATCAACATGACGATGTTCACCATTGAAAACTACTCCATCTCACGTGATGATCGGTTATGGTTTAGTTGATTTGGATCACGTGATCACTTAGAGGATTAGAGGGATGTCTATCTAAGTGGGAGTTCCTAAGTAATTTGATTAACTGAACTTAAACTTATCATGAACTTAGTACCTGATAGTATCTTGCTTGTTTATGTTGATTGTAGATAGATGGCTCGTGCTGTTGTTCCGTTGAATTTTAATGCGTTCCTTGAGAAAGCAAAGTTGAAAGATGATGGTAGCAATTACACGGACTGGGTCCGTAACCTGAGGATTATCCTCATTGCTGCACAGAAGAATTACGTCCTAGAAGCACCGCTGGGTGCCAGGCCTGCTGCTGGAGCAACGCCAGATGTTATGAACGTCTGGCAGAGCAAAGCTGATGACTACTCGATAGTTCAGTGTGCCATGCTTTACGGCTTAGAATCGGGACTTCAACGACGTTTTGAACATCATGGAGCATATGAGATGTTCCAGGAGTTGAAGTTAATATTTCAAGCAAATGCCCGAATTGAGAGATATGAAGTCTCCAATAAGTTCTATAGCTGCAAGATGGAGGAGAACAGTTCTGTCAGTGAGCATATACTCAAAATGTCTGGGTATAATAATCACTTGATTCAGATGGGAGTTAATCTTCCAGATGATTGCATCATTGACAGAATTCTCCAATCACTGCCACCAAGCTACAAGAGCTTCGTGATGAACTATAATATGCAAGGGATGAACAAGACTATTCCCGAGCTCTTCGCAATGCTGAAAGCTGCGGAGGTAGAAATCAAGAAGGAGCATCAAGTGTTGATGGTCAACAAGACCAATAGTTTCAAGAAAAAGGGCAAGGGGAAGAAGAAGGGGAACTTCAAGAAGAACAGCAAGCAAGTTGCTGCTCAGGAGAAGAAACCCAAGTCTGGACCTAAGCCTGAAACTGAGTGCTTCTACTGCAAGCAGACTGGTCACTGGAAGCGGAACTGCCCCAAGTATTTGGCGGATAAGAAGGATGGCAAGGTGAACAAAGGTATATGTGATATACATGTTATTGATGTGTACCTTAATAGAGCTCGTAGTAGCACCTGGGTATTTGATACTGGTTCTGTTGCTAATATTTGCAACTCGAAACAGGGACTACGGAATAAGCGGACGCTAGCAAAGGATGAGGTGACGATGCGCGTGGGAAACGGTTCCAAAGTCGATGTGATCGCGGTCGGCACGCTACCTCTACATCTACCTTCGGGATTAATATTAGACCTAAATAATTGTTATTTGGTGCCAGCGTTGAGCATGAACATTATATCTGGATCTTGTTTAATGCGAGACGGTTATTCATTTAAATCAGAGAATAATGGTTGTTCTATTTATATGAGTAATATCTTTTATGGTCATGCACCTTTGAAGAGTGGTCTATTCTTGTTGAATCTCGATAGTAGTGATACACATATTCATAATGTAGAAGCCAAAAGATGCAGAGTTGATAATGATAGTGCAACTTATTTGTGGCACTGCCGTTTAAGTCATATCGGTGTAAAGCGCATGAAGAAACTCCATACTGATGGGCTTTTGGAACCACTTGATTATGAATCACTTGGTACTTGCGAACCGTGCCTCATAGGCAAGATGACTAAAACACCGTTCTCCGGTACTATGGAGAGAGCAACAGATTTATTGGAAATCATACATACCGATGTATGTGGTCCGATGAATATTGAGGCTCGTGGCGGATATCGTTATTTTCTCACCTTCACAGATGATTTAAGCAGATATGGGTATATCTACTTAATGAAACATAAGTCTGAAACATTTGAAAAGTTCAAGGAATTTCAGAGTGAAGTTGAAAATCATCATAACAAGAAAATAAAGTTTCTACGATCTGATCGTGGAGGAGAATATTTGAGTTACGAGTTTGGTGTACATTTGAAAAATTGTGGAATAGTTTTGCAACTCACGCCACCCGGAACACCACAGCGTAATGGTGTGTCCGAACGTCGTAATCGTACTTTACTAGATATGGTGTGATCTATGATGTCTCTTACTGATTTACCGCTATCGTTTTGGGGTTATGCTTTAGAGACGGCCGCATTCACGTTAAATAGGGCACCATCAAAATCCGTTGAGACGACGCCTTATGAACTATGGTTTGGCAAGAAACCAAAGTTGTCGTTTCTTAAAGTTTGGGGCTGCGATGCTTATGTGAAAAAGCTTCAACCTGATAAGCTCGAACCCAAAGCGGAGAAATGTGTCTTCATAGGATACCCAAAGGAGACTGTTGGGTATACCTTCTATCACAGATCCAAAGGCAAGACATTCGTTGCTAAGAATGGATCATTTCTAGAGAAGGAGTTTCTCTCGAAAGAAGTGAGTGGGAGGAAAGTAGAACTTGACGAGGTAACTATACCTGCTCCCTTATTGGAAAATAGTACATCACAGAAAACTGTTTCTGCGACACCTATACCAATTAGTGAGGAAGCTAATGATGATGATCATGAAACTTCATGACAAGATACTACTGAACCACGTAGATCAACCAGAGTGAGATCCGCACCAGAGTGGTGCGGTAATCCAATTCTGGAAGTCATGCTACTAGATCATGATGAACCTACGAACTATGAAGAAGCGATGGTGAGCCCAGATTCCGCAAAGTGGCTTGAGGCCATGAAATCTGAGATGGGATCCATGTATGAGAACAAAGTATGGACTTTGGTTGACTTGCCCGATGATCGGCAAGCAATTGAGAATAAATGGATCTTCAAGAAAAAGACTGACGCTGACGGTAATATTACTGTCTATAAAGCTCGACTTGTCGCAAAAGGTTTTCGACAAGTTCAAGGGGTTGACTACGATGAGACCTTCTCACCCGTAGCGATGCTTAAGTCCGTCAGAATCATGTTAGCAATTGCCGCATTTTATGATTATGAAATATGGCAGATGGATGTCAAAACTGCATTCCTGAATGGATTTCTGGAAGAAGAGTTGTATATGATGCAAGCAGAAGGTTTTGTCGATCCAAAGGAAGCTAACAAAGTGTGCAAACTGCAGCGATCCATTTATGGACTGGTGCAAGCATCTCGGAGTTGGAATAAACGCTTTGATAGTGTGATCAAAGCATTTGGCTTTATACAGACTTTGGGAGAAGCCTGTATTTACAAGAAAGTAAGTGGGAGCTCTGTAGCATTTCTGATATTATATGTGGATGACATATTGCTGATTGGAAATGATATAGAATTTCTGGATAGCATAAAGGGATACTTGAATAAAAGTTTTTCGATGAAAGACCTCGGGGAAGCTGCTTACATATTAGGCATAAAGATCTATAGAGATAGATCAAGACGCTTAATTGGACTTTCACAAAGCACATACCTTGACAAGATTTTGAAGAAGTTCAAAATGGATCAAGCATAGAAAGGGTTCTTGCCTGTGTTACAAGGTGTGAAGTTGAGTCAGACTCAATGCCCGACCACTGCAGAAGATAGAGAGAAAATGAAAGATGTTCCCTATGCTTCAGCCATAGGCTCTATCATGTATGCAATGCTGTGTACCAGACCTGATGTGTGCCTTGCTATAAGTTTAGCAGGGAGGTACCAAAGTAATCCAGGAGTGGATCACTGGACAGCGGTCAAGAACATCCTGAAATACCTGAAAAGGACTAAGGATATGTTTCTCGTATATGGAGGTGACAAAGAGCTCACCGTAAGAGGTTACGTTGATGCAAGCTTTGACACTGATCCGGACGATTCTAAATCGCAAACTGGATACGTGTTTACTTTAAACGGTGGATTGTCAGTTGGTGCAGTTCTAAACAAAGCGTCGTAGCGGGATCTACATGTGAAGCGGAGTACATAGCTGCTTCGGAAGCAGCGAACGAAGGAGTCTGGATGAAGGAGTTCATATCCGATCTAGGTGTCATACCTAGTGCATCGGGTCCAATGAAAATCTTTTGTGACAATACTGGTGCAATTGCTTTGGCAAAGGAATCCAGATTTCACAAAAGGACCAAACACATCAAGAGACGCTTCAACTCCATCCGGGATCTAGTCCAGGTGGGAGACATAGAGATTTGCAAGATACATACGGATCTGAATGTTGCAGACCCGTTGACTAAGCCTCTTCCACGAGCAAAATATGATCAGCACCAAGGCTCCATGGGTGTTAGAATCATTACTGTGTAATCTAGATTATTGACTCTAGTGCAAGTGGGAGACTGAAGGAAATATGCCCTAGAGGCAATAATAAAGTTATTATTTATTTCCTTATATCATGATAAATGTTTATTATTCATGCTAGAATTTTATTAACCGGAAACATAATACATGTGTGAATACATAGACAAACAGAGTGTCACTAGTATGCCTCTACTTGACTAGCTCGTTAATCAAAGATGGTTATGTTTCCTAACCATGAACAAAGAGTTGTTATTTGATTAACGAGGTCGCATCATTAGTTGAATGATCTGATTGACATGACCCATTCCATTAGCTTAGCACCCGATCGTTTAGTATGTTGCTATTGCTTTCTTCATGACTTATACATGTTCCTATAACTATGAGATTATGCAACTCCCGTTTGCCGGAGGAACACTTTGGGTACTACCAAACGTCACAACGTAACTAGGTGATTATAAAGGAGTACTACAGGTGTATCCAATGGTAGATGTTGGGTTGGCGTATTTCGAGATTAGGGTTTGTCACTCCGAGTGTCGGAGAGGTATCTCTGGGCCCTCTCGGTAATACACATCACATAAGCCTTGCAAGCATTATAACTAAGATGTTAGTTGTGAGATGATGTATTACGGAACGAGTAAAGAGACTTGCTAGTAACGAGATTGAACTAGGTATTGGATACCGACGATCGAATCTCGGGCAAGTAACATACCGATGACAAAGGGAACAACATATGTTGTTATGCGGTCTGACCGATAAAGATCTTCGTAGAATATGTAGGAGCCAATATGGGCATCTAGGTCCCGCTATTGGTTATTGACCGGAGACGTGTCTCGGTCATGTCTACATTGTTCTCGAACCGTAGGGTCCGCACGCTTAACGTTACGATGACAGTTATTATGAGTTTATGCATTTTGATGTACCGAAGGTTGTTCGGAGTCCCGGATGTGATCACGGACATGACGAGGAGTCTCGAAATGGTCGAGACATAAAGATTGATATATTGGAAGCCTATGTTTGGACATCGGAAGTGTTCCGGGTGAAATCGGGATTTTACCGGATTACCGGGAGGGTTACCGGAACCCCCCGGGAGCCAAATGGGCCTACATGGGCCTTAGTGGAAAGGTGAAAGGGGCTGCCATGGAGGGCTGCGCGCCTCCCCCCTCCCCTAGTCCTATTAGGACTAGGAGAGGTGGCCGGCCACCTCTCTCTCTTTCCCCCTTGGAGTCCTAGTTGGAATAGGATTGGAGGGGGGAGTCCTACTCCCGGTAGGAGTAGGACTCCTCCTCCGCCTCCCTTGCTTGGCCGGCCAGCCCTCCCCCTCTCATCCTTTATATACGGGGGCAGGGGGCACCTCTAGACACACAAGTTGATCCTTGAGATCGTTCCTTAGCCGTGTGCGGTGCCCCCTGCCACCAAATTCCACCTCGATCATACCGTTGTAGTGCTTAGGCGAAGCCCTGCGCCGGTAGTACATCAAGATCGTCACCACGCCGTCGTGCTGACGAAACTCTTCCTCGACGCTTTGCTGGATCGGAGCCCGAGGATCGTCATCGAGCTGAACGTGTGCTAAGAACTCGGAGGTGCCGGAGTAACGGTGCTTGGATCGGTCGGATCGGGAAGACGTACGACTACTTCCTCTATGTTGTGTGATCGCTTCCGCAGTCGGTCTGTGTTGGTACGTAGACAACACTCTCCCCTCTCGTTGCTATGCATCACCATGATCTTGCGTGTGCGTAGGAATTTTTTTGAAATTACTACGTTCCCCAACGCCGGCCACCTCTCCTAGTCCTAATAGGACTAGGGGAGGAGGGTGGCGCGCAGCCCACCTTGGGCTGCCCCTTTCTCCTTTCCACTAAGGCCCAATAAGGCCCATTTGGTTCCCGGGGGGTTCCGGTAACCTCCCGGTACTCCGGTAAAATTCCCGATTTCACCCGGAACACTTCCGATGTCGAAACATAGGCTTCCAATATATCAATCTTTATGTCTCAACCATTTCGAGACTCCTCGTTATGTCCGTGATCACATCCGGGACTCCGAACAACCTTCGGTACATCAAAATGCATAAACTCATAATAACTGTCATCGTAACGTTAAGCGTGCGGACCCTACGGTTCGAGAACAATGTAGACTACCGAGACACGTCTCCGATCAATAACCAATAGCGGGACCTGGATGCCCATATTGGCTCCTACATATTCTACGAAGATCTTTATCGGTCAGACCGCATAAGAACATACGTTGTTCCCTTTGTCATCGGTATGTTACTTGCCCGAGATTCGATCGTCGGTATCCAATACCTAGTTCAATCTCGTTACCGGCAAGTCTCTTTACTCGTTCCGTAATACATCATCTCACAACTAACATCTTAGTCATAATGCTTGCAAGGCTTATGTGATGTTTATTACCGAGAGGGCCCAGAGATACCTCTCGACAATCGGAGTGACAAACCCTAATCTCGAAATACGCCAACCCAACATCTACCATTGGAGACACCTGTAGTACTCCTTTATAATCACCCAGTTACGTTGTGACGTTTGGTAGTACCCAAAGTGTTCCTCCGGCAAACGGGAGTTGCATAATCTCATAGTCATAGGAACATGTATAAGTCATGAAGAAAGCAATAGCAACATACTAAACGATCGGGTGCTAAGCTAATGGAATGGGTCATGTCAATCAGATCATTCAACTAATGATGTGACCTCGTTAATCAAATAACAACTCTTTGTTCATGGTTAGGAAACATAACCATCTTTGATTAACGAGCTAGTCAAGTAGAGGCATACTAGTGACACTCTGTTTGTCTATGTATTCACACATGTATTATGTTTCCGGTTAATACAATTCTAGCATGAATAATAAACATTTATCATGATATAAGGAAATAAATAATAACTTTATTATTGCCTCTAGGGCATATTTCCTTCACCCACGAGGGCCCAGCCTGTTGCATGCAACATTGCTCAAAATTGAACGTCGGGATGCAAACGGGTCACGGCATACTACCTTGTCCCTGCTACTTTCTCTCTTCTCTCCACGCGAGGTCGACAAAATCTCACCTAACTCCTTCAAGTAATTAGCTACTCCTCTAAAAGTGCATGCTCTAGCTAATGCAACCAAAAGATCGATCTAATGGCAAATCGTAAGTCTAAAGAGCAACCTCTGTCGGGTGTCAGCCCGCCCACGAGGGCCCATCATGTTGCATACAACACTTCTCATAATTGAACGGCGGGATGCAAACAGGTCACGACATACTACCTTGTCCCTGCTGCTTTCTCTCTTCTTTCCAACCAAGGTCAACAAAATCGACTTATTCAAGTAATTAGTTACTCCTTCTAGAAGTGCATGCTCCACCTAATGCAACCAAAAGACATATCTAATGGCAAATCGTAAGTCTAAAGAGCAACCTTTATCGGTTGTCAGCCCGCCCACGATGGTCCAGCATGCTGCATGCAGCATTGCTCAAAATTGAACAGCAGGATGCAAACGAGTCACGACATACTACCTTGTCCCTGCTGCTTTCTCTCTTCTGTCCAAAGCGAGGTCAACAAAATCTCACTTAACTTCTTCAAGTAATTAGTTACTCCTTCTAGAAGTGCATGCTCTAGCTAATGCAACCAAAAGACTGAACTAATGGCAAATCGTAAGTCTAAAGAGCAACATGTGTCGGGTGTCAGCCCGCCAACGAGGTCCCAGCATGCTGCATGCATCATTGCTCAAAATTGAACGGCGGGATGCAAACGGGTCACGGCATACTACCTTGCCCCCGTTGCTTTCACTCTTCTCTCCAAACGAGGCACTTAACTTCTTCAAGTAATTTGTTATTCCTTCTAGAAGTGCATGCTCTACCTAATGCAACCAAAAGACCTATCTGATGGCAAATCGTAAGTCTAAAGAGCAACCTTTATCGGGTGTCAGCCCACCCACGAGGGCCCAGCATGCTGCATATAGCATTGCTCAAAATTGAACTGCGGGATGCAAATGGGTCACGACATACTACCTTGTCCCTGCTGCTTTCTCTCTTCTCTCCAGAGTGAGGTAGACAAAATCTCACTTGGCTTCTTCAAGTAATTAGTTACTCTTTCTAGAAGTGTATGCTCTAGCTAATTCAACCAAAAGACCGATTTAATGGAAATAGTTAGTCTAAAGAGCAATCTCTGTCGGCTGTCAACCCGCCCACGAGGGCCCAGCATGCTGTATGCAGCATTGCTTAAAATTGAACGACATGATGCAAACGGGTCATGACGTAGTACCTTTGTCCCTGCTGCTAATTAACACTATATATGGTGGTGCAACCATCATGCTTGAGCTCGTCATCTAATTAACCACTCGAGATAGAGCCAGCTACGTAGAAGCTGTGCGAGTAGTACTAGTACCAAGAATGGTGATGCACGGAATGATCAAAATTGCACTTGCTACCTGTCGTCAGAAATTGCATTAATTGAGTCATACGGTTAGAGCAAGTGCCATGGAGAAGAAGGACAATATTGCGTGATGTGCATCGGACGAGACTTGCCTGCTCCCTTTCTGTGTGCCCATCCGTGCTCCCGCATACATAACGTGATTTAATTGGAACAAAATAAGATCCGGCCCCACCCTCTTAAAATCGGGGGAAGATGATTAGATTAGGAAAAAAAAGAAAAAAATGACAGCCGTTGAATAAAGTGGGAGCATGGATGGGAGCACGTGAAGGAAGCAGGCAAGCCGGATCCTTGTGCATCTCAAGAAACAACGAGTAGCTATGAATTAGGACCTTTTGCAACGTCGCGCACGCATGCAATGCACCGAGTCTACCCGGAGCTTCCGCTTCTTCAAAAACACTTTTGGCATTGAATGGAGCCACAAGTTGCGCGGTCAAAGACAGGGCCGCCATAACTTGCTGCGCCCCCACACAAGTGTCGCTCGGTCTTAATCGCGCGACGCCTCAGAGGATCGCTCGAAACGGCTAGGGTATTCCCCGATCCACCGTCCCTAAGTAAAGGCGGCCGGGCGAACGCCCCATGCAAGAAAGAACGTGCGATCGAGCACATGTCCAGCTCTCCGCCCACCGGGCAACCACTAGCTAGCGCCGCGCGCCCGGCCCTCCTCTCTCTATATATAGGCCTCTCGCTCCCGAGATCTTTCGTAGCAGCGCGATTCGCCATAGCCACTGCCCAGCGAGCGGCCCGGTGGTAGCGTAGCTAAGCTAAGCAAGTGAGTGTGCACTGCGTGTGACACGACGACCGGTTGGTCCATCACTAGCGCGCTAGCTAGACGCACGCTCGCACGTGTCTAAGCTACTCATCTCCTCCGTCGACCGACCATGCCGGCCTTCGCCGAGCCAGCCATTGATCCGCCTCTGGCGGACAGCTACCGCGCGCTGCTGCGCACCGACCAGCTCCGCCGCGGCGGCATTGCGCCCGTGCTGTCGCCGGCGGTGCCGGAGAGCGTGGCCGTGCTGGAGCGCGACCTGCCGATGATCGATTTGAAGCGCCTGACGAGCGGCGACGCGGGGGAGAGGAAGGCGTGCGCGGACGCCATGGCGCGCGCGGCGTCGGAGTGGGGCTTCTTCCAGGTGATCAACCACGGCGTGGGGCGGGAGCTCCTGGAGGAGATGCGGCGCGAGCAGGCGCGGCTGTTCCGCCTGCCGTTCGACACCAAGGAGAAGGCCGGGCTCCTCAACGGCTCGTACCGGTGGGGCAACCCGACGGCTACGTCGCTCCGGCACCTCTCGTGGTCGGAGGCCTTCCACGTTCCGCTCGCCAGCATCTCCCGGGAGGACTGCGACTACGGAAAGCTCAGCTCCTTGAGGTACGTGCTTACGTACGCCCGCCCATATGCATGCCTGTTCTTGTTACCCTGCTTACTCTGTCAGACAATTAGCGAACGTGCTTGACTATAATTAGTTACATTAATCAGTTCTGTCGATAGAGATTTTCTTTTCATTTGAGAGTCCAAGGACGAAAGAACACTTTTGACAGTTATTACGCGCGCGATCGTTAGTAAGTATATTCGTTTGCTGCCGGCACATATATGTGTAGTACAGTATTCTAGTAGTAGAAGGGAAGAAGATGGAGGCACGCGGCAAACTTTCCTGTCAACTACGTACATTAATTCGGCTTTGTTTGGGTCGATGAATGACGATATCATGTGTGCGGCTGCATATGTGCCCACGAAACATGGGCGTTTTTAGTACACTAACCGAATTTAACGCCTTCGTGTCCATCGAACCAGCCTACCAACCCCATCCCCCAGGACCATGATACATACGCCGAATATTAATTTGTGTGCTGCGGGGTTCCCTTCCGTGTACAGTGTCCGGATAGAGAAATATCTCAGGCTAGCAGTATACGTGTATGAACCAACAATACACACGACCATGACTCGAAATGGTACATGCATGAGCACTTGTTTCAATACTAGTACATGACCATGAATCTAATCTGGTCACATACGTGTGTTTACCACGGTCACTTAGTCACACTAGACGAGAATTTTACCACGAGTCGTGTGCAGTAGTTTTATTGATGACTGACGAGCAAAAGTTTTGTCGCGCGAGCAGGGCCGTGATGCAGGAGGTGGCGGACGCGATGTCGCGCGTGGCGGACACGGTGGCGGCGGCGCTGGCGGAGGACCTCGGGCACGATGCAAGGGGCGGCGAGCCGGCGTTCCCGGCGGGGTGCGACGGGACGACGTGCTTCCTGCGGCTCAACAGGTACCCGGCGTGCCCATTCGCGCCAGACACGTTCGGGCTGGTGCCGCACACGGACAGTGACTTCCTCACCATCCTCTGCCAGGACCAGGTCGGGGGCCTGCAGCTCATGAAGGACTCCCGCTGGGTCGCCGTGAAACCCCGCCCCGACGCGCTCATTGTCAACATCGGCGATCTGTTTCAGGTAACAGTCCCCTCCTCGGCGTTTTACCCCATATACGTACTACGTGCCGGAGTTTTGACCAAGCACAGAGGTGTACCCGACCGTCGCATCAGATGGTACTATTTTGTGTGTGTGGACGCATTTTTCGCCTTCTTATTCTAGTTCTCTGCATTTGGATGCTTCAGGCGTGGAGCAATAACAGGTACAAGAGCGTGGAGCACAAAGTGATGGCCAACGCCAAGGCGGAGCGCCTCTCCGTCGCCTACTTCCTGTGCCCGTCGTACGACTCGCCGGTCGGCACATGCGGCGAGCCATCGCCGTACAGGCCGTTTACTTTCGGGGAGTACCGGAGGAAGGTGCAGGACGATGTCAAGAGAACCGGCAAAAAGATTGGGCTCCCCAACTTTCTCAAACAGTCTCCCGTTGACGCCATGAATCACAGCCTCTGTTCTTAACACGTACAGTAGTACTGTTGAAATACTCAAATCTCACCGTAGAAGCGTCGTGCGCCCGCAGTATGGAATCGGAGATAATCCCCCCCCCCCCCCCCCCCCCCCTTTTTTTTTTAATTCTTTCTGTTTCTATTCTAGTTTTCTTTCGGCCCTTTTGGGCCTAGGTGATAGGTACTATACCACGCGATAATGATGGAGGAATCAATGGAATATATAACATGATGCTATGGTGATACGTCTGCCCATCTGGCTCCCGTTTGTTTGTCCCTCGTTCCTTCTTTTCGTCTTGTCGTGCGTACTACGAGGAACAAACGTGGACGGACGAGCACCTAAGCTTCAACGTTGTTCCAATCGAGATGTTTTCACTAGACAAGCATATTTTTGGATATACATTAGATAAACATATGAGTATTGTAAAACAGATAGACTTAAAACGTCATATTTTCATTTGTTTGAACTGGAGCTTGGCGCATGGTCATGGGCAACGGAAGTTTTGTTTTTCCTACAAATTTCCAAATACCAAATTCTTCCATCGCCGGGTCAATGCAAGGAGAAGAAAGAATCATATCCTCAGGCTAAAGCATGGCCAGGGTTGGGTCACTGACCATGATGCTAAGGAGAAGATAATTCATGACCACTTTTCTACGGTCATGAGGAGAGGGTCTTTGTCAACAAAAGACTTCAACTGGGACGAGCTCAACCTGGAGTCTCACGAGTTGGAGCTGCGCGAGCTTGGATCGCCCATCACCGAGGAGGAGGTGCTTGGGGCATTAAACGACATGCCCAATGGTAAGGCGCCAGGCCCGGACGGCTTCACGGGCATTTTCTTCAAGAAGTGCTGGGGCATAATCAAGCATGATGTGATGAGGGTGATTCTCCAGTTTGACTCCTTACACACGTCCGATCTACACTGGCTCAACTCTGCCAACGTCGTGCTTCTGCCCAAGAAGGAGGGAGCTGAGGGTATTGGCGATTATAGACCCATTAGCCTTATCCATGCTATCGCCAAAATCCTCGCGAAGGTGCTATCCCTCCGCCTTGCTCCGCACATGAACAAACTTGTCTCCAACGCTCAAAGCGCCTTCATCAAGACGAGAAGCATACACGATAACTTCATGTGCGTGCGCAACTTTGCCCGCCGGCTCCATAAGTGCAAGACTCCGTCGCTCCTGTTCAAGCTTGACATCCGAAAGGCATTTGATTCGGTCAGATGGGAGTATGTGCTGGACCTCCTCCGACGCCGTGGGTTCCCATGCAAATTTCGTAACTGGATTGCGACGCTTCTTTGCACCTCTTCCTCGAGGATCATCCTAAATGGTGTGCCCGGCCCGCCAATCATTCACAGTCAGGGCCTTCGCCAGGGGGACCCAATTTCACCGTTGCTATTCGTCATCGCCATTGATCCGCTACAACGGCTCCTTGACTTGGCTACCCGCAAGGAATTGCTCCACCGGATCCGTGGAAGAGGTGTCATGGTGCGTACCTCGCTTTATGCGGATGATGCCGCGGTGTTCATGGCCCCTATAAAAAAAGACATTGACAACTTCTCGGCAATTTTACGTGGTTTTGGGGAGGTCACCGGGCTATGCACCAACTTTCACAAGAGCTCCGCTGTGCCTATCCGGTGCAATAACCTTAACTTGGGACACATTCTGCAAAGCATGCCGGCCACTGTGGCTTCCTTCCCTCTACGGTACTTAGGCCTCCCGCTATCCGTCTGGCAGCTGAAAAAGGGGGATTTCCAATTTCTTGAAGACAAGGTGGCGAGCAAATTGGTTACGTATGAGGGGCAGAACATTACTACCATTGGGCGCACGACATTAGTAAAATCGGTCATCTCCTCACTTGCGGTCTACTTCATAACCTCCTTGATTGTCCCTCCGTCCATCTTGCAAAATGTGAACAAGCTGGAGCGTGCTTTCCTGTGGTCCGGGTCGGATAAGACCACGGGAGCAAAGTGCAAGGTTAATTGGAATATTGTCTGCCGCCCATCGGAGTACGGTGGCCTTGGAGTCCTTAACACCGCCAAGTTTGCTCGCGCCTTGTGACTGAGATGGCCTTGGTTCGAATGGACGGAGCCAAATAAGATGTGGGTCGGTTTGGGCAACCCTTGTGACGAGGCGGACATGTCTTTCTTCTATGCCTCAACCACCATTTCTGTGGGGAATGGGGCCAAAACGCCCTTCTGGGAATCCCCTTGGCTACAGGGAGCCAAACCAAAAGATGTTGCTCCCCTAAATTTTCGAGGCCTCCATGAGGAAAAATTGGAAGGTGCGCGAGGCCCTAAAAAACAATGATTGGATTCTCAAGATCAACCCCTCCACGACCGTCTCCATCGAGCACATCCGGCAATTCTTCACCCTTTGGATGCTCTTGCACAACTTCCATCTTGATGAGCTTTCCGAGGATTCCATTATATGGAAGCACACGGCCGATGGGTGCTACACCGCCGCCTCCGCATATCAAGCGCAATTCCTCGGGCTAGTTCTCTCCCCCATGGAGCACATGATTTGGAAGGCTTGGGCGCCTCCAAAGGCAAAGTTCTTCGCTTGGTTGGCAACCCAAGATAGAATCTGGACGGCGGATAGGCTCACCAAGCGGGGTTGGCCGAACTGTGGTCTTTGCCCTCTTTGCAAAAGGGAGCAAGAGAGCGGTCCTCATCTTTTTTTCAAGTGTCGTTACACCATCTGCCTTTGGAAGATGGTCATTGAGAAATTTCAGCTTACGCATTTGGACACCTCTTCATGGCATTTGGAGGCTTCAGTCAAGAGTTGGTGGGAAAATTTGACCGGCACAGGAGTACCCGACAGAAAGGCGATGGCCTCGATGACTATGCTCCTGTCGTGGACCGTCTGGAACGAAAGGAATGCACGGGTCTTCCGGCATAAGTGTGCTCCACCGCCTATTTTACTAGCTTCCATTGCCAATGAGGCAAAGCTTTGGGTCACCGTCGGGGCAAAGAAATTAGGGGCCATTATTTTGCGCGAGTAATCACTCATGCCGTGTAAGGGTGCCTATTGTAACAAAACCTCTTATCTACTTAATTAATATATGAGGCAAATCTTTTGCCTCGGTTTAAAAAAAGGCATAAAGATTTGCCTCATCCATTCATTGACATGAAGTTAGAGAGGGTTTTGCATAGTATAAATTATTACATCAAGGCATTACTCTCCTGATATAATTAGTCTCAAATCATGGCCATTCTGTTAGGAATATTTTTACCGGACATGCTGATCCACTACTCGTTGATGGAATGTTTTGCATTTCAATACAAAGTATCCAGACTCGCGACGCGGAGCCACTCCTTTGTCCATTCCCCATACACTCATGGTGAAGCGGCATTTTTAGACAAAATGGATCGTGGATTCTTATTTTTTTTTTAAATCCAGAAGCCACAATTCATCCAATTTTTTTGGTCCAATGCTATTTTGAATGGCCAACCAAAGGGAGTAAAATAACCTTCAATGGTCCAGATGTCTTTCAAACAATTCTTTTCGTAGTGGTGCGCATGTCTCCCAAATTTTTTGCCTTGTAATCGGAGGTTGTGCATTGCTAGCCGTGTGTTTTATGCTCGGTGTCATTGTCAAGATAAATATCATGGAGGCTTGTCCAAAGAGACAAACTCAGAAATGTGGGCCATTCAAAATTGGGTAGAAATTTTGATATTGAATATCCAAGCATTGGCCTTCAGGGCTCCCTTAACTTTTTTTTCAAATATGTAGGAGAGCTGCATGTGAATATATTAGAAGGAGATAAAAAAGGGGATGCCATTTTTTTTCTAGAACATGTAGGAGAGCTACATTTGAATATATTAGAAGGGGGGGGGGGGGGTCCGTGAACATTTTCACCGGCGTGGTATAAACCTCCTCCTCGAAAGTACCTTTGTTGGTTTAATTTATCAAAATATCTCATGTCAGGTCCTAATTATTATTTTTGGAGAAAAGTTCTTTGCGGGTTCTTTGATTTTTAGGACTTAATACTATATTTTTTTCTCCTGAAAATGTCCTTTTTAGACAATGATATGACTTAATACATGTTAGCTAAGAATGTTTATGTCAAGTCCATTACTCTCCTCGCATAATTTGTGTCAATGTTTTGCGCCCATAATAGTTCAAAGGACTGCCTCTATCTTCATGGAATCAAGAAGGATAGCGTGCAGCTCGAACTCGCAGCAGAAAACTCTTGTTTTTTTTTTCATTCTAAATTGTCCAGCTTTTGAGTAGGGAGAGAAGTCATCACCCTTCTATTAGGAATATTTTTATCGGACATGTTGATCCACCAATTCTCGATGGAACGTTGTGCATTCCAATAGGAAGTGTCCAGGATCGCAAGGCGGAGCCAGACCTTTTCCAGTCCCCATAGACTCAAGGTGAACCGCCATTTGTACAAGAGACGAACTGCAGATTCTTGCTCTTTTTTTGTAAAAATACCATAAGCCACAACCATCCTTTATGTGGTCCAAATCCTTTTTGAATAGCCAACCGAGAAGAAGAAAAATGACCTGCGATAGTGGACATGTCTTCCAAACCATTCTTTTCATAGTGGTGCGCATAGCTCTCAAGAATTTTAACTTGTAATCGAAGGCCATCGAGTCCTGACCACTAGTCGTGTGTTCTGAAATAATGTCAACCTCGGTGTCATCTTCAAGATATATATCGTGGAGGCTTGTCCAAGGAGACGACCTTAGAAATGTGGCCATTGATGATTGGGTAGAAAATTTATGGATATTCAAGCACTGTCCTTCAGGGCTCCCTTAACATTTTTTTTCTGAAACATGCAAGAGAGCTGCATTTGAATATATTAGAATGAGATAAAAAGGGGATGGCCATACATTTTTTTAAATAACATGCAAGAGGTTATAAAGGGAATGCCCATATATTAGAAGGTGGTAAAAAGGGGGTTCCCCTAACATTGTCACCGGCGTGCTAGGAAACCTCCACCTTGAAAGCAACTTAGATGATTTAATGTTATGAAAACATCTAATTAGGTCCTAATTATTATTATTAATGTATAATTTTGACGCCCTTAGAAAATTTACTTTGTGAATTCTTTGATTTTCTAGACTTAATCCCATATTTCTCCCGAGATATTCATTTTTGACAACAATATGACTTTATACATGCTAGTTAAGGATGTTTACATCTAGGCCATTACTCTTGTGATAGGATTTGTCCCAAATGTTCTGCACCAAAAATAGTTCAAAGGGTTGCCTCTATCTTGACGGTGTGAAGGAGGATGCTCTGCAGCGCAAACTTCAGGCGGATTTTTGTGTGTGTTTCTCCCATTTTCAATTGTCCAACTTTTCAGTGGGGAGAGAACTCATGGCCATTCCATTAGGAATATTTTTATCGGACATATTGATCCACCACTCCTTGATGGAATGTTCTGGATTCCAATATGAAGTGACCAAGCTTGCGAGGCGCAACCGCAACTTTGGTCATTCGCCATACACTCATGGTGAACCGGCATTTGTACAAGAGGCGGACCGCGAGTTCTTGCTCTCTTTTTGTTAAAAAAACCTAAAGACAAAATTTAGACAAACTTTATGTGGTCCAAATGCCATTTCGAATAGCCAACAAAAGAGGGGAAAACGACCTTCGATGGTACACATGTCTTCCAAACCATTATTTTCATAATGGTGCGCATGGCTCCCATTTTTTGCCTTGAAGCCGGAAACTTCTCAGTGCTAGCCACTAGTCATGTGGTTTCAAATAATGCCATCCTCGATGTAATCGTCGAGATAAATTTCACGGAGCCTTGTGCAAGGAGACAAACTTAGAAATGTGGGCCTTTGAAAACTGGGCAGTAATTTTGATATTGGATATCCAAGCATTGGCCTTCAGGGCTCCCTTAAAACAAATCAAACATGCAAGAGAGCTGTATGTGAATATATTAGGAAATAAATAGGGGATCCCATATTTTTTTGGAAACATGGAGGAGAGCTACATGTGAATATATTAGGATGTCAAAAGGGGCCTCCCTGAACATTTTCACCGACGTGGTATAAAACCTCCTCCTCGAAAGTAGCTTTGTTGGTTTATTATCATAAAAAAACATATCATGTCAGGTCCTGATTACTATTTTTGGAGAAATTTTCTTTAAAAATTCTTTGATATTTAGGACTTAATCCTATATTTTTCTTTAAAAAAATTCCTTTTTAGATGATGATATGACTTTATACATGTTAATTAATGATGTTTACATCAAAGCCGTTACTCTCCTCACATATTTTTTTCTCCAATGTTTTTCACCCACAATAGTTCAAGGGGTTGCATCTATCTTGATGGCATCAAGAAGGATGGTCTGAATCACGAACTTGTGGTGGATAACTCTTGTGTTTTTCCATCCTAAATTGTCCAACTTTTGAGTAGGGGGATAAGTCATGGCCCTTATATTAGGAATGTTTTTATCAGACATGTTGATCGACCAATTCTCGATGGAAAGATCTGCATTACAATAGGAAGTGTTAGGCTCGCTAGGCAGAGCCACACCTTCGCCATTCCCTATAAACTAAAGGTGAACCATCATTTGTGTAAGTGGCGACCTGCATATTCTTGCTCCCTTTTTTGTTAAGCCACAATTTAGAAAACTTTATGTGGTACAAATCCTATTTTGAATATGGAACCAAGAAAAAAGACCTTCGATGGTGGACATGTCTTCCAAATCATTCTTTTTGTAGTGGTGCGGATAGGTGCCAAAATATTTAACTTGTAATTAGGGGCCGCCGAGTGCTGGGCACTAGTCGTGTGTTATGAAATAATGTCATCCTCGTTTTCATCATCAAGATATATATTGCGGAGGCTTGGTCAAGGAAACAAACTCAGGAATGTGGCCATTGATGATTTAGTAGAATTTTATGGATATCCAAGAATTGTCCTTCAGGGCTCCCTTAAAAAAATTGAAACATGTAGGAGAGATGCGTGTGACTATATTAGAATGAGATAAAAAGGGTATGCCAATACAATTTTTTGTAACATGCATGAGGGATACATGTGAATATATTAGAAGGAGTAAAAAGGGGGCTCCCTTAACATTGTCACTTCCGTGCTATGAAACCTCCATCTTGAAAGCATCTTCGCTGGTTTAGTTTTATCAGAAACATCTAACGTTAGGTCCTAAGTATTATTATTGTAGAATTTTGACGACCTTAGAAAATTTTCTTTGTGAAACCTTTGATTATTTTGAACTTAACCATATATTTTCCCGAAAAACTCCTTTTTAGATGACGACATGACTTTATACAAGTTAGTTAAGGATGTTTACATCAAGGCCATTACTCTCGTGACATTATTTGTCTCAAATGTTCTTCATGCAAAATAGTTCAAAGGGTTGCCATCTTGATGGCGTGATGGAGGATCCTTGCGAACTCACGGTGGAAATTTTTTGTTTCTTCCATGTTAAACTGCCTAACTTTTGAGTAGGGAGAGAAGTCATGGCCCTTTCTATTAGGAATATTTTTATCAAGCATGTTGATCCACCACTCCTTAATGGAATGTTCTGCATTCCAACAGGAAGTTTCTAGGTTCGCGAGGCGAAGCCACTCCTTTGGCCATTCCCCACATAATCATGGTGAACTGACATTTGTACAAAGGGAGGATTGTGGATTCTTGCTCTCTTATTGTAAAAAACTGGAAGCCACAATTTGGCCAAACTTTATGTGGTCCAAATGCTATTTTGAATAGCCATCCAAAGAGGAAAACATGACCTTCGATGGTGCACATGTCTTGAAAACCATTCTTTTCATAGTGGTGCGCATGGCTCCCAAATTTTCTGCCTTGTAAACATATGCACAATGTCTAAAGTCATGGCCCTTTCGTCAGGAATATTTTTATCGAGCATGTTAGGGCGATGACTTCTCTACCTACACAAAAGTACATAGTCCATAACATAGGTAGTTAACTTATGCACAATTCCTTAGACCATATGAGAATACCATGACACTTCATACTAGATGATGCACTTTGGTGTTGTTTTAATGTCAGCTGTAACAGGATAATAATAACGACAACTTACAGGTTCATCAGAAATGTATGCCAACAAACTAAATAGCTCGAAACTTGGATTCGCTCCTCCAATGATCAAAAAATATTCCTAGGACCCTCTCGGCATGACGGCCACCATCATCGTTTGGACAGACAAATCATGACTTGCTCACGGGGATGCCAGAACATGATAAGGAGAAAAGAGAACAAAATTGGCAATGAAAAGACTAGCATAGTGATCATGTGTTTGACTCATGGGATGCTGATATATCTCACCTTGGGTTTTGTAAAGTGTCGTGAAGCAAAAGGAAATCAATAATCAGTCGTGTGAGCATAGGGGTCAATATTCATGGCGACGGGTCGACTATTGATCATTGAACGAAAGGTGTTTTGGTCATGTCTATATTTTACCAAACCTGCATGGCCACACGCTTAAGGGTATACAATCGGTTGAGTACTATTGGAGTTAGGAGTTTATGTGAATACCATCAGGAAAGTTTTGAAGATAATATAAATTGTTTCGAGAGAGAATTGGAAGTGTTTTGGGGAAAACAAAAGCGTTTCAGAGAAAACAAGAGGAAACCCGATCGGTGGAAAAGTTCTGAGGTGGTAAATAAAAATGTACAGGGGCTCCAAATTGAACAAGAGCCCGCTAGAATTAGTATAGGCGCCATGGGCTGCCCAAAATACCTAGGCCTATTAGGGGGCAGCCACATGGGCCTTTAGGCCCCCATTAGCCTTGGACACCAAAGCCAACTTGTTGTATCTAGGGTTGGAAGGGTAGGGCCCACCCCTTGGCCGCCACCACAAGGGAGGGAGGCCCCTCCTCCAAGTAGGCCTCTCCCTTCCTCCACCCATATATACGTAAGGGGAGCCCATATTGAGACACAAGTTTGTCACGTTATCTCAGCCCCCCTCTCTAGTTCTCTAGAAAATTAGATACGCCACAAGGCTGCTCCTCCCAACTCTAGTTCTCCGTCAACACCTAGCTCTGGATGATGAAGCACTGCCGGATCATCGATCTTGTACTCGGGCAATCCATAGAGAGCTCATGCTTTTGATCTTCATTTCAGGGATCCTTTGTGGGATGGTTTGAGGGACTTTAAGAATGATCCGCACCAACTCTTCTTCCGCTGCAACTTCAAATTGGTAACGATCAGATCTAACCTTGTAAGCATCTTCATAGTGATCCTGGTTCTTGATTCGTAGGATGAAATTTATTTTGTCTACTATGATTCCCAACATACTCATCCTTACTCTAGCATGTCTTGCTGGTGATAGTCCTACTCGGTCATCCGAGCAAACTCCATCACTGCACCAAAGAAGTTGTTAGGCTTCCTGTCTTACCCGTCCAACCTAATAGGTCCGATCTCGGAGATAGGTCGGATGTTGAGCTTCAGGTAATGGGACTAGAGCATGGCCTATGCCTGTCGAGCTCTTCTCGGGTGGGAGGGGCCTTCCAAGCGCAAATCCTAATTGTCGCTCCTTGGAAATGCATGGCAGCTCGAAGAGGTTGTCTAGGAGAGCTTCCCAGGCCACATCACCTATAAGACATCATGGAAAGCCACATCGACACTCCGGGCGAGGTCAACAAAGTTTTCTGAAGTATGCCAAGCTTGAGTCAGCCCGGCATAATCTTGACATTCAAAAATACACTTATGAAGATAGGGTTGGCCGACTATGATATCGTCGTCTTGCTTGACCTCCTCCTCGGCGTTAGCCTGGCACTAATTGGCCTCCTTGAGGTCCATCACTTGCTTTTTTAGCCCACATCCAAGGAGTCCTTTTCCAACTTCCTATGGTCATATTGTTCCATATGCCCGCTGAGATCATCTTTGAAGACAATGCCTTGGTCCCGAGTGTTTCGGAATGCCTCTTGCTCCTGCTAGGGAAGGAAGGTCGCCTTTTGCTCCAACTCCTCCTCTTCCTAGGAGTGCAGTGGATCATCCGGAGCAGGTTGGGCCTGCTCTTTGGTTATCCGGAGCAGGGCGTCAAGCTAGGCCATGCGCTTCTTGGTAGATGCAAAACAACATCAAAATTGTATGAACAAGTACATGTTATATGTCAAAGATAGAAACTAAGAGGTCGACGCGATTTTCCCATGGAGTTGTAGGTGCGCTGCTCAAGGGTGAGGACCATGAGCTCGGCCTGGACAAGTTCCTCCTTGACACGTCTCCAACATATATATAATTTATGAAGTATTCATGTAATATTAACATCAGTTATATCTGGTTTTGGTGCACTTTTATATTATTTTTATGGCCTAATATATTAATATAGTGACTAGTGCCAGTCGTTGTCTTCTGCATGCTTTTGGTTTTACAGAAAATCAATATCTAGGAAGGTCAAAATACCCCAACGATTTAATATGATTTTTTATGGAATATATATGTGATTTTCGGGTGAAGGAATCAACACAAAATGATGCCTGAGGGCTCCACAGGACCAGGTGGCGCGGCCATCCCCTGGCCATGCCATGGTACCATGTGGGCAACCCTTAAGTTGGTTGGAGATCTTCTTTGGCTGCAAGAAACATAATTATAAGGAAAAAATCCCCTTAATTTCAGCCCGATTGGAGTTACAGATCTTCATCTATAAAAGAAACGGTGCTCGACCTCAGAAACTGCCATGAAAAACATAGGACAAAAGAGAGATCCAATCTAGGGGAGATCTCCCTCTCTCCTAGGAGGGCCATGTAAGAAGAAGAAGGAGGGCACCCCTCCTCCCTCAACTCCAGTGGCGCCGAGACACTGTCTGGGACATCTCCTCCATCATCAACTTCCCCGTTCTCATGATGATGTGTGAGTAGTTCATCCTCGAGGCTGAGGGTATGTACTAGTAGCTATGTGTTTGATCTCTCCCTATCATGTTCTTGGTGGATTTGTTCTTGCTATATCATGAGCTTTATTAATAAATTTGAACCTTATTATGTCCATCCCCTCTATTTTTGTGTGGTGAATTGTGTCTTGCTCTTTGAAGTTTCTGTATTTTTGATTGAATACTTTGGATTTGAGATTACATGATGCATGTCTAGCAATTAACTTGTGGATACCCATAGTAACATTGGGGTACTCTCAGCATAAAAGCTGAACGGTAAATATCATATAGTGTTGTCATAGTACGATTTTTGGGACTGTTGGTGGTTCAATAGATCAAGATTGGAAAGATGATACACGATTTCATCCTTCTTTCTCTGATAGAATAAAAACTTTTGAGTGATTATTTTCTGCACTTTGAGGTATTATCATATGGTTTAATTATGTTAATGGTGTGGAGAGTTGGCACTAGCAAAAGTATGAACCCTGGGCCTTGTTTTCAAGCATTGAGACACTGCTTTTACTCACTTTTGTTACTTGCTACCTTGCAGTTTTTTCAGATTAAGAAAAAACTATTTTTACCATCCATATTACAGATCTATCATCATATCTTCACCGAACTAGTGCATCTATTCAACTGACAATTGTATTAGGTGTGTTTGGGACACAAGAGACAACTTGTACTTGATTGCTGGGTTGTTTGAGAGAGAATCACCTTCATCCTACACCTCTCACGGACTTACAAATCTTAGGTTCTCCACTTGAGGGAAATTTGTTGTTGTCCTACAAAACTTTGTGCTTGGAGGCCCAACAAATTATACATGAATAAAGTTGCATAGTAGACATCAAGCTATTTCTGGCGCCATTGCCAGGGAGGAGAGTGCTCTAAGGTATCTTCTTTAGATCTTGCAACTTAATATTTTAGTTTCTTGTTTTATTCACTAGTTTGTTTTATAAAAGAAAACTACAAAAAATGGATGTGAAGTTGTGTTGGATTATTTATGTTTATAACATTTTTCTTGACCCCACTCCTAAGGTTATGGAGAAGAAGAAAAAGAAAATAAGGAGAAATAAAGATAAAAAGGTATCTCTCCCAAATAATATTACTCCTATTATGATTGTGCCTTATGAGAATGAATCACAAACTATTGTGGAAAAATGATTTTGGTTAAAATACTTATGATCTTGAAAATATTTTTGGCACGAACTTGGTAAAATATAATAATAATGATTGCTATACTATTATTGCTATCCATGCTATTGATGTGACATGGAAAACTATAAGCTTGGGGATGATGAGTGTGAAAATCCTTTATTAGTGAGAATGAGAATGATATGTTTGAAAATATATTTGCTACAAATTATTCTTATCATCTTTCTTATAATGGTGATAAAATGAATGAATATGAACTTGTAAGCCACCTAATCCTAGCATGGAAAATAAAATTTACTATGATGAAAAATGTTCCTCCTAGTTATGATGATCACAATAATCATGAAAGTGGGTTTGAAAGAGTGTCAACTTTAGATAGCTATGATCCCAATATTTTGGAGGGTGTTCAATCTTATTATAATAATGATAAAAGTGGATTTGGAGAGGTCATGACTTTATTTAGTGTTCATTGCATTATTTTGGAAGAGGTTTCAATTGATTATGATGAGAACAACGTTGCTACTTATGATGATTATTGTGATGATACTTATGCTATAAAAAATAGTGAGAATCATTCTTGTGAAACTTGTCATAATTATGAATGTTCTTAAATGTTACTCTTTTAATGCAGAATTGACTTATAGTGTTGAAGCTTTATATGATATTCCCACTATTATGGATGAAAACACATTTGCTTATGTGGGGCGTAATAAAAATTGTATGCTTGTGGATCATGAAAATAATGCTTTATATTATTCTTATATTGTTTAACGTTGCTACTTATGATGATTATTGTGATGATACTTATAGATATCTCAATTATATCAAGTTTCATCTCTTTATCCACTAATTGTTTGTTTATAAAATTCCTATGCATAGGAAGTGGGTTAGGCTTAAATGTGTTTGCTATATGATTCATGATGCTCCTCTGATGTTTCATTTCCTACTTTTATATGAGCATCATTAAAATCACCATGACTAGCTAAATGGCATTAAAGAAAACCGCTTGTTGGGAGGCCAACCAATATTTATCCTTGTTGTTTTTGTGTATATACATGATTTATTATATAGTATTAATCATGTTTTGTATCTTTTATTTCAATAAAGTATTAAGTTTAGCCTCTACCATGCTTAGTTTGCAAGTTTTTGAGTTGTTGTTTGAAAACATAAAGTTTTCTGTTATGTCCTAAGTATTCCTAGATAGTCAGAACGTGAATAAATCTTGTAAATTTTACACAATAATCAAGTATTAGTTCTCTGCTATGTCGTAATTTTTCAGAATTTTTTTGAGTTACAAAAGTATGTTAATATATTCTACCTTCACAAACTGTTCTGTTTAGATAGATTTATGTTATAGTTGCATTGTTTGCTCATGGTTACTATTTCATATTTCTATTAGTGGATACAGATGTTAGATATGTGTAGGGATTTAGTATAAATGTTTAATTATAATTTTTGTGATTTTCTATAGTAGAGAATCTTAAGGTTTTGAATTTATTTTGTACTAGCCTATCTCGTGATTTCTGTTATGTTTTTTCTGAATAAAGTTTTTAAGACGCATGTGAGACTGTGATATGAGAGGAATTAAGGAGATAAAAGAGCTTAAGCTTGGGGATGCCCAAGGCACCTCAAGGCAATATTTCAACAAGTCTCAAGCATCTAAGCTTTGGGATGCCCCGGTAGGCATCCCACCTTTCTTCATTAAGAACTATCGCTTAGTCTCGGTTGAGACTAAGTTTTTAATTGTTAACATGATATGTGTTATTCTTGGAGTGTCATTTCATTTTTTGTTATTGTTTGTTGTTTGAAATAATCCTTAGATCTAAAATTATGATTTGAAGAGAGTTTATTCATAGCAACTTATTTACTTAATTACTCTTTGTTCTTCACTCATATCTTTTGGAGTAGTTTATTATTTACTCTTGTGCTTCAGTTATGTATTTAGAGTAAATTTTTGAATGGATCGAATATCATAAATTTGAAATTATATATGTGTTGAGAAGTAAATATGTATCTTAGCATTGAAATTCAATTTCATATGTTTACCTCGTGGGAAGTAGTGGCTTCACATTGGCTTTAGGAAGTAAAATTTACTGAAATTTAACAAACACAATATTGATCATTTGAATAATTCATGGAAGAATAGTACAAGGAAGAAAGATTTGACATGCAAATACACCATTTTGGACATCTTTTGTGATTGTGAACCCTCATTGAATATTTTCACACCTGATTAAATAGTTGATGTTGGACAGAGAACACAATGTAATGACTCTGTTAGGAATCATTGCATGGAAAACAAAAAAATTCTACTCACACATAATGATCTATCCATGGAGATGCATATCAACGAGGGGTAGAGCGTGTCTACATACCCTCGTAGACCGTAAGCAGAAGCGTTTCTCAACGCAGTTGATGTAGTCAAACTCCTTCGTGCTTCAATCGATCAAGTACCGAACACACGACACCTCCGCGTTCTGCACACGTTTAGCTCTATGATGTCCCTCACTTTCTTGATCCATCAAGATGTCGAGGTAGTAGATGAGTTCCGGCTGCACGACGGCGTGGTGACGGTGATGGTCAAGTGATCCTCACAGGGCTTCGGCTAAGCACTATGAAAATATGACCAGGGGAGTAAATGGTGGAGGGGGTGTCTCACAAGGCTAAACAATTGTCTGGGGTGTGCTAGGCGCCCCTCCTCATATATATAGGTGGGAGTGAGAGGAGAGAGGCCAATGGGCGCCCCAAGTAGGTCTGAATCCTACTTGGGCTCCTGCCCTTGGCTGTGCCCCCTGCCATGTTTGTCGGAGGGGGAAGGAAAGAGGGGGGAGGGAAGGAAGGGGGAATCGTATTCCACTCTTTCATTTCCCTTCCCCTCTTTCCTCGATGTAACTCTTTACGACGACCTCTTTATCACCTCCATAACCAAGAAAATATTACCTTAGTTCTCTAAGGATAATTTTGACCGTTGTCCAGTGATCTACTCCTGGATCACTATTGTACCCCCTTGCCAAACTCATGGAAAGGCACACAATAGGTCTGGTACAAAGCATGGCATACTTTATAGAACCTATGGTTGAGGCATATGGAATGAATTTCATTCTCTCTCTATCCTCTGCTGTGGTCGGGCTTTGAGTCTTACTCAACTTCACACCTTGCAACACAGGCAAGAACCCTTTATTTGACTTATCCATTTTGAACTTTCTTCAAAATCTTGTCAAGGTATGTGCTTTGTGAAAGTCCTATTAAGCATCTCGATCTATCCCTATAGATCTTGATGCCCAATATATAAGTAGCTTCAACGAGGTCTTTTATTGGAAAATTCTTATTCAAGTATCCTTTTTGCTATCCAGAAATTCTATATCATTTCTGATCGATAATATGTCATCCACATATAATATCAGAAATGCTACAGAGGTCCCACTCACTTTCTTGTAAATACGGGCTTCACTATAAGTCTGTATAAAACCATATGCTTTGATCACCTCATCAAAGAATATATTCCAACTCTGAGATGCTTGCACTAGTCCATTGATAGATCGCTGGATCTTGCACACTTTCTTTGCACCTTTAGGATCGACAAAACCTTCTGGCTGCATCATATACAACTATTCTTTAAAAATCCATTCAGGAATGCAGTTTTGACGTCCATTTGCCAGATTTCATAAAACGCGGCAATTGCTAACTTGATTCGGACAGACTTAAGCATCGCTACGGGTGAGAAAGTCTCATCATAGTCAACCCCTAGAACTTGTGGAAAAACCTTTCGCGACATGTCGAGTTTTGTAGATAGTAACATTACCATCAGTGTCAGTCTCCTTCTTGAAGATCATTTATTTTCTATGGCTTGATGATCATGGGGCAAGTCCACCAAAGTCCATAGTTTGTTCTCATACATGGATCCTATCTCAGATTTCATGGCCCCAAACCATTTATCGGAATCTGGGCTCATCATAGCTTCTTCATAGTTCATAGGTTCGTTGTTGTCCAACAACATGACTTCCGGGGCATGATTTTCATACCACTCTCATGCGGATCGTGCTCTGGTCGACCTACAAGGTTCAGTAGCAACTTGATCTGAAATTTCATGATCATCATCATTAGCTTCCTCTCTAGTTGGTGTAGGCATCACAGGAACGGATTTCTCTGATGTGCAAATTTGCAAATTGAGAGAAGGTACAATTACCTCATCAAGTTCTACTTTCCTCCCACTCACTTCTTTCGAGAGAAACTCCTTCTCTAGAAATGTTCCATTCTTTGCAACAAAGATCTTGCCTTCAGATCTGTGGTAGAAGGTGTACCCAATTGTTTCCTTAGGGTATCCTACGAAGACACACTTCTCCGAGTTGGGTTCGAGCTTTATCAGGCTGAAGCTATTTTGACATAAGTGTCGCAACCCCAAACTTTAAGAAATGGCAGCTTAGGTTTCTTGCCAAACCAAAGTTCATACAATGTCGTCTCAATGGATTTAGACAGTGCCCTATTTAACGTGAATGCAGCTGTCTCTAATGCGTAACCACAAAATGATAGTGGTAATCGGTAAGAGACATCATAGAACGCACCATATCCAATAAAGTACGGTTACGACGTTCGGATACACCATTACGCTGTGGTGTTCTAGGTGGCGTGAGTTGTGAAACAATTCCACATTGTTTTAAATGAAGGCCAAACTCGTAACTCAAATATTCGCCTCTATGATCAGATGATAGAAACTTTATTTTCTTGTTATGATGATTCTCCACTTCACTCTGAAATTCTTTGAAGTTTTCAAATGTTCCAGACTTGTGTTTCATCAAGTAGATATACCCATACCTACTCAAATCATCTATGAAGGTCAGAAAATATCGATACCCGCCGTGTGCCTCAACACTCGTTGGACCGCATACATCTGTATGTATTATTTCCAGTAAGTCATTAGCTCGCTCCATTGTTCCAGAGAACAGAGTTTTAGTCATCATGCCCATGAGGCATGGTTCGCAAGTATCAAATGGTTCATAATCAAGTGATTCCAAAAGTCCATCTGCATGGAGTTTCTTCATGCGCTTTACACCAATATGACCTAAACGGAAGTGCCATAGGTATGTTGCACTATCATTATGAACTTTGCATATTTTGGCATCAATATTATGAATGTGTGTATCACTATGATTGAGATTCAATAAACCATTTACATTGGGTGTATGACCATAGAAGGTGTTATTCATGTAAATAGAACAACAATTATTCTCTGACTTGAATGAATAACCGTATTGATGTAAACATGATCAAATCATATTCAAGCTCAACGCAAACACCAAATAACATTTAGGTTTCAACACTAATCCCGAAGGTAGAGGGAGTGTGCGGTGGTGATTGTATCAACCTTGGAATCACTTCCAACACACATCGTTAACTCGCCCTTAACTGGTATGTGTTCATTTTGCAACTCCTCTCTCGAGTTACTTAGCAACTGAACCGGTATCAAATACCCAGGGTCTACTATGAACACTAGTAAGGTACACATCAATAACATGTATATCATATATACCTTTGTTCACTTTGCCATCCTTCTTATCCGCCAAGTATTTGGGGCAGTTCCGCTTCCAGTGACCATTTCCTTTGCTGTAGAAGCACTCAGTTTCAGGCTTGGGTCTAGCTTTGGGCTTCTTCATGTAAGAGGCAACTTGCTTGTCTTCTTGAAGTTCCCTTTCTTTCCCTTGACCCTTTTCTTGGAATTAGTGGTCTTGTTAACCATCAACACTTGATGCTCTTTCTTGATTTCTACCTTCGCTGATTTCAGCATCGTGAAGAGCTCGGGAATCATTTCCGTCATCCCTTGCATATTATAGTTCATCACGAAGTTCTAGTAGCTTGGTGATAGTGACAAGAGAATTTTGTCAATCACTATCTTATCTGGAAGATTAACTCACACTTGATTCAAGAGATTGTAGTACCCAGACATTCTGAGCATATGCTCACTGGCCGATCTATTGTCCTCCATCTTGTAGGAAAAGTACTTGTCAGAGGTCTCGACACAGGCATGCGTCTGAAATACCAATTTCAGCTCTTGGAACATCTCATATGCTCCGTGGTGTTCAAACGGTTTTTGAAGTCCTGGTTCTAAGCCGTAAAGCATGGCGCACTAAACTATTAAGTTGTCATGATATCGAGCTTGCCAAACGTTCATAACATCTGCATCCGCTCCTGCAATAGGTCTGTCACCTAGCGGTGCATCAAGGACATAATTCTTCCATGCAGCAATGAGGATAATCCTCAGATCATGGACCCAGTCCGCATCATTGCTACTATCAAATTTCAACTTAGTTTTCTATAGGAACATATCAAAATAATAAGGGAGATAAATCACGAGCTATTGATCTACAACATGGATATGCAAAAACTATTGAGACTAAGTGCATGATAAATGTAAGTTCAATTAATCAAATTACTAATGAACTCCCACTTAAATTGACATCCCTCAAGTCATCTAAGTGATACGTGATCCAAATCAACTAATCCATGTCCGATCATCACGTGAGATGGGGTAGTCATCAATGGTGAACATATCTATGTTGATCATATCTACTATATGATTCACGTTCGACCTTTCGGTCTCGAGTGTTCTGAGGCCATGTCTGTACATGCTAGGCTCGTCAAGTTTAACCCAAGTATTCCGTGTGTGAAAAACTGTCTTACACCCGTTGTATGTGAACGTACAGTCTATCACACCCGATCATCACGTGGTGTCTCGAAACGACGAATTGTAGCAACGGTGCATATACTCAGAGAGAACACTTTTACCTTGAAATTTAGTGAATGGATCATCTTATAATGCTACCGCCATTCTAAGAAAAATATGATGCATAAAGGATAAACATCACATGCAATCAAAATATGTGACATGACATGGCCATCATCATCTTGTGGTTTTGATCTCCACCTCAAAAGCATCGTCATGATCTCCATAGTCACCAGCTCGACACCTTGATATCCATCGTAGCATCATGGTCGTATCGCCAACTATTCCTTCTAGAACTATCGCTAACACATAGTCATAAAGTAAATCAATTACATGGCATTTGCATTTCATACAATAAAGAGACAACCATAAGGCTCATGCCGGTTGTCGATAACTTACAAAACATGATCATCTCATACAATAACGTTTATCACATCATGTCTTGACCATATCACATCACAACATGCCCTGCAAAAACAAGTTAGACGTCCTCTACTTTGTTGTTGCAAGTTTTATGTGCCTCCTACGGGCTTCTAGCAAGAACCGTTCTTACCTACACATAAAACCACAACGGTGTTTCGTCAAGTTTGCTGTTTTAACCTTCTTCAAGGACTGGCCGCAGTCAAATTCGATTCAACTAAAGTAGGAGAAACAGACACCCGCCAGCCACCTTTATGCAAAACTAGTTGCATGTTAGTCGGTGGAACCGGTCTCATGTGCGTGGACATGTAAGGTTGGTCTGGGCCGCTTCATTCCACAATACGCCGAATCAAAATAAGACGTTGGTCGCCCACAAATCTTTGTGTTCTACCCATGCATATCATCTATGCATAAACCTCGCTCTGATACCACTGTTAGGAATCGTTGCATGGAAAACAAAAAAAATTCTACGCACACAGAATGATCTATCCATGGAGATGCATAACAACGAGGGGGAGAGTGTGTCTATGTACCCTCGTAGACTGTAAGCGGAAGCGTTTCTCAACGCGGTTGATGTAGTCGAACTTACTCGCGCTTCAACTGATCTAGTACTGAATGCACGTCACCTTCGTGTTCTGCATGTTTTCAGCTCGGTGACATCCCTCGCCTTCTTGATCCAGCAAGACGCTGAGGTAGTAGATGAGTTCCATCAACACGGTGGCGTGGTGACGGTGATGATCAAGTGATCCTCATAGGGCTTTGCCTAAGCACTATGAAAATATGACCGGGGGAGTAAACAGTGTAGGAGGGCGCCGCACATGGCTAAACAATTGTCTAGGGTGTGCTAGGCGCCCCCTCCTCATATATATAGGTGGGAGTGAGAAGGGAGAGGCCAAGGGTTGCTCCAAGTAGGTCCGAATCCTACATGGGCTCCTGCCCTTGGCCATGCCCCCTGCCATGTTTGTCGGAGGGGGAAGGAAAGAGGGGGGAGAGGGAAGGAAGGGGGAATCATATTCCACTCTTTCCTTTCCCTTCCCCTCTTTACTTCTCCTCCTAGGCCGGCCCATTTGGGGGGAGCAGTGCCTTGTGGCTGGTGCCTTTCCCCTCTTTACCTATAAGGCCCATATCTTTTGCCGAGGGTGCCCGAAACCCCTTTTGGTGACCTCATAAGTACCCGGTACCCCTGAAACACCTCCGGTGTCCGAATACCATCGTCCTATATATCAATCTTTACCTCTCCAAAACTCGGAGTGACAAATCCTAATCTCGATCCATGCCAACTCAACAAACACCTTCGGAGATACCTGTAGAGCATCTTTATAATCACCCAGTTATGTTGTGACGTTTGATAGCACATAAGGCATTCCTTCGGTATCCGGGAGTTGCATAATCTCATAGTTGAAGGAATATGTACTTGACATGCAGAAAGCAATCACAATAAAACTGAACGATCATTATGCTCAGCTAATGGATGGGTCTTGTCCATCACATCATTCTCCTAATGATGTGATCCCGTTATCAAATGACAACTTGTGTAAATGGTTAGGAAACTTAACCATTTTTGATCAACGAGCTAGTCTAGTAGAGGCTCTCTAGGGACACGGTGTTTGTTTATGTATTCACACATGTATTAAGGTTTCCGATCAATACAATTCTATCATGAATAATAAACCTTTATCATGAATAAGGAAATATAAAATAACAACTTTATTATTACCTCTAGGGCATATTTCCTTCAGACTCATGTTTTTGTATATTTGCATAGGAGTTATATTGTCATGGATCCTTCAACATGTGGTGTTTGTTTATAATTTTTTCTAGCCAAATACTTGCGCACTAAGTAATACTACCTGTGCATCCAAAAAACTCCTAACCTAGTTTCTTTCCATGACATCCACTATAACTACCTATGGATTGAGTCCTTTAATTAGGTTGTCATCGGTTGATGCAATAAAAATTACCTTAAATATGTCTTATATTTTATTGGATGGGAAATAAGCTTTGTACAAACTTCTGGTGGCCGAATAATAAAAGTGACATAATGCTAAATAAAGGCCATTATCACAAGGGGCAATATTAAAGTGATGTTACTTTTCATTAAAAACTCACATATTCAACTCAAAAGTGCATGAAAACCTCTGCTTCCTTATGTGAAAGGCCTATCTTTTTTACTTTTTATGTCAACTTTATTTTCATGCTGAGTCAACTTCTTCTTATTCCAACCTTAAATATTATCGGTTTGGCAAACATTGTATGTCGCGGAAAGATCCATGCACATATATCCAGTTGAATATATATGATCATGGGTCATTATTGTTGACAATTATCAATGTGATAAGTAAGTTGGGAGCTGTACTAAACTCCCATCTTCCTTTATGTCTTATGGAAAAAGTTTGTTCCTAAAATATGCTCTTGAGTGCTAGCAATCATCAGAAAACTATATGACAGTTGAGTATGTGAAATTTGACAAACAAAAGCTCTAACATAGACTCTCCTAGAAAATATGATGAATTGTAATTGTTTGATGACTGAGAATATAGTTCATTGAGTTTCAAAATATTTTATTTGTTACACCTTAACACATGAGTAGATTATTACTTGATCATGAGAAGTTTTATGGGAAATTTTTTATGATATTTAATGCTGCTGGCAAAAGTGATTAGAATTATCATTGATCAAAGTTAAACACTATTCTAGCATTCACACTTCATAAATTATTTCTTTTATCATCTATCTACTTGAGGATGAGTAGGGATTAAGCTTGGGGATGATGAAACATCTCCAATGTATCTATATTTTTGAAGTATCGTTGCAATATTAACATCAATTATATTTGGTTTTGGTGCACTTTAATATTATTTTTTATGGACTAACTTATTAATATAGTGCCCAGTGTCAGTTTTCATTTTCTGCAAGCTTTTTGGTTTCACAGAAAATCAAAATCTAGGAGAAGGTCAAAATACCCTGATGATTTAATATAATTTTTTTCTGAAATATGTGTGATTTTTGGTCGAAGGAATCAACGCAAAATGATGCCCCAGGCCCCACATGGCCAGGTGGTGCAGCCACTGATACGTCCATTTTGCATCATGCTTTTATGTTGATATTTATGTTGATACGTCCATGCTTGTGGCCACTTGTTGGGCAGAAGCAATCTAGGGCTCCGGCGAAGCTGTTCTACTGGGGACACTTCCCTCTGTGAGGGGAAAATTGAAGCCATCATTATCACCAACGATCCTCTCATCGAGGGAGGGTCAATCTTCATCAACATCTTCACCAGCACCATCTCCTCTCAAACCCTAGTTCATCTCTTGTATTCAATCTTTGTCCCAAAACCTTAGATTGGTACCCCTGGGTTGCTAGTAGTGTTGATTACTCCCTGTTGTTGATGCTAATTGGTTTATTTGGTGGAAGATCACATGTTCAGATCTTTAATAGTAGTTATTACCCCTCTGATAGTAAACATGAACATGATTTGTGAGTAGTTAAGTTTGCTCCCGAGGACATGGGAGAAGTCTTGTTATAAGTAATCATGTGAATTTGGTATTGTTCGATATTTTGATGAGATGTATGTTGTCTTTCCTCTGGTGGTGTTATGTGAACATCGACTACATGACACTTCACCATGATTTGAGCCTAGGGGAAGGCATTGGGAAGTAATAAGTAGATGATGGGTTGCTAGAGTCCCTACAAAAAAAGAAACATCCGTGACATTTTAGGCCAAACGAGTTTTTTTCCTGTCATGCTTATGACACTTCTATGACGATAATTGTGAAAAAACCTGACGATGACATGTACCTAGGGTTAGGGTAATAGGCCTGACCTAGATGCCCTTCCCAAGGACACTTCCCTAAGGTCAACAACATTCAAAGTACAACAACATCGACCTACTGGAATCACCTCGGAGTGCGACCCACTCGACTAACAATTCCACTCGGATAACCCAATTCCATTCGACCATACCAGAAACTACTCGGAGTACAGAAGGTCTAAAGTCACTCAGGATGGTAACGGTCAGGCGTTCACTCAGTAGTCCTAAAGATCATTTATATGTCTTTATTATTGGTGTTACCAGTAACGTCTCACCTTAATGTACATTGAACTCCTTGTAATGTGGGCTAGATGGGGTCTTGGCGCACTCTATATAAGCCACCCCTCCACTGAAACAAGGGTTCGCACCCCTATAACTTCACGCATAATCCAGTCGACCGCCTCCGGGCACCGAGACGTAGGGCTTTTACTTCCTTCGAGAAGGGCCTGAACTCGTAAATCTTGCATGCACAACCTCATCGTAGCTAGGATCTTGCCTCCTCCTACATACCCCCCTATTCTATTGTCAGACTTAGAACCACGACAGTTGCCGCCCACCTTGGGGCGGGTGTCTTAGCGACTGCTGGTGAGGTTGCTATTTTTTTCGATCCCCGTCATCATTGTTTTTGGCGGCGGTTTGGCTGAGGGCCACAAGATCCGTCTCAACGCACTCGTTTTCATCGCCGACGGCTCCGCTTGGCTCCAAGAGGCCCCTCTCAACATCGAGACGATCCCCGTCCACGGGGCGACGCACTTCCGCGCGTGCGTCCGCGGCGTCCTTCTGCGGCAGTCGTCGACCCAGTATCAGTCGGCTCCCGCAACATCTTCGGTTCTCATTGCTCGCTGTCATAAGTGATCTGGTCGATCGCAGCTTCAGCGGTGGGTGAAGCACGCGGTGACTCGTCAGTCGACCACCCCTCAAGTCACGGCAATTGAGCCTGAGGAATATCTCTACGGGCTGTTCGATCCGTCGACTGGCTCCGTCCAGACCCTGTCCGAGTGTGATAGCAGCGACCCTCCGGAAGAAGTCATGATGGTCGACACGCCGCGTAGCCCGCCTGGTTTCCGCCACAACGACGGTGGCGATGGTGGCGGTGATCCGTCCCATGTTCATGAAGAATACGTCCTGAAGCCCTCACTTCGCAGCAGAGGGAGGAGTTGCATCGTCACAATACAGAGGCACTCCACACTCCCATTGTCGGGGAAATCTCTGAGGCTTGGGCTTTGGAGGCTGCGGGCCTGGCCACATTGGCTGAGCGCGCGTGGCTGGAGAACCTTCAACATTCACTTGACGAACGCGCTTGGCGGCTGATTCCTGAATCCAGGCAACGACAACGGCAATTGTTCCCACCTGAACCTCAGGTATACCGCACTCCAATTCAGAATCTTACTGCTGCGCCCGCATAGCAGAGTCGATCCAGCCGTCCCAATCAGTGGCTGGAAGGGGTTTGATGCAGATTCGAGCGCTGCTCCGGGCAGCAGGAGAGCAGAACACAACAGTTTCCCAGTCACGCAACAGGATCCATAGCAGATCTGTAGTGGCAGACACCGTCCAGTCGGCCCACAACCCAAGATCGCCTCTGCGGTGTGAGGGCCGAGGGCACCGTCAAGAGCAGCACCTGGGTCGGAATCACGAGCAATATGATCATCGGTTCGGCCGCGAGGACCGCCGTTGAGTGCCCACGCCCCCTCCGAGAGGCGGGTCGTACTCACCCCGGCAATGCGATGATAGGCGTTTGTATGGTGACGAGCGAAGACTTCCAATCGACCCCAGAGAACCCAGATTTGATGCAAGGTCAATTTTGGTGGAGGGTCTGGTCGATCGAAACAGAGCCCACAGAGAAGGATATGACAAAGATCGTCCAACAAGCAACCGAGTGCACGTTTCCAGGCCTGAGTGTTTCAGCAGAGCCATCACAGCCGACTGGTGTAAGTAAGTTTACCGGTGAGTCCAAGCCCGACACTTGGCTGGAAGACTACCGAGTGGCTGTGCAGATTGGTGGTGGTAATGATGATGTAGCCATGAAACATCTTCCTTTGATGTTGGAAGGTTCAGCCAGGGCTTGGTTGAATCAGCTGACTCCTGGCAGTATATTCAGTTGGGAAGAGTTGGCCCGAGTATTTGTCAAGACATTTGAGGGTACTTGCAAGCGGCCTGCAGGACTGACGGAATTGCAACATTGTGTTCAGAAATCGAATGAAACTTTGAGGGATTACATCAAGAGATGGACCACTTTGCATCACACAATGGAAAATGTGTCGCAACACTAGGCGGTTTGTGCCTTCAAGGAGGGCATTTGGTATAGAGAGCTAAACCTGAAATTCGGTCAGATAGGAGATATGACCTTGGCCCGGATGATGGAAATAGCCACTCGGTATGCTAACGGTGAAGAAGAAGACCGACTCTACAGTGGCAAGAACAAACCAGTCGCCCAGGACACATGAGGAGGGAATTCCAGTTGGAAACAAAAGCACAAAGCCGAGCCCGCAGGTCCTGGTGAAGCTGTAATGGTAACCCAAGGAAAGTTCAAGGGAAAGCCTAAGGGACCATGGATCCCCAAGAAAGTGAAAGATCAAGCAGGAAACGATGTGCTAGATTTGTCGTGTCATATACATACCAAGAAGGATGAAGAGGGAAATCTGATTTATCCCAAGCATACCACTCGACAATGTTGACTCCTTATCCAGCAATTCCGAGAGGGCCAGCCCAGTGAGAAAGAGAAGGAATCTGATAAGGATGAAGACAAAGAGGAGGATGATGGTTACCCCAATGTCAGTGCTATGTTGATGATTTTTGCTGACATAGAGAGCAAAAGTCGACTGAAGGTCATCAATAGAAAAGTAAACATGGTTGCCCCGGCAACGACAACATATTTGAAGTGGTCGAAGACTCTTATTACATTCGACCAGTCCGACCATCCAGCGCACGTTGCTACCCCAGGGCGGCAAGCGTTGGTGGTCAACCCGGTCGTTGGGGGCACTCGACTGACTAAAGTTCTGATGGATGGGGGTAGTGGCCTAAATATTTTGTATGCTGAGACTCTCCGAGAGATGGGCATTTCGTTGTCCAAACTCAGTGAAAGCAATATGCGATTCCACGGTGTCATCCCTGGAAAGAAAGCCGATTTACTCGGCCAGATCACTCTTGATGTGGTTTTCGGTGATTCAAAGAATTACCGCAAAGAAATGTCGACATTTGAAGTTGTGGAATTTCTCAGTGCCTATCATGCTATTCTGGGCAGAACTGCATATGCCCGTTTCATGGCTCGACCGTGTTACGTGTGCCATATCTCAATGCTACTGCTACTCATATCTCAATAACACTCGACAAAAAATAGGAAGAAGCGCTCATCTAGTTCCTCCATGAGAACTAGTACATTTTCGCATGGAAGCCTTCTGACATGCCAGGTGTACCCAGGGGACTGGCTGAGCACCGTTTGAATGTCGACCCAAAAGCAAAACCTATCAAAGAGCATCTCTGTTGATCCGCCGTGGAGAAGAGGAAGGCAATTGGCAAAGAGGTGGCTCGCCTTCTGGCAACTGATTTCATCCGTGAGATATACCACTCCGAGTGGCTCGCCAATGTTGTCATGGTTCCGAAGAAAGATGATTCACTTTACGTGTGCATCGATTTTAAGCATATCAATCGGGCCTGCCCGAAATATCACTTCCCTCTACCCTAGATCGATCAAATCGTTGACTCGACCACGGGGTGCGATTGTTTGTCCTTTTTGGATGATTATTTCGGGTACCATCAGATCCGACTGTATGGCCCCGATGAAATAAAAACAGCTTTCATCACCCCATTCGGGTGTTCTTTCTATGTTACCATGCCTTTTGGTCTTAATAATGCCGGCACCACTTTCATGCGCATGATTCAGAAGTGCTTGCTCCCTCAGATCAGTCGGAATGTGGAAGCATACATGGATGACATCATGGTCAAGTCTCGCAAAGGTTCCGGCCTGCTGACTGACCTTGCTAAAACCTTTGCCAATCTGAGAAGATATGATATCAAGGTTAATCCGTCAAAGTGCACATTCGGAGTCCCAGGTGGAAAGTTGCTCGGTTTCCTCGTTTCTGAACGAGGAATCAACACGAATCCAAAGAAAGTCTGTGCAATCTTCCGAATGAAACGCCCTGTGCGTGTGCACGGTCTTCAAAAGCTTACTGGTTGTTTGGCATCTTTGAGTCGATTTATTTCTCGTCTCGATGAAAAGGCATTGCCTATTTACCGACTGATGAAAAAGTCTGACAAGTTCGACTGGACTCCTGAAGCTGAAGCAGCGTTTGTAGAGCTCAAAGCCTTGCTTTCCACCCAGCCGGTGCTTGCTGCCCCAGTCAACAAATAGCCTCTACTACTGTATATTGCGGCCACAGGACAAGTTGTCAGCACGATGCTCACGGTCGAGCGGGAAGAAGAAGGCAAATCCTACAAAGTTCAGCGCCCAGTGTACTATTTTTTCTGAAGTCTTGACTCCGTCCAAGCAGAGATACCCGCATTATCAGAAGCTTGTTTATGGAATTTATTTGACCACGAAGAAAGTTGCACACTATTTCTCTGACCACTTGGTTTCAGTCATTAGCGACGCTCCATTATCGGAAATTTTGAACAATAGAGATGCAACTTGTCGAGTGGCAAAGTGATCGATTGAACTCCTTCCGTTGGATATCAAGTTTGAGGCAAAGAAAGCAATCAAGTCCCAAGCGATAGCAGATTTCCTCGCCGAGTGGATTGAGCAGCAGCAACCGACTCAGATTCACTCGGAGCATTGGACTATGTTCTTTGATGGGTCCAAGATGCTGAATGGTTTTGGGGCTGGGGTAGTCCTGGTATCCCCACGAGGCGACAAACTCAGTTATGTCCTCCAGATTCACTTTGATTCCTCCAACAATGAAGCTGAATATGAGGCACTTATGTACGGGTTGCGTATGGTTCACTCGGCGTCCGTCGCCTAATGGTTAACGACGACTCAGATTTAGTGGTCAATCAAGTGATGAAAGAGTGGGACATTAGGAGCCCAGCTATGACTTGCTATTGCAATGAAGTGAGAAAGTTGGAAAAGAAGTTTGAAGGGTTAGAGCTCCACCACATACCCCGAATCAAGAATCAAGCAGCTGATGACCTGGCGAAGATAGGTTCCAAGCGCGAGCCTATTCCCAGCAATGTGTTTTTGGAGCATCTCCACACCCCGTCAGTTCAAGAGAATCCTTTCACAGAACAACCCCCACAATCGAAAAGTTTTACTGATCCGACTGAGGTCAAAATCCCAACCGTGGACGACCTGATCATGGAGGTCTTAGTGATCACTCCAGACTAGACGGTGCCGTATATTGGATATCTGCTTAGGAAGGAACTACCGGAGGATGAGGATGAGGCCTTTCAGATTGTCCGTCGATCCAAAGCCTTTACCGTGATAGGAGGAAAACTTTACAAAGAGAGTGTTACTGGAGTCGCCCAGCGATGTATTACACCAGAAGAAGGTCGAATGATCCTCAATGATATCCACTCGGGGACCTGTGGTCACCTCTCAGACCATTGTGGCCAAAGCATACCGAGCAGGTTTTTACTGGCCGCGAGCACATGAAATGGTAAAAGACATAGTCAACAAGTGTGAGGCTGTGAGTTCTACTCCAACATGTCGCATAGACCTGCACCAGCCTTGAAGACCATTCCACTCGTCTGGCCAATTGCTGTTTGGGGATTGGATATGGTTGGACCTCTCAGGACCATCAGGAGTCGTTTCACTCATTTGCTTGTAGCAGTCGACAAGTTCACTAAATGGATCGAAGCCAAACCTATTAAGAATCCAGATTCAAGCACTGCCACCAGTTTCATCAGAGAGATGACATTCAGATATGGAGTCCCTCATAGTATTATCACAGATAATGGCTCCAACTTCGATTCTGATGAGTTCAGAGCATTCTGCGCCTCCCAAGGAACTCAGGTCGACTATGCGTCTGTCGCGCATCCACAGTCGAATGGGCATGCAGAGAGAGCAAATGGTTTGATCCTCCAAGGGTTGAAACCACGGTTGATGCATGACCTCAAGCATGCGGCATGCGCTTGGGTAGATGAGTTACCATGAGTACTTTGGGGGTTGAGAACAACACCAAATCGGTCGACTGGTCGGACTCCTTTCTTCATGGTCTATGGGGCTGAAGCCATGCCACTGAGTGATTTGCTTCACAACTCGCCTCGAGTAGAACTTTTCTCAGAAGCTGAAGCAGAACAAGCTCAGCAAGATGCTATTGACCTTCTAGAAGAAGAAAGAGAGATGGCCTTGATCCGTTCGACCATTTATCAGCAAGACCTCCATCGATTCTATGCTAGAAACGTGAGAGGTCGAGCATTTCAGGAAGGAGACCTTGTGCTCCGAGTGGATCAGCAATGGCCTCACAAGGTTGCTCCTACTTGGGAATGTCCCTTCATCATCACCAAAGTGCTCCACAACGGAGCGTATCACCTCTACAATGTGGAACAGAAGAAAGACGAGCCACGCGCTTGGAATGCGGAGCTGCTCCGCCATTTTACACTTAAACGCCTGAGTCGATGAGTTGTAATAAGAATCGTTCAGTTTGCCTATCAAAGACAACATTTTTGTAGTATCTTAATGATTGTTATCCCATCAATACATGTGTTCAAAGCCCCCAGTGGGTGGCTTAGCTGCGAACCTGATTCGCCTAAGTTTAAAAAATCCTACCGAGTGAAGAGCAATCCTCTCACTCGAGGGCTTAGCTATAGTCCTGTACTCGCCTAGCTTTAAAAAATCCTACCGAGTGAAGAGCAATCCTCTCACTCGGGGGCTTAGCTGCAGTCATGTACTCTCCTAAGTTTAAAAAATCCTACCGATTGAAGACCAATCCTCTCACTCGGGGGCTTAGCTGCAGTCCTGTACTCGCCCAAGTTTAAAAAATCCTACCGAGTGAAGAGCAATTCTCTCACTCAGGGGCTTAGCTATAGTGATGTACTCGCCTAAGTTTAAAAAATCCTACCGAGTGAAGAGCAATCCTCTCACTCGGGGGCTTAGCTGCAGTCCTGTACTCGCCTAAGTTTAAAAAATCCTATGGAGTGAAGAGCAATCCTCTCACTCGGGGGCTTAGCTGCCGTCCTGTACCCGCCTAAGTTTAAAAAATCCTTCCGAGTGAAGAGCAATCCTCTCACTCGGGGGCTTAGCTGTAGTCCTATAGTCGCCTAAGTTTAAAAAATCCTACCGAGTGAAGAGCAATCCTCCCACTCAGGGGCTTAGCTGTAGTCCTATACTCGCCTAAGTTTAAAAAATCCTACCGAGTGAAGAGCAATCCTCCCACTCGGGGGCTTAGCTGCAGTCCTATACTCGCCTAAGTTTAAAAAATCCTACCGAGTGAAGAGCAATCCTCTCACTCAGGGGCTTAGCTGCAGTCCTGTACTCGCCTAAGTTTAAAAAATCCTATCGAGTAAAGAGCAACCCTCTCATTTGGAGGCTTAGCTGCAGTCCTGTACTCGCCTAAGTTAAAAACCATTCCTAGTGGTCGAGTCACAAGTACAATGTGCGCTCCATCCTTATCCGCAAGGACAACGAGGTGCAGGTCGTGCGCAACACCTAGTGCTCTTGTCCGTGACCCAATCGACGGAGCAGCGTCACAAGTACAACGTGTGTTTCATCTTGATCCGCAAGGACGACGAGGTGCAAGTTGTGCACATCACCTAGCACTCTTGTCCATGACCCACTCGATGGAGCCGCATCAGAAGTACAACGTGCGCTCCATCCTGATCCATTAGGACGACGAGGTACATGTCATGTTCAATACCTAATGCTCATGCCCACAATCCTTTCGTCAGAGCTGCGTCACAAGTCCAATGGTAGTTCCGAGTGAAGAATCAAATTTCACTCGGAATTAGGAGATTTAAAAGCAGCAAAGGCGAAGACAAACATATTCAAGGAAAAACCAAGTTCAGATAAGTCTCGCAAGGTTCAAAACCACAGATAAAAGTTCTCGAGCGTCAGGCCCGAAGGAGTTTAACAATTACAAAATCACTCGGCATCCCGAGGCAAATAAAGGTGAGGCTTAAAGTTTGTTCACTCCGCGGGAGGAGGGCTAGCTGGCTCGACAAACTCGTCCAGGTTGATTCCATGTGCAATACGAGTCGCAGCGTCGAGGAAGGTTTCCATGAAGGACTGGATGTTGTGTCTCTTGGTATAGGCGACCTTGAGAGCCACAAGCTTTTCTTCCTTGACCTCCTTGCAATGCAGTCGGACTAGAGACAGAGCTACATCAACACTGCATCGAGCAGATGACTTCATCCACGCCTGCACTCGACCGGGGATCTCGTTGAGTCGAGTCATCAGAGACTCGAGGTCATTCTGGAATGTCTCCCTCGGCCAGAGTCCCGCGTCGATCCGTGATACCTCCACCTTCAGCCGAGCCGGATAGTTGGTGACGCTGGCGAGGCGACATTCCAGGCACAACACATTCATTGCGGCTTCATCTTTGATGGGGGAGTTAATAGGGTCCAGCTCAGTCTCAATGCGCCCGGTCTCTTCCTCAAAGTTTTGACAGAATTCTCCACACACAGAGAATTGATGAGCCGACAACCATATGATGAGTCGACGGCAACAAGCCAGTCGGGCAGGGGAGAATACCTTCAAGCATAAGGAAGAACTTCTTGGTAAGCCGTCCCAGATAAACCTCCAGCTCCTTTCTCTTTCGAGCGAGATCTCCAACTTTGTCGGTTAGGGCCACCTTCTCCTTCTTTAGTCGCGTTACTTCCTTGTTGGCTTCATCAAGAGCGGTCTTCAATTTGGCGTTATCTTCTTCTTGCTTACGGACTGAAGCCAGCTTCTGGTCGGCAAGTGCTAATTTCTCTTGCACCATTTTCTATGCTGCCGCAAGGTCAAGGTCCTTCTGGTCCAGAGCCTGCCTCATTTTTTCTAGAAAGAAATAACGCTTGGATCAGAAGGAGGAAGGGAAAGATGGCAAAGAAGTCAGTCAGCAAGTTTTTTTTACCTCCCATACTAGCAGTTTCATCTTGAGATTTCTTCAAGTTCGCCTTCGCCAACTCCAGGTCAAGGTTGAGTTGGATTTTTTCTTCTCCAAGTCAGCAAACCAGGCCCCGAGCTCACAGGATTTCTATAGTAAGCGGACAGTTAGTCGACATGAACAGAGGTTGTCGCTTCCGAGTGATAAAATGCAAGTTCATATCATTACAGAAAAAGAGTTCTAAGACTACTACTGAATCAAACATTCACCAGTAGTCTCAGGGACTACACCCAGTGGGTGCACTTGGCGTGCCCCCACTGGTTTGGCTTAGTACTCGACTTGGTCCAACCAGTCGGAATTAAAAAGGAAGAGACAACAAGTGCACCATTGATTCTCAGACCACCGCCGACTGCCCGCAGTCAACCGCAGCCTCAGGGACTACACCCAGTGGGTGCATTTGGCGTGCCCCCACTGATCCAAGAGTTCACTCGACGTGATCCATCCAAGACCGAGTGGATATTTTGTGGACAAACAAGTTCTAAGACCCCCGCTGAATCAAACATTTGATGGTGGTCTCAGGGACTACACCCAGTGGGTGCACTCTGCGTGCCCCACTAGTTCAAAGATACATTCGAGGCGACCTAGTCGACTCAAGTGGAAAGAATACTCAGCAAAAATTGAAACACCCAGTGGGTGTACAGATGCAAGATGGAGATTGGCACTAGATGCACATTAAAGGTTTTCGGGTAGCATATCCTAACAGAACAAGCGGCAAGATAAAGATCAGTCGAAAATCAACTAACCTAGACGTTGATCTCGAGAGCTGAGCTGGCATATAGCTTCCTTGGCAGCGCTCACTGGATCCTCCGAGACATGATGGGTAACAAAAGGCGGACTTGATGGGGCAGTCCCAGTAGCCTGAGGATCTGAGGCATGGAGTTGCATAGACGAAGCAGGGACTTGAGCAGTCGACGCCGTAGGATGCGCAGTCGACACAGGTTCAGCAAAAGTAACAGAGGCCCAGTTAATGTCTCCGGACTGCTAGGTCACCGGTTCTGATGCTGGGGTCATCGAGGGCGCCTTGTTGGCTGGCACCCTCCTGCTTGAGGTCCTGCCCTTCCTTCCCATAGACTTCTGGGGCATATCTTCATCGACATCTGGAAGTTCAATAACATTCTACGACGCTGCAAAAGACTCGACCGCAAGAGTTCAGTCGACAGATAAATCTATTGATGAAATGAAAGCGAGATTGCAGAAGTCATACCTACTTTGGAAGTAGTTGCATCCTCGGTCTCTTCATCATCCTTGTAAATATCCATGGAGGTTATAGAGGTAGCGGCGCTGAAAGTTTCAGAATTCACTCGGTCAAGCTTGAGCATGAATCAACTGAGGTATAGAAGTTTTCAAACGACTGAAAAGCAAAAGAGATAAAGCAAGATACTTACACAGAGGCGACGGGGACGTCCACTTTGATCTTTGTCAAGGCCTTACAAGTCTTTGTGGGTGCCACCTTGGGCTGCTTCGGGGCCTTCTCCGTCGGCTCGGGAGTGGATGTCTGAGTGCGCTTCAACACCTGCGCACTCGACACAACCGCTTTGCCACACCCATCTGTTGAGTCGTGCGTCTGCTTGGAACGTCGTTCAAAATGAGGCAGTGAGTCGACTTCCTCACCACTGCTCGAGTCGTCGTCGTCACTTTCGTCTTCCGATTTATATTCAGCGCTCTCGCCTTCGCTTGCCTATTCCTCCTGGACCTGCTCTCCATTCGACATGGAGTACATCTCAGTATAGATCTGCAAAGGAAAGCAGTGCACAAGCATCAGTCACGTTCAAGGACAGTTACAAATCAGAGCAAAAAGACAGTCAGCAGTAAAGGTCAGACCTTGTCTGGTTCATTGGCAGCGTCGAATGGTGGAACCCTCCTGGACCCCCTGGGGTTGTCTTTGTTCCCAGTGATGCCCTGCAACCACTGTTCCACTGTCTCCTCGGTGACTTCCTCCGGATGGATTCGAGTGGTCTCCTCAATGCCCGAGTACATCCACATAGGATGATCGCGGGCCTGGAGTGGCTGGATGCGTCAACTGAGAAACACCTCAAGCAACTCCATGCCAGTCACGCCGTCACAGGCTAGTTGGACTACCCGTTCGACTGACATGTTCACCTCGGCTTTCTCTGGAGGAGTCACTTTCAAGGAAGAGGGCTACTGGACCCGCTCCATGGAAAAGGGAGGAAGGCCAGTCGACTGACCAGGGGTCTGTTGGTCCTTATAATAAAACAAGGCGACTACCACCCCCTAACTGAATCGGGAAGAGTCATAGCTGGAAAAGTACTCCTACCCCTTGTCTGAATCCCTAGACCTCCACACATCTGAATCACGTGCATCCTCTCATCACTCAGATAAGCCTTTTTCACAGACTGGGAGCGGCAAGTAAAGATGTGTTTGAAGAGACCCAATGCGGTCGACAACCCAGAAAATTATCACACATGGAAACAAATGCAGCGAGGTATGTGATGGTGTTCGGGGAAAAGTGATGAAGTTGGGCTCCAAAGAAGTTCAGGAAACCGCGGAAAAAAGGATGAGGAGGCAAAGAGAAACCACAGTCAACATGAGTCACGAGGAGGATGCACTCACCCTCCTGCGGCCGCGGCTCGGTCTCGCTTCCCGGCAACCTCCAAGACCCATGGACAATCAAGCCCCCTTTGACCAGATCCTCCATATCCTCCTTCTGGTTCATGGACCGAATCCAGTCACCCTGGATCCAGCCGGGCGGCAGGCCATACCTTGACGACGACCCCCGACTCATCTTCTTGCTCTTCGCCGCCACTGTCTCCTTCTTCGGACGCTCTAGGGCCGCCGTATTGTCCTTTCCCATCGTGACAGATGGCGCACGGACGGGGCTGCGGTGTCGGAAGTGGATGCAAATGTGGTGGAGAAGCAGAGGAGGAAGAATGGGAATGAGTTGCACTGTGCAAAATACATCAGCCTCGGCGCCTTATATAGGCCCGCTTCCGAGTGGCTGACTTGTGGGCGTGGGTGATCCTGTCAAATCCCGCAATAGCCATGTGCTTGGTACGTGGCGAAAAAGGTGGTGCAAGAATTGAGGCGCCCCTTCCTAATCCGTTACATTTACTGCGGTGCTCTCCGTCTCGCGCGCTTCTCCAAATTTCGAACCCCGTGAGATCCGGGAACGGTAGTGCAACCAATCGCACCAAAGATTTCATACCATTCCAACGCTCGAAGCATGTCCGTATAAGTTCACTCGACAAACTCTGAATGGATCAAGGCGACTGAAAATAAAGTTGAAGTTTCAACACGGTTCACCGACCCAGGTAAAATCCCATGACAACATAAAAATCAGATCGGAACCACCTTCAACCCCTTCTCCACTCGGGCCCCGATCCATTCGGGGGCTAATGACGATGACATGTACCTAGGGTAGGGTAATAGGCCTGACCCAGATGCCCTTCCCAAGGACACTGCCCTAAGGTCAACAACATTAAAAGTACAACAACATCCACTAACTGGAATCACCTTAGAATGCGACCCACTCGACTAACAATTCCACTCGGATAACCCAATTCCATTCGACCATGATATAGTCATTCAACCATACCAAAGACCACTCGGAGTATAGAAGGTCTAAACTCACTTAGGATGGCAACGGTCAGGCGTTCCTCCATAGTCTTAAAGATCATTTGTATGTCTTTATTATTGGCGTTACCAGTAACGTCTCACCTTAATGTACATTGAACTCCTTGTAACATGGGCTGGCTGGGGTCTTGGCGCGCTCTATATAAGCCACCCCCTCCACTGAAACAAGGGTTCGCACCCGCTGTAACTTCACGCATAATCCAGTCGACCGCCTCTGGGCACCGAGACGTAGGGCTTTTACTTCCTCTGAGAAGGGCCTGAACTCGTAAATCTTGCATGCACAACCTCATCGTAGCTAGGATCTTGCCTCCTCCTATGCACCCCCTATTCTATTATCAGACTTAGAACCATGACAAAACCCGGTATCATCATAGATGTGGTGGGCTCCTACTTCTATGACAAAACATCATGACAGAAAGTGGGCTTTTCATCCTGGGAGGGCCGGAGACGCAGCTGCATGACATTCTTTGGGTCGTCCGTGTCGGAAAAAAACATGGTAGAAGCGAGGGCGAGGAAAATATCGGGGGGGGGGGGGGGTTCCCGGTTACGGTGGGTGGTCGGGGCCGAGCGATGCACGGAGGTTTGCGCGTTTCTCTCATACACGTATTTGCATGTGTGCGAGGCGTTGCGCTCTAACTAAACCCGAGCGAGGCATTGGGCTCTAATTGAATCCGAGTGATTGCACTTGCTACGTTACGGAACCCCAATCGATCCCTTGCTGTTAACTGAACCCGAGTGATTCCTTCGCTACTGCTGCTAACTGAACAGATCGAACCCGCTGCCTCCTTCCCTTGATGAACAATGAGCATTGTTGGGGGGGGGGGGGGGTGGGGGTGGATGAACAGTTCCCACTGGGTGGGTGGATGAACACGACCCTGTGGTAGTAGAGGCCGTTGCCGCTGGATGAACATGACCCCGATCGAGACGGTTGGGGGTGGATGAACAGGACCCCGTGGAGGGCTGGTTGAACAGTAGCCGGTGGAGGTCTGGATGAACAGTAGCCTGTGGAAGGGTGCTCGAACAGGACCCCGTGGAGAGGGCTGGTTGAATAGTAGCCGTTGGAGGAGCGGTGGAGGCCGGATGAATAGGAGCCCGTGGGTGAACAGTGGCTGGTGGAGGCAGGAGGGGAGACGCCGTGGATGAACAGTCGCGGGTGGAGGCTGTAGGAGGTCGACGGTGGATGAACAGTAGCCCGTGGAGGTAGTCGACGGTGGAGATGAACAGTATCCCGTGGAGTCCGCTTTTGCGGTATGCCACACCACTCCCGATGAACAGGACCCCCGTTTCAACCGTAGCGCTGCAACACAAGTCTGTTTCCTCCGTTTTACGGTACGCCACACCCCTCCCAATCAACAGGACCCTGTTTCGACCATGGCCGGTCGAACACAAGGCCGTTTCCTCCGTTCTATGGTACGCCAGGCCTCATTTCGATCGGTTGTTTCGTCCAAGCTAGTTGGCTCCCGATGAACACGACGACACAGTTTCTCCATTTCGACCCAGCCATGTACACGAGCCCTGGCCGTACGTATGCGCGAGTAGGCGTTTGAGACCCCGCCCATATGTACGTACGTGGCCGTATTTACTTTCTTGCACCATGGCTGTACGTACGTGTACATGCTATGTGCGCACATCTACTACGACACGTGCCTTTCCTACTCGTCCACGGTTCATCGCTCCAGCCTGCAAACAGGCCGATCGACCAGTATGTATGTACACGTTCGCGACCAGAATGACAACACTACGTACGCTTTGACCAGGTGGGTCCCGACTGTCAGGCACTTCCTTGCATGCGAAGATGTAGCTGGTGGGTCCCAGCAGTCAGGGGGAAAACATTTTTTCACAAAATACGGTGGCCCGTTTGGTGGGTCCCTGCTGTCAGGTGGACGAATCATTATTTTCCGTGTAATAAGGGGGCATTTCCTTGTGTGCGGCCGTGGACCCAACTATTAGCCTCTCCATGTACACTACACTTCCAATGGATGTCGTTCGTTGACCATGTTGACCACACCGCACCGAGAGCACCAGGGTGGTGGATGACGGCGAGGCCTAGGAAGGGTACGACGTGGAGCCAGGGAAGACGCGACAGTGGATGCCCATGCGGAGAGGAGTACGAGGGTTCACTGGTTCGGCTGCGGTGTGAGGCTGCCTCACCGTAGGGCCTGGCCAGCAGTGGGAGTAGTAGGGGGAGGTGAGGCCTCCGCTGCAGCACAGCCGGCCACGGGAGGCAAGAGCGTGTGGTGGTTTGGACGGCTGGAGCAAGAAGAGAGGTTGAAGAAGCCGGACGACCGTTGGATGTTAACAATCCAACGGTCACTGGTGATAGAATCGTTTGTTGACTAAGTTGACAAAGCTCTTCGTCTGCGTCAACTTAGTAGGCCCACAAGTCACCCTGCCATATGGTGGGTCCCAGCTAGAAGGGGGACTATCATTTTTTTGTGCGTAATAAGGAGGCACTTCCTTGCGTGCGAAGATATAGCTGGTGGGTCCAAGCTGTCAGCGGGGGCAACATTTTTTTCGCGAAATACAGAGGCCCTTCCTGTGGGCCCAAGATGTAAGGTGGAGGAATCATTATTTGCGCGTAATAAGGAGGCATTTCCTTATGTGCGGCCGTGAACCCAGTTGTTAGCCTCTAAATGTACAGTCCACTTCTGATGGATGTCGTTCGTTTATCACGTTGACCATGCCACGCCGAGAGCACTAGGGCAGTGGATGACGGTGAGGCCTACGAAGGGAACGACACGTACTCGGGGAAGACACGACAGTGGCTGCCCATGTGGTGGGGAGTACGAGGGTTGGTTGGTTCGGCTGCCGTCGTCAGAAAATAACAGGAGGTGTGGGTGAGTAGAGGGCCATGAGGCCTGCCTGGCAGCATAGCCGGCCACGGGAGGCAGGAGCAGGCGGTTCCACCGGCACTGGTTTGGGCGGGTGGAGCAGGAAGATCAGAGACTGAAGAAGCACGATTGCCATTAGATTGACATCTAACGGTCTGACGCTGGTAGAGTCGATTGTCGACTAAGTTTCTTTTTTCGCGAAACCTTGTGTACGCATGAACTTAGTAGGCCCACAAGTCAGCCTACAAATCCGTGGCAGATACATAGAGCCCATTTGTTATTTTTTAAATCATTTGCAGCCCATTTGCTAATTCTTAAGTAATTTATTACATCCCATTTTCTGCCCAGGACCATGGTCAAAAAGTTCAACCTAATTTTGCATATTTCGGTGGAGTCCGAACTGTTGTAATTCCAAAATGATAAACATTTATTTTTTAAGAACTTATTGATTTGCCAAAAAATAGTTTTCTTTTTGTAAGCAAATAAGACGTGTAACAATTGAGTTGGTTTAAGGGAAAACCCGTGGTTAAAAAATCAGCGTTGGGAGGGAAAACAACAACAAAAATAAGGATGTAAATATGAAAAGGGAATTTTATGTATTTTCAATATAATTATACGTGTATATGGAAACTATAGGTAGAGATTAGAAAACGGAAGTAGGACATGGCGTTTCAAGGGGAAAATAGAACTGGGTTGTGTGTTTTATTCAGTAAAAAAAACTTCCTGCGGATGTTCTAAGACAAAATATAACTAACGCTGGCGGGCCAGAGGCCAGTAGATACCTGCTGGATCTTTGTGCCCCGTTGTCGTCATGGGCTGGGCCTGTTAAAAACAAAACCAAGCCTGGGTAGTCTATGGCCCATTTGAAACTTGCTCGACCTGAATAAACATTATACCTGCTCAATAAACTAGAGAATTCTGGAAGTACAGACTGATAACTGGGATCCAACACATATATTGTTCTTCCATCATGATAATAAGTGCATGCACTTGTTTCAAAAAAATTGGAGAACCGGGAATTCAAATGGTAGGTGCTTATGCTACCCATAAAATAAATATTAGGTGCCTGAAAATTCGTTTTGAAACAAATGATTCAGCTTTATATCCACGTCGACCCTCGGCATGATGGTTGGAAGCAAATGCCAAGTTCATACCGAAAGATCGTTAACAACAATACCAACTTGCGGACGACAAGGTAGTACAAGTACGAATATCAAACTAACTTATAATCTTTTTAGTCCTGGCCCTAGTGCTCGTCTGGTAGAAAATTTTGCAGAGGACCAGCTCCCGCTCCTTCTCTTGATCCAGGTCCCCGTGGTGGTACTGGTGCATCACCCAGTTAGTCCTCTGCTAGTCAAAGTTCTTGTTGGTGTGCAGCACCAAAATCTTTTTGCTGCTCGTCTGCTGACTGTTGACCATCACCAGCAATGTATTGCCGGTCTTGTGCCACATCGCGTGCATGCTGCACTCCGACTGTATCTTGCGACGCGTCCACGTGCCCCTTTTGAACGCCCTAGAGTTGCGCTGGAAGAAGTGCTTCCTTAGGCCACTCAGTGTGATACCTGCAGTATTGTCGAATGCAGGTTTTAGTGTATGTAGTTGGCATTTTCATAACATCTTTGGCATATTGCAGTCACTTGTTTCACTTTTTATTAACTGTCAAATTTTAATTGCTTCACTAGGTCTGCGTCTAAAAATAAAAATAGAGCTATAAACAAAGGAATATGTTTGTGCAAGTAGACGGCCGATCGGTGTCTTACCTGGAAGTTTCTTAGGATGGGTGTAGCATATGCCATGCTCGCTGTCAATGGTTGGTATGGACAAATCTATGGGAGGGTGAGATCTCGCGCTTTTAGCACTCACTTTGGCCTCAAGGTGCTCGATCAGCTCCTGATCTGTGGTATCGAACTTGACGACAGCCGACAACACCGGCCAATCCTTCTTGGACTTGCATCAGTTAATTCCAGTTATATGGTACTCAATGTATGATCAATCGACTATTTTAAGTGAATGATGAAAGATTTTGACAGATAAGTGGTACTCCAAATCTGAAGTCCACAATACCTTAACACGCCGCCGGGACTCTTGTGTCACCTCACGCGTAGCGTGTTGTCACATCAATTCAATGTGAGGACATGATGAATAATTTGACCGACATATACTAGTACTGCTACTGTACTACTTACTAGTTGTATTTAGTGTCACATTTTAACCATTGCTTTAACTAACAAAATGTCAACGCATGTCATCGAAAATTATTCCATTGGAAACTATGTTCAAATACGAATATAACTATTTTTTGTGACATGCATTAACATTTAGTTAGTGAAATTTATGGTCAAAATTTGACACAAATTACGAAGGGGACCGATAAACCAGGAGGGAGGTAGTAGTATGAGTAGCGCAATATGGAGTATAGAGGACTAGTAAAAATTTAGAAATGGGGTAAGAAGTTACAAGGCTGTGCGACAGACTTTGTAGGCTACATGAGTAATACGAAATATAATTCCCATTGGACTACACTTCCACCAACAAGTACGCACATGAAGCCTAATTGATATATATGGCTTCTGCGCATCATCTCCATCATCATTATCAGTACATCCTACGTAGGTGAGTTAGGATGCACTTGATCCCAAAAAGGTATCTACCCTTCAAACCAGAGGAGTGCTTCAGACTAACAACAGTACATAATATCCAACAAAAGAGGGTCATGCTACAGCAGCAAGATACATGGCTCAGTCTAGATATCAGTACGAGTCAAGTTGTGCATATTTGCTGTTGGCATGAACCGCATCGCCACATGTCTGGTTTGCAAAAGCCATCCATCACATGGAAGCTTGATGCCTTTCACACACTGAAGATTATCTGGCAACAAGTTGTGTCGACGAATCTCTGGATATGGTGATTCATGAAACCCATGGTATGATGTGTAAACACAGTTCCCCCTTGTGAATGGAAGTTGCATAGCATGGTAATCATCACCGATGATATGATCGATGATTGGTTGGATGATCGGATAATTGAGCCCGAGGAACATGGAGTGGTTGCCAAGGCTGTAAACCTGCCTCTAGTTGAATACGCCTGGCCCAACGGAGATGGGATCTTTCTCTAACACGAAGCATCCATAGCCATCAATGTCATGAACGCCCCAGGCATTGTACTGCATGTGGTTTGATGTAATGGTTTGGTCAATTTGGTACGTGCAAATGATCATCAAATGACCGCCATCAGCTGAACAAGCGATAAAACACCACCCATCGGCTGGTATGATTCTGGGTCCTGGAAGCATGAAGGCCAGTGCATTTGCGTCTGCTGCAACAATTCAAATTGGAGACCAAAAGGACAAAAAATAAACAATCATGTTCAGAGTATGTGTGGAATTAAGATTATTTTAACAGTGACACCGATCATAACAGAGAATTTTAATGTTGTGGTCATAATCATACCCCAAGTTAAAAAAATCCAATGGCTTTCATATTCTATCAATATGCCATGGTTCAAACATCATATAACAATGAGAGGAAAACAACTATTACATGGCCTACTCATATTCTACCATAGCACTTACTACTGTTCTCATATCAACTCTAAGTAATAACATGCGTTGTTATAAAAATCTTGGAAATGAGAGTAACATATAGCAATCATGAGGTTATACTCATAATATCTATTATAACAATCATTAGATGCCAATTATTCTAATATCAACTCTAACAATAACATGTGTGGTCATAAAAATCTAGGAAAGGACAGGAACATATACTCCCTCCTTCCATCTATATAGGGCCTAATGTGTTTCTCAAGACCGCCTTTGACTATTGATAAGATTAATAATACATAAGATGTATAATGTGAAAATTATATCATTGGAAGCTTCTTTCATGTAAGAATTTGATGGAAGCTCCGAATTCAAAAGACCAATACAAGTCTCGAGACCGCGAGTAGCGAGTTTGTCGAAAGTAATACTGCATTCGGAGATAATTGAGAGATGTGTCCTCTCTTATCTCCGTGCTACTGCTACTGCTACGCCTAAACATGACTTAGATTGAACTGAGGCAACATGTGGTGCATGTCGAAAGTAATACTAATCCTAACTTGATCAAGTTTGGATTGTACTACTTTCGACATGCACCACATGCATGTTGCCTTCACTTCAATCCAATCCATGTTCATTTTACCCACAGATATATAATAACTCTTCATGCTCGCATCATGCATCATCATAATAACAAGTCCTACTAATCATCATCATACAACTTCTACTCGTTATTAATAACAAGTCATACGATCACCATCCTCATAGTCATCGAACAAACCCTACTTAATTGTTCTTAGCACATGATCATCAGTATTAGGTAGGACCTAAATACCCTCTTTATGGTAAAATAGCATAAAACAAAATAGACCCTGACTCTCCATTATGGAGAATGGAGATCATCCTATCTCCAATTCTTGCGCTTCGCTTCCTTTTGCTTCCAAGAACCTCCTTACGACTATGCATACATTTTTTCCATATTTGATTTGCATGTCACCACTTCTTTTAGAAATCTGGTATGGACAGTTGAGATTCGTAGGATGACCTGGCTGTATGTTCAAAACATTAAGGCTACCTTTCTGATAGATCAAATTAGGCACACAATTCTCTAGGATTATCTGTTGAAAAACATAGTAATAACTTCATAGTGAGCAATGATGTACTAGTTTTAGAAGTATGCAAAAGATGCACGGATGTCGTAATAGTAAAAAATCTTACTAGGGTATCTCCATGGTAGTTACCGTAGTTGAACACATGCACTAGTGGCACGTATTGACCATAATGTTGAGGAGTTTGATTGTAGATATTGTAATTCTGAATATCAGTACAAAATCCGACCAAATGATTTATCTCCTTGTAAGTTAATTCGGAGCCATCGGTGTAGTGGGTTTTGTCTACCATCTCCCTCACATTCTTTGAAGAATGAAAATAAGCTGTCAACTATTTTGAAATGAACAATATAAATTAGTTAATAATTAACTATGTTTGAGAAACTCACATAGCGGTAGAACTGGAGGCGTATCAAGAAGGACCCAAATGTCCATATTGTCTTGGTTGATGTCAGGATCACCAAGATCCATGGTGACAAGCATACCCTCATCAAAACCATACATCTTGCAAAATGCTTCCCAATTTTTGCAAACAAAATGGGTTACACTCCTAGAATTATACAGATTTACTTCAAAATCCACATCATGATGAGTCCTTAGTTGAATGTTCTTTGTTTCATAATAACTTTCATGGTCTTCAAAATCCATCCTCTCCAAGACATAGCATCTTGCATGGCATGGGATAAGCTATACTCGAATTGTAAAAGATGAAAATTACAAGTTGAAATAGTTGAAGTCATGCTTAATTATGAAAAAAACACTTGTCGTCGTGTACCATTTCAACTTCGAAGGTCTCCTCGAGCTTAATGCTGAAGCACCAATCATCGTCCAGGTGAGGCCTGTTGCACAAACCTCGATCGTCGTGGCACCAGCCGCACTCCCCCGGGAGACTTTCATCGTCCGATGACGACATTTCCTACGTTCATAATTCAAAACTACATCATCTCTTGCATCCGATGACTTGTGCATTTTCAGCCAGGCCCAGTGGAGTTGGCCTAAAAACATTTCTTTCTTTAAGCCTGCTACATCCATATTAGGGTTTATCGATGATGAGCAACTGACATTAGTAGGTCATCCTACTAGATTAGGGTTTATCGATGACGAGCAACTGACATTAGTAATAACTATGAGTTGATATCACACTTCTATATGTATAACACAAGAGGCAGTTGATCCTACTTAATTAAGTACTCAGATAGCCCGGCCCATGCATTAGTCACAAGTACCCCATATGTCCTATTTTTAGCAAAGTCATGCTAAAATTCACGGAAAATTTCAGCATGACCTTTGCTGAAAATAGGACATATGGAGTACCTGAATTTGCCGGAAGGAAGTTAATCGACATTACAGCAAACTCAAGGGCCTCTCGGGGTACCTGCAAAATCATCATGACACAATGGTCGGAGACAAAACCCAGTAAACTAGCAAAGTTACTGACGTGTTTACATAAATTGTTTTATGTAAAAGATGATCATCATATTTACAAGACTTTCTCAATGTGATCATAGAAACAAAGCAGCACCACAATGTGCCTCTACTTTCATATGGATGAAAAGGCCACAGACCATATGGTCCTCTGCTTTCATATGGACAAAATAAAAGTTCACACATATAAATGGAAATGAAAAAGGATAGTAGGAAATGAAAAAGAATTATGCTCAAAGAAAAATGGTAACAGCAAAGATGATAAGTATATTTGAAACAAGAAAACAAGACATGCATAGCACTACTAGAAAAAGGCCTACTAGTGGCGCACCAGTTTTGCCTACTAATGGCGCACTACTGGTGCGCCACTAGTATTTTTTACTAATGGCGCACCACTGGTGCGCCATTAGTATACAGATACTAATGGCGCACCTGTAGTGGTCAAACTTCCCAAAAGGTCACCCATCCTCACACTACTCCAGCCCAAGCACACTTAACTTCAGAGTTCTATCCAACCCGAGTACCAGCTCACTTCACAGGCACTTGTTGATATATCTAGCATATCAATCCTATTAAACCTTGTTGATGTTTAGGACTTTGTTCATGTTCATGAGTGTGATGAAATTTTGAAAAAATATTTCAAACTTCCGTTCATATTACGTATCATATTTTGAAAAAAAATTCCCAAAAAAATTGAAACTAATTTTTTTCTGTTACTAATGGCGCACCTAGCATACGGTGCGCCACTGGTAAGTTTGAAATTTTTTGAATTTTTTTGCCTCCAGATCTTAAAAGCCCCGTAAATTTTTTCTGTTAGGTTTTTGAGGATTTTGAAAATGTTTAACGAGGTTCCCCCGGTTAAATTCGGATGTAACTTTTCGAGTATATGATTTTTCATATAGAAAACTTTTTAATCCGAGTTCGTATGCAAAAGTTATGCCCATTTTACAAATTCCAGAGAGATTTTGCAAATAAAGTTGAAATTCATATTTGTACATTTTCCCAACAACTAGACCACATATCACATGGGAAACTTATTTTCTATTATTTCTTTGACACATTCATCATTTTCTTTTATTTTTTTAAACTGAAAAGGCGGTCACCGGGGGGGGGGGGGAGGGGGTGCATGCGAGGGAATATTTGGGCCAAGTTAGTAATGGCGCACCGTGGGAGTGGTGCGCCATTACTAGTTGAACTAGTAATGACACACCACTCCCACGGTCTGCCATTACTATTTTTAAAAAAATATTAAAAAAATTTGAAAAAAAAATTACTAGTGGCGCACCATGGATGTGGTGCGCCATTACTAGTCACTATCCCTTGGAGCACCATTACTAGTTTTGAAAAAAAAATAAAAAATCTTTTTACTAATGGCGCACCGTGGATGTGGTGCGCCATTACTATTTGGACACTAATGGCGCACCAACACATGGTGTGCCATTAGTATATAGTAGTGGCGCACCACATGTCTGGTGCGCCATTAGTGTCAATTTCATCTATAGCCCTTTTCCTAGTAGTGTAGGCTATATTTGAAACAAGATATTCTGCCAATCTTTGTTAACTGAAGCTATGATGATAAGTATATCCAGAGTGCATTAGCTATGGTTCTTATCTAGCTAAAATAAAAGGAGAAAATTGCTTATTTACACTTCACAAATATTTTGGCTTGCTGATCTAGGTAGAAGGCATTTTTGTCATCGGTGCTAGTCAGATCTGAACCTTACATCAAATACACTTCTCAATGTTCACTGAAATTTAGAGAATATATTGAGAGAGATAGCAGCAGGAAGAAGTTGAGGTTCAGACTCTGAAGAGGAACAACATGGGTGCAAGGAGATGGAGTAGAAGTAGTAGAGAGCGGCATCAAGCAGTAGAGAGCGGCAGCGCACCATCTCCAAAAAGAGACACCTCTCAGCATCAGCATCATCATCCAGGGAGGAGCTGCATGACACCATCTCCAAAAAGAGACCACCATAAAGCCAGAATGCTTTGCTTTCTTTCTCTTCTTACTCCTCCTTTTAACACAACCATAAAGCTACCACAACCTAAATAACAAACACCTCCTTGGATATGCTAAAACCACAAAATGATCACGACAGTGTGTTTGTGGCATCCGTGCCTGCGCCAAGATATGCTAAAACTTAACTCAGCAACCAACAGAAAGTAACTTAGCCCAAGAACAAGCTTTGTGAAAACCAATAAGTCACACATATAAAACCACCTTTGTGAAAACAGTCCACACCAGAACAGAGTCCACACACATAAGTCACACATTATGTCGATTCAACAACTACTACCCTTTACACTAGCATTGATAGAGCCCGACCAGTCAAAAATTACATAAAAACCATCATAAAAGAACTTGTGTATAGAAAAATCTCAAAAATTAAACAATTAGTACATGATGCATGTTCTATGAACCCTGAACATGTACATTGGGAACTATTACAAAAACTGAGAAAAAGTTATGCATCCTCTCTGAACATGTACATTGAAGAATGAAAAACAACTATCTGGTGAGGGCTCTTTTGCTCGGAATTCATTGAAGAATGACGAACAACTATCTGGCCATTAGCAGCAGCAGTAGCTAGGGGCAGCAGGCAGCACTAGCAAAGAAGCAGCGGCGCAACAAGCAAGAGCAGCAGCAGTGCAAGAGCGGCGGCGACGACAAGAGCAGCAGGAAGGAAAAGCAACAACAGCGTTATATGCAGAAGCAGTAGCAGGCGAGCAACAGAAGCAGAGTAGCAACAACGGGCGCGCACGAGGCACAGCCAGGAGAGGGCGTGGGCGGCTGCGGGCGACGACAGGCACATGGGGGCGTGGTGCAGCAGCAGCAGCAGGTCAGCGATGAGCTCGGGGATGACAAACGACGACGAATCGAGGCGAAGTAAAGGGGGATCCGGAGGAGAAGCTCACCACAAAGCCGGGACGTGGTCGGGGAGGCCGGGTACGGACCAGAGCAAGATGGGGCCGGGGACGTGGTCGACGTGGTCGGGGAGGACGACGACAATGTACAACGACGGGGCCATGCGCAGGAAGAGACGGCGAGAGGTGGCTGCTGCTCCTCGGCGAGGTGGACGCGCTGCTGCTTCTCCTTGTCGGCGGGGGGTCGTCAGCGGCGGTGGAGAGCGGGCACGGGGGGCGAGGGAGGGGGAGGGAGGGGGATCGATCTAGCGATGGGGAAAGGGATAGAGGGGGAAGGTTAGCAATGGCGCACCACCCAGGGGTGCGCCATAAGTACATCCATAGCAATGGCGCACCACCGAGGGGTGCGCCATAAGTAACTTTTTTTGAAAATATCATAAAATTTGTTATTTGAAAATATCATCAAATATCATCAATTTTTTTTGGATTTTTAGTTGCATTCATTTGTTAATTGGTAAAACATTCATGAGTGTGAAAAAATATCATCAAATTTGAAAAAATATTCATGAATTCGAAAAGTGCCCATGAAATTTAAAAATATTCATGAGTTCAAAAAATATTAACAAATTCAATACTTTTTGTGAGTTAGAAATTCAATTCCAGAATAAGCACATAAATAAATATTCACGAGGACTAGAACAGAAGAAATATCATTACTAGTTTCGCAACATAAAATAAAATAAAATTGTTAGTAGTGGCGCACCTTGGTTGTGGTGCGCCATTACTAGTTTGAATTAGTAATGGCGCAGTGTACCCTGGTGCGCCATTACTAGTTTTGGAAAAAAATTGTTAGTAATGGCGCACCTTGTGTGTGGTGCGCCATTACTAGTTAAAACTATTAATGGCGCACTATGCGCTGGTGCGCCATTAATAGTTTTGGAAAAATAAAAAATAAAATAAAATTTTCTAGTAATGGCGCACCGTATGTCTGGTGCGCCATTAGTAATGAGGACACTAATGGCACACCTGTATCTGGTGCGCCTCTGCTATATAGCAGTGGCGCACCCCATACATGATGCGCCATTAATGTCCATATTGGCTATAGCCCTTTTCCTAGTAGTGATAGCATTAGACAGAAATGTTGCCTCAACATGAATGACGATGAGCCATAACCATGTATGGTGAATGGATTGCAGATAGACTATCCCCATGTTGAACAAGGCAATGAGCTCGTAATCCATGTAGTCTTCTCATGGTGTGGGGACTTCGCAGATTACAACCTTCGGCAAACAGAGGTCGAGCCAAAAGCTTGACATGTCTCGTGCGTAGTAGGCAGGAGTGTCCGACAGGCCGCGAGGCTCGATGGCGGCGGTATCCAATGATGGAAGGGTGATCTCTCGCTGGGTGTGGATATCCACGAGACGCCACAGACTACCGGATTGGTGGATGAGGACGATCCAGTTGGCCTTCATTCCCGCCCAGTAGTGGCCGCGCATGAAGGACAGGTGGATGGGTAGTGGTAGCATGTTGAGGGGCACCATGGGAACCTCCATAGGATCGTCAAGTCAGTGTCTGGGCCACCTGTGAGGATTGGGCATCAACAAGCAGGGTGTCTTGAAAAGAGCCGACCGGTTGCAGATGAGTAGATGGTACAAAGACACCGAGCATGCGGACAGACGGACGGTGCTGAGCAGGTCCATGCGATTACAGATCTGCTCCAAGAGAACATCGGGGAGGGAATTCCAATCGCGGTTCTGCATGTAAGTCGATTCTGCCATAGGGTTTTTTAGGGCGCTAAGTGATTGGGGTTTTCGGTGCCTGCGAGCCAGCGAGGAAGTGGATTCGGCCCGGCGAGTGAAGAAGATGGTGTGTATGACCGAGCAGTGAGCGAGGGGATATGGTACGTGCGAGCTACAAAGGAATATGGTGCGGGCAGGCGAGCAATGAGCGGGGGAAAATGGTGTGTGGCCGACAATGGGGAAGAGAGGAGGAGGAAGAAGAGAGGAGGAAGAAGAGTTAAAGACGGGGTGCATTAAATCTCAATTATACTAGCACTACTACCAGGATATATACCGTCCTTCGGGGTGTAAACAGTTACGCCAATGACATGTGGTCTACCTCAGGAGGTCCCATATGTCAGTTAATGGAGGAGAGAGGTGTGTAGGCGTATTTGCGGAAGCGTGCTCCACTGGCAAACATGATGGCAGTACTGGGTAAGGCTGATTTAGTAACACCAACACGCTGGTTCAGTTTATTAATTAAGTGTCCCATCTACGGCAGCATGTATTGTCGCTTCACTGTGAAGACTAGTTGAATAGTTCTCTCTGACCGAGATGGGGAATAATGGATCGCAAAAGCTTCCTATCTACAGTATCCCTATGCCTGTATGCTCATCCTGTCCAACAAGATGAAACATTGGCCAAGGCACCCGACGCCAATAATGTAGGAGTACTAGTAGTACATCCTTTCTAGTTTATAGGGCTCAATTCAAAAATTTCATCAACCAAGGTAGATGATGAGTGGTGGAATAATTTTCGTAGTTTGCAAAAGCACTCAATTAATGCACTTGTTTTCCTCAAAAAAATTATGTTTACCAATGCATTAATTTTGTGTCAAAGTTTGACCATCTACTCCTTCCATCTAGGTGAATAAGTCATCTTTGGTTGTGCACCGTGACCAAGGAGGGAAAAACAAGAGAACTTAATGTTTATTTGCTAATAAATAGCATTGCATGCAATTAACTAACCAATGCATGTCATGTTTGGTAGTCTCGAGTCATTGAAAACATACACGCCTACATCTCTTATTTGTTGATATGTCAAGAAACGAGGTGGGAGTTAATGCACCACGCCTAAGTGTTTTGGGATTATTTGGTTTTCGTAAAGTGACTTATACACCGAGATGGAGGGAGTATTTAACTAATAAAATGATAATGCATTTAACCAAAAATCATATCACTAGATTCGTATTTGAACATAGGTTTTAATGGTATAGTTTTTTATGACATGCATTGACACTTTGTTAGTTAAATTTACGGGCAAAATTTACACTAAGTATGAAGGGAATCATTAAACCAGGACGGAGGTTTATATACAGGTCAATAAAAAATCATTAACCAATGTAGTAGTAAATGATGAGTGCCCCAAGATTTTTTTGAAAGTACTCAGTAATTGGCTCATTTTCCTCAAGAAAATTGTGTTTACGAATGTATTAATTGGAATGCATGCGTGAGGAACAAATGGCCAGAACTTTTACACGCATTGGTGAGTTATCTCTTAATTCTTGCATGCAATGTTTTAATGAAGCTTGAAATATGAACATGTCAATGGGAGCGAGTAAAATCCTCATGCATGCATGCTTGCAACATGCAACACTCACACGTACACATGGACGCACGCAACACTTACGCACCCATGTGGCACACATCACACGGCGCAACACGCACGCTCACGCTCAAGTGCTCAACCTACTCCCTACGTCCGTGAAAGACTGTACATTAAGAGATTTGCACATTGACCAAGGCATAATTAACGCGCAAAAGTAGCAGACTTTTGTGTGCATGCGACCATTGAGAGAAGAAGATTAAATGGAGGTTGTTGCATGTTGTAATTAAGGATAAACATGTAGCCTATAGCTAGAGCACAAGTTGGTGCATTAGTCAATCAATATCGATTTAGATTAAAGGCTAAATTCATTGGAAGTGTAGATGTACACAATTTGTTTTTTAGCCAATGTACACTCTTTGTTGGACGACCGAGGGAGCACACGTGCATGCACTCACATACACAGCCAGGGTGGTTCGTGCGCAAGGGTTGGACTCCTATCGCGCCTGCATAAAGTTTTGTTTAACTGATTTCTTTGCTCTGCCAACTGACAGGTGGGACCCATAAACTAGGTGACAATTTAACCAGTCAACAAAGTGCCACGTCGACTATGTGGCCGGTCAGTAGGGTGCAATACGGTGCTCTATGATGAGCTAGTGGTCATATAATCACCGCAAAACTATATAGTGACCGTAAAGAGCGTATTGTTACATACGTTGACCACCACTGTATTTTCTCGTTTCAAATTAAGCGATATTAACCGGAAAGGACACAGTATGGACTAGTACCAGTACTGCTTTGATGTGTCCCGTCAACTCACCGAACGAGGAGAAGGTTGCTTACTACGCCTCTCCCTCGCACACGCGCGGTGTGGCTCGCAGGACAAGGAGAGGGTTTTGACTATAGCGCCCTCTCCCTCTCCCTCTTCCTCGCCCTCGCGGTGGATGTGCAACAGTTCAATCGGTGTCAGATTGCCAAAAGCATATTGTAATGCAGTATCATCATTGTTGGACCTTTCGAAGAGGCGACGAGCCAATTGCAAGGTTCACCCGAGTACGAACTGTTGAACCTCCCGAAGAGGCAAAGAGCCAAGCGCAAGGTTTTATAGGAGGTTTCATCCTAGTAGGAGTATACTACAACTATAGCGAACGATGCTACTGTATGATGCTGCCACGTCACCTATATCCAAAGCCGTGCCACCTTTTTTCTCTCTCAAAGAGCGTGTTGGAGCCCGTGCAACAACCACACAAGTTGCACGTACACATAACACATTTGATTTGTGTTAGCTACTTTGATAATTTGATATGTGGGTGGACCGGTGCTTAGGTGTTTTTCTTACTTGAACAAACCTCCTACTTATAATTAACCCTCCCGCAAGCATCTGCAACTATGAGAAAAGTATTAAGAATAAATTCTAACCATAGCATTAAACTTTTGGATCCAATCGGTCCCTTATGGAATAGCGCATAAACTGGGGTCTAAGCTTTTGTGACTCTCGCAACCCATCATCTAATTGCTACTCCACAATGCATTCCCTTAATTAGGCCCAAATATGGTGAAATGTCATGTAGTCGACGTTCACATGACACCACTAAGGGAATCACAACATACATACTATCAAAATATCGAGCACATATCAAGTTCACATGATTACTTGCAAAATGATTTCTCCCGTGACCTCAAGAACAAAAGTAACTACTCACAAATGATAATCATGCTCTAGATCAGAGGGGTATTAAATAGCATATTGGGTATGAACATATAATCCTCCACCAAATAAATCATATAGTAATAAACTACAGGATGTAATTAACACTACTAATCACCCACAAGCACCAATCTATAGTTCCAGTAACAAGATTCAACACAAGAGATGAACTAGGGTTTGAGATGAGATGGTGATGTTGAAGATGTTGATGTAGATTGCCCTCCCCGAGATGGGAGAGTTGTTGGTGATGATGATGACGATGATTTCCCCCTCCGGGAGGGAAGTTCCCCCGGCAGAATCACTCCGCCGGAGGGCAAGAGTGCTCCTGCCCAAGTTCCGCCTCGATACGGCGGCACTCCGTCCCAAAAGTCCTCTCCTTAATTTTTTTATGTCAAAATGACTTATATACCAGAAGATGGACACCAGAGGTGGGCCTGGGTGAGCACAACCAACTAGGGCGCGCCTGGGCTCCCTGGCGCGCCCAGGTGGGTTGTGCCCACCTGGTGGGCCTCCTATGGTACTTATTTGCTCCAATATTCTTCATATATTCCATAAAAAATCTATGTGAAGTTTCAGCTTATTTGGCGTTGTGCAGAATAGGTAGGGTGACGTAGCTTTTCCAGGTGTAGATTTCCAGCTGCCGGAGTTCTCCCTCTTTGTGTATGCCTACATATTATGAGAGAAAAGGCATTAGAATTACTCCAAAAAGCATTATTATGGATAAAAACATCATAAATAATAGTAGGAAAACATGATGCAAAATGGACGTATCAACTCCCCCAAGCTTAGATCTCGCTTGTCCTCAAGCGAAAATGGAAATCGAAAAACATGTCCACATGCTTAGAGAGAGAGGTGTTGATAAAAACAAAATACGGACATAGAAGCATCATGTTCATTATTATAACAACAACAAAATTAAACATAAGACTTTTATCATAGACTTCTCATGAATAAGTGATAATTCATCACACTATTGAAGTATAAAGCAAAAACTCTATTAGAAACCAACAAACTATGTCCTCAGTCAACTTTGCAACTACAATTCATCATCTTTCCAGGAAGGGTCACGTGTCGGAGCCTTTAGGCAAGTCCACATACTCAACCATGATATAGTCTTCCATGATTTCTAACACTCACCGCGTACACATGAGCAAAACATTTCAACCAAACACATAGAAAGATAGGGGCTTGTAGTTTCGCCTCCCAAAGTATTCACCTCAAGGGTGATGTCAACAATAATAAGTCATGCTATCTATATTCAACTGGACATATGTGCCTAGATCTTTCCTCACCACATGATGCTTACCAAAGGAGAAAAATAAAAAGGAATGGAGGGAAAACTTTGACTCTTTGCATAAAAGTAAATACATAAAAGTAAAAGATAGGCCCTTCGCAGAGGTAAGCAGAGGTTGCCATGCGCTTATTTGTTTGTATGCTCAACCCCTTAATGCAAAAGAACGTCACGTTGCATTGCCCCTTGTGATAGCGACCTTTATTATGCAGTCTGTCGCTTTTATATTTCACCATCAAAAGTTCGTGCAACACTCAATTTTCTCTTACGCTAAATGATCTAACACTTTTAGAAGCAATTTTTATTGCCTTTTTGCACCGATGACAACTTACTTGAGGGATCGTGCTCAATCCCTAGGTAGTTATGGTGGACTCTTGAAAATAAGATTTTGGTTTAAGGGTTTTTGGATGCACAAGTAGTATCTCTACTTAGTGCAGAATTTTTGGCTAGCAAAGGTAGGCGGCAAGCACCACATGTTAAAGGATCTATGACAATATGACTTCTATGTGAATATAAACAAACATGAACCATTAGGTTGTATTCCTTGTCCAACGTGAAAATTTTTGGCATATAATATTTTGATGAGGGCTCTCAATCACAAAAGATTTCTAGGATAGTATATTTATATGCGAATATTCTATTCCTTATTAATTCTTGCATGAGTTGCATCATTGACTAATGCTATATTTGTCAATCTCTAATAAAATTTTCTACTTATATTTTTCCTTTTGTGGTGTCATCACCTACCATAATATTAGTCTATGATCTTCTTCATTTATTTCCTTTCCTTTTATTTATTTCCTTTCTTTTTATTTATTTCATGAAAATAAAGAAAGCAAAAACTCAAACCAAACTTTATTATATATCTCGCACACGATTACAAGGATATATCACTAAGAAAACTCTTGAAAAGAAAGGATCGAACTAAAATTTTATTCATCCAAAGCAAAAGATCGAACTAAAATAAGTAAAGGCAAAAGATAGTGGGGATGATACGATACCGGGGCACCTCCCCCAACCTTGGCGGAAGCCAAGGGGAGTGCCCATACTTGATCTCAATTCTCTTTTGGTGATGAAGAATAAGGTGGTGGTGATGAAGAAGAGATCTTGTCCTCGGGTTTCCATGGCAGAGGTCCACCATCATAAGGGGAAGAGTAAGTCTCACGGGTCCTGCAACAGGGAGCCAAACTCACACCTTTAAACCTTGCCTCATATTCAAAGACTTGGTTTTGGAGATCGGCAATTAGGCTTTGGAGGAACTTGATTTGCTTGTTGAGGGTGAAGACGATCTCCTTCATGGGCTTGCCATCCACCTTGAGATGACGGGAAAGGTCTGTGATCGTGAGGTGATTGGCATTGAGCCCATGCTCCACCATTCCCTTGCAACGGAATACATCTTGTTCCATAGCTTCAAGCCTGGCCTCCACGGTTTCCGTCCCCTTAGGACTGGGCACATCGCGGAGGTGAATCACCCCCTCATGCATCCAGATGAATTGAGGGTGCTGCACCACCTCCTGCAAATATGGGTTGATGATGTTATTGAAGAACTTGTCCTTAGAGGAGCTTGGAGCGGCCATGGTAGATGGAATCTGACAGAAAACAACAAGGAAAGAAAATAGAAGATTTCTTCGTGATACGGTGGTCAATAGGTTCGGGGGGTATATAAAGATTTTTTATCTTGGGAAACAAGCAAGCTGTAGAAAAATTGAGTCCGGAAGGTACCCCAGTTAGGCACAACCCACCTGGGCGTGCTTGGCAAGCCAGGCGTGCCCTGGTGTCTTGTGCTCACCAGGGTACTCTTCCTGGAAGATTCTTATTTTCCTATTTTTCTAAATATTCCAAAACTGACAAAAAATTTTTTTGCGGATTTTTCAGAGTCCGTTTACTTACCGTATCACGTACTTCCTTATTTTCACGATTTTGGAGTGTTCTGGAAGGACTATTTTATATGTTCTTCCGATGTCAATGTTTGGACAATATTACTTTCAACATTAATGGGCGTACCTAAGATATAATGTATTATTCGTTGCCCATTAACAACCTTTGGGTTAGTACCTTCGGCATTATTTATTTTGATGGCTCCAGAACAATAAACCTCCTCAATGACATAGGGGCCGTCCCATTTTGAGAGGAATTTTCTTGCAAATAATCTGAAATGAGAGTTGTAAAAATATCATATTCTCCTACTTTAAACTCACGCTTTTGGATTCTCTTATCATGCCATCTTTTGACTTTTTCTTTAAACAACTTGGCATTTTCATAAGCTTGGGTTCTCCATTCATCTAATGGCTAATATCAAATAACCTCTTTTCATCGGCAAGTTTGAAATCATAGTTTTCTTTGATTGCCCAATATGCTTTATGTTCTAATTCAAGAGGCAAATGACAAGCTTTTCCATAAACCATTTTATAAGGAGACATAGCCATGGGATTTTTATATGCTGTTGTATAAGCCCAAAGAGCATCATCTAATTTCTTGGACGAATTCTTCCTAGACCTATTGGCAGTCTTTTGCAAAATTAATTTTATTTCTCTATTGCTAAGTTCAACTTGACCACTAGACTGAGGATGATAATTGATGCAATTCTGTGGTTGACATCATACTTGGCAAGCATTTTACGGAAAGCACCATGAATAAAGTGTGAACCACCATCAGTCATTAAATATCTAGGGACTCCAAACCTTGGGAAAATAACTTCCTTAAGCATTTTAATATAGGTGTTGTGATCAGCACTACTGGTTGGAATAGCTTCTACCCATTTAGTAACATAATCAATAGAAACCAAAACATGTGTATACCCATTAGAGGAAGGAAAAGGTCCCATGTAATCAAATCCCCAAACAAAAAATGGTTCAACAGCAAGTGAATAATTCATAGGAATTTCTTGACACTTACTGATATTACCTACTTTTTGGCATTCATCACAAGATAAGACGAACTTACGGGAATCCTTGAAGAGCGTAGGCCAATAAAATCTAGATTGCAATACCTTGTGAGCAGTTCTATCTCCAGCATGATGCCCTCCATAAGCTTCAGAGTGACATTTCTAAAGGATTTGTCCCTGTTCATGCTTAGGTACACAACGTCTAATAATACCATCTACTCCTTTTTTATAAAGATGTGGGTCATCCCATAAGTAGTGTCTTAAATCATAGAAGAATTTTTTTCTTTTGTTGATATGAAAAACTAGGTGCTAAATATTTAGCAACAATGTAATTAGCATAGTCAGCATACCAAGGAGTGTTGTGAGCAACATTTGTTGCAGCTAACTGCTCATCAAGAAAACTATCATCAATAGGTGGTGGGTCATCAGGCACATTTTCAAGCCTAGACAAGTTATCAGCTACGGGGTTCTCAACTCCTTTTCTATTAGTGATATATAAATCAAATTCTTGTAGCAAGAGAACCCATCGAATAAGTCTAGGTTTAGTATATTTCTTTTCCATAAGATATTTAATAGCACCATGATTGGTGTGAACAATTACTTTTGAATCAACAATGTAAGGTCTAAATTTATCACAAGCAAACACCACTCCTAAGAATTCTTTTTCAGTAGTAGCATAATTTCGTTGAGCATTGTCTAGAGTTTTACTAGCATAATGAATAACATTCAGTTTCTTATCAACCCTTTGTCCTAGAACAACACCAATAGCATAATCACTAGCATCACACATAATTTCAAAAGGCAAGTTCCAATCAGGTGGTTGAACAATAGGTGCAGAAATTAAGGCTTTCTTGAGTGTTTCAAAGGCTTCGAAACAATGATCATCAAAAACAAAAGGAATATCCTTTTTCAAAAGATTCATAAGAGGCTTAGAAATTTTAGAAAAGTCTTTGATAAATCTCCTATAGAAACCATCATGACCTAGGAAACTACGAATACCTTTGATATCTTTAGGACATGGCATTTTCTCAATTGCATCAACCTTAGCTCTATCCACTTCAATACATCTTTCAGAAATTTTAGTACCCAAGACAATGCCTTCATTAACCATAAAGTGGCACTTCTCCCAATTCAAGACAAAATATGTTTGTTCACCTCAGTGCAAAACTCGGTCAAGATTGCTTAAACAATCATCAAAAGGCTTCCCATAAACAGAGAAATCATCCATGAAAACCTCAACAATCTTTTCACAAAAGTCAAAGTTTATAGCAGTCATACATCTTTGAAAGGTAGCAGGTACATTGCGTAAACCAAAAGGCATACATATGTAAGCATAAGTTCCAAAGGGACAAGTAAAAGTGGTATTTTCTTGATCAGGTTGAGAAACATGTATTTGTGAAAAACCAGAATATCCATCAAGGAATCAAAAATGTGTGTGCTTAGATAATCTTTCTAGCATTTGATCGATAAAAGGCAAAGGGTAATAATCTTTTCTAGTTGCTTTGTTTAATTTTCTAAAATCAATTACCATTCTATAACTTGTAACAATTCTTTGTGGAATAAGTTTATTCTTATTATTAGGAACAATAGAAATACTTCCCTTTTTAGGGACACAGTGAACATGACTTACCCGTCTACTATCAGCTATAGGATAGATTATACCTACTTCTAGAAGTTTTAAGATTTCCATTCTTACCACTTCCTTAATTTTTGGATTTAACCGATGTTGGTGATCAACAAGGGTTTAGCATCACGTTCCATATTAATCTTATGCTGACATAGAGTGGGACTAATGTCCTTTAAATCATCAAGAGTATATCCAATAGCAGCTCGGTGCTTCCTTAGAACTTTCAATAATCTTCCTTCTTCATGTTCTGAAAGGTTAGCACTATTAATAACATGATATATTTTATTTTCATCAAGATAATCATATTTCAAAGTGTCTGGCAATTGTTTTAATTCAAACACAGGATCACCTTTAGGTGGAGGAGGACCTCCTAGAGTTTCAATAGGCAAATTGTGTTTGAGCAGAGGACGTTGTTTGTCGGGGGTTTGGTGCGACATATGCCAAAGGATGGCTAATCATGATGGGGGCTAGTAGGACGTCGCCGGTGCCAGGAAACGGGATGAGGCGAAGACATGCACGCCGGCGAATCTTACCCAGGTCGGGGCTCTCCTAGGAGAAAATACCCCTAGTCCTGCTCTGCGGGGTCTCTGCACGATCGCTAAGGCGCTAGCAAGTGCAATGGTGCTCCTCGAGCTGTATGCTAAAGGTGGAAGAAAGCAGGGCTGGCTCTCCTCTCCCTCTATGGGTGTCTAGGTCTAACAGGTTGGGAACCCTTTGCATGGGCGCCCTGGGGGGTTTATATAGGCCTACGCCCTAGAGGTACAATGGTAATCTTGCCGGGTGTAGGACCCGGCTGTCAGTGTCTTCTGTCGCCGGCTCCTTCGCCGGCCGTTGGGGCCCGCTGCCTGGTGGGCCCTGCCGTCTGGTCTGGTACGGAGCCGACAGACCGCCTCCGCCGCTTGCAGGTCTGGCTGGCTGCTTGTTATTGTATCCATAATGCTAATGACGAATGCTTGGTCGGAGGGCGTGGCTACAGTCCCACCGTCTGGTGGGAGATCACTGTAGCCACATCGTGTCTCCTCTAGGTGATGGCGCGTGGACTCCAAGGGAGAAGTGGGCTGCCTACTGGAGGCCGGCCTCCCTCGGGTCCGACTGGTGAGGTGTCGCCACTCTCTGGGCTCTCGCTGCCTGGTAGGGCCCACCGCTTGGAAGCCGTACCGACAAGCCGTCGTGGGAACAGGAGTCCGCCTGACAGGGGTGACATCAAGGGTGAGATGGCAACAGTGCCGCGCCGTCTGGAGATCTCGGCCGGTACGGTACACTGTGGCCGCGCCCCGCCCTAGATGCGGGGGTGATGGGCCATACTGTGGCCACATCCTGCCTTGTCTTCTTTATGAGGGCGCAGACTTTGAGGGCGCCATGGGCCGCTTGCCAGGAGCCGCCCTCTCTGGAGGCCGCCTGCTGGGAGTCGGCTCGTCTTGGGGTCGTCTGCTGGTACTTGGTTGTCCTTTGGCAGCCGGCCGTTTTGACCCAGCCGGCCACCATAAGGCGGCGCTTCGTCCTTGACGCTCGTTGGGCACAGCCGGCCCAATGTCTTGAAATGCTCAGGGACTCAGATTAGGCTACCCGTGGCCCATTACTCCGACAGTAGTCCCCGAAGCTGGTGAGGCGTCACGGTTGTCAAGCCGAGGTGCCTCAGCAGTTTCCTTCTTCGAATGCTCTTGCCGAACTCTTCATCCGTCTTCTGGCATGCCGTCTGCTGGGAGTCGGACATGACCAGGCAGATTCGTCTGGTGATCTTGAAATGTCAGGGTGAAAAATTAGGTGGCGTGCCCTCTAAGCCTCTAGCCCGCTGGCCGCTGCGAGTACGCCACGCGGCGCCTAGTAGCTGGGCCAGGCTGCCAGTCCACGCGTGCGATGGGACGCGACAGCAGGCTGGGCCCGCCATGACCGGGCTTCATGCGCGAGCGGATCCGCTGCGGCCGAGGTGGACCATTGCGATTCCGCGCGGAGTTACTGCGTGCAGTAACTCGCGCAATAACCATGGGAACATGGCGTCGTGGGTGCAGTTAATCCCACGCCCTGCCCCCTCAGCTTTGCAGCCCAGGGGTTATAAGTAGGGGAAAAGAGGGGGAGCGGCAGAGCATGCGCACCCTCCTCCCCTTTGCCATTTTCATCCTCATCCTCTACGCTGCCGCTGCCCTCCTACGCTCCGCCGAAGCGCTGCCGCAGATCGTCACTGTCTGCCTCCTCCGTGCCAAGCTTCTGGCTTTGCCGCGGACCTTGCCTCTGCCATCGTGCCATTTCCCCGCCGAGTCTGGTCTCCATGATGCGCGAGAAGGGAGGGGACTAGGATGGCTCGGTCATCATTGATGACCACCTTGCCTTTCTTCACGCAACACGGCGGCTGCCCGGTGCGAACTACGTCAAGGTGCGCGTTCCGCCAGAGGAGGAGATCTCGCTGGTTCCGCAGGGGGGCGAGCAGGTCATCTTTCACTCGCACTTCCTCCATGGCTTCGGCTTGCCGGTAAGCGGGTTCCTCTGCTTCTTCCTCAACTTCTACCACCTCCAGCCGCATCACGTGACGCCCAACACCGTGACGTTGCTGTCCGCCTTCGTCACGATGTGCGAGGGCTATCTCGGCATCCTCCCCACCATCGAGCTATGGGGAGCATTCTTCTACACCAAGCTGGGCACCTCTGCCAAAGAGAAGGCGGCCCAGTGCCGCGCCTTCGTCGCGGTGCATCGTCCGTCTCTGAAGAACGCCTTTCCCGCCATCAAGCTGTCACAGTCGGTAAGCTGTGGTAGAAATCATATTTTTATGCGGAGAATATTGACCCCGCCGTCGACTTCTTCAACCTGCCGGCCTACGAAACCAGCCCTCCGGCTGAACACCGAGCCAACTTGGGCTACAAGCCGAACCCGTTGTCAGCAGATGCCATCACCGCCATCAATCGGCTCCGGGTGCTGACAGACGTGGCAGGCCTCAAGGCGTCCGACCTGCTGGTCGCCTTCATCGAGCGACGGGTTCTCCCACTCCAAGGCCGGTCTCATCTGATATGTCAGATAAGCGGGCACCGGGACCCGAGCCGGCTGTGCATGAAGGACATGCCGGCTATTGAGATCGCCCGCATGGTGAACGAGATCTCTGACCTCAAGTTGTCGGAGGGGTCTTGGCGGTTTGGAATGCAGCCATACTCCCGAGCCAACCCGCCGCCTCCTATAAGTTCTTCAACTCTTTTCTTTTTAGTATTTGTTGTGGTTTCGGTCTTGTTGTCTTGAATAGTCGGTCTTGTGAACACAGATCTTCATGTCTCCGACGACGGCCGCCATCGTAGTGAGCGATGTGGACGGCCCCGATTTGGGGGCGGCCGCCTTGGAGGACGACGCCATAGGCGGCGGTGACGAAGAGGGCGCCTCCGAAGACGTGGGAGGCATCGAGACCTGGCCCGATGATGACGAGAATGAAGACGAGTCGCGCCATGCGCGAGGCGCCGGCAGGGCGGACACAAGACCTTCCGTCAAGCCGGCTGCTCAAGGCGGCACGCGCAAGCGCAAACAAGGCACCGCCTTGTTTGGCAGCATGTCGAAGAAGCCCAAGAACCCGACCGCCGTGACCAAGCGGAAGGAGGCCGCCGCAAAAGCGACCAAATTTCAGAAGCCTCCGAAAGCGCCTCCCATGGTATCGGGGTAAGTGCCCTTTCCTTGTGTTTTTGTCTTTTCTTGATTCTATCTGAGCTTTTCTGGTTTACTTTCTTGTCTTAGGGCTCCGCTCACTCTTGAGAAGTCGGCCGCCGCCTCCGTCATTGGGTCGGGGGAGACTTCTGCCACCACCCGGCGAATCGATCCTGCAGCCGACCTCCGGGAGGTGCAGGAACAAAACGTGCGGGAGGTTGAAAGTGCAACTATCCCTGGGTGGTTTCGGTAATTCCTAACAACATATAGCTCATTGAGCTAACATTATTCCAAGATTAATATTTCAGGAAAAGCTCAATGAATGGCATGGCATGGATGAGGAAAGTGGATCCCTCAAAATTCTAAGGACAGAAAGTTTGGCTCAAGCTTCAAGATCAAGACTCTACATTTTATATTTTAGTGATCCAAGATCACATTGAGTCTATAGGAAAAGCCAATACAATCAAGGAGGGATGAGGTGTTGCTTAATGGCTTGCTTGCTCAAAGTGCTTAGTGGTATGCTCCAAAATCCTCAACTACCTTCACATCCACATATGACCTAAACCAAAAGTCAAACTCGGTCCCACCGATTCTTTCTATCCGGCGCCACCGAGTTTCAAATGTCATAGCCACTGCCACAAACCCTAGGCAAATCGGTCTCACCGATAGGGATCTCGATCTCACCGAGATGGGATTGTAATCTCTCTGTTTCCCTTCATAACGTTTCAGTCTTACCGAGATGAGCGATCGGTCCCACCGAGATTGCAATGTAAACTCTCTGTTTCCCTTTTGTAACATTTTGGTCTCACCGAGATGAGCTAATCGGTCCCACCGAGTTTACATGACCAACTCTCTGGTTAGCTTATTACCAAAATAGGTCCAACCGAGTTTGCGTAATCGGTCACACTGAGATTACGTTATGCCCTAACCCTAACAATATCGGTCCTACCGAGTTGCATCTCAGTCCCACCGAAAATCCTAACGGTCACTAGGTATGCTGAATCGGTCCGACCGAGTTTAACCATTCGCTCCCACCGAGTTTGGCAAATTGTGTGTAACAATTAGATTCTGTGTGGAGGCTATACATACCCCTCCACCCACTCTTCATTTGTGGAGAAGGCCATCAGAACATACCTACACTTCCAATACACATTTTTTGAGAGAGAACCACCTACACTTGTGTTGAGGTCAAGATATTCCATTCCAACCATATGAATCTTGATCTCTAGCCTTCCCCAAGTTTCTTTCCACTCAAATCTTCTTTCCACCAAATCCAAATCCTGTGAGAGAGAGTTCAGTGTTGGGGAGACTATCATTTGAAGCACAAGATCAAGGAGTTCATCATCAACACACCATTTGTTACTTCTTGGAGAGTGGTGTCTCCTAGATTGGCTAGGTGTCACTTGGGAGCCTCCGACAAGATTGTGGAGTTGAACCAAGGAGTTTGTAAGGGCAAGGAGATCGCCTACTTCGTGAAGATCTACCGCTAGTGAGGCAAGTCCTTCGTGGGCGACGACCATGATGGAATAGACAAGGTTGCTTCTTCGTGGACCCTTCGTGGGTGGAGCCCTTCGTGGACTCGCGCAACCATTACCCTCCATGGGTTGAAGTCTCCATCAACGTGGATGTAGGATATCACCACCTATCAGAACCACGACAAAAACATCTGTGTCTCCAATTGCGTTTGAATCCTCCAAACCCTTCCCTTTACATTCTTGCAAGTTGCATGCTTTACTTTCTGCTGCTCATATACTCTTTTGCATGCTTGCTTGAATTGTGTGGAGATTGCTTGACTTGTGCTAAGATAGCTAAAATCTGCCAAGAACTAAAATTGGGAAAAGGCTAGATTTTTATTTGGTCAGGTAGTCTAATCACCCCCTCTAGACATACTTTCGATCCTACAAGGGGTATCAGAGCTTTGGTCTCCATTTGCTTTGATTTCCATAGCTTTTGGTGATCGTAGCCTTGGTTTCACAACCTAGGAGAGTATGGCGTCTAGCGAGGGAAATTATCACCGTAGAGGTCCTTACTTTGATGGCACTAATTTTGCTAGTTGCAAGCATAAGATGAAAATGCATATTCTTGGACATAACCCCGCCGTTTGGGCTATTGTGTGTATTGGCTACAAGCTAAATTCTTTGATGGGAAGGAACCGAACCATGAAGCTACCGCGGAAGAGTTGAAAATGCTGCAATACAACGCTCAAGCTTGTGATATCCTCTTCAACAGATTGCGCCCCGAAGAATTCAACAAAATCAGCCGTCTTGAGAATGCAAAGGAAATTTGGGATACTTTGATTGATATGCACAAAGGTACCGACTCCATCAAGGAATCCAAATTGGATGTGCTTCAAAGTCAACTTGATAAGTTCAAAATAAAGGATGGTGAAGGTGTCGCTGAATTGTACTCTAGGCTTGCTCTTATCAGAAATGAGATTGCCGGCTTAGGGGGTGAAGAGATGACTGATAGATTCATCATCAAGAAGATCCTAAGAGCCTTGGATGGAAAATATAATACCATGTGCACATTGATCCAAATGATGCCCAATTACAAAGATCTCAAGCCAACGGAAGTCATCGGAAGAATTGTTGCTCATGAGATGTCACTCAAGGATAAAGAGGAACTTCACAACAAATCAAGAGGTGCTTACAAAGCCTCATGTGAAGCCCCCACATCATCGAGTGAGAAACAAACCTTCAATGAAGAATTGAGCTTAATGGTGAAGAACTTCAACAAGTTCTACAAGAGTAGAAGCAAAGAGAGATGCTCCAAGTCAAGGTCCTACAATGACAAAAGATCTTCTAGTCGAGAGCGAAATTGCTACAATTGTGGAAGGCCCGGACAGTATTCCAATGAGTGTAAGGCCCCCTACAAGAGAAGAGAAGATTCTCCCAAGAGAAGAAGTAGAAGAGAAGAATCACCATCTAGAGAAAGAAGGAGTAGAGATGATCGTTATGAATGAAGACCCTCACGGAGAAGCAAGGATTCGGAAAGAAAGGACAAGTCATCAAGGAGCTACACAAAACAAAGACATCAAGCTCATGTTGGTTAATGGGTATCCGGCTCCGACTCCGACAACCACTCCGAGAGAAGCTATCACTCCGACTCCGAATATACTCAAGATGAAGGTGTTGCCGGTCTAGCACTTGTGACAACCAACTCCTACGACATATTTAACTCACCAAATGAAGGAGTTGGAACATGCTTCATGGCTAAAGGCCCAAAGGTATCACACCCCGAGTATGTTGATTTCAACAGTGATGAAGATGACTTGTTAGGTGATGATGATTTACTTGTTGAAAACTCTAGTGATGAATACTATGATGAAACGTCAATTAATCATGCTAATCAAGATAAAACGAATGACAATGATAAGGAGAACATTGAGTCTCTAACTAAAGAACTAAACACTCTTAAGTTAGCTCATGAAACTATCTTAGGAGATCATCGAGAACTTTTAAGGACTCATGAGAAATTGCGCTTTGAAAAGCTCAACCTTGAGCAAGATCATGAGTTCTTAAAAGCAATCAATGATGATCTTCGTAAGAAAAGTTCTTCTTACATTGCCAAGCATTTACTCTTATCCACTTACATGCCTCAAGTGAAGTCTAGTAATAAGAACAAGAAAGCTTCTTCCTCTAGTAGTAACAATAATCATGCTAAATCCAATATTGTTGCTTCTAGTAGTTCTCTTGATTCCACTAATGATTCTCCTAGCCAAGTTACACTTGAGCAAGAAAATAGCTTATTGACGGGAAATATAGAGAAAGGTGTTTACAAGAGCCTTGCCGGAAGTAAGAAATTCGAGGAAATTGTACGCAAGCAAGGAAGGCACCGGAAGAATCAAGGTGTTGGTTTTGAATGAAAGTTCAATGCCAATGAAGTTGAGTGGGAAGAAGATCAATACCCCAAGGCGAAGTTTGTTCCTCAACAAGAGAAGTATGATCCTACTTCTCTCAAAGGGACACAAGCTCAAGATGATCTTCCACCACAAGACCACAAGCAAAAAGGCAAGGACAAGCTTCAAGAGGAAATTGATGCATTTGAAGAAGCTCCTAAGGCCTTGGTCAAGTGGGTTCCCAAGACTACTTCAAGTTCCACTTCATCAAGTACAACTACAACACCGAGGATTCCCATCAAGATGGTGTGGATCCCAAAGAAGAAGAACTAGAGAGTTCTTGAGGGTGACTCCACCAACATACTTCACTCTTATCATCTTGACAAGAACAAGTGCAATCAACTTCCACATCTTGCACTAGTTCAAGGAGTCACAAACCCTCTTGTTGGTAAGACAAGGTACAAGGTAACCTAAAAGCTTTCATAGACATCATCTTTTGTGTGCTTCACTTTATGTCTATGGATATCCTTGTTTGTTCCTTGTGGGACTAACCCGTGTAGGTATTGAAAGTGCAACTCACTCCAATGGATAGCTTCAAATGATCTACATCAACATTGAGCATCCACATCTTCAGCATCTACATGAAGTAACCATTGACAAAACCCAAGGTTAGTTCATCCCTCTTAGGGGGGATCTCACATCTAGGGGGAGCTTTACTCGAAGAATTGAGCTAAAGCAACTCTAATGGTGTGAACACAACAAATGCTTTATGTAAAAGTGGTAACCCCACTTGTGCTTAAGCGATGAGTATGACCTATGATCAAATGTTCTCATTTGATTCCTAAGTCAATATACTCATATATAGATGACCTAGTCATCGCCAATTGTTTGATAGATGCTAGAATTGGTTGTGCATGCTTTGCCACATATTTCAATTGCCATTTTATTGTGTGAGCATGTTGATTGCATATTTTACTCATTTGAGGACATCCACTTGTTGTTTTGATTGATTGGTTTTCTTTTCTTTTGCCAAGTGGATGGACAAGAATGCCTAAGAACCCTCTCTAGCTATCTATGCTTTTATCGTCTCAAACTCTATTCATGCTACATCACAAAATTTGATCAAGTCAGATTCGAACCACTCCGTGTGAGGAGCACTCGGAGTCCCCGATTCGTCATAGACTTAAACTTCCAAAACTTCTTTGTGCGTTTCGGTCTGACCGATTCATCCATTTCGGTCATACCGAGATCACTAAGTCGATCTAGGTTTTCAATCTCGGTGCAACCGATTTGAACCTTTCGGTCACACCGAGTTTCAGTAACTGCTTGCAGTTATGAATCTCGGTGCCACCGAGTTGTTCCACTCGGTCACACCGACAGGGTCGGGCTATATATACTCACGGGCAAAATTTTGGAAATTTCTCCGAAACCCCTTCGCCCGCGCATAGCTCGCTCTGCCTCATGGTTCTCCGGATCATCCTCCTCGTCGCCAGTTGCCTCCTGCCGCTGGTCTCCGCCGCCGTCAACGGAATTCTTTCCCACCGTTGCCGCCGTAGCGAGTTCATCGCTGAACGAGGGTATGGACTCGATCACAGTGCTATCCTCAATCTGATTCCTAGCACATTGTGTTCATCATGAATCTTACCACGATTGAAACGATCTTATCCAGTCAAAACACTCCGTAGATTAGAGTTGAATTGAAAATTTAGGGTTAGGTTTCCGCCAAAACCATCTCGGACCCACCGAGTTGTGGAACTCGGTACCACCGATTCGGCTTAGGCCATTGCACATGTAATTTCCAGTCTGACCGAGAATTGCAAATTGGTGTGACCGAGTTCAGGATTTTGTCAAACCCTAGTAGTCTCGGTGCCACCGAACTGTGACTCGGTCTGATCGAGTTCACTAGTTTAGGTTCCAACAACTGCTTCGGTATCATCGAGTTTACGAATCGGTTGATCCGAAATGCTTTCTGTGGAAAACTAAAACTAAGTTTTTGACTCATTCTCTTGCAAAAACCTCTGCATTTTGTGATGCTCATCCACTCTATCTCATCTATATCTATTCACAGGGTCTGTTGTCAGTGTTTGCAATATGTCTGATCAGAGTGACAGCCAGAACAAGTCAGAGGAGCAGGTTCACCTGAGTGAGGGCACTAGTCCCTCTAGCAGTTCAGATGATGGTAGCAGGAGCACCCCAAGCAACTTACCCAAAGCTGCCACCAGGGCCAGAAAGAAGAAGACCTCTGAATCTGAAGATGAAGACTATGTGGTAGTTGAGGATGAGGCCACTTCCAAGAAGAAAGTGGTTAAGAAGGAATATAGCACTGCTGCTGCCACCAAGCCAGGCATGAAGCAAAAGGTTCCTGCAAAGAGAATTCCAATGTCTAAGGCCAGAGCATCTACTCAAGTCCCTTTGGGATCTGAACCCAAAGAGGCTGCTACAAAAGGGAAGAAGAGGAAGGAGAGGATCAAAAAGACCACTGCTAGAGTGCTTGGGAGATCCTCAATCATGAGAGATTCTGAAGAGGAAGAGGAAGATGAGGTTGCTGCACCAGCACCCAAGGCACAAAAGCTGATGGGTGATGCTATACAATCAGGGGCTGCAACATCAAAGCCCAAAGAAGCACCCAAAGCAGCCTCCAAGCCCAAGAGTGCACCTAAGAGGAATACCAGGAGTATACCACCTGCTGAGAAGAACAAGGCCCCAGTGCCTGAAGTTGCTGCTGATGAAGATGATGAAGGACAAGTCCTGAGAAAGCTCAAACCCAAGATTCTAGACCACAATGATGCTCATCCTGTGGCTGAGAACATGAAGATCAGGAGAGACTCAGGGTTGAGGGTATGGAGAGAGACAGATCCATATGATACCAGGAGAAGTACTGCTGTTGATTATAGGTTCCACACAAAGGAACATCAAGACTTCTATGAGACAGTGTTGTTGGACAAGAAGCCTATAGTGTGTGAAATGAGGTGGGTCGACTGGAAGTATATCAAGGAAAATGAGGAACACTATCATGGTGTGTTTGACAGCTTCAGTTCTTGTGGAGTTGCAGACTTTGTTGGGTAGAAGCTCACAAAGTGGAATGAGGAGCTCATAATGCAATTCTACTCCACAGCACACTTCTATCCAGATGGCAGGATAGTATGGATGTCTGAAGGTACAAGGTACCACTCAACTATTGAGGAATGGGCAAATATGATCAATGCTCCTAAGGAAGAAGAAGATGACTTGGATGTCCATGCCAAGAAGAAGATGGATCACAACTCTATGGCAAACATGTACAAGGAGATTCCTAAAGATGATCTTGAGACTCACCAGTTTGGGTCAGTAAAACAGTTGCTGTCAGGGCTGCCTACAATCAATTGGATCCTTAGGCACACTCCCTTGCCCAAGTCTGGTGATCACAGAATGATCAGAGGCCATGCAATTAACTTGGTACATATATTTGATGTGCCACAGAAGTTCAAGGTCATGAGCCTTATAGTTGAGACTATCAAGAGGACTGCAGCTGACCAGAAAAGAAGTTGTGGATATGCCCCACGGATCCAGGAGTTGATAAACTCAAAGATGGGCACCGGCACATACTTGTTGGATAAGGAATACTTGCCTATCTATCCTGACTTTGAGGACAATCAAGTTGTGATGAATGAGAATGAACCATCATCAGTACAAGTTCAAGAGAAGAAGGAGAAAGCAAAGAAAGAGAAGGCTGCCAAGATGCCAACTCAAGAGGAGGCATCTGAGTACTTTTTGAAAAGCAAGCAAGATCAGCTTGGCTACCTGATTGTATCCACTCTGAGTATTGAGAAGGGACTAGCCACCCTGACTCAAAACCAGGAGAGCTTGAAAAGAATCATGGAGCAAAAATTCTATGACTTGGATGTGAAGGTAACTGAGATTTAGTCTGTTGTGGAGCAAATTCAAGATGATATGCAGGAGAGGAAGGGCAAGACAACCACTGATGCATTTGCCAGAGTGCCTAGAGCTGAGAGGTCTGCTGCAGTACCTGTTCCAGACACTAGAGCCACTTCATCTGCACCAGCTATAGCTTCAGCGCAACCAGCTCCATCACCAACTCCATCAGCTCCATCCACATCAACTGAAGCCTTCGTCCTTGGCGTTCTCCGGACACCACCACCTGAAGACCAAGCTTGAGAGACGTTCTAGTGCTATGCATTTTCTATGAACTTTTTGGTAACTTGTTGCCAAAGGGGGAGAAAAATGTATAGATCATAGGCTTTGAGAGAGAGTGTTGCTTTTTATTCTCTCTTGCTTTGGTGGTTGAACTTTGTTTGTCTTTTGATTGCTTGAGATACTATGCTATTATCTGTGAGACATTGATGATCATGTGGTTGATCATAAGCTACACTTATGCTTGTTAGATGATATTATCTTACTTATCCTTATATGATCATTCACTTTGCTTGGTGATGAGTGCATGTATTTAATTCTTATCATTTTGAGCGCTCCACAAAGATGTATGTGACATGGAAGAGTAATCCATGATCGTAACTCATTGTGCATTTGCAGTCCAAAGCAAATCTTAAGATATGCACAAATTTAGGGGGAGCTCTTGCTTTTCACATACTTCTCAAAGCGACAATATCTTTCACTCTTATTATCATTTGTCGAAGCTTTGATCTATATGTTGTCATCAATTACCAAAAAGGGGGAGATTGAAAGTGCAACTATCCCTGGGTGGTTTTGGTAATTCCTAACAACATATAGCTCATTGAGCTAACATTATTCCAAGATTAATATTTCAGGAAAACCTCAATGAATGGCATGGCATGGATGAGGAAAGTGGATCCCTCAAAATTCTAAGGACAAAAAGTTTGGCTCAAGCTTCAACATCAAGACTCTACATTTTATATTTTAGTGATCCAAGATCACATTGAGTCTATAGGAAAAGCCAGTACTATCAAGGAGGGATTAGGTGTTTCTTAATGGCTTGCTTGCTCAAAGTGCTTAGTGATATACTCCAAAATCCTCAACTACCTTCCCACATCCACATATGACCTAAACCAAAAGTCAAACTCGCCCCCACCGATACTTTCTATCCGGCGCCCCCGAGTTTCAAATGTCATAGCCACTGCCACAAACCCTAGGCAAATCGGTCTCACCTATAGGGATCTCGGTCTCACCGAGATGGGATTGTAATCTCTCTGTTCCCCTTCGTAACGTTTCGGTCTTACCGAGCGATTGGTCCCACCGAGATTCCAATGTAAACTCTCTGTTTCCCTTTTGTAACATTTCGGTCTCACCGAGATGAGCTAATCAGTCCCACCGAGTTTACCTGACCAACTCTCTGGTTAGCTTATTACCAAAATCGGTCCCACCGAGTTTGTGTAATCGGTCACACCGAGACTATGTTATGCCCTAACCCTAACCATATCGGTCCTACCAAGTTTCATCTCAGTCCCACCGAAAATCCTAATGGTCACTAGGTTTGCCGAATTGGTCCGACCGAGTTTAACCATTCGGTCCCACCGAGTTTGGCAAATTGTGTGTAACGGTTAGATTCTGTGTGGAGGCTATTATACCCCTCCACCCACTCTTCATTCGTGGAGAAAGCCATCAGAACATACCTACACTTCCAATACACATTTTTTGAGAGAGAAACACCTACACTTGTGTTGAGGTCAAGATATTCCATTCCAACCATATGAATCTTGATCTCTAGCCTTCCCCAAGTTGCTTTCCACTCGAATCTTCTTTCCACCAAATCCGAATCCTGTGAGAGAGAGTTGAGTGTTGGGGAGACTATCATTTGAAGCACAAGAGCAAGGAGTTCATCATCAACACACCATTTGTTACTTCTTGGAGAGTGGTGTCTCCTAGATTGGCTAGGTGTCACTTGGGAGCCTCCGACAAGATTGTGGAGTTGAACCAAGGAGTTTGTAAGGGCAAGGAGATCGCCTACTTCGTGAAGATCTACCGCTAGTGAGGCAAGTCCTTCGTGGGCGATGACCGTGATGGAATAGACAAGGTTGCTTCTTCGTGGACCCTTTGTGGGTGGAGCCCTCCATGGACTCGCGCAACCGTTACCCTCCATGGGTTGAAGTCTCCATCAACGTGGATATACGATAGCACCACCTATCGGAACCACGATAAAAACGTCCATGTCTCCAATTGCGTTTGAATCCTCCAAACCCTTCCCTTTACATTCTTGCAAGTTGCATGCTTTACTTTCCGCTGCTCATATACTCTTTTGCATGCTTGCTTGAATTGTGTGGAGATTGCTTGACTTTTGCTAAGATAGCCAAAATCTGCCAAGAACTAAAATTGGGAAAAGGCTAGATTTTTATTTGGTCAAGTAGTCTACTCACCCCCCCTCTAGACATACTTTCGATCCTACAAGTGGTATCAGAGCTTTGGTCTCCATTTTCTTTGATTTCCATAGCTTTGGTGATCATAGCCTTGGTTTCACAACCTAGGAGAGTATGGCGTCTAGCGAGGGAAATTATCATCGTAGAGGTCCTTACTTTGATGGCACTAATTTTGCTAGTTGGAAGCATAAGATGAAAATGCATATTCTTGGACATAACCCCGCCGTTTGGGCTATTGTGTGTATTGGCTTGCAAGGTGAATTCTTTAATGGGAAAGAACCAAACCGTGAAGCTACCGTGGAAGAGTTGAAAATGCTGCAATACAACGCTCAAGCTTGTGATATCCTCTTCAATGGATTGTGCCCCGAAGAATTCAACAAAATCAGCCGTCTTGAGAATGCAAAGGAAATTTGGGATACTTTGATTGATATGCACGAAGGTACCAACTCCGTCAAGGAATCCAAATTGGATGTGCTTCAAAGTCAACTTGAGAAGTTCAAAATGAAGGATGGTGAAGGTGTCGCTGAAATGTACTTAGGCTTGCTCTTATCAGAAATGAGATTGACGGCTTTGGGAGTGAAGAGATGACCGCTAGATTCATCATCAAGAAGATCCTAAGAGCCTTGGATGGAAAATATGATACCGTGTGCACATTGATCCAAATGATGCTCAATTACAAAGATCTCAAGCCAATGGAAGTCATCGGAAGAATTGTTGCTCATGAGATGTCACTCAAGGATAAAGATGAACTTCACAAGAAATCAAGTGGTGCTTACAAAGCCTCATGTGAAGCCCCCACATCATCAAGTGAGAAACAAACCTTCAATGAAGAATTGAGCTTAATGGTGAAGAACTTCAACAAGTTCTACAAGAGTAGAAGCAAAGAGAGAAGCTCCAAGTCAAGGTCCTACAATGACAAAAGATCTTCTAGTCGAGAGCGAAATTGCTACAATTGTGGAAGGCCCGGACACTATTCCAATGAGTGTAAGGCCCCCTACAAGAGAAGAGAAGATTCTCCCAACAGAAGAAGTAGAAGAGAAGAATCACCATCTAGAGAAAGAAGGAGTAGAGATGATCGTTATGAACGAAGACCCTCACGGAGAAGCAAGGATTCGGAAAGAAAGGACAAGTCATCAAGGAGCTACGCAAAACAAAGACATCAAGCTCATGTTGGTGAATGGGTATCCGGCTCCGACTCGACAACCACTCCGAGAGAAGCTATCACCCCGACTTTGAATATACTCAAGATGAAGGTATTACCGGTCTAGCACTTGTGACAACCAACTCCTACGACATATTTGACTCACCAAATGAAGGAGTTGGAACATGCTTCATGGCTAAAGGCCAAAGGTATCACACCCTAAGTATGTTGATTTCAATAGTGAGGAAGATGACTTGTTAGGTGATGATGATGATTTACTTGTTGACAACTCTAGTGATGAATACTATGATGAAACGTCAATTAATCACGCTAATCAAGATAAAATGAATGAAAATGATAAGGAGAAGATTGAGTCTCTAACTAAAGAACTAAACACTCTTAATTTAGCTCATGAAACTATCTTAGGAGATCATCGAGAACTTTTAAGAACTCATGAGAAATTGCGCTTTGAAAAGCTCAACCTTGAGCAAGAGCATGAGTTCTTAAAAGCAATCAATGATGATCTTCGTAAGAAAAGTTCTTCTTACATTGCCAAGCGTTTACTCTTATCCACTTACATGCCTCAAGTCAAGTCTAGTAACAAGAACAAGAAAGATTCTTCCTCTAGTAGTAACAATAATCATGCTAAATCCAATATTGTTGCTTCTAGTAGTTCTCTTGATTCCACTAATGATTCTCTTAGCCAAGTTACACTTGAGCAAGAAAATAGCTTATTGAAGGGAATTATAGAGAAAGGTGTTTACAAGAGCCTTGCCGGAAGTAAGCAATTCGAGGAAATTGTACGCAAGCAAGGAAGGCACCGGAAGAATCAAGGTGTTGGTTTTGAACGAAAGTTCAACGCCAATGGAGTTGAGTGGGAAGAAGATCAATACCCCAAGACGAAGTTTGTTCCTTAACAAGAGAGTATGATCCTACTTCTCTCAAAGGAAACCCCCTACAGTATAATTGGTGCCATAAATCCAAATTGCAAGTACCACGCCTTGAACCAAGGTGGGTGCGAAGGCATCAGCCCCTTCCCACCACTAGGCTATGCCTTAGTCTGCAGAGGTAGCCGTGCCTTCGCCACCGCCGGTTGACAGATCGTGGAACAAGCAGCCGGAAGCCCCGCCGGCACCGCCAGCCGGGAACGAGGTGGTGACGGGCCCGACTCCTGAGGTCCGCTCACCATCGGGCCGCCGAGGCGTGAAGGCGATTTCGGCCCCATGACCGCTGGAAGCCGGTGCTGCGAGGTCATCAGCCCCGGAAGATGAAGCAACCAGCGCTGCTCCCGCTGAATGGGCGTGTGGAGGTGGGGCATGCGCTTTGAATCAGGCGATCCTGGACATCCAGGCCAAACTCCGAGCTGAGGCCACCGCTCCTCAGCAGTGCAACAGGGCGTTCCTGGATTCTCGAGCGGTCATTCAGGTATGTTTCTCACTTCTTCGTCTTTGATTCTTGTACTTCTCTATGGGGGCGAGCCAGCACACTCACTGTGTGTAGCCCCCGAGTTTCGGGCCGGCTGCTGAGCAGGCGGCCCAGAACTTCACCTGGCGGGCTCCAAGTGCTAGCACTTTTCTTCTATCTTCATTGCTGGACTATCATAATCTTTGTGCGGCCACCTTCGACTCCAACGTCCAGGATCTGGACCAACGGACCGCCGACTTGGCAGAAAGCCTGAGTAAGTCACTGTTTTCTTTATCTGCGGGGGCGCGATAGCGCACCCTCGGGCTATAGTCCTCGAGATTCGGGCCGACTGCCAAGCAGTCGGGCCGGATCTCCCCGGCAACTATACTTCTTCTTTGTTGGTTATTGTCGGATCACGGGTTCCGGCAGACCCTTAAGGTTCGAACACTGGGGTGCGCGCGGAGATCACGCCCTCTACCTCCCCATCTCGCAAGGATCTGAACTACTAAAAGAACTGCACAAGAGACACAAGGTTTATACTGGTTTGGGCCACCATTGTGGTGTAATACCCTACTCCAGTGTGTGGTGGGTGGATTGCCTCTTGGGGCTAATGATGATGAACGATACAAGGAAGAACAGCCTCGCGAGGGTCTGTTCTTGGCTGGGGCGATGAACTGCTAGGAGGAGTTCAGTCACTCTTCTCTCTCTCACCCACTCTCTCTGCTTGCTAGCCGGACCAACCGAACCCTTGCTATGCGAGTGGCTGGTCCTATTTATAGGCAAAGGCCATGGTCCTCTTCCCAAATATTGAGCGGGAAGGGCGCCAACAATGGCGGGCTAATTCGAAGGGTGACAGCAAGTATCAACTATCCTGACTAAAGTTGGTCTTCGCCTAGGAAAGGCTCTGCGGTGACGCCGTGCTGGGCTCCATGGTGACCTCCGTCTCGCAATCCGCCTGGTCTTGGTCTCATTGCACTGAAATGGCAACCTTTGCCTGATGCCTCGGTACTCCATGGCTGCGCTTGCCCCCTTTGCACCAAAGAGGAAAGAAGGACGCTGCGCGCGCTGGCGCCCGCCTGGCACCCTCGATTGTCATGGCTTGCGTCATGGGCACCTCGCGAGGTACCCTGCCTTGATCTCTCTGCCTCCTCGCGAGCCAGCCTGAGGAGGCTGCGCCTGAGGATGCGCCGTGTCGTCCGCCCCGCGAGGCTTGGCCCCTCGGGAGGGTCTTGAGCCTTGTGTTGATGAAGACGGGCCATGCTGGGCCTCCCTTGAGCCACGCCGCAGGCAGGCAAGTCTGGGGACCCCCGTTCCCAGAACGCCGACACTAGCCCCCGGGCCCAAGGCGCGCATGGACTTGGCCGTGCCGAGAGGCGAAAGGGCAAGGGCGAAGCACCGAGGGCCCTAACAGCCTGCGGCCTTGAGCACCGCATGGCGGTTGATGGGACGTGGGCGTCTCCACTTCCCCATGACGCCTCGGTGATCACGCGAGTTGGACAAGTTCCTGCATGCAGATCGTGTCATAATTAGCTGTGATCGTGGAGGCCGGCGGTTGGCCTTCGCCGGCTATAAGTACGGCACGGCGCGTGCCCTTCCAGTCCGTCTCTTCTTGTTTTCTCCTTTGCCTCAATCCTTGCCCCGCCTTGGTGTGATGGCTCCATCGAGGAGGTACTCGGCTGCGGACAAGGGGAAGGCCCTCCAGGTCGATCTTGCCTCTCCCCCGCCCAAGCGCGGTCGTGGGCGCCCTCGGAAGCATCCGGTGGCCGCCCCGGTAGCGTTTGGTGGTCATGGTGGCGGCTCCCAGCGCGGCAGCGGGCGAGCCGCTGTGGCCGAGGGACGCGCCTGGGTCGCGCGCTCCCCCAGGCCGCGCTTTCGCGCTGCACAGGTGCTGCCGGAGTTCGTCGTCTGGTCGGTGGAGCCGACTAGCGCCCGGCTCCAACTCCCTCGCTTCCTCCTTGGTGAACTCCCGGCCGGTGCTCCTGGTGGCCTCTGTCTCCAGGCGGAGGGCTGCTGCAGCAGGTCCTCGTGGGCCGCACTAGAGGTCTCTGCCAACGGGGCCTGGGCCTTAACTCATGGCTGGCAGGCGTTCTCCTGCGCTCGCGGCCTGGGGCGCCGGTGCACCCTGCACTTCAGGTTTGACGGCGACGCCACCCTCTATGTGAGGGTGTTTGGGGAAGATGGTCGCCGCGCGAGGTGTTTCCCTGAGGACCACGACCGCGGTCGGGGGCCCCGCTCCGACGGTGGTGGAGGAGATAGCGCCCGCGCGGATGGCGGCGCCCGAGACTCCCCAAGCTTCGTCAACTCTTCCTCAAGCGACTCCTCCAGCGGTGGCCGCAGTCAACCCCCGCGCCGTCGAGCTTGCTTGGGAGGTGATGGCTCGTCCGCCCGCCGTCGTGCCCCGGTGAAGCGCGAGACGGAGTCTTCCTGAGGCCCGGAGGCTGCCCGGGTCGCCTCCGCGGGCTGATGTGAGGAGGGCTGCACCGGGCTCGTCCTTTCCTTTTCCTTTTGTTTCCTGTATAAGACAAAACAACTGCATGGAGCCCCGCTGGGGCGTGTTGGGAATTATTGCCGTTTTAGCCATTACCTTGATCTTATTTTTGCGCCTCTTAACTACATGCCTGTGCGTAGATAGTCTTTGACCCCTGCCGAGGGGGCGACTGACCCAGGCCCTGTGTGTGCGTCGCGGTGCCCGAGGGGCACGGACTAGAGGGGTGCTCCTGTAACGTGCCCGGGCCATGAAACCTTCCAGCGGCTAGAGCAGAAACGCTCGCGAGGACGTTTGAGTACCATCCCTCGCGAGGTCGTTTATGAGGGAAACCAAAGCGAGGAGCGAAAATGGACGAACCACAAATCAGCAACAGCGACAACTTCAATAAGACTTCAAATGCAAGTAAACACGTCAACTGCGGAAAGCAAATGAAAAAGCCGCGTCCGGCACCTAATCTAGTCTTCGACGTCTTCTCACCAGCGCGGAGCTAAGTGCTGCCATTGGGCGTGGGAGGGAGCCCCAGGGCCTAAGGCCGGTGCTCCTGAGACTCCGGGGCATGTACAACCCCACTCATTATTACGTGAGAGTGTCACGAGGTGGCGAACTTCACAGGCATTGGCCTTGCTTCACAGGCTCCGGGCCTTTTCCAAAACGCGATAGCTTCACAGGCACTCGCCTTGCTTCACAGGCTCTGGGCCTTTTCCAAAAAAGGAAGGTCTTCACAGGCACTCGCCTTGCTTCACAGGCTCTGGGCCTTTTCCAAGAAAGGAAGGTCTTCACAGGCACTCGCCTTGCTTCACAAGCTCCGGGACTTTTCCAAAACGCGATAGCTTCACAGGCACTCGCCTTGCTTCACAGGCTCTGGGCCTTTTCCAAAAAAGGAAGGTCTTCACAGGCACTCGCCTTGCTTCACAGGCTCTGGGCCTTTTCCAAGAAAGGAAGGTCTTCACAGGCACTCCCCTTGCTTCACAGGCTCCGCTTCCTCTTCCTTTTCTGGTAGGGCCCCTTGCGTTAAATAACTCCGGAGTTCTGCGATCCAGCTCTCCTCCTGAGGTTCCATCGTAAGGAGCAGGCGTGCTCCTGAGGTCGGCCCACAGACTGGGGCTCCCGAGGCTGGCGGCTGGGGGAGCTCCTCTCGAGACTGAGCGGTGTTTGACAATGTCGGCTGTGCTGATGGTTTGAAGAGCTGCTCTTCGAAGACGCTGGGTTCCTGCGGCAACCGCCTAGATGCCCGTTCGGCTATGTCGTCAGCTTCCTGATTGGTGCCACGGGGCACGTGCTTCAGCTCCAGCCCCCAGAATTGCTTTTCCATCCTGCGGACCTCCGCTAGGTAGGCCTCCATATGCTCGTCCTTCGGCTCGTACACCTTGTTGGAGAAGTTGACTAGGAGCCGCGAGTCGCCCTTGACGGTGAGGCGTTTCACTCCCAGGGCTACTGCAGCCTTCAACCCGGCTATCAGTCCCTCATATTCTGCAATGTTGTTGGAGACCTTTTCACCTTGCTGGAAACAGAGCTGTACGGCATAGTAGAGCTTATCCCGAGTGGGTGATATCAGCACCGCACCAGCCCCTGCGCCGTGTCTGGAGAACGCCTCATCGAAGTACATGACCCAGCCTTCTGGCGCCTCACTCCCTGGAGAGAGGTTCCGATCCTCGTTGTCCCTGAGGCCTGGTGCCTCCGCCCATTCCGCTATGAAATCCGCCAACGCTGCTCCTTTGATGACCCTGGTTGTGCTGAACTCGAGCTGAAACGCTTGCAGCTCCATGTTCGACTCGGCGACCCTTCCGGCCGAGTTAGGGCTCCTGAGCACTCTCTCTAGGGGGTACGACGAGACAAATTTGATGGGATGAGCCTGGAAGTAGTGACGCAGCTTGCGTGAGGCTAGCAGTAGCACGAGGAGGAGCTTCTGAGGCATTGGGTATCGTGCCCTCGCGTCCCGTAACACCGTGCTAACAAAGTAGACGGGATACTCAACAAGGCTGAGTGTATCTGGGGTCGCGGCGCCCTCGGGAGGTAAGGGCGCCTCACGAGATGACGTGGCCTCGGGAGGTGGACCATCCGGGCGTACGTCCTCTCCTGCCTCTGGTGCATTCTTCGGCAGCTAACCCTCCTCAACTGCGATTGTGGCCTCTGCAGGCTTTCTTGGTTCCTGTTTTGTCTTGCCTCGGGCTGCCGCTGCGGTCTTGACTTGGCGCTCCTTCCTAACCGCCACCAGGGCTGCGCTGGCGGAGTAGGGAGTGGCAGCGAGGTAAAGCAGCAGGGGCTCTTGAGCGCGTGGAGCCACCATGACTGGGGGACTGGTCAGGTACCTCTTGAGATCTTGAAACGCCTTATCTGCCTCTTCAGTCCATTCAAAGGGCCACTTTTTCTTCATCAGCTGAAAGAAAGGCAGCGCTCGCTCCCCTAATTTGTAGATGAAGCTCCCTAGCGCGGTCACGCGCCCAGTGAGCTTCTGCATTTCTCTAAGGGTCTTTGGCGGACTCATGTCCTCGACCGCCTTGACCTTCTCGGGGTTGGCCTCGATGCCACGATGGGACACGAGGAATCCCAAAAGCTTGCCCGAGGGGATGCCAAACACACATTTCTCCGGGTTGAGCCGCAGGTTTACTGCGTCGAGGCTCGTGAAGGTCTCCTCCAGGTCTTGTATCAGGGTCTTGGCCTCCCGAGATTTTACTACAATGTCATCAACGTAGGCTTCGACATTCTTTCCGAGTTGCGGGCCCAAGGTGATGTGCATCAGCTGCTGAAAGGTTGCCCCTGCGTTACGCAGTCCGAACGGCATGCATGTATAGCAGTATACCCCGCACGGGGTTAAGAAGGCGGTCTTCTCAACGTCTTCTACCGCCATCTTGATCTGGTGGTACCCGGAGAAGGCGTCCAGGAAGCATAGCAGGTCACACTCCGCAGTGGAATCGACGATCTGGTCGATGCGGGGGAGTGGAAACGGGACTTGCGAGCATGCTTTGTTGAGGTTGGTGAAGTCGACACACATGCGTTCCTTCCCCCCTTTCTTGGGCACAACGACAGGGTTGGCCAACCAATCTGGGTATCGGACCTCGCGAATGACCCCAGCGGCTTCTAGCTTGCGGGTCTCTTGGACAATGAAGGCCAGCTTCTCCACGGACTGCCGCCTGGCCTTCTGCTTCACGAGGCGCACATTTGGACACATGTTGAGGTGATGCTCGATGACAGTCCTGGGGATCCCCGCCAGCTGATCGGGCTCCCAAGAAAATACCAACTTATTCGCGTGCAAGAACTTGACCAAGGCCTCCTCCTGCTCAGGCTCAAGGTGGGCGCCTATGGTGAAAGTGGCACTGGAGGACCCGTCCTCGTCGACGGGTATCTGCTTGGTTTTTGCCTTGTCCTGGGTGAACAACTGCTTTTTCTTGGTGGGCACAGCCCCCTTGGGCTCAGGGGTCTCCGCGTTGACGGGCCGTGCCGACGCCGCCGTCTTGAAGGCGAGCTTGAGTACTCGCAGGGCGTCCCCGGTGTCCCCGTGCACGGCGAGGGTGCCGCTGCTCCCGGGCATCTTCATGAGGTTATACGCCGGGTGCGTGGCGGCCATGAATTGAGCCAGCGCCGGGTAGCCGAGGATGGCGTTGTAAGGGAGGCCGACGGGGGCGATGTCGAAGTCGACCATCTCCGTGCGGAAGTTGTCATAGGTGCCGAAGGTTACCGGGAGCTGGATCCGTCCCAGGGAGGCGGATGCTCCGCCCCCGACGCCCGAGAAAGATCGGCTGGGTCGCAACCGCTCCCGGGGTATGCAGAGGAGGTTGAAAGTCTCGACAGAAAGCACGCTGAGGCCCGTGCCGCCGTCAACGAGGGTTCTGGTGACGGCCACCTGGCAGATGGTGGGGGTGCACAACAGGGGGAGCACGCCCGAGCCGACCAGGTTGGTGGGGTGGTCCTCCGAGCTGAAGGTCAGACCGGCCTCGCGCGCCGCCCGATCCGGGGGAGCCCCCTGCCGTGCGGAAACGGCGCTAACTAGGCGGGCAAAAGGCTTGACGTGGCGACTCGTGGGCAGCGCCTGCGAGCCGCCCAGGAGGGCCGCAACGACTGGAGGCGTCGATGTTGCGGTGCAGCTACTCCGCCGCGCAGGGAAATGCTTGGGGGGGGGGGGGTGCTTGCCGCTCGTTCCCCGCCGGGCCGGTGGCGGTGTTGACAGCGGGCGACGGGGGACAACGAGAACGCCCACCAGCGAGGACCGCCGGGGCGATGCAAGCTCGATTGGCGCCGTACATGGATGCGGCGGTCGTAGGAGAGTGGAGTGGTGGAAGATAGATTCCGGCGCACCCATACCTGGCGTGCCAAATGTCAGATCATGGGTTCCGGCAGACCCTTAAGGTTCGAACACTGGGGTGCGCATGGAGATCACGCCCTCTACCTCCCTGTCTCGCAAGGATCTGAACTACTAAAAGAACTGCACAAGAGACACAAGGTTTATACTGGTTTGGGCCACTGTTGTGGTGTAATACCCTACTCCAATGTGTGGTGGGTGGATCGCCTCTTGGGGCTAATGATGATGAATGATACCAGGAAGAACAGCCTCGCGAGGGTCTGTTCTTGGCTGGGGCGATGAACTGCTAGGAGGAGTTCTGTCACCCTTCTCTCTCTCTCTCTCTCACCCACTCTCTCTGCTTGCTAGCCGGAGCAACCGAACCCCTTGCTATGCCAGTGGCTGGTCCTATTTATAGGCAAAGGCCCTGGTCCTCTTCCCAAATATTGAGCGGGAAGGGCGCCAACAATGGCGGGCTAATTCGAAGGGGGACAAGAAGTATCAACTATCTTGACTAAAGTTGGTCTTCGACTGCGAAAGGCTCTGCGGTGATGCCGTGCTGGGCTCCATGGTGACCTCCGTCTCGTAGTCCGCCTGGTCTTGGTCTCGTTGCACCGAAATGGCAACCTTTGCCTGATGCCTTGGTACTCCGTGGCTGCGCTTGCCCCCTTTGCACCAAATAGGAAAGAAGGACGCTGTGCGCTGGCGCCCGCCTGGCACCCTCGATCGTCACGGCTTGCGTCATGGGCATCTCGCGAGGTACCCTGCCTTGATCTCTCCGCCTCCTCGCGAGCCAGCCTGAGGAGGCTGCGCCTGAGGATGCGCCGTGTCATTGCCCCGCGAGCCTTGGCCCCTCGCGAGGGTCTTGAGCCTTGTGTTGATGAAGACGGGCCATGCTGGGCCTCCCTTGAGCCACGCCGCAGGCAGGCAAGTCTGGGGACCCCCGTTCCCAGAACGCCGACAGTTATTGACATCTTTGTTTCTTTCTCCGCTCTTGCAGAGACCAATGCTACCTTGCAGCGGCAGCTGGGTGAAGCCAACACCGCGTTGCGTGCCAAGGAGGCAGAGTGCAACGAGCTGGCCCAGGAGCGCGATTGACTGGCCACGCAACTGGCGGAGCAGGTGGAGCTTCTCCAAACGTCCCAGAAGGAGGTGGAGGTGAAGGAGTCCAATCTCCTCGCCGAGTTTGAGACCGAACGCTCCACCTGGACCGACAAGGAGGCGCTGCTGAAATCCGGCTTCGGCAGGATTGAAGACATGGTTGATGGTAAGTTTTCTTCTTTCTTTTTTTCTTTTTTTCGGTTGCCGGCTACTGACCGAGCCGGCCTCCAGCTTCTGACTTCTTTGCTTTCTGTCTGTGCAGACTTCTTTCCTTTCCATTCTGACGCCGCCAATGAGGCCATTGAGGCTTATCGTGAGGAACACAGGGCGGAAGGCGTGCAGATCGCTGCCGATGCCCCCGGACCCTTAGCGAGCAGCTTCTCAGCATCCAAGCCCGCCTTTGGCTAGCTCATCAGATGTTGCGCCGCCTTTTGCGTGTCGGTGCCTAGGCAATCTCCACCCTTTGGCCAGACATGCCGACTCCGCGCACTCCCAGTGGGACTGCCGACTAGTTGGAGGTGGCGGCCGGCCAACTCGAGGCTTGGAAGGGCTCTTCGGCCCAGGCTGGAGCGCGCCGGGCCTTGGAGTTCGTCAAGGCGTGGTATCCTGGGCTAAACCTAGCCCAGTTGGCCATGTTTCGTCAGGAGGCCCAAGAGGAGCTGGTGGCGGTGGGGCACGACATCGTCAGACGGGCAGCGGCGATCGCCGAATACACCGACACCAGCATCTTCATTCCTGAGCTGGCTGAGGATGGAGTCGATGCGCCACCGGAGTGGTTCGGACTGAACCTGGAGGATGACGAACACTCGGCCGAGGTGATCGACTCCAGCGATGAGGGGGAAGACGAGGAGGACGAGGAAGGCGAAGAAGATGCATCAAAGGTCGGACCGGACTGCCAGCCCCAACTTGGTCGTGCCTCAAACAACGAGCCGCACTCGAGCGTGCCGAATGCGACTGGAGGCGACCAAGCGGAGACCGACCAGCCGTCCACTCCACCAACCGGCACCACTGATTCCGCCAGCCAGCCGGACCCCTCTGCAGCTCCCTAGGCCGCCAACTTATCTTTATTTTTCCTGTTTTATCAGTCTCGACAAACTTTGTTAAATTTGCACAATTCCACCCATGGGGTGTATTTCAAACTCTGTTGAATGCTGGCCAAGGGCCTTTTGTCATGTAAATATGCTTTCTCTGAAGTTATGCTTTTGCCGAGTTCTGACTTGTCTTGTTTTCTGCCGTTGGCCTTTTTCCTTTGCCGCCCTCCCTTGGCTGTCGTCTTGCCAGGCAACAGCTAGTTTGCGGACTGTTGGCTGGTCAAGTACTTAGCTGCTTTTGGGGGGAAAGTACTTAGCCGACTAGAGCGTTAACAAGTTATGTAGAAACTGGCCGACCGACTGTTTCAGCATCCGGCCGATGAGGCGGGAAGCCGGCCTGAACTATGTGCATGCTTGGGGTCCTTAGCCATTTTTCATGCAGACGCCCTTTCCTGCCTATAACTGCTGCCTACCGGACAGTCGCTCTGCGAGCTACCACTTCTGGCAGGCGAAGGCTTAGGTGCCAACACACTACTTGCCCGACTGCAGGAAGCACCACATCGTACAAGGCGGCGAGCCCCCGGGTCGACTGGTCGAACCTGGTGCCAGGCGTAAATAATGAAATAACGCATTCATGGGCATAATATTTATCATATATAGAAAAGAGGGTAGTCCCTGAGCTCTTCTCGGGGGACCCGGAGTCTTCGTATTTAATACAAAATATAGCGTGGTACATACTGCATCAACTGTAAAATCTTCGAAGGAGGTTTGCATTCCACGGCCGCTCTGTCTCTTTGCCGGAGTCGTCTCTTTTGCGCGCTCTGGGCTTCTGAGCATCGATCAAGTAGTAGGAGTTGTTGCCCAAAACTTTGCTAACGATGAATGGGCCTTCCCAAGGTGCCGAGAGCTTGTGATGGCCGGCTATTCGCTGGATCAGTCGGAGCACAAGGTGCTACCTCTTGAGCACTGCTTTGGATTTCCCCGAAGAGGAGAGGATGATGCAACAAAGTAGCGTAAGTATTTCCCTCAGTTTTTGAGAACCAAGGTATCAATCCAGTAGGAGGCCACGCACAAGTCCCTCGCACCTACACAAAAATAATAGCTTAATGCAACCAACGCGCTTAGGGGTTGTCAGTCCCTTCATGGTCACTTACGAAAGTGAGATCTGATAGAGATGATAAATAATATTTTTGGTATTTTTGGTATAGAGATGCAAAGTAAAAAGTAAAAGCAAAATAAAAGCAAAGCAATAATAAAGTGATGAAGATTGATATGATGAGAAAGAGACCCCCGGGCCATAGGTTTCACTAGTGGCTTCTCTCAAGAGCATAAGTATTCTACGGTGGGTGAACAAATTACTATTGAGCAATTGATAGAATTGAGCATAGTTATGAGAATATCTAGGTATGATCATTTATATAGGCATCACATCCGAGACAAGTAGACCGAAACGATTCTGCATCTACTACTATTACTCCACTCATCGACCGCTATCCAGCATGCATCTAGAGTATTAAGTTAAAAACAGAGTAACGCCTTAAGCAAGATGACATGATGTAGAGGGATAGTATAATGCAATATGATAAAAACACCATCTTGTTATCCCCGATGGCAATGATAAAATACGTGCCTTGCTGCCCCTTCTGTCACTGGGAAAGGACACCGCAAGATCGAACCCAAAGCTAAGCACTTCTCCCATGGCAAGAAAAAACAATCTAGTAGGCCAAACCCAACTGATAATTCGAAGAGACTTGCAAAGATAACCAATCATACATAAAAGAATTCAGAGAAGATTCAAATATTATTCATAGATAGACTGGATCATAAACCCACAATTCACCGGTCTCAACAAACACACCGCAAAAAGAAGATTACATCGAATAGATCTCCACAAGAGAGGGGGAGAACATTGTATTGAGATCCAAAAAGAGAGAAGAAGCCATCTAGCTACTAGCTATGGACCCGTAGGTCTGAAGTAAACTACTCACACTTCATCGGAGATGCTTGGATGATGATGTAGACGCCCTCCGTGATCGATCCCTCCTCCGGCGGAGCTCCGGAACAGGCCCCAAGATGGGATCTCATGGATACAAAAAGTTGTGGCGGTGGAATTAGGTTTTTGGCTCCTGTTCTGATCGTTTGGGGGTACGTGGATATATATAGGAGGAGGAAGTACGTTGGTGGAGCTTCGAGGGGCCCACGAGGCAGCGGGCGCCCTAGGGGGGGGCGCCCTCCACCCTCGTGACTGCCTCGTGGCTTTCTTGATGGAGGGTCCAAGTCTCCTGGGTCTTATCTGATGAGAAAATCACGTTCCCGAAGGTTTCATTCCGTTTGGACTCCGTTTGATATTCCTTTTCTTTGAAACCCTAAAACAGGCAAAAAAACAGCAATTCTGGGCTGGGCCTCCGGTTAATAGGTTAGTCCCAAAAATAATATAAAAGTGGAAAATAAAGCCCAATATAGTCCAAAACAGTAGATAATATAGCATGGAGCAATCAAAAATTATAGATACGTTGGAGACGTATCAAGCATCCCCAAGCTTAATTCCTGCTCGTCCTCGAGTAGCTAAATGATAAAAACAGAATTTTTGATGTGGAGTGCTACTTGGCATAATTTTAATGTAATTCTTCGTAATTATGGTATGAATATTCAGATCCGAAAGATTCAAGACAAAAGTTCATATTGACATAAAAATGATAATACTTCAAGCATACTAACTAAGCAATTATGTCTTCTCAAAATAACATGGCCAAAGAAGGTTCATCCCTACAAAATCATATAGTTTAGTCATGTTTCATTTTCGTCACAAAAGAATGCTCTCATCATGCACAACCCCGATGACAAGCCAAGCAATTGTTTCATACTTTAGTAATCTCAAACCTATAAACTTTCACGCAATATATGAGCGCGAGCCATGGACATAGCACTATGGGTGGAATAGAATATAATGAGGGGGGTTATGTGGAGAAGACAAAAAAGGAGAAAGTCTCACATCAACGAGGCTCAAAAAAAGATATAACTGTATGAAAGCTCAACAAAAGAAACTAGTGGGTGTGCATCCAACTTGCTTGCTCACGAAGACCTAGGTCACTTGAGGAGGCCCATTGTTGGAATATACAAGCCAAGTTCTATAATGAAAAATTCCCACTAGTATGAAAGTGATAACATGAGAGACTCTCTACTAAGAAGATCATGGTGCTACTTTGAAGCACAAGTGTGGTAAAAGGATAGTAACATTGTCCCTTCTCTCTTTTTCGCTCATTTTTTTGGGCCTTCCCTTTTTTATGGCCTTTCTCTTTTTTTGGGCCTTCTCTTTTTTTGTCCTTTCTCTCTTTCTTTTATTCCTCACCTGGGACAATGCTCTAATAATGATGATCATCACACTTCTATTTATTTACAACTCAATGATTACAACTCGATACTAGAACAAAGATGACTCTATATGAATGCCTCCGGTGGTGTACCGGGATATGCAATGAACCAAGAGTGACATGTATGAAACAATTATGAACGGTGGCTTTGCCACAAATACTATGTCAACTACATGATCATGCTAAGCAATATGACAATGATGAATGTGTCATGGTGAACGGAATGATGGAAAGTAGCATGGCAATATATCTCGGAATGGCTATTGAAATGCCATAATAGGTAGGTATGGTGGCTGTTTTGAGGAAGATATAAGGAGGTTTATGTGTGAAAGAGCGTATCATATCACGGGGTTTGGATGCATGGGCGAAGTTTGCGCCAACTCTCAATGTGAGAAAGGGCAATGCACGGTACCGAAGAGGCTAGCCAGGATGGAAGGGTGAGAGTGCGTATAATCCATGGATTCAACATTAGTCATAAAGAACTCACATACTTATTGCAAAAATCTACAAGTCATCAAAAACCTCGGCACTACACGCATGCTCCTAGGGGGATAGATTGGTAGGAAAAGACCATCGCTGATCCCCGACCGCCACTCATAAGGAAGACAATCAAATAACACCTCATGTTTCAAATTTGTTGCATAACGTTTACCATACGTGCATGCTACGGGACTTGCAAACTTCAACACAAGTATTTCTCAATTTCACAACTACTCAACTAGCATGACTTTGATATTATTACCTCCATATCTAAAGACAATCGTCAAGCATCAAACTTTTCTTAGTATTCAACATACTCATACGAAATGTTTATTATTAATCTTGCATACTAAGCATATTAGGATTTTAAGCAAATTACCATGCTAATAAGACTCTCAAAATAATCTAAGTGAAGCATGAGAGATCAATAGTTTCTATAAAACAAATCCAGCACTGTGCTCTAAACACTACAAAAAATACACTTCTGTGATGATACGTGTTTGTCACAGTAGGTCGCTTTTTTGTCATGCATGTACATCCATGACAAATTTATGACAGAATCAAGATAATCATACCTGTGCTGTCATAGAAGTGTTCCATGACATTACCAAAATTATCATCACAGAAGTGTCCACTTCCATGACGATAAATCGTGCGTCACAGAAGTGCTTTCGTCAAGGGTGACCGACACGTGGCATCCACCGTAACGGAACGCCGTTAAGCTATCGGGTCAGGTTTTGGATCCGATAACCCGTTAACAACCCCGACCAATGGGGATTTTCCACGTGTAAAATCATCATTGGCTAGAGGAAACACGTGTCGGCTCATCGTCGGGACAGATGTCATCCACTCACCGGACAGAAGGCGCCTATGATACATCGACACGTGGCACGGCCCAACAAGTTTAAATGGGCCGGCCCAACTAAAGGCCCACAAGATTTTGCGGACCATAATGGACCGGCCCAGCTAAAGGCCCATGAGATTTTGTGGACCATAATGGGCTGGCCCAGCTAAAGGCCCACAAGATTTCGCGGGCCATAATGGGCCGGCCCAGGTGCAGGCCCACAAGATTTTTGTGTGCCATAATAGGCCGGCCTTGGTAAAGGCCCACAATATTCTTGCGGATCATAATGGGCCGGCCCAGCTAAAGGCCCACGAGATTTCGTCGACATTAATGGGCCGGCCCAGCTGTAGGCCCACAAGATTTTGAGGACCCTAGTAGGCCGGCCTGTTAACTGGCTGCCATGTTTTGGGCCAAATGCCGGCCCATATTTGATACGGTCTATTAATGGCCTGCCACGCTCCGGGCCTAATAGTGGCCCATATGAGATCCGGCCTGTTAAAAGCCTACCACGTTCTGGGCCAAATTACGGCCCAGATCAGGTCCGGCCCTTTAAGAGGTTTTGGGCCTAATTATGGCCCATATCAGATTCGGCCCGTCAACTGGACACTATGCTTTTGGGCCCACTTGCTAAAGGCCCACTTAGTAATTTGGCCCGATATTAGTTTTGGCCTGTTAAGGGCCCATTTAACATTTCGACCCTATATTAATTTCATCCTGTTAAAAGCCCGTGATATAGTTGGGCCTAACTACGGCCCGGTTTGCATCCGGCCTGCTCGCAGCCAATATCTGATTGGGCCAAACAAGGACCGAGACAATTTTTTGGCCTGTTAAAAGCCCGTGATTTGATTCGCACAATCATGGGCCAGGGTTCATTTCGGGTGCTGCCGGCCCATGAGCTGATCAGTACGTTTCAGGCCCAACCTACATCGTGATTGCATGACGGCCCGATTATGTACCGTAATTTTACGGTTTGGCCGGTTTACTGCGAAGACAGGATATATATACAGTAAAATAACTGCAGCATCGTGAATAAGAAAAAACCTATACTATACAATAAAGAAATTATGGCATATTACATCCACTGGGCATCAAAGTTTGCCACTATGATAATAAAGCACAAGCAGACATCAGATTACATACACTGGGCATCAAAGATCGCCACCAGTGCAAATAAACACGCCGACAAAATAATGTACAAAACCGACAACACTTCAATAGAGTTCAAGAAAGGTTATCCCTGCTAGGGAGCTGCAGCGCAAGCAGCTGAGCAAGATGATGAGACTGTGCTTGTTCAACACTTATATCTTCCTCACTCTGAAAGATAACCAAGCAGACAGATGACAGGTTTTGCACATAAAAGTATCAGTGCTGACAATTCATCACATTTCTTACTGACGAATAAAGTGACACAGTTTAAATTTGCATTAACACAATATGGTATTGTTCAGGTCAAGACATGGCAGGAAATGACATTGTGAAGGAGTTGGCAGCTTCACGACACCACTGGATTACAGATCAAGAACTCATAAGTATCAATGGTTAGTGTGCTGTCAATTTATACCATTTCAGATTGGGAAATAAAGAGACGGTTTAAATAATAGTAGAATGATATGACATTTTTCATAGTTAAGACATTGCAGAATATGACATTGTGCTGTAGTGGGTAGGTTCACCACACCACTGGATTATAGATGAAAAACAGAAGCATACATGCAGTGCAAAAGAAGATCACTTGCTCTGTATAGTTTAATTTACATGGTATGAAGAAAGAACTTGGTTGTACAACTGAAAACTTAAATTGAGAAAGGACGAACTTCTGTTTATGAACTACATATAATAAACTTTAAACAAGCAATTTGATGCAAACACAAAAAATAAACAGCTGTTGCAGTCATGCCTAACCAAATTCATACAACAAAGTTTGTAGGCTTGAGATGGACAAACTTACATTATTGGTGAAGACGGGCTCTATAAAGGCCTTGTCCATGCTGATGGGGGGCAATTCAAGAAGTTTACCACATAATCTTCTTCAAAAGCATTGCCTTTATTCTACATTTTGTTAAGAGTAAATATAGATGTGATAATATACGAAAAAATGGAGAATATTTAAGATAAGATGAAAAGTGATGCTACATAACCAAGTAGCTATAAATGTAAGTGCAGCAATACAGGCAAAAGGTACAACCAAGAGCAATGCACATCTAAACTTCTTCAGTACCAACCTTATGGTAAGATTAAATATAGATCTGATGTGTAGAAAATGGAGGGCAAAGGAAAATAAGCTGCAGAGTGATGGTACATGAACAACTACCTGTCATTATAAGTACACTGATAAAGGACAGCATGTACTTGCAAGAACAATGCGGAGCTAAAAAAACATTGGCATTGGATATATTCTACACTAATGTAACCATTCATACAGATCAGATAATTTGGAGCGAACAATTGATAAGCAAGCTATCATGCATACTGCTGTCACATAATGAACCAGGTATGTATGCAAGTACAGTTATACAGCACAACAGGTACTAACAAGAGCAAAGAAGCGGGCAACATATTTGAGATATCCTGTCGTTCTTGTCAAACCGGAATTCTTCTTCAAGCAGATTTCTTGCAAAAAAGATCCGTAAGGCACATGCGGAAAAGTAGAAGTTCAAATTGTCATGTGATTTCATAGACAGTACCTCATCCTGGGAACGAGACCAGTGCATAACAAGGATTTTCCATTCAATGTCTTCTAAATTTAGCACAGGAGACTTCACCAGAAATTCATTACAGACTTGCCATCAAAGTGTGATTTCCTCAGGTAACACCGATACCGCTGCAATGCTTCCTTGAAAAGCACAAGCAAGCTTTGCTTGTCATGACTATCCAGATTGACCCTCGCCTAGTTACAACAATGTAATGTAAATCATTGATGTGTTCAATCAGTAGAAAACAGGAAAATAATATCCATGAATAATAGCACTTACACGTAAGTTGGACAGGAAGATGTGAAAATGGTGTTTGTCTTCACAATAATCTTCCCATGATGGGAATATATGCACGTAGTACCTAACAACATTGAAAGCATTGTCTTTTAAACTGGGAATAAATGGAATGGGGTTCCAATCTGCAGGAATTGGCCGTCTCTGCAGTTGGGATATGTCTTCGGCCGGTGGACTTGCAGTACTTTTTGCTGGAGTGGGATTTTTCTGTGGTACAGCTGGTGCTATGGCAAATGAAATCGGTATACCTTTTCCTGGAGTGCAGGTCCTATGTGGTGGGGTTAGTGGTGTGGCCAGTGAAGTATGGGTACAGTCTGCTAGAGTCGGTCCTATGTTTTGTGTCACTGGTTGTACAGCCAATATAAGTGGGGTGTTGTCTGATTTCTCCGGCACCACCACGTTTTTCAAGGACTTTGCTGGTGCTCCTTCAGGTTCGGCAATCACCCTCTTCCTTTTTGATGTATGATGCACAAGAACAACATTTGAGTGGAAAAACATGGTATGTTGACAGATGGAATATGTATTGATAATGGATGAGCATGGCATCTCGACATATATGATGAGAAAACTAAGCAGATGGCGGTGCAACAAAGTAGAAGAAATGCAAGACAACATATGCAAGATACCCGCAATCAATAAAACATTGACAAATTAGAACAGGCACCTTGATGGGTGAACAGGACAGGCCATCTGCCTTTGACTCCTCGAGGTTAGAATAGTCATTAGGATGATATTCTGAACAAGAATCAACACGTGGGGAGCATATGAGTTTCATTGCATCCAGAATGGCACTCAATACCTTGGTGCCAATTTTGTAAGTCATTGCAGTGTTTAGCTTCAAGAGTGGACTGCTGCTAGTGCGACACAAAGCAGCTACGCAGATCATAGTGTAGATATAACGGGAAAACCTTAAGCATCAGAATAAAATTAGCAAAGTGGAACTTGCTGGAATATATGTGCTAGTATTGCCGGTACGGCTAAAAAGGCTTCGGATACCAGCTCTCTTCAAGTGAAGATGCGGTACTGTTAATATCAATGTAACTCTCAAAGGCGACACAGCTCCCCGCATTTCCTTGCTATTCTTATAGGATTCAAGTGGGCAGGCCACTACAAATCCTATTCCTATGTTTACAAGATCCTACGAATCAAAGAGGCTCACAGTGTCCATCACAACCGACCGTATAGACCTCTACAATGCAAATGTCCCTACTCATCTTCAGTACAAGGAACATACTGTACTACTATCATACTCCCTCCGTTCCAAAATATAAGTCTTGGTAGAGATTTCCACTATGGATCACATACTGATGTATCCAGGTACATTTTAGAGTGTAGATTCAATCATTTTTCTCCATATGTAGTCCATGGTGGAATCTAATACAAAGACTTGTATTTAGGAACGGAGAGAGTACATATTAAAGAAGAACGGAAGAGGAACATGGTAAAGAAGAGCAAGAAGATTTTGGATAATAAAATGTTGGTTGTGCAGTGCCTACACATGATGAACCAGAGCGCATTAAGAATGCAAGTCCTAGCTGTCTCTCGACCATTTCAAGCGGTTGGATGAAGATCCTACGTCTCCTAACCCTTCTTCCTCGTCTCTGATTCTTCCCATACAGAACACTGCACGGGCCGTCGGCCGGACCACCGACCCCCACCACCGATGTTCCTCCGCCACCCCCACCCCCACCCCAGCCCCACCCACATCAAGTTTTCTTCGTTCGGCGAGGCCCCACAACCACCCGAGCCCCTTCGATCGCATCGGCAAACTCCGGCGAGCTCTGAAAAATTGATTGACCCAATTTTGAAATTTAGTCTACTATTATTTAACTAGTGTGGAATATAAAAGGGGAAAACCATAAGCATTACAAGTATGGTGTTGAGCGTGCCATGGCGGATCTGAAGGTGCAAACCGGACAAAGGCAACTTCGCAACCAAGACAAGATATCAGAGTAAAGCAGTGGCGATCTATTTTCTTGCTGCGATAAATAAGTTGAGCAGATACGAAAGAGTATCGCCTCTGGTGCGGCGCCGTGTATGCATCTGCTGAGAATTTGATGATGCTGCGGTAGCCATGGCTGTCGGCGGCATGGAAGCAGATCTAGGAGTGTAGACGGTGGCGGCAGGGCGCGGTGGACGAGACGGTCGTAGGAGCGGCGCCGGCAAGGTGGACGACGGTGGGGATGAAGCGAGAGGACGGGATGCAAGGATCCTGGTCCGAAGCCGTGGATGAGAGAGGTCGATCTCTTGTAATGGATGGCGGCATCGGGGTATCAGCTCCGGCATGGTGGAGGAGGACGACGGTGGATGGGGTGGCAGACGGCGGCGGACGGAGGAGGGTGGGGTGGTGTCGGTGTCAAAACCGGCGGATCTCGGGTAGGGGGTCCCGAACTGTGTGTCTGAGGCGGATGGTAACAGGAGGCAGGGGACACGATGTTTTACCCAGGTTCGGGCCCTCTTGATGGAGGTAAAACCCTATGATATGAGTAGTACAAGAGTGGATCTACCACGAGATCAGAGAGGCTAAACCCTAGAAGCTAGCCTATGGTATGATTGTATGTTGTCCTACGGACTAAAACCCTCCGGTTTATATAGACACCGGAGAGGGTTAGGGTTACACCAGGTCGGTTACAAAGGAGGAGATACACATATCCGTATTGCCTAGCTTGCCTTCCACGCCAAGTAGAGTCCCATCCGGACACGAGACGAAGTCTTCAATCTTGTATCTTCATAGTCTAACAGTCTGGCCAATGCATATAGTCTAGCTGTCCGAAGACCCCCCTAATCCAGGACTCCCTCAGTAGCCCCTGAACCAGGCTTTCAATGACGATGAGTCCACGCGCGTAGTGTTGTCTTCGGCATTGCAAGGCGGGTTCCTCCTCCGAATACACCACGGAAGAATTTGAATACAAGGATAGTGTCCTACCCTGCAAAATAAGTTCCACATGCCACCATAGAGAGAATAATATTTCCACAAATTCAATTTGCTGACTTGTTTTGGCAACACAACATTATGCCATGGCCCGGAGATTATTCGAACCGTTTCCTTAACGAGCCCCGCACATAACGCGAGGCAGTTTTTTGACACATCTTGTTAAAGCAAAGATCGTGTCCCCTTATCATGGGATAATCATCAATCTGGGCGACCGTAACCCTACCGCGTCTAGGACTCCTAGATTATAGGCAAGTCCCAAGTGGCTACGGAGAGGACGCTTGATATTCACCCTCTTTATAAAGGGACAAGGCTTTTACTTTTTTCCCTCTCGTGCTCAATCGAATCCTTCCCCCGCCTCGAGTTCTAACACCCAAAGCCCAGGTCAGGTGCTCCAGACCTTCAATTATGTTCGGATCCAGCCTTCAAGGCCGATGGATGCCCTCCTCCATTACGGAATAAGATATCAAGAAGTTGAGGGGGCCAGATACCTGACCGCCGAGGTTTCGCATCGGCTGCCCGCCCGAGGGCAGGTCGTCCATACCATGAACCCAACGAAGACGTCGTGTTCATCTCCCACTTCCTCCGAGGTCTAGGCCTCGCTTTGGATCCCTTCGCAAGGGGTTTGATGTTCTATTATGGGCTAGACTTCCATGATCTAGCCCCGGACTCCTTTCTCCACATCTTGGCATTTATTGTCGTGTGTGAGGCCTTCCTCTGCATTACCCCTCACTTCGGCCTGTCACTCAAGACCTTTGATGTGAAGCCGTAGACAATCGAGGGACAGTACACAGCGTGCGGAGGCGCATTAATAAGCAAGATTGGAGGAGCTCCGTGGCCAAGAGGTCCTTTCCAGATGTGTCCGGATTATGGCAACAGCAGTGGTTTTACATCACAGCTCCCAGAAGTGCCAAGTGGGTGGCTGCCCCCGCTTTCCGCTCGGGCCCCCCCACCATAATTGATGTTATGGATTAGCAGAGGGTTGAGTTGGGGTCCAGCCAAGGATGTGCCTATACTGCAAATCCGCATTCAAGATCTCTTCGAGGGAGATTTTAATTTGGTTATGGTAATGCAAGTCATGCTGGTTCGTCGAGTCCAGCCTTGCAAACGTCGCCCCCATCGCTTGTGGGAGTTCAACCCAGAAGGGCCGCGCCCCATTCAAAGTTTCCTCGGCCTAACGCATGAGGAGATGTACAAGTCATTCTTCGGACCTCAAACAGAGTGTCCGGATACTACCGAGGACGTGGGCCTGAGTAGCAACCGCATCGCCGACCAAGTAAGTAACCCTCTAGCTGAACACACCGTCTTTTATTTACCATGACGTCATTTCTGAGAAATCGCCCTTTGACCAGGACTGGCTAACAAAGGCGAAGATGATTCGGTGTTCGGCCTCCCTCCCTGAGGGTTTGGAAAATCCGGTACTGGAAAAGATGCTCGAGCTCGCACCTTTCCCGGAGCCCTCGAAGGAAGATAAAGGGGGGAATAATGTGGGCGAAAGCGGGCCCCCATCGCTGCCAGTTCCAACTGAGGGAATGAGCGCCTCCATAAGGGAGGATAACCAAGGAGAAGACTCTGACCTTCTCTCGCTACGGGGGAGGAAGAGGACTACCTCTGAGGATCCGGAAACCGAAGCTTCCAAACGGGAGAAGAAGTCTCCAATAGAGGGTCCTGCCTCGGGGGGTGCTCTTGCCGCACAAAGTCCGCACGGGGATCATCCCTCTAACGAGCCGTAAGTGATCAAAAATACTTTAATAGTGAAGCTATACTACCTTTCCTCTCAGGAAAATAATCGAAGCATATATCTTGCAGTTCGAATCTTAGCCCTTCTCAGCTGAGCTCGTCTTCGGGGGATCTTCTTCTGGAGATGATGGAGAGCGAAACACCTCCCCCGGACTCCCCCGCTCAAGAAGCGGGCGACCTTGAAGTGTCGTCACGGAGGGCCTCTCCGAATCCGGTGAGGCCAGAAGATAATCCTATAGTCACCCGAAGTCCCCAGCGTCCGGCTCTCGAAGAGATCAAACAAAAGAGTCCGACGCCGTCTGGTATGCGATCGGACGTTCTGAGGGAGCTGTTGGAGCAAGCGGCCATCTCAGAAGAACACCGTACGTTGATGGGTACGATGATGGAAAGAATTTCGTCCACCGAAAGCGGATTACATGAAGCCTTTATGAGTCTACTGACGGGCTTTGAGGTGAGTGAAATGGCATGCCGCACATGTTTAGGTGTGCCCTGTGTAGATAGTAGCCCCTGAGACTCTGGTTGTCGTCAAGAACGGCGGCGAACAGAGGATCGTAGTCCCAGGTAACAACCAGACTGCCTTTATGTGCAGGTGGTGGAGGCTCCAGTGGCTAGCCGGACTAATGAGTTTGCCGAACTAAAGCGGCAACTGGATGCGGCAGACGCCGACATCGAGCTTGTTAACAAGCGGCTTGACGAGTCACAGGGTAAGTAATGTTTTCTGGTGAATGTCACATAGTAAGAGCAGCATGATGCCAGTATCTTTAATATGTTGTGACTGCAGACGGAGCTGCCATCGTGGAGACCCTTCGGGCGGAACTTGCCTGAGCCAAGGAACAAGCAAGAATTAGCAATGCGGCTGCTTTGAAGGCGGTCGAAGAGTTAAGAGCCGAGAAGGCCGCGCATTGCGAAAGAAAAGAGAAGATGGCCAAGATGGCCGTAAAATTAAAAGACACTGCCGACCGTTGCCAGTTCCTTGAAGAAGAGACCCGAGTGAAGGCAGCGGACCTTGAAAAGGCCACGATGGCGACCAAAGACACCCGCTCTGCTATGAGGGCGAAGAAGGAGGAGCTGCGTGAAGTCGGGATAATGCGGCTGGGAAGCCCTTTCCGCTGCAGAGGAAGTTCGGAGATCCGCAGTATTGCCCTCTGGATCGGCTGTGGAGTTCGGCAGACGCATATATGCACTTGGCAGTGAGCGCCGTCGATGAGATCGAATACTTCCGAGATCAGACAGATCGTGAAGTGGACAAGCTGTTCTGGTCGCAATTCAACGTTCCAGAGCGTCCGCTTCCCTTGACTGATCAGCTAGCCGAATGGGCCGAATTGAATAGATTGTCCGGACTTGCCATGAGGTCCGTCGTAGATCATCTGTGGCCGGAGAAGCCAAAGCCGAACAACTATTTCAGCTTAGTGCAACAGTTCCTTGGTTTGGTGCCGTGCATCAATGCGATGAAGAGGTTGGCGTGCATAGAAGGCTCGCGGATGGCCTTTGCCCATGTCAAAGCATACTAGGCGGAGATGGATGCTACCACTGTTGCGGCGCAGGGTTCGGCCATAGGCCGAGTGGCTGCCGAGCACTATTTTGAAGAAGTTCTTGAGGGTGCTCGTTTGATAGAGGCCCAGTGCTCGAAGAATATTATGTTTGAGTGACATGTATTCCCATTGTAAACACAATGTTTTTATGAAATGTATCAAGGCTGTATTTATACTTTTGCCTGAAAGTAATATGATGCCTCCTGTGCGGCCGTTTATGTATATATATGTATATAACCTGAAAGATTGCAGTCGTCGGCTTCAACCCCCGCGCATATAATGCGGAGGTGCTCGCAAAAGACGCGTGTTCACACTTAACCCAACGTCTTGGTCTTATTAAGGAGGTGATAGGGCAGCGAACGAGGCAACCGAACTATGATGCTTTAACACTTTCACTTAGCCATAGAAGTTTGACGGTGGGGCTACTATATAGCCTCTGGTGGCTCCACACTCTCCCGAACTCGGGGTGCGTATATGCCTGGCCGGGAAACGGCCCTTCATTAAAGCGGAGGAATTCTAACATTCTGATAGGTCATCGAGTGGTTGACCAGTCTCGCGCTATATCATGACAGTCAGTTTTCGGCTTTCTCTACTGAGGTGCTCGTCCGGATGAACCAGGGCACAATCGCAGTAGTTCTCCTGGTGCTGCCTTAGCCGATAGAGCAGAAGATAAGGCACCAAAACACAGGAGCCGGGCAAACCCAACATTTGACCAAAGACATGATTCGGAGCTGATGCATATAAGGCCAAACTCGCGACGCCGAACACTCCCTAGGGTATTCGGTCTTTATGGTATAAACCAGGCCTAAATAGTGCCCTTTGTAAGAAGCCCTTTGTGTCCAAGGACGTGCATTATTCTGACGTGGCCGCATGCCAAGACGTCAGCATCCTTCTCAATTGTACTGAGAATCCGAGGGATGTGTATCAACAAGAGACAGTAAAAAAGGTTTACACAGGGTCTTAATCTAGAAAGAATCCTTGGAACAGGTCCCTGCTGCACGTCTGCACTTGTGTCTCCGTTGTGCCGTATCCTGGACGGGTGTAGCACGATGGTCATCTGTAAAAGAGAGGAACTTAGGTGAGAAGTTGTCGTGCAAAAAGGTACTTTTAAAGAAACCATGTATAATTCAAGATGAGTAAAAATTGCCACTTGTCTGCGCGCGTTGAGCCCCTTGTATTTGTAATAGGGGTGTGGCCATCAATTCGGTATGAATTACATATAGCTGCGCCGAAATCGTCTAACTGTGTCCGTGGTCTTGACGACCTATCAAATGCTTTAGTTGGTGAGGCCGTTTTTAGTGTGCGGCTGCCAAGGCAGTCGCACTCTCTTCGGCGCGCAGAGATCGCTCAATACTTCCATTCACTGTAATGATGCCACGTGGACCGGGCATCTTGAGTGTGAGGGAAGCGTAATGCGGTATTGCATTAAAGCGAGCGAAGGCTTCGCGTCCAAGTAGTGCTTGATAGCCACTTTGGAACCGAGCAATGTGGAAGGTTAAATGTTCGCTATGGAAGTTATCGGGGAAGCCGAATATAACCTCTAGTAGCAGGGAGCCCGTGCAATGCGCCCCTAGACTTGGCGTCACTCCTTTAAAGGTAGTATTGTTGTGGCAAATTTTCGTTGGGTCTATTGCCATTTTGCGGATTGTGTCCTGGTATATCAGGTTTAGACTGCTGCCACCGTCCATCAGGACTCGTGTGAAGTGGTATCCATCAATTACTGGGTCTAATACCAAGGCAGCCCATCCTGCATGCCAGATACTTGCTGAGTAATCCCGATGGTCGAAAGGGATCGATTGAGACGACCAGTGGCAGGACTCCGCGTCCGGACAGTCGATTATTTGTTTCTTTTTAGTAAGAAACCTGTTCCAAAGCTTTCGGGCTGACTCTCCGGGTTGTTTGAGTTATATGACTCAAATCGTCCGCGTCCGGAGGTCGGACATAAGTCCCTTGAAATTTTTCCTGAAAAGCGTCTTCGAGCTCTTCCCATCTTCCAATGGAGCTTTCGGGTAGGCTTTTAAGCCAGTGCCGAGCTGGCCCTTTGAGTTTGAGGGGTAAATACTTAATGGCGTGGAGATCATCTCCTCGAGCCATATGGATATGGAGGATATAGTCCTCAATCCAGACCCCAAGGTCTGTTGTTCCGTCATATGCCTCTATGTTTACGGGTTTGAATCCCTCTGGAAATTCATGGTCCAGCACCTCATCGGTGAAACATAGGGGGTGTGCGGCACCCCTGTATCTGGGTGTACCGCATTGTTGGGATGTTTGTCGTGTTGCATTGTGTGCTGGAGCACGATTGTGTGGTCCATAGTAGGATCTGGTTATGCCGTCCTTTTGATGCGAGCCCTCGCGTGGATCGCGTATTGGCTTATGTGTGGCGTTGTTTGCCGCTATATGTTGGCCGTGAGGTCGTCTATCCGGCCAGATGGCTGTTTTAACTTTTGGTTGTGGGGGATCTAAGGCCTCCTCATCGAATTCAGGTGGCAACTTCCGCTTCGGGTAGCTCTTGGTGGGGCGATTGCTGCCGTACTTCGCTGCTGTGTTGAGTACTTTACTCCATCTGATTTGGAGTGTGTCTTGCGCAACCTTGAGCCATTGCTTCTGCTTTTTTAGACTCCTCGCGGTGGCAACGAGCCTTTGATGGGCATTCTGTTGCTCCGGGTGTCTGTCCAGTGTGATGTCGTCTGGACTATTATCTTTGACAGAGTCGGGTTGTTCGGTTTGATTCTCCGTGTTGCCGTGGTCCGGCAATGGTTCACCCTGCTCTAACGCTGGGTCTGTGTGATCATTGTTTCTTCCGAGGCGGGATTTGGGGCGGCGCTTACACTGCCGCTTTGACTGCTTCTCGGGGGGACAATCCTTCGTTGTGTCCTTCCGTTCCTCGTCGTCGTTTTATTTTGGTGTGTCCACCATGTATATGTCATGTGGTGAAGTGGGCGTCCAGTGCCCTGTTGGCAGTGGTTCCTGTTCGTCTCCTGCATCGTCGTCCATACCGTCGATGTCTTCGGAGTCGGAGTCGAGCATGTCGGTTAAGTCAACGACAATGGCTACTAAATGGGTGGTGGGTGGGCGGCGAATTTCTTCGTCATCCGCATCCCAATCCTGCCGGGCATAGTTCGGCCAGGACTCTCCTGGCAAGGAGAGAGACTTTAATGAATTCAGTATATCGCCGAAGGGCGAGTGCTGAAAGATATCCGCGGAGGTAAACTCCATGATCGGCGCCCAACCGGATTCGGTTGGAACGGGCGCAGGCGGTTCGGAGTCCGTGGTTGGAGAAGTATCCGACAGTTTAACAACACGGCTCTTGCGAAGGGTAAGGTCGATATTCGGCTCGATCGCCGCTGAGGATACGGCCTCCGTGACGGAGTCTATACACCCGTACATGGATGGCGTAACTGGCTTTGAATTGAGGCTCGGAGTGGTTGCCGGTTCGATCTCCTGAATACGGTCCGATGGTAGAGCTAAATCGTACTCATCGTGACTGTGTGGCGCACAAGGCAGGGGCTCGAATCCGTCGAAGATCAAGTCTCCGCGGATATCGGCCGTGTAATTTAAGCTTCCAAACCTGACATGATGGCCAGGGGCGTAACTTCCAATCTGCTCCAGATGGCCAAGTGAGTTAGCCCGCAGTGCGAAGCCGCCGAACACAAAGATCTGTCTAGGGAGAAAAGTCTCACCCTGGATTGCATCGCTATCGATGATAGAAGGAGCCATCAAGCCTAACGGCGACGACACAGAGGAACTCTCAATGAAAGCACCAATGTCGATGTCAAAACCGGCGGATCTTGGGTAGGGGGTCCCGAACTGTGCGTCTAAGGATGATGGTAACATGAGGCAGGGGACATGATGTTTTACCCAGGTTCGGTCCCTCTTGATGGAGGTAAAACCCTACGTCCTGCTTGATTAATATTGATGATATGGGTAGTACAAGAGTGGATCTACCACGAGATCAGAGAGGCTAAACCCTAGAAGCTAGCCTATGGTATGATTGTATGTTGTCCTACGGACTAAAACCCTCCGGTTTATATAGACACCGGAGAGGGTTAGGGTTACACAAGGTCGGTTACAAAGGAGGAGATACACATATCGGTATTTCCAACTTGCCTTCCACGCCAAGTAGAGTCCCATCCGGACACGAGACGAAGTCTTCAATCTTGTATATTCATAGTCTAACAGTCCTGCCAACGGATATAGTCCGGCAGTCCGGAGACCCCCTAATCCAGGACTCCCTCATGTGGAGAGGGTGTTTTGGCGCCGACGGAGCATGAATGGGGAAAAGGGAGGTAGAGAGGAATGGGGGAACCATGTATTCAGGGCGCGCTTGTCTCAAATGCAAGGAAATTTACAAACTTGGCCCCCATTTCAAATTTCTACTACATCACAGCAACACTAGTCGGTTGGGGATAGGATGGTAATCTCGCATACACCGAATATTTGCCGACGAGAGTTTGTTTTTGCGCCCACCATGTATAAATATGAATTGGGGAGGGAGTCGATTTCGGCCGAGGAAACACTGTGTTTTGGCGCCCACCGTGTATGAATCCGGGTGAGAGGCGGTTACATCATGTTCGGGTGAAATTACAAACCTACCCCTATCGAAACCTATAGAAATCCAGCATATATGCTTTGCGTGGCAGGGATAGGCAGTAGTGATTTCCATCTCACAGATTTTGGTTTCGGGTGGTTACTGTGACTTTCCCCGCTTCGTTCAAATTTTGCAGAGTGCACGTTTACCGTGCCAATTCAATTCGAATCCCGTTTGTATTCTCTTTTTTTCGGGCGGGATCCATTTTCAATTGGAATTACATTCTATATACATCATTTTATATATATATACTTTCAAAAGCACAACAAAGAATTTTGCTCCTTTATATGTATAATATGATTTACAAATACAACGATCTCAAAATCTTAAGGTTGAATTCGAAAAAACTTAACCAAATTATGTTCTACTAAAATGTATGGATCAGTAATATCTACATATTAAATAACATAGATGTGCGTGAATTCATATGAGTATGCATGTTTGATAGATCAATTTTGGTTCGAGTATGGATTACATGTATCATCATCTCGAATTCAAATATTTAAATCCCTTTTTGTTCACTCCGTTCACGCCCATCTCTCTCGCATGCATGCTCCTTCAGGTAGCTATCACTCTCTTTTCTCCAGCTCACCCGCACACTCACTTCATGTTGCTCCTATCCTCGCAAACATGGTCTCTCGACGTCTCCCTTGAGAAGTGTCACACTCTCCCTATCATTATAAATTACACGGTTTTCATTATCTCTCATGTCTCTACTATTCTCTGGTATCACTTGGTTCCTAAGCTTTCTTTTTCACCGCCAAACACACAGTCTCCACTTGTCTTTCACTTTATCTTTCTCTCTATGGGATTCTCTCACACACCCTATATGTCTCTACATATGACTCATACCACTAAAATTACTCTCTCTATCCTCCTGTAGACACAACATTTGTTGCGGTCTCCTTTTTGTCTCCATCCTAGACTGACATTATTCATTTGTTTACCGATCAGACAACCCCGACTACCGTCTCCTCTCTCTCTCACAGACACACAGACATCTCCTACCACTAAAATGTGAATGGAAAACGAGATTTTGTTATACCCAAACAAAATAGGACTGGAGGGAGTGATTGCTCTGACACTGACACGACCTCTCATAGCGCAGGCATTGAACCGGCGCGCCGGCCAAGAGGGCCGCACTCGCTGCAGGCCCGGCTAAGCACGCCTCCTTGCCGCGCGCAACTAGCTTAAGACTGCCCCGCCTGCCTTCATTGAATCCGCATGTGTGCCGGCAACACATCCTTCCGCGAGCCGGCAGGCATTTTAGAACACAAAACATGACTACAATATTATTAATTTACGCATGATCTTGACTTGTTGTGCTCGCACTGGTAGCAGGAACTAGTAGAGGATTTTCTTTATTTATAACTCTCCTCACATTTTTTTGGCTTTGAAGTGAATCATGGTTGTGGACATTATGTATGAATGTGCAGATATATGTGAACATGAGTTTGATGTGGAAGTTGAACTTGGAATGTCGGACTTGCGTGTGAACTATACCATGTCCAATGCTTCGTCTGTTATTGTTTGGAAAGTAATGGCTGTTATTACATGACCCGAAAAAAACATTTTGTGCCACATCAGTAGATGCACGGACATCACAACAGGCATGCTAACTGGATAAACATTTGAACCTAGCTATTATGAAGGAATTTTTGTATAAACGACAGTTTTAGATAGCAGGAGACGCCTAGCCTGCTCTGCCTCTGCTAGCTTATTTCTGGCTTCTTCCATCTCTTCTTTGGCTTGGGTGAAGAGAGCATCTGATTGCTCTTTTCACTTCTTCAGGAACTCAGCTACATTCTCAAGGGCTCTTGCACGCTTTCTTTTAGCCTTTACTAATGCCACGAGGACACGAACAGCTGACGACTCCACTTGGCTTGTGTGTAATCCAGCATCATCTGGGAATTTGCACCTTGTGTCTAATCCAGCATCATTAGGGAACTGGCACCTTGTGTGTAACCCAGCCTCATTTTCGAAACATGATCTCGAGGTTGGCCATACTTCCCTCCTCGCAGGAACTGCACCCTGACATGAAGTTACTTCTTTTTTAGATCAATACTCAGAGCAACCTAGATGCATTTAGTAGAACCCAGATAAACAGAACTCGGAGAAGTGAATTCAAAAGGAATACATAAATAAAAATAGACTACAAGGTGAGAACACCCACTTCCTACATCAAGCTAAAAACGAAAGCATTAGGATGATTAAGACTCTTCTTATTACACATTGAAGAACACCATGCTTAAGAGAAACAGAAACTACAACATATACACATCGAAGAACACGAGGCTACACGAAAGTAATTGAAAGGGTGTTACTTACCAAAGCTCGTTTTACAGGTTCGGTGCAGCTCCTCTTTAACTTTCCACGCTCCTTGAAGATGTCCCGAATATCCCGTGTTTGATCTTCATTGCTCCTCTGCATGTTCGCACTCGTTGTTTTAAAATCTCAACATGGCAAGAAAAATATACTACTAGTAATACTCGCGCATCTTGTGGGCAACATTAAAGCACTCGTATGCCATGTTAGAGCATCTCCAACAAGATAAACTACTCATACAAATGCATCTTGATGCGTGCAACGCATGGGCATTTCGCTAGTTCTAAAAACCATTCCATCATTTGCCACACTACTGGTTGCAGATGAAAAACCTACCCAAGCACAGCGCGATACAGGAGCAATGCACAATTACAAGCTGATATTTTGTTGGACAATGGAGGCTATAACCAATTACTTTTACAGGAACAATAGCACCCAGGAAATTTGAAGGGTAGGTATGAACAAAATTGGAATTGCACATGTACTGCTAAGTGATTCAATACACACATTACCAATCGAGGAGGAGAACAATGGTCGCGGCGGCCTCTGTGAGTCATGCTCGGCAACGGGAGTCAGTTCATTGTCCACGATGGTGGTACTTCTGCGCTTGGCGTCGGCTTCCGGGAAGCAGATACGAGACCGTGGAAGACGATGCCGGGGAAGAGGCTCTGTGTACGACGACAACGGTGGACCGGTTCCAGTGCGGCGTACGAGGTCATCGATTAGGCAGATGCACTACGGTGCACGAGTTCGCCGATGTAAAGGGGAGGAGCACGAAGGCTGCAGTGCCGTGGAGAAGTCTATTTTGCAGTGGGGATAGAAATTGGGGAGTATTCATGTGTACTACTCTGGGTGCCGGGGTGGGGTTGGCTGGGTAGGGTGAACCTAAAGTTACGAAAACAGCCCCCTACCAAGCGTCATCCGTAGGCCTGTTTCCGAAGGCTATGATGGTAACTTCCCACTGCTCGAATCAGGGTCGCCGGAGATTTTCCCGCTGACCTCAAAATTTTGTGACACTGGACTCCCCGTGTGGCATGTTGGGTGATTCGGCTAAGCAACTAGCGAGTAGTAGTACTCCCTCCATTCCAAAATAGATGACCTAACTTTGTACTAAAGTTAGTACAAAGTTGGGTCATCTATTTTGGAACGGAGGGAGTAGTAAACTCTGCATATTAGGTTTGACCAAAGTCAAACTTCCGAAAGTTTGACCAAGTTTATAAAAAATATAAGAATTTACCATAACAAATATGTATGATGTGAAAGTACATTCAATAATGAATCTAATGGTATTTATTTGTTATTGTATATGTTAATATTTTTTGTTATAAGCTTTCTGAGAATTTACAAAACTTGACTTTGACCAATGCTAATATGCGAACTTAAATAAAAATGGAGGGAGTACACATTTGCTTTCTTAGTTTGTAGTGAACTAATCATTTGTTGAAATTGTGAAATAAATATATTAGGCTATTGACTTCGAATGTAATGGTCTATACAATTCAATAGTTACAATCATTGTCGAATCCCAAGATGTATACAAGGTCTATAGTACTTCACAACATGCTCAAACTCACATAATCCTAGTCAATTGAGAATCTAAATGCATTTCATAGTTATTACTTTGTAGGATGCAACAAGAACAACCATAACTCTACATCAGCCATTATAGAAGCAACATTTTGACATATCCCAATGTGTGAATGAAACATGTAGAGAGAGCTTTTGAAGATGGAGCAGATAGGGCGGGAAAGATTGTACGTATGTGGACGAGAGAGTAGGAGACAAACCTAACGAGACAAAGAGAGAGAGATAGAGAGAGAAAGAGAGAGGAAGAAGTTAGGTCTGTGAGAAAGATGCATACATGTAATATACATGAGATGCGTGTGCATCTGGATTCTATATTTGTGGAAGGAGAAGAGACAACATGTTTGATGAGAGAGCAGGAAAAACATGGACGAGAGGTGAAGGATCTCATGGGTTGAGGGATTGACAATTTTGTACGGGGCTGAGAGGGATTGGTAATTTTGTGCAGGAGAGAGAGAGGGTGGGGGGAGGAGTCAGTCAGCCGTCGTCACATCACCCTGCTTCCAAATGACCCCGCATTCTCTAGCGCGGTGTGGTCGCCGTCTTCGATCTGCCCGTTGCCCTCTTTGAAGATTGAGGTGTTGTGCATGTTGGGGTGCAAAGAAGCACAAGCGAGAGTGGTCGCCGTATAACCTTGGATGGGGATGAATTGTGTGCTCGGGGGAGTGTGTGTGTGTGTGTCTGTTGTGCTGCATGTGTCTCTGTGTGTGTGTGTGTTTGTTGTGCTGCATGTGTCTGTGTGTGTGTGTGTGGGTGTGTGTGTGTGTGTCAGATATTGAGAGAAAACAAACCTAAGGAGAGAAATGGGTATTCACGAAGACATTGTGCGGGCCTTGAGGTGGGCAGGGGTCGGGTGAGGGTGTCAAAATGTACGCGTTGATGCATGTGTTGCATGCGACGTGCGAGGGACGGACGAATTGAGAGAGATGGTTGTTGTGTTATGGATGCTCCTCTCTCTGTCTCTCTCTCCCTCTCTATCTCTCTCTCTCTCACACACAAGTAAACTAGAAGACCGTTCTCTCATGTATACACAACATATCGGCATCTGTCTATGTCTCACTCATGCACGATCATTTGCACATTCACACCTCTCTATGTCTGTATCACACGCACACCGTCTCCACATTTCCCTTCCGCCACAACACACATATGGACACATACACACGTTCTCTCTCATTCACACACACACAAAATCAATATTAAAAAAAACTAGGGCGCACCTAATACGTCCAAATCCAAATAAACACGAACTGGAGCTAAATTAAAATATATGGAAATATTGCAGTGTCAAGAACTTTCACAGGAAAAAAAGTTGAGTAATATTCGAGGATTGTTTTCACACACACAAAAAGGTTCGGTGGATGTCCTTCGAGCGCGACACGGTGACGCACCGTTCGATCGACCGCGCGGCCGCGGTTCACGCGCTTGCACAGGATTCCGTATCGTGGCCGTGGTACTAAGGCTGGTCACAATGGGCAAGAACATAAGCTAGTAACTAATAAAAGCGTTGCCTAAGTCTAATGTTTACGTGTACTAGTACGGTTTTCTATTAAGTTTGACCAACCTTATATATAAAACTAAAGTAAGCTCCCACACACGCACTCATCAATATGCCGCCGCCATTGTCGGTGTCAAAACCGGCGGATCTCGGGTAGGGGGTCCCGAATTGTGCGTCTAGGCCGGATGGTAACGGGAGGCAAGGGACACGAAGTTTTACCTAGTTTTGGGCCCTCTTGATGGAGGAAAAACCCTACGTCCTACTTGATTAATATTGATGATATGGGTAGTACAAGAGTAGATCTACCACGAGATCGGAGAGGCTAAACCCTAGAAGCTAGCCTATGGTATGATTGTTGTTCTGTATGTTGTCCTACGGACTAAAACCCTCCGGTTTATATAGACACCGGAGAGGGTTAGGGTTACATAGAGTCGGTTACAATGGTAGGAGATCTACATATCTGTATTGCCAAGCTTGCCTTCCACGCCAAGGAAAGTCCCTTCCGGACACGGGACGAAGTCTTCAATCTTGTATCTTCATAGTCCAGGAGTCCGGCTGAAGGTATAGTCCGGCCATCCGGACACCCCCTAATCCAGGACTCCCTCAGTAGCCCTTGAACCAGGCTTCAATGACGACGAGTCTGGCGCGCAGATTGTCTTCAGCATTGCAAGGCGGGTTCCTCCTCCAAGTACATCATAGAAGATTTTGAACACAAAGATAGTGTCCGCCTCTGCAAAATAAGTTTCCACATATTGCCATAGAGAGAATAATATTTACACAAATCTAATCTCCTGACGTATTCCGTAGTGTGACATCGCACCACGGCCAAGCCTTTATTTGAATCGTTTTATTGTCCCACCTCAGCGTGTCATGCGAGGCGGTTTCCTTGGCACGTCTTGTTAAAGCAGAGATCGTGTCCCCTTATTCTGGGATTCTCATCAAGACGGGCGTGGGTAACCCAACCGCTTCTAGGACTCCTAGATTATAGGCAAGTCCAAACGGTCACGGAGAGGACGCTTGATATTCACCCTCTTTATAAAGGGACAAGGCTTTTATTTTTTCCCTCCCGTGCTCAATCGAATCCTTCCCCCACCTCAAGCTCAAACACCCAAAGTTCAGGTCAGGTGCTCCGAACCTTCAATCATGTCCGGATCTAGCCTTGAAGGCCGATGGGTGCCTTCCTCCGTCACGGAAGAAGACATCAACAAGTTGAGGGAGGTCAGATATCTGATCGCCGAGGTTTTGCATCGGCTGGCTGCCTGAGGGCAGGCCGTCCTCTCCCTCGAACCCAACGAGAACGTTGTGTTCGTCTCCCACTTCCTCCGAGGCCTAGGCCTTGCTCTGGATCCTTTCGTCAGGGGTTTGATGTTTTATTACGGGCTAGATTTCCATGATCTAGCTCCGGACTCCTTTCTTCATATCACGACATTTATTGTCGTGTGTGAGGCCTTCCTTCGGGTTATCCCTCACTTTGGCCTGTGGCTCAAGACCTTTGAAGTAAAGCCGAAGATGATCGAGGGGCAACATGCAGCATGCGGAGGTGCCTCAATATGCAAGATGACAAGAGCTACATGACCCAAAGGTTCCATTCCAGAGGTGTCTGAATTGTGGCAACAGGAGTGGTTCTACATCATGGCTCCTAGAAGTGCCAAGTGGGCGGCCGCCCCTGTTTTCCGCTCGGGCCCTCCACCACAACTGATGTCATGGATCAGCAGAGGCCTGAGCTCGGGTCCAGCCAAGGATGTGCCTATACTGCAAATCCGCATTCGAGATCTCTTCAATGGAGATTTTAGTTTGGTTGCAGTAATACAAGTTATGCTGGTTCGTCAAGTCCAGCCTTGCAAACGCCAGCCCCATCGCTTGTGCGAGTTCAATCCCGAGGGACCGCTTGTCATTCAAAATTTCCTCGGCCTGACACACGAGGAGATGTACAAGTCATTCTTCGGACCTCAGGTAGAGTGTCCGGAAATCACCGAGGACGTGGGCCTGAGCAGTAACCGTGCCGCCGAACATGTAAGGAATCTTCCGGCCGAACATACTATCTCTCATTTGTTACGAAGTTATTTCTTAGAGTTTGCTTTTTGACCAGGACTGGCTAACAAAGGCGAAGTTGATTCGGTGTTCGACCCCCCTCCCTGAGGGTTTGGACAATCCGATATTGGAAAAGATGCTCCAGGTCACACCTTGCCCGGAGCCCTTGAAGGAAGATACTGGGGAGGATAATACGGGCGGACGCGGGCCCCCAACGCTGCCCATTCTAACCGACGGAGCGAGCGTCTCCATGAAGGAAGATGACCGGAGGAGGAAAAGGACTGCGCCCGGGGATTCGGAAGCCGAAGCTTCCAAACGGGAGAAGAAGTCTCCCACAGAGGGTCCTACCCTGGGGGTGCTTTTGCCGCACAAAGTCCGCGGCGGGATCAATTCTCCAGCGAGTCGTAAGTGACCCGAAATACTTTAATAGTACATGTATGCCATCTTTTTCTTCTGAGAAAATAACCACCGCATATATCTTTGCAGTTTGGGCCTTAGCCCCTCTCAAATGAGCTCGTCTTCGGAGGATCTTCTTCCAGAGATGATGGAGAGTGTAATGCCTCCTCCGGACTCCTCCGCTCCGGAAGCGGGCGACCCCAAAGTGTCGTCGCAGAGGGCCTCTCCGAGTCCGATGAGGCCAGAAGATAATCCCATTGACCCCCGAAGCTCCTAGTGTCCGGCTCCTGAAGAGAGCAGACAAAAGAGTCCGGCACCGTCTGGTGTGCGATCGGTTGTTCCGAGGGAGTTGGTGGGGCAAGCGGCCATCTAAGATGAACACCGTATGCTGATGAATACGGTGATGGAGGGAATCTCGTCCGCCGAAAGCGGATTGCATGAAGCTTTTATGAGTCTACTGATAGGATTTGAGGTACGTAAAATAATGTATGATAGTCCTGCACATGCTAGGTGTGCCCTATGTAGATAGTTGCCCTTGAGACTCTGGTTGTCGTCGGAAACGACGACGAACAGAGGATCATATTCCCAGGTAATAACCATGCTGCCTCTATGTGCAGGTGATGGAAGCTCCGGTGGCTAGCCGGACTAGCGATTTTACCCATTTAAAACGGCAGTTGGATGCGGCAGACTCCGACATCGAGCTTGTTAACAAAAGGCTTGATGAGGCACAGGGTAAGTGTCATTATCTGGTAAACGCCACATAGTAAGAGCAGCGTGATGCCATTATCTTTAATATGTTGTGACTGTAGATGGAGCTGCCACTGTTGAAGCCTTGCGGGCAGAACTTGCCCGAGCCAAGGAACAAGCGAGGTTTGGTAATGCGACTGCTTTGAAGGTGGCCGAAGACTTGAAAGCCGAGAAGGCCGCGCATGGCGAGAGCCGAGATAAGATGGCCAAGATGTCCATAGAATTAAAAGACGCCGCCGACCATTGCCGGGTTCTTGAAAAGGAAAACCTAGCGAAGGCATCGGACCTTGAGAAGGCCGCTGCGACGAGAAAAGACATCCGCTCTGCTATGAGGGCGAAGGAGGAGCTGCGGGAAGCCGGGGATATTGTAGCTGGGAAATCCTTTATGTTGCGGAGGAAGTTCGGAGATCCACTGTATGCCCCTCTGGATCGGCTGTGGAGTTCGGAGGATGTGTATATGGATTTGGCGGCGAGCGCTGCCGATGCGGTCAAGTACTTCCAGGGTCAGACGGACCGTGAAGTGGACCAGCTGTTTTGGACACAATTCCATTCTCCCGAGCGTCCGCTTTCATTGACTGACCAATTAGCCGAATGGGCCAAACTGAATAAGCTGTCCGAACTCGCCATGAGGTCTGTTGTGGATCAGCTATGGCCGGAAAGGCCAAAACCGAACAACAATTTCAGCTTGGTGCAGCAGTTCCTTAACGTGGTGTCGTGCATTAATGCGATGAAGAGGTCGGCATGCATAGAGGGCTCATGGATGGCCTTTGCCCGTGTTAAAGCATACTGGGTGGAGATGGATGCTACCACTGTTGCAGCGCGGGATTCGGCCATAGGCCGAATGGCTGCTGAGCACTACTTTGAAGAAGTTCTTGAGGGTGCTCATTTGATAGAGACCCAGTGCTCAAAAAATATTATGTTTGAGTGATATGTAATCTCATTGTAAGCAAAATGCTTTTATAAATTTTTATAAGGCTACTTTTATACTTTTGCCTGAAAGTAATATGATGCCTCCTGGGCGGCCGTTTATGTATACATGTGTATAACCTGAAAGAATGCAGCCATCGGCTTCAACCCCCACGCATATAATGCGGAGGTGCTCGCAAAAAACACGCATTCACACTTAACCCATCGTCTTGGTCCTATTAAGGAGGTGATAGCGGAGCGAGCGAGGCAACCAGACTATAATGCTTTAACACTTTCACTTAGCCATAGGAGTTTGACAGTGGGGCTACTAGATAGCCCCTGGTGGCTCCGCACTCTCCCGATCCCGGGGTGCGTACATGCCCGGCCGGAAAATGGCCCTTTGTTAAGGCAGAGGAATTCTAACATTCCAACAGGTCATCGAGTGGTTGACCAGTCTCACGCTATATCATGACAGTCAGTTTTTGGCTTTCTCTACTGAGGTGCTCGTCTGGATGAACCAGGGCACAATCGCAGTAGTTCTCCTGGTGCTACCTTAGCCGGTAAAGCGGAACGTAAGGCACCAAAACACAGGAGCCGGGCAAACCCAACATTTGACCAAAGACAATGATTTGGAGCTGATGCATATAGGGCCAAACTCGCGACGCCGAACACTCCCTAAGGTATTCGGTCTTTGTGGTATAAACCGGGCCTAAATAATGGCCTTTGTAAGAAGCCCCTTGTGTCCAGGTACATGCATTGTTCTTGCATGGCCACATGCCAAGACGCCAGCATCCTTCTCAATGGTGGATATGTATCAACAAGAGATAGTAAAAAAGGTTTACGCAGGGTCTTAATCTAAAAAGAATCCTTGGAGCGGGTCCCTGCTGCACGTCTGCGCCTATGTCTCCGTTGTGCCGTATCCTGGACGGGTGTAGCACGATGATCGTCTGTAAAAAGAGAGGAATTTAGGTGAAAAAGTTGTCGTGCAAAAAGATAGTTTTTAAAGAAACCATGTATAATTCAAGATGAGAAGAAATTGCAACTTTTCTGCGCGCGTTGAGCCCCTTGTATTGACAAATAGGGGTGTGACCATTTATTCGGTATAGATAGCGGCGCCGGACTTGATTAGTTGTGTCTGAGGTCTTGACGACCTATTGGATGCTTTTGCTGGTCCAGGCGCCTTTGGTGTGCGGCTGCCAAGGCAGCCGCACTCTCTTCGGCGCGCAGAGATCGCTTGATATTCCCGTTCACTGAAATGATGCCACGTGGACCGGGCACCTTCAGTGTGAGGGAGGCGTAGTTTGGTATTGCGTTGAAGCGAGCGAAAGCTTCGCGTCCGAGCAGTGCTTGATAGCCACTTTGGAACAGAGCAATGTGGAAGGTTAAATGCTCGCGATGGAAGTTATCGGGGGAGCCGAATATAACTTGTAGTAGGAGGGAGCCCGTACAACGAGCCCCTGGGCCTGGCGTTACTCCTCTAAAGGTAGTATTGCTATGGCGAATTTTTGTTGGGTCTAACCCCATCCCGCGGATTGTATCCTGATATATTAGGTTTAGATTGCTGCCACCGTCCAGTAAGACTCGTGTGAAGTGATATCCGCCAATTACTGGGTCTAATACCAGGGCAGCCCATCATGTGTGTTGGATACTTGCTGAGTAATCGTGATGGTCGAAAGTGATCGGTTCAAACGACCAGTGGCAGGACTTTGCGGTGATAGGCACTTGGGTATATTTTCCTGGGAGTTCTACGTTTGTTTTTTCCCTTGATCACGTGTAACACGTTTACTGTTTTGACTTCTGGTGGAAATTTCTTTTGTTCCCCAGTGTCTTGCTTGGGAGGCACGTCCTCGTCTTCACTTGGTGTATCCGCCCCCTTGTGTACGGCGTTGAGCTTGCCGGACTACTTGAAGACCCAACATTCTCTGTGGGTATGATTAGCAGGTTTACTAGGGGTACTATGGATCTGACATACTTGGTCCAGAATTTTGTTGAGGCTGGACAGTTCATCCCTGGTGCCTTTAGAGGGCGGCTTTTGCTGACCTGGCCGAGAGCTTTTGAATCCAGCGTTTACTGTCGTGCTCTTCGTGTTGTCTTCTTTATTCCGGCGTTTGTTATTGCTGTTGCACCATGATTTCCCGTTTCCATCTCTAACTTCAGATGTACTGGGGTCGCTGGTGCTGCATCTAGCTAGCCAGCTGTCCTCACCCATGCAAAAGCGGGTCATGAGGTTTGTTAATGCGGCCATCGTTCTTGGCTTATTTTGGCCGAGGTGTCTGGCGAGCCATTCATCATGGATGCTATGCTTAAAAGCTGCCAAGGCTTCGGCGTCCGGACAGCCGACAATTTGGTTCTTTTTAGTAAGAAACATGTTCCAAAGCTTTTGGGCTGACTCTCTGGGCTGTTGAGTTATATGAGACAAATCGTCCGCATCCGGAGGTCGGACATAAGTCCCTTGAAAATTTGCCCGAAAGGCGTCTTCGAGCTGTTCCCAACTTCCAATGGAGCTTTCGGGGAGGCCTTTAAGCGAGTGACGAGCTGGCCCTTTGAGATTGAGTGGTAAGTACTTGATGGCGTGGAGATCATCTCCTCGAGCCATATGGATACAAAGGATGTAGTCCTCAATCCAGACCCAAGGGTCTGTTGTTCCGTCGTATGCCTCTATGTTTACGGGTTTGGATCCCTCTGGAGATTCATGGTCCAGCACCTCATCGGTGAAACATAGGGGGTGTGCGGCACCCCTGTAGCTGGGTGTACCGCATTGTTCGGATGTTTGTTGTGTTGCATTGTATGTTGGGGCGCGCTTGCGTGGTGCATAGATGGATCTTGTTGCGCCGTCCTTTGGGTGCGAGCCCTCGCATGGGTCGCGTGTTGTATTGTGAGTGGCGTTGTATGCCGCTCTGTGTTGGTAGAGGGGTCGTCTATCCAACCAAGTGGCTTCTTTGATGTTTGGTTGTGGGGGGTCTGAGGCCTCCTCATTGAATTCAGGTAGCAGCTTCCGCTTTGGGTAGCTCTTGGAGGGGCGATTGTCGCCGTACCTTGCTACTGTGTTGAGTATTTTACTCCATCTGATTTGGAGTGTGTCTTGCGTAGCCTTGAGCCTTTGCTTCTGCTTTTTAAGACTCCTCGCGGTGGCAACAAGCCTTTTACGGGCATTCTGCTGCTCCGGGTGCCTGTCCGGCGTTATATCGTCCGGACTATTATCCTTGATAGAATTTGTTTGTTTGGTTTGAATATCCGTATTGCCGTTGTCCGGCAGCAGTTCGCCCTGCTCCAGCGCTGGGTCTGTGTGATCGTTATTTCTGTCAAGGCAGGATTTGGGGCGGCGCTTGCGTCGCCGCTTTGACTGCTTCTCGAGGGTACAAGCCTTCGGTGCGTCCTTCCGCTCCTCGTCCTCATCTTTTGGTGCGTCCACCATGTATACGTCATATGACGAGGTGGCTTTCCAGGGCCCAATAGGCGCTGGTTCTTCATCGTCTCCTTCATCGGCGTTAATACCGTCAATGTCTTCGGAGTCGATGTCGAGCATGTCGGTTAAATCGTCGATAGTGGCTACAAAGTGGGTGGTGGGTGGGCTTTGAATTTCTTCATCGTCCGTATCCCAACCTTGCTGACCGTAATCCGGCCAGGGCTCTCCTGATAAATAGAGAGACTTTAGTGTCTTCAGAATATCGCCGAAGGGGGAGTGCTCAAAGATGTCCGCGGCAGTAAACTCCGTGATTGGCGCCCAGTCGGATTCGATCGGCAGGGGCACGGAGGGTTCGGAGTCCGGAGAGGAGTCCGACTCCTTGGAGTCACGAGTCTCGCGGATTGCGGGGCTGGTGTTCGGCTCGATCGCCGTTGGGATCACAGCCCCCGAGGCAGCGTCCAACCACCTATCCTCGATCGGCGCAGTTGGCTCCGAATTAAGGGTCGAAGCCGATGCGGGTGCGGCCTCCAGGGCACTGTTCGGCGGCAGAGCTAGATCATGCCCGTCGTGACAGTGCGGCGCGCTGGGTAGTGGCTCGACTCCGTCGAACATCAAGTCCCCGCGGATGTCAGTCGTGTAGTTTAAACTTCCAAACCTGACCTGGCGGCCAGGGGCGTAGCTTTCGATCTGCTCCAGATGGCCAAGCAAATTAGCCCGCAGTGCAAAGCCACCGAAGACAGAGATCTGTCCGGGGAGACAAGTTTCACCCTGGACCGCATCACTATTGATGATAGTAGGAGCTATCAACCCTGACGGCGACGACACAGAGGAACTCTCAATGAAAGCACCAATGTCAGTGTCAAAACCAGCGGATCTCGGGTAGGGGTCCCAAACTGTGCGTCTAGGCCGGATGGTAACAGGAGGTAAGGGACACGAAGTTTTACCCAGGTTCGGGCCCTCTTGATGGAGGTAAAACCTTGCATCCTGCTTGATTAATATTGATGATATGGGTAGTACAAGAGTAGATCTACCACGAGATCGGAGAGGCTAAACCCTAGAAGCTAGCCTATGGTATGATTGTTGTTCTGTATGTTGTCGTACGGACTAAAACCCTCTGGTTTATATAGACACCGGAGAGAACAATAGCCTTATAAAACTCTTTAAAAGCATTTCGCCTACAATGAGATTACATATCACTCGAACATAATATTTTTTGAGCACCGGGTCTCTACCAAACAGGCACCCTCAAGAACTTCCTTGAAGTAGTGCTTAGCAGCCTTTTGACCTATGGCCGAATCCTGCGCCGCAACATTGGTAGCATCCATCTCCGCCCAGTATGCCTTGACACGGGCAAAGGCCATCCGTGTGCCCTCTATGCACGCCGACCTCTTCATCGCATTAATGCGCGGCACCACGTCCAGGAACTGCTGCACCAAGCTGAAATAGCTATACGGTTTTGACCTTTCCGGACATAGCTGATCCACAACGGACCTCATGGCGAGTCCGGACAACCTATTTAGTTCGGCCCATTCGGCTAATTGGTCAGTCAATGAAAGTGGACGCTCGGGAGTATGGAATTGTCTCCAAAATAGCTGGTCTACTCCACGGTCTGTTTGACCCTGGAAGTACTTGGCCGCATCGGCAGCGCTCGCCGCCAAATCCATATACACATCCTACAAGCTCCACAGCCGATCCAGAGGGGCATACCATGGATCTCCGAACTTCCTCCGCAACATAAATGATTTCCTAGCTACAATATCCCCAGCTTCCCGCAGCTCCTCCTTCTTTGCCCTCAAAGCAGAGCGGAGGTCTTTTTTCGTCACAGCAGCCTTCTCAAGGTCCGATGCCTTCGCCTGGTTTTCCTTTTCAAGAACCCGGCAACGGTCGGCGGCGGCATTTAATTCTACGGCCATCTTGGCCATCTTGTCTCGCTTTCGCCATGTGCGGCCTGCTCGGCTTGCAACTCTTCAGCCGCCTTCAAAGCAGCTGCATTACCCAACCTCGCTTGTTCCTTGGCTCGGGCAAGTTCTGCCCGCAAGGCTTCAACAGTGGCAGCTCCATCTGCAGTCACAACATATTAAAAATACTGGCATTATGCTGCTCTTCCTATGTGACGTTTACCAGATAAAAACACTTACCCTGTGCCTCGTCAAGCCTTTTGTTAACAAGCTCGACGTCGGCGTCTGCCGCATCCAACTGTCGTTCTAAATGGGCAAACTCGCTAGTCCGGCTAGCCACCGGAGCTTCCATCACCTGCACATAGAGGCGGTATGGTTATTACCTGGGAATTTGATCCTCTGTTCGTCGTCGTTTCCGACGACAACTAGAGTCTCAGGGGCTACTATCTACACAGGGCACACCTGGCATGTGCAGGACTATCAACATTCTTTTACGTACCTTAAAGCCTGTCAGTAGACTCATAAAAGCTTCATGCAATCCGCTTTCGGCGGACGATATTCTCTCCATCACCGTATTCATCAACACACGATGTTCATCTGAGATGGCCGCTCGCCCCACCAACTACCTCGGAACATCTGATCGCACACTAGACGGTGCCGGATTCTTTTGTCTTCTCTCTCCGGGAGCCGAGCACTGGGAGCTTCGGGGGTCAATGGGATTATCTTCTGGACTCACTGGACTCGGAGAGGCCCTCCGCGACGACACTTCAGGGTCTCCCGCTTCCGGAGCGGAGGAGTCCGGAGGAGGCGTTTCGCTCTCCATCATCTCCAGAAGAAGACCCCCCGAAGACGAGCTCATTTGAGAGGGGCTAAGGCCCGAACTGCTAAGATATATGCGGTGGTTATTTTCTCTGAAGGAAAAGATAGCATATGTGTACTGTTAAAGTATTCCGGGTCACTTACAACTCGCGGGAGAATTGATCCCCCCGCGGACTTTGTGCGGCAATAGCACCACCCAAGGTAGGACCCTCGGTGAGAGACTTCTTCTCCTGTTTGGAAGCTTCGGCTTCCGAATCCCCGGGCGCGGTCCTTTTCCTCTTCCGGTCGTCTTCTTTCATGGAGACGCCCGCTCCCTCGATTAGAATGGGCAGCGTTGGGGGCCCGTGTCCGCCCTTACTGTCCTCCGCAGTATCTTCCTTCAAGGGCTCCGGGCAAGGTGTGATCTGGAGCATCTTTTCCAGGACCGGATTTTCCAAACCCTCAGGGAGGGGGGCCGAACACCGAATCAAATTTGCCTTTGCTAGCCAGTCCTGATCAAAAAGCGAACTCTCAGAAATAACTTCGTAACAAATGAGGGACAGTATGTTCGGCTGGAAGATTCCTTACCTATTCGGCGGTGCAGATACTGCTCAGGCCCAGGTCCTCGGTGATTTCCGGACGCTCTACCTGACGTCCGAAGAATGACACGCGGTCCCTCGGGATTGAACTCCCACATGCGAAGGGGGCGGCGTTTGCAAGGTTGGACTTGGCGAACCAGCATAACTTGTGCTACCGCAACCAAACTGAAATCTCCATTGAAGAGATCTCGAATGTGGCTTTGCAGTATAGGCACGTCCTTGGCTGGACCCCAGCTCAGACCCTTGCTGATCCATGACATCAGTTGTGGTGGAGGGCCCGAGCGGAAAACAGGGGCGGCCTCCCACTTGGCGCTTCGAGGAGCCGTGATATAGAACCACTCCTGTTGCCACAATTCAGACACCTCCGAGATGGAACCTTTGGGCCACGGAGCTCCCGTCATCTTACATATTGAGGCACCTCCGCATGCTGCATGTTGCCCCTCGACTATCTTCGGCTTCACTTCAAAGGTCTTGAGCCACAAGCCAAAGTGAGGGGTAACCCGGAGGAAGGCCTCGCACACGACAATAAATGTCATGATTTGAAGAAAGGAGTCTGGAGCTAGATCATGGAAGTCTGGCCCATAATAAAACATCAAACCCCTGACGAAAGGATCCAGAGCAAGGCCTAGACCTCGGAGGAAGTGGGAAACGAACACGACATTCTCGTTGGGTTCGGGGGTAGGGACGACCTGCCCTTGGGGAGGCAGCCGATGCAAAATCTCGGCGGTCAGATATTTGGCCTCCCTCAACTTTTTGATGTCTTCTTCCATGACGGAGGAAGGAACCCATCGGCCTTGAAGGCTAGATCCGGACATGACTGAAGGTTCGGAGCACCTGACCTGAACTTCAGGCGCTTGAGCTTGAGGTGGGGGAAGGATTCGATTGAGCACGGGAGGGAAAAATAAAAGTCTGGTCCCTTTATAAAGAGGGTGAATATCAAGCATCCTCTCCGTATCCGTTTGGGCTTGCCTATAATCTAGGAATCCTAGAAGCGGTTGGGTTACCCACGCCCATATTGATGAGAATCCTGGAATAAGGGGACACAATCTCTGCTTTAACAAGACGTGCCAAGGAAACCGCCTCGCATAACGCACTGATATAGGACAGTAAAACGGTTCGAATAAAAGCTTGGCCGTGGTGTGATGTCACACTATAGAATACGTCAGCAGATTAGATTTGTGTAAATATTATTCTCTCTATGGCAATATGTGGAAACTTATTTTGCAGAGCCGGAGACTATCTTTGTGTTCGAAATCTTCTATGAAGTACTTGGAGGAGGAACCCGCCTTGCAATGTCGAAGACCATCTGCGTGCCGGACTCATCGTCATTGAAGCCTGGTTCAGGGGCTACTGAGGGAGTCCTGGATTAGGGGGTGTTCGGATGGCTGAACTATACCTTCAGCCGGACACCTGGACTATGAAGATACAAGATTGAAGACTCCGTCCCGTGTCCGGAAGGGACTTTCCTTGGCGTGGAAGGCAAGCTTGGCGATGCGGATATTTAGATCTCCTACCATTGTAACCGACTCTATGTAACCCTAACCATATCCGGTGTCTATATAAACCGGAGGGTTTTAGTCCGTAGGACAACATACACATCAACAATCATACCGTAGGCTAGCTTTTAGGGTTTAGCCTCCTCGATCTACTCTTGTATTACCCATATCATCAATATTAATCAAGCAGGATGTAGGGTTTTACCTCCATCGAGAGGGCCCGAACCTGGGTAAAACTTCGTGTCCCTTGCCTCGTGTTACCATCCAGCCTAGACGCACAGTTCGGGACCCCCTACCCGAGATCCACCGGTTTTGACACCAACAGTTAGGGTTACATAGAGTCGGTTACAATAGTAGGAGATCTACATATCCGTATCGCCAAGCTTGCCTTCCACGCCAAGGAATGTTCCTTCCGGACACAGGACGAAGTCTTCAATCTTGTATCTTCATAGTCCAGGAGTCCGACTGAAGGTATAGTCCGGCCATCCGGACACTCCCTAATCCAGGACTCCCTCAGCCGCCGTTACGCATGCCGACGCCTGCCTGCTCCGCTCTACAATTTCTCGCCCATCACCGCCGTGTCGCCGCCATCCCTGTGCCATGAAGCCGAAGGCTCGCTCACTCACATCGTCTGCAGTCCCTCCTCGCGATGCCGCCGCGCTGCCAAGCACGCGAGCAGCTGGTGGAGCCGCGTCTATGCATGCAGCGTACAAAGAGGAGGAGGAGCGCGTGCTCCAGCACGCCGGCGAGGAGGAACTAGTGTTTCATTGTCATCTCCGCCCGCGTGGAGGAGGCGTGCATGGTGGATGTCGCGGCGGAAGCAGCTCGCGCTGCGTCGAGCCCACAAACCGGGTGCAGACGTGGAATCTACCTTCGAGACCTTGAATGCCATGTGGATCCTGCAATCTAAAGGAGTAATTTGGGTCAGTCGACTCATGTGAGCCAGTTGATGCAACATGGATGGCTAGAAGGGCTTCTTCCACCTCTTTTGCCGTCTTCTTCCTTCGCTCCGTCGAACTTCTTTCACAAATCGACTGACCCAAATTATACTACTAGTACGAACGTATTAAGTATAGTAGGAACACGAAGATACGAGCAATAGTACCAACTGCAAGAAGAACAGTAGTAAGACATAGTACTAGTATTACTGTACGTACTAAAGAGTTCAAATAACGAGAAAGAACATAAACATAGGGGTTGTTTGGTTCCTAGGCACACTTTGCCACACCTTGCCACACCTAACCTTAGGCAAGTTTGACCAAGTTAGGTAGGTGTTTCGTTCCAGCCACATTTGAGACAATGAATTTTTTATGAGCAGTGAACCCCACATGTCATAGACACAAAACGTGTGGCAAGATTCCCTTAGGCAAGCCAAAGTATGGCTAACAATTTGAGCAACTCAAGTAAGGCAAGAGTGACAAATGTGCCAAAAATCATGTGGAAAAATATGGCAAAGATAGTCACAATCCAAACAACCACATAGTTCTGCTGGGGCCCCTACACAACACACCCTTGAAAATAAACTAATAAGCAACTAGTCCGCTTGACACTGCAGTAGAACCAGTATGAGTGATGGCACTGCCACCTACTTGGAGTCCGAGTCCATGTCCTCGACTTCGCCCTCGTCCCTCTTCCTCTTCCTCTTCGCCGACGCTTCTTTGCTTGAACCGGACACTGGGCTCTGCTTCTTCATCCAACCCTTGTAGATATTTAAACAAAGGTAGGCATCCATTGCTGCGTACAGGATGTGATCTTCATCTAATGTCTTCGACTCCCATGCATGATGAAACTCGTGATGAGGTTTCTTCAGTTTAGCGTACGAAGGATCAATCATGGCTGCTGCCAGGGGCAGCACTGAAGGTTGAGAGGAGGACACCAGGCTTGCCTTCTGGAGATCAAAGGGCTGGCCTACAATGAGATCTATCCGAGGTAGGACGTCACTGTCGTTTTTAAAGCCTATAGTAACGAATTTCACTCTTTTGTCCTTGAGGAAGTTTTAAAATCCTGGCACTCAACATCGGCATGGCATATGTGGTAGACCAAGCAAACGTTATGTACGCAAACCTGGATCACGGCAGGCTTCTTCCTCTCTTCGTCCTTTAGATCCTTCTCTCGTCCCAGGACTGTGGTGTACTCAACATCTAGCCCAGCGACCCACTCATCCGTTGAACTGTTGAACATGCGTAGGAAGCGAGCAAGCCATGCTTTCACCGTCTCGGATCCATGTGTGTAGATGACGATGAACTGATCGCCGGTGATGGCTCTAACCTGGTACTCAGCGGCGACCATGGAGATTTGGGAGGCCATGGATTTTGGAGGGTTAGGAGAAGTTGAACTGTTGTACCCCGCAAAGAAAAACTGGGAGCGAACTAATGTGAAAGGACGAGGCGACTGGGAGCGAACTATTGTAAGGTAGAAGACGGGGACGAGTAGGGCGTGTGAACGGCCTGGGGTTGCTGGCTTGCCCGGTGGATAAATGGCTGCAAGCCCCCAAAGAGTTCTCGAGAACTATGCAGGACCCACTAGATGTCATGTCTACTAGACCCATATCGTAGGCCTGACGGTATAGCTTCTGCCTGTTCGCACGCCATGCCGGTGCATGGATGTAACTTCACTTAATTCCGTCAAATGTCGCGCCTCCCACGACCTTCGCCTCGATCGCGCGGTCGCGCCCTTTGAGACTTCGACCGGCTATAAATGAGCAATTTTTTTTGCCTTTTTTTAGACAAGCAATTTTTTTTGCCTACTCCGCATGCATGATACTCCCTCTGGTCCTTTTTACTCCCGTCAACCGTTTGCAAAGTGTTTGACCAAATTTATACTTTTTTTGAACACCACCTTACATTAATTAACCAGCCACACCAGTACACTCATTCAATACAATATTCACCACACAGGGCGGTACGTTATTTACAAGAATACCATCTAATCTATTGTCAAAGCTATACTTAGTGATTAAGTGTGCCACCTTATTGGCCGAACGGCTAATCTTTGACAATTGAAGATTGTTGATCAACTTCGAGATGCTCAATGCTTTCATCTTCAGGTCACGCATAGCAGACCTGTCAACGCTTTGACAGGCATCAATGAAATCCCACGACCAAATTTATACTAAAAATATCAATATCTACAATACTCCCAAAACACTTAGGCGCGGTGCATTAACTTCTACCTCGTTTCTTGTTTCTTGACATATCAACCAATAGGAGATGTGGGTGTGCATGCTTTTAATGACTTGAGACTACCAAACACGACATGAAGTGGTTAGTTCATTGCATGCAATGCTATTAATTAGCAAATAAACATTAAGATCTCTCGTTTTCCCCTCCTCCTTGGTCACAGTGCACAATCTAAGATGACTTGCTCACCTAGACAGAGGGAGTACTGATTATAATCAGTACTCCCTCCTTCCATCTATCTAGGGCCTAATGCGTTTTTCAAGACCGCCTTTGACTATTGATAAAATTAATACTACATGATATGCATAATGTGAAAATTATATCCTTGAAAGCTCCTTTCACATACGAATTTGATGATGTGCTTAAGTTGCATGTCATATATTATTGCTCTATCCTTTGGTCAAAGTTAGCCTCAAAAAATGCATTAGGCCCTATATAGATGGAAGGAGGGAGTATAAGAACTACATTTTATAATGAGTGTAAAAATATTGATTTGACATTGTGAATGTTGACACATTGTGGAATAGTTTTTGAAGTCTGCAAAAGTACTCAACTAGTGCTGTCGTTCTCCACAAAAAAATGTGTTTACCAATGCATGCATGAACTCTAGTTACTCTAACACCCCTCTCTTCTTTAATTCGTTGCCACATCAACATGTTTGCTATTCCCGTGTGCATGATACCAGCTAAGATACCACTATTATGGCCAGCCTTAATCATCGCATGCAATAATTTAGTGCACCTTGAAATATGAACATGCAATAATTTAGTGCACCTTGAAATATGACTTGAGACTATACCTAGCCTGGCATGCAAGATGACTTATTATGCACCGTTCCCCATACCTGCAGGAAGCCCATTCGTCTCCAAATTTTTTCCTCTCCATGTGTGGAAACAATATGCCTGCCAAACTCTCCTTCTCCCTTCGGCGGTCCCACCACTCCACCCCGTGTGAAAAAAATATGCATGCATGACTCTCCTCCCCCCACGCTCGTCCAATCCGTTGTGACCAGCAATATTTCCACCCCTTCGCTCCCCCGTAATTTACTCCAACAAATATGCCCACGTAGCTGTTACGTAACTGCAGGTGGATTTGGTCACTGACATATGGGCCCAACAGGGGTCTGGCCCACATGTCAGTGACGCAACTGGACCGGCAGTTAAGTCAGTGCAGCTCAGTCCATATCTTACGGAGGTGTGCCATTGCTCGCTATAAATATTGTGCCTCCCACGACATCGCTATCTCCTCCCCCTCCCTCTCACCTCTCATGTCGACCACCATGGCATCGCCCCTCCCAAGCCCTAGGAGCCCCTCGCTGCACCGCGCGGACGGTCACGCGTCGCCGTTCCGTTCCTCGCCGCCACTAGTCGAGGAGGACGCGTCGGTGTTCCGCTCCTCGCCGCTACGCGATGCGTCGCCGTTCCTTTCCTCATCCCCACTAGTCGAGGAGGACGCATCAGCGTTCTGCTCCTCGCCGCAACGCGTCGAGGTGGACGCGCCAACATTCCCAATCTCGCCAGCACGCGCGCCGGAGGACGCGTCGGCTCCCCGCTACGAGGAGAACGCCGCGCCGCCCGCCGAGCCTCCCAGCCTTCAGGAGCTTTGGAAAGAAATGGATGTCGCCTTGTGGGAGGCTTTGCCTCCAGCAGAGCGTGCCAAAATAGAGGCGGAGAAGAAGGCCGAGGAAGAGAAGCGCACCGCGGAACAAGCTGTCTGGGAGGCCTATGTCGCGTCTGAGAGAGTCAGGCAATTGGCTCTTTGGCAGAAGGTTCGTGCGAGGGCCGTGAGGGTGGCGGAGATGCCCGTGCTGACGCCCTGAGTGCAGTCGGGCCCAAGCGCCTCATCTACGCTTGGCGGTACATGGACAGGGTGCACGCTTCCAGCGAGGAGGAGTACCTGTTTGTGCCGGATCACCACACTGGTGAGATCACGCTCGCCCGCCGACAAGCCGCCAATCAACACCTCGCGAGTTGCGAGGCTGAGGAAGAGGCGTTGTGCCGGCGTGCTGGGAAACGGCCGCGCACCAGGGCACTCGTGGCGCGCCGCAAGCGCTCCTGCGAGCACTGTGGCTTTTAGGAGGAGTATAATTTTTGTTTCGTAAGGCGATCTCATTAGTTTTGGGACGCAAATGATAAATCCCGAACGTTCAGGAATTTTTAGCATCCTTAATTAAGTATGTAAAACGGAAAGTTTGGAAACCTTGTGTATTCGTACGCATTTTGCAAGCACATGCATATAGCACAAACTTTACTATATAATATCGCAGGAAAAGAATTCTATGAGACCAGGTCTCACGTGAGACCCATCCTGATGGATGACACGTGGCATTCACAAATCACAAAGCATCCCCCACCCCCCACTTAAAAGCCACGTGTCATCCATCAGGACGGGTCTCACCTGCTAACCGTGAGACCTGGTCTCATATACGAGTAATTTTTTTCCCACTATCGCACTACACATCTCTCTCGATATATGCTTGCAGACTGTGCTACTCTCCATCCAGGTCAATAAGTCATCTTTGGTTGTGCGCCGTGACCAAGAAGGAGGGAAGACTTATACACCTAGACGGAGGGAGTACTAACATTACGATGCGATTTTTGTAAAAGTAGAAAAACAACACTGGTCAAGCTTGTGAAATGATTCGATGCAAAACAAATGCAAAAATGCTCGTTTGATTGTTTACTTTTAGCTTCCTTCTCTGTGGTTATTTCTCTGTCGTACTTTGTACGGAGTATCTCACTGGTTGGAAAGGCATGCAATTTCCCAAACCGCTTCCTACACCCCGTATCTCACTGGTTGCCGGCGTTGACGTTGTCGCCCATGTCATCGAGGATTAGGTTGCCAAGGTCCGGGAAGAAGTCTTCGTTCGCAACTAATCATGTGGACTAGCATAGTAGTAGGATACAGAGTAGAAACATGAATTTTACCATGATTTCGAACGGGAAGGACAAAAACACATACGGTGCAACAGGAGCTGCACCGTTGGCGTTGAGGTTGTCGCCCATGTCCAAACACCATGTAGACACGGTCTTTGAGCACGGCTTGTAGTTGTTCCACGCTCGGGCATTGAAGTTTGTAACTATTTTAGATTAGAATATACTACTCCTCCGGTGCTAGTAGTAGAGCAGAGTCCTACTCTACTCAAGCAAGTTAGGGCATAGCATTGTAGGGAGTACCAGTACTATGATCACTCAAGCAAGTTGTCTGGCATCGACATGACCGTATGCTGCTGGTATGTGTCTCATAAGGTTAGCGGCGTGCTGTAGTCATCATCACCTGTCCACTTCCCGCAGCACATATTCGCTTCTCCATGTTTGTCCGCACATAATCTCGTCTAATCTTCCATCCCCGCTAAGGCGCCTCCCCCCTCGTCTGAAACCCAAGCACTAACAATGGCAGAACCGAGCAGCGTCCGCCGAAAGAGTGGCTGGAATTCGCTCCCCATAGAGGTAATCAAGCTCATTGTTTCACATGTGGACAATCTCAGTACCATGCCGCCCGCCGCGTGCTCGTCGGGGCTGTACCATTTATTCAAAGCCCTCGGGTTGGAGCTTTTTAAGCCAACCCCTTGCTTGCTGATGCCGCCTGATCTTCAGAAATGGCATGTCACGCAGCATAACGATTGTAGGGTGGCGAGCACCAACACCCTTGACTGCGATCCGATCCCCGTCAGCCTCAACTACATTAACGATATGTACTGGGTCGGCATGAACACGTCTTGGATGGTGCTCGTCGACGGTCGCGGCAGCTGGATGCTCGTGGAGGTCTACACCTGGCGATTGATCCCCATTCCTTCGATTAACACTGCACTGCTTTGGCACCGCGGCCCAGAATACTCGGAATTTTATAGTAGCCAACATGATACCAAGTTTGATTTGCTCAAGGTTGTAATCTGCCAAGTGCCCACAAGATCTGTGAATTATAAAGACTTTAGGCTAATTGCGTTCTTCAACGGCGGTCTCGCCTATCTGACAGGTCACTGCGGTAAGTGGATAAATCTGCACGTCCATCGCAGGATCATACATCCTCCATTGTTCTCTGATGCCATTGAACACAAGGGCTTCATTTACGCTGTCGATTCCTTCTATGGCTGGACGTATTGCTGGCCTACTCCAGTCATCGCTACAAACGGCTGTTACAGTAGTATGTTACTTTCCTATGATATCATGATGGCTTGCTTATATTACTGTCAACATTTGCTGAAAAACTATTCATGCTCATAACATGTTGTTCTTAAGATTGACTAAACCAAGAGCCCTTTTTTATTTGACTTCAACTTGATATGATGTTGTAGGCCGCCTGGTGTCCCTACCCTCCCTAATCCCAGAACCTTTCAAAGAAAAGCGGCAAGGCAGTTGCAGGTGGTTCCTGGCTTGATCAGACGACGGCGAAAGATTGATGATCATTCGCACGTACCGGACGTGTTGTTTCGCGGAATACAATCACAGTCACTGCAAGGTCTTTGAGCAGGATCCCAACTTCTCTGGGCCTTCAGGAATTTTTGACTGGAGGCTCGTAAGTAGCCTTGGTACACGCTCTCTGTTTGTCGGACTGATTATCCGATTAACCAGGAGATAACCGACGGCAAGGATCATGATGGCAGTGCGGTTTCATTCATCAGGAAAAACTGTGTGTACACATCGTACCATGCATCTCTGCATGCACCATACCCTGATATGTGCCGCCACGCTCTGCAGCCCAAAGTAGGAGAGAGGGTCGCAAGTATCAGACTTCGACCTGCTGGCTGGAGTTTCCCCTGTCAGGCACCCATCTCGTTCAAGCCGTCAGCCAATCTCCACAGCTTAATAAATAGTAACGTCTAACTGAGCCAGCTAGTTAGATGCATACACTTGGTGTAGTAGGATCTTTATTTAGTTTGATGCATACACTTGTTCTTTTTTGGTAGCCCTTTTTGTAATGATGGCTGATGTTTGGTCTGGAAGAGAGAGCTGCATCTTCACTCTTCTGGCCTGCTTACTGCTTTTGTTGCACCCCCAGCCCTGGTTGTTGCTGTTGCTGTTTTCAATATACAATCAGTAGTATATTTCGTCTGTTGGTTGAATAAATGTGTTGTTAGAACGACAAACACAATGTTTTGGAAGTTGTTGCACGGTTTGATCCTTTAGTGCCCCGTACCGTACGTAGCGCATACTATTTATCGTACGGAACACATTTTTTTGAAACTTGGAACACATTTTCCACTTGTAGATAACATGCAGCCCACTAATGAAGGCCCAATAGAGAAGCCTATAATTAACTGGAAGGGAGGCCCTCACATGAATCCGGCCTAGGTACATGCTCATGGTCCCCTAAACATAAATAAGTAAATAAATAAATAAAGGTAAATGCTCATGCACCAGTTCTTTGGGAAAATAGGTAGCCTAGTATTTCTTTTTGAAGAATACCCAAGCTAGGCCTATTTGTTTTCTCCGACTGACTGGGCTGCAAATCTTTCAAGATGAGGAGGCATGCATTCCGGGCTGGCTTAAGAGTGTGGTCAATGTGTGTTAAAAGTAATATCAAAAGGGGTTGAAAATTCAAAAAAATTTATAGCAAATGGGATATAAGTTTCTTTTTTTGTTCTTGTTCTTCACTGATATCTTATACGAATTTCATTGGATTTAACATGACATAGTACTAATTTATTTTTAAATTTGTTTAATATGGCTATTAATTTTTGGATTAAGAATATTTCGTTCCCCAGCAAAAATTTGCGAATTTTCAAAATTTCCCATATATTAGTTAATTTTTTGACCCTGGTACTGATCAGAAAATGGCCAGCAATTCTAAAAATGGAAAACTTGCTGCAATAAAGTCCATATGAATTAGAAAATGAGTAAAAAATAAAAAATAATAGCAAATGGGTTGTACACGCCACAGATTTCGAGGCTGACTTGTTTACGCAAGGCTTTGTCAGTGAACACATGATTCTAGCAGCAGTTAGTGTTGGATGTCCATCCAACGACCGACGTCCTTCTTCAATCTCTGATCTTCCTGCTCCAGCCGCCTAAACTAGCGCCGGCGGGACTGCCTGCTCCCTCCTCTTGTGGCCCGCTATGATGCCGCGCAGGCTTCCCCGACCCACCCTACTCCCTCAGCTGGCCTGGCCGCACGCAATCAACTGCCTCCTTATTACGCGAAAAAAATGATTCCTCCCATTGACATCTGGGGCGCACCAGTTGGGAGGCGGATCTATGGGCCTACTAAGTTGACGCGTACGCAGGGCTTGTCAACTTAGTCAACAAACGATTCTAGCAGCAGTAACCGTTGGATTTGAATCGAACGATCCAGCTGCTTCTTCAATCGCTGCTCTTCTTGCACCACCCACCCAAACCAGCGCCGGGGAGACCGCCTGCTCCTACCTCCAGTGGCCGGTTGTGCTGCCGATGAGCCCTCATCGCCCCCTACTACTCCCACCGCTAGCCAGGTCCTGCGGCGACGGTAGCCTCACACCGCAGCCGAACCAATGAACCCTCATACTCCTCTCCGCGTGGGCATCCACTGCCGCGTCTTCCCCGGCTCCGTGTCGTCCCCTTCCTAGGCCTCGCCGTCGTCCACCGCCCTGGTGCGCTCGGCGCGGCGTGGTCAACATGGTCAACGACATTCCATCGGAAGAGTGCTGTACGTGGAGAGGCTGACAGCTGGGTCCACGGCCACAACCTAGTTTTTTTGTGATTTTCCAAGTAAGTCGCTTTGTCAGGCCTGTTGGGATGCAAATCTTTCAAGACGAGGAGAGCATTCATTCGGCTGGCAGAGAAAATGGCCCATCAGTAATGAGAAATGGGCTGTACATTTTTTAAACACATCAAACGGGAAATTAGTTTCAAATATCTTTTCTTCATTTCGAGATTTGAAATTACATTTATTTTTATGCGTGGAGAATTTGTTGGATTTTATATTGATATACATTTATTTTTAAAATCAATTTGAATGTGAGTCGAAATTTCAGGATTAAAAACAGTTCGGACTGCACCGAAATATGCAGAATTTTGTATAATTTTTTAACCGTGGCCACAATATGGGCTGTAATGCTAACAAAAAGAATATGGGCTCCAAAAAAACCTTAATAATTAGCAAATGGGCTGTAAATTATTAGAAATAATGGCAGATGGGATGTATGCTGTTTTCCACATATTTGAGGCTTTCCTGAAAAAAGGTTGACGCACAAGCAGTGACTGTTGGATGGCCATCCAACGGCCATCGTGCTTCTTCAATCTCTGCTCTTCCTGCCTCAGCCGCTCAAACAGGCGCCGGCAGGACTGCCTGCTCCCTCCTCCCCGCGGCCGGCTCTGCTGCCGCGCAGGCCTCACCGCCCCACCGTACTCCCATCGCTGGCCTAGCCATCCCTATACTCACCCACACCTGATGTTATTCGCCGGCGACGGCAGACGAACCAGTAAACCCTCGTATAGTCGTACTCCCCTCCGCGTGGGAAACAACTACCGAGTCTTCCCTGCCTCCGTGTCGTTCCCTTCCTAGGCCTCGCCGTCATCCACCGCCTTGGTGCTCTCGGCGCGGCCTAGTCAACGTGGTCAACGACCAACGTGCATCTGAAGTGGACTATACGTGGAGAGGCCGATAGCTAGGTCCACGGCCGCACGCAAGGAAATGCCTCCTTATTACGCGCAAAATAATGATTCCTGCTCTAACATCAGGGACCCACCGAAAGGGCCTCTGTATTTCATGAAAAAAACGTTACCGCCGCTGACAGCTCGGACCCACCAGCTATATCTTCGCACGCAAGGAAGTGCCTCCTTATTACGCTCAAAAAAATGAATATCCCTGCTAGCTGGGACCCACCTTGGTGGGAAGCTGACTTGTGGGCCTACTAAGTTGACGGGGACGGAGGGCTTTGTCAACTTAGTCAATATGCACGATTCTAGCTCCAGTGACCGTACGATGTCCATCCAACGGCTGTAGTGCTTCTTCAACCTCTGGTCTTCTTTCTCTAGCTGCCCAAACCAGCGCCGGTCGTGCCTCGTGCTCCTGCCTCCCGTGGCCGGTTGCGATGCGACGGAGGCCTCACCGCCCCCTACTACTCCCACCGCTGGCCAGGCCATCCCTCTACTCACCCACACCCCCTGTTATTCTGCAGCGACGGCAGCCTCACACCGCAGCGAACCAGTGAACCCTCGTACTCCTCTACGCGTGGGCATCCACTGCCGTGTCTTCCCCGGCTCCGCGTCGTCCCCTTCCTAGGCCTCGCTGTCATCCACCGCCCTGGTGCTCTCGGCGTGGCGTGGTCAAGGAACGGCTTCAATCGGACGTGACTGTACATGGAGAGGCTGACAACTGGGTCCACGCCCGCAGCAAGGAAGTGCCTCCTTATTATGTGCAAAATAATTATTCCTCCACCTGACAGCGGGACCCACCGGACGGGCCACCATATTTTGCAAAAAAAAATGTTTCCCCTTGACTGCTGGGACCCACCAGCTACATCTTCGCACGCAAGGAAGTGCGTCCGGGCAAAAAAAAACAATTCGCCCCCTGACTGCTTGGACCGACCAGCTACATCTTCGCGGGCAAGGAAGTGCCTGACAGTCGGGACCCACCTGGTCGAAGCGTACGTAGCGTTGTCATTCTGGTCGTGAACGTGTACGTACATAGCATTTACACGTAGAGGTGCACACGTGTCGTAGTAGAGGTGTGCACGTGTCGTAGTAGAGGCGTGCACGTGTCGTAGTAGAGGCACGCACGTAGCATTTACACGTACGTACAGCGGCCAGAGTGCAAGAAAGAAAATACGGCCACGTATGTGTACATACGGGCGGGGTCTCGAACGCCTACTCGCGCATACGTACGGCGAGGGCTCGTGTACATGGCTGGGTCAGAACGGAGAAACAGCGTCGTCGTCGTGTTCATGGGGAGGCAACGAAATGCGTCGTGTTCATGGGGAGGCAACGGAATGTGTCGTGTTCATGGGGAGGGCATGGACGGAACAGGTGATGGAAACGAGGCCTGGCGTACCGCAAAACGGAGGAAACGGCCTTGTGTTCGACCGGCCATGTTCGAAACGGGATCCTGATCATCGGGAGGGGTCTAGCGTACCGCAAAACGGAGGAAACGGACCTCCTACGGTCGAAACGGGGGTCCTGTTGATCGGGATGGGTGTGGCGTACCGCAAAACGGAGGAAACGGACTTGTGTTGGAGCGCTACAGTCGAACGGGGGTCCTGTTCATCGGGAGGGGTGTGGTGTACCGCAAAACGGGACTGCACGGGATACTGTTCATCTCCACCGTCGACCTCCTCCAGCCTCCACGGGCTCCTGTTCATCCAGCCTTTACAGGCTCCTGTTCATCCAGCCTCCACCGCGTGCTACTCCACCGGCTACTGTTCAACCACCCCTCCACCGTCTACTTTTCATCCAGCCCTCCACACCACGGGGTCCTGTTCAACCACCCCTCCACGGGCACCCCTCCACCGTCTACTGTTCATCCAGGCCTCCACACCACGGGGTCCTGTTCAACCACCCCTCCACCGTCTACTGTTCATCCAGGCCTCCACACCACGGGGTCCTGTTCATCCACCCCTCCATGGGCACCCCTCCACCGTCTACTGTTCATCAAGCCCTCCACCACAGCATGGGGTCCTGTTCATCCAGAGGCAACACCACCGCTCACTGTTCAGCCAACCCCCCCCCTCCCGCAACGCTCACTGTTCATCCCATCGACCGGCTTCAGTTAGCAGCAGTAGCGAAGGAATCGATCGATCGCTCGGGTTCAGTAACGCGTAGCCTACAGTGCAATCGCTCGGGTTCAGTTAGAGCCCAACGCCTCGCTCGGGTTCAGTTAGAGCCAACGCCTCACACACACGCGCGTACGTGTACGAGAGAAACACGCATCGCTCGGCCCCCGACCTCCCACCGTAACCGGAAACTCCCTGAAATTTTCCTCCCCTTGCTTCTACCATGGTTTTTTCCGTCATGGACGGCCCAAAGAATGTCATGCAGTTGCGTCTCCGGCCCGCCCAGGACGAAAAGCCCATTTTCTGTCATGATTTTTTGTCATAGAAGTAGGAGCCCACCACATCTATGATGATACCGGGTTTTGTCACAATTATCGTCACAGAAGTGTCATATGTATGATAGAAAAAAATTCGTTCGGCCCAAAATGTCACGGATGTGTCTTTTTTTTTTGTAGTGAAAAGATATAAGTGAAGCAGTAGAGCAAAATTATAAAACTCAATAGATATAAGTGAAGCACATAGAGTATTCTATCAAATTCCAAATCATGTATGGCTCTCTCAAAAGGTGTGTACAGAAAGGATGATTGTGGTAAACTAACAAGCAAAGACTCAAATCATAAAAGACGCTCCAAGAAAAACACATATCATGTGGTAAATAAAAATATAGCTCCAAGTAAAGTTACCGATAGAAGTAGACGAAAGAGGGGATGCCTTCCGGGGCATCCCCAAGCTTTGGATTTTAGGTGTCCTTAAATTATCTTGGGGTGCCATGGGCATCCCCAAGCTTAGGCTCTTGCCATTCCTTGTTCCATGATCCATCAAATCTTTACCCAAAACTTGAAAACTTCACAACACAAAACTTAAAGTAGAAAACTCATGAGCTCTGTTAGCGAAAGAAAACAAAAGACCACTTCAAGGTACTGTAATGAACTCATTCTTTATTTATATTGGTGTTAAACCTACTGTATTCCAACTTCTCTAGGGATTATAAACTATTTTACTAGCCATAGATTCATCAAAATAAGCAAACAACACACGAAAAACAGAATCTGTCAAAAACAGAACAGTCTGCAGTAATCTGTAGCTAGCGCAAGATTTGGAACCCCAAAAATTCGAAACTAAATTTATGGATGTGAGGAATTTATGTATTAATCATCTGCAAAAATAATTAAATAAATATCACTTTCCAAATAAAAAAGACAGCAGTTCTCGTGAGCGCTAAAGTTTCTGTTTTTTACAGCAAGTTCAACAAGACTTTCCCCAAGTCTTCCCAACGGTTCTACTTGGCACAAACACTACTATCTCCCTAATAATAAAGCACGGATTGAGTCTCCGGGTTCACCGTTGCAGTGTTTTTACAAAAACATCCCTGTTATTTAAAGCATTCAACCCACAGTCCCTTTCTAAGTGGATTCTTCAAGAACGTTTCGTTTTTGCACAAAACTCCCCATTGTTTAGTATATTCAACCCGTGGTTCTTTTTAAAGTGCAATTGAATAGAGACACGGCTTCCTTCCATGCTCCTCGATCTGTATAGTATGGCGCCGCCGCCGGCCCGCCGGTCTTCTTCTCCGGCCGTCAGCGCCCTCTTTTCCTTCCCCTCAATATCCGCTCCGAATCTTCTCCGGCGTCTCCCGCAGTCTCCTCAATCTCCAACCTCTTGCTCCAGTGCTGTTCTTCTCTGATTTGGATCGAGTTGGAGTCCGTCTCCAACACAAAATCATGGAGTGCCCGATCCGGATTGGACTTGCCGGCCATAAGAAGGAAGGATCCTCCACCGCTTGCCTGCCTTGCGCCTCCCGGCATTCTCGCGTCGCGGCTCGACCTAGCCCTTGCCCTGTCTCTCGCCATCGGCTACCAGGTCAGAGACCTCACCTCGGTCCTCCTTCTTAGCGCCTGGGTCGCCAGCCACGCTCAGCCCCCTCCTTGGCTTCGATCTGATGGCCCTTCCCCAACCTCCTCGACCTCGACAGATCTGGGAGGCCGCTGCTCGGTCCTTGCAGTGCTTTGAAGAAGGCCTGCCACATGTTACTTGTGAATATCCAGTTTCTATCAGAGACTATTGACTTTGGCAATCCATTCCACTTAAAAACATTATCCATGAAAGCATGAGAGACTGATTGTACTGTATAAGGGTGAGCACGTTATAGTTACGGCCGCTGTTCACCGGGGCTTCGGTCGCCGGCTTCCCTGTCATCAGTTCACCAACTTCCTTGACCTTCCGGCACTGGGCAGGCGTCAGCCCCCATACATGGTCTATCCCATCTTAAAGTTGGTTTATTCGGCAGCCGCAAATGCTACTCATTATAGGGATTTCGACAAAGCGAATTTATTTATTACTAAAGCCGAAGTCAGTAGGAGTACTATTATGAAGAAATTCAGACCTCGAGCTCGAGTAATCGGACTATTGCGAGCGGAACGAGCAGGACGAGCTTTGGATGAATCGATCTATTATCGGGCAATCTTATTGGGAATAACAAGGGCTTCCCTGAATACCCAAAGTTTCATATCTGAAGCAAGTTTTCAAGAAACTGCTCGTCGAAACAAAAAAATTCCGCGGTTGAACTACCATAATATCTAGAAATGTAGATCTTAAACTAGAAAGGCTTTTTTGGATGGAAAAACTCTGGAAGGTGTGTTGTGATGTCTGAAGTCCTCTTACTTCCACTAAGATTCAGGTTTAACCTCTGTATAATCTCAACTCAAGCAAGTTTTGCGCAGCAATTGAGGAGGCTTTCCTAGCCCAGCTTGTTTTTCTGAACTCCAAATAGGTGGGTTTTTCTCTCTCTCTTCAGTAGTTTGTGGATGAGCTTCCATGTATAGGCTTTGCTGACTACAGTTTTTTTAAGGATTAGAAAATACAGAGTATTCATGTCCTGATTGTACACAAGAGAATAATGATAGTTGAACCACGAAGGGGCATATGTGCTAGAGCGGCGGAAGCTTGTGAAGCCATGGTCTGTGATCTGCAGATATATAGTAGGAACAAGTGCGATTTGGATTTCCTTTTTGTTTGTCTTATGTGTCGCTTTGAGATGATGAGGCCGAGATGTGGCCTCGCTGCTGTGCGTCAGAACCATGGCTCGAATGTGTGTTCCAGCCTCTATCAGACCTGGCCTCTAAGCATATACTTCCAAGCTACGGTGGTGCACATGCTAGGCTACTCATTTGGTGCAGCCACCCCCCTTCCAACAAAGCAAGTTTTTTCGTTCAGATTTTAGACCTCTTGAGTTCCAGTTTAGTTCAAGAAAGGAAAGCTTTCTCTTCATGGTTTGCTCCTTATGATTCAAGAAGGAAGACCACTAGACACTTTTCTATAATTAGGTGATGTAGTGAACCTTCATCTTGCAGTCAAATTGCTTACATATACCGCCTCTTCATTTGCACCGTCGGAAATTGTACATGGGCTGATTCAGACTTTGAGGGTTCAGAAAACAGCTTGAAGAGCCAATCGGTATGAAGGGGTTGCTCCTTTGTACCAGATCTTAAATAGAAGGGGACATGGTTCAGATTTGTGACTATTGTGTGCTCTTGGACAACCGAGGTACATGTTAGTTTTCTTTAACTACAGAAGCTAAATTCTTGTGAATGAGGATATCAGGTGTACACATTACTTTTATTTTGAATCATATTCTCAATGCACTATCTATCTATCCAAGTATTCAAGGGACTTAATGGTGGCGGAATACATGCGTTTGCTCGTGCCCTTGTGCCCCTTGTTGCTCGACCTTTTTTGGGGTTCTAGCATGACTCTGTGGTCAGTCTTACTAAGATTGTTGGTCCTGTTCTAACTTATGATAATGTTGATCGGCAGGGAGTGGGGGTTAGAAGAGGGACGTTGGTGGTGTTCGAGATGTATCGGTGGTCACCTGTTGGCAGGGCCCTCATGGAGACACTGGACAAGATGGTGCTCAGTGGTGTGCTCAGCCCCAAGCTCGCCTTAAGCGTCCTCCTGCAGTCCGGTAAGGTCCATTCAACATTTCCTCATTTGTGAATCAATCAACAAGCCTATAAAATAATAAATTGCATGCAGTTGGGTGTTTTTATCTTGATCTTTTTGTTTCTTTTAGTCCATGAGAGGTTTGAGCACCAGGTTAAGAGCAAGGCATTCTTCAAGTAATTCATCTCATCCAGTAGGTTGATAGGTTTTTTGGTAAGTCATCTCATCCAGTAGCTTGATAGTAGGGCTGGTTTCTATTGGTGCATTACTTCGTAAAGAAAATAAATCACATCGCCTTTACCCAATGATTTTTGTCCAGAACCAATCATATTATTTCTTTTCTACGAGTACTATATATGTTGATTATTCAGAGGTCTCATCTTCTTGAGACTTGCAAAGGTAAGACGTACGAAGAATGAGAGATGGTGCAAGTTTCTTAAGTTTATCATCCCATTCAAGCATCACAAAATGCAAGTAGTACTATTCAAAGGGGTGAAGAAATAACATGCTAATCATTTTTAGAGGGTAGACTAGCTACCATTTTTTTAAATGGAGTGTGGCATTGACCTCTGAGTCTGGAGAAATTGTACTAAAAGTGTTTGATATTAACAAGTGACAACTAGCCAGACTGGTTACATGTGATGCGCTCCCTAGAGTCGCAACAGAGGCGATAAACTCTTAGGTATTTTTGGTAAAATAAATTTGTTCTTCTGTACATTTTGTTGTACGAGCTAAAACATGGAAGTTTAGACAAACAACACACTTCAGCCTCTGTTTATAATTGGATTAAAGATGCACATCTTCCTTTTATTGCGTTGTGCTCAGAGCATAGAATTTCATTCTGTTAATTCATTGATCGTGGCAGGATTTAAACTTCTACAGGAAATTAGTAGTGATTGTTTGTACTGCATTTCAAAGTTAGAACTAAAGGAGACACGGGTGTGACAATTACACCATTTGAAGGTCTATCTTTTGCACAATCTAAATTTATTATTGTGTTGGCGAGCTATGAAAGAACGGTGGTGCTGCAGCACTGAGGTATGTATATTACTTGCAATGACATGCATTTGATGGCCACCTTTACAGAAGCTCCTCTCTGGAAACAAGGAGCAAATGACTATTATTTGAAATCTGTTGTGCATTATTATTTTTTGGTTATGTTCCAAAATCCTAGATGCATAGCAAAGCACATTAGTGGATATATGAATCATTTTTGTCTACTGATTCTTGTTCAATTACTTTTATGAAAGGCAAGGGTATGCACTTTTCACTATCAATCTTGGAGTAAGACGCCTGCATGTGAGGAGTAGTTGATGAAAGCTATTGGTTACCACACCTCTTATTAGTGCCAAGTTGTAGCATCGGAATTGCTGTGGTGTTCTTTCATAGTCTTTCTTAGCTTTATTTATTTTCCATTGATTGCTGACCTATATAGTGTTGTAATTTCCCATAACTGCAAACTATCGGGCTAACATATTGGCATCTGCCAGTATTGCCCTTGATATGGAAAGACTGAAAATGCTGAAGAACTGCCTGGCAAGCATATTGGCAGTAGACTTTCGGTGAGACTTCAGTTTCCATCATCAAAGTGCTCGTAAGTTTAGTTAAGTAGAAAATGATTTATTAAAGGACTCATAAAGCTTATTTGGAATTGGATGAGGTTACTTTATGGAACAACAACGTGTGATATGCTAAGTAATAAACGGTTACATAAGTTCGTTCAGGAGTTCACCATCAATTTGCTATGGTTATCATATGTCATGGACTACTAATGATATAAATCTACAGATTGACCTCTTATTATACCCTGAGTGCCATCAATTTCAAGAGAATAATGAGGCATGCTACCTGCTTTATACTTCCTTGCATAACTATATATGTAGCTGGACTTTATCATTTGTCACACTGATTTATACATTGTAATTATGTAGCCACCCATTGCGTCAAAACGAGCCTGCCTTGGTCCAGGGAGATAGAGAAGGTGGCTCGTTCGCAAGTTCAAGCTGGCCATGAGCGACGCTCTTAGTCGCTCCCAGCAACGCACTGCGTGTTGGCTGGGATCTTACCCAGATAGTATCTCCAGTACTGTAATGGCAGATTATACTCCTGATTAGTTGAGTGATACAATTTCTTTCCAATTTTTTTTGTTTTAGCCCATGGTTATTTGGTTAAAGATTGTTATGTTTTTTGTTCTCCCGTTGCAACGCACATGCATTTGTACTAGTTAAACACAAAAAACACAACCAAAACAGAGGCTAAATAATTTATTTATTACTAAACAGGAGCAAAAAGCAAGAAATAAAAATAAAATTGGGTTGCCTCCCAACAAGCGCTATCGTTTCACGCCCCTAGCTAAGCATAATAAGCAAGAATAGATCTAGGTATTGCCATCTTTGGTAGGCAATCCATAAGTGGCTCTCGTGATAGATTCATATGGTAATTTTATTTTCTTTCTAGGGAAGTGTTTCATGCCCCTTTTTAATGGAAACTGAAATCTAATATTCCCTTCCTTCATATCAATAATTGCACAAACCGTTCTAAGGAAAGGTCTACCGATAATAATAGGGCAAGAAGGATTGCAATCTATATCAAGAACCATAAATTTACGGGCACATAATTCCTATTTGCAACAATAAGAACATCATTAATTCTTCCCATAGGTTCCTTAATAGTGGAATCCGCAAGATGCAAGTTTAGAGAGCAATCATCAAAATCACGGAAATCTAGCAAATCACACAAAGTTTTGGGAATAGTAGAGACACTAGCACCCAAATCACACAAAGCATAAAACTTATGATCTTTAATTTTAATTTTAATAGTAGGTTCCCACTCATCATAAAGTTTTCTAGGGATATAAACTTCCAATTCAAGTTTTTCTTCCTAAGATTGCATCAAGGCATCAACGATATGTTTAGTAAACGCTTTATTTTGACTATAAGCATGAGGAGATTTTAGTGCGGATTGCAACAAGGAAGTACAATCAATCAAAGAGCAATTATCATAATTAAATTCCTTAAAATCCAAAATATTAGGTTCATTAGCATCAAGAGTTTTGATCTCTTCAATCCCACTTTTATCAAATTTAGCATCAAGATCTAAAAACTCCGAATTTTTGGAACGCCTTCTAGGTAAAGGTGGATCATATTCAGTCCCATCATTATCAAGATTCATATTGCAAAACAAAGATTTAATAGGGGACACATCAATAACTTTTAGATCTTCATCATTATTTTCATAGGAATCCGGTTTAGCGGCCATCTTATTGACTAAGGTAGCTTGCATATCCGAGATTTCAGCAGTTAATTTTTCAAGACGAGCAATTTGGGATCTTATACCATCAAATTCTTTAGACATATTATCGAGCTCTTTATCCATATGATTCATGAAACTTTTTTGTTCCTTAAGCTCATTTCTAAAGAAATTATTATGCTCAAATTGCAAAACCATAAACTTCCTGACATTGTTTTCGATCTCCTCTAACCTTTTAAGGTGAAGATCACAAAAACTAGGTAGAGCCATTGTGACAAACAAGCAAACTAACACGCAAGCAAACGGGCAAAAGAGGCAAATAGAGAGAGAGAGAGAGAGAGAGAGGGTAGAGAGAGAGGGCGGATAAAATGGCAAGGGTGAAGTGGGGGAGAGGAAAATGAGAGGAAAATGGCAAATAATGTAATGCGGGAGATAGGGATTGTGATGGGTACTTGGTATGTTGTCGTTTGCGCAGACTCCCCGGCAACGGCGCCAGAAATTCTTCTTGCTACCTCTTGAGCACTGCGTTGGATTTCCCCGAAGAGGAGAGGATGATGCAGCAAAGTAGCGTAAGTATTTCCCTCAGTTTTTGAGAACCAAGGTATCAATCCAGTAGGGGGCCACGCACAAGTCCCTCGCACCTACACAAAAACAATAGCTCAACGCAACCAACGCGCTTAGGGGTTGTCAGTCCCTTCACGGTCACTTACGAAAGTGAGATCTGATAGAGATGATAAATAATATTTTTTGTATTTTTGGTATAGAGATGCAAAGTAAAAAGTAAAAGAAAAATAAAAGCAAAGCAATAATAAAGTGATGGAGATAGATATGATGAGAAAGAGACCCGGGGGCCATAGGTTTCACTAGTGGCTTCTCTCAAGAGCATAAGTATTCTACGGTGGGTGAACAAATTACTGTTGAGCAATTGACAGAATTGAGCATAGTTATGATAATATCTAGGTATGATCATGTATATAGGCATCACGTTCGAGACAAGTAGACTGAAACAATTCTGCATCTACTACTATTACTCCACTCATCGACCGCTATCCAGCATGCATCTATAGTATTAAGTGAAAAATAGAGTAATGCCTTGAGAAAGATGACATGATGTAGAGGGATAGTTTCATGCAATATGATAAAAACCCCATCTTGTTATCCTCGATGGCAATGATACAATACGTGCCTTGCTGCCCCTTCTGTCACTGGGAAAGAACACCGCAAGATCGAACCCAAAGCTCAGTACTTATCCCATGGCAAGAAAAACCAATCTAGTAGGCCAAACCAAAATGATAATTCGAAGAGACTTGCAAAGATAACCAATCATACATAAAAGAATTCGGAGAAGATCCAAATATTATTCATAGATAGACTACATCATAAACCCACAATTCATCGGTCTCAACAAACACACTGCAAAAAGAAGATTACATCGAATGGATCTCCACAAGAGAGGGGGAGAACATTGTATTGAGATCCAAAAAGAGAGAAGAAGCCATCTAGCTACTAGCTATGGACCCATAGGTCTGAAGTAAACTACTCACACTTCATCGGAGAGGCTTGGATGATGATGTAGAAGCCCTTCATGATCGATGCCTCCTCCGGCGGAGCTCCGGAACAGGCCCCAAGATGGGATCTCGTGGATACGTAAAGTTGCGACGGTGGAATTAGGTTTTTGGCTCCTGTTCTGATTGTTTGGGGGTACGTGGATATATATAGGAGGAAGAAGTACGTCGGTGGAGCTTCAAGGGGCCCACGAGGCAGGGCGCGCGCCCTAGGGGGGCACCCTCCACCCTCGTGACCACCTCATGGCTTTCTTGACGGAGGGTCCAAGTCTCCTGGGTCTTACGTGATGAGAAAATCACGGTCCCGAAGGTTTTATTCCGTTTGGACTCTGTTTGATATTCCTTTTCTTCGAAACCCTAAAACAGGCAAAAAAACAACAATTCTGGGTTGGGCTTCCGGTTAATAGGTTAGTCCCAAAAAAATATAAAAGTGGAAAATAAAGCCCAATATAGTCCAAAACCGTAGATAACATAGCATGGAGCAATCAAAAATTATAGATACATTGGAGACGTATCACAAGGTCTCCCTCCTAGAAAGATCTTGGCTTGACCTTCCAGTTGTAGTAGTGGCATAGACTCTGCTGGTAGATGGCAGACCGGCTGAGTGCTAACAGCCAGCCCTCCTCCAATAGATCGACGCCATATTCTCACGCTTCTTTTGCTTCCGCCTCGGTGTACATGGTGACGCAAGGTGAGTTGACTCAATGTCCGTCAGGATGACGGCCTCGGCAACGTAGGCGAGGAAGAATGGAGTGAAGCCGATTGACTAGTTCGGAGTGGTGTGGAGGCTCCAGAGGACGACCGACATCTCATCAATCCAGTAGTCGGCCGACCGCTCCAGGGGCTCGACCAGTCGGGGCTTGATGCCGGAAAGGAATAGGCCATTTGCTCGCTCAACTTGGCCGTTTGACTGCGGAAGGGCAACGGACGCTAGGTCCAATCAGATGCCCTCCGTCGCACAGAAACGGGCGAGGGCTCCTTTGGCAAAATTTGTGCCATTATCCGTGATGATGTTGTGTGGTACTCCATACCGAGTGGTGATATTTGCAATGAAGGTCACGGCAGTCGGACCATTAAACTTCTTGATTGGCTTTGCTTCTATCCACGACGACAAGCAGATGGGTCATGCCGCCGCATGCTATCTTGAATGGTCCCACCATATCCAAGCCCCAGACGGCAAAAGGCCATGTTAAGGGGATGGTCTTGAGTGCAAAAGCCGGTAGATGTTGCTTCGAGCTGAACTTCTGACACCCTTTGCAATGCTTGACTAGATCCTTGGCATCTTCCAAGGAAGTCGGCCAGAAGAATCCATGGTGGAAAGCTTTGGCCACAAGTGACCTCGAAGCCGCGTGGTGGCCGCACTCGCCTTGGTGGATGTCTTTGAGGATTGCTTGGACTTTCTCCGGCTCCAGCAGCGCTGGTACACACTAGTGACACTGCGCCTCACAAGTTCTGTGTTGATAATGGTGTATGCTGCTGCCCGACGTTGCACTTGTCGGGCTGAGATCTCATCTGTCGGTAGCTCTTTGTTTATAAGGAAGTTGAGGATGGGTTGTGCCCATGAAGGTGCTGCTATTTCTTTGACTGCTAGAACTGCAACTTGCACGAGGGTGGTTGGGCTGGGAGGCGGCGGGTTGGAGTCAGCTGCGGCCTGCTGTGTCGATGAAGTCCCCCGGCCAACTGTCGCAGCCCCCGGGGCCGGGTCCTGAAATCCCCGGGCCGGGTGCGACTGCTGCAGTCCCCGAGCTACTTGGTGAGGTCGTTGGGCCAACTGTTGTAGTCCCCGGGCCGGGTTGTGAAGTTTCAGGGCCAGGTGCGACTGTCACAGTATACGCTCCAACTGCCGAGGTCCGCGAGCCGGCTATCACAGCCCTAGAGTCGGATTCGTTGGCCTCGGGAAGAGCCGGCACAAAGATGGACTCCGACTCTAGAGAGGGCTTGATCGACGGCTTGAGGAGGTGCTGATGGGAGACACCAGCTGGTATTGATTGCCGGGTGGAGCCGATTCATGCCAAGACATCTGCTTGCTCATTGTCGGCTCTTGTCACATGAAGGAACTCGCACCCCTCAAAGTATCCACTGAGTTGCTGGATGAAAAAACGGTTGCTTGTCATATTTGCCTCCTCCAGAAGACTGCTGGACCAACAAGTTGGAGTCGCTGTAGCACAAGATCCGGCGGATGCCGATTTCTTTGGCCAACCGAAGGCCGTGTATTAATCCTTCATATTCAGCCACATTGTTGGAGGCGGCAAAGTGGATTTGCAGTGTGTACTTGAGCTTGTCGCCTTTGGGAAAGGTGAGGACGATGCCGGCTCCCAAACCAGTGCGCATCTTTGAACCATCAAAATGCATCCGCCAATGGGTGGAGTCCGGCGCTGGCCCATTTGTTCACTCGGCCAGAAGCATCTCTATTGTCAATGATCTCAGCGAGTGGGGCGGTGCAGACAACAGTGACTGGGTGCTCTTGAAAGTATGGCTTCAGCTTCTTGGCGGCGAAATGCATGCCGTAGCACATCTTCTGATAGTGGGGGTAGTTTTTCTTGGAAGCGGACAACACTTCACTCAGGTAATACACCGGCCTCTGGACTGGTAATGAGTTGCCGTCTTCCTTGCGCTCCACAACTATGACTGTGCTGACCACCCAGCTGGTGGCGGCGTTGTAAAGGTACATGGGCTCTTTAGCAGTTGGAGCCGCCAGGACAAGCAGTGTGGTCAACATGTTCTTCAGCTAGAGAAAAGTGTCATACGCCTTTCGAGTGGTCTTCTTCATGAGCAGGTACAGGGGAAGAGCCTTCTCTCCCAGCCGACTAATGAACCGGCTGATGGATGCCAAGCAGCCGGTGAATTTCTGGACATCTCGCAGTCGGGTGGGCTTCTCCATCCTCTCGATGGCTTTGATCTTCACAGGGTTGCACTCTATGCCATGTTCTGAGACCAGGAAGCCAAGGAGATGGCCGGCTGGTACTCTGAACACACATTTTTCTGGGTTGAGCTTGATTTGAAATCGGCGCAAATTTTCAAAGGTTTCCTTAAGGTCTTCGAGGAGTGTGTTGCACTTCTCCGTCTTCACCACAATATCATCTACGTAGACGTGGGCATTTCTGCCGAGTTGCTTGATGAGGCACTTTTGCATGCAACACTGAAAAGTGGCACCAGCATTTCTTAGGCTGAATGTCATAGTCAGGTAGCAGAAGGCTCCAAATGGTGTGATGAATGCGGTCTTCAGATGGTCTGCCGGGTTCAATTTGATCTGGTGATATCCTGAGTAGGCATCCAAAAAACTCAACAGCTCGCATCCGGCTGTGGAGTCTATCACTTGGTCTATCTGTGGCAGAGCAAACAGATCTTTTGGGCATGCCTTGTTGAGGCTGGTGTAATCAATGCACATGCGCCACTTGTTATTCTTCTTCAGCACAGGGACTCGGTTTGCAAGCCACTCTGGGAGGAAAACTTCCATGATGAAGCCGGTTGCCAACAGACGGGCAATCTCTTCTCCAATGATCCTTCTCTTCTCCTCCGATAGTCGGCGGAGGGGTTGCTTGACTGGCTTGGCATCTTCTCTAACATGTAGCTTGTGCTCGGTGAAATCCGTCGGGACACCCGGCATATCTTTGGGAGACCATGCAAAGATGTCTCAATTCTCATGGAGGAAATCGACGAGCTCACTTTCCTATTTGCTGTCAAGGCTTGCGCCTATGATAGCGTACCTCTCTGGGTGCTCTGGGTCCAATGGTATCTTCTTTGTCTCCTTGGCCGGCTTGAAGGATCCTTTGGCTTCCGACTCATTGGGATCGTGGGGGATGTCCGGCTGCTTGCCGGCCATTGCCACAACCTGGTCAAGGAGCCGCATCTCGGTAGCAATCACAAGGGACTCGGCCAGCCAGCTGCTGGCGGCCACGCAGTCGGATGACTTCGGATAATCTCCGGAGATGGTGATGACTTCTTTGGCACTCGGCATCTTCATCTTGAGTTAAGCATAATGTGGCACCGCCATGAGATTTGGCCAAACCAGGTCAGCCAAGCAGTGCGTGGTACGGGCTTTCCAAGTCGACCACCTCAAACTAGATGGGCTCTCAGTGGAAATGGTCTTTGTCCCCAAAAAGGACATCTATCTGGATCTTGCCGATTGGTGAGTGAGAAAGGCCAGGAACTATGCCATGGAAGACAGTCCGACTGGGAAGGAGGTGCTTAGGTCTGATCTTCAAGTTCTCCATGGTGTCACAGTATAGGATGTTGATGCCACTGCCGCCATCTATCAGGATTCGTGAGAAACGAGCGGCTCGCCTCTCCGTGGCAAAGGTGGACTCCATCACCAAAGCGTAAGAACCCGGAGAAGGCATCACTTCCGGGTGATCAGCCCAGCTCCAATTGATCGGCCTCTCTAACTAGTGCATGAACTCTGGAGCTTCAATGGCCACGGCATTCACCTCACGAGACTATCGGCGCCGGCTGCGACTGTCATCGGCCACACTGGTGAAAACAACATATGCTCCATGTTCTTCAGGGAATTGATCTTGAACGGTGTTGACTGCTGGATGGGCTGCCAGCTGCTGAGGAGGCACAGGCGGCTGGCTAGCAGGCGGCAGTGGTTGTAGCCCTTCGCCCTTGGAGATTTCTGTGAGCCAATGAGACATCCGGGAGGTGTGGTTGGATGGCTTCGCGCCGCTATGGAACTTGCAGGGAGCATCAAGAGCCTGCTCGTAGGAGAAAGCGGGTAACCAGTTGGGCTTGCCGCGCTTCTGGCGCTTGGGAAGAGGCTGCCCTTCCGGCTGCCGGTCTTCAACTGCTGCCACCTGCCGGCTGGGGGATACCTGCATCGGGGCTTTTCGCTTGTTGGCGCTTTCCTGTTGGCGCCGACTGGTATCGCCAACCAGGGTCCGAGGGGCCTGAGGAGCCACCTTACCAGATGCATCAACCTGAATCTCCGTCTTCATGGAGGAATCGGCTGTGGCGTACTTGTCCGCTATGATTAGCAGCTCGTCGAGGGTCGCCGGCTCATTGTAGAGGAGACAGTGTTTGAGCAAAGTGCCTTCTCTGCACCAAACCGTGAAGTACTCGATGGCCTGCACCTCGTGCATGCCCTCCCAAGAGTTGCGCAGCTCGGCCCAATGCGTGAGGTAGTTGCGAGTCGATTCGTTGGGGCCTTAGACGAACAAGGAGAGCTGGTGAAGCTTGGGTGGCTGCTTGTACATGCTTTTGAAGTTGCCAACGAAGGCCTCAGTGAAATCTACCCAGCTGTTGATGCTGCGGGCTTCAGGCTATTCTACCATGTCCTGGCGGTGCCTTGGAGCATGAGTAGAATGTACTTCACGGCAACGCGCTTGTTGCTATTTGCAATGCTGGCGACTGTGGAGTAGTCGACCATCCAGTCCTCCGGCTTCACGGATCCGGTGTACTTGGGCGTATCTCTTGGGAGCGTGAACCCCTTGGGGAAGGTGTGGGTGTCAAAACCGGCGGATCTCGGTTAGGGGGTCCCGAACTGTGTGTCTAGGCTGGATTGTAACAGGAGGCAAGGGGCACAAAGTTTTACCCAGGTTCGGGCGCTCTCGATGCAGGTAAAACCCTACGTCATGCTTGATTAGTATTGATGATATGGGTAGTACAAGAGTAGATCGAGGAGGCTAAACCGTAGAAGCTAGCCTATCGTATGATTGTTGATGTGTATGTTGTCCTACGGACTAAAACCCTCCGGTTTATATAGACACAGGATAGGGTTAGGGTTACATAGAGTCGGTTACAATGGTAGGAGATCTAAATATCCGCATCGCCAAGCTTGCCTTCCACGCCAAGGAAAGTCCCTTCCGGACACGGGACGGAGTCTTCAATCTTGTATCTTCATAGTCCACGAATCCGGCTGAAGGTATAGTTCGGCCATCCGGACACCCCCTAATCCAGGACTCCCTCAGTAGCCCCTGAACCAGGCTTCAATGACGACAAGTCTAGCGCACAGATTGTCTTCGGCATTGCAAGGCGGGTTCCTCCTCCAAGTACTTCATAGAAGATTTCGAACACAAAGATAGTGTCCGGATCTGCAAAATAAGTTTCCACATATTGCCATAGAGAGAATAATATTTACACAAATCTAATCTGCTGACGTATTCTGTAGTGTGACATCACACCACGGCCAAGCTTTTATTTGAACCGTTTTACTGTCCTATCTCAGCGCGTTATGCGAGGCGGTTTCCTTGGCACGTCTTGTTAAAGCAGAGATCGTGTCCCCTTATTCCGGGATTCTCATCAATACGGGCGTGGGTAACCCAACCGCTTCGAGGATTCCTAGATTATAGGCAAGCCCAAACGGATACGGAGAGGACGCTTGATATTCACCCTCTTTATAAAGGGACCAAGCTTTTATTTTTCCCTCCCATGCTCAATCGAATCCTTCCCCCACCTCAAGCTCAAGCGCCCGAAGTTCAGGTCAGGTGCTCCGAACCTTCGGTCATGTCCGGATCTAGCCTTCAAGGCCGAAGGGTGCCTTCCTCCGTCACGGAAGAAGACATGAAAAAGTTGAGGGAGGCCAAATATCTGACCGCCGAGATTTTGCATCGGCTGCCTCCCCGAGGGCAGGTCGTCCCTACCCCGGAACCCAACGAGAACGTCGAGTTCGTTTCCCACTTCCTCTAAGGTCTAGGCCTTGCTCTGGATCCTTTCGTCAGGGGTTTGATGTTTTATTACGGGCTAGACTTCCATCATCTAGCTCCGGACTCCTTTCTTCAAATCACGACATTTATTGTCGTGTGCGAGGCCTTCCTCCGGGTTACCCCTCACTTTGGCTTGTGGCTCAAGACCTTTGAAGTGAAGCCGAAGATGGTCGAGGGGCAACATGCAGCGTGCGGATGTGCCTCAATATGCAAGATGACGGGAGCTCCGTGGCCCAAAGGTTCCATCCTGGAGGTGTCTGCATTGTGGCAACAGGAGTGGTTCTATATCACGGCTCCTTGAAGCGCCAAGTGGGCGGTCGCCCCTGTTTTTTGCTCGGGCCCTCCACCACAACTGATGTCATGGATCAGCAGGGGTCTGAGCTGGGGTCCAGCCAAGGACGTGCATATACTGCAAAGCCGCATTCGAGATCTCTTCAATGGAGATTTCAGTTTGGTTGCGGTAGCACAAGTTATGCTGGTTCGCCAAGTCCAACCTTGCAAACGCCGCCCCCTTCGCATGTGGGAGTTCAATCCCGAGGGACCGCGTGTCATTCAAAATTTCTCGGTTTGACGCACGAGGAGATGTACAAGTCATTCTTCGGACCTCAGGTAGAGCGTCCAGAAATCACCGAGGACGTGGGCCTGAGTAGTACCCGCACCGCCGAACAGGTAAGGAATCTTCCGACCGAACATACTATCCCTCATTTGTTACGAAGTTATTTCTGAGAGTTCGCTTTTTGATCAGGACTGGCTTGCAAAGGCAAAATTGATTCGGTGTTCGGCCCCCCTCCCTGAGGGCTTGGAAAATCCGGACCTGGAAAAGATGCTCCAGATCGCACCTTGCCCGGAGCCCTTGAAGGAAGATACCGCGGAGGACAGTAAGGGAAGACGCGGGCCCCCAACGCTGACCATTCTAACCGAGGGAGCGGGCATCTCCATGAAAGAAGATGACCGGAAGAGGAAAAGGACCGTGCCCGGGGATTCGGAAGCCGAAGCTTCCAAATGGGAGAAGAAGTCTCTCACTAAGGGTCCTACCTTGGGGGGTTCTGTTGCCGCACAAAGTCCGCGGGGGGATCAATTCTCCCGCGAGTCGTAGGTGACCCGAAATACTTTAACAGTACATATATGCTATCTTTTCCTTCTAAGAAAATAACCACCGCATATATCTTAGCAGTTCGGGCCTTAGCCCCTCTCAAATGTGCTCGTCTTCGGGGGATCTTCTTTCCAGAGATGATGGAGAGCGAAACGCCTCCTCCGGACTCCTCCGCTCCGGAAGCGGGCGACCCTGAAGTGTCGTCGCGGAGGGCCTCTCCGAGTCCGGTGAGGCCAGAACATAATCCCATTGACCCCCGAAGCTCCCAGTGTCCGGCTCCCGAAGAGAGCAGACAAAAGAGTCCAACACTGTCTAGTGTGCAATCGGATGTTCTGAGGGAGTTGGTGGGGCGAGCGGCCATCTCAGATGAACACTGTGTGCTGATGAATACGCTGATGGAGAGAATATCGTCCGCCGAAAGCGGATTGCATGAAGCTTTTATGAGTCTACTGATAGGCTTTAAGGTACATAAAAGAATGTATGATAGTCCTGCACATGCCAGGTGTGCCCTGTGTAGATACTAGCCCCTGACACTCTGGTTGTCGTTGGAAACGACGACGAACAGAGGATCAAATTCGCAGGTAATAACCATACCGCCTCTATGTGCAGGTGATGGAAGCTCCGGTGGCTAGTAGGACTAGCGAGTTTGCCGATTTAGAATGGCAGTTAGATGTGGCAGACGCCGACATCGAGCTTGTTAACAAATGGCTTGACGAGGCACAGGGTAAGTGTCTTTATCTGGTAAACGTCACATAGGAAGAGCAGCATAATACCAGTATTTTTAATATGTTGTGACTGCAGATGGAGCTGCCACTATTGAAGCCTTGCAGGCAGAACTTGCCCGAGCCAAGGAACAAGCAAGGTTGGGTAATGCGGCTGCTTTGAAGGCGGCCGAAGAGTTGCATGCCGAGAAGGTCGCACATGGCGAAAGCCGAGACAAGATGGCCAAGATGGCCATAGAATTAAAAGCCGCCACCGATCGTTGCCGGGTTCTTGAAAAGGAAAACTAGGCGAAGGCATCGGACCTTGAGAAGGCTGCTGCGACGAAAAAAGACCTCCGCTCTGCTATGAGGGCAAAGAAGGAGGAGCTGCGGGAAGCCGGGGATATTGTAGCTGGGAAATCCTTTATGTTGCGGAGGAAGTTCGGAGATCCACGGTATGCCCCTCTGGATCGGCTGTGGAGCTCGGAGGATGTGTATGTGGATTTAGCGGCGAGCCAAGTACTTCCTGGGTCAAAGGGACCATGGAGTAGACCAGCTATTTTGGAGACAATTCCATACTCCCGAGTGTCTACTTTCATTGACTGACCAATTAGCCGAATGGGCCGAACTAAATAGATTGTCCGTACTCGCCATGAGGTCCGTTGTGGATCAGCTATGGCCGGAAAGGTCGAAACCGAACAGCTATTTCAGCTTGGTGCAGCAGTTCCTGGACGTGGTGCCGCGCATTAATGCGATGAAGAGGTCGGCGTGCATAGAGGGTGCACGGATGGCCTTTGCCCGTGTCAAGGCATACTGGGTGGAGATGGATGCTACCAATGTTGCGGCACGGGATTCGGCCATAGGTCGAAAGGCTGCTGAGCACTACTTCGATGAAGTTCGTGAGGGTGCCCATTTGGTAGAGACCCAGTGCTCAAAAAATATTATGTTTGAGTAATATGTAATCTCATTGTAAGCGAAATGCTTTTAAAGAGTTTTATAAGGCTATTGTTATACTTTTGCCTGAAAGTAATATGATGCCTCCTGGGCGGCCGTTTTTGTATACGTGTGTATAACCTGAAAGATTGAAGTTGCCGGCTTCAACCCCCACGCATATAATGCGGAGGTGCTGGCAAAAACACGCATTCACACTTAACCCAGTGTCTTGGTCCTATTAAGAAGGTGATAGCAGAGCAAGCGAGGCAACCGGACTATAATGCTTTAACACTTTCACTTAGCCATAGGAGTTTGACAGCAGGGCTACTAGATAGCCCCTGGTGGCTCCGCACTCTCCCAATCTCGTGGTGCGTACATGCCTGGCCAGAAAACGGCCCTTTGTTAAGGCGGAGGAATTCTAACATTCCCACAAGTCATCAAGTGGTTGACCAGTCTCACGCTATATCATGACAGTCAGTTTTCCGCTTTCTCTACTTAGGTGCTCGTCCGGATGAACCAGGGCACAGTCGCAGTAGTTCTCCTGGTGCTACCTTAGCCGGAAAAGCGGAACGTAAGGCACCGAAACACAGGAGCCGGGAAAACCCAACATTTGACCAAAGACAATGATTCGGAGCTGATGCATATAGGGCCAAACTTGCGACGCCGAACACTCCCTAAGGGTATTCGGTCTTTGTGGTATAAACCGGGCCTAAATAATGGCCTTTGTAAGAAGCCCCTTGTGTCCAGGTACGTGCATTGTTCTGGCGTAGCCACATGCCAAGACGTCAGCATCCTTCACAATGGTGGATATGTATCAACAAGAGACAGTAAAAAAGGTTTACGCAGGGTCTTAATCTAAAAAGAATCCTTTGAGCGGGTCCCTGCTGCACGTGTGCATCTGTATCTCTGTCATGCCGTATCCTGGACGGGTGTAGCACGATGATCGTCTGTGAAAGAGAGGAAGTTAAGTGAGAAAGTTGTCGTGCAAAAAGATAGTTTTTTAAAGAAACCATGTATAATTGAAGATGATAAGAAATTGCCACTTGTCTGCGCGCTTGAGCCCCTTGTATTGACAAATAGGGGTGTGATCACTTATTCGGTGTAAATAGCGGCGCCGGACTCGATCGCTGGTCCGGACGCCTTTAATGTTCGGCTGCCAAGGCAGCCTCACTCTCTTCGGCGTGCAGAGAGCGCTTGATATCTCCGTGCACTATAATGATGCCACATGGACCGGGCATCTTGAGTGTGAGGGAGGCGTAGTGTGGTATTGCATTAAAGCGAGCGAAAGCTTCTCGTCCGAGCAGTGCTTGATAGCCACTTTGAAACGGAGCGATGTGGAAAGTTAAATGCTCGCGACGGAAGTTATTGGGGGAGCCGAATGTAACTTGTAATGAGAGGGAGCCCGTACAACGAGCCCATGGGCCTGGCGTTACTCCTTTAAAGGTAGTATTGCTATGGAGAATTTGTGTTGGGTCTAACCCCATCCCGCGGATTGTATCCTGATATATTAGGTTTAGGCTACTGCCGCCGTCCATCAAGACTTGTGTGAAGTGATATCCGTCAATTACTGGGTCTAATACCAGGGCAGCCCATCCTGCGTGCCGGATACTTGCCGAGTAATCGTGATGGTCGAAAGTGATCGGTTGAGATGACCAGTGGCAGGACTTCGCGGGGTCAGGCACTTGGGTATGTTTTCCTGGGAGTGCCGTTTTGTTTTTTCCCATGATCACGTGTAACACATGTACTGCTTTGACTTCTGGTGGAAATTTCTTTGGTTCCGCCGTGTCTTGTTTGGGAGGCTCGACCTCGTCTTCACTTGGTGTATCTTCCCCCTTGTGTACGGCGTTGAGCTTGCCGGACTGCTTGAAGACCCAACATTCTCTGTGGGTATGATTAGCGGGTTTACCACGGGTACTATGGATCTGGCATACTTGGTCCAGAATTTTGTTGAGGCTGGACAGTTCGTCCCTCGTGCCTTTAAGGGGCGGCTTTTGACCTTGCCGAGAGCTTTTGAATCCGGCATTTACTGTCGTGCCCTTCGTGCTATCTTCTTTAATCCGACGTTTGCTATTACTGTTGCCCCGTGATTTCCTGTTTCCATCTCTAACTTCGGATGTACTGGGGTCGCTGGTGCTCCATCTGGCTAGCCAGCTGTCCTCACCCACGCAAAACCGAGTCATGAGGTTTGTTAATGCAGCCATCGTTCTCAGCTTATTTTGGCCGAGGTGGCTGGCGAGCCAGTTGTCGCGGACGCTATGCTTGAAAGCTGCCAAGGCTTCAACGTCCGGACAGTCGACAATCTGGTTCTTTTTAGTAAGAAACCTATTCCAAAGCTTTTGGGCTGACTCTCCGGGCTGTTGAGTAATATGACTCAAATCATCTACATCCGGAGGTCGGACATAAGTCCCTTGAAAATTTGCCCGAAAGGTGTCTTCGAGCTCTTCCCAACTTCTAATGGAGCTTTCGGGGAGGCCTTTGAGCCAGTGACGAGCTGGCCCTTTGAGCTTGAGAGGTAAGTACTTGATGGCGTGGAGATCGTCTCCTCGAGCCATATGGATGCGAAGGATGTAGTCCTCAATCCAGACTCCGAGGTCTGTTGTTCCGTCGTATGCCTCTACGTTTATGGGTTTGAATCCCTCTGGAAATTCATGGTCCAACACCTCATCGATGAAACACAAGGGGTGTGCGGCACCCCTGTAGCTGGGTGTACCGCGTTGTTCGCTCCGGCGCGCGTGCGTGGTCCATAGATGGATCTTGTTGCACCGTCCTTTGGGTGCGAGCCCTCGCATGGGTCGCGTATTGTATTGTGAGTGGCGTTGTATGCCGCTCTGTGTTGGTAGAGGGGTCGTATATCTGATCAGGTGGCTACTTTGATATTTGGTTGTGGAGGTTCTGAGGCCTCCTCATCGAATTCGGGCAGCAGCTTCCGCTTTGGGTAGCTCTTGGAGGGGCAATTGTCGCCGTACCTTGCTGTTGTGCTGAGTATTTTACTCCATCTGAATTGGGGTGTGTCTTGCGCGGCCTTGAGCCTTTCCTTCTGTTTTTTCAGGCTCCTGGCGGTGGCAACAAGCCTTTTACGGACAGTCTGCTGCTCCGGGTGTCTGTCTGGCGTTATGTCGTCCGGGCCATTATCCTTGATAGGATTTGTTTGTTCGGTTTGATTATCCGGATTGCCGTTGTCCGACAGCGGTTTGCCCTGCTCCAGCGCTGGGTCTGTGTGACCGCTATTTCTGTCGAGGCGGGATTTGAAGCGGCGCTTGCGTCGCCGCTTTGACTGCTTTTCGAGGGAACAGGCCTTCGGTGCGTACTTCCGTTCCTCGTCGTCATATTTTGGTGCGTCCACCATGTATACGTCATATGACGAGGTGGCTTTCCAGGGCCTAGTAGGCGCTGGTTCTTCATCATCTCCTTCATCGTCGTCCATACCGTTGATGTCTTCGGAGTCGAAGTCGAGTATGTCGGTTAAGTCGTCGAAAGTGGCTACAAAGTGGGTGGTGGGTGGGCTTTGAATTTCTTCATCGTCCGAATCCCAACCTTGCTGGCCGTAGTCCGGCCAGGGCTCTCCTGATAAAGAAAGAGACTTTAGTGACTTCAGAATATCGCCAAAAGGCAAGTGCTGAAAGATGTCCGCGGCAGTAAACTCCATGATCGGCGCCCAATCAGATTCGATTGGCCGGGGCACGGAGGGTTCGTAGTCCGGAAAGGAGTCCGGCTAATTTGAGTCATGAGTCTCGCGGAGTGCGGGGCTGGTGTTCGGCTCAATCGCCGTTGGGATCGCAGCCACCGAGGCGGCGTCCCACCGCCCATCCTCAATCAGCGCAGTTGGCTCCGAATTAAGGATCGGAGCCGAAGCGGGTGCGGCCTCCAGGGCACTGTTCGGCAGCAGAGCTAGATCATGCTCGTCGGGACAGTGCGCCGCGCTCGGCAGTGGCTCGAATCCATCGAGGATCAAGTCCCCGCGGATGTCAGTCGTGTAGTTTAAACTTCCAAATCTGACATGACGGCCAGGGGCGTAGCTTTTGATCTGCTCCAGGTGGCCAAGTGAATTGGCCCGCAGTGCGAAACCACCAAAGACGAAGATCTGTCCGGGGTGGAAGGTCTCACCCTAGACTGCATCGCTATCGATGATCATAGGAGCCATCGAGCCTGACGGTGAAGGCACAGAGGAACTCTCAATGAAAGCACCAATGTCAGTGTCAAAACCGGCGGATCTCGGGTAGGGGGTCCCGAACTGTGTGTCTAGGCTGGATCGTAACAGGAGGCAAGGGGCACGAAGTTTTACCCAGGTTCGGGCCCTCTCGATGGAGGTAAAACCCTACGTCCTGCTTGATTAATATTGATGATATGGGTAGTACAAGAGTAGATCTACCACGAGATCGAGGAGGCTAAACCCTAGAAGCTAGCCTATGGTATGATTGTTCATGTGTATGTTGTCCTACGGACTAAAACCCTCCGGTTTATATAGACATTGGATAGGGTTAGGGTTACATAGAGTCGGTTACAATGGTAGGAGATCTAAATATCCGCATCGCCAAGCTTGCCTTCCACGCCAAGGAAAGTCCCTTCCGGACATGAGACGGAGTCTTCAATCTTGTATCTTCATAGTCCAGGAGTCCGGCTGAAGGTATAGTTCGGCTATCCAGACACCCCCTAATCCAGGACTCCCTCAGAAGGGCTCATCTCTGATGCAGGGGCCGAAGCAAGGCAGGCCCAGAGCGTCTTCTTCTTCTAGTGCTAGGGATTGGTTGAGACGATCGATCCGGTGGCAGGCATCATTTTCTTCGATTCCTTCTCGAGGGCCAAGCCGGCCTCCAGGACTCGGATGATCGACAGGCGGCGGAGACACGCGCTTTTCTCTGTGTTGGGGAGGTTGGTAGCCACCTGGTCGTTCCATCGCATGAGGGCAGCCGTCTTGGTCGCGCTCGATGGTGATGTGCGTCCGGCTGCGACTGGCAGCCGGCTCCTTGTTTCGCCATCCGCGGTTTCCATCAGTCGGCGTCCGGGACATCGCGCCATGCTCCTGGCGGGGAGGCGGGTCGTCATTCCGCCGATTGGGGTCCTCTGCAGCAGCCAGCTTCTTGCTGCTCGGCAGCCGCACCGATGAGTCACTAGACGCGCTCCGTCATGTCGCGACGCACGTCGCCTTTGAGTTTATCCAGCTCATCTGCTGCCGCTTGGGCAGCTCCTATGTTCTCCATTGATATGGCGTAGATGGAGCGATCGGCCCCAAACATGCTGGCAATGGCCACACCACGCTGCCGGACCGTACCGGTGCGACTGGGCCCGCCAGGAGCCAGCGTGCCGCCAACGGCACAACCCATCTCGTGTTGATAAGCCTCCGAAAGGCGTCTCATGCTAGCTAGCTTCTTAGCGCTCTCGACAAGCTGGACGCGGCAGGCTTCCAGCATTTCGGCGTCGGCGTCTTCTGCAATAGGTGCAGACAGGTCATGCAGCGTTGCCTAGAGCGGGTCTCGGGCACCGTCACCGGAAACTCCATCGTGGCTGATAACGAGCACCTCTATGACAATGCTGGCGCCGCTGTCGGCGCGGGGGAGGGGATCATCAACGATCGCCATGTTGGTAGGGAACGCGTCGAGCGATGCCGTGTCGGAGTCAATGAGCATCGGGTCGGTGGAGCCGATCAACTCCAAGTCGACGACCGGCTCGTCGGCTCGTCGAGGAAGCTGACGAGGCGGCTCTCGGGGCCGTCCTTGCCCGCGTCGGATGTAGGCTCGTCGGAGAGGCGGATCTCGCCAACAAGGTTGGCGAGGCATCTCGCCACGCAAGCGACCTCCACATCATGCAACGCGTCGGCGCAAACGCCATCCGACGTGCCTGGCTGGCTGCGCTCAGCAGGGAGGAAGAGTGTTCCCGTCCAGAACAGATCTCCGGACGACGGTGCACCTAGCCCCACGATGGGTGCCAAATGTCGGGGGTTTGGTGCGACATATGCCAAAGGATGGCTAATCATGATGGGGGCTTGTAGGACGTCGCCGGTGCCAGGAAACGGTATGAGGCGAAGACATGCACGGTGGCGAATCTTACCCAGGTTCAGGGCTCTCCTAGGAGATAACACCCCTAGTCCTGCTCTACAGGGTCTCCGCATGATGACTAAGGCGCTAGCAAGTACAATGGTGCTCCTCGAGCTGTATGCTAGAGGTGGAAGAAAGCAGGGCTGGCTCTCCTCTCCCTCTATGGGTGTCTAGGTCTAACACGTTGGGAACCCTTTGCATAGGCCTACCCCCAGGGGTACAATGGTAATCTTGCCGGGTGTAGGACCCGGCTATCAGTGTCTTCTTTTGCCGGCTCCTCCGTCGGCCGTTGGGGCCCGCCGCTTGGTGGGCCTTGCCGGCTGGTCTAGTACAGAGCCGAGAGGCCGCCTCCGCCGCTTGCGGGTCTGGATGACTTCTTGTTACTGTAGTCATAATGCTAATGACGCATGCTTGGTCGAGGGGGCGTGGCTATAGTCCCGCCGTCTGGTGGGAGATCACTATAGCCACACCATGTCTCCTCTAGGTGAAGGCGTGTGGACTCCGAGGGAGAAGTGGGCCGCCTGGTGGAGGCCGACCTCCCTCAGGTCCGACTTGTCAGGTGCTACCGCTCTCTGGGCTCTCGCTGCCTGTTAGGGCCCGCCGCTTGCAAGCCGTACCGACAGGCCGTCGTGGGAACAGGGATCCACCTGACAGGGGTGACATCAAGGGTTAGATGGCAACAGTGTCGCGCCGTCCGGAGATCTTGGTCGGTACGGTACACTATGGCCGCGCCCCGCCCTGGATGCGGGCGTGATGGGCTATACTGTAGCCACATCCTGCCTTGTTTTCTTTATGTGGGTGCAGACTTTGAGGGTGCCGTGTGCCGCCTACCAGGAGTCGGCCTCTCTGGAGGCCGCTTGCTGGGAGTCGGCTCGTCTTGGGGCCGTCTGCTGGTACTTGGCCGTCCTCTGGCAGCCGGCCGCTTTGAGCCAGCCGGCCACCAGAAGGCGGCGCTTTGTCCTTGACGCTCTTTGGGCGCAGCCGGCCCAATGTCTTGAAATGCTTAGGGACTCGGATTAGGCTACCCGTGGCCCATTACTCCGACATTGTTCAAAGAAAATCTTATCTATTTCATTTCTTTCATGCATATGTAAATCAGTTTCATAGTCTAGCAAATATTGTTCTAGTGGATCAATAGGAGGCACATCAATAGAAGCAAGATCAATTAATTCATCTTTACTAGGCTATGGTTTTTCAAGAAGTTTTCTACTAAACATGGAAAAATTAAACTCATGAGACTCATCACCAAAACTAAATCGACAGTTTGTTTCTCACAATCTATTCTAGCATTAACGGTGTTCAAGAAATGTCTACCAAAGATAACGGGACAGAAGTCATCTTGTGGGGAACCAAGAATAAGAAACTCAGTAGGGTATTTTATTTTCCGACACAAGACTTCAACATCTCTAACAATCCCAATTGGTGATATACTGTCTCTATTAGAAAGTTTGATAGTGACATCTATGTCATCTATCTCTGCGGGTGCTATGTCATTCATAATTTCTTGAATTAAGAATAAGGAATAGCATTCATGCTAGCACATATGTCACATAAACCAAGATAACAGTGATCTCCTATTTTAACTGAGACAACAGGCATGCCAACAACAGGTCTATGTTTATCCTTTTTATCAGGTTTGGAAATTCTAGCAGCTTCATAGAAGTAAATAACATGCCCATCTACATTTTCTTCCAAGAGATCCTTAACCATAGCAATACTAGGTTCTAACTTAATTTTTTCATTGACGTCTACTACACAACCTTCTTCTTGTAGACGTTGTTGGGCCTCCAAGTGCAGAGGTTTGTATGACAATAGCAAATTACCCTCAAGCGGATGACCTAAGGTTTATCAATCCGTAGGAGGCGTAGGATGAAGATGGTCTCTCTCAAGCAACCCTGCAACAAAATAACAAAGAGTCTCTTGTGTCCCCAACACACCCAATACAATGGTAAATTGTATAGGTGCACTAGTTTGGCAAAGAGATGGTGGTATATGGATAGTAGATAAAGGTATTTGTAATCTGAAATTATAAAAACAGCAAGGTAACTAATGGTAAAAGTGAGCGTAAACGGTATTGCAATGCTAGGAAATAAGGCCTATGGTTCATACTTTCGCTAGTGCAAGTTCCCTCAACAATAATAGCATAATTGGATCACATAACTATCCCTCAACATACAACAAAGAGTCACTCCAAAGTCACTAATATCGGAGAACAAATGAAGATATTATGGTAGGGTACGAAACCACCTCAAAGTTATTCTTTCCAATCAATCCATTGGGCTATTCCTATAGGTGTCACAAACAGCCCTAGAGTTCATACTAGAATAACACCTTAAGACACAAATCAACCAAAACCCTAATTTCACCTAGATACTCCAATGTCACCTCAAGTATTTGTGGGCATGGTTATACGATATGCATCACACAATCTCAGATTCATCTATTCAACCAACACATTGAACCTGAAAGAGTGCCCGAAAGTTCCTACCGGAGAATCACGACCAAAACATGTGCCAAACCCTATGCATAGGTTCATGGGCGAAACCTGCAAGTTGATCACCAAAACATACATCAAGTGAATCACGTGGTATCCCATTGTCACCACAGATACGCACGGCAAGACATACATCAAGTGTTCTCAAATCTTTAAAGACTCAATCCGATAAGATAACTTCAAAGGGGAAACTCAATTCATTACAAGATAGTAGAGTGGGGAAGAAACATCATAGGATCCAAATATGATAGCAAAGCTCGCGATACATCAAGATCGTAACACTTCAAGAACACCAGAGAGAGAGATCAAACACATAGCTGCTGGTACATACCCTCAGCCCTGAGGGAGAACTACTCACTCCTCGTCATGGAGAGCACCGGGATGATGAAGATGGCCACCGGAGAGGGATTGCCCCCTCCGGCAGGATGCCGGAACGGGTCTAGATTGGTTTTCAGTGGCTACGGAGGCTTCTGGCGGCGGAACTCCCGATCTATTGTCTGTTCTGGAAGTTTTAGGGTACGTGAGTATATATGGGTACAGGAAGTAAATCGGTGGAGCTTCGGGGGACCCACGAGGCTGGGGGGGGCGTGCCCTAGGGGGGGGGCCCACCCTCGTGAGCACCTCCCTTGGCTCCTGACGTGGGGTCCAAGTCCATCCGATAGCTTTCCTTCCAAAAATAACTTCTCCAGTTGATTTCGTTCCGTTTCGACTCTGTTTGATATTCCTTTTCTTTGAAACACTGAAATAGGCAAAAAGACAGCAATTCTGGGCTGGGCCTCCGGTTAATAGGTTAGTCCCAAAAATAATATAAAAGTGGATAATAAAGCCCAATCTTGCCAAAAATAGTAGATAACATAGCATGGGGCAATCAAAATTATAGATACGTTGGAGACGTATCAAGCATCCCCAAGCTTAATCCCTGCTCGTCCTCGAGTAGGTAAATGATAAAAACAGAATTTTTGATGCGGAGTGCTACTTGGCATAATTTCAATGTAATTCTTCTTAATTGTGGTATGAATATTCAGATCCGAAAGATTCAAGACAAAAGTTCATATTGACATAAAAATGATAATACTTCAAGCATACTAACTAAGCAACTGTGTCTTCTCAAAATAACATGGCCAAACAAAATTCATCCCTACAAAATCATATAGTTTAGTCATGTTTCATTTTCGTCACACAAGAATGCTCTCATCATGCACAACCCCGATGACAAGCCAAGCAATTGTTTCATACTTTAGTAATCTCAAACTCATAAACTTTCACGCAATACATGAGCGCGAGCCATCAAACTCATAAACTTTCACGCAATACATGAGCGCGAGCCATGGATATAGCACTATGGGTGGAATAGAATATAATGAGGGGGTTGTGTGGAGAAGACAAAAAGGAGAAAGTCTCACATCAACGAGGCTAATCAATGGGCTATGGAGATGCCCATCGATTGATGTTAATGCAAGGAGTAGGGATTGCCATGAAACGGATGCACTAGAGCTATAAATGTATGAATGCTCAACAAAAGAAACTAAGTGGGTGTGCATCCAACTTGCTTGCTCACGAAGACCTAGGGCACTTGAGGAGGCCCATTGTTGGAATATACAAGCCAGGTTCTATAATGAAAATTTCCCTCTAGTATATGAAAGTTACTAAACAACAGAGACTCTCTACGATGAAGATCATGGTGCTACTTTGAAGCACAAATGTGGTTAAACGATAGTAACATTGTCCCTTCTCTCTTTTTCTCTCATTTTTTGGGCCTTTTCTTTTTTATGGCCTTTCTCTTTTTTTGGGCCTTCTCTTTTTATGGCCTTTCTCTCTTTTTTATTTATTTATTCCTCACTTGGGACAATGCTCTAGAAAATGATGATCATCGCACTTCTATTTATTTACAACTCAACGATTACAACTCGATACTAGAACCAAGTATGACTATATATGAATGCCTCTGGTAGTGTACCGGGATTGCGATGAATCAAGTGTGACATGTATGAAAAATTATGAACGGTAGCTTTGCCACAAATACGATGTCAACTACATGATCATGCAAAGCAATATGACAATGATGAATGTGTCATGATGAACGGAATGATGGAAAGTTGCATGGCAATATATCTCAGAATGGCTATGGAAATGCCATAATAGGTAGGTATGGTGGCTGTTTTGAGGAAGATATAAGGAGGTTTATGTGTGATAGAGCATATCATATCACGGGGTTTGGATGCACCGGCGAAGTTTGCGCCAACTCTCAATGTGAGAAAGGGCAATGCACGGTACCGAAGAGGCTAGCAAGGATGGAAGGGTGAGAGTGCGTATAATCCATGGACTCAACATTAGTCATAAAGAACTCACATACTTATTGCAAAAATCTACATGTCATCAAAAACCTCGGCACTACGCGCATGCTCCTAGGGGGATAGATTGGTAGGAAAAGACCATCGCTCGTCCCCGACCGCCACTCATAAGGAGGACAATCAAATAACACCTCATGTTTCAAATTTGTTACACAACGTTTGCCATACGTGCATGCTACGGGACTTGCAAACTTCAACACAAGCATTTATCAATTTCACAACTACTCAACTAGCACGACTTTGATATTATTACCCCCATATCTCAAAACAATCATCAAGCATCAAACTTCTCTTAGTATTCAACACACTCATAAGAAAGTTTTATTATTCTTGAATACCTAGCATATTGGTATTTTAAGAAAATTACCATGCTATTTAAAAACTCACAAAATAATATAAGTGAAGCATGAGAGTTCATCTATTTCTATAAAATAAAACGAACATCGTGCTCTAAAAAGATATAAGCGAAGCACTAGAGCAACAACAAACTACTCCGAAAGATATACGTGAAGATCAATGAGTAGTCGAATAACTATGCAACTATGTGAAGACTCTCTCTCATTTAATAATTTCAGATCTTTGTATTCTATTAAAACAGCAAGCAAAACTAAATAAAATGACATTCTAAGAATGGCAAACATCATGTGAAGAAGCAAAAACTTAGGATCAACCGAAGCTAACCGATAGTTGTTGAAGAAGAAAGGTGGGATGCCAACCGGGGCATCCCCAAGCTTAGATGCTTGAGACATCTTGAAATATTATCTTGGGGTGCCTTGGGCATCCCCAAGCTTGAGCTTTTGTGTCTCCTTAATTCCTCTCATATCACGGTTTCCCTAAATCTCAAAAGCTTCGTCCACACAAACCTCAACAAGGACTCGTGAGATAAGTTAGTATAAACCATTGCAAAAAACTTATCATACTCTACTGTAGCAAATCACTAAAATTATTATTCAACATTGCATACTAAATGCCTCTGCATATTTAATAGTCGTATCCTCAAATAGAATCATTAAAGAAGCAAACATATGCAAACAATGCAAACATAACAGCAATCTGCCTAAACAGGATAGTCTGTAAAGAATGCTGCAACATCCATACTTCCCTAGCTCCAAAAATTATGAAAGAAAATTCCTACTGTAGTAATTTATCATAGCTTAATATGCAAAAGGTTTCAACATTTTATCACATTCTGAATTTTCTAGGTAATTATTGCAAAAGCGGTAAACTTTCTGTTTTCAAACAACAACATCTATACTTGTAACATAGGCATAGTAAAGGATATCAATGCCACTTTTATTGAAATAAAAGATGCAAAACATTGTTCTAAATAACAGCATGAAAATACTAACAAAATAAATTGACGCTCCAAGCAAAACACATATCATGTGGTGAATAAAAATATAGCTCCAAGTAAAGTTACCGACGAACGAAGACGAAAGAGGGGATGCCTTCCGGGGTATCCCCAAGCTTTGGCTGTTGGATATACTTGAATATTACCTTGGGGTTCCTTGGAAATCCCCAAGCTTAGGCTCTTCCCACTCCTTATTCCATAGTCCATCGAATCCTTACCCAAAACTTGAAAACTTCACAACACAAAACTTAACAGAAAACTAGTAAGCTCCGTTAGCGAAAGAAAACAAAAAACTACTTAAAGGTACTGTAATGAACTCATTCTTTATTTATATTGGTGTTAAACCTACTGTATTCCAACTTCTATATGGTTTATAAACTATTTTACTAGCCAAAGATTCATCAAAATAAGCAAACAACACACGAAAAACAGAATCTGTCAAAAACAGAACAGTCTTTAGTAATTTGGATCAAATGTATACTTATGGAACTCACAAAATTCTCAAATAAATTGCTGGACCTGAGTAATTTATCTACTAATCATCTGAAAAAATAATTAACTCAATAGCACTCTCCAATAAAAAATGACAGCAATTCTCGTGAGCGCTAAAGTTTCTGTTTTTTTACAGCATGATCAACAAGACTTTCCCCAAGTCTTCCCAGAGGTTCTACTTGGCACAAACACTAATTAAAATCATAAAATCAAAGTTATTCTTTCCAATCAATCTGTTGGGCTATTCCTATAGATGTCACAAACAGCCCTAGAGTTCGTACTAGAATAACACCTTAAGACACAAATCAACCAAAACCCTAATGTCACCTAGATAATCCAATGTCACCTCAAGTATCCGTGGGTATGGTTATATGATATGCATCACACAATCTCATATTCATCTATTCAACCAACACATAGAACCTCAAAGAGTGCCCCAAAGTTCCTACCAGAGAATCACGACGAAAACGTGTGGCAACCCCTATGCATAGGTTCATGGGCGGAACCCGTAAGTTGATCACCAAAACATACATCAAGTGAATCACGTGGTATCCCATTGTCACCACAGATACGCACGGCAAGACATAGATCAAGTGTTCTCAAATCTTTAAACACTCAATCCAATAAGATAACTTCAAAGGGGAAACTCAATTCATTACAAGAGAGTAGAGGGGGGAAGAAACATCATAGTATCCAAATATAATAGCAAAGCTCGCGATACATCAAGATCGTAACACCTCAAGAACACGAGAGAGAGAGAGAGAGAGAGAGATCAAACACATAGCTACTGGAACATACCCTCAGCCCCGAGGGAGAACTACTCCCTCCTCGTCATGGAGAGCACCGGGATGATGAAGATGGCCACCGGAGAGGGATTGCCCCCTCCGGCAGGATGCCGGAACGGGTCTAGATTGGTTTTCGGTGGCTACGGAGGCTTCTGGTAGCGGAACTCCTGATCTATTGTCTGTTCTGGAAGTTTTAGGGTATGTGAGTATATATGGGTACAGGAAGTACGTCGGTGGAGCTTCGGGGGGCCCCACGAGGCAGGGGGCGCGCCCTAGAGGGGTCCAAGTCCATCTGGTAACTTTCCTTCCAAAAATAACTTCTCCAGTTGATTTCGTTCCGTTTCGACTCCGTTTGATATTCCTTTTCTTCGAAACACTGAAATAGGCAAGGAACAGCAATTCTGGGCTGGGCCTCCGGATAATAGGTTAGTCCCAAAAATAATATAAAAGTGGATAATAAAGCCCAATGTTGCCAAAAACAGTAGATAACATAGCATGGAGCAATCAAAAATTATTGATACATTGGAGACATATCATTCATCAGGTTTAGGTGTTCTAATATAGCTTTTGTTGACCACAGTTGAAACTTTAGCATGTTCTTTTATCCTAACAGGAAAAGATGGTTTCTCAACATAAGCAGTAGCAACAACCGGATCAACATTATATATTATAGTTTCTTCTTTAACTGGTACCAGTTCTTTAATTTCTTCTTTAGTAGGTGTGTGATATTCAAACCACTTCTCTTTAGGGAGATCAACATGAGTAGCAAATGATTCACAAAAGGAGGCTACTATCTCAGAGTCAAGTCCATATTTAGTGGTAAATCTTTGAAAAGTATCGGTATTCATAAAAGATTTAACACAATCATATTTAAGTTTAATACCTGACTTCCCAATCTTCAGATTTGCATTTAATTCTTTCCAAAAGATCCCACTGGAATTCAATAGTCTTCTTCATAAAAGAACCAGCACAAGAAGTATCAAGCATGGTTTGATCATTACGAGGAAGCCGAGAATAAAAATTCTAGATAATAATTCTCTTGAGACCTCATGATTGGGGCATGAGTGTAACATTGACTTAAGCCTCCCCCAAGATAGAGATATACTTTTTCCTTCACGAGTGCAAAAATTATATATATAATTCCGATCACGATGAACTAAAGGCAGAGGATAAATTTTCTGATGGAACTCCAATTCCAGGATCCAATATCATCGCATAGCTTATACCATGCCAATGATTTTCCTTCAAAGATAAAGGGAAAATATTCTTCATAACTTCATCTCCGGGTAAACCTTCAAGCTTGAACAATCCACAAATTTGTTCTACATATATCAAGTGCATATCATGATGTTCGGTTCCGTCTCCTGCATAAGGATTAGCTAGCAGTAGTTCTATCATACCCGAAGGAATTTCATATTCAATATTTTCAGTAGGTGAAGTAGGTTGAGGGGTAGCTAATTGTGGTTCTGGTTGAGGTGAATATACCCCGAACAAACCCCTTAAAGGATTGTTTTCCATAGTAACAAGTGAAAATAAATTTCAGCACACTATATAAATGTTTCCTTACCAAAGGCGCTTCACTCCCCGGCAATGGCGCCAGAAAATATCCTTGATGAACCAAAAGTATAGGTGATCAATTGTAGTTCTTTTCGATAAGTAAGAGTGTCGAACCGAACGAGGAGCAGAAGGAAATGACAAGTGGTTTTCGGCAAGGTAATGTTTGCAAGTGTTGAAATTGTAAGTAGCAAAGTAGTTTGATAGCAAGATAATTTGTAACGAGCAAGTAAAGAAAATAGTAGAAAATGTGCAGCAAGGTAGCCCAATCCTTTTGAGCCAAAGGACAGGCCAAAATGTTTTCTTATGATAAGCAAAGCATTCTTGAGGGTACACGGGATTTTCATGTAGTCACTTTCACCATGTTGGTTTGATTCGTGTTAGTCACTTTGATAATTTGATATGTGGGTGGACCGGTGCTTAGGTGATGTTCTTACTTGAACAAACCTCCTACTTATGATTAACCCTCCCGCAAGCATCCACAACTACGAGAAAAGTATTAAGAATAAATTCTAACCATAGCATTAAACTTTTGGATCCAATCACTCCCATACGGAATAGCGCATAAACTGGGGTTTAAGCTTCTGTCACTCTCACAACCCATCAGCTAATTGCTACTCCACAATGCATTCCCTTAGTCAAAAATATGGTGAAGTGTCATGTATTCGACGTTCACATGACACCACTAAGGGAATCACAACATACATACTATCAAAATATCGAACACATATCAAGTTCGCTTGATTACTTGCGACATGATTTCTCCCGTGACCTCAAGAACAAAAGTAACTACTCACAAATGATAATCATGCTCAAGATCATATGGGTATTAAATAGCATATTGGATATGAACATATAATATTCCACCAAATAAACCATATAGTAATCAACTACAAGATGTAATCAACACTACTAGTCACCCACAAGCACCAATCTATAGTTCCAGTAACAAAGATTCAACACAAGAGATGAACTAGGGTTTGAGATGAGATGGTGATGTTGAAGATGTTGATGTAGATTTCCCTCCCGGGATAGGAGAGTTGTTGGTGACGATGATGATGATGATTTCCCCCTCCGGGATGGAAGTTCCCCCAGCGGAATCGCTCCGCCGGAGGGCAAAAGTGCTCCTGCCCAAGTTTTGCCTCGAGATGGCGGCGCTCCGGCCCAAAAGTCATCTCCTTATTTTTTTTCTAGGTCAAAATGACTTATATACTAGAAGATGGGCACCGGAGGTGGGCCTGGGTGTGCACAACCCACCAGGGCGCGCCTAGGTGGGTTGTGCCCACCTAGTGGGCCTCATCTGGTACTTATTTGCTCCAATATTCTTCATATATTCCATAAAAATTCTCCGTGAATTTTCATCTTGTTTGGAGTTGTGCAGAATAGGTATCCTGACGTAGCTTTTCCAGGTGCAGATTTCCAGCTGCCGGAATTCTCCCTCTTTGTGTATACCTTGCACATTATGAGAGAAAAGGCATTAGAATTACTCCAAAAAGCATTATTATGGATAAAAACATCATAAATAATAGTAGGAAAACATGATGCAAAATGGACGTATCAGGCAACAACCCAAAGGTGGTAAATGGTCAAAGAATCAAACATTATATCTCAGGTATGCCCATAAATGTTGAAACCAATATTATACATACCATAAAACTGGAGGAGTACATAAGGGAAACCTTCTAGAATGCTCCAGAACCCCAAAAAGGAATAGGTATGTGACACGGTAACTAAACTAACTCCAAAAATTTTCTAACAACAATTTTACTCCATTTTGGAATATTAAAAAAATAGGAAAATAAGGAATAGTCCAAATAGTGCACGAGGAGGCGTCAAGCCTTGGGGGGCGCCCTACCCCCCTGGGCGCGCCTCCCGGGCTTGTGGCCACCTCGTGTGCCCTCCAGACTCCGTTTTCTCCTAGAATACTTGTTTTGCATGGTAAAAAAATCATTATATCATCTCCCGAAGGTTTTAACCACCGTATCACGGCAATACCCTCTGTTCTTGTTTTGAGCTGATTTTCTGACAATGCTGGACAAGCCTCCCACATCATCAACAACAACACCTTCACCACCTCCGAAGAAGGAGACTTTAGTACATGGGTATGGGCACTCCCCTTGGCTTGTGCCAAGCTTGGGGGAGGTGCCCGGTATCGTATCACCATCACCTCTTTACTTTTATCCTTTACGATAGTTCGATCCTTTTCGTTATATCTTGATTTAGTAGAATGAAAGTTTTAGTATGATCTAGCCTTTGAGTTTTGCTTTGTGATCGAGTGCGAGAGTTATATAATAAATACTACTTTTGAGTTGAGGGCTTTGCTTTCTTGCTTTGATCTTGGACAAGGAAAAGAGAATAAAATAAATACAGAAATTATATATAATCTTATGGAAAGTGATGACTTCACATATAAGAAGTATGTCACCTGAATTTTGTTGAGAGCTGACAAACATAGTTTTGGTCATTGTTGCAATTAATAGGAAGTAATAAAGAAAGAGAGGTCTCACATATAAATACACTATCTTGGACATCTTTTGTGACTGTGAGCACTCATTAAAATATTATATGCTAAAAGGTTGATGTTGGACAAGGAACACAACATAATGAGTTATGTTTTCTTATATCCGAATAGAAGTTATATTGTCATGGATCCTCCAACATGTTGAGCTTGCTTCTCGTCCTATGCTAGCCAAATCTTCCGCACGAAGTAGAGATACTACTTTTGCATCCAAAATCCATCAACCCAGTTTTGCCATGAGAGTCCTCTATATCTACCTATGGATTGATTAAGATCCTTCAAGTAAGTTGTCATCGGTGCAAGCAATAAAAATTGCTCTCTAAATATGTATGATCTTTTAGTGTGAGGAAAATAAGCTTTATACAAACTTCTGATATGTAAGAAATAAAAGCAATGGACTGCATAATAAAGTTCTTTATCACAAGCGGCAATATAAAGTGACATTCTTTTGCATTAATATTTTGTGCATCCAACCATAAAAGCGCATGACAACCTCTACTTCCCTCTATGAAGGGCCTATCTTTTACTTTCATCTTCTACCTGTATACAAGAGTGTAACGCCCTCGATGCGGCTATGTCTCCCACGTGTCGAGGCACGACTTAGAGACATAGGCGCATTGAAAGCAATGTCGCAAGTCGGGAATCATTACACAACCCATGTACATATATAATATAAAGGGGAATAATATCATAGTTGGCTTACACTCGCCACGTCACATCAAAGTACATAAATAACATCCATCATACAATCACTCATGGCCCGACTACGGTGCCAAAATAGAAAAGACCCCCAACAAGCGACTAGGCGCTGAATCTAACCCCGAATAGGCATCCCTACTGATCATCAGGAAACGACACATAGTAACGCTGAGAGTCCTCGTCGTACTCCCACTTCAGCTCGAGCGCGCCATCCGGAGAGGTGTCATCGGTCCCTGCATCTGGTGTAATAGTAATCTGTGAGCCACAAAGGACTCAACAATCTCGCACCCTCGCGATCAAGACTATTTAAGCTTAATAGGTAGGAAAGGGGTAAGGTAAGTGGAGCTGCAGCAAGCTACTAGCATATATGGTGGCTAACTTATTCGCAAAGTAGAGAGAGAAGAGAAGGCAAAGCACGAGCGGAAAACTATATAGAGCAGCCAACGCAAACATAACTCCAACGCCGTGTCCACTTCCCGGACTCCGCCAAGAAGAGGCCATCACGGCAACACACTCAGTTGATTCATTTTAATTATTTAAGGTTCAAGTTATCTACAATCGGACATTAACAAATTCCCATCTGCCCATAACCGCGGGCACGGCTTTTGAAAGATCAATCCCTACAGGGGGGTCCCAACTTAGCCCATAACAAGCTCTCACGGTCAATGAAGGAATAGACCTCCACCTAGGACCCACCGATCAGACTCGGTATCCCGGTACAACAAGATGATTCGACAGGTCAAAACTAGTCCAGCAACACCACCCGCTGGGCCGACAAATCCCGATAGGAGCTGCACATATCTCGTTCTCAGGGCACACCGGATAAGCTAAGCGTACGGGAGCCAACGTAACCCAAGTTGCCAAGGGACGGCCCCGCACGGTGCTCTAGGGTGGACCAACACTCAGAGGAGCACTGGCCCGGGGGGGCTAAAATAAGATGACCCTCGGGCTTCGGTAACCCAAGGGAAAGAAAAGGGGGTAGGTGGCAAATGGTAAAACCAATGTTGGGCATTGCTGGAAAAGCTTTAATCAAGGCAAACTATCAAGGGGTTCCCATATAGCCCAACCGCGTAAGGAACGCAACAATCCGGGAACATAACACCGATATGACGGAAACTAGGCCGGCAAGAGTGGAACAAAACACGAGGCGAGAGGCCGAGCCTTCCACCCTTTACCAAGTATATAGGTGAATAAAGATAACATAGCAATATAATGATACCCCAACAAGTAAATAAGTGTCCCAACAAGGAACGGCTCCAATCTTCACCTCCAACTAACAACGCTATGAGAAGGGCTGAGCAAAGCGGTAACATAGCCAATCAATGGTTTGCTAGGACAAAGGTGGGTTAGAGGCTCAATCATGGCAATTGGGAGGCTGACAAGCAAGTGGTAGGCATCGTAGCATTGGCAAAGCAAAAGAGCGAGCAAACTAGCATAGCAAAGATAGTAGTGATTTCAAGGGTGTGATCATCTTGCCTGCACAGTTGTCAGAATTGACTGGATCCTCAAAAGCAAACTCAACGGGCTCCTTGTTAGCGAACTCGTCTCCCGGCTCTACCCAACAACACAAACAAGCAACAAGGATACAATCAACCACGTGCAAGGGCAACCAATAATATGCAAAGATGATATGCTATGCGGGATGCGATGCGGGATGCAAAATGCAAGATGTAACAGGAAATGCATGAACCTGGCCTCAACATGGAAAACCAAGTGTGCCACTGGATAGAGGGGAAGAAATCCCCTGAAAACGATATAAAGATCATGGCAATCGGAGCTACGGTTTAGAAATGGCAAGCGTTTTACTAAACGAACCGATCTGCAATTTACAGCAAGTAGGCTCCTAAATGCAACAAAATGAACATGCTACAGCCACCCAACATGAAAACAAATTGCATGGCAGTTATGTACTCAAGAATCTTAACAAATCACCAGTACTGAGGCATAGGCAAATTCATCCATTAAGGGCTTCAAACAAGCATGGCAAAACTGAATAAGCAAAACAGATTTCAGACTTAGCGAAATTAACGCTAGTCTGAAATTTCAGACCATGATGCTCTCTTCGGAGCAGCAAAACAACATGAAGCAAAACCTGAACATGGCAAGTAAGAGCATGGCATGGAGATACTCAACAAGCTTGACAAAACACCCAAAATGACCTGGGGCCAAAAGGGTTCACAAAATACTCTACCGAGCACACGAACATCGATGAAACACAATCAGTTTTCAGACTTAGTGAAAACTGGGACATGCTGAAATATAACTCGCGGAGGCATGTAAACGAGCTCGATGCACTCACTACGGTGCAAGTCATGGCAAGGCAAGCATATATCCATTAAGAAGGCACAAAATGCTAGCTAGACATGGCAAGAACAATGGCATAGCATGCATGGATCACTAGCAATAGCTCCGGCAAAATCGCAAAAGAGTTCACGATCTGCCCAAAACAACAACTATGCAAAAGTTGAGCTCGATGGAGTCAACCTAGGGTGCTCCAACATAACAAGTAAAGACATGGATGGATTAAGCACAATAAGCATAACAAATCACTCTTACTAATCATCCTCAAAAGAGGCACGGATCACTAGGAAACAAGCTGGACATATAGCATCGTGAACTAAAACATCCCAGACTTAGTGATTTTCACTAAGTCCCTGAAATCAGTAAACTCAGGTACCCTACTTCGCAAGCTTGCACAAGACAACACACACATCCTAAAAATGCAAGGGAGGCACCTCTGGAAAGAAGACAACATGCTTAACAAGTCATCCCAAAGGGGCACATGCATATCATGCACGGATTAAACATGGCAAGAATGACAAAAGTGCATGATGAACTAACGGATCTGCAATTTAACTCATGATGCCTACTTCCAACAGCATTTTGGGCAGCAAGATGACCTCAAATGCAAATGATGCAATGGAATGAGATGATGTACTCGTCGAGACGAAGATTTTGATATATCATATGCCCAAAATGGAGCCACGGATGCAAAGTTATGGGCAGTCAAACGTTGCACGAAAATCTGGAAGTAGACGAGAAGTCAACCGGGGGGGCGTTAGGGTTTACTGTAGCTGCGACCGGATCTGGATCGGCGAGCTCAGGGCACTGTAGCGGTGGCGGCGGTACTGTTCACCGGGGCGGCGGGCGCAGAAGCCGAGGGTGGCGGCCGGCGGAGGCGAGGTCGCCGGCGTCGAGCGCGGACGCCGAGGCGAGGAGAAGGCGGCGGGGCGGCGTGCTTGGTGCGGCAGGGCGGCGAGGAGCTCGGCGGGGCAGCTTCCGGCGTGGAGCTCGCCGGAGCAAGTGGGCGCGGCGGCCGGAGCGGGTTCCGGCAGCCGGAGCCGGCGAAGGAGGCGGCGGACCTCCCTGGCGGCGGGGCGCGGCGTGTGGCCCGCGGAGGCGGCGCGGGGGCAGCGGACGGGCCCGGCGGGCCGCGGCCGATGGAGGCGGCGCGGGTGCCACGTGGCAGGCAGCGGTTGGCGGCGGCGGGATGTCCGGCGCGGACCGGACACGTCCGGCGCGTCGGAGGGGATTTTTAGGGTTTCGGGGGGAGGGAGAGATCCGAAAAACGGGGGGTCTATTTATAGACCTAGAGGGAGCTAGGAGAGTCCAAATGAGGTGCGGTTTTCGCCCACACGACCGTGATCGAACGACCGAGACGATGGAGTAAAGTTTTGTGGGTTTTGGGCCAACTTGGAGGGGTGTTGGGCTGCACACACACGAGGCCTTTTCGATCCCTCGGTTAACCGTTGGAGTATCAAACGAAGTCCAAATGACCCGAAACTTGACAGGCGGTCTACCGATAGTAAACCAAGGCCGCATGGCAAGACTCGGTCCAATACGGAAATGTTTAATCCCCACACACGAAAGAAAGCTAGAAATGGCCACCGGAGGAGAACGAAGCGCCGGAATGCAAAACGGACAACGGGGAAAATGCTCGAATGCATGAGATGAACATGTATGCAAATGCAATGCACGTGATGACATGATATGAGATGCACGAAAACGAAAACTACACACGGAGACAAAGACCCGAACCCGAGAATTAAATATAACTTAATGCCGGAAACGGCATGAGTTGGAGTACAATTCGGGAAGGTTACATATGGGGCGTTACAAAGAGTCATGGTAATATTCACCCTTCTTTTCATATTTCTCTTTTTGGCAAGCACTGTGTGTTGGGGATGATCAAGACATGTATACCCACTCGGATGTAGGTGGTCAAAAAAATATTATTGTTGACGTTACCCTTGAGGTAAATAGTTGGGAGGCGAAACTATAAGCCCGTATCTTCATATGTGTCTGATTGAAGCTTTGATCTCATAAGTATCGTGTGAGTGTCAGCAATTATGAAAGATTGAATGATAGTTGAGCATGTGAACTTTGTACATAAAATCGCTTGCATTGACTCTTTCTAATGTGATGATAAACTGCAATTGCCTCAATGACCGAGATCATAGGTTGTTAGTTTTCAATAAAATTTTGATTCATACTTTACCTTGTGAATGAATTTTCACTTTGGCATAAGAAGTTATATGACAATATGTTGCTGTTCTAAGGATGATCATGATGCCTTCATGTCTGTATTTTATTTTATCGACACCACTATCTCTAAACATGTGGACATGATTATCGATTTTGGCTTTCGCTTGAGGACAAGCAAGGTCTAAGCTTGAGGGAGTTGATACGTCCATTTTGCATCATGCTTTTATGTTGATATTTATTGCATTATGGGCTGTTATTTCACATTATGGCACAATAGTTATGCCTTTTCTCTCTTATTTTAAAAGATTTACATGAAGAGGGAGAATGCCGGCAGCTGGAATTCTGGACCGGAAAGGAGCAAATGTGAGATAACTATTCTGCACAACTCCAAATGTCTTGAAACTTTACGGAGAATTGATTTGGAGTATGTAAAAAATATTAGGCGAAGAAACAACAGAAGGGGACCCACCAGGTGGCCACAGGCCTGGGAGGCGTGCCCTACCCCCAGGGCTTGTGGGCCCCCTGGCCATCATCAGGTGCCCATCTTCTGCTATATGAAGGGTTTTGACCTAGAAAAATAAGAAGGAAGCTTTCGGGATGAGGCGCCGCCGTCTCGAGGCGGAACCTAGGAAGAAGCAATCTAGGGCTCCGGCGGATCTATTTTGTCAGGGAAACTTCCCTACGGGAGGGGGAAATCGAAGCCATCATCATCACCAACGATCCTCTCATCGGGGGAGGGTCAATCTTCATCAACATCTTCACTAGCCACCATCTCCTCTCAAACCCTAGTTCATCTCTTGTATTCAATCTTTGTCCCAAAATCTCAGATTGGTACCTGTGGGTTGCTAGTAGTGTTGATTGTTCCTTGTAGTTGATGCTAGTTGGTTTATTTGGTGGATGATCATATGTTCAGATCCTTAATGATATTTATTACCCCTCTAATCCTGAACATGAACATGCTTTGTGAGTATTTATGTTTGTTTCTGAGGACATGGGAGAAGTCTTGTTATAAGTAATCACCTGAATTTGGTATTCGTTCAATATTTTGATGAGATGTATGTTGTCTTTTCTCTAGTGGTGTTATGTGAACGTCGACTACATGACACTTCACCATGATTTGGGCCTAGGGGAAGGCATTGGGAAGTAATAAGTATACGATGGGTTGCTAGAGTGACAAAAGCTTTGTAAGTGCATCTAGTGCCACCCCTAGTTGGTTTTGGAGTATTGACGACAAACCTAGTTTAGGGACTAATGTGTTTGTGAGAATTGCAGGATAACACAGGTAGAAGTCCCTCATTGATTCGGTTTAGCTACCAGAGATGACCCCTAAAAATGTACGAAGACATTGAAGACAATGGTGGTTTATGAAGACATTCATGTCGAAGACAATGACATGTGAAGACTCCCCATGAAGCTTATGGAACTCGAAGACTTAGATCCTTCGTAGTTCTACTTCATTCATGTTGTGACATAGGAACCACCGTACTGTTAAGTGGGGTCCAAGAGAACCAGTCAGGATGACTGAAGTGATGCCTAATTCAAATCCTATGTCTTCGAGTGAAGACAATGAGAGAAAATCTTGTCCAGAGTCAGACAAGTCAGCTTTAATTGTAGCCCAAGTAAAGTTGTCGTGTGAGTTCGAAATTCGACCGTTGATACACGTGTCAGTTCCTTAGTGACGCAGGGTCATTTCGGACAAATCAGGTCGGGTTGCCAAGTGGCTATAAATAGTCCACCCCTACAACCATAAACGGTTGGCTGCTCAGATTTCAGTGCACGGCTTTTGTCGTTTGAGAGCAACCCACCTCGAAGCCTTTGAGAGAAAATCCCTAGCGAGGAGAAAAGCCCTAACCACCCAGAGCCAGAGTAATTGGGCATCACTTAAGTCTTCTTGTCTGAGTGATCTGAGGACTTATTACACTTGAGGACTGTGCATCCTCCAGCCGGTTAGGCGTCACGTTCTAAGCATCCAAGAGAAATTGTGGATTGCCGGTGAACGAAGTCTGTGAAGGTTTGGGAGTCTACCTTGAAGACTTACCTGAGTGATTGGGCGAGGTCTGTGTGACCTTAGCTCAAGGAGAAAACGGTGAGGACTGGGTATCCTGAGCTGCGTGTTCAGGACTGGGTGTACGGGACTGTGTGTCCTTTGGTTTAAATACCTAGCCGCTCCAACCAGACGTACAGTTGTCACAGCAACTGGAACTGGTCCAACAAATCATTGTCTTCAGCGTGTCACTGGTTTCATCCTCACCTCCCTTTACTTACCATTACACATTGTGAAGCCATTGCATGCTTGCTTTATCTTCTGTCTTCACAACTTGACTGTATGATTTGTTTGGCTTCATAACTTCTTCCTATCTGATCCTCATTACACTGAAGCTGTTTGTCACTGTGCTTTCACTATATTGTATACTTGACCATGGCTTGCCTTGTGTAATCTAACTTCCGCTGCATAGTGATAGGCTTGTCCATTCTGTTTGTCTTCATAACTTCCACGTTTTGAAGACTTTCATAAAAATCGCCTATTCACCCCCCTCTAGTCGATATAACGCACTTTCAATTGGTATCAAAGCAAGGTGCTCCCTTGTTCTGTGTGATTCGGTTTAACCACCTAGAGTTTTAGCTATGTCGACTGCAGGGATAATTAAAGTCTCCGCTGCGTGCCCCGTCTTCGATGGAACTGAATATCCCTACTGGAAGAATAAGATGCGCATGCATCTTGAAGCCATTGACGTCGACCTATGGTATGTCGTCGAAAACGGCGTTCCCAAGGCTGGAGAAGGTGTCACTGCTGCTGATGTCAAGAAGTTCACTCAACTGGACTCTACTGCCAAGAATATTATTTGTGGTCATCTAACCAAGGGACAGTACGGCCGTGTGAGTGCCTTGAAGACATCCAAGCTGGTTTGGGACTGGCTCTCCAAAGTCAATGAAGGCATCTCAACCCAGAGAGATCAGAGAATTAGTGTTCTTCGCAACCTCTTCAACCGCTTCAAGCGAAATGACAATGAGAATGTCCAGCACACATTTGACCGGCTCACTGATATCACAAATGAGCTTCAAGCCCTCGGCGCCACTGAGATCACCAAACATGAAATCGTCAAGACGCTGCTGAGATCACTTGATAGTTCATTTGACATCCTAGCCCTGATGATCCAAGAACGTCCAGATTTCAAGACACTCGATCCGTCTGACATACATGAGAGGCTCAACACACATGAGTTTGAGCTTTCTGAGAAAAGATATATCTACGGTCCAAACTATGGGCGAACTCGTGCCTTGAAGGCAAAAGCTGTGTCCTCATCTGAAGAAGAATCTAACAGCAGTTCTGATGATCCTGAAGACATTGGAAGGGAACTTGCAATGCTAGTGAAGAAGTTCCAGAAATTCACCAAGAAGAAAGGCTTCAGAAAGTCTTCACGATCAAGCTCAAGGAATGACGAAGCTTCTGCTCATGACTACAAGAAGAAAACTGGACACTTCATCTCTGAGTGTCCACAATGGGACAATGAGAGCAGAAAGAAGAAGAAGAAGAGCAAGGAATATGACTCTGACGATAAGAAGAAGAAGAAATACTCAAAGTCTTCTTCCAAGTCTTCCTCAAAGTCTTCATCACACAAGAAGAGTTCATCTGGCAAGGCTCGTGCGTTTGTTGGCAAGGAAATGGATTCAGAGGAGGAGTCCGCTTCTGAGGAGGCAGAGGTGGAGTCTGAGGAGGAGTCTGATTCAGGCATTGCGAGTCTGGCTACAGCTTACGTTGCCAAGTCCATCTTCAACACTGAAGACAATGACTTCATCACCAACACCGATGCAAATGACAAGGACGACTCTACTCCTACCTACTGCTTCATGGCACGTGGTGCCAAGGTAAACACACGCACTACTCACTATCAAACATCCAGTGACAATGACCCTGATTGTGATTCAAAACCCAGCTACAAAACACTTGCTAAAATTGCAACTGAACAACAAAAGGCCATGGAACATATTCAAAAGCTGTTAGACAGAAGCGATGATCTGTTGGGTGCTGAAATGACTCATTCTGAATCCTTAATTGAAGACATAAAAAATCTTCATGTTAAGTATCAGGAACTCGAAGATCGTCTTGAGACTCTCTCAACTACTCATGAAAAGCTTTCCTATGATTATCTTCAAAAGAAGCAAGATCTTGAGAAGTTGAGAGCGGATCATGAAGATCTTCAAAAGGAAAACGAGTCACTTCGAGCCGAACAGATCAGTTCCGCTCAGGAAGGATTTGAACCACCATGCCTTAAATGCATTGAGCGTGATAATGCTACTTCTGTTGCTGAATGTTCCTCTGCTACTGCTGTTGCAATATCTTCAACTGTTGAAGTGGTAACTAACCCCTCTGCTGAGGATACCACTGCTATTGCTGATGAGAATGCTAGGTTGAAGACATTGCTTGAAACAGGGATGTACAAAAGTCTCAAAGGACATCAGACATTATGTGATGTCCTCAAGAAGCAGATTCTGAACCGAAACCCTAGGAAAGAGGGTGTTGGGTTCATGAGGAAAATTAATGCAGATGGATCTTACTGGAAACCTGAGCAGTACCCCAAAACCACATGGGTTGCTGCAAAGGAATCCTCAGCAGATCCATCCAATCTATCTGGCTTCACTTGTGCTGATCCGATTATCATTGATGAATCCTTTGATGCAAACTATAAACTGTTTAAGAATCAGAATGGTGAAGTATTTGCCAGGTACATTGGTACTAACTGTAGGAATGGACCGCCTATGAAGAAGATCTGGGTTCCAAAAACGTGTCTGGAGAATCTTCCTGTGAATGTCCTCATGACACCTCACATGAAGAAGACAAACCTCAGACCAAAAGCTTCATATGGTCCAAAGGCTTCATACAGGCAGAGGACTCACCTGAGTCGCACTAACGCAAATGTTTTGCAGGGAAATCATGCTCAGGCATATGAGAGCGGTCCTTCAAACTGTCATGCTCATATGACCAAGAACTATTCTGCCTATTCTTATGAGTACTATTGCCCGCCTGCTAGACTGTTTGCTAGGGCTCCAAAGCCAAAATTCTCACATGCTGCACTTAGACTTATTGCTTCTAAGCCACCCTTGAAGATGTGGGTGGTTAAGAAAGCTTAACTCTCTTTTGCAGGGAAAGGTCTCCAGCAGAAAACCTAAATCTTCTGACGCTATTGCTGGGGACCTTAAAAATCTTGTGGGGCGCAAGATCAAATGCCTGAATGGCATCACTATGTATTTCGTATCTGAATCGCATGCTACTCTCCCTATTAGTCCTAACTTGGATCTAAGTTTTCATAACCCACTGGTTCGTCAAATGTTTTTGCTTCACAATACTCTTCGTGAAGCCTATCCCCCTAACTGCACTATAGGGTACGACACCAGCGACTTCAGAGTCTTCAGAATGGATTATTGACAGTGGGTGTCCAAATCACATGACTGACAAAAGAAGTCTCTTTATGGACTCAACCTTACGTCCATCTGACAAGAGCCACATCACATTTGCTGACACTGGTAAAAGTAAGGTATTGGGTCTAGGTAGAGTTGCAATCTCAAAGGATCAACACATGGATAAAGTCATGTTTGTTGAATCCCTTGGCTTCAACTTAATGTCTGTCTCCATGCTTTGCGATTTGAACATGATTGTAATCTTTGGAAAATATCGTTGCCTGGTACTAATGGAATCTGACAAGTCTGTAGTGTTTGAAGGGTATCGGAAAGATGATTTGTACGTGGTAGATTTCTCAGCAGGGCCACAGCTTGCAGTATGTCTTCTCGCAAAGGCTTCAGAATGCTGGCTTTGGCATCAGAGGCTTGGGCATGCTGGCATGAGGAACCTCCACACCCTTGCAAAGAAGAAGCATGTCATAGGCATCGAGGGCGTCAAGTTCAAGAAAGATCACTTATGCGGTGCCTGTGAAGCAGGGAAGATGACAAGGGCAATACATCCTTCAAAGACAATCATGACCACTACTCAACCCTTCGAACTTCTTCACATGGATCTCTTTGGTCCCACTCACTACTCAACTTTTTCCACTACTTCTTGCCTCTATGGCTTTGTCATTGTTGATGATTACTCTAGATATACTTGGGTGCACATAATCCTTTACAACATTGAAGTGCAGGATGTCTTTAGACGCTTCGCAAATCGGGCTATGAACAATTATGGCGCCAAGATAAAGCACATCAGAAGTGATAATGGAACTGAATTCAAGAACACCGGCCTTGATACATTGGGCATCACTCATGAATTCTCAGCTCCGTACACGCCACAGCAGAATGGCATCGTCGAACGCAAGAACAGAACACTCATTGAGATGGCCAGAACAATGTTAGATGAGTACAAGACTCCAAGAAAATTCTGGACTGAAGCCATTGACACTGCATGCCATACAATCAACCGTGTCTATCTTCACAAGCTTCTGAACAAGACATCTTATGAACTTCTAACTGGCAAGAAGCCAAATGTCAGTTACTTTAGAGTATTTGGCTCAAGATGCTGGATCAAGGACCCTCACCACACCTCAAAATTTGCTCCAAAAGCACATGAGGGCTTTATGCTTGGATATGGAAAGGATTTGCACTCCTACAGAGTCTTCAATCTCTTTCACTACAAAGTGGTTGAAACAGTGGATGTGCGGTTTGATGAGACCAATGGGTCACAAAGAGAGCAACTGCCAGATGTGCTAGATGAAGTTCTAGCCAGTGAATCAATCAAGCTAATGGGAACTGGAGAAATTATACCTTCTGAAGCTCATCCTGAAGAAGAACTTATCATCTCAGCACCTGATCCACATGAAGACAATGCTCAGCCTGAAGATATTCCTCCCCACGACAACATAGATCAGCAAGAGCAAAGTCTTCGACCCATACATCCTCGTGTTGCCAATGAAGTGCAGATTGACAGAATAATTGATAGCATCAATGCACCTGGTCCACTGACTCATTCAAGGGCAACTCAACTGGCAAATTTCTGCGGACACTTCGCATTCTTTTCAATCACAGAACCCAAGAAAGTTGAAGAAGCTTTAATGGAACCTGAGTGGATTCAAGCTATGCAAGAAGAGCTTCAACAGTTTGAGCTGAACAATGGATGGGAGTTGTTTAAGCGTCCTGATCCATGGAAGCATAACATAATAGGCACCAAATGGATATACCGCAACAAGCAAGATGAGCATGGTCAAGTCATTAGAAACAAGGCTCATCTCGTTGCTCAAGGATATACTCAAGTGGAAGGCATTGACTTTGATGAAACATTTGCTCCTGTGGCCAGACTTGAAGCCATTTGTATACTGCTGGCCTATGCAAATCATCACAACATAATTCGGTATCAAATGGATGTGAAGAGTGCCTTTCTCAATGGCAAGATTGAAGAAGAAGTGTATGTCGCACAACCACCAGGGTTTGAAGATCGAAAACATCCTGACATGGTGTACAAGCTCAATAAGGCACTGTACGGCCTCAAACAAGCCCCTCGGGCCTGGTATGATACACTCAAATACTTCCTGAAGAGCAAAGGCTTCATACCTGGTTCCTTAGATCCCACACTCTTCACGAAGACATATGACGGTGAACTGTTCGTGTGCCAAATATATGTGGATGACATTATCTTCGGCTGCACAAATCAGAAGTACAGTGAAGAGTTTGGGTATATGATGCAAGAGCAATATCAGATGTCCATGATGGGGGAGCTGAAATTCTTCCTCGGTCTTCAGATACGGCAACAATGCAATGGCATCTTCATATCTCAAGAGAAGTATCTCAAAGATTGCCTGAAGAAGTTCGGTATGCAAGACTGCAAAGGCTTCACAACACCAATGCCAGCCAAACATCATCTGGGTCCTGACGACAATGGTAAAGAGTTCGATCAAAAGGTATACTGCTCCATGATTGGTTCTTTGCTTTATTTATGTGCATCTAGGCCAGATATTATGCTTAGTGTTTGCATGTGTGCTTGATTCCAAGCGGCATCAAAGGAGTCGCATCACTTAGCTGTGAAGCGAATTCTTCGATATTTGGCTCACACCCCAACTCTAGGGTTATGGTATCCAAAGGGCTCAGAGTTTGATCTGGTTGGATTTCCGATGCTGATTACGCTGGTGACAAGGTTGATCGGAAGTCCACATCAGGCACATGTCACTTTCTGGGCCAATCACTTGTATGTTGGTCTTCAAAGAAGCAGAACTGTGTATCTCTCTCCACTGCTGAATCTGAATACATTGCTGCTGGATCCTGCTGCGCTTAGCTTCTATGGATGAAGCAAACGCTCAAGGATTATGGCATTCATCTGAAGCAAGTGCCACTTTACTGCGACAACGAAAGCGCCATCAAGATCGCCAACAACCCAGTTTAGCACTCGAAGACAAAGCACATTGAAATTCGTCATCATTTTCTCAGAGATCATGTTGCAAAGGAAGATATTGATATCATACACGTCAACACTGAAGAGCAATTGGCAGATATCTTCACCAAGCCCTTGGATGAGAAGAGATTTTGCAAGTTACGGTGTGAGCTAAATATCTTGGAATCCTCAAATGTCCTGTGATCAGGCACACATCCTAACACTTATGCATGTTGATGACTTAGATGTGCAACACACGAAGTAATGTATATCTTCAATCAATGAAGACATACATTCTAAGTGTGAATACATTAACATGGAATTTGACTTCGGAGCGCCACGATAATTGTGCGCCGTGTCTGGGTCTAATACTTCCTATACGGTGGGTAACGCCCCACCAAATTTTCTGCTTGAAGTGTTTCACTCATGGCGTTACATTTGCTATGTCTTCACATTTGGTTTGGCTTCAATCTCAACACGTCTTCATGATTATCTTCACTATGTTGATTATATATATATACTGGTGTTCTGTCCTCTACAGCATTCACTTATAGCTATGTCTTCTTGTTTGAATCTTTTGAACTAAGTGAATGTGATCGGACCCTAACCTCTCCATGCTTCCTACCTCAAACTCTATCTCTCCAAGTCGTGTGCATTCTATTGAAACTGTCGAATGTCTTCACTGCATCCTTGTCAGCAGAAGACATAGAGACAAACTTTAAAACCATTTTCAATGTTATTTAATCAACAAGAAATCCGGAGAAATAGGAACGACACCCGACAATCAAGGCGTGCGTGGGATGTGGAACTGCCCCCGAAATACCGCATGATGGCCACGTGCTGTTCAGATGCGAATCGCCAGGGCACCGGAGTAATAGCGCAGTGCCGCCCCTATCCCTATAAATACACGATTCACTGCGGTCATTATCTCTTCTTCCACCCTCGCACGAACCCTATCGCCACCGCTAGCTCTCAACGACGCCGGCGACGAAGTGCTTCACTGCAGCAACCTCTCCGACGCCGTTTTCACGCCGACTGCGGACATCGGTCTCTCCGCCGTCGCCGTAGGTGTCTTCCGTCGCCAAGTTAGGGCACGAGGATCGAACTGCTCGGCCTCAACTCCCACTTCATCTAGCAGTTCCAAGTGTGGTAAATAAAACCTCTTTTTACAGCCTCTTTTGATCCTATAGTTCGGTCACTTTCTGCCATAAGAAGTTTCTATTCACACAAGTTACATCTCTCTCAATCTGCATCTCATAACTTGCCTAGTATATTCACTTGTGCTTCATGAAGTAGTTAGATTCCTCACTTGTACTGATCTATGGGTTCGTACAAATCTGGAACCAACTTCTTTTCGATAAAGTGAATGTCTTCGCATGATGAGGTCAATATCTTCTAAACTAATTTATCTTCAAAATCTTCTGAGAATGCATATGACCTCTTCCCCTTCCCTCGCACCTTAATGCTGTCACAGGTACATGTCCGTGGGAGAATCTTTTGGTTCTCATAGTCTGCATTCATTTGCAGAGTTCTTACAGCGTTACATCAATTCTCCTGAAGCGAGTTCTTGTTGGTCAAGCAAAAGGAAGCCTTTGATGCATTTGAACATTTTGAAGCCTTCCAAGTTAAGATTCATGGCTTCAGAAACAGCAGCCAGGAAGGGAGGCAGACAGAGACGTGGTGAGACGTCCAAAGATCTGCCTGATGAGTTGGCAGAAATGTACAAAACTGATCCTGAAGAGAGCTATGGTCAGCGCAAGACACGAATCCAATGGATTCGAAGATATTGGGCAGAGCAGTGGTTCCAATACCGCTTCGTCACTCAGGAATATGCAGAAAAGTGCGTCATCAAGAGACCGTGGGGAGACGTATTATACAAAAATCTCGTACCCCGGTCCAGAGACGAAGCCATTGCTCAAGGCTTCTATCCGTGCATGGTCAGAGGACCACAGCCAGCTGTAGCACATCCGTCATCACTTCTCTGGTGTCGCGATGACAATCTGTTCAAGCGCAACTTCCAATTTGCCCAGAACTCTGTGAAGCAAAACAAGAAGAAGCTGGGGTTGGACTTCAACCCTGGTCCCTCTGAACCAAGGGCGGATGGCACACGCGACGCCGATCCCAATATCATCGGGCCGTATGCCAATCTCGCAGGCCTCATCACTCGCATTCTAGTCCAAGGGACTACCGTGAACGACCCTCCAGCAGACACTGAGTCTGATGACGCTCCTGCTGCACCGAAGCCGAAGCAGACGAAGAAGCCAAAAGCTTCAAAGCCAGCCGCTTCTCCCAAAATCTCCAGAGCGAAGCCATTGGCAACTGCACCTCCTGAAGCAAGTGTGCAGTCTGAAGACTTATCATGAGTCTCCAAGCCCCAAGAAGCCAAGAAGCCTCAGCCACACACTGGCAAAGAGCTCATAGCTGCTGTCATTCTGCGCTGCGAAACCATTGATCTTTCAAGCGATGAAGATCTTGGAGATGATGCTCTTGAGCAGCTCATCAAGAGCAAGGAGGAGGCTGAAATCTTCAACAATCTGCCTCTGTTTGATGCAGCAATCCTCCACAACTTCATCGATGAGTGGTTTGATACACCCAATATCATCTTCAATGATCTGCAGCTGCCCATTGGCCTCAGCGTCGCCTTCCAAGGCGCTATTGCTTCAGAACTTGCAATTGCCCAGTGCATTGTTGAACTGAAGCAGAAGATTGATTTCGAAAAGGCTCAGTTCAAGCAGAATATGGCCAAGCTCAGCGTCCAAGAAGTCAAGGACTTCAAGGTCATGTTGCACGAGTTGAAGGAGAACTTTTTGAAGAAACGTGCAGAAGCTCAGGGTTCGCGGAGCGAATGAAGACTTTGGCTGATCTCTGTGTGCAGGCCTACAATGAGGCCGAGAAGCGCAAGGCACTTGGGCGTCCCGGCATCGACCCCAGGATGGCCGCGAAGAAAAAGAAGAAGCCCGCTGTGGCTGAACAAGAGGCACCAAGGCAAGAAGCTGTTCCGATTGTCTTCCCCAATGCTAAGACTGGCTCGAAGCCAAAGCACCGGTCAATCGCTTCAGAGCTCAAGAAGACACGGACAGCCGAAGCAGAAGCTCGGAAGAGGAAACACCCTGAAGCCTCTCCTTCTGACCCCACCATCAATAAGCGCAAGACCAAGAAATCTCGGGCTGCTCCCACAGAGCCCTTGATAGTCGAACCCCTCTCCGTCCGCTATCCTGACGAAGATCGTCAGTTGACCGTGCATGAGCCTGCTTTCACAGAGGCTCCGCACGCTGAAGATATTCCAGCAGCCGACCCCAACGCTGCTGAAGACATTGGTCTCCAAGACAATGTACAAGGTGATGCAGCCCTTCCTCAGCTTGAAACAAGCGAAATGATCAGCATTGGTCGTCCATTGACACCAATCACCCAAGATGCATCGTGGGCAGATCGCCCGCAGGAGGAAGAGAATGAGCCCCAGCCCACTGCAACTCCACCGGCGTCGCCTACATTCCGTAGGCTTCGCAAAGGGCCAAGGGCTCAGGCTGCTGACGACATTCCGGCTGCATCAGCCGAAGAACATGAAGAAGAGCATGAAGCCCACAGCGCAACTACTACTCATGCATCCTATACAACCAAGGCTGCATCTTTCCTCACCAGCGGCTTGAGGTTGAAGCCATTGCTGGTCTGTCTGGTCTGGAAGAAGCACTGGATTGCTTCAAGCAAGTGGGTCTGCTGCCGTTTATCACCGATGAAGAGCACTGGAATGAAGAGCTTCTGCTCCAGTTCTATGCCACAGTGCATATCAAAGGCTACAACAGAGATCCGAAGACTTTGGTCCTGGAGTGGATGACCGGCAATGTCCATCATGAAGCCAATGCATTCGATATCATTGAGCTTACCGGCCTACCCACTCCTGGCGAACTCTTCGAAGAAGGCTGCCAACTCCATGCTGAATCAATTGAGAGCATATTCCAGCGACCTGAGCCAAATATGAGTCAGATGCTCTCAATGATGAAGCCATTGCCTCTTGATGCACCTTATCCAACTGAGATCTTCGTTGAAGACTTAGAGTACCTACCCAGAACTATATATCACATCATCAGGCGGACTCTCTGGCCCATTAAGGGGAACTCTCCATATGCCAAGGTTGAAGGTGCCATGAAGACTCTCATCTTCTGTATCCTGCATGGCAAATGCTTCAACGCACAGGATCTCTTTATACGCCAACTTGCAGCGTCGGGCTCAGATATCTTTGGTTTGAAGATTTATGCTCCTTGGGTTATGAGGCTAAACAAGCTACACTCTGCTATCTCCTATCAGCCCTCTGCCCGCAACCATAGAATCTTCTTACCCGATGTGGACACCTCTGCTGAAGCAATATATCCTGAGCCTGCCAAGCAACCACTAAGTCTTCAGAATGCAGAACACTAGAGCTTCACTCAGAATGATGAAGGTGTTGAAGCCATCTCAAGAGTGTATCCAATGGATGGCACCACACGTGCCCCTGCATCAACTGAAGCCACTGACAGCACAGCTGCACAGAGACCCAAGAAACGCGCTCGTACACTCAATGACCGCGAACTTCTTGTGGCTCTTCACCAAAAGCAAGATAGGCATCACGACTGGCTCAAAAGGCAGATGAGAAGTATCATGCAAGACGTCAATCGCATCAGAAATCTGGCCACCAAGAATGCATTCGTCGCTCATGAAACTTGTCGCCGCACTTGGAAAGGCCTCACCATGATGTGCACTGAAGCTGAACTTCAAGAGGATGGCTTTAGAGAGAGATTCAAGTTTGACTCCACACCCCCAAGAAGAGCTGTGCTGCGCGGATCTCCGTCCCTTGAAGATTCAGAGTTCTCTTCCTCTGCTGCAACCGTGACTGGAAGAATCATTGAGGAAGAAGACGACGCTACATCACCACCACCTTCTTCAGCGCGCGTCGACCCTGCACCAAGCTCTTCAGCACCACCAAACACCTCCACCGACCCTGCTGCGCCTGGGAACGTGTAGAAAACTCTATGTCTTCAAACCTTTTTGGTCATCACTGACAAAAGGGGGAGAAGCATATGATGTTTATAGTCTTCAAGCGGGTCAATAATATGGGTGGGTGCTTTATACTTTGCATTTTGCTTCATGCTTACAACTCTCGTTTTGCTACATTTGGTTCTTTGAGTTGTAACACTTAAACTTGATGGTCGTCTGCTACTTGTTTGCCACTATGTTTTTGCGAAGATAAATTCCGCATGTACGACGATAATTTCCGCACTTATATCATTTCGCAGACGTCCATTTTTCATTATGCATGCCATTCTCTTCATATACCTTTACATGCACGGTGGATTGTCGTCATAAGTTGAAGTGGATTCCCACAAGTACAACCTGCCATGTGCATTTGCGTTTCAGAAGCAAATTACTTATATGCACATCTTCAGGGGGAGCCCTTGCAGCTTATGAAGACAATTCCTTTACAATTTCACAAATTATATTCCCCGTTGAAAACTTCAACTAGTTTGTCATCAATCACCAAAAAGGGGGAGATTGTAAGTGCATCTAGTGCCACCCCTAGTTGGTTTTGGAGTATTGACGACAAACCTAGTTGAGGGACTAATGTGTTTGTGAGAATTGCAGGATAACACAGGTAGAAGTCCCTCATTGATTCCGTTTAGCTACCAGAGATGACCCCTAAAAATGTACGAAGACATTGAAGACAATGGTGGTTTATGAAGACATTCATGTCGAAGACAATGACATGTGAAGACTCCCCATAAAGCTTATGGAACTCGAAGACTTTGATCCTTCGTAGTTCTACTTCATTCATGTTGTGTCATAGGAACCACCGTACTGTTAAGTGGGGTCCAAGAGAACCAGTCAGGATGACTGAAGTGATGCCTAATTCAAATCCTATGTCTTCGAGTGAAGACAATGAGAGAAAATCTTGTCCAGAGTCAGACAAGTCAGCTTTACTTGTAGCCCAAGTAAAGTTGCCGTGTGAGTTCGAAATTCGACCGTTGATACACGTGTCAGTTCCTTAGTGACCCAAGGTCATTTCGGACAAATCAGGTCGGGTTGCCAAGTGGCTATAAATAGTCCACCCCTACAACCATAAACGGTTGGCTGCTCAGATTTTAGTGCACGGCTTTTGTCGTTTGAGAGCAACCCACCTCGAAGCCTTTGAGAGAAAATCCCTAGCGAGGAGAAAAGCCCTAACCACCCAGAGCCAGAGTAATTGGGCATCACTTAAGTCTTCTTGTCTGAGTGATCTGAAGACTTATTACACTTGAGGACTGTGCATCCTCCAGCCGGTTAGGCGTCGCGTTCTGAGCATCCAAGAGAAATTGTGGATTGCCGGTGAACGAAGTCTGTGAAGGTTTGTGAGTCTACCTTGAAGACTTACCAGAGTGATTGGGCGAGGTCTGTGTGACCTTAGCTCAAGGAGAAAACGGTGAGGACTGGGTGTCCTGAGCTGCGTGTTCAGGACTGGGTGTCCGGGACTGTGTGTCCTTTGGTTTAAATACCTAGCCACTCCAACCAGACGTACAGTTGTCACAGCAACTGGAACTGGTCCAACAAATCATTGTCTTCAGCGTGTCACTGATTTAATCCTCACCTCCCTTTACTTACCATTACACATTGTGAAGCCATTGCATGCTTGCTTTATCTTCTGTCTTCACAACTTGACTGTATGATTTGTTTGGCTTCCTATCTGATCCTCATTACACTGAAGCTGTTTGTCACCGTGCTTTCACTATATTGTATACTTGACCATGGCTTGCCTTGTGTAATCTAACTTCCGCTGCATAGTGATAGGCTTGTCCATTCTGTTTGTCTTCATAACTTCCACGTTTTGAAGACTTTCATAAAAATCGCCTATTCACCCCCCCTCTAGTCGATATAACGCACTTTCAAGCTTAAACCCTAGTTTATGTGTTGCTTCGTAAGGGGCTGATTTGGATCCACATGTTTCATGCTATGGTTAGATTTATCTTAATTCTTCTTTCGTAGTTGTGGATGCTTGCGAGAGGGGTTAATCATAATTTGGAGGCTTGTACAAGTAAGGGCAGCACCCAAGCACTGGTCCACCACTACAAAAAAAAAGACACATCCATGACATTTTGGGCCAAACGAATTTTTTCTGTCATACTTATGACACTTCTATGACGATAATTGTGACAAAAACTGAAGGAAATATGCCCTAGAGGCAATAATAAAGTTATTATTTATTTCCTTATATCATGATAAATGTTTATTATTCATGCTAGAATTGTATTAACCGGAAACATAATACATGTGTGAATACATAGACAAACAGAGTGTCACCAGTATGCCTCTACTTGACTAGCTCGTTAATCAAAGATGGTTATGTTTCCTAACCATGAACAAAGAGTTGTTATTTGATTAACGAGGTCACATCATTAGTTGAATGATCTGATTGACATGACCCATTCCATTAGCTTAGCACCCGATCGTTTAGTATGTTGCTATTGCTTTTCTTCATGACTTATACATGTTCCTATGACTATGAGATTATGCAACTCCCGTTTGCCGGAGGAACACTTTGGGTACTACCGAACATCACAACGTAACTGGGTGATTATAAAGGAGTACTACAGGTGGCTCCAAAGGTAGATGTTGGGTTGGCGTATTTCGAGATTAGGATTTGTCACTCCGATTGTTGGAGAGGTATCTCTGGGCCCTCTCGGTAATACACATCATTTAAGCCTTGCAAGCAGTGCAACTAATGAGTTAGTTGCGGGATGATGTATTACCGAACGAGTAAAGAGACTTGCCAGTAACGAGATTGAACTAGGTATTGGATACCGACGATCGAATCAAGGGCAAGTAACATACCGATGACAAAGGGAACAACGTACGTTGTTATGCGGTCTGACCGATAAAGATCTTCGTAGAATATGTAGGAGCCAATATGGGCATCCAGGTCCCGCTATTGGTTATTGACCGGAGACGTGTCTCGGTCATGTCTACATCGTTCTCGAACCGTAGGGTCCGCACGCTTAACGTTACGATGACAGTTATTATGAGTTTATGCATTTTGATGTACCAAAGGTTGTTCGGAGTCCCGGATGTGATCACGGACTTGACGAGGAGTCTCGAAATGGTCGAGACGTAAAGATTGATATATTGGAAGCCTATGTTTGGACATCGGAAGTGTTCCGGGTAAAATCGGGATTTTACCGGAATACCGGGAGGGTTACCGGAACCCCCCGGGAGCCAAATGGGCCTACATGGGCCATTGTGGAAAGGTGAAAGGGGCTGCCAAGGAGGGCTGCGCGCCTCCCCCCTCCCCTAGTCTTATTAGGACTAGGAGAGGTGGCCGGCCACCTCTCTCTCTTTTCCTCTCCCTTTTTTCCAAGGAGTCCTAGTTGGAATAGGATTGGGGGGGGGGAGTCCTACTCCCGGTAGGAGTAGGACTCCTCCTGCGCCTCCCTCCTTTGGCCGGCCAGCCTCCCCCCTTTCATCCTTTATATACGGGGGCAGGGGACACCCCAAGACACAAGTTGATCCTTGAGATCGTTCCTTAGCCGTGTGCGGTGCCCCCTGCCACCAAATTCCACCTCGATCATACCGTTGTAGTGCTTAGGCGAAGCCCTGCGTTGGTAGTACATCAAGATCGTCACCACGCCGTCGTGCTGACGGAACTCTTCCTCGACGCTTTGCTGGATCGGAGCCCGAGGAACGTCATCGAGCTGAACGTGTGCTAAGAACTCGGAGGTGCCGGAGTAACGGTGCTTGGATCGGTCGGATCGGGAAGAAGACGTAGGACTACTTCCTCTACGTTGTGTCAACGCTTCCGTTGCGATCTACAAGGGTACGTAGATCAGACTCTCCCCCTCGTTGCTATGCATCACCATGATCTTGCGTGTGCGTAGGAAAATTTTGAAATTACTGCGTTCCCCAACAGTGGCATCCGAGCCTAGGTTTTTATGGTTTGATGTTATTTGCACGAGTAGAACACAAGTGAGTTGTGGGCGATACAATTCATACTGCCTACCAGCATTTCATACTTTGGTTCGGCGGTATTGTTGGACGAGACGATCCGGACCAACCTTACGCGTACTCTTAGGCGAGACCGGTTCCCTCGACGTGCTTTGCACATAGATGGCTTGCGGATGACTGTCTCTCCAACTTTAGTTGAACCAAGTGTGGCTACGCCCGGTCCTTGAGAAGGTTAAAACGGAGTCTATTTGACGAACTATCGTTGTGGTTTTGATGCGTAGGTGAGATAAGTTCTTACTTAAGCCCGTAGCAGCCACGTAAAACTTGCAACAACAAAGTAGAGGACGTCTAACTTGTTTTTGCAGGGCATGTTGTGATGTGATATGGTCAAGGCATGATGCTGATTTTATTGTATGAGATGATCATGTTTTGTAACCAAGTTATCGGCAACTGGCAGGAGCCATATGGTTTTCGCTTTATTGTATGCAATGCAATCACGATGTAATGCTTTACTTTATTACTAAGCGGTAGTGATAGTCGTGGAAGCATAAGATTGGCGAGACGACAACGATGCTACGATGGAGATCAAGGTGTCGCGCCGGTGATGATGGTGATCATGACAGTGCTTCGGAGATGGAGATCACAAAGCACAAGATGATGATGGCCATATCATATCACTTATATTGATTGCATGTGATGTTTATCCTTTTATGCATCTTATCTTGCTTTGATTGACGGTAGCATTATAAGATGATCTCTCACTAAAATTATCAAGAAGTGTTCTCCCTGAGTATGCACCGTTGCAAAAGTTCTTCGTGCTGACACACCACGTGATGATCGGGTGTGATAGGCTCTACGTTCAAATACAACGGGTGCAAAACAGTTGCACACGCGGAATACTCAGGTTATACTTGACGAGCCAAGCATATACAGATATGGCCTCGGAACACGGAGACCGAAAGGTCGAGCGTGAATCATATAGTAGATATGATCAACATAATGATGTTCACCATTGAAAACTACTCCATCTCACGTGATGATCGGTTATGGTTTAGTTGATTTGGATCACGTGATCACTTAGAGGATTAGAGGGATATCTATCTAAGTGGGAGTTCTTAAGTAATATGATTAACTAAACTTAAATTTATCATGAACTTAGTCCTGGTAGTATTTTGCAAATTATGATCAATAGCTCGCGTTGTTGCTTCCCTGTGATTATTTTGATATGTTCCTAGAGAAAATTGAGTTGAAAGATGTTAGTAGCAATGATGCGGATTGGATCCGTGATCTGAGGTTTATCCTCATTGCTGCACAGAAGAATTATGTCCTTGATGCACCGCTAGGTGACAGACCTATTGCAGGAGCAGATGCAGACGTTATGAATGTTTGGCTAGCTCAATATGATGACTACTTGATAGTTTAGTGCACCATGCTTAATGGCTTAGAATCAGGACTTCAAAGACGTTTTGAACGTCATGGACCATATGAGATGTTCTAGGAGTTGAAGTTAATATTTCAAGCAAATACCCGAGTTGAGAGATATGAAGTCTCCAACAAGTTCTATAGCTAAAAGATGGAGGAGAATCGCTCAACTAGTGAGCATGTGCTCAGATTGTCTGGATACTACAATCGCTTGAATCAAGTGGGAGTTAATCTTCCAGATAAGATAGTGATTGACAGAATTCTCTAGTCACCATCACCAAGTTAGTAGAACTTCGTGATGAACTATAATATGCAAGGGATAACGGAAACAACTCCCAAGCTCTTCGTGATGCTGAAATCAACGAAGGTAGAAATCAAAGAAGAACATCAAGTGTTGATGGTTGACAAGACCACTAGTTTCAAGAAAAGGGGCAAAGGAAAGAAGGGGAACTTCAAGAAGAATGGCAAGCAAGTTGCTGCTCAAGTGAAGAAGCCCAAGTCTGATCCTAAGCCTGAGACTAAGTGCTTCTACTGCAAAGGGACTGGTCACTGGAAGCGGAACTACCCCAAGTGATTGGCGGATAAGAAGGATGGCAAAGTGAACATAAGTATATTTGATATACATGTTATTGATGTGTACTTTACTAGTGTTTATAGCAAACCCTCAGTATTTGATACTAGTTCAGTTGCTAAGATTAGTAACTCGAAACGGGAGTTGCAGAATAAACAGAGACTAGTTAAGGGTGAAGTGACGATGTGTGTTGGAAGTAGTTCCAAGATTGATATGATCATCATCGCACACTCCCCTATACTTTCGGGATTAGTGTTGAAACTAAATAAGTGTTATTTGGTGTTTGTGTTGAGCATGAATATGATTTGATCATGTTTATTGTAATACCGTTATTCATTTAAGTAAAAGAATAAATTGTTGTTCTGTTTACATGAATAAAACCTTACATGGTTACACACCCAATGAAAATAGTTCATTGGATCTCGATCTTAATAATACACATATTCACAATATTGAAACCAAAAGATACAAAGCTAATAATGATAGTGCAACTTGTTTGTGGCACTGCTATTTAGGTCATATTGGTATAAAGCGCATGAAGAAACTCCATGCTGATGGGCTTTCGGAATCACTTGATTATGAATCACTTGATGCTTGCGAACCATGCCTTTTGGGCAAGATGACTAAAACGCCGTTCTCCGGAACAATGGAGCGAGAAAAGATTTGTTGGAAATCATACATACTGATGTATGTGGTCCGATGAATATTGAGGCTCGCGACAGGTATCATTATTTTCTGATCTTCACAGATGATTTGAGCATATATGAGTATATCTGCTTGATGAAACATAACTCTGAAACATTTGAAAAGTTCAAAGAATTTCAGAGTGAAGTGAAAAATCATCGTAACAAGAAAATAAAGTTTCTATGATCTGATCGTAGAGAAGAGTATTTGAGTTACGAGTTTGGCCTTCAGTTAAAAACAATGTGAAATAGTTTCACTACTCACGCCCCAAGGAACACCATAGTGTAATGGTGTGTCCGAACGTCATAACCGTACTTTATTAGATATAGTGCGATCTATGATGTCTCTTACCGATCTACCACTATCGTTTTGGGGTTATGCATTAGAGACAGCTGCATTCAAGTTAAAAAGGGGCACCATCTAAGTCCGTTGAGATGACACAATCTGAACTGTGGTTTAGCAAGAAACCAAAGTAGTCGTTTCTTAAAGTTTGGGGTTGTGATGCTTATGTGAAAAAGTTTCATCCTGATAAGCTCAAAACCAAATCGGAGAAATATGTCTTCATAGGATACCCAAAAGGAGACTGTTGGGTACACCTTCTATCACATATCCTAAGGCAAGACATTCATTGCTTATAATGGATACTTTCTAGAGAAGGAATTTCTCTCGAAAGAAGTGAGTGGGAGGAAAGTAGAACTTGATAAGGTAATTGTACCTTCTCCTTTATTGGAAAGTAGTTCATCACAGAAATTTGTTCTTGTGACTCCTACACCAATTAGTGAGGAAGCTAATGATAATGATCATGAAACTTCGGATCAAGATACTACCGAATCTCGTAGGTAAACCAGAGTGAGATCCGCACCAAAGTGGTACGGTAATCCTGTTCTGGAAGTCATACTACTAGATCATGATGATCCTACGAACTATGAAGAAGCGATGGTGAGCCCAGATTCCGCAAAGTGGCTTGAAGCCATGAAATCTGAGATATGATCCATGTATGAGAACAAAGTATGGACTTTGGTTGACTTGCCCGATGATCGGCAAGCCATAGAAAATAAATGGATCTTCAAGAGGAAGACGGACGCTGATAGTAGTGTTACTATCTACAAAGCTAGAATTGTCGCAAAAGGTTTTCGACAAGTTCAAGGTGTTGACTACGATGAGATTCTCTCACTCGTATCTATGCTTAAGTCTGTCCGAATCATGTTAGTAATTGCCGCATTTTATGAAATCTGGCAAATGGATAAACAAAACTGCATTCCTTAATAGATATATTAAAGAAGAGTTGTATATGATGCAACCGGAAGGTTTTGTCGATCCAAAGGGAGCTAACAAAGTGTGCAAGCTCCAGCGATCCATTTATGGACTGGTGCAAGCATCTCGGAGTTGGAATATACGCTTTGATGAGTTGATCAAAGCATATAGTTTTATACAGACTTGCGGTGAAGCCTGTATTTACAAGAAAGTGAGTGGGAGCACTACAGCATTTCTGATAAGTATATGTGAATGACATATTGTTGATCGGAAATAATGTAGAATTATTCTGTAAAGCATAAAGGAGTGTTTGAAAGGAGTTTTTCAAAGAAAGACTTCGGTGAAGCTGCTTACATATTGAGCTTCAAGATCTATAGAGATAGATCAAGACGCTTGATAAGTTTTTTCAATGAGTACATACCTTGACAAGATTCTGAAGTAGTTCAAAATGGAGCAGTCAAAGAAAGAGTTCTTGCCTGTATTACAAGGTGTGAAGTTGAGTAAAGACTCAAAGCCCGACCACGGCAGAAGATAGAAAGAGAATGAAAGTCATTCCCTATGCCTCATTCATAGGTTCTATAAAGTATGCCATGCTATGTACCAGATCTATTGTATACCCTGCACTGATTTGGCAAGGGAGTACAATAGTGATCTAGGAGTAGATCACTGGACAACGGTCAGAATTATCCTTAGTGAAATAAGGATATGTTTCTCGATTATGGACGTGACAAAAAGGTTCGTCGTAAAGGGTTACGTCGATGCAAGTTTTTGACACTGATCCAGATGAATCTAAAAGTCTCAATCTGGATACATATTGAAAGTGGGAGCAATTAGCTAGAGTGCTCCGTGCAGAGCATTATAAACAAAGAATTTTGCAAAATACTTACGGATTTGAATGTGACAGACCCGTTGACTAAAATTATCTCACAAGCAAAACATGATCACACCTTAGTACTCTTTGGGTGTTAATCACATACAGATCTGAACTAGATTACCGACTCTAGTAAACCCTTTGAGTGTTGGTCACATGACGATGTGAACTATGGGTGTTAATCACATGGTGATGTGAACTATTGCTGCTAAATCACATGGCGATGTGAACTAGATTATTGACTCTAGTGCAAGTGGGAGACTGAAGGGAATATGCCCTAGAGGCAATAATAAAGTTATTATTTATTTCTTTATATCATGATAAATGTTTATTATTCATGCTAGAATTGTATTAACCGGAAACATAATACATGTGTGAATACATAGACAAACAGAGTGTCACCAGTATGCCTCTACTTGACTAGCTCGTTAATCAAAGATGGTTATGTTTCCTAACCATGAACAAAGAGTTGTTATTTGATTAACGAGGTCACATCATTAGTTGAATGATCTGATTGACATGACCCATTCCATTAGCTTAGCACCCGATCGTTTAGTATGTTGCTATTGCTTTTCTTCATGACTTATACATGTTCCTATGACTATGAGATTATGCAACTCCCGTTTGCCGGAGGAACACTTTGGGTACTACCAAACGTCACAACGTAACTGGGTGATTATAAAGGAGTACTACAGGTGGCTCCAAAGGTAGATGTTGGGTTGGCGTATTTCGAGATTAGGATTTGTCACTCCGATTGTCGGAGAGGTATCTCTGGGCCCTCTCGGTAATACACATCACTTAAGCCTTGCAAGCAGTGCAACTAATGAGTTAGTTGCGGGATGATGTATTACGGAACGAGTAAAGAGACTTGCCAGTAACGAGATTGAACTAGGTATTGGATACCAACGATCGAATCTCGGGCAAGTAACATACCGATGACAAAGGGAACAACGTATGTTGTTATGCGGTCTGACCGATAAAGATCTTCGTAGAATATGTAGGAGCCAATATGGGCATCCAGGTCCCGCTATTGGTTATTGAACGGAGACGTGTCTCGGTCATGTCTACATCGTTCTCGAACCGTAGGGTCCGCACGCTTAACGTTACGATGACAGTTATTATGAGTTTATGCATTTTGATGTACCAAAGGTTGTTCGGAGTCCCGGATGTGATCACGGACATGACGAGGAGTCTCGAAATGGTCGAGACGTAAAGATTGATATATTGGAAGCCTATGTTTGGACATCGGAAGTGTTCCGGGTAAAATCGGGATTTTACCGGAATACCGGGAGGGTTACCGGAACCCCCCGGGAGCCAAATGGGCCTACATGGGCCATTGTGGAAAGGTGAAAGGGGCTGCCAAGGAGGGCTGCGCGCCTCCCCCCTCCCCTAGTCCTATTAGGACTAGGAGAGGTGGCCGGCCACCTCTCTCTCTTTTCCTCTCCCTTTTTTCCAAGGAGTCCTAGTTGGAATAGGATTGGGGGGGAGTCCTACTCCCGGTAGGAGTAGGACTCCTCCTGCGCCTCCCTCCTTTGGCCGGCCAGCCTCCCCCCTTTCATCCTTTATATACGGGGGCAGGGGACACCCCAAGACACAAGTTGATCCTTGAGATCGTTCCTTAGCCATGTGCGGTGCCCCTGCCACCAAATTCCACCTCGATCATACCGTTGTAATGATTAGGCGAAGCCCTGCGTCGGTAGTACATCAAGATCGTCACCACGCCGTCGTGCTGACGGAACTCTTCCTCGACGCTTTGCTGGATCGGAGCCCGAGGAACATCATCGAGCTGAACGTGTTCTAAGAACTCGGAGGTGCCGGAGTAACGGTGCTTGGATCGGTCGGATCGGGAAGAAGACGTACGACTACTTCCTCTATGTTGTGTCAACGCTTCCGTTGCGATCTACAAGGGTACGTAGATCAGACTCTCCCCCCCGTTGCTATGCATCACCATGATCTTGCGTGTGCGTAGGAAAATTTTGAAATTACTGCGTTCCCCAACAAAAACCGGTATCATCATAGATGTGGTGGGCTCCTACTTCTATGACAAAAAATCATGACAGAAAATGGGCTTTTCGTCCTGGGCGGGCCAGAGATGCAGCTGCATGACATTCTTTGGGCCATCCATGATGGAAAAAACTATGGTAGAAGCGAGGGCGAGGAAAATATTGGGGTGCTCCCAGTTACGGTGGTTGGTCAGGGCCGAGCGATGCGCGTTTCTCTCGTACACGCATGCGCGTGGGTGCGAGGCGTTGGGCTCTAACTGAACCCGAGCAAGGCGTTGGGCTCTAACCGAACCCGAGTGATCGATCAATTCCTTCGCTACTGCTGCTAATTGAAGCCGATCGATGTTGCCTCTGGATGAACAGTGAGCGTTGTTGGGGGGTTTGGATGAACAGTTCCCGGTGGGGGTGGATGAACAGGCCCCGATCGATCGAGCCGGTTGGGGCTGGATAAACAGGACCCCGTGGAGGGCTAGATGAACAGGACCACCCCGTGGAGGGCTTGATGAACAGTAGATGGTGGAGGGCTGGATGAACAGTAGCCCGTGGAGGGGTGGTTGAACAGGAGACCGTTTGGAGAGGGCTGGTTGAACAGTAGCCGGTGGAGTAGCGCATGGTGAAGGCTGGATGAATAGGAGCCCGTGGATGAACAGGTGGAGGCTGGAGGAGGTCGATGGTGGATGAACAGTAGCCCGTAGAGGCTGGGGGGGTCGACGGTGGAGATGAACACTATCCTGTGGAGTCCCGTTTTGCAGTACGCCACACCCCTCCCGATGAACAGGACCCCCGTTTCGACCGTAGCGCTCCAACACAAGTTCGTTTCCTCTATTTCGCTGTACGCCACACCCCTCCTGATGAACAGGACCCCCGTTTCAACCATAGGAGGTCCGTTTCCTCTGTTTTGCGGTATGCCAGACCCCTCCCGATGAACAGGATCCTGTTTCGAACATGGCCGGTCGAACACAAGGCCGGTTCCTGCGTTGTGCGGTACACCAGGCCTCGTTTCCATCGGCTGTTCCATCCAAGCTGGTTGGCTCCCACGTGTTCCGTTGCCTCCCGATGAACACGACGCATTCTGTTGCCTCCCCATGAACACGATGACGACGTAGTTTCTCCGTTCCGACCCAACCATGTACACGAGCCCTGGCCGTACGTATGCGTGAGTAGGCGTTCGAGACCTCACCCGTATGTACGTAAGTGGCCGTATTTTCTTTCTTGCACACTGGCCGCTGTATGTACGTGTACATGCTACGTGCGTGCCTCTACTACGACACATGCGCGTCTATACATCGACCAGTATGTACGTACACATTCCCGACCGGAATGACAATGCTACGCACGCTTTGACCAGGTGGGTCCCGACTGTCAGTAACTTCCTTGCGTGCGAAGATGTAGCTGGTGGGTCCCAGCAGTCAGGGGGCGAATCGTTTTTTTGCATGGACGCACTTCCTTGCGTGCGAAGATGTAGCTGGTAGGTCCCAACAGTCAGGGGGGAAACATTTTTTCGTGAAATATGATTGCCCGTCCGGTGGGTCCCTGCTGTCAGGTGGAGGAATCATTATTTTCCGTGTAATAAGGAGGCGCTTTCTTGTTGCGGCCGTGGACCCAGCTGTCAGCCTCTCCACGTACAGTCCACGTCTGATGGAAGTTGTTCCTTGACCATGTTGACCATGCCGCACCGAGAGCACCAGGTCGGTGGAAGACGGCGAGGCCTAGGAAGGGGACGACGCGAAGCTGGGGAAGATGCGGCAGTGGATGCCCACGCATAGAGGAGTATGAGGGTTCACTGGTTCGCTGCGGTGTGAGGCTGTCGTCGTCGCAGAATAACAGGGGCTGTGGGTGAGTAGAGGGATGGCCTAGCCAGCGGTGGGAGTAGTAGGGGGCGGTGAGGCCTCCGCCGCATTGCAGCCGGCCATGGGAGGCAGGAGCACGAGGCACGACTGGTGCTGGTTTGGGTGGCTGGAGCAAGAAGACCAGAGGTTGAAGAAGCACTACGGTCGTTGGATGGACATCGTACGGTCACTGGAGCTAGAATCGTGCATATTGACTAAGTTGACAAAGCCCTCCGTCCTCGTCGACTTAGTAGGCCCACAAGTCAGCCTACCACTATACCGGGTCCCAGCTAGCAGGGGAGTATTCATTTTTTTGTGCGTAATAAGGAGGCACTTCCTTGCATGCGAAGATGTAGCTGGTGGGTCCTAGGAGTCAGGGGCAAACATTTTTCCGTGAAATATGGTGGCATGTCCGGTGGGTCCCAGCTTTCAGTGTCAGGACCCCGATTCCAGGTCACATCGATCTAGCTGGTAACACCTCATATCACTTTGCGGCCTCACGCACGGTATTCCACGGGTGTCGCCTTACCATGGCCCGGGACCGTTTGCGCCTTTTGGCCCATGTATATGATAGTGTTGCTAGCATCCATATGACAGAGAACCCGGGCCGACATGGCTAGTCGTGAACCCAAAGCGGCAGAGACCTATGGAGACAGGCATACATGAGTCACATCGAGCATGTCGGTCATCAGCGAGTGATTCCGGGCTGTAGCACTGGGCTAACAGGACTCCGGGGAACCCGGGCTATAGCAGGCTAGGCAGGACTCCGGAAGTCACCACGTGACATTTCCCTGAAGTAACAGACAAAGGAACGAAGTGAATCACATGCCGGCCAGTCAAGTGTCCTGAACAGTAGTACTGGGCTAACAGGACTCCGGTGAACCGGGCTGTAGCAGAATACTATGGCTCGAGGAACACTAGACCACATTTCCCCATAAGAAAGGCTGCCAAGGATAAACAACTAGATTGTCGGATCCCACTCATACCAAGCATTTCAATCATAGACACAATATGCCCGATATGAGTACATACAACATGGCATCACAACAAAACTCTACAACTCAGGTAATTTATTTAAAGGCTCCAGAGAGCCATACATAACATGTTCATACAGATAGGGGTCACATGACCCGACACTCAAGTCATACAATCATACAAGCACATGCGGAAGCAACTAGTCTGAGTACAGACTCTAGAAAGAAAGAAGGCTTCTCGAAGCCTGACTATCTACATAGGCCCCTCCATGGCCAGGATCACCACCTGGGTGGCTAGTCACTCGTCGACGTCAAGGTCTACATAGAACCCATCGGAGGGGGCGGTGTTGTCGTCTGAAAACAGTAATTAAGCAAACATGAGTACAAAGGTACTCAGCAAGTCTTACAACATGACCTACTATACATGCTCATTCTCAAGAAGATGGTGGGGTTAATGCAGCAAGCCAGCTTTGACTCTTGGCTAAACTATCCTACAGAACTTCTCTAGTAAAATAGTTTTCGCACACGAGTCCACTACTCACCAACACAATACTCCACCGGGGATCCTCCCTCGTCATCCTACGAGAGGGCCATCCTGGGTACTCACACTTATCTTGAGTCTTTTAGTAGTATCCATTTACTTGTCTATGAACTGTATAGGCAACCAAGTAGTCCTTTACCGCGGACGCGGCTATTCGAATAGTTTTATACCCTGCAGTGGTGTACTTCGTCATACACGCTTTCACCACTTATCGCTGTTTACACGACATGTACTCGGCAACCTTCAAGCGGAAGCCCAGCGAGGGTGTCGGCCACGGCCTACCTAAACACTTAAGTCTCTAGTCCAGGTTTATCGCCTATCCAGGTTCCATCCGCAGGTAGTCCGGCCGAGGTTTCGACATAGGGCCCCGAACGATGTGAACAGGGTTCCCGAGACACCAAACGGGTGACTCGGTACACCGTGCCACGGTGTATCTATCGCAACATAGCCCACCCCTAGGGTCAGCGGTACGCACGGCCGCCAACACATAACCTACAAGCCCCAGAAACTATTTGCAACTCCTGGACAGAGTACTAGGGTGATTAAGAAGCCAAGAGGGTCAATTAAGGATCCCAATGCATGGTAGTCGCTGAATCTTAAAATCACACATACAGATCTCAGTTCTTAGGGACGGCCTCAATGAAACAACCCACCATGTACTCCTACATGGCCTCTCATTGATACCTTTACCAAGACATGTTCCACACATCCCTCACATTACCGACATAATCATTTCACTCTAGCCCATCACCCAGATGAACCAGACCTGACACAACTCTAAGCATAGCAGGCATAGCAAGGTAGGAGTCACAAAAACATGGCTTAATCAACTCCTACACATGCTAGTGGGTTTCATCTAGTTACTGTGGCAATGACAGGTCATGCAGAGGATAAGGGTTCAACTACCGTAGCACACAGCAGTTTGAATCACGTTGTCTTAATGCAGTAAACAAGAGCATAAGCGAGAACATGGGTTTGTATCGGAATGATCAATGGGTTGCTTGCCTGATGGAGTGGTAGTGGGACACTGCCCTTCAGTTGGATACTCGTGAATATCCTCGGAGGCAGAACCTACCACAAAGAACACATCGGAACACAATCAACACATGACGATATGCAACAATATGATGCATGCTATGACATGGCAATATGAATGTGTCTTGGCCTAATGCAAGCTATAACAGAAAGGAATATGCTTATTTGAATCAAAGATTCAATTATTAGCCTATTAAACATGGCTTTAATAGTGCATTTCCTTATTCTGCCTAAACAGCAAGGTAAACTTGTTTTGTCATGCATGAAACCACTACAGATGGATAGATTGTATTTTTCTGATAATTTTTCATATATGAATTATTTCATTTGGAGTTACGGTTGAATTTCTATGAATTTTTGAAGTTTGAACTATTTTCTGGAATTTCCTGTATAAAACTAATTCCAGTAAATCAATAACTGCGTCAGCAATGCGTCAGGGTGACATCAGGGTCAACGGGGACGTCCAGGTCAAACTGACTAGTGGGTCCCGCGTGTTAGTAGTTAATTAAACTAACTAATTGTAGTTAGAAACTAATCTGGATAATTAGCAAAGGGGGGGGCACTTGTCATTGACTCGGGGGGGTCAACCTGGGCCCACCCAGTCAACGTCAACGGTCAAACTCGCCGGTGTTTAGCCGCCGGCGAGGCCAGACGCGGCGGCGTGCTGCGGGATTTGCCCACGGGGCTCCATTTGCCACACGGAGAGCAGCTACGGGCAGCTGCTGCTCGCCCGCATCCAGCCGTGGTGATGGCTTGGCCGGGGAGTGGCCGAAGCATCACCGGCGACAAGGTCAGGTGGAGGCCGAAGCTCGGGCCAGCTCGTGCGCGTGGCTGCAGTGGCCTAGGCGGTGTGGCGCTAGCACCTACAGCCTCTACGCGGCGCGAGGAGTGTGACGGACACAAGCTCGTGACCAAATGGTCACCGAAGCAACGCCGGCGACATGGTGAGGCGGCGGCCCGTTCGGGCACAAGAGATGCGGCATCTACGGTGTTCTAGGGGCGAAACGGAAAGCACGGGGAGGTTCAGCAGCTCACAGAGAAGCCGCGGGGAGGGTCAGCATGCTCGGGGAAGGCTCGGTGCGGTCGGAACGGCGATGGTGATCTGGGCGGCCCGAGGTTGAAGACGAGCTCGGTGGAGTCGTTTGCAGGCCTCCGGCGGGGCGTGGCTTGGTGGAGCGATCGAGGAGGAAGTGGCGGAGCTTCAGGACACGGTGGAGCAGCACGGGGACGACGGGGAGCACGGTTTCACGGTGGCGCGGGCGCGTCAGCGTCGGCCATGGCGGAGGAAGAGCGAGGGAGAGAGACTAGAGGGAGGTGCGGGTGTCTGTGAGGTCGGGGAGAGCGAGGGAGCTCGTCCCACGTCGACAGCTCGACGAGGGGAGCGGCGAGGCAGCGGCAGCTGTGTGGCGCGCATGCGGTGCTCGCCGTCGAGCACCTGCCTGCCTGCCTGGCCGAGCCAAGCTGCTCGCTGGCACGGTGGCTGGGCTGGGCCGGCAGGTGGGCCTGGTGGGCGGCGCCAGGTAAGGCCCAGGTGGGCTTCTCCCTCTCCTTCTTTTTTTTATTTGATTCTGTTTTTCTAATTAGCTGCAACTGTTGGGCTTTATTAAAAATACTAAATGTTTCCAAAAATCCTGAAAATAAATGTGAGCTCTGTTTAGAATATTTCCAACAGGAAACATTAAATCCCAAGATTATTTGAGCATTTAAATTATTTTGTAGCATTTAAATGCCCAAATTCAAATACTTATGATTTAAAACAATGACCTTCTGTTGACCTAGAAAATTGTGCACCAATTTTGCCAGAGGTTCTAACCCAAGACAAAGAGGGTGAACTTTTTAGAAGGGCATTTTAGGTTCATTGAAAATAATTTTGGTAAACCCTAGTTGATTTCAGGTGGGGTGTTGGGGGTTTCTGCTTTCCCCATTTCAAATTTAAGAGAAATTTAAACATGATGCACATTCTAATGTTGAACTAGCTAGGGTGTGACAGTCAGGTGGAGGAATAATTATTTTTCATGTAATAAGGAGGCACTTCCTTCTGGCCACCGTGGACCTAGCTGTCAGCCTCTCCATGACAGGACTCTTCCGATGGAAGTCATTCATTGACCACGTTGACCATGCCACGCCAAGAGCACCAGGGCGGTGGACGACGTCGAGGCCTAGGAAGGGGACGGCGCGGAGCCGGGGAAGACGCGGTAGTGGAAGCCCGCACGGAGAGGAGTACGAGGGTTCACTGGTTCGGCTGCGGTGTGACGCTGCCGTCGCCGCAGAATAACAGGGGGTGTGGGTGAGTGGAGGGATGGCATGGCCAACGGTGGGAGTAGTAGGGGCGGGGAGGCCTCCGCGGCAACACAACCGGCCACGGGAGGCTGGAGCAGGCGGCATGACTGAGGGAGTCCTGGATTAGGGGTCCTTGGACAGCCGGACTATATACTTTGGCCAGACCGTTGGACTATGAAGATACAAGATTGAAGACTTCATCCCGTGTCCGGATGGGACTCTCCTTTGCGTGGAAGGCAACCTTGGCAATTCGGATATGTATATCTCCTCCCTTGTAACCGACTATGTGTAACCCTAGCCCCTTTGTTGATTATATAAACCGGAGGGTTTTAGTCCGTAGGACAACAACAATCATACCATAAGCTAGCTTCTAGGGTTTAGCCTCTTTGATCTCATGGTAGATCAACTCTTGTAATACTCATATCATCAAGATCAATCAATTAGGAAGTAGGGTATTACCTCCATCGAGAGGGCCTGAACCTGGGTAAACATTGTGTCCCCCGCCTCCTGTTACCATCCGCCTTAGACGCACAGTTCGGGACCCTCTACCCAAGATCCGCCGGTTTTGACACCGACATTGGTGCTTTCATTGAGAGTTCCACTGTGTTGTCATCATAAGGCTTGACGGCTCCTTCGATCATTGGCAACGATGCGATCCAGGGTGAGGTTTTCCTCCCCGGACAGATCTTTGTATTCGTCGGCTTCGTACTGCGGGCCAACTCGCTCGGCCATCTGGAGCAGATCGAGAGCTACGCCGCTGGCCATCAGGTCAGGTTTGGAAGCTTGAACTATACCACCGGCATCCGCGGAGACTTGATCTTCGACGGATTCGAACCCATGTCAGGTACGCCGCACAGTCACGATGAGCATCATTTAGCTCTACCATCGGACAGTGTTTGGGAGATCACACCTATAACTACTCCGTCCCTCAATCCGGAACAGATCGCACTGTCCAAGGACGGGTGGATGGACCCCGCCACGGAGGCCGCACACTCAGCGGCGATAGAGCCGAATACTGACTTCACCTCCTATGAGACCTGTGTTGCTAGACACTCGGATTCGTCCCCGGCCACAGGCTCCGAACCGCTCGCGTCCATGCCCATCCAATCTGATTGGGCACCGATCATGGAGTTCACCTCCACGGATATCTTTCAGCACTCGCCCCTAGGCGACGTGCTAAATTCATTACGGTCTCTCTCCTTGTCAGGAGACCCTTGGGCGAACTATGTCCGGCTCGAGTGGGAAGCGGACGGCAAAGAAATTCGTTCCCCACCCCCCACCCACTTGGAAGCCACTATCGACGACCTAACTGACATGCTTGACTTTGACTGTGAAGACATCGATGGTATGGACGACGATGCGGGAGACGAACAGGAACCACCTCCCACAAGACGCTGGACTGCCACCTCATTGTATGATATATACATGGTGGACACCCCCAAAGAAAGCGGTGGCAATAAGGCAACAGAGCATAATCTCCCCGAGAAGCAATCCAAGAACCAGCGTCAACGGCGCCGCTCTAAGCCCCGTCATAGAAAAAACAGCGATACCGGCACAAGAGACAATAACGCTGCAAATAGTGTTGAAGACGAAGACAATCCCCTCCAGCCAGGCTTTGAGCTGGAGGATGGGCAAGCCAGCCCCAAGGAATAGGCAACAGACGGAGTGAGGGAGTCCTAGATTAGGGGGTCTTCGGATAGCCGGACTGTTGGACTATGAAGATACAAGATTGAAGACTTCGTCTCGTGTCCGGATGGCACTTTCCTTGGCGTGGAAGGCAAGCTTGGCAATACGGATATGTAGATCTCCTCCCTTGTAACCGACTTTGTGTAACCCAAGCCTGTTGGGGAACGTAGCAGAATTTTAAAATTTTCTACGCAACACCAAGATCAATCTATGGAGTCATCTAGCAACGAGGGAGAGAGGAGTGCATCTACATACCCTTGTAGATCACGAGCGGAAGCGTTCAAGAGAACGGGGTTGATGGAGTCGTACTCGACGTGATCCAAATCACCGATGACCAAGTGCCGAACGGACGGCACCTCCGCGTTCAACACACGTACGGAGCGAGGACGTCTCCCGCGCCTTGATCCAGCAAGGAGGAGGGAGAGGTTGAGGAAGAGGGCTCCAACAGTAGCACAACGGCGTGGTGGTGGTGAAGCTGCAGTACTCCGGCAGGGCTTCGCCAAGCTCTTAAGGAGGAGGAGATGTGTTGGGGAGGGGAGGGGCTGCGCCTTGGATGTTGTATGCAGCCGTCCCCTCACCACTCTATTTTTAGGGGAAAGGGGAAGGGGCCCGGCCCCCTCTAGATGAGATCTAGAGGGGGGCGGCGGCCAAGGGGAGGGGGGCTTGCCCCCCAAGCAAGGGGGCCCCCCTAGGGTTTCCCCCAACCCTAGGCGCATGGGCCCTAGGGGGGTGTGGCGCCCCAGCCCACTTGGGCTGGTTTCCTTCTCCATACAGCCCATAAGGCCCTCCGGAAGAGGTGGACCCTCCCGGTGGACCCCCGGAACCCCTCCGGTGGCCCCGGTACAATACCGATATGCCCCTGAAACTTTCCGGCGACGATATGACAACTTCCCATATATAAATCTTTACCTCCGGACCATTCTGGAACTCCTCGTGACGTTCGGGATCTCATCCAGAACTCCGAACAACATTCGCTAATCACATACAAGTCTTCCTAACAACCCTAGCGTCATCGAACCTTAAGTGTGTAGACCCTACGGGTTCGGGAGACATGCAGACATGACCGAGATGACTCTCCGGTCAATAACCAACAGCGGGATCTGGATACCCATGTTGGCTCCCACATGCTCCACAATGATCTCATCGGATGAACCACGATGCCGAGGATTCAACCAATCCATATACAATTCCCTTTGTCAATTGGTATGTTACTTGTCCGAGACTCGATCGTCGGTATCCCAATACCTTGTTCAGTCTCGTTACCGGCAAGTCACTTTACTCGTACCGTGATGCATGATCCCTTGATCAACCACTTGATCACATTGAGCTCATTATGATGATGCATTACCGACTGGGCCCAGAGATACCTCTCCGTCATACGGAGTGACAAATCCCAGTCTCGATTCGTGCCAACCCAACAGACACTTTTGGAGATACCTGTAATGTACCTTTATAGTCACCCAGTTACGTTGTGACGTTTGGCACACCCAAGGCACTCCTATGGTATCCGGGAGTTGCACAGTCTCATGGTCTAAGGAAATGATACTTGACATTCAGAAAAGCTACAGCAAACGAACTACACGTTCTTTGAGCTATGCTTAGGATTGGGTCTTGTCCATCACATCATTCTCCTAATGAATTGATCCCGTTATCAGTGACATCTAATGTCCATAGTCAGGAAACCATGACTATCCTTTGATCAACGAGCTAGTCAACTAGAGGCTCACTAGGGACGTGTTGTGTTCTATGTATTCACACATGTATCACGATTTCTGGATAACACAATTATAGCATGAACAATAGACAATTATCATGAACAAAGAAATATAATAATAACCATTTGATTATTGCCTCTAGGGCATATTTCCAACAGTCTCCCACTTGCACTAGAGTCAATATTCTAGTTACAGTGTGATGAATCAAATACCCATGCAGTTCTGGTGTTGATCATGTTTTGCTCTAGGGAGAGGTTTAGTCAACGGATCTGCCACATTCAGGTCCGTATGTACTTTACAAATCTCTATGTCTCCATTTTCAACACTTTCATGAATGGAGTTGAAGCGACACTTGATATGCCTGGTCTTCCTGTGAAACCTGGGCTCCTTGGCAAGGGCAATAGCTCCAGTGTTGTCACAGAAGAGAGTCATCGGGCCCGGCGCATTGGGTATGACTCCTAGGTCGGTAATGAACTCCTTCACCCAGACTGCTTCTTGTGATGCCTCCGAGGCTGCCATGTACTCCGCTTCACATGTAGATCCCGCCACAACGCTTTTCTTGCAACTGCACCAGCTTACTGACACACCATTCAAAATATACACGTATCCGGTTTGTGACTTAGAGTCACTCCAGATATGTGTCGAAGCTAGCATCGACGTAACCCTTTACGACGAGCTCTTCGTCACCTCCATAAACGAGAAACATTTCCTTAGTCCTTTTCAGGTACTTCAGGATATTCTTGACCGTTGTCCAGTGTTCCATGCCGGGATTACTTTGGTACCTTCCTACCAGACTTACGGCAAGGTTTACATCAGGTCTGGTAGACAGCATAGCATACATGATAGACCCTATGGCCGAGGCATAGGGGACGATACTCATCTTTTCTCTATCTTCTGCCGTGGTCGGGCATTGAGCCGTGCTCAATCTCATACCTTGCCATACAGGCAAGAACCCCTTCTTTGACTGATCCATTTTGAACTTCCTCAATATCTTGTCAAGGTACGTACTCTGTGAAAGACCAATTAGGCATCTCGATCTATCTCTATAGATCTTGATGCCTAATATATAAGCAGCTTCTCCAAGGTCCTTCATTGAAAAACACTTGTTCAAGTAGGCCTTTATGCTTTCCAAGAATTCTATATCATTTCCCATCAACAGTATGTCATCCCCATACAATATGAGAAATGCTACAGAGCTCCCACTCACTTTCTTGTAAATGCAGGCTTCTCCATAAGTCTGCATAAACCCAAACGCTTTGATCATCTCATCAAAACGAATGTTCCAACTCCGAGATGCTTGCACCAGCCCATAAATCGAGCGCTGGAGCTTGCACACCTTGTCAGCATTCTTAGGATCGACAAAACCTTCCGGCTGCATCATATACAATTCTTCCTTAAGGAAACCATTAAGGAATGCCGTTTTGACGTCCATTTGCCATATCTCATAATCATAGAATGCGGCAATTGCTAACATGATTCAGACGAACTTCAGCTTCGCTACGGGTGAGAAAGTCTCATCGTAGTGAACCCCTTGAACTTGTTGATAACCCTTAGCGACAAGCCGAGCTTTATAGATAGTCACATTACCATCCGCGTCTCTCTTCTTCTTAAAGATCCATTTATTTTCTATGGCTCGCCGATCAACGGGCAAGTCAGTCAAAGTCCATACTTCATTTTCATACATGGATCCTATCTCGGATTTCATGGCTTCCAGCCGTTTGTTGGAATCCGGGCCCGCCATTGCTTCTTCATAGTTCGAAGCTTCACCATTGTCCAACAACATGATTTCCAAGACAGGGTTGTCGTACCACTCTGGTGCGGAACGTGTCCTCGTGGACCTACGAAGTTCAATAGAAACTTGATCTGAAGTTTCATGATCATCATCATCAACTTCCTCTCTAGTCGGTGCAGGCACCTCAGGAACATTTTCTTGAGCTGCGCCACTTACCGGTTCAAGAGGTAATACTTCATCAAGTTCTACCTTCCTCCCACTTATTTCTTTCGAGAGAAACTCTTTCTCTAGAAAGGACCCATTCTTGGCAACAAAGATCTTGCCTTCAGATCTGAGGTAGAAGGTATACCCAACAATTTCTTTAGGGTATCCTATGAAGACGCATTTTTCCGATTTGGGTTCAAGCTTTTCAGGTTGAAGTTTCTTGACATAAGCATCGCATCCCCAAACTTTTAGAAATGACAGCTTAGGTTTCTTCCCAAACTATAATTCATACGGTGTCGTCTCAACGGATTTCAATGGAGCCCTATTTAAAGTGAATGTGGCAGTCTCTAAAGCATAGCCCCAAAATGATAGCGGTAAATGGGTACGAGACATCATAGATCGCACCATATCTAATAGAGTGCGATTATGACGTTCGGACACACCATTACGCTGAGGTGTTCCAGGCGGTGTTAGTTGTGAAACTATTCCACATTTTCTTAAGTGTGTGCCAAATTCGTGACTCAAGTATTCTCCCCCATGATCTGATCGCAAGAACTTGATTTTCCTGTCACGTTGATTCTCAACCTCACTCTGAAATTCCTTGAACTTTTCAAAGGTTTCAGACTTGTGTTTCATTAAGTAGACATACACATATCTACTCAAGTCATCAGTGAGGGTGAGAACATAACGATAGCCACCGCGAGCCTCAACACTCATTGGACCGCACACATCAGTATGTATGATTTCCAATAAGTTGGTTGCTCGCTCCATTGTTCCTGAGAACAGAGTCTTGGTCATTTTACCCATGAGGCATGGTTCGCATGTGTCAAATGATCCGTAATCAAGAGACTCTAAAAGTCCATCTGCATGGAGCTTCTTCATGCGTTTGACACCTATGTGACCAAGGCGGCAGTGCCACAAGTATGTGGGACTATCATTATCAACCTTACATCTTTTGGTATTCACACTATGAATATGTGTAGCATTACGCTCGAGATTCATTAAGAATAAACCATTCACCATCGGAGCATGACCATAAAACATATCTCTCATATAAATAGAACAACCATTATTCTCGGATTTAAATGAGTAGTCATCTCGTATTAAACGAGATCCTGCTACAATGTTCATGCTCAAAGCTGGCACTAAATAACAATTATTGAAGTTTAAAACTAATCCCGTAGGTAAATGTAGAGGTAGCGTGCCGACGGTGATCACATCGACCTTGGAACCATTCCCGATGCGTATCGTCACCTTGTCCTTCGCCAGTCTCCGTTTATTTCGCAGCTCTTGCTTTGAGTTACAAATGTGAGCAACCGCACCGGTATAAAATACCCAGGAGCTACTACGAGTACTGGTAAGGTACACATCAATTACATGTATATCACATATAGCTTTCGTGATGCCGGCCTTCTTGTCCGCTAAGTATTTGGGGCAGTTACGCTTCCAGTGACCACTTCCCTTGCAATAAAAACACTCAGTCTCGGGCTTGGGTCCATTCTTTGGCTTCTTCCCGGCAGCTTGCTTGCCGGGCGCGGCAACTCCCTTGCCGTCCTTCTTGAAGTTCTTCTAACCCTTGCCTTTCTTGAACTTAGTGGTTTTATTCACCATCAACACTTGATGTTCCTTTTTGACTTCTACCTCTGCTGATTTCAGCTTTGAAAATACTTCGGGAATGGTCTTTTCCATCCCCTACATATTGAAGTTCATCACAAAGCTCTTGTAGCTCGGTGGAAGCGACTGAAGGATTCTGTCAATGACCGTGTCATTCGGGAGATTAACTCCCAGCTGAGTCAAGCAGTTATGCAACCCAGACATTTTGAGTATGTGCTCACTGACAGAACTATTTTCCTCCATCTTACAGCTGAAGAACTTGTCGGAGACTTCATATCTCTCGACCCGGGCCTGAGCTTGAAAAATCATTTTCAGCTCTTCGAACATCTCAGATGCTCCGTGTCTCTCAAAACGCTTTTGGAGCCCCGGTTCTAAGCTGTAAAGCATGCCGCACTGAACGAGGGAGTAATCATTAGCACGTGTCTGCCAAGCGTTCATAACGTCTTGGTTCTGTGGGACGGGTGCGTCACCTAGCGGTTCTTCTAGGACATAATCTTTCTTGGCAGCTATGAGGATGATCCTCAGGTTCCGGACCCAGTCCGTATAGTTGCTGCCATCGTCTTTCAGCTTGGTTTTCTCTAGGAACGCGTTGAGGACAATGTGGGCCATTTGATCTACAAGACATATTGTCAAGATTTTAGACTAAGTTCATGATAATTAAGTTCATCTAATCAAATTATTCAATGAACTCCCACTCAGATAAACATCCCTCCAGTCATCTAAGTATAACATGATCCGAGTTAACTAGGCCGTGTCCGATCATCACGAGAGACGGACTAGTCAACATCGGTAAACATCTTCATGTTGATCGTATCTTCTATACGAATCATGCTCGACCTTTTGGTCTTCTGTGTTCCAAGGCCATGTCTGTACATGCTAGGCTCGTCAAGTGAACCTATGTGTATTGTGTGTGTAAATCTGGCTTACACCCATTGTATTCGAACGTTAGAATCTATCACACCCAATCATCACGTGCTGCTTTGAAACAACGAACCTTCGCAACGGTGCACAGTTAGGGGGAACACTTTCTTGAAATTATTACGAGGGATCATCTTATTTAAGCTACCGCCGTTCTAAGCAAATAAGATGTAAAACATGATAAACATCACATGCAATCAAATAGTGACATGATATGGCCAATATCATTTGCTCCTTTGATCTCCATCTTCGGGGCTCCATGATCATCGTTGTCACCGGCATGACAGCATGATCTCCCTCATCATGTCTTCTTGAAGTTGTCACGTCAACTATTACTTCTACTACTATGGCTAATGGTTTAGCAATAAAGTAAAGTAATTACATGACATTTATGTTGACACGCAGGTCATAAATAAATTAAGACAACTCCTATGGCTCCTGCCGGTTGTCATACTCATCGACATGCAAGTCGTGATTCCTATTACAAGAACATGATCAATCTCATACATCACATATATCATTCATCACAACCTTTTGCCATATCACATCACAAAACACTTGCTGCAAAAACAAATTAGACGTCCTCTAATTGTTGTTGCAAGTTTTTACGTGGCTGCTATAGGTTTCTAGCAAGAACGTTTCTTACCTATGTCAAAACCACAACGTGAATTGCCAATTTCTATTTACCCTTCATAAGGACCCTGTTCATCGAATCCGATCCGACTAAAGTGGGAGAGACAGACACCCGCCAGCCACCTTATGCAACTAGTGCATGTCAGTCGGTGGAACCGGTCTCACGTAAGCGTACGTGTAAGGTTGGTCCGGGCCGCTTCATCCCACGATGCCGCTGAATCAAGATAAGACTAGTAACAGCAAGCAAATTGACAATATCGACGCCCAAAACTACTTTGTGTTTTACTCGTGCATAGTAACTACGCATAGACCTAGCTCATGATGCCACTGTTGGGGAACGTAGCAGAATTTTAAAATTTTTTATGCAACACCAAGATCAATCTATGGAGACATCTAGCAACGAGGGAGAGAGGAGTGCATCTACATGCCATTGTAGATCACGAGCGGAAGCGTTCAAGAGAACGGGGTTGATGGAGTCGTACTCGACGTGATCCAAATCACCGATGACCAAGTGCCGAACGGACGGCACCTCCGCGTTCAACACACGTACGGAGCGAGGACGTCTCCCGCACCTTGATCCAGCAAGGAGGAGGGAGAGGTTGAGGAAGAGGGCTCCAACAGCAGCATGACGGCATGGTGGTGGTGAAGCTGCAGTGCTCCGGCAGGGCTTCGCCAAGCTCTTAAGGAGGAGGAGATGTGTTGGGGAGGGGATGCGCCTCTGATGTTGTATGCAGCCGTCCCCTCACCACTCTATTTTTAGTGGAAAGGGGAAGGGGGCCGGCCCCCTCTAGATGAGATCTAGAGCGGGGGCGGCGGCCAAGGGGAGGGGGGCTTGCCCCCCAAGCAAGGGGGCGCCCCCCTTAGGGTTTCCCCCAACCCTAGGCGCATGGGCCCTAGGGGGGTGTGGCTCCCCAGCCCACTTGGGCTGGTTCCCTTCTCCATACAGCCCATAAGGCCCTCCGGAAGAGGTGGACCCTCCTGGTGGACCCCAGAACCCCTCCGGTGGCCCCGGTACAATACCGATATGCCCCCGAAACTTTCCGGCGACCAAATGACAACTTCCCATATATAAATCTTTACCTACGGACCATTCCAGAACTCCTCGTGATGTCCGAGATCTCATCCGGGACTCCGAACAACATTCGGTAATCACATACAAGCCTTCCTAACAACCCTAGCGTCACCGAACCTTAAGTGTTTAGACCCTACGGGTTCGGGAGACATGCAGACATACCGAGACGACTCTCCGGTCAATAACCAACAGCGGGATCTGGATACCCATGTTGGCTCCCACATGCTCCACGATGATCTCATCGGATGAACCACGATGTCGAGGATTCAATCAATCCGTATACAATTCCCTTTGTCAATCGGTACGTTACTTGTCCGAGACTCGATCGTTGGTATCCCAATACCATGTTCAGTATCGTTACCGGCAAGTCACTTTACTCGTATCGTAATGCATGATCCCGTGATCAACCACTTGATCACATTGAGCTCATTATGATGATGCATTACCGAGTGGGCCCAGAGATACCTCTCCGTCATACGGACTGCCAAATCCCAGTCTCGGTTCATGCCAACCCAACAGACACTTTTGGAGATACCTGTAATGTACCTTTATAGTCACCCAGTTACATTGTGACGTTTGGCACACCCAAGGCACTCCTACGGTATCCGGGAGTTGCACAATCTCATGGTCTATGGAAATGATACTTGACATTCAGAAAAGCTACAGCAAACGAACTACACGATCTTTGAGCTATGCTTAGGATTGGGTCTTGTCCATCACATCATTCTCCTAAAGATGTGATCCCGTTATCAATGACATCTAATGTCCATAGTCAGGAAACCATGACTATCCTTTGATCAACGAGCTAGTCAACTAGAGGCTCACTAGGGACGTGTTGTGGTCTATGTATTCACACATGTATTACGATTTCCGAATAACACAATTATAGCATGAAAAATAGACAACTATCATGAACAAAGAAATATAATAATAACCATTTTATTCTTGCCTCTAGGGCATATTTCCAACAAAGCCCCCCTCCGCTGCCTATATAAACCGGAGGGTTTTAGTCCGTAGGACAACATACAATCATACCATAGGGTAGCTTCTAGGGTTTAGCCTCTCTGATCTCATGGTAGATCTACTCTTGTAATACTCATATCATCCAGAACAATCAAGCAGGACGTAGGGTTTTACCTCTATCAAGAGGGCCCGAACCTGGGTAAAACATCGTGTCCCCTACCTCCTGTTACCATCCGCCTTAGACACACAGTTCGTGACCCCCTACCCAAGATCCGCCGGTTTTGACACCGACATTGGTGCTTTCATTGAGAGTTCCACTGTGTCGTCACCATAAGGCTCGATGGCTCCTTCGATCATCGCTAGCGATGCGGTCCAGGGTGAGGCTTTCCTCCCCGGACAGATCTTCATATTCGGTGGCTTTGCAGTGCGGGCCAATTCGCTTGGCCATCTGGAGCAGATTGAGAGCTACGCCCCTAGCCATCAGGTCAGATTTGGAAACTTGAACTACACGACCGATATCCACGAAGACTTGATCTTCGACGGATTCGAGCCCATGCTGGACGCGCCGCGCAGTCACGACAAGCAAGACGTAGCTCTACCGTCGGACAGTGTTCGGGAGATGGCATCCGCAGCTACTCTGGCCTTTAATATGGAGCAAGTCGCGCCATCCGAGAGTAGAGGGATGGACCCCGCCATGGAGGCCGCACTCTCAGCGGCAATACTGCCGGATGCTGACTTCACCCCTTATGTGAGCCGTGTTGCCAAACCACTGGATTCATCCTCGGCCACGGACTCCAAGCCGCTCGTATCCATGCTCGTCGAGTCCGACTGGGCGCCGATCATGGAGTTCACCTCCGCGGATATCTTTCAGCACTCACCTTTTGGAGATGTGCTAAATTCAGTAAGGTCTCTCTCCCTGTCAGGAGAACCTTGGCCGAACTATGTCCGGCTAGAATGGGATGCGGACGACGAAGAAATTCACTGCCGACCCACCACCCACTTAGTAGCCACTGTCGACAACTTAACCGACATGCTCGACTTCGGCTCCGAAGACTTCGACGGTATGGACGACGAAGCGGGAGACGAACAGGATCCACCGCCCTCGGGGCACTGGACCGCCACCTCATCATATGATATATATATATATATATATATATATATATATATATGGTGGACACCCCCAAAGAAGCTAATGGTGAGGAGAAAGTGGAGGATGACCCCTCCAAGAAGCAACCCAAGCGCTGACGTCAGCGGCGCCACTCTAAGTCCCGCCACAGTAAGAGCTGTGATACCGGCAGAGGAGATAATAACACTCCGGATAGCACCGAAGACAACAATCCCCTCCAGCACGGCGAAGAGCTGGAGGACGAACAAGCTAGCCCTCCAGAGCAGGCAGCAGATGGAGAACCAGAGGAGGACAATTACATGCCTCTCCCCGAAGACGAGGCGAGCCTCGGCGACGACGAATTTATCGTGCCTGAGGACCCCGTCGAGCAAGAGTGCTTCAAGAGCCGGCTTATGGCCACGGCAAATAGCCTAAAGAAGAAACAGTAACAACTTCAAGCTGATCAAGACTTGCTAGCAGACAGCTGGACCGAAGTCCTTGCGGCCAAGGAGCATGAACTCGAGCGCCCGTCCAAGAGTTACCCAAAACGTAGGTTGCTACCTCACCTCGAGGAGGAAGCATTCAAACCTCATTCACCAGTGAACAATGCGGCTGATCGGCCACTACGCGACCGAGCCAGAGAGGCGTTTCAGCCCGAAGTTCAGCCCGCACCCTGTCGCCACTCAATCAAAGATACCAAGGCCTGGGGCAACACAGAGGACCTGTGAGACATCCTGGACAACAAGGCAAAAATCACAAGGTCAATATACGGGACACGAACACGTGCGCCCACACGGGACGATGATCGTCGTGTCGGATACACCAAGAGTAAATCCGGCCGGGCCGAATACATCAGACAAGACCCATACGAACTACACTGGGATATTGCCCGGCATAGAGGCGCTGCACACACTCTATGCTTCACTGATGAAGTCATGAATCATGAATTCCCGGAGGGTTTCAAACCCGTAAACATCGAATCATATGACGGCACAACAGATCCCACTGTATGGATTGAGGATTTCCTCCTTCACATCCACATGGCTCGTGGTGACGATCTACATGCCATCAAGTACCTTCCACTAAAACTCAAAGGACGAGATCGGCATTGGCTGAATATCTTGCCAGCAGATTCGGTCGGTAGTTGGGAGGACTTGGAAGATGCATTTCTTGACAACTTCCAGGGCACTTATGTGCGGCCACTGGATGCTGTTGACTTGAGCCACATAACCCAGCAGCCAGGGGAATCGGCCAGACAATTCTGGACACGGTTCCTGACCAAGAAAAATCAAATCGTAGACTGTCCGGATGCAGAAGCCCTAGTGGCATTCAAACATAACATCCACGATGAGTGGCTCGCCTGCCACCTTGGCCAGGAGAATCCGAAATCTATGGCAGCCCTCACAACACTCATGACCCGCTTTTGCGCGGGCGAGGACAGCTGGCTGGCTCGCAGCAACAACACATCAAGGAATCCGGATACCTCGGATACCAAAGACGTTAACGGTAGGCAGCGTCGTAATAGACCGAAGTGCCACAATAACGGTGATAACACCGAAGATACGGCAGTCAACGCCGGATTCAAAGGCTCTAGATCTGGTCAGCGGAAAAGCCATTCAAAAGAAATACTCCGGCTCCGTCCAGTCTGGATCGCATACTGGATAGCTCGTGTCAAATCCACGGCACCCCTGAAAAGCTAGCCAATCACACCAACGGAGAATGCTGGGTGTTCAAGCAGGCCGGCAAGTTAAATACCGAAAACGAGGACAAGGGGCTGCATAGCGATGACGAGGAGGAGCCCCGGCCGCCAAACCCAGGGGGACAGAAGGGGTTTCCCCCACAAGTAAAGACAGTAAACATGATATACGCAACCCACATTCCCAAGAGGGAGCGGAAGCATGCACTAAGGGACGTCTACGCGATGGAGCCCGTCGCCCCAAAGTTCAACCCATGGTCTGCTTGTCTGATCACCTTCGATCACAGGGACCACCCCACTAGCATCCGTCATGGCGGATCTGCCGCACTGGTCCTAGACCCCATCATTGACGGATTTCATCTCACTCGAGTCCTTATGGACGGCGGCAGCAGCCTGAACCTACTTTATCAGGATACAGTGCGAAAAATGGGTATCGATCCCTCAAGGATCAAACCCAGCAAAACCACCTTTAAATGTGTCATCCCAGGTGTAGAGGCCCATTGCACAGGCTCAATCACACTAGAAGTGGTCTTCGGGTCACCGAATAACTTCTGAAGCGAAGAGTTAATCTTCGACATCGTCCCGTTTCGCAGTGGCTATCATGCACTGCTCGGACGGACACCATTTGCAAAATTCAATGCAGTGCCGCATTATGCATACCTCAAGCTCAAGATGTCAGGTCCTCGCGGGGTCATAACAGTAAATGGAAACACAGAACGCTCGCTCCTTATGGAAGAACACACTGCGGCCCTTGCAGCAGAGGCACAAAGCAGCCTGTTTAGACAGACCACTCATTCGGTGTTATAGCCCCCGAACACCTTCAAGCGCGTCCGGAATAATCTGCAACAGGATCGCCTGGCGCGATCTACGCTCGCATAGCAATTCGGCCCCCGTCCCAGTCGCAGGGTAGCAACGAAATTCGTGTCGCGCGTACATAACTACGCATTGAAAATACCATGGACATTGGCGGGGGCACAATCAGGACACGCCCCGCATTGTGGCTTAACCACACCAGGGGTTGTATACCTTTGACATTCCCTCTCTCTTTCAGGGCCTAATCCTTCGGAAGGCCTTTCCGGCAGTTCGACGGCGGGACACATTCCGGAAGCAACAACCAAGGCGGCAAGAAGCTAAGATGAACACGGGAACCGCCAGGTGGTCTCTAGTAATACTTGATATACCCGCTTTTCACTATTATTGTGTAGCTTGCCTTGGATAGGACATTTCAAATTGTCCTACTTTACGCTTATTGCACTACTTGTACCAGTGCGCTTCAACGAATTATTCAAATAACAATGCATATTATTAATCTGTTATTGCATTATTTAAGTTTTTCTCTTTCTCTTATATGTCCATTTACGACATTCCGCACCTGCACACTTGGGTACGGTCAGTACTGCAGGGGCTCTCGTTCACCCCATAATACGGCGCAAGAAGTCCGAACACTTTCGACAGTGCGAAACCCCAAACTTATAGCATTATAGGCATCAGCTCCGAATCATGTCTTGGGTCAAATGTTGGGTTGCCCGGCTCCCATGCTTTGGTACCTTACATCCCACTATATCGGCTAAGGTAGCGGTGGGAGAACTACTGCGATTGTGTCCCGGTTCTTCCGGACGAGCACCTCAGTAGAGAAAGCCAAAAACCAACTGTCATGATAAGGCGAGAGACTAGTCGCTGTTCGAGAGGTCTCAAGTCCTTAAAGACTTTTTCCGTTTCGGGCGAGGAGTCGGCCTTGTTCGGCTTAGGCGTGTCTAGTGCCCCAAACTCGGCCTTCCGAATACCAGGGGCTTCGCCAAAAATTTAAAATCATAGACTTCTATGGCTAAGTGAGAGTGTTAAAGCATTATAGTCTGATTGCCTGGTTCATTGTGCTGAACACCTCCCTTGGAGGACCCAAAATTGGGGTCAAGAGTGTCCAGGTTTATCCCGAACAACCCGGTACTAGTTACATGGGGGCAGAAGCCAACGACTGGCCAACTTTCAGAATTTATAAACGGCCGCGCAGAAGGTAATATTTTAAATTAAGAAAGTGTCGCATGGCGCAAATGAACTCGTTTCATATTACAGGGTCACATGAGTATGTTCATTCAAAAATTACATCCTTGGCACACTCATCTGCCACTAGGCGAGATCCCTCCAGGAGACCCTCATAATAATTCTCGGGGCGGCGATGCTCCTTGCCCTCCGGCGGCCCCTCCTTCACAAGCTTCGGCGTCCAGCTTCGCCCAATGCACTTTCGCGTGGGCAAAATCCCTGCACGCACCTTCGATGCAGATGGACCGCTTGATGACCTCAAGCCATGGCAGGCTTCCACCAGCCGTCGCACCAGACCGAAGTAGCTGCCAGACAGGGACTCACCAGGCCACATCCAGACTATAAGGCCCCTCATGGCCTGTTCGGCCGCCTTGTGAAGTTCGACGAACTGCTTCAGCTGGTCGCTCAAGGCCATGGGGTGTTCGGTCTGAGTATACTGAGACCAGAACAACTTCTCTGTTGAGCTCCCCTCCTCAGCCCGGTAAAATTCCGCGGCATCCAGCACACTGCGGGGAAGATCTGCAAACGCTCCTGGAGAGCTCCAAACTCGGGTAAGAAAAAGGAAATTCTCCTTCACATGTTTGCTTTGCATATTGAAAGCCTTACCCGCTGCTATCTTCTTCGCCTCATCAATATCCTGGAGGGCCTTGTGGGCTTCGGCCTTGGTGCTCCGGACGCTCTCAAGCACCTGCGCGAGCTCAGACTTTCGCGTTTTAGAGTCCAGCTCCAAGGACTCGTGCTTTTTGGCGAGAGCCTCGAGCTCTTGCTGCACCTCGCCCACTCGGGCTTCTTGTTTCTCCCGTTCAACGCGTTCCTTGGCTGCTTTGTCATCGGCCTCGGACAACGCCTTCCTCAGGATCGCCACCTTGGTCGTGGCCCCTGACAAATCCACGATGATCCTATTACTTTACACCCGAACTTCTTTTTGACTACATAGACAGGGGTATTTCTTACCTTTGCTCTCTTCGAGTTGCCTCTTGGTAAGGCCGAGCTCGTCCTCGGACCGCTTCAGGTCCTGCTTCAGCGCAGCGACCTCCGCAGTACGTGCGGCAGCGGCCAGCAGTGAAGCCTGCACATAAACATAGACATACTCTAATTAGACTCCTGAGTTATCATTTGATCCTCTATTCGGCTTTTCTTCGCGAACGCTGGACAGAGCATCAGGGGCTACTATCTATGCGGTATATTTTCTTATACTTTGATTGCTCACCTCAAAGCTTGTTAGGAGGCTCGCGTAGGCTTCGGTCAGTCCAATTTTGGCGGAATGAACCTTCTCGACCACCGCACTCATGATAGTGCGGTGCTCTTCTTCGATGGAAGTGCTGCGAAGCGCTTCCAGCAGGTTGTCCGGTGCCTCTAGTTGGACAGAGGACACCGGCACGGATGGTTGTCCCCCCTTAATGGGGGACCGCCTGCCGGAGTCCGGAACCATTGAAGGTTCCGGCGTAGTGTCCGCCTGGGGCCCGAACTCAAAGCCCATAGGAGCCTCGCTCCCTTGGTACCCACGGTCCGGGAGGTCGCCATCAGGCGCCCCTAGGACCGCCTCCCCTTGGGTCGGTGCCTTTTGAGACACCACCTCGGCGTCGTCCGTAGGGCGGGGGGTGGAAGCCGTCGGAGGAGAACCACTGTTCATATCCGACGTGCTCAAAGAGCCGCTCGACGAGGGTACGTCGAGACGAGCTCGGGCCGGACTGCATGATCAGTTTCAGCATAAGTAAAGGCAGTACAATAAAACATACCACGAAGTACTATGGCGTTCGGACACTTACGATTTCGCCAGGGGCTTATCCCTGGGTAGCCACTCGTCGCCACTGTCGGCGGCCGTCGTGGCACATTCCGGAGGGAGGGTCTTTCCCTTCTTGGACCCTTCGGCCTCCCCGAATGGGTCGGCCTTCCTTTTCTTGTGTCCCTGGCTGGGGGAGAACTTTTCTCCTCCTCCTCGTTTTCGTGGGAGGAGTGCGCGTCGGACTCATCGGATGATGAGTCTGACAGAACCATCTTGCGCCGGAGACCCTTTCGGGTCCCCGCGGCCTTCTTCTTGGCCGTCTTTTCCGGCACCTCGTAAGGTGTCGGGGTCAGCATCTTCATCAGAAGAGCGTTTGCCGGATCTTCGGGCAGGGGGGCTAGGCAATCAAGCTGCTCCGTTATATTTATCCAGTCCTGTTAGTGACGTGGGAGCTTAGATCCTACACATAACTAAACCTGGGCAAATAAATACCCCGAGAAATATAAATGCTTACCGGACCGGCATGGCACTTTGCGCTGAGTCCGCGGTCTTCGGTAAGAGGGGGAGGGATCTCGGGGCGCTCTTGAACAGCACCCTCCAGACGTCCTTGCGCGTCGTGTCGTAGAGCTCCCGCAGCATCTGGTGCTTGGCCGAGGCGAACTCCCACAAATTGAATGCCCGTCGTTGGCACGAAAGGATCCGGCGGACGAGCATAACCTGGACCACGTTGACAAGTTAAATTTTCTTGTTCATCATGTTCTGGATAGAGGTCTGGAGTCCGGTTAGCTCTGTCAAAGAACCCCAGGACAGGCCCTTCTTTTTCCAAGAGGTAAGCCGCGTGGGGATTCCGGATCGAAATTTGGGGGCCGCCACCCAGTTGGAGTCGCGTGGCTCGGTGATGTAGAACCACCCTGATTGCCACCCCTTTATGGTATCCACATAGGTACCCTCGAGCCAGGTGACATTAGGCATCTTGCCCACCATGGCGCCTCCGCACTCTGCTTGCTGGCCGCTCACCACCTTCGGTTTGACATCGAAGGTTTTCAGCCATAGGCCGAAGTGGGGCCTGATGCGGAGGAAGGCCTCGCACACGATGATAAACGCCGAGATGTTGAGGATGAAGTTGGGGGCCAGATCATGAAAATCCATCCCATAGTAGATCATGAGCCCACGGACAAACGGGTGGAGGGGAAATCCCAGTCCGCGGACGAAATGGGTAAGAAAAACTACCCTCTCATGGGGTTTGGGCGTTGGAACGATCTGCCCCGCATCGGGCAATCGGTGCGTGATATCCGCGGCCAGATATCCTGCTTCCCATAATTTTTTGACGTTCTCCTCCGTGATGGAGGAGACCATCCACTTGCCTCCTGCTCCAGACATGCTTGGAGTGGTTTGAGAAGACGAACGCGAGCTTGGGCGCTAGAGCTCGAGTGAGCGGGAATGGGAAAGCGAGAAGGAAGAAGGCGTGGGTGAAAAAAGTAGATCTGTGTCCCTTTTATAAGGGAGGAGGAGGCGATGAGTCTCCCCACTTGCCTGGCAAAACCGCTTATTCACCAGGCGCCATAATTGATGGCGCGGTTGGGTTACCCACGTCCGTATTGATGAGAATCCCGTGATAAGGGGAACACGATCTCTTCTTTGACATGACATATCGAGAAAACTGCCTCGCGATGTGTGCGGAGCTGGTTGAGAAAAGCGGTTCAAATAATAACCAGGCCATGAAGTGATGTCATGCTATCGAAGCCTGTCAGCAGGTTGGATTTACGGAAGCATTATTCTCTCTACAGTGGTATGTGGAACTTATTTTACAGGGTCAGACACTATCCTTGCATTCAAACTCTTCCATGGTGTATTCGGGGGAGGAACCCTCCTTGCAATGCCGAAGACAACACTGCGCGTCGGACTCATCATCATTGAAGCCTGGTTCAGGGGCTACTGAGGGAGTCCTAGATTAGGGGGTCTCCGGACAGCCGGACTATATCCTTTGGCCGGACTATTGGACTATGAAGATACAAGATTGAAGACTTCGTCTCGTGTCTGGATGGGACTTTCCTTGGCGTGGAAGGAAAGCTTGGCAATACGGATATGTAGATCTCCTCCCTTGTAAATGACTTTGTGTAACCCTATCCCCCCTCTAGTGCCTATATAAACCGGAGGGTTTTAGTGCGTAGGACAACATACAATCATACCATTGGCTAGCTTCTAGGGTTTAGCCTCTGTGATCTCGTGGTAGATATACCCTTGTAATACTCATATCATCAAGAACAATCAAGCAGGACGTAGGGTTTTACCTCTATCAAGAGGGCCCAAACCTAGGTAAAACATCATGTCCCCTGCCTCCTGTTACCATCTGCCTTAGACACACAGTTCGGGACCCCCTAGCCGAGATCCACCGGTTTTGACACCGACACGGAGAATCAGAGGATAACAATTACATGCCTCTCTCCGCAGACGAGGTGAGCCTCGGTGATGAAGAATTTATCGTGCCCGAGGATCCCGTCGAATAGGAGCGCTTCAAGGGCGGGCTTATTGCCAGAGCAAAAAGCCTGAAGAAAAAGCAACAACAGCTTCAAGCTGATCAAGATCTGCTAGCAGATAGATGGACTGAGGTCCTGACAGCCGAGGAACACGAACTCGAGCGCCCAATCAAAAGTTTCCCAAAGCATGGGTTGCTAGCCCAACTTGAATAGGAAGCATTAAAGCCTACGCTTCCAGCGTATGATGCGGCAAACCGGCCACCTCGTGGCCGCAACAAAGTGGCATATAAGCCCGAAGTCCAGCCCGCACCCCGTCGCCAGTCAAACAAAAATAGCAAGGCCTGGGGTAACACGCAGGACCTGCGAGACGTATTGGAAAACAAAGCAGGACACAAAAGATCGATCTTCGGATCACGAGCACGCGCCCCAACACATGACGACGACCGTCATGCCGGATATACCAAAAACAAATCCGGACGGGCCAAACACGGCAGGCAAGACTCATACAAACTGCGTCGTGACATAGCCCAGCACAGAGGCGCCACTCGCCCACTATGCTTCACTGATGAAGTAATGGATGCTGAATTCCCAGAAGGGTTTAAACCCGTGAACATTGAATATACAATGGTACTACTGACCCTGTGGTATGGATCGAGGATTTCTTCCTCCACATTCACATGGCCCGCGGGGATGATATACACGCCATCAAATATCTCCCGTTGAAACTCAAAGGACTAGCTCGGCATTGGCTGAATAGCTTGCCAGGAAACTCCATCGGAAGTTGGGGAACCTGGCAGACACATTCCTGGATAACTTCCAGGGCACATATATGCGACCACCGGATGCTAATGATTTGAGTCACATAACACAATAGCCCGAAGAGTAAGCCAGGAAATTCTAGACCCGGTTCCTGACCAAAAAGAACCAAATTGTGGACTGTCCGGATGCCGAAGCCCTAACGGCCTTTAAACATAACATCCGTGACTAGTGGCTCGCCCGACTTCTCGGCCAAGAGAAGCCAAGGTCCATGACAGCCCTCACGACACTCATGACCCACTTCTATGCGGGCGAGGATAGCTGGTTGGCTCGTAGCAACAACACAGCAAGCAACACTGGCAAATCAAAGGCCGGAGATAGCAACTGCAAAACCCGGCGCAACAAACACAAACGCCGCAAACATGGTGAAAGCACCGAAGACACAGTAGTCAATGCCGGATTTAATAGCTCTAAGTCCGGTCAGCTGACAGGACCACTCAAAATGTCAATTCGGGTTCGTCCAGTTTGGACCGCATACTCGATCGTCCATGCCAAATTCATGGCAAACCAGGAACACCAGCCAATCATACCAACAAAGAATATTGGGTCTTCAAACAAGCTGGCAGGTTAGGCACCAAAAACAAAGATAAGGGGTCTCAAAGCGATGACAGCGACGAGGAGCCCAGATCACCGAATAGAGGTGGACAAAAGAAATCTCTCCAGCAAATACAAACAGTGAATATGGTAAACGCCACCCACACTCCCCACTTGGACCGGATGCACACCCTTAGGGATGTCGACCTAACGAAACCAGTCAGCCCGCAATACAAACTAGGGCCAATCAGCTTCAACCAAATGGATCGTCTGGTCAACACCAGTCACAGCAATCCAGCCGCACTAATCCTCGACCCAATAATTGACGGGTTCCACCTCACACCAGTCCTTATGGATGGAGGCAGCAGTCTAAATCTGCTTTACCAGGACACAGTGCGCAAGATGGGCATTGATCATTCGATGATCAAACCCACTAAAGCCACCTTTAGAGGTATTATACTAGGCGTGGAGGCCAGCTGTACCGGCTCCATCGCCCTCGAGGTAGTCTTCGGATCACCGGACAATTACCGTGCCGAAGAGTTAATCTTCGACATCGTCCCCTTTCGCAGTGATTATCAGGCACTGCTCGGGCGAACTGCGTTCGCTTGATTCAACGCGGTGCCACATTATGCCTATCGTAAACTCAAGATGTCCGGTCCCTGCGGCGTCATCACGATTAATGGCAAGGCCGAACTGTCCCTCGATACCACAGAGTACGCCGCTGCTTTAACAGCAGAAGCAATGGAGGGCACCTTTCGGTCAAATCTTGAGTCGACAGCTAAAACCCCAGACACATTCAAAGTAGTCCGAACTACTTCATGGCAGGATAGCCCGGATCGTCCAAGGCTCAACTAAACATTTCGGCGAAGTCCAGAACATGACACATATCGCGGCTCAACCGCTCTCCGGCACACAAATATTTCTTACATTTCCTTTGCACGCTCACCTTTGCATAGACCGGGACCAGTGACATGGTACCAGCTCAAACGCAGAAGGGAATCTTTAGATATTCCTCGCGACGTCCATCCGACTATACTCTGGATCTGCACACATCTTCTTCCTCCCCGGTCCCAGCAGGTTCCACAGTCATATTCCCCTTTTTATCGCATTACCTGTACTCATACGTTTCGACGTATTATTCAAATACAACATGTGGATTTATATGACGCTTATTTGCTGTTATTTCTTATTGAAAATCTTTTCTTAAGTGGCATCCGTACACCACAATATGCCTTTGCCAGGGGCTTCGTTTTACCCATAATACGGCAATAAAGTCCGAACACCTTCACGGAAGTTCGGCACCCCGAACTTATAGCATTATATGCATTAGCTCCGAATCATGTCTTGGGTCAAATGTTGGGTTTGCCCGGCTCCCATGTTTTGCTGCCTTACGTTCCGCTATATCGGCTAAGGCGGCACAGGGAGAACTACTGCGATTGTGTCCCGGTTCTTCCGCACGAGCACCTCAGTAGAGAAAGCCGAAAATTGACTATCATGATACGGCGAGAGCAGGTCAGCTATTCGAGAGGTTGTAAAATCTTTAAGGATTTCTCCCGCATAATGCCATAACCAATGCAGTTTGCGATGGATCGGTTCTTCTTCCGATCAGGTGCCTATAGGGCCCCTCGTGCGGTCTTCCGAACACCAGGGGCTGCGCCTACCTTCCTAATGCTCCTATGGCTAAGTGAGAATGATAAAGCCCTATAGTCTGATTGCCTGGTTCACCGTGCTGAACACCTCCTTCAAAGTACCCAACACTAGGGTAAAGATTGATCAGGTTTATCCCGAACACCCCCGTATTTCTGACAAGGGGGCAGAAGCCGACTACTGTCCAATTCTCAGGTTTAATATATAAAACGACCGCGCAGGAGGGTAAACTTTTACAACAGGCAATAAATAATAGAAATGACCTTGTTCACACAATGTCCTTGGTGCATTGCTCCGCCGCAAGGCAGGAACCTTTCAGGACACTTTCATAATACAATTCGGGCTTGCGGTGCTCCTTTACCTCTGGCGGTCCCTCGGTCATCAGCTTTTCAGCATCCATCTTCCCCAAGTGCACATTTGCGGGGCAAAGGCCATTTGTGCACCTTCTATCCAGACCGACCGCTTGATGACGTCAAGTCGAGGGCAGGCACTAACAAGCCGCTCCACGAGTCCGAAGTAGCTAGCTGGAATCGGCTCGGCGGGCCATCGCCCGATAATCAAATCCTTCATGGCTAGTTCGGCCGCCTTATGCAGTTCGATCAGCTGTTTCAGTTGATTAGTAAAAGGCACCAGATAATTTGGTGCCAGATACTGTAACTAGAAGAGCTTATCCATAGTATTCCCCTCTTCGGCTCGGTAGAATTGGGTGGCATCCGATATGCTGCGAGGAAGTTCCACAAATACCCCTGGAGAAATCCGAACTTAAAATTATAAAGCATAATTTTCTCCTGAAATACTTGCTTTACATGGAAAAAGACCTTACCTGCCGTGATCTCCCTCGCCTCTTGGATCTCCTACAGGGCGTCTTGGGTTTTCCCACGGGCATCGCACATGGCCTGATGAGCCCTGGTGAGTTCGGATTCTTTCTCCGTTAAACTCTGCTCCAGGGTCTCGTATTTTTTCATGGCCTCTTGGAGCTCTTGCCTAGCTTCCACAACCTTGGCCTCATGCTTCTAACGAAGAGCCTGCTCTGCGGCTGCCTTTTCCTCGGCCTTGACAACAGCCTTCTTCAGAGCCTCGTCTTCGGTCGGCACCCCTGGCACAAATCATGACACATATTCTATCATACTGAAAATTCATTCGCACTAAAGGCAAACAATATTTGTGCATACCTTGTTGATCTTCCAACTGCCTTTTTAACTGGCCAAGCTCCGCTTCAGCCCGCTCCAGACTTTGATTCAGTCTGGAAACCTCCACGGTATGAGCGGCAATAGCCGCTACAGACGCCTGCTTACAAAAGAAGAGAGATAGATGTCATCAAATGGGTCTTCCTGCGAAAAATATATTTGATCCTCTGTCTGGTTCTTTCGTTCGCCGGACAGTGTATCAGGGGCTACTATCCATACTATGACACTCTTCAAAACCGTATAAAACAGACCTCAAAACCTCTCATAAGGTCGATACAGGCTTCATTCAGTCCATTTTCAGCGGACTGAATCTTCTCAATCACCGCACCCATAAGGGCACAGTGTTCATCAACGATGGAGGCGCTCTTTAGCGCCGCCAATAAAGCAGCCCGCGCCTCTGGATGGACAGAGGTCACCGGTGGAACAGGGACGCCCTCTCCAGCTGAGGAAGGCCGCCTGCTTGATTCCGGAGTCGTATTGGTCTTTGAAACTGTGTCCAACTGGGGGCCAAATTCAAGATGGTCCCCGCTGTCGACTCCTGTGGGGATCTTCTCCCCCGTTTCTCCGGCCCCTGAAGTTTGACCTCCAGGCGCCGCCTTCACGATTTTCTCCGCCCCTCCTTGGACGGAGTCCCTCTAGGACGAACCCTCTGTGTTGATCACATGTTCGGGGGAGGGCCTTCGGAGGCATCCTGCTGTCCATAGCATCCGAGCTCAGCAAATCCTCGGACGAGGATTGTTCGGAACGGGACCCCGTCGGACTACAAAAAATATGGCTCAGGTTAAAATACTATGCCATGATGGGTCCGGACACATGAACGTGTTCAGATTTTATATACTTACGGGTTCACTAGGGGCTGGGCCCAAGGATCCCACGCCAGGCTGCTATCGGCGACGGCAGTGGACTCTTCCGGAAGAAGAGTTTTTCCCCTTTTAGGCGACTCGGCCTCCAAGTGTACGGAGGCCATCCTCTTCTTTCTTCCCCCTACTGGGAATTTGTCTTCCTCCTTCTCGTCCTCCTTGGAGGCGGGTCGGGTATGCTGATGAAGGCCGCCCCGGGTCTTTTTGGCATCCTTTTCGGTCTTCTTCTCCGGCACCTTGTAAGGTGCCAGGTCCAACATCTTCATCAGAAGTGGGCCGGTCGGTTCTTCGGGCAGCGGGGATGGACATTGGATCCGCCCCGCCTTCTTTGTCCAGCCCTAGGAGAGTTGTGTAAAACACATTAAGCATTTCCCTTGAGTTATGCGAATAAAACGTATGGTAACTTACCGAGCTTGCAGAGCAGGACAGTTGGTACCCGCGGTCCTCGGCCGAGTCCAACCATGATTTGTCGGGCTTAAAAAGCACCTTCCAGATGTCTTCGTGCGAGGAGCCAAAGAGCTCTCGCAGGGTCTGGTGCTTGGTCGGATCGAATTCCCATTGATTGCAAGTCCGGTGTTGACAAGGTAGGATCCGACGGACTAACATCACCTGGACTACATTGACAAGTTCGATATTCTTGTCTTCTATATCCTTGACGCGCATCTGGAGCGCCAACAGTTCGTCGGACGAAGACCAGTCCAGGCCCTTCTTGAGCCAGGACGTGAGCCACAGAGGGGCTCCGGATCGGAACTCACGAGCAGCGCCCCACTTCGCGCCGCGCGGCTCAATAATGTAAAACCTCTCATGTTGCCACTCCCTGACGGAATCATTGAAGGTACTTGTTGGCCATGTGACGTTGGGCATCTTGCTCACCATAGCGCCCTCGCACTCAGCGTGCTCTCCACCAACTACCTTGGGCTTCACATTAAAGGTCTTCAGCCATAAGCCAAAGTGTGGCGGGATGTCGAGAAAAGCCTCGCACACGACAATGAATGTCAATATATTGAGGGGGGAATTGGGGGATAGATAATGAAAATAGATCCTGTAATAATACATTATGCCGCGAACAAATGGGTGGAGGGGAAACCCTAGCCCGCGGATAAAATGAGGGAGGAATACGACCCTTTCGTGGGGTTCTGGGCTAGGGACGATGGTGGCCAATTTCCTGGGCTAGACACCCGGCCTCCCGAAGTTTCTTGATGTCCTTCTTCCGGACGGTAAAGGCCATCTACTTGCCTCCTGCTCCGGACATATTTGGAGTGGATCTTCGAAGAAAATGCGAACTTGGGCGCTGGAGCTCAAGTGCGCAAGAATGGATGGGCAGGAGAGAAGAAGGCATGGGTAAAAAGGTGGAACCCTTACCCCTTTATAAGGGCAGAAGAAACTATATGCCTCCCCACTTGCTGGGTAAAACTCGCTTATTCCCCAAGCATCGTGATTGATGGCGCGGTTGGGTTACCCACATCCGTATTGATGAGAATCCCGTGATAAGGGGACACGATCTCTGCTTCGACGAGACGTGCCAAAAAACTGCCTCACAATATGTGCAGTAGCTGGTTGAGAAAAACGGTTTGAATAATAACCGGGGCCATGGCATGATGTCATGTTATGAAATTTGTCAGTAGATTAGATTTGTGGAAATGTTATACTCTCTACGGTGGTATGTGCAATTTGTTTTGCAGAGCCCGAAACTATCCTTGTGTTCGAAATCTTCTATGGAGTATTCAGAGGAGGAACCCGCCTTGCAATGCCGAAGACAATCTGCGCGCCGGACTCATCGTCATTGAAGCCTGGTTCAGGGGCTACTGAGGGAGTCCTGGATTAGGGGGTCCTCGGACAGTCGGACTATATACTTTGACTGGACCATTGGACTATGAAGATACAAGATTGAAGACTTCATCCCGTGTCCGGATGGGACTCTCCTTTGCACGGAAGGCAAGCTTGGCAATTCGGATATGTATATCTCCTCCCTTGTAACCGACTCTGTGTAACCCTAGCCCCTAAGGTGTCTATATAAACCGGAGGGTTTTAGTCCGTAGGACCATAACAATCATACCATAGGCTGGCTTCTAGGGTTTAGCCTCTTCGATCTTGTGGTAGATCAACTCTTGTAATACTCATATCATCAAGATCAATTAAGCAGGAAGTAGGGTATTATCTCCATCAAGAGGGCCCAAACCTGGGTAAACATTGTGTCCCCCGCCTCCTATTACCATCTGCCTTAGACGCACAGTTCGAGACCCCCTACGCGAGATCTGCCGGTTTTGACACCGACAACGACCGGCGCTGCTTTGGGCGGCTGGAGCAAGAAGACGAGAGGTTAAAGAAGCACTATGGCCGTTGGATGGACATCGTATGGTCACTACAGCTAGATCGTTTACATTGACTAAGTTGACAAAGCCCTTGGTACGCGTGAACTTAGTAGGCCAACGGGTCAGCCTCCGAAACGGTGCGCCCCAGATGTCAGGGGCAGGAATCGATTTTTGGGCGGCCGAAGCTAGAATATCCGAGATTGAAGAATAAGCAAGACATCCGTTGGATAGACATCCAATGGCCACTGCTGCTACAACCGTGTGTTGACTATAATAAGTTGACAAAGCCTTGCATATGCGTCAACTTCTTTTTTTAGGGGACGCGTCAACTTAGTAGGCCCACAAGTGTGTGGCAGAGAACTTATAGCCCATTTGCGATTTGTAAGAATGTACGGCCCATTTTTGAATTCTAATGGAATTTACTACAGCCCATTTACAGCTTGTTAAAAGTACATCCCATTTTCTAGCTAGGACAATGATTAATAATTTCAACCAACCGCTCAAGATTTATTAAAAAAACCAACCGTTCAAGACAGAATTCAATAAAATTTCCCACATTTTGATGGGATCCGAAATATTTTTATCTTGAAATTTCTAGTCAGATTAAATATAAATTTGTATTATGTAAAAATCCAACAAAACACTGCGCGCGCAACAATTAAAAATTAAGATTTTCAAAATCCATAAATAATATTTTATAAACTTATTTCGTGTTTGGTGCATTTTTTATAGTTACTACCCAGTTTTTGTAATTACATCCCATTTATTATTTTTAAAGCCCATTTTCCTGTTAAGCCTAATGCATCCCTCCTAGGAAAGATTTGCAGCCCAGCGGGACGGAGAATAACAAGTTGACCTTGCCTGCGTATTCCTCAAAAAACGTATAGCTGGGCTAGCAATTATCATCTTGAAAAAAAATTAATATCTGGGCTGGATATCTCTCCTGGGCTAGACGGGCCACAGCCCGCCCAGTTAATACCCTGCTCACCTCTGAACAACAACGAAAACTTCGCCAAGAAAACTTTGCAGTGCTCACGCCTCAAAAACACAAATACTGCTCGAGTTGCTTGGTCCCAGCTGTCGGCTGCACCTTGTGCTATTCTCTCGTTTATATTGACTACATAGGTTGACAATGGTGTGGGACCGTGATGTCAGGAAACTAGGAGGAAGCAAAAAAAATATAGTTGTACATAATAAGGAGGCACTTGCGTACGTACAGCTATGTCCCTAGTGGGTTCCTACTGTCATCTAGTCAAAATAAAGTCATCTCCTGAATCCTCGTGTTCATTGACCATGTTAACAATGCTCGGTGTCAGTATCAAAACCGGCGGATCTCGGGTAGGGGGTCCCGAACTATGCGTCTAAGGTCGATGGTAACAGGAGGCAGGGGACACAATGTTTTACCCAGGTTCGGGCCCTCTCTATGGAGGTAATACCCTACGTCCTGCTTGATTGATCTTGATAAATATGAGTATTACAAGAGTTGATCTACCATGAGATCGTAATGGCTAAACCCTAGAAGTCTAGCTTGTATGATTGTCATAATAATCTATCGACTAGCCTAGCCTTGGCTTATATAATGCACCAGAGGCCTAGGATAACAAGAGTCCTAGCCGAATACGTTGGTGGAGAGGAGTCCTTGTCTTGATCACCAAGTCTTGTGGAATACTCCTTGAATGCGGCATGGGCTGCCCGAAGTGGCCCATGAGTGAACCACCATGGGGGTCCTCGGCCCAATCCACCTGGTCGGGAGACGATGTGGTGAGTACCCCCTAGTCCAGGACACAGTCAGTAGCCCCATGAACCGGTCTTTAAGTTGGGGACGCTCCTCGATCCTTTCGAACTATTCTTCATCTTCGGTCATCGGTCTTGAAAACTGGTTCAACAAATCTTCTCGTCATTGATGTTGAGGATCGCCGAAGTGAATCCAAAGGGTTTACACATCGGGTGTCCGAGGAGCCCCTTTAAGTTCTTGGCCATTATCAATGCCTTAGGATTATTTTTTACGCGACATCTCGGGTTTGAAGTTGTTCCCGTGCGACGGTGTCCTCTTGCATCCGAGCTCCAACGACGAACTGCATTCGAGATATCTTTTGCAGCAAAGCACCAACGTCGGACTATATCCGAGCCCCAACTCCGAACTATATCCGAGGTGTCATAGATCACCTTGGCTTGAAAAAGTTTGAAGGAGGTTATCCGAGTTAATGCTGAAAAGTTCTCTATGGAACGCGCCATTCGAATCCGGGCTTTATGCCGGACCACTTCCGAGCTCCAATGACGGACAACGTCTGAGGTGTCGTAAACTACCTTGGTCTTTTAAAAGATTGAACGAATTCAACCAAGCTTAATGCCAGAAATGCCCTCTATGGAGCCAGCCACTAGCGCCCGAGCTTTATGCTGGATTGCTTCCGAGGTGGTGCACCACCCCGACGTGGGCTGATTTTTGTGAATATTTTTTATTGGTGCAATTTACTCTCTATCGAGATATATAGCCAGTATATGTATATCCAGTAGCCCTCAAGGTGTGTCGGTCTAAACCCGAGGTGCACCTGAAGGAAAACATAAAACTGCTGAGCCTGGTAGCCCCTGAGACTCAGGCCGATTTGCGAAATCGGCCTGAGGATCAACTCCTAGCTCGGCAGCATACGTAGGAATAGAAATGCAGTGTAATACATTAGAGATAATAGTGATCGGCGAACTGGCCCTTGAGAGAGGGTTTTGAGAAATTGCCGCAATATATCAGATTCACGCCAGATAGGTCCAGATGGTACCTATTGTTATCCGAACACGCGTTTGCCCATAGTTCGGTCAAGCCGAACACTAAACACTTTGAATTTTCTGCACTGAACAGGCAACACAGTAGCCCCCGAGACACTGGTCGGGTGGCAACACAAGATCAGGGGATCGATGTGCCCCTTTAATATTTATAAATAATGAGCGCAAAGCCAAGTAGCCCCCGAGCCTTAATGTGGGCACGGGTGGCCGAATTAAGGATCGATATCCGTGTATTTTTTTTGTTGTGTTTGACACAAACTTCTTGAAAAGAGAATAAAGATCTCTTAAAGGAGCTAGAGCCAACGAAAGCTGGGCTCGCCAAGGTTGGCCCCAAGGGGCTTAATAGATAGGAAATCGATGTCACTTGGGATTTAGGGGAGCTTTATGTAAGTTGCTCGCTTGGTATTTAAAAGATGAGCTGCAATAAATCGAATTTACTGTCAATTTATGAACCTATGTATCCAAGTATTTTACATCATTAATGCTCGGATCCGCATTGTATAAAACTTTGTTGACCGACCATCGGCTTGCACCTCCTTAGCCAGCAGCCAGGGAGTGTTTGTCCTTCTTTATAAAGCCTTCATGAGAGCAAAGATTTACGACAAACAAGGCAATCCGGTCATACGGTTTGATAAACAAAGGTACGCAGAGAGATATGTTATATTAAGAAACATCTTCTAAGGAAAATAGTCCCACTATCGGTTCCTTTCTTTGGGTCGTCATGCTTATCATGATCATGAAACCTCACCTCTGATCAATGTGGGAGGAAAATATTGAGGATGTAGTTCAGGGAAAGTACCGAACTCTATGGTATTAATGAACCAACATTTTCACTTCCGTCATTGCCGACCATTGTGATCCTTTAAGATCGCTAGCTTTCGGCTTCACCTAGTCTGAGGTACTAACTCGGATGACCCGGTAGTAACAATCACAGAGGTGCTCCCTTTACCGCCTAGCTGAACAATCGGGAACGTAGGGGTAAGCACAGGAGCCAGCAACCCAGCTTGGTAAAAATCTTAAGTCAAATTGATGCATATTTATGGCTTTATAACGATGATTACGGAAGGCATCCCTTGTATATTAAATACAAATGACGATGATATGTTTATTTTGACTTTGTTGCGACCGTTTATCAGTTGAAAGTGGCCCATCGTTGACTTCTACCCCTTTGTAGATACTACGCAGGGTGTCTCCGCAATAACAAGACAACCCTTATGTCGGCGGTTGGGTGCGACATATGCCAATGGATGGCTTATCATGGTGGGGGCGAGTAGAATGTCGCCGGTGCCTGGAAACGGGATGAGGCGTAGACACAAACGCCGGCGAACTTTACCCAGGTTTGGGGCTCTCCTAGGAGATAACACCCCTAGTCCTGCTCTGCGGGGTCTCCGCATGATCACTAAGGCAAAGTGAGTACAATGGTGATCCTCGAGCTGTATCCGTGGACAGTAGGAGACTAGGCCAGTTCTCCTCCTGCTCTAAGGTCTGGTCTAGGTCTAATGGATCGGAACCCTTTGCATGGGTGTCCTGGGGGGTTTATATAGGCCTACCCCCAGGGGTACAATCTTAAAATGACTGGGCGCGGGGCCCAGCCGTCAGTACCTTTGCGCCGACTTCTCTGCCGACTGCTGGGGCACGCCGGCTGGTGGGCCCGCCGACTGGTCTGGTACGGAGCCGACAGGCCGTACCCGCCGCTTGGGGGTCCTGCCGGCTGCAGATTATTGTAGTTGTGCCTCTAATGACGCAGGCTTGGTCATGGGGTCGTGGCTACAGCTCCGTCACCTGTCGGGCGATTACTGTAGCCACTCCCCGTCTCATCTGGTTAATGGCGTGTGGGACCCATGGGAGGGGCAGGCCGACTTCTGGGGGCCGGCCTCCTTCGGGTCCGACTAGTGGCTCTCTTGCCGTCTTCTAGATTCTCGCTGACCGGTAGGGCCCATCGTCCATGGGCCATACCGACAGGCCGTCGTGGGTGCAGGACTCCGCCCACTGTTGCTGATGTCAGGGATGGTACGAGAACAGTGCCTCGCCGGACGGAGATCTCCATTGGTACGACGCACTGCGGCCTAGCCATCCCATGGAAAAGGGGAGGGAGTGGGCTTTACTACTGCCACTCCCCGTCCCATCCCCCCTGATAAGGATATGGGATTTGTTGGTGTCGTGGGCCGACTCCCCATGGCCGGCTTCTCTGGAAGCGGCCAGGCGGAGCCGGCCCATCTTGACCTCGCCTCCAGGACTCGGTCGTACGCGGGCAGTCGGCTGTTCGTTTAGCCGGCCTCTGGAGGGCGGCTCCCCATTCTGGTGTCATGAGGGGCGCAGTCAGCCCCGATGTCTTGAAAGGTTCTGGGCCTCGGGTTAGCCTACCCGTGGTCCATTACTCCGATAGTAGTCCCCGAAGCTGGTGAGGCTCCGCGGACGATCAGCCAAGGAGCCTCAATAGTTTCTTTCTTCGAGCGCTTGAGGTGAGACCTCGTTTGACTTCTGCCGGGCCAACTAGCAGGAGTCGGAGTCGCCGGACTTTGACTTGTTCAAAAATGCTTTCGAATTCCCCGGCGGGAACTCGGTAGCATGTGAGCTAAGCTTCCTGACCGCCACCCATTCCGTGCCCACCGCATGGCGACCAGTGGCCAGGCCAGCCCGCCTACCCATCCGCGAGATGGGACATGTCTGCAGGCGGGGCCCGCCACTACCACGCCTCGGCATGCGAGCGGATGCGCTGCGACCATGGGGGGCGGTTGAGGTTCTCACAGAATTGCCGCGCGTAGTAACTTTGCGTGATAAACGTGGGGCCATGGAGTAATGGGCGCAGTAAATCCCACAACCGCCCCTCGGCTTCGCAGCCCACTGGGCTACAAGTAGGGTAGGAGGGGAAACGGCGGAGCACGCGCATCCCACCTTCCCACTACTTCTTCTCTCTCTCTCTCTCTCTGCCGCACCTCAAGCTACGTCGAGCGTTGCAGCAATCTGCTCACGATGAGCTCTTCCTCCGCCGTCACGCCCCCTACGACGCACTCTGGCACCTGGGATGGTTCGTAGGTCCACGACGACCATGTCGATTTCCTCCGCAAGACGCGTCGGTTGCCCAGCGAGGACCTTGTTCGGGTTCGTCTCGCGCCGAGGGAGGAAATCTCGCCGGTGCTGCAGGAGGACAAGCGGGTCATCTTCCGCTCGCACTGCCTGCGCGGCCTGGGCCTACCAGCGAGCAGCTTCTTCCGCTCCTTCCTTGAGTTCTACGGACTCCAGCCGCACCACCTCACCCCCAACACGGTGGTGCTGCTGTCCGCCTTCATCACCCTGTGCGAGGGCTTCATTGGTGTTCTCCCCACCCTGGAGCTCTGGGGGGAGTTCTTCTACACCAAGCTCGGCACCCACGCCGTGGGCGTGCCGGCTCAGTGCGGCGCGTTCATCGCCGTGCGGAGGTCGGGGCCCGACAACCCGTTTCCCACCATCAAGCTGATCAAGTCGGTGAAGATGTGGCAGCGGTCGTACTTCTACGTGAAGAACGTCTCTGTTGAGGGCGGCTAGATCAACCTGCCGGCCTTCGTAGCCGAACCGCCGGCTAGGAGGCAACCCAACTGGTCGCACCGAGCCCGGACGTTGACGCCTGCGGGAGCCGGTGCTGTTGCGCGGCTTCGAGTATTGGTGTAGTCGGAGGGCCTGACCGGGCCGGACTTGCTGGCCGCCTTTGTGGCGCGCCGAGTCCTCCCTCTTCAAAGTCGCCCCCACATGATCTGCCAGATGAGCGGGCGCCGGGACCCGGGTTGGATGTGCACAAAGGAGATGCCACACGAGGAGGTGGCCTACATGGTGAACTATCTGGCGAGCTGCGACCTTAGAGAGGAGTGGCAGTTTGGCAAGGAGTCATTTTTCTTTTTCCCTTTCTTTCTGACTTCTTCATTGACGAGTCTGTTTTGTCCGATCTGACCAGCCGGCTTTGGTCAGAACCCCATCCTCCAGCCAGCAGCCGGCACCGCGGGGCCGGAGCGCGATTTCCTCCCCGACCGGGTAGAGAGTGATGTTGACGACCCCGACCTGGGGGCGGCGGCCTTGGAGGACGACGCCGAGGGAGGAGGCGGCGCAGCGGGCGGCCCGAGACTTGGGGCCAGTCTTGAGGACTGGCCCGATGACGACGAGGAGATTGTCCCCCGCCACCAGCCAGGAGCTGGCCAGTCGGGCACGGGCTCGTCAGCTCCGCCGGACACCCAAGGCGGCGAGAAGAAGCACAGGGCCGGGGTGAGTCTGTTTGATAGTCGGCCGAAGAAGCCCAAGGGCTCGGCCGCGGCGACCAAGCGGGACGAAGCGGCCGCAAAGGCCAACCGCTTCCGCAAGGTGGTGAAGACGCCGCAGCTTATTTCAGCGTAAGCACCACCTCCCCTCATACCTTCGTATTTCTTTATTGAGGATGTCTGAAATTTCCTTACATTGTTTTCCGGCTTCAGGGCCCCTCTCTCTCTTGAGAGGTCGTCCGCCGGCTCCGTCGTGAAGTTGGCGGAGACCTTCTCCACCACCCGGCGGGTTGATCCCGCCGCCGACCTCCGGGAGGCGACGGAGCGGAACACGCGGGAGGCGCGCGAGGAGCGGGAAGCCGCTCGTCTGAAGAAGGCGGAAGCCGACAAGGCAGAGGCTGCCGCCCTGAGGAAGCTAGTAGAGGCTGGGGCCGCCGATGCGGAGAAGAAGCGTGCCGAGGAAGCCGCACGCCGTTAGTCGGCGGTGTTTGTCGTCCCCTTGAACTCCGCACCGCCGCCACCGAAGTTCTCGGTGCAGACTGGGGAAGCCGGTGATGAGAACCCGGTCATGGAGAGGGACGCCGACGTCACCGCTATGCCGGAGGTCATTGTGCTGCCACCACCACCCTTTGGAGGCTCGTTAGGCAGACAACCGGCGGATCCGCCAGTGCCGCCAGCCGGAGGTGCGGTGGCGACGGGCTTGGCCCTTGAGGTCTGTAGGCCTCAGTGCCGCCGTCTCACGAAGGCAGCCTCAGCGTCGCGTCCTCTGGAGATCGGCGCTGCGAGCTCCTTGATCCCGGACACCGAGGTGTCGAGCGCCGCGCCCACCGGGTGGGTGCGGGGAGGCAGGACGGGTCCGTTGAACCGCGTGCTCCTGGACGTCCATGCCAAGCTCTGGGCCGAGGGCGACGCCATCAAAGAGTGCACCAAGGCATACCTGGCGTCACGAACGGCCATCCGGGTACGCAGCCTTCCTTTTGCTTTGCTTCCTTGTTTTTCTTTGTGGGGGCGCGCCAGCGCACCCACTGGGTGCAGTCCCCGAGTTTCGGGCTGGCTGCTGAGCAGGCGGCTTGGAACTCTAATCAGCAAGTTCCAAGTACCAACGCTTTTTTTGAAATTTGATGCAGGATTACCATAATCTCCACGTGACCTCCTTCAACGCCAACGTCGAGGAGCTGGCCAAGCGGACCGCCGACTTGTCGGACAGCCGGGGTAAGTCCTCTTCTTTCTCTGCGGGGGCGCGCTGGCACACCCGCGGGTTGTAGTCCCCGAGATTCGGGTCAACTGCTGAGCAGTCGGGCCGGATCTCCCCGGAAACCTTTCTTTTTGCTGACGACCGACATCCTTCCCCCTCCTTTTTCAGAGGCCAACGCCGCCCTTCAGAGGCAGCTGGGCGAAGTTAACACCACGCTGCGCATCAGGGAGGAGGAGTGCGGCCGGCTGACGGGGGAGCGCGACCGGCTGGCTGCGCAGCTGGCGGAGCAGAAGGAGCTGCTCCAGAGGGCCCAGAGGGAGGCGGTGGACAAGGAGGCTGCCCTTCTCGCCGAATTTGCGTCTGAGCGCTCCTCTTGGATCGACAAAGAGGCGACGCTGGTCTCCGGCTTCCAAGCAATCGAAGATCTCGTCGATGGTGAGCTTCCCCTTGTTTCCTTTTCTGGGCTGCCGACTGCTAGTCGAATCGGCCTTTAAAATTCTTAACCTTGTTCCTTCGGTCTTCTTCTTTAGCAGACTTCTTTCCTAGCCACTCGTATGCCGCCAATCAAGCCATCGAGGCTGATCATGAAGCACGGAGGGTGGACGGCGCACAGATTGCCGCCAACGCCCCCCGGACTCTTGGCGAGCAGGTCCTCAGCATCGAGGTCCGCCTTCGGCTAGCCCACCGGATGCTGCGCTGGCTTCAATGTGTCGGTGCCCAGGCGATTGCCGCCCTGTGGCCAGACATGCAGGCGCCACGCACCCCCAGTCGGACTGCCGACTGGTTGGAGGTGGCAGCCGGCCATCTTGAGGCCTGGAAGGGTTCTGCAGCCTGGGCCGGAGCCCGCCGGGCTTTGGAGTTTGCCAAGGCGTGGTATCCTGGGCTGAGTTTGGCCAAGTTAGCCACGTTCCGGCTGGAGGCTCAGGCGGAGCTGGCAACGATGGAGGACAACCTCGTCAGGCGTGCCGCATCAATCGCTAAGTACACCGATACTAGTGTCTTCAACCCAGAGCGGGCTGAGAACGGCGAGGAGGCGCCGCCGGAGTGGTTCGGGCTGAACCCGAATGACGGCGAGGACTCAGCGGAGGTGATCGACTCCAGTGGCGAATAGGAAGGCGAGGAGGAGGGAGACGAGGAGGAGGCGCCAGAGGTCGAGGCAGACGGCCAGCCCCAGCCCGACCGCGCCTCAAGCAACGAGTCGCGCACAACTGAGCCAGCTATCGCCAGGGGTGATCAGGCGGAGACCAACCAGCCGATTGCCCCGCCAACTGGCACCGCCGACTCCTCCGGTCCTCCGAGTCCGTCTGCGGCTTCCTAGGCTGCCACTTTTTTGTTTTCCTGCTTAGTAGTCTCAACGAACTTGTTATTTTGCACAATTCCACCCACTGGTGTGGGTGTATCTTGAACTCCTATTTGATGATTCGGCTGAGGGCCTTTCTATGTAAATATTTTATCCGCGTTCTATCTCTTCTTGCTTATTGCTCTTCGCCTTTTCCTTTGCTGCCTTCCCTTGGTTGCCGTTTGGCTAGTCGGACAGCCGCTCCGTGGACTACCGCTCGATCAAATACTCGCCTTCTTTGCGAGGCAAGTACATAGCCATTTAGAGTTTTTAGCAAGTTGATTTAGAAAACGGCGTGCCTGCTGCTCGAGAGTCGGTTGCAAAAAAGCTGGAAACCAGCTTAAGCTATGTGCATGCCTTGAGTCCTTATCCATTTTTCATATGGACACCCATTCAACCTTACTCCTGCTTGCCAGTCGGTCTCTCTGCGATCTGCGGCTTCTAACAAGAGACGGCTTGAGTGCCACACACTAATTGTCCGGCTGCAGGAAGTCATTTCATAGCTCAACACGGCAAGTCCCCGGGCCGACTAGTTGAACCCAGTGCCAAGCGGTAAAGAACAACGTACTCATAGGCATAACTCATTATCATATAGATAAAAGAAGGCAGTTCCTGAGATCTTCTCGAGGGACCCGAAGTCTTCGTACTTTAATACAAAAGGTAGCGTGATACATACTGCATTTAACTGTAAAATGTTCGGAGGAGATTTGCATTCCATGGCCGCTCCGTCTCTTTGCCGGAGACGCCCCTTTTGCACGCTCGGGGCTTCTGAGCGTTGATCAGGTAGTGGGAGTCATTGCCGAACACCTTGCTGATGATGAAGCGGCCTTCCCAAGGTGCTGAGAGCTTGTGCTGGCCAGTTATTCTCTGAATCAGCCGAAGCACAACATCTCCTTCTTGGAAAGATCGCGACTTGACCTTCCGATTGTAGTATCAGCGTAGGCTCTGCTGGTAGATGCTGGACCGGCTGAGTGCCAATAGCCAGCCTTCTTCCAGCAGATCGACGCCGTCTTGACGTGCTTCCTCCGCTTCTTCCTTGGTGTACATGGTGACTCGAGGGGAGTCGAACTCTATGTCCCTTGGGATGACGGCTTCGGCACCGTAGACGAGGAAGAAGGGTGTGAAGCCGGTTGATTTGTTTGGAGTCGTGTGCAGGCTCCAGAGGATGGCTGGCAACTCCTCAAGCCAGCAGCCTACCGAGCGCTCCAGAGGCTCGACCAGCCGGGGCTTGATGCTGGACAGGATTAGGCCATTTGCTTGCTCTACCTGGCCATTGGACTGCGGATGGGTAACGGACGCTAAGTCCAGTCGGATGCCCTGCGTCACGTAGAAATGGGCCAAGGCACCTTTGGCAAAGTTTGTGCTGTTGTCGGTGATGATGCTGTGCGGTATGCCATATCGAATTGTGATGTCGAAGATGAAGGTCACAACAGTCGACCCATTCAAACTCTTGATTGGCTTTGCCTCTATCCACTTGGTGAACTTGTCTACTGTGACAAGTAAATGAGTCAAACCACCTCACGCCGTCTTGAATGGTCCGACCATGTCCAAGCCCCAAACAGCAAAGGGCCAGGCAATAGGAATAGTTTTGACTGTCGAAGCCGGCTGATGAGGCTTAGAGTGGAACTTCTGACACCCCTTGCATTTTTGGACTAGAGACTTGGCGTCTTCAAGAGCAGTCGGCCAGAAGAAACCATGGCGGAAAGCTTTGCCGACGAGTGCTCTTGAAGCCACGTGATGGCCACATTCACCTTGATGGATGTCTTTGAGGATTGCCTGGCCTTGCTCTGGCTCCACACACCACTGGTCAATATCAGTGATGCTGCGCCTTACGAGCTCTCTATTGATGATGGCGTACACTGCCGCCTGGCGTTGTACTTGCCGAGCCGAGATCTCATCGGCCGGCAGCTCTTTGTCAACCATGAATTTGAGGATGGGCTGGGCCCATGAAGGTGCTGCAATTTCTACAACTGCCAATACTGCGACTTGGACAAGGGTGGCAGGGCTGGGAGGCGGCGGGTTGGAGTCGACAGCCGCTTGCTATGTCGATGAAGTCCCCGGGCAGAATGGCGTAGTCCCCGGGCCGGGCTTCGAAGCCTCCGGGCCGGGCTCCATAGTCCCCGGGCTGGGTGCGACTACCATGATCGTCGCGCCGCCCGCCGGAATGCTCGCGCCGTCTGTGGGGGCCCTTGAGTCGGATCCGACTACTTCAGGAGGAGCCGGCACGAAAATGGAGTCTGACTCCGGTGATGGCTTGACTGACGGCTTGAGGAGGCGCTGGAGGGCGACGCCGGACGGTATCGCCTGACGGGTGGAGCCGATTCATGCCAGGGCGCCTGCTTGGTCGTTGTCATTTCTTGGCACATGGAGAAACTCGCATCCCTCGAAATACCCGCTGAGTTGCTGTACGAGGAAGCGGTAGCTCGCCATATTTGTGTCTTTGGCGTCCCAATCGCCTGACGACTGCTGGACCACCAAGTCGGAGTCACCATAGCACAGGATCCGGCGAATGCCGAGTTCTTTGGCTAGCCGGAGTCCGTGAATGAGTGCCTCGTACTCGGCAACGTTGTTGGAGGCGGCAAAATGGATTTGCAGCACATACTTGAGCTTGTCGCCCTTGGGAGAGGTGAGGACGATGTCGGCTCCCAAGCCGGTGCGCATCTTGGAGCCGTCGAAGTGCATTCGCCAATGGGTGGAGTCGGGCGCTCGTGGTAGATACTGGGTTTCGGCCCAGTCGATGAGGAAGTCGGTCAGCGCTTGTGACTTGATGGCGGTGTGAGGCTGGTAGTAGATGGTGTAGGGGGGAAAATCTATGGCCCACTTGGCCACTCGTCCCGAAGCGTCTCGGCTGCCGATGATCTCGGCTAGAGGAGTCGTGCAGACCACAGTGATCGGATGTTCTTGGAAGTAAGGCTTCAATTTCTTGGCGGAAAAATGCACACCATAGCACATCTTCTGGTAGTGGGGGTAGTTTTGCTTGGAGGTCGACAGTACCTCACTCAAATAATATACCGGTCTCTGAACTGGTAGTGCTTTGCCTTCCTCCTTGTGTTCTACTACAATGACCGTGCTGACCACACGGCTAGTGGTGGCGATGTAGAGGAGCATGGGCTCCTTAGGAGTTGGAGCCGCCGGAACAGGTGGAGTTGCCAGCATCTTCTTTAGTTGGACAAATGCTTCGTCTGCCTTGTGGTTCCACTCGAAAAATGTGGTCTTCTTCATGAGTTGGTACAGGGGAAGAGCCTTCTAGCCCAGCCGATTGATGAATCGGCTGATGGACGCCAAACATCCGGTGAATTTTTGTACGTCCAGCAGTCGGCTGGGTACCTCCATCCTCTCAATTTCCTTGATCTTCACAGGGTTGCATTCTATGCGGTGTTCGGAGACCAGGAAACCAAGGAGCTGGTCGGCTGGTACTCCGAAGACGCACTTCTCCGGGTTGAGCTTGATCCGAAATCGGCGCAAGTTCTCAAAGGTCTCCTTGAGGTCTTCCAGCAGTATCCCACGCTGCTTTGTCTTTACCACCACATTATCCACGTAGACGTGAGCATTTCTGCCGAGCTTGAAAGTGCGTTATATCGACTAGAGGGGGGGTGGATAGGCGATTTTTATGAAAGTCTTCAAAACGTGAAAGTTATGAAGACAAACAGAATAGACAAGCCTATCACTATGTAGCGGAAGTTAGATTACACAAGGCAAGCCATGGTCAAGCATTCAATATAGTGAAAGCACAGTGACAAACAGCTTCAGTGTAATAAGGATCAGGTAGGAAGAAGTTATGAAGCCAAACAAATCATACAGTTAAGTTGTGAAGACAGAAGATAAAGCAAGCATGCAATGGCTTCACAATGTGTAACGGTAAGTAAAAAGGAGGTGAAGATGAAACCAGTGACACGTTGAAGACAATGATTTGTTGGACCAGTTCCAGTTGCTGTGACAACTGTACGTCTGGTTGGAGCGGCTAGGTATTTAAACCAAAGGACACACAGTCCCGGACACCCAATCCTGAACATGCAGCTCAAGACACCCAGTCCTCACCGTTTTCTCCTTGAGCTAAGGTCACACAGACCTCCCCCAATCACTCTAGTAAGTCTTCAAGGTAGACTCCCAAACCTTCACAGACTTCGTTCACCGGCAATCCACAATTTCTCTTGGATGCTCAGAACGCGATGCCTAACCGGCTAGAGGATGCACAGTCCTCAAGTGTAATAAGTCTTCAGATCACTCAGACAAGAAGACTTAAGTGATGCCCAATTTACTCTGGCTCTAGGTGGTTAGGGCTTTTCTCCTCGTTAGGAATTTTCGCACAAAGGCTTCGAGGTGGGTTGCTCTCAAACGACAAAAGCCGTGCACTGAAATCTGAGCAGCCAACCGTTTATGGTTGTAGGGGTGGACTATTTATAGCCACTTGGCAACCTGACCTGATTTGTCCGAAATGACCCTGGGTCACTTTACTTGGGCTACAAGTGTACCAACGGTCGGATTTCGAACTCACACGGCAACTTTACTTGGGCTACAAGTAAAGCTGACTTGTCCGTCTCTGGACAAGATTTGCTCTCATAGTCTTCGCTCGAAGACATAGGATTTGAATTAGGCATCACTTCAGTCATCCTGACTGGTTCTCTTGGACCCCACTTAACAGTACGGTGGTTCCTATGACACAACATAAATGAAGTAAAACTACGAAGGATCTAAGTCTTCGAGTTTCATAAGCTTCATAGGGAGTCTTCACATGTCATTGTCTTCAATATGAATATCTTCATAAATCACCATTGTCTTCAATGTCGTCGTACATTTTTAGGGGTCATCTCTGGTAGCTAAACCGAATCAATGAGGGACTTCTACCTGTGTTATCCTGCAATTCTCACAAACACATTAGTCCCTCAACTAGGTTTGTCGTCAACACTCCAAAACCAACTAGGGGTGGCACTAGATGCACTTACAATCTCCCCCTTTTTGGTGATTGATGACAAACTAGTTGAAGTTTTCAACGGGGAATATAATTTGTGAAATTGTAAAGGAATTGTCTTCATAAGCTGTAAGGGCTCGCCCTGAAGATGTGCATATAAGTAATTTGCTTCTGGAACACAAATGCACATGGCAGGTTATACTTGTGGAAATCCACTTCAACTTATGATGACAATCCACCATGCATGTAAAAGTATATGAAGAGAATGACATGCATAATGAAAAATGGACGTCTGCGAAATGATATAAGTGCAGAAATTATCGTCGTACATGCGGAATTTATCTTCGCAAAAACATAGTGGCAAACAAGTAGCAGACGACCATCAAGTTTAAGTGTTACAACTCAAAGAACCAAATGTAGCAAAACGAGAGTTGTAAGCACGAAGCAAAATGTAGCAAAATATAAAGCACCCGCCCATATTGACCCGCTTGAAGACTATAAACATCATATGCTTCTCCCCCTTTTGTTAGTAATGACCAAAAAGGTTTGAAGACATAGAGTTTTCTATGCGTTCCCAGGCGCAGCAGGGTCGGTAGAGGCGTTTGATGGTGCGGAAGAGCTTGGTGCAGTGTCGACGCACGCTGAAGAAGGTGGTGGTGATGTAGTGTCGTCTTCTTCTTCGATAATGCGGGCGGACACGGTGGCAGCAGAGGAAGAGAACTCTGAATCTTCAAGGGACGGAGTTCCGCGCAGCACAGCTCTTCTAGTGGGTGTGGAGTCAAACTTGAATCTCTCTTTGAAGCCATCCTCTTGAAGTTCAGCTTTAGTGCACATCATGGTGAGGCCTTTCCAAGTGCGGCGACAGGTTCCGTGTGTGACGTATGCATTCTTGGTGGCCAGGTTTCTGATGCGATTGACGTCTTGCATGATGCTTCTCATCTGCCTCTTGAGCCAGTCGTGATGCCTATCTTGCTTTTGGTGAAGAGCCACAAGAAGTTCTCGGTCATTGAGTGCACGAGCGCGTTTCTTGGGTCTCGGTGCAGTGCTGTCAGTGGCTTCAGTTCATGCGGGGGCACGTGTGGTGCCAGCCATTGGATACACTCTCGAAATGGCTTCAACACCTTCATCATTCTGAGTGAAGCTCTGGTGTTCTGCATTCTGAAGACTTAATGGTTGCTTGGTATGCTCAGGATATATTGCTTCAGCAGAGGTGTCCACATCGGGTAAGAAGATCCTATGGTTGCGGGCTGAGGGCTGATAGGAGATAGCAGAGTGAAGCTTGATCAGCCTCATAACCCACGGAGCATAAAACTTCAAACCAAAGAGATCTGAGCCAGACGCTGCAAGTTGGCGTATAAAGAGATCCTGTGCGTTGAAGCATTTGCCATGCAGGATACAGAAGATGAGAGTCTTCATTGCACCTTCAATCCTGGCATATGGAGAGTGCCCCTTAATGGCCATAGAGTCCGCCTGACGATGTGATATATGGTTCTGGGCAGGTACTCTAAATCTTCAACGAAGAACTCAGTTGGATAAGTTGCATCATGAGGCAACGGCTTCATCATTGAGAGCATCTAACTCATATTTGGCTCAGGCCGCTGAAATATGCTCTCAATAGCTTCAGCATGGAGTTGGCAGCCTTCTTCGAAGAGTTCGCCAGGAGTGGGTAGGCCGGTAAGCTCAATGATATCGAATGCATTAGCTTCATGATGGACATTGCCGGTCATCCACTCCAGGACCCAAGTCTTCGGATCTCTGTTATAGCCTTTGATATGCAGGGTGGCATAGAACTGGAGCAGAAGCTCTTCATTCCAGTGCTCTTCATCGGTGATAAAGGGTAGCAGACCCACTTGCTTCAAGCAATCCAGTGCTTCTTCCAGACCAGGCAGACCAGCAACAGCTTCAACCTCAAGGCGCTGGTGAGGAAAGATGCGGCCTTGGTTGTATAGGATGCATGAATAATAGCTGCATTATGGGTAGCTCCAGAACCTATCTGATACAATCTGTTCCCTTGAATAAGGGTTCTTGGAGCTGTTGAAGAACGTGTTATCTGCCCTGAAGCTGTTGATGTTGAAGGAGCCAGGAGCTCATGCAGGACCTGGGAACCTTGGCAGTCGTGGGATCGGCTTCTGGACCTGGGGCCTGTGCGCAACATGATAGTTGAATTGTGGACCGGCAGCAGACTCAGGCACAGAAGGTTCAGCTGGAGTAGCTTCAGTGTCTCTTGAAGCTGTTGGTGGGAAGGGCTCCACAATTGCTTCAGTGTTTGTTGTGGCAGCCTCAACGTTTTCAGCCTCAACACGTGTAGTGAGAGGGACGGTTTCAGGTACGTTCTCCTAGAAAACTGCTTCTTGTTGGTGAGGGGGAGATGGAGCTTGAGGTTCTTCTTCACTATCTTCGGTGGATGCAGCCGGAATGTTGTCAGCAGCCTGAGCCCTTGGCCCTTTGCGAAGCCTACGGAATGTAGGCGACGCCGGTGGAGTTGCAGTGGGCTGGGGTTCATTATCTTCCTCCTGTGGGCGATCTGCCCATGATGTATCTTGTGTGATTGGTGTCAATGGATGACCAATGCTGATCATTTCGCTTGTCTCAAGCTGAGGAAGGGCTGTATCATCTTGTACATTGTCTTGGAGACCAATGTCTTCAACAGCGTTGGGGTCGGCTGCTGGAATGTCTTCAGTGTGCGGAGCCTCTGTGAAAGCAGGCTCATGCACTGTCAACTGACGATCTTCGTCAGGATAGCGGATGGAGAGGGGTTCGACTATCAAGGGCTCTATGGGAGCAGCCCGAGATTTCTTGGTCTTGCGCTTCTTTTTGGTGGGGTCAGAAGGAGAGGCTTCAGAGTGTTTCCTCTTCCTTGCTTCAGCTTCGGCTGTCCGTGTCTTCTTGAGCTCTGAAGCGGTTGACCGGTTCTTGGGCTTCGAGCCAGTCGTAGCAGTGGGGAAGACAATCGGAACAGCTTCTGACCTTGGTGCCTCTGGTTCAGCCACAGCAGGCTTCTTCTTTTTCTTCGCGGCCATCCTGGGGTCGATGCCGGGACGCCCAAGTGCCTTGCGCTTCTCGGCCTCATTGTAGGCCTGCACACAACGATCAGCCAGAATCTTCATTCGCTCCCGCGAACCCTGAGCTTCTGCATGTTTCTTCAGAAAGTTTTCCTTTAACTCGTGCAACATGATCTTGAAGTCCTTGACTTCTTGGATGCTGAGCCTGGCCATATTCTGCTTGAACTGAGCCTTTGCAAAATCAATCTTCTGCTTCAGTTCAACAATGCGCTGGGCAATTGCAAGTTCTGAAGCAATAGCGCCTTGGAAGGCGATGCTGAGGCCAATGGGCAGCTGCAGATCATCGAAGCTGATATTGGGTGTATCAAACCACTCATTGATGAAGTTGTGGATGATTGCTGCATCAAACAGAGGCAGATTGTTGAAGATTTCAGCCTCCTCCTTGCTCTTGATGAGCTGCTCAAGAGCGTCATATCCAAGATCTTCGTCGCTGGACAGATCAATGGTTTCGCAGCGCAGAATGGCAGCAGCTGTGAGCTCTTTACCTGTGTGTGGCCGAGGCTTCTTGGCTTCTTGGGGCTTGGAGACTCGTGATAAGTCTTCAGACTGCATACTGGCTTCAGGAGGTGTAGTTGCCAATGGCTTCGCTCTGGAGATTTTGGGAGAAGCGGTTGGCTTTGAAGCTTTTGGCTTCTTCGTCTGCCCCGGCTTCGGTGCAGCAGGAGCGTCATCAGACTTAGTGTCTGCTGGAGGGTCGTTCATGGCAGTCCCTTGGACTAGAATGCGAGTGATGAGCCCTGCGAGATTGGCATACGGCCCGATGATATTGGGATTGGCGTCGCGTGTGCCATCCGCCCTTGGTTTAGAGGGACCAGGGTTGAAGTCCAACCCCAGCTCCTTCTTGTTTTGCTTCGTAGAGTTCTGAGCAAATTGGAAGTTGCGCTTGAACAGATTGTCATCGCGACACCAGAGAAGTGATGACGGATGAGCATCAGCAGGCTGCGGTCCTCTGACCATGCATGGATAGAAACCTTGAGCAATGGCTTCGTCTCTGGACCGGGGTATGAGATTTTTGTATAATACGTCTCCCCACGGTCTCTTGATGGTGCACTTTTCTGCATATTCCTTAGTGACGAAGCGGTATTGGAACCACTACTCTGCCCAATAGCGTCGAATCCATTGGATTCGTGTCTTGCGCTGACCGTAGCTCTCTTCAGGATCAGTTTTGTACATTTCTGCCAATTCATCAGGCAGATCTTTGGACGTTTCACCACGTCTCTGTCTGCCTCCCTTCCTTGCTGGTTTTTCTGCTGCCATGAAGCTTAACTTGGAAGGCTTCAAGATGTTCAAAGTCTTCAAAGGCTTCCTTTTGCTTGACCAACAAGAACTGGCTTCAGGAGAATTGATGTGACGCTGTAAGAACTCTGCAAATGAATGCAGACTATGAGAACCAAAAGATTCTCCCACGGACATGTACCTGTGACAGCATTAAGGTGCGAGGGAAGGGGAAGAGGTCATATGCATTCTCAGAAGATTTTGAAGATAAATCAGTTTAGAAGATATTGACCTCATCATGGAAGACATTCACTTTATAGAAAAGAAGTTGGTTCCAGATTTGTACGAACCCATAGATCAGTACAAGTGAGGAATCTAACTACTTCATGAAGCACAAGTGAACATACTAGGCAAGTTATGAGATGCAGACTGAGACAGTTCTAACTTGTGTGAATAGAAACTTCTTATGGCAGAAAGTGGCCGAACTATAGGATCAAAAGAGGCTGTAAAAAGGGGTTTTATTTACCACACTTGGAACTGCTAGACGAAGTGGAAGTTGAGGCCAAGCAGTTCGATCCTCCGTGCCCTAACTTGGCGAGGAAGACACCTACAGCGACGGCGGAGAGAGTGATGTCCGCGGTCGGCGTGAAAACGGCATCAGAGAGGTTGCGGCAGAGAAGCGCTTCGTCGCCGGCGTCGTCGAGAGCTAGCGGTGGCGCTAGGGTTCGTGCGAGGGTGGAAGAAGAGATAATGACCGCAGTGAATCGTGTATTTATAGGGATAGAGGCGGCACTGCGCTATTACTCAGGTGCCCCTGGCGATTCGCATCTGAACAGCACGTGGCCATCATGCGGTATTGTGGGGACAGTTCCACATCCCACGCACGCCTTGATTGACGGGTGTCGTTCCTACTTCTCCGGATTTCTTGTTGATGAAAAAAACATGGAAAATGGTTTTAAAGTTTGTCTCTGTGTCTTCTGCTGGCAAGGATGCAGTGAAGACATTCGACAGTTTCAATAGAATGCATACGACTTGGAGAGATAGAGTTTGAGGTAGGAAGCATGGAGAGGTTAGGGTCCGATCACATTCACTTAGTTCAAAAGATTCAAACAAGAAGACATAAGTGAATGCTGTAGAGGACAGAACACCAGTACATATATATATATATACATATATATATATATATAATTAATGCAGTGAAGATAATCATGAAGACAAATTGATTGAAGCCAAACCAAATGTGAAGACATTGCGAGGTAACGCCATGAGTGAAACACTTCAAATAGACCGTTTGGTGGTGGCGTTACCCACCGTATAGGAAGTATTAGACTTAGACACGGCGCACAATTATCGTGGCGCTCCAAAGTCAAATTCCATGTTAATGTATTCACAATTAGAATGTATGTCTTCATTGATTGAAGACATACGTTACTTCGTGTGTTGCACATCTAAGTCATCAACATGCATAAGTGTTAGGATGTGTGCCTGATCACAGGACATTTGAGAATTCCAAGATATTTAGCTCACACCATAACTTGCAAAATCTCTTCTCATCCAAGGGCTTGGTGAAGATATCTGCCAATTGCTCTTTAGTGTTGACGTGTATGATATCAATATCTTCCTTTGCAACATGATCTCTGAGAAAATGATGACGAATTTCAATGTGCTTTGTCTTCGAGTGCTGAACTGGGTTGTTGGCGATCTTGATGGCGCTTTCGTTGTCGCAGTAAAGTGGCACTTGCTTCAGATGAATTCCATAATCCTTGAGGGTTTGCTTCATCCATAGAAGCTGAGCGCAGCAGGATCCAGCAGCAATGTATTCAGATTCAGCAGTGGAGAGAGATACACAGTTCTGCTTCTTTGAAGACCAACATACAAGTGATCGGCCCAGAAAATGACATGTGCCTGACGTGGACTTCCGATCAACCTTGTCACCAGCGTAATCAGCATCCGAGAATCCAACCAGATCAAACTCTGAGCCCTTTGGATACCATAACCCTAGAGTTGGGGTGTGAGCCAAATATCGAAGAATTCGCTTCACAGCTAAGTGATGCGACTCCTTTGGTGCCGCTTGGAATCGAGCACACATGCAAACACTAAGCATAATATCTGGCCTAGATGCACATAAATAAAGCAAAGAACCAATCATGGAGCGGTATACCTTTTGATCGAACTCTTTACCATTGTCGTCAGGACCCGGATGATGCTTGGCTGGCATTGGTGTTGTGAAACCTTTGCAGTCTTGCATACCGAACTTCTTCAGGCAATCTTTGAGATACTTCTCTTGAGATATGAAGATGCCATTGCGTTGTTGCCGTATCTGAAGACCGAGGAAGAATTTCAGCTCCCCCATCATGGACATCTGATATTGCTCTTGCATCATATACCCAAACTCTTCACTGTACTTCTGATTTGTGCAGCCGAAGATAATGTCATCCACATATATTTGGCACACGAACAGTTCACCGTCATATGTCTTCGTGAAGAGTGTGGGATCTAAGGAACCAGGTATGAAGCCTTTGCTCTTCAGGAAGTATTTGAGTGTATCATACCAGGCCCGAGGGGCTTGTTTGAGGCCGTACAGTGCCTTATTGAGCTTGTACACCATGTCAGGATGTTTTCGATCTTCAAACCCTGGTGGTTGTGCGACATACACTTCTTCTTCAATTTTGCCATTGAGAAAGGCACTCTTCACATCCATTTGATACAGAATTATGTTGTGATGATTTGCATAGGCCAGCAGTATGCGTATGGCTTCAAGTCTAGCCACAGGAGCAAATGTTTCATCGAAGTCAATGCCTTCCACTTGAGTATATCCTTGAGCAACGAGACGGGCTTTGTTTCTGACGACTTGACCATGCTCATCTTGCTTGTTGCGGTATATCCATTTGGTGCCTATTATGTTATGCTTCCGTGGATCAGGACGCTTAACCAATTCCCATACATTGTTCAGCTCAAACTGATGAAGCTCTTCTTGCATTGCTTGAATCCACTCAGGTTCCATAAAAGCTTCTTCAACTTTCTTGGGTTCTGTGATTGAAATGAATGCGAAGTGTCCGCAGAAATTTGCCAGTTGAGTTGCCCTTGAACGAGTCAGTGGACCAGGTGCATTGATGCTGTCAATTATTCTGTCAAGCTGCACTTCATTGGCAACACGAGGATGTATGGGTCGAAGACTTTGCTCTTGCTGATCTATGTTGTCGTGGGGAGGTATGTCTTCAGGCTGAGCATTGTCTTAATGTGGATCAGGTGCTGAGATGATAAGTTCTTCTTCAGGATGAGCTTCAGAAGGTATAATTTCTCCAGTTCCCATTAGCTTGATTGATTCACTGGCTGGAACTTCATCTAGCACATCTGGCAGTTGCTCTCTTTGTGAACCATTGGTCTCATCGAACCGCACATCCACTGTTCCAACCACTTTGTAGTGAAAGAGATTGAAGACTCTGTAGGAGTGCGAATCCTTTCCATATCCAAGCATAAAGCCCTCATGTGCTTTTGGTGCAAATTTTGAGGTGTGGGGTGGGTCCTTGATCCAGCATCTTGAGCCAAATACTCTGAAGTAACTGACATTTGGCTTCTTGCCAGTTAGAAGTTCATAAGATGTCTTGTTCAGAAGCTTGTGAACATAAACACGGTTGATTGTATGGCATGCAGTGTCAATGGCTTTAGGCCAGAATTTTCTTGGAGTCTTGTACTCATCTAGCATTGTTCTGGCCATCTCAATGAGTGTTCTGTTCTTGCGTTCGACGACGCCATTCTGCTGTGGCGTGTACGGAGCTGAGAATTCATGTGTGATGCCCAAGGTATCCAGATATGTATCAAGGCCAGTGTTCTTGAATTCAGTGCCATTGTCACTTCTGATGTGCTTTATCTTGGCGCCATAATTGTTCATAGCCCGATTTGCGAAGCGTCTGAAGACATCCTGCACTTCAGTCTTGTAAAGGATTATGTGCACCGAAGTATATCTAGAGTAATCATCAACAATGACAAAGCCATAGAGGCAAGCAGTAGTGGAAAAAGTTGAGTAGTGAGTGGGACCAAAGAGATCCATGTGAAGCAGTTCGAAGGATCGAGTAGTGGTCATGATTGTCTTCGAAGGATGTTTTGCCCTTGTCATCTTCCCTGCTTCACAGGCACCGCATAAGTGATCTTTCTTGAACTTGACGCCCTTGATGCCTATGACATGCTTCTTCTTCGCAAGGGTGTGGAGGTTCCTCATGCCAGCATGCCCAAGCCTCCGATGCCAAAGCCAGCATTCTGAAGCCTTTGCCAGAAGACATACTGCAAGCTGTGGCCCTGCTGAGAAATCTACCACGTACAAATCATCTTTCCGATACCCTTCAAACACTAGAGACTTGTCAGATTCCATTAGTACCAGGCAACGATATTTTCCAAAAATTACAATCATGTTCAAATCGCAAAGCATTGAGACAGACATTAAGTTGAAGCCAAGGGATTCAACAAACATGACTTTATCCATGTGTTGATCCTTTGAGATTGCAACTCTACCTAGACCCAATACCTTACTTTTACCAGTGTCAGCAAATGTGATGTGGCTCTTGTCGGATGGACGTAAGGTTGAGTCCATAAAAAGACTTCTTTTGCCAGTCATGTGATTTGTACACCCACTGTCAATAATCCATTCTGAAGACTCTGAAGACGCTGGTGTCGTACCCTACAGTGCAGTTAGGGGGATAGGCTTCACGAAGAGTATTCTGAAGCAAAAACATTTGACGAGCCAGTGGGTTATGAAAACTTAGATCCAGGTTAGGACTAATAGGGAGAGTAGCATGCGATTCAGGTACGAAATACATAGTGATGCCATTCGGGCATTTGATCTTGCGCCCCACAAGATTTTTAAGGTCCCCAGCAATAGCGTTAGAAGATTTTGGTTTTCTGCTGGAGACCTTTCCCTGCAAAAGAGAGTTAAGCTTTCTTAACCACCCACATCCTCAAGGGTGGCTTAGAAGCAATAAGTCTAAGTGCAGCATCTGAGAATTTTGGCTTTGGAGCCCTAGCAAACAGTCTAGCAGGCGGGCAATAGTACTCATAAGAATAGGCAGAATAGTTCTTGGTCATATGAACATGACGATTTGAAGAACCGCTCTCATATGCCTGAGCATGGTTTCCCTGCAAAACATTTGCGTTAGTGCGACTCAGGTGAGTCCTCCGCCTGTATGAAGCCTTTGGACCATATGAAGCCTTTGGTCTGAGGTTTGTCTTCTTCATGTGAGGTGTCATGAGGACATTCACAGGAAGATTCTCCAGACACGTTTTTGGAACCCAGATCTTCTTCATAGGCGGTCCATTCCTGCAGTTAGTACCAATGTACCTGGCAAATACTTCACCATTCTGATTCCTAAACAGTTTATAGTTTGCATCCAAGGATTCATCAATGATAATAGGATTAGCACAAGTGAAGCCGGATATATTGGATGGATCTGCTGAGGATTCCTTTGCAGCAACCCATGTGGTTTTGGGCTACTGCTCAGGTTTCCAGTAAGAGCCATCTGCATTAATTTTCCTTACGAACCCAACACCCTCTTTCCTAGGGTTTCGGTTCAGAATCTGCTTCTTGAGGACATCACATAATGTCTGATGTCCTTTGAGACTTTTGTACATCCCTGTTTCAAGAAATGTCTTCAACCTAGCATTCTCATCAGCAATAGCAGTGGTATCCTCAGCAGAGGGGTTAGTTACCACTTCAACAGTTGAAGATATTGCAACAGCAGTAGCAGTGGAACATTCAGCAACAGAAGTAGCATTATCACGCTCAATGCATTTAAGGCATGGTGGTTCAAATCCTTCCTGAGCGGAACTGATCTGTTCGGCTCGAAGTGACTCGTTTTCCTTTTGAAGATCTTCATGATCCGCTCTCAACTTCTCAAGATCTTGCTTCTTTTGAAGATAATCATAGGAAAGCTTTTCATGAGTAGTTGAGAGAGTCTCAAGACGATCTTCAAGTTCCTGATACTTAACATGAAGATTTTTTATGTCTTCAATTAAGGATTCAGAACGAGTCATTTCAGCACCCAACAGATCATCGCTTCTGTCTAATAGTTTTTGAGTATGTTCCATAGCCTTCTGTTGTTCAGTTGCAATTTTAGCAAGTGTTTTGTAGCTGGGTTTCGAATCACAATTAGAGTCATCGTCACTGGATGCTTGATAGTGAGTAGTGCCTGTGTTTACCTTGGCACCGCGTGCCATGAAGCAGTAGGTAGGAGTAGAGTCGTCCTTGTCATTTGCATCGGTGTTGGTGATGAAGTCATTGTCTTCAGTGTTGAAGATGGACTTGGCGACGTAGGCTGTAGCCAGACTCGCAATGCCAGAATCAGACTCCTCCTCAGACTCCACCTCTGCCTCCTCAGAAGCGGACTCCTCCTCTGAATCCATTTCCTTGCCAACAAACACACGAGCCTTGCCAGTTGAGCTCTTCTTGTGTGATGAAGACTTTGAGGAAGACTTGGAAGAAGACTTTGAGTATTTCTTCTTCTTGTCGTCGGAGTCATATTCCTTGCTCTTCTTCTTCTTTCTGCTCCCATTGTCCCACTGTGGACACTCAGAAATGAAGTGTCCAGTTTTCTTGCACTTGTGACATGTTTTCTTCTTGTAGTCATGAGCAGAAGCTTCATCATTCCTTGAGCTTGATCGTGAAGACTTTCTGAAGCCTTTCTTCTTGGTGAATTTCTGGAACTTCTTCACTAGCATTGCAAGTTCCCGTCCAATGTCTTCAGGATCATCAGAACAGCTGTCAGATTCTTCAGATGAGGACACAGCTTTTGCCTTCAAGGCACGAGTTCGCCCATAGTTTGGACCATAGATATCTCTTTTCTCAGAAAGCTGAAACTCATGTTTGTTGAGCCTCTCAAGTATGTCAGACGGATCGAGTGTCTTTAAATCTGGACGTTCTTGAATCATCAGGGCTAGGATGTCAAGCGAACTGTCAAGTGATCTCAGCAGCGTCTTGACGATTTCATGTTTGGTGATCTCAGTGGCGCCGAGGGCTTGAAGCTCATTTGTGATGTCAGTGAGCCGGTCAAATGTGTGCTGGACATTCTCATTGTCATTTCGCTTGAAGCGGTTGAAGAGATTGCGAAGAACACTGATTCTCTGATCTCTCTGGGTTGAGATGCCTTCGTTGACTATGGAGAGCCAGTCCCAGACCAGCTTGGATGTCTTCAAGGCACTTACACGGCCGTACTGTCCCTTGGTCAGATGACCACAGATGATATTCTTGGCAGTAGAGTCCAGTTGAGTGAACTTCTTGACATCAGCAGCAGTGACACCTTCTCCAGCCTTGGGAACGCCGTTTTCGATGACATACCATAGGTCGACGTCAATGGCTTCAAGATGCATGCGCATCTTATTCTTCTAGTAGGGATATTCAGTTCCATCGAAGACGAGGCACGCAGCGGATACTTTCATTATCCCTGCAGTCAACATAGCTAAAACTCCAGGTGCTTAAACCGAATCACACAGAACAAGGGAGCACCTTGCTCTGATACCAATTGAAAGTGCGTTATATCGACTAGAGGGGGGGTGAATAGGCGATTTTTATGAAAGTCTTCAAAACGTGAAAGTTATGAAGACAAACAGAATAGACAAGCCTATCACTATGCAGCGGAAGTTAGATTACACAAGGCAAGCCATGGTCAAGCATTCAATATAGTGAAAGCACAGTGACAAACAGCTTCAGTGTAATAAGGATCAGGTAGGAAGAAGTTATGAAGCCAAACAAATCATACAGTTAAGTTGTGAAGACAGAAGATAAAGCAAGCATGCAATGGCTTCACAATGTGTAACGGTAAGTAAAAAGGAGGTGAAGATGAAACCAGTGACATGTTGAAGACAATGATTTGTTGGACCAGTTCCAGTTGCTGTGACAACTGTACGTCTCGTTGGAGCGGCTAGGTATTTAAACCAAAGGACACACAGTCCCGGACACCCAGTCCTGAACACGCAGCTCAGGACACCCAGTCCTCACCGTTTTCTCCTTGAGCTAAGGTCACACAGACCTCGCCCAATCACTCTGGTAAGTCTTCAAGGTAGACTCCCAAACATTCACAGACTTCGTTCACCGGCAATCCACAATTTCTCTTGGATGCTCAGAACGCGACGCCTAACCAGCTGGAGGATGCACAGTCCTCAAGTGTAATAAGTCTTCAGATCACTCAGACAAGAAGACTTAAGTGATGCCCAATTTACTCTGGCTCTGGGTGGTTAGGGCTTTTCTCCTCACTAGGAATTTTCTCTCAAAGGCTTTGAGGTGGGTTGCTCTCAAACGACAAAAGCCGTGCACTGAAATCTGAGCAGCCAACCGTTTATGGTTGTAGGGGTGGACTATTTATAGCCACTTGGCAACCCGACCTGATTTGTCCGAAATGACCCTGGGTCACTAAGGAACTGACACGTGTACCAACGGTCGGATTTCGAACTCACACGGCAACTTTACTTGGGCTACAAGTAAAGCTGACTTGTCCGTCTCTGGACAAGATTTGCTCTCATAGTCTTCGCTCGAAGACATAGGATTTGAATTAGGCATCACTTCAGTCATCCTGACTGGTTCTCTTGGACCCCACTTAACAGTACGGTGGTTCCTATGACACAACATAAATGAAGTAAAACTACGAAGGATCTAAGTCTTCATGTTTCATAAGCTTCATAGGGAGTCTTCACATGTCATTGTCTTCAATATGAATATCTTCGTAAACCACCATTGTCTTCAATGTCTTCGTACATTTTTAGGGGTCATCTCTGGTAGCTAAACCGAATCAATGAGGGACTTCTACCTGTGTTATCCTGCAATTCTCACAAACACATTAGTCCCTCAACTAGGTTTGTCGTCAATACTCCAAAACCAACTAGGGGTGGCACTAGATGCACTTACAGAGCTGCTTGAGGAGACACTTCTGCATGCATCGTTGGAAGGTGGCGCCGGCATTTCTCAAGCCGAACGTCATGGTTAGGTAGCAGAAAGCTCCAACCGGCGTGATGAAGGCAGTCTTCAGCCTATCGGCTGGGTTTAACTTGATGTGGTGATACCTTGAATATGCATCCAAGAAACTCAACAGCTCGCATCCGGCTGTGGAGTCTATCACTCGGTCGATCCTCGGCAAGGCGAACGGGTCCTTGGGGCATGCTTTGTTGAGGCTTGTGTAGTCAATACACATTCGCCATTTCTTGTTCTTCTTCAGCACCAAGACCGGGTTGGCCAGCCATTCTGGGAAGAATACTTCCATGATGAAGCCGGCTGCGAGCAGCCGGGCTATCTCTTCTCTGACAACTCTCATCTTCTCCTCTGACAATCGGCGTAAAGGATGTCTGACTGGTTTGGCATCAGATCGGACGTGTAATTTGTGCTCGGCGAATTCCGTTGGGATGCCTGGCATGTCGTTAGGGGACCATGCGAACATGTCCCGATTCTCACGGAGGAAATCGACGAGCTTGCCTTCCTATTTGCTGTCGAGGTGTGCTCCTACGACAGCATACCTCTCTGGGTGTTCCGGTTCCAAAGGTATCTTCTTTGTCTCCATGGCCGGCTTGAACGAGCCCTTAGCTTCCGACTCTTTGGGGTCAGGCGACATCTCTGGCTGCTTGCCTGCCATCGCCACAACTCGATCTAGCAGCCTCTTCTCAGCTGCAATCATGAGGGACTCGGGCAGCCGACTGCTCTCTGATGCACAGGTGGACGACTTCTTGTAGTCGCCAGTTATGGTCAGAATCCCTTTGGAACTTGGCATCTTCATCTTTAGGTAGGCATAGTGGGGGACGGCCATGAACTTGGCCAGGGCTGGCCGGCCAAGTAGTGCATGGTATGGGCTCTCTAGGTCGACCACCTCGAACCATATTGACTCACGGCGGAAATGATCTTTGTCTCCGAAGAGGACGTCGATCAAGATCTTGCTGATTGGTGAGCAGGAAAGGCCAGGGACTATGCCGTGGAACACCGTCCGGCTGGACTGCAGTCGCCTCTGCGTGACTCCCAACTTCTCCATGGTGTCTTTGTACAAGATGTTGATGCTGTTGCCGCCATCTATCAGGACTCTGGAGAAACGAGCAACTCGCTTGTCCATGGCAAAGGTGGCGTCCAAAACCAAAGCATAGGAGCCGGGACTGGGCATTACTTTGGGGTGGTCAGCCCGACTCCAACTGATGGGCTTCTCAGACCAGTGCATGAACTCGGGGGCGTCAGCTGCTACATCATTCACCTCCTCCTGCTGCAGTCGTCTGCTGTGTTGATCGTTGGCCACACTGGTGAACACGACGTATGCTCCCTACTCTTCTGGGTACTCATCTTGCACTGCGCCGACTGGTCTGACCACCGGCTGCTGTGGCGGAGGGGGAGGCGGCGGCCCAGCAGGTGGGGGAGGTACAAGGCCGTCTCCCTTAGCGATCCTGGTGAGCCAGTGTCATTTCCGAGTGGTGTGGTTGGACGGCTTCACGCCACTGTGGAACTTGCAGGGTCCATCCAGAGTCTGCTCATATGAGAAGGCTGGCTGCCAGTTGGACTTGCCGCCCTTCTGACGTCTGGGCGGAGGCTGCCCCTCCGGCTGTTGGTCTTCAACTTTTGCCACCTGCCGACTGGTGGAAGTCAGCGGGGGGGCTTTACGCTTGTGGTCGTTCTGCTGTTGACGCCGACTGGTGTCTCCAGCTGGGGTTTGGGGAGCCTGAGGAGCTACTTTGCCGGTTGCGCTGACTTGAATCTCCGTCTTCATGGAGGAGTCGGCCGTGGCGTATTAGTCTGCTATGATCAGCAGCTCGTTGAGGGTTTCCGGCTCGTCGCAGAGGAGCCTATGCTTGAGGAGGGGGCCCTCTCGGCATCCTGCAGTGAAGTACTCGATGGCCTGCACCTCGTGCACGCCTTCGCAAGAGTTGCGAATCTCGGCCCAGCGTGTGAGGTAGTCGCGAGCTGACTCGCTGGGGCCCTGCACGCACAAGGAGAGCTGGCGAGGCTTGGGAGGTCGCTTGTACGTGCTGGTGAAGTTGCAGACGAAGGCGTCGGTGAAGTCGACCCAATTGTTGATGTTGCGGGGCCTTAAGCTGTTCAGCCACGTCCAGGCCGTGCCCTAGAGCATGAGTGGTACGTACTTCACAGCAACACGCTTGTTGCCGTTTGCTATGCTGACGGCCGTGGAGTAGTCGACCAGCTAGTCCTCCGGCTTCACGGAGCCGGTGTACTTGGGTGTGTCTCTGGGGAGCGTGAACCCTTTGGGGAAGGGCTCGTCTCGGATGCGGGGCCAAAACATGGCGGACCCAACTCATCTTCTTCTTCAAGCGCCAGGGATCGGTGGAGACGGTCGATCTGATGGCGGGCGTCGTTCTCACCGACTCCCTCTCGGCGGCCAAGGCGGTCGCCGAGCGTCAGGTGATCAACAGGCGGCAAGGAGACTCGCCTTTCCCTCCGAGGGGGAGGAGGCGGACAGTCATCCCGTCGCTCCATTGTTCTTGGGCGGCCTTCCCGGTCGCGCTCTATGGTGATGCGAGTCCGACTGCGGCTGGCAGCCGGCTCCTTTTCTTTTCTTCCACGGGTGCCACCAGTCGGCGTCCGAGACTCCGCGCCTTGGTCTCGGCGCGGAAGTAGGTTGTCATTTCATCGGCGCGGTGCAGTAGTGTGGCAGCCGGCCTCGTTCTGCTCGGCAGCCACATCAAGGAGTCGCTGGACACGCTCCGTCATCAAGCAACGTTCTTCGCCCTCGATCTTGTCCAGCTCATCCGCCACCGCCTGGGAGGCTCGAATATTCTCTGCAGGTGTGGCGTAGACGGGACGATTCGCCCCGAATAGATCGGCGATAGCCGCACCGTGTTGCTGGACCGTGCCAAGGCGGCTAGGCCCAGTCGGAGCCGGCATGCCACCCACCGCGCGGTCCATCTTGCGCTGGTAGGCTTCTGACAGGCGTCTCATGCTAGCCAGTTTTTTGGCGCCTTCGACTAGCTGAAGGCGACGTGCCTCCAGCGTCTTGGCGTCGGCATCTTCAGGGATGGGTGCTGCTAGGTCTTGCAGCGCCGCATGGAGCGGGTCGTAATCACCCCCGCCGGAGTGCTCGCCATGATCGATGACAAGCACTTCCATGACGGTGCTTCCGCCGCTCTCCGCGTGAGGAAGCGGCTCGTCGTAGACCACCACGTTGGTGGGGAACGTGTCAAGCGACACGGTGTCGGAGTCGACCAACATCGGATCAGTGGAACCTACAGACTCCAAGTCTCCAGCTGGCTCGCTGGCGACGTGGAGTTGATCAAGGAGGCCCGTGAGGAGGCTCTCGGGGCCGCCCGTGCCCGCGTCAGATGCAGGCTCGTCGAAGAGGTGGACCTCGCCTACAAGATCGGCGAGGCAACTGGCTGCGCAGGCAATTTCAGCACCATGCAGCACGTCGGCGCAGACTCCATCTGGCGTGTCGGGCTGGCTGCGCTCGTCAGGGAGGAAAAGGGTTCCCGTCCAGAACAGGTCTCCGGACGACGGTGCACCAGGCCTCACGGTGGGCGCCAAATGTCGGGGGTTGGATGCGACATATGCCAATGGATGGCTTATCATGGTGGGGGCGAGTAGAACGTCACCGGTGCCTGGAAACGGGATGAGGCGTAGACACAAATGCCGGCGAACTTTACCCAGGTTTGGGGCTCTCCTAGGAGATAACACCCCTAGTCCTGCTCTGCGGGGTCTCCGCATGATCAGTAAGGCAAAGCGAGTACAATGGTGCTCCTCGAGCTGTATCCGTGGACAGGAGGAGACTAGGCCGGTTCTCCTCCTGCTCTAAGGTCTGGTCTAGGTCTAATGGATCGGAACCCTTTGCATGGGTGTCCTGGGGGTTTATATAGGCCTACCCCCAGGGGTACAATGGTAAACCGACTGGGCGCGGGGCCTAGCTGTCAGTCTCTTCACCCATCGACTTCTCTGCCGACTGCTAGGGCCCGCCGGCTGGCGGGCCCTGCCGACTGCTCTGGTACGGAGCCGACAGGCCGTACCCGCCGCTTGCGGGTCCTGCCGGCTGCTGATTACTGTAGCCGTGCCTCTAATGACGCAGGCTTGGTCATGGGGTCGTGGCTACTGCTCCACCACCTGTCAGGCGATTACTGTAGCCACTCCCCATCTAGTCTGGTTAATGGCGTGTGGGACCCATGGGAGGGGCAGGACGACTTTTGGGGGCCGGCCTCCTTTGGGTCCGACTAATGGCGCTCTTGCCGTCTTCTGGACTCACGCTGACCGGTAGGGTCCATCGTCCATGGGTCATACCGACAGGCCATTGTGGGTGCAGGACTCTGCCCACTGTTGCTGATGTTAGGGATGGCACGGCAACAGTGCCTCGCCGGACGGAGATCTCCATTGGTACGACGCACTGTGGCCTAGCCATCCCATGGAAAAGGGGAGGGAGTGGGCTTTACTGCTGCCACTCCCCATCCCATCCCCCCTGATAAGGATATGGGCTTTGTTGATGTCGTGGGCCGACTCCCCATGGCCGGCTTCTCTAGGAGCCGCCAGGCGGAGCCGACCCGTCTTGACCTCGCCTCCAGGACTCGGCCGTACGTGGGCAGTCGGTTGTTCCTTTAGCCGGCCTCTGGAGGGCGGCTCTCCATTCTGGTGTCTTGAGGGGCGCAGTCAGCCCCGATGTCTTGAAAGGTTCTGCGCCTCGGGTTAGCCTACCCGTGGCCCATTACTCCGACACCTTAGCCGACAACTCGGTGCCCGAAGGCTATTGTGTTAGCGGAAACGAGGCAATTAGATATGTGGGCTTTATAACTTTCACTTAGTCGTATGACCTTTAAACTGGGGAAGCTGGCTATGAGCGCCCGGTTAGTGTTCGGCGACAGCCGAGGTCAAGCTGTAAACACTTCGGCCAATGTTATGAACGGCTCGTCATTTAACATAGTCATCGGATCGCTGACCAGTTTACGCTTATTGTGACAGTCAGTTTTCGGCTTTCTCCACTAAGGTGCTTAACCATGCGAGCTGGAAGCACTATCGCAGTGGTTCTCCCTTTGCACACCTAGCTGAACAAAGCGAAATGCAGGAGGCAAGCATAGGAGCCGGGCAACCCAACTATTTGACCGAAGCCACAATTTGAAACCGGTGCATATATAGCAATATCCGAGAATGTTTTTGCCGAATCTCCAAAGGTGTCCGGCGTTGCACTGCGAGACTTATGCTGGAAACACACAAATAGTTCAAAAGCGCCATAAGCTTGGAAAACCAAAAAACGTCAGTAAAAACTTGACGTCGGAACAAGATCAAGTGTTCGGTGCCAATCCGAAAATTGGAAGAAAAAATTGTGCTTCTGTCGTGCTTTAACATGCCACATTCGATCTCGAGACTTCACGCGGATCCGCCTATGGCTTCAAGCTCCTTATCCCAAAGGCGGAGTACTTCTCCGAGGTCAGTTTAGAAAAAAAGACTTTGCAATGACCAAGAAGAAAACACATTTACTATAAAACAACTCATATAAATTTTAAGAGCCCCCAAGTGACTTGGGTAAGAGAATTATATGTATATGATTGTATGTACCAAAGTACTTATATCATATATGTGTTCACCCAAACTTTAAACGCGTCTTAACCGACCGTTGGCTTCTCCCTCTTCGGTCAAGGGTCGAAAAGTGTTATGTCCTCCACTTGTCGAGAATATCGACGATGTTTCCGATAACCAGGAAATTAGGCCATAAGGCTGTAACAGACAAAGCGCGCTCAGGGAACTTATGCTATATTACTGACGAAGTGTAAGAAGCATCTTCGAAGAAAATAGTACCCCACCAATACCTTTCTTCAGTTGCTCATTGTTACTATGCGACTTGTGCAACAGATTTTTTGTACTCATGAGTTTTGTTGTGTGCCGACCATGATTGAAAATAATAAGAGTGCTAGCTTTCGGCTTCACCCAGTCTGAGGTACTAACTCGGATGACCCTGTAGTAGCAATCACAAAGGTGCTCCCTTTACCGCCTAGCTGAACAATCGGGAACATAGGGGTAAGCATAGGAGCCAGGCAACCCAGCTTGCGAAACACTTAAGTCAACATGGTGCATATTGTGGCATAATAAACAAACAAGGAACGAAGCCATGCAAGTATAATCTTATGCAGGAGGAAAGGCTTCATAAAGGAAGCCCCTAAATAAATGGGTATTTGAATTTGTGTGTCACAAACAAAGTTTTGACAAGGAATTTTGTCACAAACGACTTTTTGAAAAAAGTATAATGCTTAGTCGAACAGAACAAAATTTAAAACTGAAAGTTTTTTAGCATGAAAACGACTTAGCTAGTTAATGTGCTCGGTGTTGATGACGCGATTCGGGCTTGTGGCGGGACGAAGACGCCCATTGATCTGTGACAGATCCGACAATGTTCATAGTCCTCGGCATGGCCGAGGTCCCAGCCTCCAAGCCCGAGGTGTCTGAGCAACGAGTTTGGCACTCCGAGGTAGTGACACAGCTCGGCCAATGCAGGCCGGCAGACTGACACCGAAGTCCCCGACGTGGGTTGATGAAGTGATGACGAAGCCCCCGGTCCAACCGAGGTGACAGCGCTACCCAATCCGGATCATTTACCTATGCACAGAAGATAGTGCAAGCCGGAGATAACAGTAATAAAAAAGGTTGCATGATTAATAATTCATGCAAAGTGAGTAATAAAAGAAATATGTCCCGTGCGCCAAACACCCGACGAGGTAGGACCCTCTTGATGATGCCGAAGTCCCCTAGGCAACCGAACAGGTCGGTATGGCAATTCAACCAACAAGATGATCATGCGAGCCGATTTATGCCAATTGGGATGATGACGTTGTCTTGCCGAAGTGACCGCGTGACGCAGTCGAAGTCGATCACCTACATACATAAAATAGTGTGGTCCAAACCGAATAATATAAATATATATAATCTTTGCATAATTGTTTTTCGCAAAAATAATTTATTTAAAGGTATGTGGCCTAGCGCCGAAGTCAATGTCGATGCAGGGCGTCGGCATGATGCAGTAAAGGCATGGCAAACCCAGATTCACAGGTCGGTCCGAGCTCCGGATGTGGCGTTCGCCGAACTATGTACGAAAACTGACCGAACCACCACGCGACCGTCATTAATGTGGCCACCATTTGATAGACCTGTGTACAGACGATGGAACAAACCAGAGTAATAATTCCTTGCAAAAGATAAAACCCAAACAAACAAAAATTGCTAGGATTAATAGGACATGGTTTATTTGTTGTAGCAATCTGAAGAAGGGTTACTCCCAAAATTGGGACTCGATCCACACACCCATTGCCTGATGGGTGATGAAGCGACAGCATGGCGATGCTGGCAAAGATTGTCTCGCCGAGGAAAAGCCTCCGGTCCAGCGAACGTAACGAAGCTGGTCGGCTGGTGACGCCAAAGTCTCCGGAGTAGGTTGACGAAGAAATAGCGGAGCCCCCGGTCCAGCCGAGGTGTCGAAGTAGGTCGGCGTTATGGGCATCGGCTTGAAGAAGCAACAGTGCGTCCATGCCGATGCAGGTCGTAGCTCGTGACATGGTCAATGCCGGCTTGATGAAGTGATCGAGCGGCGATGCCGGTGTGCCTGCTCCGTGTAGTCCGTGGGGCGGTGATGTTGGTGATGATTTATCCTTTGCGATGCCGAACTGATGAAGGATATCATCTTTGTGGGTAACAAGCAAAGAGCACTGATGGAAGATAGCTTGTTTTTCATTGAAAAATAATCAGCTTCACCAGCTGACGCAACCATGAGCATTGACAGGTCATCGTGGTGATGCATGATCCATTTGGCATCAAGTTTGCATGAGGCACCTATGAAGTTCGACAAATCCTCACCGTGGTTTGTTTCTTCTCAGTAATCAAGCTCGAGGAAGGAAGAACCACGTGGCAGAGGAGAGTGAGGCGGAACAACAATGGCCATCCAATTTTGTGCAGTTCCACTAAAATTGAGGAAGACATGGCCGGATATGGAGATACGCATCGCTGTTTCCAAAAATATAAAAAAGGGATATACTGTTGTTACTTTGTATTACGATATTAACAACGAGATATCAATTGTCAATAAGATTTATGAAAAGTACACCAACAAACAGAAGCATCATGATTATCTTGATAGGAACTAAACCAGGATACCCGAGAAAAAAGCATTTCTTTCATTTAACCAGTGATAGTATTAGATTAGCAGCAGCAATAGGAGCATATGGACAATGACCGCACAACCACCATGTACTTTTTGTCGAAACAACATGTATACCTCCACCGAGGCATACATCAGGACAACTTTTCGAGTGGCATTTCCTCTATAATAGTAGGTGATGTTGGACCAGCCGACGAACCCTAGCTACTATACATGGGGAGCTGGGGAGTAGTCGCATAGAAGAAAACCCGCATGCAGCGACCTGGGGAGCTAGACCAGTACAAGAAGTTATAGCTCAGGTGGGCGAGATGTCGCTTAGGCGGGCGGGCAGGATCTGCCCACACGACGGCAGCGGACAAGGGTGTGGAGGACCTTCGTATGCGCTAGCACCGGATCCGAGAGGACGGTGCACATCGGCTTCCTCCATCGCCGACGGCAACAACGTCAAGCTGCACCTCCTCACCTACCGCAGCGGACGGGATTCGGCCGGATCTGTGACCTCCTGTGAGGAGAGAGATAGTGTGGACACTGTCATCTTGTTTTGATATGGGGAGGGTAAGAGAGCGAGAAGCGAGAAACTCTATCAAACAAGAGACTATAATGGAGAAAAAATCTCTCCATAGCAGTGGTTTTAAATAGAATACGCGTGTTCCCGGAAAAAAGAAACGAAAACCGGCGGATAATTTTTTAACATACCAAGAAAGGAAACTCGATCAAAAACACGCCCTCGCTTCCAGGTCGCGAGAGTCGTCGCGCACACACACACATAGACATAGACATGCATATCCGCGTTTACGTAAAATTCCATTTCCATCTCCATCTCCAATCATATTTGTCCAAGTGGCACATTATTTACGTTGTTAATTATATACACGACAATATTAACGCACAACATCTCTTGTTTGCGGGCGTCCAGACCGTTGGCACGGACGCTCCTGGCCAACCCGAACCCTCTTCATCACCCATGCGTGCTTCCCGCCCGAAACGGTCAGTGCCGCATTCATGCCCGGCCAGAGCGGACGCGACCTCTCACTGGCACCGGCATTGAAGCGGCGCGCCGGTCGAGAGAGCATCGCCCACGCCGCTTCCTGGTGCACGCGACTGCTCTACGTTCGAAGGTCGCAATAGCCAGCCACAACATGCATGTAAAAAGTTCTTGGGAGTCCGTGCTACACCTAGATGTCCTCCTCCAACTCGTCAATCTCTTCCAGTAGTACTAGTACTCCATGGCGCGATCCATCGACAAGCAGGCGGGAAAGATATCGTATACTCGGTTTGCGGTGAGTGGCATGCGAGCGACTGTGTGGGGTCGAGCCATGGAGGAGGGTGAGACACGAATGCGACAGACGTGATTTAAAGAGCAATGCTACACGCATGGACAAGTTTTACGGGATTCACGGGGTGGTTTAGCTGGCAGGTTTTCAATGGATAGAAATAAGGTAAGGGGCCCACTTCCACTTAAAATCAGGGGGGAGAAGATTAGTTGTGAATGACCCCGTAAAAGATCCCTGTAAAAGCGCGTGAGTTTAGAATTTTCGTGATTTAAACGTTGGTTTTGCTCGATGGCACGATCAAACGAAACGAAATGTTGGTCTCTCTCCGTTTCCATTTTTTCTCCGGAAAAATGGAAACTTTCCACTCCATTTTCATTCCTACTCCAAGGTTGCCCCGTTACAACATTCCATCAAATACAAAGGAAAACTAACACGCATGCTGATGCATCTCAATGATTCACAAATCATAGCCAATATTTACTTCACAACTAAAGACAAAAGTTGTGAGAGCATGTACGAAAGAAAAACTACTGATGGGGTCACTATGACTTAAACCCTAAACAGGAATTAATTCACTGGCCAGGTAGAACCTGTCGAAGGAAAGACGGCGGACACCCTCGGATCAAATGATGCTTTTGTGCAGTTCCACTAAAATCGAGCTGAGCATCCCTGATGGCAAAGATATAGAAGAAGTGTGATTAGAATAATAGTACTGGCACTAGTTCATGAGACATAAACTCATCACAAGTAGAAGCCGGTCGAAGTGGAGAAAGATCGACATGGAGATGGAGCTACGTGGGGAGCTGCGGCAGTGGAGCAAGACGGCTCCAAAAGGAAGATGGACTACCTTGGACGTCGGGCTGTAGCTAGAAGGGCGGTTGGGACGCGGCATTGGCCCATACCGCGGTGACCCCCGATTGTTACGCACCGACTGTGTATTTTCTCCCTCGCCGATGTCGACCGTGTCTATGAAGAACATTGTTCCCTTCCCCCAGCCACGGGATCGGGCGGGGTATGTGACCAGCGGTGTGGCCAGCGTCGTTCTATGCTTGTGAAGAGAGCAACCCAAGCAAGCAGGCTTGTAGATTAGGCTCCTACTAGTGTATATATAGTGGTTTTCTTTTTCTCTCCATATCAACCATATTATATTGCGTACGTGTCATTGAAGAGTGAAATGATGGTTGCTTCTTCCGACTAACTTACTGTGTGATTTGACTGCTCCTTTAGTGGCCCCTACACGTACTCCCCCTACGTGTATGCAACAGTCACATGTACACATGGACACAAAAACACGCTGTCGGCGTTCTGGGAACGGGGGTCCCCAGACTTGCCTGCCTGCGGCCTGCGGCGTGGCTCAAAGGGGGCCCAGCACGACCCATCTTCATCAACACAAGGATCAAGACCCTCGCGAGGGGCCAAGCCTCACGAGGCGGACGACACGGAGCTTCCTCAGGCACGGCCTCGTCAGGCTGGCTCGCGAGGAGGCGGAGAGATCAAGGCGGGGTACCTCGCGAGGCGCCCGTGACGCAAGCCATGACGACGCAGGGCGCCAGGCGGGTGCCAGCGCGCGCAGCGTCCTTCTTTCCTCTTTGGTGCAAAGGGGGCAAGCGCAACCGCAGAGTACCGAGGCATCAGGCAAAGGTTGGCATTTCGGTGCAACGAGACCAAGACCACGAGGACTACGAGACGGAGGTCACCGTGGAGCCCAGGACGGCGTCATCACCAAAGCTTTGCGCAGGCGAAGACTGCTTTTGTCAGGATAGTTGATACTTGCTATCCCCCTTCAAATTAGCCCGCCATTGTTGGCTCCTTTCCCGCTCAATATTTGGGAAAAGGACCAGGGCCTCTATAAATAGGACCAGCCACCCACATAGCAAGGGGGTGGGAAAAAAGGGTAAGTGCAAGGCAGTGAGTGAGAGAGAGAAAGAGAGAAAGGTGGCTAAACTCCTCCCAGCAGTTCATCGCCCCAGCCAAGAACAGACCCTCGCGAGGCTGTTCTTCCTTGTATTGTTCATCATCATCAGCCCCAAGTGGCAATCCACCAACCACACACTGGAGTAGGGTATTACACCACAACGGTGGCCCGAACCAGTATAAATCTTGTGTCTCTTGTGCAATTCCTTTTGTAGTCTAGATCTTTGTGAGACGGAGAGGTAGAAGGCGTAATCTCTGCGGGCACCCCAGTGTTCGAACCTTAAGGGTCTGCCGGAACCCAAAATCCGACATTTGGCGCGCCGGGTAGGGGTGCGCCGAAATTCGTCGTTCACCGCTCCGTTCTCCTCCGACCGTCGCATCCATGTCCGACGCTCGTCGGGCCCGTGCCGAGCGCCGGGCCGCCATCGCTTCCTGCATCGTCCAGACGGCGCCTGTCGGCGGACGTCCTTGTCGTTCCCCGTCGCCCGCCGTCAACGCCGCCACCGGCCCGGCGGGGGGGCGAGCAGCAAGCATCATCTCAGCATCCATCCGTGCGCCAAGACGGCCGCACCGCTACTCCATCGCTCGCACCAATTGGTTCTTCGTCCCGCGCGCTCCGCGCACCCTTGGAGGCTTGAGCTGCGCTCCTCGCGGCAAACGAGCTCCTGCGCTACCGTCCCGTCGACGACGTCTACGAGGAGTGGCTCGACCGCGTCGCCGAGCTTGTCCGCGCCGCAGGGGGCTCTCCCGCGCCGTCCGCTCCTCTGCGCCACACCCCGCCCCACGCGGGCAACAAGGCTCCGGAGGCGTACCAGCCGCCTCCTCTCCAAGAAGACGCCATGGCTCCAAGGCGCGTGGCCCCTGGGCGGAACCCGCTCCGTCAGGTGCCAGCGCAGGAAGAGCGGAGCTGCCTAGAAATCCCTCGCCCGCAAGGAGCTGCCCGGGCGCTCCCTGCTCCGGCACGCCGCGACCCTGCTCCAGCTCCGGCACGCCAAGACCCCGTGCTGCTCCTAGCTGCAGCACGTGGGGACCCTCAAGACCAAGCTCTCCACCAGCCGAGGCCTTTCGTGGCCACCGCAGGCTGCCGGGCCTACACCACCGAGCTGCATAGCGTGGTGTGGCCCGGCAAGTTCAAGCCAGACCTGCCTCCTCGTTACGATGGCACGACTGACTGGCGATGCATGAAGACCTGTGCACCTCCCTGGAGCTGTTCAACTTGGCGAACAAGTGCGCCAGGGATGAGGAGGGATGCCTCTCCCTCCTTGAGCTGCCTGCCGTAGAACCAGAGGAGAAGAAGCCCAAGGCCAAGGACTTGAAACGCAAGGGGGCTGCCGTGCTCGCAGCAGAACTAGACACCAAGCGGGGCAAAGATCTGCCTGAGTCCTCCAGGGGCAGCCGGTATTGTGTGTACCACGACCTCCACACCCCCAACACCAACGAATGCCAAGAACTCCGCGCCGTGCGAGAAGGAAGGATCGGCCGTCGTCCCAACCGCGTCGATCGGGGCTACGGCCGAGGAGGAGGAAGAAACGCAGGACGCTGGGAAGACCGCGGCCCGCGCCAAGGGTGGCGCGATCAACCTCGCGAGGATCGCTGGCGAGACCTGCCTCGCGAGGGGGACTGGAGGGATCAGCCTCGTGAGGATCGCCCGCAGGGCAACGCAGGCCTCCCTCCACTGCCGCCTCAGCCAAGGAGGAACAAGGACCGCCATCAAGACGAAGGGGCTGGGGGCTTCCAGGAGCCACGCGCAATCGCCTGCATCCTGGGCGGAGCTCAAGCCCCAGCCTCCCAACGCATCTTCAAGCAGTTTGCCCACGAGGTGAATGCAGTCCTCCCCAGGCTTGAAGCAACGCGCCCTCTCAGGTGGTCGGCGTGCGCCATCACGTTCAGCTCGGCGGATCAACTCAAGTGTGCGGCCACAGCTGGCGTCCTCCCGATGCTTTGCTCCCCAGTCATCAGCAATGTACTGGTCACCAAGACCCTCATCGATGGAGGGGCAGGGCTCAGCGTCCTGTCCGTGGAAACGTTCAACAATCTCCAAGTGCCCTACGACCAGCTTCAGCCAACCAAGCCCTTCTCCGGAGTCACCGACGGCTCCACGGTCCCGATTGGGCAGGTTCGCCTCCCTGTCACCTTCGGGGCACGCGACAACTACCGCACCGAGCTCATCGACTTTGACGTCGCCCACATCCGCCTGCCGTACAATGCCATCCTCGGGTACCTAGCGCTGGCCAAGTTCATGGCCGTGACTCACCATGGCTACAACGTCCTCAAGATGCCAGGAAGTGGCGGAGTCATCACGGTGCCCTGTGAAGAGAGGGATGCAGTGTGTTCCCTGGAGCGAGCCTTTCAGGCCGCGTCACTAGAAGACCCGAATCGCGGAAGCAGGAGGCTTCCCGAGACCGCCCCCAAGAAGAAGAAGACATCGTCCGGACCAGCCCCTCGGGAGGCAGGCCCCTCTGGGCCCGCGTATGCCCAGGGGGAGCCTCCTTCCATCGCATAGGAAAGCATGCCCGGCACCCTCCTCAGGCAGGCTCGGGGGCTCTCCCCTGGAGGGCCACCGACCTGGCTAGGGTCACGAGGGAGGCGCTTGGGCGCCACGTGGAGGCGTGTTTCGAAGCACGTTTCCCTCAAGAAGGTGCAAGGCAAGGAAGGTTAGACCCGCAAGAGTTCGTTGACAAGGCCATTCAAGAACTACAGGAGTCAAGGATCATAAGAGGTTGCCGCCGTCTGCCGGCTGTGGCTCCCCATCTAGGCGAGGATGGTGGGCTGCGCGTCTGCGTCGACGTACCAGGGCTCAACCAAGTCGCTACCATGGAGCGCCTCTGGCCCTCGTGAGTGGGGCGCTGCGGGGGTCCGCCCCACAGCTACGTTCGCATGCCTTACGGCCTGCCGAGCGCGGTTGCTACGCGCTAGCACCTCATGAGGGGCACCATGGAGGCTCAAGAAGATAGGCATTCCGCAGCCCTGGCGGAGATGGAGATGATTCGCGGAGAGCTACCAGTGCCTCCAGAGCCTCCTGAAGCCCCTGGGCCTGGGGGCTCGTGAGGATCGGCTTCCGCAGCCTCCCGAGTCTGCTGCGCCAACACCCCTTCGCCCTCGACACCCTCAGGTGACATCTTACAAGTTTCATTTCCAGCTGGGAGCGCCCTCCCAGGGCCGCGTCGTTCCCAGGCCGCGTGGGTCCGTCCCTGCGGTATGTATCCCTTTTACTTTCATGTTGTTAGCTTGCGTTGATGGAGGCGCCCCTCGGGCTGCATCATCCCCAAGTCGCTCGGGCCCGACCCAGCGATGTCTACCTTCCCAGCATCTGTTTGAATGAATCCCCTCCTTCATGGCTAATGTGAGTTGCCTGCTCAACTGACGCCAACTGACGGAATTGCTCCCACAACGGCACGACGCTTGCGCATGGGTCCGTCCCTGCAACGCCGACAAACCTGAATGGCTGAGCTCTGGCCGCGGCAACCCCGCATGGCGCCACCTCGTCAAGCCTCCAGTGCCTCACCTCCCCTCGGAAGCAACTAACGGCAGACTGATAGTTGTCATGGCAACCTTTTCTTCCTTCTATGATGAGTTTGCAGGATCCCCTAAGGGAGTTGCACCAGGCAAGGCCCTCGCGGCAGTCCTTTCACTTTCACCCGCGCGAACCGCTTGCACGTTAAAGGGGGGTGCCTGAGCATCGCGACTCAGGGCTCCTACTGGCTCTCCAGCCCTCACCCTCTGGCCTTGACCACGGCATCGCGACCTGGCATACCACCGACGGCTGAGACAAGCTCAAGGGCCGGGACCCGAGGACGTAGAGCAGAAACGGGAGCAAAGGCGGGGGAGAAGGGGCACATGAGGACCTCACCGAGCGATTCCGCTCCTGCCGACGCGCAGACACGGCGACACACCAGGAATAATCCCCGACTCTCGAGATAAGTCACCGCCCGAAAGCACCAGCTATCGTAGCACTACCCCCGCACTTAATGCAATTCCGTGTCAGCGACGTCGCTCTCCTTTCTCGCCGAACGACGGCTGCTTGGGCGCCAAAGGGGACCTGCTGAGCATCGCGACTCAGGGGCTCTTACCGGACCCCGGGTCGCTCACCTCCTGGCCTTGACCACGGCATCGCGACCTGGCATACCAGCGACGGCTGACGCCGCCTTGGGACTGGGACCTGTCGGCGCAGAGCACCAAGCCCTCACGAGGTTTGAAAGGGAGAACTGAGCTAAGACGGAATCAGCAATTCACACAGCTCTACGGCAAGGATTATGTATTGACAAACAGGACTACAAGCACCTTACAAGCCCCCATGGGGCGCATTTTGATTCCTCGCAGGGAACGGATCCTAAGGGATGCTAACTACACGCGCTCCTGCAAAAGATGCCATCATCAACAGTGGGCCGTCAAGCGCCGGCGCTAACCCCATCTAGATCAGAGTCGGCGATGGCCAGACGAGCCCGCCTGCTCCGGGAGCGGCGCCGGCTCTGGGGCTCGTAGCTGTCGTCGCTCGTCTCCGGAGTCGCGAAGATCCCGCCGGAGTCGCTGGATCCTCTGGTGCCTCCGTCACCTGCAGAGTCGCCAAGGGAGCGGTCGACAGGCCTAGCCCCCACCAGGGCAAGGTCCTGGCCACCTCTCCCGGGGAAACACTCCAGCCGGCGCCCGTTTTGCGTCGAAGACCTTGAAGAACATCGCCGAAGCGCCATCGTACTCCAAGTGGACCGTGAAGACGCCCCTTACCCTGCAAACCCAGGCGATCTCTCTCCAGCCGCGAGACATGTAGACCTCGCCCGGGGCGGCGACCACGACCTCTGCCTCGGTCGCGAGGGTGCTAGAGTCGGCGTGCTGTAGCCAGAGCTCCAGGGGCTCCCCGGTGGGATGACGGAGGTGAAGAAGGGAGGCAGACGGATCCAAGACTGGAGAGGAATGGCGACGTGGAGCATGAACTCTTGGGAGGAGCCCTCGGCATGGACTCCAGGAGGAACAACCCACGCCTTCGTGACCCGATGGCGCCGACGACGGCGCTGACCGCGGGGATCGGCATCGGCACCTTCGGGGCCCTCGACGTGGGCATACAAGGGAAGCGGGAACCCCGGCGGAGCCCGCTCGCACCAGGGCCTCGACTCCGCCCGATGGTCCTCCTCGTCCCGCCGGCAAAGGGCGAGCCGTTTCTTCGGCGGGAGCGGGTCTGGTCCCTCTCAAGGGGCCTTTCCCTTCTCCGCTGCAGAGAACCGGCGGATCAGAGCCATCGCAGCAAGACGGAGCAAGGATCGGGAAGAAAGAGGAGCAAGGAGGAATGGACTGGAAGGGCACGCACAGCTCCGTACTTATAGTCGGCGAAGGCCAACCGCCGGCCTCCACGATCACAGGTAATCATGACACGATTTGCATGCAGGGACTTGTCCAACTCGCGCGATCAACGAGGCGTCATGGGGAAGTGGAGACGCCCACGTCCCATCAACCGCCACGCGGCGCCCAAGGCCGCAGGCTGTTAGGGCCCGTGGCGCTTCGCCCTTGCCATTTCGCCTCTCAGCACGGCCAAGTCTGGGCGCGCCTTGGGCCCGGGGGCTACTGTCGGCGTTCTGGGAACGGGGGTCCCCAAACTTGCCTGCCTGCGGCGTGGCTCAAAGGGGGCCCAACATGGCCCATCTTCATCAACACAAGGCTCAAGACCCTCGCGAGGGGCCAAGCCTCGCGAGGCGGACGACACGGAGCTTCCTCAGGCACGGCCTCGTCAGGCTGGCTCGCGAGGAGGCGGAGAGATCAAGGCGGGGTACCTCGTGAGGCGCCCGTGACACAAGCCATGACGACTCAGGGCGCCAGGCGGGTGCCAGCACGCGCAGCGTCCTTCTTTCCTCTTTGGTGCAAAGGGGGCAAGCACAGCTGCGGAGTACCGAGGCATCAGGCAAAGGTTGCCATTTCGATGCAACAAGACCAAGACCAGGAGGACTACGAGACGGAGGTCACCATGGAGCCCAGGACGGCGTCATCACCAGAGCTTTGCGCAGGCGAAGACTGCTTTTGTCAGGATAGTTGATACTTGCTGTCCCCCTTCAAATTAGCCCGCCATTGTTAGCTCCCTTCCCGCTCAATATTTGGGAAGAGGACCAGGGCCTCTATAAATAGGACCAGCCACCCATATAGCAAGGGGGTGGGAAAAAAGGGTAAGAGCAAGGCAGTGAGTGAGAGAGAGAGAGAAAGAGAGAAAGGTGGCTGAACTCCTCCCAGCAGTTCATCGCCCCAGCCAAGAACAGACCCTCGCGAGGCTGTTCTTCCTTGTATTGTTCATCATCATCAGCCCCAAGAGGCAATCCACCAACCACACACTGGAGTAGGGTATTACACCACAACGGTGGCCCGAACCAGTATAAATGTTGTCTCTCTTGTGCAGTTCTTTTTGTAGTCTAGATCTTCGCGAGACGGGGAGGTAGAAGGCGTAATCTCCGCGCGCACCCCAGTGTTCGAACCTTAAGGGTCTGCCGGAACCCGAAATCCGACACACGCGCGACGCCCTAATGCATGCATGTCCAAGAACATGACAGAACACACACGGTCATGCTCAAGTGCTCAACCTACACATGCATGCATACACATACTCAGCCAGGGTGAGCTAGTGACCGTATAAACACCGAAAATGTATATATTGATCACAATGAGCGTATTATGAAGTCCACTGACTGTATTTTTACAAATATACAGTGACAAACAGTGTATTTATCTCGTTTGAAATTAAGCCATATTAACCGGAGAGGAGGCAGTATGGAGTAGCATTACTTTGCTGTGTCCCGTCAACTTGCCGAATGAGGAGAAGCTTGCAGGACAGGAGAAGCTTGCACGCGGTGGCTCGCAGGACAAGGAGACACTTTTGACTAATGCAAGCTCTCCCTCGCTCAGGCGGTGGACCTGCAATAGTTAATTCGGTGTCAGATTGCCAGAAGCATGCACTATACTAGTACTATTATTGTTCGACTTCCCGAAGAGGCGAACAGCCAAGCGCAAAGTTTACTAGTACTGGTACTACTATAGTCTATAGAGGTATGTACTATACTAGTACTAGGAACCGGATGGAGGAGCGTCTACACTCTTACTATATTTTTAAAATGTGATAAAGCAATCTTCAACACATTTGGTTCTCTTCGAGGGTTCTCGCATGTGATAATGGAAGTTGATTGCATGGACACTCGCCACAATTCTTGCTTAATTATGGCTCATATCATGTTACAAATAGGAGCGCTCGGTAATATTTCCTCTTTTTTGTTATTCAGCATGTAAACAGGTCAGCAAACCTTGTGGTGCACCTTTGTGCAAAGCGTGCTTGCTGCACTTTGAATGTGGCCGAGAGCTGGCTTGATGAAACACCTCGATTCCTACTTCTTCTTTTTTTGCGGGGTACCTCGCTTCCTAGTGACCAGTGTCTTTGTTGATCATCCTAAGAATGCTTATATATGAATAAAGCACTCTCATTTACCCACAAAAAAGATTAAGCCATATTAACTGTAAAGGAGGGAGTATGAACTAGCACTACTTTTTGGTGTGCCCGTCGACTCGCAAAACAAGGAGAAGCTTGCAGGACAAGGTGAAGCCCACTTATGCCTTTTGACTAATGCAACCTACCCTCGCCCACGCGGTGGACATGCATCAGTTCATTCGGTGTCAGATTGCCAGAGGCATACACTGTAGTACCGAACATGCGGAGTACCATCATTGTTCGACTTCACGAAGAGGCAAAGATCCAAGCGCAAGGTTTAGTAGTACGAGTAGTACTACTACTAGAACCGCATGGTGGAGCGTCTGTACTCTTATTTTTTAATCTCTGATAAAGTACACATTTATTCCGGAAAAGGGCGGAAAACGGCAGCCCAACATGTAATGATGATATCGATCAACCATGCTCGAATTTATCTTGGCCTCCGTGCAAGCCCGTCTGTGTGTTCTCACTCCTCGTCTCTCTCAAGGAACGGCGGGTTGGCCATTTTCCCGTCAATTGAGATCGGTTTGCTCACACTCCGGTCCCACATGTCAGTGATATGCCAAGAGGAGGTGCGTTCACCGACTGGCCATATGCGTACTTGGTTTTGCACCTTCATACTACTCCTCCCTCCGTCACAGTTTATAGGGCGTGCTTCATTATGATGCATTTCCACCACCAGAGAGACTTTAGACGCGTTTGGTTTAATACTCAATTAATTAGGACGTGGTAACCGCAATCAAGTCCACAATTTTCTCTCGATGTACTATGGAGATGAGTAAGTGCATGTATGTGTGTACCCGGGGTGGAAGCACTGCATGCATGTGTGTACGCATTATTTCCTCTTGTAATAGACGCCATGCAATAACTACCAATGCTATTTTTCAGGCCGATCGCTAGTCGCCTTGGTCCCAGAGATTTTTTTTTCTGAAGCGCGCTATATAAACAGTGGCGGATGGAGTAGTATGAGCGGATCCAAAGAAGAGCGTATTGATGGTTGCTTCTTCCGGGCAACTTATAGTGGGAAAGGTGGGGCTTATGATTTGACTGCTCATTACTCACTATTAATGCGGCGCAACGACCGGGCTGAGTCTCCCATGCGGCTGTGCACTACCCCCTCAATTCTTAAATATACTCCAGAGTATTTGTCTTTATAGAGATTTCAACGAGTGACTACTCAAATATTTGTCTTTTTAGAGATTCAAATGGACTACTACATACAGATGTATATAGAAATATTTTAGAGTGTAGATTCACTCATTTTGCTCCATATGTAGTCACTTGTTGAAATCTCTAGAAAGACAAATATTTAGGAACGGAGGGAGTACACATACGAAGCAAAATGAGTGAATCTCCACTCTAAAATATGCCCATTTGAAATTTGTAAAAAGACAAATATTTAGGAACGAAGGAGTATAATTTTGTGCATGGCACATGGACCCGGATGCCGAAGAGGCTTCTGGCAATGCTATCAAGCTTCCATCATTTGTTTACATAATTGACGTACTATACAAATAATTTTCCAGCGACATGAAATTGTACAATGGTGTGAGCTTTCAGCTTTTGTTTCGTGTGTCTTGCCATCGATGCTCTTTCGGAAACAATAAAAAACTAACTTCCTTCCTAATGCATCTCAATTATTAGCAGATAGAGCTAATATTTACATCACAACTAAAGACAAAGTTGTGAGAAGGTGTTAAATTAAAATTGATCCATGCATTCATTGGCAGCAACGTCCCCCCAGCTTTGCCTAAATCAACAAGGCATGTTGGGAAAAAATTAGCTGTCTGGAGCATGCAACATTCCGATCATTTTGTGCAGTTCCACTAAAATAGAGCTAAGCGTCCATGTTCCAAAGATATTAAGTGTGATTACGATAATAGAGGACTGCTGATGAAACAATAAACGCACAAATAGAAGCCGGTCACCTTTGCAGTCTCTCTTAAGACTAACTAGTTGGAGAAGATTAGGCTCGGAGTTGGATGAGGAGGGTAGAGCAAAACCAATCTCCCTTTGTGCAGTCGCACTGAAATGTAGAGACGTTGCCCATGTGACATTTTAGTACAACTGCACAAAACACTCTTAAGAAAAAAGTGATTTCTGCAGTTCACCAAAAGGTCGCAATACCAACGGGGTGAAATGGATAGCCCTGTTTGCAAAAAAGAGGTAGATAGGAAACAATTACTTGCCAATAACAGTTGATGACACATGCGACGACAAAAAAGAAGCATATTCCTTGTCCTAAGGGAAGATAACAACACATTTGTGTTTGTCTACAACGGTGTGAGGACGAGATTGCAATATGGAAAGGACGTCGGACGAGCTACATTTTGGGAAAAGAACTATGGAAGATCCACATGCAGCGACGTGGGAAGACGAGCAGTGGAGCAAGGCCAGAGGGGATACCTGGAGGTCGTCGGGATGTAACTAGGTGAGCGGCGGCGGGCGGAATCTGCCCATACTGCAGCAGCGAGCAGGTGGCGTAGGCCCTACTGCGCCAGAGCTTGGTCAGAGAGAATGGCGTGTACCGCAGATCGGGACGTGCTGCCTCGGCGCCGTCGAACGGAGAAACGATGCACGTCCTCCCTTTCCACCGGCGGACGGGATGGGGCCTGATCAGTGACCAACGGCGAGAGAGAGAGAGAGAGAGAGAGAGAGAGGCCACCGCAGCCTTGCGTGAGATACTCTGAAGAGAGACAAACCAGGCAGGCAGGCTCCACTGTATATAGTGCAGCGGACTACCTTTTTCTCCATAAAATCATTTTATATTTTGTGTACGTGCCATTGAGCGATCTAACTTTATTTAAAAATAACGCGCCAACGCATCAAGTCGAACTTTGTTTCGTGCACACGTGGTACACGACCTCCGTAGGTAAACAACCGCTACACGCATTCAAATTAGCACGTGGGCTGCCATTTCGTATAGAAATGAGCTCCACTGTGTACCCGCGCGGGTGTGGCTGGGCACGAAGCGTGAGTACGTGCATGGTGCACCTATTCTCTTCTTGTATACGCACACCACTTACGTGGGGTTGTGTGAGATTGATACAAACGTAGAGAGATATAATGTGTGTGTTCGTGAGAGTTTTGGGGGGGGGTCAATCAAAAAATGTAACATATGCAATGTGTGTGAAATAGAGTCATGGATATATCATATATATAGAGGGGGCGATCCACGAGAAGAGAGTGGAGGTATCATCAGCTTGAGGTGTCCATAGAATCGAAGAGAGGGATGATGATGTGTGTGTGTGTGCGCGCGCATGATCGATAAAGAGTGCCATCGAATTTGTGTGTGCCCATGTTAAAGATATAGAGTGGATGGCCTACTGGAAAGTGAGAGGGGACAGGTGCAGTTTGTCTCTGTGGCATGGATACCTACCTACAGCGCTCGACTATCGGTGTGTGGTGGGGGGAGGCCTAATTAACTATAGAGGTACAATGGCTGGTATATGTTTGTAGGAGGAGAGAGGCCTACCTCATGTATTAAGGGAGATTGATCTACCTCATGTATTAAGGGAGATCGATCGGCATCCATGCATATGTGTAGGAGAGGAATAAGGTTGGGAGAGAGACAGAGTTAGAGTGTTGGAGGGGGTGGTAGTGGAGTTGCTTCTAACAAATGGTGGGATAGGCTTGCTAGACAACTGGAGGGAACGCCTGCAATATCAATAAGAGAGGGGATGGTTGCCTGTCTATGCACGTGCATGTGAGAGACGGATCAGGAGGCATGCACGAATGATGAGGGGGCGATACGGCTGTGCTAAGCAGACGTAACTACATAGGAAGATCAACCGTCCTTTGTCAGAGAAAGGAAAGACATACCTTGTGAGGTACGTCGATCGATGGGGGGGATAGTTAAAGTCGACCTAGGTATATGTTGGGAGATCGATCGCTATACATGCATGTGTGTGTTAGAAGCAAATGAGGCACGGGGAGAAGGATAGAGAGAGAGAAGGATGCATCTAGGAGGTGGTGCGAGAGCCATACTATATCGAGGGGGAAGGAGTGTGCGAGTACGAGATGGATGAAAAGAGTGGTGGGAGTGAGGCATGGACGGTGATAACAAAAGAGGGGGAGCTTGTGTTTGTGCTAGGCACACCTAGCTAGAGAGTTATATCGATCAATGTGTGTCGTAAAGAAGGAGCTGGGCCTACACACACCATGGGTGAACGACCTAAAGTGAAAAGACGAATTTGCGCGATGGAGCTAGAGAATGCTGAGGGAGGGTGAGAGGGATGCAGGTGTGTGCATGCATGAGAGAAAGTTAGCGCTAGCTACAAAGATAAGAGGATTGTGTGGGTGTAAAAGACGAATAGAGATCATACTTCATTATAAAAAGAGAATTCAGATATTTGAAGAATTTATCATAGTGTTTTACTACATATAATATATTTTATCTCTACTCTTATAAAAAATGAAGTTGTTGATGATGGTGTGCCTGCCATCCTGCAATATAGGCCGTCCGATTTATACCTGACGGATAGGAAGGAAACTATGGCAATTTTGAAAAAATATACCCACACCTCTCTCCATATTTGCAAATTAGGCCTCCCCTTGGTCATGTTGATGTTCTGTGGAACGCATGGGCACCTTGCTAGTACTACGTATAATATATAGAACATTGATCATAATTTGGGCTAATGTGTGGCTTTTTCAGCTCAGGTCTAAATACTTGTCATAATGTAGGGGGCGGGGCGATATACTATGTGTGATAAACACGGTGTACGTATGGAACATTGTTTAGATTATGAAATGTAGTTAGTACATCAAATGTACTATTATTTGGAATCAACATCAAGTGTATTCAAAAAATAGAATTCGAGTTCATGTAGTACACATAGTTCATATCTATCTCTATAGTAATCATGTGGTGTGTTATTAAGGTAATACATGAATGATGGTTGAAGTTGGCAACAATCATGATTGTAGATTCTTATTGAAATAGAGAAACAAATTCAAATTCAGTTCGAATTGCAACGGTAGTATAGACATTTGGAATGCACAAAAATGTTGGTATGAGTAGGTTACATGCATCATACAGCAAGTGAAAAAATTTAATTGGACATAACATGGATTCATACTCCCTCCTTCTTTCATCTATATAGGGCGTAATGCGTAAAGCAATAAGAGGCAACAAATATCATTTCGTCCCCAAAGGTGGCACATTCCCTACAGAAACCATCACGCTTGTTGTGAGAAGCACTGGTTTGTGAGAAGCTTATACCCAAACCTGCCCCAAATGGGACAATTTTTTTACCACGGCATGTTGATGCCGCACCATGATAGCATGCCAAGTTTCATCAATTTTAGACGAGTTTTGGATTTACTAGAATATAAAAACCAGGTATCTCAATATGTGCAGCCGACTGACGGTGGCAGGGTGTTTGAAATTCATTCCCATTTCTTGCATGGGACCTAAGCATGCACACAAGGACACATATTTGATTTTTTCACCCAGTTTATATGCACTTGAGAATGTGCATGTAGTTCAAATTTGAATTAAGCACATAAATGCCTGGAAAACCTAGTTAGTGTATAAAAATGTCCAAACGAACCCCAAAATATTCCAAAATTGAACACAACACTCGTGTTGTTCTATGTTGACACTCAAAAAAATTTGAAAGCAATAAGAGGCCACGGATATCGCTTCGTCCCCAAAGGTGGCACGTTCCTTACCGAAACCATCATGCTTGTTGTGAGAAGCTTATACCCAAACCTGCCCCAAATCGGACAAAAAATTTACCACGGCATGTTGCTGCCGCTCCATGGTAGCATGCCAAGTTTCATGAATTTCAGACGAGTTTTGGATTTACTAGAATTTAAAAACCAGGTATCTCAATGTTTGCAGCCGAGTGACGGTGGCAGGGTGTTTGAAATTCATTCCCATTTCTTGCATGGGACCTAAGCATGCACCCAAGGACACATATTTGATTTTTCAACCAGTTTATATGCACTAGAGAATGTGCATGCAGTTCAAATTTGAATTATGCACATAAATGCCTGGAAAACCCAGTTAATGTATTAAAATGTCCAAACGAACCCCAACAAAAACCAAAATTGAACACAACACTCTTGTTGTTCTATGTTGACACTCAAAAAAATTTGAAAGCAATAAGAGGCAACGGATATCGCTTCATCCCCAAAGGTGGCACGTTCCCTACCAAAACCATCACGCTTGTTGTGAGAAGCTCTGGTTTGTGAGAAGCTTATACCCAAACCTGCCCCAAATGGGACAAAAAATTTAGCACGGCATGTTGATGCCGCTCCATGATAGCATGCCAACTTCCATGAATTTCAGACGAGTTTTGGATTTACTAGAATTTAAAAACCAGGTATCTCAATGTTTGTAGCTGAGTGACGGTGGCAGGGAGTTTGAAATTCATTCCCATTTCATGCATGGGACCTAAGCATGCACCCAAGGACACATATTTGATTTTTCAACCAGTTTATATGCACTAGAGAATGTGCATGCAGTTCAAATTTGAATTCTACACATAAAATGCTTGGAAAACCCAGTTAATGTATAAAAATGTCCAAACGATCCTCGAAAAATTCCAAAATTGAACACAACACTCTTGTTGTCCTATGTTGACACTCGAAAAATTTTGAAAGCAATAAGAGGCAACGGATATCATTTCGTCCCAAAAGGTGGCACGTTCCCTACCGAAACCATCACGCTTGTTGTGAGAAGCGTTGGTTTGTGAGAAGCTATACCCAAACCTGCCCCAAATGGGACAATTTTTTACCACGGCATGTTGATGACGCTCCATGATAGCATGCCAAGTTTCATGAATTTCAGACGAGTTTTGGATTTACTAGAATTTAAAAACCAGGTATCACAATGTTTGCGGCCGAGTGACGGTGGCAGGGTGTTTGAAATTCATTCCCATTTCTTGCATGGGACCTAAGCATGCACCCAAGGACACATATTTGATTTTTCAACCAGTTTATATGCACTGGAGAATGTGCATGTAGTTCAAATTTGAATTATGCACATAAAATGCTTGTAAAACCCAGTTAATGTATAAAAATGTCCAATAGAACCCCCAAAAATTCCTAAATTGAACACAACACTCTTGTTGTTCTATGTTGACACTCGAAATTTTTTGAAAGCAATAAGAGGCAACGGATATCATTTCGCCCCCAAAGGTGGCACGTTCCCTAAAGAAACCATCACGCTTGTTGTGAGAAGCGCTGGTTTGTGATAAGCTTATACCCAAACCTGCCCCAAATGGGATAAATTTTTTACCACAGCATGTTGATGCCGCTCCATGATAGCATGCCAAGTTTCATGAATTTCAGACGAGTTTTGGATTTACTAGAATTTAAAAACCAGGAAGCTCAATATGTGCGGCCGACTGACGGTGGCAGGGTGTTTGAAATTCATTCCCATTTCTTGCATGGGACCTAAGTACGCACCCAAGGACACATATTTGATTTTTCAACCAATTTATATGCATTGGAGAATGTGCATGTAGTTCAAATTTGAATTATGCACATAAAATGCCTGGAAAACCCTGTTAATGTATAAAAATGTCCAAACAAACCCCAAAAAAATTCCAAAATTGAACACAACACTCTTGTTGTTCTATGTTGGCACTCGAAAAATTTTGAAAGCAATAAGAGGCAACGGATATCGCTTCGTCCCCAAAGGTGGCACGTTCCCTACCAAAACCATCACGCTTGTTGTGAGAAGCTTATACCCAAACCCGCCCCAAATGGGACAAAAATTATTCCACGGCATGTTGATGCCGCTCCATGATAGCATGCCAAGTTTCATGAATTTCAGACGAGTTTTGGATTTACTAGAATTTAAGAACCTGGTATCTCAATGTTTGCGGCCGAGTGACGGTGGAAGGGTATTTGAAATGCATTCACATTTCTTGCATGGGACCTAAGCATGCATCCAAGGACACATATTTGATTTTTCAACCAGTTTATACACACTGGAGAATGTGCATGTAGTTCAAATTTGAATTGTGCACATAAAATGCCTGGAAAACCCAGTTAATGTATTAAAATGTCCAAACGAACCCCAACAAAAACCAAAATTGAACACAACACTCTTGTTGTTCTATGTTGACACTCAAAAAAATTTGAAAGCAATAAGAGGCAACGGATATCGCTTCATCCCCAAAGGTGGCACGTTCCCTACCAAAACCATCACGCTTGTTGTGAGAAGCTCTGGTTTGTGAGAAGCTTATACCCAAACCTGCCCCAAATGGGACAAAAAATTTAGCACGGCATGTTGATGCCGCTCCATGATAGCATTCCAACTTCCATGAATTTCAGACGAGTTTTGGATTTACTAGAATTTAAAAACCAGGTATCTCAATGTTTGTAGCTGAGTGACGGTGGCAGGGAGTTTGAAATTCATTCCCATTTCATGCATGGGACCTAAGCATGCACCCAAGGACACATATTTGATTTTTCAACCAGTTTATATGCACTAGAGAATGTGCATGCAGTTCAAATTTGAATTCTACACATAAAATGCTTGGAAAACCCAGTTAATGTATAAAAATGTCCAAACGATCCTCGAAAAATTCCAAAATTGAACACAACACTCTTGTTGTCCTATGTTGACACTCGAAAAATTTTGAAAGCAATAAGAGGCAACGGATATCATTTCGTCCCCAAAGGTGGCACGTTCCCTACCGAAACCATCACGCTTGTTGTGAGAAGCGTTGGTTTGTGAGAAGCTATACCCAAACCTGCCCCAAATGGGACAATTTTTTACCATGGCATGTTGATGACGCTCCATGATAGCATGCCAAGTTTCATGAATTTCAGACGAGTTTTGGATTTACTAGAATTTAAAAACCAGGTATCACAATGCTTGCGGCCGAGTGACGGTGGCAGGGTGTTTGAAATTCATTCCCATTTCTTGCATGGGACCTAAGCATGCACCCAAGGACACATATTTGATTTTTCAACCAGTTTATATGCACTGGAGAATGTGCATGTAGTTCAAATTTGAATTATGCACATAAAATGCTTGTAAAACCCAGTTAATGTATAAAAATGTCCAATAGAACCCCCAAAAATTCCTAAATTGAACACAACACTCTTGTTGTTCTATGTTGACACTCGAAATTTTTTGAAAGCAATAAGAGGCAACGGATATCATTTCGCCCCCAAAGGTGGCACGTTCCCTAAAGAAACCATCACGCTTGTTGTGAGAAGCGCTGGTTTGTGATAAGCTTATACCCAAACCTGCCCCAAATGGGATAAATTTTTTACCACAGCATGTTGATGCCGCTCCATGATAGCATGCCAAGTTTCATGAATTTCAGACGAGTTTTGGATTTACTAGAATTTAAAAACCAGGAAGCTCAATATGTGCGGCCGACTGACGGTGGCAGGGTGTTTGAAATTCATTCCCATTTCTTGCATGGGACCTAAGTACGCACCCAAGGACACATATTTGATTTTTCAACCAATTTATATGCATTGGAGAATGTGCATGTAGTTCAAATTTGAATTATGCACATAAAATGCCTGGAAAACCCTGTTAATGTATAAAAATGTCCAAACGAACCCCAAAAAAATTCCAAAATTGAACACAACACTCTTGTTGTTCTATGTTGGCACTCGAAAAAATTTGAAAGCAATAAGAGGCAACGGATATCGCTTCGTCCCCAAAGGTGGCACGTTCCCTACCAAAACCATCACGCTTGTTGTGAGAAGCTTATACCCAAACCCGCCCCAAATGGGACAAAAATTATACCACGGCATGTTGATGCCGCTCCATGATAGCATGCCAAGTTTCATGAATTTCAGACGAGTTTTGGATTTACTAGAATTTAAGAACCTGGTATCTCAATGTTTGCGGCCGAGTGACGGTGGAAGGGTATTTGAAATGCATTCACATTTCTTGCATGGGACCTAAGCATGCATCCAAGGACACATATTTGATTTTTCAACCAGTTTATACGCACTGGAGAATGTGCATGTAGTTCAAATTTGAATTGTGCACATAAAATGCCTGGAAAACCCAGTTAATGTATAAAACTGTCCAAACGAACCCCGAAAAATTCCAAAATTGAACACAACACTCTTGTTGTTCTATGTTGACCCTAAAAAAATTTGAAAGCAGAAAGAGGCAACGGATATCATTTCGTCCATAAAGGTGACACGTTCCCTACCGAAACCATCACGCTTGTTGTGAGAAGCGCTCGTTTGTGAGAAGCTTATACCCAAACCTGCCCCAAATGGGAAAAAAAATTCCACGGCATGTTGATGCCGCTCCATGATAGCATGCCAAGTTTCATGAATTTCAGACGAGTTTTGGATTTACTAGAATTTAAAAACTAGGTATCTCAATATGTGTGGCCGACTGACGGTGGCTGGGAGTTTGAAATTCATTCTCATTTCTTGCATGTGACCTAAGCATGCATCCAAGGACACATATTTGATTTTTAAACCAGTTTATATGCACTAGAGAATGTGCATGTAGTTCAAATTTGAATTATGCACATAAAATTCCTGGAAAACCTAGTTAATGTATTGAAATTTCCAAACGAACCGCCAAAAATTCCAAAATTGAACACAACACTCTTGTTGTGCTATGTTGACACTCGAAAAAATTTGAAAGCAATAAGAGGCAACGGATATCGCTTCGTCCCCAAAGGTGGCACGTTCCCTACCGAAACCATCATGCTTGTTGTGAGAGGCTCTGGTTTGTGAGAAGCTTATACCCAAACCTGGCCCAAATGGGACAAAAAATTTACCACGCCATGTTGATGCCGCTCCATGATTGCATGCCAAGTTTCATGAATTTCAGACGAGTTTTGGGTTTACTAGAATTTAAAAACCAGGTATCTCAATATGTGCGGCCGACTGACGGTGGCAGGGTGTTTGAAATTCATTCCCATTTCATGCATGGGACCTAAGCATGCAACCAAGGACACATATTTGATTTTTCAACCAGTTTATATGCACTGGAGCATGTGCATGTAGTTCAAATTTGAATTATGCGCATAAAATGCCTAGAAAACCTAGTTAATGTATAAAAATGTCCAAACTTACCCTGAATAATTCCAATTTTTGGATGACACACCTATAGTTGCATGTTCACTGCAGATAAAAGTTCTAGCAATTGAAACACCGTCCATGGACATTGTGACCCCATTATGTAATTCAAATCAAGACAAAAATCAAGTAGATCCCACAAAGTTTATTATAACCAACCGTGTGAGATGCAGCACAAAATATCTTCGGACCGTGTCCGAGTAAGGGACCGTATCTGATGACACTTTGCGCTCCATTTTTTTGGCTGAAGCGGTTCCAAATTTTCGGCTTCTGCGGAAATATCTACCTCCCCGCCCTCTCCGCTTACCAAAAGACACATTTCCCCTGTTTCCTCCTTCTTTTCCAAGTTGAAACCTTCACTCCTTGCTTGCAGCGCCACCGCATCCTTGCTGGCAACCCTCCTTCGCGCTGCTCGACCTCGCCTATTCAGGCAGGTAATCCACACCCGACCCCCATCCTCCTCCTCTTTCCACATCCCACATTCCCCGACCGCCGATGCAAGCGCGACACCTTCCACCAAAATCACCGACCCCTCCACCAAATAAGCATCGGCCTAAGCCATTGTGCATGCAGTATAGCCAGGATCTCAAGGAGCATTTGGCAGCGGAGAAGCAAATCCCGGCCGCACACGCGGATGAGGTCGCGATGGCTGCCATTCGTGCCGACCCCCAGATCTTGAAGGAGCACCTTGCCATTTGCTAGATACACCAGTTAAGCATGCTCGGTTTACCCGTTGTGTGTGCTTCTCCTGCCTTTCCTTCACAAATTCCAGTAGATTGTGCTATCTAATTTTACCATGCAATTTGTTGCTCTAGTGTATATGTTCTATATGTCGTGCAGTGTGGTGCTCACTTATTAAATTTTTTGTTAATTAGTTGTCGTCTTCAGTTAACTGTTTGGTTCAACTCTACAAATGTGATGTTCAATTCTTCAGGCTGCAATTTTGTATTGTCTTCCATGTGAGAAATAAATTGAATTTATCTTTACAAAATACATGAGAAACGAATACAATTGCTATATTTCCAAGTTGTCAAGCATGCTTGGTTTGGTTATACATTGTGCAATATGGTGCTCAGTTAACGTTTGGTTCATTTGTGTTGTGGTGTTTTGTTAATTGTTTGGTTCAATTCTGCAATGCGGCTTTTCAATAGTTGTGGGTGCATTCTGTTATTGTATACCATGTGAGGAATAAATTGAATTTGGCAATAGTAAATACACGAGAAACAAATACAATTGCTACAATTGGCTGTAGTTAACTGTTTGGTTATCTGTCTGATATTCTATTAGGAGAATGTTATATTGTGCAATGTGGTGCTCAGTTAATGTTGGTTCATTTGTTGTGGTGTTTAGTTAACTGCTTGGTTCAATTCTGTAATGCGATGTCCAATTGTCGTGGGTAGAATTTTGTATTGTTGTGCATGTGAGGAATAAATCGAATTTGGCTGCACTTAATACATGAGAAACATATCCAAGTGCTATGTTTCCTACTTCTTAATCATGTTTGGTTTGGATAAATCGGTTTTCCGTGTGGCTTGAATTAATCTGATGAATCTGCAATGTGCTTTTTTTTCATCAACATATTTTACTGATAGCATGCGAACCCTTACTTAACCTGATGACTAACTACCTTATATGTGTTGCAGGGAAACAATGGGAAGCACTGAGGTTTACAATCGAGGTTAGCACATGCATGGTCCATTATCTAATAGCACATTATTGTGCAATTGCAGGAGCCATTCTAATATTTAGGTTTTTAACAATTTGGTCTTGCACATGTAGGTCCCGCTGTCAGAGGTTTTGACCCACTGTTCGACCCTTTTGCATATGGGGAAATGAGTTGTCCATGAATATCAGTCAAGTCAAGAAACTCGGAAAGATTGTTAGGATAAAGAAATTAGCGACAAAAAACAACAAGATCTTTGTCTGCACAACGAAGAAGACACCAGTTCACTACAGGATGGTACTAACTATTATACCTTGCCTTTTTTATTCCTTTGCCCCATTTCCAATATTGAGAAGATATTTATGCACATCCTTGTTTTCAGGCCTTTCCAAAGCAGTTCATTGATGATTACCTCTCAAACCACATGTATGGTTAGGAGGCGAGGAAGGTATTCATACAACACCCACGGTTCAATATTGAAGTGTTCCTGAAGAGGACGAAGGATGGACGGTCAATCATCCTCAGGCACTAGTCTAAAGTTACAAAGTCCTTCAACATCAATGAAGTCTCAATATTCGCCTTCTGCTTCAGCAATTTTCCAGATCAGATACATCTGTCTATGTACCGTCTATGATGCTAATTTCGAAAGGTTATATATGTTGCATGTGAAACTTGGTCCTGGTGTAATTGTGTAATGGGGTAGCCGAGTGCAGAAGCTATATGATGGTGTACTCTGATGTATTTTAATTATGAAAATGAAATATACTATGTGCTTAATATGAAATGTCAATTAGATTAATAAATAGATTATGAATAATCAGATAATTAGCCTGCTAATGGTGAATTAGCCTGCTAATTGGGTTTTGCTATTGCAAACGGTTGTTGAAAAAATACCATGGGCGATAACCTCACGCAACGCACACCATTTCTAGGAATAAACCGCGTTCGATCAATGAACAATTGCTACCTCTTGAGCACTGCGTTGGTTTTCCCTTGAAGAGGAAAGGGTGATGCAGCAAAGTAGCGTAAGTATTTCCCTCAGTTTTTTAGAACCAATTTATCAATCCAGTAGGAGACCATGCGCGAGTCACCTCATACCTACACAAACAAATAAGAACCTTGCAACCAACGCGATAAAGGGGTTGTCAATCCCTTCACGACCACTTGCAAGAGTGAGATCTGATAGAGATAATAATAATAAGATGATATTTTTGGTATTTTTATGATATAGATTGAAAGTAAAGATTGCAAAATAAAATAGATGGGAAACTTGTATGATGGAGAATAGACCCGGGGGCCATAGGTTTCACTAGTGGCTTCTCTCAAGATAGCATAAGTATTACGGTGGGTGAACAAATTACTGTCGAGCAATTGATAGAAAAGCGAATAATTATGAGAATATCTAGGCATGATCATGTATATAGGCATCACGTCCGTGATAAGTAGACCGAAACGATTCTGCATCTACTACTATTACTCCACACATCGACCGCTATCCAGCATGCATCTAGAGTATTAAGTTCATAAGAACGGAGTAACGCCTTAAGCAAGATGACATGATGTAGAGGGATAAACTCATGCAATATGATATAAACCCCATCTTTTTATCATCGATGGCAACAATACAATACGTGGCGTTTCCCTTTTTTTCACTAGGATCGAGCACCGCAAGATTGAACCCAAAGCTAAGCACTTCTCCCATTGCAAGAAACATCAATCTAGTAGGCCAAACCAAACTGATAATTCGAAGAGACTTGCAAAGATAAACCAATCATACATAAAAGAATTTAGAGAAGATTCAAATATTGCTCATAGATAAACTTGATCATAAACCCACAATTCATCAGATCTCGACAAACACACCGCAAAAGAAGATTACATCGAATAGATCTCCAAGAGAATCGAGGAGAACTTTGTATTGAGATCCAAAGAGAGAGAAGAATCCTTCTAGCTACTAGCTATGGACCCGAAGGTCTGGAGTAAACTACTCACACATCACCGGAGAGGCCATGGAGTTGATGTAGAGGCCCTCCGTGATCAATGCCCCCTCCGGCGGAGCTCCGAAAAAGGCTCGAAGATGGGATCTCTTGGGAACAGAAGGTTGCGTCGGTGGAATTAGGTTTCCGTGGTGCTCCTGGATGTTTGCGGGGTACGTGGATATAAATAGGAGGAAGAAGTAGGTCGGTGGAGCAACAAGGGGCCCACGAGGGTGGAGGGCGCGCCTAGGGGGTGGGCGCGCCCCCTGCCTCGTGGCCTCCTCGATTGTTTCTTGACGTCCACTCCAAGTCTCTTGGATCATGTTTGTTCCAAAAATAATGCTCCCAAAGATTTCATTCTGTTTGGACAATGTTTGATATTCCTTTTCTGCGAAACACAAAAATAGGCAAAAAAACAGCAATTTGGGTTGGGCCTCCGGTTAATAGGTTAGTCCCAAAAATAATATAAAGGTGTGACAATAAGCCCATAACATCCAAAATAGGTAATATAATAGCATGGAGCAATCAAAAATTATAGATACGTTGGAGACGTATCAAGCATCCCCAAGCTTAATTCATGCTCGTCCTCGAGTAGGTAAATGATAAAAAAGAATTTTTGATGTGGAATGCTTCCTAACATATTTCTCAATGTAATTTTTCTTTATTGTGGCAGGAATGTTCAGATCCGAAAGATTCAAGACAAAAGTTTAATATTGACATATAAATAATACTTCAATCATACTAACTAAGCAATCATGTCTTCTCAAAATAACATGTCCAAAGAAAGTTATCCCTACAAAATCATATAGTCTGGGTATGCTCTATCTTCATCACACAAAATATTAAATCATGCACAACCCTGATGACAAGCCAAACAATTGTTTCATACTTTTGATGTTCTCAAACTTTTTCAATCTTCACGCAATATATGAGCATGAGCCATGGATATAGCACTATGGTGGAATAGAATGTTGGTTGTGGAGAAGACAAAAAGGAGAAGATAGTCTCACATCAACTAGGCGTATCAACGGGCTATGGATATGCACATTAATAGATATCAATGTGAGTGAGTAGGGATTGCCATGCAACGGATGCACTAGAGCTATAAGTGTATGAAAGCTCAACAAAAGAAACTAAGTGGGTGTGCATCCAACTTGCTTGCTCACGAAGACCTAGGGCAATTTGAGGAAGACCGTCATTGGAATATACAAGCCAAGTTCTATAATGTAAAATTCCCACTAGTTTATGAAAGTGACAACATAGGAGACTCTCTATCATGAAGATCATGGTGCTACTTTGAAGCACAAGTGTGGAAAAAGGATAGTAACATTGTCCCTTCTCTCCTTTTCTCTCATTTTTTTATTTGGGCCTTCTTTTTTTTCTTTTCTTTTGGCCTCTTTTTTCGTCCGGAGTCTCATCCCGACTCGTGGGGGAATCATAGTCTCCATCATCCTTTCCTCACTGGGACAATGCTCTAATAATGATGATCATCACACTTATTTTTACTTACAACTCAAGAATTACAATTCAATACTTAGAACAAAATATGACTCTATGTGAATGCCTCCGGCGGTGTACCGGGATATGCAATGAACCAAGAGTGACATGTATGAAAGAATTATGAATGGTGGCTTTGCCACAAATACATTGTCAACTACATGATCATGCAAAGCAATATGACAATAATGAAGCATGTCATAACAACGGAACGGTGGAAAGTTGCATGGAAATATATCTCGGAATGGCTATGGAAATGCCATAATAGTTAGGTATGGTGGATGTTTTGAGGAAGGTATATGGTGGGTTTATGGTACCGGCGAAAGTTGCCGGTACTAGAGAGGCTAGCAATGGTGGAAGGGTGAGGGTGCGTATAATCCATGGACTCAACATTAGTCATAAAGAACTCACATACTTATTGCAAAAGTCTATTAGTTATCGAGACAAAGTACTACGCGCATGCTCCTAGGGGGATAGATTGGTAGGAAAAGACCATCACTCGTCCCCGACCGCCACTCATAAGGAAGGAAATCAATAAATAAATCATGCTCCAACTTCATCACATAATGGTTCACCATACGTGCATGCTACGGGAATCACAAACTTCAACACAAGTATTTCTCAAATTCTCAACTACTCAACTATCATGAGTCTAATATCGCCATCTCCATATCTGAAAACAATCATCAAGTATCAAACTTCTATTAGTATTCAATGCACTTATATGAACGTTTTTATTATTGCCATGTTGTTCTAAAGGACTCTCAAAATAATATAAGTGAAGCATGAGAGATCAATTATTTCTATAAAATAAAACCACTACCATGCTCTAAAGGAAATAAGTGAAGCACTAGAGCAAAAACTATACAGCTCAAAAGATATAAGTGAAGCACATAGAGTATTCTAATAAATTCTAATTCATGTGTGTGTCTCTCAAAAGGTGTGTACAGCAAGGATGATTGTGGTAAACTAAAAATCAAAGACTCAAATCATACAAGACGCTCCAAGCAAAACACATATCATGTGGCGAATAAAAATATAGCTCCAAGTAAAGTTACTGATGAACGAAGACAAAAGAGGGGATGCCTTCCGGGGCATCCCCAAGCTTAGGATTTTTGGTGTCCTTGGATTTAACTTGGGGTGCAATGGGCATCACCAAGCTTAGTCTCTTGCCACTCTTTGTTCCATAATCCATCAAATCTTTACCCAAAACTTGAAAACTTCACAACACAAAACTTAAAAGAAAATCTTCGTGAGCTCCATTAGCGAAAGAAAACCGAACACCACTTCAAGGTACTGTAATGAACTCATTATTTATTTCTATTGGTGTTAAACCTACTATACTCCAACTTCTCTATGGTTTATAAAGTCTTTTACTAGCCATAGATTCATCAAAATAAGCAAACAACACACGAAAAACAGAATCTGTCAAAAATAGAATAGTTTGTAGTAATTTGTAACTAACGCAAACTTCTGGAACCCCAAAATTTCTAAAATAACTTGCTAGACGTGAGGAATTCATCTATTAATCATATTCAAAAAGAATTAACTAAATAGCACTCTCCAATAAAAATGGCATCAATTCTCGTGAAAGCTAAAGTTTCTGTTTTTTACAGCAAGATCAAAAAGACTTTCCCCAAGTCTTCCCAACGGTTCTACTTGGCACAATCACTAATTAAACACAAAAAACACAACCAAAACAGAGGCTAGATAAATTATTTATTACCAAACAGGATAAAAAAGCAAGGAATAAAAATAAAATTGGGTTTCCTCTCAACAAGCGCTATTGTTTAACGCCCCTAGCTAGGCATAAAAGCAAGGATAGATCTAGGTATTGCCATCTTTGGTGGGCAATCCATAAGTGGCTCTCATAATATATTCATATGGTAATATAATTTTATTTCTAGGGAAGTGTTCCATGCCTTTCTTTAACAGAAATTGGAATTTAATATTCCCTTCATTCATATCAATAATTGCACCAATCGTTCTAAGGAAAGGTCTACCATGAATAATAGGACATGAAGGATTGCAATCTATATCAAGAACAACGAAATCTAGGGCACATTATTCCTATTTGCAACAATAAGAACATCATTAATATTTCCCATAGGTTTCTTAATAGTGGAATCCTCAAGGTGCAAGTTTAAAGAACAATCATTAAATTCACGGAAACCTAGCAAATCACACAAAGTTTTTGCGATCATGTAGCATTCATGATCTTTAATTTTTATTTTAATAGTAGGTTCCCACTCATCATAAAGTTTTCTAGGGATAGAAACTTCCAACTCAAGTTTTTCTTCATAAGATTGCATCAAAGCATCAACGATATCTTTAGTAAACGCTTATTTTGACTATAAGCATGTGGAGAATTTAGCACGGATTGCAAAAAGGAAATACAATCTATCAAAGAGCAATTATCATAATTAAATTCCTTGAAATCCAAGATAGTGGATTCATTGCTATTTAAAGTTTTAACCTCTTCAATCCCACTTTTAACAATTTTTGCATCAAGATCTAAAAACTCCGAATTTTTGGGACGCCTTCTAACTAAAGTTGACTCATCTCCAGTCCCATCATTATCAAGATTCATATTGCAAAACAAAGATTTAATAGGGGACGCATCAATAACTTTTATATCTTCATCTTTATTATCTAACTCTTCTGGTCTAGCGGCCATCTTATTAACTAAAGTGGCCTGCTTATCAGAAATGTGGGCAATTAATTTTTTAAGATGAGCAAACTGAGATTTCAAACCATAAAATTCCTTAGACATATCATCGAGCTCTTTATTCATGAAGCCGATAAAACCTTTTTGTTCTCTAAGCTCGTTTCTAAAGAAATTATTATGCTCAAACTGCAAGGACATAAAACTTCTAACATTGTTTTCAATTTGTTCCAACCTTCTAAGGTGAGGATCAACACCTTTTGGTAAAGACATAAGGGAAACAAGCAACAAGAGCAAGCGAAAAAGAGGCGAACTAGAAAAGAGAAGGGGAACAGAAAAAGAGGGCGAATAAAACGACAAGGGTGAAGTGCGGGAGAGGAAAACGAGAGGCAAATGACAAATAATGTAATGCGACGGATAAGAGTTGTGATGGGTATTTGGTATGTCTTGACTTGGCGTAGATCTCCCCGGCAAGGGCGCAAAAAATCCTTCTTGCTACCTCTTGAGCACTGCGTTGGTTTTCCCTTGAAGAGGAAAAGGTGATGCAGCAAAGTAGCGTAAGTATTTCCCTCAGCTTTTGAGAACCAAGGTATCAATAGAGTAGGAGACCACGCGCGAGTCACCTCGTACCTACACAAACAAATAAGGGGTTGTCAATCCCTTCACAGCCACTTGCAAGAGTGAGATCTGATAGAGATAATAATAATAAGATGATATTTTTGGTATTTTTATGATATAGATTGAAAGTAAAGATTGCAAAATAAAATAGATGGGAAACTTGTATGATGGAGAATAGACCCGGGGGACAGAGGTTTCACTAGTGGCTTCTCTCAAGATAGCATAAGTACTACGGTGGGTGAACAAATTACTGTCGAGCAATTGATAGAAAAGCGAATGATTATGAGAATATCTAGGCATGATCATGTATATAGGCATCACGTCCGTGACAACTAGACCGAAATGATTCTGCATCTACTACTATTACTCCACACATCGACCGCTATCCAGCATGCATCTAGAGTATTAAGTTCATAAGAACGGAGTAACACCTTAAGCAAGATGACATGATGTAGAGGGATAAACTCATGCAATATGATATAAACCCCATCTTTTTATCCTTGATGGCAACAATACAATACGTGGTGTTTCCCTTTCTGTCACTGGGATCAAGCACCGCAAGATTGAACCCAAAGCTAAGCACTTCTCCCATTGCAAGAAAGATCAATCTAGTAGGCCAAACCAAACTGATAATTCGAAGAGACTTGCAAAGATAAACCAATCATACATAAAAGAATTCAGAGAAGATTCAAATATTGTTCATAGATAAACTTGATCATAAACCCACAATTCATCGGATCTCAACAAACACACCGCAAAAGAAGATTACATCGAATAGATCTCCAAGAGAATCGAGGAGAACTTTGTATTGAGATCCAAAGAGAGAGAAGAAGCAATCTAGCTACTAGCTATGGACCCGAAGGTCTGAAGTAAACTAATCACACATCACCGGAGAGGCCATGGAGTTGATGTAGAGGCCCTCTGTGATCAATGTCCCCTCCGGCGGAGCTCCGAAAAAGGCCCCAAGATGGGATCTCTTGGGTACAGAAGGTTGCGGCGGTGGAATTAGGTTTTCGTGGTGCTCCTGGATGTTTGCGGGGTATGTGGATATATATAGGAGGAAGAAGTGGGTCGGTGGAGCAACGAGGGGGCCACGAGGGTGGAGGGTGCGCCTAGGGGGGTGGGCGCGCCCCCCTGCCTCGTGGCCTCCTTGATTGTTTCTTGACGCCCACTCCAAGTCTCCTGGATCATGTTTGTTCCAAAAATAACGCTCCCGAAGGTTTTATTCCGTATTGACTCCGTTTGATATTCCTTTTCTGCGAAACACTAAAATAGGCAAAAAAACAGCAATTTGGGTTGGGCCTCCGGTTAATAGGTTAGTCCCAAAAATAATATAGAAGTGTAAAAATAAGCCCATTAACATCCAAAATACATAATATAATAGTATGGAGCAATCAAAAATTATAGATATGTTGGAGACATATCAACAATCACACATGACTTTCTCTTGAAAACGGTTTGTGTTAGGCCACCTTGCACAAACGTTTACCACATAAAAACTGTGTGTGATGGAGAGCCTTTGCCACACAATTTTTTCTATGGACCGTGTGTGATACATTCAATAACGGAAATGATTTAACGGGAAAAAAAATTTGTGATGTACCTGTGAACGAAAACGTTTTCCTTGGAGCAACTGTGTGGGATACTTGCGACCGGAAACAATTTCGCCGTATAATTGTATTTTTAGCTCTACTCTACGTATTTCTGTATTTGAGCGCTCGCCGGTCACACACATTCTCATTTTGCCGAGCATGTATGCCAAGAGGGCATATCCCCGACGGTTTCTGGGTCGCGTGGGAAGGACCCCCCTATCACCCACACTCACTTGGCGACGGTTCCAAATGCCGTCGTGGAAAGGGGTTAAAAATCGTTTGTTTAGGAGCTTGCTGTACCAGTGATAAATGAAAAAAATCACCTCAAAATATTAGCCCGATCAGAGTTACGGATCTCCAATTATAAAAGAAACGACGCTCGACCTCAGAAATAGTCGTGAAAAACGGAAGACAAAAGAGAGATCCAATCTAGGGGAGAGCTCCTTCTCTCCTCGGAGGGCCATGGAAGAAAAAAAAGTAGGGGCCCTTCCCCCTCTCCTTCGGTAGCACCAGAACACTGTCGACAATATCTCATCCATCATCATCATCAACAACAACAACTTCTCCGTTCTCATGGTGATGTGTGAGTAGCTCATCCTCGAGGCTGATGGTATGTACTAGTAGCTACGTGTTCGACCTCTCCCTCTCATGTTCTTGATGAATGCGTTATTGATTTATCATGAGCTTTATTAATAAAGTTGTATCTTATTATGTTCATTCCCCTCTATTCTTTTTGTGGTGAATTTAGTCTTCCTCTTTGGAGTTTCTTTATGTTGGATTGAACACTTTTGGATTTGAGATTACATGATGCATGTCTAGTAATTAACTTGCGGATACATGTAGTGAGGTTGGGGGTACTCTTGCATTAAAGTTGAACGATAAGTATAATAATGTGTTGTCGTAGTACGATTTCTAGGACTATGGCTGGTTCACTAAATCAAGATTGGAAAGACGATATGCGATTTCATCTACTTTCTCTGACAGGATATAAACTTTGGAGTGATTCTTCGCTGCAATGTGAGGGATTATCGTGTGGTTTAATTATGTTAATGATCTTGAGAGTTGGCACTAGCAAAAGTAAGCACCCTAGGCCTTGTTTTCAAGCATTGAGGCATCATTTTTACTCACTTTTGTTACTTGCTACCTTGTTGTTTTTGTCTGTTCAGATTACCAAAACCATGTTTCACCATCCATATTACATATCTATCATCATTTCTTCGACGAACTAGTGCACCTATACAACTTACAATTGTATTATGGGTGTCGGTGACACATGAGACCACTTGTATTTGATTAAGGGATTGTTTCAGAGAGAACCACCTTCATCCTACACCTCTTGTGGATTGATAAACCTTAGGTCATTCACTTGAGGGAAATTTGTTGGTGTCCTACAAAACTTTGTGCTTGGAGGTCCAACAAAGTCTATGAGAATAAATCTGCGTAGTAGACATCACTCCTTCACCATCACCAAATCCTTGATGAGGAGTTTGATATCCAAGCATGCTTTCTATACATGACAATGGAGAATAGAAAAGATGGATGAGTGTAAGTAAATCGAGGAGATTCTGTCCTAAGGTCTCCTGTTCCGGGCTCCAACCGACCTCAGTCTCGGGGGCTAATGCGTCCGTGTTTATATTCCAAATCATATGTGCTATTCGGTTCCCGACAAGATTTCCATCGCCAGGTCTGCCACCGGCACCCGACCTGAATCTCGGGGGCTACTGCATGTCGCAGTTTTTATAAGTATGTCTCCTAACACATGGATTTTATCCTCAAACCAATTTTGCTAATCGACCTGAGTCTCGAGGGGTACTAGGATCAATGTTTTTTCTATGTAATTATGTTCTAGTGAGAACGATTTCAATCCTCAAGTCGGAAACTAGTGCCCCACCTGAGTCTCAGGGGCTACTCCACATAACATTTTCATCTTCTAAAAATTAATATATTCTTCCCGACATCCAGCACATCGTCCCTACGAAGCTGCACCTCAGTAATGGCAGAGCATGGTTGCACTAAGTAATTTTTCTATGAGACTCTAGGTGCATTCTGGATTTGGGCCGATACACACCCTTAGGCTACAGCTATACTATCATCTACGAATTAGAAACGTGACAAAAGCTTACCTCCATGTCGGTCACGAAGATATCCATCATATCTTTGACGCCACAATCATGTCGTGTGCTTGCTCCTTGATGATCTACAAAGAATTTCTTTGCCCCGATGTAAGTGGTTGGTTCAGGCCTGCTTCTCCTCCTGGTGGCGCATGGCAGACGCAGCCTTGGAAGTTTTCACCAACAGCTAGTCGGTTGGCCCCTACATTGGCATCACAGCGGGATTTGTCCGGGGAAGACGAGTGGCAGTGTCGGTGTCACAGTGGAAGGAGGATTACCCCGTTTTGGGCTCTTCTTGGGGGAGGTAATGCCCTACTCCTACTTTTGGTATTATTTCTATTCCGATAAGTTGCCTTTCACTTGATTACAAGGGTGCTTCTTGTGGAAGAAGGCTCATCCTTTTCACTAGTCCCTAGCTCTGCGTTATATACCGGCCTAGGGTTACATTACGGTCCTTGGGATGGGCCTAGGGTCAACTATTCATGTAGCATCGTCTCAGCTCTTTCTGGGAGGGCTGACCAAGGTGTCCTATATATCCTAGAGGGGGATCCATCCCTGAGAAAGGCCATTCATGGCTCTAGGGGCCGAGCCCTGATACGTCTCCAATGTATCTATAATTTTTCATTGTTCCATGTTATTATATTATCTGTGTTGGATGTTTTATATGCATTAATATGCTATTTTATATTATTTTGGGCACTAACCTATTAACCTAGAGCCCAGTGACGCTTCCTGTTTTTTCCTTGTTTTTGAGTTTCGCAGAAAAGGAATACCAAACGGAGTCCAAACAGAATGAAACCTTCGCAATGATTTCTCTTGGACCAAAAGACAACCAGGAGACTTGGAGATGAAGTCGAAGGAGCCACGAGGCGGCCACAAGGATGGAGGGCACGCCCCCCACCCTTGTGGGCCCCCGTGACTTTCTTGATCTAATTCTTTCGCCTATATATTCCCAAATATCCCCAAACCACCAGAGGCATGAAAACACTTTTCCACCGCCACATTCTTCTGTACCCGTGAGATCCCATCTAGGGACCTTTTCCGAGACTCTTCCAGAGGGGGATTCGATCACGGAAGGCTTCTACATCAACTCTATTGCCCTTCTGATGAAGCGTGAGTAGTTTGCAATAGACCTATGGGTCCATAGCTAGTAGCTAGATGGCTTTCTTCTCTCTCTCTCTCTTTGATTCTCAATACCATGTTCTCCTCGATGTTCTTGGAGATCTATTTGATGTAATACTTTTTGCGGTGTGTTTGCCGAGATCCAATGAATTGTGGATTTATGATCAGCTTATCTATGGATATTATTTGAATCTTCTCTGAATTATTTTATGCATGATTTTATATCTTTGTAATTCTCTTCGAACTATCGGTTTGGTTTGGCCAACTAGATTGGTTTTTCTTGCAATGGGAGAAGTGCTTAGCTTTGGGTTCAATCTTGTGGTGTCCTTTCCTAGTGACAGTAGGGGCAGCAAGGCACATATTGTATTGTTGCCATCGAGGATAAGAACATGGGGTTTTCATCATATTTCTTGAGTTAATTCCTCTACATCATGTCATCTTACTTAATTCGTCACTCCGTTCTTTATGAACTTAACACTCTAGATGCATGTTGGATAGCAGTCGATGTGTGGAGTAATAGTAGTAGATGCAGAATCGTTTCGATCTAGTTGACAGAGGCGCGATGCCTATATTCATGATCATTGCCTTAGATATCTTCATAACTTTGTGTTTTTTTATCAATTGCTCGGCAGTAATTGTTCACCCATCGTATTATTTGCTATCTTGAGAGAAGCCTATAGTGAAACCTGTGGCCCCCGGGTCTATTTCCCATCATATAAGTTTCTATTTTCCATCATATAAGTTTCCGATCTACTACATTGAAATCTTTTACTTTCCGATCTATAAACCAAAAATACCAAAAATATTTACTTTACTGTTTATCTATCTCTATCATATCTCACTTTTGCAAGTAACCGTGAAGGGATTGAAAACCCCTTTATCGTGTTGGGTGCAAGTTGTTTGATTGTTTGTGCAGGTATTCGGTGATTTGTGCGTTGTCTCCTACTAGATTGATTCCTTGGTTCTCAAAGTCATGGAAATACTTATCTCTACTTTGATGCATCACCCTTTCCTCTTCAAGGAAAAATCCAACGCACGCTCAAGAAGTAGCAGGAAGAATTTCTGGCGCCGTTGCCGGGGAGATCTACACCAAGTCAAGATATACCAAGTACCCATCATAATCTCTCATCTCATGCATTACATTATTCTCCATTCGCCTCTTGTTTTCCTCTCCCCCACTTCTAAAACGATTTTCAAAAAGATTTGCCTATTCTTCGCCCCTCTTTTGTCTGTCTTCTTCGCTTGCTTTTTGTGTGCTCGTGTGCTAGATTGCTTTCTTTCTCATGATGGCTCAAGAGAATACCAAATTGTGTGACTTTTCCAACACCAATAATAATGATTTTATTAGTACTCCGATTGCTCCTGCCACTAGTGCGGAACCTTATGAAATTGAAGCCGCTTTGTTGAATCTTGTTATGAAATATCAATTTTTCGGCATTCATAGTGAAGATGTTGCATCCCTTCATATTAGTTCTGTTGAGTTATGTGATATACAAAAGAAAAAAGATGTGGATAATGATAATGTTAAATTGAAGCTATTTCCGTTCACATTTCGAGGTGTGCTAAAACTTGGTTTTCATCTTTACCTAAAAATAGTATGGATTCATGGACTAAGTGTAAAGATGCTTTTACTTCCAAGTATTTTCCTCCCGCTAAGATCATCTCCCTTAGGAATGATATTATTAATTTTAAGCAACTTCATCATGAACATGTTGCACAATCTTGGGAGAGGATGAAATTGATGATACGAAATTGCCCTACTCATGGTTTGAATTTGTGGATGATTATACAATTTTTTATGCCGGGTTGAATTTTGCTTCTAGAAATCTTTTAGATTTGGTTGCGGGAGGTACTTTTATGGAAATTACTTCAGGAGAATCTACTAAACTCCTAGATAATATTATGGTTAATTATTCTCAATGGCGCACCAAAAGATCTTCCACTAGTAAAAAAAGTGCATGCGATTGAAGAGATTAATGTTTTGAGTGGAAAGATGGATGAATTTATGAAATTATTTGCTAGCAAGAGTGCTTCAATTGTTCCTAGTGATATGCCTTTGTCTACTTTGATTGAGAATAATAATGAATCTATGGATGTGAATTGTGTTGGTAGGAACAATTTTGGTAATAACGCGTATAGAGGTAATTTTAATCCTAGGCCGTTTCCTAGTAATTCCTCTAATAATTATGGTAATTCCCACAACAATTCTTATGGAAATTATAATAAGATGCCCTCTGATTTTGAGAATAGTGTTAAAGAATTTATGAGTTCGTAAAATAATTTCAATGCTTTGATTGAAGAAAAATTGCTTAAGATTGATGATTTGGATAGGAACGTGGATATAATTTCTCATGATGTTGATTCTTTGAAACTTAGATATATTATACCCAAGCATGATATTAATGAGTCTCTCAAAGCTATGAGAATTTTCATTGATGAGTGCAAAGAAAGAACCGCTAAGATGCGTGCTAAACGAGATTGGTTTGTAAAAACATGTGCTTCTAGTTTCCGTGAAAATAATGATGACGATCTTAAAGTGATTGATGTGACTCCTATTGAATCTTTGTTTTCTAATATAAATCTTGATAAAGATGGGACTGGATATGAGTAAATTTTAGTTAAAAGGTGTCCCAATGATTCAGAGTTTTTAGATCTTGATGTAAAAATTGATAAAAGTTGGATTGGAGAGGTCAAAACTTTAAGTAGCAATGAACCCACTCCTTTGGATTTCAAGGAATTTAATTATGATATTTGTTCTTTACTAGATTGTATTTCCTTGTTGAAATCCATGTTGAATTCTACTCATGCTTATAATCAAAACAAAGATTTTACTAAACATATCGTGGATGCTATGATGCAATGTTTTGAAGAAAAGCTTGAATTGGGAGTTTATATCCCTAGAAAACTTTATGATGAGTGGGAACCTACTATTAAGATTAAGATTAAATATTATGAGTGACATGCTTTGTGTGATTTGGGTGCTAGTGTTTCCATGATTCCAAAAACTTTATCTGATGTGTTACGTTTCCGTGAGTTTGATGATTGTTCTTTAATTTGCATCTTGCGGATTCCACTATTCAAAAACCTATGGGAAGGATTAATGGTGTTCTTATTATTGCAAATAGGAATTATGTGCCCATAGATTTCATTGTTCTTGATATGGATTGCAATCCTACATGTCCTATTATTCTTGGTAGACCTTTCCTTAGACCGACTGGTGCAATTATTGATATGAAAGAAGGAAACATTAGATTTCATTTTTCGTGAAGGAAGGGCATGGAACATGAGGCAGTCCTGGATTAGGGGGTCTTCGGATAGCCGGACTACATCCATTGGCCGGACTGTTAGACTATGAAGATACAAGATTGAAGACTTCGTCTCGTGTCCGGATGGGACTCTACTTCGCGTGGAAGGCAATCTAGGCAATACGGATATGTGTATCTCCTCCTTTGTAACCGACCTTGTGTAACCCTAACCTCTCTGGTGTCTATATAAACTGGAGGGTTTTAGTCCATAGGACAACATACAATCATACCATAGGCTAGCTTCTAGGGTTTAGCCTCTCTGATCTCGTGGTAGATCTACTCTTGTACTACCCATATCATCAATATTAATCAAGCAGGACGTAGGGTTTTACCTCCATCAAGAGGGCCCGAACCTTGGTAAAACATTGTATCCCCTGCCTCCTGTTACCATCCGCCTTAGACGCACAGTTCGGGACCCCCTACCCGAGATCCGCCGGTTTTGACACCGACATTGGTGCTTTCATTGAGAGTTCCTCTGTGTCGTCGTCGTTAGGATTGATGGCTCCTACTATCATCGATGGCGATGCAGTCCATGGTGAGACTTTTCTCCCCGGACAGATCTTCGTATTCGGCGGCTTTGCACTGCGGGCCAATTCGCTTGGCCATCTGGAGCAGATTGAAAGTTACGCCCCTGGCCATCAGGTCAGGTTTGGAATCCTAAACTACATGGCCAAAGCAAAAGTGGTGATACCGGCACAGGAGGTAATAACACTCCGGATAGTGCCGAAGACAACAACAACCCCCTCCATCAAGATTTAGAGCAGGAGGATGGAGGAGCCAGCCCTCCTGAGAGAGCGGCAGATGGAGAGGCAGAGGATGATAATTACATGCCCCCTCCGAAGACGAGGCAAGCCTTGGCGAGGACGAATTCACCATGCCAAAGGATCTCGTCGAACAAGAGCGCTTCAAACACCGGCTTATGGCCACGGCAAATAGCCTTAAGAAAAAGCAGCAGGAGCTTCAAGCTGATCAAGATCTGCTAGATGACAGATGGACTGAAGTCCTCGCGGCCGAGGAATATAAACTCGAGCGCCCCTCCAAGAGTTACCCAAAATGCAGGCTGCTACCTCGAGTGGAGGAAGAAGCGGATGATGTGGCTGATCGGCCACCTCGTGGCCGTCATAGAGAGGCATTCCAGCCAAAAGCTTAGCCCGCACCCCGACGCCATTCAAATAAAAAAGCATGGGGAAATACGCCAGACCTGCGAGGAGTATTGGAGGACAAAGCAAAACATGCAAGATCGATCTACGGATCACGAGGGCGTGCCACTATGCGAGACGATAAACGTCATGCCGGATACAGTAAAAGTAAATCCGACCAGGCCGAACACAGCGGGCAAGACCCATTTGAGCTGCGTCGCAATATAGCCCAATACAGAGGTGCCGCACACCCCTTATGCTTCACAGACGAAGTAATGGATCATCAAATCCTAGAAGGTTTCAAACCTGTAAATATTGAATCATACAACGGCACAACAGATCCTGCGGTATGGATCGAGGATTTCCTCCTCCACATCCACATGGCCCGCGGTGATGACTTACACGCCATCAAATACCTCCCACTAAAGCTCAAAGGACCAGCGCGGCATTGGCTTAATAGCTTGCCAGCAGAGTCCATCAGCTGTTGGGAAGATCTGGAAGCCGCATTCCTCAACAACTTTCAGGGCACTTATGTGTGACCACCAGATGCCGATGACTTGAGCCACATAATTCAGCAGCCAGAAGAATCGGCCAGACAATTCTGGACTCGGTTCCTAACAAAGAAAAATCAAATTGTTGATTGTCCGGATGCAGAGGCCCGAGCGGCTTTCAAACATAACATCCGCGACGAGTGGCTAGCCCGGCACCTTGGTCAGGAAAAGCCGAAATCTATGGCAGCCCTCACGACACTCATGACCCACTTTTGTGCGGGAGAAGACAGCTGGCTGGCTTGCAGTAACAATATGTCAAAGAACCATGGTACCTCGGATACCAAGGACGGCAATAGCAGGTCCCGTCGCAACAACCATAAGCGCCGCATTAACAGCGATAATACTGAGGATACGGCAGTCAATGCCGGATTCAAAGGCTCTAAACCCGGTCAGCGGAAAAAGCCATTTAAACAAAGTATGCTGGGCCCGTCCAGTTTGGACCGCGTACTCGATCGCTCGTGTCAAATACACGGCACCTCAGACAAGCCAGCCAATCACACCAACAGGGATTGTTGGGTGTTCAAGCAGGCCGGCAAGTTAATTGCCAAAAACAAGGATAAGGGGTCACATAGCGATGACAAGGAGGAGCCCCGGCAGCCACACACCGGAGGACAGAAGAGGTTTCCCCCACAAGTGCGGACGGTGAACATGATATATGCAACCCACATCCCCAAGAGGGAGCGGAAGCGTGCGCTCAGGGACGTATATGCATTGGAGCCAGTCGCCCCAAAGTTCAACCCATGGTCCTCCTATCCGATCACTTTCGATCACAGGGACCACCCCACTAGTATCTCTCATGGCGGATTCGCTGCACTGGTTCTAGACCCAATCATTGATGGATTTCACCTCACTCGAGTCCTTATGGATGGCGGCAGCAGCCTGAACCTGCTTTATCAGGACACAGTGCGCAAAATGGGTATCGACCCCTCAAGGATCAAACCCACAAAAACGACCTTTAAAGGCGTTATTCTAGGCGTAGAGGCCCATTGCACAGGCTCAATTACACTGGAAGTGGTCTTCGGATCCCCGGATAACTTCCGAAGCGAAGAGTTAATCTTCAATATAGTCCCGTTCCACAGTGGTTATCATGCACTGCTCGGGCGAACCGCATTTGCGAGATTCAATGCGGTACCGCATTATGCATACCTCAAGCTCAAGATGCCAGAACCTCGTGGGGTTATTACAGTCAATGGAAACACACAGCACTCTCTCCGAACGGAGGAGCATACTGCGGCCCTCGCAGCAGAAGCGCAAAGCAGCCTCTCAAGGCAATCCACCAGTTCGGCGTTTCAAGACCCGGACACCTTCAAGCGCACTTGGAGCAATCGGCAACTAGACCGCCTGGCGCGATCTGAGCTCGCGTAGCAATGCGGCCCCCACCCCAGTCCCAGCCAAGCGGCGAAACTCGTGCCTCGCGTACATAATTACGCATTAAGAATACCATGGGCACAGGCGGGGAGGGGGGCACAACTGTGGCACACCCCAAGATGCGGCTTCAACCGCACTAGGGGCTTCCCGCTTGGTTATTTTTCTCTTTTTCAGGACACTAATCTCTGGAAACACTGTTCGGTAGCACTATTGCCGAACACATGATGCAGCAACCAAGGAGGCAAAAAGCTATGTCACACCACGGAATTCCCAGGTGGATTACAGTCACGAGCGAAATATTTGATTTAATACTATTCCTCAGCTTGCCCTTGGAAGGGACATAGTCCTACTCTTTGCTTATCGCACTACCTGTATCATTCTACTTTAACGCACCTTTTTGAATAAACAATGCATAACATTACGACTATTATTCCATTCATGTTATATATATATATGTGTGTGTGTGTGTGTGTGTGTGTGTGTGTGTTTGTGTGTGTGTGTTCATTACTGACGCCTTGCAACCGTACACTTTGGTACGGCCAATACACCAGGGGCTTACGTACCTCACAATATGGTGTGAAAAGTCCGAACACTTTCACAAGTGCGGCACCCCCACTTACAGCATTATATGCATCAGCTCCGAATCATGTCTTTGGTCAAATGATGGGTTTGCCCGGCTCCTATGTTTTGGTACCTTATGTTCCGCTCTATCGGCTAAGGTAGCGCTAGGAGAACTACTGCGATTGTGCCCCGGTTCTGCTGGGTTAAGCACCTCAGTAGAGAAAGCTAAAACTGACTGTCATGATAAGGCGAGAGACTGGTCGCTGTTCGGCGAGGTTTCGAGTCCCTAAAGACTTATGCCGCTTAGAGCGAGGGGCGGCCCTGTCCGGCTTAAAGGTGTGTATCGCGCCCCGAATTCGGCCTTCCGAATACCAGGGGCTTCGCCGAAATTTAAAATTATAGAATTCTATGGCTAAGTGAGAGTGATAAAGCATTATTAGTCCGGTTGCCTTGTTTGTTGTGTTGAGCACCTCCCTCGAAGGACCCAAAAATGGGAACAAGAGTGCTCAGGTTTATCCCGAACACCCCAGCACTCGCGGCATGGGGGCAGAAGCCGAGGACTAGCCATCTCTCAGATTGGATAAACAGCCAAACAGAAGGTAATATTTTAAATTCAAACAAGCATTGCATAGCGCATATGAAACAAGTTTTTCAGAAATACAGGATCACACGAGAAAGTTTTACTCGAATATTACATCTTTTGTGCACTCGTCCGCTATGAGACGGGCACCCGGCAGAACACCCTCGTAGTACATCTCGGGGTGGCGATGCTCCTTTCCCTCCGGCGGCCCTTCCTTGATCAGCCTCACGGCGTCTAGCTTGACCCATTGCAATTTCACACGGGCGAAAGCCTGACGTGCACCTTCAATGTAGACAGATCGCTTGACGACCTCCAGCCGCGGGCAGGCATCCACAAGCCACCTCACCAGGCCGAAGAAGCTATTCGAAAGGGCGTCGCTAGGCCACAGCCGGACTATAAAGCCCTTCATGGCCTGTTCGGCCGCCTTATGTAGCTCGACCAGCTGCTTCAGCTGGTCGCTCATTGGCACCGGGTGTTCGGCCCAAGTATACTGAGACCAGAACAGCTTCTCCATTGAGCTTCCATCCTTGGCCTGGTAAAATTGTGCGGCATCAGACACGCTGCGGGGCAAATCTGCGAATGCTCGTGGAGAGCTCCAGATTCAGGTAAGTAATCGGTAATTTACTTTTACATGCTTGCTTTGCATATAGAATGCCTTACCCGCCACTATCTTCTTCATTGTGTCGATCTCCTGGAGAGCCTTTTGGGCTTCGTCCTTGGCACTTTTTGCGCTCTCGAGGGCCGCGGCAAGCTCAGACTCTCACGTCTTCGAGTCAAGCTCCAACGCCTCGTGCTTCGTCACGAGAGCCTGGAGCTCTTGCTGCACCTCGCCCACCCGAGCCTCTTGCTTCTCTCGCTCGCTGCGCTCCTTGGCCGCTTTATCTTCGGCCTCGGACAGCACTTGCTTTAGGGTCGCCACTTCAGTCGCGGCCCCTGGCAAATTCATGATGATCCTGTCGTTTTGCAATTGCATTCTTTTCAAACATATCCACAGACTATGTACTACTTACCTTTGTTCTCCTCGAGCTGCCTCTTGGTAAGGCCAAGCTCGTCCTAGGACCCTTTAAGGTCCTGCTTCAGTACGGCGACCTCCGCAGTCAGTGCGGCGGACGCCAGCATCGAAGCCTGCATATGCATATTGACATACTCATATTAGACTCCTGCGATATTGTTTGATCCTTTGTTCGGCTTTTCTTTGTGAACACCGAACAGAGCATCAGCGGCTACTGTCTATGCGGTAATATTTTTCCTATACTTTAAACACTTACCTCAAAGCCTGTTAGAAGGCTGGCACAGGCTTCAGTCAATCCGCTCTTAGCAAACTGAACCTTCTGGATCACCGCCCTCATAATAGTGCGGTGCTCCTCGTCGATGGAAGCGCTTCCAGCAGATTGTCCGGCGCCTCTAGATGGACAGAGGTCACCAGTGCAGGCGTCTTGCCCCTCGTAGAAGGAGGCTGCCTGCCCGAGTCCGAAACCACTGGAGGTTCCGGCGCGGTGTTTGGCTGAGGGCCGAACTCGGAGCCCTCAGGGGCCTTGTCCCCTCTGCTCCCAGAGTCCAGGAGGCCGCCTTGAGGCGCCTCCGGGACTGTCTCCCCTCGACCCGGTGACTATTGAGACAGCACCTCGGCGTCATCCGCGGGATGGGGGGGAGGTGGCGGTCGGAACTGGATCGCTATCCATATCCGACGAGCCCAGGGAGTCGTCCGATGATACATCGATACGGTCTCGGGCGGCCTGCATTATCACATTCGGCTTTAGGTAAAGTAGTGCGAAAAAGGGGTGCTATGAGTGACTCTGGTATCCGAATACTTACAACTTCCCCAGGGGCTTGACCCTGGGCAGCCACTCGTCTTCGCCGTCGGCGGCGGTGGTAGAGCTATCCAGAAGGAGAGTCCTTCCCTTCTTGGACCCTTCGGCCTCCTCGGTTGGGGCAGCCTTCCTTTTATTGTCTCCCCCATCTCGAGGGGGAGCATCTTCTTCTGCCTCCTCGTCTTCGGGGGAGGATTGCACCGTAGAGTCCTCGGACGGTGAGTCCGATGACGCCTTGCGCCGGGAACTCTTTTGGGTTCCCTTGGCCCTCTTGGTCTTCTCCGGCACCGTATAAGGAGCCGGGGTCAGCATCTTTGTCAGAAGAGCGTCTGCTGGGCCTTCGGTCAAAGGAGCCGGACAGTCGATCTGCCCGGCCGTCTCCTGCCAGTCATGTCAAAGGTACGGGAGTTTAGATCCCGCATGGAGTCCAGCTATGAAAAACAAGTATCCTGTAAGAGGTAAAGCATCTTACCCCGCTGGCTTGGCGCTTCGCGCTGAATCCGCGATCCTCGGTAGTGGGAGGGGGACCTCGGCGCTCTTGAACAGCATCCTCCAGGCATCTTCGTGAGTTGTGTCAAAGAGCCTGTTCAGAGTTCGGTGCTGCGCCGGGTCGAACTCCCACAAGTTGAAGGCCCATTGTTGGCACGGGAGGATCCGGCGGTTGAGCATGACCTGGACTATGTTGACGAGTTTGACCATGTTTTGAATACATGTTTGGAGTCCGCTCAGCTCTCCCGAACTACCCTAGGACAGGCCCTTCTCTTGCCAGGAGGTGAGCCGTGTGGGGAAGCCAGATCGGAACTGTTGGGGAACGTAGTAATTTCAAAAAAATTCCTACGCACACGCAAGATCATGGTGATGCATAGCAACGAGGGGGAGAGTCTGATCTACGTACCCTTGTAGATCGCAACGGAAGCGTTGACACAACGTAGAGGAAGTAGTCGTACGTCTTCTTCCCGATCCGACTGATCCAAGCACCGTTACTCCGGCACCTCCGAGTTCTTAGCACACGTTCAGTTCGATGACGATCCTCGGGCTCCGATCTAGCAAAGCGTCGAGGAAGAATTCCGTCAGCACGACGGCGTGGTGACGATCTTGATGTACTACCGTTGCAGGGCTTCGCCTAAGCACTACAACGATATGATCGAGGTGGAATTTGGTGGCAGGGGGCACCGCACACGGCTAAGGAACGATCTCAAGGATCAACTTGTGTGTCTAGAGGTGCCCCCTGCCCCCGTATATAAAGGTTGAGAGGGGGAGGGCTGGCCGGCCAAGCTAGGGAGGCGCAGGAGGAGTCCTACTCCTACCGGGAGTAGGACTCCCCCCCAAATCCTATTCCTAATAGGACTCCCAAGTGGAAAGAGAGGGAGAGAGGTGGCCGGCCACCTCTCCTAGTCCTAATAGTACTAGGGGAGGGGGGTGGCGTGCAGCCCACCTTGGGCTGCCCCTTTCACCTTTCCACTTAGGCCCAATAAGGCCCATTTGGTTCTCGGGGGGTTCCGGTAACCTCCCGGTACTCCGGTAAAATTCCGGATTTCACCCGGAACACTTCCGATGTCCAAACATAGGCTTCCAATATATCAATCTTTATGTCTCGACCATTTCGAGACTCCTCGTCATGTCCGTGATCACATCCGGGACTACGAACAACCTTCGGTACATCAAAATGCATAAACTCATAATAACTGTCATCGTAACGTTAAGCGTGCGGACCCTACGGTTCGAGAACAATGTAGACATGACCGAGACACGTCTCAGGTCAATAACCAATAGCGGGACCTGGATGCCCATATTGGCTCCTACATATTCTACGAAGATCTTTATCGGTCAGACCGCATAACAACATACGTTGTTCCCTTTGTCATCGGTATGTTACTTGCCCGAGATTCGATCGTCGGTATCCAATACCTAGTTCAATCTCGTTACCGGCAAGTCTCTTTACTCGTTCCGTAATACATCATCCCGCAACTAACTCATTAGTTGCAATGCTTGCAAGGCTTGTATAATGTGTATTACCGAGAGGGCCCAGAGATACCTCTCCGACAATCAGAGTGACAAATTCTAATCTCGAAATACGCCAACCCAACATCTACCATTGGAGACACCTGTAGTACTCCTTTATAATCACCCAGTTACGTTGTGACGTTTGGTAGCACCCAAAGTGTTCCTCCAGCAAACGGGAGTTGCATAATCTCATAGTCATAGGAACATGTATAAGTCATGAAGAAAGCAATAGCAACATACTAAACGATCGTGTGCTAAGCTAATGAAATGGGTCATGTCAATCAGATCATTCAACTAATGATGTGACCTCGTTAATCAAATAATAGCACATTGTTCATGGTTAGGAAACTTAACCATCTTTGATTAACGAGCTAGTCTAGTAGAGGCATACTAGTGACACTCTGTTTGTCTATGTATTCACACATGTATTACGTTTCCGGTTAATACAATTCTAGCATGAATAATAAACATTTATCATGATATAAGGAAATAAATAATAACTTTATTATTGCCTCTAGGGCATATTTCCTTCAGTCTCCCACTTGCACTAGAGTCAATAATCTAGATTACACAGTAATGATTCTAACACCCATGGAGCCTTGGTGCTGATCATGTTTTGCTCGTGGAAGAGGCTTAGTCAACGGGTCTGCAACATTCAGATCCGTATGTATCTTGCAAATCTCTATGTCTCCCACCTGGACTAGATCCCGGATGGAATTGAAGCGTCTCTTGATGTGTTTGGTCCTTTTGTGAAATCTGGATTCCTTTGCCAAAGCAATTGCACCAGTATTGTCACAAAAGATTTTCATTGGACCCGATGCACTAGGTATGATAGCTAGATCGGATATGAACTCCTTCATCCAGACTCCTTCATTCGCTGCTTCCGAAGCAGCTATGTACTCCGCTTCACATGTAGATCCCGCAACGACGCTTTGTTTAGAACTGCACCAACTGACAGCTCCACCATTTAAAGTAAACACGTATCCGGTTTGCGATTTAGAATCGTCCGGATCAATGTCAAAGCTTGCATCAACGTAACCTCTTACGGTGAGCTCTTTGTCACCTCCATATACGAGAAACATATCCTTAGTCCTTTTCAGGTATTTCAGGATGTTCTTGACCGCTGTCCAGTGATCCACTCCTGGATTACTTTGGTACCTCCCTGCTAAACTTATAGCAAGGCACACATCAGGTCTGGTACATAGCATTGCATACATGATAGAGCCTATGGCTGAAGCATAGGGAACATCTTTCATTTTCTCTCTATCTTCTGCAGTGGTCGGGCATTGAGTCTGACTCAACTTCTCACCTTGTAACACAGGCAAGAACCCTTTCTTTGCTTGATCCATTTTGAACTTCTTCAAAATCTTGTCAAGGTATGTGCTTTGTGAAAGTCCAATTAAGCGTCTTGATCTATCTCTATAGATCTTAATGCCCAATATGTAAGCAGCTTCACCGAGGTCTTTCATTGAAAACTCTTATTCAAGTATCCCTTTATGCTATCCAGAAATTCTATATCATTTCCAATCAGCAATATGTTATCCACATATAATATCAGAAATGCTACAGAGCTCCCACTCACTTTCTTGTAAATACAGGCTTCTCCAGAAGTGTGTATAAAGCCAAATGCTTTGATCACACTATCAAAGCGTTTATTCCAACTCCGAGATGCTTGCACTAGTCCATAAATGGATCGCTGGAGTTTGCACACTTTGTTAGCTCCCTTTGGATTGACAAAACCTTCCGGTTGCATCATATACAACTCTTCTTCCAGAAATCCATTCAGGAATGCAGTTTTGACATCCATCTGCCAAATTTCATAATCATAAAATGCGGCAATTGCTAACGTGATTCTGACAGACTTAAGCATCACTACGGGTGAGAAGGTCTCATCGTAGTCAACCCCTTGAACTTGTCGAAAACCTTTTGCAACAAGTCGAGCTTTATAGACAGTAACATTACCGTCAGCATCAGTCTTTTTCTTGAAGATCCATTTATCCTCAATTGCTTGCCCATCATCGGGCAAGTCAACCAAAGTCCATACTTTGTTCTCATACATGGATCACATCTCAGATTTCATGGCCTCAAGCCACTTTGCGGAATCTGGGCTCACCATCGCTTCTTCATAGTTCGTAGGTTCATCATGATCTAGTAGCATGACTTCCAGAACTGGATTACCGTACCACTCTGGCGTGGATCTTGCTCTGGTTGATCTACGAGGTTCAGTAGTATCTTGTTCTGAAGTTTCATGATCATTATCATCAACTTCCTCACTTATTGGTGTAGGTGTCGCAGAAACAGTTTTCTGTGATGTACTACTTTCTAATAAGGGAGCGGGTACAGTTACCTCGTCAAGTTCTACTTTCCTCCCACTCACTTCTTTCGAGAGAAACTCCTTCTCAAGAAAGTTTCCGAATTTAGCAACAAAAGTCTTGCCTTCGGATCTGTGATAGAAGGTGTATCCAATAGTTTCCTTTGGATATCCTATGAAGACACATTTCTCCGATTTGGGTTCGAGCTTATCAGGTTGAAGCTTTTTCACATAAGCATCGCAACCCCAAACTTTAAGAAACGACAACTTTGGTTTCTTGCCAAACCACAGTTCATAAGGCGTCGTCTCAACGGATTTTGATGGTGCCCTATTTAACGTGAATGCGGCCGTCTCTAAAGCGTATCCCCAAAATGATAGCGGTAAATCAGTAAGAGACATAATAGATCGTACCATATCTAGTAAAGTACGATTACGACGTTCGGACACACCATTACGCTGTGGTGTTCCGGGTGGCGTGAGTTGCGAAACTATTCCACAATTTTTCAAATGTACACCAAACTCGTAACTCAAATATTCTCCTCCACGATCAGATCGTAGAAACTTTATTTTCTTGTTACGATGATTTTCAACTTCACTCTGAAATTCCTTGAACTTTTCAAATGTTTCAGACTTGTGTTTCATTAAGTAGATATACCCATATCTGCTTAAATCATCTGTGAAGGTGAGAAAATAACGATATCCGCCACGAGCCTCAACATTCATCGGACCACATACATCGGTATGTATGATTTCCAATAAATCTGTTGCTCTCTCCATAGTTCCGGAGAACGGTGTTTTGGTCATCTTGCCCATGAGGCACGGTTCGCAAGTACCAAGTGATTCATAATCAAGTGGTTCCAAAAGTCCATCAGTATGGAGTTTCTTCATGCGCTTTACACCGATATGACCTAAACGGCAGTGCCACAAATAAGTTGCACTATCATTATCAACTCTGCATCTTTTGGCTTCTACATTATGAATATGTGTATCACTACTATCGAGATTTAACAAGAATAGACCACTCTTCAAGGGTGCATGACCATAAAAGATATTACTCATATAAATAGAACAACCATTATTCTCCGATTTAAATGAATAACCGTCTCGCATTAAACAAGATCCAGATATAATGTTCATGCTCAACGCTGGCACCAAATAACAATTATTTATGTCTAATATTAATCCCGAAGGTAGATGTAGAGGTAGCGTGCCGACCGCGATCACATCGACTTTGGAACCGTTTCCCACGCGCATCGTCACCTCGTCCTTAGCTAATCTTCGCTTAATCCGTAGTCCCTGTTTCGAGTTGCAAATATTAGCAACAGAACCAGTATCAAATACCCAGGTGCTACTGCGAGCATTAGTAAGGTACACATCAATAACATGTATATCACATATACCTTTGTTCACCTTGCCATCCTTCTTATCCGCCAAATACTTGGGGCAGTTCCGCTTCCAGTGACCAGTCTGCTTGCAGTAGAAGCACTCAGTTTCAGGCTTAGGTCCAGACTTGGGTTTCTTCTCCTGAGTAGCAACTTGCTTGCCGTTCTTCTTGAAGTTCCCCTTCTTCTTCCCTTTGCCCTTTTTCTTGAAACTAGTGGTTTTGTTAACCATCAACACTTGATGCTCCTTCTTGATTTCTACCTCCGCGGCTTTCAGCATTGCGAAGAGCTCGGGAATAGTCTTGTCATCCCTTGCATATTATAGTTCATCACGAAGCTCTTGTAGCTTGGTGGCAGTGATTGGAGAATTCTGTCAATGACGCAATCATCTGGAAGATTAACTCTCATCTGAATCAAGTGATTGTTATACCCAGACATTTTGAGTATATGCTCACTGACAGAACTGTTCTCCTCCATTTTGCAGCTATAGAACTTATTGGAGACTTCATATCTCTCAATCCGGGCATTTGCTTGAAATATTAACTTCAACTCCTGGAACATCTCATATGCTCCATGACGTTCAAAACGTCGTTGAAGTCCCGATTCTAAGCCGTAAAGCATGGCACACTGAACTATCGAGTAGTCATCAGCTTTGCTCTGCCAGACGTTCATAACATCTGGTGTTGCTCCAGCAGCAGGCCTGGCACCCAGCGGTGCTTCCAGGACGTAATTCTTCTGTGCAGCAATGAGGATAATCCTCAAGTTACGGACCCAGTCCATGTAATTGCTACCATCATCTTTCAACTTTGCTTTCTCAAGGAACGCATTAAAATTCAACGGAACAACAGCACGAGCCATCTATCTACAATCAACATAAACAAGCAAGATACTATCAGGTACTAAGTTCATGATAAATTTAAGTTCAATTAATCATATTACTTAAGAACTCCCACTTAGATAGACATCCCTCTAATCCTCTAAGTGATCACGTGATCCAAATCAACTAAACCATGTCCGATCATCACGTGAGATGGAGTAGTTTCATCGGTGAACATCATTATGTTGATCATATCTACTATATGATTCACGCTCGACCTTTCGGTCTCCGTGTTCCGAGGCCATATCTGTATATGCTTGGCTCGTCAAGTATAACCTGAGTATTCCGCGTGTGCAACTGTTTTGCACCCGTTGTATTTGAACGTAGAGCCTATCACACCCGATCATCACGTGGTGTCTCAGCACGAAGAACTTTCGCAACGGTGCATACTCAGGGAGAACACTTCTTGATAATTTAGTGAGAGATCATCTTATAATGCTACCGTCAATCAAAGCAAGATAAGATGCATAAAAGATAAACATCACATGCAATCAATATAAGTGATATGATATGGCCATCATCATGTTGTGCTTGTGATCTCCATCTCCGAAGCACCGTCATGATCACCATCGTCACCGGCGCGACACCTTGATCTCCATCGTAGCATCGTTGTCGTCTCGCCAATCTTATGCAACCACGACTATCACTACCGCTTAGCAATAAAGTAAAGCATTACATCGCGATTGCATTGCATACAATAAAGCGACAACCATATGGCTCCTGCCAGTTGCCGATAACTTGGTTACAAAACATGATCATCTCATACAATAAAATCAGCATCATGTCTTGACCATATCACATCACAACATGCCCTGCAAAAACAAGTTAGACATCCTCTACTTTGTTGTTGCAAGTTTTACGTGGCTGCTACGGGCTTAAGCAAGAACTCATCTCACCTACGCATCAAAACCACAACGATAGTTTGTCAAATAGACTCCGTTTTAACCTTCTCAAGGACCGGGCGTAGCCACACTCGGTTCAACTAAAGTTGGAGAGACAGTCGCCCGCAAGCCATCTATGTGCAAAGCACGTCGAGGGAACCGGTCTCGCGTAAGCGTACGCGTAAGGTTGGTCCGGGTTGTCTCGTCCAACAATACCGCCGAAGCAAAGTATGACATGCTGGTAGGCAGTATGACTTGTATCGCCCAAAACTCACTTGTGTTCTACTCGTGCAAATAACATCAAACCATAAAACCTAGGCTCGGATGCCACTGTTGGGGAATGTAGTAATTTCAAAAAAAATCCTACGCACACGCAAGATCATGGTGATGCATAGCAATGAGGGGGAGAGTCTGATCTACGTACCCTTGTAGATCGCAACGGAAGCGTTGACACAACGTAGAGTAAGTAGTCGTACGTCTTCTTCCCGATCCGACCGATCCAAGCACCGTTACTCCGGCACCTCTGAGTTCTTAGCACACGTTCAGCTCGATGACGATCCTCGGGCTCCGATCCAGCAAAGCGTCGAGGAAGAGTTCCGTCAGCACGACGGCGTGGTGACGATCTTGATGTACTACCGTCGTAGGGCTTCGCCTAAGCACTACAACGATATGATCGAGGTGGAATTTGGTGGCAGGGGGCACCGCACACGGCTAAGGAACGATCTCAAGGATCAACTTGTGTGTCTAGAGGTGCCCCCTGCCCCCGTATATAAAGGTTGAGAGGGGGATGGCTGGCCGGCCAAGCTAGGGAAGCGCAGGAGTAGTCCTACTCCTACCGGGAGTAGGACTCCCCCCCCCCAATCCTATTCCTAATAGGACTCCCAAGTGGAAAGAAAGGGAGAGAGGTGGCCGGCCACCTCTCCTAGTCCTAATAGGACTAGGGGAGAGGGGTGGCGCGCAGCCCACCTTGGGCTGCCCCTTTCACCTTTCCACTTAGGCCCAATAAGGCCCATTTGGTTCCCGGGGGGTTCCGGTAACCTCCCGGTACTCCGGTAAAATTCCCGATTTCACCCGGAACACTTCCGATGTCCAAACATAGGCTTCCAATATATCAATCTTTATGTCTCGACCATTTCGAGACTCCTCGTCATGTCCGTGCTCACATCCGGGACTCCGAACAACCTTTGGTACATCAAAATGCATAAACTCATAATAACTGTCATCGTAACGTTAAGCGTGCGGACCCTACGGTTCGAGAACAATGTAGACATGACCGAGACACGTCTCCGGTCAATAACCAATAGCGGGACCTGGATGCCCATATTGGCTCCTACATATTCTACGAAGATCTTTATCGGTCAGACCGCATAACAACATACGTTGTTCCCTTTGTCATCGGTATGTTACTTGCCCGAGATTCGATCGTCGGTATCCAATACCTAGTTCAATCTCGTTACCAGCAAGTCTCTTTACTCGTTCCGTAATACATCATCCCGCAACTAACTCATTAGTTGCAATGCTTGAAAGGCTTGTATAATGTGTATTACCGAGAGGGCCCAGAGATACCTCTCCGACAATCGGAGTGACAAATTCTAATCTCGAAATACGCCAACCCAACATCTACCATTGGAGACACCTGTAGTACTCCTTTATAATCACCCAGTTACGTTGTGACGTTTGGTAGCACCCAAAGTGTTCCTCCGGCAAACGGGAGTTGCATAATCTCATAGTCATAGGAACATATATAAGTCATGAAGAAAGCAATAGCAACATACTAAACGATCGTGTGCTAAGCTAATGAAATGGGTCATGTCAATCAGATCATTCAACTAATGATGTGACCTCGTTAATCAAATAACAGCACATTGTTCATGGTTAGGAAACTTAACCATCTTTGATTAACGAGCTAGTCTAGTAGAGGCATACTAGTGACACTCTGTTTGTCTATGTATTCACACATGTATTATGTTTCCGGTTAATACAATTCTAGCATGAATAATAAACATTTATCATGATATAAGGAAATAAATAATAACTTTATTATTGCCTCTAGGGCATATTTCCTTCAACAATTGCTGAACGTCTTTGGACCATTAGTGAGGAACTGGTTCAGAGTAGCAAAATGGTTCTGATTGTTGCCTTGATTCCCTTGACTGCCTTGATTCCGCTCTTGGAGGATTTGCATGATCAACTGTGTATTTGCATTAGTTGCGGCCATCATAGCTTGCCATGCTTACGGAGGAGGCGGAGGTGGTGGCGGATCAGGGTTCGGAGTCGTGCGCGTTGGAGGAGCCATCCTGAAGAGGTTGACCACCATTAGCACACAAATAGACAAATATTGAAGCTGAATCCAACGGAATGAAAATTGCAACATAAAGTCTTCACATCCGAACAAAATGAACGAATGCACTTCTCTTGAAGTGGTCACATATTCCTAAATTGCGAAGCCACGAAGAATCAGGTAGAAGAGGTACATCAACGAGGGATGGAATCAACATATGACGTCGAAGCAGAACGAATACCACAACTCAAAATAAAACCAAGGGTTGGCTTGCGGGATAAGCCGGAACAAACATATGATAGAAATTTCGTCCGAAGTTTTCGTCATGGGACCTACACGGGCTCGATCGTATAGCACCATCATGTACAAGGCAGTGCACATGACATACGAAGCGTCCCCGAGTCAGCATAGCCAAGGACTCTTTAAGACACAACGAGACCACTGTAAAATCGACCGTGGATACGCGAACCACTAGACGTCGAACCCCAATTCCATATCATACATCTGTTGGAAAGATATCCTAAGAGCTACTTGAATTCCCACCTATGAAACTCCCGAAACTTTCCAGTTATGCAATCAGGTGTTGGGGATACAGGGGAAGCATAATATCTCACCCAAGCTAGCAAATCCTACATCTAGCTGTATCCATCCTTCAACACATAACCAAGAAACCTTCGGAAACCATCTACCTCAACCTTCAAAAAGCATCCGTTATACAAGTTATGGCGATACTCCCGAACTCCCGCCCCAGTACTGGGTGGCGTCGAGGTTATCTCACCAACGAACTGCATAAAGGAGATTTTCGATGTCGTGCACATATCTCAAGTATACCAGAATTGCAACGATAAAATTATGATGACAACACCTTAGAGCTCAACTCCCCGGGACACTTCCACTAAACCCCTGACAGGAGGCACCAAGACAGTGTTCTCACATAAGCCATCGGAAAAAATCCAAGATACTCGCATGATCCTAAAAAAAATTAGTGAAATTTGAAAAGAGATGAGTCAAAACTCTACGTCAGGATGCCTTACCAGAGCGATGAGGAGACTGGGAAGTAAAAAGAATTCCTAAGCTCTCCGATATATAATTCCTAAGGACTCAAAACATTTTTCTAGACACAACTCGGCTGCTAAAAACGATCAAGCAATGGGGGCTCCTAAGGTCGGGGAAGGCTCTGATACCAACTTGTAACGCCCTCGATGCGGCTATATCTCCCACGTGTCGAGGCACGACTTAGAGGCATAGCCGCATTGAAAGCAATGTCGCAAGTCGGGAAATCATCACACATCCCATGTACATAAATAATATAAAGGGGAAGGACATAGTTGGCTTACACTCGCCACGTCACATCAAAGTACATAAATAACATCCATCATACAAATCACTCATGGCCCGACTACGGCGCCAAAATAGAAAAGACCCCCAACATGCGACAAGGCCCGGAATCTAACCCCGAATAGGCACCACTACTGATCATCAGGAAAAGACACATAGTAACACTGAGAGTTCTCGTCGTACTCCCACTTGAGCTCGAGCGCGCCATCTGGAGCTGTATCATCTGTCCCTGCATCTGGTGTAATAGTAATCTGTGAGCCATAGGGACTCAGAAATCTCGCACCCTCGCGATCAAGACTATTTAAGCTTAATAGGTAGGAAAGGGGGTAATGTATAAGTGGAGCTGCAGCAAGCGACTAGCATATATGGTGGCTAACTTATTCGCAAAGGAGAGCGAGAAGAGGAGGCAAAGCACGAGCGAGAAACTAGAGAGCGACCTGCGCAAACATAACTCCAACGCCGTGTCCACTTCCCGGACTCCGCCGAGAAGAGGCCATCACGGCAACACACTCAGTTGATTCATTTTAATTAATTAAGGTTCAAGTTATCTACAACCGGACGTTAACAAATTCCCATCTGCCCATAACCGCGGGCACGGCTTTCGAAAGATCAATCCCTGCAGGGGGGTCCCAACTTAGCCCATAACAAGCTCTCATGGTCAACGAAATAATAGACCTCCACCCAAGACACACCGATCAGACTCGGTATCTCGGTACAACAAGATGATTCGACAGGTTAAAACAAGTCCAGCAACACCGCCCGAATGTGCCGACAAATCCCGATAGGAGCTGCACATATCTCATTCTCAGGGCACACTCAGATGAGACATCCTACGAGTAAAACCAACCCTCAAGTTGCCCCGAGGTGGCCCCGCAGTCTACTCGGTCGGACCAACACTCAGAGGAGCACTGGCCCGTGGGGGGCTAAAATAAAGATGACCCTCGGGCTCCGGAAACCCAAGGGAAAAAGAGGCTAGGTGGCAAATGGTAAAACCAATGTTGGGCATTGCTGGAAAAGCTTTAATCAAGGCGAACTATCAAGGGGTTCCCATTTAGCCCAACCGCGTAAGGGACGCAACAATCCGGGAACATAACACCGATATGACGGAAACTAGGGCGGCAAGAGTGGAACAAAACACTAGGCGAGAGGCCGAGCCTTCCACCCTTTACCAAGTATATAGATGAATTAAGATAACATAGCAATATAATGATATCCCAACAAGTAAATAAATGTTTCAACAAGGAACGGCTCCGATCTTCATCTGCAACTAGCAACGCTATAAGAAGGGGCTGAGCAAAGCGGTAACATAGCCAATCAACGGTTTGCTAGGACAAAGGTGGGTTAGAGGCTCCATCATGGCAATTGGGAGGCTGACAAGCAAGTGGTAGGTATCGTAGCATTGGCAAAGCAAAAGAGCGAGCAATCTAGCATAGCAAAGATAGTAGTGATTTTGAGGGTATGATCATCTTGCCTGCACAGTTGTCAGAGTTGACTGGATCCTCAAAAGCAAACTCAACGGGCTCCTCATTAGCGAAGTCGTCTCCCGGCTTTATCCAACAACACAAACCAGCAACAAGGATACAATCAACCACGTGCAAGGGCAACCAATAATATGCAAAGATGGTATGCTATGCGGGATGCGATGCGGGATGCAAAATGCAAGACGTGACAGGAAATGCATGAACCTGGCCTCAATTTGGATAACCAAGTGTGCCACTGGATAGAGGGGAAGAAATCCCCTGAAAACGATATAAAGATCATAGGAATCGGAGCTACGGTTTGGAAATGGCAAGCGTTTTACGAAATGAACCGATCTGCGATTTACAGCAAGTAGGCTCCTAAATGCAACGAAATGAACATGCTACAGCCACCAAACATGAAAACAAAATGCATGGCAGGGATGTACACAAGATGCTTAACAAATCACTAAGACTGAGCCATAGGCAAATTCATCCATTAAGGGGTTCAAACAAGCATGGCAAAACTGAATAAGAAAAACAGATTTCAGACTTGGTGAAATTAACACTAGTCTGAAATTTCAGACCACGATGTCCTCTTCGGAGCAGCAAAACAACATGAAACATAAACTGAACATGGCAAGTAAGAGCATGGCATGGAGCTACTCAACAAGCTTATCAAAAAACCCAAAGTGACCTGGGGCCAAAAGGGTTCACAAAATACTCTAACAAGCACACGAACATAGATGAAACACAATCAGTTTTCAGACTTAGTGAAAACTGAGACATGCTGAAATTATAACTCACGGAGGCATGTAAACGAGCTCGATGCACTCACTACGGTGCAAGTCATGGCAAGGCAAGCATATATCCATAAAGAAGGCACAAAATTCTAGCTAGACATGGCAAGAACAAAGGCATAGCATGCATGGATCACTAGCAATAGCACCGGCAAAATCGCAAAAGAGTCCACGATCTGCCCAAATTAACAACGATGCAAAAGATGAGCTCGATTGACTCAACCTAGGGTGCTCCAACATAACAAGTAAAGACATGGATGGATAGAGCACAACAAGAATAACAAATCACTCTTACTGATCATCCTCAAAAGAGGCACGGATCACTAGGAAACAGGCCGGACATATGGCATCATGAACTAAAACATCCCAGACTTAGTGAAATTCACTAAGTCCCTGAAATCAACAATCTCAGGTACCCCTCTTTGCAAGCTTGCACAAGACACCACACACATCCTAAAAATGCACGGGATGCACCTCTGGAAAGAAGACAAAATGCTTAACAATTCATCCCAAAGGTTCACAGGCATATCATGCACACAATAATCATGGCAAAAATGACAAAAGTCAATGATGAGCTAACGGGTCTGCAATTTAACTCACGATGCCTCCTTCTAACAGCATTTTGGGCATCCAGATGAACTCAAATGCAAATGATGCAATGGAATGGAATGATGTACTCGTCGAGACGAAGATTTTGATATATCATATGTCCAAAACGGAGCTACGGATGCGGAGATATGGCAGGTCAAAGATGCATAAAAAATTAGGGTTAGAGGGGGAAAGTCAACCGAGATCCGGATCTCAGATCCGAGGAGGTACTGTAGCAACACTGTTCACTGCCACGAAAAACGACGATGGCCGGCCGGAGCTCGTCGGAGGAGAGGCCGGCCGGTGAGGGGGCGGCGGATCCGGCGACAAGGGGCGGCGGCGGAGCGGCGTGGGGCGGCGCTCGGGGCCGGGAGGAGGCACGGCGAGCTTGGGGGCGAGGCGGCGGCGAGCTCCCGGCGGCTTGGCGGCGATGGCGCGGTGGTGGCGCGGGCTGCCGGAGCCGTGGAAGACGGGCGGCGGGAGGAGGCTCCGGGCAGCGGGGCGAAGTGGGCCGGGAGGGCCCCTCGCGGGCCCGGCTGGCCGCGGAGGACGGCGGCGGCGAAGTGGGCGCGCCTGCCCATGTGGCAGCGCGTGATTGGCCCGGGCGGATCGGGCGGACAATGTCCAGCCCGGGGGACTTCGTTCGGCGGCGGCGGATGGGGATGAATCTAGGTTTTCGGAGGGAGGAGAGATCCGAATTTGGAGGGGGCTATATATAGGCATAAGTGGAGCTAGGGGAGTCCAAATGAGGTGCGGTTTTCGGTCACGCGATCGTGATCGAACGGTCTAGGACATGGAGCAGAGTTTGGTGGGTTTTGGGCCAAATTGGAGGGGTGTTGGGCTGCAACACACACGAGGCCTTTTCGGTCCCTCGATTAACCGTTGGAGTATCAAACGAAGTCCAAATGGTACGAAACTTGACAGGCGGTCTACCGGTAGTAAACCAAGGCCGCATGGCAAGTCTCGGTCCAATCCGGAAATGTTTAATCCCCACACATGAAAGAAAGCTAGAAATAGCCACCGGAGGAGAACGAAGCGCCGGAATGCAAAATGTACAACGGGGAAAATGCTCGAATGCATGAGATGAACATGTATGCAAATGCAATGCACGTGATGACATGATATGAGATGCACGAAAACGAAAACAACACACGGAGACAAAGACCCGAACCCGAGAAATAAATATAACTTAATGCCGAAAACGGCAAGAGTTGGAGTACAAATTGGGAAAGCCATATCTGGGGCGTTACAAAAACCCTCCGGTTTATATAGACACCGGATAGGGTTAGGGTTACATGGAGTCGGTTACAATGGTAGGAGATCTAAATATCCGCATCGCCAAGCTTGCCTTCCACGCCAAGGAAAGTCCCTTCCGGACACGGGACGGAGTCTTCAATCTTGTATCTTCATAGTCCAGGAGTCTGGCTGAAGGTATAGTTCGGCCATCCGGACACCCCCTAATCCAGGACTCCCTCACCGGGTTACAGTCGGATCCGCTTCCCGGCCTCCCTACCATTGGATCATCATGTTTCATTTGTTTCTGAAAATTGATGTATCGGCTTTAGGTCATTTTTTGGCTACCTAAAACAGTGTCTCTCCACACCTAAAACTGTTTTTTGGCATCCAAATTTTAGGCTAGATGTTGGACATGCTATAAGAGCATCTCCGGTCGCGCCCCCAATAGGCCCCCCAAGCCCCTTTTTGTCGCCGGCGTCGAAAATTCGGCCCAGCCGCACCCTCAGAAGCGCAATTTTCGCCGGCTCGGGCCGATTTTGGCGCTGGCGGACCCAGGCCGAACCTGGCGCGCTGGGGCCGCCTGGGGGCGCCAAGGAAACAAATTTTGGCGCCAACGGGAATGGGCTCGCCGAGTCAGCGAGTCGTCGCCTTCGTCGTCCTCATCGCCTCGGTTCCCGCGATAATCAATGCCAAGGCTGCCGTGCTGCCGCGCCGGTAAGCCTTCCATTGATGCCTCATGGGCGGCGCAGTGAAGCCGCTGGGGACGCGCGTCCCGCCCGCTCCTGCCACGCTGTACCTGGCGGCCAGCCTCTCACCGCCCATCCTCGGCTATAAAAGCTGAGGTCCCCGCCGGCGAACGCCACAACTCGCCACCGACGCCCCTCTCGCCACAACTCGCCACTGACACCCCTCTCGCCCCCTTTCGTCACCGAAGCCCCTCTCCCCCGCTCTTCCCCGCCGATGGCCAATGATCGAGAATTACCCAGGCGACGCCGCGGCGGCGAACGGCTTCAGCCGACGCCATCTGCGCAAGGACGAGGCATGCCTCCTCTACGAGGCTGACTACCCGACGCCCCCGGACATGCAGGTGCCGGGCTCGTGGAGGCTAAGCATCGGCGGTGTCCCGGTGCCCCCGATGTAGAATGGCGTGCCGAAATAGCGCGCATCTGTACGTCATTGTCAGGGGAGAACCGGAATGAGCCGAGGTACGCCGCCGACAGCCACACGCTCTGGACGATGTACTTCGACCGCCGCCACGCCGACCAGGTCGCCTCCACAAACGGCGTCCTGCCCTGCGGCCGCCTCAACTCCGACGGGCGGCGCGAATGGTGGGGCATGCCCGGCCACACCCTCGAAGCCGTCCTCGACCACATCGAGGCCGGCAACACGCCGCGCCTCGAGTACCCGGCGCCCCCGTCCTTCTCTCGCCGCCGCGGTAGTTCCTGAACGCCGCGGCGAATGGAGATGACGACCTCCTCATCGTCGAGCTCTAGCTCTTTGTCCTCCGGTTCGCCGGTGCTCCGCCCCGTCAAGCCAGAGACGCCGCTTGGGTGCCGAACCCGCAGCGGCGCCCTCGTCATCAACGAGGGCGATCGCCCCTCCCCTCGTTCCTACCGCCTCGTTCGGCCGAAGACCGAGCTGGGGTTGCTCCCCGTGAAGAAGGAGCACGAGGACATGGCCGCCGCAGACGAGATCGCCCTCAACTGGGCGAAGGCGGACTACGTCCCCGAGTAGGTGGTGCGCCAGCGCCTGGCCTATGAGGAGATCAATGCTCGGCGCCGCGGACGCGAGGAGGGCGGCGTCCTCGTCCTCGACAACGACGACGAGGGCGCGCCCGGGCCGTCCAACTCCCCGCACGTCGACGACCCTGGTCACGGGTGCAGCAGGGACGGCAGCGGCGGCGACGACTACACCCGGTTCTACAGGCTTCTCGGCATGTAGAAAGCGGGCAGCGGCAGCGGCGTAGTTGTGCTAGGCGTAGTTGTCGTTTCTATGTAGTTTTAAATCATGTTTTTTGTTTTTTTTACAAATTTAAATGAAATCGTCGAGTTTGGGCGAATTTTGTGTCGTTCTTCGCCGACTTAGGGACGATCTGGGGACGGCGGCTGGGAACACATATGCCCCTACGCCGAAATTAACTTTCGGTTCGGCCTCAGGCGGCACTTTTTTGGCGTCCAGGGGTCGAACAGCTGCAGATGCTCTAAGATTTGAACTGCATACATTCCCATAAGGTTGTACCTGCGGTCACGCAATATGAGATATGCGGATATGCCTATATGGGCAAATTTGATAATTTGCCACCCCTTACCTCCCTCTTTCATAATTTGCCCCCACCCCCCTCCCCCTAGAATGACAGGTGGGGCCCGGACCCGCCCGTCATTGAGATAATGGGTGGCAAATTGTGAAAGGGAAAGTAAAGGATGACAAATTATCAAATCGCCCGCCCATATGCCGTCCATGATCAGCCATCGGTTCAAAGCCTACAGTGTGCAGCTACATGCAACACATTGCCGAACCCTGCTGCAACGGTACCACGTCACAGGCCAGAGGCGCTGCCCACGGCCGGCAGCGACAGTCCGGGATTCGATCCCCTCGCTAGTCTTGGGTGGAGTGCAGGGAGAGCATCCGGAGCTGCAACGATCAGAAACATGGGCTTCACGTGCAAAGGCAGCGGCCCTGACGGTGACATCGCGTTTGAGGCATCGAACTCACTCGGAGCTCACTGAAGGGGACGAGGGCACGCTTTACGGTGCCGCCGATGTGTGCGGCAGACTCCGACGCGTCTCTTCCCGCCTCACGATCTCTGGGGGATGCATTCGTGGACCGTGGAACAGAGGTGCGTCGAATGGGATGGAGAGTTGTGGGCTCGCATGCCACGTGAAAGCTAGGGTGGGATCACACACGTCGTTGCCGCCATCTTTCTTTGTCCACGATGAAAAATGTCAGTGCTGTGCTGCTGCCTTTGTTTTCCGAATATGTCGACGGTTCTATTGCTGTCTAGTCTAGCTGATTTCTGTATGACGTTGGAATAATAACCATAAAAAGGACTTTGCCATTGGTGCATATTAGGAGCAACGCGCCACAGCCCACAGGTACCTGATATGGACGCGAGGGCGAGGCGACACTTTTCCCTCATATGTGCCATGATCGACGCCTTCATCGGGCTACTAAAGGACACGGAATTAAGTAGTAGAGCTTTTAAAGGATGCACTACCCACGTGAACCATCGACGTGTTGCCACGCGATCCGTGCACCGGCCGCGTTCACCATGTGCCCTTGAATCGGACCGGTCGAACGCTCGTATCAACCTCGGATAGTGCCTTCGGAATCTTGAATTGTCCAACTTCTTTCCTGTCAACGTATCGGCCGCGTTGTGTGGAGGGGGAGACGACCACGACATGTGTTTGAAGCTCTTGTGGTGGACCAGCCCACGTCCACGACGCGCGACCGTCTCCGGCTGGCCTGCCCTCTACGAGTACGTGCTATGCTTGGACGATCTTCTCGTAATTGGACCGTCCAACTAGTAGTACGTAGACAACTAGAGGAGCACAGAAGGGAGTGAGGCTCCATGGATGCACACCCATGCACAAGACGAAGTTACGTTAGACTAGACGAACTAGGAGAGTGCTCTAGCAGATCCTGAAAAAGTGGTTAAACCTGTAAATTTACAGTTTTGATCCAAAAAGACGCACCTACATACCCTATACTTATAAATATTTTCCACCCCCGGATATTATCACCTACATACCCTATACTTGCAATACTGGAGTCGATTTTTAAGGTGAACGGGAACGAGTCAGCACCCCCCTTGGTGCTGGCACTAGCGACTCCCAAGCTCGATTCCACGACGAGTAGACTCGATTCCGGCGTTAATCTTTGATTCCTGACAAGAAAGTCTGTTACTCACCGATTTCTCGCGAAATTGTGGCCTATTCGAGTACCTGCATGGAAGCGCCTCCATGGCCAAGCCCCCCATGGGAGCACCTCCACCAGAGGAGGCGGGTCGATGCGGGGCAGGCCAGCTCTAGGAGAGCCGGGCGAGGGTGGCCATGCTCGCAGCCCATGGAAGCACCTCCACGGGAGGGGGCGGGTCGAGGCGGGGGAGGCCAACGTTAGGAACGCCCGAGCCGGATGGGGGGCGTGATGGGAGCAGGAGCGCTTCTTTAGTGGCGCTCAATTCGTACGCAAAATATAGACTCGTTGAGGAAGATGAAGAAAAGAAAAAGGACAGTTTTACAGTGTGAATTTACGATATCCATTTTGCATGGACATTTGTGATACCTAAAATCGTTTTCGGGGTACTGAAAACACGTTTTTCAGTTTCAGTTTATCTGATATCTACTAGAGATGCTCTAATCCCCGCAACTTGATTTCTTATTCTCCTCCCCTATATATGTAATTTTTTTATTTTTTTTTCATTTGCAAAATGGTGACACACAAGGTCGATGAATGCCCAGTAAGGAAGAAACCTAGGAACAGTGCCAAATATATTGGAAGTGCAGCATCTGGTCTGGGGTTCTTCAAAGTGGATGTTCCTGATGTAAATGAGCAACATGTGGGGAATAGGAGGAATGTGGGCATTGTTTATGTGGAATCTGGACAGGTCACAAAAGAGGAGCTGGCTCACAACTTTTCTGCAATCTACAAGACCAATTGGCCATGGCACATTAGATTACTTGACAACTGGACCTTTCTAGTTAAGTTTCCACCACACATCCCTGTTGCTGCAGTGGCTGGATACCCCAACTTTGGGCTGCCTGAAATTGAAGGTGTATCAGTCAATGTAGAAGAGTGGAAAGGGGAGATGGAATTCCATGCAGAACTGCAAATGGTGTGGCTACAACTGAGGGGAGTTGCACCTAGCTGGGCTGAATGGTCAGTACTAGAGCAGTTTGCCTCAGTCCTAGGAGAATTGGTAGATGTTGACTGGCAGGGAAACTTCAAATCCTTCTTCGAAGTGGTGAGAATCAAGATCAGATGCAAGGACTTTACCAAAATCCCTTCTGAAAAAACTTTTGGGATTGGAGATAAACTATACAGGATCAAGATTGTAGTAGAGCCGCCAGTAGAAGATGGGGAAGATGAGGACTTGCTGGATGAAGACAACAACACCAACAAAACACATGAAGTTCAAGACACAACCAACAGTGGGAGTGGAGCTGGAGGCTCTAACTCAGCCCCCAAAACTCCCTCCAACTCAAATAGAGGAAGTAGTACTGGCTCTAAAGATCCACAACAAGTCAGGCAGAATGTTTTGCAATACCTGCACCAGCTGCAAGACCCTATCTCTTTGGGCGAGAGCTTCAAACTGCTGCAAGACTTGGAAGGTGAGGAATATGAGGAGGAAGAGAATAACATTATGCTTGATGATCAGGTCAACATCATGCAAGAAGAAAATGAACAAGATGAAGTGGTCTTCAGCCCAAGCCTCCCAGAGGGGCCACATTTGGCTCCTCCCCATGTATGGGGTCCTGTCCAGGCACAAAGAAAGAGCACAAGGGTGGATGTTGGGGGCAGGACCATGCTGGAGATTGCCATGGAGTCTAAGAAAGTGCAAAACTTGGAAGAGCCTAGAGGAAACTTTAAAGGTACTATCAAAACCAACCCTTTGATAACTTTAATGACCCTATGTTCATCTCGGTAGCAAAAAAAATAGGTGTAGATATTGTTGAGCCAAAAGCTTCTTATGCTAGCATAGTCGCCAAGCACCATGCTCCCAAAGAGCCTGAAGGGCTTAAACTTGGGGGGGAATGGGAAGACTAACAGTACTAATAAGAAGAATGAGGAAACTGTAAATCATGACATGGACAGGCCTGGGGGTCAAAATGTCCAGATAATATAAATGAGTCTCCTAGTACACCTGTGGGGCTAAAAGGAGTCTTCTCTAGTTTAATAGATCAGAGTGAGATCTGGTCTAAAATTTCTAAACATGGGCGGGGCAAGCACCCTAAGAAAGCCCTTTTCATATGAATTGTCTCTTCTGGAATGTTAGAGGGATCACTACACATGGAAAAAAACCATGTATAGTTGACAACCTCAATAAAACTAATGCCAGCATAGTAGCTTTCCAGGAAACTAAGAAAGAAGAGTTATCTACATCTTTCTTGAAATCCATTAGTGGCAACAAAAACTTCCAATGGCACCACCTCCCTGCAGTGGGAACATCAGGAGGTGTCTTAGTTGGAGTAGATGTGGATATCTTTGATATCCTACAATGGAGCCACCTCAATTTTTCAGTTTCTTGTGATCTTAAAGTTAAAACTAGTGGTGTTTGCTTTAGAGTGGTAGCTGTGTACGGTTCCCCATATGATGAAGGAAAAGATGACTTCATCTCAGAACTGCATAACTTGTTTGTACATGAGCATCTTCCTACTCTAATAGGGGGAGATTTTAACTTGGTTAGATACCAATAGGATAAGAATAATGGTAATATTAATCATCATTGGGCTGACAAGTTCAATGCATGGATAGAGATCTGGAGTCTGTTAGAGATTAGGATGTCAGGCAGGAAGTTCACCTGGGCTAATAACCAGGGTGATCCTGTCGTGTCTACTATTGACAGGATTTTTTGCACTACTGAGCTGGATGCTCTGTTTCCCTTGAGTTCTTCTCAAGCCCTTCCCAGAACAGGCAGTGATCACACTCCCCTGCTTCGGGATTCAGGCATGGGGGTCTCCCCTAGAACATCCAGCTATAAGTTTGAGAAATGGTGGCTACTACACCAAGATTTCAAAGAACTAGTTGCAAAAAACTGGGCTGCTCCAGTTAAGATGACTAAACCTATAGATGTGTGGCAGGAAAAAGTAAGAAGATTTAGAAAATTCACTAGAGGCTGGAGTAGAAATTTAGAAGCTAATATTAGGAAAAAGAAGAATGAGCTCACTACAGATTTTGATATGCTAGATATCAAGTCTGAAACTACACATCTGTCTGATGTAGATAATGATAGAATGCAGAACATCCTTAAAGAACTTCAGGCCATCTGGCTGAAGGAAGAAACTAAAGCCAGGCAGAGATCTAGAGATAGAGAAATCCTGGAGGGAGATAGGAATACCAAATACTTTAATTCTATAGCCAATCAAAGAAGGAGGAAGACCCTGATACATGCTTTAGAAGGGCCAAATGGCACCACATCTGACATCAACGAGATGCTAAAAATAGCTTCTGATTTCTATAAGGATCTTTTTTAGAAAGAAGATAGATTTGGATTCTCTTTAAATCAAAATTTCTTCTCCATAGAGGAGAAAATCTTAGATGAGAAAAATGAAGCTCTTCAAGCTCCATTTACTGAGGAAGAAGTGAGGGAGGCCATTTTTGGTTCCTACTCTGATGGAGCCCCTGGGCCAGATGGCCTCTCTTTCCTATTCCTCCAGGAATTTTGGGAGGTCATCAAAAAAGATGTAATGGCAATGTTTAAGGATTTTCATGCTGGTGATTTAGACATCTACAGGCTCAATTTTGCCATGATAACTCTTATCCCGAAAGAGGAAGATGCCACTAGTATGAAAAAGTTTAGGCCAATTAGCTTGTTAAACTGCATCTTTAAGGTTTTCACCAAGGTGCTAACCAATAGGCTTGCTGTCATTATGAATTTCCTAACCTCCAATAATCAATCAGCCTTCATAAAAGGGAGGTTCATCCTAGAGAGTGTTGTAACTGCCCATGAGGTCTTGCACTCTACTTACCACTCTGACAACCCAGGCTTGGTGCTCAAACTAGATTATGAGAAGGCTTTTGATAAAGTCAACTTGGACTTTCTGATGGACATCCTGCATTTAAGGAATTTTGGCCCTGTTTGGATTAATTGGATCCATCAAATCACTCATATGGGGTCAGTGGGTGTCAAGGTAAATGGAGTAGAGAGTAGCTTCTTTATAACAAACAAAGGACTAAGGCAAGGGGATCCTGCTTCTCCCTTACTTTTTAACCTTGTCGTAGATGTATTAACTAGAATGCTTGCTAAAGCATCCTCACATAGCTTGATTAGAGGGCTGGGCTCTGACCTCATCCCAGGAGGGGTCATCTGCTTGCAGTATGCAGATGACACTATCCTGTTCATGGATAAGGATAAAAACAAAGCAGCCAACCTAAAAAAATCCTAACTTGTTTTGAAAATGTCTCAGGTATGAGAATTAATTATTCTAAAAGTGAGCTAATCCCCCTAGGAGTAGATGAGGGGGAGGTAGCAACCTTTGCGGATATCTTTGGGTGTACTGTAGGTACTTTTCCCATTAAATACCTAGGGATTCCATTACACTATGATAAGTTGAGAAGGGAGGACATCCAGCCACTTATAGACAAAATTCTGAAAAGAATGGCTGGGTGGAGAGGGAAATTACTTTCCTACTCAGCTAGGCTTACACTGATCAAAGCCTGCTTAGCAAATATTCCAATATACCTATTATCCTTCTTTAAATTCCCAAAATGGGCCTTAGACTTAATTAATAGCCAGATGGCACACTGTTTGTGGAGTGATTTTGAGGGGAATAGGAAGCTTCACTTAGCTAACTGGCACTTAGTTTGCATGAAAAAAGAGCATGGAGGCTTAGGAGTGCCAAATATTAAGGATGTAAATCTCTGTTTGCTTGGGAGCTGGGTCAAGAGATATTCTCAAGATGATGGGAAAATCTGGAAGACCATTGTAGATAATAAGTATGTTAGAAATGCCCCTAATATCTTTGCTAGCAGACCACAATCAGCCTCAACTTTTTGGCGGGGTGTGATGTGGGCTGCAAAAGCACTGAAATTTGGGTATAGATGGAAAATTGGGAGTGGGACAAAAATCAGATTTTGGGAGGACATCTGGTTTGGGACCTCACCCCTCTCTGTGCAGTTCTGGCACTTGTACTCTATCTGTCACCAGCAATGTATGACAGTATCTGAGGTTTGGGATGGGAAGAATATCAAGTTAACTTTTAGGAAAGTCTTTACCACTGCCATGATGGAGGATTGGTACTGTCTTGAACAGATCATAAGGCAAACTCCCCTTTCTGAGGAGGAAGATGCTATGATTTGGCAGTATGAATCGAAAGGGATTTACACCTCTAGCTCTCTCTATGCTATTATCAATTTTAGGGGTGTGACGCCTGTTTATATCCCCTCCATATGGTCCCTAGTAATTCCACCCAGAGTGCAGGTATTCCTGTGGCTACTAGCACACAACAAGTTGATGACCAAAAATAACCTGCTCAAAAGGGGGATTGAAAAACCCCCAGAATGTGTTTTCTATCTGGAGCATGAAACAGTCGATCGTTTGTTTTTTGATTGTGTAGTTGCCAAGAAAATCTGGAGTGATATTTCAGAATTCTTCTCCATTAACCTAGGTGAAAATTATCTATCCATTGCCAGGTTTTGGCCGACTAACAAAAAGCACACAACTATGAATGCTTTTGTGGCTTGTGTCTTGTGGAGCATATGGAAAATTAGAAATAATCATGTGTTTAACAATGCTGTGTGGTCTGACCTGAAACAGATATGGTGGCTAATTTGGAGAACTCTCAAAACGTGGATGATCCTGTACAAAGGGGAGGCGCTGGAGAAGCTTCAGCAGATCTCACTTTGGGTGTCCAGCATTCTTGCAGCCCCTTTTCAGCTGACAGCGGGGTGAATGATGGTGAAATGGACACTGAAGGTGTCTCTCAAACCTCTAAGCTCGCTAACCTGTCACTGAAAACGGGCGAGGATCCTTGGAAGCTTAACACTACCCGGGCGCTGGATCTTCCGCTGAAGAAACAAGTTCAAGTTACATCAAGTCCAGTCACGCCTCTGGAGATGCCTGGCTCGCCGACCCAGCCGCTCAAGAAGATGAAAGGTGATGTCGCAGAGCAGATCAAGATGGCGAGGCTGATGCTGATTGCTCGTGACAAGGCGATCTGGCCAGGTTGCGCTGCTCATGGGGAGGAACCAGAGTTGATGCCAAGGAGCTGTTGATGTTTCTTAATAACCCCGTCGTTAATGTAATATAAACAGTCTGATTAGGGTGGCTGGAGGCCAAATGTAGTTAGATTTCCATTCTTATGTTGAACTGTTCCCGCAAGACATGCCCCGGCTGGGGGTATGGTGTATGACTTCGTGGTTTCATTAATGGAACCGGGAGCCAAAATCCCCTTATTTCTAAAAAAATATGTAATTTTTTTGGATACATTTTTAATTCAGAAAACAAACCCTCTGTGAATATGTTAATTATCAAAACTGATTTAAGTTTTCAGATCCTTTATTTTAGCCAAAAAAAATTAAAAAAAATCAGACTCTAAGTGGTCTGTGTATAGTTGTCCCATGTATGTTGCTTAGCCAGGCGCTGTCCTCTCTACTTGCACGTCTTCACCATCCACTAGTGCAGAGTTACCTACAAATGAGTCCAAAACCTATCCATTGACAGGCTTTTATACCTGTTCACTTCTATGTACATTAGTAGTGAATCCTGACTTCCTGAAATACCTTTAGCCCTGTTGAAGTTTTCATAATGTTAGACAAATAAATTACGGAAAATTCTAAAACCGAGAAGAAGTGTCGTTTTGTGCATATTATGCATTGTGTTTAAGCTGGAGAGTGGAATCTTCTGGATAGTACATACACGTGGTAACATTCAATGTAATGAAGAGAATATCCAACAACCAACACTTCTACTTAAAGTTGCCACCTCTCAATGTTGGATCGGTTTTATCATGCGACGAATATTCAAAGTTGTCCGTACACTATATAATGGTATAGGCATGTCATTGGTACTAACAGGTGTCCGGCCCGTCAATGATAACAGGGACAAAGAAAGAAATTTAACATAAGAGGTGAGATAATCTTGGCCCGATAGCCTGCAAAGATGGCCACGAAGCCGCCGCCGCCGCCGTCATCCGTGCAAAAAGACATAGTCGTTGCCCTTCGTGCATGGTGTTGATACGAACAGTAGAATGGTGTTGCTCAATTAGGTGGAGGAGCTCGCCATAGTGCCATCATAGGTATTGGAGAGTGCCATGAAGGATGAAGGTAGAGAGACGACAACTGACATGCAGATTCGAAAGATAAGATTTTAGGGCTATCCTTGTTGTGGTTGTACCTTGTCATTGGGCTGGCCAGTGCATGAGGGTTAGAACATTGGCCAGTCAATATAGTGCAGAACAAAAACCATGGGCTTCAAATTTGGCCAGTTAATGGAACACCCCCCCCCCCCCCCCCCCTCTACTTTAGCTAGCATAGGCAGTATTGGATTGCAGCCTCATGAACCTTCCATAAAATTTTTGTATCATTTTTTCTCTTTTTTTGTGACCTTCTAGGAGGTGTCGATCATTTGTTTTTAGTTTCCTGTTTTTTCGTTAGTGTTTTTATATTTTTCTTTAACTTAACATTTTTATTTTTGAAAAATCAAACAATGTTCACATTTTAAAAAAAGAAAACTTCTCATAAAAATTTTGCAATTTCAAAAAATGTTCAAAGAAATATAAAGTTGTAGTGTTTAAAAAAATTTAACATTTTCACAATTTTTTGAAATTTCCAAAAACTTATTAAAATTTTCAAAAAATACGGAAGTTTTGAAAAATGTGTATGTTTTTCAAACAAGTCACCTTTTTCCTAATAATGTTCATGAAAATTTAAAAAGAATGTTCTAAAATTTCCAAAAATGTTCACTTTGAAAAATATGTTTTCATGTTTGCCATAAAGCCGAATATAAAGGCTAACTAAAAACCCTAGAAAAAAGATCAATCGCTAAAGTTGTCGGATTGTTACGATAGCCGGCTTGATACAGTGCGGGCAAATGGACTGGCCTAGTTAGAAGTAGAACGCCCCTGGTAGCGATTAAAGAATGAACCTTGGGCACTCCCTAAACCGGTTTGCAAGCACAGCTACATAACCGAATCTTCCAAACCGTCAGCGATATCCAATACCTGCAAAGATTGTTTGCGTGGTTTCGTGAAACAAGCCATCAATTCACAGTTAGCTGACAACCAGATGGATATAACTGCTACCTCCTGCTAGAATTTAGACAATTCAAACATGAATCTTTCACTCATTGAGGATGTTTTTTATTGTGTATCTGAGAGGTGGGTTTGTTTTAAGAATATTGTGCCGACTAATTCGACACATAAAAGTATAGTCAAAGAAAAATCTAAATTATTTAAATAATTAAAATTCTTCTTTGACAAGTCAATTCATATTGACAATAAAGGGTCCCCGCTTTGTATTACCAAGCAACCACCCTATACGACAGGTTTGCTTGGGCCGCAGCACAACCAAGCCACCCGAGTCAACTCATATTATCCCAAAACCTTATTCACGTGCATTCTTCGCTTATAAATTTAGCCAAGATCCAAACATCTCAATGTATTCATCCTTTCTTACTGTTGAATTCTTCTTTTCGCTCAACAAATTCAAGTTTGTTAGGGTTAGTTTTCTTTGAATGTTTTCTCCCTTGATCTTTTCCCTTGTTTTATGATTGGAATGAAATTAGGATTGTTTATCCAATCCAAAATACTTATATTGAGGGAAAGTAAGATCAATAATTGGCCCCAATTGTCTCTCGTTTTTGGTTTGGCGGAAAGCTAAAAATCACTTAAGATTTATTCTCACACATTGCTCAAGAAGAGCACAAAGCTAAAGCAATTAAAGCTGGTTATACTAAGATGACGGGTTTTCCACTATAAATGATGTTTTTGACTCCTTCTGCACTTGTGGGAGCATCAAGTCATATTTCAATGGTTAGAGATTAGCCTAAAAGAGGAAGATCTCAATGGTTGGGGAACTTCTACTTTCGACCTCTCGGTCTACTGATGGATCAAACAGTCTGGAGATATTAGCTGCTAGGTATAGTAAATAAGAGCATTGGTTTTACGGGGGGAAATGGCATGGGGTCATTCAAAAGCTCAGCACGCACCCCTTTCCCATGCTCAAGGTGTCGATTCGTTAATTCTCTTTCTTGATTGGGTGGGGAAGGGAGATCGGATTTTCAATCCTTGCTGGATGATTCAGAAGGGCCAATATCAGAGGATCGCCTTTAAATGCACGTAATCAAAGAAAGCAACGGAAATCGCATTGAAAGCAATATGTTTCTGTGCCGCCCCATAATGAAACCACCAGTAGTCGCGAATATCTCCTCCTTACCCAATCCAAGATTGTAGATAGAAGATCTAAGAGAGACCTATGAAGAATCTGGTCACAAATCCATAGCAGAGTTCGAGCATCCCATATGTGTAGGGGGAATCGGAGGAAGAAGACACATTGATCCTTATGGTAGCAAGAGTGATATTACAATCTATAATGCTATGTCAACAGGTATATAAGGAAAATACTACTCCTTCCATTCCAAAATATAGTGCGCCCGCGCTTTCCGAGGTTGAACTTTGACCATAAATTTAACGAATGAGACCGACTGCGGCGGGAGAAAAAATTATGTAATTAAAAACTTCTTTCGAATACGAATTCACTGATATAACTTTTGCTCCCGTCGCAATCGGTCTTGGTAGTTAAATTTACGATCAAAGTTGAAGCACGGGGATAGAGGAAACACTACATTGTGAAATGAAAGGAGTACGTAAAGAAAAGATGCCCATCCCTCGGGGATGGATTTTTAGTTTATCTCGGGAGTGTTCTTCCAGCTTGTCCTGTGTGAAACAGCGCACTAGTCCGCAGCGAGCGGCACATAGGTGGTCCAACAGCAAAGTCCAACAGGGGCTCGTCATGCAGTAGTGATGGTATTTGGGCTACACTGCACATTTACAATGTGATAAAAGACGTCCAAGCACACCGACGGCCAACTTTTATTAGCACCCTAGCTAGATTACACCGTATGAAGCAAAACACTTGTATAATAAGGAAATGGCATGCACAACGCATGTAGACCTTACTAGATTCGGAATAAGGAAAGCGGTACACGAACAGGGGAGGAACACTCTGAAGACACGAGGGCGGTCGTGGTGCGCGGCTAACTAGCCAGCCGATCCATCGGTCGATGAAGTGGCTAGCAGGCCTAACTAGATTCAGGGTGCATATCTGAGCATCCGCTCGACTTACAAATTGAGAAGACTAGTTAAGATCACCTGTCGCGACGAGGAGGAGAAGGACGAAGAGAACGGACGCAACCATACGCCGAGAGGTCGACGCCATTTGCTCTGCTTGCCTGATGCTGGTGGTTTTGCAAGGGAAGGGGCGATGTACTCTAACTTAAGGTTACACTGATATGATTTGCTAGGTGAGTGTGACGGGGACAATGGGGGTTTATATAGGAGGTTCAGAAGCCTGGACGCAATTCAAATTCAGCACAAAGGACTCAATTCTGAAACACAAATGCAGGACGGCTTTTGCAGTGGTTAAAATATTCTGGTACAGGCAAGATTCGGTTTATTGCTCTTCGACCGTGGTGCCAACAATCTCATCGGCACCGGGTTGCAAGCCGTGCAGAAAGTAATAGTATTGTACACGGGTTCAGAGGCTCATGCGTGGATGTCTTCAGAATGTAGTGCGGAGATGCATAGAGCATGCAGGCTGGGTGTCTCGTCTGCACGTGTTGATGCTGGGCAGGCTACGGATTCAGGGGTAGCGACTAGCCGGAGGGCACGGGTGGCTACACACTCATCGAGTGTTTGCTTTTGTTGCGGGAGCTGTGCTACCGACCTGACAGTGCGGACGGGCAATACACGTGATATGTACTGTGATCTGTGCGGACGGTGGTCGGTGGTGGTCAGGCTGTGCCGCGTGCAACTGTGCAAGACAACTGGTCGGTGCGTGCTGTGTCGCGTCCGTCCACTCGGAGCCCTCCAATTGTCAGAAACAATAACAGTTCACATTTAAATGTTTTTTAAGGATGTCACATCTAAACTATTACAAATATATAATGCAGCAACAAAAAACTAGGTCAAAATAAATAGACCACAAACAGAGTGGATATTAGTTTTAGATATGACATAATTATGTCACATCTAGATGTGTCCTAAACAAACTCAAATAATAAATTTATATATCAGGTAAACAGTTTGCCTAATTCACATCTAAATGTTTTTTAAGAATGTGACATCTAAGCTCTCATAAATACAGAGCAACAAAGAACAAAAAAAAGCTGAGACCAAAAAAAATCACAAACATAATAGATATCAGGTTAGATGTGACATAGTTATGTCACATCTAAATGTGTCCTAAATAAAAAAAATGTGTCCTAAACAGACCCATAAACAATTAGGTAAAAAGGTCTGTCTATATAACAACTAGACGTGAGATAACATCTTATTTGTTTTTTTTCGACTGGACTGCGACAAAAATAAAGTGAACAATGTGCTAAGTAGGAACTGAACTCGACCTCGTGCAAGGCAATGAGAGCTCCTGCCACTCCAACCAATGCTTGCTACTATAATACTCCCTCCATTCCAAAATATAGTGCGCCCGCGCTTTTCGAGGTTCAGCTTTGACCATAAATTTAACCGAAGAGACCGACTGCGGCGGGAGAAAAAATTATATAATTGAAAACTTCTTTCAAATATGAATTCACTGATATAACTTTTGATCCCGCCGCAATCGGTCTTGTTAGTTAAATTTATGGTCAAAGTTGAAGCATGGAGATAGAGGAAGCACTACATTATGGAATGGAGGGAGTAAAGCAAACGGGAAAACCTATAAGAACATAGAATAGCATCCAGATTAGTGGAGATGTTTGAAATTTTTTGAAACCTTTTCTACAGATTATGATTTTTTAAATGTTGAATATTATTTTAAACACAAACAATTTTAAATTGGAAAGTATTTTTCAAATTTGAATAGACTTTATAATTCTGATTTTATTTTTGAAAAGTAAGAACAAAATTTGGTATTCCGATCAATTTTTTCTCAAACAAATTTTGAAGCCATGAATAATTTTTTTAAATCCCGAACAGTTTTTAGAATGTGGACACTTTTGAAGATTCCAAACATTTTTTTAAAGAATAAATTTATTCTATCTTTATTTTTATAATCAACTTTCAATAAAAAAAGTGTTTGCACCGTCTAAAAAATGTTGACATTTTAAAAATGTACATGTATTTCAAAAGAATGTTTCTTGATGTTTAAAAATATTATATACAATGGAAAAGAATCTTAACATTCAAAGAATGTTCGTGACAATTTTTAAAAGAAACCTCACTTGTTTAAAAAAACACGACATTTTCTAGAATTTTTTATGCAATGTAAATAAAATATTCGCATAATTCTTTTAAAAAAGTTTCATACCATTTAGAAAAATGAACAGTAGGAGTTTGAAGTTTTTTTTACCATCTATTCTGAAAATACTCGGGCCTGTATTTGAAAAAATATATTCATCATGTATTTCAAAAATGTTTAATGTGTGTTAAAAATGTTCCCCGTCTATACAGAAAAATATGCAGTGTGTATTGCCAAAGTGGTCATGTATTTGCCAAAATCAATACAACTATATAGTTGGGGACGAGTTGCATGCCGAGAGTGGACATGCAATTATGTCGGACATGAGTTGCATGTTTGGCTTGGACATGCAACTGGGTCAGGCGGATTTACATGTTGGGGTTGGACATGGAACTAGGAATCGGGGCAAGTTGCGTGTTGAAAAAGAAAGCACAAGCTTGGTTGTGTGTCAAGGGGTGGGCTTGCAACTGGGAGAGCTACGGGGTCAATTCCGAGTTGAGGATGGACTTACAACTAGGACAACTACAAACTATGAGACCAGTTGCGAGCCAATGGTCGACTAGCAATTGGGATAAAACAAATTACGTTCCCAGTTGCGAGTCATCCTTGACTCGCAACTAGGATGAAAGACAAAAACACATGCCTAGTTGCGAGTTAAGGGTGGGCTTGCAACTGGGATAAAACAAAAAACTACGGTCCTAGTTGCTATTTGAGGGTGGACTTGTAACTAAGACAAGTATATAAAACTATGATATGAGTTGCGAGTTGAGGGTGGACTTGCAACTAAGATGAAAAATAAAACACATCCCAGTTGCGGGTCGAGGGTAGACTTGCAACTAGGACAACAACAAATTATGGGCCCAGTTGCGAGTCGAGGGTGGACTTGCAACCGGGACAACAATAAACTATGAGCCCTTGCGAGTCTAGGGTGGACTTGCAACTGGGACAAGAACAAACTATGGTCCCAATTACGAGTCCAGGATGGACTTGCAATTAAGACAACTACGGAACAATGACCCAGTTCTGAGTCAATGGTGGAATTGCAACTGAGATGAAATAAAATATGGTCCCAATTGCGAATCAAGGGTGGACTTGCAACTGGGATGAAAAATAAAACAGATGCCTAGTTGCGAGTCGATGGTGGGCTTGAAATTGGCAGAACTATCAGCCCAATTGTGAAGTGAACTTGCAACTGGGACAACTAGGAAGCTACGAGCCCAGTTGCGAGTCAAGGATCGACTTGCAATTGGAATGAAACAAACTACAGTTCTAATTGCATGTCAATGGTGGATTTGCAACTAGGACAAGAAAAGTTAGGCTCCCAATTTCGAGTGGAGGGTGGACACGCAAGTGGGAAAAAATGGGTTGGGCCCTAGTTGTGAGTCGAGGGTGGGATTGCGGTTGGGGGGAAATCGGGCTCTAGTTACGAGTCGAGTATGGACTTGCAACTAAAAAATGTTGCCCCCCTAGATGTGAATTGGGCCAAAAAAATCGAACCCCACTTGCGAGTCATGTGTGGACTTGCAACTGGGACAAAAAAGGTCGGCCCGAGTTGTGAGTCGAAGCTGTACATGCAAGTAGGACAAAAAATTGTTGGGCCACAGTTGCGAGTCGAGGGTGGACTTGCAACCGAGACCAAAATATGTCAGGCCGAGTTGCATGTCGATGGTTTACTTGCAATTGTGACAATAAAAATAAAAGAGACGGGCTCCAGTTTGCATGTCGATGGTCGACTTGCAACTAGGATAAAAAAATAAAAAAGCAGATCCCAGTTAGGAGTAGACTTGCATGAAAGAACAAAACGGTTTTGGACGTAGATACATGTCGGTGATCGACTTGCAATTTGAACAAGAAAAATAAAAGGAGACAAGCTTCTTACAAATTAGGGTTAGACTTGTAAACAAAAATAAAAACAAGAAAATGGGCCATTGCCCATGATTGTACTGTTTAGAAACTTGGTCGGGTCACCTCTACTACAAAGACAAAGAGCAATGGGATTGAGAGAGAGAGAGAAGAACAGAACTGATGACCCAGCGGTCAGCCAAAAAGAAAGACACATGATGCGATGAGCCACAAAATGAACAACGACGAGTGACGCCGGACGCACAAGACTAAACAACCCCGATCAAAGAATTACACGAAATTTATAGCGACGGATCAAATGGACTGTAACTTAGATGAGACATCACACTCATCTATATGAGTTTTAGCAATTTTGATGCATGATTTAGTATTCCATAGACACATCGCATAGATGAACCAAAATAATGACACAAAAAGGTGCACGAATGATCATACGATATATACATGCACAAAGGAGATGCATGCACACAACATATGATATATACACACATCATGGTATCGCAAGAGGGAGAAAAGAAATGAAAAAACAAAAAAGAACTCACAAACTGAGAACGGTACCGGCTTCAGCAAATCGAGACGATACAACAAATAAACAAAAAAGCAAAAAACAAAAAGGCAAAGGCATCCACGCTAGCACACAGATGGGCCAGCCCATGTTGGTACACTGCATGCATGTCCCGTGCGGGGATGCGCGAGCGCACGCTCCGGCTTGAACGGAGACAAAATCAGTCCTTACAAAACTTTCTTACGACAAGTTACATGCAAGTCCTTAAAGAAATCAACACCGCCTTTGTTCTACACCCACCGGAGCACACCATTGGGAAGCTCATCGCTGTATCTCGGTCTCCATCTGGACCTCGAAGAATAAGCGGCTGGGGAGTTATTGATGTAAATTAGAAGACATACACAATCATGATTTGTCACTATCAGGAACCTGACCTTGGGCAGTGCTAGTGACTTTAGTCCTACCCCGGATATGGGAGGAGGCTAGGAGCTCCTTATAAGGGAGAGTGCCACACTCCCTTCAGGCTGGTCTTTTGGGATGTAGTGGGCTCTTCATTTGTAGTGGAGTATCCGATGTGCACCGGAAACATCCGAACATATGCCGATGGACCGGGAGCTGGGCCTAGGCTGCTAACAAGTGGTATCAGAGCTGGCCCCATGCCACCCTAAGGGGGGCTTCCCTAGGGGGTGGGGTGTCAGGAACCTGACCTTGGGGCAGTGCTAGCGTCTTTAGTCCCACCTCGGATATGGGAGGAGGCTAGGAGCTCCTTATAAGGGAGAGTGCCACACTCCCTTCAGGCCGGTCTTTTGGGATATAGTGGGCTCTTCACTTGTAGTGGAGTGTCCGATGCGCACCAGAAACGTCCAAACATGTGCCGATGGACCGCGAGATAGGCCTAGGTGCTAACAAGTGTTGGAGATATGCCCTAGAGGCAATCATGTATGATGATATTTCCTATGTGTTTATGAATAAAGATAGTCCTTGGACATTATCAATGTTGTGTATCAGCAAGTACGTGATTTGTTTGTGGGACTATGCATTGTATGATGACTGTCCTAAAAGGCCCCTAGTCGAAAGGGTTGTGTGGACGCGCAGCCAACTAGACTAGCATATGACACGGTCGATGGCTTGGTCTCACTAGCCATGGAGCATTGGATGCTAACCGGATAATATGGACTTGGAAGGATCTGGTCGGATTCGACGTAGTCGGATCCGAGTCGAGATAAGGTCCGAGTCGGACAGACCCAACTATGAGACGCAGTGATATGTCATATATGAGTCTCTAGTACAACATATGTTCTATGTCCTAAGACCTGAGTTGACGCATGTACTCGGGATGGTGACAGACTTGCTTTGGGCCGACCAAACGCTACTCTGTGACTGGGTAGTTACAAAGGTAGGTTTCGGGCTTGTCCAGACCCATGCTACGAGACATGGTCGAGCAAGATGGGATTTGCCCCTCCGACCAGGAGAGATGTACTCTGGGCCCCTCATGTGATCTGACCAGGATAAGCATGGCCATGCGAGAAGGATTATGAGATAATCCGGATAGTGGTCGGCATCACTGGAACGAGAAAGAGGTCGGGCTAGCACAAGGATGACAGACTCGCCTTGAGCTCGACAACATATATCGTGTGGCAAAAGGAATGGAAGTGTGATGTACAGGTTCGCTAACCAGCTTCATAGTCTGCTTGGTGTTCGGCATGCCTTGCTAGAGGCCGCTACCAACCGTGTAGTTCGGAGTTGATCCGAACTGCGACCAAGCCGACTTGAAACCGGGTAGGAACCTACGAGGTCGGATCCGAGGACACTGGTCGGATGTGATCCGAACTGTATTCGGATTATGGTCGAGTAGACTTATGGGCTTTAGGGTCCGTGCGAGGCCCAAGTGTTGAGCCCGCGGCGGATGCCTATATATATAGTGGAGGTGTCACACACTCATGAGCTGATCGCTTCGGCGCTGTCACTAGGGTTTGCATGTGTTGTGAATAGACACCTCCACTCGCCGTCGGTTGTGTGATCGGACCTAGCAGTCTGCCACACGACGTTCCTCCTACACGCGCGCATACCGTTAGAGGCGGTGCACTTGCGCCGCTACGGCGAACCTGTACGTGGGAACCGACCACCGGTTGTACGAGGGAGATCAGACGAGGAGGATACGATCTACGTGGATGCGCTGCCCCAACTCTTCTTCCGCTGCACGGCACTGCGCGTCTAGTGGTAACGAACTATGATCCATCTCCCGTAGCATGTTCTTGGTTGTTCTACGCGTAGGAAATTTTAAATTTGTAGTCAACGCACCCTACCCTAGATCCCAACAACAAGTGGTATCAGAGCTGGGCCCCACGACACCCTAAGGGGGGCTTCCCTAGGGGTGTGGGGTGTCAGGAACCTAACCTTGGGCAGTGCTACTGACTTTAGTCCCACCTCAGATATGGGAGGAGGCTAGGAGCTCCTTATAAGGGAGAGTGCCACACTCCCTTTAGGCCGGTCTTTCGGGATGTAGTGGGATCTTCGCTTGTAGTGGAGTGTCCGATGCACACTTGAAATGTCCGAACATATGCCGATGGACCGGGAGCTGGGCCTAGGTTGCTAACAGTCACAAACCAAATTTTGCTCCCTCACTTTTTATGTATTCATTTAAAATTTATTTTAAGTTGGTTTTCTTCTCATGTTTATCTTTTGCAAATGTTTGAAACATTTTCCTTTGCTTAAATGTGTTGAACTCATACTAACCAAATCTTCTACTGTCCAAGATACATCGCATATATTTTCCCTAATCCTATGATAGTTTAGAAATGTGAAGGAACCCTTTTTCTTCTGCTTAGATGGACGTAGGAAAATTCCCATGGTATCTCATGGGCATGTGTATTTCAAATATGCAAAAACATGAAGTTCCATAGTTTGAATGTATCCCATGAAAAAATTGAACTTTTTGCCTTAAACCTTTCAAAATTGTTTCATAAATCTAGGCTTGGCCATTTGGCCCGAAACTTTTTGGTGATCTTCTATGCATCATAGGACACCTCTAGAAATTATCCTAGTCTTGAGTTCGTCCATTTGACCCCTCTGTAAACTAAATGTCAGTTCTGTCCTGAATGGTGCAAACAACATGCCAACGTTGTGAAACAGGGCCTTTGCTCCCCATTATTTCCCAGAATGGCTAAAATCCATAGAGACATGGCCATGCCAAAACTATGCTCTGGGATTGAACCAGAGTGAGCCTTGCATGATGGCAATGTCGCCATCGGCATGTAGAACTCACGATCATTGTGTATGTGTGTGCGCGCGCGCGTGTGTGTGTCCAGGATGACGTCTCTAAAGTAACTGTGCTCCAGCACTGTAGTGGTCAGGTCGCTTCCCCACTGCCTTCCCGAGGATGTCCCCTCCCTGTAGGCCATGTCATGCCCTATTGCACCCACTCTCATCCAACCCCCGCATCTTCATTGTTGACACCATTACCGCCACAACCAGCACATGTATGGGCCTAGCCGCCCAGGCTATTCCTAGGTGTAGGGGAATGTACTATGCAATAATTTCTGTACAGTTATACAATCACGCCCAAGAACATTATGAAGAAGACTGGGTAGATCAATCTCACCAACAAAAATGTAACGGAAAGGAAGAAGTTGTTGGTGGCGATTCACCCATTCTCGCACTAGATTATAATCCCAGCCATAAGAATTTTCCACCAACCGAGAGTAGAAGTAGCAACCCCGCTGTGGTATCCACGCGCACCAAAGTAGTGATATCCAGCAACACGTTGTCGTCCAGGACAAAGATCACTGATAGAACTAGAGGGAGGAGCAGCCTAGCTGCGTGTCAGGCAAAACTAAGAGAGAGGGAGGGAGGGAGATGTCGTGGGAGGGGGGAAGACTACCTTGGGACTTGTGTCCTTGGGATGCCCCCTCCCACATATATATAGGGTGGCAGGGAGGAGGTTTGTTGAGCTAGAGCCCAAGCCCTCCTAGGGTCAACACACCAGGAGGTGGACTTCTTTGACTCTGGTTCCTTGCTTACTGCCCAAGACTCTTCGTTGTGCATCGCTATAGGAGCCCAATAGGGCCCATATGGTGCTGCCCTTGGGCCAACAAAACAACTCACTAGGAGCCTCTGAAATATTATGGAAATTTATAGAACCTTTCAGTTCCTTCTATAAAATTATGAGACACTCCTCGGTTCCTATTGGACACTCTCGGGCACTCCCAGGAGGCTCTTGGATCCAATCAGAACACTTCCGGAGCCATCCAGAAATCTTCTGGTGCCCTTATGTCATTATCCTATGATCTCCTAGTTCTCTAACAAACCACTAGTTGTTAAGCGTGTGACCATGCAGGTTCGGTAATATACAGAAATGATCTGAAACACCTTCCATTCAGATATGAGCTCAACCTCTATACCATCTAGGGGACTGCCCTCGACAACCTCTTCATGGAGGAAGAGGTGAGGGAGTCCTGGATTAAGGGGTCCTCGGGCCACTGGTCCATTGCTTATGGGCCGGACTGATGGGCTATTGTGGAGCCGAGTGCTACCTCTTGAGCACTGCGTTGGTTTTTCCCCGAAGAGGAAGGGATGATGCAGCATAGTAGCGTAAGTATTTCCCTCAGTTTTTGAGAACCAAGGTATCAATCCAGTAGGAGGCTACGCGCGAGTCCCTCATACCTGCACAAAACAAATAAATCCTCGCAACCAACGCGATAAGGGGTTGTCAATCCCTACACAGCCACTTATGAGAGTGAGATCTGATAGATATGATATGATAATTTTTTTTGGTATTTTTATGATAAAGATGCAAAGTAAATAACAAAGTATTGGAAGATTAATATGATGAAGATAGACCCCGGGGCCATAGGTTTCACTAGTGGCTTCTCTCAAGAGCATAAGTATTCTACGGTGGGTGAACAAATTACTGTTGAGCAATTGACATAATTGAGCATAGTTATGAGAATATCTAGGCATGATCATGTATATAGGCATCATGTCCGAGACAAGTAGACCGACTCCTGCCTGCATCTACTACTATTAATCCACTAGACCGCTATCGAGCATGCATCTAGAGTATTAAGTTAATGAAAGCAGAGTAACACCTTAAGCAAGATGACATGATGTAGAGGGATAAACTCATGCAATATGATGAAAACCCCATCTTTTTATCCTCGATGGAAGCAATATAATACGTGCCTTGCTGCCCCTACTGTCACTGGGAAAGGACACCGCAAGATTGAACCCAAAGCTAAGCACTTCTCCCATTGCAAGAAAGATCAATCTAGTAGGCCAAACCAAACTGATAATTCGAAGAGACTTGCAATGATAACCAATCATACATAAAAGAATTCAGAGAAGATTCAAATATTGTTCATAGATAGACTTGATCATAAACCCACAATTCATTGTTCTCAACAAACACACCGCAAAAAGAAGATTACATCGAATCGATCTCCACAAGAGAGGGGGAGAACACTGTATTGAGATCCAAAAGAGAGAAGAAGCCATCTAGCTAATAACCATGGACCCGTAGGTCTGAGGTAAACTACTCACACTTCATCGGAGGGGCTATGGTGAAGTTGTAGATGCCCTCCGTGATCGATGCCCCCTCCGAAGGAGCTCCGGAACAGGCCCCAAGATGGGATCTCGTGGATACAGAAAGTTGTGGCGGTGGAATTTGGGTTTTGGATCCGTATCTGCTCGTTTGGGGGTACGTAGGTATATATAGGAGGAAGGAGTACGTGGGTGGAGCAACAGGGGGCCCATGTGGGTGGAGGGCGCGCCTGGGGAGGGGGGGGGTAGGCGCGCCCCTACCTCGTGGCCTCCTCTTTTGTGTCTTGATGTAGGGTCCAAGTCTCCCGGGTCTTGTTCGTTAATAAAATCACGTTCCCGAAGGTTTCATTCCGTTTGGACTCCGTTTGATATTCCTTTTCTTCGAAACCCTAAAATAGGCAAAAAACAGCAATTCTGGGCTGGGCCTCCGGTTAATAGGTTGGTCCCAAAAATAATATAAAAGCGGATAATAAAGCCCAATAATGTCCAAAAGAGTAGATAATATAGCATGGAGCAATCAAGAATTATAGATATGTTGAAGAGGTATCACTGAGCTAGAGCGCGGATCCGTGGCCGGATAGAAGATCTTCGGGGCTGTGGTGTGCCCTCCAAGTCAAGATTAGTCATGATCTTTCCTTTATTGTAACCGATCGTATCTAACCCTAACCCTACTGGTGTCTATATAAACCGACATGTTTTAGTCTTTAGGGCTAGAGCAACACCCAATCCCTCCTCAACCTAGGGTTTAGCTTGCCTGATCTCGAGGTAGATCGACTATGTACACATCAAATACAATCAAGTAAGACATAGGGTTTTACCTCTTAGAGAGGGCCCAAACCTGGGTAAACACCGTGTCCTTCATCCTTTGTTCCCCATTGATCCTAGATCCGCAGCTCGAGGCCCCCTACCCGAGATCCGCCGGTTTTGACACCTACATTGGTTCTTTCATTGAGAGTTCCGTGAATCGCCAAAGGATCTTTGGTCCAACCATTCCTTGGAAACCCCGCCTGCCCCAGGGACATCTTTGTCCCTGGCCAGATCTTCACGTTCGACAGCATTACCTTACGCACCGACCTGCTCACCGGTCGTTTATACCAGGTTGAGAACCTCACCTTCGATCACGAAGCCGGCCGCCGGACCTTAGAGTCCAGCGCTGGCCCTTGGGAAAGCTCTGCTCCCGTGGAATCCGCTACTGATACGTGTCCGACGTATCTATAGTTTTTGGTTGTTCCATGCTGCTATATTGCCATTCTTAGATGTTTTACAATCATTTTATAGCAACTTTATATCATTTTTGGACTAACCTATTGACATAGTGTCCAGTGGCAGTTGTTGTTTTTTGCTTGTTTTTTACATCACAGAAAATCAATACCAAACAGAGTCCAAACGTAGTGAAACTTTTTGAAGAATTTTGCTGGACTAGAAGACACAAGATGGGCCAAAGAAGTACCAGAGGGGTGCCCCGAGGGGGGCACAACCCACCTGGGCGCACTTGGGGCCGAGGCGCGCCCTGGTGGGTTGTGCCCATCTCGGTGTCCTCCCGCACCACCTCTTCGCCCTATAAATACCAAAATATTCCGGAAACCCTAGGGGAGTCGACAAAACACAATTCCAGCCACCGCAAGTTCCAGAACCACGAGATCCAATCTAGACACCATCATGGAGGGGTTCATAATCCTCATTGGTGCCTCTCCGATGATGCGTGAGTAGTTTATTGTAGACCTTCGGTTCTGTAGGCAGTAGCTAGATGGCTTCCCCTCTCTCTTTTGATTCTCAATACAATGGTCTCTTGGAGATCTATTTGATGTAACTCTTTTTGCGGTGTTTTTGATGGGATCCGATGAACTTTGAGTTTATGATCAGAACTATTTTATCCATGAAAGTTATTTGAGTTTTGATCTCTTATATGATGATTATTTATAGCCTCGTATTTCTTATTTGAATCTTTGGTTTAGTTAGGCCGACTAGATCGATTTTTCTTGCTATGGGAAGAGGTGCTTTGTGATGGGTTCGGTTGTGTGGTGTTCTTTCCCAGTGATAGAAGGGGCAGCAAGACACGTATTGATCATTGCTATTAAGGATAACAAGATGGGGTCTATTCCTACATGAATAGATCTTGTCTATATCATGTCATCGTTCTTATTGCATTACTCAGTTTTTCCATGAACTTAATACACTAGATGCATGCTGGATAGCAATCGATGTGTGGAGTAATAGTAGTAGATGCAGGTAGGAGTCAGTCTAGTAATCTTGGATGTGATGCCTATATATTGATCATTACCTGGATATGTCATAATTATTTGAAGTTCTATCAATTTCCCAATAGTACTTTGTTTACCCACCGTGAGGTATTTCTTGAGAGAAGCCACTAGTGAAATCTACGGCCCCCCGGGTCTATACTTTATCATATTTGCTTTTCGATCTATTTTTTGCCTTTGAGATCTATTTTTTTGCTTTTATTTTCAGATCTATTATTCCAAAAACTCTAAAATACTTTGCTGCATATTTTATTTGCATCTTTTATTTAAGATCTATTTATCCAATCTATCACAATTTTTATCCCGTCAACTTGACAATTTCCTACGATGTTACCCGTAAGAGGGATTGACAACCCCTCATAAGCGTCGGGTTGCAAGTATTTGTTCTTTGTGTGCAGGTATCATTTATATATTGTTGCTTGGTTCTCCTATTGGATTGATATCTTGGTTTCATAACTGAGGGAAATACCTACCATACCTGTGCTGCATCATCCTTTCCTCTTTGGGGAAATACCGACGTAGTTCAAGTGACATCAACTACCCCTGCGGAAGAACCCGCCGAGCCCGACGCCTTGACCTCGGATTCAGTGGACAGAAAGGGAGCCGACGCCGCCCTGGATCTGGCCTTAAAGTCGGATCCCATCGAAGTTTCCGAAGAAGATCCCGCCGAAATTCCAGGAGGCATGGCCTCGACGGGTGTCGCTTCAATAAACAACATGTCGGATCGATTCCTTTTCTATGGGAATCTCCGTCAGCAGGCCTACTACCAACAACCAAATCGGGCTTAAACCTGACAACAAAGAGATCAACATCTCTCCGATCACCCACCTCGTCGCTACAATTGAGGAAAGGGCAGAGGGATCGCGATCTCCAAAGTTGAAGACATTATATACCCGGGTCTCTAGCCCGGAGACGGACACCCGTCAAGAGAAGAGTGCGGACACCACCTGTGATACAGGATCCAACCTCGAGTCGGCCCAACCACATACAGGCGTGCGCCGAAACATTATGCAATCTGATCCAGACATGGCCCAGGCGGGGTTCGCCGCTGCCGACGCTCCAGACTCACAGTAGACGGGAATGCTAAAAATTCTCCCACACACCTCCCACGCCGAATATTGTCCGGATGCAGGAAGTTCAGACGTATGGGACCTGATGTACGTCAAGCAGCTTCCGGAAGAAACGGTCAATCATTACTAGGCCAGATTTCTCCTAGTCAAAAACAAGATAATGGATTGTCGTGACGAAGAAATAATCGAAGCTTTTCGGTTCAACTGCCGGGACACAGGGATCTTAAATGCCCTTGCCCATCGCCGCGTGCAAAACTTCGTCGAATTATCAGACATGGTACGCAAATATTGCGCCATGGAAAACACCTAGAGGTTACAACAAATGCGCAAGGAGTCAGTCCCTGCCCCGCAGCCCAGGAAAGCCCAAGCAAAGTGAGCATATGCGAGACGGTCACCCGAGCATGAGCCTGCCGAAAAGAAAAAATAAACCCAGAACTGTCCTGGACGAATTGCTCGATAAACCATGCCCTATACACTCGGCCCTGCTTAATGCAAATCCGACTCACAGGCTTCGAGCTTGTTGGGTGGTGAGGCAGGTGGTCAAAAGTGGCGAAAATATCCTTGGTCTCACACCTCTGGATAGACGATCAACAACGCCACCCCACGACGACAACGTCCTGACAGTTTACGAGACGTTCTCTTCAAACAATCAAAGGAAAAGGGCTCTTCGAGAGTGAATATCCTATTTGACGCTAATTGCGACAAACTGTCGGGGGAACGCACAGGGAACATGTATGAGCGAGTGACATGGGTTGGCCTACTGCTGGTGGACTACCATGCTACAGGATCCCGGTTTTGGGAGCCTTCTAGAAGGTTCCCAAGCCGGTTTTACTGTTTTTTCGACTTTTCATATTTTTATTTTTTCCCCTGTGTTTCTTTTCTTTTCTTCTTTCTTCCTTTTCAAGTTTTTCTTTTTCTTTTTCCGTTCCTTACTCTATTGTATCTTTTTCTTTTTCTTTTTTATATTTTAGAAAAAGTTTGAATCCAGAATTACTTAAATGTTTTTTCAACTTTATTCACAAATTTAGAAAAAAAATACGTTCCAAATATGTCCAGGATTTTTTTAAAAGTTCATGTTTTCAAAAAATGTCCCCGTTTTCTGAAATTAGTTCACAAATTCAAAATATGCTCAGGAGTTTTCCAAAAATATTCATGGTTTAATTATTTTTATGAATTCCAAAAATGTCCCTATTTTTCAAATTTTGTTCACGGGTTCAAAATCGTTGAGACTTTAAAAAAAATTCAAAATTGTTGAAGGGGTTTCCAAAGTTTCAAGAAATGATCACTTTTTTCAAAATTTGTTTGCTTTTATAAAAAATGAAATTTGAAAATTTGTTCACATTGTTAAATAAATGTTCGCATGTTCAAAAAAGTGTTCACAGTTGGAAAATATGTTCGGGATTCAAAAATTATTGGTTCTACATTTTGTTCACAGTTTCGTAAATTGTTCACTTTCAAATTTTTGTTCAGAGTTTCATTAAATGTTCCATTTTTCCCGAATATGTTCATGTTTTGGAAAAACGTTAATGTTTTCAAATTTGTTCACAAACTTCCCTCTTTTCTAAAATTTGTTCAAGATTGAAAAATGTTTGACTGTTCCATAAAATGTTCGCTTTTCTAATAATTTTCCAATTTTGTAAATTTGTTCAAAATTTTGAAATGTTTTTTATTCAATAAATATTCGCTTTCCTAAATAATAACACATTCGATATTCTCAAAAAAGAAATAGATCTGTCGCCTTTCACAGTTATTATAAGTGGCGCTGCAACATTTATACAGCAAATTGCAGTGGTTATGTACCACTTCATACTACCAGGAGGTGCTGAGTTCGAAATCTTGTGAGCCCAACGTTTTTAGGAATTTTATGCGAGTCTCGCTACTTAAAAGTTTGCGTTGCATAATTGTCACACAAGGTGTTTAGCTCCAGCGGCTTGGTTCCTAAATTGACGAGTCAACATCGCATGTTCAAACTCAGCGCACATCGTTTTAACTAATTTTTTTCGCTTTGTGGGGTTGGCTACCTGGACAGACCGTTGGTTCGACACCTCTTCAAAGCGCTGCCAGTCTGCCGCATAATGCAACACATAGGAGGTCCCATTCGAGAGCTCGGCCAAGTCTATCAGGTGACAACCGCACAGCCATGGGCGAACACATCAATCACCCTCGATCAGAAGGACGAGCCAAGGTCCTGCTCCACCCACGCACCCGCCGCACTAGTCCTTGACCTCATAATCGATGTCTTTAGGCTAACTAAAGTACTGATGGACGGGGGCACTGGCCTGAACCTCATTTACGAGGACACGCTTGACAAAATGCAGGTCAACAGATCCCACATCGAGCACAGTCATACCGCATTCTGAGGAATTATACCCGGCAGGGAGGCACGCTATTTCCGACGCATAACCTTGGACGTAGTGATCAGTACTCCCGACAACTGCAGAACTGTACCCTTGTTCCACATTGTGCCCTTTCACAGCGGATACCACGCTCTCTTGGGACATGAGGCATTTGCATGGTTTCAGGCCGTACCGCATTATGGATACATGAAACTCAAAATGCCAGGGCCTAACGACGTAATCTCGCTCGCCAGCAATCTGAACACAGCCCTCCGAGCTGAAAATAAGACCGCATCGCTCGCTCTTGCGGCACTATCTGAGGCTCTCGCAGCCGAAGAATTAACAACACTCCGTTCCGTACTACAATCAACGGAGATGACGTGGTCCTTGGTAAAAGGCCAAAATCCACGTCATTTAAACCACCTAACAAGATAGTAAAATTCCAAGCACACCCGATAGACCCGACTAAAACGGCATCCATGGGAGCACAACTTGAACCTATAGTTAATGAAGCACTGCGCGCGTTTTTACGTGAAAACTGGGATATATTCGCCTGGCACCCTTCAGATATGCCAGGCATCCCACAGAGGCTGGCGGAGCATAGCTTGAACATCATAAAAGGCTTCAAGCCAGTCAAACAAACACTACGTCGATTCTCCGAACCCAAACGACAGGCTGTGGGTGAATAATTGGCAAAGCTATTGGAGGCCGGATTCATCCATGAAATCAAGCATCCTGAGTGGCTAGCAAATCTGGTCATGGTACCCAAGAAGGACAAGTCCTGGCGGCTCTGCGTCGATTTCAAGGACCTAAACAAGGCCTGTCCCAAGGATCCCTTCCCCTTACCTCGCATAGATCTAATCATCGATGCCGCCGCCGGACACGACTCACTATGCTTCCTCCACGCATACTCTGGATATCACCAAATAAAGATGAAGGAGTCTGACCAAGATGCAACCGTGTTCATCACCCCCTACGGGCCATTATGCTTTAACACGATGCCTTTCGGATTAAAGAACGTGGAGTCACATACCAACGCATGATTCAAATATGCCTGGAAAACCAAATTGACAAAACAGTCGAGGCAAACATAGACGACATGGTCATTAAAAGCAAAAAAGTCGATCAACTCATCGATGACCTTCGAAAATTTATGGGCTTACGATATACGGCTCAACCTAGACAAATGTGTCTACGGAGTCCCCACCAGCAAACTGCTCGGATTTATTGTCTCCCATAGAGGAATTGAGGCCAATCCGGCTAAAATCAAGGCCCTGTCCCAACTAGCAATACCAACGGAGGTCAAACACGTTCAGAAGCTGGCAGGTTGCATAGCGGCTTTAAGCCATTTCATCTCCCGCCTCGGCAAGAAGGCGATTCCTCTCTACAGGCTACTCAAGAAGACAAAAAACTTTGAGTGGATCAACAAAGAAACCGTGGCACTAGAGGAAATCAAAACACTCCTGGCAAGCAACCCAATCGTGGCCACACCAGGTATCGGTGAACCTATGTTGCTGTACATATCAACCACCAATCAAGTGGTGAGTGCGGTGCTCATCGTAGAACGGGAATTAGAGGGACACAAGTTGTAGGTCCAAAAACCAGTCTACTATGTGTCAGAGGTCCTCACACCCGGCAAATCCAGATACCCACACTACCAAAATATAGCATATACGGTCTTTATGGCATCCCGAAAACTGCGGCACTACTTTCAGGAGTGTTCGATGATAGTGGTATCCGAGGTACCCCTCAATGATATAATGAATAATAGGGAGGCCACGGGGCGCATTGCCAAATGGGCCATAGTGCTCCTTCCCTTCGAGATTGTATACAAACCACGTCGAGCTATTAAATCTCATGTGTTGTTTGATTTTCTATCGGAATGGACCGAAGCCAAACTCCCCAGGGAATATAATACATATGCACACTAGAAGATGTATGATACATCTCCAACATATCTATAATTTTTTATTATTCCATGCTATTATATTATGTGTTTTGGATGTTTTATATGCATTAATATGCTATTTTATATTATTTTTGGGACTAACCTATTAACCTAGAGCCCAGTGCCAGTTCCTTTTTTTCCTTGTTTTTGAGTTTTGCAGAAAAGGGATACCGAACGGAGTCCAAGCGGAATGTGATACGTCTCCAACGTATCTATAATTTTTGATTGTTTCATGCTATATTATATTCTGTTTTGGACATTATTGAGCTTTATTATACACTTTTATATTATTTTTGGGACTAACCTATTAACTGGAGGCCCAGCCCAGAATTGTTGTTTTTTTGCCTACTTTAGGGTTTCGTAGAAAAAGAATATCAAATGGAGTACAAACGGAATGAAACCTTCGGGACGTGATTTTCGGCACGAACATGATCCAGAGGACTTGGACCCTACGTCAAGACATCAACCAGGAGGCCACGAGGTAGGGGGAGCGCGCCTACCCCCTGAGCGCGCCCTCCACCCTCGTGGGCCCCCTGTTGCTCCACCGACGTACTCCTTCCTCCTATATATACCTACGTACCCCCAAACTACCAGATACGGAGCCAAAATCCTAATTCCACCGCCATAACTTTCGGTATCCACGAGATCCCATCTTGGGGCCTGTTCCAGAGCTCCGCCGGAGGGGGCATCGATCACGGAGGGCTTCTACATCAACACCATAGCCCTTCCGATGAAGTGTGAGTAGTTTACTTCAGACCTACGGGTCCATAGTTATTAGCTAGATGGCTTCTTCTCTCTTTTTGGATCTCAATACAAAGTTCTCCCCCTCTCATGTGGAGATCTATTCGATGTAATCTTCTTTTGCGGTGTGTTTGTTGAGACCGATGAATTGTGGGTTTATGATCAAGTTTGTCTATGAACAATATTTGAATCTTCTCTGAATTCTTTTATGTATGATTGGTTATCTTTGCAAGTCTCTTTGAATTATCAGTTTGGTTTGGCCTACTAGATTGATCTTTCTTTCAATGGGAGAAGTGCTTAGCCTTGGGTTCAATTTTGCAATGTCCTTTCCCAGTGACAGTAGGGGCAGCAAGGCACGTATTGTATTATTGCCATTGAGGATAACAAGATGGGCTTTATTTCATATTGCATGAGTTTATCCCGCTACATCATGTCATCTTGCTTAAAGCGTTACTCTGTTCTCTTGAACTTAATACTCTAGATGCATGCTGGATGGTGGTCGATGTGTGGAGTAATAGTAGTAGATGCAGGCAGGAGTCGGTCTACTTGTCTCGGATGTGATGCCTATATACATGATCATACCTAGATATTCTCATAATTATGCTCAATTCTGTCAATTGCTCAACAGTAATTTGTTTACCTGCCGTGAATACTTATGCTCTTGAGAGAAGCCACTAGTGAAACCTATGGCCCTCGGGTCTATCTTCCATCATATTAATCTTCCAATACTTAGTTATTTTTGTTGCCTTTTATTTTACTTTGCATATTTATCATAAAAATACGGAAAATATTATCTTATCATATCTATTAGATCCCACTCTCGTAAGTGACCGTGTAGGGATTGACAACCCCTTATCGCGTTGGTTGCGAGGATTTATTTGTTTGTGTAGGTACGAGGGACTCGTGTGTGGCCTCCTACTGGGTTGATACCTTGGTTCTCAAAAACTGAGGGAAATACTTATGCTACTTTGCTGCACCACCCTTTCCTCTTCAAGGGAAAACCAACGCAAGTGCTCAAGAGGTAGCAAGAAGGATTTCTGGCGCCGTTGCCGGGGAGGTCTACGCAAAAGTCAACATACCAAGTACCCATCACAACCCTTATCTCCCACATTACATTATTTACCATTTGCCTCTCGTTTTCCTCTCCCCCACTTCACCCTTGCCATTTTATTTGCCCTCTCTCTCTATCCTCCCTCTCTTTATCTATTTGCCTCTTTTTGCTCGTTCCTCGTTTGCTTGTGTGTTGGATTGCTTGCTTGTCATGATGGCTCAAGATAACACTAAATTGTGTCACTTTACCAATACCAACAACAATGATTTTATTTGCACTCAGATTGCTCCTCTTACCGATGCTGAATCTTGTGAAATTAATGCTGCCTTGCTAAATCTTGTCATGAAAGATCCGTCTTCCGGCCTTCCTAGTGAAGATGCCGCTACCCATCTAAATAGCTTCGTTGATTTGTGTGATATGCAAAAGAAGAAAGATGTGGATAATGATATTGTTAAATTGAAGCTATTTCTTTTTTCGCTTAGAGATCATGCTAAAGCTTGGTTTTCGTCTTTGCCTAAAAATAGTATTGATTCGTGGAATAAGTGCAAAGATGCTTTTATCTCTAAGTATTTTCCTCCCGCCAAGATCATCTCTCTTAGAAACGATATTATGAATTTTAAGAAACTTGATCATGAACATGTTGCACAAGCTTGGGAGAGGATGAAATTAATGATACATAATTGCCCTACGCATGGTTTGAATTTGTGGATGATTATACAAAAAAATTATGCCTGATTGAATTTTGCTTCTAGAAATCTTTTAGATTCGGCCGCAGGAGGCACTTTTATGGAAATCACTTTAGGAGAAGCTACTATAGTCCTAGATATATCATGGTTAATTATTCTCAATGGCACACTGAAAGATCTACTAATAAGAAAGTGCATGCGATAAAAGAAATTAATGTTTTGAGTGGAAAGATGGATGAACTTATGACATTATTTGCTAATAAAAGAGTTTCTTCTGATCCTAATGATATGCCTTTGTCTACTTTGATTGAGAATAATAACGAATCTATGGATGTGAATTTTGTTGGCAGGAATAATTTTGGTAACAACGCATATAGAGGAAACTTTAACCCTAGGCCGTATCCTAGTAATTCCTCTTATAATTATGGTAATTCCTAAAACAATTCTTATGGAAATTATAATAAGATGCCCTCTGATTTTGAATCTAATATTAAATAATTTATTACTTCGCAAAAGAATTTCAATGCTTTGATTGAAGAAAAATTGCTTAAGATTGATGAGTTGGCTAGTAACGTTGATAGAATTTCTCTTGATGTTGATTCTTTGAAACTTAGATCTATTCCACCTAAGCATGATATCAATGAGTCTCTCAAAGCCATGAGAATTTCCATTGATGAGTGCAAAGAAAGAACCGCTAGGATGCGTGCTAAGAAAGATTGCTTTATATAAGCGTGTTCTTCTAGTTTCCCTGATAATAAAGATGAAGATCCAAAAGTTATTGATGTCTCCCATATTAAATCTTTGTTTTTCAATATGAATCTTGATAACGATCGGACTGAATATGATCCACCTTTACCTAGACGGCGTTCCCAAAATTCGGAGTCTTTAGATCTTGATGCTAAAATTGTTAAAAGTGGGATTGAAGAAGTCAAAACGTTAAATATTGATGAACCCACTATTTTGGATCTCATGGAATTTAATTATGATAATTGCTCTTTGATAGATTGTATTTCCTTGTTGCAATCTGTGCTAAATTCTCCGCATGCTTATAGTCAAAATAAAGCTTTTACTAACCATATCGTTGATGCTTTGATGCAATCTTATGAAGAAAAACTTGAGTTGGAAGTTTCTATCCCTAGAAAAATTTATGATGAGTGGGAACCTACTATTAAAATTAAAATTAAAGATTATGAATGCTATGCTTTGTGTGATTTGGGTGCTAGTGTTTCCACGATTCCAAAGACTTTGTGTGATTTGTTAGGTTTCCGTGATTTTGATGATTGCTCTCTAAACTTGCACCTTGCGGATTCCACTATTAAGAAACCTATGGGAAGAATTAATGATTTTCCTATTGTTGCAAATAGGAACTATGTGCCCGTAGATTTTATTGTTCTTGACATAGATTGCAATCCTTCATGTCCTATTATTCTTGGTAGACCTTTCCTTAGAACGATAGGTGCAATTATTGATATGAAGGAGGGGAATATTAGATTCCAATTTCCGTTAAGGAAAGGCATGGAACACTTCCCTAGAAATAAAACTAAATTACCTTATGAATCTATTATGAGAGCCACTTATGGATTGCCTACCAAAGATGGAAACACCTAGATCTATCATTGCTTTTTATGCCTAGCTAGGGGCGTTAAACGATAGCGCTTGTTGGGAGGCAACCCAATTTTATTTTTATTCCTTGCTTTTTGCTCCTGTTTAGTAATAAATAGTTTATATAGCCTCTGTTTTGGTTGTGTTTTTTGTGTTTAATTAGTGTTTGTGCCAAGTAGAACCGTTGGGAAGACTTGGGGAAAGTCTTGTTAATCTTGCTGTAAAAAACAGAAACTTTGGCGCTCACAATAACTGCTGCCATTTTTATTTGGAAAGTGCTATTTAGTCAATTCTTTTTGAAGATGATTAATAGATAAATTCCTCACGTCCAGAAATTTATTTTAGAATTTTTGGGGTTTCAGATTTTGTGTTAGCTACAGATTATTACAGACTGTTCTGTTTTTGACAGATTCTGTTTTTCGTGTGTTGTTTTCTTATTTTGATGAATCTATGGCTAGTAAAATAGTTTATAAACCATAAAGAAGTTGGAATAAAGTAGGTTTAACACCAATATAAATAAAGAATGAGTTCATTACAGTACCTTGAAGTGGTGTTTTGTTTTCTTTCGCTAATGGAGCTCACGAGGTTTTCTACTTTAAGTTTTGTGTTGTGAAGTTTTCAAGTTTTGGGTAAAGATTTGATGGATTATGGAATAAGGAGTGGAAAGAGCCTAAGCTTGGGGATGCCCATGGCACCCCCAAGATAATCTAAGGACACCTAAAATCCAAAGCTTGGGGATGCCCCGGAAGGCATCCCCTCTTTCGTCTACTTCTATCGGTAACTTTACTTAGAGCTATATTTTTATTTACCACATGATATGTGTTTTGCTTGGAGCGTATTGTATTATTTGAGTCTTTATTTGTTAGGTTTCCACAATCATCCTTGCTGCACACACCTATCTGAGAGAGACACACATGATTCAGAAATTATTAGAATACTCTATGTGCTTCACTTATATCTTTTGTGTTATATAGTTTTTGCTCTAGTGCTTCACTTATATCTTTTAGAGCACGTCGATGGATTTGTTTTATAGAAACCATTGTTCTCTCATGCTTCACTTAGATTATTTTGAGAGTCCTACAAAACAGCATGGTAATTTTCTTTAACTATTTGAGGCATTCAAGATTAAATAAATAAAATTTTCTTATCAGTGTGTTGAATACTATGAGAAGTTTGAAACTTGATAATTGTTTTGAGATATGGAGATGGTGATATTAGAGTCGTGCTAGTTGAGTAGTTGTGAATTTGAGAAATGCTCGTGTTGAAGTTTATGATTCCCGTAGCATGCACGTATGGTGAAGCGTTATGTTAAGAAGTCGGAGCATGATGTATTTATTGATTGTCCTCCTTATGAGTGGCGGTTGGGGATGAGCGATGGTCTTTTCCTACCAATCTATCCCCCTAGGAGCATGCATGTAGTACTTTGCATCAATAAATAATAGATTTTTGCAATAAGTATGTGAGTTCTTTATGACTAATGTTGAGTCCATGGATTATACGCACTCACACCCTTCCACCATTGCTAGCCTCTCTAATACCGCGCACCTTTCGCCGGTATCATACACCCACCATATACCTTCCTCAAAACAGCCACCATACCTACCTATCATGGCATTTCCATAGCCATTCCAAGATATATTGCCATGCAACTTTCCACCGTTCCATTTATCATGACACACTCCATCATTGTCATATTGCTTTGCATGATCATGTAGTTGACATTTTAGTTGTGGAAAAGCCACTGTTCATAATTCTTTCATATAAGTCACTCATGCATCATTGCTATCCCGGTACACCATCGGAGGCATTCATATAGAGTCATACTTTGTTCTAGTATCGAGTTGTAATCATTGACTTGTAAATAAATAGAAGTGTGATGATCATCATTCATAGAGTATTGTCCCAAATAAAAAAAGGAAAAAAAAGAGAAAGGCCAAAGAAAAAAAAATAAAGGCCCAAAAAAGGGGGCAATACTACTATCCTTTTTCCACACTTGTGCTTTAAAGTAGCACAATGATCTTCATAATAGAGAGTTTCCAATGTTATCACTTTCATATACTAGTGGGAATTTTTCATTATAGAACTTGGCTTGTATATTCCAATGATGGGCTTCCTCAAAATGCCCTAGGTCTTCGTGAGCAAGCAAGTTGGATGCACACCCACTTAGTTTCTTTTTGTTGAGCTTTCATATATTTATAGCTCTAGTGCATCCGTTGCATGGCAATCCCTACTCACTCACATTGATATCTATTGATGGGCATCTCCATAGCCTGTTGATACGCCTAGTTGATGTGAGACTATCTTCTACCTTTTTGTCTTCTCCACAACCACCATTCTATTCCACCTATAGTGCCATGTCCATGGCTCACGCTCATGTATTGCGTGAAGATTGAAAAAGTTTGAGAACATTAGAAGTATGAAACAATTACTTGGCTTGTCATCGGGGTTGTGCATGATTTGAATACTTTGTGTGGTAAAGATGGAACATAGCCAGACTATATGATTTTATAGGGATAACTTTCTTTGTCCATGTTATTTTGAAAAGACATAATTGCTTAGTTAGTATGCTTGAAGTATTATTATTTCTATGTCAATATTAAACTTTTGTCTTGAATCTTTCGGATCTGAATATTCATACCACAATTAAGAGAATTACATTGAAATTACGCCAAGTAGCATTCCACATCAAAAATTCTGTTTTTATCATTTACCTACTCGAGGACGAGCAAGAATTAAGCTTGGGGATGCTTGATATGTCTCCAACGTATCTATAATTTTTGATTGTTCCATGCTATATTATATACTATTTTGGACATTATTGGGCTTTATTATACACTTTTATATTATTTTTGGGACTAACCTATTAACCGGAGGCCCAACCCAGAATTGCTGTTTTTTTGCCTATTTTAGGGTTTCGTAGAAAAAGAATATCAAACGGAGTCCAAACGGAATGGAACCTTTGGGAACGTGATTTTTGGAACGAACATGATCCAGAGGACTTGGACCCTACGTAAAGACATCAACCAGGAGGCCACGAGGTAGGGGGGCGCGCCCTCTACCCTCGTGGCCCCCCTGTTGCTCCACCGACGTACTCCTTCCTCCTATATATACCTACTTACCCCCAAACTACTAGATACGGAGCCAAAACCCTAATTCCACCACCGTAACTTTCGGTATCCACGAGATCCCATCTTGGGGCCTGTTCCGGAGCTCCGCCGGAGGGGGCATCGATCACGGAGGGCTTCTACATCAACACCATAGCCCTTCCGATGAAGTGTGAGTTGTTTACTTCAGACCTACGGGTCCATAGTTATTAGCTAGATGGCTTCTTCTCTCTTTTTGGATCTCAATACAAAGTTCTCCTCTCTTGTGGAGATCTATTCGATGTAATCTTCTTTTGCGGTGTGTTTGTTGAGACCGATGAATTGTGGGTTTATGATCAAGTTTATCTATGAACAATATTTGAATCTTCTCTGAATTCTTTTATGTATGATTGGTTGTCTTTGCAAGTCTCTTCGAATTATCAGTTTGGTTTGGCCTACTAGATTGATCTTTCTTGCAATGGGAGAAGTGCTTAGCTTTGGGTTCAATTTTGTGGTGTCCTTTCCCAGTGACAGTAGGGGGAGCAAGGCACGTATTGTATTGTTGCCGTCAAGGATAACAAGATGGGGTTTATTTCATATTGCATGAGTTTATCCTGCTACATCATGTCATCTTGCTTAAAGCGTTACTATGTTCTCTTGAACTTAATACTCTAGATGCATGCTGGATAGCGGTCGATGTGTGGAGTAATAGTAGTAGATGCAGGCAGGAGTCGGTCTACTTGTCTCAGACGTGATGCCTATATACATGATCGTACCTATATATTCTCATAATTATGCTCAATTCTGTCAATTGCTCAACAGTAATTTGTTTACCCGCCGTGAATAGTTATGCTCTCGAGAGAAGCCACTAGTGAAACCTATGGCCCCCGGATCTATCTTCCATCATATTAATCTTCCAATACTTAGTTATTTTTGTTGCCTTTTATTTTACTTTGCATCTTTATCATAAAAATACCAAAAAATGTATCTTATCATATCTATCAGATCTCACTCTCGTAAGTGACTGTGTAGGGATTGACAACCCCTTATCGCGTTGGTTGCGAGGTTTTATTTGTTTGTGTAGGTACGAGGGACTCATGCGTGGCCTCCTACTGGATTGATACCTTGGTTCATAAAAACTGAGGGAAATACTTACGCTACTTTGTTGCACCACCCTTTCCTCTTCAAGGGATAACCAACGCATGTGCTCAAGAGGTAGCAGAATGAAACCTTCGTGATGCTTTTTCTTGGACCAAAAGATAACTAGGAGACTTGGAGACGAAGTCGGAGGAGCCACGAGGTGGCCACAAGGATGGACGGTGCACCCCACCCTTGTGTTTCCCCCGTGACCCTCCTGACCTAATTCTTTCGCCCATATATTCCCAAACCACTAGAGGCATCGACGAAAACACTTTTCCACCGCCACAACCTTCTGTACCTGTGAGATCCCATCTAGGGACCTTTTCCGGCACCCTGCCGGAGGGGGATTCAATCACGGATGGCTTCTACATCAACTCTATTGCCTTCCGATGAAGCGTGAGTAGTTTACCTCAGACCTACGGGTCCATATCTAGTAGCTAGATGGCTTCTTCTCTCTCTTTGATTCTCAATACCATGTTCTACTCGATGTTCTTGGAGATCTATTCGATGTAATACCTTTTTTGTGGTGTGTTTGCCGAGATCTGGTAAATTGTGGATTTATGATCAGCTTATCTATGAATGTTATTGGAATCTTCTCTGAATTCTTTTATGCATGATTTGATATCTTTGTAATTCTCTTCGAACTATCGGTTTGGTTTGGCCAACTAGATCGGTTTTTCTTGCAATGGGTGAAGTGCTTAGCTTTGTGTTCAATCTTGCTGTGTCCTTTCCCAGTGACAGTGGGGGCAGCAAGGCATGTATTATATTGTTGCCATCGAGTATAAAAAGATGGGGTTTCCATTGCAGGCAGGAGTTGGTAGATGTGTGGAGTAATAGTAGTAGATGCAGAATCGTTTCGGTCTACTTGACACGGACGTGATGCCTATATTCATGCTCATTGCCTTAGATATCATCATAACTTTGCGCTTTTCTATCAATTGCTCGGCAGTGATTTGTTCACCCACCGTATTATTTGCTATCTTGAGAGAAGCCTCTAGTGAAACCTATGGCCCCCGGGTCTATTTTCCATCTTATAAGTTTCTATTTTCCATCATACAAGTTTCCGATCTACTATTTTTGCAATCTTTTACTTTTCGATCTATAAACCAAAAATACCAAAAAAATTTACTTTACCATTTATCTATCTCTATCAGATCTCACTTTTGCAATTAACCGTGAAGGGATTGACAACCCCTTTATCACGTTGGGTGCATGTTGTTTGATTGTTTGTGCAGGTATTAGGTGATTTGTGCGTTGTCTCCTACTGGATTGATACCTTGGTTCTCAAACTGAGGGAAATACTTATCTCTACTTTGCTGCATCACCCTTTCCTCTTCAAGGGAAAAACCAATGCAGGCTCAAGAAGTAGCAAAGAACTTCAATGGCTCTAAAATGCTAGACAGACTGAGGGCTGGGGTAATCCTAATATCCCTCATAGGCGACAATATCCGATACGTTCTACAGATCATGTACACAGATTCCAAAAACACAGTCAAATACGAGGCACTGTTGCACGGTCTTCAGATGGCAACGTTGATGTCGCTTGAAGCTACGTTGGTATTTCCCCAAAGAGGAAGGGATGATGCAACATTGTGGCACTAGGTATTTCCTCAGATATGAAACCAAGGTTATCGAAGCAGTAGGAGAACCAAGCAACACAACATAAACAGCCCCTGCACACAAATAACAAATCCTCCCAACCCGATGTGTTAAAGGGGTTGTCAATCCCTTTCAGGTAACGGTGCCAGAAATTGGTGCGTGATGGGAGAAACTTGTAATAGATTGAACAAATAGATCGCAAATAAAATAAAGTGCAGCAAAGTATTTTTGGGTTTTTGGATTAATAGATCTAAAAATAAAAGCAAATAAAAGGATATTGCAAAGGCAAATAATATGAAAAAGAGACCCGGGGGCCGTAGATTTCACTAGTGGCTTCTCTCGAGAAAATAGCAAACAATGGGTGAACAAATTACTGTTGGGCAATTGATAGAACTTCAAATACTCAGGACGATATCCAAGCAGTGATCATTATATAGGCATCACGTCCAAGATTAGTAGACCGACTCCTTCCTGCATCTACTACTATTACTCCACACATCGACCGCTATCCAACATGAATCTAGTGTAGTAAGTTCATGGAGAAACGGAGTAATGCAATAAGAACGATGACATGATGTAGACAAGATCTATCTATTTAGAGATAGACCCCAACGTTTTATCTTTAGTAGCAATGATACATACGTGTCGGTTCCCCTTCTGTCACTAGGATCAAGCATCGTAAGATCAAACCCACTACAAAGCACATCTTCCCATTGCAAGATAAATAGATCAAGTTGGCCAAACAAAACCCAAATATCGGAGAAGAAATATGAGTCTATAAGCAATCATGCATAAAAGAGATCAAAGAAACTCAAATACTTTCAGGGATATAAAAAGATAGATCTGATCATAAACTCAAAGTTCATCGATCCCAACAAACACACCGCAAAAGAGTTACATCATATGGATCTCCAAGAGACCATTGTATTGAGAATCAAGAGAGAGAGAGAGAGAGATGAAGCCATCTAGCTACTAACTACGGACCCGAAGGTCTACAAAGAACTACTCACGCATTATCGGAGAGGCACCAATGGAGGTGGTGAACCCCATCCGAGATGGTGTCTAGATTGGATCTGGTGGTTCTGGACTCTGTGGTGGCTGGATGAATATTTCATCAACTCCCCTAGGGTTTTGGGAATATTTGGGTATTTATAGAGCAAAGAGGCGGTACAGGGGGCACCCGAGGTGGGGACAACCCACCAGGGCGCACTTAGGCCTCTTGGCGCGCCCTGGTGGGTTGTGCCCCCCTCGGGGCACCCCCAGGTGCAGTCGGGGCCCGTTGTGTTCCTTTTTTGTCCCATAAAAATTCTCCGAAATTTTCGTAGCATTTGGACTCTATTTGATATTGATTTTCCGCGATGTAAAAACATGGAAAAAAATAACAACTGGCACTTGGCACTATGTTAATAGGTTAGTACCAAAAAATGATATAAAGTGATTATAAAACATCCAAGATTGATAATGTAACAACATGGAACAATAAAAAATTATAGATATGTTGGAGACGTATCAGCATCCCCAAGTTTAACTCCAACTTGTCCTCGAGTAGGGAAGTGATAAAAAACAGAATTTTTGATGTGGAATGCTGCCTAACATGTCATATCATATTTCTTTCTTTATAGCATGGAGATTTGGACTTTTATATTGTTCAAAGCAATAGTCTAGTTTTGACATGATAATTTAAGTACTCAAGCATATCAACAAGCAACCATGTCTTTCAAAATATCAACACTAAAATAAGATATCCCTAGCCCATCATGCTCAACCATTGATCCATTCATGAAACACACTCGCATATTAGCTACACTCGATACTCAAGTACGGTCATATTGCCTCGTAGTTGGTACTTTTATAAGAGAAGATGGAGACTCAAATTCAAAAATAAAAATTGCATAAAGTAAAAGAAAGGCCCTTCGTAGAGGGAAGTAGGGATTTGTAGAGATGCCAGAGCTCAAAGCGAAAAACTTAGAGATAAAAACATTTTGGGAGGTGTATCCATCTCACCAACAAAAATGACTTAGAGTTCCCAATACTTTCCATGCTTAGATATATCATAGGTGGTTCCCAAACAAAAAATAATGTTTATTCCTTTTCCCACCGTACTTTCACTTTCCATGGCTAACTGTATCCACGGGTGCCCTCCATACGAACACTTCCCAAGGAATTTATTATTTGACAACATAAAGTAAATTCATTTTTTTCATTTCGGGATTGGGCATCCCTAATACCTTTGCCTTACTCTCGTGCAATGGCAAGTGAATAAACACTCATCTTGAGAATAACACATCTAGCATGGAAAATATTAGCCACCTCTCGCCGCTCCGCGAGTGAAACAAACACAAAAAAGAGAAGTTTATTTTTGAAAATTAGAGATGGCACATGAAAATTTGCTTAGAACGTCAAAAGAATACCGCATATAGGTAGATATAGTGGACTCATGTGGCAAAACTGGTTTAAAGGTTTTTGTCTCCACAAGTAGTGATCATACTTAGTGCAAAATGAAGGCTAGCAAAAGATTGAGAAGCGACCAACCAAGAAACGAATAATCTCATAAGCAAGCATTAAGTATAACTAACACTGAATAATGCACCATAAGTAGGATATAATTTCATTGCATAATTATTGACTTTCGTGCTTGCATAGGGAATCACAAACCTTAACACCAATATTCTTACTAAAGCATAATTACTTATCAAGATGACTCACATATCACATCATCATATCTCAAAACTATTACTAAGAATCAAGTTTATTTTGTCCAATGATCTTCATGAAAGTTTTTAGTATATCCTTCTAGGATATCTATCACTTTGGGACTAATTTTCATGTGTTTATTTTCATAAGCTCAAACAAACATAAGTGAAGATCATGAGCATAATTTTTCTTTCTCTCAAATTAATTTAAGTGAAGCAAGAGAGAATTTCTTGAAAATTTTACTAACTCTCAAATAAATCTAAGTGAAGCAAGAGAGCATTTCTTCAAAAATACTAAGCACACCGTGCTTAAAAAGATATAAGTGAAGCACTAGAGCAAGTCCATAGCTCATAAAAAAATGTAAGTGAAGTATAGAGACCAATTCTAACTAGTCATGACATAATTTTGGCTCTCTCAAATAGGTGTGTCCAGCAAGGAAACAAGACTGCAAACACAAAATAAAACAAGCAAAGACTCATATCATACAATACGCTCCAAGCAAAACACATAGTATGTGACAAATAAAAATATAGCTTCGAGTAAAATACCGATGGTCGTTAGAAGGAAGAGGAGACGCCACTCGGGGGCATCCCCAAGCTTAGTTGGTTGCTCATTTTTGGATAATAGCTTGGGGTGCCGGGGCATCCCCAAGCTTAGGCTCTTCTACTCCTTATTCCTTCATCCATCGTAAGATAACCCAAAACTTGAAAACTTCAATCACACAAAACTCAACAAAACCTTTGTGAGATCCGTTAGTATAAGAATAATAAATCACTATTATAAGTGTTGTATCAAACCAATTCATATTTTCTTCTTGCAATATATCTACTGTATTCCAACTTTTATATGGCAAAAACTCATCAAAGAAAACCATAGAGCCATCAAAATAAGCACACAACACAAAGAAAACGGAATCTGTCAAAACAAAACAGTCTGTAGCAATCTGGCTATTTCGAATACTTCTTTAACTCCAAAAATTCTGAAAAATTAGGACGACCTTAGAAATTTGTATTATGATCTACTGCAAAAGTAATGGGTATTTTATCACTCTCTCGTAAAAAATGAGAATTATTTTCGTAAGCGCAAAAGTTTCTATTTTTTCAGCAAGATAAAACAACTATCACCCAAGAAGATACTAAAGGCTTTACTTGGCACAAACACTAATGAAAACATAGAAAACACAATCATGACAGCAGCATAATTGTGCAAGCACTCAAGAACAGAAAGAAAAATACAAAAATAAATTTTATTCATTGGGTTGGCTCCCAACAAGCGCTATCATTTTATGCCCCTAGCTAGGCATAAGATTTCAATGATGCTCACATTAAAGGTAGTAATTGAAACACGAAGATATCATCATGTAGCATGTGAAAACACATTTAAGTCTAACATACTTCCTATTCATAGGCATTTCATAAGTAAACAAATTATCAAAACAAGCAAAGACTAACATATGCAACGAAGAAGAATAAAACATAGACAATCTCAACATGAAGAGAAGTAATTTAGTAGCATGAAAATTTCTACAACCATATTTCCCTCTGTCATAATAATTATATGTGGGATCATATTGAAATTCAACAGTATAGTTATCACATAACATATTCTCTTCATGATCCACATGCATGCAAACTTGACACTCTTCCAAAATAGTGGGATTATCATCAAATAAAGTCATGACCTCTCCAAGCCCACTTTTATCAAAAATTTCGTAAGATTGAACACTCTCCAAATAAGTGGGATTATTTTAAGCTAAAGTTGACACTCTTCCAAACGCACTTTTAAAATTATAGCAAGCATATTCATCATGAGGTTTAAATAAATTTTCAAGATCATAAGAATCATCACCCCAATCATGATCATTGCAACAAGTAGTGGTCATAGCGAAATCAGCATCCCTTGGGGTTTTGCATATTATTAGCACAATTGACATTAATATAATTTATAGTAAAATCATTGCAATCATGCTTTTCATTCAAGGAGCTATCATGAACCACTTCATAAATTTCTTCTTTTAACACTTCACCACAATTTTCAGATCTATGAATCTCAAGCAAAAGTTCATAAAGATAATCCAGTGAACTCAATTCACTAGAAATTGGTTCATCATAATTGGATCTTTTAAAAAGATTAGCAAGTGGATGAGGATCCATATCAATAGACTTTTAGCAAGCGAAGATGCAAGCAAATAGAAGACACATGGCAACACAAGCAAACAAGAGATCTGACACGAAAAAGGCAAACGGAAAGAAGGAAAATAAAACGGCAATTTTTTGTGAAGTGGGGGAGAGGAAAATGAGAGATAAATGGCAAATAATGTAAATTGCGAGGAGATGAGATTTGTGATTAGGAACCTAGTATATGTTGAAGATCCTCCCCGGCAATGGAGCCAGAAATTCCTTTTGATGTCGCATGAAGCTACGTCAGTATTTCCCCAAAGAGGAAGGGATGATGCAGCACAACGACGGTAGGTATTTCCCTCAGATATGAAACCTAGCTTATCGAACCAGTAGGAGAGCCAAGCAACACAACGTAAACAGCCCCTGCACACAGATAACAAATCCTCGCAACCCGACGTGTTAAAGGGGTTGTCAATCCCTTTCGGGTAATGGTGCCAGAAATCGGTGCGTGATGGAAGAAAGTTGTAATAGATTGAATAAATAGATCACAAATAAAATAAAGTGCAGCAACGTATTTTTGGGTTTTTGGATTAATAGATCTGAAAATAGAAGCAAATAAAAGTCGATCGCAAAGGCAAATAATATGAGAAAGAGACCCGGGGGCCGTAGATTTCACTAGTGGCTTCTCTTGAGAAAAATAGCAAACGATGGGTGAACAAATTATTGTTGGGCAATTGATAGAACTTCAAACACTCATGACGATATCCAGGAAATGATCATTATATAGGCATCACGCCCAAGATTAGTAGACCGACTCCTGCCTGCATCTACTACTATTACTGCACACATTGACCACTATCCAGCATGCATCTAGTGTATTAAGTTCATGGAGAAACAGAGAAATGCAATAAGAATGATGACATAATGTTGACAATTTCTATCTATGTAGAGATAGACCCCATCGTTTTATCTTTAGTAGCAATGATACATACGTGTCGGTTCCCCTTCTGTCATTGGGAACAAGCACCGTAAGATCGAACCCACTACAAAGCACCTCTTCCCATTGCAAGATAAATAGATCAAGTTGGCCAAACAAAACCCAAATATCGTAGAATAAATATGAGGCTATAAGCAATCATGCATAAAAGAGATCAAAGATACTCAAATACTTTCATGGATATAAAAAGATAGATCTGATCATAAACTCAAAGTTCATCGATCCCAACAAACACACCGCAAAAAGAGTTACATCATATGGATCTCCAAGAGACCATTGTATTGAGAATCAAGAGAGAGAGAGAGAGAGAGAGAGATGAAGCCATCTAGCTACTAACTATGGACCCAAAGGTATACAAAGAACTACTCACGCATCATCGGAGAGGCACCAATGGAGGTGGTGAACCCATCCGTGATGGTCTCTAGATTGGATCTGGTGGTTCTGGACTCTACGGCAGCTGGATGAATATTTTGTCGACTCCCCTAGGGTTTTGGGAATATTTGGGTATTTATAGAGCAAAGAGGCAGTCCGGGGGGGGGGGGCACCCAAGGTGGGCACAACCCATCAGGGCGCGCCTGGGCCCTCGGGCGCGCCCTGGTGGGTTGTGCCCCCCTCGGGGCACCCCCAGGCGTAGCCAGGGCCTGTTGTGTTCCTTTTGGCCCGATAACAAGCCAAGCAATTGTTTCATACTCTAACTTTTTCAATCTTCACGCAATACATGAGCGTGAGCCATGGATATAGCACTATAGGTGGAATAGAATGGTGGTTGTGGAGAAGACAAAAAGGAGAAGATGGTCTCACATCAACTAGGCGTATCAACGGGCTATGGAGATGCCCATCAATAGATATCAATGTGAGTGAGTAGGTATTGCCATGCAACGGATGCACTAGAGCTATAAATGTATAAAAGCTCAACAAAAGAAACTAGTGGGTGTGCATCCAACTTGCTTGCTCATGAAGACCTAGGGCAATTTTGGGGAAGCCCATCATTGGAATATACAAGACAAGTTCTATAATGTAAAATTACGACTAGTATATGAAAGTGACAACATATGAGACTCTCTATATGAAGAACATGGTGCTACTTTGAAGCACAATATATGAGACTCGCTATATCATGGTACTACTTTGAAGCACAAGTGTGGAAAAAAAGGATAGTAGCATTGCCCCTTTTTATTCATTTTCTCCTTTTTGGGCCTTCGTTTTTTATTTGGACTTTATCTTTTTTTATTGGGACAATGCTCTATTGAATGATGATCATCACACTTTTATTTATTTACAACTCAATGATTACAACTCGATTCTAAAACAAAGTATGACTCTATATGGATGCCTCCGGTGGTGTACCGGGATATGCAATGAATCAAGAGTGACAAGTATGAAGAAATTATGAACGGTGGCTTTGCCACAAATACTATGTCAACTACATGATCATGCTAAGCAATATGACAGTGATGAATGTGTCATGATGAACTAGGTGGTGGAAAGTTGCATGGCAATATATCTCGGAATGGCTATGGAAATGCCATAATAGGTAGGTATGGTGGCTGTTTTGAGGAAGGTATATGGTAGGTGTATGATACCGGCGAAAGGTGCGCGGTATTAGAGAGGCTAGCAAAGGTGGAAGGGTGAGAGTGCGTATAATCCATGGACTCAACATTAGTCATAAAGAACTCATATACTTATTGCAAAAATCAAGAAGTTATCAAAGCAAAGTATTACGCGCATGCTCCTAGGGGGATAGATTGGTAGGAAAAGACCATCGCTCGTCCTCGACCGCCACTCGTAAGGAAGACAATCAATAAACAAATCATGCTCCGACTTCGTTACATAACGGTTCACCATACGTGCATGCTACGGGAATCAAAAAATCTAACACAAGTATTCTTTAAATTCACAACTACTCAACTAGCATGACTTTAATATTATCACCTCCATACCTTAAAACAATTATCATGCTTCAATCTTTTCTTAGTATTCAACACACTCAAAGGAAAGTTTCACAAATCTAGAATACCAAGCATATTATTATTAAGCAAATTACCATGCTATTAAGAGACTCTCAAAATAATTTAAGTGAAGTATGAGAGATCAATAGTTTCTTTAAAACGAATCCACCACCGTGATCTAAAAGATCTAAGTTAAGCACATAGAGCAAAATTATAACGCTCAAAATATATAAGTGAAGCACATAGAGCAAAACTACTTAGCTCAAAATATATAAGTGAAGCACATAGAGCAAAACTACTTAGCTCAAAAGATATAAGTGAAGCACATAGAGTATTCTATCAAATTTTAATTCATGTATGGCTCTCTCAAAAGGTGTGTACAACAAGGATGATTGTGGCATACTAAGACACAAAGACACAAATAATACAAGACGCTCCAAGCAAAACACATAATATGTTGGTGAATAAAAATATAGCTCCAAGTAAATTACCGATGGAAGTGGACGAAAGAGGGGATGCCTTCCGAGGCATCCCCAAGCTTTGACTTTTTGGTGTCCTTGGATTATCTTGGGGGTGCCATGGGCATCCCCAAGCTTAGGCTCTTGCCACTCCTTGTTCCATGATCCATCCAAAGAATTCACCCAAAACTTGAAAACTTCACAACACAAAACTCAAAATAGAAAACTCGTGAGCTCCGTTAGCGAAAGAAAACAAAACACCACTTCAATGTACTGTAATGAACTCATTTTTTATTTATATTGGTGCTAAACCTACTGTATTCCAACTTTTTTTATGGATTATAAACTATTTTACTAGCCATAGATTCATCAAAATAAGCAAACAACGCACGAAAAACAAAATCTGTTAAAAACAGAACAGTCTGTAGTAATCTGTAGCTAGCGCAAGATCTGGAACACCAAAAATTCTAAACTAAATTGCTGGACGTGAGGAATTTCTCTATTAATAATCTTAAAAAATAATTAACTAAATATCACTCTTCAAATAAAAATGACAGCAGTTCTCGTGAGCGCTAAAGTTTCTGTTTTTAACAGCAAGTTCAACAAGACTTTCCCCAAGTCTTCCCAACGGTTCTACTTGGCACAAACACTAATTAAACACAAAAAACACAACCAAAACAGAGACTAAATAATTTATTTGTTACTAAGCAGGAGAAAAAATCAAGGAATAAAAATAAAATTGGGTTGCCTCCCAACAAGCGCTATCATTTAACGCCCCTAGCTAGGCATAAAAGCGAGGATAGATCTAGGTATTGCCATCTTTGGTAGGCAATCCATAAGTGGCTCTCATGATAGTTTCATATGGTAATTTTATTTTCTTTCTTGGAAAGTGTTCCATGCCCTTTTTAATGGAAATTGAAATTTAATATACCCTTCCTTTATATCAATAATCGCACCAGCCGTTCTAAGGAAAGGTCTACCAAGAATGATAGGGCAAGAAGGATTGCAATCTATATCAAGAACAATGAAATCTACGGGCAGATAATTCCTATTTGCAACAATAAGAACATCATTAATCCTTCCCATAGGTTTCTTAATAGTGGAATCCGCAAGATGCAAGTTTAGAGAGCAATCATCAAAATTACGGAAATCTAGCAAATCACACAAAGTCTTGGGAATACTAGAAACACTAGCACCCAAATCACACAAAGCATAAAACTCATGATCTTTAATTTTAATTTTAATAGTTGGTTCCCACTCATCATAGAGTTTTCTAGGTATAGAAACTTTCAACTCAAGTTTTTCTTCATAAGATTGCATCAAGGCATCAACAATATGTTTGGTGAAGGCTTTATTTTGACTATAAGCATGTGGAGAATTTAGCATGGATTCCAACAAGGAAATACAATCAATTAAAGATCAACTTTCATAATTAAATTCCTTGAAATCCAATATAGTGGGTTTAGCAACATCTAGATTTTTATTTCTTTCAATCCCACTTTCATCAATTTCATCATTAAGATCTAAATACTCCGAATTTTTAGAACGCCTTCTAGGTAAAGGAAGATCATATTCAGTTTCATCAAGATTAATATTGCAAAACAAAGATTTAATAGGGGACACATCAATAACTTTTAGATCTTCATCTTGATTTTCATAGGAATTGGAAGAACACGCTTTAATAAAGGCATCTTTGGAAGCATGCATCCTAGCGGTTCTTTCTTTGCACTCATCAATGGAAATTCTCATGGCTTTGAGAGACTCATTGATATCATGTTTAGGAGGAATAGATCTAAGCTTTAAAGAATCAACCTCAAGAGAAATTCTATCAACGTTTCTAGCCAAATCATCAACTTTAAGCAATTTCTCCTCAAGCAAAGCATTAAAATTCTTTTGTGAATTCATAAACACTTTAACACTATTCTCAAATTCAGAGGGCATATTATTATAATTTCCATAAGAGTTGTTGTACGAATTACCGTAATTATTAGAAGGATTACTAGGATATGGCCTAGGATTAAAATTCCCTCTATAAGCGTTGTTACCAAAATTATTCCTACCAAAGAAATTCACATCCATAGATTCATTGTTATTCTCAATCAAAGTAGACAAAGGCATATCATTAGGATCAGAAGAAACACTCTTAATAGCAAATAATTTCATGAGTTCATCCATCTTTCCACTCAACACATTAATTTCTTCTATCGCATGCACTTTTTTATTAGAAGATCTTTTAGTATGCCATTGAGAATAATTAACCATAATATTATCTAGGAGTTTAGTAGCATCTCCTAAAGTGATTTCTATAAAAGTGCCTCCCACGGCCGAATCTAAAAGATTTCTAGAAGCAAAATTCAATCCGGCATAAAATTTTTGTATAATCATCCACAAATTCAAACCATGAGTAGGGCAACTACGTATCATTAATTTCATTCTCTCCCAAGCTTGTGCAACATGTTCATGATCAAGTTGTTTAAAGTTCATAATATCGTTTCTAAGAGAGATGATCTTAGCGGGAGGAAAATACTTAGAGATAAAAGCCTCTTTGCACTTGTTCCATGAATCAATACTATTCTTAGGCAAAGATGAAAACCAAGCTTTAGCACGATCTCTAAGCGAAAAAGGAAATAGCTTCAATTTAACGACATCATTATTGACATCTTTTTTATTTTGCATATCACATAAATCAACGAAGCTATTCAGATGAGTAGCGGCATCTTCACTAGGAAGGCCGGCGAATTGATCTTTCATAACAAGATTCAACAAAGCAGTATTAATTTCACAAGATTTAACATCGGTAAGAGGAGCAATCGGAGTGCTAAGGAAATCATTATTATTGGTATTGGTGAAGTCACACAATTTGGTAGTATCTTGAGCCATCGCGACAAGCAATCAATCTAACACACAAGCAAACAAAAGCAAACGGGCAAAAAGAGGCAAATAGATAGGGAGGATAGAGAGAGAGAGAGGGCGAATAAAACGGCAAGGGTGAATTGGGGGGAGAGGAAAACGAGAGGCAAATGGCAAATAATGTAATGCGAGAGATAGGGATTGTCATGGGTACTTGGTATGTTGACTTTTTGCGTAGACTCCCCGGCAACGGCGCCAGAAATCCTTCTTGCTACGTCTTGAGCTTGCGTTGGTTTTCCCCGAAGAGGAAGGGATGATGCAGCAGAGTAGCATAAGTATTTCCCTCAGTTTTTGAGAACCAAGGTATCAATCCAGTAGGAGCCCACGCTCAAGTCCCTCGTACTTGCACAAAGCGATAGCTACTCGCAACCAACGCGATTAGGGGTAGTCAATCCCTTCACGGTCACTTACGAGAGTGAGATCTGATAGATATAATATGTTTGGTAGAAAGATGCAAAGTAAAAAGTAAAAGCAAAGTAAAAAAGCAAAGCAAGATTAAAGTGATGGAGATTGATATGATGAGAATAGACCCCGGGGCCATAGGTTTCACTAGTGGCTTCTCTCAAGAGCATAAGTATTCTACCGTGGGTGAACAAATTACTGTTGAGCAATTGACAGAATTGAGCATAGTTATGAGAATATCTAGGCATGATCATGTATATAGGCATCATGTCCGAGACAAGTAGACCGACTCCTGCCTGCATCTACTACTATTAATCCACTCATCGACCGCTATCCAGCATGCATCTAGAGTATTAAGTTAAAAACAGAGTAACGCCTTAAGCAAGATGACATGATGTAGAGAGATAAATTCATGCAATATGAAATAAACCCCATCTTGTTATCCTCAATGGCAATGATACAATACGTGCCTTGCCGCCCCTTCTGTCACTGGGTAAGGACACCGCAAGATCGAACCCAAAGCTAAGCACTTCTCCCATGGCAAGAACTACCAATCTAGTTGGCCAAACCAAACGGATAATTCGAAGAGACTTGCAAAGATAACCAATCATACATAAAAGAATTCAGAGAATATTCAAATATTATTCATAGATAGACTTGATCATAAACCCACAATTCATCGGTCTCAACAAACACACCGCAAAAAGAAGATTACATCGAATAGATCTCCACAAGAGAGGGGGAGAACTTTGTATTGAGATTCAAAGAGAGAGAAGAAGCCATCTAGCTACTAACTATGGACCCGAAGGTCTGAGGTAAACTACTCACACTTCATCGGAGGGGCTAGGATGATGTAGAATCCCTCCGTGATGACGGCCCTCTTCCGGCGGAGCTCCGGAACAGGCCCCAAGATGGGATCTCGTGGATACAGAAAGTTGCGGCGGTGGAATTAGGTTTTTGGCTCCTGTTCTGATCTTTTGGGGGTACGAGTGTATATATAGGAGGAAGAAGTACGCCGGAGGAGCAACGAGGGGCCCATGATGCAGGGGGCGCGCCCTAGGGGGGGCACCCCCACCCTCGTGACCGCCTCTTTTGTTCCTTGGAGCATGGTCCAAGTCTCCTGGATCATGTTCGGTGAGAAAATCACATTCCCGAAGATTTTATTCCGTTTGGACTCCGTTTGATATTCCGTTTCTTTGAAACACTAAAATAGGCAAAAAAAACAACAATTCTGGGTTGGGCCTCCGGTTAATAGGTTAGTCCCAAAAATAATATAAAAGTGGAAAATAAACCCCAATATAGTCCAAAATAGTAGATAATATAGCATGGAGCAATCAAAAATTATAGATACGTTGGAGACGTATCAGGCATCCCCAAGCTTAATTCCTGCTCGTCCTTGAGTAGGTAAATGATAAAAAGAGAATTTTTTATGCGGAGTGCTACTTAGCATAATTTCAATGTAAATCTTGTTAATTGTGGTATGAGTATTTAGATTAGAAAGATTCAAGACAAAAGTTTATATTGACATAAAAATAATAATACTTCAAGCATACTAACAAAGGAATTATGTCTTCTCAAAATAACATGGCCAAAGAAAGTTATCCCTACAAAATCATATAGTCTAGCTATGCTCCAACTTCACCACACAAAGTATTTAAATCATGCACAACCCCAATGACAAGCCAAGCAATTGTTTCATACTCTAACTTTTTCAAAACTTTTTCAATCTTCACGCAATACATGAGCGTGAGCCATGGATATAACACTATAGGTGGAATAGAATGGTGGTTGTGGAGAAGACAAAAAGGAGAAGATGGTCTCACATCAACTAGGCATATCAACGGGCTATGGAGATGCCCATCAATAGATATCAATGTGAGTGAGTAGGGATTGCCATGCAACGGATGCACTAGAGCTATAAATGTATGAAAGCTCAACAAAAGAAACTAGTGGGTGTGCATCCAACTTGCTTGCTCACGAAGACCTAGGGCAATTTGAGGAAGCCCATTATTGGAATATACAAGCCAAGTTCTATAATGTAAAATTCCCACTAGTATATGAAAGTGACAACATATGAGACTCTCTATATGATGAACATGGTGCTACTTTGAAGCATAATATATGAGACTCGCTATATCATGGTGCTACTTTGAAGCACAAGTGTGGAAAAAGGATAGTAGCATTGCCCCTTTTTATTTATTTTCTCTTTTTTTGGGCCTTTTTTTCTTTGGCCTTTCTCCCTTTTTTGGGGACAATTCTCTATTGAATGATGATCATCACACTTTTATTTATTTACAACTCAATGGTTACAACTCGATTCTAAAACAAAGTATGACTCTATATGGATGCCTTTGGTGGTGTACCGGGATATGCAATGAATCAAGAGTGACAAGTATGAAGAAATTTTGAACGGTGGCTTTGCCACAAATACTATGTCAACTACATGATCATGCTAAGCAATATGACAATGATGAATGTGTCATGATGAACTAGGTGGTGGAAAGTTGCATGGCAATATATCTCAGAATGGCTATGGAAATGCCATAATAGGTAGGTATGGTGGCTGTTTTGAGGAAGGTATATGGTAGGTGTATGATACCGGTGAAAGGTGCGCGGTATTATAGAGGCTAGCAAAGGTGGAAGGGTGAGAGTGCGTATAATCCATGGACTCAACATTAATCATAAAGAACTCATATACTTATTGCAGAAATATAGAAGTTATCAAAGCAAAGTATTACGCGCATGCTCCTAGGGGGATAGATTGGTAGGAAAAGACCATCGCTCATCCCCGACCGCCACTCATAAGGAAGACAATCAATAAACAAATCATGCTCTGACTTCGTTACATAACGGTTCACCATACGTGCATGCTACGGGAATCACAAACTCTAACACAAGTATTCTTTAAATTCACAACTACTCAACTAGCATGACTTTAATGTTATCACCTCCATACCTCAAAACAATTATCATGCTTCAATCTTTTCTTAGTATTCAACACACTCAAAAGAAAGTTTCACAAATCTTGAATACCAAGCATATTATTATTAAGCAAATTACCATGCTATTAAGAGACTCTCAAAATAATTTAAGTGAAGCATGAGAGATCAATAGTTTCTTTAAAACGAATCCACCACCGTGCTCTAAAAGATCTAAGTGAAGCACATAGAGCAAAATTATAACGCTCAAAAGATATAAGTGAAGCACATAGAGCAAAACTACTTAGCTCAAAAGATATAAGTGAAGCACATAGAGTATTCTATCAAATTTTAATTCATGTATGGCTCTCTCAAAAGGTGTGTACAGAAAGGATGATTGTGGCATACTAAGACACAAAGACACAAATAATACAAGACGCTCCAAGCAAAACACATATCATGTTGATGAATAAAAATATAGCTCCAAGTAAATTACCGATGGAAGTGGACGAAAGAGGGGATGCCTTCCGGGGCATCCCCAAGCTTTGACTCTTTGGTGTCCTTGGATTATCTTGGGGGTTCCATGGGAATCCCCAAGCTTAGGCTCTTGCCACTCCTTGTTCCACGATCCATCAAAAGAATTCACCCAAAACTTGAAAACTTCACAACACAAAACTCAAAATAGAAAACTCGTGAGCTCCGTTAGCGAAAGAAAACAAAAGACCACTTCAAGGTACTGTAATGAACTCATTCTTTATTTATATTGGTGTTAAACCTACTGTATTCCAACTTCTCTATGGATTATGAACTATTTTACTAGCCATAGATTCATCAAAATAAGCAAACAACACACGAAAAACAGAATCTGTCAAAAACAGAACAGTCTGTAGTAATCTGTAGCTAGTGCCATATCTGGAACCTCAAAAATTCTAAAATAAATTGCCGGACGTGAGGAATTTATCTATTAATCATCTGCAAAAAGAATTAACTAAATAGCACTCTACAAATAAAAATGACAGCAGTTCTCGTGAGCGCTAAAGTTTCTATTTTTTACAGCAAGTTCAACAAGACTTTCCCCAAGTCTTCCCAACGGTTCTACTTGGCACAAACACTAATTAAACACAAAAAACACAATCAAAACATAGGCTAAATAATTTATTTATTACTAAACAGGAGAAAAAAGCAAGGAATAAAAATAAAATTGGGTTGCCTCCCAACAAGCGCTATCGTTTAACGCCCCTAGCTAGGCATAAAAGCGAGGATAGATCTAGGTATTGCCATCTTTGGTGGCAATCCATAAGTGGCTCTCATGATAGTTTCATATGGTAATTTTATTTTCTTTCTTGGAAAGTGCTCCATGCCCTTTTTTAATGGAAATTGAAATCTAATATTCCCTTCATCCATATCAATAATCGCACCAACCGTTCTAAGGAAAGGTCTACCAAGAATAATAGGGCAAGAAGGATTGCAATCTATATCAAGAACAATGAAATCTACGGGCACATAATTCCTATTTGCAACGATAATAACATCATTAATCCTTCCCATAGGTTTCTTAATAGTGGAATCCGCAAGATGCAAGTTTAGAGAGCAATCATCAAAGTTACGGAAATCTAGCAAATCACACAAAGTCTTGGGAATAGTAGAGACACTAGCACCCAAATCACACAAAGCATAAAACTCATGATCTTTAATTTTAATTTTAATAGTTGGTTCCCACTCATCATTGAGTTTTCTAGGGATAGAAACTTTCAACTCAAGTTTTTCTTCATAAGATTGCACCAAGGCATCAACAATATGTTTGTTGAAGGCTTTATTTTGACTATAAGCATGTGTAGAATTTAGCATGGATTGCAACAAGCAAATACAATCAATTAAAGAGAAACTTTCATAATTAAATTCCTTGAAATCCAATATAGTGGGTTTAGCAACATCTAGATTTTTATTTCTTTCAATCGCACTTTCATCATTTTCATCATTAAGATCTAAATACTCCGAATTTTTAGAACGCCTTCTAGGTAAAGGAAGATCATATTCAGTTTCATCAAGATTAATATTTCAAAACAAAGATTTAATAGGGGACACATCAATAACTTTTAGATCTTCATCTTGATTTTCATAGGAATTGGAAGAACACGCTTTAATACATGCATCTTTGGAAGCACGCATCCTAGCGGTTCTTTGTTTCCACTCATCAATGGAAATTCTCATGGCTTTGAGAGACTCATTGATATCATGTTTAGGAGGAATAGATCTAAGCTTTAAAGAATCAACCTCAAGAGAAATTCTATCAATGTTTCTAGCCAAATCATCAACTTTAAGCAATTTCTCCTCAAGCAAAGCATTAAAGTTCTTTTGTGAATTGATAAAATCTTTAACACTATTCTCAAATTCAGAGGGCATCTTATTACAATTTCCATAAGAGTTGTTGTAGGAATTACCATAATTATTAGAAGGATTACTAGGATATGGCCTAGGATTAAAATTCCCTCTATAAGCATTGTTACCAAAATTATTCCTACCAAAGAAATTCACATCCATAGATTCATTATAATTCTCAATCAAAGTAGACAAAGGCATATCATTAGGATCAGAAGAAACACTCTTAATAGCAAATAATTTCATAAGTTCATCCATCTTTCCACTCAACACATTAATTTCTTCTATCGCATGCACTTTTTTATTAGAAGGTCTTTCAGTATGCCATTGAGATTAATTAACCATAATATTATCTAGGAGTTTAGTAGCATCTCCTAAAGTGATTTCTATAAAAGTGCCTCCCGCGGCCGAATCTAAAAAATTTCTAGAAGCAAAATTCAATCCGGCATAAATTTTTTGTATAATCATCCACACATTCAAACCATGAGTAGGGCAATTACGTATCATTAATTTCACTCTCTCCCAAGCTTGTGCAACATGTTCGTGATCAATTTGTTTAAAGTTCATAATATCGTTTCTAAGAGAGATGATCTTACCGGGAGGAAAATACTTAGAGATAAAAGCATCTTTGCACTTGTTCCATGAATCAATACTATTCTTAGGCAAAGACGAAAACCAAGATTTAGCATGATCTCTAAGAGAAAAAGGAAATAGCTTCAATTTAATGACATCATTATTGACATCTTTTTTCTTTTGCATATCACATAAATCAACGAAGCTATTCAGATGAGTAGCGGCATCTTCACTAGGAAGGCCGGCAAATTGATCTTTCATAACAAGATTCAACAAAGCAGTATTAATTTCACAAGATTCAACATCGGTAAGAGGAGCAATCGGAGTGCTAAGGAAATCATTATTATTGGTATTGGTGAAGTCACACAATTTTGTAGTGTCTTGATCCATCGCGATAAGAAAGCAATCTAACGCACGAGCAAAAAAAAGCAAACGGGCAAAAAGAGGCAAATAGAGAGGGAGGATAGAGAGAGAGGGCGAATAAAAAGGCAAGGGTGAATTGGGGGGGGAGAGGAAAACGAGAGGCACATGGCAAATAATGTAATGCAAGAGATAGGGATTGTGATGGATACTTGGTATGTTGACTTTTTGCGTAGACTCCCCAGCAACGGCGCCAGAAATCCTTCTTGCTACGTCTTGAGCTTGCGTTGGTTTTCCCCGAAGAGGAAGGGATGATGCAGCAGAGTAGCATAAGTATTTCCCTCAATTTTTAAGAACCAAGGTATCAATCCAGTAGGAGCCCACACTCAAGTCCCTCGTACCTGCACAAAGCGATAGCTACTCGCAACCAATGCGATTAGGGGTTGTCAATCCCTTCACGGTTAGTTACGAGAGTGAGATCTGATAGATATAATATTTTTGGTATTTTTGGTATAAAGATGCAAAGTAAAAAGTAAAAGCAAAGTAAAAAAAGCAAAGCAAGATTAAAGTGATGGAGATTGATATGATGAGAATAGACCCCGGGGCCATAGGTTTCACTAGCGGCTTCTCTCAAGAGCATAAGTATTCTATGGTGGGTGAACAAATTACTGTTGAGCAATTGACAGAATTGAGCATAGTTATGAGAATATCTAGGCATGATCATGTATATAGGCATCACGTCCGTGACAAGTAGATCGAAACGATTCTGCATCTACTACTATTACTCCACTCATCGACCACTATCCAGCATGCATCTAGAGTATTAAGTTAAAAATAGAGTAATGCCTTAAGCAAGATGTGATGATGTAGAGAGATAAATTCATGCAATATGAAATAAAACCCATCTTGTTATCCTCGATGGCAACGATACAATACGTGCCTTGCTGCCCCTTCTGTCACTTGGTAAGGACACTTCAAGATCGAACCCAAAGCTAAGCACTTCTCCCATGGCAAGAACTACCAATCTAGTTGGCCAAACCAAGCGGATAATTCGAAGAGACTTGCAAAGATAACCAATCATACATAAAAGAATTCAGAGAAGATTCAAATATTATTCATAGATAGACTTGATCATAAACCCACAATTCATCAGTTTCAACAAACACACCGCAAAAAGAAGATTACATCGAATAGATCTCTACAAGAGAGGGGGAGAACTTTGTATTGAGATTCAAAGAGAGAGAAGAAGACATCCAGCTACTAACTATGGACCCGAAGGTCTGAGGTAAACTACTCACACTTCATCGGAGGGGCTAGGATGATGTAGAAGCCCTCCATGATGACGGCCCTCTTCCGGCGGAGCTCCGGAACAGGCCCCAAGATGGGATATCGTGGATACAGAAAGTTGTGGCGGTGGAATTAGGTTTTTGGCTCCTGTTCTGATCATTTGGGGGTACGTGTGTATATATAGGAGTAAGAAGTACGCCGGAGGAGTAACGAGGGGCCCACGAGGTAGGGGGGCGCCCCCCACCCTCGTGACCACCTCTTTTGTTCCTTGGAGCAGGGTCCAAGTCTCCTGGATCACGTTCGGTGAGAAAATCACGTTCCCGAAGATTTTATTCCGTTTGGACTCCGTTTGATATTCCGTTTCTTCGAAACACTGAAATAGGCAAAAAACATCAATTTTGGGCTGGGCCTCCAGTTAATAGGTTACTCCCAAAAATTATATAAAAGTGGAAAATAAAGCCCAATATAGTCCAAAACAGTAGATAATATAGCATGGAGCAATCAAAAATTATAGATACGTTGGGGACGTATGAGGCATCAGGCCCAAGATTAGTAGACCGACTCCTGCCTGCATCTACTTCTATTACTCCACACATCGACCACTATCCAGCATGCATCTAGTGTATTAAGTTCATGGAGAAATAGAGAACTGCAATAAGAACGATGACATAATGTAGACAAGTTCTATCTATGTAGAGATAGACCCCATCGTTTTATCCTTAGTAGCAACGATACATACGTGTCGGTTCCCCTTCTGCCATTGGGATCAAGCACTGTAAGATCGAACCCACTACAAAGCACCTCTTCCCATTGCAAGATAAATAGATCAAGTTGGCAAAACAAAACCCAAATATCGGAGAATAAATACGAGGCTATAAGAAATCATGCATAAAAGAGATCAAAGAAACTCAAATACTTTCATGGATATAAAAAGATAGATCTGATCATAAACTCAAAGTTCATCGATCCCAACAAACACACCGCAAAAGAGTTACATCATATGGATCTCCAAGAGACCATTGTATTGAGAATCAAGAGAGAGAGAGAGATGAAGCCATCTAGCTACTAACTACGGACCCGAATGTATACAAAGAACTACTCACACATCATCGGAGAGGCACCTATGGAGGTGGTGAACCCATCCGTGATGGTGTCTAGATTATATCTGGTGTTTCTGGACTCTGCGGCAGCTGGATGAATATTTCGTCGACTCCCCTAGGGCTTTGGGAATATTTGGGTATTTATAGAGCAAATAGGAGGTCCGGGGGCACCCAAGGTGGGCACAACCCATCAGTGCGCGCCTGGGCCCTCGGGTGCACCATGGTGGTTTGTGCCCCCCTCGGGGCACCTCCAGGCGCAGCTAGGGCCCGTTGTGTTCCTTTTGGCCCATAAAAATTCTCTATAAAGTTTCGTGGCATTTGGACTCCGTTTGATATTGATTTTCTGTGATGTAAAAAACATGGAAACAACAGTAACTGGCACTTGGCACTATGTTAATAGGTTAGTACCAAAAACGATATAAAATGATTATAAAACATCCAATATTGATAATATAACAGCATGGAACAATAAAAAAATTATAGATACGTTGGAGACGTATCAAACGTCGATGGGTGTTCGGCGACTAAAGTTGTGAGGAGATTTGTGTTGGGGAACATAGTAATTAAAAAAAATCATACACACATGCAAGATCATGGTGATGCATAGCAACGAGAGGGGAGAGTATCGTCTATGTACCCTCGAAGATCATAAGTGGAAGCGTTATGAGAACGCGGTTGATGTAGTCGAATGTCTTCTCGATCCGACCGATCCAAGTACCGAATGCATGGCACCTCCAAGTTCAGCACACGTTCAGCTCGATGACGTCCCACGAACTCTGATCCAACAGAGCTTCACGGGAGAGTTCCGTCAGCACGACGGCGTGATGACAATGATGATGCTGCTACCGACGCAGGGCTTCGCCTAAGCACCGCTACGATATGATCGAGGTGGATTATGGTGGAGGGGGGCACCGCACATGGCTAATGGATCAATGATCAACTTGTGTGTTCTAGGGTGCCCCTGCCCCCGTATATAAAGGAGCAAGGGGGGAGGCCAGCCGACCCCTGTAGGGCGTGCCAGGAGGAGGAGTACTCCTCCTAGTAGGAGTAGGACTCCCCTTTTCTACTCCTACTAGGAGGAGGAAAGGAAGGAGGAAGGGGAGAAGGAGGGAGAGGGAGGAAAGGAGGAAAGGGGGCCGCCCCCTAGTCCAATTCAGTTTGTGCTAGGGGGGCCGCGCGCCGTGCCTCCTCTCTTCTACCACTTGGCCCAATACTTCTTCCTCGTATTCCCGTAACTCTCCGGTACTCCGAAAAATACCAGAATCACTCGGAACCTTTCCGATGTTCGAATATAGTCGTCCAATATATCAATCTTTATGTCTCAACCATTTAGAGACTCCTCATCATGTCCCCGATCTCATCCGGGACTCCGAACTACCTTCGGTACATCAAATCACATAAACTCATAATACCGATCGTCACTGAACGTTAAGCATGCGGCCCCTACGGGTTCGAGAATAAGGTAGACATGACCGAGACATGTCTCCGGTCAATAACCAATAGCGGGACCTGGATGTTCATATTGGCTCCTACATATTCTACGAAGATCTTTATCGGTCAAACCGCATAACAACATACGTTGTTCCCTTTGTCATCGGTATGTTACTTTCTCGAGATTCGATCGTCGGTATCCCAATACCTAGTTCAATCTCGTTACTGGTAAGTCTCTTTACTCGTTTTGTAATGCACTATCCTGCCACTAACTCATTAGTTGCATTACTTGCAAGGTTTATAGTGATGTGCATTACCAAGAGGGCCCAGAGATACCTCTCCGACAATCGGAGTGACAAATCCTAATCTTGATCTATGCCAACTCAACAAGTACCATCGGAGACACCTGTAGAGCACCTTTATAATCACCCAATTACGTTGTGACGTTTCGTAGCACACAAAGTGTTCCTCTGGTAATCGGGAGTTGCATAATCTCATAGTCATAGGAACATGTATAAGTCATGAAGAAAGCAATAGCAGTAAACTAAAACGATCAAGTGCTAAGCTAACGGAATGGGTCAAGTCAATCACATCATTCTCCTAATGATGTGATCCCGTTTATCAAATGACAAGTCATGCCTATGGTTAGGAAACATAACCATCTTTGATCAACGAGCTAGTCAAGTAGAGGCATACTAGTGACACTATGTTTGTCTATGTATTCGCACATGTATTATGTTTCCGGTTAATATAATTCTAGGATGAATAATAAAAAATTATCATGAAATAAGGGAATAAATAATAACTTTATTATTGCCTCTAGGGCATATTTCTTTTAGTCTCCCAGTTGCACTAGAGTCAATAATCTAGATTACACAGTAATGATTCTAACACCCATGGAGCCTTGGTGCTGATCATGTTTTGCTCGTGAGAGAGGCTTAGTCCACGGGTCTGCAACATTCAGATCTGTATGTATCTTGCAAATCTCGATGTCTCCCACTTGGACTTGATCGCAGATGGAATTGAAGCGTCTCTTGATGTGTTTGGTTCTCTTGTGAAATCTGGATTCCTTTGCCAAGGAAATTGCACCAGTATTGTCACAAAAGATTTTCATTGGACCCGATGCACTAGGTATGACACCTAGATCGGATATGAACTCCTTCATCCAGACTCCTTCATTCGCTGCTTCCGAAGCAGCTATGTACTCCGCTTACTTTGTTTAGAACTACTCCAACTGACAGCTCCATCGTTTAATATAAACACGTATCCGGTTTGCGATTTAGAATTGTCCGGATCAGTGTCAAAGCTTTCATTAATGTAACCATTTACGATGAGCTCTTTTTCACCTCCATAAACGAGAAACACATCCTTAGTCCTTTTCAGGTATCTCAGGATGTTCTTGACCGCTGTCTAGTGATCCACTCCTGAATTACTTTGGTACCTCTGTGCTAGACTAATAGCAAGGCACACATCAGGTCTAGTACACATCATTGCATACATGATAAAGCCTATGGCTGAAGCATAGGGAACACTTTTCATTTTCTCTCTATCTTCTGTAGTGGTTGGGCATTGAGTCTTACTCAACTTCACACCTTGTAACACAGGCAAGAACCCTTTCTTAGCTTGATCTATTTTGATCTTCTTCAAAACTTTATCAAGGTATGTGCTTTGTGAAAGTCCAATCAAGCGTCTTGATCTATCTCTATGGATCTTGATGCCCAATATATAGGTAGCTTCATCGAGGTCTTTCATTGAAAAACTCTCATTCAAGTATCCTTTTATGCTATCCAGAAATAATATATCATTTCCAATCAACAATATGTCATCCACATATAATATTAGAAATGCTACAGAGCTCCCACTCACTTTCTTGCAAATACATGCTTCTCCAATAGTCTGTATAAAACCATATGCTTTGATCACACTATCAAAACGTTTATTCCAACTCCGAGAGGCTTGCACCAGTCCATAAATGGATCGCTGGAGCTTGCACACTTTGTTAGTACCCTTTGGATCGATAAAACCTTTAGGTTGCATCATATACAACTCTTTTTCCAGAAATCCATTCAGGAATGCAGTCTTTACATCCATTTGCCAAACTTCATAATCATAAAATGCGGCAATTGCTAACATGATTCGGACGGACTTAAGCATCGCTACGGGTGAGAAGGTCTCATCGTAGTCAACTCCTTGAACTTGTCGAAAACCTTTCGCAACAAGTTGAGCTTTGTAGACAGTAACTTTACCGTCAGTGTCAGTCTTCTTCTTGAAGATCCATTTATTCTCGATGGCTTACCGATCATCGAGCAAGTCAAACAAAGTCCACACTTTTTTCTCATACATGGATCCCATCTCAGATTTCATGGCCTCAAGCCATTTTGCGGAATCTGGGCTCATCATCGCTTCTTCATAGTTCATAGGTTCGTCATGGTCAAGTAACATGACCTCCAGAACAGGATTACCGTACCACTCTGGTGCGGATCTTACTTTGGTTGACCTACGAGGTTCGGTAGTAACTTGATCTAAAGTTTCATGATCAGCATCATTAGCTTCCTCACTAATTGGCGCAGGTGTCACAGGAACCGGTTTCTGTGATGGACTACTTTCCAATAAGGGAGCAGGTACAGTTACCTCATCAATTTCTACTTTCCTCCCACTCACTTCTTTCGAGAGAAACTCCTTCTCTAGAAAGGATCCATTCTTAGCAACAAATGTCTTGCCTTTGGATCTGTGATAGAAGGTGTACCCAACAGTCTCCTTTGGGTATCCTATGAAGACACATTTCTCCGATTTGTGTTCGAGCTTATCAGGTTGAAGCTTTTTCACATAAGCATCGCAGCCCCAAACTTTAAGAAATGACAACTTTGCTTTCTTGCCAAACCATAGTTCATAAGGCATCGTCTCAACGGATTTAGATGGTGCCCTATTTAACATGAATGCAGCTGTCTCTAAAGCGTAACCCCAAAACTATAGCGGTAAATTAGTAAGAGATATCATAGATCGCACCATATCTAGTAAAGTACGATTACGACGTTCGGACACACCATTACGCTGTGGTGTTCCGGGTGGTGTGAGTTGCGAAACTATTCCGCATTGTTTCAAATGAAGACCAAACTCGTAACTCAAATATTCTCCTCCATGATCAGATCATAGAAATTTTATTTTCTTGTTACGATGATTTTCCAGTTCACTCTAAAATTCTTTGAACTTTTCAAATGTTTCAGACTTATGTTTCATCAAGTAGATATACCCATATCTGCTCAAATCATATGTGAAGGTGAGAAAATAATGATACCCGCCGCGAGCCTCAATATTCATCAGACCACATACATCAGTATGTATGATTTCCAACAAATCTGTTGCTCTCTCCATAGTTCCGGAGAACGGCGTTTTAGTCATCTTGCCCATGAGGCATGGTTCTCAAGTACCAAGTGATTCATAATCAAGTGATTCCAAAAGTCCATCAGAATGGAGTTTCTTCATGCGCTTTACACCAATATGACCTAAACGGCAGTGCCACAAATAAGTTGCACTATCATTATCAACTCTGCATCTTTTGGCTTCAACATTATGAATATGTGTATCACTACTATCGAGAATCATTAAAAATAGACCACTCTTCAAGGGTGCATGAAAATAAAAGATATTACTCATATAAATAGAACAACCATTATTTTCTGATTTAAATGAATAACCGTCTCGCATCAAACAAGATCCAGATATAATGTTCATGCTTGAAGCTGGCACCAAATAACAATTATTCAGGTCTAAAACTAACCCCGAAGGTAGATGTAGAGGTAGCATGCTGACGGCGATGACATCGACTTTGGAACCATTTCCCACGCGCATCGTCACCTCGTCCTTAGCCAATCTTCGCTTAATCTGTAGTCCCTGTTTCGAGTTGCAAATAATAGCAACAGAATCAGTATCAAATACACAGGTGCAACTACGAGCTTTAGTAAGGTACACATCAATAACATGTATATCACATATACCTTTGTTCACCTTGCCATCCTTCTTATCCGCCAAATACTTGGGACAGTTCCGCTTCTAGTGACCAGTCCCTTTGCAGTAGAAGCACTCACTCTCAGGCTTAGGTCCAGACTTGGGTTTCTTCTCTTGAGCAGCAACTTGTTTGCCGTTCTTCTTGAAGTTCCCTTTATTTTTCCCTTTACCCTTTTTCTTGAAACTGGTGGTCTTGTTGACCATCAACACTTGATGCTCCTTCTTGATTTCTACCTCCACAGCTTTTAGCATTGCGAAGAGCTCGGGAATCATCTTGTCCATCCCTTGCATATTATTGTTCATCACGAAGCTCTTGTAGCTTGGTGGCAGTGATTGAAGAACTCTATCAATGAAACTATCAACAGGAAGATTAACTCCTAGGTGAGTCAAGTGGTTATGGTACCCAGACATTCTGAGTATATGTTCACTGACAGAACTATTCTCCTCCATCTTGCAGCTATAGAACTTATTGGAGACTTCATATCTCTCAATCCGGGCATTTGCTTGAAATATTAACTTCAACTCCTGGAACATCTCATATGCTCCATGACGTTCAAAACGTCGTTGAAGTCCCAGTTCTAAGCCGTAAAGCATGGTACACTGAACTATCGAGTAGTCACCAGCTTTGCTCTGCCAGACATTCATAACTTCTAGCGTTGCTCCTGCAGCGGGTTTGGCACCTAGCGGTGCTTCCAGGACATAATTCTTCTGTGCAGCAATGAGGATAATCCTCAAGTTACGGACCCAGCCCATGTAATTGCTACCATCATCTTTCAACTTTGCTTTCTCAAGGAACACATTAAAATTTAATGGAACAACAACACGGGCCATCTATCTACAACAAATAGACAAGCAAAATACTATCAGGTACTAAGTTCATGATAAATGAAAGTTCAATTAATCATATTTAAGAATTCCCACTTAGATAGACATCCCTCTAATCACCTAAGTGATCACATGATCCATATCAACTAAACCATGACCGATCATCACGTGAAATGGAGTAGTTTTCAATAGTGAACATCACTATGTTGATCATATTTACTACTCCCTCCGTCCCATAATGTAAGACGTTTTCCGACTCTAGTGTAGAGTCAGAAAACGTCTTACATTATGGGATGGAGGGAGTACATGATTCACGCTCGACCTTTTGATCTCAGTGTTCCGAGGCCATATCTGCATATGCTAGGCTCGTCAAGTTTAACCCGAGTATTTCTGCGTGTGAAAACTGGCTTGCACCCATTGTATGTGAACGTAGAGCGTATCACACCCGATCATCATGTGGTGTCTCGGCACGACGAACTTTGGCAACGGTGCATACTCAGGGAGAACACTTGTACCTTGAAATTTAGTGAGATATCATCTTATAATGCTACCGTCAATCAAGCATAATAAGATGCATAAAGGACAAACATCACATGCAATCAATATAAGTGATATGATATGGCCATCATCATCTTGTGCGTGTGATCTCCATCTCCATAACACCGTCTAAAGGAAATATGCCCTAGAGGCAATAATAAAGTTATTATTTATTTCCTTATATCATGATAAATGTTTATTATTCATGCTAGAATTGTATTAACCGGAAACATAATACATGTGTGAATACATAGACAAACAGAGTGTCACTAGTATGCCTCTACTTGACTAGCTCGTTAATCAAAGATGGTTATGTTTCCTAACCATGAACAAAGAGTTGTTATTTGATTAACGAGGTCACATCATTAGTTGAATGATCTGATTGACATGACCCATTCCATTAGCTTAGCACCCGATCGTTTAGTATGTTGCTATTGCTTTCTTCATGACTTATACATGTTCCTATAACTATGAGATTATGCAACTCCCGTTTACCGTAGGAACACTTTGGGTACTACCAAACGTCACAACGTAACTGGGTGATTATAAAGGAGTACTACAGGTGTCTCCAATGGTAGATGTTGGGTTGGCGTATTTCGAGATTAGGGTTTGTCACTCCGATTGTCGGAGAGGTATCTCTGGGCCCTCTCGGTAATATACATCACATAAGCCTTGCAAGCATAATAACTAAGATGTTAGTTATGAGATGATGTATTACGGAATGAGTAAAGAGACTTGCCAGTAATGAGATTGAACTAGGTATTGGATACCGACGATCGAATCTCGGGCAAGTAACATACCGATGACAAAGGGAACAATGTATGTTGTTATGCGGTCTGACCGATAAAGATCTTCGTAGAATATGTAGGAGCCAATATGGGCATCCAGGTCCCGCTATTGGTTATTGACCGGAGACGTGTCTCGGTCATGTCTACATTGTTCTCGAACCGTAGGGTCCGCACGCTTAACGTTACGATGACAGTTATTATGAGTTTATGCATTTTGATGTACCGAAGGTTGTTCGGAGTCCCGGATGAGATCACGGACATGACGAGGAGTCTCGAAATGGTCGAGACGTAAAGATTGATATATTGGAAGCCTATGTTTGGACATTGGAAGTGTTCCGGGTGAAATCGGGATTTTACCGGATTACCGGGAGGGTTACCGGAACCCCCCGGGAGCCAAATGGGCCAACATGGGCCTTAGTGGAAAGGTGAGAGGGCAGCCCACATAGGGCTGCACCTCCCCCCTATCCCTAGTCCTATTAGGACTAGGAGAGGGGCCGGCCACCTCTCTCTCTCTCTCCCCTTTAAAGGATTCCTAGTTGGACTAGGATTGGAGGGGGGAGTCCTACTCCCGGTAGGAGTAGGACTCCTCCTGCGCCTCCCTCTCTTTGGCCGGCCAGCCCCCCTCCCTCCAACCTTTATATACGGGGGCAGGGGACACCCCAAGACACACAAGTTGACCCTTGAGATCGTTCCTTAGCCGTGTGCGGTGCCCCCTGCCACCAAATTCCACCTCGATCATACCGTTGTAGTGCTTAGGCGAAGCCCTGCGTCGGTAGTACATCAAGATCGTCACCACGCCGTTGTGCTGACGGAACTCTTCCTCGACGCTTTGCTGGATCGGAGCCCGAGGATCGTCATCGAGCTGAACGTGTGCTAAGAACTCGGAGGTGCCGGAGTAACGGTGCTTGGATCGGTCGGATCGGGAAGAAGACGTACGACTACTTCCTCTACATTGTGTGATCGCTTCCGCAGTCGGTCTGCGTTGGTACGTAGACAACACTCTCCCCTCTCGTTGCTGTGCATCACCATGATCTTGCGTGTGCGTAGGAAAATTTTCGAAATTACTACGTTCCCCAACACCGTCATGATCACCATCGTCACCGGCGCGACACCTTGATCTCCATCGTAGCATTGTTGTCTGATGACCCACAAGTATAGGGGATCTATCATAGTCCTTTCGATAAGTAAGAGTGTCGAACCCAACGAGGAGCAGAAGGAAATGATAAGCAGTTTCCAGTAAGGTATTCTCTGCAAGCACTGAAATTATCGGTAATAGATAGTTTTCTGATAAGGTAATTTGTAACGAGTAGCAAGTAATAAAAGTAAATAAGGTGCAGCAAAATGGCCCAATCCTTTTTCTAGCAAAGGACAAGCCTGAACAAACTCTTATATGAAGGAAAGCACTCCCAAGGACACATGGGAATTATCGTCAAGCTAGTTTTCATCCCGATCATATGATTCGTGTTCGGTACTTTGATAATTTGATATGTGGGTGGACCGGTGCTTGGGTACTATCCTTACTTGGACAAGCATCTGATACGTCTCCAACGTATCTATAATTTTTGATTGCTCCATGCTATGTTATCTACTGTTTTGGGCAATATTGGGTTTTATTATCCACTTTTATATTATTTTTGGGATAACCTATTAACCAGAGGCCCAACCCAGAATTGATGTTTTTTTGCCTATTTCAGTGTTTCGAAGAAAAGGAATATCAAACAGAGTCAAAACGGAACGAAATCAACTGGAGAAGTTATTTTTGAAAGGAAAGCTACCTAATGGACTTGGACCCCATGTCAGGAGCGAAGGGAGGTGCTCACGAGGGTGGGGGGCGCCCCCCCTAGAGCACGCCTGCCTTGTGGGGCCCCCGAAGCTCCACCGACATACTTCCTGCACCCATATATACTCACGTACCCTAAAACTTCCAGAACAGACAATAGACCGGGAGTTCCGCCACCAGAAGCCTCCGTAGCCATCGAAAACCAATCTAGACCCGTTCCGACACCCTGCCGGAGGGGGGAATCCTTCTCCGGTGGCCATCTTCATCATCCCAGTGCTCTCCATGACGAGGAGGGAGTAGTTCTCCCTCGAGGCTGAGGGTATGCACCAGTAGCTATGTGTTTGATCTCTCTCTCTCTCTCTCTCTCGTGTTCTTGATTTGGCACGATATTGATGTATCGCAAGCTTTGCTATTATAGTTGGATCTTCTGTTTTTCCTCCCCCTTTACTCTCTTGTAATGAATTGAGTTTCCCCTTCGAAATTATCTTATCGGATTGAGTCTTTAAAGATTTGAGAACACTTGATGTATGTCTTGCCGTGGATATCTGTGGTGACAATGGGATATCATGTGATTCACTTGATGTATGTTTTGGTGATCAACTTGCGGGTTGTGCCCATGAACCTATGCATAGGGGTTGGCACACGTTTTCGTCATGATTCTCCGGTAGGAACTTTGGGGCACTCTTTGAGGTCCTTTTTGTTGGTTTGAATAGATGAATCTGAGATTGTGTGACGCATATCGTTTAACCATACCCACAGATACTTGAGGTGACATTGGAGTATCTAGGTGACATTAGGGTTTTGGTTGATTTGTGTCTTAAGGTGTTATTCTAGTACGAATTCTAGGGCTGTTTGTGACACTTATAGGAATAGCCCAACGAATTGATTGGAAAGAATAACTTTGAGGTGGTTTCGTACCCTACCATAATCTCTTCATTTGTTCTCCGCTATTAGTGACTTTGGAGTGACTCTTTGTTGCATGTTGAGGGATAGTTATGTGATCCAATTATGCTATTATTGTTGAGAGGACTTGCACTAGCGAAAGTATGAACCATAGGCCTTGTTTCAACGCATTGCAATACCGTTTACGCTCACTTTTATCATTAGTTACCTTGTTGTTTTTATAATTTCAGATTACAAATACTATTATCTACTATCCATATACCACTTGTATCACCATCTCTTCGCCGAACTAGTGGACCTATACAATTTACCATTGTATTGGGTGTGTTGGGGACACAAGAGACTCTTTGTTATTTGGTTGCAGGGTTGTTTTAGAGAGACCATCTTCATCCTACGCCTCCTACGGATTGATAAACCTTAGGTCATCCACTTGAGGGAAATTTGCTACTGTCCTACAAACCTCTGCACTTGGAGACCCAACAACATCTACAAGAAGAAGGTTGTGTAGTAGACATCAGCATCCCACTTATGATTAACTCCTATTGCAAGCATCCACAACTACAACAGAAGTATTAAAGTAGACCTAACCATAGCATGAAACATATGGATCCAAATCAGGCCCTTACGAAGCAACACATAAACTAGGGTTTAAGCTTCTATCACTCTAGCAACCCATCATCTACTTATTACTTCCCAATGCCTCCCTCTAGGCCCAAACAATGGTGAAGTGTCATATTGTCGACGTTCACATGACACCACTAGAGGGATGACAACATATATCTTATCAAAATATCGAACGAACACCAAATTCACATGACTACTAATAGCAAGACTTCTCCCATGTCCTCAGGAACAAACGTAACTACCCATGTTCATAATCAGAGGGGTACTAATATGCATAATGGATCTGAACATATGATCTTCCACCAAGTAAACCAACTAGCATCAACTACGAGGAGTAATCAACACTACTAGCAACCCACAGGTACCAATCTGAGGTTTGGATACAAAGATTGGATACAAGAGATGAACTAGGGTTTGAGATGAGATGGTGCTAGTGAAGATGTTGATGGAGATTGACCCCCTCCCGATGAGAGGATCGTTGGTGACGACGATGGTGATGATTTCCCCCTCCCGGAGGGAAGTTTCCCCGGCAGAACAGCTCCACAAAGCCCTAGATTGGTTCCGCCAAGGTTCCGCCTCGTGGCGGCGGAGTCTCGCCCCGAAAGCTTGCTTATGATTTTTTTCTCGGACGAAAGACTCCATATAGCAGAAGATGAGCATCGGAGGGCCACCAAGGGGCCCACGAGGCAGGGGGCGCGCCCAGGGGGGTAGGGCGCGCTCCCACCCTCGTGGCTGATGGGAATTATGTCATGTGATCCTGTTTAGTTAGTCATCATATCTTTGAATTATGGTATGCTATGCTATCCAGTTTAGATAGACATCGTATATACGTGAAATTATGTCATGCTATCTATTTTAGTTAAACAATATACATGTCGATTATTTAATGCCCTCTTTTTTCCACACTATCTATTGCATCTATCTCTCATACAACGTCTCTACATTCAATTATGTTTGCTGTTTATCATCCATTTGAACTGGAGCGGGTGATGGAAGTATCTAGCGGAGTAAAAACACGGTCTTAAAAAAACAGTGCTACCTCTTGGTGGAGAAAGCACCCCGGTTGTACATGCACGAGAACTAGCCCTACCACACATAACCTAGACTCTCGCAGATTTTACCCCTACTGTGATGGACAAAGAACCAGCTTCACCCAATCTAACCCCAACCCCAGCAGGTAATAACCCAGTTCCTGTTGACACATCACCATCTCCACCACAGAGCTCCCAAACAATAGTAGTTAGTAATGCAGCTCCAGTGCCCAAAGCATCAGTACTACCACAGTGAACCCCAACTCCACCAATTAGTACACCTATTCCTGTGGAGGAAGCACAACTAGCCATTCATTGGTTAATTAGCATCTATCGCAGTTGATGTTGTTAAATCCTATGTGCGTATCTTCCCATCATGGAAATATTATACTGAAGATGAAGTGTAACATCCCAAATTTTCAATTTGGAATGTTATACACTAGATCATCATGCATATCATATTTTATTTTGCATTTTGGTCGATCCTAGAAATTCTACGCAACTCAATGACCCACGGAGAGAGTTGGGGATTTCGTTATTTTCATATTTGAGTTCTCTCAAATTTTGAGAATAGGATCATTTGATTTTATTTATTTTATCATCAATTATTTCTATTACAAAATTATGAGAGAGGGAATAAAATGACTTTCCCAAAATAAAGAAATGTTGAGAATTTAATAATAAAATCAAATAAGATTTTATTTCGGAGTTTTCGGTGTTTTATTTGAATTTAGGAAAAAAGTGCGTTTTTCAAAATTGCATTTAGGGCCCAAATAAATATTCACCTTGTGCGGCTTGATTTTAGAAGCCCATGAAAATTTATTTCGGAATTTTTGGAGTCTGTTTAGTTTTTCTTTTTTATTTCTTCTGAGCGGAATAATAATAAAAAAAATGAACCGACTTTGGGCCATACCCGAGCGGGACACCACCCAGGGGCAGCCTCTAAATAGCGCCGCCCCGAGCCGCCCCAGCCATCAGCCCCGCCTCGATCCACGCGCGCCCCCGGAGCCGCCGCCGGCGCTGACGATCCTGTCGCCCGAGGTTCGTCGCGCCTCGTTTTCCGTGCTGAAAAAAGAGAAAAAAATATTCGGTGTTCGTCGTTTTTCTTTTTCTCGGATTAAATCCGCGATTTTTCTGATCGCGATTCCGGATCCGATTTTCGTTTGAGTTTAACTTTTCGCTCGATAATCGGAATCAGGCGATTCAAGCGCCTAGGGATTCGTCTTGAAACCCTCTATCTGTTTAACCAAATTAAACAAGTTTTTTTTACTGTAAAATTTGCCCTAGATCCAGATTATTAGAACGAAATTGTTTTCTTTCGCCGTTTGACTTTCGTTGCTTCGTTCGAGTTGATTCTTTTTGCCAACCGGAGTTCTTAAGTTGAACCTTCTGGTTAGATCGCTTATCTGAGTTTTACCTGTGCATTAGATGAGTACTTATTGTATGCTTGTTTGTTTGTCTGCGATAGAATACCCGGAGTGCGCCGCCTGTTACTTCGAATCGTTAGGTTTCACGGATCATCAGCAAGGCAAGTAACACTTTCATCATACCTTTCCTACTACCCAGTTTTATTGCATTAGATCAATCCTCACACATTGCATGGTTAGGATCTAATTAAATTGTGGGATGGGAAGTAGATGAGGTAGTACCTATTACCTGTTTATTACCAAACTTTTGGGAGTTACTTCTACGTTTGCTTATTATGCCATGCTATGCTAGTAGACGTGGATTGGGTGAGTGAAATCCATGACAGATGTGAGATTGTTAATTAATGGTCTATCTAAGGTGGCAACTTAAACACACATCTGGGTGGATTGAGGCACCTGGGTATTCCAGGACTTGCCTGTTTTCTTTTGGACCGCCACCCAGGCTCAAAGGGATCATGAGACTGTTCATACTAGAAACTTCCGTGTGCAGCCACAAGCTATTATGGGCTCTAGCATAGTTGACTAAGTCGTGCGAACTCTTAGAGTGGTAGACTAGCAGATGTAAGGGATGTAGGTGGTACGGTCTACCCATCGTAAGGTGCTAGCGCTTCTGAAAGACTATGTCTCGGTCATCCGTCTTCTCAAACACCATGTAGTGCGAGAAACCAAACGGAGGCGATCGAGTCTTGTGGGGAAAAGTGCTCAAACCTCTACAGAGTGTAATAAACTAATCATGATTAGCCGTGTCCCCGGTTATGGACATCTTGAGTATCTAGTACTTGGATTTTCATGTGAATCTCAACATGTTACCCTAAATTAATTTTGTTGGGTTTTGTTTAATGATGATGCTTAATTGGGATTGAGAATGCTGTCAACCATTCTCAATGTTTAACAACCACCATGATAGTAATTAAATTTTATTCCTTTGAAGTAGGGAAAAATTGGCTTTACGCAAAACTGTAACCATAGAGCTTTCCACCAGCCAAATATGCATATAGTATAGATGTTTCATTCCATTACTCTCTATGTGTTACCTTGCCAGCATATTCCATGTGCTGACCCATTTCGGGCTGCAACATTAATGTTGCAGACTTTTCAGATGACGATTAAGGAGTTTTAGGTCGTGGTTCTATACTCAGTGATGCCGTTGGAGTTGATTGACTCACTTATCTTCCAAGCCTTCCGCTGTTATTGTTATTAGATGGCCTTAAGCCATATTTATTGTATTAAGTTCTATATGAGACACTCGATGTAATAAATGTGTGATTGCTACTCTTCTATAAATCCTTCAAGTACTATGTGGTATCAGCATTACTGATCCAGGGATGACACCGGAGCACAGAGATAAGACTGTTTGAGGTCTGGTCACTACAGAGATGGTATCAGAGCACACGCTGACTATAGGACACGACCACTAAGCTAAAGACCTAGATCACTATTCACTCTCTTCTCTTCTGACCTCTCATCTTTTCTACTCTTTAGGATGGCGGATGCAAGGAACAAGTTCACGCAACCGGATGAAGATACACCCTTTGGACGACACTTGAAGGAAGTCACTAGATACCAACATAGGAGTACCAAGCTTCACGGGAACCTACAACGCCACTTTACCTGAAGAAGAGCGTTGGATGATTCAAGTTCAAGTTCCAGGAAGGACGTTCATGCCAGTCACCGAGCCCATAGAGTTTTCTTTTGATGCACCAACTTGGAGTCTAGGAAAGAGCATGGCAGCTCACATCGCCATGGGACACATTGGAGAAGTCTACCGCAAGGATCTCAAGGATACTATCTACCAGATTTGTGGGCGCCGAGATGAACACTAGGAGATGCTCAGCACCAGGAAGGATAGATCAATTGCAGCTTTTATCCAGGAGCTAAACCAGCACATTCGACGACAGGAGAACCAGATGTGCGCCGACGTGATAGACCTGAAGAAGGCTAAGACTAGAATCAAGGAACTGAAGGAAGAACTCAAGGCTACACGTGAAGATTATGAAGAGTAAATTGAAGTATTGGTGGAGAATAATGACGACCTGATCAAGAAGATTGGAATATTTATGGGAGACCCTACGCCAGTAGATGAAGACGAAGAACCCCAGGAAATTAGCCCGGAAGACTACATCATCATCGATGGCACCGACTCGGAAGCAGATAGTAGCGATGATGACTATGTTGATGAAGCTGGAGCAGATATCATGGAGTCAACAACCGTAGAATATTTCTAGTAGACCACCTCATCAGTAGTAGTAGTCCACCATGTAAATATAGTAGTCCGAGCACTTTTGCGATAGTTAGATCGATTGTATGCCCTTGTTTGATTGATTGAAGTGAATTGTTTGCTTTTGCCTCATGTGCATATGGGTAGTGTTTTCTCTTTAGACCCCCTTATTCTTATACCTCATCTTTTCTAAACCCTCAGATGCCTCCGAGACGTGACCCCGGATTTGCCTTTCCACCGGAGCTCACCCAGTTGATCCAGCAGCAGAACACATTGATGCAATTGCTAGTCCAGAATCAGAATGAGGGGAACAACAACAACAACAACCCACCACCACCACCACCTATTGACCACTTAGCCCGTTTTCTTAGGCTGAACCCGCCGGTGTTTTCCAGTAGCACCGAGCCGATAGTAGCAGATGATTGGCTCCGCAAGACAGCTAGGGAGTTGACCACAGCAGGATGCACGGATGCAGAGAAGGTGAAGTTTGCCGCACATTAGTTAGAAGGACCCGCAACATCATGGTGGGAGAATTTCACAGCCACTTTCCCAGTCGACATTGTCACATGGGACCAGTTTCAACAGGCTTTTCGTACTGCCCATGTTTCAGCAGGAGCTATGGCCATGAAGAAGCGTGAGTTTCGCAACTTGCGCCAAGGAGGATGGACAGTTGGCCAGTACGTGGAGGAGTTTAGTAAGTTAGCACGTTATGCCCCAGATGACGTCGCTACGGATGCAGCTAAGCAGGAGAAGTTTCTGGAAGGACTGAATGATGAGTTGAGCATGCAGTTGATGGTAGAAACTTTCAACAACTACCAGGAGTTGGTAGATCGTGCTCTTATGATTGAAGGGAAGCAGCAGCAGATTAAGAATCGCAAGAGGAAGTATGGACAAGGAAAGTACAATTCAGGAGCTCAGCAGAAGCCACGTTTTACCCCTAGACCGGGAGGACATTTTCAGCATACTCATGGAGGAGGTAGCTCGCACAATCACAATGGCACCAAGAATGGAAATGGCAATGGAGGAAGCAACGGCCAGAACCGCACCAACCCATCCACCGAGCCAAGAAGGACCTGAGCCAAGTCACTTGCTTTAAGTGTTCGAAGACCGGACATTTTGCCAATGAATGTCCTGAAGGCCAAAATGGCAATGGGAGTTCTAGGAAGAAGCCGAACCCTTTCAACAGGGGACAGGCGAACCACGTTAGCATGGAGGAGGTTGAAGCTCAGCCCAATGCAGTAATAGATAAGTTTTTGGTTAAGTCATTTACTGCACTCGTTCTTTTTGATACTGGTGCATCGCATTCATACATCTCAAGGGGATTTGTGGATAAGTATAACCTATCAACCCAAGCCCTTAGGTCACCCATGTTAGTAACCTTGCCTGGAGCAGAATATATGGCTAGTCGATGGTGTGATCGGTTACCATTAAGGATTGGTAACTATGTTTTTCCCTTAGACCTAATAGTATTGGAATCTCAAGGATTGGATGTGATATTAGGCATGGATTGGTTATCAAAGTATGAAGGGAATATTGAATGTGCTAGTAAGTCAATTTTGCTTACCACCCCAGAAGGGAGAAGGATCAAGTATGTATCCCGACATGTGCCGAAGAGGACTCAAGTAAATTGCTTAACAAGAGTTGTGGAGGAGGAAGTACCACTCGTAAGGGATTTCCCTGAAGTATTTCCAGAAGAGTTGCCAGGCATGCCACCGGATAGAAATATTGAGTTTTTGATTGAGCTATTGCCAGGCACAGGGCCAATATCAAAGAGACCATATAGGATGCCAGCAAAGGATTTGGTAGAAATTAAGAAGCAGATTAAGGAGTTACTGGATAAGGGATATATTCGCCCAAGTTCTCCGCCTTGGGGATCGCCAGTACTACTAGTGGAGAAGAAGGATGGATCGTTAAGGATGGTTGTTGATTATCGAGGATTGAATGAAGTAATGATCAAGAACAAGTACCCACTACCAATGATCAATGATCTGTTTGATCGATTGCAAGGAGCTAGGGTATTTTCCAAGATCGATCTGCGATCAGGATACCACCAGTTGAAGATTCGAGAACAGGATATTCCTAAGACAGCTTTTACCACCAGGTATGGGCTGTACGAGTATACCGTTATGTCATTTGGTCTGACTAATGCACCTGCCTATTTTATGAACATGATGAACAAAGTGTTTATGGAGTTTTTGGATAAGTTCGTTGTAGTGTTCATTGATGATATCCTGGTTGAATCAAAGAATGAAGAGGAGCATAAGGAGCATTTGCATTTGGTACTTGGAAAGCTCAGAGAACATCGATTATATGCCAAGTTCAGCAAGTGTGAGTTTTGGTTGAAGGAAGTAGGATTCCTCGGACACGTTATATCAGGAGAAGGTATAGCAGTAGATCCCGCTAAAGTTGAAATCGTGACCAAGTGGGAAGCCCCAACAACAGTTGGAGAGATCCGGAGTTTTCTTGGACTCGCAGGATACTACCGGAGATTTATTGAGAATTTCTCAAAGATTGTGAAGCCTATGACGGAGTTATTGAAGAAATATACCAAGTTCATATGGACGGAGGAATGTGAGGCTAGTTTCCAGGAGTTGAAGAAACGTTTGGTTACCTCACCAGTGTTGATTTTGCCAGACCAGACCAAAGATTATGAGGTGTATTGTGACGCTTCACGTCGAGGACTTGGAGCAGTGCTTATGCAGGAAGGGAGAGTTGTTTCATATGCCTCAAGACAGCTGAAGCCTCATGAGTTGAATTATGCCACAGATGATTTGGAGTTAGCAGCTATAGTGCATGCACTGAAGACTTGGAGACATTTCCTCATTGGAAATCATTGTGAGGTGTACACGGATCATAAGAGTTTGAAGTACATTTTCACACAGAAGGAGTTGAATCTCAGACAAAGGAGATGGTTGGAGCTTATCAAGGATTATGATATGAAATTGCATTATCACCCCGGAAAGGCTAATGTAGTAGCAGACACATTAAGCCGTAAGAGCCATGTCAATACATTAATGACGGGAGGAATACCAAGGGAGTTAGCCGAAAATCTTCGTGAACTATGTTTGGAAATAGTTCTGAGAGGTTATGTAGCAGCATTGGAGATTTAGTCAACTTTGATGGATAGAATCAGAGAAGCTCAGAAAGCTGACAAAGAGATTGCCGCTATAAAGGAGAAACTGAGCAAAGGAAAAGCTAAAGGATTCCGTGAGGATGAGCACGACACCCTATGGTTTGAAGACCGTGTCTACGTGCCCAATGACCCGAAGATCAGGAAGTTGATTTTGCAAGAGGCACACGACTCACCGTATTCAATTCACCCAGGAAATACCAAGATGTATCTGGATTTGAAGGATATTTTCTGGTGGACCGGAATGAAGAAGGATATAGCGGAGTATGTAGCAGTTTGTGATGTATGTCAGAGAGTAAAGGCAGAGCATCAGAAGCCAGCAGGATTGTTACAACCATTGCCGATACCCGAATGGAAGTGGGATAAGCTAGGCATGGATTTTATCACGGGATTGCCCAAGACTCGTTCAGGCTATGACTCGATTTGGGTTGTAGTTGATCGATTGACGAAAGTAGCTCATTTCATCCCAGTAAAGACCACTTACACCAGTGCTAAGTTGGCAAAGATATACATGACCAGGATTGTATGTTTGCATGGAGTTCCAAGGAGTATCGTATCAGATAGAGGAACCCAGTTTACCTCAAAGTTCTGGAAGCAGTTGCACAAAACTTTGGGAACCAGGCTAGAATTCAGTATAGCTTTTTATCCACAAACAGATGGACAGACCGAGAGAGTCAATCAGATTTTGGAGGATATGCTGAGAGCTTGTGCGCTAGATTACGGATCTAGTTGGGACGATAATTTGCCATATGCAGAGTTCTCTTACAACAACACTTACCAAACCAGTTTAAAGATGGCCCCTTTTGAAGCCTTGTACGGAAGGAGGTGCAGGACACCGTTGTCGTGGGACGAAGTTGGAGACCGCCAGTTGTTTGGACCTGACCTGATTAAAGAGTCTGAACAGAAGGTGAAGTTGATTCGCGATAGGCTCAAAGTAGCCCAGTCCAGACAGAAAAGTTATGCAGATTCTAAACGCAAGGAGACAGTTTACGAAGTCGGAGGCAGAGCTTATATTCGAGTATCTCCACTTTGGGGAACAAAGCGTTTTGGAGTAAAAGGGAAGTTAGCGCCACGATTTGTAGGACCATATCGAGTTTTGGAGCGTATGGGAGAAGTGGCCTACAAGTTGGAATTGCCCGAAGGATTGTCAGGAGTTCATGATGTGTTCCACGTTTCTCAGTTAAAGAAATGTCACGCGGAGATGGCTGACATACCGTTGAGAGACACAGTGCCTTTGGAAACTATACAGTTGGATAACGATTTGACCTACGAGGAGAAACCAATTAAGATCCTTGAGTTTTCCAGCCGAGTTACTCACAGCAAGGTTATTAAGTTTTGCAAAGTTCAGTGGATCCACCACACGGAGGATGAAGCCACCTGGGAGCGAGAGGAAGATTTGCTCAAAGACCACCCTCACCTATTTTCTAGCCAACCCGAATCTCGAGGGCGAGATTCATCTTAAGGGGGGTAGGTTTGTAACATCCCAAATTTTCAATTTGGAATGTTATACACTAGATCATCATGCATATCATATTTTATTTTGCATTTTGGTTGATCCTAGAAATTCAACGCAACTCAATGACCCATGGAGAGAGTTGGGGATTTCGTTATTTTCATATTTGAGTTCTCTCAAATTTTGAGAATAGGATCATTTGATTTTATTTATTTTATCATCAATTATTTCTATTACAAAAATATGAGAGAGGGAATAAAATGACTTTCCCAAAATAAAGAAATATTAAGGATTTAGTAATAAAATCAAATAAGATTTTATTTCGGAGTTTTTCAGTGTTTTATTTGAATTTAGGAAAAAGTGTGTTTTTCAAAATTGCATTTAGGGCCCAAATAAATGTTCACCTTCTGCGGCTTGATTTTAGAAGCCCGTGAAAATTTATTTCGCAATTTTTGGAGTCCGTTTAGTTTTTATTTTTTTATTCCGAGCGGAATAATAAAAAAAACAAACCGACTTCGGGCCGTACCCGAGCAGGACACCGTCCGGGGGCAGCCTTTAAATAGCGCCACCCCGACCCGCCCCAGCCCATTAGCCCCGCCTCGATCCGCGCGTGCCGCCGACGATCCCGCCGCCCGAGGTTCGTCGCGCCTCGTTTTCCGTGCCAAAAAAAGAGAAAAAAAATATTCGGCGTTCGTCGTTTTTCTTTTTCTCGGATTAAATCCGTGAGTTTTCTGATCGCGATTCCTGATCCGATTTTCGTTTTGGTTTAACTTTTCGCTCGTTTATCGGAATCAGGCGATTCAAGCACCTAGGGATTCGTCTCGAAACCCTCTATCTATTTAACCAACTTAAACAAGTTTTTGTTACTGTAAAATTTGCCCTAGATACAGATTACTAGAACGAAGTTGTTTTCTTTCGCCGTTTGACTTTCGTTGCTTCGTTCGAGTTGATTCTTTTTGCCAACCGGAGTTCTTAAGTTGAACCTTCTGGTTAGATCGCTTATCTGAGTTTTACCTGTGCATTAGATGAGTACTTATTGTATGCTTGTTTGTTTGTCTGCGATAGAATACCCGGAGTGCGCCGCCTGTTACTTCGAATCGTTAGGTTTCACGGATCATCAGCAAGGCGAGTAACACTTTCATCATACCTTTCCTACTACCCAGTTTTATTGCATTAGATCAATCCTCACACATTGCATGGTTAGGATCTAATTAAATTGTGGGATGGGAAGTAGATGAGGTAGTACCTATTACCTGTTTATTACCAAACCTTTGGGAGTTACTTCTACGTTTGCTTATTATGCCATGCTATGCTAGTAGACGTGGATTGGGTGAGTGAAATCCATGACAGATGTGAGATTGTTAATTAATGGTCTATCTAAGGTGGCAACTTAAACACACATCTGGGTGGATTGAGGCACCTGGGTATTCGAGGACTTGCCTGTTTTCTTTTGGACCGCCACCCAGGCTCAAAGGGATCATGAGACTGTTCATACTAGAAACTTCCGTGTGCAGCCACAAGCTATTATGGGCTCTAGCATAGTTGACTAAGTCGTGCGAACTCTTACAGTGGTAGACTAGCAGATGTAAGGGATGTAGGTGGTACGGTCTACCCATCGTAAGGTGCTAGCGCTTCTGAAAGACTATGTCTCGGTCATCCGTCTTCTCAAACACCATGTAGTGCGAGAAACCAAACGGAGGCGATCGAGTCTTGTGGGGAAAAGTGCTCAAACCTCTACAGAGTGTAATAAACTAATCATGATTAGCCGTGTCCCCGGTTATGGACATCTTGAGTATCTAGTACTTGGATTTTCATGTGAATCTCAACATGTTACCCTAAATTAATTTTGTTGGGTTTTGTTTAATGATGATGCTTAATTGGGATTGAGAATGCTGTCAACCATTCTCAATGTTTAACAACCACCATGATAGTAATTAAATTTTATTCCTTTGAAGTAGGGAAAAATTGGCTTTACGCAAAACTGTAACCATAGAGCTTTCCACCAGCCAAATATGCATATAGTATAGATGTTTCATTCCATTACTCTCTATGTGTTACCTTGCCAGCATATTCCATGTGCTGACCCGTTTCGGGCTGCAATGTTAATGTTGCAGACTTTTTAGACGACGATTAAGGAGTTTTAGGTTGTGGTTCTATACTCAGTGATGCCGTTGGAGTTGATGGACTCACTTATCTTCCAAGCCTTCCGCTGTTATCGTTATTAGATGGCCTTAAGCCATATTTATTGTATTAAGTTCTCTATGAGACACTCGATGTAATAAGTGTGTGATTGCTACTCTGCTATAAATCCTCCGAGTACTGTGTGGTGTCAGCATTACTGATCCAGGGATGACACCGGAGCGCAGAGATCAGACTGTTTGAAGTCTGGTTGCTACATGAAGGAAAATTCCAGTTACAGGTGTTTGTCCAGGAGTTATGTGTAAGTAATGTTATTCATGGCAATTACTTTGCTTTGTCCCATACATTCTACCTCCATGATGGTTATAATACCGAAATTTTTCCCATTTTTCTCTATAGAGAATGATCGATTTCGAAACCCAGGATGAGGTAACCTATGCTAATACCTCTGCTATCTTCAAGAATGGTTGGTGGCAGTATCAGAATTACCTGAAGAAAACGTACTTCACTCGCAAAGAAACTCATCAAATTCCCTTACGTTCTCCCGAGACACATTTACTGGACATTGACTGGGAACACCTTGTTCTTTACTGGTCCCGAACCAAGAATGTGGTAAGGTCTATGAGCTCATTTTATTTTAAGTGCTTAAACCTGAAGAACAATTATTCTCATTTAAAATTCCATTGCTATCATGCATACTGCTTTGCTCTTGTATCACTGTATTTACTCATACAAACTTATTTTTAAATTGAACTATCCAATGGAACAACAGGTATGTTTACGCATGTTTCTTTAACAGGTTTGCTCTTATAAATAGCTCTTTTGATTTCAATTTCAATTGTGTATACAGTTGACTTCTCATATCATGCACATTACTAGCATCATAATAGGGCCAATAGTGTTGTTGTACATGTAGACCCGTGGTACCCATTTGAAATCTTGTTGTGCCGTTTAGTTTCCCACGCTTTGTATTCTTTCAGTGCTGCTTTCTCTTGAACTGATATGATTTGAACCTTGTCCATATTTTGATTTGGCAAGACAATGCAGTGACCATAGAACATAGATATATGTTTGTTTGATGCTTTTATAATGTACTACTTGGCAATATAAGACTTGGTAGTTTAATCTTATCCACCTTACTAATGAACTAGTTCACCGAAATGAGTTTCATATACTAGTACATGCTAAACCTGTTATGTGTCTGCTTGTTTCTCCTTTCAGAATGCACAAGCTATTAAAACTCACTATCTGAATCAGTTCGGTTTCTTGAGTCTCAACTACAAGCTTAAAGACATCGATCAGCTGTGCTGCAACAAGAAGCGGAAGGACTGCGGAAGTCCCTGGAGCATTCAGATGCATACTTTCTGGTGCAACGGCAAGCGTTGGAGGATTTTAGCGCCAAACATGACAAAGCTAAATAAGGTTGCTAAGCTTATTGCCAGCATGGTGGATACCTAGGATAACGTTTATTGAGCTCTTCTGAAGTTGTTTCAGTTATGGACTTGTTTTGCTACTGCGTTTATTTGCATTGGTGGCCAATTTTGATGGCCAGTGTATGTAATATGCTGCTTTGTTCCCTATATTTGCACAGGTGGTGAACTTTGATGCCCAGTGGATGTAATATGTGTAATAGCTGTAATAGGGTAGCATTAGTTGCTTGCTTATTTATTTCCTTATTGTCTTGTTTAGTTGTTTGCTTGTAGTCACTGCAGTTCTTTTTCCGCGTTTTTTAGTGGCCACAATAACCTAGTTTTGGTAACTAGTCCGCAATAATCATGGCAACACATGGACTGTTGTAACCATGGGCCTCCTGCGGGCCGTTGGATCCGTGGGCCTTCTACGGGTCATAGGATCCATGGGCCTTTTACGGGCCATAGGATCCATGGACTTTCTATGGGCCGTATGATCCATGGGCCTTCTACGGGCCGTAGGATCCATTGGTCTTCTACGGGCCGTAGGATCCATGGGCCTTCTACGGGGCGTATAATCATTTGGCCAAACATGGGTCGTACTAATCGTGGACCATAACGGGTTGTTAATAGGCCGTATTTGATAACACTGTGAAAACAGCCCAGCGGGTTAACGGGCCACAAACAGGTCGAATGTAACCATGGGTTGTATTTGGCCCACAAACAGAACATGCCAGTAACGGACCATATCTAACCGAATTCTAGAAATGAGCCCAAGAATAAATGGGCCCTTAGAAGGCCGAAAGTTAACACGGGCTGGAAACGGCCGACGGAATAATGGGCCGTTAGTGGGTATAAAGCGATACACTATTCATTATGGGCCAGTTTCATCTCGGGCCTTTAATGGGCCGAGAGTTACAAAGGGCCTCATATAGGTCGAAAGACATCATGAGCCATACATGGGCCGGAAGTTACAACGGGTTGGAATCATATTGAACGGCCCAAATGAAGCTACTGGGCTTAATTCCGATAGGCTGTAATGGGCCGGTAGTAAGCGGGCCATAAATGGGCTATATATGAACAGGCCGTTAACAGGCTTTCCGTGGGCCGGCCCGTTACCTTTTGAACAAGTCAAATGGGCCGGCCTTTTCACCGGAATGGGCCTCTGTTGGGTCATGCCACGTATCGACGTATCATAGGCGCCTCCTATCCAATGAGTGGATGACATCTATCCGAACGTTGAGCCGACACATGTTTCCTCTGGCCAATGAGAATTTTACACGTGAAAAATTCCCATTGGTCTGGGCTGTTAACGGGTTATCGGATCCAAAACTGGACCCGATAGCTTAACGGCGTCCCGTTACGGTGGATGCCACATGTTGGTCACCCTTGACGAAAGCACTTCTATGACGCGCGATTTATCGTCATGGAAGTGGACACTTCCGTGATGATAATTTTGGTAATGTCATGGAACACTTCTACGACAGCACAGGTATGACTATCTTTCTGTCATAAATTTGTCATGGATGTACATGCATGATAGAAAACGAGACCTACTGTGACAAACACATATCATCACGGAAGTGTCTTTTTTTGTAGTGCTTGAGAGGATTATTGAGACTAAGTTCCATGACCTAGATGTGAAGGTCACTGAGATTCAAACAGTTGTGGGGAAGCTTCAAGAGGATGCTGAGGACAGGGATGATAGACGCACAACAGAAACATTCCAGAGAGTGCCAAGGGCACAAAGATCATCAGCTATGCCAGTTGCCAGAGACTCCAGGACTACCACTTCAACACCTGCAGCCACTGCCACAGTTGCTCCTCCAGTGTCAACTCCTCCAGCTCAACACACTTCTCCAGAGGCATTTGCAGGTGCCCTCCTCTCCACGCTGTCTATGCACACCAGAGCAACAAGCCAGAAGACCCCTTCAGGAGCTCCCGGAGATCGTGCTTAGAGTGTCGTATAGCACTACACGTTTTCAAACTTTTTGGTAACTTCTTCCCAAAGGGGGAGAAACTGTATAGATCATAGGCTTCGAGAGAGATAGAGAGTGCCTCTTTCTTTTTGTTGGTTTCATTTGCTACTCTTGCTACTTTGGTCGTTTGGTTGTTTAATTCCTATGCTACAATTAGTGTTATGCTCGTGAAATACTTATGTGATCATGTGTTTGATCATATCATGCTTAATGTGTGCTTGCATGATTTTATCCATGAATGTTTGTGTATGATCAATCACATGTATTCATGGTTATGAGTCCATGATATTTAACTCTTATCATTTCGAGCACTCCACCAAGATGTATGTGACATGGAAGAGTGAACCATGACCCTAATTGATTGTGCATTTGCATTCAAAAGCAAATTTTAAATAATGCACAAATTTAGAGGGAGCTCTTGCTTATCACATACTTCTCAAAGCGACGATGTATTTCATTCATATTATCATTTATCGAAGCTTTGATCTATATGTTGTCGTCAATTACCAAAAAGGGGGAGATTGAAAGTGCAACTAATACCCGGGTGGTTTTAGTAATTCATAACAACATATAGCTCATTGAACTAATAACCATTAAAGTTTAATATTTCAAAAAGTTCAATGATTGGCATGGCATGGGCTAGAGATGTGGATCCCTCAAAATGCGAAGGACACATATTGGCAAAAGCTCAATACTCTTCATTTCTATTTTAGTGATCCAAGATCACATTGAGTCCATAGGAAAGCCAATACTATTAAAAGGGATGAGGTGTTGCTTAATGGTCTACTTTCTCAACATGCTTAGTGATATTGCTCCAAAGACCTCAACCACTTTCTCATTTCCAAATATGTCCAAAACCCAAACTCAAACTCGGCCCCACCAAAATGTTCTATCCGGCGCCACGGAGTTCATTTGACCTAGCCACCGTCACAAACCCTAACACCTCGGTCACACCGATACAGATCTCGGTCTCACCAAGATGGCCTTGCAAACTCTTTGCCTATTGCAATTATTTCGGTCTCGTCGAAATGTGCAATCGGTCCCACCGAGTTTGCTTGACCAACTTTCTGTTTGCTATTTGCTGAAATCAATCTCACCGAGTTCAAGCAATCGGTTTCACCGAGATGAGGTTTTGCCCTAGGCCTAGCACATAGGTCCCACCGAGTTGTTCCAGTCGGTCCCACCAAGATTCCTAACGTTCACATTTTGAACTGAATCGGCCTCACCGAGTTCTTCTATTCGGTCTGACCGAGTTGGGTCAAATGTGTGTAACGGTTGGATTTTGTATGGAGGCTATATATACCCCTCCACTCCCTTCTCCATAAGAGAGAGAGAGAGAGAGCCATCAGAACGTGCCTACACTTCCAGCCTACATTTTCTGAGAGAGAACCACCTACTCATGTGTTGAGATTAAGATATTTCAATCCAACCACAAGAATCTTGATTTTTAGCCTTCCCAAAATTGCTTTCCACTCAAATCATCTTTTCACCATATCTAAATCTATGAGAGAGAGTTGAGTGTTGGGGAGACTATCATTTGAAGCACAAGAGCAAGGAGTTCATCCTTAACACAATATCTATTACTTTTTTGAGAGTGGTGTCTCCTAAATTTGTTAGGTGTGGCCTGGGAGCCTCCGACAAGATTGTGAAGTTGAACCAAGAAGTTTGTTAAGGCAAGGAAAACGCCTACTTCGTGAAGATCTACCCGAGTGAGGCAAGTCCTTTGTGGGCAATGGCCATGGTGGGATAGACAAGGTTGCTTCTTCATGGACCCTTCATGGGTGGAGCCCTCCGTGGACTCGTGCAACCGTTGCCCTTCGTGGGTTGAAGTCTCCATCAACGTGGATGTACGATAGCACCACCTATCGGAACCACACTAAAATCTCTGTGTCATCAATGCATTTTCACTCTTCAAACCCTTCCCTTTACCTTCATATGCAATGTTTTACTTTCCGCCATTACACTCTTAGAATTGCATGTGTAGGTTGATTGCTTGACTTGTGCTAATTGCTAAAATCTGCCCACAACTAAAATTGGGAAAATATTAGATTTTTATTTGGTCAAGTAGTCTAATCACCCCCCTCTAGACCTACTTTCGATCCTATAGAGGACACGACCAACTTGGGGTTGATGCAGGAGCAATGTGGTAGATCAGCATGGAGGAATTGGTCCATCGCGTCACCCGCCGATGGAGCATGATGGTGGTGTGGGCGCAGGCGGCAATGGTGGTTGAAGCGAAGGCGCTCACTGACTGGCCATGCTGATGGCACCCACCCTAGCATTTCCTTTGTTGATCTGCCCTTGCCCTGATTCTTGGGGTTCTGGCGACACTTCTTGCCGTAATGAGATGGTCCGTTACAGATGATGCAGCGAAGTGGATCTCAATGGTCGATGTTGCAGTGAAGCACGCTAGGGCATTTAAAGCAGAGTCCCTTGAAGCGGCTTAAGAAGATCTCTCTGCCCGGTGACACATTAAAGTCGCATCGCTAGTACAAGCGGTGCCACGGGCGCTGTTGGCTACTAGCCATGTTATCTTTGCGTGATGCTTTATTCTTGCGAGATCTAGGGCGTGACCATCCCTCCTCTTCGGCAACCGAGGAAGTGTTGGCCGAGGGAGCGGATGCTACGATGATGGATCTAAGATTGGGTTGCTCAGTTTGGGGTTGTTGGTTATTGCCCATAGGGTCGACCTAAGAGGAAACCTTTTGGAGCATTCACCCCACAACAAGATTCAAGGTGTGGACCCGGCGCGTACCGTTGACGCTGGGGAGGGGGAGACCAGATCTGCCACGAAAATGGGTGAAGTGGCGCCAAAGTGGAGGAGAGGGGCTCTTGCTCTCCTTGGCGTTGAGAAGTGTCCTCTAAACGCAATACTTCATGTTTGAAATACACATTGTCTGATGTTTGAACTGAAGCAAATGCATACCGCTCGGCCAGTTGGTGCCATAATATAGTTGACCTAAATATAAGAAGCAAGTCTTTTTTATTTGTATTATATATATACATGTCGGATGCTCCTGGTGGGTGAATAATAACAAAAGCAAATTCCAGACCATCCCACGCCACGTTGCTGCTGGCAAGTCCTATACAGGATCACACTTGACCACCTATATACTTTGTTGAGTAATGCTAGACACACGGGTTTTATGGGTGATTTACGGGCTAATCAGGAATTGGATGCGAGTCCGTTGAAGATTGCCCGTGTGTAGTATTATTGTACTTTGTTTGCTTTGTATACAGTAAATTGCATCAGGAGACCCTATCAGAAGGTTAGAGCAACTCCAACGCGCTGACCCAAACGGACGGTAATTTTCTTCGTTTTTTGTTCATTTGAGTCAGCCCGGCGAACGCCCACGACTGCTTGTCTGTTTGGGTCGGCGCATGAGCCTAACGCTAACCTGGTCCATTTTGACGGCGCGCGGGTAAAAATAAATAATAATTAAACATTAAAGCCGGCCACCAAGGCCGGCGAGATTCCACGCGTCCACATTACATTAATTAAACATTAAAGAAAGCTAAACTACGAGGGCGGCGCTGCCCTAGGCGTCCTCCTCATTGACGTCGGGGCCGGTGAGGTCGATCAACATCGGCGTAGGGCTAGCCCAGGGGAACGCCGTGTTCCAGACGACGGCGATGTCGGTCTCGGGATGTGCCGCCGCGCCCTGGGCCTGGCGCACCTCCACCTTCACCTCGCGCCGCTCCTCCTCAGCGTCGCGCTTCAGCTACTCTAGGTACTCACCCTTGTGGCGCTCCTCGGCCAGCCCCCGATGGCGCCATTGCTCGAGGTATGCCACCTCCTACACCTCGTCGCCCCCATCCATATCGACGGGGTGCTCACCCACTTGCGCACTACTCCCCTCCAGGAGTAGCGCTCAACGCGGGTCGGCTCCGGCTCGGCTTTGACTAGGGACGGCGGGGCCAACGGCGACACGACGCAGTCGCCGGCCGCGGACAGCGCCATGGCATCCGCCACGCGTGCTTGGTACGCCTCCTTCTCCCTGCGCCGCTCGTCCTCCTCGCTCTCCCAGAGGACAGCCACCATGGCCGCCTGGTAGGCGGCTTCCGCCTCCTAGTCCTCGCCGCGAACGACGATGTGCGGCGGCGGGGAGCTACGGGAGACTTCGCGGATGTTGCGTCGCCTGGCCTCCTCGTGCTAGAAGGTAAACGAACGCACCCCGTAGGGCGAGTCGGCGTTGTAGGCGAAGTCGCGGCGCTGCTCCGCCGTCAGCAACGCATGCCGGCGCCGCACCTCCTCTGCGTGCGCCCTTGCCGATCGCGGCGCCGCTGGTACTGGGATCCTCTTCGGATCCAAGTGCCTGTCGTGCGGCAGGTGACATCGGGGTAGGGGAGAGGGACGCGGTGCTACCAGTGCCACTTCGCCTGGTGCACTAGCACGTTCACACGCTGCCTCAGCTGGCGGGAAGACGCCGACAGAGGCGGGGGCCTTGCCCTTGGCTTTGCCGTTGCCGGAGAAGAAGCCCATTGTGTCAGTGGCTAGGGTTGCCGCCGACGAGGGACCAGAGGGTGGCGAGATGGGAACGAGGGGCTTATGGAAGCGGATGAGGACCCCCCCCCCCCCCCCCCCCCCCCGCGCACGCTTGGCTTAAAAAAAGCCGACCGCCATCGCTAACGCGTGTGTCCGAGGTCATAAATTAAGCTGACCAAACTGACGCAGGTAGTTGGACGGCCGGCAGATGGGGACATGACGGACACTGAAAAGACGCGCGACGCGTCTGGTTCGTGTCTGCGCCGATACATTTGCGGCTTAAATATGGGCTGCAAATGCGTCGGCGCAGTCACAAAACGGACGCGTTTTGAGTTTGGGTCGGCATATTAGGCCTCCACTTTTGTCCACGCCGATTTAAACGGACGCAGCCGGATGATTTGGATGGCTGCGTTGGAGTTGCTCTTAGGGCTCAAAATCTGAAGTTAACGGCAGCAAACTCCAGATGATTAGTGAGAGTATGAGAAAATGGGTCCCTTTGCTCCATGTGAAAGATGTGCGGCTGCATCTCTTACAGGACCAGGGAGAACATCAAGTACGGCTGCATCTGCTTCGGCGTCGTCGCCGTCGTGGTCGTCTTCGCCGTCCTCCTGGCCGCCTACGCCTTCCTCCGCCACGTCAGCATCACCGTGGAGGACGCCTCGCTGACCAGGTTTGCACTGCTGACCACCCCGGCGACGGCGCTCGCGTACAACCTCTCGCTGTCTCTCAACGTCCGCAACCCGAACTGGGCGATGAGCATCAAGAACACGGAGCCGTTCGAGGCCGCCTACAAGTGTGACGGCCAGCAGTTCGACCGCGTGCAGGTCTCTGACAAGGGCGACAAGCATCCCCCCAGGAAGACCATGGTTTACCGCCTTGACTCGGGATCAGATGGCGCCCTCGTGTCGCTGGGCAACGCCGGCGTGGTGGAGTACAAGAAGGAGAACGAGACAGGTGTGTTCGAGGTGGAGGTGGCGCTGACCCGCAAAGTGAGCTACACAGCGCGCTACACCAAGTGCCAGATCGAGGCCACCTGCAAGCTCAAGCTCAAGCTCGTGAAGCCGGAGACGACCACGGTGGTGTTCGAAAAAGTGAAATGCAAGCTAGAAAAGGCCGAGAAAACTGCTAGATACTTCCTCTGTGTGTTTGTTTGTCAATGTATCTGGTATTTTTCCCACTCTTTGATGAAAGATGTGATGATACTTTTTGATGCTGTCTTGCTAATTCAGAAACAAAGTTCGATGGTACTATTAGATTCAATTTTTTTTACGCATTTGTTCAATCTCATAAACTTTAAAAAATTTCTGACCCTGCTTAAATTCGCAGCGAGCCCGAAGGCAGGGCGACTTAAGGAGCGACAATGACGAGCGTTGACCCCAGCGAGGCTGAACCAGGACTTCGCCGGAGACAGGCGTTTCAGAAGTTTGGAACCATCCTCTCGCAAAACCAAAGCGGAGGCGGCGGCGCTCCAGATCAAGGGTGCCCGCTAATGACTCCGCCTCTCCCCTTCCTCTCCGGCCGCCATCTTGGCACTGCGAGGGGAGGGAGCACTGGTTTCTCAGTTGGGCGTTTAGTAATCCTAGATTTTCTAGTTTTTTCGAGTTTCTTCCGTCGATATCATGGTGGGGCTGATGTCGATGGTGCTCTTAGGAATAATGGTCTTCCAGCTCGTGCTCCTGCTTGTTGGTGGTGTTGTTGCCACTGATGAGAGGCTTGTGGAGTCCAAGTTGTTCGAGCGGCTTCGATCCAGCAGTGCGTCTTGGCGTGATGGCGGGGATGGGCTGTTCTTGGAGTCGAGTGGTGATGATTGCTGCAGATTTGCGGAAGACGATGGAGGATTCGGCCGCCTGTTGAAGGGTCGGTTGGTGTTGGCCCTGGATCCGGCGTTGAAGAGGCTCGAAGGGCTCCTCCGGCCGATGTTCCTTATCGGGCTAGATTCAGCCTTCCGGGATTGCTGGCTATTGCGACTCGTTAATGCCTCATGGTGTGGACCAGCTTCTGGTGTTTTTCTTCTCCGGTGATGGCGAAGATCGTGGGTGCTAGGTAGTTGTGGCGAAGGCGGTATGCAACAGTACAACCACTTGTTTCTTCATTGTTTTCTGTTGCTTGTATGTATTTTATCTATGTATCGTTACTATCATGAATACAAGTAATATATGCCTACGGGTGTACAATTTCGAAAAAAGGACCTCACCGAAGACGAGTGTCAGTGTCAAACCCGGCGGATCTCGGGTAGGGGGTCCCGAACTGTGCGTCTAGGATCGATGGTAACAAGAGACGAGGGAAACGATGTTTTACCCAGGTTCTGGCCCTCTCTATGGAGGTAATACACTACTTACTGCTTGATTGATCTTGATGAATATGCAAGAGTTGATCTACCACGAGATCGTAATGGCTAAACCCTAGAAGCCTAGCCTGTATGACTATGGTAATGAATATATCCTTTCCGGACTAACCCCTCCGGTTTATATAGACACCGGGGGGATCTAGGGTTTACATAGAGTCGGTTACATAAGAAGGAATCTTCATAGTCGGTCGCCAAGCTTGCCTTCCACGCCAAGGAGAGTCCAATCCGGACACAGGTACAGTCTTTGGCCTTAATGTCTTCACAGCCCATCAGTCCGGCCCATGGATAACAGGCCGGACGCCCGAGGACCCCTTAGTCCAAGACTCCCTCAGTAGCCCCTGAACCTGGCTTCAATGACGAGGAGTCCGGCGCGCAGATTGTCTTCGGCATTGCAAGGCGGGTTCCCTTCCATCCGAACTTCAAGATAGTCTTCGGATGCGATGATAGTATCCGGACCTGTCGCACACACACCATACATAACCGCAGAGAGAACATATTCTTAGATGAGTCTAACCTGCTGACAGCTTTTTACATGACATCACGTCTGACCGGTCACAATTCCAAACTGCTTTCATGTTTCGACGCCCCACATCCCGAGACGTGGTTACCATTGGCACGTCTTGTCAAAGCAGAGATCGTGTCCCCTTATCACGGGATTCTCATCAATGCGGGCATGGGTAACCCAACCGTGTCGTTTATACAGCCCTTGGGAATAGGCGAATCTTAAGGCGAGTGAGGAGGCATTTAATATTCGCTGCCTTTATAAGGGGATAAGGATTCCCTCTTCCTCTCTCACGACCTCTCTCTGTCTCCGCCTTTCCAATCTCGAGCTCCAGCGCCCAAGTTCTCATCTCCTTTCCACTCAAGCAACCATGTCCGGATCCGGAGATCAAGGCAAGTGGATGATCTCCTCCGTCAAGGAGGAGGACATTACTAAGCTTCGGGCGGCTGGATACTTGGTGAAGGAGATCACTCACCACCTGCTGACCGAGGGACAAGTCGTCCCCATGCCGAAGCCCACCGAGAGGGTAGTGTTCATCCCCCATTTCTTCCGCGGGCTAGGGTTTCCATTCCACCCTTTCGTCTGCGGGCTGATGTATTATTACAGGATAGATTTCCATGATCTGTCCCCGAATTCCTTCCTCGACATCTTGGCATTTATCGTCGTGTGTGAGGCCTTCCTCCGCATCCAACCCCACTTCAGGCCGTGTCTCAAAGTCTCTAACGTGAAGACGAAGGTGGTGGATGGCCAGCACGCGGAGTGCGGAGGAGCCATGGTAAGCAAGCTGTCCAACGTCTCCTGGCCCAAAGGTACTTTTGTGGACACGGTAAAGGAGTGGCAGAAGCAGTAGTTCTACATCATAGAACCTCGCGGCACCACCTGGGCCGCAGCTGTCGAATTCCGCTCCGACGCTCCCATGCAACTCACCTCCTGGGTCGAGAAGAGTCCGGACTGGTGCTCACCTGACGAGCTGATAGCGCTGCAGACGCACGTTGAAAGCATGGTAACCAAGAACGTCAAGCTCGTTGATAACCCACAAGTATAGGGGATCGCAACAGTTTTCGAGGGTAGAGTATTCAACCCAAATTTATTGATTCGACACAAGGGGAGCCAAAGAATATTCTCAAGTATTAGCAGTTGAGTTGTCAATTCAACCACACCTAGAAACTTAATATCTGCAGCAAAGTATTTAGTAGCAAAGTAATATGATAGTAGTGATAACGGTAGCAAAAGGTAACAGTAGTAAAAGTAATGTTGTTGGTATTTTGAAGTGATGATAGCAATAGTAACGGGAAAGTAAATAAGCGAAGCACAATATATGGAAAGCTCGTAGGCAATGGATCGGTGATGGAAAATTATGCCGGATGCGGTTCATCATGTAACAGTCATAACCTAGGGTGACACAGAACTAGCTCCAGTTTACTGATATAATGTAGGCATGTATTGCGAATATAGTCATACATGCTTATGGAAAAGAACTGCATGACATCTTTTGTCCTGCCCTCCAGTGGCAGCGGGGTCCTTACGGAAACTAAGGGATATTAAGGCCTCCTTTTAATAGAGAACCGGAACAAAGCATTAACACATAGTGAATACATGAACTCCTCAAACTACGGTCATCACCGGTAAGTATCCCGATTATTGTCACTTCGGGGTTAACGGATCATAACACATAGTAGGTGACTATAGACTTGCAAGATAGGATCAAGAACACTCATATATTGATGAAAACATAATAGGTTCAGATATGAAATCATGGCACTCGGGCCCTAGTGACAAGCATTAAGCATAGCAAAGTCATAGCAACATCAATCTCAGAACATAGTGGACATTAGGGATCAAACCCTAACAAAACTAACTCGATTACATGATAGATCCCATCCAACCCATCACCGCCCAGCAAGCCTACGATGGAATTACTCACGCACGGCGGTGAGCATCATGAAATTGGTGATGGAGGATGGTTGATGATGATGATAGCGACGGATTCCCCTCTCCGGAGCCCCGAACGGACTCCAGATCAGCCCCTCGAGAGGTTTTAGGGCTTGGTGGCGGCTCCGTGTCGTAAAACGCGATGATTTCTTCTCTCTGATTTTTTCTCCCCGAAACTCAATATATGGAGGTGGAGCTGGAGTCGGAGAGGCAACAGGGGGCCCATGAGGTAGGGGGCGTGCCCTATGGGGGCAGGCGCGCCCCCCACCCTCGTGGAGAGATGGTGGGCCCCCTGGCATTCATCTTTGGCAGGTATTTTTCTTATTTTCTGAAAAGTGGCTCCGTGAAGTTTCAGGTCATTCCGAGAATGTTTGCTCCTGCACATAAATAACACCATGGTAATTCTGCTGAAAATAGCGTCAGTCCGGGTTAGTTCTATTCAAATCATGCAAGTTAGAGTCCAAAACAAGGGCAAAAGTGTTTGGAAAAGTAGATACGTTGGAGACGTATCAACCCCCCCAAGCTTAAACCTTTGCTTGTCCTCAAGCAATTCAGTTGACAAACTGAAAGTGACAAAGAAAAACTTTTACAAACTCCGTTTGCTCTTGTTGTTGTAAATATGTAAAGCCATCATTCAAGTTTTCAGGAAAGATTATAACTAACCACATTCGCAATAACGCATAGGTCTCAAGTTTACTCATATCAATAGCATAATCAACTAGCGAGCCATAATAATAAAACTCGGATGACAACACTTTCTCAAAACAATCATAATATGATATAACAAGGTGGTATTTCGCTAGCCCTTTTTGAGACCGCAAAACATAAATGCAGAGCACCTTTAAAGACCAAGGACAGACTAGACATTGTAATTCATGGTAAAAGAGATCCAGTCAAGTCATACTCAATGTAAACTAACAATAATGAATGCAAATGACAGCGGTGCTCTCCGACTGGTGCTTTTTAATAAGAGGATGATGACTCAGCACAAAAGTAAATAGATAGGCCCTTCGCAGAGGGAAGCGGGGATTTGTAGAGGTGCCATAGCTCGGTTTTGAAACAGAGGTGAATAATATTTTGAGCGGTATACCTTCATTGTCAACATAACAACCAAGAGATGGCAATATCTTCCATGCTACACACATTATAGGCGGTTCCCAAACAGAATGGTAAAGTTTATGCTTCCCCTTCCACCACAAGCATCAATCCATGGCTTGCTCGAAACAACGAGTGCCTCCAACTAACAAGAGTCCCAGGGGGAGTTTTGTGTGCAATTATTTTGATTTAGTTTGCATAAAGCATGGGACTGGGCATCCCGGTGACCAGCCATTTATCTCATGAGTGAGGAGTGGAGTCCACTCCTCTTGAGAATAACCCGCCTAACATGGAAGATACAGACAGCCCTAGTTGATACATGAGCTATTCGAGCATACAAAACAGGATATTTATTTGAAGGTTTAGAGTTTGGCACATACAAATTTACTTGGAATGGCAGGTAGATACCGTATATAGGTAGGTATAGTGGACTCATGTGGAATAACTTTGGGGTTTAAGGAGTTTGGATGCACAAGTAGTATTCCCGCTTAGTACAGGTGAAGGCTAGCAAAAGACTGGGAAGTGACCAGCTAGAGAGCGACAACAGTCATGAACATGCATTAAAATTAATCAACACCGAATGCAAGCATGAGTAGGATATAATCCACCATGAACATAAATATCGTGAAGGCTATGTTGATTTTGTTTCAACTACACGTGTGAACATGTGCCAAGTCAAGTCACTTAAATCATTCAGAGGAGGATACCACCCTATCATACCACATCATAACCATGTTAATAGCATGTTGGCATGCAATGTAAACCATTATAACTCATAGCTAATCAAGCATGGCACAAGAAACTATGATCTCTAGTTGTCATTGCAAACATGTTTATTCATAATAGGCTGAATCAGGAACGATGAACTAATCATATTTACAAAAACAAAAGAGGTCGAGTTCATACCAGCTTTTCTCATCTCAGCCAGTCCATCATATATCATCATAATTGCCTTTCACTTGCACGACCGAACGATGTGAATAATAATAATAGTGCACGTGCATTGGACTAAGTTGGAATCTACAAGCATTCAATAAACAGGAGAAGACAAGGCAATATGGGCTCTTTTGTCAGATCAACAATAATGCATATAAGAGCCACCTCAAAAATTTAATTATGGTCTTCTCCTATCGACCCCCAAAGAAAAGAAAAGAAATAAAACTATTTACATGGGAAAGCTCCCAACAAGCAAAAGAAGAACAAGAAGTATTTTTGGGTTTTCTTTTTAATTACTACTAAAAGCTTGGAAATTAAACTGATTAAAAGCTACAACTATTTTTTTGGTTTTTCTTAAGGTTTATTAAACACACAAGAAGAAATCATAAAAGGGAAATAAACTAGCACGGACAATACAATGAAAAAGTATGAGCACCGACATCTAGCAATGAGTGTGTGAGCATAAATGTAATGTCGGTGGGAAATATGTACTCCCCTAAGCTTAGGCTTTTGGCCTAAGTTGGTCTATGGCCATGGCTGGCCTGGCGGATATCCATAATAATAGTTGTTGGGGTCGTACTGTGATGAGGAAGAAGAAGGCTCAGATTGCCACTGGCTGACAATCATCTCCGGATCCCACTGGTAATTAGACTGTCGTGAAGGATCAAATTGTGGTTTCGGATCTGGCTCCTCGGCTGGTGCAGGGTTTCGGTAGGCGTGGATAGCCGTCAACGGAACAAGGTACGTGCCTACAGCCAAATCAAACAAAGAAGGAGCAGGCAAGGTAATAGTCTCAAGATGATGTTTATTAAAGAATAATTGATATTTAAGCTCTCCTTCCCTATTCTTAACAATAAAATCATGTGCTACCATACTTTTATAATCAAGATAAACACGAGGCAGCACTTTTTCTTCCTTCTCAGCATGCCTAATAGGTATGTTAAAATGTGCAGCTAGCCGTGTAGCATAAATGCTTCCAAAGATGGGGCCCTTGGTACGGTTCAGACTTAAGCGCTTGGCAATAATGCTGCCCATACTAAAAGAGTTATCACCCTATAAACCGTGGTGCAAAATAATAATACCAGGGATACTCGGGTTTTCACAGTTCACACGACCAATTAAGCAACGACTAGCGAATAATGCAAAGTAGCGTAAAACAGGAAAATGTATGCTAGTGATTCGTGCATCGGAAACCTTCCTTGTTTCCCCTACAGTGATAGTGTCAATAAATCCCTCCACATCATCACGATGTGGTTCTTCTGTCTTGCCCCTAAAAGGGACTAGATAGATCCGACAAAAATCATAAAGTGACATCTCCTTATGCTCATCATATAAATGAAATTCCACCGTAGGTGGTGAGTTCCTAGAATGAAAATGAAAGTTTTGCACAAAGGTATTTGTGAGCAAGAGATACTGATCGCATTGGTCGTGGAGGAAAGCGGTAAGGCCTGCAGTCTGAGCCAACTCATGAAAATCTTCATAAATCCCGGCTGCTCCTAAGAAATCCTCGGAAGGCCATTCACACGCCCGAACCTCCGCGGTGCGAGGCAGAATATACTTAGGCTTCGGTGCCTTTTCCTTCGAGCTTTGGCTCGATGAGCCCATCAAAAGTCTCCTCATCATTTTCTGAAAAAATATGAAATTTTTAGTAACTTCAAAATAAAAGTAAACCAAACTCAATAATATTGATAGCAACTACTCCTACAAGTGCCTAGGGCCTATATCATGCATCAAAACTACTTTTGATCATATAAATTTGACATGCAAGCTCAAGAACAGGGTCACCTGGGTAGCAAAAATTTGCAATGAATAAAGCACTAGAACAAAAATTAATTGGACCAATGGAGGAGTCACATACCAAGGAACAATCTCCCCAAGCAGTTTTGTGAGAGGTGCTTTGAGCAAGGAGATCGAAAATGGCAGCAAGATGAACTAGAACTCATGCTTGAGCTGGATATTCGTGTTTGTGGGAGGAAGATGAAGTGTGTGGGTGCAGGAATAAGTGGAGGAGGGCCACCGTGGGCCCACGAGGCAGGGGGCGCGCCCTCCACCCTCGTGGCAAGGTGGTTGGCCCCCTGGTGTGTTCTTTGTTCCATAAATCCTCAAATATTCTAGAAAAAATCATATTTAATTTTCAGGGCATTTGGAGAACTTTTATTTTCAAGGTATTTTTATATTGCACGGATAATCAGATAACAGACCGAAAAATATTTATTTTAATTTTATTTAATATAAATAACAGAAAGTAAAAGTGTGGTACAGAAGGTTGTGCCTTTTAGTTTCATCCATCTCATGATCATCAAAAGGAATCCACTAACAAGGTTGATCAAGTCTTGTTAACGAACTCATTCCGAATAACATGGAACCGGAGAAATCTCGAATAACACTATGTTACCTCAACGGGGATATGCACATCCCTAATAATAAGAATATCATATTTCTTCTTGACAGTAGGAAGAGGAAATTCAAAACCTCCAAATATAATCGATGGAATTTTTCCAATATAGTTGATACTATGAACTTGAGGTTGTTTCTTCGGAAAGTGTACCGTATGCTCATCACCATTAACATGAAAAGTGACATTGCCTTTAGTGCAATCAATAACAGCCCCTGCAGTATTCAAAAAGGGTCTTCCAATAATAATAGACATACTATCGTCCTCGGGAATATCAAGAATAACAAAGCCCGTTAAAATAGTAACATTTGCAACTACAACAGGCACATCCTCACAAATACCGATAGGTATAGCAGTTGATTTTTCAGCCATTTGCAAAGATATTTCAGTAGGTGTCAACTTATTCAATTCAAGTCTACAATATAAACAGAGAGGCATAACACTAACACCGGCTCCAAGATCACATAAAGCAGTTTTAACATAGTTTCTTTTAATAGAGCATGGTATAGTGGGTACTCCTGGATCTCCAAGTTTCTTTGGTATTCCACCCTTAAAAGTATAATTAGCAAGCATGGTGGAAATTTCAGCTTTCGGTATCTTTCTTTTATTTGTAATAATATCTTTCATGTACTTAGCATAAGGATTAGTTTTGAGCATATCAGTTAATTGCATACACAAAAAGATAGGTCTAATCATTTCAGCAAAGCGCTCAAAATCCTCATCATCCTTTTTCTTGGATGGTTTGGGAGGAAAGGGCATGGGTTTCTGAACCCAAGGTTCTCTTTCTTTACCATGTTTCCTAGCAACAAAGTCTTTCTTATCATAACGTTGATTCTTTGATTGTGGGTTATCAAGATCAACAGCAGGTTCAATTTCTATATCATTATCATTACTAGGTTGGGCATCCTCGTGAACATTATTATTAACATTATCATTAGTTTTAGGTTCATTACCAGATTGTGTTTCAGCATCAGAAATAGAAATATCATTTGGATTCTCGGGTGTTTCAACAATAGGATCACTAGAAGCATGAAAAGTCCTATCATTTTTCTTTTTCTTCTTTTTAGAAGAACTAGGTGCATCTAAATTATTTCTCTGAGAATCTTGCTCAATTCTCTTAGGATGGCCTTCAGGATACAAAGATTCCTGAGTCATTCTACCAGTTCTAGTAGCCAATCTAACAGCATTATCATTATTTTTACTATTCAATTCATTGAGCAAATCATTTTGAGCTTTAAGTACTTGTTCTACCTGAGTGGTAACCATAGAAGCATGTTTACTAATAAGTTTAAGTTCACTTTTAACATTAGCCATATAATCACCCAAGTGTCCAAGCATATTTGAATTGTATTTCAATTGTCTACCAAAATAAGCATTAAAATCTTCTTGCTTAGCCATAAATTTATCAAACTCATCTAAGCATGGGCTAGCAAATTTAGTAAATGGGATTACATCTTTATCATATCTATAGAGAGAATTTACCTTTACTACCTGTGTCGGGTTATCAAGACCATGAGTTTCTTCAATAGGTGAAGGATTTGGATTATATGTTTCTTCAACAGGCGGTAAATTAAGACCATGTATTTCTTCAATAGGAGGTAAATTCTTAACATCTTCAGCTTTAATACCTTTTTCTTTCATAGATTTCTTTGCCTCTGGCATATCTTCAGGACTGAGAAATAGAATATCCCTCTTCTTCGGAGTTGGTTTAGGAATAGGCTCAGGAATTGGCTCCGGAGGTGTCCAATTATTTTCATTTGTCAACATATTATTCAATAGAATTTCAGCTTCATCCGGTGTTCTTTCCCTGAAAATAGAACCAGCACAACTATCCAGGTAATCTCTGGAGGCATCGGTTAGTCCATTATAAAAGATATCAAGTATTTCATTTTTCTTAAGAGGATGATCAGGCAAAGCATTAAGTAATTGGAGAAGCCTCCCCCAAGCTTGTGGGAGACTCTCTTCTTCAATTTGCACAAAATTATATATATCCCTTAAGGCAGCTTGTTTCTTATGAGCAGGGAAATATTTAGCAGAGAAGTAATAAATCATATCCTGGGGACTACGCACACAACCAGGATCAAGAGAATTAAACCATATCTTAGCATTGCCCTTTAATGAGAACGAAAATATGTTAATGATATAAAAGTAGCGAGTTCTCTCATCTTTAGTGAACAGGGTAGCTATTTCATTCAATTTAGTAAGATGTCCCACAACAGTTTCAGATTCATAACCATGAAAAGGATCAGATTCAACCAAAGTAATTATATCAGGATCAATAGAGAATTCATAATCCGTATCAGTAACAAAGATAGGTGAAGTAGCCAAAGCCGGGTCAGGTTTCATTCTATCATCTAGGGATTGCTTACTCCATTTAGCTAATATTTTTTTAAGTTCAGTTCTATTTCTGCAAGCAAAAATTGCTAAAGAAGCATCTTGATCAAATACATAACCCTTAGGAATAGCAAGTGGTTCTTCATCATCACTTTCATCAGTGTCATCAGATTCAATATTTTCAATTTCTCTAGCCCTAGCAAGTTGTTCATCAAGAAAAGCACTAAGCGGCACAGTAGTATCAGGCATAGAGATAGTTTCATCATAAGTATCATGCATAGCAGAAGTGGCATCATCAATAACATGCGACATATCAGAACGAATAGCAGAAGAAGGTGTAGGTGTCGCAAGCTTACTCAAAACAGAAGGTGAATCAAATGCAGAGCTAGATGGCAGTTCCTTACCTCCCCTCGTAGTTGAGGGATAGATCTTGGTTTTTAGATCTCTCAAGTTCTTCATAATGATAAGAAGATATATATCCCAAGTGACTCAAAGAATAGAGCTATGCTCCCCGGCAACGGTGCCTGAAAATAGTCTTGATAACCCACAAGTATAGGGGATCGCAACAGTTTTTGAGGGTAGAGTATTCAACCCAAATTTATTGATTCAACACAAGGGGAGCCAAAAAATATTCTCAAGTATTAGCAGCTGAGTTGTCAATTCAACCACACCTAGAAACTTAATATCTGTAGCAAAGTATTTAGTAGCAAAGTAATATGATAGTAGTGATAACGGTAGAAAAAGGTAACAGTAGTAAAAGTAATGTTTTTGGTATTTTGAAGTGATGATAGCAATAGCAACGGGAAAGTAAATAAGCGAAGCACAATATATGGAAAGCTCGTAGGCAATGGATCGGTGATGGAAAATTATGCCAGATGCGGTTCATCATGTAACAATCATAACCTAGGGTGACACAGAACTAGCTCTAGTTCATTGATATAATGTAGGCATGTATTCCGAATATAGTTATACGTGCTTATGGAAAAGAATTTGCATGACATCTTTTGTCCTACCCTCCCGTGACAGCGGGGTCCTTACGGAAACTACGGGATATTAAGGCCTCCTTTTAATAAAGAACCGGAACAAAGCATTAACACATAGTGAATACATGAACTCCTTAAACTACGGTCATCACCGGTAAGTATCCCGATTATTGTCACTTCAGGGTTAATGGATCATAACACATAATAGGTGACTATAGACTTGCAAGATAGGATCAAGAACACTCATATATTGATGAAAACATAATCGGTTCAGATCTGAAATCATGGCACTCGGGCCCTAGTGACAAGCATTAAGCATAGCAAAGTCATAGCAACATCAATCTCAGAACATAGTGGACACTAGGGATCAAACTCTAACAAAACTAACTCGATTACATGATAGGTCCCATCCAACCCATCACCGTCCAGCAAGCCTATGATGGAATTACTCACGCACGACGGTGAGCATCATGAAATTGGTGATGGAGGATGGTTGATGATGACGATGGTGTCACGTCCCTAGTTCTGGTATGATCTAGGCTTGCTATGTGCATCATGTTTAAGTTTCAAATGAAATTGAAATGGGGAATGTTTCAAACCCTAGCACCAAAGCAAATTCAAATAGATTCAAATTAAAAATGGAATTTCAATGAACCCAAAATTCTTTTCAAAAATGTTCGTGGTCTTTGGAAAATGTTGGAAACAACAACCAGAGGTGATGCACATTTTTGCTAAACATTTTGGATTTTTGAATGAACCCATATGTATTTGAATTGGAGCTGTTTAAATAATATAAATATTTTAAAGGCTCCAAAAATGTTGGAAATTGGTGAGGGCCTCTGGTATATTATAACTAGTGGTCACAAGGAATCCCAACATTTTTAGAATTGTGCTAGTATTTATTTTAAGTCAAAAACAAATGTCAGAAATAGAAAAGAAAACAAAAAATGGGAAAACTTACCTGGGCCACTTACTTGAGGCCTGGCACTGTGCGTCCCAGCTGGCCGGCCCAGCCAGCTGGCCCAACCAGTCGTCGTCTCCACCGCGCCAGGAGGACGCTGAGCACACGCTCGCCGCACGCCGCCACGCGCCTGGCCACCTCCTGCCTCCCTGCTTGCTCCGTGACCCCTTGCAGCGTCGCCACGCGCCCCCCGGGCCCCTCTCACTCTAAACGCCGGCGACCGCTGACCGTTGACCGGCGTGGGTTGACCCCACTGCCCGGTTTGACCTCCCCCTCTCTCTCACTGACTCGCGGGCCCTGCCCGACTAATTACTTCAGTTAGCACTAATTAACTAGTTAAGTTAGTTATTTCAGTCACTGACTAGTGGGCCCTGCCCAATTAGTTAGGACTAACTAACTTAGTTGACTGGGTCACTGACCAGTGGGACCCACTGGTCATATTTGACCTGGTCAGCCCCGTTGACTCGCTTATGTCATGCTGACGTAGTGCTGACGCAGTTATTCATTTTTTGGTATCAAAATAAATTAGGAAAATCCAGGAAATGATATAAACTTCTAAAATTCATAGAAATTCAACCGTAGCTCAGAATGAAATAATTTATATATGAAAAATGATCATAAAAATGCAAGGAATCCATTTATGCCAGTTCCATGCATGAAAAACCAACTTATACATGCTGTATAAGTGAAAACATAATATGGGCATTTTAAATGCTTCATTTTGAATTTGCATTTGAATCTTTGATTCAAATGGGCTTCAACCAAATTGGTAGCATCTTGCATTAGCCCAGACACTACCATTTGCACATGTCATGTTCATGCATCATAGTGTTGCATTTGTTTGTGTATGGATTGCCGGCACCGTTTCTTCTCGATAGGTTCCACTCCGGAAGGTGTTCCCGAGTACCTGTCAAAGGAGCAGTGCCCCTTCGTTGATCTATCAGGCAAGCAACCCCCCTTGATCATTTCGATAAATCCCACTCTCTCGCTCCTGCTCCTTATACTACATTAGGACAACAACGATTCAACTGCTACTTTCTGCTGCAGTAGTTGAACCCATTCCTCTGCATGACCTGTCATTGCTACAGTAAATAGTTGAAACCCACTAGCATGAGTAGGAGTTACTTGAGCCTTGATGTGCCTACTCATCCATGCTTGTTTTCTTTATGCCAGCTATGCTTAGAGTTGTGTCAGGTCTGATTCATCGGGAATGAATCGGAGTGGTGAACATATCCGACCGATAAAGGCTAAGTGTGTGAACACATTTTGGTAAAGGTAGCGATGAGAGGCCATGTAGGAGTACATGGTGGGTTGTCTCATTGGAACCATCCCTAAGCACTGAGTTATGTGTATGTTATCCAATTCTAGTTACTACCACACATTGGGTTCCGGTTATCCGGCCCCTCTCGGCTTATTAATCTACTTGATCTCTGTCCAGGAGTTGCAACTAGTTTCTGGTGTTTGTAGGTAGTGCTAGTTGTCTACAAGGTGGTGTCCGACGGGACGGGCTTGGGACAGACTAGGCACCATGGCACGGTGTACCAAGTGGCACCCAGATGGTGGGCTTGGGAACCCTGCACACATCGTTTGGGGCCGTACTGGAGACTTCGTCCGGAACTCCTTGCGGATGGAACTCGAATATGCGATAAACCTAGACGAGAGACTTGTGTGGTTAGTCAGGTCATGGCCGACACCCTCGCCCGACTTCCGCTTGAAGGTTGCCGAGGTACATGACGTGTACATGGTGATAAGTGGTGAGAGCGTGTGTGAAGAAGTACACCCCCGCAAGGTTAACATTATCTATTCGAATAGCCGTTTTCCTCGGATATGGAAACTTGGAGGACTTATGTAGTACATAGACAACTTGAAGTGGATACTCTAAAATACGCAAGATAAGCGTGGGTGCTATGGATGGCCGTCTCATAGGGAGACGGGAACGGATCCATAGTGGAGTTTTGATATGGTGAATATGTGGACTCGTGTGCGTATTCTCACCTCAAAGAAGTTTCTAATACCCGTAGTATAGGTTAGCCAATCAGTCAAAGCTGGCTTGCTGCTGTTAAAACTCCACCACCCCTTTGTTGATAATGTTGCATATGTAGATAGTTCTGATGTAAGACTTGCCGAGTACCCTTGTACTCATGTTTGCTTATTTATGTTTTGCAGTTGGTTACACTAGTGACTTCGACGAGTAGCTTGTATCCCAGCTACGATCTTGTACCCTTGGGCGGGTCCTGTAAATAGTCAGGCTTCTCAGCCTTTTTCTTTGTAGTTGTCTGTACTCAGACATGTAATGCTTCTGTTGTTTGTATGCTCTGAATGATGGGTCATGAGACCCCTATTTGTATTGAATGCTATGTGGCTCTTCTGGGCCTTTATCTATATGAGTTTGAGTTATGTTGTGATGCCATGTTGTACAGCACATACTTTCATGTTATGCGTACGTGTAACGTGTATTGCTATGTGTGGGATCTGACAATCTAGTTGTTTATCCTTGGTAGCCTCTCTTATGGGGAAATGTAGTCTAGTGCTTCCACTGAGCCTTGGTAGTCCGCTACAACCCGGTTTACCAGAGTCCTGTTAGCCCAGCACTACTGCTCCGGAACACTTAGACTGACCGGCATGTGATTCACTTCGTTCATGTGTCTGTCCCTTCGGGGAAATGTCACGCGGAGACATCCGGAGTCCTGTTAGCCTGCTACAGCCCGGGTTCCCGGAGTCCTGTTAGCCCAGTTGCTATAGCCTGGATTCATACGCTGTTGACCGACATGCTCGAGGTTGATTCATGTATGCATGTCCCTGTAAGTTAGTGCCACTTTGGGTTCACGAGTAGTCATGTCGGCCCGGGTTCTCTGTCATAAGGATGCTAGCGACACTATCATATACATGAGCCAAAAGGCGCAAACGGTCCCGGGCCAGGTAAGGTGGCACCCGTGGGGATACCGTGCGTGAGGCCGCAAAGTGATATGATGTGTTACATGCTAGATCGGTGTGACTTAGGATCGGGGTCCCGACAGCGTTGGTATCAGAGCTTGATTGACTGTAGGATTACCAAGCCAAACTGGTCGAAGTTGAGTCTAGAAATGCTTTAGTTATATAAGGGAATTGATTGTGGAAGGGAACGTAAGGCTCTTTTTACTCCTTTACCTCATGTCATTCTTTTTGAGTCAGCCTCTTCTTTTCTACGAGGGTTAAGGACTAGGCTTCTCCTCTATCTCTCAGGATGACGTGTTACTAAATTGTAAAGTCTTAGGATTGTTGGGTTTGCGTCTCTGTATAGTTCTACTACTTCCGTGTGTCATCAGTTTGACCTAGAACCTTGATATTATGATGCCGAGTGATTATGCTATTCCTTTGATGAATGTCTCAAAATCCTTTTTGAGCATTTACAGTCGTTATGCTGCTGAAATTGTCCTAGGATTTCAAGAGTTTCCAATGCTTTTGCATTACATTCCACATCCTTATGTCGATGCTAATTCCATCCTTATTTCCTTGGTTTCTATGCCAGGACGTCGTTTGTTAACCGAGGTTCAGTTGCTCATAGAAAGAACCATGGAGATGGTAGGGATGAGGATCCTCCTGACCAGCCTTTGATGGCAGAGTTCTTGTTAGCATCTGAGAGGAACAAGCGTGAGACTAACCGCTTGCTGGCACAGATTGAGCAGAACACCGCACATCAGCGTAAGAAGTTGGTTTCCATCACCGACTTCATTGGTCTGAAACCACCAACCTTCCATCATTCCATTGAGCCACTCGATGTAGATGACTGGCTCCGAAGCATCACTCTTAAGCTGTGTTCTGCGAACGTGGCTGAAGGTGACAAGGTCACCTATGCTACCTATCACCTGGAAGGTCCTGCTAGTATTTGATGGCAGAGCTATGAGGCTATGCTTCCAGCTGGCCAGATTCCTACCTGGAGGGATTTCGCCGAGGCTTTTCATGAGCACCACATTCCTTAGGCTCTCATTGACCGCAAGAGGGAAGATTTCTGTAGTTTTACCCAGGGTAAGCTTCCTGTTGATGCTTATAGTAGAGAGTTTGGAAACCTCGCCCGCTATGCTACAGAAGAAGTGTCCACGGACACCAATAAGCAGGCTAGGTTCCGGAAGGGTCTCAACCCTAAGTTGCATCGTGATCTCCACCTGCATCATTCTGATACTTTCCAGGCTCTTGTGAACAAGGCCATTAATGCAGAGACAAATCATCTCACTTACGAGGAGTCTCGTAAGCACAACCGTGATCTGGGTTCTTCCTCCCGCTCTGGCTCTCAGAAGCGACGGATTTGGATTCTGAACTCAGCTCTTCTACCTGGATATGCATCGAGGCCATCCGATGTGGTGCCTCACCCAGCTCAGCAATGTGCTCCACCCAGGCCTATTAGTGGACCACTTGCCAATGTAGGTCCACGTCCTACCTCAGGAACTTGCTTCACCTGCGGAGAACCAGGGCACTATGCACGTGACTGCCCACAGTCTAGTTATACTCCACCCCAGTCTGAGAGGTCTGTTGGTCGTGAAAAGCCATCAGGAAAGATGATTAGTACCAAGCCAGCCGCCATTGAATGAGCATGTGTGCACCACGTCTCAGCTATAGAAGCTCAAGATGATCCCGACGTCGTATTGGGAACGCTTCTTGTCAATTGTCACCCAGCTTCAGTTCTATTCGATACTGGAGCATCTCACTCCTTCATATCTGAAGGTTATGCTCGGTTGCAAGACATGTCATTTTGTGATATGCCAACTCCACTAATAATCCAGACTCCCGGTTCCAAATGGCAAACCTCCAAGGTAAGCCATGGTAATGAAATCCTTGTTGACAGACTGGTATTCCTTGCTTCTTTGATATCTCTCAAGTCTTCAGATATTAACATCATCTTGGGCATGGACTAGATGACAGCTCATCATGCCAAGATTGATTGTTACACTAGATCTGTTCAACTTACACATCCATCTGGCAAAATAGTCATTGTCTCCACTAGAGTTGCAAGGCGTCAACTCTATTCTCTTAATGCCAGCCCTCTTCCAGACCTTGAAGATATTCTGGTAGTCCGTGACTTCCCGGATGTCTTTCTAGAAGAACTGCCAGGTGTCCCACCTGACAGAGATGTAGAGTTTGTCATAGAACTTATCCCAGGAACTGTTCCAATCTCTAGGAGACCATACAAGATGGCACCTTTGGAGTTAGCCGAGCTTAAGAAACAGCTTGATGAGTCCTTGCAAAAGGGTTTCATCCGTCCCAGTTCTTCTCCTTGGGCTTGTCATGTCCTCTTCGTCAAGAAGAAGGATGGTATGGATCAGATGGTTGTAGATTATCGTCCCGTTAATTTGGTCACGATAAAGAACAAGTATCCGCTCCCCAAGATCAACGACCTGTATGATCAGCTCGCTGGATCCTCAGTTTTTAACAAGATGGATTTGAGGTTAGGCTACCACCAAATCAAAATCAGAAATGGGGACACCCCCAAAACGACCTTTGTCACTCGTTATGGTCAATATGAGTACACCATGATGTCTTTCGGCCTAACCAATGCTCTAGCTACTTTCTCCTGCTTGATGAACTCGATTTTTATGGAGTACTTAGATAAGTTCGTCGTGGTTTACCTCGATGATATTCTTATTTACTCTAAGAATGAGGAAGAGCATGCTAAACATCTTAGACTTGTGTTAGAAAAACTCAGAGAGCACCGCCTTTATGCCAAGTTCTCCAAGTGTGAATTTTGGTTGCCAGAAGTGACCTATCTAGGCCACGTGATCTCTGGTAAGGGCATTGCTGTCAATCCCGAGAGAGTTAAAGCTGTTCTTGATTGGACTCCACCTGAAACGATCAAGCAAGTTAGGAGTTTCCTTGGTCTAGCCAGTTATTTTCGCCGCTTCGTTGAAAACTTCTCCAAAGTGGCCAAACCCCTCACGGAATTTCTCAAGAAAGATAAAAGGTTTGAGTGGACCCCACAGTGTGAGCATAGTTTTCAGGAACTGAAAAGACGCCTGACTTCTGCGCCCATACTCGTGCCACCGGATTTCACTAAAGACTTTGTTATCTATTGCGACGCTTCGCGTCAAGGACTAGGTTGAATTCTTATGCAGGATCGTCATGTGATTGCCTATGCATCTTGACAGTTGCATCCACATGAGGAAAATTATCCTACACATGATCTAGAGCTTGCAGCCGTATTCTATGCACTTAAGACTTGGCGACATTACCTTCTTGGTAACCGTTGCGAAATCTACACGGACCATCAGAGTCTCAAGTATATCTTCACCCAACCGGATCTGAATCTCAGACAGAGACGTTGGTTGGAGTTGATCTCGGATTACGACTTATGAATCACCTACACCCCAGGCAAATCCAATGTGATGGCTGATGCTTTAAGTCGTAAATCCTATTGCAACAACCTCATGTTGCAACAATGTCAACCACCCCTCCATGAGGAATTCTGTAAGCTTAACCTTCACATAGCTCCTGATGGTTCCCTTTCTACCTTGGTGGCGAAACCTACCCTTATGGATCAGATCATAGAGGCTCAGAAGCATGATACGGGAATTTCCCGGATCAAGAAAAATATTTCCAAGGGAGTTGCCGACTGTTTCTCTATGGATGAATGATGTGTTGTTTACTTTGGAAACCATTTGGTGGTTCCCAAATGTCAACAGATGCAGCAACTGATCCTTAAGGAGGCCCATGAATCTCCTCTCACGATTCATCCCGGTAGTACAAAGATGTATCAGGACCTACGCCAGAGGTTCTGGTGGACTAGGATGAAGAGAGAAATCGCTCAGTATATTGCCAATTGTGATGTTTGTCGCCGCGTTAAGGCAGAGCATCAAAGACTGCTGGCACCCTTCAACCTTTAGCTATTCCCGAGTGGAAATGGGACAAAGTTAGTATGGACTTCATCACCGGCTTTCCCAGGACCAAGAAAGGAAATAATGCTATCTTCGTAGTCATTGATCGTCTTTCCAAAGTGGCTCACTTCCTACCTATTCGAGAGAGTATCACTGCTAGTCAACTCGCTGACTAATATATCTCCCGAATAGTGTCACTCCATGCTGTTCCACTAGAGATCAATTCAGACCGTGGCAGTCTTTTCACCTCTCATTTCTAGGAAAGTTTCCAGAATGCCATGGGAACCCATCTTTCTTTCAGTACCATTTTCCACCCTCAGTCAAGTGGTTAGGTGGAAAGGGTCAACCAAATTCTCGAAGACATGCTTAGAGCTTGTGTTATCTTATTCAGTATGGATTGGGAGAACTGTCTTCCTTTCGCCGAGTTTGCTTATAACAATAGCTATCAATCCAGTCTTAAGAAAACTCCTTTTGAGATTCTCTATGGACGAAGATGTCGAACACCTTTGAACTAGTCAGAAACTGGTGAAAAACAATTCTTTGGACCGGATATGATTCAGGAAGCAGAAGATCAAGTTCGCATTATTCGTGAGAATTTGAAAACAGCCCAATTTCGTCAAAAGAGCCTGTATGACCGTCATCATAAGGAAGTGGCTTATGAAGTTGGCGACAAGGCTTACCTTCGGGTTACTCCTTTGAAGGGTACCCATCGTTTCGGTGTCAAGGGCAAGTTGGCTCCTCGTTACATTGGTCCTTTTCGCATTCTCGCTAAATGAGGAGAGGTTGCCTACCAGTTGGAACTACCCACACATCTTTCTCGAGTTCATGATGTCTTCCACGTCTCTGAACTCAGGCGTTGCTTCTCGGATCCCATCCGCGGAGTGGGCCACGAAACGCTTGATCTCCAAGATAACCTCACTTATCGAGAGTACCCCGTTCGCATTCTGGATCAAGCAGAGCGTGTCACTCGACGTCATAACATCAAGTTTCTCAAGGTTCAGTGGTCTCATCATTCCGAGAGAGAAGCTACTTGGGAGCGAGAAGATCATCTTCGGCTTGAGTACCCCGCTTTCTTTCCGCCGACTCTTGAATCTCGGGACGAGATTCTTTCGAGTGGGGGCGAGTTGTCACACCCCTAGTTCTGGTATGATCTAGGCTTGCTTTGTGCATCATGTTTAAGTTTCAAATGAAATTGAAATGGGGAATGTTTCAAACCCTAGCACCAAAGCAAATTCAAATAGATTCAAATTAAAAATGGAATTTCAATGAACCCAAAATGCTTTTCAAAAATGTTCATGGTCTTTGGAAAATGTTGGAAACAACAACCATAGGTGATGCACATTTTTGCTAAACATTTTGGATTTTTGAATGAACCCATATGTATTTGAATTGGAGCTGTTTAAATAATATAAATATTTTAAAGGATCCAAAAAATGTTGGAAATTGGTGAGGGCCTCTGGTATATTGTAACTAGTGGTCACAAGGAATCCCAACATTTTTGGAATTGTGCTAGTATTTATTTTAAGTCAAAAACAAATGTCAGAAATAGAAAAGAAAACAAAAAATGGGAAAACTTACCTGGGCCACTTACCTGAGGCCTGGCACTGTGCGGCCCAGCTGTCTGGCCCAGCCAGCTGGCCCAGCGAGTCGTTGTCTCCACCGCGCCAGGAGGACGCTGAGCACGCGCTCGCCGCACGCGGCCACGCGCCCGGCCACCTCCTGCCTCCCTGCTTGCTCCGCGACCCCTTGTAGCGTCGCCACGCACCCCCTAGGACCCTCTCACTCTCCCTTGCCCTCATCCTCTCCTTTGCCACCCTCTCCCGCGACAGCCGAAGCGCTGTCGTCACCGCAGCTCACCGCTGACGCGCTCCCCGCCATCCCCTCGCCCCTCCGACGTGTCCATGCGCTCCGCCGCTGTGGGCTAGGCCTCCTCGTCGAGACGCAATGCACCGGACGCCCTAGAACGCCGCCATCGCCATCGTCTTCCACCTCGGGATTCGCCATCCACCACCGTCGATTCGCCATCACCAGGTCTCCCCTGAGCCCGCCGTGCTGCTTCGCATGATCGCCGTGAGCATCTCCCCATTTCCCCTCTCTTCTCCCCCTTGTTCCCGCATTGTAGCCGTTGTTTCCAGCCCGGCCAAAGCCATCGCCGCCATAGACCCTCGCCGTCATGGCCACAACCGCCGTAGCTCACAGCCGAGCTCGCCATTGCACTCAGTGCACCTCGGCGAGTCGAGCGGACCTGCTCGCAGCTCCTGCTGTGCCCCACAACACCCCACGCGCACCTGGCCGAACTCTGGCAGCCGCACTTGTCGTCGCCAGCGCCACTCCGGCCACTCCCCGGCCGCGCCACCACCATGGTTGGTTGCGGACGAGCATACGCACCCCGTAGCTGCGCTCCGCGCGCCAAATGGCGCCCTATAGGCAAATCCTGCAGCGCACCACCGCGTCTGGACTCGCCGGCGGCTAAACGCCGGCGACCGCTGACCGTTGACCGGCGTGGGTTGACCCCACTGCCCGGTTTGACCTCCCCCTCTCTCTCTCACTGACTTGCGGGCCCTGCCTGACTAATTACTTCAGTTAGCACTTATTAACTAGTTAGGTTAGTTATTCCAGTCACTGACTAGTGGGCCCTGCCCAGTTAGTTAGGACTAACTAACTTAGTTAGTTGACTGAGTCACTGACCAATGGGACCCACTGGTCAGGTTTGACCTGGTCAGCCCCGTTGACTCGCTTACATCATGCTGATGTAGTGCTGACGCAGTTATTCATTTTCTGGTATTAAAATAAATTAGGAAAATCCAAAAAATGCTATAAACTTCTAAAATTCATAGAAATTCAACCGTAGCTCACAATGAAATAATTTATATATGAAAAATGATCAAAAAATGCAAGGAATCCATTTATGCCAGTTCCATGCATGAAAAACCAACTTATACATGCTGTATAAATGAAAACATAATATGGGCATTTTAAATGCTTCATTTTGAATTTGCATTTGAATCTTTGATCCAAATGGGCTTCAACCAACTTGGTAGCATCTTGCATTAGCCCAGACACTACGATTTTCACATGCCATGTTCATGCATCATATTGTTGCATTTGTTTGTGTATTGATTGCCGGCATCGTTTCTTCTCGATAGGTTCCACTCCAGAAGGTGTTCCCGAGTACCTGTTAGAGGAGCAGTGCCCCTTCGTTGATCTATCAGGCAAGCAACCCCCCTTGAGCATTTTGATAAATCCCACTCTCTAGCTCCTGCTCCTTATACTGCATTAGGACAACAACGATTCAACTGCTACTTTCTGCTGCGGTAGTTAAACCCATTCCCCTGCATGACCTGTCATTGCCACAGTAAATAGTTGAAACCCACTAGCATGAGTAGGAGTTGCTTGAGCCTTGATGTGCCTACTCATCCATGCTTGTTTTCTTTATTCCAGCTATGCTTAGAGTTGTGTCAGGTCTGATTCATCGGGAATAAATCGGAGTGGTGAACCTGTCCTACCGATAAAGGCTAAGTGTGTGAACACATTTTGGTAAAGGTAGCGATGAGAGGCCATGTGGGAGTACATGGTGGGTTGTCTCATTGGAACCGTCCCTAAGCACTGAGTTCTGTGTATGTTATCCATGTCCAGTTACTACCACACATTGGGTTCCGGTTATCCGGTCCCTCTCGGCTTATTAATCTACTTGATCTCTGTCTAGGAGTTGCAACTAGTTTCTGGCGTTTGTAGGTAGTGCTAGTTGTCTACCAGGTGGTGTCCGATGGGACGGGCTTGGGACAGACTAGGCACCATGGCACGGTGTACTAAGTGGCACCCGGATGGTGGGCTTGGGAACCCTGCACACATAGTTTGGGGCCGTACTGGAGACTTCGGCTGGAACTCCTTGTGGATGGAACTCAGATAGGCGATAAACCTAGACGAGAGACTTGTGTGGTTAGTCAGGTCGTGGCCGACACCCTCGTCCGGCTTCCGCTTGAAGGTTGCCGAGGTACATGACCTGTACAGGGCGATAAGTGGCGAGAGCGTGTGTGAAGAAGTACACCCCTACAGGGTTAACATTATCTATTCGAATAGCCGTTTTCCTCGGATATGGAAACTTGGAGGATTTATGTAGTACATAACCAACTTGAAGTGGATACTCTAAAATACGCAAGATAAGCGTGAGTGCTATGGTTGGCCTTCTCGTAGGGAGACGGGAACAGATCCATAGTGGAGTTTTGATATGGTGAATATGTGGACTCATGTGCGTCTTCCCACCTCAAAGAAGTTTCTGATACTCATAGTATAGGTTAGCCACTCAGTCAAAGCTGGCTTGCTGTTGTTAAAACTCCACCACCCCCTTTGTTGATAATGTTGCATATGTAGATAGTGAAGGAAATATGGCCTAGGGGCAATAATAAAGTTATTATTTGTTTCCTTATATCATGATACATGTTTATTATTCATGCTAGAATTGTATTAACCGGAAACATAATACATGTGTGAATACATAGACAAACAGAGTGTCACTAGTATGCCTCTACTTGACTAGCTCGTTGATCAAAGATGGTTATGTTTCCTAACCATAGACATGAGTTGTCATTTGATTAACGGGATCACATCATTAGGAGAATGATGTGATTGACTTGACCCATTCCGTTAGCATAGCACTTGATCGTTTAGTTTGTTGCTATTGCTTTCTTCATGACTTATACATGTTCCTATGACTATGAGATTATGCAACTCCCGTTTACCGGAGGAACACTTTATGTGCTACCAAATGTCACAACGTAACTGGGTGATTATAAAGGTGCTCTACAGGTGTCTCCAAAGGTACTTGTTGGGTTGGCGTATTTCGATATTAGGATTTGTCACTCCGATTGTCGGAGAGGTATCTCTGGGCCCTCTCGGTAATGCACATCACTTAAGCCTTGCAAGCATTGCAACTAATGAGTTAGTTGCGGGATGATGTATTACGGAACAAGTAAAGAGACTTGCCAGTAACGAGATTGAACTAGGTATGGAAGATACCGACGATCGAATCTCGGGCAAGTAACATACCGATGACAAAGGGAACAACGTATGTTGTTATGCGGTCTAACCAATAAAGATCTTCGTAGAATATGTGGGAGCCAATATGAGCATCCAGGTTCCGCTATTGGTTATTGACCGGAGACGTGTCTCGGTCATGTCTACATTGTTCTCGAACCCGTAGGGTCCGCACGCTTAAGTTTTCGATGACAGTTATATTATGAGTTTATGAGTTTTGATGTACCGAAGGAGTTCGGAGTCCCAGATGTGATCGGGGACATGACGAGGAGTCTTGAAATGGTCGAGACGGAAAGATCAATATATTGGACGACTATATTCGGGCATCGGAAAGGTTTCGAGTGATTCGGGTATTTTCCGGAGTACCGGAGAGTTATGGGAATTCGCCGGGGAGTATATGGGCCTTATTGGGTCATACGGGAATAGAGGAGAGAGGCCAAAAGGAAGGAGGCGCGCGCCCCCCCTCAGGACCAAATTGGACAAGGGGTGCAGCCCACTTTTCTTTGTTCCTCTCCCCCTCTTTCCTTCTCTCTTACTCCAATAAGGGAAGGAGGAGTCCTACTCCCGGTGGGAGTAGGACTCCCCCCTTGGCGCGCCCTCCTCCTAGGCCGGCCGGCCGCCTCCCTCCCTTGCTCCTTTATATACGGGGGTAGGGGGCACCCCATAGACACAACAATTAATCATTGATATCTTAGCCCTGTGCGGTGCCCCCCTCCACCATAATCCTCGATAATATTGTAGCGGTGCTTAGGCGAAGCCCTGCGACGGTAGAACATCAAGATCGTCACCACGCCGTCGTGCTGACAGAACTCTTCCCTGACATTCTGCTGGATCGGAGTCCGGGGATCGTCATCGAGCTGAACATGTGCTAGAACTCGGAGGTGTCGTAGTTTCGGTGCTTGATCGGTCGGGCCGTGAAGACGTACGACTACATCAAGCGCGTTGTTATAACGCTTCCGCATCCGGTCTACGAGGGTACGTAGACAACACTCTCCCCTCTCGTTCCTATGCATCACCATGATCTTGCGTGTGCGTAGGATTTTTTTTAAATTACTACGTTCCCCAACAGTGGTATCAGAGCCAGTTTTATGCGTTGATGTAATATGCACGAGTAGAACACAAGTGAGTTGTGGGCGATATAAGTCATACTGCTTACCAGCATGACACACTTTGGTTCAGCGGTATTGTTGGATGAAGCGGTCCGGACCGACATTACGCGTACGCTTACGCGAGACTGGTTCTACCGATGTGCTTTGCACAGAGGTGGCTGGCGGGTGTTAGTTTCTCTAACTTTAGTTGAACCGAGTGTGGCTACGCCCGGTCCTTGCGAAGGTTAAAACAGCACCAACTTGACAAAATATCGTTGTGGTTTTGATGCGTAGGTAAGAACGGTTCTTGCTCAGCCCGTAGCAGCCTCATAAAACTTGCAACAACAAAGTAGAGGACGTCTAACTTGTTTTTGCAGGGCATGTTGTGATGTGATATGGTCAAGACGTGATGAGATATAAGTTGTTTTATGAGATGATCATGTTTTGTTGAAGTTATCGGCAACATGCAAAAGCCTTATGGTTATATCTCTATTGCATAAGATGCAAGCACCAAATAATTGCTTTACTTTATCGCTATGCGATAGCAATAGTTGCAAGAGCAATTGTTGGCGAGACAACCAAGTGACGACACATTGATATAGATCAAGATGATGGAGATCATGGTGTCATGCCGGTGACGATGGAGATCATGACGATACTTCGGAGATGGAGATCAAAGGCACAAGATGATGATGGCCATATCATGTCACATATTTTGATTGCATATGATGTTTATCTTTTATACATCTTATTTTGCTTAGTTCGACGGTAACTTCATAAGATGATCTCTCACTAAATTATCAAGGTATAAGTGTTCTCCCTGAGTATGCACCGTTGCAAAAGTTCTTCGTGCTGAGACACCATGTGATGATCGGGTGTGTTAGGCTCTACGTTCAAATACAACGGGTGCAAAACAGTTGCACACGCAGAATACTCAGGTTAAACTTGACGAGCCTAGCATATAACAGATATGGCCTCGGAACACGGAGACCGAAAGGTCGAGCGTGAATCATATAGTAGATATGATCAACATAGTGATGTTCACCATTGAAACTACTCCATCTCACGTGATGATCGGACATGGTTTAGTTGATTTGGATCACGTGATCACTTAGAGGATTAGAGGGATGTCTATCTAAGTGGGAGTTCTTAAGTAATATGATTAATTGAACTTTAATTTATCATGAACTTAGTCCTGGTAGTATTAGCATATCTATGTTGTAGATCAATAGCTCGCGTTATTGTTTCCCTATGTTATATATATGTTCCTAGAGAAAACTAAGTTGAAAAATGTTAGTAGCACTCATGCGGATTGGATCCGTGATCTGAGGTTTATCCTCATTGCTGCACAGAAGAATTATGTCCTTGATGCACCGCTAGGTGACAAACCTATTGCAGGAGCAGATGCAGACGTTATGAACGTTTGGCTAGCTCAATATGATGACTACTTGATAGTTTAGTGCACCATGCTTAACAGCTTAGAATCGGGACTTCAAAGACGTTTTGAACGTCATGGACCATATGAGATGTTCCAGGAGTTGAAGTTAATATTTCAAGCAAATACCTGAGTTGAGAGATATGAAGTCTCCAACACGTTCTATGGCTAAAAGATGGAGGAGAATAGCTCAAGCAGTGAGCATGTGCTCAGATTGTCTGGGTACTACAATCGCTTGAATCAAGTGGGAGTTCATCTTCCAGATAAAATAGTGATTAACAGAATTCTCTAGTCACCATCACCAAGTTAGTAGAACTTCGTGATGAACTATAATATGCAAGGGATAACGGAAACGATTCCCAAGCTCTTCGTGATGTTGAAATCGACGGAGGTAGAAATCAAGAAAGAGCATCAAGTGTTGATGGTTAACAAGATCACTAGTTTCAAGAAAAAGGACAAAGGGAAGAAAGGGGAACTTCAAGAAGAACGGCAAGCAAGCTGCTGCTCAAGTGAAAAATCCAAGTCTGGACCTAAGCCTGAAACTGAGTGCTTCTACTGCAAAGGGACTGGTCATTGGAAGCGGAACTACCCCAAGTATTTGGCGGATAAGAAGGATGGCAAGGTAAACAAAGGTGTATTTGATATACAGATTATTGATGTGTATTTTACTAGTGTTCGTAGCAACCCCTCGGTATTTGATACTGGTTCAGTTGCTAAGAGTAGTAACTCGAAACGGGAGTTGCAGAGACTAGTTAAGGGTGAAGTGATGATGTGTGTTGGAAGTGGTTCCAAGATTGATATGATCATCAACGCACACTCCCTATACTTTTGGGATTAGTGTTGAACCTAAATAAGTGTTATTTGGTGTTTGCGTTGAGCATGACTATGATTTGATCATGTTTATTGCAATACAGTTATTCATTTAAGTAAGAGAATAAATTGTTGTTCTGTTTACATGAATAAAACCTTATATGGTTACACACCCAATGAAAATGGTTTGTTGGATCCCGATCATAGTGATACACATAATATTGAAACCAAAAGATGCAAAGTTAATAATGATAGTGCAACTTATTTGTGGCACTGCCGTTTAGGTCATATTGGTGTAAAGCGCATGAAGAAAATCCATGCTGGTGGGTTTTTGGAATCACTTGATTATGAATCAGCTGATGCTTGTGAACCATGCCTCATGGGCAAGATGACTAAGACCCCGTTCTCCGAAACAATGGAGCAAGCAACAGATTTGTTGAAATCATACATACTGATGTATGTGGTCTGATGAATGTTAAGGATCACGGCAAGTATCGTTATTTTCTGACCTTCACAGATGATTTGAGCAGATATGGGTATAGCTACTTAATGAAACACAAGTCTGAAACATTTCAAAAGTTCAAAGAATTTCAGAGTGAAGTGGAGAATCGTCGTAACAAGAAAATAAAAGTTTCTACGATATGATCGCAGAGGTAAAATATTTGAGTTAAGAGTTTGGCCTTCAGTTAAGACAATGTGAAATAGTTTCACTACTCACGCCACCTGGAACACCACAGTGTAATGGTGGTGTTCGACCGTCATAACCGTACTTTATTATATATGGTGCGATCTATGATGTCTCTTACCGATCTACCACTATCGTTTTGGGGTTATGCATTAGAGACAACTGCATTCACGTTAAATGGGGCACCATCTAAATCCGTTGAGACGACACCGTATGAACTATGGTTTGGCAAGAAACCTAAGCTGTCGTTTCTTAAAGTTTGAGGTTGCAATGCTTATTTGAAAAAGTTTCAACCTGATAAGCTCAAACCCAAATCGGAGAAGTACGTCTTCATAGGATACCCAAAAGAAAATGTTGGGTACACCTTCTATCACAGATCCGAAGGCAAGATATTCGTTGTTGAGAATGGATCCTTTCTAGAGAAGGAGTTTCTCTCGAAAGAAGTGAGTGGGAGGAAAGTAGAACTTGATGAGGTAACTGTACCTGGTCCCTTATTAAAAAGTAGTTCATCACAGAGATATGTTCCTGTGACTACTACACCAATTAGTGAGGAAGCTAATGATGATGATCATGTAACTTCAGATCAAGTTGCTACCGAACCTCGTAGGTAAACCAGAATGAGATTCACACCAGAGTGGTACGGTAATCTTGTTCTGGAGGTCATGTTACTTGACCATGACGAGCCTACGAACTATGAGGAAGCGATGATGAGCCCAGATTCCGCGAAATGGCTCGAGGCCATGAAATCTGAGATGAGATCCATGTATGAGAACACAGTATGGAATTTGATTGACTTGCCCATTGATCGGCGAGCCATTGAGATTAAATGGATCTTCAAGAGGAAGACGGACGCTGATAGTAGTGTTACTATCTACAAAGCTAGAATTGTCGCAAAAAGGTTTTCGACAAGTTCAAGGTGTTGACTACGATGAGAGTTTCTCACTCGTATCTATGCTTAAGTCTGTCCGAATCATGTTAGCAATTGCCGCATTTTATGAAATCTGGCAAATGGATAAACAAAACTGCATTCCTTAATGGATTTATTAAAGAAGAGTTGTATATGATGCAACCAGTAGGTTTTGCCAATCCTAAAGGTACTAAGAAAATATGCAAGCTCCAGCGATCCATCTATGGACTGGTGCAAGCATCTCGGAGGTGGAATATACGCTTTGATAAGTTGATCAAAGCATATAGTTTTATACAGACTTGCAGTGAAGCCTGTATTTACAAGAAAGTGAGTGGGAGCACTACAACATTTCTGATAAGTATATGTGAATGACATATTGTTGATCGGAGATAATGTAGAATTATTCTACAAAGCATAAAGGAATGTTTGAAAGGAGTTTTTCAAAGAAAGACCATGGTGAAGCTGCTTACATATTGAGCATCAAGATCTATAGAGATAGATCAAGATGCTTGATAAGTTTTTCAATGAGTACATACCTTGACAAGATTTTGAAGTAGTTCAAAACAGAACATTCAAAGAAGGAGTTCTTGTCTGTGTTACAAGGTGTGAAGTTGAGTAAGACTCAAAACCCGACCACGGCAGAAGATAGAGAGAGAATGAAAGTCATTCCCTATGCCTTAGCCATAGGTTCTATAAAGTGTGCCATGCTGTGTACGAGACCTATTGTATACCCTGCCCTGAGTTTGGCAAGGGAGTACAATAGTGATCTAGGAGTAGATCACTGGACATTGGTTAAAATTATCGTTAGTGGAATAAGGATATGTTTCTCGATTATGGAGGTGACAAAAGGTTCGTCGTAAAAGGTTACGTCGATACAAGTTTGACACTGATCCAGATGACTCTAAGTCTCAATTTGGATACATATTGAAAGTGGGAGCAATTAGCTAGAGTAGCTCCGCGCAGAGCATTGTTGACATAGAAATTTGGAAAATACGTACGGGTCGGAATGTGGCAGACCCGTTGACTAAACTTATCTCACAAGCAAAACATGATCACACCTTAGTACTCTTTGGGTGTTAATGACATAGCGATGTGAACTAGATTATTGACTCTAGTAAACCCTTTGGGTGTTGGTCACATGTCGATGTGAACTATGGGTGTTAATCACATGGTGATGTGAACTATTGGTATTAAATCACATGGCGATGTGAACTAGATTATTAACTCTAGTGCAAGTGGGAGACTGAAGGAAATATGCCCTAGAGGCAATAATAAAGTTATTATTTATTTCCTTAGATCATGATAAATGTTTATTATTCATGCTAGAATTGTATTAACCGGAAACATAATACATGTGTGAATACATAGACAAACAGAGTGTCACTAGTATGCCTCTACTTGACTAGCTCGTTGATCAAAGATGGTTATGTTTCCTAACCATAGACATGAGTTGTCATTTGATTAACGGGATCACATCATTAGGAGAATGATGTGATTGACTTGACCCATTCCGTTAGCATAGCACTTGATCGTTTAGTTTGTTGCTATTGCTTTCTTCATGACTTATACATGTTCCTATGACTATGCGATTATGCAACTCCCGTTTACCGGAGGAACACTTTGTGTGCTACCAAATGTCACAACATAACTGGGTGATTATAAAGGTGCTCTACAGGTGTCTCCAAAGGTACTTGTTGGGTTGGCGTATTTCGAGATTAGGATTTGTCACTCCGATTGTCCGAGTGGTATCTCTGGGCCCTCTTGGTAATGCACATCACTTAAGCCTTGCAAGCATTGCAACTAATGAGTTAGTTGCGGGATGATGTATTACGGAACAAGTAAAGAGACTTGCCAGTAACGAGATTGAACTAGGTATTGAAGATACCGATGATCGAATCTCGGGCAAGTAACATACCGATGACAAAGGGAAGAACGTATGTTGTTATGCGGTCTGACCGATAAAGATCTTCGTAGAATATGTGGGAGCCAATATGAGCATCCAGGTTCCGCTATTGGTTATTGACCGGAGACGTGTCTCGGTCATGTCTACATTGTTCTCGAACCCGTAGGGTCCGCACGCTTAAGGTTTCGATGACAGTTATATTATGAGTTTTGATGTACCGAAGGAGTTCGGAGTCCCGGATGAGACCGGGGACATGATGAGGAGTCTTGAAATGGTCGAGACGTGAAGATCGATATATTGGACGACTATATTCGGACATCGGAAAGGTTCCGAGTGATTCGGGTATTTTTCGGAGTACCGGAGAGTTACGGGAATTCGCCAGGGAGTATATGGGCCTTATTGGGCCATACGGGAATAGAGGAGAGAGGCCAAAAGGAAGGAGGCGCACGCCCCCCCTCTGGACCGAATTGGACAAGGGGTGCAGCCCACTTTTCCTTGTGCCTCTCCCCCTCTTTCCTTCTCTCCTACTCCAATAAGGGAAGGAGGAGTCCTACTCCCGGTGGGAGTAGGACTCTCCCCTTGGCGCACCCTCCTCCTATGCCGGCCGGCCGCCTCCCTCCCTTGCTCCTTTATATACGGGGGCAGGGGGCACCCCATAGACACAATAATTGATCATTGATCTCTTAGCCGTGTGCGGTGCCCCCCTCCACCATAATCCTCGATAATATTGTAGCGGTACTTAGGCGAAGCCCTGCGACGGTAGAACATCAAGATTGTCACCACGCCATCATGCTGACAGAACACTTCCCTGACATTCTGCTGGATCGGAGTCTGGGGATCGTCATCGAGCTGAACATGTGCTAGAACTCAGAGGTGCCGTAGTTTCGGTGCTTGATCGGTCGGGCCGTGAAGACGTACGACTACATCAACCGCATTGTTATAACGCTTCCGCTTCCGGTCTACGAGGGTACGTAGACAACACCCTCCCCTCTCGTTGCTATGCATCACCATGATCTTGCGTGTGCGTAAGAAATTTTTTAAATTACTACGTTCCCCAACAGATAGTTCTGATGTAAGACTTGCCGAGTACCCTCGTACTCACGTTTGCTTATTTATGTTTTGCAGTTGGTTACACTAGTGACTTCGACAAGTAGCTTGTATCCTAGCTACGTTCTTGTACCCTTGGGAGGGTCTTGTAGATAGTCAGGCTCCTCAGCCTTTTTCTTTGTAGTTGTCTGTACTCGGACATGTAATGCTTCTGTTGTTTGTATGCTCTGAATGATGGGTCATGAGACCCCTATTTGTATTGAATGCTATGTGGCTCTTCTGGGCCTTTATCTATATGAGTTTGAGTTATGTTGTGATGCCATGTTGTACAACACATACTTTCATGTTATGCGTACATGTAACGTGTATTGCTATGTGTGAGATCCGACAATCTAGTTGTTTATCCTTGGTAGCCTCTCTTATGGGGAAATGTAGTCTAGTGCTTCCGCTGAGCCTTGGTAGTCCGCTACAGCTCGGTTTACCGGAGTCCTGTTAGCCCAGCACTACTGCTCCGGAACACTTAGACTGGCCGGCATGTGATTTACTTCGTTCCTGTGTCTGTCCCTTCGAGGAAATGTCACGTGGAGACATCCGGAGTCCTGTTGGCCTGCTACAGCCCCGGTTCCGGGAGTCCTGTTAGCCCAGTTGCTATAGCTTGGATTCATACGCTGTTGACCGACATGCTCGAGGTTGATTGATGTATGCCTGTCCGTGTAAGTTAGTGCCACTTTGGGTTCATGACTAGTCATGTCGGCCCGGGTTCTCTGTCATATGGATGCTAGTGACACTATCATATACGTGAGCCAAAAGGCGCAAACGGTCCCGGGCCAGGTAAGGTGGCACCCGTGGGGATACTGTGATATTGATGTGTTACATGCTAGATCGGTGTGACTTAGGATCGGGGTCCCGACAGATGGCGACGGATTCCCCTCTCCGGAGCCCCGAACAAACTCCGGATCAGCCCTCCCGAGAGGTTTTAGGGCTTGGCGGCGGCTCCGCATCGTAAAACGCGATGATTTCTTCTTTATGATTTTTTTCTCCCCGAAACTCAATATATGGAGGTGGAGTTGGAGTCGGAGAGGCAACAGGGGGCCCACGAGGTAGGGGGCGCGCCCTAGGGGGGCAGGCGCACCCCCACCCTCGTGGAGAGACGGTGGGCCCCCTGGCCTTCATCTTTGGCAGGTATTTTTCTTATTTTCTGAAAAGTGGCTCCGTGAAGTCTCAGGTCATTCCGAGAACGTTTGCTCCTGCACATAAATAACACCATGGTAATTCTGCTGAAAACAACGTCAGTCCGGGTTAGTTCCATTCAAATCATGCAAGTTAGAGTCCAAAACAAGGGCAAAAGTGTTTGGAAAAGTAGATACGTTGGAGACGTATCACTCGTTGATGTGATCCAGGTGATGCTAGTTCGCCGGATCCTTCCGTGCCAGCGCCGAAGCTGCCCTCTGTGGGAATTCAACCCGCGGAAGCACCAGACCCTGGTGAGGCTCTTCGAGACTACTCACGAAGGTGCATGGAAGTTGCTCTTTAAGGGCAACGAGAAACCGCCGGCCGCAGATTCAGATCGCGGGCACGACGCTAAACGCCTCGCTAGCAAGGTATGTCATTTTTTATGCATTCTCCACTTGTTTGTTTCAAGGACGATGCCTGAGCTTTTATTGTTGCTTTTTCAGGACTGGATGGAGAGGGCGAAGCGGGTCCAGTGTCCGGCCCCACTGCCTGAAGAACTAGTCATCCCGCGTCTGGCGAAGATGCTGGCACCGGCGCCCTATAAGGCGCCGGAGAAGAAGGCCAAGAAGAAGTCCAAGGGGGCCAAGAGTGGCCCCCGTCGCAAGGGCACTTCACGTCCGAAGACGACGAAGCTCATTCCTCTGTCCCTGAGGACAATGGCGAGGAAGAGGAGGAGGAGGAAAACAACCCTCCCCCTGAGGAGAGGAGAAAGAAGAGGGCGGCTTCGGTGCATCTGGAGGCAAAAACGCCCAAGAAGGGGAAGGGCGTCCCAGTGGTCAATACCGCGTGGGACGTTCACAGAAGTCCGGAACGACGCCCCCGCGCTAAGCCCCCAGCCGCATCGTAAGTGACATGGCTCACTCATGCGCACATCCGGCCTTTTCTCTTCATTATTTTGACATAGTTAACTATACTATTGCAGTCCGGCCCACGACCTTATCCAGCAATCCTCATCTGGAGGTTCGTTAGCTCCTTTAGAGATGGAGAGCATGTCGCCACCGCCTGCTTATTCCCCCGGGGCCAGGGACAACACCGAAGTGTTATTCTAGAGGACCGCTCCGAACCGGGAAGGAGCCCAGGACACCGTCCGGGAGGCGCCACAAGGCGAGACCTCCATTGCCGGACACATGGGGGAGCCGATCCCCATGGAGACTGGCGAAGAGGACCGCATCCAGTTCGGCCCTCAGCCGAATACGATTCCGGAGACCCATATGGCTCCAAAGTCGGGCGAGCAACCCCCTTTGAAGGAGGCGGGGTGTGTCGCTTCCACCGGTGGCCCCTGTCCATCCAGGGGCGCCGGATAAACTGATGGAGGCGCTTCGAGGCGCCTCCATCGTGGACGAGCACCGTGTCCTTATGGGTGCGGTGATCGAGAACATTCAGTCCGCCAAAAGTGGACTGGATGAAGCTTGCAGCAGCTTGTTGACAGGTTTCGAGGTAAGAAAGAAAAAACCCGTGTAGACAGTAGTCCCTGAGACACTGTCCGGTGTTCGGCACGAAGAACCGGACAGAGGATCAATCTTTTGTTATAGGAGACTAACATAATATGGATGGATAAGCAGGCGTCGCTGTTGGCCACAACCTCGCATGCTGCCGAAGTCTCTGAACTGAGGCAGAGGCTAGAGCGGACCGAGAACAAGCTCGGCGAGGTTAGCGTTCGGCTCCAGGAGAAGCAAGGTGAGTGACCACTTTCTGTGTGTTCGGAAGGAGTACGCGCTGTATATTGACCGTGGTGTCATAATATGTGTAGGAGCCGCGACCGAGGTCGAGGCCCTAAGGAAGGACCTGGGCGAGGCCGAGGAGAAGGCTGTCTAGCAGCAAGCCGCCCGTAAGAAGCTCAAGGCCCGGGTCAAAGAAGTCTAGCAGGAGCTCCAGGATAAGGTGAGAAAATGCGAGGCCTTGGAGCATGATGCGTCGGTTCAAGGGGCCGAACTCGCCAGGGCTCATCAGAGCATGGAGACCGCACGGAATGAGGCCCAGGCCGCCCTCCAGGAGATCCAGGAGGCCAAGAAGATCACGGCGGGTAAGGCATTTAAGATGCAAAGCAAGTATCGGAGAAGCAGTAGCTTTTAGTAACCCGGGTTCGGAGTTCCCCAGGAGCTTTTGCGGATTTACCACGCAGTGTATTAGACGCCGCGGAGTTCTATCGAGCCGAAGAAGGGGGTTCTACGGAGAAGCTATTCTGGTCGCAGTATACGGCGCCAGAGCATCCCATGTCCTTCACCGATCAGCTGAAACAGTTGGTGGAGCTGCATAGGTTGGCTAAACTAGCCATTTAGGATTTGATAATCGGGCTATGGCCAGCCAAAGCTATGCCAGGCAGCTACTTCAGACTCGTGAGGCGGATGGTGAACGCCCGTCCTCGGCTGGACGTCGTCAAGCACTCGGCCTGCATTGAAGGTGCGCGCATGGCCTTTGCCCGTTGCAAGATGTGGTGGGCGAAGATGGACACCATCGAGGTGACCAGAGGGCCACCGGAGGGCAAGGAGCACCGCACACCCGAACGGTATTTTGCGAATTTCCTGGAGGGGTCTCGCCTTGCGGCAGCACAATGTTTGCGGGACGTTGTTTTTGAATAAATGTATTCAAGTTGCCTTTGCCTTGTACTCCCTCCGTTTTTATTTAGTCCGCATATTAGCTTTGGTGAAAGTCAAGCTTTGTAAACTTTGACTAAGTTTATAAACAAAAATATTAACATATATAATAAAAAATCAATACCACTAGATTCATTATTGAATGTACTTTCACATCATATAGATTTGTTATGGTAAATGTTTATATATTTTTCTATAAACTTGGTCAAACTTTGCAAAGTTTGACTTCGGTCAAACCTAATATGCAGACTAAATAAAAACGGAGGGAGTATTATGAAAACAAAGCCTGTTTTGTAATGTAATTTTGTTATGCTTTTAATTGTTTCCTCCTGTGCGGCCGTGTTGTATGTGATCTGAGGGTTGGCCAGTCGTCGGCTTCTGCCCTCACGTAGGTAGTACGAAGGTGTACGGGATGGAATCTAAACAATCTTGATCCAATTATATGGTCCTTAAAGGAGTTGTTTAGCGCAACGAACAAGGCAATCAGACTGTACGGCTTAAACGCCCTCACTTAGCCATAGGAGTTTCATAATAAAGCGTGGGTGCAGCCCCTGGTTCGAACCAGAGTGCTGTCAGCATCTGATCGGGAAGTGCCGATCTTTCGCATAATGCGAAAAAAAATCTCCAACGATTTGTAACCCTCGAACAGCTGACCGGCTCTCGCTGTATCATGACAGTCAGTTTTCGGCTTTCTCTACTGAGGCCCTCATCTCGTCAAGGCCAGGGCACAATCGCAGTAGTTCTCCCTTTACTACCCTAGCCGATTTAGCGGAACGTAGGGTAGCAAGCACAGGATCCGGGCAACCTAACTATTGACCAAAGACGTGATTCAAAGCCAATGCATATAATGCTAAATTCGGGGGCCAAACTTATCTTTAAGGATTGTTCAGACTTTGTTGCCGTATCGTGGGGTGACGGGGAGGCCCTGGCAAATATGAAACGTACCAGAGTGTACGGTTGCTAGGAAATCTATACCTACTAGTAAAGCAAGGTGCGTTTCTCCGATTTTTTCATCCGTTCACCGATGTAAAGTTTTTTTTCTATCCGAGGTGGTACTAAATTTTTGTCCATCCGTCCGCTAGAAAAGATAAAATAATTTTCGTACATGGGCAGCGCGCAGTGGCTCGGTTAAGCCAGCCCACATATTTATCTGCCCAAACAGCTACGAAAACCTATTTGCCACACGCAGCGTCAAATAGTTGGAGCTTCGCACAGGACGCCGAAGACTGTGCCGGTCCATTTTCTTTTTCTTCGTGTTCTGTTTCTATTTTATTCCTTTCGCTTTTTCTTCAATGATTCTTTTTTCCTACCAATTTTAGATTATTTTACCTTTTTCGGCAATTAAAATCTTGAAAAAATCGTCCAAAATTTCAATTTTGGCATATTTAGAAAAACAATGTCAGAATATAATTTTTTTTTGTTCCTATCTTATAAAATGCTCAACACTTTAATTAGTTTTGTCCCCATTCCAAAATGTGTTCTAAATTAAAAATGTTCCCATTTAAAAAATGTTTGTGTATTACAATGAGAAATCAAAATTTTCAAAATAAGTTGTATTTAAAAAATATTCCATATCTATAAATATTCTTGTTTTAGTGAAATGTTCGCAAATTCAAAATAATGTTTGTGGTTCAAAAGCATATGTTCTAAACTTTTTCTAAATGTTCAAAACATGTTCACACATTCAACAAATGTTTGTGTTTTTTCAAAAGGATCATGATGTCAAAAAATGTTTAAGAAGTTTTTATAAAAATCTACCAATTTAAAATGTTGTTCTTATTTTTCCAAAAATGAATGAAATTTAAAAAAAATGGTTCATATTTTTTAAAACTGTCCGGGGTTTCAAAATTTATCCATATTTCCAAACAAAATTGGCAATTCATAAATATTAATTTATATTCAGAAAATTCAGAAAACAAATGTGAATCTGCTGCTACAATATATTCTTAATTATTACTGGGTTAGAAGGACCCATTTGTTCGAGTGGCTAGCAGTCGATAGTCGATTTTTTGAGGTCGCGAGTTCAATCTTTCATTACGTCATTTTTTTTAATTTAGAGAAAGCCTATATTCCATATGCAGCGTCAAATAGTTGGAAGTTCGCAAAGCACGCCCAAAATTGGGCCGACCCATTTTCTTTTTCTCTGTATTCTTTTTTTATTTTTTCCTGTTCTTTTCTGTTTTTCTTGCATGATTCTTTTTTCCTACCAATTTTAGATTACTTTACCTTTTCACGTAATTAAATATTAAAAAAATAGTTCAAACTTTCAATTTCCTTCCATATTTTAGAAGAAAAAAATCAGATTTTTTTTGTTCCTCTCTTGTAAAATGTTCAAAATTTTAAATTTTTTCCTATTCCAAAATGTGTTCGAAATTCAAAAAAAAATATTTGTGAATTACAATTTTTTTAAGATTTCCAAAATAAGTTGCATTTAAAAATATTACAGATTTTAAAAATTGTTTTCGTAAAATATTCGCAAATTCAAAATAATGTTCGTGGTTAAACAAACACATTTTCTGAACTTGTTCTAAATGTTCAAAACACGTTCACACATTCAACAAATGTTCGTGTTTTTTCAAAAGGTTCATGTTGTCAAAAAATGTTTAAGAACTCTAAAGAAAAATTTACCTGTTTCAAATGATGTTCATCTTTTTCCAAAAATGAACGACATTTTTAATAAAATGGTTCGCATTTTTAAAACTGTTCAGGGTTTCAAAAATTGTTCATGTTTTCAAAAATATTTTGCATTCATAAATATTAATTTATTTTCGAAAAAAATAGAAAAAAATTCGAATCTGACCCTGCAACATATTGTTAAATATTAATTGGTCGGTTTGTAGCCCGTGGCTGAGTTTTTGAGGTTGCGAGTTCGATCCTTCAACACGTCATTTTTTTAAATTTATATCGTGCCTTACAAACATAGGTCATTTTGGTGCCTGTCAATGGGCTGGCCCATATGTGAACTGTTGGGCGTCCCACACGCTATTTGACGATAAAAGAGAATATGCTTGTTTGCTATAATTGAAATATATTGTGGGCACGTGCCAATAAAAGAGAATATGTTGGTTTGGCTCTAATTTTGAAGAACTGTGGGCACGTGAGAGTTGAAAAAGAGAATAAACTCTGATAAAGAAAGTATTTTCTGGTTATGCATAGATTATGCTAATAAAACGGGATTTATGTGTAATCCATCCGGTTACGTAATCGTCGGAGAGACTGGTCGAAGCAACCGTGCCCCAAGGGTCGCCGCGCAGCTACCAAATGAGGAGACAACCACTACCCTAAGACGGAGGTGAACCTGAAGGAAAAAACACAAGTTGGCTGGTCGCCACTATGCCGACTAATGTCACCACTATCAAGATCTCGCGGGACAAACATGACTCGCGAGAAGACCACAGCTCCTCGCTCTATCGCCCCATCATTGTGGATACCGTTGATACTGTTTTTGGTAAACACATAATTTATCTCTCTCATTGCTTCTCGAAAAAATATTTCTCCCGTTGAACGCATGGGCATATGTGCTAGTAAGTAATTTAAAGGAAAACGGAAGGAGAATGGAGATAGGATCTGGGGCCCTTGAACTTGGATCATGAACTGTTTCCATTATAGTTGGGTTAATGCGTCCAAGCACATTGGTACAAAATAATGCAATACGCAACCGGCTATTTGACATGCCATAACCGAAGGCGAGCTGCGCGTGGGTCCTGAAAACGGTTAGCCTCTAGGGCTTCCCATGTATGTCTGTGCTCCGTGTCAATCCGGTGTGTTTATCCTTTGACAGGATCACTAACCAGGCCGTCGAAGGAGGCCCCCATAGGAGAAACCTGAAACAAGGGAAATGAGATATTAAAGTTATATGTGTGTCCGGGATCGGTCTAGCCGAACCGTAGATCCCAGGATAGCTTGTGCCTCCGTCGATGCCCATGGAATTTTGAGTGCGTAGTTATCTACGCGTGGTATGAATGCCACTACCTCATCGGGATTGGGACGGAGGCCGAATTGCTAATCGAGCTCTTGACGAGCCGCGCTATCCTGTTGCAGTGTAGTCCGGACCCTCTTAATGATGTCCAGGGGCTCGGCAGCGAGACTATGATGCTGCTTCAGAAGGCCGCTTTGTACCTCTGCTGCTATAGCGGCGGTGTGCTCCTCTGACCGGAGGGAGCGTTCTGTGTTTCCGTTGACCGTTATGACGCCGCGCGGACCGGGCATCTTCAGCTTGAGATAAGCATAGTGTGGCACCGCATTGAATCTAGCAAACGCGATTCATCGGAGCAGTGTGTGGTAGCCGTTGCGGAAGGGGACGATATCAAAGATTAACTCCTCACTTCGGAAGTTGTCCGGAGAACCGAAGACCACCTCCAGCATGATTGAGCCCGTGCAGCGGGCCTCAACGCCTAGTCTCGGTGTCAAAACCGGCGGATCTCGGGTAGGGGTCCCGAACTGTGCGTCTAGGCCGGATGGTAACAGGAGGCAGGGGACACAAAGTTTTACCCAGGTTTGGGCCCTCTCGATGGAGGTAAAATCCTACGTCCTGCTTGATTAATATTGATGGTATGGGTATTACAAGAGTTGATCTACCACGAGATCAAAGAGGCTAAACCCTAGAAGCTAGCCTATGGTATGATTGTTGATGTGTATGTTGTCCTACGGACTAAAACCCTATGGTTTATATAGACACCGAATAGGGTTAGGGTTACATAGAGTCGGTTACAATGGTAGGAGATCTGTATATCCGTATCGCTAAGCTTGCCTTCCACGCCAAGGAAAGTCCCTTCCGGACACGGGACGAAGTCTTCAATCTTGTATCTTCATAGTCCTGGAGTCCGGCTGAAGGTATAGTCTGGCCATCCGGACACCCCCTAACCCAGGACTCCCTCAGTAGCCCCTGAACCAGGCTTCAATGACGACGAGTCCGGCGCGCAAATTGTCTTCGACATTGCAAGGCGGGTTCCTCCTCCAAGTACTTCATAGAAGATTTTGAACACAAAGGTTGTGTCCGGCTCTGCAAAATAAGTTTCCACATATTGCCATAGAGAGAATAATATTTATACAAATCTAATCTGCTGACGCACTCCGTAGTGTGACATCACACCACGGCCAAGCTTTTATTCGAACCGTTTTACTGTCCCATCTCAGCGCGTTATGCGAGGCGGTTTCCTTGGCATGTCTTGTTAAAGCAGAGATCGTGTCCCCTTATTCCGGGATTCTCATCAATACGGGCGTGGGTAACCCACCCGCGCCTTTGATTACGGCGCTTGGGAGATAAGCGAGTTTTATCAGGCTGGTGGGGACATGTAGTTGCGTCCACCCATATAAGGGGATAAGGATCCACCTTTTCACCTACGCCCTCTTCCTCCTTCGCCTATCCATTCTTGCACACTCGAGCTCCAGCGCCCAAGTCCGCACTCCTCACCTCAACCTTCTCCAGCCATGTCCGGAGCGGGAGGCAAGTGGATGGTCTCCTCCGTCACGGAGGACATATCAAAAAGCTGAGGAAGGCCGGATACCTGTCTAACGACATCGCGTACCGGCTCCCCGAAAAGGGGCAGCTCATCCCCACCCCTAGGCCCCATGAGCGGGTGGTGTTCCTCCCCCATTTCCTCCGCGGACTAGGCTTCCCTCTCCACCCATTTGTCTGGGGGCTCATGTTCTACTACGACCTGGATTTCCACGATCTGGCCCCGAATTTTGTCCTCAACATCTCGGCGTTTATCGTCGTGTGCGAGGCTTTCCTCCGCATCCGCCCCCATTTCGGCCTATGGCTCAAGACCTTCAACGTCAAGCCAAAGGTGGTGCGCGGCAACCAGGCAGAGTGCGGAGGCGCCATGGTTGGCAAGATGGCCAACGTCCTATGGCTCGAGGTCTCCTTTGTGGAGACCCTGAAGGGGTGGCAATCGGGGTGGTTCTACATCACCGAGCCGCGCGACGCCGAATGGGTCGCACCCCCTGAGTTCCGGTCCGGACCCCCAACGCGGCTCACATCCTGGAAAGAGATGGGACTGTCGTGGGGTAGCACAAAGGAGGTGACCGGACTACAAACATGCATCCAATCCCTGGTGAACAAGCAGCTCAGGCTTGTCAATGTAGTCCAGGTTATGCTCATCCGCTTGATCCTCCCATGCCAACAATGGGCTTTTAACCTATGGGAGTTTGATCCGGTGCAGCACCAAACTCTGAGCAGGCTCTTCGACACGACATACGAAGATGCCTGGAAGGTGCTCTTCAAAGGCGTCGAGGCTCCCGCATCTGCCGCCAAGGATCGCGGATACGGCGCGCAGCGTCACGCTAGCATGGTAAGTTTTTTGTACCTTTTACAGGGCACTAGTTTTTCATAGTTCAACTCTGCGCGGGATCTAAGCTCCCTTACCTTTGACAGGATTGGCAGGCGAAGTCCGGGTAGATCAACTGTCCGGCTCCTCTGCCCGAAGGCCCAGCGGACGCTCAATTGGTGAAGCTGCTGGTTCTGGCACCCTATGTGGTGCTGGAGAAGAAGGCCGCGAAAAAGGCCACGGGGACCCGAAAGAGTGCCCGGTGCCAGGAGGCGTCGGATCCATCATCCGACGGTTCCAAGGCGCACTCCTCCCACGAAGATGAGGAGGAGGAAGAAGGGACCCCTCCCCCTCCAGCGGGGGAAGGGAAGAAAAGGAAGGCGGCCCCAACTGGGGAGGCCGAAGGGTCCAAGAAGGGGAGAATCCCTCCTCCGGACTACTCCACCAACACTGATGATGGTGAAGAGGAGTGGCCACCCAGGGCCAAGCCCCTGGCGAAATCGTAAGTATCCGGATACCGGAGTGATTTCATAGTATTCGTTTATTGCACAGCTTTCCCTTATGTCGAATATGTTTATGCAGCCCACCCAAAGACCGGCTCGACGCGTCGTCGAGCGGCTCTCTGAACTCGTCGGACGTGAACTCGCTGCAGACGGCTTCCTCCCCCCGCCCTACGGACGACACCGAAGTGTTGTCCCAACAGGGTCCAATCCGGGAGGAGGTGGTCCTGGAGGCACCGCAAGGTGAGCACCCGGACCCTAGGAGTAAAGGGGACGAAACCCCCCAGGGCTCCAAGTCCGGCTGTAGGCCGGACACCACTCCGGAACCTTCAAAGGTTCCAGAGTCCAGCGGGGAACCTCCTTCCAAGAGGAGCAAGCCCACCGCGGCGGCGACCTCCGTCCAACCGGAGGCGCCAGACAATATATTGGAGGCGCTCCAAGGCGCCTCTATCGACGAGGGGCATCGCACTATTATGAGTGCGGTGATCCAGAAGGTTCAGTCCGCCAAGAGCGGACTGACTGAAGCTTGTACAAGCCTTTTAACAGGCTTTGATGTAAGTAAAGAATGTGCAAATAACATTACCGCATAGAGAGTAGCCCCTGATGCTCTGTTTGGCGTTCGGAAATAAAAGCTGAATAGAGGATCAAATAAAAAAATCGCAGGAGTCTAAAAAGAGTCAATATGCATGTGCAGGCTTCCCTGCTGGCGTCCGCCGCACTGACTGCGGAAGTGGACGTGCTAAAGCAGAACCTCGAGCGGTCCGAGCAAGAGCTCGGACGTGCCAAGAAGCAGCTCGAGGACAATGAAGGTAAGAAATACCTTATTTAAATAAAATATATGTATATATAAAAAGGTGCAATTGCAAAAAATGACAGGATTATCGTGGCTATTGTAGGGGCCACGTCTGAGGTGGCGACCCTGAAGCAAGCGCTGCTCGAGGCCGAGAAGAGATCGGCCGCGGAGCGCACTGAGCAAGAAAAGTATGAGGCCGAGGTTGGAAAGGTGCGGCAAGAGCTCCAAGCTCTCATGAAAAAACATGAGGGTTTGGAGCGTGACTCAAGGGCGCGAGCGTCCGAGCTTGCGGTGGCTACTGAAAGTGCCAAGTCTGCCAAGGCCGAATCCCAGAAGACCCTCCAGGAGTTGGATGAGGTGAAGAAGATAGCGGCAGGTAAGGCATTCTTTATGCAAAGTAAACACATAAGCGTGAGTTACTTGTTACTTACCCGAATCCGGAGTTCTCCAGGTGCATTCGCAGATCTTCCCCGGAGTGTATCTGATGCCGCCGCATTCTATCGAGCCGAGGAGGGCAGCTCGACGGAGAAGGTGTTCTGGTCTTAGTACGCTGAGGCCGGACATCCCATGCCCCTGAGCGACCAGTTGAAGCAACTGGTCAAGCTCCACAAAGGCGGCCGAACAGGCCATGAAGGGCCTCCCAGTTCGGCTGTGGCCTGGAGAGGCTCAGCCTGGGAGCTATTTCGGGCTGGTGCGGCGGCTGGTGGAGGCCTGTCCAAGGCTCGAAGTCATCAAGCGCTCCGTCTGCATTGAAGGTGCCCATAGGGCGCTTGCCTGTGCAAAGGTGCACTGGGGCAAGCTGGATGCTGAGAAGCTTGTGAAGGACGGGCCACCACCGGGGAAAGAGCATCGCAAGCCTGAAAATTATTATAAGGATGTTCTGAAGGGTGCCCGCCTTATGGCGGAGGAATGTTCGATGGATGTAATTTTTGAGTAAAACTCGCTCGTGTTATCCTGTGCGCTCAAAACTTGTTCATATGCGCTTAAGCAATGCTGTTTGAATTTAAAATATTACCTTCTATGCGGCTGTTTATCAATTCTGAGAGATGGCGAGTCGTTGGCTTCTGCCCCTGTGCCGCTAGTGCTGGGGTGTTCGGGGATAAACCTGAGGGCTCTTTTTCCCATGTTTGGGTCCTTCGAGGGAGGCGCTCAGCCCAACGAACAAGGCAATCGGACTATAATGCGTGAACACTCTCACTTAGCCATAGAATTCTATAATTTTAAATTTTGGCGAAGCCCTTGGTATTCGGAAGACCGAGTTCGGGGCGCTATCCACGCCTTGGCCGGATAGAGCCGGCTCCTCGCCCTAAGCGGCATAAGTCTTTAAGGACTCGAAAAGACCTCTCGAACAACGACCAGCTCTCGCCTTATCATGACGGTCAGTTTTAGCTTTCTCCACTGAGGTGCTCGACCCAGCTCAACTGGGGCAGAATCGCAGTGGTTCTCCTAGTGCTACCTTAGCCGATATAGCGGAACGTAAGGCACCAAAACATAGGAGTCGAGCAAACCCAACTATTGACCCAAGACATGATTCAGAGCCGATGCATATAATGCTATAAGTTCGGGGTGCCGCACTTGTTGAAGTGTTCGGACTTCTCACACCATGTTGAGGGGTACTGAAGCCCCTGGCGTATTTTGGCCGTACCAAAGTGTACGGGTGCAACATGTCGTTAAGGAACATATATATAAAAAAAGTAATGCAAAAATAGACAAAAGCTATGCATTGTTTATTAAAAAGAGTTGCGATCAAAGCAGAACGATACAAATAAAGTGATAAGCAAAAGGTTGGACTATGTAACATGTCCGCTCCAGGGGCAAGCTACGGAATAATGTGCGAAACAGGTATACTGCTCGTGATAGAGACCACCTGGGAGTTCCGTAATGCAGCGTGGCTTGTCTGCTTCCCTGGTTCTTGAATCCTTTGTGCGGCAATTGAACTACCGAACAGGCCGTCCGAAGAATGGAGTCCTGAAAGTAAGAGAAAATTAAAAAATCGGCAGCCCCTGGTATGGTTGAAGCCGTGTTTTGGGCGTGCCATGATGGTGCCCCTCCCCCTGTGCCCATGGTATCTCTAGAGCGTAGTTATGTACGCGAAGTACTGGCGTTGCCTTTTTGTGAGGGTTGGGGTTGGGGCCGCATTGCTACGCCTGCTCGGATCGTGCCAGGCGGTCTTGTTGTAGGTTACTCCGGGCGTGCTTGACGATGTCCGGTCGTTTAGTGGCCGGACTGGAGAACTGCCTAAAGAGGCTGCTTTGAACTTCCGCCGCAAGGGCCGTCGTGTGCTCCTCCGTTCGGAGGGAGCGTTCGGTGTTTCCATTGAACCTAATTACTCCTCGAGGGCCTGGCATCTTGAGCTTAAGGTATGCGTAATGCGGTACCGCATTGAACTTAGCGAATGCGGTTCGCCCGAGCAGTGTGTGATAACCACTGCGAAACGGGACTATGTCGAAGATTAACTCCTCGCTTAAGAAATTATCCGAAGATCCGAAGACCACTTCAAGTGTGACTGAGCCTGTACGGTATTACGCCTTTAAAGTTTGTTTTGGTGGGCTTAATCCTAGAGGGATCTATGCCCATTTTCCGCACTGTATCCTGGTAAAGCAGGTTTAGGCTGCTGCCGCCGTCCATAAGGACTCTAGTGAGATGAAATCCGTCAATAATCGGGTCTAGAACCAATGCGGCGAAGCCGCCATGACGGGTGCTAGTGGGGTGGCCCCTTCGATCAAAGGTGATCGGGCAGGAGGATCATGGGTTGAACTTTGGGGCAACTGGCTCTATCGCGTATACATCCCTTAACGCGCGCTTCCGCTCCCTCTTGGGGATGTGGGTTGCGTATATCATGTTCATCGTCCGCACTTGTGGGAGAAAACCCTTCTGTCCCCTGTTGTTCGGCGGCCGTTGCTCCTCGTCGTCATCGCTATGCAGCCCCTTGTCTTCGTTTTCGTTGTTTAGCTTGCCTGCCTGCTTGAACACCCAACAATCCCTCTTGGTGTGATTGGCCGGCTTTTCGGGGATCCCATGTATCTGGCATAAGCGGTCGAGTATTTGGTCCAAACTGGACGGGCCCCTAGGATTCCTTTTGAATGGCTTCTTCGGCTGACCTGATTTAGAGCCTCTGAATCCGGCATTAACTGCCGTATCCTCAACATTGTCGCCGTTAATGCGACGCTTCTGCTTGGTTCGACGCGACCTGCCACCACTGTCCCTGGTGTCCGAATTACCAGGGTTTTTGGTTATATTGTTGCTACGAGCAAGCCAGCTGTCTTCTCCCGCGCAAAAGCAGGTCATGAGTGTCGTGAGTGCTGCCATAGATTTCGGCTTTTCCTGTCCAAGGTGGCGGGCTAGCCACTCGTCGCGGATATTGTGCTTGAAGGCTGCTCGGGCCTCAGTGTCCGGACAGTCGACTATTTGATTTTTCTTTGTTAAGAACCATGTCCAGAATTGCCTGGCCGATTCATCTGGCTGCTGAATTACGTGGCTTATGTCATCGGCGTCTGGGGGTCGCACATATGTGCCCTAGAAATTGTCGAGGAATGCGGCTTCCAGGTCCTCCCAACAACTGATTGATCCTGTTGGCAAGCTGTTAAGCCAATGCCGAGCTGGTCCTTTAAGTTTGAGTGGGAGGTATTTGATGGCGTGGAAATCGTCGCCGCGGGCCATATGGATATGAAGGAGATAATCCCCAATCCATACCACAAGATCTGTTGTGCCATCATATGATTCAATGTTTACGGGTTTGAAACCCTCGGGGATTTGATGATCCGTTATTTCGTCTGTGAAGCAGAGTGGGTGCGCCTCTGTACTGGGCTATATCATGACGTGGTTCCAGTGAGCCTTGTCTACTATGTTCGGCCCTGCCGAATTTGTGGCCGGCGTGACAGATGTCGTCTCGAGCCGTGGGGCGCCCACGTGATCCGTAGATCGATCTTGTTTGTTTAGCCTTGTCCTCCAACATATCTCGTAAGTCCGGCGCATAGTCCCGTGCCTTGGTACGGGGTGCGGCTTGAGTGGAGGGCCGAGAGGCCTCTCTGTCGCGGCGACGAGGTGGCCGGTCGGCCGCATCGAGTGCTTCCTCCTCTAATTGGGGTAGCAACCTGCACTTTGGGTAGCTCTTGGAGGGGCGTTCGAGTTTATGCTCTTCGGCCGCAAGGACTTCAGTCCATCTGTCAACTAGCAAATCTTGAAAGCACCAACGTCGGTGTCAAAACCGGCGGATCTCGGGTAGGGGATCCCGAACTGTGCGTCTAGGCCGGATGGTAACAGGAGGCAGGGGACACGAAGTTTTGCCCAGGTTCGAGCCCTCTCGATGGAGGTCAAACCCTACGTCCTGCTTGATTAATATTGATGGTATGGGTATTACAAGAGTTGATCTACAAAGAGAGGCTAAACCCTAGAAGCTAGCCTATGGTATGATAGTTGATGTGTATGTTGTCCTACGGACTAAAACCCTCCGGTTTATATAGACACCGAATAGGGTTAGGGTTACATAGAGTCGGTTACAATGGTAGGAGATCTGTATATCCGTATCGCCAAGCTTGCCTTCCACGCCAAGGAAAGTCCCTTCCGGACACTGGACGAAGTCTTCAATCTTGTATCTTCATAGTCCCGGAGTCCGGCTGAAGGTATAGTCCGGCCATCCGGCCACCCCCTAATCCAGGACTCCCTCACCTAGTATGACTCCTTTAAAGGTAGTCTTTGTGGGTTTGATTTGTGAGGGATTAATGCCCAATTTCCGCACTGTATCCTGATAGAGCAGGTTGAGGCTGCTACCACCGTCCATTAGGACTCGTGTTAGGTGAATTCCGTCGATGATTGGGTCGAGGACTAGTGCGGCTGAACCGCCATGCCGGATACTAGTTGGGTGATCTCGATGATCGAAGGTGATCGGGAATGACGGCCACGGATTGAATTTTGGGGCGACTGGCTCTACCGCGTAGACGTCCCTAAGTGCCCGCTTTCGCTCCCTTTTGGGGATGTGTGTAGCGTATATCATGTTCACCGTTTTGACTTGAGGGGGAAATTTCTTCTGCCCCCCAGTGTTCAGCTGCCGGGGGTCTTCTTCCTTATCCTCACTTTGTGATCCCTTTTCCTTGTTTTCGGCATTTAACTTGCCAGCCTGTTTGAAAACCCAACAATCCCTGTTGGTATGATTGGCTTGTTTGTCTGGGGTGCCATGTATCTGGCATGAATGATCGAGCATGCAGTCCAGGCTGGAAGGTCCTTCATTGTTCCTTTTGTAGGGCTTCTTCCGTTGGCCGGACTTGGAGCCGCTGAATCCGGCGTTAACTATGGTGTCATCGGTGTTGTCGCCAATGCTGCAGCGTTTGTGCCTATTGCGTCGGAGCTTGCCGGTGCTGTTCTTGGCCTCGGAGGGGCCTATCTCGCTGGCTATGTTTTTGCTACGAGCCAGCCAGCTATTGTAACACCCACGATGCAGCTATATCTCCCAAATGTCGGAGCACGACTTAGAGGCATAACCGCATAGTGGGCATGTCGCAAGAGGTGTAATCTTTCCACATCCCATGTACTGAATAAGAAAGGGATAAAGAGTTGGCTTACAATATCCACTTCACACAATACATAAATAGAGCATTACATCATCCAGATTACAATCAAGGTCCGACTACGGAAGCAACATAAACAAAGACAACCCCTAATGCTAGATCCCCGATCGCCCCAACTGGGCTCCTCTACTGATCGTCCAGAAAGGAAACATAGTAACGTCCCGAATCCTCGTCGAACTCCCACTTGAGTTCGGTCGCGTCCCCTGCACTAGCATCATCGGCACCTACATCTGGTTTTGGAAGTAATCTGTGAGTCACGGGGACTCAGCAATCTCACACCCTTGCGATCAAGACTATTTAAGCTTAAGGTAGGAAAAGGGGTAGTGAGGTAGAGCTGCAGCAAGCACTAGTAAATATGGTGGCTAACTTATGCAAATAAGAGTGAGAAGAGAAGCAACGCAGCGGTTGTGAACTAGAAGTGATCCTAAAACTACTTACGTTCAAGCATAACACAAGAACCATGTTCACTTTCCGGACTCCGCCGCAAAGAGACCATCACGGCTACACACGCGGTTGATGCATTTTAATTAAGTTAAGTGTCAAGTTTTCTACAACCGGACATTAACAAATTCCCATCTGCCCATAACCGCGGGCACGGCTTTCGAAAGTTGAAACCCTGCAGGGGTGTCCCAACTTACCCCATCACAAGCTCTCACGGTCAATGAAGGATATTCCTTCTCCTAGGAAGACCCGATCAGACTCGGAATCCCGATTACAAGACATTTCGACAATGGTAAAACAGGACCAGCAAAGCCACCCGAATGTGCCGACAAATCCCGATAGGAGCTACACATATCTCGTTCTCAGGGCACACCGGATGAGCAGTCTGTACAACTAAAACCAACCCTCAAGTTTCCCCGAGGTGGCGCTGCAAGGGGCTCTAGTTTGGACCAACACTCATAGGAGCACTGGCCCGAGGGTAAAATAAAGATGACCCTCGGGCTCCGGAAACCCAAGGGAAAAAGGCTAGGTGAGGCAAATGTAACACCAAGGTTGGGCCTTGCTGGAGGAGTTTTATTCAAAGTGAACTATCAAGGGGTCCCCATAACACCCAACCGTGTAAGGAACACAAAATCAAGGAACATAACACCAGTATGACTGAAACTAGGGCGGCAAGAGTGGAACAAAACACCAGGCATAAGGACGAGCCTTCCACCCTTTGCCAAGTATATAGATGGAGTAAAGTAAATAAGATATATTGTGATATCCCAACAAATCCATGTTCCAACATGGAACAAACTTCATCTTCACCTGCAACTAGCAACGCTATAAGAGGGGCTGAGCAAAGCGGTGACATAGCCAATCAACGGTTTTCTAGGAAAGATGGTTTAGAGGCTGACATGGCAAAATGGGAGGCATGATATAGCAAGTGGTAGGTATCGCGGCATAATAATAGAGCAAACAACTAGCAAGCAAAGATAGAAATGATTTCGAGGGTATGGCCATCTTGCCTGAGATCCCGCAAGGAAGAAGAACGAGTCCATGAAGAAGACAAACGGACGTAGTCGAACGGATCCTCACAAACGCGACATTATTGGAACTAACCTGAAGAAGCAACACCGGAAAGAAGCAAACAACATAGTAAACAACCATCACATAAGCATGGCATGATGCACAACCAAGTATGATGCATGTCTGGTTTAATTAGGCATGGCATGGCAAAGTGCACAAACAACACTACAAATTAAGTGGAGCTCAATATGCAAGGAGTTGCATATTGACGAAACACCACATGACTTATTTAGTTCTCTCTCGGTTATGTACCCAACAATATTAAATGTTGTTACACATGGCAAGAGGGTGAAGCATAAGTAAACTACACAGTTAAGCATTTTAAATGAGGCCGGAAACATCAAACAACAATTTCGGTAAATCCCCATATGCATTTAGCAAATTAATGCAAACAATGATTTAAATATTCTTGATGTGGTTACCATGATGTGGATGACATGTGCAAGTTTTATGCAATTTTTATTAAAAGTTAACATGAGCATATTATGAAGCATTTGTCACCGTGGTGGAAAGAAAGGATGCCACGGTGATGAATATGAAAATGATGCCACGACACCATATCGGTTCCTGTAGCTCATGGAGATACCGGTGCAAAGGAAGTGTGGCGGGAGCGTGCAAAAGATGGTGGGGTGATCCCGGTAACCGGGTCCCCACGAGTTAGCGGCAGAAGAGGAGGACCGAGAAAGTGACAGCTCGGACACGGTGCAAACATAGGGTGCAACTCATACATCATGCAACATTCGTCCACATCGGTCATCTCGATGTTATACCTCTGAACCGTGCATTATCGGAGCGGTTCGAGTTTGACGGAATGTAGTTGTTCTCGTGACGGTAGTCATTCACGTTCATAGTGGAAGTAGTCATTCACGTTCGTAGTGGAAGTAGTCGTTCACGTTCATTTTGGAGAGGTACTTGACGAAACCAACGTCTTCGGGGCGCCGGTAGTTGTACACTTGGTTATGTCAGATCCACGACGACGGTAGTGGTACACGTTTTCGGGAAGTAGTTTATGGCAATGGTAGTCGAACTTGCTGATTAGAGGGGTACTTGGTGGTCCCGATCTTGGCGTCGGTAGATGTACATGTTGGTGGTAGTCGAACTTGGCGTATCCAAGGTCTTCGGTGCTATAGTAGTCGTACACACATTCAGAGAGGAACTCGGCGTATCCATGTACTTGGCGGATGCAAGGAGCAGTACAGGGCTGGCAGAGGCGACGCAGGGCCCACGCGGAAGGTTGAAATAGTCAATGGGCGAAGCGGGACTTGGCGCTGGCTCGCGGCTCCATGTAGCGAGACAAAGCAGGGGCGCAGCATGGCGGGACTGCAGTGGCTTGATGCAAGTAGGGCGCCGCGGCTCCGGGAACGTGGCGGGGCGGCAGAGCCGCAGGGGAAGCCGAGAACCACCGGAACCTGGCAGAGCACGCCGACGGCGATGTCATTCGGTGGAGAAGCACGGAGCAACCATGACGATGGTGGCGCGGAAGGCGAAGCTGGCGAAGGAGCTTGAGGGCACGGGTGCCATGGCGCTGAGCGACGAGCTGCTGCTGCTCGATGCAGACAGAGGCAGCCAGGGGACGGAGTTGGAGAAGGACTGCGCTCCCGCGGTTGAAGACGAATGGCGACGGCGCGACACTCCAGGAGGCAGCAGGGCATGGGGACGACAAGGGCATGGTCGCTGGGGCTTGTCCATGGCGGCCCTGACCCCCGAAGCATAATGGAGCGACGAGGAGGGGTTTCTCCGACGAGCAGCAGGATGGAGTGGACGGCGAGACTTGGCGGTTGAGGACACTGGTGGTGTGGCGTGAGGAAGGAGAGGCCGGAGCGACGAGGAGGGGAGATCGAGAGGGGGATGGGATCGGGCAACGCATGCGCTCTGCTCCTCTCTGGTGGCGCTGGAGGGAGGATGAGAGGGAGAGGAAGGAGAGATGGGGATCAAGGGTTTGGGGTGCGCGGGCTGGGCCTGCTGGAGCGCAGCTGGGCCTAGCAGGCTAGCCTAGTGGGGAGGGCGCCGGCTGAAGGGCTTGCGGGGTTGGGCTCTCTCTCTCTTAACCTCTCTTCTATTGTCCATAAAAGAAGAAAAAAACAACAAAGGAAAGAAAAATAAAAGAAGGGTGGAGACAAGATTTGGGCACGGGGATAATTTTTCTGGACTCGCAAAAATGCGCTGGTTCCAACAAAATGGAAATGGCCAAGATCGAATGATAAGAATTCAAACTCATTTGAATTTAATTCAAATGGGTTCGAACTAGGGCGAGGTTTTAGGAGTATCCAAAAGTGTTGAGAATTTTGGTAGAGGTCCGGAAAATGGTAAAAAGAATTATTGGCAAGGCTAGAGAGTCGAAACTTGAAGAAGAAAAGGCCAAGGGATTTAATATGGAAGTGGGTTCATGGGTGATTCCAAAACAATGGAATATTTTATAATATCTCCCTAAATATCGGGAGGGCATGTTTTAAAGAGAAACCACCATGTGAGTTCCCTCAATTTAAATGGATCGAAGATCCATACAATTTGATTGGTTGAGTTTAAAATTAAATGAAACGATGACATGATGCAATCCAAATGATGCAATGAAGAATGCAACAGACCAACAACTCACACGACGAAACTCAGAAAAAACATGGAAGCTGTCTGAAGCTCCGGTCTTGGGGCGTCACAGCTGTCCTCACCCGCGCAAAAGCGGGTCATGAGTGTCGTAAGGGCTGCCATGGACTTCGGCTTTTCATGGCCAACGTGGCGTGCTAGCCATTCGTCACGGATGCTGTGTTTAAAGGCTGCTAGGGCTTCGGCATCCGGACTGTCAACGATCTGGTTCTTTTTGGTTAGGAACCTAGTCCAGAATTTTCTTGCTGATTCTCTAGGTTCTTGAACTATGTGGCTTAAGTCACCGGCATCTGGTGGCCGGACATAAGTTCCTTGGAAGTTATCGAGGAAAGCCTCTTCCAAGTCCTCCCAGCTGCAATGGAATTTTCGGGCAGGCTATTTAGCCAGTGTCGACCTGGCCCTTTGAGCTTTAGTGGGAGGTATTTGATGGCGTGGAGGTCGTCTCCACGGGCCATGTGGATGTGGAAAATAAAGTCCTCAATCCATACCGCGGGATCGGTTGTTCCGTCGTATGATTCAATATTGACGGGCTTGAACCCCTCGGGGAATTCGTGATCCATCATCTCATCTGTGAAGCAGAGAGGGTGTGTGGCGCCTCTATATCATGCCGCGTCACGACGCACCTCCGATGAAGTCCATCTGTGGTTATCGGCTCGGGTGTGACTAGGTTTGTCACGTCCGAATAGGTAGCCGTCATCCCGAGTCAGGAAGCATCCTCGCGATCCGTAGATTGATCTGGTGTTTCCTGCTCTACTGTCCAGACCCTGCGGAAGGTCGTATGTATGGTCCCGAGCTGTTCTGTCCTGTTTTTGCAAGGTGGTGGGGTGGGCTGTTGTTCGGCCTGAGTTGTCGTTTTATCCCGACCGCGGGGTGGTCGTTCCGCCGCACTTTCCCGACCACGTGGTGGTCGGTCCGCATTGCATGATGGACGTATGTGATCTGGTGCCTCCTCATCGAACTGAGGTAGTAGTCTGCGCTTTGGGTAACTCTTGACTGGGCGCTCGAGGCCGTATTCTTCGGCTGCCAGGACATTAGTCCACCTTTCAATGAGCAGGTCTTTATCAGCTTGGAGCTCCTGCTGCTTCTTCTTCGGGCTTCTTGCAGTGGCTATTAGCTGGCATTTGAGGTGCTCCTGCTCGAGGGGTGCCTCAGGCACGATGAAGTTCTCATTGCCGAGGTTCTCATCATCCTCGGAGACTGGACGATAACTATCATCATCTGGGTCATTGGGCATGGCCTGTTTATCAGGGTTATCTTGCCCGTTGTCTTGTTCCTCCTATTCGGATGCAGCCTCGACAGGGTCTTCATTGTTTTTGGTGTCGCTTGGAGTACTATTTTCTCCGGTGCCAGTGTTTCCATCTTTTGAGCGACGAGGCTTAGAGCGGCGTTTACTGCGCTGGCACTTGGACTGTGTCTCAGAAGGTTTATTCACAACTGGATCTCCTTTGTCATCGTCGCTAGCTTTTTTAGGTGTGTCAACCATGTACACATCGTACGAAGAGGTGGCTGTCCAACGTCCAGTAAATGGCGGGTCTTGGCCTTGCTCATTGTCGGCATCGTCATCCATACCGTCGATGTCTTCAGAGCCGTAATCAAGCACATCGGTTAAGTCATCAACAGTGGCTATGAAGTGGGTGGCGGGTGGGAAGCAAAATTCCCCATCATCAGCCTCTGGCTCGAACCGAACATAGTTCGGCTATGAGTCCTTCTCCAAGGAAAAGTTCTTTAAAGAGTTTAGCACATCACCCAAAGGTGAGTGCTGGAATATGCCTGTGGCGCTAAATTCAAAAATCGATAACCGATCTAGCTTGGTGTCCGTAGGCATGCCCGGTCTGAAACTTATAGCCGGAGACGAGTCCGGACTTCCATTGACACAAATATTGCGGGGTGCCGAGCCCATGTGCGGCTCCAATGCCGCGTACTCTGTGGCCTCGGATGGCACGATCTGCTCCGGTTCTAAGGCCGTAGCAGCAATAGGGACCATCTCCTGGATGTGATCCGATGACAGATTTAAGTCATGTTCATCGGGGCGAGGGGGAGCGATCGCTGCGGTCTCAAATCCATTGAAGATCAAGTCTCCACGGATATCCGCGACGTAGTTCAAGCTTCCAAATTTGACCTGGTGGCCAGGGGCGTAGCTATCGATCTGCTCCAGATGGCCAAGCGAGTTGGCCCGCAGTACGAAGCCACCGAACACGAAAATCTGTTCGGGGAGGAAGGTTTCTCCTTGGACAGCGTCACTATAGACGATTAGAGGGGCCATCGAACCTTTCGTTGACGGCACAGTGGAACTCTCAATGAAAGCACCAATGTCGGTGTCAAAACTGGCGGATCTCGGGTAGGGGGTCCCGAACTGTGCGTCTAGGATCGATGGTAACATGAGACGAGGGACATGATGTTTTACCCAGGTTCGGGCCCTCTCTATGGAGGTAATACCCTACTTCCTGCTTGATTGATCTTGATCAATATGAGTATTACAAGAGTTGATATACCACGAGATCGGAATGGCTAAACCCTAGAAGCCTAGCATGTATGACTATGGCAATGAATATATCCATTCCGGACTAACCCCTCCGGTTTATATAGACACCGAGGGGATCTAGGGTTTACATAGAGTCGGTTACATAAGAAGGAATCTTCATAGTCGGTCGCCAAGCTTGCCTTCCACTATTGGGGAACGTAGTAATTTCAAAAATTTCCTACGCACACGCAAGATCATGGTGATGCATAGCAACGAGAGGGGAGAGTGTTGTCTACGTACCAACGCAGACCGACTGCGGAAGCGATCACACAACATAGAGGAAGTAGTTGTACGTCTTCCCGATCGGACCGATCCAAGCACCGTTACTCCGGCACCTCTGAGTTTTTAGCACACGTTCAACTCGATGACGATCCTCGGGCTCTGATCCAGCAAAGCGTCGAGGAAGAGTTCCGTCAGCACGACGGTGTGGTGACGATCTTGATGTACTACCGACGCAGGGCTTCGCCTAAGCACTGCAACAATATGATCGAGGTGGAATTTGGTGGCAGGGGGCACCGCACACAGCTAAGGAACGATCACGTGGATCAACTTGTGTGTCCATGGGGTGCCCTCTACCTCAGTATATAAAGGATGGAGGAGGGGGAGGCCGGCCAAGGCTATTGGTGCGGCCAGGATGGGAGTCCTACTAGGACTCCAAGTCCTAGTAGGAGTCCATCAAGAGGGGAGGAAGGGAGAAGGAAGTGGAGGAGAAGGAGAGGTGGCCGGACTCCCTTTCCCTAGTCCAATTCGGACCAAAGGGGAGGGGGGCGCAGCAGCCTTTTTCCTCTTCCCACTAAAGCCCATCAAGGCCCATTACTTCTCCCGTAACTACCCGGTACTCCGAAAAATACCCGAATCACTCGGAACCTTTTCGATGTACGAATATAGTCGTCCAATATATCGATCTTTACGTCTTGACCATTTCGAGACTCCTCGTCATGTCCCCGATCTCATCCGGGACTCCGAACTCCTTCGGTACATCAAAAATCATAAACTCATAATATAACTGTCATCGAAACCTTAAGCGTGCAGACCCTACGGTTCGAGAACAATGTAGACATGACCGAGACATGTCTCCGGTCAATAACCAATAGCGGGACCTGGATGCCCATATTGGCTCCTAAATATTCTACGAAGATCTTTATCGGTCAGACCGCATAATAACATACGTTGTTCCCTTTGTCATCGGTATGTTACTTGCCCGAGATTCGATCATCGGTATCCAATACCTAGTTCAATCTCGTTACCGGCAAGTCTCTTTACTCGTTCTATAATACATCATCCCACAACTAACTCATTAGTTGCAATGCTTGCAAGGCTTAAGTGATGTGCATTACCGAGAGGGCCCAGAGATACCTCTCAGACAATCGGAGTGACAAATCCTAATCTCGAAATACGCCAACCCAACATCTACCTTTGGAGACACCTGTAGTACTCCTTTATAATCACCCAGTTATGTTGTGACGTTTGGTAGTACCCAAAGTGTTCCTCCGGTAAACGGGAGTTGCATAATCTCATAGTCATAGGAACATGTATAAGTCATGAAGAAAGCAATAGCAACATACTAAACGATCGGGTGCTAAGCTAATGGAATGGGTCATGTCAATCAGATCATTCATCTAATGATGTGATCCCGTTAATCAAATAACAACTCTTTGTCCATGGTTAGGAAACATAACCATCTTTGATTAACGAGCTAGTCAAGTAGAGGCATACTAGTGACACTCTGTTTGTCTATGTATTCACACATGTATTATGTTTCCGGTTAATACAATTCTTGCATGAATAATAAACATTTATCATGATATAAGGAAATAAATAATAACTTTATTATTGCCTCTAGGGCATATTTCCTTCAGTCTCCCAGTTGCACTAGAGTCAATAATCTAGATCACATCACCATGTGATTAACATCGATAGTTCACATCATCATGTGATTAACACCCATAGTTCACATCGCCATGTGACCAACACCCAAAGGGTTTACTAGATTCAGTAATCTAGTTCACATCGCTATGTGATTAACACCCAAAGAGTACTAAGGTGTGATCATGTTTTGCTTGTGAGAGAATCTTAGTCAATGGGTCTGCCACATTCAGATCCACATGTATTTTGCAAATTTCTATGTCAACAATGCTCTGCATGGAGCTACTCTAGCTAATTGCTCCCACTTTCAATATGTATCTAGACCGAGACTTAGAGTCATCTAGATTAGTGTCAAAACTTGCATCGGCGTAACCCTTTACGATGAACCTTTTTATCACGTCCATAATCGAGAAACATATCCTTATTTCACTAAGGATAATTCTGACCGCTGTCCAGTGATCTACTCCTAGATCACTATTGTACTCCCTTGCCAAATCAGTGGAGGGTATACAATAGATCTGGTATACAGCATGACATACTTTATAGAACCTATGGCCAAGGCATAGGGAATGACTTTCATTCTCTTTCTATCTTCTGCCGTGGTCGGGCTTTGAGTCTTACTCAACTTCACACCTTATAATACAGGCAAGAACTCTTTCTTTGACTGCTCCATTTTGAACTACTTCAAAATCTTGTCAAGGTATGTACTCATTGAAAAAACTTATCAAGCGTCTTGATCTATCTCTATAGATCTTGAAGCTCAATATGTAAGCAGCTTCACCGAAGTCTTTCTTTGAAAAACTCCTTTCAAACACTCCTTTATGCTTTACAAAATAATTCTACATTATTTCCGATCAACAATATGTCATTCACATATACTTATCAGAAATGTTGTAGTGCTCCCACTCACTTTCTTGTAAATACAGGCTTCACCGCAAGTCTGTATAAAACTATATGCTTTGATCAACTCATCAAAGCATATATTCCAACTCTGAGATGCTTGCACCAGTCCACAAATGGATCGCTGGAGCTTGCACATTTTGTTAGCACCTTTCAAATTGACAAAACCTTCTGTTGCATCATATACAACTCTTCTTTAATAAATCCATTAAGGAATGCAGTTTTGTTTATCCATTTGCCAGATTTCATAAAATTCGGCAATTACTAACATGATTCGGACAGACTCAAGCATAGATACGAGTGAGAAGCTCTCCTCGTAGTCAACACCTTGAACTTGTCGAAAACCTTTTGCGACAATTCTAGCTTTGTAGATAGTAACACTACTATCAGCGTCCGTCTTCCTCTTGAAGATCCATTTATTCTCAATTGCTTGCCGATCATCGGGCAAGTCAACCAAAGTCCAAACTTTGTTCTCATACATGGATCATATCTCAGATTTCATGGCCTCAAACCATTTCGCGGAATATGGGTTCATCATCGCTTCCTCATAGTTCGTAGGTTCGTCATGGTCAAGTAACATGACCTCCAGAACAGGATTACCGTACCTCTCTGGTGCGGATCTCACTCTGGTTTACCTATGAGATTCGGTAGTAACTTGATCTGAAGTTACATGATCATCATCATTAGCTTCCTCACTAATTGGTTTAGTAGTCACAAGAACAGATTTTTGTGATGAACTACTTTCCAATAAGGTAGAAGGTACAATTACCTTATCAAGTTTTCTACTTTCCTCCCACTTACTTCTTTCAAGAGAAACTCCTTCTCTAGAAAGGATCCATTATAAGCAACGAATGTCTTGCCTTAGGATCTGTGATAAAAGGTGTACCCAACAGTCTCCTTTGGGTATCCTATGAAGACATATTTCTCCTAATTTGGGTTTCAGCTTATCAGGATGAAACTTTTTCTCATAAGCATCGCAACCCCAAACTTCAAGAAACGACAACTTTGGTTTCTTGCCAAACCATAGTTCATAAGGCGTCGTCTCGACGGATATAGATGGTGCCCCTTTTTAACGTGAATGCAGCTGTCTCTAATGCATGACCCCAAAAACGATAGTGGTAGATCGGTAAGAGACATCATAGATCGCACTATATCTAATAAAGTACGGTTATGACGTTCGGACACACCATTACACTATGGTGTTCCTTGTGGCGTGAGTAGTGAAACTATTTCACATTGTTTTTAACTGAAGGCCAAACTCGTAACTCAAATACTCTTCTCTATGATCAGATCATAGAAACTTTATTTTCTTGTTACGATGATTTTTCACTTCACTCTGAAATTCTTTGAACTTTTCAAATGTTTCAGACTTATGTTTCATCAAGTAGATATACTCATATCTTCTCAAATCATCTGTGAAGATCAGAAAATAATGATACCTGTCGCGAGCCTCAATATTCATCGGACCACATACATCAGTATGTATGATTTCCAACAAATCTGTTGCTCGCTCCATTGTTCCGAAGAACAGAGTCTTAGTCATCTTGCCCATGAGGCATGGTTCGCAATCATCAACTGATTCATAATCAAGTGATTCCAAAAGCCCATCAGCATGGAGTTTCTTCATGCGCTTTACACCAATATGACCTAAACGGCAGTGCCACAAATAAGTTGCATTATCATTATTAACTTTGCATCTTTTGGTTTCAATATTATGATTATGTGTATCACTACGATCGAGATCCAACGAACTATTTTCATTGGGTGTGTAACCATATAAGGTTTTATTCATGTAAACAGAACAACAATTTATTCTCTTACTTAAATGAATAACCGTATTACAATAAACATGATCAAATCATATTCATGCTCAACGCAAACACCAAATAACACTTATTTAGGTTCAACACTAATCCCGAAATTATAGGGAGTGTGCGATGATGATCATATCAATCTTGGAACCACTTCCAACACACATCGTCACTTCACCCTTAACTAGTCTCTGTTTATTCTACAACTCCCGTTTCGAGTTACTAATCTTAGCAACTGAACTAGTATCAAATACTGAGGGTTTGCTATAAACACTAGTAAAGTACACATCAATAACATGTATATCAAATATACTTATGTTCACTTTGCCATCCTTCTTATCCGCCAATTACTTGGGGTAGTTCCGCTTCCAGTGACCAGTCCCTTTGCAGTAGAAGCACTCAGTCTCAGGCTTACGTCCAGACTTGGGCTTCCTCACTTGAGCAGCAACTTGCTTGCTGTTCTTTTTGAAGTTCCCCTTCTTCCCTCTGCCCTTTTCTTGAAACTAGTGGTCTTGTCTACCATCAACACTTGATGTTTTTCTTGATTTCTACCTTCATCGATTTCATCATCATGAAAAACTCGGGAGTCGTTTTCGTCATCCCTTGCATACTATAGTTCATCACGAAGTTCTACTAACTTGGTCATGGTGACTAGAGAATTCTGTCAATCACTATCTTATCTGGAAGGTTAACTCCCACTTGATTCAAGCGATTGTAGTAACCAGACAATCTGAGCACATGCTCACTAGTTGAGCGATTCTCCTCCATCTTTTAGCTATAGAACTTGTTGGAGACTTCATATCTCTCAACTCGGGTATTTGCTTGAAATATTAACTTCAACTCCTGGAACATCTCATATGGTCCATGACGTTCAAAACGTCTTTGAAGTCCCGATTCTAAGCCATTAAGCATGGTGCACTAAACTATCAAGTAGTCATCATATTGATCTAGCCAAACGTTCATAACGTCTGCATCTGCTCCTGCAATAGGTCTGTCACCTAGCGGTGCATCAAGGACATAATTCTTCTGTGCAGCAATGAGGATAAACCTCAGATCACGGATCCAATCCGCATCATTGCTACTAACATCTTTCAACACAATTTTCTCTAGGAACATATCAAAAATAAACACAGGGAAGCAACAACGCGAGCTATTGATCTACAACATAATTTGCAAAATACTACCAGGACTAAGTTCATGATAAATTTAAGTTCAATTTAATCATATTACTTAAGAACTCCCACTTAGATGGACATCCCTCTAATCCTCTAAGTGATCACGTGATCCAAATGAACTAAACCATGTCCGATCATCACGTGAGATGGAGTAGTTTCATTGGTGAACATCACTATGTTGATCATATCTACTATATGATTCACGCTCGACCTTTCGGTCTCCGTGTTCCGAGGCCATATCTGTATATGCTTGGCTCGTCAAGTATAACCTGAGTATTCCGCGTGTGCAACTGTTTTGCACCCGTTGTATTTGAACGTAGAGCCTATCACACCCGATCATCACGTGGTGTCTCAGCACGAAGAACTTTCGCAACGGTGCATACTCAGGGAGAACACTTCTTGATAATTTAGTGAGAGATCATCCTATAATGCTACCGTCAATCAAAGCAAGATAAGATGCATAAAAGATAAACATCACATGCAATCAATATAAGTGATATGATATGGCCATCATCATCTTGTGCTTGTGATCTCCATCTCCGAAGCACCGTCATGACCACCATCGTCACCGGCGCGACACCTTGATCTCCATCGTAGCATCGTTGTCATCTCGCCAATCTTATGCTTCCACGACTATCACTACCGCTTAGTAATAAAGTAAAGCATTACATCGCGATTGCATTGCATACAATAAAGCGACAACCATATGGCTCCTGCCAGTTGCCGATAACTTGGTTACAAAACATGATCATCTTATAAAATAAAATTTAGCATCATGCCTTGACCATATCACATCACAACATGCCCTGCAAAAACAAGTTAGACGTCCTCTACTTTGTTGTTGCAAGTTTTATGTGGCTGCTACGGGCTTTAAGTAAGAACCAATCTCACCTACGCATCAAAACCACAACGATAGTTTGTCAAATAGACTCCGTTTTAACCTTCTCAAGGACCGGGCATAGCCACACTTGGTTCAACTAAAGTTGGAGAGACAGTCGCCCGCAAGCCATCTATGTGCAAAGCACGTCGAGGGAACCGGTCTCGCGTAAGCGTACGCGTAAGGTTGGTCCGGGTCGTCTTGTCCAACAATACCGCCGAACCAAAGTATGACATGCTGGTAGGCAGTATGACTTGTATCGCCCACAACTCACTTGTGTTCTACTCGTGCAAATAACATCAAACCATAAAACCTAGGCTCGGATGCCACTGTTGGGGAACGTAGTAATTTCAAAATTTTCCTACGCACACGCAAGATCATGGTGATGCATAGCAACGAGAGGGGAGAGTGTTGTCTACGTACCAACGCAGACCGACTACGGAAGCGATCACACAACATAGAGGAAGTAGTCGTATGTCTTCCCGATCCGACCGATCCAAGCACCGTTACTCCGGCACCTCCGAGTTCTTAGCACACGTTCAGCTCGATGACGATCCTCGGGCTCCGATCTAGCAAAGCGTCAAGGAAGAGTTCCGTCAGCACGACGGCGTGGTGACGATCTTGATGTACTACTGACGCAGGGCTTTGCCTAAGCACTGCAACAATATGATCGAGGTGGAATTTGGTGGCAGGGGGCACCTCACACGGCTAAGGAACGATCACGTGGATCAACTTGTGTGTCTATGGGGTGCCCTCTGCCTCAGTATATAAAGGATGGAGGAGGGGGAGGCCGGCCAAGGCTATTGGTGCGGCCAGGATGGGAGTCCTACTAGGACTCCAAGTCCTAGTAGGAGTCCATCAAGAGGGGAGGAAGGGAGAAGGAAGTGGAGGAGAAGGAGAGGTGGTCGGCCTCCCTTTCCCTAGTCCAATTCGGACCAAAGGGGAGGGGGCGCAGCAGCCTTTTTCCTCTTCCCACTAAAGCCCATCAAGGCCCATTACTTCTCCCGTAACTACCCGGTACTCCGAAAAATACCCGAATCACTCGGAACATTTCCGATGTCCGAATATAGTCGTCCAATATATCGATCTTTATGTCTCGACCATTTCGAGACTCCTCGTCATGTCCCCGATCTCATCCGGGACTCCGAACTCCTTCGGTACATCAAAACTCATAAACTCATAATATAACTGTCATCGAAACCTTAAGCGTGCGGACCCTACGGTTCGAGAACAATGTAGACATGAGCAAGACACGTCTCCAGTCAATAACCAATAGCGGGACCTGGATGCCCATATTGGCTCCTACATATTCTACGAAGATCTTTATCGGTCAGACCGCATAACAACATACGTTGTTCCCTTTGTCATCGGTATGTTACTTGCCCGAGATTCGATCGTCGGTACCCAATACCTAGTTCAATCTCGTTACCGGCAAGTCTCTTTACTCGTTCTATAATACATCATCCCACAACTAACTCATTAGTTGCAATGCTTGCAAGGCTTAAGTGATGTGCATTACCGAGAGGGCCCAGAGATACCTCTCCGACAATCGGAGTGACAAATCCTAATCTCGAAATACGCCAACCCAACATCTACCTTTGGAGACACCTGTAGTACTCCTTTATAATCACCCAGTTATGTTGTGACGTTTGGTAGTACCCAAAGTGTTCCTCCGGTAAACGGGAGTTGCATAATCTCATAGTCATAGGAACATGTATAAGTCATGAAGAAAGCAATAGCAACATACTAAACGATCGGGTGCTAAGCTAATGGAATGGGTCATGTCAATCAGATCATTCATCTAATGATGTGATCCCGTTAATCAAATAACAACTCTTTGTCCATGGTTAGGAAACATAACCATCTTTGATCAACGAGCTAGTCAAGTAGAGGCATACTAGTGACACTCTGTTTGTCTATGTATTCACACATGTATTATGTTTCCGGTTAATACAATTCTAGCATGAATAATAAACATTTATCGTGATATAAGGAAATAAGTAATAACTTTATTATTGCCTCTAGGGCATATTTCCTTCATCCACGCCAAGGAGAGTCCAATCCGGACACATGTACAGTCTGTGGCCTTAATGTCTTCACAGCCCATCAGTCCGTCCCATGGATAACAGGTCGGATGCCCGAGGACCCCTTAGTCCAGGACTCCCTCAATGGGACAATGTTGTGAGCTGCAAGATTTCAGGCGGAGGCGGGTTGACAGGTGGTGTAATCACCATTGGAGATAGGGTGAGGGGGCTTAGAGAGACGGTCGCGGTGGCGGCAAGCATGACGGTACGGGAGGGTGGGCGACGACGCGATGTGCGACCGTGCCCGTCGGCGGGGAGTAGGTGGATAGGGCGGGGTAGGTCAGGGGCAAGCGGGGGAAGAAATTGGCGACGAAGAAAAATAAGAATTATGTTGGGGCGCACGATGGGCATTAGAAACTCCGTTGTAGCCATTTCTATACATTCACTGTACTCTATGAATAGAGGAATACATAAAGTTGAACAAAGTAAAATGAGAAACTAAAAGATTTCGTTGAAATTGTTCGTTCAGAAATTCCTGAAAAGCGATGATATGACACTCCTGCAAATTGACTGACACTAAATGTTTTTTCGGTCATACGCTAAATAGGTGTCCCTTTTTCGAAATATTATCCCGCTGATTATGAGAGAGAGAGAGGGAGTGAGAGAGAGAACCCCGGCTCCCGCATCGTCCTGAGTGGGCGACTTGAGGGCGACAAAACCCTAGCCTCCTAAGGCACCTGTTGGGGAACGTAGTAATTTCAAAATTTTCCTATGCACACGCAAGATCATGGTGATGCTTAGCAACGAGGGGGAGAGTCTGATCTACATATCCTTGTAGATCGCAATGGAAGCGTTGACACAACATAGAGGAAGTAGTCGTACGTCTTCTTCCCGATCCGACCGATCCAAGCACCGTTACTCCGGCACCTCCGAGTTCTTAGCACACGTTCAGCTCGATGACGATCCTCGGGCTCCGATCCAGCAAAGCGTCGAGGAAGAGTTTCGTCAGCACGACAGCGTGGTGACGATCTTGATGTATTACCGACGCAGGGCTTCGCCTAAGCTCTACAACGATATGACCGAGGTGGAATTTGGTGGCAGGGGGCACCGCACACGGCTAAGGAATGATCAACAATGATCAACTTGTGTGTCTTGGGGTGTCCCCTGCCCCCGTATATAAAGGGGCAAAGGGAGAGAGGTGCGGCCGGCCCCTTGGTGCGCCAGGAGGAGTCCTACTCCTACCGGGAGTAGGACTCCCCCCTCCAATCCTATTCCAACTAGGATTCTCCAAAGAGAAGAGAGAAAGAGGGGGGCCGGCCCCTTCTCCTAGTCCTAATAGGACTAGGGAAGGGGGGAGGTGCGCAGCCCTTGTGGGCAGCCCTCTCACCTTTCCACTAAGGCCCATGTAGGCCCATTTGTCTCCCGGGGGGTTCCGGTAACCCTCCCGGTAATCCGGTAAAATCCCGATTTTACCCGGAACACTTCCGATGTCCAAACATAGGCTTCCAATATATCAATCTTTATGTCTCGACCATTTCGAGACTTCTCGTCATGTCCGTGATCACATCCGGGACTTCGAACAACCTTCGGTACATCAAAATGCATAAACTCATAATAACTGTCATCGTAACGTTAAGCGTGCGGACCCTACGGTTCGAGAACAATGTAGACATGACCGAGACATGTCTCCGGTCAATAACCAATAGTGGGACCTGGATGCCCATATTGGCTCCTACATATTCTACGAAGATCTTTATCGGTTAGACCGCATAACAACATACGTCGTTCCCTTTGTCATCGGTATGTTACTTGCCCGAGATTCGATCGTCGGTATCCAATACCTAGTTCAATCTCGTTACTGGCAAGTCTCTTTACTCGTTCCATAATACATCATCTCATAACTAACATCTTAGTTATTATGCTTGCAAGGCTTATGTGATGTGTATTACCGAGAGGGCCCAGAGATACCTCTCCGACAATCGGAGTGACAAACCCTAATCTCGAAATACGCCAACCCAACATCCACCATTGGAGACACCTGTAGTACTCCTTTATAATCACCCAGTTACGTTGTGACGTTTGGTAGTACCCAAAGTGTTCCTCCGGTAAACGGGAGTTGCATAATCTCATAGTTATAGGAACATGTATAAGTCATGAAGAAAGCAATAGCAACATACTAAACGATCGGGTGCTAAGCTAATGGAATGGGTCATGTCAGTCAGATCATTCAACTAATGATGTGACCTCGTTAATCAAATAACAACTCTTTGTTCATGGTTAGGAAACATAACCATCTTTGACTAACGAGCTAGTCTAGTAGAGGCATACTAGTGACACTCTGTTTGTCTATGTATTCACACATGTATTATGTTTCCGGTTAATACAATTCTAGCATGAATAATAAACATTTATCATGATATAAGGAAATAAATAATAACTTTATTATTGCCTCTAGGGCATATTTCCTTCAGCACCCACCTCCAACTTCTCCCCATCCCCACCACCACCCGAGGACATTGTCGACGGCCGCGCGGCCTCTAGTGAAGGTGGTGATGAGGCCCTGCTGCCTTGGATCAACACAGGGAGTTCAGGCAGCTGGGGTGTGATGACAAAGAAGTATAGGAGATCGCGATAGTCTTTGAGGGAAGTATTTCAACCCAAATTAATTGATTCGACCCAAGGGGAACCAAAGAATATTTATAAACCTTAGCAGTTGAGTTGTCTATTCAACCACACCTAGAGAGATAATTTTCTTGCGGCAACTTTTTAGTAGCATAGTAATATGATAGCAGTAGTGATAGAGTAGCAGTAGCAGTGTTTTTAGATTGGATCATTCTGATCTACGCTATTTTTCATTGGTGATGGTTGCTGTTCTGGTGCGCTGGTCCTACGGGGGCTTAGCACGACGACTTCCCGACTGTCTACTACAACAAGTTTTGTCCGACTCCAACGAGGGAGGGGTGATGACGGTCGTGTGCCTTCGGCTCGCATCAGTGCTTATAGTCGTCGCTAGGTGCTCTATGGATCTGGATGTAATTTTTATTGTTTCTGGTGTTCGTTGTACTGTCATGATTAAAGATGAATAGATCAGAAGTTTTCCCACAAAAAAGGCATCTCCAATGTTGACCCACAAATCAAACACCACATTTGTCCGCAAACACAAGTGCAGGAGGCGGCCATCCAATAATAGTCGTGTATTTCCGTCTATAAAAGCCAATTTGAAATTGAAATACGTCCACTCCGTAGCACGCGCCGAATCACATCATTGGACAATCACAACCAAAAAGAGGCAAGTATGTTTAGTTTTTACATGCCTGATCTCAAAAGAATATCAGTCCAGCAGTCCATGCATTTTGCCCTGCTGGATGACACGTCTCCGATGTATCTATAATTTTTTGTTGTTCCATGCTATTATAGTATCAATCTTGAATGTTTTATATGCTATTTTATATTATTTTTTGGGACTAACCTATTAACCCAGTGCCTAGTGTTAGTTGTTGTTTTCTTGCCCGTTTTTGGTTTTCCAGGAAATCTGTACCAAAGGGAGTCCAAACGCTCCGAAACTTTTTGATGATTTTTTTCTGGCCAAGAGACACCCTAGAAGCTTCGGGAAAGACCAGAAGGTAAATGAGGAGATCGCAGGGCAACAGGGCGCACCCTGGGGGGCTGCGCCCTGTTACCTTGTGGGCCCCTCTTAGCTCCGTCTGATCTAATTCCACCTCTGTAAATTCTCTAAAATCAGAAAATCAACAGAGAGCCACCCAAAATACTTTTTCTGCCGCCGAAAACATCTATTCTTTTGTGAACCCATCTGGAGGCCTTTCCCGATACTCTGCTAGAGGGAGAATCATTCACGGAGGGCTTCTACATTATTCTTGCTGCCTTCCGATGATGTGTGCGTAGTTTGCCACAGACCTACGGGTCCATAGCTAGTAGCTAGATGGTTTCCTCTCTCTCTCTTTGATCTTCAATACAATGTTCTCCTCGATGTTCTTGAAGTTCTATCCGATGTAATCTTCTTTTAAGGTGTGTTTGTAGGGATCCGATAAATTATGGGTTTATGATTTGAATATTAATGGAGTCTTTTCTCAACTTTATTATGCATGATTGTTATAGTTTTGTATTTCTCTCTGATCTATCTATTTGGTTTGGCCAACTAGATTAAAATATCTTCAGTGGGAGAGGTGCTTTGTAATGGGTTCAATCTTGTGGTGCTCTATATCCCAGTGACAAAGTAGGGGACAAGACACCTATTTGTATTGTTGCCATTAAGGGTAAAGCGATGGGATTTATTCATATTGATTGGGTTTACTTTGTCTACATCACGTCATCTTGCTTAAGGCATTACTCTATTTTATACTTAATACCATAGATTCATGCTGGATAGCGGTCGATGTGTGGAGTAATAGTAATAGATGCATGCAGCAGTCGGTCTACTTGTCTCGGACATGATGCCTATATACATGATCATTTCCTTAAATATCGTCATAACTTCGCATTTTTCTATCAATTGCCCAACAGTAATTTGTTCACCCGTCGTATGCTATGTGCTCGAGAGAGAAGCCTCTAGTGAAAATTATGGCCCCGGGTCTACCTTTACCATATAACAAAAATACTTTGTTGTAATTTTCTATTTTATTTTATTTTTATCTTTGAAGTTTATCTATCTACCATTACGAGATTTAATGCTTGCAAGTAACCACCAAGGGGATTGACAACCCTCTTCATCGTGTTGGGTGCAAGTATTTGCTTTTGTGTGTCCGGGTGCTGTACACGAGGCTTTGTGTGATTATCCTACTGGATTGATAACATTTGCTCTTAAATGACAGAAATACTTATCTCTATTGTAATGCATATCCTCTCCTCTTCGAGGAAATCCCAACGCAGCTGACAAGTAGCATCGGACTGTCCATCCGAGTCTCCACGCACCATCTACCATCATAGTCGTGTTAGCTACCTCCGCCTCCTTGTCCGCCGCCTCAATCTCCTCTCGCTCCGACCTCTGCAGCTCATCCTTCTGCTGCTGCAACATCTTGAAACGGACGGCTTGCATGACCATTTTTGCATCATCATCCAACTTTGCCACCTTCAAGGTGAGCATCTTCGCTTCCTCCGAGGCGGCTACGATCTCCACCTTATTCTCCTTGAGCATCACCTTCTTCTCCTCGATCATGACCCTCTTCTCTTCGAGCTTGAGCTTCTTCTTGGTCGCCTCATCAACAAGTCAAACCTCTTCGCCTTTTTCCCTCCTTGATTTTTAAGTGCTTGACGTATGTATCCTCCTTCTTCGTCAATATGACTTTGAACCCCTCCGTCATCTTAGCCGCCGCACCTTCTTGCTTCGCCTTCTCCTCCTCTCATTTCTTTCCCCGAAACTCTCTTCTAACCTTCTTGGGAGGTTCATTTGTTGGTTCGGTTGGGTAACCGTTTTCTTCCTTGGTGCCTTGGGCGACGGCCTTGGCAATGTATAGGTTCCAATTGGGTTGTCCATTCAACTTCAACCAACAATGCATGACGGTGAAGTCTTTTTCTCCAACTTCTTGAACAAACTACACGCACGAGAAGGCTACAAGGCTGTTTGATTTTCGCCTGTACCTGCCCTGCCAATCTTGGCTAGCCAAAAAATTGCCTCAGGATGTGGCCGCCAGTGACTTGCCAAAATATTGCCACCAAATTGAACTAGAGGTGTTGAGATGGGCTGGGCGCACCAAAATATTGGTGCTGATCGAAACAGAACTCCTAGCCTGGTCAATGACCAATTTTTTGGATCGGTAGCTGAGGGCTGCAATACAAACAGCCCCTACAAAACAAAACATTGTCAACAATGCATATCTGGCTACAAATGATATACACAACAATGTTACATATCCAGCTACAAAACTATGTGTATCCGGCTACAAAAATATGCAATGCATATCCGACTACAAAAATATGCAATGCATATCTGACTTTCAATGATTTAATACAATGCATAGATATTCGGTAACAAAACTATGCATATTGGTCTACAAATGATCTACACAACTATGCATGCATATCCGGCTACAAAACTATGTGTATCTGGCTATAAAACTATGCAATGCATATCCGGCTACAAAACTATGTGTATCTGGCTATAAAACTATGCAATGCATATCCGGCTACCAATGATCTATGCAATGCATACATATCCGGCTACAAAACTATGCATATCCAGCTACAAATGATCTACACAACAATGCATATCCGACAAGTGATGTACACATATTAACAACTTACTTGCTCGGTGATTTGAGCACCACTTGGCCACCATGCGATGAGTTCGCTCAAGTGGTCGCGATACTTCGACAAGGCCTCTTGGATGGTGTACCATCGATGGTTGAGGGACTTTGATTTACAGTTGTGTATGAGGCATCGTTGTAGACCTCGAAATGCTTTGGTTCATGGAACCAAGTATGACTGTTGACCCAAAAGGTTGTACCCTTTTGCTTGGTGCAATGGATCAGATCGAGCCTAGTAGCCAACCATGCATCACACAATGGTTCGTCCTCCCAAATATTGAAGCTTTCTCCTCTGCCCCTCTTCTTTGAATCGCCACCAAAATCATCTGGATCACCATCCTCGTCATCCTCCTCCTGCTGCTGCTGTTGTGTGCCTGCGCCCAGCTGGGTGTGGTCCTAATGTTGCGTGCCTGGCTAGGTGTAGGTGCCAGACTGGGTGTATTACTGCATGCCCTGCTAGTTGTAGGTGTCGGACTGGGTGTGCTCTGATTCATCCATCTGCCCGTCCTCATAGGTACCTCCTCTGGCACCCTCATGGATGACCTCGTATATCTCCCTGTCACATTGTTGTATACCGGCTCTCCTTCTTTAGGCATACCAGCAAACAGTGTGCGGGCGCCCATCTACTCCACACCCGTTGTCCACGTCCAGACAAGAGGCAACGATGAACACTCATAGAAAAGCAGAGGCACCGCATTGACGTCGGCGATGAACGGCGCCGCGAGAGATGTTGGGGACTACCTACCCACCTGCTTGGAGGCGTAGTAGTACGGAGCCTTGTAATATTCCGGCCATTGCGACATCTACACGGTCGACGAGGACGCCCCCTCCCCCCACCCTAGCCCCGACCTCCACCACATCCATGACCAGCACGCCCACCGCCTCATCCGCCACAGGTATGCCTTCCACTGGCCTTCTGCTTCCTGAGCGTTTCCGCCTTTGCCTTCGCTTTGACGCGTCGCCGAGTTGATCTTTCGGGCAAGCGTGAAGCTTGGATCCTCCACCACCTCCATATCCGACATGGTCTCCTCCGGGTCCATGTGTCATGGTGAGAGGGAAGAAGAGAGTGGGGAAATGGTGGGAATTTGGTGGAAAGCGACTGGATGGAAGAAGAGAGTGGGGGGATTTTGCCACGGAAACAGTGCGGCCATCTACAAAAGTGCGGGCTCTGCCTTAGTTTTCGGTGGGCCGGGGGTGTCGGAGTCCTACGTGGCTCGTGTCTGGACTCCGGCGAAGCCGCCCCCCCCCCCAATCTGTTTTGATTTTGCAGGAAAATTATGGTTCGGACTACTCCACAGATGGCTTGTGGGGTCCGAACAGCTATGTCCAAACGGATACGGGCGGTTTGAGGGCCGGCGTTGGAGATGCACTAACATAATTGTATAGTAACAACAAAATGCAGCAGTAGTAATTGCAACAGAAATAGCAGTAGTAGGAAGCATGGGCATGGAGTAAGCGATGGGGTTGTTCATATGAGATTAAATAAGCAAAGGTCATAACGTAGAGCGACCGCAAATTAGCTAGTATTAATCAATCGTGTGTAGGTTCAAAGTATTAACACATAGCGAATACAATGTAATCCTCAAGTTAAAGTCATTCCCATCGATATCGCAATTATTATCACCTTGGGGTCTAGGGTTCAGAACAATAACAGGTGCATACAACTTGCAGATGAGATCAAGAACATAACTATATTCATGAAAACATAGAGGGTTCAGATCTGAAAGCATGGCACTCGGGCCCTAGTGACAAGCATTAAGCATAGCAAAGTCATAGCAACATCAAGCACGTAACATAGTGGATACTAAGGATCAAACCCTAATAATTGAATAGTGACAGGAACTGTGAACCCTAGAACATGAACAGTGAATAGGAACTACGAACCCTTGAACAATTGAATATTTTGCACAAATTCCACAAATTTGTTAACTTACATCCATGACACAAGCAATGAACCTTCTCCCAGTGCTAATCCCTTCGAAAACAACTAACCTCTCCGCCGACTTCCCATGCTCACACATCACCATCACCTCTTCTGTTAGATAATAATGAGAAATAAACGAGATAAAGAGACACGAATTTTTATGTGGAAACCCTTGCGGGAGAAAACCACGAACGCATGAAGGCGCAATCACTATAAGGTGGAGTATTACAAGCACGAGACGACATACCGTCTTTGGCGAGACTACATGGGTATATATGAGGGCAATACACAAGAGTCCTTGGAGGACAAGTAAACAAGTTGTACTCGTACGCGTCGATGTCAACGCAAAGGCCCACACCGGTTGTATTACGTCTAGTCCAACACGGTATAATTTGGATCACAATTTAGCAATCTCCACCTTGATCCAAATTCCCTCCGGTAGTCGAAGAAAGTGAATAACTCCATCCAAATCAGCTTCAAAACCTTGTGCGTCAAAGTCCATAGGACTAGTGAGAAATACCAACTGAGCATGAGCAAAGCTCAAACTTATTGCTCGGAACTGGCTTTGTCATCATATCAGCAGGATTATCGTGAGTACTTATCTTGCATACCTTCAAATCGCCTTCAACAACAACATCTTGAATATAATGAAATCTGACATCAATGTGCTTTGTCCTCTCATGATACAATGGATTCTTTGTAAGATATATATATGGCACTTTGACTGACAGAAAATATGGTAGGGCAGGATGAATCTCCACAAAGCTCGTAATACAATCCTTTCAACCAGATAGCTTCTTTGCATGCCTCAGAAATAGCCATATACTCGGCATCAGTAGTGGAACGAGCCACATTAGACTGCAAAGTTGCTCTCCAACTCACAGCACAACCACCAATGGTGAAAACATAACTTGTGAGTGATCTTCTCTTATCCAGATCACCAGCAAAATCAGAATCAACAAAACCAACAAGTCCATCTCCAGTTTTTCCAAACTGTAAATAAGCATTAGAAGTACCTCGCAGGTATTTGAAAATCCACCGAACTGCTTTCCAATGCTCTTTTCTAGGATTAGCCATGTATCTACTGACAACACTCAATGCATATGATAAATCCGGACAAGAACAAACCATGGCATACATAAGTGAACCAACTTCACTCGAATAGGGAACTCTAGACATGCACTCAATACCGACATCTGAGTTAGGACATAAAGCTGATGATAATTTGAAGTGTGCAGCTAACGGAGTACTTACTGGCTTGGCATTATGCATATTAAAACAATGAAGAACTTTATCAATATATCCCTTCTGACTTAGATATACTTTACCAGACGGTCTATCTCTGGATATTTCCATGCCAAGTATTTTCTTTGCTGCACCCAAATCCTTCATCTCAAATTCATTACTCAAGTGCTTCTTTAGTTCATTAATCTCTGACATACTCTTTGCAGCAATTAGCATATCATCAACATAAAGGAGCAAATAAATAGTTGAACCATTGACAGTTTTCAAATAAACACAACTATCATAATTAGACCTTTTGAAACCTTGAGAGAGCATAAAGGTGTCAAATCTCTTGTACCACTGTCTAGGGGATTGCTTCAATCCATAAAGAATTTCTTTAACTTATAGACAAGCTTTTCTTTTCCAGGAACAACAAAACCTTCAGGTTGTTCCATATAAATATCCTCTTCTAATTCTCCATGTAAAAATGCAGTTTTAACATCCAATTGTTGAAGCTCAAAATCATGCATGGCAACAATACTGAGTAAAGTGCGAATAGAGCTATGCTTCACAACAGGAGAAAAGACTTCATTATAGTCAATATCTGGAATTTGACTGTAACCTTTAGCAACTAACCTTGCTTTATATCTTGTCTCATCATTACAGAAACACCTTCTTTCCTCTTGAAAACCCACTTGCAACGAATAGGTTTCTTCTCTCTAGGTAATTTTACTAAATCCCAAGTGCCATTCTTTTCAAGTGATTCCATCTCATCATGCAGGTCATCCACTTATTACTATCACCAGAAATAATAGCCTTGGAATATGAATATGGCTCAGAATTACCTTCAATTTCTTGTGCAACAGATAAAGCAAAAGAACCAATATTGCACTCTTCAATTAACCTATCAGGTTTACTACCCCGCCTAACTCTGTCACGTGCAATATTCCAACTGGGTGGAACAATAGGCTGATTTGGAGTGGTAGTGACATGATCATCATTAACGACGGGTTCATCATGTGCATCAACATTTTCTTTACCGGATGTATCACCTGAATCAATAACATGCTCCACCTAAACAGTAGGCTCTTGAACAATTGGTTGATGTTCACTCTCAACGGGAACATTACTAGATGAAACATCATGTAACATAGCAGATTCATTAAAGATAACATTTCTGCTAATAACAACCTTCTAGGTTTTAGGATTCCAAAATTTAAAACCTTTAACACCTGACTTATAACCAAGAAAGATGCACTTAACAGCCCTAGGCTCCAATTTTCCATTATCAACATGAGCATAAGCAGTGCAACCAAAAATTCTCAACTGTGAATAATCAGCAGGTGAACCAGACCATACCTCAATTGGAGTTTTCTTATTAAGAGCAATAGATGGTGAACGGTTAATGACATAACAAGCAGTGGAAGCAGCCTCAGCCCAAAAACGCCTATGCAAACCTGCATTCGACAACATGCAACGGGCACTGGAAATAATGGTCCTGTTCATATGCTCAGCAACACCGTTTTGTTGAGGAGTATAAGGAATGGTGTAGTGTCTGACAATGCCTTCAGACTTGCAATAATTCTTAAATTGCTTAGAATAGAATTCCAAACCATTATTAGTGCGAAGTATTTTTACCTTCTTTTCAGTTTCTCTTTCAATCATAATCTTCCACTCCTTAAATGCTGAGAATGCTTCATATTTATGCTTCAAGAAATAAGGCCAAACTTTTCTCGAATAGTCATCAATAATAGTCAGCATTTAACTAGCACCACCTAGTGACTTTTTGCGAGATGGTCCCCATAAATAAGAATGCACATAATCAAGAATAGCTTCAGTTGTATGAGTCGAAGTGTTGAACTTCACCCTATTGTGTTTCCCGAAGATACAATGCTCACAAAATTTCAATTTACCAGGTTCATATCCATCACGAATACCTCTCTTATTTAACTCTACTAAACCAAGTTCACTCATATGTCCAAGACGCATATGCCAAAGGTTAGCAGCATCACAATCAGAATTCTTTGAAATAACTGGAGTAGCATTACCTGAAAAGGTAGAACCTCAAAGGTAATAAAGACCATTGGTCGAACTTAAGTCACCTTTCATCACAACAAGGGAGCCTTTGGTGACCTTCAAAACACTATCTCCACCTGAATACTTGTACCATTTGCATCAAGGGAATGAACAAAGATAAGATTTCTCTTCATCTTCGGAATATACCGAACATCTGTCAAAGTTCTGATTGTGCCATCAAACATCCTGATTCGAACGGAACCTATGCCTTCAATCTTGCATGGTGAATTATTAAAACCCAAAATGGAACCAGCAGAAGTAGTGTAATCAAAAGTATTAAACCAATCTCTATGTGGACACATATGAAAAGTTCATGCAGTGTCAAGTACCCACTCAACATTGGTCTTAGCACATCCAGCAATAACAACAAGAGCATCATCAAAAATATCATCACGAGCAACATGAGCAGAATTTTCACCTTGTTTGTTACCTTTCCTCTTTTCCTTATTCTACAACTTGAAATACTCAGAGATGTCATGCCCGTCTCTCTTGCAATATCAGCAATATTTCTTGTCTCTAGATTGCGACCGGCCCCTGTGGCCATTCTTACTTTTGCCTTGCCTCTGTTTCCATTATTGGAGTTCTTCTCCTTTGTCTTGCCACGAACAGATAATCCCTCGACTTGGGATGAACACGAACCATCATGAGGCACCATTAATTTCATCTTCTCCTTAGAGTTCAAAGCTTGATAAACTTCATTAAGCATAAGAGTATCATGACTGTATAATGTGGTGTCTCTAAAATTGGTATAAGAACTTGGTAGTGAACCAAGTAACATTAACGCAGTATCTTCCTCTTCATACTTAACCTCCATTGCAGCTAGATCAGATATGATCTCTTTAAATTCCGAAATATGATTCAAAACATTACCTCCCTCGGGTAACCTGTGCAGGAATAATTTTTGCTTCAGATGCATCTTACTAGTGAGATCTTTTGTTATGCAAATCCCTTCCAGCTTTAACCATAGAGCGGCGGCAGTTTTCTCGCTCAAAACTTCCTGCAAAATATTATTATGCAAATGGAGTTGAATTTTTGAGAAAGCCTTACGATCAATTCTTTTCTCCTCATCAGTCCAGTCCTCAATTCGGTTCTTCCCAAAATTATCCAGTGCTTCATCATAGTCGGTATGTGCCAACAACGCCCGCATCTTGACTTGCCATAGGGTAAACCTTGTGTCACGGTCCAGCGGCGGAAGATCATACTTCATAGAAGCCATGAGTCGATAAAAAACTGTGCACAAAGTAGTACAAGTCGAAACGAAAAAGCAATTTGGCTCCCAGGTCTAGATGATCCTGGAATCTGGACCACCCATGCTCATCGAGATTCGCACGTACACTTGTATTCTGTACCATATTTTTCCACTTGGAATAAACTAGCAATTCATGTAATGGGTCACGACGTTAGCAATAGCATCAATAAAATAGGTGGGGCCCGCGCGTGGTACAGATAGGTCCAACAAACCTGTACCATGGTGACATAACGGCTGTCCACCGACACAGGCCATACCCAACCCCACACATCCGCACTTCCATCGCTCACCTTCCCCCACACGACTCTCAAAATATCCGCGTCAAGACTCGGTACTGTGGCCACTCCGGCAATGGCGTCTTCGTATTCATACACCCAACGCATGGCGGAGGAGATCCTGCCGCTCATCCCATGTCCGCACTTCAGGGATGAGGTGGTGACGCTCGTGTGCGGCCCCATGGGAACGAGGCCGGGGAAATGATACTACAAGTGCATCTGGAAGGATGTAAATTGGCATACTTTTGTCAGAATTCCCGTTTTTATCCACTGATTTTCTAGTGATCCGCTTCATTCTCTCCCCAATTTAGTCCGACAAGTGCAAGTTCTACGAGTGGCAAGAGGGCTACGCAAGGTGGCTTGCTGCAGATCTAGGGCCGTGTTCAGTCCAATCGCAGCCGTGGGCGGTTGCTCAACTAGATCCACCGCCGACAACTCAAGCAGAGGAGTAGATCGCGGCAATATTAGGGATTGTCAAAAATCTCCTGAGGGTGAATCTTCTCGTTGCACGGGCTAATTTCATGGCAACGGCTCTGCTGCTAGCCGTGTACATCATCATTTGTGCGTTCACGGTCATCGGGTGCGCTCGCAGCGATTAGTTGTAACAAGTAGAAGTCTGTTTAATGCTTTAGTGTCATGTCCGTTCCATCCTTTTTTACTCCCTCCGTCCCAAAATATAAGAACTTTTTCAAACTATGTTAGCTTGAAAAATGTTCATATATTATGGGACGGAGGGAGTAATTTTCTGTCATCCTGGCTTTTGTAATGGCGCACCCAACCGGACGTCCATGCATGTAATTAATCATATGGGAAATTAAGTTAATCGAGATGTTTCGTGAAATTCCTGACATGTGCGACCCCCCTTTGCGGCTTTTTCATTTTGCGGATTTTTTTTCGTTCATCACTGTTTCTCGTAGTTTAACGCTAAATGGCTCAGGCCACCCCCCACCACACATGCACCCCTCGTGTATCTCCCAACCACATGTCCATATCCATACCCTACCCCGTGTGGCAATTCTCTTGCCACGGGGCGCTCGCCGGACCGCTGCAGTGCCACACCAGGCGGTCGATGGCTGCGACGGCAACCACCGCCGCTGATTCACATCAGGCCGTTGCCGGCTGCGATGCCAACCACCACCGTGCCATGCCCTACTGCATCGGAGGCGTCCTCAGCACCAGATCCCCATGGTCCACCGCGCCACCTCCCCACCTCAATCCCCCAGCTGCTCATAGTATTTCAGCACACCAACATTTATTTTCCGGTTCATATAGTGGAATAGACGATAACCTGTAGTTGTTTGGTTTATCATTGTTTCCCCCGGTGCCAGATGCCAGTTTCAGTTAGCGAGGACGATTTGTCTGAACGCCACTGCGGCCACCATGCGCCAGTTCAAGTTGAATCGCCATCTAGCACGCACGCGGCTCCTAGCGGCCGATCTGATGGAGTCCCTGCTAGTTGCACGTCCAGATGCTCAGCCAGGCACGTCCTACTGTGGCGTTCTGGGAATGGGGGTCCCCAGACTTGCCTGCCTACGGCCTGCGGAGTGGCTCAAGCAGGGGCCCAGCGTGGCCCATCTTCATCATCTCAAGCTCAAAGACCCTCATGAGGGGCCAAGCCTCGCGGGGCGGACGACAGGAAGCTTCCTCAGAGGCAGCCTCATCAGGCAGGTTCACGAGGAGGCGGAGAGATCAAGGCAGGGCTACCTCGCGAGGAACCCGTGACGCAAGCCATGACGATCGAGACCAGGCGGCGCTGGCCAGCCTTGTTTCCCCTTTGGTGCAAAGGGGGCAAGCACATGCCAAGGCATCAGGCAAAGGTTACCATTCCGGTGCAACAAGACCAAGACCAGCCGGACGGTAGGACGGAGGCCACCGTGGAGCCCAAGACGGCGTCATCGCCAGTGCTTTTGGCAGCCGAAGACCACCTTTGGTCAGGATAACTTGTACTAGATGTTCCCCTTCGAAATGGCCAATTGTTGGCGCCCTTCCCGCTCATTATTTGCAGAGAGGCCCATGGCCTCTATAAATAGAGCTAGCCACCACAGAGGAGAACATCGAGAGATCATCTAAACATCTAGACACCCCAAGAACATCGAGAGATCTAGTAGAACACTAGCAGAGAGAGAGAGAGGCGATGATCTCACCCTAGCAGTTCATCGCACCAACTCAAGAACACCTCTCGCGAGGTTGTTCTTCCCTTGTACTGTCCATCATCAGCCCCAGAGGCAGTCCACCACACCACACACTGGAGTAGGGTATTACACCACAACGGGGGCCCGAACCAGTATAAACATCGTGCCTCTTGTGTTGTTCATCATTTTCATCTTAGTTCGCACGAGAGGATCAGACGTAGATCGGTAGGGGAGAGATCTCCGCGCGCACCCCAGTGTTCGAACATCAAGGGTCTGCCGGAACCCGAAACCCGACATTTGACGCGCTAGGTAGGGGTGCGCCGGAATCTTCCTTCCGCTGTTCACGTGTGATCTTCCATCGTGTCCATGGCTGACGATCGTCGGGCTCACGCCGAGCGCCGGGCTGCTCACGCCGCTCGCGTCGCCCAGACGGCACCCATCGGCGGCCCCCTCGTCGTTCCCCGTCACCCACCGCCAACGCCGCCATAGGCCCAGCGGGGAATGAGCAGCAGGCCTCGTCCTAGCACCCCTCGGTGCGGTGGGATGGCCGCACCGCCACCACGTCGCTGACTCCAGCTGGCTCGTCGTCCCACGCCCGTCGCGCACCCATGGATGCGCACACCTCACTGCTCTTGGCGCGGGAGCTCCTGCACTATCGCCCCGTCGACGACCTCTACGAGGACTGGCTTGCCCGCATCACCGAGCTCGTCAGTGCCGCAGGGAGCTCCCCCTTGCAGTCCCTCTCGCTACCTCGCCCTCCATCCCGTGTAGGGGGCAAGGATCAGGAGGCGCCTCCGCCGTCTCGTCCCCAAGAAGGTGCCTTGGCTCCAAGGCGCGCAGCCCCAGGGCGAGACCCTCCACGTCCGGTGCTAGCACAGCAAGAAAGGAGCTGACAGGAGATCCCACGTCCCCGAGAAGGTGCTCGCGCGCTCCCAGCGCCGACGCGCCAAGATCGCGCCCCAGCGCCTCAATGACAAAACCCCGTGCTGCTCCAAGTGGCAGCGCGTGGTGACCCGCAAGAACGAGTCCAGCACCAGCAAGGGGCACCGGTGGCCAGGGCGGGCTGCCTCGCCTTGACCCCCGAGCTGCGTGGCGTCACATGGCCAGGCAAGTTCAAGCCTGACCTGCCTCCCCGCTACGATGGCACAGCAGACCCCATGGAGTTCCTGCAGCTCTACGAGCTGGGCATCGTAGCCGCCAACGGAGACAAGAAGGTCATGGCGAATTGGTTCCCCATGGCGCTCAAGGACGGCGCCCGCACCTGGCTCCTGAACCAGGCGCCCGGCACGATCTCCTCCTGGAGCGAGATGCGCACCCGCTTCATCGCCAACTTCCAGGGCACTCACGACTGGCCCCCGGCTGTGAGCGACTTGCACCGCATCAAGCAACAGCCAGGAGAAACCCTGCGGAAGTACATCCAGCGCTTCAACTACGCTCACCTCAAGATCCCCAAGGTGACTAAAGAAGCCATCATCTCAACCTTCTCCGATGGCGTGCGCGACGTCAAGATGAAGGAAGAGCTAGCAATCCATGAAGACATGTGCACATCCCTAGAGCTATTCAACTTGGCGACCAAGTGCGCCAGGGCTGAGGAAGGGTGTCTCTCCCTTCTAGAGCTCCCGGCAGCCGACCCGGAAGAAAAGAAGCTCAAGGCCAAGGATGTGAAGCGCAAGGGGGCTGCCGTGCTAGCAGCAGAACCGGACACCAAGCAAGGCAGGGATTAGCCTGAGTCATCTAAGGGCGGACGGTACTGCATGTACCACGACCTCCACACCCACAACACCAATGAATGTCAAGAGCTCAGAGCTGTACGAGATGGGTGAATCAGCCGACGCCCAGAGCACCACGATAGGGGCCATGGCCGAGGAGGAGGAAGAGGCGGTGGATGATGGGAAGACCGTGGCCTTCGACAGGGATGGCGTGACCGCCCTCGCGAGGACCACTGGCAGGACCAGCCTCACGAGGGAGGCTGGAGGGACCAGCCTCGTGAGGACCGTCCCCACGGCAACGCAAGCCTCCCTCCTCTGCCGCCTATACCAAGAAGGAGCGAAGACCAACACCAAGACGATGGGGCTGGGGGCTTCCAAGAGCCGCGTGCAATTGCTTGCATCCTGGGCGGCGCCTAGGCCCCAGCCTCACAGCGCATCTTCAAGCAGTTTGCTCGTGAGGTGAATGCAGTCCTTCACAAGCTTGAGGCCACGCGCCCTCTCAGGTGGTCTTCGTGCGCGATCACACTCAGTTCCGCAGACCATCTCAAGTGTGCGGCAACGGCCGGAGTCCTCCCGATGCTTTGCTCCCCAGTCATCAGCAACGTGCAGATCACCAGGACCCTCATCGATGGCGGAGCAGGACTCAACATCTTGTCCGTCTAGACGTTCGACAATCTCCAAGTGCCATACGACCAGCTTCAGCCGACCAAGCCTTTCTCAGGAGTCACCGATGGTTCCACTATTCCAATTGGGCAGGTTCACCTTCCGGTCACCTTCGGGCAACGCAACAACTACCGCACCGAGCTCATGGACTTCGACGTCACTCACATCCGCCTGCCGTACAACACCATCCTCGGGTACCCAGCCCTAGCCAAGTTTATGGTAGTGACTCACCATGGTTACAATGTCCTCAAGATGCCAGGAAGCAGTGGAGTCATCACCGTACCCTGTGAAGAAAGGGACGTAGTGTGCTCGCTCGAGCATGCGTTCCAAGCCGCAGCAATCGAAGACCCAGATCGCAGGAGCGGGAGGCCTCCCGAGGCGACCCTCAAGAAGAAGACCTCACCTGGCCAGAGCCACAAGGAAGCAGGCACCTCCGGAGGTATTGCGTCAGGATTCGCGCCTGATCAGGGAGCGCCGCCCTCTCGCGCATAGGAAGGCGCACCAGGCGCCCTCCTCAGGCAGGGCTCGGGGGCTCTCTCTTGGAGAGCCACCAACCTTGCCAAGGTCGCGGGGGAGGCGCTCGGGCACCACTTGGAGGGGTGCTTCCAGGCACGCTTCCCTCAGAAAGGTACAAGTCAAAGGATACAAAACCCTCAAGAGTTCATCGCAAGGAATACCCAAGAGCTACAAGAGTCCAGATCATGCGCGGCAGCCGCCGCTTGCCTGGCGTGGCCCCACATCCAGGCGAGGATGGAGGACTGCGCATATGCGTCGACGTACCAGGGCTCAACTGAGCTGCGTCCCAGGAGCGTCTATAGCCTTCGGCCGTAAGGCGCTGCGTGGGACCACCCCACGGCTACGTTCGCATGCCCTTCGGCCTGCCGAGCGCGGTCGCCGCACATCAGCGCCTGTTGAGGAGCATTCTGGAGGCTCAGGAGGTCAGACATCGCGCGGTCCTGGCAGAGGTGGCGACGGTCCCCAAAGACCTGCATGTGCCACCAGAGTCTCCCGTGGCCCCTGGGCCTGGGGGCTCACGAGGGCCGACATCTTCACCACGCATCGCTCACTTCCTCAGCATCACTTCATCTTCAATAGCACCAGGTGACATCATTCAGAGTTCTACTTTTAGCTGGAGCGCCCACAGGGCTGCACCATTCCCAGGCCGCGTGGGTCCGTCCCCGCGGCATGTATCCATTTTTTATGCTCTTTATTTACCTTGTTGGGGGCGCCCCTCGGGCTGCATCATCCCCACGCCGCTCGGGCCCGACCCAGCGGCGGTTGCTTTTACCTGCGCTTGCTTGAAATTGGATTTCCTCCTATGTGCTTAACATACCTGACCTAATCACCTTCTCGATCGATGCCTATTTGAAGAGCCGCTCGCTCTGGCACGGCGCAAGCGCACGGGTCCGTCCCTGCAGCGTTGATAAACCTGAGTGGTCGAGCTCTGGCCGCGGCAACCCCGCACGGCGCCACCTCACGAGGCCCTCAGTGCCCTGACTGCTCCCTCGGAGTGACCATAGGTTGGCCGGTGACTGTAACGACAGGCCTTGTTTCTCCTCATGATTGGTGTGCAGGACCTACTCCAGGAGCAACATTGGGGGCATCGTGAGCTCTCTCTCCCTCTCTTCGGCATGGACCACTTGCACGTTAAAAGGGGGGTACCTGAGCATCGCGACTCATGGGATCCTACTGGCTCTCCAGCCCTCACCCCCTGGCCTTGACCCACGGCATCGCGACCTGTCATACCAGCGGCGGCTGAGCTTGCTCGAGGGCCGGGACCTGAGGACGTAGAGCCTTAAGGAAAGTGCGAGGGAGTGGGAGGAAGCTCGCGAGGGCCTAACCCAGCAGTGCCTCGACCACCACCTCTCAGACCAGGCGCCTCTCCAAGGAACTATGTCAGACACACAAGATAAGTCGCGCTGTCACAAAAGCTAGACCGACGCAACGCTAAATCCCCGCCCAGTGCAACTCTGTCACGGCGACGCTACCTTCCTTTCTCGCCCAGCAAGGATTGCTTGAGCGCTAAAGGGGACCTCCCAAGCATCGCGACTCGGGGGCTCTTACCGGACCTCAGGCCGCTCACCTCCTGGCCTTGACCACGGCATCGCGACCTGGCATACCAGCGACGGCTGAAGCTTGCCTGGGGACTGGGACCTGTCAGCGTAGAGTGCCAAGTCCTCGTGAGGATAGAAAGGGGGAGCTTAGCCGGAACAGAACGGACACCTCACGCCAATTCATATTAAGGATATAGTAATTACAAAAGCACGGCAGACACCTTACATACCCCCGCGGGGTGTTGCTTTAATTCCTTGCAAGGAACAAAAGGTGCTAACCCTAAGGAACGCTACTCGCTAGCACCTCCCCAGGCGACGCCATCATCAACAGTGGGCTGCCCAGCGTCGGCGCCAACCCCACCCAGATCAGTGGCGTCGGCAGCCCGAGGCAGCTGCCTCACTCCGAGTGTGGCGCGAGCTCGGAGGCTCGTAGCTGTCGTCGCTCGTCTCCGGGGTCACGAGGAGTTCGGGGGAGCCGCTGAAGCCCGCAGTCCCTCCGCTGCTGCCTGAGGAGCTGCAGGAGGACCAACAGGCGGGGCTGGTCCTCGCCGGTTCATCACCACTGCCGCTTCCCTTAGGGCAGCATTCCAGCCGGCGTCCTTCTGCATCAAAGACCTTGAAGAACATCAAGGAGGCCCCGTCGTATTCAAGATGGATCACCAAGGCGCCGTCCGCGCGACAGACCCGGGCAAACTCACCCCACCCTGGGTCATGAAGACCTTGCCCGGAGCAACAACCACGACCTCCGCTCCGGTTGCAGGGGTGCCACAGTCGGCGTGCTGCAGCCAGAGCTCCAGGGCCCCGCTCGGCGGCATCTCGAAGGCGAAGGAGGAAGGAAGGCGGTTCCATGAAGTTGGAGGCATGGTGGCGTGAAGCACAAGCTCGCGAGAGGAGCGCTCCGCGTGGACTCCAGGGGGTACGACACGCACCACTGTGACTCGCCGGCGTCGGCGGCGATGCTGTCGGTGTTGCTCGACCCCCCCCCCCCTGGGGCCTACTACGCGGGCGTGCAAGGGCAGCAAAAACCCAGGCGGCGGCCGCTCGTACCACGGCCTCGACACCACCTGCCAGGCGCCTTTGTCCCGGTGGCAAGGGATTGGCCGCTTCTTCGGCGGGAGGGGCTCAGGACCCTCTCTAGGGGCCTTTCCCTTCTCCTCAGCTGAAAACCGGCGGATCGGTGCCATTGGCGCAAGAGGAAGCAAGGATAAGGAAGAAGAAGAGGAGGAGTGACGGAAAGGGGTGAACCGGCAAAGCTCACACGGCCCTGTACTTATAGCCGGGGAAGGCCAACCGCCGAGCACCATGACCTCAGGTAATCATGACCCATATCTTTGCATGCAGGGACTTGTCAAGTCATGCAGTTGCTGAGGTGTCGTGGGAAGTGCAGACGCCCACGCCCACGCCCAATCAATCGCCACACGGCGCCCAAGGCCGCAGGCTGTTAGGGCCCGCGGTGCTTCGCGCTTGCCCCTTCGCTTCTCTGCCAAGCCAAGCCCGCGCGCGCCTTGGCCCCGGGGGCTACTGTCGGCGTTCTGGGAACGGGGATCCCCAGACTTGCCTGCCTGCGGCCTGCGGCGTGGCTCAAGCGGGGGCCCAACACGGCCCATCTTCATCAGCTCAAGCTCAAAGACCCTCGCGAGGGGCCAAGCCTCGCGGGGCGGACGACGGGAAGCTTCCTCAGAGGCAGCCTCATTAGGCAGGCTCGCGAGGACGCGGAGAGATCAAGGCAGGGGTACCTCGCGAGGAACCCGTGATGCAAGCCATGACGATCGAGACCAGGCGGGCGCCGGCCAGCGCAGTGTCCTTGTTTCCCCTTTGGTGCAAAGGGGGCAAGCACAGGCCAAGGCATCAGGCAAAGGTTACCATTCCGGTGCAACAAGACCAAGACCAACCATACGGCGGGAGGTCACCGTGGAGCCCAAGACGGCGTTATCGCCAGTGCTTTTGGCAGCCGAAGACCACCTTTGGTCAGGGTAACTTGTACTAGATGTTCCCCTTCGAAATGGCCAATTGTTGGCGCCCTTCCCGCTCATTATTTGGGGAGAGGCCCAGGGCCTCTATAAATAGAGCTAGCCACCATAGAGGAGAACATCGAGAGATCATCTAGACATCTAGACAACCCAAGAACATCGAGAGATCTGGTAGAACCCTAGCCGAGAGAGAGAGGCGCTGAACTCACCCTAGTAGTTCATCGCACCAACTCTAGAACACCTCTCGCGAGGCTGTTCTTCCCTTGTACTGTCCATCATCAGCCCCAGAGGCAATCCACCACACCACACACTGGAGTAGGGTATTACACCACAACGGTGGCCCGAACCAGTATAAACATCGTGTCTCTTGTGTTGTTCATCATTTTCATCTTAGTTCGCACAAGAGGATCCGACGTAGATCAGTAGGGGAGAGATCTCCGCGCGCACCCCAGTGTTCGAACCTCAGGGGTCTGCCGGAACCCAAAACCCGACACCTACCAGTCACTGATGCATTTACAGATTACAAACGGTGGTTAGTCAAAGAAATTGGGTTCGGTGGCATGCTAGATATACCAGCCATTCAAAAGATAAACTTTAAGCTAAGTGCATGGCTCATGAGCAAAGTTGACCCGATCATGCGTGCAATAGTTGTTACCGGAAAAAAGGTGTTGTCGTTTAGCCCTGCTGATGTCTCAAAGGTTTTTGGAATTCCCTGTGGTAATAGAGATGTCCGATGCCCGGATGGTAACATCAACGAAGAGTCAATTTCGTTCATAAAGATGACACTTGGTATGGACCTGTCTGCAACACACATCCTGCGACCGTCCGAAGATTTTCTTAAAAGGAACATAACCGAGGAATCAAGCAAGCTGGAGAAAGACTTCTTTCAGATTGCATTCGTCATTTCTATGATGGGTCATGTGCTAGCTCCTTCATCCAAACACGACTACAATAGCATCGACTTCTAGGGTGCGCTTGCTAGCACCGAAGAGATATTCCAGTTCAACTGGTGCAAGTACGTGTTGTAGTGTTTGCTTGATGTTGTCGCAAAACTGAAGATTGATATGGAGAATGGTGTGTCGAAAGAAAACCATACCGGTGTTGGGGGTTGGGTGCGACATCAGGCAAAGGTTATCATGGTGGGAGTGAGTAGAACGTCGCTGGTGCCTGGAAGCGGGATAAGGCGTAGACACGAACACCGGTGTACTTTACCCAGATTCAGGGCTCTCCTAGGAGATAACACCCCTAGTCCTGCTCTGCGGGGTCTCCGCATGATCACTAAGGCACTAGTGAGTACAATGGTGCTCCTCGAGATGTATGCTAGAGGTAGAAGAAGGCAAGGCTTGCTCTCCTCTCCCCCTAGGTGTGAGTCTAATTCTAACAGGTTCCAACCCGTTGCATGGGTGCCGTGGGGGGTTTCTATTGGCCTACCCCCAGGGGTACAATGGTAATCTGGCCGGGTGTGGGACCCGGCTGTCGGTCTCTTTGGTCGTCGGCTTCTCCGCCGACTGCTGGGGCCCGCCGTCTGGTGGGCCCTGCCGACTGGTCTGGTATGGAGCCGACAGGCCGCCTCCGCCGCTCACGGGTCTACCGGCTCTGGATTACTGTTGTCGTGATGCTAATGACACTTGCTTGGTCAGGGGTACGTGGCTACAGTCCCGCCACCTGGTGGGAGATCACTGTAGCCACCCCGTGTCTTATCTGGTTAATGGTGTGTGGGGCCTTGAGGAAGGAACGTGCCGACTGCTGGGAGCCGGCCTCCCCCAGGTCCGACTGGTGAGGCACCCGCCGTCTTCCGGGCTCTCGCTGACCGGCAGGGCCCATCGTCCTCGGGCCGTACCGACAAGCGGTCATGGGAACCAGGCTTCGCCTGTCAGGAATGATGTCAGGGGCGGAGTGGCAACAGTGCTGCGCCAGGCGGAAATCTCCACCTGTATGGAGCACTGTGGCCACGCCCAGCCTTGGGTACTGGGGGATGGGCTACTTTGCAGCCATTCCCCGTCCTGTCTTCTTAATGGGGGTGCAGACTTTGAGGGCACCATGGGCCGACTGCTGGGAGCCGGCCTCTCCGGAGGCCGCCTACCAGGAGTCGGCCCGTCTTGGAGCCGCCTTCATGAGCATGGCCGTCTTCTGGTAGTCGGCCGTTTAGCCAGCCGGCCACCAGAAGGCGGCGCTTCATCTTGACGTCTTGAGGGGCGCAGCCGGCCTGATGTCATGACAGCTTCTGGGACTCGGGTTAGGCTACCCGAGGCCCATTACTCTGACAGTAGTCCCCGAAGCTGGTGAGGTGCCGCGGCCGATGAGCCAAGGAGCCTCAACAGTTTCCTCCTCCGGGTGCCCTGAAGGAAGCCTCGTCCGACTCCCGGGAAGCCGGTTGGCAGGAGTCGGATACGTCTAGTCGGATCTTCCTGGAATTTCGAATGCATCGACGGGAACCAGGTGGCGTGCTAGCTAAGCTTCTTGGCTCGCCATCTGTCGTGGGCATGTCACGTGGTGCCAGCCAGCCCGGCCAGCCTGCGAGCCCATGTGTGTGATGGGACGCGTCTGTAGGTGGGGCCCGCCACCATCGGGTCTCGGAGTGCGAGCGGATCTGCTGCGGCCGAGGCGGGCGGTTGTGTTTCCCCGCAGAGTTACTGCGCAGTAACCCGCGTGAAAAAGGCGAGGGCGTGGGGTCGTGGGCATAGTAAATCCCACGATCCCTCGCCCGCCCCCTCGGCTTCATAGCCCGCAGGCTATAAGTAGGGGACGGAGAGGGAGCGGCGGAGCATGCGCGCCCCCCTCCACCCCGTCCTTGCCTTCTTCTTCTTCTTCCTCTCGCCTCAGTGCCCCCGAACCACGCCGGAGCGTTGTCGTAGTTTGTCTTTGCCGAGCTTGTCCGCCCGAGCCCTCCTTGCTCCGCCCATTCCCAGTTCCGTTGCCGCGTCTTCTCTTCGTCGAGCTTTCCATGGTGTGTGAGCGAGGAGGAGACTGGCATGGGTCCAACGTCAATGAGGATCACATTATTGGGCGCAGGCCTCGTGAAGGCCCGCGTGCCGCCGAAGGGGGAGATCTCGCCGGTTCCGAAAGAGGGCGAGCGGGTCGTCTTCCGCTCGCAATTCATCCACGGCTTCGGCCTGCCGGTGAGTGACTTCCTCCGTTCGTTTCTTGAGTTCTACCACCTCCAGCCCCATCACATCACGCCCAACACCGTGATGCTCCAGGCCGCCTTTGTCACGCTGTGCGAAGGCTACCTCGGGATCCTCCCCACCATCGAGTTGTGGGGAGCCTTCTTCTACACCAAGATGGCATCCGAGAGGTGGCTGCCCAGTGTGGTGCCTTCGTCAGGGTTCGTAGACCATCGCCGACGAACGCCTTCCCCACCATCAAGCTACCACAGTCGGTCAAGATGTGGCAGCAATCTTACTTCTACGTGGAGAACGCGGACCCGGCCGCCGACTTCATCAACCTGCCGGCCTACGTAGCCGGCCCGCCTATCGAGCCCCGGGCCAACTGGGGCTACAAGCCGAAGACTGTATCGGCAGACGGCGCCACCGCCATCCAACGGCTTCAGGAGCTGACCGAGACCGAAGGACTCAAGGCGTCCGACTTGCTAGTCGCCTTCGTTGAGCGTCGGGTTCTCCCGCTCCAGAGTCGGCCGCACCTGATCAGCCGAATGAGTGGGCATCGTGACCCATGCCGGCTGAACAGCAAGGAGATGCCGGCTGCCGAGGTCGCGAACATGGTGAATGAGATCTCCGGCCTCAAGCTGGAGGGGTCTTGGAGCTTCGGCAAGCGGCCATATTCTCGCGCCGACCCACCGCCTGCGGTAAGTTTTCCAACTCTTTCTTTTTGGTACTTGTCTTAGTCTTGACCTTGGTCTTGATCAGTCGGCCTCTCATTATCTAAAACAGATCTATAAGTCGGATGCGACGGCCGCCATCGTAGGGGCGGGCGGCGACTACGAACCGGGTCGGGCGGTGAGCGACATAGACGACCCCGACCTGGGGCGGCCGCCTTGGAGGACACCGCTACAGGCAGCGTCTACGAAGCCGGTGGTTCCAAAGAAGTCGGCATCGAGACCTGGCCTGATGATGAGGAGGAGGAAGAAGAGCCGCGCCCTGCACGGGGCGCTGGCAGGGCGGACGCGGGCCCCTCTGTCGAGTCGACTGCTCGAGGCGGCTCGCGTAAGCGTAAGCAAGGTGCCGCCTTGTTCGGCAGCGCGCCAAAGAAGGCCAAGAATCCAACCGCCACGACCAGGCGGAAAGAAGCCGCAGCAAAGGCGGCCAAGTACTAGAAGCTCCCAAAGGCACCTCCTATGGTGTCGGCGTGAGTATCTTTCCCTTGTTTCTTTCCTTCTCGTTGATTCTTTCTAAACTTCCCTTGTTTTATTTCTTGAATTTAGGGCTCCGCTCTCTCTTGAGAAGGCGGCCGCCGCCTCCATCGTGGGGTCGGTGGAGACTTCCACCACCACCCGGCGAATCGATCCAGCCGCCGACCTCCGGGAGGCGACAGAGCGACACGTGCGGGAGGCGCGCGAGGAGCGGGAAGCCGCCCGCCTGGAGAAGGCGGAGGCCACCGCTTTGAAGAAGCTGGCGGAGGCCGAAGCTGCCGGCGCGGCAAAGAAGTGGGCCGAGGAAACCTCCCGCCGTCAGCCGGCGCTATTCGTCACCCCCTTGAACTCTACGCCGCCACCACCAGAGTTCGTGGCGCCGACTAGGTGAGCCGGCGACCAGCACCTGGTCATGGAGAGGGACGTCGGCGACGTCGTCATGCCGGACGTAATCGTGCCCCCGCCACCACCCTCTGAGGAGGCGCGGGACAAACGGTTGGCTGACCCGCCGGCGCCACCAGTCGGAGCCGAGCTGGTGACGGGCCCAACACCAGAGGTCCACACACCCTCGCGCCTCAGATTTGCAAAAGCAGTGTGATGCCCCGAGATTGTTGCGCAAGGTGTCTTCCAGTTATTTCGTTGTTGTTGCCTTGTCATTTGCTTGCGTGTCGCATCTTGTCATGTCATCATGTGCATTGCATCATCATATTTTCAAAACTTGCATCCGTCCGGGTTCTCCCTGTTCCTTCTGCTGTCCGTTCTAAGCCCAGACACACCTGCACGCGCCCGCGGCACCTCCGAAATATTATTTTATAAGTGGCCAGAAAATGTTCTCAAAATGGGTTGAAAGTTGGCGTGTGGTCTTGTTATGTTGTAGGTAGGTCGCCTGCCAAGTTTCATCGCATTCAGAGCTCGTTTGATAGCCGAACTGTTAAACTTATAGCGACAATATAGCCAGTCTAACGTCGGGCGCTTTCGGTCTCCGGAAACAGACGCCGGGCCTCTCTCTCTCTGCTCTCCTCTCAGCCCGAGGCCTTCTGCACAGCCCACACGCTCCAACCTACCCCTCCTCGCGTCTGGAGCCGTCAGATCGTGATCGGAGGCTCTGGAAACCCCTGCTAACCGCCAAACCCTAGCAAATTTGCTATATATGGACACCCATAGTACATTTTGGGCAACCTAGACCCCTTCCCCTACCTCTTGTTGGGGAACGTAGTAATTTCAAAAAATTTCCTGCGCACACGCAAGATCATGGTGATGCATAGCAACGAGAGGGGAGAGTGTGATCTACATACCCTTGTAGATCGACAACGGAACCGTTTGGTTGATGTAGTCGTACGTCTCCACGGCCCAACCGATCAAGCACCGAACCTACGGCACCTCCGAGTTCTAGCACACGTTCAGCTCGATAACGATCCCCAGACTCCGATCTAGCAAAATGTCGGGGAAGAGTTCCGTCAGCACGACGGCGTGGTGACGATCTTGATGTACTACTGTCGCAGGGCTTCGCCTAAGCACCGCTACAATATTATCGAGGACTATGGTGGCAGGGGGCGCCGCACACGGCTAAGAATATGATCACGTGGATCAACTTGTGTTCCTCTGGGGTGCCCCTGCCTCCATATATAAAGGCTCAAGGGGGGGTGCGGCCGGCCTAGGAGAGGCGCGTGCCAAGAGGAGTCCTACTCCCTCCGGGAGTAGGATTCCCCCCCCCCCCCCCAATCCTAGTTGGAATAGGATTCGCGGAGGGGGGAAAAGAGGAAGGGGGGCCGGCCCCCTCTCCTTGTCCTATTCGGACCAAGGGAGAGGAGGGGCGCGCGGCCCATCTCTAGCTAGCTCTTCTCTTTTCCACTAAGGCCCACTAAGGCCCATATATCTCCCGGGGGGTTCCGGTAACCTCCCGGTACTCCGGTAAAATCTCGATTTCACCCGGAACACTTCTGATATCCAAACATAGGCTTCCAATATATCAATCTTTATGTCTCGGCCATTTTGAGACTCCTCGTCATGTTCGTGATCACATCCGGGACTCCGAACAACCTTCGGTACATCAAAACGTATAAACTCATAATATAACTGTCATCGAAACCTTAAGCGTGCGGACCCTACGGGTTCGAGAACAATGTAGACATGACCGAGACACGTCTCCGGTCAATAACCAATAGCGGGACCTGGATGCCCATATTGGCTCCTACATATTCTACGAAGATCTTTATCGGTCAGACCGCATAACAACATACGTCGTTCCCTTTGTCATCGGTATGTTACTTGCCCGAGATTCGATCGTCGGTATCCAATACCTAGTTCAATCTCGTTACCGGCAAGTCTCTTTACACGTTCCGTAATACATCATCCCGCAACTAACTCATTAGTTGCAATGCTTGCAAGGCTTAAGTGATGTGCATTACCGAGAGGGCCCAGAGATACCTCTCCGACGATCGGAGTGACAAATCCTAATCTCGAAATACGTCAACCCAACATGTACCTTTGGAGACACCTGTAGAGCACCTTTATAATCACCCAGTTACGTTGTGACGTTTGGTAGCACACAAAGTGTTCCTCTGGCACACGGGAGTTACATAATCTCATAGTCATAGGAACATGTATAAGTCATGAAGGAAGCAATAGCAACATACTAAACAATCGGGTGCTAAGCTAATCGAATGGGTCATGTCAATCAGATCATTCAACTAATGATGTGATCCCGTTAATCAAATGACAACTCTTTGTCCATGGTTAGAAAACATAACCATCTTTGATTAACGAGCTAGTCAAGTAGAGGCATACTAGTGACACTCTGTTTGTCTATGTATTCACACATGTATTATGTTTCCGGTTAATACAATTCTAGCATGAATAATAAACCTTTATCATGATATAAGGAAATAAATAATAACTTTATTATTGCCTCTAGGGCATATTTCCTTCAGTCTCCCACTTGCACTTGAGTCAATAATCTAGATTACACAGTAATGATTCTAACACCCATGGAGCTTTGTTGCTGATCATGTTTTGCTCATGGAAGAGGCTTAGTCAATGGGTCTACTACATTCAGCTCCGTATGTATCTTGCAAATTTCTATGTCTCCCACCTGGACTAGATCCCGGATGGAATTGAAGCGTCTCTTGATGTGTTTGGTTCTCTTGTGAAATCTGGATTCCTTTGCCAAGGAAATTGCACCAGTATTGTCACAAAAGATCTTCATTGGACCCGATGCACTAGGTATGACACCTAGATCGGATATGAACTCCTTCATCCAGACTCCTTCGTTTGCTGCTTCCGAAGCAGCTATGTACTCCGCTTCACATGTAGATCCCGCCACGACGCTTTGTTTAGAACTGCACCAACTGACAGCTCCACCGTTTAATGTAAACACATATCCGGTTTGCGATTTAGAATCATCCGTATCAGTGTCAAAGCTTGCATCAATGTAATTGTTTACGATGAGCTCTTTGTCACCTCCATATACGAGAAACATATCCTTAGTCCTTTTCAGGTATTTCAGGATGTTCTTGACCGCTGTCCAGTGATCCACTCCTGGATTACTTTGGTACCTCCCTGCTAGACTTATAGCAAGGCACACATCAGGTCTGGTACATAGCATTGCATACATGATAGAGCCTATGGCTGAAGCATAGGGAACATCTTTCATTTTCTCTCTATCTTCTGCAGTGGTCGGGCATTGAGTCTGACTCAACTTCACACCTTGTAACACAGGCAAGAACCCTTTCTTTGCTTGATCCATTTTGAACTTCTTCAAAATCTTATCAAGGTATGTGCTTTGTGAAAGTCCAATTAAGCGTCTTGATCTATCTCTATAGATCTTTATTCCTAATATGTAAGCAGCTTCACCGAGGTCTTTCATTGAAAAACTCTTATTCAGGTATCCCTTTATGCTATCCAGAAATTCTATATCATTTCCAATCAGTAATATGTCATCCACATATAATATCAGAAATGCTACAGAGCTCCCACTCACTTTCTTGTAAATACAGGCTTCTCCGAAAGCCTGTATAAAACCAAATGCTTTGATCACACTATCAAAGCGTTTATTCCAACTCCGAGAGGCTTGCACCGGTCCATAAATGGATCGCAGGAGCTTGCACACTTTGTTAGCTCCCTTTGGATCGACAAAACCTTCCGGTTGCATCATATACAACTCTTCTTCCAGAAAGCCATTCAGGAATGCAGTTTTGACATCCATCTGCCAAATTTCATAATCATAAAATGCGGCAATTGCTAACATGATTCGGACAAACTTAAGCATCGCTACGGGTGAGAAGGTCTCATCGTAGTGAACCCCTTGAACTTGTCAAAAACCTTTTGCAACAAGTCGAGCTTTGTAGACAGTAATATTACCGTCAGCGTCAGTCTTCTTCTTGAAGATCCATTTATTCTCAATTGCTTGCCGATCATCGGGCAAGTCAACCAAAGTCCATACTTTGTTCTCATACATGGATCCCATCTCGGATTTCATGGCTTCAAGACATTTTGCGGAATCTGGGCTCACCATCGCTTTTTCATAGTTTGTAGGTTCATCATGATCTAGTAGCATGATTTCCAGAATAGGATTACCGTACCACTCTGGTGCGGATCTTACTCTGGTTGATCTACGCAGTTCAGTAGTATCTTGTTCTGAAGTTTCATGATCATTATCATTAGCTTCCTCACTAATTGGTGTAGGTGTCGCAGAAACAGTTTTCTGTGATGTACTACTTTCCAATAAGGGAGCAGGTACAGTTACCTTGTCAAGTTCTACTTTCCTCCCACTCACTTCTTTCGAGAGAAACTCCTTCTCTAGAAAGGATCCATTCTTAGCAACGAATGTCTTGCCTTCGGATCTGTGATAGAAAGTGTACCCAACTGTCTCCTTTGGGTATCCTATGAAGACACATTTCTCCGATTTGGGTTCGAGCTTATCAGGTGAAGCTTTTTCACATAAGCATCGCAGCCCCAAACTTTAAGAAATGACAACTTTGGTTTCTTGCCAAACCATAGTTCATAAGGCGTCCTCTCAACGGATTTTGATGGTGCCCTATTTAACGTGAATGCGGCCGTCTCTAAAGCATAACCCCAAAACGATAGCGGTAAATCAGTAAGAGACATCATAGATCGCACCATATCTAGTAAAGTACGATTACGACATTCGTACACACCATTACGCTGAGGTGTTCCGGGTGGCGTGAGTTGCGAAACTATTCCGCATTGCTTCAAATGTACACCAAACTCGTAACTCAAATATTCTCCTCCACGATCAGATCGTAGAAACTTTATTTTCCTGTCATGATGATTTTCAACTTCACTCTGAAATTCTTTGAACTTTTCAAATGTTTCAGACTTATGTTTCATTAAGTAGATATACCCATATCTGCTTAAGTCATCTGTGAAGGGGAGGAAATAATGATATCCGCCACGAGCCTCAATATTCATCGGACCACATACATCTGTATGTATGATTTCCAACAAATCTGTTGCTCTCTCCATAGTGCCGGAGAACAGTGTTTTAGTCATCTTGCCCATGAGGCACGGTTCGCAAGTACCAAGTGATTCATAATCAAGTGGTTCCAAAAGCCCATCAGTATGGAGTTTCTTCATGGGCTTTATACCGATATGACCTAAACGGCAGTGCCACAAATAAGTTGCACTATCATTATCAACTCTGCATCTTTTGGTTTCAACATTATGAATATGTGTGTTACTACTATCGAGATTCATCAAAAATAGACCACTCTTCAAAAGTGCATGACCATAAAAGATATTACTCATATAAATAGAACAACCATTATTCTCTGATTTAAATGAATAACCATCTCGCATTAAACAAGATCCAGATATAATGTTCATGCTCAACACTGACACCAAATAACAATTATTTAGGTCTAATACTGATCCCGAAGGTAGATGTAGAGGTAGCGTGCCGACCGCGATCACATCGACTTTGGAACCATTTCCCACGCGCATCGTCACCTCGTCCTTTGCCAGTGTTCGCTTAATCCGTAGTCCCTGTTTCGAGTTGCAAATATTAGCAACAGAACCAGTATCAAATACCCAGGTGCTACTGCGAGCTCTAGTAAGGTACACATCAATAACATGTATATCACATATACCTTTGTTCACCTTGCCATCCTTCTTATCCGCCAAATACTTGGGGCAGTTACGCTTCCAGTGACCAGTCTGCTTGCAGTAGAAGCACTCAGTTTCAGGCTTAGGTCCAGACTTGGGTTTCTTCTCTTGAGCAGCAACTTGCTTACTGTTCTTCTTGAAGTTCCCCTTCTTCTTCCCTTTGCCCTTTTTCTTGAAACTAGTGGTCTTGTTGACCATCAACACTTGATGCTCCTTTTTGATTTCTACCTCCACAGCTTTCAGCTTTGCGAAGAGCTCGGGAATAGTCTTATTCATCCCTTGCATACTATAGTTCATCACGAAGCACTTGTAGCTTGGTGGCAGTGATTGGAGAATTCTGTCAATGACGCAATCATCTGGAAGATTAACTCCCATCTGAATCAAGTGATTATTATACCCAGACATTTTGAGTATATGCTCACTGACAGAACTGTTCTCCTCCATCTTGCAGCTATAGAACTTATTGGAGACTTCATATCTCTCAATCCGGGCATTTGCTTGAAATATTAACTTCAACTCCTGGAACATCTCATATGCTCCATGATGTTCAAAACGTCGTTGAAGTCCCGATTCTAAGCCGTAAAGCATGGCACACTGAACTATCGAGTAGTCATAAGCTTTGCTCTGCCAGACGTTCATAACATCTGGTGTTGCTCCAGCAGCAGGCCTGGCACCCAGTGGTGCTTACAGGACGTAATTCTTCTGTGCAGCAATGAGGATAATCCTCAAGTTATGAACCCAGTCCGTGTAATTGCTACCATCATCTTTCAACTTTGCTTTCTCAAGGAACGCATTAAAATTCAACGGAACAACAGCACGGGCCATCTATCTACAATCAAACATCCATATGCAAGATACTATCAGGTACTAAGTTCATGATAAATTTAAGTTCAATTAATCATATTACTTAAGAACTCCCACTTAGATAGACATCCCTCTAATCCTCTAAGTGATCACGTGATCCAAATCAACTAAACCATAACCGATCATCACGTTAAATGGAGTAGTTTACAATGGTGAACATCACTATGTTGATCATATCTACTATATGACTCATGCTCGATCTTTCGATCTCAGTGTTCCGAGGCCATATCTGCATATGCTAGGCTCGTCAAGTTTAACGTGAGTATTCTGCGTATGCAAAACTATCTTGCACCCGTTGTAGATGGACGTAGAGCTTATCACACCCGATCATCACGTGGTGTCTGGGCACGACGAACTTTGGCAACGGTGCATACTCAGGGAGAACACTTTTATCTTGATAATTTAGTGAGAGATCATCTTATAATGCTACCGTCAATCAAAGCAAGATAAGATGCATAAAAGATAAACATCACATGCAATCAATATAAGTGATATGATATGGCCATCATCATCTTGTGCTTGTGATCTCCATCTCCGAAGCACCGTCATGATCACCATCATCACCGGCTCGACACCTTGATCTCCATCGTAGCATCGCTGTTGTCTCGCCAATCTTATGCTTCCACGACTATCGCTACCGCTTAGTGATAAAGTAAAGCATTACAGCGCGATTGCATTGCATACAATAAAGCGACAACCATATGGCTCCTGCCAGTTGCCGATAACTCGGTTACAAAACATGATCATCTCATACAATAAAATTTAGCATCATGTCTTGACCATATCACATCACAACATGCCCTGCAAAAACAAGTTAGACGTCCTCTACTTTGTTGTTGCAAGTTTTACGTCGCTGCTATGGGCTTAAGCAAGAACCAATCTTACCTACGCATCAAAACCACAACGATAGTTTGTCAAGTTGGTGATGTTTTAACCTTCGCAAGGACCGGGCGTAGCCACACTCGGTTCAACTAAAGTTGGAGAAACTGTCACCCGCAAGCCACCTATGTGCAAAGCACGTCAGGAGAACCGGTCTCGCGTAAGCGTACGCGTAATGTCGGTCCGGCCGCTTCATCCAACAATACCGCCGAACCAAAGTATGACATGCTGGTAAGCAGTATGACTTATATCGCCCACAACTCACTTGTGTTCTACTCGTGCATATAACATAAACACATAAAACCTAGGCTCTGATACCACTGTTGGGGAACGTAGTAATTTCAAAAAAATTCCTACGCACACGCAAGATCATGGTGATGCATAGCAACGAGAGGGAAGAGTGTGATCTACGTACCCTTGTAGATCGACAATGGAAGCGTTTGGTTGACGTAGTCGTACGTCTCCACGGCCCGACCGATCAAGCACCGAAACTACGGCACCTCCGAGTTCTAGCACACGTTCAGCTCAATGACGATCCCCGGACTCCGATCCAGCAAAGTGTTGGGGAAGAGTTCCATCAGCACGATGGCGTGGTGACGATCTTGATGTACTACTGTCGCAGGGCTTCGCCTAAGCACCGCTCCAATATTATCGAGGACTATGGTGGCAGGGGGCGCCGCACACGGCTAAGAATATGATCACGTGGATCAACTTGTGTTCCTCTGGGGTGCCCCTGCCTCCGTATATAAAGGCTCAAGGGGGGTGCGGCCAGCCTAGGAGAGGCGCGTGCCAGGAGGAGTCCTACTCCCTCCGGGAGTAGGATTCCCCCCCCCCCCCAATCCTAGTTGGAATAGGATTCGCGGAGGGGGGAAAAGAGGAAGGGGGGCCGGCCCCCTCTCCTTGTCCTATTCGGACCAAGGGAGGGGAGGAGCGCGCGGCCCATCTCTGGCTGCCTCTTCTCTTTTCCACTAAGGCCCATATATCTCCCGGGGGGTTCCGGTAACCTCCCGATACTCCGGTAAAATACCGATTTCACCTGGAACACTTCCGATATCCAAACATAGGCTTCCAATATATCAATCTTTATGTCTCGACCATTTCGAGACTCCTCGTCATGTCCGTGATCACATCCGGGACTCCAAACAACCTTCGGTACATCAAAACGTATAAACTCATAATATAACTGTCATCGAAACCTTAAGCGTGCGGACCCTACGGGTTCGAGAACAATGTAGACATGACCGAGACACGTCTCCGGTCAATAACCAATAGCGGGACCTAGATGCCCATATTGGCTCCTACATATTCTACGAAGATCTTTATCGGTCAGACCGCATAACAACATACGTTGTTCCATTTGTCATCGGTATGTTACTTGCCCGAGATTCGATCGTCGGTATCCAATACCTAGTTCAATCTCGTTACCGGCAAGTCTCTTTACTCGTTCTGTAATACATCATCCCGCAACTAACTCATTAGTTGTAATGCTTGCAAGGCTTAAGTGATGTGCATTACCGAGAGGGCCCAGAGATACCTCTCCGACGATCGGAGTGACAAATCCTAATCTCGAAATACGTCAACCCAACATGTACCTTTGGAGGCACCTGTAGAGCACCTTTATAATCACCCAGTTACGTTGTGACGTTTGGTAGCACACAAAGTGTTCCTCCGGCACACGGGAGTTACATAATCTCATAGTCATAGGAACATTTATAAGTCATGAAGAAAGCAATAGCAACATACTAAACGATCGGGTGCTAAGCTAATGGAATGGGTCATGTCAATCAGATCATTCAACTAATGATGTGATCCCGTTAATCAAATGACAACTCTTTGTCCATGGTTAGGAAACATAACCATCTTTGATTAACGAGCTAGTCAAGTAGAGGCATGCTAGTGACACTCTGTTTGTCTATGTATTCACACATGTATTATGTTTCCGGTTAATACAATTCTAGCATGAATAATAAACCTTTATCATGATATAAGGAAATAAATAATAACTTTATTATTGGCTCTAGGGCATATTTCCTTCACCTCTAGCCTCCCCCTCCTCAGATTCCATGCCGCACCGCTCCCATCTCGCCACTTGGCACCGTCCAACAGACCAGCCGCCGCCGGCCGGACGCTCCCCACCAACCCGCTCGTGCCACCTCAGCAACCAGCGCCGCCCTCCTCCACTCCGCGTGCGCCACGTGGCCCCTGCCCGCTCCCTACCGCCGCGGCCCGCGGAGCCCACCACAGGCCCACGCCAGGCAAGATCTGGGCCGCGTGCAGCACCCGTTTGCCTTAGCGCTTGTGCAGCGGCGCCCGTCATCGCCCGCAGCTCACCTCGCATCCCCGCGCCGGCCCCGAACTTCCTCGCCCCTCGCCGGAGTTGAGGATCCCACCTCCCTATCTCTGTTTTCCTATGCCTTCTCGTTTCCCTCTCCTTCTCCCTCTCTCTCTCATTGTCTCTCTCTCCCCGCAGGAACCCCGGCATGGCGCCGTTCCTAGCTCGATGAGCTCCACCTCTGCCGGACGGATCCGCCGTCGGGAGGGTGGATCTTGCTGTTCCCGCCGTCCCTGGCCGCCGAGCTTCGCAGCGCCACCGCCCCTGCCTTCCCTCGATCCCCTCTGGATTGAGTTGGACGACAACGACAAACACCGCTGACACGTGGACCATGGCCTGGCCAGCCGGCCCAGCCTCTCCAAGGCCCAAGGCTCAGCCACTCCTCTACTGGACCGCGCCAGCCCAGCGCGCCCCTCCTGGCACCTCTCCACAGTTCTGGGCAAGGCCCATGGTGAGAGCAGATCCGGCCCGACATGTTTTTTCCATAAAATGTTTTTCCTATTTTTTCAGAGACAACAGTTTTGCAGAAAAGCCCTCATACTTCATTCATTTAATAACTCACAATTGGTGCATCGGATTAAAATGTTTTATATATGAAATATGACTAGAATTTCATCTAATTTCATAATATGCCACTTTCATGCATGTTTAAAATGTTTAACTTGCTGGTTGCATTAATTTGCTTAAATGCCATGCTAAAATGATTTAATTCATAACTAAATAACCGTAGCTCCAAACTTAACAAACTTTATATGTAAATGGGGTAGAAAAATGCCTAGTTTAACATGGTGGCTTTACTTTGCATGTTTAACAACTCTAAAATATGGTTTAGGGCAGAACAGTACCAAACCTAATATATGCATATGAGGATTTTTCGGAATTGTTGTTTGTTATTTCCGGCCTCATTTAAACTTGCCCAGATAGGTAGTTTTCATATGCTTCACCTCTTGCCATGCTAACCAACATTTAATATTGTTGAGTACCTAAACGGGAGAGAACTAAATAATTGTTGTGGTGTTTTGTCAATATGCAACTTGTTGCATATTGAGCTCCACTTAATTTGTAGTATTGTTTGTGCACTTGGCCATGTCATGTTTCATTAAACCGGACATGCATCATACTTGGTTGTGCATCATGCCATGTTGATGTGATGGTTGTTTACCTATGTTGTTTGCTTCTTTCCGGTGTTGCTTCTTCGGGTAGTTCCGACAACGTTGCGTTGTGAGGATCCGTTCGACTACGTCTGTTTGCCTTCTTCATGGAATCATTCTTCTTCCTTGCGGGATCTCAGGCAAGATGACCATACCCTCGAAATCACTTCTATCTTTGCTTGCTAGTTGCTCGAGGTTTTGCTATGCTGCCATACCTACCACTTGCTATATCATGCCTCCCATATTGCCATGACAAGCCTCTAACCCACCTTTCCTAGCAAACCGTTGTTTGGCTATGTAACCGCTTTGCTCAGCCCCTTTTATAGCATTGTTAGTTGCAGGTGAAGATGGAGTTTGTTCCTTGTTGGAACATGGATATTTGTTGGGATATCATTATTATATCTTGTTTACTTTAATGGATCTATATACTTGGTAAAGGGTGGAAGGCTCGGCCTTATGCCTGGTGTTTTGTTCCACTCTTGCCGCCCTAGTTTCCGTCATACCGGTGTTATGTTCCTTGATTTTACGGTCCTTACGCAGTTGGGTTATAATGGGAACCCCTTGACAGTTGGCCTTGAATAAAACTCCTCCAGCAAGGCCCAACCTTGGTTTTACCAATTGCCACCTAAGCCTTTTTCCCTTGGGTTCTGCAGACTCAAGGGTCATCTTTATTTTAAACCCCCGGGCCAGTGCTCCTCTGAGTGTTGGTCCAAACTAGAGTCCTTTGCAGCACCCCCTCGGGGAAACTCGAGGTTTGGTTTTAGTTGTACAGAGCGCTCATCCGGTGTGCCCTGAGAACGAGATACGTGCGACTCCTATCGGGATTTGTCGGCACATCGGGTGGCTTTGCTGGTCTTGTTTTACCATTGTCGAAATGTCTTGTAACCGGGATTCCGAGTCTGATCGGGTCGTCCTGGGAGAAGGAATATCCGCCGTTGACTGTGAGAGCTTGTGATGGGCTAAGTTGGGACACCCCTGCAGAGTTTTGAACTTTCGAAAGTCGTGCCCGCGGTTATGGGCAGATGGGAATTTGTTAATATCCGGTTGTAGAAAACCTAACACTTAACTTAATTTAAATGAATCAACCGCGTGTGTAGCCGTGATGGTCTCTTTTCGATGGAGTCCGGGAAGTGAACACGATTTTGGAGTTATGTTTGAACGTAAGTAGTTTCAGGATCACTTCTTGATCACTTCTAGTTCACGATCGTGCTTTGCTTCTCTTCTCGGTCTCATTTGCGTAAGTTAGCCACCATATATGCTAGTGCTTGCTGCAGCTCCACCTCACTACCTTTTCCTACCCATATGCTTAAATAGTCTTGATCGCGAGGGTGTGAGATTGCTGAGTCCCGTGACTCACAGATACTTCCAAAACCAGTTGCTGGTGTCGATGATACCAGGGCAGGTGACACAATTGAGCTCAAGAGGGAGCTCATTGAAGATCGTGTTCGTTGTGTTGTTTCGTTTCCTTTCGATCAATAGTGGAGCCCAGTCGGGGCGATCGGGGATCTTTTGCATTAGGAGTTGTCTTTCTTTATTAGGTTCCGTAGTCGGACCTTGATTGTATCTGGATGATGTAATGCTATATTTTTGTATTGTGTGAAGTGGCGATTGTAAGCTAACTCTTTATCCCTTTCATATTCAGTACATGGGATGTGTAAAGATTACCCCTCTTGCGACATCCCTACTATGCAGTTATGCCTCTAAGTCGTGCTCCGACACGTAGGAGATATAGCCGCATCGTGGGTGTGACAAGTTGGCATCAGAGACTTCCCCGACTTAGGAGCCCCCTTCTTGATCGAATCGCTGGCGTTCTTGAGTCTAGAAAAATGTTTTAAGTCTTATAGGATTATATATATATCGGAGAGTAGGATTCTTTTTACTCCTCAGCCCCTTCGTCGCTCTGTTGAGGCCTCCTGACGTAGAATTTTGACTCTTCTCTTCTCAAATTTCACGAATTTTTTTAGGATCACGCGGGTATCTTGGAATCGTTCCGATGGTTTTGTGACGAGAACATTGTTCTTGGTGCCTCCTGACATTTAGGGGTTGTGGCAGTGTCCCAGGGAGTTGAGCTCCGAGGTGTTGTCTTCACAATTATATCGTTGTAGTTCTAGAATACCTGAGTTCGCCGATATCGAAAATCTCCTTTATGCAGTTGTTGGTGAGAAAACCTCGATGCCACCCAGTACTGGGGCGGGAGTTCCGAAGTATTGCCATAACTCATATAACAGATGCTTTTCAAAGGTTGAGGTAAATGATTTCCGAAGGCTTCTCGGTTATGTGTTGAAGGATGGATACAGCTGGATGTAGGATTTGCTAGTTTTGGGTGAGATATTATGCTTCCCCTGTATCCCCAACACCTGGTTGCATAACCAGAAAGTTTCGGGAGTTTATACGTGGGAATTCATGTAGCTCCTAGAATATCTTTCCAACATACACATGATACGATATGGGATCTATCATATGTTTGTTTCCGGTTTACTTTGCAAGCCAATCCTTTGTTTTTGTTTTTGATTGTGGTATTCGAGTTGCTTCAATGTCAAGTGTTGATTCCATTCCTTCCCTAAGTGGTGTTCTCATATTTCTATGGGAGTGCTAATCCTTTTCGATCATTGAGATGGTCATGCCAATTCTTTTTCAACCGCGTGTTTCCCTTCAAGTGGATCCGATCATTTCAACATCCGCAAGATCAATTCTAAGTTTCTCAACGGTGTTTGTTTCATCCGTCCGAAGTTGTCTTTGTTTTTCCCGCCCTCCCACCCTTGTTTCTTCAAGGACTCATATTTCTTAATCATGTATCCTTTTATTGATGGGAAGTCTCTCCATTCTTTTCCATCAATGTTCTTATCCGGCGATTCTCATGAAGATGCTAAGGAAGCTACAAGTTCAATATTCTTCATTCTTTTCTTCTCCGGTGGATTCAATTCAAATTTTCAGTGTTGATCATATTTTTTCCTTGTTTCAAATGCTTTCTTGTGCCGCTGCACCTCTTAATCATTCCCCGCTTGCTATTCAATTGTTCCGGAATGCTGAAAATATCTCAAAGATCCGCGTTTCCATTCCTAATTCCATTCAAGTTATTTCGTGGTTGTCACCTTAGTCAAGCCATTTAAATCAACCGGCGCAATCTTCCTTTCATGTAATCGTCCAATGGTGTTTCTTTTGAGTGGGCCCTAACCCACAGGTCTTTTCCTAGGATCTTACCTGACTCTTCTAATTTTTTCGGAGGTATTCTCAATTTCGTTTCGAAGTTTGACGTAAGAATGATTCATCATCAGTCATATGGTTTCTCCAAGATCTTTCAAATTCTTGTCATCGTCGGTTCAACCTTTCTAATTGTCATTCCGGAGTGCCTCAACAATTCTTGGTGGTGTTTCTCGTTGTCATTCTCGGATTTGAAGACTGAAGAAGTGTTGTGCCTTCTCTCGAGGATTCTCAGTTCAAGCTTGATGCCTTCCTCTCATAATTGTTTTCGATTGTGAGAATTCTTTTCATCCATCCGGAGCATTTCATGAGTTGTTCTCATTTCTTTCCTCCGGAGCCCATCATTTCAGAAGAATTATTCATTCCAGCTTTCAGCTCTCATTCTTGAAATCTTACCGGTGCGTCATTCAAGTATTATCTAATCAGTTCACGATCTCTTCGTTCACTTGTATCTAAATCCCCTCAAGTATCGTCATCCGTTTTCCAATTCTTTCCGATGATTTGTGCCTTTTCCACTTTCATTTTTAATTCTTACGGTGGTCCATTCAAGAGTTCTCTTCCTTGTTTATCATATCAATTCATTCGTTCTTTCAAATCCTACCGGTGCTCCATTGAGTTTGCGATATATATATCTTAATCCTTTCTACGAGAATGAGTAGTATGCCAAATCAATTGTGGGTCATCAATGTAATTGATAAGCATAACATAATTCTTATTCTTGCTTCATCCAAGTGATGGATTCTTTCTTCCGGAATTCGTTCATGATATCAATTATCGGTTTCTAGTTATTCATATTTCTTTTCCGGAGTTTCAAGTTTTCCGCTTTATCTCCTCGCGAAGCTCCATATAAATCATTGCAAGACTTCAGTCTTGTTCGCTTCAAACGTTCGATTCTTTGATGTTATCATTTCTAGCCGGAGTTCTTCATGGAGGTTACATTGTGGTTCATCAAGGATTCCTTTCATTCTTTAATTGTTCGTCAAGATTTCTCTCGAAGCGATGATCCGCCAAGCTATACTTCAAGTATTCTTCATCTTGCATTTCGAAGTGCAATTCTTTATATCTTATCTTTTAGGTGGTGTTATGTCATTCTTGACAATTTCTTTCGTGTTTCATGATTCGCAAGTTGTCAAGAATGAGATAGTTAAACCCATCAATTTCTTCGAGCTCAACCAATCAATCTCTTCATTGGAGTTATCTTGGGTTATATTTCACCTAAAGCTTTTCATAGGGATTGTTGCTATTTATGGTGCTTATAAAATGATCCAAGTTATTCTTTCATCCTCCCGGTGAAACAAGTTTCTCGTCTCCTTGTTCATATTAACCCAATCTATTGTTTTTCGTTAGTGGCAGAGTTTCACCTCAAGAATTCGAGATGTTTTCCATAAGCCCACAACAAGCTTACTCTTTTCATTGTTTGGTTTCCAACAACTCCATTCGACTCTTCTCCTAAAGATGCTTTTCCAAGCTCATTTGAGATAGAAGATGTGGTCTTCTCCTTCGTTCTTTTGATTGCATTCTTACATTTGTTCCGGAGGCATTGTGATGTTGCTCTCTTCGACCCATCATCTTGTTTTGCCAAGATCATGTTCAATTCCTTCCATTTACAGTCGGAGTGCTGTCCAAATTATATCATTCTTATTCCTTCTCTATCTTGTTTTAACCGGAGTGTGGTCATAATTGATTTTTCTCGTTGCTTGTACATCTTGTTTCAACCAGAGTGCTTGCATGTACTTCTTGTCCATTGCAACCCCTTTTCTTATGTCTTTCAACCTACAAGTTTTCCGTCATATTCCTTGTTCCCCTTTTCTAACGGAGTGTTTTCAACTTTGTTCATCTTCGTTGTTTTCTTCTTTAAAGTTGTTCAACCTCTAAGGTTCTTTGGTTTCACTCTTTTGTCAAGAAGCAACTTAGTTTTACCTCTTCTCTTCCTCTTTTGTTTTTCCCTCCGGTGCCATCCTAGATCTCGGGAAGAGATCCTCTCGTAGTGGTGGAGTGTCGTGACGCCCCGAGACCGTTGCGCCAGGTGTCTTCCAGTTATTTCATTGTTGTTGCCTTGTCATTTGCTTGCGTGTCACATCTTGTCATGTCATCATGTGCATTGCATCATCATGTTTTAAAAACTTGCATCCGTCCGGGTTCTCCCCGTTCCTTTCGTTGTCCGTTCTGAGCCCAGACACACTTGCACGCGCCCGCGGCACCTCCAAAATATTATTTTATAAGTGGCCGGAAAATGTTCTCGGAATGGGTTGAAAGTTGGCGTGTGGTCTTTTTATGTTATAGGTAGGCCGCCTGCCAAGTTTCATCACATTCGGAGCTCGTTTGATAGCCCAACCATTAAACTTATAGCAGCAATATAGTCGGTCTAACATCGGACGCTTTCGGTCTCCGGAAACAGACGCCGGGCCTCTCTCTCTCTTCTCTCCTCTCAACCCGGGGCCTTCTGCATAGCCCACACGCTCCAACCTACCCCTCCTCGCGTCTGGAGCCGTCAGATCGTGATCGGAGGCTCCGGAAACCCCTGCTAACCCCCAAACCCTAGCAAATTTGCTATATATGGACACCCATAGTCCATTTTGGGCAACCTAGACCCCTTCCCCTACCTCTAGCCTCCCCCTCCTCAGATTCCGTGCCACACCGCTCCCATCTCACCACTTGGCGGCGTCCAATGGACCAGCCGCCGCCGGCCGGACGCTCCCCACCAACCCGCTCGTGCCACCTCAGCAACCAGCGCCGCCCTCCTCCACTCCGCGTGCGCCACGTGGCCCCTGCCCGCTCCCCGCTGCCGCGGCCCGAGGAGCCCGCCGCAGGACCATACCGGGCCAGATCTGGGCCGCGTGCAGCGCCTGTTTTCCCTAGCACTCGTGCAGCGGCACCCGTCGTCGCCCGCAGCTCACCTCGCATCCCCGCACCGGCGCCAAACTCCCTCGTCGTCCGCCCCTCGCCGGAGTTGAGGACCCCGCCTCCCTGTCTCTGCTGTCCTGTGCCTTCTCGTTTCCCTCTCCTTCTCCCTCTCTCTCATGGTCTCTCTCTCCCCGCAGGAACCCGGCATGGCGCCGTTCCTAGCTCGATGAGCTCCACCTCTGCCGGACGGATCCGCCGCCGGGAGGGCGGATCTGGATGATCCCGCCGTCCCTGACCTCTGCCTTCGCCGACCCTGGCCGCCGAGCTTTGCAGGACCGCCGCCCCTACCTTCCCTCGATCCCCTCTGGATCGAGGAGGAGGACGATGACAGACACCGCCGACACGTGGGACACGGCCTGGCCAACCGGCCCAGCCTCTCCATGGCCCAAGGCCCAGCCACTCCTCTGCTGGACCGTGCCAGCCCAGCGCGCCCCTCCTAGCACCTCTCCACATTTCTGGGCAAGGCCCATGGCGAGAGCAGATCCGGCCCGACATGTTTTTTTCCCATAAAACGTTTTTCCTATATTTTCAGAGATAGCAGTTTTGCAGAAAAGCCCTCATACTTCATTCATTTAATAACTCACAATTGGTGCATCAGATTAAAATGTTTTATATATGAAATATGACTAGAAATTCATCTAGTTTCATAATATGCCACTTTCATGCATGTTTAAAATGTTTAACTTGTTGGTTTCATTAATTTGCTTAAATGCCATGCTAAAATGATTTAATTCATAACTAAATAACTGTAGCTCCAAACTTAACTAACTTTATATGTAAATGGGGTAGAAAAATGACTAGTTTAACATGGTGGCTTTACTTAGCATGTTTAACAACTCTAAAATATGGTTTAGGGCAAAACAGTACCAAACCTAATATATGCATATGAGGATTTTTCAGAATTGTTGTTTGTTATTTCCGGCCTCATTTAAACTTGCCTAGATAGGTAGTTTTCATATGCTTCACCTCTTGCCATGCTAACCAACATTTAATATTGTTGAGTACCTAAACGGGAGAGAACTAAATAATTGTTGTGGTGTTTCATCAATATGCAACTCGTTGCATATTGAGCTCCACTTAATTTGTAGTATTGTTTGTGCACTTTGCCATGTCATGTTTCATTAAACCGGACATGCATCATACTTGGTTGTGCATCATGCCATGTTGATGTGATGGTTGTTTACCTATGTTGTTTGCTTCTTTCCGGTGTTGCTTCTTCGGGTAGTTCTGATAACGTTGCATTGTGAGGATCCGTTCGACTACGTCCGTTTGCCTTTTCATGGACTCGTTCTTCTTCCTTGCGGGATCTCAGGCAAGATGACCATACCTCGAAATCACTTCTATCTTTTCTTGCTAGTTGCTCTCTCTTTTGCTATGCTGTGATACCTACCACTTTCTATATCATGCCTCCCATATTGCCATGACAAGCCTCTAACCCACCTTTCCTAGCAAACCGTTGTTTGGCTATGTTACCGCTTTGCTCAGCCCCTCTTATAGCATTGTTAGTTGCAGGTGAAGATGGAGTTTGTTCCATGTTGGAACATGGATATTTTTTGGGATATCATTATTATATCTTGTTTACTTTAATGCATCTATATACTTGGTAAAGGGTGGAAGGCTCGGCCTTATGCCTGGTGTTTTGTTCCACTCTTGCCACCCTAGTTTCCGTCATACCGGTGTTATGTTCCTTCATTTTGCGTTCCTTACGCGGTTGGGTTATAATGGGAACCCCTTGACAGTTCGCCTTGAATAAAACTCCTCCAGCAAGGCCCAACCTTGGTTTTACCATTTGCCACCTAAGCCTTTTTCCCTTGGGTTCCGCAGACTCAAGGGTCATCTTTATTTTAAACCGCCGGGCCAGTGCTCCTCTAAGTGTTGGTCCAAACTAGAGTCCTTTGCAGCGCCCCCTCGGGGAAACTCGAGGTTTGGTTTTAGTTGTACGGAGCGCTCATCCGGTGCGCCCTGAGAACGAGATACGTGCGACTCCTATCGGGATTTGTCGGCACATCGGGCGGCTTTGCTGGTCTTGTTTTACCATTGTCGAAATGTCTTGTAACCGGGATTCCGAGTCTGATCGGGTCATCCTGGGAGAAGAAATATCCTTCGTTGACCGTGAGAGCTTGTGATGGGCTAAGTTGGGACACCCCTGGAGGGTTTTAAACTTCCAAAATCCGTGCCCGCGGTTATGGGCAGATGGGAATTTGTTAATGTTCGGTTGTAGAAAACCTGACCCTTAGCTTAATTTAAATGTATCATCAGCGTGTGTAGCCGTGATGGTCTCTTTCCGGTGGAGTCCGGGAAGTGAACACGGTTTTGGAGTTATGTTTGAACATAAGTAGTTTCAGGATCACTTCTTGATCACTTCTAGTTCACGATCGTGCTTTGCTTCTCTTCTCGCTCTCATTTGCGTAAGTTAGCCACCATATATGCTAGTGCTTGCTGCAGCTCCACCTCACTACCTTTTCCTACCCATAAGCTTAAATAGTCTTGATCGCGAGGGTGTGAGATTGCTGAGTCCCCATGACTCACAGATACTTCCAAAACCAGTTGCAGGTGTCGATGATACCAGGGCAGGTGACGCAACTGAGGTCAAGAGGGAGCTCATTGAAGATCGTGTTTGTTGTGTTGTTTCGTTTCCTTTTGATGAGTAGTGGAGCCCAGTCGGGGCGATCGGGGATCTTTTGCATCAGGGGTTGTCTTTCTTTATTTGGTTTCGTAGTCACACCTTCATTGTATTTGGATGATGTAATGCTATATTTATGTATTGTGTGAAGTGGCGATTGTAAGCTAACTCTTTATCCCTTTCATATTCAGTACATGGGATGTGTAAAGATTACCCCTCTTGCGACATGCCTACTATGCGGTTATGCCTCTAAGTTGTGCTCCGACACGTGGGAGATATAGTTGCATCGTGGGTGTGACAAGTTGTTATCAGAGCCTTCCCCGACTTAGGAGCCCCCTTCTTGATCGAATCGCTGGCGTTGTTGAGTCTAGAAAAATGTTTTGAGTCTTATAGGATTATCTATGTCGGAGAGTAGGATTCTTTTACTCCTCAGCCCTTCGTCGCTCTCGTGAGGCCTCCTGACGTAGAATTTTGACTCTTCTCTTCTCAAATTTGACGAATTTTTTTAGGATCACACGGGTATCTTGGAATTGTTCCGATAGTTTTGTGACGAGAACATTGTTCTTGGTGCCTCCTGACATTTAGGGGTTGTGGCAGTGTCCCGGGGAGTTGAGCTCCGAGGTGTTGTCGTCACAATTTTATCGTTGCAGTTCTGGAATGCCTGAGTTTGCCGACATCGAAAATCTCCTTTATGCAGTTGTTGGTGAGATAACCTCGACGCCACCCAGTACTGGGGCGGGAGTTCGGGAGTATTGCCATAACTCGTATAACGGATGCTTTTCGAAGGTTGAGGTAAATGATTTACGAAGGTTTCTCGGTTATGTGTTGAAGGATGGATACAGCTGGATGTAGGATTTGCTAGTTTTGGGTGAGATATTATGCTTCCCATGTATCCCCAACACCTGATTGCATAACCAGAAAGTTTCGGGAGTTTATAAGTGGGAATTCAAGTATCTCCTAGAATATCTTTCCAACAGACACATGATACGATATGGGATCTATCATATGTTTGTTTTCGGCTTACTTTGCAAGCCAATCCTTTGTTTTTGTTGTTGATTGTGGTATTCGAGTTGCTTCAATGCCAAGTGTTGATTCCATTCCTTCCCTAAGTGGTGTTCTCATATTTCTATGGGAGTGCTAATCCTTTTTGATCATCGAGATGGTCAGGCCAATTCTTTTTCAACCGGTGTGTTTCCCTTCAAGTGGATCCGATCATTTCAACAACTGCAAGTTCAGTTCTAAGTTTCTCAATGGTGTTTGTTTCATCCGTCCAATGCCGCCCTGCAGTAGCAGCTGGGCGAAGCCAACACCGCGCTGCGTGCCAGGGAGGCGGACTGCGACAAGCTGGCCGAGGAGCGTGACCGGCTAGCCACGCAACTAGTGGAGCAGGCGGAGCTTCTCAAGAAGGCTCAGAAGGAGGCGGAGGACAAAGAGGCAGGTCTCCTTCCCGAGTTCGAGATCGAGTGCTCTGCCTGGACCGACAAGGAAGCAATGCTGACAGTCGGCTTTGGCGAGATTGAAGACCTGGTCGAGGGTGAGCTGCTCTCTTTACTCTTTCTTCAAGCCGATGGCTTCTGAACGAGCCGACTTCGTGTTTCCAATCTGATTCTTTGCTTTTTTTGTCCGAGCAGACTTCTTCCCAGGTCACTCTGGTGCTGCCAACCAGGCTATTGAGGCCGATCGTGAAGGACGAAGGGCAGAAGGTGAGGAGATCGCCGCCAACGCCCCCCCCCCCCCCCCCCCGCACACTTCGCGAGCAGCTTCTCAACATCTAGGCTCGTCTTCGGCCGACTCATCGGATGTTGCGCCGCCTTCAATGTGTCGGCGCCCAGGCGGTCGCCGCCCTGTAGCCCGACATGCCAGCTCCGCGCACACCCAGTCGCACTGCCGACTGGCTGGAGGTGGCGGCCGGCCGCCTTGAGGCATGGAAGGGCTCTTCGGCCCGGGTTGGAGCGCGCTGGGCCTTGGAGTTCATCAAGGCATGGTACCCTGGGCTAAATCTAGCCTAGTTGACCATGTTTCGACAGGAAGCCCATGAGGAGCTGGTGGCAGTGGAGGGTGATCTTGTCAAGCGGGCGGCGGCGATCACCGATTACACCAACACCAGCGTCTTCATCTGAAGCTGGCTGAGAATGGTGCTGAGGCGCCGCCGGAGTGGTTCGGGCTGAACCCTGAGGATGGCGAGGACTCGGCCGAAGTGATCGACTCCAGCGACGAGGGAGAAGGCGAAGAGGAGGAGGAAGGTGAAGAGGAGGCGTCAGAGGTCGGAGCGGACGGCCAGCCTCAACTCGACAGCGCCTCCAGCAACGAGCCACACCCGAGTGGGCCAGCTGCTGCTGAAGGCGATCAAGCAGGGACCGACCAGCCGGCCGCTCAACCAGCCGACACCACCGGCTCCACCGTTCCGCTGAACCCGTCTGCTGCTTCTTAGGGTGCCATTTTACCTTCGTTTCTTCCTGCTTATGAGTCTAGACAAACTTGTTAACTTCGCACAATTCCACCCGCGGGGTGTATTTTAAACTCTTGTTGAATGTCAGCCAAGGGCCTTTTGACGTGTAAATATTTTTGCCGAGTACTATCTTTCCTTGCTTCTGCTCTTTGGCTTTTTTCCTTTGCCGCCTTCCCTCGGTTGCCGCCTTGCCAGCCGAGTAGCCGTTCCATGGACTATGGCTGGGTCAAGTACTTAGCCACTTTTGGGAAGGCAAGTACTTAGCCGATTGGAGTTTTCTAGCAAGTTAAGTAGGAGCCGGCCGGCCGGCTGCTTGACAGCCGGTCGGTGAGGCGGGAAGCCGACTTGGACTATGTGTACACCTTGGGTCCTTAGCCATTTTTCAGGTAGACATCCCTTCAGCCTTAACTCCTGCCGACCGAACAGTCGCTCTGCGAGCTGCGACCTCTGGCAGCAGAAAGCTTAGGTGCCAACTCATTACTTATCCGACTACAGGAAGCATTTCATAGTACAAGGCGGTAAGTTCCCGGGTCGACTGGTCGAACCCGGTGCCAGACGGACTATTGAAATAATGCAAATGACAGGCGTGATACTTATCATATAGATAAAAGAGGGCAGTCCCCGAGCTCTTCTCGGGGGACCCGGAGTCTTCGTACTTAATACAAAAGTTGGCGTGGTACATACTGCTTCAACTGTAGAACCTTCACAGGAGGTTCGCATTCCATGGTCGCTCCGTCTCCTTGCCGGAGTCGTCTCTTTTGCATGCTCGAGGCTTCTGAGTGTCGATGAGGTAGTAGGAGTCATTGCCCAACACCTTGCTGATAATGAAGGGGCCTTCCCAAGGAGCCGAGAGCTTGTGCTGGCCGGCTGTTCGCTGGATCAGCCGGAGCACAAGGTCTCCTTCTTGGAAGGATCTTGGCTTCACCTTTCAGTTGTAGTATCGGCGCAGGCTCTGCTGGTAGATGGTGGACCGGCTAAGTGCCAACAGCCGGCCCTCTTCCAGCAGATCGACGGCGTCTTGTTGTGCTTCTTCTGCCTCCTCTTTGGTGTACATGGTAACTCGAGGGGAGTCGAATTCTATGTCCGTCAGGATGACGGCTTCGGCACCATAGACGAGGAAGAAAGGCGTAAAGCCAGTTGACTTGTTCGGAGTTGTGCGCAAGCTCCAGAGGACAGCCGGCAGCTCGTCAAGCCAACAGCCGGCCGACCGCTCCAGAGGCTCGACCAGCCTGGGCTTGATGCCGGATAAAATGAGACCGTCTGCTCTCTCTACCTGGCCGTTTGACTGCGAATGGGCAATGGACGCTAGGTCTAGTAGGATGCCCTGTGTTAGGAAGAAACATGCCAAAATGCCTTTGGCAAAGTTTGTGCCATTGTCGGTGATGATGCTGTGTGGTATGCCATACCGGATGGTGATGTCGGAGATGAAAGTCACGGTAGTCGGGCCATTCAACTTCTTAATTGGCTTTGCTTCTATACACTTGGTGAACTTGTCCACTATGACGAGCAGATGAGTCATGCCGCCACATGCCGTCTTGAATGGTCCCACCATGTCCAGGCCCCAGACAGCAAAGGGCCAGGTGATGGGAATGGTCTTAAGTGCAGAAGCCGACTGATGTGGCTTTGAACGAAACTTCTGGCACCCTTTGCATTTCTGGACCAAGTGCTTCAGGAGGAGCCGGCACAAAGATGGAATCCAACTCTGGCGATGGTCGGACAGACGACTTCAGGAGGCGCTGCAGGGCGACGCCGGCTAGTATTGCTTGTCGGGTGGAGCCGATCCGTGCCCAGGCGTCGGCTTGCTCATTGTCATTTCTTGGCACATGGAGGAACTCGCACCCTTCAAAATATCCGCTGAGTTGCTGGACGAGGAAGCGGTAGCTTGCCATGTTTGCATTCTTGGCATCCCAGTCACCAGACGACTGCAGGACCACTAGGTCGGGATCTCCATAACACAGGACCCGGCGAATGCCGAGTTCCTTGGCAAGCCGGAGCCCGTGAATGAGTGCTTCGTATTCAGCAACGTTGTTGGAGGCGGCAAAGTGAATCTGCAACACATATCTAAGCTTGTCGCCTTCGGGAGAGGTGAGGACGATGCCGGCTCCCAAACCAGTGCACATCTTGGAACCATCAAAGTGCATTAACCAATGAGTGGAATCTAGCGCTGGCGGGAGGTACTGGGTCTCGGCCCAGTCGATGAGGAAGTCGGCCAGTGCTTGTGACTTGATGGCGGTGCGAGGCTGGTAATAGATGGTGTAGGGGGCCAGATCTATGGCCCATTTGGCCACTCGGCCCGAAGCGTCTCGGCTTACAATAATCTCGGCAAGTGGAGCTGTGCAGACCACGGTGATGGGGTGTTCTTGGAAGTATGGCTTTAGTTTCTTTGCAGCAAAGTACACGCTGTAGCACATCTTTTGGTAATGAGGGTAGTTCTGCTTGGAGGCTGATAGCACTTCACTCACATAATACACCGGCCTCTGGACTAGTAGAGCTCTGCCTTCTTCCTTGCGGTCCACCACTATGACTGTGCTGACCACCCGGCTGGTGGCGGCGATGTAGAGGAGCATGGGCTCCTTAGGAGTCGGGGCTGCCAGGACAGGCGGAGTGGTCAACATCTTCTTGAGCTGGAGAAAGGCTTCATCGCCTTGTTGTTCCACTCGGAAAAGGTGGTATTCTTCATGAGCTGGTACAGGGGAAGAGCCTTCTCACCCAGCCGACTGATGAAACGGCTGATGGATGCCAAGCAGCTGGTAAATTTTTGCACATTCAGCAGTCGGGTGGGCACCTCCATCCTTTCGATGGCCTTGATCTTCACAGGGTTGCACTCTATGTCGTGCTCTGATACCAGAAAGCCAAGGAGTTGGTCGGCTGGCACTCCAAAGACATATTTCTCTGAGTTGAGCTTGATCTGAAATCGGCGCAAGTTCTCAAAGGTCTCCTTGAGGTCTTCTACTGACGTTCCTCGCTTTTCCGTCTTCACCACCACATCGTCCACATAGACGTGGGCGTTCCTACCGAGTTGCTTGAGGAGACACTTCTGCATGCAACGCTGAAATGTGGCACCGGCATTTCTCAAGCCGAACATCATGGTCAGGTAACAGAAAGCTCCGAATGGCGTGATGAAGGCAGTCTTCAGCCTGTCGGCTGGGCTCAGCTTGATCTAGTGATACCCTGAGTATGCATCCAAAAAGCTCAACAGCTCCCATCCGGCTGTGGAGTCAATCACTTGGTCGATTCTTGGCAGAGCAAATGGGTCTTTGGGGCATGCTTTATTGAGGCTGGTATAATCAATACACATGCGCCACTGTTTTTTCTTCTTCAGCACTAGGACCGGGTTGGCTAACCACTCGGGGAAGAACACTTCCATTATGAAGCCGGCTGCAAGAAGCCGAGCTATCTCTTCTCCAACACTCTTCTCTTCTCCTCCAACAGGCAGCGCAAGGGCTGCCTGACTGGTTTGGCATCGGACTGGACGTGTAGCTTGTGCTCGGTGAATTCCGTGGGTACACCCGGCATGTCCTTGGGAGACCATGCAAAGATGTCCTAATTCTCACGGAGGAAATCGATGAGCTCGCCTTCCTATTTGCTATCAAGGTTTACGCCTATGACAGCGTGCCTCTCTGGGTGCTCAGGGTCCAAGGGTATCTTCTTTGTTTCTTTTGCCGGCTTGAATGAGCCCTCGGCTTCCGACTCCTTGGGGTTGGGTGATATTTCCGGCTGCTTGCCGGCCATCGCCACCACCTGGTCCAGGAGTCGCTTCTCAGCCACGATCATAAGGGACTCGGCTAACCGGCTGCTCTCTGTCGTGTAGGCGGATGACTTCTTGTAATCCCCCTCCACGGTTAGGATTCCCTTGGAGCTCGGCATCTTCATCTTCAGGTAAGCATAGTGGGGGACCGCCATGAACTTGGCCAGGGCAGGCCGAACAAGCAATGCATGATAAGGGCTCTCAAGGTCCACCACCTCGAACCAAACTGGCTCTCGGCGGAAATGATTTTTGTCCCCGAAGAGGACATCTATCAGAGTCTTACCTTTTGGTGAGCGGGAAAGACCAGGAACTATGCCATGGAAAATAGTCCGGCTAGGCTGAAGATGTCTCTGCTTGATTCCCAACTTCTCCATGGTATCTTTGTACAGAATCTTGATGTTGCTCCCGCCATCTATCAGAACTCGGGTGAAGCGAGAAGCTCGCCTCTCGCTGGCAAACGTGGCATCCAACACCAGAGCATAAGAGCCGGGATTGGGCATCACCTCCGAGTGGTCGGCCTGGCTCCAGCTAATGGGCTTCTCAGACCAATGCATGAATTCCGGGGTTGCTGATGCTACCGCATTTACTTCTTGTTGCTGTTGCCGTCTGTTGCGCCTGTTATCGGCCATGCTGGTAAACACGACATAAGCCCCATGCTCTTTAGGATAATCATCTTGTATGGCACCAACAGGCCGAGCAGCCAGCTGCTGTGGAGGAGGAGGCGGCGGGCCGGCTGGTGGAGGGCCTGGAGCCCGTCACCCTTGGCGATCCTGGTGAGCTAGTGGCACTTCCGAGTGGTGTGATTTGACGGCTTCGCACCGTTGTGGAACTTGCAGGGTGCATCAAGAGTTTGCTTGTACGAGAAGGCGCGCAGCCAATTGGTCTTGCCGCCCTTCTAGCGTTTTGGAGGAAGTTGCCCTTCTGGCTGCTGATCTTTGACTGTTGCCACCTACCGGCTTGTGGGAGCCGGCTACATGGCCTTGCGCTTGCTGTAGTTTGGTTGCTGTCGCCGACTGGCCTCACCAGCCGGGGTCCGAGGAGCTTGAGGGGCCACCTTGCCCGACACATTGACTTGAATCTCTGCTTTCATGGAGGAGTCGGCCGTGGCGTACTTGTCTGCTATGATTAGCAGCTCATCGAGGGTCGCCGGCTTGTCGCAGAGAAGCTTGAGCCTGAGGAGGCCAGGGTGCCCTCTCGACACCCGGCAGTAAAGTACTCGATGGCATGCACCTCGTGCACGCCCTCACAAGAGTTGCACAACTCGGCCCAGCACATGAGATAGTCGTGAGTCGACTCGTTGGGGCCTTGGACGCACAAGGAAAGCTGGCGAGGCTTGGGCGGCCGCTTGTACATGCTGGTGAAGTTGCGGATAAATGCTTTAGTAAAATCAACCCAGCTGTTGACGCTGCAGGGCTTCAGGCTATTCAGCCATGTCCAGGTCGTGCCCTGGAGCATGAGCAGAACGTATTTCATGGCAACGCGCTTGTTGCCGTTGGCGATGCCGACGGCTGTGGAATAGTCAACCAACCAGTCCTCCGGCTTCACGAAGCCGGTGTACTTCGCAAGGTATGTGGTTTGCATAGGAGCGCTTTTTTCATTATCTTCCCTGAGGCGTTCATTTTTCCTGTGGTTTTTTAGTTTTTTAGTTTTTCTGTTCTAACACGCCCCGTGCTTCACCATGATGCAGAACAATCTGTCAACCACCAGGCTGTGTGCGGTGCAAGAAACAATGAAGCTCTAGGGGAACCAATCATCACTCCTAGCTGATGCATTATGGTCAGTCCTCCGAGTGATGCATTCGATGACTCCGCGCCCGCATAACTGTAGTTCATCTCTAACATTTGGATCATCCCGTCCTCATTGTACTCTTTTCTCAGATATGTCTTTTCATGAAGATGTTCTTATTTCAAAAGCAATGGACATCGTTTACTCACGAAACCCCATGGCACAGTTAACCGCGAACTGAGTCTATGTTCTCGCCTGCCCTAACCACAATTGGACACTCGTACTTAGGCTTGCACTAAAACCTCACCGCTAAACCTTTTCAAACGAATCTCAAACTCCATTGTGCAATTAGAATCAACTGTTTTATCCCAACATTTCCATTTTTTTGTAGTCACACCACATTTCTCAACCGTTTTAGCCAGCCACATAACCCGGAGTTTTTTCCCCAACCCCGCTAGTTGATCCCAATTTTTACTCATTATTTTTTTGGCATGTACTACATTCTTCCGCCAAAGCGGTAAACTAAGCAAAGCGGTGTTGGTGCCCTGGAGGCACACCATGCATCACAGGGGCAACCAGGAGTGGGTACAAACTGCTTGAACACATCACAAGTTGTCCAGTTGTCATTTTCAGGTACTCTTAATTAAATCCAGCCTTACTAACAATAAGGGTCTCCTGCTAGCACAATTAGGATGATCTTATGTTCTTACAAAAATACCTCAGGGTTTTGGAATTATGAACCCCTGGGGTTGAAGGATCAGAGCAGTCTAGCAGTTTTCAGCTCGTCGATCCTTTCTTGTCACCCAAAATGAGCGACCACCACCATCTTCACATCTCTAGTCTAGTCGCTGGCTGCCCGCACGCGGAATCTACGGACTTAGGTTCTTACAATAATAACACAGGGATTTTAAAAATGACCACTCCCTGGGGTCGAAGGATCAGAGAATGCTAGAAGTTTTCATCTCTTTCATCCTTCTCAACGCAAAATGAGCCACCACCATCAGCGTGCTTATATCTAGTCGCTGGCTGCCCTGAGGCAGAATGGAAGCCTTGCCCTGCTTCATGGTCACCATCTTGTACCCCAGAGACTTCGCCATATATTCAAGCTGACCCTGCAAAGCAAACGCCGCAAAAAAAAATTGGGTTCGTGAGCGATCCTAGCTAATAGTATGAATGGTTATCGAAAAAATATAACTCATGTCCAAAAAACATACATCAGTCAAGGCAGTGGCTCTCTCCCCGTTGTAGTCACGCAGGCAGTGCATTCCATAGATCTAGCTTTCCTCCCTGAAATTTGCCACATACCAATGATCAATAACTACAATTACATAGGCCAGGTCACTTTATATATGCATGGCACACCACACCTGTCGCAATGCATGTGCACTCCCGTGTTGAACTCTAGTGTCCAACCTTCAGACGACAGCCGGACCCCAGGGATGCACTCGTGAATGCAACGACGCAGGTTAGAAATCACCCTGGTGGCATTTTTCTTGTGCTTACCCTGCACCTCATTAGGAAGTTCTTGTGTCTCTACTGGGTCCATCACCAAGCACCTTTTATTCTCCAAGTTAACTGCATACACAACCCAGCTATTGTGGTGCTTCAAAACTAGCAACACCTGCAATGTAATGCGATGTCTGTAACACACATTCCCTTTTTGGGCACAATCTATGTTTTTATCAGTCATTAGGCCGACCAAACGATCGCCATATGAAGTGAAAAGATAGACTTACTTCTTAGCATGCCTTAATCCTGACTCCTGTGTGCTCCTCTGTTATAATTGTCGCAATGTACTCATAATCAAGGTCTGATGCCCACTCCGCTTCAGACAATTCAGTCTGCAATAGAAAATCAAGAATTAGCTTGTTCTATCGCCAACACATCCATCCAGTTTCACTTAGCACTATTTTCGGTGGATTTAACTCTTACCCCAAGCCTAAAGTCTGGTATCATCCTGAACCGTTCTGGCAAACCAGCAAAAATATTGCCTCCTCCTTCCACACCAAACGGAACATATTAGACATGTGCTCAAGCTCAGGATCACCATCGCAGTCGAAGTACATCTCGATCTGTGTTCCTGTCATCTCCGTGGTGTACGGATGCGTATGAGTGTACCATGCCCTGCATTTTTGCATTTTGACTGACACATTAGAACTTCGATCAACAACACATGTCCACACAACACAACAACTATGGAATGGTATTACCTTGCAAATTCCATGGTAGAGCATTTGTCCATATTATCAAACATCCCCATGACATCGCAGCCAATTGGCTCCTCAGGATGAAGACCAAGCTTGCCTGGGTACTTTTCCCTCATCTCTTTCTTTGGCTTGATGAACTGACAAAGATGTGGCGGCACCTGCACTGTTTTTATTAATAACACAATAGGGAATGTCAGCATGCTTAATTTCACTATGACTACCAGTCAATTCCTAAAGAAATGTTGACGGCTATCTCTTTTTACGTACCCTCTTTATCACTAGCTGTTCCTTGATGGCCACCCTCTCGTATCATCGGACCACCTTGTGCTATGTAAGAAAAAGCAAGACATCAACAATCAGCGTCGCCTAAACAACCATAATGCATTTGATTTTTCACTTTGGGGATCGAACGTACCTCCTGCCATTGCTCTGCGAATTGCTTCAATAACTCGATCCTCTGGAACCACCGCCTCTTTTTCCTTTGTCCTCTGCATAACAACAAAATTTTTTAATCAGTTTCATGTAGTCTGTCCCAACATTTTTTCCTCACACAAGTCTTCGATCATTCTTATTTCTACTTATGTTTGGACAGGCGTCTCAAAGGACCAAACCCGGGGGGGAACACTTGACCACCAGACGCCGTACCCATTATTGCGGAGCTGTTCACATTCACATCCGGCACCGCCTGGTCATCATGTGTCGGAGGTTCCTACATAGGTGCTGCCATATGGGTGCTAGTAATTGGCTCTTGCTGTGACACAATTTCAGACAAAAACCTGACCTTCTTACGACTGGGAGCATCCTCATTACCAACACCCCTCTTCCTCCCCCCTCTCGATTACCACCTGTTGCCAATTGAGCAGGTACGACCCTTAGCGGGTTCAATGTCCTCATGTCCTCAAGCACAACCATATGTGAACCAGCTGAGCTTCCTGCTTCATTGAGTTAGAGCCAATTATCAGGAACGAAACGACAGATTTAAATGGTAGTTATTACGCTTTGCCCTTTTTTCCCTACCTGCGTTACTGCACTTCTGAGGGTCCTGCTTATCTCTCTTGGCAGCCACTCCAAGCGGATCCTCCACTACATTATCTGCTTCGACCTCTATGGTTTACGAGAGAACCGGTTACCATTTTCACCAGATCTAAAATAGTCAATGCAATCATTTGCTTTTAAAAATACATACCTTTGCTTTCCAGCTTCTTCTCTAACTCTCGAGCATATTCTTCATCTCTTGCAACCATTGTCCGAACTGGAGAGCTTGTTGTACTGGGAATTGTCGCCCCAACGACACAGCTTGGCCCACCTGACATGGAAAGTTTTGGTTTTTTTGGTTATGTTAGTTCTGCTTTGTTATACATCGCATACCATTTTTATACTGTTCTGCTTTTTAATTGAAGTGTCTACACACAGTCAGTACCACTCACCAGCGATGCAAACATTTATTGCAGACAGAAGGCAATATCATCGTCAGGAAGAGACACCTCTTCCTCGCTCTTAGTGTACGAGACTAGGGTTGGAATGCTCCCATGCAACTCAGGAGACAAACTAGTCTCAGGCAAACCATTGAATACTATTCCAACAGCCGGGGACGCTTCACCACTCAAACCTTCCATTCTGAGGTTGACATCATCTTCACCAACAGCACCGGATCCAAATGTAGCATGCTCAACATGTTTAGCTATGGGCCCACATACCAGAGCTAACCCAAAAACAAGGTAGGTCAACATTCTTTTGAACCAATACACCAAACTCGCACCGCATAGTCCAATTTCTGAATGTAATAGATTTTTTACCTTGTTCAGCAGGTGCTCCAACAGACCTACAGCTTGAAGAGTCGACGACCAAGTGCCCACTCGAACTGCTGCTCCCAACACCTGCATTTTCATAAACATTTTCTGGTAAATAGCTAACTACCTCAGCAAATTATACCAAGCTACACTAGAATCTGCGGTACGAAAAGACTTCTTCTATGTGTCATTGACATACATGATAGTGGACAGATCATTGCCGATGTGCTAACGGCACCTGGGTATAGCTTGCTCCCAAAGCAAAACTGCGGCTTCTTCATTTTGTCATCTGCCTGCCTCATCAGCTCATCAACCATCGAGCTTCGCTGTGCTTCATTAGTCTCTGCTACAACAGTTAATATAGCATCCACTAGGATTGACCTAACATGATCCTCCAGCACGGACATGATGCTATGCATGCCCTATCATAAATAGCATAGACAAACAGAGCCATGCATAATCATCACTACCTTGCTAACCTATGCCACGCATAGCCTTAGCAAACAAATGATCAAACTGACTGAGAGATGACTACATGCGCACCTGCTCAACCTCGACAGGTCCTGTCCATGGTACTACCTCTATCCTCGGCACAATTAGAGGGTGCCACCTCATTGATAGGCCCACCATGCTTCCTTCAGGTTTTGTCTGCACAAAAAAGGAAGCACTTTTTGTTTAGTCCATACCCATCAGCCATGTTGCACAGGTCAAGTAGGCAAAATTCAAAAAATCATATCCTCAATGTACGCCGCAGTTCCAGGGGGTACAAACCTTGTATCTCCGTGTTTCTTCTGGCATTTCTCTATCTTCCTCAAACAGAGTTATTAGCTCATCCATCTTCTCAGACGAGTGAGCTGCAATCTTGGGCACTAGGTCCGTGTTCATGTTCGCGCCCTTGAAATCAACCCACTCAAGGCAGAATAGATGTTGATTGGAGAAGCACAACAACTTAAGTCAGCAAGAAAAAAACAAATAGGGCAACTTATTTTTCTTCATGCATGATTTTTTTTTTGCAAAAGTGTTCACCTGCACGAGGAGATTGCACCCGCCTATGGTGTATGTCTTTGCACCACTTAGCAGATATGCTTTAAATTTCTCAGCGGCTCTCCTTGTCACAGTCAGAATGTACCCTGCCCAATCGTCCTCTCCAATTTTGCTTGGGTCCTCCACACATGCCAGCAGTTCATCTGGCACATTGGCTTGCCCACTCTTCAGGTCCACCTAAGTGCAGCAGACAACCAGAGTGTATGCTATGCACGCTGCCTGAAGTTGCTCCGCCGACATCTCATTAGGATCAAAATTCTGAGCAAGTTTTTGTAGCTCTCCTACCTTAACTCCAGTCGAGGCTCTAACATCCAGTCCCAACAAGGACTACACCTTCTCTACAGTTCGTGCCCTGTCTGCCAGAGGACCAAATTTTACAGGCCTCGGCCTGGACACGACGCCAGTAATCCTAGACACAACATCCTTGTCTAAGTACCTAACCTACCCATCTGGAAAAGTCATACCCATCATTTTCGGATCTAATCTAGACAACACCCGGGCGTAGAACCTCCTATTCATTTTACCAGCCACCCTAACTGTCAGGAAATTGCCAAGCCCGGTACTCCTCACCACTGGGTACAGAATTGAACCCACATTGAACAGAGTTGCTGGAGTGGAGGTGTTCCCTATCGATGGCCCCGATAGCTTCTCTACAGCAAGCGCTGCCACCGTTGGCTAGATCTCTCTTGCATCCAATGTGCCCGGGAGCTCGAGCATGCTACCCCACGGACGTGCAGTACGCCCAGATCCACCATCATCAGTCACTTCCCCACGGCTCCTAGTACGACACTTCTTCGAGGAAGAAGCACCCCCCCCCCCCCCCCCCCCCTCATGCTGCCACCGAAGCTACAAAACCAGATCGAGACAAAGCGAGAAGAAGGAGTCAACATCAAATAAGTTAGGATTTTGGACAAATCAAAAGTTGACCAGAAGCATCAGATCTACTAACCAACAACGCGGCTTTGGTTTAATCCCTTTTCTCAAGCGCCAAGGCCCAACGTCGCTCCTCTCACTCTCCATCTCTCTGCCTTTTCCTACGTGGAACTGGTGTACCAGGGAGTAGAGAGCGGGGGAAGGGGGAGCATCACTTTAAGGGGTGGGCCAACGCCGGTTAGTTGTAGCCACAACCTTTTCAATTTTGCTCCCATGTCTAAAAGCATGTGACGTGGAAACCCTATTACCACATGGTCAGGTTCACCAGTCTCCCACTGGGGCGCAAACTGGCGGTATTTTTCCCGCCCGACACCCCACCCACCCCCCCACCCACCACACTTGTTTCACGCCTTGTCGGTGTTGTATGATCACCGTTTCTCTTTTGCACACTTCTATCCCCTGCAGATGGCGTTTTTACATTCTTATTTTTCAATTGACACCATTTAAATTGTCGGCTAGGCCGCCGGTATGCCCCTCCCTTCCACGTCACGGTCATTGTTAATCAAGGAACATAGCTGCAGGTTCCAGAACGGTGCACAATGGGTTCACGGCAATTTGTATGCACACTCCTACACGTAGGCAATGGCACACGCGTGATCACCCCAGGTGCATGATCGAAACCGGTCTGTATAGTTCAATGGTCCATGTGCACGTGCCAGCCACCACCTCGGACCGCACACGTGCTCGACACTATCAGCCAAACCGAAGAGCATTCCGACAACAGTCGTGGTTCACTGACGGCCCATTTGCAACTGTCACACGCTTAAAGCCAAAATTAATTCAACCCCCACCAATCGATGAGCGGCAATCAGAAGAACTACATGCAAGGGGGTCCACAATCATGCATGCAAGAAACAAACGACATTGCTTTTGCCTTTCTCTTATTGACTAGTCGCCGTCCAAGATCAACGTGTGCCATGGTGTGCGGAGGGGTGGTGGTGAGTGGGGGCGCATCCAAATGGTTCTCTGCAGCGTCGATAGTAGCGTCACGCTATTTTAGTCCCCATCTACATGATTCAGTACATCATCAACGTATCTAGCAAAGATATTTTTTTTGATAGCGCGGCATTCTACTAATGTTGTCAACTTCTGACAGACCAGGGGAAGCGACAGGAACATGAAGTACTATTGACCACATGCCGATTATGTCAAGTTCATCATCTTGACGAATTACAACCACATAGGGGAACACGCAAAAAGGAGTCTTCTAAGTGCACAAGGAGGGACCCTTTGGAATGACTAATGAACTAATCTAGCGATACATGTCACCACCCCAGGACGAAAACTAAAGTTTTGAATAGTCAACTTGCAGCATTGACCCTTCACTGAGACCTATTCCAGGCGGCGGCGCTTCACGCTTGATGAGCACACCTCATCTTCGTCCTTAGATTGATCGTCAGATGGCCACACCATCACTGACTCCTCGAACTCTTCCAGGGAAGGAGGTTCAGCCCCGGCGTATGCGTTCTCGGCGTCGGGGTTGTGGTCCGCCACCACCTCAAGAACCACCTCGCCGGCGATCTCCAGCCCAAAATCAACCTAGACAGCACCATCGGCAAGCACCTGCGTATACGCATGTTTACGAACAGTTTAGGACGAATTCAGAGATGCATTCTTGGCCAATTAGGTATTAATTAACTTCTCGTTACCTCTAAAGCGGCAGCCGCCTCTCCATCCGCTGGTTCATGGCCCTCTCCCTGGACTTGCCCATGTACTGAACTAGCTTCCCCGCTGGCCTGCGGTGCATCTCCGGCAGATAACCCCAGCCACTGGTGAATGGACAACAAATCAATAGATAGATTTGTCAGTTGTGTGGAAGTCCCCCCCCCCCGGTGGCTTCAATGAAAAGAGAGAGATGGCGTACCTGCGCGAACAAATCATTGTCCATCTTCCACGTCAAGCCGGCCGTCAGCATTCCCAAGCTCGGCCAGCTAATCGACCACGCCATGGGGATGCAGCAACTGAACCTGTACGATGCGTGCGTGCACTCCGTGTTGCTCTCCTGCAAGCCTTTCTATGTAGTCGCCCGTGGCGGGCAGACTGGCTACTTAATCCCACGGAGCCAACGTGGTGCGTACCGATACCACTCAACCCCACCCACCCACCCCCCCCCCCCCCCCCCCCTCCACACACACAGTGAAAGTATGTTATATCAACTAGAGGGGGGTGAATAGACGATTTTTATGAAAGTCTTCAAAACGTCAAAGTTATGAAGACAAACAGTACAGATATGCCTATCACTTAAGCAGCGGAAGTTAGATTACACTAGGCAAGCCATGGTCAAGTATTTAATAGAGTGAAAGCACAAGACAAGTAGTTGCAGTGTGATAAGGATCAGGTAGGAAGAAGTTACGAAGCCAAACAAATCATACAGTTATGATGTGGAAACAGAAGATACAGCAAGCATGCAATGACTTCACAATGTGTAACTATAAGTAAAAGGAAGTGAAGATGAAACCAGTGACACGCTGAAGACAATGATTTGTTGGACCAGTTCTAGTTGCTGTGACAACTGTACGTCTGGTTGGAGCGGCTAGGTATTTAAACCAAAGGACACACAGTCTCGGACACCCAGTCCTGAACATGCAGCTCAGGACACCCAGTCCTCACCGTTTTCTCCTTGAGCTAAGGTCACACAGACCTCGCCCAATCACTCTGGTAAGTCTTCAAGGTAGACTCCCAAATCTTCACAGACTTCGTTCACTGGCAATCCACAATTTCTCTTGGATGCTCAGAACGTGACGCCTAACCGGTTGGAGGATGCACAGTCCTCAAGTGTAATAAGTCTTCAGATCACTCAGACAAGAAGACTTAAGTGATGCCCAATTTACTCTGGCTCTGGGTGGTTAGGGCTTTTCTCCTCGCTAGGAATTTTCTCTCAAAGGCTTCGAGGTGGGTTGCTCTCAAACGACAAAAGCCGTGCACTGAAATCTGAGCAGCCAACCGTTTATGGTTATAGGGGTGGACTATTTATAGCCACTGGGCAACCCGACCTGATTTGTCCGAAATGACCCTGGGTCACTAAGGAACTGACACGTGTACCAACGGTCAGATTTCAAACTCACACGGCAACTTTACTTGGGCTACAAGTAAAGCTGACTTGTCCGACTCTGGACAAGATTTGTTCTCATAGTCTTCGCTCGAAGATATAGGTTTTGAATTAGGCATCACTTCAGTCATTCTGACTGGTTCTCTTGGACCCCACTTAACAGTACGGTGGTTCCTATGACTCAACACAAATGAAATAGAACTACGAAGGATCTAAGTCTTCGAGTTCCATAGGCTTCACATAGTGTCTTCTCTTGTCATAGTCTTCAATGTGAATATCTTCATATACCACCATTGTCTTCAATGTCTTCGTACATTTTTAGGGGTCATCTCTGGTAGTAAAACTGAATCAATGAGGGACTTCTACCTGTGTTATCTTGCAATTCTCACAAACACATTAGTCCCTCAACTAGGTTTGTCGTCAATACTCCAAAACCAACTAGGGGTGGCACTAGATGCACTTACAATCTCCCCCTTTTTGGTGATTGATGACAAACTAGTTGAAGTTTTCAATGGGGAATATAATTTGTGAAATTGTAAAGGAATTGTCTTCATAAGCTGCAAGGGCTCCCCCTGAAGATGTGCATATAAGTAATTTGCTTCTGGAACGCAAATGCACATGGCAGGTTGTACTTGTGGAAATCCACTTCAACTTATGATGACAATCCACCATGCATGTAAAAGTATATGAGGAGAATGACATGCATAATGAAAAATGGACGTCTGCGGAATGATATAAGTGCGGAAATTATCGTAGTACATGCGGAATTTATCTTCGCAAAAACATAGTGGCAAACAAGTAGCAGATGACCATCGAGTTTAAGTGTTACAACTCAAAGAACCAAGTGTAGAAAAACGAGAGTTGTAAGCACGAAGCAAAATGTAGCAAAATATAAAGGCACCCGCCCATAGTGACCCGCTTGAAGACTATAAACATCATATGCTTCTCCCCCTTTTGTCAGTGATGACCAAAAAGGTTTGAAGACATAGAGTTTTCTACGCGTTCCCAGGCGCAGCAGGGTCGGTGGAGGCGTTTGGCGGTGCAGACGAGCTTGGTGCAGATTCGACGCGCGCTGAAGGAGGTGGAGGTGATGTAGCGTCGTCTTCTTCTTCGATAATCCTAGCAGTTATGGTGGCAGCAGAGGAAGAGAACTCCGAATCTTCAAGTAATGGAGTTCTGCGAAGCATTGCCCTTCGAGGAGGCGTGGAGTCAAATTTGAAGCGCTCTGTGAAGCCATCCTCTTGAAGTTCAGCTTTAGGACACATCATCATGAGTCCTTTCCAAGTGCGGCGACAGGTTTCGTGTGCAACAAATGCATTCTTGGTTGCAAGATTCCTGATAGGATTGACGTCCTCCATGATGCTTTTCATCTGCCTCTTGAGCCAGTCGTGATGCCTGTCCTGCTTTTGGTGAAGAGCCATAAGAAGCTCTCAGTCATTGAGGGCACGAGCGCGCTTCTTGGGTCGCTGATCAGTTGGGCTGTCAGTGGCTTCAGTAGATGCAGGTGCACGTGTGGTGCCAGCCAACGGATACACTCTGGAGATGGCTGCAACACTGTCATCATTCTGAGTGAAGCTTTGGTGTTCCGCATTCTGAAGACTTAATGGTTGCTTGGCAGGCTCAGGATATATAGCTTCAGCAGAGGTGTCCACATCTAGCAAGAAGATCCGATGGTTGCGGGCTGAGGGCTGATATGAAATCGCAGAATGAAGCTTGATCAGTCGCATAACCCAAGGAGCATAAAACTTCAAGCCAAATAAATCTGAGCCGGATGCTGCAAGCTGGCGTATGAAGAAGTCCTGCGCATTGAAGCATTTGCCATGAAGGATGTAGAATATGAGAGTCTTCATTGCACCCTCAACCTTGGCATGTGGAGAGTGTCCCTTGAGGGGCCAGAGAGTCCGCCTGATGATGTGATATATGGTTCTGGGCAGGTACTCTAAGTCTTCAATGAAGAACTCAGTTGGATAGGGTGCATCATGGGGCAATGGTTTCATCATTGAAAGCATCTGACTCATATTTGGTTCAGGCCTCTGGAATATGCTTTCAATTGCTTCAGCGTGTAATTGGCAGCCTTCTTCGAAGACTTCGCCAGGAGTGGGCAGGCCGGTAAGCTCAATGATATTGAATGCATTGGCTTCATGATGGACATTTCCGGTCATCCACTCCAGGACCCAAGTCTTCGGATCTCTGTTGTAGCCTTTGATATGAAGAGTGGCATAAAATTGAAGCAGAAGCTCTTCATTCCAGTGCTCTTCATCTGTGATGAACGGCAGCAAACCCACTTGCTTGAAGCAATCCAGTGCTTCTTCCAGGCCGGGCAGACCAGCAACAGCTTCAACCTCAAGGCGCTTGTGCGGGAAGATGCGGCCTTGGTTGTATAGGATGCATGAGTAATAGCTGCGTTGTGGATAGCTCCAGAACCTATCTGATACAATCCGTTCCCTTGAGTAAGGGTTCTTGGAGCTGTTGAAAAACGTGTTGTCTGCCCTGAAGCTATTGACATTAAAGGAGCCAGGAGCTGATGCAGGACCTGGGAACCTTGGCAGTCGTGGGACCGGCTTCTGAACCTGAGGCCTGTGCGCAACATGATAGTTGAATTGTGGACCAGCCGCAGACTCGGGCGCAGAGCTGTCAGGAGCAGTAGCTTCAGTGTCTTCGGAAGCTGTTGTTGGGGAGGGCTCCACATTGGCTTCAAGGTTGGTGGTGGCAGCCTCCATATTTTCCGCCTCCACTTGACTAGCTGGAGGGGCAGACGCAGGCACGTTCTCCTGGAGAACTGGTTCTTGGTGGAGCGGGGAAGTGGGTTCTGGTGGTGCTTCTTCAGTATCTTCGGCTGATGCAGCCGGAATGTCTTCAGCCGAATCTTGAGGCCGTGGTCCTTTGCGAAGCCTGCGGAATGCAGACGACGCCTTTGGAGTTGGAGTGGGCTGGGCCTCAGATTCTTCTTCTTGTGGGCGATCCGCCCATGATGCAGCTTGTGCGATTGGCGTCACAGGACGACCAATGCTGATCAGTTCGCTTGTCTCAAGCTGAGGAAGGGCTGCATCATCTTGTACATTGTCCTGATGACCATTGTCTTCAGCAGCGATGGGGTCGGCTGCTGGAATATCTTCAGCTTCAGGAGCCTCTGTGGGAGCAGGCTCATGAATTGTCAGCTGACGATCTACGTCAGGGTTGATGACAGATAGGGGTTCAACTATCAAGGGCTCTGTGGGAGCAGCCCGAGCTTTCTTGATCCTGCGCTTCTTCTTGGTGGGGTCAGAAGGAGAGGCTTCAGAGAGTTTCCTCTTCCTTGCTTCAGCTTCGGCTGTCTGTGTCTTCTTGAGCTCTGAAGCGGTTGACCGGCTCTTTGGCTTCGAGCCAGTCGTAGCAGTGGGGAAGACAGTCGGAGCAGCTTCTTGTCTTGGTGCCTCTGGTTCAGGCACATCAGGCTTCTTCTTCTTCTTCGCGGCCATCCTGGGGTCGATGCCGGGACGCCCAAGTGCCTTGCGCTTCTCGGCCTCATTGTAGGCCTGCACACAGCGATCAGCCAGAGTCTTCATTCGCTCCCGCGAACCCTGAGCTTCTGCACGCTTCTTCAGAAAGTTTTCCTTTAACTCGTGCAACATGATCTTGAAGTCCTTGACTTCTTGGACGCTGAGCCTGGCCATATTCTGCTTGAACTGAGCCTTTTCAAAATCAATTTTCTGCTTCAGTTCAACAATGCGCTGGGCAATTGCAAGTTCTGAAGCAATAGCGCCTTGGAAGGCGACGCTGAGGCCAATGGGCAGCTGCAGATCATCGAAGCTGATATTTGGTGTAGCAAACCACTCATCGATGAAGTTGTGGATGATTGCTACATCAAACAGAGGCAGATTGTTGAAGATTTCAGCCTCCTCCTTGCTCTTGATGAGCTGCTCAAGAGCGTCATCTCCAAGATCTTCGTCGCTGGACAGATCAATGGTTTCGCTGCGCAGAATGGCAGCAGCTGTGAGCTCTTTGCCGGTGTGTGGCTGAGGCTTCTTTGCTTCCTGGGGCTTGGAGACTCGAGATAAGTCTTCAGACAGCGCACTGGCTTCAGGAGGTGCAGTTGCCAATGGCTTCGCCCTTGAGATTTTGGGTGAATGGGTCTGCTTTGAAGCTTTTGGCTTCTTTGCCTGCTTTGGCTTCGGTGCAGCAGGTGCTTCATCAGATTCAGAGTCAGCAGGAGGGTCATTGACGGCAGTCCCTTGGACTAAGATGCGGGTGATGAGGCCCTCAAGATTTGCATATGGACCGATGATATTGGGGTCGGCCTCACGTGTGCCATCTGCCCTTGGTGCGGAGGGACCAGGGTTGAAGTTTAAACCTAATTTCTTCTTGTTGTGCTTCGCAGACCTTTGGGCAAACTGGAAGTTGCGCTTGAACAGATTGTTGTCACGACACCAGAGTAGTGACGACGGATGAGCATCAGCAGGCTGCGGTCCTCTGACCATGCATGGATAGAAGCCTTGAGCAATGGCTTCGTCTCTGGACCTGGGCACGAGATTTTTGTACAGTACGTCTCCCCATGGTCTCTTGATGGCGCTTTTCTCAGCGTACTCCTTGGTGACAAGGCGGTATTGGAACCATTGCTCCGCCCAATAGCATCGAATCCATTGGATTCGTAGCTTGCGCTGATTGTAATCCTCTTCAAGATCTGTGTTGTACAGCTCTAAGAGGTCATCGGGCAGATCTCTTGATGTTTCCCCTCGACGCTTTCTGCCACCCTTCCTTGCTGGTTTTTCTGCAGCCATGAAGCTTAACTTGGAAGGCTTCAAGACGTTCAAAGGCTTCAAAGGCTTTCTTTTGCTGGACCAACAGGAACTGGCTTCAGGAGAATTGATGTGACGCTGTAAGAACTCTGCAAATGAATGCAGACTATGAGAACCAAAAGATTCTCCCGCGGACATGTACCTATGACAGCATTAAGGTGCGAGGGAAGGGGAAGAGGTCATATGCATTCTCAGAAGATTTTGAAGATAAATCAGTTTAGAAGATATTGACCTCATCGTGCAAAGACATTCACTTATAGAAAAGAAGTTGGTTCCAGATTTGTACGAACCCATAGATCAGTACAAGTGAGGAATCTAACTACTTCATGAAGCACAAGTGAATATACTAGGCAAGTTATGAGATGCAGATTGAGACAGATCTAACTTGTGTGAATAGAAACTTCTTATGGCAGAAAGTGACCGAACTATAGGATCAAAAGAGGCTGTAAAAAGAGGTTTTATTTACCACACTTGGAACTGCTAGACGGAGTGGGAGATGAGGCCGAGAAGTTCGATCCTCCGTGCCCTAACTTGGCGACGGAAGACACCTACGGCGACGGCGGAGAGAGTGATGTCCGCGGTCGGCGTGAAAACGGCGTTGGAGAGGTTGCGGCAGTGAAGCGCTTCGTCGCCGGCGTCGTCGAGAACTAGCGGTGGCGCTAGGGTTCGTGCGAGGGAGGAAAAGGAGAAGGAGATAATGACCGTGGTGAGTGTGTATTTATAGTCACAGGGGCTGCACTGCGCTATTACACAGGTGCCCCTAGCGATTTGCATCTGAACAGCACGTGGCCATCATGCGGAGTCTCGGGGGTAGTTCCACATCCCACGCACGCCTGGATTGTCGGGTGGTCGTTCCTACTTCTCCGGATTTCTTGTGGATGAATGAGCATTGAAAACGGTTTTAAAGTTTGTCTCTGTGTCTTCTGCTAACAAGGACGCAGAGAAGACATTCGACAGTTTCAATAGGATGCATATGACTTGGAGAGATAGAATTTGAGATAGAAAGCATGGAGAGATTAGGGTCCGATCACATTCACTTAGTTAAAAAGATTCAAAACAAGAAGACATAGCTATAAGTGAATGCTATAGAGGACAGAACACTAGTATATATATAATCCACGTAGTGAAGATAATCATGAAGACATGTAGAGATTGAAGCCAAATCAAATGTGAAGACATTGCTAGGTAACGCCATGAGTGAAGCACTTCAAAAAATAGAACGTTTGGTGGTGGCGTTACCCACCATATAGGAAGTATTAGACTCAGACATGGCGCACAATTATCATGGCGCTCCGAAGTCAATTTCCACATTAATGTATTCACACTTAGAATATATGTCTTCATTGATTGAATATATACATTACTTTGTGTGTTGCACATCTAAGTCATCAATATGCATAAGTGTTAGGATGTGTGCCTGATCACAGGACATTTGAGGATTCCAAGATATTTAGCTCACACCGTAACTTGCAAAATCTCTTCTCATCCAAGGGCTTGGTGAAGATATCTGCCAATTGCTCTTCAGTGTTGACGTGTATGATATCAATATCTTCCTTTGCAACATGATCTCTGAGAAAGTGATGACGAATTTCAATGTGCTTTGTCTTCGAGTGCTGAACTGGGTTGTTGGCGATCTTGATGGCTCTTTTGTTGTCGCAGTAAAGAGGCACTTGCTTCAGTTGAATGCCATAGTCCTTGAGGGTTTGCTTAATCCACAGAAGCTGAGCGCAGCAAGATCAAGCAGCAATGTATTCAGCTTCAGCAGTGGAGAGGGATACACAGTTCTGCTTCTTTGAAGACCAAACATACAAGTGATGTCCCAGAAAGTGACATGTGCCTGATGTAGACTTCCGATCAACCTTGTCACCAGCATAATCAGCATCCGAGAATCCAACCAGATCAAACTCTGAGCCCTTTGGATACCACAATCCTAGAGTTGGGGTGTGAGCCAAATATCGAAGAATTCGCTTCACTGCTAAGTGATGCGACTCCTTTGGTGCCGCTTGAAATCGAGCACACATGCAAACACTAAGCATAATATCTGGCCTAGATGCACATAAATAAAGCAAAGAACCAATCATGGAGCGGTATACCTTTTGATCGAACTATTTACCATTGTCATCAGGACCCAGATGATGTTTGGCTGGCATTGGTGTTGTGAAGCCTTTGCAGTCTTGCATACCGAACTTCTTCAGGCAACCTTTGAGATACTTCTCTTGAGATATGAAGATGCCATTGCGTTGTTGCCGTATCTGAAGACCGAGGAAGAATTTCAGCTCCCCCATCATGGACATCTGATATTGCTCTTGCATCATATATCCGAACTCGTCACTGTACTTCTGATTGGTGCAGCCGAAGATAATGTCATCCACACATATTTGGCACACAAACAGTTCACCATCATATGTCTTCGTGAAGAGAGTGGGATCTAGGGAGCCAGGTATGAAGCCTTTGCTCTGCAGGAAGTATTTGAGTGTGTCATACCAGGCCCGAGGGGCTTGTTTGAGGCCATATAGTGCCTTGTTGAGCTTGTAAACCATGTCAGGATGTTTTGGATCTTCAAACCTAGGTGGTTGTGCAACATACACTTCTTCTTCAATATTGCCATTGAGAAAGGCACTCTTCACATCCATTTGATATAAAAGTATGTTATGATGATTTGCATAGGCCAGCAGTATACGGATGGCTTCAAGTCTGGCCACAGGAGCAAATGTTTCATCGAAGTCAATGCCTTCCACTTGAGTATATCCTTGAGCAACGAGACGAGCTTTGTTTCTGACAACTTGACCATGCTCATCTTGCTTGTTGTGGTATATCCATTTGGTGCCTATTATGTTATGCTTCCGTGGATCAGGACGCTTAACTAATTCCCATACATTGTTCAGCTCAAACTGTTGAAGCTCTTCTTGCATTGCTTGAATCCACTCAGGTTCCATAAAAGCTTCTTCAACTTTCTTGGGTTCTGTGATTGAAACGAATGCGAAGTGTCTGCAGAAATTTGCCAGTTGAGTTGCCCTTGAACGAGTCAGTGGACCAGGTGCATTGATGCTGTCAATTATTCTGTTAATCTGCACTTCATTGGCAACACGAGGATGTATGGGTCGAAGACTTTGCTCTTGCTGATCTATGTTGTCGTGGGGAGGAATGTCTTCAGGCTGAGCATTGTCTTCATGTGGATCAGGTGCTGAGATGATAAGTTCTTCTTCAGGATGAGCTTCAGAAGGTATAATTTCTCCAGTTCCCATTAGCTTGATTGATTCACTGGCTGGAACTTCATCTAGCACATCTAGCAGTTGCTCTCTTTGTGAACCATTGGTCTCATCAAACCGCACATCCACTGTTTCAACCACTTTGTAGTGAAAGAGATTGAAGACTCTGTAGGAGTGCGAATCCTTTCCATATCCAAGCATAAAGCCCTCATGTGCTTTTGGTGCAAATTTTGAGGTGTGGTGTGGGTCCTTGATCCAGCATCTTGAGCCAAATACTCCGAAGTAACTAACATTTGGCTTCTTGCCAGTTAGAAGTTCATAAGATGTCTTGTTCAGAAGCTTGTGAAGATAAACACGGTTGATTGTATGGCATGCAGTGTCAATGGCTTCAGGCCAGAATTTTCTTGGAGTCTTGTACTCATCTAGCATTGTTCTGGCCATCTCAATGAGTGTTTTGTTCTTGCGTTCGACGACGCCATTCTGTTGTGGCGTGTACGGAGCTGAGAATTCATGTGTGATGCCCAAGGTATCCAGATATGTATCAAGGCCAGTGTTCTTGAATTCAGTGCCATTGTCACTTCTGATGTGCTTTATCTTGGTGCCATAATTGTTCATAGCCCGATTTGCGAAGCGTCTGAAAACATCCCGCACTTCAGTCTTGTAAAGGATTATGTGCACCCAAGTATATCTAGAGTAATCATCAACAATGACAAAGCCATAGAGGCAAGCAGTAGTGGAAAAAGTTGAGTAGTGAGTGGGACCAAAGAGATCCATGTGAAGTAGTTCGAAGGGTCGAGTAGTGGTCATGATTGTCTTCGAAGGATGTTTTGCCCTTTTCATCTTCCCTGCTTCACAGGCACCGCATAAGTGATCTTTCTTGAACTTGACGCCCTCGATGCCTATGACATGCTTCTTCTTCGCAAGGGTGTGGAGGTTCCTCATGCCAGCATGCCCAAGCCTCCGATGCCAAAGCCAACATTCTGAAGCCTTTGCCAGAAGACATACTGCAAGCTGTGGCCCTGCTGAGAAATCTACCACATACAGATCATCTTTCCGATACCCTTCAAACACTAGAGACTTGTCAGATTCCATTAGTACTAGGCAACGATATTTTCCAAAAATTACAATCATGTTCAAATCGCAAAGCATTGAGACAGACATTAAGTTGAAGCCAAGGGATTCAACAAACATGACTTTATCCATGTGTTGATCCTTTGAGATTGCAACTCTACCTAGACCCAATACCTTACTTTTACCAGTGTCAGCAAATGTGATGTGGCTCTTGTCGGATGGAGGTAAGGTTGAGTCCATAAAAAGAATTCTTTTGCCAGTAATGTGATTTGTACACCCACTGTCAATAATCCATTCTGAAGACTCTGAAGGCGCTTGTGTCGTACCCTACAGTGCAGTTAGGGTGATAGGCTTCACGAAGAGAATTGTGAAGCAAAAACATTTGACGAACCAGTGGGTTATGAAAACTTAGATCCAGGTTAGGACTAATAGGAAGAGTAGCATGCGTTTTAGGTACGAAATACATAGTGATGCCATTCGGGCATTTGATCTTGCGCCCCACAAGATTTTTAAGGTCCCCAGCAATAGTGTTAGAAGATTTTGGTTTTCTGCTGGAGACCTTTCCCTGCAAAAGAGAGTTAAGCTTTCTTAACCACCCACATCTTCAAGGGTGGCTTAGAAGCAATAAATCTAAGTGCCGCATCTGAGAATTTTGGCTTCGGAGCCCTAGCAAACAGTCTAGCAGGCGGGCAACAGTACTCATAAGAATAGGCAGAATAGTTCTTGGTCATATGAACATGACGGTTTGAAGAACCGCTCTCATATGCCTGAGCATGGTTTCCCTGTAAAACATTTGCGTTAGTGCGACTCAGGTGAGTCCTCTGCCTGTATGAAGCCTTTGGACCATATGAAGCCTTTGGTCTGAGGTTTGTCTTCTTCATGTGAGGTGTCATGAGGACATTCACAGGAAGATTCTCCAGACACGATTTTGGAACCCAGATCTTCTTCATAGGCGGTCAATTCCTGCAGTTAGTACCAATGTACCTGGCAAATACTTCACCATTCTGATTCTTAAATAGTTTATAGTTTGCATCAAAGGATTCATCAATGATAATGGGATTAGCACAAGTGAAGCCAGATAGATTGGATGGATCTGCTGAGGATTCCTTTGCAGCAACCCATGTGGTTTTGGGGTACTGCTCAGGTTTCCAGTAAGAGCCATCTGCATTAATTTTCCTCACGAACCCAACACCCTCTTTCCTAGGGTTTCAGTTCAGAATCTGCTTCTTGAGGACATCACATAATGTCTGATGTCCTTTGAGACTTTTGTACATCCCTGTTTCAAGCAATGTCTTCAACCTAGCATTCTCATCAGCAATAGCAGTGGTATCCTCAGCAGAGGGGTTAGTTAACACTTCAACAGTTGAAGATATTGCAACAGCAGTAGCAGTGGAACATTCAGCAACAGAAGTAGCATTATCACGCTCAATGCATTTAAGGCATGGTGGTTCAAATCCTTCCTGAGCGGAACTGATCTGTTCGGCACAAAGTGACTCGTTTTCCTTTTGAAGATCTTCATGAGCCGCTCTCAATTTCTCAAGATCTTGCTTCCTTTGAAGATAATCATAGGAGAGCTTTTCATGAGTTGTTGAGAGAGTATCATGATGATCTTCAAGTTCCTGATACTTAACGTGAAGATTTTTTATGTCTTCAATTAAGGATTCAGACCGAGTCATTTCAGCACCCAACAGATCATCGCTTCTGTCTAATAGTTTTTGAATGTGTTCCATGGCTTTCTGTTGTTCAGTTGCAATTTTAGCAAGTGTTTTGTAGCTGGGTTTTGAATCACAATCAGAATCATCGTCACTGGATGTTTGATAGTGAGTAGTGCGTGTGTTTACCTTGGCACCGCATGCCATGAAGCAGTAGGTAGGAGTGGAGTCGTCCTTGTCATTTGCAACGGTGTTGGTGATGAAGTCATTGTCTTCAGTGTTGAAGATGGACTTGGCGACGTAAGCTGTAGCCAGACTCGCAATGCCAGAATCAGATTCCTCCTCAGACTCCACCTCTGCCTCCTCCGAAGCGGATTCCTCCTCTGAATCCATTTCCTTGCCAACAAACGCACGAGCCTTGCCAGTTGAGCTCTTCTTGTGTGATGAAGACTTTGAGGAAGACTTGGAAGAAGACTTTGAGTATTTCTTCTTCTTCTTGTCGTCAGAGTCATATTCCTTGCTCTTCTTCTTCTTTCTGCTCTCATTGTCCCATTGTGGACACTCAGAGATGAAGTGTCCAGTTTTCTTGCACTTGTGACATGTTTTCTTCTTGTAGTCATGAGCAGAAGCTTCATCATTCCTTGAGCTTGATCGTGAAGACTTTCTGAAGCCTTTCTTCTTGGTGAATTTCTGGAACTTCTTCACAAGCATTGCAAGTTCCCTTCCAATGTCTTCAGGATCATCAGAACTGCTGTCAGATTCTTCTTCAGATGAGGACACAGCTTTTGCCTTCAAGGCACGAGTTCGCCCATAGTTTGGACCATAGAAATCTCTTTTCTCAGAAAGCTGAAACTCATGTGTGTTGAGCCTCTCAAGTATGTCAGACGGATCGAGTGTCTTGAAGTCTGGACGTTCTTGAATCATCAGGGCTAGGATGTCAAACAAACTGTCAAGTGATCTCAGCAGCGTCTTGATGATTTCATGTTTGGTGATCTCAGTGGCGCCGAGGACTTGAAGCTCATTTGTGATGTCAGTGAGCCGGTCAAATGTGTGCTGGACATTCTCATTTGTCATTTCACTTGAAGCGGTTGAAGAGATTGCGAAGAACACTGATTCTCTGATCTCTCTGGCTTGAGATGCCCTCATTGACTTTGGAGAGCCAGTCCCAGACTAGCTTGGATGTCTTCAAGGCACTCACACGGCCATACTGTCCCTTGGTCAGATGACCACAGATGATATTCTTGGCAGTAGAGTCCAATTGAGTGAACTTCTTGACATCAGCAGCAGTGACACCTTCTCCAGCCTTGGGAACGCCGTTTTCGACGACATACCATAGGTCGACGTCAATGGCTTCAAGATGCATGCGCATCTTATTCTTCCAGTAGGGATATTCAGTTCCATCGAAGACGGGGCACGCAGCGGAGACTTTAATTATCCCTGCAGTCGACATAGCTAAAACTCCAGGTGGTTAAACTGAATCACACAGAATAAGGGAGCACCTTGCTCTGATACCAATTGAAAGTGCGTTATATTAACTAGAGGGGGGGTGAATAGACGATTTTTATGAAAGTCTTCAAAACGTGAAAGTTATGAAGACAAACAGTACAGATATGCCTATCACTTAAGCAGCGGAAGTTAGATTACACTAGGCAAGCCATGGTCAAGTATTCAATAGAGTGAAAGCACAAGACAAGTAGCTGCAGTGTAATAAGGATCAGGTAGGAAGAAGTTACGAAGCCAAACAAATCATACAATTATGATGTGGAAACAGAAGATACAGCAAGCATCCAATGGCTTCACAATGTGTAACTGTAAGTAAAAGGAAGTGAAGATGAAACCAGTGACACGCTGAAGACAATGATTTGTTGGACCAGTTCCACTTGCTGTGACAACTGTACGTCTGGTTGGACCGGCTAGGTATTTAAACCAAAGGACACACAGTCCCGGACACCCAGTCCTGAACACGCAGCTCAGGACACCCAGTCCTCACCGTTTTCTCCTTGAGCTAAGGTCACACAGACCTCTCCCAATCACTCTGGTAAGTCTTCAAGGTAGACTCCCAAACCTTCACAGACTTCGTTCACTGGAAATCCACAATTTCTCTTGGATGCTCAGAACGCAACGCCTAACCGGCTGGAGGATGCACAGTCCTCAAGTGTAATAAGTCTTCAGATCACTCAGACAAGAAGACTTAAGTGATGCCCAATTTACTCTGGCTCTGGGTGGTTAGGGCTTTTCTCCTCGCTAGGAATTTTCTCTCAAAGGCTTCGAGGTGGGTTGCTCTCAAACGACAAAAGCCGTGCACTGAAATCTGAGCAGCCAACCGTTTATGGTTGTAGGGGGTGGACTATTTATAGCCACTGGGCAACCCGACCTGATTTGTCCGAAATGACCCTGGGTCACTAAGGAACTGACACGTGTACCAACGGTCAGATTTCAAACTCACACGGCAACTTTACTTGGGCTACAAGTAAAGCTGACTTGTCCGACTCTGGACAAGATTTGTTCACATAGTCTTCGCTTGAAGATATAGGTTTTGAATTAGGCATCACTTCAGTCATTCTGACTGGTTCTCTTGGACCCCACTTAATAGTACGGTGGTTCCTATGACTCAACACAAATGAAATAGAACTACGAAGGATCTAAGTCTTCGAGTTCCATAGGCTTCACATAGTGTCTTCTCTTGTCATAGTCTTCAATGTGAATATCTTCATATACCACCATTGTCTTCAATGTCTTCGTACATTTTTAGGGGTCATCTCTGGTAGTAAAACCGAATCAATGAGGGACTTCTACCTGTGTTATCTTGCAATTCTCACAAACACATTAGTCCCTTAACTAGGTTTGTCGTCAATACTCCAAAACCAATTAGGGGTGGCACTAGATGCACTTACACACACACACACCACCACCACCATCCCACATGTCGTTCAAAATTCGAAATTCAAACAAAGGTGTGCCCCCATATAGCAAGGCACATAAACACTTCATAAACAGATCAGCCTAACGACCCTGCTGCACAACAATCGGCTCACAGGCATCCATTTTTTTCCAAAATACACATAATATTTCATCAGTTATGGTTCACCACATGCACTAACAAATATAAACACCAAATCAACACCATGGAGGAAAAATGCATGTATCAACCAAATAAATTTATACAATGTTGAACTAACTAGCTCTTTCATGGACCAGTCTGCAGTTTGACAGCCTGGGCATTAGTGCAGGTGTTCCTCATGTGCCCAGCAACACCACAGTTGTTGCACTTTGCTTCCTTCCTTGGTTTTTTCAGAAGATCACCTCGTTCTGGACAAGTCGTCTTCTTGTGTCCCTTGCCCCGGCAAATACTGCAATATCTGGTTCTCTTACTCAACTCTTCATACAGTGCCTTCTCACGATTGTTCGTTGGACGTCCGAGCTTCCTCCTCTTCTCTGGTGCATCAAGACCTGCCAAAGTATCAACATTTAGCTCCAGCGCATCCATGCCCAATTTTGGGTTAGCTCCTTTGCATTGATCAGCTTCATCATTTGGCAACGGAGCCCTGTCCTCCAGGCCCAAACCATCCCTTTGGTCTTCGTATCCAGCCAAACCAGCAATCTCATCCCTAATTATCTTCATGCCTCTCTCATAAGCCTCTATTGATGCATCACCGAGACGCACCAGCTCCATTGTGTGCACATAAAAAGCAGTGTGCCGATGGGTCATCGTCCTACTGCCGGCATGGTCTCGCTGGTATATCTGCAGGTGTGACTGGAGCACATCCCTTGCATCCCTAGTCCACCTCATCATTATCAACTTAGGAGGGATCTCTGTGTAGCCAAGAACATCCATATCCTGCAATACAAAAGCATCAGCCAGGCATTTGGAGAGCCGCTGTAATTGATCTCCAAAGATAATAACTCGCGTTCTTTTTTTCACCTTTAGCATGTGGCGGCGTGGCATGTCCATGTGCTCGAATAGACCGCACTCACACTTCATCATAGCGCCATCATCAATTATCTTCACTTCGAACACAACCCTCGACCATCTCTCACGCATATCTGCTTGAGTGTGTGTCGCTTTGTAAATATTACATTTTTCGATTTCCTCAATCCGATATGCATGCGCCTGATACAGTAGATCACTAAGCTTCTCAAACATCGCCCTCGTGTAAATCTTGCCAGCATGCCTCTCAAGAGACATATTGCACTTCACCACCACGCCACCCTGTGACCACAAAACAACACTTTTCCAAGTCAGACTGCAGCCAAACACAGGTAGTTTAAGGTAGAACAGGCAGTTCCAAACTAACCAAAACCAATCAAAAAATGTCATACTCACAATTTTATTCCGTTTTTCTTCATAACTCTCATCTGCATCTCGAGCGAACTGCAGCCGCATGTAATGCTTCACAAACATGTGCATCGGACAGCCGGGAGGGAGATAAGACTTCAGCATGCTGTTAGCCCTCTCGCTCCGTTGCGTGCTTGTCATATTTGCACAAAACACATCTTTGAAAAACGGCTTCACCCACTTGTTTCGAACCTCGTATACCTGGGCCAGGTAGGTGTGACTTTCCAAGTTGTACTTCTCTATCATCATCTTCCAGGCTTCCTCAAACTCGTCGACTATCAGCATGTGATTCACAACCTTGTGGAACTCATCTCAAAAACCTGTCTGCTTCGAGTACATTGGCCCAAGGGTTTCCTTTGCCTTCTTCAGCACATGCCATTTGCACCAACGGTGAGCTATCAAGGGAAGTACATTTTTTATCACAACCTTCATGGCCCTGCATTGATCTGCACAGCAACAACAAATTCACCAGACAAGCAAAGTTTTGTTAATATCAATTCATATGACAACATATATTATAGTGTGCAAATAATGTTGTAGTATATAGAGACACCTGTTCTAGTTGTTTCTTACCTGTTAGAATAGTTATAGGAGGTTTACCTCCCATAATCCTAACAAACTCCATGAAAACCCACTCAAAGCTCTCAACATGCTCATCTCTTAGAAGCACAACAGCTAGAATGATGCTCTGGAAATGGTTGTTCACACCAACAAACAGGCCAAGCGGCATGTCATACATATTTGTCCTGTATGTTGTATCAAATGTAACTACGTTAACAAAATAAATGTACTAGTTTCGGCTACTTCCTGTAGCCCACATCAAATTTTTTATTCTGCATCCTTTATCTGGTTGCACCCTGAAAAAAAGTCCTGATCCTTAGCGGCTATCTCAGCGAAGGCATCGATTGTCTTCCTCACATCGTCTTCGGCTTGCTCCCTATTTATCATACCGCACAGGTTGCCTAGAGACCTTTTGGTGAACAGAACCTTATCAGCATCACCAAAAAAACTTGATATTATGATGTACACTTTTGTGACATTGACATTGTTCTGTCGTAGCTGCTGTCGTGGTTCTAAGTGTGACAGTAGAATGGGGGGTAGGGATGTAGAGGCAAGATCTCAGCTAGGGATGTAGAGGCAAAATCTCAGCTATGGAGGAGTTGTACACGCGAGTTTTACGAGTTCAGGCCCTTCTCGGGGGAAGTAACAGCCCTACGTCTCGGAGCCCGAAGGCGGTCGACTGGATTATATGTGTGTGAGTTACAGGGGTGCGAACCCTTGTCCCTGAGGAGGGGGTGGCTTATATAGAGTTCGCCAGACCCCTCCCGCCCTCATTTACAAAGGGTTTAAGGTACATAAAGATGGGGATGTTACTGGTAACGCCTGCAATAAAGATACATAATGACCATAAAGCTATGACTTAATTCCCGACCGTTGCGAAGTGGAATGGCTCTAGATCTTCTGGTAGTCGAGTGATTGTCCATACGGTCGAGCATCTTCAAGACTGTCGAGTCGAACATAGCTTCATGGTCGAGTGGATGATGATTTTTCTTCGAATGCTTCTGGTTCTTTTAGAGATGTCCTTGGGGAGGGTATCTTGGACAGATCCATGACCCTACCCTAGGTACATAGCTTCATCATTAGCCCCAGAATGGATCAGGGTTTGAGTGAGGAAGGAGTTGAGAACACTTCTGACTCATTTTTCGTGCTATGAGTATATCTTGTTCTGGATCAATGAACTGAGGTGACGACACCAACTTCTTTTTCAGCCGCCTTGATCTATTCTTAGTTTTTGTCGAGTGAACTTTTACTGAAGAGTTCCGAGTGATGATGTGGAGGATGTCTTCCGTCTGGCAAGTTGTTCTGCTGTCCATGGATTTCGCGGGATTCGAATTTTGGGAAGCGTGCCGGGCGGGGGAGGCCGTGGTAATCGGGATGGATTAGGCAGGTCGCCTCGATCCCTGCGCCACCTTTTTTGCCACGTATCACGCGCGCGACTGTTGCAGGATTTGATAAGATCGTTCGGGCCTACAAGTCAGTCACTCGGAAGTGTCCTTATAAAAGGCACCGAACCGGGCTTTTGAACAGTGCGCCCTCATTCTCCTTGTTCTTCCTCGGATTTCTCTGCTGCGCCTGCTTCCGCTCTTGGCGTCGTAGCCCCGCTCGGACTCGATTCGCTGCCATGGGGAAGGAGAAGACGGTGGAGTTGGAGCGTGCAAAGAAGGCGATGACAAAGGAGAAAGGAAAGAGGACCAGCCGGGGTGGATCCTCGTCAAGGTCCGGCCTGCTGCCAGGATGGATCCAGGGCGACTGGATCCGCTCGACGATCATCCAAGACGACATCGACGATCTGGTTGAGGGGGGACTGATCCCCCACGAATTGGCGCGGCTCTCGGGGAATGAGACGAGCCGCACCCGCAGGAGGGTGAGTGAGTTCTCCTCGCCACTCATGTCGGCCGCGGGTTTTCTTTGCCTCCCCACCCTTTCTTTCGTGGTTTTTTGAACTTCTTCGGGGCTCAACTCCACCACTTTACTCCAAACACCATCGTGTACCTTGCTGCCTTTGTGTCAATGTGCGAGAATTTCTTGGGTTGCCGACCGCACTGGGGTCTCTTCAAGCACATATTCACATGTCACTCCCAAACGGTCAAGAAGGCCAACCCGAGTGACAAGAGGACGCACGTGATACAGATGTGCGGGGGCCTTGGAATCCAAATGAGGAACAAGAGCACCTTCCCAGCTATGATCCTTCCCGACTCGGTCCGGGGCTGGCAGTCGACCTGGTTTTACAGCAAGGACCAGCCGACCCCAGGTCAGTCGACTGGACTTCCCCACTTTTCCATGGCTCGAGTGGAGAAGCCCTCTTCCTTGAGAGTGATCCCGGAAGAGAAGGCGCAGGTGAAGGTGTTGGTCGAGCAGGTCGTCCAACTTGTCCGCGACAGAGTGACTGGTATGGACCTGCTGGAGGTCTTCCTCAGTCGACGCATCCAACCACTCCAAGCCCGTGACCATCCGATGTGGATGTACTCGGGACTCGAGGATTCCACTCGGATCCACCTAGAGGATGTTAGCGGGGACACAGTGGAGAAGTGGCTGAGAGGTATTACCGGCAACAAGGATAATCCCCGGGGGTCCAGGAGGGTGGTTCCATTCGACCATTTGCGCCAGCCGGAACAGGTACGATTCTGCTTTGTCGAGTATCTTCTTGATTCACTATGTAACATCTTATTGACGGTCGACTGTATTTCTTTTGTTCATTGTCTTTTCAGGCTCTTATTGATATGTACTCGATGCCCAATGGAGTGCAGGAGAAAAATGTTGAGGAAGGGGCAAGCGGGGGAGAGAGTGGCGAGTGGCACTCGGATGCAGAGGAGGACGAGGAGAGCGATGACTCGAGTGATGAAGAAGAGGTCGACTCGCCTCCTCGCAGAGAGAGGAGGTCCAAGCACGCTCACGACCCGGCGAGCACCCCTGACCTGGTGGCTGCACCAACCGGGTAATCTTCAAAGCGCCCTCAGACGTCTTCTCTAGTGCCGACTGAGAAGGTATCAAAACAGCTCAAGACTGCGCCGCCTCCTGCGCCGAAAGCATTGAAGGCCACATCCTCCAAACCACCGAAGGCTTTGCCCAGAATCAAAGTAACCATCCCACCATCTCCGGTTAATCATCTAACCTGATCTTTTGGTCGACTCGAGAAACAGAACATAATCGACTGAATGTTGACATTTGTAGTGCTGCTGCATCTAGAACTTCTTCCTACCAATACCGAGACGAGGAAATGGAAGGCGCGGTTACCTCCAACCCAGGTAAAACTCTCATGATCTTGTTCTTGATTATTTGGTCGATTAAATTCTGGCGATTCACTTGGGGTCGACTAATTTATTTGCAGCCCCACCCAACGTGATCGAGCTTCTGGATGATGATGAAGATGTGGCCCCTAGGCCCAGAAAGAAAAAAAGTAGCAGCTGGCAAGACATCTCAGTAGGGACCGATGACAACACCAACCGTCCGGCAATCTGAAGATGCAGGTGGGGCCTCTGTAACTTTTGTTGTCCCATTGTCGAGTGAGTGCCCTGCACCGTCGATTGTACCGGTGTTTCCTTCAGTCGTCCAACCTCATGCTTCGGAGCTCCAAGCTTCCGCACCTGGGTCGTCTGCGCGCTTCTTCACCAACTACCATGTTCCGGAAAACCAGTCGGACGCGGCTATGGAGGCCATTCGTTAGGCTAACGTGATAATGGAGCGGATGAAGACTGTCCACGAGAATAGCTAGGCTGCTCACGATGCCAGCGCGGCTCTTCGGGCCAATGTCCAGGTAAGTAGGCTTTCGACTGCCCTTGTTCTATTAGGATATGCTACCTGAAATATTTTCTTTCATACAATATCTTATTGTTTGCGTCGAATCTGTACACCCACTGGGTGTTTTGTTGTCTTTAGCATTTGCGCTCTTCCACTCGGCCTGGGCGAGTGGGATCTGAACTGGTGGGGGCACGCTAAGTGCACCCACTGGGTGTAGTCCCCGAGACCGTGGTCGACTGCGGGCAGTCGACTGGGATCTGAGTACTTTTACCTTTCCTTTCTTCCACTCGACCCGGGCGAACCGACCGAGTGGGATCTGAACCAGTGGGGGCACACCAAGTGCACCCACTGGGTGTAGTCCTCGAGACCGCGGTCAACTGCTGGCAGTCGACCGGGGTCTGAATAGTTCTTCTCTCTTTCTTCTCTTTTTTTTAAACTCGACCCGAGCGGACCGGTCGAGTGGGGTCTGAATCAGTGGGGGCACGCCAAGTGCACCCGCTGGGTGTAGTCCCCGAGACCGCGGTCGACTGGGGTCTGAGCAAACTTTTAAGTTTTATTCACTCGGAAGTAAATAATCTTTGATCTTGTTGATTGACATGTATTTTGCCTTCTGCAGAAATCTTGTACTCTCATTTCTAAGTTCGCCGAATTTGAGGAGAAGCAGAGGCAACTTAATCTTGACTTGGAGCTGGCCCAACAAAAGATGAAGAAAGCTCAAGATGAAGCTGCTGGTATGGAAGGTAACTGCCTGTCGACTATTCACGTCGATCATCCTTTTAAAATATTTCTTCGATCTCTTGCTTGATCCGATTGCTTATTTTGCAGAGAAAATGAGGTTGGCTCTAGAAAAGAAAGACTTGGACCTTGCAGCTGCGCAGAAGGAGGCTCAAGATAAAATTGCCCTTGCAGACCAGAAGCTGGCTTCGGTCGGAGTGCTGAAAGAAGAAGTAAGCAAGCTGAAGTCCTCTCTCACTGAATCCAACGGAGAGGTAACTCGTCTGAAGAAGGATAAGATGGCTCTGAATGAGAAGCTGGAATCTGCAACTCATAAGAGAAATGACGTGGAAGCTCATCTAAGAACTCTTGCCAAGAAGCTCTATCTTATGCTGGAAGGAACTCCTTTTAATCCGACTGCTTTACTGCTTGCGAGTTTATCCTGTCCAGTCGACTCACTAACTCTTTCACTGCAGAATTCTGCCAAAACTTTGACGAGGAAACTGGACGCATTGAGACGGGTTTAGACCCTATCGTTTCTCCAGTCGGCGACGAGGCTGCCATGAATGTGCTTCGACTGGAATCCCGTGTCGCCAATGTCACAAGTTATCTTGCTCGTCTGAAGGTGGCAGTTTCACGGATCGACTCCTCACTCTGGCCAAGGGCGACGCTTCAAAATGACCTCGAATCTCTGATGAATCGGCTCAACGAAGTTCCTGGTCGAGTGCAAGAGTGGAAGAAGTCCTCTGCCCGGTGTGGTGCTGACGTGGCGTTGTCCTTGGTAAGAGTCCAGTGCAAAGAAGCTTGCGAAGACAAGCTGGCGGCGATCAAGGTCGCCAACACCAAAATGCATGACTTCCAATCCTTTATGGAGACTTTCATCGCTGCTGCTACTCGGATCGCAGATGGAATCGACTTGGAAGAATTCGTAGAACCCGCCAGCCCTCCTCCTGTCGAGTGAACAAACTATGAGATTTAAACCTCTCTTAAATTTGCCTCGGAATGCCAAGTGGTTGCTGTAACCATTAAACTCCTTCGGGCTTGATGCTCGAATACTTTTGATTTGTCGCTTGGAACTTTAGGATTTATCCAAACTACTTTTGAATATGCTTGCGATTGCTTTTGGAATCTGCTCCCTATTTGGAATGACCTTCGTGTTTGAGATGCAGCCTTGAAATGGAGACTTCAATCGAACCGCGCCTTGTCGTCCTTGCGGACAAGGATGGAGCGCACGTTGTATTTGTGGCGTAGCTTGGAGAAGAAGGTTGCAGTCGACCTGCGCCTCGCTATCCTTGCGGACAAGGATGGAGCGCACGTTGTATTTGTGGCGTAGCTCGGAGAAGAAGGTCGCGGTTGATCTGCACCTCGTCGCCCTTGCGGGTAGGGATGGAGCATACATTGTATTTGTGGCGCGGCTCCAAAGGAGAAGGTTGTAGTCAACCTGCACCTCATCGTCTTGCAGATGGGGATGGAGCGCATGTTGTATTTGTGGTGCAGCTCTGAACGAGAAGGTTGCAGTCGACCAGCACCTCGTCGTCTTTGCAAATAAGGGCGGATTTTAAACCTTAGGCGAGTACTGGACTGCAGCTAAGCCTCCGAGTGGGAGGATTGCTCACCACTCGGTAGGATTTTCAAACTTAGGCGAGTAGTGGACTACAGCTAAGCCGCCGAGTAGGAGGGTTGCTCACCACTCGGTAGGATTTTACAAACTTAGGCGAGTACTAGACTGCAGCTAAGCCCCCGAGTGGGAGGATTGCTCACCACTCGGTAGGATTTTTTTAAACTTAGGCGAGTACTGGACTGCAGCTAAGCCCCCGAGTGGGAGGGTTGCTCACCACTCGGTAGGATTTTTTAAACTTAGGCGAGTACTGGACTGCAGCTAAGCCTACGAGTGGGAGGGTTGCTCACCACTTGGTAGGATTTTTTAAACTTAGGCGAATACTGGACTGCAACTAAGCCTCAGAGTGGGAGGGTTGCTCACCACTCGGTAGGATTTTTTTAAACTTAGGCGAGTACTTGACTGCAGCTAAGCCCCCGAGTAGGAGGATTGCTCACCACTCGGTAGGATTTTTTAAACTTAGGAGAATACTGGACTGCAGCTAAGTCCCCGAGTGGGAGGCTTGCTCACCACTCGGTAGTGTCGGAGTAAATAACCACGGGTAGCCTAGCCAGCTCCCCCTGGCTCTTTAGCAAAATTATAGTCCTATTGAGCCTTCAAGCATCTAAGGCGTGGGGCCGCCTTCCCCCAGCCAGCTACCTTTCACGCCGGCTGCACGAAGGCGGCCCAGCCCTAAAATCCCCGTGAAGAAAACCACGAGAGGGCCGGCTCCAAGAAGCCGGCCACGAGAAGGCCGACTCCAAGAAGCCGGCCCCCCAGCAGGCGGCCAAGATCGTGCCCTCAGAGTCTGCACCCACATAACGGCGATGAGACGGGGCGTGGCTACAGTGAAGCCTACCACCCCCGAATCCTGGGACGCGCATGGCCACAGTGCGTCGTATGGGGCGGCCATCACCCGTCTGGCGCGGCACTATTGCCATGTTGACCATGACGTCACCCACGGCGAGCTGTCAGTACGACCCGTGGGTGGCGGGCCCCCTCAGTCAGGGAGACGCCTAAAGGCGGCCAGGCCTCCCCCAGTCGGCCTGGGGTATGGCCGACTCCCAATAGCCAGTTGGTTCACTCCCTCGAAGGAGGCGCCTCATTAAGGAGATAAGACGAGGTAAGGCTACAGCGATAAGCCGCCCGGCGGCAGCACTGTAGCCATTCTTACCACGACGAAGCCCTCGTCACCAAAGGCGAGGCAACAGTAACCAGCCTCCGACAAGACCCCCAAGCGGTGGGACCGGCCTGTCGACCAGAAGGCCGGCAGCCAGCGGGGTCCATTAGTCGGCGGGCCCCATCGGTCGATGGAGAAGCCGGTGAGCATAGACACAGACGGCTAGGGCCCACGCCCAGCCAGATTACCATTGTACCCCTGGGGGTAGGCCTATATAAACCCCCCAGGGCACCCATGCAGGGGGATCCCTTTTCAGTAGTTTTAGACACCACATCGACAGGAGAAGCGAGCTAGCCTTGCCCTTCTTCATTCTTTCACCGAATAGCTCAAGGAGCCTCTTGTAGCTACTTGTCGATCTAGTGACCATGCGAAGACCCCGCAGAGCAACAGTAGGGGTGTTATCTCCATAGAGAGCCCCGAAGCTGGGTAAGATCCGTCGGCGTGCATGTCTTCGCCTTCCGTTTCCAGGCACCGGCGATGTTTTATTGGCTCCCACAATGATAAGCCACCAATTGGCATATGTCGCACCAACCACCCGACATTTGGCGCCCACCGTGGGGCCAGGTGCAGCGTCGTCCAGAGACCTATTCTGGACGGGAATCCTCTTCCTTCTTAGTGTGCGTAGCCAGCCCGGCTCGCCCGATGGCGCTTGCCCCGACGCGCTGCAAGGCGTTGCCGACGCCTGCGCGGCGAGCTGCCTCGCCAATCTTCTTGGCGAGGCTCGCATCTCCGACGAGCCCGCATCCGACGCGGGCACATGCTGCCCCGAGAGGCACCTCATCAGCCTCCTCGACCAACTCCACGACTCCGGCGAGCTTGCCGCGGACTTGGAGTCGGTTGGCTCCACCAACCCGATGCTTGTCGACTCTAACACGACGTCGCTTGACGCCTTCCCCGCCAACGTAGTAATCATCAACGACCCTCTTCCTCGAGCCGACAGCAGCAGCAGCGCCATCACTGAGGTACTGGTCATCAGCCACGGCGCCGCCTCTAGCGAAAACGCCCACGATGCCCTGCCGACGGCGCTGCACGACTTGTCCGCCCCCATCCCGGCCGACGCCGACGCCAAGACACTGGAGGCGCGCCGCCTCGCCCTTGTTGCAGAGGGCTAGAAGCTAGCTTCCATGAGACGCCTCACCGAGGCTCACCAGCGCGAAGTCGACCGCGCCGCCTTCGGCACGCCGCTTCCCGACGGGCCGAGCCGCATTGGCGTCATCAAGAAACGCGGCACGACTATCGCCGACATGCTGGGAGCAGACCGCCCCATCTATGCCATGCCTCTCGAGAACCTACGCGCCGCCCAGGCGGTCGCAGACGAGCTGAATGGACTGGGGCCCGACGAGCTCTCCTACATGACCAGACGCATCCAGCAGCTTATTGACGCGGCCACAAAGCGGCATGAAGCTGGTGTCCGCGCCGAAAGTCCTCCCCCACGCCGAGAGCACGGTGCGACATCCCGAACACCAACTACGGGCAACACCCGCACAAGGAAAGAAAAGGAGCCGGCTGCCAGCCGCAGCCGGACTCGAATCTCCATTGAGCGTGACGCAGAAGGCCGCCCTCGAGCTGTGGAGTGGTGGGGCGACCCGCCTCCTCCTCCGCCTCGTGGGGAGAGATATCCTACTCCGCCGCCTGTCACGCATCCGACTCTCAGCAGCCGACTGGGCCGCCGTGAAGGAGTCGGCAAGAATGACGCCCGCCATCGGATCGACCGCCTCGCGCGATCCCTGGCCCTGGAAGAAGAAGATGATGTCGGCCCGCCCTGCTTTGGCCCCCGCATCCGCGACGAGCCCTTCCCTAAAGGGTTCTCGCTTCCAAGAGACACGCCCAAGTACAACGGCTTCGTGAAGCCGAAAGACTGGTTGACCGACTACTCCACTGCGGTTAGCATCGCGAACGGCAACAGGCCTGTTGCCGTGAAGTATGTCCCCCTCATGCTCCAAGGCACGGCGCGCACCTGGCTCAACAGCCTCAAGCCTTACAGCGTCAACAGCTGGCTAGACTTCATAGAAGCCTTCATCCGCAACTTTACCAGCACCTACAAACGGGCTCCCAAGCCCCGACAGCTCTCCTTGTGTGTCCAAGGGCCCAACGAATCAACTCGCAACTACCTCACGCGTTGGGCCGAGCTCCGCAATTCCTGCGAAGGGGTGCACGAGGTTCAAGCTATAAAGTACTTCACCGCCGGGTGCCGAGAAGGCACCCTCCTCAAGCACCGACTCCTCTGCGACGAGCCGACTACCCTCGACAAGCTGCTGGTCATAGCTGATAAATACGCCATGGCCGATTCCTCAATGAAGACCGAGCTCCGAGTAGACACCTCCAGGAAGGTGCTCGCTCCGAGTCCCAAGACGCCGGCAGGAGACTCCAGCCCACGCCCGTACCAGAATGACCACAAGCGCAAGGCTCCCATGCCGCCTTCCGCCAGTCGGCAGGTGGCCACAGTCGAAGACGAACAACCCGAAGGGCAGCCCACGCCCAAGAAACAGAAAGGCAGCAGGCCGGCCTGGCAGCCGGCTTTCTCCTACGAGCAAGCACTTGATGCCCCCTGCAAGTTCCACAGCGGCGCGAAGCCTTCAAACCACACGACCCGAAAATGCCACTAGTGCCGCCTCCACCTGCTGGTCAGGCGCCTCCGGCCCCTCCGCAGCCGGCCACTCGACCAGCAGTCGGGGCTGTTCAAGACGAGTTCCCCAAGGAGCATGCCGCCTACGTCGTCTTTACAAGCCAACCAGAAGACCGGCGTAGCCGACGCCGACAGCATCAAGAAGTCAACGCAGTTGCCTTGAACAATCCCGAGTTCATGCACTGGTCAGAAAGGCCAATCAGCTGGAGCCGGACTGATCACCCAGAGGTGATGCCGTCTCCTGGCTCTTATGCATTGGTTTGGGATGCCACCCTCGCAACAGAAAGGCGAGCTGCCCGTTTCTCCCGCATGCTGATAGATAGCGGGAGCAGCATCAACATATTGTACCGTGACACCATGGAGAAGCTGAGCATCAAGACGAAGAAGCTCATGCCTAGTCGGACTGTGTTCCATGGCATCGTACCCGGCCTGTCCTGCTCCCCAATCGGCAAGATCAAGATAGATGTCCTCTTCGGGGACAAGGATCATTTCCGCCGAGAGGCGGTGTGGTTTGAGGTAGTGGATCTGGAGAGCCCTTACCACGCGTTGCTTGGCCGACCTGCTCTAGCCAAGTTCATGGTTGTACCCCACTATGCCTACCTCAAGATGAAGATACCGAGTTCCAAGGGCATCATCACCATAGCCGGAGACTACAAGAAATCCTCCGAGTGTGTGGCAGCTAGTAGCCGGCTGGCCGAGTCCCTCGTGATTGCTGAAGAGAAGAAGATACTGGATCGAGTCGTGGCCATGGCCAGCAAGCAGCCGACCCAGTCCCCCGACCCCAAGGAGTGTGATGCCCAAGGTTCTTTCCAGCCGGCCAAAGAAACAAAGAAGGTACCTCTGGACCCGGAGCACCCAGAAAGGTTTGCCGCCATTGGGGCAAGCCTGGACAACAAATAGGAAGGCGAGCTCGTCGATTTCCTCCATGAGAATCGGGACATCTTCGCATGGTCCCCCAAGGACATGCCGGGTGTTCCGAAGGAATTCACCGAGCACAAGCTACACGTCCGAGAAGGTGCGAAACCAGTCAAGCAGCCCCTCCGGCGACTGTCGGAAGAGAAGAGAAGGATTGTAGGAGAAGAGATAGCCCGGCTTCTAGCAGCCGGCTTCATTATGGAGGTTTTCTTTCCAGAATGGCTTGCCAACCTGGTCCTCGTGCTGAAGAAAAATAACAAGTGGCGCATGTGTATAGACTACACTAGCCTCAACAAGGCCTGCCCCAAAGATCCCTTCGCCTTGCCAAGGATTGATCAAGTGATAGAATCCACAACCGGATGCGAGCTGTTGAGCTTCTTGGATGCTTACTCAGGCTACCACCAGATAAAGTTGGATCCAGCTGACCGCCTAAAAACCGCCTTCATCACACCATTCGAAGCTTTCTGCTATCTGACTATGACATTCGGCTTGAGGAATGCCCGTGCCACTTTTCAGCGTTGCATGCAGAAATGCCTCCTCAAGCAGCTCGGCAGAAATGCCCACGTCTATGTAGACGATATTGTGGTGAAGACGGAGAAGCGCGGTACCTTGCTGGAAGACCTCAGAGAGACATTTGAAAACTTGCGCCGGTTTCAGATCAAGCTCAACCCCGAGAAACGCGCGTTCGGAGTACCAGTCGGCCAGCTTCTAGGCTTCCTGGTCTCCGAACGCGACATCGAATGCAACCCAGTGAAGATCAAGGCCATAGTGAGAATGGAGATTCCCACCAAGCTACGGGACGTCCAGAAGTTCAACGGATGCTTGGCTTCCCTGAACCGCTTCATCAGCGGCTCGGAGAGAAAGCTCTCCCCCTCTACCGACTCATGAAGAAGTCCACTCACTTTGAGTGGAGCAACCAAGCAGACCAAGCTTTACACGAGCTAAAGAAGATGCTGACCACGCCACCTGTCTTGGCGGCACCGACTAAGAAAGAGCCCATGCTCCTTTACATTGCCGCCACTAGCCGGGTGGTTAGCACAGTTATCGTGGTCCAACGCCCAGAAGAAGGCCGAGCTCATCTAGTCCAGAGGCCAGTGTATTATTTAAGCGAAGTATTATCCGCCTCGAAGCAGAACTATCCACACTATCAGAAGATGTGCTACGGTGTGTACTTCGCCGCCAAGAAGCTCAAGCCCTACTTTCAAGAGCACCCCATCACGGTCGTATGTACTGCCCCGCTTGCCGAGATCATAGGCAGCCGGGATGCATCCGGCCGGGTGGCAAAATGGGCCATTGAGCTAGCTCCCTACACGCTCTTCTACCAGCCCCGCACCGCCATTAAGTCCCAAGCACTAGCCGACTTCCTCGTCGACTGGGCCGAAACCCAGTACCTGCCTCCGGCCCCCGACTCCACTCATTGGCGGATGCACTTCGATGGGTCCAAGATGCACACCGGCTTGGGAGCCGGCATCATACTCACCTCTCCCAAGGGCGACAAGCTCAAGTACACATTGCAAATTCATTTTGCTGCCTCCAACAATGTGGCCGAGTACGAGGCGCTCATTGCGAAGAGCTCGGCATCCGCCGGACCCTGTGCTATGGCGACTTGGATTTGGTGGTCCAGCAATCATCTGGCGACTGGGACGCCAAGGACGCAAACATGGCGAGCTGCCGTTTCCTTGTTCAGCAAATCAGTGGATATTTTGAAGGATGCGAGCTCCTTCATGTACCACGGGCCGACAACGTGCGAGCAGATGCCCTGGCATGAATAGGCTCCACCCGGCAAGCTATACCAGCCGGTGTTTCTCTCCACCGCCTCCTCAAGCCGTCTATAAAGCCGTCTCCAGAATCTGATTCCATCTTCATGCCGCCTGACCCCGATGCGGTCAGGTCCGACTTGGGGAACCAAGCAGGCGGCTCGGGGACTTCGACGGGCGGCCCGGGGACTGCCATAGTCGCACCCGGCCCGGGAACTTCGGAACTCGGCCCGGGGGCTACTGCAGCCAGCTCGGGGACTACCATAGTCGCACCCGGCCCAGGAACTTCGGAACTCGGTCCGGGGGCTACTGCAGCCGGCCCGAGGAATGCATCGACACAACAGGCGGTGGCCGACTCCAACTCTTCACCACCCAGCCCACTCGCCCTGGTCATAGTAGCAGTTTTGACAGTAGAAGAAGTCGCAGCTCCATCATGGGCCCAGCCCATCCTCAACTTCTTAGTAAACAAAGAGTTGCCAACTGACGAGATCTCGGCAAGACAAGTCCAACGCCGAGCCGGAGCATACACAATAGTAAACCGAGAGCTTGTTAGGCGCAGCGTCACTGGAGTCTTCCAGGGCTGCGTCGAGCCAGAGAAGGGCATAGCAATCCTCAAGGACATCCACCAAGGTGAATGCGGCCACCACGCGGCCTCAAGATCACTCGTCACCAAAGCTTTCCGCCATGGATTCTTCTGGCCGACTGCTTTGGATGACGCCAAGGAACTAGTCAAACACTGCAAAGGGTGCCAAGTTTTCAGTTCCAAGCAACATCTGCCGACTTCTGCACTCAAGACGATCCCCCTCACCTGGCCTTTTGCCGTCTGGGGGCTGGACATGGTGGGCCCATTCAAGACGGCACACGGCGGCATGACACATCTGCTCGTCGCTATGGACAAATTTACCAAGTGGATTAAAGCAAAGCCGATCAAGAAGCTGAATGGGCCGACTGCCGTGACATTCATCGCAGATATTACAACCCGGTACGACGTGTCGCATAGCATCGTCACCGACAATGGCACAAATTTTGCCAAGGGAGCACTGGTACACTTCTGCGCAACACAAGGCATCCGGTTGGACCTAGCGTCCGTTGCCCACCCCCAGTCAAACGGACAGGTCGAGCGAGCAAACGGCCTCATCCTCTCCGGCATCAAGCCCCGACTAGTCGTGCCACTAGGGCGTTCGGCCGGCTGTTGGCTCGACGAGCTGTCGGCCGTCCTCTGGAGTTTGCGCACTACCCCAAACAAGTCAACCGGCTTCACCCCTTTCTTCCTTGTATATGGTGCCGAGGCTGTCATCCCAACTGACATCGAGTTCGACTCACCTCAGGTCACCATGTACACGGAGGCGGAGGCCAAGGAAGCATGAGAAGACGGCGTCGACCTGCTGGAAGAAGGCTGGCTGTTAGCCCTCAGCCGGTCCGCCATCTATCAGCAGGGTCTGCCCCACTACCACAGTCGGAAGGTCAAGCCAAGATCCTTCGAAGAGGGCGATCTTGTGCTTTGGCTGATCCAGCGAACAGCCGGCCAGCACAAGCTCTCGGCCCCTTGGGAGGGCCCCTTCATCATCAACAGAGCTTTAGGCAACGACTCCTACTACTTAATAGACGCGCAAAAGCCAAAGGCACGCAAGAGAGATGATTCCAGCAAGGAGTCGGAACGACCATGGAACGCCAATCTCCTCCGAAGATTTTACAGTTAAAAATCAGTATGTAGCATGCTACCTTTTTGTACTAAGTACAAGACAAAGGGTCCCCCGAGGAGCACTCGGGGACTACCCTATTTTATCTATGAATGATGAGTATCATGCATATGATTATGTTGCTACAATTGCTTTTTCGTCCGGCACCGGGTTCGACCAGTCGGCCCGGGGACTCGCCGCCTCGAGTTATATCTAAAGTTCTGCCTGCAGTCAGACAAGTAGTGCGCCGGCACCCAAGCTCCCTCTTGTCAAAAGTCGCAGCTGGAAGAATCGACTGTCCGACTGGCAAGAGCCAAGGGCAGGAAAGGATGCCCACACGAAAAACAGCTAAGGACTAACGAACTTATATAACGTGATCCGGCCTCCCGCCCCGCCAACCGGCTACCAGAGCAGCCGGCTGGCCGGCTTCTCGTTCACCTTACTGTAATCTAAGAAAGCTCGAGTACTTGTCTTCCCAAAACGACCAAGTCCTTCTCCAGCCACAGACTGCAAAGCAGCTGTCCGGCTGGGAAGGCGGCGGTCAGGGCAAGGCGCAAAGGAAAAAGCCAAAAGGATGAAAAGCAAACATGAACAGAAGCCAAACACATGCATAATTATATTTATACAAATGACCTTCAAAAGGCCTGCATTCAACATAGTTTGAATACAACCCCAGTGGGTGGAGCTGCACAAATTTAATAAAAGTTGTTCAAAAGATTAACATGCAGGAAAGCAAGGACGGCGGATCAGGCCAAGGGAACGATGGATGAGTCGGGCAGGTTGGTGGAGACAGCAGTGCCGGCTGGAGGAGTGACCGGCTGGCGAATCTTGGCATGATCATCACCTCTTGCAGGCAGCGCGCTTGCACGCACCTCGTTGCTGGAGGCACGATCAGGCTGAGGCGGGATGGTCACTTCGCTGTCTGGCACAACATCTTCACCATCCTCTCCCTCCTCCTCTTCGCCCTCATCGCTGGAAGCAATCTCCTCCGTCGAGTCCTCACCTTCTGCCGGGTTCAGCCCGAACCACTCCTCCGGCTGAGCGACGCCAGCATCATCCACCTTAGGGGCAAAGGCGCTGGTGTTGGTGTACTCAGCGATCACCGAGGCGCGCTGGACGATAGCCGGCCGCACCGCCTCCAGGTCCTCATCAGCCTCCTACCGCCAGGTGCTCAGCTGCTCCAAGTTTAGCTCAGGATACCAAGCTTGGACGAATTCCAGCGCCCGCCCAGCGCCGGACTGGGCCGCTGATGCCTTCTAAGCCTCGAAGCGGCCGACTGTGACCTCCAGCCAGTCGGCAGTCCGACTTGGGGTGCGGGGAACCACCTCGCCGGGCCAGAGGGCGGCCAGCACTTGCACCCCGGCGCGCTGAAGATGGCGGAGCATGCGGTGGGCCGGCTGCAGGCGGGCTTGAAGCGCCAGAAGTTGCTCCTCAAGTGACCGGTCGGCACCCGGTGCGATCTCGGCCCCTGCCTGCCGTCGCGCGTCGCGGTAGGCCTCGATGGCTTGGGTAGCGGCAACAGAGTAACCGGGAAGGTAATCTGCACAAAGAAGAAAGCAGTAGCACAAAATCAAAATACAAACCAGATGGCAGGGGGCAGGCAAAGAAACGAAGAAGAAGGCGGCCTACCGTCAATTAAGTCTTCCACCCGGCTGTAGCCCTGACTCAGCGCCTGCCTTGCCTCGGCCCAGTTCGCCGCCTCGGTTTCATACTCGGCTTTGAGGGCAGCCTCGCTATCCTACGCCGCCGTCAGGGCTGCCTTGTGGCTCTCCTCCTGGTCGGCCAGTTTCTTGGCCATGTGATCACGCTCTTGAGCCAGGGCGGTGCACTCGGCCTCCTTGGCGCGAAGGGCGGACTGGGCTCCGCTTAGCTGGTCCCTCAAATCAGCATTGGCCCCTGCAGATATGAAGAAAGAAGTTGTTAGGAAAAGATCCGACCCGACTGCTCAGCAGCCGGCCTGAATCTCAGGGACTACACCCAGTGGGTGCGCTGACGCGCCCCCACTTGAGATAAATGATGAAGCACTTACTCCGGCTCTTGGTCAGGTCAGCGGCCTTCTGGTCCAACTCCTGGGCCTGGGAGTTGAAAGCAGCTGCGCGGAGGTTGTGGTACTCCTGTAGATAAGACAAGAGATGCGAGTAAGAACAAGACAACAATCAAAGTCTACTAAGAAGTTCCAAGCCGCCTACTCAGCAGCCGACTCGGAACTCGGGGACTACACCCAGTGGGTGCGCTGACGCGCCCCCACGAAAGAAATCAGGAGCAATCAATGAAAAGTGGGAGGACTCACCCGAATAATTGTTTGAATCGTGAGAAACTCTTGAGTATACTGCCTCAGCGCGGTGGCCTGGGCCTGAAGCCGGCTCCGGACGTCCCACCACCCAGCGTCCACCCGGACGAGCTGTCGTCGACCGCCTCCGGGTCCTGGGCTGACAGGCCGGCGCCCGCAGCTTTTTGCGGCTCCAGCGCTGAAGTCGCCTTCCCCGTGCACCGACGAGACAGCGACAGGACCACTAGGTCCGCCCCCACAGTCGGCTCACCTCCGGCCGGCTGCATGGGCGGCGCGTCGGGCTGGCCACCTTGGCCCTTTCCAGTCGGCGGCGTCAGTTCCGTCTCCTTCTCCATCGCCGGTCGGCCGCGGCCGGCCTCCTCTGTTGGGGCCACTGGGATGACGGGAGTCGCGGCGCGAAGGGGGATGACAAGCTGCGGAGGCTGGATCTGCAGGGCCTCTGCCTCCCTCTCCGCGGCCGTGGCCTCCGCCTGGGCCTTGGCAGCCGCGTCGGCTCGCGCCTCCACCGACTTCTCCTCCGCCTCCCGAGCCGCCCTCCGCTCCTCCGCCTCCCGCGCCTCCCGCGTGTTTCGCTCTATCGCCTCTAGGAGATCGGCGCGGGGATCCAGATGGCGGGAGCTTGAGGACCCTCCGGCGGGTCCGACTATGGTGGTGGTAGGGGCCCGCTCGAGAGAAAGCGGGGCCCTGTTTGATAAGTCATGAAGAAGGCTTAGAAGAATATCAGGCGAAGAAGAAAAAGAAAGGCGTAAGAAAAACGACACTTACGCTGAAACCGCCTGCGACTGCTTCACCACCTTGCGGAAGCGGGCCGCCTTCACGGCCGCTTCGTCCCGCTTGGTCGCCGCTGCGGTACTCTTGGGCTTCTTTGGCTGACTGCCGAAGTGGGTCGACGCGGCCCGACGTTTCTGCGCGCCACCATGAGCAGCTGGCGTGGCAGATGGGCCCGCGCCTTGATGATCGGGCGCCGGTCGGCGGCGCGGAATAACTTCGGTCTCGTCATCATTCGGCCAGTCCTTGAAGGCGGCCCCGAGCCGCCTGCCTTGCCACCTCCCCCTACGACGTCATCTTCCATGGCGGCCGCCCCCAGGTCTGGGTCATCAACGTCGTCCACCGCGCGGTTGGGGAGGAACTGGTGTTCCACCCCCGCAGCCCCGGTTGCCGGCAGAAGCATGGGGTTTTGCTGAAAACAAACCGACTGGTCAGGAGTCGGCCATCGTGAACCCGGCAACAGGGAAAGAAGAAAATAAGAGAAACTTACCGTAGGCGGAGGATTGGCGCGAGAGTACGGCTCCTTGCCGTACTGCCACTCCTCGGTGAGCTTGCAGTTGGAAATATAGTTCACCATGTAAGACACCTCGGCATGAGGCATCTCCTTGGTGCTTAGCCGGCACGGGTCGAAGCGGCCGCTCATCTGGCAGATCATGTGAGGTCGGCCCTAGAGCGGGAGCACCCGGCGCTCCACGAAGATGGCCACCAGGTCGGCCCCGGTCAGGCCCTCCGACTAGATCATCACCCAGAGCCGTTCAACGGCGGCGGCCCACCCTGAGACAGCGACCTAGCCCGGTAGGACCATGAGGGCTGCCTCCCAGCCGGCAGGGCGGCTGTGTAAGCCGGCAGATTGACGAAGTCGCCTTGCGGAGCGACATTCTTCATGTAGAAGTAAGATTTTTGCCAGAGCTTCACCGACTGGATCAGCGGGATGGGCGGAAACGGATTGTTGTCGCTCGTCCTCCGCATGGCGATGAAGGCACTGCATGGGGCGGGCACGCCCGCGACGACAGTGCCAAGCTTGCCCTGGAAGAATTCCCCCTAGAGTTCGAGGGTGGGGAGGACGCCAAGAAAGCCCTCACACAGGGCGATGAAGGCCGACAGCAGCATCACCGCGTTTGGAGTGAGGTGATGCGGCTGGAGTTGATAAAACTCGAGGAAGGAGCGGAAGAACCCGCTTGCCGATAGGCTGAAGCTGCGCAGGCAGTGCGAGCAGAAGGTTACCTGCTCGCCCTCCTCCGGCGCTGGCGAGATCTCCGTCTCCGGCGCGAGGCGGACCCACACATAGTTCGCGCCGGGAAGCCGCCGCGTCTGGCGGAGGAACTCGACGTGGTTGTCATGGACGTTGGAGCCATCCGAGGAGCTCGACAGCACCATGGGGACGGCGCGGCGACGAGAAACGTGCGGCGGCGGAGAGCGCGTGACCCTGTCACGGCTGAGCGACGACGAGCCAAGAAGATTGGCGGAAGAGCGGGGCGGCGGCAGGAAGCTGTGGCGACGAAGAGGAAGAAGAAGAAGGTAGGGGCGGAGCGAGGGCGAGTGTGCAAGCGTTTGTCGCTCCCCTCCTCCCCCCTACTTATAGCCTCGTGGTGTGAAGCCGAGGAGGCGAGGCGTGGGGGCGTGGGATTAATTACGCCCACTCCCCCACATCCCACGATTATTGTGCCTTAACGGCGTGCGGTAACCGCCGCTGGGAGGCACGCAGTCCATCCGGGCCGTAGAAGATCCACGCGTGGACCAAGGCCCGGTAGTGGAGGGCCCTGGACTGCGGCTGTGTCCCGTCGCGCGCGTGGGCTGGCAGGCCCTTCCTGCCGTAGGGTGCCATGTGGCGCGCAGGCGGCAAGCGGTCAGCTCGCAGCCTGACTCGCGCACCGCCTGGTTCCCCCCTTCGAGCTTCGAAGCCCACCAGAAGACGGCGCACCTAATCAAAGCCGACTCCCAGCTGCCGGCCCCTCAAGATAGGAAGCTGATTGAGCTTCTCGTCTTTTTTCTGCCTCAGAGCCCAACCAGCTTCGGGGACTACTGTCGGAGTAAATAACCACGGGTATCCTAGCCGGCTCCCTTGGGTCTTCAGCAAAATTATAGGCCTATCGAGCCTTCAAGCATCTAAGGCGTGGAGCCGCCTTCCCCCAGCCGGCTAGCTTTCAGGCCGGCTGCATGAAGGCGGCCCGGCCCTAAAATCCCCGTGAAGAAAACCATGAGAGGGCCGGCTCCAAGAAGCCGGCCACGAGAAGGCCGACTCCAAGAAGCCGGCCCCCCAGCAGGCGGCCAAGATCATGCCCTCAGAGTCTGCACCCACATAACGGCGATGAGACGGGGCGTGGCTATAGTGAAGCCTGCCACCCCCGAATCCCGGGATGCGCATGGCCGCAGTGCGTCGTACGAGGCTGCCATCACCCGTCCGGCGCGGCACTGTTGCCATGTTGACCATGACGTCACCCACGGCGAGCTGTGAGTACGACCCGTGGGTGGCGAGCCCCCTCGGTTAGGGAGACGCCTAAAGGCGGCCAGGCCTCCCCAGTCGGCCTGGGGTATGGCCGACTCCCAATAGCCGGCTAGTTCACTCCCTCGAAGGAGGCGCCTCATTAAGGAGATAAGACGACGTAAGGCTACAGCGATAAGCCGCCCGGCGGCAGCACTGTAGCCATGCTTACCACGACGAAGCCCTCATCACCAAAGGTGAGGCAACAGTAACCAGCCTCCAACAAGACCCCCGAGCGGTGGGACCGGCCTGTCGACCAGAAGGCTGGCAGTCGGTGGGCCCCATCGGTCGGCGGAGAAGCCGGCGAGCGTAGACACAGATGGCTAGGGCCCATGCCCAGCCGGATTACCATTGTACCCCTGGGGGGTAGGCCTATATAAACCCCCCAGGGCACCCATGCAGGGGGATCCCTTTTCAGTAGTTTTAGACACCACATCGAGAGGAGAAGCGAGCTAGCCTTGCCCTTCTTCATCCTTTCACTAAACAGCTCAATGAGCCTCTTGTAGCTACTTGTCGATCTAGTGACCATGCGGAGACCCCATAGAGCAGCAGTAGGGATGTTATCTCCACGGAGAGCCCCGAAGCTGGGTAAGATCCGCCGGCGTGCATGTGTTCGCCTTATCCCGTTTCCAGGCACCAGCGATGTTTTATTGGCTCCCACAATGATAAGCCACCCGTTGGCATATGTCGCACCAACCACCCGACAGGTAGGATTTTACAAACTTAGGCGAGTACTGGACTGCAGCTAAGCCCCCGAGTGGGAGGCTGGCTCACCACTCTATAGGATTTTACAAACTTAGGCGAGTACTGGACTACAGCTAAGCCCCCGAGTGGCGAACTTGCTCACCACTCGGTAGGATTTTACAAACTTAGGCGAGTACTAGACTGCAGCTAAGCCCCCGAGTGGGAGGCTGGCTCACCACTCGGTAGGATTTTACAAACTTACGTGAGTACTAGACTGCAACTAAGCCCCCGAGTGGGAGGCTGGCTCAGCACTCGGTAGGATTTTACAAACTTAGGCGAGTACTGGACTGCAGCTAAGCCCCCGAGTGGCGAACTTGCTCACCACTCGGTAGGATTTTAGAAACTTAGGCGAGTACTAGACTGCAACTAAGCCCCCGAGTGGGAGGCTGGCTCACCACTCGGTAGGATTTTACAAACTTAGGCGAGTACTGGACTGCAGCTAAGCCCCCGAGTGGGAGGCTGGCTCACCACTCGGTAGGATTTTGAAATTTTAGGCGAAACGGATTCGCAGCTAAGCCTCCGAGTGAGAGGCTCGCTCACCACTCGGTAGGATTTTCTTTTGAACTTAGGCGAAACGGATTCGCAGCTAAGTCACCACTTGGGGATTTCAAACGCAAATAAAAGCAACAACAATCGTTCAGGAGGACTGCAAAGCTCTTGTCTTTGACAAACAAATTACAAAGGTATTTCTTATTACATTTTATTCGAACGAGTACTTAAGTAAAAAAGGGGCGGAGCAGCTCCGCATTCCAAGCCCGTGGCTCGTCCTTCTTATGCTCGACACTGTAAAGGTGGTATGTTCCATTGTGGAGCACTCTGGTGACAATGAAGGGACCTTCCCAAGCTGGGGCGAGCTTGTGTGGTTTCTGCTGATCCACTCGAAGAACCAAGTCTCCCCCTTGAAAGGCTCGACCCTTCACGTGTCTAGCGTGGAATCGACGCAAGTCTTGCTGATAAATGGTCGACCGGATCAAGGCCATCTCTCTTTCCTCCTCTAGGAGGTCGACTGCGTCTTGCCGAGCTTGTTCCGCTTCATCTTCAGAGAAGAGCTCAACTCGTGGTGCATTATGAAGCAAGTCACTAGGTAGAACAGCTTCAGCCCCATAGATCAAGAAGAATGGAGTTCGGCCAGTCGACCGATTGGGAGTTGTCCTCAATCCCCAGAGAACTGATGGAAGTTCATCAACCCAGGCGCCCGCTGCATGCTTGAGATCTCGCATCAGTCGGGGTTTCAGTCCTTTGAGAATCAGGACATTTGCTCTTTCTGCTTGTCCATTCGACTGGGGATGGGCGACTGAAGCATAGTCCACTCGTGTGCCTTGTGAGGCGTAGAAGGTTCTGGACTCATCAGAATCGAAGTTCGACCGTTGTCAGTGATGATGCTGTGCGGAACCCCATATCTGAAAATCAACTCTCTGATGAAGCTGATAGCAGTACTAGCTTCAAGATTCTTAATAGGCTTGGCTTCGATCCATTTGGTAAACTTGTCGACTGCTACAAGTACATGAGTGAAGCCGCTCCTACCAGTCCTCAGTGGACCAACCATGTCCAATCCCCAAACAGCAAAGGGATAGACGAGTGGGATGGTCTTCAAGGTTGATGCAGGTTTGTGCGACATATTGGAGTAGAACTGGCATCCTTCACATCTGTCGACTATATCTTTCGCCATTTCATTTGCTCGTGACCAATAAAATCCAGCTCAGTATGCTTTAGCCACAATGGTCCGAGAGGATGCATGGTGACCACAGGTCCCCGAATGGATGTCGTGGAGGATCACTCGGCCTTCTTCTGGTGTTATGCATTTATGGCTGACCCTAGTTGTACTTTCTCTGAACAGTTGTCCTCTTATTACAGTAAGGGCCTTGGATCGATGGACGATCTGTCGAGCCTCTTCTTCATCCTCTGGGAGCTCTTTCCTAAGGATATATGCAATGTATGGCACTGTCCAGTAGGTAGTGATGACCAACACCTCCATGATTAAGTCGACCACGGCTGGGACCTCGACTTTAGTCGGATCTGTGGCACTCCTAGGCTGCGGGGGCTCTGCAGCGAAGGGATCTTCTTGAACTAAAGGTGCATGAATATGCTCCAGGAACACATTGCTGGGAATAGCTTCTCTCTTGGAGCCTATCTTTCCTAGATCATCCGCTGCTTGATTTTTCAGCTGGGGTACATGATGGAGCTCTAACCCCTCAAACTTCTTTTCCAAATTCCTCACCGCGTTGCAGTAACCAGTCATGGCTGGGCTTCTGACGTCCCACTCCTTCATCACTTGATTGACTACCAAATCTGAGTCGCCATAGACCATGAGGCGACGGACGCCGAGTGAGATGGCCATACGCAACCCATACAAGAGTGCTTCATATTCTGCTTCGTTATCGGAGGAATCAAAGTGAATCTGGAGGACATATCTGAGCTTGTCTCCTCGGGGGGATACCAGAACTACTCCAGCCCCAGAACCGTTCAACATCTTGGATCTGTCAAAGAACATGGTCCAGTGCTTAGAGTGAACTTGAGTCGGCAGTTGCTGTTCGATCCACTCGGCGAGGAAATCTGCTATTGCTTGGGACTTGATAGCTTTCTTTGCCTCAAACTTGATATCTAAGGGAAGGAGTTCAATCGCCCACTTTGCCACTCGACCAGTTGCATCTCTGTTGTTTAGAATCTCTGATAATGGAGCGTCGCTGACGACTATAATGGAGTGATCAGAGAAGTAATGTGCAACCTTCTTCGTGGTCATATAAATCCCATAAACAAGCTTCTGATAATGTGGATATCTTTGCTTTGATGGAATCAAAACTTCAGAGACATAGTATACTGGGCGCTGAACTTTGTAAGCTTTTCCTTCTTCTTCACGCTCGACCGTAAGTACTGTACTGACGACTTGTCTAGTGGCTGCAATGTAAAGCAGTAAAGGCTCTTTGCTGATTGGAGCAGCAAGCACCAGCTGGGTGGAAAGCAGGGCTTTGAGGTCTGCAAATGCTGCATCAGCTTCAGGAGTCCACTTGAACTTATCTGACTTCTTCATCAGTCGGTAAAGAAGCAGTGCCTTTTCACCAAGGCGAGAAATGAATCAACTTAGGGCAGCCAAACAACCAGTAAGCTTCTGGACATCATGCACATGCACAGGGCGTTTCATCCGGAGTATGGCACCCACTTTCTCTGGGTTAGCATCGATTCCCCGTTGGGAAATGAGAAAACTGAGTAATTTCCTGCCTGGAACTCCAAACATGCACTTTGATGGATTAAGCTTGATATCATACCTTCTGAGGTTGACAAAGGTTTCAGCAAGGTCAGCCAGTAGGTCGGAACCTTTTCATGACTTGACCACAATGTCATCCATGTATGCTTCCACATTCCGATTGATTTGAGTGAGCAGACACTTCTGAATCATCCTCATGAATATGGCTCCGGCGTTCTTCAAACCGAATGGCATAGTGACATAACAGAAGCACCCAAATGGGGTGATGAAAGCTGTTTTTATCTCATCGGGTCCGTACAGACGAATCTGATGATACCCGGAATAAGCGTCCAAAAAGGACAAACGCTCACACCCCGTAGTCGAGTCGACTATTTGGTCGATGCCAGGGAGAGGAAAGTGATCTTTTGGGCAGGCCCGATTCATATGTTTGAAGGCGATGCACATGCGAAGTGAGTCGTCCTTCTTTGGGACCATGACAACATTAGCTAACCACTCAGAGTGGTAAATCTCTCAGATAAACTCAGCTGCCAGAAGCCGAGCCACTTCTTCACCGATTGCCTTCCTCTTTTGTACGGCGGACCGTCGAAGATGTTCTTTGACTGGTTTCACTTTTGGGTCAAATCGCAAACGATGCTCAGCCAGTCCCCTGGGAACACCTGGCATGTCAGAAGGTTTCCATGCAAAGATGTCCCAATTCTCACGGAGGAACTGGATGAGCGCTTCTTCCTATTTGGAGTCGAGTGTTGTTGAAATGTGAGTCGGAGCAGCATTGGGATCCATTGGATGAATATGAATCAGCTTCTTTTCACCAGACGACTGGAATGCTGAATCTGTGGCAGGCTTCTTAGCTCGCAACAAATCACTCGGATCTGCATTTTTTTGATACTCCTGCAACTCCACTACTGCCATCTGTGCATCGACGATCTTTGAGCCCTTCTAGAAGCACTCTTCTACCTTCTTTCGACTGCCAGTGATAGTGATCACCCCTTTAGGACCAGGCATCTTCAATTTGAGGTACACGTAACATGGTCGAGCCATAAAACATGCATAAGCTGGCCTGCCTAGAATGGCACGATAAGCACTCTACAAATCCACAACTTCAAATGTCAACTTTTCTTTGCGGTAATTCTTGGAATCACCGAAAACTACATCAAGGGCGATCTGACCGAGTGACGTAGCCTTCTTGCCAGGAATGACCCCATGGAAAATCATATTACTTTCACTGAGTCTGGATATCGGAATGCCCATTCCTTTCAACGTCTCTGCATATAGTATATTCAGACCACTGCCACCATCCATCAGAACCTTAGTCAATCGAGTGCCTTCGACTACTAGGTCGACCACCAATGCTTGCCTCCCAGGGGTGGCTATGTGCGCTGGGTGATTGGACTGGTCGAATGTAATGGCAGTCTGAGACCACTTCAAATAACTGGGTGTCACCGGAGCGACCATGTTCACTTCTCTGTTGATGACTTTCAGTCGACTCTTACTCTCAACATCAGCAAAAATCATTAGAGTGGAATTGACGTGGGGGTAATCATCATCGTCCCCTTCCCCATCCTCAACTTTGTTTGTTTCCTTCTCCTTTTCTTTGGGTTGTTTCTCTCAGAATTGCTGGATTAGGAGTTGACACTGTCGAGTGGTATGCTTTGGGTAAATGAAATTACCCTCTTCATCTTTCTTGGTGTGAATGTGGCATGGTAAATCAAGCACATCATTTCCATCTTGATCTTTTACTTTCTTAGGGTTCCACGGTCCTTTGGGTTTCCCCTTGAACCTCCCTTGAGTTACGGCCAAGGCTTCTCCAGGAGCAGCTGGCTCGGCTTTGTGCTTCTGCTTCCGACTGGAGTTTCCTCCTCCGGTTTCGTGGGCGACTGTTTTGTGCTTGCTACTCCGGAGTCGGTCTTCTTCTTCACCATTGGCGTACTTGGTGGCAATCTCCATCATCCGAGTCAGAGTCATATCTCCTGTCCGACCGAATTTCAGATTCAACTCCCGATACTTAACGCCTTCTTTGAAGGCACAAATTGCTTGGTGATCTGACACATTCTCCACTGTGTGGTGCAACGTGATCCATCTCTGGATATAATCCCTCAAAGTTTCATTTGGTTTCTAAACGCAACACTGTAATTCTGTCAACCCTGCTAGCCGCTTGCAAGTACCTTCAAATGTTCTGACAAATACTCGAGCAAGATCTTCCCAAGTATAAATACTACCAGGAGCTAACTGATTCAGCCACGCCCTGGCCGAGCCCTCTAGCATCAAAGGAAGGTGCTTCATGGCCGCTTCATCATTGCCGCCACCGATCTGTACAGCCACTCGGTAATCCTCAAGCCAAGTGTTAGGCTTGGACTCACCAGTGAACTTACTGACTCCAGTCGCCAACCTGAAGTTGGGAGGAATCACCGCAGCCCTCATGGCTCTGCTGAAGCACTCTGGGCCTGAGACATGCACTCTGCTGCTGGTTGGAAAATCTCTGTCGGGGCCTTCTCTATGAGCTCTGTTTCTGTCGATCAAACCCTGAACGAGAATAGATCTCGCATCAAAGCCTGGTTCCCTGGGGTCGACTGGAATCCTTCGCCCACCACTGTGAGGGCGTCTGTCATCCTGCTACCGGGGCATGTATGATCCACTCCTTGGGGGAGGCGTGGGCCCTCGACGACGATCATCGTGATCGAGTCGGTGATGATACTGCTCATGGTTTCTATACTGATCTCGTCGGTCTGCATGTCCCTCATGCCTCGGGGGCGATCTTGGGCTGTGAGCCGACTGGACTGTGTCTGCAACCATAGATCTGCTGTAAATCCTATTCTGCGACTGAGATACTACTGTATTCTGCTCTCCCGCGGCTCGAAGCAAGGCACGGATCTGCACCAAACCTCGACCAGGTTCTGACTGGGAAGGTTGAATTGACTCCGCTATTCGGGCCACAGCTGCGAGATTCTAGATTGGAGTTCGGTATACCTGAGTCGGACGTGGAAAAAGTTGACGTCGACTGGATTCGGGAGCACGTTGCCGAGCACGCTCGTCGAGTGCGCGCTGGATGTTCTCCAGTCAAGTGCGCTCAGCCGAGTTGGCCAGGCACGCCTCTTCCAAGGCCTGGGCCTCAGGGGTTTCTCCAACGATAGGAGTGTGAAGTGCATCCATGTTCCGGCGGCGAAGTTCCTCCCTCCTCTATGAAGAGAGGGCTTCGGGTCGGTACTGTTTGTGGACACGCGACGGATCGCCGCCACCAGCGCGTCCGTCCTCACGGGTGAAGCCAGGAGGACTACGTGGTCCATTGACCATCAAAACTTCCGTCGCGGGGTCGCTGATGTCGCACTCGGATGCAGTCTCTACGGAGCCAGTCGAACAGGCCGTAGAGAGTTTCGTCGGGCTCGATTGCCGTGACCTGGGGGTGGCCGATTGGCGAGCCACCGCATGCCTCACTCACCGCTGCAGCCTCGACCGACCGGAATGTTTGCCCCAGCGGGCTGCAGGGAGGGAGGTCGGCACGGGAGCCGACCGATACTGAGTCGACGGCTGCCGTAGGAGGACTCCACGGACGCATGCGCGAAAGTGCATTGCCCCGCGGACGGGGAGCACCTCAACGTCGAGTGGCGCTTCCTGGAGCCAAGCGGAGTCGTCGGCGATGAATACGAGCGCACCAAGATGGATCTCGTGGCCCTTGGCCAAACCTCCGCCTGAGACCATGTTGATGGGGATCGGAAAAATCACAACTTCTCCAACAAGTCGCTAAGACACCTGCCCCAAGGTGGGCGCCAACTGTCGTGGTTCTAAGTCTGATAGTGGAATGTGGGTAGGGATGTAGAGGCAAGCTCTCAGCTATGGAGGAGTTGTACACGCGAGTTTTACGAGTTCAGGCCCTTCTCGGAGGAAGTAACAGCCCTACGTCTCGGAGCCCTGAGGCGGTCGACTAGATTATATGCGTGTGAGTTACAGGGAGTGCGAACCCTTGTCCCTGAGGAGGGGGTGGCTTATATAGAGTTCGCCAGACCCCTCCCACCCGCAGTTACAAAGGGTTTAAGGTACATAAAGATGGGAATGTTACTGGTAATGCCTGCAATAAAGATACATAATGACCATAAAGCTATGACTTAATTCCTGACCGTTGCGAAGTGGAGTGGCTCTAGATCTTCTGGTAGTCGAGTGATTGTCCAGACGGTCAAGCATCTTCAAGACTATTGAGTGGAACATAGCTTCATGGTCGAGTGGATGATGATTTTTCTTCGAATGCTTCTGGTTCTTTTAGAGATGTCCTTGGGGAGGGTATCTTGGACAGATCCATGAGCCTACCCTAGGTACATAGCTTCATCAGCTGCTTCACCAAATCTTTGGTGTACATGTCTATATGCTTGTGCGACGGCCAATGCACTTTCTCTCTACATGTCTACGTCAATGAATGATTGTGAATTGGCCTGTGCTCCATTATGTACCAAACATTGTCAGATGTTCTTAGCAATCTTATCATCACTGGGCACTCACACCGACACGGCCTGCTATTCTCCTTGATGGGTTTACCCTGGAAAATAACAAACCAAATTGTTAGCATGATTATTTTCTCCCACAACAAAACTAAATCCAGACTGCTTCTGTTCAAGATTGCAAGAACTCACGGAGTATCCGCGGACAACTTCCTGCATACACTTTGTCTTCTCCGCATTCAGCCTGCTCTTGTCGTATCTTATTCCAAATCCATGTTCCCATGAATACAGATTATAAAAATCATATGCCTCGCCCAATGAATCAAATGTCATACCAACTGTTGGCTCAACTACGTGATCACCTGGTTTCTCGGCATATCCCCTGATTGTTTGTTCCAGAGCACCAACTCTGTCAGGGCCTGAAGCTCTTTCTAGTGGTTGATTCCCAACTCTCACCCTACATAAAAATCATGCATTTTTCTCTTTCATTTGGCACCACAACAGATTAAAGATTCTAAGAAAATCTTACTAAACTTGCCACCTACAAATTCCTAGTAATACAAGATTAAAACAAGCCAGGTTATCAAATTTCTCGGTTCAGGCAATTCTGCTATCTGAAACAAATTCTGCAGTTTTTTCATTCTTTTCTACAGTAAGTAAATAGCTCGAGAAATAAAGAAAAATGAAATGAAATACCTTCTGGTCCACCTTAGAGCCTGCGTATCTACCTTCCCAGTGGACTGAACAGAGCCAGCACCATCACCTTCAGCCATTTCTCCCTTTGCAGCACCATTATGCTCCCCATCCTCAATGTCATCTCCGTTATCACCTTCACTCTTGCTGAAACAAGACCTAGTTCCTCCAACAGCACCAACACTTGCTTCTTCACCCAGCACACTTGCCCCGTAGCCAGTACAGGCCCTCGCGAACCCACATAAGTGAAGGAAATATGCCCTAGAGGCAATAATAAAGTTGTTATTTATATTTCCTTATATCATGATAAATGTTTATTATTCATGCTAGAATTGTATTAACCGGAAACTTAGAAAATGTGTGAATACATAGACAAACAGAGTGTCACTAGTTTGCCTCTACTTAACTAGCTCGTTGAATCAATGATGGTTATGTTTCCTAACCATAGACATGAGTTGTCATTTGATTAAAAGGATCACACCATTAGAGAATGATCTGATTGACTTGACCCATCCGTTAGCTTAGCACGATGATCGTTTAGTTTGTTGCTAATGCTTTCTCCATAACTATACATGTTCCTATGACTATGAGACCATGCAACTCCCGAGTATCGAAGGAACACTTTATGTACTACCAAACATCACAGCGTAACTGGGTGATTATAAAGGTGCTCTATAGGTTTCTCTGATGGTGTTTGTTGAGTTGGCATGGATCAAGATTAGGATTTGTCACTCCGATTGTCGGATAGGTATCTCTGAGCCCTCTCGGTAATGTACATCACTATAAGCCTTGCAAGCAATGTAGCTAATGAGTTAGTTACGGGATGTAGCATTACGGAATGAGTAAAGAGACTTGCCGGTAACGAGAGTGTACTAGGTATTGAGATACCAACGATCGAAACTCGGGCAAGTAACATACCGATGACAAAGGGAACAACGTATAACGTTATGCGGTTTGACTGATAATGATCTTCGTAGAATATATAGGAACCAATATGAGCATCCACGTTCCGCTATTGGTTATTGACCGGAGACATGTCTCGGTCATGTCTACATAGTTCTCGAACCCGTAGGGTCCGCACGCTTAACGTTCGGTGACGATCGGTATTATGAGTTTATGTGTTTTGATGTACCGAAGGTAGTTTGGAGTCTCGGATTTGATCAAGGACATGACGAGGAGTCTCGAAATGGTTGAGACATAAAGATCAATATATTGGAAGCCTATGTTTGGACATTGGAATGGTTCCGGATGAGTTCGGGCATTTTCGGGAGTACCGGGAGGTTATCGGAACCACCCCGGGGAGTATATGGGCCTTATTGGGCCTTAGTGGAAAAGAGGAGAGGGAAGGAAAAGGTGGGAGGCACGCCCCTAGCCCAATCCGAATTGGGAGGGGCCCCCCTCCCCCCTTTCATTTCTCCTCTCCTCCCCTTCCTTCTCTCCTACTCCTACTACATGGAAGGGGGGAATCCTACTCCCGGTGGGAGTAGGACCTCCCTAGGGTGCGCCATAGAGAGGGCAAGCCCCTCTCATCCTCCACTCCTTTATATACGGGGGAGGGGGCACCCCATAGACACACAAGTTGATCATTGATCTTTTAGCCGTGTGCGGTGCCCCCCTCCACCATAATCCACCTCGGTAATATCATAGCGGTGCTTAGGTGAAGCCCTGCGTCGGTAGCAACATCATCACCGTCATCACGCAGTCGTGCTGACGAAACTCTCCCTCGAAGCTCTACTGGATCGTGAGTTCGCGGGACGTCACCAAGCCGAACGTGTGCAGATCACGGAGGTGTTGTACCTTCGGTGCTAGATTGATTGATCATGAAGACGTACGACTACATCAACCGTGTTGTCATAACGCTTCCGCTTACGGTCTATGAGGGTACGTAGACGATACTCTCCCCTCTCATTGCTATGCATCACCATGATCTTGCGTGTGCGTAGGATTTTTTTTGAAATTACTGCGTTCCCCAACAGTGGCATCCGAGCCAGGTTTATGCGTAGATGTTATATGCATGAGTAGAATGAAGGAAATATGCCCTAGAGGCAATAATAAAGTTATTATTTATTTCCTTATATCATGATAAATGTTTATTATTCATGCTAGAATTGTATTAACCGGAAACATAATACATGTGTGAATACATAGGCCAACAGAGTGTCACTAGTATGCCTCTACTAGACTAGCTCGTTAATCAAAGATGGTTATGTTTCCTAACCATGAACAAAGAGTTGTTATTTGATTAACGAGGTCACATCATTAGTTGAATGATCTGATTGACATGACCCATTCCATTAGCTTAGCACCCGATCGTTTAGTATGTTGCTATTGCTTTCTTCATGACTTATACATGTTCCTATAACTATGAGATTATGCAACTCCCGTTTACCGGAGGAACACTTTGGGTACTACCAAACGTCACAACGTAACTGGGTGATTATAAAGGAGTACTACAGGTGTCTCCAATGGTAGATGTTGGGTTGGCGTATTTCAAGATTAGGTTTTGTCACTCCGATTGTCGGAGAGGTATCTCTGGGCCCTCTCGGTAATGCACATCACATAAGCCTTGCAAGCACTGCAACTAATATGTTAGTTGTGAGATGATGTATTACGGAACGAGTAAAGAGACTTGCCGGTAACGATATTGAACTAGGTATTGGATACCGACGATCGAATCTCGGGCAAGTAACATACCGATGACAAAGGGAACAACGTATGTTGTTATGCGGTCTGACCGATAAAGATCTTCGTAGAATATGTAGGAGCCAATATGGGCATCCAGGTCCCGCTATTGGTTATTGACCGGAGACGTGTCTCGGTCATGTCTACATTGTTCTCGAACCGTAGGGTCCGCACGCTTAACGTTACGATGACAGTTATTATGAGTTTATGCATTTTGATGTACCGAAGGTTGTTCGGAGTCCCGGATGAGATCACGGACATAACGAGGAGTCTCGAATGGTCGAGACGTAAAGATTGATATATTGGAAGCCTATGTTTGGACATCGGAAGTGTTCCGGGTGAAATCGGGATTTTACCGGAATACCGGGAGGGTTATCGGAACCCCCCGGGAGACTAATGGGCCTATTGGGCCTTAGTGGAAAAAGAGAAAAGGGACAAGCCCGAGCTGGCCGGCGCCCCCCCCCCCTTCTCTCTCTTTCCCCCCCCCCCCCCCCCCCCCCCGGGAGTCCTAATTGGATTAGGATTGGGGGGAGGAGTCCTACTCCCGGTGGGAGTAGGACTCCCCTGCGCCTCCTCTCCCTTGGCCGGCCGGCTCCCCTTCTCCAACATATATATACGGGGCAGGGGGCACCCCATAGACACACAAGTTGATCCTTGAGATCGTTCCTTAGCCGTGTGCGGTGCCCCTGCCACCAAATTCCACCTCGATCATACCGTTACAGTGCTTAGGCGAAGCCCTGCGTCGGTAGTACATCAAGATCGTCACCACGCCGTCGTGCTGACGGAACTCTTCCTCGACGCTTTGCTGGATCGGAGCCCGAGGAACGTCATCGAGCTGAACGTGTGCTAAGAACTCGGAGATGCCGGAGTAACGGTGCTTGGATCGGTCGGATCGGGAAGAAGACGTATGACTACTTCCTCTACGTTGTGTGATCGCTTCCGCAGTCGGTCTGAGTTGGTACGTAGACAACACTCTCCCCTCTCGTTGCTGTGCATCACCATGATCTTGTGTGTGCGTAGGAAATTTTTTGAAATTACTGCGTTCCCCAACAGTGGTATCAGAGCCTGGTTTTTATGGTTTGATGTTATATGCACGAGTAGAACACAAGTGAGTTGTGGGCGATACAAGTCATACTGCCTACCAGCATGTCATACTTTGGTTCGGCGGCATTGTTGGACGAGACGATCCGGACCAACCTTACGCGTACTCTTACGCGAGACCGGTTCCCTCGACGTGCTTTGCACACAGATGGCTTGCGGAAGACTGCCTCTCCAACTTTAGTTGAACCAAGTGTGACTACGCCCGGTCCTTGAGAAGGTTAAAACGGAGTCTATTTGACGAACTATCGTTGTGGTTTTGATGCGTAGGTGAGATGAGTTCTTACTTAAGCCCGTAGCAGCCACGTAAAACTTGCAACAACAAAGTAGAGGACGTCTAACTTGTTTTTGCAGGGCATGTTGTGATGTGATATGGTCAAGGCATGATGCTGATTTTATTGTATGAGATGATCATGTTTTGTAACCGAGTTATCGGCAACTGGCAGGAGCCATATGGTTGTCGCTTTATTGTATGCAATGCAATCGCGATGTAATGCTTTACTTTATTACTAAGCGGTAGTGATAGTCGTGGAAGCATAATATTGGCGAGACGACAACGATGCTACGATGGAGATCAAGGTGTCGCGCCGGTGACGATGGTGATCATGACGATGCTTCGGAGATGGAGATCACAAAGCACAAGATGATGATGGCCATATCATATCACTTATATTGATTGCATGTGATGTTTATCCTTTTATGCATCTTATCTTGCTTTGATTGACGGTAGAATTATAAGATGATCTCTCACTAAATTATCAAGAAGTGTTCTCCCTGAGTATGCACCGTTGCAAAAGTTCTTCGTGCTGAGACACCACGTGATGATCGGGTGTGATAGGCTCTACGTTCAAATACAACGGGTGCAAAACAGTTGCACACGCGGAATACTCAGGTTATACTTGACGAGCCAAGCATATACAGATATGGCCTCGGAACACGGAGACCGAAAGATCGAGCGTGAATCATATAGTAGATATGATCAACATATTGATGTTCACCATTGAAAACTACTCCATCTCACGTGATGATCGGTTATGGTTTAGTTGATTTGGATCACGTGATCACTTAGAGGATTAGAGGGATGTCTATCTAAGTGGGAGTTCTTAAGTAAATTAACTGAACTTAAAAATTATCATGAACTTAGTACCTGATAGTATCTTGCTTGTTTATGTTGATTGTAGATAGATGGCTCGTGCTGTTGTTCCGTTGAATTTTAATGCGTTCCTTGAGAAAGCAAAGTTGAAAGATGATGGTAGCAATTACACGGACTGGGTCCGTAACCTGAGGATTATCCTCATTGCTGCACAGAAGAATTACGTCCTGGAAGCACCGCTGAGTGCCAGGCCTGCTGCAAGAGCAACACCAGAAGTTATGAACGTCTGGCAGAGCAAAGCTGATGACTACTCAATAGTTCAGTGTGCCATGCTTTACGGCTTAGAACCGGGACTTCAACGACGTTTTGAACGTCATGGAGCATATGAGATGTTCCAGGAGTTGAAGTTAATATTTCAAGCAAATGCCCGGATTGAGAGATATGAAGTCTCCAATAAGTTCTATAGCTGCAAGATGGAGGAGAACAGTTCTGTCAGTGAGCATATACTCAAAATGTCTGGGTATAATAATCACTTGATTCAATTGGGAGTTACACTTCCGGATGATTGCGTCATTGACAGAATTCTCCAATCACTGCCACCAAGCTACAAAAGCTTTGTGATGAACTATAATATGCAAGGGATGAACAAGACTATTCCCGAGCTCTTCGCTATGCTGAAAGCTGCGGAGGTAGAAATCAAAAAGGAGCATCAAGTGTTGATGGTTAACAAAACCACTAGTTTCAAGAAAAAGGGCAAAGGGAAGAAGAAAGGGAACTTCAAGAAGAACGGCAAGAAAGTTGCTGCTCAAGAGAAGAAACCCAAGTCTGGACCTAAGCCTGAAACTGAGTGCTTCTACTGCAAGCAGACTGGTCACTGGAAGCGGAACTGCCCCAAGTATTTGGCGGATAAGAAGGATGGCAAGGTGAACAAAGGTATATGTGATATACATGTTATTGATGTGTACCTTACTAATGCTCGCAGTAGCACCTGGGTATTTGATACTGGTTCTGTTGCTAATATTTGCAACTCGAAACAGGGACTACAGAATAAGCGGACACTAGCAAAGGACGAGGTGACGATGCGCGTGGGAAACTGTTCCAAAGTCGATGTGATCGCGGTCGGCACGCTACATCTACCTTCGGGATTAATATTAGACCTAAATAATTGTTATTTGGTGCCAGCGTTGAGCATGAACATTATATCTGGATCTTGTTTGATGCGAGACGGTTATTCATTTAAATCAGAGAATAATGGTTGTTCTATTTATATGAGTAATATCTTTTATGGTCATGCACCCTTGAAAAGTGGTCTATTCTTATTGAATCTCGATAGTAGTAATACACATATTCATAATGTTGAAGCCAAAAGATGCAGAGTTGATAATGATAGTGCAACTTATTTGTGGCACTGCCGTTTAGGTCATATCGGTGTAAAGCGCATGAAGAAACTCCATACTGATGGGCTTTTGGAACCACTTGATTATGAATCACTTGGTACTTGCGAACCGTGCCTCATGGGCAAGATGACTAAAACACCGTTCTCCGGTACTATGGAGAGAGCAACAGATTTATTGGAAATCATACATACCGATGTATGTGGTCCGATGAATATTGAGGCTCGTGGCGGATATCGTTATTTTCTCACCTTCACAGATGATTTAAGCAGATATGGGTATATCTACTTAATGAAACATAAGTCTGAAACATTTGAAAAGTTCAAGGAATTTCAGAGTGAAGTTGAAAATCATCGTAACAAGAAAATAAAGTTTCTATGATCTGATCATGGAGGAGAATATTTGAGTTACGAGTTTGGTGTACATTTGAAAAATTGTGGAATAGTTTCGCAACTCACGCCACCCGGAACACCACAACGTAATGGTGTGTCCGAACGTCGTAATCGTACTTTACTAGATATGGTGCGATCTATGATGTCTCTTACTGATTTACCGCTATCATTTTGGGGTTATGCTTTAGAGACGGCCGCATTCACGTTAAATAGGGCACCATCTAAATCCGTTGAGACGACGCCTTATGAACTATGGTTTGGCAAGAAACCAAAGTTGTCGTTTCTTAAAGTTTGGGGCTGCGATGCTTATGTGAAAAAGCTTCAACCTGATAAGCTCGAACCCAAATCGGAGAAGTGTGTCTTCATAGGATATCCAAAGGAAACTATTGGATACACCTTCTATCACAGATCCGAAGGCAAGATTTTTGTTGCTAAATTCGGAAACTTTCTTGAGAAGGAGTTTCTCTCGAAAGAAGTGAGTGGGAGGAAAGTAGAACTTGACGAGGTAACTGTACCTACTCCGTTATTGGGAAATAGTACATCACAGAAAACTGTTTCTGTGAGACCTACACCAATAAGAGAGGAAGTTAATGATGATGATCATGAAACTTTAGATCAAGATACTACTGTACCTCGTAGATCAACCAGAGTAAGATCCGCACCAGAGTGGTACGGTAATCCTGTTCTGGAAGTCATGCTACTAGATCATGATGAACCTACGAACTATGAAGAAGCGATGGTGAGCCCAGATTCCGCAAAGTGGCTTGAAGCCATGAAATCTGAGATGGGATCCATGTATGAGAACAAAGTATGGACTTTGGTTGACTTGCCCGATGATCGGCAAGCAATTGAGAATAAATGGATCTTTAATAAAAAGACTGACGCTGATGGTAATGTTACTATCTACAAAGCTCGACTTGTCGCAAAAGGTTTTCGACAAGTTCAAGGAGTTGACTACGATGAGACTTTCTCACCCGTAGCGATGCTTAAGTCTGTCAGAATCATGTTAGCAATTGCCGCATTTTATGATTATGAAATTTGGCAAATGGATGTAAAAACCGCATTCCTGAATGGATTTCTGGAAGAAGAGTTGTATATGATGCAACCCGAAGGTTTTATCGATCCAAAAGGAGCTAACAAAGTGTGCAAACTCCAGCGATCCATTTATGGACTGGTGCAAGCATCTCGGAGTTGGAATAAACACTTTGATAGTGTGATCAAAGCATTTGGGTTTATACAGACTTTTGGAGAAGCCTGTATTTACAAGAAAGTGAGTGGGAGCTCTGTAGCATTTCTGATATTATATGTGGATGACATATTACTCATTGGAAATGATATAGAATTTCTGGATAGCATAAAGGGATACTTGAATAAAAGTTTTTCGATGAAAGACCTCGGGGAAGCTGCTTACATATTAGGCATAAAAATCTATAGAGATAGATCAAAACGCTTAATTGGACTTTCACAAAGCACATACCTTGACAAGATTTTGAAGAAGTTCAAAATGGATCAAGCAAAGAAAGGGTTCTTGCCTGTGTTACAAGGTGTGAAGTTGAGTCAGACTCAATGCCCGACCACTGCAGAAGATAGAGAGAAAATGAAAGATGTTCCCTATGCTTCAGCCATAGGCTCTATCATGTATGCAATGCTGTGTACCAGACCTGATGTGTGCCTTGCCATAAGTTTAGCAGGGAGGTACCAAAGTAATCCAGGAGTGGATCACTGGACAGCGGTCAAGAACATCCTGAAATACCTGAAAAGGACTAAGGATATGTTTCTCGTATATGGAGGTGACAAAGAGCTCACCGTAAGAGGTTACGTTGATGCAAGCTTTGACACTGATCCGGACGATTCTAAATCGCAAACCGGATACGTGTTTACTTTAAACGGTGGAGCTGTCAGTTGGTGCAGTTCTAAACAAAGCGTTGTAGCGGAATCTACATGTGAAGCGGAGTACATAGCTGCTTCGGAAGCAGCGAACGAAGGAGTCTGGATGAAGGAGTTCATATCCGATCTAGGTGTCATACCTAGTGCATCGGGTCCAATGAAAATCTTCTGTGACAATACTGGTGCAATTGCCTTGGCAAAGGAATCCAGATTTCACAAAAGAACCAAACACATCAAGAGACGCTTCAACTCCATCCGGGATTTAGTCCAGGTGGGAGACATAGAGATTTGCAAGATACATACGGATCTGAATGTTGCAGACCCGTTGACTAAGCCTCTTCCACGAGCAAAACATGATCAGCACCAAGACTCCATGGGTGTTAGAATCATTACCGTGTAATCTAGATTATTGACTCTAGTGCAAGTGGGAGACTGAAGGAAATATGCCCTAGAGGCAATAATAAAGTTATTATTTATTTCCTTATATCATGATAAATGTTTATTATTCATGCTAGAATTGTATTAACCGGAAACATAATACATGTGTGAATACATAGACCAACAGAGTGTCACTAGTATGCCTCTACTAGACTAGCTCGTTAATCAAAGATGGTTATGTTTCCTAACCATGAACAAAGAGTTGTTATTTGATTAACGAGGTCACATCATTAGTTGAATGATCTGATTGACATGACCCATTCCATTAGCTTAGCACCCGATCGTTTGGTATGTTGCTATTGCTTTCTTCATGACTTATACATGTTCCTATAACTATGAGATTATGCAACTCCCGTTTACCGGAGGAACACTTTGGGTACTACCAAACGTCACAACGTAACTGGGTGATTATAAAGGAGTACTACAGGTGTCTCCAATGGTAGATGTTGGGTTGGCGTATTTCAAGATTAGGTTTTGTCACTCCGATTGTCGGAGAGGTATCTCTGGGCCCTCTCGGTAATGCACATCACATAAGCCTTGCAAGCACTGCAACGAATATGTTAGTTGTGAGATGATGTATTACGGAACGAGTAAAGAGACTTGCCGGTAACGAGATTGAACTAGGTATTGGATACCGACGATCGAATCTCGGGCAAGTAACATACCGATGACAAAGGGAACAACGTATGTTGTTATGCGGTCTGACCGATAAAGATCTTCGTAGAATATGTAGGAGCCAATATGGGCATCCAGGTCCCGCTATTGGTTATTGACCGGAGACGTGTCTCGGTCATGTCTACATTGTTCTCGAACCGTAGGGTCCGCACGCTTAACGTTACGATGACAGTTATTATGAGTTTATGCATTTTGATGTACCGAAGGTTGTTCGGAGTCCCGGATGAGATCACGGACATGACAAGGAGTCTTGAAATGGTCGAGACGTAAAGATTGATATATTGGAAGCCTATGTTTGGACATCGGAAGTGTTCCGGGTGAAATCGAGATTTTACCGGAATACCGGGAGGGTTACCGGAACCCCCCGGGAGACTAATGGGCCTATTGGGCCTTAGTGGAAAAAGAGAAAAGGGACAAGCCCAAGCTGGCCGGCGCCCCCCCCCCCCTTCTCTCTCTTTCCCCCCGGGAGTCCTAATTGGATTAGGATTGGGGGGAGGAGTCCTACTCCCGGTGGGAGTAGGACTCCCCTGCGCCTCCTCTCCCTTGGCCGGCCGGCTCCCCTTCTCCAACATATATATACGGGGCAGGGGGCACCCCATAGACACACAAGTTGATCCTTGAGATCGTTCCTTAGCCGTGTGCGGTGCCCCCTGCCACCAAATTCCACCTCGATCATACCGTTACAGTGCTTAGGCGAAGCCCTGCGTCGGTAGTACATCAAGATCGTCACCACGCCGTCGTGCTGACGGAACTCTTCCTCGACGCTTTCCTGGATCGGAGCCCGAGGAACGTCATCGAGTTGAACGTGTGCTAAGAACTCGGAGGTGCCGGAGTAACGGTGCTTGGATCGGTCGGATCAGGAAGAAGACGTACGACTACTTCCTCTATGTTGTGTGATCGCTTCCGCAGTCGGTCTGAGTTGGTACGTAGACAACACTCTCCCCTCTCGTTGCTGTGCATCACCATGATCTTGTGTGTGCGTAGGAAAATTTTTGAAATTACTGCGTTCCCCAACATAGAACACAAAGGAGTTGTGGGCGTGGGGTATATACATATTGCTTGCCGTCACTAGTTGATTCTTGATTCAGCGGCATTATTGGATGAAGCGGCCTAGACCGACATTACGCGTACGCTTACGCGAGACTGATTCTACCGACGTGCTTCGCACACAGGTGGCTAGTGGGTGTGTGTTTCTCCAACTTTATTTGAATCGGATTCAATGAACAGGGTTCTTTCTAAAGATCAAAAAGAAATCACTATACCGCGTTGTGGTTTTTGATGCGTAGGTAAGAACGGTTCTTGCTCAGCCCGTAGCAGCCACGTAAAACTTGCAACAACAAAGTAGAGGACGTCTAACTTGTTTTTGCAGGGCATGTTGTGATGTGATATGGTCAAGACATGATGCTAAATTTTATTGTATGAGATGATCATGTTTTGTAACACAATTATCGACAACTGGCAGGACCATATGGTTGTCGCTTTCTTGTATGAAATGCAATCGCCATGTAATTGCTTTACTTTATCACTAAGTGGTAGCGATAGTCGTAGAAGCAATAGTTGGCGAGACAACAACAATGCTTCGACGGAGATCAAGGTGTCAAGCCGGTGACGATGGTGATCATGACAGTGCTTTGGAGATGGAGATCAAAGGCACAAGATGATGATGGCCATATCATATCACTTATATTGATTGCATGTGATGCTTATCCTTTATGCATCTTATTTTGCTTAGTTCGGCGGTAGCATTATAAGATGATATCTCAGTAAATTTCAAGGTATAAGTGTTCTCCCTGAGTATGCACCGTTGCTACCGTTCGTCATGCCGAGACATCACGTGATGATCAGGTGTGATAAGCTCTATGTTCACAAACAACGGGTGCAAGCCAGTTTTGCACACTCGGAATACTTGCGTTGAACTTGACGAGCCTAGCATATGCAGATATGGCGTCGAAACACTGGAGACCGAAAGGTCGAGCGTGAATCATATAGTAGATATGATCAACATAGTGATGTTCACCATTGAAAACTACTCCATCTCACGTGATGATCATACATGGTTTAGTTGATGTGGATCACGTGATCACTTAGATGATTAGAGGGATGTCTATCTAAGTGGGAGTTCGTAAGTAATTTGATTAATTGAACTTTAATTTATCATGAACTTAGTACCTGATAGTATTTTGCATGTCTATGTTGTTGTAGATAGATGGCCTGTGCTGTTGTTCCGTTGAATTTTAGTGTGTTCCTAGAGAAAGCTAAGTTGAAAGATGATGGTAGCAACTACACGGACTGGGTCCGTAATTTGAGGATTATCCTCTTTGCTGCATAGAAGAATTACGTCCTAGAAGCACCGCTAGGTGAAAAACCCGCTGCAGGAGCAACGCCGGATGTTATGAACACCTGGCAGAGTAAAGCCGATGACTACTCGATAGTTCAGTGTTCCATGCTTTACGGCTTAGAATCGAGAGTTCAACGACATTTTGAACGTCATGGAGCATATGAGATGTTCTAGGAGTTGAAGTTAATATTTCTAGCAAATGCCCGGATTGAGAGATATGAAGTCTCCAATAAGTTCTACAGCTGCAAGATGGAGGAGAATAGTTCTGTCAGTGAACATATACTCAAAATGTCTGGGTACCACAACCACTTGACTCAATTGGGAGTTAATCTTCGTGATGATAGTGTCATTGACAGAGTTCTTCAATCATTGCCACCAAGCTACAAGAGCTTCGTGATGAACTATAATAAGAAAGGGATGGATAAGACGATTCCTGAGCCCTTCGCAATGCTAAAAGTTGCGGAGGTAGAAATCAAGAAGGAGCGTCAAGTGTTGATGGTCAACAAGACCACCAGTTTCAAGAAAAAGGGTAAAGGGAAGAAGGGGAACTTCAAGAAGAACAGCAAGCCAGTTGCTGCTCGAGTGAATAAACCCAAGTCTGGACCTAAGCCTGAGATTGAGTGCTTCTACTGCAAAGGAACTGGTCACTGGAAGCGGAACTGCCCCAAGATTTGGCGGAGAAGAAGGATGCAACGTGAAAGGTATATTTGATATACATGTTATTCACGTGTACCTTACTAGTGCTCGCAGTAGTGCCTGGGTATTTGATACTGGTTCAGTTGCTAACATTTGCAACTCGAAACAGGGGCTATTGATTAAGCGAAGATTGTCTAAGGATGAGGTGACGATGCGCATGGGAAATGGTTCCAAAGTCGATGTGATCGCCGTCGGCACGCTACCTCTACATCTACCTTCAGGATTAGTATTAGACCTAAATAATTGTTATTTGGTGCCAGCGTTGAGCATGAACATTATATCTGGATCTTGTTTGATGCGAGACGATTATTCATTTAAATCAGAGAATAATGGTTGTTCTATTTATATGAGTAATATCTTTTATGGTCATGCACCCCTGATGAGTGGTCTATTTTTACTAAATCTTGATATTAGTGATACACATGTTCATAGTATTGAAGCCAAAAGATGCAGAGTTGATAATGATAGTGCAACTTATTTGTGACACTGCCGTTTAGGTCATATTGGTGTAAAGCGCATGAAGAAACTCCATTCTGATGGACTACTGGAATCACTTGATTATGAATCACTTGGTACTTGCGAACCATGCCTCATGGGCAAGATGACTAACACTCCGTTCTCTGGAACAATGGAGCGAGCAACAGAGTTATTGGAAATCATACATACTGATGTATGTGGTCCAATGAACATTGAAGCTCGCGGCGGATATCATTATTTTCTCGCCTTCACAGATGATTTGAGCAGATATGAGTATATCTACTTAATGAAACATAAGTCTGAAACATTTGAAAAGTTCAAAGAATTTCAGAGTGAAGTGGAAAATCATCATAACAAGAAAATCAAGTTTCTACGATCTGATAGTTTCGCAACTCACGCCACCTGGAACACCACAGCGTAATGGTGTATCCGAACGTCGTAATCGTACTTTACTAGATATGGTGCAATCTATGATGTCTCTCACTGATTTACTGCTACTGTTTTGGGGTTACGCTTTAGAGACAGTTGCATTCACATTAAATAGGGCACCATCTAAATCCATCGAGACGACATCTTATGAACTATGGTTTGGCAAGAAACCCAAGTTGTCGTTTCTTAAAGTTTGGGGCTGCGATGTTTATGTGAAAAAGCTTCAACCTGATAAGCTCGAACCCAAATTGGAAAATGTGTCTTCATAGGATACCCAAAGGAGACTGTTGGGTAGGCCTTCTATCACAGATCCGAAGGCAAGATATTCGTTGCTAAGAATGGATCCTTTCTAGAGAAGGAGTTTCTCTCGAAATAAGTGAGTTAGAGGAAAGTAGAACTTGACGTGGTAATTGTACCTTCTCCCTTATTGGAAAGTAGTTCATCACTGAAATCAGTTCCAGTGATTCCTACACCAATAAGTGAGGAAGCTAATGATGATGATCATGAAACTTCTGATCAAGTTACTACCGAACCTCGTAGGTCAACCAGAGTAAGATCCGCACCAGAGTGGTACGGTAATCCTGTTCTGGAAGTCATGTTACTTGACCAGAATGAACCTACGAACTATGAGGAAGCGATGATGAGCCCAGATTCCGCAAAATGGCTTGAGGCCATGAAATCTAAGATGGGATCCATGTATGAGAACAAAGTGTGGACTTTGGTTGACTTGCCCGATGATCGGCAAGCCATCGAGAATAAATGGGTCTTCAACAAGAAGACTGACGCTGACGATAACGTTACTGTCTACAAAACTCGACTTGTTGCGAAAGGTTTTCGACAAGTTCAAGGAGTTGACTATGATGAGACCTTCTCACCCGTAGCGATGCTTTAGTCCGTCCGAATCATGTTAGCAATTGCCGCATTTTATGATTATGAAATTTGGCAAATGGATGTCAAATTTCATAATCATAAAATGCGGCAATTTCTAACATGATTCGGACGGACTTAAGCATCGCTAGGGGTGAGAAGGTCTCACGCATTTTATGATTATGAAATTTGGCAAATGGAAGTAATGCGGCAAGACCGCCATTACATGATTCGGACGGACTTAAGCATCGCTACGGGTGAGAAGGTCTCATCGTAGTCAACTCCTTGAACTTGTCGAAAACCTTTCGCAACAAGTCGAGCTTTGTAGACAGTAACGTTATCGTCAGTGTCAGTCTTCTTGTTGAAGATCCATTTATTCTCGATGGCTTGCCGATCATCGGGCAAGTCAACCAAAGTCCACACTTTGTTCTCATACATGGATCCCATCTCAGATTGCATGCCCTCAAGCCATTTTGCGGAATCTGGGCTCATCATCGCTTCCTCATAGTTCGTAGGTTCATCATGGTCAAGTAACATGACCTCCAGAACACGATTACCATACCATTTTGGTGCGGATCTTACTCTGGTTGACCTACGAGGTTCGGTAGTAACTTGATCTGAAGTTTCATGATCATCATCGATGGCTTCCTCACTAATTGGTGTAGGTGTCACAGGAACCGATTTGTGTGATGGACTACTTTCCAATAAGGGAGAAGGTACAGTTACCTCATCAAGTTCTACTTTCCTCCCACTCACTTCTTTCGAGAGAAACTCCCTCTCCAGACAGGATCTATTCTTAGCACCAAATGTCTTGCCTTCGGATCTGTGATAGAAGGTGTACCCAACAGTCTCCTTTTGGTATCCTATGAAGACACATTTCTCCGATTTGAGTTCGAGCTTATCAGGTTGAAGCTTTCTCACATAAGCATCGCAGCCCCAAACTTTAAGAAACGACAACTTTGGTTTCTTGCCAAACCATAGTTCATAAGGCGTCGTCTCAACGGATTTATATGGTGCCCTATTTAACGTGAATGCAACTGTCTCTAAAGCGTAACCCCAAAACGATAGCGGTAAATCAGTAAGAGACATCATAGATCGCACCATATCTAGTAAAGTATGATTACGATGTTCGGACACACCATTACACTATGGTGTTCCGGGTGGCGTGAGTTGCGAAACTATTCCGCATTGTTTCAAATGAAGACTAAACTCATAACTCAAATATTCTCCTTCACGATCAGATTGTAGAAACTTTATTTTCTTGTTACGATGATTTTCCACTTCACTCTGAAATACTTTGAACTTTTCAAATGTTTCAGACTTATGTTCATCAAGTAGATATACCCATATCTACTCAAATCATCTATGAAGGTGAGAAAATAACGATACCCGCCGCGAGCCTCAATATTCATCGGACCACATACATCAGTATGTATGATTTCCAACAAATCTGTTGCTCGCTCCATAGTTCCAAAGAACGGCGCTTTAGTCATCTTGCCCTTGAGGCATGGTTCGCAAGTACCAAATGATTCATAATCAAGTGATTCCAAAAGTCCATCAGAATGGAGCTTCTTCATGCGCTTTACATCAATATGACCTAAATGGGAGTGCCACAAATAAGATGCACTATTATTATCAACTCAAGTTGCACTATTATTATCAACTCTGCATCTTTTGGCTTCAACATTATGAATATGTGTATCACTACTATCGAGATTCATCAAAAATAGACCACTCTTCAATGGTCATGACCATAAAAGATATTACTCATATAAATAGAACAACCATTATTCTCTGATTTAAATGAATAACCGTCTCGCATGAAGCAAGATCCAGATATAATGTTCATGCTCAACGCTGGCACCAAATAACAATTATTCAGGTCTAAAACGAATCCCGAAGGTAGATGTAGTGGTAGCATGCCGACGGCGATCACATCGACTTTGGAATCATTTCCCACGCGCATCGTCACCTCATCCTTAGCCAATCTTCGCTTAATCCGTAGTCCCTGTTTCGAGTTGCACATATTAGCAACAGAACCAGTATCAAATACCCAGGTGCTATTGCGAGCTTTAGTAAGGTACACATCAATAACATGTATATCATATATACCTTTGTTCACCTTGCCATCCTTCTTATCCGCCAAATACTTGGGGCAGTTCCGCTTCCAGTGACCAGTCCCTTTGCAGTAGAAGCACTCAGTCTCAGGCTCAGGTCCAGACTTAGGTTTCTTGTCTTGAGCAGCAACTTGTTTGCCGTTCTTCTTGAAGTTCCCTTTCTTCTTCCCTTTACCCTTTTTCTTGAAACTGGTGGTCTTGTTTACCATCAACACTTGATGCCCCTTCTTGATTTCTACCTCCGCGGCTTTTAGCATTGCGAAGAGCTCAGGAATCGTCTTATCCATCCCTTGCATATTATAGTTCGTCACGAAGCTCTTGTAGCTTGGTGGCAGTGATTGAAGAACTATGTCAATGACACTATCAACAGGAAGATTAACTCCTAGTTGAGTCAAGTGGTTATGGTACCCAGACATTCTGAGTATATGTGAAGGAAATATGCCCTAGAGGCAATAATAAAGTTATTATTTATTTCCTTATATCATGATAAATGTTTATTATTCATGCTAGAATTGTATTAACCGGAAACATAATACATGTGTGAATACATAGACAAACAGAGTGTCACTAGTATGCCTCTACTTGACTAGCTCGTTAATCAAAGATGGTTATGTTTCCTAACCATGAACAAAGAGTTGTTATTTGATTAACGAGGTCACATCATTAGTTGAATGATCTGATTGACATGACCCATTTCATTAGCTTAGCACCCGATCGTTTAGTATGTTGCTATTGCTTTCTTCATGACTTATACATGTTCCTATGACTATGAGATTATGCAACTCCCGTTTGCCGGAGGAACACTTTGGGTACTACCAAACGTCACAACGTAACTGGGTGATTATAAAGGAGTACTACAGGTGTCTCCAAAGGTAGATGTTGGGTTGGCGTATTTCGAGATTAGGGTTTGTCACTCCGATTGTCGGAGAGGTATCTCTGGGCCCTCTCGGTAATACACATTACATAAGCCTTGCAAGCATTATAACTAAGATGTTAGTTGTGAGATGATGTATTACGCAACGAGTAAAGAGACTTGCCAGTAACGAGATTGAACTAGGTATTGGATACCGACGATCGAATCTCGGGCAAGTAACATACCGATGACAAAGGGAACAACATATGTTGTTATGCGGTCTGACCGATAAAGATCTTCGTAGAATATGTAGGAGCCAATATGGGCATCCAGGTCCCGCTATTTGTTATTGACCGGAGACGTGTCTCGGTCATGTCTACATTGTTCTCGAACCGTAGGGTCCGCACGCTTAACGTTACGATGACAGTTATTATGAGTTTATGCATTTTGATGTACCGAAGGTTGTTCGGAGTCCCGGATGTGATCACAGAAATGACGAGGAGTCTCGAAATGGTCGAGACATAAAGATTGATATATTGGAAGCCTATGTTTGGACATCGGAACTGTTCCGGGTGAAATCGGGAATTTTACCGGAATACCGGGAGGTTACCGGAACCCCCCGGGAACCAAATGGGCCTTATTGGGCCTTAGTGGAAAGGTGAAAGGGGCAGCCCAAGGTGGGCTGCACGCCACCCCCCCCCCCCCCCCTAGTCCTATTAGGACTAGGAGAGGTGGCCGGCCACCTCTCTCCCTCTCTTCCCACTTAGGAGTCCTATTAGGAATAGGATTGGGGGGGGGAGTCCTACTCCCGGTAGGAGTAGGACTCCTCCTGCGCCTCCCTAGCTTGGCCGGCCAGCCCTCCCCCTCTCAACCTTTATATACGGGGGCAGGGGGCACCTCTAGACACACAAGTTGACCCTTGAGATCGTTCCTTAGCCGTGTGCGGTGCCCCCTGCCACCAAATTCCACCTCGATCATACCGTTGTAGTGCTTAGGCGAAGCCCTGCGTCGGTAGTACATCAAGATCGTCACCACGCCGTTGTGCTGACAGAACTCTTCCTCGACGCTTTGCTGGATCGGAGCCCGAGGATCGTCATCGAGCTGAACGTGTGCTAAGAACTCGGAGGTGCCGGAGTAACGGTGCTTGGATCGGTCGGATCGGGAAGAAGACGTACGACTACTTCCTCTACGTTGTGTCAACGCTTCCGTTGTGATCTACAAGGGTACGTAGATCAGACTCTCCCCCTCGTTGCTATGCATCACCATGATCTTGCGTGTGCGTAGGAAAATTTTGAAATTACTACGTTCCCCAACAGTGGCATCCGAGCCTAGGTTTTATGGTTTGATGTTATTTGCACGAGTAGAACACAAGTGAGTTGTGGGCGATACAAGTCATACTGCCTACCAGCATGTCATACTTTGGTTCAGCGGTATTGTTGGACGAGACGACCCGGACCAACCTTACGCGTACGCTTACGCGAGACCGGTTCCCTCGACGTGCTTTGCACATAGATGGCTTGCGGGCGACTGTCTCTCCAACTTTAGTTGAACCAAGTGTGGCTACGCCCGGTCCTTGAGAAGGTTAAAACGGAGTCTATTTGACAAACTATCATTGTGGTTATGATGCGTAGGTGAGATGAGTTTTGCTTAAGCCCGTAGCAGCCACGTAAAACTTGCAACAACAAAGTAGCGGACGTCTAACTTGTTTTTGCAGGGCATGCTGTGATGTGATATGGTCAAGGCATGATGTTGATTTTATTGTATGAGATGATCGTGTTTTGTAACCAAGTTATCGGCAACTGGCAGGAGCCATATGCTTGTCGCTTTATTGTATGCAATGCAATCGCGATGTAATGCTTTACTTTATTGCTAAGCGGTAGTAATAGTCGTGGAAGCATAAGATTGGCGAGACGACAACGATGCTGCGATGGAGATCAAGGTGTCACGCCAGTGATGATGGTGATCTGCTTCGGAGATGGAGATCACAAACACAAGATGATGATGGCCATATCATATCGCTTATATTGATTGCATGTGATGTTTATCTTTTATGCATCTTATCTTGCTTTGATTGACGGTAGCATTATAAGATGATCTCTCACTAAATTATCAAGAAGTGTTCTCCCTGCGTATGCACCGTTGCCAAAGTTCGTCGTGCCCAGACACCACGTGATGATCGGGTGTGATAAGCTCTACGTCCATCTACAACGGGTGCAAGCCAGTTTTGCACACGCAGAATACTCAGGTTAAACTTGACGAGCCTAGCATATGCAGATATGGCCTCGGCACACAGAGACCGAAAGGTCGAGCGTGAATCATATAGTAGATATGATCAACATAACGATGTTCACCATTGAAAACTACTCCATCTCACGTGATGATCGGTTATGGTTTAGTTGATTTGGATCACGTGATCACTTAGAGGATTAGAGGGATGTCTATCTAAGTGGGAGTTCTTAAGTAATTTGATTAACTGAACTTAAACTTATCATGAACTTAGTACCTGATAGTATCTTGCTTGTTTATGTTGATTGTAGATAGATGGCTCGTGTTGTTGTTCCGTTGAATTTTAATGCGTTCCTTGAGAAAGCAAAGTTGAAAGATGATGGTAGCAATTACACGGACTGGGTCCGTAACCTGAGGATTATCCTCATTGCTGCACAGAAGAATTACGTCCTGGAAGCACCGCTGGGTGCCAGGCCTGCTGCTGGAGCAACACCAGATGTTATGAACGTCTGGCAGAGCAAAGCTGATGACTACTCGATAGTTCAGTGTGCCATGCTTTATGGCTTAGAATCGGGACTTCAATGACGTTTTGAACGTCATGGAGCATATGAGATGTTCCAGGAGTTGAAGTAAATATTTCAAGCAAATACCCGAATTGAGAGATATGAAGTCTCCAATAAGTTCTATAGCTGCAAGATGGAGGAGAACAGTTCTGTCAGTGAGCATATACTCAAAATGTCTGGGTATAATAATCACTTGATTCAGATGGAAGTTAATCTTCCAGATGATTGCGTCATTGACAGAATTCTCCAATCACTTCCACCAAGCTACAAGAGCTTCGTGATGAACTATAATATGCAAGGGATGAACAAGACTATTCCCGAGCTCTTCGCAATGCTGAAAGCTGCGGAGGTAGAAATCAAGAAGGAGCATCAAGTGTTGATGGTCAACAAGACCACTAGTTTCAAGAAAAAGGGCAAAGGGAAGAAGAAGGGGAACTTCAAGAAGAACAACAAGCAAGTTGCTGCTCAGGAGAAGAAACCCAAATCTGGACCTAAACCTGAAACTGAGTGCTTCCACTGCAAGCAGACTGGTCACTGGAAGCGGAACTGCCCCAAGTATTTGGCGGATAAGAAGGATGGCAAGGTGAACAAAGGTATATGTGATATACATGTTATTGATGTGTACCTTACTAGAGCTCGCAGTAGCACCTGGGTATTTGATACTGGATATGTTGCTAATATTTGCAACTCAAAACAGGGACTACGGAATAAGCGGACACTAGCAAAAGACGAGGTGACGATGCGCGTGGGAAACGGTTCCAAAGTTGATGTGATCGCGGTCGGCACGCTACCTCTACATCTACCTTCGGGATTAATATTAGACCTAAATAATTGTTATTTGGTGCCAGCGTTGAGCATGAACATTATATCTGGATCTTTTTTAATGCGAGATGGTTATTCATTTAAATCGGAGAATAATGGTTGTTCTATTTATATGAGTAATATCTTTTATGGTCATGCACCTTTGAAGAGTGGTCTATTCTTGTTAAATCTCGATAGTAGTGATACACATATTCATAATGTAGAAGCCAAAAGATGCAGAGTTGATAATGATAGTGCAACTTATTTGTGGCACTGCCGTTTAGGTCATATCAGTGTAAAGCGCATGAAGAAACTCCATACTGATGGGCTTTTGGAACCACTTGATTATGAATCACTTGGTACTTGCGAACCGTGCCTCATAGGCAAGATGACTAAAACACCGTTCTCCGGTACTATGGAGAGAGCAACAGATTTATTGGAAATCATACATACCGATGTATGTGGTCCGATGAATATTGAGGCTCGTGGCGGATATCGTTATTTTCTCACCTTCACAGATGATTTAAGCAGATATGGGTATATCTACTTAATGAAACACAAGTCTGAAACATTTGAAAAGTTCAAGGAATTTCAGAGTGAAGTTGAAAATCATCGTAACAAGAAAATAAAGTTTCTACGATCTGATCATGGAGGAGAATATTTGAGTTACGAGTTTGGTGTACATTTGAAAAATTGTGGAATAGTTTCGCAACTCACGCCACCCGGAACACCATAGCGTAATGGTGTGTCCGAACGTCGTAATCGTACTTTACTAGATATGGTGCGATCTATGATGTCTCTTACCGATTTACCGCTATCGTTTTGGGGTTATGCTTTAGAGACGGCCGCATTCACGTTAAATAGGGCACCATCAAAATCCGTTGATACGACGCCTTATGAACTATGGTTTGGCAAGAAACCAAAGTTGTCGTTTCTTAAAGTTTGGGGCTGCGATGCTTATGTGAAAAAGCTTCAACCTGATAAGCTCGAACCCAAAGCGGAGAAATGTGTCTTCATAGGATACCCAAAGGAGACTGTTGGGTACACCTTCTATCACAGATCCGAAGGCAAAACTTTCGTTGCTAAGAATGGATCATTTCTAGAGAAGGAGTTTCTCTCGAAAGAAGTGAGTGGGAGGAAAGTAGAACTTGACGAGGTAACTGTACCTGCTCCATTATTGGAAAATAGTACATCACAGAAAACTGTTTCTGCGACACCTATACCAATTAGTGAGGAAGCTAATGATGATGATCATGAAACTTCAGGACAAGATACTACTGAACCACGTAGATCTACCAGAGTGAGATCCGCACCAGAGTGGTACGGTAATCCAATTCTGGAAGTCATGCTACTAGATCATGATGAACCTACGAACTATGAAGAAGCGATGGTGAGCCCAGATTCCGCAAAGTGGCTTGAAGCCATGAAATCTGAGATGGGATCCATGTATGAGAACAAAGTGTGGACTTTGGTTGACTTGCCCGATGATCGGCAAGCAATTGAGAATAAATGGATCTTCAAGAAAAAGACTGACGCTGACGGTAATATTACTGTCTATAAAGCTCGACTTGTCGCAAAAGGTTTTCGACAAGTTCAAGGGGTTGACTACGATGAGACCTTCTCACCCGTAGCGATGCTTAAGTCTGTCAGAATCATGTTAGCAATTGCCGCATTTTATGATTATGAAATTTGGCAGATGGATGTCAAAACTGCATTCCTGGATGGATTTCTGGAAGAAGAGTTGTATATGATGTAACCGGAAGGTTTTGTCGATCCAAAGGGAGCTAACAAAGTGTGCAAACTCCAGCGATCCATTTATGGACTGGTGCAAGCATCTCGGAGTTGGAATAAATGCTTTGATAGTGTGATCAAAGCATTTGGCTTTATACAGACTTTTGGAGAAGCCTGTATTTACAAGAAAGTGAGTGGGAGCTCTGTAGCATTTCTGATATTATATGTGGATGACATATTGCTGATTGGAAATGATATAGAATTTCTGGATAGCATAAAGGGATACTTGAATAAAAGTTTTTCGATGAAATACCTCGGGGAAGCTGCTTACATATTAGGCATAAAGATCTATAGAGATAGATCAAGACGCTTAATAGGACTTTCACAAAGCACATACCTTGACAAGATTTTGAAGAAGTTCAAAATGGATCAAGCAAAGAAAGGGTTCTTGCCTGTGTTACAAGGTGTGAAGTTGAGTCAGACTCAATGCCCGACCACTACAGAAGATAGAGAGAAAATGAAAGATGTTCCCTATGCTTCGGCCATAGGCTCTATCATGTATGCAATGCTGTGTACCAGACCTGATGTGTGCCTTGCTATAAGTTTAGCAGGGAGGTACCAAAGTAATCCAGGAGTGGATCACTGGACAGCGGTCAAGAACATCCTGAAATACCTGAAAAGGACTAAGGATATGTTTCTCGTATATGGAGGTGACAAAGAGCTCACCGTAATAGGTTACGTTGATGCAAGCTTTGACATTGATCTGGACGATTCTAAATCGCAAACCGGATACGTGTTTACTTTAAATGGTGGAGCTGTCAGTTGGTGCAGTTCTAAACAAAGCGTCATAGCGGGATCTACATGTGAAGCGGAGTACATAGCTGCTTCGGAAGCAGCGAACGAAGGAGTCTGGATGAAGGAGTTCATATCCGATCTAGCTGTCATACCTAGTGCATCGGGTCCAATGAAAATCTTTTGTGACAATACTGGTGCAATTGCTTTGGCAAAGGAATCCAGATTTCACAAAAGGACCAAACACATCAAGAGACGCTTCAACTCCATCCGGGATCTAGTCCAGGTGGGAGACATAGAGATTTGCAAGATACATACGGATCTGAATGTTGCAGACCCGTTGACTAAGCCTCTTCCACGAGCAAAACATGATCAGCACCAAGGCTCCATGGGTGTTAGAATCATTACTGTGTAATCTAGATTATTGACTCTAGTGCAAGTGGGAGACTGAAGGAAATATGCCCTAGAGGCAATAATAAAGTTATTATTTATTTCCTTATATCATGATAAATGTTTATTATTCATGCTAGAATTGTATTAACCGGAAACATAATACATGTGTGAATACATAGACAAACAGAGTGTCACTAGTATGCCTCTACTTGACTAGCTCGTTAATCAAAGATGGTTATGTTTCCTAACCATGAACAAAGAGTTGTTATTTGATTAACGAGGTCACATCATTAGTTGAATGATCTGATTGACATGACCCATTTCATTAGCTTAGCACCCGATCGTTTAGTATGTTGCTATTGCTTTCTTCATGACTTATACATGTTCCTATGACTATGAGATTATGCAACTCCCGTTTGCCGGAGGAACACTTTGGGTACTACCAAACGTCACAACGTAACTGGGTGATTATAAAGGAGTACTACAGGTGTCTCCAAAGGTAGATGTTGGGTTGGCGTATTTCGAGATTAGGGTTTGTCAAGTTTCGTACCATTTGGACTTCGTTTGATACTCCAACGGTTAACCGAGGGACCGAAAAGGCCTCGTGTGTGTTGCAGCCCAACACCCCTCCAATTTGGCCCAAAACCCACCAAACTCTGCTCCATGTCCTAGAGCGTTCGATCACGATCGCGTGGCCGAAAACCGCACCTCATTTGGACTCCCCTAGCTCCACTTATGCCTATATATAGCCCCCTCCAAATTCGGATCTCTCCTCCCTCCGAAAACCTAGATTCATCCCCATCCGCCGCCGCCGGACGAAGTCCCCCGGGCCGGACATTGTCCGCCCGATACGCCCGGGCCAATCACGCGCTGCCACATGGGCAGGCGCGCCCACTTCGCCGCCGCTGTCCTCCGCGGCCCGCCGGGCCCGCGAGGGGCCCTCCCGGCCCACTTCGCCCCGCCGCCCGGAGCCTCCTCCCGCCGCCCATCTTCCACGGCTCCGGCAGCCCGTGCCACCACCGCGCCATCGCCGCCAAGCCGCCGGGAGCTCGCCGCGCCTCCTCCCGGCCCCGAGCGCCGCCCCACGCCGCTCCGCCACTCCGCCGCCGCCCCTTGTCGCCGGATCCGCCGCCCCCTCACCGGCCGGCCTCTCCTCCGACGAGCTCCGGCCGGCCATCGTCGTTTTTCGTGGCAGTGAACAGTGTTGCTATAGTACCTCCTCGGATCTGAGATCCGGATCTCGGTTGACTTTCCCCCTCTAACCCTAATTTTTTTATGCATATTTGACCTGCCATATCTCCGCATCCGTAGCTCCGTTTTGGACATATGATATATCAAAATCTTCGTCTCGACGAGTACATCATTTCATTCCATTGCATCATTTGCATTTGAGTTCATCTGGATGCCCAAAATGCTGTTAGAAGGAGGCATCGTGAGTTAAATTGCAGATCCGTTAGCTCATCATTGACTTTTGTCATTTTTGCCATGATTATTGTGTGCATGATATGCCTATGAACCTTTGGGATGAATTGTTAAGCATTTTGTCTTCTTTCCAGAGGTGCCTCCCGTGCATTTTTAGGATGTGTGTGGTGTCTTGTGCAAGCTTGCAAAGAGGGGTACCTGAGATTGTTGATTTCAGGGACTTAGTGAATTTCACAAAGTCTGGGATGTTTTAGTTCATGATGCCATATGTCCGGCCTGTTTCCTAGTGATCCGTGCCTCTTTTGAGGATGATCAGTAAGAGTGATTTGTTATTCTTGTTGTGCTCTATCTATCCATGTCTTTACTTGTTATGTTGGAGCACCCTAGGTTGAGTCAATCGAGCTCAACTTTTGCATCGTTGTTAATTTGGGCAGATCGTGAACTCTTTTGCGATTTTGCCGGTGCTATTGCTAGTGATCCATGCATGCTATGCCTTTGTTCTTGCCATGTCTAGCTAGCATTTTGTGCCTTCTTTATGGATATATGCTTGCCTTGCCATGACTTGCACCGTAGTGAGTGCATCGAGCTCGTTTACATGCCTCCGTGAGTTATAATTTCAGCATGTCAGTTTTCACTAAGTCTGAAAACTGATTGTGTTTCATCTATGTTCGTGTGCTTGTTAGAGTATTTTGTGAACCCTTTTGGCCCCAAGTCACTTGGGGTTTTTTGATAAGCTTGTTGAGTAGCTCCATGCCATGCTCTTACTTGCCATGTTCAGTTTATGTTTCATGTTGTTTTGCTGCTCCGAAGAGGACATCGTGGTCTAAAATTTCAGACTAGTGTTAATTTCACTAAGTCTGAAATCTGTTTTTCTTATTCAGTTTTGCCATGCTTGTTTGAACCCCTTAATGGATGAATTTGCCTATGGCTCAGTCCTAGTGATTTGTTAAGCATCTTGTGTACATCCCTGCCATGCATTTTGTTTTCATGTTTGGTGGCTGTAGCATGTTCATTTCGTTGCATTTAGGAGCCTACTTGCTGTAAATCGCAGATCGGTTCATTTCGTAAAACGCTTGCCATTTCCAAACCGTAGCTCCGATTCCTATGATCTTTATATCGTTTTCAGGGGATTTATTCCCCTCTATCCAGTGGCACACTTGGTTATCCAAATTGAGGCCAGGTTCATGCATTTCCTGTCATGTCTTGCATTTTGCATCCCGCATCGCATCCCGCATAGCATACCATCTTTGCATATTATTGGTTGCCCTTGCACGTGGTTGATTGTATCCTTGTTGCTGGTTTGTGTTGTTGGATAAAGCCGGGAGACGAGTTCGCTAACGAGGAGCCCGTTGAGTTTGCTTTTGAGGATCCAGTCAACTCTGACAACTGTGCAGGCAAGATGATCATACCCTCGAAATCACTACTATCTTTGCTATGCTAGATTGCTCGCTCTTTTGCTTTGCCAATGCTACGATGCCTACCACTTGCTTGTCAGCCTCCCAATTGCCATGATGGAGCCTCTAACCCACCTTTGTCCTAGCAAACCGTTGATTGGCTATGTTACCGCTTTGCTCAGCCCCTTCTTATAGCGTTGCTAGTTGCAGGTGAAGATCGGAGCCGTTCCTTGTTGGAACATTTATTTACTTGTTGGGATATCATTATATTGCTATGTTATCTTAATTCATCTATATACTTGGTAAAGGGTGGAAGGCTCGGCCTCTCGCCTAGTGTTTTGTTCCACTCTTGCCGCCCTAGTTTCCGTCATATCGGTGTTATGTTCCCGGATTGTTGCGTCCCTTACGTGGTTGGGCTATAATGGGAACCCCTTGATAGTTCGCCTTGATTAAAGCTTTTCCAGCAATGCCCAACATTGGTTTTACCATTTGCCACCTAGCCTCTTTTTCCCTTGGGTTTCCGGAGCCCGAGGGTCATCTTTATTTTAGCCCCCCACGGGCCAGTGCTCCTCTGAGTGTTGGTCCGACCGAGTAGACTGCGGGGCCACCTCGGGGCAACTTGAGGGTTGGTTTTACTCGTAGGATGTCTCATCTGAGTGTGCCCTGAGAACGAGATATGTGCAGCTCCTATCGGGATTTGTCGGCACATTCGGGCGGTGTTGCTGGACTTGTTTTAACCTGTCGAATCATCTTGTTGTACCGAGATACCGAGTCTGATCGGTGTGTCTTGGGTGGAGGTCTATTATTTCGTTGACCGTGAGAGCTTGTTATGGGCTAAGTTGGGACCCCCCTGCAGGGATTGATCTTTCGAAAGCCGTGCCCGCGGTTATGGGCAGATGGGAATTTGTTAGTGTCCGGTTGTAGATAACTTGAACCTTAATTAATTAAAATGAATCAACTGAGTGTGTTGCCGTGATGGCCTCTTCTCGGCGGAGTCCGGGAAGTGGACACGGCATTGGAGTTATGTTTGCGCAGGTCGCTCTCTAGTTTCTCGCTCGTGCTTTGCCTCCTCTTCTCGCTCTCCTTTGCGAATAAGTTAGCCACCATATATGCTAGTCACTTGCTGCAGCTCCACTTATACATTACCCCCTTTCCTACCTATTAAGCTTAAATAGTCTTGATCGCGAGGGTGCGAGATTTCTGAGTCCCTGTGGCTCACAGATTACTATTACACCAGATGCAGGGACAGATGATACAGCTCCAGATGGCGCGCTCGAGCTCAAGTGGGAGTACGACGAGGACTCTCAGCGTTACTATGTGTCTTTTCCTGATGATCAGTAGTGGTGCCTATTCGGGGTTAGATTCAGGGCCTTGTCGCATGTTGGGGGTCTTTTCTATTTTGGCGCCGTAGTCGGGCCATGAGTGATTTGTATGATGGATGTTATTTATGTACTTTGATGTGACGTGGCGAGTGTAAGCCAACTATGTCCTTCCCCTTTATATTATTTATGTACATGGGATGTGTGATGATTTCCCGACTTGCGACATTGCTTTCAATGCGGCTATGCCTCTAAGTCGTGTCTCGACACGTGGGAGATATAGCCGCATCGAGGGCGTTACAAGTTGGTATCAGAGCCTTCCCCGACCTTAGGAGCCCCCATTGCTTGATCGTTTTTAGCAGCCGAGTTGTGTCTAGAAAAATGTTTTGAGTCCTTAGGAATTATATATTGGAGAGCTTAGGAATTCTTTTTACTTCCCAGTCTCCTCATCGCTCTGGTAAGGCATCCTGACGTAGAGTTTTGACTCATCTCTTCTCAAATTTCACTAATTTTTTTAGGATCACGCGAGTATCTTGGATTTGTTCCGATGGCTTATGATGAGAACACTGTCTTGGTGCCTCCTGTCAGGGGTTTAGTGGAAGTGTCCCGGGGAGTTGAGCTCTGAGGTGTTGTCATCATAATTTTATCGTTGCAATTCTGGTATACTTGAGATATGTGCGCGACATCGAAAATCTCCTTTATGCAGTTCGTTGGTGAGATAACCTCGATGCCACCCAGTACTGGGGCGAGAGTTCGGGAGTATCGCCATAACTTGTATAACGGATGCTTTTCGAAGGTTGAGGTAGATGGTTTCCGAAGGTTTCTTGGTTATGTGTTGAAGAATGGATACAGCTAGATGTAGGATTTGCTAGCTTGGGTGAGATATTATGCTTCCCCTGTATCCCCAACACCTGATTGCATAACCGGAAAGTTTCGGGAGTTTCATAGGTGGGAATTCAAGTAGCTCTTAGGATATCTTTCCAACATATGTATGATATGGAATTGGGGTTCGACGTCTAGTGGTTCGCGTATCCACGGTCGATTTTACAGTGGTCTTGTTGTGTCTTAAAGAGTCCTTGGCTATGCTGACTCGGGGACGCTTCGTATGTCATGTGCACTGCCTTGTACATGATGGTGTTGTACGATCGAGCCCGTGTAGGTCCCACGACGAAAACTTCGGACGAAATTTCTATCATATGTTTGTTTCGGCTTATCCCGCAAGCCAACCCTTGGTTTTATTTTGCGTTGTGGTATTCGTTCTGCTTCGACGTCATATGTTGATTCCATCCCTCGTTGATGTACCTCTTCTACCTGATTCTTCGTGGCTTCGCAATTTAGGAATATGTGACCACTTCAAGAGAAGTGCATTCGTTCATTTTGTTCGGATGTGAAGACTTTATGTTGCAATTTTCATTCCGTTGGATTCAGCTTCAATATTTGTCTATTTGTGTGCTAATGGTGGTCAACCTCTTCAGGATGGCTCCTCCAACGCGCACGACTCCGAACCCTGATCCGCCACCACCTCCGCCTCCTCCGGAAGCATGGCAAGCTGTGATGGCCGCAACTAATGCAAATACACAGTTGATCATGCAAATCCTCCAAGAGCGGAATCAAGGCAGTCAAGGGAATCAAGGCAACAATCAGAACCATTTTGCTACTCTGAACCAGTTCCTCGCTAATGGTCCAAAGACGTTCAGCAATTGTTGAAGGAAATATGCCCTAGAGGCAATAATAAAGTTATTATTTATTTCCTTATATCATGATAAATGTTTATTATTCAGGCTAGAATTGTATTAACCGGAAACATAATACATGTGTGAATACATAGACAAACAGAGTGTCACTAGTATGCCTCTACTAGACTAGCTCGTTAATCAAAGATGGTTAAGTTTCCTAACCATGAACAATGTGCTGTTATTTGATTAACAAGGTCACATCATTAGTTGAATGATCTGATTGACATGACCCATTTCATTAGCTTAGCACACGATCGTTTAGTATGTTGCTATTGCTTTCTTCATGACTTATATATGTTCCTATGACTATGAGATTATGCAACTCCCGTTTGCTGGAGGAACACTTTGGGTGCTACCAAACGTCACAACATAACTGGGTGATTATAAAGGAGTACTACAGGTGTCTCCAATGGTAGATGTTGGGTTGGCGTATTTCGAGATTAGAATTTGTCACTCCGATTGTCGGAGAGGTATCTCTGGGCCCTCTCGGTAATACACATTATACAAGCCTTGCAGGCATTGCAACTAATGAGTTAGTTGCGGGATGATGTATTACGGAACGAGTAAAGAGACTTGCCGGTAACGAGATTGAACTAGGTATTGGATACCGACGATCGAATCTCGGGCAAGTAACATACCGATGACAAAGGGAACAACGTATGTTGTTATGCGGTCTGACCGATAAAGATCTTCGTAGAATATGTAGGAGCCAATATGGGCATCCAGGTCCCGCTATTGGTTATTGACCGGAGACGTGTCTCGGTCATGTCTACATTGTTCTCGAACCGTAGGGTCCGCACGCTTAACGTTACGATGACAGTTATTATGAGTTTATGCATTTTGATGTACCAAAGGTTGTTCGGAGTCCGGGATGTGAGCACGGACATGACGAGGAGTCTCGAAATGGTCGAGACATAAAGATTGACATATTGGAAGCCTATGTTTGGACATCGGAAGTGTTCCGGGTGAAATCGGGAATTTTACCGGAGTACCGGGAGGTTACCGGAACCCCCCGGGAACCAAATGGGCCTTATTGGGCCTAAGTGGAAAGGTGAAAGGGGCAGCCCAAGGTGGGCTGCGCGGCACCCCTCTCCCCTAGTCCTATTAGGACTAGGAGAGGTGGCCGGCCACCTCTCTCCCTCTCTTTCCACTTGGGAGTCCTATTAGGAATAGGATTGGGGGGGGAGTCCTACTCCCGGTAGTTGTAGGACTCCTCCTGCGCTTCCCTAGCTTGGCCGGCCAGCCCTCCCCCTCTCAACCTTTATATACGGGGGCAGGGGGCACCTCTAGACACACAAGTTGATCCTTGAGATCGTTCCTTAGCCGTGTGCGGTGCCCCCTGCCACCAAATTCCACCTCAATCATATCGTTGTAGTGCTTAGGCGAAGCCCTGCGACGGTAGTACATCAAGATCGTCACCACGCCGTCGTGCTGACGGAACTCTTCCTCGACGCTTTGCTGGATCGGAGCCCGAGGATCGTCATCGAGCTGAACGTGTGCTAAGAACTCAGAGGTGCCGGAGTAACGGTGCTTGGATCGGTCGGATCGGGAAGAAGACGTACGACTACTTCCTCTACGTTGTGTCAACGCTTCCGTTGCGATCTACAAGGGTACGTAGATCAGACTCTCCCCCTCGTTGCTATGCATCACCATGATCTTGCGTGTGCGTAGGAATTTTTTTGAAATTACTACGTTCCCCAATAGTGGCATCCGAGCCTAGGTTTTATGGTTTGATGTTATTTGCACGAGTAGAACACAAGTGAGTTTTGGGCGATACAAGTCATACTGCCTACCAGCATGTCATACTTTGGTTCGGCGGTATTGTTGGACGAGACGACCCGGACCAACCTTACGTGTACGCTTACGCGAGACCGGTTCCCTCGACGTGCTTTGCACATAGATGGCTTGCGGGCGACTGTCTCTCCAACTTTAGTTGAACCGAGTGTGGCTACGCCCGGTCCTTGAGAAGGTTAAAACGGAGTCTATTTGACAAACTATCGTTGTGGTTTTGATGCGTAGGTGAGATGAGTTCTTGCTTAAGCCCGTAGCAGCCACGTAAAACTTGCAACAACAAAGTAGAGGATGTCTAACTTGTTTTTGCAGGGCATGTTGTGATGTGATATGGTCAATACATGATGCTGATTTTATTGTATGAGATGATCATGTTTTGTAACCAAGTTATCGGCAACTGGCAAGAGCCATATGGTTGTCGCTTTATTGTATGCAATGCAATCGCGATGTAATGCTTTACTTTATTGCTAAGCGGTAGTGATAGTCATGGAAGCATAATATTGGCGAGACGACAACGATGCTACGATGGAGATCAAGGTGTCGCGCCGGTGACGATGGTGATCATGACGGTGCTTCGAGATGGAGATCACAAGCACAAGATGATGATGGCCATATCATATCACTTATATTGATTGCATGTGATGTTTATCTTTTATGCATCTTATCTTGCTTTGATTGACGGTAGCATTATAAGATGATCCCTCACTAAATTATCAAGAAGTGTTCTCCCTGAGTATGCACCGTTGCGAAAGTTCTTCGTGCTGAGACACCACGTGATGATCGGGTGTGATAGGCTCTATGTTCAAATACAATGGGTGCAAAACAGTTGCACACGCGGAATACTCAGGTTATACTTGACGAGCCAAGCATATACAGATATGGCCTCGGAACACGGAGACCGAAAGGTCGAGCGTGAATCATATAGTAGATATGATCAACATAATGATGTTCACCGATGAAACTACTCCATCTCACGTGATGATCGGACATGGTTTAGTTGATTTGGATCACGTGATCACTTAGAGGATTAGAGGGATGTCTATCTAAGTGGGAGTTCTTAAGTAATATGATTAATTGAACTTAAATTTATCATGAACTTAGTACCTGATAGTATCTTGCTTGTTTATGTTGATTGTAGATAGATGGCTCGTGTTGTTGTTCCGTTCAATTTTAATGCGTTCCTTGAGAAAGCAAAGTTGAAAGATGATGGTAGCAATTACACGGACTGGGTCCGTAACTTGAGGATTATCCTCATTGCTGCACAGAAGAATTACGTCCTGGAAGCACCGCTGGGTGCCAGGCCTGCTGCTGGAGCAACACCAGATGTTATGAACGTCTGGCAGAGCAAAGCTGATGACTACTCGATAGTTCAGTGTGCCATGCTTTACGGCTTAGAATCGGGACTTCAACGACGTTTTGAACGTCATGGAGCATATGAGATGTTCCAGGAGTTGAAGTTAATATTTCAAGCAAATGCCCGGATTGAGTGATATGAAGTCTCCAATAAGTTCTATAGCTGCAAGATGGAGGAGAACAGTTCTGTCAGTGAGCATATACTCAAAATGTCTGGGTATAACAATCACTTGATTCAGATGGGAGTTAATCTTCCAGATGATTGCGTCATTGACAGAATTCTCCAATCACTGCCACCAAGCTACAAGAGCTTCGTGATGAACTATAATATGCAAGGGATGAACAAGACTATTCCCGAGCTCTTCGCAATGCTGAAAGCCGCGGAGGTAGAAATCAAGAAGGAGCATCAAGTGTTGATGGTTAACAAAACCACTAGTTTCAAGAAAAAGGGCAAAGGGAAGAAGAAGGGGAACTTCAAGAAGAACGGCAAGCAAGTTGCTACTCAGGAGAAGAAACCCAAGTCTGGACCTAAGCCTGCAACTGAGTGCTTCTACTGCAAGCAGACTGGTCACTGGAAGCGGAACTGCCCCAAGTATTTGGCGGATAAGAAGGATGGCAAGGTGACCAAAGGTATATGTGATATACATGTTATTGACGTGTACCTTACTAATGCTTGCAGTAGCACCTGGGTATTTGATACTGGTTCTGTTGCTAATATTTGCAACTCGAAACAGGGACTACGGATTAAGCGAAGATTAGCTAAGGACGAGGTGACGATGCGCGTGGGAAACGGTTCCAAAGTCGATGTGATCGCGGTCGGCACGCTACCTCTACATCTACCTTCGGGATTAATATTAGACCTAAATAATTGTTATTTGGTGCCAGCGTTGAGCATGAACATTATATCTGGATCTTGTTTAATGCGAGACGGTTATTCATTTAAATCGGAGAATAATGGTTGTTCTATTTATATGAGTAATATCTTTTATGGTCATGCAACCTTGAAGAGTGGTCTATTCTTGTTAAATCTCGATAGTAGTGATACACATATTCATAATGTAGAAGCCAAAAGATGCAGAGTTGATAATGATAGTGCAACTTATTTGTGGCACTGCCGTTTAGGTCATATCGGTGTAAAGCGCCTGAAGAAACTCCATACTGATGGACTTTTGGAACCACTTGATTATGAATCACTTGGTACTTGCGAACCGTGCCTCATGGGCAAGATGACCAAAACACCGTTCTCCGGAACTATGGAGAGAGCAACAGATTTATTGGAAATCATACATACCGATGTATGTGGTCCGATGAATGTTGAGGCTCGTGGCGGATATCGTTATTTTCTCACCTTCATAGATGATTTAAGCAGATATGGGTATATCTACTTAATGAAACACAAGTCTGAAACATTTGAAAAGTTCAAGGAATTTCAGAGTGAAGTTGAAAATCATCGTAACAAGAAAATAAAGTTTCTACGATCTGATCGTGGAGGAGAATATTTGAGTTACGAGTTTGGTGTACATTTGAAAAATTGTGGAATAGTTTCGCAACTCACGCCACCCGGAACACCACAGCGTAATGGTGTGTCCGAACGTCGTAATCGTACTTTACTAGATATGGTACGATCTATGATGTCTCTTACTGATTTACCGCTATCATTTTGGGGATACGCTTTAGAGACAGCCGCATTCACGTTAAATAGGGCACCATCAAAATCCGTTGAGACGACGTCTTATGAACTGTGGTTTGGCAAGAAACCAAAGTTGTCGTTTCTTAAAGTTTGGGGTTGCGATGCTTATGTGAAAAAGCTTCAACCTCATAAGCTCGAACCCAAATCAGAGAAATGTGTCTTCATAGGATATCCAAAGGAAACTATTGGATACACCTTCTATCACAGATCCGAAGGCAAGACTTTTGTTGCTAAATTCGGAAACTTTCTTGACAAGGAGTTTCTCTCGAAAGAAGTGAGTGGGAGGAAAGTAGAACTTGACGAGGTAACTGTACCCACTCCCTTATTAGAAAGTAGTACATCACAGAAAACTGTTTCTGCGACACCTACACCAATAAGTGAGGAAGTTGATGATAATGATCATGAAACTTCAGAACAAGATACTACTGAACCTCGTAGATCAACCAGAGCAAGATCCACGCCAGAGTGGTACGGTAATCCAGTTCTGGAAGTCATGCTACTAGATCATGATGAACCTACGAACTATGAAGAAGCGATGGTGAGCCCAGATTCCGCAAAGTGGCTTGAGGCCATGAAATCTGAGATGGGATCCATGTATGAGAACAAAGTATGGACTTTGGTTGACTTGCCCGATGATGGGAAGGCAATTGAGAATAAATGGATCTTCAAGAAAAAGACTGACGCTGACGGTAATGTTACTGTCTATAAAGCTCGACTTGTTGCAAAAGGTTTTCGACAAGTTCAAGGGGTTGACTATGATGAGACCTTCTCACCCGTAGCGATGCTTAAGTCTGTCAGAATCATGTTAGCAATTGCCGCATTTTATGATTATGAAATTTGGCAGATGGATGTCAAAACTGCATTCCTGAATGGATTTCTGGAAGAAGAGTTGTATATGATGCAACCGGAAGGTTTTGTCAATCCAAAGGGAGCTAACAAAGTGTGCAAACTCCAGCGATCCATTTATGGACTGGTGCAAGCATCTCGGAGTTGGAATAAACGCTTTGATAGTGTGATCAAAGCATTTGGCTTTATACAGACTTTTGGAGAAGCCTGTATTTACAAGAAAGTGAGTGGGAGCTCTGTAGCATTTCTGATATTATATGTGGATGACATATTGCTGATTGGAAATGATATAGAATTTCTGGATAGCATAAAGGGATACTTGAATAAGAGTTTTTCAATGAAAGACCTCGGTGAAGCTGCTTACATATTGGGCATTAAGATCTATAGAGATAGATCAAGACGCTTAATTGGACTTTCACAAAGCACATACCTTGACAAGATTTTGAAGAAGTTCAAAATGGATCAAGCAAAGAAATGGTTCTTGCCTGTGTTACAAGGTGAGAAGTTGAGTCAGACTCAATGCCCGACCACTGCAGAAGATAGAGAGAAAATGAAAGATGTTCCCTATGCTTCAGCCATAGGCTCTATCATGTATGCAATGCTGTGTACCAGACCTGATGTGTGCCTTGCTATAAGTTTAGCAGGGAGGTACCAAAGTAATCCAGGAGTGGATCACTGGACAGCGGTCAAGAACATCCTGAAATACCTGAAAAGGACTAAGGATATGTTTCTCGTATATGGAGGTGACAAAGAGCTCACCGTAAGAGGTTACGTTGATGCAAGCTTTGACATTGATCCGGACGATTCTAAATCGCAAACCGGATACGTGTTTACTTTAAATGGTGGAGCTGTCAGTTGGTGTCGTTCTAAACAAAGCGTCGTAGCGGGATCTACATGTGAAGCGGAGTACATAGCTGCTTCGGAAGCAGCGAACGAAGGAGTCTGGATGAAGGAGTTCATATCCGATCTAGGTGTCATACCTAGTGCATCGGGTCCAATGAAAATCTTTTGTGACAATACTCGTGCAATTGCTTTGGCAAAGGAATCCAGATTTCACAAAAGGACCAAACACATCAAGAGACGCTTCAACTCCATCCGGGATCTAGTCCAGGTGGGAGACATAGAGATTTGCAAGATACATACGGATCTGAATGTTGCAGACCCGTTGACTAAGCCTCTTCCACGAGCAAAACATGATTAGCACCAAGGCTCCATGGGTGTTAGAATCATTACTGTGTAATCTAGATTATTGACTCTAGTGCAAGTGGGAGACTGAAGGAAATATGCCCTAGAGGCAATAATAAAGTTATTATTTATTTCCTTATATCATGGTAAATGTTTATTATTCATGCTAGAATTGTATTAACCGGAAACATAATACATGTGTGAATACATAGACAAACAGAGTGTCACTAGTATGCCTCTACTTGACTAGCTCGTTAATCAAAGATGGTTATGTTTCCTAACCATGAACAAAGAGTTGTTATTTGATTAACGAGGTCACATCATTAGTTGAATGATCTGATTGACATGACCCATTTCATTAGCTTAGCACCCGATCGTTTAGTATGTTGCTATTGCTTTCTTCATGACTTATACATGTTCCTATGACTATGAGATTATGAAACTCCCGTTTGCCGGAGGAACACTTTGGGTACTACCAAACGTCACAACGTAACTGGGTGATTATAAAGGAGTACTACAGGTGTCTCCAAAGGTAGATGTTGGGTTGGCGTATTTCGAGATTAGGGTTTGTCACTCCGATTGTCGGAGAGGTATCTCTGGGCCCTCTCGGTAATACACATCACATAAGCCTTGCAAGCATTATAACTAAGATGTTAGTTGTGAGATGATGTATTACGCAACGAGTAAAGAGACTTGCCAGTAACGAGATTGAACTAGGTATTGGATACCGACGATCGAATCTCGGGCAAGTAACATACCGATGACAAAGGGAACAACGTATGTTGTTATGCGGTCTGACCGATAAAGATCTTCGTAGAATATGTAGGAGCCAATATGGGCATCCAGGTCCCGCTCTTGGTTATTGACCGGAGACGTGTCTCGGTCATGTCTACATTGTTCTCGAACCGTAGGGTCCGCACGCTTAACGTTACGATGACAGTTATTATGAGTTTATGCATTTTGATGTACCGAAGGTTGTTCGGAGTCCCAGATGTGATCACAGACATGACGAGGAGTCTCGGAATGGTCGAGACATAAAGATTGATATATTGGAAGCCTATGTTTGGACATCGGAAGTGTTCCGGGTGAAATCGGGAATTTTACCGGAGTACCGGGAGGTTACCGGAACCCCCCGGGAACCAAATGGGCCTTATTGGGCCTTAGTGGAAAGGTGAAAGGGGCAGCCCAAGGTGGGCTGCGCGCCACCCCCCTCCCCTAGTCCTATTAGGACTAGGAGAGGTGGCCGGCCACCTCTCTCCCTCTCTTCCCACTTAGGAGTCCTATTAGGAATAGGATTGGGGGGGGAGTCCTACTCCCGGTAGGAGTAGGACTCCTCCTGCGCCTCCCTAGCTTGGTCGGCCAGCCCTCCCCCTCTCAACCTTTATATACGGGGGCAGGGGGCACCTCTAGACACACAAGTTGACCCTTGAGATCGTTCCTTAGCCGTGTGCGGTGCCCCCTGCCACCAAATTCCACCTCGATCATACCGTTGTAGTGCTTAGGCGAAGCCCTACGTCGGTAGTACATCAAGATCGTCACCACGCCGTCGTGCTGACGGAACTCTTCCTCGATGCTTTGCTGGATCGGAGCCCGAGGATCATCATCGAGCTGAACGTGTGCTAAGAACTAGGAGGTGCCGGAGTAACGGTGCTTGGATCGGTCGGATCGGGAAGAAGACGTACGACTACTTCCTCTACGTTGTGTCAACGCTTCCGTTGTGATCTACAAGGGTACGTAGATCAGACTCTCCCCCTCGTTGCTATGCATCACCATGATCTTGCGTGTGCGTAGGAAAATTTTGAAATTACTACGTTCCCCAACAATATGTTCACTGACAGAACTATTCTCCTCCATCTTGCAGCTGTAGAACTTATTGGAGACTTCATATCTCTCAGTCCGGGCATTTTCTTCAAATATTAACTTCAACTCCTGGAACATCTCATACGCTCCATGACGTTCAAAACGTCTTTGAAGTCCGGCTCTAAGCCGTAAAGCATGGCACACTAAACTATCGAGTAGTCATCAGCTTTGCTCTGCCAGACGTTCATAACATCTGGCGTAGCTCCTGCCGCGGGTTTGGTACCGAGCGGTGCTTCTAGGATGTAATTCTTCTGTGAAGCAATGAGGATAATCCTCAAGTTACATACCCGGTCCGTGTAATTGCTACCACCATCTTTCAACTTTGCTTTCTCGAGGAACACATTAAAATTTAACGGAACAATAGCACGGGACATCTATCTACAACAACATAGACAAGCAAAATACTATCAGGTACTAAGTTCATGATAAATTAAGGTTCAGTTAATCTTATTTAAGAACTCCCACTTAGATAGACATCCCTCTAATCATCTAAGTGATCACTTGATCCATATCAACCAAATCATGTCCGATCATCATGTGAGATGGAGTAGTTTTCAATGGTGAACATCACTATGTTGATCATATCTACTATATGATTCACGCTCGACCTTTCGATCTCAATGTTCCGACGCCATATCTGCATATGCTAGGCTCGTCAAGTTTAACCCGAGTATTTCTGTGTGTGCAAAAACTGGCTTGCACCCGTTGTATATGAACGTAGAGCTTATCACACCCGATCATCACTTGGTGTCTTGGCACGACAAACTTTGGCAATGGTGCATACTCAGGGAGAACACTTGTACCTTGAAATTTAGTGAGAGATCATCTTATAATGCCATCGTCAATCAAGCAGAATAACATGCATAAAGGATAAACATCACATGCAATCAATATAAGTGATATGATATGGCCATCATCATCTTGTGTCTGTGACTCCATCTCCAAAGCACCGTCATGATCACCATCATCACCAGCTTGACACCTTGATCTCCATCGAAGCATTGGTGTCGTCACGCCAATTATTGCCTCCACGACTATCGCTACCGCTTAGTGATAAAGTAAAGCAATTACATGGCGATTGTATTTCATACAATAAAGCGACAACCATATGGCTCCTGCCAGTTGCCGATAACTGTGTTACAAAACATGATCATCTCATACAATAAAATTTAGCATCATTTCTTGACCATATCACATCACAACATGCCCTGCAAAAACAAGTTAGACGTCATTTACTTTGTTGTTGCAAGTTTTACGTGGCTGCTACGGGCTGAGCAAGAACCGTTCTTACCTATGCATCAAACCACAACGATATTTTGTTAAGTTAGTGTTGTTTTAACCTTCAACAAGGACCGGGCGTAATCACACTCGGTTCAACTAAAGTTGGAGAAACTGACACCCGCCAGCCACCAATGTGCAAAGCATGTCGGTAGAACCAGTCTCGCGTAAGCGTACGCTTAATGTTGGCCCGGACCGCTTCATCCAACAATACCGCCGAACCAAAGTATGACATGCTGGTAAGCAGTATGACTTGTATCGCCCACAACTCACTTGTGTTCTACTCATGCATATAACATCTACGCATAAACTTGGCTCGGATGCCACTGTTGGGAAACGTGGTAATTTCAAAAATTTCCTACGCACACGCAAGATCATGGTGATGCATAGCAACGAGAGAGCAGAGTATCGTCCACGTACCCTCGTAGACCGTAAGCGGAAGCGTTATGAGAACGCGGTTGATGTAGTCGAACGTCTTCACGATCCGACCGATCCAAGTACCGAACGCACGGCACCTCCGAGTTCAGCACACGTTCAGCTCGATGACGTCCCACGAACTCCGATCCATCGGAGCTTCCCGGGAGAGTTCCGTCAGCATGATGGCGTGATGACAGTGATGATGTTGCTACCGACGCAGGGCTTCACCTAAGCACCGCTACGATATGATCGAGGTGAATTATGGTGGAGGGAGGCACTGCACACGGCTAAGGGATCAATGATCAACTTGTGTGTTCTAGGGTGCCCCCTGCCCTCGTATATAAAGGAGCAAGGGGGAGGCCGGCCGGCCCTCCTAGGGCGCGCCAGGAGGAGGAGTCATCCTCCTAGTAGGAGTAGGAAAGGGGAGTCCTACTAGGTGGAGGAAAGGAAGGGGGAGGGGAGAAGGAAGGAGAGGGAGGAAAGGAGGAAAGGGGGCCGGCCCCCTAGTCCAATTCGGTTTGGGCTAGGGGGCGCGCGCCCTGCCTCCTCTCTTCCACCATTTGGCCCATGAGGACCAATACTTCTTCCCCGTATTCCCGTAACTCCCCGGTACTCCGAAAAATACCCGAATCACTCAGAACCTTTCCGATGTCCGAATATAGTCGTCCAATATATCGATCTTTACGTCTTGACCATTTCGAGACTCCTTGTCATGTCCCCGATCTCATCCGGGACTCCGAACTACCTTCGGTACATCAAATCACATAAACTCATAATACTGATCGTCACTGAACGTTGAGCGTGCGGACCCTACGGGTTCGAGGACTATGTAGACATGACCGAGACACGTCTCTGGTCAATAACCAATAGTGGAACCTGAATGTTCATATTGGCTCCTACATATTCTATGAAGATCTTTATCGGTCAAACCGCATAACAACATATGTTGTTTTCTTTGTCATCGGTATGTTACTTGCCCGAGATTCGATCGTCGGTATCTCAATACCTAGTTCAATCTCGTTACCGGAAAGTCTCTTTACTCGTTCCGTAATGCACTATCCCACAACTAACTCATTAGTTGCATTGCTTGCAAGGCTTATAGTGATGTGCATTACCAAGAGGGCCCAGAGATACCTCTCCGACAATCGGAGTGACAAATCCTAATCTCAATCTATGCCAACTCAACAAGTACCATCGGAGACACCTGTAGAGCACCTTTATAATCACCCAGTTACGTTGTGACGTTTGGTAGCACACAAAGTGTTCCTCCGGTAATCGGGAGTTGCATAATATCATAGTCATAGGAACATGTATAAGTCATGAAGAAAGCAATAGCAGTAAACTAAAACGATCAAGTGCTAAGCTAACGGAATGGGTCAAGTCAATCACATCATTCTCCTAATGATGTGATCCCATTTATCAAATGACAACACATGTCTATGGTTAGGAAACATAACCATCTTTGATTAACGAGCTAGTCAAGTAGAGGCATACTAGTGACACTCTGTTTGTCTATGTATTCACACATGTATTATGTTTCCGGTTAATACAATTCTAGCATGAATAATAAACATTTATCATGAAATAAGGAAATAAATAATAACTTTATTATTGCCTCTAGGGCATATTTCCTTCATGATCATGCCTACATATTCTCATAATTATTCACTTTTCTATCAATTGCTCGATAGTAATTTGTTCACCCACCGTAATACTTACGCTATCTTGAGAGAAGCCACTAGTGAAACCTATGGCCCCCGGGTCTATCTTTTATCATATAAGTTTCCAATCTATTTTACTTTGCAATCTTTACTTTCAATCTATATCATAAAAATACCAAAAATATTTATCTTATTATTATTATTATTATCTCTATCACATCTCACTCTAATAAGTGATCGTGAAGGGATTGACAACCCCTTTATCGCATTGGTTGCGAGGTTCTTATTTGTTTGTGTAGGTACGAGGGACTTGTGTGTAGTCTCCTACTGGATTGATACCTTGGTTCTGAAAAACTGAGGAAAATACTTACGCTACTTTGCTGCGTCACCCTTTTCTCTTCAAGGCAAAACTAATGCAGTGCTCAAGAGGTAGCAGCCCCCCTTCCTTTCTCCTCTCCTCCCCTTCCTTCTCTCCTACTCCTACTACATGGAAGGGGGAATCCTACTCCCAGTGGGAGTAGGACTCCCCTAGGGCGCGCCATAGAGAGGGTCGGCCCCTCCCCTCCTCCACTCTTTTATATACGGGGGAGGGGGCACCCCATAGACACACAAGTTGACCATTGCTCTTTTAGCCGTGTGCGGTGCCCCCCTCCACCATAATCCACCTTGGTAATATCATAGCGGTGCTTAGGCGAAGCCCTGTTCTGGTAGCAACATCATCACCGTCATTACACCGTCGTGCTGGCGAAACTCTCCCTCGAAGCTCTAATGGATCGTGAGTTCGCGGGACGTCACCGAGCTGAATATGTGCAGATCACGGAGGTGTCGTACCTTCCGTGCTAGATCGGTCGATCGTGAAGACATACGACTACATCAATCGCGTTGTCATAATGCTTCCGCTTATGGTCTACGAGGGTACGTTGACGATACTCTCCCCTCTCGTTGCTATGCATCACCATGATCTTGCGTGTGCGTAGGATTTTTTTTGAAATTACCGCGTTCCTCAACAATAAGACTACCCCGCGAGATCCATCGCCGGACTGGTCAGCAGCATGTCCGCTCATCTCCAGCAGCGCGGCCGCGCTGGATGCCTCATCTGGAAAGATTGGCAATCTACTAACAGTCAGTCCCATGATCTACCCATCATAGTTGGACCCAACAGATGTGAAAACAGCAACTCTAATCCAGGATTAAGAGAGCGAGTAAATCAAATCCTTGTCCACCGGTGAAACTGGGAACTCCATAGGCGCACGGCTCCGCCGTCGCAGATGTCGCCTCCCACCACTCTGTTCTGTCCGTCCCCAACCACACCTGCGGGGGTGGGGGTGGGAGGGGGCGGGGGTGTTGGTGGGGCTTGTGGACGACCTGGCCTGTCCATGTGTGCCAACACAGACAGGTGGGCCCAGGTCGGAACAGATGCCAACGTCGTGACGAACCACACAAACAACCTCGGTTGCTGGCCATTAACGCCCGCTCGACAGCCGTTGCCTCCCGTCCGTCTGACACAAGACCTACATTGCTTTTATCACAATATCCTGTTCCCGTATTGACAGCCAAAAATACCAACACACAGATCCGGCACGGTCCTAGACGATATAGATAGCGGGATCATCTGAACCCCAGAGCCAAAACGCCGCTCCCAAGTCGAAAGAAATAATTCTTAACAGAATTAATATGCGGATCAAATGGAAATAGGATAAATAGCACCTGGTAGTACTAGCCAGTGGACGTAGCAATAGAAGAAAAAAGCAACTGCAGCTTCACGTGTTGTGGTACTGGCCAATTCACGTACTCCCTCTATTTCACAATGTAGTGCTTCCTCTATTCCCGTGCTTCAACTTTGACCATAAATTTAATTACCAAGACCGATTGCGGCGGGAGCAAAAATTATATCAGTGAATTCGTATTCGAAAGAAGTTTCCAATTATATAATTTTTTCTCCCGCCGCAGTTGGTCTCGTTGGTTAAATTTATGGTTAAAGTTGAACCTCAAGAAGCGAGCGCATTATATTTTGAAATGAGGTAAATACATCGGAAGTCATAGAACTTGGAGACGACGTGCAGTTTGGTGCACAAACTTGCAAAATACATATTTCTGATCATCGAACTTGCACGGACATTCATATACGGTCACATTTCATGTACATGGACGTATCCGTAGCATGCCAGCATGCTCAAGGCCCACTGTCGCGTGATAGATTTGCAGAAGAGCCCTTAACTTCTTTTATTTATGTATTAATAAGCCTCTAAAATAAAATTATTAAAATGTAAGGGACGATGGGGTTTTGAACTCACGACCTGCCGCTGGTTGGGGCGTGTGGACAACCACCAGAACAATGATCATTTACACTTGAATGAAACTATCAACATCTGCTATCATATAAACACGGACCGGAAATTAAATTAAAAAGGAAATGTAACCCAAAAAATGGAGCACCATGTCTCAACTATCTAACCTCACGGACAATGTTGACTAAGATTACCACCAGGTTACAACAACACAACATGTATAGAAGGGATAAACATTTTTCATATTGTTATTCCTTCTTGTTCTATGTAAGAAAACAACTTTATATTCTTGTGTTTGTGACATTTAAAAAATGTTTATATGTTACAAAAAAAGATACGTGACATTTTTAAAATTGTTTAAACATTGTAAAATTCATGGACTTAAAAAACATACGTTGCATTTTAAAAATGTTCACGCATTTCAAAAAACTGAATATGACATTTTTTTAAATGTGTATACATTGTACAAACATGTTTTCATAGCTAAAAAGTGTTTCGTACAATACAAAAATAATTAATATGTAGTATTTTAAAAAAAGCTTCAAAACTTGTATTTTAGAAAATGTAATAATATGTTTAAAAATATATTGAACATGTATAAAAATGTTTTTAATTGTATACTGGAAATACATACACGTCAGAACATATGTTTAAAAAAGTTTAATTATGTTTAACATTTTCCAAATACATGATTAGAATTTTTTAAATATATGTTTTTGTGTCTATTTTTTCCAGTATAATCTTAAAACATTTTTATACATGTTTAATATTTTTTAAACATATGATTAAGATTTTATCAAATACGAGTTTCAGAATCTTTTTCGAAATACATGTTAAACATTTTTGGATCGTATGAAACATTTTGTAAACTACGCGAATATTTTTGTACATTGTATGAATATTTTTTAAATTGTTATGATTTCTTTTCTAAAATGCATGAATTTTTTTTAATGCAACTTATGTTTTCGTAATTACACACATATGTTTTACAATATTTTACATTCTTTTAAATGTCATGTACCTTTTTTGTAACACATAATCATTTTTAAATATCAGAAACACAAGAATATAAGTTGTGTTCTTACATAGAACAAGAAGGAATAAAAACATGAAAAATGTTTATCTCTTCTAGACATTTTCTGTTATAGTAGCCTGGTGGTAATCTTAGTTAACATTGAGCATGAGATCACATGGTCGAGCCACGTTGCGCTCTTTCTTCAGGTTGCATTTCTTTAAAAAAAACCGGTATGTGTTTATATGATATGTAAACTAGTAGTGATTTCCAAACATGAATGATCATCTGGTATGGTGGTTGTCCACACAATTATCCTGGTGGTGGCAGTTCACGTGTTCAAAACCTGTCATCTCTTTGTTTTTTATCATTTTATTTTAGGAGCTTAATAAATAAGAACTTTTATGTAAATCTACCTTGTGAGAGCGGCCCACAGCGAGCCCTGGCATGTCATGTAAGACATGGATACATGTCTCAAAAGAAATGTAGGCCATGGATATGTCTGCGTACGTAAAATATGACTATATATGAACGTCCGTGCAAGTTTAATGACTAAAAACACATATTTTACAAGTTTATGCACCAAACTAACTGTCGCGTGTAAATTCAATGACTTCTAGTGTATTTACCTCTTTTAAAATGAAGGAAGTACAGTGTACCAGTAGCACTCCAAACTACAGTAGCAAGTTCCTTGGAACTTGTGCCTTCAAGTGGAGACGCAGCAACATGAATACGGCGCTTGCGACTTGACTTGCTCTTGGAGTCTCGGGCCTTCCGCCGGGTACGTGGAGCAGCAGCGACAACGGGCCTGTTTGAATTCATGGGTTAAAGTTAGTTTAGATTAGTTTAAATTTAACTAATCCAAAAATATCCAAATAAAAAGATTAATTTAGGTTAGATGCATCTAATTTATTCAAAAAATCTAACCCACTCAAGAGGTGTTTATTTGGGTTAGTTCTTCGTAGGACCGCTAAAAAATATATTTTTCTTTCGCTCTCTCGAGGCAGATCCTTCCCCACTTTCTTGAAGCTTCTCATCCTCTCCCTCCCTCCCTCTCACACCATCCGTGAAGGCGCCTTGCCGTATTCACGCTTCATCTAACCCTGCCATCCAAACACCTCTTTGACTAGAGTTAGTTCAGGATTAGAATCTAACTCTAACCTCTAACTGAGTTAGAGTATCCAAACAGGGCCAACGGCGTTGCAGCCCTGACTTGGCGCGTACGGAGTTCATGTCGATCTCGGCTTCGTACGGCGGCACACCAGAAATCGATCCGGCGTCGAATCGACGGACCGCGTGTCGCGTGCGGCGACGCACACGCTGCAACCCTAATCTCTTGATCTCAAATCTTGTCTTTTCAAACCTGACTCTGTATATCACTTGTTAAATAATAACGAAAAATAAGCGAGACAAAAGAGACACGGATTTTTACGTGGAAACCCTTGCGGGAGAAAACCATGGACACACGAAGGCGCAATCACTATAAGGAGTATTACAAGGACGAGACGACATACCGTCTTTGGCGCGACTACATGGGTATATATGTGGGCAATATACAAGAGTCCTTGGAGGACAAGTAAACGAGTTGTACTCGTACGCGTCGACGTCAATGCAAAGGCTCACACCGATTGTACTACGTCTAATCTAACACAGTATAATTTGGATCATAATTTAACATCTTCGCCAACAACACAGTAGTTTGGGTCCTTGATTATAGCTGGGATCTAGACCAATCGAAATGAAAAAAATTCAAACAACTAGTTCAAATCGAACCGGAAAAACAAAATTCTCAAATCAAAACCCTAGAATGCACTGATTTTTACAGCAAAGTCGCGGGAGGAGATGTACTGGGTGGTCGAGTGCTCGTTCGTGTCGTTGGTGTTCTGTGACACCATGGCGACTGGCGGCGAGCAATCTCATCAGCGATAGCGACCAGAAGAGAGAGAGATGGGGGAGGGGGGGGGGCTCTGTCTGATGCGGTCCCACCGGGTCGTTTTGGCCAGCCGATGCCAAACGGCGCCGTCGGCCAAGACGTTAGTCCATATAAGTGTTTTATGCAAAAAAAAAGTTTACTAGAGATACGGTGATTTTTCAACGGATTACTAATTAGGTGGTTTTCTGCAAACCAAGCGCAAATATTGTAGTTGTCTGCTTTTAACTCGGTTCAAGGCAATGAAAGCATCAGCTCATTGATAAGACTAGTCACAGTAGGGAGTAACTTAGAGTAGTAACATGCATATGTTACTGGTCTATGTTACTACCTCCATAGTGGACAGTAACGTATGTGTTGTGTCATGCATCACTTCATTTATTATATTATAGACTCATTTTTTCTTGATGTGATGTTACAGTAAGTAGTTATGTTATCACTTGCTTTTTTTTCATTAATTACATGTCACATCATTTATTTTGTTTAGATAAATATGATGTTACCATTTATGTTACTATCAGCGTGGGTAGTCTAAAAAAAATACTCTTTTTAATCCCGATCATATACTGGAAGCTGTGGGAGGTGCTTTGCAAGTTTGCATCTCAAATACTTGACCAAATACCTGAAAAGCTCAGTTTAGGCCAATCGTTGGCAAACCAATCTGATGCGCAGGCATTACTTTCGAACCAGTAGGGAGTTGAACTAACTGACGACATTGAGTCACAGTGCGTGTCACTACGTCAAGTCAACACCACCTCCTCATCAAAGTGGCCTGACCATCACCAACTCCAAACAGAACAAAACCCGCTTTACTTAGTCTGGCCAACCACCAACCTAATCACACGCCGATCTCCTGATCATGCTAGATGCTACCCCGCATAAATATGCATGCACGAATCCTGTTGTCTGCACCAAGCAAGCTGAGAACCAATCCTGCACCCAGTTACCCAGAAATCTGAGAGAACACTGCCCACAGCTTCCTGAAATGGCTGTCAGCACTGGTAGCTTCTTGGCCATTGCCATGGCCCTCGCTCTCCTTAGTGGCGACATGGCCCACGCCGGCCGCCTCCTGGCCGACACCACGGAGGCAGCAGCGCCCGCTGCAACGCCTGCTGCTGTCCCAGGCATCCCCGCGCCGAAGCCGCCCGTGCCCACCATGCCTACAATGCCACCAGTGCCAACCGTGCCCGCGGTCACCACACCGCAGGTCACAGTGCCCCCGATGCCAGCCGTGCCCGCGCTCGCCGTTCCCCAGTTCACGGTACCCCCCATGACGGCCGTGCCCGCGATCACCGTGCCCCAGGTCACGTTGCCGCCCATGCCGGCCGTCCCTGCGGTCACCGTGCCCAAGGTCACGTTGCCGCCCATGCCCGCAGTTGTTGTGCCGAAGGTGACGATGCCGCCAATGCCTGCAATTCCATCCATCTCCATACCCAAGGTGGCATTGCCTCCGATGCCTTCCATTCCCACTGTGAATGTGCCGATGCCAACCCTTGCGCCACCTCCTTCAGCATAGGCACGAACCAGAGCACCGGGAGCGGGAATCTACAATGCTGGCTCAATGATTTTGGCATACTTGATCATTTGATTTTGGCCATTTACCGTTCGCCGGCTTGTTTACATTGTGTGGTTCCTATTTTGTTTTTGTGTTTGTGTTTGTGTAGTAGTACTATTGGGCTTGTCAATGGCCATCTCTTTTTCTTTCTCTTTGTACTGAGTTTTTACAATGAACATGTATGTCATTTTTATCACATTTATGTCAGACATACTGTTATGTACTTATTGAGCATTAGCCCGCCATGTGGGGTCTAACTCCAACAAATCTGCCATCTGATGAATATGCATTTGAGCCTTGAAAAGTTTGAACACAAGTAGGAGTACGTGCACAACTAGACTTGGAACATCTTTGACATACATTTATACATTCAAATCGTCCAAACGAAGAGCATTACAGCGAATGCATGCTTCCATCTTCATTTTGAGTGGAACACCCAGAAAGATACATTTCTGCGGTGGCAGTATGCAATGCAGCTCCAATTGGAAGGACATCCTCATCGATGAAGAAATGCGGGTTGTGAGCAGAGTGGATCGAACCGACATTTTCATTTCTAATACCGATACCAAACATAACACCAGGAACTAACTGTTGGTAGAATGCAAAGTCTTCCCCTGCCATGATCTTCTCTCCAGGCTTCACCTTGTCTGGCCCAAGCAAACTTCTGCCCACATTCTCTACATGCTGGTGCAGTCTCTTATCATTGACGACGGCAGGATACATTGGGTGGGAGGGAGCCCCCAATATCTCCGCAACTCCCGTGCACCTATGTACAGCTGCCTGCCCTTCTACTACCTGGAACAAGTAAGAGCATTTATTCAGGATGATACAGTTTGCGTCGCACCGATAGTAAAGCTGTCTAATAAGCATGTCCTGATGTCTAAGTCCGACTCTTCAGAGAATGCACACAAGGTGCTCCTAGTGATATGAAGCGCTCTCCTCACAGAAAAACAAAATTGAAGGTACCGGTGATTGCAGCACACCAATATTATCATCACATCAAATTGTGCCATAATGCTAACCTCCTTAAGCCTTTTCTGTAGCCGATAAAGTCCTTCAGTAGTGAGGCTTCTCAAAGTACCTCCAAATTCAACAACTGGAGGTGTGGCATCAACAGAGTTCCCACCTTTAATATAGGTGACAGAGAGCACCTGAAGAAAAAATAGACAGATCAACCCAAACATGTTAATGTTATGGCTGTATGGCAGAGCAAAATTGCGGTCAACATCATATAGAAACACGTGCTGCTCCTAAGGTAGGTTAGTTGAATGTATGCGGATATACTAACTGACTGAAGACATCCAGTGGAATGGACTGTAGAACACTTGACTGATGCTACAAACATGCATCAAAATGCGTATCACATCCTTAGCCAAGCTGTTGATTTCCCATAGGAAATCATCACTAGAGTAGCCTTTCAGGTGCCTACTCAATATGTTTCATATGCTCAAAGTTATGAAATAACTTGGTTACATTCGTAGGCTAATACTTAATCCAGACTAAAACAAATGCAGCTTTACAATGTAAGCCCTTGCATTACATCGAGATGGGGTCAACCATGTAGGACCGTAGGAGCACTTGTACAAAGGAGAAACTAGAGTAAAATAAAAGCGCGGTCCTAATTCTTTTCTGAAAGTGTCACTTGGGTCCTAATTCTTTCAAAATGCATATCTGCGTCCAAATCTTTTTAAGTTGTTCATCCGAGGTCCTAATCCCGTCTGACCGCCGCTGACCAGTGCCACGTCGCTTTGACCAGTCCACGTCAACACCAGAGGGCCCAGGCGGGATAACGACCGGCCGTGAATATTTGCAGAAAAACCCTCTAACCCTAATTCCCTTCCATTCGCAGTCCCTCTTCCTCTTCCCACCCCTCTCCCTCTCCCTGTCTGGCGAGAACAGGGCGATTGACGGCGGCGGCTCTGCTCCAGTGAGAAGAGGGGGTCGTTGCCGGCTGTTGTCCGGAGACGGCGACACTAGGATGGCACCACATCTACAGCGACCCGGAGATCCTCCTCCGCGATATGGTAAGTTCTCGTAACCCTAATCCCAATCCTACTGTTTAGTTCCCTTTCTCATTTAGGCAGAATCAATGACCGAATCCTTTGCAATGTAGGACCACAAGAGGAGCTTTTCAGTGTAGAAATCAATTATGATGTTTTTTTTTTGAGGATTTGGCAAGTCGAAGTCATATGTTGATGGCAAAGATGCTGTGTTCGATGGATGTGAAGTAGATACATGGTCTCCTCTCTGGCTCACTGATTTTATGAAACAATTAGGATATAGTGATCAATCGAAGTACATTTTGTATTGGTTGCTCCCTGGAAAGAATCTAGCTGATGGTCTCCTAATTGTGGACTGCGACACTGACACATTGCACATGACAGCAGTTGTCCCAAAATTTCAGTATTTTCAGTTATTTGTCGACCATAAAGATATGACATTTGACAATGCAATTGATGACATTCATGTTAGTGGTACACCTGATCTTCCTGCTGTACTAAGCCCTAAGTCTCCTCAGTTTAATACTCCCTGCGTCCCAAAATAAGTGTCTCAACTTTGTACTAACTTTAGTGCAAAGTTCTACTAAGCTTGAGACACTTATTTTGGGACGGAGGGAATACTGGAATTAGGGGCAGTCCTAGGTTTAAGGTTAAAGCTCAGAAAGGCAATCTCAACTAGTGTCATGGAGGCAGCAACAATGTAGGCAGTAGCAGTGTTCCACAATGGCACAAAGTGTCGGACATGAGCTCAGAAGAAGCAGGAGAAAGCTTGTGGTAGAAGAATTTTGCAATGAAAAAGACAGTGACAGTGATGACAGTGAGTGGGATTCAGACTGGGTTGACTCTGACAATGAAGTAGGTAAAGATGATGATGATCTTTATGAAGAATAGGTGGATGACAAATTTGAGCAGAAGAAAAAGAAGAAATCCAAATTGGAGCAGGACAGTAACTATGAATCTGATGAGCTGCAAGAGTTGCAAGATTCAGAGCTTGAAGAGAGTGATTCAGCAGAAGAAGTGGAAGTACTTGATGCTCAAGGAAGGAAAACAAGGAAGAAGAAAGTGAAGCTCAAAAGGTGGAGGCCAGAGAACATGAAAGAAGTGAATTTTCACATAGGCATGGTGTTCTTGACAGTGACTGAACTGAGGGCAGCAATTCAAGAGTACATTGTGAAACAAAGAGTGCAAATACAGTACATTAAAAATGATAAGCAGAGGGTTAGGGCAGGCTGTGTTGGTGACTGTCCCTGGTTCTTATTTGCTGCACCTGATAGCAGGACAAAATCTTGGGTTGTGAAGAAGTATGTGGGAGAACATACATGTGAAAGAGAGTGGGCACTGAAGCAATTCACAGCAAAATATCTGGCTGGCAGGCATGTGGAGACATTCAGAGCAGATGAGAAGATGTCTTTGCAGAACTTTGCCAGGCTTGTTCAGTTGGACTACAATATGATTCCTACTAGAAGCAAGCTAGCAAGAGCAAGAAGATTTGCACTGAAGCAAATACATGGAGATGAACTGGAACAGTACAATTTACTTTGGGACTTTGCAGCTGAAGTTAGAAGGTCAAATCCTGGAAGTACAATGTTTGTGAGTTTTTGAGAACTGTTACATGTCATTGGATGCATGCAAGAGAGGTTTCTTACTTGCTTGCAGGCCAATTATATGCATTGACGGGTGACGGGTGCCACATTAAGAACAAGTATGGTGGAGTGATGTTAACAGCTGTTGGAGTTGATCCCAATGATTGTATCTTTCCCATTGCAATTGCCATAGTTGAAGTAGAAATACTGTTACATGGAAGTGGTTTCTAAACACATTGAAGGAGGATCTAAACATACAGAACACAGCACCATGGACACTTATGAGTGATAGGCAGAAGGTACAATACTGTAGCATTTCATATATCATACTGTACCATTTCTTTTGTCAGTCTGTAGCATTTCATATATAGCATTTCATATATCATTTGTTTTCTATACTCTGTGTATGTAGGGGTCGATCAATGCTGTCAATGCATTGTTTCCTGATGCACAACATATATTTTGTGTGGGGCATCTGCATCAAAACTTTGCAAAGAACTGGAAAGGTGATGTTTTCAAGAATAAGTTGTGGCAAATTGCAAGAGCTACATATGAGGCAGACTGGAACTGGAAGAAATACATGCAAGAGATGAAAGAGCTGGACTAGGGGGCATTTGAGTACTTGGATGCAATTGACCCAAGGCAGTGGTGCAAGGCCTATTTCCAAGAACTCCCAAAATGTGATTTGCTTCTGAATAATAGTTGTGAAGTGTTTAACAAGTAAGTACTCCCTCCGTAAACTAATATAAGAGCGTTTAGAATACTAAAATAGTGATCTAAACGCTCTTATATTAGTTTACAGAGGGAGTACTAACTATAGCATTTGCTTCTTAACTGTAGCATCTCATTTCTCTTAACTGTAGCACTACAGTTTTCTTAATAGTAGCATTTTATTTGTTGCCACTGTAGATACATACTTGATGCTAGAGAACTGCCCATTGTGACTGCTCTTATAAGAAGATCAAGGACCAGAGAGAGGGAGAGAGCGAGCAGAAGACTTAGGGACTGGGGAATGAGGAAAGCATAAACTCCAGGGGTCACATTGCTTAAATTCCAAACCGCCATCCACGCGAAATCTCCCGCGTGGGCCCTCGAATTGACGTGGCGGCGGTCAAAGCGCCACGCGAGCTGGTCAGAGGCCGTCAGACGGGATTAGGACCTCGCGTGAACAACTTAGAAAGATTTAGGACCCAGATATGCATTTTGAAAGAATTAGGACCCAAGTGACACTTTCAGAAAAGAATTAGGACTGCGCTTGCATTTTACTCGAGAAACTATTAGCATTTGTTTCCTTCAACTGATACAATACCATAAGCAACAGGGGAGAACACTTGAACAAAAGGGCTCCCACCCATCTAAGCCCTAATGAGCAAGATTCACTCTCTTTTTTTGCGAGACGTGCTCTGTTTTGTGACTGCAATAACATGTATACAAGCAAGATTTTTGGCATGATCCACTGTGTTTCCGTGCGACATAGACTTTTGTTTGTTGGAATGATCCATTGGGTTTTCGTTAGGGCAATGGCGTACTTGGCTGTGAAGAGGATCATCTTCTCTTGAAGTGAGCTGTTGCAGGGACAGGATGGTAAATGCTGCAGCAACGATAGGGTCCACATTTAAGTGTGGGGTTTCAGCCTTCCCGGTTTTACCTTCTATTTTCACTACATAGAAACATACAGCTGCTTGTGTTGGTCCTGCGTGAGCAGCTATTACCCCTGTTGGCATCCGATAATCGATATGCATTGCAAATATAGCTTCAACACCATCAAGAACACCTTCTTTTATCATATGCGATGCACCAGCACCACCCTCCTCAGCAGGTTGAAAAAGGAGTCTCACCGTTCCCTTCGTCATACAAGACAAATAATAAATAATGAGTATATATGTTCCATGCAATAATAATAATAATAATGAGTATACATGTTAATCTCTGTAACTTCTGGCCATTTCCGATTTAATGGTCAGCCTACTTTTTTGAGGGAATGGTCATCCTACTTAGCTGAAGGTTTTTTTTTTCTGGCAAAGGGTGGATTCTATTCACTCAAAATGAAGGATAAGGGGACACAAACACAATGAGCATACACCCGGCCGCTGCATAGATAGGATGTACAAAGCCAACACCAAGACACACACACACACACACACACACACAAAATCACACCAGCAACTAGCAAAGTCAAACAATGACCGAAGCTATACCATGGTATCTAACTATTCATTACCATCATGCTATGACTCACACAATGACTCCTCCAACAAGAAAAAGGAAAATTACCATCATGCTATGACTCACACAATACAAAGGAAAAGCATTGGGATTGTATTCTCTTTTGGACAAACAACAAGAGAATTAGCAAATGTCATGTGATAACATAAAAGTGGAGAGCCTACACAGGGGGATCAAGTATTTTGTCTGACGACCTCGCCCAAACACAATTGAAGTACTAAATTCCGTGAAACTTAAAGCAGAACTATAAGCAAGCACCCACCTTAAGCTGATCCTTGCGCTCATGAAGCAACTTTGCCGCTCCCAGTAGCATCGCTGTGTGCACATCATGACCACAGGCGTGCATTACACCATCAACTCTGCTCTTATGCTCCCACTCCACCAATTCCTGCCATCTCAAGTACGCAACCAACAAAATGTGATCCCTCCAACAAAGAATATCATTCACAACCGACAGAATGTGATCTTACAAGCAAACAATATCCTAACATACCCAACAGCTAATAAAAAGTTGGTGCGGGGGGCAACCCCTTTCTTTTCAAAAAAAAAAAACATACCCAACAGCAAGCGACGGTCACATTATTTACAGCAAACTAATCATACAGTGCCGCTCCAGAAATTCATAATTTCATACTCCCCGAGACACCAGTTCCCATTGACTGCTGCCATTCAGCGCCAACACAGGCCAGATTACCGGAGTAGCATCAAAGGGGAAGGACACCTTGCGCCAGACCATAAGAGTAGCATCTAAGCCTCAGATTCTGAGGGGAAGAGGGGAACGGACCTGGATGGGTAGGGCGTCCATGTCGGCGCGGAGGGCGACGATCGGGGGCATGCCGGAGCCGACATCAGCGACGACGCCGGTGCCGGCAACGGCGCGGGCGGTAACCCCTAGCCGCTCGAGCTCCTCGCGGACGAGGGAACTGGTGCGGTGCTCATGGAAGGCGAGCTCCGGGTGGGCGTGGATGCGCCGGCGCACGCCGATAATCCACTCTCGCTCGCCCTCGGCGCGCCGAAGTAGCTCCTGCGCGTACTCCGCCGAGGCGGTGGAGAGGAGGAGGAGGAGAACGAAGAGGCAGGGGAGACGAGGAGTGGCCATGGTCAAGTGGAAGGTGGGGCAAGCTTTCATTGACGGAGCGGCGTCTCTTTTACTTGGTACGCAGTAGTAAGCTTACGGACAGGGATTCAGTGACTTCACTGAGTAAAGTCTCATCATGACTTTACCTAGGTGAGAGCCATCGGATCAAGATCTAATGAACAAGATTGGTCTAAATTTTATGCTCAAAATTCAAACTGTTTAGAAAAAATTGAAAAAAATCAGCTAAGTCATACATGTTCCATTGAATATTCTGGGAAATTTTCGTTTCATTTAGATAAATGGTTTAGCAGCTAATTGTGTTTTGAGCTTGAAATATAAAATTCTATTTAATCATAGACTGTTTATCCAAATGAAACAAAATTTTCACACAATATGAAATGGAACATGTATGACTTACTTGAATTTTTTCAATTTTTTCTGGGCAGTTTTAGTTTTAAGTACAAAATTTGAATCAGTCTTGACCGCTGGATCTTGATCCGATGGCACTCATCTAGGTAAAGTCACGATGAAACTTTGCTTAGTGAAGTCACCGGATCCCTGTCCTAAGCTTACACGTGCAACGCTCAGCTAATTTATTTTTCAGAGATACATCTATTTCCGATCAAATACTACCATATGTTTATAGTTCTTGATGCTAGTGTAGGAAAATGACAACAACAAAAAACAACCAATGTAACATGTAACATTCTTCAAAAATAACAATTACAATATGGTGGCTTAAGTTGAGTTTGATCAATTTATACATTCTATTTTTCTTTCTTCTAAAGCAGCATATAGCTCTCTCAAGAGAGGACCACAAGTGCGATGTACCACAGATGCTTCTTATCATCGACCCCTCTCTACGAGAATTGGATCTCATATTAAGCTCAAGACAACCAGCTCTGCTCTACAATAGTAGTACAGGCATAGTTACTTTGGCTACATTCTCTAAGGTAAAGATCCACCTGCATGCCGCCCTGCTGGTGATCCTCCGGCTTGACCAAGCCCAAGAGGTGCGGACCCTTTCCGACGAGGAGAGTGACCTACGGACAAAGCTCAAGAGGAGGGTGGTTAGCCTTGCGGTAATTGAGAGGGCCCGCAAGAAACAATGCGCAAAAATGACCAACCTCAAGGAGGGTGACGCAAACACTAAATTTTTTCATCGACGGGTCAATGCTCGGAGACGGAAAAATCACATACATAGGCTAAAGCACAATCAAGGTGGGTCACTGAGCATGAGATGAAAGAGGAGATTATTCATGGCCACTTCTCTAGCGTCATGGGGCAAGGGACCCCCAGTACGCTAGACCTCAACTGGGGGGGAGCTAAATTTAGAGGAAATTGACTTGTCCACCTTGGACGACTGCATCACCGAGGAAGAGGTGAAGGAGGCCATAAACGAGATGCCAAAGGATAAAGCGTCCGGGCCAGACAAGTTCACCGGCATTTTTTTCAGTAAATGCTGGGGCACTATCAAAGGGGATGTGATGCGGGTGGTGCACCTCTTTCAGGACCTCCATGGAACCAACCTTCACTGGCTCAACTCGGCGAATGTGGTTTTGCTCCCCAAGAAGGATGGCGCGGAGGGCATTGCCGACTACAGACCGATTAGCCTCATACACGGGGTTGCAAAAATTATTGCAATGATCCTAGCGATCCGACTACGACCTCACATGGATGTTTTAGTTCCCAATGCCCAAAGTGCCTTCATCAAGCGAAGGAGCATCCACGACAACTTCATGTATGTGCGGAATCTCGCACGCCGACTACACAAAAGCAAGACTGCATCACTCCTCTTCAAACTTGACATCCGCAAGGCTTTTGATTCGGTGCGTTGGGAGTATATCCTCGATCTCCTGGGTAGGAGGGGTTTCCCATGCAAGTTCCGCAATTGGGTGGCTGCTCTCCTAAACTCATCATCATCCAGGATTCTCCTCAATGGGGTGCCCGGCCCCACAATCTTCCACCGCTGCGGGTTCAGGCAAGGGGACCCCTTGTCACCTCTCCTATTTGTCATCTCTATCGACCCCCTTCAACAACTTCTCGAATTGGCTACAAGAAAGGGGCTACTCCACAAGATCCGGGGCAGAGGCACTATCATGCGAACCTCCCTGTATGCGGATGATGCAACGGTATTCATGGCGCCCATTAAGAGAGACATTGACAACCTCGCCGCCATCCTCAAAGGCTTTGGTGAGGTCTCAGGCCTCCAAACCAACTTCAACAAGAGCTCATTCGTCCCAATCAAATGTGCACACCTAAACCTCGAGCATATCACCCAAAGCTTGCCGGCGGTGAGGGCTTCTTTTCCGATGAGATACTTGGGGCTTCCACTCTCGGTGTGGCAACTCAAGAAAGTGGACTTTCAATTCCTAGAGGACAAGGCGGCGGCCAAGCTCATCCCATGGGAGGGTAACAACATTACCACCATTGGGCGCACCACACTTGTCAAATCTTCACTCGCCTCGCAAGTGGTCTACTACATCACACCGTTGGTTGTCCCCCCGAGCATCCTACACAGCACAAACAAGATTGCGAGGGCATTCCTTTGGTCCGGCACGGACAGGACGACTGGTGCCAAGTGCAAGGTCAACTGGGACATGGTCTACCGACCTTTTGAGAGGGGAGGTCTCGGAGTACTGAACACAACTAAATTTGCAAGAGCCCTAAGATTGAGATGGCCTTGGTTCGAGTGGAAGGAACCAACGAGAATGTGGGTCGGCATGGGAAATCCTTGCGATGAGATGGACCTCAACCTCTTCTACACATGCACAACAATCACGGTTGGTAATGGGGCGAGGACCCCCTTTTGGGAAGCTCCATGGGTTCAAGACCGGAAGCCTAAGGAAATCGCGCCTCTTATCTTCGAGGCATCCTCGAGGAAAAATTGGAAAGTCAAGGATGCGCTCCTCAATGATGCATGGATCTCCAAGATTAAGATCACGATAAGCTTCACCGCCGAGCACATTAGGCAATTCATAAACCTTTGGACTCTCATCAATGGCTTTCATCTTGTGGAGCACGTCGAGGATGAAATCATCTGGAAGCACACTGAGAACGGACAATACTCGTCGGCAAGCGCTTACTTGGCACAATTCATGGGCTCCACAGACTCTCCGATGCCACATGCGGTGTGGAAAGCCTGGGCGCCGCCTAAAGTGAAGTTCTTTGCGTGGTTGGCTATCTAAGATAGGATTTGGACAGCTGACAGACTGGCAAAACGTGGGTGGCCAAATTGCGACCTTTGCCCCCTATGCAAGCGTGTGCAAGAGTCCGGCGCCCACCTCTTCTACAAATGTAGATTCACCATTCGCCTTTGGAATTTGGTCAATGAATGGCTACACATTGAGCACCTTGACACCTCTACATGGCATCTTGAGCAATCTGTCAAAAATTGGTGGGTCAACTGCTCCAATATATCCATGCCAAATCGCAAGACCCGGGCTTCCCTTACCATGCTAATATCTTGGTCTATTTGGAATGAACGAAACGGGAGGGTCTTCTGCAACAAGTCCTCTCCTCTCCGCCAACAATCTTGCTCAACAACATCAAGCTTGAAGCTAAACTCTGGGTCGCCGCGGGCGCAAAAAAGTTAGGGACCATCATTCCAGGAGTGTAAAATCCTTGTAGCTTGCGGGCCTGTAACAAAACATTCTTATCCTTCTTAATTAATATATGCGGCAAATCTTTTGCCCGTTCCAAAAAAACTTTGGCTACATGCGCTACAGATGCTAAGGCTGAAGCGACCATGCAAGCAAAATACATGCTTGCCTCGTCTCATCCAATACTTTTGTTGTTATGTAGGAAATAAACTCCCAAAACACAAGTATGAATATGAATCGACACAAATGGCAATCAAGACCCACTATCAGTCTCATTGACCAGAAGGGATGCATGATCGATGCTATCTTCCGAGACAAATGGCTGCCCGTGCGTTGCCAAGTAATAAAGATATGTTTTTGCATGGAATAAATATGTTTTTTAAGAACAAAATTTGTGCTGCTACTTTTGAAATGATGATGTTTGTAGGATAATTGCAACCAACAAAGGTGTTCGACAGCAGTTTCTTCAATTTGTGAATGCAAGCGTCATACAAATGTCGATTAAGACTCAATCAGAAACAATAATTTCCTTATTTCATATTCTCGCAACTCTTTTTATTTAAGTCATGCGTCTCCTCAATCATTTATATCCAATACCGGATCTTCTTCAACTCAGGTATTTTCATATACCCCAGATTCAACACTCAACATAAGGCCAGAATAACCACCTTCTCCATCTTCTCTTCTACCCTACTACTCCACATGCGCCACCCCACATTGCTGCAGTTGAAATGGAAGACGGTCAATAAGTTGTCTTGATTAGATCCCCCTGAGCAGCTTGAACCACAATAGATCCACCCGAGCAACTTTGATATATTTGCTTTGCAGCTGTCATGTATCCTGATTTTGGACCTGATCTGTACTGTAGTTAGAAGCATGTATCATCTAACAAAATGCCAATAAATCACAAAGTAAAAAAACTAAATTCTAGAAGAAATATAACTAGGAAACTGATTAAAAGATAAAGACTATTCTAGTTACATTGCATTGTGTACGGCAAGCTTAAGCTATTTGATCTCCCACTGATTGATTGGAGCAAAGAGCCTCTGTCACATACTAAGCCATCTGATCCATGACTGATCAATTGACCATGATTCAAAATTACAAATATTGGAAGCACTATTACCCCTGCAGCTTAGCAGGATGAACATCATAAAGTAATTTTGTACAAAAAAGGACACCAAATAGACAATGTCACCAAGGGGAAACATTAGTACTAAGAAGGCAATCGACACAAGATGGGGGAATGGATTTAGACCTCGTTGGAACTAAACAACCTGACGAGGCAACGTTGAAGGTCGATCCCTCTTTCGACTTAAACATGCAACCATAGTCCAACCAAATTTTAGTGATGTGGTCGATATAAGATTTCAAACATTTTACTTGAGTTGGTAAAAAGTAAATGAAAGACCAAAACGCTGGTCAGGCCCTATACTCAACTGATAATGGCAGGCTAACACTTCCGCCAACACAAAGGAAGTTCTGGCTCGTACAGGTGAACATGCACTACAAGCCTATAAAATATACTTCCATCTCAGCTTTTAAAAGTTTTCGTTGAACCTTTTGCTCCCATATCCTATGCTACTTTTTAGGCCTTAAGGGACTATACTAATTGGCATTTACTACTTCCTCTGATCCATAATAAGTGTCGCAGTTTTGAACTAAGGTTGAACACCTTAGTTCAAAGTTGCGACACTTATATTTGCATCGGAGGGAGCACAAACTAAGTGTAAAAGGAAATCTACAAAATTGTAACCAGCTAGTGTAGTACTGCAACCTTTAGTATAGATACCTGAACACAAAGGGAAAAAATGGAAATTAGTAGACATATATCACATCATCATAAAATTTACTTGGAAGTGACCAATATTGCTTAAACATCTCAACTAAATCAAAGCTTGAGAAGCAAAAGTTCATCTCCTTGATGCCTTCATCATAAAGGAGGTTACACATCTGCACTTTGCAAACCAACCAAAAAAATTCAGATCCAGTAGAGGGAAGCCAACTAATGAGATGAGGGTGATGGTTAGTTTTTGGGTCGACAATCGGGTGAGGGTTTGGTGACTGCCAGCGGCAAGGCCAGGAGGCAGCGCCGTGGTGATCGTGGAGCCCGCAGGTCTAAGCCGCCATGCCTGTCCATCGGACCCATGCACAGCTGCAGGATTTGGAGAGCGAGTGGCCGACTGGCCGCGACAGCACTACCAGAGCACTTCGTGGTCAAGACTAAAGCAACCTCTTCCTCTTGCCCAAGCATGCGACCTCCTAACCTCATCCTCCCAAATCATTTTTCCACTAATTGTACAAGGACACAGATGATTCAGATATTTATATGTATAGTTTTTCTAGAACTATTTGACATTTTGAAAATTATTATTCATGCGGGTGCACGTATGAATTTCTCCTATGCAGCATCCTAGTTTTCTTCACCACCCAATTCCATTACCACTGAATCCGATCAGAAAAATAACAAGCTCACTAAATTGAATGCAGTGTGCATCAACATAATAACTCGTTAATATATAGCTCCGTGATCTCCAAAAATGAATGTAGACATTCAGTTATAAAGGCTGCATTTCTTTTAGTTCTTTCAAGAGACCGGCAGAAACATTGCCTTTGAATTACAAAAATAGAGTATGTTTAACAGACATTAACATGTTTATTTCGTTGTAGTGGCAACCCAATGGGAGAACCTTTTCCGTACTTACACATTCGACTCGCGCTTTTTAACAAAAGGACAGTCAATTCACTGAATGAAAAGGAAATAATTAACGAAACAAATGCTGTGGTTAATTACCTGAAGCATACTACACATACTTAAATGTAAATGTGTTTGTCAACAGATTGTGCCACACATTTAGTCAAATCTAGATTGCAATGCACCCCTTCATTTTGTCCTCAATAATAACTTGATCTGCATGAAAGCATCCAAATTGAGAACAAACAAAGGATACATAAAAAGACATGTTAAATATCTGGAACAAGTCTCCGCGCTATAACAAAGGTGAACAAGTGCCCATCTGCAAAGAATAAATCCTTTGGTAAAAATTGTATTAATAACAGCCACAATGTAACGTTGTCTCCTGCTGTTGATCTTGGTCGCAGGCCTGCACTCGGTCCTAGCCTCCTTCATGCTGCAGTTAAGAGAGGAAAAACAAGTGAGAGAAAGAGGGCATGGGAGAGATGGGGGTATGTCCTAAATCGATCAATCTCTACGAGTAAGTGTTAATCTCTCTCTCTAATTAGCTTTGGGGACTCTGAAATTTCATATGCATATATATAGGGATTTATGCTTCTATTGTAATTGGATCGTGTAGATGTTCAGACGAGAACAATTCATAATGCAGAAAACGAATCGGTGGGTTGAAGAAAGAACAGAAGCTGAGGGGATCGCGTGCGTGCCTTGGGCTTGAAGATAAGAGCGGTGGAGGGCGGGGCGGCCACCAGGGAGGAGACATGAGGCGAAGGGCGGCTTCGGCGGCGGCGACCTGCGGCGAAGGGTGGCTTTGCGGCGGCGTCTGGGGAACCCGCGGGCCGTGTTGAAGGGCGGCGACTCGGCGACCTGCGAGCCGCGGCGAAGGGCGGCTCCGGCAGCGGCTCGGGCGCGATGGACGGGCTCGACGGCGGCTCCCGCGACGAAAGGGATCCCACGGCAAAGGGCGTGGTGGTCGGCTCTAGAGGAATGGAGGAGCGGTGAGGAACGGCAGAGGGCGAACGGCGAGGGAGAAGGAGCAGGGGCGAGAGGTCGAGGTCGTGCGGGCGGGGCGAGAGGTCGAGGTTGTGCGGGCGGGGCGAGAGGACGTGGGGGCGTGCGTTGTTTGCTTTTTTTTTTCTGATCGGCGGGGCAGTTTTATCGATGGATGGCTTGAAGCGTTAAACACTGGATGCGTGGTTTGCTGCGTCAAACATCGAAGGATTAAGAGCCGTTAGATCTTATTAATGAATGAATCTGATTGTTTGGTTCTCCGTCTTCTCTTTCTTTTATAGGGGTAGTAGATGATTTAGGGGGTGTTTGGTTTAGAAGTCTTAGGACTTTTTCTAGTCCCAGGGACTAATCAAAAAAGACTCTTTAGTAAAGTCTTTTTCTATTCCCTATAGAAAAAGTCCCTCCCGTTTGGTTCTTATGGACTTTTTAGGAACTTTTTCTAGTTTCTGGGACTAAAAAGTCCCTAAACCAAACACCCCCTTACAGTGAACGTGTTAGTGTGCCGTTTTTATAACATTTATACTGAAGTTTAAGAAAAATACTACTCCCTCGGTAGTAAAATATAAGAGCGCTTAGATCACTACTCTCTTATATTTCTTTACAAAGGAAGTAACATTTATACGTAAAACGGTTTTCGCCCTGCTTTATAAATAAAACAATTATTAAAAAGTACGTGTGTCTCGTCTTTGAAAGCTTAAAGTGTCGGAAAAAAGTATAGATAACCCCCATAACTATCCAATTTGAATCACATAACTCCCTCATCTTTGAAACCAGGTTCTTAATCCCCTAAACTATCTTAAACTGAACAAATCACCCCCAGCCTCCACTTTAGCGGTATGGGACAGCTGTTTTGCTTACTTGGCACCTGGGTTGAGCCCACCAACTGGCCACGTGGGATAGGGATGATGCATGCGGTCTAAAACGAGCCCCCGAGCCGGTTCCAACCAAACCTGCCGCCGCTTCTTCTGCTTTCTTCCGCCGCCGCCGGTAGGATTTCTGCTCCTCCTCTCCTCCACACGCCATGGCAGCTATGAGCACAGGAAGCACGGGCTCGTCGCGGGCTTTTTCAACGAGGCGAGGCCGCCGTTGTTTGGGTCCTCCGATTCCCAGCCGTATGAGTACCAGCCGGAGCTCAAGTGTGAGTGCAATGTGAACATGCCTTGCTTGTTTTTATCACAGGTGCAGTCATTCATTGGTAATTTTCTGTTCTCTGAAGCAACTAGTTTGATTTCTGCTTGGGTATTTCATGGATACTCTGCTTTTTTGTTTCAAGCTTGGAAGCGTTGGTGGATGCTTGTTTTTCCTGTGGTTGGATAAACTAGGCACACATTGACGTACATGATGCTATTTGGACAAGAAAGAAGCGAATGAAAAACTTGTGTTTAGAGAGCAGTTGGACAGAGAGCAATATGTGTTAAACATTGAAGATGGAAGCTCCAGTAGAAATCAAGTGAAGAGGAGCTTGGTTGAAATTCTTGCTCTGGTTTATTTCAGTTTGCTTTGCAACATATGTTGGTAAAGTAGTGTCATTGGAGTGTGTTCGCTGTGTTTGAGGGGTGTGAGCTTTGTATTGGATAAAATGTTGTGTGAACTTTGTACGAAGTGTCAGATTTATGGTGTAAGCATCGAACTACAAAGAAATGTCGTGTTTGGTCACTATAATGTTCATTTGACAGCAACGTGAAAATGCCATGTATGTTCATTTGACAACAATGTTACTGTATTTTATCAGAACTCTACAACTTATTGACATCAGTTTCTAAATTTGACAGCAATGACACTTGTAGATCTGACATTACATTACATTGACAGCAAATTCCATTATGTTGAGGTAAATCTGACAATCCATAACACTGAGTTAAACTTGAGATATGGCACTTTCAGGTAAGCTCTCATAAGTAGTCACATAATAAGGAGTTACTGATAACCATACTCAGGTTCATCACTACCACTGTCTACTTCCTCCTCAACTACAACTGATTTTCCTCTGCTCACTCGTAGTTTCGAAGCTCTACCAGGCTGATAATACATGTTGGAAAAATTGCAAAGGTTTTGGTTCTTCCATATGCTCGTCCTCACCTTCCTTTTGCTGCTCCTCCTTTGCATTTGTAGTATGTTGCTCCTTTGCACCATACATTTTACTGCCGTTTCTCTGCATGTTACTGCTGCTTTTCTCCGGAAATTGCATCGGAGAGGGAAGAGAAGAAAAGGGAGGCGAAGGGGCAAGGGCAGGGGACGGGTCTGGTTGGAATCGGCTCGGGGTGTCGTTAGACAGAACGCACCAGCCCCTATCCGACGTGGCTGGTGCCAAGTAAGCAAAACAGCCGTCCCATACCGCTAAAGTGGAGGTTGGGGGTGATTTGTCCGTTTAAAATAGTTTAGGGGATTAAGAACCCGGTTTCAAAGACAAGGGGGTTATGTGATCCAAATTGGATAGTTCTGGGGGTTATCTATACTTTTTTCTAAAGTGTCGTCCAAAGCAAGTGTGTTTTGGTGGCGAGTAATAAGAGGGATTCTCCCTGTTGAGAGTACATTGAGGTATCGACATATCTCAACAAACAGCAAGTGCAAACTCTGTCTCAATGAGGAGGAAAATCTGATGTAGGCCCTACTGAACTGCTCCCATGTCAAGAGGTTTTGGGATGCAGCGCCGGATTGGTTGGATGTTAAACGACCAAATTTGCATCCCCTTACATGGCTAAAGGATATTCTGTGTGACCCTATGTTTTCAGAAGCTGACAGGGCAAAGATGGTATCGATCATGTGGTCGATTTGGACTTCCAGGAATAACATTACACATGAAAAAGGAGACCTCAACCCGGTTTAGTCGATGAAGCATATTCGGGAACATTTTGTGACGCCCCGAGACCGTTGCGCCAGATGTCTTCCAGTTATTTGTTGTCTTTGACATGTCATTCGCTTGCATGTTGCATCTTGCCATGTCATCATTGTTTGCATTGCATCGTGCCTCTTGCCATTTTTGCATTTCATCATAATCACCATGTACATTGCATTCTTTATGATGTTTTCTTGCTCTATTCTTGTCATTTGCATCAACCCCTTCCCATCTCTCTCAAATCTACCCATGTGTCATCACCGCCTTCTTCCTTCTTATTCCTTCCATTTTTGCAAGTGCCATTTTCTGTCATCCATAAATGTTCATTCTTTTCCTATAAATCTTACACCTTTCTTTTATCCCCTCTGTAAAATTTCAGATCTTTTGAAGTTGTTTTGGTTGGGTTCAAAAATGGTTCAAGTTTGAATTTTAATTCAAACTTGAATTATTTTTCTGTCCTTAAAAACTCCCAAACCACTTTTATAAAATCGGGCATATTTCATGGTTTCCAGAAATATGCCCCTCTCTCCTCACATCCATTCCAAACCCTCTGTACTTTCTTTCTATTTTTGTTTATGCAATAAATAGAAAAGAAAAAGGTAAATCATAAGAAAGAGGAGTGAGATAAGAGGAACGGAGCCTAGCCAGGCCTCTGGCCACTTGGGCTTCCTATCAAACCGGCCCACCTAAACACCTCATGTAGCCGCAGGCCACTTAGGCCCAGCGCCAGCGCCCGTAACCCTAGCCCGCACCTTGCTCCATCCCTTTCTCTCCCTCGCTCCCCATCTCTCCCAATAGTGCCGCCACCAACGCACATAAGAGAGCTCCGCCACCCGTTTCCCCAACGCCGCCCCTGCCGGAGTTCCTCATCTCCACCACCCGATCCGGCCGGCCTCCGCCGCCCTTGCCCGTTCCTGGCCGGATCCCGCCAGCAGGGCCCCGTCCCCGCCTCTGTATCCTCCACCACCGCGCCTCGTCCTTGCGCCTGCACCGGTGACCTCGCTGGAGCCACCTTGCCTCGCCAGCCGACGAGCCCCTTCTCCGGCGACCCCCTCCTCTGCTCGCCGGCCTGCCTCGACCTCCTCTGCAAGGACGACCTCACGCCCCGTCTCCTTCGTCTGTGTCCCTTCCGTCACTGCACCTCCTGCCTGCCGGCAGGGCCTCGTCCCTACCTCCGGCGCGCCAAGCTCGTCGTCGTCCTCGCCCTACGAGCTCACCACCGCACCACTGCCTCGCTGCAGTTGCTGCTTCACCGTCCAGTTCCGCTGCCTTCCGCGTTCCCCGCCGCCGTCGGCGACCACCAGGAGGCCGCCGCCTTGCGTCGTTCCTCTCCCTCGCGTTCTCGCCGTGGTACCCTGCGTTGCCCGATGAACCTGCTGCTTCGCTGGAGCGCTCTGCCGCTTCAAGTCCTCGCCGACCTTCCTCTGTGTGCCCGCAAGCTCCACCGACCACGGGTTGTGTACCTTTCGCTGTCGGATACGTCAAGATCACCTGGTCTAAGACCACCGCAAGCCCTTCTACACAAAATTGCCAAGTACCTCTACGTATCAGATGTTGCCAAGTACCACGATGCCTTTGGGAGACCCGTGAACATCAAGCTCCTCTGCCACGAACGGTTACAGTGTTGTGGACCCGACAAGTACCCTCTCTGGACCGCCAAGTTCCTTTACCGGTGACTCGAACGTCTACAAAACGTGTACGCCTACCGTCGTCGGAGACCGTCGAGCGAACGACTACCTCCATGACGATACAAGAACAACAACCGTTGACATGCATTTTGCCAAGTACCACAACCGTCGCCTTGGGTTTCGTCAAGTTCCTATGCGACCCGTGTACAACTACCGTCGCCCCGAAAACGTTGGATTCGTCAAGTACCTCTCTGAAAATGAATGTGAACCACTACTTCCTCTACGAACTCGAACTGCTCTGAGAATGCTCCTTTGGAAGGTATAACCCCGAGACGACCGTCCGAGAATGATTGTTTGTGGTGTATGAGATGTACCCTTTGTCTGCACCGTGTCCGAGTTGTTCCATGCGTGTTCCGCATTGCCTTGCCCTCGACATGTGGGAACCCGGTATCCGGGAGCGCCCCACCCTCGACATGCGGATGACATGCGAGTTCCGAGTTGTTCTTTTGCACGCATCCGCACACTTCTCCTTTGCATCGGTATCTCAATCGAGTTACCGGAACCGGAACGTTGCCGTGGCACCGTTTTCGTTATCGTTGCCGTGGCACCCCTTTTCTTTCCACCACGGTGACAGATACTTCATAATGCTCTTGTCAACTTTTAATAAAAAATTGCATAAACTTACACATGTCATCCGCATCATGATAACAATAATTTAAATGGTTAAAAGTGTTGTTTACTTAAATTGCTAATGCACATGAGGATTTACCAGAATTTTTGTTTGATGTTTCCGGCCTCATTTAAAATGCCTAGCGGTGTATTTTACTCATGTTTCACCTCTTGCCATGTTAACCAACATTTAATTTTGTTGCGTACCTAAACGGGAGAGAACTAAATAATTGATGTGGTGTTCCGCCAATATGCAACTCGTTGCATATTGAGCTCCACTTAACTTGTAGTTCTGTTTGTGCACTTTGCCATGCCATGTCTAATTAAATCGAACATGCATCATACTTGGTTGTGCAACATGCCATGTTGATGTGATGGTTGTTTACTATGTTGATTGCTTCTTTCCGGGTTGCTTCTCTCGTTAGCTTCGGTTTCGTTCTGGAGTTGTGAGGATTCGTTCGACTACGTCTGTTTGTCTTCTTCATGGACTCGTTCTTCTTCCTTGCGGGATCTCAGGCAAAATGACCATACCCTCGAAATCACTTCTATCTTTGCTTGCTAGTTGCTCGCTCTTTTGCTATGCCACGATACCTACCACTTGCTATATCATGCCTCCCATATTGCCATGTCAAGCCTCTAACCCACTTTCCCTAGCAAACCGTTGTTTGGCTATGTTACCGCTTTTGCTCAGCCCCTCTTATAGCGTTGCTAGTTTGCAGGTGAAGATGGAGTTTGTTCCATGTTGGAACATGGATATTGTTGGGATATCACTATATATTGTTTACTTTAATGCACCTATATACTTGGTAAAGGGTGGAAGGCTCGGCCTTATGTCTGGTGTTTTGTTCCACTCTTGCCGCCCTAGTTTCCGTCATACCGGTGTTATGTTCCTTGATTTTGCGTTCCTTACACGGTTGGGTGTTATGGGAACCCCTCGACAGTTTGCTTTGAATAAAACTCCTCCAACAAGGCCCAACCTTGGTTTTACATTTGCACTAACAACCTATCACCTTCCCTTGGGTTCTGCAGACTCAAGGGTCATCTTTATTTTAACCCCCCGGGCCAGTGCTTCTCTAAGTGTTGGTCCAACCTGAGCGATGTCCGGCACCCCCTGGGCAACCAGGGTCTATGCCAACCCGACGTCTGGCTCATCCGGTGTACCCTGAGAACAAGATATGTGCAACTCGTATCGGGATTTGTCGGCACATCCGGGCGGCTTTGCTGGTCTTGTTTTACCATTGTCGAAATGTCTTGTAACCGGGATTCCGAGTCTGACCGGGTCGTCCTGGGAGAAGGAATATCCTTCGTTGACCGTGAGAGCTTGTGATGGGCTAAGTTGGGACACCCCTGTAGGGTTTTGAACTTTCGAAAGTCGTGCCCACAGTTATGGGCAGATGGGAATTTGTTGATATCCGGTTGTAGAGAACTTGATCCTTAACTTGATTAAAATGAATCAACCGCGTGTGTAGCCGTGATGGTCTCTTCTCGGCGGAGTCCGGGAAGTGAACACGGTCCTTGTGTTATGCTTGAACGTAAGTAGTTTCAGGATCACTTCTTGATATTTATAGCTTCTCGACCGTGCTTTGCTTCTCTTCTCGCTCTTATTTGCGTAAGTTAGCCACCATATATGCTAGCGCTTGCTGCAGCTCCACCTCACTACCCTTTCCTACCCATAAGCTTAAATAGTCTTGATCTCGCGGGTGTGAGATTGCTGAGTCCTCATGGCTCATAGATACTTCCAAACAGTTGCAGGTGCCGTTGATACCAGTGCAGATGACGCAGCTGAGCTCAAGTGGGAGCTCGATGAAGATCCTGTTCGTTGTGTTCTTTCGTTTCCTTTCGATCAGTAGTGGAGCCCAGTTGGGGCGATCGGGGATCTAGCATTAGGGGTTGTCTTTCTTTATTTTGGTTCCGTAGTCGGACCTTGGTTGTATTCTCGATGATGTAATGCTATATTTATGTATTGTGTGAAGTGGCGATTGTAAGCCAACTCTTTATCCCTTCCTTATTCAGTACATGGGTTGTGTAAAGATTACCCCTCTTGCGACATGCCTACTATGCGGTTATGCCTCTAAGTCGTGCTCTGACACGTGGGAGATATAGCCGCATTGTGGGTGTTACAAGTTGGTAATCAGAGCCATCCCCGACTTAGGAGCCCCCTACTTGATTGAATCGCTGACGTTGTTGAGTCTAGAAAAATGTTTTGAGTCTTATAGGATTATATATATATCGGAGAGTAGGATTCTTTTTACTCGCCAGTCCCTTCGTCGCTCTGGTGAGGCCTCCTGATGTAGAGTTTTGACTCTTCTCTTCTCAAGTTTCACGAAAAAAATATTAGGATCACGCGGGTATCTTGGAATCGTTCCAATGGTTCTGTGACGAGAACATTGTTCTTGGTGCGTCCTGGCATTTAGGGGTTGCGGCAGTGTCCCGGGGAGTTGAGCTCCGAGGTGTTGTCATCACAATTTTATCGTTGCATTTCTGGAATACCTGAGTTCGCCGACATCGAAAATCTCCTTTATGTAGTTGTTGGTGAGATAACCTCGACGCCACCCAGTACTAGGGCGGGAGTTCGGGAGTATTGCCATAACTCATATAACAGATGCTTTTCGAAGGTTGAGGTAAATGATTTCCGAAGGTTTCTTGGTTATGTGTTGAAGGATGGATACAGCTGGATGTAGGATTTGCTAGTTTTGGGTGAGATATTATGCTTCCCCTGTATCCCCAACACATGATTGCATAACCAGAAAGTTTCGGGAGTTTATAAGTGGGAATTCAAGTATATCGTAGGATATCCTTCCAACAGACACATGATACGACATGGGGTCTATCTTATGTTTGTTTCTAGCTTATTCTGCAAGCCAATCCTTGTTTTGTTTTCAGTTGTGGTATTCGAGTTGCTTCAATGTCAAGTGTTGATTCCATACCTTTCCTAAGCGGTGTTCTCATATTTCTATGTGAATACTAATCCTTCCTAATAATTGAGATTGTCATGTCAATCCTTTTCAACCGGTGTGCTTCTCTTCAAGTGGATCCGATCATTTCTACATTCACGAGAGCAATTCTAAGTTCTTTGCAATGGTGTTCGTTTCATCCATCCCAAGTTGCCTTTGTTTTCCCGCCCTCCTGCCCTTTTTCTTCGAGGACTAAGATTTATTAATCAAGTATCCATCTTATGGATGTGAAGACTCTTCATTCTTGTCTTTCAATGTTCTTATCCGGTGATTCTCATGAAGATTCCAACGGAGCTTCATGTTCATCATTCTTCGTGCTTTTCCTTCTCCGGTGGATCCAATGCAAGCTTTCGGTGTTGATCATATATTTTTCATTGGTTCACATGCTTTCCATGTTGGAAGTCCTTACCGAAGACTCTCTTAATTGTTCACCGCTCGCTATTCTATTGTTCCGAAGTGCTGAAGATATCTCAGAAGGTTCGTCTTATCATTCAAGATCTGTTATACCTATTTCGAGGTTGTTATCTCATTCAAGCCGTTTAATTCAACCGGTGAAATCTCCTTTTCAAGTAATCATTCAAAGGTGTTTTCTCTTGAGTGGGCCCTAACCCACAGGTCTTTTCCCAGGATCTTACCTGACTCTTCTAATCTTCCTGGAGTTACTCTCAAAATTCTTTTCCAAGTTTGATGTAAGAATGAGTTATCATTAGTCAAATGTATTTCACCAAGATCTTTCAAATTCTTTTCATCATCGGTTCAACCTTTCTAATATTCATTCTCCCGGAGTATCTCAATAATTCATGGTGGTGTTTCTCGTTGTCATTCTCGGATTTGAACACCGAAGAAGAGTTTCTCTTTAATCTTGCTCCATTCTCTTCAAGATTCATGGTGCTAGCCTTATGCCATCCCCACATAATTGTATTCAATTGTCAGAATTCTTTTACCCATCCGGATCAATTCAGGAGTCTTTTCAGTTCGACTCTCCGAAGGTCATCATTTCGGGTTTGTTCATTCTCAGCTTTTAGCTCTGATTCTCCAAATCTTACCGGTGCATCATTCAGATATTCTCTAATCAGCTCGTGAGCTATTCGTTCTCATGCATCTAAATTCCCTCAAGTATCTGCATTCGTCCTCTAATTCTTCCCGGTGATTTGTGATGACCCACAAGTATAGGGGATCTATCGTAGTCCTTTCGATAAGTAAGAGTGTCGAACCCAACGAGGAGCAGAAGGAAATGATAAGCGGTTTCCAGCAAGGTATTCTCTGCAAGTACTAAAATAAGTGGTAACAAATAGTTTTGTGATAAAATAATTTGTAACGAGCAACAAGTAACAAAAGTAAATAAGGTGCAGCAAGGTGGCCCAATCCTTTTTGTAGCAAAGGACAAGCCTGGACAAACTCTTATATGATGTAAAGCGCTCCCGAGGACACATGGGAATATCGTCAAGCTAGTTTTCATCACGTTCATGTGATTCGCGTTCGGTACTTTGATAACTTGGTATGTGGGTGGACCGGTGCTTGGGTACTGCCCTTACTTGGACAAGCATCCCACTTATGATTAACCTCTATTGCAAGCATCCGCAACTACAACAAAAGTATTAAGGTATACCTAACCTGTGACGCCCCCGATTTGACCGTACACTAATCATGCACGCAAATGTGTACGATCAAGATCAGGGACTCACGGGAAGATATCACAACACAACTCTAAAACATAAATAAGTCATACAAGCATCATATTACAAGCCAGGGGCCTCGAGGGCTCGAATATAAGAGCTCGATCATAGACGAGTCAGCGGAAGCAACAATATCTGAGTACATACATAAGTTAAACAAGTTTGCCTTAAGAAGGCTAGCACAAACTGGGATACAGATCGAAAGAGACGCAGGCATCCTGCCTGGGATCCTCCTAACTACTCCTGGTCGTCGTCAGTGGGCTGCACGTAGTAGTAAGCACCTCCTGAGTAGTAGTAGTCGTCATCAATAGTGGCGTTTGGTTCCTGGACTCCATCGTCTGGTCGCAGCAATCGGGTATAGAAAGGGGGAAAAGGGAGCAAAGCAACCATGAGTACTCATCCAAAGTACTCGCAAGCAAGGAGCTACACTACATATGTATGCATTGGTATCAAATGGAATAAGGGTATCATATGTGGACTGAACTACAGAATGCCGGAATAAGAGGGGGATAGCTAGTCCTATCGAAGACTACGCTTCTGGCCACCTCCATCTTGCAGCATGTAGAAGAGAGCAGAAGGTAAGTTCACCAAGTAACATCGCGTAGCATAATCCTAACTGATGATCCTCCCCACGTCGCCCTATGAGAGAGCGATCATCGGTTGTATTTGGCACTTGGAAGGGTGTGTTTTATTAAGTATACGGTTCTAGTTGTCATAAGGTCAAGGTACAACTCCGGGTCGTCCTTTTACCGAGGGACACGACTATTCGAATAGATCAACTTCCTTGCAGGGGTGCACCACATTTCCCAACACGCTCGATCCCCTTTGTCCGGACACACTTTTCTGGGTCATGCCCGGCCTTGGAAGATCAACACGTCGCAGCCCTACCTAGGCACAACAGAGAGGTCAGCACGCCGGTCTAAATCCCATGCCGCAGGGGTCTGGGCCCATCGCCCTTTGCACACCTGCACATTGCGAACGCGGCCGGAAGCAGACCTAGCCTAGCAGGCGTTCCAGTCCAATCCGGCGTGCGCCACTCAGTCGCTGACGTCACGAAGGCTTCGGCTGATACCACGACATCGAGTGCCCATAACTGTCCCCGCGTAGATGTTTAGTGCGTATAAGCCAGTGGCCAGACTCAGATCAAATACCAAGATCTCGTTAAACCGTTAAGTATCCGCGAACGCCGACCAGGGCCAGGCCCACCTCTCTCCTAGGTGGTCTCAACCTGCCCTGTCGCTCCGCCACAAAGTAACAGTCAGGGGCCATCGGGAACGCAGGCCCACCACTACCTGGGTGGAACCACATGCCCCGTCAGCCCCCATCTCCGAACAGTATCACAAGTAATGTAACAGTGTAAAGTATATAGTATATGCCCGTGATCACCTCCCGAAGTGATCACGGCCCAGTAGTATAGCATGGCAGACGGACAAGAGTGTAGGGCCACTGATGGAACACTAGCATCCTATACTAAGCAGTAGGATAGCAGGTAAGGGTAACAATGACAGGCTATGCAGTAGAATAGGATTAACCGAAAGCAGTAACATGCTACACTACTCTAATGCAAGCAGTAGAGAAGAATAGGCAATATCTGGTGAGCAAGGGGGGGGGCTTGCCTGATTGCTCTGGCAAGAGAGAGGGGTCGTCAACTCCGTAGTCGTACTGGGTAGCAGCAGCGTCGGTCTCGGTATCTAGCGAGAGAGGAGGGGGGAAGAAACAATAAATATTAAGCAAACAGATGCATGACGATGCATGACAAGACAAAGCGTGATGCTAGGCATGCCCTAACGCGGTACGAGGTGGTACCGGTGAAAGGGGAAAACATCCGGGAAAGTATTCCCGGTGTTTTGCGTTTTCGGACAGATGAACCAGAGGGGAAAAGTTGCGTGTTCTCTATGCTAGGGATGCGTGGCGGACGAACGGGCTGCGTATTCAAGTTCATCTCGTTGTTCTGAGCAACTTTCATGTACAAAGTTTTTCCATCGGAGTTACGGATTATTTTCTATGATTTTTCAAAGTTTTAACAATATTCCAAAATTATTATTAATTCGAAATAAAAGCGGAAATTGCTATGTGTACCCAGCAGAGTGCACACAGCAGGGCCACCGGAGGCTGACTGTGGGGTCAACAGTGCAATCAACAGTCAATTGTTGACTGGTCAAAACTGTAGATGGGGCCCAGGTGTCATTCACACATATCTTGCATTTTCTTTTTAAGTGGATATTTAGAGGGGGGTCCACCTATCATTTGCACTATACCTAACCACTGATTAGACTAATAGTAGGAGTACTAGTTAGCTAACGGAGAGCCGGCCGGCCACCACACACAGAACACACACGCACACACAATGCCAGGGTTAAGAAAAGATAGCATTTTGTGATTTTTGTAGGATTTAAACCATGCATCAAATGAATTTGGTCCAGTGGAGTATTATGAAGTTTGTCAAGTGTACATTCTACTTATATTTATTTTTGGCCTCTTAGTAGTTGTTTAACCGGAGTTTAGGGGCTACCGAGGGGGTTACTCGATGTAGTATTTGTAAAGCTAACCATAGTAGCAGCTACATTAGTTAGTAGTAATAGTAGGTTCAGTAGAGCAGCAAACAACCGCAGTAGCAAGTAGCAGAGGCAAGGGCAGCAGCTAGCAGCATCAACAGCAGTCAGCGAGCAGTGGCAGTGAGCGGCGCGAGGCTAGGGCGCGCGGGCGCACACGCGGAGGCTCGGGCACACACGCGGAGGCGCGCGCGGCGCACGCAGGGAGGGCGACCAGGGTGTGGCCGCGATGCAGGCAGCGCGCGGCAAGGGACATGGGAGCACAGGCTCCGGCCATTGCAGCCACGAACGAGCACGGGGACAGCCGCCAACGAATGGATCAAAGTGAAAAACGGAGGAATCGGGGGAGGGCCTCACAGCGGGGTGCTTGGCGTGCTCGTTGTAGTCAGAGAGGACCGGAGGTGAGCGGATCGACGACGGCGTTGCAACGGCCGAAGGTAGAAGAAGATGAGGATGGCGAGCTTCCGGTGCGAGCGTCGTTGGAGGAGCCTCCTGGCTCCGCTCCATGCCGAAGGAGAGCGAGGGCGAGGCGGCAGGAGCCTCTCGACACACAGAGGCGACGAGGGGTGGCCGACGGCCCCGCCGGCCGTGATGACGGGGCGACGATGGTAGCGATCGGGTGCTGGGCGGCTCTGGGCGAGAGAGAGGGCGACGAGGGAGAGAGGGGGCCAGTGGGCGATTAGGGTTCGCAGGGGAAGGGGGCGCCGGCCTTATAGGCGGGGGGGGGGGGGGGGGGGAGTCGGCGGATGGCCTCCACGGCGATGGCCGCGGCCGTGGCACGCATCGGCTCTGTCCACGATCCCCCGTGAACAGAGCGGAGGGGGCAGCGGGAGCAGGTGGGCCGGCCCGCTTGGTAGATGGGCCGGGTGGCCCAATGGAGGGGAGGCTTTGTTTTATCTTTTTATTCTTTGATTCTTTTCTTTTATTTATTTCTCCATTTTTTTATTTAAATTCTATAGTAAAAGAACTTAGATAAACTTGAAATCTGGTTCATAATTCAAGAACATCATTGTGGTGTTGCATAAAAAGTTTTTGAGCCAAAGGAATTGTTCGGGAATTTTTAGAAATTGAATAAGTCATTTAATATGCTATTGGACCACTATATAATTTGGTGAGGGCATTTTTAATAATTCAAATGAGGTTTGTTAACTCATCACAATTTAATACTGAATAAATGCGACACCGCGAACATTTTTGTTTTACAGTTTGAAGAAATAATATTTTGACTTGGAATTTAAATTTGAATTCGAACGCTGTTTGAATTAACGCGAGTTTAGCAACAGTAATCGTGGTGATGTGGCAACATTAGTGGAGGGTTATAGTAGCTTAAATATCCGGGCGTCACATAACCACAACATGAAACATATGGATCCAAATCAGCCCCTTACGAAGAAACACATAAACTAGGGTTTAAGCTTCTATCACTCTAGCAACCCATCATCTACTTATTACTTCCCAATGCCTTCCTCTAGGCCCAAATAATGGTGAAGTTTCATGTAGTCAACGTTCACATAACACCACTAGAGGAGGGACAACATACATCTCATCAAAATATCGAACGAATACCAAATTCACATGACTACTAATAGCAAGACTTCTCCCATGTCCTCAGGAACAAAAGTAACTACTTACAAAGCATAAACATGTTCATAATCAGAGGGGTATTAATATGCATATAGGATCTGAACATATGATCCTCCACCAATTGAACCAACTAGCATCAACTACAAGGAGTAATTAATACTACTAGCAACCTACTAGCACCAATCCCGGACTTGGAGACAAGAATTGGATACAAGAGATGAACTAGGGTTTTGAGATGAGATGGTGCTGATGAAGATGTTGATGGAGATTGCCCTCTCCCGATGAGAGGAGCGTTGGTGATGACGATGGCGATGATTTCCCCCTCCGGGAGGGAAGTTTCCCCGGCAGAACAGCTCCGCCAGAGCCCTAGATTGGTTCCGCCAAGGTTCCGCCTCGTGGCGGCGGAGTTTCGTCCGAGAAGATGGCTTATGATTTTTTTTCCCATCGAAAGACTTCATATAGCAAAAGATGGTCACCGGAGGGCCACCAGGGGGGCCACGAGGTAGGGGGCGCGCCCAGGGGGGTAGGGCGCGCCCCCACCCTCGTGGGCAGGGTGTGGCCCCCCTGGTGAAGTTCTTGCTCTCAGTATTTTTTATATATTTGGAAAACGTATTCCGTGAAGTTTCAGGACTTTTGGAGCTGTGCAGAATAGGTCTATAATATTTGCTCCTTTTCCAGCCCAGAATCCCAGCTACCAGCATTCTCCCTCTTTATGTAAACCTTGTAAAATAAGAGAGAATAGGCATAACTATTGTGACATAATGTGTAATAATAGACCATAATGCAATAAATATCGATATAAAAGCATGATGCAAAATGGACGTATCAATTTGTGGCTTTGCTACTCTCATTTTCAATTCTTACGGTGGTTCGTTTAAGAGTTCTCTTACTTTGTTTTCATATCTATTGATTCGTTGTTTCAATCCTACCGGTGGATCGTTGAAGACCTTTCTCAAGTTTGCGCTATATCTCTCTTAATCCTTTCTACGGGAATAAGTAGTTTGCCAAATCTGTTGCTTGTCATCAATCTTAATTGGTGAAGGATAAGCATAATGTAATTCTTATTCTTGTTTCATCCAAGTGATTAATTCCTTAGTCCGGAGGTTCATCAAAATTCTTGATCTCATTTCTTCATCTTTCTTTTCCGGAGTTCCAAGTTTTTCTGCATTATCTCGTCACGAAGATCCATCTAAATCATTGCAAGGCTCCTACCGAAGTTCCTTTCCACTTACCTTTCGTTTGATCATTCTTTTATTGCCGGAGTTCTTCATGGAGGTTACATGGTGGTTCATTAAGGATTCTTTTCATTCTTCATTTGTTTTTCAAGATACCTTTATGGAGATTATCTTGTGCCATATTTCACCTAAAGTCGTCCATTGGGAATGTTCCTCTTCTAATGTCACATATGAACCAAGTTTTTCTTATCACCTCGATGGAAGAAGCTTTCTATTTTTTTCTAGCTCTCAATCCAATCTATTGTTTCCGTTAGTGGCAGAATTTCACCTCATAATTTTGAGATGTCTTCCATAAGCCCACATCAAGCTTATCCTTTTGTCGTTGATAATCCAACAACTCCGTTCTAGCATTTGTTGTAAGCGTGCTCTCTCAAGATCTTGTTTCCCTCCGTTCACTCCTTTCCATTCTTTCATTTCTTCTGGAGGCATTGTGAGGTTGCTCTTTTCTCTCATAATCTCGTTTTGTCAAAGATCATGTTCTTTTTGTGCTTATCCATTTAACTGGAGTGTCGTGCCCTCTTTTCAAGTTCTTCCCAGTCCATCAAGTTTTGTCTCCCTTCTCAACCGGAGTGCCGTCTGAAACCTTTCTTACACCTTGTGCCATTCTTTCAATAGTTCCGGAGGCAGTGTGTTGTTGATTTCGTCAAGTATCCTATCATCTTGTCATGTTCATATTATTGCCTGCCATTTCCAATTGGGGTATTGTCGTAATTTTTCTTATCGTTCCTTGTACATCTCATTTCATCCGGAATGCTTGCATGTACTTCTTGTCCTTTGTGACACTTTTCTTATGTCTTTCAACCTACAAGGTTCTAGTAATGTTCTGTGTTCCTCTTTTCTAATGGAGTGTTTTAAACTTTGTTCATCTTTGTTGTATTCTTTCTTTCAATTGTTTAACCTCTCAAGGTTCGTGATTTCACTCATTTGTCCAAGAAGCAACTTAGTTTTACCTCTTCTCTTCCTCTTTCGTTTTCCCTTCGGTGCCATCCTAGATCTCGGGACGAGATCCTCTTGTAGTGGTGGAGTGTTGTGACACCCCGAGACCGTTGCGCCAGATGTCTTCCAGTTATTCGTTGTCTTTGACATGTCATTCGCTTGCATGTTGCATCTTGCCATGTCATCATTGTTTGCATTGCATCGTGCCTCTTGCCATTTTTGCATTTCATCATAATCACCATGTGCATTGCATTCTTCATGATGTTTTCTTGCTCTATTCTTCTCATTTGTATCAACCCCTTCCCATCTCTCTCAAATCTACCCATGTGTCATCACCGCCTTCTTCCTTATTATTACTTTCATTTTTGCAAGTGCCATTTTCTGTCATCCATAAATGTTCATTCTTTTCCTATAAATCTTACACCTTTCTTTTAACAACTCTGTAAAATTTCTGATCTTTTGAAGTTGTTTTGGTTGGGTTCAAAAATGGTTCAAGTTTGAATTTTATTTCAAACTTGAATTATTTTTTCTGTCCTTAAAAACTCCCAAACCACTTTTATTAAATCGGGCATATTTCATGGTTTCCATAAATATGTCCCTCTCTCCTCACATCCATTCCAAACCCTCTGTACTTTCTTTCTATTTCTGTTTATGCAATAAATAGAAAAGAAAAAAGGTAAATCAGAAGAAAGAGGAGTGAGAGAAGAGGAAGGGAGCCTAGCCAGGCCTCTGGCCACTTGGGCTTCCTAGCAAACCGGCCCACCTAAACACCTCCTGTAGCCGCAGGCCACTTAGGCCCAGCGCCAGCGCCCGTAACCCAAGCCCGCACCTTGCTCGATCCCTTTCTCTCCCTCGCTCCCCATCTCTCTCCCGATAGCGCCGCCACCAACGCATGCAAGAGAGCTCCGCCGCCCGTTTCCCCAACGCCGCTCCTGCCGGAGTTCCTCATCTCCACCACCCGATCCGGCCGGCCTCCGCCGCCCTTGCCCGTTCCCGGCCGGATCCCGCCAGCAGGGCCCCGTCCCCGCCTCTGTATCCTCCACCACCGCGCCTCGTGCTTGCGCCTGCACCGGCGACCTCGCCAGAGCCACCTTGCCTTGCCGCCGGCGAGCCCCTTCTCCGGCGACCCCGTCCTCTGCTCGCCGGCCTGCCTCGACCTCCTCTGCAAGGACGACCTCGCGCCCCATCTCCTTCGTCCGTGTCCCTTCCGTCACAACACCTCCGGCGCGCCAAGCTCGTCGTCGTCCTCGCCCTATGAGCTCACCACCGCACCACTGCCTCGCTGCAGTTGCTGCTTTGCCGTCCAGTTCCGATGCCTCCCGCGTTCCCCGCCGCCGTCGGAGACCACCAGGAGGCCGCCGCCTTGCGCCGTTCCTCTCCCTCGCGTCCTCGCCGTGGTACCGCGCGTTGCCCGATGACCCTGCTGCTTCGCTGGAGCGCTCTACCGCTGCAAGTCCTCGCCGACCTTCCTCTGTGTGCCCGCAAGCTCCACCGACCGCGGGCTGTGTACGTTTCGCTGTCGGATACGTCAAGATCACCTAGTCCAAGACCATCGCAAGCCCTTCTACACAAAACTGCCAAGTACCTCTACGTATCAGACCCGTGAACATCAAGCTCCTCTGCCACGAATGGTTACAGTGTTGTGGACCCGACAAGTACCCTCTCTGGACCGCCAAGTTCCTTTACCGGTGACTCGAACGTCTACAAAACGTGTACGCCTACCATCGTCGAAGACCGTCGAGCGAACGACTACCTCCACAAAGATACGAGAACAACAACCGTTGACATGCGTTTTGCCAAGTACCACAACCGTCACCTTGGGTTTCGTCAAGTTCCTATGCGACCCGTGTACAACTATTGTCGCCCCGAAAATGTTGGATTCGTCAAATACCTTTCCGAAAACGAACGTGAACCACTACTTCCTCTACAAACTCGAACTGCTCTGAGAATGCTCCTTTGGAAGGTATAACCTAGAGACGACCGTCCGAGAACGATTGCTTGTGATGTATGAGATGTACCCTTTGTCTGCATCGTGTCCGAGTTGTTCTATGCGAGTTCCGCATTGCCTTGCCCACGACATGTGGGAACCCGGTATCTGGGAGCGCCCCACCATCTTTTGCACGCATCCGCACACTTCTTCTTTGCATCGGTATCTCAATCGAGTTACCGGAACTGGAACGTTGTCGTGGCACCGTTTTCGTTATCGTTGCCGTGGCACCCCTTTTCTTTCCACCACGGTGACAAATGCTTTATAATGCCCTTGTCAACTTTTAATAAAAAATTGCATAAACTTGCACATGTCATCCGCATCATGATAACAACAATTTAAATGGTTAAAAGTGTTGTTTGCTTAAATTGCTAATGCACATGAGGATTTACCGAAATTGTTGTTTGATGTTTCCGGCCTCATTTAAAATGCCTAGCGGTGTATTTTACTCATGTTTCACCTCTTGCCATGTTAACCAACATTTAATTTTGTTACGTACCTAAACGGGAGATAACTAAATAATTGATGTGGTGTTCCGCCAATATGCAACTCGTTGCATATTGAGCTCCACTTAACTTATAGTTCTGTTTGTGCACTTTGCCATGCCATGCCTAATTAAACCAGACATGCATCATACTTGGTTGTGCAACATGCCATGTTGATGTGATGGTTGTTTACTATGTTGATTGCTTCTTTTCGGGTTGCTTCTCTCGTTAGCTTCGGTTTCGTTCTGGAGTTGTGAGGATTCGTTCGACTACATCCGTTTGTCTTCTTCATGGACTCGTTCTTCTTCCTTGCGGGATCTCACGCAAGATGACCATACCCTCGAAATCACTTCTATCTTTGCTTGCTAGTTGCTCGCTCTTTTGCTATGCCGCGATACCTACCACTTGCTATATCATGCCTCCCATATTGCCATGTCAAGCCTCTAACCAACTTTTCCTTGCAAACCGTTGTTTGGCTATGTTACCGCTTTGCTCAGCCCCTCTTATAGCGTTGCTAGTTGCAGGTGAAGATGGAGTTTGTTTCATGTTGGAACATGGATATTGTTGGGATATCACTATATATATTGTTTACTTTAATGCACCTATATACTTGGTAAAGGGTGGAAGGCTTGGCCTTATGCCTGGTGTTTTGTTCCACTCTTTTCCGCCCTAGTTTCCATCATACCGGTGTTATGTTCCTTGATTTTGCGTTCCTTATGCGGTTGTATGTTATGGGAACCCCTTGATAGTTCGCTTTGAATAAAACTCTTCCAGCAAGGCCCAACCTTGTTTTTACATTTGCACTAACAATCTATCACCTTCCCTTGGGTTTTGCATACTCAAGGGTCATCTTTATTATGACCCCCCCGGGCCAGTGCTTCTCTAAGTTTTGGTCCAACCTGAGCGATGTCCGGCGCCCCCTGGGCAACCAGGGTCTATTCCAACCTGACGTCTGGCTCATCTGGTGTGCCCTGAGAACGAGATATGTGCAGCTCCTATCGGGATTTGTCGGCACATCCGGGCGGCTTTGCTGGTCTTGTTTTACCATTGTCGAAATGTCTTGTAACCGGGATTCCGAGTCTGATCGGGTCGTCCTGGGCGAAGGAATATCCTTCGTTGACCATGAGAGCTTGTGATGGGCTAAGTTGGGACACCCCTGTAGGGGTTTGAACTTTCGAAAGCCATGCCCATGGTTATGGGTAAATGGGAATTTGTTAATATCTGGTTGTAGGGAACTTGACACTTAAATTGATTAAAATGAATCAACCGCGTGTGTAGCCGTGATGGTCTCTTCTCGGCGGAGTCCGGGAAGTGAACACGGTCCTTGTGTTATGCTTGAACATAAGTAGTTTCAGGATCACGTCTTGATATTTATAGCTTCTCGACCGTGCTTTGCTTCTCTTCTCGCTCTTATTTGCGTAAGTTAGCCACCATATATGCTAGTGCTTGCTGCAGCTCCACCCCACTACCCTTTCCTACCCATAAGCTTAAATAGTCTTGATCTCGTGGGTGTGAGATTGCTGAGTCCTCATGGCTCACAGATACTTCCAAACAGTTGCAGGTGCCGTTGATACCAGTGCAGATGATGCAGCTGAGCTCAAGTGGGAGCTCGATGAAGATCGTGTTCGTTGTGTTCTTTCGTTTCCTTTCGATCAGTAGTGGAGCCCAGTTGGGGCGATCGGGGATCTAGCATTAGGGGTGCTCTTTCTTTATTTTGGTTCCGTAGTCGGACCTTGGTTGTATTCTCGATGATGTAATGCTATATTTATGTATTGTGTGAAGTGGCGATTGTAAGCCAACTCTTTATCCCTTCCTTATTCAGTACATGGGATGTGTAAAGATTACCCCTCTTGCAACATGCCTACTCTGCAGTTATGCCTCTAAGTCATGCTCCGACACGTGGGAGATATACCCGCATCGTGGGTGTTACACATTTGCCATTGCTTGATTTGCCAAGGGAGCATACCCGCACCTTGCCGGGTTATGGGTGGGGTCCACCTGATGAGGGGTGGATAAAAATCAACACTGATGGAAGTATTTCCATGGAAACGCGTCGATCTGGAGTTGGAGGGGTGTCTAGATCATCTACGGCTCTGCAAGCTTCCTGGTGCAAGTCGTATACAGGTATTACAGACCCCGCTTATTGCTGAAGCACTTGCTGTTCGTGACGGAGTCATTTTTGCAAAGCTTCGAGGCTATGATAGAGTTGTCATGGAGACAAATTGTATGGAGATCATTGATCTCTGGAACTCGCGCCATGTTCATCGAGATGTGGTGGCGCCTATCTTGACCGAAATTGGGGAGCACGCTTCTAGTTTCTCTTCGTTTTTAGTTCAACATGTTCATAGGCCAGCAAACTTTTCTGCCCATCATTGTGCAAAGCAAGCTAGCACTTTGGAGGTTACAAATTGTTGGCTAGACATCACCCCTAGTTTTCTTGTAACTAGCCTCATGGCAGATACTGCCCGGTTTTTTATGTTGAATAAAGCTGCCCAAAGTTTCCCACAAAAAAATCACCATGATTTGATCTTTATGATATGAATGATACATGTATTACCATGCAAAAAAAAACAATCACCACAGAGCTAGTCTTGTTCCAGTAGCGGCATGGGAAGGGTGGAGCCAAGTGGAGAGCCAAAGTCCTGAATTCAGCGGTGAAATCATCAATGGAGCCACGGTCCTAGTAGCGGCTAAGCGGCTTCCGTAACTACAAAAATACCACATAGCACCAATAGGTCATTGTAAGGGAGGTCGTTCAATAACTAGTTGTTTCGGATTGTCCATAGTGTCCACATGAGAAACCCATTTCCTAGCCACCTAATGTGGCAGGATCTCACCATGCACGCTTGCAGTTCCTTGAAGAGGCCAGGGAAGTTCGTGTGGCACCACCCACCGTCAACCACTTCCCTGAAGCAACTCCAAAGGAATTAAGCATTAGAGAGGAAAAGAAGATGTGGTTGGAGTCCTCAGCCGTACCGCACCCGAGGCCATGATGTTTAAGTACCTCCACCCAAGGTACCCTACCCTGGATCCATAGCCATAAGAAGATCCTAATCTTGAGGGTAAGCCTAATTGACTAAAGCAGAGTGAGGGGCTCTGGCTCAGGCGAAGGAGCAATGGCCTGGTAGAGCAACGAAGAGGAGAACCGGTCGCTCTGTTCAAGGAGTCAGGACAGCTGGTCCGGCTCCAGGTTAGGGGGTCCATAGAGCCATACATTCTAAAAGCTCTTCCTAGGAGGCTTGCCTAGGGGGGCACATAAGATCGATGGAAGGTAGGGCTCCCAAGATCGGTAATGGCGGCTGAGGGAGTCCTGGATTAGGGAGTCCTCGGGTGTTCGGGCTGTGTGATATGGGCCGGACTAATGGGTGACGGTGTCCTGGACTAGGGGTACTCACCACATCGTCTCCCGACCAGTTGGATCAGGCCGAGGACCCCCATGGTGGTTCACTCATGGGCCACTTCGGGCAGCCCGTGCTGCATACAAGGAGTATTCCACAAGACTTGGTGATCAAGACAAGTACTCCTCTCCACCAACATATTCGGCTAGGAATTTTGTTATCCTAGGCCTCTGGTGCATTATATAAGCCAAGGCCAGGCTAGATTATTATGACAATCATACAAGCTAGACTTCTAGGGTTTAGCCATTACGATCTCGTGGTAGATCAACTCTTGTAATACTCATATTCATCAAGATCAATCAAGCATGAAGTAGGGTATTACCTCCATAGAGAGGGCCCAAACCTGGGTAAACATTGTGTCCCCTATCTCCTGTTACCATCGACCTTAGACACACAGTTCGGGACCCCCTACCCAAGATCCGCCGGTTTTGACACCGACATTGATGCTTTCATTGAGAGTCCCGCTGTGTGATCGGCAAAGGATCAATGGCTCGACTGCAGATCAACTGCGACGTCGGCATCTTCGTCGCTGACTCGACTAGTCACATTGGCTTGACCAAGGACTGCACCCTACCTCCAATCGTCATGTTCGGATGAGGGCCTTCATCAACATCAACTCCGATCTCTATCAATATCATGGAGGAATCATCCATGGAGCTTGGGGGCTCAACGTCAACATTGCCCTCGGGAAACCGTGCTATTTTTCTGGACAGCGAACTTGTATCCGCCGCCGCCGCCTCCTCGAGTGTCTTTGTAACAATTGCCTCAGTGGAATTGCGCGGAATTGAGTTTACAACAACCCTGGAAAATTTCGTCGAGTTCCGATGGAGGAATCTCTGGCAATCTACGATATACCGGAGCCTTGTCAAATCTAGACGTGAATCTAGACGAGTTTAGGGCGTGATCACCAGAGCCCAGCTCGCAAGTCCTTTGGAAGATCCAACCGTTCATCTGCTGTGTAATTCCCATATCTACCACCCATAAAATTTTCAGCTCGGTCCGACCGTCCAAACTCCGGGAACCTTCTGATTAGTGCATCACTTTTCAGATATGTTTTCTGCGTGAGAACGAATCCGACCCGAGTTCATCTTTTTTATGAACGGGATTTTCGGACATCCTTTTTGAAGGAAGTTTTGTATGGGGTATTGTGTTTTGTTCCCAAACACATCCCACTAAATTTAAAGTCTTTTCCAATATGATATTCACCATCGCGCCAGTGTCAAACCAGCCCGACAACGTTGCTCTACAGTTGCCGACCTGGGCTAGACACGTCGTCGCTTTGCTGAGCCGAGCTCAACTTCTTTGGATCATCATCTCTGTGAGCCGAACAATAGTTCGGCATAGCTAAGGATAAACATCACCAAAATCGCCACCCCACGGACTACACGGAGCGGGCACACCGGCATCATCGTACAGTTACTTTATCAAGCCGGCATTGACCATGTCACGAGCTACGACCTGCATCGGCATGGCCGCAATGTTGCTTCTTCAAGCCGATGTCCATCACGCCGACCTACTTCGACACCTCGGCTGGACCGGGGGCTCTGCTATTTCTTTGTCAACCTACTCTGAAGACTTCGGCATCACCAGCCGGCCATCTTCGTTATGTTAGCTGGACTGGGGGCTTTGCCTCGACGAGACAATCTTTGCCAGCATCGCCATGCCCTCGCTTCATCACCCATCAGGCAATGGGTGTGCAGATCGAGTCCCAATTTTGGAAGTAACCTTTCTTCGGACAGCTACAACAAATAAACCAAATGCTATTAATCCTAGCAATTTTTGTGTGTTTGGGTTTATCTTTTCAAAGGAATTATTACTCTGGTTTGTTCCATCATCTGTACACAGGTCTATCAAATGGTGGCCGCATTAACGACGGTCGCGTGGTGGTTCGGTCAGTTTCCGTACATAGTTCGGCAAATGCCGCATCCGGAGCTCGGACCGACCTGTGAATTCGGCTTTGCCACGCCTTTACCGCATCATGCCGACGCCCTACATCGACATTGACTCCGGCACCAGGCCACATATCTTTAAATAAATTATTTTTGCGAAAAGCAATTACGCTAGGATTATATATATATATATATATTATTCATTTTGGACCGCACTATTTTATGTGTGTAGGTGATCGACTTCGACTGTGTCACGCGGTCACTTAGGCAAGCCAACGTCATCGTTCCAATTGGCATAAATCGGCTTGCATGATCATCTTGTTGGTTGAATTGCCATACCGACATGTTCGGTTGCCTCGGGGACTTTGGCATCATCAAGAGAGTCCTACCTCGTCGGGTGTTTGGCGCACGGGCCATATTTTTTTTATTACTCACTTTGCATGAATTATTAATCATGCAACCTTTTTTATTACTGTTATATCTGGCTTGCACTATCTTTTGTGCATAGGTAAATGATCCGGATTGGGCAGCGCTGTCACCTCGGCTGGACCGGGGGCTTTGTCATCACTTTATTAGCCCACGCCGGGGGCTTCGGCGTCACTCGGCCTGCATTGGCTGAGCCGTGTCACTACCTCGGAGTGCCGAACTCCTTGCTCAGACACCTCGGGCTTGGAGGCTGGGACCTCGGCCATGCCGAGGACTGCGAACCTTGTTGGATCTGTCACAGATCAATGGGTGTCCTCGTCCCGCCACAAGCCCGAATCGCGTCATCAACACCGAGCACATTAACCAGCTAAGCCGCTTTCATGCTCAAAAACTTTCAGTTTTAAATTTTGTTCGATTCGACCAAGCATTATACTTTTTGGCAAAAAGTTGTTTGTGACAAAATTCCCTGTCAAAACATTGTTTGTGACACACAAATTCAAATACCCCATTTATTTAGGGGATTCCTTTATGAAGCCTTTCCTCTTGCATATGATTATACTTGTATGGCTTCGTTCCTTGTTCGTGTATTACGCCACAATATGCACCATGTTGACTTAAGTGTTTCGCAAGCTGGGTTGCCTGGCTCCTGTGCTTACCCCTATGTTCCCGATTGTTTGGCTAGGCAGTGAAGGGAGCACCTCTGTGATTGTTACTACCGGGTCATCCGAGTTAGTACCTCAGACTGGGTGAAGCCAAAAGCTAGCGCTCTTATTGTTTTTAATCATGGTCGGCACACAATGGAACTCATGAGTACAAAAAAATCTCTTGCACAAGTATCATAGTAACAATGAGAAACCAAAGAAAGGTATCGGTGGGGGTACTATTTTCTTCAAAGATGCTTCCTACACTTCGTCAGTAATATAGCATAAGTTCCCTGAGCACGCTTTGTCTGTTACAGCCTTATGGCCTGATTGCCTGGTTATCGGGAACATCGTCGATATTCTCGACATGTGGAGTACATAACACTTTTCGGCCCTTGACTGAAGAGGGAGAAGCCGACGGTCAGTTAAGACACGTTTAAAGTTCGGGTGAACACAGATATGATATAAGTACTTCGGTACATACAATCATTATACATAAAATTCTCTTACCCAAGTCACTTGGGGGCTCTTAAAATTTATATGAGCTGTTTTATAGTAAATGTGTTTTCTTCTTGGTCGTTGCAAAGTCTTTTTCTAAACTGATCTCGGAGAAGTACTCAACCTTTGGGATAAGGAGCTTGAAGCCGTAGGCGGACCCACATGAAGTCTCGAGATCGGATGTGGCATGTTAAAGCACGACAGAAGCACAATTTTGTTTCCAATTTTTGGATTGGCACCGAACACTTGATCTCGTTCGGACGTCAAGTTTTTACTAACGTTTTTTGGTTTTCCAAGCCTATGGCACTTTTAAACTATTTGTGTGTTTCCATCATAAGTCTCGCAGTGCAACACCGGACACCTTTAGAGATTCAGCAAAAGCATTCTCGGATATTGCTATATATGCATCGGTTTCAAATTGTGTCTTCGGTCAAATAGTTGGGTTGCCCGGCTCCTGTGCTTGCCTCCTACGTTCCGCTTTGTTTGGCTAGGTGTGCAAAGGGAGAACCACTGCGATTGTGCTTCCAGCTCGCATGGTTAAGCACCTCAGTGGAGAAAGCCGAAAACTGACTATCACAATAAGCGTAAACTGGTCAGCAATCTGATGACTATGTTAAATGAAGGGCCGTTCATAACATTGGCCGAAGTGTTTACGGCTTGACCTCGGCTGCCGCCGAACACTAACCGAGGGCTCGTAGCCAGCTTCCCCAATTTAAAGCTCCTATGACTAAGTGAAAGTTATAAAGCCCGCATATCTGATTGCCTCGTTTCCGCTAACACAACCGCCTTCGGGCACCAAGACGTCGGCTAAGGGTTGTCTTGTTATTGCGGAGACACCCTGCGTAGTATCTACAAAGGGGTAGAAGCCGACGATGGGCCACTTTCAACTGATTAACGGTCGCAATAGAGTCAAAATAAACATATCATCGTCATTTGTATTTAATATACAAGGGCTGCCTTCCGTAATCATCGTTACAAAGCCATAAATATGCATCCATTTGACTTAAGATTTTTGCCAAGCTAGGTTGCTGGCTCCTATGCTTACCCCCATGTTCCCAATTGTTCGGCTAGGCGGTAAAGGGAGCACATTTGTGATTGTTACTATCGGGTCATCCGAGTTAGTACCTCAGACTGGGTGAAGCCGAAAGCTAGCGATCTTAAAGGATCACATTGGTCGGCATCGACGTAAGTGAAAATTTTGGTTCATTAATTCCATAGAGTTTGGGAACTTTCCCCGAACTAAATCCTCAATATTTTCCTCCCACATTGATCGGAGGTGAGGTTTCATGATCATGATAAGCATGGCGACCCAAAGAAAGGAACTGATAGTGGGGCTATTTTCCTTGGAAGATGTTTCTTAATATGACATATCTCTCTGCGTACCTTTGTTTATCAAACCATATGACCGGATTGCCTTGTTTGTCATAAATCTTTGCTCTCATGAAGGCTTTATAAAGAAGGACAAACACTCCCCGGCTGCTGGCCGAGGAGGTGGAAGCCGATGGTCGGTCAACAAAGTTTTGTACAATGCGGATCCGAGCATTAATGATGTAAAATACTTGGATACATAGGATCATAAATTGTGAGTAAAGTCGATTTATTGCAGCTCATATTTTAAATACCAAGCGAGCAACTTACATAAAGCTCTCCTAAATCCCAAGTGGCATCGATTTCCTATCTATTAAGCCCCTTGGGGCCAACCTTGGCGAGCCCAGCTTTCGCTGGCTCTACCTCCTTTAAGAGATCTTTATTCTCTTTTTGAGAAGTTTGTGTTAAACACAACAATTTTTTTCACACGGATATCGATCCTTAATTTGGACACCCGTGCCCACATTAAGGCTCGGGGGCTACTAGGCTTCGCGCTCATTATTTATAAATATTAAAGGGGCACATCGATCCCCTGATCTGGTGTTGCCACCCGACCAGTGTCTCGGGGGCTATTGTGTTGCCTGCTCAGTGCAGAAAATTTAAAGTGCTTAGTGTTTAGCCTGACCGAACTATGTGCAAACGCGTCTTCGGACAACAATAGGTACCATTTGGACCTATCTGGCATCAAGCTGATATATTGTGGCAACTTCTCAAAATGCTCTCTCAAGGGCCCATTCGCCGATCACTATTATCTCTAGTATATTACATTGTGTTTCTATTGCTACGTATGTTGCCGAGCTAGGAGTTGATCCTCAGGCCAATTTCGCAAATCGACCTGAGTCTCAGGGGCTACCAGGATCAGCAGTTTTATGTTTTCCTTCAGGTGCACCTCGGGTTTAGACTGACACACACCTTGAGGGCTACCGGATATACATATACTGGCTATATATCTCGGCAGAGAGTAAATTGCACCAATAAAAAATATTCACAAAAATCAGCCCACGGTCGGGGTGGTGCACCACCTCGAAAGCAGTCCGGCATAAAGCTCGGACGCCAGTGGCTGGCTCCATAGAGGGCATTTTCGGCATTAAGCTCGGCTGAATTCGTTCAATCTTTTAAAAGACCGAGGTAGTTTAAGACACCTCGGACGCTGACCATCGTTGGAGCTCGGAAGTGGTCCGACATAAAGCTCGGATTCGAATGGCTCGTTCCATAGAGAACTTTTCAGCGTTAAACTCAGATAACCTCCTTCAAACTTTTTCAATCCAAGGTGATCTATGACACCTCGGATATAGTCCGGCGTTGGTGCTTGGCTGCAAAAGATATCTCGAGTGCAGTCCAACGTTGGAGCTCGGATGCAAGAGGACACCGTCGCACGGGAACAACTTCAAACCCAAGGTATGACGTAAAAAATAATCCTAAGGCATTGATAAAGGCCGAGAACTTAGAGGGGATCCTCGGATACCCGATGTGTAAACCCTTCGGATTCACTTCAGCGATCCTCAAGATCGAAGACGAGAAGATTTGTTGAACCAGTTTTCAAGACCGACGATGGGAGATGAAGAACAGTTCGGAAGGATCGAGGAGAGTCCCCAACTTGAAGACCGGTTCAGGGGGCTACTAACGGTGTCCTGGACTAGGGGGTACTCACCACATCGTCTCCCGACCAGGTGGATCAGGCCGAGGACCCCCCTGGCAGTTCACTCATGGGCCACTTCGGGCAGCCCGTGCCGCATACAAGGAGTATTCCACAAGACTTGGTGATCAAGACAAGGACTCCTCTCCACCAACGTATTCGGCTAGGACTCTTGTTATCCTAGGCCTCTGGTGCATTATATAAGCCAAGGCCAGGCTAGATTATTATGACAATCATACAAGCTAGACTTCTAGGGTTTAGCCATTACGATCTCGTGGTAGATCAACTCTTGTAATACTCATATTCATCAAGATCAATCAAGCAGGAAGTAGGGTATTACCTCCATAGAGAGGGCCCGAACCTGGGTAAACATTGTGTCACCTATCTCCTGTTACCATCGACCTTAGACGCACAGTTCGGGACCCCCTACCCGAGATCTGCCAGTTTTGACACCGACAATGGGCCATGAAGATACAAGGTAGAAGACCTTCCCTCGTGTCCGGGTAGGACTCTCCTATGCGTGGGTGGCAAGACTGGTGTCCGGATATGTAATTTCCTTCTTCTGCAAACTGACTTTGTACAACCCTGGGCCCCTACGGTGTGTATATAAACCGGAGGGTTTAGTCCATAGAGGCTATCAGAATTCATATAGGCTAGACATCTAGGGTTTTAGCCATTATGATATCGAGGTAGATCGACTCTTGTAACCCCTATACTCATCAAATACAATCAAGCAGGACATAGGGTTTTACCTCCATTAAGAGGGCCCGAACCTGGGTAAACATCGTGTTCCCCGTGTCCCTTGTTACCTTCGAGCCTCAGACGCACAGTTCGGGACCCCCTACGCGAGATTGACCGGTTTTGACACCGACATTAGTGCTTTCATTGAGAGTTCCACTGTGTCATCGGCAGAAGGTTCGATGGCTCATTTGATCATCAACAACGATGCTGTTTCTGGGGAGACTTTTCTCTCTGGTCAGCTTTTTGTGTTTGGCAGCTTCATTCTGCGGGCCAATTCGATTGGTCACCTCAAACAGATTGATAGCCATGCCCTTGGTCATCAGATCAGGTTCGGAAACCTGAATTACGTCGCCGATATCCGAGGAGACTTGATCTTCGAAGGGTTCACGGCCTCGACCACTGTTCCTCGTCTTCAATAAGGAAACCCGTTGGATTCATCATCAGACACCGCTCAAGGACCAACTATCATCCCTGCCCTGGCCTTAGATCCAGAGCAGACCACCTCATCCGAAGATGGGAGTTTGGAACCCACCGGACTCGCTCCTACTATGGAGCTCTCTACCGAAGACCAAGAGGCGACCGTGTTTTCGGCAAACCTGGAATCAAACAGGTCTCTCCCTATCATCGGAGAGCCGAATTCACCTCTGGACGCCAACTCTGAACTCTCGAGGTCTGCTTCCAGCGAGCACGGCCAGGTAGAGTCTAGCAGGCCCAGCTCCGCAGGCCCCCAGTTCCCCGTCCAACCTTCGCTCCTAAACAAGGCCTTAGACTTAATGCGATCTCTCGCCATTACGAAAGTATCACCTCTGAACCACGCCCAGCCCGGACTAGGGGCTGAGAGCGAGGAATTTTACGTGGTACCCACCACCCACTTAATAGCCACTGTCGAAGACTTGACCAAGATACTAGATTACGCCTCCGAAGACATTGACGGTATGGACGACGATGCCAGAGACGAACCAGGCCAGAATCCGCCTATCACAGGGTGTTGGACGGCCACCTCCATATAGATGTGTACATGGTAGACACACCTAAAAAGGATGACGACAACGGCAGGCAGGACCCGATTGAGGACAAGCCTGTTGAGGCACCATCAAAACATCGATGTCAGCGACGCCGCTCAAAATCGCGTCGCGAAAAGCAAAGCAATACCGGCACCGAAGACAACAACACTTCGGATGATGCCGAAGATCCCAAAGACCCCGCCGAGCCTGCGTCCGAGCAGGATGAATGGGAGGTGGGACAAGTTAACCCCGACGAGCCTGTCGGGATTGAGGATTCAGAGGATAGTAACTATCTACCGGTCTCGGAGGAGGATGTCAGCCTCGGCAACGAAGACTTCATCGTGCCAGAGGAACCCCTCGAGCAAGAATGCTTTAAGCGACAGCTAATCGCAACTGCGAGGACTGATACATCTCCAACGTATCTATAACTTTTTATTCTTCCATGCTATTATATAATCTGTTTTGGATGTTTATGGGCTTTATTAAACACTTTTATATTATTTTTGGGAGTAACCTATTAACCCAGAGCCCAGTGCTAGTTTTTGTTTTCCCTTGTTTCAGTGTTTCGCAGAAAAGGAATATCAAACGGAGTCCAAACGGAATGAAACCTTCGGGAGTGTGATTTTTGGAACGAACGTGATCCAGGAGACTTGTAGTTGAAGTCAGGGAAGCTTCGAGGTGGCCACGAGGCAGGGAGGCGTGCCTGCCCCTGGATGCGCCCCCACCCACGTGGGCCCCTCGTGGCTCCCCTGACTGACTTCTTTCGCCTATATATATCAATATACCCTAAAAACATCGGGGAGCACAATAGATAGGGAGTTCCGCCACCAGAAGCCTCTGTAGACACCGAAAACCAATCTAGATCCGTTCTGGCACCCTGCCGGAGGGGGGAATCCCTCTCCGATGGGCATTTTCATCATCCCGATGCTCTCCATGACGAGGAGGGAGGATTTCACCCTCGGGGCCGAGGGTATGTACCAGTAGCTATGTGTTTGATCTCTCTCTCTCTCTCGTGTTCTTCAGGTGATACGATCTTGATGTATCGCGAGCTTTGCTATTATATTTGGATATTATGATGTTTCTCCCCCTCTACTCTCTTGTGATGAATTGAGTTTTCCCTTTGAAGTTATCTTATCGGATTGAGTCCTTAAGGATTTGAGAACACTTGATGTATGTCTTGCATGTGCTTATCTGTGGTGACAATGGGATATCATGTGATCCACTTGATGTATGTCTTGGTGATTAACTTGCGAGTTCCGTGATCTCGTGAACTTATGCATAGGGGTTGGCACACGTTTTCGTCTTGACTCTCGGTAGAAAATTTGGGGCACTCTTTGAAGTTCTTTGTGTTGGTTGAATAGATGAATCTGAGATTGTGTGATGCATATCGTATAATCATACCCATGGATACTTGAGGTGACATTGGAGTATCTAGGTGACATTAGGGTTTTGGTTGATTTGTGTCTTAAGGTGTTATTCTAGTACGAACTCTATGATAGATTGAACGGAAAGAATAGCTTCATGTTATTTTACTACGGACTCTTGAATAGATCGATCAGAAATGATAACTTTGAGGTGGTTTCGTACCCTACCATAATCTCTTCGTTTGTTCTCCGCTATTAGTGACTTTGGAGTGACTCTTTGTTGCATGTTGAGGGATAGTTATATGATCCAATTATGTTATTATTGTTGAGAGGACTTGCACTAGTGAAAGTATGAACCCTAGGCCCTGTTTCCTAGCATTGCAATACCATTTACGCTCACTTTTATCATTAGTTACCTTGCTGTTTTTATATTTTCAGATTACAAAAACCTTTATCTACCATCCATATTGCACTTGTATCACCATCTCTTCGCCGAACTAGTGCACCTATACAATTTACCATTGTATTGGGTGTGTTGGGGACACAAGAGACTCTTTGTTATTTGGTTGCAGGGTTGTTTGTGAGAGACCATCTTCATCCTACGCCTCCCACGAATTGATAAACCTTAGGTCATCCACTCGAGGGAAATTTGCTACTGTCCTACAAACCTCTGCACTTGGAGGCCCAACAACGTCTACGAGAAGAAGGTTGTGTAGTAGACATCAAGCTCTTTTCTAACGCCGTTGCCGGGGAGGTTAGCGCTTGAAGGTATATCTTTAGATCTTGCACTCGAATCTTTTAGTTTCTTGTTTTATCACTAGTTTAGTTTATAAAAGAAAACTACAAAAAAATGGATTTGAGGGTACCTCACATGCTTCATCTTTTTAATATCTTTCATGAAAATAAGGATTACGATAATTGTGCCAAAGTGTTATAAGAAGAAGTCTATAGAATGTTTGGCACTAAATCTTTGTATGATGAGCATGATTGCAATGTTGTTAGTATAAATTCCTTGAATATCCATGATGCGAATGATATGCAAAGCCAAAAGTTGGGGAAGCTATGTTTGATGAAGATGATATCTTTAGTCCCCCAAGTTTTGATGAGAAAATTTATTTTGATGATAGCATGCCTCCTATTTATGATGATTATATTGATGAAAGTGGATTTGGAGAGGTCATGACTTTATTTAGTGATGAACCCAGTATTTCGGAAGAGGTTCCAATTGATTATGAGAACAAAGTTGCTATCTATGATGATTATTGTGATGACATGTATGCTATAAAGAATAATGATAACCATGAAACTTGTCATCATGATTTTAGTTTTCAATTGGATTATGCCTCACATGATAGTTATTTTGTTGAGTTTGCTCCCACTATTATGAATGAGAAGAATTTTGCCTATCTGGAGAGTAGTAAATTTCCTATGCTTGTAGATCATGAAACCAATGCTTTATGTGATACTTATATTGTTGAATTCATTCATTATGATACTGAAAATTATTACGAGGGAGGAATACATGCTTGTAGGAATTGCAATAATACCAAGTTTCCTCTCTATGTGCTTAAAGTTTTGAAGTTTTGCTTGTTTTACCTTCCTATGCAAGTTGATTCTTCTTCCCACAAGTTGTTTGCTCACAAAATCCCTATGCATAGGAAGTGGGTTAGACTTAAATGTGCTAGTCATATTCTTCATTATGCTCTCTTTATGTTTCAATTCTTATCTTTTATGTGAGCATCATTGAAATCATCATGCCTAGCTAGGGGCGTTAAACGATAGCGCTTGTTGGGAGGCAACCCAATTTTATTTTTGCTCCTTGATTTTTGTTCCTGTTTAGTAATAAATTAATCATCTATCCTCTTTTATAATTGTGTCTTTTATGTTTTAATTAGTGTTTGTGCCAAGTAAAGCCTTTAGGACCTTCTTGGGTGATTGTTATTTGATCTTGCTGTAAAAAAACAGAAAGTATGCGCTCACGAGAATAATTTTCATTTTTTACCAGAGAGCGATAAAACACCAATTCCACTTGAAGTATATTAATAGAAAACTTTCCTAGGACGTCCTAATTTCTCAGGATTTTTGGGGTTCCATAAGTTTGCGTTGGTTACAGATTACTTCAGAGTGTTCTGTTTTTGACAGATTCTGTTTTTCATGTGTTGTTTGCTTATTTTGATGAATCTATGGCTAGTAAACGAGTTTATAAACCATAGAGAAGTTGGAATACAGTAGGTCTAACACCAATATAAATAAATAATGAGTTCACTACAGTACCTTGAAGTGGTGTTTTGTTTTCTTTCGCTAACGGAGCTTACGAGTTTTCTGTTAAGTTTTGTGTTGTGAAGTTTTCAAGTTTTGGGTGAAGATTCGATGGACTAAGGAATAAGGAGTGGCAAGAGCCTAAGCTTGGGGATTCCCAAGGCACCCCAAGGTAAAATCCAAGGACACCAAAAAGCCTAAGCTTGGGGATGCCCCGGAAGGCATCCCCTCTTTCGTCTTCGTTCATCGGTAACTTTACTTGGAGCTATATTTTTATTCACCACATGATATGTGTTTTGCTTCGAGCGTCATTGTATTTTATTTTGTTTTGCTTGCTCTTTGAATAAAATACCAAGATCTGAAATTATTAAATGTTAGAGAGTCTTCACATGGTTGCATAATTATTCGACTACTCATTGATCTTCACTTATATCTCTTGGAGTAGTTTGTCATTTGCTCTAGTGCTTCACTTATATCTTTTTAGAGCACGGCGGTGGTTTTATTTTGAAGAAATGGTTGAACTCTCATGCTTCACTTATATTATTTTGAGAGACTTTTAGAACAACATGGTAGTTTGCTTTGGTTATGAATGTAGTCCTAATATGATAGGCATCCAAGAGGGATATAATAAAATTTTTCATATAGAGTGCATTGAATACTATGAGAAGTTTGATACTTGATGATTGTTTTGAGATATGAAGATGGTGATATTAGAGTCATGCTAGTTGAGTAGTTGTGAATTTGAGAGATACTTGTGTTAAAGTTTGTGACTCCCGTAGCATGCACGTATGGTGAACCGCTATGTGATGAAGTCGGAGCATGATTTATTTATTGATTGTCTTCCTTATGAGTGGCGGTCGGGGACGAGTGATGGTATTTTCCTACCAATCTATCCCCCTAGGAGCATGCGCGCAGTACTTTATTTCAATAACTAATAGATTTTTGCAATAAGTATGTGAGTTCTTTATGACTAATGTTGAGTCCATGGATTATACGCACTGTCACCCTTCCACCATTGCTAGCCTCTCTAGTACTGCGCAACTTTCACCGGTACCATAAACCCACCATTTACCTTCCTAAAAACAGCCACCATACCTACCTATTATGGCATTTCCATAGCCATTCCGAGATATATTGCCATGCAACTTTCCACCATTCCGTTTATTATGACACGCTCCATCATTGTCAAATTGCTTTGCATGATCATGTAGTTGACATCGTATTTGTGGCAAAGCCACCGTTCATAATTCTTTCATACATGTCACTCATGAGTCTTTGCACATCACGGTACACCGCCGGAGGCATTCACATAGAGTCATATTTTGTTCTAAGTATCGAGTTGTAATTCTTGAGTTGTAAGTAAATAAAAGTGTGATGGTCATCATTATTAGAGCATTGTCCCATGTGAGGAAAGGGTGATGGAGACTATGATTCCCCCACAAGTTGGGATGAGACTCCGGACGAAAAATAAAAAAAGAAAAAAAAGAGGCCATAAAAAATTGAAAAGGCACAAATAAAAAAATAAAATATAAAAAATGAGAGAAAAAGAGAGAAGGGGCAATGCTACTATCCTTTTACCACACTTGTGCTTCAAAGTAGCACCATGATCTTCATGATAGAGAGTCTCCTATGTTGTCACTTTCATATACTAGTGGGAATCTTTCATTATATAAGTTGGCTTGTATATTCCAATGATAGGCTTCCTCAAAATGCCCTAGGTCTTCGTGAGCAAGCGAGTTGGATGCACACCCACTTAGTTTCTTTTTGAGCTTTCATACACTTATAGCTCTAGTGCATCCGTTGCATGGCGATCCCTACTCACTCACATTGATATCTATTAACGGGCATCTCCGTAGCCCGTTGATACGCCTAGTTGATGTGAGACTATCTTCTCCTTTTTGTCTTCTCCACAAACACCATTCTATTCCACCTATAGTGCTATGTCCATGGCTCGCGCTCATGTATTGCGTGAAGATTGAAAAAGTTTGAGAACATCAAAAGTATGAAACAATTGCTTGGTTTGTCATCGGGGTTGTGCATGATTTAAATTTTTTGTGTGGTGAAGATAGAGCATGGCCAGACTATATGATTTTGTAGGGATAACTTTCTTTGGCCATGTTATTTTGAGAAGACATGATTACATTGTCAGTATGCTTGAAGTATTATTATTTTTATGTCAATATTAAACTTTTGTCTTCAATCTGATGGATCTGAATATTCATGCCACAATAAAGAGAATTACTTGGATAAATATGTTAGGTAGCATTCCACATCAAAAATTCTGTTTTTATCATTTACCTACTCGAGGACGAGCAGGAATTAAGCTTGGGGATGCTTGATACGTCTCCAACGTATCTATAATTTTTTATTATTCCATGCTATTATATTATCTGTTTTGGATGTTTATGGGCTTTATTAAACACTTCTATATTATTTTTGGGACTAACCTATTAACCCAGAGCCCAGTGCCAGTTTCTGTTTTTTCCCTTGTTTCAGTGTTTCGTAGAAAAGGAATATCAAACGGAGTCCAAACGGAATGAAACCTTCGGGAGCGTGATTTTTTGAACGAACGTGATCCATGAGACTTGGATTTGAAGTCAAGGAAGCTTCGAGGTGGCCACGAGGCAGGGAGGCGCGCCTGCCCCCTGGGCGCGCCCCCACCCTTGTGGGCCCCTCGTGGCTCACCTGACTGACTTCTTTCGCCTATATATATATCAATATACCCTAAAAACATCGGGGAGCACAATAGATCGGGAGTTCCGCCGCCAGAAGCCTCCATAGCCACCAAAAACCAATCTAGACCCGTTCTGGCACCCTGTAGGAGGGGGAATCTCTCTCCGGTGGGCATGTTCATCATCCCAGCGCTCTCCATAACAAGGAGGGAGTAGTTCACCCTCGGGACTGAGGGTATGTACCAGTAGCTATGTGTTTGATCTCTCTCTCTCTCTCTCTCTCTCGTGTTCTTGAGGTGATACGATCTTGATGTATCGCGAGCTTTGCTATTATATTTGGATATTATGATGTGTCTCCCCCTCTACTCTCTTGTGATGAATTGAGTTTTCCCTTTGAAGTTATCTTATCGGATTGAGTCCTTAAGGATTTGAGAACACTTGATGTATGTCTTGCATGTGCTTATCTGTGGTGACAATGGGATATCATGTGATCCACTTGATGTATGTTTTGGTGATCAACTTGCGAGTTCCGTGACCTCGTGAACTTATGCATAGGGGTTGGCACACGTTTTCGTCTTGACTCTCCGGTAGAAACTTTGGGGCACTCTTTGAAGTTCTTTGTGTTGGTTGAATAGATGAATCTGAGATTGTGTGATGCATATCGTATAATCATACCCACGTATACTTGAGGTGACATTGGAGTATCTAGGTGACATTAGGGTTTTGGTTGATTTGTGTCTTAAGGTGTTATTCTAGTACGAACTCTATGATAGATTGAACGGAAAGAATAGCTTCATGTTATTTTACTACGGACTCTTGAATAGATCGATCAGAAAGGATAACTTTGAGGTGGTTTCATACCCTACCATAATCTCTTCGTTTGTTCTCCGCTATTAGTGACTTTGGACTTTGTTGCATGTTGAGGGATAGTTATATGATCCAATTATGTTATTATTGTTGAGAGGACTTGCACTAGTGAAAGTATGAATCCTAGGCCTTGTTTCCTAGCATTGCAATATCGTTTACGCTCACTTTTATCATTAGTTACCTTGCTGTTTTTATATTTTCAGATTACAAAAACCTTTATCTACCATCCATATTGCACTTGTATCACCATCTCTTCGCCGAACTAGTGCACCTATACAATTTACCATTGTATTGGGTGTGTTGGGGACACAAGAGACTCTTTGTTATTTGGTTGCAGGGTTGTTTGAGAGAGACCATCTTCATCCTACGCCTCCCACGGATTGATAAACCTTAGGTCATCACTTGAGGGAAATTTGCTATTGTCCTACAAACCTCTGCACTTGGAGGACCAACAACGTCTACAAGAAGAAGGTTGTGTAGTAGACATCAAGGACCCTAAAAAATAAACAGCAACTGCTTCAAGTCGAACAGGATATGCTCAACGACAGGTGGACCGAGGTCCTAGCTGCCGAGGAATACGGCCTCGAGCGCCCAACAAAGAGTTATATGAATCGTCGGCTACCGATACGTCCATTTTGCATCATGTTTTCTTACTGTTATTTATGATGTTTTTATCCATAATAATTCTTTTTGGAGTAATTATAATGCCTTTTCTCTGATAATATGCAAGGTATACACAGAGAGGGAGAATTCCGGCAGTTGGAAATCTGGACCTAGAAAAGCTACGCCAGGCTACCCATTCTGCACAACTCCAAACAAGTTGAAACTTCACGGAGATTTCTTATGGAATATTTAAGAATTATTGGAGCAAATAACTACCAGAGGGGCCCCACCAGGTGGGCACAACCCACCTGGGCGCGCCAGGGAGCCCAGGCGCACCCTGGTGGGTTGTGCCCTCCTCGGCCCACCTCTGGTGCCCATCTTTTGGTATATAAGTCATTTTTACCTAGAATAAATAAGGGGAGAACTTTCAGGACGAAGCGCCGCCGCCTCGAGGCGGAACTTGGGCGAGAGCACTTTGTGATAGAGTTTTTGCTTTATACTTTGCTTGTGTGATGAACTATTACTTATTCATGAGAAGTATATGATAAAAGTTCTATGATAAAAGTCCTATGTTTAATTTTTTGTTGTTATAATAATCAACATGATGCTTCTATGTCCGTATTTTGTTTTTATCGACACCTCTCTCTCAAAGCATGTGGACATGTTTTTTCGATTTCGGTTTTCGCTTGAGGACAACCGAGGTCTAAGCTTGGGGGAGTTGATACGTCCATTTGCATCATGTTTTCTTATTGTTATTTATGATGTTTTTGTACACAATAATGCTTTTTGGAGTAATTCTAATGCCTTTTCTCTCATAATATGCAAGGTATACACATAGAGGGAGAATTCCGGCAACTGGAAATCTGGACCTGGAAAAGCTACATTGGGCACCTATTCTGCACAACTCCAAACAAGCTGAAACTTCATGGAGATTTTTATCGAATATTTAAGAATTATTGGAGCAAATAACTACCATAGGGGGCCCAACTGGTGAGCACAACCCACCTGGGCACGCTAGGGAGCCCAGGAGCACCCTGGTGGGTTGTGCCCTCCTCGGCCCACCTCTGTTGCTCATATTTTGTTATATAAGTCATTTTGACCTAGAAAAAGTAGGAGGACTTTTGGGACGAAGCGCCACTGCCTCGAGGCGGAACTTGGGCAGGAGCACTTTTGCCGTCAAGCGGAGCGATTCCGCCGGGGGAACTCATCGTCATCATCATCACCAACAACTCTCCAATCTTGGGGAGGGCAATCTCCATCAACATCTTCAACTACACCATCTCCTCTCAAACCCTAGTTCATCTCTTGCGTTCAATCTTGTTACCGGAACTATAGATTGGTACTTGTGGGTGACTAGTAGTGTTGATTACATCTTGTAGTTGATTACTATATGGTTTATTTGGTGGAAGATTATATGTTCAGATCCAATATGATATTTAATACCCCTCTGATCATGAGCATGTTTATCATTTGTGAGTAGTTACCTTTTTTCTTGAGGTCACGGGAGAAATCATGTTGCAAGTAATCATCTGAATTTGATATGTGTTCGATATTTTGATAGTATGTATGTTGCGATTCCCTTAGTGGTGTCATGTGAACGTCGACTACATGACACTTCACCATGTTTGGTCCTAAGGGAATGCATTGTGGAGTAGCAATTAGATGATGGGTTGCGAGAGCGATAGAATCTTAAACCCCAGTTTATGCACTATTCCGTAAGGGGCCGATTGGATCCAAAAGTTTAATGTTATGGTTAAAAATTTATTCTTAATACTTTCTCGTAGTTGCGGATGCTTGCGGGAGGGTTAATCATAAGTAGGAGGTTTGTTCAAGTAAGAACAACACCTAAGCACCGGTCCACCCACATATCAAATTATCAAAGTACCGAACACGAATTAAACCAACATGATGAAAGGGATTAGATGAAATCCCCGTGTACCCTCAAGAACGCTTTGCTTATCATAAGAGACCATTTTGGCCTGTCCTTTGCCTCTAAAGGGTTGGGCTACCTTGCTGCACTTTTGTTACTGCTATCATTACATGCTCGTTACAAATTATCTTGCTATCAAACTACTCTGCTACTTAAAATTTCAGCACTTGCAGACATTACCTTACTGAAAAGTACTTGTCATTTCCTTCTGCTCCTTGTTGGGTTCGACACTCTTACTTATCGAAAAGAGCTACAATTGATCCCCTATACTTGTGGGTCATCAAGGCCATTTTCTGGCACCGTTGCCGGGGAGTGAAGCGCCTTTGGTAAGTGGAATTTGGTAAGGAAACATTTATATCGTGTGCTGAAATTTATTGTCACTTATTACTATGGAAAACAATCCTTTGAGGGGTTTGTTCGGGGTATCTTTGTTGGGGAACGCAGTAATTTCGAAAATTTTCCTACGCACATGCAAGATCATGGTGATGCACAGCAACGAGAGGGGAGAGTGTTGTCTACGTACCAACGCAGACCGACTGCGGAAGCGATCACACAACGTAGAGGAAGTAGTCGTACGTCTTCTTCCCGATCCGACCGATCCAAGCACCGTTACTCCGGCACCTCCGAGTTCTTAGCACACGTTCAGCTCGATGACGTTCCTCGGGCTCCGATCCAGCAAAGCGTCGAGGAAGAGTTCCGTCAGCACGACGGCGTGATGACGATCTTGATGTACTACCGACGCAGGGCTTCGCCTAAGCACTGTAACGGTACGATCGAGGTGGAATTTGGTGGCAGGGGGCACCGCACACGGCTAAGGAACGATCTCAAGGATCAACTTGTGTGTCCTTGCGGTGTCCCCTGCCCCCGTATATAAAGGTTGGAGGAAGGGGGCCGGCCGGCCAGGGAGAGGGAGGCGCAGGGGAGTCCTACTCCCACCGGGAGTAGGACTCCTCCCTCCAATCCTAATCCAATTAGGACTCTCGGGGGGAAAAGAGAAAGAGGGGGGGCCGGCCCCTTCTCCTAGTCCTACTAGGACTTGGGGAAAGGGGGGGCGCCGGCCAGCTTATGGGCTGCCCCTTTTCTCTTTTTCCACTAAGGCCCAATAGGCCCATTAGTCTCCCGGGGGGTTCCGGTAACCCTCCCGATATTCCGGCAAAATCCCGATTTCACCCGGAACACCTCCTATGTCCAAACATAGGCTTCCAATATATCAATCTTTACGTCTCGACCATTTCGAGACTCCTCGTCATGTGCGTGATCTCATTAGGGACTCCGAACAACCTTCGGTACATCAAAATGCATAAACTCATAATAACTGTCATCGTAACGTTAAGCGTGCGGACCCTACGGTTCGAGAAAAATGTAGACATGACCGAGACACGTCTCCGGTCAATAACCAATAGCGGGACCTGGATGCCCATATTGGCTCCTACATATTCTACGAAGATCTTTATCGGTCAGACCGCATAACAACATACGTTGTTCCCTTTGTCATCGGTATGTTACTTGCCCGAGATTCGATCGTCGGTATCCAATACCTAGTTCAATCTCGTTACCGGCAAGTCTCTTTACTCGTTCCGTAATACATCATCTCGCAACTAACATATTAGTTGCAGTGCTTGCAAGGCTTATGTGATGTGCATTACCGAGAGGGCCCAGAGATACCTCTCCGACAATCGGAGTGACAAACCCTAATCTCGAAATACGCCAACCCAACATATACCATTGAAGACACCTGTAGTACTCCTTTATAATCACCCAGTTACGTTGTGACGTTTGGTAGTACCCAAAGTGTTCCTCCGGTAAACGGGAGTTGCATAATCTCATAGTTATAGGAACATGTATAAGTCATGAAGAAAGCAATAGCAACATACTAAACGATCGGGTGCTAAGCTAATGGAATGGGTCATGTCAATCAGATCATTCAACTAATGATGTGACCTCGTTAATCAAATAACAACTCTTTGTTCATGGTTAGGAAACATAACCATCTTTGATTAACGAGCTAGTCAAGTAGAGGCATACTAGTGACATTCTGTTGGTCTATGTATTCACACATGTATTATGTTTCCGGTTAATACAATTCTAGCATGAATAATAAACATTTATCATGATATAAGGAAATAAATAATAACTTTATTATTGCCTCTAGGGCATATTTCCTTCAGTCTCCCACTTGCACTAGAGTCAATAATCTAGATTACACTGTAATGATTCTAACACCCATGGAGCCTTGGTGCTGATCATGTTTTGCTCGTGGAAGAGGCTTAGTCAACGGGTCTGCAACGTTCAGATCCGTATGTATCTTGCAAATCTCTATGTCTCCCACCTGGACTAAATCCCGGATGGAGTTGAAGCGTCTCTTGATGTGTTTGGTTCTTTTGTGAAATCTGGATTCCTTTGCCAAGGCAATTGCACCAGTATTGTCACAGAAGATTTTCATTGGACCCGATGCACTAGGTATGACACCTAGATCGGATATGAACTCCTTCATCCAGACTCCTTCGTTTGCTGCTTCCGAAGCAGCTATGTACTCCGCTTCACATGTAGATCCCGCTACGACGCTTTGTTTAGAACTGCACCAACTGACAGCTCCACCGTTTAAAGTAAACACGTATCCGGTTTGCGATTTAGAATCGTCCGGATCAGTGTCAAAGCTTGCATCAACGTAACCTCTTACGGTGAGCTCTTTGTCACCTCCATATACGAGAAACATATCCTTAGTCCTTTTCAGGTATTTCAGGATGTTCTTGACCGCTGTCCAGTGATCCATTCCTGGATTACTTTGGTACCTCCCTGCTAAACTTATAGCAAGGCACACATCAGGTCTGGTACACAGCATTGCATACATGATAGAGCCTATGGCTGAAGCATAGGGAACATCTTTCATTTTCTCTCTATCTTCTGCAGTGGTCGGGCATTGAGTCTTACTCAATTTCATACCTTGTAACACAGGCAAGAACCCTTTCTTTGCTTGATCCATTTTGAACTTCTTCAAAATCTTGTCAAGGTATGTGCTTTGTGAAAGTCCAATTAAGCGTCTTGATCTATCTCTATAGATCTTTATGCCTAATATGTAAGCAGCTTCCCCGAGGTCTTTCATCGAAAAACTTTTATTCAAGTATCCCTTTATGCTATCCAGAAATTCTATATCATTTCCAATCAGCAATATGTCATCCACATATAATATTAGAAATGCTACAGAGCTCCCACTCACTTTCTTGTAAATACAGGCTTCTCCAAAAGTCTGTATAAAGCCAAATGCTTTGATCACACTATCAAAGCGTTTATTCCAACTCCGAGATGCTTGCACCAGTCCATAAATGGATCGCTGGAGTTTGCATACTTTGTTAGCTCCCTTTGGATCGACAAAACCTTCTGGTTGTATCATATACAATTCTTCTTCCAGAAATCCATTCAGGAAAGCAGTTTTGACATCCATCTGCCATATTTCATAATCATAAAATGCGGCAATCGCTAACATAATTCTGACGGACTTAAGCATCGCTACGGGTGAGAAGGTCTCATCGTAGTCAACTCCTTGAACTTGTCGAAAACCTTTCGCGACAAGTCGAGCTTTATAGACAGTAATATTACCGTCAGCGTCAGTCTTTTTCTTGAAGATCCATTTATTCTCAATTGCTTGCCGATCATCGGGCAAGTCAACCAAAGTCCATACTTTGTTTTCATACATGGATCCCATCTCAGATTTCATGGCCTCAAGCCACTTTGCGGAATCTGGGCTCACCATCGCTTCTTCATAGTTTGTAGGTTCATCATGATCTAGCATCATGACTTCCAGAACTGGATTACCGTACCACTCTGGTGCGGATCTTACTCTGGTTGATCTACGTGGTTCAGTAGTATCTTGATCTGAAGCTTCATGATCATCATCATTAGCTTCCTCACTGATTGGTATAGGTGTCGCAGAAACAGTTTTCTGTGATGTACTATTTTCCAATAAGGGAGCAGGTACAGTTACCTCGTCAAGCTCTACTTTCCTCCCACTCACTTCTTTCGAGAGAAACTCCTTCTCTAGAAAGTTTCCAAATTTAGCAACAAAAGCCTTGCCTTCGGATCTGTGATAGAAGGTGTATCCAATAGTTTTCTTTGGATATCCTATGAAGACACATTTCTCCGATTTGGGTTCGAGCTTATCAGGTTGAAGCTTTTTCACATAAGCATCGCAGCCCCAAACTTTAAGAAACGACAACTTTGGTTTCTTGCCAAACCATAGTTCATAAGGTGTTGTCTCAACGGATTTTGATGGTGCCCTGTTTAACGTGAATGCGGCCGTCTCTAAAGCATAACCCCAAAACGATAGCGGTAAATCAGTAAGAGACATCATAGATCGCACCATATCTAGTAAAGTACGATTACGACGTTCGGACACACCATTATGTTGTGGTGTTCCGGGTGGCGTGAGTTGCGAAACTATTCCACAATTTTTTCAAATGTACACCAAACTCGTAACTCAAATATTCTCCTCCACGATCAGATCGTAGAAACTTTATTTTCTTGTTACGATGATTTTCAACCTCACTCTGAAATTCTTTGAACTTTTCAAATGTTTCAGACTTATGTTTCATTAAGTAGATATACCCATATCTGCTTAAATCATCTGTGAAGGTGAGAAAATAACGATATCCGCCACGAGCCTCAATATTCATCGGACCACATACATCGGTATGTATGATTTCCAATAAATCTGTTGCTCTCTCCATAGTACCGGAGAACGGTGTTTTAGTCATCTTGCCTATGAGGCACGGTTCGCAAGTACCAAGTGATTCATAATCAAGTGGTTCCAAAAGCCCATCAGTATGGAGTTTCTTCATGCGCTTTACACCGATATGACCTAAACGGCAGTGCCACAAATAAGTTGCACTATCATTATTAACTTTGCATCTTTTGGCTTCTACATTATGAATATGTGTATCACTATCTTCGAGATTCAACAAGAATAGACCACTCTTCAAAGGTGCATGACCATAAAAGATATTATTCATATAAATAGAACAACCATTATTCTCTGATTTAAATGAATAACCGTCTCGCATTAAACAAGATCCAGATATAATGTTCATGCTCAACGCTGGCACCAAATAACAATTATTTAGGTCTAATATTAATCCCGAAGGTAGATGTAGAGGTAGCGTGCCGACCGCGATCACATCGACTTTGGAACCGTTTCCCACGCGCCTTGTCACCTCGTCCTTTGCTAGTGTCCGCTTATTCCGTAGTCCCTGTTTCGAGTTGCAAATATTAGCAACAGAACCAGTATCAAATACCCAGGTGCTACTGCGAGCTCTAGTAAGGTACACATCAATAACATGTATATCACATATACCTTTGCTCACTTTGCCATCCTTCTTATCCGCCAAATACTTGGGGCAGTTCCGCTTCCAGTGACCAGTCTGCTTGCAGTAGAAGCACTCAGTTTCAGGCTTAGGTCCAGACTTGGGTTTCTTCTCCTAAGCAGCAACTTGCTTGCTGTTCTTCTTGAAGTTTCCCTTCTTCTTCTCTTTGCCCTTTTTCTTGAAACTAGTGGTTTTGCTAACCATCAACACTTGATGCTCCTTCTTGATTTCTACCTCCGCAGCTTTCAGCATTGCGAAGAGCTCGGGAATAGTCTTGTTCATCCCTTGCATATTATAGTTCATCACGAAGCTCTTGTAGCTTGGTGGCAGTGATTGGAGAATTCTGTCAATGACGCAATCATCTGGAAGATTAACTCCCATCTGAATCAAGTGATTATTATACCCAGACATTTTGAGTATATGCTCACTGACAGAACTGTTCTCCTCCATCTTGCAGCTATAGAACTTATTGGAGACTTCATATCTCTCAATTCGGGCATTTGCTTGAAATATTAACTTCAACTCCTGGAACATCTCATATGCTCCATGACGTTCAAAACGTCGTTGAAGTCCCAATTCTAAGCCGTAAAGCATGGCACACTGAACTATCGAGTAGTCATCAACTTTGCTCTGCCAGACGTTCATAACATCTGGCGTTGCTCCAGCAGCAGGCCTGTCACCCAGCGGTGCTTCCAGGACGTAATTCTTCTGTGCAGCAATGAGGATAATCCTCAGGTTACAGACCCAGTCCGTGTAATTGCTACCATCATCTTTCAACTTTGCTTTCTCAAGGAACGCATTAAAATTGAACGGAACAACAACACGAGCCATCTATCTACAATCAACATAAACAAGCAAGATACTATCAGGTACTAAGTTCATGATAAGTTTAAGTTCAGTTAATCAAATTACTTAGGAACTCCCACTTAGATAGACATCCCTCTAATCTTCTAAGTGATCACGTGATCCAAATCAACTAAACCATAACCGATCATCACGTGAGATGGAGTAGTTTTCAATGGTGAACATCGTTATGTTGATCATATCTACTATATGATTCACGCTCGACCTTTCGGTCTCCGTGTTCCGAGGCCATATCTGTATATGCTTGGCTCGTCAAGTATAACCTGAGTATTCTGCGTGTGCAACTGTTTTGCACCCGTTGTATTTGGACGTAGAGCTTATCACACCCGATCATCACGTGGTGTCTGGGCACGACGAACTTTGGCAACGGTGCATACTCAGGGAGAACACTTCTTGATAATTTAGTGAGAGATCATCTTATAATGCTACCGTCAATCAAAGCAAGATAAGATGCATAAAAGGATAAACATCACATGCAATCAATATAAGTGATATGATATGGCCATCATCATCTTGTGCTTGTGATCTCCATCTCCGAAGCACCGTCATGATCACCATCGTCACCAGCGCGACACCTTGATCTCCATCGTAGCATCGTTGTCGTCTCGCCAATCTTATGCTTCCACGACTATCACTACCGTTTAGTAATAAAGTAAAGCATTACATCGCGATTGCATTGCATACAATAAAGCGACAACCATATGGCTCCTGCCAGTTGCCGATAACTCGGTTACAAAACATGATCATCTCATACAATAAAATCAGCATCATGTCTTGACCATATCACATCACAACATACCCTGCAAAAACAAGTTAGACGTCCTCTACTTTGTTGTTGCAAGTTTTACGTGGCTGCTACGGGCTTAAGTAAGAACTCATCTCACCTACGCATCAAAACCACAACGATAGTTCGTCAAATAGACTCCGTTTTAACCTTCTCAAGGACCGGGCGTAGTCACACTTGGTTCAACTAAAGTTGGAGAGACAGTCTTCCGCAAGCCATCTATGTGCAAAGCACGTCGAGGGAACCGGTCTCGCGTAAGAGTACGCGTAAGGTTGGTCCGGATCGTCTCACCCAACAATACCGCCGAACCAAAGTATGACATGCTGGTAGGCAGTATGACTTGTATCGCCCACAACTCACTTGTGTTCTACTCGTGCAAATAACATCAAACCATAAAACCTAGGCTCGGATGCCACTGTTGGGGAACGCAGTAATTTCGAAAATTTTCCTACGCACACGCAAGATCATGGTGATGCACAGCAACGAGAGGGGAGAGTGTTGTCTACGTACCAACGCAGACCGACTGTGGAAGCGATCACACAACATAGAGGAAGTAGTCGTACGTCTTCTTCCCGATCCGACCGATCCAAGCACCGTTACTCCGGCACCTCCGAGTTCTTAGCACACGTTCAGCTCGATGACGTTCCTCGGGCTCCGATCCAGCAAAGCGTCGAGGAAGAGTTCCGTCAGCACGACGGCGTGATGACGATCTTGATGTACTACCGACGCAGGGCTTCGCCTAAGCACTGTAACGGTACGATCGAGGTGGAATTTGGTGGCAGGGGGCACCGCACACGGCTAAGGAACGATCTCAAGGATCAACTTGTGTGTCCTTGGGGTGTCCCCTGCCCCCGTATATAAAGGTTGGAGGAAGGGGGCCGGCCGGCCAGGGAGAGGGAGGCGCAGGGGAGTCCTACTCCCACCGGGAGTAGGACTCCTCCCTCCAATCCTAATCCAATTAGGACTCTCGGGGGGAAAAGAGAAAGAGGGGGGGCCGGCCCCTTCTCCTAGTCCTACTAGGACTTGGGGAAAGGGGGGGCGCCGGCCAGCTTATGGGCTGCCCCTTTTCTCTTTTTCCACTAAGGCCCAATAGGCCCATTAGTCTCCCGGGGGGTTCCGGTAACCCTCCCGGTATTCCGGTAAAATCCCGATTTCACCCGGAACACCTCCTATGTCCAAACATAGGCTTCCAATATATCAATCTTTACGTCTCGACCATTTCGAGACTCCTCGTCATGTCCGTGATCTCATTCGGGACTCCGAACAACCTTCGGTACATCAAAATGCATAAACTCATAATAACTGTCATCGTAACGTTAAGCGTGCGGACCCTACGGTTCGAGAAAAATGTAGACATGACCGAGACACGTCTCCGGTCAATAACCAATAGCGAGACCTGGATGCCCATATTGGCTCCTACATATTCTACGAAGATCTTTATCGGTTAGACCGCATAACAACATATGTTGTTCCCTTTGTCATCGGTATGTTACTTGCCCGAGATTCGATCGTCGGTATCCAATACCTAGTTCAATCTCGTTACCGGCAAGTCTCTTTACTCGTTCCGTAATACATCATCTCGCAACTAACATATTAGTTGCAGTGCTTGCAAGGCTTATGTGATGTGCATTACCGAGAGGGCCCAGAGATACCTCTCCGACAATCGGAGTGACAAACCCTAATCTCGAAATACGCCAACCCAACATATACCATTGGAGACACCTGTAGTACTCCTTTATAATCACCCAGTTATGTTGTGACGTTTGGTAGTACCCAAAGTGTTCCTCTGGTAAATGGGAGTTGCATAATCTCATAGTTATAGGAACATGTATAAGTCATGAAGAAAGCAATAGCAACATACTAAACGATCGGGTGCTAAGCTAATGGAATGGGTCATGTCAATCAGATCATTCAACTAATGATGTGACCTCGTTAATCAAATAACAACTCTTTGTTCATGGTTAGGAAACATAACGATCTTTGATTAACGAGCTAGTCAAGTAGAGGCATACTAGTGACATTCTGTTGGTCTATGTATTCACACATGTATTATGTTTCCGGTTAATACAATTCTAGCATGAATAATAAACATTTATCATGATATAAGGAAATAAATAATAACTTTATTATTGCCTCTAGGGCATATTTCCTTCAATCTTCACCTCGACCAGAACCACAATTAGCTACCCTCAACCTAATGCACCTAATGAAAATATTGAATATGAAATTCCTTCGGGTATGATAGAACAACTGCTAGCTAATCCTTATGTACGAGATGGAACGGAACATCGTGATATGCACTTGATATATATGTAGAACATATTTGTGGATTTTTTTAAGCTTGTAGGTTTACCTGGAGATGAAGTTATGAGAAAGTTTTTCTTTTATCTTTGAAGGGAAAAGCATTGGCATGGTATAGGCTATGTGACAATATTGGATCTTGAAATTGGAATCGTTTGAAATCGGAGTTCCACCAAAATTTTTATCATAAGCATCTAGTTCATCGTGATCAGAATTATATATATAATTTTTGGCCTCGTGAAGGAGAAAGTATCGCTCTAGCTTTGGGGGGGGGGCTTAAGTCAATGTTATATTCATGCCCCAATCATGAGCTCTCAAGAGAAATTATTATCTAGAACTTTTATGCTCGGCTTTCTCATAATGATCAAACCATGCTAGATACTTCTTGTGTTGGTTCTTTTATGAAGAAGACTATTGAATTCCGGTGGGATCTTTTGGAAAGAATTAAACGTAACTCTGAAGATTGGGAACTCGAGAAGTTAAAGAGTCAGGTATTAAACTTAAGTATGATTCTGTTAAATCTTTTATGGATAGCGTTTCTTTTCAAAAGTTTAGCACTAAATATGGACTTGGCTCTGAGATAGTAGCCTCCTTTTGTGAATCATTTGTTACTCATGTTTAACTCCCTAAAGATAAGTGGTTTCAATATCACCCACCTATTAAATAAGAAATCAAAGAACTGGTACCAGTTAAAGAAGAGACTATACTTTATAATGTTGATACAGTTGTTCCTACTACTTATATTGAGAAACCACCTTTCCCTGTTAGGATAAAGGAACATGCTAAAGTTTCAACTGTGGTTAACAAAAGCTATATTAGAACACCTAGACCTGATGAACAAATTAAAGTAGAACCTAGTATTGCTATGGTTAAAGATCTCTTCGAAGAAGATATGGATGGGCATGTTATTTACTTTTGTGAAGAAGCTGCTAGACTTGACAAACCTGATAAAAAAGATAAACATAGACATGTTGTTGGCATGTCCGTCATCTCAGTTAAAATAGGAGATCATTGTTATCGTAGTTTATGTGACATAGGTGCTAGTGTGAGTGCTATTACTTATACCTTATATCAAGAAATTATGAATGACATAGCACCCGCAGAGATAGAAGAAATAGATGTTACTATTAAACTTGCTAATAGAGACACTATATCACCAATTGGGATTGTTAGAGATGTTGAAGTCTTGTGTGAGAAAATAAAATACCCTACTGATTTTCTTGTTCTTGGTTCCCCACAAGATGACTTTTGTCCCATTATCTTTGGTAGACCTTTCTTGAACACCGTTAATGCTAGAATATATTGTGAGAGACAAACTGTCGGTGTTAGTTTTGGTAATGAGTCTCATGAGTTTAATTTTTCCAAGTTTAGTAGAAATCTTCATGAAAAAGAATTGCCTAGTGAGGACGAATTAATTGGTCTTTCTTCTATTGTTGTACCACCTACTAATCCTTTAGAACAATATACTTTCTAGACCATGAAAATGATTTACATATGCATGAAAGAAATGAAATAGATAGAATAGATAAATTTTTCTTTGAACAATGTCCTCTACTTAAACACAATTTTCCTATTGAAACTCTAGGAGGTCCTCCTCCACCTAAAGGTGATCCTGTGTTTGAATTAAGAAAATTGTCAGACACTTTGAAATATGCTTATCTTGATGAAAAGAAGATATATCCTGTTATTATTAGTGCTAACCTTTCAGAACATGAAGAAGAAAGATTATTGAAAGTTCTAAGGAAGCACCGAGCTGCTATTTGATATACTCTTGATGATTTAAAGGGCATTAGTCCCACTCTATGTCAACACAAAATTAATATGGAACTTGATGCTAAACCCGTTGTTGATCATCAATGTCGGTTAAATCCAAAGATGAAAGAAGTGGTAAGAACGAAAATATTAAAACTTCTAGAAGTAGGTATAATCTATCCCATAGCTGTTAGTAGATGGGTAAGTCATGTTCATTGTGTTCCAAAGAAAGGAGGTATAACTGTTGTTCCTAATGATAAGAATGAACTTATTCCACAAAGAATTGTTACAGGTTATAGAATGGTAATAGATTTTAGAAAATTAAACAAAGCAACTAGAAAAGATCATTACGCTCGGCCTTTTATTGATCAAATGCTTGAAAGATTATCTAAGCACACACACTTTTGCTTCCTTGATGGATATGCTGGCTTTTCACAAATACCTGTTTGTCAACCTGGTCAAGAAAAGACCATTTTTACTTGTCCTTTTGGAACCTATGCTTATAGGCGTATGCCTTTTGGTTTATGTAATGCACCTGCTACCTTTCAAAGATGTATGACTGCTATATTCTCTGACTTTTGTGAAAAGATTGTTGAGGTTTTCATGGATGACTTTTCTGTTTATGGGAAGTCTTTTGATGATTGTTTAAGCAATCTTGATCGAGTTTTGCAGAGATGTGAACAAACAAATCTTGTCTTAAATTGGGAGAAGTGCCACTTTATGGTTAATGAAGGCATTGTCTTGGGTCATAAAATTTCTGAAAGAGGTATTGAAGTGGACAAAGCTAAGGTTGGTGCAACTAAGAAAATGCCATGTCCTAAAGATATAAAAGGTATTCATAGATTCTTAGGTCATGCTGGTTTCTATAGGAGATTTATCAAAGACTTTTAAAAAATTTCTAGGCCTCTTAATAGTCTCTTGCAAAAGGATATTCCTTTTGTTTTTGATGATGATTGTTTTGAAGCCTTTGAAACACTTAAGAAAGCTTTAATTTCTACACCTATTGTTCAACCACCTGATTGGAACTTGCGTTTTGAACTTATGTTTGATGCTAGTGATTATGATGTTGGTGTTGTTCAAAGAGTTGATAAAAAAACATAAAGTAATTCATTATGCTAGTAAAACACTAGACAGTGCTCAAAGAAATGCTTCCACTGAAAAAGAATTCTTAGCGGTGGTGTTTGCCTGTGATAAATTTAGACCTTATATTGATGATTCCAAAGTAATTGTTCACACAGACCATGCTGCTATTAAATATCTTATGGAAAAGAAAGATGCTAAACCCAGACTTATTCGATGGGTTCTCTTGTTACAAGAATTTGATTTGCGTATCATTGATAGAAAAGGAGTTGAGAACCCAGTAGCTGATAATTTATCCAGGCTTGAAAACGTGCTTGATGACCCACTACCTATTGATGATAGTTTTCCTGATGAGCAGTTAGTTGGAATAAATGTTTCTCATAGTACTCCTTGGTATGCTGACTATGCTAATTACATTGTTGATAAATATTTACCACCTATCTTTACATACCAATAAAATAAAAAATTCTTCTATGATTTAAGACATTACTTTTGGGATGACCCACATCTTTATAAAGAAGGAGTAGATGGTATTATTAGACGTTGTGTACCTGAGAATGAACAGGGACAAATCCTACGGAAATGTCACTCTGAAGCTTATGGAGGGCATCATGCTAGAGATAGAACCGCTCATAAGGTATTGCAGTCTGGATTTTATTGGCCTACTCTCTTCAAGGATGCCCATAAGTTCGTCTTATCTTGTGATGAATGTCAAAGAATAGGTAATATCGGTAAGCGTAAAGAAATGCCTATGAATTATTCACTTGCTGTTGAACCATTTGATGTTTGGGGATTTGATTACATGGGACCTTTTCCTTCATCTAATGGGTATGCACATATTTTTGTTGTTGTTGATTATGTTACTAAATGGGTAGAAGCTATTCCAACCAGTAGTACTGATCAAAACACCTCTATGAAAATGCTTAAGGAAGTTATTTTCCCAAGGTTTGGAGTTCCTAGATATTTAATGACTGATGGTGGTTCACACTTTCTTCATGGTGCTTCCCGTAAAATGCTTGCCAAGTACGATGTTAATCATAGAATTGCATCACCATATCACCCTCAGTCTAGTGGTCAAGTTGAACTTAGCAATAGAGAAATAAAATTAATTTTGCAAAAGACTGTCAATAGGTCCAGGAATAATTGGTCTAAGAAATTAGATGATGCATTTTTGGCTTATAGTACAGCATATAAGAATCCTATGGGTATGTCTCCTTATAAAATGGTTTATGGAAAAGCTTGTCGTTTGCCTCTTGAGTTAGAACATAAAGCATTTTGGGCAGTCAAAGAACTCAATTATGACTTCAAACTTGCCGGTGAAAAGATGTTATTTGATATTAGCTCTCTAGATGAATGGAGAACCCAAGCTTATGAAAATGCAAAATTATTCAAAGAAAAGGTTAAAAGTTGGCATGACAAAAGAATCCAAAAGCGTGAGTTTAAAGTCAGAGAGTATGTTCTTTTGTACAACTCTCGTTTCAGATTCTTTGTAGGAAAACTCCTCTCAAAATGGGAAGGCCCATATGTCATCGAGGAGGTTTATCGGTCTGGAGCCATCAAAATAAATAATTCTGAAGGTACTAACCCGAAGGTTGTCAATGGGCAACGAATAAAACATTATATGTCAGGTACGCCTATTAATGTTGAAAGTAATATTATCCAAACTTTGACACCCAAAGAACACATAAAAGAGTCCTTCCGAAACACGCTAGAATCATGAAAATAAGGAGGTACGTGATACGGTAAGTGAGCGGACTCCAAAAAATCCGCAAAAATATTGTTATCAATTTTGGAATATTTAAGAATTTTGGAAATAAAGAAACTTCCTGGAAGCGTCCCCTGGTGGGCACAAGACACCAGGGCGCGCCAGGCTTTCCTGGCGCACCCAGGTGGGTTGTGCCCACCTGGGACACCTTCCGGACTCCGTTTTTGTACAGTTTGCTTGTCACCGAAGATAAAAAAAATCTATATATACTTCCCGAACCTGTTGATCATCGTATCCTAGAGAAATCCTATGTTCTCTTTTTCCTTGCTATTTTCTGTCAGATCCCATCTATCATGGCCTCTTCAAGCTCCTCCAAGGACAAGTTCTTCAAGAACGTCATCAACCCATATCTGCGGGAAGTGGTGCAACATCCTCGGGTCAGCCACATGCATGAGGGGGTGCTTCACCTCCGCGATGTGCCATGTCCCAAGGGGACGGGAACAGTGGAGGCCAGGCTTGAAGCTGTGGAGCAAGACGTCTTCTGCTGCAATGGGATGGTGGAGCATGGGCTCAATGCCAATCACCTCATGATCACGGACCTTTCCCGTGATCTCAAGGTGTATGGCAAGCCCATGAAGGACATCATCTTCACCCTCAACGAGCAAATCAACTTTCTCCAAAGCCAGATCTATGATCTTCAAAACATGTCTTTGAATATGAGGCGAGGTTTGAAGGTATGAGTTTGGCTGCTAGTTGCAGGACTCGTGAGACTCGCTCCTCCTCTTATGATGGTGGACCACTGCCATGGAAATCCGAGGACAATATCTCTTCTTCACCAACATCATCTTCTTCACCACCAAAGGAGAACTGAGTATCGGGTATGGGCACTCCCCTTGGCTTCCGCCAAGCTTGGGGGAGGTGCCCCGGTATCGTATCATCCCACTACCTTTTTGCTTTTACTTATTTTAGTTCGATCTTTTTCTTTAGATGAATAAAAGTTTAGTTCGATCCTTTCTTCTTTGAGAGTTTGCTTAGTGATCTATCCTTGTAATCATGTGCAAGTTATATAATAAAGTTTAGTGTGAGTTTTTGCTTTCTTTACTCTCATGTTGCAAATAAAGAAAAGAAATAAGAAAGGAAATAAATAAAAGAAAGGAAATAAATCAATAAGATCATATACTAATCCTATGGTAGGTGATGGCACCACATAAGGAAAAGTATAAGTAGGAAATTTTATTAGAGATTGACAAACATAGCATTAGTCAATGATGCAACTCATGAAAGAATTAATAAGGGAAGAGAAGATTCACATATAAATATACTATCCTAGAAATCTTTTGTGATTGTGAGCCCTCATCAAAATATTATATGCCAAAATTGTTGACGTTGGACAAGGAAGACAACGTAATGATTTATGCTTGTTCATATTCACACATAAGTCATATTGTCATGGATCCTTTAACATGTGGTTCTTGCCCCCTATCTTTGCTAGCCAAAAATTTCGCACTAAGTAGAGATACCACTTGTGCATCCAAAAACCCTTAAACCCAAATCTCATTTTCAAGAGTCCACCATACCTACCTAGGGGTTAAGAAAGATCCCTCAAGTAAGTTGTCATCGGTGCAAAAAGGCAATAAAAATTGCTTCTAAAAGTGTGAGATCATTTAGTGTAAGAGAAAATTGAGCATTGCATGAACTTGTGATGGTGAAGAATAAAAGCGACAGACTGCATAATAAAGGTCGCTATCACAAGGGGCAATGTAACGTGACGTTCTTTTGCACTAAGGGATTGAGCATACAAACAAATAAGCGCATGGTAACCTCTCCTTCACTCTGCGAAGGGCCTATCTTTTACGTTTATGTATTTACTTTTATGCAAGAGTCAAAAAAATTCTCTCTATTCCTTTTATTTTTCTCCTTTGGCAAGCATCATGTGGTGAGGAAAGATCTAGGCACATATGTCCAGTTGAATATGGGTGGCATGAGTTATTATTGTTGACATCACCCTTGAGGTGAGTACGTTGGGAGGCGAAACCATAAGCCCCAATATTTCTATGTGTCCGGTTGAAACATTTTGCTCAAGTGTACGCGGTGAGTGTTAGAAATCATAGAAGACTATATGATGGTTGAGTATGTGGACTTGTCTAAAGGCTCTGACACGTGACCCTTCTTGAAAAGATGATGAATTGTAGTTGCAAAGTTGACTGACAACATAGTTTGTTGGTTTCTAATAGAGTTTTTGCTTTAAACTTTGCTTGTGTGATGAACTATTACTTATTCATGAGAATTATATGATAAAAGTCCTATGTTTAATTTTTTTGCTGTTATAATAATCAACATGATGCTTCTATGTCCGTATTTTGTTTTTATCGACACCTCTCTCTCAAAGCATGTGGACATGTTTTTTCGATTTCGGTTTTCGCTTGAGGACAAGCGAGGTCTAAGCTTGGGGGAGTTGATACATCCATTTTGCATCATGTTTTCTTATTGTTATTTATGATGTTTTTGTCCACAATAATGCCTTTTGGAGTAATTCTAATGCCTTTTCTCTCACAATATGCAGGGTATACACATAGAGGGAGAATTCCGGCAGCTGGAAATCCGGACCTGGAAATGCTATGTCAGGCACCTATTCTGCACAACAGCAAACAAGCTGAAACTTCACGGAGATTTTTATGGAATATTTAAGAATTATTGGAGCAAATAACTACCAAAGGGGGCCCAACCGGTGAGCACAACCCACCTGGGCGCGCCAGGGAGCCCAGGCGCACCCTGGTGGGTTGTGCCCTCCTCGGCCCACCTCTGGTGCCCATATTTCGTTATATAAGTCATTTTGACATAGAAAAAATAGGAGGACTTTCGGGACGAAGCGCCGCTGCCTCGAGGCGGAACTTGGGCAGGAGCACTTTTGCTCTCCAGCGGAGCGATTCCACCGGGGGAACTTCCCTCCCGGAGTGGGAAATCATCGTCATCATCATCACCAACAACTCTCCCATCTTGGGGAGGGCAATCTCCATCAACGTCCTCAACAACACCATCTCCTCTCAAACCCTAGTTCATCTCTTGTGTTCAATCTTGTTACCGGAACTATAGAATGGTACTTGTGGGTGACTAGTAGTGTTGATTACATCTTGTAGTTGATTACTATATGGTTTATTTGGTGGAAGATTATATGTTCAGATCCAATATGCTATTTAATACCCCTCTGATCATGAGCATGTTTATCATTTGTTTGTAGTTACCTTTGTTCTTGAGGTCACGGGAGAAATCATGTTGCAAGTAATCATGTGAATTTGATATGTGTTTGATATTTTGATAGTATGTATGTTGTGATTCCTTTAGTGGTGTCATGTGAACGTCGACTACATGACACTTCACCATGTTTGGGCCTAAGGGAATGCATTGTGGAGTAGCAGTTAGATGATGGGTTGCGAGAGTGATAGAAGCTTAAACCCCAGTTTATGCGCTATTCCGTGATACGTCTCCAACGTATCTATAATTTTTGATTGCTCCATGCTATATTATCTACTGTTTTGGACATTATTGGGCTTTATTATGCACTTTTATATTATTTTTGGGACTAACCTATTAACCGGAGGCCCAGCCCAGAATTGCTGTTTTTTTTGCCTATTTTAGGGTTTCGGAGAAAAGGAATATCAAACGGAGTCCAAACGGAATGAAACCTTCGGGAATGTGATTTTCTCACCGAATACAACTCAGGAGACTTGGACCCTACGTCAAGACACGTAACAGGAGGCCACGAGGTAGGGGCGCGCCTACCCCCCCAGGCGCGCCCTCTACCCTCGTGGGCCCCCTATTGCTCTACCGGCGTACTTCTTCCTCCTATATATACCCACGTACCCCCAAACAATCAGATACAGAGCCAAAACCCTAATTCCACCGCCGTAACTTTCTGTATCCACGAGATCCCATCTTGGGGCCTATTCCGGAGCTCCACTGGAGGGGGCATCGATCACGGAGGGCTTCTACATCAACACCATAGCCCCTCCGATGAAGTGTGAGTAGTTTACCTCAGACCTACGGGTCCATAGTTAGTAGCTAGATGGCTTCTTCTCTCTTTTTGGATATCAATACATTGTTCTCCCCCTCTCTTGTGGAGATCTATTCAATGTAATCTTCTTTTTGCGGTGTGTTTGTTGAGACCGATGAATTGTGGGTTTATGATCAAGTCTATCTATGAATAATATTTGAATCTTCTTTGAATTATTTTATGTATGATTGGTTATCTTTGCAAGTCTCTTCGAATTATCAGTTTGGTTTAGCCTACTAGATTGATCTTTCTTGCAATGGGAGAAGTGCTTAGCTTTGGGTTCAATCTTGCGGTGTCCTTTCCTGGTGACAGTAAGGGCAGCAAGGCACGTATTGTAATGTTGCCATCGAGGATAACAAGATGGGGTTTTCTTCATATTGCATGAGTCTATCCCTCTACATCATGTCATCTTGCTTAGGCGTTACTCTGTTTTTACTTAATACTCTAGATGCATGTTGGATAGCGGTCGATGAGTGGAGTAATAGTAGTAGATGCAGGCAGGAGTCGGTCTACTTGTCTCGGACGTGATGCCTATATACATGATCATACCTAGATATTCTCATAACTATGCTCAATTCTGTCAATTGCTCAACAGTAATTTGTTCACCCACCGTAGAATACTTATGCCGTCGAGATAAGCCACTAGTGAAACCTATGGCTCCCGGGTCTATCTTTATCATATTAATCTCATATTACTTAGTTATTTCCTTTTCTATTTACTTTGCCTTTATTTTACTTTGCATCTTTATCATAAAAATACCAAAAATATTATCTTATCATATCTATCAGATCTCACTCTCGTAAGTGGCCCTATAGGGATTGACAACCCCTATTTGTGTTGGTTGCGAGGATTTATTTGTTTTGTGCAGGTGCGAGGGACTCGCGCGTAGCCTCCTACTGGATTGATACCTTGGTTCTCAAAAACTGAGGGAAATACTTACGCTACTTTGCTGCATCATCCCTTCCTCTTTGGGGAAAACCAACGCAGTGCTAAAAGAGGTAGCAAGAAGGATTTCTGGCGCCGTTGCTGGGGAGTTCTACGCAAAAGTCAACATACCAAGTACCCATCACATACCCTTATCTCCCGCATTACATTATTTGCCATTTGCCTCTCGTTTTCCTCTCCCCCACTTCACCCTTGCCGTTTTATTTGCCCTCTCTCTCTATCCTCCCTCTATTTGCCTGCTTGCTTTTTGTTTGCTTGTGTGTTAGTTTGCTTGCTTGTTACGATGGCTCAAGATAATACTAAATTGTGTGACTTCACCAATACCAACAACAATGATTTTATTAGCACACCGATTGCTCCTCTTATCGATGCTGAATCTTGTGAAATTAATGCTGCTTTGCTGAATCTTGTTATGAAAGATCTGTTCTCCGGCCTTCCTAGTGAAGATGCCGCTACCCATCTAAATAGCTTCATTGATTTGTGTGACATGCAAAAGAATAAATATGTGGATAATGATATTGTTAAATTGAAGCTATTTCCTTTTTCGCATAGTGATCGTGCTAAAGCTTGGTTTTCGTCTTTGCCTAAAAATAGTATTGATTCATGGAACAAATGCAAAGATGCTTTTATCTCTAAGTATTTTCCTCCTGCTAAGATCATCTCTCTTAGAAACGATATTATGAACTTTAAGCAACTTGATCATGAACATGTTGCACAAGCTTGGGAGAGAATGAAACTAATGATACGTAATTGCCCTACTCATGGTTTAAATTTATGGATGATTATACAAAAAAAATTATGCCAGATTGAATTTTGCTTCTAGAAATCTTTTAGATTCGGCCGCGGGAGGCACTTTTATGGAAATCACTTTAGGAGAAGCTACTAAATTCCTAGATAATATTATGGTTAATTATTCTCAATGGCACACTGAAAGATCTACTAATAAAAAGGTGCATGCGATAGAAGAAATTAATGTTTTGAGTGGAAAGATGGATGAAATTATGAAATTATTTGCTAATAAGAGTGTTTCTTCTGATCCCAATGATATGCCCTTGTCCACTTTGATTGAGAATAATAATGAATCTATGGATGTGAATTTTGTTGGTAGGAACAATTTTGGTAATAACGTGTATATAGGAAATTTCAATCCTAGGCCTTATCCTAGTAATCCCTCTAATAATTATGGATATTCCTAAAACAACTCTTATGGAAATTATAATAAGATGCCCTCTAATTTTGAATCTAATATTAAAGAATGTATTACTTCGCAAAAGAATTTTAATGCTATGATTGAAGAAAAATTGCTTAAGATTGATGATTTGGCTAGGAACATTGATAGAATTGCTCTTGATGTTGATTCTTTGAAACTTAGATCTATTCCACCTAAGCATGATATCAATGAGTCTCTCAAAGCTATGAGAATTTCCATTGATGAGTGCAAAGAAAGAACCGCTAGGATGCGTGCTAAGAAAGATGCCTTTATAAGAGCGTGTACTTCTAGTTCCTATGAAAATAAAGATGAAGATCTAAAAGTTATTGATGTGTCCCCTATTAAATCTTTGTTTTGCAATATGAATCTTTATGATGATGGGACTGAATATGATCCACCTTTACCTAGAAGGCGTTCCAAGAATTCGGAATTTGTTGATCTTGATGCTAAATTTGATAAAAGTGGGATTGAAGAAATTAAAACCCTAGATGTTGCTAAACCAACTATTATGGATTTCAAGGAATTTAACTATGAAAATTGCTCTTTGATTGATTGTATTTCCTTGTTGCAATCCGTACTAAATTCTCCTCATGCTTATAGTCAAAATAAAGCGTTTCCTAAACATATCGTTGATGCCTTGATGCAATCTTATGAAGAAAAACTTGAACCGGAAGTTTCTGTCCCTAGAAAACTTTATGATGAGTGGGAACCAACTATTAAAATTAAAATTAAAGATCATGAATTCTATGCTTTATGTGATTTGGGTGCTAGTGTTTCCATGATTCCAAAAACTTTGTGTGATTTGTTAGGTTTCCGTGATTTTGATGATTGCTCTCTAAACTTGCACCTTGCGGATTCCACTATTAAGAAACCTATGGGAAGAATTAATGATGTTCTTATTGTTGCAAATAGGAATTATGAGCCCGTACATTTTATTGTTCTTGATATAGATTGCAATCCTTCATGTCCTATTATTCTTGGTAGACCTTTCCTTAGAACGATTGGTGCAATTATTGATATGAAGGAAGGAAATATTAGATTCCAATTTCCATTAAGGAAAGGCATGGAACACTTTCCTAGAAAGAAAATTAAATTACCTTATTAATCTATTATGAGATCCACTTATGGATTGCCTACCAAAGATGGCAATACCTAGATCTATTCTTGCTTGTTATGCCTAGCTAGGGGCGTTAAACGATAGCGCTTGTTGGGAGGCAACCCAATTTTAGTTTTATTCCTTGCTTTTTGCTCCTGTTTAGTAATAAAATTATCTAGCCTCTGTTTTGGTTGTGTTTTTGTGTTTAATTAGTGTTTGTGCCAAGTAGAACCATTGGGAAGACTTCGGGAAAGTCTTGTTGAACTTGCTGTAAAAAACAGAAACTTTAGCGCTCTCGAGAACTGCTGCCATTTTTATTTGGAAAATACTATTTAGTTAATTGTTTTTGGAGATAATTAATATATAAATTCCTCACGTCCAGAAATTTATTTTAGAATTTTTGGGGTTCCAGATATTGCGCTAGCTACAGATTACTACAGACTGTTCTGTTTTTAACAGATTCTGTTTTTCGTGTGTTGTTTGCATATTTTGATGAATCTATGGCTAGTAAAGTAGTTTATAAACCATAGATAAGTTGGAATACAGTAGGTATAACACCCATATAAATAAATAATGAGTTTATTACAGTACCTTGAAGTGGTCTTTTGTTTTCTTTCGCTAACGGAGCTCACGAGATTTTCTACTTTAAGTTTTGTGTTGTGAAGTTTTCAAGTTTTGGGTAAAGATTTGATGGATTATGGAACAAGGAGTGGCAAGAGCCTAAGCTTTGGGATGCCCATGGCACCCCCAAGATAATCTAAGGACACCTAAAAGCCAAAGCTTGGGGATGCCCCAGAAGGCATCCCCTCTTTCGTCTACTTCTATCGGTAACTTTACTTGGAGCTATATTTTTATTTACCACATAATATGTGTTTTGCTTGGACCATCTTGTATGATTTGAGTCTTTGCTTTTTAGTTTACCACAATCATCCTTGCTGCACACACCTTTTGAGAGAGCCATACATGATTTGGAATTTGTTAGAATACTCTATGTGCTTCGCTTATATCTTTTGAGTTATATAATTTTGCTTTAGTGCTTCACTTATATCTTTTAGAGCACGGTGGTGGATTTGTTTTATAGAAACTATTGATCTCTCATGCTTCACTTAGATTATTTTGAGAGTCTTAATAGCATGGTAATTTGCTTAAAATCCTAATATGCTTGGTATGCAAGATTAATAATAAAACTCTCTTATGAGTGTGTTGAATACTATGATAAGTTTGATACTTGATAATTATTTTGAGATATGGAGATGGTGATATTAAAGTCATGCTAGTTGAGTAGTTGTGAATTTGATAAATACTTGTGTTGAAGCTTGTGATTCTCATAGCATGCACGTATGGTGAACCGTTATGTGATGAAGTCGGAGCATGATTTGTTTTTTGATTGCCTTCCTTATGAGTGGCGGTCGGGGACGAGCGATGGTCTTTTCCTACCAATCTATCCCCCTAGGAGCATGCGCGTAATACTTTGCTTTGATAACTTGTAGATTTTTGCAATAAGTATATGAGTTCTTTATGACTAATGTTGAGTCCGTGGATTATACGCACTCTCACCCTTCCACCTTTGCTATCCTCTCTAATACCGTGCACCTTTCGCCGGTATCATACACCCACCATATACCTTCTTCAAAACAGCCACCATACCTACCCATTATGGCATTTCCATAGCCATTCCGAGATATATTGCCATGCAACTTTCCACCGTTCCGTTTATTATGACACACTCCATCATTGTCATATTGCTTAGCATGATCATGTAGTTGACATAGTATTTTTGGCAAAGCCACCGTTCATAATTCTTTCATACATGTCACTCATGAGTCATTACATATCCCGGTACACCGCCGGAGGCATTCATATAGAGTCATATTTTATTCTAAGTATCGAGTTGTAATTGTTGAGTTGTAAGAAAAATAAAAGTGTGATGATCATCATTATTAGAGCTTTGTCCCAGTGAGGAAAGGATGATGGAGACTATGATTCCCCCACAAGTCGGGATGAGACTCTAGACGAAAAAAAGAGAAAGAAAAGAGGCCATAAAAAAAGAGAAAAGGCCCAAATAAAAAATGAGAGAAAAAGAGAGAAGGGACAATGTTACTGTCCTTTTACCACACTTGTGCTTCAAAGTAGCACCATGATCTTCATAGTAGAGAGTCTCTCATGTTATCACTTTCATATACTAGTGGGAATTTTACATTATAGAACTTGGCTTGTATATTCCAATGATTGGCTTCCTCAAAATGCCCTAGGTCTTCATGAGCAAGCAAGTTGGATGCACACCCACTTAGTTTCTTTTTGAGCTTTCATATAATTATAGCTCTAGTGCATCCGTTGCATGGCAATCCCTACTCACTCACATTGATATCTATTGATGGGCATCTCCATAGCCCGTTGATACGCCTAGTTGATGTGAGACTATCTTCTCCTTTTTGTCTTCTCCACAACCACCACTCTATTCCACCTATAGTGCTATATCCATGGCTCACGCTCATGTATTGCGTGAAGATTGAAAAAGTTTTGAGAATGTCAAAAGTATGAAACAATTGCTTGGCTTGTCATCGGGGTTGTGCATGATTTAAATATTTTGTGTGGTGAAGATAGAGCATAGCCAGACTATATGATTTTGTAGGGATAACTTTCTTTAGCCATGTTATTTTGAGAAGACATAATTGCTTTGTTAGTATCCTTTAAGTATTATTATTTTTATGTCAATATGAACTTTTGTCTTGAATCTTTTGGATCTGAATATTCATACCACAATTAAGAAGAATTACATTAAAATTATGCCAAGTAGCACTCCGCATCAAAAATTCTGTTTTTACCATTTACCTACTCGAGGACGAGGAGGAATTAAGCTTGGGGATGCTTGATACGTCTCCAACGTATCTATAATTTTTGATTGCTCCATGCTATATTATCTACTGTTTTGGACATTATTGGGCTTTATTATCCACTTTTATATTATTTTTGGGACTAACCTATTAACCGGAGGCCCAGCCCAGAATTGCTCTATTTTTGCCTGTTTTAGGGTTTCGAAGAAAAGGAATATCAAACGGAGTCCAAATGGGATGAAACCTTCGGGAACGTGATTTTATCATCGAATACAACTCAGGAGACTTGGACCCTACGTCAAGAAACGTAACAGGAGGCCATCAGGTAGGGGGGCGCGCCTGCCCCCCCCCCCCCCCCGGCCCCAGGCGCGCCCTCCACCCTCATGGCCCCCCTATTGCTCCACCGACGTACTTCTTCCTCCTATATATACCCACGTACCCCCAAACGATCAGATACGGAGCCAAAACCCTAATTCCACCGCCGTAACTTTCTGTATCCACGAGATCCCATCTTGGGGCCTGTTCAAGAGCTCCGCTGGAGGGGGCATCGATCACGGAGGGCTTCTACATCAACACCATAGCCCTCCGATGAAGTGTGAGTAGTTTACCTCGGACCTACGGGTCCATAGTTAGTAGCTAGATGGCTTCTTATCTCTTTTTGGATCTCCATACAATGTTCTCCCCCTCTCTTGTGGAGGTCTATTCGATGTAATCTTCTTTTTGCGGTGTGTTTGTTGAGACCGATGAATTGTGGGTTTATGATCAAGTCTATCTACGAATAATATTTGAATCTTCTCTGAATTCTTTTATGTATGATTGGTTATCTTTGCAAGTATCTTCGAATTATTAGTTTGGTTTGGCCTACTAGATTGATCTTTCTTGCAATGGGAGAAGTGCTTAGCTTTGGGTTCAATCTTGCGGTGTCCTTTCCTGGTGACAGTAAGGGCAGCAAGGCACGTATTGTATTGTTGCCACCGAGGATAACAAGATGGGATTTTCTTCATATTGCATGAGTCTATCCCTCTACATCATGTCATCTTGCTTAAGGCGTTACTCTGTTTTTACTTAATACTCTAGATGCATGCTGGATAGCGGTCGATGAGTGGAGTAATAGTAGTAGATGCAGGCAGGAGTCGGTCTACTTGTCTCGGACGTGATGCCTATATACATTATCATACCTAGATATTCTCATAACTATGCTGAATTCTGTCAATTGCTCAACAGTAATTTGTTCACCCACCATAGAATACTTATGCTCTCGAGAGAAGCCACTAGTGAAACATATGGCCCCCGGGTCTATCTTTATCATATTAATCTCATATTACTTAGTTATTTCATTTGCTATTTACTTTGCCTTTATTTTACTTTGCATCTTTATCATAAAAATACGAAAAAATTTATCTTATCATATCTATCAGATCTCACTCTCGTAAGTGGCCCTATAGGGATTGACAACCCCTATTTGCGTTGGTTGCGAGGATTTATTTGTTTTGTGCAGGTACGAGGGACTCGCGCGTAGCCTCCTACTGGATTGATACCTTGGTTCTCAAAAACTGAGGGAAATACTTACGCTACTTTGCTGCATCATCCCTTCGTCTTCGGGGAAAACCAACACAGTGCTAAAAGAGGTAGCATTCCGTAAGGGACCGATTGGTTCCAAAAGTTTAATGATATAGCTAGAATTTATTCTTAATACTTTTCTCGTAGTTGCTGATGCTTGCGGGAGGGTTAATCATAAGTAGGAGGTTTGTTCAAGTAAGAACAACACCTAAGCACTGGTCCACCCACATATCAAAGTATCAAAGTACCGAACCCGAATTAAACCAACATGATGAAAGTGACTAGATGAAATTACCGTGTAGCCTCAAGAACGCTTTGTTTATCATAAGAAGCCATTTTGGCCTGTCCTTTGCCTCAATAGGATTGGGCTACCTTGCTGCACTTTTGTTACTACTATCGTTACTTGCTCGTTACAAATTATCTTGCTATCAAAATACTCTGCTACTTATAATTTCAACACTTGCAGACATTACCTTACTGAAAACTACTTGCCATTTCCTTCTGCTCCTCGTTGGGTTCGACACTCTTACTTACCGAAAAGAGCTGCAATTGATCCCATATACTTGTGGGTCATCAACTACTACCACAATTCGATGACGAGGCCCTTGAGCCAGTACCGTCCAGATATAATCACGCTAACCAGACCGACCACCACATGGACAAGACAAAGCAGCTGCTTACGCCAGACACCAACCCGCACCACCTCGCCATCGAGGCAAAGAGGTAGTCACTCCAGGCTACACCTTCGACCTACATCAGGACCTGGACAATAGAGCCGGTCAGACTAGATCAATCTATGGATCAAGGGGGCGTGCTCCAATGCGAGATGACGGCCATCAAACTTGGCGCCATAAGCATAACCCCACTCGGGCTGAAAACCGAACCCGGATGTCATCCGAACTCCGCTGTGACGTTGCCTGATATAGAGGTGCCACACACCTCTTATGCTTTACCGACGAGGTAATGCAACACCAGTTTCCAGAAGGGTTTAAACTCGTAAACACTGAAGCATATGATGGAACGACAGATCCCGTGGTATGGATTGAAGATTTGCTTCTCCATATTCACATGGCTCGCGGTGACGATCTCCATGCCATTAAATACCTCCCCCTCAAGTTAAAGGGACCAGCATGCCACGGGTTAAACATCCTCCCAAAGAACTCTATTGGCAGCTGGGAAGATTTGGAGGATGCATTTCGAGACAACTTTCAAGGTACTTATGTCCGACCACCGGACACCGATGACCTTACTCACATAGTCCAGCAACCCGGAGAGTCAGCCCACAAACTCTGGACTCGGTTCTTAATTTAAAAGAACCAAATCGTCGACTGTCCGGATGCCGAAGCCCTAGCAGCCTTTAAACATAGCATCCACGACGAATGGCTTGCCCGACACCTCGGCCAAGAAAAGCCGAATTCTATGGTAGCTCTTACCACACTCATGACTTGCTTCTGCGCGGGAGAAGACAGATGGTTGGCTCATAGAAGCAACAGTACCAGCGACCCCGACACCTCCGAATCCAGGGACGGCAACGGACGGCCACGACGTAACAAACACAAGCATCGGAACAACAATGAAGAAACCGAAGATACGGCGGTCAATGGCGGATTCAGCGGCCCTAAACCCGGTCAGCGAAAGAAGCCATTCAAAGGAAACACGGACGACCCATCCAATTTGGACAAAATACTTGATAGGCCTTGCCAGATTCATGGCACCCCCGACAAGCTTGCAAATCATTCCAATAGAAACTGTTGAGTCTTCAAACATAAGGGGAAAGGGCCGCCAAGCGAGGACGATGATGAGCCCGTCCAGCGAGCACAGGGGGGCAGAAGAAATTTCCCCTTGAGGTAAAAACAATGAATATGATATATGTCACTCGTATCCCCAAGAGGGAGCGCAAGCATGCATTAAGGAACGTCTACGCCATAGAGCCGGTCGCCCCAAAATTCAACCCTTGGCCGGCTTGTCCGATCACCTTCGATCGTAGGGACCACACGACTAGTATCCGTCATGGAGGTTCGACAGCCCTGGTCCTCTATCCAATCATCGATGGATTCCATCTCACTCGACTCCTTATGGACGGTGGCAGCAGTCTTAACTTGATTTATCAAGACACCGTTCGTAAAATGGGTATTGACATGTCCAGAATCAAGCCTGGTAATGTCAACTTTAAAGGGGTGATACTCGACGTAGAGGCCTGCTGCACGGGTTCATTAACGCTGGAAGTAGTCTTCGGTTCACCAGATAACTTCCAAAGCGAAGACTTGATCTTCGACATTGTCCCCTTTCGCAGTGGTTATCACGCACTGCTCGGACGCACTACCTTCGCCCGCTTCAACGCAGTCCCGCACTATGCTTACTTAAAGCTCAAGATGCCCGGACCGCGCGGTGTCATCATAGTAAATGGAAACATGGAGTGCTTCCTTCGTGATGAGGAGCATACCATGCCCTTGCAGCCGAGGTACAGAGCGGCCCCATCAAGCCGAACACTTCATTGGCCATCAAGCCCTCAGACACTGTTAAACGAGTTCGGCCTACTCTGCAGAATGAAAGCTTGGTGGATCCAGAGCTGGACTAGCAGTCCCGCCGCCGTCGATCGCCCCATCTAACCGCGGCATATGTACCGCGTGTGCATAACTACACACTTAAAATATCTTGTGCAACGACGGAGGCATACCGCGGACAAGGTCTATAGTGCGGCTCGGCCCTATTTGGACCTCAACCTTTTTTTCCTTCCTTTTTTTACATTACAGGTTGATTAAAACCTAATCACCTTACAGTCGTACAAGGGCTCTTTTGTCAGGCCCCTTTCATATAAAAGATCGTCATTTCTCTCTCAAAGGGTCTTGCACCAAGGCGACAACGGCGTAGACGTGCGGCGGGTGTCAATGGGATCTTCAAGAATACCTGTTCCTTTTTTAGGCCATGTATACAACTTCCCCTTGTTTACTAATGCTCGACATGTAAAATAGCCTGGATGATTACGACATATTTGTAATAACATGTTTTGACGTATCAAACATATTATAATGGAAATAGTTTTTTTTCTTCCAACCCCTATTTGCTATTGGTTTACTTCATAATTCGTATCTCCTCTTTGCTTCAGATTGTCATATATACTTTGGTACAACTTAAACTACGGGGGCTCCATTCGGCCATGTATATTTTCAAAAGTCCGAACACTTCTAGAGTATGCTTCGGTGTCCCAAATATTGCATTATATGCATCAGCTCCGAATCATGTCTTTGGTCAATAGTTGGGTTGCCCGGCTCCTGTGATTAGCACCCTACGTTCCGCCTATTCAGCTAAGGTAGTAAAGGGAGAACTACTATGATTGTGCTTCTGGTTCGTCCGGTCAAACACCTCAGTAGAGAAAGCCGAAAACCGACTGTCATGATATGGCGAGAGCTGGTCGGCTATTCGGCGACTTGCTACAAATCTTTTGTGATTTATTCCATATTATATGAAGGACTGGCCTTCGCCCAGTCATGCCATAAAGCCATCCTAGTTCGGAGGGCCGCATATGCACCAGGGGCTAGTCTTTTTACCCATCATCAAACTCTTATGGCTAAGTGAAAGTAATAAAGCCACATAGTCTGATTGCCTAGTTCGATGCGCACGCACCTCCTTTACGGAACAAGATGTTGGGTCAAGAGTGATCGCGCGCTATACCGAACACCCCCGTTGCATCTACGTGGGGGCTGAAGCCGATGACTAGCAAACTTTCAGAATTGAAATGGTTGCACATGAGGAAAATAACTTTAGACAAAAGCATAAATATATTTACAGGCCTTGGTTCATAAAGCAAAGTCTAGATAAACTGTAACACCCCGGATATAACTTTCCTTATTTGTAACTCCAACTCTTGTCATTTTCGGCTTTGTGTATGATATTCCCTTCGTGGTTGGGTTTTGTCTTTCATTTTGCATTTTGTTCATGTCATGCATTTCATCTCATGTCATCATGTGCATCTCATTTGCATTCGTGTTCTTCTCATGCATCCGGTCTTTTTCCCCGTTGTTCGTTTCGCAATCTGACGCTCTCTCGTGCCCCGCCCCCCTAATCTCGTTTCATGAGCGGGAGAAAAACGTTCTCAGAATGGGTTGAGATTTGCTGAGTGGCCTTGGTACATCACCGGTAGGCCGCCTGTCAAAATTCGTTCAATTTGGAGGTCGTTTGATGCCCCAACGGTTAACCGGCTAACCACAAAAGCCTCTCTTTTGTTGCAGCCCAACACCCCTTCAAAACATCCCACTAGCCCATATAAACCCCCTCCATGCTCTCCGTCGTTGGATCACGATTGTGTGGGCGAAAACCGCACCTCATTTGGACACTCATAGTTCCCCCTACCTATATATATATATATATGTGTGTGTGTGTGTGTGTGTGTGTGTGTCTCCCCCCAAAAATTTCGCAGTCCAAACCCTAAAAATCTCCCCTCCGCGCCGCCAGACTTGTCCGGGCGCCGCTGGACAAATCCCACCGCCACCCCGCGCCAATCGCGGGCTACCACGCGTCTCGCCACCGCCACCCACCGCCGAAGCCTGCCGGGCCCACGGGAGGCCCTCCCGGCCCGCTTCTCCATCGCCCGCGCCCCGCACCGCCGCCTCACGCCCTGCGCTGCCTCCTCCCCATCCTCCGGCACCGCCCCACTCACCTTGTCACCGGCGACCACCATCGTCGGAACCCGCGCCTCCGTCCCGGATCCGGCCCGATCTCATCGTTCATGTCCGGATCCGGCCAACTCCGGTGCCGCCACCTCCTTCCCGTCGGCCTCCCCTCTCCGGCGACCCCCATCCTCCACCTCCGGCAAAGTTCCAGTGAACTTCTTCGGTGGACCTCGAGAACCGCGCCACCAAACCCTAGATCCGAAGCAAAGGTCGACTCCATTTTCTCACTAAGTCCCGAATCTGCAATATTTTGGTGCTAGCTTTGACATGCTATATCTCCGTGCTCGGTGTTCCGATTCATGCATATGATATATAAAAATGTTTGTCTCGTGATGCTCTTCATGTTAGATTCATTTGCATGCATGTTAGTGTCCATTTTGATGCCATTATCATCGTTGCAAAAGTGCTATATGCTGTTGTCTGCTGGAATTTAACATAACTTGATGATTTGTCATTTTTGTTGCATTTTGTGTGTGCATCCTATGAGCATGATGTCTACATGTTTTATGAGCTCCTTCATGCCATATTTATAGGGGTGCAAGTCTTGTATATTTTTGATATATGTAGTGACTATCACAAGCATGCAAAGTAGGCAATGTAATGTTGGTGATTTTAGACACTTGGTGATTTTGCTAAGTCATTTTCCTGTTACATTTTCATGACATGTAAACTTGTTGCTACAATGAGATCCATGCACATTTTGAGATAGTTCTGTAAGAGTGTTTTGAATATGTGATATTTTTGTATCAATTCATGCCTCTGGTTGCAATTATGGAGTACACTAGCATATCATTACCTTGCTCTACTTTTGCTAAATATTGTTCCTGGCAGATTGTTAACATGATATTCAATATTGCCATGTGTTTTTCTAGTGATGCATGTACCCTATGAACTTGCTCTTGCCATGCTTAGCTTCTGGAACATGTCTACTTACTGTTGGTTACATTTTCATGCCATGATATTCCTTGTGGTGAGTGAATTAAGCTTGCAAAGTTGCTATCATGAATCTGTTCCTGCCATGTCATGTTTTTCTTCTAAGTCTGAAACTGTTCATATAACTTGCCACGTTTGCATGGGTGCCACATCATTTTCAATGCATCTTTGGGTAAAGTTCAGTAAGGGAGTTTTGTTCTGTGCTTTTAGTACTCCCATGTCATGCCTTTGTTTACCATGATATGTTCCTGTAGCATGTTGTTTACTAGCTCTAAACATTGCTTCCTGATGATGTTTTTACATGATTAGTCTGCGAAGCTAATATCATTTGCATTTTTGCCATGCTATTTTGAGCTTGTTCTAGTGGGAACTATCAGGAGCTTAGTGTTCTTGATTTGTGGAGCTTCATGTGTACTTTAATGCCATGTGCTTTGTTGCTATGTTGGAGTGATGTAGCTTAGTTTCTTGTTGCATTCTAAGTGCTATGATGCTGTTAATCGCAGATTTGCGTCATTCTTGTTTTGCTTGCCATTTGCAGATCATGCATCCGTTTTCGGTGATCCTTATATCGATTTCGACAAATATCACCTCATCTTTCCAGCGGCACACTTGTTTTGACAAGTTGATGCCTCGTTCATCCTTTTTCCTTCCAGAGTACCCATATGCATTGCACATCATATTTTGCATTCCATGCCATGGATTGCATCATGTTGCTTGTGCATTGCACCATGATTGATTGTTGTTCTGTTTCTTGTGTTCTTGCTTTGGGTAGATTCGGGAGACGACTACGTGAACGAGGAACCTGTTGAGTACGCTAATGAGGAGCAAGCTTTCGACAACTCAGAGAACTTTGCGCGCAAGATGACCATTACCCTCGATATCACTTCTATCTTTATTTGCTGGTTGTTCATTCTATCCTATGTCGCGCTACCTACCACTTGTTTATCATGCTTCCCATATTGCCATGTCAAGCCTCTAACCCACCTTCCTAGTAAACCGTTGTTTGGCTAAGTTACCGCTTTTGCTCAGTCCCTCTTATAGCGTTGCTAGTTGCAGGTGCCTTGCAGGTTGTTCCATGTTGGAACATAGATATGTTGGGATATCGCTTTATCTCTTATTTAATTAATGCATCTATATACTTGGTAAAGGGTGGAAGGCTTGGCCTTTTGCTTGGTGTTTTGTTCCACTCTTGCCGCCTTAGTTTCCGTCATACCAGTGTTATGTTCCTTGATTTTGCATTCCTTACGCGGTTGGGGTTATGGGAGCCCCTTGATAGTTTGCTTTGAATAAAACTCCTCTAGCAAGGCCCAATCTTGGTTTTACATTTGCCAACCTAAGCCTTTTCCCTTGGGTTCTGTAGACCCGAGGGTCATCTTTATTTTACCCCCCCCCCCTCGGGCCAGTGCTCCTCTGAGTGTTGGTCCGAACCGAGTAGACTACGGGGCCACCTCGGGGAAACTTTAGGGTTGGTTTTACTCATAGGATGTCTCATCCGGTGTGCCCTGAGAATGAGATATGTGCAGCTCCTATCGGGATTTGTCGGCACAGTCGGGCGGACTTGCTGGTCTTGTTTTACCATTGTCGAAATGTATTGTAACCGGGATTCCGAGACTGATCGGGTCCTTCCGGGAGAAGGAATATCCTTCGTTGATCGTGCGAGCTTGTGATGGGCTAAGTTGGGACACCCCTACAGGGTATAAACTTTCGAGAGCTGTGCCCGCGGTTATGTGATAGATGGGAATTTGTTAATATCCGGTTGTAGAGAACTTGACACTTGACTTAATTAAAATGAATCAACCGCGTGTGTAGCCGTGATGGTCTCTTTTCGGCGGAGTCCGGGAAGTGAACACGGTTTGGGTTATGTTTGAACATAAGTAGTTTCAGGATCACTTCTTGATCACTTCTAGCTTAACGACCGTTGCATAGCTTCTCATCTTACTCTTATTTGCATATGTTAGCCACCATATTTGCTTAGCGCTTGCTGCAACTCCACCTCATTACCTTATCCTACCCATAAGCTTAAATAGTCTTGATCTCACGGGTTTTGAGATTGCTGAGTCCTCGTGACTCACAGATACTACCAACACAGTTGCACGTGCCGATGATACCAGTGCAGGTGATGCTACCGAACTCAAGTGGGAGTTCGACGAGGACCTTGGTCGTTACTATGTTTCGTTTCCTGATGATCAGTAGTGGAGCCCAGTTGGGACGATCGGGGATCTAGCATTTGGGGTTTATCTTCCTTTTTATTCGGATTTTACCATAGGCGGTCAATGAGAGTACTCTGATGATGTATGAATTATTTTATGTATTGTGTGATGTGGCGAGTGTAAGCCAACTCTATTTATCTCTGTCTTATTCATTACATGGGATGTTTGTGAAGATGACCCTTCTTGCAACAAAACCACTATGCGGTTATGTCTCTAAGTCGTGCATCGACATGTGGGAGCTATAGTCGCATCGTGGGCGTTACATAAACATAATACATTCACTCAAACATGATATCCTTTGAGCATTGGCCCTCTACTAATCTGGCACTCGCGAGGACGTCGTTGAAGTACCACTCCGGCTTGCGATGGTCCTTGCCTTCGGGTGGGCCTTAGTTGCCACGACGGTGCCTTCATCTTTGCCCAGTGCATCTTGACACGGGCAAAGGCCATTCGTGCACTGAGGGAGTCCTGGATTAGGGGGTGTCTGGATGGCCGGACTATACCTTCAGCCGGACTCCTGGACTATGAAGATACAAGATTGAAGACTTCGTCCCGTGTCCGGAAGGGACTTTCCTTGGCGTGGAAGGCAAGCTTGGCGATACGGATATGTAGATCTCCTACCATTGTAACCGACTTTGTGTAACCCTAACCCTCTCCGGTGTCTATATAAACCGGAGGGTTTTAGTCCATAGGACACCATACAGAACAACAATCATACCATAGGCTAGCTTCTAGGGTTTAGCCTCTCCGATCTCGTGGTAGATCTACTCTTGTACTACCCATATCATCAATACTAATCAAGCAGGACGTAGGGTTTTACCTCCATCAAGAGGGCCTGAACTTGGGTAAAACTTCGTGTCCCTTGCCTCCTGTTACTATCCAGCCTAGACGCACAGTTCGGGAACCCTACCCGAGATCCGCCGGTTTTGACACCGACATTGGTGCTTTCATTGAGAGTTCCTTTGTGTCGTCGCCGTTAGGCTTGATGGCTCCTACGATCATCAATGGAGATGCAGTCCAGGGTGAGAACTTCCTCCCCGGACAGATCTTCATCTTCGGCGGCTTCGCTCTGCGGGCCAATTCACTTGGCCATCTGGAGCAGATCGAAAGCTATGCCCCTGGCCGTCAGGTCAGATTTGGAAGTTTAAACTACATGGCTAACATCCACGGGGACTTGATCCTCGACGGATTCGAGCCACTGCCGAGCATGCCGCATTGTTACGGCGAGCATGATCTAGCTCTGCCGCCGAACAGTGCCCTGGAGGCCGCACCCGCATCGGCTTCGACCCTTAACTCAAAGCCAACTGCGCCGATCGAGGATGGGTGGTTGGACACCGCCTCGGGGGCTGCAATCCCAACGATGATCGAGCCGAACACCAGCCCCGCACTCCGCGAGACCCGTGACCCCAAGGAGCCGGACTCCGGACCCTTCGCGCCCCTGCCGATCGAATCTGATTGGGCGCCGATCATGGAGTTTACTGCCGCAGACATTTTTCAGCACTCGCCTTTCGGCGATATTCTGAAGACATTAAAGTCCCTCTCTTTATCAGGAGAGCCTTGGCCGGACTACGGTCAGCAAGGTCGGGATACGGACGATGAAGAAATTCAAAGCCCACCCACCACCCACTTTGTAGCCACTGTCGATGATTTAACCGACATGCTCTACTTCGAATCTGAAAACATCGACGGTATGGATGACCATGCGGGAGGCAAAGAAGAACCACCGCCCACCTCATCATATGACGTATACATGGTGTACGCACCAAAAGATGACGACGAGGAGCGGAAGGACACACCGAAGGCTTGTTCCCTCGAGAAGCAGTCAAAGCGGCGATGCAAGCGCCGCCCCAAATCCCGCCTCGACAGAAATAAGGATGACACAGACCCAGCGCTAGAGCAGGGCGAACTGCTGCCGAACAACGGCAATCCGGATAATCAAACCGAACAAACAAATTCCATCAAGGATAATAGTCCGGACGACATAACGCCGGACAGGCACCCGGAGCAGCAGAATGCCCGTAAAAGGCTTGTTGCCACCGCGAGGAGTCTTAAAAAGCAGAAGCAAAGGCTCAAGGCTGCGCAAGACACACTCCAAGTCAGATGGAGTAAAATACTCAACACAGCAGCGAGGTACGGCGACAATCGCCCCTCCAAGAGCTACCCAAAGCGGAAGCTGCTACCTGAATTCGATGAGGAGGCTTCAGACCCCCCACAACCAAATATCAAAGCATCCACCTGGCCAGATAGATGACCCCTCTACCAACACAGAGCGTCATACAACACCACTCACAATACAACACGCGACCCATGCGAGGGATCGCACCCAAAGGACGGCGCAACAAGATCCATCTATGGAACATGCAAGCGCGCCCCAGCATACAATGCAACACAACAAACATCCGAACAACGCGGCACACCCAGCTACAGGGGTGCCGCACACCCCCTATGTTTCACCGATGAGGTGCTGGACCATGAATTTCCAGAGGGATTCAAACCCATAAACATAGAGGCATACGACGGAACAACAGACCCTGGGGTCTGGATTGAGGACTACATCCTTCATATCCATATGGCTCAAGGAGATGATCTCCACGCCATCAAGTACTTACCTCTCAAGCTCAAAGGGCCATCTCGTCACTAGCTTAAAGGCCTCCCCAAAAGCTCCATTGGAAGTTGGGAAGAGCTCGAAGACGCCTTTCGGGCAAATTTTCAAGGGACTTATGTCCGACCTCCGGATGCGGACGATTTGAGTCATATAACTCAACAGCCCGGAGAGTCAGCCCGAAAGCTTTGGAACAGGTTTCTTACTAAAAAGAACCAGATTGTCGACTGTCCGGACGCCAAAGCCTTGGCAGCTTTTAAGCATAGCGTCCGTGACGAATGGCTCGCCAGACACCTCGGCCAAAATAAGCCGAGAATGATGGCCGCATTAACAAACCACATGACCCGCTTTTCCGCGGGCGAGGACAGCTGACTAGCCAGATGCAGCACCAGCGACCCCAGTACATTTGAAGTTAGAGATGGAAATGGGAAATCACGGCGCAACAATAATAACAAACGCCGGAATAAAGAAGACAACACGAAGGGCACGGCAGTAAACGCCGGATTCAAAAGCTCTTAGCCAGGTCAGCAAAAGCCGCCCTCTAAAGGCACCAGGGATGAACTGTCCAGTCTCAACAAAATTCCGGACCAAGTATGTCAGATCCATAGTACCCCTGGTAAACCTGCTAATCATACCCACAGAAAATGTTGGGTATTCAAGCAGTCCGGCAAGCTCAACGCCGTACACAAGGGGGAGGATACACCTAGTGAAGACGAGGATGAGCCTCCCAAGCAAGACACTAGGGAACAAAAGAAATTTCCACTAGAAGTCAAAACAGTAAATGTGTTACACGTGATCAAGGGAAAAACAACGCGGCACTCCCAGGAAAATATACCCAAGTGCCTGTCACCGCAAAGTCCTGCCACTGATCGTCTCAACCGATCACTTTAGACCATCGCGATTACTCAGCAAGTATCCAACGCGCAGGATGGGCTGCCCTGGTATTAGACCCAGTAATTGGCGGATATCACTTCACACGAGTCTTGATGGACGGTGGCAGCAATCTAAACCTAATATATCAGGATACAATCTGCGGGATGGGGTTAGACCCAACAAAAATTCGCCATAGCAATACTACCTTTAAAGGAGTAACGCCAGGCCCAGGGGCTCGTTGTACGGGCTCCCTCCTACTACAAGTTATATTCGGCTCCCCCGATAACTTCCGTCGCGAGCATTTAACCTTCCACATCGCTCCGTTCCAAAGTGGCTATCAAGCACTGCTCGGACGCGAAGCTTTCGCTCGCTTCAACGCAATACCACACTACGCCTCCCTCACACTCAAGATGCCCGGTCCACGTGGCATCATTTCAGTGAACGGAAATATCAAGCGATCTCTGCGCGCCGAAGAGAGTACGGCTGCCTTGGCAGCCGCACACTAAAGGCGCCCGGACCAGCAAAAGCATCCAATAGGCCATCAAGACCTCAGACACAACTAATCAAGTCCGGCGCCACTATCTATACCGAATAAATGGTCACACCCCTATTTGTCAACACAAGGGGCTCAACGCGCACAGACAAGTGGCAATTTCTTCTCATCTTGAATTATACATGGTTTCTTTAAAAACTATCTTTTTGCATGACAACTTTTTCACCTAAATTCCTCTCTTTTACAGACGATCATCGTGCTACACCCGTCCAGGATACGGCACAACGGAGACACAGGCGCAGACGTGCAGCAGGGACCCGCTCCAAGGATTCCTTTTATATTAAGACCCTGTGTAAACCTTTTTTATTGTCTCTTGTTGACACATATCCACTGTTGAGAAGGATGCTGACGTCTTGGCATGTGGCCACGCCAGAACAATGCACGTACCTGGACACAAGGGGCTTCTTACAAAGGCCATTATTTAGGCCCGGTTTATACCACAAAGACCGAATACCTTAGGGAGTGTTCGGCGTCACGAGTTTGGCCTTATATGCATCAGCTCCGAATCATTGTCTTTGGTCAAGTGTTGGGTTTGCCTGGCTCCTGTGTTTTGGTGCCTTACGTTCCGCTTTACCGGCTAAGGTAGCACCAGGAGAACTACTGCGATTGTGCCCTGGTTCATCCGGATGAGCACCTCAGTAGAGAAAGCCGAAAACTGACTGTCATGATATAGCGTGAGACTGGTCAACCACTCGATGACCTGTTGGAATGTTAGAATTCCTCCGCCTTAATGAAGGGCCATTTTCTGGCCAGGCATGTACGCACCCCGGGACCAGGAGAGTGCGGAGCCACCAGGGGCTATCTAGTAGCCCCACTGTCAAACTCCTATGGCTAAGTGAAAGTGCTAAAGCACTATAGTCCGGTTGCCTCGCTCGCTCCGCTATCACCTACTTAATAGGACCAAGACATTGGGTTAAGTGTGAACGTGTGTTTTTTGCGAGCACCTCCGCATTATATGCGTGGGGGTTGAAGCCGACGGCTGCAATCTTTCAGGTTATACACATGTATACGTAAACGGTCGCCCAGGAGGCATCATATTACTTTCAGGAAAAAGTATAAAAATAGCCTTATAAAACTTATAAAAGCATTTCGCTTACAATGAGATTACATATCACTCAAACATAATATTTTTTGAGCACTGGGTCTCTATCAAACGAGCACCCTCAAGAACTTCTTCAAAGTAGTGCTCAGCAGCCATTCGACCTATGGCCGAATCCCGCGCTACAACAGTGGTAGCATCCATCTCCGCCCAGTATGCTTTAACATGGGCAAAGGCCATCCGTGAGCCCTCTATGCATGCCGACCTCTTCATCGCATTAATGCGCGGCACCACGTTAAGGAACTGCTGCACCAAGCTGAAATAGTTGTTCGGTTTTGGCCTTTCCGGCCATAGCTGATCCACAACAGACCTCATGGCGAGTCCAGACAACTTATTCAGTTCGGCCCATTCGGCTAATTGGTCAGTCAATGAAAGCGGACGTTCGGGAGAATGGAATTGTGTCCAAAACAGCTGGTCCACTTCACGGTCCGTCTGACCCTGGAAGTACTTGACCGCATCGGCAGCGCTCGCCGCCAAATCCATATACACATCCTCCGAACTCCACAGCTGATCCAGAGGGGCATACCATGGATCTCCGAACTTCCTCCGCAACATAAAGGATTTCCCAGCTACAATATCCCCGGCTTCCCGCAGCTCCTCCTTCTTCGCCCTCATAGCAGAGTGGATGTCTTTTCTCGTCGTAGCGGCCTTCTCAAGGTCCGATGCCTTCGCTAGGTTTTCCTTTTCAAGAACCCGGCAACGATCGGCGGCGGCTTTTAATTCTATGGCCATCTTGGCCATCTTATCTCGGCTCTCGCCATGCGCGGCCTTCTCGGCTTTCAACTCTTCGGCCGCCTTCAAAGCAGCCGCATTACCAAACCTCGCTTGTTCCTTGGCTCGGGCAAGTTATGCCCGCAAGGCTTCAACAGTGGCAGCTCCATCTGTAGTCACAACATATTAAAGATACTGGCATCATGCTGCTCTTACTACGTGGCGTTTACCAGATAATGACACTTACCCTGTGCCTCGTCAGGCCTTTTGTTAACAAGCTCGATGTCGGCATCTGCCGCATCCAACTGCCGTTTTAATTGGGCAAGCTCGCTAGTCCGGCTAGCCACCGGAGCTTCCATCACCTGTACATAGAGGCAGCATGGTTATTACTTGGGAATATGATCCTTTGTTCGTCGTCGTTTCCGAGGACAACCAGAGTCTCAGGGGCTACTATCTACACAGGGCACACCTAGCATGTGCAGGACTATGATACATTATTTTATGTACCTCAAAGCCTGTCAGTAGACTCATAAAAGCTTCATGCAATCCGCTTTCGATGGACGAGATTCTCTTCGTCACCGTATTCATCAGCATACGATGTTCATCTGAGATGGCCGCTAGCCCCACCAACTCCCTCAGAACATCCGATCGCACACCAGACGGTGCCGGACTCTTTTGTCGGCTCTCTTTGGGAGCCGGACACTGGGAGCTTCGGGGGTCAATGGGATTATCTTATGGCCTCACCGGATTCGGAGAGGCCCTCCGCGACGACACTTCGGGGTCGCCCGCTTCCGGAGCGGAGGAGTCCGGAGGAGGCGTTTCGCTCTCCATCATCTCTGGAAGAAGATCCCCCGAAGACGAACTCATTTGCGAGGGGCTAAGGCCTGAACTGCAAAGATATATGTGGTGGTTATTTTCTCAGAAGAAAAAGATGGCATACCTGTACTATTAAAGTATTTCGGGTCACTTACGACTCGCTGGAGGATTGATCCCCCCGCGGACTTTGTGCGGCAAAAGCACCCCCCAAGGTAGGACCCTCTATGGGAGACTTCTTCTCCCGTTTGGAAGCTTCGGCTTCCGAATCCCAGGGCGCAGTCCTTTTCCTCCTCCGGTCGTCTTCCTTCATGGAGACGCTCGCTCCCTCAGTTAGAATGGGCAGCGTTGGGGGCCCGCGTCCGCCCGTATTATCCTTCCCAGTATCTTCCTTCAGGGGCTCCGGGCAAGGTGCGACCTGGAGCATCTTTTCCAATACCGGATTGTCCAAACCCTCAGGGAGGGGGGCTGAACACCGAATCAACTTCGCCTTTGTTAGCCAGTCCTGGTCAAAAAGCGAACTCTCAGTAATAACTTCGTAACAAATGAGAGATAGTATGTTCGGCCGGAAGATTCCTTATCTGTTCGGCGGCGTGGTTACTTGAAAGTGCAACTATCCCTAGGTGGTTTTGGTAATTCATAACAACATATAGCTCATTGAGCTAATGCTATTCCAAGATGATCATTTCAGGAAAGCTCAATGATTGGCATGGCATGGATGGTGAAAGTGGAACCCTCAAAATGCTAAGGACAAAGGATTGGCTCTAGCTCATATGCTCAAGACTCTTCATTTTACATTTTAGTGGTCCAAGATCACATTGAGTCCATAGGAAAAGCCAATACTATCAAGTAGGGATGAGGTGTTGCTTAATGAGCCTCTTGCTTCATGTGCTTAATGATATGCTCCAAAATCCTCAGCTACTTTCCCATATCCACATTTGACCTAAACCCAAAGCCAAACTCGGCCCTACCGATTCTTTCAACCCGGCGCCATCGAGTTTCACTTGTCATAGCCATTGCCAAACCCTAAGCAAATCGGTTCTACCGATAGGGATCTCGGTCTCACCGAGATGGGATTGCAATTTCTCTGTTTCCTTTTCGTAACTTTTCGGTCTCACCGAAAGAGTGGGTCGGTCCCACCGAGATTGCAATGTAAACTCTCTGTTTCCTTTTTGTAACATTTCGGTCTCACCGAAAGAGCAAATCGGTCCCACCGAGTTTACCTGACCAACCCTCTGGTTAGCTTATTACCAAATCGTTCTCACCGAGTTTGTGTAATCGGTCTCACCGAGATTACGTTATGCCCTAACCCTAACCATATCGGTCCTACCGAGTTGCATGTCAGTCCCACCGAAAATCTCTAACGGTCACTAGGTTTACTATTTCGGTCCGACCGAGTTTGTTGATTCGGTCCCACCGAGATTGGTAAATTGTGTGTAACGGTTGGATTTTGTGTGGAGGCTATATATACCCCTCCACCTCCTCTTCACTCGTGGAGAGAGCCATCAGAACACATCTACACTTCCAACTCATATGTTCTGAGAGAGAACCACCTACTCATGTGTTGAGGCCAAGATATTCCATTCCTACCACATGAATCTTGATCTCTAGCCCCTTCGCATGAACCACCTACTCATATGTTCTGAGAGAGAACCACCTACTCATACAGTTTTCTCTGAACCCCTTCGCCCGTGCGATAGCTCGCTCTGCCAACGTGGTCTCTGGATCGTCTCCTCCCCGCCAGCCGCCTCCAGTCGCTGGTCTCCATCGCCGTCAATGGAATTCAACCCCGCCGTTGCCGCCGTAGCGAGTCTCCGCCGAACTAGGGTATGGACTCGATCTTTGTGCTATCCCCAATCTGATTCCTAGCACATTGTGATCTTATTGTTTCTAGCCACGATTGAAACACTCCTACCCAGTCAATGCGTTCGTAGAATAGGATTGATTCGAAAACTTTAGGGTTTGGTTTCCATCGAAACCATCTCGGTCCCACCGATTTGGCTCATGCCATTGCACAAGTGAGACTCGGTCTGACCGAGAATTACTAATCGGTGTGACCGATTTTGGAACTTTGTGAAACCCTAGCAGTCTCAGTGCCACCGAACTGTGACTCGGTCTGACCGAGTTCACTAGTTTAGGTTCCAAAACTGCTTCGGTATCACCGAGTTTAAAAATCGGTAGATCCGAAATGATTTCTGTGGGAAACTAAAACTAAGATTTTGAATCATTATTTTGCAAAAATCTCTGCATTTTGTGATGCTCATCTATTCTACCTCATCTATAAACTCTTCACAGGGTCAGCAGTCAGCTTTTACATCATGTCTGATTAGAGTGACAGCCAGAACATGTCAGAACAGCAAGTGCACATGAGTGAGGGCACTAGTCCCTCCAGTTCTTCAGATGAAGGCAGCAGGAGCACTCCTAGTAACTTGCCAAAAGCTGCCACCAGACAAAGGAAGAAAAGAACCTCAGAATCAGAGGATGAGGACTATGTGGCAGAAGAAGAAGCCACTTCCTAGAAAGTTGTGCTCAAGAAGGAGTATGGCTCAGCACAGAGCACAAAGCCAGGCTTGAAAGTCAAAAGGCCAGCAGGTAGGCAGCCTATGCCAAGGGCAAGAGCTTCAACTCAGATTCCTGAAAAGCCTGAACCCAAAGAGCCTGCTGCAAAAGGGAAGAAGAGGAAGGAGAGGATCAAAAATACCACTGCTAGAGTGCTTGGGAGATCCTCAATCATGAGAGATTCTGAAGAGGAAGAGGAAGAAGAGGTTGCTGCACCAGCACCTAAGGCACAAAAGCTGATGGGTGATGTTATAAGATCAGGGGCTACTGCATCCAGACCCAAGGAAGCACCCAAGGCTGCATCAAAGGCCAAGTCAGTTCCAAAGAGGAATACAAGGAGCATACCAGCTGCTGAGAAGAACAAGGCCCCAGTGCCTGACATTGCTGAGGAAGAAGAAGGTCAAGTGCTCAAGAAGCTAAAGCCCAAGATCCCAGACCACAACGATGCTCATCCTGTGGCTGAGGACATGAAAATCAGAAGAGACTCAGGGCTGAGGAAGTGGAGAGAAGCAGATCCATATGCTTCAAGGAGAAGAACTGCTATTGATTACAAGTTCCACACAAAGGAACAGCAGGACTTCTATGAGACAGTTTTGCTTGATAAGAAGCCCATAGTGTGTGACATGAGATGGGTTGATTGGAAATATATCAAGGAAAATGAAGAACACTATCCTGGAGTGCAAGACAGCTTCAAAGCTTGTGGAGTAGCTGACTTTGTTGGGCAGAAGCTCACAAAGTGGAATGAAGAGCTGATCATGTAATTCTACTCTACAACACACTTCTACCCAGATGGAAGGATTACATGGATGTCTGAAGGTACAAGGTACCAATCAACTGTTGCTGAGTGGGCACACCTCATCAATGCCCCAGAAGAGCATGAGGATGACTTAGACATCTATGCCAAGAAGATGGACCACAACTCTATGTCCAACATGTACATGGAGATTCCAAACAAGGCACTTGATACTTTCAAGTTTGGGTCTGTACATTATCTTCTGTCAGGGTTGCCAACTATCAATTGGATTTTGAGGCACACTCTGTTGCCCAAGTCAGGTGATCACAAGATGATCAGAGGCCATGCAATAAATTTGCTTCATATCTTTGATGTGCCACAAAAGTTCAAGGTCATGAGCCTCATGGTAGAGACCATCAAGAGAACTGCAGCAGATCAGAAGAGGAGCTGTGGTTATGCCCCTTAGATCCAAGAGTTGATAAACTCCAAGATGGGCACAGGCATATACTTATTGGACAAGGAACATTTGCCCATTCATCCAGATTTCGAGGACAACCAAGTTGTGATGAATGAGAATGACCCATCATCAGCTCATGCTCAAGCACAGAAGGAGAAGGCAAGGAAGGAGAAAGCTGCCAAGATGCCAACTCAAGAGGAGGCATCTGAATGTTTCTTGAAAACCAAGCAAGAGCAGCTTAGTTACTTGATTGCATCTACACTAAGGATTGAGAAAGGACTGGCCACCCTCACTCAGAATCAGGAGAGCTTAGAGAGGATCATAGAACAAAAGTTCTATGACTTGGATGTCAAAGTAACAGAGATTCGGTCTGCAGTGGAGCAACTTCAAGATGACATGCAGGAGAGGAGAGGGAAGACTACAACTGATGCATTTGCCAGAGTGCCACGAGCTCAGAGGTCGACTGCAGTGCTAGTTCCTGACACCAGAGCCACCACCTCAGCTCCAGCCACAACACCAGCCCAACCAGCTCCAGCATCTACTTCAGCTCCAGCTCCAACCACGTCTATAGAAGACTTCGTCCTTGGAGTGATCCAGACTCCATCACCACCAGAAGATCAAGCCTGAGAGTCGATCTAGCACTATGCATTTTCTAGGAACTTTTTGGTAACTTGTTGCCAAAGGGGGAGAAAAATGTATAGATCATAGGCTTCGAGAGAGAGAGAGTGTTGCTTCTATTCTCTCTTGCTTTATTTGGTGGTTTTTCAAACTTTGTTTGCTTTTGGTTGAGATACTTTGATATGCTTGTGAGACATTGATGATCATGTGTTTGATCATAAGCTACACTTATGCATGCTTGATATTATCCTATCTATCTTATGTGATCATTCACTTTTCTTGGTGATGTGTGCAAGTATTTAATTCTTATCATTTTGAGCGCTCCACCAAGATGTATGTGACATGGAAGAGTAACCCATGACTCTAACTCTTTGTGCATTTGCAGCCCAAAGCAAATTTTAAATATGCACAGATTTAGGGGGAGCTCTTACTTATCACATACTTCTCAAAGCAACGATATATTTCGTTCTTATTATTATTTGTCGAAGTTTTGATCTATATGTTGTCATCAATTACCAAAAAGGGGGAGATTGAAAGTGCAACTATCCCTAGGTGGTTTTGGTAATTCATAACAACATATAGCTCATTGAGCTAATGCTATTCCAATATGATCATTTCAGGAAAGCTCAATGATTGGCATGGCATGGATGGTGAAAGTGGAACCCTCAAAATGCTAAGGACAAAGGATTGGCTCTAGCTCATATGCTCAAGACTCTTCATTTTACATTTTAGTGGTCCAAGATCACATTGAGTCCATAGGAAAAGCCAATACTATCAAGGAGGGATGAGGTGTTTCTTAATGAGCCTCTTGCTTCATGTGCTTAATGATATGCTCCAAAATCCTCAGCTACTTTCCCATATCCACATTTGACCTAAACCCAAAGCCAAACTCGGCCCTACCGATTCTTTCAACCCGGCGCCACCGAGTTTCACTTGTCATAGCCATTGCCAAACCCTAAGCAAATCGGTTCTACCAATAGGGATCTCGGTCTCACCGAGATGGGATTGCAATTTCTCTGTTTCCTTTTCGTAACTTTTCGGTCTCACCGAAAGAGCATATCGGTCCCATCGAGATTGCAATGTAAACTCTCTGTTTCCTTTTTGTAACATTTCGGTCTCACCGAAAGAGCAAATCGGTCCCACCGAGTTTACCTAACCAACCCTCTGGTTAGCTTATTACCAAATCGGTCTCACCGAGTTTGTGTAATCGGTCTCACCGAGATTACGTTATGCCCAAACCCTAACCATATCGGTCCTACCGAGTTGCATGTCAGTCCCACCGAAAATCTCTAACGGTCACTAGGTTTACTATTTCGGTTCGACCGAGTTTGTTGATTCGGTCCCACCGAGATTGGTAAATTGTGTGTAACGGTTGGATTTTGTGTGGAGGCTATATATACCCCTCCACCTCCTCTTCACTCGTGGAGAGAGCCATCAGAACACATCTACACTTCCAACTCATATGCTCTGAGAGAGAACCACCTACTCATGTGTTGAGGCCAAGATATTCCATTCCTACCACATGAATCTTGATCTCTAGCCTTCCCCAAGTTGCTTTCCACTCAAATCTTCTTTCCACCAAATCCAAATCCTGTGAGAGAGAGTTGAGTGTTGGGGAGACTATCATTTGAAGCACAAGAGCAAGGAGTTCATCATCAACACACCATTTGTTACTTGGAGAGTGGTGTCTCCTAGATTGGCTAGGTGTCACTTGGGAGCCTCCGACAAGATTGTGGAGTTAGACCAAGGTGTTTGTAAGGGCAAGGAGATCGCCTACTTCGTGAAGATCTACCGCTAGTGAGGCAAGTCCTTCGTGGGCGATGGCCATGGTGGGATAGACAAGGTTGCTTCTTCATGGACCCTTCGTGGGTGGAGCCCTCCGTGGACTCGCGCAACCGTTACCCTTCGTGGGTTGAAGTCTCCATCAACGTGGGTGTAGGATAGCACCACCTATCGGAACCACGGGAAAAACATCCGTGTCTCCAATTGCGTTTGAATTCTCCAAACCCTTCCCTTTACATTCTTGCAAGTTGCATGCTTTACTTTCCGCTGCCAGTATACTCTTTACATGCTTGCTTGAATTGTGTGATGATTGCTTGACTTGTCCTAAATAGCTAAAATCTGACAAGAACTAAAATTGGGAAAAGGTTAAGTTTTTATTTGGTCAAGTAGTCTAATCACCCCCCTCTAGACATACTTTCGATCCTACATTACTGCTCAGGCCCACGTCCTCGATGATTTCCGGACACTCTACCTGAGGTCCGAAGAATGACTTGTACATCTCCTCGTGCGTCAGGCCGAGGAAATTTTGAATGGCACGTGGTCCCTCGGGATTGAACTCCCACAAGCGAAGGGGCCGGCGTTTGCAAGGCTGGACTTGACGAACCAGCATAACTTGTATTACCGCAACCAAACTAAAATCTCCATTGAAGAGATCTCGAATGCGGTTTTGCAGTATAGGCACGTCCTTGGCTGGACCCCAGCTCAGGCCTCTGCTGATCCATGACATCAGCTGTGGTGGAGGGCCCGAGTGGAAAACCGGGGCGGCCGCCCACTTGGCACTTCTAGGAGCTGTGATGTAGAACCACTCCTGTTGCCACAATTCAAACACCTCTGGAATGGAACCTTTGGGCCATGCAGCTCCCATCATCTTGCATATTGAGGCACCTCCACACGCTGCATGTTGCCCCTCGATCATCTTTGGCTTTACTTCAAAGGTCTTGAGCCACAGGCTGAAGTGAGGGGTAACCCGGAGGAAGGCCTCACACACGACAATAAATGTCGTGATATGAAGAAAGGAGTCCAGAGCTAGATCATGGAAATCTAGCCCATAATAAAACATCAAACCCCTGACGAAAGGATCCAGAGCAAGGCCTAGACCTCGGAGGAAGTGGGAGACGAACACGACGTTCTCGTTGGGTTCGGGGGAGGGGACGGTCTGCCCTCGGGCAGGCAGCCGATGCAAAACGTCGGTTGTCAGATATCTGGCCTCCCTCAACTTTTTGATGTCTTCTTCCGTGATGGAGGAAGGCACCCATCAGCCTTGAAGGCTAGATCCGGACATGATTGAAGGTTCGGAGCACCTGACGTGAACTTTGGGTGTTTGAGCTCGAGGTGGGGGAAGGATTCGATTGAGAACGGGAGGGAAAAAGTAAAAGCCTTGTCCCTTTATAAAGAGGGTGAATATCAAGCGTCCTCTCTGTGGCCGTTTGGACTTACCTATAGTCTAGGAGTCCTAGAAGCGGTTGGGTTACCCATGCCCGTATTGATGAGAATCCCAGAATAAGGGGACACGGTCTCTGCTTTAACAAGACGTGCCAAGGAAACCGCCTCGCGTGACACGCTGAGGTGGGACAGTAAAACGATTCGAATAAAGGCTTGGCCGTGGTGCGATGTCACATTACGGAATACGTCAGCAGATTAGATTTGTGTAAATATTATTCTCTATGGCAATATGTGGAAACTTATTTTGCAGAGCCGGACACTATCTTTGTGTTCAAAATATTCTATGAAGTACTTGGAGGAGGAACCCGCCTTGCAATGCCGAAGACAATCTGCGCGCCGGACTCGTCGTCATTGAAGCCTGGTTCAGGGGCTACTGAGGGAGTCCTGGATTAGGGGGTGTCCGGATGGCCGGACTATACCTTCAGCCAGACTCCTGGACTATGAAGATACAAGATTGAAGACTTCGTCCCGTGTCCGGAAGGGACTTTCCTTGGCGTGGAAGGCAAGCTTGGCGATACGGATATGTAGATCTCCTACCATTGTAACCGACTTTGTGTAACCCTAACCCTCTCCGGTGTCTATATAAACTGGAGGGTTTTAGTCTGTAGGACACCATGCAGAACAACAATCATACCATAGGCTAGCTTCTAGGGTTTAGCCTCTCCGATATCGTGGTAGATCTACTCTTGTACTACCCATATCATCAATATTAATCAAGCAGGACGTAGGGTTTTACCTCCATCAAGAGGGCCCGAACCTGGGTAAAACTTCGTGTCCCTTGCCTCCTGTTACCATCCGGCCTAGACGCACAGTTCGGGACCCCCTACCCGAGATTCGCCGGTTTTTACACCGACATGCACCTTCTATGCATGTGAGCGCTTCACAGCTTCAACTCGGGGCAGTGCATCAGCGAGTCGCTTCACCAGTCCAAAGTAGTTGCTAGGAATGGGTTCGGTTGGCCAAAGCCGAACTATGATGTCCTTCATGGCCAGACTGGACATCCTATGTAGCTTCGAAAGTTGCATCATCTGGTTGTTCAACAACGTCGGACACTCTGGCGCTAGGAACTGTGACCAGAATAGCTTCTCTGCCGTGTTCCCCTGCTGGGCTTAGAAGAACTGCGCAGCGTCGACAACACTCTTCGGAAGATCTGCAAAGGCATCTGGAGAACTCCACAGTCGAGTGAGCAAGGCATATCTTTTACCCCCAAATATACTTTGCAAAATAAAGGGCTTACCAGCCGCTATCTGTTCGGCCTGCCGGATATCTTCACGAGCACTCCGGGACTCAGTCCACGCCTCCTTGGCCTCGTGGAGGGCTTTGGCAAGTTCGGCCGCTTGGGCCATAGTATTCTCCTCCAAAGTCTCGCATTTGGTGATGGCATCTTTCAGCTCCTGCTCCACTTCGGCCACCCTCTCTTCATGCTGACGACGGGCAACATGTTTGGTCTTTAATTCCGCAGCCGCTTTATCAGTGGCTGCTTTGCTCGCTTTCGCCTCCTCCTTGGCTTGGGCAAGGGCGCTCTTGAGGATCTCGACCTCGGCTGCGCTACCTGCACCCATAATCATAGCAGTACATGATTTATACTCTGAATTTGCATATTACTTTAGATATATGATTAAACTCTTTTAAAAGTACACGCATGCCTTGCGCCTCATTGAACCGCTTGTTAATGCGGTCGATCTCATCATCGGCCAGCTTCAGCTTCCGATTGAGTTCGGAAACTTCAGCAACCTGGGCGGTTGCTGCCAACAGGGAAGCATGTTGGAAAAAAGGAAAAGTATGTCATCTTCTCCGAATTCAATGAGATCCTCTGTTCGGCTTTTTTTCAAAAACCGGACAAAGTATCAGGGGCTACTATCTATATACAGGCATATTTCCTTCATATGAAAAGCATCTAGAGCATTACGTTGCATACCCCGAAGCCTGTTATTAGGCTGGTAAAGGCTTCGTTCAGCCCGCTCTTGGTGGATTGAACCTTCTCAACCACCACACCCATCAGGGTGCGGTGCTCCTCCACGATGGAAGCACGTCGTAGTGCTTCCATCAGAGCATTCGGTGCCTCCGGATTAGTGGAGGTCACCGTCGGAGATGATGGTCCTCCCTCCTACAAAGGGGGCTGCTCACCAAATTCCGGAACCGTATGGGTCTCTAGAATGGTGTCCGGCTGGGGCCTGGACTGGTCAGGGACCCCGCCATCGGTCGCCATGGGGGTCGCACCCCCCCATGTCTTCGGGAGCTGAGGTATTATCCTCGGGTGTCGTTTCGGCCGCCTCGCTCACTCCTCTGCAGCCTGGAGAGGTTCTTTGGGACAACACCTCGGTGTCATCCGCGGTGGTGGGCGGAGAGGCTCGCGGAGGCGTATCCTCTCTGCCATCTCAGGCGGCAGAGAGCTCCCCTCAGATAGTGAAGGGTTGGGGAGGTCGCAAGCAGGGCTGAAATACACACAACATAATATGTTATATTAAAAACATAGAGGGCCTAATACTTGTAACGAACCCATTGGTACTTACGATTCGGCCAGGGGCTTCGCCCTGGGAAGCCTCTTGGGGATGGGTTCGGCCTCTAAATTCGAACCATCCGAGAGGGTCACCTTCCCCCTCTAGGACACCCCTCCTCCGGGTCTATGGAGGCTGCTCTCTTATTCTTCCTCCCCTCGAGAGGGGAGTCGCTTTCTGCCTCCTCTTCCTCTTCGTCTTCATCTTCCTCATGGGAGGAGGGGATTTCGGTTTCTCCGGACACCGCGTCCGAAGTACCCTTACGGCGGGGGCCGCCCTTGGCCTCCTTGGCCTTCTTCTTGGCCTTCTTCTCCGGTGCCTGATAGGGCACCGGGACCAGCATCCTCCTTAGCTGGGGAGTGGCCAAATCTTCAGGCAGCGGAGCCGGACACTTGATCCGCTCCGCCTTCGCTATCCAGCCCTGAGCAAGGGACAGAAAACTCATTATGCCCAATAACTTATGGACTAAATGTATGTTAGGGAATAACACACTTATCGGTGTGACCGGACTCTCGCTGTGGAGGCTGATGTCTTCGGTCGTCTGCAGCCACGCTTTCTGGGTCTTGAAGAGCAGCTTCTAGATATCTTCATGCATTGTGCCGAAGAAGCGCTTCAGGGTCCGTGGATCTTCTGGATTGAACTCCCACATGTGGGAGGACTGGAGTTGGCAGGGAAGGATCCGGCGGAAGAACATCACTTGGATCATGTTTGGCAGGTTGGTGTTCTTGCTTATCATGTTTGTGATGCGCTTTTACAGCATCAACACTTCCGCCGGGGATCCCCAATATAGACCCTTGTTGGTCCACGACATGAGCCGCATAGGGGGTCCGGATCTGAACTCAGGAGTGGCCGCCCACCTGGTGCCGCGGGGTTTGGTGATGTAGAACCACTCCTATTGCCAGACCTTGACGGTCTCCACAAAGGCCCCTTTAGGCCAAGTGGTGTTGGGGAGCTTGCTCACCATGGCGCCGCCGCACTCCACATGCTGCCCGTCGACCACCTTCGGCTTCACATTGAAGACCTTGAGCCATAGGATGAAGTGTGGGGGGATGCGGAGTAGCGCCTCACACACGACGATAAACGCCGAGATGTGCAGGGAAGAGTTTGGGGCTAGATCATGGAAATCTAGCCCGTAGTAGAACATGAGGCCGCGGACAAAGGGGTGGAGGGGAACCCTAGCCCGCAGAGGAAGTGAGGGATGAACACGACCCTTTCGCCGGGCTCGGGGGTGGGGATGACTTGCTTCTTGGCAGGGAGCCTGTGCGCGATGTCCGCAGACAGATACCCCGCCTCCCGGAGCTCCTTGACGTCCTTCTCCGTGATGGAGGGGGCCTCCCACTTGCCCTTGGAGCCAGATCCAGACATGGCCGGAGAGATTGACGGTGGTGGGAGAGATTGAAGTTTGGGCGCTGGAGCTCGAGGATGGGAAAGCAAGAGAAGGAAGAAGGTGTGGGAAGAAAAAGGAATCTTCATCCTCTTATATAGCCAGTGAATATCAAACGCCCCCCCCCCCTCAAGCCTTAAAACTCGCCTGTTCCCAAGGGGTCGTGCGAATGACACAATTAGATTACCCAAACCGTATTGATGAGGATCTTGCAATAAGTGGACACGATCTCTGTTTTGACAAGACGTGTCAATAGAGGCTGCACCACGAAACGCGAAGCAGCAGGCGAAAACGGTTCAAAATGTTAAAGAGGCCAGATGTGGCGTTTCGCCGAAAACACTACAAAAAAAAGACACATCCATGACATTTTGGGCCGAACGAAAAAAAATTCTGTCATACATATGACACTTCTATGACGATAATTGTGACAAAACCCGGTATCATCATAGATGTGGTGGGCTCCTACTTCTATCACAAACAATCATGACAGAAAATGGGCTTTTCATCCTGGGCGGGCCGAAGATGCAGCTGCATGACATTCTTTGGGCCGTCCATGACGGAAAAAACCGTGGAAGAAGCGAGGGCGAGGAAAATTTCGGGGAGTTCCCGGTTACGGTGGGAGGTCAGGGGCCGAGCGATGCGCGTTTCTCTCGTACACGTACGCGCGTGTGTGCGAGGCATTGGCTCTAACTGAACCCGAGCGATTGCACTGCAGGCTACGCGTTACTGAACTCGAGCGATCGATCGATGGCTGTTAACTGAACCCGATTGAGCGATTCCTTCGCTACTGCTGCTAACTGAAGCCCATCTATGCTGCCTCCGGGATGAACAGTGAGTGTTGCGGGGGGATTTGGATGAATAGTGAGCGGTGACGTTGCCACTGGATGAACAGGACCCCGTGGTGTGGTGGAGGGCTGGATGAATAGTAGACGGTGGAGGGGTGCCCATGGAGGGGTGCCCGTGGAGGGGTGGTTGAACAGGACCCCATGGTGTGGAGGGCTGGATGAACAGTAGACGGTGGAGTGGTGCCCGTGGAGGGGTGGTTGAACACTAGCCGGTGGAGTAGCGCGCGGTGGAGGCTGGATGAACAGGAGCTCGTGGAGGCTAGAGGAGGTCGACGGTATCCCGTGGAGGCTGGAGGAGGTCGACGGTGGAGATGAACAGTATCCCGTGGAGTCCCGTTTGCGGTACGCCACACCCCTCCCGATCAACAGGACCCCCGTTTCGACCGTAGGAGGTCCGTTTCGTCCGTTTTGCGGTACGCCACACCCCTCCCGATCAACAGGACCCCCGTTTCGATCGTAGCAGGTCCGTTTCATCCGTTTTGCGGTTCACCACACCCCTCCTGATCAACAGGACCCCCGTTTCGACCATAGGAGGTCCGTTTCCTCCGTTTTGCGGTACGCCAGACCCCTCCTGATCAACAAGACCCATTCTGAACGTAGGAGGTCTGTTTCCTCCATTGTGCGGTACGCCAGGCCTCGTTTCCATCGCCTATTCCGTCTAAGCCCTCCCGATGAACACGACCACGCATTCCGTTCCGACCCAGCCGGTTGGCTCCCACGCGTTCCGTTGCCTCCCGATGAACATGACGCATTCCGTTGCCTCCCCATGAACACGCCGACGACGATGTTTCTCCGTTCCAACCCAGCCATGTACACAAGCCCTGGCCGTACGTATGCATGAGTACGCGTTCGAGACCCCGCCCGTATGTACACATACGTGGCCGTATTTTCTTTCTTGCACCCTGGCCGTTGAATGTACATGTACATGCTACGTGCGCGCCTCTACTACGACATGTATGTGCCTCTACTATGACACGTGTGCGCCTCTACATCCACCAGTATATATGTACGTACACGTTCGCGACCAGAATGACAACGCTACGTATGCTTCGACCAGGTGGGACCCGACTGTCAGGCACTTCCTTGCCTGCGAAGATGTAGGTGGTGGGTCCCAGCAGTCAGGGGGGCAAATCATTTTTTTGCCCGGACGCACTTCCTTGCGTGCGAAGATGTAGCTGGTGGGTCCCAACAATCAGGGGCAAATGTTTTTTTCACGAAATACGCTGGCCCGTCTGGTGGGTCCCCGCTGTCAGGTGGAGGAATAATTATTTTGCATGTAATAAGGAGGCACTTCCTTGCTGCGGCCGTGGACCCAGCTGTCAGCCTCTCCACGTACAGTCCACATCTGATGGAAGCCGTTCCTTGACAATGTTGACCATGCCGCGCCGAGAGCACCAGGGCAGCGGACGACAGCAAGGCCTAGGAAGGGGACGACGCGGAGCCGGGGAAGACGCGGCAGTGGAAGCCCGTGCGGAGAGGAGTACGAGGGTTCACTGGTTTGGTTGCGGTGTGAGGCTGCCGCCGCCACAGGGCCTGGCCAGCGGTGGGAATAGTAGGGGGCGGTGAGGCCTCCGCGGCAGCACAGCCGGCCACAGGAGGCAGGAGCATGCGGCATGACCGGCGCTGCTTTGGGCGGCTGGAGCAAGAAGACCAGAGGTTGAAGAAGCACTATGGCCGTTAGATGGACATCGTACGGTCACTGGAGCTAGAATCGTTCATATTGACTAAGTTGACAAAGCCCTTCATCCCCGTCAACTTAGTAGGCCCACAAGTCAGCCTCCCACCAAGGTGGGTCCTAGCTAGCCGGGGGAGTATTCATTTTTGTGTGCGTAATAAGTAGGCACTTCCGGTGGGTCTGAGCTGACAGCGGGGGGAACGTTTTTTCGTGAAATATGGTGGCCCGTCAGGTGGGTCCCAGCAGTCAGGGGGCGAAAGTTTTTTTGCAAAATACGGTGGCCCGTCCAGTGGGTCCCTGCCATCAGTTGGAGAATCATTATTTTCCGCGTAATAAGGAGGCACTTACTTGTTGCTGCCGTGGACCCAGCTGAGACTCTCCACATACAGTATACTTCTGATGGAAGTCGTTCCTTGACCACGTTGACCTTGTCGCGTTCCGTTGCATGCATGTGTCCATGGGCGTGGTGCGTCCCCACTGTCAGCCTCTCACATACAGTCATCTTCTGATGACTCTCGGTTGTTGACCACGTTGACCACACCGTGTCGAGCGCACCTAGACTGGAACGACCCAGAGATGGGGAAGACGGGGCAATGGAGTCGCAGATGGAGAGGAGTGGGAAACTTCACTGGTTCGGGTGCGCGGCAGCACAGCCGCGGTGCCGCCCACGGGAGACAGGAGCAAGAACAGAGGTTGAAGAAGGAGCACGGCTGTTGGATTAACATCCAACGGTCCAGCTGCTAGAATCATTTGTTGATTAAGTTGACAAAGCTGTGCGTACAGGTCCGCTTAGTAGGCCCACAAGTCAGTCACCAAATCTGACGGGTCTCAGCTGTCAACGGGATGAATAATTTTTTTCACAAAACAAGGAGGCACTTCCTTCCGTGCGAAGATACTGCCGATGGGTCCCAGCTGTCAGGTGGAGGAAACATTTTTTCAGCTTAATAAGGAGGAACTTTCCTTGCGTGCGACCATGGACCTCGTGGGTCCCAGCCATCAGGATCTCCATGTACAGTCCTCTTCCGATGACTCTCGTTTGTTGACCACGCCGCACCGAACGCAGCGAGGCGGTGGACGACGGCGAGGCCCAGGACAGGAACGACTCGGAGATGGGAAAACGCGGCAGTGGAGTCGCAGATTGAGAGGAGGAGAAGGGTTATAACTGGTTCTGTTGCAGCGTGGGGCTGTAGTCTGTGCAGAATAACAGGAGGTGTCGAGGGGTGGAGGGATAGCCTGGCCGGCAGTGGGGTAGCTCTTCGTAGCGATGCGTGCTAAGCAAAGCCGCTAGCTGATGGAGGCCGGACCAGGCGGTCCCGGCGACGCTGGAGGAAGAAGAGTAGAGATTGAAGGTGCATGCCGGCCATTGGATATAAATCCAATGGCTGTGGATGACACAATCATTTGTTGACCAAGTTGACAACGCCCTGCGTAGGCTTCGACCTATTGGCCCACATGTGAGCCTGCAAAAATGTGGCATATATTTAACCCATGTTTTCTAGAATGTACAGTCCATTTGCTGGGCTGGGTGAACAAATAATTTCGCGTCAATCAGGCCCATTTATATTTTCTAAGAAATCCCAGCCCATTTGCACTTCCTTGAAATACATGTATTAGGTGGGCTCGTTATAATGTTATGTTAGGAGGAGCAATTAATATCAAAGAATAAACCGGAGAGGCACATTATATATATATATATAATTAAGAAATTAGCAAGTTATTGCTCAAAATAAAAATGAGCGCGTTATTATTAAATTGGTCCTTAAAATCTTTGCAAGCTTTTGTACGCAATCACCAGGATTTTCCTTGCCTGTGAGTCAAAAACAACCAGGATTTTCCTTGCCAACTTCCGTTAAACATTTACTTTTATAAGTTAATAACACGTGGGATGTTTTTATAATGTATATATAAGTCTCTATAAAATATACGATAATAGTAATAATATAAATATATATAATGTGGTTAGAAGGGAAAACATAAATTGGACACAACATTACTTTTATAAGAGACCTGCGTTTTATACCCCACAGTAGGCATACTAACAAGTTCACACACAAATACAACAGAAAAGGTAAACATTCATATCAAACTCAGGTTCACAAGACACGTTCATATTCATAGCCAACATTCACTATCAACAACTCAAAATATTCATATATACACAAGCTCAGCATATCTATGCATCCAAATGATTGATAGATCACACGACAATATTCATACATAATTCACAAAAAGATTCAGATATACACATGTTCAGTATGTTTATGCATCCAAATGATTGAGGTCACAACCAATATGATCCATGTACGAACTTTAATTACCTAGGGTACAGACTGGTAAATGGTGTTCAATCATAGGTACTTCTTGCTAAAATTAGTTCTTGTACGAGTAAACTTTTGAGTACATAAGAGGCAGCATAGACAATCTGAACTTTGCTTGTAGGTTTATCCTCAAATAGTGGCCTCGTGCCGAGGGAGGATTGAGCAACTTGGCCACTACTTTCATCCAACTAGTTTACTGGCTCATCTTGGTCATGTATCTCGCCAAAATTCTACATTGTAGACGAGAAAGGAGGCGGTTAAGAAAATGAACCACCCAAATTTTTTTGTGCAGTTCAACTGAAATGGAGCATCCTTGGCGTGCAGACTAATTAAGTGCCAGATGAATATACGCGTCAACCAACTTGTCTGGAATCTTTAGACTCCATGCCATATAGTTCGCTACCATATGTGTCGATAACCAAAAGGCACAAGTTGGGACCAAAGACTGGACTGCGTTTTTCTGGGCTATGCACCAAGCAATATTTTTGGCGTTCACTCTCCTAATACTTGGAGTTTGACAATTGGTTGACGCCGGTTGATACTCGAATGAATATAGGCACTTCTTGTCAACATCCATGCTTGTCTGAGTGAACTTTGGAGTACATAGCAGCGGCATAAGTACCTGTCCATCTGACCATTTTGTGCAGTTCTACTGAAATCACCCGATGTAATGATTTGCCTATGAGTTCAGGCTCCAAGTTACTCCTTTATGAAATCAGCAAACTGTAGCACAATATCAAATTACGAATACATATGACATGCATAATAATCAGGATAAAGACCAGTACCAACCCGTGTGAGGTAGCATGTCAATTACTATTTCCTTTGACTGGAAGCCGAGATAAGCCAAGCGACTGACAGCAAAGGAAGAAAGCAAGCGGAGATTAGCGACTGACAGGAAAGGACGGAAGTTGTTGAGGCAATGAAGCACCCAAAGTTTTTATGCAGTTCCACCAAAATCGAGCATCCCTATTGGCACATATATTGAGAGAGTGAGATTACTGTAATAGTGGGACTAGTTGATGAAACATACACTAACAAATAGAAGCACCCTCATTATCTTAATGGGTAAAGTTAGCAACATAGTAGTCTTGCTTAAAGAGAGGTATTAGTTTATTTAATCAGTGCCAATTAGCTCAACTCAACACTCAAAGCATTGCCATTTATCATAGGTTGCAAAACTTTAACGTGCAAAGATAAAGGAGTTTCTCATGACAGTAGCACGATACAAATAGAGATGACAGCAAACTAATATGGATGAAGGCCTTAGGCCCGTACCAACCTGAGGAAAAAAGCTTATTCATGTAGTCTCATAAGAGATGATAAAGCACTCACTGGAATCACACAATAGTATATATTTTTGTGCACTTCAAATGTATGGTTGAAATCACTCTTGTTTACCAGTGCTGAGATTATATCGAAAGATTAGCAAGAACTTCCAGCAGAGTTAAAGCACTGGCTGGGATACAGTTCATTGTATTGTCTTGTGTAGTTCCACTAAAATGTATGATTGGCACAACATGATCCCTGTTTGCACAAGTAGGAACAAGGTGACACCTTCATTAGCTTAGTGAGAAAGGATAGGAAGACATTAGCATACTCAAACAATAGCATCAAATTCATGATGGACAATACGCAAAACATTGCCTCATTGAACCAATGGCAATAAATTAACATGCAAAACAATAGCACTATTATGTCATGACACTAATAGTATTCCCTCCCCGCTCCACCACATGATTCACCTTCATAGACAAAAATACACACGTACATGATTCAGCATAGGGTCCTACTAAAGATTTGTTTAACTCCAAAAGGAAAATTATGCAGTAATAAATTAGTGGTACTTAAGTACTCCTAATTAATTAAGTGAGATAGCAGAAGTGGAAGGGCTCCCTGGAGGATCGTCTCACATGTAAGGTAGTCGTTGCCGGAGCCCTTGAATGGCCTCGACTGAGGCCTCTGGCTTCAGCAAGATTGCCTTGGCACTGTTTATTCTTCTTCTTCTTCCTCTTCATGCTTTGTTTCTCTTTCTCCTCACCAGTTGGTGAAACCAAGTACATGATTGGCCTTCTAATTCAGAATTGGTTTTGTCCATGAGGGAGTACAAGTGTACTAGTAAAAAACAACATTATTTTCTCATGGCAGTCAGAAAATAGAGACGAACACATGCATTAAATATCATTCTTACCTAAAGGAAGGTTATGGCGCAAATATGGATGATGAGGATTGGAACACAGATCTCCCTTTGTGCAGTTCCACCAAAATGAACCAACTGTTCCATTCTGACATTCTAATTAAATAGCACAAAAGTCACTTCTTTTAAGAAGAGTTTTGTGCAGTGCACTAAAAGGTCACAACAGCAACCAGGTGAATTGGATGTCCCTGTTTGCACAAAAAGGCACAGAGGAAACAGTCAGAGTTTCAAACAATTACAGGCAAAAACATTTGACTAAACTTGTCATGGCTTATAACAGTGGCATGGCTTCATTTTTACCAAGGACATTAGATTAAGAATAGCTAAGGCTATGTTCGGTTCACAGGTTTGGTGCAGGATTTTCGTAGGAACACAATTCCTATGGTATTCTTTCCCTTCCAGCCGTTCGGAACACGGGAAAGGTGAATAGTGTTTCATAGGAAAGTTGGTCTGGTAGTACTGATTCCATAGGATTAGAAACATCCACGCGCTGCTCATTTTTTGGGCGGAAGCCCGAGGCAAGCGCTCGCTGCCATGTGTTAGACAGGTTGCTGTGTTGTGTTGCCAGAATAAAAAAATCAACATATGTGTGGTACGTGAGGTGAGGACAAGAGTAGTCAGTGTGCAGCTGAATAAACAAATAGCATCTCATACTGACAAGCATGCTACTCTAAAAAAACAAATATGTATATTTCGTACTCCATCCGAACACATTCCCTTGAGAGTTTCCTCTGATTCACTGTTCCATAGTTTTATACCTACATTCCTTTCCTATTCCTCTATTTTCATCAAGACATATGTTTTCTGCCCCTTTATTCCGAACGGAGCCTAAATATTTGGTATAAGGGCATGGGACAGTGGGTGCACCAGCAATCCAGCACCATGTACGTAAACAGGGGCATAAAGTGGTGATTCATAGTTTGTTGCCCCGAGAAACAAACATCCAAGAAACATATCTGGGTAGGTCCCAATTTTGTTCACTCTAGCCACCTACTCCTATGTGTGGATAGCAAATCTAGTCCTGGTCATACCACTATGTACAGTGTTACCCCTATATTTCCCTTTTCGACCAAGAGACCGGTTGGATGACCAGTCTGTACTACTTTCACCCCCTTTCCTTCCTGTTTGTACCAAGTCCGATGTACATACTAAATTCCCCCACCCCCACTTTATTTCTTTTTTGAACCAAGTACTCCCTCCGTCCGAAATTACTTGTCATCAAAATGGATGTGTCTAGAACTAAAATACATCTAGATACATCCATTTCAATGACAAGTATTTTCAGACGAAGGGAGTACAAGATTCGACTCCATGAAGTAGCTTTACCTCTAACAATAGAAGAAAAAAAATGTGACGTTGGACCATCTGATCGAGAGGGGCTGAGAGGTAGAAAATGATGCACATGCAGCGACGTAGCGAGCTGGGGAAGTAGAGCTAAGGCGGTTTCAAACGAAGATATACCTGAAGGTCGTCGGGATGTGGATAGGTGGGCGGCGGGAGGCCGGATCCGCCCACAGGCAACGGCGAAGGGATTGGAGGACCTCCTGCGCCGACGCTCGGCCAGAGATAACGGTGCGGCCAGCAGTGGGTCTCCTCCCTCGCTGTTGACGACGGCCTAAACGCTGCCCCTCCTCCCCTAAACCGGCGGAGGGGGATACGTACGGATCTGTAGCCAGCGGTCAGGATAGAAAGCCAGTGTTTTTTGAAGGGAGAAAGACAGTGTTACTAGCCCTATCTTGTTTAGATCTGGAGAGGATGAGAGTGTGTGAATAGAGCAACCCTAGCAAGCAAGCGCGGAGGCTCCGGCCTATATATATGTAGTGGGGTAGTTTTCCTTTTTCACTCCATCAAAACAATCGTTTAAAATTATGTACTACTACATGCCAGGTCGCGGTTATTTTTAGTTGTTGATTGTTTTTTGAGATAGCTACCCGCTTGTTCCAAGTGGTGTTACGGTGTGCCAGGTCGCACTTTGTATCATTCAAGTCTGGTACTACAAGTCCCTCCATTAAATGAACAACCACCCCCTCGTAAAAATTGTGAGCAAGCCCACGGCTAAAATTAGCGGAAACGTGGGTTGCCCCAACATGCATTATTATTCATATTTTCTACTCCCTCCATTCCTAAATATAAGTCTTTTTTATTAGCCACACCTAAGACAAGCATTTTTTTATTAGCAGTGAACCCCACATGTCATAGACACAAAAATTGTGGCAAGATTCCCTTAGGCAAGCCAAAGTGTGTCTAACAATTTGAGCAACTTAGGTTAGGCAAGTGTGGCAAGTGTGGGAAAAATAATGTGGCAACATAAGACAAACATAGTCACAATCCAAACAGCCCCGTAATTTTTTGTGACATGCATAAAAATTTGGTTAGTTAAATTTATAGTCAAAATTTGGCAAGGTGCATCAAATCAACACATGCAAGTATCAAAAGGAAAGTCACGACATGCATGCACGCGTTGTACTCCCTCCGTTTCCAAATATAAGTCTTTTTAGAGATTGCAACAAGTGACTACATACGAAGCAGAATATGTCTACTCCTACATACGAAGTAGCCCATTTGAAATGTGTAAAAAGACTTATATCGAGTGCAGTGCTTTGATGTGTCGCGTCAACTCATACAAGACCAAGAAATTTGATTACTAAAACTCCCTCTCCCTCGCAGACTGAGCTCCGGTGCCTTAACTGCACCTGCCCTTGGCTGCATGACAGGAGGGCCAACCACCTGTTGGGCCCACCTGTCATAGACGCAAAGGCAGGAGCAGTAAGTAGAAGCTTTCGCTACACGCTATCCCTCCCACACGAGGTGGACGGACATGCAGCAGTGGATTCGATACTGTAGAAGTAGGAGTAACATCATTGTTCGTCTTCTCAAAGAGGCGAAGAGCCAAGCGCACCCCGAACGTGGCAGCTGTGAACGCTCGTGTGGTGCGGTTCCTTGGAGTACTAGCCAGGCTCTTGCATGAGACAAAATTGCTATTGTTTAACAATTAAACTCCATTATCCATTGGTTGATACTCATTCTGCATAGGTCCACGCGCTTAGCACCATTTCCTCCTGGGGTCACCAATGTTTATTTGCTAATTAATAGCATTGCATGCAATGAACTAGCCATTGCAAGTCATTAAAAGCATGCACACCTCTCATCTCTTATTGGTTGATATGTCAAGAAACAAGAAACAAGGTAGAAGTTAATGCACCGCGCCTAAGTGTTTTGGGACTATTTGGTTTTCGTAAGATGACTTACACACCTAGATGGAGGGAGTAGTATAGCCCTATAAACCGGAAAGGAGTATTTGCCTTTCTAGAGATTTCAACAAGTGACTAGACTACACCGTGTGCAGTACTCCCTCACTTCCGGTTTATAGGGCTCAAATCTCAAATCTCATGAACCAAGGCATTTTGCGATTGGAGGAATGTATCTCGTACTTTACAAAACTACCCTAATTAAACTCATGCATTAATTACGTAGTTCTCTCGTTTTCCTCTCCGCCTTGGTCGTGGTGCACATGCGGGACATTTCAAAGCATCCGGGCCCGCGTGCCATCCACCAAATCACAGCGAGGTGCTATAGTCGAGACTCACCTGTCACCCCGGTGTGGCCGTCATGACCCGTCATATCATAAAACCCACACCTTTACCAGCAGTGGTAAGGTGGCCTCCAAGTTGGACTGGACGAAGCAACCATCATTTCACTGGAACGCTTGTTCAAGCCCTTTCTTCCCTTTCTTGAAGAAAACCTCACTCCAGGCTACTCACTTCTGCCATTTTTCTTCTGTACCAATGAAGGAAAGGTGGGCGAATCAGGTATGCTGCTACATTTTCATTCCAAGAATCTTCTTTTTGCGAAGCACCGACCGAATCTCACATCCTATTCTTTTCCGTTTTCATTGCGATTGTGGTTTCCTTTCGATTGCTTTTTGTTTGTCAGTTCATTGATGCATCCTAGAGCACTAGGCAAAGAGTTGTCAGCGGACAACCCACTCGAGACAGCGATCTCCAGGAAGCGAGCACCGACCAACGAGTTGACCATGTTGGCGGGCCAACCCATGGAGACGAAGAACTCCAAGAAACAAGCACTGGCCAAAGAGCTGATGACATTGGCGGACGAACTCCTCAAAGAAAGTTGGAAGAACAGCAAGGGCCCCACCGTGCCTACCCCAGGAACTCTGATTGCCGCCTACATGAGGCTCAAGACCGAGTTTGAGGAGATAGTCGCCGTTGAGAAGCAGTATTCCCCTGGCAAGGTGATGGCCCCCATCGAGGACGAGGAGATGGCCCCCGGAGGGATGAGATCCCCCGGTGAGCTGCACAAGGTAAAAAATAATGGCTTATTATCATAGTTGTGGTTTTTGATTATTTGCAATGTTCTTGCTAATATGTTAGGGTTGTGTAGGTGCCGGTGGACGTCCTGGATGATTCCGATGTCGTGGCCCGTCCTATTGGCATCGCCCCGGAGATCGATTCCGATGCCGCTGTCCATCCTGTGGACATCGCCCTAGAGATCGATTCCGATGTCGCGGTCAGTCATGTGGACATCACCCCAGAAATCGATTCCCATGCCGCTGTCTGTGCTGTGGTCATTGCTCGAGAGATCGATGACAAGAAATAGTTGGTCGCGCTAATCCTTCAGGGTAGTTTGCATTGCCCTGTGTTTAATTACCAAAACAATGTGTGTTATCAAACCATCTTAGGGCTAGTGCACTGTCTTGTGTGGGCGGATCTTGCTACTTTTGTTTGATAGTGAATCATGCGATGAATCATGCAAACCCTCTCCGAGTTATGGAAACAGATGTATCCTCAGCAGCTTTTGATGTCGAGTTATGGAAACAGATGTATCCTCACTTTGTATCGTTCAAGTCGGTAATAAATGACTAGGATTGAAGGGGAATCCAAATTTGCTTCGTCTTCTATCCTTGAGCTCTTGACAAACAAATGCACTATACGGTTGTTCGGCCACTCCATCCCCAGAGCTCTCACCAAGCGTCGTTCATGCCACCGCGCCGCACACTAACCGGTAAGGCAGCGATGGCATCCCACCGCGCCGAGTTCCTCGCCACCCACGACCGCACACAAAATGGTAGGGAAGCGGTGGCATCCCGTCGTGCCGAGTTCATCCCCGCTCACGACCTCACAACTATGTGGGAGGAATTTGAAGATGCCTAGGCCGAATGGGCGGTAGAGCAAGAGGCGGCCAAAGCTGCATAGAGGGAGCGGAAAAGTCAGAAAGCACTCAAGAAAAGAGAGGCCCACCACCGCAAGAAAGAAAAGGACGCACGCGCTGCTGCGGAGAGGTCGACGGAGATCCAAGCACGGTGGGGTGTCACCGACAAAGCCGTGAACAAGGTTGTCAGAATCGCGATTCTGTTATACGATTCTATGACTTTATGATCCAAACTAACCCCTATGATTCTACGATTTTAGTTCATAGAATCTATGTTTCTACGATCCTGATAGTGAAGATTCTACGATTTGCGATCCTACCATCGGAGCTCCGATCCGATTCAAAATCACGATTCTGACAACCTTGGCCGTGAAGGAGAACGACGACGTCTGGCCAGCATGTTAGAAGTAGTAGTACTAGTAGTTAGTGTTTGTGTCTGTGTCTGAGTACGAGCATGTACCAATACTACTAGTTACTACTGTAGTTTTTAGAGCAAATTACCAGTACATTAGCCTAGACTAAATGGAAAAATTCCTATCCTAAGCATCAAATGGCATCTCTTTCTCTATAGGAATTGAGATGCATGTCATCTCACTTCCTATGATTTTCATACTCCTATCCTATGAACCAAAGGAGGCCTCTGTTGGAGTAACTACTATAGCTAGTAGTACTGCTGGTACAGTAGTTTTCTTCAAGAAGCGGAATTTAACGAAGTCATGATGGTTCCTTCGTCCGAGCAACTTCAAAGTGGGAAGTGGGCCTGTGATTTGACAGCTCATTAGTCATTGTTACTGCGGCACGACGACCTGGGTGACTCTCCCTTGGAGTTCTGCGTGCATGGAAAGTGGACCAGGATGGTCGACGTCCCACGTGTTGGCGAACAGAAGTATTCTTTCCGATATCGAGGAGTAAGGAAACCGCGTGGTATAGTATCACTGCTGATTGGTTTGCAAAAAATAGTATCACTGCCGATTTATAATTATTTTTTATTTCTGATGAATGCTAGTGTTTCAACTCTTACGACGAAGGGTGCCAAACATGGCACGTGCTGGATGTCCTACACGTCAGCGAAAGGAGTGGGACATGAACAGCGTTGTAGAGCCCAGCGTAAAAAACAGCGTGGTAGAGCGTCTCCACTTCTTCCACTTCTGGGTCGGAGACCACACGTAGTAGTACTTACTAGTATGAACGATACAAAGTGTGACCTGGAGAGAAAGACACGTCTAGTTGGAAGGTCTCGGGGCATACACGTAAACAAATATAAAAGTTAATATGTGCCTCCAAGTAATATAGTAGTAGTAGAGTACTTAGGCACGTACTCCATAACATCACCGTGCATTGCACCTACAACATTTAGTGGTAGTACGTAGTAAGAGACAAATGCCGCCCAAGAGTTTCCTTCTCGACCTACTTGTGGGTGTTTAGTAGAGTGTATGGAGGGTGGATGAGTCCACACTAGTTTAGCACAAATACACTAGAAGCATGCATGAAGAGAGCATGCATGAAGAGGGGTGTTGAGTTGAGCATGCATGAAGAGGGAACAACTATGCTGAGACGAGAACGCAACCAAACACACCCTATATGCCACGCATGTTCATACCATTTGTGCCTTTCCACTTCACTTACTATGCTACATTACTCAGGTTCGTACGTCCACTCCTGGGTACATGTCTGTCTCGTAGTTCCAGTCCCACGTGTTCTTCATATAGATGGAATGATCCTTGCATAACACGTGCACCTTGATGCTAGATGTCTCGCGTGTTGGCAAAAGGATGAACAAAGCTCACCTAAAAAATAGAGTGGAAGAACACAGATTCGGACGACCAAGAAGGAGCAAGGAACCTCGTGGTGGAGCGTCTGCACTCATAATATTTAATATTATTCAGCGATATAAAATTAACCAATCATCTCCACAGTGGACTGGAAGAGTAGGAAACACGGCAACCCAGTGTAGTTACATCATACTGGTACATGGCTAACCCACGCTATCACCACGTTTCTGCCGTCTATTGAGGTCGGTTAACTATCACATGTTAGCGACATGCCAAGAGCATTCTAAAAAAATTCCTTTCACGTTCCGTTTTCAAAAATAAAAAATCCTTTCACGTATGAATTTGCATGTATGCTTTGAGCAACTTGCATGTCCTATACTGCTCCTGTTTGATACTCTAACTTAGCTAGAGGCTAGACTAACTCATGACTAACCCTGAACTAACTCTAGCCAAAGAGGTGTTTGGGTGACAGGGTTAGATTGACAATAAATGCACTTCATGGAGAGGGAAAAGTGATTTTTCAGTGGTCCCAATGAGAACTATCTCCAGTTAGCACCTCTTGGGTGGGATAGTTTTTTTGGTGGGTTCGATGCAACTTGCTCCAATTTAAACCCTAATGCTTGGATACTTTAGGGCTATTTGAGCCCCAACTAGCTCAAACTAACTCTAACCCATGGATCCAAACAGGGCCTATGGCCAGTCTCGACGCGGAGCAGTCGCGTGCACCGGGAAGCGGCGCTCTCTCGGCCGTTGCGCCACTTCAAAGCCGGCGCCAGTGAGAGGTCGCCTCCGCTCTGGACGGGCATTAATGCGGCACTGATGCTCCAGGGCGACGCTGACCATTTCATGCGGGAAGCGCGCGCTGGCAAGGGAGTATAGGTTTTGAACTGTTTCAGGTGTAGTACTGGTAGTTTGCAAAACTACTCAATTATTGCACTCAGTTTCCTAAGAAATTGTGGTAAAAAACGTTACACCACAACCCGCTTCCCTTCTCCTTCCTCTTCCACCGCTCGCGCATGTCCGCGGGAAGCGACCGGTCAACCCTTATATAGGAGTGCTAGCACAAAAAGATGCATGCATGACCACTAAAATTTCCATATTAAAGCGCCGCTTCGGCGTGATTATGGCGTATGTTGTTACCTTCGGCCGGCCCATGGCTACCGGGCGACGGCGACCAGAGAAGAGGCGGCGGGAGGGGAATGAATGCAGCTACTGTTTGGGTTCGCCTTCCGATTTAAATAAATGCGCAGCATCACGTGTACCCACAGGTGCACAAATTGTAACATACGTGTCTGCTTAAGGGGCGTCACATAACTGGTGTGTGTGAGAGAGATTCTGACAGATAGAGTGCGTGTGTGCGACTCTACTCCTCGGACATGTACTCAACCTTTTGCATCGGGATATAAGTATAATGGTATTTACTTTAGCTAGTGATTTACGTGGCCATGGTAACATGGTTGTGTCAAAAAAGGTCACTTCCTGCTCCTGATTTGCGTTATATAATTACAAGCAATATTCTCGTGCATTGCAGGGAACATCAATATGCATTTTTTTTACAAAACACCTGTTGTGATTGACCCATGCAGGAGTAATCCCATGTGTAAAAACTAATGATATCTCGAGAATTTTATCGGAAAACTGGTATCTCGAGAATGACATCAAAAAAAATGAAAGATGAGAGATAAGGCGAGGAGGAGTGGAGCGTGGTGGTGACTGGTGGTCGGAATGGGCGGAGGCATGGGGATGGACGGCGCCGGTAGGCGGCAGCGGCCACCATGCATGCTAGATTGTTCCAGAGACTTATTCCTTTTTTAATTGCTGAGAAATGAGGTTGCGGGAGATAATGATGTGGAGAGAGGTGCGGGTATCTTTTGTAAAATTATCATAGTTTGCTTTCTATCCTCAGATATAGATCATACAGTCTGTATTACAAGATGGCAGGCACACCATCACCGCCAACTCATTTTTTTATAAGGGTACAGATGATAAGTTTGCTGACTACTAAAGTAAAGTGGAATTTGTCCATGTTATGCAAGTAAATAAAGGTGATTGTTTATCATACGGGTAAGGTTGGATGAAGGGTGGTAGGAACAAATGCTCCGCCTAGAGCATGTGTGTGTGAGATGGAGTCTTAGTGTGTGTGGGGTGTGTGTGTATGTGTGAGAGAGAGGAGAGAGAGAGAGATGGAGTCTTAGTTTGTGTGTGTGTGTGAGAGAGAGAGATGGAGTCTTAGTGTGTGTGTGGGGGGGGGGTGTGCGTGCGTGAGAGAGAGAGAGAGAGAGATGGAGTCTTAGTGTGTGTGGGGGGATGCGTGCGTGCGTGTGTGTGTGTGTGTGCATGCGTGTGTGTGTGTGTCGCGGGGTCCTTTGTGGCGGATGTAATTTAAGTGTGCATGGCTTCATCATAGAGAGGTGATGTGTATGGCAGAGGCCACCAACGATGGGGTGCGAGAGAGAAAATGTATGTAGAGAGGGAAGAGAAGGTGTGTGCGCGTGAGAGGAGTCGACATCGAGAGAACATGTTTATTTGAGAGACACCGAGGAAGACTACTATATATCGATGGTGCATGTAGGCGGGAATTAAACAAAGGGATGGTCTTATTGGTTTCGGGGATATAGGGGAAGAGTGAGAGGCGGGGGGTAGCTAGAAGGAGATTGTTAAGTGTGAGTGTGTGTTTTACCCATCCAGGCGGAAGTTATGTGCACAAAAGAGGAGAACGATTTGATGTGGCGTTAGGATTGAGGGTAATTAACTACGTATGGAGACATAGAGACCTTGAACGTGCATGTGTGAGAGGTATACATGTATGCGTGGGATGTGTGTGTGTGCGCGCGCGTGCATGATCAAGATAAAAGAAAGAATACATAAGTCATAAGATCAACGACATGGGAGAGACGGATCGGTATGACAATATGCATGCATGTGAGAATGCAGGGAAGAAGGCCCGACAATTGAGCATGTGTTTTTGTCTTAAGAGATAGTGGCGTGGGCTGGAGCATGCGTCTATGGCGAGCAGAGGGAGTGAGGCGCAACGATTGTGCAAAAGAGACCAACCTATAAATGCATATGTATGGAGAGACATATATAGTGTGGGTGATAGGAAGAAAGACTCCGTGCGAGAAAGAAATGTTGACAGAGAAACTACAGATAGATACAGAGATGGAGATGCTAGCTAGAGGGACATCCGCTAGTTTGGGTGTTGGAGATGACCACCGGGTGGTTCAAAGGGTGAAGTTATATATGTGTGTGAGAGGGCACTTGACTGGATGTAGAGAGAAACATATGTAGTGTGCGTGATAGGAATCAAGAGTGAGGGCGAGAAAGAAGGTTGATGGAGAAACAGATAAATAGAAAGATAAAGATGCTAGGTAGTGTGCGTTGGAGATAGGAGTCGAGTGGATCAGAAGGCTGGGTTATGTGTGTGGGTGTGAGAGAGAGAGGGTGCATGTGAGTCACATACAAACAGATATCAGAGAGAAATGAGATCCAGAGAGATGGAGTTTTGTGTCTGCGAGAGAGAAAGATATTTCAGAACAAGAGTGATAGCTAGAGAGACATACGAGGGAACGCAAGATATCTCTAGGGAGAGAGGGTGTGTGTGAGCGACATACAAGAGAACAATGAAGAAATATGAGACCCTGGGAGACAGATTTTGTATTTATGTGTGAGAAAGAGATATTGAAGAGGAAGATTCATAGGTTCTCATATCTAAGGAGCGAAAGACATCTCTGTATGAGGGGTGTGCGAGTGGCACACATGGGAATAGTAGAGAGAAATGAGACCCCGAGAGAAAAAGTTTTGTGTTTGTGTGAGAGAAAGAGATTCCACATGGAGAATCATAGTTAGAGACACATAGCAGGGAGCGAGATTTACTTAGAGAGAGATAGAGGGATGAAGGTCGAGGGAGAGAGTACCGTCAGTGTGTTACGAAGATAAAAGATCATTGTCGACATACATGTAGCACGAGAGATACCAGGGAGACGATGAACGCGTATAGGTCCAAAGAGATAGTTCTATATAAGCATGAGTGATAGCTATATGACACGAATATCTAGATTAAAGGGGATTCAAATATTTAAACTGGAGATCACAACATCGATAATATCATAACGCAAATTGGTGTATCAAACATGCATATTCATTTGAATTTGGGCACACGTGTAATGTTATATAGTTTATCAATATTGGTGATCCATAGATTCTTCAACTACAAACAATGCATGGTTTATATGCAATTAATGTCTAAACGGGATTACACTATATGTTGCGTGTGTGAAACACATTATACATGTTTGAGAAGTAAAAAAACCCGCATGAAACACACATTAATTGGAGACAGTTAGCGAGGAATGCATACATTGGATTTCAACATAAAGTGGTTTCAAATATTTGAAAATCCAAATTGATGGATATAACCTTATGAATTTGAGATCATGCCATTTGTAAACCATATTTATGTATAAATGGTGTTGTGCTTTTGAAAGTATATATAAAAAATGATGTATACGGAATGTAATTTCAATTAAAAATGGATCTCGCCCGAAAAAAATAGAATACAAACGGGATTCGAATTGAGTTGGCACGGTAAACGTGCACTTTGCAAAATTTGAACGAAGCGGGGAAAGTCGCAGTAACCGCCCGAAACCAAAATCTGTGAGATGGAAATCACTACTGCCTATCCCTGCCACGCAAAGCCTATCTACTGGATTTCTATAGGTTTCGATAGGGGTAGGTTTGTAATTTCACCCAAACGTGACGTAACCACCTCTCACTCGGATTCATACACGGTGGGCGCCAAAACATAGTGTGTCCTCGGCCGAAATCGACTCCCTCCCCGATTCATATTCATACACGGTGGGCGCCAAAAACAAACACTCGTCGGCAAATATTCGGTGTATGCGAGATTACCGTCCTATCCCCAACCGACTAATGTTGTTGTGATGTAGTAGAAATTTGAAATGGGGACTGAGTTTGTAAATTTCCTCGCATTTGAGACGAGCGCGCTCTGAATACATGGTTCCCCCCTTCCTCTCTACCTCCTTTTTCCCCATTCGTACTCCATGGGTGCCAAAACACCCTCTCCACCCCACCCTCCTTCGTCTGCCGCCGTCCGCCACCCCATCCACCGCCATCCTCCTCCACCATGTCGGAGTTGATACCCCGACACCGCCGTCCATTACAAGAGATCGACCTCTCTCATCCACGGCTTCAGACCGAGATCCTTGCATCCCGTCCTCTCGCTTCATCCCCGCTGTCGTCCACCTTGTCGGCGCCGCTCCTACGACTGTCTCATCCACCGCGCCCTGCCGCCACCGTCTACCATCCTAGATCTGCTTCCACGCTTCCGACAGCCATCGCTACCGCAACACCGTCAAATTCTTAGCAGATGCGTACACGGCGCCGCACCAGAGGCGGTACTCTTTCGTATCTGCTCAACTTATTTATCGTAGCAAGAAAATATATCGCCACTGCTTTACTCTGATTTCTTGTCTTGGTTGCGAAGTTGCCTTTGTTCGGTTTGCACCTTCAGATCCGCCATGGCACGCTCAACGCTATACTCCCAATGCTTATGGTTTTCCCCTTTTATATTCCACACTAGTTAAATCACAGTAGACTAAATTTCAAAATTGGGTCAGTCGATTTTTCAGAGCTCGCCAGAGTTCGCCGGTGCGATCGAAGGGGCTCGGGTGGTTGTGGGGCCTCGCCGAACGAAGAAAACTCGACGCGGGTGGGGGTTGGGGCGGGGTGGGGGTGGCGGAGGAACACAGGCGGTAGGGGTCGGTGGGCCGGCCGGCGGCCCGTGTGGTGTTCTGTATGGGAAGAATCAGAGACGAGGAAGAAGAAGGGTTAGGAGATGTAGGATCTTCATCCAACCGCCTGAAATGGTCGAGAGACAGCTGGGAGTTGCATTCTTAATGCGCTCTGGTTCATCATGTGTGGGCACTGCGCAACCAACATTATATTATCCAAAATCTGCTTGGTCTTCTTTACCATGTTCCTCTTCCGTTCTTCTTTAATATGTACTCTCTCCGTTCCTAAATACAAGTCTTTGTATAGATTCCACCATGGATTACATATGGAGCAAAATGAGTGAATCTACACTCTAAAATGTATCTGGATACATCTGTACGTGATCCATAGTGGAAATCTCTACCAAGACTTATATTTTGGAACAGAGGGAGTATGATAGTAGTACAGTATGTTCCTTGTACTGAAGATGAGCAGGGACATTTCCGGTGTAGAGGTCTATACAGTCGGTTGTGATGGACACTTTGAGCCTCTTTGATTCGTAGGATCTTGTAAACATAGGAATAGAATTTGTAGTGGCCTGCCCACTTGAATCCTATAAGAATAGCAAGGAAATGCGGGGAGCTGTGTCACCTTTGAGAGTTACACTGATATTAACAATACCGCACCTTCACTTGAAGAGAGCTGGTATCCAAAGTCTTTCTAGCCGTACCGGCAATACTAGCACATATATTCCAGCAAGTTCCACTTTGCTGATTTTACTCTGATGCTTAAGGTTTTCCCGTTATATCTACACTATGATCTGTGTAGCTGCTTTGTGTCACACTAGCAGCAGTCCACTCTTGAAGCTAAACACTGCAATGACTTACAAAATTGGCACCAAGGCATTGAGTGCCATTCTAGATGCAATGAAACTCATATGCTCCCCACCTATTGATTCTTGTTCAGAATATGATCCTAATGACTATTCTAACCTCGAGGAGTCAAAGGCAGATGGCCTGTCCTGTTCACCCATCAAGGTGCATGTTCTAATTTGGCAATGTTTTATTGATTGCGGGTATCTTGCATATGTTGTCTTGCATTTCTTCTACTTTGTTGCACCGCCATCTGTTTAGTTTACTCATCATATATGTTGAGATGCCATGCCCATCCATTATCAATACATATTCCATCTATCATCATACCATGTTTTTCCACTCAAATGCTGTTCTTGTTCATTAGACATCAAAAAGGAAGAGGGTGATTGCCGAACCTGAAGGAGCACCAGCAAAGTCCATGAAAAACGTGGTGGTGCTAGAGAAATCAGACAGCACCCCACTTATATTGGTTGTACAACCAGTGACACAAAATGTAGGACCGACTCCAGCAGACTGTACTCATACTTCACTAGCCACACCACTAGCCCCACCACACAGGACCTGCACTCCAGCAAAAGGTATACCGATTTCATTTGCCATAGCACCAGCTGTACCATAAAAAAATCTCACTCCAGCAAAAAGTACAGCAAGTCCACCGGCCGAAGACCTATCCCAACTGCAGAGACGACCAATTCCTGTAGATTGGAACCCCATTCCATTTGTTCCCAGTTTAAAAGACAATGCTTTCAATGTTGTTAGGGACTACGTGCATATATTCCCATCATGGGAAGATTATTGTGAAGACAAACAACATTTTCACATCTTCCTATCCAACTTATGTGTAAGTGCTATTATCCATGGTTATTATTTTCCTATTTTCTGCTAATTGAACACATCAATGATTTACATTACATTGTTGTAACTAGGCGAGGGTCAATCTGGATAGTCATGACGAGCAAAGCTTGCTTGTGCTTTTCAAGGAAGCATTGCAGCAGTATCGGTGTTACCTGAGGAAATCACACTTTGATGGCAAGTCTATAAACGAATTTCCGGTGAAGTCTCCTGTGCTAAATTTAGAAGACATTGAATGGAAAAACCTTGTTATGCACTGGTCTCGTTCCCAGGATGAGGTAATGTCTATGAAATCACATGACAATTTGAACTTCTACTTTTCCGCATGTGCCTTACGGATCTTTTTTGCAGGAAATCTGCTCGAAGAAGAATTCCGGTTTGACAAGAATGACAGGATATCGCAAATATGCTGCCCGCTGCTTTGCTCTTGTTAGTACCTACTGTCCTGTATCACTGTACTTGCATACATACCTGGTTCATTATGTGACAGCAGTATGCATGATAGCTTGCTTATCAATTGTTTGCTCCAAATTATCTAATCTGTATGAATGGTTACATTAGTGTAGAATATATCCAATGCCAATGTTTTTTAGCTCTGCATTGTTCTTGTAAGTACATGCTGTCCTTTATCAGTGTACTTATAATGACAGGTAGTTGTTCATGTACCATCACTCTACAGCTTATTTTCCTTTGCCCTCCATTTTCTACACATCAGATCTATATTTACTCTTACCATAAGGTTGGTACTGAAGAAGTTTAGTTGTGCATTGCTCTTGGTTGTACCTTTTTCCTGTATCGCTGCACTTACATTTATAGCTACTTGGTTATGTAGCATCACTCTTCATCTTATCTTAAATATTCTCCATTTTTTCGTATATTATCACATCTATATTTACTCTTAACAAAATGTAGAATAAAGGCAATGCTTTTGAAGAAGATTATGTGGTAAACTTCTTGAATTGCCCCCTCCCCCCCCCATCAGCATGGACAAGGCCTTTATAGAGCCTGTCTTCCCCAATAATGTAAGTTTATCCATCCCAAGCATTCAAATTTGTTGTATATATTTGGTTAGGCACGACTGCAACAACTATTTATTTTTGGTGTTTGCATCAAATTGCTTGTTTAAAGTTTATTATGTAGTTCATAAACAAAAGTTTATCCTTTCTCAATTTAATTTTTCAGTTGTACAACCAAGTTCCTTCTTCATACCATGTAAATTAAACTATACAGAGCAAGTGGTCTTCTTTTGCACTGCATGTATGCTTTGTTGGGGAACGTAGTAATTTCAAAAATTTCCTACGTACACACAAGATCATGGTGATGCATAGCAACGAGAGGGGAGAGTGTGTCCACGTACCCTCGTAGAACGAAAGCGGAAGCGTTAGCACAACGCGGTTGATGTAGTCATACGTCTTCACGATCCGACCGATCAAGTATCGAACGCACGGCACCTCCGAGTTCTGCACACATTCAACTCGATGACGTCCCTCGAACTCCGATCCAGCCGAGTGTTGAGGGAGAGTTTCGTTAGCACGATGGCGTGGTGATGATGATGATGTTCTACCGACGGAGGACTTCGCCTAAGCACTGCTACAATATGATCGAGGTGGATTATGGTGGAGGGGGCACCGCACACGGCTAAGAGATCAAGAGATCAATTGTTGTGTCTATGGGGTGCGCCCTGGCCACGTATATAAAGGAGTGGAGGAGGGGAGGGCCAGCCCTCTCTATGGCGCGCCCTAGGAGAGTCCTACTCCCACTGGGAGTAGGATTCCCCCTTTCCTAGTAGAACTAGGAGCCCTTCCAAGTAGTAGGAGTAGGAGGGAAGGGAAGGGAAGGGAAAAGGAGAAGGAAGGAAGGGTGCGCCCCCCTCCCTAGTCCAATTCGGACCAGCTCATGGGGAGGGGTGCGGCCACCCTTTGAGGCCTTTCTCTCCTTTCCCGTATGGCCCATTAAGGCCCAATACGAATTCCCGTAACTCCCCAGTACTTCCGAAAATACCCGAATCACTCGGAACCTTTTCGATGTCTGAATATAGTCGTCCAATATATCGATCTTTACGTCTCGACCATTTCGAGACTCCTCGTCATGTCCCCGATCTCATCCGGGACTCTGAACTCCTTCAGTACATCAAAACACATAAACTCATAATATAACCGTCATCGAACTTTAAGCGTGCGGACCCTACGGGTTCGAGAACTATGTAGACATGACCGAGACACGTCTTCGGTCAATAACCAATAGCGGAACCTGGATGCTCATATTGGCTCCTACATATTCTACGAAGATCTTTATCGATCAAACCGCATAACAACATACGTTGTTCCCTTTGTCATCGGTATGTTACTTGCCCGAGATTCGATCGTCGGTATCTCAATACCTAGTTCAATCTCGTTACCGGCAAGTCTCTTTACTCGTTCCGTAATACATCATCCCGCAACTAACTCAGTAGTTGCAATGCTTGCAAGGCTTATAGTGATGTACATTACCGAGTGGGCCCAGAGATACCTCTCCGACAATCGGAGTGACAAATCCTAATCTCGAAATACGCCAACCCAACAAGTACCATTGGAGACACCTGTAGAGCACCTTTATAATCACCCAGTTACGTTGTGATGTTTGGTAGCACACAAAGTGTTCCTCTGGTAAATGGGAGTTGCATAATCTCATAGTCATAGGAACATGTATAAGTCATGAAGAAAGCAATAGCAACAAACTAAACGATCAAGTGCTATGCTAACGGAATGGGTGAAAGCACAAGTGCTCCCTAGGTGGTTTTGGTAATTAATGACAACATATCTCTTGTTGGACTAACATTTCTATCTAGTATGTTTGAGATAAGTTCAACAATGGAGTGGCATGGACTAAAGGTTGTGGGAAGTTCTCCAAGATGCTAAGGACAAAGGATTGGCTAAAGCTTAAAGCTCAAGACTCTTAATTTTACATTTTAGTGATCCAAGATCACATTGAGTCCATAGGAAAAGCCAATACTATCAAGGAGGGATGAGGTGTTGCTTAATGAGCCTCTTGCTCAAGTGCTTAATGATATGCTCCAAAATCCTCAGCTACTTTCCCACTTCCACATATGACCTAAACCCAAAGCCAAACTCGGACCTACCGATTATTTCTATCCGGCGCCACCGAGTTTCACTTGTCATAGCCACTGCCAGAAACCCTAATCAGTTCGGTCTCACCGATGGGATCTCGGTCTCACCGAGATGGGCTTGCAAACTCTCTGTTACCTATTGCAATACTTTCGGTCCCACCGAGATATGCAATCGGCCCCACCGAGTTTTCTTGGCCAACACTCTGTTTCGCTTATTACCCAAATCGGTCCCGCCGAGTTTGAGTAATTGGTCAAACCGAGTTTTGGATTTACCCTAACCCTAGCACATCGGTCCTACCGAGTTGATCCAGTCGGTCCCACCGAAAATCTCTAACGGTCACTAGGTTTACTATTTCGGTCTGACCGAGTTTGTTGATTCGGTCCCACCGAGATTGGAAAACTGTGTGTAACGGTTGGATTTTGTGTGGAGGCTATATATACCCCTCCACCTCCTCTTCATTCATAGAGAGAGCCATCAGAACAGATCTACACTTCCAACTCACATGTTCTGAGAAAGAACCACCTACTCATGTGTTGAGACCAAGATATTCCATTCCTACCATATGAATCTTGATCTCTAGCCTTCCCCAAGTTGCTTTCCACTCAAATCTTCTTTTCACCAGATCCAAATCCTATGAGAGAGAGTTGAGTGTTGGGGAGACTATCATTTGAAGCACAAGAGCAAGGAGTTCATCATCAACACACCATTTGTTACTTCTTGGAGAGTGGTGTCTCCTAGATTGTCTAGGTGTCACTTGGGAGCCTCCGACAAGATTGTGGAGTTGAACCAAGGAGTTTGTAAGGGCAAGGAGATCGCCTACTTCATGAAGATCTACCGCTAGTGAGGCAAGTCCTTCGTGGGCGATGGCCATGGTGGGATAGACAAGGTTGCTTCTTCGTGGACCCTTCGTGGGTGGAGCCCTCCGTGGACTCGCGCAACCATTACCCTTCGTGGGTTGAAGTCTCCATCAACGTGGATGTAGGATAGCACCACCTATCCGAACCACGGGAAAAACATCCATGTCTCCAATTGCGTTTGAATTCTCCAAACCCTTCCCTTTACATTCTTGCAAGTTGCATGCTCTACTTTCCGCTGCCTTTACACTCTTTGCATGCTTGCTTGATATGTATTGTGAATGTTGAAATTATGCCTAAACTCCACTTAAACCGAAAAAGCTTAAAAATTGCGACTTTGGCATTAAGTGTCTAATCACCCCCCTCTAGACACGTCTACTTCAAGGTCCTACAATGGGTCAAGTCAATCACATCATTCTCCTAATGATGTGATCCTGTTAATCAAATGACAACTCATGTCTACGGTTAGGAAACATAACCATCTTTGATCAACGAGCTAGTCAAGTAGAGGCATACTAGTGACACTCTGTTTGTCTATCTATTCACACATGTATTATGTTTCCGGTTAATACAATTCTAGCATGAATAATAAACATTTATCATGATATAAGGAACTAAATAATAACTTTATTATTGGCTCTAGGGCATATTTCCTTCAGTCTCCCACTTGCACTAGAGTGAATAATCTAGTTCACAACACCATGTGATTTAATACCAATAGTTCACATCACCATGTGATTAACACCCATAGTTCACATCAACATGTGACCAACACCCAAAGGGTTTACTAGAGTCAATAATCTAGTTCACATTGCTATGTGATTAACACCCAAAGAGTACTAAGGTGTGATCATGTTTTGCTTGTGAGAGAAGTTTAGTCAACGGGTCTGCCACATTCAGATCCGTAAGTATTTTGCAAATTTCTATGTCAACAATGCTCTACACGGAGCTACTCTAGCTAATTGCTCCCACTTTCAATATGTATCCAGATTGAGATTTAGAGTCATCTGGATCAGTGTCAAAATTTGCATCGACATAACCCTTTATGACGAACCTTTTTGTCACCTCCATAATCGAGAAACATATCCTTATTCCACTAAGGATAATTTTGACCGCTGTCCAGTGATCTACTCCTAGATCACTATTGTACTCCCTTGTCAAACTCAGGGCAGGGTATACAATAGGTCTGGTACACAACATGGCATACTTTATAGAACCTATGGCTGAGGCATAGGGAATGACTTTCATTCTCTCTCTATCTTCTGCCGTGGTCGGGTTTTGAGTCTTACTCAACTTCACACCTTGTAACACAGGCAAGAACTCCTTCTTTGACTGTTCCATTTTGAACTACTTCAAAATCTTGTCAAGGTATGTACTCATTGAAAAACTTATCAAGCGTCTTGATCTATCTCTATAGATCTTGATGCTCAATATGTAAGCAGCTTCACCGAGGTCTTTCTTTGAAAAACTCCTTTCAAAACTTCCTTTATGCTTTGCAGAATAATTCTACATTATCTCCGATCAACAATATGTCATTCACATATACTTATCAGAAATGTTGTAGTGCTCCCATTCACTTTCTTGTAAATACAGGCTTCACCGCAAGTCTGTATAAAACTATATGCATTGATCAACTTATCAAAGTGTATATTCCAACTCTGAGATGCTCGCACCAGTCCATAGATGGATCGCTGGAGCTTGCATATTTTGTTAGTACCTTTAGGATTGACAAAACCTTCTGGTTGCATCATATACAACTCTTCTTTAATAAATCCATTAAGGAATGCAGTTTTGTTTATCCATTTGCCAGATTTCATAAAATGCGGCAATTGCTAACATGATTCGGACAGACTTAAGCATAGATACGAGTGAGAAACTCTCATCGTAGTCAACACCTTGAACTTGTCGAAAACCTTTTTGCGACAATTCTAGCTTTGTAGATAGTAACACTAATATCAGCGTTCGTCTTCCTCTTGAAGATCCATTTAATCTCAATGGCTCGCCGATCCATGGGCAAGTCAATCAAAGTCCGTACTTTGTTCTCATACATGGATCTCATCTCAGATTTCATGGCCTCAAGCCATTTCGCGGAATCTGGGCTCATCATCACTTCCTCATAGTTCATAGGCTTGTCATGGTCAAGTAACATGACCTCCAGAACAGGATTACCGTACCACTCTGGTGCGGATCTCACTCTGGTTTACCTACGAGGTTCGGTAGTAACTTGATCTGAAGTTACATGATCATCATCATTAGCTTCCTCACTAATTGGTGTAGTAGTCACAGGAACAGATTTCTATGATGAACTACTTTCCAATAAGGGAGCAGGTATAGTTACCTCATCAAGTTCTACTTTCCTCCCACTCACTTCTTTCGAGAGAAACTCCTTCTCTAGAAAGGATCCATTCTCAGCAATGAATATCTTGCCTTCGGATCTGTGATAGAAGGTGTACCCAACATTTTCTTTTGGGTATCCTATGAAGATGCACTTCTCCGATTTGGGTTTGAGCTTATCAGGTTGAAACTTTTTCACATAAGCATTGCAACCTCAAACTTTAAGAAACGACAGCTTAGGTTTCTTGCCAAACCATAGTTCATACGGTGTCGTCTCAACGGATTTAGATGGTTCCCTATTTAATGTGAATGTAGCTGTCTCTAATGCATAACCCCAAAACGATAGTGGTAAATCGGTAAGAGACATCATAGATCGCACCATATCTAATAAAGTATGGTTACGACGTTCGGACACACCATTACACTGTGGTGTTCCAGGTGGCATGAGTAGTGAAACTATTTCACATTGTTTTAATGGAAGGCCAAACCCGTGTCGGAGTAAATAGCCATGGGTAGCCTAGCCGGCTTCCCCTGGCCCTTCTGAAAAAATTACGAGCCCGTCCGGCTCTCAAAGAACTCAAGACCTGGAGCCGCCTTCCCCCTGCCGGCTATCTTCTAGGCCGGCTTCGGGGGGGGGGGGCGGCCCGCCCTTTGCCCTCATGAAGGAGGTCGTGGGAGGGCCGACTTGGAGAAGCCGGCTGCAAGAAGGCCGACTCCAAGAAGCCGGCTCCCATAAAGCAGTCAAGATCGTACCCTCGAAGTCCGCGTCCACCCAGCAATGATGAAGCGGGGCATGGCTACAGTGAAGCCTGCCACCCCCAAAACCCGGAGCACGCCCAGCACAGTGCGCTGTACGGGTGACCACGACCCGCCCGGCGCGGCACTGTTGCCATGGCGACCCTGACACCGTCCACGACGGGCCGCCAGCGTGGCCCCCGAGGCGGTGGGCCCCTTCGGGCAGAGAGATGCCAAAGGCGGCCACACCTCCTCCCAAGTCGGCCAGATGGAGAGCCGGCCCCCCATAGCCGGCCTGCCATCCTCCTCGAAGGAGACGCCCCATTAAGGAGACAAGACACGGTGGGACTACAGTAATCGCCCGCCAGGGCGGTGGTACTGTAGCCACGCTTACCCCAACCAAGCCCGCGTCATCAGAATAGAGCAACAGTAACCAGCCACCGACCAGGCCCTGGACAGTGGGGCCTGCGTGTCGACCAAGGCGCCGGCAGCCGGCGGGACCCACCAGTCGGCGGGCCCCAGCAGCCGGCGCGGAAGCCGGCGAGCATAGTCACAGATAGCTGGGCCCCGCGCCCAGCTGGATTACCATTGTACCCCCGGGGGGTAGGCCTATATAAACCCCCCGGTGCACCCATGCAAAGGGTTCGACCCCCAACTAGTTTTAGACACCTTAGGAGGAGAAGAAGTAGGCTAGCCGTGCTCTTCTTCCTCCTTCCACCAACACAGCTCAAGGAGCACTGTGTAGCTACTTATTCATCTAGTGATCATGCGGAGACCCCGCAGAGCAGCAGTAGGGGTGTTATCTCCCCGGAGAGCCCCGAAGCTGGGTAAAGTTCGCCGGCGTGCATGTCTTCGCCTCATCCCGTTTCCAGGCACCGGCGACGTCTTATTGGCTCCCACAATGATAAGCCACCCGTTGGCATATGTCGCACCTACCACCCGACATTTGGCGCCCACCGTGGGGCCAGGTGCATCGTCGTCCGGAGACCTGTTCTGGACGGGAACCTTCTTCCTCCCTAGCGAGCGTAGCCAGCCCGGCGCGCCCGATGGCGCTTGCCACGACGCGCTGCAAGGCGTCACCAGCATCTGCGCAGCAAGCAGCCTCACCGATCTCCTCGACGAGGCCCGCATCTCCGACGAGCTCGCCTCCGATGCGGGCACCGACCACCTCACCAACTTCCTTGGCCAGCTCCATGTCTCCAGCGAGCCTGCTATAGATCTGGAGTCGGTTGGCTCCACCGACCCGATGCCTGTCGACTCCGACACGGCCTCCTACGACACCTTCCCCACCAATGTCACGATCTACAATGACCCGCTCCCTCGGACCGACGATCACGATACTGTCACCACTGAGGTGATGGTTATCGACCACGGCGGCTCGGCCGACGAGAGCGCCCACGACGCCCCGCATGCGGCGGCCCACGACTTGTCCGTCCCCCTCCCGGCTGATGCCGACGACGAAGCACTGGAGGCACGCCGTCTCGCCCTCCTCGCGGAGGGCCGGAGGCTGGTTTCCATGAGACGCCTCACTGAGGCCTACCGGCGCGAAACTGACCGCGCCGCCTTCGGCACGCCGCCCCGGCTGGTCCAAGCCGGGCTGGTGCTGTCAAGCAACGTGGCACCGTCATCGCCGACACGCTGGGAGTCGACCGCCCGGTCTATGCCACTCCGCTCGAGAACCTGCGCGCCGCCCAGGCGGCAGTGGACGAGTTGGACGGCTTGGAGGCCGAAAACCTCCCCCACATGACCCGGTGCATACAGCAACTGATTGACGCGGCCGCTCAGCGCCACGAAGCCGACGCTCGCGCAGGAAGCCCACCCCCGCGTCGGGATCATGGCGCGACGTCCCGGACGCCGACTAGGAGTAACACCCGCGCGCGGCGCGAGAAAGAGCCGGCTTATAGCCGAAGCCGGACCCGAATCTCCATCGAGCAAGACGCGCACGGCCGTCCCCGAGCCATGGTATGGCGGGGCAGCCCGCCTCCGCCTCGGGCTCGTGGAGAGAGATACCCCACCCCGCCGCCAGTGGCGCATCCGACTCACAGCGGCCGGCTGGGTCGCCGTGAAGGAGTCGGCGAGAACGACGCCCGCCATTGGATCGACCGCTTGGCCAGATCCCTAGCGCTGGAAGCAGAAGACGGTGTCGGCCCGCCCTGTTTCGGCCCCCGCATCCGCGACGAGCCCTTCCCCAAGGGGTTCTCGCTCCCAAGAGACATGCCCAAGTACAACGGCTCCGTGAAGCCGGAAGACTGGCTGATCGACTACTCCACGGCAGTCAGCATAGCCAACGGCAACCGGCGCGTTGCCGTGAATTGCGTGCCTCTCATGCTGCAAGGCACGGCACGGACTTGGCTTAACAGCGTCAAGCCTCTCAGCATCAACAGCTGGGTAGATTTCACCGAAGCCTTCGTTCGCAACTTCACCAGCACCTACAAGCGGGCTCCCAAGCCCAGGCAGCTCTCCCTGTGCGTACAGGGCCCAGCCGAGTCCACTCGCGACTACCTCACGCGTTGGGCCGAGCTCCGCAACTCTTGTGAAGGGGTGCACGAGGTGCAGGCCATTGAATACTTCACTGCCGGGTGCCGAGAAGGCACCCTCCTCAAGCACAAGCTTCTCTGCAACGAGCCGACTACCCTTGACGAGCTTCTGAACATAGCCGACAGATACACCACCGCCAACTCTTCGATGAAGACCGAGCTTCGGGTAGACGCATCCGGGAAAGTACTTGACCCGGCGCCCAAGACGCCGACAGGAGATTCCGGCCGACGCCAGCACCCGAACGACCAGAAGCGTAAAGGCCCTGCGCCGCCTCCCGCTAGCCGGCAGGTGGCCACGGTCGAAGACACGCCGCCTGAAGGGCGGCCCGCGCCCAAGAAGCCCAAGGGCGGCCGGCCGGCTTGGCAGCTGACTTTCTCCTACGAGCAAACTCTTGACGCCCCGTGCAAGTTCCATAGCAGCGTGAAGCCGTCCAACCACACAACCCGAAAGTGTAACTGGCTCGCCCGAATCTCCAAGGGCAAAGGACTCACGCCGCCTCCTCCTGCCGGCCCGCCGCCTCCGGCTCCGCCGCCCCAGGCCGCTCGGCCCGCAGTCGGCGCCCTGCAGGACGAGTTCCCCGATGAGCAAGCATCCTACGTCATCTTTACGAGCCAGCTCAAAGACCGACGCAGCAAGCGCCGAGAGCATCATGAAATCAGTGTGGTCGCTGCTAACCCAGCCGGACACATGCATTGGTCAGAGAAACCCATTAGCTGGAGCCGGGCCGACCACCCAGAGGTGATGCCGTCTCCCGGCTCCTATGCTTTGGTCCTGGAAGCCACCCTCGCGACGGACAGACGCGCCGCCCGCTTCTCCCGCGTGCTGATAGATGGCGGAAGCAGCATCAACATCCTGTACCGTGACACCCTGGAGAAGTTAAGTGTCAAGACGAAGCAGCTTGTGCCGACTCGGACAGTGTTTCACGGCATCGTACCCGGCTTGTCCTGCGCCCCCATTGGCAAGATCAAGATCGACGTACTCTTTGGGGACAAGGAGCATTTCCGCCGGAAGGCGATCTGGTTCGAAGTGGTGGACCTGGAGAGCCCTTACCATGCGTTGCTTGGCCGACCCGCCTTGGCCAAGTTCATGGCGGTCCCCCACTACGCATACCTCAAGATGAAGATACCAAGCTCCAAGGGCATCATCACCATAACCGGCGATTACAAGAAGTCTGCCGAGTGCCCTGCGGCCAGCAGCCGGCTGGCTGAGTCCCTTGTGATTGCCGAAGAAAAGAAGACGCTGGACCGGGTCGTGGCCCTGGCCAGCAAGCAGCTGAGCCAGCCCACCGACTCCAAGGAGCATGATGCCCAAGGATCTTTCCAGCCGGCCAAGGAAACCAAGAAGATACCTCTTGACCCCGAGAACCCCGAGAGGTTTGCCGTCATTGGGGCAAGCCTGAACAGCAAATAGGAAGGCGAGCTCGCCGATTTCCTCCGTGAGAATCAGGATATCTTTGCATGGTCCCCCAAGGACATGCCGGGTGTTCCAAAGGATTTCGCTGAGCACAAGCTACACGTGCGAGAAGACGCAAAACCAGTCAAGAAGCCTCTCCGCCGACTTTCATAGGAGAAGAGAAGGATTGTAGGGGAGGAGATAGCCCGGCTTCTGGCAGCCGGCTTCATTATGGAAGTTTTCTTTCCAGAGTGGCTTGCCAACCCGGTTCTCGTACTGAAGAAGAATAACAAGTGGCGCATGTGTATAGACTACACAAGCCTCAACAAGGCCTGCCCTAAAGATCCCTTCGCCCTGCCAAGAATTGACCAAGTGATAGACTCCATGGCCGGATGCGAGCTGTTGAGTTTTTTGGATGCTTATTCAGGATACCACCAGATAAAACTAAACCCGGATGACCACCTGAAGACCGCCTTCATCACGCCATTTGGAGCCTTCTCCTACCTGACCATGACATTCGGCTTGAGGAATGCTGGTGCCACATTTCAGCGTTGCATGAAGAAGTGCCTCCTCACGCAGCTTGGCAAAAACGCTCACGTCTATGTGGACGATATCGTGGTCAAGACGGAGAAGCGCGGCACCTTGCTGGAAGACCTGAAAGAAACATTCGAGAGCCTGCGCCGGTTCCGAATCAAGCTCAACCCCGAGAAATGCGTGTTTGGAGTGCCAGCCGGCCAGCTCCTAGGCTTCCTGGTCTCCGAACGCGGCATCGAGTGCAACCCAGTGAAGATCAAGGCCATCGAGAGAATGGCGATCCCCACCAAGCTTCGAGAAATCCAGAAGTTCACTGGGTGCTTGGCCTCTTTGAACCGCTTCATCAGCCGGCTCGGAGAGAAAGCCCTCCCTCTCTACCGCCTCATGAAGAAGAGCACTCACTTCGAGTGGAACGACCAGGCCGATCAAGCCTTTCACGAGCTAAAGAAGATGCTGGCCACGCCGCCTGTCCTGGCGGCGCCGACTGAGAAAGAGCCCATGCTCCTTTACATTGCCGTGACCAGCCGGGTGGTCAGCACCGTCATCGTAGTCCAATGCCCAGAAGAAGGCCGAGCCCAGCCGGTCCAGAGGCCGGTGTATTACTTGAGCGAGGTGTTGTCCACCTCAAAGCAGAACTACCCGCACTACCAGAAGATGTGCTACGGCGTGTACTTCACCGCCAAGAAGCTGAAGCCCTACTTTCAAGAGCATCCCATCACGGTCGTATGCACTGCCCCACTGGCCGAGATCATAGGCAGCCGGGATGCATCCGGCCGGGTGGCGAAGTGGGCCATCGAGCTGGCCCCTTACACAATCTTCTACCAGCCCTGCACCGCCATCAAGTCCCAAGCACTGGCCGACTTCCTCATCGACTGGGCCGAGACCCAGTACCTTCCGCCAGCTCCTGACTCCACCCATTGGCGCATGCACTTTGACGGGTCCAAGATGCCCACCGGCTTGGGAGCCGGCGTCGTCCTTACCTCTCCCAAGGGCGACAAGCTTAGATACACGCTGCAGATCCACTTCGCCGCCTCCAACAATGTAGCCGAATACGAGGCGCTCATACATGGGCTCCGGCTTGCCAAGGAACTCGACATCCGCCGGATCCTATGTTATGGCAACTCGGATTTGGTGGTTTAGCAATCATCTGGAGACTGGGACGCCAAGGACGCAAACATGGCAAGCTACCGCTTCCTGGTGCAGCAAATCAGTGGATACTTTGAAGGATGCGAGTTCCTCCACGTGCCGCGAGCCGACAACGAGCCAGCCGATGCCCTGGCCCGAATAGGCTCCACTCGGCAAGCAATACCAACCGGCGTTGCTCTACAACGCCTCCTCAAGCCGTCCATCAAGCCGTCTCCAGAATCCGACTCCATCTTCGTGCCGCCCAACCCCGACGGGGCCGGGTCCGGCTCGAAGAACCAAGCAGGCGACCCGGGGACTTCAGTACTCGGCTCGGGGACTGCAGTAGCCGGCTCAGGGACTGCCGCACCCGGCCCGGGGACCGCGGTAGCCGGCCCGGGGACTGCGTCAATGCAGCAGTCGGCGGCCAACTCCAGCACTTCATCACCCAGCCCGCCCACCCTGGTGGCAGTAGCCACATTGGCGGTAGGGGAAGTCGCAGCTCCGTCATGGGCTCAATCCATCCTCAACTTCCTAGTAAACTAAGATCCGTCGGCTGACGAAACAGAAGCGAGACAAATCCAACGTCGAGCCGGAGCATACACGATCGTCAACAGAGAATTGGTCAAGCGCAGTGTCACTGGAGTCCTCCAACAGTGCGTCGAGCAAGAGAAGGGCATTGCAATCCTCAGAGATATACACCAAGGAGAATGCGGCCACCATGCCGCCTCAAGATCACTTGTCGCCAAAGCTTTCCGCCACGGCTTTTTCTGGCCGACTGCTTTGGATGACGCCAAAGAATTAGTTAAGTATTGCAAAGGCTGCCAACTTTTCAGCTCCAAGCAACACATGCCGGCTTCGGCACTCAAGACCATTCCCATCACTTGGCCCTTCGCCGTTTGGGGACTGGACATGGTAGGCCCATTCAAGACGGCGCGCGGCGGCATGACACATTTTCTCGTCGCCGTGGACAAATTCACCAAGTGGATCAAGGCAAGGCCGATCAAGAAGCTGAATGGGCCGACTGCCATGACATTCATCGCAGACATAACAACTCGGTACGGCCTACCGCACGGCATCATCACCGACAATGGCACGAATTTCGCCAAAGGAGCCTTGGCACGTTTCTGCGCTGCACAAGGTATCCGGCTGGACTTAGCGTCCATCGCCCATCCGTAGTCAAACGGCCAGGTCGAGCGAGCTAATGGCCTCATCCTCTCCGGCATCAAGCCCCGACTGGTCGTACCTCTGGAGCGTTCAGCCGGCTGTTGGCTCGATGAGCTGCCGGCTGTCCTCTGGAGTCTACGCACCACCCCAAACAAGTCAACCGGCTTCACTCCTTTCTTCCTCGTGTATGGTGCCGAAGCAATCATCCCAACCGACATCGAGTTCGACTCACCTCGGGTGACCATGTACACGGAGGCAGAGGCCAAGGAAGCACGAGAAGACAGCGTCGACCTGCTGGAAGAAGGCCGGCTGTTAGCCCTCAGCCGGTCTGCCATCTACCAGCAGGGGTTGCGCCGCTACCACAGTCGGAAGGTCAGGCCAAGATCCTTCCAGGAGGGCGACCTTGTGCTCTGGCTGATCCAGCGAACAGCCGGCCAGCACAAGCTCTCGGCCCCCTGGGAAGGCCCCTTCATCATCAGCAGAGCTCTAGGCAACGACTCCTACTACTTAATCGACGCACAGAAACCCAAGGCACGCAAGAGAGACGACTCCGGCAAGGAGTCGGAACGACCATGGAACGCCAACCTCCTTCGAAGATTTTACAGTTGAAATACAGTATGTATCATGCTAACTTTTGTACTAAGTACGAGACAATAGTGAAGGAAATATGCCCTAGAGGCAATAATAAAGTTATTATTTATTTCCTTATATCATGATAAATGTTTATTATTCATGCTAGAATTGTATTAACCGGAAACATAATACATGTGTGAATACAGAGACAAACAGAGTGTCACTAGTATGCCTCTACTTGACTAGCTCGTTAATCAAAGATGGTTATGTTTCCTAACCATGGACAAAGAGTTGTTATTTGATTAACGGGATCACATCATTAGTTTAATGATCTGATTGACATGACCCGTTCCATTAGCTTAGCACCCGATCGTTTAGTATGTTGCTATTGCTTTCTTCATAACTTATACATGTTCCTATGACTATGAGATTATGCAACTCCCGTTTGCCGGAGGAACACTTTGGGTACTACCAAACGTCACAACATAACTGGGTGATTACGAAGGAGTACTACAGGTGTCTCCAAAGGTATATGTTGGGTTGGCGTATTTCGAGAATAGGATTTGTCACTCCGATTGTCGGAGAGGTATCTCTGGGCCCTCTCGGTAATACACATCACATAAGCCTTGCAAGCATTGTGACTAATGAGTTAGTTGCGAGATGATGTATTACGGAACGAGTAAAGAGACTTGCCAGTAACGAGATTGAACTAGGTATTGGATACCGACGATCGAATCTCGGGCAAGTAACATACCGATGACAAAGGGAACAACGTATGTTGTTATGCGGTCTGACCGATAAAGATCTTTGTAGAATATGTAGGAGCCAATATGGGCATCCAGGTCCCGCTATTGGTTATTGACCGGAGACGTGTCTCGGTCATGTCTACATTGTTCTCAAACCGTAGGGTCCGCACGCTTAATGTTACGATGATAGTTATTATGAGTTTATGCATTTTGATGTACCGAAGGTTGTTCGGAGTCCCGGATGTGATCACGGACATGACGAGGAGTCTCGAAATGGTCGAGACATAAAGATTGATATATTGGCAGCCTATATTTGGATATCGGAAGTGTTCCGGGTGAAATCGGGATTTTACCGGATTACCGGGAGGTTACCGGAACCCCCCGGGAGCCATATGGGCCTTCATGGGCCTTAGTGGAAAGGAGAAAAGGGGCAGCCCATAGGTGGCCGCCCCCCCCCCCCCTTCCCTTAGTCCTATTAGGACTAGGAGAAGGGGCCGGCCCCCCTCTCTCTCTTTCCCCCTTTGGAAAACCTAGTCCAACTAGGATTGGGGGGGGAGTCCTACTCCCGGTGGGAGTAGGACTCCTCCTGCGCCCTCTCCCTGGCCGGCGCACCGCTCCCCCTTGGCTCCTTTATATACAGGGGCAGGGGGCACCTCTAGACACACAAGTTGATCCTTGCTGATCGTTCCTTAGCCGTGTGCGGTGCCCCCTGCCACCAAATTCCACCTCGATCATATTGTTGCAGTGCTTAGGCGAAGCCCTGCGTCAGTAGTACATCAAGATCGTCACCACACCATCGTGCTGATGGAACTCTTCCTCGACACTTTGCTGGATCGGAGCCTGAGGATCGTCATCGAGCTGTACGTGTGCTAAGAACTCGGAGGTGCCGGAGTAACGGTGCTTGGATCGGTCGGATCGGGAAGAAGATGTACGACAACTTCCTCTACGTTGTGTGATCCCTTCCGCAGTCGGTCTGCGTTGGTACGTAGACAACACTCTCCCCTCTCGTTGCTATGCATCACCATGATCTTGCGTGTGCGTAGGAATTTTTTTGAAATTACTACGTTCCCCAACAGTGGCATCCGAGCCTAGGTTTTATGGTTTGATGTTATTTGCACGAGTAGAACACAAGTGAGTTGTGGGCGATACAAGTCATACTGCCTACGAGCATGTCATACTTTGGTTCGGCGGTATTGTTGGACGAGACGACCCGGACCAACATTACGCGTACGCTTACGCGAGACCGGTTCCGTCGACGTGCTTTGCACATAGATGGCTTGCGGGCGACTGTCTCTCCAACTTTAGTTGAACCAAGTGTGGCTACGCCCGGTCCTTGAGAAGGTTAAAACAGAGTCTATTTGACAAACTATCGTTGTGGTTTTGATGCGTAGGTGAGATGAGTTCTTGCTTAAGCCCGTAGCAGCCACGTAAAACTTGCAATAACAAAGTAGAGGACGTCTAACTTGTTTTTGCAGGGCATGTTGTGATGTGATATGGTCAAGGCATGATGCTAAATTTTATTGTATGAGATGATCATGTTTTGTAACCAAGTTATCGGCAACTGGCAGGAGCCATATGGTTGTCGCTTTATTGTATGCAATGCAATCGCGATGTAATGCTTTACTTTATTACTAAGCGGTAGTGATAGTCGTGGAAGCATAAGATTGGCGAGACGACAACGATGCTACGATGGAGATCAAGGTGTCGCGCCGGTGAAGATGGTGATCATGACGGTGCTTCGGAGATGGAGATCACAAGCACAAGATGATGATGGCCATATCATATCACTTATATTGATTGCATGTGATGTTTATCTTTTATGCATCTTATCTTGCTTTGATTGACGGTAGCATTATAAGATGATCTCTCACTAAATTATCAAGAAGTGTTCTCCCTGAGTATGCACCGTTGCCAAAGTTCGTCGTGCCCAGACACCACGTGATGATCGGGTGTGATAAGCTCTACGTACATCTACAACGGGTGCAAGCCAGTTTTGGACACGCAGAATACTCAGGTTAAACTTGACGAGCCTAGCATATGCAGATATGGCCTCGGAACACGGAGACCGAAAGGTCGAGCGTGAATCATATAGTAGATATGATCAACATAATGATGTTCACCATTGAAAACTAATCCATTTCACATGATGATCGGTTATGGTTTAGTTGATTTGGATCACGTGATCACTTAGAGGATTAGAGGGATGTCTATCTAAGTGGGAGTTCTTAAGTAATATGATTAAATTGAACTTAAATTTATCATGAACTTAGTCCTCGTAAAATTTTGCAAATTATGTTGTAGATCAATAGCTCGCGTTGTTGCTTCCCTGTGTTTTTTTTTGATATGCTCCTAGAGAAAATTGTGTTGAAAGATGTTAGTAGCAATGATGTTGGATCCGTGATCTGAGGTTTATCCTCATTGCTGCACAGAAGAATTATGTCCTTGATGCACCGCTAGGTGACAAACCTATTGCAGGAGCAGATGCAGATGTTATGAACGTTTGGCTAGCTCAATATGATGACTACTTGATAGTTTAGTGCACCATGCTTAATGGCTTAGAATCGGGACTTCAAAGACGTTTTGAACATCATGGACCATATGAGATGTTCCAGGAGTTGAAGTTAATATTTCAAGCAAATACCCGAGTTGAGAGATATAAAGTCTCCAACAAGTTCTATAGCTAAAAGATGGAGGAGAATCGCTCAACTAGTGAGCATGTGCTCAGATTGTCTGGGTACTACAATCGCTTGAATCAAGTGGGAGTTAATCTTCCAGATAAGATAGTGATTGACAGAATTCTCTAGTCACCATCACCAAGTTAGTAGAACTTCGTGATGAACTATAATATGCAAGGGATAATGGAAACAACTCCCAAGCTCTTCGTGATGCTGAAATCAACGAAGGTAGAAATCAAGAAAAACATCAAGTGTTGATGGTTGACAAGACCACTAGTTTCAAGAAAAGGGAAAAGGGAAGAAGGGGAACTTCAAGAAGAATGGCAAGCAAGTTGCTGCTCAAGTGAAGAAGCCCAAGTCTGATCCTAAGCCTGAGACTAAGTGCTTCTACTGCAAAGGGATTGGTCACTGGAAGTGGAACTACCCCAAGTGATTGGCGGATAAGAAGGATGGCAAAGTGAACATAAGTATATTTGATATACATGTTATTGATGTGTACTTTACTAGTGTTTATAGCAACCCCTCAGTATTTGATGCTAGTTCAGTTGCTAAGAGTAGTAACTCGAAACGGGAGTTGCAGAATGAACAGAGACTAGTTAAGGGTGAAGTGACGATGTATGTTGGAAGTGGTTCCAAGATTGATATGATCATCATCGCACACTCCCTATACTTTCGGGATTAGTGTTGAACCTAAATAAGTGTTATTTGGTGTTTGCATTGAGCATGAATATGATTTGATCATGTTTATTGTAATACGGTTATTCATTTAAGTAAAAGAATAAATTGTTGTTCTGTTTACATGAATAAAACCTAATATGGTTACACACCCAATGAAAATAGTTCGTTGGATCTCGATCATAGTGATACACATAATCATAATATTGAAACCAAAAGATGCAAAGTTAATAATGATAGTGCAACTTATTTGTAGCACTGCCGTTTAGGTCATATTGGTGTAAAGCGCATGAAGAAACTCCATGCTGATGGGCTTTTGGAATCACTTGATTATGAATCAATTGATGTTTGCGAACCATGCCTCATGGGCAAGATGACTAAGACTCTGTTCTTCGGAAAAATGGAGCGAGCAACAGATTTATTGGAAATCATACATACTGATGTATGTGGTCTGATGAATATTGAGGCTCGCAATAGGTATCATTATTTTCTGATCTTCACAGATGATTTGAGCAGATATGAGTATATCTACTTGATGAAACATAAGTCTGAAACATTTGAAAAGTTCAAAGAATTTTAGAGTGAAGTGGAGAATCATCGTAACAAGAAAATAAGGCTTCTATGATCTGATCGCGGGGACATATATTTGAGTTACGAGTTTGGTCTTCAATTAAAACAATGTGGAATAGTTTCACAAATTCGTGCCACCCGGAACACCACAGCATAATGGTGTGTCCGAACGTCATAACCGTACTTTATTGGATATAGTACAATCTATGATGTTTCTTACCGATTTACCAATATCATTTTGGGATTATGCATTAAAGACAGCTGCATTCACGTTAAAAAGGGCACCATCTAAGTCCGTTGAGACGACATAATCTGAACTGTGGTTTAGCCAGAAACCAAAGTTGTCGTTTCTTAAAGTTTGGGGTTGTGATGCTTATGTGAAAAAGTTTCATCCTGATAAGCTCAAAACCAAATCGGAGAAATGTGTCTTCATAGGATATCCAAAAGAAACTATTGGATACACCTTCTATCACAAGACCGAAGGCAAGACTTTTGTTGCTAAATTCAGAAACTTTCTAGAGAAGGAGTTTCTCTCAAAAGAAGTGAGTGGGAGGAAAGTAGAACTTGACAAGGTAACTGTACCTGCTCCCTTATTGGAAAGTAGTACATCACAGAAAACTGTTTCTGCGACACCTATACCAATTAGTGAGGAAGCTAATGATGATGATCATGAAACTTCAGGACAAGATACTACTGAACCTCGTAGATCAACCAGAGTGAGATCTGCGCCAGAGTGGTACGATAATCCAGTTCTGGAAGTCATGCTACTAGATCATGATGAACCTACGAACTATGAAGAAGCGATGGTGAGCCCAGATTCCGCAAAGTGGCTTGAAGCCATGAAATCCGAGATGGGATCCATGTATGAGAACAAAGTGTGGACTTTGGTTGACTTGCTCGATAATCGGCAAGACATAGAAAATAAATGGATCTTCAAGAGGAAGACGGACGCTGATACTAGTGTTACTATCTACAAAGCTAGAATTGTCGCAAAAGGTTTTCGACAAGTTCAAGGTGTTGACTACGATGAGAGTTTCTCACTCGTATCTATGCTTAAGTCTGTCCGAATCATGTTAGCAATTGTCGCATTTTATGAAATCTGGCAAATGGATAAACAAAATTGTATTCCTTAATGGATTTATTAAAGAAGAGTTGTATATGATGCAACTAGAAAGGTTTTGTCAATCCTAAAGGTGCTAACAAAATATGCAAGCTCTAGCGATCCATCTGTGGACTGGTGCAAGCATCTCGGAGTTGGAATATACGCTTTGATGAGTTGATCAAATCATATAGTTTTATACAGACTTGCGGTGAAGCCTGTATTTACAAGAAAGTGAGTGGGAGCACTACAACATTTCTGATAAGTATATGTGAATGACATATTGTTGATCGGAAATAATGTAGAATTATTCTGTAAAGCATAAAGGAGTGTTTGAAAGGAGTTTTTCAAAGAAAGACTTCGGTAAAGCTGCTTACATATTGAGCTTCAAGATCTATAGAGATAGATCAAGACACTTGATAAGTTTTTTCAATGAGTACATACCTTGACAAGATTTTGAAGTAGTTCAAAATGGAGCAGTCAAAGAAAGAGTTCTTGCCTGTATTATAAGGTGTGAAGTTGAGTAAGACTCAAAGCCCGACCACGGCAGAAGATAGAAAGAGAATGAAAGTCATTCCCTATGCCTTGGCCATAGGTTCTATAAAGTATGTCATGCTGTATACCAGATCTATTGTATACCCTGCATTGATTTGGCAAGGGAGTACAATAGTGATCTAGGAGTAGATCACTGGACAGCGGTCAGAATTATCCTTAGTGAAATAAGGATATGATTCTCGATTATGGACGTAACAAAAAGGTTCGTCGTAAAGGGTTACATCGATGCAAGATTTTGACACTAATCCAGATGAATCTAAAGTCTCAATCTGGATACATATTGAAAGTGGGAGCAATTAGCTAGAGTAGCTCCGTGTAGAGCATTGTAGACATAGAACTTGCAAAATACTTACGGATCTGAATGTGACAGACCCGTTGACTAAAATTATCTCACAAGCAAAACATGATCACACCTTAGTACTCTTTGGGTGTTAATCACATAGATATGTGAACTAGATTACTGACTCTAGTAAACCCTTTGAGTGTTGGTCACATGACGATGTGAACTATGCGTGTTAATCACATGGTGATGTGAACTATCGATGTTAATCACATGGTGATGTGATCTAGATTATTGACTCTAGTGCAAGTGGGAGACTGAAGGAAATATGCCCTAGAGGCAATAATAAAGTTATTATTTATTTCCTTATATCATGATAAATGTTTATTATTCATGCTAGAATTGTATTAACCGGAAACATAATACATGTGTGAATACAGAGACAAACAGAGTGTCACTAGTATGCCTCTACTTGACTAGCTCGTTAATCAAAGATGGTTATGTTTCCTAACCATGGACAAAGAGTTGTTATTTGATTAACGGGATCACATCATTAGTTGAATGATCTGATTGACATGACCCGTTCCATTAGCTTAGAACCCGATCGTTTAGTATGTTGCTATTGCTTTCTTCATAACCTATACATGTTCCTATGACTATGAGATTATGCAACTCCCGTTTGCTGGAGGAACACTTTGGGTACTACCAAACGCCACAACGTAACTGGGTGATTATAAAGGAGTACTACAGGTGTCTCCAAAGGTAGATGTTGGGTTGGCGTATTTCGAAAATAGGATTTGTCACTCCGATTGTCGGAGAGGTATCTCTGGGCCCTCTCGGTAATACACATCACATAAGCCTTGCAAGCATTGTGACTAATGAGTTAGTTGCGAGATGATGTATTACGGAACGAGTAAAGAGACTTGCCAGTAACGAGATTGAACTAGGTATTGGATACCGACGATCGAATCTCGGGCAAGTAACATACCGATGACAAAGGGAACAACGTATGTTGTTATGCGGTCTGACCGATAAAGATCTTCGTAGAATATGTAGGAGCCAATATGGGCATCCAGGTCCCGCTATTGGTTATTGACCGGAGACGTGTCTCGGTCATGTCTACATTGTTCTCGAACCGTAGGGTCCGCACGCTTAACGTTACGATGACAGTTATTATGAGTTTATGCATTTTGATGTACCGAAGGTTGTTCGGAGTCCCGGATGTGATCACGGACATGACGAGGAGTCTCGAAATGGTCGAGACATAAAGATTGATATATTGGAAGCCTATATTTGGATATCGGAAGTGTTCCGGGTGAAATCGGGATTTTACCGGATTACCGGGAGGTTACCGGAACCCCCCGGGAGCCATATGGGCCTTCATCGGCCTTAGTGGAAAGGAGAAAAGGGGCAGCCCATAGGTGGCCGCGCGGCCCCCCTTCCCTTAGTCCTATTAGGACTAGGAGAAGGGGCCGGCCCCCCTCTCTCTCTTTCCCCCTTTGGAAAACCTAGTCCAACTAGGATTGGGGGGGAGTCCTACTCCCGGTGGGAGTAGGACTCCTCCTGCGCCCTCTCCCTGGCCGGCGCACCCCTCCCCCTTGGCTCCTTTATATACAGGGGCAGGGGGCACCTCTAGACACACAAGTTGATCCTTGGTGATCGTTCCTTAGCCGTGTGCGGTGCCCCCTGCCACCAAATTCCACCTCGATCATATTGTTGCAGTGCTTAGGCGAAGCCCTGCGTCAGTAGTACATCAAGATCGTCACCACACCGTCGTGCTGACGGAACTCTTCCTTGACGCTTTGCTGGATCGGAGCCCGAGGATCGTCATCGAGCTGTACATGTGCTAAGAACTCGGAGGTGCCGGAGTAACGGTGCTTGGATCGGTCGGATCGGGAAGAAGACGTACGACTACTTCCTCTATGTTGTGTGATCGCTTCCGCAGTCCGTCTGCGTTGGTACGTAGACAACACTCTCCCCTCTCGTTGCTATGCATCACCATGATCTTGCGTGTGCGTAGGAAATTTTTTGAAATTACTACGTTCCCCAACAAATAGGCCCCCCGAGGAGGATTCGGGGACTGCCATCTCTTATCTATGAATGAAAGTATCATGCTTATGACCTTGTCATTTCATTTACTTGTTTTGTCCGGCACCAGGTCCGATTAGACGGCCCGGGGACTGGCCGACTGAAGTTATATTAAAAGTCTTACCCGCGGTCAGACAAGTAGTGTGCCGACACCCAGGCTTAGCTCTTGCCAAAGCTGCAGTCGAAGAACCGGCTGTTCGGCTGGCACGAGTCGAAAGCAGGAAAGGATGCGCACACGAAAAATGGCCAGGGACCAATGGACTAATATAACAAAAGCCGGTTTGCCGCCTACCGCCGACCGACTACCAGAGTAGCCGGCCGGCCGGTTTTCATTCATTTCACTTCAAATCCAAGAAAGCTCGAGTACTTGCCTTCCCAAAGAGGGAAGGCGGCAAAGGAAAAAGCCTAAGGATAAAAAGTGTACGTGAATGGAAACCAAACATGCACATAATAATATTTACATAAAGGACCCCCAAGAGGCCGACATCCAACATAGTTTGATACACCCCCGGCGGGTGGAATTGTGAAAGCTTAAAAGATTGTTCAAAAAAGACAATAAGCAGGAAAAATAAAGACGGCAGGTCAAGCTGGCGGAGCGGCTGACGAGCTGGACTGGTCGGTGGAGACGGTTGCGCCGGCTGAGGGAGCGGCCGGCTGGCGAACTTCGGCTTGATCGCCGCCTCCTGCAGAGGGCGCGGTTCCACGCACCTTGTTGCTGGAGGCACGATCATCTTGAGGCTGGCCGGTTGTTCCACTAGCCAGCTCGACGTCTTCACCGTCTTCGTCCTCGTCATCCTCGCCCTCATCGCTGGAGGTGATCTCCTCGGCTGAGTCCTCGCCCACCACCGGGTCCAGACCGAACCAGTCCTCCGGCTGGGCAACGCCGTCATCATTGATCTCGGGCGCAAAGACACTGATGTCGGTACACTCGGCGAACGTCGAGGCGCGCTGGGCGATTGCCGGCCGCACTTCCTCCAGCTCCGCATCGGCTTCTAGCCGCCAAGTACGCAGCTGGTCCAGGCTCAGCCCTGGGTACCAGGCGCGGACGAACTCCAACGCCCGCCCGGCTCTGAGACGGGCCGCCGACGCCTTCCAAGCTTTGAAACGGCCGACTGCGACCTCCAACCAGTTGGCGGTCCGGCTTGGGGTGCGGGGGATCGTCTTGCCGGGCCAGAGGGCGGCCAGCACCTGCGCCCCGGCACATTGAAGCCGGCGAAGCATCCGGTGAGCCGGCTGCAGCCGCGCTTGGATGGCCAAGAGCTGCCCCTCCAGCGTCCGATTTGCGTCCGGCGCAACGTTGACGCCCGCCTAATGGCGCGCCTCGCGGTGAGCCTCGATGGCTTGAGCGGCAAGGGTGGAGTGGCCGGGAAAGTAATCTGCACAAGAAAACGGGTGGCAGCACAAGTCAGGCCATGACCCCAGGCGGCCAGCAGGCAGAAGAAGGGCGAGAAAAGTAGCTTACCATCGATCAAGTCTTCGATGCGGCCGAAGCCCGCATCCAGTGCTTGACGAGTCTCAGCCCAGCTCGCCGCCTCGGTCTCAAACTTCGCCTTCAGGGTGGCCTCGCTATCCTGCGCCTTCCGCAGGGCCGCCTTGTGGCTTTCTTCCTGATCAGCCAGCTTCTTGGCCAGGCGGTCGCGCTCCTAGACCAAGGTGGCGTACTCGGCGTCCCTGGTGCAAAGGGCGGTCTGCGCCTCGCCAAGCTCCTTCCGCAAGTCGGTGTTGGCTCCTGCAAAGAGCAAAAGACAAAAAGAAAAAAACCAATGAGGGAAAGGTCGTCAAGGAAGATCCGACCCGACTACTCAGCAGTCGGCCCGAATCTCGGGGACTACACCCAGTGGGTGCGCTGACGCGCCCCCATAGGAAACAGATAAAAACAAGCACTTACTTTGGCTGTTGGCCAGGTCGTCGATCTTCCGACCCAACTCCTGAGCCTGGGAGTTGAAGGCGGCAGCACGGGAATTATGATATTCCTGGAAGTTAAGATAGAAAGCAAAGATAAGACGGTCGCCAAGAAAGATCCGACCCGACTGCTCAGCAGTCGACCCGAATCTCGGGGACTACACCCAGTGGGTGCGCTGATGCGCCCCCACGGAAGAAATCAAGGAACCAGAGCGGTCAAGAGCAAAAAACTTACCCGGATGGTGGCCCGCGTCGACAGGAACTCCTGTGTGTATTGCTGCAGGAGGGCGGCCTAAGCTTGCAGCCGACTCCGGACCTCTTGGGCCGCCACATTCAGCTCGCCGGTCCCCGCGCTGGAAGTCCACCCGGACGTAGTGGAGCTGGCCGCCTCCAAGGCCTCCGCCGACTGGCCGGCGACTCCGGCAGAGCGGCGCTTCCCCCTGCGCGCTGACGCGTCACCGGCTGTATTTCGAGGCCGGCTACGACTTCAGGCGCGCCCCCGGCCGGCTCCATTGGCGCCGCCGACGACTGGCCGCCTTGGCCCGTGCCGACTGGCGCGGCCGGCGGCGTCCTCCCCGCAAAAACCTCGAAGAGCTCCTCCCTTTGCACCGACGGCGGGTCTTGGATGATTCCCTCCGCCAGGGGCAATGGGGTGTCCGGGGCTACGGTTCGGAGTGGGATGGCGAGCAGTGGGGGTTGGTCGCGCGAGCCCTCCGCCTCTGTCTCCATGGTCGCCCGCTCCGCCTAAGCCCTGGCCGCCGCGTCGGCCCGCTCCTTCGCCGCCTGAGCGGCCTCCCGATCCGCCACCTCCCTCTCTTCCCGCGCCTCACGAGCATTCCGCTCTGTGGCTTCCATGAGGTCGGCACGGGGATCCACGCGGCGGGGGCCTAAAGACCCTCCAGCCGGCCCGACGACGGAGCCGCCTGCGCCCCGCTCAAGAGAAAGCGGCGCCCTACTCAGAAAACGGAGAAAAGTCAGGAAGAATGATTTGAGCAGAAGAACACAGCAAAACAAGCATACAAGCAGTTGGAGGCTTACGCCGAGACCGTCTGGGGCTGCTTCACCGCTTTCCGGAAGCGGGCCGCCTTCGTAGCCGCCTCGTCTCGCTTCGTCGCTGCGGCGGAGGCTTTGGACTTCTTCGGCCGACTGCCGAAGAGAGTTGACGTGGCCCGGCGCTTTGGAGCGCCGCCGCCTGCAGCCGGCGCGGCAGACGAGCCCGTGCTTTGGCGGTCGGGCGCCGGCTGGCGACGAGGGACTTCTTCGGCTTCGACGTCGTCCGGCCAGTCCTCGAAGCTGGCGGAAAGCCCCGTGCCTCCGGGCTCGATGTTGTCCCCCACGACGGCCTCCTCCATGGCGGCCGCCCCCAAGTCCGGGTCGTCAACATCGTCCGCCGTACGGTCGGGGGTGTACTAACGTTCGATCCCTGCCGCCCCAGCCGGCGGCGGAAGAAGGGGGTTCTGCTAACAAAAACCGGCTGATCAGAAGCCGGCCATCATGGAGTCAGCTGACAACAAAAAGAAGATAGAGAGAGAAGCTTACCACGGGCGGAGGATTGGCGCGAGAGTACGGCGCCTTGCCATATTGCCAGTCCCCGGCGAGCTTGCAGTTGGCGATGTAATTGACCATGAGCGCCACCTCCGCGTGCGGCATTTCCCGTGTGCTCAGCCGGCTTGGGTCGAAACGGCCGCTCATCTGACATAACATATGGGGCCGGCTTTGAAGAGCAAGAATCCGGCGCTCCACAAAGGCGGCCACGAAATCGGATCCGCGCAGACCTTCCGACTGGATCATCACCCGAAGCCGGGCGATGGCAGCATTCCCGGCCGGAGACAGGGACCTGGACCGGAAGCTCCATGAGGGCTGCCTCCCAGCCGGCGGGCCGGCTACGTAGGCCGGCAGATTGACATTCTCTCTTCTCGGGGGCGAGCCGGCGTTCTTCACATAGAAATACAACTTTTGCCAGATCTTCACCGACTGGATTAGGGGGATGAGAGGGAACGGATTGTTCTCGACTGACCTCCTCATGGCGATGTAGGCTCCGCAGGGGGCAGGCACACCGGCGGTGACGGTGCCTAGCTTGCTCTGGAAGAACTCTCCCCAGAGCTCCAGCGTGGGGAGCACGCCCAGGAAGCCTTCGCAGAGGGAGACGAAGGCCGATAGTAGCATCACCGCGTTGGGCGTGAGATGGTGCGGCTGCAAGTTGTAGAACTCCAGGAAGGAGCACAGAAATCTGCTCGCCGGCAGGCCGAAGCCGCGCAGGAAGTGCGAGCGGAAGACGACCCACTCGCCTTCCTCCAGCTCCGGCGAGACCTCCGTCTCGGGCGCTAAGCGAACCTGCACAAGATTGGCGCCGGGCAGGCGCCGCGTCTGGCGGAGGAACTCCACGTGATTGTCGTCAATGTTGGAGCCGTCCCATGAGCTTGATAACGCCATGGAGCAGGGCGCGGTGGGGGTGCTGCGGTGAGAAGCTGCGACGGCAGCAAGAGGAAGAAGAAGCAGAAGGAAGGCGAGGAGGGACGGAGTGTGGGAGAGCGAGCGAACCTCTGCCTCTCCCCCTCCTCCCCCTACTTGTAGGCTCGGGTGGCGGAGCCGAGGAGGCGCGGTGTGGGGGAACGCGGGGACCGATCGTGCCCACTTCCCCCACGTCCCGCGTTTATTGCGCCCTAATGGCGAATTCAAGACGCCACAGGAAGGCGAGCCGTCTCCCTGGGCCGCAGAAGATCAGCGCTCGGGCCGAGGCCAGGGAGTGGCGGGCCCGGGCCTGCGGTGGCGTCTCGTCGTGCGCGTGCGTGGGCAGGATTCCGCCGCCACGTGGCCCACGGGGGGCCCGCGATTGGCATACAAGTCAGCCACCATCCCGGCCGCAAGATACAAGAGCTCTCTGAAAACGACCTACACCAGCAAAGCCGGCTCCTCGGGATAAGAAGCTGACCAAGCTTCTCGTCCCTCTGTCCGCCTCGAAGCTCGACCAGCTTCGGGGACAACTGTCGGAGTAAATAGCCATGGGTAGCCTAGCCGACTTCCCCTGGCCCTTCTGAAAAAATTACGAGCCCGTCCGCCTCTCAAAGAACTCAAGACCTGGAGCCGCCTTCCCCCTGCTGGCTATCTTCTAGGCCGGCTTCGGAGGGGGGGGCGGCCCGCCCTTTGCCCTCATGAAGGAGGTCGTGGGAGGGCCGACTTGGAGAAGCCGGCCGCAAGAAGGCCGACTCCAAGAAGCTGGCTCCCATAAAGCATTCAAGATCGTACCCTCGAAGTTCGCGTCCACCCAGCAATGATGAAGCGGGGCGTGGCTACAGTGAAGCCTGCCACCCCCAAAACCTGGAGCACGCCCAGCACAGTGCGCCGTACGGGTGACCACGACCCGCCCGGCGCGGCACTGTTGCCACGGCGACTCTGACGCCGTCCACGACGGGCCGCCAGCATGGCCCCTGAGGCGGTGGGCCCCTTCGGGCAGAGAGATGCCAAAGGCGGCCACACCTCCTCCCAAGTCGGCCAGATGGAGAGCCGGCCCCCCATAGCCGGCCTGCCATCCTCCTCGAAGGAGACGCCCCATTAAGGAGACAAGACACGGTGGGACTACAGTAATCGCCCGCCAGGGCGGCGGTACTGTAGCCATGCTTACCCCGACCAAGCCCGCGTCATCAGAATAGAGCAATAGTAACCAGCCACCGACCAGGCCCTGGACAGTGGGGCCTGCCTATCGACCAAGGCGCCGGCAGCCGGCGGGACCCACCAGTCGGCGGGCCCCAGCAGCCGGCGCGGAAGCCGGCGAGCATAGTCACAGACAGCTGGGCCCCGCGCCTAGCCGGATTACCATTGTACCCCCGGGGGGTAGGCCTATATAAACCCCCCCGGTGCACCCATGCAAAGGGTTCGACCCCCAACTAGTTTTAGACACCTTAGGAGGAGAAGAAGCAGGCTAGCCGCGCTCTTCTTCCTCCTTCCACCAACACAGCTCAAGGAGCACTGTGTAGCTACTTATTCATCTAGTGATCATGCGGAGACCCCGCAGAGCAGCAGTAGGGGTGTTATCTCCCCGGAGAGCCCCGAAGCTGGGTAAAGTTTGCCGGCGTGCATGTCTTCGCCTCATCCCGTTTCCAGGCACCGGCGACGTCTTATTGGCTCCCACAATGATAAGCCACCCGTTGGCATATGTTGCACCTACCACCCGACAACCCGTGACTCAAATATTTTCCTTCTGTGATCATATCGTAGAAACTTTTATTTTTGTTACGATGATTCTCCACTTTACTCTGAAATTCTTTGAACTTTTCAAATGTTTCATACTTGTGTTTCATCAAGTAGATATACTCATATCTTATCAAATCATCTATGAAGATCAAAAAATAATGATACCTGCCGCAAGCCTCAATATTCATCGGACCACATACATCAGTATGTATGATTTCCAACAAATCTGTTGCTTGCTCCATTGTTCCAGAGAACGGAGTCTTAGTCATCTTGCCCATGAGGCATGGTTCGCAAGCATCAACTGATTCATAATCAAGTGATTCCAAAAGCCCATCACCATGGATTTTCTTCATGCGCTTTACACCAATATGACCTAAACGGCAGTGCCACAAATAAGTTGCACTGTCATTATTAACTTTGCATCTGTTGGTTTCAATATTATGAATATGTGTATCACTACGATCGAGATCCAACGAACCATTTTCATTGGGTGTGTAACCATATAAGGTTTTATTCATGTGAACAGAACACCAATTTATTCTCTTACTTAAATGAATAACTGTATTGCAATAAACATGATCAAATCATATTGATGCTCAACGCAAACACCAAATAACACTTATTTAGGTTCAACACTAATCCCGAAAGTATAGGGAGTGTGCGATGATGATCATATCAATCTTGGAACCACTTCCAACACACATCGTCACTTCACCCTTAACTAGTCTCTGTTCATTTTGCAACTCCCGTTTTGAGTTACTACTCTTAGAAACTGAACCAGCATCAAATACTGAGGGGTTGCTACGAACACTAGTAAAATACACATCAATAATCTGTATATCAAATATACCTTTGTTCACTTCGCCGTCCTTCTTATCTGCCAAATACTTGGGGTAGTTCCGCTTCCAATGACCAGTCCCTTTGAAGTAGAAGCACTTAGTTTCAGGCTTAGGTCCAGATTTGGGTTTTTCACTTGAGCAGCAACTTGCTTGCGTTCTTCTTGAAGTTCCCCTTTCTTCCCTTTGTCCCTTTACTTGAAACTAGTGGTTTTGTTTACCATCAAAACTTGATGCTTTTCTTGATTTCTACCTTCATCGATTTCAGCATCACGAAGAGCTTGGGAATCATTTCCACTATCCCTTGCATTTTCATCACGAAGTTCTACTAACTTGGTGATGGTGACTAGAGAATTATGTCAATCACTATTTTATCTGGAAGATTAACTCCCACTTGATTCAAGTGATTGTAGTACCCAGACAATCTGAGCACATGCTCACTGGTTGAGCTATTCTCCTCCATCCTTTAGCTATAGAACTTGTTGGAGCTTCATATCTCTCAACTCGGGTATTTGCTTGAAATATTAAATTCAACTCCTGGAACATCTCATATGTTCCATGACGTTCAAAACGTCTTTGAAGTCCCGATTCTAAGCCATTAAGCATGGTGCACTAAACTATAAAGTAGTCATCATATTGAGATAGCCAAACGTTCAGAACGTCTGCATCTGCTCCTACAATAGGTCTGTCACCTAGCGGTGCATCAAGGACATAATTCTTCTGTGCAGCAATGAGGATAATCCTTAGATCACGGATCCAATCCGCATCATTGCTACTAACATTTTTCAACTTAGTTTTCTCTAGGAACATATAAAAATTAAATGGGGAGCAACATCGCGAGCTATTGATCTACGACATAGATATGCTAATACTACCAGGACTAAGTTCATGATAAATTAAAGTTCAATTAATCATATTACTTAAGAACTCCCACTTAGAAAGACATCCCTCTAATCTTCTAAGTGATCACGTGATCCAAAATCAACTAAACCATAACCGATCATCACGTGAAATGGAGTAGTTTTCAATGGTGAACATCACTATGTTGATCATATCTACTATATGATTCACGCTCGACCTTTCGGTCTCAGTGTTCCGAGGCCATATCTGCATATGCTAGGCTCGTCAAGTTTAACCTGAGTATTCTGCATGTGCAAAACTGGCTTGCACCCGTTGTAGATGGGCGTAGAGCTTATCACACCCGATCATCACGTGGTGTCTGGGCACGACGAACTTTGGCAACGGTGCATACTCAGGGAGAACACTTTTATCTTAAAATTTAGTGAGAGATCATATTATAATGCTACCGTCATAACTAAGCAAAGTAAGATGTATAAAAGATAAACATCTCATGCAATCATAATATGTGACATGATATGGCCATCATCATCTTGTGCCTTTGATCTCCATCTCCAAAGCATCGTCATGATCTCCATCGTCACCAGTATGACACCATGATCTCCATCATCTTGATCTATATCAATGTGTCGTCACATGGTCGTCTCGCCAACTATTGCTCTTGCAACTATTGCTATCGCATAGCGATAAAGTAAAACAATTATTTGGTGCTTGCATCTTATGCAATAGAGAGACAACCATAAAGCTTTTGCCAGTTGCCGGTAACTTCAAGAAAACATGATCATCTCATACAACAACTTATATCTCATCACGTCTTGACCATATCATATCACAACATGCCCTGCAAAAACAAGTTAGACGTCCTCTACTTTGTTGTTGCAAGTTTTACGTGGCTGCTACGGGTTTAGCAAGAACCGTTCTTACCTACGCATCAAAACCACAATGATAGTTTGTCAAGTTGGTGATGTTTTAACCTTCGCAAGGACCGGGCGTAGCCACACTCGGTTCAACTAAAGTTGGAGAAACTGACACCCGCTAGTCACCTGTGTGCATAGCACGGCGGTAAAACCAGTCTCGCGTAAGCGTACGCGTAATGTCGGTCCGGGCTGCTTCATCCAACAATACCGCCGAACCAAAGTAAGACATGCTGGTAAGCAGTATGACTTATATCGCCCACAACTCACTTGTGTTCTACTCGTGCATATGACATCTACGCCTAAAACCTGGCTCGGATGCCACTGTTGGGGAACGTAGTAATTTCAAAAATTTCCTACGTACACGCAAGATCATGGTGATGCATAGCAACGAGAGGGGAGAGTGTGTCCACGTACCCTCGTAGATCGAAAGCAGAAGCGTTAGCACAACGCGGTTGATGTAGTCGTACGTCTTCACGGTCCGACTGATCAAGTACCAAACACACGGCACCTCCGAGTTCTGCACACGTTCAAGTCGATGACGTCCCTCGAACTCCGATCCAGCCAAGTGTTGAGGGAGAGTTTCGTCAGCACGACGGCGTGGTGACGATGATGATATTCTATCGACGCAGGACTTCGCCTAAGCACTGCTACGATATGATCGAGGTGGATTATGGTGGAGGGGGGCACCGCACACGGCTAAGAGATCAAGAGATCAATTGTTGTGTCTATGGGGTGCCCCCTGGCCACGTATATAAAGGAGTGGAGGAGGGGAGGGCCGGCCCTCTCTATGACGCGCCCTAGGGGAGTCCTACTCCCATCGGGAGTATGATTCCCCCTTTCCTAGTAGAACTAGGAGCCCTCCCAAGTAGTAGGAGTAGGAGGGAAGGAAAGGGAAGGGAAAAGGAGAAGGAAGGAAGGGTGCCCCCCCCCCCTCCCTAGTCCAATTCGGACCAGCTCATGGGGAGGGGTGTGGCCACCCTTTGAGGCCTTTCTCTCCTTTCCCGTATGGCCCATTAAGGCCCAATACGAATTCCCGTAACCCCCCTGTACTCCCGAAAATACCCGAATCACTCGGAACCTTTCCGATGTCCGAATATAGTCGTCCAATATATCGATCTTTACGTCTCGACCATTTCGAGACTCCTCGTCATGTCCCCGATCTCATCCGGGACTCCGAACACCTTTGGTACATCAAAACACATAAACTCATAATATAACCATCATCGAGCTTTATGCGTGCGGACCCTACGGGTTCGACAACTATGTAGACATGACCGAGACACGTCTCCGATCAATAACCAATAGCGGAACCTGGATGCTCATATTGGCTCCTACATATTCTACGAAGATCTTTATCGGTCAGACCGCATAACAACATACGTTGTTCCCTTTGTCATCGGTATGTTACTTGCGCGAGATTCGATCGTCGGTATCTCAATACCTAGTTCAATCTCGTTACCAACAAGTCTCTTTACTCGTTCCGTAATACATCATCCCGCAACTAACTCATTAGTTGCAATGCTTGCAAGGCTTATAGTGATGTGCATTACCGAGTGGGCCCAGAGATACCTCTCCGACAATCGGAGTGACAAATCCTAATCTCGAAATACGCCAATCCAATAAGTACCTTTGGAGACACCTGTAGAGCACCTTTATAATAACCCAGTTATGTTGTGACGTTTGGTAGCACATAAAGTGTTCCTCTGGTAAACGGGAGTTGCATAATCTCATAGTCATAGGAACATGTATAAGTCATGAAGAAAGCAATAGCAATAAACTAAACGATCAAGTGCTATGCTAACGGAATGGGTCAAGTCAATCACATCATTCTCCTAATGATGTGATCCCGTTAATCAAATGACAGCTCATGTCTATGGTTAGGAAACATAACCATCTTTGATCAACGAGCTAGTCAAGTAGAGGCATACTAGTGACACTCTGTTTGTCTATGTATTCACACATGTATTATGTTTCCGGTTAATACAATTCTAGCATGAATAATAAACATTTATCATGATATAAGGAAATAAATAATAACTTTATTATTTCCTCTAGGGCATATTTCCTTCATGCTTCTGTTCTTCATCCGTAATCCAGTGGTGTGGTGAACCTACCCACTACAGCACAATGTCATATTCTGCAATGTCTTAACTATGAACAATGTCATATCATTCTACTATTATTTAAACCATCTCTTTATTTGCCAATCTGAAATGGTATAAATTGACAGCACACTAACCATTGATACTTATGAGTTCTTGATTTGTAATCCAGTGGTGTCATGAAGCTGCCAACTCCTTCATAATGTCATTTCCTGCCATGTCTTGACCTGAACAATACCATATTGTGTTAATGCAATTTTGAACTGTGTCACTTTATTCATCAGTAAGAAATGTGATGAATTGTCAGCACTGATATTTTTATGTGCAAAACTTGTCATCTGTCTGCTTGTTTATCTTTTAGAGTGAGGAAGATATAAGTGTTGAACAAGCGCAATCTCATCATCTTGCTCAGCTGCTTGCGCTGCAGCTCCCCAGCAGGGCTAACCTTTCTTGAACTCTATTGAAGTGCTTTCGGTTTTGTATATTATTTTGTCAGCGTGTTTATTTACACTGGTGGCGATCTTTGATGCCCAGTGTATGTAATCTGCTGTCTGCTTGTGCTTTATTATCATAGTGGCGAAATTTGATGCCCAATGAATGTAATATGCCGTAATTTCTTTATTGTATAGTCTAGTTTTTTTTCTTATTCACGATATTGCAGTTATTTTACTGTATATATATCCTGTCTTCGTAGTAAACCGGCCAAACTATAAAATTACGGTACATAATCGGGCCGTCATGCAATCACGATGTAGGTTGGGCCTGAAACGTGCCGAACAGCTCACGGGCCGGCAGCAGCCCGAAATGAACCCCGGCCCATGATTGTGCGAATCAAATCACGGGCTTTGAACAGGCCAAAATTGTCTCGGTCCTTGTTTGGTCCAATCAGATATCGGCTGCGAGCAGGCCGGATGCAAACCAGGCCATAGTTAGGCCCAACTATATGACGGGCTTTTAACGGGCCCAAATTAATATAGGGCCAAAATGTTAAATGGGCCCTTAACAGGCCAAAACTAATATCAAGCCGAATTACTAAGTGGGCCTTTAGCAAGTGGGCCCAAAAGCATAGTGTCCAGTTGACAGGTCGAATCAGATATGGGCCATAATTGAGCCCAAAGCCTCTTAAAGGGTCAGACCTGATCTAGGCCGTAATTTGGCCCATAACATGGTAGGCTTTTAACGGGTCGGATCTCATATGAGCCACTATTAGGCCCGGAGTGTGGCAGGCCATTAATGGACCGAATCAAATATGGGCCGGCATTTGGCCCAAAACATGCCAGCTAGTTAATGGGCCGGCCTACTAGGGTCCTCAAAATCTTGTGGGCCTACAGCTGGGCCGACCCATTAATGTCGGCAAAATCTCGTTGGCCTTTAGCTGGGCCGGCCCATTATGATCCGCAAGAATCTTGTGGGCCTTTACCTGGGCCGGCCCATTATGGCACACAAAAATCTTGTGGGCCTTTACCTGGGCCGGCCCATTATGACCCGCAAAATCTTATGGGCCTTTAGTTGGGCCAGCCCATTATGGTCCGCAAAATCTCGTGGGCCTTTAGCTGGGCCGGCCCATTATGGTCCACAAAATCTTGTGGGCCTTCAGTAGGGCCGGCCCATTTAAACTTGATGGGCCGGTCCACGTGTCAACATATCATAGGCGTGTCTCGTCCATTGGATGAGTGACACCTGTGCCAACGCGGACCTGACACGTGTCTCCTCCAGCCAATGATGATTTTACACATGGAAAATCCCCATTGGTCGGGGCTGTTAACGGGTTATCGGATCCAAAACCTGACTCGATAGCTTAACGGCGTTCCGGTACGGTGGATGCCACGTGTCGGTCACCCTTGACGAAAGCACTTCTATGACGCGCGATTTATCGTCATGGAAGTGGACACTTCCGTGATGATAATTTTGGTAATGTCATGGAACACTTCTACGACAGCACGGGTATGACTATCTTGATTCTGTCATAAAATCGTCATGGATGTACATGCATGACAGAAAATGCGACCTACTGTGACAAACGCGTATCATCACGGAAGTGTATTTTTTTGTAGTGAAAGTTGTCAGTTGACAGGCATTATTTTGATTAATTTTTTTTGCCTTCGTGGTTGAGGGTTGTGATTATTATGCAGAGCCGGATACAACTCTTTCATTCAGAAGATTGCTTTGAGGTATTCGGGAGGAGGAACCCACTTTGCAATGCTGAAGACAATCTATGTGCCAAAAATATCGTCATTGAAGACTGGTTCAGGGGCTACCGAGGGAGTCCTGGATTAGGGGGTCCTCGGGTGTCCGGACTGTGTGATTTGGGCTGGACTGATGGGACGTGAAGATACAAGGTAGAAGACCTTCCGGACAGGACTCTCCTATGCGTGGGTGGTAAGATTGGCGTTCGGGTATGTAATTTCCTTCTTCTGCAAACTGACTCTGTACAACCCTAGGCCCCTCCGGTGTGTATATAAACCGAAGGGTTTAGTCCATAGAGGCTATCAGAATTCATATAGACTAGACATCTAGGGTTTTAGCCATTATGATCTCGAGGTAGATCGACTCTTGTAACCCCTATACTCATCAAATACAATCAAGAAGGACGTAGGGTTTTACCTCCATTAAGAGGGCCCGAACCTGGGTAAACATCGTGTTCCCTATGTCCCTTGTTACCTTTGATCCTCAGACGCATAGTTCGGGACCCCCTACCTGAGATCGGTCGGTTTTGACACCGACAGCAGCCTCAACGAAATATAGGGCACGACGCCAATGGAGAATAACTCCGGGAATGAAGCATGAAGGGGTGGTTACCCACCCAACACTTGAGCCAAAATAGGGTCGAAGAACCCGACCCCACGAAGATCGAGGAACCAATAGGAAGGACATGGAGAAGTTGGGTTATGGATTGCCATAATTGGAACCTTCCTGAGCGTTGGTAAAGCGTAAGAGGTTGACGCCTGAGATATTTCGCCCGGACAATATCCAACCATAATCCACCTTTATTATTAGCAGTGTGCCAAAACCATTTGGTTAGGAGTGTTATATTCGTGTGCTTGGACGACAACAAGATTCCAAGACCACCACGGTCCTTAGGCTTGCAAATGTCAGTCCAACGGAACTTCGCAATCACGTGATGAAGGGTTTCGTAGAGACTATAAAAGCTCATGATAAACACGAGAAGACTCGACAAGGACGAGTTAATCAACACTGTCCAAGACGCCTTGGAGAGCCATCAGCCTTGCCAAGACTCAACCCTATGTTGGATCTCGACCATGACCGGTCTGCCACAGATGGTCTCGAGTCACTAATAGGAATCCCCAAATATGAGGTGGGCAAAGTGCCAAGTCTGCAATTGAGGCGGTCGGCGATGCTTTGTCGCTCGTCCTCTGGAATAACCAAAGAACATCACTTCACTCTTGGAGAAGTTGATGGTCAGTCCCGACATCTGATGGAAGCAGAAAGGAGAAACTTGAGGTTCACAATATCTCAATCCGAGCCTTCGACAATGTAATCGTGTCGTCAACATATTGTAGAAGGGAGACCCCACCTCCCAGCATGGCGACGAGGGTGTCGACCACCATGTTGAAGAGGAATGGGAAGAAGGGATCCCCTGCCGAACCCCACAAAATGTGGGGAAAACGGACCCACTTCACCAAGGGCTCCTTTGATAAAGGAATTTTATAGGATTTCTGGTGCATTGAAATCCTTAGAATTTTTTCTATGTTGGTCTTTCCGTTTATAGGATTTGAATCTCATAGGAAGTTTTCCTGTGGAATCCTTTTTACTACATTTTATAGAAAATCTAACATCCACTCCAACCTCTTTTTATAATTTCTTTGTTTTTCTTGTGGCATCAAACACTCATTGCTAATCTTGTAGGATTCAAGTGGGCATGCCACTTCAACCCTATATTTTCCCTATTTCTATGTTTTCAGAATCGTACGAATCAAAGAGGCCCTTAATATTAACAGTGGTGCGCCCACTAGAAACCAGTTGCATGAACTTGGTAGCCCAGCAGTCAAAAGAGGCTGGAGAGGGAAACTTTTGAAAGACAATCACTGACAACCTATCACTTGAACTAGATAATACCCCACGCGTTGCGGCGGGAATTGGATGCAATACATTTGGATGGTATTTGGTTCTATAGAAGACGGATGTTTGGATGGACAATATGATAATTGAAAACAAAAATAATATGTTAGAATGTTTGGATCAATAATATGATAATTGAAAATTGGGAAATACATATGCATTATCATAAATACTTATTGAAAATTACAAAATACATATGTATATTCATAATTATTTATTGATCATAAAAAGAACATAATACATGCTTAATTTTTTTGTAGTTGGGGTGTTCTTCGTCGAGAACTATTTGGACATGTGGCATTCCTTTCTTAATGTACTCGAAGATGTATTTGCTAGACTTGAATGGATGGTCCTCAGATAGTTTTGTCTTGTCTTCACATGCAATGGTTTCTCTGAAAGTGATACATATTGGTGGTTTCGTAGTAGTTTTCATCTTTGCAATTGCTTCCATGTAGTTCTTGTGAGCCTCCCTTGATGGATGAGTTGTTGACTGGGGCAGAACATTATTTGGTCCATCATATTGTATCCTGGAGAAAGATTCATGTGTATTGTTATTTGCAGCAGACAAAGGGATGTAGAAAACAACATTGTATATGAAGTAGCCCTACCTGTAGCCTTCTTGTTGGTTGTCCATGGTTGTGCCTGTAGTAAAAAAAATCTGATCCCAGAGATGAAGTTGTAGGGACTACAATGTTATCGGGTGGTCTTATATAGGTGTCTTACAGGGGAAAGAATGTCTAACCAAACGATGTTTAAGAAATGGTTAATGCAAAATCAAGTTAGCAACTAATGTATCCTAATAAAGAGTGTAGGTTTCCATCGAGATCCTAATTGCAACAAAGAATATGAACTGATCCATTCATGAATTTATTTTAATACACACTGTAGGTTTCTATTGAGATCGTAAGTGCACCAAAGAACATAAACTGGATCCATTCATGAGTTGGTACTTGATTTAATAGATACAGCTTTCCATTGAACATAAAAGTTTAAATGTTCCTTGGTTACAACAGAAGTTGAGCAAAGTGGTATGAACAGAAGCACTGTGTTATTTGTGGTTGTACGCGATGGGCTTTATTCACCATTTGTAGTAGAGTGCAAGTTGTCCTGGGTGTATTGGAAAATACAACACTGAAAAAAAAAGTAAATAACGCAAGAAATTACTGGAGTTTTAAATCAGAGAATGGAAGTTTATATAGTTAATGAACAGTACTTATATCGTCCAAATGTTGTTTTACTCTGGCTGTGCATAGTTGCTTGCGACAGTTTAATTGTCTGCATTGCTATTGATGGAGATTTGTTGGAACAGTAAATATATGTAGGAAGAAACTCATATTGTTGGCTAAATTTGTATATAGGGTGTGAGAAACAGTACATACTCTTGCTTGTGCTTTTTCATGATACTTTTTTTCCAGTTCCTCTAAGCTAACATTCAGAAAATTGGTTCCATTTGTTATATCAGATATTGGAAGTAATAAAAGCAAGAATCACATTAGAAAATAAACAGGGCAAGAGAATATAAATGTAACCCAAGAACCTCCCTGCACTTCAAATAAGTTGGCATTTGGCCGAACATAGCATGGATGAGATGTTATCCTAAATATATCATATTCCCAATATCGAACAGCACATAGAATGTATAAGTTAGCATTCACTTGCATGACCAGTAATGATTTTGTAAAGAGACTGCAAATAATCGCGACTCGGTACTGATTTTGTGAAATTAAGATTTACTTGTTAAAAGCTTGGTAATCTTCCACACTGAAAAAAAAACATTAGTGTGACATGAAAATGCTAGTTAACTGAAGCCTAACACCAGTTGAGGAAATATGATGCTTGAGGTACTGCCAAATGATTTAGGTGATTTATATTACAGTGTACTTTGGTTGTTGTTGATACTTACTCCTAACTGCTACCAAGAAGTTTGTATATGTGTACCTTATCTAGTAATTGGAGAACCATGGTGCACTAAGAATTTGTGAGTGTTGTCATACCTGTTAGATTTGTCGGCATCAACCTCGCTACAATCAATTCTTCTTTTTGCTTCGACCCTGATTTTAATTGACATAATAGATGTAACGTAAGCTTGATCAGAGGGATACAATTCAGATTTGGATGAAGCAAACCAGAATCTATAATAGGCAAAGAGTTAAAATGCAAGGCTGTGTATTGAATCAAGTCAAATAGTTATGCATTCAATCAAGCAGTCTACATACATTAACCAAAGACACAAAAATTCAGAAGTAGCACTGGATGGGAACATTGCATACCAGTAGGAACCGAGGTGCATCGGCAACGAAGATGACTGACTGGGAATTGAAGTGATCAGCACCTGTAAAGTCCGGATTTGTGACTGAATCAACAATATGTCATGAGGGAATAGCAAGGAGAGGGGATAGAGTATGTCACCAGCAGAAGCAGTATGAACACCCTATGCCAGACGTCCACCCATGCCGGAAGATGATGGGAAAAGGAGCTGAGGTGGGGCAAACTTTAAAGGGGAATTCTTCAGTTTCTTGTGGAGATCGTGGGGAGAGGAAGTGGAGCGTCAATCATCAATTACATGGAGGAGAACAGTTTTTTCTTACTTAGTATGGGCCATTTTGAGTATTGGGCTGCACATGATTTGAAGTAGTGGGCTGTCTAGGTTGGTGTGAGCAAAGGAAAAACTAAGAAAAACAGGATGATATTACCTTGAACTGCTGATGCGTTGACCCAATGATTGAAGGTAAGGTGCGAAGCAACTCGGAGCCAAAAATAATAGGCATCAGATGGGAAGAACAGACCAACCGAATCACAGTAAGGAGACATGCTCACCAGCTTGCAAGCATTGATAGGTTCAAGCTAATCCCACTAGAACCGAGGCCGGCTGCGGCGGGGACGGCCTCGTCCGATCCGAGGCCAGCGGTGCGAGGAGGGACCAGAGGGGAGGCGCTGCTCGGGGATGCCTGCTTCAGGCCATGGAGGAGTGAGGAGGCGGGGGGAGGGGCGGTGGTAGATCGGCGGCCTGCTCCTTCCCGATGTCGTCCGCACGTACTACCGCCGGTCGCATCCACAGAGTCATCCTGCTGGATCCCACGGGAACCGGGGCCCGCGATTAGGATCGCCGCGTCTGGTGCCGCCACCACCGCCGCGAGGAGGATCCGGAGCCGAGGAGCGGGATGAGGAAGTGGCGCCGGCCATTGGCGAGGGAGGCCAGCGGCGGGAGGAGGAGCCGCAGTGGAACAATCACGAGGGAGCTTCGGGTCTGACCAGGGGTGCGGGCAGTAGGGAATGATTAGGATTTTTTTTTCTTTCAGCGAACATATTTGGTCAGATTGGAGGAGGCCTTGGGACTGCATGAGAGGTGACGTGGCAGTATGTGATTGGATGCTGATGTGTCTATGCTGCATGTTGAGATAAATCAAATAGTGGGGGTGAACTTTTTAAGTATATAGGATTAGTGACGGACGGCATGCCCATCACTGGAGGGGGTTTCCGTCCATAAGTAGAGGGGTTCCTTGCAGACTGCAGTAGCATTAGTAAGTATGCTTAAGTTTTTCGTCTAATTCACCTTATCTACATATAGACAAGGTTTAAATTCCAAATTCCAAATTTGCAATGTTGTTGAAGTGTGTGATGTTGAACCATGATTTTTTTTTTTGTTAATATATCTATGCCAGACTGAAGTTCAAATATATGCACACACATAGGAGAAATTTGGATGGAAAATTATAAAGGCTGCAGTTTGTGGAATCTGACACGGTTGCTCTGGAGACTCGAAGGAAATAAAAGCCCCTGTAGGACTGTTTTGAAGACTCTCTTCTTATGGAATCTGCTAGAGTTGCTCTTACCGCGAATGCACGGTTCCAACTCCATTTCAAGTGGAACACCCAGAGAGATACATTTCTGCAGTAGCAGTATGCAATGCAGCTCCAATTGGAAGGACATCCTCGTCAACAAAGAAATGCGGGTTGTGATAACAGTGCACCGAACCAACTTTCTCGTTTCTAATACCGATACCAAATATGATGCCAGGAACTAACTGTTGGTAGAAAGCAAAGTCTTCCCCTGCCATGATCTTCTCCCCCGGCTTCACATTGTCTGGGCCAAGCAAACTTCTGCCCACATTCTCGACGTGGCGATGCAGCTCCTCGTCATTCACGACTGCAGGATACATTGGGTAGGACGGAGCCCCCAGGATCTCTGCAACTCCCTTGCATCTATGTACAGCTGCCTGCCCTTCTACTACCTGGGAAAACCAAGAACATTTATTCAGGGCCCTTCAATTTGCATTACCTTCATGGTAAAAGCTACTCCCTCCGTTCCAAAATGTAAGACTGTTCGATAGTGTCAAAAACAGTCTTACATTTTGGGACGGAGGGAGTATTTAATAGTTTGAAGTTACCATTGGCATGCAAAGAATTAGCCATATGCAAACAGCGTTAACTCCTTCATGCTTGCCGTACAAAAAGAAAAGAAACATGAATTTTGGTGACCAAGGAAACAGGACCGATAGACCATGCAATAATGTGTAGGTTGTGTAGTTGAAAACTGAAAGCACATCCGACTTTTGAGAGAATGCACACAAGGTGCTCTCATTGATCTGAAGCTCTTTGCTCGAAGGAAAATAGACTATGAAGGTACCGGTGATTGCAGCATAACAATATTACTATCATGAAATGCCACCTCTTAGTAAATTAAATTGTGCCATGATGCTTACCTCCTTAAGCCTTCTCTCCAGCCGATGAAGTCCTTCAGTAGTGAGGCTCCTCAAAGTGCCTCCGAATTCAACAACTGAAGGTGTGGCATCAGTAGAATTCCCAGCTTTAATATAGGTAACAGAGAGCACCTGAACACAATAAATAGACAGATCAACCCGAGCATGTTAATGTTATGGGCTGTATGGCGGAGCAAAATTTGGGGGAACAACATTTAGAAGCATGTGCTGCTGCCTAAAGTAGGTTGGTTGAATGTAGACAGTTATACCAGCCACTCTAAAGAAATTCATTGAGGTGTATAACACTTGACTGATGCTAAAAATATGCATCAAAATAAGTATCACATTTTAGCGAAGATGTTATTTCCCCATATGAGATCATCACTGGAGTAGCATTTCAGGTGCCACTTCAATATGTTCCATTATGCCCAAATTTATTGTGAGAAAAAGACATCCGTTTGTTGGTATGATCCGCTGCGTTTTCTTTCTATATGACATGCTTGAAGAAAATCAGCTAAGCAAAGTAGTATCGCTATATGGCAACGTCATACTTGGCTGTGAAGAGGATCATCTTCTCTGGAGGTGAGCTGTTGCAGGGAGAGGATGGTAAATGCCGCAGCAACAATAGGATCCACATTCAAGTGTGGTGTTTCAGCCTTCCCGGCTTTACCTTCTATTTTCACTCCGTAGAAACACACGGCTGCATGTGTTGGCCCTGCGTGAGCAGCTATTGCACCTGTCGGAATCTGACAATTGACGTGCATGGCGAATATAGCTTCAACACCATCAAGAACACCTTCTTTTACCATATGAGACGCACCAGCACCGCCCTCCTCAGCAGGTTGAAAAAGGAGTCTCACAGTTCCCTTCATCATACAAGAAAAGTTTTACATAATATGGATATGCTTCATTATACAAGACAAATGTTGCATTAATCTGTAACTTCTGAAAAAGGTGTTTTCACAGAACTAACTGCTAACCGTGATTAACACAGAATTTCCGATTTAATGGTCACTCTGCTTTTTTTAGGGAATGCTCATCCTACTTTGCTGAGTTAAGTTATGATATCTGACTATAAATTACTACCTTGCATTAACTCACAAAATATGAAGGAAGTGCATTTGGGTTGTATTTCCTTTGGACAAGGAAAAGCAAAATCAGCAAGTGGCATGTGTTAACATGAAATTGAAAACTTACACCAGGGGATTAAGTGTTTTGTCTTACAACCTCGCCAAAACACAACTGAAGTACTAAATTCGGTCAAAGGAAAAGCATTGCGGTTGTATTCTCTCTGGACAAAGTACAAGAGAATTAGTAAATGGCATGTGTTATTGACTTATTGTTAACATGAAACTGAAGAACAGACGCCAGGGGGTGTAAAGTGTTCTGTCGAGCGACCTCACCCAAACACATCTGAAGTACTACTAAATTCAGTCAATCTTAGAGCAGAACCATAAGCAAGCACTCACCTTAAGCTGATCCTTGCGCTCATGCAGCAACTTTGCCGCTCCGAGGAGCATCGCTGTGTGCGCATCATGGCCACACGCGTGCATCATGCCATCAACTCTGCTCTTATGCTCCCACTCCACCAGTTCCTGCCATCCCAAGTGCGCACAACCAACAAAATGTCATCCCTCCAGCAAAACAATATCATGCCAACCGAGAGCAAGAGACAGTCACAAGATTGAGAGCACACGAATCAAGCAAGCACGATCAGTAGTAGTACAGTACCGAGAAGATACAGTTCTGCCGTTCAGCACCAACCACCGGTCACACACACCGCGCCAGACTACCGGAGTAGCATCGGAGGGGAAGGGCACCCTGTGCCAGACCACAAGTGTAGCATCGGACGGGAAGAGAAGAGGGGAACGGACCTGGATGGGCAGGGCGTCCATGTCGGCGCGGAGGGCGACGATCGGGGGCATGCCCGAGCCGACGTCAGCGACGACGCCGGTGCCGGCAACGGCGCGGGCGGTGATCCCTAGCCCCTCGAGCTCCTCGCAGACGAGTGCGCTGGTGCGGTGCTCCTGGAACGCGAGCTCCGGGTGGGCGTGGATGCGCCGCCGCACGCCGATAATCCACTCGCGCTCCCCCTCGGCGCGCCGAAGCAGCTCCTGCGGGTACTCCGCAGACGCGGTGGATAGGAGGAGGACGCCCAAGATGCAGAGGAGCGGAGCGGCCATGGTCAAGTGAAGGGTGGGAGAAGCTCTCGTTGACGGAGCGAATGCTACAACAAACTAAAATTAAGACGAATGAATCACCCGAGAGCAAGAAAAGGAGCAGCCTGTAGAACGGACAAAGAGACTTTTATATTTTTGCGGGAGAACGTTCAAAACCATGTACAGCTGTGAGTGAGCTGAATCACTATACTTCATATCTGGGAGTGAAAAACTGAAAAACACTAACAGCTAATGACAGTACTAATTTAAAACAAAGGTAAAAAAGTACTCCCTCCGTTCTTAAATATAAGTCTTTTAAGAGATTCCGCTATAGACTACATACGGAGCAAAATGAGTAAAACTTATACTCTAAAAATCGTCTATATACATCCGAATGTAGTCTCTATAAGTGAAATCTCTAAAAAGACTTATATTTAGGAAGCGAAGGGAGTAAGTAATATGCTGGACATAAGAACATGTTGAGCAAGCACCAGTCTGTCTGTTTATCATTCTGATGTCAAATGACAGAAGGAAACGAAGTACAGGAGGATTTAGCCCGTTTGTTCAGAAACAAAACTACAGAAGGCCCGCAATCCACCGACATCCCACTCTGATCTCAAGTGTCTCAGGCTCTCGCTGTATTCATATATTTATGCTCGACTACTACTGTGTTCATCCTAGCTGCCTCGGTGTGGAATGTTGTTTGCTCTGGCTGTGCAATCTGTTTGAAGAACAAGATGACCAAAGGTGCCGCGGCCGGTGCTCATCACTTTGTTCCTATGCTACTCGTGATTCATGAACCCTGCAGTGGAAAATGAGCGAAACAAATTAAACAAGGCGTTGAAGGTTTCATTCAATGGGAAAGAGAAGTTAAACATTATTTGCAGATTAGTATATCTGCAAGCTTATTAATGTGGAAATATCAACCATGGATGGGGCTGTGCAGTCTGATTGTCTGCTGTCAGATATGGTACATGTACGAGACTTTGCAGTATTCATGCTGGAGGAACTTGGATCAAGATAATGATCATGCATCAACAGGATGGTACAGTAGTACCAGTACAGATGGAATCGTCTAATGTACTAGCTTTCACCTTTCAGAAGATCTATGTAACATAGCATGCTACAGCCTATACGTAGTGCATTAGTTGCTAGCACAAATGAATTCCTACAGAAATAGGCTGATAACTAAGTTCTTTTTTAACCTTAAAAGAAACTCTAAAGAAACTTCAAGATCTTCCCCATCCTAAGAGGACTTCTTACATCAGCCATTTCATTTATTTATTTTTTGCACAAACTGATGCATTTGATATTGTTCCATGCTAATTGACAAATCATGTCTCAACTGACAAGCAGAAACTGAGACACTTAACAAGCCCTTTCTTTTTTTTGCAACATTTGTCTGTCGTAGTACTAAACTTTGGACAAAGTGATAGCAACTTATTAATGTTGCGAATTTGCAATGCTGCAATTCCCAGATTCAGCGTTCAACCTCCTATATTCCAATGTGGTTGACTATGGATAGTTATCAACAAGAAGCAATACACAGAATAAAGTTTTACATTCCTAGTCACCATCATAGTGGCAAAGAAGTCAGGCATTTTTCACTGCTATCAACTTATCCAGCGCACACATCCAACCCGACATTCCCTACTTTCCTTCACATTTTATCAAGTCATCATGCTAGAGAGATAAACAATATGGCCAGTACCCTACAAACAGGATAAGAGAATTCATATTGCTACCTTTTTTTTCTTCTGAACTAAGGTAACTAGGAAATAAAACATCAAGTACAAAAATCAGTAATAAAACCCAGTGTAGACTACTAGAGTAATTTCAGTATCTTAGTCGTCCATGTTTGATTGCGTCATAATTTTATAAAGATAAAATTTGGTTTACTGGGGACAACATCAGCGGGCACAACAGTAACGCAATCATTCTGTCACCATGCTCATTCAGCCATTCCCCTCTCATCGACACAGCCCAAGCACGCAATTATTCGCATGGTTTCTGCATCCATGGCTAATCCAAAGTAGCCTAGTGGTAAATCAATTAAATTTCCATCACCACGTAAAAGCACCAGGAATCACCTTCATCCTACGCATGGAACTGCAGCAAGAGATCCATGGCAGCACCCCGCCGCCGTTGCACGTCCAGCACCGGCTCGGCGGTGGCCTCCGGCGCCACGCAAGCGCCACTCGAACGGGGCCCGAGGGGCCACGAAGGCGGGACGGGCCGTTTCCGGCGCTTGTTCCCCTGCAGGGCGCACTCCCGGAGCCCGTCCTCCACCTCCCCGATCATCGGCTCCCCCGCCTCGCAGCCATCCGCCATGGGCTGATCGTTGTCGGACGGCACGGCGGCGGGCGCGTCGAGGCGGGAGAGGAAGCTGCCGATGGCGGCGTGAGCGTCGCGGAGGGTGGCGGCCGCGGCGGCTGCGGCCGAGGAGGATGATGGCGCGGAGAGCGCGGCCGCGGCCTCGGCGGCCAGGCGGATGGCGGCGGCCAGGTCGGTCAGCGGCGGTGCCTGTCGCGGCGGCGGGAGATCGAGCTCCATGGCTGGCCCAGCGAGGTGTGGCGAGTCGTGACGGCGGCGGCGGCCCGGCCGATGCGAACAGACGGAGGAAAGAATCGTCGCGCTGGCCAGGTTTGGCGTTGTAGCGGCGGGGATAAAACTTCCAGAAGGGTCGACATAATAATCGGTTACGTGGTGCTTACGTGTACACAAATATAGTAACAAATGAAACGTGTGCTAGGCTTGTAGCAAATCAAAACGTTCCTTCTTGTCAGTTAAAAACTTGAATTTTCTTTTTGGTATGAGTTGTCAACAACATATCTGGATCTTTTTTTAACGATTTTGCTATTTTTCAGCTGAGTGATTTTCAATTGGCTGTCATTCAGATTCTTGTCATTCAAATTCTTGGCCGCCCGATCGCGCGCTGTTATTCACGCTAAGATCTGTGGTTTTGTGCCTAGTTGTCCTTTTGAACCGGGTTCAGTTTTATTTTGTTGGGCGCGGTTTATCGGGTCTGCCTGTTACTAAACACCCGTTTTTTTTCCTTTCTCCCTCTTTTCCTTTCTTCCTCCGTTTATAGGAAAATACACTGTAATCCCTACCACGAATTACAGTCCATTTTCGAAAGGGGGCAGAGAGGTGAGCGGCGGAGGAGGGGAAACGCTCGAGCGGCGGAGGTGGCGAGGCGGTCGAGCGGCGGAGGCGGCGAGATCCCTCTCACCTCGGACCTGATTGCTCCCCTCATTATTTCCCGTTGTCGCTCTCCCTTTCCCCCATAAGTTTTGCTTCGATTTTGGTCGCGTAGGTTTCAGATCTAGAGTTCTAGCAGTCGTTTTGTTGTTGTTGGTGTGGATCCTGTTGGTTTTTGATGATTATTAGCGGTTGGTCAGCGTGGTTTCTTGTTAGCCAATGCTCATCTATGGAGTTCGCCGCGGGATCCCCTCTGTTGAGGTCATTTGAAAAGAAACATAATAATGATTTAAACTAGGGAAGCAAAAGAAATAAATACCAAGGAACAGTTTAAATCATTATTATGTTTCTTTTCAAATTTGATGAGAACCATTAGAAATAAATACCAAGGAACAGTTTAAATCATTATTATGTTTCTTTTAAACTGTTTCCTATGTCCTTGGTATTTATTTCTTTTGCTTCCCTAGTTTAAATCATTATTATGTTTCTTTCAAATTTTATTTAATTTATGTGTATATTTTGCCTTTGTCAGGAAATATCTAGTGATGATGGAGGGCTTGACAAAGCTCTCTTTGACTTCTATATGGATCATGTATGTGTATTTATTTGTGTTGTTTTTGAGTTTATGTGTTGTTATTTCTGATGGCTTATCATTTTGTTGCTGATTATTGGTTGTCTTTGTAATTTTTTCAGAAAGTGAAATGTTTGAAGAGGAAGTTATCAAGTGCTGGAAGAAGAAATGTGGTTAGTGTTCTTTTTTATGCACTTTATCTTATCTTTCTCTATTGGTTGCTAAATTTTCCACAATGAAGTCCATTTTTTGTAATGCTCTTGTCCTTTTGTTTTTGTAGAGGATGAAGCAGTCTTATGATTTCCCCGTTTGTTCTACTTTCACTAGATATTCTGGGAATTTTTTCTCTGGTGTTGTCAATGGTTTGCGTCCAAAGTATAAAGATGTCATTGAGGATTATGGTATGGGTTATCTTAGTTTCGTGAGGACTGAGGTCCCATGCACCTCCTTTGTCGGTTACGACCATCACCACTTTGTAGTCTATTTTTGCAATGGCTGTAGATTTTCTTGTAGGCACTACACATTCTCTGTCATTTTCCTTTGTCTTTCCATATTTGTTGCACTTCATAGTAATTCTTGTTACCTCATTATTCCTTTTTTTGCTTATGGTTCTTGATGCTGCTACTGTAGCCATTGAAAACCCAGTAACTTTTGAGTAAAAATTGAAACATTCTTGCCCTTCTTCTTTTGTTTTGAACTCCATGCCCATATGCGGCTTCAAATTGCTACTAATGTTCATCAGATTGCCCTCTGATGCAACAGCTTCTTCGTTTTGCAGGAATTTCTCAATGTCTTCTTCATTGAGAAAGGCATTGTCTTCATGTTCTTCACGTGAGTCCTCGGGGCCTCCTCTTTGTTCTCTTGAAATTTCTGCAACTTACCTGCTCCAATTGAATGTTGTCAAACAGGTTTGTGTCCCAGGGGTTTGGTTTTGTTGCTTGTTCTTCAGTTGCTATGTCTTGATGCATTTGTTGCGATGTCTGCATAGAGAAGGTAAATTTAGTCTCTTTGTTCCCATTATGAATTTTTGTAACCTAATATGCGATTTTACACTTGAATCAAGTTCTGCGCCGGTGTTGTCGTATGTGTCCTTCCCGGACACTTCCTCTCTTTGCTGATATGTGTGTCGTGGTATTCTCACGGGGGGGGGGGGTGCAAGACGACATATGCCACAAGGTGGCTTCGTGTGAGGGCAAGACTGCTGCTGATAGGCCCGGGAGCGGGTATGCGAATAGCACGCGGTAGTTTACCCAGGTTCATGGCTCTCTGGAGAGATAATACCCCTACTCCTGCATGTCTGAGTATATCTGGTATATTTGGTACAGAATGCTCCTGGAGCTGTATCTAAGCTCAGTGCCATAGGCATCTGACTTTGCATATGTATGTGGCATGGTGGTCGTTGCCTCCAGCCATATGGGTGTGCTTGGGCATACTTGCCCGTGGGAGTGAATGGATGGATGGCTAGCTAGCTCTCTTGCTAGCTAGCTTGCTTGTGGGTGTGTGCATGAGAGTCCATCCTGGATGGATGGATGTGTGCCCATATATATAGGCATGGCTAACTTAGAGAGTAAGCTATGTGATGGCAAGGGCAAGGCATGGTGGGGTGTCATGCTTATCCCCTGGGTCACTTCATAAATAGTGCTAGGGGACAAGTGACACTGTATATGATGGCTGGGGTGACACGTGGACAGTGCTGGGTACGGCCGTCACGTCGGGGTCGCGTCAGGATATAGTTGACTTTCGGGCAGCTGACCTGGTGGAGGAGTCGGCAGCCAACAGCCGGCCTGGTGGAGCAGTCGGCAGCCAGCAGTCGGCCTAGTGGAGCAGTCGACAGCCAGCAACCGGCAGGAGCGGCCGGGAAGTCGACAGCCAGCAGCCGGCAGGGGTGGCCGGGCAATCGGCAGCCAGCAGCTGGCAGGGGGGCCAGGCAGTCGGCAGTCAGCAGTCGGCCTAGTGGAGCAGTCAGCCTAGTGGAGCAGTCAGCAGCCAGCAGTCGGCCTGGTAGAGCAGTCAGCAGCCAGTAGTCAGCCCGGTGGAGCAATCAGCAGCCAGCAGCCAGCCGCCGGCCAGGTAGTTGGACTGAGGGGCTTTGCTAGCCCCGATGTCTTGAATTCTTGTCTTGCCATCTTCGGGGTATCCGTGTCCAATTACTCCGACAGTAGCCCCCAAGCCTCCGGGCAACTTGGCAAAGTTGGGCGGAGGTTTTTTGGCGAGTGTTCATGGAAATGATCATGAAAAAGACAAAGTTAGTCCACGCAGATATATCAAATGTTTGCTTTTAGCATTGCAAGTTTTATGCGAGGGGTGCCGACTCGGTTTCGTCCGAGCCCCCTTAATCTTTTTCGTGTTCCCTCCGCTTTTTGGCTTGTGCTCTTGCTTGCCGGACAGCCGCTCTGCGGTCTGTGGCTGGGAGTGGGCCGCGAAGTGGAGTGTACAGTACTCAGTCCGGGAGCAGATTCAACTAAGTAGATACTTGTAAAGGAAACGGCCGGGTTGCCCGAACCGGTTTTCTTCCCGGACGTTTTTCGTGTGGGTGGCCTCCAGCGTTCACTCTTGCTAGCCGGACAGCCGCTCTGCGGTCTGTGACTAAGAGTGGGCCTTTGGTACCGCGCACGCTACTAAGCCGTCTGCGGGAACTAACGTCTCAGGCCAAGCGGTCAGCTCCCGGGCCAACTCTGGCTGGCACCAGAGCGAACAGTGGTGCAACTGTAATAAAAATGCGGAGATAGCCCCCGAGCATCGTTCGGGGTTATCCGTGCTTTCGTGGTGCAAAAATATGCGGGTGAGTAGCTCACATTAGTTTTCGCGTAGCCGAGGTGGAGTTTGCCGAAGAAAGCCGGCGCGGCTCGATGCTTGCGGAGTGCGCCGGCACACCCGCTGGGTGCAGCCTTCGAGCTTCCGGGTGCTCGAAGGGGGGTCCCGGCCGGTCAGGCTCGACCGGCCAGGCGTCTTGCAGCGCCAATTTTCTTCTTCTCTCTTTTTTTCTCTTCTATCGGCTGCTGGGAGCCGGACAAAACTCTTCTCTTGTCTGCAATCTTCACAGGGGCGCGTCAGCGCACCTGCTGGGTGTAGCCCCCGAGATTCGGCCCGACTGCTCCCGACAACTACTTTGTCTTCTTCTTCACGGGGGCGCGTCAGCGCACCCGCTGGGAGTAGCCCCCGTGATTCGGGCCGACTGCTGAGTGATACGTCTCCATCGTATCTACTTTTCCAAACACTTTTGCCCTTGTTTTGGACTCTACTTGTATGATTTGAATGGAACTAACCTAGACTGACGCTATTTTCAGCACGATTGCCATGATGTTGTTTTATGTGCACAAAACAAAAGTTCTTGGAATGACCTGAAACTCCACGAAATATCTTACAATAAATAATAAAATATCCTCGCCAAAGATGAAGACCAGGGGGACCACACCCTGTCCACGAGGGTGGGGGCGCCCCCCCTAGGGCGCGCCCCCTACCTCGTGGGCCCCCTAGAGACCTCCCGACTCCAACTCCAATTCTATATATTTGCTTTTGGGGAGAAAAAAAATAGACGAGAAGAAATCATCGCGTTTTACGATACGGAGCAGCCGCCAAGCCCTAAAACCTCTCGGGAGGGCTGATCTGGAGTCCGTTCGGGGCTCCGGAGAGGGGGATTCATCGCCATCGTCATCATCAACCATCCTCCATCACCAATTTCATGATGCTCACTGCCGTGCGTGAGTAATTCCATCATAGGCTTGCTGGACGATGATGAGTTGGATGAGATTTATCATGTAATCGAGTTAGTTTTGTTAGGGTTTGATCCCTGGTATCCACTATGTTCTGAGATTGATGTAGCTATGACTTTGCTATGCTTAATGCTTGTCACTAGGGCCCAAGTGCCATGATTTCAGATCTGAACTTATTATGTTTTTCATCAATATATGAGTGCTCTTGATCCTATCTTGCAAGTCTATAGTCACCTATTATGTGTTATGATCCGTTAACCCCGAAGTGACAATAATCGGGATACTTACCGGTGATGACCGTAGTTTGAGGAGTTCATGTATTCACTATGTGCTAATGCTTTGTTCCGGTTCTCTATTAAAAGGAGGCCTTAATATCCCTTAGTTTCCGTAAGGACCCCGCTGCCACGGGAGGGTAGGACAAAAGATGTCATGCAAGTTCTTTTCCATAAGCACGTATGACTATATTCGGAATACATGCCTACATTACATTGATGAATTGGAGCTAGTTCCGTGTCACCCTATGTTATGACTGTTACATGATGAAACACATCCGGCATAATTATCCATTATTGATCCGATGCTACGAGCTTTCCATATACTGGTTTATGCTTATTTACTTTCCCGTTGATATTGTTACAATCACTACAAATTACTAAAAACATTACTTTTCTTTCATTACTCTTTTGTTACCGTTACCACCACTATCATATTACTTTGCTACTAAACACTTTGCTGCAGATACTAAGTTTCCAGGTGTGGTTGAATTGACAACTCGGCTGCTAATACTTAAGAATATTCTTTGGCTCCCCTTGTGTCGAATCAATAAATTTGGGTTGAATACTTTACCCTCGAAAGCTGTTGTGATCCCCTATACTTGTGGGTTATCAAGACTAATTTCTGGCGCCGTTGCCGGGGAGCATAGCTCTATTCTTTGAGTCACTTGGGATTTATATCTTCTGGACACTATGAAGAATTTGAAAGATACTAAGACAACAATTTATCCCTCAACTACGAGGGGAGGTAAGGAACTGCCATCTAGCTCTGCACTTGATTCACCTTCTCTTATGAGTAAGCTTGCGACACCTAAACCTACTTCTGCTATTCGTTCTGATATGTCGCATGTTATTGATGATGCTACTGTTGGGGAACATAGTAATTTCAAAAATTTCCTACGCACACGCAAGATCATGGTGATGCATAGCAACGAGAGGGGAGAGTGTTGTCCATGTACCCTCGTAGACCGAAAGCGGAAGCGTTAGCACAACGCGGTTGATGTAGTCGTACGTCTTCACGATCCGACCGATCAAGTACCGAATGCACGGCACCTCCGAGCTCAGCACACGTTCAGCCCGATGACGTACCTCGAACTCCGATCCAGCCGAGTGTTGAGGGAGAGTTTTGTCAGCACGATGGCGTGGTGACGATGTTGATATTCTACCGATGCAGGGCTTCGCCTAAGCACCACTACAGTATTATCGAGGTGGACTATGGTGGAGGGGGGCACCGCACATGACTAAGAGATCAATGATCAATTGTTGTGTCCATGGGGTGCCCCCCTGCCCCCGTATATAAAAGACCAAGGGGGAGGCGGCCGGCCTAGGAGGAGGGCGCACCAAGGGGGGAGTCCTACTCCCACCGGGAGTAGGATTCCTCCTTTCCTTGTTGGAGTAGGAGAGAAGGAAAGAGGAGAGGAAGAAGGAAGAGGGGGCTGCACCCCTTGTCCAATTCGGACCAGAGGGGGGCCGCGCGCCTCCTTCCTTGTGGCATCTCTCCTCTATTCCCATATGGCCCAATAAGGCCCATATACTCCCCAGCGAATTCCCGTAACTCTCCGGTACTCCGATAAATACCTGAATCACTCGGAACCTTTCCGATGTCCGAATATAGTCGTCCAATATATCGATCTTTACGTCTTGACCATTTCGAGACTCCTCGTCATGTCACCGATCTCATCCGGGACTCTGAACTCCTTCGGTGCATCAAAACTCATAAACTCATAATATAACTATCATCGAAACTTTAAGCGTGCGGACCCTACGGGTTCGAGAACAATGTAGACATGACCGAGACACGTCTCCGGTCAATAACCAATAGCGGAACCTGGATGCTCATATTGGCTCCCACATATTCTATGAAGATCTTTATCGGTCAAACCGCATAACATCATACGTTGTTCCCTTTGTCATCGGTATGTTACTTGCCCGAGATTCGATCGTCGGTATCTCAATACCTAGTTCAATCTCATTACCGGCAAGTCTCTTTAGTCGTTCTGTAATACATCATCCCACAACTAACTCATTAGTTGCAATGCTTGCAAGGCTTATAGTGATGTGCATTACCGAGCGGGCCCAGAGATACCTCTCCGACAATCGGAGTGACAAATCCTAATCTCGAAATATGCCAACCCAACAAGTACCTTTGGAGACACCTGTAGAGCACCTTTATAATCACCCAGTTACGTTGTGATGTTTGGTAGCACACAAAGTGTTCCTCCGGTAAACAGGAGTTGCATAATCTCATAGTCATAGGAACATGTATAAGTCATGAAGAAAGCAATAGCAACAAACTAAATGATCAAGTGCTATGCTAACGGAATGGGTCAAGTCAATCACATCATTCTCTAATGATGTGACCCCGTTAATCAAATGACAACTCATGTCTATGGCTAGGAAACTTAACCATCTTTGATTCAACGAGCTAGTCAAGTAGAGGCATACTTGTGACGCTCTGTTTGTCTATGTATTCACACATGTATTATGTTTCCGGTTAATACAATTCTAGCATGAATAATAAACATTTATCATGAAATAAGGAAATAAATAATAACATTATTATTGCCTCTAGGGCATATTTCCTTCAGTTTCCCACTTGCACTAGAGTCAATAATCTAGTTCACATCACCATGTGATTAACACCCACAGTTCACATCGTCATGTGATCAACACCCAAAGGGTTTCCTAGATTCAATAATCTAGTTCACATCGCTATGTGATTAACGCCCAAAGAGTACTAAGGTGTGATCATGTTTTTCTTATGAGAGAAGTTTAGTCAACGGGTCTGCCACATTTAGATCCGTAAGTATTTTGCAAATTTCTATGTCAACAATGCTCTGCACTAATCTATTCTAGCTAATTGCTCCCACTTTCAATATGTATCCAGATAGAGATTTAGAGTCATCTGGACCAGTGTCAAAACTTGCATCGATGTAACCTTTTATGACAAGCCTTTTGTCACCTCCATAATCGAGAAACATATCCTTATTCCACTAAGGATAATTTTGACCAATGTCCAGTGATCTACTCCTAGATCACTATTGTACTCCCTTGCCAAACTCAGGGCATGGTATACAATAGGTCAGGTACACAGCATGGCATACTTTATAGAATCTATGGCTGAGGCATAGGGAATGACTTTCATTCTCTCTCTATCTTCTGCCGTGGTCGGGTTTTGAGTTTTACTCAACTTCACACCTTTGTAACACAGGCAAGAACTCCTTCTTTGACTGTTCCATTTTGAACTACTTCAAAATCTTGTCAAGGTATGTACACATTGAAAAACTAATCAAGCATTTTGATCTATCTCTATAGATCTTGATGCTCAATATGTAAGCAGCTTCACCGAGGTCTTTCTTTGAAAAAACTCCTTTCAAACATTCCTTTATGCTTTGCAGAATAATTCTACATTATCTCCGATCAACAATATGTCATACACATATACTTATCAGAAATGTTGTAGTGCTCCCACTCACTTTCTTGTAAATACAGGCTTCACCGCAAGTCTGTATAAAACTATATGCTTTGATCAACTTATCAAAGCGTATATTCCAACTCCGAGATGCTTGCACCAGTCCATAGATGGATCACTGGAGCTTGCATATTTTGTTAGTACCTTTAGGATTGACAAAACCTTCTGGTTGCATCATATACAACTCTTCTTTAATAAATCTATGAAGGAATGCAGTTTTGTTTATCCATTTGCCAGATTTCATAAAATGCGGCAATTGCTAACATGATTCGGACAGACTTAAGCATAAATACGAGTGAGAAACTCTCATCGTAGTCAACACCTTGAACTTGTCGAAAACCTTTTTGCGACAATTCTAGCTTTGTAGATAGTAACACTACTATCAGCGTCCGTCTTCCTCTTGAAGATCCATTGTAACGCCCTCGATGCGGCTATATCTCCCACGTGTTGAAGCACGACTTAGAGGCATAACCGCATTGAAAGCAATGTCGCAAGTGAGGTAATCTTCACACAACCCATGTAATACATAAGGGAAAGAGATACATAGTTGGCTTACAATCGCCACTTCACACAATTACATGAATAAAGCATTACAACATCCAAATACAATCAAGGTCCGACTACGGAACCAAAATAAAAGAAGACTACCCCAAATGCTACACAGATCCCCGATCGTCCCGACTGGGCTCCACTACTGATCAACTGGAGAACGAAACAACACGAAGGACAAGATCTTCATCGAGCTCCTCCTTGAGCTTGGTTGCGTCATCTGCACGGACTCAACGGCACCTGCAAACTTGTTTTGGAAGTATCTGTGAGCCACGGGGACTCAACAATCTCGCACCCTCGCGATCAAGACTATTTAAGCTTATGGGTAAGGTAAAGGTATGAGGTGGAGCTGCAGCAAGCGACTAGCATATATGGTGGCTAACATACGCAAATGAGAGCGAGAAGAGAAGGAAAAGCATGGTCGATAAAAGTATGATCAAGAAGTGATCCTAAAACAACCTACGTCAAGCATAACTCCAACACCGTGTTCACTTCCCGGACTCCGCCGGAAAGAGACCATCACGGTTACACACGCGGTTGATGTATTTTAATTAAGGTCAACTTCAGGTTTTCTACAACCGGACGTTAACAAATTCCCATCTGCCCATAACCGCGGGCACGGCTTTCGAAAGTTCAAATCCCTGCAGGGGTGTCCCAACTTAGCCCATCACAAGCTCTCACGGTCAATGAAGGATATTCCTTCTAGTGGGAAGACCCGATCAGACTCGGAATCCCGATTACAAGACATTTCGACAATGGTAAAACAAGACCAGCAAAGCCACCTAGATGTGCCAACAAATCCCGATAGGAGCTACACATATCTCGTTCTCAGGGCACACCAGATGAGCAAGACGTCGGGTGGGCCAGCCCAGAGTTGCCCCTGGTAGCTCCGGACATCGGTCGGTTGGACCAACACTTAGACAAGCACTGGCCCGGGGGGGTTAAAAATAAAGATGACCCTTGGGCTGGCCTAACCCAAGGGCAAAAAGGCTAGGTGGCGAATGGTAAAACCAATGTTGGGCCTTGCTGGAGGAGTTTTATTCAAGGCGAACTGTCAAGGGGTTCCCATTATTACCCAACCGCATAAGGAACGCAAAATCCGGGAACATAACACCGATATGATGGAAACTAGGGCGGCAAGAGTGGAACAAAACACCAGGCATAAGGCCGAGCCTTCCACCCTTTACCAAGTATATAGATGCATTAATTAAATAAGAGATATTGCGATATCCCAACAAGTAAACATGTTCCAACAAGGAACAACATCTCCATGTTCCAACAAGGAACAAACTTCAATCTTCACCTGCAACTAACAACGCTATAAGAGGGGCTGAGCAAAGCGGTAACATAGCCAAACAATGATTTGCTAGGACAAGGTGGGTTAGAGGCTTGGTTCGACAATATGGGAGGCATGATAAGCAAGTGGTAGGTATCGCAGCATAGGCATAGCAAAAGAGCAAGCAACTAGCAAGCAAAGATAGAAGTGATTTCGAGGGTATGGTCATCTTGCCTGAGATCCCGCAAGGAAGAAGAAGAGTCCATGAAGAATACAAACGGACATAGTCGAACGAATCCTCACAAACGCGATGTTACCAGAACCAACCCAAAGAAGCAAACACCGGAAAGAAGCACACAACATAGTAAACAACCAACACAAGAACATGGTATGATATGCGAGATGCGGTATGCGATGCATATGCATGATTTACAAGGGAATGAATGAACCTGGCCTCAACTTGGAAATCCAAGTGTGCCACTGGAAAGGTGAGGTGATTTCGGTTGAAATCGATATAAAGATCGCCGGAATCAGAGACACGGTTTGGAAATGGCAAGCAAAACAAATATGGCACCGGTCTATGATATACAGTAAGTGACCATCTAAATGCAACAAGACAAACATGCTACAACACTCAAACATGGCAACAAAATACATGGCAGGGACCCATTCATGATGCTTAACAAAAGAGGAACACTGAGCTACGGCCAATTCATCCATTAACAGGTTCAAACAAGCATGGCAAAAGTGCAAACGGTAAACAGATTTCAGACTTTGTGAAATTAACACTTGTCTGGAATTTCAGATCAGGTAGCACACTTTGGAGCATGAAAACTATATGCTACAGGGCCTGAACATGGCAAAGTAAAGCATGGCATGGAGCTACTCAAAGAGATTAACAAAAGTCCCTTAGTGACCTTGAGCCAAAAGGGATCAGAAAATACAATTGCAAGCATGTGAACATGGCAAAAACATAATCAGATCACAGACTTAGTGAAAAACTGGAGCATGCAAATCAGATATCAAGGAGGCATGTTCACGAGCTCGATGCACTCCCTACAGAGCAAGACATGACAATCTAAGCATGCACCCATCAAGAATACACATTATACAAGCTAGATATGGCAAGAACAATAACATAGCATGCACGGATCAACTACAACATCCTCGGCAAAATCGCTAACAAGTAGACAATCTGCCCAGATTCACGAAATGATAAAAGTAGAGCTCGATTGACTCAAGCTAGGGTGCTCCATAATTGCAAACAAAGACATGGATGGTTAGAGCACTACAAGATTAACAAAACATCCTTACTGACCATCCTCAAAAGAGGCACGGATCACTAGGAAACAACATGAACATATGACATATTGAAATAAACAGATCAAGGACTTAGTGGAAATGCTAAGTCCCTGAAATCAGCATCAACGAATGCACCACTTTGCAAGCTTGTGCTAGTCACCACACACATCACAAAAATACAAGGGTTGCACCTCTGGATAGATGGCAAAACATATAACAAAACTCATGTAGAGCTCAGGGGCATATCATGCACACAATAATCATGGCAAAAATGACAAATGGCTATTTGGTGCAGCAGATCTGACAATTAACTCAAATAGCTCTCTTCCAACAGCATTTCGGGCATCAAGATAAGATCAAATGAAAATGATGCAATGAGATGAAATGATGTACTCTCTGAGACGAACATTTTGATATGCTATACGCCCAAATCGGATCTACAGATGCAAAGTTACGATGCGATGAACATGGGCATTTGAAACATGGAAAACTCGGGGACTGAGGGTTCATCCGGCGCGCGAACCGAGGCGGGCCGGATCCTCGCTGGAGAAGACGGACGCGGTGGCCGGAGTCAGTGGAGCTCCTCGCCGGCGACGAGGAGGAGGCGGTGGGGGCCGAAGTCGGCGGCGGCGAAGGCGGTGGCCCGCGGTGGAGGCGCGACGCGGCGGGGCCGAGGAGACGGCGCTCGCCGGCGATGGAGGCACGCGGCGGCGCGGCGAACACAGCGCGGCGGCGCGGCGAGCCTTCGGGGATGCGGGAGGCCGGCGCGGTGCGCCCGAGGCGGCGAGGACGCCCAGACATGGGGCGCGGCGGTTCGGGCCCCGCGGGCCGGATCTGGGCTGCGCGGGCCCACGGCGGCGGAGGAGAGAGGAGGTACGGCGGGGAGGCGACGTGGCGCGGCCTGGTTGGCTCACGGCGGCGGGGGGGTGATGTGGCGTGACGGGATTCGCCGGAGCAAGGTGGCGGTGGCAGCTGGACATGTCCGGCTGGTGGGAGAAGTGTCCGGCGGCGCAAAGGGGGTGGATCTAGGGTTTCATCTGCGCGGAAATTTCGGGGGAGGCCACATATTTATAGGCACAAGGAGCTAGGAGAGTCCAAAAAAGGTGCGGTTTTCGACCACGCGATCGTGATCGAACGCTCTAGATGATGGAGAGGGCTTAGGTGGGTTTTGGGCCAAAATGGAAGGGTGTTGGGCTGCAACACACATGAGGCCTTTTCGGTCCCTCAATTAACCGTTGGAGCATCAAACGAAGTCCAAATGGTACGAAACTTGACAGGCGGTCTACCGGTAGTAAACCAAGGCCACATGACAAGTCTCGGTCCAATCTGGAAATGTTTAATGCCCACACACAAAAAAGGAGGTAGAAAGGGACACCGGGTGACATAGGAGCGCCGGATTGCAAAACGAACAACGGGGAAAATGCTCGGATGCATGAGACGAACATGTATGCAAATGAAATGCACATGATGACATGATATGCAATGCAGGACACGCAAGCAATGACAATGCAACAACAGCGAATAACTGGAGGACACCTGGCACATCGGTCTCGAGGCGTTACATCCATTTAATCTCAATGGCTCGCCGATCAATGGGCAAGTCAATCAAAGTCCATACTTTGTTCTCATACATGGATCTCATCTCAGATTTCATGGCTTCAAGCCATTTCGCGGAATCTGGGCTCATCATCGCTTCCTCATAGTTCATAGGCTCGTCATGGTCAAGTAACATGACCTCCAGAACAGGATTACCGTACCACTCTGGTGCGGATTGTTGGGGAACGTAGTAATTTCAAAAAAAATCCTACGCACACGCAAGATCATGGTGATGCATAGCAACGAGAGGGGAGAGTGTTGTCTACGTACCCTCGTAGACCGACAGCGGAAGCGTTAGCACAACGCGGTTGATGTAGTCGTACGTCTTCACGGCCTGGCCGATCAAGCACCGAAACTACGGCACCTCCGAGTTTTAGCACACGTTCAGCTCGATGACGACCCCCGAACTCCGATCCAGCAATGTGTCAGGGAAGAGTTCCGTCAGCACGACGGCGTGGTGACGATCTTGATGTTCTACTGTCGCAGGGCTTCGCCTAAGCACCGCTACAATATTATCGAGGATTATGGTGGAGGGGGGCACCGCACACGGCTAAGAGAACGATCACGAAGATCAACTTGTGTGTCTATGGGGTGCCCCTGCCCCCGTATATAAAGGAGTGGAGGAGGAGAGGGCCGGCCCTCTCTATGGCGCGACCTAGGGGAGTCCTACTCCCACCGGGAGTAGGATTCCCCCTTTCCTAGTCCAACTAGGAGTCCTTCCATGTAGTAGGAGTAGGAGACAAGGAAGGTGAAGAGGGAAGATAAGGAAGGAGGGGGCACCGCCCCTCCCCCTAGTCCAATTCGGACTAGTCAATGGGGGGGCGCGCGGCCTGCCTCTCCCTCTCCCCTAAAGCCTAATAAGGCCCATATACTTCTTCCCCCGTATTCCCGTAACTCTCCGGTACTCCGAAAAATAGCCGAACCACTCGGAACCTTTCCGATGTCCGAATATAGTCGTCCAATACATCGATCTTTATGCCTCGACCATTTCGAGACTCCTCGTCATGTCCCCGATCTCATCTGGGACTCCGAACTCCTTCGGTACATCAAAACATATAAACTCATAATGAAATTGTCATCGAAACCTTAAGCGTGCGGACCCTATGGGTTCGAGAATAATGTAGACATGACCGAGACACGTCTCCGGTCAATAACCAATAGCGGAACCGGGATGCTCATATTGGCTCCCACATATTCTACGAAGATCTTTATCGGTCAGACCGCATAACAACATATGTTGTTTCCTTTGTCATCGGTATGTTACTTGCCCGAGATTCAATCGTCGGTATCTCAATACCTAGTTCAATATCGTTACCGGCAAGTCTCTTTACTCGTTCCGTAATACATCATCTCGCAACTAACTCATTAGTTGCAATGCTTGCAAGGCTTATGTGATGTGCATTACCGAGAGGGCCCAGAGATACCTCTCCAACAATCGGAGTGACAAATCCTAATCTCGAAATACGCCAACCCAACATGTACCTTTGGAGACACCTGTAGAGCTCCTTTATAATCACCCAGTTACGTTGTGACGTTTGGTAGCACACAAAGTGTTCCTCCGGCAAACGGGAGTTGCATAATTTCATAGTCATAGGAACATGTATAAGTCATGAAGAAAGCAATAGCAACATACTAAACGATCGGGTGCTAAGCTAATGGAATGGGTCATGTCAATCACATCATTCTCCTAATGACGTGATCCCCTTAATCAAATGACAACACATGTCTATGGTTAGGAAACATAACCATCTTCGATTAATGAGCTAGTCAAGTAGAGGCATACTAGTGACACCTTGTTTGTCTATGTATTCACACACATATTATGTTTCCGGTTAATACAATTCTAGCATGAATAATAAACATTTATCATGAAATAAGGAAATAAATAATAACTTTATTATTGCCTCTAGGGCATATTTCCATCAGTCTCCCACTTGCACTAGAGTCAATAATCTAGATCACATCGCCATGTGATTTAACATCAATAGTTCACATCACCATGTGATTAACACCCATAGTTCACATCGTCATGTGACCTATACCCAAAGGGTTTACTAGAGTCAATAATCTAGTTCACATCGTTTATGTGATTAACACCCAAAGAGTACTAAGGTGTGATCATGTTTTGCTTGTGAGATAATTTTAGTCAATGGGTCTGTCACATACAGATCCGTAAGTATTTTGCGAATTCTATGTCTACAATGCTCTGCACGGAGCTACTCTAGCTAATTGCTCCCACTTTCAATATGTATCTAGATCGAGACTTAGAGTCATACAGATCTGTGTCAAAACTTGCATCGACGTAACTTTTTACGATGAACCTTTTGTCACCTCCATAATTGAGAAATATTTCCTTATTCCACTAAGGATAATTTTGACCGCTGTCCAGTGATCTACTCTTAGATCACTATTGTACTCCCTTGCTAAACACAGTGTAGGGTATACAATAGATCTGGTACACATCATGGCATACTTTATAGAACCTATGGCTGAGGCATAGGGAATGACTTTCATTCTCTTTCTATCTTCTGCCGTGGTCGGGCTTTGAGTCTTACTCAATTTCACACCTTGTAACACAACCAAGAACTCTTTCTTTGACTGTTCCATTTTTGAAATACTTCAAAATCTTGTCAAGGTATGTACTCATTGAAAAAACTCATCAAGCGTCTTGATCTATCTCTATAGATCTTGATGCTCAATATGTAAGCAGCTTCACCGAGGTCTTTCTTTGAAAAACTCCTTTCAAACACTTCTTTATGCTTTACAGAGTAATTCTACATTATTTCCGATCAACAATATGTCACTCACATATACTTATCAGAAATGCTGTAGTGCTCCCACTCACTTTCTTGTAAATACAAGCTTCACCGTAAGTCTGTATAAAACTATATGCTTTGATCAACTCATCAAAGCGTATATTCCAACTCCGAGATGCTTGTACTAGTCCATAGATGGATCGCTGGAGCTTGCACATTTTGTTAACACCTTTAGGATTGACAAAACCTTTTGGTTGCATCATATACAACTCTTCTTTAAGAAATCCATTAAGGATTGCAGTTTTGTTATCCATTTACCAGATTTCATAAAATGCGGCAATTGCTAACATGATTCGGACAGGCTTTAAGCATCGATACGAGTGAGAAAATCTCATCGTAGTCAACACCTTGAACTTTGTCAAAAACCTTTTTCGATAAGTCTAGCTTTGTAGATAGTAACAGTACTATCAGCGTCCGTCTTCCTATTGAAGATCCATTTAATCCCAATGGCTTGCCGATCATCGGGCAAGTCAACCAAAGTCCATACTTTGTTCTCATACATGGATCCCATCTTAGATTTCATGGCCTCAAGCCATTTTGCGGAATCTGGGCTCATCATTGCTTCCTCATAGTTCGTAGGTTCGTCATGGTCAAGTAACATGACCTCCAGAACAGGATTACCGTACCACTCTAGTGCAGATCTCACTCTGATTTACCTACGAGGTTCGGTTGTAACTTGATCTGAATTTACATGATCATTATCATTAGCTTCCTCACTAATTGTTGTAGTAGTCATAGGAATAGATTTCTGTGATGAACTACTTTTCAATAAGGGAGCAGGTACAGTTACCTCATCAAGTTCTACTTCCCTCCCACTCACTTCTTTCGAGAGAAACTCCTTCTCTAGAAAGTTTCCGAATTTAGCAACAAAAGTCTTGCCTTCGGATCTATGATAGAAGGTGTATCCAATAGTTTCCTTTGGATATCCTATGAAGACGCACTTCTCCGATTTAGGTTTGAGCTTATCAAGTTGAAACTTTTTCACATAAGCATTCCAACCTCAAACTTTAAGAAATGACAGCTTAGGTTTCTTGCTAAACCATAGTTCATACGGTGTCATCTCAACGGATTTAGATGGTGCCCTATTTAACGTGAATGTAGCTGTCTCTAATGCATAACCCCAAAACGATAGTGGTAGATCGGTAAGAGACATCATAGATCGCACCCTATCTAATAAAGTGCGGTTATGACGTTCGGACACACCATTATGCTGTGGTGTGCCAGGTGGCGTGATTAGTGAAACTATTTCACATTGTTTTTAACTGAAGGCCAAACTCGTAACTCAAATATTTTACTTCTGTGATCATATCGTAGAAACTTTTATTTTTGTTACGATGATTCTCCACTTCACTCAGAAATTCTTTGAACTTTTAAAATGTTTCAGACTTGTGTTTCATCAAGTAGATATACTCATATCTGCTCAAATCATCTGTGAAGATCAGAAAATAATGATACCTGCCTCGAGCCTCAATATTCATCGGACCACATAGATCAGTATGTATGATTTCCAACAAATCTATTGCTCGCTCCATTGTTCCGGAGAACAGAGTCTTAGTCATCTTGCCCATGGGGCATGGTTCGCAAGCATCAAGTGATTCATAATCAAGTGATTCCCAAAAACCCATCAGCATGGAGTTTCTTCATGCGCTTTACACCAATATGACCTAAATGGCAGTGCCACAAATAAGTTGCACTATCATTATTAACTTTGCATCTTTTGGTTTCAATATTATGATTATGTGCATCACTACGATCGAGATCCAATGAACCATTTTCATTGTGTGTGTAACCATATAAGGTTTTATTCATGTAAACAGAACAACAATTTATTCTCTTACTTAAATGAATAATCGTATTGCAATAAACATGATCAAATCATATTCATGCTCAACGCAAATACCAAATAACACTTATTTAGGTTCAACACTAATCCCGAACGTATAGGGAGTGTGCGATGATGATCATATAAATCTTGGAACCACTTCCAACACACATCGTCACCTCACCCTTAACTAGTCTCTGTTCATTCTGCAACTCCCGATTCAAGTTACTAATCTTAGCAACTGAACTAGTACCAAATACTGAGGGGTTGCTATGAACACTGGTAAAGTACACATTAATAACATGTATATCAAATACACCTTTGTTTACTTTGCCATCCTTTCTTATCCGCCAAATACTTGGGTAGTTCCGCTTCCAGTGACCAGTCCCTTTGTAGTAGAAGCACTTAGTCTCAGGCTTAGGACCAGACTTGGGCTTCTTCACTTGAGCAGCAACTTGCTTGTTGTTCTTCTTGAAGTTCCCTTTTTTCCTTTGCCCTTTTCTTGAAACTAGTGGTCTCGTCAACCATCAACACTTGATGTTTTTCTTGATTTCTACCTTCGTCAATTTCAGCATTACGAAGAGCTTGGGAATCGTTTCCGTTATCCCTTGCATATCATAGTTCATCATGAAGTTCTACTAACTTGGTGATGGTGACTAGAGAATTCCGTGTTTGCAACTGTTTTGCACCCGTTGTATTTGAATGTAGAGCCTATCACACCCGATCATCACGTGGTGTCTCAGCACGAAGAACTTTCGCAATGGTGCATACTCAGGGAGAACACTTCTTGATAATTAGTGAGAGATCATCTTAAAATGCTACCATCAATCAAAGCAAGATAAGACGCATAAAAGATAAACATCACATGCAATCAATATAAATGATATGATATGGCCATCATCATCTTGTGCTTGTGATCTCCATCTTCGAAGCACCGTCGTGATCACCATCGTCACCGGCGCGACACCTTGATCATCATCGTAGCATCGTTGTCGTCTCGCCAATCTTATGCTTCCACGACTATCGCTACCACTTAGTGATAAAGTAAAGCATTACAGCGTAATTGCATTGCATACAATAAAGCGACAGCCATATGGCTCCTGCCAGTTGCTGATAACTTGGTTACAAAACATGGTCATCTCATACAATAAAATTTTAGCATCATGTCTTGACCATATCACATCACAACGTGCCCTGCAAAAACAAGTTAGACGTCCTCTACTTTGTTGTTGCATGTTTTACGTGGCTGCTACGGGCTTAAGCAAGAACCAATCTTACCTACGCATCAAAACCACAACGATAGTTTGTCAAGTTGGTGCTGTTTTAACCTTCGCAAGGACCGGGCGTAGCCACACTCGATTCAACTAAAGTTGGAGAAACTGTCACCCGCTAGCCACCTTTGTGCAAAGCACGTCGGGAGAACCGGTCTCGCGTAAGCGTACGTGTAATGTCGGTCCGGGCCGCTTCGTCCAACAATACCGCCGAACCAAAGTATGCCATGCTGGTAAGCAGTATGACTTATATCGCCCACAACTCACTTGTGTTCTACTCGTGCATATAACATCAACACATAAAACCTAGGCTCTGATGCCACTGTTGGGAACGTAGTAATTTCAAAAAAAATTCCTACGCACACGCAAGATCATGGTGATGCATAGCAACGAGGGAAGAGTGTGAAATACGTACCCTTCTAGACCGACAGCGGAAGCGTTATGACAACGCGGTTGATGTAGTCGTACGTCTTCACGGCCCGACCGATCAAGCACCGAAACTACGGCACCTCCGAGTTTTAGCACACGTTCAGCTCGATGACGATCCCCGGACTCCGATCCAGCAAAGTGTCGGGGAAGAGTTCCGTCAGCACGACGGCATGGTGATGATCATGATGTACTACCGTCGCAGGGCTTCGCCTAAGCACCGCTACAATATTATCGAGGATTATGGTGGAAGGGGGCACCGCACACGGCTAAGAATATGATCACGTGGATCAACTTGTGTGTCTATGGGGTGCCCCCTTCCCCCGTATATAAAGGAGTGAAGGAGGGGAGGGCCGGCCCTCTCTATGGCGCGCCCTAGGGGAGTCCTACTCCCACCGGGAGTAGGATTCCCCCTTTCCTAGTCCAACTAGGAGTCCTTCCATGTAGTAGGAGTAGGAGACAAGGAAGGGGAAGAGGGAAGAGAAGGAAGGAGGGGGCGCATCCCCTCCCCCTAGTCCAATTCGGACTAGGCCTTGGGGGGGCACGGCCTGCCTCTCCCTCTCCCCTAAAGCCCAATAAGGCCCATATACTTCTTCTCCCGTATTCCCGTAACTCCCCGGTACTCCGAAAAATACCCGAACCACTCGGAACCTTTCCGATGTCTGAATATAGTCGTCCAATATATCGATCTTTATGTCTCGACCATTTCGAGACTCCTTGTCATGTCCCCGATCTCATCCAGGACTCCGAACTCCTTCGGTACATCAAAACTCATAATATAACTGTCATCGAAACCTTAAGCGTGCGGACCCTACGGGTTCGAGAACAATGTAGACATGACCGAGACACGACTCCGGTCAATAACCAATAGCGTAACCTGGATGCTCATATTGGCTCCTACATATTCTACGAAGATCTTTATCGGTCAGACCGCATAACAACATACGTTGTTCCTTTTGTCATCGGTATGTTACTTTCCCGAGATTCGATCGCCGGTATCTCAATACCTAGTTCAATCTCGTTACCGGCAAGTCTCTTTACTCGTTTCGTAATGCATCATCTCGCAACTAACTCATTAGTTGCAATGCTTGCAAGGCTTATGTGATGTGCATTACCGAGAGGGCCCACAGATACCTCTCCGACAATCGGAGTGACAAATCCTAATCTCGAAATACGCCAACCCAACATTTACCTTTGGAGACACGTATAGAGCTCCTTTATAATCACCCAGTTACGTTGTGACGTTTGGTAGCACATAAAGTGTTCCTCCGGCAAACGGGAGTTGCATAATCTCATAGTCATAGGAACATGTATAAGTCATGAAGAAAGCAATAGCAACATACTAAACGATCGAGTGCTAAGCTAACGGAATGGGTCAAGTCAATCACATCATTCTCCTAATGATGTGATCCCGTTAATCAAATAACAACTCTTTGTCTATGGTTAGGAAACATAACCATCTTTGATTAACGAGCTAGCCAAGTAGAGGCATACTAGTGACACTTTGTTTGTCTATGTATTCACACATGTATTATGTTTCCGATTAATACAATTCTAGCATGAATAATAAACATTTATCATGAAATAAGGAAATAAATAAAAACTTTATTATTGCCTCTAGGGCATATTTCCTTCACGGATCTCACTCTGGTTTACCTACGAGGTTCGGTAGTAACTTGATCTTAAGTTACATGATCATCATCATTAGCTTCCTCACTAATTGGTGTAGTAGTCACAGGAATGGATTTCTATGATGAACTACTTTCCAATAAGGGAGCAGGTATAGTTACCTCATCAAGTTCTACTTTTCTCCCACTCACTTCTTCCGAGAGAAAATCCTTCTCTAGAAAGGATCCATTCTCAGCAATGAATATCTTGCCTTCGGATCTGTGATAGAAGGTGTACCCAACATTTTCTTTTGGGTATCCTATGAAGATGCACTTCTCCGATTTGGGTTTGAGCTTATCAGGTTGAAACTTTTTCACATAAGCATTGCAACCTCAAACTTTAAGAAACGACAGCTTAGGTTTCTTGCTAAACCATAGTTCATACGGTGTCATCTCAACGGATTTAGATGGTGCCCTATTTAACGTGAATGTAGCTGTCTCTAATGCATAACCCCAAAACGATAGTGGTAGATCGGTAAGAGACATCATAGATCGCACCATATCTAATAAAGTACGGTTATGACGTTCGGACACACCATTATGCTGTGGTGTGGCAGGTGGCGTGATTAGTGAAACTATTTCACATTATTTTTAACTGAAGGCCAAACTCGTAAGTCAAATATTTTACTTCTGTGATCATATCGTAGAAACTTTTATTTTTGTTACGATGATTCTCCACTTCACTCTGAAATTCTTTGAACTTTTCAAATGTTTCAGACTTGTGTTTCATCAAGTAGATATACTCATATCTGCTCAAATCATCTGTGAAGATCAGAAAATAATGATACCTGCCGCGAGCCTCAATATTCATCGGACCACATACATCAGTATGTATGATTTCCAACAAATTTGTTGCTTGCTCCATTGTTCCAGAGAACGGAGTCTTAGTCATCTTGCCCATGAGGCATTTAAATCAACTGATTCATAATCAAGTGATTCCAAAAGCCCATCAGCATGGATTTTCTTCATGCGCTTTACACCAATATGACCTAAACGGCAGTGCCACAAATAAGTTGCACTATCATTATTAACTTTGCATCTTTTGGTTTCAATATTATGAATATGTGTATCACTACGATCGAGATCCAACGAACCATTTTCATTGGGTGTGTAACCATATATGGTTTTATTCATGTAAACAGAACAACAATTTATTCTCTTACTTAAATGAATAACCGTATTGCAATAAACATGATCAAATCATATTCATGCTCAACGCAAACACCAAATAACACTTATTTAGGTTCAACACTAATCCCGAAAGTATAGGGAGTGTGCGATGATGATTATATCAATCTTGGAACTATTTCCAACACACACACCGTCACTTTACCCTTAACTAGTTTCTGTTCATTCTGCCACTCCCGCTTCGAGTTACTACTCTTAGCAACTGAACCAGTATAAAATACCGAGGGGTTGCTACGAACACTAGTAAAATACACATCAATAATCTGTATATCAAATATACCTTTGTTTCACTTTGCCATCCTTCTTATCCGCCAAATACTTGCGGTAGTTCTGCTTCCAGTGACCAGTTCCATTGCAGCAGAAGCACTTAGTCTCAGGCTTAGGTCCAGACTTGGGCTTCTTCACTTGAGCAGCAACTTGCTTGCCGTTCTTCTTGAAGTTCCCCTTCTTCCCTTTGCCCCTTTTCTTGAAACTAGTGGTCTTGTCAACCATCAACACTTGATGTTTTTCTTGATTTCTACCTTCTCTAATTTTAGCATTGCGAAGAGCTTGGGAATTGTTTTCGTCATCCCTTACATACTATAGTTCATCACGAAGTTCTACTAACTTGGTGATGGTGACTACAGAATTCTGTCAATCACTATTTTATCTGGAAGATTAACTCCCACTTGATTCAAGCGATTGTAGTACCCAGACAATCTGAGCACATGCTCACTTCTTGAGCTATTCTCCTCCATCCTTTAGCTATAGAACTTGTTGGAGACTTCATGTCTCTCAACTCGGGTATTTGCTTGAAATATTAACTTCAACTCCTGGAACATCTCATATGGTCCATGACGTTCAAAACGTCTTTGAAGCCCTGATTCTAAGTCGTTAAGCATGGTGCACTAAACTATCAAGTAGTCATCATATTTATCTAGCCAAACGTTCATAACGTCTGCATCTGCTCCTGCAATAGGTCTGTCACCTAGCGGTGCATCAAGGACATAATTCTTCTATGCAGCAATGAGGATAGTCCTCAGATCACGGATCCAATCCGCATCATTGCTACTAACATCTTTCAACTCAGTTTTCTCTAGGAACATATCAAAAAATAAAATAGGGGAGCTAAACGCGAGCTATTGATCTACAACACAGATATGTTAATACTACGAGGACTAAGTTCATGATAAATTTAAGTTCAATTAATCATATTACTTAAGTACTCCCACTTAGAAAGACATCCCTCTAATCTTCTAGGTGATCACGTGATCCAAATCAACTAAACCATAACCGATCATCACGTGAAATGGAGTAGCTTTCAATCGTGAACATCAATATGTTGATCATATCTACTATATGATTCACGCTCGACCTTTCGGTCTCAGTGTTCCGAGGCCATATCTGCATATGCTAGGCTCGTCAAGTTTAACCTGAGTATTCTGCGTGTGCAAAACTGGCTTGCACCCGTTGTAGATGGACGTAGAGCTTATCACACCCAATCATCACGTGGTGTCTGGGCACGACGAACTTTGGCAACGGTGCATACTCAGGGAGAACACTTTTATCTTGAAATTTAGTGAGAGATCATCTTATAATGCTACCGTCAATCAAAGCAAGATAAGATGCATAAAAGATAAACATCACATGCAATCAATATAAGTGATATGATATGGCCATCATCATCTTGTGCTTATGATCTCCATCTCCGAAGCACCGTCATGATCACCATCATCACCGGCGCGACACCCTGATCACCATCGTAGCATCGTTGTCGTCTCGCAAATCTTATGCTTCTATGACTATCGCTACCGCTTAGTGATAAAGTAAAGCGTTACAGCGCAATTGCATTGCATACAATAAAGCGACAACCATATGGCTCCTGCCAGTTGCCGATAACTCGATTACAAAACATGATCATCTCATACAATAAAGTTTAGCATCATGTCTTGACCATATCACATCACAACATTCCCTGCAAAAACAAGTTGGACGTCCTCTACTTTGTTGTTGCAAGTTTTACGTGGCTACTACGGGCTTAGCAAGAACCGTTCTTACCTACGCATCAAAACCACAACGATAGTTTGTCAAGTTGGTGTTGTTTTAACCTTCGCAAGGACCAGGCGTAGCCACCCTTGGTTCAACTAAAGTTGGAGAAAATGACACCCGCCAGCCACCTGTGTGCAAAACACGTCGGTACAACCAGTCTCGCGTAAGCGTACGCGTAATGTCGGTCCGGGCCGCTTCATCCAACAATACCGCCGAACCAAAGTATGACATGCTGGTAAGCAGTATGACTTATATCGCCCACAACTCACTTGTGTTCTACTCGTGCACAACATCAACGCATAAAACCTAGGCTCGGATGCCACTGTTGGGAACGTAGTAATTTCAAAAAAATTCCTACGCACACGCAAGATCATGGTGATGCATAGCAATGAGAGGGGAGAGTGTTGTCCACGTACCCTCATAGACCGAAAGCGGAAGCGTTAGCACAACGCGGTTGATGTAGTCGTACGTCTTCACGATCCGACCGATCAAGTACCGAATGCACGACACCTCCGAGCTCAACACACGTTCAGCCCGATGACGTCCTTCGGACTCCGATCTAGCCGAGTGTTGAGGGAGAGTTTCGTCAACACGATGGCCTGGTGACGATGTTGATGTTCTACCAACGCAGGGCTTCGCCTAAGCACCGCTACAGTATTATCGAGGTGTACTATGGTGGAGGAGGGCACCGCACACGGCTAAGAGATCAATGGTCAATTGTTGTGTCCATGGGGTGCCCCCCTGCCCCCGTATATAAAGAAGCAAGGGGGGAGGCAGCCGTCCTAGGAGGAGGGCGCACCAAGGGGGGAGTCCTACTCCCACCGGGACTAGGACTCCTCCTTTCCTTGTTGGAGTAGGAGAGAAGGAAAGAGGAGGAGAGGAAGAAGGAAACGGGGGCTGCACCCCTTGTCCAATTCGGACCAGAGGGGGGCCGCGCGCCTCCTTCCTTTTGGCCTCTCTCCTCTATTCCCGTATGGCCCAATAAGGCCCATATACTCCCCGGCGAATTCCCGTAACTCTCCGGTACTCCGGTAAATATCCGAATCACTTGGAACCTTTCTGATGTCCTAATATAGTCGTCCAATATATCGATCTTTATGTCTTGACCATTTCGAGACTCCTCGTCATGTCACCGATCTCATCCGGGACTCCAAACTCCTTAGGTACATCAACACTCATAAACTCATAATATAACTATCATCGAAACTTTAAGCGTGCGGACCCTACGGGTTCGAGGACAATGTAGACATGACCGAGACACGTCTCCGGTCAATAACCAATAGCGGAACCTGGATGCTCATATTGGCTCCCACATATTCTACGAAGATATTTATCGGTCAAACCGCATAACAAACGTTGTTCCCTTTGTCATCGGTATGTTACTTGCCCGAGATTCGATCGTCAGTATCTCAATACCTAGTTCAATCCCGTTACCGGCAAGTCTATTTACTCGTTCTGTAATACATCATCCCGCAACTAACTCATTAGTTGCAATGCTTGCAAGGCTTATAGTGATGTGCATTACCGAGTGGGCCCAGAGATACCTCTCCGACAATCAGAGTGACAAATCCTAATCTCGAAATACGCCAACCCAACAAGTACCTTTGGAGACACCTGTAGAGCACCTTTATAATCACCCAGTTACGTTGTGGCATTTGGTAGCACACAAAGTGTTCCTCCGGTAAACAGGAGTTGCATAATCTCATAGTCATAGGAACATGTATAAGTCATGAAGAAAGCAATAGCAACAAACTAAACGATCAAGTGCTATGCTAACGGAATGGGTCAAGTCAATCACATCATTCTCTAATGATGTGACCCCGTTAATCAAATGACAACTCATGTCTATGGCTAGGAAACTTAACCATATTTGATTCAATGATCTAGTCAAGTAGAGGCATACTAGTGACACTCTGTTTGTCTATGTATTCACACATGTATTATGTTTCCGGCTAATACAATTCTAGCATGAATAATAAACATTTATCATGAAATAAGGAAATAAATAATAACTTTATTATTGCCTCTAGGGCATATTTCCTTCAGCTACTTCTTCTATGCATGATACTTATGATGAAACTACTTCTAGGCTTGATACTACTGTGCCACTTGGTGATTTTCTCGATGAACAACTTGCTAGGGCTAGAGAAATTGAAAATATTGAATCTGATTATGAAGATGAAAGTGATGATGAAGAATCACTTGTTATTCCTGAGGGTTATTTATTTGATCAAGAAGCTTCTTTAGCTATTTTAGCTTGCAAAGATAGATATGAACTCAAAAGGTTATTAGCTAAATGGAATAAGCAATCTCTACATGCTAGGATGAAACCTGACCCTGCTTTTGGTACTTCACCCATCTTTGTTACTGATAAGGATTATGAATTCTCTGTTGATCCTGATATAATACTTTGGTTGAATCTGATCCTTTTCATGGCTATGAATCTGAAACTGTTGTGGCACATCTTACTAAATTAAATGATATAACCACCCTGCTCACTAATGATGAGAGATCTCGCTACTTTTATATCCTCAAAATATTTCCGTTCTCATTAAAGGGTGATGCTAACATATGGTTTAATTCTCTTGATCATGGTTGTGTGCGTAGTCCCTAGGATATGATTTACTACTTCTCTGCTAAATATTTCCCTGCTCATAAGAAACAAGATGCTTTGAAGGAAATATACAACTTTGTGCAAATCAAAGAAGAGAGTCTCCCACAAGCTTGGGGGAGGCTTCTCAAGTTACTTAATGCTTTGCCTAATCATCCTCTTAAGAAAAATGAAATACTTGATATCTTTTATAATGGACTAACTGATGCTTCCAGAGATTACCTGGATAGTTGTGCTGGTTCTATTTTCAGGGAAAGAACACTGGATGAAGCTGAAATCTTATTGAACAATATGTTGACAAATGAAAACAATTGGGCAGCTCCAGAGCCAGCTCCTGCTCCAATTACTGATCCTATTTCTAAACCAACTCCGAAGAAGAGAGGTGTTCTATTCCTCAGCCCTGAAGATATGCAAGAGGCAAAGAAATCTATGAAAGAAAAAGGTATTAAAGCTGAAGATGTTAAGAATTTACCTCCTATTGAAGAAATACATGGTCTTAATTTACCGCCTATTGAAGAAACATATGATCTTAATCCCTTATTTATTGAAGAACCTCCAGACCTCGATAACCCGACACAGGTAGTAAAGGTAAATTCTCTCTATAGATATGATAAAGCTGAAATCCCTACTACTAAAATTGCTAGTCAGTGCTTAGATAAGTTTGGTAATTTTATGTTTAAGCAAGAAGACTTCAATGCTTATTTTGGTAGACAATTAAAACAAGATGCTGATATGATTAAATACTTGGGTGATTATATGGCTAATATTAGAGGTGAACTTAAACTTGTTAGCAAACATGCTTCTATGGTTACCACTCAAGTAGAACAAGTACTTAAGGCTCAAAAAGAATTGCTCGATGAAATGAATAGTAAGAAAAAATAATTATGTTGTTAATGTTGGGGAACGTAGTAATTTCAAAATTTTCCTACGCACACGCAAGATCATGGTGATGCATAGCAACGAGGGGGAGAGTCTGATCTACGTACCCTTGTAGATCACAACGGAAGCGTTGACACAACGTAGAGGAAGTAGTCATACGTCTTCTTCCCGATCCGACCGATCCAAGCACTGTTACTCCGGCACCTCCGAGTTCTTAGCACACGTTCAGCTCGATGACGATCCTCGGGCTCCGATCCAGCAAAGCGTCGAGGAAGAGTTCCGTCAGCACAACGGCGTGGTGACGATCTTGATGTACTACCGATGCAGGGCTTCGCCTAAGCACTACAACGGTATGATCGAGGTGGAATTTGGTGGCAGGGGGCACCGCACATGGCTAAGGAACGACCTCAAGGGTCAACTTGTGTGTCTAGAGGTGCCCCCTGCCCCCGTATATAAAGGTTGAGAGGGGGAGGGCTGGCCGGCCAAGCTAGGGAGGCGCAGGAGGAGTCCTACTCCTACCGGGAGTAGGACTCCCCCCCCCCCAATCCTATTCCTAATAGGACTCCTAAGTGGGAAGAGAGGGAGAGAGGTGGCCGGCCACCTCTCCTAGTCCTAATAGGACTAGGGGAGGGGGTGGCGCGCAGCCCACCTTGGGCTGCCCCTTTCACCTTTCCACTAAGGCCCAATAAGGCCCATTTGGTTCCCGGGGGGTTCCGGTAACCTCCCGGTACTCCGGTAAAATTCCCGATTTCACCCGAAACACTTCCGATGTCCAAACATAGGCTTCCAATATATCAATCTTTATGTCTCGACCATTTTGAGACTCCTCGTCATGTCCGTGATCACATCCAGGACTCCGAACAACCTTCGGTACATCAAAATGCATAAACTCATAATAATTGTCATCGTAACGTTAAGCGTGCGGACCCTACGGTTCGAGAACAATGTAGACATGACCGAGACACGTCTCCGGTCAATAACCAATAGCGGGACCTGGATGCCCATATTGGCTCCTACATATTCTACGAAGATCTTTATCGGTCAGACCGCATAACAACATACGTTGTTCCCTTTGTCATCGGTATGTTACTTGCCCGAGATTCGATCGTCGGTATCCAATACCTAGTTCAATCTCGTTACTGGCAAGTCTCTTTACTCGTTGCGTAATACATCATCTCACAACTAACATCTTAGTTATAATGCTTGCAAGGCTTATGTGATGTGTATTACCGAGGGGGCCCAGAGATACCTCTCCGACAATCGGAGTGACAAACCCTAATCTCGAAATACGCCAACCCAACATCTACCTTTGGAGACACCTATAGTACTCCTTTATAATCACCCAGTTACGTTGTGACGTTTGGTAGTACCCAAAGTGTTCCTCCGGCAAACGGGAGTTGCATAATCTCATAGTCATAGGAACATGTATAAGTCATGAAGAAAGCAATAGCAACATACTAAACGATCGGGTGCTAAGCTAATGAAATGGGTCATGTCAATCAGATCATTCAACTAATATGTGACCTCGTTAATCAAATAACAACTCTTTGTTCATGGTTAGGAAACATAACCATCTTTGATTAACGAGCTAGTCAAGTAGAGGCATACTAGTGACACTCTGTTTGTCTATGTATTCACACATGTATTATGTTTCCGGTTAATACAATTCTAGCATGAATAATAAACATTTATCATGATATAAGGAAATAAATAATAACTTTATTATTGCCTCTAGGGCATATTTCCTTCAGTTAAAGTGTCTACTAGAACTCGTAGAATGACTCAGGAACCTTTGTATCCTGAAGGCCACCCTAAGAGAATTGAGCAAGATACTCAGAGAAATAAAATTGATGCACCTAGTTCTTCGAAAAAGAAGAAAAAGAAAAATGATAGAACCGTGCAAACTTCTAGTGAACCTATTGCTGAACCACCTGATAATCCAAATGATATCTCTATGTCTGCTGCTGAAACATAATCTGGCAATGAACATGAACCTAATGAAAATGTTAATGATGATGCTCATAAGGATGCTCAATCTAGTAATGATAATGATGTAGAAATTGAACCTGCTGTTGATCTTGATAACCCACAATCAAAGAATCAACGTTATGATAAGAGAGACTTTGTTGCTAGGAAACATGGTAAAGAAAGAGAACCTTGGGTTCAGAAACCCATGCCTTTTCCTCCCAAACCATCCAAGAAAAAGGATGATGAGGATTTTGAGCGCTTTGCTGAAATGATTAGACCTATCTTTTTGCGTATGCGATTGACTGATATGCTTAAAATGAATCCTTATGCTAAGTACATGAAAGATATTGTTACAAATAAAAGAAAGATACCAGAAGCTGAAATTTCCACCATGCTTGCTAATTATACTTTTAAGGGTGGAATACCAAAGAAACTTGGAGATCCAGGAGTACCTACTATACCATGATCCATTAAAAGAAACTATGTTAAAACTGCTTTATGTGATCTTGGAGCCGGTGTTAGTGTTATGCCTCTCTCTTTATATCATAGACTTGACTTGAACAAGTTGACACCTACTGAAATATCTTTGCAAATGGCTGATAAATCAACTGCTATACCTGTCGGTATTTGTGAGGATGTGCCTGTTGTGGTTGCAAACGTTACTATTTTAATAGACTTTGTTATTCTTGATATTCCCGAGGACGATAGTATGTCTATTATTCTTGGAAGACCTTTTCTTAATATTGTAGGGGCTGTTATTGATTGCACTAAAGGCAATGTCACTTTTCATGTTAATGGTAATGAGCATACGGTACACTTTCCGAGGAAACAACCTCAAGTCACAGTATAAATTCTATCGGAAAAATTCCATCGATTATATTTGGAGGTTTTGAATTTCCTCTTCCTACTGTCAAGAAGAAATATGATATACTTATTATTGGGGATGTGCATATCCCCGTTGAGGTAACCTAGTGTTATTCAAAATTTCTCAGGTTTCATGTTAATCGGAATGAGTTTGTTAACAAGACTTGATCAACCTTGTTAGTAGATTCCTTTTGATGAGCATGAGATGGATGAAACTAGAAGCATAACCTTCTATACCCTCTCTATACTTTCTGTTATTTAGTTGAAATAAAGTAAAAATAGTATTTTCCTGTCTGTTTCCTGACTTATCCATGCAATATAAAAATATCCCGAAAATAAAAGTCCTCAGAATGACATGCCAATTTAATATGATTTTTTCGGGAATATTTGAGGATTTATGGTGCAAAAATTACCGCGGGGGAGCTGCCACCTGGTCACGAGGGTGGAGGGTGTGCCCCCTGCCTCGTGGGCCCATGGTGGCCCTCCTCCACTTATTCCTGCACCCATCCTCTTCTTCTTCCTCCCACAAACATGAAAAACCAACTCAAGCACGAGTTCCAGCTCTCTTTGCTGCCATTTTCGATCTCCTTGCTCAAAGCACCCCTCACAAAACTACTTGGGGAGATTGTTCCTTGAGAAAAGCAATATGCTTAGGAAGATGTTCCAAGGTGGTTCTTCTAAGAAGCAAGGACCCAGGCTTGCTATGCGTGATGCTGACGAGGAACCACCAAGAGACGCTCTAGTGCGGCCTTGCGAATGGCCGTCAGAAAACTTTATGGATCATGCAAGAATTAAAGAAGAATTTAACGCATATTTGCGTAATGCCAGTTTTGAGGACTTTGAGGCAGACAAATGCCCCAGTATCATGATCTCACAAGCTCTTTTGTGAGGAGGTTTGAGTATTCATCTTCGCGTAATTCTCCTTCAGTCATGGTTGATCTTTATGACACATCTTATACCATGGACTTAGAGGATTTCACTTTTGCTTGCAAACTTCCACAATGGGGTAGTGCTAGGGATCCCCCTAAATCTGAATTTAGAAACTTTCTTGCTAGTATAACTATAGGGGAATCTAGAGATATAACACAAGCTACCATAGGGAGCATTCACTTTCCTGCTATACATTATTTTACTCTCTTCATAGGTAGGTGCATAAATGCTAAGGATGAAGCATGTCACATGTGTCTCCCTGACCTTAGCATTCTCAGGAGTGCTGTGTCAGAAGACCAATCTTATCATATGGGAGCCATTGTAGCTCATAGGTTGCATCATAATAGATATAATGGAGATTTCTTTGGACGAATTTATGCAACCCGCTTAGCTAAATTTCTTGAGATAGACGTCCGTGAAGGAGACATGGAGTTGCCTCCTGCTTATTTAGATTTTGATTCTATGGTTTCTCACCAGTTTGTTGAGAGGACTGAGCCACCTCTCCAGTATCGATTAATCTTTAACAAACGGCATGTTGTCCGTATTACTCTTCCTGCTCCTGCTTTCTTTGATTACCAGGCAAATGGAAGACATACTATTACTAGGAAGGAGGCAGATGAGTACGAGAGGAGAGCGGAGGCCGCTCATCGCCACACTGCAGCTCAGGAGGCGACAGCAGCTGCATCTCAGTACGACCCCAACTTCTACTACGGATATCAGCCAGGCCAGCCGTGGCCATAGACCAACTTAGGCCAAAAGCCTAAGCTTGGGGGAGTACGTATTTCCCACCGACATTACATTCATGTTCCACACTCATTGCTAGATGTCGGTGCTCATACTTTTTCATTGTATCATCCATGCTAGTTTATTTTCCTTTTTATGCTTTCTTCTTGTGTGTTTAATAAACCTTAAGAAAAACCAAAAAAATTAGTTGTGGCTTTTAATTAATTTACTTTCCATGCTTGTAGTAGTAATTAAAAAGAAAACCCAAAAATATTTCTCGTTCTTCTTTTGCTTGTTGGGAGCTTTCCCGTGTAAATAGTTTTATTTCTTTTCTTTTCTTTGGGGGTCAGTAGGAGAAGACCATGATTAAATTGTTGAAGTGGCTCTTATATGCACTATTGTTTATCTGACAAAAGATCCCATACTGCCTTGTCTTCTCCCGTTTATTGAATGCTCGCAAATTCCAGCTTAGTCCAATGCACGTGCACTCTTATTATTATTCACATCGTTCGGTCATGCAAGTGAAAGGCAATTATGATGATATATGATGGACTGACTGGATGAGAAAAACTGGTATGAACTCGACCTCTTTTGTTTTTCTAAATATGATGAGTTCATCGTTCTTGATTCAGCTTGTTATGAATAAACATGTTTACAATGGCAATTAGAGATCATAGTTGCTTGTGCCATGCTTGATTAGCTATGAGTTATAATGGTTTACCTTGCGTGCCAACATGCTATTGAGATGGTTATGATGTGGTATGATGGGGTGGTATCCTCTTTTGAATTATTTAAGTGACTTGACTTGGCACATGTTCACGCATGTAGTTGAAACAAATCAACATAGCCTTCACGATATTTATGTTCATGGTGGATTGTATCCTACTCATGCTTGCATCCAATGTTTATTAATTTTAATGCATGTACATGGCTGTTATCGCTCTCTAGTTGGTCGCTTCCCAGTCTTTTGCTAGCCTTCACCTGTACTAAGCGGGAATACTGCTTGTGCATCCAATCCCTTAAACCCCAAAGTTATTCCAGATGAGTCCACTATACCTTCCTATATGCGGTATCTACCTGCCGTTCCAAGTAAATTTGTATGTGCCAAACTCTAAACCTTCAAATAATCATCATGTTTTGTATACTCGAATAGCTCATGTATCAACTAGGGATGTCTGTATCTTCCACGCTTGGCGGGTTATTCTCAAGAGGAGTGGACTCCGCTCCTCACTCACGAGAAAATGGATGGCCACCGGGATGTCCAGTCCCATGCTTTATGCAAACTAAATCAAAATAATTGCAAAACAAAACTCCCCCTGGGACTGTTGATAGTTGGAGGCACTCATTGTTTCGAGCAAGCCATGGATTGATGTTTGTTGGTGGAGGGGGAGTATAAACTTTACCATTCTGTTTGAGAACCGCCTATAATGTGTGCAGCATGGAAGATATCGCCATCTCTTGGTTGTTATGTTGACAATGAAAGTATACCGCTCAAAATATTAATTATCTCTATTTCAAAACCGAGCTCTGGCACCTCTACAAATCCCTGCTTCCCTCTGCGAAGGGCCTATCTATTTACTTTTATGTTGAGTCATCACCCTCTTATTAAAAGCACTAGCTGGAGAGCACAGCTATCATTTGCATTCATCACTGTTAATTTATATTGGGTGTGACTATGATTGGATCTCTTTTACCATGAATTACAATGTCTAGTCAGTTCTTGATCTTTAAAGGTGCTCTGTATTTATGTTTTGCGGTCTCAGAAAGGGCTAGCGAGATACCATCTTGTTATATCATATTATGATTGTTTTGAGAAAGTGTTGTCATCCGAGATTTATTATTATGGCTTGCTAGTTGATTATGCTATTGATATGAGTAATCATGAGACCTGAGAATTATTGCAAATGTGGTTAGTTATAATCTTTGCTGGAAACTTGAATGCTAGCTTGACATATTTACAACAAGAGCAAACAGAGTTTGTAAAAGTTTTTCTTTATTTCTTTCAGTTTGTCAACTGAATTGCTTGAGGACAAGCAAGGGTTTAAGCTTGGGGGAGTTGATACGTCTCCATCGTATCTACTTTTCCGAACACTTTTGCCCTTGTTTTGGACTCTAACTTGTATGATTTGAATGGAACTAACCCGGGCTGACACTGTTTTCACCGGAATTGCCATGATGTTGTTTTATGTGCAGAAAACAAAAGTTCTCGGAATGACCTGAAACTCCATGGAATATCTTACAATAAATAATAAAAAAATCCTCGCCAAAGATGAAGACCAGGGGGGCCACACCCTGTCCACGAGGGTGGGGGCGCGCCCCCTACCTCGTGGGCCCCCTGGAGACCTCCCGACTCCAACTCCAACTCTATATATTTGCTTTCGAGGAGAAAAAATAGAAGAGAAGAAATCATCGCGTTTTACTATACGAAGCCGCCGCCAAGCCCTAAAACCTCTCGGGAGGGCTGATCTGGAGTCCGTTCGGGGCTCCGGAGAGGGGGATTCATCGCCATCGTCATCATCAACCATCCTCCATCACCAATTTCATGATGCTCACCGCCGTGCGTGAGTAATTCCATCGTAGGCTTGCTGGACGGTGATGGGTTGGATGAGATTTATCATGTAATCGAGTTAGTTCTGTTAGGGTTTGATCCCTAGTATCCACTATGTTCTGAGATTGATGTTGCTATGACTTTGCTATGCTTAATGCTTGTCACTAGGGCCCGAGTGCCATGATTTCAGATCTGAACCTATTATGTTTTTATCAATATATGAGTGTTCTTGATCCTATCTTGCAAGTCTATAGTCACCTATTATGTGTTATGATCCGTTAACCCCGAAGTGACAATAATCGGGATACTTACCGGTGATGACCGTAGTTTGAGGAGTTCATGTATTCACTATGTGCTAATGATTTGTTCCGGTTCTCTATTAAAAGGAGGCCTTAATATCCCTTAGTTTCCGTAAGGACCCCGCTGCCACGGGAGGGTAGGACAAAAGATGTCATGCAAGTTCTTTTCCATAAGCACGTATGACTATATTCGGAATACATGCCTACATTACATTGATGAATTGGAGCTAGTTCTGTGTCACCCTATGTTATGATTGTTACATGATGAACCGTATCCGGCATAATTATCCATTACTGATCCGATGCCTATGAGCTTTCCATATACTGGTTTACACTTATTTACTTTCCCATTGCTATTGTTACAATCACTACAAATTACCAAAAACATTACTTTGCTTTCATTACTCTTTTGTTACCGTTACCACCACTATCATATTACTTTGCTACTAAACACTTTGCTGCAGATACTAAGTTTCCAGGTGTGGTTGAATTGACAACTCAGCTGCTAATACTTGAGAATATTCTTTGGCTCCCCTTGTGTCGAATCAATAAATTTGGGTTGAATACTTTACCCTCGAAAGCTGTTGCGATCCCCTATACTTGTGGGTTATCACTGAGCAGTCGGGCCAGATCTCCCGGCAACTACTTTGTCTTCTCTTTTTTCGCGGGAGCGCGTCAGCGCACCCGCTGGGTGTGCCGTCGGAGTAGGAGGCAGACCAGCCGGCTTGGCACTGCCGACAGGGCGGGTCACGACTGACCGTCCAAGTGGCGAAGCAAGCGGACGGGTCATACTAATGGGTTTGCCTTTTCTTCTCTTTGTCCCAGCCGACTTCTTTTCTCTCTTTTTTAGCACCCGGCATCTCTTTTTCTTTTTTTTCTTTTTGGCTAGCAGCCGGATCCGCTGGGCTGGATGAGCACTAGGACTGACTTTTCTCCACCCGACATTTTTTTCTTTGGCTAGAAGCCCATCCCGCTGGGCCGGACGAGCACTCGGACGTGCTTTTGTCCACCCGGCATTTGTTTTTTTGGAGCCAGTAGTTGACTTCTTTTCTTTTTCCAGCCGGCTAGGCAGCCGACCCTGCTTCCTCGGGCACCCGCCCGTTGCGGGCGGCTGGAGAGGCGGGCACCCGGCGCGCGCGGAGGTTGGCTGGAGCGGCTAGCAGCCAGCACACGCAGGGGCCGAGGCGCTGTGGGCGCGGAGCCAGCCGCGCTGGCGGAGGGGCGGCCGGGGCGTGCAGCCGCGGGCCGGGACGGCAAGGACACTGCGAGGCGGCGCGGGTCAAGCGGAGCCGACTGCGAGGCAGGGCGTCGAGGCGGAGCTAGCTGCGAGGCGGGGCATCACAGACGGAGCCAGCGTGGGCGAGGAGAAGCCGGCGCGGCACGCGGGCGCGAAGCAGGCAACCCAGGCATGGGAAGCCGGCCACGGGGCGTAGAGAGGGGAGTGGGTCGCGCGGGATGCGGACTCAAAGCAGGCGGAGCGGGAGCGGCTGGAGGCCGAGTGCGGAGGCGGAGGCCGAGCGTGCAGCGGCCAGCCGGATCAGGCACGCGGACACAGGCGAGCCCGGCGAGGCCGACTGCGGGTGCGCGCGAGGCGGAGCGGGACCCGCGCGACCAGACAATGCGGGGAAATAGCAGTTGGGTGCTCGTGCAGTGCCGGAGGCCGGGGCACGAGCACGGAGCCGGAGGAGCGCAGCTGAGCGCGGAGGCCGGTCGAGCAGGCAGCCGCTGTGCACTACTGCCAGCGGGCAGAGGAGCAGCGCCGGGGTGGCTGGAGCTGGAGCCGGCCAGAGGGCGCGGGGCCGCGCGGACGTCGGGGGCGAAGCAGCGCGGGGGTGCGACGGCCTGCAGCACCGCGGGCGCGGCGCCCAATCGCTGCTGGTGCTCAGTCGAGGAGCCGACGGAGCGGAGGCGCGAGCGGACGGAGCGGCCGATGCAGACCTTCAGGTTGAGGCGGGAGAACAACAGAGCTGGAGCAGCGGACCAGCAGGCAGGGGCTGCAGCAACGTGCGGCCGAGCCGCGTTCCAGGGAGGAAATGCGGGGAGCAGTGCGGGCGCTAGATGCGGCCAGGACGCAATGCACAGGCACACGGGGGCTGAGTGGCGGGGCGCACGCGGGCGTGCAGAGCAGTGTGCGAGCAGGGCTTGCAGGCATGGGTGCGTGAATGCGTTGTCTGTGTTGTGTCTGGCCACTGTACGAGCATTGCATGGTCAGTGACCAACACTATTTGAGTAGTGTATGGATGGTGTATGACCACGGTTTGACTTGCATCTAGCTAGCTTGCAAGCAGATGCAAGTGAGCAGGATGAGCGTGAGCAGGCTCAGGCCAACTCCACCGCATGACCCCAAACGGACGTCCATTTTGTCTGCATTTTGTACGTTTGGGGGTGCCAATAGAGTCGTGTCCGCTTGGATTTGGGTTTGCGTCGGCCGGGCGCCCACCGCAGCACACCCATCTCAAATATTGTCCGCCTCGGTCATTTCTTCAAACACATAAAGGACAGTCGGCGTTGCCCTCCCAAGCGGCAGCCGCTCACCGGCCGACCGCGACGGCCCGCGCGCCGTGCTCGCCCGTCAGCGACAAACCGCGCGCGCGTCGCAGCTTGACCGCCCGCCCCTTGCCATGCCGCCCGCCGCGCTCGCCGTGCTGCACATGCCCACAGCGGCAGTGACTGGCTAGCCAGCCTGCATGCGGAACGCGCACACGGCGGCAGCAGCTGGCTAGCTAGCCCGCACGCGAAACGCGCACACAGCGGCTCGCTAGCTAGCAAGCTCGCCGGCATGCACGCACGCTCGCATGCCTAAAGCTAGCTAGCTAGCCCGCAGGCACGCACGTACCGCATGCTCTCGTCGTCGTGCCTCGCCTGGCCGTCGCGTCCCACTCGTCACGGCGACGTCGCCACGCCCGCTCGCTCTGCCGCGCTTGCAGCCGGGCTGTGCCGTGCCTCGCCCTGACCGCGTCCCGCGTCCGCCCCCGCGACCTCGCCACGCCCGCTCGCCGCCGGGCCGCGCCTCGCCTGGCCCTCGCGTCCCACTCGTCGCCACGACGTCGCCATGCCCGCTCGCTCTGCCGCGCTCGCCGCCGGGCTGCGCCGCGCCTCGCCCTGACCGCGTCCCGCGTCCACCCCCGCGACCTCGCCACGCCCGCTCGCCGCGGGGCCGCGCCGCGCCTCGCCCTAACCGTGTCCCGCGCCCACCCCCGCGGCCTCGGCACGCCCGCTCACCGCCGGGCCGCGCCGCGCCTCGCCCTGACCGCGTCCCGCGCCCACCCCCGCAACCTCGCCACGCCCGCTCGCCGCGCTCGCAGCCGGGCCGCGCCGTGTCCCGCGCCTACTCCGTGCTGCTGCCGCCGTAGCCGAGCTCTCCGCGGCCTGCCCGCCCCACCGTACTCGCCGCTCCTCGCCACCCGCCGTGCCACCGCGTCCTGCGCCACCACGGCATGCCTGCCCCGCTGTACTCGCCGCTCCCCGTTGCCCGCAGCGCCGTGCGTATGCGCGCCGGCCTTGCGTGATTGGTAGGGCGGTGGGTGAAAAGGAGGAGAGAGATGGGTGGGTGGGTAGTGGGTCCCTTTTTGTTTCGATGACAGATGGGGCCATCATCTGCATGCGCGGACGCAGCCGGACGCACGAGCGAGAAAAAGCGTCCGCATTCTTTCCGCTTTGACCCCAAAACCAGACCAAGTTTGGGCCGGGGATGGGTCGAAAGCGGACAGAAAACGGACAAAAGTCCGTTTGCTCCTGCGCGCTGGGTCGTCTGATTTGTCCCTTTTACCTCAAACGGACGGGCCCGGACAGGATAGGGTCGCGCGGTGGAGTTGGTCTCAGCGGTGTCGACGCCAATGAGGCGGACACGCCGTCCCGTGCGACCGCCCCGGGGCGTGTTGAGGCCGACGAGGCGGACGCGCCGTCCCGTGCGGCCGCCCCAGGGCGTGTCGATGCCGAGCCCCCGAGTGCTAACGGAGGGACGACAGCGACGCCGCGGTGTTGATGGCGAGAATGGCGAGGCCGATGACGAGGACACGCCATCCCGTGCGGCCGCTCGGGAGCGTGTCGATGTCGAGCCCCCGAGCGCTACTGGAGAGACGCCGCGACGCCGCGATGACGATGATGAAAAGGGTCCCGCCCGGACTGTGAAACCAGCAGCATCGCGGTAGCATAGTGCCGCTCCACGATGGGCGCCAAATGTCGTGGTATTCTCACGGGGGGTGCAAGACGACATATGCCACAAGGTGGCTTCGTGTGAGGACAAGACTGCTGCTGATAGGCCCGGGAGCGGGTATGCGAATAGCACGCGGTAGTTTACCCAGGTTCGGGGCTCTCCGGAGAGATAATACCCCTACTCCTGCTTGTCTGAGTATATCTGGTATATTTGGTACAGAGTGCTCCTGGAGCTGTATCTAAGCTCGGTGCCATAGGCATCTGGCTTTGTATATGTATGTGGCATGGTGGCCGTTGCTCCGGCCATATGGGTGTGCTTGGGCATACTTGCCCGTGGGAGTGGATGGATGGATGGCTAGCTAGCTTGCTTGTGGGTGTGTGCGTGAGAGTCCATCCTGGATGGATGGATGTGTGCCCATATATATAGGCATGGCTAGCTTAGAGAGTAAGCTATGTGGTGGCATGGGCAAGTCATGGTGGGGTGTCATGCTTATCCCCTGGGTCACTTCATAAATAGTGCCAGGGGGCAAGTGACATTGTACATGATGGCTGGGATGACACATGAACAGTGCCAGGTACGTCCGTCATGTCGGGGTCGCGTCAGGCTGCAGTTGACTTCGGGCAGCCGGCCTGGTGGAGGAGTCGGCAGCCAGCAGTCGGCCTGGTGGAGCAGTCGGCAGCCAGCAGCCGGCCGCCGGCTAGGTAGTTGAACTGAGGGGCTTTGCTAGCCCCGATGTCTTGAATTCTTGTCTCGCCGTCTTCGGGGTATCCATGTTCAATTACTCCGACAATATGTTCACAGACGAATTCCCTGAATGAACCTGCAAGTATCATTTCAAAAGTTTTAATATTTGTTCATTGTATGAACAGTGTCGTTTGTGTATAATACAGAGTAGTAGGTCTCTTTTACCTTGTATATAATGTCAGATTGTAGAAGCGCAGTGAATGAAAATGTATCCTGCAGTAGTATTTGAACTTTTCAGTTACATGTATATATATTTCCTTAAAGTTTTTGACTTATTTTACTAATGCAACTCACATTTAGGATCAATTCTTCTTGTGACATTGAGAGAAATTGCTCCTCTTTGAATGTTATCTGCTTGCTTTCCATCTGCAGTAACACCAAAATTAAACTGTCAGAACTCAACAGTAATATATGTAACCCTTTAAGAAAAATTAAACCGTCAGTAATTGCTCCTCTGTGAATGAAAATTTAAACTGATACTTGCAATGTATACTGAAACCATGCTGCTGTCTGTCTTGTCTTTTTACTGCTTTTTGATAGCTGTAAGGGGCTTGTTTGAACTGATACTTGCAATGTATACTGAAACCATGCTGCTGTTTGTCTTGTCTTTTTACTGCTTTTGATAATTGTAAGGGGTTTGTTTTCTTGCTCTTGTCCTCCATTTTCTGTTCTGTAACTATGATGATTTTCTCTGTTTTGATGATTTTACTACTAGTTTCTCCTTTACACTGTTACTAATCATCTCCTTGCCATGTTTTGTGCAGTCAACTACATGTAATAATCAAAATTGGGAGCAAAATCAGGAGCATAACTGGGAGTAAAATGGAGTTTTTAGAAGATTTGCTGACCTGTGGATCCTTTCTTGGACGTTCTTTCTGTAGAGTCCAGTGTGGATCCTTTCTTGGACGTTCTTCCTGTAGAGTCCAGCAATTAGTGGCAGATCTCCCCTATGTGTTCTCTCCAGGTACACCCCTATCTGCCATGTGTCTTTGTGCTGTTGCTGAGCCTTGATGCTCATCTTCCATGGCTGTTTCTGTTCTATCTTCTTCTCAACCCCCCCTCCCATGGTGTCTCCTATGTTTGGTTCTGAGCGTTTGAGAGGGTGATTGTGTGTTAGGTGAGATCAGTTTAGACGGGGGAGGAAGAAGTGTGAGATCTGTTTTTTTTTCTTGGGAGGCAAGTTCAAGCCTGGGGTTTAACTGTTTTTCTTCCTTTCTTCTCTTTTGTCAGGTGTGGTCCAGGGAAGCTGCTGGGAGAGATCGGTTGGAGGTTTAGTAGACAACCGGGTCTTTCTAGCCCGACCCATTTTCGTGGAAATGAGTAGATTCTTATCGGTAGCTTTCTACAATTACAGCTGTCATCAGGACAGTGGTCAGAAAATTTGAATGATACCCAATTGAAAATCAATCAAATGCAAAATAGACAGCCCCTTTTTTAATCCAACAACATATCTGGTTGGATCGTTAGGACGACAGTTGTGTCCTCAACCCATCAGAGTTTAAGTCCTTACATTGAATGTTCGGCTGCTCACATTTTTCTGAATTTATTTCAGGCCTTTTGACAATGTGCGTTTAATGGAAGAAGACATCCCCGTCGACTACAAAGACGTTTGTAACGACTTAATCAATCTCAAGATGATGTGCTGACTCAGTCTTTCAAAGGTGCTTATAGGGACAAGGTGTGTGTGCATGTGTTTATAGGGGTGAGCGTATGTGTGTATGCGTTTGTAATGTGTTAAAAAAACATCCACCTGAATATACCATTGTTTTGCCTTCGTGTTGTTGATCTTGATAACAAATATTGAGTTTTGTGATAGGCCATGACCTGCGCAATTTAGCTCCTTTTGATTATTCTTTAAATTTCTATTTTTTTATGATCTTTGTGTGTCTAAAATTGTTTTTCCTTCCGTCGATTGCAAAACACTGAGGCCGAAGACGAAGGTGCCACGGCGAGCGTAGTGATACACGAGACATCATGAGGCCTCAGACATAAAGATTTCGAGCTGGCGATACCGTTGTGTGGAAGGACGGGAGTTTCCGCAGGAAGTTGGAGAAGATCTAATGCCAGGGATGTTTAGAGGGATGGTTGGCGACCACAACAATACGGCGGCGAGACGCGCTGGAGCACGGCCGGTTGCGGGGGCGGTAGCAGGCAAGCCAGCACTCCGTGGGTGGGGGTGTCTAGGGGAGGAAGAAAATTGACTGACGCTGACTTTATTTTTCCAAACGATTAAGGAACCGACGGTCCCATAAGTTTGTGTTTGGGTTTCATCAGATCCCCTTGTGTGTTGGAGAGCTAAACATGACTTGCCTTAGGGTCTCTTTGATTAAAAAAGGACATTTAAAGAAATGAAGGATTACAATTCTTAGGAATTTTTCATATATGTAGTTTGAGTTCTAAAGAAATTATTCTTAAGTAGGATGTACTCCCTCCGTTCGGAATTACTTGTCGCAGAAATGGATGTATCTAGAACTACCAAAACCCTGTAGGATCATGAATAGATATGAAATTCTAGTCCCACTATTTTTCTGTTCCAACATTGTGGAATTTCTTTTGCATAGATGTGTTGATGGCTTTATTTATAAAGCGGGACGAACATCTATTACAAGAGTATTTTAATATTGTAAAAATCCTCGGACCTCCAATGATTTTGCTAGGGGACATCTGTATGCTCTCGGTGCATTTTCCAATATATGGTGGGTGAATAAGGGCAACTGGACATGTGTGCTCCAGCAGATTCATGGCTCGTAGTCGTGATCATCCTTGTTCATGAGCATTCATCCTCTGTTCTTACAAATGTATCTTATACTCCCTCCATCTGAAAATACTTGTCATCAAAATGAATAAATGAGATGTATCTAGATGTATTTTAGTTCTAGATACATCTTTTTTTGTTCATTTTGATGACAAGTATTTTCAGACGGAGGGAGTACCGAGTACTACATGCACATCTGCTTGCATAGGAAGAGTATAATCAGGTAAACAAGGCCCACCCGAACCGAAACATACTGGTTCAAATTCTCAGTTCTCTTAAGAGATGGATAGGCAAACTACGAATGCAATGACGCGCAATCAGCTGCCTCCGGAGTCTGGACCAAAGACTCAATGTGGGAAGCACGAGACAGCACAGCAATGAGAAATGGCAGTTGCACATACCCTGAAACTGAATGTACATACGGCTATGGAGTATACAGATCAATTATGAAGCCTGCACTGCAGAAATTTCCTACTGCGAAATAGGAAATGCGCCAGTAAGACTACTTGTCAGTGGCATTTTAAACCGGGCCACAACAGCAGAAGATCGAAACTCCATATGTACAATTAGTTTGAGTACGACCCGTCACAGCTGCATGCATTATATGCTTTTCCTGATCTATTGAGTTCTCTGGCTTCTGGAGGTGGCTCTCAGCGTCCGGCATCAGCGAGCTGTTAGAGGATCGTCCTCCTCACCACCACAAGCTGATTCATCATACAGATTGGTTAGAGTGAAGTTACACAAATCTCTAGACAATATAAAGATCATGAATCAGAGAGCAGACGTAGCAGCCTTTTTTAGGTGAAAAAGAGCATGGTGGTGACATGGAACAGAACAGAGGTTGTAAATTTGTGATCTCCTAAAGTGCTGAAGATATGTGGAAAGGGGCAAGGAATATCAGCTGCAGCTCCAACTTATTTGTGATAAAAACAAATTGCATAATTTGAAGACAGGACGGCAATTAGCTACAGCTCGTATTTTGTGCAAAAGAAGATAAGTAGATAACATAAAAAAGTTGAAAAGAAGATAATATATTCTTTCAAATATTCTGAACAGACAGAGACAAACCAAAGGTTCGGTGACCAGATTACACTATTCATGTACATTTATGGACCTTAGTCCACAACGAGTATTTGGGATAGGATAATGATCAGAGGACAGGGGATTGGGCACTCGCCCTCTTCAATTCGTCGGCAGGGCTCATCCCTAACGCGGAAGAGAAATTCTGAGGCTTATTCGAAATTTTTTTCAATGATTGCATGCAAAAAAGGTTAAAATGCTAGCTTGTTTATACAGCACAGCCTAAACTACCTGAACAGCCAAACTGAGTAACCAACCGACTCAAATTATGTCTTACCTAAAACAATTCAAACTATCTTCTCTGTCTCTAACCTGTCTGTCTATCTAGATACATAGACCTGCTATTATCCCATCATACAAGGATACAACTCTTCAGTTCCTAAACATCTCATCTCCTAATGACTATCCTTCACCTGTCCTAATCTCCTTGATATTCACGAATAACTTAGGTGTTCCTCCTGCTTGTTTTTGTACGGCCGACCGACCAGCCATAATTTTTGTACAGATAAAGGGGTGTGTTTGACCTAAAGCTCGTAGCAGTATACCAAGATAGCCCTTGCAATTTACATATCCAGGGTGTGGCAATTCTTTCCACAGCTCTTGCGTAGAAGTTTATTACTCCACAAAACAGCTTCACATTGGACAGCATACTAATTTTGAAACGAGAATAGGTAGGACGAACTGCCTATCTTGGACCTTTTTTTTGCATGGAGCCTATCTTGGACTTATAGAAGAGTGTGGACTTGACCACCAAGATCCTGTACGATGCCACTAAGCCACGTAAGTGTCACCTGGACAACATATGAACACGAAAATTTTGGACCTTAGCTGCTTGTGACAATCAACTCATCATGGAACCAGATGCTGAGTGTTCAATTGATGTTATGCACATAGTTTTTAGGATCAGTGTCCATTATGCATATGCATATTTCAAAGCTATTTGCAGGGTCTATGTCACTACTCATGCCTGGTTAGGATCTGAAATCGAGTTGTTGAAACTCTTCATTGTAAGCATTTCAGGATGAACGAGGCAAGCCTATGACCTGTAGCAACTTATGATTTTCCTACCGAGCAACCAAGAGTATCCTCTGTCCTCCAGAAATTACCCTTCAATCCAGTCTATCTATAATTTCAACAGGCATGGGAGAAAACTATATACGTTTCCAATGCCACTGGCCAGAATCAGGAGGTGCTAAGGGTGCTTGGTTAGGGGGGTGACGGAGTAATCGACCACAGGTACCCCGAGGACGGCAAGACGATATTTCAAGACATCGGGGCTAGCAAAGCCCCTCAGTCCGACTGTCTGGCCGCTTCTGCCGGCTCCCCGTCCGACTGCTCTGCCCGGCCGGCTGCCGACTGCCGACTACGCCAACCAGCCGGCTGCTGACTGCACCAACCAGCCGGCTGCCGACTGCAGCCCGACCCGACACCGACAAGACACCGACGAGACGACCGTACCCGACACTATTGATGAATAGTAGCGACGACATCATCTACAGTGTATCCGTCCCTGGGCACTGTTTTATAAAGTGCACCAGGGACAAAGAGGCATGCATGCCATGTACATGGGCATGATGCCCCATGCCCACTTGCCCCCCATGCCACTACCTAGCTTAGGTAGTAAGCTACCCCATGCTATATATAGCTAGCAACCATCCATCCATGGGGCCGGCCACAATGGCTCCCTGGGCACTCTCGCACACTCCACACATGCATACTAGCTAGCAAGCAAGCTAGCTAGCACACACATATATCCATTCGGCCTAGCACCCACTTGTGCTCATATGCATATACGAGACCAGATGCCTATGGCACTGACCTCAGATACAGCTCTAGGAGCAACTCTGTATCAGATATACCAGATATACTCAGACATGCAGGAGTAGGGGTGTTATCTCTCCAGAGAGCCCCGAACCTGGGTAAAACTAGCGCGTGCTACTCGCATACCCGCTCCCGGTCCTATCAGCAGCAGTCTTACCCACACACTAAGCCCTTGTGGCATCTGTCGACTCGCAAGCCCCCCGTGAGAAATACCACGACAGTTGGCGCCCACCGTGGGGCGGTACTACTATTATGCTACCACGCTGCTGCTGGTTTCGCTGTCCGGGCGGGGCCATCTTCATCGCCTCTGCCGCGGCGTCGCGCCGTCTCTCCGGTAGCACTCGGGGGCTCGACTTCGACCCGTCCCCGGAGCGGCCGTGCGGGACGGCGCGTTCTCGCCATCTTCATCATCACCGCGACGTCGCCACCTCTCCGGCGCCTGTCGAGGGCTCGACATCGGCACGCCCTCGGCGCGTCCGTGCTGGGCGGTGCATCTTCGTCACCACCGTTGCGACGCCGGCCATCCATCCGAGCACGGCGGTGCCTCGTTTCGGTCGGCCGCATCCGTGCGCGCGCCGTGCCGCGCCGCTCGCGCCTGCTCCCCTTCTCATTGCGCCTTGTTCTGGCCGAAACACGCGCACTGCTCCCCCATACGCTAGCAAGCAACCAGACACACACTCATGCCCAAGCTAGCTAGCTACCTTTTCCATTGGCCCTGCTAAGCTAGCTAGCTAGCCATCCCGGCCCTTGTTCGCACGGGAGGGCAGTCTCGCGGGTGTCCTCTTCCGCTCGCCGCTCCCACATGGCCGCTACGGCCACGCGTCCGGGCCATCCGAGCCGCAGCACTCGCGTCCACGCCCGCTCAGCTCGCGCACTCCCTCCCCCGCGCGTGGCTCCGCCCGTGGCCACCCCTCGCCGCCTCAAGCTCATACGTCAGCGGGCTCCTTGCAGATCCCGCTCACTGCTCCTTCCCTGCGCGCCTCGCCCCGCTCCTGCCGGGTCCGCGCGTCCCGGCGCGTTGCCTTCGCCACAACTCTCTCCCGTGGTCGTCCCACCTCGCTCGCGCATGCACCGACCGCGCCGGTTGCTCGGCCGGGTGCCCGCGCGTCTGCCCGACCTCGTCCCGCTCCCGGCATTTGGGCCGGATCCCCGACGCTGGCCCGCCCTGCGCCAGTTCCTCCCCGTGCCGGCTTCCCCGCGCGTCGCCTCGCGCGGGAGGCCTGTCCGCCTCGCCGCTGTGGCCGACTACCGCCGCCCCGGCCGACTGCGGCTCAGTCGGCCTCGCCTGCTCGCCCGCCTCCGTCCGCGGCGCAGCTCCCCTGCTCCGCACCCGCGTGCCCGCCTGCTCCCGCGCCGGCTGCGTCGGGCCCAGCCGGCTCTGGCCTCCTCCTCCGCCTGGTCGTGCTCGCGACCGCCTACCGCGCCTGCAGGCCCCGTTCGGCCTGCGCCCGCATCACCGCCTGCCGTCCTCTCGTCCTCGCTAGCACCCGGCCTCCCGTGCCGCCTCCTCCGCTCCGCGACCGGCTGCGTCGTCCAGGCACCGCTCGCTCCGCCTCTGCATCCCGCAGCGCGTACGTGTCCGCACGTTCACTCGCACCGGCTCCGCGTCGTTGCTCCGGCCTCCGCCTCGCCGCGTCTCCGACTATGCCTCGCGCGCGCGCATCCGCGCCGGTCGCAGCTCCATCCCGACCCGGCCGGCTGCCGCCCATGCCGGCTTCCTCCCGCGGCCTCCGCACGCCCGGTCGACTCCCGCGCTGGCCGATCCCAGCTCCGCGCCCGCTCCTGCCGCCGGCTCGCGGCAGGCGCGTCCGCCTGCCGGCTGGCTTCCCCGCCCCACTTCGCTTCGCGCCGCCCGCGCCGGCTCCCCCGCTCCCGCCGGGTCTGCGCGCCCTCGCCCGGCCTGTGGCGGGCTGGCTCCGCCAAGCCACGCCGGCCTCCCGCACCGGGTTCGGCCTCCGCGCACGCCGGCTTGCCGCCCCAGCCGGCTGCCGGCTCCACGCATCGGGTCCGCGACGTCCCGCGCCACCCGCGGCTTCGCCTCCGGCCGACCCCTGCTGGTCCTTGCTGCGGTCCCCTGGTCGGCTGGAGAAAAGAAGGAAGAGAAGTCAGAGAAAAAAAAGTGCCAAGCCGGCTAGCGAGAGAAAAAAAAGGTGTGTGTGTGTGCATCCGGCTGCCAGATCCGGCTGAAGAAAATGCCGGGTGCCCACGCCCGGCTGGAGAGGAAAAGAAAGGCCGGCTGCCCCACGCGAGGACGAGAGGAAAAGTCATAGGCCGGCTGGCCATGCGCTCAAAAGAAAAAAAAAAGAAAGAGAAAGAGCATTACGTCCGGCTGAGAAAGTGGCCAGGTGCTGAGGAAGAAGAAACGTGCCCGTCCGGCTACCAGCAGTCGGCGGACGAAGAGAAAAGAGAAGGAAAAAGATTGTTGCCAGGTGGAGAAAAGTCAGTCTGGGTGCCTACCTGACTGCTCGTGCACAAGCGTCCGGCTGTCGACAGCCGGCAAAAGAGATGAAGACAAATTAGCTGCCGGAAGATCCGGCCCGACTGCTCAGCAATCGGCCCGAATCTCGGGGACTACACCCAGCGGGTGCGCTGACGAACCCCCGCGAAGATGAGGGTTTCGTCGAGGAGATCGGCGAGGCTGCTCGCCGCGCAGATGCTGGTGACGCCTTGCAGCGCGTCGTGGCAAGCACCATCGGGCGTGCCGGGCTGGCTACGCTCGCTGGGGAGGAAGAGGGTTCCCGTCCAGAACAGGTCTCCGGACGACGGTGCACCTGGCCCCACGGTGGGCGCCAAATGTCGGGTGGTAGGTGCGACATATGCCAACGGGTGGCTTATCATTGTGGGAGCCAATAAAACATCGCCGGTGCCTGAAAACGGGATGAGGCGAAGACATGCACGCCGGTGAATCTTACCCAGCTTCGGGGCTCTCCGTGGAGATAACACCCCTACTGCTGCTCTGCGGGGTCTCCGCATGATCACTAGATGAACAAGTAGCTACACGATGCTCCTAGAGCTGTTTGGTGGGAGGAGGAAGAAGGGCACGGCTTGCTTGCTTCTTCTCCTTGTATGATGTCTAAAACTAGCTGGGAATCAACCCTTTGCATGGGTGCCCCGGGGGGTTTGTATAGGCCTACCTCCCGGGGGTACAATGGTAATCCGACTGGGCGCGGGGCCCAGCCGTCTGTGACTGCGCTCGCCAGCTTCTGCGCCGGCTGCTGGGGCCCGCCGACTGGTGGGTCCCGCCGGCTGCCGGCCCCTTGGTCGACAGGCAGGCCCCACTGTCCAGGACCTTGTCGGCGGCTGGTTACTGTTGCTCAATCTTGATGACGTGGGCTTCGTCGTGGTAGGCGTGGCTACAGTGCCGCCGCCCGGCGGGCGATTACTGTAGCCTCACCGCGTCTTGTCTCCTTAATGGGGCGTCTCCTTCAAGGGAGACGGCAAGCCGGCTGCGGGGAGCCGGCTCTGCCTTGGGCCGACTAGGGGAGGCGTGGCCGCCTTCGGGTGTCTCTCTGCCCGAAAGGGCCCACCGCCCGTGGGCCGTACTGGTAGTCCATCGTGGATGACATCAAGGTGAACATGGCAACAGTGCTGCGCCAGACGGGTCATGGTCACCCGTACGGCGCACTGTGCCGGTCGTGCTCCGGGATTCGGGGGTGGCAGGCTTCACTGTAGCCACGCCCCGTCACATCGCCGTTAGGCGGATGCAAACTTTGAGGGTACGGTCTCGACCTCTTTGTGGGAGCCGGCTTCTTGGAGTCGGCCTTCTCGCGGCCGGCTTCTCGAAGCCGGCCCTCCCGTGGCCTTCTTCGCGAGGGCTAAAGTCGGGCCGCCTTCCGATAGCCGGCCTGGGTGACAGCCAGCAAGGGGAAGGCGGCCCCACGTCTTGGATTCTTGGAAGCCGGACAGGCTCGCAATTTTTTCAGAAGGGCCAAGGGAAGCCGGCTAGGCTACCCATGGCTATTTACTCCGACAGTAGTCCCCGAAGCTGACCGAGCTTCGAGGCTGACAAAGGAACGAGAAGCTTGGTCAGCTTCCTACCCTAAGGAGCCGACTTTGCTGGGGCATGCAGATTTCAGAGAGCACCGTGTCCTGCTGGTGGGAGCGCGGTTGACCCGCGAGCTGACCGCGGGCCCTCCCGCGGGCCACATGGCAGTGAAACCCTGCCAGTGCACGCGCGCGACGAGACGCCGCCGCAGGCCCGGGCCTGCCACTCCTAGGCCTCGGCCCGAGCGCTGATCTTCTGCGGCCCATGCGGACCGCTCGCCTTCCCGTGGCGATTTTATTACGCCATTAGGGCGCAATAATCGCAGGACGTGGGGGAGTGGGCACAGTCGATCCCCACGTTCCCCCACGCCACGCCTCCTCGGCTCCGCCACGCGAGCCTATAAGTAGGGGGGAGGGGGAGAGACAGAGGTTCGCACGCTCTCCCTCACTCCGCCCCTCCTCGTCTTCCTTCTTCTTGCTGCCGCCGCAGCCTCCTGCCGCAGCGCCGCTGCGCCGCCACATCGTCTTGCTCCCATGGCGCTGTCATGCTCGTGGGACGGCTCCAACGTCCATGAGGACCATGTTGAGTTCCTCCGCCAGACGCGGCACCTGCCCGACGCCAACTCCGTGCGGGTCCGCCTGGCGCCGGAGAGGGAGATTTCGCCGGCACCGGAGGAGGGCGAGCGGGTTGTCTTCCGCTCGCACTTCCTGCGCGGCTTCGGCCTTCCGGCGAGCGGGTTCCTCTGCTCCTTCCTCGAATTCTACAACCTTCAGCCGCATCACCTCACGCCCAACGCGGTGATGCTGCTGTCGGCCTTCGTCTCTCTCTGCGAAGGTTTCTTGGGGGTGCTCCCCACGCTGGAGCTCTGGGGGGAATTCTTCCAGAGCAAACTCGGCACCGTCGTCGCGGGCGTGCCCGCCCCCTGCGGGGCCTACATCGCCATGAGGCGGTCGGGCGAGAACAACCCGTTCCCGCCCATCCCGCTGATCCAGTCGATGAAGATCTGGCAGAAATCGTACTTCTATGTGAAGAACGTCGCCCAGCAAGGCGACCACGTCAACCTGCCGGCTTACGTAGCCGGCCCGCCGGCTGGGAGGCAACCCTCATGGAGCTTCCGGTCCAGGTCGTTGTCTCAGGCCGGGAACGCAGCCGTCTCCCGGCTTCGGGTGATGATCCAGTCGGAAGGTCTGACCGGAGCCGACTTGGTGGCCGCCTTCGTGGAGCGCCGGGTGCTTCCTCTCCAAAGCCGTCCCCACATGATGTGTCAGATGAGCGGCCGCTTCGACTCAAGCCGGCTAAGCACCAGGGAGATGCCTCGCGCGGAGGTGTCGTACATGATGAATTACATCTCCAACTGCAAGCTCGCCGAGGACTGGCGATACGGCAAGGCGCCGTATTCTCGCGCCAACCCCCCGCCCGTGGTAAGTTTTTCCTCTTCTTTTTTGTTGGTAGCCGGCCTCGTGATAGCCGGCTTTTGATTGGTTGGTTCTCCCCTAGCAGAACCCTCTCCTTCCGCCGACGACTGGGGCCGCAGGGATAGAGCGCCAGTACGTCCCCGACCGCACGGTGGACGACGCCGACGACCCGGACTTGGGAGCGGCCGCCATGGAAGACGCCATCGTGGGGGACAACGACGAGCCCGGAGGCACGGGGCTCACTGCCGGCTTCGAGTACTGGCCGGATGATGCCAAGGTCAAAGTCGCCCCGCGCCGCCAGCCGGCGCCTGATCATCAAGGCGCGGGCTCGTCCGCCGCGCCGGCTGCCAGCGGCGGCGCCCAGAAGCGCCGGGCCGCGTCGATCCTCTTCGGCAGCCGGCCGAAGAAGTCCAAGGCTTCTACCGCGGCGACCAAGCGAGATGAGGCGGCCGCGAAGGTGGCCCGCTTCCGCAAGGCGGTGAAGCAGCCGCAGGCGATCTCAGCGTAAGTCATCGAATGCTTGGACGCATACTTTTCATTGTTCTCTTCGATTGAACACTCTTCTAAACCTTTCCTTGCTCGCCGGATAGGGCGCCGCTTTCCCTTGAGCGGGGTCCGGGCGGCTCCGTAGTCGGACCGACTGGAGGGTCTTCAGGTTCCCGCCGCGTGGACCCCCGCGCCGACCTCAGGGAGGCCACGGAGCGGAACGCCCGTGAGGCGCGGGAGGAGCGGGAGGCGGCGGAGCAAGCGGCCGCCCAGGCGGCGAAGGAGCAGGCCGACGCGGCAGCCAAGGCCCAGGCAGAGGCGGCGGCCGCGGAGACGGAGGCGGAGGTTTCGCATAACCAGCCTCCGATGCTCGCCATCCCCCTCCGTGCCGTGGCCCCTGACATCCCATTGCCCCTGGCGGAGGAAATCGGACAAGACCCGCCGCTGATGGAGAGGAGGGAGGACTCCGCGGTCTTCGTGGAGAGGGCGCCGCCGGCAGCGCCAACCAGAGCGGGCCAAGGCGGCTAATCGGCAGCGGCGCCAGAGAAGCCGGCCGGGGGCGAGCCGGAGGTCGGAGCCGGCCGCGAGGTGCAGCCGGCAACGCGCCAGCGCGCAGGGGGAGGCACCGCCGCGCCGGAGCGGCGCCGAGTTGCGGGCGCCGGCCAGACGGCGGAGGCCCTGGAGACGGCCAGCACCGCCACGTCCGAGTGGACTCCCAGCGATGGGACGGGCGAGCTGAACGTGGCGGCCCAAGAGGTCCGGAGCCGGCTTCAAGCTCAGGCCGCCTTGCTGCAGCAGTTCACCCAGGAGTTCCTTTCGACGCGGGCCGCCATCCGGGTGAGTCTTCTATCCTTAGTTGCTTTGTTCTCTTGATTTCTTCCGTGGGGGCGCGTCAGCGCACCCATTGGGTGTAGTCCCCGAGATTCGGGCCGACTGCTGAGCAGTCGGGTCGGATCTTCCTTGACGATTATCTTATTCTCGCCTCCTGTCTGATCTTCCAGGAGTATCATAACTCCCGTGCTGCCGCCTTCAACTCCCAGGCTCAGGAGTTGGGTCGGAAAACTGAAGACCTGGTCAACAGCCGAAGTGAGTACTTGATCTTGTTTATCTCCTGTGGGGGCGCATCAGCGCACCCACTGGGTGTAGTCCCCGAGATTCGGGCCGACTGCTGAGCAGTCGGGTCGGATCTTCCCTGACGACTTTTTCCTCATTGGTTTTTTCTTTTGTCTTTCGTGCTTGCAGGGGCCAATGCCGACTTGAGGGGGCAGCTCAGCGAGGCGCAAGCCACCCTTCGCACCAAGGAAACCGAGTACGCCGCCTTGGTCCTGGAGCGTGACCGCCTGGCCAAGAAGCTGGCTGACCAGGAGGAGAGCCACAAGGCGGCCCTGAAGAAAGCGCAGGATAGTAAAGCCGCCCTGAAGGCCGAGTTCGAGACTGAGGCGGCGGGCTGGGCTGAGACCCGACAAGCGCTGGATGAAGGCTTCGGCCACATCGAGGACTTGGTCGACGGTAAGCCGCCTTCCTCGCTCCTTTCCTGCCCCTGGCCGCCTGGTTTTTGTTCGGACTCGTGCTGCTTTTTGTTCTCTGTGCAGACTACTTTCCCGGCTACTCCGTCTTCGCCGCCCAAACCATCGAGGCCCATCGCGAAGCGCGCCGTCAGGCGGGGGTCAACATCGCGTCGGACGCGAATCAGACGCTTGAGGAGCAGCTCTTGGCGGTCCAAGCGCGACTGCAGCCGGCTCATCGTATGCTCCGCCCGCCTCCAACATGCCGAAGCGCAGGTGTTGGCCGCCCTCTGGCCCGGCGAGACGATTCCCCGCACCCCGAGCCGGACTGCCGACTGGCTGGAGGTTGCGGTCGGCCGCTTTGAAGCTTGGAAGGCGTCGGCGGCCCGGCTTGGAGCCGGGCGGGCGTTGGAGTTCGTCCGAGCTTGGTACCCAGGGCTGAACCTGGACCAGCTGCGCACCTGGCGGCTGGAGGCTGACGCAGAGCTGGAGGAGGTGCGGCCGGCTATCGCTCAACGTGCTTCGACGATCGCCGAATGCACCGACATCAGCGTTTTTGCACCTGAAATCAATGATGACGGCGTTGCCCAGCCGGAGGAGTGGTTCGGGCTGAACCCGGCGGTGGGCGAGGACTCGGCAGAGTGAATCTGCAGCGTGTATCTGAGCTTGTCGCCTTTGGGAGAGGTAAGGACGACGCCGGCTCCCAAGCCGGTGCGCATCTTGGACCCGTCGAAGTGCATGCGCAATGGGTGGAGTCAGGAGCCGGCGGCAGGTACTGGGTCTCGGCCCAGTCGACGAGGAAGTCGGCCAGTGCTTGGGACTTGATGGCGGTGCGGGGCTGGTAGAAGATCGTGTAGGGGGCTAGCTCGATGGCCCATTTCGCCACCCGGCCGGATGCATCCGGGCTGCCTATGATCTCGGCCAGCGGGGCGATGCATACGACCGTGACAGGATGCTCTTGAAAGTAGGGCTTCAGCTTCTTGGCGGTGAAGTATACGCCGTAACACATCTTCTGGTAGTGCGGGTAGTTCTGCTTCGAGGCGGACAGTACCTCGCTCAAATAGTACACTGGCCTCTGGACCGGCTGGGCTCGGCCCTCTTTGGGCGTTGGACTACAATGACGGTGCTGACCACCCGGCTGGTTGCGGCAATGTAGAGGAGCATGGGCTCTTTCTCAGTCGGCGCCGCCAGGACATGCGGCGTGGCCAGCATCTTCTTCAGCTCGTGAAAAGCTTGGTCGGCATGGTCATTCCACTCGAAGTGAGTGGTCTTCTTCATGAGGCGGTAGAGGGGGAGAGCTTTCTCTCCGAGCCGGCTGATGAAGCGGTTCAGGGAGGCCAAGCATCCGGTGAACTTCTGGATGTCTCGAAGCTTGGTGGGAATCGCCATTCTCTCGATGGCCTTGATCTTCACTGGGTTGCATTCGATGCCGCGTTCGGAGACCAGGAAGCCTAGGAGCTGGCCGGCTGGCACTCCGAACACGCATTTCTCGGGGTTGAGCTTGATTTGAAATTGGCGCAGGTTCTCAAATGTTTCTTTGAGGTCTTCCAGCAAGGTGCCGCGCTTCTCCGTCTTCACCACAATGTCGTCTACGTAGACGTGAGCATTTCTGCCGAGTTGCTTGAGGAGGCACTTCTGCATGCAACGCTGAAAAGTGGCACCGGCATTTCTCAAGCCGAATGTCATAGTCAGGTAGCAGAAGGCTCCAAATGGCGTGATGAAGGCGGTCTTCAGGCGGTCAGCTGGATCTAGCTTTATCTGATGGTATCCTGAGTAAGCATCCAAGAAACTCAACAGCTCGCATCCGGCCGTGGAGTCTATCACTTGGTCAATCCTCGGCAGGGCAAAGGGATCTTTAGGGCAAGCCTTGTTGAGGCTTGTGTAGTCTATACACATGCGTCACTTGTTGTTCTTCTTTAGCACGAGGACCGGGTTGGCGAGCCACTCTGGAAAGAAAACTTCCATAATGAAGCCGGCTGCCAGAAGCCGGGCTATCTCTTCCCCTACAATCCTTCTCTTTTCCTCTGATAGTCGGCGGAGGGGCTATTTGACTGGTCTTGCGTCTTCTCGGACGTGTAGTTTGTACTCGGCGAATTCCTTCGGAACACCTGGCATGTCCTTGGGGGACCATGCAAAGATGTCTCGATTCTCACGGAGGAAATCGGCAAGCTCGCCTTCCTATTTGCTGTTCAGGCTTGCCCTGATGACGGCAAACCTCTCGGGGTGCTCGGGGTCAAGGGGTATCCTCTTTGTTTCTTTGGCCGGCTGGAAAGATCCTTGGGCATCATACTCCTTGGGATCGGGGGACAGGTTCGGCTGCTTGCCAGCCATGGCCACGACCCGGTCCAACATCTTCTTCTCTTCGGCAATCACAAGGGACTCGGCCAGCCGGCTGCTGGCGGCAGCGCACTCGGAGGACTTCTTGTAATCGCCGGCTATGGTGATGACGCCCTTGGAACTCGGTATCTTCATCTTGAGGTATGCATAGTGGGGAACTGCCATGAACCTGGCCAAGGCGGGTCGGCCAAGCAACGCATGGTAGGGGCTTTCCAGGTCCACCACTTCAAAACAGATCGCTTCCCGGCGGAAATGCTCCTTGTCCCCAAAAAGTACATCAATCTTGATCTTGCCAATGGGGGCGCAGGACAAGCCGGGTACGATGCCATGGAACACTGTCCGAGTAGGCATGAGTTGCTTCGTCTTGACATTCAGCTTCTCCAGGGTGTCACGGTACAGGATGTTGATGCTGCTCCCGCCGTCTATCAACACGCGGGAGAAACGGGCGGCGCGTCTGTCCGTCGCGAGGGTGGCTTCCAGGACCAACGCATAAGAGCCGGGAGACGGCATCACCTCTGGGTGGTCGGCCCGGCTCCAGCTGATGGGTTTTTCTGACCAATGCATGTGTCCGGCGGGGTTGGCAGCGACCACGCTGACTTCCTGGTGCTCTCGGCGCTTGCCACGCCGATCTTCGGGCTGGCTTGTAAAGACGATGTAGGCCGCATGCTCGTCGGGGAACTCATCGTGCACGGCTCCGACTGCGGGCCGAGCGGCCGGCGGCGGCGGAGCCAGAGGCGGCGGGCCGGCAGGCGGAGGCGGCGCGAGCCCTTCGCCTTTGGAGATTCGGGTGAGCCAATGGCACTTCCGGGTTGTGTGGTTGGACGGCTTCACGCCGCTGTGGAATTTGCACGGGGCGTCGAGAGTTTGCTCGTAGGAGAAGGCCGGCTGCCAAGCCGGCCGGCCGCCCTTGGGTTTCTTGGGCGCGGGCCGCCCTTCAGGCGGCGCGTCTTCGACTGTGGCCACCTGCCGACTGCCGGGAGGCGGCGCAGGGCCCTTGCGCTTGTGATCGTTCGGGTGTGGGCGTCGGCCGGAATCCCCTGCCGGCGTCTTGGGCGCCGGGTTGAGTACTTTCCCGGACGCGTCTACTCGGAGCTCGGTCTTCATCGAAGAGTCGGCGGTGGCGTATTTGTCCGCTATGTCCAGAAGCTCGTCGAGGGTAGTCGGCTCGTCGCAGAGGAGCTTGTGCTTGAGGAGGGTGCCTTCTCGGCACCCGGCAGTGAAGTACTTTGTGGCTTGCACCTCGTGCACCCCCTCGCAAGAGTTGCCGAGCTCGGCCCAACGCGTGAGGTAGTCGCGAGTGGACTCGGCTGGGCCTTGCACGCACAAGGAGAGCTGCCTGGGCTTGGGAGCCCGCTTGTAGGTGCTGGTGAAGTTGCGGACGAAAGCTTCAGTGAAATCTAGCCAGCTGTTGATGCTGAAGGGCTTGAGGCTGTTGAGCCAGGTCCGCGCCGTGCCTTGCAGCATGAGGGGCACGTACTTCACGGCAACGCGCCTGTTGCCGTTGGCTATGCTAACCGCCGTGGAGTAGTCGATCAACAATCTTCCGGCTTCACGGAGCCGTTGTACTTGGGCGTGTCTCTTGGAAGCGAGAACCCCTTGGGGAAAGGCTCGTCGCGGATGCGAGGGCCAAAACAAGGCGGGCCGACATCGTCTTCTTCTTCCAGCGCCAGGGATCGCGCCAGGCGGTCGATCCGATGGCGGGCGTCGTTCTCGCCGATTCCTTCGCGGCGACCTAGTCGGCCGCTGAGAGTCGGATGCGCCACAGGCGGCGGGGTGGGATATCTCTCTCCACGGGGCCGAGGCGGAGGCGGGTTGCCCCGCCATTCCACGGCTCGGGGATGGCCTTCTGCGTCTCGCTCGATGGAGATTCGGGTCCGGCTTCGGCTGGCAGCCGGCTCCTTCTCGCGCCGCGCGCGGGTGTTGCTCGTAGTCGGTGTCCGGAACGTCGCGTCGTGATCTCGGCGCGGGGGAGGGCTTCCCGCGCGGGCGTCGGCTTCGTGCTGTCGTGCAGCCGCATCAATCAGCTGCTGGATGCGCCTGGTCATGTGGGGGAGTTCTTCGGCCTCCAATCCGTCCAACTCGTCTACGGCCGCCTGGGCGGCACACAAGTTCTCGAGCGGAGTGGCATAGACCGGGCGGTCGACTCCCAGCGTGTCGGCAATGACAGCGCCGCGTTGCTTGACAACGCCGGCCCGGCTTGGCCCGCCCGGGGCCGGCGTGCCGAAGGCGGCGCGGTCAGCTTCGCGCTGGTAGGCTTCAGTGAAGCGTCTTATGGAAGCCAGCCTCCGGCCCTCCGCGAGGAGAGCGAGGCGGCATGCCTCCAGTGCTTCGTCGTCGGCATCAACCGGGAGCGGGATGGACAAGTCGTGAATCGCCGCGTGCGGGGTGTCGTGGACGCTCTCGTCAGCCGTGCCGCCGTGGCCGATGACCATCACCTCGGTGGTGACAGTGTCGCAGCCATCGATCCGGGGAAGCGGGTCGTTGTAGATCGCGACGTTGGTGGGGAAGGTGTCGAGTGAGGCCGTGTCGGAGTCGACGGGCATCGGGTCGATGGAGCCAATCGACTCCAAATCCGCAGCAGGCTCGCCGGAGACATGGAGCTAGCCGAGGAGGTTGGCGAGGTGGTCGGTGCCCGCATCGGAGGCGAGCTCATCGGAGATGAGGGTTTCGTCGAGGAGATCGGCGAGGCTGCTCGCCGCGCAGATGCTGGTGACGCCTTGCAGCGCGTCGTGGCAAGCGCCATCGGGCGTGCCGGGCTGGCTACGCTCGCTGGCGAGGAAGAGGGCTCCCGTCCAGAACAGGTCTCCGGACGACGGTGCACCTGGCCCCACGGTGGGCGCCAAATGTCGGGTGGTAGGTGCGACATATGCCAACGGGTGGTTTATCATTGTGGGAGCCAGTAAAACATCGCCGGTGCCTGAAAACGGGATGAGGCGAAGACATGCACGCCGGCGAATCTTACCCAGCTTTGGGGCTCTCCGTGGAGATAACACCCCTACCGCTGCTCTGCGGGGTCTCCGCATGATCACTAGATGAACAAGTAGCTACACGATGCTCCTAGAGCTGTTTGGTGGGAGGAGGAAGAAGGGCACGGCTTGCTTGCTTCTTCTCCTTGTATGGTGTCTAGAACTAGCTGGGAATCAACCCTTTGCATGGGTGCCCCGGGGGGTTTATATAGGCCTACCCCCCGGGGGTACAATGGTAATCCGACTGGGCGCGGGGCCCAGCCGTCTGTGACTGCGCTCGCCGGCTTCTGCGCCGGCTGCTGGGGCCCGCCGACTGGTGGGTCCCGCCGGCTGCCGGCCCCTTGGTCGACAGGCAGGCCCCACTGTCCAGGACCTTGTCGGCGGCTGGTTACTGTTGCTCAATCTTGATGACGTGGGTTTCGTCGTGGTAGGCGTGGCTACAGTGCCGCCGCCCGGCGGGCGATTACTATAGCCTCACCGCGTCTTGTCTCCTTAATGGGGCGTCTCCTTCAAGGGAGGCGGCAAGCCGGCTGCGGGGAGCCGGCTCTGCCTTGGACCGACTAGGGGAGGCGTGGCCGCCTTCGGGTGTCTCTCTGCCCGAAAGGGCCCACCGCCCGTGGGCCGTACTGGTAGTCCATCGTGGATGACATCAGGGTGAACATGGCAACAGTGCTGCGCCGGACGGGTCATGGTCACCCGTACGGCGCACTGTGCCGGTCGTGCTCCGGGATTCGGGGGTGGCAGGCTTCACTGTAGCCATGCCCCGTCACATCGCCGTTAGGCGGATGCAAACTTTGAGGGTACGGTCTCGACCTCTTTGTGGGAGCCGGCTTCTTGGAGTCGGCCTTCTCGAAGCCGGCCCTCCCGTGGCCTTCTTCGCGAGGGCTAAAGTCGGGCCGCCTTCCGATAGCCGGTCTGGGTGACGGCCAGCAAGGGAAAGGCGCCCCACGTCTTGGATTCTTGGGAGCCGGACGGGCTCGCAATTTTTTCAGAAGGGTCAGGGAAAGCCGGCTAGGCTACCCATGGCTATTTGCTCCGACAGAGGGTATCCCTGGATGGGTCGTGGATATCCATCTCGCATCAAAAGTATTCAGATTCTTCATGAGATGTATCCAGGTTTCAGAGGAACATGTGGGACATGAGATGTATAGTCATCAACTTTTTAGTCTAGGATGTAATCTGGCTATGAGGATTTCAACAAAAAATGGATAACCACATGATGATTTGAAAATGATGATTTTATCCTCAACATACTAATTCATTATGTTAAACTAGAAATTTGACAAGTTCACTAATTGTATCCTGAAAATGGCCCACATTAACATATTAAGGGAGGACCCCCTGCAAAAAAATCCAAAGGGAAAAGGGAGGACCATCAAAGCTGGTGAGTGAATAATGCAATGATCAAATCATGCATCCAATCCAAAAACGTCGTATGCCCTAATTCCAAAAAAGTAAGAGCACAAACTCAGGTGGTTCTAATAGCCTACTTTCACAGTTTCAGTATCAATGTAAATGTAGCTAGGAAAGCTAACTACAATCAGGGCCAAAATAATATGCTGCTCTTCAGTATAGGTTGTCTCCACAAGGATACAAGGAGTAACACTACCATATCCCATCACCACTCTTCTTAGTAGTTAAAAAACACCCCATAAGTTGCAACAGTTTTAATTATTTGATCAACAAAATAATGACCATGATGGGAGCTAAAGATTACATCTGGTGTTCCCTGTGTCTACCGGATTATGTTATTCGATTGGTAGGAAACCTATCCAAAAAGTTGAGTGCACATTCAGGATATGCTTTCTTATATCTGATTAATATAAGCATAAGCATAATCTGACGCCCTAATAAGTTAACAAGGCAGAACCAAGTCTAATCGATCAAAAAGTGGATCCCAACACCAAATCATGGTATTAAGGCATCAAGTTGCACATTCCAGTACCATCTGAATCCTAAGCGATTTCATCATCAGTCACATGTGAGTATTCTTTCATTTCTTTTTCTGTTTTCTTAAAAAAATTGCGGGGTCAGTTTTCTTAATTTGTATGCGAGGGCAACAGCATGCATAATTTGGCAATGAGATGCGAAACAGTAAACGAAATTGTTAGAAATGGCATCATCAGGACGTACCGCCGCAGCAGAAGCAGCAACAGCAGCACGAAAGGAGCATGGCGGCGTCGCAGGCGAGCTCGAACGCGGTGGCCACCATCGACGACGAGCGGCCCTCGAGCAGAGGCGCCTCGTCCCCGTCCTGGCCCTGCCGCCCTTGCCCCTGCCCCTGCGCGCGCTTCTTGTGGGCGAGGTTGAACTCAAGCTTCTCCAGGTAGGCGTGCTTGAACGAGTCCCGGATCCGGAGCGACGGCCACAGGTGCATCTTCGCCGGGCGAGGAGGGGGCGGCGGCGGGGGCTGGCCGGGCCGGGGATTGTCTTGATCTTAGGGATCACGGGGGTCGGCGCGGACGATTGGGACGGTGTGGGTTGCGGATTTGGGATCGGATGATGGGACGGCACGGCACGGCACGCCGATGGCGAGCATGCGCGGCGGGGTGGGGTGGAATCTGCGAGAGCGAGACCTCCTCTTCGCGCTCACGCGCTGCTCGCCTGTGCCTGGCCCAACAAAGGCCGATGGTCCCTCGCGTCGCTCGCTCGGGTCGATGGTTGATCGGCCAGCGTTAACCGGTCACCTGAGCAGTCAACCGTTTTGACTTTTCTAAAAATAAATCTGAATTTTTCGGAAAATAAATAAATAAATAACTTCATAGGTTCGCAATAAAAATTTCACAAGTATGGGAAAAAAATCAAAAATCTGAAAATGTTCATAGATTTTTTAAAAAAATTGCAACTTTGAAAAACGTTCCTTGATTTTGGAAAAAGTTCATCAATCTTTTTTGCAAAGTTCACTAATTTTAAAAAAGTTAATTGATTTTGAACCAAAAAAACATCAATTTTGAAAAACAAATCGTGAATTTTTAAAAAGTTTGCGGATTTTTGGGAAAAAGTTCGTAAAAATTGAAAAGAGTTCGCAAATTCGAAAAAAAGGTTCGTGGATTTGAAAAAATCCCACAGGTTTTCTAAAGAGGCTCACGAATTTGAAAAAACAAATCACACATTTGAAAAAGAGAAAAGAAAAAGGAAAGAACATGGGAAAATAAAACAGAAGAAAAACGGTTTAGAAATCAAATAACACAAAAAACTGCTTCTGGGAGCTTCCCAAAACAGAGGACGGGAGATTCCTCTGGTGTGTTAAGATGGGCTGACCCATTTAGATCAAGAGGGGGGGGGGGGGGGGGGGGGCACTGCATACCAAATAACCAATAATGGGCACATAAGGCGTCGAATAGGATTTGGCGCACTCTGCACTGATCACTAGAAAATGTGCTCCGGCAGAGTGGAACACAAACCTGACCATATGGGCCATGCCTCCCGGGCCAGTCCACGGGCACAGATTTTTGGCCTGACATTGGTCGGGCATGTCATGCGAGTAAAAGAGTCGGACCGGCCGACCTTCGGCCGGCCATGGAACAAGGATCGGCCTCGAAGCCAGGCCTTAAGGTCAGGCATGACATGCCCCCATTAGATTTTTTGTATTTTATTTCTTAATTTTTTAAATTATTTTAGTTTTTAAGTCTTTTTGTATTTTCCTTAGCTTTTTAGACTGAAATGCAACACTGGCCGGCCCGCAGCCGTGTCGTGCCAGGCTGGGTTTTTTTTATCTGGCTTGCCAGGCCAATCCCTATGGCCAGGTCTTTGGGTGTCCTGACCCATATGACCAGATTTGGTGGGACCGTGATGGGAGGAAATTGGACGGCTAGGACATGAACTCGCCATGAGGATATAATATTTTATTTATTATTTATAAATATTCTAGTGATGTTTCAATTAGTGATATTGTTAGCCTCAGTTTGTGGTTGTTGAATGTTATGAAAAATAAGCACAAGAGTGGGCAAAAGCATAATATTGTGATTCAAGGGTCCAAATGTGAGTACTTGAGAGACGTCGACGATGAGTGAAGAAAGAGGGTTCCATGAGATGTTTGGATCCATCGGGTATATGCATTGGAAATGGAAGAGTTACCCGCAGTAGAACATGGGCAATTCATTAGTCATTGACATGATTCAACTGTCATACTCAAAGCGGTTTCACCCAAAGATATATCGATTTGTACTTTCTCCTCTGGGATACCTAGCTCAAGCAACTAGATCAATGTATTGTAAATATATCCTCTATTTGCATGGGTAGTTGCAGTGGAAACTCCACCATGAAACTTCAGAGTCAATGGTCACGACTACAATGTGGGATACTACATGAAGATGCCATCTATTCCGCTTGATCAAACTTTTTTAAAACAATATCAAACCCTCAAGGTAAGAATAGAGTCCATAATACAATGTTTTGTGGGAACAACTCTGACCCATGAGAGAGTTACTTTTTTTTGCGGGGTAAAGGGAGATTCTATTACTTAAGGAGGCAAATCAGCCAAAACAAGTTTTACAATGTCACTCAAACCTGAGCCCAACCATACTGCAGTACGAGGGGTGCTCCTCCCATATGCAGCTAGTGCATGGCTGACTTTATTTTGCGAACGACTAATAGCAGTAATAGAAATCTCCCTAGGGTCATCAACAACCATCCTCTTGATCTCTTCCACCATCACACGAACCCTCGAGCGATCGATCGTCCTGGCGTTCAACATCATGACAGCTTCAGCACAGTCCATCTCGATCACAACGGGCGACCCATGAGAGAGTTACTAACTGACACTAGAGATTTATTGAGATCCACCAAGGGTAGAAAACATGTCATCAACCGAGTATCTTTCACAACGACCTTGTTGAGCATATATGCATTTGTGATAGTAACATGTGCAATAGTTTCGTGACGTTTCATCATTTTTATTTAGATTATCTAGTACATTTTGGAGCCTATGGTATATTTGAATTTGAAAGTCTCAAAACTATCATTTGAAAAGTTGTTCAATTATGTGTCGTAGAAACATACAAGTTTAAATTATTAGATGCAAAGTTGGAGTTTAAATGTAGTTCATATGCATGAATAGAAGATAAATGGAAGATAATGCAATATAGGCGCTAAATTACTAGGAATTGTCAAAGGAGTGCTCCCTGAAAAGATGATTTTTAGGGGCTCCACTAAGATCATTTTAGGGTCACCCTTTTCTGGAAATCTCCTAGAGTAGCTTTTAGCAAGTCATATGTTGTGTCGCTCAAGTTGAAAGATGTTAATGTTCTCCACAACTTTCCTCTATCTGAGGGGGGGGGGGGGGGCACCAACTTTAGGAGAGGTGGGGGAACCTGGGGTATCAGTTGGAGTCCTTAAAACGGGTCCTTCTTTTTACAATACTTCTTTGTTTGAGATTACTTTTCTTCTAGTTGTCCTTCATTTTGTTCATGGTGATAAGGGTGATGCTGACACATGCAAATACTACTTCTTAATAACTCTTCAAACAACACAAGGTACTTTTGGGTATTGGTGCTGGTTTTATTGGATTAAATTCCTACATGTGCATCCTTTAGATGACGACTCAATAGATCGGTATTGTCCTTCTTGCGCTAATCGGGAGGAGAATGCCCTTTATAATAATGACCCCGCTTGCTCCACCGAGAACTTTGTACGTTGAAGGCGCATGGTGATTGCCTTTTCCTATATACTATGTTGATACTCTAGGTCGTGCCAAAAAATTGTTTTAATTATTGTGTTTTTAAAGTACTTTGTATCTTTGTGGCAACGCATGGCCATTTAGTTAGTTTATGAGTTAATTGATGAATTAAGCAAGGGGCAATGATCGTTTTGTGAGAGAGGTCTAGCGGACGACCAAAACCAGAGCAGTTGTCCCAGCTACTCCATCTCTTGCTGCCTCTTGGTGGCCTACTCGTGGAGGAGTCGAAGAGATGACAAAGGAGATGTGTGCTCGAGTTGCGGTCTTCGTCACGTGGTGCTCGACGACAGTGTTAGTGATCTAGTGCGGTGATCTTCAATGGTGCCCCGACCTGGCTAGGTCACCGAAGAAGAGAAAGTCGATGCATGGTCCTCGACGGTGGCGAGCTCGACATCAGTCACAGACCTAGCATGCATCGTCATTGGTGTTTTTTTCAGGTTTACTTTAGGAAGTCTTCGAGTTTGGCTTGGGGTGGTGAGACGGCGAAGCTGTTTCTGCCCTGCCGGACCGGCACCCCAGCTACCTGCTCTCTGATCAAGGTGTCGTCGCCGCCACGTAGGCAGCCTCCACTTCCGCCTCCGCCGTGTCCTCATTGTCCGCCCCTATCAACTCATCATTCTGCCGCTGCAACATCTGGTAGCGGGCGGATTGCACGATCATTCTTGCATCGGCATCCAAAGTGGCCACATTCAAGGACAACATCTTGGCGTCCTCCGCATTGGCGGCGATCTGGAACTTCTTTTCCTCAAGTGCGACCTTTCTCTCTTCGATCATGGTCCTCTTTTTTTCGAGCTTGAACTTCTTGTCCGTCGCCTCCATCAAGAATTTAAACCTCTTCGCCTTCTTCTCCTCCGTGAGGTCCGAGCGCTTCACTCATGCCTCCTCCTTCTTCGACAAGATGTCCTCGAACCACTCTGTCAGCTTGGCCGTCACACTTTCTCTCTTCGCCCTCTCCTCCGCCCACTTCTTCCCCCGTAAAAATCGTCTATCCTACTTCGGTGGTTCTTGGGTTGGGTCGAAAGGGTCACTGGTCTCTTCCTCGTTGGCTTGGGCAGCGGTCTTGGCTATGAAAAGGTTGCACTTTGGTTACCCATTCAACTTCAAGCAACAATGCACCGCGGTGAAGATTTCTCGGTGGGCGCGCCCGTCTGGCGGCGTCCGCCACGACCTCCACGCCCAATGCCACAACCAAGCCCACCGACGACCATCGACTTCTTGGGCTTCTCCTCCTTTTGTGGACTTCACTTTGACGCGACGAGTTTGCCGCGTAGCCGAGCTGATCTTCCGGGCGAGCGTGGTGCTCGGATCCTCCGACACCACAAACACCTCCATCTCCGACAACTTCTATGACGGTTCCATGTGTCGGCAGTGGAAGGAAGAAGAGGGTGAGAGAAAGGGGCAGGAATTGGGTAGAGAGCGACGGGGACGAAAGATGAGAGTGAGGGATTTTCATGCAGAAACAGTGCGGGTTGCAACAAAAGTGCGGGCTCCACCTTCTTTTTGGGTGGGCTAGAGAGCACAAAATGATGTTTTCTCGTGTCCAGACTCCCACAAACCCCCTCCTCCCGTTTGGTTTCAGTTTATGAATAATCATGATCCAGATAACGCCACAGACTGATACATGACCATAAAGTCCTACTCACAGTTCAAAACGCTGCACCCATCGGGCCATCGGGCCATGCCGTCCATGCCGAATGCAAATCGTGGTCCGTACAGATTTGATCAGATTTGCTGGCATAGGGACGAGTACGAAACATGCAAGCAGCTCACAACCCGAATCTTACGTACACATTGCATTTCAAATTTCTCCCCAAATTACCTGGACGCATACATGACAGATTGACAGTACATCATCCTCATCGTTCACAGATAGTACATGCAATGGAAGCAAACACTAACGAAGACACACTCGATCGGTAGAGAAAACAAGCAGCAAACGCGGCGGCGAGCTGAGGAAAAGAAAGACGCGTGCAAAGACCAGCAGAATCCAGGACCCGAACAGCAGCACACACTGGAGGCCCCTCTGTCCTCTGATATATCTACAGTTCAGTGCCTCCGACCATCGAGAACGGCGGCCGGCCGTCGATCTAGCGGCTGCCGAAGGAGGCGGACGAGCCGAACTTGGTGGCGCTGGCCCTCAGCACGTACTGGTGGTACAAGGCGGCGATGGCGGCGCCGATGAATGGCCCCACCCAGAAGATCCACTGCAACCACAATGGCCACAAATGTAAGCATAAGATGTCTCAGAGTAATTTGAATTAATTTCCTCCTAATTGCACTCTCTACAAAACTATGGGCATACAAGATGGCACTAAGTAGTTAGGTACATTAGATAGAGTTATATAAGAGTTTCTAGGGTAGTTGGATGGTGGAGCAGGTGGGAGTGGGACGAGATTGGGGCATTGGGCAGCGTGTATTGCTCCAAAAATAGTATTTTTTTTGCAGATATATCATACATAAGCTACAAGACTATACAAAAAGAACTTCAAGGCTAATCAGTGGGGTGTGACATCGCTTGAGTTTATTAAGTGATCCTTATCCCGGGTCCTTCGTAAAAATAATCGACCTGCTCAGCGTTCTGATTGCTACTTTTGAACTTATGGACGAGGAATACCACAAAAGTTTTATGTCTAGTTCTTTTAAGCTTTGAGTCTGCAAGTGATCGCGAACCAGTCATTTGGGATGACATAGTGCAGCATGGGTTTAATAAAGTTATATATCCAAGCTATCTTGTGCCGTTCGATAAGATATACAGTATATTCTATCTGTTCTTATGGATGAGGAACACCACACAAGTTCTCTTTGTTTTCTTTTATTTTTATGTAATAGTCTTCGAGGTGATTGTGGCCACTGCTTACTGAAATAGTAACTGTGAGAACAATATTACTCCTTCCGTCTCATGTAGTGTCAAAAAACGTCTTACATTATGAGACAGAGGAAGTAATAATTAGCAGAGAGATGCATGGGGGCAATGGCGGTACATACGTGGTCATCCCAGGCCTTCTCGTTGTTGTAGATCACGGCAGCTCCCAAGCTCCTCGCCGGGTTGATGCCGGTGCCGGTGATCGGGATAGTGGCCAGGTGCACCATGAACACCGCGAAGCCGATTGGCAGAGGAGCCAGCACCTGAACAATTCATCACAACATTCATCTATTTAGCCACTTTTCAATTATTAACTCTAGCTTAATACATCACTACCATAGACAATTAAACTCAAAAACAGCCGCCTTTGTATTTCAAAACCATGTATGCAACAGAAAGGAGAGCTAGCTAGGAGAAAGACATGAATGTTTTCATGCTGATATGCAGCCTTGAAAAGGACGGTTTACCAAATCTAAACAATCATATCAGCGAAAAATTATGTAGGACTTTCCTACCATGTCCCTATCTACAAAGTGCTTGTCTAATGCTAATCACAAGCGGTTTGCCACCTCACAGTTGCTGCATATGATGAATCAAATTAACTAGCTCTAGCTAGGGACTGAACTAGCGAGTGGTACTAGTGGGTAATGATGAACATGAACTAGTACATCAGTACCGGTAGAGAATATCCGTAGACCTGCTTTATCATGCCTAGCTATTTCCATGCAGCATCACTAGTTCACTGAATCACTGGTACGCATGCTGAGAGAAGGGTGATAACTTACTGGGACGTGGGAGTCACGGGCGCTGCGCTTGGGGTCGGTGGCGGAGAAGACGGTGTAGACGAGCACGAAGGTGCCGATGATCTCGGCGGCGAGGCCGGTGCCCTTGGAGAAGCCGGAGCTGAGCTCGTTGGCGCCGCCGCCGTAGCGCATGTAGAAGGCGCTCTGGAATCCCTTGACGAGCCCGACGCCGCAGATGGCGCCCAGGCACTGCGCGATGATGTAGAGCAGCGCGCGCACCAGCGACACCTTGCGCGCCAGGAACAGCCCGAAGGTCACCGCCGGGTTGATGTGGCCACCCGACACACCGGCGGTGCAGTAGACGAGCACGAAGATCATGCCGCCGAACGCCCAGGCGATGCCGAGGATTCCCACGCCGCTGCAGGCCGCGTCGGCGGCGTTGGGGCCGGCGGGGTCCGCCTGGTGCTTGTACCCGATGACGGTGGCCACGGTGATGTAGAGGAAGAGGAGCGTGGCCACGAACTCGGCGATCACCGCGCGGTACAGGGACCACTTGGTCAGCTCCTCGGCGTCGAAGAGCGGCGCCGGCGGCGGGTCGGAGTAGTCCTTGGCCGCGTACTCCCCACCGGCTGGCGCCGCCTCGATGTCCTTGGCCATCGTCGCGCTCCTCAGCCGATCGGCAAGCTAGGGTGGGTGTGTGTGTGTGTGTGGTGGTGCCCAAGGTGGAGTGCGCTGGAGCTCTGTGTGGTGGTGTGAGACGACGAGGACACGGGCGTGGTATTTATGGCGGCGAGGCGCCGGGCGGCTACTGGCTCTCGGCGAAAGGCCGGCGCAGGGCGCTCCCTTTGCGATTAACTAGTTTTGTTTAGTGGCTGGGTTTATTAGTGGAAGATAAGGGCGTCTCCCGTTGGTGTCTTGTTTCTAGGTTATAAACTTTGCCGCCCACGGCCCTCATCATTGCATCACTCCAGAGCAGATGGCTCGCTGCTGGCTGCGCCTAATACGGTGGAGCTTACTCTGTAGTTTTAATTAGTGGCCCAGTTTCGTCTGGCGACGGGTGAATGCACGTACAGAATCCATGATTTGAGGTGATGGCAGATACGTCGTCAGCTTAATTGCCTGCTGAGTGCTGAGCGTGCGGTGTGAAGCACTAGTAACTTGGTAAAATCAATCGAAATGTAGGCATGAAGTCAGCAGCCACTGGTTTGCTACGCATTTGGCGGCAAATTTTACATTGTTGACATTTGTCTGGGCTCTCCACTAATGAACAACTGCTTATTGGTTGCTAATCATGCGCAGGCACGTCACGGGAACCACCCTCTAATCAAAATTTCAATCCGAAACACTGCTTAATCCAAAAATGTTGCATGATGCGCCAGCATCGGCTGTGTGCAACAAGCTGTACGCGTCTGGTCCAGACTCCAGAAGATGCACGAGGGTTCGACCGGATGGCGACCCGATATCCCTCCCGGATTCGCATGCCGGGAGACTGGAACCGTCCGCATGATGGGCGCGCGGCACTCTTTTCCAGCGTGCCCGTTGTTCCGTGCACGAGTATAGCTTCCGGCTCACCTCGCTTTCGATTTTTCCATGACGGCGGGCGGCAACAGCACGGAACGGAACCGAAAGTGAGGAGGCCTCATCAATGACCCATCGCCTCCCCCGTCTTCTCCACATTTCCATTCACGGGACGGGACGGCGGACGAGCTCCTTTTTCCCTCCTGAAGCGCGCGGCGCCCATGCGGGACTCATGGTGGTGGTGGTGGTTAGCGAGTGCGCGCACCCTGGCCATGGATTACCCTGGCACCATGCGCGAGAGAACAAGAAGGACCGACCAATCCACCGGTGACGCTGACGCGGATATAATTTTTGAAGGGGAATGGATGGGGTGAGCTGGGCGGCTCTTGAGTCCTACTCAGGCCGAATTATTTGTTGTGTTTCGAGTTTTCAACAACTGCGCTGGCATCTCAGGTTCATTTGTTACAAAACAATTAAAGCGGGAATTCGCTTCCATGGACAAACAAACAAACGGGTCGAATGGGCGGTCCATTATTCGACCAACCCGCAGCAATCAGGCATACAGCATTGTTTTTAATAGGAAAATGGCAATATTTTATTATCTCATGATGAAACGTCAAAGGAGATACAAAAGACAACGAACACATATACGTCCTCTGCACCGCTAGGATGTACCCCCTCCATTCCTAAATATAAGTATTTTTAAAGATTTCAATGTGAACTATATACAAATGTATATAAACGTATTTTAGAGTATAGATTGACTAAATTTACTCTGTATGTAGTTCATATTAGAATATCTAAAAAGACTTATATTTAGGATCGGAAGGAATATCAATTGACACATGTATGATGCAAATCGTAGGGGGTTAAATATGACGACACCACCGAAATCACACATTGGAGACACTATGACGATCTCATGCCCCCGGTGCAAGTGTATGTTAATGGTAAATCTGACCATGGCCGTAGACAATACATCACGAGCTGCCACTACCGCGCCATGACCGTGGTATGCCACTACCAGCACCATCGAACAACCATGGCCCGATTATCCACACCGCCGACCAACAACATCGTTAATGCCGCCACGCACCGGCCCCACGATGTGAGGCTGCAACAAAGGATCGCCACTGCTCGCCCCCACACACCATCTCCATGCCTCAGCCAACCAAACCACGGCACCAGAGAGGCATGTAAAGTGGCAGCTATAACACAAACCTCCCCAACATTGCCCCCAAGTGGGCACACGAAGTAGGATATGTTATCGTCTAGTCTGAGGAAACTGGACCTAGGGTTTCCCTTGGAACCATCAGAGCCGTTAAGAGAGAATTGCATCGTTGATGCTGACGGAGCAAATTCCAGTCAAATCCCTCGGTAGGGGTCTAAGGCTACGTTTGGTTCAGCTTTTTTTTACCAACTTCTGCTTTGAAAAGCCAAAAGCTAACCAAATGGGTAAGTGTTCAAAGCAGCTTTTGAGAATCTGTAGCTTCCCCCTAGTGTAAATTTCAAAGCTGGGGGTACCCTAACTTTTCAGCTTCCAGCTTTTCCACAGCAGCTTTTTCAGAATCTGCAGCTCAACCAAACACAGCCTAAGTGCAGCTGGAAGTCATGGATCGGAGGTCACACGAGGGGTTTATCTAGGTTCGTGAAGGAAATATGTCCTAGAGGCAATAATAAAATTGTTATTTTATATTTCCTTATTCATGATAAAGGTTTATTATTCATACTAGAATTGTATTGATCGGAAACCTAAATACATGTGTGAATACATAAGCAAACACTGTGTCCCTAGTGAGCCTCTATTTGACTAGGTCATTGATCAAAGATGGTTAAGGTTTCCTAACCATGGACATGAGTTGTCATCTGATAACGGGATCACATCATTAGGAGAATGATGTGATAAACGAGACCCATTCGTTAGCTTAGCATAATGATCATTCAGTTTTATTGCTATTGCTTTCTTCATGTCAAATACATATTCCTTCGACTATGAGGTTATGCAACTCCCGGATACCGGAGGAATGCCTTGTGTGCTATCAAACGTCACAACGTAACTGGGTGATTATAAAGATGCTCTACAGGTATCTCCGAAGGTGTTTGTTGAGTTGGCATAGATTGAGATTAGGATTTTTCACTCCGAGTATCAAAGAGGTATCTCTGGGCTCTCTCGGTAATACACATCATAAACTTGCAAGAAAACAACTAAGGAGTTAGTCACGGGGTGATGTATTACGGAACAAGTAAAGAGATTTGCCACAAACGAGATTGAACTAGGTATGAAGATACCGACGATCGAATCTCGGGCAAGTAACATACCAATGGGCAAAGGGAATTACGTATGTTGTCATAACGGTTTGACCGATAAAGATCTTTGTAGAATATGTAGGAGACAATATGGGCATCCAGGTTACGCTATTGGTTATTGACCGGAGAGGTGTGTCGGAGTAATTGGACACGGATACCCTGAAGACGGCAAGATGATATTTCAAGACATCGGGGCTAGCAAAGCCCCTCAGTCCGACTGCGCCAACCAGCCGGCTGCCGACTGCGCCAACTAGCCGGCTGCCGACTGCAGCCCGACAAGACCCCAACGAGACGGCCATACCGCGGACAAGACAACCATACCGCGATGCCGTCATCTACAGTGTACCGTGTCCTCTGGGTACTGATTTATAAAGTACCCTAGGGGACAAGCATGACATACACCATGCCACTAGCTATGCCTACATAGCTTGGCTTGTAAGCTACCCAAGGTAGCTTACATCCAACGCCACCACCATTTAGCTTAGGTAGCAAGCTAGCTCCCACTATATATAGCAACCATCCATCCATCCAGGGGATGGACACACTCACTCATGGCCACTAGAGCACACATGCTTTCACGGCCACTAGCATACCACATGCATGCTTTTACCAAGTCAGATGCCGATGGCACTGAGCTTGGATACAGTTCTAGGAGCGACTCTGTACCAGATATACCAGATATACTCAGACATGCAGGAGTAGGGGTGTTATCTCTCCGGAGAGCCCTGAACCTGGGTAAACTAGCGCGTGCTACTCGCATACCCGCTCCCGGGCCTATCAGCAGCAGTCTTACCCACACACTAAGCCCTTGTGGCATCTGTCGACTCGCAAAGCCCCCCGTGAGAAATACCACGACAGTTGGCGCCCACCGTGGGGCGGTACTACTACTACGCTACCACGTTGCTGCTGGTTTCGCTGTCCGGGCGGGACCATCTTCGTCTTCCCCGCCGCGGCATCGCGCCGTCTCTCCGGTAGCGCTCGGGGGCTCGACTTCGACCCGCCACCGGAGTGGCCGCGCGGGACGGCGCGTCCTCGTCGTCGGCCTCGCCGCCTTCGTCACCACCACCGTTGCGACGCCGGCCGTCCGTCCGCACGCGCGCCGCGCGCGGGGCCTCGTTTCAGTCGGTCATGGCCGTCCGCGCGCCGCTCTGCTTCGCTCCGGCCGGCTGCGCCGCCCGCGCGTGCTGCTCTGCATCGCTCTGCTCCGTCTGCCGCGCGCTCATGCCCAGCCATCTCCACCACCATCTCCAGCCTCCTTGGTTTTGCTTCGTTCTGGACCACTGCTCCTCCCCACAGCCCCGCTGTTCAGTCCACGGGCCGGCTCCGTCCGTACGGCCTCCCCCACTACGACCCTGAGCCGCGCCGCCAACGGCCTCCGGCTGGCCGCCTGCGCGCTGCTCCGCCCTGCCCCGTGCATGCTCGGTTTCCTCCACGCGCCGGCTCCCTTGAGCTGCCCCGCGTCTCCCCCAGCACCTTGCCCCGGTTGCGCTGCGGGGCCGCGCGTCCGCTGGCTCGCTCCTCCCCGAGCGCCCCGATGCCCGTGCCTCCCGCACGCTCTGGCGCCCGCCCAGCGAGGCCCCCGCCACCTGCGCCGCTCTCGCGCCCGGCCGCCGGGTCTCCCTTGGGCGGCTGCTGCATCGCCCCGTGCTCCCGGACGCCAACTTCTGCGCCGGCCTTCCACGCCGGGTTCCCTCTGCCCACGGCCGACGCCGGCTGGCTTCGGCCGGCTCCTGCACCGCCCGCCGGATCCCTCCCCAGCGTCCGCGCGCGCCCTCGCGCGGCACCACTCCTCCGCTGGCGTCGGCCGAGTCCCCGGCTCCGCCCTGCCGGGCCGCCTCCGCCTCGCCGCTTGCCCGCGCGCTGGACCCTGCCGGCCGGCTTCGCCTCCACCAGCGGCCGGGTTCTCCACCCAGGCCGGCCCCGCCTTGCGCCCCGTTGCCATCTCCACCAACCTCGCCCCGCTACCGTCCCCGCCGTGGTCGGGTCACCGCCGCCATGGCTAGGTCGCGTCCGCTGGGCGGCCCCGCGCCCCTGCCGGTTTCCGACCCGACGCGTCCCCGCTCCAGCCGGCTCGCCGTGTCGGCGGCCCTGCCGGGTCGCCACGCCCCGGCTCCGCTGCTCCGCCAGCAACTCGGACGGCCGGCTCCGCCGCCTGCCGGCTTCCCCGCAACCCGGCCTCGAGCCGGCTCTGCCCGCCAACCCGGCCGCCTGCCGGCTTCCCCGCACCCGGCCTCCCACTGGCCAGCTCGCCGATGCACCCGGCCGTCTCGTTGGGTCTGCGGCCGCCTCGCCCCTGCCTCCGACCTCCTCCCGCGTGGCTGACTCCCCCGCACCGCCTCCGCGGCTGCCGGCTCTGCCCGCCGGGTCGCCGCGTCCGTCACCCAGCTCCCGCGTGCCCACTGGCCGGCTTCGCCTCCGACCGGCCGCCGGGTCCGCCCCCGCGCGGGCTCTGCCTCCAGGAGGTCGGCTCGCCGCTCCGACCGTCTGCTGCCGCTACGCCCACGCGGTCCGGCCTCGGCTCCCCGCTCTGCGCACCCCGGCCCGGCCGGCTCCGGGTGGCCGCCCCGTGCCCGGCTGCGGCGCATCCACCTCCCGGTGGCCGCTGCTCCAGGCCGGCCCCTGCGCCCTCTCGTTCTGCTGCGTGTTGGAGGCTGCGGCGAAAAGAAAAGAGAAAAAGTTGGACCCGGCTTGCTGCAAAAAAAAGATAGAGATAGAATGCGAGCCGACTGCTCGTTTCCAGAAGTCCGACTACCCAGCCGGATGGAAAAGAAATGTGCGTCCGCCTGGGACAAAGAGAAGACAACGTAGCTGCCGGAAGATCCGGCCCGACTGCTCAGCAGTCGGCCCGAATCTCGGGGGCTACACGCAGCGGGTGCGCTGACGCGCTCCCGCGAGAAAGAGAAGACAAAGTAGCTGCCGGAAGATCCGGCCTGACTACTCAGCAGTCGGCCTGAATCTCGGGGGCTACACCCAGCGGGTGCGCTGACGCGCTCCCGCGAGAGAGAGAAGACAAGGTAGCTGCCGGAAGATCCGGCCCGACTGCTCGGCAGTCGGCCCGAATCTCGGGGGCTACACCCAGCGGGTGCGCTGACGTGCCCCCACGAAGATGAAGACAAGAGAGTTGCCGGAAGATCCGGCCCGACTGCTCAGCAGTCGACCCGAATCTCGGAGGCTACACCCAGCGGGTGCGCTGGCGCGCCCCCGCGAAGATTGCAGACAAGAGAAGAGTTCTGTCCGGCTCCCCCAGCCGGCAGAAGAGAAGAAAAAGGGGCACTGCAAGATGCCTCGCTGCCTGGCCGGTCGAGCCTGACCGGCCGGGACCCCCCTTCGAGCACCCGGAGGCTCGAAGGCTACACCCAGCGGGTGCGCCGACGCGCTCTGCGAGCGCCGAGTCGCGCCAGCTGTCTTCGACGATCGCGACTGCATGAAAATCAATGTGAGCTCCTCGCCCGCATATTTTTTGCACCACGCAAGCATGGACAACCACGAGCGATGCTCGGGGGCTGTCTCCGCATTTTATTACAGTACCATCACTGTTCGCCCCGGCGCCAGCCAGAGTTGGCCCGGGGGCTGGCCGCTTGGCCTAAAATGTTAGTTCCCGCAGACGGTTTAGTACCGTGCGCGGTACCAAAGGCCCACTCTTAGTCACAGACCGCAGAGCGGCTGTCCGACTAGCAAGAGTGAACGCTGGAGGCCACCCACGTGAAAAACGTCCGGGAAGAAAAACGGTTCAGGCGACCCGGTCGTTTTTTACAAGTATCTACTCGGTTGAATCTGCTCCTAGACTCTGAGTACTGTACACTCCACTTCGCGGCCCATTCTCAGCCACAGACCGCAGAGCGGCTGTCCGGCAAGCAAGAGCACAAGCCAAAGAGTGGAGGGAACACGAAAAAGATTGAAGGGGGCTCAGACGAAACCGAGTCGGCACCCTCCGCATAAAACTTGCAATACTAAAAGCAAGCATATGATATATCTGAGTGGACTAACTTTGTCCTTTTTCATGATCATTTCCATGGACATTTGCCAAAAAACCTCCGCCCAACTTTGCCAAGTTGCCCGGAGGCTTGGGGGCTACTGTCGGAGTAATTGGACACGGATACCCCGAAGACGGCAAGATGATATTTCAAGACATCGGGGCTAGCAAAGCCCCTCAGTCCGACTGCGCCAACCAGCCGGCTGCCGACTGCGCCAACCAGCCGGCTGCCGACTGCGCCAACTAGCCGGCTGCCGACTGCAGCCCGACAAGACCCCGGCGAGACGGCCATACCATGGACAAGACAACCATACCGCGACGCCGTCATCTACAGTGTACCGTGTCCCCTGGGTACTGATTTATAAAGTACCCTAGGGGACAAGCATGACATACACCATGCCACTAGCTATGCCTACATAGCTTGGCTTGTAAGCTACCCAAGGTAGCTTACATCCAACGCCACCACCATTTAGCTTAGGTAGCAAGCTAGCTCCCACTATATATAGCAACCATCCATCCATCCAGGGGATGGACACACTCACTCACGGCCACTAGAGCACACATGCTCTCACGGCCACTAGCACACCACATGCATGCTTTTACCAAGTCAGATGCCGATGGCACTGAGCTTGGATACAGCTCTAGGAGCGACTCTGTACCAGATATACCAGATATACTCAAACATGCAGGAGTAGGGGTGTTATCTCTCCGGAGAGCCCCGAACCTGGGTAAACTAGCGCGTGCTACTCGCATACCCACTCCCGGGCCTATCAGCAGCAGTCTTACCCACACACTAAGCCCTTGTGGCATCTGTCGACTCGCAAAGCCCCCCGTGAGAAATACCACAACAAGGTGTCTCGGTCATGTCTACATAGTTCTCGAACCCGTAGGGTCTGCACGCTTAACGTTCGATGAGGATATAATATTATATGAGTTATGTGATTTGGTGACCGAATGTTGTTCGGAGTCCCGGATGAGATCACGGACATGATGAGGAGTCTCGAAATAGTCAAGAGGTAAAGATTGATATATAGGACGATGGTATTCGGACACCGGAAGTGTTTCGAGGGGTACCGGGTACTTATCGGGTCACCGGAAGGGGTTCCGGGCACCCCCGACAAAAGATATGGGCCTTATGGGCCAAGAGGGGAAACTCACCAGCCATAAGGGGCTGCTGCGTGATGTCTACTACACAACCTTCTTCTTGTAGACGTTGTTGGGCCTCCAAGTGCAGAGGTTTGTAGGACAGTAGCAAATTTCCCTCAAGTGGATGACCTAAGATTTATCAATCCGTAGGAGGCATAGGATGAAGATGGTCTCTCTCAAGCAACCCTGCAACCAAATAACAAAGAGTCTCTTGTGTCCCCAACACACCCAATACAATGGTAAATTGTATAGGTGCACTAGTTCGGCGAAGAGATGGTGAAACAAGTGGTATATGGATGGTAGAAAAAGGTTTTTGTAATCTGAAAATATAAAAACAGCAAGGTAACTAATGATAAAAGTGAGCGTAAACGGTATTGCAATGCTTTGAAACAAGGACTAGGGTTCATACTTTCACTAGTGCAAGTCCTCTCAACAATAATAACATAATTGGATCATATAGATATCCCTTAACATGCAACAAAAAGTCACTCTGACACCTTTGCCTCTATCACACTCCAAAGTCACTAATAGCGGAGAACAAACGAAGAGATTATGGTAGGGTATTAAACCACCTCAAAGTTATTTTTTCCAATCAATCCGTTGGGCTATTCCTATAAGTGTCACAAACAGCCCTAGAGTTCGTACTAGAATAACACCTTAAGACACAAATCAACCAAAACCCTAAGGTCACCTAGATACTCCAATGTCACCTCAAGTATCCGTGGGTATGATTATACGATATGCATCACACAATCTCAGATTCATCTATGCAACCAACACATAGAACCTCAAAGAGTGCCCCAAAGTTTCTACCAGAGAATCACGACGAAAACGTGTGCCAACCCCTATGCATAGGTTCATGGGCGGACCCCGCAAGTTGATCACCAAAATATACATCAAGTGAATCAGGTGATATCCCATTATCACCACAGATATGCACGGCAAGACATACATCAAGTGTTCTCAAATCTTTAAAGACTCAATCCGATAAGATAACTTCAAAGGGGAAACTCAATCCATTACAAGAGAGTAGAGGGGGGGGGAGAAAACATCATAAGATCCAACTATAATAGCAAAGCTCGCGATACATCAAGATCGTATCACCTCAAGAACACAAGAGAGAGAGAGAGATCAAACATATAGCTACTGGTACATACCCTCAGCCCCGAGGGAGAACTACTCCCTCCTCATCATGGAGAGCACCGGGATGATGAAGATGGCCACCGGAGAGGGATTCCCCCTCCGGCAGGGTGCCAGAACGGGTCTAGATTGGCTTTTGGTGGTTACGGAGGCTTCTGGTGGCGGAACTCCCGATCTATTGTGCTCCTCGATGTTTTTAGGGTATATGGAGATATATAGGCGGAAGAAGTACGTTAGGGGGCCCACGAGGGTGGAGGGCGCGCCCCCCTGCCTCGTGGCTTCCTCGTTGACTCCCTGACATGCACTCCAAGTCTTCTGGGTTTCTTCTGGTCCAAAAATAAGTTCCATGAAGTTTCAGGTCAATTGGACTCCATTTGATTTTCCTTTTCTGCGATACTCTAAAACAAGGAAAAAACAGAAACTGACACTGGGCTCTGGGTTAATTGGTTAGTCCCAAAAGTAATATAAAAGTTCTAATAAAGCCCATAAACATCCAAAACAGATAATATAATATCATGGAACAATCAAAAATTATAGATACGTTGGAGACGTATCACTGCGCCCCCCATATGGGCCGACCTAAGGAGGAGAAGGTAAGGGGAGAAGGGAAAGGAAAGTGTGGATTAGGATTCCCACTTCCTTCCCTCTCCCCCTCTTTCCTTCCCCCTTGTGCAAACATGGCATGGGGGTGCAGGGCAAGGCAGAGCCCTTAGGGGGCCGGCGGCCAGCCCTAGGGCGTGCTCTGGCCTCTCCCCTCCCCCTCCCACCTATATATATGTGGGAAGGGGGCACCTAGCACACACCGGATCAATTGTTAGCCGTGTGCGGCGCCCCCCTCCACCGTTTACACCCCTGTCATATTTTCGTAGTGCTTAGGCGAAGCCCTGCGGAGATCACTTCACCATCACCATCACCACGCCGTCGTGCTGACGGAACTCATCTACTACCTCAACGTCTTGCTGGGCCAAGAAGGCATGGGACGTCACCGGGCTGAACGTGTGTAGGACGCGGAGGTACCGTACTTTCGGTACTAGATCGGTTGGATCGCGAAGAAAGTTCGACTACATCAACCGCGTTGTGAAACGCTTCCGCTTACAGTCTACGAGGGTACATGGACACACTGTCCCCCTTGTTGCTATGCATCTCCATGGATATACTCCCTCCGGTCCTTTTTAGTTCGCATATAAGATTTGACTGAAGTCAAGCCTCGTAAAGTTTGATCAACTTTGTAGAAAAAAGTACCAACATTCACAATCTGAAATCAATACCACTAGATGTGTCATGACTTAAAGTTTCATATTATATAACTTTAGCATGGCAGATGTTGATATTTTTTCATATAAATACGGTCAAACTTTGTGAAGTTTGACTCTAGAGAATTCTAATATGCAGAGCAAAAAGGACCGAAGGGAGTATTATTGCGTGTGCGTAGAATTTTTTTTGTTTTCCATGCACCGTTTCCCAACAGTGGCATCATGAGCCAGGTCTATGCGTAGATGATATGCACGTGTAGAACACAAAGAGTTGCGGATAGTGATAGTCATATTGCTTACCACCAACGTCTTATTTTGATTCAGCGGTATTGCGGGATGAAGCGGCCCGGACAAACCTTACATGTCCACACACATGAGACCGGTTCCACCGACTGACATGCAACTAGTTTTGCATAAAGTGGCTGGCGGGTGTCTATTTCTCCTACTTTAGTTGAATCAAATTTGACTACGGCCGGTCCTTCAACAAGGTTAAAACAACAAACTTGATGAATCACCGTTGTGGTTTTATGCGTACATAAGAACGGTTCTTGCAAGAAGCCTGTAGCAGCCACGTAAAACTTGCAACAACAAAGTAGATGACGTCTAACTTGTTTTTGCAGGGTGATACGTCCATTTTGCATCATGTTTTCTCATGGTTATTTACGATGTTTTATGCATAATAATGCTTTTTGAAGTAATTCTTGAAGGAAATATGCCCTAGAGGCAATAATAAAGTTGTGATTTATATTTCCTTATATCATGATAAATCTTTATTATTCATGCTAGAATTGTATTAACTGGAAACTTAGTACATGTGTGAATACATAGACAAACAGAGTGTCCCTGATATGCCTCTACTTGACTAACTCGTTAATCAAAGATGGTTAAGTTTCCTGACCATAGACATGTGTTGTCATTTGATGAACGGGATCACATCATTAGAGAATGATGTGATGGGCAAGACCCATCCGTTAGCTTAGCATAATGATTGTTTAGTTTTATTGCTATTGCTTTCTTCATGACTTATACATGTTCCTCTGACTATGAGATTATGCAACTCCCAAATACCGAAGGAACACCTTGTGTGCTATCAAACGTCCCAACGTAACTGGGTGATTATAAAGATGCTCTACTAGTGTCTTCGATGGTGTTTGTTGAGTTGGCATAGATCGAGATTAGGATTTGTCACTCCGTGTATCGAAGAGGTATCTCTGGGCCCTCTCGGTAATGCACATCACTATGAGCCTTGCAAGCAATGTGACTAATGATTTATTTACGGGATGATGCATTACGGAATGAGTAAAGAGACTTGCCGGTAATGAGATTGAACTAGGTATGAGGATATCGACGATCGAATCTCGTGCAAGTAACATACCGATGACAAAGGGAATTACATATGTTGTTATGCGGTTTGACCAATAAAGATCTTCTTAGAATATGTAGGAGCCAATATGAGCATCCAGGTTCCGCTATTGGTTATTGACTGGAGATATGTCTCGGTCATGTCTACATTGTTCTTGAACCTGTAGGGTTAGCATGTTTAACGTTTGATGATGATTTGTATTATGAGTTATGTGATTTGATAACCGAAGTTTGTTCAGAGTCCCGGATGAGATCACGGACATGATGAGGAGTCTCGAAATGGTCGAGATGTAAAGATTCATATATTGGAAGGTTACATTCGGACACCGGAATGGTTTCGGGAAGTTTCAGATAAGTTTTGGAGTACCGGGGGTTACCGGAACCCCCCCGGGAAGTTAATGGGCCAACATGGGCCTTAGTGGAGAAGAGAGAGGGCCAGCCAGGAGGTGGCGCGCACCCCCCTTGCCAATCTGAATTGGACAAGGGGTGGGGGCGGTGCCCCCCTTTCCCTCTCCCACTCCTTCTCTCTTTCCCCCTTTGCTACTCTGAAAAAGGAAAAAAAAGAGCAGAGCGGAATCCTACTAGAACTAGGGAGTCCTAGTAGGACTCCCCACACTTGGCGTGCCACTAGGGGCCCGGTGTCCTCCTACCCCCTTTATATACGAATGCGGGAGGGGGACACCCCAAAGGCACAACAGACATCTCTTAGCCGTGTGCGGTGCCCCCTCCATAGTTTACCACCCCGGTCATATCGTCGTAGTGCTTAGGCGAAGCCCTGCGCCGGTAGCTTCATCATCACCATCGCCATGCCGTCGTGTTGATAGAACTCTCCCTCGTCCTCAACTGGATCAAGAGATCAAGGGACGTTGATACGTCTCCATCGTATATACTTTTCCAAACACTTTTGCCCTTGTTTTGGACTCTAATTTGTACGATTTGAATGGAACTAACCCGGACTGACGCTGTTTTCAGCAGAATTACCATGATGTTGTTTTATGTGCAGAAAACAAATATTCTCGGAATGACCAGAAACTCCACGGGAGGTCTTAGAAAAAAATAATAAAAAATCCTCGCCAAATATGAAGACCAGGGGGCCCATACCCTTCTCACGAGGGTGGGGGGCGCCCCCCTAGGGCGCACCCCCTACCTCGTGGGCCCCCTGGAGACCCTCCGACGCCAACTCCAACTCTATATATTTGCTTTTGGAGAGAGAAAAAATCAGAGAGAAGAAATCATCACGTTCTACGATACGAAGCCGCCGCCAAGCCCTAAAACCTCTCGAGAGGGCTGATCTGGAGTCCGTTCGGGGCTCTGGAGAGGGGGATTCGTCGCCGTCGTCATCATCAACCATCCTCCATCACCAATTTCATGATGCTCACCACCGTGCATGAGTAATTCCATCGTAGGCTTGCTGGACGGTGATGGGTTGGATGATATTTATCATGTAATCGAGTTACTTTTGTTAGGGTTTGATCCCTAGTATCCACTATGTTCTGAGATTGATGTTGCTATGACTTTGCTATGCTTAATGCTTGTCACTAGGGCCCGAGTGCCATGATTTCAGATCTGAACCTATTATGTTTTCATGAACATATGTGAGTTCTTGATCCTATCTTGCAAGTCTATAGTCACCTATTATGTGTTATGATCCGTTAACCCCGAAGTGACAATAATTGGGATACTTACCGGTGATGACCGTAGTTTGAGGAGTTCATGTATTCACTATGTGTTAATGCTTTGTTCCGGTTCTCTATTAAAAGGAGGCCTTAATATCCCTAAGTTTCCAATAGGACCCCGCTGCCACGGGAGAGTAGGACAAAAGATGTCATGCAAGTTCTTTTCCATAAGCACGTATGACTATATACGGAATACATGCCTACATTACATTGACGAACTGGAGCTAGTTCTGTGTCACCCTATGTTATGACTGTTACATGATGAACCGCATCCGACATAATTATCCATCACTGATCCGGTGCCTACGAGTTTTCCATATACTAGTTTACGCTTATTTACTTTCCCGTTGCTACTGTTACAATCACTACAAAATACCAAAAACATTACTTTTGCTATCTTTACTTTTGTTGCCGCTACCACCACTATCATATTAATTTGCTACTAAACACTTTGCTGCAGATACTAAGTTTCCAGGTGTGGTTGAATTGACAACTTAGCTGCTAGTACTTGAGAATATTCTTTGGCTCCCCTTGTGTCGAATCAATAAATTTGGGTTGAATACTCTACCCTCGAAAGCTGTTGCGATCCCCTGTGGGTTATCAAGACTAATTTCTGGCGCCGTTCCCGGGGAGCATAGCTCTATTCTTTGAGTCACTTGGGATTTATATCTGCTGGACACTATGAAGAACTTGGGAGATCCAAAAATCAAGATCTATCCCTCAACTACGAGGGGAGGTAAGGAACTGCCATCTAGCTCTGCACTTGATTCACCTTCTGTTATGAGTAAGTTTGCGACACCTACACCTGCTTATGCTATTCGTTCTGATATGTCACATGTTATTGATGATGCCACTTCTGCTATGCATGATACTTATGATGAAACTGCTTTTATGTCTAATACTACTGTGCCTCTTGGTGAATTTCTTGATGAACAAATTGCTAGGGATAGAGAAAAAGAAATTATTGAATCTGAATACGATGATGATAGTGATGATGAAAACATGCCTGTTATTCCTAAAGGTTATCTTTTTGATAAGGAATCTTCTGCCGCTATTTTTGCTTGCAAGGATAGATATGAGCTTAAGAGGTTATTAATTAAATGGAACAAAGAATCACTTAGAGATAAAATGAGACCCGACCCTGCTTTTGCTACTTCACCTATATGTGTTCCTGATAAAGATTATGAATTCTCTGTTGATCCTGATATAATTTCTTTGGTTGAATCTGATCCGTTTTATGGCTATGAATCTGAAACTGTTGTGGCACATCTTACTAAGTTAAATGATATAGCTGCCGTGTTCACTAATAATGAGAGATCACGTTACCTCTATTTACTCAAAATATTTCCGTTCTCATTAAAGGGTGATGCTAAGATATGGTTTAATTCTCTTGATCCTGGTTGTGTGCGTAGTCCCCAGGATATGATTTATTACTTCTCTGCTAAATATTTCCCTACTCATAAGAAACAAGCTTCTTTGAGGGAAATATACAACTTTGTGCAAATTAAAGAAGAGAGTCTCCCACAAGCTTGGGGGAGGCTTCTCAAGTTACTTAATGCTTTTCCTGATCATCCTCTTAAGAAACCCGAAATACTTGATATCTTTTATAATGGACTAACTGATGCTTCCAGAGATTACCTGGATAGTTGTGCTGGTTCTCTTTTCAGGGAAATAACACCGGATGAAGCTGAAATTCTATTGAATAATATGTTGACAAATGAAAATAATTGGGCACCTCCTGAGCCAGCTCCTGCTCCAATTACTGAGCCTGTTCCTAAACCAACTCCGAAGAAGAGAGGTGCTCTATTTCTCTGTCCCGAAGATATGCAAGAGGCAAAGAAATCTATGAAAGAAAAAGGTATTAAAGCTGAAGACATTAAGAATTTACCTCCTATTGAAGAAATACATGGTCTTAATTCACCGCCTGTTGAAGAAACTTATGATCTCAATTATTTATTTGTTGAAGAACCTCCTGATCCCGATATCCCGACACAGGTAGTAAAGGTAAATTCTCTCTATAGATATGATAAAGCTGAAGTCCCTCCTACTAAAATTGCTAGTCAGTGCTTGGATGAGTTTGATAACTTTATGTTTAAACAAGACGACTTCAATGCTTATTTTGGTAGACAATTAAAAGAAAATGCTTATATGATTAGATGCTTGGGTGATTATATGGCTGATATTAAAGGAGAACTTAAACTTATTAGCAAACATGCTTCTATGGTTACCACTCAAGTAGAACAAGTACTTAAAGCTCAAAAAGAAGTGCTTGATGAAATGAATAGTAAGAAAAATGATTATGCTGTTAGAGTGGCTACTAGAACTGGTAGAATGACTCAGGAACCTTTGTATCCTGAAGGCCACCCTAAGAGAATCGAGCAAGATTCTCAAAGAAATAATATTGATGTTCCTAGTTCTTCTAAAAAGAAGAAGAAGAAAAATGATAGAACTGTGCAAACTTTTAGTGAACCTATTGCTGAACCACCTGATAATCCAAATGATATTTCTATGTCTGATGCTGAAACACAATCTGGTAATGAACATGAACCTAGTAAAAATATTAATGATGATGTTCATGATGATGCTCAACCTAGCAATGACAATGATGTAGAAATTGAACCTGCTGTTGATCTTGATAACCCACAATCAAAGAATCAACGTTATGATAAAAGAGACTTTGTTGCTAGGAAACATGGTAAAGAAAGGGAGCCTTGGGTTCATAAACCCATGCCTTTTCCTCCAAAACCATCCAAGAAAAAGGATGATGAGGATTTTGAGCGCGTTGCTGAAATGATTTGGCTTATCTTTTTGCGTATGCGATTAACTGATGTGGTCAAAACAAATCCTTATGCTAAATATATGAAGGATATCATTACTAATAAAAGAAAGATACCGGAAGCTGAGATTTCCACCGTGCTTGCTAATTATACTTTTAAGGGTGGAATACCAAAGAAACTTGGAGACCCCGGAGTACCTACTATACGTTGCTCCATTAAAAGAAATTATATTAAAACTGCTTTATGTGATCTTGGAGCCGGTGTTAGTGTTATGCCTCTCTCTTTATATCGTAGACTTGACTTGAATAAGTTGACACCTACTGAAATATCTTTGCAAATGGCTGATAAATCAACTGCTATACCTGTCAGTATTTGTGAGGATGTGCCTGTTGTAGTTGCAAACGTTACTATTTTAACGGACTTTGTTATACTTGATATTCCTGAGGATGATAGTATGTCTATTATTCTTGGAAGACCTTTTCTTAATACTGCAGGGGCTGTTATTGATTGCAACAAAGGCAATGTCACTTCTCATGTTAATGGTAATGAGCATACGGTACACTTTCCGAGGAAACAACCTCAAGCTCATAGTATCAACTCCATTGGAAAAATTCCATCGATTATATTTGGAGGTTTTGAATTTCCTCTTCCTACTGTCAAGAAGAAATATGATATACTTATTATAGGGGATGTGCATATCCCCGTTGAGGTAACTTAGTGTTATTCGAAATTTCTCCGGTTTCATGATTATCGGAATGAGTTTGTTAACAAGACTTGATCAACCTTGTTAGTGGATTCTTTTTGATGAGCATGAGATGGATGAAACTAGAAGCACAAACTTCTGTACCCTCTTTATATTTTCTGTTGTTTATATTAAATAAAGTAAAAATAGTATTTTTCTGTATGTTATCTGATTATCTGTGCAATATAAAAATATCCCGAAATAAAAGTCCTCAGAATGCCATGCCAATTTAATATGATTTTTCGGGAATATTTGAGGATTTACTGTGCAAAAATTACCGTGGGAGGAGTTGCCACCTGGCCACGAGGGTGGTGCCCCCCCCTATAGGGCGCGCCCCCTGCCTCGTGGGCCCATGGTGGCCCTCCTCTACTTATCCCAGCACCCATCTTCTTCCTCTGTCTCACACAAACCCGAAAAACCAACTCAAGCACGAGTTTCAGCCACTTTTGCTACGATTTTCGATCTCCTTACTCAAAGCACCTCTCGCAAAACTGTTTGGGGAGATTGTTCCTTGGTATGTGACTCCTCCATTGGTCCAATTAGTTTTTGTTCTAGTGCTTTATTCTTTGCAAATTTGTGCTGCATAGGTGACCATGTTCTTGAGCTTGCATGCCAAATTTATATGGTTCCAAGTAGTTCTAATGCTTGATATAGGCTCTAGGCACTTGTAGGAGTAGTTGCTATCAGTTTTGTTGAGTTTGGTTACTTTTATTTTGAAGTTACTAATTTTTTTAGATTATTTCAGAAAAATAATGAGGAGATTTTTGAGGGGCTCATCAAGCCAAAGCTCAAAGGAAAAGGCACCGAAGCCTAAGTATAATTTGCCGCGCACCGCGGAGATTCGGGCGTGTGAATGGCCTTCTGAAGATTTCTTGAGAGCAGCCGGTATCTATGAAGATTTTCATGAATTGGCTCACAATGCAGGCCTCACCGCTTTCCTCCACGACCAATGCGATCAGTATCTCTTGCTCACAAATACTTTTGTGCAAAACTTTCATTTTCATTCTAGGAACTCACCACCTACGGTGGAGTTTCATTTATATGATGAGCATAAGGAGATGTCATTTTATGATTTCTGTCGGATTTGTTTAGTCCCTTTTGAGGGCAAGACAGAAGAACCACATCATGATGATGTGGCTGGGTTTATTGATAATATCACTATAGGAGAAACCAGGAAGGTTTCCGACGCACGAATCACTAGCATACATTTTCCTGTTTTGCGTTACTTTGCATTACTTGCTAGTCGTTGTTTAATTGGACGCGGAAATTCTGGAAACCTTAGTATCCCTGATTTAATTATTCTGCTCCAAGGTTTATATAGTGATAACACTTTTAGTTTGGGCGGTATTATTGCTAGACGGTTAAATATGAACCGTACTAAGGGCCCCATCTTTGGAGGCATTTATGCTACACGCCTAGCCGCACATTTTAACATACCTATTAGGCATGCTGAGAAGGAAGAAAAGGTGCTGCCCCGTGTTTATCTAGATCATAAAAGTATGGTGGCACATGATTTTATTGTTAAAAATAGGGCAGGGGAGCTTAAATATCAATTGTTCTTTAATAAACATCATCCTGAGACTATTACCTTGCCTGCTCCTTCTTTGTTTGATTTGACTGTAGGCACGTACCTTGTTCCGTTAATGGCTATTCACGCCTACCGGAACCTTGCACCAGTCGAGGAGCCAGAATAGGAACCACAAGATGAGCCTCCACGACAATCTGTTTATTCTTGGGATCCAGAGATGACTGTCAGCCAGTGGCAGTCAGAGTCTTCTTCTTCATCACAGTATGATCCCAACTATTCCTCCTCATCACAGTACGACCCCAACAACTATTATTATGGATATCCGCCAGGCCAGCCGTGGCCATAGACCAACTTAGGCCAAAAGCCTAAGCTTGGGGGAGTACGTATTTTTCACCGACATTACATTTATGTTCACACACACACACACACTCATTGCTAGATGTCGGTGCTCATACTTTTTCATTGTAATATCCATGCTAGTTTATTTTCTTTTTCCTGCTTTCTTCTTGTGTGTTAAATAAACTTTAAGAAAAACCAAAAAAATTAGTAGTAGTTTATTTTCTGCTGTAGTAGTAATAACTAAAAAACCCCCCCAAAAAAATTCCCGTTCTTCTTTTGCTTGTTGGGAGCTTTCCCATGTAAATAGTTTTATTTCTTTTATTTGGGGATCAGTAGGAGAAGACCATAATTAAATTGTTGAAGTGGCTCTTATATGCATTATTGTTGAATTAACCAAAGAGCCCATACTGCCTTGTCTTCTCCTGTTTATTGAATGCTCGCAGATTCCAGCTTAGTCCAATGCATGTGCACTCTTATTATTATTCACACCGTTCGGTCGTGCAAGTGAAAGGCAATTATGATGATATATGATGGGCTGACTGAGATGAGAAAAGCTGGTATGAACTCGACCTCTTTTGTTTTTGTAAATATGATGAGTCCCGCGTTCCTGATTCAGCTTATTATGAATAAACATGTTTGCAATGACAATTAGAGATCATAGTTGCTTGTGCCATCCTTGATTAGCTATGAGTTATAATGGTTTACCTTGTGTGCCAACATGCTATTGAGATGGTTATGATGTGGTATGATGATGGGTGGTATCCTCCTTTGAATGATTTAAGTGACTTGACTTGGCACATGTTCACGCATGTAGTTGAAACAAATCAACATAGCATTCACGATATTTATGTTCATGGTAGATTATATCCTACTCATGCTTGCATCCATTGTTTATTAATTTTAATGCATGTACATGGCTGTTGTCGCTCTCTAGTTGGTCGCTTCCCAGTCTTTTGCTAGCCTTCACTTGTACTAAGTGGGAATACTGCTTGTGCATCCAATCCCTTAAACCCCAAAGTTATTCTAGATGAGCTCAGTATACCTTCCTATATGCGGTATCTACCTACCGTTCCAAGTAAATTTGTATGTGCCAAACTCTAAACCTTCAAATAAACCTTCTGTTTTGTATGGTCGAATAGCTCATGTATCAACAAAGGCTGTCCTTATCTTCCGTGTTAGGCGGGTTATTCTCAATAGGAGTGGACTCCGCTCCTCACTCACGAGAAAATGGCTGGTCACCGGGATGCCCAGTCCCATGCTTTATGCAAACTAAATCAAAATTAATTGCAAACAAAACTCCCCCTAGGACCTGATGTATGTTTCGAGCAAGCCATGGATTGATGCTTGTTGGTGGAGGGGGAGTATAAACTTTACCATTCTGTTTGGGAACCGCCTATAATGTGTTTAGCATGGAAGATATCGCCATCTCTTAGTTGTTACGTTGACAATGAAAGTATACCGCTCAAAATACAATTTATCTCTATTTCAAAACTGAGCTCTGGCACCTCTACAAATCCCTGCTTCCCTCTGCGGAGGGCCTATCCATTTACTTTTATGTTGAGTCATCACCCTCTTATTAAAAATCACTAGCTGGAGAGCACAACTATCATTTGCATTCATCACTATTAATCTATGTTGGGTGTGACTATGATTGGATCTCTTTTACCATGAATTACAATGTCTAGTCAGTCCTTGATCTTTAAAGGTGCTCTGCATTTATGTTTTGCGGTCTCAGAAAGGGCCAGCGAGATACCATCTTGTTATATCATATTATGATTGTTTTGAGAAAGTGTTGTCATCCGAGATTTATTATTATGACTTGCTAGTTGATTATGCTATTGATATGAGTAATTATGAGACCTGAGAATTATTGCAAATGTGGTTAGTTATGATCTATGCTGAAAACTTGAATGTTGACTTGACATAGTTACAACAACAAGAGCAAACAGAGTTTGTAAAAGTTTTTCTTTCTTTCTTTCAGTTTGTCAACTGAATTGCTTGAGGACAAGCAATGGTTTAAGCTTGGGGGAGTTGATACGTCTCCGTCGTATCTACTTTTCCAAACACTTTTGCCCTTGTTTTGGACTCTAATTTGTATGATTTGAATGGAACTAACCCGGACTGACGTTATTTTCAGCAGAATTACCATGATGTTGTTTTATGTGCAGAAAACAAATATTCTCGGAATGACCTGAAACTCCACGGGAGGTCTTAGAAAAAATAATAAAAAATCCTCGCCAAATATGAAGACCAGGGGCCCACACACTTCTCAAAAGGGTGGGCCCCCTCAGGGCGCGCCCCCTACCTCGTGGGCCCCCTGGAGACCCTCCGACGCCAACTCCAACTCTATATATTTGCTTTCGGAGAGAAAAAAATCGGAGAGAAGAAATCATCGTGTTTTACGATACGGAGCCGCCGCCAAGCCCTAAAACCTCTCGGGAGGGCTGATCTGGAGTCCGTTCGCGGCTCCGGAGAAGGGGATTCATCGCCGTCGTTATCATCAACCATCCTCCATCACCAATTTCATGATGCTCACCGCCGTGCGTGAGTAATTCCATCGTAGGCTTGCTGGACGGTGATGGGTTGGATGACATTTATCATTTAATCGAGTTAGTTTTGTTAGGGTTTGATCCCTAGTATCCACTATGTTCTGAGATTGATGTTGCTATGACTTTGCTATGCTTAATGCTTGTCATTAGGGCCCGAGTGCCATGATTTCAGATCTGAACCTATTATGTTTTCATGAATATATATGAGTTCTTGATCCTATCTTGCAAGTCTATAGTCACCTATTATGTGTTATGATCCGTTAACCCCGAAGTGACAATAATCGGGATACTTACCGGTGATGACCATAGTTTGAGGAGTTCATGTATTCACTATGTGTTAATGCTTTGTTCCGGTTCTCTATTAAAAGGAGGCCTTAATATCCTAAGTTTCCAATAGGACCCCGCTGCACGAGAGGGTAGGACAAAATATGTCATGCAAGTTCTTTTCCATAAGCATGTATGACTATATACGGAATACATGCCTACATTACATTGACGAATTGGAGCTAGTTCTGTGTGACCCTATGTTATGACTGTTACATGATGAACCGCATCCGGCATAATTATCCATCACTGATCCGGTGCCTACGAGTTTTCCATATACTGGTTTATGCTTATTTACTTTCCCGTTGCTACTGTTACAATCACTACAAAATACCAAAAACATTACTTTTGCTGTCTTTACTTTTGTTGCCGCTACCACCACTATCATATTACTTTGCTACTAAACACTTTGCTGCAGATACTAACTTTCCAGGTGTGGTTGAATTGAAAACTCAGCTGCTAATACTTGAGAATATTCTTTGGCTCCCCTTGTGTCGAATCAATCAATTTGGGTTGAATACTCTATCCTCAAAAGCTGTTGCGATCCCCTATACTTGTGGGTTATCAGACGTCATCGTGCTGAACGTGTGTAGAACACGGAGGTGCCGTACGTTCGGTACTTGGATCGGTTGAATCATGAAGACATTCGATTACATCAACCGCGTTAATAAACGCTCCCGCTTTCGGTCTATGAGGGTACGTAGACACACTCTCCACTCTCGTTGCTATACATCTCCTAGATAGATCTTGTGTGATCATAGGAATTTTTTGAAATACTGCGTTCCCCAACAGTGGCATCCGAGCTAGGTCTATGCGTAGATGTTATATGCACGAGTAGAACACAAAGAGTTTCGGGAGATAATAGTCATACTGCTTACCACCAACGTCTTACTTTGATTTGACGGTATTGTTGGATGAAGCGGCCCGAACCGACATTACATGACCGCGTTAATGAGACTGGTTCTACCGACGTGCTTCGCACACAGGTGGCTAGCGGGTTTCTGTTTCTCCAACTTTAGTTGAATCGAGTTTGACTACGGTCGATCCTTGTTGAAGGTTAAAACAACACACCTTACGAAAAATCGTTGTGGTTTTGATGCGTAGGTAAGAACGGTTCTTGCTAGAAGCCTGTAGCAGCCACGTAAAACTTGCAACAACAAAGTAGAGGACGTCTAACTTGTTTTTGCAGGGCATGTTGTGATGTGATATGGTCAAGACGCGATGAGATATAAATTGTTGTATGAGATGATCATGTTTTGTAAAAAAGTTATCGGCAACTGGCAGGAGCCTTATGGTTATCGCTTTATTGTATGAAATGCAATCGCCATGTAATTGGTTCACTTTATCACTAAGCAGTAGCGATAGTTGTGGAAGCAATAGTTGGTGAGATGACACCGATGCTACGATGGAGATCAAGGTGTCAAGCTGGTGACAATGAGGATCATGACGGTGCTTTGGAGATGGAGATCAAAGGCACAAGTTGATGATGGCCATATCATGTCACATATTTTGATTGCATGTGATGTTTATCCTTTATGCATCTTAATTTGCTTAGTACGGCGGTAGCATTACAGTTCGTCGTGCCAAGACACCACGTGATGATCGGGTGTGATAAGCTCTATGTTCACATACAATGGGTGCAAGCCAGTTTTGCATGTGCAGAATACTCGGGTCAAACTTGATGAGCCTAGCATATGTAGATATGGCCTCGGAACACTGAGACCGAAAGGTCGAACGTGAATCATATAGTAGATATGATCAACATAGTGATGTTCACCATTGAAAACTACTCCATCTCACGTGATGATCGGACATGGTTTAGTTGATATGGATCACGTGATCATTTAGATGACCGAGGGTTGTCTATATAAGTGGGAGTTCTTAAGTAATATGATTAGTTGAACTTTAATTTATCATGAACTTAGTACCTGATAGTATTTGTATGTCTATGTTGTTGTAGATCAATGGCCCGTGCCACCGTTCCCTTGAATTTTATGGGTTCCTAGAGAAAGCTAAGTTGAAAGATAATGGTAGCAACTACACGGACTGGGTCCGTAACTTGAGGATTATCCTCATAGTTGCACATAAGAATTACGTCCTGGAAGCATCGCTAGGTGCAAGACCCGCTGCAGGAGCAACTCCAGATGTTATGAACATCTGGCAGAGCAAAGCTGATGACTACTCGATAGTTCAGTGTGCCATGCTTTATGGCTTAGAATTGGGACTTCAAAGACATTTTGAACATCATGGAGCATATGAGATGTTCCAGGAGTTGAAGTTAATATTTCAAGCAAATGCCCGAATTGAGAGATATGAAGTCTCCAATAAGTTCTATAGCTGCAAGATGGAGGAGAATAGTTCTGTCAGTGAACATATACCCAGAATGTCTGGGTACCACAACCACTTGACTCAGATGGGAGTTAATCTTCCTGATTATAGTGTCATTGACAGAGTTCTCCAATCACTGCCACCAAGCTACAAAAGCTTTGTGATGAACTATAATATGCAATGGATGGATAAGACAATTCCTGAGCTCTTCGCGATGCTAAAGGTTGCAGAGGTAGAAATCAAGAAGGAGCATCAAGTGTTGATGGTGAACAAGACCACTAGTTTCAAGAAAAAGGGCAAAGGGAAGAAGGGGAACTTCAAGAAGAACAGCAAGCCAGTTGCTGCTCAAGGGAAGAAGCCCAAGTCTGGACCTAAGCCTGAGACCGAGTGCTTCTACTACAAAGGGACTGGTGACTGGAAGAGAAACTACCCCAAGTATTAGGTGAATAATAAGGATGGCAAAGTGAAAGGTATATTTGATATACATGTTATTGATATGTACCTTGCTAATGCTCGTAGTAGTGCCTAGTATTTGATATAGGTTCTGTTGCTCATATTTGCAACTTGAAACAGGGGCTACAGATTAAACAAAGATTGGCTAAGGACGAGGTGACGATGCGTGTGGGAAATGGTTCCAAAGTCGATGTGATCGCCGTCAGCACGCTACCACTACATCTACCGTCGGGATTAGTTTTAGACCTAAATAATTTTTATTTGGTGCCAGAGTTGAGCATGAACATTATATCCAGATCTTGTTTGATGCAAGATAGTTATTTATTTAAATCAGAGAATAATGGTGGTTCTATTTATATGTGTAATATCTTTTATGGTCATGCACCCTTGATGAGTGGTCTATTTTTGTTGAATCTCGATTGTAGTGATACACATATTCATAATATTGAAGCCAAAAGATGCAAGGTTAATAATGATAGTGCAACTTATTTGTGGCACTGCCATTTAGGTCATATTGGTGTAAAGCGCATGAAGAAACTCCATGCTGATGGGCTTTTGGAATCACTTGATTATGAATCACTTGATGCTTGCGTACCATGCCTCGTGGGGAAGATGACAAAGACTCCATTCTCCAGAACAATGGAGCGAGCAACTGACTTATTGGAAATAATACATACTGATGTATGGGGTCCGATGAGTGTTGAGGCTCGCGACAGGTATCATTATTTTCTGACCTTCACAGATGATTTGAGCATATATGAGTATATCTACTTGATGAAACATAAGTCTGAAACATTCGAAAAGTTCAAAGAATTTCAGTGAAGTAGAAAATCATCGTAACAAGAAAATAAAGTTTCTATGATCTGATCATGGAGGTGAATATTTGAGTTATGAGTTTGGTCTTCATTTGAAACAATGTGGAATAGTTTCGCAACTCACGCCACCTGGAACACCACAGCGTAGTGGTGTCTCCGAACGTCGTAACCATACTTTATTAGATATGGTGCTATCTATGATGTCTCTTACTGATTTACTGCTATCGTTTCGGGGTTATGCTTTAGAGACGGCTGCATACACGTTAAATAGGGCACCATCTAAATCCGCTAAGACGACATCGTATGAACTATGGTTTGACAAGAAACTTAAGCTGTCGTTTCTTAAAGTTTGGGGCTGCGATGCTGATGTGAAAAAGCTTCAACCTGATAAGCTCGAACCCAAATCGGAGAATTGTGTCTTCATAGGATACCCAAAGGAAACTGTTGGGTACACCTTCTATCACAGATTTGAATGCAAGATATTTGTTGCTAAGAATGGATCCTTTCTAGAGAAGGAGTTTCTCTCGAAAGAAGTGAGTGGGAGGAAAGTAGAACTTGATGAGGTAATTGTACCTTCTCCCGAATTGGAAAGTAGTTCATCACAGAAATTACTTCCAGTGATTCTTACACCAATTAGTGAGGAAGCTAATGATGATGATCATGAAACTTCATATCAAGTTACTACCAAACCCCGTAGGTCAACCAGAGTACGGTCCGCACCAGAGTGGTACGGTAATCCTGTTCTGGAGGTCATGTTACTTGACCATGACGAACCTACGAACTATGAGGAAGCGATGATGATCCCAGATTATGCGAAATGGCTTGAGGCCATGAAATTTGAGATAGGATCCATGTATGAGAACAAAGTGTGGACTTTGGGTAACTTGCCCGATGATCGGCAAGCCATAGAGAATAAATGGATCTTCAAGAAGAAGACTGACGCTGACGGTAATGTTACTGTCTACAAAGCTCGACTTGTTGTGAAAGGTTTTCGACAAGTTCAAGGAGTTGACTACGATGAGACCTTCTCACCCGTAGCAATGCTTAAGTCTATCCGAATCATGTTAGCAATTGCCACATTTTATGATTATGAAATTTGCCAAATGGATGTCAAAACTACATTCCTTAATGGATATCTTAAAGAAGAGTTGTATATGATGCAACCTGAAGGTTTTGTCGATCCTAAAGGAGCTAACAAAGTGTGCAAGCTCCAGTTATCCATTTATGGACTGGTGCAAGCCTCTCGGAGTTGGAATATACGCTTTGATAGTGTGATCAAATCATATGGTTTATACAGACTTTTGGAGAAGCCTATATTTACAAGAAAGTGAGTGGGAGCTCTGTAGCATTTCTAATATTATATGTCGATGACATATTATTGATTGGAAATAATACATAATTTCTGGATAGCATAAAAGGATACTTGAATAAGAATTTTTCAATGAAAGACCTCGATGAAGCTGCTTATATATTGGGCATCAAGATCTATAGAGATAGATTAAGACGCTTAAATGGACTTTCACAAAGCACATACCTTGACAAAGTTTTGAAGAAGTTCAAAATGGATCAGTCAAAGAAAGGGTTCTTGCCTGTGTTACAAGGTATGAAGTTGAGTCAGACTCAATGCCCGACCACTGCAGAAGATAGAGATAAAATGAAAGTCATTCCCTATGCCTCAGCCATTGGTTCTATCATGTATGCAATGCTGTGTACCAGACCTGATGTGTGCCTTGCTATACGTGTAGTAGGGAGGTACCAAAGTAATCTAGGAGTGGATCACTGGACATCGGTGAAGAACATCTTGAAATACCTGAAAAGGACTAAGGATATGTTTCTCGTTTATGGAGGTGACAATGAGCTCTTCGTATGCAAGCTTTGACACTGATCTGGATGACTCTAAGTCACAAACTGGATATGTATTTATATTGAATGGTGGAGCTGTCAGTTGGTGCAGTTCCAAGCAGAGCATCGTGGCGGGATCTACGTGTGAAGCGGAGTACATAGCTCCTTCGGAAGCAGCAAATGAAGGAGTCTGGATGAAGGACTTCATATCCGATCTAGGTGTAATACCTAGTGCATCGAGTGGAATGAAAATCTTTTGTGACAATACTGGAGCAATTGCCCTGGCGAAGGAATCAGATTTCAGAAGAGAACCAAACACATCAACAGACGCTTCAATTCCATCCGCGGTCAAGTCAAGGAGGGAGACATAGAGATTTGCAAGATACATACAGATCTGAATGTTGTAGACCCGTTGACTAAGCCTCTCTCACGAGCAAAACATGATCAGCACCAAGACTCCATGGGTATTAGAATCATTACTATGTAATCTAGATTATTGACTCTAGTGCAAGTGGGAGACTAAAGGAAATATGCCCTAGATGCAACAATAAAGTTATTATTTATATTTCCTTATATCATGATAAATGTTTCTTATTCATGCTAGAATTGTATTAACCCGAAACTTAGTACATGTGTGAATACATAGACAAACAGAGTGTCCCTAGTATGCCTGTACTTGACTAGATCGTTAATCAAAGATGGTTAAGTTTCCTGACCATAGACATGTGTTGTCATTTGATGAACGGGATCACATCATTAGAGAAGGATGTGATGGACAAGACCCACCCGTTAGCTTAGCATAATGATCTTTTAGTTTTATTCCTCTTGCTTTCTTCATGACTTATACATGTTCCTCTGACTATGAGATTATGTAACTCCCGAATACCGGAGGAACACCTTGTGTGCTATCAAACATCACAATGTAACCGGGTGATTATAAAGATGCTCTACAGGTGTCTCCGATGGTGTTTGTTGAGTTGGCATAGATCGAGATTAGGATTTGTCACTCCGTGTATCGGAGAGGTATCTCTGGGCCCTCTCGGTAATGCACATCACTATGAGCCTTGCATGCAATGTGACTAATGAGTTAGTTACGGGATGATGCATTACGGAACGAGTAAAGAGACTTGCCGGTAACAAGATTGAACTAGGTATGATGATATCGACAATTGAATCTCGGGCAAGTAACATACCGATGACAAAGGGAACGACGTATGTTGTTATGTGCTACGTCTTGAGCTTGCGTTGGTTTTCCTCGAAGAGGAAGGGATGATGCAGCAGAGTAGCGTAAGTATTTCCCTCAGTTTTTGAGAACCAAGGTATCAATCCAGTAGGAAACCACGCTCAAGTCCCTCGTACCTGCACAAAGCGATAGCTACTCGCAACCAACGCGGTTAGGGGTTGTCAAGCCCTTCACGGTCACTTACGAGAGTGAGATCTGATAGATAGAATATTTTTGGTATTTTTGATATAAAGATGCAAAGTAAAAGGTAAAGGCAAAGTAAATAGCAAAATAATATAAAAGTGATGGAGATTAATATGATGAGAATAGACCCGGGGGCCATAGGTTTCACTAGTGGCTTCTCTCAAGAGCATAAGTATTCTACGGTGGGTGAACAAATTACTGTTGACCAATTGATAGAATTGTGCATAATTATGAGAATATCTAGGCATGATCATGTATATAGGCATCACGCCCGTGACAAGTAGATCATGCTCCGACTTCATCACATAACGGTTCACCATACGTGCATGCTACGGGAATCACAAACTTCAACACAAGTATTCTTTAAATTCACAACTACTCAACTAGCATGAATTTAATATTATCACCTCCATATCTCAAAACAATTATCATGCTTCAATGCTTTCTTAGTATTCAAGACACTCAAAAGAAAGTTTCACAAATCTTGAATACCAAGCATATTATTATTAGGCAATTTACCATGCTATTAAGAGACTCTCAAATTAATTTAAGTGAAGCATGAGAGATCAATAGTTTCTTTAAAACGAATCCACCATCATGCTCTAAAAGATCTAAGTTAAGCACACAGAGCAAAATTATATAGCTCAAAGGATATAAGTGAAGCACATAGAGCAAAATTATCTAGCTCAAAAGATATAAGTGAAGCACATAGAGCAAAACTACTTAGCTCAAAAGATATAAGTGAAGCACATAGAGTATTCTATCAAATTTTAATTCATGTATGGCTCTCCCAAAAGGTGTGTATAGCAAGGATGATTGTGGTATACTAGCAAACAAAGACACAAATAATAAAAGACGCTCCAAGCAAAACACATATCATGTTGGTGAATAAAAATATAGCTCCAAGTAAATTACCGATGGAAGTGGACGAAAAGAGGGGATGCCTTCCGGGGCATCCCCAAGCTTTAACTTTCTGGTGTCCTTGGATTATCGTGGGGGTGACATGGGCATCCCCAAGCTTAGGCTCTTGCCACTCCTTGTTCCATGATCCATCAAAAGAATTCACCCAAAACATGAAAACTTCACAACACAAAACTCAAAATAGAAAACTCGTGAGCTCCGTTAGCGAAAGAAAACAAAAGACCACTTCAAGGTAATATAATGAACTCATTATTTATTTATATTGGTGTTAAACCTACTGCATTCCAACGTCTCTATGGATTATAAACTATTGTACTAGCCATAGATTCATCAAAATAAGCAAACAACACGCGAAAAACAGAATCTGTCAAAAACAGAACAGTCTGTAGTAATCTGTAGCTAGCGCAAGATATGGAACCCAAAATATTCTAAAATAAATTTCTGGACGTGAGGAATTTATCTATTAATCATCTTCAAAAATAATTAACTAAATAGCACTCTTCAAATAAAAATGACAGCAGTTCTCGTGAGTGCTAAAGTTTCTGTTTTTTAAAGCATGTTCAACAAGACTTTCCCCAAGTCTTCCCAACGGTTCTACTTGGCACAAACACTAATTATAAACAAAAAACACAAACTAAACAGAGTCTAAATAATTTATTTATTACTAAACAGGAGCAAATAACAAGGAATAAAAATAAAATTGGGTTGCCTCCCAACAAGCGCTATCGTTTAACGCCCCTAGGTAGGCATAACAAGCAAGAATAGATCTAGGTATTGCCATCTTTGGTTGGCAATCCATAAGTGGCTCTCATTATAGTTTCATATGGTAATTTTATTTTCTTTCTTGGAAAGTGTTCCATGCCCTTTTTAATGTAAATTGAAATCTAATATTCCCTTCCTTCATATCAATAATCACACCAACCGTTCTAAGGAAAGGTCTACCAAGAATAATAGGGCAAGAAGGATTGCAATCTATATCAAGAACAATGAAATCTACGGGCACATAATTCCTATTTGCAACAATAAGAACATCATTAATTCTTCCCATATGTTTCTTAATAGTGGAATCCGCAAGATGCAAGTTTAGAGAGCAATCATCAAAATTACGGAGGTCTAGTAAATCACACAAAGTCTTGGGAATAGTAGAGACACTAGCACCCAAATCACACAAAGCATAAAACTCATGATTTTTAATTTTAATTTTAATAGTTGGTTCCCACTCATTATAGAGTTTTCTAGGGATGGAAACTTTCAACTCAAGTTTTTCTTCATAATATTGCATCAAGGCATCAACAATATGTTCGGTAAAGGCTTTATTTCGACTATAAGCATGTGGAGAATTTAGCACGGATTGCAACAAGGAAATACAATCAATCAAAGAGCAATTTTCATAATTAAATTCCTTGAAATCCAATATAGTGGGTTTAGCAACATCTAGATATTTATTTCTTTCCATCCCACTTTCATCAATTTCATCATAAAGATCTAAATACTCCGAATTTTTAGAACGCCTTCTAGGTGAAGGAAGATCATATTCAGTTTCATCAAGATTCATATTGCAAAACAAAGATTTAATAGGGGACACATCAATAACTTTTAGATCTTCATCTTGATTTTCATAGGAATTCGGTTTAGCGGCCATCTTATTGACTAAGGTGGCTTGCATATCCGAAATTTCAGCAGTCATCTTTTCTAGATGAGCAATTTGGGATCTTATACCATCAAATTCTTTAGACATATCATCAAGCTCTTTATTCATATAACTCATAAAAGTTTTTTGTTCCTTATGCTCGTTTCTAAAAATATTATTATGCTCAAATTGCAAAACCATAAATTTCCTAACGTTGTTTTCGATCTCCTCTAACCTTTTAAGGTGAAGATCACCGAATCTTGGTTGAGCCATCGCGACAAACAAGCAAACAAACTAACACACGAGCAAACAAAAAGGCAAATAGAGAGGGAGGATAGAGAGAGAGAGGGCAAATAAAACGGCAAGGGTGAATTGGGGGGGGGAGAGGGAAACGAGAGGCAAATGGCAAATAATGTAATGCAAGAGATAGGGATTATGATGGGTACTTGGTATGTTGACTTTTTGCGTAGACTCCCCGGCAACGGCACTAGAAATCCTTCTTGCTACGTCTTGAGCTTGTGTTGGTTTTCACCAAAGAGGAAGGGATGATGCAGCAGAGTAGCGTAAGTATTTCCCTCAGTTTTTGAGAACCAAGGTATCAATCCAGTAGGAGCCCACGCTCAAGTCCCTCGTACCTGCACAAAGCGATAGCTACTCACAACCAATGTGATTAGGGGTTGTCAAGCCCTTCACGGTCACTTACGAGAGTGAGATCTGATAGATAGAATATTTTTGGTATTTTTGATATAAAGATGCAAAGTAAAAGGTAAAGGCAAAGTAAATAGCAAAACAATATAGAAGTGATGGAGGTTGATATGATGAGAATAGACCCGGGGGCCATAGGTTTCACTAGTGGCTTCTGTCAAGAGCATAAGTATTCTATGGTGGGTGAACAAATTACTGTTGAGCAATTGATAGAATTGTGCATAATTATGAGAATATATAGGCATGATCATGTATATAGGCATCACGTCCATGACAAGTAGATCGAAACGATTCTGCATCTACTACTATTACTCCACTCATCGACCGCTATCTAGCATGCATCTAGAGTATTAAGTTAAAAACAGAGTAACGCCTTAAGCAAGATGACATGATGCAGAGAGATAAATTCATGCAATATGAAATAAACCCCATCTTGTTATCCTCGATGGCAATGATACAATACGTGCCTTGCTGCCCCTTCTGTCACTGGGTGAGGACACCGCAAGACCGAACCCAAAGCTAAGCACTTCCCCCATGGCAAGAACTACCAATCTAGTTGGCCAAACCAAACGGATAATTCGAAGAGACTTGCAAAGATAACCAATCATACTTCAAAGAATTCAGAGAAGATTCAAATATTATCCATAGATAGACTTGATTATAAACCCACAATTCATCGATCTCAACAAACACACCGCAAAAAGAAGATTACATCGAATAGATCTCCATGAGAGAGGGGGAGAACTTTGTATTGAGATTCAAAGAGAGAGAAGAAGCCATCTAGCTACTAACTATGGACCCGAAGGTCTGAGGTAAACTACTCACACTTCATCGGAGAGGCTATGATGATGTAGAAGCCCTCCGTGATGACGGCTCTCTTCCGGCGGAGCTCCGGAACATGCCCCAAGATGGGATATCGTGGATACAAAAAGTTGCGGCGGTGGAATTAGGGTTTTTGCTCCTCTTCTGATCGTTTGGGGGTACGTGCGTATATATAGGAGGAAGAAGTACGCCGGAGGAGCAACGAGGGGCCCACGAGGCAGGGGGCGCGCCCTATGGGGGGCGCCCCCACACTCGTGACCGCCTCTTTTGTTCCTTGGAGCAGGGTCCAAGTCTCCTGGATCATGTTCGGTGAGAAAATCATGTTCCCGAAGATTTTATTCCATTTGGACTCCGTTTGATATTCCGTTTCTTTGAAACACTGAAATAGGAAAAAATAGCAATTCTGGGCTGGGCCTCCGGTTAATAGGTTAGTCCCAAAAATAATATAAAAGTGGAAAATAAAGCCCAATATAGTCCAAAACAGTAGATAATATAGCATGGAGCAATAAAAAATTATAGATACGTTGGAGACGTATCGTTATGCGGTTTGACTGATAAAGATCTTCGTAGAATATGTAGGAGCCAATATGAGCCTCCAGGTTCCGCTATTGGTTATTGACCGGAGATATTTCTCGGTCATGTCTACATAGTTCTCGAACCCATAGGGTCCGCATGCTTAACATTCGATGACGATTTTATGAGTTATGTGATTTGATAACTGAAGTTTGTTAGGAGTCCCGGATGAGATCACGAACATGACGAGGAGTCTCAAAATGGTCGAGAGGTAAACATTAATATATTGGAAGGTTACATTCGGACACTAGAATGGTTTCGGGAAGTTTCAGATAAGTTTCGGAGTACCAGGGTTACCGGAACCCCCCCGGGAAGTTAATGGACCAACATGGGCCTTAGTGGAGAAGAGAGAGGGCCGACCAGGAGGTGGTGCCCCCCCTTGCCAATCTGAATTGGACAAGGGTGGGGGCAGCGTCCCCCCTTTCCCTCTCCTACTCCTTCTCTCTTTCCCCCTTTGCTACTCCGAAAAAGGAAAAAAAGAGGAGGGGAATCCTACTAGGACTAGGGAGTCCTAGTAGGACTCCCCACACTTGGTGTGCCCCTAGGGGGACGGCCTCCTCCTCCCCCTTTATATATGGAGGCGGGGGGGGGGGGGGGCACCCCAAAGGCACAACAGACATTTCTTAGCCGTGTGCGGTGCCCCCTCCACACTTTACCAGCTCGGTTATATCGTCGTAGTGCTTAGGCAAAGGCCTACGCCGGTAGCTTCATCATCACCATCGCCACACCGTCGTGCTGACGGAACTCGCCCTCGTCCTCAAATGGATCAAGAGATCGAGGTACGTCATCATGCGGAACGTGTGCAGAACATGGAGGTGCCATACGTTCGGTACTTGGATCGGTTGAATCGTGAAGACGTTCGACTACATCAATCGCGTTACTAAACGCTTCCGCTTTCGGTCTACGAGGGTACGTAGACACACTCTCCCCTCTCGTGGCCTTCATCTCCTAGATAGATCTTGTGTGATCGTAGGATTGTTTTTTGAAATACTGCGTTCCCCAACAATTCTAATGCCTTTTCTCTCATAATATGCAAGGTACACACAAAGAGGGAGAATTCCGGCAGTTGGAAATCTTGACCTGGAAAAGCTACGTCAGGCTACCTATTCTGCACAACTCCAAACAATATGAAACTTCACGGAGAATTTTTATGGAATATATGAAGAATATTGGAGCAAATAAGTACCAGAGGGGCCCCACCAGGTGGGCACAACCCACCTGGGCGCGCCAGGGAGCCCAGGCGCGCCGTAGTGGGTTGTGCTCACCCAGGCCCACCTCCGGTGCCCATCTTCTGGTATATAAGTCATTTTTACCTAGAAAAAAAATAAGAGGAGGACTTTCGGGACGGAGCACTGCTGTCTCGAGGCGGAACTTGGGCAGGAGCACTTTTGCCCTCCGGCGGAGTGATTCTGCCGGGGGAAATTCCCTACCGGAGGGGGAAATCATCGTCATCGTCATCACTAACAACTCTCCCATATTGGGGAGGGCAATCTCCATCAACATCTTCAAGAGCACCATCTCATCTCAAACCCTTGTTCATCTCTTGTGTTCAATCTTGTTACCTGAACTATAGATTGGTGCTTGTGGGTGACTAGTAGTGTTGATTACATCTTGCAGTTGATTACTATATGGTTTATTTGGTGGAAGATTATATGTTCAGATCCATTATGCTATTTAATACCCCTTTGTTATTGAGCATGTTTGTCACTTGTGAGTAGTTACTTTTGTTCTTGAGGTCATGAGAGAAATCATGTTGCAAGTAATCATGTGAACTTGATATGTGTTCGATATTTTGATAGTATGTATGTTGTGATTCCCTTAGTGGTGTCATGTCAACGTCAACTACATGACACTTCACCATATTTGGGCCTGAGGGAATGCATTGTGGAGTAGTTATTAGATGATGGGTTGCGAGAGTGACAGAAGCTTAAACCCTAGTTTATGCGCTATTCCGTAAGGGACCGATTGGATCCAAAAGTTTAATGCTATGATTAGGATTTATCCTTAATACTTTTCTCGTAGTTGTGGATGCTTGAGAGGGGGTTAATCATAAGTAGGAGGTTTGTTCATGTAAGAACATCACCTAAGCACTGGTCTACCCACATATCAAATTATCAAAGTAGCGAACACGATTCGAATCAACATGACGAAAGTGACTAGATGACATTCCCGTGTACCCTCAAGAACGCTTTTCTTATTATAAGAGACCGTTTTGGCCTGTCCTTTGCCTCAAAAGGATTGGGCTACCTTGCTGCACTTTTGCTATTATTATCATTACTTTCTCGTTACAAAATATCTTGCTATCAAACTACTCTGTTACTTACAGTTTCAGCACTTGCAAACATTACCTTGCTGAAAACCACTTGTCATTTCCTTCTGCTCCTCGTTGGGTTCGACACTGTTACTTATCAAAAAGAGATACAATTGATCCCCTATACTTGTGGGTCATCACAGGGTATGTTGTGATGTGATATGGTCAAGACATGATATGATAAACGTTATTGCAGGAGCCTTATGGTTGTCTCTTTATTGTATGAAATGCAAACACCATGTAATTGCTTTACTTTATCACTATGCATTAGCGATAGTTGTAGAAGCAATAGTTGGTGAAACGACCATGATGCAATGATGGAGATCAAGGTGTCAAGCCGGTGATGATGGAGATCATGACGCTGCTTTGGAGATTGAGATCAAAAGCACAAGATGATGATGGCCATATCATATCAAATATTTTGATTGCACGTGATGTTTATCTTTTATGCATCTTATTTTTCTTAGTACGGCGGTAGCATTATAAGATGACCCCGTCACTAAATTTGAAGGTAAAAGTGTTCTCCCTGAGTATGCATCGTTGCTACAGTTCGTCGTTTTGAGACACCACGTGATGATCAGGTGTGATAGACTCTACGTTCACATACAACGGGTGCAAGACAATTTTGCACATGCGGAATACTTGGGTTAAACTTGACGAGCCTAGCATGTACAGACATGGCCTCGGAACACTGGAGACCGAAAAGTTGAACGTGAATCATATAGTAGATATGATCAACATAGAGATGTTCATCATTGATGACTACCCCATCTCACGGACATGGGTTAGTTGATTTGGATCACATATCACTTAGATGACTTGAGGGATGTTTATTTAAGTGGGATTTCTTTAGTAATATGATTAATTGAACTTAATTTATCATGAACTTAGTCTTATAGTTTTGCATATTTCTATTGTATATCAATGGCCCGAGCTCCCGTTCCCCTGAATTTTAATGCGTTTCTAGAGAAAGCTAAGTTGAAAGATGATCGTAGAAACTACACGAACTGGGTCCATAACTTGAGGATTACCCTCATTGTTGCACAGAAGAAGTATGTCCTTAATGCACCTCTAGGTGAAAGGCCTGCTGCAGGAGCTGAAGTTGATGTTATGGACGTCTGGCAAGCTTGATCTGATGACTACTCTATAGTTCAGTGTGCCATGCTTTACGGCTTAGAACCGGGACTTCAAAGACGTTTTTAACGTCATGGAGCATATGAGATGTTCCAAGAGTTGAAGTTACTATTTCAAGCAAATGCCCGGGTTGAGAGATATGAAGTCTCCAACAAGTTCTATAGCTGCAAGATGGAGTAGAGCAGTTCTGTCAGTGAACACATACTCGAAATGTTTGGGTACTATAATCACTTGACTCAGTTGGGAGTTGATCTTCCAGTTGATTGTGTCATTGACAAAGTTCTTCAATCACAACCACCAAGGTACAAAGGCTTCTTGATGAACTATAATTTGCAAGGGATGAACAAAACAATTCCCGAGCTCTTCGCAATGCTTAAGGCCGTGGAGGTAGAAATCAAGAATGAGCATCAAGTTGATGGTTAACAAAGCCACTAGTTTCAAGAAAAAGGGCAAGGGAAAGAAAGGGAACTTCAAGAAGAATGGCAAGCAAGTTGCCACTTCCGGGAAGAAGCCCAAAGTTGGACCAAGCCTGAAACTGAGTGCTTCTACTGCAAAGGGACTGGTCACTAGAAGCGGAACTGCCCCAAATACTTGGCGAAGAAGAAGGATGGCAAAGTGAACAAAGGTATATTCGATATACATGTTATTGATGTGTACCTTACTAATGCTCGTCCTAGCGCCTGGTGTCGGTGTACAAAAGTAGGGGCTCTCCTTTTGACCCCTTTACTTGTGCACGGGCAGTCAGAGCCACGCGCCGCGGCCACACTTAGCAGGGCAGAGGAGGGAAGCCGGAGAGAAGTCGAAGCACAAGACAACCAAGGCGATGCCAAGACTAGAAGCGCGGGAGGGCAAGAGGGCGAGGTGGATTCCCTCGGCAAGGTCCTTGCCGAGGCGCCCCCCCGCAGCCCCGGCAAGACCCTTGCCAGGGCAAATTTCCCAACACCAGCAGAGCGAGCCACCCTTGAGCCCACAAGCTCCGACCCAAACAACTGCGTTGGAACCAAGGCTCGGGAGGCACCTCTATGGTGGCATGCAAATCTTCGCCAAGATCATAAACACAAGATCAGATGAGGATTAGGAGATGGCGACCCTCGACAGGATGCTAGCCGTGGAAATCCACAAGACCCCCGGCAAGACCCTTGCTGGGGATGACGACAATGCCACGGCAAGACCCTTGCCGGGCCCCCGGCAAGATCCTTGCCGAGGGTATCAGCAGGGCCACTGCCAGGCCCGCACCAGCTAAGACTCCGCCGCCATTCACATGCAGTTGCCAGCCCAACCAGCTGGGCAGGCACCTGCGTGGCAACATGCACCTTCCAGGCCAAATCAGCAAGCACCTGCGTGGTGGCATGCAGATCTTCATGAAGGCCCTACCACCGCGCCACCTCAGCTGATTGCCTGCCTGCATGGCACTGCATGCATCGCCAGCCTGGGTGCGTGTCGAAGCGAGGTGGAGCGGCAACGGACGGGACGGGCCTCGTTCCCGTCCCCGATAAAGCTAATGGACACCTACGTAGCGCATTTAATGCACTTTGTCCCGTAATGTGGTGTGATAAGCTCGCGCACTGTAGGCCTTTCCACCTTCTGTGTGCCACTGTGGCTACCCCTTTTTCCTATAAAACGAGGCCCGCGGTGACCAGGAGGGGGATTCGGTTTTTTGGAATAGCACAGCCACCGTAGCTAGTTCAGAAAGCTCAAGAACACTCAAAACATCCACTAAAGCAGGACTAGGGTTTTACGCATCCTTGCGGCCCGTACCTGGGTAAACGACCTATGTGCTTGCTCCTAAACCTGCTCTTCTCACGACCCCGCGCCCGCCGACCGTAGAAGGGATCCCAGTGATCCCATAGGTGTCGTTCCCACCGACATCTTTGGTGCGCTTGGTAGGGGGTCGCGCAGTTGTGAGAATCTGGTTTAGCGACCGTCTTAGCGGTTTCTCATGGCCACGACTTCTGGAGAAGAAGACGGCCAAGAGAACGATGCCGCCTGCAAGCGTGAAGGATGCCGGTGCGGCGACAGGAAAGCTAAGTCATACGAAACCTTAAGCAATTTCCTTTTTATATATGAGGTTATTGTCCTCGAAGGTCCTACCCTATGTATGAAAGCCTGCACGCAAAGGGGCCCTTCCGCAATTGGCAACGCCCTTGTTCTATTTCGAGTCCGCTCAACAGCTCAAGTGGCCGCGTCGAGAGTGGCAGGGTAGCCTTCCGCAATTGGCAACGCTCTCGATTCTGACTTGAGTCAATCTTGATAGTTTGAGCGGCCGCGTTGAGAGTGGTAAGGTGGTTCGCTCGGCAGCAAGCACACCCGGCAGACCATTGGGGATCCATCCTCAAGGTGCCGCCCTGGGTTTACGCGCCGGCAAGCCTACCCGTTTAACGTAGGGTAAACATACAAAGGGAAGATTGAACAGGAAGATAACATGCATCGTACCAAAAGTGCTGCAGAGTTATATTACATCAATTGTTGCTGCGGTTCTAACTAAAGATAAAAACTGTCTTGGTCATGAACCTGCAGCGACAGTGGGAGACGAGGTGCCTAATCTCGGCGCTGGCCCTCCACCCTCTCGATTTCACCGATGCGGCTGATGATGGGCTTGATACGCTCCTCGAGCGCCGCGAGGTCCACACTAGCCGGCAAGCTTTCCAGCGCGGCGTCGAAGTCGAGGTTGGGGTTCCAGTATGCCATCTTGGTGAGAACCTTGGTCATGGCACCCTGGCAAAGCCTCCGGGCCTCATTGGCCACCGATGCCACCCGGTTGGCACGAAGCTGCTCCAAGGCACCGACAACCCTCTCAAAGAACAGGGTTAGGCTGCAGTTGGCGCTCAAGTTCGGCTCCGTGGCATACCTCACATCCGGTATCCCCATGGTAGCCAGCTACGTGGTGGCCTTGTCGGAAACGGCGGCGAGGTGATTGAGCCAATGGTTCTCGCCCTCCACGTGCTCCTTGTGGGCGAGGGTGTCGTCCTTCCGCAGCCGCTTCTCGGTCTCCATGTTCTTGGTCAAGGTCTCCTCCTGGGCCTTGCTCTCCGACAACATCCCCTCGAGACCCGCCAACTTCAGCTTGAGGTCTTTGATGGAGTTGTTGGCCTCAGAGAGCTCCCCAGCCCTGTTGAGGACCGCTCCCTGCGCCTCTGTCAGAGCGCCGTTAAGCGTGTCCTTCTCCTTGGACAACGTCAGGACCTGGTTTTTCAGCCCGTCCCGCTCCACCTCCAGTTCCTTCATCTTGTCGGCGTGAACCTGAACCTAGGCATTGAGTGCCTCCCTGTGCCTCTGCTCCAGCTCCTGGGTCCGCTCCACGACGGGCTTCTCCACCTCCTCATCCTTGCCGCGGAGCGTTGCGGCAAGCTTCTCCTCACGTGCGGCAAGGTCCTCCTCCTAGGAGTTCAGCGTGGCCTGGTGCCGGGCTCGAGCGGCCTCGGCTGCGGCGGCCAAGTTCTCCATCGTCTCCTAGGCCTTCTCAATGTCGGACCGCTTCATGGTGAGATCCACCTCGCGCTTGGCCAGCTCGCCTTGGGCGGCCTTCAACTCCTCACAAGCTTGGCGGAACCAAGTCTGCGTCTCGGCAATGCGTACCTTGAGGCCCGCCTCCGCCTTGTCTACCGTTGCCGCCCTGGACTTGGACTTGTCTAGGCGGACGCGGTGGAGCGCCTGGAGCTTCCGGAAGTTGGCACCCATGGCCTGGAGAAGCCGCTCCTCCAGAGAACCATCACCACCGGCGCTCGGCTCGTCAACAACCTCGAGCCCGGCGGTGGCAAGCACCTCTTCGTCGAACACCTCTCCCTCGATGGGCGCCCTGGAGCTCGACGACCCTGGGAGGTGGACGAAGAGGTCGTCGCTCACTCTCAGGTACCTGCCGGAGCCAGAGGCAATGGAGGAGCAAGGCTGGTCATCAGCCCCCTCCTTCTCGGCAATGGGCTCGCCAGCCTCCCCGGCAGGTCCCTTGCCATCCTCCTCGGGAGTAGCCTTGCCGGGCTCCCCGACAGGCCCCTTGGTGGCATCCTCGGCAGCGCCCTTGGCGGCCTCCTCGGCAGCGATCTTGTCGGCCTCTGCCGCGGCGTTCTTGGCGACATCCTCGATGACGGTGTCCAGGTCCTCCCGGTCCACCAAGAGAGGATTTGGATATCGGAAGGGGGGGTGAAGTGAAGCCAAGACCAAGATTCAAGAAAAAGAGAAGGGATGGAAGGCGCCTGGCTTTACCCGTGCCAGGCTGGGAAGTAGAGGCCCCCTCTCCACCAGCAGCAGGTGCTGAGGTGCGGCCGTCGGTGGCTAAGCTTGCCTCCTCCTCCTCCGTGTGCATGGGCTCGGTGCTTGGCGCCCTTGCCGGGGATGCCCCTCGGGGCGGCGTGGTTGACGGAGGCGGCATGTTGGGGGTAGCCCTCAATGTCTCCTCCTGCTGCGGTCCTCCTCCTATGATCACGGCAAGGCAGCACCAAGGATCATGCCCTTTGCACACGTCGACGAGGAGTGAGTGGCGAACTTACGCTGGGGGCTGCGCCGGGGGCTACTATCCGGACTGCTCACCACCACCAGTGGCGCCTTAGAGGTGCCTGCCGGGGGCTGGCCGCCCGCCGAAGATCAGGCCCTCTTCACCCTTTGGGCCAGTGTCTCCGTATCCCTGCCAAGATGAAGCCAAGTCAAGAAAAGAGATACGGCCCGGAGGGACGGAGATGACAAGAGTTGAAGCACTTACTCGTCCTCCGTTTCTTCTTCCGCTGCCTTCCTCTTCCTCCTCGGGCTAAGAGACCCGAGGTCGAAGAAGACCTCCATGTCGTCACCTGCCGGAGGAGGGGAACCAGTTGGAGGGGAACGCTTAGACGAAGAAGAAGCAGATGCTTTCTTCTTCACCACCGCGACCTTCACCAACTTGTTCGCCGCCGCGGCCCTCGTTTGGCTTGCAGATGTCTCCTGAGCTTGCCGGGGTGGCATGGCCCTGCCGGGCCGAACCGGCTCGCTGGAGGTGGCCCGTCACAGGACTCGCCCTTTCCCCGCGGCTGGGGGCTCGACAGCTTCAGCCTCCTCCTCGGACAGCTCGTCTTTGTCGTCTCGAATAAGAGGAGGCCCGGTGCCGGCGCTGCTGGCCTCCCCAGCAGACTCCGCCCACTGGGCGAGCTCCTTCTCCTCGGCGGTCGCCGCAGCTTTGTCCTCCATGCCGCCGATGCTGCCGACCTCCCTGGTGAGCTCCGCCTCCGCTGCCCTGGCGGCGATGTAGTCCAGCTCCGCCTGGGTGGTGTCCTGGACGAGCCGCGGCTCCTCGCGGATGTGCTTCTACTCCAGGGTGTCAAAAAACTCCTGCACCCGCTCCTCTGGTGGCGCGACCTAGTTTTGGACGGGGCCGTGCGCATTGCAGTCCGGCATCAGGGCGATGATGTCGGTCTGGCGCGAGTTGTTGCTCAGCAGGACCACCCCCGCCGGCAACCCAAACAAGGCCCCCTTGACGACCTTGCCGGCCTTCGCAGCCTTGTCGGACCTCTTGGCCCTACTGTCGCGGTCCACATCGAGCTCGAAGAGCCACTGGCAGAAGTGAGCGTGCGCCAACACGGTGAAGTTGTGGTCAAGGCCGGGGCAGAGTCGCATGATGTCTGCCGCGTTCATGAAGAGCCATGACGGCCTCCCCTTGTTATGTAGCGGAGCAATTCGGCGGCGGATGAAATCCGCCCCGATCATCTCAAGGGTGGGCCTGGCCTCGATGAGGCGAAGAATCCTGATGGTGGCAACCATGAGCTTCGCATTGTCGGCATCGACACTGCTCCAATCGTTTCCGCGAACCGGCGGCGCCTAGCGAAGCCCGCAGAACTCTTGTGGATCCTCCTCTTGAATCCAGCACCACCAGCCTTGACACTCCTCCCACCTCTCCTTCTGAGCACCCTCCGGATATGTCCCCTTGGACCTCGGGATCCAGGTGACACAACCGAAGATGGCGCCTCCCTGCTGGATCCGAGTGAAGAAGTAGTGGTGGAAGAGCGCCGTGTTGGGGTGCACTCCGGCGAAGCCCTCACAGAGATGGGCGAAGAGAGCCATCCCCTTGGACCTTGAGTGCCGTGGCGGCTGTGAGTGGTGGAAGGGAAAGGGCAGCGAAAGTGCAGTGGCGGCGAGCAGGGGTTTGAGGAAGAAGGAAGGAACAACGGTTCTGAGATTGGAGAAGACACAGGGGGTAAATTAGCAGCGTGCCCGCGACCGTTTCCTTTTTATGGCAAAAGCGCGGGCCGCCTATTTACCAGATGTGATGCATGCGTGCAAGAACTGCCCAACGCACAACCCCCACGTCACGCACGACCCTCCATGTCGCGCGTTCAACGCGGGTCGTGGGGAAGCACAGCGGACGAGAAGATACTGCGGTAAAATCCGCCCCACCTGCCCGCCCATCGTTCTGGTCCTAGCCCAACAACGTGGCGCGCTTATGTATGGCCCAGGCCCGGGGGTTCCTATCGGTGTACAAAAGTAGGGGCTCTCCTTTTGACCCATTTACTTGTGCACGGGCAGTTAGAGCCACACGTCGCGGCCACACTTAGCAGGGTAGAGGAGGGAAGCTGGAGAGAAGCTGAAGCACAAGACAACCAACGCGACGCCAAGACCAGAAGCGCAAGAGGGAAAGAGGGCGAGGTGGACTCCCTCGGCAAGGTCCTTGCTGAGGCGCCCCCCCGCAGCCCCAGCAAGAGCCTTGCCGGGCAACTTGCCCAACACTAGCAGAGCGAGCCACCCTTGAGCCCACAGGCTCCGACCCAAACAACTGCATTGGAACCAAGGCTCGGGAGGCACCTCTGTGGTGGCATGCAAATCTTCACCAAGATCATAAACACAAGATCAGATGAGGATTAGAAGACGGCGACCTTCGGCAGGATCCTAGCCGAGGAAATCTACAAGACCCCCAGCAAGACCCTTGCCGGGGATGACAGCAACGCCATGGCAAGACCCTTGCCGGGGGTATCAGCAGGGCCATTGCTAGGCCCGCACCAGCCAAGACTCCGCCGCCGTTCGCATGCAGCTGCCAGCCCAACCAGCTGGGTGGGCACCTGCGTGGCAACATGCACCTTCCAGGCCAAATCAGCAAGCACCTACGTGGCGGCATGCAGATCTTCATGAAGGCCCTACCACCGCGCCACCTCAGCTGCTTGCCTGCCTGCATGGCGCTGCATGCATCGCCAGCCTGGGCGCGTGTCGAAGCGAGGCGGAGCGGCAATGAATGGGACGGGCCTCGTTCCCGTCCCCGATAAAGCTAATGGACACCTACGTAGCACATTTAATGCGATTTAACTCGTAATGCTGTGCGATAAGCTGGCGCACTGTAGGCCTTTCCACCTCCCGTGTGCCACTGTGGCAACCCCTTTTTCCTATAAAAGGAGGCCCGAGGTGACTAGGAGGGGGATTCGGCTTTTTGGAACAGCACGACCACCATAGCTAGTTCAGAAAGCTCAAGAACACTCAATACATCCACCAAAGCAGGACTAGGGTTTTACGCATCCTCGCGGCCCGAACCTGGGTAAACGACCCGTGTGCTTGCTCCTAAACCTGCTCTTCTCACGACCCCGCGCCCGCCGACCATAGAAGGGATCCAAGTGATCCCATAGGTGTCGTTCCCATCGACACCTGGGTATTTGATACTGGTTCGGTTGCTCATATTTGTAACTCGAAACAGGAGCTACGGATTAAATGAAGATTGGCTAAGGACGAGGTGACGATGCGTGTCGGGAATGGTTCCAAGGTCGATGTGATCGTCGTCGGCATGCTACCTCTACATCTACCTTCGGGATTAGTTTTAGACCTAAATAATTGTTATTTGGTGCCAGCGTTGAGCATGAACATTATATCTGGATCTTGTTTAGTGCGGGACAGTTATTCATTTAAATCAGAGAATAATGGTTGTTCTATTTATATGAGTAATATCTTTTATGGTCATGCACCCTTGAAGCATGGTCTATTCTTGTTGAATCGATAGTTGTGATACCCATATTCATAATATTGATGCCAAAAGATGCAAAGTGCGTAAGAGACGACACCATATGAATTATGGCTTGGCAAGAAACCTAAGATGTCGTTTCTTAAAGTTTGGGGTTGCGACACTTATGTCAAAAGGCTTCAGCATGATGATAAGCTCGAACCCAAATCGGAGAAGTGTGTATTCATAGGATACCGTAAGGAAACAATTGGGTACACCATCTACCACATATTCGAAGGCAAGATATTTGTTGCCAAGAATGGAACCTTTCTAGAGAAAGAGTTTCTCTCGAAAGAAGTGAGTGGGAGGAAAGTAGAACTTGATGAGGTAATTGTACCTTCTCTCAATTTGGAAAGTAGCACATCAGAGAAATCCGTTCCCGTGATGCCTACACCAACTAGAGAGGAAGCTAACGATGATGATCATGAAACTTCAGATCAAGTTACTACCGGACCTCGTAGGTCAAACAGAGCATGTTCCGCACCAGACTAGTACGGTAATCCTGTCCTGGAAGTCATGTTACTAGACCATGGCGAACCTACGAACTATAAAGAAGCTATGATGAGCCCAGATTTTGATAAATGGCTTGAAGCCATGAAATTTGAGATAGGATCCATTTATGAGAACAAAGTGTGCACTAATGACCCACAAGTATAGGGGATCTATCGTAGTCCTTTCGATAAGTAAGAGTGTCAAACCCAACAAGGAGCAGAAGGAAATGATAAGCGATTTTCAGCAAGGTATTTCTCTGCAAGCACTGAAATTATAGGTAATAGATAGTTTTGTGATAAGATAATTTGTAACGAGCAACAAGTAACAAAAGTAAATAAAGTGCAGCAAGGTGGCCCAATCCTTTTTGTAGCAAAGGACAAGCCTGGACAAACTCTTATATAGAGAAAAGCGCTCTCGAGGACACATAGGAATTATCATCAAGCTAGTTTTCATCACGTTCATATGATTCGTGTTTGGTACTTTGATAATTTGGTATGTGGGTGGGCCGGTGCTTGGGTACTGTCCTTACTTGGACAAGCATCCCACTTATGATTAACCTCTATTGCAAGCATCCGCAACTACAACAAAAGTATTAAGGTAAGCCTAACCATAGCATGAAACATATGGATCCAAATCAGCTCCTTACGAAGCAACACATAAACTAGGGTTTAAGCTTCTGTCACTCTAGCAACCCATCATCTACTTATTACTCCCCAATTCCTTCCTCTAGGCCAAAATAATGGTGAAGTGTCATGTAGTCGACGTTCACATAACACCACTAGAGGAGAGACAACATACATCTCATCAAAATATCGACCAAATACCAAATTCACATGACTACTAATAGCAAGACTTCTCCCATGTCCTCAGGAACAAACGTAACTACTCACAAAGCATATTCATGTTCATAATTAGAGGGGTATTAATATGCATATAGGATCTGAACATATGATCTTCCACCAAATAAACCAACTAGCATCAACTACAAGGAGTAATCAACACTACTAGCAACCTACATGTACCAATCCCAGACTTAGAGACAAGAATTGGATATAAGAGATGAACTAGGGTTTGAGAGGAGATGGTGCTAGTGAAGATGTTGATGGAGATTGGCCCCCTCCCGATGAAAGGAGCGTTGGTGATGACGATGGTGATGATTTCCCCCTCCCGGAGGGAAGTGTCCCCGGCAAAACAGCTCCGTCGGAGCCCTAGATTGGTTCCGCCAAGGTTCCGCCTCATGGCGGCGGAGTCTCCTCCCGAAAGCTTTCTTATGATTTTTTCCTCAAGGAAAGACTCCATATATCAGAAGATGGGCATCGGAGGGCCACCAGGGGGCCCACGAGGCAGGGGGCCCGCCCAGCGGCTAGGGCGCGCCCCCACCCTCGTGGCTGGTGAGTGGCCCCCCTCTAGTACTTCTGGCGCTCAGTATTTTTTTTATATTCTGAAAATAAGTTCCGTGAAGTTTCAGGACTTTTGGAGCTGTGCAGAATAGGTCTCTAATATTTGCTCCTTTTCCAGCCCAGAATCCCAGCTGCCGCCATTCTCCCTCTTTATGTAAACCTTGTAAAATAAGAGAGAATAGGCATAAGTATTGTGAAATAATGTGTAATAACATCCCATAATGCAATAAATATCGATATAAAAGCATGATGCAAAATGGACGTTTGATGATGATATAGTATTATATGAGTTATGTGATTTGGTTACCGAATGTTGTTCGGAGTCCCGGATGAGATCACAGAAATGACGAGGAATCTAGAAATGGTGGGGAGATAAAGATCAATATATAGTACGGTGGTATTCGGACACCAGAAGTGTTTCGAGGGTACCGGGTACTTATCGGGTCACCGGAAGGGGTTCCGGGCACCCCCGGCAAAAGATATGGGCCTTATGGGCCAAGAGGGGAAACACACCAGCCACAAGGGGCTGGTGCACCTCCCATATGGGCAGCCTAAGGAAGAGAAGGAAAGGGGAGAAGGGGAAGGAAAGTGTGGATTAAGATTCCCACTTCCTTCCCTCTCCCCCCTCTTTCCTTCCCCCTTGGGGAAACATGGCGGGGGGGGGGGGGGGGCGTAGGGCCCTTAGGGGGCCGGTGACCAGCCCTAGGGCGTGCCCTGGCCTCTCCCCTTCCCTCCCACCTATTATATGCGGGAGGGGGCACCTAGCACACACCAGATCAATTGTTAACCGCGTACGGTGCCCCCTCCACCGTTTACACCCCGGTCATATTGTGCTTAGGCAAAGCCCTGCGGAGATCACTTCATCATCACCATCACCACACCGTCGTGCTGATGGAACTCATCTACTACCTCGACGTCTTGCTGGATCAAGAAGGTGAGGGACGTCACTGAGCTGAACGTGTGCAGGACGCGGAGGTGCCATACGTTCGGTACTAGATCAGTTGGATCGCGAAGAAAGTTCAACTACATCAACCGCATTGTGAAATGCTTCTGCTTATGGTCTACGAGGGCACATGGACACACTCTCCCCCTCGTTGCTATGCATCTCCATGGATAGATTATTGCGTGTGCGTAGAATTTTTTTTGTTTTTCATGCATCGTTTCCCAACAGTTCGGGCCTCCGTAGAGTAATACCCTACGTCCTGCTGGTTTTGATGATTCATAATGGAGGTATATGATGACCCACCAGTATAGGGGATCTATCATAGTACTTTCGATAAGTAAGAGTGTCGAACCCAACGAGGAGCAGAAGGAAATGATAAGCGGTTTCCAGCAAGGTATTCTCTGCAAGTACTGAAATAAGTGGTAACAGATAGTTTTGTGATAGGATAATTTGTAACGAGCAACAAGTAACAAAAGTAAATAAAGTGCAGCAAGGTGGCCCAATCCTTTTTGTAGCAAAGGACAAGCCTGGACAAACTCTTATATAGAGAAAAGCGCTCCCGAGGACACATGGGAATATCGTCAAACTAGTTTTCATCACGCTCATATGATTCGCGTTCGGTACTTTGATAATTTGGTATGTGGGTGGACCGGTGCTTGGGTACTGTCCTTACTTGGACAAGCACCCCACTTATGATTAACCTCTATTGCAAGCATCCACAACTACAACAAAAGTATTAAGGTAAACCTAACCATAACATGAAACATATGGATCCTAATCAGCCCCTTACGAAGCAATGCATAACTAGGGGTTTAAGCTTCTGTCACTCTAGCAACCCATCATCTACTTATTACTTCCCAATGCCTTCCTCTAGGCCCAAATAATGGTGAAGTGTCATGTAGTCAACGTTCACATAACACCACTAGAGGAGAGACAACATACATCTCATCAAAATATCAAACGAATACCAAATTCACATGACTACTAATAGCAAGACTTCTCCCATGTCCTCAGGAACGAACATAACTACTCACAAAGCATAAACATGTTCATAATCAGAGGGGTATTAATATTCATATAGGATCTGAACATATGATCTTCCACCAAATAAACCAACTAGCATCAACTATAAGGAGTAATTAACACTACTAGCAACCTACTAGCACCAATCCCGGGCTTGGAGACAAGAATTGGATACAAGAGATGAGCTAGGGTTTTGAGAGGAGATGGTGCTGATGAAGATGTTGATGGAGATTGCCCTCTCCCGATGAGAGGGGCGTTGGTGATGACGATGGTGATGATTTCCCCCTCCCGGAGGGAAGTTTCCCCGACAGAACAGGTCCACTAGAGCCCTAGATTAGTTCCGCCAAGGTTCCACCTCGTGGCGGCGGAGTTTCGTCCGAGAAGATGGCTTATGATTTTTCCCATCGAAAGACTTTATATAGCAGAAGATGACCACAGAAGGGCCACCAGGGGGCCCACGAGGTAGGGGGCGCGCCCAGGGGGGTAGGGCGCCCCCCCACCCTCGTGGGCAGGGTGTGCCCCCCTGGTGAACTTCTTCAGCTGAGTATTTTTTATAATATCCTGAAAACGTCTTTCGTGAAGTTTCAGGACTTTTGGAGTTGTGTAGAATAGGTCTCTAATATTTGCTCCTTTTCCAGCCCAGAATCCCAGCTGCCGGCATTCTCCCTCTTTATGTAAACCTTGTAAAATAAGAGAGAATAGGCACATGTATTGCGACATAATGTGTAATAATAGCCCATAATGCAATAAATATCAATATAAAAGCATCATGCAAAATGGACGTATCAACTTCCCCAAGCTTAGATCTCGCTTGTCCTCAAGTGAAAGCCGAAATTGAAAAATATGTCCACCTGTTTAGAGATAGAGGTGTCGATAAAAATAAAAATACAGACATGAGGGCATCATGATCATTCTTAGAACAACAACTTATATAATTCTTGTCATATGATTTCTTATGCTAGAGTAATAATTCAATCACAATTTCAAGTATGAATCGTAAACTTCATTGAAAACTAACAAACTATAATCTCAGTCATTGGAGCAATTGCAATTTATCATAACATAGGAAAGAGTCAATGTATAAGAGCTTTTCATCAAGTCCACATACTCAACTATCATATAGTCTTTCACAATTGCTGACACTCATGCAATACTTATGGGTATGGTGTTTTAACCGGACACAGAGAAAGATAGGGGCTTATAGTTTTGCCTCCCAACGTTTTACCTCAAGGGTAATGTCAACAATAATAGTTCATGAAAACTCACATCCAATTAGCCATATATATCAGGATCTTTCCAACATACTGTGCTTGCCAAAGGATAAAATGTAAAAAGGAAAGGTGAAGATCACCATGACTCTTATGCAGGGTAGGAGATAAAAGTAAAAGATAGGCCCTTCACAGAGGGAAGTAGAGCTTGTCATGCGCTTTTATAGTTGGATGCACAAAATCTTAATGTGAAAGAATGTCACTTTATATTGCCACTTGTGATATGGACCTTTATATGCAGTCTATCGCTTTTATTTCTTCCATATCACACGATCGTATAAAGCTTATTTCTCCCACACTAATAAGTCATACATATTTAGAAAGCAATTTTTATTGCTTGCACCGATGACAACTTACTTGGAGGATCTTACTCAATCCATAGGTAGGTATAGTGGACTCTCATGGCAAAACTGGTTTAAGGGTATTTGGAAGCACAAGTAGTATCTCTACCAGGTGCGATGAATTTGGCTAGCATGAGGGGGAAAGGCAAGCTCAACCATGTTGGATGATCCATGAAAATTTAATTTATCTCAGATGTAAGAAAACATAACCCATTACGTTGCCTTCCTTGTCCAACGTCAACTCTTTAGCATGTCATATTTTAATGAGTGCTCACAATCATAAAAGATGTCCAAGATAGTATATCTATATGTGAAGACCTCTCTTTCTTTATTACTTCCTATTAATTGCAACGATGACCAAAACTATGTTTGTCAACTCTCAACAACTTTTATTCATCATACCTTTTCTATGTGAGCTCACTACTCTCCATAAGATTCACATGATCTCTTTGTTTCTTTTTATTTCTTTATCTTTTCTTTTATTCCCTTAGGATCATGGCAAAATAATCAAGCCCTTGACTCAACACTAATCTTTATTATATAGCTCACGAACTCGATTACATAGAGGAATTATAAAGCCAAACTCACGACTAGATCATACTAAGACTTTTATTCTACTAGATCAAAATATTATCAAAAGGATCGAACTAAGAAAAACGGTAAAGGTAAAAGTGATGGTGATACGATACCGGGGCACTCCCCCAAGCTTGGCAGTTGCCAAGGGGAGTGCCCATACCCATGTGATTATGTCTCTCTTTTCGGGGATGGTGATGTGATATTCTTGGCGATGATGCCCCTCAGGATACGATTCTCCTCCTCGAGCTTATTGACTTGCTGCTTGAGGTCCATTATTTCCTTTCGGAGTTTTCCTGTAACAGCCAAAGCTCCCTGCACCCAAGGGTGCTGCATAGCTGCGGGAGAATCAGTGACACTCTTTTTCATATTCTCATACGAAAGAAATCTAACATTGGAAGGGATAACCGAGTTTGGAATAGCTGAGCTCTGCGTTCTCCCATTGTGAATCTAGCTCGGAAGCGGGAAGTGACTTCTTGATCCTCTTCCATGGCATCTATCCTCTTCAAATCAGCCTCCATCTCTTCCTCCGTGGCTGGCCCAAAGAGGTCAACATTGTTGTTTGTCATTGATCTCGGTGCCGGATGAGACACCCGGCTCTCCCCGACTGACTCTTCCGAAGACATCTTGCTCTACTGCAGCAGCAACAGCTCGAAACACAAACATAGTATAATTGCGTGATACGGGAGTCAAAACCCCTGGGAGATTATATAATGATTTTTTACCGACCAAAATACGTAATGTGTAAGAAAACGGAGTCCGGAAAGCGCACGAGGTGCCCACGAGGTAGGGGGGCGCGCCCAGTAGGGTAGGGCGCGCCCTCCACCCTCATGGAGCCCTCGTGTCCTTTCCGGACTGCTTCTTATTTTTCTATTTTTCTAAATATTCCGAAACGGAGAAATATTGCCTTAAAAACTGTTTTGGAGTCGATTTACTTACCGTACGACATACATATTCCTTTTCGGAGTCTGAAACGTTCCAGAAAGTGTCCCTTATGTATTCCTCCAGGGTTACAGTTTCAATGACATTGGTTTCAATATTTATGGGATTACCTGAGATATAATGTTTGATTCTTTGACCGTTCATCACCTTCGGATTTGTGCCTTCGAAGTTGTTGAATTTTATGGCACCGAAACGATAGACCTCCTCGATAACGTAAGGACCTTCCCATTTAGAGAGAAGTTTTCCTGCAAAAAATCTTAAACGAGAGTTGTATAGCAATACATAATCACCTAGATTAAACTCATGCTTTTGTATCCTTTTATCATGCCTTCTTTTAACTTTTTCTTTAAACAACTTGGCCTTTTCGTAGGCTTGGGTTCTCCATTGATCGAGTGAGCTAATATCAAATAACCTCTTGTCACCGGTAAGTTTAAAATCATAATTGGTCTCTTTAATAGCCCAATATGCCTTGTGTTCTAGTTCGAGAGGTAAGTGACATGATTTTCCATAAACCATTTTATACAGAGACATACCCATAGGGTTTTTATATGCAGTTCTATAGGCCCATAATGCATCATCAAGTTTCTTGGACCAATTCTTTCTAGACCTATTAACAGTCTTTTGCAAAATTAATTTGAGCTCTCTATTGCTCAATTCCACTTGACCACTAGACTGTGGGTGATAAGGAGATGCAATTCTATGATTAACATCATATTTAGCAAGCATTTTATGGAAAGCACCATGAATAAAATGTGAACCACCATCAGTCATTAAATATCTAGGGACTCCAAATCTCGGAAAAATAACTTCTTTAAGCATTTTAATAGAAGTGTTATGATCAACACTACTAGTTGGAATAGCTTCTACCCACTTAGTAACTTAATCAACAGCAACTAAAATATGTGTATATCCATTAGAGGAAGGAAAAGGCCCCATATAGTCAAAGCCCCAAACATCAAATGGTTCAATAACGAGTGAATAGTTCATAGGAATTTCTTGACGTCTACTAATATTACCAATTCTTTGACATTCATCACAAGATAAGACAAACTTACAAGCATCTTTGAAGAGAGTAGGCCAATAAAAACCAGATTGCAATACCTTGTGTCCAGTTCTATCTCCAGCATGGTGTCCTCCATAAGCTTCGGAGTTACACTTGCGTAGGATTTGTTCATGTTCATTCTCAGGTACACAACGTCTAATAACACCATCTACTCCTTTATAAAGATGTGGGTCATCCCAAAAGTAATGCCTCAAATCATAGAAGAACTTTTACTTTTGCTGGTATGTGAAACTAGGTGGTATAAACTTAGCAACAATGTAATTAGCATAATCAGCATACCATGGAGCAGTATGAGAAGCATTTATAACATTTAATTTCTCATCAGGAAAGCTATCATCAATAGGTAGTGGGTCATCAAGCACATTTTCTAACCTAGACAAGTTGTCTACAACGGGGTTCTCAGCTCCCTTTCTATCAACAATATGTAAATCAAATTCTTGTAACAAGAGAACCCATCTAATAAGTCTAGGTTTAGCATCTTTATTTTCCATAAGATATTTAATAGCAGCATGATCAGTGTGAATAGTTACTTTAGAATCAACAATATAAGGTCTAAACTGATCACAAGCAAATACAACTGCTAAGAATTCTTTTTCAGTAGTAGCATAATTTCTTTGAGCATTGTCTAGGGTTTTACTAGCATATTGAATAACATTTAATTTCTTATCAACTCTTTGCCCTAGAACAGCACCTACAGCATAATCACTAGCATCACACATAATTTCAGAGGGTAAATTCCAATGAGGTGGCTGAACAATAGGTGCAGAGATCAATGCTTTCTTAAGTATTTCAAATGCTTCTACACAATCATCATCAAAGACAAATGGTACATCTTTTTGCAATAAATTAGTCAGAGGCCGAGAAATTTTTGAGAAGTCCTTAATGAACCTCCTATAAAATCCGGCGTGACCAAGGAAAATTCTTATACCTTTGATGTCCTTGGGACATGGCATCTTCTCAATAGCATCAACCTCGGCTTTATCAACCTCAATACCTCTTTCGAAAACTTTGTGCCCCAAGACAATACCTTGATTAACCATAAAGTGGCACTTTTCCCAATTCAAGACAAGATTAGTTTCTTCACATCTCTGCAAAACTCGATCAAGGTTGCTCAAGCAATCATCAAAAGAAGATCCATAGACGGAGAAATCATCCATGAAAACCTCAAAAATATTTTCACAAAAGTCAGAGAATATAGCCATCATGCATCTTTGAAAGGTAGCAGGTGCATTACATAAACCAAAAGGCATACGTCTATAAGCAAAAGTACCAAAAGGGCAAGTAAAAGTAGTCTTTGATTGATCTTTGGCTAACACAGGTATTTGAGAGAAACCAGAATAACCATCTAGAAAGCAAAAATGTGTATGTTTGGATAATCTTTCTAGCATTTGATCGATAAAAGGTAAGGGGTAATGATCCTTTTTAGTGGCCTTATTAAATTTGTGGAAATCAATTACCATCCTATAACCTGTAATAATTCTTTGAGGAATCAATTCATCTTTATCATTAGGAACGACAGTAATACCTCCCTTCTTAGGGACACAATGGACAGGACTTACCCACTGACTATCAGCAACGGGATAGATTATACCTGCCTCAAGGAGCATTAGTATTTCCTTTCTTACCACTTCTTTCATTTTAGGATTCAGCCGTCGTTGATGATCACAAACTGGTTTAGCATCTTCTTCCAAATTTATTTTATGTTGACATAGAGTGGGACTGATGCCCTTAAGATCATCAAGAGTATACCCAATAGCAACACGGTGCTTCTTTAGAGTTTTCAATAATCTCTCTTCCTCATGCTCTGAAAGGTTAGCACTAATAATAACAGGATATATCTTTTTCTCATCAAGATAAGCATATTTAAGAGTATCAGGCAATGGTTTAAGCTCAAACACGGGATCACCCATGGGTGGAGGAGGATCTCCTAGGATTTCAACAGGCAAATTGTGTTTCAGAATAGGTTCCTGTTTAAAGAATACTTCATCTATTTCCCTTCTTTCATTCATAAACATATCATTTCCATGGTCTAGCAAATATTGTTCTAAAGGATCACTAGGAGGTACGGCAATAGAAGCAAGACCAATAATTTCATCCTTACTAGGTAATTCTTCTTCACAGTGTTGTCTACTAAATTTAGAGAAACTAAATTCATGAGTCATATCATCTAAACCGATAGTAACAACATACCTTTTGCAATCTATGGTAGCATTAACAGGGTTCAAGAAGGGTCTACCAAATATAATGGGACAAAAGCTATCTTGTGGGGAACCAAGGACAAGAAATCAGCAGGATATTTAGTTTTCCCACACAAGACTTCAACATCTCTAACAATTCCCATTGGTGAAATAGTATCTGAGGGAGTCCTGGATTAGGGGGTCTCCGGACAGCCAGACTATATCCTTTGGCTGGACCGTTGGACGATGAAGATACGAGATTAAAGACTTCGACCCGTGTCCGAATGGGACTCTACTTGGCGTGGAAGGCAAGCTAGGAAATACGGATATGTGTATCTCCTCCTTTGTAAACAACCTTGTGTAACCCTAGCCCCCTCCGGTGTCTATATAAACCGGAGGGTTTTAGTCCGTAGGACAACATACAATCATACCATAGGCTAGCTTCTAGGGTTTAGCCTCTTTGATCTCGTGGTAGATCAACTCTTGTAATACTCATATCATCAAGAACAATCAAGCAGGACGTAGGGTATTACCTCCATCAAGAGGGCCCGAACCTGGGTAAACATCGTGTCCCCTGCCTCCTATTACCATCCGCCTTAGATGCACAGTTCGGGACCCCCTACCCGAGATCCGCCAGTTTTGACACCGACATTGGTGCTTTCATTGATAGTTCCACTGTGTTGTCACAGTAAGGCTTGATGGCTCCTCCGATCATCGCTAGCTATGTGGTCCAGGGTGAGGCTTTCCTCCCTGGATAGATCTTTGTATTCGGCGGCTTCGCACTGTGGGCCAATTCGCTTGGCCATATGGAGCAGATCGAGAGCTACGCCCCTGGCCATCAGGTCAGGTTCGAAATCTTAAACTACACCGCCGAGATCCGCGGAGACTTGATCTTCGACGAATTCGAACCCATGTCTGATACGCAGCACAGTCATGACGAGCAGGAAGTAACTCTGCCGTCGGACAGTGTTCATGAGATCGCATCCGCAACTACTCCGGTCATTAATCCGGAGCAAATCGCGCCGTCCGAGAGCGGAGGGATAGACCCCGCCATGGAGGCTGCCCTCTCAGTGGTGATAGAGCCAGATATTGACTTCACCCCTTACGAGAGCCGTATCGCCGAACCACTAGATTCATCTCCGACCACGGACTCCGAGCCGCTCACATCCGTGCCCGTCGAATCCGACTGGGCACCGATCGTGGAGTTCACCTCCGCGGATATCTTTCAGCACTCGCCCTTCGGTGACTTGCTAAATTCATTAAGGTCTCTCTCCCTGTTAGGAGAACCTTGGCCGAAATATGTCCAGCTAGAATGGGATGCGGACAACGAAGAAATTCACTGCCCACCCACCACCCACTTAGTAGCCACTGTCGACGACTTAACCGACATGCTCAACTTCGACTCCGAAGACTTCGACGGTATGGATGACGAAGCCAGATACGAACAGGAACCACCGCCCTCAGGGCGCTGGACCGCCACCTCATCATATGATATATACATGGTGGACACCCCCAAAGAATGCAATGGCAACGAGACAACGGAGGATGACCCCTCCAAGAAGCAACCCAAGCGCTGACGTTAGCGGCGCCGCTATAAGTCCCGCCACAGCAAGAGTAGTGATACTGGCACAGGAGATAATAACACTCCAAATAGCGCCGAAGACAACAACAATTCCCTCCAGCACGATGTAGAGCTGGAGGACGAACAAGCTAGCCCTCCAGAGCAGGCAGCAGATGGAGAACCGGAGGAGGACAATTACATGCCTCTCTCCGAAGACGAGGCGAGCCTCGGTGATGACGAGTTTATCGTGCCTGAGGACCCCGTCGAGCAAGAGCGCTTCGAGCGCCGGGTTATGGCCACGACAAATAGCCTGAAGAAAAAGCAGCCACAGCTTCAAGCTGATCAAGACTTGCTAGCAGACAGGTGGACCAAAGTCCTTGCGGCCGAGGAGCATGAGCTCGAGCGCCCGTCCAAGAGTTACCCAAAACGCAGGTGGCTACCTCATCTCAAGGAGGAAGCATTGAAACCTCATTCACCAGTGTACGATGCGGCTGACCGGCCACTACGCGGCTGAGCCAGAGAGGCGTTTCAGCCTGAAGTTCAGTCCGCACCCCGTCGCCACTCAATCAAAAAATACTAAGACCCGGGGTAACACAGAGGACCCGCGAGACATATTGGACAGTGAGGCAAAAATTGCAAGGTCAATATACGGGACACGGGCACGCGCTCCAACACGGGACGATGATCATCGCATCGGATACACCAAGAGTAAATCTGGCCAGGCCGAATATAGTAGATAAGACTCATACGAACTGCGTCGGGATATAGCCCGGCACAGAGGCACGGCACACCCCCTATGCTTCACTGATGAAGTTATGAATCATGAATTCCCAAAGGGTTTCAAACCCGTAAATATTGAATCATACGATGGCACAACAGATCCCACTGTATGGATTGAGGATTTCCTCCTTCACATCCACATGGCTCGCGGAGATGATCTACATGCCATCAAGTACCTCCCACTAAAACTCAAAGGACCAGCTCGGCATTGGCTGAATAGCTTGCCAGCAGATTCCGTCGGCAGTTGGGAGGATCTGGAAGACGCATTCCTTGACAACTTCCAGGGCACTTATGTATGGCCATCGGATGCTGATGACTTGAGCCACATAACCCAGCAGCCAGGGGAATCGGCCAGACAATTCTGGACACGGTTCCTGACTAAGAAAAACCAAATTGTAGAAGCATAACATCCGCAACGAGTGGCTTGTCCGCCACCTCGGCCAAGAGAAGCCGAAATCTATGGCAGCCCTCACAACACTCATGACCCGCTTTTGCGCGGGCGAGGACAGCTGGCTGGCTCGCAGCAACAACACATCGAGGAATCTGGATACCTCGGATACCAAAGATGTTAACGGTAGGCAGCGTCATAACAGACCAAAGCGCTGCAATAACGACGATAACATCGAAGACACGTTAGTCAATGCCGGATTGAGAGGCTCTAGATCTGGTCAGCGGAAAAAGCCATTTAAAAGAAATATTCCGGCTCCGTCCAGTCTGGATCGCATACTGGATCGCTCGTGTCAAATCCATGTCACCCTCGACAAGCCAGCCAATCACACCAACAGACAATGCTGGGTGTTCAAGCAGGCCGATAAGTTAAATGCCAAAAACAAGGACAAGGGGCTGCATAGCGATGACGAGGAGGAGCCCCGGCCGCCAAACACAGGAGGACAGAAGTGGTTTCCCCCACAAGTGAATACGGTGAACATGATATACACAACCCACATTCCCAAGAGGGAGCGGAAGCGTGCACTAAGGGACGTGTATGCGATGGAGCCCGTCGCCCCAAAGTTCAACCCATGGTCTGCTTGCCCGACCACCCTCGATCGCAGGGACCACCCCACTAGCATCCGTCATGGCGGATCCACCGCACTAGTCCTAGACCCCATCATTGACAGATTTCACCTCACTCGAGTCCTTATGGACGGCGGCAGCAGCCTGAACCTGCTTTATCATGATACAGTGCGAAAAATGGGTATCGATCCCTCGAGGATCAAACCCAGCAAAACCACCTTTAAAGGCGTCATCCCAAGTGTAGAGGCCCATTGCACGGGCTCAATCACACTGGAAGTGGTCTTCGGATCACCGGACAACTTCCGAAGCGAAGAGTTAATCTTCGACAATGTCCCGTTTCGCAGTGGCTATCATGCACTGCTCGGACGGACAACATTTTCCAAATTCAATGCAGCGCTGCAGTACGCATACCTCAAGCTCAAGATGCCAGGACCTTGTGGGGTGCTACCTCTTGAGCTTGCGTTGGATTTCCCCGAAGAGGAAAGGATGATGTAGTAGAGTAGCATAAGTATTTCCCTCAGTTTTTGAGAACCAAGGTATCAATATAGTAGGAGGCCACACTCAAGTCCCTCGTACCTGCACAAAACGATAGCTTCTCACAACTAACACGATTAGGGGTTGTCAATCCCTTCACGGTCACTTACGAGAGTGAGATCTGATAGATATAATATTTTTGGTATAGAGATGCAAAGTGAAAAGTAAAAGGCAAAGTAAAAAAGCAAAGCAAGATTAAAGTGATGGAGATTGATATGATGAGAATAGACCCGGGGCCATAGGTTTCACTAGTGGCTTATCTCAAGAGCATAAGTATTCTATGGTGGGTGAACAAATTACTGTTGAGCAATTGACAGAATTGAGCATAGTTATGAGAATATCTAGGCATGATCATGTATATAGGCATCACGTCCGTGACAAGTAGACCGAAATGATTCTGCATCTACTACTATTACTCCACTCATCGACCGCTATCCAGCATGCTTCTAGAGTATTAAGTTAAAAGCAGAGTAACGCTTGAAGCAAGATGACATGATGTAGAGAGATAAATTCATGCAATATGAAATAAACCCCATCTTGTTATCCTCGATGGCAACGATGCAATACGTGCCTTGATGCCCCTTCTGTCACTGGGAAAGGACACCGCAAGATCGAACCCAAAGCTAAGCACTTCTCCCATGGCAAGAACTACCAATCTAGTTGGCCAAACAAAACGGATAATTCGAAGAGACTTGCAAAGATAACCAATCATACATAAAAGAATTCAGAGAAGATTCAAATATTATTCATAGATAGACTTGATCATAAACCCACAATTCATCGGTCTCAACAAACACACCGCAAAAGGAAGATTACATCGAATAGATCTCCATGAGAGAGGGGGAGAACTTTGTATTGAGATCCAAAACGAGAGAAGAAGCCATCTAGCTACTAACTATGGACCCGAAGGTCTGAGGTAAACTACTCACACTTCATCGGAGGGGCTATGATGATGTACAAGCCCTCCGTGATGACGGCCCTCTCCGGCGGAGCTCCGGAACAGGTCCCAAGATGGGATCTCGTGGATACAGAAAGTTGCGGCGGTGGAATTAGGTTTTTGGCTCCCGTTCTGATCATTTGGAGTACGTAGGTATATATAGGAGGAAGGAGTACGTCGGTGGAGCACCGAGGGGCCCACGAGGCAGGGGGGCACGCCCTAGGGGGGTGGGTGCGCCCCCACCCTCGTGACCGCCTCTTTGACTCCTTGGAGTAGGGTCCAAGTCTCATGGATCACGTTTAGTGAGAAAAATCACGTTCCCAAGGTTTTATTCCGTTTGGACTCCGTTTGATATTCCATTTCTCCAAAATACTGAAATAGGCAAAAAACAACAATTATGGGCTGGGCCTCCGGTTAATAGGTTAGTCCCAAAAATAATATAAAAGTGGAAAATAAAGCCCAATATAGTCCAAAACAGTAGATAATATAGCATGGAGCAATCAAAAATTATAGATACGTTGGAGACGTATCACGGGGTCATAACAGTAAATGGAAACACAGAACGCTCGCTCCGTACGGAAGAGCACACTGTGGCCCTTGTAGTAGAAGCACAAAGCAGCCTGTTGAGGCACACCACTCATTCGGTGTTGAAGCCCCCGGACACCTTCAAGCGAGTCCAGAACAAGCCGCAACATGATCGCCTGGCACGATCAGAGCTCTCCTAGCAATTCGGCCCCCGTTCCAGTCCCTGTGAAGCGACGAAATCCGTGCCGTGCGTACATAACTACGCATTGAAAATACCATGGACATAGGTGGGGGCACGACCAGGACACGCCCCGCATTGTGGCTTAACCGCACTAGGGGTTGTATACCTTTGTCATTCCTTTTCTCTTTCAGGGCCTAACTCTCTGGATGCCCTTTCTGGCAGTACGATTTCTAGACACATTCCGGAAGCAACAACTAAGGCGGCAAGAAGCTAAGATGAACACGGGAACCGCCAGGTGGTCTCTAGTAATAATTGATATACCCTATTTTCACTATTTATGCGTAGCTTGCCCTGGGATATGACATTTCGAATTGTCCTACTTTATGCTTATTGCACTACTTTTACCAAGTATGCTTCGATGTATTATTTAAATAACAATGCATATCATTAATCTGCCATTGCATTATTTAAGTTTTTCTCTGTCTCTTATATGTCCATTTACGACAACCCTTGCCCGCATGTTCGGGTACAGTTAGTTCGCTAGGGGTTCTCGTTTACCCCATAATACGGCGCAAGAAGTCCGAACACTTTCGACAGTGCGGCACCCCGAACTTATAACATTATATGCATCAGCTCCGAATCTTGTCTTTGGTCAAATGTTGGGTTGCCCGGCTCCCATGCTTTGGTACCTTATGTTCCGCTATATCGGCTAAGGTAGCGGTGGGAGAACTACTGCGATTGTGTCCCGATTCTTCCGGATGAGCACCTCAGTAGAGAAAGCCAAAAACTAACTGTCATGATAAGGTGAGAGACTGGTCACTGTTTGAGAGGTCTCAAGTCCTTAAAGAATTTTTCCGCTTTGGGCGAGGAGTCGTCCTTGCCCGGCTTAGCGTGTATAGCGCCCCAAATTCGGCCCTCCGAATACCAGGGGCTTCGCCAAAATTTAAAATCATAGACTTCTATGGCTAAGTGAGAGTGATAAAGCATTATAGTCTGATTGCCTGGTTCGTTGCGCTGAACACGTCCCTTGAAGGACCCAAAATTGGGGTAAAGAGTGCTCAGGTTTATCCCAAACACCCCAGTACTAGTTACATGGGGGCAGAAGCCGACGACTAGCCAACTCTCAGATTTTATAAACAGCCGCACATAAGGTAATATTTTAAATTAAGAAAGCGTCGCATGACGGAAATGAATTCGTTTCATATTACAGGATCACATGAGCATGTTCCTTCAAAAATGACATCCTTGGCACACTCATCTGCCACTAGGCGGGAACCCTTCAGGACACTCTCATAATAATTCTTGGGGCATCAATGCTCCTTACCCTCCGGCGGCCCCTCCTTCACCAGCTTCACGATGTCCAGCTTCGCCCAGTGCACCTTCGCCCGGGCAAAACCCCTGCGTGCACCCTCGATGCAGACAAACCGCTTGATGACTTCAAGCCATGGACAGGCTTCCACAAGCCGCCTCACCAGACCGAAGTAGCTGCCGAACAGGGGCTCGCCAGGCCACATCTGGACTATATGGCCCCTCATGGCCTATTCGGCTGCCTTGTGAAGATCGACCAACTGCTTCAGTTGGTTGCTCAAGGGCACGGGGTGTTCGGTCCCAGTATACTGAGACCAGAACAACTTCTCTGTTGAGCTCCCCTCCTCAGCCCGGTAAAACTCCACGGCATCCAGTACACTGCGGGTAAGATCTGCAAACGCTCCTGAAGAGCTCCGAACTCGGGTAAGAAAAAGGAAAGTCTTCTTCACATGCTTGCTTTGCATAATGAATGCCTTACCCGCTGCTATCTTCTTCACTGCGTTAATCTCCTGGAGGGCCTTGTGTGCTTCGGCCTTGGCGCTCCGGACGCTTTCAAGCACCTGCGTGAGCTCGAACTCTCGCGTCTTAGAGTCTAGCTCCAAGGACACGTGCTTTTTTTGCGAGCGCCTCGAGCTCTTGCTGCACCTCACCTACTCGGGCTTCTTGCTTCTCCCGCTCAATACGCTCCTTGGCCGCTTTGTCTTCGGCCTTGGACAATGCTTTCCTCAGGGTCGCCACTTCGGTCGTGGCCCCTGACAAACCCATGATGATCCTATTATTTTATAACTGAATTTCTTTTTAACTATATAGACAGGGGTATTTCTTACCTTTGATCTCTTCAAGCTGCCTCTTGGTAAGGCCGAGCTCGTCCTTAGACCGCTTCAAGTCCTGCTTCAGCGCAGAGACCTCCGCAGTACGTGCGGCAGCGGCCAGCAGTGAAGCCTGTACGTACACATAGACATACTCTAATTAGACTCCTGAATTATCATTTGATCCTCTATTCGGCTTTTCTTTGCGAACGCCGAACAGAGCATCTCAGGCTACTATCTATGCGATAATATTTTCTTATATTTTGATTGCTTACCTCAAAGCCTGTTACGAGGCTGGCGCAAGCTTCGGCCAGTCTGTTTTTGGCGGCCTGAACCTTTTCGACCATCGCGCTCATGATAGTGCGGTGCTCTTCATCGATGGAAGTGCTAGAAGTGCTTCCAGCAAGTTGTTCGGTGCCTCTGGTTGGACAGAGGACACCGGCACGGATGGTTGGCCCCCCTTAATGGGGGACCACCTGCCAGAGTTCGGAACCATTGAAGGTTCCGGCACAGTGTTCGGCTGAGGTCCGAACTCGGAGCCCATAGGAGCCTCGCTCCCTTGGTACCCAGGGTCCGGGAAGTCACCTCGAGGCGCCCCCAGGACCACCTCCCCTTGGCTCGATGCCTTTTGAGACAACACCTCGGCGTTGTTCGTAGGGCGAGGGGTGGTAGCTGTCGGGAGAGAACCGTTGTTCATATCCGATGAGTCCAGAGAGCCGCTCGACGAGGATACGTCGAGACAAGCTCGGGCCGGACTGCATAATCATGTTCGGAATGAGGAGAGGCAATGTGATAAAGCATACCATGAAGTACTATGGCGCCCGGACACTTACGATTTCGCCAGGGGCTTGACGCTAGGTAGCCACTCGTCACCGCAGTCGGCGGCCGTCATGGCGCAGTCCGGAGGAAGGGTCCTTCTCTTTTTGGACCCTTCGGCCTCCCCGGTCGGGTCGGCCTTCCTTTTCTTGTCTCCCCCGGCTGGGGGGGGGAGAACTTTCCTCTTCCTCCTCCTCGTCTTCGTGGGAGGAGTGCGCGTTGGAGTCATCAGACGTTGAGTCCGATACAACCTTGCGTCGGAGACCCTTTCGGGTCCCCGCGACCTTCTTCTTGGTCTTCTTCACCGGCACCTCGTAAGGTGCCGGAGTCAGCATCTCCGTTAGGAGAGCGCCTGTAGGATCTTTGGGCAGGGGGCTGGGCAATCAAGCTGCTCCGCTGTCTTTATCCAGTCCTGTTAATGGCATTGAAGCTTAGATCCCGCATATGAATAAACCGGGGCAAATAAATACCCTGAGAGATATAAAAACTTACCAGATTGGCGCGGCGTTTTGCGCTGAGTCCGCGGTCCTCGGTGAGGGAAGGAGGAATCTCAACGCCCTTGAACAACACCCTCCAGACATCCTCGTGCGTCGTGTCATAGAGCTCTCGCAGCGTCTGGTGCTTGGCCGAGTCGAACTCCCACAAATCGAATGCCCGTCATTGACACGGGAGGATCCGGCGGAAGAGCATGACCTGGACCATGTTGACGAGCTTGATTTTCTTGCTCGTCATGTTCCGGATACAGGTCTGGAGTCCAGTCAACTCTACCGAAGAACCCCAGGACAGGCCATTCTCTTTCCAGGAGGTGAGCAGCGTGGGGATTCCGGATCGAAATTTGGGGGCTGCCACCCAGTTGGAGTTGCGTTGCTCGGTGATGTAGAACCACCCCGATTGCCACCCCTTTATGGTATCCACATAGGTGCCCTCGAGCCAGGTGACATTAGGCATCTTGCCCACCATGGCGCCTCCGCACTCTGCTTGCTGGCCACCCACCACCTTCGGTTTAACATTGAAGGTTTTCAGCCATAGGCCAAAGTGGGGCCTTATGCGGAGGAAGGCCTCGCACACAACCATAAACGCCGAGATGTTGAGGATGAAATTGGGGGCCAGATCATGAAAATCCAGCCCATAGTAGAACATGAGCCCGCGGACAAACTGGTAGAGGGGAAATCCTAGTCCGCATACAAAATGGGTAAGAAAAACTACCCTCTCACGGGGTTCGGGCGTTGGGACGATCTGCCCCGCATTTGGCAGCCGGTGCGCGATATCCGCGGCCAGATATCCGGCTTCCCGTAACTTTTTGATGTTCTCCTCCGTGACGGAGGAGACCATCCACTTGCCTCCTGCTCCGGAAATGCTTGGAGTGGATTGAGGAGAAGAACGCGAGCTTGGGCGCTAGAGCTCGAGTGTGCGGGAATGGGTAAGCGAGGAGGAAGAAGGCGTGGGTGAAAAAAGTAGACCCTTGTCCCTTTATAAGGGCGGAAGAGGCGATGTGTCTCCCCACTTGCCTGGTAAAACCGCTTATTCCCCAGGCGCCGTAATTGATGGCGTGGTTGGGTTACCCACGTCCATATTGATGAGAATCCCGTGATAAGGGGAACATGATCTCTGCTTTGACAAGACGTGTCAAGAAAACTGCCTCACGATATGTGCGGAGCTGGTTGAGAAAAGCGGTTCGAATAATAACCGGGCCATGGCGTAATGTCATGCTATCAAAACGTGCCAGTAGATTAGATTTGTGGAAATATTATTCTCTCTACGGTGGTATGTGGAACTTATTTTGCAAGGTCGGACACTATCCTTGTATTCAAACTCTTCCATGGTGTATTCGGAGGAGGAACCCGCCTTGCAATGCTGAACACAATACTGCGTGCCAGACTCATCGTCACTGAAGCCTGGTTCAGGGGCTACCGAGGGAGTCCTGGATTAGGGGGTCTCCGGACAGCCGGACTATATCCTTTGGCCGGACTATTGGACTATGAAGATACGAGATTGAAGACTTCATCCCGTGTCCAGATGGGACTCTACCTGGCGTGGAAGGCAAGCTAGGCAATACGGATATGTGTATCTCCTCCTTTGTAACCGACCTTGTGTAACCCTAGCCCCCTCCGGTGTCTATATAAACCGGAGGGTTTTAGTCCGTAGGACAACATACAATCATACCATAGGCTAGCTTCTAGGGTTTAGCCTCTTTGATCTCATGGTATATCAACTCTTGTAATACTCATATCATCAAGAACAATCAAGCAGGACATAGGTATTACCTCCATCAAGAGGGCCCGAACCTGGGTAAACATCGTGTCCCCTGCCTCGTGTTACCATCCGCCTTAGACACACAGTTGGGGACCCCCTACCCAAGATGCACCGGTTTTGACACCGACAGTATATCTATTGGCAAGTTTAATTGTGACATCAATATCTTCTAACTCAATAGGTGCAATATCATGCATAATTTATCTATAAAGGCTAATAGGTATTGCACTAGCACTGGCACCCATATCACATAAGCTATGATAACAATGATCTCCTATTTTAACAGAAATAACATGCATGCCTACCACAGGTCTAGGTTTATCTTTAGCACAAGGTTTAGCAATTCTAGCAGTTTCATCACAGAAATAAATAACATGCCCATCAATATTATCAGTCAAGAGATCTTTAACAATAGTAATATCAGGTTCAACTTTAATTTGCTAAGAAGGTGTATAAGTTTTAATATTGCTTTTACGAACCACAATTGAAGCTTTAGCATGATCCTTTATCCTAACAGGGAAAGGTGGTTTCTCAACATAAGCAGTAGGAACAATAGGATCATTATAAGTGACAATCTGTTCTTCAACTTTAACAGGTGCAGCTACTTTTACTTCTATGGGAGGATGATATTTAAACCACTTCTCCTTGGGGAGATCAACATAAGTAGCAAAAGATTCACAGAAAGAAGCTACTATCTCAGAGTCAAGTCCATATTTAGTGCTAAATTTACAGAAAACATCGGTATCCATAAAAGATTTAACACAATCAAACCTAGGTGTCATACCTGACTCCTTACCTTTGTCGAGGTCCCAATCTTCAGAGTTGCATTTAATTATTTCCAATAAATCCCATTTGAATTCAATAGTCCTCATCATAAAAGAGCCAGCACAAGAAGTATCAAGCATGGTGCGATTGCTATCAGAAAGCCGAGCATAAAATTTTTGAATAATCATTTCTCTTGAGAGCTCATGATTGGGGCATGAATATAACATTGACTTAAGCCTCCCCCAAGCTTGAGCGATGCTTTCTCCTTCGCGAGGCCAAAAATTATATATATATATATATATATAATTGCGATCATGATGAACAAGATGCATAGGATAAAACTTCTGATGAAATTCCAATTTCAATCATTTGTAGTTCCATGACCCCATATCATCACATAACCTATACCATGTCGATGCATCTCCCTTCAAAGATAAAGGGAAGACCTTCTTCTTAACAACATCTCCGGGTACACCTGCAAGCTTAAATAATCCACAAACTTCATCCACATATATTAAGTGCTCATCAGGATGCTTTGTTCCATCTCCTACAAAAGGATTAGCTAGCAGTTTTTCTATCATACCCGAAGGAATTTCAAAGCAGACATTTTCATTTTCAGTAGTGTCGGCGTTCTGGGAACGGGGGTCCCCAGACTTGCCTTCTTGCGGCCTGCGGCGTGGCTCAAAGGAGGCCCAGCATGGCCCATCTTCATCAACACAAGACTCAAGACCCTCGCGAGGGGCCAAGCCTCGCGGAGCGGACGACACGGCGCATCCTCAGGCTGGCTCGCGAGGAGGCGGAGAAATCAAGGCGGGGTACCATGCGAGGTGCCCTTGACGCAAGCCATGACGATCGAGGGTGCCAGGCGGGCGCCAGCGCGTGCAGCGTCCTTCTTTCCTCTTTGGTGCAAAGGGGGCAAGCGCAGCCGCGGAGTACCAAGGCATCAGGCAAAGGTTGCCATTTTGGTGCAACGAGACCAAGACCAGGCGGACTACGAGACGGAGGTCACCATGGAGCCCAGCACGGCGTCACCGCAGAGCCTTTCGCAGGCAAAGACCAACTTTAGTCAGAATAAGTGTACTTGTTGTTCCCCTTCAAATTAGCCCGCCATTGTTAGCGCCCTTCCCGCTCAATATTTGGGAAGAGGCCCTTGGCCTTTGCCTATAAATAGGACCAGCCACTCGCATAGCAAGGGGTTCGGTTGGTCCGGCTAGCAAGCAGAGAGAGTGACTGAAAGAGAGAGAGAGGGAGAGAGAGAGAGAGAGAGAGAGAGAGAGAGAGAGAGAAGGGTGACTGAACTCCTCCTAGCGGTTCATTGCCCCAGCCAAGAACAGACCCTCGCGAGGCTGTTCTTCCTTGTATTGTTCATCATCATCAGCCCCAGGAGGCAATCCACCAACCACACACTGGAGTAGGGTATTACACCACAACGGTGGCCCGAACCAGTATAAACCTTGTGTCTCTCGTGCAGTTCTTTTAGGAGTTTAGATCCTTGTGACACGGGGAGGCAGAGGGTGTGATCTCCGCGCGCACCCTAGTGTTCGAACCTTAAGCGTTTGCCGGAACCCGTGATCCGACATTTGGCGCACCAGGTAGGGGTGCGCTGGAATCTGTCCTCCACCACTCCGTTCCCCTCCGACCGCCGCATCCATGTCTGATGCTCGTCGGGACCGCGCCGAGTGCCGGGCCGCCATCGCTTCTCGCGTCGCCCAGACGGCCCCCGTCGGTGGGCGTCCTCGTCGTTCCCCGTCGCCCGCCGTCAACGCCGCCACCGGCCCGGCGGGGGGGGGGGGGGAGCAGCAAGCATCGTCTCAGCATCCATCCATGCGCCAAGACGGCCGCACCGCTACTCCATCGCTCGCACCAGCTGGCTCTTTGTCTCGCGCGCTCCGCGCACCCTTGGAGGCTCGAGCTGCGCTCCTCGCGGCAAACGAGCTCCTGCGCTACCGCCCCGTCGACGACGTCTACGAAGAGTGGCTCGACCGCGTCGCCGAGCTTGTCCGCGCCGCAGGGGGCTCTTCCGCGCCGTCCGTTCCTCTACGCCACACCCCGCCCCGCGCGGGCAACGAAGCTCCAGAGGCACACCAGCCACCTCCTCTCCAAGAAGATGCCATGGCTCCAAGGTGCGTGGCCCCTGGGCGGAACCCGCACAGTCAGGTGCCAGCGCAACAAGAACGGAGCTGCCAAGAAGTCCCTCGCCCGCAAGGAGCTGCCCGGGCGCTCCCTGCTCCGGCACGCCGCGACCCTGCTCCAGCTCCGGCACGCCAAGACCCCGCTCTGCTCCTAGCAGCAGCGCGTGGGGACCCTCAAGACCAAGCTCTCCACCAGCCGAAGCCTTTCGTGGCCACCGCAGGCTGCCGTGCCTACACCACTGAGTTGCGCAGCGTCGCGTGGCCCGACAAGTTTAAGCCAGACCTACCTCCTCGCTACGACGGCACAACTGACCCCGCAGAGTTCCTCCAGCTCTATGAGCTGGGCATCGAGGCTGCCAGCGGGGATGAAAAGGTCATGGCGAACTGGTTCCCCATGGCGCTCAAGGAAGGAGCTCGAACCTGGCTCCTGAATCTGGCTCCGGGCATGATCTCCTCCTGGGACCAGATGCGCACCCGCTTCATCGCCAACTTCCAAGGTACTCGCGACCGGCCACCCGCCGTGAGTGACATGTGCCGCATCAAGCAACAACCTGGGGAGACCCTGCAAAAGTACATCCAGCGCTTCAATAGTGCGCGCCTCAAGATCCCCAAGGTGTCCGAGGAAGCCATCATCTCGGCCTTCTCCGGTGGCATGCGCGACGTCAAGATGAAGGAGGAGCTGGCGATGCATGAAGACCTCTGCACCTCCCTGGAGCTGTTCAACTTGGCGACCAAGTGCGCCAGGGCTGAGGAGGGACGTCTCTCCCTCCTCGAGCTGCCTGCCACGGACCCAGAAGAGAAGAAGCCCAAGGCCAAGGACGTGAAGCGCAAGGGGGCTGCTGTACTCGCAGCAGAACCAGACACCAAGCGGGGCAAGGATCTGCCCGAATCCTCTAGGGGTAGCCGGTACTGTGCGTACCACGACCTCCACACCCACAACACCAACGAATGTCAAGAAATCCGTGCCGTGCGAGAAGGAAGGATCGGCCGTCGCCCTGACTGTGCGGACCGGGTCTACGGCCGAGGAGGAGGAAGAAACCCAGGACGCTGGGAAGATCGCGGCCTGCGCCAGGGGTGGCGCGACCAACCTCGCGAGGACCGCTGGTGGGACCTGCCTCGCGAGGGAGACTGGAGGGATCAGCCTCGTGAGGATCGCCCTCATGGCAACACATGCCTACCTCCGCTGCCGCCTCAGCCAAGGAGGAACGAAAACCGCCATCAAGATGAGGGGGCTGGGGGCTTCCAAGAGCCGCGCGCAATCGCCTGTATCCTGGGCGGAGCTCAAGCCCCAGCCTCTCAACGTATCTTCAAGCAGTTTGCCCACGAAGTGAATGCAGTTCTCCCCAAGCTCGAAGCAACGTGCCCCCTCAGGTGGTCGGCGTGCGCCATCAGGTTCAGCTCAACGAACTAGCTCAAGTGCGCGGCCATGGCCGGAGTCCTCCTGATGCTTTGCTCCCCAGTCATCAGCAACGTGCTGGTCACAAGGACCCTCATCGACGGAGGGGCAGGGCTCAACGTCCTGTCCGTGGAAACATTCAACAATCTCCAAGTACCCTATGACCAGCTTCAGCCAACCAAGCCTTTCTTCGGAATCACCGACGGTTCCACAGTCCCGATCGGGCAGGTCCGCCTCCCTGTCACCTTTGGGGCTCGCAGCAACTACCGAAACCGAGCTCATCGACTTCGACGTCGCCCACATCCGCCTGCCGTACAACGCCGTCCTCGGGTACCCAACGCTGGCCAAGTTCATGGCCGTGACTCACCACAGCTACAACGTCCTTAAGGTGCCAGGAAGTGGCGGCGTCATCACGGTGCCCTGTGAAGAGAAGGATGCAGTGTGTTCCCTGGAGCGAGCCTATCAGGCCGTGTCGCTAGAAGACCCAGATCACGGAAGCAGGAGGCTTCCTAAGACCACCCCCAAGAAGAAGAAGACATCGTCAGGCTCAGCCCCTCAGGAGGCAGGCCCTTCAGGGCCCGTGTCAGCCCAGGGGGACCCCCCATCCATCGCATAGGAAAGCGTGCCCGACACCCTCCTCAGGCAGGGCTCGGGGGCTCTCACCTGGAGGGCCACCGACCTAGCCAGGGTCACAAGGGAGGCGCTTGGGCACCATGTGGAGGCGTGCTTCGAAGCACGTTTCCCTCGAGAAGGAGCTAGGCAAGGAAGGTCAGACCAGCAGGGGTTCATTAACGAGGCCATTCAAGAACTACAGGAGTCAAGGATCATGAGAGGTTGCCGCCGTCTACCAACTGTGGCCCCACATCCAGGCGAGGGTGGTGGGCTGCGCGTCTGCGTCGACGTACCAGGGCTCAATCAGATCGCCACGATGGAGCGTCTCTGGCCCTTGCAAGTGGGGCGCTGTAGGGGTCCACCCCACAGCTATGTTCGCATGCCTTACGGCCTGTCGAGCATGGCTGCGGCGTACCAGTGCCTCATGAGGGGCATCATGGAGGCTTAGGAAGACAGGCGTTCTGCGGCCCTGGCGGAGATGAAGACAGCTCGCGAGGAGCCACCAGTGCCTCCGAAGCCTCCCGAGGCCCCGGGGCCTGGGGGCTCGTGAGGATCGGCTTCCGTAGCCCACCGAGTCTGCTGCACCAATGCCACTTCGCCGACGACATCCTCAGGTGACATCTTTCAAGCTTCATTCCCAGCTGGGGGCGCCCTCCCAGGGTTGCATCACTCCCAGGCCGTGTGGATCCATCCCTGCGGCATGTATCCCCTTTTATTTTTCGGTCGTTAGTTTGCCTTGTTGGGGGCGCCCCTCGGGCTGCATCATCCCCAAGCCGCTCGGGCTAGGCCCAGCGGCGTGTATCCCCCTCGCGTTTATTTCCAACTATGCATTTGCCTATCACGCTTGATTGCTTGATGCCTGTCCACGGCATCCCTTCTTCTCCATGTCGGCCACTTGCACGTTAAAGGGGGGGTGCCTGAGCATCGCAACTCAGGGCTCTTACTCGCTCTCCAGCCCTCACCCTCTGGCCTTGTCCATGGCATCGCGACCTGGCATACCAGCGACGGCTGAGACAAGCTCGAGGGCCGGGACCCGAGGACGTAGAGTACCGGCATCTAACCAAATTTTCCAGGGACACATCTCAAGATACGGCCCAGTGCTAGGCGCAACCCGCCTAGAGGTAGGGCCTCGTGAGTCCCGCGCTGGCTCACGGGTGGCCAGATACACCTCACCTAGCCCTACCGTGCCGGCCACGTGTCAGGGCGGGGCTGTACACGCCCCGGGGGCTCCTCCCGGAGGGGAGCCCCCTCCCACGTACCAGTGGAAGCACCATGCTCTGCGCTGGTTGACGACACTGTCGAGGAGCGGCTATGCCCGTACACATACGGAAGCGCTATGCTCCGCGCTGGTGATAAACAACTGGGGGTGGCCTCCGGGCCGCATTAACCTCAGGGAGCCCAGAGTTCAGTGGCTGGCCTCATCGCAACGCCTCCCCTCGGGAGTGCCGCGCGAGGGGGCTAGGCACGGGGGCTACGACTGGGTCACGCCCAGACGTACGCCGCCCAGCCAGGCCCCTCGGGCCTGGTTCGTCGCGCGTCTCTCCCTGAGCAGAGCCAAGGTATGAAGGCCGTTTGCGCGCCAAGGGGGACCCCTGAGCATCGCGACTCAGGGGCCTAACTGGTCCCGTAGCCCCCCACTCCTTAGTTCCGAAAGGCTATGCTGGGTGAGGTACGTGCGGGGCCGGGCTCTGCAGACGTAGAATGGTAGCCCCGCTTACATTGCACCTCATCACCCGCTGTTTGCGCGTCAAGGGGGGCTCCTGAGCATCACGACTCAGGAGCCTAACTGGCTCCATAGCCCCTCACTCCTTAGTTCCGAAAGGCTATGCTGGGTGAGGTATGCGCGGAGTCGGGCTCTGCAGACGTAGAACGGAAGATACACCTACATCGCGCCTCCCTACTTGTTGTTCGCACGCCAAGGGGGACTCCTGAGCATCGCGACTCAGGAGCCTAACTTGTCACGTAGCCCCTCACTCCTTTGGTCCCGTCCTGGTTTCCGGTCGGGGCTAATGCTGGGTGAGGCACGCGCGGGGCCGGGCTCTGGCAGCGTAGAACACAAGCAAGTCGGGAAGAAAAACATAAAATTCAAGGAATTTAAAAGCAAATATTACAACCCATACTATCGTCTCAGTACCAAACGCAAGTTTAAATGCCTCCCCGAGGCGTGATGCATGTGCAGGAATTGAAAGAAGAACAGGGATGGAATGGAGTCACTTGTCGGCGGTGAAGCTGTGCGGAGTGGCTTCGCCTCATGGAGCAGCAGGGCCGACAGTGCCTTGCTTTGGCTTGGTGCTGAAGGCCCGGAACTTCCCCAGCAGCGCCTCCGCACGCCCCTTCACGACTTCGACGGCGGCGACAACACCCTCGCCGCTCACCGGTTCCAGCGGGCCGTCGAGGTCGGCGTTGGGATCACGAAGGTAAATGTGGGCGAAGACCCACGCCAGCGCAGCAGAAGACAGGACGCGCGCCTCGGCCTCGGCCGTGGGGCCGATGCCAAGGGCGACGTCCCCAAGGGCCTTAACCAGGAAAGGAAGCAGCTTGGCGGGGCCGTCACCATCACCGGCTAGCAGGCTGTCCAGGCCGCTCTCGTAAAGCGTCTTTAGCGAAGCGCGGGCGTCTTTCTCCATGTCCGCGAAGGCCACGCGATCCTCGGCAAGAACCTTGGCCCTGCTGTCCAGCTCGACCCTCGTCGCCTCCAGCTCCTCCCCCAGCGCACTTAGGCGGTCGCGACGCTTCTTGAGCTTGGCCTCCCAGCCCTCGATGGCCGCCTCGTGAGCCTTCATGCTTTCTCCTTGTTCCTGGCGAAGACGAACCTCCTTCGCGAGCTGGCCCCGCAGGCCTTGCAGCTCGTCCTCCAGCGCCTTGCAACGACCGCGAACTTCAACCAACTCTCCCAGGGCCGCGTCTCGGGCAGCCTTCGCCTTGAGGGTGGCCTCCCTCTCTCCGTCACAGGCCGTTGAGGCCTGAACCAACGCCGCCCGAATCAAAGCATCAGAACAAATCCAACCTAAAGCCAGTTCCAGGCGCCCGGCCACCAGACGAGGGTCGGCGCCGAGAAGATCCTGCCGCAGCCGGTCCAGTTCAGCAACGACACGCTCCAAGATGGAACAAGGAGGCGGAGAAACATCGGTGCGCCCCAAGACAACAGGAGGAGCCGGGGAAGCAACGATCAGTGGAACGGGAGGAGAAAGTAGCGGCGGCGAGGCCGTAGTGTCCCGAGGCGGAGTCTGCTGTGCCTCCACAGCCGTAGCAGCGGCGCCAGACGAGGGCGCCTCGGGAGTCGTTCGAGCCATGGGGGCTGGGCTCGCCCCAGCCAGCTCAGCCAAGCCTCGCAAGGATGAGCGGGCAGGAGAGGCCCGCGCGTCACGATCTCCCTCCCCTGCAGGCGAAGGCGTCGCCGCAGATGGGACCTCGGGGGCTCCCTTCGGCTTCTTCGCCGCTGGCGCCAGCCTATTCAAGAGAAGCAATCATCAAGCCTCGTCGGCGGAACGAGAAACAAAAAATCAAGGATCAAGCACTTACGGGTCATCGCCGGTGAGCTCGGGCAGCCTCCGGCCCAACTTGAAGCCTGACAGCCGGCTGGAAGGGTCGACCTCAGAAGCAGAAGGCGCGTCCATGGTTCGCCCCGGAGTCAGGACGGACCCGCGGGGCATCGACCCGGTCCTGCCCCTCTCCGGGATCGTGGGCGAGCTCCCGCTACCCAGTACGTCATCGCCATCATCATCATCATCGCTCGGTGAAAGGCGGAGAGTGCAGGACCCGCGCCGGGAGAGGGGAGCCCTCGACTCTCCATCAGTCGCCCCAGAGTTGGGCCCCTCTCCCTGCTCCTCTTCCTCCTCCTCATTGCTGGAGTCGCCGGAGGGCACATCCACCGGTCCTTCGGAAGCCGCCACGGGCATGAGCCCGTCCCCGTTAAAAACAGGCATGGACTTCACCACCTGCTCCCAGTCGTCGCGAAGGAACAAGGGCTTGGGAGCGCCCTTCAACCTTGCCACCTCGCCCTCGACCAGAGATTGGAGAACCGCGGTCACATCCTCTTCGTCCACAGCCTCGGGGCTCAGATGAGGCCTCCACATTGGAGGAGAGTACCGCCAGAGTGGAGCCAGCTGGTGCTCCAGGAACTCCTTCAGCAGCGACGCACTGGTCAACTTCGCCGCCGCCATGTTGGCCGGCCTCAGGTCCTCGTCCATCTTCTCCAACACCAGTTTCACGCGGGGGTCCGTGAGCTCCGCTCGGCACCAGTCGCTGGAGCTCACGGGCTGCTTCGCGGGCAAGATCAGCCGAGGGTGGATGCGCCCGGCATCTGCCAAGACCCACTTGCTCCTGAAGCCCTCAATCCTTTTCCCGGGATTCGAGATGGCAATGGTGCCGCCATACGCGAGATGCTCGCGCATGCAGAAAGAGAGCCGCCGGTGACCCGGAGGGAGAAGTAGTGGCGCAGCAAGGCCACCGAAGGCTGCACCCCTACGTGGGCCTCGCAGTAGTAAGCGAAGATCGCCAGAAGAAGGACAGAGTTGGGATGGAGATGCAGAGCCTGCAAGTTGTAATGGCGGAGGACAGAGAAGAAGAACTCGGAGAAGGGAGGCACCAGGCCCGCAGCAATGGAGCTTACAAAGAGAGGATAAAAGGTGCTCCCTCGGCCCTCAGGGGTGGCGGAGCCGGTCTTGAACACCTTCGTCCCGTCGATGCCCTGCGCCACCGCCATCCGGCGCAGCCGGGCAAGGCCTGCCTTGGGCACATTCGGCAAGTCCAGAGCAGGAGAATACCAAGCTTCGGCCGGTCGCGCAGCTGGAGTAGATCTGGAAGTTTGGAGGAAGAAAGGGGAGGCGCAAGAAAGGGGATCTGAGCAGCGATCGGAGAAAGCAAAAGGCGAAGTCTGGGCAGATGCTGCTCCTTTACCAACCTGCGCGGTTGCTGAAGCACTCGCGTCCAATCAACTGCCACGCGGCGCCCAAGGCCGCAGGCTGTTAGGGCCCACGGCGCTTCGCCCTTACCCTTTCGCCTATCGGCACGGCCAAGTCCATGCGTGCCTTGGGCCCGGGGGCTACTGTTGGCATTCTGGGAACGGGGGTCCCCAGACTTGCCTGCCTGCGGCCTGTGGCGTGGCTCAAAGGAGGCCCAGCATGGTCCATCTTCATCAACACAAGACTCAAGACCCTCGCGAGGGGCCAAGCCTCGCGGGGCGGACGACACGGCGCATCCTCAGGCGCAGCCTCCTCAGGCTGGCTCGCGAGGAGGCGGAGAAATCAAGGCGGGGTACCTCGCGAGGTGCCCATGACGCAAGCCATGACGATTGAGGGTGCCAGGCGGGCGCCAGCGCGTGCATCGTCCTTCTTTCCTCTTTGGTGCAAAGGGGGCAAGCGCAACCGCGGAGTACCGAGGCATCAGGCAAAGGTTGCCATTTCGGTGCAACGAGACCAAGACCAGGCGGACTACGAGACGGAGGTCACCATGGAGCCCAGCACGGCGTCACCACAGAGCCTTTCACAGGCGAAGACCAACTTTAGTTAGGATAAGTGTACTTGCTGTTCCCCTTCAAATTAGCCCGCCATTATTGGCGCCCTTCCCGCTCAATATTTGGGAAGAGGCCCAGGGCCTTTGCCTATAAATAGGACAAGCCACTCGCATAGCAAGGGGTTCGGTTGGTCCGGCTAGCAAGCAGAGAGAGTGAGTGAAAGAGAGAGAGAGAGAAGGGTGACTGAACTCCTCCTAGCGGTTCATCGCCCCAGCCAAGAACAGACCCTCGCGAGGCTGTTCTTCCTTGTATTGTTCATCATCATTAGCCCCAGGAGGCAATCCACCAACCACACACTGGAGTAGGGTATTACACCACAACGGTGGCCCGAACCAGTATAAACCTTGTGTCTCTCATGCAGTTCTTTTAGGAATTTAGATCCTTGTGAGACGGGGAGGCAGAGGGCGTGATCTCTGCGCGCACCCCAGTGTTTGAACCTTAAGGGTCTGCCGGAACCCATGATCCGACAAGTAGGTTCAGTAGGTTGAGTAGCAACTCTTTGCTCTACTGGTCGGGGTGAAGATACCCCGAACAGGCCCCTCAGAGGATTACTTTCCATAGTAACAAGTGACCGTAAATTTCAGCACACTATATAATTTTTTCCTTACCAAATTCCACCTACCAAAGGCGCTTCACTCCCCGGCAACGGCGCCAGAAAAGAGTCTTGCTGACCCACAAGTATAGGGGATCTATCGTGGTCCTTTCGATAAGTAAGAGTGTCGAACCCAACGAGGAGCAGAAGGAAATGATAAGCGGTTTCCAGCAAGGTATTCTCTGCAAGTACTGAAATAAGTGGTAACAGATAGTTTTGTGATAGGATAATTTGTAATGAGCAACAAGTAACAAAAGTAAATAAAGTGCAGCAAGGTGGCCCAATCCTTTTTGTTGCAAAGGACAAGCCTGGACAAACTCTTATATAGAGAAAAGCGCTCGCGAGGACAAATGGGAATATCGTCAAACTAGTTTTCATCACGCTCATATGATTCACGTTTGGTACTACTCACAAAGCATAAACATGTTCATAATCAGAGGGGTATTAATATGCATATAGGATCTGAACATATGATCTTCCACCAAATAAACCAACTAGCATCAACTACAGGGAGTAATTAACACTACTAGCAACCTACTAGCACCAATCCCGGACTTGGAGACAAGAATTGGATACAAGAGATGAGCTAGGGTTTTGAGAGGAGATGGTGCTGATGAAGATGTTGATGGAGATTCCCTCTCCCGATGAGAGGAGCATTGGTGATGACGATGGCGATGATTTCCCCCTCCCGGAGGGAAGTTTCCCCGGCAGAATAGCTCTGCCAGAGCCCTAGATTGGTTCCGCCTCGTGGCGGCGGATTTCCGTTCGAAAAGATGGCTTATAATTTTTTCCCATCAAAAGACTTCATATAGCAGAAGATGACCACAGGGCCACCAGGGGGCCCACGAGGTAGGGGGGCGCGCCCCCACCCTCGTGGGCAGGGTGTGGCCCCCTGGTGAACTTCTTCCGCTGAGTATTTTTTATATATTCTGAAAACGTGTTCCGTGAAGTTTCAGTACTTTTGGAGTTGTGCAGAATAGGTCTCTAATATTTGCTCCTTTTCCAGCCTAGAGTCCCAGGTGTCGGCATTCTCCCTCTTTATGTAAACCTTGTAAAATAAGAGAGAATAGGCATAAGTATTGTGACATAATGTGTAATAACAGCCCATAATGCAATAAATATCAATATAAAAGCATGATGCAAAATGGACGTATCAGTATACCTCATGCGATGGGTTACAATGGTGTATAAGATTGCTACCGAGAGTTCTCCTCACTACTGCAGGATGCTGCTAACACGACACTACGATCAGAGACCCTTCGACTAAACTGTGTGCGATGCCATAATCGCAAACAGTGGTGTAAAAAACCCGTCAAAAAGGTGCAAAACGTTTGCGATGGAGGATGCATCAAACACGGATCAGATTTTAGTTGCGTGTGTGATGCAGGGCATATGGTTCAGCTCAATTAACTACTTCCGATTAGGAGGAACAAAAGAAACGGGCAGCCAGATGAAGGTGTGTGCGATGTATAGCATACGGTTCACTTGGATGAACTATTTGTGATTAGGCAACACAATGGAAACGGTCAGCCAGATCAAAGGTGTGTGCAATATTCGGCATGTGGTTCACTCGGATGAACTGTTTGCGTTGAAACATGAGAACAGAAACGGTTCCAATGAACAAAATGTGTGTGATATGCGACAAACGGGTCTGTAATAAAAAATGTGTGTGAATACCGATAATAACACAGATGGTTGCTGCTAATAAGATGTGTGTGTTGTGCGATGGGATTGCATAAAGAACAACACACACACACACACACACACACACACTTATAAGGACATGCTTGCATAACCAAATTAAACATCCACTTACATAGGTGTGAACTACAACCATGGCATTTGCACACACCAAAGTAAACTATTACGTGCATAATTACATATGTGGCTACTACACACATGACATTTCCACACACCAACAAAGTAAACTATATATTACATGCATGATTAACTAGCATAAATGATCATCTGATCATCTGCTACCTGTTGAGCACTGCGTTGGTTTTCCCTTGAAGAGGAAAGGGTGATGCAGCAGAGCAGCGTAAGTATTTCCCTCAGTTTTTGAGAACCAAGGTATCAATCCAGTAGGAGGCCACGCACGAGTCCCTCGCACCAACACAAACAAATAAACTCCTCGGAACCAACGCGATAAAGGGGTTGTCAATCCCTTCACTGTCACCTACGAGAGTGAGATCTGATAGATATGATAAGATAATATTTTTGGTATTTTTATGATAGAGAAATAAAGATGCAAGTAAAACAAATGGCAAAGGAAATAACTAAGTATTGGAAGATTAATATGATGGAAAATAGACCCGGGGCCCATAGGTTTCACTAGAGGCTTCTCTCGATAGCATAAGTATTATGGTGGGTGAACAAATTACTGTTGAGCAATTGACAGAGTTGAGCATAGTTATGAGAATATCTAGGTATGATCATGTATATAGGCATCACGTCCGAGACAAGTAGACCGACTCCTGCCTGCATCTACTACTATTACTCCACACATCGACCGCTATCCAGCATGCATCTAGAGTATTAAGTTCAAGAGAACAGAGTAATGCTTTAAGCAAGATGACATGATGTAGAGGGATAAACTCACGCAATATGATATAAACCCCATCTTGTTATCCTCGATGGCAACAATACAATACGTGCCTTGCTGCCCCTACTGTCACTGGGAAAGGACACCGCAAGATTGAACCCAAAGCTAAGCACTTCTCCTATTGCAAGAAAGATCAATCCAGTAGGCCAAACCAAACTGATAATTCGAAGAGACTTGCGAAGATAACCAATCATACATAAAACAATTCAGAGAAGATTCAAATATTGTTCATAGATAAACTTGATCATAAACTCACAATTCATCGGTCTCAACAAACACACCACAAAAGAAGATTACATCGAATAGATCTCCACAAGAGAGGGGGAGAACTTTGTATTGAGATCCAAAAAGAGAGAAGAAGCCATCTAGCTAATAACTATGGACCCGTAGGTCTGAAGTAAACTCCCCACACTTCATCGGAGAGGCTATGGTCTTGATGTAGAAGCCCTCCATGATCGATACCCCCTCCGGCGGAGCTCCGGAAAAGGCCCCAAGATGGGATCTCGTGGATACAGAAAGTTATGGCGGTGGGATTAGGGTTTTGGCTCCGTATCTGGTAGTTTGGGGGTACGTAGGTATATATAGGAGGAAGGAGTACATCGGTGGAGCAACATGGGCCCCACAAGGGTGGAGGGCGCACCTGGGGGGGGGGGTAGGCTAATGTCTACTACACAACCTTCTTCTTGTAGACGTTGTTGGGCCTCCAAGTGCAGAGGTTTGTAGGACAGTAGCAAATTTCCCTCAAGTGGATGACCTAAGGTTTATCAATCCGTAGGAGGCATATGATGAAGATGGTCTCTCTCAAGCAACCCTGCAACTAAATAACAAAGAGTCTCTTGTGTCCCCAACACACCCAATACAATGGTAAATTGTATAGGTGCACTAGTTCGGCGAAGAGATGGTGATACAAGTGGTATATGGATGATAGATATAGGTTTTTGTAATCTGAAAATATAAAAACAGCAAGGTAACTAATGATAAAAGTGAGCACAAACAGTATTGCATTGCTAGGAAACAAGGCCTAGGGTTCATACTTTCACTAGTGCAAGTTCTCTCAACAATAATAACATAATTGGATCACATAACTATCCCTCAACATGCAACAAAGAGTCACTCCAAAGTCACTAATAGCGGAGAACAAACGAAGAGATTCTGGTAGGGTACGAAACCACCTCAAAGTTATTCTTTCCAATCAATTCGTTGGGCTATTACTATAAGTGTCACAAACAGCCCTAGAGTTCGTACTAGAATAACACCTTAAGACACAAATCAACCAAAACCCTAATGTCACCTAGATAATCCAATGTCACCTCAAGTATCCGTGGGTATGATTATACGATATGCATCACAAAATCTCAGATTCATCTATTCAACCAACACATAGAATCTCAAAGAGTGCCCCAAAGTTCCTATCGGAGAATCACGAGAAAACACGTGCCAACCCCTATGCATAGGTTCATGGGCGGAACCCGCAAGTTGATCACCAAAACATATATCAAGTGAATCACGTGATATCCCATTGTCACCACAAATATGCACGGCAAGACATACATCAAATGTTCTGAAATCTTTAAAGACTCAATCCGATAAGATAACTTCAAAGGGGAAACTCAATCCATTACAAGAGAGTAGAGGGGGAGAAACATCATAAGATCCAACTATAATAGCAAAGCTCGTGATACGTCAAGATCGTGCCAAATCAAGAACACGAGAGAGAGAGAGATCAAATACATAGCTACTGGTACATACCCTCAGCCCCGAGGGAGAACTACTCCCTCCTCATCATGGAGAGCGTCGGGATGATGAAGATGGCTACCGGAGAGGGATTGCCCCCTACGGCAGGGTGCCAGAACTTGTCAAGATTGGTTTTCGGTGGCTATGGAGGCTTCTGGCAGTGGAACTCCCGATCTATTGTGCTCCCACGAGGGGCCCACGAGGGTGGAGGGCGCGCCCCCTGCCTCGTGGCTTCCTCGTTGATCCCCTGACATGCACTCCAAGTCTCCTGTATTGCTTTCTCTCCAAAAATAACTTTTTTGAAGGTTTCATTCCGTTTGGACTCCATTTGATATTCCTTTTCTGCGAAACACTGAAACAAGGGAAAAACAGAAACTGACAGTGGGCTCTAGGTTAATAGGTTAGTCCCAAAAATCATATAAAATAGCATATAAATGCATATAAAACATCCAAGGTTGATAATATAATAGCATGTAACAATCAAAAATTATAGATACATTGGAGACGTATCAGCATCCCCAAGCTTAATTCCTGCTCGTCCTCGAGTAGGTAAATGATAAAAATAGAATTTTTGATGTGGAATGCTACCTAACATATTTATCCATGTTGTTCTCTTTATTATGGCAAGAATATTCGGATCCATCAGATTCAAGACAAAAGTTTAATATTGACATAAAAATAATAATACTTCAAGCATACTAACCAAGTAATCATGTCTTCTCAAAATAGCATGGCCAAAGAAAGCTATCCCTAAAAAATGATGTAGAGGGATAAACTCATGCAATATGATATAAACCCCATCTTGTTATCCTCGATGGCAATAATGCAATACGTGCATTGCTACCCCTACTGTCACTGGGAAAGGACACCGCAAGATTGAACCCAAAGATAAGCACTTCTCCTATTGCAAGAAAGATCAATCTAGTAGGCCAAACCAAACTGATAATTCGAAGAGACTTGCAAAGATAACCAATCATACATAAAAAAATCAGAGAAGATTCTAATATTGTTCATAGATAAACTTGATCATAAGCCCACAATTAATCGGTCTCAACAAACACACCACAAAAGAAGATTACATCGAATAGATCTCCACAGGAGAGGGGGAGAACTTTGTATTGAGATCCAAAAAGAAAGAAGAAGCCATCTAGCTAATAACTATGGACCCGTAGGTCTGAAGTAAACTACTCACACTTCATCAGAGAGGCTATGGTCTTGATGTAGAAGCCCTCCATGATCGATACCCCCTCCGGCGGAGCTCCGGAAAAGGCCCCAAGATGGGATCTCGTGGATACAGAAAGTTACGGCGGTGGGATTAGGGTTTTGGCTCCGTATCTGGTAGTTTGGGGGTACGTAGGTATATATAGGAGGAAGGAGTATGTCGGTGGAGCAATATGGGCCCCACAAGGGTGGAGGGCGCACCTGGGGGGGGGGGGGGGTAGGCTGATGTCTACTACACAACCTTCTTCTTGTAGACGTTGTTGGGCCTCCAAGTGCACAGGTTTGTAGGACAATAGCAAATTTCCCTCAAGTGGATGACCTAAGGTTTATCAATCCGTAGGAGGCGTAGGATGAAGATGGTCTCTCTCAAGCAACCCTGCAACCCAATAACAAAGAGTCTCTTGTGTCCCCAATACACCCAATACAATGGTAAATTGTATAGGTGCACTAGTTCGGCGAAGAGATGGTGATACAAGTGGTATATGGATGATAGATATAGGTTTTTGTAGTCTGAAAATATAAAAACAGCAAGGTAACTAATGATAAAAGTGAGCACAAACGGTATTGCATTGCTAGGAAACAAGGCCTAGGGTTCATACTTTCACTAGTGCAAGTTCTCTCAACAATAATAACATAATTGGATCACACAACTATCCCTCAACATGCAACAAAGAGTCACTCCAAAGTCACTAATAGCGGAGAACAAATGAAGAGATTATGGTAGGGTACGAAACCACCTCAAAGTTATTCTTTCCAATCAGTCCGTTGGGCTATTACCATAAGTGTCACAAACAGCCCTAGAGTTCGTACTAGAATAACACCTTAAGACACAAATCAACCAAAACCCTAATGTCACCTAGATAATCCAATGTCACCTCAAGTATCCATGGGTATGATTATATGATATGCATCACAAAATCTCAGATTCATCTATTCAACCAACACATAGAACCTCAAAGAGTGCCCCAAAGTTCCTATCGGAGAATCACGAGAAAACGTGTGCCAACCCCTATGCATAGGTTCATGGGCGGAACCCGCAAGTTGATCACCAAAACATACATCAAGTGGACCACGTGATATCCCATTGTCACCCCAAATATGCACGGCAAGACATACATCAAGTGTTCTCAAATCTTTAAAGATTCAATCCGATAAGATAACTTCAAAGGGGAAACTCAATCCATTACAAGAGAGTAGAGGGGGAGAAACGTCATAAGATCCAACTATAATAGCAAAGCTCGCGATACATCAAGATCGTGCCAAATCAAGAACACGAGAGAGAGAGAGAGAGAGATCAAACACATAGCTACTGGTACAGACCCTCAGCCCCGAGGGAGAACTACTCCCTCCTCGTCATGGAGAGCGTCGGGATGATGAAGATGGCCATCGGAGAGGGATTGCCCCCTCCGGCAGGGTGCCAGAACTTGTCTAGATTGGTTTTCGGTGGCTACGGAGGCTTCTGGCGGCGGAACTCCCGATCTATTGTGCTCCCACAAGGGGCCCATGAGGGTGGAGGGCACGCCCCTGCCTCGTGGCTTCCTCGTTGATCCCCTGACGTGCACTCAAAGTCTCCTGTATTGCTTTCTCTCCAAAAATAACTTTTTCGAAGGTTTCATTCCCTTTGGACTCCGTTTGATATTCCTTTTCTACGAAACACTGAAACAAGGGAAAAACAGAAACTGGCAGTCGGCTCTAGGTTAATAGGTTAGTCCCAAAAATAATATAAAATAGCATATAAATGCATATAAAACATCCAAGGTTGATAATATAATAGTATGCAACAATCAAAAATTATAGATACGTCGGAGACGTATCGGCATCCCCAAGCTTAATTCCTGCTCGTCCTCGAGTAGGTAAATGATAAAAACAGAATTTTTGATGTCGAATGCTACCTAACATATTTATGCATGTTGTTCTCTTTATTGTGGCAAGAATATTCGGATCCATAAGATTCAAGAAAAATGTTTAATATTGAAATAAAAATAATAATACTTCAAGCATACTAACCAAGTAATCATGTCTTCTCAAAATAGCATGGCCAAAGAAAGCTATCCCTACAAAATCATATAGTCTGGCTATGCTCTATCTTCACCACACAAAATATTTAAATCATGCACCACCCCGATGACAAGCCAAGCAATTGTTTCATACTTTTGATGTTCTCAAACTTTTTCAATCTTCACGCAATACATGAGCGTGAGCCATGCACATAGCACTATAGGTGGAATAGAATGGTGGTTGTGGAGAAGACAAAAAGGAGAAGACAGTCTCACGTCAACTAGGCGTATCAACAGGCTATCGAGATGCCCATCAATAGATATCAATGTGAGTGAGTAGGGATTGCCATGCAACGGATGCACTAGAGCTATAAGTGTATGAAAGCTCAAAAAGAAACTAAGTGGGTGTGCATCCAACTTGCTTGCTCACGAAGACCTAGGGCATTTTAAGGAAGCCCATCATTGGAATATACAAGCCAAGTTCTATAATGAAAGATTCCCACTAGTATATGAAAGTGACAACATAGGAGACACTCTATCATGATGATTATGGTGCTACTTTGAAGCACAAGTGTGGTAAAAGGATAGTTGCATTGTCCCTTCTCTCTTTTTCTCTCATTTTATTTTTTATTTGGGCCTTCTTTTTTTATGGCCTCTTTTTTTATTTGGGCTTCTTTGGCCTCTTTTTTTTCGTCCGGAGTCTCATCCCGACTTGCGGGGGAATCATAGTCTCCATCATCCTTTCCTGACTAGGACAATGCTCTAATAATGATGATCATCACACTTTTATTTACTTACAACTCAAGAATTACAACTCGATACTTAGAACAAAATATGACTCTATGAATGCCTCCGGCGGTGTACCGGGATGTGCAATGACTCATGAGTGACATGTATGAAAGAATTATGAATGGTGGCTTCGCCACAAATACAATGTCAACTACATGATCATGCAAAGCAATATGACAATGATGGAGTGTGTCATAATAAATGGAATGGTGGAAAGTTGCATGGAAATATATCTCGGAATGGCTATGGAAATGCCATGATACGTAGGTATGGTGGCTGTTTTGAGGAAGGTATATGGTGGGTGTAAGATACCGGCGAAAGGTGCGCGATATTAGAGAGGCTAGCAATGGTGGAAGGGTGAGAGTCTGTATAATCCATGGACACAACATTAGTCATAAAGAACTCACATACTTATTGAAAAAATCTATTAGTTGTCGAAGCAAAGTACTACGCGCATGCTCCTAGGGGGATAGATTGGTAGGAAAAGACCATCGCTCGTCCCCGACCGCCACTCATAAGGAAGACAATCAATAAATAAATCATGCTCCGACTTCATCACATAACGGTTCACCATACGTGCATGCTACGGGAATCACAAACTTCAACACAAGTATTTCTCAAATTCACAACTACTCACTAGCATGACGCTAATATCACCATCTTCATATCTTAAAACAATCATCAAGTATCAAACTTCTTATAGTATTCAATGCACTCTATATGAAAGTTTTTATTATATCCCTCTTGGATGCCCATCATATTAGGACTAATTTCATAACCAAAGCAAATTAACATGCTGTTCTAAAGACTCTCAAAATAATATAAGTGAAGCACGAGAGTTCAACTATTTCTTCAAAATAAAACCACCATCGTGCTCTAAAAGGATATAAGTGAAGCACTAGAGCAACGACAAACTACTCCGAAAGATATAAGTGAAGATCAATGAGTAGTCGAATAATTATGCAACGATGTGAAGACTATCTTACATTTAAGAATTTCAGATCTTGGTATTTTATTCAAACATCAGGCAAAACAAAAGTAAATAAAATGATGCTCCAAGCAAAACACATATCATGTGGCGAATAAAAATATAGCTCCAAGTAAAGTTACCGATGAACGAAGACGAAAGAGGGGATGCCTTCCGGGGCATACCGAAGATTAGGCTCTTGGTTGTCCTTGAATATTACCTTGGGGTGCCCTGTGCATCCCCAAGCTTAGGATCTTGCCACTCCTTATTCCATAGTCCATCGAATGTTTACCCAAAACTTGAAAACTTCACAACACAAAACTTAACAGAAAACTCGTAAGCTCCGTTAGCGAAAGAAAAAAAACACCACATCAAGGTGCTGTAATGAACTCATTATTTATTTATATTGGTGTTAAATCTACTCTATTCCAACTTCTCTATGGTTTATAAACTCTTTTACTAGCCATAGATTCATCAAAATAAGTAAACAACACATGGAAAACAGAATCTGTCAAAAACAGAACAGTCTGTAGTAATCTGTAACTAACGCAAACTTCTGGAGCCTAAAAAATTCTAAAATAAATTTCTGAACGTGAGGAATTTATCTATTAATCATCTTGAAAAATAATTAACTAAATAGCACTCTCCAATAAAAAATGGCAGCAAATCTCGTGAGCGCTAAAGTTTCTGTTTTTTACATCAAGATCAACAAGACTTTCCCCAAGTCTACCCAACGGTTCTACTTGTCACAAACACTAATTAAAACATAAAAGATCAATAATAACAGAGGATAGATAAATTATTTATTTCTAAACAGGAGCAAAAAGCAAGGAACAAAAAATAAAATTGGGTTGCCTCCCAACAAGCGCTATCGTTTAACGCCCCTAGCTAGGCATGATGATTTCAATGATGCTCACATAAAAGATAAGACTTGAAAGATAAAGAGAGCATCATGAAGAATAGGACTAGCACATTTAAGTCTAACCCTCTTCCTATTAAGGTATTTTGTGAGCAAACAATTTATGGGAGCAATAATCAACTAGCATAGGGAGGCAAAACAAGCATAACTTTAAAACTTTAAGCACATAGAGAGGAAACTTGGTATTATTGCAATTCCTACAAGCATATGTTCCTCCCTCATAATAATTTTCAGTAGCATCATGAATGAATTCAACAATATAACCAGCACCTAAAGCATTCTTTTCATGATCTACAAGCATAGAAATTTTATTACTCTCCACACAAGCAAAATTCTTCTCATGAATAATAGTGGGAGCAAACTCAACAAAATAATTATCATGTGAGGCATAATCCAATTGAAAACTAAAATCATGATGACAAGTTTCATGGATATAATTATTCTTGATAGCATACAAGTCATCACAATAATCATCATAGATAGCAACTTTGTTCTCATAATCAATTGGAACCTCTTCCAGAATAGTGGATTCATCATAAAATAAACTCATGACCTCTCCAAATCCACTTTCATCAATATAATCATCATAAATAGGAGGCATGCTTTCATCATAATAAATTTGCTCATCAAAACTTGGGGGAAACAAATATCATCTTCATCAAACATAGCTTCCCCAAGCTTGTGGCTTTGCATATCATTAGCATCATGGATATTCAAGGAATTCATACTATCAACATTGCAATCATGCTCATCATTAAAATATTTAGTGCCAATTTTTTTAATGCATTCTTCTTCTAACACTTTGGCACAATTTTCCTTTCCATCATACTCACGAAAGATATTAAAAAGAAGAAGCGTATGAGGCAAACTCAATTCCATATTTTTTGTACTTTTCTTTTATAAACTAGACTAGTGCTAAAACAAGAAACAAAAAGATTCGATTGCAAGATCTAAAGATATACCTTCAAGCGCTAACCTCCCAGAAACGGCGCTAGAAAAGAGCTTGATGTCTACTACACAACCTTCTTCTTGTAGACGTTGTTGGGCCTCCAAGTGCAGAGGTTTGTAGGACAGTAGCAAATTTCCCTCAAGTGGATGACCTAAGGTTTATCAATCCATAGGAGGCGTAGGATGAATATGGTCTCTCTCAAGCAACCCTGCAACCAAATAACAAAGAGTCTCTTGTCCCCAACACACCCAATACAATGGTAAATTGTATAGGTGCACTAGTTCGGCGAAGAGATGGTAATACAAGTGGTATATGGATGGTAGATATATGTTTTTGTAATCTGAAAATATAAAAACAGCAAGGTAACTAATGATAAAAGTGAGCACAAACGATATTGCAATGCTAGGAAACAAGGCCTAGGCTTCATACTTTCACTAGTGCAAGTTCTCTCAACAATAATAACATAATTGGATCACGTAACTATCCCTCAACGTGCAACAAAGAGTCACTCCAAAATCACTAATAGCGGAGAACAAACGAAGAGATTATGGTAGGGTACGAAACCACCTCAAAGTTATTCTTTCCAATCAATCCATTGGGCTATTCCTATAAGTGTCACAAACAGCCCTAGTGTTCGTACTAGAATAACACCTTAAGACACAAATCAACCAAAACCATAATGTCACCTAGATACTGCAATGTCACCTCAAGTATCCGTGGGTATGATTATACGATATGCATCACACAATCTCAGATTCATCTATTCAACCAACACATAGAACCTCAAAGAGTGCCCCAAAGTTCCTACCGGAGAATCACGACGAAAACGTGTGCCAACCCCTATGCATAGGTTCATGGGCGGAACCCGCAAGTTGATCACCAAAACATACATCAAGTGAATCACGTGATATCCCATTGTCACCACAGATACGCACGGCAAGACATACATCAAGTGTTCTCAAATCTTTAAAGACTCAATCCGATAAGATAGCTTCAAAGGGGAAACTCAATCCATTACAAGAGAGTAGAGGGGGAGAAACATCATAAGATCCAACTATAATAGCAAAGCTCGCGATACATCAAGATCGTGCCAAATCAAGAACACGAGAGAGAGAGAGGGAGAGATCAAACACATAGCTACTGGTACATACCCTCAGCCCTGAGGGAGAACTACTCCCTCCTCGTCATGGAGAGCGCCGTGATGATGAAGATGGCCACCGGAGAGGGATTGCCCCCTCCGGCAGGGTGCCAGAACGGGTCTAGATTGGTTTTCAGTCGCTACAGAGGCTTCTCGCGGCGGAAATCCCGATCTATTGTGTTCCCCAATAGTTTTATGGTATATGGATATATAGGCGGAAGAAATACATCAGGGGAGCCACGAGGGGCCCACCAGGGTGGAGGGCGCGCCCAGGGGGGTGGGTGCGCCCCCTGCCTCATGGCTTCCTCGTTGATCCCCTAACGTGCACTCCAAGTCTCCTGTATTGCTTTCTTTCCAAAAATAACATTTCTAAGGTTTCATTCCGTTTGGACTCTGTTTGATATTCCTTTTCTGCGAAACACTGAAACAAGGGAAAAACAAAAACTGGCACTGGGCTCTAGGTTAATAGGTTAGTCCCAAAAATCATATAAATGCATATAAAACATCCAAGGTTGATAATATAATAGCATCGAACAATAAAAAATTATACATACGTTGGAGACGTATCATAGGCGCGCCCCCCTACCTCGTGCCTTCCTGGTTGATTGCTTGACGTAGGGTCCAATTCCTCTGGATCATGTTTGAGGGAGTCCTGGATTAGGGGGTGTTCGGATAGCCGGACTATACCTTCAGCCGGACTCCTGGACTATGAAGATACAAGATTGAAGACTTCGTCCCGTGTCCGGGAGGGACTTTCCTTGGCGTGGAAGGCAAGCTTGGCGATATGGATATGCAGATCTCCTACCATTGTAACCGACTCTATGTAACCCTAACCCTATCCGGTGTCTATATAAACCAGAGGGTTTTAGTCCGTAGGACAACATACACAACGACAATCAGACCATAGGCTAGCTTCTAGGGTTTAGCCTCTCCGATCTCGTGGTAGATCTACTCTTGTACTACCCATATCATCAATATTAATCAAGCAGGACGTAGGGTTTTACCTGCATCGAGAGGGCCCGAACCTGGGTAAACCTTCGTGTCCCTTGCCTCCTGTTACCATCCGGCCTAGACGCACAGTTCGGGACCCCCTACCCAAGATCCGCCGGTTTTGACACCGACATTGGTGCTTTCATTGAGAGTTCCTCTGTGTCGTTGCCGTCAGGCTTGATGGCTCCCACAATCATCAATGGCGATGCAGTCCAGGGTGAGACCTTCCTCCCCGGATAGATCTTCGTCTTCGGCGGCTTTGCACTGCGGGCCAATTCACTTGGCCATCTGGAGTAGATCGAAAGCTATGCCCCTGGCCGTTAGGTCAGATTTGGAAGTTTAAACTACATGGCTGACATCCGTGGGGACTTGATCTTCGACGGATTTGAGCCACAGCCGAGTGCGCCGCACTGTCACGACGGGCATGATCTAGCTCTGCCGCCGAGCAGTGCCCTGGAGGCTGCACCCGCATCGGCTTCGACCCTTAATTCGTAGCCAACTGCGCCGATCGAGGATGGGTGGTTGTACGCTGCCTCAGGGGCTGCGATCCCAACGGCGATCGAGCCGAACACCAGCCCTGCACTCTGCGAGACTCCTGACTCCAAGGAGCCGGACTCCTCTCCGTACCCCTAACCCTCCGCGCCTCTGCCGATCGAATCCGATTGGGCGCCGATCATGGAGTTTACTGCCGCGAACATCTTTCAGCGCTCGCCCTTTGGCGATATTATGAAATCACTAAAGTCTCTCTCTTTATCAGGAGAGCCCTGGCCGGACTACGGTCAGCAAGGTCGGGATACGGACGATGAAGAAATTCAAAGCCCACCCACCACCCACTTTGTAGCCACTGTCGACGATTTAACCGACATGCTCGACTTCGACTCCGAAGACATCGACGATATGGACGCCGATGAAGGAGACAATAAAGAACCAGCGCCTATCGGGCCCTGGAACGCCACCTCGTCATATGACGTATACATGGTGGACGCAGCAAAAGGTGACGACGAGGAGCGGAAGGACGCACCGAAGGCTTGTTCCCTCGAAAAGCAGTCAAAGCGGCGACGCAAGCGTTGCCCCAAATCCCGCCTCAACAGAAATAGCGATTGCACAGACCCAGCGCTGGAGCAGGGCGAACCGCTGCCGGACAACAGCAATCCAGATAATCAAGCCGAACAAACAAATCCTATCAAGGATAATGGTCCGGACGACGTAACGCCGAACAGACACCCAGAGCAGCAGACTGCCCGTAAAAGGCTTGTCGCCACCGCGAGGAGTCTGAAAAAGCAGAAGCAAAGGCTCAAGGCTGCGCAAGACACACTCCACTTCAGATGGAGCAAAATACTCAACACAGCAACGGGGTACGGCGACAACCGCCCCTCCAAGAGCTACCCAAAGCAGAAGCTGCTACCCGAATTCGATGAGGAGGCCTCAGACCCCCCACAACCAAATATCAAAGCAGCCACCTGGTCGGATAGACGACCCCTCTACCAACACAGAGCGGCATACAACGCCGCTCACAATACAATACGCGACCCATGCGAGGGCTCGCACCCAAAGGACAGCACAACAAGATCCATCTATGGACCACGCGAGCGCGCCCCAGCATACAATGCAACACAACAAACCTCCAAACAACGCGATACACCCAGTGTCGGGGGTTTGGTGCGACATATGCCAACGGATGGCTTATCATGGTGGGGGCGAGTAGGACGTCGCCGGTGCCTGGAAACGGGATGAGGCGAAGACATGCATGCCAGCGAATCTTACCCAACTTCGGGGCTCTTCGGGGAGATAATACCCCTACTGCTGCTCTGCGGGGTCTCCGCATGATCACTATGGTCAAGTGTTTACACGGTTGCTCCTTGAGCTGTGTCTGGTGGTAGGAGAGGGCAAGGCTAGCTCTCTCCTTCTATCTGGTATAGTATAGAATTACTGGGATCCCACCCTTTGCATGGGTGCCCTGGGGGTTTATATAGGCCTACCCCCCAGGGGTACAATGGTAATTCGACTGGGCGCGGGCCCAGCCGTCAGTGCCTCCGACCTCTGACTTCTCCGCCGACTGGTGGGGCCCGCCAACTAGTGGGCCCCGCCGACTGGTCTGGTACGGAGCCGACAGGCCGCGTCCGCCGCGGGCGGGTCTTGCCAGCTGCTGATTACTATAGCCGTCCTCCTGATGACGCAAGCTTGGTCATGGGGTCGTGGCAACAGCCCCGCCGCCTGGCGGGCGAGCACTGTGGCCACTCCCCATCTCTTCTTGATTAATGGCGCGTGGGCCCCGGGGGAGGGCTCGGCCGACTCCCCCGGGCTGACTCCCGACGGGTCCGACTGGCGGTTCTCCTGCTGTCTCCCGAGGTCTCGCTGACTGGTGGGCCCCGCTGCCTCCAGGCCGTACAGACAAGCCGTCATGGGCGCAGGACCTGGTACAGTGGTGCTGATGTCAGGGCCGGCCGGGCAATAGTGCCATGCCGCAGGGAGATCTTCCCAAGTACGGCGTGCTGTAGCCATGCCTGCCCTTGGTAAGGGGCGGGGAGTGGGCTTCATTGTAGCCATGCCCCTTCCCCGCCCCCTTCGGTGAGGTCACGGTTTGTTGGAGTCGCCGACCGACTCCCCGTAGCCGGCTTCTCTGGAAGTCGCCTCTGGGACTCGGCCGTGAGCGGGTAGTCGGCCGCCTTGCCGTAGACTCCCAAGGAGGCGGCTCTTCGCCCTGTGGTCTTGAGGGGCGCAGCCTGCCCCGATGTCTTGAAAGGTTATGGGGCTCGGGTTGGCCTACCCGTGGCCCATTACTCCGTCAGTAGTCCCCGAAGCTGGTGAGGCGCCGCGGACGATCGGCCGAGAAGCCGAAGCAGTTTCTCTTTCCGAGTGCTCAACACATGGCCTTGATTGACTTCTACCGGGCTGACTAGAAGGAGTCGGACTCGCCCAACTCGGACTCACTCAATTCCAACTTGATCAGTAGTTCGAATGTCGCGGCGGGATCTCAAGTGGCGTGCTAGCTAAGCTTCCAGGTCGCCGCTCGTTCTTGGCCTGTCACGCGAGGGCACGTGGCCAGGCCGTCCTGCCAGCCCACGTGCGCGACGGGACAGGCCCGTAGGCGGGGCCCGCCACTACCGCGCCTTGGCGCCCGAGCGGATCCGCTACGGCCCCGGTGGACGGTTGGGATTCCCGTGAAGTTACTGCGCGCAGTAACTTTACGTGGATCGTGGGGGTCGTGGTGTTGCGGGCGCAGTAAATCCTCACGTCCGCCCCCTCGGCTTCGCAGCCCACGGGGCTATAAGTAGGGGGAAGAGGGGGGCACGCGCGCCCCTCCTTCCCACTACCCCTTGCTTTCTTCCTCCTCGCAGCTCCTCGCTCTCCTGCTTCCTCTTCTCTTCTTCGCTCCGCCGCACGCCCAAGCTCCGACGATCACCGTAGCGACAGCTCGCGATGAGTTGTTCCTCCGCTGCCGCGCCTCCCCCGGTGCACTCCGGCACCTGGGACGGTTCCAAAGTCCATGAAGACCACATCGAGTTCCTCCGCCGGACCCGTCGGCTTCCCGGCGAGGATCGCGTGCAGGTGCATCTTGCACTGGAGGGGGAGATTTCCCCCGCCCCGCAGGAGGGCGAGTGGGTCATCTTCCGCTCGCACTGCCTATGCGGGCTGGGGCTACCGGCGAGCAGCTTTTTCTGGTCGTTCATGGAGTTCTACGGCGTCCAGCCGCACCACCTCACCCCCAACACAATGGTGCTGCTGTCCGCCTTTGTGGTTCTATGCGAAGGCTTCCTCGGAGTCCTCCCCACCCTCGAGCTCTGGGGGGAGTTCTTCTTCTCCAAGCTCGGCACCCAGGCCGCGGGCGTGCCGGCTCAGTGCGGCGCCTTCATCACCGTGCGAAGGACAGGAGCCGACAACCACTTCCCCTCATCTCGTTGTTGAAGTCGGTGAAGATGTGGCAGAGGTCCTACTTCTACGTCAGGAACGTCGTCAGGAGGGGCGACTGGGTCAACCTGCCGGCTTTCGAAGCCGGCCTGCCGGCTGGCGGACTGCCCAACTGGTCGTACCGGGCCAGGTCGCTGACGCCTACGGGAGCCGGCGCCATCACGCGACTCCGAGTGCTGACGCAGTCAGAGGGTGTGACTGGTCCGGACCTGCTGGCCGCCTTCGTCTCGCGCCGAGTTCTCCCACTCCAAGGCCGCCCTCACATGATATGCCAGATGAGCGGGGGCCGCGACCTAAAGTCGGATGTGCAGCAAGGACATGCCTCACGAAGAGGTGGCCCTTATGGTGAACTACCTCTCGGACAGCAGGCTCCTAGAGGACTGGCGATTCGGCAAGGAGCCATACTCCCGCGCCAACCCCCCGCCCGTGGAGAGTCACCTTTCTTTTCTTTCTTTGGATTGTCTTCTTCTTGCCGAGTTTTGTTCTGATCAGTCGGCTTAGGTTAGAATCCCCTTCTTCACCCACCAGCCGGCACCTCGGGGCCGGCCCGTGAGTTCGTCGCCGACCGGGCGGAGAGCGACATCGACGCCCCCGATCTAGGGGTGGCGGCTCTGGAAGATGACACCGAGGGAGGAGGAGGGACGACAGGCGACTTCCGGCCCTCGGCTACCTTCGCCGACTGGCCTGAAGACGACGCCGAGGGAGGAGTTGCCCCTCGCCATCGGCCAGGAGACAGCCAGTCGGGCGCGGGCTCTTCTGCCGCGTCGGGCGCTCCAGGCGGCGGGAAGAAGCGCCGGGCTGTGCCGACTTTGTTCGGCAGCCGGCCGAAGAAGCCCAAGGGCTCGGCTCCGGCGACCCGGCGGGATGAGGCAGCCGCGAAGGCCATCCGCTTCCATAAGGAAGTGAAGAAGCCGCCGTTGGTCTCTGCGTAAGTATTCTGTCTTCAAAGTTTATTCTTTCTTCATGTTTTGTCCGAGTCTCTGCTCGCCCCTCCTTCTTCAGGGCTCCCCTCTCTCTTGAGCGGGTCGCCGCCGCCTCCGTCATGGGGTCAGCGGAGACGCCTGCCAGCACTCGGCGGATAGACCCTGCTGCCGACCTCCGGGAGGCGACGGAGCGGAATGCGCAGGAGAAGCGCAATGAAGAAGAAGCCCTCTGCCTAGAGAAGGCGGAGGCCGACAGGGCGGAGGCCTCCGCTAAGAAAAAACTAGCGGAGGCCGAAGCCGCCGCCGCGGCGAAGCAGCAGGCCGAGGAAGCCGCACGCCGCCAGTCGGCCTTGCTTGTTACCCGCTGAATTCTGCATCGCCGCCCCCGGAGTTAACGGGGCAGACTGGAGAAGCCAGCGGGGGGAACCTCGTCGAGGAGAGGGAAGGCGATGAGCCCTCTACTCTGGGCGCGAACATTCCGCCGCCGCCTCCGCCGCCGTCTGAAGGCGTGCAAGGCGAGCAGCCAGCGGACCCTCCGGTGCCGCCGACCGAAGACGAGGCCGTGGCAATGCTACTCCTCCAGGTCGGCTCGCCAGTGCGCCGTCATCTGGAGAAGGCGACTTCAGCACCCCGCCCCCTGGAAGCCGGCACCGCCAGCTCGGCGGCTCCAAACGCTGAAGCGACAAGCGCTGCACCTGTTGGGTGGGTGCGAGGAGGCGCCACAGGGCCGCTAAACCGGGCGCTCCTGGACGTCCAGGCGAAGCTCCGCGCTGAGGGTGACACCCTCCAGAGTTGCACCAAGGCGTTCCTAGCGTTGCGGGCAGTCGTCCGGGTATGTTTTTTCTTTGGGCCTTTGTTTTTCTTGTTCCTCTCTGTGGGGGCGCTCCAGCGCACCCACTGGGTGTAGTCCCCGACTTTCGGGCCGGCTGCAAAGCAGGCGGCCCGGAACTCCAATTGATGAACTTCTGGGGACTAACTTTGTCTAAAATGCTTGTTGCAGGATTACCGCAACCTCCGCGTCACTGCCTTCAACCATAATGTTGAAGAGCTGGGCAAGCAGACCGCCGACTTGGCGGAGAGCCGGAGTAAGTGCTTCCCTCTTATTTCTTCTCTGCGGGGGCGCGCTAGCGCACCCGCAGGCTGTAGTCCCCGAGATTCGGGCCGACTGCTGAGCAGTCGGGCCGGATCTCCCCGGCAACCTACTTTATTGACGACTGTTGTATTTCTTCCTTTCCTTCAGGAGCCAACACTGCTCTTCAACAGCAGCTGAGCGAAGCCAACTCCGCCCTGCTCGCCAAAGGGGAGGAGTGCAGCAGGCTCGCCACAGAGCGCGATCTGCTGTCCACTCAGCTAGCAGAGCAGAAGGAGCTGCTTGCGAAGTCGCAGAGGGAGGCGGAGGAGACGGAAACCGCCCTCTTGGCCGAGTTCGTGAGCGAGCGCTCCTCCCAGTCTGACAAGGAGGCGCTGCTGTCCTCCGGCTTCCACGAGATTGAAGACATCGTTGATGGTGAGTCTCTTTATTTTCTTTCTTCGAGCTACCGACTTAGATCGTGCCGACTCCTGGTTTTTGACTTGCTTTTTCGTTTCTTCATGTCTTTTGCAAACTTCTTCCCTGGGCAGTTGCAGGCCGCTATCCAAGCCATCAAGGCCGATCGTGAAAGTCGGGGGGCGGAGGGTGCGGAGATCGCCGCCGATGCCCCCCAAACTCTTGATGAGCACATCTTGAGTATCGAGGCTCGCCTCCGGCCGGCTCACCGGATGTTGCGCCGGCTTCAGCGCGTCGGTGCCTAGGCGATTTCCGCCCTTTGGCCGGATATGCAGGCTCCGTGCACCCCCAGCCTGACGGCCAACTGGTTGGAGGTCGCGGCTGGTCGCCTCGAGGCGTGGAAGGGCTCTTTGGCCCTGGCTGGAGCGCGCCGGGCCTTGGAGTTCGTCAAGGCGTGGTACCCGAGGCTGGATCTAGACCGGTTGGCCACGCTTCGGTCGGAGGCCCAGTCGGAGCTGGCGACTGCGAAAGACGCCCTCGTCAAGCGTGCTGCGGTGATCGCCGAGTACACCGACACAAGCATCTTCGTCCCCGAGCGGTCTGAAGACGGCGAGGAGGTACCGCCGGAGTGGTTTGGGATGAACCCTGACTACGGCGAAGACTCGACGGAGGTGATTGGCTCCAGCGTCGAGGAGGAGGACGAGGCGGAGGATGAGGGCGAGGCGGAGGCACCAGAAGACGGAGCAGACGGCCAGCCTCAGCCCGACCGCGCCTCCAGCAACGAGTCGCGTGCGACTGACCCGACTGCTGCCGGAGGCGATCATGCCGAGACTAGCCGGCCGACCGCCCCGACGCCTGACGCGGGCGCCTCCTCTGCCCCCCCCGAATCTGTCTGCCGCCTCCTAAGCTGCCGCTGTGTCTTTTGTTTTATCTGCTTCAGTAGTCTTTTGAAGAATTTGTTAATTCGCACAATTCCACCCGCGGGGTGTATTTTGAACCTCTACTCGACAATTCGGCCAAGGGCCTATGTTATATATATATATATATATATATATATATATATATATCTTTTCTTGCACATTGTTCTTTTGGCTATTTTCCTTTGCCGCTTTCTCTTAGTTGCCTGCCTTGCCAATCGGACAGCCGCTATGCGGACTGTTGCTGGATCAAATGCTAGGGAACTTTGGGAAAGCAAGTACTTAGCCGACTTCAAGATTGTTTGAGCAACTTGGATAGAAAACGACAATCCGACTGTCCGAGAGTCGGTTTGCGAGAAAGGCTGGAAGCCGTCTTGAGCTATGTTTTACGCTTTGAGTACTTAGCCATTTTTCGTGTGAGCACCCATTCTACCTTACCTCTGCCCACCGTACAGTCGCTCTGTGAGCTGCGGCTTCTGACAGAAGACGGCTTAGGTGTTACACACTACTTGCCCAGCTGCAGGAAGCATTTCATAGTGCAAGGCGGCAAGTCCCCGGGCCGACTTGTCGAGCCCGGTGCCAAGCGGCATGACAAAGAGTAACATACTTGTAGGCATAATTTTTATCATACAGACAAAAGAGGGCAGTCCCCGAGCTCGTCTTGGGGGCCCGAAGTCTTGGTACTTTAATACAAAAGGTAGCATGGTACATACTGCATCAACTGTAAAATCTTCAGAGAAGATTTGCATTCCATGGCCGCTCTGTCTCCTTGCCGGAGTCGTCCCTCTTGCGTGCTCGGGGCTTCTGAGCGTCGATCAGGTAGTAGGAATCATTGCCTAGTACTATGCTGATGATGAAAGGGCCTTCCCAAGGCGGCGACAGCTTGTGCTGGCCGGCTGTTCGCTAGATCAGCCGGAGCACAAGGTCGCCTTCTTGGAAAGATCTTGGCCTGACCTTCCTGTTATGGTATCGGCGCAGGCTCTGCTGGTAGATGCTGGACCGACTGAGTGCCAACAGCCGGCCCTCTTCCAGCAAATCGACGTCGTCTTGTCGTGCTTCTTCTGCTTCCTCCTTGGTGTACATGGTGACTCGTGGGGAGTCGAACTCTATGTCCATTGGGATGACGACTTTGGCACCATAGACGAGGAAGAAGGGCGTGAAGCCGGTTGACTTGCTTGGAGTCGTGCGCAGACTCCAGAGGACGGCTGGCAGCTCGTCGAGCCAGCAGCCAGCCGAGCGCTCTAGAGGCTCGATCAACCGAGGCTTGATGCCGGACAGGATGAGGCCGTTTGCTCGCTCCACTTGGCTGTTTGACTGCGGGTGGGCGACGGACGCTAGGTCCAGTCGGATGCCCTGTGTTGCGCAGAAACGGGCCAAGGCGCCTTTGGCAAAATTTGTGCCGTTGTCGGTGATGATGTTGTGTGGTATGCCGTACCGAATTGTGATATTGGTGATGAAGGTCACGGCAGTCGGACCGTTCAGTTTCTTAATTGGCTTCACTTCCACCCACTTGGTGAACTTGTCCACTGCGACAAGTAGGTGAGTTAGACCACCTCGTGCTGTCTTGAATGGCCCCACCATGTCTAGACCCCAAACAGCGAAAGGCCAAGCAATGGGGATGGTCTTGAGCGCGGAAGCCGGCTGGTGCAGCTTGGAGCTGAACTTCTGGCACCCTTTGCATTTTTGGACCAACTCCTTGGCCTCTTCCAAGGCAGTCGGCCAAAAGAAACCGTGCCGAAAAGCTTTGCGACGAGTGCTCTTGAAGCCGCATGGTGGCCGCATTCGCCTTGGCGGATGTCTTTGAGGATCGCCTGGCCTTGCTCTAGCTCTATGCAGCGCTGGTAGACACCAGTGACGCTGCGCCTGACCAGCTCTCTATTGATTACGGTATAGGCTGCCGCCCGGCATTGTACTTGCCGAGCTGAGGTCTCATCAGTTGGTAGCTCTTTGTTCACCAGGAATTTGAGGATGGGCTGGGCCCATGAGGGTGCTGCTATTTCTTCGATTACCAGAACTGTGACTTGGACGAGGGCGGCTGGGCTGGGAGGCGGCGGGCTGGAGTCAACAGCCACTTGCTGGGCCGATGAAGTCCCCAGGCCGACTGGCGCGGTCCTTGGGCCGAGTTCTGGAATCTTTGAGTCCGTCACTGCAGTCCCCGGGCCGGGCTCGACTGTGGCAGCTTTGGAGTCGCCCGCCAAAGTCCCCGTTCCGACTGCCGGAGCTCTGGAGTCGGATCCGCCGTCCTCGGGAGGAGCTGGCACAAAAATGGAGTCTCATTCTGGTGAAGGCTTGACAGACGGCTTGAGGAGGCGTTGAAGGGCGATGCCAGATGGTATTGCTTGGCGGGTAGAGCCGATTTGTGCCAAGGCATCTGCTTGGTCATTGTTGTTTCTTGGCACATGGAGGAACTCGCACCCTTCGAAATACCCGCTGAGTTGCTGCACGAGGAAACGGTAGCTCGCCATGTTTGCGTCTTTCGCGTCCCAGTCGCCAGATGACTGCTGGACCACTAAGTCTGAGTCACCATAACACAAGATCCAGCAGATGCCAAGTTCTTTGGCAAGCCGGAGCCCGTGAATGAGCGCCTCGTACTCGGCCATGTTGTTGAAGGCGGCAAAATGGATTTGCAGTGCATATTTGAGCTTATCGCCTTTGGGAGAGGTGAGGACAACGCCGGCTCCCAAGCCGGTGCGCATCTTGGAGCCATCGAAGTGCATCCGCCAATGGGTGGAGTCAGGCGCTGGAGGCAGGTACTGGGTCTCGGCCCAGTCGACGAGGAAGTCGGCCAGTGCTTGTGATTTGATAGTGGTGCGAGGCTGGTAGTAGATGGTGTAAGGAGCCAGCTCTATGGCCCACTTGGCCACTCGACCAGAGGCATCTCGGCTACCGATGATCTCGGCAAGTGGAGCCGGGCAGACCATTGTGATTGGATGCTCTTGAAAGTAAGGCTTCAATTTCTTGGTAGCAAAGTGCACGCCATAGCACATCTTCTGGCAGTGGGGGTAGTTCTGCTTGGAGGTCGACAGTACCTCGCTCAGGTAATATACTGGTCTCTAGACAGGTAGCGCCTTGCCTTCCTCCTTGCGCTCTACTACAATGACTGTGCTGACTACTCGGCTGGTGGCGGTGATGTACAGGAGCATAGGTTCGTTGGGAGTCAGAGCCGCCAGGACGGTGGAGTAGTCAACATCTTCTTCAACTGGTGGAAAGCTTCGTCCGCCTTATGGTTCCACTCGAAAAAAGTGGTCTTCTTCATGAGTTGGTATAAGGGGAGAGCTTTCTCGCCCAGCCGACTGATGAATCGGCTGATGGACGCCAAGCAGCCAGTGAACTTCTACACATCCAACAGTTGGCTAGGTACCTCCATTCTTTCGATGGCCTTGATTTTTACTGGGTTGCATTCTATGCCGCGTTCAGAGACCAGGAAACCTAGCAGCTGGCCGGCTGGTACTCTGAAGACACACTTCTCGGGGTTGAGCTTGATCTGGAATCGGCGCAGGTTCTCAAAGGTCTCCTTGAGGTCTTCCAGCAGTGTTCCTCGCTTTTCTGTCTTCACCACCACGTCGTCCACATAAACATGGGCGTTCCTGCCGAGCTGCTTGAGGAGGCACTTCTACATGCAACGCTGATAGGTGGCGCCGGCATTCCTCAAGTCGAACATCATGGTGAGGTAGCAGAATGCTCCAAATGGCGTGATGAAGGCGGTCTTCAATATGTCAGCCAGATTCAGCTTGATCTGGTGATATCCTGAGTATGCATCCAAGAAGCTCAACAGCTCGCATCCGGCTGTGGAGTCTATCACCTAGTCAATTCTTGGTAGAGCAAATGGGTCCTTGGGGCAGGCCTTGTTGAGGCTCGTGTAGTCAATACACATTCGCCATTGCTTGTTCTTCTTTAGCACCAGGACCGGATTTGCCAGCCACTCCGGGAAGAAAACTTCCATAATGAAGCCGGCTGCTAGGAGTCGGGCTATCTCTTCTCCGACAACTCTTCTCTTCTCTTCTGATAAGCGGCGCAGGGGCTGCCTGACCGGCTTTGCATCAGATCAGACGTGTAACTTGTGCTCGGCGAAATCCGTCGGTACACCTGGCATGTCCTTGGGAGACCATGCGAAGATGTCCCGATTCTCACGGAGGAAATCAACGAGCTCGCCTTCCTATTTGCTGTCGAGGTTTGCACCTACGACGGCGTACCTCTCTGGGTGCTCCGGATCCAAGGGTATCTTCTTTGTCTCTTTGGCCGGCTTGAACGAACCTTCGGCTTCCGACTCCTTCGGGTCGGGCGATATCTCCGGCTGCTTGCCGGCCATCACCACAACTCGCTCAAGGAGTCGCTTCTCGGCTGCAATTACCAGGGACTCGGCCAGCCGACTACTCTCGGCCGCGCAAGCGGACGACTTCCGGTAGTCGCCGGCCATAGTCAGAATTCTCCTGGAACTGGGCATCTTCATCTTGAGGTAGGCGTAGTGGGGGACCGCCATGAACTTGGCCAAGGCGGGTCGGCCAAGTAGCGCATGGTATGGGCTCTCAAGGTCCACCACCTCAAACCAAACAGACTCTCTTCGGAAGTGATCTTTGTCCTCAAAGAGGACGTCAATCAGGATCTTGCCGATTGGTGAGCAGGAAAGCCCAGGAACAATGCCGTGAAACACAGTCTGGCTGTTCTGAAGCTGTCTCTGCTTGATTCCTAACTTCTCCATGGTGTCCTTGTACAGGATATTGATGCTGCTGCCCCCATCTATCAGAACTCGCGAGAAACGCGCGGCCCATTTGTCCATGGCAAAGGTGGCGTCCAGGACCAAGGCATAGGAGCCCGGACTCGGCATCACTTCTGGGTGGTCAGCCCTGCTCCAGCTGATGGGCCTCTCAGACCAGTGCATGAACTCTGGTGTCTCCGAGGCTACTGCGTTCACCTCTTGTCACTACAGCCGCCTGCTGCGTCGATCATCAGCCACACCGGTGAACACCATATAGGCTCCGTGCTCTTCAGGGTACTCGTCTTGTATCGCGCCGACTGGCCTGACTGCCGGCTGCTGGGGCGGAGGCGGCTGCCCAGTAGGCGGGGGTGGCAGGAGGCCGTCTCCCTTGGCAATCCTGGTGAGCCAATGGCACTTCCGGGTGGTGTGATTCGACGGCTTCGCGCTGCTGTGGAACTTGCAAGGTCCATCCAAGGTCTGCTCGTAGGAGAAGGCCGGCAACCAGTTCGGCTTGCTGCCTTTCTGTCGCTTGGGCGGAGGCTGCTCTTCTGGCTGCTGGGCTTCAACGGTCGCGACCTGCCGGCTGCTGGAACCCGGCTGCGAGGCCTTGCACTTGTTGTCGCCCTGCTGTTGTCGCCGGTCGGCGTCTGCCGCCGGAGTTCTTGGAGCCCGAGGAGCTACTTCGCCAGTCGTGCTGATTTGAATTTCCGTCTTCATGGAGGAGTCGGCCGTAGCGTACTTGTCCGCTATGATCAGCAGCTCGTCGAGGGTTTCTGGCTCATCGCAGAGGAGCTTGTGCTTGAGGAGGGTGCCTTCTTGGCACCCGGCTGTGAAGTACTCGATGGCCTGCACCTCGTGCACGCCCTCGCAGGAGTTCCGGAGCTCAGCCCAACGCATGAGGTAGTCGCGAGTCGACTCGTCAGGACCTTGCACGCACAAGGAGAGCTGACGAGACTTGGGAGGACGCTTGTACATGCTAGTGAAGTTGCGGATGAATGCTTCAGTGATGTCGACCCAGCTGTTGATGCTGCGGGGCTTTAGGCTGTTCAGCCATGTCTGGGCCGTGCCCTGGAGCATGAGCGGAACGTACTTTACGGCGACACGCTTGTTGCCGTTTGCTATGCTGACAGCCGTGGAGTAGTCGACTAGACAGTCTTCCGGCTTCACGGAGCCGGTATACTTGGGCGTGTCTCTTGGGAGCGTGAACCCTCTAGGAAAGGGCTCGTCCCGAATGCGGGGCCCGAAACAAGGCGGACCCAGCTCGTCTTCTTCCAGCGCCAGGGACCGGTGAAGTCGGTCGATCCGGTGGCGGGCGTCATTCTCTCCAACTCCCTCTCGGCGGCCAAGGCGGTCACTGGGAGTCGCATGGTCAATAGGCGGCGGGGAGACTTGCCTCTCCTTGCGGGGAGGGGGAGGCGGACAGTCGTCCCATCATTCCACTGCTCTCGGGCGGCCGTCTTGGTCGCGCTCTATGGTAATCCGAGTCCGACTGTGGCTGACAGCCGGCTCCTTGTCCTTTCTTCCTCGGGCACCGCTAGTCGGCGTCCGAGACGTCGCGCCTTGATCTCGGTGCGGGTCGTTGTTTGGCCGCTGCGACACCTCCGTGGGGCAGCCGGCCTCGTTCTGCGCGGCGGCCGCGTCGAGGAGCCGCTGGACTCGCTCCATCATGAGGCGGCGCTCTTCGCCCTCGAAATTGTCCAGCTCATCCGCCGCTGCCTGGGCGGCTCGGATGTTCTCCGCTGGCGTGGCATACACGGGGCGGCTAGCCCCAAACAGGTTGGCGATGGCTACGCCGCGCTGCTGAACCACGCCAAGGCGGCTGGGCCCTGCTGGGGCCGGCGAGCCGCCAACAGCGCGATCCATCTCCCGTTGGTAAGCTTCTGACAAGCATCTCATGCTGGCCAGCTTCTTCGCGCCGTCAACAAGCTGAAGGCGACGCGCTTCTAACGTCTCTGCGTCAGCATCTTCCGGAATGGGCGCAGCTAGGTCTTGCAGCGCCGCGCCGAGTGAATCAGGCGCCCCTCCGCCAGGGAACTTGTTATGACTGATGACCAGCACCTCAGTGACATTGCTTCCGTCACTCTCCGCGTGGGGGAGAGGTTCGTCATAGACCACCACGTTGGTGGGGAACGCGTCGACCGACGCGGTGTCGGAGTCGACCAGCATCGGGTCGGTGGAGCCTACGGACTCTAAGTCTACGACAGGCTCGCCGGAAACATGGAGTTGATCGAGGAGGCCCGCCAAGAGGTTTTCGAGGCCGCCTGCGGCTGCATCGGACGCAGGTTCGACGGAGAGGCGGACCTCGCCGACAAGTTCGGCCAAGGAGCTGGTTGCACAGGCGATCTCAATGCCACGCAGCGCGTCGACGCAAACTTTGTCTGGCATGCTTGGCTGGCTGCGCTCGCCGGGGAGGAAAAGAGTTCCCGTCCAGAACAGATCTCCGGACGACGGTGCACCAAGCCCCATGGTGGGCGCCAAATGTCGGGGGTTTGGTGCGACATATGCCAACGGATGGCTTATCATGGTGGGGGCGAGTAGGACGTCGCCGGTGCCTGGAAACGGGATGAGGCGAAGACATGCACGCCGGCGAATTTTACCTAGCTTCGGGGCTCTCCGGGGAGATAATACCCCTACTGCTGCTCTGCGGGGTCTCCGCATGATCACTATGGTCAAGTGTTTACACGGTTGCTCCTTGAGCTGTGTCTGGTGGTAGGAGAGGGCAAGGCTAGCTCTCTCCTTCTATCTGGTATGGTATAGAACTAATGGGATCCCACCCTTTGCATGGGTGCCCTGGGGGTTTATATAGGCCTACCCCCCAGGGGTACAATGGTAATTCGACTGGGCACGGGCCCAGCCATCAGTGCCTCCGACCTCTGAATTCTCCGCCGACTGGTCTGGTACGGAGCCGACAGGCCGCGTCCGCCGTGGGCGGGTCTTGCCGGCTGCTGATTACTGTAGCCATGCTCCTGATGACGCAAGCTTGGTCATGGGGTCGTGGCAACAGCCCCGCCGCCTGGCGGGCAATCACTGTGGCCACTCCCCATCTCTTCTTGATTAATGGCACGTGGGCCCTAGGGGAGGGCTCGGCCGACTCCCCTGGGCCGACTCCCGACGGGTTCGACTGGCGGTTCTCCCGTCGTCTCCCAAGGTCTCGCTGACTGGTGGTCCCCGCTGCCTCCAGGCCGTATAGACAAGCCGTCGTGGGCACAGGACCTGGTACAGTGGTGCTGATGTCAGGGCCGGCCGGGCAACAGTGCCACGCCGCAGGGAGATCTTCCCAAGTACGGCGTGTTGTAGCCATGCCTGCCCTTGGTAAGGGGCGGGGAGTGGGCTTCATTGTAGCCATGCCCCTGCCCCATCCCCTTTGGTGAGGTCACGGTTTGTTGGAGTCGCCAGCCAACTCCCCAAAGCCGGCTTCTCTGGAAGTCGCCCCTGGGACTCGGCCGTGAGCGGGTAGTCGGCCGCCTTGCCGTAGACTCCCCAGGAGGTGGCTCTTCGCCGTGTGGTCTTGAGGGGCGCAGCCTGCCCCGATGTCTTGAAAGGTTATGGGGCTCGGGTTGGCCTACCCGTGGCCCATTCCTCCGTCACCCAGCTACAGGGGTGCCACACACCCCCTATGTTTCACGGATGAGGTGCTGGACCATGAATTTCCAGAGGGATTCAAGCCCGTAAACATAGAGGCATACGACGGAACAACAGACCCTGGGGTCTGGATTGAGGACTACATCCTCCACATCCATATGGCTCGAGGAGATGATCTCCACGCCATCAAGTACCTACCCCTCAAGATCAAAGGGCCAGCTCGTCACTGGCTCAAAGGCCTCCCAGAAAGCTCCATTGGAAGTTGGGAAGAGCTCAAAGACGCCTTTCGGGCCTATTTTCATGGGACTTATGTCCGGCCTCCAGATGCGGACGATTTGAGTCATATAACTCAACAGCCCGGAGAGTCAGCCCGAAAGCTTTGGAACAGGTTTCTTACTAAAAAGAACCAGATTGTCGACTGTCCGGACGCCGAAGCCTTGGCAGCTTTCAAGCATAGTGTCCATGACGAATGGCTCGCCAGACACCTCGGCCAAAATAAGCTGAGAACGATGGCCGCATTAACAAACCTCATGACCCGCTTTTGCGCGGGTGAGGACAGCTGGCTAGCCATATGCAGCACCATTGACCCCAGTACATCTGAAGTTAGAGATGGAAACGGGAAATCACGGCGCAACAGCAATAGCAAACGCCGGATTAAAGAAGACAACACGAAGGGCACGGCAGTAAATGCTGGATTCAAAAGCTCTCGGCCAGGTCAAAAGCCGCCCCCTAAAGGCACCAGGGATGAACTGTCCAGCCTCAACAAAATTCTGGACCAAGTATGCCAGATCCATAGTACCCCTGGTAAACCCACTAATCATACCCACAGAGAATGTTGGGTCTTCAAGCAGTCTGACAAGCTCAACACCGTACACAAGGGGGAGGATACACCAAGTGAAGACGAGGACGAGTCCCCCAAGCAAGACACGGGGGAACAAAAGAAATCTCCACTAGAAGTCAAAACAGTAAACATGTTACACGTGATCAAGGGAAAAAACAATGCGGCACTCCCAGGAAAATATACCCAAGTGCCTGTCACCGCGAAGTCCTGCCACTGGTCGTCTCAACCGATCACTTTCGACCATCGCGATTACTCAGCAAGTATCCGAGACGCAGGATGGGCTGCCCTAGTATTAGACCCAGTAATTGGCGGATATCACTTCACACGAGTCTTGATGGACGGCGGCAGTAGCCTAAACCTAATATATCAGGATACAATCCGCAGGATGGTGTTAGACCCAACACAAATTCGCCACAGCAATACTACCTTTAAAGGAGTAACGCCAGGCCCAGGGGCTCGTTGTACGGGCACCCTCTTACTACAAGTTATATTCGGCTCCCTCGATAACTTCCGTCGCGAGCATTTAACTTTCCACATCTCTCTGTTTCAAAGTGGCTATCAAGCACTGCTCAGACGCGAAGCTTTCGCTCGCTTTAATGCAATACCACACTACGCCTCCCTCACACTCAAGATGCCCGGTCCACGTGGCATCATTACAGTGCACGGAAATATCAAGCGATCTCTGTGCGTCGAAGAGAGTGCGGCTGCCTTGGCAGCCGCACACTAAAGGCGGCCGGACCAGTGAAAGCATCCAAATAGGTCATCAAGACCTCAGAAACAACTAATCAAGTCCGGCGCCGCTATTTATACCGAATAAGTGGTCACATCCCTATTTGTCAATACAAGGGGCTCAACGCGCGCAGACAAGTGGCAATTTATTATCATCTTGAATTATACATGGTTTCTTTAAAAACTATCTTTTCGCACGACAACTTTTTCACTAAAATTCCTCTCTTTTATAGACGATCATCGTGCTACACCCGTCCAGGTTACGGCACAATGGAGACACAGGCGCAGACGTGCAGCAGGGATCCGCTCCAAGGATTCTTTTTAGATTAAGACCCTGCGTAAACCTTTTTTACTGTCTCTTGTTGATACATATCCACCGTTGAGAAGGATGCTGACGTCTTGGCATGTGGCCACGCCAGAACAATGCACGTACCTAGACACAAGGGGCTTATTACAAAGGCCATTATTCAGGCCCGGTTTATACCACCAAGACCGAATACCTTAGGGAGTGTTCGGCGTTGCGAGTTTGGCCCTATATGCATCAGCTCCGAATCATTGTCTTTGGTCAAATGTTGGGTTTTCCCGGCTCCTGTGTTTTGGTGCCTTACGCTCCGCTTTACCGACTAAGGTAGCACTAGGAGAACTACTGCGATTGTGCCCTGGTTCATCCGGACGAGCACCTCAATAGAGAAAGCCGAAAACTGACTGTCATGATATAGCGCGAGACTGGTCAACCACTCGATGACCTGTTGGAATGATAGAATTCCTCTGCCTTAACGAAGGACCGCTTTTCGGCCAGGCATCCACGCACCCCGGGATCGGGAGAGTGCGGAGCCACCAGGGGCTATCTAGTAGCCCCAATGTCAAACACCTATGGCTAAGTGAAAGTGCTAAAGCATTATAGTCCGGTTGCCTCGCTCGCTCCTCTATCACCTCCTTAATAGGACCAAGACGTTGGGTTAAGTGTGAATGCGTGTTTTTGCGAGCACCTCCGCATTATATGCGTGGGGGTTGAAGCCGACAGCTGCAATCTTTCAGGTTATACACACGTATACATAAACGTCCACCCAGGAGGCATCATATTACTTTCAGGCAAAAGTATAAAAATAGCCTTATAAAACTTTATAAAAGCATTTTCGCTTACAATAATATTTTTTGAGCACTGGGTCTATCAAACGAGCACCCTCAAGAACTTCTTCAAAGTAGTGCTCCGCAGCCATTCAGCCTATCGCCGAATCCCGCGCTGCAACAGTGGTGGCATCCATTTCCACCCAGCATGCTTTAACATGGGCAAAGGCCATCCGTGAGCCCTCTATGCACGCCGACTTATTCATCGCATTAATGCGCAGCACCACGTCAAGGAACTGCTGCACTAAGCTGAAATAGTTGTTCGGTTTCGGCCTTTCCGGCCATAGCTGATCCACAACAGACCTCATGGCGTGTCCGGACAACCTATTCAGTTCGGCCCATTCGGCTAATTGGTCAGTCAATGAAAGTGGACGCTCGGGAGAATGGAATTGTGTCCAAAACAGCTGGTCCACTTCATAGTCCGTTTGACCCTGGAAGTACTTGACCGCATCGGCAGCGCTCACCGCCAAATCCATATACACGTCCTCCGAACTCCACAGCCGATCCAGAGGGGCATACCGTGGATCTTCGAACCTCCTCCGCAACATAAAGGATTTCCCAGCTACAATATCCCCGGCTTCCCGCAGCTCCTCCTTCTTTGCCCTCATAGCAAAGCGGAGGTCTTTTCTCGTCGCAGCAGCCATCTCAAGGTCCGATGCCTTCGCCTGGTTTTCCTTTTCAAGAACGCGGCAACGGTCGGCGGCGACTTTTAATTCTATGGCCATCTTGGCCATCTTATCTCGGCTCTCGCCATGCGCGGCCTTCTCGGCTTGCAACTCTTCGGCCACCTACAAAGCAGCCGCATTACGCAACCTCGCTTGTTCCTTGGCTCGGGCAAGTTCTGCCCGCAAGGCTTCAACAGTGGCAGCTCCATCTGCAGTCACAACATATTAAAGATACTGGCATCATGCGGCTCTTCCTATGTGGCGTTTACCAGATAATGACACTTTCCCTGTGCCTCGTCAAGCCTTTTGTTAACAAGCTCGATGTCAGCGTCTGCCGCATCCAACCGCCGTTCTAAATGGGCGAACTCGCTAGTCTGGCTAGCTACTGGAGCTTCCATCACCTGCACATAGAGACAGTATGGTTATTACCTGGGAATATGATCCTCTGTTCGTCGTCGTTTCCGACGGCAACCAGAGTCTCAGGGGCAACTATCTACACAGGGCACACCTAGCATGTGCAGGACTATCATACATTCTTTTACGTACCTCAAAGACTGTCAGTAGACTCATAAAAGCTTCATGCAATCCACTTTCGGCGGACGATATTCTCTCCATCACCGTATTCATCAGCGCACGGTGTTCATCTGAGATGGCTGCTCGCCCCACCAACTCCCTCAGAACATTCAATCACACACTAGACGGTGCCGGACTCTTTTGTCCGCTCTCTTCGGGAGCCGGACACTGGGAGCTTCGGGGGTCAACCGGATTATCTTCCGGCCTCATCGGACTCAGAGAGGCCCTCCGCGACGACACTTCAGGGTCGCCCGCTTCCTGAACGGAGCAGTCTGGAGGAGGCGGTTCGCTCTCCATCATCTCTGAAGGAAGATCCCCCAAAGACGAGCTCATTTGAGAGGGGCTAAGGCCCGAACTTCAAAAATATATGCGGTGGTGATTCTCTCAGAAGAACAAAATGGCGTATCTGTACTATTAAAGTATTTCGGGTCACTTACGACTCATGGGAGAATTGATCCCCCGCGGAATTTGTGCGGCAATAGCGCCCCCAAGGTAGGACCCTCTGTGGGAGACCTCTTCTCCCGTTTGGAAGCTTCGGCTTTCGAATCCCCGGGTGCAGTCCTTTTCCTCTTCTGGTCATCTTCCTTCATGGAGACGCTCGCTCGCTCGGTTAGAATGGGCAGCATTGGGGGCCCGCGTCCGCCCGCATTATTCTCCACAGTATCTTCCTTCAAGGGCTCCGGGCAAGGTGCGGTCTGGAGCATCTTTTCCAATACCGGGTTTTCCAAACCCTCAGGGAGGGGGGCCGAACACCGAATCAACTTCGCCCTTGTTAGCCAGTCCTGGTCAAAAAGCGAACTCTCAGAAATAACTTCGTAACAAAGGAGAGATGGTATGTTCGGCCGGAAGATGCCTTACCTGTTCGGCAGCGCGGTTACTACTCAGGCCCACATCCTCGGTGATTTCCGGACACTCCACCTGAGGTCCGAAGAATGACTTGTACATCTCCTCATGCGTCAGGCCGAGAAAATTTTGAATGACACACGGTCCCTCGGGATTGAACTCCCATAGGCGAAGAGGCCGGCGTTTGCAGGGCTGGACTTGACGAACCAGCATAACTTGTATTACCGCAACCAAACTGAAATCTCCATTGAAGAGATCTCAAATGCGGCTTTGCAGTACGGGCACATCCTTGACGGGACCCCAGCTCAGACCTTTGCTGATCCATGACATCAATTGTGGTGGAGGGCCCGAGCGGAAAACAGGGGCGGCCGCCCACTTGGCACTTCTAGGAGCCGTGATGTAGAACCACTTCTGTTGCCACAATTCAGACACCTCTGGGATGGAACCTTTGGGCCACGGAGCTCCCGTCATCTTGCGTATTGAGGCAACTCCACACGACGCATGTTGCCCCTCGATCATCTTTGGCTTCACTTCAAAGGTCTTGAGCCATAGGCCAAAGTGAGGGGTAACCCGGAGGAAGGCCTCGCACATGACAATAAATGTCGTGATATGAAGAAAGGAGTCCGGAGCTAGATCATGGAAGTCTAGCCCGTAATAGAACATCAAACGCCTGACGAAAGGATCCAGAGCAAGGCCTAGACCTCGGAGGAAGTGGGAGACGAACACGACGTTCTTGTTGGGTTCGGGGGTGGGGATGGCCTGCCCTCGGGGAGGCAGCCGATGCAAAATCTCGGCGGTCAGATATCTGGCCTCCCTCAACTTTTTGATGTCTTCTTCCGTGATGGAGGAAGGCACCCATCAGCCTTGAAGGCTAGATCCGGACATGACTGAAGGTTCGGAGCACCTGACCTGAACTTCGGGTGTTTGAGCTTGAGGTAGGGGAAGGATTTGATTGAGCACGGGAGGGAAAAATAAAAGCCTTGTCCCCTTTATAAAGAGGGTGAATATCAAGCGTCCTTTCCGTATCCGTTTGGACTTGCCTATAATCTAGGGGTCCTAGAAGCGGTTGGGTTACCCACGCCCATATTGATGAGAATCCCAGAATAAGGGGACACGATCTCTGCTTTAACAAGACGTGCCAAGGAAACCGCCTCGCATGACGCGCTGAGGTGGGATAATGAAACGACTCGGATAAAGGCTTGGCCGTGGTGTGTCACACTATGGAATACGTCAGCAGATTAGATTTGTGTAAATATTATTCTCTCTACGGCAATATGTGGAAACTTATTTTGCAGAGCCGGACACTATCTTTGTGTTCAAAATCTTCTATGAATTACTTGGAGGAGGAACCCGCCTTGCAATGCCGAAGACAATCTGCGCGCCGGACTCATCGTCATTGAAGCCTGGTTCAGGGGCTACTGAGGGAGTCCTGGATTAGGGGGTGTTCGGATAGCCAGACTATACCTTCAGCCGGACTCCTGGACTATGAAGATACAAGATTGAAGACTTCGTCCCATGTCCGGGAGGGACTTTCCTTGGCATGGAAGGCAAGCTTGGCGATACGGATATGCAGATCTCCTACCATTGTAACCGACTCTATGTAACCCTAACCCTATCCGGTGTCTATATAAACCGGAGGGTTTTAGTCCGTAGGACAACATACACAACGACAATCAGACCATAGGCTAGCTTCTAGGGTTTAGCCTCTCCGATCTCGTGGTAGATCTACTCTTGTACTACCCATATCATCAATATTAATCAAGTAGGACGTAGGGTTTTACCTCCATCGAGAGGGCCCGAACCTGGGTAAAACTTCATGTCCCTTGCCTCCTGTTACCATCCGGCCTAGACGCACAGTTCGGGGCCCCCTACCCGAGATCCGCCGGTTTTGACACCGACAATGTTCATTCCGAAAATCACGTTCCCGAAGGTTTCATTCCGTTTGGACTCCGTTTGATATTCTTTTTCTGCGAAACTCTGAAATAGGCAAAAAACAACAATTCTGGGCTGGGCCTCCGGTTAATAGGTTAGTCCCCAAAATAATATAAAAGTGTATAACAAAGCCCAATAATGTCCAAAATAGGATATAATATAGCATGGAACAATAAAAAATTATAGATACGTTGGAGACGTATCAATCATCCCCAAGTTAAATTCCTGCTCGTCCTCGAGTAGGTAAATGATAAAAACAGAACTTTTGATGTGGAATTCGACTTGGCATAATTTCATTGTAATTCTATTAATTGTGGTATGAATATTCAGATCCGAAAGATTCAAGACAAAAGTTCAATATTGACATAGAAATAATAATATTTCGAGCATACTAACTAAGCAATTATGTTTCTTCAAAATAACATGGCCAAAGAAAGTTATCCCTACAAAATCATATAGTCTGGCTATGCTCCATCTTCACCACACAAAGTATTCAAATGATGCACAACCCCGATGAGAAGCCAAACAATTGTTTCATACTTTTGGTCTTCTCAAACTTTTTCAATCTTCACGCAATACATGAGCGTGAGCCATGGACATAGCACTATGTGGAATAGAATGGTGGTTGTGGAGAAGACAAAAAGGGAGAAGATAGTCTCACATCAACTAGGCGTATCAACGGGCTATGGAGATGCCCATCAATAGATATCAATGTGAGTGAGTAGGGATTGCCGTGCAACAGATGCACTAGAGCTATAAATGTATGAAAGCTCAACAAAAGAAACTAAGTGGGTGTGCATCCAACTTGCTTGCTCACGAAGACCTAGGGCATTATGAGGAAGCCCGTCGTTGGAATATACAAGCCAAGTTCTATAATGAAAAATTCCCACTAGTATATGAAAGTGATAACATAGGAGACTCTCTATCATGAAGATCATGGTGCTACTTTGAAGCACAAATGTGGAAAAAAGGATAGTAGTATTGCCCCTTTTTATTTATTTACTCTTTTTGGGCCTTTTTTTTATTTGGCCTTTCTCTTTTTTTATTGGGCAATACTCTATGAATGATGATCATCACACTTCTATTTGTTCACAACTCAATGATTACAACTCGATACTAGAACAAAGTATGACTCTATAAGAATGCCTCTGGCGGTATACCGGGATCGCAATAATGCATGAGTGACTTATATGAAAGAATTATGAACGGTGCCTTTGCCACAACTAAAATGTCAACTACATGATCATGCGAAACAATATGACAATGATGGAGCGTGTCATAGTAAATGGAACGATGGAAAGTTGCATGGCAATATATCTCGGAATGGCTATGGAAATGACATGATAGGTTGGTATGGTGGCTGTTTTGAGGAAGGTATATGGTGGGCGTATGATACCGGCGAAAGGTGCGCGGTATTAGAGAGGCTAGCAATGGTGGAAGGGTGAGAGTGCGTATAATCCATGGACTCAACATTAGTCATAAAGAACTCACATACTTTTGCAAAAATCTATTAGTTATCGAAGCAAAGTACTACGCGCATGCTCCTAGGGGGATAGATTGGTAGGAAAAGACCATCGCTTGTCCCCGACCGCCACTCATAAGGAGGAGAATCAATAAATACATCATGCTCCGACTTCTTAACATAACGGTTCACCATACGTGGATGCTACGGGAATTACAAACTTCAACACAAGCATTTCTCAAATTCACAACTACTCAACTAGCATGACTCTAATATCACCATCTCCATATCTCAAAACAATTATCAAGTTTCAAACTTCTCATAGTATTCAACACACTCATAAGAAAATTTTATTATTAATCTTGAATGCCTAACATAATTAAAGAAAATTACCATGATATTTTGTAGGACTCTCAAAATAATCTAAGTGAAGCATGAGAGAACAATGGTTTCTATAAAACAAATCTACCAATGTGCTATAAAAGATATAAGTGAAGCACTAGAGCAAAAACTATATAACTCAAAAGATATAGGTGAAGCACATAGAGTATTCTAACAATTTCCGAATCATGGGTGTCTCTCTCAAAAAGGTGTGTGCAGCAATGATGATTGTGGAAAACTAAAAAATAAAGACTTAAATAATACAAGACGCTCCAAGCAAAACACATATCATGTGGTAAAAAAATATAGCTCCAAGTAAAGTTACCGATAGAAGTAGACGAAAGAGGGGATGCCTTCTGGGGAATCCCCAAGCTTTGGATTTCACGTGTCCTTAGATTATCTTGGGGTGCCATGGGCATCCCCAAGCTTAGGCTCTTGCCACTCCTTGTTCCATAATCCATCAAACCTTTTACCCAAAACTTGAAAACTTCACAACACAAAACTTAAAGTGGAAAATCTTGTGAGCTCCGTTAGCGAAAGAAAACAAAACACCACTTCAAGGTACTGTAATGAACTCATTATTTATTTATGTTGGTGTTAAAACTACTGTATTCCAACTTCACTATGGTTTATAAACTATTTTACCAGCCATAGATTCATCAAAATAAGCAAACAACACACGAAAAACAGAATCTGTCAAAAACAGAACAGACTGTAGTAATCTGTACCTAACGCAAGATCTGGAACCCCAAAAATTCTAAAATAAATTGGTGGACGTGAGGAATTTATCTATTAATCATCTGAAAAAATAATTAACTAAATAAAACTTTCGAAATAAAAATGGCAGCAGTTCTAGTGAGCACTAAAGTTTCTGTTTTTTACAGCAAGATTAAAAAGACTTTCCCCAAGTCTTCCCAACGGTTCTACTTGGCACAAACACTAATTAAACACAAAAACACAACCAAAACAGAGGCTAGATAAATTATTTATTACTAAACAGGAGCAAAAAGCAAGGAATAATAATAAAATTGGGTTTGCTCCCAACAAGGGCTATCGTTTAACGCCCCTAGCTAGGCATAAAAGCGAAGATAGATCTAGGTATTGCCATCTTTGGAAGGCAATCCATAAGTGGCTCCCATAATAGATTCATAAGGTAATTTAATTTTCTTTCTAGGGAGGTGTTCCATGCCTCTCTTAACGGAAATTGGAATCTAATATTCCCTTCCTTCATATCAATAATTGCACCAATCGTTCTAAGGAAAGGTCTATCAAGAATAATAGGACATGAAGGATTGCAATCTATGTCAAGAACAATAACATCCACGGGCAAATAATTATTGCAACAATAAGAACATCATTAATTCGTCCCATAGGTTTCTTAATAGTGGAATCTGCAACGTGCAAGTTTAAAGAGCAATCATCAAAATCACGGAAACCTAGCAAATCACACAAAGTCTTTGGTATTGTGGAAACACTAGCACTCAATTCACACAAAGCATAACAGTCATGATCTTTAATCTTAATTTTAATAGTAGGTTCCCACTCATCATAAACTTTTCTAGGGATAGAAACTTCCAACTCAAGTTTTTCTTCATAAGATTGCATCAAAGCATCGATGATATGTTTGGTAAAGGCTTTATTTTGACTATAAGCATGAGGAGAATTTAGCACGGATTGCAACAATGAAATACAATCTATAAAAGAGAAATTATCATAATTAAATTCCTTGAAATCCAAAATAGTGGGTTCACTAATATTTAAAGTTTTGACTTCTTCAATCCCACTTTTAACAATTTTAGCATCAAGATCTAAAGACTCCGAATTTTTGGAACGTCTTCTAGGTAAAGGTGGATGATATTCAGTCCCATCATTATCAAGATTCATATTACAAAACAAAGATTTAATAGGGGACACATCAATAACTTTTAGATCTTCATCTTTATTATCATGGAAACTAGAAGAACACGCTTTTATAAAGCAATCTTTCTTAGCACGCATCCTAGCTGTTCTTTCTTTACACTCATCAATGGAAATACTCATGGATTTGAGAGACTCATTGATATCATGCTTAGGAGGAATAGATCTAAGCTTAAAAGAATCAACATCAAGAGAAATTCTATCAATGTTCCTAGCCAACTTATCAATCTTAAGCAATTTTTCTTCAATCAAAGCATTGAAATTCTTTTGCGAGGTAATAAATTCTTTAATATTAGATTCAAAACCAGAGGGTATCTTATTAAAATTTCCATAAGAATTGTTGTAGGAATTACCATAATTAATAGAGGAATTACTAGGATACGGCCTAGGATTAAAGTTTCCTCTATATGCGTTGTTACCAAAATTATTCCTACCAACAAAATTCACATCCAAAGATTCATTATTATTCTCAATCAAAGCAAACAAAGGCATATCATTAGCATGAGACGAAACACTTTTATTAGAAAATAATTTCATAAGTTCATCCATCTTACCACTCAAAACATTAATTTCTTCTATCGCATGCACTTTCTTATTACTAGATCTGTCACTGTGCCATTGAGAATAATTAACCAAAATATTATCTAGGAGTTTAGTAGCTTCTCCTAAAGTGATTTCCATAAAAGTGCCTCCCGTGGCCGAATCTAAAAGATTTCAAGAAGCAAAATTCAATCCAGCGTAAAATTTTTGTATAATCGTCCACAAATTTAAACCATGTGTACGACAATTATGTATCATTAATTTCATCCTATCACAAGCTTGTGCAACATGTTCATGATCAAGTTGCTTAAAATTCATAATATCATTTCTAAGAGAGATGATCTTAGTGGGAGGAAAATACTTAGAGATAAAAGCATCTTTGCACTTATTCCATGAATCAATACTATTTTTAGGCAAAGACGGAAACCAAGCTTTAGCACGATCTCTAAGCGAAAACGGGAATAGCTTCAATTTAACAATATCATTATCCACATCTTTGTTCTTTTGCATATCACACAAATCAACGAAGTTGTTTAGATGGGTAGCGGCATCTTCACTAGGAAGGCCGGAAAACGGATCTTTCATGACAAGATTCAGCATCGGTAAGAGGAGCAATCGGAGTGCTAATAAAATCAATGTTGTTGGTATTGGTAAAGTCACACAATTTGGTATTATCTTGAGCCATCATGATAGGCAAGCAATCCAACACACAAGCAAACAAGAGACGAGCAAAAAGAGGCAAATAGGGAAAGAGAGGGAGGATGGAGAGAGAGAGAGGGCAAATAAAACGGCAAGGGTGAAGTGGGGGAGAGGAAAACGAGAGGCAAATGGCAAATAATGTAATGCGGGAGATAAGGGTTTGTGATGGGTACTTGGTATGTTGACTTTTGCGTAGACTCCCCGGCAACGGCGCCGGAAATCCTTCTTGCTACCTCTTGAGCACAGCGTTGGTTTTCCCTTGAAGAGGAAAGGGTGACGCAGTAGAGCAGCGTAAGTATTTCCCTCAGTTTTTTAGAACCAAGGTATCAATCCAGTAGGAGGCCACGCAGGAGTCCCTCGCACCTACACAAACAAATAAACTCCTTGCAACCAACGCGATAAAGGGGTTGTCAATCCCTTCACGTTCACCTATGAGAGTGAGATCTGATAGATATGATAAGATAATATTTTTGGTATTTCTATGATAAAGAGAAATAAAGATGCACGTAAAATAAATGGCAAAGGAAATAACTAAGAATTGGAAGATTAATATGATGGAAAATAGACCCGAGGGCCATAGGTTTCACTAGAGGCTTCTCTCGAGAGCATAAGTATTACGGTGGGTGAACAAATTATTGTTGAGTAATTGACAGAATTGAGCATACTTATGAGAATATCTAGGTATGATCATGTATATAGGCATCACGTCCGAGACAAGTAGACCGACTCCTGCCTGCATCTACTACTATTACTCCACACATCGACCGCTATCCAGCATGCATCTAGAGTATTAAGTTCAAGAGAACGAAGTAACGCTTTAAGCAAGATGACATGATGTAGAGGGATAAACTCATGCAATATGATATAAACCCCATCTTGTTATCCTCGATGGCAACAATACAATACGTGCCTTGCTGCCCCAACTGTCACTGGGAAAGGACACCGCAAGATTGAACCCAAAGCTAAGCACTTCTCCTATTGCAAGAAAGATCAATCTAATAGGCCAAACCAAACTGATAATTCGAAGAGACTTGCAAAGGTAACCAATCATACATAAAAGAATCCAAAGAAGATTCAAATATTGTTCATAGATAAACCTGATCATAAACCCACCATTCATCGGTCTCAACAAACACACCGCAAAAAAGATTACATTGAATAGATCTCCACAAGAGAGGGGGAGAACTTTGTATTGAGATCCAAAAAGAGAAAAGAAGCCATCTAGCTAATAACTATGGACTTGTATGTCTAAAGTAAACTACTCACACTTCATCGGAGAGGCTATGGTGTTGATGTAGAAGCCCTTCGTGATCGATACCCCCTCCGGCGGAGCTCCGGAAAAGGCCCCAAGATGGGATCTCGTGGATACAGAAAGTTACGGCGGTGGGATTAGGGATTTGGCTCCGTATATGGTAGTTTGGGGGTACGTAGGTCTATATAGGAGGAAAGAGTACGTCGGTGGAGCAACGTGGGCCCCACGAGGGTGGAGGGCACACCTAGGGGGGTAGGCGCGCCCCCTACCTCGTGTCTTCCTGGTTGATTGCTTGACATAGGGTCCAAGTCCTCTGGATCATGTTCGTTCCGAAAATCACGTTCCCGAAGGTTTCATTCTGTTTGGACTCCGTTTGATATTCTTTTTCTGCAAAACTCTGAAATAGGCAAAAAAACAACAATTCTGGGCTGGGCCTCCGGTTAATAGGTTAGTCCCCAAAATAATATAAAAGTGTATAATAAAGCCCAATAATGTCCAAAACAGGATATAATATAGCATGGAACAATCAAAAATTATAGATACGTTGGAGACATAACATCATCATCTACTCCCTCCGTTCATTTTTGTAAGTTATTTTAGACAACTTAAAGTAGATTGTTTTGTACATTGTCTGAAATGTCTTCAAGGTCTTATAAAAGTGAAAAGAGGGAGTACTTCTTGTGATGCTTGCTCTGCTTGTGGCTCGATCCAGGCTCCGCGATTTGGGTAACGAGGCATTTCCTCATGTCAACGATCCGCATGTGCATCTCGTAGCATGTGTACACGCTCTTGGCCGCAAACCTGAGGTGAGGTTCATCTAGTTGCCACATCCAGGCCTTGTGTCAGGATAGGGGGCTTCTTCTCTGGGCATCCTGCTCCATATTTTCGTAGTAGGGGATTTCGACTAGGGAGTCCTTCTTTGTGCTGCCCCAGACCCTGTAGTGGTCACAGATTTCGACAAGGTTCTTGCAGGCCAAGCCCGTAACACTGAGCGCATTTACATCGTCTTTGGTTTCCACCGTGGCGAACTTGTAGTCGGTGCTGTTGACAAACCTGTTGAAACGGTCGCAAGGCTCTGTGGCCATTCAGTAGTGGTAGATGAGGACATGATGGCGCACACACAATTGGGCGACGACAACCTTCTGATCTATGTCGGGACGACCGACGGTGTACTGGAGGTCGATGCCGACCACCTTGTACTTGTCTCCAGCAAGCAACTACTCAACGCTGTTGATGTAGTCGGCCACCACGGCCGGGTCGATGGTGTACCCCACCGAGAGATCCATCTCCCTCGCGTGGGTCTCCACTCTATGCTCGCCGAACTCCATTGGAGCGCACGATCACGTCGAGGGCCCCATATGCATGTCGTTGGGGCAACCATATATATATATATATATATATATATGCATATAGCAGTTGAACATGCAAGGAAAAGTTGTCCACAAGCCGAGCGCACCGATGGACGCGAGCAAAGCGCGCCAACGGACGCGAGCAGTGCATGCCGCGGCGCCTAACGGCGAGCACAGCGCGCTGCGGTGCCTAACGGCGAGCAGAGCTTGCCGAGGGATGCGAGCAGAGGACGACACAGCGATACGTGGCAATTAAGATGAACTGTGCGAGCGATGTCGGGGACATTGCTACGTCTTGAGCTTGCGTTGGTTTTCCCCGAAGAGGAAGGGATGATGCAGCAGAGTAGCGTAAGTATTTCCCTCAGTTCTTGAGAACCAAGGTATCAATCCAGTAGGAGGCCACGCTCAAGTCCCTCGTACCTGCACAAAACGATAGCTACTCGCAACCAACGCGATTAGGAGTTGTCAATCCCTTCATGGTCACTTACGAGAGTGAGATCTGATAGATATAATATTTTTGGTATTTTTTGTATAAAGATGCAAATTAAAAAGTAAAGGCAAGGTAAAAAGCGAAGCAAGATTAAAGTGATGGAGATTGATATGATGAGAATAGACCCGGGGGCCATAGGTTTCACTAGTGGCTTCTCTCAAGAGCATAAGTATTCTACGGTGGGTGATAAAATTACTGTTGAGCAATTGACAGGATTGAGCATAGTTATGAGAATATCTAGGCATGATCATGTATATAGGCATCACGTCCGTGACAAGTAGACCGAAACGATTCTGCATCTACTACTATTACTCCACTCATCGACCGCTATCCAGCATGCATCTAGAGTATTAAGTTAAAAACAGAGTAACGCCTTAAGCAAGATGACATGATGTAGAGAGATAAATTCATGCAATATGAAATAAACCCCATCTTGTTATCCTCGATGGAAATGATGCAATACGTGCATTGCTGCCCCTTCTGTCACTGGGAAAGGACACCGCAAGATCGAACCCAAAGCTAAGCACTTCTCCCATGGCAAGAACTACCAATCTAGTTGGCCAAACCAAACGGATAATTCGAAGAGACTTGCAAAGATAACCAATCATACATAAAAGAATTCAGAGAAGATTCAAATATTATTCATAGATAGACTTGATCATAAACCCACAATTCATCGGTCTCAACAAACACATCGCAAAAAGAAGATTACATCGAATAGATCTGCACAAGAGAGGGGGGGGAACTTTGTATTGAGATTCAAAGAGAGAGAAAAAGCCATCTAGCTACTAACTATGGACCCGAAGGTCTGAGCTAAACTACTCACACTTCATCGGAGAGGCTATGATGATGTAGAAGCCCTCCGTGATGACGGCCCTCTCCGGCGGAGCTCCGGAACAGGCCCCAAGATGGGATCTCGTGGATACAGAAAGTTGCGGTGGCGGAATTAGGTTTTTGGCTCCTGTTCTGATCATTTTGGGGTACGTATGAATATATAGGAGGAAGAAGTACGTCGGTGGAGCACCGAGGGGCCCACGAGGCAGGGGGCGTGCCCTAGGGGGGGGCGCACCCCCACCCTCGTGACCTCCTCTTTGACTCCTTGGAGTAGGGTCCAAGCCTCCTGGATCACGTTCAGTGAGAAAATCATATTCCCGAAGGTTTTATTCCGTTTGGACTCCGTTTGATATTCCGTTTCTCCGAAACACTGAAATAGGCAAAAAACAGCAATTCTGGGTTGGGCCTCCGGTTAATAGGTTAGTCCCAAAAATAATATAAAAGTGGAAAATAAATCCCAATATAGTCCAAAACAGTAGATAATATAGCATGGAGCAATCAAAAATTATATATACGTTGGATACGTATCAGGCATCCCCAAGCTTAATTCCTGCTCGTCCTCGAGTAGGTAAATGATAAAAAGAGAATTTTTGATGCGGAGTGCTACTTGGCATAATATCAATGCAAATCTTCTTAATTGTGATATGAATATTCAGATTCGAAAGATTCAACACAAATGTTTATATTGACATAAAAATAATAATACTTCAAGCATACTAACAAAGCAATTATGTCTTCTCAAAATAACATGGCCAAAGAAAGTTATCCCTACAAAATCATATAGTCTGGCTATGCTCTATCTTCACCACACAAAATATTTAAATCATGCACAACCCCGATGACAAGCCAAGCAATTGTTTCATACTCTAACTTTTTCAAACCTTTTTCAATCTTCACGCAATACATGAGCGTGAGCCATGGATATAGCACTATAGGTGGAATAGAATGGTGGTTGTGGAGAAGACAAAAAGGAGAAGATAGTCTCACATCAACTAGGCGTATCAACTGGCTATGGAGATGCCCATCAATAGATATCAATGTGAGTGAGTAGGGATTGCCATGCAACGGATGCACTAGAGCTATAAGTATATGAAAGCTCAAAATGAAACTAAGTGGGTGTGCATCCAACTTGCTTGCTCATGAAGACCTAGGGCAATTTGAGGAAGCCCATCATTGGAATATACAAGCCAAGTTCTATAATGTAAAATTCCCACTAGTATATGAAAGTGATAACATGAGAGACTCTCTACTATGAAGATCATGGTGCTACTTTGAAGCACAAGTGTGGTAAAAGGATAGTAGCATTGCCCCTTTTTATTTATTGTCTCTTATCTTTTTTTGGGCCTTCTTTTTTTTTTCTTTGGCCTTTCTCTTTTTTTAAATTTTTTTTATTGGGACAATGCTCTATTAAATGATGATCATCACACTTTTATTTATTTACAACTCAATGATTACAACTCGATTACTAGAACAAAGTATGACTCTATATGAATGCCTCCGGCGGTGTACCGGGATATGCAACGAATCAAGAGTGACAAGTATTAAAAAATTATGAACGGTGGCTTTGCCACAAATACTATGTCAACTACATGATCATGCTAAGCAATATGACAATGATGAATATGTCATGATGAACTAGATGGTGGAAAGTTGCATGGAAATATATCTCGGAATGACTATGGAAATGCCATAATAGGTAGGTATGGTGGCTGTTTTGAGGAAGCTATATGGTAGGTGTATGATACCGGCGAAAGGTGTGCGGTATTAGAGAGGCTAGCAAAGGTGGAAGGGTGAGAGTGCGTATGATCCATGGACTCAACATTAGTCATAAAGAACTCATATACTTATTGTAAAAATCTAGAAGTTATCAAAGCAAAGTATTGCGCGCATGCTCCTAGGGGGATAGATTGGTAGGAGACCATCGCCCATCCCCGACCGCCACTCATAAGGAAGACAATCAATAAATAAATCATGCTCCGACTTCATCACATAAGAGTTCACCATACGTGCATGCTACGGGAATCACAAACTTTAGCACAAGTATTCTTTAAATTCACAACTACTCAACTAGCATGACTTTAATATTATCACCTCCATATCTCAAAACAATTATCATGCTTCAATCTTTTCTTAGTATTCAACACACTCAAAAGAAAGTTTCACACATCTTGAATACCAAGCATATTATTATTAAGCAAATTACCATGATATTAAGACTTTGAAAATAATTTAAGTGAAGCATGAGAGATCAATAGTTTCTTTAAAACAAATCCACCACCGTGCTCTAAAAGATCTAAGTGAAGCACATAGAGCAAAATTATAACGCTCAAAAGATATAAGTCAAGCACATAGAGCAAAACTACATAGCTCAAAAGATATAAGTGAAGCACATAGAGCAAAACTACTTAGCTCAAAAGAGATAAGTGAAGCACATAGAGTATTCTATCAAATTTTAATTCATGTATGGCTCTCCCAAAAGGTGTGTACAGCAAGGATGATTGTGGCATACTAAGACACAAAGACACAAATAATACAAGACGCTCCAAGCAAAGCACATATCATGTTGATGAATAAAAATATAGCTCCAAGTAAATTACCGATGGAAGTGGACGAAAGAGGGGATGCCTTCCGGGGCATCCCCAAGCTTTGACTTTTTGGTGTCCTTGGATTATCTTGGGGGTTCCATGGGCATACCCAAGCTTAGGCTCTTTCCACTCCTTGTTCCATAATCCATCAAAAGAATTCACCCAAAACTTGAAAACTTCACAACACAAAACTTAAAGTAGAAAACTCGTGAGCTCCGTTAGCGAAAGAAAACAAAAGACCACTTCAAGGTACTGTAATGAACTCATTATTTATTTATATTGGTGTTAAACCTACTGTATTCCAACTTCTCTATGGATTATAAACTATTTCACTAACCATAGATTCATCAAAATAAGCAAACAACACACGAAAAACAGAATCTATCAAAAACAGAATAGTCTTTAGTAATTTGTAGCTAGCGCAAGATCTGGAACCCCAAAAATTCTAAAATAAATTTCTGGACGTGAGGACTTTATCTATTAATCATCTGCAAAAAGAATTAACTCAATAGCATTCTTGAAATAAAAATGACAGCAGTTCTCGTGAGCGCTAAAGTTTCTGTTTTTTACAGTAAGTTCAACAAGACTTTCCCCAAGTCTTCCCAACGGTTCTACTTGGCACAAACACTAATTAACCACAAAAAACACAACCAAAACAGAGGCTAAATAATTTATTTATTACTACACAGGAGCAAAAAAGCAAGGAATAAAAATAAAATTGGGTTGCCTCCCAACAAGCGCTATCGTTTAATGCCCCTAGCTAGGCATAAAAACGAGGATAGATCTAGGTATTGCCATCTTTGGTAGGCAATCCATAAGTGGCTCTCATGATAGTTTCATATGGAAATTTTATTTTCATTCTTGGAAAGTGTTTCATGCCCTTTATAATGGAAATTGAAATATAATAGTCCCTTCCTTCATATCAATAATCGCACCAACCGTTCTAAGGAAAGGTCTACCAAGAATAATAGGGCAAGAAGGATTGCAATATATATCAAGAACAATGAAATCTATGGAAAAATAATTCCTATTTGCAAAAATAAGAACATCATTAATTCTTTCCATATGTTTCTTAATAGTGGAATTCGCAAGATGCAAATTTAGAGAGCCATCATCAAAATTACGGAAATCTAGCAAATCACACAAAGTCTTGGGAATAGTAGAGACACTAGCACTCAAATCACACAAAGCATAAAACTCATGATCTTTAATTTTAATTTTAATAGTTGGTTCCCACTCATCATAGAGTTTTCAAGGGATAGAAACTTTCAACTCAAGTTTTTCTTCATAAGATTGCATCAAGGCATCAACAATATGTGTAACATCCCAAATTTTCAATTTGGAATGTTATACACTAGATCATCATTGCATATCATATTTATTGCATTTTGGTTGATCCTAGAAATTTCACGCAACTCAAGGACCCTCGGAGAGAGTTGGGGATTTCGTTATTTTCATATTTGAGTTTTCTCAAATTTTGAAAATAGGATCATTTGATTTTATTTATTTTATCTTCAATAATTTTATTATAAAAAAATATGAGAGAGGGAATAAAATGACTTTCCCAAAATAAAGTAATATTGAGGATTTAATAAAAAGTCAAATAAGATTTTATTTGGTTTTATTTGCTATTTTATTTGAATTTAGGAAAAATGCGTGTTTTCAAAATTGCATTTAGGCCCCAAATAAATGTTCATCCTATGCGGCTTGATTTTAGAAGTCGGGGAAAATTTATTTCGGCATTTTTGGAGTCCGTTTAGTATTTCTTTTATTTGCTTTTCTGCGTGCAGTTATTTAAAAAAACGCGAACCTACTTCGGGCCGTACCCGAGCGGGACTCCGCCCGGGCAGCCTTTAAATAGCGCCGCCCCGAGCCGCCCCAGCCCATCAGTGCCGCTGCCAGCCCACCCGCGCCCAAAACCCTAACCCTAGCCGCGCGCCGCCCGCCGCCGCCGCCGCCACCCGCCGCCGCCGCCCAAGGTCAACCTCGTTTTCGTCGCCCGGTTTTTTATTTAAAAAAACCACGATTTATATTTTTTTAGTTTCGTTTTTTTATTAGATCGGTTTTTTTGGTTTATTTATTTAGCGAGCGTTCACTCGTTCGTTCATTTCAATGAATGTTCGTAGTTTTTCTTTTCTCGGATTAAATCCGCGATTTTTCTGATCGCGATTTCTCATCCGGTTTTCGTTTTAGTATAACTTTTCGCTCGTTTATCGGAATTAGGCGATTCAAGCGCCTGGAGTTTCGTCTCGAAACCCTCTATCTGTTTAACCAACTTAAACAAGTTTTTGCTTCTGTAAAATTTGATTTAGATCCAGATTAGTAGAACGAAGTTTGTTCCTTTCGCCGTTTGACTTTCATTGCTTCGTTTGATTTGATTCTTTTTGCAAACCGGAGTTCTTAAGTTGAACTTTCTGGTTAGATCTTTTATTTGAGTTTTACCTGTGCATTAGATGAATACTTATTGTATGCTTGTTTGTTTGTCTGCGATAGAATACCCGGAGTGCGCCGCCTGTTACTTCGAATCTCTAGGTTTTGCGGATCATCAGCAAGGCAAGTAACGCTTTGATCATACCTCTTTACTACCCAGTTTTATTGCATTAGATCAATCCTCAAACATTGCATGATTAGGATCTAATTAAAATGTGGGATGGGAAGTAGTTGAGGTAGTACCTATTACCTGTTGTATTATCAAACCTTTGGGAGTTACTTCTACGTTTGCCTATTATGCCATGCTATGCTAGTAGACGTGGATTGGGTGAGTGATATCCATGACAGATGTAGTTTGTTAATTAATGGTTTATCTAAGGTGGCAACTTAAACACACATCTGGGTGGATTGAGGTACCTGGGTATTACAGGATCGCCTGTTGTTTTTCTTTATGGATCGCCACCCAGGCCCAAAGGGATCACGAGATTTTTCATACTAGAAACTTCCGTTTGCAGCCACAAGCTATTATGGGCTCTAACATAGTTGATTAAGTCGTGCGAACTCTTACAGGGTAGACTAGCAGATGTAGGGGAAAGTAGGTGTAACGGTCTATCCATCGTAAGGTGCTAGCGCTTCTGAAAGACTATGTCTCGGTCATCCGTCTTCTCAAGCACCATGTAGTGCGAGAAACCAAACGGAGGCGATCGAGTCTTGTGGGGAAAAGTGCGCAAACCTCTGCAGAGTGTATAAACTAATCATGATTAGCCATGTCCCCGGTTATGGACATCTTGAGTATCTAGTACCTGGATTATCATGTGAATCTCAACATGTTACTCTAAAATTTAATTTTGTTGGGTTTTCTTTAATGATGATGCTTAATTGGGATTGAGAATGCTGTCAACCATTCTCAATGTTTAACAACTACCATGATAGTTAAATGAAATTTATTCCTTTGCAGTAGGGAAAAATTGGCTTTACGCAAAACTGTAACCATAGAGCTTTCCACCAGCCAGATATGCATATAGAATAGCATGTTTCATTCCATTACTCTCTATGTGTTACTTTGCCAAGATATTCCATCTGTTGACCCGTTTCGGGCTACAATGTTAATGTTGCAGACTTTTCAGACGACGATTAAGGTGTTTTTAGGTCGTGGTTCTATACTCAGTGATGCCGTTGGAGTTTATGGACTCACTTATCTTCCAAGCCTTCCACTGTTAACGTTATTAGATGGCCTTAAGCCATACTTATTGTAATAAGTTCTCTTTTGGAGGCATTCGATGTAATAAGTGTGTGATTGCTACTCTGTTATAAATCCTTCAAGTACTGTGTGGTGTCAGCATTGCTGGTCCAGGGATGACACCTGAGCACAGAGATTGGAACGTTTGAGGTCTGGTCGCTACAATATGTTCGGTGAAGGCTTTGTTTTGACTATAAGCATGTGGAGAATTTAGCACGGATTAAAACAAGGAAATACAATCAATTAAAGAGCAATTTTCATAATTAAATTCCTTGAAATCCAATATAGTGGGTTTAGCAACATCTAGATTTTTATTTCTTTCAATCCCACTTTCATCAATTTCATCATTAAGACCTAAATACTCCGAATTTTTAGAAAGCCTTCTAGGTAAAGGAAGATCATATTCAGTTTCATCAAGATTCATATTGCAAAACAATGATTTAATAGGAGACACATCAATAACTTTTAGATCTTCATCTTGATTTTCATAGGAATTGGAGGAACACGCTTTAATAAAGGCATCTTTGGAAGCACGCATTCTAGCGGTTCTTTCCTTGCACTCATCAATGGAAATTCTCATGGCTTTGAGAGACTCATTGATATCATGCTTAGGAGGAATAGATCTAAGCTTTAAAGAATCAATCTCAAGAGAAATTCTATCAACGTTCCTAGCCAAATCATCAACTTTAAGCAATTTCTCTTCAGGCAAAGCATTAAAATTCTTTTGTGAATTCATAAACTCTTTAACACTATTCTAAAATTCAGAGGGCATCTTATTATAATTTCCATAAGAGTTGTTGTAGGAATTCCCATAATTATTAGAAGGATTACTAGGATATGGCCTAGGATTAAAATTCCTGCTATAAGCGTTGTTACCAAAATTATTCCTACCAACAAAATTCACATCCAGAGATTCATTGTTATTCTCAATCAAAGTAGACAAAGGCATAACATTAGGATCAGAAGAAACACTCTTAGTAGCAAATAATTTCATAAGTTCATCCATCTTTCTACTCAAACCATTGATTTCTTCTATCGCATGCACTTTTTTGCTAGAAGATCTTTCAGTATGCCATTGAGAATAATTAACCATAATATTATCTAGGAGTTTAGTAGCATCTCCTAAAGTGATTTCCATAAAAGTGCTTCCCGCGGCCGAATCTAAAAGATTTCTAGAAGCAAAATTCAATCCGGCATAAAATTTTTGTATAATCATCCTTAAATTCAAACCATGAGTAGGGCAATTACGTATCATTAATTTCATTCTCTCCCAAGCTTGTGCAACATGTTCATGATCAAGTTTTTTAAAGTTCATAATATCGTTTCTAAGAGAGATGATCTTAGCAGGAGGAAAATACTTAGAGATAAAAGCATCTTTGCACTTGTTCCATGAATAATTACTATTTTTAGGCAAAGACGAAAACCAAGCTTTAGCACGATCTCTATGCAAAAAAGGAAATAGCTTCAATTTAATGACATCATTATCAACATATTTTTTCTTTTGCATATCACATAAATCAACGAAGCTATTCAGATGAGTAGCGGCATCTTCACTAGCAAGGCCGGCGAATTGATCTTTCATAACAAGATTCAACAAAGCAGTATTAATTTCACAAGATTCAGCATCGGTAAGAGGATCAATCGGAGTGCTAATAAAATCATTGTTGTTGGTATTGGTGAAGTCACACAATTTAGTATTATCTTGAGCCATCACGACAAACAAGCAAACAAACTAGCACACGAGCAGACAAGAAGCAAGCAGGCAAAAAGAGGTAAATAGAGAGGGAGGATAGAGAGAGAGGGCGAATAAAATGGCAAGGGTGAAGTGGGGGAGAGGAAAACAAGAGGCAACTGGAAAAATAATGTAATGCGAGAGATAGGGATTGTGATGGGTACTTGGTATGTTGACTTTTTGCGTAGACTCCCCGGCAACGGTGCCAGAAATCCTTCTTGCTACGTCTTGAGCTTGCGTTGGTTTTCCCCGAAGAGGAAGGGATGATGCAGCAGAGTAGCGTAAGTATTTCCCTCAGTTTTTGAGAACCAAGGTATCAATCCAGTAGGAGGCCACGCTCAAGTCCCTCGTACCTGCACAAAATGATAGCTACTCGCAACCAACATGATTAGGGGTTGTCAATCCCTTCACGGTCACTTACGAGAGTGAGATCTGATAGATATAATATTTTTGGTATTTTTGGTATAAAGATGCAAACTAAAAAGTAAAGGCAAAGTAAAAAGCAAAGCAAGATTAAAGTGATGGAGATTGATATGATGAGAATTGACCCGGGGGCCATAGGTTTCACTAGTGGCTTCTCTCAAGAGCATAAGTATTCTACGGTGGGTGAACAAATTACTGTTGAGCAATTGACAGAATTGAGCATAGTTATGAGAATATCTAGGCATGATCATGTATATAGGCATCACGTCCGTGACAAGTAGACCGAAACGATTCTGCATCTACTACTATTACTTCACTCATCGACCGTTATCCAGCATGCATCTAGAGTATTAAGTTAAAAATAGAGTAACGCCTTAAGCAAGATGACATGATGTAGAGAGATAAATTCATGCAATATGAAATAAAGCCCATCGTGTTATCCTCGATGGCAACGATGCAATACGTGCCTTGATACCCCTTCTGTCACTGGGAAAGGACACCGCAAGATCGAACCCAAAGCTAAGCACTTCTCCCATGGCAAGAACTACCAATCTAGTTGGCCAAACCAAACGGATAATTCGAAGAGACTTGCGAAGATAACCAATCATACATAAAAGAATTCAGAGAAGATTCAAATATTATTCATAGATAGACTTGATCATAAACCCACAATTTATCGGTCTCAACAAACACACCGCAAAAAGAAGATTACATCGAATAGATCTCCACAAGAGAGGGGGAGAACTTTGTATTGAGATTCAAAGAGAGAGAAGAAGCCATCTAGCTACTAACTATGGACCCGAAGGTCTGAGGTAAAGTACTCACACTTCATCGGAGAGGCTATGATGATGTAGAAGCCCTCCGTGATGACGGCCCTCTCCAGCGGAGCTCCGGAACAGGCCCCAAGATGGGATCTCATGGATACAGGAAGTTGCGGCGGTGGAATTAGGTTTTTGGCCCCTCTTCTGATTGTTTGGGGGTACGTATGTTTATATAGGAGGAAGAAGTACGTCGGTGGAGCACCGTGGGGCCCACGAGGCAGGGGCGCGCCCTAGGGGGGGCGCCGCCACCCTCGTGACCTCCTCTTTGACTCCTTGGAGTAGTGTGCAAGTCTCCTGGATCACGTTCGGTGAGAAAATCACGTTCCCGAAGGTTTTATTCCGTTTGGACTCCGTTTGATATTCTGTTTCTCTGAAACACTAAAATAGGCAAAAAAACAACAATTCTGGGCTGGGCCTCCAGTTAATAGGTTAGTCCCAAAAATAATATAGCATGGAGCAATCAAAAATTATAGATACGTTGGAGATGTATCAGACATCATGCACGAATCAGATTAGAGTTGCGTGTGTGATACGTGCCATACCGTTGATCCATCCGAGATGTTTGTGATGGAATAAGCCATGTGTGTTGCGAGCAAACGCTTAATGGTATATAACCTTAAATTTAACCAAAAAAGTGTTAATGCATGTTACAGAAATTGTATAGTTGGAAACTATGTTCAAATACGACTCTGATGACCCACAAGTATAGGGGATCTATCGTAGTCCTTTCGATAAGTAAGAGTGTCGAACCCAACGTGGAGTAGAAGGAAATGATTAGCGGTTTTCAACAAGGTATTCTCTGCAAGCACTGAAATTATCGGTAACAGATAGTTTTGTGATAAGGTAATTTGTAACGAGTAGCAAGTAATAAAAGTAAATAAGGTGCAGCAAGATGGCCCAATCCTTTTTGTAGCAAAGGACAAGCCTGGACAAACTCTTATATGAAGGAAAGCGCTCCCGAGGACACATGGGAATTATCGTCAAGCTAGTTTTCATCACGTTCATATGATTCGTGTTCGGTACTTTGATAATTTGATATGTGGGTGGCCGGTGCTTGGGTACTGTCCTTACTTGGACAAGCATCCCACTTATGATTAACCCCCATTGCAAGCATCTGCAACTACAACAGAAGTATCAAGGTAAACCTAACCATAGCATGAAACATATGGATCCAAATCAGCCCCTTACGAAACAACGCATAAACTAGGGCTTAAGCTTCTGTCACTCTAGGAACCCATCATCTACTTATTACTTCCCAATGCCTCCCTCTAGGCCCAAATAATGGTGAAGTCTCATGTAGTCGACGTTCACATGACACTACTAGAGGGATGACAACACACATCTTATCAAAATATCGAACGAATACCAAATTCACATGACTACTAATAGCAAGACTTCTCCCATGTCCTCAGGAACAAACATAACTACTCACAAAGCATATTCATGTTCATAATCAGAGGGGTATTAATATGCATAATGCATCTGAACATATCATCTTCCACCAAGTAAACCAACTAGCATCAGCTACAAGGAGTAATCGACACTACTAGCAACCCACAGGTACCAATCTGAGGTTTGGATACAAAGATGGGATGCAAGAGATGAACTAGGGTTTGAGATGAGATGGTGCTAGTGAAGATGTTGATGGATATTGACCCCCTCCCGATGAGGATCGTTGGTGATGACGATGATGATGATTTCCCCCTCCCGGAGGGAAGTTTCCCCGGCAGAACAGCTCCGCCAGAGCCCTAGATTGGTTCCACCAAGGTTCCGCCTCGTGGCAGCGGAGTCTCGTCCCGAAAGCTTGCTTATGATTTTTTCCTCGACGAAAGACTCCATATAGCAGAAGATGGGCATTGGAGGGCCACCAGGGGGCCCACGAGGTAGGGGGCCTGCCCAGGGGGGTAGGGCGCACCCCACACTCGTGGCTGGTAGGTGGCCCCCCTCTGGTACTTCTTGCGCTCAGTTTTTTTATATATTCTGGAAATAACTTCCGTGAAGTTTCAGGACTTTTGGAGCTGTGCAGAATAGGTCTCTAATATTTGCTCCTTTTCTAGCCCAGAATCCCAGCTGCCGGCATTCTCCCTCTTCATGTAAACCTTGTAAAATAAGAGGGAATAGGCATAAGTATTGTGACATAATGTGTAATAACAGCCCATAATGCAATAAATATCGATATAAAAGCATGATGCAAAATGGACGTATCATACTCCAATGATATAATCTTTGGCGACATGCATTCATATTTTATTAGTAAAATGCTACTTATAAACCAGGATGGGGGTATAGTAGGTAATTAAATTGCAAACGTATTTTTGTTAACTATATGTGTACGTGTCCTCTTGTCCGCCTCTCACACGTCTTGTCACCCCGCTGCCACGTAGCGCGCGGGGGCGTTTTTTGGCCAAACGGTGGCGCCAATGAATCGTCAGTGAGCCCGTTCCCGCGCAACCTCGTAGGTTCCCGCACAAGCTTCCCGCCCGACTCGGTGAAATCCCCCAAAATCCCAATGCTTACCGGCCTGCTACAAAAACCCTCACGGCCGGCGAGTCCTGCGTCGCATTTTCCCCTCCCTCCCTTTAGCTTATCTCATCTGCTTCTCCCAGGATCACCAATGGCACCGGTCTGTTGTCCTCACTCAGCCACTCTGCCGTCATCAGAGGACAGCTCCAGCTGGGAGGCTACACCGCGGCGGCGGCACAGTCCCCGGCGCAGTGTAGTGCTTGTGGCGTCCCTGTTGTTGGGTGTGCGCGGAACACCCACTACACGCTCTGCCGCCGCTGCCTGTCGGCGGCTGTTTCAGGCCGCCGTTGCCGCCACACCACCGTTGAAAGCCATGGCCATCTCCCGCTCCACCGCTACGGCCTGAAGGCGGGAGGTGGCCGTCGTGGCCTCCACCCCACTGCTGACCATCGTGGCCTTCACCCGCTCCGCCACCATGGCCTGAAGGCAGGAGGTGGAGGTGGAGGCCCACACGTGCGTCAGCGACCTTGCGCGCTACATCGAGTTCCTGCGGGAGGAGGAGGAGCACCTCGTCGAGCATGCAAAGAGCCTTACCACAGCTGCGGCCGCAGCACACGCCGACACAGAGGCGAGGAATCAGGAGATCTACGAGCAGTCCAGCCGCTTTGAGAGGGATCGTCTGGAGCGGCAGTGGGCGTTCAAGCTGGCGAGCATCGTTGAACGTGCAACAGCAGCAGGAACGGTATTGCATTTGTCCAGCTCGTCAGTAGGCTCCTCCTCCTCCTCTGCGTCTTACTGAGCGGGTGAGCACGCTCGACAGAGGAGAGGCTGCCGGAAGTAGCACAAAGCCCCGCCGTGGTAGTAGTAGTATTTAAGGGCTATTTTGTTCAGTTCATCTGACTATAGATGTCTGGTCGAACTGTACAAGATACTTAAAATTAGCTAGTATATATAGTTGAACTAGCTATTTCAGTACGTGGTTGGCCACAATTGGGGAGAAGTTTGGTCGGTTCAGCTGTCGAGTTGAACTGTTTGTATAAATTAAGAACGACTGCTTAATCTATGAATGAAAGCTACGCTTAATTACTGAATTTTGGTTGCAAAAATTAGATAGTGCTAATGATTTCTAGCTGCATATTTTGACAAATCGCAGTGTTACAAGGATTGACAAATGGCAACATTACTAGATCAACAAATGTAAATCTTTCCGGTTTGGCAAGTGGTAACATACCCAACATGACAGATGCAAATCTTACCAAATTGTCTGTACGTGGTTGCACACAGGACATCCAAAACATCCATTTGCGTTGAAGGGATGCACAAATCCTGCGCTGCTCCCACTTTGCAGACGGGTATTCTATCTAAAACTTTTGTGATCAAGAGTTGTAGAAATCCTGCACGACACATTTTCTCTTGGCTTCCTGGGGAAGCTGTCGGTTGGCATACATGTGTTCTAACTAAAACGTTTGCGATGAGTGTTTTATATTTAAAAGGTGAATTAAAATGCGGCTTGGGCGCCATTAATGGAGAGGATGCGAGCAAGGCGGGAGGCCATGGAAGTCAAAGGGCTCGCTTCCCAGTGAGCCTGCGCAGCGTACAGCTCCCACGCTTCCCGGTGAGCCTGCGCACTCGAGGACAACTTGCACGCCTCTCGGTCAGCCTGCGCATCGGACGGTACCTGCATGCCTCCTGTTCAGTCAAGGTCAAGCAGCTGTCCGCAGGCACCTCCTACAGCCATTAAAACTAAGACACGTGGCGTCACCTGAATGGTTAACAGAATGCACACGGTTTGAATTATACAAACATTTGAGATATTAAAGTGGTATCTATTTTTTCAAAATGCCTTTGTTGGCTGTCATTATACAAGTGCGCCTTCTCTGAAAATGAACATGCAAAATACCACAGCATGTCGGGTCCCATTCCATGATAGCATGCCAAGTTTCATGAATTTCAGACGACATTTTGGATTTACTAGAATTTAAAAACCAGGCATGTCAATGTTTTGCCGGCAATCAAAGGTGCCCTAGTGTTTGAAATTCATTCCCATTTCTTGCATGAGACCTAAGCATGGACCCAAGGACACAGATTTGATTTTTCAACCAATTTATATGCACTGGAGCATGTGCATGTAGTTCAAATTTGAATTATGCACATAAATGCATTGAAAACTCAGTTAATGCATAAAAATGTCCAAAGGAACCCCGAAAAATCACAAAAATTAACACAACACTCCTGTTGTTCTATGTTGACACGAGAAAAATTTGAAGGCAATAAGAGGCAATGGATATTGTTTCGTCCCCAAAGGTGCGACATTCCCTACCGAAAATAATCATGCTTGCTGTGAGAAGCTCCGGTTTGTGAGAAGCATATACCCAAACCTTCCCCAAATGGGACAAAATGTTTACCACGGCATGTTGATGCCTCTCCATGATAGCATGCCAAGTTTCATGAATTTCAGACGAGTTTTGGATTTACTAGAATTTAAAAACTAGGCATCTCAATGTTTTGCCGGCAATCAACGGTGCCCTAGTGTTTGAAATTCATTCCCACTTCTTGCATGGGACCTAAGCATGCACCCAGGGACACATATTTGATTTGTCTACCAATTAATATGCACTGGAGCATGTGCATGTAGTTCAAATTTGAATTATGCACATAAATGCATTGAAAACTCAGTTAATGCATAAAGCTGTCCAAACGAACCCCGAAAAATCACAAAAAATCACACAACACACCTGTTGTTCTATGTTGACACGAGAAAAAAATTAAAAGCAATAAGAGGCAATGGATATCGTTTCGTCCCCAAAGGTGAGACATTCCCTACCGAAAACCATCATGCTTGTTGTGAGAAGCTTCGGTTTGTGAGAAGCATAGACCCAAACCTACCCCAAATGGGACAAAATTTTTACCTTGGCATGTTGATGCCGCTCCATGATAGCATGCCAAGTTTCATGAATTTCGGGCGAGTTTTTGATTTACTAGAATTTAAAAACCAGACATCTCAATGTTTTGCCGACAATCAACGGTGCCCTGGTGTTTGAAATTCATTCCCATTTCTTGCATCGGACCTAAGCATGCACCCAAGGACACATATTTGATTTTTCAACCAATTTATATGCACTGGAGAATGTGCATGTAGTTCAAATTTGAATTATGCACATAAAATGCCTAGAAAACCCAGTTAATGTATAAAAATGTCTAAATGAACCCTGAAAAATTCCAAAATTGAACACAACTTCTTGTTGTTTTATGTTGACAGTCGAATTTTTTGAAAGCAATACGAGGCAATGGATATCGTTTCGTCTCCAAAGGTGGCAAGTTCCCTACCGAAACCATCACACTTGTTGTGAGAAGCTCTGATTTGTGAGAAGCTTATACCCAAACCTGCCCCAAATGGGACAACATTTCTACCACCGCATGTTGATGCCGCTCCATGATAGCATGCCAAGTTTCATGAATTTCAGTCGTGTTTTGGATTTACTAGAATTTAAAAACCAGGTATCTCAATGTTTGCGGCCGAGTGACGGTGGCATGGTGTTTGAAATTCATTCCCATTTCTTGGATGGGCCCTAAGCATGCACCCAAGGACACATATTTGATTTTTCAACTAGTTTATATGCACTGGAGCATGTGCGTGTAGTTCAAATTTGAATTATACGCATAAAATGCCTGGAAAACCTAGTTGATGTATAAAAATGTACAAACAAACCCCGAAAAATTCCAAAATTGAACACAACACTCATGTTGTTCTATGTTGACACTCTAAATTTTTTGAAAGCAATAAGCGGCAATGGATATCGTTTCATACCCAAAGGTGGCACGTTCCCTACCAAAACCATCATGCTTATTGTGAGAAGCTCTCGTTTGTGAGAAGCTTATACCCAAACCTGCCCCAAATGGGACAAATTTTTTACCATGGCATGTTGATGCCGCTCCATGATAGCATGCCAAGTTTCATGAATTTCAAACAAGTTTTGGATTTACTATAATTTAAAAATAGGTATCTCAATGTTTGCGGTCGAGTGGCGGTGGCATGGTGTGTGACATTCATTCCCATTTCTTGCATGGGACCTAAGCATGTAACCAAGGACACATATTTTATTTTTCAACCAGTTTATATGCACTAGAGCATGTGCATGTACTTCAAGTTTGAATTGTGCGCATAAAATGCCTGGAAAACCTAGTTAATGTATAAAAATGTACAAACGAACCCTGAAAAATTCCAAAATTTAACACAACACTCCTGTTGTTCTATGTTGACACTCTAAATTTTTTGAAAGCAATAAGAGGCAACAGATATCGTTTCGTCCCCAAAGGTGGAATGTTCCCTACCGAAACCATCACGCTTGTTGTGAGAAGCTCTGGTTTGCCAGAACCTTATACCCAAACCTGTCCCAAATAGGACAAATTTTATGCCACGACATGTTGATGTCGATCCATGATAGCATGCCAAGTTTCATGAATTTCAAACAAGTTTTGGATTTACTAGAATTTAAAAACCAGGTATCTCAATGTTTGCGGTCGAGTGACGGTGGCAGGGTGTGTGACATTCATTCCCATTTCTTGCATATGACCTAAGCATGCAACCAAGGACACATATTTGATTTTTCAACCCGTTTATATGCACTGGAGCATGTATATGTAGTTGAACTTAGAATCATGCACCTGAAATGCGTACAAGACCAAGTTAATATATAAAAACGTCCAAACGAACCCTGAATAATTCCAATTTTTTGATGACACACCTATAGTTGCATGTTCACTGCAGATAAAAGTTCTAACAATGCAAACACCATCCTTTGTAGCTGTGACCCCGTTACGTAATTGAAATCAAGACAATAAATCAAGTAGATCGCACACAGTTTATTATCACCAACTGTGTGAGATGCAGCACAAAATATTTTGGAGCACCATCAGTGTATAGTACGCTTATGGCTTACGAGAGAAGGTGCGCTATAGTCCACAGCCGTCGTGTCAAGCACACTAGCTCACTCCCCAAATATCACTTCATGGTTCATTCATCATCGGTGAAAGATGGGGACGTGGACCCATGTCGTGAGGGCAACTTCGGCGAGAGCGCGGCCGCAGCCGCCAGGCGTGTGCTAACAAGCTTCGTGAGGGCGACCGTAGTCTGCGTCCGGGCGGCCAAGGCAGCCCAAACGGCCTATGTTGCTTCTCAGGTGGCTGCAGCAACATCTGTCTCGGGGATAGCAACTGGCGAGAGCAGCACGACAGCTGTCCGTTCCGCAGCTCGGCCTTAGCCCTGATGGAGGCCTCCCACTACCATGTCGAGGCCATCCACACCCAGCTCGTGGCGGTCACCGCACAAATCGAACAAAGCTTCTCCGACAACGGTCGGCAATCCACAGTCGAAGAGCTGGCAATCACCGAGAGAGTTCAAGCAGCCCTCCATTTCTGTGCGGCATACCTTGCCACGATGGAGCCTGCCTAAGCCCAGATCGCGGCCGCCCACGCCCAGATCATGGCGGCCTATTCCAAAGATATGGCGGACGTGGATGGCGAGATGCTTGCCGAGTATGGTGCAATTGATGCCATGGAGCCCCTTCCCCAGGAGCCTGTCGGGCACAAGCTGGACATGGAGGCGGCGGCGGAGATCGACGAGCACCAGCCATAGTAGTACTCTTTGTTTTGTTTAATTAAGAGCGTCGGTCTTTAATTTGTTAGAGTAATGTTTAGGTCAGCTAGCTCTATTTAATTGCTGAACTTGCTTGATTAATAAGTTAGTCTCCTCTGTGTACACAAATTATGCAATGACGAGGACGACCACTATAACCTGGGAAATTCGAACCAAAAGTTTTGACGTTGAAACTCAACACACACGGGTTAAGCTATCTGAATCGTTTGTGATGTTCACATATCGTACACAGTTCTGAATAAGGGACCGTGTCTGATGACACTTTGCGCGCCGGTTTTTTCACTGAGGCGATTCCAAATTTTCGGCTTCCGTGGAAATATCTACATCCCCGCCCCTCCCCCTTACCAAAAGCCACATTTCCCCTTTTTCCGCCTTCCTTTCCAAGTTGAAACCTTCACTCCTTGTTTGCAGCACCGCCGCCTCTTCGCCGGCGATCCTCCTTCACGCTCCTCGGCCTCGCCTATCCAGGCAGGTAATCCACACCCGACCCCCATCCTCCTCCTCCTTCCACACCCCACATGCCCCGACCGCCGGCACGAGCGCAACACCTTGCACCCAAATCACTGACCCCTCCACCAAATAAGCGCTGGCCTAAGCCATGGTGCACGCAGTATAGCCAGGACCTCAAGGGGCATTTGGCAGCGGAGAAGCAAATCGCGGCCGCATGTGGGGATAAGGTCGCGATGGCTGCCACTCGTGCTGACCCCCAGATCTTGAAGGACCACCTTGCCATTTGCTAGCTACGCCGGTTAAGCATGCTCGGTTTACCTGTTGCGTGTGCTGCTCCTGCCTTTCCTTCACAAATTCTAGTGAATTGTGCTATCTAATTTTACCATGCAATCCGTTGCTCTAGTGTATATGTTCTATATGTCGTGTAGTGTGGTGCTCACTTATTAACTGTTTTGTTAATTAGTTGTCATCTTCAGTTAACTGTTTGGTTCAATAGTTGTGGGTGCATTCTGTTATTGTATACCATGTGAGAAATAAATTGAATTTGGCTATAGTAAATACATGAGAAACAAATACAATTGCTACAGTTGGCTGTACTTAACTATTTGGTTAACTGTCTGATCTTCTATTAGGAGTATGTTATATTGTGCAATGTGGTGCTCACTTAATGTTTGGTTCATTTGTTGTGGTGTTTAGTTAACTGTTTGGTTCTATTCTGCAATGCGATGTACAATTGTCATGGGTAGAATTTTGTATTGTTGTGCATGTGAGGAATAAATCGAATTTGGTTGCACTTAATACATGAGAAACATATACAAGTGCTATATTTCCTAGTTCTTAATCATGCTTGGTGTGGATAAATGAGTTTTTCGTGTGGCTTGAATTAATCTAATGAATCTGCAATGTGCTTATTTTTCATCAACATATTTTACTGATAGCATGCGAACCCTTACTTAACATGATGACTAACTACCTTATATGTGTTGCAGGGAAACAATGGGAAGCACTGAGGTTTATAATCGAGGTTAGCACGTGCATGGTCCGTTGTCTAATAACACATTATTATGCAATTGCAGGAACCATTCTAATATTTAGGTTTTTAACAATTTGGTCTTGCACATGTAGGTCCTACTGTCAGAGGTTTTGACCCACTGTTCGACCCTTTTTGCATATGGGGAAATGAGTTGTCCATGAATATCATCAAGTCAAGAAACTCAGAAAGATTGTTAGGATAAGGAAATTAGCGACAAAAAACAACAAGATCTTTGTCTGCACAATGAAGAAGACACCAGTTCACTACAGGATGGTACTAACTATTATACCTTGCCTTTTTATTCCTTTGCCCCATTTCCAATATAGAGAAGATATTTATGCACATCCTTGTTTTCAGGCCTTTTCAAAGCAGTTCACTCATGATTACCTCTCAAACCACCTCTATGGTCAGGAGGCGAGGAAGGTATTCATACAACACCCACGGTTCAATATTGAAGTGTTCCTGAAGAGGACAAAGGATGGACGGTCAATCATCTACAGGCACTGGCCTAAAGTTACAAAGACCTTCAACATCAATGAAGGCTCAATATTCGCCTTCTGCTTCAGCAGTTTTCCAGATGAGATACATCTGTCTATGTACCGTCTATCATGCTAATCTCAAAAGGTTATAGATGTTGCATGTGAAACTTGGTCCTGGTGTAGTTGTGTAATGGGGTAGCTGAGTGCCGAAGCTATATGATGTTGTACTCTGATGTATTTAAATTATGAAAATGAAATATATTGTGTGCTTAATATGAAATGTCAATTAGATTAATAAATGGATTATGAATAATCGGATAATTAGCCTGCTAATTGGGTTTTTCTATTGCAAACGGTTGTTGAAAAAATATCGTGGGCAATGATCTCAGGAAACACACACAGTTTCTAGGAATAAACCATGTTGGATCAATGAACAATTACACACAACTTTCTCTTGAAAACTGTTTGCGTTAGGCCACCTTGCACAAACGTTTACCACATTAAAATTATGTGTGAGTACCTGTGAACGGAAACGATTTCCTTGGAGCGACTGTGTGGGATGTACATACGAACGAAAACGTTTAGCGGGGACTGACTGTGTGGGATGTACTTGCGACCGGAAACAATTTCACCATATAATTGTATTTTTTTAGCTCTACTGTACGTATTTCCATATTTGAGCGCTCGCCGGTCGCACACGACCTCATTTTGCCGAACGTGTGTGCCAGGAGGGCATATCCCCGACGGTTTCTGGGTCGTGTGGAAAGGACCCCCCCCTATCGCCCACACTCACTTGGCGACGGTTCCAAATGCCGTCGCAAAAAAGGGTTAACAATTGTTTGTTTAGGAGCTCGCTGTACTAGTGCCTATCTGAGGGTAGATGATCAATGGGTTCCCTAGACCTCCCTTTATATAGACAGGAGATGCCTAGGGTTTACATGTCACATGCGATCTAGGGCGCTGCCGCCCTCTAGTCTTGGGCGTCAAAAAGGTCATTTTGCCTCCTAGGGTTTGCATCGTGCCCTTTGCCTTTTAGGCCCTGGTGGTCGATGAGGCTGGGCTCCTAGGCGTTAGCCACCCCCCGGTATAGGACCCCATCAGACACCTTCATGAAAGTAACGATGATCACATGCACCATCATCGTCAGCTTTCGTCGGGAGTCTCACTAGTCAAACCTCAATCTGGTTGACCTACTACGATCACTACCGATTCACACCTCTCGTTGCAAAGAAGACTCACACTACCGGCCTCACCGCCAATAGCAACAACCATCACAGACTTCCTCAAAGAGAGAGTAGCCCTCAGATCATCGTCCTTGGATTCGGGAACCACGTAGACTCCCACTGTCGAGTGCACTTCGATCGATGGATAGAGTCAGCCACCGTCACCATCAACACCATGTTTGGGCAGCACAATACTCCCGACACCCACAACATCAATGACGTCCTTGACACGAAGCCACCATGGTCCTAATCCACCTCCACGTGTTTCAACCAGCTTTGGGCATGGCCCCAGAACTAATGACACATGCGCTAGCCACACTAACCGCCTGAAGGAAATATGCCCTAGAGGCAATAATAAAGTTATTATTTATTTCCTTATATCATGATAAAAGTTTATTATTCATGCTAGAATTGTATTAACCGGAAACATAATACATGTGTGAATACATAAACAAACAGAGTGTCACTAGTATGCCTCTACTTGACTAGCTCGTTAATCAAAGATGGTTATGTTTCCTAACCATGGACAAAGAGTTGTCATTTGATTAACGGGATCACATCATTAGTTGAATGATCTGATTGACATGACCCATTCCATTAGCTTAGCACCCGATCGTTTAGTATGTTGCTATTGCTTTCTTCATGACGTATACATGTTCCTATGACTATGAGATTATGTAACTCCCGTGTGCCGGAGGAACACTTTCTGTGCAACCAAACGTCACAACATAACTGGGTGATTATAAAGGTGCTCTACAGGTGTCTCCAAAGGTACATGTTGGGTTGACGTATTTCGAGATTAGGATTTGTCACTCCGATCGTCGGAGAGGTATCTCAGGGCCCTCTCGGTAATGCACATCACTTAAGCCTTGCAAGCATTGCAACTACTGAGTTAGTTGCGGTATGATGTATTACGGAACGAGTAAAGAGACTTGCCAGTAACGAGATTGAACTAGGTATTGGATACCGACGATCGAATCTCGGGCAAGTAACATACCGATGACAAAGGGAACAACGCATGTTGTTATGCGGTCTGACCGATAAAGATCTTCGTAGAATATGTAGGAGCCAATATGGGCATCCAGGTCCCGCTATTGGTTATTGACCGGAGATGTGTCTCGGTCATGTCTACATTGTTCTCGAACCCGTAGGGTCCGCACACTTAAGGTTTTGATGATAATTATATTATGAGTTTATACGTTTTGATGTACCGAAGGTTGTTCGGAGTCCCGGATGAGATCACGGACATGACGAGGAGTCTCGAAATGGTCGAGACATAAAGATTGATATATTGGAAGCCTATGTTTGGATATCGGAAGTGTTTCGGGTGAAATCGGGATTTTACCGGAGTACCGGGAGGTTACCGGAACCCCCCGGGAGCTATATGGGCCTTAGTGGGCCTTAGTGGAAGAAGAGGAGAGGCGGCCAGGGCTGGGCCGCGCGCCCCTACCCCCTAGTCCGAATAGGACAAGGAGAGAGGGGGCCGGCACCCCCCTCCTTCTCTCTCTCTCTCTCTCTCTCTCTCTCTCTCTCTCTCTCTCTCTCTCTCTCTCTCTCTTCCACCTCACGAATCCTATTCCAACTAGGATTGGGCGAGAAGTCCTACTCCCGGAGGGAGTAGGACTCCTCCTAGCGTGCCCTATGATGGTCGGCCGGCCTCCCCCTCTTGAACCTTTATATACGGAGGCAGGGGCACCCCAGAGACACACAAGTTGATCCACGAGATCATATTCTTAGCCGTGTGCGACGCCCCCTTCCACCATAGTCCTCGATAATATTGTAGCGGTGCTTAGGCGAAGCCCTACGACGGTAGTACATCAAGATCATCACCACGCCATCGTGCTGACGGAACTCTTCCCCGACACTTTGCTGGATCGGAGTCCGGGGATCGTCATCGAGCTGAATGTGTGCTAGAACTCGGAGGTGCCGTAGTTTCGGTGCTTGATCGGTCGGGCCGTGGAGACGTACGACTACATCAACCAAACGCTTTCGTTGTCGATCTACAAGGGTACGTAGATCACACTCTCCCCTCTCGTTGCTATGCATCACCATGATCTTGCGTGTGCGTAGGAATTTTTTTGAAATTACTACGTTCCCCAACAGTGGCATCCGAGCCTAGGTTTTATGTGTTGATGTTATATGCACGAGTAGAACACAAGTGAGTTGTGGGCGATATAAGTCATACTGCTTACTAGCATGTCATACTTTGGTTCGGCGGTATTGTTGGACGAAGCGTCCCGGACCGACATTACGCGTACGCTTACGCAAGACCGGTTCTCCCGATGTGCTTTGCACATAGGTGGCTTGCGGGTGACAGTTTCTCCAACTTTAGTTGAACCAAGTGTGGCTACGCCCGATCCTTGCGAAGGTTAAAACAGCACCAACTTGACAAACTATCATTGTGGTTTTGATGCGTAGGTAAGATTGTTTCTTGCTTAAGCCCGTAGCAGCCACGTAAAACTTGCAACTACAAAGTAGAGGACATCTAACTTGTTTTTGCAGGGCATGTTGTGATGTGATATGGTCAAGACATGATGTTAAATTTTATTGTATGAGATGATCAGGTTACATAACCGAGTTATCGGCAACTGGCAGGAGCCATATGGTTGTTGCTTTATTGTATGCAATGCAATCGCGCTGTAATGCTTTACTTTGTCACTAAGCGGTAGAGATAGTCGTGGAAGCATAAGATTGGCGAGACGACAACGATGCTACGATGGAGATCAAGGTGTCGCGCCGGTGACGATGGTGATCATGACGGTGCTTCGGATATGGAGATCACAGGCACAAGATGATGATGGCCATATCATATCACTTATAATGATTGCATGTGATGTTTATCTTTTATGCATCTTATCTTGCTTTGATTAACGGTAGCATTATAAGATGATCTCTCACTAAAATTATCAAGAAGTGTTCTCCCTGTGTATGCACCGTTGCGAAAGTTCTTCGTGCTGAGACACCACGTGATGATCGGGTGTGATAGGCTCTACGGTCAAATACAACGGGTGCAAAACAGTTGCACACGCGGAATACTCAGGTTATACTTGACGAGCCAAGCATATGCAGATATGGCCTCGGAACACGGAGACCGAAAGGTCGAGCGTGAATCATATACTAGATATGATCAACATAGTGATGTTCACGAATGAAACTACTCCATCTCACGTGATGATCGGACATGGTTTAGTTGATTTGGATCACGTGATCAGTTAGAGGATTAGAGGGATGTCTATCTAAGTGGGAGTTCTTTAAGTAATTTGATTAATTGAACTTAAATTTATCATGAACTTAGTACCTGATAGTATCTTGCTTATGTATGTTTGATTGTAGATAGATGGCCCGTGCTGTTGTTCCGTTGAATTTTAATGCGTTCCTTGAGAAAGCAAAGTTGAAAGATGATGGTAGCAATTACATGGACTGGGTCCGTAACTTGAGGATTATCCTCATTGCTGCACAGAAGAATTACGTCCTGGAAGCACCGCTGGGTGCCAGGCCTACTGTTGGAGCAACACCAGATGTTATGAACGTCTGGCAGAGCAAAGCTGATGACTACTCGATAGTTTAGTGTGCCATGATTTACGGCTTAGAATCGGGACTTCAACGATGTTTTGAACGTCATGGAGCATATGAGATGTTCCAGGAGTTGAAGTTAATATTTCAAGCAAATGCCCGGATTGAGAGATATGAAGTCTCCAATAAGTTCTATAGCTGCAAGATGGAGGAGAACAGTTCTGTCAGTGAGCATATACTCAAAATGTCTGGTTATAATAATCACTTGATTCAGATGGGAGTTAATCTTCCAGATGATTGCGTCATTGACAGAATTCTCCAATCACTGCCACCAAGCTACAAGAGCTTCGTGATGAACTATAATATGCAAGGGATGAATAAGACTATTCTCGAGCTCTTCGCAATGCTGAAAGCTGCGGAGGTAGAAATCAAAAAGGAGCATCAAGTGTTGATGGTCAACAAGACCACTAGTTTCAAGAAAAAGGGCAAAGGGAAGAAGAAGGGGAACTTCAAGAAGAACAGCAAGCAAGTTGCTGCTCAAGAGAAGAAACCCAAGTCTGGACCTAAGCCTGAAACTGAGTGCTTCTACTGCAAGCAGACTGGTCACTGGAAACGGAACTGCCCCAAGTATTTGGCGGATAAGAAGGATGGCAAGGTGAACAAAGGTATATGTGATATACATGCTATTGATGTGTACCTTACTAATGCTCGCAGTAGTACCTGGGTATTTGATATTGGTTCTGTTGCTAATATTTGCAGCTCGAAACAGGGACTACGGATTAAGCGAAGATTGGATAAGGACGAGGTGACGATGCACGTAGGAAACGGTTCCAAAGTCGATGTGACCGCGGTCGGCACGCTACCTCTACATCTACCTTCGGGATTAGTATTAGACCTAAATAATTGTTATTTGGTGCCAGCGTTGAGCATGAACTGGATCTTGTTTAATGCGAGACGGTTATTCATTTAAATCAGATAATAATGGTTGTTCTATTTATATGAGTAATATCTTTTATGGTCATGCACCCTTGAAGAGTGGTCTATTCTTATTGAATCTCGATAGTAGTGACACACATATTCATAATGTTGAAGCCAAAAGATGCAGAGTTGATAATGATGGTGCAACTTATTTGTGGCACTGCCGTTTAGGTCATATTGGTGTAAAGCGCATGAAGAAACTCCATACTGATGGACTTTTGGAACCACTTGATTATGAATCACTTGGTACTTGCGAATCGTGCCTCATGGGCAAGATGACTAAAACAATTTTCTCCGGTACTAGGGAGAGAGCAACAGATTTGTTGGAAATCATACATACATATGTATGTGGTCCGATGAATATTGAGGCTTGTGGCGGATATCGTTATTTTCTCACCTTCACAGATGACTGCGGAATAGTTTCGCAACTCATGCCACACAGAACACCACAACGTAATGGTGTGTCCAAATGTCGTAATCGTACTTTACTAGATATGGTGCGATCTATGATGTCTCTTACTGATTTACCGCTATTGTTTTGGGGTTATGCTTTAGAGACGGCCGCATTCACGTTAAATAGGACACCATCAAAATCCGTTGAGACGACGCCTTATGAACTATGATTTGGCAAGAAACCAAAGTTGTCGTTTCTGAAAGTTTGGGGCTGCGATGCTGAAAGTGCAACTATCCCTAGGTGGTTTTGGTAATTCATAACAACATATAGCTCATTGAGCTAATGCTATTTCAAGATGATTATTTCAGGAAAGCTCAATGATTGGCATGGCATGGATGTGAAAGTGGAACCCTCAAAATGCTAAGGACAAAGAATTGGCTCAAGCTCAAAAGTTCAAGACTCTTCATTTTATATTTTAGTGATCCAAGATCACATTGAGTCTTTAGGAAAAGCCAATACTATCAAGGAGGGATGAGGTGTTGCTTAATGAGCCTCTTGCCTTTTGTGCTTGGTGATATGCTCCAAAATCCTCAACCACTTTTCCATAGCCACAAATGACCTAAACACTAAGCCAAACTCGGTCATACCGATTCTTTCAATCCGGCGCCACCGAGTTTCACTTGTCATTTGCCACTGCCAAACCCTAGCAATTCGGTCCTACCGATAAGGATCTCGGTCTCACCGAGATGGGATTGCAAACTCTCTGTTTCCCTTTCGTAACTTTTCGGTCTCACCGAAAGAGCGAATCGGTCCCACCGAGATTGCAATGTAAACTCTCTGTTTCCTTCTTGTAACTTTTCGGTCTCACCGAAAGAGCGAGTCGGTCCCACCGAGTTTGCCTGACCAACTCTCTGGTTAGCTTATTGCCAAACTCGGTCTCACCGAGTTTGTGCAATCGGTCTCACCGAGATTACGTTATGCCCAAACCCTAACCTATCCGAACCACCGGGAAAACATCCGTGTCTCCAATTGCGTTTGAATCCTCAAAACCCTTCCCTTTATATTCTTGCAAGTTGCATGCTTTACTTTCCGCTGCCAATATACTCTTTTGCATGCTTGCTTGAATTGTGTGATGGTTGCTTGACTTGTCCTAAGATAGCTAAAATCTGCCAAGAACTAAAATTGGGAAAAGGTTAAGTTTTTATTTGGTCAAGTAGTCTAATCACCCCCCCTCTAGACATACTTTCGATCCGACAAATGGTATCAGAGCTTTGGTCTCCATTTGCCTTGTTCTCCATAGCTTTTGGTGGTCATAGCCTTGGTTTCACAACCTAGGAGAGTATGGCGTCTAGCGAGGGAAATTATCACCGTAGAGGTCCTTACTTTGATGGCACTAATTTTGCTAGTTAGAAGCATAAAATGAAAATGCATATTCTTGGACATAACCCCGCCGTATGGGCTATTGTTTGTGTTGGTTTGCAAGGTGAGTTCTTTGATGGGAGAGAACCAAACCGTGAAGCTACCGCGGATGAGTTGAAGATGTTGCAATACAATGCTCAAGCTTGTGATATTCTCTTCAACGGATTGTGCCCCGAAGAATTCAACAAAATCAGCCGTCTTGAGAATGCAAAGGAAATTTGGGACACTTTGATTGATATGCACGAAGGTACCGACTCCGTCAAGGAATCCAAGTTGGATGTGCTCCAAAGTCAACTTGACAAGTTCAAGATGAAGGATGGTGAAGGTGTCGCCGAAATGTACTCTAGGCTTGCTCTCATCACAAATGAGATTGCCGGCTTAGGAAGTGAAGAGATGACCGATAGATTCATCATCAAGAAGATCCTAAGAGCCTTGGATGGGAAATATGATACAGTGTGCACATTGATTCAAATGATGCCCAATTACAAAGATCTCAAACCAACGGAAGTGATTGGAAGGATTGTTGCTCATGAGATGTCACTCAAGGATAAAGAGGAACTTCACAACAAATCAAGTGGTGCCTACAAAGCCTCATGTGAAGTCCCCACATCATCAAGTGAGAAACAAAACTTCAATGAAGAATTGAGCTTAATGGTGAAGAACTTCAACAAGTTCTACAAGAGTAGAAGCAAAGATAGAAGCTTCAAGTCAAGGTCCTACAATGACAAAAGATCTTCTAGTCGAGAGCGAAACTGCTATAATTGTGGAAGACCTGGACACTATTCCAATGAGTGTACGGCTCCCTACAAGAGAAGAGAAGATTCTCCAAAAGGAAGAAGCAAAGAATCACCACCAAGAGAGATAAGGAGTAGAGATGATCGTTATGAACGGAGATACTCACGGAGAAGCAAGGATTCGGAAAAGGAAGGAAAAATCATCAAGGAGCTACACAAAACGAAGACATCAAGCTCATGTTGGTGAATGGGTATCCGGCTCCGACTCCGACAGCCACTCGGAGAAAAGTTATCACTCCGACTCCGAAGATACTCAAGATGAAGGTGTTGCCGGTCTAGCACTTGTGTCAACCAACTCCTATGACATATTTGACTCACCAAATGAAGGAATTGGAAGATGCTTCATGGCCAAAGGTCCTAAGGTAACACACCCCGAGTATGTTGATTTTAATAGTGATGAAGATGACTTGTTAGGTGATGATGACTTGCTTGTTGACAACTCTAGTGATGAGTACTATGATGAACATCAATTAATCATGCTAATCAAGATAAAACGAATGACAATGATAAGGAGAAGATTGAGGCTCTAACTAAAGAACTAAACACTCTTAAGTTAGCTCATGAAACTATCTTCAAAGGTCATCGAGAACTTTTAAGAGCTCATGAGAAATTACGCTTTGAAAAGCTCAATCTTGAGCAAGAGCATGAGTTCTTAAAAGCAATCAATGATGATCTCCGCAAGAAAAGTTCTTCTTACATTGCCAAGCGTTTACTATTATCCACTTACATGCCTCAAGTCAAGTCTAGTAACAAGAACAAGAAAGATTCTTCCTCTAGTAGTAACAATGATCATGCTAAATCCAATATTGTTGCTTCTAGTAGTTCTCTTGATTCCACTAATGATTCTCTTAGCCAAGTTACACTTGAGCAAGAAAATAGCTTATTGAAGGGGATTATAGAGAAAGGAGTGTACAAAAGCCTTGCCGGGAGTAAGCAATTCAAGGAAATTGTGCGCAAGCAAGGAATGCACCGGAAGAATCAAGGTGTTGGTTTTGAACGAAAGTTCAATGCCAATGGAGTTGAGTGGGAAGAATATCAATACCCCAAGACAAAGTTTGTTCCTCAACAAGAGAAGTCTGATACTTCTTTCAAGGGGACACAAGCTCAAGATGATCTTCCACCACAAGACTACAAGCAAAAAGGCAAGGACAAGCTTCAAGAGGAGATTGATGCATTTGAAGAAGCTCCTAAGATCTTAGTCAAGTGGATTCCCAAGACCACGTCAAGTTCCACTTCATCAAGTACGACTACAACTCCAAGGATTCCCATCAAGATGGTGTGGATCCAAAAGAAGAAGAACTAGAGAGTTCTTGAGGGTGACTCCGCCAACATATTTCACTCTCATCATTTTGGCAAGAACAAGTGCAATCAACTTCCACATCATGCACTAGTTCAAGGAGTCACAAACCCTCTTGTTGGTAAGACAAGGGACAAGGTAACCTAAAGTTTTCATGGACATCATCTTGTGTATGCATCACTCTATGTCTATGGATATCCTTGGTTGTTCCTTGTGGGACTAACCCATGTAGGTTTGAAAGTGCAATTCACTCAAATGGATAGCTCCAAGTGATCTACATCAACATTGAGCATCCACATCTTCAACATCTACATGAAGTCATCATCGACAAAACCCAAGGTTAGTTCATCCCTCTTAGGGGGGATATCACATCTAGGGGGAGCTTTACTCTAAAACTTGAGCTAAAGCAACTCTAAAGATGTGAATACAACAATGCTTTATGTAAAAGTGGTAATCCCACTTGAGCTTAAACGATGAGTATGACCTACGATCAAGTGTTCTCACTTGACTCCTAAGTCAATATACTCATATATAGATGACCTAGTCATCGCAAATTGCTTGATAGATGCTAGAATTGGTTGTGCATGCTTTGCCACATATTTCATTTGCTATCTTATTGTGTGAGCATGTTGGTTGCATATTTTACTCATTCGAGGACATCCACTTGTTGTTTTGATTGTTTGGCTTTATCTTCTTTTGCCAAGTGGATGGACAAGAATGCCTAAGAACCTCCTCTAGCTATCTATGCTTTTCTCGTCTCAAACTCTATTCATGCTGCATCACAAAATTTGATCAAGTCAGATTCAAACCACTCTGTGTGAGGAGCGCTCGGAGTCCCCGATTCGTCATAGACTTAAACTTCCAAAACCTCTTTGCGATTCTCGGTCTGACCGATACCATACTTTCGGTCCTATCGAGATCATTAAGTTGATCTAGGTTTTCGATCTCGGTGCAACTGATTTGAACCACTCGGTCACACCGAGTAGCAATAACTATATACAGTTTTACACCTCGGTGCCACCGAGTTGTTCCACTCGGTCACACCGACAGGGTCGGGCTATATATAGTGACGGGCAAAATTTTGGAAATTTCTCTGAAACCTCTTCGCCCGTGCATAGCTCGCTCTGCCTCCTGGGTCTCCGGATCGTCCTCCTCGCCGCCAGCCGCCTCTAGTCGCTGGTCTCCGTCACCGTCAACGGGAATTCTGCCCCACCGTTGCCGCCGTAGCGAGTCTCCGCCGAACTAGGGTATGGACTCGATCTTTGTACTACTCTCCAATCCGATTCCTAGCACATTGTGATCATCATGATTCTTGCCACATTTGATAAACTCCTATCCAATCAATGAACTCGTAGATTAGGTTTAATTCGAAAATTTTAGGGTTAGGTTTCCGCCGAAACCATCTCGGACCCACCGAGTTGAAAAACTCGGTCCCACCGATTTGGCTTATGCCATTGCACAAGTAAAACTCGGTCTGACCAAGAATTACTTATTGGTGTGACCGATTTTGGAACTCTGTGAAACCCTAGCAGTCTCGGTGCCACCGAACTGTGACTCGGTCTGACCGAGTTCACTAGTTCTGGTGCCAAAACTGCTTCGGTGTCACCGAGTTTGAAAATCGGTAGATCCGAGATGATTTCAGTGGGAAACTAAAACTAAGTTTTTGAATTACTCTTTTTGCAAAATCTCTACACTTTGTGATGCTCATCCACTCTATCTCATCTATAATCTATTCACAGGGTCAGCAGTCAGAGTTTGCATCATGTCAGACCAAAGTGATAGCCAGAACCTCTCAGAGCAGCAAGTGGTGATGAGTGAGGGCACTAGTCCCTCCAGCTCTTCAGATGATGGCAGCAGGAGCACCCCCAGCAATCTGCCTAAAGCTGCCACTAGACCAAGGAAGAAGAGAACTTCTGATTCTGAAGATGAAGATTATGTGGCAGAGGAAGAGGCCACATCAAGGAGAGTTGAGCCAGCTCAAGGCACAAATCCAGGGCTGAAAATCAAAAGGCCAGCAGGCAGGCAGCCCATGTCTAAGGTTAGAGCTTCAACTGAGAAGCCTGCACCCACAGAGCCAGTTGCTGCTGAGGGCAAAAAGAGGAAGGAAAGGGTCAAGAAGACTGTAGCCAGAGTGCTTGGCAAGGCCTCCATCATGGAAGATGAGGAGGAAGAAGAAGAGGTTGCTGCACCAGCACCCAAGGCACCCAAACTTATGGGAGATGCCATAAGGTCAGGGGCAACTGCATCCAAGCCCAAGGAAGCACCCAAGGCTGCATCTAAGCCAAAGAGTGCACCAAAGAGAAACACAAGAAGCATTCCAGCCACTGAAAAGAACAAGGCCCTAGTGCCTGAAGCTGCAGAGGAAGAGGAAGAGCATGTCCTTAGGAAGCTCAAGCCCAAGATCCCAGACCACAACGATGCTCATCCTGTGGCTGAGAATATGAAGCTCAGGAAAGACTCAGGGCTGAGGAAGTGGAGAGAGACAGATCCCTATGCTACCAGAAGGAGGACTGCAGTGGATTACAGGTTTCACACCAAGGAGCAACAGGATTTCTATGAGACAGTTTTGCTTGACAAGAAGCCAATAGTATGTGACATGATATGGGTCGACTGGACCTACATGAAGGAAAATGAGGAACACTATCCTGGAGTGTATGACAGCTTTAGTGCGTGTGGAGTTGCAGACTTTGTTGGGCAGAAGCTCACAAAGTGGAACGAGGAGCTAATCATGCAATTCTACTCCACAGCACACTTCTACCCAGATGGGAGGATCACTTGGATGTCAGAAGGTACGAGGTACCAGTCCACAGTTGCTGAATGGGCACAGCTTATCAATGCCCCTGAGGAAAATGAAGATGACTTAGATGTCTACTCCAAGAAGAAGATGGATCACAACTCTATGGCAAATATGTACAAGGAGATTCCAACAGATGATCTTGACACTCACCAGTTTGGGTCTGTGAAACACTTGCTATCAGGATTGCCTACGATCAACTGGATCCTTAGGCACACTCTTTTGCCCAAGTCTGGAGATCACAGGATGATCAGAGGTCATGCCATTAACTTGCTACATATCTTTGATGTACCTCAGAAATTCAAAGTCATGAGCCTCATAGTGGAAATAGTCAAGAGGACAGCTGCCGACCAGAAGAGGAGTTGTGGGTATGCCCCACAGATTCAGGAGCTCATCAACTCAAAGATGGGCACGGGCACATACTTGTTGGATAAGGAACACCTGCCCATCCGTCCAGACTTCGAAGATAATCAAGTGATCATGACTGAAAATGAGCCATCATCTGCCCAAGCACAAGCCAAGAAGGAGAAGGCGAAGAAGGAGAAAGCTGCGAGGATGCCTACTCAAGAGGAGGCATCTGAGTATTTTCTGAAAACCAAACAAGAGCAGCTTGGTTACCTGATTGCGTCCACCCTGCGGATTGAGCAAGGACTAGCCACCATAACTCAGAACCAGGCAAGCTTAGAGAGGATCATGGAACATAGGTTCTATGATTTGGACATCAAGGTGACAGAGATACAAACTGCCGTGGAGCAGCTCCAGGATGACATGAATGAGAGGAGAGGCAGGACTACGACTGATGCTTTTGCCAGGGTGCCACGAGGTCCGAGGTCGTCTGCAATGCCAGTTGCTGACACCAGAGCTACCACGTCTGCGCCAGCCACAGCCTCAGTTCCACCAGCTCCAGCGTCCACTTCAGCCTCAACTTCGACCACGTCTACCAAAGGCTTCGTCCTTGGAGTGCTCCGGACTCCACCACCACCTGAAGATCAAGCCTGAGCGTCGACTTAGCAGTATGCATTTTCTAGGAACTTTTTGGTAACTTGTTGCCAAAGGGGGAGAAAATGTATAGATCATAGGCTTCGAGAGAGAGTGTTGCTTTTATTCTCTCTTGTTTTATTTGGTGGTTTTTCGAACTTTATTTGCTTGTGTGGGAGTACTACGTCCTTATGCCTGTGAGACATCGATGATCATGTGTTTGATCATAAGCTACACTTAATGTTTGCTTAATATTATCATTCTATCTATCTTATGTGATCACTCACTATTCTTGGTGATGAGTGCATGTACTTCTTTCTTATCATTTTTTAGCGCTCCATCAAGGTGTATGTGACACGGAAGAGTAACCCATGACTCTAATTCCTTGTGCATTTGCAGTCCAAAGAAAATTCTAAATATGCACAAATTTAGGGGGAGCTCTTACTTGTCACATACTTCTCAAAGCGACGATGTATTTCATGATTATTATAATTTGTCGAAGCTTTGATCTATATGTTGTCATCAATTACCAAAAAGGGGGAGATTGAAAGTGCAACTATCCCTAGGTGGTTTTGGTAATTCATAACAACATATAGCTCATTGAGCTAATGCTATTTCAAGATGATTATTTTAGGAAAGCTCAATGATTGGCATGGCATGGATGTGAAAGTGGAACCCTCAAAATGCTAAGGACAAAGAATTGGCTCAAGCTCAAAAGTTCAAGACTCTTCATTTTATATTTTAGTGATCCAAGATCACATTGAGTCTTTAGGAAAAGCCAATACTATCAAGGAGGGATGAGGTGTTGCTTAATGAGCCTCTTGCTTTTTGTGCTTGGTGATATGCTCCAAAATCCTCAACCACTTTTCCATAGCCATAGATGACCTAAACACTAAGCCAAACTCGGTCATACCGATTCTTTCAATCCGGCGCCACCGAGTTTCACTTGTCATTTGCCACTGCCAAACCCTAGCAATTCGGTCCTACCGATAAGGATCTCGGTCTCACCGAGATGGGATTGCAAACTCTCTGTTTCCCTTTCGTAACTTTTCGGTCTCACCGAAAGAGCGAATCGGTCCCACCGAGATTGCAATGTAAACTCTCTGTTTCCTTCTTGTAACTTTTTGGTCTCACCGAAAGAGTGAGTCGGTCCCACCGAGTTTGCCTGACCAACTCTCTGGTTAGCTTATTGCCAAACTCGGTCTCACCGAGTTTGTGCAATTGGTCTCACCGAGATTACGTTATGCCCAAACCCTAACCGAATTGGTCCTACCGAGTTGCATGTCAGTCCCACCGAAATCTCTAACGGTCACTAGGTTTACTATTTCGGTCCGACCGAGTTTGTTTATTCGGTCCCACCGAGATTGGTAAATTGTGTGTAACGGTTGGATTTTGTGTGGAGGCTATATATACCCCTCCACCTCCTCTTCACTCGTGGAGAGAGCCATCAGAACACATACACCATTCCAACTCATATGTTCTGAGAGAGAACCACCTACTCATGTGTTGAGACCAAGATATTCCATTCCAACCATATGAATCTTGATCTCTAGCCTTCAGCAAGTCACTTTCCACTCAAATCTTCTTTCCACCAGATCCAAATCCTATGAGAGAGAGTTGAGTGTTGGGGAGACTATCATTTGAAGCACAAGAGCAAGGAGTTCATCATCAACACACCATTTGTTACTTCTTGGAGAGTGGTGTCTCCTAGATTGGCTAGGTTTCACTTGGGAGCCTCCGACAAGATTGTGGAGTTGAACCAAGGAGTTTGTAAGGGCAAGGAGATCGCCTACTTCGTGAAGATCTACCGCTAGTGAGGCAAGTCCTTCATGGGCGATGGCCATGGTGGGATAGACAAGGTTGCTTCTTCGTGGACCCTTCGTGGGTGGAGCCCTCCGTGGACTCGCGCAACCGTTACCCTTCGTGGGTTGAAGTCTCCATCAACGTGGATGTAGGATAGCACCACCTATCCGAACCACGGAAAAAACATCCGTGTCTCCAATTGCGTTTGAATCCTCAAAACCCTTCCCTTTATATTCTTGCAAGTTGCATGCTTTACTTTCCGCTGCCAATATACTCTTTGCATGCTTGCTTGAATTGTGTGATGGTTGCTTGACTTGTCCTAAGATAGCTAAAATCTGCCAAGAACTAAAATTGGGAACAGGTTAAGTTTTTATTTGGTCAAGTAGTCTAATAACCCCCCCTCTAGACATACTTTCGATCCTACAGATGCTTATGTGAAAAAGCTTCAACCTGATAAGCTCGAACCCAAATCGGAGAAATGTGTCTTCATAGGATATCCAAAGGAAACTATTGGATACACCTTCTATCACATATCCGAAGGCAAGACTTTTGTTGCTAAGTTCGGAAACTTTCTGGAGAAGGAGTTTCTCTCGAAAGATGTGAGTGGGAGGAAAGTAGAACTTGACGAGGTAACTGTACCTGCTCCCTTATTGGAAAGTAGTACGTCTCAGAAACCTGTTTCTGCGACACCTACACCAATTAGTGAGGAAGCTAATGATAATGATCATGAAACTTCAGGACAAGATACTACTGAACCTCGTAGATCAACCAGAGTGAGATCCGCGCCAGAGTGGTACGGTAATCCTGTTCTGGAAGTCATGCTGCTAGATCATGATGAACCTACGAACTATGAAGAAGCGATGGTCAGCCCAGATTCCGCAAAATGGCTTGAAGCCATGAAATCTGAGATGGGATCCATGTATGAGAACAAAGTATGGACTTTGGTTGACTTGCCCAATGATCGACAAGCAAATGAGAATAAATGGATCTTCAAGAAGAAGACTGACACTGACGGTAATATTACTGTCTACAAAGCTCGACTTGTCGCAAAAGGGTTTTGGCAAGTTCAAGGGGTTGACTACGATGAGACCTTCTCACCCGTAGCGATGCTTAAGTCTGTCCGAATCATGTTAGCAATTGCCGCATTTTATGATTATGAAATTTGGCAGATGGATGTCAAAACTGCATTCCTAAATGGATTTCTGGAAGAAGAGTTGTATATGATGCAACCGGAAGGTTTTGTCGCTCCAAAGGGAGCTAATAAAGTGTGCAAGCTCCAGCGATCCATTTATGGACTGGTCCAAGCCTCTCGGAGTTGGAATAAACGCTTTGATAGTGTGATCAAAGCATTTGGTTTTATACAGACTTTCGGAGAAGTCTCTATTTACAAGAAAGTGAGTGGGAGCTCTGTAGCATTTCTGATATTATATGTGGATGACATATTATTGATTGGAAATAATATAGAATTTCTGGATAGCATAAAGGGATACTTGAATAAGAGTTTTTCAATGAAAGACCTCGGTGAAGCTGCTTACATATTAGGCATAAAGATCTATAGAGATAGATCAAGACGATTAATTGGACTTTCACAAAGCACATACCTTGACAAGATTTTGAAGAAGTTCAAAATGGATCAAGTAAAGAAAGGGTTCTTGCCTATGTTACATGGTGTGAAGTTGAGTCAGACTCAATGCCCGACCACTGCAGAAGATAGAGAGAAAATGAAAGATGTTCCCTATGCTTCAGCCATAGGCTCTATCATGTATGCAATGCTGTGTACCAGACCTGATGTGTGCCTTGCTATAAGTTTAGCAGGGAGGTACCAAAGTAATCCAGGAGTGGATCACTGGACAGCGGTCAAGAACATCCTGAAGTACCTGAAAAGGACTAAGGATATGTTTCTCGTATATGGAGGTGACAAAGAGCTCATCGTAAACGGTTATGTTGATGCAAGCTTTGACACTGATCCGGACGATTCTAAATCGCAAACCGGATACGTGTTTACATTAAACGGTGGAGCTGTCAGTTGGTGCAGTTCTAAACAAAGCGTCGTGGCGGGATCTACATGTGAAGCGGAGTACATAACTGCTTCGGAAGCGGCAAACGAAGGAGTCTGGATGAAGGAGTTCATATCCGATCTAGGTGTCATGCCTAGTGCATCGGGTCCAATGAAAATCTTTTGTGACAATACTGGTGCAATTGCCTTGGCGAAGGAATCCAGGTTTCAGAAAAGAACCAAGAACATCAAAAGACGCTTCAATTCCATCCGGGATCTAGTCCAGGTGGGAGACATAGAGATTTGCAAGATACATACGGAGCTGAATGTAGCAGACCCGTTGACTAAGCCTCTTCCACGGGCAAAACATGATCAACACCAAAGCTCCATGGGCATTAGAATCATTACTGTGTTATCTAGATTATTGACTCTAGTGCAAGTGGGAGACTGAAGGAAATATGCCCTAGAGGCAATAATAAAGTTCTTATTTATTTCCTTATATCATGATAAAATTTTATTATTCATGCTAGAATTGTATTAACCGGAAACATAATACATGTGTGAATACATAGACAAACAGAGTGTCACTAGTATGCATCTACTTGACTAGCTCGTTAATCAAAGATGGTTATGTTTCCTAACCATGGAGAAAGAGTTGTCATTTGATTAACGGGATCGCATCATTAGTTGAATGATCTGATTGACATGACCCATTCCATTAGCTTAGCACCCGATCGTTTAGTATGTTGCTATTGCTTTCTTCATGACTTATACATGTTCCTATGACTATGAGATTATGTAACTCCCGTGTGCCGGAGGAACACTTTGTGTGCAACCAAACGTCACAACGTAACTGGGTGATTATAAAGGTGCTCTATAGGTGTCTCCAAAGGTACATGTTGGGTTGACGTATTTCGAGATTAGGATTTGTCACTCCGATCATCGGAGAGGTATCTCAGGGCCCTCTCGGTAATGCACATCACTTAAGCCTTGCAAGCATTGCAACTAATGAGTTAGTTGCAGGATGATGTATTATGGAACGAGTAAAGAGACTTGCCGGTAACGAGATTGAACTAGGTATTGGATACCGACGATCGAATCTCGAGCAAGTAACATACCGATGACAAAGGGAACAACGTATGTTGTTATGCGGTCTGACCAATAAAGATCTTCGTATAATATGTAGGAGCCAATATGGGCATCCAGGTCCTGTTATTGGTTATTCACCGGAGACGTGTCTCGGTCATGTCTACATTGTTCTCGAACCCGTAGGGTCCGCACGCTTAAGTTTTCGATGACAGTTATATTATGAGTTTATACGTTTTGATGTACTGAAGGTTGTTTGGAGTCCCGGATGAGATCACGGACATGACGAGGAGTCTTTAAATGGTCGAGACATAAAGATTGATATATTGGAAGCCTATGTTTGGATATCGAAAGTGTTCCGGGTGAAATCAGGATTTTACCGGAGTACTGGGAGGTTACCGGAACCCCCCGGGAGCTATATGGGCCTTAGTGGGCCTTAGTGGAAGAAGAGGAGAGGTGGCCAGGGCTGGGCCGCGCGCCCCTCCCCCTAGTCTGAATAGGACAAGGAGAGAGGGGCCCGGCGCCCCCTCCTTCTCTCTCTATCTCTCTCTCTTTTCCACCTCACGAATCCTATTCCAACTAGGATTGGGGGAGATGTCCTACTCCCGGAGGGAGTAGGACTCCTCCTGGCGCACCCTATGATGGCCGGCCGGCCTCCCCCTCTTGAACCTTTATATACAGAGGCAGGGGCACCCCAGAGACACACAAGTTGATCCACGAGATCATATTCTTAGCCGTGTGCGGCGCCCCCTTCCACCATAGTCCTCGATAATATTGTAGCGGTGCTTAGGCGAAGCCCTGTGACGGTAGTACATCAATATCGTCACCACGCCGTCATGCTGACGGAACTCTTCCCCGGCACTTTGCTGGATCGGAGTCCGGGGATCGTCATCGAGCTGAACGTGTGCTAAAACTCGGAGGTGCCGTAGTTTCGGTGCTTGATCGGTCGGGCCGTGGAGACGTACGACTACATCAACCAAATGCTTCCGTTGTCGATCTACAAGGGTATGTAGATCACACTCTCCCCTCTCGTTGCTATGCATCACCATGATCTTGCGTGTGCGTAGGAATTTTTTTTAAATTACTATGTTCCCCAACACTGCCATCGTAGGTAGAGGACGAAGGACCACCGCCTTGGCTCTCATGCCGGAAAATCTGGGCTAGGTCACCGAAACCATCGCCACCAAAGTCAGCCACACTTGTCGCCATTCTGGCAATAACAATTGTTAAGAGGACGAAGGTAAAATCTCCCCTTGACTATCATGCTAGCCACCATTGGACGACATAGTAAGGGACCGTGCCACCATGCGGGCTTTGACCTCTGGCACCTTCCAGCGGCATGCAACAACGAGGGGAGTTGTGTGAGGACTTGGGCACAGTGGCGGTGGGATCTGGGTTCGCCCAAGCCTCCCCGAGAGTGGCGACGTGGAGGCAAAGCATGCAATATTTATATGCATATGGAACTATGGCTCTATAAAGAAACAATGTCATTTGAATTCAGTATAACTAGACATATAACCCACACATTTCCGTAGTTAGATTTCTTACTCGTTATAGGGTAACTCTCGAGCATATATTTCAAATCCAGCTGCCACACACTTTGTCCAACTCTCTCAAACCCTAATCCCTTGATTCCCGAGAAGATTCTTGGTGATATTCTAGGGGTAAGCATCCTAAATCAAGATCCACTCATTCCTCCACACTTTGACCAAGCACTTTCATGTTTGAGCTTGATTCGAATTCTTCATAGTTACCATTTTACTCTTGAAGTTTGGAGGCTCCTAGGCATAGGAGTTCTTGGTGAGAAATTGATTTGTGATTTACCCCCAAGAGTTTGTGAAAGTTTAGAGGTCGCCTCAAGTTCTATCACTAATGGTTGGGAATTGTGTTCGTGGTGATATCTCAAGGAGAATAAGATGAGACTTCATGGTGTTTGTGTGCCTACATGGTAACACCCACCCCTAAAATGGTCATTAGCTTCCCTCCAAGGAAATGAAAACCGGGATACAGCTTCATCCATGTGGTCATCGGTTTTCTGTAACCTTACTCATTTACTTGTGGTTTAATTTGGTCAGTTGACCTTGCAAGCATCATATAGATTGTATATAACACTTTATCATTGTTTAGGCTCACACTTTATATTTCACATAGTCTAAACTTTCTAATAACTTAAGTAAATTTTTAGTTGACCCTATTCACCTCCTCTAGGTCCATCTTGATCCTTTCAAGCGTTATTGTTGAGAGTCGAGAGAGAGCCAGTTCCCGACCCGATCCCCAATCTTCCATGGCGGTGTTGCAAGCTGGAGTGAAGTGAAGGGGCATGGAGGATCCTTGTAAAATACCAGGTCTATGTTCCATCCTGCTCCTGTGGCCTTTGCTGATATGCCATAGTGGAGCACGTCGTTGCCATTATTGAGCACTGGTCTGTGGCTAGCGGCAGCTGCAATCCTCGCTATGCTAGTTGGGAGCTAGATGCATGCAAAGAGTGCGTCGACGGCGATTCAGTGAATACGCTTGCATGACCGCCTGATCTAGAGGAGGTCCTCTGATTCCCCTGCTTAGTAAGGTTATCGTGGTTGTGAAGGAGAAGCGGGGAAAGATGGAGATCTAGATGGTGTTTGTGCTCATAACCGATGGCGACCGTGGAAGGGCTTTGATGTCCACTACCGCGGTCGATGCCAATCATCGCCATTGAATATGTCAGCCGAATGGTAACCTTGCTTCTTCCTCCCAGTCAAGAGCCAGAATGAGGCACTACATCTTCGTCTTGGAATTCATGGCATGGTACCATGGAGGACTCGCCGCACCATGTGGTATCATGCCCGGTGAAGACGAGACTAGATTCGAGCTAGAGATGCCAAGGACTCGATTGCGATTTTCAATGGATTTGGAGGTCCTCTTTGTAATAGTCTGGGACCAGTTTGTTATTTCCGTTTCTTCCAAAGTCCTGTTATAAGATGATGTGATCCACTTCTAGTTAATGCAGCTTTTGGGTCCTTCTGTACCCTTTGTTTGTTCAAGAATAAAACAAGGTGATGAGTCCTTCGAATTTAGTGCAATTGTAGGGAAATTTTGAAGACACCCAAATGCGTCTAAGAAAATACAGACGCGTGCACAATACATGATCCGAACAGTATCACACTGATATATTTACTGTCCGTGCTTCCGATCATCCATACGGCGGCCAGCCGATCTAGCTCCTGCCGAAGGAGGCAGACGAGCCAAGCTTGGTGGCGCTGGCCCTCAAGACGTACTGGTGGTAGGCGGCGGCGATGGCGGCCCCGATGAATGGCCCCACCCAGAAGATCCACTGCAATGACATGACCGCAAAAGTAAGTAAGATGTCTTAGAGATATTTGAATTAATCTCCTCCTAATTGCACTTTCTAAAAACCGTGGCATATGTATGTAGAAGAAGATAGCACTATTAACTAGTTAGGCACGTTACAGCTAGTTGATTTTGTGCCGTCATTGGATGGTAGTTGGGAGTGGGAGCGGGACGATATTAGGCAGCGTGTACTGCTGCAACAATAGTTTTGTTCGCAGATGTCATACATTAGCTACAAGAGTGTAAATAAAAACATTTCAAGGCTAATCAGTGGGGAGTGACATCGCTTGAGCTTGTTAATTAAGCGATCCTTATCCTGGGCCATTCTTCAAAAATAATCTAGCTGTTCAGAGTTCTGATTGCTACTTTTGAACTTGTGAACGAGGAATACCACAAAGTTATGTCTAGTTTGATAAGGTATATAGTCCATGGACGAGGAACACCACACAAGTTCTGTTTTTTTTTTAAGTTTTAGTCTTCGAGGTGATTGTGACCACAACATATTAAAATATTAACCCATTAAATTAGCAGAGACATGCGATAGTGTGTGGCGATACGTACGTGGTCATCCCAGGCCTTCTCGTTGTTGTAGATCACGGCAGCTCCAAAGCTCCTTGCTGGGTTGATGCCGGTGCCGGTGATCGGGATAGTGGCCAAGTGCACCATGAACACCGCGAAGCCGATCGGCAGAGGAGCCAGCACCTGACCAATTCATTGCAACAAATTCAAAACCATATATGCAACAAAAGGTAAAGCTGTCTAGGAAGAAGACATGAATGTTTCCGTATGCATGCTTGATAAAGATGGCTCACCAAATCTAAGCAGTAAAAAATATTATAAAACAATCATATCAGCGAAAATTTTGACTTTCGCACTATGTCCCTATCTAGAGAATCGAACGTGCTCCTTGTATAGCGTTAATCACAAGCGGTTTGCCACCTCACAGCTGAGTTGATACATATATAATGAACCAAATTAACTAACTAGCAAGGGACTGGACTAGTGACTAGAGAATATTCAGAGAACTGCTTCGTCTGTATGTCCATGCAAAGCATCACTAGTTCATGGACGAAAGAAAATGAAATCAGTAGGCAGGCAGCGATAACTTACCGGGACGTGGGAGTCACGGGCGCTGCGCTTGGGGTCGGTGGCGGAGAAGACGGTGTAGACGAGCACGAAGGTGCCGATGATCTCGGCGGCGAGGCCGGTGCCCTTGGAGTAGCCGGAGCTGAGCTCGTTGGCGCCGCCGCCATAGCGCACGTAGAAGGCGCTCTGGAACCCCTTGACGAGCCCCACTCCGCAGATGGCGCCCAGGCACTGCGCGATGATGTAGAGCAGCGCGCGCACCAGCGACACCTTACGCGCCAGGAACAGCCCGAACGTCACCGCCGGGTTGATGTGGCCACCCGAGACGCCGGCGGTGCAGTAGACGAGCACGAAGATCATGCCGCCGAACGCCCAGGCGATGCCGAGGATGCCGACGCCGCTGCAGGCCGCGTCGGCAGCATTGGGGCCGGCGGGGTCAGCCTGGTGCTTGTACCCGATGACGGTGGCCACGGTGATGTAGAGGAAGAGCAGCGTGGCCACGAACTCGGCGATGACCGCGCGGTACAGGGACCACTTGGTCAGCTCCTCGGCGTCGAAGAGCGGCGCCGGCGGTGGGTCGGAGTAGTCCTTGGCCCCGTACTCCCCGCCGGGGGGCGCCGCCTCGATGTCCTTGGCCATCCTCTCTGCCTCGACTGATCGACAAGCTAGGGTGAGTGTCTCTGCTCAAGATGCTAATGCGCTGAAGCTCTGTGTAGTGGTGTGAGATGACGGGGGGAAGGTGAGGTATTTATGACGGCGAGGCGAGGGCGGCTACTGGCTCCCGGCGAAAGGCCGGCGTAGGGCGCTCGCTTTGGGATTAATTAGTCTATTTAGTGGCTGGGTTTATTAGTGGAAGCAGATGGCGTCTCCCATTAGTGTCTTGTTTCTAGGTTATAAACTTTGCCGCCCACAGCCCGGGTCATTACATCACTCCAGGGCAGCTAGCTCACTGCTGGCTGCGCCTAATACGGTGGAGCTTACATTTTAATTTTAATTAGTGGCCCAGTTTAATTAATCTGGCGATGGGTGTATGCACATACGTACACGATCGATGGTTTGAGGTGATGGCAGATACGTCCTCAGCTTAATTGCCTGCTTTTTTTTCCTCTGCATCCGAACGATGCATACAACCACTTTATTAATTATTTATAATGACTTTATAAAGTAATACATCAGTAAGTCTGAAGCGATCATCTTGACAAAACTTCTGTCATTAGTTCTATCCACTCGATGAAGGAGTGCCGATAGTCTGAGCCTAATACCAAACAGACCTCGCACCTAAGCCTAATATCTAAAACCGGAGGCCCCAACCAAGCCATATACCTGGTCTGGGGCATACAACAATCCGACGCACTCACAGAGGCCGCCGCCGCCGTCTTTCACCGATCCATCTTCAGAGCAGGTACTAACGCCACGACCTTGCCAGGTCTGCCATCGACATCACCACGACGCCGGACAGCGCCATCCTCCTTCGCGAGTCTGTCTACACACATCGAACGCCGAGACTCCACCGCGCGTCGCCGAGATCCACAGTCGTTGATGCATAAGATGAAACACCGCTCCATCAAAGATGTTGTCCGCTGGTCACTCGAGCTCGTGCACACCTCCAAGGCTGACGCCCCCAAGGAAAAACGATGCAAGAGCGTCGCCGTCATCCGATCTACCGATCTAGAGTTTCCCTCAAAGATAAGAGATAGAGGTCTGGAACTTCTTCACGGCCCCGCTGAGTGTGTTGTTATGCATTGGTAAGTAATCAAAATGTAGGCATGGGAAACGCACAATTACTGAATTACGGATTGCACTCTGGAGCCCTGCGAACAAAGAGAACTTGTTAGCTACGAGTAAGCTGTTTTACAGTGGCAGCTGGAGTGAAGATCGAACTGGAGACATTGCTACAAGTCATCAGTCTCACAGGTTTGCTACGAGCATTTGGCGGGAATTTTGTATTATTGTCTGGGTTCTCCACTAGTGAACAAATGCTTAATCAGCGGTTTGGTTGCTAATCATGCGCAGGCACGTCACAAGAACCACCCTCTAATTGAAGGGGGTATCTACTTAAAGTTTCTATCCGAAACTTTGATTAATCCTACTAAAATGTTGCGTCATGTGCCAGCATCGGTTGTATGTAATGTAACAAGCTACCACTAGTCCAGAACAGCAGCCATCCTGATACACACAATCGGAACAGAAACTTGTGGTGCAGCAGCGTTTCCGTTGCGCGCGTCACCACAGTTTGGATGCCCCTTTCGCCATCCTTATCGAGCGACAGTGAGGCTGGCCCATAATCTCCAGAAGCTGCACGAGAGTTCGACCGAATCGCGACCTCGTGAAACCCCTCCCGGGTTTGCATGCCGTTGTTTCGTGTACGAATTTGGCTTCCGGTCCAGGTCGTTTTTCATCAGCATGGAACCGAAAGTGAAGAAGCCCCATCAATGATCGCCTTCCCCCGTCTTCCCCGAATTTCCATTCACTGATTCACAGGACGGTGGGTGAACTTCTTTTTCCCCTCCTGAAGCGCGATGGGCGTGCGGTGGGCGACTCATGGTGGTGGACGAGCATGCGCAAGAGAACAACGAGCACCGCCGACCAATCCGCCGGTGACACTGACATATAGTATAATTTTCTGGAGAGGAATGGATGGGGTGAGCCGGACGGCTCCAGTCCTATTCAGCCCCAATTATTTTCTTGTGTTTCATGTTTTCAACAACTGCGCTAACTAGGCTGGCATCTCAGGACGATGGGTTCTTTGGTTTTCTATCTATAAAACGAAGCGGGAATTCGCTTCCATGGACAAACAAACAAACTGATCGATCGGGTGGTCCATTATTCGACCAACCCGTAGCAATCAGGCAGGCAGAATTTATATGCGCGGAGAAGGATGGCCCGGCGGTAAACAAGGTCCTTCAAATTCAACATAATTAGCCGCAATTTTTCCGCAGCCAGATTGTTACTCCATACGTTCATAAATATAAGATGTTCTAGTTTTTTTTTGAATTGGACGTATATAGACATTTTTTAGTGTGTTCGTTTATTTCAGTTTGCATGCAGTTCATATTAAAATATACTTCTTCTGTAAATTAATATAAAAGCGTTTAGAATACTTTACGAAGGGAGTACAAAACATCTTATATTTGTGAATAGAGGGAGTACTTGTTATATGTGTGTGTGTTTATAAGTTTGATGTATCTACTCTGAGATGTAGGTGTGCTATTAGATAGATATTTTTGAAATTTAGGAAAATCTTGTAACCAGTCAGATTATATGAAAAAAAGGTTGTTTTCTTTGACATTTAATTACCTCAACGCATGCACAAGGATAGCATGGGCAACTCGTGCTGAGGAGAACGGAGAATGTCACCACACTAGAAGGAGGCACACTAGCCACCACCATCATGGTCACACATCCTAAAAGATTGAGATTATCAAATATTAAGGTGTTAAGAGATATCTTAAAGATGAAGATAAAAATTGGAAAACAAAAGTTGATAAAAAATAATTAAAAATGCCCCCAACATCTTTGCCTGCAAAGCTCATAAACCCTCTAGGTTTTGGCAGGGGGTTATGAGGGCTAGTAAGGAACTTAAGTTTGGTTATAGATAGGTAATTGGCAATAATAATGAAAAAAAGGTTTTAGGAAGATATATAGTTTGGGGATTCCCCTTTATCTGCCCAGTCTTGGCCTTTATACATTATTAAAACAATCAACAATGTGCTAGTATTTCAGAGGCCTGGGATGGCATTGGCATTAAACTCACTTTAGGAGAATTTTCACCCCCAAAATGGTGGAATCATGGTATTCCCTTGAACCAATCGTCCAATCTGTATCACTTGGCACCGACACTGACTATAGTCTGGCAATATGAGGCTAAGGGAGAGTGCTCTACTAGCTCCTCTATAAGATAATTAATTTCATAGGGATTCGGTCTATTTACATACCCTCTGTTTGGTCAATAGTTGTCCCTCCAAAGGTTCGGGTCTTCCTGCATCTCCTTTCTCGTAATAAGCTCATGATTAGGGACAACTTACTTAAAACTTGAATAAACCTCCGAATTATGTGTTATGTGGTGACCATGAAATTATCTCCATACGTTTTGACTGGGCATCGCTAAAACCATTTGGGCGCAAATGTCTAAGATGTTGGGTGTTTCTGTAGATTCTTATTACTTTTCTATTGCCAAATATTGGCCTGCCAGTAAGAATCCTGTTGTGCTCAATGCTGCATGTGCTTGCATTTTGTGGTGCATTTGGAAAACTAGAAATGCACACATATTTGATAATGCATCCTAACCTAACTTTAAATGGGTATGGTGGTTGATCTTAGTGACTTTGAAAAATGGAGGATTTTGCACAAGGAGAAACATCTGGAGAAAGTATATTCGGTCTCCCGGACAATTTCCTCCTCAACTAGAGAATCTCAACTTCTAACTATGGGGCCGAGAGATTTGAGCCTTGGTTATATCGCATCACTCAACAATGCTCTTCTCTCCTGCCTACTGCTGCCAGATAAAAAATTTGTGCTGCTGGATGGGAGGGATTAGTCTCTATACCCTTCCCCCCTCTCCTAGCCTGAAATACCTGAAGCCCTTTTTCCTATGCCCTTGCATTCCACTGGAGATCAATGACTCTCCTGATCAATCTCTGCTAAAGAAATTCAAGACAACTCTTACACATACTGAGAACTCTGGATGGAATATCTCGGGTTAGACCTGGAGATCGAACTGTACTTAAAGGAGTTCGGTTGTTGAGATGTTTCCAAGGTCTCTTGGTTTACTTCCTTTAAGTGATCTGATTAGAAAACTTGTGTAATCTGTCTTTATTTTGAGGCGGATTTTGGCCTTTGTAGTCCATTGTCTTCCTTTTTAGTTGTAATTTGAATACTGGATGATTTGTGAACTTATTGGTTTCATGTTTAATGGAACCAAGGGGGCTATTTGCCTTCCTGATGATCTAACAAAACTATTGTTCAACCTACAATTTATGAGGCTTTTAAAATGAAACTTTTCGACCAACTAGCTAGAACAAGCATTAAGCAAGAAACATATGTAAGCTAGAAAGTAAAGAGTTGCTCGACTCTTTCTTGAAAAAGAGAGAGTATGGAGCTAGAGAATGAAGACACGAGATGTATCTTGAAGTTCAAGTCATCGTCGTGACTCTACGTCTACATTGGAGAGGCTTTGGTAATTAGTCCCATAGTCACTTAGACTCCACATTTTCCTTATCTAAGTATATGAATAAATTGCACAGTCACTCATGGCGGATCTTGAGGTGATTCACAATGTCAGATTGGCCCTTTGATGGCCCCAGTCCACTAATGAGGCCGACATGCGCTCATTAGTGGTAAGTAATACCATTGACGGTCGGACAATTGTCCATCGGTGATGACTCTCCCGGGCAGCCGAAAGCATTTCCACTAACGGGTCACCCCATTGGACCTCTAGTAATGTTTCCACAGAGGTCCCTGGTAATCGCACTGTTGACATCACTGTAACATTAACATGTGCCCTCCATTTAACAGTTGGTCGTGACTGCATTGATAACCCACACGTATAGGGGATGAATTATAGCCTTTCTCGATAAGTAAGAGTGTCGAACCCAATGAGGAGCTAAAGGTAGAACAAATATTCCCTCAAGCTCTATCGACCACCGATACAACTCTACGCACGCTTAACGTTCGCTTTACCTAGAACAAGTATGAAACTAGAAGTACTTCGTAGGTGTTGTATGATAGGTTTGCAAGATAAAGAGCACGTAAATAAAAACTAGGGGTTGTTTAGATAAAAGTACAATTAAGTTAGTGTAGCGAGTGTGGAAAAGTAGTGGTAGGAGTTGAGGAATTGCCCCTAAGCAATTGACTATGTTACTAGACCGATAACAAGTTTTATGTGGGAGAGGCCACTGCTAGCATGTCACCCCTTACTTGGAATTATCTGCACTTACGATTGAAACTATTAGCAAGCATCTGCAACTACTAACGTTCATTAAGGTAAAACCCAACCATAGCATTAAGATATATTGGTCCCCCTTCAATCTCGTATGAATCAATTCCTATGCTAGACTGAAGCTGCTATCACCCTTGCCCTCCAATACATAGTCCTATCATCATACACATAACCCTATGGTGTGATCCACACGCGCACTCATATGATGGGCACCAAAGTATAGCAACATAATCACAAGCAAATTAAACCAATAATAGCAATTCACCAATCACCGATAGGACAACAAAAATCTACTCAAGCATCATAGGATGGCAACACATCATTGGATAATAATATGAAGCATAAAGCACCATGTTCAAGTAGAGGGTACAGCGGGTTGCGGGAGAGTGGACTGCTAAATATAGATGAGTGAAGGAGATGAAGATGTTGGGGAAGATGATGGAGGTGTTGGTGTAGATCGCCGTCACACGATGATTTCCCCATGGGCGTTCCGACGCCACCGGAAGAGAGGGGGAGAGAGCCCCCCTCCTTCTTCTTCTGCCTTGACCTCCCCCCTAGATGGGAGGAGGGTTTTCCCTCTAGTCCTTGGCCTCCATGGGAGCGGAGGGGCGGGAGCCTCTCCGAGATTGGATATCTCTCTATTTCCCTCTGTTTCTACATTCCCAGATTCTAGCCTTTCACCGTTTCTTAAATTCCCGGAGATCCATAACTCCGATTGGGCTGAAATTTTAACACGATTTTATCCGGACATTATCTTTCTTGCGATGAAAGAAGGGCACCAACCGCCTTACAGGGCCCCACAAGCCTCCTAGGCGCGCCCCTAGGGCTTGTGGGCCCCTCGGGCACCGTCTCATGTTGATTCTTTTTCCCCAAAATCACATATATTCCAAAAAAATCTCCGTAAGTTTTTATCATGTTTGGACTCCGTTTGATATGGATATTCTGTGAAACAAAAAAGGTGCAACAAACAGGAACTGACACTGGGCACTGGATCAATATGTTAGTCCCAAAGTTAGTATAAAAAGTTGCCAAAAGTATATGAAAGTTGTAGAATATTGGCATGAAACAATCAAAAATTATAGATACGACGGAGACGTATCAGCATCCCCAAGGTTAATTCCTGCTCGTCCTCGAGTAGGTAAATAATAAAAAAGGTAATTTTTGATGTGGAATGCCACCTAGCATAATCTTGATCACAAAATCTAATCATGGCATGAATATTAATATATGAGTGATTCAAAGCAAAAGTCTATCATTTGACATAAAGACAATAATACTTCAAGCATACTAAAGCAATCATGTCTTCTCAAAATGACATGGCCAAAGAAAGTTATCCCTACAAAATCATATACCCTGGCTATGCTCCATATTCATCACATAAAGTATTTCATCATGCACAACCCCGATGACGAGCCAAGAAATTATTTCATACATTTAATGTTCTCAAGCCTTTTCAACTTTCACGCAATACATGAGCGTGAGCCATGGATATAGCACTATAGGTGGAATAGAATATGATGGTGGAGGCTGTGTGGAGAAGACAAAGAAGGGGAAAGCCTCACATCAACGCGGCTAATCAATGGGTTATTGAGATGCCCATCAATTCATGTCAATGCGAGGAGTATGGATTGCCATGCAACAGATGCACCAAGAGCTATGCTACCTCTTGAGCACTTGCGTTGGTTTTCCCTTGAAGAGGAAAGGATGGTGCAGCAAAGTAGCGTAAGTATTTCCCTTGGTTTTTGAGAACCAAGGTATCAATCCAGTAGGAGGCTATGCGCGAGTCCCTCACACCTACACAAAACAAATAAATCCTCGCAACCAACGTGATAAGGGGTTGTCAATCCCTACACAGTCACTTACGAGAGTGAGATCTGATAGATATGATAAGATAACATTTTTGGTATTTTTATGATAAAGATGCAAAGTAAAATAAAAGCAATGAAAATAACTAAGTATTGGAAGATTAATGTGATGAAGATAGACCCGGGGGCCATATGTTTCACTAGTGGCTTCTCTCAAGAGCATGGGTATTTTACGGTGGGTGAAAAATTAATGTTGAGCAATTGACAAAATTGAGCATAGTTGTGACAATATCTAGGTATGATCATGTATATAGGCATCACGTCCAAGACAATTAGACCGACTCCTGCCTGCATCTACTACTATTACTCCACACATCGACCGCTATCCAGCATGCATCTAGAGTATTAAGTTCAAGAGAACAGAGTAACGCTTTAAGCAAGATGACATGATGTAGAGGGATAAACTAATGCAATATGATGAAAACCCCATCTTGTTATCCTCGATGGCAACAATACAATACGTGCCTTGTTGCCCCTACTGTCACTGGGAAAGGACACCGCAAGATTGAACCCAAAGCTAAGCACTTCTCCCATTGCAAGAAAGATCAATCTAGTAGGCCAAACAAAACTAATAATTCAAAGAGACTTGCAAAGATAACCAATCATACATAAAAGAATTCAAAGAAGATTCAAATATTGTTCATAGATAAACTTGATCATAAACCCACAATTCATTGGTCTCAACAAACACACCGCAAAAAGAAGATTACATCGAATAGATCTCCACAAGAGAGGGGGGAGAACTTTGTATTGAGATCAAAAAAGAGAGAAGAAGCCATCTAGCTAATAAATATGGACCCGAAGGTCTGAGGTAAACTACTCACACTTCATCGGAGAGGCTATGGTGTTGATGTAGAAGCCTCTATGATCGATGCCCCTCCGGCGGAGCTCCGGAACAGGCCCCAAGATGGGATCTCGTGGATACAGAAAGTTACGGCGGTTGAATTAGGGTTTTGGCTCCGTATCTGATCATTTGGGGGTACATAGGTATATATATAGGAGGAAGAAGTACGTCGGTGGAGCAACAGGGGGCCCACGAGGGTGGAGGGCGCGCTTGGGGGGTAGGCGCGCCCCCCTACCTCATGGCCTCCCTGTTGGTTGCTTGATGTAGGGTCCATGTCTCCTGGATCATGTTCGGTGAGAAAATCACGTTCCTGAAGGTTTCATTCCGTTTCGACTCCGTTTGATATTCCTTTTCTTCGAAACCCTAAAATAGGCAAAAAACAACAATTCTGGGATGGGCCTCCAGTTAATAGGTTAGTCCCAAAAATAATATAAAAATGGATAATAAAGTCCAATAATGTCCAAAACAGTAGATAATATAGCATGGAGCAATAAAAAAATTATAGATACGTTGGAGACGTATCAAGCATCCCCAAGCTTAATTCCTGCTCGTCCTCGAGTAGGTAAATGATAAAACAGAATTTTTGATGTGGAATGCTACTTGGCATATTTTCAATGTAATTCTTCTTAATTGTGGTATGAATATTCAGATCCGAAAGATTCAAGACAAAAGTTCAATATTGACATAGAAATAATAATACTTCAAGCATACTAACTAAGCAATTTTGTCTCTTCAAAATAACATGGCCAAAGAAAGTTATCCCTACAAAATCATATAGTCTGGCTATGATCTATCTTCACCACACAAAGTATTTAAATCATGCACAACCCCGATGACAAGCCAAGCAATTGTTTCATACTTTTGACATTCTCAAAACTTTTTCAATCTTCACGCAGTACATGAGCGTGAGCTATGGACATACCACTTTAGGTGGAATAGAATGGTGGTTGTGGAGGAGACAAAAAGGGTGTAGCGACCCGACCTCAAACGGCCAAGTCTCTGTGCTTCAGTGTCATCGCTGGATCGGTAATGCTGACACACACAGTACTCGAGGATTTATAACAGAGTAGCAATCACACACTTATTACATCGAATGTCTCCAAAGAGAACTTATTACAATAAATATGGCTTAAGGCCATCTAATATGATAAGAGCGGAAGGCTTGGAAGATAAAGTGAGTCCATCAACTCCAACGACAAAGCTGAGCTGCACGGCAACGACCTAACAAACCTTACTCCTCGTTTGAAAAGTCTGCAACATAATACATTGCAGCCCGAAAACGGGTCAGCACATGGAATATTCTGGCAAAGTAACACAGTAGAGCAAGAATATAATAATGCTATCACTACATGCATATTTGGCTGGTGGAAGGCTCTATGGTTATAGTTTTTGCGAAAAGCCAAATTTTCCCTACAACAAAGGAATAGATTTTAATTTAACTACCATGGTAGTTGAAACATCATTGAGAAGGTTCCTCCAACTCAATCCCAATTAAGTTAATTATCAACCCAACAACATTAATTTAGAGTGATGAGATACTTAAGATACTCCAAGTACTAGATACTCAAGATGTCCATAACTGGGGACACGACTAACCATGATTAGTTTGTACACTCTGCATAGGTTTGCGCACTTTTCCCCACATGATTCGATCGCCTCCGTTGGATTTCTCGCACTACATGGTGTTTGAGAAACGGATGACCGAGACACAGTCTTTCAGAAATATTAACTCTCTACTCCGGGCAGACCATACCAAGCCTACAACCCACTACCTGCTGATCCACCTCTTCAAGAGCTTCACGTAACTTACTCAACAATGCTAGAGCCCATAATAGCTTGTGGCTGCACATGGAAGTTTCTAGCATGAATAATCTCCGTTCCCTTTGAGCCTGGGTGGCGGTCCATAGGAAGATCACACGGGTACTCCGGGGTTTCCAAAAATACAGGCAACACTTGGTACTCCAGTTGCCTAAATCCACACAGATGTGTATTTAAATTGCCACCTTAAGTTGAACCATTAATTATCAATCTCACATCTGTCATGGATTTCACTCACCCAAACCTCGTCTACGAGCATAGCATAGCAATATAAGCAATTCGTAAGAGTAACTCCCAAGGGTTTGAATGTAACAGGGTAATAGGTTTTACCTCATCAACTACTTCCCAACCCACATGTTAATGACATCTTAACCATGCAATGTCTGGGGATTGGAACTAATGCATAAAAACTGGGTGATAAAGGGGTATGATCAAAGTGTTACTTCCCTTCCTGATGATCCGCATAACCTAGAGACTCCAAATAACACGCTTCGCACTCCGGGAATTCTATCGCAAACAAACAATAGCATACATAAGCAATCAAGCAAAGAAGCCCGGGTAAAACTCAAATAAGAAGATCTAATCAGAAAGTTCAACTTAAGAACTCCGGTTTGCAAAAAGAATCAAATCGAACAGAGCAACAAAACTCAAACGGCGAAAGAAACAAGATCCGTTTACTAATCTAGACCTAGATCAAATTTTACAGTAGCAAAAACTTGTGCAAGTTGGTTAAGCGGAAAGAGGGTCTCGAGATGAAGATCTAGGCTCTTGAATCGCCTGATTCCGACTAACAAGCGAAAAGATAAACTAGAACGAAAATCGGATCAGAAATCGTGATCAGAAATAACCGCGGAAAAATCCGATAAAAGAAAACTGACAAACAGGCTAACGGACGAGCTTTCGTTATCTGTAACTAACGAGCGAAAACCGTTCGTTAAAATGAATGTACGGACGAACGTCCGCTAAAAAGAAAAACCGGAAAAAACCGGCGAACCTAAAAAAACGAGTTAGGGTTTTCTTAAAAAAACCGGATCGGTTTTCTTTAAAAAAACTGGCGGCTACCTCGTCGGTACAGCGAGGCACGGCGGCGACGGCGAGGCGAGGCGCGGCAGCGGGCGAGGCGGCGGCGGTGGCACGGCGCGGCGGTGGCATGGCGCGGCAGCGGCAGGCGGCGGCGGCTGCGGCGGCTTGGGTGGCGGCTGCGGCGGCTTGGGCTGCGGGGCGAGGCGGGGCGGCGGTGGTGGCAGGTGGTGGTGGCCGGGGGGCGGTATTTAAGGAGAGGGGAGGTGCCTTGGGGAGGAGGCAAAGGGGCGGCGGCGGCGGAGTCCTAGCCGGACTCCGGTCTGGGTCGGGGCATGGCGGCGTCGGTCTCCTGAGGGAGATGGCGTCGCGGGGGAGGTGGGCCGGCGGCTGGGCTTCGGCCCAGTTAGCCACGCGCATGTTTTTAAATAATTCCGCCAACACTAAAAAAATCCTAGAAAATAAAATAAAATTCTAAAAATGCCAAAACAAAATTTCCCCGTCTAAATAAAATATTTAGAACGAGATGAACATTTTCTTGGCCCTAAAATATAATTTTGAAAATGTGCATTTTTTCTAATGCAAATAAAATCCAAATAAATCAAACATTTGATTTTAAATATTTTTCCTCCAATATTTCAATTATTTTGGAGATGTCATATTATCTCCTCTCATATATTTTTATTATGAAATATTTTCGGAGAGAAAAATAATTAAAACCAAAAATCCTTGTTTCAAAATTTGATAAAATCAAATTTGAAAACCGGGGAAATCCCCAACTCTCTCCGAGGGTCCTTGAGTTGCTTAGGATTTCGAGGATCGCGAGATGAAATGCAATAAAATATGATGTGCAAGAATGATCTATGTATAACATTCCAAATTAAAATTTTGGGATGTTACAAACCTACCCCCTTAAGATGAATCTCGCCCTCGAGATTCGGGTTGGCTAGAAAATAGTTGTGGGTGGTCTTTGCGAATATAATCCTCTCGTTCCCACGTGGCTTCGTCCTCGGTATGGTGGCTCCACTGAACTTTACAAAACTTAATAACCTTGCCGCGGGTGACTCGACTGGCAAACTCCAAAATCTTGACTGGTTTCTCCTCATAAGTCAAGTCATTGTCCAACTGAATCGCCTCCAAGGGTACAATATCTCTTAGCGGTATGTCGGTTATCTCAGCATGGCACTTCTTCAACTGGGAAACGTGAAATACGTCGTGAACTCCTGGCAGTCCTTCAGGTAACTCCAACTTGTAGGAAACTTCTCTCATCCGTTCCAAAACACGATACGGTCCTACAAATCTCGGGGCTAACTTTCCCTTAACTCCAAAACGTTTCACTCCTCGCAAAGGTGATACTCGCAGATATGCTCTATCTCCAATTTCATAGGTTACCTCCTTGCGTTTCGAATCTGCATAACTCTTCTCTCTGGACTGAGCTATCTTCAGTCTATCCCGAATCAGTTTAACCTTCTTCTCAGACTCTTTGATCAAGTCTGGTCCAAACAATTGTCGGTCTCCAACTTCATCCCACATCAACGGTGTTCTACACCTTCGGCCGTACATGGATTCAAACGGTGCCATTTTCGAACTGGCTTGGTAACTATTGTTGTATGAGAACTCTGCGTAAGGCAAATTGTCATCCCAACTAGACGCATAATCTAGCGCACAGGCTCTCAACATGTCCTCCAGAATCTGGTTGACTCTCTCGGTCTGTCCATTTGTCTGCGGGTGGAATGCTATACTGAATTCCAACCTTGTTCCCAAAGTCTGGTGCAGCTGATGCCAAAACTTTGAAGTAAACTGTGTTCCTCTATCCGATACGATGGTCCTCGGAACTCCATGCAGACATAGGATCCTGGTCATATATATCCTGGCCAACTTTGCACTAATATAAGTTATTTTCACTGGGATAAAGTGTGCCACTTTGGTCAAGCGGTCAACTACTACCCATATAGAATCATATCCTGATTTGGTCCTGGGTAATCCGGTGATAAAATCCATGCCAAGTTTATCCCACTTCCATTCGGGTATCGGCATAGGCTGTAGCAATCCTGCTGGCTTTTGATGCTCTGCCTTCACTCTCTGACATACATCACATACGGCCACATACTCGGCGATATCCTTCTTCATCCCTGTCCACCAGAAACGTTCCTTCAAATCTAAATACATGTTGGTGTTTCCGGGGTGTATCGAGTATGGTGAGTCATGAGCCTCCTGAAGTATTAACTTCCTGATCTCAGTGTTATTGGGCACATCAACACGGTCCTCAAACCATAAGCTGTCGTGCTCATCCTCATGAAAACCTTTGGCCTTTCCTTCGCTCATTTTCTCCTTTATCTTGGCAATCTCTTTGCCATCCTTCTGAGCTTCTCGAATTTTCCCCAACAATGTAGACTGTACCTCCATTCTTGCGAGAAAACCTCTAGGAACAATCTCCAATCGAAGTTCCTGGAGATCCTCTGCTAACTCCTTCGGCAATCCCGTGCTCTCTAGGGTATTAGCATAACTCTTCCGGCTCAAAGCGTCTACTACGACATTGGCCTTTCCTGGATGATAATGAAGCTTCATGTCATAATCCTTTATAAGCTCCAACCATCTCCTCTGCCTAAGGTTCAGTTCCTTCTGGGTGAAAATGTACTTCAAACTCTTATGATCCATGTACACATCACAATGATTTCCAATAAGGTAATGTCTCCAAGTCTTCAACGCATGAACTACGGCTGCTAGCTCCAAATCATGCGTGGCATAATTTAACTCGTGCGGTTTTAGTTGTCGTGAGGCATACGAAACAACTCTTCCGTCCTGCATAAGCACACTTCCAATTCCCAAGCGAGAGGTGTCGCAATACACTTGGAAATCCTTACGTATATCTGGCAGTGTCAGCACTGGGGCTGTAGTCAAACGTTTCTTCAGCTCCTGGAAACTTGCCTCACAATCTTCCGTCCATTTAAACTTGGTATCCTTCTTCAATAACTTCGTCATTGGCTTCGCAATCTTGGAAAAGTTCTCAATGAATCTCCGATAGTATCCTGCGAGTCCAAGAAAACAGCGGATCTCGCTAACTGAAGTGGGTGCCAACCATTCAGTGACTGACTGAACCTTGGTGGGGTCTACTGCTATACCTTCTCCTGATATAACGTGTCCAAGGAATCCGACTTCCTTCAACCAAAACTCGCATTTGATGAACTTGGCATACAACTGATGTTCCCTGAGTTTCTCGAGAACTAAACGCAAATGCTCCTTGTGTTCCTCTTCATTCTTCGAATATACCATTATATCATCAATGAACACCACAACAAACTTATCCAAATATTCCATGAATACTTTTTTCATCATGCTCATGAAATAGGCAGGGGCGTTAGTCAGTCCAAATGACATGACCGTATATTCGTATAGCCCGTACCGTGTGGTGAAGGCTGTCTTTGGTATATCCTTCTCTCGTATCTTCAACTGATGATATCCTGATCGCAGATCGATCTTCGAAAACACCTTAGCTCATTGCAGCTGATCAAACAGATCATTGATCATCAGCAATGGGTACTAGTTCTTAATCGTCACTTCATTCAAGGCTCGATAATCAACAACGATTCTTAGGGATTTATCCTTCTTCTCAACCAAAAGCACTGGGGCTCCCCATGGTGATGAACTCCGTCGAATGTAACCTTTCTCCAATAACTCCTTGATCTATTTCTTAATCTCCTCCAGATCATTCGCGGGCATCCTATAGGGCCTCTTGGATATCAGCCCTGTGCTTGGCATAGCTCTATCAAAAACTCAATATCTCGGTCCGGTGGCATGCCTGGTAACTCCTCTGGGAAAACATCCGGGTAATCCTTTACTGCAGGCACTTCTTCCTGAACAACTCCCGTGAGGGTATTTACTTGGCTACTTCTTGGCGCATGCCTTGATACATACTTGATCCTTTTTCCCTCCAGGGTGGTGAGAAAAATTGACTTACTAACACAGTCAATGCTTCCTCCGTACTTCGACATCCATTCCATTCCTAATATCACATACAATCCTTGTGACTCCAAGATAATTAGGTCGGACGGAAAAACATGGTTGCCAATGGTTAAGGGTATCTGGTCGCACCATCGACTAGCCATATACTCTGCTCCAGGTGAGCTTACTAATAGAGGGGTCCTAAGGGTTTGGGTCAGTAGTTTAAACTTATCCACGAATTCCCTTGATATGTATGAATGCGATGCACCAGTATCAAAAAGAACAAGAGCGGTAAATGACTTAACCAAAAACTTACCTATAACCGCGTCTGGCTGCTCTTCAACCTCCTCCACATTAACGTGGTTCGCTTGTCCTTTGTTGAATGGATTGAGCTTCTTCCTAGCGCTCCCATTTCTGTTTCCATTCTTCCCTTGAGGGCACTCCATGGCATAGTGTCCAGTCTTCCCGCACTTGAAGCAAGTAACATGGCTTAGGTCTCTCTTGGTGGGGGTGGCTGGATTGGGGCAGTTCTGATTGTTGCTTGCTCCATTCCCATTCCCATTCCTAGGGCCAGTATGATTATGGTTACTTCCTCCATTATGGGTGTGGCTCCATGGTTATGAACAAGTCCTCCCGAGTTCGGGGTTAGACGAGGCTTTTGCTGAGCTCCCGAGTTATACCTCCCTTGTCCATACTTCCTCTTACGGCTCTCAATCTGCTGCTGCTTCCCTTCAATCATAAGAGCCTTATCTACCAACTCTTGGTAGTTGGTGAATGTTGCCACCATCAACTGCATACTCATCTCATCATTCAGCCCTTCCATAAACTTCTCCTACTTTGCGGCATCTGTGGCCACATCATCAGGGGCATAGCGAGATAACTTGCTAAACTCATCTGCGTATTGAGCCACAGTACGGTTCCCCTGGCGTAAGTTGTGAAACTCATGCTTCTTCAAATTCATGGCTCCAGTTGAGACATGGGCTGTACGGAAGGCTTACTGAAATTGGTCCCATGCCACCGTGGCTATAGGGTAGGTGACGGTGTAATTCTCCCACCATGATGTTGCTGGTCCATCCAACTGATGTGCGGCAAAATGCACCTTCTCAGCATCAGTACATCCTGCAGTAGTTAACTCCCTTCCAATCTTGCGGAGCCAATCATCTGCTACTATAGGCTCGGTGCTACTGGAAAACACCGGCGGCTGCAACCTCAGAAAACGGGCTAAGTTGTCCACTGGTGGTGGTGGTGGATTGTTGTTGTTGTTGTTGTTGTTTTTGTTGTTGCCTTGGTTCTGAACTAACAACTGCATCAGGGTATTCTGTTGCTGGATCAACTGAGTGAGCTCCGGTGGGAAAGCAAATCCGGGGTCACGTCTCGGAGGCATCCGATGGGTTTAGAGGGGAGAGATTAGAATAGAATGAGGTCTAATGAGAAAACACTACCCATATGCACATGAGACAAACACAAACATTTCACTCAATCAATTAAGCAAGGCATACAATCGGTCTAACTATCGTAAAAGTGCTCGGACTATACTATTTACATGGTGGAATACTACTACTGATGTGGTGGTCTACTAAAAAATATTCCTTGGTTGCAGACTCCATGATATCTGCTCCAGCTTCGTCTTCAAAGTCATCATCGCTAAGGCCGGAGTCGGTGACATCGATGATGATGTAGTCTTCTGGGCGAATCTCCTTGGGTTCTTCGTCTTCTTCTACTGGTGTGGGGTCTCCCATAAATATTCTGATCTTTTTAATCAGGTCGTCATTCTTCTCCACTAGTACGATGATTTCCTCCTCATAATATTCATGTGTAGCCTTGAGTTCTTCCTCTAGTTCCGCGATCCTAGTCATTGCCTTCTTCAGATCTATCATGCCTGCGCACATCTGGTTCTCCTGGAGTCGAATGTGCTGGTTTAGTTCCTGGATGAAAGCTGCAATTGATCTATCCTTCCTGGTGCTGATCATCTCCCATTGCTCTCCTCGGCACCCATAGATCTGGTAGATAGTATCCTTAAGCTCATTTTGGTAAACTTCTCCAATGCGTCCCATGGTGATGTGAGCTGCCATACTCTTTCCTAAACTCCAGGTTGGTGCATCGAAGGAAAACTCTATGGGTTTAGTGACTGGTGTGAAGGTTCTTCCTGGAACTTGAACTTGAATCATCCATCGCTCCTCTTCTGGTAAAGTGGCGTTGTAGGTCCCGGTGAAGCTTGGTATCCCTATGTTCAGGTACCTAGTGACTTCCTTCAAGTGTCGTCCAAAAGGTGCTTCTTCATCCGGTTGTGCAAACTTGTTCCTTGCATCCGCCATCCTAAATAGTGGAAAATGGAGAGGAGTCAAAAATGAGAAGAGAATAGTTATCTATGGTTTTAGCTTATTGGTCGTGTCCTACACTCGGCGTGTGCTCTGATACCATCTTGTAGCGACCCGACCTCAAACGGCCAAGTCTCTGTGCTTCAGTGTCATCCCTGGATCGGTAATGCTGACACACACAGTACTCGAGGATTTATAACAGAGTAGCAATCACACACTTATTACATCGAATATCTCCAAAAAGAACTTATTACAATAAATATGGCTTAAGGCCATCTAATACGATAACAACGAAAGGCTTGGAAGATAAAGTGAGTCCATCAACTCCAACGGCATAGCTGAGCTGCACGGCAACGACCTAACAAACCTTACTCCTCGTCTGAAAAGTCTGCAACGTAATACGTTGGAGCCCGAAAATGGGTCAGCACATGGAATATGCTGGCAAAGTAACACAGTAGAGCAAGAACAAAATAATGCTATCACTACATGCATATTTGGCTGGTGGAAGGCTCTATGGTTATAGTTTTTGCGAAAAGCCAATTTTTCCCTACAACAAAGGAATAGATTTTAATTTAACTATCATGGTAGTTGAAACATCACTGAGAAGGTTCCTCCAACTCAATCCCGATTAAGGTAATTATCAACCCAGCAACATTAATTTAGAGTGATGAGATACTGAAGATACTCCAAGTACTAGATACTCAAGATGTCCATAACCGGGGACACGGCTAACCATGATTAGTTTGTACACTCTGCAGAGGTTTGCGCACTTTTCCCCACAAGACTCGATCGCCTCCGTTGGATTTCTCGCACTACATGGTGTTTGAGAAACGGATGACCGAGACACAGTCTTTCAGAAACATTAACTCTCTACTCCGGGCAGACCATACCAAGCCTACAACCCACTACCTGCTGATCCACCTCTTCAAGAGCTTCACGTAACTTACTCAACTATGCTAGAGCCCATAATAGCTTGTGGCTGCACACGAAAGTTTCTAGCGTGAATAATCTCAGTTCCCTTTGAGCCTGGGTGGCGGTCCATAGGAAGATCACACGGGTACTCAGGGATTTCCAAAATACAGGCAACACTTGGTACTCCAGGTGCCTCAATCCACCCAGATGTGTATTTAAGTTGCCACCTTAAGTTGAACCCTTAATTATCAATCTCACATCTGTCATGGATTTCACTCACCCAAACCACATCTACGAGCATAGCATAGCAATATAAGCAATTCGTAAGAGTAACTCCCAAGGGTTTGAATGTAACAGGGTAATAGGTTCTACCTCATCAACTACTTCCCAACCCTCATGTTAATGACATCCTAACCATGCAATGTTTGGGGATTGGAACTAATGCATGAAAACTGGGTGATAAAGGGGTATGATCAAAGTGTTACTTGCCTTGCCGACGATCCGCGTAACCTAGAGACTCCAAATAACACACTTCGCACTCCGGGAATTCTATCGCAAACAAACAATAGCATACATAAGCAATCAAGCAAAGAAGCACGGGTAAAACTCAAATAAGAAGATCTAACCGGAAAGTTCAACTTAAGAACTCCGGTTTGCGAAAAGAATCAAATCGAACGAAGCAACAAAACTCAAACGGCGAAAGAAAAAAAGATCCGTTTACTAATATGGACCTAGGTCAAATTTTACAATAGCAAAAACTTGTGCAAGTTGGTTAAGCGGAAAGAGGGTCTCGAGACGAAGATCTTGGCGCTTGAATCGCCTGATTCCGACTAACGAGTGAAAAGATAAACTAGAACGAAAATCGGATCAAAAATCGTGATCAGAAATAACCGCAGAAAAATCCGATAAAAGAAAACTGATGAACAGGCTAATAACGAGCGTTCGTTATCTGTAACTAACGAGCGAAAACCGTTCGTTAAAACGAACGTACGGACGAACGTCCGCTAAAAAGAAAAACCGGCGAACCTAAAAAAAATGAGTTAGGGTTTTCTTAAAAAAACCGGATAGGTTTTCTTTAAAAAACCGATGGCTACCTCGTCGGTCTGGCGAGGCACGGCGGTGACGGCGAGGCGAGGCGCGGCAGTGGGCGAGGCGGCGACGGCAGCGGCAGGCGACGGCGGTGCGGGCAAGCGGTGGCGGCGCGACGGCTTGGGCGGCGGCTGCGGCGGCTTGGGCCGCAGGGCGAGGCGGGGCGGCGGTGGTGGCGGGTGGTGGTGGCCGTGGGGTGGTATTTAAGGGGAGGGGATGTGCCTTGGGGAGGGAGCAAAGGGGCGGCGGCGGCGGAGTCCTAGCCGGACTCCGGTCCGGGTCGAGGCGTGGCGGCGTCGGTCTCCTCAGGGAGACGACGTCGCGGGGGAGGTGGGCCGGCGGCTGGGCTTCGGCCCAGTTAGCCACGCACATTTTTTTAAATAATTCCGCCGAAACTAAAAAAATCCTAGAAAATAAAATAAAATTCTAAAAATGCCAAAACAAATTTTCTTCGTCTAAATAAAATACTTAGAAAGATGAACATTTTCTTGGCCCTAAAATGCAATTTTGAAAACGTGCAATATTTCTAATGCAAACAAAATTGCAAATAAAATCCAAATAAATCAAACATTTGATTTTAAATATTTTTCCTCCAATATTTCAATTATTTTGGAGATGTCATATTATCTCCTCTCATATATTTTATTATGAAATATTTTCAAAGAGAAAAATAATTAAAACCAAAAATCCTCGTTTCAAAGTTTGATAAAATCAAATTTGAAAACCAGGGAAATCCCCAACTCTCTCCGAGGGTCCTTGAGTTGCTTAGGATTTCGAGGATCGCGAGATGAAATGCAATAAAATATGATATGCAAGAATGATCTATGTATAACTTTCCAAATTAAAAATTTGGGATGTTACAAAGGGGAAGATAGTCTCACATCGACTAGGCGTATCAACGGGCTATCGAGATGCCCATCAATAGATATCAATGTGAGTGAGTAGGGATTGCCATGCAACGGATGCACTAGAGCTATAAGTATATGAAAGCTCAAAAAGAAACTAAGTGGGTGTGCATCCAATCTTGCTTGCTCACGAAGACCTAGGGCTTTTTGAGGAAGCCCATCATTGGAATATGCAAGCCAAGTTCTATAATGAAAAATTCCCACTAGTATATGAAAGTGATAACATAGGAGACTCTCTATCATGAAGATCATGGTGCTACTTTGAAGCACAAGTGTGGTAAAAGGATAGTAGCATTGTCCCTTCTCTCTTTTTCTCTCATATTTTTTATTTGGGCCTTTTTTATGGCCTCTTTTTTTTGTCCGGAGTCTCATCCTGAGTTGTGGGGGAATCATAGTCTCCATCATCCTTTCCTCACTTGGGACAATGCTCTAATAATGATGATCATCACACTTTTTATTTTCTTACAACTCAATAATTACAACTCGATACTTAGAACAAGATATGATTCTATATGAATGCCTCCGGCGGTGTACCGGGATATGCAATGACTCATGAGTGACATGTATGAAAGAATTATGAACGGTGGCTTTGCCACAAATACAATGTCAACTACATGATCATGCAAAGCAATATGACAATGATGGAGCGTGTCATAGTAAACGGAACGGTGGAAAGTTGCATGGCAATATATCTCGGAATGGCTATGGAAATGCCATGATAGGTAGGTATGGTGGCTGTTTTGAGGAAGGTATATGGTGGGTGTATGATACCGGCGAAAGGTGCACGGTATTAGAGAGGCTAGCAATGGTGGAAGGGTGAGAGTGTGTATAATCCATGGACTCAACATTAGTCATAAAGAACTCATATACTTATTGCAAAATTCTACAAGTTATCAAAGCAAAGTATTACACGCATGCTTCATGTATACTACACAACCTTCTTCTTGTAGACGTTGTTGGGCCTCCAAGTGCAGAGGTTTGTAGGACAGTAGCAAATTTCCCTCAAGTGGATGACCTAAGGTTTATCAATCCGTAGGAGGCGTAGGATGAAGATGGTCTCTCTCAAGCAACCCTGCAACCAAATAATAAAGAGTCTCTTGTGTCCCCAACACACCCAATACAATGGTAAATTGTATAGGTGCACTAGTTCGGCGAAGAGATGGTGATACAAGTGGTATATGGTTAGTAAATAAAGGTATTTGTAATCTGAAATTATAAAAAGCGCAAGGTAACTAATGATAAAAGTGAGCGTAAACGGTATTGCAATGCATTGAAACATGGCCTAGGGTTCATACTTTCACTAGTGCAAGTTCCCTCAACAATACTAACATAATTGGATCTCATAACTATCCCTCAACATGCAACAAAGAGTCACTCCAAAGTCACTAATAGCGGAGAACAAACGAAGAGATTATGGTAGGGTACGAAACCACCTCAAAGTTATTATTTCCAATCAATCCGTTGGTCTATTCCTATAGGTGTCACAAACAGCCCTAGAGTTCATACTAGAATAACACCTTCAGACACAAATCAATCAGAACCCTAATGTCACCTAGATACTCCAATGTCACCTCAAGTATCCGTGGGTATGATTATACGATATGCATCACACAATCTCAGATTCATCTATTCAACCAACACATAGAACATCAAAGAGTGCCCCAAAGTTTCTATCGGAGAATCATGACGAAAACGTGTGCCAACCCCTATGCATAGGTTCATGGGTGGAACCCGCAAGTTGATCACCAAAACATACATCAAGTGAATCACGTGATATCCCATTATCACCATAGATACGCACGGCAAGACATACATTAAGTGTTCTCAAATCTTTAAAGACTCAATCCGATAAGATAACTTCAAAGGGAAAATTCAATCCATTACAAGAGAGTAGAGGGGGAGGAGAAATGTAAGATCCAACTATAATAGCAAAGCTCGCGATACATCAAGATCGTGCCAAATCAAGAACACGAGAGAAAGAGATCAAACACATAGCTACTCGTACATACCCTCAGCCCCGAGGGAGAACTACTCCCTCCTCATCATGGAGAGCACCGGGATGATGAAGATGGCCACCGGAGAGGGATTCCCCCTCTGGCAGGGTGCCGGAACGGGTCTAGATTGGCTTACGGAGGCTACAGAGGCTTCTGGCGGCAGAACTCCCGATCTATTGTGCTACCGGATGTTTTTAGGGTATATGGAGATATATAGACGAAAGAAGTACGTCTGGGGGCCACGAGGGGCCCACGAGAGTGGAGGGCGCGCCCAGGGGGTGGGCGCGCCCCCTGCCTCGTGGCCTCCTCGTAGATCCCCTGACGTGCACTCCATATCTTCTGGGCTTCTTCTGCTCCAAAAATAAGTTCCATGAAGTTTCAGGTCAATTGGACTCTGTTTGGTTTTCCTTTTCTGCGATATTCTAAAACAAGGTAAAAACAGAAACTGGCACTGGGCTCTGGGTTAATAGGTTAGTCTCAAAAATGATATAAAAGTGTATAATAAAGCCCATAAACATCCAAAATAGTAGATAATATAGCATGGAGCAATCAAAAATTATAGATACGTTGGAGACGTATCAATGCTCCTAGGGGGATAGATTGGTAGGAAAAGACCATCGCTCGTCCCCGACCGCCACTCATAAGGAAGACAATCAATAAATAAATCATGCTCCGACTTCATCAAATAACGGTTCACCATACGTGCATGCTACGGGAATCACAAACTTTAACACAAGTATTTCTCAAATTCACAACTACTCAACTAGCATGACTCTAATATCACCATCTCCATATTTCAAAACAATTATCAAGTATCAAACTTCTCAAAGTATTCAACACACTCATAAGAGAATTTTATTATTAATCTTGTATACCTAGCATATAGGATTATTTAAGAAATTTACCATGCTATTTAAGACTCTCAAAATAATCTAAGTGAAGCATTAGATAACAATAGTTTCTACAAAACAAATCCACCACCGTGCTCTAAAAGATATAAGTGAAGCACTAGAGCAAAACTATATAACTCAAAAGATATAAGTGAAGCACATAGAGTATTCTAATAATTTCCGAATCATGTGTGTCTCTCTCAAAAGGTGTGTAAATCAAGGATGATTGTGGTAAACTAACAAATAAAGACTCAAATAATACAAGACGCTCCAAGCAAAACACATATCATGTGGTGAAGAAAAATATAGCTCCAAGTAAAGTTACCGATAGAAGTAGACGAAAGAGGGGATGCCTTCCGGGGCATCCCCAAACTTTGGCTTTTAGGTGTCCTTAGATTATCTTGGGGGTTCCATGGACATCCCCAAGCTTAGGATCTTGCCACTCCTTGTTCCATAATCCATCAAATCTTTACCCAAAACTTGAAAACTTCACAACACAAAACTTAAAGTAGAAAATCTCGTGAGCTCCGTTAGCAAAAAAAAACAATAGACCACTTCAAGGTACTGTAACGAACTCATTCTTTATTTATATTGGTGTTAAACCTACTGTATTACAACTTCTCTATGGTTTATAAACTATTTTACTAGCCATAGATTCATCAAAATAAGCAAACAACACACGAAAAACAGAACATTCTGTAGTAATATGTAGCTAGTGCAAGATATGGAACCCCAAAAATTCTAAAATAAATTGCTGGACGTGAGGAATTTATATATTAATCATCTTCAAAAATAATTAACTAAATATCACTTTTAAAATAAAAATGGCAGTAGTTCTCGTGAGCGCTAAAGTTTCTGTTTTTTACAGCAAGATTAACAAGACTTTCCCCAAGTCTTCCCAATAGTTCTACTTGGCACAAACACTAATTAAACACACAAAAACAACCAAAACAGAGGATAGATAATTTATTTATTACTAAACAGGAGCAAAAAGCAAGGAATAAAAATAAAATTGGGTTGCCTCCCAACAAGCGCTATCGTTTAACGCCCCTAGCTAGGCATAAAAAGCAAGGATAGATCTAGGTATTGCCATCTTTGGTAGGCAATCCATAAGTGGCTCTCATAATAGATTCATAAGGTAATTTAATTTTCTTTCTAGGTAAGTGTTACATGCCTTTCCTTAACGGAAATTGGAATCTAATATTCCCTTCCTTCATATCAATAATTGCACTAATCGTTCTAAGGAAAGGTCTACCAAGAATAATAGGACATGAAGGATTGCAATCTATATCAAGAACGATAAAATCTATGGGCACATAATTCCTATTTGAAACAATAAGAACATCATTAATTCTTCCCATAGGTTTCTTAATAGTGGAATCCGCAAGGTGCAAGTTTAGAGAGCAATCATCAAAATCAGAGAAACCTAACAAATCACACAAAGTCTTAGGAATCGTGGAAACACTAGCACCCAAATCACACAAAGCATAGCATTCATGATCTTTAATTTTAATTTTAATAGTTGGTTCCCACTCATCATAAAGTTTTCTAGGGATAGAAACTTCCAACTCAAGTTTTTCTTCATAAGATTGCATCAAAACATCAACGATATGTTTAGTAAACGCTTTATTTTGACTATAAGCATGAGGAGAATTTAGCACGGATTGCAACAAGGAAATACAATCTATCAAAGAGAAATTATCATAATTAAGTCCCTTGAAATCCAAAATAGTAGGTTCATTAACATCTAGAGTTTTGATTTCTTCAATCCCACTTTTATCAAATTTAGCATCAAGATCTAAAAACTCCGAATTTTTGGAACGCCTTCTAGGTAAATGTGGATCATATTCAGTCCCATAATTATCAAGATTCATATTGCAAAACAAATATTTAATAGGGGACACATAAATAACTTTTAGATATTCATCTTTATTATCATGGAAACTAGAAGAACACATTCTTATAAAGGAATCTTTCTTAGCACGCATCCTAGCGGTTCTTTCTTTGCAGTCATCAATGGAAATTCTCATGGCTTTGAGAGACTCATTGATATCATGCTTAGGTGGAATAGATCTAAGTTTCAAAGAATCAACATCAAGAGAAATTCTATCAACGTTCCTAGCCAACTCATCAATCTTAAGCAATTTTTCTTCAATCAAAGCATTGAAATTCTTTTGTGAAGTAATAAATTCTTTAATATTAGATTCAGAATTAGAGGGCATCTTATTATAATTTCCATAAGAATTGTTGTAGTAATTACCATAATTATTAGAGGGATTGCTTGGATAAGGCCTAGGATTAAAGTTTCCTCTATACGCGTTGTTACCAAAATTGTTCCTACCAACAAAATTCACATCCATAGATTCATTAGTATTCTCAATCAAAGTAGACAAAGGCATATCATTAGGATCAGAAGAAACACTTTTATTAGCAAATAATTTCATAAGTTCATCCATCTTTCCACTCAAAACATTAATTTCTTCTATCGCATGCACTTTCTTATTAGTAGATCTTTCAGTGTGCCATTGAGAATAATTAACCATAATATTATCTAGGAGTTTAGTAGCTTCTCCTAAAGTGGTTTCCATAAAAGTGCCTCCCGCGGCTGAATCTAAAAGATTTCTAGAAGAAAAATTCAATCCGGCATAAAAATTTTGTATAATCATCCACAAATTCAAACCATGAGTAGGGCAATTACGTATCATTAATTTCATCCTCTCCCAAGCTTGTGCAACATGTTCATGATCAAGTTGCTTAAAATTCATAATATCGTTTCTAAGAGAGATGATCTTAGCAGGAGGAAAATACTTAGAGATAAAAGCATCTTTGCACTTATTCCATGAATCAATATTATTTTTAGGCAAAGACGAAAACCAAGCTTTAGCACGATCTCTAAGCGAAAAAAGGAAATAGCTTCAATTTAACAATATCATTATCCACATTTTTCTTATTTTGCATATCACACAAATCAACGAAGCTATTTAGATGGGTAGCGGCATCTTCATTAGGAAGGCCGGAAAACGGATCTTTCATGACAAGATTTAGCAAGGCAGCATTAATTTCACAAGATTCGGCATCGGTAAGAGGAGCAATCGGGGTGCTAATAAAATCATTGTTGTTGGTATTGGTAAAGTCACACAATTTAGTGTTATCTTGAGCGATCGTGACAAGCAAGCAATCCAACACATAAGCAAATGAGAAACGGGCAAAAAGAGGCAAACGGGTAAGAGAGGGAGGATAGAGAGAGAGAGAGAGAGGGCGAATAAAACGGCAAGCTTGAAGTGGGGGATAGGAAAACGAGAGGCAAATGGAAAATAATGTAATGCGGGAGATAAGGGTTTGTGATGGGTACTTGGTATGTTGACTTTTGCGTAGACCTCCCCGGCAACGGCGCCAGAAATCCTTCTTGCTACCTCTTGAGCACTTGCATTGGTTTTCCCTTGGAGAGGAAAGGGTGGTGCAGCAAAGTAGCGTAAGTATTTCCCTCAGTTTTTTAGAACCAAGGTATCAATCCAGTAGGAGGCTACGCGCGAGTCCGTCGCACCTACACAAAACAAATAAATCCTTGCAACCAACGCGATAAGGGGTTGTCAATCCCTACACGGTCACTTACGAGAGTGAGATCTGATAGATATGATAAGATAACATTTTTGGTATTTTTATGATAAAGATGCAAAGTAAAATAAAATCAATGAAAATAACTAAGTATTGGAAGATTAATATGATGAAGATAGACCCAGGGGCCATAGGTTTCACTAGTGGCTTCTCTCAAGAGCATAGGTATTTTACGGTGGGTGAACAAATTATTGTTGAGCAATTGAAAGAATTGAGCATAGTTTTTTGACTATGTACTGCAAGGCAACAGCCTCACAGTGCTTTATTAGTTAAGAGAATAAAAGTTTACATAATTACAGAGAAGCTAGGAGCTAAGAAAGAACTACTTACAAGGGCCTACGATAGAGAGGCTATCCAGGAAGTTAGACTATCCCTATATTTACATTTGATCCTATGAGCAAGTAAGGAAATATCATGGATGAAGTTCCTCCTCCAAGAAATGAAGGTGGGTCTCTCATTTCTAAAAATCTCCCCATTTCGTTGAATCCAGATGTTCCAAGTAGCAGTAAAAACGACCTCAGTGAAGAAAGGATAACCAAAGTCCCTCCTAGCAGCAAGAGCCATGTCATATGTACTCTGGTTGTGCTGAGCGTTGCAAGAAATCCCAAGGTAATTCCAAACCCTCTGGCTGAAATTGCATGCAAAGAAAAGGTGTTCACGATCCTCATGTGTGGCAGAGAGGCAAAGAACACACGTATCATCATGAATGATCCAGCTCCTGCGTTGCATCATGTCCCTGGTGTTTAAACGGTCTAATAAAAGAAGCCATCCAAACACTTTAAACTTTAACGTGCAAGCACACTTCCAAATCCATTTGAATATGGGATCTACCACCAAATGTGATAAGCAAGACTCATAATATATCTTTGATTTGAACTCTCCAGTTTTGGACAGCCACTTCCATATGTCCTTGCCATCATCATTCAAGTTGACTAAGGCGAGTAAATCTTGAAGTTGAAGTAACTCATTATATGCTTCCCGCGATAGCGGCAAATGAAAGTGGTCGGAGATCTGTGGTAGCTCCAAAAACTCCCTGACAGTGATTGTGTCACTGATGACAAAAGAATGGAGCCTAGGGAAACGGTCGCATAAAAGGACCACATTATTTCCTAACTGCCATCGATCAAGCCAAAATGTCACCGTGTTGCCAGAATGCACTTCAGGGACGGCTAACTTGCAGAAGTTGGTGTATAATTTCATGACATCCCTCCACCAAAAGGAGCCACAACTTTGAGTAACCTGCGGCGGCGAAGCAGCATAATAAGTTTCCCAAATTAATGTGACCCAAGGCACGTCCATTTTGTTAAAGAACTTGAACAGGTGCTTAAGTAACAAGGCTTCATTTTGGAGACCCAAGTTTAGTACTCCCAGACCACCACACTTCTTAGGTCTACAGACCCGATCCCAAGCAGCTAAGGATTGTCTCGGATTATCAGTGTTGCCTCTCCACAGACACTGTCGCATGATTCTCTCAATCTGTTGCAAGATCCCTTTAGGGAGAGATAGTGTGCACAGGAAGTAGATTGGCATCGAACAAAGCACTGACTGAAGCAATTGGAGCCGACTGCCTTGATTCAGTAAACATGAGGAAGCAGACAACCTTCGCTCAATACGATCCACAAGTGGCAGCAAATCATAGATCGTGGGCCAAGAAGTGCCCATAGGTAGACCTAGGTATGTGAAGGGCATAGATCCTACATCACAACCTAGTAGGCTGGCAACCCGAGCGCCCTCTTCATCCGTCATATTGAGAGGAATAAGGGATGACTTACTGAAGTTGACATGCAAACCAGTTGATGCTGCAAACGTTACGAGCATCTCCTTAAAAGCAATCAACTGATCATCAATCGCAGGCAAGACAATAAGCGTGTCATCCGCGTATTGAACAATCGGATAGTCCCAGGAGTTTATTGGAATTGGTAAAGAAAGAATTCCTCTAGAGCACATCTCATTGACTACAGATTGGAGCAAATCCACTGCAATGACGAATAATAGCGGAGATAGCGGATCTCCTTGACGAACCCTGGATCTGCATACAAAGTGTTTACCTAGCACACCATTTAAAAGGACAGAAGAGGAACCCGTGGACAGAATACTATTGACCCAGCCAGTCCAACGAGAATCAAAACCCTTGCATCGTAGTATTTGGAGGATGGCCTCATGCTCGATAGTATCAAAGGCCTTAGTGAAATCGAGCTTGAGGAGGATGATGGGTCGTTTAGATGCTTTGCATTGATGGATATATTCGAAACACCAGGCTAGGCAGTCTTGAATAGATCTGCAACGGAGAAAACCATATTGGTTGCGGTGTATGCATCGCAGAATCACCCTTTGCAGACGATTGGCTAGCAACTTCGTCAGGAATTTTAAACACATGTTGGTTAGAGAAATGGGCCTGAAATCCCCAACAACTTCTGGACTTAGTTTCTTGGGAACTAGGGTGATTAAGGAATTATTGAGACATTCCAAATTACATCTCCCCTCATAAAATTCATTGATAAGTTGCATAAAGTCCCCCTTGAGAATAGACCAACACTTCTTTAAGAAGAGACCAGTAAAGCCGCCCGGGCCCGGCGCACGGTCGCAAGGCATGTGTTTAATTACAGCCTCAACCTCAGAATCCGTGAACGGCAAAGACAGATCTTCCAGACCATCAACTTGCTGTATTAAATTGGCCAGGTCAAAGCCCATTTGTATTTCTTTTGCATGGCCCATGCGATTATTGAAATCAGACCAAAACATGCCCGCCAACATTTGGTGCTCAGAAACCACCTCCCCCGCTGCATTCTTGATTGAAGAAATAGTATTTCTTCGATATATTTCGGTGGCCATAGCGTGAAAATATTTTGAATTTTCCTCTCCAACCTTGATGCTCCGGACCGTGCAGCGCTGCTTCCAATAAACATATTGCCAGTGCAAAATATCTTGCAGATGTAACTTAACTATTCTCCGGAAATTGAATTCAGGCCAACTTAAAGGCCGAATCTCCTCCAGTTCATCAAAGTGAAGAATAACTTTGCTACAATCCGCAATTAATGCTTTAACTATGGAGAGCTTCAAATGCCATTGTTTTAAAGCATGTTTGAGCGCTTTAAACTTAGCAGATATTGTTAAAGCAGCAGAAGACTTTTGCGTCTTGTTGTTCCAAACCTGTGCAACACACTCATGAAAGCCAGGTAAATTAACCCAGTAGTTTTCAAAACGAAAGACTCTAGCTTTAGGGATGGCCGTGGCAATTGTGACAACACAAGGAACATGATCTGATGTCGATCGCGCAAGAGGCAAAACTAAGGTGTTTGGGTGGTCGGTGGTCCAAGCAACTGAAGTGAAGAACCAGTCAAGTTGCTCAAGAAGGGGCTGAGACTGCATATTGGACCAAGTGAATTGCCTACCCTTAATTGGCAGCTCAATAAGCCCCAAATGACCTATGATTTCATTAAACAAAACAATGTCATTGACGTCGCCACCAGGCAAGTTGCGGTTTTGAAGTGACCTCATAAAGTTGAAATCTCCCAGAAGAAGCCATTTGTCATCACAATTAATGTCCAGATTATATAACCACTGCACAAACTCATCACGTGCAGGACTTTGACAAGGGCCATAAACAGTCACTAGTTTCCAAACTTCAGATGTATGTTTGGAAAGGAACTCCACAATAATTCCAAAAGGTTTGGCCACAATTAATTTGCCTTCGAAAAAAGAAGAATTCCAAATAACCACCATACCAGCCGAAGCACCAGCCGAAGGTACATAAGCAAAATTGTCAAAGCGCCGAGGACAGAACTTTGTAATGAATCTATGATCAATGTGCATGCACTTAGTTTCCTGAAGACAACCCACTGAACAACTGCTTTCATCAATTTTCTGTTTTACAGCAAGCTGTCGCGTTTCTGAATTAAGGCCCCACACATTCCAGCATAGAACCTTCCAATCCTTAAACCCGGTCTGATTCATTACAAACCATAGGATGTTTCAGCAAAAGTAGACCACACAATGATCCACGTAGACCGGCTAAACAAAGCAAACAGACACAGTTCATAACATAAAGACAGAAATAAAGATAGATGGCGTTTAATGTGGCACGCCATAGGCCAAAAAGCAGGCATATGAACTCAATCATCAGAACTGTTGGTGCTTGCAGACTGAGTCGGATTAGCAACAAGCTTATCCGCAGTAATCTTCTCTGGAGCAATGCGCAGGCGAGCCCCAATGCGCTGAAGGTCAGCAATTGCAGTTGGTGGAGGCACAGAGGAATCTTCTTCAGCCCTAGCTGACTTTGTCTTGCGTTTCTTCAGAGTGTGCGGAGACCTGTTCAGACCAGGGGATTTAGTGCCACGGAATCCATCCCGTAAAGCACTGAGACGCGCACTACGACGGACCTCCGTTTCCACCAAGCCTACAGATTTCTTCTTGCGCTCACGTTTCAGGGTGGCCCTTGGTGCAGCAGTCGTGAACTCAAAGGTCTCATTTATAGGTTCAGAAATATCATCGAAACATAGGGCCCTCGCAACTGGCCTCTTTGCTGGAGTGAGCAGGCAAGAACTGAAATGCGAAGAGGCAGGCACCGGCGGCAGGCCATAACTAAGATCGTATCCATTAAAGGATACCTCCCAAAACTTGCTAGAGAGCAAAAGAGAGCCAAATCCAGACATGAAACTGAACTTTGGGATTGCAGAAAAACAGAGCGAGGGCATCATCTTCTGGAAAGAGCGCTGATACAACATATCTGGTGGCAAGACGGGCCCAAACACTGTGAGCACCTGTCCAATGTGTAGGGGAGGCTACAAGGGAGCCCCAGGTTGCTGGACAATGACAAAATCATCCACATGCATGTTGACTGATTCATTTGAAACCTGCAGGACCATGGATTCTTGCGACTGTTCCACAACTTGATTTTCCTGCACCATCTCCTGCTGAACATTGTGCGGCACGTCATGAGGATCATCTTGATGATGTGGCTGCTGGCCATGTTCTTGCGGAGGTAATTCATCCCAGCAGATTTCCGGAAACTCTGGCATAACCCAATTGTGATTGTGAAACTGAAGATGTCCAGGGAGCGGATGCGGGTTGCCATCAAAGGGCATGGGGTCCTCATCCGGTGGCAGAATATCAGCAAAATCTGCAGAGAAGATGTAGATCGGAGTAGACCAAGAGATGCGGGTTCCACCAAAGTCAGCAAACTCCCGATACACAACATCTCGAGGCACCCGTGTAGTTGCAGGAAAAGATACATAAGCCAGAGTGCGTACAAGCAGAGGATCATCCTAGTGCCAATGATGGAAACGGCCAAAAGTACTGATAGCATCTGAAATAAACTGCGTGCGCCTATAATCCAGAGGAATTCCAACAATCATGACCCAGCCTCTTCTAAAACCTTGGATAGCTCTATAGTTGATACCCTCATCATGTGGCACAAATCGAAAAAATCTGTCGTTGCCGAGATCAAAAGGTGGGTGATCGACAAGTGCTTGCCTAGCAAAAGGACTATTGAAGCGAAAGAGCCCTACTCCTTGAATCCATGGCTGAGCATCCAGTACAGCGCGCCCAAGATTGTGAACAACGAAATTACTGACCATGTTTCTGAAGAAAAGGGTTTCCTCGGGCAGAGGAGCTGGCTCTACAATGGCGATGGCGTAATCTTCGTGCTGGCGATCTGGAGCCACAGCCGAGGAATAGAAGGTGCGCGGGAGACGCCGCGGGCCGCCGTCGATGATCTCGAACCCATGCGGAACGAACGGTGTCGGGTCGAGCGCGAAGTTGGCCATTGCTGAATCCTGAGCAAGCTCTGATGGCCCAGAGATGGCCTGGGAAGACGGTGGCAATCCAGGCGGAGACAGTGGTGGGGATGGCAGTACGATGGGCGGCGGCGTAGAGGTAGGTGGCGGAGGCGTGGTGGGCGGTGGCTCTGCGGGCAATGGTGGGAGCGTTGGGGTGGCAGGCGAGATGGGACTGGGCATAGACCCCAGGGTGGAAACCGAGGCGGCGGGCGAGTATATCTCTGCTGACCGTTCCGGAGAAACCGAATTGGCTCTAGGGACCCACCTATAAGCTGGGGAAGGTGCAGAGCCGGTGCAACCTTTGGCCCTGTGTCCGGATCGAAAGCACTGACGACATCTAACCCGGTTGGTGCATGAAGTGTTGTGGTGTAACATAGATAAACAGTTCTGGCACTTCCAAACATTAAACACCATATCATCGATAAGATTATTAACCCTAGCAGAATCTCCAGCCGGGTCCATAGTCAATTGCGAATAATTTCCAGGCGAAGAAATTTCCTTATCTGAAAGCGGCTCTGATGATTGGGTCACCACTTGGGACCTAGAAGGCGTGCAGGGAGGTAGATCCTCCTGCTGGGCCAGAGATCCATGATGGGCTTGAGATTCCGGTGCAACGCAAACAGCTGCCGTAGCATCCTGCATGCATGGAGCTTGAACGATATGCGTTTCATGCTACAGATTGCCGGTGCCAATTGGAACTGTTCCGGTAATGACGGCAGTAGTCTTGGCAGGGACGTTGATCGTTCCGAAAGAGATGGGTGGCGTCGCCACCGTCCACTGAAGATTGCTCGCCGGCGGAGACGGCAAGATCACTTTCTTGGAAGGGTTGACTTCATAGCCAGCCTCAACCATTGTGTCAACCAAGATCTGATCAGCTGGGTATCTATAGCCCTTACAAACAGGGTACTGATGAAACATAGCAAAGGAAAGTTTCTTCCTTGCCGAAGAACCCGATTGGAAAGAAGACTTTGATGGGGTTTTATGCATAGCAATTAATCCCAAAGTTGCACGCTTTTTATTTGGACTAACCAGAATCCACTCCGTGTCACATTCCTTTCTCCAGAGGGTTAATTCACGCCTCCAATTTGGACCACCATTTCCCCAGAGATGAAAATAACATTTGAAATGCGAGCATGCATACGATCTCAACTTGAGGATACAAAGGCCAACCTGCTTGCAGGAGACATTAAATGAAAATACCTTGCCCTTGATGAGTTGGACCGACAAATCAATGGCCGATCCACCAATTGAAGATTCCAGTGCAGCCGCCACAGAATCCTCATTAAGACGGAAACCATGTCGGCTAAAGGACACTACCATAATGAAATGGCTCGTGTCGTCCGAAGGATGAACAGATCGCCCACAAGAAATGAAGACCTTATCCGCAAAGATGGAGCCCGGCGAGAAATCCAAACCCAAGGTTGATCCACCAGAGGAACCCATCGGAGATGGGTACAGCCATGTAGATCCAAGCCCGCCGGAGAAGATGAGCGGAGAGGATCCACAATTCACAGGCTAGAGGTGGAGATCGCCGGAAAACCTAGGTCGTGGGTGGGAGGGGTGGGTGGGAGCGAGCCATTCCAAGTCGTGTGTAGCATCCCAAGACCCATCCGTTAGTGGGTGGGAGGGGTGGGTGGGAGCGAGCCATTCCAAGTCGTGTGTAGAATTGAGCATAGTTATGAGAATATCTAGGTATGATCATGTATATAGGCATCATGTCCAAGACAAGTAGACCGACTCCTGCCTACATCTATTACTATTACTCCACACATCGACCGCTATCCAGCATGCATCTAGAGTATTAAGTTCAAGAGAACAGAGTAACGCTTTAAGGAAGATGACATGATGTAGAGGGATAAACTCATGCAATATGATGAAAACCCCATCTTGTTATCCTCGATGGCAACAATACAATACGTGCCTTGCTGCCCATACTGTCACTGGGAAAGGACACCGCAAGATTGAACCCAAAGCTAAGCACTTCTCCCATTGCAAGAAAGATCAATCTAGTAGGCCAAACCAAACTGATAATTCGAAGAGACTTGCAAATATAACCAATCATACATAAAAGAATTCAGAGAAGATACAAATATTGTTCATAGATAAACTTGATCATAAACCCACAAGTCATCGGTCTCAACAAACACACCGCAAAAAGAAGATTACATCGAATAGATCTCCACAAGAGAGGGGGAGAACTTTGTATTGAGATCCAAAAAGAGAGAAGAAGCCATCGAGCTAATAACTTTGGATCCAAAGGTCTGAGGTAAACTACTCACACTTCATCGGAGAGGCTATGGTGTTGATGTAGAAGCCCTCCGTGATCGATGCCCCTCCAGCGGAGCTCTGGAACAGGCCCTAAGATGGGATTTCGTGGATACAGAAAGTTACGGCGGTGGAATTAGGGTTTTGGCTCCATATCTGATCGTTTGGGGGTACGTAGGTATATATAGGAGGAAGAAGTACGTCGGTGGAGTAACAGGGGGCCCACGAGGGTGGAGGGCGCGCCTGGGGGGGGGGTACGCGCGCCCCCCTACCTCGTGGCCTCCCTGTTGGTTTCTTGACGTAGGGTCCAAGTCTCCTAGATCATGTTCGTTGAGAAAATCACATTCCCAAAGGTTTCATTCCGTTTGGACTCCGTTTGATATTCCTTTTCTTCGAAAGCCTAAAATAGGCAAAAAAACAGCAATTCTGGGCTGGGCCTCCGGTTAATAGGTTAGGCCCAAAAATAATATAAAGTGGATAATAAAGCCCAATAATGTCCAAAACAGTAGATAATATAGCATGGAGCAATCAAAAATTATAGATACGTTGGAGACGTATCAAGCTATAAGTGTATGAAAGCTCAAACTGAAAACTAAGTGGGTGTGCATCCAACTTGCTTGCTCATGAAGACCTCGGGCATTTGAGGAAGCCCATCATTGGAATATACAAGCCAAGTTCTATAATGAAAATTCCCACTAGTATATAGAAGTGATAACTCGACAGACTCTCTACATGAAAAACATGGTGCTACTCTGAAGCTCAAGTGTGGTAAAAAAAATATAGTAACATTGCCCCTTGTCTCTTTTTCTCTTATTCTTTTAGTTTATTATTTTATTTTGGGCTCTTTGGCCTCTTTTTATTTTTGTAAGGCCGAAGTCTCATCCTGGTGTGAGGGAATCATAGCCTCCATCATCCTTACCTCACTGGGGCAATGCTCTAATAATGATGATCATCACACTTTTATTTACTTACAACTCAATATTACAACTCGATATCTAGAACAAAGTATGACTCTATATGAATGCCTCTGGCAGTGTACCAGGATGTGCAATGATCTAGCATAGCAAAGATATCAAAAAATGGACAAGCCACGAAAATATCATGCTAGCTATCTTATGATCATGCAAAGCAATATGACAATGAATGCTCAAGTCATGTATATGATGATGATGATGGAAGTTGCATGACAATATATCTTGGACTGGCTATGGAAATGCCATGATAGGTAGGTATGGTGGCTGTTTTGAGAAAGATATAAGGAGGCTTATGTGTGATTGATACGTCTCCAATGTATCTATAATTTTTTATTGTTCCATGCTATTATATTATCTGTTTTTGGATGTTTTATATGCATTAATATGCTATTTTATTTGATTTTTGGGACTAACCTATTAACCTAGAGCCCAGTGCCACTTTCTGTTTTTTTCCTTGTTTTTGAGTTCCGCAGAAAAGGAATACCAAACGTAGTCCAAATGGAATAAAACTTTTGCGATGATTTTTCTTGGACCAGAAGACACCTAGGAGACTTGGAGTGCAAGTCAGAAGAGCCACGAGGCAGCCACAAGGGTGGAGGGCGCGCCCAAGGGGGTGGCCCCCCCAACCTTATGGGCCCCTCGGTAACCTCCTGACCTAGATCTTCCTCCTATATATACTCTTAGACCCCAAAAACATCCAGGGGAGCCACAAACCACTTTTCCACCACCGCAACCTTCTGTACACGTGAGATCCCATCTTGGGGCCTTTTCCGGCATCCTGCCGGAGGGGGATTCGATCACGGAGGGCTTCTACATCAACACCATTGCCTGTCCGATGAAGCGTGAGTAGTTTACTTCAAACCTACGGGTCCATAGATAGTAGCTAGATGGCTTCTTCTCTCTCTTTGATTCTTAATACAAAGTTCTCCTCGATGTTCTTAGAGATCTATTTGATGTAATACTCTTTTGTGTTGTGTTTGCCGAGATCTGATGAATTGTGGATTTATGATCAGCTTATCTATGATTATTATTTGAATCTCCCCTGAATTCCTTTATTCATGATTTGATATCTTTGCAAGTCTCTTCGAACTATCGATTTGGTTTGGCCAATTAGATTGGTTTTTCTTGCAATGGGAGAAGTGCTTAGCTTTGGGTTCAATCTTGCGGTGCTCGATCCTAGTGACAGAATGGGAACCAACATGTATTGTATTGTTGCCATCGAGGATAAAAATATGGTGTTTTCATCATATTGCTTGAGTTAATCCCGCTACATCATGTCATCTTACTTAATGCGTTACTCTGTTCTTATGAACTTAATACTCTAGATGTAGGCAGGAGTCGGTCGATGTGTGGAGTAATAGTAGTAGATGCAGAATCGTTTCGGTCAACTTGACACAGACGTGATGCCTATATTCATGATCATTGCCTTAGATAGCGTCATAACTTTGCGCTTTTCTATCAATTGCTCGGCAATAATTTGTTCACCCACCATAATAAATTCTTTCTTGAGAGAAGCCTCTAGTGAAACCTATGGCTCCTGGGTCTATTTTATAACATATTAGTTTCCCGTCAACTTGCCAATTTCTATCCTCGTTCCCTTACTTTGCAATCTTTTACTTTCCGTTCCATAAACCAAAAATACCAAAAATATTACTTTACCGTTTATCCATCTCTGTCAGATCTCACTTTGCGAATAACTGTGAAGGGATTGACAACCCCCTTTGTCGCGTTGGTTGCAAGTTGGTGTTTGTTTGTGCAGGTATTCGGTGGCTTGTTGCATTGTCTCCTACTGGCTTGATACCCTGGTTATCAAAACTATGGGAAATGCTTACGCTACTTTGCTGCATCACCCTTTTCTCTTCAAGGGAAAAACCAACGCAAGCTCAAGAGGTAGCAAGAAGGATTTCTGGCGCCGTTGCCGGGGAGATCTACGCCAAGCCAAGACATACCAAGTACCCATCATAAACTCTCATCCGTCGCATTACATTATTCGCCATCCACCTCTCGTTTTCCTCTCCCCCACTTCTAAAATGATTTTCGAAAAGATTTGCCTTTTCCTTGCCCTTTTTCTGTTCGTCTTTTCGTTTGCCTTGATGTCATATTTGGCTCATTTGCTTGTTTGGTTGGAATAATTGTGTATTTATTACAAATCAGAGAACCTCAGATCTATGGATCCTCATCCGCTTGCCAATATTTTTAAGAGATCCAATTATGATGAACCAATTATTAGTGATTTTTCTGCACTATATTATATTTACGAAGTTTTGCTTGAAATTCATGAATCTGAAAATTGCGATGACGTACTTTATGAAGTGATTCACGATAAACCTTTGTATAAAAAGCATGATTGCAATGATGTTATTATAAATTCTATTAATGTCAACTGTGCTAATAATATGCAAAACCCTAAGCTTGGGGATGCTAGTTTTGCTATGTCTACTACTTGTTGCAATGATCATGATTGGGGTGATTCTTCTTATGATCTTGAAAATTTATTTAAGCCCCATGATGAATATGAGATTGATAATAATGTTTGCAATAATATTGAAAGTTAGTTTGGAATAGTGTCAACTTTAGATCCCACACATTTGGAGAATGTTCAATCTTATGAATTTTTTGATAAAGTGGGTTTGGAGAGGTCATGACTTTAGTTAATGTTAATCCCACTATTTTGGAAGAGTGTCAACTTCGCATGCATGTGGATCGTGTTGAAGATATGTTATGTGATAGCTATTTTGTTGAATTTTCTTATGATCCTACATGTAATTATTATGAGAGAGGAGAATATGGTTGGTGAAATTTTCATGTTACTAAATTACCTCTCTTTATGTTGAGATTGCTATCGTCTCTTTCTTCTTCCTTGCATATGCTAGTTTTTGCTTACCTTGATAATTTGTTTGCTTATAAAATGCCTATGGATAGGAAGTATGTTAGACTTAAGTGTGTTTTCACATGTTTTATGATGATCTCTTTGTGCTTCAATGCTTGTCTTTCATGTGAGCATCATTGAAATCTCAATGCCTAGCTAAATAGGCTTTAAAGAAAACCGCTTGTCAGGAGACAACCCAATATTTTTCCTTGTTGTTTATTCAATAAATATTTCATCTAGCCTATGGTTAGATTTGGTTTTTTGTTTTAATTAGTGTTTGTGCCAAGTAGGACCTTTGGGATAGCCTACGGTGATAGTTAATTCGATCCTGCTGAAAAACAGAAACTTTTGCACCGAGGAGATTAGTTTTAATTTTTAACAGAAGCGCGATAAAATGTTTTTTCTTTATGCATAGAATTAATAAAAAAAATTTCTAGGACTTCCTAATTTATCAAGATTTTTGGAGTTACAGAAGTATTCGAAATCTCCAGATTGCTACAGACTGTTCTGTTTTTAACAGATTCTATTTTTCGCGTGTTGTTTGATTATTTTAATGCATCTATGGCTAGTATCGGGGGGGTATGAACCATGGAAAAGTTGGAATACAGTAGATATTACACCAATATGAATAAATAATTAGTTCACAACAGTACCAAAAGTGGTGATTTATTTTATTATACTAACGGAGCTTATGAGATTTTCTGTTGGAGTTTTGTGTTGTGAAGTTTTTCAAGTTTTGGGTAAGAATTTGATGGACTATGAGCCTAAGCTTGGGGATTCCCAAGGCACCCCAAGGTAATATTCAAGGATGTCAAAAAGCCTAAGCTTGGGGATGCCCCTGGAAGGCATCCCCTCTTTCGTCTTCGTCTATCGGTAATTTTACTTGTGGCTATATTGTTATTCACCACATCATATGTGTTTTGCTTGGAGCGTCTTGTGTGATTTGAGTCTTTGCTTTTTAGTTTGCCACAATCATCCTTGTTGTACACACCGATAGTAAAGATCATGAGCATAACAAATTTTCTTTCTCTCAAAACAATTTAAGTGAAGCAAGAGAGAATTTCTTCAAAATTTTACTAACTCTCAAATAAATCTAAGTGAAGCAAGAGAGCATTTCTTCAAAAATAACAAAGCACACCGTGCTCAAAAAGATATAAGTGAGGCACTAGAGCAAGTCCTAGCTCATAAAAGATTTAAGTGAAGCATAGAGAGCAATTCTAACAAGTCATGACATAATTTTGGCTCTCCCAAATAGGTGTGTCCAGCAAGGATTGATGACTTAAAACACAAAATAAAACAAGCAATGACACATATCATACAAGATGCTCCAAGCAAAACACATATCATGTGACAAATAAAAATATAGTCTCGAGTAAAATACTGATAGTTGTTGGAAGAAAGTGGGGATGCCACTCAGGGGCATCCCCAAGCTTAGTTGGTTGCTCCTTCTTGGATAATAGCTTGGGATTTTGGGGCATCCCCAAGCTTAGGCTCTTACATCCTTCCTTCATCCATCGTAAGATAACCCAAAACTTGAAAACTTCAATCACACAAAACTCAACAAAGCCTTCGTGAGATCCATTAGTATAAGAATAATAAAATACTACTATAAGTGTTGTATCAAACCAATTCATATTTTGTTTTTGTCTTATATATAATGTATTCCAACTTTTCTATGGCAAATAATCATCAAATAAAACCATAGAGCCATCAAAATAAGCACACAACACAAAGAAAACAGAATTTGTCAAAACAGAATAGTCTGTAGCAATCTGACTATTTCGAATACTTCTGTAACTCAAAAAACTCTGAAAAAATAGGACGACCTGAGAAATTTGTATATTGATCTATTGCAATTGGAATGTGTATTTGATCGCCCTCTGGTAAAAAAGGAAAATTAATTTTGTGAGCGTAAAAGTTTATGTATTTCAGTAAGATCAAACAACTATCACCCAAGAAGACCCTAAAGGCTTTACTTGGCACAAACACTAACTAAAACATAAAAACACAATCATAACATTAGCATAATTGTACTAACACTCAAAAACAGGAAACAAAAAGCAAAAATAAATTTTATTCATTGGCTTGCTCCCCAACAAGCGCTATAGTTTTACGCCCTTAGCTAGGCATAAAGCAAGGATCTAAGTTTTGTCATCTTTGGTTCGAGATCCATAAGATGCCATCATGATTGATTAATAAGGTGGCTTAATTCTAGTTCTAGGAAAGTGTCCCATACCCTTCCTCAAAGGAAATTGGAACTTAATATTCCCTTATTTCATATCAATCATGGCACCCATAGTGCGTAAAAACGATCTACCAAGAATAATTGGAAAAGACGGACTGCAATCAATGTCAAGAACAATAAAATCTATGGGCACATAATTTCTATTTTCAAGAATAAGAACATCATTAATTCTTCCCATAGGCTTTTTAATACTAGAATCCGCCAAGTGCAAATTCAAAGAACATGATTCAATATCGGTAAGACCAAGCACATCATATAAAGATTTCAGAATTTTAGAAACACTAGCACCCAAGTCACACAAAGAAAAACACTCATAATTTTTAATCTTGATTTTGATAGTAGGTTCCCATTCATCATGCAATTTTCTAGGAATTGATACTTCCAATTCCAATTTTTCTTCAAGAGCTTTCATCATAGCATCAACAATATGTTTAGTAAAAGCTTTGTTTTGTTCATAAGCATGGGCTGAATTTATCATGGATTTCAACAAAGAAATACAATCAATCAAAGAGAAATTATCATAATTAAAGTCTTTGTAATCCAAAAGAGTGGGTACATCACTAGCTAAAGTTTTAACCTCTTCAAACCCAGTTTTATCATTTTTCTCAACAAGATTTTCAACCTCCGAAATATTGGGAAGCCTTCTACCTAAAGTTGAATCTTCTCCAATCCCTTTTTCATCAATATTAACTTTACTAAACAAGGAAACAATAGAAGAAACACCAATCATTTTCAGATCTTCATCATCTTTGCAAGAATAATCACTAGGAAAAGCTTTTTCCTAAAAATTCCCTTTTAGCTCTAAGCATAGCAGTTCTTTTCTTACTTTCATCCATAGAAGCATAAAGAGATTTATTTGATTCATCTAATTTAGGCACAACAATTTTCATCTTGAGATTTTTCCACATCATGAGCAATTCTATCGACACTTCTAGACAAATCATCAATCTTACTCAACTTTTCTTCTATCAAAGTGTTGAAAACCTTTTGCTTATTGATAAATTCTTTAATATTATTCTCAAAATAAGAGGTATTCCTATTATTATTATAAGATTGATTTCCATAGGAATTACCATAATTATTAGAGGAATTACTAGGAAAAGGCCTAGGATTAAAATTACCTCTATAAGCATTGTTGTTGAAATTATTGCGAGAAATAAAATTCACATCAATGGCATCACTATTTTTCTCAGTCAAAGTAGACAAAGGCATATCATTAAGATCAATAGGAGCACTTCTACTAGCAACCAATTTCACAAGAGCATCAACTTTTTCACTCAAAGAAGAAATTTCTTCAACCGAATTAACTTTGTTACTAGTAGGAGCTCTTTTGGTATGCCATTGCGAATAGTTTGCCATAATATTCTCAAGCAATTTGGTGGCTTCACCCAAAGTAATTTCCATAAAAGTACCACCCATAGTGGAATCTAAAAGATTACGAGAAACAAAATTCAACCCCACATAAAAATTTTGTATGATCATCCAAAGATTTAACCCATGAGTTGGGAAATTCCTTAGCATCATTTTCATTATTTCCCAAGATTGTGCAACATGCACATGTTCAAGTTGCTTGAAATTCATGATCTGGGTTCTAAGGGAAATAATTTTTGCGGGAGGAAAATACTTAGTGATAAAAGCATCTTTGCACTTATTCCAAGAATCGATACTATTGCGAGGCAAAGAAGAGAACCAATTTTTTGCAGAATCACACAAAGAAAACGGAAATAATTTCATCTTGACCACATCTTTTTTCTTTTGCATATCGCATAATTCCACGAAGGTATTAAGATGGGACGCGTCATCCTCATTAGGAGTGCCGGAAAATTGGTCTTTCATAACAAGATTCAACAAAGCAGTATTAATATCACAAGTCTTCGCACCAGTGGCGGGAGGAGCAAGCGGAGTGCCAATAAAATCATTGTTGTTGGTATTTGAAGAATCACATAACTTGGTGTTCTCTTGAGTCATGATGACTACACAACAAGATTGCACTCAAAAACAGATCCGGCAAGAAAACGACGAACGAAAAAAGAGAGGCGAATAAAAACGGTAATTTTTTGTGAAGTGGGGGAGAGGAAAATGAGAGGAAAATGGAAAATAATGTAAATTGCAAGGACATGAGATTTGTGATTAGGAACCTAGTTATGATGAAGATCCTCCCTGACAACGGTGCCAGAAATTCCTTTTGATGTTGCTTGAAGCTACGTCGGTTTTTCCCTCAAAGAGGAAGGGATGATGCAGCACAGCGGCGGTATGTATTTCCCTCGGATATGAAGCCAAGGATATCGGACCAGTAGGATACCAAGCAACACAATGTAAACAGACCCTGCACACAAATAACAACCACTCGCAACCCGACGTGTTAAAGGGGTTGTCAATCCCTTCCTGGTAACTGCGCCAGAGATGGCACGTGGACAAGAGAAAGTTGTAAATGTTGATAGATCGAATGCCAAATAAAATAAATTGCAGCAAGGTATTTGTTGGGGAACGTAGTAATTTCAAAAAATTTCCTACGCACACGCAAGATCATGGTGATGCATAGCAACGAGGGGGAGAGTCTGATCTACATACCCTTGTAGATCGCAACAGAAGCGTTGTCACAACGTAGAGGAAGTAGTCATACGTCTTCTTCCCGATCCGACCGATCCAAGCACCATTACTCCGGCACCTCCGAGTTCTTAGCACACGTTCAGCTCGGTGACGTTCCTCGGGCTCCGATCCAGCAAAGCGTCGAGGAAGAGTTCCGTCAGCACGACGGCGTGGTGACGATCTTGATGTTTCACCGACGCAGGGCTTCGCCTAAGCTCTACAACGATATGACCGAGGTGGAATTTAGTGGCAGGGGGCACCGCACACGGCTAAGGGACGATCAACAATGATCAATTGTGTGTCAAGAGGTGCCCCCTGCCCCCGTATATAAAGGAGCAAGGGGGAGGGGTTCGGCCGGCCAAGGGAGAGGGGCGCAGGAGGAGTCCTACTCCCATCGGGAGTAGGACTCCCCCCCCCCCCCATTCCTATTCCTAATAGGAATCCTCAAGGGGGAAAGAGAGAAGGGGTGGCCGGCCACCTTCCCTAGTCCTAATAGAACTAGGGAAAGGGGGGAGGTGCGCAGCCCTCTATGGCAGCCCCTTTCACTTTTCTACTAAGGCCCAATAGGCCCATTTGCCTCCCGGGGGGTTCCGGTAACCCTCCCGGTGGTATTCCGGTAAAATCCCGATTTCACCCGGAACACTTCCGATGTCCAAACATAGGCTTCCAATATATCAATCTTTACGTCTCGACCATTTCGAGACTCCTCGTCATGTCCGTGATCACATCCGGGACTCCGAACAACCTTCGGTACATCAAAATGCATAAACTCATAATAACGTTAAGCGTGCGGACCCTACGGTTCGAGAACAATGTAGACATGACCGAGACACATCTCCGGTCAATAACCAATAGCGGGACCTAGATGCCAATATTGGCTCCTACATATTCTACGAAGATCTTTATCGGTCAGACCGCATAACAACATACGTTGTTCCCTTTGTCATCGGTATGTTACTTGCCCGAGACTCGATCGTCGGTATCCAATACCTAGTTCAATCTCGTTACCGGCAAGTCTCTTTACTCGTTCCGTAATACATCATTCCGCAACTAACTCATTAGTTGCAATGCTTGCAAGGCTTAAGTGATGTGCATTACCGAGAGGGCCCAGAGATACCTCTCCGACAATCGGAGTGACAAATCCTAATCTCGAAATATGCCAACCCAACATCTACCTTTGGAGCCACCTGTAGTACTCCTTTATAATCACCCAGTTACGTTGTGACGTTTGGTAGTACCCAAAGTGTTCCTCCGGCAAACGGGAATTCCATAATCTCATAGTCATAGGAACATGTATAAGTCATGAAGAAAAGCAATAGCAACATACTAAATGATCGGGTGCTAAGCTAATGGAATGGGTCATGTAAATCAGATCATTCAACTAATGATGTGACCTCGTTAATCAAATAACAACTCTTTGTTCATGGTTAGGAAACGTAACCATCTTTGATTAACGAGCTAGTCAAGTAGAGGCATACTAGTGACACTGTGTTGGTCTATGTATTCACACATGTATTATGTTTCCGGTTAATACAATTCTAGCATGAATAATAAACATTTATCATGATATAAGGAAATAAATAATAACTTTATTATTGCCTCTAGGGCATATTTCCTTCAGTCTCCCACTTGCACTAGAGTCAATAATCTAGATTATACAGTAATGATTCTAACACCCATGGAGCCTTGGTGTTGATCATGTTTTGCTCGTGGAAGAGGCTTAGTCAACGGGTCTGCAACATTCAGATCCGTATGTATCTTGCAAATCTCTATGTCTCCCACCTGGACTAAATCCCGGATGGAATTGAAGCGTCTCTTGATGTGTTTGGTCCTTTTGTGAAATCTGGATTCCTTTGCCAAAGCAATTGCACCAGTATTGTCACAAAAGATTTTCATTGGACCCGATGCACTAGGTATGACACCTAGATCGGATATGAACTCCTTCATCCAGACTCCTTCGTTCGCTGCTTCCGAAGCAGCTATGTACTCCGCTTCACATGTAGATCCCGCTACGACGCTTTGTTTAGAACTGCACCAGCTGACAGCTCCACCATTTAAAGTAAACACGTATCCGGTTTGCGATTTAGAATCGTCTGGATCAGTGTCAAAGCTTGCATCAACGTAACCTCTTATGGTGAGTTCTTTGTCACCTCCATATACGAGAAACATATCCTTAGTCCTTTTCAGGTATTTCAGGATGTTCTTGACCGCTGTCCAGTGATCCACTCCTGGATTACTTTGGTACCTCCCTGCTATACTTATAGCAAGGCACACATCAGGTCTGGTACACAGCATTGCATACATGATAGAGCCTATGGCTGAAGCATAGGGAACATCTTTCATTTTCTCTCTATCTTCTGCAGTGGTCGGGCATTGAGTCTGACTCAACTTTACACCTTGTAACACAGGCAAGAACCCTTTCTTTGCTTGATCCATTTTGAACTTCTTCAAAATCTTGTCAAGGTATGTGCTTTGTGAAAGTCCAATTAAGCGTCTTGATCTATCTCTATAGATCTTTATGCCTAATATGTAAGCAGCTTCACCGAGGTCTTTCATTGAAAAACTTTTATTCAAGTATCCCTTTATACTATCCAGAAATTCTATATCATTTCCATCAGCAATATGTCATCCACATATAATATCAGAAATGCTACAGAGCTCCCACTCACTTTCTTGTAAATACAGGCTTCTCCAAAAGTCTGTATAAAACCAAATGCTTTGATCACACTATCAAAGCGTTTATTCCAACTCCGAGATGCTTGCACCAGTCCATAAATGGATCGCTGGAGTTTGCACACTTTGTTAGCTCCCTTTGGATCGATAAAACCTTCCGGTTGCATCATATACAACTCTTCTTCCAGAAATCCATTCAGGAATGCAGTTTTGACATCCATTTGCCAAATTTCATAATCATAAAATGCGGCAATTGCTAACATGATTCTGACACACTTAAGCATCGCTACGGGTGAGAAAGTCTCATCGTAGTCAACTCCTTGAACTTGTCGAAAACCTTTTGCGACAAGTCGAGCTTTGTAGACAGTAACATTACCATCAGCGTCAGTCTTCTTCTTAAAGATCCATTTATTCTCAATTGCTTGCCGATCATCGGGCAAGTCAACCAAAGTCCATACTTTGTTCTCATACATGGATCCCATCTCAGATTTTATGGCTTCAAGCCACTTTGCGGAATCTGGGCTCACCATCGCTTCTTCATAGTTCATAGGTTCATCATGATCTAGTAGCATGACCTCCAGAACAGGATTACCGTACCACTCTGGTGTGGATCTTACTCTGGTTGATCTACGAGGTTCAGTAGTATCTTGATCTAAAGTTTCATGATCATCATCATTAGCTTCCTCTCTTATTGGTGTAGGTCTCGCAGAAACAGTTTGCTGTGATGTACTATTTCCCAATAAAGGAGTAGGTACAGTTACCTCGTCAAGTTCTACCTTCCTCCCACTCACTTCTTTCGAGAGAAACTCTTTCTCAAGAAAGTTTCCGAATTTAGCAACAAAATTCTTGCCTTCGGATCTGTGATAGAAGGTGTATCCAATAGTTTCCTTTGGATATCCTATGAAGACACATTTCTCTGATTTGGGTTCGAGCTTATCAGGTTGAAGCTTTTTCACATCAGCATCGCAGCCCCAAACTTTAAGAAACGACAACTTTGGTTTCTTGCCAAACCACAGTTCATAAGGCGTCGTCTCAACGGATTTTGATGGTGCCCTATTTAACGTGAATGCGACCGTCTCTAAAGCATAACCCCAAAACGATAGCGGTAAATCAGTAAGAGACATCATAGATCGCACCATATCTAGTAAAGTACGATTACGACGTTTGGACACACCATTACGCTGTGGTGTTCCGGGTGGCGTGAGTTGCGAAACTATTCCACAATTTTTCAAATGTACACCAAACTCGTAACTCAAATATTCTCCTCCACGATCAGATCGTAGAAACCTTATTTTCTTGTTACGATGATTTCCAACTTCACTCTAAAATTCTTTGAACTTTTCAAACGTTTCAGATTTGTGTTTCATTAAGTAGATATACCCATATCTACTTAAATCATCTGTGAAAGTGAGAAAATAACGATATCCGCCACGAGCTTCAATATTCATCGGACCACATACATCGGTATGTATGATTTCCAACAAATCTGTTGCTCTCTCCATAGTACCGGAGAATGGTGTTTTAGTCATCTTGCCCATGAGGCACGGTTCGCAAGTACCAAGTGATTCATAATCAAGTGGTTCCAAAAGCCCATCAGTATGGAGTTTCTTCATGCTTTTTACACCGATATGACCTAAACGGCAGTGCCACAAATAAGTTGCACTATCATTATCAACTCTGCATCTTTTGGCTTCAACATTATGAATATGTGTATCACTACTATCGAGATTCATCAAAAATAGACCACTTTTCAAAGGTGCATGGCCATAAAAGATATTACTCATATAAATAGAACAACCATTATTCTCTGATTTAAATGAATAACCGTCTCGCATCAAACAAGATCCAGATATAATGTTCATGCTCAACGCTGGCACCAAATAACAATTATTTAGGTCTAATATTAATCCCGAAGGTAGATGTAGAGGTAGCGTGCCGACCGCGATCACATCGACTTTGGAACCGTTTCCCACGCGCATCGTCACCTCGTCCTTTGCTAGTGTCCGCTTATTCTGTAGTCCCTGTTTCGAGTTGCAAATATTAGCAACAGAACCAGTATCAAATACCCAGGTGCTACTGTGAGCATTAGTAAGGTACACATCAATAACATGTATATCACATATACCTTTGTTCACCTTGCCATCCTTCTTATCCACCAAATACTTGGGGCAGTTCTGCTTCCAGTGACCAGTCTGCTTGCAGTAGAAGCACTCAGTTTCAGGCTTAGGTCCAGACTTGGGTTTCTTCTCTTGAGCAGCAACTTGCTTGCCGTTCTTCTTGAAGTTTCCCTTCTTCTTCCCTTTGCCCTTTTTCTTGAAACTAGTGGTTTTTTTAACCATCAACACTTGATGCTCCTTCTTGATTTCTACCTCCGCAGCTTTCAGCATTGCGAAGAGCTCGGGAATAGTCTTGTTCATCCCTTGCATATTATAGTTCATCACAAAGCTCTTGTAGCTTGGTGGCAGTGATTGGAGAATTCTGTCAATGATGCAATCATCCGGAAGTGTAACTCCCAATTGAATCAAGTGATTATTACACCCAGACATTTTGAGTATATGCTCACTGACAGAACTGTTCTCCTCCATCTTGCAGCTATAGAACTTATTGGAGACTTCATATCTCTCAATCCGGGCATTTGCTTGAAATATTAACTTCAACTCCTGGAACATCTCATATGCTCCATGACGTTCAAAACGTCGTTGAAGTCCCGGTTCTAAGCCGTAAAGCATGGCACACTGAACTATTGAGTAGTCATCAGCTTTGCTCTGCCAGACGTTCATAACTTCTGGTGTTGCTCTAGCAGCAGGCCTGGCACTCAGCGGTGCTTCCAGGATGTAATTCTTCTGTGCAGCAATGAGGATAATCCTCAAGTTACGGACCCAGTCCGTGTAATTGCTACCATCATCTTTCAACTTTGCTTTCTCAAGGAACGCATTAAAATTCAACGGAACAACAGCACGAGCCATCTATCTACAATCAACATAAACAAGCAAGATACTATCAGGTACTAAGTTCATGATAAGTTTAAGTTCAGTTAATCAAATTACTTAAGAACTCCCACTTAGATAGACATCCCTCTAATCTTCTAAGTGATCACGTGATCCAAATCAACTAAACCATAACCGATCATCACGTGAGATGGAGTAGTTTTCAATGGTGAACATCATTATGTTGATCATATCTACTATATGATTCACGCTCGACCTTTCGGTCTCCGTGTTCCGAGGCCATATCTGTATATGCTTGGCTCGTCAAGTATAACCTGAGTATTCCGCGTGTGCAACTGTTTTGCACCCGTTGTATTTGAACGTAGAGCCTATCACACCCGATCATCACGTGGTGTCTCAGCACGAAGAACTTTTGCAACGGTGCATACTCAGGGAGAACACTTCTTGATAATTTAGTGAGAGATCATCTTATAATGCTACTGTCAATCAAAGCAAGATAAGATGCATAAAAAGATAAACATCACATGCAATCAATATAAGTGATATGATATGGCCATCATCATCTTGTGCTTTGTGATCTCCATCTCCGAAGCACCGTCATGATCACCATCGTCACCGGCGCGACACCTTGATCTCCATCGTAGCATCGTTGTCGTCTCGCCAATCTTATGCTTCCACGACTATCACTACCGCTTAGTAATAAAGTAAAGCATTACATCGCGATAGCATTGCATACAATAAAGCGACAACCATATGGCTCCTGCCATTTGCCGATAACTCGGTTACAAAACATGATCATCTCATACAATAAAATCAGCATCATGCCTTGACCATATCACATCACAACATGCCCTGCAAAAACAAGTTAGACGTCCTCTACTTTGTTGTTGCAAGTTTTACGTGGCTGCTACGGGCTTAAGTAAGAACTTATCTCACCTACGCATCAAAACCACAACGATAGTTCGTCAAATAGACTCCGTTTTAACCTTCTCAAGGACCGGGCGTAGCCACACTTGGTTCAACTAAAGTTGGAGAGACAGTCTTCCGCAAGCCATCTATGTGCAAAGCACGTCGAGGGAACCAGTCTCACGTAAGAGTACGCGTAAGGTTGGTCCGGATCGTCTCGTCCAACAATACCGCCAAACCAAAGTATGACATGCTGGTAGGCAGTATGACTTGTATCGCCCACAACTCACTTGTGTTCTACTCGTGCAAATAACATCAAACCATAAAAACCTAGGCTCGGATGCCATTGTTGGGGAACGTAGTAATTTCAAAAAAATTCCTACGCACACGCAAGATCATGGTGATGCATAGCAACGAGGGGGAGAGTCTGATCTACATACCCTTGTAGATCGCAACGGAAGCGTTGACACAACGTAGAGGAAGTAGTCGTAAGTCTTCTTCCCGATCCGACCGATCCAAGCACCGTTACTCCGGCACCTCCGAGTTCTTAGAACACGTTCAGCTCGATGACGTTCCTCGGGCTCCGTTCCAGCAAAGCGTCGAGGAAGAGTTCCGTCAGCACGACGGCGTGGTGACGATCTTGATGTTTCACCGACGCAGGGCTTCGCCTAAGCTCTACAACGATATGACCGAGGTGGAATTTAGTGGCAGGGGGCACCGCATACGGCTAAGGGACGATCAACAATGATCAATTGTGTGTCAAGAGGTGCCCCCTGCCCCCGTATATAAAGGAGCAAGGGGGAGGGGTTCGGCCGGCCAAGGGAGAGGGGCGCAGGAGGAGTCCTACTCCCACCGGGAGTAGGACTCCCCCCCAATCCTATTCCTAATAGGAATCCTCAAGGGGGAAAGAGAGAAGGGGTGGCCGGCCACCTTCCCTAGTCCTAATAGGACTAGGGAAAGGGGGGAGGTGCGCAGCCCTCTATGGCAGCCCCTTTCACTTTTCTACTAAGGCCCAATAGGCCCATTTGCCTCCCGGGGGGTTCCGGTAACCCTCCCGGTATTCCGGTAAAATCCCGATTTCACCCGGAACACTTCCGATGTCCAAACATAGGCTTCCAATATATCAATCTTTACGTCTCGGCCATTTCGAGACTCCTCGTCATGTCCGTGATCACATCCGGGACTCCGAACAACCTTCGATACATCAAAATGCATAAACTCATAATAACTGTCATCGTAACGTTAAGCGTGCGGACCCTACGGTTCGAGAACAATGTAGACATGACCGAGACACATCTCCGGTCAATAACCAATAGCGGGACCTGGATGCCCATATTGGCTCCTACATATTCTACGAAGATCTTTATCGGTCAGACCGCATAACAACATACGTTGTTCCCTTTGTCATCGGTATGTTACTTGCCCGAGTCTCGATCGTCGGTATCCAATACCTAGTTCAATCTCGTTACCGGCAAGTCTCTTTACTCGTTCCGTAATACATCATTCCGCAACTAACTCATTAGTTGCAATGCTTGCAAGGCTTAAGTGATTTGCATTACCGAGAGGGCCCAGAGATACCTCTCCGACAATCGGAGTGACAAATCCTAATCTCGAAATATGCCAACCCAACATCTACCTTTGGAGCCACCTGTAGTACTCCTTTATAATCACCCAGTTACGTTGTGACGTTTGGTAGTACCCAAAGTGTTCCTCCGGCAAACGGGAATTGCATAATCTCATAGTCATAGGAACATGTATAAGTCATGATGAAAAGCAATAGCAACATACTAAACAATCGGGTGCTAAGCTAATGGAATGGGTCATGTCAATCAGATCATTCAACTAATGATGTGACCTCGTTAATCAAATAACAACTCTTTGTTCATGGTTAGGAAACATAACCATCTTTGATTAACGAGCTAGTCAAGTAGAGGCATACTAGTGACACTGTGTTGGTCTATGTATTCACACATGCATTATGTTTCCGGTTAATACAATTCTAGCATGAATAATAAACATTTATCATGATATAAGGAAATAAATAATAACTTTATTATTGCCTCTAGGGCATATTTCTTTCAGTATTTTTGGTTTAATAGATCTGAAAATAAAAGCAAATAAAAATAGATCGCGAAGGCAAACAATATGAGAAAGAAGACCCGGGGGCCATAGGTTTCACTAGTTGCTTCTCTCTCGAAAAATAGCAAAGCGGTGGGTGAACAAATTACTGTTGGGCAATTGATAGAACCTCAAATAATTATGACGATATCCAGGCAATGATCATTACATAGGCATCACGTCCAAGATTAGTAGACCGACTCCTGCTTGCATCTACTACTATTACTCCACACATCGACCACCATCTAGCATGCATCTAGTGTATTAAGTTCACGAAAAAACGGAGTAATGCAATAAGAACGATGACATGATGTAGATGATATCCATTTATCTATGGAGGTAGATATAGATCCCATCTTTTTATCCTTAGTAGCAACGATACATACATGTCGGTTCCCTTTCTGTCACTGGGATCAAGCACCGTAAGATCGAACCCACTACCGGGCACCTCTTCCCATTGCAAGATAAATAGATCATGTTGGCCAGAAAAAATCCAAATATAGGAGAAGAAATATGAGGCTATAAGAGATCATGCATAAAAGAGATCAAAGAAACTCAAATACTTTCATGGATATAAAAAGATAGATCTGATCATAAACTCAAAGTTGATCGATCCCAACAAACACACCGCAAAAGAGGTGCATCATATGGATCACTGGAATCAAGAGAGAGAGATGAAGCCATATAGCTACTAACTACGGACCTGGAGGTCTACAAAGAACTACTCACGCATCATCGGAGAGGCACCAATGGAAGTGGTGAACCCCTCCGTGATGGTGTCTAGATTGGATCTGGTGGTTCTGGAATCTGCGGCGGCTGGATGAATATTTTGTTGACTGCCCTAGGGTTTCTGGAATATTGGGGTATTTATAGAGCAAAGAGGCAGTCCGGGGGGCACCCGGGGTGGGCACAACCCACCAGGGCGCGCCTGGGCCTCCTGGCGCGCCCTGGTGGGTTGTCCCCTCCTCGGAACTTCCCCCAGGTGCAACCAAGGTCCAACATCTTCCTTCTGGTCGATAAAAAATCTCCGTAAATTTTCGTGGCATTTGGACTCCGTTTGATATTGATTTTCTATGATGTAAAAAACATGGAATAAATAGCAACTGGCACTTGGCACTATGTCAATAGGTTAGTACCAAAAAATGTTATAAAATGACTATGAAATGATTATAAAACATCCAAGATTGATAATAAAACAGTATGGAACAATAAAAAATTATAGATACGTTGGAGACGTATCAGCATGGTAATTTGCTTTGGTTATAAAATTAGTCCTAATATGATAGGCATCCAAGAAGGATATAATAAAAACTTTCATATAAAGTGTATTGAATACTATGAGAAGTTCGATTCCTTATGATTGTTTTGAGATATGAAGATGGTGATATTAGAGTCATGCTAGTAAGTAGTTGTGAATTTGAGAAATGCTTGTGTTAAGGTTTGTGAGTCTCGTAGCATGCACGTATTGTGAACCTTTATGTAACGAAGTTGGAGCATGAGATGTTTTTTGATTGTCTTCCTTATGAGTGGCGGTCGGGGACGAGCAATGGTCTTTTCCTACCAATCTATCCCCCTAGGAGCATGCGTGTAGTACTTTGTTTCCATGACTAATAGATTTCTGCAATAAGTATATGAGTTCTTTATGACTAATGTTGAGTCCATGGATTATACGCACTATCACCTTTCCGCCATTGCTAGCCTTTCTAGTACCGCGCAACTTTCGCTGATACCATAAACCCACCCGTACCCTTCCTCAAAACGGCCAGCATACCTACCTATTATGGCATTTCCATAGCCATTCCGAGATATATTGCCATGCAACTTTCCACCGTTCTGTTTTTATGACACGTTCCATCAATGTCATATTGCTTTGCATGATCATGTAGTTGACATCGTATTTGTGGCAAAGCCACCGTTCATCATTTTTAAACATGTCGCTCTTGATTCATTGCACATCCCGGTACACCGCCGGAGGCATTCACATAGAATCATATTTTTGTTCTTGCATCGAGTTGTAATTTTTGAGTTGTAAGTAAATAGAAGTGTGATGATTTTCATTATTAGAGCATTGTCCCATGTGAGGAAAAAAAGAGAGAAAGGCCAAAAAAGAGAAGGCCCAAAAAAATATGAGAGAAAAAGAGAGAAGAGACAATGTTACTATCCTTTTTGCCACACTTGTGCTTCAAAGTAGCACCATGATCTTCATGATAGAGAGTCTCCTATGATATCACTCCCATATACTAGTGGGATTTTTCATTATAGAACTTGGCTTGTATATTCCAACGATGGGCTTCCTCAAACGCCCTAGGTCTTCATGAGCAAGCAAGTTGGATGCACACCCACTTAGTTTTCTTTTTTGAGCTTTCATACACTTATAGCTCTAGTGCATCTGTTGCATGGCAATCCCTACTCACTCACATTGATATCTATTAATGGGCATGTGCATATCCCGTTGATACACCTGGTTGGTGTGAGACTATCTCCTTATTTTTGTCTTCTCCACAACCATAGTCTATTCCACCTATAGTGCTATATCCATGGCTCACGCTCATGTATTACGTGAAAGTTGAAAAGGTTTGAGAACGTCAAAATTATGAAACAATTGCTTGGCTTCTCATCGGGGTTGTGCATGATTTGAATATTTTATGTGATGAAGTTGGAGCATAGCCAGACTATATTATTTGGTAGGGATAAGCTTTCTTTGGCCATGTTATTTTGAGAAGACACAATTATTCTATTAGTAAGCTTTAAGTATTATTGTCTTTATGTCAATATTAAACTCTTGTTTTGAATCTTACGGATCTGAACATTCATGCCACAATAAAGAGAATTACATGGATAAATATGTTAGGTAGCATTCCACATCAAAAATTCCGTTTTTATCATTTACCTACTCGAGGGCGAGCAGGAATTAAGCTTGGGGATGCTTGATACGTCTCCAACGTATCTATAATTTTTGATTGTTCCATGCTATTATATTATATGTTTTGGATGTTTTATATGCATTAATATGCTATTTTATATGATTTTTGGGACTAACCTATTAACCTAGAGCCCAGTGCCAGTTTTTGTTTTTTCCTTGTTTTAGAGTTTCGCAGAAAAGGAATACCAAACGAAGTCCAAACGGAATAAAACTTTCGCACGATTTTTCTTGGACCAGGAGGCATCTAGGAGACTTGGAGATCAAGGCAGAAGAGCCGCGAGGTGGCCACAAGGGTGGAGGGCACGCCTAGGGGAGTGGGGTGCGCCCCCAACCTTGTGGGCCCCTCGGCGACCTCCTGACCTAGATCTTCCTCCTATATATACTCTTATACCCCAAAAACATCCAAGGGAGCCACGAAACCACTTCTCCACCGCCGCAACCTTATGTACCCATGAGATCCCATGTTGGGGCCTTTTCCGGCATCTTGCCGGAGGGGGATTCGATCACGACGGCTTCTACATCAATACCATTGCCTCTCCGATGAAGCGTGAGTAGTTTACTTCAGACCTACGGGTCCATAACTAGTAGCTAGATGGCTTCTTCTCTCTCTTTGATTCTCAATCCAAAGTTCTCCTCGATGTTCTTGGAGATCTATTCGATGTAATAATCTTTTGCGGTGTGTTTGTCGAGATCCGATGAATTGTGGATTTATGATAAGCTTATCTATGAATATTATTTGAATCTCCTCTGAATTCTTTTATGCATGATTTGATATCTTTGCAAGTCTCTTCAAAGTATCTATTTGGTTTGGCCAACTAGATTGATTTTTCTTGCAATGGGAGAAGTGCTTAGCGTTGGGTTCAATCTTGCGGTGCTCGGTCCTAGAGACAGAAGGGGAACCAACACGTATTGTATTGTTTCCATCGAGGATAAAAAGATGGGTTTTTCATCATATTGCTTGAGTTAATCCCGCTACATCATGTCATCTTACTTAATGCATTACCCTGTTCTTATGAACTTAATACTCTAGATGCAGGCAGGAGTCAGTCAATGTGTGGAGTAATAGTAGTAGATGCAGAATCGTTTCGGTCTACTTGACACGGACGTGATGCCTATATTCATGATCATTGCCTTAGATATCGTCATAGCTTTGTGCTTTTCTATCAATTGCTCGGCAGTAATTTGTTCACCCACCGTAATAATTTCTTTCTTGAGAGAAGCCTCTAGTGAAACCTATGGCTCTCGGGTCTATTTTACAACATATTAGTTTCCCGTCAACTTGCCAATTTCTGTCGCCGTTCCCTTACTTTGCAATCTTTTACTTTCTGTTCCATAAACCAAAAATACCAAAAATATTACTTTACTGTTTATCCATCTCTATCAGATCTCACTTTGCGAATAACTGTGAAGGGATTGGCAACCCCTTTTTCACGTTGGTTGCAAGTTGGTGTTTGTTTGTGCAGGTATTTGGTGGCTTGTTGCGTCGTCTCCTACTCGATTGATACCTTGGTTCTCAAAACTGAGGGAAATACTTATGCTACTTTGCTGCATCACCCTTTCCTCTTCAAGGGAAAAACCAACGCAAGCTCAAGAGGTAGCAGTGATAGAGCATATCATATCATGGGGTTTGGATGCACCGGCGAAGTTTACACCGACTCTCGAGGTGAGAAAGGGCAATGCACGGTATCGAAGAGGCTAGCAAATTGCGAAAAGGTGAGAGTGCGTATAGTCCATGGACTCACATTAGTCATAAAGAACTCACATACTTATTGCAAAAATTTATTAGCCCTCAAAACTAAGTACTAATATGCATGCTCCTAGGGGGATAGATTGGTAGGAAAAGACCATCAGTCATCCCCGACTGCCACTCATAAGGAAGACAATCAAAAAATTAATCATGCTCTGACTTCATCACATAACGGTTCACCATACGTGCATGCTTTGAGAATCACAAACTTTAGCACAAGTATTTCTACCAATCCACAATTACTGATTAGCATGACTCTAATATCTCCATCTCTATATCGCAAAACTATTGCAAGGAATCAAACATATCATATTCAGTGATCTACAAGTTTTTATGTAGGATTTTATGACTAACCATGTGAATGACCAATTCCTATTTGACTCTCTAAATAGATATAAGTGAAGCATGAGAGTTTAATTCTTTCTACAAAAGATATGACCACGCTCTAACAAATATAAGTGAAGCAAAAGAGCATTCTACAAATGGCGATTTTCTATGTGTAGAGAAACAGGCAGTCCAAACTTCAAAAGATATAAGTGAAGCACATGAAGCATTCTATAAAGCCATACTCAAAAGATATAAGTGAAGTGCAAAGAGCATTCTATAAATCAACCAAGGACTATCTCATACCAGCATGGTGCATTAAAGAGAAAGGAAAAATAAATACAAAAGACGCTCCAAGAATTTACACATATCATGTGACGAATAAAAATATTGCTCCAAGTAAAATTACCGATGATCGTTAGAAGAAAGAGGGGATGCCTTCCGGGGCATCCCCAAGGTTAGATGCTTGGGAGTCCTTGAATATTACCTTGGGGTGCCTCGGGTACCCCCAAGCTTACTCTCTTGCCACTCCTTATTCCTTCATCCATCGTGATCTCACTCAAAACTTGAAAACTTCAATCACACAAAACTTAACAAAACCCTCGTGAGATCCATTAGTATAATAAAGCAAATCACCACTTCAAGTACTATTTCAAACCCATTCATATTTTATTTTTGCATTTTAGCTATTGTATTATAACTTCTCTATGGCTTATGCCACCAATAAAATCGATAGTTTCATCAAAACTAGCAAAACAATGCATCAAAAATAGAATCTATCTTAAACAGGATAGTCTGTAGCATCTGAACATCTACCATACTTATTTAACTCCAAACATTCTGAAAAATAGGAAAAATTAAACAATTTGTATAGCAGTATTGTGTAACAATTTCAGAAACTTTTTTCATTCCAGTAAAAAGATGAAAATTCACGCACTACAGCTAAAGTTTCTGTTTTTGCACCGCACAAACCAAACAATCAATCTAATCATCCTAAAGGCAAATCTTGGCACATTATTTTTATAATACAATGGATTTGTACAAGGGGTAATTATTTTTGTTAAGAAGTTTCTGTAATCAAGGTTCACAAAGTTTCCTTGGGCATGAACAAAAGTTCAAGGCTAGCTCCCACTTTGACAATGCTCGTCTTTCTCACTTTCACTTTTCTTTTTGAAAAAATTAATGTTCCCCTCTATATTTTTTGTTTTTAAACTTCATAAAAGCACACAACAGAATAAAATGATTCTCAAAAACTATTGGGTTGTCTCCCTGGCAGCGCTTTCTTTAAAACCATTAAGCTAGGCATATAGTGCTCAAGTAATGGATCCACCCGAATCCCAAGGTATATCAAAGCCAATTTTAATTAACAAAGATTTGTAATTTAATATTGAGCATACAGCAACATATATCACATCGAAGTATAACTCTCTTCCTATGCATCGGCATGTCATAAAAGAACAATTCGTGCACATCAACTAAAGGCCAATGCATAGTATAAATAGTTCCTTGCAATTTTATCGTATTGGAAACATAGAGAGGTGGAGATGTAGTCCCGCTCTCATAATAATTGCAAGTAGGAGCAGCAAGCACATGCATATTATATCTATCAAAATCGTCATGTGTAATGGTAAAAGGCAACCCATCAATATAATCCATAATAAGCGCAAACTTCTCCGATATAGTGTAGTTGGGAGAATTCAAAAAGATAATAGGACTATCATGCGTGGGTGCAATAGCAACAATTTCATTCTTAACATAAGGAACTATAGCAAGTTCATCTCCATAAGCATAACTCATATTGGCATCATGGCCACCAGGATAGCAAGCATCAAGTTCATCAAAAGGGATCTTTCAAGCGAATCCAAGGGATCATAGCATTCATCCCTCGGTAAGCACAAAGGGAAATTAAACAATGTATGGGATAAAGAGTTACTCTCATTAGAAGGTGGGCATGGGTGATCAATCCGCTCTTCCTCCTTTTGTTCTTCGCTCCCCTCATCTTTTTCATCTAATGAGTTCGCAGTGTCATCAATTTCTTCTTCCATAGATTCCTGCAAAATATTAGTATCTTCTTGGACATCGGAGAATTTCTCAATAAACTCATTAATATCGGCATTATATTCATAATTCTCACAACAATATTTAAGTATAGCATAATTTTCCGGTATGTAAATAGCATCATCAAGATTTTCACACTTTTCAAACAAAGATTCAATTTCATAAGCACCCTTAAAAGCAACAAATTATTCTATTTGTTCCACATCATAGTAATCATATATACCATTAGCATAAGAAGCCAAGGTTTCATTATCATTAAATTTACATGAAAAGGGAAGGTGTGGAGCCTTCATCCTAGAGCAATAAGTATAATCATATCTCAAGCATAAATTCCGAGCATACCAACGCAACATATGAATTTGATCCCATAAGAGTTTCCCTTTTTGAGTCAAGCGATAGTCCCTAAAGTATTCACGTTGATCCAATGTGTCTCCCATTATCAAGTTGAATGGGGTTTTCTCAGGATTATTGATATGTCTCCAACATATCTATAACTTTTGATTGTTCCATGCTATTATATTATCTATTTTGGATGTTTTATATGCATTAATATGCTATTTTATATTATTTTTGTGACTAACCTATTAACCTAGAGCCCAGTGCCAGTTTCTATTTTTTCCTTGTTATTGAGCTTCGCAGAAAAGGAATACTAAACGGAGTCCAAACGGAATAAAACTTCACGATAATTTTTCTTGGACCAGAAGACACCGAGGGGACTTGGAGTGCAAGTTAGAAGAGCCACGAGGCGGCGTCAAGGGTGGAGGACGCACCCTAGGGGGGCCTACCTTGTGGGCCCCTCGGTGACTCCCTGACCTAGAACTTTGTCCTATATATTCACATATATTCCAAAACCCTCAGAAGCATCCTTGAAAACACTTTTCCAGTGCCGCAACCTTCTCTTCCCATGAGATCCCATCTTGGGGCCTTTTCTAGCATCCTGTCAGAGGGGGATTCGATCATGGAGGGTACATCAACTCTATTGCCCTTCCTATGAAGCGTGAGTAGTTTACCACAGACCTACGGGTCCATAGGTAGTAGCTAGATGGCTTCTTCTCTCTCTTTGATTCTCAATACCATGTTCTCCTCGATGTTCTTGGAGATCTATCTAATGTAATCTTCATTATGGTGTGTTTGTCGAGATCCGATGAATTGTGGATTTATGATCAGCTTATCTATGAGTATTATTTGAATCTTCTCTAAATTATTATATGCATGATTTTATATATTTGTATTTCTCTTCGAATTATCAGTTTTGTTTGGCCAACTAGATTGGTTTTTCTTGCGTGGGAGAGGTGCTTAGCTTCGGGTTCAATCTTGCGTGATTTCACCCAGTGACATGAAGGAAATATGCCCCAAAGGCAATAATAAAGTTGTTATTTATATTTCCTTATATCATGATAAATGTTTATTATTCATGCTAGAATTGTATTAACCGGAAACTTAGTACATGTGTGAATACATAGACAAACAGAGTGTCCCTAGTATGCCTCTACTTGACTAACTCGTTAATCAAAGATGGTTAAGTTTCCTGAAAATAGACATGTGTTGTCATTTGATGAACAGGATCACATCATTAGAGAATGATGTGATGCACAAGACCCATCCGTTAGCTTAGCATAATGATCGTTTAGTTTTATTTCTATTGCTTTCTTCATGACTTATGCATATTCCTCTGACTATGAGATTATGCAACTCCCGAATACCGGAGGAACACCTTGTGTGCTATCAAAAGTCACAACATAATTGGGTGATTATAAAGATGCTCTACAGATGTCTCTGAAGGTGTTTGTTGAGTTGGCATAGATCGAGATTAGGACTTGTCACTCCGAGTATCGGAGAGGTGTTTGTATTATGAGTTATGTGTTTTTGTGACCAAAGTTTGTTTGGAGTCATGGATAAGATCACAGACATGACGAGGAGTCTCGAAATTGTCGAGAGGTAAATATTGATATATTGGACGAAGGTATTCGGGCACCGGAAAGGTTTCGAGACGTTTCAGATATTTATCGGGGAACCGAGGGGTTACTGGACCCCCGGGGAAGTTATGGGCCTTAATGGGCCATAAGGGAGTAGGAGAGGGTAGCCCGCAGGGTGGCGCTCCCCCCCCCAAGGGAGTCTGATTTCGACTAGGGGGAGGGTGTGCGGCTACCTCTTTCCTCCCCCTCTCCCTCTCCTTCCCTCTTTCCCCCTCTTGGAATAGGAAAGGGAGTCCAACTAGGATTGGGAATCCTAGTTGGGCTCCCCCTTGGCGCGCCCCCTCATGGCCGCCGGCCTCCTCCCTCTCCTCCTTTATATACGGGGGCGGGGGCACCCCAAAGGCACATCAATTGTTCCTTAGCCGTGTGCGGTGCCCCTCCACAGTTTACCACCTCGTTCATATTGTCATAGTGCTTAGGCGAAGCCCTGCGCGGATCACATCATCAACACCATCACCATGCCGTCCTACTGACGAAACTCTCCCTCGACCCTCTATTGGATCAAGAGCTCGAGGGACGTCATCGTGCTGAACATGTGCTGAACATGGAGGTGCTGTATGTTTGGTACTTGGGTCGGTTGGATCGTGAAGACGTTCGACTACATCAACCATGTTAACCTAACGCTTCCGCTTTCGGTATACGAGGGTACATGGACACACTCTCCCCTCTTGTTGATATGCATATCCTAGATAGATCTTGCGTGATCATAGGAATTTTTTTTGTAATTGCATGCTACATTCCCCAACAGTGGCAGCCGAGCCAGGTCTACGCGTAGATGATATGCACTAGTAGAACACAAAGAGTTGTGGGCGATAATAGTCCTACTTCTTACCACCAATGTCTTATATTGATTTGGCGGTATTGTTGGATGAAGCGGCTCGGACCGAACTTACATGACCGCGTTCATGAGACTGGTTCTACAGACGTGCTTCGCACACAGGTGGCTACCGGGTGTCTGTTTCTCCAACTTTAGTTGAATCGAGTTTGACTACGGACGGTCCTTGTTGAAGGTTAAAACAGCACACTTGACGAAAAATCGTTGTGGTTTTGATGCGTAGGTAAGAACGGTTCTTGCTAGAAGCCCGTAGCAGCCACGTAAAACTTGCAAAAACAAAGTAGAGCACGTCTAACTTGTTTTGCAGGGCATGTTGTGATGTGATATGGTCAAGACGTGATAATATATAAATTGTTGTATGAGATGATCATGTTTTGTAAAAGTTATCGGCAACTGGCAGGAGCCTTATGGTTGTCGCTTTATTGTATGAAATGCAATCGCCATGTAATTGCTTTATTTTATCACTAAGCGGTAGCTATAGTCGTAGAAGCAATAGTTGGCGAGACAACAATGACGCTACGATGGAGATCAAGGTGTCAAGCCGGTGATGATGGAGATCATGACGGTGCTTTGGAGATGGAGATCAAAGGCACAAGATGGTGATGGCCATATCATGTTACATATTTTGATTGCATGCGATGTTTATCTTTTATGCATCTTATTTTGCTTAGTACGGTGGTAGCATTATAAGATGATCCCTCACTAAATTTCAAGGTATAAGTGTTCTTCCTGAGTATGCACCGTTGCTACAGTTCATCGTGCTGAGACACCACGTGATGATCGGGTGTGATAAGCTCTATGTTCAAATACAACGGGTGCAAGCCAGTTTTGCACATGCAGAATACTCGGGTTAAACTTGATGAGCCTAGCATATGCAGATATGGCCTCGGAACACTGAGATCGAAAGGTCGAACGTGAATCATATAGTAGATATGATCAACATACAGATGTTCACCATTGAAAACTACTCCATCTCACATGATGATCGGACATGGTTTAGTTGATATGGATCGCGTGATCATTTAGATGACTAGAGGATGTCTATCTAAGTGGGAGTTCTTAAGTAATATGATTAATTGAACTTTAATTTATCATGAACATAGTACATGATAGTTTTTGCATGTCTATGTTGTTGTAGATCAATGGCCCGTGCTACTGTTCCCTTGAATTTTAATGCGTTCCTAGAGAAAGCTAAGTTGAAAGATGATGGTAGCAACTACACGGACTGGGTCCGTAACTTGAGTATTATCCTCATTGCTGCACAGAAGAATTATGTCCTGGAAGCACCGCTAGGTGCAAGACCTGCTGCAGGAGCAACTCTGGACGTAATGAACGTCTGGCAGAGCAAAGCTGCTGACTACTCGATAGTTCAGTGTGCCATGCTTTACGGCTTAGAATCAGGACTTCAAAGACGTTTTGAATGTCATGGAGCATATGAGATGTTCCAGGAGTTGAAGTTAATATTTCAAGCAAATGCCCGAGTTCAGAGATATGAAGTCTCCAACAAGTTATATAGCTGCAAAATGGAGGAGAATAGTTCTGTCAGTGAACACATACTCAGAATGTCTGGGTACCACAACCACTTGACTTAGCTGGGAGTTAATCTTCCTGATGATAGTGTCATTGACAGAGTTCTTCAGTCACTGCTACCAAGCTATAAAGGCTTCATGATGAACTATAATATGCAAGGGATGGAAAAGACAATTCCCGAGCTCTTCACAATGCTAAAGGTTGCGGAGGTAGAAATCAAGAAGGAGCATCAAGTGTTGACGGTTAACAAGACCACTAGTTTCAAGAAAAAGGGCAAAGGGAAGAAGGGGAACTTCAAGAAGAACAACAAGCAAGTTGCTGCTTAAGGGAAGAAATCCAAGTTTGGACCTAAGCCTGAGACTAAGTGCTTCTAGTGCAAAGGGACTGGTCACTGGAAGCGAAACTGCCCCAAGTATTTGGCGGATAAGAAGGATGGCAAAGTGAAAGGTATATTTGACATACTTGTTACTGATGTGTACCTTACTAATGCTCGTAGTAGCGTCTGGGTATTTGATACTGGTTCTATTGCTCATATTTGCAACTTGAAACATGGGCTACGGATTAAACGAAGATTGGCTAAGGACGAGGTGACTATGCGTGTGGGAAATTGTTCCAAAGTAGATGTGATCGCCGTCGGCACACTACCTCTACATCTACCATCGGGATTAGTTTTAGACCTAAATAATTGTTATTTGGTGCCAGCGTTGAGCATGAACATTATATCTGGATCTTGTTTAATGTGAGATGGTTATTCATTTAAATTAGAGAATAATGGTTGTTCTATTTATATGAGTAATATCTTTTATGGTCATGCACCCTTGATGAGTGGTCTATTTTTGTTGAATCTCGATTGTAGTGATACACATATTCATAATATTGAAGCCAAAAGATGAAAAGTTAATAAAGATAGTGCAACTTCTTTGTGGCACTACCGTTTAGGTCTTATTGGTGTAAAGCGCATGAACAAACTCCATGCTAATGGGCTTTTGGATTCACTTGATTATAAATCACTTGATGCTTGCGAACCATGCCTCATGGGAAAGATGACTAAGACTCCATTCTCCAGAACAATGGAGCGAGCAACTGACTTATTGGAAATAATACAAACTGATGTATGCAGTTCGTTGAGTGTTGAGGCTCGCAGCGGGTATCATTATTTTCTGACCTTCACAGATGATTTGAGCAGATATGGGTATATCTACTTAATGAAACATAAGTATGAAACATTTGAAAAGTTCAAAGAATTTTAGAGTGAAGTGGAAAATCATCGTAACAAGAAAATAAAATTTCTACGATCTGATCATGGTGGTGAAAATTTGAGTTATGAGTTTGGTCTTCATTTAAAACAATGTGGAATAGTTTCGCAACTCGCGCCACCTGGAACACCACAGCGTAATGGTGTGTCCGAACATCGTAACCATACTTTATTAGATATGGTGCGATCTATGATGTCTCTTACCGATTTACCACTATCATTTTGGGGTTATGCTTTAGAGACGGCTGCATTCACGTTAAACAGGGCACCATCTAAATCCATTGATACGACACCATACGAACTGTGGTTTAGCAAGAAACCTAAGCTGTCATTTATTAAAGTTTGGGGTTGCGATTCTTATGTGAAAAAGCTTCAACCTGATAAGCTCGAACCCAAATCGGAGAAATGTGTCTTCATAGGATACCCAAAGGAAACTGTTGGGTATACCTTCTATCACAGATCCGAAGGCAAGATATTCGTTGCTAAGAATGGATCCTTTCTAGAGAAGGAGTTTCTCTCGAAAGAAGTGAGTGGGAGGAAATTAGAACTTGATGAGGTAATTGTACCTTAGTAGTTCATCACACAAATCAGTTCCAGTGATTCCTACACCAATTAGTGAAGAAGCTAATGAAGATGATCATGAAACTTCAGATCAAGTTACTACCGAACCTCGTAGGTCAACCAGAGTACGGTCCGCACCAGAGTGGTTCGGTAATCCTATTCTGGAGGTCATGTTACTTGACCATGACGAACCTACGAACTATGAGGAAGTGATGATGAGCCCAGATTCCGCGAAATTGCTTGAGGCCATGAAATCCAAGATGGGATCCATGTATGAGAACAAAGTGTGGACTTTGGTTGACTTGCCCGATGATTGGCAAGCCATAGAGAATAAATGGATCTTCAAGAAGAAGACTGACGATGACGGTAATGTTACTGTCTACAAAGCTCAACTTGTTGCAAAAGGTTTTCTAGAAGTTCAAGGGGTTGACTATGATGAGACTTTCTCACCCGTAGCGATGCTTAAATCTGTCCGAATCATGTTAGCAATTGCCGCATTTTATGATTATGAAATTTGGCAAATGGATGTCAAAACTACATTCCTTAATGGATATCTTAAAGAAGATTTGTATATGATGCAACCAGAAGGTTTTGTCGATCCTAAAGGTGCTAACAAAGTGTGCAAGCTCCAGCGATCCATTTATGGACTGGTGCAAGCCTCTCGGAGTTGGAATGTACGCTTTGATAGTGTGCTCAAAGCATATGGTTTTATACAAACTTTTGGAGAAGCCTATATTTACAAGAAAGTGAGTGGGAGCTCTATAGCATTTCTAATATTATATGTGCATGACATATTGTTGATTGGAAATAATGCAGAATTTCTAGATAGCATAAAAGGATACTTGAATAAGAATTTTTCAATGGATGCTTGTATATTGGGCATCAGGATCTATAGATATAGATCAAGACACTTAATTGGACTTTCAAAAAGCACATACCTTCTTAAAGTTTTGAAGAAGTTCAAAATGGATCAGTCAAGGAAAGGGTTCTTGTCTGTGTTACAAGGTGTGAAGTTGAGTCAGACTCAATGCCCGACCACTTCAGAAGATACAGAGAAAATGAAAGTCATTCCCTATGCCTCAGGCATAGGTTCTATCATGTATGCAATATTGTGTACTAGACCTGATGTGTGCCTTTCTATAAGTTTAGCATGGAGGTACCAAAGTAATCCAGGAGTGGATCACTGGACAATGCTACCTCTTGAGCATGCGTTGGTTTTCCCTTGAAGACGAAAGGGTGATGCAGCAAAGCAGCGTAAGTATTTCCCTTAGTTTTTGAGAACCAAGGTATCAATCCAGTAGGAGACCACACGCGAGTCACCTCGTACCTACACAAACAAATAAGAACCTCGCAACCAACGCGATAAAGGGGTTGTCAATCCGTTCACGGCCACTTGCAAGAGTGAGATCTGATAGAGATAATAATCATAAGATAAATATTTTTGGTATTTTTATGATATAGATTGAAAGTAAAGATTGCAAAATAAAATAGATAGGAAACTTGTATGATGGAGAATAGACCCGGGGCCATAGATTTCACTAGTGGCTTCTCTCAAGATAGTATAAGAATTACAGTGGGTGAACAAATTACTGTCGAGCAATTGATAAAAAAGCATTGTCCAGTAATATAAAAGTGTAAAATAAAGCCCATTAACATCCAAAACAGATAATATAATAGCATGGAACAATAAAAAATTATAGATACGTTGGAGACGTATCAAGCATCCCCAAGCTTAATTCCTGCTCGTCCTCGAGTAGGTAAATGATAAAAACAGAATTTTTGATGTGGAATGCTTCCTAACATATTTGTCAATGTAATTTTTCTTTATTGTGGCATGAATGTTCAGATTCGAAAGATTCAAGATAAAAGTTTAATATTGGCATAGAAATAGTAATACTTCAAGCATACTAACTAAGCAATTATGTCTTCTCAAAATAACATGGCCAAAGAAAGTTATCCCTACAAAATCATATAGCCTGGCTATGCTCTATATTCATCACACAAAATATTTAAATCATGCACAACCCCGATGACAAGCCAAGAAATTGTTTCTTACTTTTGATGTTCTCAAACTTTTTCAATCTTCACACAATATATGAGCGTGAGCCATGGATATAGCACTATAGGTGGAATAGAATGGTGGTTGTGGAGAAGACAGAAAGGGGAAGATAGTCTCACATCAACTAGGCGTATCAATGGGCTATGGAGATGCCCATCAATAGATATCAATGTGAGTGTGTAGGGATTGCCATGCAACAGATGCACTAGAGCTATGAGTGTATGAAAGCTCAACAAAAGAAACTAAGTGGGTGTGCATCCAACTTGCTTTGCTCACGAAGACCTGGGGAAATTTGAGGAAGCCCATCATTGGAATATACAAGCCAAGTTCTATAATGTAAAATTCCGACTAGTTTATGAAAGTGACAACATAGGAGACTCTCTATCATGAAGATCATGGTGCTACTTTGAAGCACAAGTGTGGAAAAAGGATAGTAACATTGTTCCTTCTCCCTTTTTCTCTCATTTTTTGTTTGGGACTTCTTTCTTTTTTTTTCTTTTGGCCTCTTTTCTTTCTTTTTCGTCCGGAGTCTCATCCCGACTTGTGGGGGAATCATAGTCACCATCATCCTTTCCTCACTTGGGCAATGCTCTAATAATGATGATCATCACACTTCTTTTTACTTACAACTCAATACTTAGAACAACATATGACACTATGCCAATGCCTCCAGCGGTGTACCGGGATATGCAATGAATCAAGAGTGACATGTATGAAAAAATTATGAAAGGTGGCTTTGCCTCAAATACTATCTAAAGTACATGATCATGCATGGCAATATGACAATGGTGAAGCGTGTCATAACAAACGAAACGGTGGAAAGTTGCATGGCAATATATCTCGGAATGGCTATGGAAATGCCATAATAGGTAGGTATGGTGGCTGTTTTGAGGAAGGTATATGGTGGGTGTATGATACCGGCAAAAGGTGCGCGGTAATAGAGAGGCTAGCAAATGTGGAAGGGTGAGGGTGCGTATAATCCATGGACTCAACATTAGTCATAAAGAACTCACATAATTTTTGGAAAAATCTATTAGTTATCAAAACAAAGTACTACGCGTATTCTCCTAGGGGGGTAGATTGGTAGGAAAAAACCATCGCTCGTCCCCGACCGCAAATCATAAGGAAGACAATCAATAAATAAATCATGCTCCGACTTCATCACATAATGGTTCACCATATGTGCATGCTACAGGAATCACAAACTTCAACACAAGTATTTCTCAAATTCACAACTACTCAACTAGCATGACTCTAATATCACCATCTCCATATCTCAAAACAACTATCAAGTATCAAACTTCTCTTAGTATTCAATGCACTTATATGAAAGTTTTTATTATGCCTAAAAGCAAATTGTCATGTTGTTCTAAAGGACTCTCAAAATAATATAAGTGAAGCTGGAGAGATCAATTATTTCTATAAAATAAAACCACCACCGTGCTCTAAAAGATACAGGTGAAGCACATAGAGCAAAAACTATATAGCTCAAAAGACTTAACTGAAGCACATAGAGTATTCTAATAAATTCCGATTCATGTGTGTCTGTCTCAAAAGGTGTGTACAGCAAGGATGATTGTGGTAAACTAAAAAGCAAAGACTCAAATCATACAAGACGCTCCAAGCAAAACACATATCATGTGGTGAATAAAAATATAGCTCCAAATAAAGTTACCGATGAACGAAGACAAAAGAGGGGATGCCTTCCGGGGCATCCCCAAGCTTAGGCTTTTTGGTGTCCTTGGATTTTACCTTGGGGTTCCTTGGGCATCCCCAAGCTTAGGCTCTTGCCACTCCTTGTTCCATAATCCATCAAATCTTTACCCAAAACTTGAAAACTTCACAACACAAAATTTAACAGAAAATCTCGTGAGCTCTGTTAGCGAAAGAAAAGAAAACACCACTTCAAGGTACTGTAATGAACTCATTATTTATTTATATTGGTGTTAAACCTAATGTATTCCAACTTATCTATGGTTTATAAACTCCATTACTATCCATAGATTCATCAAAATAAGCAAACAACACACGAAAAACAGAATCTGTCAAAAACAGAACAGTCTATAGTAATCTGTAACTAACGCAAGATTCTGGAACCCCAAAAAATTCTAAAATAAATTGATGGACGTGAGGAATTTATCCATTAATCATCTGCAAAAATAATTAACTAAATAACACTCTCCAACAAAAAATGTCAGCAATTCTCGTGAGCGCTAAAGTTTCTGTTTTTTACAGCAAGATCAAAAAGACTTTCCCCAAGTCTTCCCAACGGTTCTACTTGGCACAAACACTAATCAAACACAAAAAAAAACCAAAACAGAGGCTAGATAAATTATTTATTACTAAACAGGAGCAAAAAGCAAGGAATAAAAATAAAATCGGGTTGCCTCCCAACAAGCGCTATCGTTTAACGCCCCTAGCTAGGCATAAAAGCGAAGATAGATCTAGGTATTGCCATGATAATGATAAGGTAAATCGTGAAAGCTCATCTCATACTCCCTACGTTCGGCAGCAAGCTTTCTTTGTGGTAAGCAAAAGTAATCAAAAGGCTAAATTTAATGGGACAAAAGTCCCCAAGATCAACCTTGGGAGGTGTTGGTTCCTCCTTTGGCCCCTCATATTGCACAATCAATTCATCATTATAAGCATTCTTTTGCAAAAAGTCATGAGCCTTTGTTCAAGGGAAAAACCTAGCCCATTGTTCTGGATGGAAAAATTATCATTAAGTTATGAGATCCTATTAACAAGAGCATCGGTAGGAACCTTTTTTTCTAAGGTTTTCATTAAAAGCAACTTGATCTAAAGATCGTAAACGCATAATGTCATCTTGATAGAAAAGGAGCGCTTCTATGGAAGGACGGCCAGCATCCACCCTATAATGCGCAAAATTTTCATTGGCTTCTTTATTATAAATCTGAACTCATGAGGTAAAATATGGTTGCTGCTCGCTTAACAGAAGAATGCTCAATATTAGAAAATTCTAGGAAAATCCTTTGTATGGAAGGATGCATATGTAAAAATTGTCTTTCGAGTTCAACTATGAGCAAAGATATAGCATCTGCGAGACTACTAGTTTTATGAAGGATAGATCCACTCATGGTGGGTGAAGCACCGGCACAAGTAAAGAAATCTTGAATAACTCCCTTCCCAATAATATTACCGCTACCAATACGAAACTTTTCAGTGTGCAAAATAATAGGATTTTCAAGAGGATCATCAATAGCATCAAAGTTTTCCATATTATTATCCTTATCATTGATAACCTCCCCAGTTTCATACATGATGACAACAAATTGCAAAAAGAACGAGCACACAGAAGGCAGGAAGGAAAAAGAGGTGAATAAAACGGCAAGGGTGAAGTGGGGGAGAGGAAAATGAGCGGCAAATGGCAAATAATGTAATGCGAAGGATAAGAGTTGTGATGGGTACTTGGTATGTCTTGACTTGGCGTAGATCTCCCCGGCAACGGCGCCAGAAATCCTTCTTGCTACCTCTTGAGCATGCGTTGGTTTTTCCCTTGAAGAGGAAATGGTGATGCAGCAAAGCAGCATAAGTATTTCCCTCAGTTTTTGAGAACCAAGGTATCAATCCAGTAGGAGACCATGCGCGAGTCACCTCGTACCTACACAAACAAATAAGAACCTCGCAACCAACGCGATAAAGGGGTTATCAATCCCTTCACGACCACTTGCAAGAGTGAGATCTGATAGAGATAATAATAATAAGATAAATATTTTTGGTATTTTTATGATATAGATTGAAAGTAAAGATTGCAAAATAAAATAGATAGGAAACTTGTATGATGGAGAATAGACCCGGGGCCATAGATTTCACTAGTGGCTTCTCTCAAGATAGTATAAGAATTATAGTGGGTGAACAAATTACTGTCGAGCAATTGATAAAAAAGCGAATAATTATGAGAATATCTAGGTATGATCATCTATATAGGCATCACGTCCATGACAAGTATACCGACTCCTGCCTGCATCTACTACTATTACTCCACACATCGACCGCTACCAGCATGCATCTAGAGTATTAAGTTCATAAGAATAGAGTGACGCCTTAAGTAAGATGACATGATGTAGAGGGATAAACTCATGCAATATGATATAAACCCCATCTTTTTATCCTCGATGGCAACCATAAAATACGTGTCGTTTCCCTTTCTGTCACTGGGATCGAGCACCGCAAGATTGAACCCAAAGCTAAGCACTTCTCCCATTGCAAGAAAGATCAATCTAGTAGGCAAAACCAAACTGATAATTCAAAGAGACTTGCAATGATAACCAATCATACATAAAAGAATTCAGAGAAGATTCAAATATTGTTCATAGATAAACTTGATAAAAACCCACAATTCATCGGATCTCGACAAACACACCGCAAAAGAAGATTTCATCGAATAGATCTCCAAGAGAATCGAGGAGAACTTTGTATTGAGATCCAAAGAGAGAGAAGAAGCCATCTAGCTACTAGTTATGGACTCGAAGGTCTGAAGTGAAATACTCACACATCATCGGAGGGGCCATGGAGTCGGTGTAGAGGCCCTCCGTGATCAATGCCCCCTCCGACGGAGCTCCGGAAAAGGCCCCAAGATGGATCTCTTGGGTACAGAAGGTTGCGGCGGTGGAAATAGGGTTTCGTGGTGCTCCTGGATGTTTCTTGACGTCCACTCCAAGTCCCCTGGATCACGTTTGTTCCAAAAATCACGCTCCCGAAGGTTTCATTCCGTTTGGACTCTGTTTGATATTCCTTTTCTGCGAAACACTGAACTAGGCAAAAAAACAGCAATTTGGGCTGGGCCTCCGGTTAATAGGTTAGTCCCAAAAATAATATAAAAGTGTAAAATAAAGCCCATTAACATCCAACACAGATAATATAATAGCATGGAACAATCAAAAATTATAGATATGTTGGAGATGTATCAGACAACGGTCAAGAACATCCTGAAATACTTGAAAAGGACTAAGGATATGTTTCACGTTTATGGAGGTGGCAAAGAGGTTGTCGTAAATGGTTACGTCGATGCAAGCTTTGACACAGATCCAGATGACTCTAAGTCACAAACCACATACGTATTTATATTGAATGGTGGAGCTATCAGTTGGTGCACTTCCAAGAAGAGCGTTGTGGTAGGATCTACGTGTGAAGCGGAGTACATAGCTGCTTCGGAAGCAACAAATGAAGGAGTCTGGATGAAGGAGTTCATATCCGATCTAGGTGTTATACCTAGTGCATCAGGTCCAATGAAAATCTTTTGTGACAATACTGGAGCAATAGCTTTGGCGAAAGAATCCAGATTTCACAAGAGAAGCAAACACATCAAGAGACGCTTCAATTCCATCCGCGATCAAGTCAAGGAGGGAGACATAGAGATTTGCAAGATACATACAGATATGAATGTTGCAGAACCATTGACTAAGCCTCTTCCATAAGCAAAACATGATCAGCACCAAGACTCCATGGGTGTTAGAATCATTACTATGTAATCTAGATTATTCACTCTAGTGCAAGTGGGAGACTGGAGGAAATACGCCCTAGAGGCAATAATAAAGTTATTATTTATATTTCCTTATATCATGATAAATGTTCATTATTCATGCTAGAATTATATTAACTGGAAACTTAGTACATGTTCAAATACATAGACAAACAGAGTGTCCCTAGTATGCCTCAACTTGACTAGCTCGTTAATCAAAGATGGTTAAGTTTCCTGACCATAGACATGTGTTGTCATTTGATGAACAGGATCACATCATTAGAGAATTATGTGATGGACAAGACCCATCCGTTAGCTTAGCATAATGATCATTTAGTTTTATTGCTATTGCTTTCTTCATGACTTATACATATTCCTCTGACTATGAGATTATGCAACTCCCAAATATCGGAGGAACACCTTGAGTGCTATCAAACGTCACAACATAATTGGGTGATTATAAATATGCTCTACAGATGTCTCTAAAGGTGTTTGTTGAGTTGGCATAGATCGAGAATAGGATTTGTCACTCCGAGTATCAGAGAGGTATCTCTGGGCCCTCTCCGTAATGCACATCACTATAAGGCTTTTAAACAATGAGACTAATGAGTTAGTTACGGGATGATGCATTACGGAACGAGTAAACAGACTTGCTGGTAACAAGATTGAACTAGGTATGATGATACCGACGATCGAATCTTGGGTAAGTAAGAAACCGATGACAAAGGGAATAACGTATGTTGTTATGCGGTTTGACCGATAAAGATCATCGTAGAATATGTAGGAGCCAATATGAGCATCCCAGTTCCGCAATTGGTTATTGACCGGAGATGTGTGTTGGTCATGTCTAAATAGTTCTCGAACCCGTAGGGTCCGCACGCTTAACGTTCGATGACGATTTGTATTATAAGTTATGTGTTTTTGTGACCAAAGTTTGTTTGGAGTCCTGGATGAGATCACAGACATGACGAGGAGTCTCAAAATGGTCGAGAGTAAAGATTGATATATTGGACGAAGGTATTCGGACACCGAAAAGGTTTCAGGACGTTTTGGATATTTACAAGGGAACCGAGGGGTTGCCGGAACCCCCCGGGGAAGTTGTGGGCCTTAACGGGCCATAAGGGAGTAGGAGAGGGCAGCCCGCAGGGTGCCCCCCCCCAAGGGAGTCCGAATTGGACTAGGGGGAGGGGGTGCGGCCCCCTCTTTTTTCTCCCTCTCCCTTTCCTCCCCTCTTTCCCCCTCTTGGAATAGGAAAGGGACTCCAACTAGGATTGGGAATCCTAGTTGGGCTCCCCCTTGGCGGGCCCCCTCATGGCCACCGGCCTCCTCCCTCTCATCCTTTATATACGGGGGCAGGGGCACCCCAAGGCACATCAATTGTTCCTTAGCCGTGTGCGGTGCCCCCCTCCACAGTTTACCACCTCGGTTATATTGTCGTAGTGCTTAGGAGTAGTCCTGCGCGGATCACATCATCAACACCATCATCATGTCGTCGTGCTGACGAAACTCTCCCTCGACCCTGTGCGGATCAAGATCTCGAGGGATGTCATCGTGCTGAACGTGTGCTGAACACGGAGGTGCCATACGTTCGGTACTTGGATCGATTGGATCGTGAAGACGGCCGACTACATCAACCGCGTTAACCTAACGCTTCCGTTTTCGGGCGACGAGGGTACGTGGACACACTATCCCCTCTCGTTGCTATGCATCTCCTAGATAGATCTTGCGTGATCATAGGATTTTTTTTGAAATTGCATGCTACGTTCCCCAACATGACAAAGTAGGGGTAGCGAGACACGTATTGAATTGTTGCCATCGAGGATAAAAAGATGGGGTTATCATCATATTTCTTGAGTTTATTCCTCTACATCAAAAGGTAGTAGTCGGTCGATGCGTGGAGTAATTGTAGTACATGCAGGCAGGAGTCGGTCTACTTGACACGGATGTGATGGCTATATTGCATAATCATTGCCTTGGGTATTGTCATAACTTTGCACTTTTCTATCAATTGCTCGACAGTAATTTTTTCACCCATCATATTATTTGCCTTCAAGAGAGAAGCCTCTAGTGAAACCTATGGCCCCCGGGTCTATTTTCCATCATATTAGTTTCTGATCTACTATTTTGCAATCTTTTATTTTCAGATCTATAAACCAAAAAACCCAAAAATATTTTATCTTTTCTTTAGTTTTATTTATCTCTATCAGATCTCACCTTTGCAAGTGACCATGAAGGGATTGACAGCCCCTTTATCGTGTTGGGTGTAGTGTTTGATTGTTTGTGTAGGTGCATCTATTGGGGACTTGCACTTTTTCTACTACTGGATTAATACCCTGGTTCTTAACTGAGGGAAATACTTATCTCTATTGTGCTGCATCACCCTTTCCTCTTCAAGGGAAAAACCAACGCAAGCTCAAGAAGTAGAAACTATCAAAGTAGTGCATAATATTTTCCACATAACGAGCATCGAGGGTTTTAGGAGGTCCCCATCTCCATGAGTAGCAAGTACACCTAATTTTTTTGGTACTTCGTGTTCCATATCCATAACTAAAGATAAAGAACAACTTAGAACAGCAAATAAAATCTACTTAGTGATAAAGCAAACAAGCACACACGAGAATATTCACCCCACACTATTGCTCCCCGGCAACGGCGCCAGAAAAAGGTCTTGATAACCCACAAGTATAGGGGATCAATCGTAGCCTTTCTCGATAAGTAAGAGTGTCGAACCCAACGAGGAGCTAAAGGTAGAACAAATATTCCCTCAAGTTCTATCGACCACCAATACAACTCTGCGCACGCTTAACATTTGCTTTACCTAGAACAAGTATGAAACTAGAAGTAGTTTGTAGGTGTTGTAGGATAGGTTCGCAAGATAATAAAGAGCACGTAAATAAAAACTAGGGGCTGTTTAGATGAAAGAACAATTAAGTTCATATAGCGAGTGTGGAAAAGTAGTGGTAGGAGTTTCGGAATCGCCCCTAAGCAATTGACTTTGTTACTAGACCGATAGCAAGTTTTATGTGGGAGAGGCCACTGCTAGAATGTCACCCCTTACTTGGAATTCTATGCACTTATGATTGGAACTATTAGCAAGCATCCGCAACTACTAACGTTCGTTAAGGTAAAACCCAACCATATCATTAAGATATATTGGTCTCCCTTCAATCCCGTATGAATCAATTTCTATGCTAGGCTGAAGCTGCTATCACCAAAGGATAGCAACATAACCACAAGAAAATTAAACCAATCATAGCAATTCACCAATCACTGATAGGACAACAAAAATCTACTCAAACAGCATAGGATGGCAACACATCATTGGATAATAATATGAGGCATAAAGCACCATGTTCAAGTAGAGGGTACAACGGGTTGCGGGAGAGTGGACCGCTGAATATAGACGAGGGAAGGTGATGAAGATGTTGGGGAAGATGATGGAGGTGTTGGTGTAGATCGCCGTCATACGATGATTGCCCCGGGGGCGTTCCGGCGCCACCGGGAGAGAGGGGGAGAGTGCCCCCCCCCCTTCTTCTTCTTCTTCTTCTTCTTCTTCTTCTTCTTCTTCTTCTTCTTCTTCTTCTTCTTCTTCTTCCTTGACCTCCCCCCTAGATGGGAGGAGGGTTTTCCCTCTGGTCCTTTGCCTCCATGGTGGCGGAGGGGTGGGATCCCCTCCGAGATTGGATCTCTCTCTATCTCTCTCTCTCTCTCTGTGTGTGTGTGTGTGTGTGTGTGTGTTTCCTTCTGTTTCTGCGTTCCTAGATTCTGGCCTTTCACCGTTTCTTAAATTCCTGGAGATCCGTAACTCCGATTATGCTAAAATTTTAACATGATGTTTATCCGGATATTATCTTTCTTGTGGCGAAAGACGGGCACCAACGACCTTACAGGGGGCCCACAAGCCTCTCAGGCTCGCCCAGGGTAGGGGGCGCACCCCTAGGGCTTGTGGGCCCCTCGGGCACTGTCTCATGTTGATTCTTTTTCCCAAAAATCACATATATTCCAAAAAAATCTCCGTAAGTTTTATCGTGTTTGGACTTCGTTTGATATGGATATTCTACGAAACAAAAACATGCAACAAACAGGAACTGACACTGGGCACTGGATCAATATGTTAGTCCCAAATTTAGTATAAAAAGATGCCACAAGTATATGAAAGTTGTAGAATATTGGCATGAAACGGTAAAAAATTATAGAAACGATGGATACGTATCATGCATCACCACTAACGGATAGTGTACGGCCCGTTAGTGGTGGTGTGGTTTCCACTAACAAGCACCTCCACCAACAGGCCGTCCAATGGTGTTTTCCTAATGAGCTAGTTCGATGCTGCTAGATCACCACTAGCACCCCTTCTCACGTAGCATGTCAGTTGTATATGTAGTATAAGAACAGAAGCAACAACGGCCACTGTCAGCTAGTGCTCATGCGCTCGTGGCTATAAGCGAGACCCCCCCCCCCCCCCCGACGCCTAGTATTTTGTTGGCATCGAATCTCACTCCCCAGAGTCTCCTCTCACTTCCCAAACCCATCATCCTCTCCCATCCCATACATATTTCCCTTCTCCCCCTCTCCCTTGTCTCTCCCATAGACCCCCTCCCACATATCTTCATGTCTCTTCCTTCATAAATGTCACCCATCTACCCCCTAGATCTCTTTATCCCACTAAGATCTCATCCCTCTTGAAGAGATCTCTCCTCTCTCCCTCCCTCTTGCTCACGATCAGTAACAACTCTCTCTTTAGATGAACATTTTTTATTTCTTGTTCTCAAAATAACGCATTGTGCTTTGACTACTCAAATCAATTAGTTTTTGTAGCGATCAGACCTCAAACAGTCTGATCTCTGTGCTCCGGTGTCATCCCTGGATCAGTAATGCTGACACCACACAGTACTTTGAAGGATTTATAGCAGAGTGGCAATCACACACTTATTACAACGATGTCTCAAAAGAGAACTTATTACAATAATATGGCTTAAGGCCATCTAATATCGATAACAGCGGAAGACTTGGAAGGTAAATGGGTCCATCAACTCCAACGGCATCACTGAGTATAGAACCACGACCTAAAACACCTCAATTGTCATCTGAAAAGTTTGCAACATTAACGTTGCAGCCCGAAAACGGGTCAGCATATGGAATATGTTGGCAAGGTAACACATAGAGAGTAATGGAATGAAACAGCTATACTACATGCATATTTGGCTGGTGGAAAGCTCTATGGTTACTGTTTTGCGTAAAGCCAATTTTTCCCTACTGCAAAGGAATAAATTTATTTAACTATCATGGTGGTTGTTAAACATTGAGAATGGTTGACAGCATCCTCAATCCCAATTAAAAGTGAACAATTAAAAACCCAACAATATTAATTAGAAGTAACATGATGAGATTCACATGATATTCAAGTACTAGATACTCAAGATTGTCCATAACCGGGGACACGGCTAATCATGATTAGTTTGTTACACTCTGCAGAGGTTTGCGCACTTTTCCCCACAAGACTCGATCGCCTCCGTTGGTTTTCTCGCACTACTGGTGTTTGAGAAACGGATGACCGAGACATAGTCTTTCAGAAGAGCTCGCACCTTACGACGGAGTAGACCGTACCACCTATATCCCCTACATCTGCTAGTCTACCCCTATAAGAGTTCGCACGACTTAGTCAACTATGCCAGAGCCCATAATGGCTTGTGGCTGCACACGTAAGTATTTAGCATGAAAGATCTTATGATCCCTTTGAGCCTGGGTTGCGGTCCAAAATAAAAACAGGCAAGTCCAGATAGACATCAGGTGCCTCAATCCACCCAGATGTGTGTTTAAGTTGCCACCTTAGATAAACCATTAAAAATTATCAATCTCACATCTGTCATGGATATCACTCACCCAATCGACGTCTACTAGCATAGCATGGCATAATAAGCAAACATAGAAGTAACTCCCAAAGGTTTCATAGTAACAGGTAATAGGTACTACCTCATCTACTTCCCATCCCACAATTTAGTTAGATCCTAATCATGCAATGTGTGAGGATGGATCTAATGCAATAAAACTGGGTTGTAGAAAAGGTATGATCAAAGTGTTACTTGCCTTGCTGATGATCCGCGAGTCCTAGAGATTCGAAGTAACAGGCGGCGCAATCCGGGTAATCTATCGCAGACAAACAACAAGCATACAATAAGTACTCATCTAATGCACAGGTAAAACTCGAACAAGAGATCAAACCAGAAAGTTCATCTTAAGAACTCCGGTTGAGAAGAAAGAAAGAACCGAACAAAGAAACCGAAAACAAACGGCGGAAAACAACTCGGTTCTAGCAAGTTGAAACTAGGTCAAATTTTACCGTAGAAAAAACTTGTTTAAGTTGATTAGTCGGAACGGCGGTTTCAAAATGAAACTCTAGGCGCTTGAATCACCTGATTCCGATAAATGGGCGAGAAGATAGACTAGAAAGAAGATCGGATCTGAGATCGCGATCGCGGAATAAATCCGACGAAAAGAAAAAGAAGAATGGTTGAACGAACGGACGTTCGTTAACCTAGAAGAAATCCGGTGATCACGTTCGTTAGGACGAATGGTCCGGTGAACGATCGCTAGGCAACTAAATCGGAAAAGAGAACGAATCCGATCTAGGGTTTCGGAGAAGAAAACCGATCAAAAAAAACGATCTAGAAAACCGGAACGGTTTGGTGAAGAAAAACGAATCGGAGAAAAAGAATCGGAACGATTAGAAGAAAACGATCCGATGAAAAGAATAGATGTAGTGCGGGCTACCTCCGGCGAGGTCTCCGGCGAGGGGCTCCGGCGGCGTGGGCGTGAGCGGCGGCAAGGTGCGGCGGCGGCGCGGGTGTTGCGACGGTGGTGGGGTGCGGCGCAGCGGTGATGGGGCACTAGGGCGGCGCGGCACGGGTGAGGGGCGCGGTGGTGCTTGGGGCTTTGGGGCTTTGGATATGATGTGTTTAGAGGGGGGTGTGGGAGTATTTATATTGGGGAGGGGAGGGAGAAAACTTGAGGTAGGGGTCAAGGAATTGGACTAGGAAAGAAAAGAGGGAAAAGATCTAGAAAAAAATGAAAGTAGGATGAATCCTACTAGGAAACAAAGACAACGGCGGCGGCCTGGCGCCTTGCGCCTGGTGCGCGGCTCCCTGGCGCCTGGGGCGCTCGATGGCCTCTGGCCTGGCCGGCTCAGTGGCTTGGGCCTTAGGCCCAAGTCGCTGGTGCTCATTTTTATTTTTTAAAACGGTTCCGCGGTCGAAAAAAAACAAAAAGAGATCTAAACGAACTCCAAATCTAATAAAGTAAATTTTCCCCGACTCCTAAAAATGAGTCGAACAAAATGAACTTTCCTCCGGGCCTAAAATGCAATTTTTTAAAACGCGCATTTTTCCCTATCCAAATAAAAGACAAATGTAACTCCGACAAAACCATTGATCCTATTTTTCACAATTTGAGAAGACTCAAATATGAAAAAGACGAAATCTCCAACTCTCTCCGAGGGTCCTTGAGTTGCGTGAAATTTCTAGGATCGGCAAAATGCAAGAAAATATGATATGCATGATGATCTATATGTATAACATTCCAAATTGAAAATTTGGGATGTTACAAACCTACCCCCCTTAAGATGAATCTCGCCCTTGAGATTCGGGTTGGCTAGAAAATAGGTGAGGGTGGTCCTTGAGCAAATCTTCTTCTCTCTCCCAGGTGACTTCATCCTCTGAGTGGTGGTTCCACTGAACTTTGCAAAACTTGATAACCTTGCTGCGAGTAACTCTGCTGGCATACTCGAGAATCTTGACTGGTTTCTCTTCATACGTTAAGTCGTCCTTTAACTGAATCGCTTCTAGCGGTACTGTATCTCTTAACGGTACCTCCGCCATCTCAGCGTGACACTTCTTCAGCTGAGAAACATGGAATACATCATGAACTCCTGACAGTCCCTCTGGTAATTCCAACTTATACACGACTTCTCCCATACGTTGCAAGATCTTATATGGTCCAACGAAACGCGGTGCTAACTTTCCCTTAACTCCAAAGCGCTTAACTCCTCGTAGTGGGGATACTCGGAGATAAACCCTGTCTCCAGTTTTGTAAACTGTCTCCTTGCGTTTAGAATCTGCGTAGCTCTTCTGCCTGGACTGGGCTACCTTGAGCCTATCGTGAATCAACTTAACTTTCCGTTCAGACTCCTTAATCAAATCTGGTCCAAAGAACTGATGGTCTCCAACTTCGTCCCATGACAACGGTGTCCTGCACCTCCTTCCGTATAAAGCTTCGAAAGGTGCCATCTTCAGACTGGCTTGGTAACTGTTGTTATACGAAAACTCCGCATACGGAAAGTTATCGTCCCAACTAGATCCATAATCTAGTGCACAAGCTCTCAGCATATCTTCCAAAATCTGATTAACTCTCTCGGTCTGTCCATCTGTCTGCGGATGAAAAGCGGTGCTGAATTCTAGCCTGGTTCCCAAAGTTTCATGCAACTGATTCCAAAACTTTGAGATAAATTGGGTTCCTCTGTCTGATACAATACTCCTTGGAACTCCATGCAAACAAATGATCCTAGTCATGTATATCTTTGCCAACTTAGCACTGGTGTAAGTGGTCTTAACTGGAATGAAATGTGCTACCTTCGTCAAATGATCAACTACTACCCATATCGAGTCATATCCTGCTTTCGTCCTGGGTAGTCCTGTGATAAAATCCATGCCTATCTTCTCCCACTTCCATTCGGGTATCGGCAATGGCTGCAACAATCCAGCTGGCTTCTGATGCTCTGCCTTTACTCTATGGCATACGTCACAAACTGCTACATATGCTGCAATATCCTTCTTCATTCCGGTCCACCAGAATGTCTCCTTCAAATCCAAATACATCTTGGTATTTCCTGGGTGAATCGAATAGGGTGAATCATGTGCCTCTTGTAGAATCAACTTCCTGATCTCCGGGTCATTTGGCACGTAAACACAGTCCTCAAACCATAGGGTATCGTGCTCATCCTCACGAAATCCCTTTGCTTTTCCTTTGCTTAGTTTCTCCTTTATAGCAGCAATCTCCTTGTTAGATTTCTGAGCTTCTCTGATTTTATCCATCAATGTTGACTGAATCTCCAATGCTACTACATAGCCTTTCGGAACTATCTCTAAACTTATTTCACGAAGGTTTTCTGCTAACTCCTTTGGTATACTTCCCGTCATTAACGTATTGACATGGCTCTTGCGGCTCAATGCGTCAACTACTACATTAGCTTTACCGGGATGGTAATGCAATCTCATATCATAATCCTTGATGAGCTCCAACCATCTCCTTTGTCTGAGATTCAACTCCTTCTGCGTGAAAATGTACTTCAAACTCTGGTGATTCGTGTATACTTCACAATGATTTCCAATGAGGAAATGTCTCCATGTCTTCAATGCATGCACTACGGCTGCTAACTCCAAATCATGCGTGGCGTAATTCTTCTCATGAGGTTTCAGTTGTCGTGAAGCATACGAAACAACTCTACCTTCCTACATAAGCACTGCTCCAAGTCCTCGATGTGAAGCATCACAATACACCTCATAATCCTTGGTCTGATCTGGCAAAATCAACACTGGTGAGGTAACCAATCATTTCTTCAACTCCTGGAAACTAGTCTCACACTCCTCAGTCCAATTGAACTTGGTATCCTTCTTCTACAACTCCGTCATAGGCTTCGCAATCTTTGAAAAGTTTTCAATGAATCTCCGGTAGTATCCTGCGAGTCCAAGAAAACTCCGGATCTCTCCAACTGTCGTTGGTGCTTCCCATTTGGTTACGGTCTCAACCTTTGCAGGGTCAACTGCTAGCCCTTCTCCGGATATAACGTGTCCAAGGAATCCAACTTCCTTCAACCAAAACTCACATTTGCTAAATTCGGCATATAACTGATGTTCCCTTAGCTTCTCCAATACCAAACGCAAATGTTCCTTATGCTCTTCTTCATTCTTTGAATAAACCAGGATATCATCAATGAACACTACGACGAACTTATCCAGAAACTCCATAAACACCTTGTTCATCATGTTCATAAAATAGGCAGGCGCGTTAGTCAATCCAAATGACATAACGGTATACTCATACAGTCCATATCTCGTGGTAAAAGCTGTCTTAGGTATGTCTTACTCTCGAATCTTCAACTGGTGGTACCCTGATCGCAAATCGATCTTGGAAAACACTTTAGCTCCTTGCAAACGATCAAACAGATCATTTATCATTGGCAGTGGGTACTTGTTCTTGATGGTTACTTCATTCAATCCACGGTAATCAACAACCATCCTTAATGATCCATCCTTCTTCTCCACTAGAAGTACGGGTGATCCCCAAGGCGAAGAACTTGGGCGAATGTAACCTTTCTCCAATAACTCCTTAATCTGATTCTTAATTTCTACCAAATCCTTTGCCGGCATCCGGTAGGGTCTCTTTGATATTGGGCCTGTACCTGGCAACAACTCAATCAAAAACTCAATGTCTATCACAGCCCTAGAATTTGTTTGCAAATAGCTGCACAAGCATTCATGCATCATGTCTAATTTGATCTGAAACTTGAAATGGGGACATGTGAAAGCCTCAGAGAACATTTCTAAAAATGACCAAGATAAAAATTGCCTCAATTAAGTCCAAGAAAATGTTCCTGTGAATCTCTGGAAATATTGGCAAGGGACAAAATTCAAACCAATATTTTTAGAATCTCAGAGATATTTATTTTGGGCCTTTGATTTAATCCAATAAATATTTGAATTGGATCTATATTTATTATATAATAAATATATGTTCAATAATTCTGATAAATTGTTGAGGGGCTTTGGAATAATCCATTTAGTCCCTGCAAAAATTATCAGAAGTAAAAAAAATAGTTTGGTTCAAAAACCAAATTAAAACCCATTTGCATAAATAGAAAACAGAATTAAATTAAAAAAACAGAGGAGAAAGGACTACCTGGCCCACTTACCTATAGCCGGCCCAGCAGAATCGGCCAGCCCACCAGGGGCGCCTTGGTCTTCTTCCACCTCTGCCAGTAGGCAGAGGCGTGTCGACGCCAGCGCGCCCGAGGCCTCCACCTCCTCCCTCCCAGCCTGCCTGGCTCCTCCTCGATGCACCAGGCGACGCCATGCAGCCCCCGACCTCTCTCGCCCTCATCCCCTCCCCTGTCTCTCTCTCTCTCTCTCACGCGCACGGCCGAATGCGCCCGCCACCGCCGATGAGCATCACCGCGGCCATCGCCTCTCCCTCCTCCCCTGGAGCTGCCCAAGAGCTCCGTCGAGTCCCTCTCCTCCTCCTCACCGAGCCGCCTGATGCCGGAAGCCCCTGGATGCCGCCTGCACCGCCATTCCCCTCGTCGGCCACCGAAGATCGTCGCCGTCGATTAGCTTCCTCCGGTGCCTCCCCGAGCTCGCTGACCCTCCCGTTCGACTCACTGTGAGCTCCTGCTCCCAAACCCCTCTCTCCTTTGTCGATTTCCTCTTCTAGCCCCACTGTCCACCACGGCCGAAGCTCGCCGCCGCCATGCCTCATCACCGCCGTGGCTGGAGCCGTTGTAGCTCGAAGTCGAGCACACCATCGCGCTCAACGCGTCTCCAGGAGCCCGTAGCCAGCACCAGCTTCTCCCCATGTGCCCCCTAGCCCCAACACGATTACACCGTAGCTCCGGCCGCCACTGGCCTCATCGCCGGCGTCGATTCCGGTGACCCCGTGACCTGCTGCTACCTCCACTAGATGCGCGGGAGCAAGGGCTATCGCCCGGTGCCCTCGGCATGTCCAACCGACGCCCATAGCGCGATTCCGGCGAGCCACCGCCGCACTGTGAGGTTGTCGGAGTTCAACTCCGGTGGCCGGTGACCTGGCACACGATTAGCCACTGATGACCCCGCTAATTAACCCCCTCACTCACTGACATGTGGGCCCCAGCCTGCTAACTAACCTAACTTAGCACTTAAACTAATCTGAGTTAGTTAATTAACTAACTGTGTGACTGACCAACGGGCCCCACACGTCAGGTTTGACCTGGACCGGCCCTGTTGACCAGCTGACGTCACCCTGACGTCGGGCTGACGCAGTAAATCATTTTCTAGTTTAAAAATAATTCAGGAAATTTCAGAAAACACCCAAAACTTTGAAAAATCATAGAAATTCAACCGTAACTCCAAATGAGATAAATTATATATGTAAAATGATCAGAAAAATCCAAAGAATCTGAATATGCCATTTGCATGCATGTTTGAACAAGTTAAACTCACTGAACAGGAAAATTCATGTTTATGGAATAAATAGTAATTAGTTTTAGAGTTGGAATTTGCTATAGGGTTGAATTCCACTTCAATGAATATGACTAACTGTTGCACTAGGTCAATTCAGTACCTTAATATGACATATCATTCATATGTATGTGCATTGCATTGATTGTGGTTCCCTTTTGTGTTTGTCGGTGATTGCCCCCTCTCAGTAGACGTTGTTTCCGACGACGAGATCGATGACACCGATGAAGAGCTATACTATCTTCAGAAGTGCCAGGCAAGCAAAAACCCCTTGTTCATTCCGATACAATCCCCCCTCTCTCGCTCCTGCTCTCTTTTACTGCATTAGGACAACAACGATTCATCTGTTACTTGTTGCGGTAGTTGAACCCCTTATCCTCTGCATGACCTGTCATTGCCACAGTAAATAGATGAAACCCACTAGCATGAGTAGGAGTTGTTTGAGCCCTGATGTGCCTACTCATTCATGCTTGTTTGTCGTGCCTGCTACTGCTTAGAGTTGAGTCAGGTCTGATTCATCGGGGATGGATCGGAGGTGTGTAAACATGTCCTACTGTTGAGAGCTAAGTGTGTGAACACGATTTGGTAAAGGTAGCGGTGAGAGGCCATGTAGGAGTACATGGTGGGTTGTCTCATTGAAACCGTCCTCAGGAACTGAGTTCTGTGTTTGTGATCCATGAAACAGCTACTACCACACGTTGGGCCCTGAAATATGACCCCGCTCGACTTACTGACCCCTCTCATCCTCTGTCCAGGAGTTGCAACTAGTTTCTGGTGTTTGTAGGATATGTGTTGGTGGCCGTGCGTAGTGCTGACCCTAGGGGTGGGCTATGTTGCGGTAGATACACTATGGCACGGTGTACCGGGCGCCCGTTTGGTGTCTCGGGAACCCTGCACACATCGTTTGGGGCTGTGAGCGAAACTCCGGTCGGATCTCCTCGCGGATGGAACCCGAATAGGCGATAAACCTGGACTAGAGACTTGTGTGGTTAGTCAGGTCGTGGTCTACACCCACGTCGGCTTTCGCTTGAAGTCTGCCGAGCACATACCGTGTGCAGACGCTAAGTGGTGGAAACATGTGTGACGAAGTACACCCCTGCAGGGTTATAAATGATCTATTCGAATAGCCGTGTCCACGGTAAAGGACTTCTGGGTTGCCTATAACAGTTCATAGACAAGTGAAAGTGGATACTCTAAAACTCGCAAGATAAGTGTGAGTACTATGGATGGCCTTCTCGTAGGGAGACGAGAGCGGATCCATAGTGGTGTATTGATTGGTGAATATGTGGACTCGTGTGCGCCACCTCAAAAGAGTTGCTCGCAATCGTAGTTTAGGTTAGCCACTGAGTCAAAGCTGGCTTGCTGCAGTTAAACTCCACCACCCCCTTTTGTTGATACCGATGCATATGTAGTTTAGTTCTGATGTAAGTCTTGCTGAGTACCTTTGTACTCATGTTTGCTTAATTTATGTTTTGCAGAGAGACTTCAGTCTCGCTAGTAGTTCCGCGTGGACTTCGATGTTTAGCTTGATACCTCAGCTACGATCTTGTGCCCTCGACAGGATCTGGTAGATAGTCAGGCTTCTTAGCCTTTTTCATTTATAGATGTCTGTACTCAGACATGTTAAGCTTCCGCATGTGTTTGATTGTATGCTATGATTGTTGGGTCATGAGACCCATGCTTGTAATATCTGGTTCTTCGGAGCCTAATGAATTAATACTTGAGTTGTAGAGTTATGTTGTGATGCCATGTTGTATTCACACATATCGAGCATATTGTGTGTATGATTGAAATGCTTGGTATGTGTGGGATCCGACTATCTAGTTGTTTATCCTTGGCAGCCTATCATATGGGGAAATGTAGTCTAGTGCTTCTGAGCGATAGTAGTCCGCTACAGCCCGGATCACCGGAGTCCTGCTAGCCCAGCACTACTGTTCAGGACACTTGACTGGCCGGCTGTGATTCACCTCGTTCCTATGTCTGTCCCTTCGGGGAAATGTCACGCGGTGACATCCGGAGTCCTGCCTAGCCTGCTACAGCCCGGGTCACCGGAGTCCTGTTAGCCCAGTGCTACAGCCCGGATTCACACGCTGTTGACCGACATGCTCGAGGTTGATTCATGTATGCCTGTCCCCATGGGTTAGTGCCGCTTTGGGTTCACGACTAGCCATGTCGGCCCGGGTTCTTTGTCATATGGATGCTAGCGACACTATCATATACGTGAGCCAAAAGGCGCAAACGGTCCCGGGCCAGGTAAGGTGGCACCCGTGGAAATACCGTGCGTGAGGCCACAAAGTGATATGATGTGTTACCGGCTAGATCCATGTGACCTAGGATCGGGGTCCCGACAGCGTTGGTATCAGAGCCTGACTGCCTGTAGGATTACCAAGCCAAACTGGTCGAAGTTGAGTCTAGAAATGCTTTAGTTATGTAAGGGAATTGATTGTGGAAGGGAACGTAAGGCTCTTTTTACTCCTTATACCTCATGCCCATCTGATCCGAGTCAACCTCTTCTTTTCTACGGGGGTTAAGAATTAGGCCTTCTCATCTATCTATCAGGATGACGTGTTACTAAACCGTAGTTGCCTAAGATTGTTGGATTTAAGCCCAGTTCAGTTTCTACTACTTCTGTGTGTTCATAGTTGGTCTCGAACCTTGATATTGTGCTTCTGAGTGGTTATGCCACCATTTTGCAAGATGTCTCAAATCATTTTGAGCATTTATAGCCGTTATGTTGTCCGAGTCATCCCAGGTTTCTAAATAGTCTGATGCATTTGCAAACCCTTTCCCCTGTTCTTGATGTCCATTTGGGCCAGATTAATCACACTACTTGGCAGTTGGGGTATTCTTTTGCCTCGACATATATTTTGGAATTATTATTATGACCATAGATGTCTTAGAGTGCCACCTAGTAATCTAACCATGTTTTGTATTCCCAGTGTGTGATTCTGGCCATTATTCTCAAAAGCATCCCGTGATGCCATTTAGTTGGTAGGCATTCTATTCCTGGGTTTTGAACCCGAGACTCACCCTACCTACTTCATGTTGATAGTGTTTGCTAGTTCCTTAGGACATTAGTAAACCTTTGCGATAGTCCTCGAGGTCCGTGGTATATCCTTCTTCCAATTATCATGAACCATTCTTGGCAGGAGTTCTTTTGAACCAAAAGGTCACGACAGAGTGCTCTTGATGAGTTCTCCATTCTATATTATGGCTCTGCCAGTTCTACCTCTCTGCATGGGTTATCCGAAAGAAATATGTTGAACTCGTTCGACACACTAATCTATGCCTCCACAGCTCAGAAAATTATATGTTCCTTGAGTTGTTCCTCTTTAGTTGTTTTCTGACCTTCGTCTATCAATTGATAGTCAGGAATAGTTGTGCATTTGTGTTCATCGGTGCCTTTTATTCTTGTGGTCCGTCGAGCCGTTCTATTTTAGAATGACTAGGAGAAACAAACTCCAGTACCTCATCCATTTCTGGGATCGGGTCAAAGTGGTTGTATTCCGCAGATCAAAATGCCAATCCAGCTTTTGTTCCGTTCTACCCTGAAGTATTGCCCACTTTATGTCAAGAGCGTCGTGAGAATTGCACCTCTCTCACGAATTCCTGACACAGTGATACTCTCTCCATCATTGTTCATTTCTCGGTTTCAGTGTTGTTGCAACCGGAATGACGACAAGTGAATCGTGGTGTGTGAAATCAATACTCCTAGCAACCCCGTTGCTTGGTAGTTAATGGACAATATTCTCATTCTTAGCGTGTTGGTTATTGAATTATCATTCTAAGACTGAACGTGCTACCCAGTCCATATTTCTGGTGCACACTTCGATCAATGGGTTAAGATTGTGCCAATCCCTCACTCTTTGATCATATCATCTTGCCCTGAAAAGCAAGGTTGTTCTCGAGCTTAGTAACATACCGGTGGTTCGTGATTTTCCGAATATCTTCTCGGAAGTGTTACCAGGTTGTTACCTGACCGTTATGTTGAGTTCGTGATCAAGATGGTTTTTCAATAAACCACTTTTCCCCAAGAATCTGTGTTGGATACCTCTGAGCTAGTTGGTTAAGCTTAACAACAACTTGGAGAGTTGGAAGATGAAAACTTGTCCGACTTAGTTCATCCCTAAGGGATATCCTTGTGTGTGTGTGTGTTGAAGAAAGATGATATCTTCACCAATTGGTCCCCGTGATCAGTTGTTGTATCTATTATCTTGTCCAAACCTTGATTTGAGTGTGGGCTATCGTCAAATCAAATCAGAACCAATGATGTTCGTAATGTTGTCTTACTTGCGGTTGTCCCTCGAGCATACACCATTATATCTTTGGTCTGACCAATACTATCACATTGTTCACATAGTGGTGGAAGTCCAGTGATATGGAAATTCCGATGAGTTGCTGTTGAGCCCATCAGCGACATTTTGTCTCCTCCATGATTGTGTTGAACATCCAGCTAGTGTTGGAAACTTTATAGGCATTGCCCTCATGTCCCGATCATGAAGCATATGTCCGGTTGAAAGATGTGACTTCTTCTAATTCATGTGCATCTGGTGTAAGTTGCCGCCGTGAATTCGAGAAAGTTTGTTTTTGCTTCCTCTGGAATCATCCCAAGTCAGTCATGCATGTGCGAAGTATTCTATGGTCTGATAGACTGATCATCTACATTCTATACGTATCCCTAGCACACCAAGCCACTAATTGATTTGTTCAAGGAGAAGAAGTTTCTTCTTAAGGGTTAGACCTACGCAAGGACTTCGATATCCTCGTTGATGGTTCCCCCTGAACTCAGTAGTGTTTCATTTTAAGACTACCAGGTGACCATGCTTGTCTAGGACAACGTGTTCACATGTGTTTAGCAGAACCAGCTCATGTTTTGGAGCTTACTACCGTAGTTCATTCCCCGAGAATCTCGCAACGTCATCTCGTCGATTTGTGTTGCAAACCTTCATTTTCCATTCCAGACTCGATGAGTCTGGAATATCCTGTCACCAACCAGATCTGAATCTCAGGCAGATATGATGGTTGGAGCATTTTCCAAGAACTATAATATTGGTCTCTCGATAACCGGTAAAGTGGATGTCGTGGCCAACACATCCAGCTGGAAGACCTATTATTGTAGTATCTCAATTGAAGAAAGTTGGCCACCTCCCCATGAGGATTTCGTAGGATTTACCTCCGTAGTTAATCCTTACGGATTCTTGTGCCCCTGAAGTCAGACCTTTATTTGATGTTCAGATACCGAATGATTTTGAGTCTAGCTAGAACATCAAGGAGAACATTAGAAGCGGAGTGCTAAATGTCTCTCGGTCGATCATCCAGATTTTGTTTCCTTGGCTTCGCTAAGGTGAAATCTGGGAAAGTGTTATCCTCCTTTGCATCTGCATCATCCATCACCATTCATCATGGTGGTATGTTGTGTTGCCAGGATCCCTGACACGGATATTGGTAGAACCTTGATGAATATGGAGATGCTCAAGTTCTTGAGAGCACGCACAAGCACTAGGTTTTACCGTTGGCGTTAACTGGGATTTGCTTCCAGTTTCCTCGGTTATGTTATAACCTTTTCAAACAGCGGACTCACTCTCGACTGTTGAGTTTTTCCCCAGTTACCAGAATCATTCCCAACATTTGCATTTTGTTCCCAGCTTACACCTCAGTAGCTGTTGTTCATGATCATCTTCAAAAGTGGACTTACCATGGGTCCCATCCATTTCCTATGATAAGCAAATCATCCATTGCGTTGTCTTCAACAAGGTAGTCCACATCATCCATTCTAGTCCAAGTATGCCATCTCTTCAAGCTATCTCAAATGATCAATTGTAAATTGCCTTAAGCTGGTATGAAGAGCTTCGATGAATTATGGATCAAAAGTAATTCTTTTTGCCACTTAAGGGAATAATTCTGCGAGTCACCTTCCTTAAGATCTCTCGTTATGGTATCATGGCAATTCCCTCGCTACTTTGAAACCCTCGTCAAATTATTTCTTCTATCGCTCCTGATGCAAGTTTTTGCCTCTCAGTTCGCGAGATGTTTCTATGTCTCACTCCGTGAGTTGATCGTGAGTTGCCTGATCTTCAAGGAGATCGACTCTTTAGGGTTTTCCTTCCTTCTCATTGTCATGAGTGGATGGAATTCTCAGAGCAAGACATCAAGACAATGATGGTGATCGGATCAACAACCTTATGAGATGCAACATGGATCGTGAAGACCGTGTTAGTTGTGCCCCTCTGTCTTCTTACCTCACGTCTTGAATCTCGGGACGAGATTTTTGTTAGTGGGGGTGAGTTGTCACAGCCCTAGAATTTGTTTGCAAATAGCTGCACAAGCATTCATGCATCATGTCTAATTTGATCTGAAACTTGAAATGGGGACATGTGAAAGCCTCAGAGAACATTTCTAAAAATGACCAAGATAAAAATTGCCTCAATTAAGTCCAAGAAAATGTTCCTGTGAATCTCTGGAAATATTGGCAAGGGACAAAATTCAAACCAGTATTTTTAGAATCTCAGAGATATTTATTTTGGGCCTTTGATTTAATCCAATAAATATTTGAATTGGATCTATATTTATTATATAATAAATATATGTTCAATAATTCTGATAAATTGTTGAGGGGCTTTGGAATAATCCATTTAGTCCCTGCAAAAATTATCAGAAGTAAAAAAAATAGTTTGGTTCAAAAACCAAATTAAAACCCATTTGCATAAATAGAAAACAGAATTAAATTAAAAAAAACAGAGGAGAAAGGACTACCTGGCCCACTTACCTGTAGCCGGCCCAGCAGAATCGGCCAGCCCACCAGGGGCGCCTTGGTCTTCTTCCACCTCTGCCAGTAGGCAGAGGCGTGTCGACGCCAGCGCGCCCGAGGCCTCCACCTCCTCCCTCCCAGCCTGCCTGGCTCCTCCTCGATGCACCAGGCGACGCCACGCAGCCCCCGACCTCTCTCGCCCTCATCCCCTCCCCTGTCTCTCTCTCTCTCACGCGCACGGCCAAATGCGCCCGCCACCGCCGATGAGCATCACCGCGGCCATCGCCTCTCCCTCGTCCCCTGGAGCTGCCCAAGAGCTCCACCGAGTCCCTCTCCTCCTCCTCACCGAGCCGCCTGATGCCGGAAGCCCCTGGATGCCGCCTGCACCGCCGTTCCCCTCGTCGGCCACCGAAGATCGTCGCCGTCGATTAGCTTCCTCCGGTGCCTCCCCGAGCTCGCTGACCCTCCCGTTCGACTCACTGTGAGCTCCTGCTCCCAAACCCCTCTCTCCTTTGTCGATTTCCTCTTCTAGCCCCACTGTCCACCACGGCCGAAGCTCGCCGCCGCCATGCCTCATCGCCGCCGTGGCTGGAGCCGTTGTAGCTCGAAGTCGAGCACACCATCGCGCTCAACGCGTCTCCAGGAGCCCGTAGCCAGCACCAGCTTCTCCCCATGCGCCCCCTAGCCCCAACACGATTACACCGTAGCTCCGGCCGCCGCTGGCCTCATCGCCGGCGTCGATTCCGGTGACCCCGTGACCTGCTGCTACCTCCACTAGATGCGCGGGAGCAAGGGCTATCGCCCGGTGCCCTCGGCACGTCCAACCGACGCCCATAGCGCGATTCCGGCGAGCCACCGCCGCACTGTGAGGTTGTCGGAGTTCAACTCCGGTGGCCGGTGACCTGGCACACGATTAGCCACTGATGACCCCGCTAATTAACCCCCTCACTCACTGACATGTGGGCCCCAGCCTGCTAACTAACCTAACTTAGCACTTAAACTAATCTGAGTTAGTTAATTAACTAACTGTGTGACTGACCAACGGGCCCCACACGTCAGGTTTGACCTGGACCGGCCCTGTTGACCAGCTGACGTCACCCTGACGTCGGGCTGACGCAGTAAGTCATTTTCTAGTTTAAAAATAATTCAGGAAATTTCAGAAAATACCCAAAACTTTGAAAAATCATAGAAATTCAACCGTAACTCCAAATGAGATAAATTATATATGTAAAATGATCAGAAAAATCCAAAGAATCTGAATATGCCATTTGCATGCATGTTTGAACAAGTTAAACTCACTTAACAGGAAAATTCATGTTTATGGAATAAATAGTAATTAGTTTTGGAGTTGGAATTTGCTATAGGGTTGAATTCCACTTCAATGAATATGACTAACTGTTGCACTAGGTCAATTCAGTACCTTAATATGACATATCATTCATATGTATGTGCATTGCATTGATTGTGGTTCCCTTTTGTGTTTGTCGGTGATTGCCCCCTCTCAGTAGACGTTGTTTCCGACGACGAGATCGATGACACCGATGAAGAGCTATACTATCTTCAGAAGTGCCAGGCAAGCAAAACCCCCTTGTTCATTCCGATACAATCCCCCCTCTCTCGCTCCTGCTCTCTTTTACTGCATTAGGACAACAACAATTCATCTGTTACTTGTTGCGGTAGTTGAACCCCTTATCCTCTGCATGACCTGTCATTGCCACAGTAAATAGATGAAACCCACTAGCATGAGTAGGAGTTGTTTGAGCCCTGATGTGCCTACTCATTCATGCTTGTTTGTCGTGCCTGCTACTGCTTAGAGTTGAGTCAGGTCTGATTCATCGGGGATGGATCGGAGGTGTGTAAACATGTCCTACTGTTGAGAGCTAAGTGTGTGAACACGATTTGGTAAAGGTAGCGGTGAGAGGCCATGTAGGAGTACATGGTGGGTTGTCTCATTGAAACCGTCCTTAGGAACTGAGTTCTATGTTTGTGATCCATGAAACAGCTACTACCACACGTTGGGCCCTGAAATATGACCCCGCTCGACTTACTGACCCCTCTCGTCCTCTGTCCAGGAGTTGCAACTAGTTTCTGGTGTTTGTAGGATATGTGTTGGCGGCCGTGCGTAGTGCTGACCCTAGGGGTGGGCTATGTTGCGGTAGATACACTATGGGACGGTGTACCGGGCGCCCGTTTGGTGTCTCGGGAACCCTGCACACATCGTTTGGGGCTGTGAGCGAAACTCCGGTCGGATCTCCTCGCGGATGGAACCCGAATAGGCGATAAACCTGGACTAGAGACTTGTGTGGTTAGTCAGGTTGTGGTCTACACCCACGTCGGCTTTCGCTTGAAGTCTGCCGAGCACATGCCGTGTGCAGACGCTAAGTGGTGGAAACATGTGTGACGAAGTACACCCCTGCAGGGTTATAAATGATCTATTCGAATAGCCGTGTCCACGGTAAAGGACTTCTGGGTTGCCTATAACAGTTCATAGACAAGTGAAAGTGGATACTCTAAAACTCGCAAGATAAGTGTGAGTACTATGGATGGCCTTCTCGTAGGGAGACGAGAGCGGATCCATAGTGGTGTATTGATTGGTGAATATGTGGACTCGTGTGCGCCACCTCAAAAGAGTTGCTCGCAATCGTAGTTTAGGTTAGCCACTGAGTCAAAGCTGGCTTGCTGCAGTTAAACTCCACCACCCCCTTTTGTTGATACCGATGCATATGTAGTTTAGTTCTGATGTAAGTCTTGCTGAGTACCTTTGTACTCACGTTTGCTTAATTTATGTTTTGCAGAGAGACTTCAGTCTCGCTAGTAGTTCCGCGTGGACTTCGACGTTTAGCTTGATACCTCAGCTACGATCTTGTGCCCTTGACAGGATCTGGTAGATAGTCAGGCTTCTTAGCCTTTTTCATTTATAGATGTCTATACTCAGACATGTTAAGCTTCCGCATGTGTTTGATTGTATGCTATGATTGTTGGGTCATGAGACCCATGCTTGTAATATCTGGTTCTTCGGAGCCTAATGAATTAATACTTGAGTTGTAGAGTTATGTTGTGATGCCATGTTGTATTCACACATATCGAGCATATTGTGTGTATGATTGAAATGCTTGGTATGTGTGGGATCCGACTATCTAGTTGTTTATCCTTGGCAGCCTATCATATGGGGAAATGTAGTCTAGTGCTTCTGAGCGATAGTAGTCCGCTACAGCCCGGATCACCGGAGTCCTGCTAGCCCAGCACTACTGTTCAGGACACTTGACTGGCCGGCATGTGATTCACCTCGTTCCTATGTCTGTCCCTTCGGGGAAATGTCACGCGGTGACATCCGGAGTCCTGCCTAGCCTGCTACAGCCCGGGTCACCGGAGTCCTGTTAGCCCAGTGCTACAGCCCGGATTCACACGCTGTTGACCGACATGCTCGAGGTTGATTCATGTATGCCTGTCCCCATGGGTTAGTGCCGCTTTGGGTTCACGACTAGCCATGTCGGCCTGGGTTCTTTGTCATATGGATGCTAGCGACACTATCATATACGTGAGCCAAAAGGCGCAAACGGTCCCGGGCCAGGTAAGGTGGCACCCGTGGAAATACCGTGCGTGAGGCCACAAAGTGATATGATGTGTTACCGGCTAGATCCATGTGACCTAGGATCGGGGTCCCGACAATGTCTCTATCCGGTGGCATGCCTGGCAACTCTTCCAGAAATACATCAGGAAAATCCTTTACCACTGGTACCTCCTCCTGCACGACTCCTATCAGGCAATTTACTTGTGTCCTATTTGGTACATGCCGGGATACATACTTGATCTTTCTTCCTTCTGGCGTTGTGAGCAAAATTGACTTACTAGCACACTCAATATTCCCTTCATACTTTGATAACCAATCCATGCCTAATATCACATCCAATCCTTGAGATTCCAATACTATTATGTCTGAGGAAAAACATAGTTACCAATCCTTAATGGTAAATCCGGGGTCACGTCTCAGAGGCATTTGAGGGTTTAGAAAAGAAGAGATATAAGAATAGAATGAGGTCTAAAGAGAAAACACTACCCCAATGCACATGAGAAAATTCACACAAAATCACTTCATTCAATCAAACAAGGGCATACAATCGATCTAGCTATCGCAAAAGTGCTCGAACTATAGTGTTTACATGGGGGAAAATACTACTAATATTTGGTGGTCATCTAGAAATTTGAACTGACAGAAGACTCCATGATGCCCGCTCCAGCTTCGTCGTCAAAGTCGGGTTCACTTGGATCCGAATCGGTATCGTCGATGATGATGTAGTTATCCGGGCATGCGACGTACTCATCTTCTTCCTTGGATGCTCACTTCCTCTTGAGTTCTTCAATCTCTTGCTTAAGATCGATGTTGTGTCTTGCTAGAGCTACGATCTCATCCATGTAGTCCTTGCGTGTAGCCTTCAGTTCTCCTTCTAGCTCGATGATCCTCGCCTTCGCATTCTTCTACTCTATCATATCATTGCACATCTGGTTCTCGTGGCGTCGAATGTGCTGATTTAACTCCTGGATGAATGCTGCAATGGATCTATCCTTCTTGGTGTTGACTAACTCCCATTGTTCATCTCGGCGTCCGCAAATCTGGTAGACAGTGTCCTTGAGGTCTTCTTGATATACTTCTCCAATGCGTCCTATGGTGATATGTGCTGCCATGCTCCTTCCTAGACTCCAAGTTGGTGCATTGAAAACACTATCTATGGGCTTCGTGATTGGCGTGAATGTCCTTCCCGGAACGTGAGCTTGAATCTTCCAGCGCTCCTCTTCAGGCAAAGTGGCGTTGAAGGTTCCCATGAAGCTTGGTAATCCAATGTTCAGGTACTTGGTGACTTCCTTCAATTGGAATCCAAAAGGTGTGCCTTCATCCGGTTGGGCGTACTTAATCTTCGCGTCCTTCATCCTAAAAAGTAGAAAAGATGAGGAGTTAGAAAATTAGGAGAGAATAGTGATCTATGGCTTTAACTTAGTGGTCGTGTCCTACAGTCAGCGTGTGCTCTGATACCATCTCTGTAGCGACCAGACCTCAAACAGTCTGCTCTCTGTGCTCCGGTGTCATCCCTGGATCAGTAATGCTGACACCACACAGTACTTCGAAGGATTTATAGCAGAGTGGCAATCACACACTTATTACAACGATGTCTCAAAAGAGAACTTATTACAATAATATGGCTTAAGGTCATCTAATATCGATAACAGCGGAAGACTTGGAAGGTAAATGGGTCCATCAACTCCAACAGCATCACTGAGTATAGAACCACGACCTAAAACACCTCAATCGTCGTCTGAAAAGTCTACAACATTAACATTGCAGCCCGAAAACGGGTCAGCACATGGAATATGCTGGCAAGGTAACACATAGAGAGTAATGGAATGAAACAGCTATACTACATGCATATTTGGCTGGTGGAAAGCTCTATGGTTACTGTTTTGCGTAAAGCCAATTTTTCCCTACTGCAAAGGAATAAATTTATTTAACTATCATGGTGGTTGTTAAACATTGAGAATGGTTGACAGCATCCTCAATCCCAATTAAAAGTGAACAATTAAAAACCCAACAATATTAATTAGAAGTAACATGATGAGATTCACATGATATTCAAGTACTAGATACTCAAGATTGTCCATAACCGGGGACACGGCTAATCATGATTAGTTTGTTACACTCTGCAGAGGTTTGCGCACTTTTCCCCACAAGACTCGATCGCCTCCATTGGTTTTCTCGCACTACTAGTGTTTGAGAAACGGATGACCGAGACATAGTCTTTCAGAAGCGCTAGCACCTTACGACGGAGTAGACCGTACCACCTATATCCCCTACATCTGCTAGTCTACCCCTATAAGAGTTCGCACGACTTAGTCAACTATGCCAGAGCCCATAATGGCTTGTGGCTGCACACGTAAGTATTTAGCATGAAAGATCTTATGATCCCTTTGAGCCTGGGTTGCGGTCCAAAATAAAAACAGGCAAGTCCTGATAGACATCAGGTGCCTCAATCCACCCAGATGTGTGTTTAAGTTGCCACCTTAGATAAACCATTAAAAATTATCAATCTCACATCTGTCATGGATATCACTCACCCAATCCACGTCTACTAGCATAGCATGGCATAATAAGCAAACATAGAAGTAACTCCCAAAGGTTTCATAGTAACAGGTAATAGGTACTACCTCATCTACTTCCCATCCCACAATTTAGTTAGATCCTAATCATGCAATGTGTGAGGATGGATCTAATGCAATAAAACTGGGTTGTAGAAAAGGTATGATCAAAGTGTTACTTGCCTTGCTGATGATCCGCGAGTCCTAGAGATTCGAAGTAACAGGCGGTGCAATCCGGGTAATCTATCGCAGACAAACAACAAGCATACAATAAGTACTCATCTAATGCACAGGTAAAACTCGAACAAGAGATCGAACCAGAAAGTTCAACTTAAGAACTCCGGTTGAGAAGAAAGAAAGAACCAAACAAAGAAACCGAAAACAAACGGCGGAAGAAAACAACTCGGTTCTAGCAAGTTGAAACTAGGTCAAATTTTACCGTAGCAAAAACTTGTTTAAGTTGATTAGTCGGAACGGCGGTTTCGAAACGAAACTCCAGGCGCTTGAATCACCTGATTCCGATAAACAGGCAAGAAGATAGACTAGAAAGAAGATCGGATCTGAGATCGCGATCGCGGAATAAATCCGACGAAAAGAAAAAGAAGAACGGTTGAACGAACGGGCGTTCGTTAACCTAGAAGAAATCCGGTGATCACGTTCGTTAGGACGAACGGTCCGACGAACGATCGCTAGGAAACTAAATCGGAAAAGAGAACGAATCCGATCTAGGGTTTCGGAGAAGAAAACCGATCAAAAAAACGATCTAGAAAACCGGAACGGTTCGGCGAAGAAAAACGAATCGGAGAAAAAGAATCGGAACGATTAGAAGGAAACGATCCAATGAAAAGAATAGATGTAGCGCGGGCTACCTCCGGCGAGGTCTCCGGCGAGGGGCTCCGGCGGTGTGGGCGTGGGCGGCGGCAAGGTGCGGCGGCGGCGTGGGTGGTGCGGCGGTGGTGGGGTGCGGCGCGGCGGTGATGGGGCACTAGGGCGGCGCGGCACGGGTGAGGGGCGCGGTGGTGCTTGGGGCTTTGGGGCTTTGGATTTGATGTGTTTAGAGGGGGGGTGGGAGTATTTATATTGGGGAGGGGAGGGAGAAAACTTGGGGTAGGGGTCAAGGAATTGGACTAGGAAAGAAAAGAGGGAAAAGATCTAGAAAAATCGAAAGTAGGATGAATCCTACTAGGAAACAAAGACAACGGCGGCGGCCTGGCACCTTGCGCCTGGCGCGCGGCTCCCTGGCGCCTGGGGCGCTCGATGGCCTCTGGCCGGCTCGGTGGCTTGGGCCTTAGGCCCAAGTCGCTGGTGCTCTTTTAAAAAAAACGGTTCCGCGCTCGGAAAAAAAAACAAAAAGAGATCTAAACAAACTCCAAATCTAATAAAGTAAATTTTCCCCGACTCCTAAAAATGAGTCGAACAAAATGAACTTTCCTACGGGCCTAAAATGCAATTTTTAAAAACGCGCATTTTCCCCTATCCAAATAAAAGACAAATGAATCTCCGACAAAACCATTGATCCTATTTTTCACAATTTGAGAAGACTCAAATATGAAAAAGACGAAATCTCCAACTCTCTCCGAGGGTCCTTGAGTTGCGTGAAATTTCTAGGATCGGCAAAATGCAAGAAAATGTGATATGCATGATGATCTATATGTATAACATTCCAAATTGAAAATTTGGGATGTTACAGTTTTGTGTCTAGGGAATTGATGGACATCTCAAAGTTGGATGCATGGAATGAGTTTCTTGATGTCATCAAGGGAGATACAAATGGAAAGAGTGCCACGAAGATGTGGTGTCCATGTTGTTGATAACCCACAAGTATAGGGGATCCTTTGTAGCCTTCTTCGATAAATAAGATTGTCGAACCCAACGAGGAGCTAAAGGTAGAACAAATATTCCCTCAAGTTCTATCGACCATGGATACAAATCTACGCACACTTGACATTTGCTTTACTGAAAACAAGAATGAAACTATTTTTCAAGAATAAAACTACAAGTACTTTGCGAGAATAAAACTATGAATAAATTGCAAGGTAATAAAAGTAGATAGCTTTTGTCAACAAGAAAGTCAATTTGTCCCTAGGAAATCGATAACAAGTACCGGAATCATTCTTATAATTTTACATGAGGGAGAGGCATGAGCTAACATACTTTCTCTACTTGGATCATATGCACTTATGATTGGAACTCTAGCAAGCATCTGCAACTACTAAAGATCATTAAGGTCATGAAACCCAACCATAGCATTAAGTATCAATTCCTCTTTACTCCCATATGCCACAACCCCCTTATCCGCGTTTAGGCTTCTGTCACCCCCGCAACACCGACAATAAGCAAACCACAAACATAGTGCAACATCCTATAGCGGGGATCCCTCCGTTTGCGCGACACGGAGGGCACTGTAGGACAGTAGCATAAATAAAATATACACTCATACCAACCAAGATCACGATTAGCCCACAGGACAAAACGAATCTACTCAAACATCATAGGATAGCCAAATATCATTGGGAAATAATATATGGAGTTGGGCACCATGTTTAAGTAGAGATTACAGCGGGCAGAAGGGAGGTTGCACCACTGCATAGAGGAGGAGAAAGTTGGTGTTGACGGTAGCAAGATTGTTGATGTAGATTTCCATCACGATCCTTGCCCTGGCGGAACTCTGGCACCACCAAGAGAGAGGGGTAGAGAGCCCCATGTGACAGCCTGGTTTTTGCCCTCCTTTATTTTCCTGATTTTCATTAGGTTTGATTTTGAAAGTTGGAGTTTTTGAATATTCTCATATGGAATTAAACACTTGGGTACCCTTGGCTTTCACCCAAGTGCCTCATTTCCCTCTCTAATCATCATTCACTCTCTGGTTCTACCCAAAATAATATTTGGAATATTTTTCTTTAATGAAAAATATTCATTTTCCCCTCCAAAACCCTAGCTAGTTCAATGTGCTCCAAAGCAACCCCAATTTTTCTTGCCCACAAAAATCTGAGAAAAAACACAAATATTCTGTGAACCCTAGGGCACCTTCCTGAGCAAACATATTGTACCAGTTTTTGGAATATTTTTGCTACAAAAAATATTTTCTGTTCTGGACAGAAATGGTGGTTTCTACAGCGACTACCATTTTACTTGCTCCATTGTGCCTGATTTTTCTTGTGCATCATCACCTTAGTAGATGATTGCTAGCCTCCAACTCCTAGCCATTTAACCTCGGTAACCTCTCAAAGTTACTGATCAGAAACTTACCAAACGTGTGAAAACTTTTCTACTGCATCTGGAGTCAAACCAAAGCGTGGTAATTGAGGGAGTCCTGGATAAGGGGGTCCTCGGACAGCCGGCATATATACTTTGGCCGGACTGTTGGACTATGAAGATACAAGATTGAAGACTTCGTCCCGTGTCCGGGTGGTACTCTCCTTTGCGTGGAAGGCAAGCTTGGCAGTTCGGATATGTAGATCTCCTCCCTTCTAACCGACTATGCATAACCCTAGCCCCCTCCGGTGTCTATATAAACCGGAGGGTTTAGTCTGTAGGACAATAACAATCATAATCATAGGCTAGCTTCTAGGGTTTAGCCTCGTCGATCTTGTGGTAGATCAACTCTTGTAATACTCATATCATCAAGATCAATCAAGCAGGAAGTAGGGTATTACCTCCATCGAGAGGGCCCAAACCTAGGTAAATATCATGTCCCCTGCCTCCTGTTACCATCCGCCTTAAACGCACATTTCGGGACCCCCTACCCGAGATCCGCCGGTTTTGACACCGACATTGGTGCTTTCATTGAGAGTTCCACTGTGTCGTCACCATAAAGCTTGATGGCTCCTTCCATCATCGGCAATGATGCGATCCAGGGTGAGGTTTTTCTCCCCGGACAGATCTTCGTATTCGGTGGCTTCATACTGCGGGCCAACTCGCTTGGCCATCTAGAGCAGATCGATAGCTACGCCCCTGGCCATCAGGTCAGGTTTGGAAGCTTGAACTATACTGCCAACAACCCCGGAGACTTGATCTTCGATGGATTCGAGCCCATGTCAGGTGCGCCGCACAGTCGCAACGAGCATGACTTAGCTCTGCCGCCGGACGGTATTCAGGAGATCACACCTGTGGCTACTCCAGCCCTCAATCCGGAGCAGATCGTGTCGCCCGAGGACGGGTGGATGGACCCCGCCACGGAGGCCGCACACCCAGCGGCGATAGAACCGAATACTAACTTCACCTCCTGTGAGACCTATGTTGTCGGACCCTTGGATTCGTCCCCGGCCACAGGCTCCGAGCCGCCTGCGTCCATGCCTATCATATGTGATTGGGTACCGATCATGGAGTTCACCTCCATGGATATCTTTCAGCACTCGCCCTTCGGCGACGTGCTAAATTCATTAAGGTCTCTCTCCTTGTCAGGAGGCCCTTGGCCGAACTGTGTCCGGCTCGAGCGGGAAGCGAACGACAAAGAAATTCGTCCCCCACCCACCACCCACTTAATAGCCATTGTCGACGAATTAACCGACATGCTTCATTTCGGCTCTGAAGACATCAACGGTATGGACGACGATGCAGGAGAAGAACAGGAACCACCGCCGACAGGGCGCTGGATAGCCACCTCATCATATGATATACATGGTGGACACCCCCAAAGAAAGCATGGCAATAAGGCAACGGAGGATAATCCCCTTGAGAAGCAATCTAAGCACCGGCGTCATCTGTGCCGCTCTAAGCCCCACCGTAGCAAAAGCAGCAATACCGGCACAAGAGACAATAATGTTGCGGACAGTTCCAAAGACAATTCCCTCCAGCCAGGCTTCGAGTGGGAGGATGGGCGAGCTAGACCTAAGGAACAGGCGGCAGACGGAGAATTAGAGGATGACAATTACATGCCTCTCTCCGATGACGAGGTGAGCCTCGGTGATGGAGAATTTATTGTGCTTGAGGATCCCGTCGAGCAGGAGCGCTTCAAGCGCCGGCTTATAGCCACAGCAAAAAGCCTGAAGAAAAAGCAACAGCAACTTCAAGCTGATCAAGATCTGCTAGCGGATAGATGGACCGAAGTGATGGCAGCCGAGGAATACGAACTCGAGCGCCCAACAGAAAGTTACCCAAAGCGCAGGTTGCTACCCCAACTCGAGGAGGAAGCATTAAAGCCTACACTACCAGCGTATGATGCGGCTGACCGGCCACCTCATGGCCGAGACAAAGCGGTGTATCAGCCCGAAGTCCATCCCGCACCTCGTCGCCAGTCAAACAAAAACACCAAGGCCCGGGGCAACACGCAGGACCTGCGAGACATATTGGAAAACAAAGCAGGACATCCAAGATCGATCTACGGATCACGGGGCGCGCCCCAACGTGTAACGACGACCATCACGCCGGATATACTAAAAGCAAATCCGGCCGGGCTGAATATAGTAGACAAGACTCATATGAACTGTATCGTGATATAGCCCGGCATAGAGGCGCCGCACACCCCCTATGCTTCACCGATGAAGTAATGGATCACGAATTCCCAGAAGGCTTTAAACCCGTGAATATTGAATCACATGATGGCACAACAGACCCCGCGGTATGGATCGAAGATTTCCTCCTCCACATCCACATGGCCCGCGGTGACGATCTACATGCCATCAAGTACCTACCATTAAAACTCAAAGGACCCGCTCGGCATTGGCTCAATAGCCTGCCGGCAAACTCCATTGGCAGTTGGGAGAACTTGGAACACGCATTCCTTGATAACTTCCAGGGCACTTATGTGCGACCACCGGATGCCGATGACTTGAGTCACATAACCCAACAGCCAAGGGAATCAGCCAGGAAATTCTAGACTCGGTTCCTAACTAAAAAGAACCAAATCATCGACTGTCCGGATGCCGAGGCCTTAACGGCATTTAAGCATAACATCCACGACGAGTGGCTTGCCCGACACCTCGGCCAAGAAAAGCCGAAGTCCATGGCAGCCCTCATGACACTCATGACCCGCTTTTGTGCGGGCGAGGATAGCTGGCTGGCTCACAGCAACAACACTTCAAGAAACCCTGGCAATTCATATGCCAAAGATAGCAACGGCAGGCCACATCGCAACAGACACAAGCGCCGCAACAACGGCGACAACGCCGAAGACACGGCAGTCAATGCTGGATTCAGTGGCTCTAAATCCGGTCAGCGGAAAAAGCCGTTCAAAAGAAGCAATCCGGGCCCGTCCAGCTTGGACCGCATACTCGATCGTTCATGTCAAATTCACGGCACCCCCGATAAACCAGCCAACCACACCAACAGAGAATGCTGGGTGTTCAAACAGGCCGGCAAGTTAAATGCCAAAAACAAGGAAAATGGGCTGCATAGCAACGACGAGGAGGAGCCCCGGTCGCCGAACACAGGAGGACAGAAGAAATTCCCTCCCCAAGTGAAAACGGTAAACATGATATACGCAACCCATATTCCCAAGCAGGAACGGAAGCATGCACTGAGGGACGTCTATGCGATGGAGCCAGTTGCCCCAAAGTTCAACCCATGGTCTTCTTGTCCGATCACCTTCGATCGCAGGGACCACCCCACCAGTATCCGTCATGGCGGTTCTGCCGCATTAGTCCTTGACCCCATCATTGATGGATTTCACCTCACTCGAGTCCTTATGGACGGTGGCAGCAGCCTGAACCTGCTCTATCAGGATACAGTGCGTAAAATGGGCATAGACCCCTCGAGGCTCAAACCCACCAAACCACCTTTAAAGGTGTCATCCCAGGTGTAGAGGCCTATTGCACGGGCTCAATAAAACTGGAAGTACTCTTCGGATCTCCGGAAAACTTCCGAAGCGAGGAGTTAATCTTCGATATCGTCCCCTTCCGCAGTGGCTATCATGCACTGCTCGGATGAACCGCATTTGCCAGATTCAATGCGGTACCGCATTATGCATACCTCAAGCTCAAAATGCTAGGACCTTGCGGGGTTATAACAGTTAATGGAAACACAGAACGCTCGCTCCGCACAGAGGAGCACACTACGGCCCTCGCAGCAGAAGCGCAAAGCAGCCTTATGAGGCAAGCCGCCAATTCGGCAAAAAAGACCCCGGACACCTTCAAGCGAGTCCGGAGTACCCTGCAAGAGGATCGCCAGGCACGTTTAGAGCTCGCCTATCAATTCAGCCTCCGTCCTAGTCCCAGTCAAGTGGCGAAATTTGCGCTGCGTGTACATAATTACGCACTCAAGTTACCATGGGCATAGGCGGTGGCACGGCCATGACACGGCCCACAATGCGGCTCAACTGCTTCAGGACCCGTATACCTTTAACATTTTCCTCCTTTCAAGCCCCTATTCTCTGAAGGCCCTCTTCGATCGTCTGATTATCGGACCCATCACGGGAAAGAAACACCAAGGAAGCAAGAAGCTTTGACACATAAGGGAATCCTCAGGTGGTCTCTGATAACGATCGATATACCTGTTTTGCATACCCACATGCAGCTTGACCTTGGATAGGACATGTCAAATAGTCATATTCTTTACTTATTGCACTACGCGTATGCATACGCTTTGACGTATCATTTAAATAACAATATACAGCATCAGCTCATTATTGCATTCCTTTATCTTTTTTTCTAATCTGCTTACTTACGACAAGTCGCACCCGTACATTCTGATATGACCGGTGCGCCAGGGGCTTCAGTTTACCCCATAACACGGCATGAAAAGTCCGAACACTTTTGACAGTGCGGCACCCCGAACTTATAGCATTATATGCATCAGCTCCGAATCATGTCTTGGGTCAATAGTTGGGTTTGCCTAGCTCCCATGTTTTGGTACCTTACGTTCCGCTATACCGGCTAAGGTAGCACTGGGAGAACTACTATGATTGTGTCCCGGTTCTTCCGGACGAGCACCTTAGTAGACAAAGCCGAAAACTGACTGTCATGATGCGGCGAGAGCTGGTCGCTATTCGAAAGGTCTCAAATCCTTAAAGATTTTTTCTGCTTCGGGCGAGGAGTCGGCCTTGTCCGATTTAGGCATGCATAGCGTCCATCTTCGCGCAGTGCACTTTCGCCCAGGCAAAAGCCCCGCGCGCACCCTCAATGGAGACGAACAGCTTTATGACTTCAAGCCGGGGGCAGGCATTCACAAGCCGCCTTACCAGACCGAAATAGCTACCGGGAAGGGGCTCGCCAGGCCACATCCGGACTATGAGGCCCTTCATGGCCAGTTCGGCCGCCTTGTGAAGCTCGACCAGTTGCTTCAACTGGCCGCTCAAGGGCATCGGATGTTCGGTCCCAGTATACTTAGACCAGAAAAACCTCTCCGTCGAGCTCCCTTCCTCGGCCCGGTAGAACTCCGTGGCATCCGACACACTGCGGGGTAGATCTGCGAACACTCCTGGAGAGCTCCGAATTCGGGTAAGTAAAGGAAAGTTTCCTTCACATGCTTGCTTTGCATAAAGAATGCCTTACCCGCCGCTATCTTCCTGACCGCCTCAATTTCCTGGAGGGCCTTTTGGGCTTCGGCCTTGGCATTTTGTGCGTTCTCGAGGGCTTTTGCAAGCTCGGACCCTTGCGTCTTCGAGTCACGCTCCAAGGACTCGTACTTCTTGAAAAACTCCTGGAGCTCTTGCTGGACCTCGCCGACTCGGGCCTCTTGCTTCTCGCACTCGGCGCGCTCCTTGGCCGCTTTGCCTTCGGCCTCGGACAGCGCCTTCTTCAGGGTTGCCACTTCGGCCGTGGCCCCTTGCAAAATTCATGACGATCCTGTGATCTAACAACCAGTTCCCTTTTTCTTTATCAATAAACAGACGAGGTATCACTTACCTTTGTTCTCTTTGAGTTGCCTCTTGGTAAGGCCGAGCTCTTCCTCGGACCGCTCAAGGTCCCGCTTCAGTGCGGAGACCTCCGTCGTGTGAGCGGCAGCGGCCAGCAATGAAGCCTGCTTATTCACATAGACATATTCTGATTAGACTCCTGTGATTATTATTTGATCCTCTGTTCGGCCTTTCTTTCGAACACCAAACAGAGCATAAGGGGCTAGTGTCTATGCTGTAACATTTTCTCACAATTTGATTACTTACCTCAAAGCCTATTAGGAGGCTGGCACAGGCTTCAGTCAGTCCACTTTTGGCGGACTGAATCTTCTTGACCACCGCACTCATGATAGTGCGGTGCTCTTCATCAATGGAAGCGCCGCGAAGCGCTTCCAGCAAATTGTCCGATGACCCTGGATGGACAGAGGCCATCGGCACAGACTTGCTGCCCCCGGCATTAGAGCCCATGGGAGTCTTGCCCCTCGTGCACCCAGCGTCCAGAATGTCGCCTTGGGGCGCTTCCGGAACTATCTCCCCTTGGTTTGGTACCCTTTGAGACAGCACCTCAATGTCGTCCTTAGGGCGGGGGAAGGAGGCGGTCAGGAGTGAATCGTTGTTCATCTCCGACGGGCCCAAAGACTCATCCGAAGAGGACACGTCGATACGGGCTTTGGAGGGGCTGCATGATCATGTTCGGCATGATAAGAACTAATAAAAATAAAACATACCAAGAATTATTCGGTATCCGGATACTTACTACTTCGCCAGGGCCTTGTCCCTGGGTAACCACTCCTCGTCGCCAAAAGCGGCCGCCGTGGAGCAGTCCGGAAGGAGAGACCTTCCCTTCTTGGACCCTTCGGCTTCCCCTAAAGGGCGGCCTTCCTTTTCTTGTCTCCCCCGACTGGGGGGGAGAACTTTCCTCTTCCTCCTCGTTTTCGTGGGAGGTGGGTGATACGTCTCCAACGTATCTATAATTTTTGATTGCTCCATGCTATATTATCTACTGTTTTGGACATTATTGGGCTTTATTATCCACTTTTATATTTTTTTGGACTAACCTATTAACTAGAGGCCTAGCCCAGAATTGTTGTTTTTTTGCCTATTTCAGTGTTTCGGAGAAACAGAATATCAAACGGAGTCCAAACGAAATGAAACCTTCGGAAACGTGATTTTCTCATCAGATAAGATCCAGGAGACTTGGACCCTCCGTCAAGAAAGCCACGAGGCGGCCACGAGGGTGGAGGGCGCCCCCCCCCCAAGGGCGCGCCCCCTGCCTCGTGGGCCCCTCGAAGCTCCGCCGACGTACTCCTTCCTCCTATATATACCTACGTACCCCCAAACGATCGGGGACGGAGCCAAAAACCTAATTCCACCGCCGCAACTTTCTGTATCCACGAGATCCCATCTTGGGGCCTGTTCCGGAGCTCCGCCGGAGGGGGCATCGATCATGGAGGGCTTCTACATCATCATCCAAGCCCCTCCGATGAAGTGTGAGTAGATTATTTCAGACCTACGGGTCCATAGTTAGTAGCTAGATGGCTTCTTCTCTCTTTTTGGGTCTCAATACAATGTTTTCCCCCTCTCTCGTGGAGATCTATTGGATGTAATCTTCTTTTTGCGGTGTGTTTGTTGAGACCGATGAATTGTGGGTTTATGATCAAGTTTATCTATGAATAATATTTGAATCTTCTCTGAATTCTTTTATGTATGATTGGTTATCTTTGCAAGTCTCTTCGAATTATCAGTTTGGTTTGGCCTACTAGATTGGTTTTTCTTACCATGGGAGAAGTGCTTAGCTTTGGGTTCGATCTTGCGGTGTCCTTTCCCAGTGACAGAAGGGGCAGCAAGGCACGTATTGTATCGTTGCCATCGAGGATAACAAGATGGGGTTTTTATCATATTGCATGAAACTATCCCTCTACATCATGTCATCTTGCTTAAGGCATTACTCTATTTTTAACTTAATACTCTAGATGCATGCTGGATAGCGGTCGATGAGTGGAGTCATAGTAGTAGATGCAGGCAGGAGTCGGTCTACTTGTCTCGGACGTGATGCCTATATACATGATCATACCTAGATATTCTCATAACTATGCTCGATTCTGTCAATTGCTCAACAGTAATTTGTTCACCCACCGTAGAATACTTATGCTCTTGAGAGAAGCCACTAGTGAAACCTATGGCCCCGGGGTCTCTTTCTCATCATATCAATCTCCATCACTTTATTATTGCTTTGCTTTTACTTTGCTTTTACTTTTTACTTTGCATCTCTATACCAAAAATACCAAAAAATATTATTCATTATCTCTATCATATCTCACTTTTGTAAGTGAGCATGAAGGGATTGACAACCCCTGAGCGCGTTGGTTGCGTTGAACTATTGTTTTTGTGTAGGTACAAGGGACTCGTGCGTAGCCTCCTACCGGATTGATACCTTGGTTCTCAAAAACGGAGGGAAATACTTACACTACTTTGCTGCATCATCCTCTCCTCTTCGGTGAAATCCAACGCAGTGCTCAAGAGGTAGCAAGAAGAATTTCTGGCGCCGTTGCCGGGGAGTCTGCGCAAAAGTCAACATACCAAGTACCCATCACAATCCCTATCTCCCGCATTACATTATTTGCCATTTGCCTCTCATTTTCCTCTCCCCCACTTCACCCTTGCCGTTTTATTCGCCCTCTCTCTCTCTATCCTCCCCTCTCTTTCTCTATTTGCCTCTTTTGCCCGTTTGCTTTTTGTTTGCTCGTGTGTTGGATTGCTTGTTTGTCGCGATGGCTCAAGATAATACTAAATTGTGTGACTTCACCAATACCAACAACAATGATTTCCTTAGCACTCCGATTGCTCCTCTTACCGATGCTGAATCTTGTGAAATTAATGCTGCTTTGCTGAATCTTGTCATGAAAGATCCGTTTTCCGGCCTTCATAGTGAAGATGCCGCTACCCATCTGAATAGCTTCGTTGATTTGTGTGACATGAAAAAGAAGAAAGATGTCTATAATGATATTGTTAAATTGAAGCTATTTCCTCTTTCGCTTAGAGATCGTGCTAAAGCTTGGTTTTCATCTTTGCCTAAAAATAGTATTGGTTCATGGAACACATGCAAAGATGCTTTTATCTCTAAGTATTTTCCTCCCGCTAAGATCATCTCTCTTAGAAACGATATTATGAATTTTAAGCAACTTGATCATGAACATGTTGCACAAGCTTGGGAGAGAATGAAATTAATGATACGTAATTGCCCTACTCATGGTTTGAACTTGTGGATGATTATACAAAAAATTTATGCCAGATAGAACTTTGCTTCTAGAAATCTTTTAGATTCGGCCGCGGGAGGCACTTTTATGGAAATCACTTTAGGAGATGCTACTAAACTCCTAGATAATATTATGGTTAATTATTCTCAATGGCATGCTGAAAGATCTACTAATAAAAAGGTGCATGCAATAGAAGAAATTAATGTTTTGAGTGGAAAGATGGATGAACTTATGGAATTATTTGCTAATAAGAGTGTTTCTTTTGATCCTAATGATATGCCTTTGTCTACTTTGATTGAGAATAATAATGAATCTATGGATGTGAATTTTGTTGGTAGGAATAATTTTGGTAACAACGCGTATAGAGGGAATTTTAATCCTAGGCCTTATCCTAGTAATCCTTCTAATAATTATGGAAATTCCTACAACAACTCTTATGGAAATTTTAATAAGATGGCCTCTGAATTTGAGAGTACTGTTAAAGAGTTTATGAATTCACAAAAGAATTTTAATGCTATGATTGAAGAAAAATTTCTTAAGATTGATGATTTGGCTAGGAACGTTGATAGAATTTCTCTTGATGTTGATCCTTTAAAGCTTATATCTATTCCTCCTAAGCATGATATCAATGAGTCTCTTAAAGCCATGAGAATTTCCATTGATGAGTGCAAGGAAAGAACCGCTAGGACGCGTGCTATGAAAGATGCCTTTATTAAAGCGTGTTCTTCTTGTTCCTACGAAAATAATGATGAAGATCTAAAAGTTATTGATGTGTCCCCTATTAAATCTTTGTTTTGTAATATTAATCTTGATAATGATGGGACTTAATATGAACCACCTTTACCTAGAAGGCATTCTAAAAAATCGGAGTATTTAGATCTTGATGGTGAAATTGATAAAAGTGGGATTAAAAGAAATAAAATACTAGATGATGCTAAACCCACTATATTGGATTTCAAGGAATTTAATTATGAAAATTGCTCTTTAATTGATTGTATTTCCTTGTTTCAATCCTTGCTAAAATCTCCTCATGCTTATAGTCAAAATAAAGCCTTTACCGAACATATCGTTGATGCCTTGATGCAATCTTATGAAGAAAAACTTGAGTTGAAAGTTTCTATCCCTAGAAAACTTTATGATGAGTGGGAACCTACTATTAAAATTAAAATTAAAGATTATGAGTTTTATGCTTTGTGTGATTTGGGTGCTAGTGTCTCTACTATTCCCAAAACTTTGTGTGATTTGCTAGATTTCCATGATTTTGATGATTGCTCTCTACACTTGCATCTTGCGGATTCCACTATTAAGAAACCTATGGGAAGAATTAATGATGTTCTTATTTTTTCAATAGGAATTATGTTCCCGTAGATTTTATCGTTCTTGACATAGATTGCAATCCTTCATGTCCTATTATTCTTGGTAGACCTTTTCTTGGAACGTTTGGTGCAATTATTGATATGAAGGAAGGAAATATTAGATTCCAATTTCCATTAAGGAAAGGCATGGAACACTTTCCTAGAAAGAAAATTAAATTACCTTATGAATCTATTATGAGAGCCACTTACGGATTGCCTACCAAAGATGGCAATACCTAGATCTATTCTTGCTTGTTATGCCTAGCAAGGGGCGTTAAACGATAGCGCTTGCTGGGAGGCAACCCAATTTTATTTTTATTCCTTGCTTTTTGCTCCTGTTTAGTAATAAATAAATTATCTAGCCTCTGTTTTGATTGTGTTTTTTTTGTTTAATTAGTGTTTGTGCCAAGTAGAACCGTTGGGAAGACTTGGGGAAAGTCTTGTTGAACTTGCTGTAAAAAACAGAAATTTTAGCGCTCACGAGAACGGCTGTCATTTTTATTTGGAAAGTGATATTTAGTTAATTCTTTTTTAATATGATTAATAGATCAATTCCTCACGTCCAGCAATTTATTTTAGAATTGTTGGGCTTCCAGATCTTGCGCTAGCTACAGATTACTACAGACTGTTCTGTTTTTGACAGATTCTGTTTTTCATGTGTTGTTTGCTTATTTTGATGAATCTATGGCTAGTAAAATAGTTTATAAACCATAGAGAAGTTGGAATACAGTAGGTTTAACAACAATATAAATAAATAATTAGTTCATTACAGTACCTTGAAGTGGTCTTTTGTTTTCTTTCGCTAACGGAGCTCACGAGATTTTCTACTTTAAGTTTTGTGTTGTGAAGTTTTCAAGTTTTGGGTAAATATTTGATGGATTATGGAACAAGGAGTGGCAAGACCCTAAGATTGGGGATGCCCATGTCACCCCCAAGATAATCTAAGGACACCTAAAAGCCAAAGCTTGGGGATGCCCCGGAAGGCATCCCCTCTTTCGTCTACTACTATCGGTAACTTTACTTGGAGCTATATTTTTATTCACCACATGATATGTGTTTTGCTTGGAGCGTCTTTTATGATTTGGGTCTTTGCTTGTTAGTCTACCAAAATCATCCTTGCTGTACACACCTTTTGAGAGAACCATACATGATTTGGAATTTGATAGAATACTCTATGTGCTTCACTTATATCTTTTGAGCTTTATAGTTTTGCTCTAGTGCTTCACTTATATCTTTTAGAGCATGGTGGTGGATTTGTTTTATAGAAACTATTGATCTCTCATGCTTCACTTAGATTATTTTGAGAGTCTTAATAGCATGGTAATTTGCTTAAAATCCTAGTATGCTTGGTATGCAAGATTAATAATAAAACTTTCTTATGAGTGTGTTGAATACTAAGAAAAGTTTGATGCTTGATGATTGTTTTGAGATATGGAGGTAATAATATAAAAGTCATGCTAGTTGAGTAGTTGTGAAATTGAGAAATACTTGTGTTGAAGTTTGCAAGTCCCGTATCATGCACGTATGGAAACGTTATGCAACAAATTTGAAACATGAGGTGTTATTTGATTGTCTTCCTTATGAGTTGCGGTCGGGGACGAGCGATGGTCTTTTCCTACCAATATATCCCCCTAGGAGCATCCGCGTAGTGCCGAGGTTTTTGATGACTTGTAGATTTTTGCAATAAGTATGTGAGTTCTTTATGACTAATGTTGAGTCCATGGATTATACGCACTCGCACCGTTCCATCCTTGCTAGCCTCTTCGGTATCGTGCATTGCCCTTTCTCACATTGAGAGTTGGCACAAACTTCGCCGGTGCATCCAAACCCCGTGATATTATACGCTCTTTCACACATAAACCTCCTTATATCTTCCTCAAAACAGCCACCATACCTACCTATTATGGCATTTCCATAGCCATTCCGAGATATATTGCCATGCAACTTTCCATCATTCCGTTCATCATGACACATTCATCATTGTCATATTGCTTAGCATGATCATGTAGTTGACATAGTATTTGTGGCAAAGCCACCATTCATAATTCTTTCATACATGTCACTCTTGGTTCATTGCATATCCCGGTACACCGCTGGAGGCATTCATATAGAGTCATCTTTGTTCTAGTATCGAGTTGTAGTCATCAGGTTGTAAATAAATAGAAGTGTGATGATCATCATTATTAGAGCATTGTCCCAAGTGAGGAATAAAAATATAAAGGCCATAAAAAAAGAGAAGGCCCAAAAAAAGAGAAAGGCCATAAAAAGAGAAAAGGCCCAAAAAATGAGAGAAAAAGAGAAAAGGGACAATGTTACTATCCTTTTACCACACTTGTGCTTCAAAGTAGCACCATGATCTTCATAGTAGAGAGTCTCTCATGTTATCACTTTCATATAATGGTGGGAATTTTTCATTATAGAACTTGGCTTGTATATTCCAACAATGGGCCACCTCAAGTGCCCTAGGTCTTCGTGAGCAAGCAAGTTGGATGCACACCCACTAGTTTATTTTGTTGAGCTTTCATACATTTATAGCTCTGGTGCCTCCGTTGCATGGCAATCCCTACTCCTTGCATTAACATCAATCGGTGGGCATCTCCATAGCCCATTGATTAGCCTCGTTGATGTGAGACTTTCTCCTTTTTTGTCTTCTCCACATAACCCCCTCATTATATTCTATTCCACCCATAGTGCTATGTTCATGGCTCGTGCTCATATATTGCGTGAAAGTTTATAGGTTTGAGATTACTGAAGTATGAAACAATTGCTTGGCTTGTCATCGGGGTTGTGCATGATGAGAGCATTCTTGTGTGACGAAAATGAAACATGACTAAAGTATATGATTTTGTAGGGATGAACTTTCTTTGGCCATGTTATTTTGAGAAGACATAATTGCTTAGTTAGTATGCTTGAAGTATTATCATTTTTATGTCAATATGAACTTTTGTCTTGAATATTTTGGATCTGAATATTCATACCAAAATTAAGAAGAATTACATTAAAATTATGCCAAGTAGCACTCCGCATCAAAAATTCTGTTTTTATCATTTACCTACTTGAGGACGAGCGGGAATTAAGCTTGGGGATGCTTGATACGTCTCCAACGTATCTATAATTTTTGATTGCTCCATGCTATATTATATACTGTTTTAGACATTATTGGGCTTTATTATCCACTTTTATATTATTTTTGGGACTAACCTATTAACGGAGGCCCAGCCCAGAATTGCTGTTTTTTTGCCTATTTCAGTGTTTCGGAGAAACAGAATATCAAACGGAGTCCAAACAGAATGAAACCTTCGGAAACATGATTTTCTCATCAGATAAGATCCAGGAAACTTGGACCCTCCGTCAAGAAAGCCACGAGGCAGCCACGAGGGTGGAGGGCACCCCCCCCCCCCTAAGGGCACGCCCCCTACCTCGTGGGCCCCTCGAAGCTCCACCGACGTACTCCTTCCTCCTATATATACCTACATACCCCCAAACAATCGGGGACGGAGCCAAAAACCTAATTCCACCGCCACAACTTTCTGTATCCACGAGATCCCATCTTGGGGCCTATTCCCGAGCTCCGCCGGAGGGGACATCGATCACGGAGGGCTTCTACATCATCATCCAAGCCCCTCCGACTAAGTGTGAGTAGTTTATTTCAGACCTACGGGTCCATAGTTAGTAGCTAGATGGCTTCTTCTCCCTTTTTGGGTCGCAATACAATGTTCTCTCCCTCTCTCGTGGAGATCTATTCGATGTAATCTTCTTTTTGCGGTGTGTTTGTTGAGACCGATGAATTGTGGGTTTATGATCAAGTCTATCTATGAATAATATTTGAATCTTCTCTGAATTCTTTTATGTATGATTGGTTATTTTTGCAAGTCTCTTCAAATTATCAGTTTGGGTTGGCCTAATAGATTGGTTTTTCTTTCCATGGGAGAAGTGCTTAGCTTTGGGTTCGATCTTGTGGTGTCCTTTCCCAGTGACAGAAGGGGCAGCAAGGCACGTATTGTATAGTTGCCATCGAGGATTACAAGATGGGGTTTTTATCATATTGCATGAAACTATCCCTCTACATCATGTCATCTTGCTTAAGGCGTTACTCTGTTTTTAACTTAATACTCTAGATGCATGATGGATAGCGGTTGATGAGTGGAGTAATAGTAGTAGATGCAGGCAGGAGTCGGTCTACTTGTCTCGGACGTGATGCCTATATACATGATCATACCTAGATATTCTCATAACTATGCTCAACTCTGTCAATTGCTCAATAGTAATTTGTTCACCCACCGTAGAATACTTATGCTCTTGAGAGAAGCCACTAGTGAAACCTATGGCCCCCGGGTCTCTTTCTCATCATATCAATCTCCATCACTTTATTATTGCTTTGCTTTTACTTTTTACTTTGCATCTCTATACCAAAAATACCAAAAATATTATTTATCATCTCTATCAGATCTCACTTTCGGAAGTGACCGTGAAGGGATTGACAACCCCTAAGCGCGTTGGTTGCGTTGAGCTATTGTTTTTGTGTAGGTACAAGGGACTCGCGCATAGCCTCCTACTAGATTGATACCTTGGTTCTCAAAAACTGAGGGAAATACTTATGCTACTTTGTTGCATCTTCCTCTCCTCTTCGGGGAAATCCAACGCAGTGCTCAAGAGGTAGCAGAGGGCGCCTCGGTGTTATCGGACGATGATTTCGATACGACCTTGCGCCGAAGACCTTTCGTGGTCCCCGTGGCCTTCTTCTTGGCCTTCTTCTTCAGCACCTCATAGGGCGCCGGAACCAGCATCTCTGTTAAGAGAGCACTTGCTGGATCCTCGGGCAGTGGGGCCGGACAATCATTCCGCTCCGCTGTCGCGACCCATTACTGTTAAATGGCGTGGAAGCTTAGATCCCCCACATGATTATACTAGGGAAAGAAATGTCTTATGAGATATAAGAATCTTACCGGATTGGCAGGGCGCTTTGCGCTGAGTCCGCGATCCTCGGTAAGGGGAGGAGGTACCTCGGCGGACTTGAACAACACCCTCCAGTTGTCCTGGTGTGTCATGTTGAAGAGCTCTCGCAGCGTCTAGTGCTTAGCCAGGTCGAACTCCCACATATTGAATGCCCGTCTTTGACACGGGAGGATCCGGCGGAAGAGCATGACCTGGACCACGTTGACAAGCTTGATTTTCTTGCTTATCATGTTTTTAACACAGTTCCGGAGTCCGGTCAGCTCCACCGATGAACCCCAGGATAGGCCCTTCTCTTTCCAGGAGGTGAGCCACGTGGGGATGCCAGATCGAAATTCGGGGGCCGCCACCCAGTTGGTGTCACGTGGCTCGGTGATGTAGAACCACCCTGATTGCCACCCCTTCACTATCTCCACATAGGAGCCTTCGAGCCAGGTGACGTTGGGCATTTTTCCCACCATGGCGCCTTCGCACTCCGCTTGCTGGCTGACCACCACCTTCGGTTTAACATTGAAGGTCTTCAGCCACAGACCGAAGTGGGGCTTGATGCGGAGGAAGGCCTCGCACACGACAATAAACGCCGAGATGTTGAGGATGAAATTGGGGGCCAGATCATGGAAGTCCAGCCCGTAGTAGAACATGAGCCCGCGAACAAATGGGTGGAGGGGAAATCCCAGCCCACGGACGAAATGGGAAAGGAATAGAACCCTTTCGTGGGATTCGGGGGTAGGGATGATCTGCCCCGCGTCTGGGAGCCGGTGCGCGATGTCCGCGGCCAGGTATCCGGCTTCCCGGAGCTTCGTAATATTCTCCTCTGTAACGGAGGAGACCATCCACTTGCCTCCCACTCCGGACATGTTTGGAGTGGTTTTACGGAGAAAATGCGAACTTGGGCGCTGGACCTCGAGTGCGCAAGAATGGATGGGCAGGGAAGAAGAAGGCATGGGTGAAAAGGAGGAGTCCTTGTCCCTTTATAAGGGTGGAAGAAGCTATGCGCCTCCCCACCTGCCTGGTAAACTCGCTTATTCCCCAAGCACCGTAACTGATGGCGCGGTTGGGTTACCCACACCCGTATTAATGAGAATCCCATGATAAGGGGACACGATCTCTGCTTCGACAAGACGTGCCAAGAAAACCGCCTGGCAATACGTGTAGTAGCTGGTTGAGAAAAACGGTTCGAATAATGACCGGGCTATGGTGTGATGTCACGTTGTGAAAAGTTGTCAGCGGATTAGATTTGTGGAATATTATACTCTCTACGATGGTATGTGGAATTTGTTTTGCAGAGCCGGACACAATCCTTGTGTTCAAAATCTTCTATGGAGTATTCGGAGAAGGAACCCGACTTGCAATGCTGAAGACAATCTGCGCGCCGGACTCATCGTCATTGAAGCCTAGTTCAGGGGCTACTGAGGGAGTCCTGGATTAGGGGGTCCTCGGACAGTCGGACTATATACTTTGGCCGGACTGTAGGACTATGAAGATACAAGATTGAAGACTTCGTCCCGTGTCCGGGTGGGACTCTCCTTTGTGTGGAAGGCAAGCTTGGCAGTTCGGATATGTAGATCTCCTCCCTTGTAACCGACTCTGTGTAACCCTAGCCCCCTCTGGTGTCTATATAAACCGAAGGGTTTAGTCTGTAGGACAACAACAATCGTAATCATAGGCTAGCTTCTAGGGTTTAGCCTCGTCGATCTCGTGGTAGATCAACTCTTGTAATACTCATATCATCAAGATCAATCAAGCAGGAAGTAGGGTATTACCTCCATCAAGAGGGCCCGAACCTGGGTAAACATTGTGTCCCCTGCCTCCTGTTACCATCTGCCTTAGACGCATAGTTCGGGACCCCTTACCCGAGATCCGCCGGTTTTGACACCGACAGTAATCTTCAAAACTACCACGAACAACAAGCTAGACATGATCTTTGGACGTTGGTCGGCCTGAGGGCGGAGTTCACGCGGTGACCACACATGTCCATGATGCCAGCCTGCGTGTCGACGCACTCTGAGTGCCGCCGAGCGCTCTGTTTCGCGCGTGCTCGCTTCCCCGACTGCCTTGGTGTGCCTAACCGCGCCACCATCTTCGTCTCAACTCCCTTAACTCTCCCCTGGCACTCGCCGACGCCAGATCTCACTGCAGCGAGCACGGGCGCGGTCCGGCCAACGTAACAATGCGGTGCGCACTGTGCTCGTCGCCTTCTCCTCGATCATGTGTCGCCTCTGTTCGCCCATAGTCCCCGTGTGAGCTGCATCACCTTCTCCTTCTCTCACTGACGCCGCTCGTCACCAGGCGCAGTGTCCAGGTGTCGCCGCCGGAGCCCGATCCACTCCTTGTTGCTCACCTATAAATGGAGCCACCCCAGCCTCCTGGAGCACCATCCTCCACTCCCACACACTCCACAAACATGTAGATAGCCGTAGCCTAGCCGAGCAGGCCGCGGGCCTCCGTCTCCGAGCTCAAGCTCACCGGCGATCCTCTCAGGTCGCCACGGTAGCTCCAGCCCCTCCCAGGCCTGGGCGACCCTTCCAAAGCCTCTGCCGCTCCTCGGTGAAGTCGTTCCGTCCACTTGGAGCCCCTGGAGTCGCCACAGTTCACTGTCGTCTTCGTCTCCAGCGACCTCCGCTCTCTGCCTCCGCTTGCGAGGTCGAATCCGATGCCGTCCGACCACCCCTAGCTACGCTACGTGTATGGGCAGGTGTGCCTCAATCTCCTCTCTCGATCCCTCCCTCTCGTTTTGGCCAAGGAGCCCTCGTCGCCGGCGTGAGCTCCAGTGAAGCCGCGACCCCCTCTGTTTCCTTCTCCCCCTCCACCTCACCTGACTAGCGGGCCCGCTAGTCAGCCACTCAGTACGCGCGCGAAGCGGTACGAGTGGTGGCGTCCCGAGGCTTTACGCCTTCTACGTCACCCCCCTAGTTTGTTTTATCTAAATTCAAATTCAATTAATTTCTAGAGAGCTTCAAACAACTATAACTCTTCAACCATAAGTCCAAATGAATTGATTCTTTTTGCATTGTGTTCTTTGCAAAGAAATCTAACAGCTCACCAAAACGAGATTTTTCTGAGCTGTCTAGAATTTCTGGTGATTTTCAGAAGGGTTCTTCATATTCTCTTCTTGTGTTTAAAACTATTTTCAGAGGGTGAGGCTTTTCTTGAGGATCACCAGAAGGCTTGTGAACCTCATTTGCACCAAGGCAAGCCACAGCAATATTTTCATGCTGCCATTTCAATATTTATGATTTTATTACTTGAATGAAAGAGTTAAACTATGCATTTAAATAACTATTATGTGATTGATATTCTAATAAGTACTTGTTTTACTTAATATGCTTGATTTGCAGAATGTTTGAAACTAGCTTAGTTGGTAAAGAAACTAGGATTTGTTTGTGATGATAAAAGAATAATATTGTTATGCATATGAGTAATTACTTGAAGTTATTTTCTTTCATGAGTAAAATAATAAAAATTTGCTAGAAAATATTCTGTTTAAAGTGAGGATTACCTTAACCAGAAAAGTGGCATGAGTTATTGATGTTTATGCTTAGTGTGAATATAGTTGACTCAGTCATTTCCGTTAATATGTGATGCATATGTTAGTGTTGCATTTCATGGCATACTATGACATTGGTTATTTTTACTTTAAGTTGAACCTGAATATAACTCAACTTGAATATATCGTTGGTCGGGTCATGGTGCCACTGAATCGAGTTTTTCCCAGTGCAACCACATTTGCCGTATGGGAGGCCTTGGTTCGGTCCGTTGCCATGACTCTGGTCGGTGCCTCCAACTCGGGAAGGTTATGGGCATGCTTACCCTGGCCCGGTAAGCAGACATAACCATGTTTGCCCGTTGTTGAGATTATGGTACCGGGTCCCCTTGTGGGATCGTTTTGGCCACGACGGTGGTCGTTGTGTCTTTGGTAGAGACGGGGCCACCCAGGACTAGCCCAGTGGGGATTGTGTCGGAGTGGCCGGGAGAGTGTCATGGCAATGGAGGGGTTTCGTCAGAATGTCGTTGGTCTACTCGAATGGGAGTACGAGGCCATGGGTTCCGTGGTGTGGGTACAGTGTGCTACCTCTGCAGAGTGTAATAATCTATCGATAGCCGAGTCCACGGTTACGGACACGCTCGTAGTAGGTCACACCATGGGTCGACGTTTAATAAATTTTGCACACTAAGTTATGAACTTTGCACTGTTGATGATGGTGGAAAGCCATCGAGATGTTCGAGACCATGTATTGGTCGTGGTTGTGATCGCCGTAAGGATCACGAGATACTTCTAATCAAGACCACGATGGTGGTATGTTTGTGATCCAAGAACGATCACGGTTGGTAAGCCAGTCCCGAGGGACTTCTATCACAAGAGCATGATCACAGCATGTTGAAGCATTATTGCATTATTAATTGGTTAATTATCATGATATTTTTGTCATTATGATTATGCCTGTTATGAGCTTGCAAGTACATTCAATGTACTGACCTGGCGTGTCATGCCAGATTTCAAAAAAGTCTCGTTGGAAAGGAGTGCTTGCTCGAATCTAGATCGTGTCCACATTAGTGTCCATGTGCTATGGAGTCTCCGCTACGATGTTGTTCCATTGCCGCGTAGTTATTATGATCGATGCCCCTTTATGTTCACTAAATAATGTACATACTGTGCAGCCGCACCGTGTGTGCCGCTTGGCCTCGACACCTGTTGTAGTGTAAACTATGATCCGCTAGCATCAATAAAGCGGTTGCTTTTTGTACCAAGATGTTGTGTGTTGCCAGAAGACATGGTCTCTGGGCTGGCAATGCAGGGTAAACTGGTCGCTCTGAGCCGGGGTGCCACAACGCCTTGGTATCAGAGCCGCGCTGACTGTAGGCCACGCTAGACTTCGACGTGTTAACTGGACGGTAGATACGAGTCTAAGGTGGGTGCCGGTAGCATTTGTAGCTGGTAGTTTCATTGCATGCACTTGTTTTATTTTTATGCTAACCTGCTAACGATTGTGAGTGTAGATGGCTCTAGTGCCGTATCCGTGCCAGTTGCAGCTGATGCCGTACACGTCACCGCATCTTCTTCGTAACGTGTGGCGTCGGCTGTACCCCCTCGGTGACGACCCAGTTTATTGTGTGTACCAGGAGTGTCTAGCTGACTCGGTGTATGAGTATCACGCAGTGGTTACTCTGCGCACCAGTTCCGATTCCAGCACTTACACTCATACCTCTCGGAGCGGTTTCGCTTCTACCGCTTCTCAGGCTGTCCAGTTTGCTACATTCGAGGTCCTTGTCGAGCTTCGTTACAACGAGGTCCGGATGCAGAACCACCCAGGTTTCTACTACTATCCTTCTCTGCACGACAATGGTCATGTCCATTTCTCTACCATTGATCCGGAGTCTGATAGTGTTGCTAGCCATCTTGCTCGTTATATCACTGCTAGCTATCTTATGATCCACGAGCTGGCTCGAGAGCTAAATCGTGCTCGTACTACTTTAGCCGCTGCTTTAGTCACTACTGGATCTGCCACTACTCCCTCCTCTCTGGGATTTACTCCTTATATTCCAGCCAGTTCTAGTTCCCCTGTTTCATCGGTTACTCCCCCGAGTAGCTCGGGTGCCTCGACGGTGAACCCTCTTAGTACCCCTGCTGAGTGGGTTACACTTCTCACTACTCCTGTAGCCCCGATGATTCATCCTCCACCTGCCCCTGAGGCCCTAAGGGAGAGCCCTCTAGGCAGCAGCATCGTGTTACCTTTAACCCAGAGGTTTCCGTTAACCTCGTCAGTTCAGGATCCGAGTCCGCTTCAGGAGAGGACACCACAGCACCAGCAGAGCAGTAGAGCCTCTGAGTATCTGCAGTCGTTGGGATGATGTCCGGATATAGTAGTACGAGTCATGATGTTTTGTTGTCTGTATGAGAGTAGTTGAACCTGGCATGTTGGTTATATTTCATGTATGAGTCTATGTATAATTATGTTGGAACTCTATTTTTTCGGCGTGTTTTCTTCGTCATTTCAGTTTTTCTCGGGCTTTCGTTGCTGGTTTTTCCCCAATTTATTTTGAATGTTTATCATCTCGGTTGCGTTGTATTGGGAAAAATCATATTAGGATGACGCGGGGAGGCAGCAGTAGCAACGTTTGTCGGATTTCGGGTTCCGACAGACCCTTGAGGTTCGAACACTGGGGTGCGCGTGGAGATTTCGCCTTCTACCTGCCTGTACCCCTCCAGCTCGCTAAGATCTAAGCTATGGAAAGAACAGCACAAGAGACACAGGGTTTATACTGGTTCGGGCCACCGTTGTGGTGTAATACCCTACTCCAGTGTGTGGTGTGGTGGATTGCCTCTTGGGCTGATGATGATGAGCAATACAGGGAAGAACAGCCTCGTGAGGGTCTGTTCTTGGCTGGGGGGATGAACTGCTAGGAAGGGTTCAGTTACCCTTCTCTCTCTCTGATTTCCTCTCTAAATCCGCCCCCTCTACCCTGTGGGAGGCTAGTCCTATTTATAGGCAAAGGCCCTGGGCCTCTTCCCAAATATTGAGCGGGAAGGGCGCCAACAATTGGCCATTTCGAAGGGGAACATCTGGTACACTTATCCTGACTAAAGTTGGTCCTCACCTGCCAAAGGCTCTGGTGATGACGCTGGCTTGGGCTCCACAATGACTTCCTCCCTGCCGTTGGACTGGTCTTGGTCTCATTGCACCGAAACGGGTGCCTTTGCTTGATGCTCTCGCCTGTGCTTGCTCCCTTTGCACCAAAGAGGAAAGGAGGACACTGCGCGGGCTGGCGCCCGCCTGGCACCCTTGGTCGTCATGGCTTGCGTCACAGGCACCTCATGAGGTACCCCGCCTTGATCTCTCCGCCTCCTCGCGAGCCATCCTGATGAGGCCGTGCCTGAGGAAGCTCCGTGTCGTCCGCCCCGCGAGGCTTGTGAAGGAATATGCCCTAGAGGCAATAATAAAGTTATTATTTATTTCCTAATGTCATGATAAATGTTTATTATTCATGCTAGAATTGTATTAACCGGAAACATAATACATGTGTGAATACATAGACAAACAGAGTGTCACTAGTATGCCTCTACTTGACTAGCTCGTTAATCAAAGATGGTTATGTTTCCTAACCATGGACAAAGAGTTGTTATTTGATTAACGGGATCACATCATTAGATGAATGATCTGATTGACATGACCCATTCCATTAGCTTAGCACCCGATCGTTTAGTATGTTGCTATTGCTTTCTTCATGACTTATACATGTTCCTATGACTATGAGATTATGCAACTCCCGTTTATCGGAGGAACACTTTGGGTACTACCAAAAGTCACAACGTAACTGGGTGATCATAAAGGAGTACTACAGGTGTCTCCAAAGGTAGATGTTGGGTTGGCGTATTTTGAGATTAGGATTTGTCACTCCGATTGTCGGAGAGGTATCTCTGGGCCCTCTCGGTAATGCACATCACTTAAGCCTTGCAAGCATTGCAACTAATGAGTTAGTTGTGGAATGATGTATTACGGAACAAGTAAAGAGACTTGCCAGTAACGAGATTGAACTAGGTATTGGATACCGACGATCGAATCTCGGGCAAGTAACATACCGATGACAAAGGGAACAACGTATGTTGTTATGCGGTCTGACCGATAAAGATCTTCGTAGAATATGTAGGAGCCAATATGGGCATCCAGGTCCCGCTATTGGTTATTGACCGGAGACGTGTCTCGGTCATGTCTACATTGTTCTCGAACCGTAGGGTCCGCACGCTTAAGGTTTCGATGACAGTTATATTATGAGTTTATGAGTTTTGATGTACCGAAGGAGTTCGGAGTCCCGGATGAGATCGGGGACATGACGAGGAGTCTCGAAATGGTCGAGACGTAAAGATCAATATATTGGACGACTATATTCGGACTTCGGAAAGGTTCCGAGTGATTCGGGTATTTTTCGAAGTACCGGAGAGTTACGGGAATTCGCCGGGGAGTATACGGGCCTTATTGGGCCATACGGGAATAGAGGAAAGAGTCCAAAAGAAAGGAGGCCTGCGCCCCCCCTCTGGTCCGAATTGGACAAGGGGCGCAGCCCCCTTTTCCTTATTCATCTCCTCCTCTTTCCCCTTCTCCAACTCCAACAAGGAAGGAGGGAGTCCTACTCCCGGTGGGAGTAGGACTCCCCTTGGCGCGCCTCCTCCTAGGCCGGCCACCCCCTCCCCCTTGCTCCTTTATATACGGAGGCAGGGGGGCACCCCATGACACACAAGTTGATCATTGAGATCGTTCCTTAGCCGTGTGCGGTGCCCCCTGCTACCAAATTCCACCTCGATCATATCGTTGTAGTGCTTAGGCGAAGCCCTGCGTCGGTAGTACATCAAGATCGTCACCACGCCGTCGTGCTGACAGAACTCTTCCTCGACGCTTTGCTGGATCGGAGCCCGAGGATCGTCATCGAGCTGAAGGTGTGCTAAGAACTCGGAGGTGCCGGAGTAACGGTGCTTGGATCGGTCGGATCGGGAAGAAGACGTACGACTAGTTCCTCTATGTTGTGTCAACGCTTCCGTTGCGATCTACAAGGGTACGTAGATCAGACTCTCCCCCTCGTTGCTATGCATCACCATGATCTTGCGTGTGCGTAGGAAATTTTTTGAAATTACTATGTTCCCCAACAGTGGTATCAGAGCCTAGGTTTTACGGTTTGATGTTATATGCACGAGTAGAACACAAGTGAGTTGTGGGCGATATAAGTCATACTGCCTACCAGCATGTCATACTTTGGTTCGGCGGTATTGTTGGATAAAGCGGCCCAGAACGACATTACGCGTACGCTTACGCGAGACCGGTTTCCCCGACGTGCTTTGCACATAGGTGACTTGCGGGTGACTGTTTCTCCAACTTTAGTTGAACCAAGTGTGGCTACGCCCGGTCCTTGCGAAGGTTAAAACGGAGTCTATTTGACAAACTATCGTTGTGGTTTTGATGCGTAGGTGAGATTGGTTCTTGCTTAAGCCCGTAGCAGCCACGTAAAATTTGCAACAACAAAGTAGAGGACGTCTAACTTGTTTTTACAGGGCATGTTGTGATGTGATATGGTCAAAACGTGATGAGTTATAAATTGTTATATAAGATGATCATGTTTTGTTGAACTTATCGGCAACTGGCAAAAGCCTTATGGTTGTCTGTCTATTGCATAAGATGCAAGCGCCCAATAATTGCTTTACTTTATCGCTATGCGATAGCAATAGTTGCAAGAGCAAGTGTTGGCGAGACGACCATGTGACGACACATTGATATAGATCAAGATGATGGAGATCATGGTGTCGTGCCAGTAACGATATAGATCATGACAGTACTTTGGAGATGGAGATCAAAGAAGCAAGATGATGATGGCCATATCATGTCACATATTTTGATTGCATATGATGTTTATCTTTTATGCATCTTATCTTGCTTTGATTGACGGTAGCATTATAAGATGATCTCTCACTAAATTATCAAGAAGTGTTCTCCCTGAGTATGCACCGTTGCGAAAGTTCTTCGTGCTGAGACACCACGTGATGATCGGGTGTGATAGGCTCTACGTTCAAATACAGCGGGTGCAAAACAGTTGCACACGCGGAATACTCAGGTTATACTTGACGAGCCAAGCATATACAGATGTGGCCTCGAAACACGGAGACCGAAAGGTCGAGCGTGAATCATATAGTAGATATGATCAACATAGTGATGTTCACCATTGAAACTACTCCATCTCACGTGATGATCGGACATGGTTTAGTTGATTTGGATCACGTGATCACTTAGAGGATTAGAGGGATGTCCATCTAAGTGGGAGTTCTTAAGTAATATGATTAAATTGAACTTAAATTTATCATGAACTTAGTCCTGGTAGTATTTTGCAAATTATGTTGTAGATCAATAGCTCGCGTTGTTGCTTCCCTGTGTTTATTTTTGATATGTTCCTAGAGAAAATTGTGTTGAAAGATGTTAGTAGCAATGATGCGGATTGGATCCGTGATCTGAGGTTTATCCTCATTGCTGCACAGAAGAATTATGTCCTTGATGCACCGCTAGGTGACAGACCTATTGCTGGAGCAGATGCAGACGTTATGAACGTTTGGCTAGCTCAATATGATGACTACTTGATAGTTTAGTGCACCATGCTTAATGGCTTAGAATCGGGACTTCAAAGACGTTTTGAACGTCATGGACCATATGAGATGTTCCAGGAGTTGAAGTTAATATTTCAAGCAAATACCCGAGTTGAGAGATATGAAGTCTCCAACAAGTTCTATAGCTAAAAGATGGAGGAGAATCGCTCAACTAGTGAGCATGTGCTCAGATTGTCTGGGTACTACAATCGCTTGAATCAAGTGGGAGTTAATCTTCCAGATAAGATAGTGATTGACAGAATTCTCTAGTCACCATCACCAAGTTAGTAGAACTTCGTGATGAACAATAGTATGCAAGGGATGACGAAAACGACTCCCGAGTTTTTCATGATGATGAAATCGATGAAGGTAGAAATCAAGAAAAACATCAAGTGTTGATGGTAGACAAGACCACTAGTTTCAAGAAAATGGCAGAGGGAAGAAGGGGAACTTCAAAAAGAACAGCAAGCAAGTTGTTGCTCAAGTGAAGAAGCCCAAGTATGGACCTAAGCCTGAGACTGAGTGCTTCTACTGCAAAGTGACTGGTCACTGGAAGCGGAACTACCCCAAGTAATTGGCGGATAAGAAGGATGGCAAAGTGAACATAAGTATATTTGATATACATGTTATTGATGTGTACTTTACTAGTGTTTATAGCAAACCCTCAGTATTTGATACTAGTTCATTTGCTAAGATTAGTAACTCGAAACGGGAGTTGTAGAATAAACAGAGACTAGTTAAGGGTGAAGTGACGATGTGTGTTGGAAGTGGTTCCAAGATTGATATGATCATCATCGCACACTCCCTATAATTTCGGGATTAGTGTTGAACCTAAATAAGTGTTATTTGGTGTTTGCGTTGAGCATGAATATGATTTGATCATGTTTATTGTAATACGGTTATTCATTTAAGTAAGAGAATAAATTGTTGTTCTGTTTACGTGAATAAAACCTTATATGGTTACACACCCAATGAAAATAGTTCGTTGGATCTCGATCGTAGTGATACACATAATCATAATATTGAATCCAAAAGATGCAAAGTTAATAATGATAGTGCAACTTATTTGTAGCACTGCCGTTCAGGTCATATTGGTGTAAAGCGCATGAAGAAACTCCATGCTGATGGGCTTTTGGAATCACTTGATTATGAATCAGTTGATGCTTGCGAACCATGCCTCATGGGCAAGATGACTAAGACTCTGTCCTTCGGAACAATGGAGCGAGCAACAGATTTGTTGGAAATCATACATACTGATGTATGTGGTCCGATGAATATTGAGGCTCGCGACAGGTATCATTATTTTCTGATCTTCACAGATGATTTGAGCAGATATGAGTATATCTACTTGATGAAACATAAGTCTGAAACATTTGAAAAGTTCAAAGAATTTCAGAGTGAAGTGAAAAATCATCGTAACAAGAAAATAAAGTTTCTATGATCTGATCGTAGAGAAGAGTATTTGAGTTACGAGTTTGGCCTTCAGTTAAAAACAATGTGAAATAGTTTCACTACTCACGCCACAAGGAACACCATAGTGTAATGGTGTGTCCGAACATCATAACCGTACTTTATTAGATATAGTGCGATCTATGATGTCTCTTACCGATCTACCACTATCATTTTGGGGTTATGCATTAGAGATAGCTGCATTCACGTTAAAAAAGGGCACCATCTAAGTCCGTTGAGACGACACAATCTGAACTGTGGTTTAGCAAGAAACCAAATTAGTCGTTTCTTAAAGTTTGGGGTTGTGATGCTTATGTGAAAAAGTTTCATCCTGATAAGCTCAAAACCAAATCGGAGAAATATGTCTTCATAGGATACCCAAAAGGAGACTGTTGGGTACACCTTCTATCACAGATCCTAAGGCAAGACATTCATTGCTTATAATGGATACTTTCTAGAGAAGGAGTTTCTCTCGAAAGAAGTGAGTGGGAGGAAAGTAGAACTTGATAAGGTAATTGTACCTTCTCCTTTATTGGAAAGTAGTTCATCACAGAAATCTGTTCTTGTGACTCCTACACCAATTAGTGAGGAAGCTAATGATAATGATCATGAAACTTCGGATCAAGTTACTACCGAATCTCGTAGGTAAACCAGAGTGAGATCCGCACCAGAGTGGTACGGTAATCCTGTTCTGGAGGTCATGTTACTTGACCATGACGAACCTACGAACTATGAGGAAGCGATGATGAGCCCAGATTCCGCGAAATGGTTTGAGGCCATGAAATCTGAGATATGATCCATGTATGAGAACAAAGTTTGGACTTTGGTTGACTTGCCCGATGATCGGCAAGCAATTGAGAATAAATGGATCTTCAAGAGGAAGACGGACGCTGATAGTAGTGTTACTATCTACAAAGCTAGAATTGTCGCAAAAGGTTTTCGACAAGTTCAAGGTGTTGACTACGATGAGAGCTTCTCACTCGTATCTATGGTTGAGTCTGTCCGAATCATGTTAGTAATTGCCGCATTTTATGAAATCTGGCAAATGGATAAACAAAACTGCATTCCTTAATGGATTTAATAAAGAAGAGTTGTATATGATGCAACAGAAGGTTTTGTCAATCCGAAAGGTGCTAACAAAATGTGCAAGCTCCAGCGATCCATCTGTGGACTGGTGCAAGCATCTCGGAGTTGGAATATACGCTTTGATGAGTTGATCAAAGCATATAGTTTTATACAGACTTGCGGTGAAGCCTGTATTTACAAGAAAGTGAGTGTCAGCACTACAACATTTCTGATAAGTATATGTGAATGACATACTGTTGATCGGAAATAATGTAGAATTATTCTGTAAAGCATAAAGGAGTGTTTGAAAGGAGTTTTTCAAAGAAAGACTTCGGTGAAGCTGCTTACATATTGAGCTTCAAGATCTATAGAGATAGATTAAGACGCTTGATAAGTTTTTTTCAATGAGTACATACCTTGACAAGATTTTGAAGTAGTTCAAAATGGAACAGTCAAAGAAAGAGTTCTTGCCTGTATTATAAGGTGTGAAGTTGAGTAAGACTCAAAGCCCGACCACGGCAGAAGATAGAAAGAGAATGAAAGTCATTCCCTATGCCTTGGCCATAGGTTCTATAAAGTATGTCATGCTGTATACCAGATCTATTGTATACCCTGCACTGATTTGGCAAGGGAGTACAATAGTGATCTAGGAGTAGATCACTGGACAGCGGTCAGAATTATCCTTAGTGAAATAAGGATATGTTTCTCGATTATGGACATGATAAAAAGGTTCGTCGTAAAGGGTTACGCCGATGCAAGTTTTGACACTAATCTAGATGACTCTAAGTCTCAGTCTAGATACATATTGAAAGTGGGAGCAATTAGCTAGAGTAGCTCCATGCAGAGCATTGTTAACATAGAAATTTGCAAAATACATGTGGATCTGAATATGGTAGACCCGTTGACTAAGATTCTCTCACAAGAAAAACATGATCACACCTTAGTACTCTTTGGGTGTTAATCACATAGCGATGTGAACTAGATTACTGAATCTAGTAAACCCTTTGGGTGTGGGTCACATGACGATGTGAACTATGGGTGTTAATCACATGATGATGTGAACTATCGATGTTAATCACATGGTGATGTGATCTAGATTATTGACTCTAGTGCAAGTGGGAGACTGAAGGAAATATGCCCTAGAGGCAATAATAAAGTTATTATTTATTTCCTTATATCATGATAAATGTTTATTATTCATGCTAGAATTGTATTAATCAGAAACATAATACATGTGTGAATACATAGACAAACAGAGTGTCACTAGTATGCCTCTACTTGACTAGCTCGTTAATCAAAGATGGTTATGTTTCCTAACCATGGACAAAGAGTTATTATTTGATGAATGATCTGATTGACATGACCCATTCCATTAGCTTAGCACCCGATCGTTTAGTGTGTTGCTATTGCTTTCTTCATGACTTATACATGTTCCTATGACTATGAGATTATGCAACTCCCGTTTACCGGAGGAACACTTTGGGTACTACCAAACATCACAACGTAACTGGGTGATCATAAAGGAGTACTACAGGTGTCTCCAAAGGTAGATGTTGGGTTGGCGTATTTCGAGATTAGGATTTATCACTCCGATTGTCGGAGAGGTATCTCTGGGCCCTCTCGGTAATGCACATCACTTAAGCCTTGCAAGCATTGCAACTAATGAGTTAGTTGTGGGATGATGTATTACGGAACGAGTAAAGAGACTTGCCAGTAACGAGATTGAACTAGGTATTGGATACCGACGATCAAATCTCGGGCAAGTAACATATCGATGACAAAGGGAACAACGTATGTTGTTATGCGGTCTGACCGATAAAGATCTTCGTAGAATATGTAGGAGGCAATATGGGCATCCAAGTCCCGCTATTGGTTATTGACCGGAGACGTGTCTCGGTCATGTCTACATTGTTCTCGAACCGTAGGGTCCGCACGCTTAAGGTTTCGATGACAGTTATATTATGAGTTTATGAGTTTTGATGTACCAAAGGAGTTCGGAGTCCCGGATGAGATCGGGGACATGACGAGGAGTCTCGAAATGGTCGAGACGTAAAGATCGATATATTGGACGACTATATTCGGACTTCGGAAAGGTTCCGAGTGATTCGGGTATTTTTCGGAGTACCGGAGAGTTACGGGAATTCGCCGGGGAGTATATGGGCCTTATTGGGCCATACGGGAATAGAGGAAAGAGTCCAAAAGGAAGGAGGCCTGCGCCCCCCCTCTGGTCCGAATTGGACAAGGGGCGCAGCCCCCCTTTTCCTTATTCATCTCCCCCTCTTTCCCCTTCTCCTACTCCAACAAGGAAGGAGGGAGTCCTACTCCCGGTGGGAGTAGGACTCCCCTTAGCGCGCCTCCTCCTAGGCCGGCCACCCCCTCCCCCTTGCTCCTTTATATACGGAGGCAGGGGGCACCCCATGACACACAAGTTGATCATTGAGATCGTTCCTTAGCCGTGTGCGGTGCCCCCTGCCACCAAATTCCACCTCGATCATATCGTTGTAGTGCTTAGGCGAAGCCCTGCGTCGGTAGTACATCAAGATCGTCACCACGCCGTCGTGCTGACAGAACTCTTCCTCGACGCTTTGCTGGATCGGAGCCCGAGGATCGTCATCGAGCTGAACGTGTGCTAAGAACTTGGAGGTGCCGGAGTAACGTTGCTTGGATCGGTCGGATCGGGAAGAAGACGTACGACTACTTCCTCTATGTTGTGTCAACGCTTTCGTTGCGATCTACAAGGGTACGTAGATCAGACTCTCCCCCTCGTTGCTATGCATCACCATGATCTTGCGTGTGCGTAGGAAATTTTTTGAAATTACTACGTTCCCCAACAGCTTGGCCCCTCGCGAGGGTCTTGGGTCTGTGTTGATGAAGATGGGCCGTGCTGCCCCCCCCCCTTTGAGCCACGCCGCAGGCAGGCAAGTCTGGGGACCCCCGTTCCCAGAACACCGATAGTAGCCCCCGGGCCCAAGGCGCACCCGGACTTGGCCATGCAGGGAGGCGAAAGGGCAAGGGCGAAGCACCGCGGGCCCTAACAGCCTGCGGCCTTGGGCGCCGCGTGGCGGTTGATTGGACGTGAGTGCCTCAGCAACCGCGCGAGTTGATAAAGGAGCAGCATCTGCCCAGGCTTTGCTTTTTGCTTTCTCCGGTTGTTGCTCAGATCCCCTTTCTTGCGCCTCTCCTTCCTTCCTCGAAAATTTCCAGATCTACTTCGACCGCGTGACCTAGGAAGCCATGGCGCCTCGTCAGTCCCCGGCCGGAGCTTGGTACTCGTCTGCCCTGGACTCGCCGAACGTGTCAGAGGCGAGCCTCGCCCGGTTGCGCCGGATGGCAGCGGCGCAGGGCATCGACGGGGCGAAGGTGTTCAAGGCCGGCTCCGCTACGCCTGTGGGCCAAGGGAGCACCTTCTATCCGCTCTTTGTAAGCGCCATTGCTGCTGGTCTGGTGCCTCCCTTCTCCGAGTTCTTCTTCTCTGTCCTCCGCCATTATAAGGTACAGGCTCTGCATCTCCACCCCAACTCTGTCCTTCTCCTGGCAATATTCGCCTATTACTACGAGGCTCACGTTGGGGTGCAGCCTTCAGTGGCCTTGCTGCGCCACTACTTCTACCTCCGGACCTCTCGCCGTCCTGCTTCCGCGTGCGCGAGCTTCATCATGTACGGTGGCGCCATTGCCATTTCGAACCCCGGGAAAAGGATTGAGGGCTTCAGGAGCAAGTGGGTCTTGGCATACGCTGGGCGCGTCCACCCTCGGCTGATGTTGCCCACGGAGCAACCCACGAGCTCTAGTGATTGGGGTCGAGCGGAGCTCACGGACCCCCGTGTGAAGCTGGTGTTGGAGAAGATGGACACGGATCTGAGGCCGGCCAACATGGTGGCGGCGAAGCTGACCGGCGCGTCGCTGCTGAGGGAATTCCTGGAGCACCAGCTGGCTCCGCTTCGGCAGTACTCACTTCCGATGTGGAGGCCCCACCCGAGCCCTGCGGCCTTGGCCGACGAAGATCTAGCTGCGGTCCTCCAATCTCTGGTCGGGGGCGATGTGGCGAGGTTGGAGGGCGCTCCTACGCCCCTGTTCCTCCGCGACGACTGGGAGCAGGTAGTGGAGTCTATGCCCGTCTTCAACAGGGACGGGCCCGTGCCCATGGAAACTCCCGGGGAATCAGTGGACGTGTCCTCCAACGACTCCAGCGAAGAGGAGGAAGGAGGGGAGCGGGAAAGAGGGCCTGACTCCGAGGCGACTGACGGAGAGTCGAGGGCTCCCCTCCCCCAGCGCAAGTCCCGCGCTCTCCGCCTCCTTCCGAGTGATGACGACGAGGATGATGATGAGCGGGGCGGCGGGAACTTGCCCCCAATCCCGAAGAAGGACAGGACCGGGCTGATCTCCCGCGGGTCTGCCCCGGCCCCGAGGCGGACCGCAGACGCACCTTCCGCTTCCAAGCTTCCCGAGGTTGACCCTTCCAGCCGGCTTTCAAGCTTCAAATTTGGCCGGAGGCTGCTTGAGCTCACTGGTGACGACCCATAAGCGCTTGATTCTTGTCTTCATTTCTTGTTCTGCTGCTGAGGCTTGACGTCCACATCTCTTGGACAGGCTGGCGCCCACAGCAAAGAAGCCGAAGGGAGCTCCTGAGGTTCCATCCGTGGCAGCACCTCTGCCCGCGAAGGAAAGTGACCGCGACGCACGGGCTTCTCTTGCCCGGTCGTCTTCGCGAGGCCTGGCTGAGCCGGCTGGGGCGAGCACAGCCCCCATGGCCCAAGTGACTCCCGAGGTGCCTTTGCCTGCTGCCGCCACTACAGCCATTGGGGCACAGCAGGCCCCGCCTTAGGATGTTGTGGTCGCGCTGCCGCCTTCTCGTCCTACTACACCGACTGCTGTCTCTCCGACTCCTCTTGCCATTCTGGATCGTACTGCTGCTGAGCTGGACCGGCTGCGGCAGGATCTTCTTGGCGCCGACCCTCGCTTGGTGGCCGAGCGCTTGGAGCTGGCTTCAGGATGGATTCGCTCCGACGCTTCGATTCGGGTGGCGCTGGTCCAGGCCTCGACGGCTTGCGATGAGGAGAGGCAGGCCGTCCTTGAGGCGAAGGCTACTCGTGACGTAGCCCTGGGGGAGGTGGTCGTCATCCGTGGTCGCTGAAAGGCGCTGGAGGACGAGCTGCAAGGCCTGCGGGACCAGCTAGCGAAAGAGGCCCGCCTTCACCAAGAGCAGGAAGAAGGCGTGAAGGCTCGCGAGGCGGCCGTCGAGGGTCGGGAGGCCAAGCTCAGGAAGCGTCGTGACCGCCTAGGCGCGCTAGAGCAGGAGTTGGGGGCGAGGAAGATCGAGCTGGACGACAAGGCCCAGGTTCTTGCCGAGGACCGCGTGGCCTTCGCGGAGATGGAGGTGAAGGCTCGCTCCTTGCTGAGGACGCTTTACAGCAGCGGCCTGGAGAGCCCGCTGGCCGGCGCCGAGGACGGCCCCGCCAAGCTGCTTCCCTTCCTGGTTCGCGCTCTTGAAGATGTTTCCCTTGGCCTTGGCCCCATGGCCGAGGCCGAGGCGCATGTCCTGCCTTCTGCTGCGCTGACGCGGGTCCTCACCCACATCTACCTTCGCGATCCCGGCGTCGACCTCGACAGCCTGCTGGAGCCAGTAAGCGGCGAGCGTGCCGCTGCCGCTGCCACTGCTGAGGCCGTGAAGGGTCGCGCGGAGGCTCTGCTGGGGAAGTTCCGGGCCTTCAGCACCAAGCCGAAGCAAGGCGCCGCCGACCCCGCTGCTCCATGAGGCGAACCCACTCCGCGCTGTTCCACCGCCGGCAAGTGACTCCGTTGTGGCTCATGTCCTGCCTTTAATTCCTGCACATGTATCATGCCTCGGGGAGGCGTTTAAACTTGCGTTTGGCATTGAGATAACAATGTGGACTGTAATATTTGCTTTTGAATTCCTTGAAATTTACGCTTTTCCTTCCTACTTTCTTATGTTCTACGCCGGCAGAGCCCGGCCCTGCGCATACCTCACCCAGCGTTAGCCCCGACCGGAAACCAGGACGGGACCAAGGAGTGAGGGGCTACGTGACAAGTTAGGCTCCTGAGTCGCGATGCTCAGGAGTCCCCCTTGGCGCACGAACAGCAAGTAGGGAGGTGAGATGTGTTGGGGAACGCAGTAATTTCAAAAAATTTCCTACGCACACGCAAGATCATGGTGATGCACAGCAACGAGAGGGGAGAGTGTTGTCTACGTACCAACGCAGACCGACTGCGGAAGCGATCACACAACATAGAGGAAGTAGTCGTACGTCTTCTTCCTGATCCGACCGATCCAAGCACCGTTACTCCGGCACCTCCGAGTTCTTAGCACACGTTCAGCTCGATGACGTTCCTCGGGCTCCGATCCAGCAAAGCGTCGAGGAAGAGTTCCGTCAGCACGACGGCGTGGTGACGATCTTGATGTACTACCGACGCAGGGCTTCGCCTAAGCACTGTAACGGTATGATCAAGGTGGAATTTGGTGGCAGGGGGCACCGCACACGGCTAAGGAACGATCTCAAGGATCAACTTGTGTGTCTTGGGGTGCCCCCTGCCCCCGTATATAAAGGCCAGGGGCAGGGGGTTCGGCCGGCTAGGAGGGAGGCGCAGGGAGGAGTCCTACTCCCACCGGGAGTAGGACTCCTCCCCTCCAATCCTATTCCAACTAGGATTCTTGGGGGGAAGGAGAAAGAGGGGGCCGGCCCACCTCTCCTAGTCCTATTAGGACTTGGGAAAGGGGGGGCGCCGGCTAGGCTTGTGGGCTGCCTCTTCTCTCTTTTCCACTAAGGCCCAATAGGCCCATTTACCTCCCGGGGGGGTTCCGGTAACCCTCCCGGTAATCCGGAAAAATCCCGATTTCACCCGGAACGCTTCCGGTGCCCAAACATAGGCTTCCAATATATCAATCTTTACGTCTCGACCATTTCGAGACTCCTCGTCATGTCCGTGATCTCATCCGGGACTCTGAACAACCTTCGGCACATCAAAATGCATAAACTCATAATAACTGTCATCGTAACGTTAAGCGTGCGGACCCTACGGTTCGAGAACAATGTAGACATGACCGAGACACGTCTCCGGTCAATAACCAATAGCGGGACCTGGATGCCCATATTGGCTCCTACATATTCTACGAAGATCTTTATCGGTCAGACCGCATAACAACATACGTTGTTCCCTTTGTCATCGGTATGTTACTTGCCCGAGATTCGATCGTCGGTATCCAATACCTAGTTCAATCTCGTCACTGGCAAGTCTCTTTACTCGTTCTGTAATACATCATCTCATAACTAACATCTTAGTTATTATGCTTGCAAGGCTTATGTGATGTGTATTACCGAGAGGGCCCAGAGATACCTCTCCGACAATCGGAGTGACAAACCCTAATCTCGAAATACGCCAACCCAACATCTACCATTGGAGACACCTGTAGTACTCCTTTATAATCACCCAGTTACGTTGTGACGTTTGGTAGTACCCAAAGTGTTCCTCCGGTAAACGGGAGTTGCATAATCTCATAGTTATAGGAACATGTATAAGTCATGAAGAAAGCAATAGCAACATACTAAACGATCGGGTGCTAAGCTAATGGAATGGGTCATGTCAATCAGATCATTCAACTAATGATGTGACCTCGTTAATCAAATAACAACTCTTTGTTCATGGTTAGGAAACATAACCATCTTTGATTAACGAGCTAGTCTAGTAGAGGCATACTAGTGACACTCTGTTGGTCTATGTATTCACACATGTATTATGTTTCCGGTTAATACAATTCTAGCATGAATAATAAACATTTATTATGATATAAGGAAATAAATAATAACTTTATTATTGCCTCTAGGGCATATTTCCTTCAGTCTCCCACTTGCACTAGAGTCAATAATCTGGATTACACAGTAATGATTCTAACACCCATGGAGCCTTGGTGCTGATCATGTTTTGCTCGTGGAAGAGGCTTAGTCAACGGGTCTGCAACATTCAGATCCGTATGTATCTTGCAAATCTCTATGTCTCCCACCTGGACTAAATCCCGGATGGAGTTGAAGCGTCTCTTGATGTGTTTGGTTCTTTTGTGAAATCTGGATTCCTTTGCTAAGGCAATTGCACCAGTATTGTCACAGAAGATTTTCATTGGACCCGATGCACTAGGTATGACACCTAGATCGGATATGAACTCCTTCATCCAGAATCCTTCGTTCGCTGCTTCCGAAGCAGCTATGTACTCCGCTTCACATGTAGATCCCGCTACGACGCTTTGTTTAGAACTGCACCAACTGACAGCTCCACCGTTTAAAGTAAACACGTATCCGGTTTGCGATTTAGAATCGTCCGGATCAGTGTCAAAGCTTGCATCAACGTAACCTCTTACGGTGAGCTCTTTGTCACCTCCATATACGAGAAACATATCCTTAGTCCTTTTCAGGTATTTCAGGATGTTCTTGACCGCTGTCCAGTGATCCACTCCTGGATTACTTTGGTACCTCCCTGCTAAACTTATAGCAAGGCACACATCAGGTCTGGTACACAGCATTGCATACATGATAGAGCCTATGGCTGAAGCATAGGGAACATCTTTCATTTTCTCTCTATCTTCTGCAGTGGTCGGGCATTGAGTCTGACTCAACTTCACACCTTGCAATATAGGCAAGAACCCTTTCTTTGCTTGATCCATTTTGAACTTCTTCAAAATCTTGTCAAGGTATGTGCTTTGTGAAAGTCCAATTAAGCGTTTTGATCTATCTCTATAGATCTTTATGCCTAATATGTAAGCAGCTTCCCCGAGGTCTTTCATCGAAAAACTTTTATTCAAGTATCCCTTTATGCTATCCAGAAATTCTATATCATTTCCAATGAGTAATATGTCATCCACATATAATATCAGAAATGCTACAGAGCTCCCACTCACTTTCTTGTAAATACAGGCTTCTCCAAAAGTCTGTATAAACCCAAATGCTTTGATCACACTATCAAAGCGTTTATTCCAACTCCGAGATGCTTGCACCAGTCCATAAATGGATCGCCGGAGTTTGCACACTTTGTTAGCTCCTTTTGGATCGACAAAACCTTCGGGTTGCATCATATACAACTCTTCTTCCAGAAATCCATTCAGGAATGCGGTTTTTACATCCATTTGCCAAATTTCATAATCATAAAATGCGGCAATTGCTAACATGATTCTGACAGACTTAAGCATCGCTACGGGTGAGAAAGTCTCATCGTAGTCAACTCCTTGAACTTGTCGAAAACCTTTTGTGACAAGTCGAGCTTTGTAGATAGTAACATTACCATCAGCGTCAGTCTTTTTCTTAAAGATCCATTTATTCTCAATTGCTTGCCGATCATCGGGCAAGTCAACCAAAGTCCATACTTTGTTCTCATACATGGATCCCATCTCAGATTTCATGGCTTCAAGCCACTTTGCGGAATCTGGGCTCACCATCGCTTCTTCATAGTTCGTAGGTTCATCATGATCTAGTAGCATGACTTCCAGAACAGGATTACCGTACCACTCTGGTGCGGATCTTACTCTGGTTGATCTACGAGGTACAGTAGTATCTTGATCTAAAGTTTCATGATCATCATCATTAACTTCCTCTCTTATTGGTGTAGTTCTCACAGAAACAGTTTTCTGTGATGTACTATTTCCCAATAACGGAGTAGGTATAGTTACCTCGTCAAGTTCTACTTTCCTCCCACTCACTTCTTTCGAGAGAAACTCCTTCTCAAGAAAGTTTCCGAATTTAGCAACAAAAGTCTTGCCTTCGGATCTGTGATAGAAGGTGTATCCAATAGTTTCCTTTGGATATCCTATGAAGACACACTTCTCCGATTTGGGTTCGAGCTTATCAGGTTGAAGCTTTTTCACATAAGCATCGCAGCCCCAAACTTTAAGAAACGACAACTTTGGTTTCTTGCCAAACCATAGTTCATAAGGCGTCATCTCAACGGATTTAGATGGTGCCCTATTTAACGTGAATGCGGCCGTCTCTAAAGCATAACCCCAAAATGATAGCGGTAAATCAGTAAGGGACATCATAGATCGCACCATATCTAGTAAAGTACGATTACGACGTTCGGACACACCATTACGTTGTGGTGTTCCGGGTGGCGTGAGTTGCGAAACTATTCCACAATTTTTCAAATGTACACCAAACTCGTAACTCAAATATTCTCCTCCACGATCAGATCGTAGAAACTTTATTTTCTTGTTACGATGATTTTCAACTTCACTCTGAAATTCCTTGAACTTTTCAAATGTTTCAGACTTATGTTTCATTAAGTAGATATACCCATATCTGCTTAAATCATCTGTGAAGGTGAGAAAATAACGATATCCGCCACGAGCCTCAATATTCATCGGACCACATACATCGGTATGTATGATTTCCAATAAATCTGTTGCTCTCTCCATAGTACCGGAGAACGGTGTTTTAGTCATCTTGCCCATGAGGCACGGTTCGCAAGTACCAAGTGATTCATAATCAAGTGGTTCCAAAAGCCCATCAGCATGGAGTTTCTTCATGCACTTTACACCGATATGACCTAAACGGCAGTGCCACAAATAAGTTGCACTATCATTATCAACTCTGCATCTTTTGGCTTCAACATTATGAATATGTGTATTACTACTATCGAGATTCAATAAGAATAGACCACTTTTCAAGGGTGCATGACCATAAAAGATATTACTCATATAAATAGAACAACCATTATTCTCTGATTTAAATGAATAACCGTCTCGCATCAAACAAGATCCAGATATAATGTTCATGCTCAACGCTGGCACCAAATAACAATTATTTAGGTCTAATATTAATCCCGAAGGTAGATGTAGAGGTAGCATGCCGACCGCGATCACATCGACTTTGGAACCGTTTCCCACGTGCATCGTCACCTCGTCCTTTGCTAGTGTCCGCTTATTCTGTAGTCCCTGTTTCGAGTTGCAAATATTAGCAACAGAACCAGTATCAAATACCCAGGTGCTACTGCGAGCATTAGTAAGGTACACATCAATAACATGTATATCACATATACCTTTGTTCACCTTGCCATCCTTCTTATCCGCCAAATACTTGGGGCAGTTCCGCTTCCAGTGACCAGTCTGCTTGCAGTAGAAGCACTCAGTTTCAGGCTTAGGTCCAGACTTGGGTTTCTTCTCTTGAGCAGCAACTTGCTTGCCGTTCTTCTTGAAGTTCCCTTTCTTCTTCCCTTTGCCCTTTTTCTTGAAACTAGTGGTTTTGTTAGCCATCAACACTTGATGCTCCTTCTTGATTTCTACCTCCGCAGCTTTCAGCATAGCGAAGAGCTCGGGAATAGTCTTGTTCATCCCTTGCATATTATAGTTCATCACAAAGCTCTTGTAGCTTGGTGGCAGTGATTGGAGAATTCTGTCAATGACGCAATCATCCGGAAGTGTAACTCCCAATTGAATCAAGTGATTATTATACCCAGACATTTTGAGTATATGCTCACTGACAGAACTGTTCTCCTCCATCTTGCAGCTATAGAACTTATTGGAGACTTCATATCTCTCAATCCGGGCATTTGCTTGAAATATTAACTTCAACTCCTGGAACATCTCATATGCTCCATGACGTTCAAAACGTCGTTGAAGTCCCGGTTCTAAGCCGTAAAGCATGGCACACTGAACTATTGAGTAGTCATCAGCTTTGCTCTGCCAGACGTTCATAACTTCTGGTATTGCTCTTGCAGCAGGCCTGGCACTCAGCGGTGCTTCCAGGACGTAATTCTTCTGTGCAGCAATGAGGATAATCCTCAGGTTACGGACCCAGTCCGTGTAATTGCTACCATCATCTTTCAACTTTGCTTTCTCAAGGAACGCATTAAAATTCAACGGAACAACAGCACGAGCCATCTATCTACAATCAACATAAACAAGCAAGATACTATCAGGTACTAAGTTCATGATAATTTTTAAGTTCAGTTAATTTACTTAAGAACTCCCACTTAGATAGACATCCCTCTAATCTTCTAAGTGATTACGTGATCCAAATCAACTAAACCATAACCGATCATCACGTGAGATGGAGTAGTTTTCAATGGTGAACATCAATATGTTGATCATATCTACTATATGATTCACGCTCGACCTTTCGGTCTCCGTGTTCCGAGGCCATATCTGTATATGCTTGGCTCGTCAAGTATAACCTGAGTATTCCGCGTGTGCAACTGTTTTGCACCCGTTGTATTTGAACGTAGAGCCTATCACACCCGATCATCACGTGGTGTCTCAGCACGAAGAACTTTTGCAACGGTGCATACTCAGGGAGAACACTTCTTGATAATTTAGTGAGAGATCATCTTATAATGCTACCGTCAATCAAAGCAAGATAAGATGCATAAAAGGATAAACATCACATGCAATCAATATAAGTGATATGATATGTCCATCATCATCTTGTGCTTTGTGATCTCCATCTCCGAAGCATCGTCATGATCACCATCGTCACCGGCGCGACACCTTGATCTCCATCGTAGCATCGTTGTCGTCTCGCCAATCTTATGCTTCCACGACTATCACTACCGCTTAGTAATAAAGTAAAGCATTACATCGCGATTGCATTGCATACAATAAAGCGACAACCATATGGCTCCTGCCAGTTGCCGATAACTCGGTTACAAAACATGATCATCTCATACAATAAAATCAGCATCATGCCTTGACCATATCACATCACAACATGCCCTGCAAAAGAAAGTTAGACGTCCTCTACTTTGTTGTTGCAAATTTTACGTGGCTGCTACGGGCTTAAGTAAGAACTCATCTCACCTACGCATCAAAACCACAACGATAGTTCGTCAAATAGACTCCGTTTTAACCTTCTCAAGGACCGGGCGTAGTCACACTTGGTTCAACTAAAGTTGGAGAGACAGTCTTCCGCAAGCCATCTATGTGCAAAGCACGTCGAGGGAACCGGTCTCGCGTAAGAGTACGCGTAAGGTTGGTCCGGATCGTCTCAACCAACAATACCGCCGAACCAAAGTATGACATGCTGGTAGGCAGTATGACTTGTATCGCCCACAACTCACTTGTGTTCTACTCGTGCATATAACATCAAACCATAAAAACCTAGGCTCGGATGCCACTGTTGGGGAACGCAGTAATTTCAAAAAATTTCCTACGCACACGCAAGATCATGGTGATGCACAGCAACGAGAGGGGAGAGTGTTGTCTACGTACCAACGCAGACCGACTGCGGAAGCGATCACACAACGTAGAGGAAGTAGTCGTACGTCTTCTTCCTGATCCGACCGATCCAAGCACCGTTACTCCGGCACCTCCGAGTTCTTAGCACACGTTTAGCTCGATGACGTTCCTCGGGCTCCGATCCAGCAAAGCGTCAAGGAAGAGTTCCGTCAGCACGACGGCGTGGTGACGATCTTGATGTACTACCGACGCAGGGCTTCGCCTAAGCACTGTAACGGTATGATCGAGGTGGAATTTGGTGGCAGGGGGCACCGCACACGGCTAAGGAACGATCTCAAGGATCAACTTGTGTGTCTTGGGGTGCCCCCTGCCCCCGTATATAAAGGCCAGGGGCAGGGGGTTCGGCCGGCTAGGAGGGAGGCGCAGGGAGGAGTCCTACTCCCACTGGGAGTAGGACTCCTCCCCTCCAATCCTATTCCAACTAGGATTCTTGGGGGGAAGGAGAAAGAGGGGGCCGGCCCACCTCTCCTAGTCCTATTAGGACTTGGGAAGGGGGGGGGGCGCCGGCTAGGCTTGTGGGCTGCCTCTTCTCTCTTTTCCACTAAGGCCCAATAGGCCCATTTACCTCCCGGGGGGGTTCCGGTAACCCTCCCGGTAATCCGGAAAAATCCCGATTTCACCCGGAACGCTTCCGGTGCCCAAACATAGGCTTCCAATATATCAATCTTTACGTCTCGACCATTTCGAGACTCCTCGTCATGTCCGTGATCTCATCCGGGACTCCGAACAACCTTCGGTACATCAAAATGCATAAACTCATAATAACTGTCATCGTAACGTTAAGCGTGCGGACCCTACGGTTCGAGAACAATGTAGACATGACCGAGACACGTCTCCGGTCAATAACCAATAGCGGGACCTGGATGCCCATATTGGCTCCTACATATTCTACGAAGATCTTTATCGGTCAGACCGCATAACAACATACGTTGTTCCCTTTGTCATCGGTATGTTACTTGCCCGAGATTCGATCGTCGGTATCCAATACCTAGTTCAATCTCGTCACTGGCAAGTCTCTTTACTCGTTCCGTAATACATCATCTCATAACTAACATCTTAGTTATTATGCTTGCAAGGCTTATGTGATGTGTATTACCGAGAGGGCCCAGAGATACCTCTCCGACAATCGGAGTGACAAACCCTAATCTCGAAATACGCCAACCCAACATCTACCATTGGAGACACCTGTAGTACTCCTTTATAATCACCCAGTTACGTTGTGACGTTTGGTAGTACCCAAAGTGTTCCTCCGGTAAACGGGAGTTGCATAATCTCATAGTTATAGGAACATGTATAAGTCATGAAGAAAGCAATAGCAACATACTAAACGATCGGGTGCTAAGCTAATGGAATGGGTCATGTCAATCAGATCATTCAACTAATGATGTGACCTCGTTAATCAAATAACAACTCTTTGTTCATGGTTAGGAAACATAACCATCTTTGATTAACGAGCTAGTCTAGTAGAGGCATACTAGTGACACTCTGTTGGTCTATGTATTCACACATGTATTATGTTTCCGGTTAATACAATTCTAGCATGAATAATAAACATTTATCATGATATAAGGAAATAAATAATAACTTTATTATTGCCTCTAGGGCATTTTCCTTCAAGATGTGGGTGGATCTACCGTTCTACGTCTGCAGAGCCCGGCCCCGCGCATACCTCACCCAGCGTTAGCCTTTCGGAACTAAGGAGTGAGGGGCTATGTGACCCGGTAGGCTCCTGAGTCGTGATGCTCAGGAGTCCCCCTTGACGATCGAACGGCCTTCGTACCTTGGCTCCGCTCGGGGAGAGACGCGCGACGAACCAGGCCCGGGGGGGCCTGGCTGGGTGGCGTGCGTCTGGGCGTGACCCAGGCGCACCCCCCGTGCCCAGCCCCCTCGCGTGGCACTCCCGAGGGGAGGCGTTACGATGAGGCTAGACACTGAGATCTGGGCTCCCTGAGGTTGACGCGGCCCGGGGGCCACCCTCAGTTGTTTATCACCAGCGCGGACGGCCTTCATACCTTGGCTCCGCTCGGGGAGAGGCGTGTGACGAACCAGGCCCGAGGGGCCTGGCCTAGCGGCGTACGTCTGGGCGTGACCCAGTCGTAGCCCCCGTGCCTAGCCCCCTCGCGCGGCACTCCCGAGGGGAGGCGTTGCCACGAGGCCAGCCACTGAGCTCTGGGCTCCCTGAGGTTAATGCGGCCCGGAGGCCACCCCCAGTTGTTTATCACCAGCGTGGAGCATAGCGCTTCCGTATGTGTACGGGCATAGCCGCTCCTCGGCAGTGTCATCAGCCAGCGCGGAGCATGGTGCTTCCACTGGTACATGGGAGGGGTCTCCCCTCCGGGAGGAGCCCCCGGGCCGTGTACAGCCCCGCCCTGACACGTGGCTGGCACAGTAGGGCCTAGCGAGGTGTATCTGGGCACCCGTGAGCCAGCGCGGGACTCACGGGGCCCTACCTCTAGGCGGGTTGCGCCTGGCACTGGGCCTTATCTTGTGATGTGTCCCTGCAAATTTGGTTAGATGCCGGCACTCTACGTCCTCGGGTCCCGGCCCTCGAGCTGGTCTCAGTCGTCGCTGGTATGCCAGGTCACGATGCCGTGGACAAGGCCAGAGGGTGAGGGCTGGAGAGCCAGTAAGAGCCCTGAGTCGCGATGCTCAGGTACCCCCCCTTTAACGTGCAAGTGGTCGGCATGGAGAAAAAGAGGTGTCGTGGACAAGCATCAAATAATCAAGCATGGTGGGTCGAACGCATAGCCGGAAATAAACGCAAAAGGGATACATGCCGCTGGGTCTGGCCCGAGCGACTTGGGGGATGATGCAGCCCGAGGGACGGCCCCAACAAGGTAAGCTAACAACATGAAATAAAAGGGATACATGCCGCAGGGACGGACCCACGCGGCCTGGGAATAATGCAGCCCTGGGGGCACTCCCAGCTGGAAATGAAACTTGAAAGATGTCACCTGATGATGTTGAGGACGAAGGAGTATTGGTGTAGCAGACTCGGTGGGCTGCGGAAGCCGATCCTCACGAGCCCCCAGGCCCAGGGGCCTCGGGAGGCTCCCGAGGTGCTGGTGGCTCCTCGCGGACCATCTCCATCTCCGCCAGGGCTGCGGAACGCCTGGCCTCTTGAGCCTCCATGATGCCCCTCATGAGGCGCTGGTACGTGGCAGCCGCGTTCGGCAAGCCGTAAGGCATGCGAACGTAGCTGTGGGGTGGACCTACGCAGCGCCCCACTCGCGAGGGCCAGGGGCGCTCCAGATAGGCGACTCGATTGAGCCCTGGTATGTCGATGCAGACGCGCAGCCCACCATCCTCGCCTAGATGGGGAGCCACAGCTGGTAGGCGGCGGCCGCCTTTCATGACTCTTGACTCTTGTAGCTCCTGAATGGCCTTGCTGACAAACTCCTGAGGGTCTGGCTCTCCTTGCATTACTCCTTCTTGAGGGAAGCGTGCTTCGAAACACGCCTCCATGTGGTGCCCAAGCGCCTCCCTCGTGACCTTAGCCAGGTCGGTGGCCCTCCAGGGGAGAGCCCCCAAGCCCTCTCTAAGGAGGGCACCGGGTGCGCTTTCCTATGCGATGGAAGGAGGTTCCCCCTGGGCAGCCGCGGGCCCTGAGGGGCCTACCTCCTGAGGGGCCGGGGCAGACGATGTCTTCTTCTTCTTTGGGGCGGTCTCGGGAAGCCTCCTGCTTCCGCGATCCGGGTCTTCCAGTGATGCGGCCTGAAAGGCTCATTCTAGGGAACACAACGCGTCCTTCTCTTCATAGGGCACCGTGATGACTCCGCCACTTCCTGGCATCTTGAGGACATTGTAGCCGTGGTGGGTTACGGCCATGAACTTGGCCAGCGCTGGGTACCCAAGGATGGCGTTGTACGGCAGGCGAATGTGAGCGACGTCGAAGTCGATGAACTCGGTGCGGTAGTTGTCGCGTGCCCCGAAGGTGACAGGGAGGCGGACCTGCCCAATCGGGACCGTGGAGCCGTCAGTGACTCCGGAGAAAGGCTTGGTTGGCTGAAGCTGGTTGTAGGGCACTTGGAGATTGTTGAATGTTTCTACGGACAGGACGTTGAGCCTGCTCCGCCATCGATGAGGGTCCTGGTAACCACTATGTTGCTGATGATTGGGGAACAAAGCATCGGGAGGACTCCGGCTGTAGCCGCACACTTGAGCTGATCTGTTGAGCTGAACATGATGGCGCATGCCGACCACCTGAGAGGGCGCGTGGCTTCAAGCTTGGGGAGGACTGTGTTCACTTCACGGGCGAACTGCTTGAAGATGCGTTGAGAGGCTGGGGCTTGAGCCCCGCCCAGGATGCACGCGATCGCGCGCGGCTCCTGGAAGCCCCCAGCCCCCTGTCATGATGGCGGTCCTCGTTTCTTCTTGGTTGTGGCGGCAGCGGAGGGAGGCCTGCGTTGCCTTGTGGGCGATCCTCGCGAGGCTGATCCCTCCAGTCTCCCTCGCGAGGCGGGTCTTGCCAGCGATCCTCGCGATGTTGACCGCGCCACCCTTGGCGCGGGCCGCGGTCTTCCCAGCGTCCTGGGTTCCTTCCTCCTCCTCGGCCGTAGCCCCGGTCACCGTGGTCGGGGCGACGGCCGATCCTTCCTTCTCGCATGACTCGGAGCTCTTGACATTCGTTGGTGTTGTGGGTGTGGAGGTCGTGGTACACACAGTACCGACTGCCCTCAGAAGGCTTGGGCTGATCTCTGCCCCACTTGGTGTCTGGTTCTGCCGCGAGCACGGCAGCCCCCTTGCGCTTCACATCCTTGGCCTTGGGCTTCTTCTCTTCTGGGTCTGCGGCAGGCAGCTCGAGGAGGAAGAGACGCCCTTCCTCAGCCCTGGCGCACTTGGTTGCCAAGTTGAACAGCTCCAAGGAAGTGCACAGGTCTTCATGCATCGCCAACTCCTCCTTCATCTTGACGTCGTGCACGTCGTCGGAGAAGGCTGAGATGATGGCCTCCTCGGTCACCTTGGGAATCTTGAGGCAAGCGTTGTTGAAGCGCTGGATGTACTTTTGCATGGTCTCTCCGGGTTGTTGCTTGATGCGGCGCATGTCGCTCACGGCGGGTGGCCGGTCGCGAGTACCTTGGAAGTTGGCGATGAAGCGGGTGCGCATCTCGTCCCAGGAGGAGATCGTGCCTGGAGCCAGGTTCAGGAGCCAGGTGCGTGCCCCGTCCTTGAGCGCCATGGGAAACCAGTTCGCCATGACCTTCTCGTCTCCGTTGGCAGCTTCGATGCCCAGCTCATAGAGGTGGAGGAACTCCACAGGGTCGGCCGTGCCATCGTAACGAGGAGGCAGGTCTGGCTTGAACTTGCCGGGCCACGCGACGCTGCATAGCTCGGCGGTGAAGGCACGACAGCCTGCTGTGGCCACGGGAGGCCTTGGGGGCGGAGAGCTTGGTCTTGCATGTCCCCACGTGCTGCAGCTAGGAGCAGCGCGGGGTCTTGACGTGCGGGAGCAGGAACATGGTCGCGACGTGCTGGAGCAGGGAGCGCCCGGGCAGCTTCTTGCGGGCGAGGGACTTCTTGGCAGCTCTGCTCTTGCCGCGCTGGCACCTGACGGAGCGGGTTCCGCCCAGGGGCCACGCGTCTTGGAGCCATGGCGCCTTCTTGAGGAGGAGGCGGCTCGGGCGCCCCCTGAGCTTCGTCGCCCGCGCGGGGCGGGGTGCGGCGCAGCGGAACGAACAACGCAGGAGAGCCCCCTGCGGCGCGGACGAGCTTGGCGACGGGTCGAGCCATTCTTCGTAGACGTCGTTGACGGGACGGTAGCGCAGGAGCTCGTTTGCCGCGATGAGCGCAGCTCGAGCCTCCATGGGTGCATGGAGCGCGCGGGACGAAGAACCAGCTGGGGTGAGCAAGGGAGTAGCGGTGCGGCCGTCTTGCCACACGGACGGATGCTGAGACGACGCTTGCTGCTCGTCCCCCGCTGGGCCGGTGGCGGCGTTGACGGCAGGTGACGGGAACGATGAGGGTGCCCGCCGACAGGAGCCATCTGGGTGACGCGGGAAGCGAGAGCGGCCCGGCGCTCGGTGCGGGCCCGACGAGCGTCAGACATGGACGCGATGGTCGGAGGAGAACGGGGTGGTGGAAGACGAATTCCGGTGCACCCCTACCTGGCACGCCAAATGTCGGATTTCGGGTTCCGACAGACCCTTGAGGTTCGAACACTGGGGTGCGCGTGGAGATTTCGCCTTCTACCTGCCTGTACCCCTCCGCCTCGCTAAGATCTAAGCTATGGAAAGAACAGCATAAGAGACACAGGGTTTATACTGGTTCGGGCCACTGTTGTGGTGTAATACCCTACTCCGTTGTGTGGTGTGGTGGATTGCCTCTTGGGCTGATGATGATGAGCAATACAAGGAAGAACAGCCTCGCGAGGGTCTGTTCTTGGCTGGAGGGATGAACTGCTAGGAGGGGTTCAGTTACCCTTCTCTCTCTCTCTCTGATTTCCTCTCTGAATCCGACCCCTCTACCCTGTGGGAGGCTAGTCTTATTTATAGGCAAAGGCCCTGGGCCTCTTCCCAAATATTGAGCGGGAAGGGCGCCAACAATTGGCCATTTCGAAGGGGAACATCTGGTACACTTATCCTGACTAAAGTTGGTCCTCGCCTGCCAAAGGCTCTGGTGGTGACGCTAGCTTGGGCTCCATAATGACTTCCTCCCTGCCGTTGGACTGGTCTTGGTCTCGTTGCACCGAAACGGGTGCCTTTGCTTGATGCTCTCGCCTGCGCTTGCTCCCTTTGCACCAAAGAGGAAAGGAGGACACTGCGCGGGCTGGCGCCCGCCTGGCACCCTTGGTCGTCATGGTTTGTGCCACGGGCACCTCGTGAGGTACCCCGCCTTGATCTCTCCGCCTCCTCGTGAGCCAGCCTGATGAGGCCGTGCCTGAGGAAGCTCCGCGTCGTCCGCCCCGCGAGGCTTGGCCCATCGCGAGGGTCTTGGGTCTGTGTTGATGAAGATGGGCCATCCTGCCCCCCCCCCTTTGAGCCACGCCGCAGGCCGCAGGCAGGCAACTCTGGGGACCCCCATTCCCAGAACGCCGACAATGTTCGTGAGGGAACTCCTATTCGTTGTTCCGCACGACAAGCACGACACTCTCCCGAGCCATACGTTCTGCCACCGCCTCCACCGCCAAATCCGCCCTCCACCGAGCAAATTATGCGAATGTTTGAGGAAAGACGTAATAATGATCTGATTGAAATATTAAGAAGTGTGCAAGCTATGGTCGGTCAGGATGGAAATCAATATGGTCACCACTCCAAGTTGTCAGATTTTCAGAGGACCAAGCCTCCCAGTTTCAGTCAGGTTGTTGATCCCTTGGATGCAGACGATTTGTTGTGTACCATTGAGAAAAAGCTTAAGATTGCTCGTACTGAAGAAAATGATAAAGTTCCATTTACAACTCATTATATTGAAGGCGCTGCTGCCATGTGGTGGGAAAATGCAAAAGCCATGTGGCCAGCTGATGAAGAAATCACCTGGTCAAAATTCAAGGAGCAGTTCCGAAAATATCATATCCCTACTGGAGTTATGAAGACTAAGCGGCGAGAATTTCTTGCACTCATCCAAGGAAATCGGTCTGTGGGTGAATATTTGCAAAAATTCCATCATCTGGCCCGTTACTCCTTTTATGACGTGGCCACCGAAGAAAGAAAGATTAACAGATTTCTTGGTGGATTAAATCCGCAACTCCATTGTACTCTCAGTATGTTTGATTTTCCAGATTTCCAAACTCTGGTGAACAAGGCTTTCATTGCTGAAAGGGAGCACAAGCTTGTATCAGATAATAGGCCTGCTAACAACGACCACAAACGCAAGTTTGAGCCAAAGAAGGATGGACAACCAGTGCAAAAGGCTCGTACCTGGCAGCAGGCTCAGGTGGAATACAAGCCCAATTGGAAACAGAATGTTAACAAGACCACCACTCAAGTCAAGAATGTCGTGACCAACCCAGGGCACGAGGAGCGCCAGCGCAACAATTCTTGCTTCAGTTGTGGGCAAAACGGACATTATGCCAGACAGTGCCCCAAGAACAGCAAGGCAAATGCTCTATTCAGGCCACAAGTCAATTATATGGAGTCATGTCCAACCCCGCAAAACCTCACTGGGTACATTCATCACCTCTCCGCCGATGAAGCCCAAGAGAACCCTGAAGTCATCATTGGTATGTTTTCTGTTAATAACATACCTGCAGTAATTTTATTTGACTCTGGGGCTTCCCACTCTTTTATTTCTCGGAGTTTTGTTGCCCAAAACAAATTTCCTTGTTCGCTTTTGGGCAAGAATATGCTGGTACAAACCCCGGGATCATTAATCAAGAGCAATCTGGTCTGCCGAAATCTGGAAATCGATATCAACGGAGTCTGTTTTCCAACTTCTTTGATAATCATTGAGTCTGATAAGTTGGATGTTATATTGGGTATGAATTGGTTGAACCAATATCATGTCTGCATAAACTGCGCGACCCGCGAAGTCACTTTGACCAGTCAGAATGGGCAGACTACAAAATCATATGCTCGCAGAAGCATACCCAAGAAAGAAATGGCTTTCACCACTGTGACTGAATTGGAATTTATTCCTGCGGTCAGTGAGTTTCCGGATGTATTTCCCGAAGAATTGCCAGGCATGCCACCCGACCGCGAGCTTGAGTTTGTAATAGATCTTGTGCCCAGAACTGCACCATTATACAAGAAGTATTACCAGATGCCCTCATCAGAATTAGTGGAGCTAAAGAAACAGCTTGATGAAATTCTCCAGAAAGGATATATCTGTCCCAGCTCTTCACCATGGGGATCACCTGCTATTTTTGTGGACAAAAAGGATGGCAGCCTCTGCATGTGTGTGGATTGCCGTCAGCTGAACGATGTCACCATCAAAAATAAATATCCACTGCCAAGGATTGATAATCTGTTCGATCAGCTTAGTGGGGCCAAAGTATTCTCCAAGATTGATCTCAGGAAAGGGTATCATCAACTCAAGATTAAAAAGGAAGATATTCCTAAGACCACATTCACTACTCGGTATGGTCTTTATGAATATACAGTTATGTCCTTTGGTCTCACCAATGCCCCTGCCTTCTTCATGCATATGATGATTAAAGTAGTCATGGACTTCCTCGATAAATTCGTGGTAGTCTTCATCGATGACATACTCATTTACTCCAAGAGTGAATAAAATCACAAGGATCACCTCCGAGCAGTGCTACAACGACTCCGCGATCATCAGCTATACGCCAAATTTAGTAAGTGTGAGTTTTGGCTCAAGCAAGTTGGATTTCTTGGACATGCTCTATCTATTGAAGGTATAGCCGTGGACCCAAGAAAAGTAAAGGATGTGCTCGATTGGTTGCCTCCCACAACCGTATCATAGATCCGGAGTTTTCTTGGATTAGCCGGGTATTATGGCTGTTTCATTGAAGGGTTTTCCAAGATTGCTAAGCCCATGACAGAGCTGCTAAAAACGATAAGAAGTTTGAATGGACCAAGGACTGTAAGAAAAGTTTTGATGAGCTAAAGATACGGCTGACGACCGCACCTGTGTTAACTCTTCTAGATATCTACCGTAGTTTTGATGTGTATTGTGATGCCTCCAGACAAGGACTTGGATGCGTACTTATGCAAGACGGCAAGGTTGTAGCATATGCATCACGACAGCTATGACCCCACGAAGGAAATTATCCTACTCATGATTTGGAATTGGTCGCGGTGGTTCATGCTCTAAAAATTTGGTGACATTATCTCATCGGGAAGAGGTGCCAAATTTTTACCGATCAGAAAAGCCTCAAGTATATATTTACTCAGCCAGATTTAAATCTCCGTCAACGAAGGTGGCTTGAGTTGGTAAAGGATTATGATCTTGGAATAAACTACCACTTGGGTAAGGCCAACGTGGTCGCCGATGCGCTCAGTCGAAAGCCTGTCAGCCTAAATGTCATATTGGAATCCTTGCCTCCTGAACATCAAGAGGAGATCACTCAGCTCAACCTGGTCATAGTTGATGCTGGCCTTGTTAATATTTTGGAAGTTTCCCCCACACTTGAGGAAGAAATCCGCAAGGCCTAGCCAGCTGACATCGATCTGCATAAACGTGTCAAGGGTACGATGGCAGGACAGACTCCAGACTTCTCGAAGGATTCGGTACTCTCCATTTCCGTGGAAGGATTTGTGTACCCAATCAGTCGGACTTAAAGAAGAAAATCCTGACGGAAGTATTTCTCAAATTCACAACTACTCAACTAGCATGACCCTAATATCACCATATCCATATCCCAAAACAATAATCAAGTATCAAACTTCTCATAGTATTCAACACACTCATAAGAAAAAAATTATTAATCTTGAATGACTAACATAATTAAAGAAAATTACCATGCTGTTTTGTAGGACTCTAAAAATAATCTAAGTGAAGCATGAGAGAACAATAGTTTCTATAAAACAAATCCACTGACGTGCTCTAAAAGATATAAGTGAAGCACTAGAGCAAAAACTATATAACTCAAAAGATATAAGTGAAGCACATAGAGTATTCTAACAATTTCTGAATCATGTGTTTATCTCTCAAAAGGTGTGTACATCAAGGATGATGGTGGAAAACTAACAAATAAAGACTCAAATAATACAAGACGCTCCAAGCAAAGCACATATCATGTGGTAAATAAAAATATAGCTCCAAGTAAAGTTACCGATGGAAGTAGACGAAAGAGGGGATGCCTTCCGGGGCATCCCCAAGCTTTGGCTTTTAGGTGTCCTTATATTATCTTGGGGTTCCATGGGCATCCCCAAGCTTAGGCTCTTTCCACTCCTTGTTCCATAATCCATCAAATCTTTTACCCAAAACTTGAAAACTTCACAACACAAAACTTAAAGTAGAAAATCTCGTGAGCTCCGTTAGCAAAAGAAAAGAAAACACCACTTCAAGGTACTTTAATGAACTCATTCTTTATTTATATTGGTGTTAAACATACTGTATTAAAACTTCTATATGGTTTATAAACTATTTTACTAGCCATAGAATCATTAAAATAAGCAAACAACACACGAAAAACAGAGTCTGTCAAAAACAGAACAGTCTGTAGTAATCTGTAGCTAACGCAAGATCTGGAACCCCAAAAATTCTAAAATAAATTTCTGGACGTGAGGAATTTATCTATTAATCATCTACAAAAAGAATTAACTAAATATCACTTTCTAAATAAAAATGGCAGCAATTCTCGTGAGCGCTAAAGTTTCTGTAATTTTACAGCAAGATTAAAAAGACTTTCCCCAAGTCTTCCCAATGGTTCTACTTGGCACAAACACTAATTAAACACAAAAAACACAAACAAAACAGAGTCTAGATAAATTATTTATTACTAAACAGGAGAAAAAAGCAAGGAATAAAAATAAAATTGGGTTGCCTCCCAACAAGCGTTATCGTTTAACGCCCCTAGCTAGGCATAAAAGCAAGGATAGATCTAGGTATTGCCATCTTTGGTTTTAGGGAAGAAAAGAGCAAACTTGCTATCTATGGAATTAATATTTCTATTTTGATAAAGCACATGGCAATTAATTGTAGAAGAAAGATTAAGTACGTTACGGAAATTTGTATCTAAGCTAGCCTTCATCTCTTTGATAGATTCATTTTGGTAAGAGAGCAAAAGAGATGTAGATTCAACTTTCTCATTCATGGGGTGCCCAAATATGGTTTTCATCTTTTCATAAATGTCTACGACATCCCCTTCAAGAAAACCTTCTTCAAATATATAATCTAGGACATGCTTAAAAGAAGAAGGAAGGGTAACATAAAAGCTTTTAAGTAAATTTCAATTTGGTATTGAGGCACATAGCTAGCCCTGATCCTTAATAGTCTATCCCAAGCATCTTTCAAAGATTCATCAAGTAAATAACGAAAAATTCCGGAATCATCTTCACCAAAATTATTAAGATTCTCATTGATAACTCTGGTAGGTCTTTCCATAGCATCTTTATTTATGAGTTAAGCGAGAATAGAAGGATTGTCCAAAGTACTCAAGCTCGGGAGAGAACTCCCAACCCTTTTTGATTCCGACATAGCGGAAGAAAGGTGAGCGGAAAAGAGAAGGCGAATAGAGAAAGAGGGAGGATGGAGAGAGAGAGGGCGAATAAATCGGCAAGGGTGAAGTGGGGGAGCGGAAAACGAGAGGCAAATGGCAAATAATGTAATGCGGGAGATAAGGGTTTGTGATGGGTACTTGGTATGTCTTGACTTGCAACGGCGCCACAAGTGACTCGTTGTCGGGAGTCAAATCTTGACTTGTCTTGCGTGAACCTCCCCGGCAACGGCGCCAGAAATACTTCTTGCTACCCCTTGAGCACTGCATTGGTTTTCCCTTGAAGAGGAAAGGGTGATGCAGCAAAGTAGCATAAGTATTTCCCTCAGTTTTTGAGAACCAAGGTATCAATCCAGAAGGAGGACACGCACGAGTCCCTTGCACCTACACAAACAAATAAATCCTTGCAACCAACACGATAAGGGGTTGCCAATCCCTACACGGTCACTTGCGAGAGTGAGATCTGATAGATATGATAAGATAATATTTTTGGTATTTTTATGATAAAGAGAAATAAAAGATGCAAGTAAAATAAATAGCAAAGGAAATAACTAAGTATTGGAACATTAATATGATGGAAGATACACCCGGGGGCCATAGGTTTCACTAGTGGCTTCTCTCAAGAGCATAAGTATTTTACGGTGGGTGAACAAATTACTGTTGAGCAATTGACAGAATTGAGCATAGTTATGAGAATATCTAGGTATGATCATATATATAGGCATCATGTCCGAAACAAGTAGACCGACTCATGCCTGCATCTACTACTATTACTCCACACATCGACCGCTATCCAGCATGCATCTAGAGTATTAAGTTCAAGAGAACAGAGTAACGCTTTAAGCAAGATGACATGATGTAGAGGGATAAACTCATGAAATATGATATAAACCCCATCTTGTTATCCTTGATGGCAACAATACAATACGTGCCTTGCTACCCCTACTGTCACTGGGAAAGGACACCGCAAGTTGGAACCCAAAGCTAAGCACTTCTCCCATTGCAAGAAAGACCAATCTAGTAGGCCAAACCAAACTGATAATTCAAAGAGACTTGCAAAGATAACCAATCATACATAAAAGAATTCAGAGAATATTCAAATATTGTTCATAGATAAACTTGATCATAAACCCACAATTCATCGGTCTCAACAAACACACCGCAAAAGAAGATTACATCGAATAGATCTCCACAAGAGAGGGGGAGAACTTTGTATTGAGATCCAAAAAGAGAGAAGAAGCCATCTAGATAATAACTATGGACCCGTAGGTCTGAAGTAAACTACTCACACTTCATCGGAGAGGCTATGGTGTTGATGTAGAAGCCCTCCGTGATCGATACCCCCTCCGGCGGAGCTCCGGAAAAGGCCCCAAGATGGGATCTCGTGGATACAAAAAGTTACGGCTGTGGAATTAGGGTTTTGGCTCCGTATCTGGTAGTTTGGGGGTACGTAGGTATATATAGGAGGAAGGAGTACGTCGGTGGAGCAACAGGGGGCCCACGAGGGTGGAGGGCGCGCCTGGGGGGTAGGCGTGCCCCCCTACCTCGTGCCCTCCTCGTTGATTGCTTGATGTAGGGTCCAAGTCCTCTGGATCATGTTCGTTCCGAAAATCACGTTCCCGAAGGTTTCATTCCATTTGGACTCCGTTTGATATTCTTTTTCTGCGAAACCCTAAAATAGGCAAAAACAGCAGTTCTGGGCTGGGCCTCCGGCTAATAGGTTAGTCCCAAAAATAATCTAAAAGTGCATAATAAAGCCCAATAATGTCCAAAACAGAATATAATATAGCATGGAACAATCAAAAATTATAGATACATTGGAGACGTATCAGCCATAACCCACTTATCCGCGTTTAGGCTATTGTCACCGCCGCAACACCAACAATAAGCAAACCATGAATATGTTGCAACACCCTACGGCGGGGATCCCTCTGTTTGCGCGACACGGAGGGTACCGTAGGACAGCACCATAAATAAAATATACACTCGTACCAACCAAGATCATGATTAGCCCACAAGACAAAACGAATCTACTCAAACATCATAGGATAGCCAAATATCATTGGGAAATAATATATGGAGTTGAGCACCATGTTTAAGTAGAGATGACAGTGGGGAGAAGGGAGGTTACACCACTTCATAGAGGGGGAGAAAGTTGGTGTTGACGGTAGCAAGATTGTTGATGTAGATCGCCGTCACAATCCTTGCCCCGGCGGCACTCCGGCACCACCGGGAGAGAGGGGAGAGAGTCCCCCTCCTTCTTCTTCTTCCTTGGCCTCCCCCTAGATGGGAGGAGAGTTCCCCTCTTGTCTATAGCCTCCATGATGGCGGAGGGGTGGGAGCCCCTCCGAGATTGGATTTGTCTCTCTGTTCCCTTCTATTTCGGGTTCCCCAGATCTGGCCCTTCACCATTTCTTAAATTCCCGGAGATCCGTAACTTCAATTGCGCTGAAATTTTTACATGATTTTTTCCATAAATAATCTTTCTAGTGCCAGAAGAAGGGCCCCAACTGACTTACAGGGAGGGCACAAGATTCCTAGGCGTATCTTGGGCCATGTGGGCCCCTGTTTACGTTGATTCCACCTCCCAAAATTCCCAAGTATTCCAAAATAATTCTCCACAAATTTTTTATTGAATTTGGACTTCATTTGATATGGATTTTCTGCGAAACAAAAACATGTGACAAACAGGAACTGGCACTGGGCACTGGATCAACAGGTTAGTCCAAATAAATCATATAAAATGTTGCCAAAAGTATGTGAAAGTTGTATAGTATTGGCATGAAACAATCAATAATTATAGATACGACGAAGATGTATCAGTTGTATTTGCAAAAAGGAGGTAATGTTGAAGAGGAAAGGGATGGTGATGATTGTAACAACCCAAATTTCTCAACTGTCTAAAGTATTTGAAAAAACAAAAGCATCCTAGGAAACTGCAGCAACATATATGCTCTCTGTTTTCTTGCGATGCAGAAAGATTTGTAACTTACCTTCCAGTTGTTTAAATAAAGGTAGGGGTGTTTTCTATTTGTTCAACAACTAGGTACATGTTTATTATCAGGTCAATAAGAGAGGAAGACTTTGTGAGGTAGCATGGAGCAATGTGGTTGTCGATAATTTCCTATAAAACTAATAGGGCGTTGTTGACAACTTCGAAGCACGCCAAACTAAACTATATCATTGTATAATGTTCTTGGTTGTCTAGACAATAGTTCTGACAGGAGAGGTCCTGATGGCAGAAAGATTGGAGATGACATTGAGCCAGTCAGAAGTAAGAATAATTCACTGATTTTTGGTATTCGCCTATTCTTAAGGACTGTTGTCAAGGAAGTTAGAGGAAATGTGTGATTAACCTTTTGGATTGAAAGGAAGTGCTCTAGTGATAAACATTTTCAAGAAAACATCAATTTATGGGGCTTATTTTGAACTATATATTGTCTAGGTGAGAGCTAGTGGAGTGCTTGAATCTTTTCAACACAGGGATGTCCTTCCTGATATGGCCTCATAGTTTGCGAATTTTCAAGAGGTTAATAACTATGATAAGCAAGGTTTTTGGGACACGAAAGTGGTCAGTATTAAATGTGATGTTAGGACTAGGAGCCTAGCTAAATTTCTTGGTATATATGAACTTATTGATTATTCTCTCTCATCTAACACATTGTTTTTGAGCTAGAGCAAGTTCTGGAGGAATGAGGTCTTATAGTTGATGGGGTGGTGATCAAATTGTCTGAGATTGATAGTACTATGCAGCAAGACAAATCACAAAGAGATCCAAAGAGGTTAAAAATGAGTAGGGGCACTATTCATGTTCTCGGGAGCTCACATACTAGTGGAGAAAAAAAAGTGCACCTAATCTAGATCTGTAAGAGATGTAGTCCAGTCAAGCCAGTCTGGACGGGAAAATGGAAGAGGAGGTTGAGAAAGAAAGATTGTAGTAAAGAAATTCTAGATGCAGAGGCACTAGATAAGTTGAATTTTGACACCAACACAAATCTTGATGGAAAGATGAATGAGAAAGATCTCAATTGAAACAAAGAAGAAGAAGAAGAAGAAGAAAATGATTACACTACAAGTGAATAAATGGAAGAGAATGGCCATCTGGACCTAGGAATAGACGGAGGTGAGATATGGATGTTGAGACACATGTATCCTGATTTGCAGTTCACAATCTCCACCTATGTTGGTGGGTGGTGATTTTAACATTACCCGGAGGCAAGAAGAGAGGAATAACAATAACTTTGATGGAAGATGCCCTTTATCTTCAATGTCGTTGTTAAGAACTTAGACTTGAGAGAGAGAGAGCTCTGTCAGTCCGCAAGTTCACTTCGGCAAACAATTTACCTTCACCGACAAGTTGGATTGCGTTTTGATGAGTGTTGAGTGGGAGAAAAAAATCTCTGGTGACGGTTTGTGCTCTCGGGAGAAGTATCTCTGATCACACACCTCTTCTTTTGGATTCAGGTGAGACGGTTCACCTGGGAACAAGGCCTCCTTTTCTTTAGAAACATCTTGGTTTGAAAGGGAATATTTTCTTGATACGATATGTCATGAATGGTCGAAGAAGATTAGAGGAGTTACTAATATTGAGAATTGGAAATTTAAGATTTGACACCTTAGACGATTCCTTCTGGGTTGGGCTATGCGTAATAGTGGTGAGTACAAGATAGAAAAAGGATCATCTTCTCACATTGTTAACGCTTTGGACATTAAGACGGAATTTGCTCCCCTCTCCGTAGCGGATCTTGAGGCTAAGCAAGGGGCAAACAAATTCTTGGCTAAGCTTTTGCGTGAGGAGGAAAGCAGTTGGGCCCGACGGGCAAAAGTAAGATATGTTTGGGTAGGTGCTAATGTGAAGTTCTTCTTTGATTACAAATGGAAATCATCATAAAAATGATTTTTTTTAGCTTAAACAAGATGAGGGGACCATTGTGGGCCATGACCATATGAAAGCTTATATAGCTAATTATTATATGCATCATTTGGCTCTCCAAAACCCAATTTTCCTCTCTGGTTGAAGATGTTACTGATAATACACCTCAACTCTCCAGCGAGGAAAATGTTGTGTTGAAGGCAACTTTCCTAGAAAAGGAGGTTTTTGAGGCCATCTCCCAAATAGAGTGTAATAAAGCCCCGGGACCAGATGGGTTCCCCACTAAGTTTTATCAACAATGTTGGAGGGTCATTAAAGGTGATCTTCTTCCAATGTTTGAGGACTTGTACAATGATGATCTTCCATTGTTTTGTCTCAACTTTGGCATCATCACGCTTCTCCCCAAGAAAGTGGATGATGTTCGAATTGAGAAATTTAGACCCATCAGCTTGATGGATGTCAATTTTAAAATATTTACCAAGGTGGGCACAAATAGATTGTATAGTATCACTCATACGGTTGTACGCCCAACGCAGACGGACTTTATGCCTGGTCATAATATACTTCAGGGAGTGGTCATCCTTCATGAGATGATCCATGAGCTTCATACTAAGAAACTCAGCGGAGTTATCTTCAAGGTGGACTTTGAAAAGGCTTATGCCAAAGTTAAGTGGTATTTTCTTCAACAAGCTCTCTGCATGGAAGTTTGTGAGAATGGAGGCAACAAGTCGCTTCTTATGTTCAGGGTGGAAGTGTTGGGGTTAAGTTCAATGATGAAATCATTTATTATTTCCAAACCCATAAGGGTTTTAGGCAAGGGAATGCCCTATCACTAATATTGTGGTGGATATGTTGGCTATTCTCATAACAAGGCCTAATGAGGATGGTTGGGTTGGGAGCCTTATTCCATATCTGGTTGATGGAGGTGTGTCCATCCTCTAGTTTGTAGTTGACACAATCATTTTTATGGAACACAGCCTTCAAAAAGCAAATTACTATGAAGTTGATCTTGTGTCTTTTCGAATAACTTTTGGATCTAAAAATTAATTTCCACAAGAGTGAGCTCTTCTATTTTGGTAAGGACAAAGAAGAGGAGAGTCGGCACATGTGGCTATGAGGTGGGTCCCTTCCGTTTAAGTATCCATTCTTCGTCGTAGGCTTACTAATAGGGAATGGAAAATAATTGAAGATTATTTTGAAAAGAAGCTCGGTAGTTGAAGGGTAAGATTTTGTCATATGGAGGATGACTTCCCCTTATTAGTGTTCTTTTTACTAGCCTACTAATGCGTATGTTATCCTTTTTTGAGATACCTAAAGGGGTGTTCAAAAGGCTATACTTTTACTGGAGTAGGTTCTTCTGGCAATGCAAGGAGCAGAAGCAGAAGTACAGATTTGCTAAATGGGACTTCATGTGTAGGACCAATTATCAAGGTGGGTTGGGTATTGAAAATCTTGAAATAAAAACCAAGTGTTTACTCGACAAATGGCTGCATAAGTTGCTTGCTGGAAGGTGTTTGGAAAGAGTTGTTGCACAACAAATACATGTACTGCAAAACGCGATCCCGAGTTGATGTGAAGCCTACTAATTCGCCATTTCTAACTCTTCCTTTTTTTTGTGGCTCCTTTAAGGTTGGTGATGCCCAATCGTCGATTTTATAGGAAGATACCTGGTGTGGTGACTCTCCATTAGCATTTCAATATCCGACACTCTACAATATTGCATATAGAAAGGAGGCCTTAGTGCCTTTTGTTTTGGACGAAAAACTCACCTACGCAAATCGTCAAACACTTGCGGTGCGGTGGTGGTTCACCTACTAGCACTACTGCAGGATGCTACTAACGCGATACTACGATCAGAGACCCTTCGAGAAACTGTGTGCGATGCAGTAATCGCAAATGATGATGTATGAAAACCGTCAAAAAAGGTGCAAAACGTTTGCGATGGAGGATGCATCAAACATGGTTCAGATTTTAGTTGCGTGTGCGATTCGGGCCACACGGTTAACCCGTTTGAAGTGTTTGCGATGAGGCAGAACAACAGAAACGGGCAGCCATATCAATGTGTGTGCGATATACGGCATACAGTTCACTCCGATGAACCGTTTGCTATTAGGGAGTGCAACATAAATGTTTAGCCACATCAAGGTGTGTGTGATATAGGGCATATGGTTCACTCCGATGAACTGTTTTCGATTAGTGAACGCCACAGAAACGGTTCAACTTAACAAGATGTGTGTGATACGTGGCAAACAGCCGACTCGGATGAACTGTTTGCGATGAGAATTTACAACACATACGGTTAATACAGTTAGTTCGTGTGCGATTATATGTGTACAAAAACTTTGGAAAATGCAAACTAGTTGCTTGCGGTGGCTAGGAGTATCGCACACGATGCGTCTGCGAGTACTCTTGTGCGATGATTAGTAAGTTACACATGTGTCTGCGAGTACACGACCGCAGGGGTGCTATGCTGATCATGGAGTCCTAGAAGACCATCGTCGGGAGGCCGCCAGCTCAGCCTTTTAGCTTATATTTTATTATAATTGTATGCATATGTAGGTCGTGAGTGTTTTGGGCCTTGCCACATTTGGCATTTTAAATTATCCTGAATATGTAAGACAATTATTAAGAATTATTAACAGTTTCCATTGTAACTTTGCCTCAACGGCGAGAAGAGCGCGTGCAGGGACGCCAGAGCGGAGCGCGCCGCGGCCGCCTCAACAGCGAGCAACCACGTGGTCAACCTTCTGCCATCAATAAATTTTGACCTTGTTTCTCATCACATTTTTTATTACAATGCAATAAGTAATTGCAAATTTGTTCACACCTCTCAAACTAATATGTGTTCACACTTAGCACCGGGCTATAAAAACTACCCACTCGAAAATTACTTCACAGTTCCTCTCCTCATCACCCACAAAATTGGTTTTCTCTATGAAGTCGTTCCGCCATGACCGATAGGAGGAGTTTAGGGTGGACATATAACCAGGCAGCAAAGACCAAGCTGCGGAAGCACTAGAGAGGTCCCGCCGCGAAGCTGCAGCCGCAGCAGAGATCTCCGGGCGCGCCGCGGAGCCCTCGAACGAGCTCTCACGGGCACGCGAGGGCTCTCACAAGTGCATTCGCGGCGTCAGCCATCACGACGAGCCGGCGTTCCTGAAGTCCTTCGCTGGCGACGACGACATTCTTGTTGGCGTCACTACGCAGCAGGAGCTGGTCGACGGCTTGATGAAGCTGCTCAAGATCAGCGATGCCTCGGTTGACAAGGCGATCGGCCTCATCGAGTAAGTCATGGATGACAATGCGAAGCTCCTCAAGTTGGTCGCAGAGAAGGAGGAGGAGGCCGCCGGATAGAAAATGCTGCATGAGCAGAGTAGTGCATCGGAGATGACGCTGAAAGCGGTCATCGAGGAACTGATGGGTGGCTTGAGGAAGCTCCAGATCGAATGCGAACAGGAGGTGGAGGAATCTGTGGCTGCTTTCAATCAAAGTCGTGAGGAATTGAAGAAGGGGCTGGAGGATTTCGCCGGCCGGCGATCCATCGACGAGTAGAGATAGTAGCGACCCAGATCGTTGTGTGCAATTTCCTTCTTCTCTTTCTCTCGTGTCTTCCGAGCTTTGCCGCATGTGGCATTTTAAATTATCTGGAATATGTAAGACAATTATTATGTGCGCCATTGTAAATTTGTCATCGTATTATCCGTTGCCATTTTATTTGTGGTCGTATTATTCGTTGCCCTATGTGGCAATTTAAATCAGGGCGGAATACTAGTTGAAAACACGAACAAAGCAACTGCTGCCATGGGATCACAAGCAAACACCCTCCGTCCAGGTGCTTTAATTAACCCATTAATGGAGAAGTTGTGAGCGAGGCAGGCGGCGGCTAGTGCATGGAGGTGAAATAGCTCGCTTCCCGATGAGCATGGGCGGCCTTGCTGCTCGCACATGTCCCGTCGAGTCTGTGAGGTGGACAGGATGCACGCGTCCCGTCGAGCCTGCGCAGTGGACTGCTCGCATGCGTCCCGTCGAAGATGCACAGCGGACTTATCGCGCTCGTCTCGTCTAATCAAACAGCTGCATGCACGCCACCGAGTATGGTGAAATTTCTACGCGGTAAATATAATACAACCGTTTGCGATATTAACGTGTCAGTTTTTTCCAAAAAGGACTTCGTTGGCTACTAATGTGTGCGCCTCTTCTCAAACTGGACGATTTTTCTTACCACGGCATCTATGTGCCATGTCATGAAACCATGCCAAGTTTCATGTTTTTTGGGTGACTTTTTTATTTACTAGGATTTAAAAACCGAGATTCTCATTGTTTCAGGACGACGACAAGTTTGTAATTCATTCTCATTCCTTAAACGAGACCTAAACATGCACCCAATGACACATGTACGATTTCCCACCCATTTTGCTTCACTAGAGCATGTGGTTGTAGTTTAAATTTGAATTGTGGACTACATTAAATGCATAAAAAAACTTAGTAATTAGTAATACATATACAATGGCCAAACGAACCCTGAACAGTTTCAAATTTCAGCCCGACACTCCTGTTATTCTATGTTGCATGTAGAAAACAAAGTTCAAGGCGAGAAGAGGCATCGATTACCGTTTCGCCCACAAGAGGGGCATGTTTCCCTACCGGAACCACGAGGGTTGCGACAGGCTTCGGTTTGTAAAAAGCTTGTAATATAGCTTCGCCCAAATTGGACAATTATATATACCATGTGGTGACACCATACCAAGTTTCATCATTTCCTGGTGAGTTTTGGATTTACAGACATTTAAAAACCGAGATTCGCAATGTTTGTGGCTAGGACGGCGAGACGGTTGAATTCGTTCCTATTCATTCCATGGGACCTAAACATGCACCCCAAGGAAACATGTACATTTTTTCTAACCATTTTGGTGCACTGGAGCATGTATTTGTAGTTCGGATTTGAATGATGGACATTAAATGCCTAGAAAACTAAATTAATGAATAAAAAAGGTCAAACGAACCCTGAATAATTTCAAAGTTCAGCCCAAATCTCCAGTTGTTCTGTGTCGCGTGTAGAAGAAAATACGAGGCTAGAAGAGGGAGTGATTATCATTTGGCCCACAAGGGGACACGTTTCCCTATCAAAACCACGAGGGTTCTTGTGACAGGCTCCGGTTTGTAAGAGGTTTGTAATAAAGCTTGGCCCAAATTGGCAATGCTTTTACCACAACATATATGTGCCATGACATGACACCTTGCCACCTTTGATGACTTTCTAGTGAGTTTAGGATTTATGGGGACTTAAAAACCGAGATTCAAAATGTTTGAGGAAGAGCCAGGACACTGGTACGGTTGTAATTCGTTCCCATTCCTGACTTGAGACCTAAATATGCACCCAAGGACACATGTATAATTTTTTAGCCATTTTGGTGAACTGGAGCATGTATTTGTAGTTTAGATCTGAATTATGGACATTAAATGCCTAGGAAACTCAATTAGTGTATAAAAAGGTAAAATGAACCCTGAATAAGTTTAAATTTTAGCACGGATATCCTGTGGTTCCATGTTGCCCGTGGAAGAAAATACAAGGCAAAAAGAGGCAGTGATTACGTTTCACCCACAAGGGGAACATGTTTCCCTATCAGAACCACAAGGCTTCTTTGAGAGAAGCTCCAGTTTTTGTAAGAGGTTTGTAATAAAGCTTGGCCCAAATTGGACAATGTTTTTACCATGACATATATGTGCCATGACGTGACACCATGCCACCTTTGATGACTTTCTGGTGAGTTTAGGATTTATGGGGACTTAAAAACCGAGATTCGAAATGTTTGAGTACGAGCCATGACACCAGTACGATTGTAATTCGTTCCCATTCCTGGCATGGGGCCTAAACATGCACCCAAGGACACATGTATAATTTTTCTAGCCATTTTGGTGAACTGGAGCATGTATTTGTAGTTCAGATTTGAATTATGGACATTAAATGCCTAGGAAACTCAATTAGTGTATAAAAAGGCCAAACGAACCCTGAATAAGTTTAAATTTCAGCACAGATATTCCGTTGTTCCATGTTGCCTGTAGAAGAAAATACAAGGTGAAAAGAGGTAGTGATTATATTTCGCCACAAGGGGGACACGTTTCCCTATCGGAACCACGAGGCTTCTTTGAGAGAAGCTCCGGTTTGTAAGAGGCTTGTAATAAAACTTGCGCCACAATGGACAAAAAAATCCCTCGACATATAGGTGCAATGTCGTGACACCATTGCAGGTTTCACGATTTCCAGCTTAGTTTTGGATTTACAGGGATTTAAAAACCAAGATTCTTCTCACGAAATGTTTTCAAATAGCACACGGTACACTCATGAAAGCTGATATTCAATGAAAACTTCATGGAAACCATATTTTAAAGTTTCATAAAAATCTGGAAAAAATGGGGTATATTAAGAATGTGATGTTTTATTGCGACACAAAATTTCAAGTTGAAAAACATTACGAGATGTGAGCTATGAAAAAGACAAATTCCGCCCTGAATAGTGACATTACTATTCGGCACTATTCAACACTGATTTTGTCTTTTTCATAGCTCACATCTCTTAATGTGTTTCAACTTGAAATTTTGTGTGCCAATAAAACATCATCGCCTTAACATCCCCATTTTTTGAAAAAAAAATTGAAACTTCAAAACATCTTTTTCTCGTGGTTTTCACCGGTTTCCACCGAATATTGGTTTCCGTATGATATCCCCCCCCCCACTGCACACGCGATCTGAGTCCTGCGTTCTGACTGACCAGAACCCAAACCCGATGGATCGTACGTGTGCACCGTTTGATGCTCCCAGATCAAGCGGCAACCCTGAGCCCTTTTGACAGCACATGTAGTACATGGGTAAGCACTGTGCGCATGCGTCGTGTAGCCCATGCTTCCTTCTCTACTAGGTTTTCACTCAAAACAGACTATCATTTCTCGCCACTCCTCTCATCGGTTTCCCGCCTCTTCTCCCAGATATGCATGATGTATATGTTCGTTTAATTCTTATAGTTCATCTCATCCAAAATCAATTAGTTTTGTAAAAAAAACTATTTTAAGATTCATGGAATTGTGCATTGTAAAGGTAAAAATAAATAGTGACAATTCATTTAGAAAAAAAAGGTTTGGGTAATTAAGATATGGAAGATTCTAGAGAACAAAGGAGAAGTGCTTGTGTTTATAGGTTTGTGCATTATGCTTAAGTTCAACCATGGAGTCTTCTAGATTGTACATGTGGAAAAATCCGGTGGAATGTAGATGATAATGGCCAATAGTGCTCGGATTTTCCATATCTGTACCGTCGGATTGGCTTCATCCAACGAGCAACTTTCATAGTTATTCGCACACTATATATGTGTATAGATGTATAGATGTATAGATATATATAGATGTGTCCCATGCTAGACAAAATAAAGTTTGAGCGCATGCGTGGGACGACCCCTCCCCCCCCCCCACTGCTGCCTCGAGTTGGAAACTGACATCATATGTATTGAACCAGGCTTGGAGTCGGGTACGGTGTTCGGTTTGTAATGTACTTGGTGTGGCCCATCGAAGTTGTGCATTTGGGATTTAAACACATCATACACCATCGTACCCATACATATTTTTGGGCCGCATGCAGTGTATACGGGCTCTTCTGATTGACCACGTCTCCCTTGTGCGGTTTTTTGTGACGACATGGATATATGTGGGCTCCCCGAGTGTATATTTATCATCCCTTTGACCAATAATGAGGGGTGTGTGTTTGCCATGAATGGATTCCTCCTAGTTCATGTTAGGGCCGGTCACCATCAAATGCCGGTCAACCAAAACTCGAGCTCATGTGTTGTCAGGATTCGCTCCCAGATGCTCGGATTGCTGGGTTCAACCTACATCAAACCATGCGTACGTATCTCGTCCTTAACTACCTTGCCTTCATGGTTGTTGTCTGTATCGAGAGGTAGGCACCACATCTAAATTGTACATTATTCTATATTGAAAACACACATCACCCCTTCCCAACGTAGATCATTTTGGGCCGCATGCAAGAGGTGCTGGTTTTGTGGTCCCCCCCGTGCGATGTTTATGATGGTTCAATCTATTGGCCCAAGCGGTTTATCGACAACAACAACTGTCATTTGACCTAACAAAGATTCATTGGTCTGTCTTATGGTAGGTCATGTCGACATGCATCTATGACCAAAGTATCGATCATTACGTGCATCCGCCCCGCTCACATGAAGTGGGAGGTGGTGGGCCAAGCATCCTAGCTAGGTACGATATTATGTCATTATATATATCCTAGCTAGGTGGTTGTTAGGGTGCTTTCGGGTTTGCGAGGCAGGTGCCACCAAAGTTATGCATTGTGTATTTAAAGTTTTAAACATCCCCAATATTCGTACATATATTTGGCCACTTCCAGGTGCTTCTTGACTCCTCTCATCGATCTTCAATGACGCACCCAACCGTGGGCCCGCGGGGTCAAAGTTGTGCATTGCAATTTTGAACATCACATACCACCCTTTTCACTCATATATATTTGGGCCACATGCTGGTGTGGCTGTCTTTTGACCCTCCCTAATGGTATATTTTGCTGCAAAGACACTGATGATCCTCAACGGACATGGGGTATAATATCTAAACCGTGTGCGATACAAGTGTGATGTGAATCACCACGACCGCACAAGCGCGAGCAAATTAAGGTGGAGGTACTAGCTCAATCGTGTGCGATGCAAGTGCGCTGAAATCACCACGACCGCGCAAGCGCGAGCAAAGGGTGGAGGTACTGGCTTCACCGTGTGCGATGCAAGTGCGATGTAAAACCACCACCTGTGGAAGCTAAAGCCGAGTAAGTTTATTTTGAAATTAAGACGAACCGTGTGTGATAGACCAGCTAGCTAGAAATATAAAAAACAAACTACCCGCCTTGAGCGTTGCAAAAATCGGCGGATCCGCGCCACTTTTCCTTATTATCATACACGCATATTGTTATTGGACCGTGCGCGATCTTGGGCACTCCTGCCCCGCATCAATTCCTTTACCCAAATGTTAGTAGCCGTCGTACTTCAACCATCGCCCACTGAGGGAGTCCTAGATTAGTGGGTCTCCGGACAGACGGATTATATTCTTTGGCCGGACTGTTGGACTATGAAGATACAAGATTGAAGACTTCGTCTCGTGTCCGGGTGGGACTCTACTTGGCGTGGAAGGCAAGCTAGGCAATACGGATATGCATATCTCCTCCATTGTAACCGACTCTGTGTAACCCTAGCCCCTTCCGGTGTCTATATAAACCGGAGGGTTTTAGTCCGTAGGACAACATACAATCATACCATAGGCTAGCTTCTAGGGTTTAGCCTCTCTGATCTCGTGGTAGATCTACTCTTGTACTACCCATATCATCAATATTAATCAAGCAGGACGTAGGGTTTTACCTCCATCAAGAGGGCCCGAACCTGGGTAAAACATTGTGTCCCCTGCCTCCTGTTACCATCCGGCCTAGACGCACAGTTCGGGACCCCCTACCCGAGATCCGCCGGTTTTGACACCGACATTGGTGCTTTCATTGAGAGTTCCGCTGTGCTGTAGCCATCAGGATGGATGCCTCATCCCATCTTTAAATACGGCACTGTTGCTAAGGGAGCTTTGGCTGTCGGCCAAACTCTCCGGGTAGGTGGTTTTCTTATGACCGCCTGTTCGGCCGCTGCGCCGACGATGACTTCTCGGGTCATCGAAAGCAATCTTCACGTCAACTCAGAACTCGCCGAGCAGTTAGATCCAATGGAGCTCTCTTCCCTAAACGAGCTCTTGGATCGCATCGCCGCCCTGGGAGTCGCTACAGACTACGATCAGATTGGGCCTAAACCCAATCTGAGAGAGATCAACTCTCCTCAGGTCACCCATCACATTGCAGTGGTGGAGGAACAATGTGGCAACCCTTCATCTATCATAAGGACTAGCTATGTCCGGATTCCCGATCCCTCCAAGCCGGATACAAGCGGAGGGGAGGACGTCACTCAAGACCTGAACCTAGAGTCAGGCAGCAGGCTAGATTCATTGGAAAACATCCAAGAATCCAAACTTCTGAGTTCAGAAACTCCTTGGCCCCTGAGTCTCAGATTGGGTGAGGATTCGGATTCAATTCCACCCACCCACCCAAACATAAGCGATCTATCCCAAATTAGGCAAGAGCCCAAAGAAACAGTACACCATTACTGGGCCAGATTCCTCCTGGTCATGAACAGGATAAAGGACTGCCGCAAGGAAGACGCAATTTCATTCTTCTGCAATAATTGCACGGACAAGGGAATCCTCAATGCCATAAGTCACCGCGAAATTACACGCTTTGCCGACTTGGCGTCCATAGTACGAAAGTACTGTGCGATGGAAAGCGCCTAGAAAACCGAAATAAAATTTTGGGATAATCCGGCCCTGAATACAAACCCAGTGCGAAATAAAAGGGTGCATTATCGCCAGACACCCGGGTTAAACACCAAAAAGCAAAAACCCTCTACAGGGCATGGAACTGTACTGGAGGGATGGCTCAATGGACCCTGTAAAATTCATAGTGCAGAGGGCGCCACACCAACTCATAGCCTTAGAGCATGTTGGATACTCCGACAGGTGGCCAAAAGTGGCGAAGATCTTCTAACCCTAGAAGCCACAGAGCACCAGCCCAGGGATACCAGTACGGTATTAACAGTCTTCGAGACTTTCGCATCAAATAATATGCGAAAATGAACACTCCGCAGCCTTGCCGAGGTCTACCACGCGGCAACAATAAACCCATGGAGTGACACGGCTATTACTTTTAATGCCAGTGACGAACCTAAATTCCGAACAGCCCGAGCACCAGCCGCATTGGTCCTCGGTCCAATAGTGGACGGCTTTCGACTCACCAAGGTACTCATGGACGGTGGTAGCAGATTGAACATCATTTATGAGGAAACCCTTCGAAAAATGGAAATAAACTGGAACCGCATCGAGCAAAGCAGCACAACCATTAGAGGAATAATCCCTAGTCAGGAAGCGCGATGTACAAGAAAAATCACACTAGATGTGGTGTTCGGCACGCCGGATAATTACAGGTCCGAAGAGGTCACGTTCCAAGTGGCCCCGTTCAGTAGCGGATACCACGCTCTATTAGGGCGGGAGGCATTTACAATCTTCCAAGCCATACCCCATTACGGGTACATGAAGCTCAAAATGCCCGGGCCCAACGGAATCATCACTCTTGCTAGTGATCCGGACATAACACTCCACGCCAAAAATAAGACAGCCGCACTGGCCCTCGAGGCACTATCCGAAGCCCTAGCGGCCGAGGAACTGACTGCGCTGCGCTCCACGGTGAACAGGGACGATGTGATACTCGATAAAAGATCCAAGTCCACCTCCTTTAAACCGGCGGACGAAATAGTCAAATTCCAAGTCCATCCAACGGACCCTACAAAAATAGCTTCCATCGGGGCACAATTAAACCCTGATGTCGATGCCGCACTACGAGAGTTCCTACGCGAGAACTGGGACATTTTTGCCTGGCACCCTTCAGACATGCCAGGAATCCCACGCAGGCTGGCCGAGCACAGCCTAAATATCCTAAAAGGATTCAAGCCAGTCAAGCAGGCTCTTCGGCGTTTCTCCGAACCTAAGAGACAAGCCATGGGAGAGGAACTAGCCAAGCTATTGGAGGCCGGATTCATCAGAGACATAAAACATCCGGACTAGCTAGCAAACCTGGTGATGGTACCAAAGAAGGACAAATCTTGGCGCTTGTGTGTCGATTTTAAGGACCTTAACAAGGCCTGCCCAAAGGATCCCTTCCCCCTCCCCCGCATCGATCAAATCATCGATGCTACCGCAGGACACGATTCATTGTGTTTCCTTGACGCATACTCCGGCTACCATCAAATTAAAATGGCAGAGCCAGACCAAGCCGCAACGGCATTCATCACACCGTACGGCCCATTCTGCTTCAACACAATGCCCTTCGGGCTCAAAAACGCCGGCGCAACATATCAACGCATGATTCAGACATGTCTGGCAAAACCAGATCGGCAAAACAGTGGAGGCATACGTAGATGACGTGGTCGTCAAAACCAAGCATGTCGAATCTCTAGTAGACAACTTGAGGCTCACATTCGATAACCTCCGAACATATGACATCAAGCTCAACCCGGAAAAATGCGTTTTCGGCATACCAGCCGGAAAGCTCTTGGGCTTCATTGTATCCGGTACAGGAATTGAAGCAAATCCAGCCAAGATCCGAGCTCTGTCACAATTGGACATCCCAAAGGACCTCAAACAAATACAAAAATTGACCGGATGCGTGGCGGCTCTAAGCCACTTTATCTCCCGCTTGGGAGAAAAGGCATTACCCCTTTATCGCCTCCTCCAGCGCACCGAACACTTCGAGTGGACGGATGCCACCACGGCCGGACTCGAAGAAATAAAAGCCATATTGGCAACAAACCCAGTCCTGGCCGCGCCAAACATTGGCGAACCAATGCTATTATACATTGCGGCAACTCATCAAGTTGTAAGCGCAGTGCTCGTTGTCGAACGAGAAACGGACGGACACAAATTCCCCCTTCAAAAGCCGGTTTACTATGTGTCCACTGTCCTTACTCCATGCAAGTCACGGTACCCGCATTATAAAAAGATAGAGTACGCGGTATTTATGGCATCCCGGAAGCTGCGACACTACTTTCAAGAGTGTTCGATAACGGTAGCCTCGGAAGTACCACTTAACGATATTATAAACAACCGCGACGCGACGGGCCGGATTGCCAAATGGGTCATTGAGCTCCTCCCATTCGACATAACTTACAATCCACGGCGAGCTATTAAGTCGCAAGTTTTGGCCGACTTCGTCGCCCAGTGGACGGAAGCCGAACTCCCTAAAGAGTACGGCACATATTCAAACTGGATCATGCACTTCGACGGCTCCAAAATGTTGGCTGGTCTGGGGGCTGGCGTCGTTTTGACGTCCCCAACAGGAGATACAGTTCAATACATACTACAGATAATGTATACGGACTCCAACAACGCAACCGAATATGAGGCCCTTCTACATGGTCTCCGGATGGCAGTATCCATGGGCATTCAACGCCTAGAGGTGCGCGGGGATTCGAACCTCGCGATATCCCAAATAAATGGAGACTTTGATGCCAAGGATCCGAAAATGGCAGCTTATCGCAATGCTGTCCTAAAAATGTCAGCTCGGTTCGAGGGGCTCGAATTTCACCATATAGCCCAGGAAAACAATCAGGCGGCAAACGTCCTGGCACGCATCGGCGCAAAACGCGATGCCATCCCTCCCAACATCTTCTTGGAGAGGCTGTTCAAGCCATCCGTAGTATGGGAAGGGGAACCCGGAAATAACAACCCGGACCCAACCGCACTGCCCGACACTGAACATTCTGACATAATTGGAGGCTCTGCCAACGAAATAACATCTTCAGCCCACGTAATAATGGCAGTCATCGCCCCGTGGACAAAACCATTCCTAGCCTACCTAACTAAGCAGGAACTTCCCATGGACCAAAACGAGGCACGCTGCATAGTGCGGCGATCTAAAGCCTATAAAGTGCATGAGGGAGAGCTTTATAAGAAAAGCACCACCGGAGTCCTTCAACGGTGCATCTCCGAAGAGGAAGGGCAGAATCTTCTAGCTGAAATTCATGCCGGACTCGGCGGTCACCACGCGGCAGCCCGGGCCCTTGTAAGGAAGGCCTTCCGTACAGGCTTCTATTGGCCGACGGCCCGGGCAGATGCTCAGGACTTAGTCCAACGATGCGTTGGTTGCCAGCTTTTTGCTAACCAAAGCCATATGCCACCCACCGCCCTCCAAACTATCCCCATCACCTGGCCCTTCGCGGTCTGGGGGCTTGACATGGTTGGACCCCTTAAAGGAGGAACCCACAAGCAAAAATACTTACTGGTCATGGTGGATAAGTTCACCAAATGGATAGAAGCCAAGCCTGTTAAGACGGCCGAATCCGGACCGGTGATAGACTTCATATCCGGGGTCGTACACCATTATGGCGTCCCCCACAGCATCATCACTGATAACGGCACGAACTTTACGGCCGACGAGGTAAAACTCTGGTGCAAAAACATGGGCATCAAGCTTGATTATGCTTCAGTCTATCACCCACAAACTAACGGTCAGGTCGAGCGAGCAAATGGTCTTATCATGAGCGGCATCAAACCCAGATTAGTGTGGTCCCTCAAGGAATCTAACACGCATTGGGTAGAGGAGCCCGACTCCGTACTCTGGGGGCTGCAGACCACGCCGAATTGCACTACCGGATACACACCATTCTTTATGGTATACGGCGCAGAGGCGGTTCTGCCCTGCGACATTATTCATGACTCACCTTGAGTGCACATGTACGAAGAAAGAGAAGCCGAGCTCGATCGGCAGGACAGTTTGGATGCCTTGGAGGAGGAGCGTGACGTGGCAAAAGCCCGTTCCGCATTCTATCAACAGCAGACTCGAAGATACCAAAGCAGAGAAGTACGGGCCAAAACTTACAATATTGGCGAGTTAGTTCTACGCCTGCCGGATAAGAAAAAGGACAAACTCAAGCCCAAATGGGAAGGTCCCTTAATCATTGACCAAGTCCTGACTGGTGGAGTGTACCGTCTGCGGGATGCATCGGATAATCGACTCGAGCCGAACCCATGGAACGCAGCCCGACTTCGAAGATTCTACGCCTAACGCCGGACTCTGTGTTCATCTCCTTCCTCTGTCCATTTTTTATACACTATCTGTCTTATATTTTTCTCCTTCTCCTTTTCTTTTCTCTCACAGCCTTTAGGGGCCCATTCGTGCCTTGTTTGCACGCAACTGACGCGCTATCCGCGCTCATCATACCTGGGGGCTTCTTTAACAGAAGCTTATTCATACGGGCTTTATGCCCAACACATGTGTTATCCTTCCGCATGTACGCTTTGTTCACCATTATATTCATCGATATGACTTAAGTTTTGGCCAAGCCGGGTTGCCTGGCTCTTGTATTTATGCCCTACATTCCCGTTAATTCGGCTAGGGCATAAGGGGAGCACCTCTGCGATTGTTACTGCCGGGTCAGCCGGATGTGTACCTCAGACTGGGTGAAGCCGAAAGCTAGCGTTCTTAAGGGAATATTCGGTCGGTGAACTAAAGATGATTTTCACTTATTTACTTATGCGCCCCCAGATGTTTTTTCTGCGTCTCTTCTCGCAGTCCGGACATGCACTTTAGGGCATGCCTCCCAGGTAAAAGAACCCCTAACGGAACTATTCTCCCTGGAAGATGTTTCTTACTAACCATGTAATATAACATAACTAGTTGGGCACTTGTCCGTTCAAGCACTAATGACCCCTACGCCTGGTCTCCACGCATGCCCCGGTTCTTACATAACCGAGAGGGTATTCGGATACACTCCGGACCGTCGGGTCCCGAGGTTGAAGCGAAAAGGTCCGCCACGACAAACGATCTACAATCCGGCTAGAAGGCATTATACATGTCACTTTAAATTACATAGTCAATTTGACTGGTTGAATTCCTCTTCAATACCATCCAATAGGCTGTCTAGTCTACAGTCCTATTGGGAACACTTTGCGGCCAATTCTACTTGGTCGTACACTATGCTCACAGGGATCTCCTTCCCATCGGGCCCCATAGGTCCGACCTCGGCCATGTGGTTTGGGTCAGCCTTCGTGTACCGCGTCTTCACCATTGCCCAGGCTTCCCTGGCACCCTGACGGCAGGCCGATATCTTCCATAATCGGAAGCACCGCCGCGCTCCCTTCAGCTTCTCTGCAAGCTCTCCAAGGCCTTCGGGCATGGAGACGGATGGCCACAAGGCCTGGGCGACGCCTTGCATCACCTGTCGAACTCGTTCGTGCAGTTGTGAGAGCTCGGGAAGAAGGTCACCCATAGAACCGGGCATTTCCTCTGTAGGACGACCTGTTAGCATACCTACAGACATAACTCTGTCAGCCAACTTCCTCGCCGAACTCTTTTTCAAAGTTCGTTCAAGCACTTACTAAATATGCCGCGTCGAAGCCACCGATTCTCCTTAACGGAGTCCAACAGTTGGGCACGAACATCTTTTAGTTTCACGCCCAGCTTGGTGTTGGCATCTAGGAGATCATTCTTCTCCTGCCTCACCCTCGTAACCACGCTCTCACCGGCCTTCAGCTGGCGTAGGAGCTGTTGCTTATCTGGATTTACTCCAGCGTCATCTACAATTTTATCGTCAAATCTGCATATACGCCGCACTCTATATGATACTTATCATTCGAAGGATATATTACCAGAGGGGGTCTCTTTGGGCTCCCCTGCTGCGGCCAGTGCGGCCTGAAGTTGGGCTTTGCACTCTTCCAGCTCCTGGGATAGTTGGGTATTCTTTTCTGTAAGAACCTGCATAACAAATGATCCTTAAATCAGTTATTCTAACTATTTCAAGTCTCAGGGGCTACTGATATATATAATCACCAAATTTTCTCACCCGTGTGTCTTTTACATACTGCTCCGTGGCTCTGGCTAGACCATTTTGAGCGGCACGTAGGTACGCATCTCCCGAGTTGAAGGCATCCCATGCCTCTTGGGAGAAACAAGCGTCATGAAGAACAGTCTGGCGATGCATGTGGTTCATGGCACTTGCCACCTCAGAATTGGTGGCGGACAGTCTATCCGCATCCTCTGTCGGAGGAGCGCCCGTCGCACGCCTCGTATTCGTTCCCGCCTCCGAATCCGGCCTTGGAGCCTGGCTGGTGGAGGCGCGATTAGTAGCCTCTCCAGGTATAGTCCGGCGAGCGCTCTTTTTCCTAAAAAGAAGGCATGGGCGTTAGTATGCCTCTGAGAATAATGTCTTGGAATAAAGACGGCGCGCCGTATCGCTATGCCAGTTTCTCAATCCGGACTGCGTGTCTTTTCAGCCTGCCTGGCCTCGCGGCCCCTTGTTGGCTAGTCGCTGCAGGCTCGGCCTTCCGCCTTGAGGACCTCCCCTGCAAAACATGGTTACTATACGGTAATCAAAAACACGCAAGGACGGATCCCTTTTCAAAGTACTGGGACTTCAGTCTCAGTTACCTGTGAGGCTGGAAGTAGCCCAGGGTAATCGGCCGTAATGGCCACCAAGGCGTTGTCATTGCTCAATTGGTAAAATACCCCATCGATCAGCTCCACAGATATGTCCGGATCCTCTTGGGAGGCCGGGTCAAGGGGCCGTTCTGGGTCCTCGGGTTGTGGAGGGGGGTTGTTTATCTCCCTTACAGCCTGGCGCAGCTCCTGCGTTGAAATTGCTAGACTGAATACTTAACTATGGGAATATGAAACAGATGGGCGAGAAAAAGTCTCCGCTTACCCAGCTCGGAGGATTATACATAGAAAATCCGCCCTGCGGGTTGACTCGGAGGAATTCCTCCTCTTCTCCCTTGTACAAAGCGGATAAGATCTTTATTAGATCAGCAACCGATTCCGGCCCTTTACGGCCGTAGCGGGTGGGGTCATCCTCCCGTTGAAATCCCACATGGGGTGGCCTCTATACTGAAGCGGCTGCACCCCCCGCATAATACATGTGGCCATGACCTCGATCATGGTCAATCCAGATCGAGCTAACAAACTTATCCGACTCATCAGGTAAAGAACGTCCCTGTCATCTTCCTCCAGGGGGCTCCATGGACGCCAGCTCCGGCGCTTCTTCAAAGGAGCGTTGTCGAACTCAGGGAGGCCGATTCGAATAGGGTCCGGGAGGGGGACGTCTTCCATATAAAACCATTCTGAAGGCCAGTCTTCGGACGTCTTCTTTGGGGTTCCGGACAGATATTCGGTCCCGGCAATACGCCACACTTCGGCTCCGCCCACTTGATATATTGACCCCTTCTGAGAACGGGGCACAAGGCAGAACAGCTTCTTCCATAGCGCGAAATGAGCCTCACAGCCCAAAAACAGCTCGCAAAGGGCTACGAATCCCGCGATATGCAATATGGAGGTAGGCGTAAGGTTGTGCAACTGGAGGCCGTAGAACTCCAGGAGCCCCCGGAGAAACAGATGAATTGGAAATCCGAGCCCTCTTACCAAATGAGGGACAAGGCATACCCGCTCTCCCTTGGAGGGATTGGGAAGGCTCTCCGCTTGCTCTCCGCCATTATAGGTGGTGAGCCCGGCTCGAACCGGGACCATGTACGCTGGGGGAAGAAATCCCTTGGTCTGAAGCATCACTAATTTGCTGTGTGGGACGGAACATCTCTCCCAATCTCCAGGCTTGGGGCTAGGGGAGCGAGAGGAGGAGCTGCGTCGACCGGCCATGATGGAATGGATCTCTGTCGGATGCTCTCCGATGAAGGCTCGCCAAGGGAGGATGGTGTGATTTGGATCTGAATCCTCGTCTTTTTAATAGGCAGCTCATTCACACAGCTAGGGGGGTAAATGTAAAAACACCCTGGCTCTTCACATTCGCTCGACACGTGGAAAGTGGCCATTATTGGGCGTGGAAGCCAAGGAGCGCAACATTCACAAGAGGCCGGACACTATTTCAACAGGAACACGGAATTTGGAGAGGAACCCGCCTTGCAATGCCGAAGACAATCTGCGCGCCGGACTCATCGTCATTGAAGCCTGGTTCGGGGGCTACTGAGGGAGTCCTGAATTAGGGGGTCTCCGGACAGCCGGGTTATATTCTTTGGCCGGACTGTTGGACTATGAAGATACAAGATTGAAGACTTCGTCTCATGTCCGGGTGTGACTCTACTTGGCGTGGAAGGCAAGCTAGGAAATACGGATATGCATATCTCCTCCATTGTAACCGACTCTGTGTAACCCTAGCCCCTCCCGGTGTCTATATAAACCGGAGGGTTTTAGTCCGTAGGACAACATACAATCATACCATAGGCTAGCTTCTAGGGTTTAGCCTCTCTGATCTCGTGGTAGATCTACTCTTATACTACCCATATCATCAATATTAATCAAGCAGGACATAGGGTTTTACCTCCATCAAGAGGGCCCAAACCTGGGTAAAACATTGTGTCCCCTGCCTCCTATTACCATCCGGCCTAGACGCACAGTTCGGGACCCCCTACCCGAGATCCACCGGTTTTGACACCGACACCCACACTCCTCCAGCACCGACTTTATAGTAAAATTTTAGCATCTGAGGCATTTGAACCATCGCCCTCCCTCGACCACCACCATCTCCACCCACCATTACTAAAATTTTCAGTAGCCGCAGCGTATCCTCAAACACCACCCCCTCCCCCCTCCATAGTCCACCACCCTCCCCTTCCCTCCTTCGAACCCTAGCTCGCGGTCGTTGCCAACCCTGTCGGTCTGCCCGTTCCTCCTAGCTTAGATAATAAAGTTTAGGTTATCCAGCGATTCCCATACCGTCGCCCCACTCCCCTGAGTTTTTAGATGTGGCATGCGGTGTCCTTCCCCGCCAGATCCACATCCCCTGCTCCAGAATGTCGCAGCCTAAACTCGACCACGTATCTCGGGGAGCCCGACGAGCGTTCAGCCAAGAAGAGGTTTATCATGGCCTCTCCGGCGGACGTTGGCGAGGTGGCCGCCGTTCGCCCCGACCTGTCGATCTCAGAGCAACACGTCACCGCGGAAGCCGACGAAGACGTTGATTACGTTGCCATGCCGAAGGCTTCATATCAGTGGGCTAGCGTATTACTGTATCTCGGGAAAGCTGGCTACGACATCAAGCTCGTCCACACCGACGGCTTCACGCGGGCCATGTCACAGGTTAAGTGGTCCATCCCCAACCCCTCTGGTTCAACCGTCGTCGATCTCTTCGACGGCCCTGCTGTTGATCTCCTCCTCCAAGTGGTCAAGGATTTGTGAGCTTTATACGCCATCTAGCCCATTTTGTCACTTCTAAAGGACACGTTCTATGGCGGCGGCTTGGGATCCTCAATTGCTAAGTCAGATCTCATCGACCATGACCACGACCATGAGGAGGGCACGCACGAAGGTTCTTCCAAGGTGAAACAACCCATCTGTGACATCGGAGAGCGCACCATGGGTCTGTGCTCTTCCAACTGGAAGGATCCCGTCCATGAAATGTGAGGCAACATTCTGTCAGCAAATATTACCTTTTCTAGCTTGCCAACCCGTACCCTTTGTTGTAGTAGCATTTGACGTGCGGTGCTTTAACTGTGTCGTGTTTAATTATTTCAGTTATGCAAAAATGTATTGTTCAATAGGTCTATGTGATTTTAAGTATGAATTGTCCACTTTAGTTTCACGAATGGCTATATTTGGTTGTTTATAGCGAGTAGATGCCTTGTTTATCTGTATTTGGTTGTTAAGTTGGTTGGAGTGAGCATTTTTTCAGTTATCGAGCAGATGCCTTGTTTATCTGTATTTGGTTCTTAGTTTGGTAGCATTGAGTATTTGTCCAGTTATCATGCAGATGCCTTGTTTATCTGTATTTGGTTGATAGGTTGCTTTTTTAGCATTTGTCCAGTTATCAAGCAGATGCTTTGTTTATCTGCATTTGGTTGTTAGGTTGCTTTTTTAGCATTTCTCCAGTTATCAAGCAGATGCCTTGTTTATCTTTATCTGCTTGTTAGGTTGGTTGCAGTGAGCATTTGTCCAGTTTTCAAGCATATGCCCTGTTTATCTGTATTTGCTTGTTAGGTTGGTTGCAGTGAGACTCTGTCCAGTTTTCAATGGCTATATTTGGTTGTTATACTGGTCATTTATGCCTTGTTTATTTCAGTCATTCACAATGTGTGGTTCATTATGTGCAAGTCGGAACTGTGTCGCTCGACTACATCAATACCAGTTTGAACGGCTATATTTGGTTCCAGTTATTCCTGGTGTAGTTAACACATGCCCTTTATTTTCAGTTTTACACATTTATCTAGTGTGATGTTTAAGCATTACCTACGTTCTATTCATTTTCAACAATACCAGTTTGAATTGCAATATTTGATGGTTGTTAAGCCTGCTGTCGGTAACATTGCCTTCCATTTTATATCTGCTTTAACAGCATGCTGAAACCAACACATTCAAGCTATCATTTGGAGATGATGTTGTTTACCTTTGCTATATTTGTTTGATGTTAAGATTGCTGTACTTATCATGCCTTTCCACTAATTATGCAGGACAACAACGGGAGTGGCCACCATTTTCCGTCGAGGTTAGCTTCATCCCTCGGCTTGTACTCCCCCGTCGTTCCATAATGTAGTGCATATAGATCCAGGCCTAGATACTAGTTAGCTTCTAATATTGACTTGTTGCTTGTAGGTACATATGCCCTTGGCAAGGATCCACACATCGACCCTTTTTGCGTATGGGGTAATGAGATATTGATGAACAAGCATCAACTGAGGAAACTGATAAGGATTATTGATACGTCTCCAATGTATCTATAATTTTTGATTGCTCCGTGCTACTTTATCTACTGTTTTGGACTATATTGGGCTTTATTTTCCACTTTTATATTATTTTTGGGACTAACCTATTAACCGGAGGCCCAGCCCAGAATTGCTGTTTTTTTGCCTATTTTAGTATTTCGAGGAAACAGAATATCAAATGGAATCCAAACGGAATGAAACCTTCGGTAACGTGATCTTCTCACCGAACGTGATCCAGGAGACTTGGACCCTACTCCAAGAAGTTTCCGGGGAGGTCACGAGGGTGGAGGGCGCCCCCCCCCCCCCCCCCCTGGGCACGCCCCCTGCCTCGTGGGCCCCTTGGAGCTCCACCGACGTGCTTCTTCCGCCTATATATCTCCATATACCCTAAAAACATGAGAGAGCACAATAGATCGAGAGTTCCGCTGCCAAAAGCCTCCGTAGCCACCGAAAACCAATCTAGACCCGTTCCGGCGCCCTACTGGAGGGGGAAATCCTTCTCCAGTGGCCATCTTCATCATCCCGGTGCTCTCCATGACGAGGAGGGAGTAGCTCTCCCTCGGGGCTGAGGGTATGTACTAGTAGCTATGTGTTTGATCTCTCTCTCTCGTGTTCTTGATTTGGCACGATCTTGATGTATCGCGAGCTTTGCTATTATAGTTGGATCCTATGTTTCTCCTCCCCCTCTTCTCTCTTGTAATGAATTGAGTTTCCCCTTTGAAGTAATCTTATCGGATTGAGTCTTTAAAGATTTGAGAATACTTTATGTATGTCTTGCCGTGGATATCTGTGATGACAATGGGATACCACGTGCCACTCGATGTATGTTTTGGTGACCAACTTGCGGGTTCCGCCCATGAACCTATGCATAGGGGTTGGCACACGTTTTCGTCGTGATTCTCCAGTAGAAACTTTGGGGCACTCTTTGAGGTCCTTTATGTTGGTTGAATAGATGAATATGAGATTGTGTGACGCATATCGTATAATCATACCCACGGATACTTGAGGTGACATTGGAGTATCTAGGTGACATTAGGGTTTTGGTTGATTTGTGTCTTAAGGTGTTATTCTAGTACGAACTCTAGGGCTGTTTGTGACACCTATAGGAATAGCCCAACGGATTGATTGGAAAGAATAACTTTGAGGTGGTTTCGTACCCTACCATAATCTCTTCGTTCGTTCTCCGCTATTAGTGACTTTGGAGTGACTCTTTCTTGCATGTTGAGGGATAGTTTTATGATCCAATTATGTTAGTATTGTTGAGGGAACTTACACAAGTGAAAGTATGAACCCTAGGCCTTGTTTCCTATCATTGCAATACCGTTTACGCTCACTTTTATTATTCGTTACCTTGCTGTTTTTATATTTTCAAATTACAAAAACTATTATCTACCATCCATATTGCACTTGTATCACCATCTCTTCGCCGAATTAGTGCACCTATACAATTTACCATTGTATTGGGTGTGTTGGGGACACAAGAGACTGTTTGTTATTTGGTTGCAGGGTTGCTTGAGAGAGACCATCTTCATCCTACGCCTCCTACGGATTGATAAACCTTAGGTCATCCACTTGAGGGAAATTTGCTACTGTCCAACAAACCTCAGCAGACCGGAGTCCATTTTCATTGGACCTGCCTTTTTCAAAATTTTGAAAAACGGCAGGGCGCGCTCAGCAGACTGAGAAATAAACCTGCTGAGAGCAGCCACGCAACCGACAAGCTTCCGTACATCCTTGACGCGCTTTGGTGCTTCGATCTGCTCAATGGCCTTGATCTTGTCGGGATTGGCTTCGATTCCCCGCTGAGACAGAAAGAACCCGAGAAGCTTGCCGGAAGGGACTCCAAACACACATTTCTCGGGGTTGAACTTGAGGTTGATCTTGCGCAGATTTGCAAATGTTTCTTCTAAATCTTGGATCAGAGTTGCCCTGTCCTTGCTTTTGACCACTATATCATCCATGTAAGCTTCTACATTTCTGTGTATCTGTGGCTTCAAAGCGACATGGACTACTCTGGCAAATGTTGAACCAGCATTCTTTAAACCAAAAGGCATCCGTACGAAGCAGTACGTGCCACATGGAGTAATGAATGCGGTTTTCTCCTCATCCTCTTCTGCCATGAAGATCTGATGGTATCCTGAATATGCGTCAAGAAATGAAAGCAAATCACATCCGGCTGTGGAGTCAACAATCTGGTCAATGCGCGACAAGGGAAATGGATCTTTGGGACAAGCTTTATTAACATCAATAAAGTCAATACAAAGCCTCCATTTTCCATTCGCCTTGCGCACGACTACAGGATTGGCTAGCCACGTGGGATGGAGCAATCCTCTAACAAGGCCTGCTGCTTCCAATTTCTTGATTTCTTCTGCTATGAACTCTTGGCGCTCCACTGCTTGTTTCCTGACCTTCTGCTTGACGGGCCGCGCATGAGGACAAACGGCAAGATGGTGCTCAATTACTTTCCTGGGAACACCGGGGATGTCAGACGGTTGCCACGCAAACACATCGACGTTCGCCCGCAGGAAAGTAATGAGCGCGCTTTCCTATTTAGGATCAAGCATGGCACTGATGGTGAAGGTACCACCAGTGCCGTCCTCCTTGGCGGACACCTTCTTGGTATGTGGTGGAGCTACCATTGCCTTCTTACACTTGCCGGTGGAGCTCGATGGTGCGTCCTCGATGGCAGCGCAGCACTCCGAGGAGGTGCGCTTGCCGAAGTGGGCATCAGAGCTCTTGCCGGACTTGGTCTTCTTCTTCCCCCCGAGAGCTTCGGTGGCAAGTGTCTTGTGATCTGTTGCAGCAGCTGCTTCCCGATAGATCTTGTCGGCGCAGATAAGGGCATCCTTCTTGTCGTTAGGGACAGAGATGACACTTATCGGGCCTGGCATCTTAAGCATGTTATATGCATAATGAGAGGCTGCCATGAACTTGGCAAGCGCTGGACGGCCAAGTATCCCATTGTAAGGCAATGGGAGATCGGCAACGTCAAAAGTGACCCTCTCAGTCCTGAAGTTCATTTCGCTGCAAAACGTTACCGGCAACGTGACTTTCCCTTTCGGCTTGCTCCTTCCCGGGTTAATTCCTTGGAATGTACCGGTCTCTTCAAGCTCGCTGTCCGGGATCTGGAGTTTCTGGAGCACAGCAGAGGAGATCAGATTTAAGCCGGCCCCGCCGTCAACTAACATCTTGGTGACCTTGAGGTTGCGTATAGTTGGTGAAACCAACAGCGGCAAGCACCCGACCGCAGTTATGCGGTCAGGGTGGTCCTCAATGTCAAAGATGATGGGCGTGCTGGACCATTTTAGAAGTTTGCGCGATTCGACAGATGGTTCTGCCGCATTGACTTCCCGCGCCCACTATTTGAGCTGGCGGTGGGAAGTATGCAGAGAAGCACCGCCGTCAATACACAAGACTTCTGTAGCTTTCTGAAACTCTTGCTCACTGTTCTCAACATCATCCATGTCTTCGTCGTCGTCATCGTCTTCATCCTTGTCGCGGCCGCGGGGAGGTCTGTCTCCTTGCCGCTGTTTGGCCTTGCCGCGGCGTCCTCCCCGGCCAGCGCGCTTCTTGCCGGCTTCTCCACCGCCCCCTTGGTCCCTCTCCTTGTCGTGCCGCTCATACTCAGCTTTTTGCTGCTGGACGAGCTGCTCGACCTTCTTGCAGCTCTGGAGGTCATGGCCTTTGGTGCGGTGGATCTTGCAATACTGCTTGTCGGTGCCGTCCTGCTTGTCAGCGGCTGCCACAGCCTGGCAGTTGGTGCACGCGGCAACCTCCTTGCCGGAGCTACCAACTTTGGCTTGCTTGGCGGCGCCGTCATTGCCGGACTGCTCGACGACTAGCACCTCTTTGCCCTTCTTCTTCCTATTGCGCCGCCGGTTTTTCTTTGCCGGGGCGGCATCTTCGCTGTCAGATCCTCCTGCTCCAATATTCTCTCTGGGGAGTTTCCTCCCTTCTTCAGCGCGTGCACACTTATCGGCCAGGGCGTACAGCTCGCTGACGTCTCTGATCCTGCTCATCGACATCTCCTCCCGCATCCTGCGATTACGCACGTTCTGATGGAACGCGCTGATAACCGCGGCAGGGTGGATGTCTGGGATGTTGCGTTGTACACGGCTGAATCTCTGGATATACTTGCGCAGGGGCTCCCCTTCCTTCTGGGCAAGCAGGTGGAGATCACTCTCTTGGCCATGTGGTTTGTGGCCGCCCGTAAAGGCGCCGACAAACTGATGGCACAAGTCCGCCCAAGAGGATATGGAGTTGTCAGGCAAGTGCATGAGCCAGGACCTGACTTCAGGCTTGAGCACCAGCGGGAAGTAGTTGGCAAGGACCTTGTCGTCTCGCCCCCCGGCAGCTTGCACCGCAATGGTGTAGATGCTGAGGAACTCCGACGAGTGCGACTTGCCGTCGTACTTCTTCGGTACGTCTGGCTTGAAATGCTTCTGGCTGGGCCACTGGACTTGCCGTGGCTCATGGGTAAACGCAGGGCATCCTACCGCGTACGGCAAGTCGCCTGGTTCTCTGGGTGCATGCATGTCAACAGAGGGCCCAGCGCGCAGGTCTGATTGACGCCGCGCTTCTCTTCGGCGCTCGATGCGAGTACGAGCGTCTTCTTGTTGTCGTTCATGAAGAACTTGGCGTTGATCGCGACGAGCTCGCGGATCTGATGACGCGGTGGAGTCGCTGTCGTGGTGGATCCGACGAGTCGGGGATCTTGGCCTTCGAGGCGGAGAGTGCACAGTGGTTGCACCCTCGCCGGTCTTGTCGCCACTGGCTCGCGCCTGGCTGACTTGCCGCGGCAGCGATGCGCTCGGCTGCCGTGGGTTGTCACCATTGGCGAAGCCGATGAGGCTCTGGATAGTGGCCCTCCAGTCATCGATCTTCTCTGGCGCTGGAGGGTAATCTAGAGGCAGTTGGGCCCGTGCCAACGCTTCTGCCGGAGTGGCGGGCGGCGGCGGCGAACGGTGCGAGGAGCGAGATATGCTCGGACTTCTAACTACGTTAGAAGGAGCAGTACCTCGTCCAGGCGACCGTGTCCTGCTCGCTCCAGCATGTTGGCGCGCATGCTGGTCTTGAGCGCTCCGGGATCCGCCAGCTTGATCTTGGCCTAGCAAACGTATGGTACCGTGAGTACCATGACGCTGCTGGTCCCGCGCCTCCTGAGATGGGCACGGTGCGTGTACGGACGCCGAGGTCTTGGAGTGCGCTCGGTCGTTGTGGGAGCCGACTGCGCCGCTGATGTGCAGCGCAACCTTGTCCTTGGACCTGGCAGCACCATGGGCCCCCTCATCGGCGCCCGTTCTTCCGCCGGCGCCCACTTCACCAGCCGTTCGCTCCGGCGACGGTGGGTGTGGCGCGGATGGAGCAGCTGCCTTCGAAATCTTCTTCTTCGGTGGCATGTTGATGAAGATTCGGCTCGTGCGAACGTCAGATCAGGTTCACACAGCCTCGACGCACCCCCTACCTGGCGCGCCAAAGATGTTGGGGGTGCTGATCCCACGGACACCTATGGGACCACGGTGGACCGGGGCCCCTTTCGGTTCGGCAGGGGGGACAGAGAGTGCACGAAGAGCAGATCGAGGCGAACGCATGAGCGGCGCGGTCAGTTTACCCAGGTTCGGGCCGCACGGATGCGTAAAACCCTATTCCTGCTTTGATTTGTATTGTGTTCTTGCTCGGGAGCGATGAATGCTACAGTACACTTGGATGGCTAGCGAGACCGAGCGTGAGAATGATCGTCTGTCCCCCTCCCTGTTGCGCATGGGCCTCCTTTTATATGTCAAAGGGGTCGCCGACAGGTGGCAACAGAGATGAGGGTAAAAAAGTAAAAGATGTGGTGGTTGGCATCACCGCTTACTACAGTTGTATCATACCTAACCCTGACGGCAGGGGACAAAGGCATTAAATGCCTGTCTGTGTCGCCTAGACGGTGCAGAAAGGGACCGCTAGGGACGCCATTGCTTGCCACGATGGCTATCTTGTCAGCGCCGCTTGCCACCGTGTACCTCTAGCTGCACAGCCTTCCGCCACGTACGCCTGGAAGGGTCCCAGAGCGACACGTTGGTGGATGTGCTGGAGCCCAGGTACAAGATGGAAGCTTGCCGCGACAAACGCCTTGCCGCGGTTATTATCTTGTCGCGTCCAGGAGCTTGTCGCTCACTGGGTCTTGCCGAGACACAAGGTGCGCTGCGGCAAGTTCCTTGATATGCTTTGGTTGGCCTCCCCGGCAAGCTCCTCTTGCCGGGGTCTTGTCTCCATCCCGGCAAGCTCCTCTTGCCGGGGTCTTGGATACTTTGTTCTTGAATGGCTCCAAAGGAACCACGGAGGGTCTTGGCGGTCGCCCGGCAAGCCTTGCCGCGGGACGCTGCGACTGCCCGTGCACAAGTTTGGGATACTAAGGTACCCCTACTTTAGTACACCAACACCGAGTTGCATGTCAGTCCCACCAAAAATCTCTAACACTCACTAGGTTTACTATTTCGGTCCGACCGAGTTTGTTGATTCGGTCCCACTGAGATTGGTAAATTGTGTGTAACGGTTGGATTTTGTGTGGAGGCTATATATACCCCTCCACCTCCTCTTCACTCGTGGAGAGAGCCATCAGAACACATCTACACTTCCAACTCATATGTTCTGAGAGAGAACCACCTACTCATGTGTTGAGGCCAAGATATTCCATTCCTACCACATGAATCTTGATCTCTAGCCTTCCCCAAGTTGCTTTCCACTCAAATCTTCTTTCCACCAAATCCAAATCCTGTGAGAGAGAATTGAGTGTTGGGGAGACTATCATTTGAAGCACAAGAGCAAGGAGTTCATCATCAACACACCATTTGCTACTTCTTAGAGAGTGGTGTCTCCTAGATTGGCTAGGTGTCACTTGGGAGCCTCCGACAAGATTGTGGAGTTGAACCAAGGAGTTTGTAAGGGCAAGGAGATCGCCTACTTCGTGAAGATCTACCGCTAGTGAGGCAAGTCCTTCGTGGGCGATGGCCATGGTGGGATAGACAAGGTTGCTTCTTCGTGGACCCTTCGTGGGTGGAGCCCTCCGTGGACTCGCGCAACCGTTACCCTTCGTGGGTTGAAGTCTCCATCAACGTGGATGTAGGATAGCACCACCTATCCGAACCACGGGAAAAACATCCGTGTCTCCAATTGCGTTTGAATTCTCCAAACCCTTCCCTTTACATTCTTGCAAGTTGCATGCTTTACTTTCCACTGCCAATATACTCTTTGCATGCTTGCTTGAATTGTGTGATGATTTCTTGACTTGTCCTAAAATAGCTAAAATCTGACAAGAACTAAAATTGGGAAAAGGTTAAGTTTTTATTTGGTCAAGTAGTCTAATCACCCCCCCCCCCCCTCTAGACATACTTTCGATCCTACACGAGGCTCCGACACCAGGGGCTACTGAGGGAGTACTGGATTAGGGGGTGTTCGGATAGCCGGACTATACCTTCAGCCGGACTCCAGGGCTATGAAGATACAAGATTGAAGACTCCGTCCCGTGTCCGGAAGGGACTTTCCTTGGCGTGGAAGGCAAGCTTGGCGATACGGATATTCAGATCGCCTACCATTGTAACTGACTCTATGCAACCCTAACCCTATCCGGTGTCTATATAAACCGGAGGGTTTTAGTCCGTAGGACAACATACACATCAACAATCATACCATAGGCTAGCTTCTAGGGTTTAGCCTCTCTGATCTCGTGGTAGATCTACTCTTGTACTACCCATATCATCAATATTAATCAAGCAGGACGTAGGGTTTTACCTCCATCGAGAGGGCCCGAACCTGGGTAAAACTTCGTGTCCCTTGCCTCCTGTTACCATCCGGCCTAGACGCACAGTTCGGGACCCCCTACCCGAGATCCGCTGGTTTTGACACCGACATTGGTGCTTTCATTGAGAGTTCCTCTGTGCCGTCGCCGTCAGGCCCGATGGCTCCTACGATCATCAATGGCGATGCAGTCCAGGGTGAGACCTTCCTCCCCGGACAGATCTTCGTCTTTGGCGGCTTCGCACTGCGGGCCAATTCACTTGGCCATCTGGAGCAGATCAAAAGCTACGCCCCTGGCCGTCAGGTCAGATTTGCAAGTTTAAACTACACGGCTGACACCCGCGGGGACTTAATCTTCGACGGATTCGACCCACTGTCGAGCGTGCCACACTGTCCCGATGAGCATGACCTAGTTCTGCCGTCGAACAGTGCCCTGGAGGCCGCACCCGCATCGGCTCCGATCCTTAATTCGGAGCCAACTGCGCCGATCGAGGATGGGCGGTTGGACGCCACCTCGGGGGCTGCGATCCCAATGGCGATTGAGCCGAACACCAGCCCCGCACTCCGCGAGACTCATGACTCCAAGGAACCGGACTCCTTTCCGGACTCCGAACCCTCCGCGCCCCGGCCAATCGAATCCGATTTGGCGCCGATCATGGAGTTTACTGCCGCGGACATCTTTCAGCACTCGCCTTTTGGTGATATTCTGAAGTCACTGAAGTCTCTCTCTTTATCAGGAGAGCCCTGGCCGGATTGCGGCCAGCAAGGTGGGGATTCGGACGATGAAGAAATTCAAAGCCCGCCCACCACCCACTTTGTAGCCATTTGTCGACGATTTAACCGACATGCTCGACTTCGGCTCCGAAGACATCGACGGTATGGACGCCGATGAAGGAGACGGTGAAGAACCAGCGCCTATTGGGCCCTGGAACGCCACCTCGTCATATGACATATACATGGTGGACGCACCAAAAGATGATGATGAGGAGCGGAAGGACGCACCGAAGGCTTGTTCCCTCAAAAAGCAGTTAAAGCAGCGACGCAAGTGCCGCCCCAAATCCCGCCTCGATAGAAATAGCGATCACACAGACCCAGCATTGGAGCAGGGCGAACCGCTGCCGTACAACGGCAATCCGGATAATCAAACCAAACAAACAAATCCTATCAAGGATAATGGTCCGGACGACATAACGCCGGACCGACACCTGGAGCAGCAGACTGCCCGTAAAAGGCTTGTTGCCACCGCGAGGAGTCTGAAAAAGCAGAAGCAAAGGCCCAAGGCTGCGCAAGACACACTCCACATTAGATGGAGCAAAATACTCAACACAGCAGCGAGGTACGGCGGCAATCTCCCCTCCAAGAGCTACCCAAAGCGGAGGCTGCTACCCGAATTCGATGAGGAGGCCTCAGACCCCCCACAACCAAATATCAAAGCAGCCACCTGGTCGGATAGACAACCCCTCTACCAACACAGAGCGGCATGCAACGCCGCTCACAATACAATACGCGACCCATGCGAAGGCTCGCACCCAACGGACGGCGCAACAAGATCCATCTATGGACCACGCAAGCGCGCCCCAGCATACAATGCAACACAACAAACATCCGAACAATGCGGCACACCCAGCTACAAGGGTGCCGCACACCCCCTGTGTTTCACCGATGAGGTGCTGGACCATGAATTTCCAGAGGGATTCAAACCCGTAAACATAGAGGCATACGATGGAACAACAGACCCCGGAGTCTGGATTGAGGACTACATCCTTCACATCCATATGGCTCGAGGAGACGATCTCCACGCCATCAAGTACTTACCCCTCAAGCTCAAAGGGCCAGCTCGTCACTGGCTCAAAGGCCTCCCCGAAAGCTCCATTGGAAGTTGGGAAGAGCTCGAAGACGCCTTTCGGGCAAATTTTCAAGGGACTTATGTCCGACCTCCAGATGCGGACGATTTGAGTCATATAACTCAACAGCCCGAAGAGTCAGCCGGAAAGCTTTGGAACAGGTTTCTTACTAAAAAGAACCAGATTGTCGACTGTCCGGACGCCGAAGCCTTGGCAGCTTTCAAGCATAGCGTCCGCGACGAATGGCTCGCCAGACACCTCGGCCAAAATAAGCCGAGAACGATGGCCGCATTAACAAACCTCATGACCCGCTTTTGCGCGGGTGAGGACGGCTGGCTAGCCAGATGCAGCACCAGCAACCCCAGTACATCCGAAGTTAGAGAAGGAAACGGGACATCACGGCGCAACAGCAATAGCAAACGCCGGATTAAAGAAGATAGCACGAAGGGCACGGCAGTAAATGCCGGATTCAAAAGCTCTCGGCCAGGTCAAAAGCCGCCCCCTAAAGGCACCAGGGACGAACTGTCCAGCCTCAACAAAATTTTGGACCAAGTATGCCAGATCCATAGTACCCCTGGTAAACCCGCTAACCATACCCACAGAGAATGTTGGGTCTTCAAGTAGTCCGGCAAGCTCAACGCCGTACACAAGGGGGAGGATACACCAAGTGAAGACGAGGACGAGCCTCCCAAACAAGACACGGCGGAACAAAAGAAATTTCCACCAGAAGTCAAAACAGTAAATGTGTTACACGTGATCAGGGAAAAAAACAACACGGCACTCCCAGGAAAACATACCCAACTTCCTGTCACCGCGAAGTCCTGCCACTGGTCATCTCAACCGATCACTTTCGACCATCACGATTACTCAGCAAGTATCCGGCACGCAGGATGGGCTGCCCTGGTATTAGACCGAGTAATTGACGGATATCACTTCACACAGGTCTTGATGGACGGCGGCAGTAGCCTAAACCTAATATATCAGGATAGAATCCGCGGGATGGGGTTAGACCCAACACAAATTCGCCATAGCAATACTACCTTTAAAGGAGTAACGCCAGGCCCAGGGGCTCGTTGTACGGGCTCCCTCTCATTACAAGTCACATTCGGCTCCCCCAATAACTTCCGTCGCGAGCATTTAACTTTCCACATCGCTCCGTTTCAAAGTGGCTATCAAGCACTGCTCGGACGCGAAGCTTTCGCTCGCTTTAATGCAATACCACACTACGCCTCCCTCACACTCAAGATGCCCGGTCCACGTGGCATCATTACAGTGCACGAAGATATCAAGCGCTCTCTGCGCACCGAAGAGAGTGAGGCTGCCTTGGCAGCCGAACATTAAAGGCGTCCGGACCAGCGATCGAGTCCAGCGCCGCTATTTACACCGAATAAGTGATCACACCCCTATTTGTCAATACAAGGGGCTCAACGCGCGCAGACAAGTGGCAATTTCTTATCATCTTTAATTATACATGGTTTCTTTAAAAACTATCTTTTTGCACGACAACTTTTTCACTTAACTTCCTCTCTTTTACAGACGATCATCGTGCTACACCCGTCCAGGATACGACACAACGGAGACACAGGCGCAGACGTGCAGCAGGGACCCGCTCAAAGGATTCTTTTTAGATTAAGACCATGCGTAAACCTTTTTTATTGTCTCTTGTTGACACATATCCACCGTTGTGAAGGATGCTGACGTCTTGGCATGTGGCCACGCCAGAACAATGCATGTACGTGGACACAAGGGGCTTCTTACAAAGGCCATTATTTAGGCCCAGTTTATACCACAAAGACCGAATACCTTAGTGAGTGTTCGGCGTCGCGAGTTTGGCCCTATATGCATCAGCTCCGAATCATTGTCTTTGGTCAAATGTTGGGTTTGCCCGGCTCCTGTGTTTTGGTGCCTTACGTTCCGCTTTACCGGCTAAGGTAGCACCAGGAGAACTACTGCGATTGTGCCCTGGTTCATCCGGACGAGCACCTCAGTAGAGAAAGTCGAAAACTGACTATCATGATATAGCGTGAGACTGGTCAACCACTCGATGACCTGTGGGAATGTTAGAATTCCTCCGCCTTAACGAAGGGCCGTTTTCCGGCCAGGCATGTACGCACCCCGAGGTCGGGAGAGTGCGGAGCCACCAGGGGCTATCTAGTAGCCCCACTGTCAAACTCCTATGGATCTCGGGTAGGGGGTCCCGAACTATGCGTCTAGCCACCCCCTAATCCAGGACTCCCTCAACGACCTCTCTACAGATTGCAAGCGTACGGGCTTCACGATCCGGCAGCGCTTCACCATCTAGAGCTAATCATCGCTGGAGAATTGTAGGAGGGAGAAGAGAACCTCATTGGGCTTCTCTATTATGAGGATTAGAGAGAACTAGGGATGATTAACTCTAGACGGTGAAGCGCTGCCAGATCATGAAGCTTGTATGCTAGCAATCTGTAGAGAGGTCATGCATTCGGTCTTCTGTTTGAGGGATCATTCGTGAACGGTTCGAGGGACTTCATCGATAATCTACACTCTTGTTCCACTGCAACTCGAAGTTGGTAACAATCCAATCTAAAGCTCTAATGCATCTTCATTGTGTTCCTTGGATTGTGTTCGTAGGGCAAAAAAATTGTGTTCTATTACGTTTCCCAACACCTCTCGGCGACCGCCCGCTGGCCCCGACGGTACGTCGCTGCCCTTCTTCCCAACTCCGAGCCCGTACACCGCCCGTCGTCGTCGCCGGAATCAAGGTGAAACGTCGCCACCGTCGTCATAGTCAATTCCTCGGATTACTTCGAATCTTCTTCCTATTTGGTGGCCACCGCATCTGACCTTGCTTGCGCACCTCCTATAGGTGATTCCCATGCATCACCGCTCGCTGGTCTGGCCGAAACGACGCCGGCTGGTAGGTGCACCACCATCGCACCACAAGTGTTCAACGGTTTGCCAAGGTGAGTTTTTTCGTTCATTTCATTTTGAACTGAGCCATTTGGATTGGACCTAGCCGGTTGAATTGAAGATGAATAGGTTGTGGGAGATGGTCTTCGAGGACTCGTCTTCATCCGAAGAGGAAGAGGACGATGAATACTTTGAAACCGTTCTTAGCATGATTTTCAATGATGATATTCGGTGGTCTAGGAGAGGATCGTAGTTTTCCCGCATACACATCAACCATGATAGAGCGGAGGGCCATGCCAAGATCATGAGAGACTAATTGATCCAAACCCAACCTATCCAGAGAAGTACTTTTGTCGGCGCTTTCATATGCACACAAGTCTTTTTCTGGCCATTGCAAGCTGTTGAGAAGTATGATGACTGGTTCAAGCTTAAAAAAAGGCAAGCGGAGAGATAAGTGCAAGTCCTCTGATGAAGTGCATTGCGGTTGTACGAGTCATGACATATGGGTGTTCGCCCGATGCAATTGACGACTATGTATGCATTGGTGATGACACATTCTTAGAGGTTGTTCGAAGGTTTAAAGGTTTATTACTAAAGTAGTGGTCGATGTTTTTGGACCAGAGTACTTAGAGGACCCAACGAGGAAGACACATAGAGGCTGATGACAGAGAATGAAGCAAGAGGATGGCCAGGGATGCATGGATCTCTTGACTGTATGCATTGGACATGGAAGAATTATCCTGCAAGGTGGAAGGGTCAGTATAGAGGCCGCTGCAATAATCTAACGGTCATTCTTGAGGCAGTTGCAACGAAGGATCTTTGGATATGCATTTGTTCTTTGGTTTGCCTGGCTCTCACAATGACTTGAATGTGTAATCGAGATCACCACTGTTTTCTAGGCTTATTATAGGAGATGCTCCTGCTTGCAACTATTCGGTCAATCGGCACGACTACTCAGTGGGTTACTACCTCGCAGATGGCATATATCCCCGTTGGGCGACATTAGTCAAAACAATTTCGCGCCCAAAAGATAATAAAAATATTCACTTTGCCCAATGTCAAGAAGCGGCTAGGAAAGATGTGGAGAGAGCCTTCGTTGTGCTTCAGAAGCGCTTTGCACTTGTTCGTGGCCCTGCCGAGTACTGGAGCTCAAAGGTTCTATGGCAGATCATGACTTGTTGCATCATATTGCATAACATGTTCATTGAAGAAGATGAGAGAGATATGCCTGAAAACTTTCGGTACATCACCAACGAGACTCTGGTTGAGCCAGAGTATGATCCAAATAGGATCCAGGCATTCCTTGAAGGGCATCGCGGGATCGAGAACTGACAAGTTCATATCCAGCTCCACGAAGATCCTATTGAGCATCACTAGCAACTTCATAGCACATCCTAGTTGTGTCATTTGCTACGTTTGAACCATTCGGTGTGTTTAAATTTGAATAATTTAGTTTGTAACTTTGAATTCGGTTTGTAAACTTTATTCGTGATTTGCTTGAACCTTCATATTTATTTAGTTTCTATATGTGTGCTAAGATGTAGTTGCAATGTAAACTAAAATTGCATAAGTTAGAAAAAACAAAATTGTACTCCATTATATTCAGGGGACCGGCTAGGTCCGACCAAAAGTTAGTTGAATAAATATACTTCACTAAGATTTGCTCGGACGGATTCTCCTCTATTTTACACGGGTCCTTGAGAGTTGGCCTTAATTCAAAAAAAAGGAGTATTGTCATACTCCGGATCAGACACATGGTCCCAACTCGAAAGCCCGGGACTTGGCCGGGAATTAAACACGCCTGGTATCACCGTTCCTGCGTTCCAGCGCCCATTCAACATGAAGCATCACCAACCATCACATGCCCCTCCGACAGCAGAGACCATTTGGCAAATGGAACCTTTGGTCTCACACCTGCTACCTGCTGGTGACTCAGGCCTAAACGGCTGCTGCATTACCATATCCACATAGGTCTTGATCTTCCTAGCAATTCAACGTGGGTTGGAGTAGGTGTGCGTGTTGTTGAGTGCGGTCGCAGTCACACCCAGCGGGCGCTGAACATGGAGTCCAACAAATTTTGCGCCCTATCGAGCCGCCCCCTAAGATCAATCATTGGATAGTACTGTTGGTGCTACACTGCTACATGAGTACATGCGCATGCAACTCGGGCAAGAACGGGTGCAGCCTGGCCATGGATTACTGTACGCACAAAAACAACAAGGACCGGCCAGACCAACCCACCAGTGAAGATGACACAACTAATTTTTTTGAGCGGCTTTATGGCTGAGATGAGCCTGACGGCTCGAGTCCTATTCAGGCAGAATTATTTGATGCGTTTCAGCTACCGGGCTAGCAACGAAGGACGATGCGTTCCTTGTCGTTTCAAATTTGTTTATAAAACAAAGCGAGAGTTCACTTCCATGTGGAAAGGGACAGATCATCTTGCACACTGTCCACCGAACGTGTGGTCTGTTGGTAAAACAGGATTGCATAACAAGGCAACAGCTCCATCGAAATCGGTGTGATTCTAGGGAAATTTTAAAAACATCCCATTTCAGACTGACACTCGATTTACAAGAATGGTGAGCTGGTTCCACTTCCACAATAGGAGTGCTCTTCAGAAAATAAGGGAAGTGAGATTGCCTGTGCCAGTTCTGTGCAACACTGGTGGTGCTCTTAATTGGTCGTCAAATGAGCTCTTAATAAAAACTGAAAATATGGGGAGTATCAAAACCTATTTGGGCATTCTACCTGGGAAAATAGATTACTGTACTCCTGAATCTACCTCGGTTTTTCAGAAGCTTTTATATTTGAGCGAGAAACGGAATCTCCCTATTCCTTTCCAGCAACAGTCAAACAAACACTGCAGAGGAAAAGGCAACAGACTACTCCAGTTAATGCGAAGTACAGCATTACAGCTATCTCAGAAACTGCTCTTCCATGCCAAGTACTTACAACAGTACAATGCTATACTTCCAGGAAACATCTACCATACAACCACCTGGTGCAAAACAACATCTACTTCCATCCACGTTCCACTTTGAAACCCCATCCTGCAGCTTCTCTGTCTGGCTCGTTTCTGCAGAGGAACCAAGGAGAGTTTAGCTAGCCAAAGATTAGAAAAGAAAATGTGAGCTTCTGGTCATAAGGCAGTTGATTCCAGAAAGAGGCTGCTACACTGATTTGATGCTCTTATCCATGCCAATGAGTCCAGCAAGTGAAGAAATAATTAATGCTCTTATCCAAGCCAACATGAACAAGATGATTTATCCTTTCAAACAAAAGGATTTGACGGGTATTTTGAACACCCATGTTTTTACTGCTACTACTATGACCAGGTTACAACATACGCTACGCAATCACTACCTGTGGAGCACTCCTGCACTATAGCAGTTCACTCTTATCCTATCTATGTATAATAAAATTTCACTCTTAAATTCATACTTCAAGAGTAATTAAACTGAGAAATATGACAGACAATAATTAAAAAGTCAGAAGAAAAGAGGACAAACGCTACTATTCACGTAAGTAAAACTGATCTTTCATGTATCTTCAGATTAGCTTTTTTTTCATGTAAAACTCCACCATCATAAAAGTAAAACATAATGATTTTGGACCATTTGGTGCTTAAATCGGAAGTTGATTGCTTGAAAGCACCACAAGAGGTGCCCAACTTATGTTGTCCAGGTTAAAACACTAAAAAAAATCAGCTAAGCAACAGAGTCACATAAATACACAAACCTGAACTTAATAACTAAGTAGATGTTGTTTTGCCCCAACAGACATTCTAAAGAAGTGGGCATGCTAAAATTGACAGTGGTGCATCTTTGGTCCAATTCCACCAACAAGCAAGCCACGCAAGACAAAAAATAGCTAAGCTGACATTTGTCCAAAATAAAAACATCACCTCTTCCTCTATTTCTCAGCCGTTCTCTCTCCCTCATTCAACATATCTCTTTCCCACTCTCTCACCTTGCCTGAGACAGATGCTGGTGGCTGGCCGTGTCTATGACCCAAGCAACAGCAATAAAATGAGAGAGCGCAATGCAGTCAAATGGGGCAAAGAAGTAGGGGCGTACATGCGGAACTAAAAAAAGAAGGGGGGGTGGGGGTGCACTTTGCTCTACCACTTTGCCTCATTTAGATTGGTGGTCAAACACTTTGCCATGTTTAGGCTGTTGAATTCACATTTTGCAAATTATTGGACTAAACTGATCCAACAAGGCAAGTTTGTGAACCTACTGTGCAGTTTACTCCCCCTACTTGTTTATTAGCGCCAAGACATATTTGGCATAATCAGCAAGGAGAGAATTTAGTGAAGCTAGTCTTAAGAATATACTCTTGCCAGTGTAGGAGGCTAGGTTTTTACCTCAGTGCCAAAAAAGCAACGGCTACTTTCCCATGTACAATTGCGTACTGCTTAGTCCACCACATATATTAAACAAAAAAATGAGCCCATATCCCAAACCAACAACAAACCGTCGACTTTGACAGATCAAGCGGATCCCGTGCCACTGCCGATCCTGCATGCTCCTCTATATACCCCTTAACGATTCCCCTCAATATAAGGTTGCCACTGTTGTGTTTTTTTTTTAGCTTGTCGAAGCTACCATACCCTACACTTCTAGTGCTACCAAGGGAAGGCCGCATTCCTGCCATCATAAGCCTCGTGGAAGAACAAAATATGGGAATATATACATTAGGCCCCTATGATTAGCAGGATTCAAAAAGCACCATGAAAAAACACACGAGTAGGAAAAATATGGGAGTACAATGCCATGACTTCCTGTATCCAGTAGGTTTGACAACCATAAGAATTTGTACCAATGAATGCTTGAGTGTACCATAGGAAAACGACAATAACTTTTCTCAGAAGCATGAGACAGTAGGAAATGCCCTAGGAAAAAATTAAAGGGATTACGGTCCTACTCCCTCCGTCTGAAAATACTTGTCATCAAAATGGATAAAAAGGGATGTATCTAGAACTAAAATACTTCTAGATACATCTCCTTTTATCCATTCTGATGACAAGTATTTCCGGACGGAGGGAGTACAAATCAAACAGCCTTCATAATAAGAAAGAAGAAAAATCCTATGGATACAATCCTAAAAGATACTTTGAATCGAAGAGAACCTTAGATTTAATTCGGCTTTATTCATTAGGTACTTATTAATATCTACCATGCTTGTTTCTTAAGTATATGACTTCAAATTTAGGTTATTAATGTAGAAATTCTAACTCATATATTAAAGTGTGTATAACAGTGCGTGCCGAGCGGGGGGTATTCGATCGCCCCACAAGGTCCTGCCATCAAGGAGTCGACCCCTAGTGGCGTCAGCTCTCGAATCATGGTGTTGTCCTTCAGTGCGGTTTGGTACAAGCGGTCACGTCTTGCAACGGGCATATGTGCCTAGTTCCCTACAATGACAAAGGCGCCCACAACCATACGACAACGGAGGTTCCAAGCATTAACATTTGGGTGGCACGACGTTCTACTCAGATTTATTATAAGTTCAGAACCAAGATCTTTAAGCAAGGGGCTGCTATTTGGCGCTCACCCACCCACTTATTCTCTGGCGGGTCACTTTCCGATTAGCGGCACTTTCCAGCTTTGCATAGTCACGCCTGATCAAAATTTTCCTTTTTGCTAAGTTTTAGAAATTGCACCGTCAAAAAATCCAATGTCCCACGTTTTAGAATTTTGAACTTGCTGGAAGTTCAAATGTTCAAATTTTCAATATTTTGGCAAATTCTGAACTTTTGGAAATTTTAAAATTGTTGTCTTTTCAAAAATTCAAACTTCCAAAAAATGGACTTTCAAAACTTTCAGAAATTTCAAATTTCCACAAGAAAGAGAAGACCGGGGAGAGTGTCACATGGATGGGTCCATAGGAGTTTCATAGAAGAGAGAAAAAGTTAGGTGGGCCCTGCCGCTTTTGGCTGCCCAGCAATTTTCCCCACCATGCAGGGTCACCATCTAATAAAACGCCATCGTTGATCACGTGAGATATTGATGGAAGCCTTAATGTTGTGTGAATGTAGGTTGAAACATTAACTACCTGCGACCACAAAATTGCAAGATGGCAAAAGGGTATCTACTTATCTGTGTTTTAATAGAAGAGGATATAGGGATGTAAGCTAGGCGTGTTGCGTACATGGTTGCCCATGCGTCGAGGGAAAGATGATTCGGCACTTGCCCATGATGCGCATGTCCTAAAATGGGGCATATTTGCCTACTTGCGCATGGTCGGATGGTCCCGTATTTGGGCAGTTGATTCCCCTAGGCATGCCGCCCCAAATCTCCCTAAAATGGAGTCATACAACTACCAAATAGGGAGTCCAAGGCGTGTACATCAAGATGATGGAGATGAAGGAAGGTGGCCACCGACTAAGATCATGGACTTGGGTGGTTGATTCCCCTAGGCATGCCGCCCCGAATCTCCCTAAAATGGAGTCATACAACTACCAAATAGGGAGTCCAAGGCGTGTGCATCAAGATGATGGACATGAAGGAAGGTGGTCACCGACTAAGATCATGGACTTTTTCAACTCGAAGGAACAAGGACTCGTCCGACTCCAGAAACCCTAGAAGCATATAATAGCTAATTAGCATGTCTCATCTAGACATTCCGTCTAGGTCGTCCACCTTCAACTTCGGCAACTCGGCCTCCAACTCGCCAGACACGGCATTGTGCACCCGGTTGTAATCTCTATTGGATATAAATCCTATATAGGCAGGAGTAGGGTTATTGTTCGTCACGCGATGGCCCGAACCTGGGTAAAGCTTATGTCTTGTGTCCCTCTGGTAACCTAAGGTGACGACCCCTGTCACAAAAATCTACGTACATTCCTTGTGTTGTTCTTAGTAGGGATGAAACCGAATCGGATTCGGATGGATAATGCTCATACCTTATCCTATTGCATATTTATTGTCAGATTCGGGAGCGGCGCCGATGCGAGTTCAAATAGCGGATTATGGAGATTAAAACATGGTAAGGTAACGGAATGGATCCGGATGAAAAAGGTCATATACCACATGCATATACAAGAAATATATAAATGCTTTGCCCTAAAGTTATAAATAAACAATGAGCAAGTATTAATACTTATACACTTTAAACACACATAAAGCACTAAAATATACTAAAATAAGCCAAATAGATCACTAAAAGGCATGTTTCGTCTCACAAGCAAAGATAACATTCACATATTGCTATTTAATACTTAAAACTTCTTCATACATAAATCGTATATCCATATTTAAAAGGTCGGATTATCCGACTAGGAAAAACGAACTATCCTACGGCCTGGTATATTAGTACCATATCCTATCAATTGGACTCGTATTCAGACCGGATTGTGTTCAGATGTCAAAAAGCTCTTACCGTATCATATGAAAACGGATTCGGAAACGGTTTCGGTCGGAAATTATCCTAACCACTTTCATGTTGCAAACAAACATCGACAACATGAAAGTGTCAGTCATGCATTCCACAGACAAGCATAGACACTTGACATGCTTGTCAACGGGAGGTGCCCACTGCCCATGGGCATGCCTTGAAGCATGTTTACCCAAGAACAACACAACTAAAACTGAATGCAAGGGTTCTAGAAATCACATGTGTTGGGCCTCTGAAGAAAAACTTGGTCGTTTGTTTACAATGCAAGAATGCCGCAAAAAAACAAACAAGTGAAGTCATTGTGGATTCATGGTTCTAGGAATCAACAATGCCTAAGTGAGGCAATGACACAGACGAGATAGGGAGCGCATTGTCACTGCAAATGGTAAGGAGCACAGTACATGATATCCCCGTGGAGTTAGTAGCCTAGTCACATGACATTGTGTGGAGACATCACAAGAACGACCTAGTTTCGTATGTCAATGAAAAATACATGTTGGCAGCTAAACGAGTGGAGCACACACAGGAATTGGCACAACGAGCAATATCAAACCCATGCCCACAAGGGTGCTCATCACCCACTCATGGCGAGACAATCATGCCTATGCGGCTATGCCTAAACCCGATGGGTATCCATGTTCGAGGGTACCTATCAGGTCATCTCGGCATGTACAAATAGTACCATATAAGTCAAGGTTCACAAATACATGTGATACATCCATGATGGCTAACATGTCATATGAAACAAAAAATATTTACTTAATTATTAAAATATTACCCGTGTAACTAGTTGCAAACAAATTAGACACATGTCCAACCCATGACTAAGGGGGTCTCCAAGGGTGTTGGTCAAATGGTGTCCCCTAAGGGGACAAAGTGGTAAACAACGACACCCCAAATCCCCCTGCCCTCGTTTTCTTAGACTCAAATTTTCATCCATTTGCAACAATCAAGAACAATTCAACGGTAGATATATCATGACAAACAATTTTAAGATAAATTATGCATGACAAACAATTCAATCAAAGTTCATGATTCAGATTGAACAAACCGAATGAAACAATGTACATCGTCATTTTCATGGCGTGCATTGATGTTGCTAGGCATCCAGCGGAACCCACTTGAGTGCATCGGCATCCATGATGGTAGTGTCGGTGAACATGACCCTCGACTCCTCGATGAACCTTGCCAGTCCAACTTCCTCTCTTTCAAGTGCAATCCTCCCCATTCTCAATTTCAACAATCTTTGTTTGTATCTCCATGAATGTGTTGAACCTTCCGTCCTTCTTTTCTTCCTTCATTCTATCTCTTTTGGCACATGCCATCTCTCCTTCTCAATTTCATCTATTCCTTCTTTGGGCGGCCGGAAGTGCAAGTGCAGGTATGAGCATGGCATGGACGCTAGCTAGAGGAGCTGCCGCTTGAGCCTTTTGCTTGGTGTTGTGCTTTTTGCGTGCTAGGCTCTCCAAGTTCATCCCAAGCATGGCCGACAGTGCCTCGAACATCTTGGAGTCCATGTCGGACACATCCGTGTGGCTGGATAGATCCATGTGGAGGATGGACTGGGCAGTGGGCTCAAATCGAGGTGGGAGCACGGCGATCGAGCTAGGGAGCGGCAGCGGCCGTCGGGGTGGGGTTACGGCGATGGCCACCGAAGTGAGAGGTGGGACGCGAGCAAATAGAGTGGAGAAGGAAGGGTGGAGTGGGGACGGGGAGGGGTTCCGGTGTATGTGGCCTACGTGGCGGACAGACCGGACTCCCCTACTCCCCTTCATTTGACACTACGGTAGGGGATTTCGAACTATGAGTCAGATAGGGCCGGAGTAGGGAGCCCGTTGGAGGCCTTTTCTGTCTGGAAAGCCCGGTTCGGATGAGCACGGGGGAGTGGGCGATGCCATTGGAGATTGTCTAACCAAGTTACCAAGGGCCAAAGGGCAAAGAATCGTACCCATACTCTACCCATGGGAAAAAATTGCGAAATACCTATGGGCAAATTGCCATCTTGGGTTTCCATGCTTGTGCGTGTTTACCTTCCAAGCATAGCTTTTTGCCACAAACATAACCGCAAGTACAAACTAGGAGTCTAGGAGTATACCTTCCCTATTGGGGTTTTACACATGGGTAATGCGGTTATCATGTGAGATGGGTGTCCCTGCGATGGAAGGACAACAAAATTTTGCTCATGCACTAGTAAACGGAGGTATAGATGCGGGCTAACAATTCTTTTGTTACGAATAATAAACAAGAGCCAAGACTATACTTCCAACCACCAAGCCTTTCAAGTAAACCTGGGCATCCTCCAGGTCAGGCCTGGTTCAGGCCGGGCTTTGCAAAGCCTGACCTCAAATCCCAAGCCCAGCCTGGCCCGGCCCGAAACACATGAATAGTGTACTTTTTAATTAAAATAATGAATTTAGGATATTCAAATGATATATTATACCTATATGTCTACTGAAATAGTGATTTATGCCCTGTTCAGGCTTTTGGGCCGGGCTTCAGGCGGAAAAACTGAGCCCGGGCCAGGCCCAGATGTGCCCCCCCCCCCCCCCCAAGTTAGGCCTCTTTTCCATATTCCAGAGTTTTGCGTTTCTTTTTCCTAGGGTGTCTCAACATCTATATAAGGTGAGACCGGCTGTTGGATAAAGTAGAATGAAGTTGTCTAATTTCTCCCGTTTATCAGCCATCATCCTCCTCAAAATTATCCTCTCTGCCTCCAACCCCTAGCCACACCATCTCCACCCTCCCTAACCACGGGACATAGCAGAAAAAGTCAGACTTCCCAAAATTAGGCAATGCAACTGCTAGAGTCTGCCTCCTTTCGAACAAAACTTCCAAGCAGTGGAGCCTGACGACTCATGGTTTCTCAAAATGAATATATAGCCGATAGGGCTAACAATACATAGGCCACGAAAGTAGTAATCTGGAATAATAGTTAGAAGTAGTTTAATTACCTTGAGGCCTAATGAGGAAGTGACATAAGGTCATGAAAATTGGTAGTTTCACACAATAAATGGCAATCACCAAAACAACCAGTGGCATCCAAATGAAAGAAGACATACCTAATGAATTATACCATCAATGTGTTGTTACCGCCGCTTCAACCTTCGTGCAATTTGGTCATATGTGTGATGCCTCTCAGCCTTGTAAAATGCTCGCTTCATTTTTTCAATGGTGGGCTGGGGCAACTCAATTCCCATGTCAAGCATCTGATCGGTATATTTCTTCACCTCGGCGAACCTGCTAAAGTCGAGAAGCCCAGTTATTAGCTCTTTGGCTGATTCCTCAGCCGGAGTAATTTGGTGCTCCACGATGCAGTGCCACACGTCAACTGCGGCAGATGGGTTAAACTCCTGAGAAAATAAGCTGATAGCAGCAGCACAGTTGGAGGCCGAGGGCAGCTGCTCGTTCTTGCTCATCTCCGCGAGGAAACCTTCAGTCTCACGAGCCTTGCGCTGCTTGATGAGCCCCTCAAGTATGGAATTATATGTATCAGAATCTGCAAAGACCCCATTTAAGGGCATTTCATCAAGCATCTGGAAGGCGTAGTCGGTGTTACCGACACTAGAGCAGAGGCCAATTACGGCGTTGTACATTGGGAGATTGGGAACCAGTCCGGCATCCGAGACCATAATTTGCCAGATAGCAATAGCATTGCCATGGTCTCCCTTGCGGACAACAAGGGCGATCGCGTTGGCAAAGAACTTGAGCCCCGGGAGGCAGCCCTTGGTCCGCATCACCTGGAGGAACTTCAATGCCTCGTTGAACTGGTCCCCTCGCACAAGCGTGGAGAGGAAAGCATCGTAGGCAGGCATGTTGCTGGCGTCCCACCCGACGCGAACGACCATCTCGCCGAAGGTGCTCTTGGCGCGCTGGACGTTCCCCTCCTTCTCCCACGCCTCGAGCAGTATCGCGAAGGTGTCCGCGTCGGGCGCGACCGTGGTCTTGTAGCGTTCGAAAAGCTCCCACGCGGCCTGCCCGCCGCCATCCCGGCGGCACATGGCGGCGAGGAGGGAGTTGAGGGCAACGGCGTCCGGCGTCACGCCGTGGCGCTCCATGACGTCGAAGGCCATGGCGGCTTCCTTGAAGTTGCCGCGCGCGCAGTAGGAGGCGAACATGGAGGCGAATGTGGCGACGGAGAGGAGGCCGCCCTCCTGGCTCATGGAGAGGACGGCGTCCCACATGGGATCGAACATGGCGGCCTTACCGAGGATGTCGACGAGGAGGTTCCAGGCCAAGGGGGTGAGCTGCACGGACGCCTTCGCCCAGCGGAAGAAGCGGACGGCCGATTTGGGGCGCTCGTAGCAGGTGGTGGACTTGAGCACCTGCTCCGCGGCCTCCGCCGTCGGGCCGACGCCGCAGGAGGTCAGCGCCCCCTCCACCTCCCCCATCGGGACGCGGCCGAGGATGTCGAGGAACGCCTCCACGCGCTGGGACCCCTCCTCCCCCTCCCCCTCCCCCTCCGTGCTCTTCTCCGTCGCGCTCATCGGCGGCGGCTGTGCTTTCTTCGATCTGCAGTGTCCCCCTCTACTTTCCCCCTAAATCCTACTCTACTGTCAATCCTTATTTTGGCCCTCCTATCCAGCGTTTGGGTTTTCTATCTATACCTGAAGAAAAACTGCCTGTTTGTAAAATCCTCAAACTCTCAGTCGTCACCTGGCGCGGCTGAAATCTGGCCTGTTTATTGGTTTGGGCGGACAAACCCACGGCCTGGCTAACTTCGTTTCGCATCCTGGCCCAATAATGTGCGAACGGGGTGCACACAAAATCACTAATTAAGCAGCAGTTCATCTCAAAAAAAAAGAAGCACTCCTTGTACCCTTAAGAAAAAAAAGCATTCTTTGAAAAAGTCACTCCCATCTTTCCAGGTTGCAACAAGCGGCGGACTGCATGTATGCCACTTGTCGTATCTTTTTTCATAGATTCATTTATTCAAAATGTTTTATTTCTTAAACCGTGTCCAAATCTTGAAACAGTCACCGTTGGATTCCTCACTTCAAGATTTTTAAAACTAGATTCCATGTTAATAGATGACAAAATCTTTCTTTAAGAAAAAACCAAACCGGAGCAAATTTGTGCCTCTCACGGAAGAAAAAAAACACATTTTCTTTTCATTTTTGACCGGTCGTGCCTCTAGCGGAAGCAAAAAAATGTGTTTTTTTTGTTTTCGGAAGGCACGGTCATGCCTCTCACGAAAACAAATCTGTGATTCTTGTGAAAAAAAATATATTTTTTCCAAGAGCTAAGAAAGACAAGTGGGAAACCAAAAAGCCGAAAAACCCCATCTACAAAGCAGAAAATGCGTGTAAAAAAATTCAAAGGAAACGTTCACAGGGCGACACGTGGCGGCATCTAAAAACGTGCCACCTTGGGGAGTCTCCCAAACGGGCGCTCCTTCCTTCATTGCTCCCTCCTATGCAGCGATTCAGGCGCTGGCGAAACCAACTGGCACCTAGGCGCCTCTCTGAAGGGCCGGCCCGTCAGACGCGACCAGGCTCGTAGCACACAGCCTCCCAGCTTCTTATCCCTTAAAACATGCCGCCCAGCTTTGTTCGATCGGGTCAACGTCAATCCGTTGACCTTTGACTTTCCGCAAAAAGTAAAAAAAAGGGAAATTGAAAAAAATTACCCGTTCAATAAAATTTCTTCCATTTTGGAAAAAGGTTCACAAACTGAAAAAAAAAGATCATAGATTTCCGAAAAGTTCATGAATTTCAAAAAATTCATCGATTTGAAGAAAAAATGTTCACAAATTTCAAAAAAATTATCACCGATTTGAAAAAAGTTCATCAAATTGAAAAAATAGTAGATCGATTTGAAAAGAATTATCAAATTTGAAAAAATTTCATTTGATCTTGGAAAAAGTTTCATCTAATTTGAAAAAAGCTCATCAAATTTGAAAAAAATCACAAACCCTGAAAAAAGTTCGATGAATTTAAAAAAATGTTTGTTTAATTTAGAGAAAGGTTCACGAATACGAATAAGTTTATGGATTTTGGGAAAAAAACATCAATTTTGAAAATAGTTTATCGATTTTGGAAAACAAATCACTAATTTGAAAAAAAAAGGACTTGAGGAAACAAAGAAGAGAGAAAAAAAGAAAAAAAAAGGGAATAAACCCGCAAACTAAAGGAAGAAAATAAAGTAGAAAACGGTAATTCTACAATGGGTAATGTTTACACACGGCGCACCGGCCGAACCATTACGTCGGTCGCGCGCGAAGCGTTCGATAAAGGAGCGATCCTGCGGCCCAGCGCGCTCATCCCCCTGCAGGCCCACCTTATCCTGTCCTGGTTGTCTTCGTCCTCAACCTGTCTCCTTTTTCGCATCTCCATGGCTTCTCGTCGCCAATCTCGCGCGCTATGGGCGAGCCTTTCAGCCATGGACACGGCACCCTCAAGCTTGACCTCTCCCCCTCCTTTATTTCCACCTCCCCACCAAAACCCATGGTTTTGCACGCCCTCACCCCCGCTGCCGCACGGCCCACCCCTGCTACTACTCCAAGTTTTCTTTTGTCGGGCTTCTGCAGTCGGCGACGGCACTGAGAGCGATGACCTTTTTCTTGCTTCAACCGAAACAGACGCTGTGAAAGGAGACGAGGGTAGTGCTACAACCAGCAACGTCGGAAGCTACAACCGGCTTTGATGAAAGCTACAACCAAACAGTAGAATGTTGGAACCAGAAACAAAAAAGCTACAAACCACCCGTAGAGTGTTACAACCCTTGACAAAAAAGCTTCAAGCATATATAGAAAAGCTTCAACCAGCCACTGTCAACTGAAAAAGTTGCAACTGTTTACGAAAAAAGCTTCAAGCTTAGGTGAAAAAAGATTCAACGGAAAGATATAGAAAGTTTCAACCGGGCACTGCAAGATAAAAAAAGTTGCAACCGTTTACAAAATAAGCTTCCATCGTAGTTCAAAAAAGCTTCAATCGACACAAATGAAAAGGTTCAATCTGCAAAAAAGCTTCAACCGGACATGGGAAAAGCTTCAAACAGTGAGATAAAAAGCTTCAACTGGCGTGCCAATGGTGCGAGCGGCGACATTGAGAGCTGCGAGCGGCGGCACGACAGTACAACAACGGGGTGTGCTAAGACGACAGGGGCTGCTAGGTGCTGCATCGACAGAAGGCGTCGGCGTGCTTCTAGTGTTGGGGAACGTAGTAATTTCAAAAAAATTCCTACGCACACGCAAGATCATGGTGATGCATAGCAACGAGAGGGGAGAGTGTTGTCTACGTACCCTCATAGACCGGCAACGGAAGTGTTGACACAACGTAGAGGAAGTAGTCGTACGTCTTCCCGATCCGACCGATCCAAGTACCGGACGTACGGCACCTCCGAGTTCTGCACACGTTCAGCTCGATGACGATCCCCGAACTCCGATCCAGCAAAGTGTCAGGGAAGAGTTTTGTCAGCACGACGGCGTGGTGACGATCTTGATGTTCTACCGTCGCAGGGCTTCGCCTAAGCATCGCTACAATATTACCGAGGACTATGGTGGAAGGGGACACCGCACACGGCTAAGGAAACGATCACGAGGATCAACTTGTGTGTCTAGAGGTGCCCCCCTGCCCCCGTATATAAAGGAGCAAGGGGGGTGCGGCCGGCCCTAGGAGGAGGCGCGCGGGAGGAGTCCTACTCCTACCGGGAGTAGGACTCCCCCCCCCCTTTCCCTAGTTGGATTAGGACTTGGGGGGAAGGAAGAGAGGGGGGGAAGGAAAGGGAGGGCGCCCCCCCCCCTCCTTGTCCAATTCAGACTTGGGGGGAGGGGCGCGCGGCAGCCCCTAGGCCTCCTCTCCTCTTTCTCCACTAGGCCCATTAAGGCCCATTAGGTTACCGGGGGGTTCCGGTAACCTCCCGGTACTCCGATAAAATGTTGTTTTCACTCGGAACACTTCCGATGTCCAAACATAGGCTTTCAATATATCAATCTTTATGTCTCGACCATTTCGAGGCTCCTCGTCGTGTCCGTGATCATATCCAGGACTCCGAACGAACTTCGGTACATCAAAATATATAAACTCATAATGAAACTGTCATCGTAACGTTAAGCATGCAGACCCTACGGGTTCGAGAACAATGTAGACATGACTGAGACATGTCTCCGGTCAATAACCAATAGCGGAACCTGGATGCTCATATTGGCTCCTACATATTCTACGAAGATCTTTATCGGTCAGACCGCATAACAACATACGTTGTTCCCTTTGTCATTGGTGTGTTACTTGCCCGAGATTCGATCGTTGGTATCATAATACCTAGTTCAATCTCGTTACCGGCAAGTCTCTTTACTCGTTTCGTAATACATCATCTCGCAACTAACTCATTAGTTGCAATGCTTGGAAGGCTTATGTGATGTGCATTACCGAGAGGGCCCAGAGATACCTCTCCGACAATCGGAGTGACAAATCCTAATCTCGAAATACGCCAACCCAACATGTACCTTTGGAGACACCTGTAGAGCTCCTTTATAATCACCCAGTTACGTTGTGACGTTTGGTAGCACACAAAGTGTTCCTCCGGCAAACGGGAGTTGCATAATCTCATAGTTATAGGAACATGTATAAGTCATGAAGAAAGCAATTGCAACATACTAAACGATCGGGTGCTAAGCTAATGGAATGGGTCATGTCAATCACATCATTCTCTAATGATGTGATCCCGTTAATCAAATGACAACACATGTCTATGGTTAGGAAACATAACCATCTTTGATTAACGAGCTACTCAAGTAGAGGCATACTAGTGACGTTTAGTTTGTCTATGTATTCCCACAAGTATTATGTTTCCGGTTAATACAATTCTAGCATGAATAATAAACATTTATCATGATATAAGGAAATAAATAATAACTTTATTATTGCCTTTAGGGCATATTTCCTTCAGTCTCCCACTTGCACTAGAGTCAATAATCTAGATTACACAGTAATGATTCTAACACCCATGGAGCTTTGGTGTTGATCATGTTTTGCTCGTGGAAGAGGTTTAGTCAACGGGTCTGCTACATTCAGATCCGTATGTATCTTGCAAATCTCTATGTCTCCCACTTGGACTAGATACCGGATGGAATTGAAGCGTCTTTTGATGTGCTTGGTTCTCTTGTGAAATCTGGATTCCTTTGCCAAGGCAATTGCACCAGTATTGTCACAAAAGATTTTCATTGGACCCGATGCACTAGGTATGACACCTAGATCGGATATGAACTACTTCATCCAGACTCCTTCGTTTGCTGCTTCCGAAGCAGCTATGTATTCCGCTTCACATGTAGATCCCGCCACAACGCTTTGTTTAGAACTGCACCAACTGACAGCTCCACCGTTTAATGTAAACACGTATCCGGTTTGCGATTTAGAATCGTCCGGATCAGTGTCAAAGCTTGCATCAACGTAACCATTTATGATGAGCTCTTTTTCACCTCCATATACGAGAAACATATCCTTAGTCCTTTTCAGGTATTTCAGGATGTTCTTGACCGCTGTCCAGTGATCCACTCCTGGATTACTTTGGTACCTCCCTGCTAGACTTATAGCAAGACATACATCAGGTCTGGTACACAGTATTGCATACATGATAGAGCCTATGGCTGAAGCATAGGGAACATCTTTCATTTTCTCTCTATCTTGGTAACACAGGCAAGAATCCTTTCTTTGCTTGATCCATTTTGAACTTCTTCAAAATTTTGTCAAGGTATGTGCTTTGTAAAAGTCCAATTAAGCGTCTTGATCTATCTCCATAGATCTTAATGCCCAATATGTAAGCAGCTTCACCAAGGTCTTTCATTGAAAAACTCTTATTCAAGAATACCTTTATGCTATCCAGAAATTCTATATCATTTCCGATTAGTAATATGTCATCTACATATAATATGAGAAATGCTACAGAGCTCCCACTCACTTTCTTGTAAATACAGGCTTCTCCAAAAGTCTATACAAAACCAAATGCTTTGATTACACTATCAAAGCGTTTATTCCAACTCCGAGAGGTTTGCATCAGTCCATAAATGGATCACTGGAGCTTGCACACTTTGTTAGCTCCCTTTGGATCGACAAAACCTTCTGGCTGCATCATATACAACTCTTCTTCCAGAAATCCATTCAGGAATGCAGTTTTGACATCCATCTGTCAAATTTCATAATCATAAAATGCGGCAATTGCTAACATGATTCGGACAGACTTAAGCATCGCTACGGGTGAGAAGGTCTCATCGTAGTCAATCCCTTGAACTTGTCGAAAACCTTTTGCGACAAGTCGAGCTTTGTAGACAGTAACATTACCGTCAGCGTCAGTCTTCTTCTTGAAGATCCATTTATTCTCAATTGCTTGCCGATCTTTGGGCAAGTCAACCAAAGTCCATACTTTGTTCTCATACATGGATCCCATCTCAGATTTCATGGCTTCAAGCCATTTTGCGGAATCTGGGCTCACCATCGTTTCTCCATAGTTCGTAGGTTCATCATGATCTAGTAGCATGACTTCTAGAACAGGATTACCGTACCACTCTGGTGCGGATCTTACTCTGGTTGATCTACGAGGTTCGGTAGTATCTTGTTCTGAAGTTTCATGATCATCATCATTAGCTTCCTCACTAATTGGTGTAGGTGTCACAGAAACCGGTTTTTGTGATGTACTACTTTCCAATAAGGGAGCAGGTACAGTTACCTTATCAAGTTCTACTTTCCTCCCACTCACTTCTTTCGAGAGAAACTCCTTCTCTAGAAAGTTTCCGAATTTAGCAACAAAAGTCTTGCCTTCGGATCTGTGATAGAAGGTGTATCCAATAGTTTCCTTTGGATATCCTATGAAGACACATTTCTCCGATTTGGGTTCGAGCTTATCAGGTTGAAGCTTTTTCACATAAGCATCGCAGCCCCAAACTTTCAGAAACGACAACTTTGGTTTCTTGCCAAACCACAGTTCAAAAGGTGTCGTCTCAACGGATTTTGATGGTGCCCTATTTAACGTGAATGCGGCCGTCTCTAAAGCATAACCCTGAAATGATAGCGGTAAATCAGTAAGAGACATCATAGATCGCACCATATCTAGTAAAGTACGATTACGACGTTTGGACACACCATTATGCTGTGGTGTTCCGGGTGGCGTGAGTTGCGAAACTATTCTTTATTATTTCAAATGTAGACCAAACTCATAACTCAAATATTCTCCTCCACGATCAGATCGTAGGAATTTTATTTTCTTGTTACGATGATTTTCAACTTCACTCTGAAATTCTTTGAACTTTTCAAATGTTTCAAACTTATGTTTCATTAAGTAGATATACCCATATCTGCTTAAGTCATCTGTGAAGGTGAGAAAATAACGATATTCGGCACGAGCCTCAATATTCATCGGACCACATACATCTGTATGTATGATTTCCAACAAATCTGTTGCTCTCTCCATAGTACCGGAGAACGGTGTTTTAGTCATCTTGCCCATGAGGCACGGTTCGCAAGTACCAAGTGATTCATAATCAAGTGGTTCCAAAAGTCCATCAATATGGAGTTTCTTCATGCGCTTTACACCGATATGACCTAAACGGCAGTGCCACAAATAAGTTGCACTATCATTATCAACTCTGCATCTTTTGGCTTCAACATTATGAATATGTGTGTCACTACTATCGAGATTTAATAAAAATAGACCACTCTTCAAGGGTGCATGACCATAAAAGATATTACTCATATAAATAGAACAACCATTATTCTCTGATTTAAATGAATAACCGTCTCGCATCAAACAAGATCCAGATATAATGTTCATGCTTAACGCTGACACCAAATAACAATTATTTAGGTCTAATACTAATCCCGAAGGTAGATGTAGAGGTAGCGTGCCGAGCACGATCACATCGACTTTGGAACCATTTCCCACGCGCATCGTCACCTCATCCTTAGCCAATCTTCACTTAATCCGTAGTCCCTGTTTCGAGTTGCAAATATTAGCAACAGAACCAGTATCAAATACACATGTGCTACTGCAAGCATTAGTAAGGTACACATCAATAACATGCATATCACATATACCTTTGTTCACCTTTCCATCCTTCTTATCCGCCAAATACTTGGGGCAGTTTCGCTTCCAGTGACCAGTCTGCTTGCAGTAGACGCACTCAGTTTCAGGCTTAGGTCCAGATTTGGGTTTCTTCTCCTGAGTAGCAACTTGCTTGCTGTTCTTTTTGAAGGTCCCCTTCTTCTTCCCTTTGCCTTTTTTCTTTAAACTAGTGGTCTTGTTGACCATCAACACTTGATGCTCCTTTTTGATTTCTACCTCCGCAGCTTTCAGCATTGCGAAGAGCTCGGGAATTGTCTTATTCATTCCTTACATATTATAGTTCATCACGAAGCTCTTGTACCTAGGTGGAAGTGATTGGAGAATTCTGTCAATGACGCAATCATCTGGAAGATTAACTCCCAATTGAATCAAGTGATTATTATACCCAGACATTTTGAGTATATGCTCACTGACAGAACTGTTCTCCTCCATCTTGCAGCTATAGAACTTATTGGAGACTTCATATCTCTCAATCCGGGCATTTGCTTGAAATATTAACTTCAACTCCTGGAACATCTCATATGCTCCATGACGTTCAAAACGTCGTTGAAGTCCCGATTCTAAGCCGTAAAGCATGGCACACTGAACTATCGAGTAGTCATCAGCTTTGCTCTGCCAGACGTTCATAACATCTGGTGTTGCTCGAGTAGCAGGCCTGGCACCCAGCGGTGCTTCCAAGACGTAATTCTTCTGTGCAGCAATGAGGATAATCCTCAAGTTACGGACCCAGTCCGTGTAATTGCTACCATCATCTTTCAACTTTGCTTTCTCAAGGAATGCATTAAAATTCAATGGAACAACAACACGGGCCATCTATCTACAATCAAACATAAACAAGCAAGATACTATCAGGTACTAAGTTCATGATAAATTTAAGTTCAATTAATCATATTACTAAAGAACTCCCACTTAGATAGACATCCCTCTAATCCTCTAAGTGATCACGTGATCCAAATCAACTAAACCATGTCCGATCATCACGTGAGATGGAGTAGTTTCATTGGTGAACATCACTATGTTGATCATATCTGCTATATGATTCACGCTCGACCTTTCGGTCTCCGTGTTCCGATGCCATATCTGTATATGCTTGGCTCGTCAAGTATAACCTGAGTATTCCGCGTGTGCAACTGTTTTGCACCCGTTGTATTTGAACGTAGAGCCTATCACACCCGATCATCACGTGGTGTCTCAGCACGAAGAACTTTTGCAACGGTGCATACTCAGGGAGAACACTTCTTGATAATTAGTGAGAGATCATCTTAAAATGCTACCGTCAAACAAAGCAAGATAAGATGCATAAAAGATAAATATCACATGCAATCAATATAAGTGATATGATATGGCCATCATCATCTTGTACTTGTGATCTCCATCTCCGAAGTACCGTCATGATCACCATCGTCACCGGCGCGACACCTTGATCTCCATCATAGCATCGTTGTCGTCTCGCCAATCTTATGCTTCCATGACTATCGCTACTGCTTAGTGATAAAGTAAAGCATTACATCGCGATTGCATTGCATACAATAAAGCGACAACCATATGGCTCTTGCCAGTTGCCGATAACTCGGTTACAAAACATGATCATCTCATATAATAAAATTTAGCATCATGTCTTGACCATATCACATCACAACATGCCCTGCAAAAACAAGTTAGACGTCCTCTACTTTGTTGTTGCAAGTTTTACGTGGCTTCTACGGGCTTAAGCAAGAATCAATCTTACCTACGCATCAAAACCACAATGATAGTTTGTCAAGTTGGTGTTGTTTTAACCTTCGCAAGGACCGGGCGTAGCCACACTTGGTTCAACTAAAGTTGGAGAAACTCACACCCGCCAGCCACCTGTGTGCAAAGCACGTCGGTAGAACCAGTCTCGCGTAAGTGTACGTGTAATGTCGGTCCGGGCCGCTTCATCCAACAATACCGCCGAACCAAAGTATGACATGCTGGTAAGTAGTATGACTTATATCGCCCACAACTCACTTGTGTTCTACTCGTGCATATAACATCAACACATAAAACCTAGGCTCGGATGCCACTGTTGGGGAACATAGTAATTTCAAAAAATTTCCTACGCACACGCAAGATCATGGTGATGCATAGCAACAAGAGGGGAGAGTGTTGTCTACATACCCTCGTAGACCGGCAACAGAAGTGTTGACACAACATAGAGGAAGTAGTCGTCCTTCTTCCCGATCCGACCAATCCAAGTACCGAACGTACGGCACCTCCGAGTTCTGCACACGTTCAGCTTGATGACGATCCCCGGACTCCGATCCAGCAAAGTGTCGAGGAAGAGTTCTGTCAGCACGACGGCGTGGTGACGATCTTGATGTTCTACCATCGCAGGGCTTCGCCTAAGCACCGCTACAATATTATCGAGGAGTATGGTGGAAGGGGGCACCACACACGGCTAAGGAAACGATCACAAGGATCAACTTGTGTGTCTAGAGGTGCCCCCTGCCCCCGTATATAAAGGAGCAAGGGGGGTGCGGCCGGCCCTAGGAGGAGGCGCGCAGGAGGAGTCCTACTCCTACCGGGAGTAGGACTCCCCCCTTTCCCTAGTTGGATTAGGACTTGGGGGGGAAGGAAGAGAGGGGGGAAAGGAAAGGGGGGGCGCCCCCCCTCCTTGTCCAATTCGGACTTGGGGGGGAGGGGCGCGCGGCAGCCCCTAGGCCTCCTCTCCTCTTTCTCCACTAGGCCCATTAAGGCCCATTAGGTTACCGGGGGGTTCCGGTAACCTCCCGGTACTCCGGTAAAATGCCATTTTCACTCGGAACACTTCCGATGTCCAAACATAGGCTTCCAATATATCAATCTTTATGTCTCGACCATTTCGAGACTCCTCGTCATGTCCGTGATCATATCCGGGACTCCAAACGAACTTCGGTACATCAAAATATATAAACTCATAATGAAACTGTCATCGTAACGTTAAGCGTGCAGACCCTACGGGTTCGAGAACAATGTAGACATGACCGAGACATGTCTCCGGTCAATAACCAATAGCGGAACCTGGATGCTCATATTGGCTCCTACATATTCTACGAAGATCTTTATCGGTCAGACCGCATAACAACATACGTTGTTCCCTTTGTCATCGGTATGTTACTTGCCCGAGATTCGATCGTCGGTATCTCAATACCTAGTCCAATCTCGTTACCGGCAAGTCTCTTTACTCGTTTCGTAATACATCATCTCGCAACTAACTCATTAGTTGCAATGCTTGCAAGGCTTATGTGATGTGCATTACCGAGAGGGCCCAGAGATACCTCTCCGACAATCGGAGTGACAAATCCTAATCTCGAAATACGCCAACCCAACATGTACCTTTGGAGACACCTGTAGAGCTCCTTTATAATCACCCAGTTATGTTGTGACGTTTGGTAGCACACAAAGTGTTCCTCCGGCAAACGGGAGTTGCATAATCTTATAGTCATAAGAACATGTATAAGTCATGAAGAAAGCAATAGCAACATACTAAACGATCAGGTGCTAAGCTAATGGAATGAGTCATGTCAATCACATCATTCTCTAATGATGTGATCCCGTTAATCAAATGACAACACATGGCTATGGTTAGGAAACATAACCATCTTTAATTAATGAGCTAGTCAAGTAGAGGCATACTAGTGACGTTTAGTTTGTCTATGTATTCACACAAGTATTATGTTTCCGGTTAATACAATTCTAGCATGAATAATAAATATTTATCATGATATAAGAAAATAAATAATAACTTTATTATTGCCTCTAGGGCATATTTCCTTCATCTAGGTGGCGTGGTTTTTTGCTACGAGGGGGGGTGACAGCTTCCTGTTGGACCGGCGGCGACGAGGACAACGACCGACAGCTACGAGGACGGCGAGCGCATCCAGCGGCGTAGGGCGGCAGGGGGAGGAGGTCCAGGTGAGGGAGTGGTGGCCGGCGGCCAGGAGGGACGACCGGCGTGGGGCGGCCGAGGGATGACAGGGGATGCGCGGGGAGAGGAAAGAGATGGGGAAGTCAATGCGCCCCGATCGAACGGCTCGGGCTAGTTACATCGAGCTGTCCGGGCGCGACCGGCCGAACTGTTGGGCCGGTGCGCCAGCGCCTATAAGCGCCCCTTCTTCAATCGCGTGGAAGATATCCTAGTGGCTACCACGGTTCGCTGAACCCTGTCCCGCGCTGCTTTTTTTTGCTGATTAAAAATAGAAAAAATAAACAGGTGGGCCAGCCCAGCGAGAAAGGATGTGTGCGTCCGTTTGCAGAATACACATTAACCAACGCTTGAAATACCAAATAGGATATGCCGTGGGAGCGACTAGTCTCGCTTAATTCGCAGAATGTGATTGTCAACAAATATCATGAAATGTTTTTCTATGTGATTGTCAACAAATATCATGAATGTGATTGTCCTACAGCACTGTTGTTAATGGGCCGGCTCAAGAAGCGTAGCTACTAAATATTTATATTTGGAAGGTTTATGTAGTCTTTGGAAAATGTTCAGCAGTGTCAAACAGTGTTCGCGTAACCTTTTAGAAATGTTGATGGTATTAAGAAAATATAAGATAAAAGGCCCCTTCACCTCTCTTCCAAGCGAACAACGACTAGGATTTCTGCCTTCCGACGGCGGCGGCGACGATTTGCATCATCTCTTGTGGCTTTAAGGCCATTTGGGCATGGTGGATCCCGACCATTGGCCGTGGAGGGCTTCGTTTTTATATGTTTTTCAGTTTTGCTAGGGTCTGTATCTTGTTTAGAAAGACTGGATGATGGTGGCTTCCTGAATATGGAATAAGGTTCTCTGCGTTTAGCCTCTGTCTTGGTGGTGCGTCTACTATCGTTTGAGGCATCTGGAGGTGTGTCTCAGGCGGATCTCTCAAGATTCGGTCGGTGGTTGTCTTTGGTAGATCCGCTCGGATCCCATCTTCGTTCGTCTATGTCAGTGTGTGTTCAAGCTGGATCTTTCTAATATACGTTCCTATTCATCGGCGGCGGTTGTTGTTCTAGTGTGTTCGTCTTTTGGAGCCTTAGCACGATGATGTCATGACTATCTACTAGAACAAGTTTTGTCCGACTCCAGCAAGGGAGAGGTGATGACAGTGGCGCGCCTTCGGCTCTTTTTTATACTTTATAGTCTTCCCTAAGTGGGCTATGGATTTGGATGCTTTTTTTTATATTTTTCTGTTCGTTGTGCTGCCATGATTGATGATAATAATATCAGAAGTTTCCTTGAAAAAAAATTAACTGAATGTTCACGCATTTCAAAAAATATGTTCGTGACTTTTTTGAAATATTCATACAATGTAAAAATGTTCGCATAGTTTAAAATGTTGCGTGTCATTAAAAAAAAAGGTCAACATGTATTTGAAAAAAAATTCGAAGACATGTAATCGGAAAACATCCAACGTGTATCAAAAGAAGTTGCACGTGTATACAAAAAATATGCAATATATACTGGTATATTTTTCCTAAACACACTACATATAAATACATTCATACATACACACATAGACTCACCCCCTATGCATGCACGTAACATACTCTATTTCCTTTGAGCACCTTCAAGAGGCTGAGCCAGCACATCATCTTGAGATTGACGAAGTCGTCATAGACGTCTTCATTGTCGATGAGAACGACTCCTTCCACTAAACACACACCATCTAAAAGCCTGGTATAAATCTGAAAAAATGTGAGCAGGAGTCTTAAGTCTAGAACTTGAACCACGGCAGACCAAGGATAACGATGTCCTTCTGACCATTCAATCAGAGGTTGATTCACATCATGTATTTAAAATGTTAAACCCCTATAGCAAAAATGTTCAAGAGACAAAAAATATACAATGTCTATGAAAAATTACACATGTGCTAAAATGAAGAAAAGTTGTGAAAATCGAAGAAATAAAGAAATAATATATTAGGAAACTGAAGAAAACTAAAAAACAAAAAGAAAAAACATAAAAAACGTTGCAAAATCGGTAAAGAAAACCAGGGGGAAATGAACTTGCGTGGCAGGTACAGTAGGACTGCGCTTCGGTGCCTTAAGACACATTCCTTTGTGTCTATGACATGTGGGTCCAACAGATGGCTGGCCCACATATCCAGGACCCAAAAGTAGGTGCCTTTAAGGCACTGAAGTTGCGTCCGGTACGGTATTAGGCCGGCCCAGTACCGCCGCACATACAAGACTACTTGCATCTCGGGAATGTGAGAAATAGCCCTTGCGCGATGACATATCCGCACGTACATGAAATCACTAATTGAGGAGTATTTCTTTTAAAGATCATTCTTATATTCTGAGATTGCAACAATTGATACGCCGCATTTGCGTCACTTGTCGAGTTTTCTTTTTTTTCGTCGATCTGTTTATTCAAAACGTTTTATCTCTTAAATTGTACGTCCAAATCTCGAACCGTTTTCACCGTTGAATTCCTCACGCCGAGATCTTTAAAAGTAGATCCTATATGACGACTTTTTTTCATGAAAAAAACAAACAGAGAGCACATTTTTTTCCTTTCTGAAAGCCGTTTCCGAGAGGCACGGCCGCGCCTTTCGCGGTAGCAAAACCGTGCCTCTCACGGGAGAAAAGAAAAGAAAACATATTTTTTTTTCTGTTTCCAAGAGGCACGGCCGTGCCTCTCACGAAAGTAAATTCATGCCTCTCGCGAGAGCAAAACCGTGCCTCTCACGAAAGAAAAAAAAGAAAAAAACACTTTTTTCCCGTTTCTGAGAGGCACGATCATGTCTCTCGCAGAAGCAAAATCATGCCTTTCAAGAAAGAAAAAAAAAGAACACATCTTTTTTTCGTTTCCGAGAGGCATGCCCGTGCCTCTCGTGGAAGCAAGACCGTGCCTCTTGCGGAAGCAAAACCATGGCTCTCACAGAAGAAAAATAAAAGAGAAAACACATTTTTTCCGTTTTCGAGAGGCATTATCGTGCCTTTCGTGGAAGCAAGATCGTGCCTCTTGCGGAAGCAAAACCATGTCTCTTACAAGAAAAAATGCGTTTTTTCTCACAGAAGAAATCAAAAAATATTCATCGAAAAGTTAAAAAAGACCGATGGGAAACCGAAAGTCAAAAGAAACAAAAAACATGTAAAAAGGTTGAACACGTGTGCGGAAAATAAAAACATAATTCAAAGGGGGTGTCCAGAGCGCGACACGTGACGCGCTCTCAGTCCACTCCATGTGATCATTAAGAAGGCTCCCGAAGAAGCGCTTCTTAACTAGTTGCTCTCGCACTTACAAGACTACTTACATCTCGGAAACATGTGAGAAATAGCTCCTGCACGATGACGAATCCTTAGTTGGCGCTTGAAGGTGAGCAGTAGTGGGCCGGCCCAGCATTCCTCGCGTCCCAGCAACAGGCTCATAAAACAAACGGGAAGAAAACATATCCAACGCGTGGGATTCAAACCCGCATGCCAAAGTCGACGGACTTAGCGCAATAATCACTGCACCACGATCACTTTGATGTGTTCTAACAAAAAACAACGTTATTTGACCCTTGTTTCAGTCCCAGTACAAATTATTTGAAAAAGGAAAACTTAAAATTGAGTAGGAATTCATGAATTTTAAAAAGTTCATCGATTTTGAAAAAAGTTCACTGATTTGGAAGAAATTTCCACAAAATCAAAAAAGTTCAGCAATTTTGAAAAAAAGTTCACGAATTTGAAAAAGGTTCATAGGATTTTGAGAAAAAAGTTCATGAATTTGAAAAAAAAAATCATTGGTTTGATAAAAATCACATATTTAAAGAAAGTTCACCGGATTTTGAAAAATAATCATGGGTTTGAAAATTTTCATCGAAATTTGATAAAAAAACTCACCGGATTTTGGAAAATAGTTCACGGATTTGAAAATGTTCATATATATTGATAAAAAATAGTTCACGAATTTGAAAAAAACATCAATTTTGAAAAAAGGTTCAAGGATTTAAAAAAATAAAAAGATCAAGTTTTGAAAAAAAATAACAGGATTTTTAAAATGTTCATGCATTTGTTTAAAAAAAGAAAAGGGATGTGACAAATCACATCAGGTGAGTTGTCTAGTTGGCTACCATGGCTAACACTAAACAAGGAGCTCGCGGGTTGGAATCACACCCACGCACAATTTTTCTGGTTTAAAACAGAGAAAAAGCTGGTGAATGGGGCGGCCCGGATTGGGAGGGGGGGGGGGGGGGGGGGGAGCTGACTTTGCCAAACAAAAAGATGGATGGCCCAACTCTCTTTTTAACACAGGGACTTTGCCAATTGAATGTCTACAAAAGATGAGTCCATGAGTTCTTCTCAAGAAATATATCTTTTTGTGAAAATGATTCAGATCCATTATTAAAGTTTATCGGAAGTATAAAACGCGTCAAACATAACAAAAATTACATCGAGATTCTGAGATGACCGAACGACCACTACCGCTGCCAAAACGAGTCGTTATCACCGCTCCCCTATGGATGTCGGCTTGACCTTGTCAATGAAAAGCGGGAAATCTTCGTGCACATCCCCTAAGGGTTGTTGAACCCTTGAATATATAGATCGGAAGCACTTGACATCAAATCTCATGACAAGACAAGAAACCCTATCACAGCCCTAAGGAGACAGCGGGAATCTACCCTAGACTCCATCAACTATGTCCAAATGGACGAACTCGAGAAGGATCATAGCCCGGAAGACAAACTCAAAGAAAAGGCACCAATATCCACCCGAGTGCCACACATGTGAGGACTAAAAAAAATCTCTACTAACCGAAGCGTAGGCAAAGGAATCCCCCAGGCACCGGCCGCCTAAGTGGCAGGCAGAGGGGAGGCAAATTCATGGGCTCGCCGATGAAGTCTGGCGGAAAGAGTTTGCCCTAGCCGTTGCGAGACAATGGAGGAAAACCGAAACAACACAGCTGGTGAAATCCACGAATTAGCTAGTTAATCCAAACAATGTTTTAGGTTGTCACCAAGAAATATATCCTTATGTCAGAGAGATCGTATAGATTGTCATGGACATGTTAGTTCGTCTGTTAAATTTTAATGTCCACAACCTTGATATTGAAAGTGTGATTCTGCAGTTTTTCATCCCACTTCTTTATTTTCTTGCATGGGATTTAAATTATAATATTAATATTTTCAGAAAAAAATCAGCAATAAAATGATTGCCAATTTACATGTGTGCAACATGACATTTTTTTCAATTAGATTTTTTTCGGAAAAACTTCCAATTTGTTCATCAACTATCAAGGTAGTAAAAGAAATACGAGAATAGAAATTACATCTAGGTCTGTAAACCACCTAGTGACAACTACAAGCACTGGAGCAAGTCGAAGACGTGCTGCCGTCATCGCCCCTCCCTCATCGGAGCCGAACAAACCTTGTTGTAGTAGACAGTCGGGAAGTCATCATGCTAAAACCCCATAAGACCAGCGAACCAGAACAGCAACCACCGTCGATGAAGAGAAGCGTCAATCGGAAGGATCTAACCTACATACACAGACGTAGACGAACGAAAAATAGATCCAAGCGGATCCATCTAAGACAAATGTCGGCCGAATCCCATGAGATCCATCAGAAACACACCTACACACGCTTTATGAAGATGGTGGAAGCACCGCCAGGATAGAATCTAGGCAGAAAGAACCTTATTCCATCTTTAGGGAGTCGCTCCCGCCTCGGCTTCTTGAGCATGGCACAAATCCAAACAAAACTGAAAAACACCTAAAAACGCAGCCCTCTCGCCGGCAAATGCCGGGATCGACCATGCCTTCATGATCCTACGACCATATGAGATGAAGCGGATCAACAGCGGCGTCGGCGAGAGGCTAAGGAAACGCTAGATGAGTCGCCTGGACTTTGCGTTGCTAGTACGAGAGAAAAACGATTGGAGGATCAAATTAGATGTTTTTTGGAAAGAAAGGGAAAAAAAAGGCAAGCATGAGCCATGGTGGTGCTCAGGAACCGAACGTGAGCACCCACTCAGTTTACACATGCACTAGCGAAGATGACAACGGGCCTGGCAGTTCGCGTATATTTTTTTGTTTGACAACGGGCCTGTATTCCCCTACTCCCTCCATTCAAATATATTTTGAATATAGAGCTAATACATTTCATTTTTCGAGGTTGCCCTTTGACCATTGATAAGCTTAATACAATATGAGATGCATGATATAAAAAGTTATATCATTAAAGACTCCTTTCAGGTATGAATATGAGATATGCTCTGTGTAACATGCATGTCATATATTATTATTCTTAAGTCTCTAATCTATGATCAAAAGCAATTTTGAAAAACATATTAGGCTCCATATATTTGGATGGAGGAAGTAGATATTATGATCAATTAAGCATGTCGGATGTCCGAAAATACAAAGGTGAACATGGTTACATGCACACCCATATGAACAGTAAGCTTGAAAAAATGTTAGATTTTTTTTTTAAAAAACTGAACTTTTGGGTAAACTTGGTCAACCATTTTACTCACCTGTGAAATTTTGTGAACAAAGGATGCCCGTGGTATTCTTAATGAAAATACATATATAATCGAGACCTTATTATTCATCAAACAATGTTTTTAAATATAATTTTTGTTGGCCTAAAATATCACGGATGTCATTTCTTTGTGAAACTTCATACGCAGGTATACCGGTCTATTATGTATGTTACAAAAATATCATATATTTTTATTTCTCCTAATATATTTTCGAAATTACTATTTCTAAGGGGCCCAAATCCGCGTCCGCTGTATCTCGTCTTTCAGAAAAAATGTTGTGTCTTTTATTCTAAAATATCCATTCACAATCACAGATTGTCGCCTCGTCGCTGATTTTGTATTCGCCCCTGCTGCGCTCGATTCCAGTTCTTCACTTGCAGCACATTTTTTTTGCTGGAGCGACAGAATGGAGTTCCCCCCAAAGTTCACTCTTCCGTTGCTCATCAAATATCCGAACCCCTAAAAAACAAATATCTGAAGCAGAAAGATGAATCAAATAGCGTTTCTAAACTAGAGGTGCACAATTCGTTGCTATCCGTGGTATTCGGATAATTCAGTCAGATATTCGTTCCTGTTCAAGAAAAAAAAGAAGGAAATGATGCATGCCGCCTCACCTGATCCAAGACTCGAGTTACTGTCGAGCAGTTCAGAAGGCCTACGGCATCGAGCATTGACTTGGGCAGTTGGGTGGCTTCTGACGATGAGCAGAGATGGGCGCGGGAGACCCGGCGCTGCAAGCAAAGACGGTAGGCCAACGCCTGCACTGCATGCACCACATCGCCACGGCAGGCCAGCCAGCCATCACGTACGTACGTACCCCCGGCCTTAATGTCAACACGGCGCACGACGCCGACGTACGCGACGGCCGAGGTAGGATAGGACAGCGATTGTGAACCAGAAGCGTACGGGACATACGCATCATGGTGGTTGGCGGCCGGGTCATCCGCCGATCGGAAAAAGTCCATTTTGAACCTTAAACTCGTAGAGGTTCGGCAAATCAAACCCTCAAATTTAAATCCCTGTCGTTTGCACCCTAAACTGTGCAATCCCGGTCTAAATTAAACCCTGAAGTCGTTTGCCAAACAAGGATTGCAAAGGATGGCCGGGATTCGTGGCGAAACCTATTTTTGCCGCCCGCAGCAGTGGCTACGCCCGCGGCTGGGCCGGCCCATTTCGCGGCAGCGCGCGCTGCCCGTTCACTGCTTTGTTTTTTCATTCATTTTTATTTGTTGACCTTTTGTTTTATTTTATCTTTTAGGTTTTTTCTTTCTGGTTCTTTCATGTTCTTTTTGCCTTTTCTTTCTTTTGTTTTTTGTTTTATTTTTTCTTTCATTAATACATTATAAGGAAATGTTTCATTGTGTATTTTTTCATTAATAATACTTTAATACGACGAACAATCTGTGTTTCTTCTGTTTATTTTTACTTTCTTCTTTTTTGTGTATTATACAAGAGCTTATCATGTATTATGAAAATTGTCATCATATATTTCAGAAAATATTCATTATGTACTTAAAAATGTTCAGCGTATAGGAAAAGATGTTCAACATGTATTTTCAAATTGTTCAGCGCACATCACAGTAATGCTCATTGTGTATTTTCAAATTGTTCAGCGTATATCACAGTAATGCTCATTGTGTATTTTCAAATTGTTCAGCGTATATCACAGTAATGTTCATTGTGTATTTACAAATTGTTCAGTGTATATCACACAAATGTTCAATGTGTATTTAAGAAATATTCATTGTATATTAAAAAAGGTTCAATGGTCGAAATTATTCATTTTTTTATTAAAATGCAGACGCACACACTGCTCCCTGCTGGGCCAGCCTGCTTTAGTATTTTTTTCTGTTCAAAAAAAGCCACAGGGTTGGCTCGAACCCGAGACCTTGTGTTGCAAATAGAGGAAGCTACCACCACATCTGTTGTGTCCACTTGCTTCGTCTTTTTTGTTTCTTAAATTCATGAAGTTGCATATTTGCAACAGGTAAGCGCACAAATAAGAACCTTCTGAACCAGATTCTGAAAAGAATATAAAGTTTTTCGTGAACGAGATTATAAAATTGTTTAGGAATTTAAAAAAATGTTCCTTATTTTGAAAATTTGTTTGGATTTTTTTTTCATATTTTGACAACTTTTTAAAGAAATCTTTGTGATTTCAAACACTGGTTCCATTTCAAAAAAAATTAAAAAATGTTCGTATGTTCTAATTCTTTTTCTGGAGTTTCAATTTTTTTACCTATATTTCATAAAATTCTAAAAATGTCCGTGTTTTCAATAAAAATCAGGAGTTTAAAAATGTTCCCGCTTGAAAACTGTTTACGAATTTAAAAAAATGTTCGTTTCCTAATTTTGTTCGGGTGTTTTAAAGAATGTGCATGTTCCAGAAGTTGGTTTGAATTCTCCAAATTTAGTTTCGTAAATTTATTCACAAATTTGAAAAGGAGTCGCTTTTCATAAACACTCAAAAAGAATCATACATTTTTTGCATTCAAAATTTTAAAAAATATTCGAATCCGGTGTTGATTCTTATAGTTTTGTGTTGAAATTTAAACATATTTAGTCGGTAGCTCAAATGGTAGTACCAGCGTATCTGTAGCTGCAGATCCTAGGTTCGATACTTGGCTGCACGCATTTTTTTAGCAGTACAGGTCCGCTGACGGTCGCCAGTTTTCATGGGCCGGCCCAGTCAGAGTTCCGCCTATGCGACAGAAGAATAAAGCCAACTTTTTCTGAGAAAAAAAACAAATGGGCTGGCCCACCAGACAAATCCCGGTTGACCTTTTGCAGGGTTTGATTTAGACCAGGATTGTATAGTTCAGGGTGCAAACGACAGGGATTTCGACTTGAGGGTTTGATTCGCCGAACCTCTACGAGTTCAAGGTTTAAAATTGACTTTTTCCTCCGCCGATCATGGAAAGCTTTGACATTTTATCTGCCGAATGAACCGTGGCATGTTAATCAGGGAGAGTGCACGGGTGTATAATGTTGGCACGGCTGGTCTTGGGATAGAGATGATCTCCCGACTCCCCCTCCCGCGAAGGAGAAAGTGGGGATAGAGATGAGCCATCGTATCATGCAGTTTAGGTCGGCATGGAGTAAATTGCATAAAACCGTCACTTTGATGATCAGGTTTGTGAAAAATTCTACGTTACATTTCTTTGGCAGAAAACACCACATCTTGTGTAATCGTTTTGCAAAAATCATTGATTGGTGGATCTGACTCTGTTAAGCAAGATTATGACAGATGGGGCCCGCGGTCAGACTGACGAGGCATTGCTTAAGATCTCACATGTAACGGTGAAGTGTGTTAACGTTATCATCATGTGCTGCCTTGTGGGGTCCACCTATCATTGGAAAAGAAAAAAAAATTCTTCTTCTCCACCCAGCCACTGCCCGTCCCGTCCCCGGACAAGATAAGGGTCGTCGTTGCCACGCCCGGGTCGACGTAGAGGCCGCCGTTGCCGTGCCTAGGTCGACGCAGAAGGCTGCCGCCAATCCTGACCCTGGTCGAGGCAAAGGCCCGCCCGCCATCTGTAGCGACCCGGCTCGGTAAGAATCGAAATCTCTGTGCATAGAGCCAATAAGCAAAGTAGTAAATGGGTCCAACTCCACGAGCAAGGTTGAGTATAGAACATCGACCTATCGCACCTTAATCCTCGTCAGATATATCTGCAACGTGATAAGTTGCAGCCATATAGGTCAGTACATTGAATGTACTAGCAAGTCACATCATAAGTGTAATGAACCTACTTGTACATGCAATTTGATTGGTGGAAAGCTCTAAGTTTAGTTTTTACATAAAGCTAGTGTTTCCTTATTAGAAAAGATGTTATTCTACTACTACACATTTGCATAGGATGAGTTGGCAAACCCAATACCATCCGTTCCCAAGTTTCATTTAAAACCCAACTGTTTAATTAAAGGTGAGGAGATCTCCCTACATTTCCACTACTAGATGCTCAAGTTGTACGTAACTGGGGACACGACTAATCGATTAGGTTGACACTCTGCAGAGGTTGCGCACTTTTCCCCATAAGACTCGACCACCTCCATGATCGGAAGATCGAGACATAGCCTTTCGAAAATGTTCCCCCTTAACCCACGGATAGGCCGGTACACCTACATCATTCTACATCTGCTAGCTCATCCCGGAAGGGGTCACACTAACTACTCAACTAAGCCAGAGCCCATATTGGCTTGTGGTTGCACACGTAAGCTTCTAGACATGGGAATACGATTGATCTCTTTGAGCCTGAGCGGACGGTCCACTAGTGGTGCACCACCATGGATTTCCCATGCGTGCCCCACTGTACTTCGCCACCATTCCAACAAGTTTCCGCCCAGGTAGTTCATTAATTATCTTAGGTCCTATTTACTACATTGTCACTCAAGCTTTACAATGATCACTCCCCAATCCACGTCTACTTAGCGAAGCAACATAATGTAAAATGACGGCGACAATGTTATATGGTTCAGACCTACCTCAAGGAACTACTGGGTGAAAAGCATAGTCATGCGGCATCAATTTCCTACCATGCAGTCCTACCGCAAAGAACTAAGTGCATAATAAAAACATAGGTAATGAAACATGATCAAGATGCAACTTGCCTTGGTACTGCTGGTTGAATTCTAAAGACTGGTAATATTCTGCTTCGCACTCCGGGCAATCTATCGCAAAGGAAGATAAACAAACATAAGCAAACATTTCAGAGAAACCAAAAAGAACATGCGAAGCAAGAAGTCACAGAAAAACCAAATGAACACACAACACACTAAGCTACCACAAAAATATTCTAATTGCAAAACAACATAGGCCTATGGTTCAAAAAGTGATGTGAACTATAGTGCATACCATGCATACTAGTAAAATATTAAATGGCAGATTCTAGTGTGTGAAAATTATTGTGACAAAGGTCCAGGTGATAGTGTTTGGCTACGGTGACGGAATGCAAAAAGAAACAACTAAATCGGAGCTTCGGTTTGGGAGATATGGCCATTTGAAGTTTGAATTCGAATCTGAATAAATTCAAATTTGAATCTACCAAAAGTTTGCAAAAAGGATACTACTGGATAGATCTAAACATGACAAAGAATTTGTCGTTGGTTTCATCGAGTTTGGATCTACGGTTAAAAAGTTATGGCTAATCTAAGTTCAGGGACTAATCTGCTAAATACATGGACTAAACAGAGAAGAAAACTGTCGCAAACAAGTCCCTGGCCACGTGGCGGCTCGTGGCTGGCCGAAAGGCATTCACCGCGTAGCTTACACAGCGGACGACCACAATTTAAGAAAAACGGTGGCGGCGGCTAACTATACAGAACCCGGTAAAACCCGCGGTTAACCGCGTACCGGTTCAACTAAAAAAACAAACTAACCTAATCTAATCTAGGCCGTCAGTGACCGATCTAACGGGAGGGAGTGGGGCGGTGGCTTACAGCGGGTGGTGGTGGTGGCCGGCGTCGATGAAGACGGCGGCGCGGCGTCGGTGACGAAGGGGGCGGCGGCTGCGGTGGTCCTCGTCGACGGGGAAGAAGACGGGGAGGTGCGACGCGTCGAGGGCGTCGCGAAGGTGGTGTCGGCGTGCGTCGGCGGCGTCCGGACGGGGCGGAGCGAAGACGCCGGCCTTCGGTGCTCCGGCGGCTCCGGCATCAACGGTGCGGTGGCTCTGACGGGACCTAGGGGCAAAAATCGTGTCAAACGGATGCGTCTTGCCGCGGGAAATCATTTGACGAAGAAGGTGGAGGCCGTGGTGTCTTACTGGCGATGGAAAGCTCGGCGGAGTGACGCGGCTTCGACGAGATGCGAACGACAACGACGGCGGCTATGGGCGGCATGGAAAGAAGAGGGACGGCGAGGATGGAAGAGGGGGTTCGGGCCTTTATATAGGCGCGGCTAGGAGCGCTACGGGGCTACGGATAAGCCTCATCCGCGAGGGGGCCGAGCGGCGGTTGCGAGAGGTTGGGGATGGCCTGACGGGCGGGGCCCGCCTGGCAGCGGCAGCGAGAGGAGGCGAGCGAGGGCGAGCGCGGCGCGGTTGACCGAGCGGAAGGCTTCGGGCGCGCGGGCGCTGGCCTTGGGCCAAATGGCCAGCTAGGCCGATCGGGCGCTCCTGGACCGAACCCCAGTTTCGGTCCAGGCTGCGTGCGTGTGTTTTTTTAAACAGGAGACTAAAGTGGCCCATAACTAATTCAAATGAATTACTAAAAACACCAAAATAATTTCTAAAATAACTATATAATATTTACAACCTAATGAACATTTACTTAAGCACAGAAAATTTTGAAAATATTTTCCTAATGTAATTAATGCACCTTTTGCAAATAAAATAAATACCAAAATAAACTCCAAACTTCAAATAATATTCAAAATAAAATTTCCCACTCTTTTATATTTTTAGGAAGTCATCTTATCCCCTCTCATTTGTTTTTCTCGAGTGGAAAAATATTGTTTGGATATTTTCAAACTCCAAAATGCAAAGAAATCTGGTATGAATTGCATGATTCTATTGTTGGGGAACGTAGTAATTTCAAAAAATTTCTACGCACATGCAAGATCATGGTGATGCACAGCAACGAGAGGGGAGAGTGTGTCCACGTACCCTCATAGACTTTAAGCGGAAGCGTTAGCACAACGCGGTTGATGTAGTCATACGTCTTCACGATCCGACCGATCAAGTACCGAACGCACGGCACCTCCGAGTTCTGCACACGTTCAACTCGATGACGTCCCTCGAACTCCGATCCAGCCGAGTGTTGAGGGAGAGTTTTATCAGCACGACAGCGTGGTGATGATGATGATGTTCTACCGACGCAGGGCTTCACCTAAGCACCGCTACAATATGATCGAGGTGGATTATGATGGAGGGGGGCACCGCACACGGCTAAGAGATCAAGAGATCATTGTGTCTTTGGGGTGCCCCCTGCCCCCGTATATAAAGGAGTGGAGGAGGGGGAGGGCCGGCCCTCTCTATGGCGCGCCCTAGGGGAGTCCTACTCCCACCGGGAGTAGGATTGCCCCTTTCCTAGTAGAACTAGGATCCCTTCCAGGTAGTAGGAGTAGGAGGGAAGGAAAGGGAAGGGAAAAGGAGAAGGAAGGAAGGGGGCGCCCCCCTCCTAGTCCAATTCGGACCAACCCATGGGGAGGGGTGCGGCCACCCTTTGAGGCCTTTCTCTCCTTTCCCGTATGGCCCATTAAGGCCCAATACGAATTCCCGCAACTCCCCGATACTCCCGAAAATACCCGAATCACTCGGAACCTTTCCGATGTCCGAATATAGTCGTCCAATATATCGATCTTTACGTCTTGACCATTTCGAGACTCCTCGACATGTCCCCGATCTCATCCGGGACTCCAAACTCCTTTGGTACATCAAAACACATAAACTCATAATATAACCGTCATCGAACTTTAAGCGTGCGGACCCTACGGGTTCGAGAACTATGTAGACATGACCGAGACATGTCTCCGGTCAATAACCAATAGCGGAACCTGGATGCTCATATTGACTCCTACATATTCTACGAAGATCTTTATCGGTCAAACCGCATAACAACATACGTTGTTCCCTTTGTCATCGGTATGTTACTTGCCCGAGATTCGATCGTCGGTATCTCAATACCTAGTTCAATCTCGTTACCGGCAAGTCTCTTTACTCGTTTCATAATACATCATCCCGCAACTAACTCATTAGTTGCAATGCTTATAGTGATGTGCATTACCGAGAGGGCCCAGAGATACCTCTCCAACAATCGGAGTGACAAATCCTAATCTCTAAATACGCCAACCCAACAAGTAGCTTCGGAGACACCTATAGAGCGCCTTTATAATCACCCAGTTATGTTGTGACGTTTGGTAGCACACAACGTGTTCCTCCGGTAAATGGGAGTTGTATAATCTCATAGTCATAGGAACATGTATAAGTCATGAAGAAAGCAATAGCAATAAACTAAACGGTCAAGTGCTATGCTAACTGAATGGGTCAAGTCAATCACATCATTCTCCTAATGATGTGATCCCGTTAATCAAATGACAACTCTTTGTCTATGGCTAGGAAACATAACCATCTTTGATCAATGAGCTAGTCAAGTAGAGGCATACTAGTGACACTCTATTTGTCTATGTATTCACACATGTATCATGTTTCCGGTTAATACAATTCTAGCATGAATAATAAACATTTATCATGATATAAGGAAATAAATAATAACTTTATTATTGCCTTTAGGGCATATTTCCTTCAGTCTCCCACTTGCACTAGAGTGAATAATCTAGTTCACATCGCCATATGATTTAACACCAATAGTTCACATCACCATGTGATTAACACCCATAGTTCACATCGTCATGTGACCAACACCCAAAGGGTTTACTAGAGTCAATAATCTAGTTCACATCGCTATGTGATTAACACCCAAAGAGTACTAAGGTGTGATCATGTTTTGCTTGTGAGAGAAGTTTAGTCAACGGGTCTGCCACATTCAGATCCGTAAGTATTTTGCAAATTTCTATGTCAACAATGCTCTGCATGGAGCTATTCTAACTAATTGCTCCCACTTTTAATATGTATCCAGATTGAGATTTAGAGTCATCTGGACCAGTGTCAAAATTTGCATCGACGTAACCCTTTACGACGAACCTTTTTGTCACCTCCATAATCGAGAAACATATCCTTATTCCACTAAGGATAATTTGACCGTTGTCAAGTGATCTACTCCTAGATCACTATTGTACTCCCTTGCCAAAAACAGTGTAGGGTATACAATAGATCTGGTACACAGCATGTCATATTTTATAGAACCTATGGCCAAGGCATAGGGAATGACTTTGATTCTCTCTCTATCTTCTGCCGTGGTCGGGTTTTGAGTCTTACTCAACTTCACACCTTGTAACAGAGGCAAGAACTCTTTATTTGACTGTTCCATTTTGAACTACTTCAAAATCTTGTCAAAGTATGTACTCATTGAAAAACTTATCAAGCGTCTTGATCTATCTCTATAGATCTTGATGCTCAATATGTAAGCAGCTTCTCCGAGGTCTTTCTTTGAAAAACTCCTTTCAAACACTTCTTTATGCTTTGCAGAATAATTCTACATTATCTCCGATCAACAATATGTCATTCACATATACTTATCAGAAATGCTGTAGTGCTCCCACTCACTTTCTTGTAAATACAGGCTTCACTGCAAGTCTGTATAAAACTATATGATTTGATCAACTTATCAAAGCGTATATTCCAACTCCGAGATGCTTGCACCAGTCCATAGATGGATCGCTGGAGCTTGCATATTTTGTTAGCACCTTTAGGATTGACAAACCTTTCTTGTTGCATCATATACAACTCTTCTTTAATAAATCCATTAAGGAATGTAGTTTTGTTTATCCATTTGCCAGATTTCATAAAATGTGGCAATTGCTAACATGATTCGGACAAACTTAAGCATAGATATGAGTGAGAAACTCTCGTCGTAGTCAACACCTTGAACTTGTCGAAAACCTTCTGCGACAATTCTAGCTTTGTAGATAGTAACACTACTATCAGCGTCCGTCTTCCTCTTGAAGATCCATTTAATCTCAATGGCTCGCCGATCAATGGGCAAGTCAATCAAAGTCCATACTTTGTTCTCATACATGGATCTCATCTCAGATTTCATGGCCTCAAGCCATTTCGTGGAATCTGGGCTCATCATCGCTTCCTCATAGTTTGTAGGCTTGTCATGGTCAAGTAACATGACCTCTAGAACAGGATTACCATACCACTCTAGTGCGGATCTCACTCTGGTTTACCTACGAGGTTCGGTAGTAACTTGATCTGAAGTTACATGATCATCATCATTAGCTTCCTCACTAATTGGTGTAGTAGTCACAAGAACAAATTTCTGTGATGAACTACTTTTCAATAAGGGAGCAGGTACATTTACATCATCAAGTTCTACTTTCCTCCCAGTCACTTCTTTCGAGAGAAACTCCTTCACTAGAAAGGATCCATTCTCAGTAATGAATATCTTGCCTTCGGATCTGTGATAGAAGGTGTACCCAACATTTTCTTTTGGGTATCCTATGAAGATGCACTTCTCCGATTTGGGTTTGAGCTTATCAGGTTGAAACTTTTTCACAAAGGAATGCAACCTCAAATTTTAAGAAACGACAGCTTAGGTTTCTTGACAAACCATAGTTCATACGGTGTCGTATCAACGGATTTAGATGGTGCCCTATTTAACGTGAATGTAGCTGTCTCTAATGCATAACCCCAAAATGATAGTGGAAAATTGGTAAGAGACATCATAGATCGCACCATATCTAATAAAGTACGGTTACGACGTTCGGACACACCATTACACTGTGGTGTTCCAGGTGGCGTGAGTAGTGAAACTATTTCACATTGTTTTAACCGAAGGCCAAACTCGTAACTCAAATATTTTACTTCTACGATCATATCGTAGAAACTTTTATTTTTGTTACGATGATTCTCCACTTCACTCTGAAATTCTTTGAACTTTTCAAATGTTTCAGACTTGTGTTTCATTAAGTAGATATACTCATACCTGCTCAAATCATCTGTGAAGATCAGAAAATAATGATACCTGCCGCGAGCCTCAATATTCATCGGACCACATACATCAGTATGTATGATTTCCAACAAATCTGTTGCTCGCTCCATTGTTCCAGAGAACGGAGTCTTAGTCATCTTGCACACGAGGCATGGTTCGCAAGCATCAACTGATTCATAATCAAGTGATTTCAAAAGCCCATCAGCATGGATTTTCTTCATGCGCTTTACACCAATATGACCTAAACGGCAGTGCCACAAATAAGTTGCACTATCCTTATTAACTTTGCATCTTTTGGCTTCAATATTATGAAAATGTGTATTACCACGATCGAGATCCAACAAACCATTTTCATTGGGTGTACGATCATAGAAGGTTTTATTCATGTAAATAGAACAACAATTATTCTCTAACTTACATGAATAACCGCATTACAATAAACATGATCCAATCATATTTATGCTCAACGCAAACACTAAATAACATTTATTTTAGGTTTAACACTAATCCCGAAAGTATAGGGAGTGTGCGATGATGATCATATCAATCTTGGAACCATTTCCAATGCACATCGTCACTTCACCCTTAACTAGTCTCTGTTCATTCTGCAACTCCCGTTTTGAGTTACTACTCTTAGCAACTGAACGAGTATCACATACCGAGGGGTTGCTACGAACACTAGTAAAATACACATCAATAATCTGTATATCAAATATACCTTTGTTCACTTTGCCATCCTTTCTTATCCGCCAAATACTTGGGGCAGTTCCGCTGGCAGTGACCAGTCCCTTTGCAGTAGAAGCACTTAGTCTCAGGCTTAGGTACAGACTTGGGCTTCTTCAATTGAGTAGCAACTTGCTTGCCGTTCTTCTTGAAGTTCCCCTTCTTCCCTTTGCCCTTTTTTGAAACTAGTGGTCTTATCGACCATCAACACTTGATGCATTTCTTGATTTCTACCTTCGTCGATTTCAGCATCACGAAGAGCTTGGGAATTGTTTCCGTTATCCCTTGCATATTATAGTTCATCATGAAGTTCTACTAACTTGGTGATGGTGACTAGAGAATTCTACCAATCACTATCTTATCTGGAAGATTAACTCCCACTTGATTCAAGCGATTGTAGTACCCAGACAATCTGAGCACATGCTCACTGCTTGAGCTATTCTCCTCCATCTTTTAGCTATAGAACGTGTTGAAGACTTCATATCTCTCAACTCGGGTATTTGCTTGAAATATTAACTTCAACTCCGGGAACATCTCATATGGTCCATGACGTTCAAAACGTCTTTGAAGTCCCGATTCTAAGCCGTTAAGCATGGTGCACTAAACTATCAAGTAGTCATCATATTGAGCTAACCAAACGTTCATAACGTCTGCATTTGCTCCTACAATAGGTCTGTCACCTAGCAGTGCATCAAGGACATAATTCTTCTGTGCAACAATGAGGATAATCCTTAGATCACGGATCCAATCCGCATCATTGCTACTAACATTTTTCAACCTAGCTATTGATCTACAACATAGATATGCTAATACTACCAGGACTAATTTCATGATAAATTTAAGTTCAATTAATCATATTACTTAAGAACTCCCACTTAGAAAGACATCCCTCTAATCTTCTAAGTGATCACATGATCCAAATCAACTAAACCATAACCGATCATCACGTGAAATGGAGTAGCTTTCAATGGTGAACATCAATATGTTGATCATATCTACTATATGATTCACGCTCGACCTTTCGGTCTCAGTGTTCCGAGGCCATATCTGCATATGCTAGGCTCGTCAAGTTTAACCTGAGTATTATGCGTGTGCAAAACTGGCTTGCACCCATTGTAGATGGACGTAGAGCTTATCACACCCGATCATCACGTGGTGTCTGGGCACGACGAACTTTGGCAACGGTGCATACTCAGGGAGAACACTTTTATCTTGAAATTTAGTGAGAGATCATCTTATAATGCTACCGTCAATCAAAGCAAGATAAGATGCATAAAAGATAAACATCACATGCAATCAATATAAGTGATATGATATGGCCATCATCATCTTGTGTTTGTGATCTCCATCTCCAAAGCACCGTCATGATCACCATCGTCACCGGCACGACACCTTGATCACCATCGTAGCATCATTGTTGTCTCGCCAATCTTATGCTTCCACGACTATCGCTGCCGCTTAGTGATAAAGTAAAGCATTACAGCGCAATTGCATTGCATACAATAAAGTGACAACCATATGGCTCCTGCCAGTTGCCGATAACTCGGTTACAAAACATGATCATCTCATACAATAAAATTTAGCATCATGTCTTGACCATATCACATCACAACATGCCCTGCAAAAACAAGTTAGACGTCCTCTACTTTGTTGTTGCAAGTTTTACGTGGCTGCTACGGGCTTAAGCAAGAACCGTTCTTACCTACGCATCAAAACCACAATGATAGTTTGTCAAGTTGGTGCTGTTTTAACCTTCGCAAGGACCGGCCATAGCCACACTTGGATCAACTAAAGTTGGAGAAATTGACACCCGCCAGCCACCTGTGTGCAAAACACGCCGGTAGAACCAGTCTTGCGTAAGCGTACGCGTAATGTCGGTCCGGGCCGCTTCATCCAACAATACCGCCGAACCAAAGTATGACATGCTGGTAAGCAGTATGACTTATATCGCCCACAACTCACTTGTGTTCTACTCGTGCACAACATCAATGCATAAAACCTAGGCTCTGATGCCACTGTTGTGGAACGTAGTAATTTCAAAAATTTCCTACGCACATGCAATATCATGGTGATGCACAGCAACGAGAGGGGAGAGTGTGTCCACGTACCCTCGTAGACCGAAAGCGGAAGCGTTAGCACAACGCGGTTGATGTAGTCGTACGTCTTCACGATCCGACCGATCAAGTACCGAATGCACGGCACCTCCGAGTTATGTACACGTTCAACTCGATGACGTCCCTCGAACTCCGATCCAGCCGAGTGTTGAGGGAGAGTTTCATCACCACGACGGCGTGGTGACGATGATGATGTTCTACCGATGCAGGGCTTTGCCTAAGCACCGCTACGATATGATCGAGGTGGATTATGATGGAGGGGGGCACCGCACACGGCTAAGAGATCAAGAGATCAATTGTTGTGTCTTTGGGGTGCCCCTGCCCCCATATATAAAGGAGTGGAGGAGGGGGAGGGCCGGCCCTCTCTATGGTGCGCCCTAGGGGAGTCCTACTCCCACCGGGAGTAGGATTCCCCCTTTCCTAGTAGAACTAGGAGCCCTTCCAAGTAGTAGGAGTAGGAGGGAAGGAAAGGGAAGGGAAAAGGAGAAGGAAGGAAGGGGGCGCCCCCTCCCTAGTCCAATTCGGACCAGCCCATGGGGAGGGGTGCGGCCACCCTTTGAGGCCTTTCTCTCCTTTCCCGTATGGCCCATTAAGGCCCAATACGAATTCCCATAACTCCCCGATACTCCTGAAAATACCCGAATCACTCGGAACCTTTCCGATGTCCGAATATAGTCGTCCAATATATCGATCTTTATGTCTCGACCATTTCGAGACTCCTTGTCATGTCCCTGATATCATCTGGGACTCCGAACTCCTTCGGTACATCAAAACACATAAACTCATAATATAACCGTCATCGAACTTTAAGCGTGCGGACCCTACGGGTTCGAGAACTATGTAGACATGACCAAGACATGTCTCCAGTCAATAACCAATAGCAGAACCTGGATGCTCATATTGGCTCCTACATACTCTACGAAGATCTTTATCGGTCAAACCGCATAACAACATACGTTGTTCCCTTTGTCATCGGTATGTTACTTGCCCGAGAATCGATCGTCGGTATCTCAATACCTAGTTCAATCTCGTTACCGGCAAGTCTCTTTACTCATTTCGTAATACATCATCCCGCAACTAACTCATTAGTTGCAATGTTTGCAAGGCTTATAGTGATGCGCGTTACCGAGTGGGTCCAGAGATACCTCTCCGATAATCGGAGTGATAAATCATAATCTCGAAATACGCCAACCCAACAAGTACCTTCGGAGACACCTGTAGAGCACCTTTATAATCACCCAGTTATGTTGTGACATTTGGTAGCACACAAAGTGTTCCTCCGGTAAACGGGAGTTGCATAATCTCATAGTCATAGGAACATGTATAAGTCATGAAGAAAGCAATAGCAATAAACTAAACGATCAAGTGCTATGCTAACGGAATGGGTCAAGTCAATCACATCATTCTCCTAATGATGTGATCCCGTTAATCAAATGACAACTCTTTGTCTATGGCTAGGAAACATAACCATATTTGATCAATGAGCTAGTCAAGTAGAGGCATACTAGTGACACTCTGTTTGTCTATGTATTCACACGTGTATCTTGTTTCCGGTTAATACAATTCTAGCATGAATAATAAACATTTATCATGATATAAGGAAATAAATAATAACTTTATTATTGCCTCTAGGGCATATTTCCTTCATCTATTAACATCCAAATTTAATAAAAAATTGGAATGTTACAAACCTACCCCATTAAGATGAATCTCGTCCTCGAGATTCGGGTTGGCCAGCAAAAAGGTGCGAATGGTCCTGTCTAAGATCTTCCTCTCGTTCCCAAGTGGCTTCCTCCTTGGTGTGGTGACTCCACTGAATCTTGCAGAACTTGATGATCTTGGTGCGAGTGATCCTCTCTACAGTCTCAAGAATCTTAATAGGCTTCTCCTCATAAGTCAGATCATTCTCCAACTGAATTGCCTCCAGTGGCACAGTATCTCTCAAAGGAATGCCCGCCATCTCTGCATGACACTTCTTCAGCTAGGAAACATGAAACACATCATGAACTCCTGACAAAGCCTCTTGTAATTCCAACTGGTATGCTACCTCTCCTCTACGTTCCAGAACTCTGTATGGTCCCACAAATCGTGGTGCTAACTTTTCTTTGACTCCAAACCTCTTAATACCTCGAAGTGGAGACACTCGAAGATATGCTCTATCTCCCACTTCATAGATCACTTCCTTGCGTTTAGCATCAGCATAACTTTTCTGCCTTGACTGAGCTATCTTAAGTTTGTTACGAATCAACTTAACCTTCTCCTCAGAATCCCTGATCAAATCAGGTCCAAACAATTTGCGATCTCCAACTCCATTCCACATCAAAGGTGTCCTGCATTTCCTTCCATACAATGCCTCGAAAGGGGCCATCTGCAAACTAGCTTGATAGCTGTTGTTGTACGAGAACTCCGCGTAGGGTAAGTTATCATCCCAACTAGACCCGTAGTCTAACACACAAGCTCTCAACATGTCCTCCAGAATCTGATTGACTCTCTTTGTCTGCCCATCAGTCTGGGGATGAAAGGTTGTACTGAACTCTAGCCTGGTACCCAAAGTTTTGTGTAACTGCTTCCAAAACTTTGAGGTAAACTGTGTTCCTCTATCTGATACGATGCTCCTTGGAATTCCATGCAGACATACAATCCTGGTCATATATATTTGCCAGCTTAGCACTTGTATAGGTGGTCTTCACTGGAATGAAGTGAGCAACCTTGATCAAACGATCAACTATCACCCAAATGGAATCATAACCTGAACGGGTCCTGGGTAACCCCGTGATAAAGTCCATACCAAGTTTATCCCATTTCCAATCAGGTATCGGCAATGGCTGAAGTAATCCTGCTGGTTTCTGATGTTCTGCCTTTACTCTCTGACACACGTCACATATTGCCACATACTCGGCAATTTCTCTCTTCATACCGGCCCACCAAAAACTTTCCTTCAAGTCCAAATACATCTTGGTGTTGCCTGGATGTATTGAATATGGTGAGTCGTGAGCCTCCCTAAGAATCAACTTCATGATCTCTGGGTCATTTGGTACACAAGTCCGTCGCTCAAACCATATGGTTCCATGTTCATCCTCACGGAATCCTTCTGCTTTCCCTTTGCTCATCATTTCCTTGATCTTAGCAATACCTTGGTCCAACTTCTGGGCTTCCCTGATTCTTCCCAACAAGGTGGATTGTACCTCGAGTGCAGCAACATAACCTCTGGGAACTATTTCAAACTGTAGGTCCCTAAGCTCATCACATAACTCCCGAGGTAAACCTCCTGCTGAAAGGGTATTAACATAACTCTTACGGCTCAAAGCATCTGCCACAACATTGGCTTTTCCTGGATGATAATGCAGACTCATGTCATAATCATTTATAAGTTCCAACCATCTCCTTTGCCCGAGATTCAACTCCTTCTGCGTGAAGATATACTTCAAACTCTTGTGATCCGTGTAAACATCACAACGATTCCCAATAAGGTAGTGTCTCCATGTCTTGAGTGCATGCACTACAGCTGCCAACTTCAAATCATGCGTGGCATAGTTCAACTCATGAGGTCGAAGCTGTCGTGAAGAATAAGTTACAACCTTTCCCTCTTGCATAAGAACACCTCCAAGTCCCTGACATGAAGCATCACAATATACCTGAAAGTCCTTGTGTACGTCAGGCAGGATTATGTTGGGGAACGTAGAAGAATTTTAAAATTTTCTAAGCATCACCAAGATCAATCTATGGAGTCATCTAGCAATGAGGGAGAGGGGAGTGCATCTACATACCCTTGTAGATCGCGAGCGGAAGCGTTCAAGAGAACGGGGTTGATGGAGTCATACTCGTCGTGATCCAAATCACCGATGACCTAACGCCGAACGGACGGCACCTCCGCGTTCAACACACGTACAGTTGGGAAGATGTCTCCTCCAACTTGATCCAGCAAGGGGGAAGGAGAGGTTGATGGAGATCCAGCAGCACGACGGCATGGTGGTGGAAGCAACGACGATCTTGGCAGGGCTTCGCCAAGCTCAGGGAGAGGGAGAAGTGTCACGGGAGGGAGAGGGAGGCGCCAGGGGCTAGGGTGCGGCTGCCCTTCCTCCCCCCCACTATATATAGGAACCCTAGGGGGCGCCAGCCCTAGGAGATGCAATCTCCAAGGGGGGGGGGCGGCCAAGGGGGGTGGAGTGCCCCCCAAGCCAAGTGGGGCACCCCCCACCCCTAGGGTTTCCAACCCTAGGCGCAGGGGGAGGCCCATGGAGGGCGCACCAGCCCACTAGGGGCTGGTTCCCCTCCCACTTAAGCCCATGGGGCCCTCTGGGATAGGTGGCCCCACCCGGTGGACCCCCGGGACCCTTCCGGTGGTCCCGGTACAATACCGATTACCCCCGAAACTTTCCCGATGGCCGAAACTTGACTTCCTATATATAAATCTTCACCTCCGGACCATTCTAGAACTCCTCGTGATGTCCGAGATCTCATCCGGGACTCCGAACAACTTTCGGGTTAGCGTATACTAATATCTCAACAACCCTGGCGTCACCGAACCTTAAGTGTGTAGACCCTACGGGTTCGGGAGACACGCAGACATGACCGAGACGACTCTCCGGTCAATAACCAACAGCGGGATCTGGATACCCATGTTGGCTCCCACATGCTCCTCGATGATCTCATCGGATAAACCACAATGTCGAGGATTCAATCAATCCCGTATACAATTCCCTTTGTCAATCGGTATTTTACTTGCCCGAGACTCGATCGTCGGTATCCCAATACCTCGTTCAATCTCGTTGCCGGCAAGTCACTTTACTCGTACCGTAATGCATGATCCCGTGATCAACCACTTGGTCACATTGAGCTCATTATGATGATGCATTACCGAGTGGGCCCAGAGATACCTCTCCGTCGTACGGAGTGACAAATCCCAGTCTCGATTCGTGCCAACCCAACAGACACTTTCGGAGATACCCGTAGTGTACCTTTATAGTCACCCAGTTATGTTGTGACGTTTGGCACACCCAAAGCACTCATACGGTATCCGGGAGTTGCACAATCTCATGGTCTAAGGAGATGATACTTGACATTTGGAAAAAGCTATAGCAAACAAACTACACGATCTTTGAGCTATGCTTAGGATTGGGTCTTGTCCATCACATCGTTCTCCTAATGATGTGATCCTGTTATCAATGACATCTAATGTCCATAGTCAGGAAACCATGACTATCTTTTGATCAACGAGCTAGTCAACTAGAGGCTCACTAGGGACGTGTTGTGGTCTATGTATTCACACATGTATTACGATTTCCGGATAACACAATTATAGCATGAACTATAGACAATTATCATGAACAAGGAAATATAATAATAACCATTTTATTATTGCCTCTAGGGCATATTTCCAACAGTCTCCCACTTGCACTAGAGTCAATAGTCTAGTTACATTGTGATGAATCGAACACCCATAGAGTTCTGGTGTTGATCATGTTTTGCTCCAGGGAGAGGTTTAGTCAACGGATCTGCTACATTCAGGTCCGTATGTACTTTACAAATATCTATGTCTCCATTTAGAACACTTTCACGAATGGAGTTGAAGCGACGCTTGATATGCCTGGTCTTCCTGTGAAACCTGGGCTCCTTGGCAAGGGCAATAGCTCCAGTGTTGTCACAGAAGAGAGTAATCGGGCCCGACGCATCGGGAATGACTCCTAGGTCGGTAATGAACTCCTTCACCTAGATTGCTTCTTGTGCTGCCTCCAAGGCTGCCATGTACTCTGCTTCACATGTAGATCCCGCCACAACGCTTTGCTTGCAACTGCACCAGCTTACTGCCCCACCATTCAAAATATACACGTATCCGCTTTGTGACTTAGAGTCATCCAGATCTGTGTCGAAGCTAGCATCGACGTAACCCTTTACGACAAGCTCTTCGTCACCTCCATAAACGAGAAACATATCCTTAGTCCTCTTTAGGTACTTCAGGATATTCTTGACTGCTGTCCAGTGTTCCATGCCGGGATTACTTTGGTACCTTCCTACCAAACTTACGACAAGGTTTACATCAGGTCTGGTACACAGCATAGCATACATGATAGACCCTATGACCGAGGCATAGGGGACGACACTCATCTTTTCTCTATCTTCTGCCGTGGTCAGGCATTGAGCCGTGCTCAATCTCGTACCTTGTAACACAGGCAAGAACCCCTTCTTTGACTGGTCCATATTGAACTTCTTCAATATCTTGTCAAGGTACGTACTCTGTGAAAGACCAATGAGGCGTCTCGATCTATCTCTATAGATCTTGATGCCTAATATGTAAGCAGCTTCTCCAAGATCCTTCATTGAAAAACACTTGTTCAAGTAGGCCTTTATGCTTTCCAAGAATTCTATATCATTTCCCATCAATGGTATGTCATCCACATATAATATGAGAAATGCTACAGAGCTCCCACTCACTTTCTTGTAAATGCAGGCTTCTCCATAAGTCTGCGTAAACCCAAACGCTTTGATCATCTTGTCAAAACGAATGTTCCAACTCCGAGATGCTTGCACCAGCCCATAGATCGAGCCTTGGAGCTTGCACACCTTGTCAACATTCTTAGGATCGACAAAACCTTCTGGCTGCATCATATACAATTCTTCCTTAAGGAAACCATCAAGGAATGCCGTTTTGATGTCCATTTGCCATATCTCATAATCATAGAATGCGGCAATTGCTAACATGATTCGGACGGACTTCAGCTTCGCTATGGGTGAGAAAGTCTCATCGTAGTCAACCCCTTGAACTTGTCGATAACCCTTAGCGACAAGCCGAGCTTTATAGATGGTTACATTACCATCCGCGTCTGTCTTCTTCTTAAAGATCCATTTATTTTCTATGGCTCGCCGATCATCGGGCAAGTCAGTCAAAGTCCATACTTCATTTTCATACATGGATCCTATCTCGGATTTCATGGCTTCCAGCCATTTGTTGGAATCTAGGCCCGCCATCGCTTCCTCATAGTTCGAAGGTTCACCGTTGTCTAACAACATGATTTCCAGGACAGGGTTGCCGTACCACTCTGGTGCGGAACGTGTCCTTGTGGACCTACGAAGTTCAGTAGAAACTTGATCTGAAGTCTCATGATCATCATCATTAACTTCCTCTCTAGTCGGTGCAGGCACCTCACGAACATTTTCTTGAGCTGCGCCACTTACCGGTTCAAGAGGTAATACTTCATCGAGTTCTACTTTCCTCCCACTTACTTCTTTCGAGAGAAACTCTTTCTCTAGAAAGGATCCATTCTTGGCAACAAAGATTTTACCTTCGGATCTGAGGTAGAAGGTATACCCAATAGTTTCTTTAGGGTATCCTATGAAGACGCATTTTTCCGACTTGGGTTCGAGCTTTTCAGGTTGAAGTTTCTTGACATAAGCATCGCATCCCCACACTTTTAGAAACGACAGCTTAGGTTTCTTCCCAAACCACAATTCATACGGTGTCATCTCAACGGATTTTGACGGAGCCCTATTTAAAGTGAATGCGGCAGTCTCTAAAGCATAGCCCCAAAATGACAGCGGTAGATCGGTAAGAGACATCATAGATCGCACCATATCCAATAGAGTGCGATTACGATGTTCGGACACACCATTACGCTGAGGTGTTCCAGGCGGCGTGAGTTGTGAAACTATTCCACATTTCCTTAAGTGCGTGCCAAATTCGTGACTCAGGTATTCTCCCCCACGATCTGATCGCAAGAACTTGATTTTTCTGTCACGTTAATTCTCAACCTCACTCTGAAATTCCTTGAACTTTTCAAAGGTCTTAGACTTGTGTTTCATCAAGTAGACATACCCATATCTACTCAAGTCATCAGTGAGGGTGAGAACATAACGATAGCCACCGCGAGCCTCAACACTCATTGGACCGCACACATCAGTATGTATGATTTCCAATAAGTTGGTTGCTCGCTCCATTGTTCCTGAGAATGGAGTCTTGGTCATTTTACCCATGAGGAATGGTTCGTACGTGTCAAATGATTCGTAATCAAGAGACTCCAAAAGTCCATCTGCATGGAGCTTCTTCATGCGTTTGACACCTATGTGACCAAGGCGGTAGTGCCACAAGTATGTGTGACTATCATTATCAACCTTACATCTTTTGGTATTCACACTATGAATATGTGTAACATTACGCTCGAGATTCATTAAGAATAAACCATTCACCAGCGGAGCATGACCATAAAACATATCTCTCATATAAATAGAACAACAATTATTCTCGGATTTAAATGAGTAGCCATCTCGAATTAAACGATATCCTGATACAATGTTGATGCTCAAAGCTGGCACTAAATAACAATTATTGAGGTTTAAAACTAATCTCGTAGGTAAATGTAGAGGTAGCGTGCCGACGGCGATCACATCGACCTTGGAATCATTCCCGACGCGCATCTTTACCTCGTCCTTCGCCAGTCTCCGCTTATTCCGCAGCTCCTGCTTTGAGTTACAAATGTGAGCAACCGCACCGGTATCAAATACCCAGGAGCTACTACGAGTATTGGTAAGGTACACATCAATTACATGTATATCACATATACCTTTAGTGTTGCCGGCCTTCTTATCCGCTAAGTATTTGGGGCAGTTCCGCTTCCAGTGACCACTTCCCTTGCAATAAAAACACTCAGTCTCAAGCTTGGGTCCATTCTTTGACTTCTTCCCGGCAGCTTGCTTACCGGGTGTGGCAACCCCCTTGCCGTCCATCTTGAAGTTCTTCTCACCCTTGCCTTTCTTAAACTTAGTGGTTTTATTCACCATCAACACTTGATGTTCCTTTTTGATCTCCACCTCCGCTGATTTCAGCATTGAATATACCTCAGGAATGGTCTTTTCCATCCCCTGCATATTGAAGTTCATCACAAAGCTCTTGTAGCTTGGTGGAAGCGACTGAAGGATTTTGTCAATGACCGCGTCATCCGGGAGATTAACTCCCAGCTGAGTCAAGCGGTTATGCAACCCAGACATTTTGAGTATGTGCTCATTAACAGAACTATTTTCCTCCATCTTACAACTTAAGAACTTGTCGGAGACTTCATATCTCTCGACCCGGGCATGAGCTTGGAAAACCATTTTCAGCTCTTCGAACATCTCATATGCTCCGTGTCGCTCAAAACGCTTTTGGAGCCCCGGTTCTAAGCTGTAAAGCATGCCGCACTAAACGAGGGAGTAATCATCATCACGTGACTGCCAAGCGTTCATAATGTCTTGGTTCTCTGGGATGGGTGCGTCACCTAGCGGTGCTTCTAGGACATAATCTTTCTTGGCAGCTATGAGGATGATCCTCAGGTTCCGGACCCAGTCCGTATATTTGCCGCCATCATCTTTCAGCTTGGTTTTCTCTAGGAACGCGTTGAAGTTGAGGGCAACATTAGTGTGGGCCATTTGATCTACAAGACATAATGTAAAGATTTTAGACTAAGTTCATGATAATTAAGTTCATCTAATCAAATTATTCAATGAACTCCCACTCAGATAGACATCCCTCTAGTCATCTAAGTGAAACATGATCCGAGTCAACTAGGCCGTGTTCGATCATCACGTGAGACGGACTAGTCAACATCGGTGAACATCTTCATGTTGATCGTATCTTCTATACGACTCATGCTCGACCTTTCGGTCTTCCGCATTCTGAGGCCATGTCTGTACATGCTAGGCTCGTCAAGTCAACCTAAGTGTACTGCGTGTGTAAATCTGGCTTACACCCGTTGTATTCGAACATTAGAATCTATCACACCCAATCATCATGTGGTGCTTCGAAACAACGAACCTTCGCAATGGTGCACAGTTAGGGGGAACACTTTCTTGAAATTATTACGAGGGATCATCTTATTTAAGCTACCGTCGTTCTAAGCAAGTAAGATGTAAAACATGATAAACATCACCTGCAATCAAATAGTGACATGATATGGCCAATATCATTTGCTCCTTTTGATCTCCATCTTCGGGGCTCCATGATCATCGTTGTCACCGGCATGACACCATGATCTCCATCATCGTGTCTTCTTGAAGTTGTCTCGTTATCTATTACTTCTACTACTATGGCTAACGCTTAAGCAATAAAGTAAAGTAATTACATGACATTTATGTTGACACGCATGTCATAAATAAATTAAGACAACTCCTATGGCTCCTGCCGGTTGTCATACTCATCGACATGCAAGTCGTGATTCCTATTACAAGAACATGATCAATCTCATACATCACATATATCATTCATCACATCCTTTTGGCCATATCACATCACACGGCACATGCTACAAAAACAAGTTAGACGTCCTCTAATTGTTGTTGCAAGTTTTTACGTGGCTACTATAGGTTTCTAGCAAGAACGTTTCTTACCTATGCCAAAACCACAACGTGATATGCCAATTTCTATTTACCCTTCATAAGGACCCTTTTCATCGAATCTAATCCGACTAAAGTGGGAGAGACAGACACCCGCCAGCCACCTTATGCAACTAGTGCATGTTAATCGGTGGAACCAGTCTCACGTAAGCGTACGTGTAAGGTCGGTCTAGGCCACTTCATCCTACGATGCCGCCGAATCAAGATAAGACTAGTAACGGCAAGTAAATTGACAATATCGACGCCCACAACTGCTTTGTGTTCTACTCGTGCATAGAAACTACGCATAGACCTAGCTCATGATGCCACTGTTGGGGAACGTAGCAGAATTTTAAAATTTTCTACGCATCACCAAGATCAATCTATGGAGTCATCTAGCAACGAGGGAGAGGGGAGTGCATCTACATACCCTTGTAGATCGCGAGCGGAAGCGTTCAAGAGAACGGGGTTGATGGAGTCGTACTCGTCGTGACCCAAATCACCGATGACCTAGCGCCGAACGGACGACACCTCCGCGTTCAACACATGTACGGTTGGGAAGACGTCTCCTCCAACTTGATCCAGCAAGGGGGAAGGAGAGGTTGATGGAGATCCAGCAGCATGACGGCGTGGTGGTGGAAGCAACGGCGATCTCAGCAGGGCTTCGCCAAGCTCAGGGAGAGGGAGAAGTGTCACAGGAGGGAGAGGGAGGCGCCAGGGGCTAGGGTGCGGCTGCCCTCCCTCCCCCCAATATATATAGGACCCCTAGGGGGCGCCAGCCCTAGGAGATGCAATCTCCAAGGGGGGGCGGCGGCCAAGGGGGGTGGAGTGCCCCCCAAGCCAAGTGGGGAGCCCCCACCCCTAGGGTTTCCAACCCTAGGCGCAGGGGGAGGCCCATGGGGGGCGCACCAGCCCACTAGGGGATGGTTCCCCTCCCACTTCAGCCCATGGGGCCCTCCGGGATAGGTGGCCCCACCCGATGGACCCCGGGGACCCTTCCGGTGGTCCCAGTACAATACCGATTACCCCCGAAACTTTCCCGATGGCCGAAACTTGACTTCCTATATATAAATCTTCACCTTCGGACCATTCCGGAAATCCTCATGACGTCCGGGATCTCATCCAGGACTCTGAACAACTTTCGGGTTACCGTATACTAATATCTCAACAACCCTAGCGTCACCGAACCTTAAGTGTGTAGACCCTACGGGTTCGGGAGACACGCAGACATGACCGAGATGACTCTCCGGTCAATAACCAACAACGGGATCTGGATACCCATGTTGGCTCCCACATGCTCCTCGATGATCTCATCAGATAAACCACAATGTCGAGGATTCAATCAATCCCGTATACAATTCCCTTTGTCAATCGGTATTTTACTTGCCCGAGACTCGATCGTCGGTATCCCAATACCTCGTTCAATCTCGTTGCCGGCAAGTCACTTTACTCATACCGTAATGCATGATCCCGTGATCAACCAGTTGGTCACATTGAGCTCATTATGATGATGCATTACCGAGTGGGCCCATAGATACCTCTCCCTCATACGGAGTGACAAATCCTAGTCTCGATTCGTGCCAACCCAACAGACACTTTTGGAGATACCCGTAGTGTACCTTTATAGTCACCCAGTTATGTTGTGACGTTTGGCACACCCAAAGCACTCCTACGATATCCGGGAGTTGCACAATCTCATGGTCTAAGGAAATGATACTTGACATTTGGAAAAAGCTATAGCAAACGAACTACACGATCTTTGAGCTATGCTTAGGATTGGGTCTTGTCCATCACATCATTCTCCTAATGATGTGATCCCGTTATCAATGACATCTAATGTCCATAGTCAGGAAACCATGACTATCTTTTGATCAATGAGCTAGTCAACTAGAGGCTCACTAGGGACGTGTTGTGGTCTATGTATTCACACATGTATTACGATTTCCGGATAACACAATTATAGCATGAACAATAGACAATTATCATGAACAAGGAAATATAATAATAACCATTTTATTATTGCCTCTAGGGCATATTTCCAATAGATTAGCACTGGGGCTGTAACCAAACGCTTCTTCAACTCTTGAAAGCTGGCTTCACACTCTTCAGTCCAAATGAACTTGGTGTCCTTCTTCAACAACGCTGTCATGGGCCTTGCAATCTTGGAGAAATTTTCAATAAACCTCCGGTAATATCCTGCAAATCCAAGGAAACTACGAATCTCACCAAGTGTGGTGGGTGCATTCCATTCTATGACTGACACTACCTTGGTAGGGTCCGCTGCAATCCCTTCACCTGACACTACATGTCCAAGAAATCCGACTTCCTTGAGCCAAAACTCACACTTGCTGAACTTGGCATAAAGTTGATGCTCTCTGAGCTTCTCCAAAACTAAGCACAGATGTTCAGCGTGTTCCTCCTCATTCTTGGAGTAAACCAATATGTCGTCAATGAATACCACAACAAACTTATCCAAGAACTCCATGAATACCTTGTTCATCATGCTCATAAAATAGGCAGGGGCATTAGTCAAACCAAAGGTCATGACTGTATACTCATAAAGCCCATACCTTGTGGTAAAAGCAGTCTTGGGTATATCCTTCTCACGGATCTTCAATTGGTGATAACCCGATCGAAGATCGATCTTGGAGAAAACACTAGCCCCTTCTAGCTGGTCAAACAAGTTATTGATCATCGGTAGGGGATACTTGTTCTTGATGGTCACCTCGTTCAAAGAGCGGTAATCCACACACATCCTCAAGGTTCCATCCTTCTTCTCCACTAAGAGTACTGGGGCTCCCTAAGGTGATGAACTCGGGCGAATATACCCTTTCTCTAGCAAATCCTTAATCTATTTCTTGACTTCCTCCAAATCATTAGCGGGCATTCGATACGGCCTCGTGGAGATAGGTCCTGTGCCTGGCAGCAACTCAATCAAAAACTCTATCTCCCGATCTAGCGGCATACCTGGTAACTCATCCGAAAATACATCGTGATAATCCTTCACCACTGGTACTTCTTCTTGGACAACTCCTGTAAGAGAGTTCACCTGAGTCCTCTTAGGCTTAAGCCTAGATACATACTTGATCCTCTTCTTCTCTAGGGTGGTGAGAAAAACGATCTACTAGCACAGTCAATGTTTCCCTCATACTTGGACATCCAATCCATCCCTAGGATTACATCCAACCCTTGCGACTCTAGTATAATCATATATGTGGGAAAAACATGTCCCCCTATGTTCAAAGGCAATTGGAAACATCCCTGACTAGCCATAGACTCGGCTCCTGGGGAACTCACTAGAATGGGTGACTTAAGAGCTATGGTAGGCAACTTATGTTTATCCACAAATCCCCTTGATATGAATGAATGCGATGCACCAGTGTCAAAAAGAATGAGTGTTGGAAATGAATTAACCAAGAACTTACCAATCACCGCGTCAGGCTGCTCATAAACCTCTTCCACATTGACATGATTCACATCCCCCTTAGTGAAAGGATTGGGCTTCTTGCCTCCAGAATTCCCATTGCCATTTCCATTTCCATTTTGCGCCTCGGGACACTCATTGGAGTAGTGACATGTCTTCTTGCACTTGAAGCAGGTGATGTGACTCAGATCCTTGTTCATCGGTGTGGAAGAGTTGAAATGCTGCTGATTGCCATTTCCTCCATTGCCATTGCCATGCTTGTGACCATGGTGGTTGTGTCCATTTCCTCCATGATGAATGTGGCCTCCATGGTTATGGTGATTCCCTCCAAACTTGCTAGTGCCTGATCCAGAACTTCCTGAGTATGGGCTGTAGCGGGGTTTCTGTTGAACTCCAGAGTTATACTTCCCATGACCGTACTTCCTCTTACGATTCTCCATCTGTTGGTGCTTGCCTTTGAGAATGGTAGCCTTATCAACCAGCTCCTGATAGTCCGCAAAGGTTGCCACAGTCAACTGAACTCCCAACTCATTGTTCAGTCCCTCCAGAAATTTCTCCTGCTTGGCTTCATCAGTGGCCACGTCCTCTGGAGCATAACGGGCCAACTTACTGAACTCATCAACATACTGAGATACCGTGCGTCCTCCCTGGCGCAAGCTGTGGAACTCCTTCTTCTTCAGACTCATGGCTCCAGCTAAGACATGAGCAGTGCGGAAAGCCCGCTGGAACTGAGTCCAAGTCACATTCTCCATGGGGTATGTGGTGGTGTAGTTCTCCCACCAAGTAGCTGCCTGTCCATCCAGCTGGTGGGCAGCAAACTTCACCTTCTCAGCATCATTGCATCCTGATGTGGCCAGCTCCCTTCCTATCTTGTGAAGCCAGTCATCTGCGACAATCGGCTTCATGCTGCTGGAGAACACGGGTGGGTTCAGCCTCAGAAAACGGGTAAGACTGTCAACCGGGGGTGGCGGCGGTGGGTTGTTGTTTTTGTTGTTGTTGTTGTTGTTGTTGTTGTTGTTGTTGTTGTTGTTGTTGTTGTTGTTGTTGTTGTTGTTGTTGTTGTTGTTGTTGTTGTTGTTGTTGTTGTTGTTGTTGTTGTTGTTGTTGTTGTTGTTGTTGTTGTTGTTGTTGTTGTTGTTGTTGTTGTTCTGGTTCTAGTTCTGAATGAGCATCTGCATAAGAGCATTCTGTTGCTGGATCAATTGCGTGAGCTCCGGTGGAAAGTTGAATCCAGGGTCACGTCTTGGAGGCATCTGATGGGTTTTAGAGTGGATGAGGAGTTAGAATAGAACAAGGCCTAGTGAGTAAAATCACACTACCCATATGCACATGATAGCAATAAAACTTCAAATCACTCCAATTCAATTTCAAACAAAGGGGTTCACACGAATAATCAAACCTAAGGTAAGCCATGTCACAAGATTTGACAATGTCTTACAAATGAAATAAAACTAATCAGATAACGAAATCGAATTTCTAAGCTCTCATGGTGGTATAAAATCTAACTCTCATCAGATGAGGACCAGTCAACCATGTCGACATCGGGTGTCCTTGCATCACTCTCCGTGTCGTCATCTCCGAGCTCATCATTTTGGTCCCTCTCCTGGCTGACATAGGCACCATACGAGTGATCCTCCTGGATGTTTTCTCCCTCATCCAGCTTCTCCTCGGCTGATACGTCTCCAACGTATCTATAATTTTTGATTGTTCCATGCTATTATATTATCAACCTTGGATGTTTTATATGCATTTATATGCTATTTTATATGATTTTTGGAACTAACCTATTAACCTAGAGCCCAGTGCCAGTTTCTATTTTTTCCTTGTTTTAGAGTATCACAGAACAGGAAAATCAAACGAAGTCCAATTGACTTGAAACTTCACGGAACTTATTTTTGGAAGGAAATCAACCCGGGAGACTTGGAGTCCACGTAAGGGAAGCAACGAGCAGGCCACGAGGCAGGGGGCGCGCCCACCCCCTGGGCATGCCCTCCACCCTCGTGGGCCCCTCGTGGCTCCCCTGACGTACTTCTTCCGCCTATATATCTCCATATACCCTAAAACGATCGGGGAGCACAATAGATCTGGAGTTCCGCCGCCAGAAGCCTCTGTAGCCACCGAAAGCCAATCTAGACCCGTTCCGGCACCCTGCCGCAGGGGGGACCCATCTCCGCTGGTCATCTTCATCATCCTGGTGCTCTCCATGACGATGAGGGAGTAGTTCTCCCTCGGGGCTGAGGGTATGTACCAGTAGCTATGTTTTTGATCTCTCTCTCTCTCGTGTTCTTGAGGTGGTACGATCTTGATGTATCGCGAGCTTTGCTATTATAGTTGGATCTTATGATATTTTCTCCCCCCTCTACTCTCTTGTAATGGATTGAGTTTCCCCTTTGAAGTTATCTTATCGGATTGAGTCATTAAAGATTTGAGAACACTTGATGTATGTCTTGCCCTGCGTATCTGTGGTGACAATGCGATACCACGTGATTCACTTGATGTATGTTTTGGTGATCAACTTGTGGGTTCCGCCCATGAACCTATGCACAGGGGTTGGCACACGTTTTCGTCGTGATTCTCCGGTAGAAACTTTGGAGCACTCTTTGAGCTTCTATGTGTTGGTTGAATAGATGAATCTGAGATTGTGTGATGCATATCGTGTAATCATAACCATGGATACTTGAGGTGACATTGGAGTATCTAGGTGACATTAGGGTTTTTGTTGATTTGTGTCTTAAGGTGTTATTCTAGTACGAACTCTAGGGTTGTTTGTGACACTTATAGGAATAGCCCAACGGATTGATTGGAAAGAATAACCTTGAGGTGGTTTCGTACCCTACCGTAATCTCTTCGTTCGTTCTCCGCTATTAGTGACTTTGGAGTGACTCTTTGTTGCATGTTGAGGGATAGTTATGTGATCCAATTATGTTATTATTGTTGAGAGAACTTGCACTAGTGAAAGTATGAACCCTAGGCCTTGTTTCCTAGCATTGCAATACCATTTACGCTCACTTTTACCATTAGTTACCTTGCTGTTTTTATATTTTCAGAGTACAAAAACCATTATCTACTATCCATATACCACTTGTATCACCATCTCTTCGCCGAACTAGTGCACCTATACAATTTACCATTGTATTGGGTGTGTTGGGGACACAAGAGACTCTTTGTTATTTGGTTGCAGGTTGCTTGAGAGAGACCATCTTCATCCTACGCCTCCTACGGATTGATAAACCTTAGGTCATCCACTTGAGGGAAATTTGCTACTGTCCTACAAACATCTGCACTTGGAGGCCCAACAACGTCTACAAGAAGAAGGTTGTGTAGTAGACATCATCGGCCTCCTCAAGCGCAAGCTTCAGGTAGTCTATCTTCTCCTGCAGTGCGTCCATATCTCCCTCGTGCTCGATGCGAGCATCCTGGAGCTCCTCCTCTAGCTCGGACTTGCGGGTCATGAAGTTCTTCATGACGACCATGTTGTCGGACAGCTCTAGCTCCATCATGGGAATGTGCTCCTCCATGTCCTGGATATGGGATGCTATCGTCTCATCCTCTAGGGTACGCACCACATCTCCATTTGCGTCGCGGCGATCGTACATCACGAAGGAGGTCCTCTTGAGGTCTTCGTCATACACCTCTCGAATGCGTCCGAGAGCAATGTGAGCAGCGATACCCCTGCACAAGCCCCATCTTGCGGTATCCACATGGAAACCAATGGGCTTGGTGCGGTTTCCGAGGATGCGTTCGGGGATATGAGCATTGATCCTCCAGCGTGTCTTCTTGGGCAGGCTGGCTGTGAAGGTTCCAGTGAATGTGGGAAGCCCAATCTTTAGGTGCTTCGTGATCTTCACCAACTATCGTCCAAAGGGCATGGTCTCATCGGGCTGCTCGAACTCAACAAGGGCGGACGACGTCTACATTTTGAAAGAGAGAAGAAATTAGTACTGAAGCATAGAAGGTACGAGACCAAAGGATATATAGGAAAGTGAAAAAAATATAGTTTTTATCCTATGGCTTTTTTCCATTTCTAGGGGTCGGGTCCTAGAGTCAACATGTGCTCTGATACCATCTTGTAGCGAACCGACTCAGTAAGAGTCGAAATCTTTGTGCTTACCGTGCTAGTCCCTGGATCGACTTCCTAGCTGATAAGTCTCCAACGTATCTATAATTTTTTATTGCTCCATGCTATATTATCTACTGTTTTGGACATTATTGGGCTTTATTATCCACTTTTATATTATTTTTGGGACTAACCTATTAACCGGAGGCCCAGCCCAGAATTGCTATTTTTTTTTACCTATTTTAGGGTTTCGAAGAAAAGGAATATCAAACGGAGTCCAAACGGAATGAAACCTTTGGGAACGTGATTTTCTCACCGAACATGATCCAGGAGACTTGGACCCTACGTCAAGAAACAAAGGCGGAGGCTACGAGGTAGGGGCGCGCGCCTACCCCCCTAGGCGCGCCCTCCACCCTCGTGGGCCCCCTGTTGCTCCACCGACGTACTCCTTCCTCCTATATATACCTACATACCCCCAAACAATCAGATACGGAGCCAAAACCCTAATTCCATCGCTGCAACTTTCTATATCCACGAGATCCCATCTCGGGGCCTTTTTCGGAGCTCCGCCGGAGGGGGCACCGATCACGGAGGGCTTCTACATCATCACCATAGCCCCTCCGATGAAGTGTGAGTAGTTACCTCAGACCTATGGGTCCATAGTTATTAGCTAGATGGCTTCTTCTCTCTTTTTGGATCTCAATACAATGTTCTCCCCCTCTCTTGTGGAGATCTATTCGATGTAATCTTCTTTTGCAGTATGTTTGTTGAGACCGATGAATTGTGGGTTTATGATCAAGTCTATCTATGAACAATATGTGAATCTTCTCTGAATTCTTTTACGTATGATTGGTTATCTTTGCAAGTCTCTTCAAATTATCAGTTTGGTTTGGCCTACTAGATTGATCTCTCTTGCAATGGGAGAAGTGCTTAGCTTCGGGTTCAATCTTGCGGTGTCCTTTCCCAGTGACAGTAGGGGCAGCAAGGCACATATTGTATTGTTGCCATCGAGGATAACAAGATGGGGTTTTCATCATATTGCATGAGTTTATCCCTCTACATCATGTCCTCTTGCTTAAGGCGTTACTCCGTTTTCATGAACTTAATACTCTAGATGCATACTGGATAGCGGTCGATGTGTGGAGTAATAGTAGTAGATGCAGGCAGGAGTCGGTCTACTTGTCTCGGACGTGATGCCTATATACATGATCATACCTAGATATTATCATAACTATGCTCAATTCTGTCAATTGCTCAACAGTAATTTCTTCACCCACCATAAAATACCTATGCTCTTGAGAGAAGCCACTCGTGAAACCTGTGGCCCCCGGATCTATCTTCATCATATTAATCTTCCAATACTTAGTTATTTCCTTTGCTTTTTTCCTTTGCTTTTATTTTACTTTGCATCTTTATCATAAAAATACCAAAAATATCATCTTATCATATCAATCAGATCTCACTCTCGTAAGTGGCCGTGTAGGGATTGACAACCCCTTATCGCGTTGGTTGCGAGGATTTATTTGTTTTGTGCAGGTGCGAGGGACTCGCACGTAGCCTCCTACTGGACTGATACCATGGTTCTCAAAAACTGAGGGAAATACTTACGCTACTTTGCTGCATCATCCCTTCCTCTTTGGGGAAAACCAACGCAGTGCTCAAGAGGTAGCAAGAAGGATTTCTGGCGCCGTTGCCGGGGAGTCTACGCAAAAGTCAATATACCAAGTACCCATCACAACCCTTATCTCCCGCATTACATTATTTTCTATTTGCCTCTCGTTTTCCTCTCCCCCACTTCACCCTTGCCGTTTTATTCACCCTCTCTCTCTCTATCCTCCCTCTCTTTCTCTATTGGCATCTTTTTGCCCGCTTGCTTTTTGTTTGCTTGTGTGTTGGATTGCTTTCTTGTCACGATGGCTCAAGATTACACTAAATTGTCTGACTTTACCAATACCAACAACAATGATTTTATTAGCACTCCGATTGCTCCTCTTACCAATGTTGAATCTTGTGAAATTAATGCTGCCTTGTTGAATCTTGTCATGAAAGATCCGTTTTACGGCCTTCCTAGTGAAGATGCCGCTACCCATCTAAATAGCTTCGTTGATTTGTGTGATATGCAAAAGAAGAAAGATGCGGATAATGATATTGTTAAATAGAAGCTATTTCCTCTTTCGCTTAGAGATAATGCTAAAGCTTGGTTTTCGTCTTTGCCTAAAAATAGTATTGATTAATGGAATAAGTGCAAAGATGCTTTTATCTCTAAGTATTTTCCTCCCGCTAAGATCATCTCCCTTAGAAATGATATTATGAATTTTAAGCAATTTGATCATGAACATGTTGCACAAGCTTGGGAGAGGATGAAATTAATGATACGTAATTGCCCTACTAATGTTTTGAATTTGTGGATGATTATACAAAATTTTTATGCCGGATTGAAATTTAATTCTAGAAATCTTTTAGATTCGGCCGCGGGAGGCACTTTTATCAAAATCACTTTAGGAGAAGATACTAAACTCCTAGATAATATTATGATTAATTATTCTCAATGACATACAAAAAGATCTACTAATAAAAAGGTGCATGTGATAGAAGAAATTAATGTTTTGAGTGGAAAGATGGATGAACTTATGAAATTATTTGCTAGTAAGAATGTTTCTTCTAATCCTAATGATATGCCCTTGTCTACTTTGATTGAGAATAATGACTCCATGGATGTGAATTTTGTTGGTAGGAACAATTTTAGTAACAACGTGTATAGAGAAAATTTTAATCCTAGGACTTATCCTAGTAATCCCTCTAATAATTATGGTAATTCCAACAACAATTCTTATGGAAATTATAATAAGATGCCCTCTGATTTTGAATCTAATATTAAAGAATTTATTACTTCACAAAAGAATTTCAATGCTTTGATTGCAGAAAAATTGCTTAAGATTGATGAGTTGGCTAGGAACGTTGATAGAATTTCTCTTGATGTTGATTCTTTGAAACTTAGATCTATTCCACCTAAGCATGATATCAATGAGTCTCTCAAAGCCATGAGAATTTCCATTGATGAGTGCAAAGAAAGAACCGCTAGGATGCATGCTAAGAAAGATGCCTTTATAAGAGCGTGTTCTTCTAGTTCCTATGAAAATAAAGATGAAGATCTAAAAGTTATTGATGTGTCCCCTATTAAATCTTTGTTTTGCAATACGAATCTTAATAATGATGGGACTGAATATGATCCACCTTTACCTAGAAGGTGTTCCAATAATTCAGAGTTTTTAGATCTTGATGCTAAAATTGATGAAAGTGGGGTCGAAGAAATTAAAACCCTAGATGTTGCTAAACCCACTATTTTGGATTTCAAGGAATTTAATTATGAAAATTTCTCTTTGATTGATTGTATTTCCCTGTTGCAATCCGTGCTAAATTCTCCTCAGCTTATAGTCAAAATAAAGCGTTCACTAAACATATCGTTGATTCCTTGATTGTAACGCCCTCGATGCGGCTATATCTCCCACGTGTCGAAGCACGACTTAGAGGCATAACCACATTGAAAGCAATGTCGCAAGTGAGGTAATCGTCACACAACCCATGTAATACATAAGGGAAAGAGATACATAGTTGGCTTACAATCGCCACTTCACACAAATACATGAATAAAGCATTACATTCATTCAGATACAATCAAGGTCCGACTACGGAACCAAAATAAAAGAAGACTACCCCAAATGCTACACAGATCCCTGATCGACCCCAACTGGGCTCCACTACTGATCAACTAGAAACGGAACAACACAAAGAACGAGATCTTCATCGAGCTCCGCCTTGAGCTTGGTTGCGTCATCTGCACGGTTCAACGGCACCTGCAAACTGGTTTTGGAAGTATCTGTGAGTCACGGGGACTCAGGAATCTTACACCCTCGCGATCAAGACTATTTAAGCTTATAGGAAGGGTAAAAGGTATGAGGTGGAGCTGCAGCAAGCGACTAGTATATATGGTGGCTAACATACGCAAATGAGAGCGAGAAGAGAAGGCAAAGCACGGTCGAGAAACTATGATCAAGAAGTGATCCTAGAACAACCTATGTTAAGCGTAACTCCAACACCGTGTTCACTTCCCGGACTCCGCCGAGAAGAGACCGTCACGGTTACACACGTAGTTGATGTATTTTAATTAAGATCAACTTCAGGTTTTCTACAACCGGACATTAACAAATTCCCATCTGCCCATAACCGCGGGCACGGCTTTCGAAAGTTCAATCCCTGCAGGGGTGTCCCAACTTAGCCCATCACAAGCTCTCACAGTCAACGAAGGATATTCCTTCACCCAAGACAATCCGATCAGGCTCGGCATCCCGGTTACAAGACATCCTCGACAATGGTAAAACAAGTCCAGCAACACCACCCGAATGTGCCGACAAATCCCGATAGGAGCTGCACATATCTCGTTCTCAGGGCACACTCAGATGAGACATCCTACGAGTAAAACCAACCCTCAAGTTGCCCCGAGGTGGCCCCATAGTCTACTCGGTCGGACCAACACTCAGAGGAGCACTGGCCCAGGGGGGTTTAAATAAAGATGACCCTTGAGTCTGCAGAACCCAAGGGAAAGAAAAAGGCTAGGTGGCGAATGGTAAAACCAATGTTGGGCATTGCTGGAGGAGTTTTATTCAAGGCGAACTGTCAAGGGGTTCCCATTATAACCCAACCGCGTAAGGAACGCAAAATCCGGGAACATAACACCGATATAACGGAAACTAGGGCGGCAAGAGTGGAACAAAACACCAGGCATAAGGCCGAGCCTTCCACCCTTTACCAAGTATATAGATGCATTAATTAAATAAGAGATATTGTGATATCCCAACAAGTAAACATGTTCCAACAAGGAACAACATCTCCATGTTCCAACAAGGAACAAACTTCATCTTCACCTGCAACTAACAACGCTATAAGAGGGGCTTAGCAAAGCGGTAACATAGCCAAACAACGGTTTGCTAGGACAAGGTGGGTTAGAGGCTTGGTTCAACAATATGGGAGGCATGATAAGCAAGTGGTAGGTATCGCAACATAGGCATAGCAAAAGAGCGAGAAACTAGCAAGCAAAGATAGGAGTGATTTCGAGGGTATGGTCATCTTGCCTGAAATCCCGCAAGGAGTAAGAACGAGTCCATGAAGAAGACAAACAGACGAAGTCGATCGAATCCTCACAAACGCGACGTTATCGGAACCAACCCGAAGAAGGAACACCGGAAAGAAGCACACAACATAGTAAACAACCAACACATGAACATGGTATGATATGCGGGATGCGGTATGCGGTATGTGATGCATATGCATGATTTGTAAAGGAATGATTGAACCTGGCCTCAACTTGGAAAACCAAGAGTGCCACTGGAAAGGTGAGGTGATTTCGGTCGAAATCGATATACAGATCACCGGAATCGGATGCACGGTTTGGAAATGGCAAACAAAACAAATATGGCACCGGTCTGCGACAAACAGCAAGTAACCAACTAAATGCACCAAGATAATTATGCTACAACACTCAAACATGGCAACAAGAGGCATGGCAGGGATCCACTCAAGATGCTTGACAAAAGTTGAACACTGAGCTACAGCTAATTCATCCATTAACAGGTTCAAACAAGCATGGCAAAAGAGCAACAGATAACAGGTTTCAGACTTAGTGAAATAAGAAACAAGTCTGGAATTTATCATCAGGAAGCACACTTTAGAGCATGAAAACTACATGTTACAGGAACTTAACATGGCAAAACAAGGCACGGAATGAAGCTACTCCAAGCACTTCACAAAAGTCCCTTAGTGACCTTGAGCCAAAAGTGATCAAAAAATACAATTGCAAGCATGTGAACATGGCAAAAACATAAACGGATTCAGACTTAGTGAAAAACTGGAGCATGCAAAACAGATTAACAAGTAGGCATGTTTACGAACTCGATGCACTCACTACAGAGCATGGCATGACAAACTAAGCATACAACCAGCAAATATACATGGCATAGAAGCTAGACATGGCAAGAACAACAATATAGCATGCACGGATCAACAACAATAAGCTCGGCAAAATTGCTAAACATGTTAGCAATCTGCCAGGAACATTTTATAGCAAAAGTAGAGCTCGATTGACTCAAGCTAGGGTGCTCCATAAATGCAAACAAAGATATGGATGGATAGAGCACCACAATATTAACAAAACATCCTTACTGATCATGCTCAAAAGAGGCACGGATCACTAGGAAACAACATGAACATATGGCATAAAAACAATATCAGGACAAGGACTTAGTGAAATTCTAAGTCCCTGAAATCAGCATCAACGATTACGCTACTTTGCATGCTTGTGCTAGTCACCACATAGATCACAAAAATATATGGCATACACCCCTTTAAAGATGGCATGGCATTTAACAAAACACATGTAGAGCTTAGGAACATAGCATGCACACATTAATCATGACAAAAATGACAAAAGGCCATTTGCTGAAACAGATCTGACATAAACATCACATAGCCCTCTTCCAACAGCATTTCGGGCATCAAGATGAGCTCAAATTAAAATGATGCAATGAGATGAAATGATGTACTCGTCGAGGCGAACATTTTGATATGCTACACGCATGAATCGGAGCTACGATGACAGAGTTATGACATGATGAAGATAGCAAAATAATTAGAGTTTGGGGGGTAAAAGTCAACCGAGCTCTAGATCCAGATCGGGATCTCGCCGGAGCACTGTAGCAGCGCGCGCCCCGAGGCTCACCGGAGTTCATGGCGATGGCGGCCGGACTTCGTGGTGGCCAAAGGGGTTCGGGGACGGCGAGACGTGGCGGCGCGGGGGCGCGATGGCATCGGGGCGGCGAGGTGACCGCGGGCGGCGCCGGCGCAATGGTCGGTGGTGGCGCCGGAATTCAAGGCGACGGGGCGGCGCTGGTCGGCGCGATGGTGGCGGGGCTCATCGCCGGTGCGGGAGGAGAGGCGATGCGCGACGGAGGAGAGGCGGTGGCCTCGGGGCCCGGTCGGACGGCGGGAGGGCCGGCCCCGGGCTTCCGCGGGCCGCGGCGACGGCGGGCGCCGGGATGCCACGTGGCGGCGGGTGGCTGGCTGGGCGCGGCGGGCGGACGCGTCCGGTGCGCGGACGGGCGTGTCCGGCGGCGGCGCGAGCGGATTTTTAGGGTTAGGGGCGAAATGGACCCGGGGTTGAAATGGAGGGGTCTATTTATAGAGGTAGAGGGAGTTAGGAGAGTCCAAATGAGGTGCGGTTTGCGGCCACGTGATCATGATCGAACGACCGAGATGATGGAGAGGGTTTAGGTGGGTTTTGGGCCACTTTGGAAGGGTGTTGGGCTGCAACACACACGAGGCCTTCTTGGTCCCTCGGTTAACCGTTGGAGTATCAAACGAAGTCCAAATGGCACGAAACTTGACAGGCGGTCTACCGGTAGTAAACCAAGGCCGCATGACAAGTCTCGGTCCAATCCGAGAACGTTTAAAACCCGCACACGAAAAGAGGTAGAAAGGGACACCAGGTGACATAGGAGCGCCGGATTGCAAAACGGACAACGAGGAAAATGCTCGGATGCATGAGACGAACATGTATGCAAATGAAATGCACATGATGACATGATATGGAATGCATGACACGCAATCAATGACAAGGCAACAGGGCGAATAATTGGAGAACACCTGGCACATCAGTCTCGGGGTGTTACAACACTCCACCACTACGAGAGGATCTCGTCCCGAGATCTAGAATGGCACCGGAGGAAAAACAGAAGAGAAAGAGAAGAGGTAAAACTAAGTTGCTTCCTTTGACAAACGAGTGAGACCAAAGAACCTTGAAAAGGTTAAGCCATTTCAAGAAAAGAATACAACAGAGATGAATGAAGTTGAAAACACTCCGTTAGAAAAGAGAAACAAGGAAGAACAACTTCAAACAGCACTCCGGTTGGAAAGATATGCAAGGCTTGATAAAATGAAAGAACTTGAGCAACGGGCACACACTCCGGTTAAATGGATAAGCACGAAAAGAACACGATCCAAGATGATGAGAGAAAAGAGCAACATCACAATGGCTCCGGAACAAAAGAATAGAAGATAGATAATTGAAATAAAAGAATGGAGAATAAAATTCCATCTTATGCCACAAAAGAGCTTGAGAAGGCATCCTTAGGAGACGGGTCGAGCGGAGTTGTTGGAACACCAACAACGAAAAGAATACGCTTGATATGGTCTTATGGAATACATCTCAAATGATGAGGTGACAACCTGCCACTCACGGGAAAAAGAATTGGATTGGTATGAACAAGGAGACGAGAAAGTATTTCACCGGGAGGATAAAGAAGAACTTGGGTCCTTTATAAGAACCATAGATAGCAACAAACCTTAGGGAAGGCTTTAGGTGAAATATAACCCAAGATAACTTCAAAGAAGAGATTGGTGGATTTAAAATACCTCATTACTAACAACATGTGAATCATGAAACATGAACCCAAATTATCAAGAATGACATGATACCACCTCCAATAATATGGTAGAAAGAATTGCACTCCGGATTCAAGATGAAGAATGCTTGAGCTCCTTAAAAGGAATCTCGATGAAAACTTGGAGAAGGAATTAAATCCTTGATGAACCATCATGTAGAACCTCCATGAAGAACTTTGGTAACAAAATGATGATCAAATGAAAGGAAAGAGAAGTTGAAAACACAAGGTGAATCCTTGTAATGATTTAGATGGATCTCCGTGGTGATGTAATTGCGAGAGCTTGGGACTCCGAGAAAGAAAAGATGAACAACAAAAATCAAGAATTTAGATGAACCTCCGGAATAAGGAATTAATCACTTGGGTGAAACACGAATAAGAATTACATTATGCTTATCATTCACCAATTAAATTGATGACAATCAATGGATTTGGCACACTACTTATTCTTGTAGAGAGGATTAAGATAGATATTGCATAAATTTGAGAAGGTCTTCGATGATCCACCGGTAGGATTGAAAACAACGAATAAATTGATATGATAACGAATGACGAGAACTCTTGAACGAACCACCGTAAGAATTAAAAATGAACGAAGAGAAGATAAAGAAAACACCGGGAAGAATTAGCAAATGAATGAAGATGCTTGAGATAATTTATATATGAGAGAACGAAGAGATCATTCACTGATTAGAGGATATTTGATCGATGCACTGGTAAAATTAGGAGGATGAGAGCTGAAAGCTAGAATGAATAATCCCGAAATGATGGCCTTCGGAGAATCAAACTGAAAATACTCTGAATTACTCCGGATGGGTGAAAAGAAATTCTCACAACGAAACAATTATGGGAGGATGGCAGAGAATGGGGCAAGATTTAAAAGAAACTCTTCTTCGGTCTTCAAAATATGAGAATGACAATGAGAAACACCACCAAATTGTTGAGATACTCCGGGATGAAAAATGGAAGGTTGAGCCAACGATGAAAAGAATTTAACTGATCTTGGAGAAATACATATGATTGATGATAAATCATTCTTACATCAAACTTCGAAAAGAATTTGGGAGTAACTCCGGAAAGAATAGAAGAGTCAGGTAAGATCCTGGGAAAAGACCTGTGGGTTAGGGCCCACTCAAAAGAAACACCGTTGAGTGATTTAAGAGATAGATTGCGCCGGTTGAGTTAAATGACTTGAATGAGGTAACATCCTCGAAAAAGCTTGAATGAATTGAGAATGCAAACTCGAATCTTCGAGATATCTTGAGCACTCCGGAACAATCGAATAGTGAGAAGTGGAAGACTAAGAGGTGCACCGGCATGAGGAGGTATTGAAACAAGGAAAGGATATGATCAACAAAGTTTGAATTGAATCCACTGGAGAAGAAAAAGAATGAATAATGATGAACTTGAGACTCTGTTAGCATCTTCATGAGAATCACCGGATAAGAACATTGATGGAAAGGAATGAAGAGGCTTCCCATCAGTAAAAGATACATGATTAAGAAAATTGAGTCCTTGAAGAAAAAGGGTGGGAGGGCGGGAAAACAAAGGCAATTTGGGACGGATGAAACAAACACCGTTGAGAAGAAATGATAATTGATCTTGCGGATGTTGAAATGTCCGGATCCACTAGAAGAGAAAACACGCCGGTTGAAAAAGGATTGACATGACAATCTCGATTATCATGAAGGATTGGTATTCACATCGGAGTATGAGAACACCGCTTAGACAAGGGATGGAATCAACATTTGACTTCGAAGCAACTCGAATACCACAACTCAAAAACAAAATAAAGGATTGGCTTGCAGAATAAGCCGGAACAAACATATGATAGAGATTTCGTCCGAAGTTTTCGTGGTGGGGCCTACACGGGCTCGATCGTACATCACCATCATGTACAAGGCAGTGCACATGACATACGAAGCGTCCCCGAGTCGGCATAGGCAAGGACTCTTTAAGACACAACGAGACCACTGTAAAACCAACCGTGAATAGGCGGACCACTAGACGTCGAACCCCAATTTCATATCATACATCTGTCGGAAAGATATCCGAAGAGCTACTTGAATTCCCACTTATAAACTCTCGAAATTTTCCAGTTATGCAATCAGGTGTTGGGGATACAGGTGAAGCATAATATCTCAACCAAACTAGCAAATCCTACATCCAGCTGTATCCATCCTTCAACACATAACCAAGAAACCTTCGGAAATCGTTTACCTCAACCTTCGAAAAGCATCCGTTATACGAGTTATGGCAATACTCCCGAACTCCCGCCCCAGTACTGGGTGGCGTCGAGGTTATCTCACCAACAACTGCATAAAAGAGATTTTCGATGTCGGCGAAACTAAACTCAGGTATTCCAGAACTGCAACGATAAAATTGTGATGACAACACCTCGGATCTCCACCCCCCGGGACACTGCCACAACCCCTAAATGTCAGGAGGCACCAAGAACAATGTTCTCGTCACAAAACCATCGGAACAATTCCAAGATACCCGCGTGATCCTAAATTTTTTTTAGTGAAATTTGAGAAGAGAAGAGTTAAAACCCTACGTCACGATGCCTCACTAGAGCGACGAAGGGACTGAGGAGTAAAAAGAATTCCTAAACTCTCTGATATATATAATCCTAGATGACTCAAAACATTTTTCTAGACTCAACAACGCCAACGATTCGATCAAGCAGGGGCTCCTAAGGTCGGGGAAGGCTCTGATTACCAACTTGTAACGCCCTCGATGCGGCTATATCTCCCACATGTCGAAGCACGACTTAGAGGCATAACCGCATTGAAAGCAATGTCGCAAGTGAGGTAATCTTCACACAACCCATGTAATACATAAGGGAAAGAGATACATAGTTGGCTTACAATCGCCACTTCACACAAATACATGAATAAAGCATTACATTCATTCAGATACAATCTAGGTCCGACTACGGAACCAAAATAAAAGAAGACTACCCCAAATGCTACACAGATCCCCGATTGACCCCAATTGGGCTCCACTACTGATCAACTAGAAACGAAACAACACAAAGAACGAGATCTTCATCGAGCTCCTCCTTGAGCTTGGTTGCGTCATCTGCACGGTTCAACGACACCTGCAAACTGGTTTTGGAAGTATCTGTGAGTCACGGGGACTCAGGAATCTTACACCCTCGTGATCAAGACTATTTAAGCTTATAGGAAGGGTAAAAGGTATGAGGTGGAGCTGCAGCAAGGAACTAGCATATATGGTGGCTAACATACGCAAATGAGAGCGAGAAGAGAAGGCAAAGCACGGTCGAGAAACTATGATCAAGAAGTGATCCTAGAACAACCTACGTCAAGCGTAACTCCAACATCGTGTTCACTTCCCGGACTCCGCCGAGAAGAGACCGTCACAGTTACACACACGGTTGATGTATTTTAATTAAGATCAACTTCAGGTTTTCTACAACCGGACATTAAAAAATTCCCATCTGCCCATAACCGCGGGCACGGCTTTCGAAAGTTCAATCCCTGCAGGGGTGTCCCAACTTAGCCCATCACAAGCTCTCACGGTCAACGAAGGATATTCCTTCTCCCAAGACAATCCGATCAGGCTCGGCATCCCGGTTACAAGACATCCTCGACAATGGTAAAACAAGTCCAGCAACACCGCCCGAATGTGCCGACAAATCCTGATAGGAGCTGCACATATCTTGTTCTCAGGGCACACTCAGATGAGACATCCTACGAGTAAAACCAACCCTCAAGTTGCCCCGAGGTGGCCCCGCAGTCTACTCGGTCGGACCAACACTCAGAGGAGCACTGGCCCAGGGGGGTTTAAATAAAGATGACCCTTGAGTCTGCAGAACCCAAGGGAAAGAAAAAGGCTAGGTGGCGAATGGTAAAACCAATGTTGGGCATTGCTGGAGGAGTTTTATTCAAGGCGAACTGTCAAGGGGTTCCCATTATAACCCAACCGCGTAAGGAACGCAAAATCCAGGAACATAACACCAACATGACGGAAACTAGGGCAGCAAGAGTGGAACAAAACACCAGGCATAAGGCCGAGCCTTCCACCCTTTACCAAGTATATAGATGCATTAATTAAATAAGAGATATTGTGATATCCCAACAAGTAAACATGTTCCAACAAGGAACAACATCTTCATGTTCCAACAAGGAACAAACTTCATCTTCACCTGCAACTAACAATTACCTTATGTTCTTATTAAGAAACCTATGGGAAGAATTAATGATGTTCTTATTATTGCAAATAGGAATTATGTACCCGTAGATTTTATTGTTCTTGACATAGATTGCAATCCTTCATGTCCTATTATTCTTGGTAGACCTTTCCTTAGAACGATTGTGCAATTATTGATATGAAGGAAGGAAATATTAGATTCCAATTTCCGTTAAGGAAAGGCGTGGAACACTTTCCTAGAAAGAAAATTAAATTACCTTATGAATCTATTATGAGAGCCACTTATGGATTGCCTACCAAAGATGGCAATACCTAGATATATCCTTGCTTTTTATGCCTAGCTAGGGGCGTTAAACGATAGCGCTTGTTGGGAGGCAACCCAATTTTATTTTTATTCCTTGCTTTTTGCTCCTGTTTAGTAATAAATAATTTATATAGAATCTGTTTAGGTTGTGTCTTTTGTGTTTAATTAGTGTTTGTGCCAAGTAGAACCGTTGGGAAGACTTGGGGAAAGTCTTGATATCTTGCTGTAAAAAACAGAAACTTTAGCGCTCACGAGAACTACTGCCATTTTTATTTGGAAAGTTCTATTTAGTTAATTATTTTTGAAGATGATTAATATATAAATTACTCACGTCCAGCAAGTTATTTTAGAATTTTCGGGGTTCCAGATCTTGCGCTAGCTACAGATTACAACAGACTGTTCTGTTTTTGACAGATTCTGTTTTTCGTGTGTTGTTTGCTTATTTTGATGAATCTATGGCTACTAAAATAGTTTATAAACCATAGAGAAGTTGGAATACAGTAGGTTTAACACCAATATAAATAAAAAATGAATTCATTACAGTACCTTGAAGTGGTCTTTTGTTTTCTTTCGCTAATGGAGCTCACGAGATTTTCTACTTTAAGTTTTGTGTTGTGAAGTTTTCAAGTTTTGGGTAAAGATTTGATGGATTATGGAACAAGGAGTGGAAAGAGCCTAAGCTTGGGGATGCCCATGGAACCCCCAAGATAATCTAAGGACACCTAAAAGCCAAAGCTTGGGGATGCCTCGGAAGGCATCCCCTCTTTTCGTCTACTTCTATCGGTAACTTTACTTGGAGTTATATTTTTATTCATCATATGATATGTGTTTTGCTTGGAGCGTCTTGTATGATTTGAGTCTTTGATTTTTAGTTTACCACAATCATCCTTGCTGTACACACCTTTTGAGAGAGCCATACATGATTTGGAATTTGTTAGAATACTCTATGTGCTTCGCTTATATCATTTGAGTTATATAGTTTTGTTCTAGTACTTCACTTATATCTTTTAGAACACGGTGGTGGATTTGTTTTATAGAAACTATTGATCTCCCATGCTTCACTTAAATTATTTTGAGAGTATTAAATAGCATGGTAATTTGCTTAAATAATCCTAATATGCTTGGTATTCAAGAATAGTAAAAACTTTCTTATGAGTGTGTTGAATGCTATGAGAAGTTTGATGCTTGATAATTGTTTTTAGATATGAAGATGGTGATATTAAAGTTATGCTAGTTGAGTAGTTGTGAATTTGAGAAATACTTGTGTTAAGGTTTGTGATTCCTGTAGCATGCACGTATGGTGAACCGTTATGTGATGAAGTCGTAGTGAGGGAGTCCTGGATTAGGGGGTGTTCGCGTAGCCGGACTATACCTTCAGCCGGACTCCAGGACTATGAAGATACAAGATTGAAGACTACGTCCCGTGTCCGGATGGGACTTTCCTTGGCGTGGAAGGCAAGCTTGGCGATGTGGATATTCAAGATCTCCTACCATTGTAACCGACTCTATGTAACCCTAACCCTATCCGGTGTCTATATAAACCGGAGGGTTGTAGTCCGTAGGCAATCAACTCCATATACAACAATCATACCATAGGCTAGCTTCTAGGGTTTAGCCTCCTTGATCTCGTGGTAGATCTACTCTTGTACTACCCATATCATCAATATTAATCAAGCAGGACGTAGGGTTTTACCTCCATCGAGAGGGCCCGAACCTGGGTAAAACATCGTGTTCCCTGCCTCCTGTTACCATCCGGCCTAGACGCACAGTTCGGGACCCCCTACCCGAGATCCGCCGGTTTTGACACCGACATTGGTGCTTTCATTGAGAGTTCCTCTGTGTTGTCGCCTTTAGGCCCGATGGCTTCTTTGATCATCAACAACGATGCGGTCCAGGGTGAGACCTTTCTCCCCGGACAGATCTTCGTCTTCGGCGGCTTCGCTCTACGGGCCAATTCGCTTGGCCACTTTGAGCAGATCGGAAGCTACGCCCCTGGCCATCAAGTCAGGTTTGGAAGCTTAAACTACACGGCTGACATCCGCGGAGACTTGAGCTTCGACGGATTCGAGCCACGGCCAAGCGCACCGCACTATCTCGAGGGGCATGATCTAGCTCTGCCTCCGGACAGTGTCCTGGAGGCCGCACACGCACCGGTTCCGACCTCTAACTCGGAGCCTATTGCGCCAATCAAGGATGAGCGGTTGGACGTCACCTCGGGGGCTGCAATCTCAAAGATGATCGAGCCGAACGCCAGCCCCGCACTCGGCGTGACCCGTGACTCCGAGGAGCCGGACTCCTCGCCGGACTCCGAACCCCCCGCACCCCTGCCAATCGAATCCGATTGGGCGCCGATAATGGAGTTCACCGCCGCAGACATATTTCAGCACTCACCTTTTAGCAACATCCTGAATTCTCTTAAGTCTCTCTCTTTATTAGGAGAGCCCTGGCCGAATTACGGTCAGCAAGGATGGGATACGGGCGATGAAGAAATTCAAAGCCCACCCGCCACCCATTTGGTAGCTGTTGGGGAACGTAGTAATTTCAAAAAATTTCCTACACACACGCAAGATCATGGTGATGCATAGCAACGAGGGGGAGAGTCTGATCTACGTACCCTTGTAGATCGCAACGGAAGCGTTGACACAACATAGAGGAAGTAGTCGTACGTCTTCTTCCCGATCCGACCGATCCAAGCACCGTTACTCCGGCACCTCCGAGTTCTTAGCACACGTTCAGCTCGATGACGATCCTCGGGCTCCGATCCAGCAAAGCGTCGAGGAAGAGTTCCGTCAGCACGACGGCGTGGTGACGATCTTGATATACTACCAACGCAGGGCTTCGCCTAAGCACTACAACGGTATGATCAAGGTGGAATTTGGTGGCAGGGGGCACCGCACACGGCTAAGGAACGATCTCAATGATCAACTTGTGTGTCTAGAGGTGCCCCCTGCCCCCGTATATAAAGGTTGCCAGGGGAGGGCTGGCCGGCCAAAGGAGGAGGGCGCAGGAGGAGTCCTACTCCTACCGGGAGTAGGACTCCCCCCCCCCCAATCCTATTCCTAATAGGACTCCTCGAGAGAGAGAGAGGGAGAAGGGGGCCGGCCACCTCTCCTAGTCCTAATAGGACTAGGGGAGGGGGGAGGCGCGCAGCCCACCTTGGGCTACCCCTTTCACCTTTCCACTATGGCCCAATAAGGCCCATTTGGTTCCCGGGGGGTTCCGGTAACCTCCCGGTACTCCGGTAAAATTCCCGATTTCACCCGGAACACTTCCGATGTCCAAACTTAGGCTTCCAATATATCAATCTTTATGTCTCGACCATTTCGAGACTCCTCGTCATGTCCGTGATCACATCCGGGACTCCGAACAACCTTCGGTACATCAAAATGCATAAACTCATAATAACTGTCATCGTAACGTTAAGCGTGCGGACCCTACGGTTCGAGAACAATGTAGACATGACCGAGATACGTCTCTGGTCAATAACCAATAGCGGGACCTGGATGCCCATATTGGCTCCTAAATATTCTACGAAGATCTTTATCGGTCAGACCGCATAACAACATACGTTGTTCCCTTTGTCATCGGTATGTTACTTGCCCGAGATTCGATCGTCGGTATCCAATACCTAGTTCAATCTCGTTACCGGCAAGTCTCTTTACTCGTTCTGTAATACATCATCTGACAACTAACATCTTAGTTATAATGCTTGCAAGGCTTATGTGATGTGTATTACCGAGAGGGCCCAGAGGTACCTCTCCGACAATCGGAGTGACAAATCCTATTCTCGAAATACGCCAACCCAACATCTACCATTGGAAACACCTGTAGTACTCCTTTATAATCACCCAGTTACGTTGTGACATTTGGTAGCACCCAAAGTGTTCCTCCGGCAAACGGGAGTTGCATAATCTCATAGTCATAGGAACATGTATAAGTCATGAAGAAAGCAATAGCAACATACTAAACGATCGGGTGCCAAGCTAATGGAATGGGTCATGTCAATCAGATCATTCAACTAATGATGTGACCTCATTAATCAAATAACAACTCTTTGTTCATGGTTAGGAAACATAACCATCTTTGATTAACGAGCTAGTCAAGTAGAGGCATACTAGTGACACTCTGTTTGTCTATGTATTCACACATGTATTATGTTTCCGGTTAATACAATTCTAGCATGAATAATAAACATTTATCATGATATAAGGAAATAAATAATAACTTTATTATTGCCTATAGGGCATATTTCCTTCAGTAGCCACCGTCGACAATTTAAACGACGTGCTCAACTTCGACTCCGGAGACATCGACAGCATGGATGACGATGCAGGAGATACCGATGAACCAACGCCCATAGGGCATTGGACAGCCACCTCATCTCACGATGTGTACATGGTGGATACCCCTAAAGGAAGCGACAACGAGGAAAAAGGGGACGGAACGGGAGATCGACCCCCCGAAAAGCAATCAAAGCATCGGCGTAAACGCCGACCCAAGCCCCGCCTCGATAAAAACCCAGCCATAGAGCAGGACGAGCAGGCCTTAGAGAAACCGTCCGAACAGGGTAACACGGATAGAGAAACCGAACATCCCTCCTCCGGCGAAAACGGCATTCCGAACGACCTCACGTCGAACAAACCTATGGAGCAGAAGAATCTCCACGAGAGGCTCGTTGCAACTGCACGCAGCCTAAAAAAGCAGAAGTGGAAGCTAAAAACAGCGGAAGATGCACTCCGGATTAGATGGAGCAAAGTAATCAATACCGCAGATAAATACGGCAACAGTCGCCGCACTAAAAGCTATCCGAAAAGAAATCTATTGCCTAAATTCGACGAAGAGGCCCTAGAGCCCTCGCATTCAAAAAGTGAGAAAGCCACATGGTCAGATAGACGACCCCATAAAGCGGCAAGCGGCGCCGCACTTAAATCGGCATGCGACCCACTTAAGGATTCGCATCATGGCCCAGTCAGGTCCATTTATGGGCCAAGAAAGCAAGCTCTCGTAAGAAATACTATGAAGCCATCATCAGAATCCGGCACACCCAAATACAGGGGCGCCGCACACCCTCTATGTTTCACCGATGAGGTCCTGGACCATGAATTTCCAGAGGGATTCAAACCTGTAAACATAGAGGCATATGATGGAACAACAGACCCTGGAGTTTGGATCGAGGATTACATCCTCCACATACACATGGCTAGAGGAGATGATCTCCACGCCATAAAATATTTACCCCTTAAGCTTAAAGGGCCAGCCCGGCATTGGCTTAAAAGCCTTCCCAAAAACACAATTGGAAGCTGGGAAGAGCTCGAGGATGCTTTCCGAGCAAACTTTCAAGGGACCTATGTCCGCCCCCCGGATGCATACGATCTTAGTCACATAACTCAACAACCTGGAGAATCAGCTCGGCAGTTCTGGAATAGATTCCTCACTAAAAAGAATCAGATAGTCGACTGTCCGGACGCCGAAGCCTTAGCAGCTTTCAGGCATAACGTCCGAGACGAATGGCTCGCCAGACACCTCGGCCAAGAAAAGCCAAGAACAATGGCCGCACTAACAAACCTCATGACCCGCTTTTGTGCAGGGGAGGACAGCTGGTTGGCAAGGTGCAGCCCCAGCGACCCAAGTACATCCGAAACTAGGGATGGAAACGGAAAACCACGACGCAACAAGGACCGTTGCCGGACTAAGGACAAAAGTCCGAAGAGCACGGCAGTCAACGCTGGATTCGAAGGCTCACGACAAAATCAAGCAAAATCGCCCCCCCAGGATAACAGGGACGATCCATCCAACCTAAATAAAATCCTGGACAGGATATGTCAGATACACAGTACTCCCGGGAAGCCTGCTAACCATACCCACAGAGACTGTTGGGTTTTCAAACAATCCGGCAGACTCAATGCCGAACACAAGGGGCTTGGCACACCAAGCGAAGACGAGGACGAACCCCAAAAGCAGAGTACCAGGAAACAAAAGAACTTCCCACAAGAAGTAAAAACAGTGAACTCACTTCACATAACAAAACGTGCGGCGCCCGTAAAGGTACACACCACACGACCCATCCCCAAAGGGTCCGGCCACTGGTTGTCAAAACCGATCATCTTCGATCAGCTAGATTATTCTAGAAATATCAAGAATGCAGGCTGGACTGCCTTGATACTCGATCCAATAATTGGCGGACTCTAGTTTTCAAATGTCCTTATGGACGGCGGCAGTGGACTAAACCTGATATATCAGGATACAATCCAGCACATGGGGATAAACCCAGCAAGAATCCGCCGCAGCAAAACCTCCTTTCAAGGGGTAATACCTGGTCCGGACACCCATTGTATGGGTTTTCTCTGGCTTGAAGTCATATTCGGCTCTGCCGATAACTTCCACCGTGAAAAGCTGACCTTCCATATCGCCCCGTTCTCAAGTCGCTATCAAGCACTACTGGGACGCGAAGCTTTCGCTCGCTTTAACGCAATACCGCATTATGCATCTCTTACGCTTAAGATGCCCGGTCCACGAGGCATCATCTCTTTGAAGGGGAAGCACTAAAGTGTGCCTCCCCAAGCGGAGGACTGTGCGGCCGCTTTGACAGCCCCACAGCAAAATGGCCTCAACGGCCAAAAAACTTCGAAATAGGTCATTCAAGACCACGAACGCGGATAAACGAGTTCGGTGCAAAATCATTATTGATGCAGGCTTAGTGGCCATATACCCCTGCACTAGGGGCTTCACGCATATACAATAAGAGACAATAAAGCTCAATCTTATATATTTTACTTTATAATTTGTTTATTTTAAACTTTTTCGGCACGACCCGTTTTCAACTTAGTTCCTCTCTTTTACAGATGAACATCGTGCGGCGCCCGTCCAGGATACGGCACAACGGAGACACAGGCGTAGACGTGCAGTAGGGACCCGTCCTAAAGAATTCTTTTTAGATTAAGACCTTGCGTAAACCTTTTTTACTGTCTCTTGTTGCTACACATCCCCTGGTTTTTTCTGATATAACCAAGTAGGAGGCTGGCGTCTTGGCATGTGGCCACGTCAGGATTTTTGCATGTACCTGGACACTAGGGGCTTTTTTAATAAAGAGTGTTGTTTCGCCCGCACTCATAAAGACCGAACACCTTAGGGAGTGTTCGGCATCGCGAGTTTTGGCATTATATGCATCAGCTCCGAATCATGTCTTTGGTCAAATGTTGGGTTGCCCGGCTCCTGAGTTCGGCTACCTTATGTTCCGCTCTATCGGCTAAGGTAGCACCAGGAGAACTACTGCGATTGTGCCCCGGTTCGGCCGGGCGAGCACCTCAGTAGAGAAAGCCGAAAACTGACTGTCATGATGTAGCGTGAGACTGGTCAGCCACTCGATGACCTATCGGAATCTATCGGATTCCTCCGCTTTAACGAAGGGCCGCTTCCCGGTCAGGCACATACGCGCCCCGAACTCGGATGAGCGCAGTCGCCACCAAGGAGCTACTTAAATAGTCTCACTGTCAAGCTCCTATGACTAAGTGAAAGTGTTAAAGCATTATAGTCCGGTTGCCTGGCCCACTGCGCTATCACCTCCTTTGTAGGACCAAGACGTTGGGTTAAGTGTGAAAATGCGTCTTCTGCGAGCACCCCCGCACTATGTGCGTGGGGGCTGAAGCCAACGACTGCCATCTTTCAGATTTTATATATATATTAAAAACAGCCGCACAGGAGGTGTTCCCAATACTTGAAGGCACAAGTATAAAAAGGCCACTACAGTTTATCAAAATATTACTTTATAATTACATATGCTATCATAACATAGCATCTTTCGAGCATTGCGTCTCTATTACAAGAGCGCCTTCAAGGACTTCCTGAAAATAGTGCTCGGAGGGTACTCGGCTTTTGTCCGAATCTCGGGACGCAACAATGGTGGTCTCCATCTCTGCCCAGTATGTCTTAACACGGGCAAGAGCCATCCTTGCGCCCTCTATACATGCTGACCTCTTCATTGCATTTATACGCGGCACAACGTCAAGGAATTGCTGCACCAAGCTGAAATAACTCTTCGGCTTCGATTTCCCCGGCCACAGATGACCCATGACGTACTTCATGGCGAGTCCGGACAACCTATTCAGTTCGGCCCATTGAGCCAAACGATCATCCACTGCCAATGGAGGCTCTGGATTGTGAAACTGCGACCATAAAAGCTTTTCCACTTCGCGATCTTTCTGATCTCGAAAGTGTTCGGTCGCATCAGCAGCACTCGCTGCCAAATCCAGATAGGTATCATCCACACTCCACATCCGGTCCAACGGAGCAAACTTTGGATCGCAAAATTTCCTTCGCAGCATGAAGGGCTTTCCAGCCGCAATCTGTTCGGCCTGACGCAGCTCCTCCTTCGCAGCTCTCATCACAGAGCGCGCGTCCTTGGCATTGGCAACGGCCTTCTCTAAGACCGTCTGTTTCGCCTGGTCTTCTTTCTCAAGAAGTCTGCAACGGTCTGCAGCGCTTTTTAACTTTTCGGCCATCTCTTCCTTGCTTCGGCAATGAGCAGCCTGTTCGGCTCTCAGCTCTTCAAGGGCTTTCTTGGCATCCGCATCACTTTCTCTGGCTTGTTCTTTAGCTCGGGCAAGTTCTGCCCTAAGACTCTCCACGACGACCGCACCATCTGCGTCAAGCACACACATCGTAAGACACAGGCATAAAACTGTTCCTACCTGATGCCGCCCGAGGAATTACATACCTTGACCCTCATCAAGCCGCTTGTTGACAAGCGTGATGTCGGCATCTGCCACGTCCAGTTGCCGCTTTAGTTCGGCAAAATCGTCAGTTCGGCTTGATTCCGGACACCCTGCCGCCTACATTCAAAGGCGACATCTTAGACCTGCGATTATGATCCTTCGCGTGCCGTCATTTCTTGACAACGCGCAGAGTCTCAGGGGCTACTATCTACACAGGGCGCATCTTATTCATGCGCAACTGACAAAAGTATACATTATCTAATGTACCTCGAAACCCGTCAGTAAACTTTTGACGGCCTCATGTAATCCGCTCTCTCCGGATGAAATCCTTTCAATCACCGTGCCCATCAATGCGCGGTGCTCCTCTGAGATAGAAGCTCGCCCCAGCAGAATCTTTAGCTCCTCCGGCCGAGCACCAGACGGTGCCGGGCCCGTCCCATGACCTCTTTCGAAGGCCGGACACGGAGAACCTCGGGGGGCCGCATAGTTACCTTCCGCCCCTGCCGGATTCGGAGAAACCCTCCGTGACGACACCTCAGGGTCGCCCGCCTCACTAGGCGGCACAGCAGGGGGAGGCGTCCCGCTTTCCATCATCTCCGGAAGGAGATCCCCCGAAGGCGAGCTCTGCTGAGAAGGGCTGAGGTCCGAGCTACAAGGTAAAGGTTTGGTTAATCTTCTCAGATATAAATCAAGGATTTCCCTCATCCCTCAAAAGGAAAATCTTTCTCCACTTACGGCTCGCTGGAGGGCTGATCCCCTTGAGGGCATAGTCCGGCCGAGGAACTCCCCGGCATCGGACCCTCTGACGAGGATTTTCTCCCCCGCTTCGAGGCCATGGTTTCCGGGTCGTCAGAGGCGGCTCTCTTCTTCCCCTTAGGAGAGGAATTGTCGGTTCCTCCCCTCGGAGCAGCCTCCTTTGAGGAGGCCATAGCTTCCTTGTCCTCCCCCTCCAAAGGCATTATCTCCAGCATCCTGACCAGCACAGGATCCGGCCTGGTTTCAGGAAGGGGAGCCGGACACCTGATCAGCTTTGCCTTCGCTATCCACTCCTATTTAAAAGGACGGCTCTTTTAGGGGCAAGTTTATGACAATTATATGGATAGAAGGTCCGGGCACAAGGTCGCTTACTTGAGTATCCGTGTGATTGCAGCTTAGGCCTGCGTCCTCGGTTAAATCAGGACACATCTCTTGTGATCCGAAGAACAGTTTATACATCTCCACGGGTGTTGCGCCCATAAAGTTCTGGAGAGCTCGCGGTCCCTCTGGATTAAACTCCCACAGGCGAAGGGGGCGACGTTTGCCGGGCAATATTCAGCGAATCAGCATGACCTGCGTCACCTTGACCAGGCTGAGGTATCATTCCAAGAGATCTTTAATGCGGCCCTGTAACAAGGGCATGTCTTTGGGAAAACCCCAATCTAACCCTCTGTTGACCCATGACGCTAGCCGTGGTGGGGGACCCGAGCGAAAGGCAGGAGGCGCCACCCATTTGGTACTCCGGGGAGCGGTGATATAAAACCACTCTCGTTGCCACAAGCCTAGCTCCTCTTGAAAAGAGCCCTCGGGCCATGGAGCATCAGCATTTTTGCTTATAACAGCGCCTCCGCACTCTGCGTGCCGTCCCTCGATCATCTTCGGCTCCACTTTGAAGGTCTTGAGCCATAGTCCGAAGTGAGGGGTAACATGGAGGAACGCTTCGCACACAACGATAAACGAGGAAATATGGAGGATGGACTCCGGAGCTAGGTCATGGAATTCCAGCCCGTAATAAAACATCAGTCCCCTTATAAAGGGATCCATTGGGAAGCCCAACCCCCGAAGGAAGTGAGACATGAACACCACGCTCTCACCGGGCTGGGGACTGGGGATGACCCGCCCTTGAGCAGGCAACCTGTGCCAAATTTTGCCGGTCAGGAACTTAGCCTCCCGCAACTTTAGTACGTCCTCCTCCGTGACGGAGGAGGGCGTCCATTGGCCTTGAAAGTCAGAACCGGACATTGTCGAAGGTCCGAAGCGCCTGGAATCTGGAGCCTAGGGTGTCAGAACTCGAGGCGACGGGCGAACTCGCTTGAGATTTAAAAAAGGAGTAAGGCCTTGGACTCTTTATAAGAGGTTGAATACCAAGAGCCCTCCCCGTAACCGCTCGGGACTCGTCTTTAATCGAGGAAACATGCTAACGGGCACAGTTGGGTTACCCACGTCCGTATTGATGAGAATCCCGTAAAAGGGGGGTACATGATCTCTGCTTTGACAAGACGTGCCAAGGAAACCGCCTCGCAAAACACGCTGAGGTGGAAAAGTGAAAACGATTTGAGTAAAGGACTTGGCCGTAGTGTGATGACGCACTGCGGAATACGTCAACGGATTTGATTTGTGTTAATATTATTCTCTCTATGGCAATATGTGGAAGCTTATTTTGCAGAGCCGGACCCTACTCTTGGTGTTTACAATCTTCTTGAAGGACTTGGAGGAGGAACCCGCCTTGCAATGCCGAAGACAATTTGTGCACAAGACTCGTCGTCATTGAAGCCTGGTTCAGGGGCTACTGAGGGAGTCCTGGATTAGGGGGTGTTCGGGTAGCCGGACTATACCTTCAGCCGGACTCCAGGACTATGAAGATACAAGATTGAAGACTACGTCCCGTGTCCGGATGGGACTTTCCTCGGCGTGGAAGGCAAGCTTGGCGATGCGGATATTCAAGATCTCCTACCATTGTAACCGACTCTATGTAACCCTAACCCTATCCGGTGTCTATATAAACCGGAGGGTTGTAGTCCATAGGCAATCAACTCCATATACAACAATCATACCATAGGCTAGCTTCTAGGGTTTAGCCTCCTTGATCTCGTGGTAGATCTACTCTTGTACTACCCATATCATCAATATTAATCAAGCAGGACGTAGGGTTTTACCTCCATCGAGAGGTCCCGAACTTGGGTAAAACATCGTGTTCCCTGCCTTCTGTTACCATCCGGCCTAGATGCATAGTTCGGGACCCCCTACCCGAGATCCGCCGGTTTTGACACCGACACGGAGCATGATTTATTTTTTGATTGTCTTCCTTATGAGTGGCGGTCGGGGATGAGCGATGGTCTTTTCCTACCAATCTACCCCCCTAGGAGCATGCACGTATACTTTGCTTTGATAACTTGTAGATTTTTGCAATAAGTATATGAGTTCTTTATGACTAATGTTGAGTCCATGGATTATATGCACTTTTCTTCCTTCCACCATTGCTAGCCTCTCTAATACCGCGCACCTTTCGCCGGTATCATACACCCACCATATACCTTCCTCAAAACAGCCACCATACCTACCTATTATGGCATTTCCATAGCCATTCCGAGATATATTTCCATGCAACTTTCCACCGTTCCATTTATTATGACACACTCCATCATTGTCATATTGCTTAGCATGATCATGTAGCTGACATCGTATTTGTGGCAAGGCCACCATTCATAATTCTTTCATGCATGTCACTCTTGATTCATTGCATATCCCGATACACCGCCGGAGGCATTCATATAGAGTCATATCTTGTTCTAAGTATCGAGTTGTAAAAAACTAAAAGTGTGATGATCATCATTATTAGAGCATTGTCCCAGTGAGGAAAGGATGATGGAGACTATGATTCCCCCACAAGTTGGGATGAGACTTCGGAAGAAAAAAGAAAAAGAAAGAAAAGAGGCCATAAAAGGGGAGAAAAGGCACAAATAAACAAAATGAGAGAAAAAGAGAGAAGGGACAATGTTACTATCCTTTTACCACACTTGTGCTTCAAAGTAGCACCATGATATTCATGATAGAGAGTCTCCTATGTTATCACTTTCATATACTAGTGGGAATTTTTCATTATAGAACTTGGCTTGTATATTCCAATGATGGGCTTCCTTAAAATGCCCTAGGTCTTCATGAGCAAGCAAGTTGGATGCACACCCACTTAGTTTCTTTTGTTGAGCTTTCATACACTTATAGCTCTAGTGCATCCGTTGCATGGCAATCCCTACTCACTCACATTGATATCTATTGATGGACATCTCCATAGCCCGTTGATATGCCTAGTCGATGTGAGACTATCTTCTCCACAACCACCATTCTATTTCACTTATAGTGCTATATCCATGGCTCACGCTCATGTATTGCATGAAGATTGAAAAAGTTTGAGAATGTTAAAAGTATGAAACAATTGCTTGGCTTGTCATTGGGGTTGTACATGATTTAAATAGTTTGTGTGATGAAGATAGAGCATAGCCAGACTCTATGATTTTGTAGGGATAACTTTCTTTGGCCATGTTATTTTGAGAAGACATGATTGCTTTGTTAGTATGCTTGAAGTATTAATATTTTTATGTCAATATTAAACTTTTATCTTGAATCTTTCAGATCTTAATATTCATACCACAATTAAGAAGAATTACATTAAAATTATGCCAAGTAGCACTCCGCATCAAAAATTCTGTTTTTATCATTTACCTACTCGAGGACGAGCAGGAATTAAGCTTGGGGATGCTTGATACGTCTCCAACGTATCTATAATTTTTGATTGCTCCATGCTATATTATCTATTTTTTTGGACATTATTGGGCTTTATTATCCACTTTTATATTATTTTTGGGACTAACCTATTAACCGGAGGCCCAGCCCAGAATTGCTGTTTTTTGCCTATTTTAGGGTTTCGAAGAAAAGGAATATCAAATGGAGTCCAAACGGAATGAAACCTTTGGGAACGTGATTTTCTGACCGAACATTTTCCAGGAGACTTGGACCCTATGCCAAGAAACAAAGGAGGAGGCCACGAGGTAGGGGCACGCGCCTACCCCCCCCCCCCCCCCCCCCAGGCGCGCCCTCCACCCACGTGGGCCCCCCCACCGACGTACTCCTTCCTCCTATGTATACCTACGTACCCCCAAACGATCAAATACAGAGCCAAAACCATAATTCCACCGCCGCAACTTTCTGTATCCACGAGATCCCATCTTGGGGCCTGTTCCGGAGCTCCGCCGGAGCGGGCATCGATCACGGAGGGCTTCTACATAATCACCATAGCCCCTCCGATGAAGTGTGAGTAGTTTACCTCAGACCTACAGGTCCATAGTTATTAGCTAGATGGCTTCTTCTCTCTTTTTGGATCTCAATACAATGTTCTCCCCCTCTCTTGTGGAGATCTATTCGATGTAATCTTCTTTTTGCGGTGTGTTTGTTGAGACCGATGAATTGTGGGTTTATGATCAAGTCTATCTATGAACAATATTTGAATCTTCTCTGAATTCTTTTATGTATGATTGGTTATCTTTGCAAGTCTCTTTGAATTATCAGTTTGGTTTGGCCTACTAGATTGATCTTTCTTGCAATGGGAGAAGTGCTTAGCTTTGGGTTCAATCTTGCGGTGTCCTTTCCCAGTGACAGTAGGGGCAGCAAGGCACGTATTGTATTGTTGCCATCGAGGATAACAAGATGGGGTTTTCATCATATTGCATGAGTTTATCCATCTACATCATGTCATCTTGCTTAAGGCGTTACTCTGTTTTCATGAACTTAATACTCTAGACGCATGCTGGATAGCGATCGATGAGTGGAGTAATAGTAGTAGATGCAGGCAGGAGTCGGTCTAGTTGTCTCAGACATGATGCCTATATACATGATCATACCTAGATATTCGCATAACTATGCTCAATTCTGTCAATTGCTCAACAGTAATTTGTTCACCCACCGTAAAATACCTATTCTCTTGAGAGAAGCCACTAGTGAAACCTATGGCCCCCGGGTCTATCTTCATCATATTAATCTTCCAATACTTAGTTATTTCCTTTGCTTTTTTACTTTGCTTTTATTTTACTTTGCATCATTATCATAAAAATACCAAAATATTATCTTATCATATCTATCAGATCTCACTCTCGTAAGTGGCCGTGTAGGGATTGACAACCCCTTATCGCGTTGGTTGTGAGGATTTATTTGTTTTGTGCAGGTGCGAGGGACTCGCGCGTAGCCTCCTACTGGATTGATAACTTGGTTCTCAAAAACTAAGGGAAATACTTACGCTACTTTGCTGCATCATCCCTTCCTCTTCGGGGAAAACCAACGCATTGCTCAAGAGGTAGCACTAGCACACACAGTACTCGATGAAATAACAGAAATAACACACATCTCTTTATTACATCGATAGTCCAAGAGCAATACATTTATTACAAAAATAGGGCATATAGCCAATAAGCAAATACTTCGGAAGCAAAGTAGTAAATGAGTCCAACTCCACGAGCAAGGTTGAGTATAGAACATCGACCTATCGCACCTTAATCCTCGTCAGATATATCTGCAACGTGATAAGTTGCAGCCATATAGGTCAGTACATTGAATGTACTGGCAAGTCACATCATAAGTGTAATGAACCTACTTGTACATGCAATATGGCTGGTGGAAAGCTCTAAGTTTAGTTTTTGCATAAAGCTAGTTTTTCCCTATTAGAAAAGATGTTATTCTACTACTACACATTTGCATAGGATGAGTTGACAAACCCAACTCCATCCGTTCCCAAGTTTCATTTAAAACCCAACTGTTTAATTAAAGGTGAGGAGATCTCCCGGCATTTCCACTACTAGATGCTCAAGTTGTCCGTAACCGGGGACACGGCTAATCGATTAGGTTGACACTCTGCAGAGGTTGCGCATTTTTCCCCACAAGACTCGACCACCTCCATGATCGGAAGATCGAGACATAGCCTTTCGAAAATGTTCCCCCTTAACCCACGGATACGCCGGTACACCTACATCATTCTACATCTGCTAGCCCATCTCGGAAGGGGTCACACTAACTACTCAACTAAGCCAGAGCCCATATTGGCTTGTGGTTTCACACGTAAGCTTCTAGACATGGGAATACGATTGATCTCTTTGAGCCTGAGTGGACGGTCCACTAGTGGTGCACCACCATGGATTTCCCATGCGTGCCCCACTGTACTTCGCCACCATTCCAACAAGTTTCCGCCTAGGTAGTTCATTAATTATCTTAGGTCCTATTTACTACATTGCCACTCAAACTTTACAATGATCACTCCCCAATCCACGTCTACTTAGCGAAGCAACATAACGTAAAACGATGGCGACAATGTTATATGGTTCAGACCTACCTCAATGAACTACTGGGTGAAAAGCATAGTCATGCGACATCAATTTCCTACGATGCAGTCCTACCGCAAAGAACTAAGTGCATAATAAAAACATAGGTAATGAAACATGATCAAGATGCAACTTGCCTTGGTATTGCTGGTTGAATTCTAAAGACTGATAATATTTTGCTTCGCACTCCGGGCAATCTATCGCAAAGGAAGATAAACAAACATTTCAGAAAAACCAAGAAGAACATGCGAAGAAAGAAGTCTCGGAAAAACCAATTGAACATACAACACAGTAAGCTACCACAAAAATATTCTAAGTGCAAAACAACATAGGCCTATGGTTCAAAAAGTGATGTGAACTATAGTGCATACTATGCATGCTAGTAAAATATTAAAGGGCAGATTCTAGTGTGTGAAAATTATTGTGACAAAGGTCCAGGTGATAGGGTTTGGCTACGGTGACGGAATGCAAAAAGAAGCAACTAAATCGGAGCTTTGGTATGGGAGATATGGCCATTTGAAGTTCGAATTCAAATCTGAATAAATTCAAATTTGAATCTGCCAAAAGTTTGCAAAAAGTATACCACTGGATAGATCTAAACATGACGAAGAATTTGTCGTTGGTTTCATCGAGTTTGGATCTACGGTTAAAAAGTTATGGCTAATCTAAGTTCAGGGACTAATCTGCTAAATACAGGGACTAAACAGAGAAGAAAACTGTCGCAAACAAGTCCCTGGCCACGTGGCGGCTCGTGGCTGGCTGAAAGGCGTTCGCCGCGTAGCTTACACAGTGGACGGACACAATTTAAGAAAAACGGTGGCGGCGGCTAACTATACAGAACCCGATCGGTTTTTAGAATAAAAACCCACGGTTAACCGCGTACCGGTTCAACTAAAAAACAAACTAACCTAATCTAATTTGGGTCGTCGGTGACCGACCTAACGGGAGGGAGTGGGGCGGCGGCTTACAGCGGGTGGTGGTGGTGGCCGGCGACGATGAAGACGGCGGCGCGGCGTCGGTGACGAAGGGGGCGACGACTGCGGTGGTCCTTGTCGACGGGGAAGAAGACGGGAAGGTGCGGGCGTCGAGGGCGTCGCGAAGGTGGTGTCGGCGTGCGTGGGCGGCGTCCGGACGGGGCGAAGACGGCGGCCTTCGGTGCTCCGGCGTCAACGGTGCGGCGGCTCCGACGGGGCCTAGGGGCCAAAATCGTGTCAAATGGATGCGCCTTGCCGCGGGAAATCATTTGACGAAGAAGGTGGAGGCCGTGGTGGCTTACTGGCGACGGTAAGCTCGGCGGAGTGACGCGGCTCCGGCGAGATGCGAACGACAACGGCGGCGGCTATGGGCGGCGTGGGAAGAAGCGGGACGACAAGGATGGAAGAGGGGATTCGGGCCTTTATATAGGCACGGCTAGGAGCGCTACAGGGCTGCGGATAAGCCTCATCCTCGAGGGGGCCGAGCGGCGGTTGCGGGAGCGCGGCGGCAATGTCTATCCCGTGTGGTGCGGGAGGTTGGGGATGGCCTGATGGGCGGGGCCCGCCTGGCAGCGGCAGCGAGAGGAGGCGAGCGAGGGCGAGCGCGGCGCGGTCGACCGAGAGGAAGGCTTCGGGCGCGCGGGCGCTGGGCTTGGGCCAAATGGCCAGCTGGGCTGGTCGGGGCGCTCCTGGGCCGAACCCAGTTTCGGTCCAAGCTGCGTGCGTGTGTGTTTTTTTAAACAGGAGACTAAAATGATCCATAACTAATTCAAATTAATTACTAAAAACACCAAAATAATTTCCAAAATAACTATATAATATTTAGAACCTAATGAACATTTACTTAAGCACAGAACATTTTGAATTTTTTTTCCTAATGCAATTGATGCACTTTTTGTAAATAAAATTAATACCAAAATAAACTCCAAAACTTCAAATAATATTCAAAATAAAATTTCCCGCTCTTTTATATTTTGAGGAAGTCATCTTATCCCCTCTCATTTGTTTTTCTCGAGTGGAAAAATATTGTTTGAATATTTTAAAACTTCAAAATGCAAAGAAATATGGTATGCATTGAATGATTTTATTAACATCCAAATTTAATAAAAATTTGGGATATTACACCATCGCCATTGCCGCACCCAGGGCGAGGAAGAGGACGCCGCCCATCCGGCCCCAGCCCCCGCTATGTTGGAGCTCCCCAACTGCCCGCCACCGTCCGGGGGCGGAGCGAAACCTCAAGCACCGGCCGCCGCACCTTTCGCCATGCTGGAGCTTCACAACCGTCCGCCGCCGTTGCTCGATCCCCAATCCCCAATTAAGCCAACGTGGCCCTCGACTCCCTCAATGTCGGTAGCCCCCTACCCGGCGAGGCACCCCCACCCTCTCTCCCTCAGCCTCGATCTGCCGCCGCCGCTCTCATCCTCACCGTCGACGAGACCGAACGCCGCTGCACACCATCGTCGACGACCCTGACCAAGGCCCCAGATCTGCAGCACGAGGCGGAGCTGCTGCTCCTCTCCTCGGACAGCGATGGAGCTGCTGCTCCTCTTCTCCATTGGCAGCGGCGGAGCTGCTGGCTCTCCTCCATGGGTAGACGGCGACATGATTCACTAACGGCACAGACTTTTTTATCTAGTCAAAGTGCCCACCTGGCATAATTTTGCCTAGTCAGCTCATGGCGAGCGGGGGTCCATCTGTCATAAACGTGCTCAAAGCGTTCTGATCCACTAATCAGTGGTTTCTACAAAACCATTACGCAAGAAGTGATGTTTTCTGCAAAAAAACTGTATACTAGTGTTTTTCGCAAACCAAACCATTAAAGTGGTGGTTTTATACAATTTATTCGTTTGCGTGGCGTGATAGGCAGAACTGGAGCGGGGGTATAGATTTTTGTTTTCTCTGCCAGGAGTGGCGAGGCACAGATGGGCCCTACCTTACGTGCGTACAGGCAGGCATCCACGTGGACCGGGCCACTGCGCGCACCCCACAGGCCCACAACGCACCAGCGAGCGGCCCGCGCGTGCCTGGCTAACAAACAACTCGATGTGCACGAGACACGGAAGCTATGTCATTAGAGGACAGGAAATCGCAGGGACGACAAATTATTGGAGACACACTCTACTGTGGACTGGTCATCCAGGCCACCGCTAGCGGTTGTACAATTATTACACTTTTTCTTGAGTACAACTCCTTAAACACATGAACACACGAGATTTCTTCATACCCCTTTATAGTAAAACACTAAGATCGAACCGTAAACCTCTTGTACATGAAGTTAAGTTGCTCACCAATTGAGCTGACTACTGTTTCTGCATAATTAGGAGCGTGCAAAGTTAAGAATCCCTCCACCTGGATTTATTGGGCCCATGAGCCGAAACGGGAAGACCACGAAAAACACACGGGAGAAATTGGAAATAAATCTCTTAGCTAATCGCCGCAATTAATTAGACATATTAGCTAACCTGTGCATGCAATGGCTACTCTCTGATCCAATCAAGGAGACTCATGCGCTAGCTTCCATGGAGAGACGAGGGAATAAAGTAACATGCTTAAATGCAGCAGCCTAAATATTATTCTTTTGAAAAATTATGCAGCAACCTAGTAAACATCGTACTACAAGTTTTCGTGGCTCTCGGACCCAATAAACCCGAATGGAGGTAGTAACACCAAGGTTTTAATACATTTTTAAAAATTGAATAGTGTTTCATAATCCAACATTTTTTAACAACTTGAACACATTTTGAAAAAGTCATTTTTCATAAAAATTGGATAACAATTTTTACAAGCATGAACATTTCAAAATATTTAAGGAGATATGTTAGTTCAAAATGGTAAGAACATTTTTTCTGAGCAACATTTTGAACACTTTTAAAGAAATATGCGGAGCATGCAAACTTCAGAACTAACATTTTGAACAATCTTTTGAACACTTCCTTTATTTTTAGCTTCTTATGTGGCTAATGTAACTTTGTGAATTTTCAGGAAAATTTTATTTTCTTGAAAAATTGTGCCTAATGTAACTTTGTGAACAATTTTTTGAACACTTCCTTTCTTTTAATTTATTTTACTTTTTAAAAAATGTTTGTGATTTCAAATTCTCTTTTCGAAATTTCTAAATTTCTTCATGATATTAAAAAGTTGTTCAGCATTTTAAAAAGTGTTCGTTTCAAAAAATTATAAATTCAAAAAATGTACATGATTTTCAAAATATGTTCCTTTTTTTAAGAAATTGTTCTGAATCTTAAAAATCTTGCTGTCTACATTTTTTTCCTGAAAACCCTAATAATGTTCATCTTTTCCAAAAATGTTAGGAAATTTCAAGAAATGTTCGGGTTTTTTTTAATTGTTTGCAGTTCCCCAAAATGTTCTACATTTTTAAAGAAAATTAAAAAATGCTTGTATTTTCATATTCTTTTTCATAAATTCCAAAAATATATGGGAATTTCAGAGAAGGTTATTGTTTTCTGAAAACCATTCAGAATGTTAAAAATTCAAATGTTTCTCAAAACTCAAAAAATGTTTGGGAATTACTTATAATGTTCGCGCTTTTAAAAAATTGTTTAGAGTTTCCAAAATGTTCCCATTAACAAGTTTTGTTCACTAAATTCCAAAAAATGTCCGCATTTTTCTGAAAATATTTAGGATTTTTAAAAATGGTTCCTGTCAAAAAAGGCAAGGTTTTCAATTTTTTTTTGAATTTTCAGGGGTTGGTAGAGTTGTGTTGGATTTTCAAACATTACTCGCTTTTTAAAAATTATTCTCAATTTCCAAGAAAAGATAAAAAAAAATCAAAAACTGCTGGGATTCTGCATTCTAGTTAGTTCTTAAAGTGGCACGCTCATTAATAGCCACTATGTCTCTCAGGTAGACTGGTAAGTAGATTCTCTTTCTAAGGTAGAGGTGCAGAGTTCAAATCCATGGGAGCTCGCTCATAATTCCTTTTACCAGATTGGGTTTACGTGAAGTTGTAGGTGTCAATATTTTTCTTGATAAACTTGATCAAACTAGACGAACATATCTCCCCCCTTAAAAAGAAAGAAGCCATCTCATACCATCAAGAAAAACAATGTTTCTTAGAGCATCTACAGCCGAACAGGAGAGAAGAAAAAAACTGACCCAACCAGATCCCTCATATCATCTGTTATGTACGACACGGCCTCATCCCAAACTACCTTTTTTTTTCTTTCTTTATCCATTCTTCTCTCTCTCTCTTCGTCTCCACCAATCATGTGCAAGTGACATATGAGAAAGAAAAAAAGAAGTGTGGTTGCGCGGACTGACAAATAGGGGTTCAAAACAGAAACGTCCGGTCAGTCCGCAGACGTTTAGGGGTCATATTTGCTATGTCCGGCTGTAGATGCTCTTACTATTCCACTTCATAACGTAAACATTTTTTTTTGTTTTCCTCTCTTCCAAAGCGTAGCATGCTTTGATGGACGCTCTGAGCTCATATACTCGAGCAGTGAACAGTAAAATTTGAAGTATTATTAAAAAAATCTGAATTAATTTGCCAATAAACATGGCTTGTTGTTCCTATTTTTTAGGTGCTTAGTGTTCTAACTGCGTGCAAAGAGTTGATAAGAAATGACATCCGTGGTGGCCTCGATGAAACAAACAACAACAATGCTCCAAAAATACTTTCAAAAACACTCTTTGGAGCATCAATTTTTGTCACAACATTAGAAAAAAAAATGCCTCACAAAACTTTGCACGTGGATGAAACATTCAACAATTTTTGTTGCTGAAATCTGTTTTTTATTTATTTTACTGTTCATCCGACTGTATCGGCATCTGAACCTGAGAGTAGAAAATCCATGTCTACAACAAACATCGCTTCATACATACTACAGTCCCACAAGTGTATAAAGTTTCCAGATTTTCCAATGTCCACATAAGAAAGTTCTGTAACCACTTCAATTGGGAAGTACAACCAGTAGAACAATATACTCCAATTTGCATTACTCTTTTTGGGTATATATGTAATATGCTTTTGAAGTCTTGTTGTAATTTATTTGTATATTTGAATTAAGATATTTTGACTTATGTCACTGTATTCAATGTTAAATAAATATTTAGCTCAAAATATTTGTATGGTAAGATATTTTGACTTATGTCATTGTATTCAATGTTAAATAAATATTTAGCTCGAAATATTTGTATGGTAAGATATTTTGACTTATGTCGTTGTATTGAATGTTAAATAAACTTATTATTTGTATGTTTGAATTAAGATATTTTGACTTATATCACTATATTCTGACAAAGATTTACTTTGTGAACTTTATTCCTTTTATTAGTTTCTTAATTTCTATTAGATCCAAATGTAAAAAAAAGTACTCTCTCCGATCCATATTAGTTGTCATTAAAATGGATGTATCTAGACATATTCTAGTGCTAGATACATCCGTTTAAGGGACAAGTAATATGGATTGGAGGGAGTAGTAAACATCGTGTTAAGTATTCTAACATTTTGTTATACGTATTTTATTTTATTTTTTACTTTTTCTAGATCTTCACTCAACTATTAATTTTCTTTTACAAAAAAGTGAATTCCCATGGTTCTTTAGTATGCATGTATGCAAAGATGCAAAATCATCTATGTTAATTTACTCCCGATTCTCGTAGTTTGGTGATTCTTCCACTACACTTTGTACTAAGTATTTAATTGTCCGATTGTGGAGTTGCTTTCGGTTCTTTCCAAGAATTTCACTGGTTCCTAAACATATAATCATTCTCAATGAAGGTTTTGCTTTGTATGGAAAAGTGGCTCTTCTAGTGGCTTAAGAAATCTCATGAATTGGGATACATAGAACACAATAAGAACTTTGGATAATCTTCCGTAGTTCTAGTTCATATGTGCATGTCAGTTCCTTTCGTCTTGAATACAGAGAAGTCCAATACATATGGGATTCGAATTTCTGTTGATCCCAAATCTTTGGATTTCTTTTGTCAGACCCACTCAAAGATATGCCAAATCTCCTATTTGGAGTTCTTACTTCCTTCAATCTTGGTCAAAAGACTCTCATGCTTACTTTGAGCTATCTTGAGAAGGTCATAGATCATGTTGGTAACTTGCTTTCTTATAGTGATGAATTTAGGTCACGAGTCTTTATGTTGTATAGTTTCTTACCACTATAAGGGTCACATACAATTTCGTGCATACAAGGTTTCAAACGAAGTTTTTGAATGTTGCTTCTATAGTTGTCTGTATCAGTGAATAGTGTTGCCTACCATCCATGTGGCAAGTGTTCATCCCATGATCATTTCAAATATAGGGCACAAGCGCTAAGCATATATTTTAGTATGGAGGTTTTTCCTCTCCGCTGCTATCTCATGTGGACAGTAAGCAACACAGAAAATCAATTTTGTGATCCTAACGTGGTCTACGGTAAGTAAAAATGGAACCTTAGTTTATAACAATCCTTGTTGGTACTCCGTCTTGCCGATGACTCGTTGAGATACATATTGGCTAATTTCACACGCATTCATCTCAGTAATGGGTAGAAAAAAAGTGTTTTTCGCCGGTAGGTCGATGATCACCTGTGTAACATCACTGTGACTCTTGTTTTTGGCAGTACGGTCATGAAGCCCGTTCTGAATTGTTCCCGCTTTCATTACACTACTGACAAAGGTTGCAATAATCTCCCCTCACATGTAATGCATGATATAGCCTTTTTTGTAGTAGTGGGATGGTAATTATAAGACATCTTTTTTTTACCAGATAACACTTTTGTGCTGTATGCCCAAAGTTCATGAGCTTGTAGCACTGGGCACCTCATTTAAGCAAACTGTCACTAATGTACCCAAAATGCTTGAATGGCACAAAATACCATGTTCTTACCCATTATATGAAACTAGATGATGCCCCACACGTTGTTGCGGGAATGTTTGCAATATTTCAATGAGATTTTGATTATATGAAACATGAATTCTTGAAACAACAGTTTTTGAAAGTATATAAGAATTAAATGTAAATAGCATAATAAAATGAAATTTTACATGCATGCATGTTGTAGTGGATTTTTAATATTAATAGTTGCATGTTAAGGTGGGCCTTTCCTTATGCATGTTGAATGATGAGGTGGCATGCTTGCATGTTGAGAGAAATATGTTAATGGGGGCTAGCTATTTAGATATAGAAGATATGATAGGACGTACCTGCGATGAGGTTGGTGTGTACATATTTTGTTCGTTTGTTTGCGTGTTTTAGCTCGCAAAACACCGCCATGAAATTGCTAGTGCAACCTAACAAAATGTTGCTGGCTCGGTACTACGGGACGGATCTGTTTTGGAGCGATAGATCAAGCTGGCACACAATTCCGTAATATTGACGGCATGAGCTATGTCAAGGTTAGTGGCAACATGATCACTCATTGACATTGTGCAAGGGTGTCAAGTGCGTCAAAGATTGACGTTGCGTGGGGCGGTGTTTGAGGCAGTGGTTTACGTCGGCTGAGGGAGTCCTGAATTAGGGGGTGTCCGGATGGCCGGACTATACCTTCGGCTGGACTTTTGGACTATGAAGATACAAGATTGAAGACTTTGTCCCGTATCTGAAAGGGACTTTCCTTGGCGTGGAAGGCAAGCTTGGCGATACGGATATGTAGATCTCCTACCATTGTAACCGACTCTGTGTAACCCTAGCCCTCTCCGGTGTCGTTTTAGTCCGTAGGACGAAGAACAATCATACCATAGGCTAGCTTTTAGGATTTAGCCTCTCTGATCACGTGGTAGACCTACTCTTGTACTACCCATATCATCAATATTAATCAAGAAGGACGTAAGGTTTTACCTCCATCAAGAGGACTCGAACCTGGGTAAAACATCGTGTCCCCTGCCTCCTGTTACCATCCGACCTAGACGCACAGTTCGGGACCCCCTACCCGAGATCCGCCGGTTTTGACACCGACATTGGTGCTTTCATTGAGAGTTCCTCTGTGTCGTCACTTTTAGGCCCGATGGCTTCTCCGATCATCAACAGCGATGCGATCCAGGGTGAGACTTTTCTCCCCGGACAGGTCTTCGTATTCGGCGGCTTTGCACTGCGGGCCAATTCGCTTGGTCATCTGGAGCAGATCGAAAGCTACGCCCCTGGCCATCAGGTCAGATTTGGAAGTTTGAACTACACGACCGACATCCGCGGAGACTTGATCTTCGACGGATTCGAGCCACAGCCGAGCGCGCCGCACTGTCACGATGGGCATGATTTAGCTCTGCCACCGAACAGTGCCCTGGATGCCGCACCCGTGTCCCCTCCGACCCCTAGCTCGGAGCCGATCACACAAACCGAGGATGGGTGGTTAGACACCGCCTCGGGGCTGCAATCTCTACGGCGATCGAGCCGAACACCAGCCCTATTCTCTGCGAAGCCCATGACTCCAAGGAGCCGGACTCCTCTCCGGACTCCGAGCCCTCTGCGCCCCGACCGATCGAACCCGATTAGGCGCCGATCATGGAGTTCACCACCGCGGACATCTTTCGGCACTCGCCCTTCGGCGATATTCTAAATTCACTAAAGTCTCTCTCTTTGTCAGGAGAGCCCTGGCCGGACTATGGTCGGCAAGGTTGGGATGCGGATGATGAAGAAATTCAAAGCCCACCCACCACCCACTTCATAGCCACTGTCGATGATTTAACCGACATGCTCGACTTCGACTCCGAAGACATCGACGGTATGGACGCCGATGCAGGAGACGATCAAGAACCAGCGCCTATAGGGCACTGGAAAGCCACCTCGTCGTATGATATATACATGGTGGACACCCCAAAAGAAGGCAATGGCGATGGAACAGCGGAGGATGACCCCTCCAAGAAGCAGCCTAAGCGCCAACGTCAGCGGCGCCGCTCTAAATCCCGCCAAAACAAAAAATGGTGATTCCGGCACGGGGGATAATAACACCCCGGGCAGTGCCAAAGACAACCACCTCTAGCAAGATTCAGCACAGGAGGATAGAGAAGTCAGCCCTCATGAGAGAGCGGCAGACAGAGAGGTCGAGGACGATAATTATATGCCTCCCTCCAAAGACAAGGCAAGCCTCGACGACGACGAATTTGTCGTGCCGGAGGATCTCGTCGAATAAGAGTGTTTCAAACGCAGGCTTATGGCCACGTCGAGCAGCCTAAAAAAACAGCAACAGCTTAGAGCTGATCAAGATTTGCTAGCCGACAGATGGACTGAAGTCCTTGCGGCCGAAGAGTATGAACTCGAACGCCCCTCTAAGAGCTACCCAAAGCGCAGGTTGCTACCCCAATTAGAGGAGGAAGCAGCTAAATCACCAGCGCATGATGCGGCCGACCGGCCACCCCGTGACCGTGACAGAGAGGCCTCTCGGCCCTCCACTCAAGCCGCACCCTGGTGCCGCTCAAAAACTACCAAGGCATGGGAAAATGCGCCAGACCTGCGAGATATATTGGAGGATAAGGCAAGGCAAACAAGATCGATCTACGGATCACGTGGGCGCCCCACGGCACGAGACGGTACTCGTCACGCCGGATACAATAAATCCGGCCGGGCCGAACACAATAGACAAAGCTCGTTTGAGCTGCGTCGTGATGTAGCCCAATACAGAGGCGCCGCACACCCACTATGCTTCACAGATGAAGTAATGGATCATCAAATCCCTGAGGGTTTCAAACCCGTGAACAACGAATCATACGATGGCACAACAGATCCTGCGGTATGGATCGAGGACTATCTCCTTCATATCCACATGGCCCGCGGTGATGACCTACACGCCATCAAATACCTCCCACTCAAGCTTAAAGGACCAGCTCGGCATTGGCTCAACAGCTTGCTAGCAGAATCAATTGGTTGTTGGGAGGACCTGGAAGCCGCATTCCTCGACAATTTCCAGGGCACTTATGTGCGACCACCACACGCCGATGACCTAAGCCACATAATTCAGCAGCCAGAGGAATCGGCCAGACAATTCTGGACATGGTTCCTAACCAAGAAAAATCAAATCATCGACTGTCCAGAGGCAGAGGCCCTAGCAGCCTTCAAGCATAACATCCGCGACGAGTGGCTTGCATGGCACCTAGGACAGGAAAAGCCGAAATCTATGGCAGCCCTCACGACACTTATAACCCGCTTTTGCGCGGAAGAAGACAGCTGGCTAGCTCACAGCAATAACATGATCAAGAGCCCTGGTAATTCGGATACCAAGGACAGCGGTAGCAGGTCGCGTCCTAACAAGCAAAAGCGCCGCATTAAAGGCGACAATACTGAGGATACGACAGTTAATGCTGGATTCAAAGGCTCTAAACCCGGTCAGCGGAAAAATCCATTCAAAAGAAACACTCCGGGCCCGTCCAGTTTAGACCGAATACTCGACCGCTCATGCCAGATACATGGCACCTCCGAAAAACCAGCCAATCACACCAACAGGGATTGTTGGGTGTTCAAGCAGGCAGGCAAGTTAAATGCCGAAAACAGAGACAAGGGGCTGCATAGCGATGACGAGGAGGAGCCCCGGCCGCCGAACAACAGCGGACAGAAAGGTTTTCCCCCACAAGTGCGGACGGTGAACATGATATACGCAACCCACATCCCCAAGAGGGAGCGGAAGCGTGTGCTAAGGGACGTATACGCGATGGAGCCAGTCGCCCCGAAGTTCAACCCATGGTCTTCCTGCCTGATCACTTTTGATGGAAGGGACCACCCCACTAGCATCCGTCATGGCGGATTCGCCGCATTGGTTCTAGACACAATTATTGACGGATTTCACCTCACTAGAGTCCTTATGGACGGCGGCAGCAGCCTGAACCTGCTTTATCAGGATACAGTGCGGAAAATGGGCATCGATCCCTCGAGAATTAAACCCACCAGAACAACCTTTAAAGGCGTCATACCAGGTGTAGAAGCCAACTGTACAGGCTCAGTTACACTTGAAGTGGTCTTCGGATCTCCGGATAATTTCCGAAGCGAGGAGTTAATCTTCGACATAGTCCCGTTCCGCAGTGGCTATCACGCACTGCTCGGGCAAACCGCATTTTCCAAGTTCAATGCGGTGCCGCACTATGCATACCTCAAGCTCAAGATGCCAGGCCCTCGAGGCGTCATCACAGTCAATGGAAACACCGAACGCTCTCTCCGAACGGAGGAGCATACGGCAGCTATCGCAGCGGAAGTACAAAGCAGCCTCTCAAGGCAATTCTCCAGTTCGGCCATTAAACGTCCGGACACCGTCAAGCGCGCCCAGAGTAACCTACAACAAGACCGCCTGGCACATTCCGAGCAAGCGTGGCAATGCGGCCCCAACCCCAGCCCTCCCGAACTTGTGAAACCAGTGTTGCGCGTATATAACTACGCTCTAGAAATACCATGGGCACAGGGGAGGGGCACCATCACGGCACGCCCGAAATGCGGCTTAAACCGCACTAGGGGCTGCCGATTTCTTAATTTTCTCTTATTTTCAGGACTCCATTCTTCGGAAGGCTTGTCTGGCAGTACAATTGCCGCACAAATGATACAACCAGAGAAGCAGAAAGCTATGCCGCACTACGGAACTCTAAGCTGGTCTCTATAACGAGCAGTATACCTGTTTCGCATAACATTCCGCAGCTCGCCTCTGGAAAGTACATATTTGATAGTCCCATCTTTTGCTTATCGCACTATTTGTATCGTTCTGCTTTGATCGCAGCTTTTTTTTAAACAATGCATAGCTTCTGTCTATTATTGCATTACCTCTTTTTTACGAATATATGTTCATTAATGACATGTTGCACCCGTACACTTTGGTATGGCCAATACGCCAGGGGCTTAAGTACCCCACAACATGGTGTGAAAAGTCCGAACACTTTCACAAGTGCGGCACCCCGAACTTATAGCATTATATGCATCGGCTTCGAATCATGTCTTGGGTCAATAGTTGGGTTTGCCCGGCTCCTATGTTTTGGTACCTTACGTTCCGTCATATCGGCTAAGGTAGCACTAGGAGAACTACTGCGATTGTGCCCCAGTTGAGCTGGGCTAAGCACCTCAGTAGAGAAAGCTAAAACTGACTGTCATGATGAGGCGAGAGTTGGTCGTTGTTCAAGAGGTTTTCGAGTCCCTAAAGACTTATGCCGCTTAGAGCGAGGAGTCGGCTTTGTCTGGCCTAGGCGTGGATAGCGCCCCGAACTCGGTCTTCCGAACACTAGGGGCTTCGCCGAAATTTAAAATTATAGAATTCTATGGATAAGTGAGAGTGTTCAAGCACTATAGTCCGATTGCCTTGTTCGTTGTGTTGAGCGCCTCCCTCGAAGGACCCAATAATGGGAAAAAGAGCGCTCATGTTTATCCCGAACACCCCAGCACTCGTGCCATGGGGGCAGAAGCCGACAACTCGCCATCTCTCAAATTTGATAAATGGTTGCACAGAAGATAATATTTTAAATTCAAAAAGCATTGCTTAGCGCACATGAACAAGTTTTCAGCGCACAGGACAAAACGAGCGAGTTCACTGAAAAATTACATTCATGGAACATTCATCCGCCACAAGGCGGGCACCCTTCAGAACGCCCTCATAATACATCTCGGGCTTGCGATGCTCCTTGCCCGGCGGTGGCCCATCCTTCACAAGCTTCTTAGCATCCAGCTTGCCCCAGTGCACCTTCGCACGGGCAAGCGCCCTACGGGCACCCTCGATGCATACGGAGCGCTTGATGACTTCGAGCCTTGGACAGGCCTCCACCAGCCGCCTCACCAGCCCGAAGTAGCTCCTAGGCATGGCCTCTTCAGGCCACAGCCGGACTATGAGGCCCTTCATGGCCCGTTCGGCCACCTTATGGAGCTCGACTAGTTGTTTCAGCTGGTCGCTTAAGGGCACCGGGTGTTCGGCCTCAACATACTGAGACCAGAACACCTTCTCCATCGAGCTTCCCTCCTCGGCACGGTAGAAGGCGGCAGCATCCGACACGCTACGGGGCAAGTCTGCGAATGCTCCTGGAGAGCTCCGGATTCGGGTAAGTGACAAGTAATTCACTTTTACGTGCTTGCTTTGCATAAAGAATGCCTTACCCGCCGCTATCTCTTTTATTGCCTCAACCTCCTGGAGGGCCTTCTGGGCTTCGGCCTTGGCAGACTTGGCATCTTCAATGGCCACCGGGAGCTCAGACTCTCGCGTCTTCGAGTCAAGCTCCAAACTCTCATGTTTTTTCATGAGAGCCTAGAGCTCTTGCCGCACCTTGCCAACCTGCGTCTCATGCTTCTCCCGCTCGGTGCGCTTCGTGGCCGCCCTCTTTTCGGCCTCGGACAACGCTTGCTTAAGGGTCGCCAGCTCAGTTGTGGCCCCTACAATAGCCGCGTTAATCCTGTCACTTTTTGTAATTGCATCTTTCACATATTTCAATAAGGTATTTCTTACCTTCCTTCTCCTCGAGCTGCTGCTTGGCTAGTCCGAGCTCTTGCTCGGACCGCTCGAGGTTCTGCTTCAGCGTATCCACCTCCGCAGTTAGTGCGGCGGAGGCCAGCAGTGAAGCCTGCATACGCATATTGACTTGATTATGTTACACTCCTGCGATTATTAGATCCTCTATTCGGCTTTTCTTTCCGAACGCCGAACAGAGCATCAGGGGCTACTGTCTATGCGGTAATATTTTTACATATTCTTTACTTACCTCAAAGCCTGTTAGAAGGCTGGCACAGGCTTCAGTCAGTCCGCTCTTGACGGACCGAACCTTCTCGATCACCACACTCATAACAGTGCGGTGCTCCTCGTCGATGGAGGCGCCGTTAAGCGTCTCCAGCAAATTGTACGGTGCCTCCGGTTGGACGGAGGTCACTGGCTTGGTAGGCTTGCTCCTCTTGGAAGGAGGTTGCCTACCGGAGTCCAGAACCGTTGAAGGTTCCGGCGCGGTGTCCGGCTCAAGGCCGGACTTGGAGCCCTTGGGGGTTCTATCCCCTTTATGCCTGGAGTCTGGGAGGTTGCCTTGTGGCGCCTCCAAGACCACCTCCTCCTGGCTTGGAACCTGTTGGGACGCCACCTCGGCGCCGTCCGTAGGGTGGGGGGAGGAAGCCGTCGGAAGCGAATTCACATCCGACGAGTCCAGGGAGCCGCTCGACGACTCATCGAGCCCGGGCTTGGGCGGACTGCACAATCATGTCCGACGTAAGGAAAAGCTGTGCAATGTGGGAATACTATGAATCACTCTGGTATCCGAATACTTACGATTTCACCAGGGGCTTGGCCCTGTGCGGCCACTCCTCTTCGCCGTCGTTGGCGTTGGTGGAGTAGTCCGGAGGAGGGGTCTTCCCCCTCTTGGACCATTCGGCCTCCCCGGTTGGGGAGGCCTTCCTTTTCTTCCCTCCCCCCGCTTGGGGGGGAGGTCTCTTCCTCCTCCTCCTCGTCTTCATGGGAGGAGTGTGCCTTGGAGTCGTCGGATGGTGAATCCGACACCTCCTGGCGCCGGGCACTCTTTCGAGTCCCCGTGGCCTTCTTCTTGGCCTTCTTCTCCGGCACCACGTAAGGTGCCGGAACCAGCAGCTTCGCCAAGCGAGCGTTCGCTGGGCCTTCGGGCAAAGGAGCCGGACAGTTGATCTGTCCGGACGTCTCCTGCCAATCCTGTCAAAGGTAAGAGAACTTAGATCCCGCATGGAGTCAAACTATGAAAAATTAATACCCTGTAAAAGGTGAAAACAGCTTACCGCACGAGCGTGACGCTGCGTGCTGAATCTGCGATCCTCGATAGCGGATGTGGGGGCCTCGGCGCCCTTGAAAAGCACCTTCCAGGCATCTTCGTACGTCATGTCGAAGAGCCTGCTCAGAGTTCGGTGCCGCGCCGAGTCGAACTCCCACAGGTTGAAAGCTCGTTGTTGACACGGGAGGATCCGACGGATGAGCATAACCTGGACTACGTTGACAAGTTTGAGATTCCTGTCCACCAGGGTTTGGACGCATGTTTGGAGTCCGGTCAGCTCTCCTTTTTTACCCCACGACAGGCCCGTCTCTTTTCAGGAGGCGAGCCGCGTAGGGGGTCCGGATCGGAACTCGGGGGCTGCGACCCATTTAGGGTCGCGCGGCTCGGTGATGTAAAACCACCCCGACTGCCACCCCTTTAGGGACTCCACGAAGGAGCCCTCGAACCATAGGACGTTGGGCATCTTGCCCACCATGGCGCCTCCGCACTTCGCTTGGGTGCCGCGCACCACCTTCGCCTTGACATTGAAAGTCTTGAGCCATAGGCCGAAATGGGGGCGGATGCGAAAGAAAGCCTCGCACACGATGATAAACACCGAGATGTTGAGGACAAAATTCGGGGCCAGATCGTGGAAATTCAGGCCATAGTAGAACATGAGCCCCCGGACAAATGGGTGGAGAGGGAAGCCCAGTCCACGGAGGAAATGGGGGAGGAACACCACCCTCTCATGGGGCCTAGGGGTGGGGATGAGCTGCCCCTCTTCGAGAAACCGGTGCGCAATGTCGTTAGACAAGTATCCGGCCTTCCTCGGTCTTTCGATGTGTCCCTCTGTGACGGAGGAGACCATCCACTTGCCTCCCGCTCCGGACATGGCTGGAGAAGGTTGAGGTGGGGTGTGCGGACTTGGGCGTTGGAGCTCGAGTGCTCGGAAATGGATAGGCAAAGGAGGAAGAAGGCGTGGATGAAAAGGTGGATCCTTATCCCCTTATATGGGCGGACGCGACTATGCACCCCCACTAGCCTGATAAAACTCGCTTATCTCCCAAGCGCTGTAGTCAATGGCGCGGTTGGGTTACCCACACCCGTATTGATGAAAATCCCGGAATAAGGGGACACGATCTCTGCTTTAACAAGACGTGCCAAGAAAACCGCCTCGCTAAACGCGCTGAGGTGGGACAGTAAAACGATTCGAATAAAGACTTGGTCGTGGTGTGATGTCACGCTACGGAATACGTCAGCAGATTAGATTTGTGTAAATATTATTCTCTCTATGGCAATATGTGGAAACTTATTTTGCAGAGCCGGACACTATCTTTGTGTTCAAAATCTTCTATGAAGTACTTGGAGGAGGAACCCGCCTTGCAATGCCGAAGACAATCTGCACGCCGGACTCGTCGTCATTGAAACCTGGTTCAGGGGCTACTGAGGGAGTCCTGGATTAGGGGGTGTCCGGATGGCCGGACTATACCTTCGGCCGGACTCCTGGACTATGAAGATACAAGATTGAAGACTTCGTCCCGCGTCCGGAAGGGACTTTTCTTGGCGTGGAAGGCAAGCTTGGCGATACGGATATGTAGATCTCCTACCATTGTAACCGACTCTGTGTAACCCTAGCCCTCTCCGGTGTCTATATAAACCGGAGAATTTTAGTCCGTAGGACGAAGAACAATCATATCATGGTAGATCTACTCTTGTACTACCCATATCATCAATATTAATCAAGCAGGACGTAGGGTTTTACCTCCGTCAAGAGGGCCCGAACCTGGGTAAAACATCGTGTCCCCTGCCTTCTGTTACCATCCGACCTAGACGCACAATTCGGGACCCCCTATCCGACATCTGCCGGTTTTGACACCGACATCGGTCGTTCGATCACCCATGTCCACCTACACCGAAGCGCCCGTGTAGGTCCGCCTTAGCTTCTGCCTCTATATTCCATGTGGCATGTGTCATCGACTTGACGGGTGAGCCCTTTTAGAGGCGATTTGATATGAGTACATGGTATAATGAAACATTCCAAATATACCACACAATGTTTACAAGTTTTCTAAAATTGCCACACTCGTGATAATTTTCTTAATTGTGTTAGTCATTTTCGCGACAGGTAATTTAAGATGGAGGGAGTATACGTTTCCTACCAATCAAATGCATATATAGGAAACTTTCAATCGGGTCATATTCATTAGGTTTTTCTCAGGAAAATCCTCCAAACCAAGGCCTTAGAGAAATGCAATTAAAAGGTCATATTGTCCCCTAAAAAAGGTCATATTGTACTTGCGGGGAAAATGTGTGTACAACCATCATGCCGGACAAGTGTGAGCGTATGGCACAGCCACGCAACCGTGCACCCTGCGGAAGGCACGCGAGGCTAGAACCGTCATTCCAAGCACAAGTCTTATCTGCTTCCGGTCCCTCTCTCGCTGCGGCGCGGGCCCGCCCACTAGGCTATGCTCCTATAAAATCCAACCTGGACGAACCAACCCACACAAACTCCAAAACCATTGCCCTCCTCACAACCCCGCACTCTTCCCTCCGCCAAAGACCGGTGGTTGAGGCGTCACGGTAAGCTCGAGGCACAGACGAGAGCGCCATGGCCGGGAGCGCGAGGTCGGCGGCCGCGAAGCACGCGTACCGGATGTTCACGCCGTCCCGGAGCGCGGCGGCGCGGGGCAGCCCCGGCAGCGCGGCGGACGAGTTCGACGAGTCGGACGTCTGGGGCTCGTTCGGCGGGGCGGACTCCGGCCCCGCGGAGCTCGCGCGCGCCCGCACGATCCCGTCGTCCGCCCGCGCCAGCGGCCGGAAGAAGCCGCTGGACCATGCCCATGCCGGCCCCGGCGCCGGCGCCGTGCCCGGGTCGCTGCCGATGAGCATCCCGGACTGGCAGAAGATCCTGGGGGTCGAGTACAGGGGCCACCACGCCGGCGAGTGGGAGCTCTACGGCGACGACGACGACGACTACGGCAGGCTGGGCGCCGGCTGCCGGAGCGGCGCGGTGGTGCCGCCGCACGAGCTGGCGTGGCGCAGCCGCGCCGCGTCCCTGTCGGTGCACGAGGGGGTCGGCAGGACGCTCAAGGGGCGCGACCTCAGCCGCGTCCGCGACGCCGTCTGGAAGAGGACCGGCTTCGAGGACTGACTGACCGGAGACGGAGCATGCATGGCATCGGCATGGCTCGATCGCCGGCGGCTGGTCCAGTATGCGCCGCAGTATAGCCTCGAAGCGAGATCATTACTACTAATTGTTTCGCTCGTTTCGGGCCCTCCTTTTTGGCATGCGTAGCAAAAACAAACCGTAGTAGCGAAGACATGCGATCCTGACGGAAGGGGAGCGGGTGGGTGTTCGTTCGTTCGTTCATGGCGTGACAAATTTCAGGGGCACCTGGAGGAAAAGGCTAGCTAGGTTGGTTGGTCAGGCGTCGGCGTGCGTATTTTACTTCTTTCTTTCGTGTAGTCTTAAGCTTTTTTTGCAGTGGGTTGTACTGCTGTTTTTGGGCGAAGTTGCTGAACAGAGAAAAAATGCCTGTCTTTGCCAACCCGATCTCATGATACAGGAGCATAAATGGTAAAAGAAATTGCTTTCGGTTGAGCGTTACACCTTTCTGAAGTGACAAGATTACTCACATTTTTCTTCCAATATAACGACACTGTGGCCCTACTGAACAGTGAGCACGCACTGACATAATTGACCATTAATAATATCTATTGGATGTGTCTAGCTCTCATCTAAAAGTCTACTCTAACTCCTACACCGCCGAATTCTACGCGGAGATTCATAGGTTTTTCCCCATTGATTTTGCTTGGTTAATCAGCAGTGTAGGAGTTAGATGAGACATTGTAGATGAGAATTAGCAAATTCGCTATCTGAAAAGTACACAGATTGAACTATGGGAAGTTTAGCTTCTGCAGTCTACATCTGGTAACACTAGCTAGTAGGGTCCCAGTTCCAAAAGAAAAGCTGATGGAAAGCGGCAGCTGGATTTTAAATTTCCAATCGGGGAAGGAGGTTGGGAGTCTCCGCGCAAGAGTAGGATCGATAGATCGATCAATAATTGATCATCCATCCGTTACTATACTATCACAGGCATCTAGCTAGGGGCGGGTCAGCTAAACTGATCACCGATAATATGGCATGGAGCCGCGTCGTTTTCCCGGCGACGTCGTAGCCGGATAAGGTCCCCGTCGCCCCCGCCCGGCCCCATGCCGCACACCGGAAATGTCGAACGGAACAATCATCAGACGACCCAACCCAACCCCATCCAGCGCGACCCGCGGCCACGAGTCGTAACGCTCACGCGCCGAGCGCTACGTACGCGATATTAAAATTTAAAACCCGCACGAAACGGCAGCTCGCCAGCCAAATGCTCCGACGTCGACGCGGATGGGGCGTCCTCGGGGGAGAGGCCCCGCTGCCCGGGCAGCGCTGCCGGCATGCACTTCGGACGGAGCGAGCAAGGCTGGCATGTGAAGCCCTCTCCCTCCGTGGTGGAACCGATGCCGCGCTCCGTGGTGGCACGTACGTAAACGGCCGCCATGCATGTCGGCCGGCCGCCTTGCACCAGCCAGCTGTGTGCCGTCCTGTCCACCCAAACCAACAGTCATGGCGCGTCCATTACATTGGCACGTCGACGGACTGCGGCGCCGGTGAGGTGCGCGACGGTTCGGCCCTGGCACCTGGCGCCGAGCGCGCTCGCCACGCGCAGCAGTGCTGACGTTACCCCGATCCGGCAATGCTGACGTCTCTCCTCGTCCGGCGATCACTCTGCGAAAAGGCCGGGAGCAGTGCTAGCGGCCAGCGCTCGCTAGAAACCTCTGCACACTGCTCCTGTGCTGCGGCGGAGACACGCACGCATGGCATGGAGGAACGTCGCCGCATTTGCAGCCAGGGAGTACTCCTAAGGAGTAGTAGAATATACCAGGCATCTAGCGATGAGCGGTCGTGCGGCGCACTGGCAGTACGTTGCAGACGCTAGCTAGAGACCACGCAGCGCGTCAGCGCCACTGCGTGCGTGCTCAGCGCATCCAAGTGGTTTTGTCGCGCGAGCAGAGCGTAGAGCGCAGCAGCCGGACGTGGCGGGCGCGAGCGGCGCCAGGGGCGCTGGCTGCGTGTCGGCGGTTCGGTTGCATGCAGGAGCGGAACGCGACGCCAAGCGCGCGGGCCGGCGAGATCGATCGATCGAATCGTGTTGCATGCTTGGCTTCTCGCACCCTGTGGGCTGTCCATCCGCCCCCCGGCGCCGCGGCTGGTTTCCACAGGTCAGTGGGCGGGGGGTCAGGCTGTGAATGTCCCGGCCGGTCCCACAAGGCCGGGCTGAGATATCTTCTGGGGGGCGTTGTGACTACACCAGGCCGGCATTTCGGCCGTCCGGTGCCCGAAACGGCAACGATTTCCCTGACGTCGCCGCGGTATGGAAACGGATATTTCCATGCAGTGGCTGTGACAGTTTTGTTTTACTACTAGTAGTTCGCAGTAGACACTAGCCGCCGAGGTGCTCGCCCGACGGAGCGCGTTGCTTGTACGTATAGCACAAATATACTACAGTCACCGTGTTGTCATAAACGGCTGCTACGTATGTCGACGCTAGCCGCCGCAACCAAATTGTCGTCGCCATGCCATCACAGTTGAGAAGCGTCTCTTCTACAAAAGCTGCAGACATCGTCAATCTATACACATCGCCGGTGCCATGTTTGATGACGAAGCACCACCGAGGCGGCAGGCAGTATGATCTAGGAGTACCCACCAACGGGATCATGTTTAATTACCTTTTGACAACGGGCCCCTTAATTAATTAATCTACATGAAGTGACGAGGAATAATACCCCATCTCGTCAGGGCCCGGACAAAATGTCGCGCCGTGGTCTTCCACTGCCTGGTGACTTCCGTATCAATCTCCCAGGTTAGGAAAAAGTTCCGGCGTTGCCTTCCACATGCATCCTCTAGAACTTGTACCGAATCTATCAGCATTTCCTTCCGCTAAGCATAGTTTCAGACGCGTGCCATCGTCTGGTCGCGCGCGCGTACCGATTCGTCACTGATTATCGGTGTGAGTGGCCGACAAATATTTTCGGATCTGACGAGCTGAAACAAAATGCTCGACCTCTTTGCGTGCAAAGGGAGCGTCGGTGGGACTAACTGACTTGCACGGAAAACATGCAGAGATGATGGATCAAATTTGGCACGTATCGGTTTCAAAAAGAAACGGGCCGGCCATTTGGCCCCGTCCGGCGACAAGACCGTTCTTTCCATGACGATAGTTTCGAACGTTTCCAGCCGTTTTTGCGCGTGAATATGTTATACATGTGGGTGTCAATCTCGATATTAGCTCGAGGCCTCGAGCATTATTATTTTTGAGCAGACGGGTACTATCGGAGCTGTCAGTCACTAGCTGCAAAACAGGAGAGATGTCCATCACTCACTGATGTCAGTCACTCACTGATGCAGCATGTCCCGGGAACACGACGGGCGCGCCCAGGCAAACTGTTTGCGTTGCACCCGCGCGTACCACGGAGTACAGTTGTACCCACTGATTGGAACGGTGACCCTGCTGATGACAATGTTTCACCGCATCTTTTGTTTGTTTCAGAAGATGAGAGGGCATGATCTGCGACGGCAGATGAACCGGAGTGCCAGCCTTCAGCTCCGGCGGCCAATAAACGGACAGGACAGGACAGCTCGACGGCATGAAAGGAACAGGCGCGGCCAGATTCGTTCGCCAGAGTACCGTATTTGTTTTGCGAGGGAGATTCAGACGGAGTTTGGTTCAGACGGAGACGGGGGCTGGCAAGTCGACACGCAAGCTGCTGGACATCCACACTGCTCAAGGCGTCACTGGCAGTGTTGTTTTCGCAGGGTCGCCCTCCGAGCTACAAGAAGCGAGGCGGACCATTCGGCACAAATCATTCCGCCCATGGATTTTCATTTTTGGCCTGGGAAGCGTGGGCGGGGATGCGTCGCCCGTCGTTTTCAGCGAAAAGAAGCGTCCGTCTCACAGTGAGTTCGACAGTGGTTGACAAACACGTCGCCAACAGCATATGCCGATGTCCATCCATATCTTCACAGACATTGCAAACTGAACCTTCGAGAAAACAAATCACAGCAGTAAAAGAAAATACAACGAGAGAAAATATCTTGCACGGTCTTCCCTCTGTTTCATAATCCCTAACTAAAATCACGGCAAGAATTATGGAACGGATGGAGTATCTTTTGTATCTCCTTCATCGTGCCTGTGACAGTTTATTTCTTCACTTAATTATTTTACCCCAGGGCCATAGGGGAGGAGGAAATCTTGGTCTTGCGTTCGGTGCTGCCGTCCCTCGGACTCAGCTCCCCTGACGTACTGCAGGGTGCAGTTGGCTCATTGACAGGTGGGCCAACCTGCTTCTGGGCCCACATGTTAGTGGCCCAACTGCTTCCTGCAGTACGTCAGAGGAGCCTCGTCCCCGTCCCTCACACTCACTCTGTTGTCTTTGTCAAACTCCTTTTTTTTAACATCTCAACACCCATTTATTAACTGGTAATCAAAACAATAGTATCACTTATAAGCAAAGGAATGATGGCCTCAGGTGCCTCATCAAACCAAGAGTTTGGTGGGGGGATTTGCAAAGTCTATGTAGTTCATCTACATCAGAATTAGCTTCTCTATGGCAGTGTTCAAACCGAACATGAGAGAGATCCCTTCCATATGATACTGAATAGCTACCGATGTTCTTGAAGAGTTGCCTCCATCTTGCATCGTAGAGATTAGATCACTACTGTCTGAATTTATTATCAACTTGTTGGACCCCACAGATGTGGCCAAGTTCAGACCAAATCGAAGGGCAAGAGCCTCGGCCATGAACACATCCATGCAAATACCGACGACATTATTGCTGGCCGCAATGAAGTTACCAGCACTATCGCGCAAAAAGCTCCAACCGTACCTTGGAGCAAGTCCGGATCAAATGAGGCATTGACGTTTAGTTTGGTATATCCCGACGGCGGTCTCGTTCATGGGTTCCTTTTCTCCTTAGCTGACTTGGCCGCCGTAGCAATAAAATTCTCAGCAGGGCTCGGACTGAAAGAACAATCTGGGACGGTTGTTGAGTCTTCTCATCATGCACTGATAACCCACAAGTATAGGGGATCACAACAGTTTTCAAGGGTAGATTATTCAACCCAAATTTATTGATTCGACACAAGGGGAGCCAAAGAATATTCTCAAGTATTATCAGCTGAGTTGTCAATTCAACCACACCTGAAAAACTTAATATCTGCAGCAAAATAATTAGTAGCAAGGTAATATGATAGTAGCGGTAACGGTAGCAAAAATAATAGTTTTGGTTTTATAGTGATTGTAACAGTAGCAACGGAAAAGTAACTAAGCAAAGAACAATATGTGAAAAGCTTGTAGGCAATGGATCAGTGATGGATAATTATGTCGGATGTGATTCCTCATGCAATGGTTATAACATAGGTTGACACAGAACTAGCTCCAGTTCATCAATGTAATGTAGGCATGTATTCCGAATATAGTCATACGTGCTTATGGAAAAGAACTTGCATGACATGTTTTGTCCTACCCTCCCGTGGCAACGGGGTCCTATTGGAAACTAAGGGATATTAAGGCTTCCTTTTAATAGAGTACCGGACCAAAGCATTAACACATAGTGAATACATGAACTCATCAAACTACGGTCATCACCGGTAAGTATCCCGATTATTGTCACTTCGGGGTTAACGGATCATAACACATAATAGGTGACTATAGACTTGCAAGATAGGATCAAGAACTCACATATATTCATGAAAACATAATAGGTTCAGATCTGAAATCATGGCACTCGGGCCCTAGTGACAAGCATTAAGCATAGCAAAGTCATAGCAACATCAATCTCAGAACATAATGGATACTATGGATCAAACCCTAACAAAACTAACTCGATTACATGATAAATCTCATACAACCCATCACCGTTCAGCAAGCCTACGATGGAATTACTCACGCACGGCGGTGAGCATCATGAAATTGGTGATGGAGGAAGGTTGATGATGATGATGGCGATGGATTCCCCTCTCCGGAGCCCCGAACGGACTCCAAATCAGCCCTCCCGAGAGAGATTAGGGCTTGGCGACGGCTCCGTATCGTAAAACGCGATGAATCCTTCTCTCTTATTTTTCTCTGCCCGAACATGAATATATGGAGTTGGAGTTGAGGTCGGTGGAGCGTCAGCGGGGCCATGAGGCAGGGGGGCGCGCGGGGAGGGGGGGGGGGGGGTAGGCGCGCCCCCACCCTCGTGGACAAGGTGTGGCCCCCCTGACGTTAATTCTTTCGTCAGTATTTTTTATATATTCCAAAAATATCCTCCGTTGATTTTCAGGTCATTCCAAGAACTTTTATTTCTGCACAAAAATAACACCATGGCAATTCTGCTGAAAACAGCGTCAGATCGGGTTAGTTCCATTCAAATCATGCAAGTTAGAGTCCAAAACAAGGGCAACGGCATTCGGAAAAGTAGATATGTTAGAGACGTATCAACTCCCCCAAGCTTAAATCTTTGCTTGTCCTCAAGCAATTCAGTTGATAAACTGAAAGTGATAAAGAAATACTTTTACAAACTCTATTTGCTCTTGTTGTTCTAAATATGTAAAGCAAACATTCAAGTTTTCAGCAAAGATTATGAACTAACATATTCCAATAACATTTAGGTCTCATGTTTACTCATATCAATGGCATAATCAGCTAGCGAGCAATAATAATAAATCTTGGATGCCAACACTTTCTCAAAACAATCATAATATGATATAATAAGATGGTATCTCGCTATCCCTTTCTGAGACCGCAAAACATAAATGCAGAGCACCCCTGAAGATCAAAGGCTGACTGGAAATTGTAATTCATGGTAAAAGAGATACAGTCAAGTCATACTCAATGTAAACTAACAATAATACATGCAAATGACAGCGGTGCTCTTCAACTGATGCTTTTTAATAAGAGGATGATGACTCAACATAAAAGTAAATGGATAAGCCCTTCGCAGAGGGAAGCAGGGATTTGTAGAGGTGCCAGAGCTCGATTTTGAAATACAGATGAATACTATTTTGAGTGGTATACTTTCATTGGCAACATAACAACCGAGAGATCTCGATATCTTCCATGCTACACACATTATAGGAGGTTCCCAAGCAGAATGGTAAAGTTTATACTCCCCCACCACCAACAAATATCAATCCATGGCTTGCCCGAAACAATGGGTGCCTCCAACTAACAACAATCCTGGGGGAGTTTTGTTTGCAATTATTTTGATTTGATTTGAGCATGGGACTGGGCATCCCGGTGATCAGCCATTTTCTCGTGAATGAGGAGTGGAGTCCACTCCTCTTGAGAATAACCCACCTAGCATGGAAGATACATACAACCCTAGTTGATACATGAGCTATTCGAGCATATAAAACAAAATTTTTATTTAAAGGTTTAGAGTTTGGCACATACAAATTTAGTTGGAACGGTAGGTAGATACCGCATATAGGAAGGTATTATGGACTCATATGGAATAACTTTTGGGGTTTATGGAGTTGGATGCACAAGTAGTATTCCTGCTTAGTACAAGTGAAGGCTAGAAAGAGACTGGGAAGCGACAAGTTAGAGAGCGACAACAGTCATGAACATGCATTAAAATTAATCAACACCGAATGCAAGCATGAGTAGGATATAATTCACCATGAACATAAATCGTGGAGGCTTTGTTGATTTTGTTTCAACTACATGCGTGAACATGTGCCAAGTCAATCCACTCAAATCGTTCAAAGGAGGATACCACCGTATCATACCACATCACAACCATTTTAATAGCATGTTGGCATGCAAGGTAAACCATTATAAGCTCCTAGCAAATTAAGCATGGCATGCGCAACTATAATATCTAATTGTCATTGCAAACATGTTTCATTCATAATAGGCTGAATCAGGAACGATGAACTAATCATATTTACAAAAAAGAGGTCGAGTTCATACCAGCTTTTTTCATCTCAATTAGTCCATCATATATCGTCACTATTGCCTTTCACTTGCACGACCGAACGGTGTGGATAATAATAATAGTGCACGTGCATTGGACTAAGCTGGAATCTGCAAGCATTCAATACATGGGAGAAGACAAGATAATACGGGCTCTTTGTTAGATCAACAATAATGCATATGAGAGCCACTCAACATTTTCATCATGGTCTTCTCCTCTCGACCCCCAAAGAAAAAGAAAAGAAACAAAACTATTTACACAGGAAAGCTCCCAACAAGCAAAAGAAGAACGAGAAATCTTTTTGGGTTTTCTTTTTAATTACTACTACTACAAGCATGGAAAGTAAACTAGCTACAAGATACAACTATTTTTTGTTTTTCTTAAGGTTTTTCAAACACACAAGAAGAAAGCTTTAAAAAGAAAATAAACTAGCATGGATATTACAATGAAAAAGTATGAGCACCGACAATTAAATGAGTGTGTGAACATGAATATAATGTCGGTGAGAAATACGTACTCCCCCAAGCTTAGGATTTTGGCTTAAGCTGGTCTATGGCCACGGATCAAAACTGCCCTCTCCAGTGTACTGAGGAGGGTCTTCGGGGTGCCACTGGTTGGCGATCTCCTCCGGATCCCACTGATAAACAGACTGACGATGAGGATCAGATAGTGGCTCTGGCTTTGGAGCTGATGTGAGGCTCTGGTATGCCTGAACAGCCTCCGGCAAAACAATATACGTGCCTGAAAATATGTTGAACAAAGAGGGAGCAGGCAAGGTAATAGTCTCAAAGTGATTCTTATCAAACATCAGTCTATAGTTAAGCATCTTCTTCTTATTCTTAACAATGAAATCATGTGCTACCATGCTCTTATAATCTAGAAAAATATGAGACATCAACTTTTCCTCTTTCTCATAATGCCTAATAGGTATGTTAAAGTGTGTAGCAAGGCGCGAGGCGAAGATGCCCCCTAAGATGGGACCCTTTGTACGGTTCAGATTTAACCGTTTAGCAACAATAGCACCTAAACTGAAAGTGGTATCACGAAACAAAGCATGGCGCAAAATAACAATATTAGGGGCACTAAGATTTCCACAGTTCCCACGACCAATTAAGCATCTACTAGCAAATATTGCAAAGTAACATAGAACAGGAAAATGTATGCTAGTAATTCTTGCATCGGAAACTTTCCTCATTTCCCCTACAACAATTATATCAATAAATCCCTCCATATCATTACGATGTGATTCCTCTATGCTTCCCTCAAAGGGTATCCTACAAACCCGACAAAAATCATAAAGTGACATCTCGTTATGCTCATCATATAAATAGAATTTCACCGAAGGTGGTGATCTCCTAGCATGGAAATGAAAATTTTGCACAAAAATATTGGTGAGTAAGAGATACTGTTCGCGCTGGTCGTGGAGGAAGTCGGTGAGGCCTGCATTCTCGGCCAAATAATAAAAATCTTCATAAATCCCGGCTTCTCTCAAGAACTCATCACAAGGCCATTCACACGGCCGAACCTCCGCAGTACGAGGGAGACTATACTTGGGCTTCTTATTTTCTTCACTTTTCTTATCCTTAGAACTTCGGCTCGATGCGCCCCTCAAGAATCTCTTCATCTTTTTCTGAAAATTCCTGAGATTTTTAGTAACTTAAAATTAAAGTGAACCAAACTCAACAAAATTGATAGCAACTACTCCTACAAGTGCCTAGAGGCTATATCATGCATTGAAACTACTTTTGACCACATAAATTTGACATGCAAGCTCAAGAATAGGGTCGCCTAAGCAGCAAAAATTTGCAATAAATAAAGCACTAAAACAAAAACTAATTGGACCATTGGAGGAGTCACATACCGAAGAACAATCCCCCATAGCAGTTTTGTGAATGGAGCTTTGAGCAAGGAGATCGAAAATGGCAGCAAGATGAGCTAGAACATGGGTTTGAGCTGGTGGGTGGTTTTTTCTAGAGGAAGACGAAGTGTGTGGGTGCAAGAATAAGTGGAGGGGACCCACGTGTGGTCCACGAGGCATGGGGGCACGCCCAGGGGGTAGCGCGCGCCATCCACCCTCGTGGGTACATGGTGAGGCCCCCTGGTGTGTTTGAAGGAAATATGCCCTAGAGGCAATAATAAAGTTATTATTTATTTCCTTATATCATGATAAATGTTTATTATTCATGCTAGAATTGTATTAACCGGAAACATAATACATGTGTGAATACATAGACCAACAGAGTGTCACTAGTATGCCTCTACTTGACTAGCTCGTTAATCAAAGATGGTTATGTTTCCTAACCATGAACAAGGAGTTGTTATTTGATTAACGAGGTCACATCATTAGTAGAATGATCTGATTGACATGACCCATTCCATTAGCATAGCACCCGATCGTTTAGTATGTTGCTATTGTTTTCTTCATGACTTATACATGTTCCTATAACTATGAGATTATGCAACTCCCGTTTACCGGAGGAACACTTTGGGTACTACCAAACGTCACAACGTAACTGGGTGATTATAAAGGAGTACTACAGGTGTCTCCAATGGTAGATGTTGGGTTGGCGTATTTCGAGATTAGGGTTTGTCACTCCGATTGTCGGAGAGGTATCTCTGGGCCCTCTCGGTAATGCACATCACATAAGCCTTGCAAGCACTGCAACTAATAAGTTAGTTGTGAGATGATGTATTACGGAACGAGTAAAGAGACTTACCGGTAACGAGATTGAACTAGGTATTGGATACCGACGATCGAATCTCGGGCAAGTAACATACCGATGACAAAGGGAACAACGTATGTTGTTATGCGATCTGACCGATAAAGATCTTCGTAGAATATGTAGGAGCCAATATGGGCATCCAGGTCCCGCTATTGGTTATTGACCGGAGACGTGTCTCGGTCATGTCTGCATTGTTCTCGAACCGTAGGGTCCGCACGCTTAACGTTACGATGACAGTTATTATGAGTTTATGCATTTTGATGTACCGAAGGTTGTTCGGAGTCCCGGATGAGATCACGAACATGACGAGGAGTCTCGAAATGGTCGAGACGTAAAGATTGATATATTGGAAGCCTATGTTTGGACATCGGAAGTGTTCCGGGTGAAATCGGGATTTTACCGGAATACCGGGAGGGTTACCGGAACCCCCCGGGAGACTAATGGGCCTATTGGGCCTTAGTGGAAAAGAGAAAAGGGAAGCCCACTAGCTGGCCGGCGCCCCCCCAAGTCCTATTAGGAATAGGATAAGGGGCCGGCCCCCCTTCTCTCTCTTTTCCCCCCCGGGAGTCCTAATTGGATTAGGATTGGGGGGAGGAGTCCTACTCCCGGTGGGAGTAGGACTCCCCTGCGCCTCCCCTCCCTTGGCCGGCCGGCCCCCCTCCTCCAACCTTTATATACGGGGGCAGGGGGCACCCCAAAACACACAACTTGATCCTTGAGATCGCTCCTTAGCCGTGTGCGGTGCCCCCTCCCACCAAATTCCACCTCGATCGTACCGTTGTAGTGCTTAGGCGAAGCCCTGCGTCGGTAGTACATCAAGATCGTCACCACGCCGTCGTGCTGACGGAACTCCTCCCCGAAGCTTTGCTGGATCGGAGCCCGGGGATCGTCATCGAGCTGAACGTGTGCTAAGAACTCGGAGGTGCCGGAGTAACGGTGCTTGGATCGGTCGGATCGGGAAGAAGACGTACGACTACTTCCTCTACGTTGTGTGATCGCTTCCGCAGTCGGTCTGCGTTGGTACGTAGACAACACTCTCCCCTCTCGTTGCTGTGCATCACCATGATCTTGCGTGTGCGTAAGAAAATTTTTGAAATTACTGCGTTCCCCAACAGTGTTCTCAGTGCCAATAATTCTTAAATATTACAGAAAAAATCATATTAAATTTTCAGGGCATTTGGAGAACTTTTATTTTTGGGGTATTTTTTTATTGCAAGGATAATTCAGAAAACAGACAGAAAATGCTATTTTTGCTTTATTTAAACTAAATAACAGAAAGTAAAAAGAGGGTACAGAGAGTTGTGCTTTCTAACTTCATCCATCTCATGCTCATCAAAAGGAATCCACTAACAAGGTTGATCAAGTCTTGTTAACAAACTCATTTCGAATAACATGAAACCGGAGAAATTTTGAATAACACTAGATTACCTCAACGGGGATATGCACATCCCCAACAATAAGAATATTATATTTATTCTTGACAGTAGGAAGAGGAAATTCAAAACCTCCATTAGTAATCATTGAATTTTTTTCCAATAGAATTGATACTGTGGACTTGAGGTTGTTTCCTCGGAAAGTGTATCGTATGCTCATTACCATTAACATGAAAAGTGACATTGCCTTTGTTGCAATCAATAATAGCCCCTGCAGTATTCAAAAAGGGTCTTCCAAGAATAATGGACATGCTATCGTCCAATAGAATATCAAGAATAATTAAGTCCATTAAAATAGTAATGTTTGCATCCACAACAGTCACATCCTCACAAATACCGACAGGTATAGCAGTTGATTTATCAGCCATTTGCAAAGATATTTCAGTAGGTGCCAACTTATTCAAATCAAGTCTACAATATAAAGAGAGAGGCATAACACTAACACCGGCTCCAAGATCACATAAAGCAGTTTTAACATAGTTTCTTTTAATGGAGCATGGTATAGTTGGTACTCCTGGATCTCCAAGTTTCTTTGGTATTCCACCCTTAAAAGTGTAATTAGCAAGCATGGTGGAAATTTCAGCTTCCAGTATCTTTCTTTTATTTGTAACAATATCCTTCATGTACTTAGCATAAGGGTTCATTTTAAGCATATCAGTCAAACGCATACGCAAAAATGATGATGAGGATTTTGAGCGCTTTGCTGAAATGATTAGACCTATCTTTTTGCGCGTATGGTTCTCTTTCTTTACCGCGCTTCCTAGCAACAAAGTCTCTCTTATCATAACGTTGATTCTTTGATTGTGGGTTATCAAGATCAACAGCAGGTTCAATCTCTACATCATTGTCATTGCCAGGTTGAGCATCAACATGAACATCATCATTAACATTATCACTAGGTTCATGTTCATTACCAGATTGTGTTTCAGCATCAGAAATAGAAATATCATTGGGATTCTCAGGTGTGTCAACAACAGGTTCACTAGAAGCATGCAAAGTCGTATCATTTTTCTTTTTCTTCTTCTTAGAAGAACTAGGTGCATGAACATTAATTCTCTAAGAATCTTTCTCAATTCTCTTGGGGTGGCCCTCAGGATATAAAGGTTCCTGAGTCATTTTACCCCATCTAGTCATAACTCTAACAACATTATAATTTTTATTATTATTTAATTCATGGAGCAAATCATTCTGAGCTTTAAGTACTTGTTCTACTTGAGTGTAACCATAGAAGCTTGTTTACTAATGATTTTAAGTTCACCTTTAACTCTAGACATATAATCACTCAAGTGTTCAAGCATATCAGCATTGCGTTTCAATTTTCTACCAACATAAGCATTGAAGTTTTCTTGTTTAACAATAAAATTATCAAACTCATCTAAGCATTGGCTAGCAGACTTATAATGAGGGATATCACCTTCATCAAATCTATATAGAGAGTTTACCTTTACTACCTGTGTCGGGTTATCAAGACCATGTATTTCTTCAATAGGTGGTAAATTCTTAACATCTTCAGCTTTAATACCTTTTTCTTTCATAGATTTCTTTGCCTCTTGCATATCTTCAGGACTGAGAAATAGAATACCCCTTTTCTTCGGAGTTGGCTTAGGAGTTGGTTCAGGAAGTGTCCGATCATTTTCATTATTCAACATATTATTCAATAGCAATTCAGCTTGATCAACAGTTCTTTCCCTGAAAACACAACCAGCACAACTATCCAAGTGGTCTCTGGGAGCATCAGTTAGTCCATTATAAAAGATATCAACTATTTCATTTTTCTTGAGAGGATGATCAGGCAAAGCATTAAGTAATTGGAGAAGCCTCCCCCAAGCTTGTGGGAGACTCTCTTCTTCAATTTTCACAAAATTATATATTTCCCTTAAGGCAGCTTGTTTCTTATGAGCGGAGAAATATTTAGAAGAGAAGTAATAAATCATATCCTGGGGACTACGCACACAACCAGGATCAAGAGAATTAAACCATGTTTTAGCATCACCCTTTAATGAGAATGGAAACAACTTAAGGATAAAGTAATAGCGAGTTTTCTCATCATTAGTGAATAGGGTGGCTATATCATTTAATTTAGTAAGATGTGCCACAACAATTTCAGATTCATAGCCATAAAAGGATCAGATTCAACCAAAGTAATTAACTCAGGGTCGACAGAGAAATCATAATCCTTATCGGAAATAAAGATAGGTGAAGTAGCAAAAGCAGGGTCATATTTCATTCTAGCATTCAAAGACTTTTCTTTAAGCTTACCTAATAATTTCTTGAGATCATATCTATCATTGCAAGCTAAAAAGTCTCTAGCAGTTTCTTCATCCATAACATAACCCTCAGGCACAACAGGCAATTCATATCTAGGGGAGAATCTTCATCATCACTTTCATCAATATTATCAGTTTCAATAATTTCATTCTCTCTAGCCCTAGCAAGCTGTTCATCAAGAAATTCACCTAGTGGCACAGTATTATGAAGCATAGAAGTAGTTTCATCATAAGTATCACGCAAAGCAGAAGTGGCATCATCAATAACATGCGACATATCAGAATGAATAGTAGGAGTAGGTGTCGCAAGTTTACTCAAAGTAGAAGGTGAATCAAGTGTAGAGCTAGATGGCAGTTCCTTACCTCCCCTCATAGTTGAAGGATAAATCTTGGTTCTTTCATCTTTCAAGTTCCCCATAGTGATCAGCAGATATAAATCCCAAGTGACTCAAAGAATAGAGCTATGCTCCCCAGCAACGGCGCCAGAAAATAGTCTTGATAACCCACAAGTATAGGGGATCGCAACAGTTTTCAAGGGTAGAGTATTCAACCCAAATTTATTGATTCGACACAAGGGGAGCCAAAGAATATTCTTAAGTATTAGCAGCTGAGTTGTCAATTCAACCACACCTGGAAAACTTAATATCTGCAGCAAAGTACTTAGTAGGAAAGTAATATGATACTAGCGATAACGGTAGCAAAACTAATAGTTTTGGATTTATAGTGATTGTAACAGTAGCAACGGAAAAGTAACTAAGCAAAGAACAATATGTGAAAAGCTCGTAGGCAATGGATCAGTGATGGATAATTATGTCGGATGCAATTCCTCATGCAATGGTTATAACATAGGGTGACACATAACTAGCTCCAGTTCATCAATGTAATGTAGGCATGTATTCCGCATATAGTCATACATGCTTATGGAAAAGAACTTGCATGATATCTTTTGTCCTACCCTCCCATGGCAGCGGGGTCCTATTTGAAACTAAGGGATATTAAGGCCTCCTTTTAATAGAGTACCGGACCAAAGCATTAACACATAGTGAATACATGAACTCCTCAAACTACGGTCATCACCAGTAAGTATCCCGATTATTGTCACTTCGAGGTTAATGGATCATAACACATAATAGGTGACTATAGACTTACAAGATAGGATCAAGAACTCACATATATTCATGAAAACATAATAGGTTCAAATCTGAAATCATGTCACTCGGGCCCTAGTGACAAGCATTCAACATAGCAAAGTCATAGCAACATCAATCTCAGAACATAATACTAGGGATCAAACCCTAACAAAACTAACTAGATTACATGATAAATCTCATCCAACCCATCACCGTCCAGCAAGCCTACGATGGAATTACTCACGCGCGGCGGTGAGCATCATGAAATTGGTGATGGAGGAAGGTTACAATGGCGATGGATTCCCCTCTCTGGAGCCCCGAACGGACTCCAGAGCAGCCCTCCCGAGAGAGATTAGGGCTTGGTGGTGGCTCCGTATCGTAAAACGTGATGAATCCTTCTCTCTTATTTTTTCTCCCCGAACGTGAATATATTGAGTTGGAGTTGAGGTCGGTGGAGTGTCAGGGGGCCCACGAGGCAGGGGGCGCGCCCAGGGGGGGTAGGCGCGCCCCCACCCTCGTGGACAGGGTGTGGGCCCCCTGATGTTAATTCTTTCGCCAGTATTTTTTATATATTCCAAATATATTCTCCGTTGATTTTCAGGTCATTCCAAGAACTTTTATTTCTGCACAAAAATAACACCATGGCAATTCTACTGAAAACAACGTTAGTCCGGGTTAGTTCCATTCAAATCATGCAAGTTAGAGTCCAAAACAAGGGCAAAAGTGTTTGGAAAAGTGGATACGTTGGAGACGTATCATGCACCAATTTCCTTCTCTCCCACCATAGAAACCAGCAGGTGATAGCTATGATCAGGTTACCATTCTTCTGGCCAAGGACTATGGTCTCGTCCATGGGAAGAGACATCAGATGTTCTAGGACCGCTTCTCCCACTCGATCGATTGTACATCCTCTCTGAATGATGTTATCCAAACCCAGCTTCATCCATACTTCTTTTGGTTTGTTGCATTGGAACAACATATGCTTCACACTTTCAGCATTTTCACACGCCAGACATTTGGTGGTAATTTTTAGATGCCTATTCGCAAGATTGACATGGCAGGGAAGGGTGCCATGTAGTGTTCTCCATAGGAAAATCCTCACCTTTGCAGGGCAGTGCAGTTTCCATATAAATTCCTAAATTGGCTTGGGTGCAACAACGATGGGGGAATTTCTCCTTAGGGCTTTCAGTTCATAGTGGCTCTGCCACACCTCTAGATAGGCTGACTTGACAGTAAAGATGCCATGTTTCGAAGGGTGCCAAGCAACAAAATCAGGCATGTTAAAAGATGGTAGTGGGATATTTAGTATCTGATGAATGTCAATCGGCCTGAAGGTTTGCTCCACCAACATCGCGTCCCAATGGCCTGTCATAGGGTCAATCAAGTCTGAAACCTTGGAAAATATCTTGTTGCCTCTTGGGGTGATCAGTAGTCTAGAGGGTGAATGAGGAATCCAAGCATCTGACCAAATGTTTACTTTGTGTCCATCTCCAATTCGCCATATGTACACGAGCTTTAGAGTTTTGACCCCATCCATAATACTTTGCCAAGTGTACGAGGATTTTTTTATTCAAGGATTGCTACTTCTTGAGTTTGCATTGGTTTTTCCCTTGAAAAGGAAAGGTGATGCAGCAAAGTAGAGATAAGTATTTCCCTCAGTTAGAGAACCAAGGTATCAATCTAGTAGGAGACAACGCACAAATCACCAATACCTGCACAAACAATCAAACAACTTGCACACAACGCGATAAAGGGGTTGTCAATCCCTTGACGATCACTTGCAAAAGTGAGATCCAATAGATATAAATGAAACTAAACAAAAGATAAAGTAAATATTTTTGGTATTGTTGGTTTATATATCAAAATTAAAAGATTGCAAAATATTAGATCGTAAACTAATATGATGGAAAATAGACCCGGGGGCCATAGGTTTGACTAGAGGCTTCTCTCTTGAAGGTAAATAATACGCTGGGTGAATTAATTACTGTTGAGCAATTGATAGAAAAGCGCAAAGTTATGACGATATCTAAGGCAATGATTATGAGATATAGGCATCACGTCCATGTTTAATAGACCGACTCCTGCCTGCATCTACTACTATTACTCCACACATCGACCGACTCCTGCCTGCATCTAGAGTATTAAGTTCATGAAGAACAGAGTAAGGCATTAAGTTAGATGACATGATGTAGAGGAATAAACTCAAGTAATATGATGTAAACCCCATCTTTTTATCCTCGATGGCAACAATACAATACGTGCCTTGCTGCCCCTACGTCACTGTGAAAGGACACTGGCCGCAAGATTGAACCCAAAACTAAGCACTTATCCCATTGCAAGAAAAACGAATCTACTTGGCCAAACCAAACCGATAGTTCTAAGAGAATTACAAAGATATCAAATCTTGCCTAAAAGAATTCGGAGAAGATTCAAATAATATTCATAGATAAGCTGATCATAAATCCACAATTCATCGGATCTCGACAAACACACCGCAAAAGAAGATTACATCGGATAGATCTCCAAGAACATCGAGGAGAACATGGTATTGAGAATCAAAGAGAGAGAGAGAAGAAGCCATCTAGCTACTAGATATGGACCCGTAGGTCTACAGTAAACTACTCACGCTTCATCGAAAGGGCAATAGAGTTGATGTAGAAGCCCTCCGTGATCGAATCCCCCTCCGGCGGGATGCTGGAAAAGGCCCCTAGATGGGTGAGGGAGTCCTGTATTAAGGGGTCCTCGGGCGTCCGGCCTATTAGCCATGTGCCGGACTGATGGGCTGTGAAGATATGAAGACCGAAGACTGCACCCGAGTCCGGATGGGACTCTCCTTGGCGTGGAAGGCAAGCTTGACGACCGGATATATAGATTCCCTTCTTTGTAACCGACCTTGTGTAACCCTAGATCCTCCCAGTGTCTATATAAACCGGAGGACTTAGTCCGGATGGGGGACTCATCATCATAGCCATACAAGCTAGACCTCTAGGGTTTAGCCATTACGATCTCGAGGTAGATCAACTCTTGTAATACTCCTATTCATCAATATCAATCAAGCAGGACGTAGAGTATTACCTCCATAGAGAGGGCCTGAACCTGGGTAAACATCATGTCCCTTGTCTCCTGTTACCATCAACCTTAGACGCACAGTTCGGGACCCCCTACCCGAGATCCGCCAGTTTTGACACCGACATTGGTGCTTTCATTGAGAGTTCCTCTGTGCTGTCGCTAAAAGGTTTGATGGCCCCTTTGATCGTCAATAATGACGCTGTCAAAGGAGAAACCTTCCTCCCCGGACAGATCTTCGTGTTCGGCGGCTTCGTGCTGCGGGCCAACTCGTTTGGCCATCTGGAGCAGATCGAAAGCTACACCCCTGTCCATCAGGTCAAATTCAGGAGCTTGAACTACATTGCGGACATCCGTGGAGACTTGATCTTCGCCAAATTCAAGACCGCGGCATCCGCTCCCGGTCACCCAGATGACCGTGGCCTAAATCTGTCATCTGGCCGCATCCAGGAGATTGCTCCTATAACCGCTCTTTCCCTAGATCCGGAGCAAGCTGCGCCATCCAAGGATGGGAGGATTGATCCCACTACGGAGGCCACAGATTCCATGGCGCTGGAGCCGCACATAGACTCAACCTCTCATGATGTCTTGGTCACCAGAACTCCGGACTCGTCTCCGGCCATAAGTTCCGAACCATGTGAGCCCGTAGATGCCGAGCTTGATCGTTTATAGATCTTCGAATTCAGCGTCGCGGACATCTTCCAGCACTCGCCTTTGGGTGATATGCTAAAGTCGTTAAAGAACCTGTCCTTGACAGAGGACTCACAGCCGAACTATATCTGGCTTGAACTAGGGGCTGGCGATGGAGAATTTCGCTTCCCACCCGCCACCCACTTCATAGCCATGGTGGAGGATTTGGCCGACAAACTTGACTATGACTCCGAGGACATCGACGGTATGGACGACGATGCCGGAGAAGAAGAGGTCCAGAACCCGCCGTTCACCGGGCGCTGGACGGCCACTTCCTCGTATGATGTATACATGGTGGATGCACCAAAGGAGAACAACAACAAAGACAAGGAAGATCCAGCTGAGGATAAACCTTCTGAAATACAGTCCAAGCGCTGGCGTCAGTGGCGCCGCTCTAAGTCACACTGCAGTAAAGACAGCAGTGCCGGCACAGGAGAATACACCACTCCAGAAGGTGCCGAGGACAATGAAGACCCCGTCGATATAGTTAATGAACAAGATGAACGGGAGGGCGGGCAGGTTAGCCCCGGTAAACATGCCATGCATGAAGATTCGGAGGACGATAACTACCTTCCGCTCTTCGAGGACGAGGTGAGCCTCGGCACCGAGGATTTCATCGTGCCTAAGGAACCTCTTGAGTAGGAGCGCTTCAAGCGCCAGCTAATTGCCACAGCAAGGAGCCTGAAAAATAAGCAGCAGCAGCTTCAAGCTGACCAAGATCTGCTCAACGATAAATGGACCGATGTCCTAGCAGCCGAAGAGTACGTCCTCAAGCGCCCAACCAAAAGCTACCCAAAGCGGAAATTGCTACCTCAGTTTGACGAGGAGGCGCCGAACTACATACCCCCATCGTACAATGCGGCTGACCGACCACCACATGGCCGAGACAAAATGGCATCTCACGCCGAACACCAGGCAGCCCCGCCTCAGTGCACAGGCAGAGGTAAACCATCCCAGAGGCATACATATGACCTCCAGCAAACCCTGAACAATAAACCATGACACACTAGATCAATCTACGGATCGTGAGGGCGTGCCCCGACACACGACGACGACCACCTATTCGGACGTGACAAACTTAGTCACGCACGGGCCGAAAACCGTAGATGGACTCCATCCGAGCTACGTCGCGATACAGCCCAATATAGAGGCGCCGCACACCCTCATTGCTTCACTGATGAGGTCCTGGATCATGAATTCCCAGAAGGGTTCAAACCTGTGAATATAGAATCATACGATGGAAGCATGATACGTCTCCAACGTATCTATAATTTTTGATTGCTCCATGCTATATTATCTACTGTTTTGGGCAATATTGGGCTTTATTATCCACTTTTATATTATTTTTGGGACTAACCTATTAACCGGAGGCCCAACCCAGATTTGCTATTTTATGCCTATTTCAGTGTTTTGAAGAAAAGGAATATCAGACGGAGTCGAAACGGAACGAAATCAACTAGAGAAGTTATTTTTGGAACGAAAGCCACCCGATAGACTTAGACCTCACGTCAAGGAAGGAACAAGGAAGCCACGAGGGTGGGGGGCGTGCCCACCCCCCTAGGGCGCGCCCCCTGCCTCGTGGGGCCCTCGTGGCTCCCCTGACATACTTCTTCCGCCTATATAACTCCACATATTGTAAAACTTCCAGAACGGAGATTAGATCGGGAATTCCACCGCCAGAAGCCTCCGTAGCCACCAAAAACCAATCTAGACCCGTTCCGGCACCCTGCCGGAGGGGGAAATCCCTCTTCGATGGCCATATTCATCATCCCGGCGCTCTCCATGATGAGGAGGGAGTAGTTCTCCCTCGGGGCCGAGGGTATGTACCAGTAGCTATCTGTTTTGATCTCTCTCTCTCTCTCGTGTTCTTGAGACGATACGATCTTGATGTATCACGAGCTTTGCTATTATAGTTGGATCTTATGTTTCTCCTCCCCCTCTTCTCTCTTGTAATGAGTTGAGTTTCCCCTGTGAAGTTATCTTATCGGATTGAGTCTTTAAAGATTTGAGAACACTTGATGTATGTCTTGCCGTGCGTATCTGTGGTGACAATGGGATATGACGTGCCACTTGATGTATGTTTTGGTGATCAACTTGCGGGTTCCGCCCACGAACCTATGCATAGGGGTTGGCACACGTTTTCGTCGTGATTCTCCGGTAGAAACTTTGGGGCACTCTTTGAGGTCCTTTGTGTTGGTTGAATAGATGAATCTGAGATTGTGTGACGCATATCGTATATTCATACCCACGGATACATGAGGTAACATTGGAGTATCTAGGTGACATTAGGGTTTTGGTTGATTTGTGTCTTAAGGTGTTATTCTAGTACGAACTCTAGGGCTGTTTGTGACACCTATAGGAATAGCCCAACGGATTGATTGGAAAGAATAACTTTGAGGTGGTTTCGTACCCTACCATAATCTCTTCATTTGTTCCCCGCTATTAGTGACTTTGGAGTGACTCTTTGTTGCATGTTGAGGGATAGTTATGTGATCCAATTATGTTAGTATTGTTGAGGGAACTTACACTAGTGAAAGTATGAACCCTAGGCCTTATTTCCTATCATTGCAATACCGTTTACGCTCACTTTTATCACTTGCTACCTTGCTGTTTTTATTATTTCAGATTACAAATACCTTTATCTACTATCCATATACCACTTGTATCACCATCTCTTCGCCGAACTAGTGCACCTATACAATTTACCATTGTATTGGGTGTGTTGGGGACACAAGAGACTCTTTGTTATTTGGTTGCAGGGTTGCTTGCGAGAGACCATCTTCATCCTACGCCTCCTACGGATTGCTAAACCTTAGGTCATCCACTTGAGGGAAATTTGCTACTGTCCTACAAACCTCTGTACTTGGAGGCCCAACAACGTCTACAAGAAGAAGGTTGTGTAGTAGACATCAAGCTCTTTTCTGGCGCCGTTGCCGGGGAGTCAAGGAAAGCGGCACTAACACACCCCGTCAACTAAGCTCTTTTCTGGCGCCGTTGCCGGGGAGGTGAGTGCTTGAAGGTATATCTTTAGATCTTGCAATCGAGTCTTTTAGTTTCTTGTTTTATCACTAGTTTAGTTTATAAAAGAAAACTATAAAAAATGGAATTAAGTTTGTCTCATACGCTTCACCTTTTTAATATCTTTCGTGAGTATGATGGAAAGGATAATGTTTGGCACTAAATATTTGAATGATGAGCATGATTGCAATGTTGTTAGTACGAATTCTTTGAATATCCATGATGCTAATGATGATTGCACTAGTTATGAGAAAAATGTCTCCTATAAACATGTCAATTTTTGTGGAGTGCATTGGGTTTGTAAGTACACACCAAATAGGGAAGATAGATATTGCAAGAGGCATAAGTACTTAGGAACTAAATTGTTGCAAGAAAGTCTTGATGATTGTGCTGAAAAATTCAATATTTTTCGCGCCCCTTGTGAACTTTGCAATGAACATGGTCATTTAAATCTCCAATGCAAATTGTTTCATGACTGAATCATATCCAAACATTGTGATAATCTGATTACCCTTGAGCATCATAAAGAGCTTAGCCTTCTTTTGGGTTATGAAGAAATGAAACGTATAACTGAGGGTATTCCAAAGTTTAATCTTGATAAAGTTCTTCATTTTGATCTAGAGAATATTTATATGTATTGTGCGGTGAATTGTATTGAAAATCCTTATATTGCCAACTACATAAAGAAAAGAAAACAAATGGAAGATGAAGAGAATACTAATGAAAGGGAAGAGACTTCCCAATATCCTCCTATTATTTCTTATGATGAATCAGGTAACGAGGAGGAGCCTCCTTTTCAACCAATCTCATTAATAAGGAGCTCCAAAAGGAGGATTGAACCCACACATGATGTGGTGAAGAAGAAGAAGAAAAGAAAAAGGAAGAGAGGTAAAAAGATATCTCTCCCAAATAATGCTGCTCCTATTACTATTGTGCCTCATGAAAATATAATTGTGGAAGATAATGATACTTCTTATGATCTTGATAATCTTTTTGGCACTTGCTTGGAAGAATATGATAATAATGTTTGCTATACTATGGGCGCTATCCATACTATTAATGATGAGAGTGATTATGCTTATGATATGAAAATACCCAAGCTTGGGGAAGCTATGTTTGATGAATGTGATGTTTTTGAGAATATATTTGCTGCAATTAATGTTTGTCCCAAGCTTGGGGATGCTACGCTTAATGAAGATGATATTTTTAGTCTCTCAAGTTTTGATATGCAAATTTATAATGATGATAGCATGCCTCCTACTTATGATAATTATTGTGATGATACATATGCTATAAAAAGTAGTGAGGATTATATTTATAAAACTTGTCATGGTTATGGTTACCCCTTTTCCGAACATTAATCTTTTAATGTGGAAACAATTTATAGTATCCAAGTCTCTTATGATACTCCCACTATCCCGAATGAGAAGAATTTTGCTTATGTGGAGAGTAGTAAATTTTCTATGCTTGTAGATCATGAAAAGAATGCTTTAAGTGCTGGTTATATTGTTGAATTCATTCATGATGCTACTGAAAATTATTATGAGGGAGGAATATATGCTTGTAGGAATTGCAATAATATCAAGTTTCCCCTCTATGTGCTTAAAGTTTTGAAGTTATGCTTGTTTTGCCTTCCTATGCTAGTTGATTATTGCTCCCATAAGTTGTTTGCTCACAAAATCCCTATGCATAGGAAGTATGTTAGACTTAAATGTGCTAGTCATATTCTTCATGATGCTCTCTTTATGTTACAATTCTTATCTTTTATGTGAGCATCATTGAAATAATCATGCCTAGCTAGTGGCGTTAAACGATAGCGCTTGTTGGGAGGCAACCCAATTTTATATTTGTTCCTTGCTTTTTGTTCCTGTTTAGTAATAATAATTCATCTAGCCTATGTTTAGATGTAGTTTTATGCTTTTAATTAGTGTTTGTGCCAAGTAGAACCTTTGGGAAGACTTGGGGAAAGTCTTGTTGATCATGCTGTCAAAAACAGAAACTTTAGTGCTCACGAGAATTGCTGTCATTTTTATTTGGAGAGTGCTATTTAGTTAATTCTTTTTGCATAAGATTAATAGATAAATTCCTCAGGTCCATAAACTTATTTGAGAATTTTATGAGTTCCAGCAGTATACGTTTGATTCAGATTACTACAGACTGTTCTGTTTTTGACAGATTCTGTTTTTCGTGTGTTGTTTGCTTATTTTGATGAATCTATGGCTAGTAAAATAGTTTATAAACCATAGAGAAGTTGGAATACAGTAGGTTTAACACCAATATAAATAAATAATGAGTTAATTACAGTACCTTGAAGTGGTGATTTATTTTCTTATACTAACGGAGCTTACGAGTTTTCTGTTAAGTTTTGTGTTGTCAAGTTTTCAAGTTTTGGGTAAGGATTGGATGGACTATGGAATAAGGAGTGGCAAGAGCCTAAGCTTGGGGATCCCCAAGGCACCCCAAGGTAATATTCAAGGATAACCAAGCGTCTAAGCTTGGGGATGCCCGGGTGGCATCCCCTCTTTCGTCTTCGTTCATCGGTAACTTTACTTGGAGCTATATTTTTATTCGCCACATGATATGTCTTTTGCTTGGAGCGTCAATTTATTTTGTTAGGCTTTCCTTGCTGTTTGAATAAAGTATCAAGATCTGAAATTCTTAAATGTTAGAGAGTCTTCACATAGTTGCATAATTATTCAACTATTCATTGATCTTCACTTATATCTTTCGCAGTAGTTTGTTGTTTGCTCTAGTGCTTCACTTATATCTTTTAGAGCATGGCGGTAGTTTTATTTTGAAGAAATAGATGAACTCTCATGCTTCACTTACATTATTTTGAGAGTCTTAAATAGTATGGTAATTTTCTTAAAATCCTAATATGCTAGGTATTCAAGAATAATAAAATTCTCTTATGAGTGTATTGAATACTAAGAGAAGTTTGATGCTTGATGATTGTTTTGAGATATGGAGGTAATAATATCAAAGTCATGCTAGTTGAGAAGTTGTGAATTTGAGAAATACTTGTGTTGAAGTTTGTGATTCCCGTAGCATGCACGTATGGTGAACCGTTATGTGATGAAGTCGGAGCATGATTTATTTATTGATTGTCTTCTTTATGAGTGGTGGTCGGGGACGAGCGATGGTGTTTTCCTACCAATCTATCCCCCTAGGAGCATGCGCGTAGTACTTTGTTTTGATAACTAATAAATTTTTGCAATAATTATGTGAGTTCTTTATGACTAATGTTGAGTCCATGGATTATACGCACTCTCACCCTTCCACCATTGCTAGCCTCTCTAGTACCGCGCACCTTTCGCCGGTACCATAAACCCACCATATACCTTCCTCAAAACAGCCACCATACCTACCTATCATGGCATTTCTATAGCCATTCCGAGATATATTGCCATGCAACTTTCCACCGTTCCGTTATTATGACACACTCCATCATTGTCATATTGCTAGCATGATCATGTAGTTGACATCGTATTTGTGGCAAAGCCACCGTTCATAATTCTTTCATACATGTCACTCTTGATTCATTGCATATCCCGGTACACCGCCGGAGGCATTCATATAGAGTCATATTTTGTTCTAAGTATCGAGTTGTAAGAAAATAAAAGTGTGATGATCACCATTATTAGAGCATTGTCCCAGTGAGGAAAGAATGATGGAGACTATGATTCCCCCACAAGTCGGGACGAGACTCCGGACGAAAAATAAATAAAAGAGGTCAAAGAAGCCCAAATAATAAAAAAGAGGCCATAAAAAAAGAGAAAAGGCCCAAATAAAAAAATAAAAATAAAAAAATGAGAGAAAAAGAGAGAACGGGCAATGCTACTATCCTTTTACCACACTTGTGCTTCAAAGTAGCACCGTGATCTTCATGATAGAGAGTCTCCTATGTTGTCACTTTCATATACAAGTGGGAATCTTTCATTATAGAACTTGGCTTGTATATTCCAATGATGGGCTTCCTCAAAATGCCCTAGGTCTTCATGAGCAAGCAAGTTGGATGCACACCCACTTAGTTTCTTATGAGCTTTCATATACTTATAGCTCTAGTGCATCTGTTGCATGGCAATCCCTACTCACTCACATTGATATCTATTGATGGGCATCTCCATAGCCCGTTGATACGCCTAGTCGATGTGAGACTATCTTCTCCTTTTTTTTCTCCTCCACAACCACCATTCTATTCCACCTATAGTGCTATGTCCATGGCTCACACTCATGTATTGCGTGAAGATTGAAAAAGTTTGAGAACATAAAAAGTATGAAACAATTGCTTGGCTTGTCATCGGGGTTGTGCATGATTTAAATATTTTGTGTGGTGAAGATGGAGCATAGCCAGACTATATGATTTTGTAGGGATAATTTTCTTTGGCCATGTTATTTTGAGAAGACATAATTGCTTAGTTAGTATGCTTGAAGTATTATTATTTTTGTGTCAATATGAACTTTTGTCTTGAATCTTTCGGATCTGAATATTCATATCACAAGTAAGAAGAATTACATTGAAATTATGCCAACTAGCATTCCACATCAAAAATTATCTTTTTTATCATTTACCAACTCGAGGACGAGCAGGAATTAAGCTTGGGGATGCTTGATACGTCTCCAACGTATTTATAATTTTTGATTGCTCCATGCTATATTATCTACTGTTTTGGGCAATATTGGGCTTTATTATCCACTTTTATATTATTTTTGGGACTAACCTATTAACCGGAGGCCCAACCCAGATTTGCTGTTTTATGCCTATTTCAGTGTTTTGAAGAAAAGGAATATCAGACGGAGTCGAAACGGAACGATATTCAACTGGAGAAGCTATTTTTGGAACGAAAGCCACCCGATAGACTTGGACCCCACGTCAAGGAAGAATGAGGAAGCCACGAGGGTGGGGGCACGCCCAACGCCCTAGGGCGTGCCCCCTGCCTCGTGGGCCCCTCGTGGCTCCCCCGACGTACTTCTTCCGCCTATATAACTCCACGTATCATAAAACTTCCAGAACGGAGATTAGATCAGGAATTCCGCCGCCAGAAGCCTCCGTAGCCACCAAAAACCAATCTAGACCCGTTCCGGCACCCTGCCGGAGGGGGCAATCCCTCTTCGGTGGCCATCTTCACCATCCCGGCGCTCTCCATGATGAGGAGGGAGTAGTTCTCCCTCGGGGCTGAGGGTATGTACCAGTAGCTATGTGTTTTGATCTCTCTCTCTCTCTCTCTCGTGTTCTTGAGAGGATACGATCTTGCTGTATCGCGAGCTTTGCTATTATAGTTGGATCTTATGTTTCTTCTCCCCCTCTTCTCTCTTGTAATGAATTGAGTTTCCCCTTTTAAGTTATCTTATCAGATTGAGTCTTTAAAGATTTGAGAACACTTGATGTATGTCTTGCCATGCGTATCTGTGGTGACAATGGGATATCACGTGCCACTTGATGTATGTTTTGGTGATCAACTTGCGGGTTCCGCCCATGAACCTATGCATAGGGGTTGGCACACGTTTTCGTCGTGATTCTCCGGTAGAAACTTTGGGGCACTCTTTGAGGTCCTTTGTGTTGGTTGAATAGATGAATCTGAGATTGTGTGACGCATATCGTATATTCATACCCACGGATACTTGAGGTAACATTGGAGTATCTAGGTGACATTAGGGTTTTGGTTGATTTGTGTCTTAAGGTGTTATTCTAGTACGAACTCTAGGGCTGTTTGTGACACCTATAGGAATAGCCCAACGGATTGATTGGAAAGAATAACTTTGAGGTGGTTTCATACCCTACCATAATCTCTTCATTTGTTCCCCGCTATTAGTGACTTTGGAGTGACTCTTTGTTGCATGTTGAGGGATAGTTATGTGATCCAATTATGTTAGTATTGTTGAGGGAACTTACACTAGTGAAAGTATGAACCCTAGGCCTTATTTCCTATCATTGCAATACCGTTTACACTCACTTTTATCACTTGCTACCTTGCTGTTTTTATTATTTCAGATTACAAATACCTTTATCTACTATCCATATACCACTTGTATCACCATCTCTTCGCCGAACTAGTGCACCTATACAATTTACCATTGTATTGGGTGTGTTGGGGACACAAGAGACTCTTTGTTATTTGGTTGCAGGGTTGCTTGCGAGAGACCATCTTCATCCTACGCCTCCTACGGATTGATAAACCTTAGGTCATCCACTTGAGGGAAATTTGCTACTGTCCTACAAACCTCTGCACTTGGAGGCCCAACAACATCTACAAAAAGAAGGTTGTGTAGTAGACATCAAACCACGGTCCGCGCAGTGTGGATCGAAGACTTGATTCTCCACATTCATATGGCCCGCGGCGACGACCTCCACGCCATCAAATACCTCCCTTTAAAACTCAAAGGGCCAGCTTGGCACTGGCTTAATAGTCTGCCTGCAAACTCTATTGGCAGCTGGGAGGAATTGGAAGAGGCTTTCCTTGATAACTTCCAAGGTACATATGTTCGACCTCCGTACGCTGATGACTTAAGCCATATAGTTCAAGAGCCCGGAGAGTCCGCCAGGAAATTCTAGACTAGGTTCTTAACTAAAAAGAACCAAGTCATCGATTGTCCGGATGCCGAAGCCCTAGCAGCATTCAAACACAACATCCGCGATGAATGGCTCGCTCGCCACCTCGGCCAAGAAAAGCCAAAATCCATGGCAGCCCGCACGACACTCATGACCCGCTTTTGTGCGGGCGAGGACAGTTGGTTGGCCCGTAGAAAAAACAATGCAAGCGAAGCCGGCACCCCCGAAGCCAAAACTAGCAAAGACAAGTCTCGATGCAACAGATACAGGCGTCGAAACAACAGTGATAACACCGAGGACACGACAGTCAATGCCGGATTCAGGGGCCCTAAGTCCGGTCAGTGGAAGAAGCCGTTCCAAAAGAACAATTCTGGCCCATCCAGCTTGGACCGCATACTCGATCGCCCATGCCAGATTCATGGCACCCCAGACAAGCCACCCAATCATACAAAAAATAGAGATTGCTCGGTTTTTAAATAGGCCGGCAAATTAAACGCCGAGAATAGGGAAAAGGGATCATATAGCGATGACGACGACGAAGAGCCACCGCAACCGAACATAGGGGGACGGAAGAAGTTTCCCCCTCAGGTCAAAACAGTGAACATGATATACGCTACCCACATCCCCAAGGGGGAGCGTAAGCGTGCGCTCAGGGACGTCTACGCGATAGAGCCAGTCGCCCCAAAATTTAATCCATGGTCTTCATGCCCGATCACCTTTGATCGCCGGGATCATCCGACCAGTATCCATCATGGTGGCTCAACCGCACTGGTGTTAGACCCGATAATTGACAGGTTCCACCTGACTCGCGTCCTTATGGACGGAGGTAGCAGCCTTAACCTGCTCTATCAGGATACAACGCAAAAAATGGGCATTAACCCATCCCGGATAAAGCCCACCAGGACTACCTTCAAAGGAGTCATACCAGGTGTAGAGGCCCGCTATACAGGCTCAATCACACTCGAGGTTGTCTTCGGATCTCCGGACAACTTCCGAAGCGAGGAGTTAATCTTTGATATCGTCCCCTTTCGCAGTGGCTATCATGCACTACTCGGACAAACTGCGTTCGCTCGATTCAATGCAGTACCACACTATGCTTATCTCAAGCTCAAGATGTCCGGTCCATGCTGCGTCATAATGGTTAATGGAAATACGGAATGCTCCCTCCGTACAGAAGAGCACACAGCTGCCTTAGCAGCAGAAGTATAGAGCGGCCTTCTCAAGTAGAACCTTAATTCGGCTGCCGAGCACGCGGACACCGTTAAGAGGGTACGAACTACTCTGCAGCAGGAGAGCTCGGCTCGTCAGGAGCTCGACTAGCAATCCGGCCTCCGTCGCAGTTCCGATCAAGTGGTGGCATTCGTGCCGCGCATACATAATTACGCACTCAAAATCCCATGGGCATCGACGGAGGCATAGCTAGCCTGTGGTCCGTAGTACGGCTCAACCGATGTCGGATGTACATATACTTTCATTTTTACTTCTTTCCTTTTTCAGGTCTCAATCCCACAGGCACCATCTGATGGCCTGGTCACCGGTCCTCTTGAAGGATAAACACACCAAGACGGCGGGAAACACAGACGTATGGGGGACTTTTTAGGTGATTTCGTTAACGATCACTTTACCTATTTTTCAGGACCCTCATGGAGCTCTCCCTTGGTTTGAACATGTAAATAGCTTGTTGCTTATTGCACTACATGTATCAATGCGCCTTGACATACTAATTAAATTACAATGATAACAGTTTGCGGCTGGAGCTGTAGGACTCCAACCTTTTTGTACCTTTTCCGTTTACCTTCTTTTTTCCTTTTCAGCTCCCCTGTGGACAATCCTATCAGGTAGCACCTGTACATTTTGGTACGCTCGATGTTTGCCAGGGGCTCCATAGCACCCCACATTATGGCAACAAAAGTCCGAACACTTTTTATAAGTATAGTTTGGCACCCTGAATTTAGCATTATTTGCATTGGCTCTGAATCATGTCTTTGGTCAATAGTTGGGTTGCCCGGCTCCTGTGCTTGCTACCTTACGTTCCGCTATATCGGCTAAGGTAGTAAAGGGAGAACTACTGCGATTGTGCCTTGGTTATCTAAAGGAGCACCTCAGTAGAGAAAGCCGAAAACTGACTGTCATGATGAGGCGCGAGCCGGTCAGCTATTCGGAGGTTGCAAATCGTTGGAGATTTCTTCTGCATTACGCGAAGGATTGGTACTTCCCGATCAGACACTAATAGCACTCTAGTTCGGATACTAGGGGCTGCGCCCATGTTTTTATTGTCGCACTCCTATGGCTAAGTGAGGGTGAGGGAGTCCGGGATTAGGGGGTGTTTGGGTAGCCGGACTATACCTTCAGCCGGACTCCAGGACTATGAAGATACAAGATTGAAGACTTTGTCCCGTGTCCGGATGGGACTTTCCTTGGTGTGGAAGGCAAGCTTGGCGATGCGGATATTCATGATCTCCTACCATTGTGACCGACTCTATGTAACCCTAACCCTATCCGGTGTCTATATAAACCGGAGGGTTGTAGTCCGTAGGCAATCAACTCCATATACAACAATCATACCGTAGGCTAGCTTCTAGGGTTTAGCCTCCTTGATCTCGTGGTAGATCTACTCTTGTACTACCCATATCATCAATATTAATCAAGCAGGACATAGGGTTTTACCTCCATCGAGAGGGCCCAAACCTGGGTAAAACATCATGTTCCCTGCCTCTTGTTACCATCCGGCCTAGATGCACAGTTCGAGACCCCCTACCCGAGATCTGCCGGTTTTGACACCGACATTGGTGCTTTCATTGAGAGTTCCTCTGTTTCGTCGCCTTTAGGCCCGATGGCTCCTTTGATCATCAACAACGATGTGGTCCAGGGTGAGACCTATCTCCCTGGACAGATCTTCGTCTTCGGCGGCTTCACTCTGCGGGCCAATTCGCTTGGCCACCTAGAGCAGATCGAAAGCTACGCCCCTGGCCATCAAGTCAGGTTTGGAAGCTTAAACTACACAGCTGACATCCGCGGAGACTTGATCTTCGACGGGTTCGAGCCACGGCCAAGCGCGCCGCACTATCTCGAGGGGCATGATCTAGCTCTGCCTCCGGACAGTGCCCTGGAGGCCGCACACGCATCAGTTCCGACCCCTAACGCGGAGCCTATTGTGCCAATCGAGGACGAACGGTTGGACGTCACCTTGGGGGCTGTGATCTCAAAGGCGATCGAGCCGAACGCTAGCCCCGCACTCTGCATGACCCGTGACTCCGAGGATCCGGACTCCTCCCCGGACTCCGAACCCCCTGTGCCCCTGCCAATCGAATCCGATTGGGCGCCGATAATGGAGTTCACCGCCGCAGACATCTTTCAGCACTCGCCTTTTGGCGTCATCCTGAATTCTCTTAAGTTTCTCTCTCTATCAGGAGAGCCCTGGCCGAATTACGGCCAGCGAGGATGGGATACGGACGATGAAGAAATTCAAAGCCCACCCACCACCCACTTGGTAGCCACTGTCGACAATTTAAACAACGTGCTCAACTTCGACTCCGGAGACATCGACAGCATGGATGACGATGCAGGAGATATCGACGAACCAACGCCCATAGGGCATTGGACAGCCACCTCATCTCACGATGTGTACGTGGTGGATACCCCTAAAGGAAGCAACAACGAGGAAAAAGGGGAGGGAACGGGAGATCGACCCCTCGAAAAGCAATCAAAGCGTCGGCGTAAACGCCGACCCAAGCCCCGCCTCGATAAAACCCCAGCCATAGAGCAGGACGAGCCGGCCTTAGAGCAACCGTCCGAACATGGCAAGGCGGATGGAGAAACTGAACATCCCTCCTCTGGCAAAAACGGCATTCCGGACGACCTCACGCCGGATAAACCTATGGAGCAGAAGAATCTTCACGAGAGGCTCGTTGCAACTGCATGCAGCCTAAAAAAGAAGAAGTGGAAGCTAAAAACAGTGGAAGATGCACTCCGGATTAGATGGAGCAAAGTAATCAATACCGCAGATAAATACGGCGACAGTCGCCGCACTAAAAGCTATCCGAAAAGAAAGCTACTGCCTGAATTCGACGAAGAGGCCCTAGAGCCCTCGCATTCAAAAAATGAGAAAGCCACACGGTCGGATAGACGACCCCATAAAGCGGCAAGCGGCGCCGCACTTAAATCGGCATGCGACCCACTTAAGGATTCGCATCATGGCCCAGTCAGGTCCATTTATGGGCCCAGAAAGCAAGCTCTCGTAAGCAATGCTATGAAGCCATCATCAGAATCCGGCACACCCAAATATAGGGGTGCCGCACACCCTCTATGTTTCACCGATGAGGTCCTGGACTATGAATTTCCAGCGGGATTCAAACCCGTAAACATAGAGGCATATGATGGAACAACAGACCCTGGAGTTTGGATCGAGGATTATATCCTCCACATACACATGGCTAGAGGAGATGATCTCCATGCCATAAAATATTTACCCCTTAATCTTAAAGGGCCAGCCCGGCATTGGCTTAAAAGCCGTTCCGAAAACACAATTGGAAGCTAGGAAGAGCTCGAGGATGCTTTCCGGGCAAACTTTCAAGGGACCTATGTCCGCCCTCCGGATCCAGACGATCTTAGTCACATAACTCAACAACCCGGAGAATCAGCTCGGTAGTTCTGGAATAGATTCCTCACTAAAAAGAATCAGATAGTCGACTGTCCGGACGCTGAAGCCTTAGCAGCTTTCAGGCATAACGTCCGAGACGAATGGCTCGCCAGACACCTCGGCCAAGAAAAGCCAAGAACAATGGCCGCACTAACAATCTTCATGACCCGCTTTTGTGCAGGGGAGGACAGCTGCTTGGCAAGGTGCAGCTCCTGCGACCGAAGTACATCCGAAACTAGGGATGGAAACGGAAAACCGCGACGCAACAAGGACCGTCGCCGGACTAAGGACAAAAGTCCAAAGAGCACGGCAGTCAATGCCGGATTCAAAGGCTCACGACAAAATCAGGCAAAATCGCCCCCCAGGATAACAGGGACGATCCATCCAACCTAAATAAAATCCTGGACAGGATATGTCTGATACACAGTACTCCCGGGAAGCCTGCTAACCATACCCACAGAGACTGTTGGGTTTTCAAACAATCTGGCAGACTCAATGCCGAACACAAGGGGCTCGACACACCAAGCGAAGACGAGGACGAACCCCGAAAGCAGAGCACCAGGAAACAGAAGAACTTCCCACAAGAAGTGAAAACAGTGAACTTACTTCACATAACAAAACGTGCGGCGCCCGCAAAGGTACGCACCACACGGCCCATCCCCAAAGGGTCCAGCCACTGGTTGTCAAAACCGATCATCTTCGATCAGCTAGATTATTCTAGAAATACCAAGAATGCAGGCTAGACTGCCTTGATACTCGATCCAATAATTGGCGGACTCCAGTTTTCAAATGTCCTCATGGACGGCGGCAGTGGACTAAACCTGATATATCAGGATACAATCCAGCACATGGGGATAAACCCAGCAAGAATCCGCCACAGCAAAACCTCCTTTCAAGGGTTAATACCTGGTCCGGACACCCATTGTATGGGTTTTCTCCGGCTCGAAGTCATATTCGGCTCTGCCGATAACTTCCGCCGCGAAAAGCTGACCTTCCATATCGTCCCATTCTCAAGTCGCTATCAAGCACTACTGGGACGCGAAGCTTTCGCTCGCTTTAACGCAATACCGCATTATGCATCTCTTACGCTTAAGATGCCCGGTCCACGAGGCATCATCTCTTTGAAGGGGAGCACTAAAGTGCGCCTCCCCAAGCGGAGGACTGTGCGGCCGCTTTGACAGCCCCATAGCAAAATGGCCTCACCGGCCAAAAAACTTCGAAATAGGTCATTAAAGACAACGAACGCAGATAGACGAGTTCGGTACAAAATCATCATTGATGCAGGCTTAGTGGCCATATACCCCCGCACTAGGGGCTCCATGCATATACAATAAGAGACAATAAAGCTCAATTTTATATATTTTACTTTACACTTTGTTTATTTCAAACTTTTGTTCGGCACGACCCGTTTTCAACTCAGTTCCTCTCTTTTACAGATGAACATCGTGCGGCGCCCGTCCAGGATATGGCACAACGGAGACACAGGCGCAGGCATGCAGTAGGGACCCGTCCTAAAGGATTCTTTTTAGATTAAGACCCTGTGTAAACCTTTTTACTGTCTCTCGTTGCTACACATCCCCTGGTTTTTTCTGATATAACCAAGGAGGAGGCTGGCGTCTTGGCATGTGGCCACGTCAGAATTTTTGCACGTACCTGGACACTAGGGGCTTTTTTAATAAAGAGTGTTGTTTCGCCCGCACTCATAAAGACCGAATACCTTAGGGAGTGTTCGGCGTCGCGAGTTTTGGCATTATATGCATCAGCTCCGAATCATGTCTTTGGTCAAATGTTGGGTTGCCCGGCTCCTGAGTTCGGCTACCTTACGTTCTGCTAAGGATGGCAATTTTATCCATGGACATGGATACCCATGGATATCCAACCCGAATGGATAGGGTTTGGATATGCTTTTGCGCCCATGGGCAGCGCCCAAACCCGACCCGATTACTCGTGGATAGGACATGGACATAATCTTGTACCCATGGATATATCCAAACCCGACCCGATCGTCTGACTTAATGAGCAATATTCTGCAACCCCTACCCCATATTCACATGTCCCACTATAATTTTATCCTTTATCTACAACATCCAAAAGAAATTACACAATACCCACCGTAACATACTCCAACACACCTTCTCATCCTATTATCTACACTAATTAAATGACTTGTTGTTGAGAATCGGTGCCATCTCCTTGAGTTACTCCTCTCATAGCCCTAGAGGTGGCCGCCGCTATCAGCCGCTACCCCCACGTAAGGTGGATCGCTGCTGCAGCCACTACTGGCCTGCGACAACCCAGCTCCATATCTCCTTGACCCCTCCATCTTCGCTTTTCCACACACGCATTGATGCATGGCCGCAACAGTGGGACAATGAAAGGGCTATGACTGCACGGCAGGGAGTGAGCACGCCAATGCAGAGTGCACATTGTGCAATGAGTTATGTCTTATGTATAGGTCTTGAGAGGACCCGATGGATATCCAATGGGTATGGATATCCATCAGATTTGGACATGGTCACAATTTTTCGCCCATGGATATTTCATGGATGGGCTGGGACTGCCTTCATGGATATGAATATGGATTTGATTTTGTTCAACCCGATCCAAACCCGACCCATTGCCATCCTTACGTTCTGCTCTATCGGCTAAGGTAGCACCAGGAGAACTACTGCGATTGTGCCCCGGTTCGGCCGGGCGAGCACCTCAGTAGAGAGAGCCGAAAACTGACTGTCATGATGTAGCATGAGACTGGTCAGCCACTCGATGACCTATCGGAATCTATTGGATTCCTCTGCTTTAACGAAGGGCCGCTTCCCGGTCAGGCACATACGCGCCTCGAACTCGGATGAGCGCAGTCGCCACCAAGGAGCTATCTAAATAGTCTCACTGTCAAGCTCCTATGGCTAAGTGAAAGTGTTAAAGCATTATAGTCCGGTTGCCTGGCCTGCTGCGCTATCACCTCCTTTGTAGGACCAAGACATTGGGTTAAGTGTGAAAATGCGTCTTCTGCGAGCACCCCCGCACTATGTGCATGGGGGCTGAAGCCAATGACTGCCATCTTACAGATTTTATATATATATTAAAACGGCCGCACAGGAGGTGTTCCCAATACTTGAAGGCACAAGTATAAAAAGGCCACTACAATTTATCAAAATATTACTTTATAATTACATATGCTATCATAACATAGCATCTTTCGAGCACTGCGTCTCTATTACACGAGCGCCTTCAAGGACTTCCTGAAAATAGTGCTCGGAGGGTACTCGGCTTTTGTCCGAATCTTGGGACGCAACAACGGTGGTCTCCATCTCTGCCCAATATGTCTTAACACGGGCAAGAGCCATCCTTGCGCCCTCTATGCATGCTGACCTCTTCATTGCATTTATACGCGGCACCACGTCAAGGAATTGCTGCACCAAGCTGAAATAACTCTTCGGCTCCGATCTCCCCGGGCACAGATGACCCATGATGTACTTCATGGCGAGTCTGGACAACCTATTCAGTTCGGCCCGTTGAGCCAAACAATCGTCCACTGCCAGTGGACGCTCTGGATTGTGAAACTGCGACCAGAAAAGCTTTTCCACTTCATGATCTTTCCGATCTCGAAAGTGTTCGGTCGCATCAGCAGCACTCGCTGCCAAATCCAGATAGGTATCCTCCACACTCCACATCCGGTCCAACGGAGCAAACTTCGGATCGCAAAATTTCCTTCGCAGCATAAAGGGCTTTCCAGCCGCAATCTGTTCGGCCTGACACAGCTCCTCCCTTGCATCTCTCATCGCAGAGCGCGTGTCCATGGCACTGGCAACGGCCTTCTCTAAGTCCGTCTGTTTCGCCTGATCTTATTTTTCAAGAAGTCTGCAACGGTCTTTAGCACTTTTTAACTTTTCGGCCATCTCGGCCATCTCTTCCTTGCTTCGGCAATGAGCAGCCTGTTCGGCTCCCAGCTCTTCAAGGGCTTTCTTGGCGGGCGCATCACTTTCTCTGGCTTGTTCTTTAGCTCGGGCAAGTTCTGCCCTAAGACTCTCCATGGCGGCCGCACCATCTGCTTCAAGCACACACATCGTAAGACACAGGCATAAAACTATTCTTACCTGATGCCGCCCGAGGAATTACATACCTTGAGCCTCATCAAGCTGCTTGTTGACAAGCGTGATGTTGGCATCTGCCACGTCCAGTTGCCGCTTTAGTCCGGCAAAATCGTCAGTTCGGCACGATTCCGGACACCATGCCGCCTACATTCAAAGGCGACATCTTAGACCTGGGATTATGATCCTCCGCGTGCCATCATTTCTTTACGACGCGCAGAGTCTCAGGGGCTACTATCTACACAGGGCGCATCTTATTCATGCGCAACTGCCAAAAGTGTACATTATCTAATGTACCTCAAAACCCGTCAGTAAACTTTTGACGGCCTCATGCAATCTGCTCTCTGCGGATGAGATCCTTTCAATCACCGTGCCCATCAATGCACGGTGCTCCTCTGAGATACAAGCTCGCCCCAGCAGAATCTTTAGCTCCTCCGACCGAGCACCAGATGCTGCCGGGCTCGTCCCATGACCTCTTTCGAAGGCCGGACGCGGAGAACCTCGGGGGGCCACATAGCTATCTTCCGCCCCTGCCGGATTCGAAGAAACCCTCCGCGACGACACCTCAGGGTTGACCGCCTCGCTAGGCGGCACGGCAGGGGGAGGCGTCCCGCTCTCCATCATCTCCGAAAGAAGATCCCCCGAAGACGAGCTCTGCTGAGAAGGGCTGAGGTCCGAGCTACAAGGTAAAAGTTTGGTTAATCTTCTCAGACATAAATCAAGGATTTCCCTCATCCCTCAAAAGGAAAATCTTTCTCCACTTACGGCTCGCTGGAGGGCTGATCCCCTTGAGGGCGTAGTCCGGCCGAGGAACTCCCCCGCATCGGACCCTCTGACAAGGATTTTCTCCCCCGCTTCGCGGCCATGGTTTCCGGGTCGTCAGAGGCGGCTCTCTTCTTCCCCTTAGGAGAGGAATTGTCGGTTCCTCCCTTCGGAGCAGCCTTCTTCGAGGAGGCCATAGCTTCCTTGTCCTCCCCCTTGCTTCCCTCCAAAGGCATTATCTCCAGCATCCTGACCATCACGGGATCCGGCCTGGTTTCAGGAAGGGGAGCCGGACACCTGATCAGCTTTGCCTTCGCTATCCACTCCTGTTTAAAAGGACGGCTCTTTTAGGGGCAAGTTTATGACAATTATACGGATAGAAGGTCCGGGCACAAGGATGCTTACTTGAGTATCCGGGCGATTGCGGTTTAGGCCTGCATCCTCGGTTAAATCCGGACACATCTCTTGTGATCCGAAGAACAGTTTGTACATATCCACGGGCGTTGCGCCCATGAAGTTCTGGAGAGCTCGCGGTCCCTCTGGATTAAACTCCCACAGGCGAAGGGGGCGACGTTTACCGGGCAATATTCGGCGAATCAGCATGACCTGCGTCGCCTTGACCAAGCTGAGGTCTCCTTCCAAGAGATCCTTAATTCGGCCCTATAACAAGGGCACGTCTTTGGGCAAACCCCAATCTAACCCTCTGTTGACCCATGACGCTAGCCGTGGTGGGGGACCCGAGCGAAAGGTAGGAGGCGCCACCCATTTGGTGCTCCGGGGAGCGGTGATATAAAACCACTCTCGTTGCCACAAGCCTAGCTCCTCTTGAAAAGAGCCCTCGGGCCATGGAGCATCAGCATTTTTGCTTATAACAGCGCCTCCGCACTCTGCGTGCCATCCCTTGATCATCTTCGGCTCCACTTTGAAGGTCTTGAGCCATAATCCGAAGTGAGGGGTAACACGGAGGAACGCTTCACACACGACAATAAACGAGGAGATATGGAGGATGGACTCCGGAGCTAAGTCATGGAATTCCAGCCCGTAATAAAACAGCAGTCCCCTCACAAAGGGATCCATTGGGAAGCCCAACCCCCGAAGGTAGTGAGACATGAACACCACGCTCTCACCGGGCTGGGGACTGGGGATGACCTGCCCTTGAGCAGGCAACCTATGACAAATTTCGCCGGTCAGGAACTTAGCCTCTCTCAACTTTAGCACGTCCTCCTCCTTGACTGAGGAGGGCATCCATCGGCCTTGAAGGTTGGAACCGGACATTGTCGAAGGTCCAAGGCGCCCGGAATCTGGAGCCTAGGGTGTTGGAACTCGAGGCGATGGGCGAACTTGTTTTGGATTGGAGAAAATATAAGGCCCTATTCTCTTTATAAGAGGCTGAATACCAGGAGCCCTCCCCGTAACCGTTTGGGACTCGCATTTAATCGAGAAAATATGCTAACGGGCACGATTGGGTTACCCACGTCCATATTGATGAGAATCCTGTAAAAGGGGGATACACGATCTCTGCTTTCACAAGACGTGCCAAGGAAACCGCCTCGCAAAACACGTTGAGGTGGAAAAGTAAAAACGATTCGAGTAAAGGACTTGGCCGTTGTGTGATGACGCACTGCGGAATACGTCAACAGATTTGTTTGTGTTAATATTATTCTCTCTATGGCAATATGTGGAAGCTTATTTTTCAGAGCCGACCACTACTATTGGTGTTTACAATCTTCTATGAAGGACTTGGAGGAGGAACCCGCCTTGCAATGCCGAAGACAATTTGCGCACCGGACTCATCGTCATTGAAGCCTGGTTCAGGGGCTACTGAGGGAGTCCGGGATTAGGGGGTGTTCGGGTAGACGGACTATACCTTCAGTCGGACTCCAGGACTATGAAGATACAAGATTGAAGACTTCGTCCCGTGTCGGGATGGGACTTTCCTTGGCGTGGAAGGCAAGCTTGGCGATGCGGATATTCAGGATCTCCTACCATTGTAACCGACTCTATGTAACCCTAACACTATCCGGTGTCTATATAAACTGGAGGGTTGTAGTCCGTAGGCAATCAACTCCATATACAACAATCATACTGTAGGCTAGCTTCCAGGGTTTAGCCTCCTTGATCTCGTGGTAGATCTACTCTTGTACTACCCATATCATCAATATTAATCAAGCAGGACGTAGGGTTTTACCTCCATCGAGAGGGCCCGAACCTGGGTAAAACATCGTGTTCCTGCCTCCTGTTACCATCCGTCCTAGACGCACAGTTCGGGACCCCCTACCCGAGATCTGCCGGTTTTGACACCGACAGAGGGTGTTACAGCCACATAGTCTGGTTGCCTGGTTCGTTGCGCTAAACAACTCCTTCAAGGACCATCTAGTTGGATCAAGATTGTTTAGATTCCATCTTGAACAGCCCCGTACTACCTACGTGGGGGCAGAAGCGGACGACTGGTTAACCCTCAGATTTCATACAACACGGCTGCACAGGAAGTAAATTTTTTTAAACATAAAGCATTATATTGCACAAACACTTTGTTTTATCATAGAAGGCAGAGGGAACTCGCATACATTCATTCAAAGATAGTGTCTTTCGCACAGTGATCCGCAACAATGCGGGATCCCTCCAGGATACCATCAAAATATAACTCGGGTCGGCGGTGCTGTTTGCCCTCAGGTGGCCCCTCGGTCATTAGCTTCTTGGCATCCATCTTCGCCCAATGCGTCTTGACGCGGGCAAAGGCCATCCGTGCACCTTCGATAAAGATCGACTGCTTTATCACCTGAAGACGTGGGCAGGCATCAACAAGCCGCTTCACAAGTCCGAAGTATCCGCTGGGCATCGGTGCGGCAGGCCACAGTCGGACTATGAGTTCCTTCATGGCCAGCTCGGCCGCCTTGTGCAGCTCAACCAGCTGTTTCAGCTGGTCGCTGAAGGACAACGGATGTTCTGGTCCAAGATATTGAGACTAGAACAGCTTCTCCGTAGAGCTCCCTTCTTCGGCCCGATAGAACTCGGCAGCATCTGATATGCTACGCAGAAAATCCGTAAACGCCCCTGGAGAACTCCAAATTCGGGTAAGTAATAGGAACGTTTCCTTCATAGACTTGCTTTGCATAACAAAAGCCTTACCCGCCGTGATCTTTTGGGCCGCCTGAATTTCATGAAGGGCGCTCTGGGCTTCGGCTCGAGCCTCCTGCGTGCTCTGGAGGGCCTATGCAAGTTCGGACGCTTGCGTCTTGGAATCACGCTCCAAGGACTCGCACTTATTGACGGTGTCCTGGAGCTCTTGCTGAACCTCGCCAACCCGGGTCTCGTGCTTCTCGCGCGTAGCGCGTTCCTTGGCCGCTTTGTCCTCGGCTTTCTTTAATGCCTTCTTGAGGGCCGCCACCTCGGTCATGGCCCCTAATAGAGTTCGTGGCACTTTAGTCAACACGAACCATTCATCCTTCCTAAACATACACGTAGGTTACCGCATACCTTTGCTGTCCTCCAGCTGCTTCTTCACGAGGCCGAGCTCTTTCTCGGTCCGCTCCAGGTCCTGCTTCAGTCCGGAGACCTCCGCAGTATGAGCGGCAGCAGCTAGCAGCGACGCCTGCTTATTCACATAGACATATTATGTTAGACTCCTGCAAAAATTATTTTGATCCCCTATTTGGCTTTTCCTTTCTGTACACCGAACAGAGCATCAGGGGCTACTGTCCACATTGTGATATTTTTTCTATAATTGTTACCTCAAAGCCTGTTAAAAGGCTGGTGCAGGCCTCGGTCGGTCCGCTTTTGGCGGACTGAACCTTTTAGATCATCGTACCCATAAGGACAAGGTGCTTGTCCACAATGGCGGCGCCTCGCAGCGCCTCCAGCAGGTTGTCCGATGCCTCTGGTTGGACAGAGGTCATCGGTGCAACAGACACGCCTCCTCCTTTCGGGGAAGGCCGTTCACTGGACTCCGGAGCCGTATAAGTCTCCGGAATGGTATCCGGCTGAGGGCCGAAGGGAACTTGGTCCCCACTGCCAGTCCCCATGGGGGCTTTTCCCCCATGTGTCTGGCAGCCGAGGAGTCATCCTGCAGTGCCTTAACGATTTCTGGAATCTCCCCTGGTCTAGGAAGATCCTTTGGGACGCCACCTCATCATCACCCTTGGGTGAGGCAGAATGAGCGGGCGGCGGAGACATGCTAGTCATCTCCTTTGAGTCTAGCGAATCCTCTGTCGAGGATCGTGGAGAGCCGTCATGGGCCGGACTGTAATGGCATAGTTTAAACATATTAATATTATAAACTGGAAAGGCCAGGTATGGGGAGGCGCATAGGGTTTTGGTACTTACGAGGCAGCCCGAGGCTTGGTCCGGGGCATTCGCTCCAGACTGCTTTCGACATCCCATGCAGAGTTATCCGCAAGGGAGCCCTTCCCCCTCTTGGGTGCTTTCGCCTCCAGATTCGTGGAGGCCTCTCTTTTCTTCTTTCCCCCTCCGGGGGAAGCCGCTTTCTTCTTCCTCCTCGCTGTCGTCTTCGGCGACCAAAGAGTTAGTCTCGTCTTCGGACGACATGTCCGAAGCACCCTTTCGGCGAAGGCCACTCCTGCTCCCTTTGGCCGTCTTCTTGGCCTTCTTCTCTGGCACATCATAAGGCGCCGGGAATAGCATCTTCATTAGGAGTGGGGTTTCCTCGTCTTTGGGAAGTGGAGCGGGACAATTAGTCTGCTCCGCTATGTCAATCCAGGCCTGAAAATTGATAGGAAGGCTTAGACTCCTCCCCAAAATACGCCAGTAAAGGCTATACCTTGAATACATGAACTTGCCGAATTGGCCTGGCACTTTAAACTGAGCCCGCGATCTTCGGTCGTGGGCGGTGGTGTCTCGCCGGCCTTGAAGAGCACTCTCCAGATATCTTCGTGCATTGTGCCGAAGATCTCTCGTAGCGCCTGATGCTTGGCCGGATTGAGCTCCCACAAAAATCAAGTCCGGTGTTGGCAGAGAAGGATCCAGTGAATGAGCATAACCTAGATCACATTGACGAGTTTGATCCTCTTGGTTAGCATGTTCTGATCGCACGTCTGGAGCCCAGTCAGCTCACTCGAAGAGCCCAGGCGAGGCCCTTCTCTTGCCAGGAGGTGAGCCACAGCGGAGTTCTAGATCGGAATTCGGGGGCCGCTGCCCAGTTGGTGTCGCGTGGCTCGGTGATGTAGAACCACCCCAATTGCCACCCCTTCACCGTCTCCACGAAGGAACCTTCGGGCCATATCACGTTGGGCATCTTTCCCACCATAGCGCCTTCACACTCTGCTTGTTGGCCTCTCACCACCTTCGGCTTTACATTGAACATCTTCAGCCATAGGCCGAAGTTAGACGGGATACAGAGGAAGGCCTCGCAAAAGATTATGAATGCTGAGATGTTGAGGACAAAATTGGGGGCTAGATCATGGAAATCTAGCCCGTAGTAAAACATCAGTCTAGGGACAAATGGGTGGAGAGGGAATCCCAGCCCGCAGACGAAGTGTGCGAGAAATACCACCCTCTCATGGGGCTCTAGGGTAGGGATGATCTGTCCTTCGGCCGGGAGACGGTGAACGATATCCTTGGCTAGGTATCCGGCCTCTCGAAGCTCCTTCATGTCTTTCTTCTTGACAGAAGAAGCCGTCCACTTGCCACCAGCTCCTGATTCGGACATGGTTGGAGTGCTTTCTCGAGTGGGAAACAGATGAGAACTTGGGCGCTGGAGCTCAAGGGTGGAAAGGCAGAAGAAGAGAGAAGGCATGGGAGAAGAAAGGGTAATCTTATCTCCTTATAAGGGCAGTGAATATTGAACACCACCCCACTCACCTCAAAATTTGCCTGCTCTCGAGGGCTGTGTAAACGGCACGGTTGGGTTACCCACGCCCATATTGCTGAGAATCCCGTAATAAGGGGACACGATCTCTGCTTCGACAAGACGTGTCAATGGCAACCGCGTCTCGAAACATGGAGCGGCAGGCAAAAAACGGTTTGAAATTATGGCCGGATGGACATGATGTCATGTTGTAAAAGTTGTCAGCGGATTGGACTCGTGTATTATTATACTCTCTCTACGGCTGTGTGTGGTGTGTGTTACAGGTCCGGACACAATAAATTCGTCCGAAGACTATTCTAGAGTTCGGATGGAGGAACCCGTCTTGCAATGCTGAAGACAGCACTACACGCCGTATACCTTGTCATTGAAGCCAGGTTCAGGGGCTACTGAGGGAGTCCTGGATTAAGGGGTCCTCGGGCGTCCGGCCTATTAGCCATGGGCCGGACTGATGGGCTATGAAGATACGAAGACCGAAGACTGCACCCGAGTCCGGATGGGACTCTCCTTGGCGTGGAAGGCAAGCTTGACGACCGGATATATAGATTCCCTTCTTTGTAACCGACCTTGTGTAACCCTAGATCCTCCCGGTGTCTATATAAACCAGAGGACTTAGTCCGGATGGGGGACTCATCATCATAGCCATACAAGCTAGACCTCTAGGGTTTAGCCATTACGATCTCGAGGTAGATCAACTCTTGTAATACTCCTATTCATCAATATCAATCAAGCAGGACGTAGGGTATTACCTCCATAAAGAGGGCCCGAACCTGGGTAAACATCGTGTCCCTTGTCTCTTGTTACCATCGACCTTAGACGCACAGTTCGGGACCCCCTACCCGAGGTCCGCCGGTTTTGACACCGACAATGGGATCTTACGAGAACAGAAGGTTGCGGAGGTGGGAAAGTGTTTTGGTGGATGCTTCTAGTGGTTTGGGAATATATGTGAATATATAGGAGGAAGATCTAGGTCAGGGGGTCACCGAGGGCCCACAAGGTAGGGGGCGCGCCCTACACCCTCGTGGCCGCCTCGTGGCTCTTATGACTTGCACTCCAAGTTTCCTGGGTGTCTTCTAGTCCAAGAAAAATCATCGCGAAGGTTTTATTCTGTTTGGACTCCGTTTGGTATTCCTTTTATGCGAAGCTCAAAAACAAGGAAAAACAGAAACTGGCTGGGCTCTAGGTTAATAGTTTAGTCCCAAAATAATATAAAATATCCAATTAATGCACATAAAACATCCAAAACAGATAATATAATAGCATGGAACAATAAAAAATTATAGATATGTTGGAGATGTATCAACCATCCCCAAGCTTAATTCCTGCTCGTACTCGAGTAGGTAAATGATAAAAACAGAATTTTTGATGTGGAATGCTACCTAACATATTTATCCATGTAATTTTCTTTATTGTGGCATCAATGTTCAGATCCATAAGATTCAAAACAAAAGTTTAATATAGACATAAAAATAATAATACTTCAAGCGTACTAACAAGGCAATTATGTCTTCTCAAATAACATGGCCAAAGAAAGCTTATCCCTACAAAATCTGGCTATGCTCCATCTTCATCACACAAAATATTCAAATCATGCACAACCCCGATGACAAGCCAAGCAATTGTTTCATACTTTTGGTGTTCTCAAACCTTGTCAACTTTCATGCAATACATGAGCGTGAGCCATGGACATAGCACTATAGGTGGAATATAATATGGTGGTTGTGGAGAAGACAAAAAGAAGGAGATAGTCTCACATCAACTAGGCGTATCAACGGGCTATGGAGATTCCCATCAATAGATATCAATGTGAGTGAGTAGGGAATGACATGCAACAAATGCACTAGAGCTATAAGTTTATAAAAGCCCCAAAGAAAACTAAGTGGGTGTGCGTCCAACTTGCTTGCTCATGAAGACCTAGGGAATTTGAGGAAGCCCATCATTGGAATATACAAGGCAAGTTCTACAATGAGAAATTCCCATTAGTATATGAAAGTGACAGCGTAGGAGACTCTCTATCATGAAGATCATGGTGCTACTTTGAAGCACAAGTGTGGAATGATAGTAACAGTGCCCATTCTCTCTCTCTCTCTCTCTATCTCTCTTCTCTTTTCTCTTTTCTCTTTTTTTGTTTGGCTTCTTTGGCCTCCCTTTTAATTTTTTCCGTACACGGGACAATGCTCTAATAATGAGGGTCATCACACTTTTATTTACTTACAACTCAAGAATTACAAATCGATACTTAGAACAAAATATGACTCTATATGAATGCCTCCGACGGTGTACAGGGATGTGCAATGACTCAAGAGCGACATGTATGAAAGAATTATGAATGATGGCTTTGCCACAAATACGATGTCAACTACATGGTCATGCAAAGCAATATGACAATGATGGAACATTTCATAATAAAATGGAACGGTGGAAAGTTGCATGGCAATATATCTCGAAATGGCTATGGAAATGCCATAATAGGTAGGTATGGTGGCTGTCTTGAGGAAGGTATATGGTGGGTGTATGGTACCGGCGAAAGTTGCATGGTACTAGAGATGCTAGCAATGGTGGAAGGGTGAGAGTGCGTATAATCCATAGACTTAACATTAGTCATAAATAGCTCACATACTTATTGCAAAAATCTATTAGTCATCAAAACAAAGTATTACGTGCATGCTCCTAGGGGGATAGCTTGATAGGAAAAGACCATCGCTCGTCCCTGACTGCCAGACCTAAGGAAGACAATCAAAAAATACCTCATGCTCCAACTTCGTTACATAACGGTTCACCATACGTGCATGCGACGGGACTCGCAAACCTTAACACAAGTACTTCTAAAATTCACAATTACTCACTAGCATGACTCTAATATCACCATCTCTATATCTCAAAACAATCATAAGGAATCAAACTTCTCATAGTATTCAATGCACTTTATATGGAAGTTTTTATTATATCCCTATTGGACGTCTATCATATTAGGACTATATTCATAACCAAAGCAAATTACCATGATGTTTATAGACTCTCAACATAATATAATTGAAGCATGAGAGTTCAATAATTTCTACAAAATAAAGCCACCGCCGTGCTCTAAAAAGATATAAGTGAAGCACTAGAGCAAAATTGCCTAGCTCAAAAGATATAAGTGAAGCACATAGAGTATTCTAATAAATCATGATTCATGTGTGTCCCTCTCAAAAGGTGTGTACTGATACGTCTCCAACGTATCTACTTTTCCAAACACTTTTGCCCTTGTTTTGGACTCTAACTTGCATGATTTGAATGGAACTAACCTGGACTGACGCTGTTTTTAGCAGAACTACCATGGTGTTATTTATGTGCGGGAGCAAACGTTCTCGGAATGACCTGAAACTTCACGGAGACACTTTTCAGAAAATAAGAAAAATACCTGCCAAAGATGAAGGCTAGGGGGCCCACCGTCTCTCCACGAGGGTGGGGGCGCGCCCCCTACCTCGTGGGCCCCCTGTTGCCTCTCCAACTCCAACTCCACCTCCATATATTGAGTTTCAGGGAGAGAAAAATCAGAGAGAAGAAATCATCGCGTTTTACGATACAGAGCCGCCGCCAAGCCCTAAAACCTCTCGGGGGGCTGATCTGGAGTCCGTTCGGTGCTCCGGAGAGGGGAATCCATCGCCATCGTCATAACCAACCATCCTCCATCACCAATTTCATGATGCTCACCGCTGTGCGTGAGTAATTCCATCGTAGGCTTGCTGGACGGTGATGGGTTGGATGGGATCTATCATGTAATCGAGTTAGTTTTGTTAGGGTTTGATCCCTAGTGTCCACTATGTTCTGAGATTGATGTTGCTATGACTTTGCTATGCTTAATGCTTGTCACTAGGGCCCGAGTGCCATGACTTCAGATCTGAACCTATTATGTTTTCATCAATATATGAGTGTTCTTGATCCTATCTTGCAAGTCTATAGTCACCTATTATGTGTTATGATCCGTTAACCCCGAAGTGACAATAATCCGGATACTTACCGGTGATGACCGTAGTTTCAAGAGTTCATGTATTCACTATATGTTAACGCTTTGTTCCGGTACTCTATTAAAAGGAGGCCTTAATATCCCTTAGTTTCCGTAAGGACCCCGCTGCCACGGGAGGGTAGGACAAAATATGTTATGCAAGTTCTTTTCCATAAGCACGTATGACTATATTTGGAATACATGCCTACATTATATCAATGAACTGGAGCTAGTTTTGTGTCACCCTAGGTTATGACTGTTACATGATGAACCGCATCCGGCATAATTCTCCATCACCGATCCATTGCCTACGAGCTTTCCATATATTGTTCTTCGCTTATTTACTTTTCCGTTGCTATTGCTATCATCACTACAAAATACCAAAAACATTGCTTTCACTACTGTTACCTTTTGCTACCGTTATCACTACTATCATATTACTTTGCTACTGAACAGTTTGCTGCAGATATTAAGTTTCCAGGTGTGGTTGAATTGACAACTCAGCTGCTAATACTTGAGAATATTCTTTGGCTCCCCTTGTGTCGAATCAATAAATTTGGGTTGAATACTCTACCCTCGAAAACTGTTGCGGTCCCCTATACTTGTGGGTTATCAAGACCATTTTCTGGTGCCGTTGTCGGGGAGCATAGCTCTATTCTTTGAGTCACTTGGGATATATATCTGTTTATCATTATGAAGAACTTGAGAGATCCAAAAACCAAGATCTATCCCTCAACTACGAGGGGAGGTAAGGAACTGCCATCTAGCTCTGTACTTGATTCTCCTTCTGTTATGAGTAAGTTTGCGACACCTACACCCGCTTCTGCTATTTGTTCTGATATGTCGCATGTTATTGATGATGCCACTTCTGCTATGCATGATACTTATGATGAAACTACCTCTATGCCTGATACTACTATGCCACTTAGTGATTTTCTTGACGAACAACTTGCTAGGGCTAGAGAAATTGAAAATATTGAATCTGATGATACTGATGAAAGTGATGAGGAAGAACCACTTTCTATTCCTAAGGGTTATGTATTTGATCAAGATGCTTCTTTTGCCATTTTAGCTTGCAGAAATAGGACTGAACTTAAAAGATTATCAGCTAAATGGAGTAAGCAATCTGTAAATGCTAGAACGAAACCTGACCCTGCTTTTGCTACTTCACCTATCTTTGTTACTGATAAGGATTATGAATTCTCTGTTGATCCTGATATAATTACTTTGGTTGAATCTTATCCTTTTCATGGTTATGAATCTGAAACTGTTGTGGCACATCTTACTAAACTGAATGATATAGCTACCCTATTCACTAAAGATGAGAAAACTCGCTACTTTTACATTCTTAAAATATTTCCGTTCTCATTAAAGGGTGATGCTAAGATATGGTTTAATTCTCTTGATCCTGGTTGTGTGCGTAGTCCCCAGGATATGATTTATTACTTCTCTGCATATATTTCCTTGCTCATAAGAAACAAGCTACTTTAAGGGATATATATAATTTTGTGCAAATTGAAGAAGAGAGTCTCCCACAAGCTTGGGGGAGGCTTCTCCAATTACTTAGTGCTTTGCCTGATCATCCTCTTAAGAAAAATGAAATACTTGATATCTTTTATAATGGACTAACCGATGCCTCCAGAGATTACCGGGATAGTTGTGCTCGTTCTATTTTCAGTGAAAGAACACCGGATGAAGCTGAAATTCTATTGAATAATATGTTGACAAATGAAAATAATTGGACACCTCCGGAGCCAATTCCTGAGCCAATTCCTAAACCAACTCCGAATAAGAGGGGTATTCTATTTCTCAGTCCTGAAGATATGCAAGAGGCAAAGAAATCTATGAAAGAAAAGGGTATTAAAGCTGAAGATGTTAAGAATTTACCTCCTATTGAAGAAATGCATGGTCTTAATTTACCGCATGTTGAAGAAACATATAATCTTAATCCTTTACCTATTGAAGAAACTCATGGTCGTGATAACCCGACACAGGTAGTAAAGGTAAATTCTCTCTATAGATATGATAAAGCTGTAATCCCATTTACTAAAATTGCTAGCCCATGCTTAGATGAGTTTGATAAATTTATGGCTAAGCAAGAAGATTTTAATGTTTATTTTGGTAGACAATTGAAATACAATTCAAATATGCTTGGACACTTGGGTGATTATATGGCTAATGTTAAAGGTGAACTTAAACTTATTAGTAAACATGCTTCTATGGTTACCACTCAAGTAGAACAAGTACTTAAAGCTCAGAATTATTTGCTCAATGAATTGAACAGTAAGAATAATGATAATGTTGTTAGAGTTATGACTAGATGTGGTAGAATGACTCAGGAACCTTTATATCCTAAAGGCCATCCTAAAAGAATTGAGCAAGATTCTCAAAGAAATAATATAGATGCACCTAGCTCTTCTAAAAAGAAAAAAAATGATAGGACTTTGCATGCTTCTAGCGATCCTATTGTTGAAACACCTGAGAATCAAATGATATTTCTATTTCTGACACTGAAACACAATTTTGTAATGAACCTGAAACTAGTGATAATGTTAATGATAATGTTCATAATGATGCTCAACCTAGTAATGATAATGATATAGAAATTGAACTTGCTGTTGATCTTGATAACCCACAATCAAAGAATCAACGTTATGATAAGAAATATTTTGTTGCTAGGAAACACGTTAAAGAAAGAGAGCCATGGGTTCAGAAACCCATGCCCTTTCCTCCTAAACCATCCAAGAAAAAGGATGACAAGGATTTTGAGCGCTTTGCTAAAATGATTAGACCTATCTTTTTACGTATGCGATTAACTGATATGCTCAAAACAAATCCTTATGCTAAGTATATGAAAGATATTATTACAAATAAGAGAAAGATACCGGAAGCTGAAATTTCCACCATGCTTGCTAATTATACTTTTAAGGGTGGAATACCAAAGAAACTTGGAGATCCAGGAGTACCCATATACCATGCTCCATTAAAAGAAACTATATATGTTAAAACTGCTTTATGTGATCTTGGAGCCGGTGTTAGTGTTATGCCTCTCTCTTTATATCGTAGACTTGATTTGAATAAGTTGACACCTACTGAAATATCTTTGCAAATGGATGATAAATCAACTTCTATACCTGTCGGTATTTGTGAGTGTCGGTGTACTAAAGTAGGGGTACCTTAGTATCCCGAACTTGTGCACGGGCAGTCGCAGCACCCCGCGGCAAGGCTTGCCGGGCGACCGCCAAGATTCTCCACGGCTCCTTTGAGGCCATTAAAGAACAAAGTATCCAAGAGCAAAACAAGGCCCCGGCAAGAGGAGCTTGCCGGGAAGGAGACAAGACCCCGGCAAGAGGAGCTTGCCGGGAAGGAGACGAGGCCCCGGCAAGGGGAGCTTGCCGGGAAGGAGACGAGACCCCGGCAAGAGGAGCTTGCCGGGAAGACCAACCAAAGCATCTCAAGAAGCTCGCTGCGGCGCACTACGCGTCCCGACAAGACCCGGTGAGCGACAAACTCCTGACGCGACAAGGCAACATCCGCGGCAAGGCGCTTGCCGCGGCAAGCTACTACTCCGCAGCCCGCGCTCCAGCTCACCCACCAACGTGTCGCTCTGGGACCGCTCCTGGCGTACGTGGCGGGAGGCTGCGCAGCCGGGGGCATGCGGTGGCAAGCAAGCGCTGACAAGATAGCCATCATGGCAAACGGTGGCGTTCCTAGCGGCCCCTCTCTATACCGTCTAGGTGACACAGACAGGCATTTAATGCCCTTGTCCCCTGCCGTCAGGGTTAGGTATGATACGACTGTTGTAGGCGGTGGAGCCAACTACCACCTCTTTTACATTTTTACCCCCACCTCTGTTGCCACCGGTCGGTGACCCCTTAGACATATAAAAGGAGGCCCATGCGCAATAGAGAAAGGAGAGGACGGCCATTCTCACGCTCGGTCTCGCCAGCTGCTTGAGCGTACTGTAGCACTCATCGCTCCCGAGCAAGAACTCAATACAACCACCAAAGCAGGAGTAGGGTTTTACGCATCCGTGCGGCCCGAACCTGGGTAAACCGACCGCGTCGCTCGTGCGTTCGCCTCGATCTGCTCTTTGTGCATCCACCGCCCCCTGCCGAACCGAAAGGGGCTCGGCCCGCCGATCCCCATAGGTGTACATGGGATCAGCAACCCCCGACATCTTTGGCGCGCCAGGTAGGGGGCGCGTCGAGGCTGAGCGAACCTGATCCGGCGTTCGCGCGAGCCAAATCTTCATCCTCTTCATCAACATGCCGCTGAAGAAGAAGGCTTCGGAGGTAGCCGCTCCGTCTGCGCCAAACCCACCATCGCCGGGGCGCACGGCTGGTGGGATAGACGCCGGCGGAAGAGCGGGCGCCGACGAGGGGGGCCCATGGTGCTGCCAGGCCCAAGGACGAGACTGCGCTGCACGCCGGCGGCGCGGTCGGTCCCCACGACGACCGGGCGCATTCCAAGACTCCGGCGCCCGTACACACACCGCGCCCGTCCTAGGAGGCGCGGGACCAGCCGCGTCATGGTACCCACGGTACCATACGTCCCGGAGTGCTCAAGATCAGCATGCGCGCGAACATGTTGGCACGAGCGTGGCACGGTCGTTTGGACGAGATATTGCTCCCTCTAACGTAGTTAGGAGTCCGAGCATATCTCGTTCCTCGCACCGTTCGCCGCCGCCGCCCGCCTCTACGGCAGAGGCTTTGGCACGGAGCTGCCGGTGGTTCTTTGGTCGATCAGAATGACGCCAAATCGAGCCACCGGCCAGACACCTTTTGCTCTAGTCTGTGGAGCAGAAGCAGTTATCCCCACGGAACTCGTATATGGGTCACCTCGAGTGCTCGCTTATGATGAGCTTGAGCAAGAGCGGCTGCGTGAAGATGACGCGCTGCTCCTTGAGGAAGATCGTCTTTAGGCTGCTGTACGAGCTGCTCGCTACCAGCAAGCTTTGCGCCGCTACCATAGCCGCAAAGTTAACGCCAGGAGTTTCAAGGAAGGCGACCTTGTTTCTTTGGCGTGATCAGTCCGCCAAGATTTCCAACAAGTTGACGCCGAAGTGGGAAGGCCCTTACCGGGTGAAGCGAGTCACTAGGCTTGGCGCTGTCCGCCTTGGGACCGATGATGGCGTACCAGTGAGCAACTCCTGGAATATTGAGCATCTTCGCAAGCTTTGCCCGTGAGGCGCGGTTGTCGGACCCTGTCCGGCAACCACCCATTTGTACAAGTCTTGCCGCTGTTGCATGTAATCCTTTTTACAAAGCAGGGCGCAGACCCCGTGCATAAAGATTATGTGCTCAGCACATACCCCCGATAAGCAAAAAAAAGAGCCACAAGGCTCCATAACTTTATTTTCTCTTCTCTCTTTTCTATTAAGGAAAGCAAGGGTCCCTCGCGCACAAGCTTGCCGGGGGGGGGGGGGGGGGGGGGAGGAGGAGATAATGTGTGGACCGGCCGGCGCTCAAGAAGGTTCTGCCTTACCGGGAAAGCAAACAACAGAAAAAGATAAGTGCCAAAGTTTGAGCAATCAGATTTCCTTTAAGTTTTTAAGTTATTTTCCTTGAACGACTCCGCCTTGTATGGAAAACCTGTGTGCGGAGGAACCCACTCATGGTTAGCCGCGCCCTTACTGTTGTTTCGAGCCCGCTCAACAACTTAAGCGAGCCGCGGCTAGCTACGACAAGGTTTCTTGTCGACGCGGGCACCAACCAACTCGTAGCTAAGTTGCGCCCTTATTGTTGTTTCGAGTCCACTCAACAACTTAAGCGAGCCGCGACTAGCTCTGCGACGAGGTTTCTTGCCGGCTGTGGCACTGCCAGCGGGCTGCTGACGTTCCGCACTCAGCGCTCGCGGCAGAGGAGCATGCGCTGACAAGTTCCCTAAAAGCGTAGGGTAAAAGCATACAAGGGAAAGAGTCAAGTAAAGGAAATAACATAGAAATTACTACCCAAGATAGAAGTATATTACAGGATAACCTGTCGCAAGGTCTAACAGAGTGCTTCTCATAATGTGATTGACAGCGACAAAGAAAAAAAGGGGAATAGGCAGCCTAGTCTACGCGGTCGCCGTCGATCCTCTTGATGCCGCTCACCTTGTCCACAATGGGTGCGACAAGGGCCTTGAGCTCCTCCAAGTCAACATTTGGCGGTAGGCTTCGGAGGACGTTGGTGAGGCGGAGGCCTGGGTTGCGGAAGGCTACCTTCATCAGCACCTTCTGGAGAGCTCCCGCGCAGATCTTGCGCGACTCGTCGGCAAGCTGTTTTGGGATCTGCTCCCGGAGTCGCTGAAGCGCCGTTGCCACACCCTTGAAGAACAGGGTCAGCTTGGCGCTGGGTTGGAGATTCCCGTCGGTGGAATACCCACGATCCACCATCCCCAGCTACACCAGCTCCTTGTCGACGTCCGCGGCGACGCTCACCAGACCCTCCGTCCAGTGCTCCACGGTCTCCGACAAGGTCTTCTGGGCGGCGACGGCATTCACCAGCAGCACCTTGCCGGCCTCGACCTCCTCCTTCAGGGCCGTCTCTTGCTCCTTGGCGCTGCCCAGGGATCTTGTCAGAGCCGCCAGCTTCGCTTCAAGATTAGCATTTGAAGCCCTGGCGGCGTCGAGCTCCTTGCCTCTCTTAGTGAGGAGGGCCTGCAGCTCCAAGTAGCTGTTGGCGTCCTTCTCCCGCTCGAGCTTGAGCACGGCAAACTCGTCGCCGCTCGCCTTAAGGCCCGCCTCTAGCTGCACCACCTTCAGCTCCAGCTCGGTCCTAGCGGCCTTGGCAGCTGCGGCGGCGTCTTCGGCTTGCTTAGCGGCTCCGCCGACCTCTCGCTCGCGCGCGGCAAGCTCCTCCTCGTGGCTGTCGAGGTTAACCTTCCGCTGCGTCAAGTCACCTTCCCGCGAAGACAACTTCTCCGCGGCAAGGCGTTGGCACTCTTCGACGTCCGCCTTCTCGAGAAGGAAGGCTTGCTGCGCCTCGGCAAGTTCCTCCCGCTCCCTTGCCAGGGAACGGAGAGCTTCTTGGTTGGCGCCCCGGAGCTCCTCCGCACGCTTCTCGATGTCAGCCCCGGCCTTCGCGACGAGCGCTTCGCGGGACTCCAGTTTGGCCTGCCGGGCGCGGTAGAGCGCCACCAGCTTCCACAGCAGACGCTCCTCTTCGGGTTCGTTGCTGCTACTGCTTGGCGCGTCGACCAGCTTCAGCCCGGCGGAGGCAAGCACTTCTCCGTCGAGCGCTTCTCCTTCGACCGGTGCCCTGGAGCTCGACGCCCAGGGTAGGTTGATGTAGATATCCTCGCTGGCCTTCAGATAGATGCCGGACTGGGGCTCTCCGGAGCCTGGCGCGGCGGTGGCGGCAGCACTGGCGGTCTCCTCGCCGACAGGCTCGCCGACGCCGGCTGTCTCCTCGGCGGCAACAGCGTCGTCGGCGGTGACCTCAGTCTCCATCGGCTCTGCACCCGACGGACCTGACAGCCGGGAGAGGGGAGAAGACTCAAGTAGGATTCAAGCAAAATCCAAGAAGGAGATCAAAAGAAGAAGAAGAGCCCAAGGGAAGTTGAAGGGCAAGGAAGTTACCTGTGCCCGGCTCGGCGGTAGTGGTCTCCGTTGCCGAGGGATCGCTGGCGCTGCCCCTCGCCGGGGACCCTTCCCTTGCCGGGGGCTCCTCCCTTGTCAGAGCCTCCTCCCTCGCCGGAGAGCTCTCCCTTGCCGGAGACCTCTCCCTCGTCGGAGGACTCTCCCTTGGCGCTTCAGGGGCGGTCTCCGGGCGTCCCTGTTGAGGCTGCTCCGTTCCTGCACAAGCCATCAATCAAAAGTCAACAAAGCGAGAGTCTCCGTGCACGCCCCAACAGCGAAGGGCAAATAAGGCACTTACGCTGGGGGCTGCTCTGGAGATCAGCCATTGGGTCCGACAAGTTGGTCTCGGGCGCGTCCCCTGCCGACGCGGTGGGCTCGTCCTCGATGACGATCACCGGCGCCTTGGCCCTCTTTGCCGCTCTCTGGGCCAGAGTCCTGAAAAGGAACGGATTCAAAGAAAGACAAGTGAGATGCAAGACAAAGCAGCAAGGATTGAAGAGCAGCAAGTACAAGAGAAAAACCTACTCTTCCTCTTCTTCCTCGTCGGAGCTGAACGCGGAGAAGTCAAAATCAAGCGTGCGTCCGGTGCGGGGAGATGGAGGGGTAGGCTCCCTTGGTCGCTTGGCGGGGGCAGATACGGCAGCCTGGGAAGATCCCGCTCCGGTTGCAGCAACAGCGTGGGGCGCTCCCGCGGCAGCGGTGCTTGCCGCGGTGGAGCGCGTCGTGCGACGCGGCGACTGTTGATGCGTCTGCCGCCTTGCTACATCCCCGGCCTTGCGGAGACGCCTTCTTGGTGGAGACGGAGGCGCAGCCGGCGGCGGGCTGTCGAAAGACGAAGTGGAGGAAGAGTCGATCTCCAGCGAGTCGCTCGCATCCCCGACAGGCTCGCTCGGCTCGGCGCCGCTCCCGGCAAGATCTTCCTTGCCGGCAAGTTCCTCTTGTCGGGCGAGCTCTTTCTTGCCGAGGAACTCCTCTCGCTCGGCACGGGTTTTTGCCTCTTCTGCCACCGCTTCCTCCAGAGTAAACCCAAATTCGCCTGCCGCTGCGGCTGCCGCTGCCTCTTCCAACCTAGTGCCTATGTACGCCAGCTCCGCCTCGGTGGTGTCGCGGATGAGGCCGTCCCTCTCATCGGCGCGGATTGGCACTTCCACCAGGTCGTCGAAGAACTGCTGCACGACCTCGTCTTCGGGCTCTTGCCAAGTTGGCTCGATTCCGTGCGAGTCGCACAACGGCATCATCGCCCGGATGCGGTCAAGCGCAGAGTTGTTGCACAAAGGGACGACGCCCTGCGGCACCCTGAAGACTTCGGGGTGATCCGGATCGTATTTGAAGAGCTCCTGCAGCATGCCATTGTGCTCGAGGACAGTGAAATTATAGTTGAGGCCTGGGCGCAGCCTCATAATGTCCGCCGCGTTCTTGAACTCCCAGGCAGGCCTTCCCCGTTCCTGCAGAGGGGCAATGCGGCGGCGAAGAAAGTCCGCGCCAACAGCGCCTACGGTGAGTCCGGCAAGCCTAAGGCGCTGGATCCTGGTGACGGCAATCGTCAGCCTGCTGTCTTCCGGGGCCAAGTCGCTCCAGTCAGTGCCGCACACTGCTGCTGCTTGGCGCCGGGCGGTGAATGGCTGCGGGCTCTCCTCGACAATCCAGCACCAATCTGCTCTCCACTCCTCCCACTTGCCGCAGAACTCCCCCTCTAGATAAGATTCCTTCTTGCCGGATCTTGAGACCCAGGCGATTCCGCCGGACAGAGTCTCTCCTCTCTCTACCCGAGGGATAAAGAAATGGCGGAAGAGAGCTACACTAGGGTGGACTCCGACAAAGTTTTTGCAAAGGTGTGCGAAAACTGCCATGGTGAGGACGGCGTTGGGGGTGAAGTCGAGGAGGTAGAAGCCATATGTGTTCATAATATCACAGAATAACTCAGAAAAGGGTAGGCAGAGCCCGCAGTAGAAGAACACAGCAAAGAAAGGGTACCCGTCTAGAGCCGTCGCGTGGGCTGCAGCCGGGAGCACCTTGGTCCGCGGGTGAGCTCGCGTCTCCGCCGACCAGAACAGGTAATACTGCTCCCGCAACGCCTTCACACCGAGCTTAGGGGGGAAGATGGCTCGCTCCTTCCGCATCGCCGCGAGCCACTGCGCCTCGGTCGACTTCACTGCCTTCCCCTTGTCGCCCTTCGGAGCCATGGCGAAGGTGGTGGAAGAGGCCAACGGTGGTGGTGGTGCTGGTGGTAATGGGGGGAGCAGGGCGCTACTCTCTTGTTGCTCTGAGAAGACGGGGAGCGGCGGAGGTTTTGAGATTGGAAGCAGCAACGGGCAGATGGCGTCGTACCCCTGTTTCCTCTGCTTATAAAGAGGGAGGGGAGGGGGGGGGTGGACGTTTCGCCGTCACGAATAAACAACTACCCACGATTCCGCCCACCACGCCTCCACGCCTCCCTCCGTTGTCCCCTTTACCACGACGTGACGCATGCGCACGGGGCACAGCCCCGTGCATGCCGCCCACGTCACGCACGGCGCCGCGTTCGATGCATGCCGTTTGGGGAGGGCGCGGCTGGTGCGGAGTCAGATGCGGCGTGACCTAGGCCACGCGTGCCCGTGCACTGTTTTGGGCCTGGCCCAACAGCGCTCGGCACCGTGTATGGCCCAGGCCCGGGGGCTCCTGTCGGTGTACTAAAGTAGGGGTACCTTAGTATCCCGAACTTGTGCACAGGCAGTCGCAGCACCCCGCGGCAAGGCTTGCCGGGCGACCGCCAAGATTCTCCACGGCTCCTTTGAGGCCATTCAAGAACAAAGTATCCAAGAGCAAAACAAGGCCCCGGCAAGAGGAGCTTGCCGGGAAGGAGACAAGACCCCGGCAAGAGGAGCTTGCCGGGAAGGAGACGAGGCCCCAGCAAGGGGAGCTTGCCGGGAAGGAGACGAGACCCCGGCAAGAGGAGCTTGCCGGGAAGACCAACCAAAGCATCTCAAGAAGCTCGCTGCGGCGCACTGCGCGTCCCGACAAGACCCGGTGAGCGACAAGCTCCCGGACGCGACAAGGCAACATCCACGGCAAGGCGCTTGCCGCGGCAAGCTACTACTCCGCAGCCCGCGCTCCAGCTCACCCACCAACGCGTCGCTCTGGGACCGCTCCTGGCGTACGTGGCGGGAGGCTACGCAGCCGGGGGCATGCGGTGGCAAGCACGCGCTGACAAGATAGCCATCGTGGCAAACGGTGGCGTTCCTAGCGGTCCCTCTCTGTACCGTCTAGGTGACACAGACAGGCATTTAATGCCCTTGTCCCCTGCCATCAGGGTTAGGTATGATACGACTGTTGTAGGCGGTGGAGCCAACTACCACCTCTTTTACAGTTTTACCCCTACCTCTGTTGCCACCTGTCGGTGACCCCTTAGACATATAAAAGGAGGCCCATGCGCAACAGAGAAAGGAGAGGACGGCCATTCTCACGCTCGGTCTCACCAGCTGCTTGAGCGTACTGTAGCACTCATCGCTCCCGAGCAAGAACTCAATACAACCACCAAAGCAGGAGTAGGGTTTTACGCATCCGTGCGGCCCGAACCTGGGTAAACTGACCGCGTCGCTCGTGCGTTCGCCTCAATCTGCTCTTTGCGCATCCACCGCCCCCTGCCGAACCGAAAGGGGCTCAGCCCGCCGATCCCCATAGGTGTACGTGGGATCAGCAACCTCCGACAGTGAGAATGTGCCTGTTGTAGTTGCAAACGTTACTATTTTAACAGACTTTGTTATTCTTGATATTCCCGAGGACAATAGGATGTCTATTATTCTTGGAAGACCCTTTTTGAATACTGCAGGGGCTGTTATTGATTGCACTAAAGGCAATGTCACTTTTCATGTTAATGGTAATGAGCATACGGTACACTTCCCGAGGAAACAACCTCAAGGTCATAGTATCAACTCTATTGGAAAAATTCCATCAGTTATATTTGGAGGTTTTGAATTTCCTCTTCCTACTGTCAAGAAGAAATATGTTATTCTTATTATTGGGGATGTGCATATCCTCATTGAGGTAACATAGTGTTATTCGAAATTCCTCTGGTTCCATGTTATTCGGAATGAGTTCGTTAACAAGACTTGATCAACCTTGTTAGTGGATTCCTTTTGATGATCATGAGATGGATGAAACTAGAAGGCATAACCTTTTGTACCCCACTTTTACTTTCTGTTATTTATATTAAATAAAATAAAAATAAATATTTTTCTGTCTGTTATCTGATTATCCGTGCAATATAAAAATACCTCGAAAATAAAAGTTCTCCAAATGCCCTGAAAATTATGATTTTTTCTAGAATATTTGAGGATTTATGGAACTGAGAACACACCAGGGGGTCAACCACCTGCCCACGAGGGTCGAGGGCGCGCCCCCTGCCTCGTGGGCCCACAATGACCCTCCTCCACTTATTCCTGCACCCACGCACTTCATATTCCTCCCCCAAACACGAATAACCAACTCAAACTCGAGTCCAAGCTCGTTTTGCTGCCATTTTCGATCTCCTTGCTCAAAGCACCTCTCACAAAACTGCTTGGGGAGATTGTTCCTTGGTATGTGACTCCTCCATTGGTCCAATTAGTTTTTGTTCTAGTGCTTTATTCATTGCAAATTTTTGCTGCTTAGGTGACCCTGTTCTTGAGTTTGCATGTCAAATTTATATGGTCAAAAGTAGTTTTGATCCATGATATAGGCCCTAGGCACTTGTAGGAGTAGTTGCTATCAATATTATTGAGTTTGGTTAACTTTTATTTTGAAGTTACTAAAAAATTTCAGAATTTTTCAGAAGTAGAAAAATGCTTAGGAAAATGTTCCAAGGTGGTTCTTCCAAGAAGCAAGGACCCAGGCTTGCAATGCGTGATGCCGACAAAGAGCCACCAGGAGACGCTCCAGTGCGTCCTTGTGAGTGGCCTTCCGAAAATTTTATGGATCGAGCGGGAATAAAAGAAGAATTCAACGCATATTTGCGTAACGCTGATCTCGTGAGCTTCGAGGAAGAGAAGTGCAGTCAGTATCATGATCTCACTAGCTCCTTTGTGAGGAGGTTTGAATTTTCAACTTCACGTAATTCTCCAACTGTCATGTTTGATCTTTATGATAAATCTTATACCATGGACTTAGAGGATTTTACCACTACATGCAAACTTCCACAATGGGGTAGTATAAGGGATCCTCGCAAAACTGAATTTAGAGATTTTCTTGCTAATATAACTGTGGGAGAATCTAGAGATATTACACAAGCTACCACGGGGAGCATTCACTTTCCTGCCATACATTATTTTGCTCTCTTCATAGGTAGATGCATAAATGGTAAAGAAGAGGCATGTCACGTGTGGGTCCCTGACCTTAGTATTCTCAGGAGTGCTGTGTTAGGAGACAAATCATATAATTTGGGAGCCATTGTTGCACGTAGGTTGCATCTGAATAGACTTAATGGAGATTTCTTTGGTGGAATTTATGCAACCCGTGTAGCTAATTTTCTTGGTATAGATGTGCGCGAAGATGATATTGAATTACCTCCTGCCTATCTAGATTTTAATGCTATGGTTCACCACCAGTTTGTCGAGAGGAACGAATCACCTCTCCCGTATCGACTAATCTTTGATAGACGCCGTGCTGTCTGTATTACTCTCCCTGCTCCTGCTTTCTTTGATTATCAGGCAAGGGGAGGATATACCATTACCAGAGAGGAGGCTGCTCGTCGCCACGCTGCAGCTCAGCAGGCGATAGCTGCTGCATCACAGTACGACCCCAACAACTATTATTATGGATATCCGCCAGGCCAGCCGTGGCCATAGACCAACTTAGGCTAAAAGCCTAAGCTTGGGGGAGTACGTATTTCCCACCGACACTATGTTCATGTTCACACACTCATTGCTAAATGTCGGTGCTCATACTTTTTCATTGTATCATCCATGCTAGTTTAATTTCCTTTTTATTCTTTCTTCTTGTGTGTTTAATAAACCTTAGGAAAAACCAAAAAAATTAGTTGTAGATTTTAATTATTTTACTTTCCATGCTTGTAGTAATAATTAAAAAGAAACCCCAAAAAGATTTCCTGTTCTTCTTTTGCTTGTTGGGAGCTTTCCCGTGTAAATAGTTTTATTTCTTTTCTTTTCTTTGGGGGTCAATAGGAGAAGACCATAATTAAATTGTTGAAGAGGCTCTTATATGCATTATTGTTGATCTGACAAAAGAGCCCATATTGCCTTGTCTTCTCCTGTTTATTGAATGCTTGCAGATTCCAGCTTAGTCCAATGCATGTGCACTATTATTATTATTATTCACATCGTTCGGTCGTGCAAGTGAAGGGCAATTATGATGATATATGATGGACTGGCTGAGATGAGAAAAGCTGGTATGAACTCGACCTCTTTTGTTTTTGTAAATATGATTAGTTCATCGTTCCTGATTCGGCCTATTATGAATAAACATGTTTGCAATGACAACTAGAGATCGTAGTTTCTTGTGCCATGCTTGATTAGCTATGAGTTATAATGGTTTACCTTGCGTGCCAACATGCTATTGAGATGGTTATGATGTGGTATGATAGGTTGGTATCCTCCTCTGAATGATTTAAGTGACTTGACTCGGCACATGTTCACGCATGTAGTTGAAACAAAATCAACATAGCCTTCACGATATTTATGTTCATGGTGGATTATATCCTACTCATGCTTGCATTCGATGTTGATTAGTTTTAATGCATGTTCATGGCTGTTGTCGCTCTCTAGCTGGCCGCTTCCTAGTCTTTTGCTAGCTTTCACCTGTACTAAGCGGGAATACTGCTTGTGCATCCAGTCCCTTAAACCCCAAAGTTATTCCACATGAGTCCACTATACCTACCTATATACGGTATCTACCTGCCGTTCCTAGTAAATTTTATGTGCCAAACTCTAAACCTTCAAATAAATATCCTGTTTTGTATGCTCGAATAGCTCATGTCTCAACTAGGGCTATCTGTATCTTCCATGTTAGGCGGGTTATTCTCAAGAGGAGCGGACTCCGCTCCTCACTCACGAGATAAATGGCTGGTCGGCGGGATGCCCAGTCCCATGCTTTATGCAAACTAAATCAAAATAATTGCAAACAAAACTCCCCCTGGGGCTCTTGTTAGTTGGAGGCACTCGTTGTTTCGAGCAAGCCATGTATTGATGCTTGTGGTGGAAGGGGGAGCATAAACTTTACCATTTGTTTGAGAACCGCCTATAATGTGTGTAGCATGGAAGATATCGCCATCTCTTGGTTGTTATGTTGACAATGAAAGTATACCTCTCAAAATATTATTCATCTCTGTTTCAAAACCGAGCTCTGGCACCTCTACAAATCCCTGCTCCCCTCTGCGAAGGGCCTATATATTTACTTTTATGCTAAGTCATCATCCTCTTATTAAAAAGCACTAGTTGGAGAGCACTCCTGTCATTGCATTCATTATTGTTAGTTTATATTGAATATGACTTGACTAGATCTCTTTTACCATGAATTACAATGTCTAGTCAGTCCTTGGTCTTTAAAGGTGCTTTGCATTTATGTTTTGCAGTCTCAGAAAGGGCTAGCGAGATACCACCTTGTTATATCATATTATGATTGTTTTGAGAAAGTGTTGTCATCCGAGTTTTATTATTATGGCTCGCTAGTTGATTATGCTATTGATATGAGTAACTTGAGACCTATGCGTTATTGCGAATGTGGTTAGTTATAATCTTTGCTAAAAACTTGAATGCTGGCTTTACATATTTACAACAACAAGAGCAAACAGAGTTTGTAAAAGTTTTTCTTTATCACTTTTCGGTTGTCAACTAAATTGCTTGAGGACAAGCAAAGGTTTAAGCTTGGGGGAGTTGATACGTCTCCAACGTATCCACTTTTCCAAACACGTTTACCCTTGTTTTGGACTCTAACTTGCATGATTTGAATGGAACTAACCCGGACTAACGTTGTTTTCAGCAGAACTACCATGGTGTTATTTATGTGCAGGAGCAAATGTTCTCAGAATGACCTGAAACTTCACGGAGACACTTTTTAGAAGATAAGAAAAATACCTGCCAAAGATGAAGGCCAGGGGGCCCACTGTCTCTCCACGAGGGTGGGGGGGGAGGCGCCTGCCCACCTAGGGCGCGCCCCCTACCTCGTGGGCCCCCTGTTGCCTCTCCGACTCCAACTCCACCTCCATATATTGAGTTCCGGGGAGAAAAAAATCAGAGAGAAGAAATCATCATGTTTTACGATACGGAGCCGCCGCCAAGCCCTAAAACCTCTCGGGAGGGCTGATCTGGAGTCTATTCGGGGCTCCGGAGAGGGGAATCCGTTGCCATCATCATCACCAACCATCCTCCATCACCAATTTCATGATGCTCACCGCTGTGCGTGAGTAATTCCATCGTAGGCTTGCTGGACGGTGATGGGTTGGATGGGATCTATCATGTAATCGAGTTAGTTTTGTTAGGGTTTGATCCCTAGTGTCCACTATGTTCTGAGATTGATGTTGCTATGACTTTGCTATGCTTAATGCTTGTCACTAGGGCCCGAGTGCCATGACTTCAAATCTGAACCTATTATGTTTTCATCAATATATGAGTGTTCTTGATCCTATCTTGCAAGTCTATAGTCACCTATTATGTGTTATGATCCGTTAACCCCGAAGTGACAATAATCCGGATACTTACCGGTGATGACCGTAGTTTCAAGAGTTCATGTATTCACTATATGTTAACGCTTTGTTCCGGTACTCTATTAAAAGGAGGCCTTAATATCCCTTAGTTTCCGTAAGGACCCCGCTGCCACGGGAGGGTAGGACAAAATATGTTATGCAAGTTCTTTTCCATAAGCACGTATGACTATATTTGGAATACATGCCTACATTATATCAATGAACTGGAGCTAGTTTTGTGTCACCCTAGGTTATGACTGTTACATGATGAACCGCATCCGGCATAATTCTCCATCACCGATCCATTGCCTACGAGCTTTCCATATATTGTTCTTCGCTTATTTACTTTTCCGTTGCTATTGCTATCATCACTACAAAATACCAAAAACATTGCTTTCACTACTGCTACCTTTTGCTACCATTATCACTACTATCATATTACTTTGCTACTGAACAATTTGCTGCAGATATTAAGTTTCCAGGTGTGGTTGAATTGACAACTCAGCTGCTAATACTTGAGAATATTCTTTGGCTCCCCTTGTGTCGAATCAATAAATTTGGGTTGAATACTCTACCCTCGAAAACTGTTGCGATCCCCTATACTTGTGGGTTATCATGTACACCAATGATGACTGTGGCTAACTAAAAAGCAAAGACTCAAATCATACAAGGCGCTCCAAGCAAAACACATATCATGTGGTGAATCAAAATATAGCCTCAAGTAAAGTTACCGATAGACGAAGACGAAAGAGGGGATGCCTTCTGGGGCATCCCCAAGCTTAGGCTCTTGGTTGTCCCTGAATATTACCTTGGGGTGCCTTGGGCATCCCCAAGCTTAGGCTCTTGCCACTCCTTATTCCATAGTCCATCAAATTCTTGCCCAAAACTTGAAAACTTGACAACACAAAACTCAACAGAAAATCTCATATGATCCGCTGGTATAATAAAATAAATCACCACTTTTGGTACTGTTGTGAACTCATTCTTTATTTATATTGGTGTGATATCTACTGTACTCAAACTTTTCCATGGTTCAGTGTCAAAACCGGCGGATCTCGGGTAGGGGGTCCCGAATTGTGCCTCTAAGGCGGATGGTAACAGGAGGCAGGGGACACGATGTTTACCCAGGTTCGGGCCCTCTCGATGGAGGTAATACCCTACTTCCTGCTTGATTGATCTTGATGATATGAATATTACAAGAGTTGATCTACACTACAAAAAAAGACACATCCGTGACATTTTGGGCCGAACGAAATTTTTTTCTGTCATACATATGACACTTCTATGACGATAATTGTGACAAAACCCGGTATCATCATAGATGTGGTGGGCTCCTACTTCTATGACAAAAAATCATGATAGAAAATGGGCTTTTCGTCCTGGGTAGGCCGGAGACGCAGTTGCATGACATTCTTTGGGCCGTCCATGATGGAAAAAACCGTGGTAGAAGCGAGGGGGAGGAAAATTTCGGGGAGTTCCCGGTTACGGTGGGAGGTCGGGGGCCAAGCGATGCGCGTTTCTCTCGTACACGTACGCGCGTGTGTGCGAGGCGTTGGCTCTAACTGAACCCGAGCGAGGCGTTGGGCTCTAACTGAACCCGAGCGATTGCACAGCAGGCTACGCGTTACTGAACCCGAGCGATCGATCGATGGCTGTTAACTGAACCCGATCGAGCGATTCCTTCGCTACTGCTGCTAACTGAAGCCGATCGATGGGATGAACAGTGAGCGTTGCGGGGGGGGGGGGGGTTTGGATGAACAGTGAGCGGTGGCGTTGCCTCTGGATGAACAGTGAGCGGTGGCGTTGCCGCTGGATGAACAGGACCCCGTGGTGTGGTGGAGGGCTGGATGAACAGTAGACGGTGGAGGGGTGCCCGTGGTGGGGTGGATGAACAGGACCCCATGGTGTGGAGGGCTGGATTTACAGTAGGCGGTGGAGGGGTGGTTGAACAGGACCCCGTGGTTTGGAGGGCTGGATGAACAGTAGACGGTGGAGGGTGCCCGTGGAGGGGTGGTTGAACAGGACCCCGTGGTGTCGAGGGCTGGATGAACAGTAGACGGTGGAGGGGTGGTTGAATAGTAGCCGGTGGAGTAGCGCGCGGTGGAGGCTGGATGAACAGGAGCCCGTGGATGAACAGTCGCAGGTGGAGGCTGGAGGAGGTCGACGGTGGATGAATAGTAGCTCGTGGAGGCTGGAGGGGGTCGACGGTGGAGATGAACAATATCCCGTGGAGTCCCGTTTTGCGGTACACCACACCCCTCCCGATGAACAGGACCCCCGTTTCGACCATAGCGCTCCAACACAAGTCCGTTTCGTCCATTTTGCGGTACGCCACACCCCTCCCGATCAACAAGACCCCCGTTTCGACCGTAGGAGGTCCGTTTCCTCCGTTTTGTGGTACGCCAGACCCCTCCCGATGAACAGGATCCCATTTCGAACGTGGCCAGTCGAACACAAGGCCGTTTCCTCCGTTCTGCGATACGCCAGGCCTCGTTTCCATCGCCTATTCCATCCAAGCCCTCCCGATGAACACGACGCATTCCGTTGCCTCCCCATGAACACGACGCATTCCGTTGCCTCCCCATGAACACGACGCATTCCATTGCCTCCCCATGAACACGACGCATTCCGTTGCCTCCCCATGAACACGACGACGACGTTGTTTCTCCGTTCCGACCCAGCCATGTACACGAGCCCTAGCCGTATGTATGCGCGAGTAGGCGTTCGAGGCCCCGCCCGTATGTACATATACGTGGCCGTATTTTCTTTCTTGCACCCTGGCCGCTGTACGTACGTGTACATGCTACGTGCGTGCCTCTACTACGACACGTGTGCGCCTCTACATCGACCAGTATATATGTATGTACATGTTCGCGGCCAAAATGACAATGCTACGTACGCTTCGACCAGGTGGGTCTCGACTGTCAGGCACTTCCTTGCGTGCGAAGATGTAGCTGGTGGGTCCCAGCAGTCAGGGGGGGAATCGTTTTGTTTTTTTTTTGCCCGAACGCACTTCCTTGCGTGCGAAGGTGTAGCTGGTGGGTCCCAGCAGTCAGGGGGAAACATTATTTTTGCAAAATACGGTGGCCCGTCCGGTGGGTCCCCGCTGTCAGGTGAAGGAATAATTATTTTGCACGTAATAAGGAGGCACTTCCCTGCTGCGGCCTTGGACCCAGCTGTCGGCCTCTCCACGTATAGTCCACGTCCGATGGAAGTCGTTCCTTAACCACGTTGACCAGGCCGCGCCGAGAGCACCAGGGCGGTGGACGACGGCGAGGCCTAGGAAGGGGACGACAGGGAGCCGGGGAAGACGTGGCAGTGGAAGATCGCGCGGAGAGAAGTACGAGGGTTCACTGGTTCGGCTGCGGTGTGAGGCTGCCGTCGCCGTAGGGCCTGGCCAGCGGTGGGAATAGTAGGGGGCGGTGAGGCCTCCGTGGCAGCATAGCCGGCCACGGGAGGCAGGAGCATGCGGCACGACCGGTGCTGCTTTGGGCGGCTGGAGCAAGAAGACCAGAGGTTGAAGAAGCACTACGACCGTTGGATGGACATCGTACGGTCACTGGAGCTAGAATCGTTCATATTGACTAAAGTTGACAAAGGCCCCCATCCCAGTCAACTTAGTAGGCCCACAAGTCAGCCTACCACCATGGTGGGTCCCATCTAGCATGGGGAGTATTCATTTTTTTGTGCGTAATAAGGAGGCACTTCCAGTGGGTCCGAGCTGACACCGGGGGGACGTTTTTTTGCGAAATACGCTGGCCCGTCCGGTGGGTCCGAGCAGTCAGGGGGGAAACGTTTTTTTTCACGAAGTAAGGTGGCCCGTCCGGTGGGTCCCTGTTGTAAGGTGGAGGAATAATTACTTTGTGCTTAATAAGGAGGCACTTCCTTGCGGCCGCCTGGACCCAGCTGTCAGCCTCTCCACGTACAATACTCTTTCGATGGAAGTCGGTCGTTGACCACATTGACCACGCCGCGCCGAGAGCACCAGGGCGGTGGTCTGGACGACGACGAGGCCCAGGAAGGGGACGACGTGGAGCCGGGGAAGACGCATCAATGGAAGCCTGCATGGAGAGGAGTACGAGGGTTCACTGGTTCGGCTGCGGTGTGAGGCTGCCGTCGCCGTAGAATAATAGGGGGTGTGGGTGAGTGGAGGGATGGCCTGGCTAGCGGTGGGAGTAGTATGGGGGCGGTGAGGCCTCCGCGGCAGCACAGCCGGCCATGGGAGGCAGGAGCAGGCGGCACGACCGGCGCTGCTTTGGGCGGCTGGACCAAGAAGACCAGAGGTTGAAGAAGCACTACGGCTGTTGGATGGACATCGTACGATCACTGAAGCTAGAAACGTTTATTATTGACTAAGTTGACAAAGCCCTTGGTACGCTCCAACTTAGTAGGCCCATAGGTCAGCCTCCGAAATAGTGCGCCCTAGATGTCAGGGGGAGGAATCATTTTTTGGGCGGCTGAAGCTAAGAATATCCGAGATTGAAGAAGAAGCACGACATCCGTTGGATAGACATCCAACGACCACTGCTGCTAGAACCGTGTGTTGACTATAATAAGTTGGCAAAGCCTTGCATACGCGTCAACTTATTTTTTTAGGGGACACGTCACTTAGTAGGCCCACAAGTGTGTGGCAGAGAACTTATAGCCCATTTGCGTTTTGTAAGAATGTACAACCCATTTTGGAATTCTAATGGAATTTACAACAACCCATTTATAGTTTGTTAAAAGTACAACCTATTTTCTAGCTAGGACAATGATTAATAATTTCAACCAACCGTTGAAGATAGAATTCAATAAAATTTCCCACATTTTGATGGGCTCCGAAATATTTTTATCCCGAAATTTCTAGTCAGATTAAATATAAATTTGTATTACGTAAAAATCCAATGAAACATTGCACGCGCAACAATGAAAATTTAAGATTTTCAAAATCCATAAATAATATTTTATAAACTAATTTCGTGTTTGGTGCATTTTTTATAGTTACTGCCCAGTTTTTATAAATACATCCCATTTATTATTTTTTAAAGCCCATTATCGGTGTCAAAACTGGCGGATCTCGGGTAGGGGGTCCCGAACTGTGCGTCTAAGGCAGATGGTAACAGGAGGCAGGGGACATGATGTTTTACCCAGGTTCGGGCCCTCTTGATGGAGGTAAAACCCTATGTCTTGCTTGATTAATATTGATGATATGGGTAGTACAAGAGTAGATCTACCACGAGATCAGAGAGGCTAAACCCTAGAAGCTAGCCTATGGTATGATTGTATGTTTTTTCCTACAGACTAAAACCCTCCGGTTTATATAGACACCGGAGAGGTTAGGGTTACACAAGGTCAGTTACAAAGGAGGAGATGCACATATCCGTATTTCCTAGCTTGGTTTCCACGCCAAGTAGAGTCCCATCCGGACACGAGACGAAGTCTTCAATCTTGTATCTTCATAGTCTAATAGTCCGGCCAATGGATATAGTCCGGCTGTCCGGAGACCCCCTAATCCAGGACTCCCACAGTAGCCACTGAACCAGGCTTTCAATGACGATGAGTCCGGCGCGCAGTATTGTCTTCGGCATTGCAAGGCAGGTTCCTCCTCCAAATACACCACGGAAGAATTTGAATATAAGGATAGTGTCCGAGCTTGCAAAATAAGTTCCACATACCACCGTAGAGAGAATAATATTTCGGCAAATTTAATTTGCTGACTTGTTTTGGCAACACGACATTATGCCATGGCCCGGGGATTATTCGATCCGTTTCCTTAACTAGCCCCGCACATAACGCAAGGCAGTTTTTGGACACGTCTTGTCAAAGCAAAGATCGTGTCCCCTTATCACGGGATTCTCATCAATACGGGCGTGGGTAACCTGACCGCGTCGAGGACTCCTAGATTATAGGCAAGTCCCAAACGACCACGGAGAGGATGCTTGATATTCACCCTCTTTATAAAGGGCCAAGGCTTTTACTTTTTTCTCTCCCGTGCTCAATCGAATCCTTCCCCCGCCTCGAGTTCAAATGGCCAAAGCCCAGGTGAGGTGCCCCACACCTCCAATCATGTCCGGATCCAGCCTTCAAGGCCGATGGATGCCCTCCTCCATTACGGAAGAAGACATCAAGAAGTTGAGGGAGGCCAGATACCTGACTGCCAAGGTTTCGCATCGGCTGCCTGCCCGAGGGCAGGTCATCCCTAGGCGTGAACCCAATGAAGACGTCGTGTTCATCTCCCACTTCCTCCGAGGTCTAGGCCTCGCTCTGGATCCCTTCGTAAGGGGTTTGATGTTCTATTATGGGCTAGACTTCCACGATCTAGCCCCGGACTCCTTTCTCCACATCTCGGCATTTATCGTCGTGTGTAAGACCTTCCTCCGCATTACCCCTCACTTCGGCCTATGGCTCAAGACCTTTGATGTGAAGCCGAAGACAAGGGACAACACGCAGCGTGCGGAGGAGCATTAATAAGCAAGATTGCAGGAGCTCCGTGGCCAAAAGGTTCCTTTCCAGAGGTGTCTGGATTATGGCAACGGGAGTGGTTTTACATCACAGCTCCCAGAAGTGCCAAGTGGGTGGCCGCCCCCGCTTTCCGCTTGGGCCCCCACCACAATTGATGTCATGGATTAGCAGAGGGCTGAGCTGGGGTCCAGCCAAGGACGCACCTATACTGCAAAGCCGTATTCAAGATCTCTTCGAGGGAGATTTTAATTTGGTTATGGTAATGCAAGTCATGCTGGTTCGTCGAGTCCAGCCTTGCAAACGCCGGCCCCTTTGCTTGTGGGAATTCAACCTAGAAGGACCGCGCACTATTCAAAGTTTCCTCGGCCTGACGCACGAGGAAATGTACAAGTCATTCTTCGGACCTCAAGTAGAGTGTCCGGATACTACCGAGGACGTGGGCCTGAGTAGCAACCGCGCCGCCGACCAAGTAAGTAGTCTTCTAGCCGAACACACCATCTTTTATTTACCATGACGTCATTTCTGAGAAATCGCCCTTTGACCAGGACTGGCTAACAAAGGCAAAGATGATTCGGTGTTCGGCCCCCCTCCCTGAGGGTTTGGAAAATCCGGTACTGGAAAAGATGCTCGAGCTCGCACCCTGCCCGGAGCCCTCGAAGGAAAATACAGGGGGGAATAATGTGGGCGAAAGCGGGCCCCCATCGCTGCCAGTTCCAACCGATGGAATGAGCACCTCCATAAGGGAGGATAACCAAGGAGAAGACTATGACCTTCTCTCGCTACGGGGGAGGAAGAGGACTGCCTCTGAGGATCCGGAAACAGAGGCTTCCAAACGGGAGAAGAAGTCTCCAACAGAGGGTTCTGCCTCAGGGGGTGCTCTTGCCGCACAAAGTCCGCGCGGGGATCAACCCTCTAACGAGCCGTAAGTGATCAAAAATACTTTAATAGTGAAGATATACTACCTTTCCTCTGAGGAAAATAACCGAAGCATATATCCTACAGTTCGGATCTTAGCCCTTCTCAGCTGAGCTCGTCTTCGGGGGATCTTCTTCCGGAGATGATGGAGGGCGAAACGCCTCCCCCGGGTTCCCCCGCTCAAGAAGCGGGTGACCTTGAAGTGTCGTCACGGAGAGCCTCTCCGGATCCGGTGAGGCCAGAAGATAATCGCATAGTCACCCGAAGTCCCTAGCGTCCGGCTCTCGAAGAGAGCAAACAAAGGAGTCCGACACCGTCTGGTATGCGGTCGGACATTCTGAGGGAGCTGTTGGACCGAGCGGCCATCTCAGAAGAAAACCGTACATTGATGGGTACGGTGATGGAAAGAATTTCGTCCACCGAAAGCGGATTACATGAAGCCTTTATGAGTCTATTGACGGGCTTTGAGGTACGTGAAATGATATAATTTTTGATAGTACCGCACATGTTAGGTGTGCCCTGTGTAGATAGTAGCCCCTGAGACTCTGGTTGTCGTCGAGAACAGCGGTGAACAGTGGATCATAGTCCCATGTAATAACCATACTACCTTTATGTGCAGGTGGTGGAAGCTCCGGTGGCTAGCTGGACTAATGAGTTTGCCGAACTAAAGCGGCAACTGGATGCGGCAGACGCCGACATCGAGCTTGTTAACAAGCGGCTTGATGAGTCACAGGGTAAGTAATGTTTTCTGGTGAATGTCACATAATAAGAGCAGCATGATGCCAGTATCTTTAATATGTTGTGACTACAGACGGAGCTGCCAATGTGGAGACCCTTCGGGCGGAACTTGCCCGAGCCAAGGAACAAGCAAGAGTTAGTAATGCGGCTGCTTTGAAGGTGGCCAAAGAGTTAAGAGCCGAGAAGGCTGCGCATTGCGAAAGCAAAGAGAAGATGGCCAAGATGGCCGTAAAATTAAAAGACACTGCCGACCGTTGCCAGTTCCTTGAAGAAGAGAACCGAGTGAAGGCAGCGGACCTTGAAAAGGCCACGATGGCGACCAAAGACACCCGCTCTGCTATGAGGGCGAAGGAGGAGCTGCATGAAGCCGGGGATATTGCGGATGGGAAGCCCTTTCTGCTGCAGAGGAAATTCGGAGATCCGCGGTATGCCCCTCTGGATCGGCTGTGGAGTTCGGCAGACCCATATATGGACTTGGCAGCGAGCGCTGTTGATGCGGTCGAATACTTCCGAGAGCAGACAGATCGTGAAGTGGACAAGCTGTTCTGGTCGCAATTTAACGTTCCAGAGCATCCGCTTCCCTTGACTGATCAGCTAGCCGAATCGGCCGAACTTAATAGATTGTCCAGACTTGCCATGAGGTCCGTCGTAGATCATCTGTGGCCGGAGAAGCCGAAGCCGAACAACTATTTCAGCTTAGTGCAGCAGTTCCTTGGTGTTGTGTGCTACGTCTCGAGCTAGCGTAGGTTTTCCCCGAAGAGGAGGGGGTGATGCAGCACAGTAGCGTAAGTATTTCCCTTAGTTTTTGAGAACCAAGGTATCAATCCAGTAGGAGGTCACGCACAAGTCCCTCGTACCTGCACAAAACGGTAGCAACTCGCAACCAACGCTTAGGGGTTGTCAATCCCTTCACGGTCACTTACGAGAGTGAGATCTGATAGAGATAATATTTTTGGTATTTTTGGTATAAAGATGCAAAACAAGTAAAAGCAAAACAAGTAAAATAAAGCAATGGAGATTGATATGATGAGAATAGACCCGGGGGCCATAGGTTTCACTAGTGGCTTCTCTCAAGAGCATAGATATTCTACGGTGGGTGAACAAATTACTGTTGAGCAATTAATAGAATTAAGCATAGTTATGAGGTTATCTAGGTATGATCATGTATATAGGCATCCCGGTCGTGACAAGTAGACCGACTCCTGCCTGCATCTACTACTATTACTCCACTCATCAACCGCTATCCAGCATGCATCTAGAGTATTAAGTTAAAAACAGAGTAACGCCTTAAGCAAGATGACATGATGTAGAGGAATAAATTCATGCAATATGATAAATACCCCATCTTGTTATCCTCGATGGCAACAATACAATACGTGCCTTGCAACTCTTTCTGTCACTGAGTAAGGACACCGCAAGATTGAACCCAAAGCTAAGCACTTCTCCCATTGCAAGAACTACCAATCTAGTTGGCCAAACCAAAAGGATAATTTGAAGAGACTTGCAAAGATAACTCAATCATACATAAAAGAATTCAAAGAAGATTCAAATATTATTCATAGATAAGTTGGATCATAAACCCACAATTCATCGGCCTCAACAAACACACCGCAAAAAGAAGATTACATCGAATAGATCTCCACGAGAGAGGGGGAGAACATTGTATTGAGATCCAAAAAGAGAGAAGAAGCCATCTAGCTACTAGCTATGGACCCGAAGGTCTGAAGTAAACTACTGACACTTCATCGGAAGGGCTATGGTGTTGATGTAGAAGCCCTCCGTGATGGATGCCCTCTCCGGCGGAGCTCCGGAATAGGCCCCAAGATGGGATCTCGTGGATACAGGAAGTTGTGGCGGTGGAATTAGGTTTTTGGCTCCGTATTTTGTCTAATGGGGGTACGTAGGTATATATAGGAGGAAGGAGCACGTCGGTGGAGCTCCGAGGGGCCCACGAGGCAGGGGGCGCGCCCTCCACCCTCGTGACCTCCCCGGAAACTTCTTGGAGTAGGGTCCAAGTCTCCTGGATCATGTTCGGTGAGAAGATCACATTCCCGAAGGTTTCATTCCGTTTGGACTCCGTTTGATATTCTGTTTCCTCGAAATACTGAAATAGGCAAAAAAAACAGCAATTCTGGGCTGGGCCTCCGGTTAATAGGTTAGTCCCAAAAATAATATAAAAGTGGAAAATAAAGCCCAATATAGTCCAAAACAGTAGATAAAGTAGCATGGAGCAATCAAAAATTGTAGATACGTTGGAGACGTATCAGGCATCCCCAAGCTTAATTCCTGCTCGTCCTCGAGTAGGTAAATGAGAAAAAGAGAATTTTTGATGCGGAGTGATACTTTGGCATAATTTCAATGTAAATCTTCTTAATCATGGTATGAATATTCAGATCCGAAAGGTTCAAGACAAAAGTTCATATTGACATAAAAATGATAATACTTCAAGCATACTAATTAAAAAATTATGTCATCTCAAAATAACATGGCCAAAGGAAGTTCATCCCTACAAAATCATATAGTTAGGCTATGCTTCATTTTCGTCACACAAAGATGTTCCCAACTTCTATACCCCCGATGACAAGCCAAGCAATTGTTTCATACTCAAATAATCTCAAACTTTCTCAACCTTCACGCAATACATGAGAAAGTCTCACATCAACGAGGCTAATCAATGAGCTATGGAGATGCCCATCAATTGATGTTAATGCGAGGAGTAGGGATTGCCATGCAACGGATGCACTAGAGCTAAGAATGCTCAACAAAAGAAAACTAGTGGGTGTGCATCTAACTTGCTTGCTCATGAAGACCTAGGGCATTTTGAGGAAGCCCATCGTTGGAATATACAAGCCAAGTTCTATAATGAAAAATTCCCACTAGTATGAACAAGACAACTTATGAGACTCACTATATGAAATCATGGTGTTACTTTCAAGCACAATATATGAGACTCACTACATGAAGAACAAGGTGCTACTTTGAAGCACAAGTGTGGAAAAAGAGATAGTAGCATTGCCCTTTTTATTTTCTCCTTCTTTTTTTGGGCCTTCCTTTTTTTCTTTTTGGCCTTTCTCTTTTTTTTTGATTGGGCAATGCTCTAATAATGATGATCATCACACTTCTATTGATTACAACATAATGATTACAACTCGATACTAGAACAAGATATGACTCTATATGAATGCCTCCGGCGGTTTACCCGGATGGTGCAATGAATCAAGAGTGACATGTATGAAAAATAATGCATGGTGGGTTTGCCACAAATACGATGTCAACTACAAGATCATGCAATGGCAATATGACAAAAGTAAAGCATGTCATGATGATGATGATGATGGTGGTGGAAGTTGCATAGCAATATATCTCGGAATGGCTATGGAAATGCCATGATAGGTAGGTATGGTGGCTGTTTTGAGGAAGATATAGGGAGGTTTATGTGTGAAAGAGCGTATCATATCCCGGGGTTTGGATGCACCGGCGAAGTTTGCACCAACTCTCAATGTGAGAAAGGGCAATGCACGGTACCGAAGAGGCTAGCAAATGGCGGAAAGGTAAAAGTGCGTATAATCCATGGACTCAACATTAGTCAAAAGAACTCATATACTTATTGCAAAAATTTAGAAGTCATCAAAAATCAAGTACTACACGCATGCTCCTAGGGGGATAGATTGGTAGGAAAAGACCATCGCTCGTCCCCGACCGCCACTCATAAGGATGCACAAGCCAGGTACACTTCATGCTTCAAATTTGTTACACAACTTTAACCATACGTGCATGCTACGGGACTTGCTAACTTCAACACAAGTATTTCTCAAATTCACAACTACTCAACTAGCACGACTATGATATTATCACCCTCCATATCTAAAAACAATTATCAAGCATCAAACTTATCTTAGTATTCAACCCACTAAAAAGAAAGTTTCACATATCTTGAATACCAAGTATATTAACATTAAGAAAATTACCATGCTATTAACAACTCTCAAAATAATCTAAGTGAATCATGAGAGATCAAGTTTCTTTACAAACCACCACCGTGCTCTAAAAGATCTAAGTGAAGTACTAGAGCAAAAATTATCACGCTCAAAAAGATATAAGTGAAGCACATAGAGTAAACTATCAAGCTCAAAAGATATAAGTGAAGCACATAGAGTATTCTAAAAAATTTCAATTCATACATGGCTCTATCAAAAGGTGTGTACAGCAAGGATGATTGTGATAGACTAACAAGCAAAGACACAAATAATACAAGACGCTCCAAGCAAAACACATATCATGTGGTGAATAAAAATATAGCTCCAAGTAAATTACCGATGGAAGTGGACAAAAGAGGGGATGCCTTCCGGGGCATCCCCAAGCTTTGACTTTTTGGTGTCCTTGGATTATCTTGGGGGTGCCATGGGCATCCCCAAGCTTAGGCTCTTTCCACTCCTTGTTCCATAATCCATCAAAAGAATTCACCCAAAACTTGAAAACTTCACAACACAAAACTCAATAGAAATCTCGTGAGCTCCGTTAGAGAAAGAAAACAAAAGACTACTTTAAGGTACTTTAGTGAACTTGTTCTTTATTTGTATTGGTGTTAAACCTACTGTATTCCAACTTCTCTATGGTTTATAAACTATTTTACTAGCCATAGATTCATCAAAATAAGCAAACAACACACGCAAAACAGAATCTGTCAAAAACAGAACAGTCTGTAGTAATCTGTTACTAACGCAAACTTCTGGAACCCAAACAATTCTACCAAAATTGGACGACCTGGGAAATTTTTTTATTGATCAGCAGCAATTGGAATCACTATTTTATCACGTTCTGGTGATTTTTTACAATTCGGGCACTGAGCGCAAAGATTCTGGAAATTACAGCAAGATCAAATAACTATCTTCCAAGAAGATCTAATAGGTTTAACTTGGCACAACCACTAATTAAAAGATAAAACCACATCTAAACAGAATCTATATGGATTATTTATTCCTAAACAAAACCAAAAACAAAAACACAAAATAAAATTGGGTTGCCTCCCAACAAGCGCTATCGTTTAACGCCCCTTGCTAGCATAAAAGCAAGGATAGATCTATTTATTGCCATCTTTGGTAGGCAATCCATAAGTGGCTCTCATGATAGATTCATATGGTAATTTTATTTTCTTTCTAGGAAAGTGTTCCATGCCCTTCTTTAAGGGAAATTGGAATTTAATATTCCCTTCCTTCATATCAATAATTGCACCAATCGTTCTAAGGAAAGGTCTACCAAGAATAATAGGACATGAAGGATTGCAATCTATATCAAGAACGATAAAATCTACGGGCACATAATTCCTATTTGCAACAATAAGAACATCATTAATTCTTCCCATAGGCTTTTTAGTAGTGGAATCCGCAAGATGCAAGTTTAGAGAGCAATCATCAAAGTCACAGAAATCTAGCAAATCACACAAAGCTTTGGGGATAGTAGAGACACTAGCACCCAAATCACACAATGCATGAAACTCATAATTTTTCATTTTGATCTTAATTGTAGGTTCCCACTCATCATGGAGTTTTCTAGGGATAGAAACTTTCAACTCAAGCTTTTCTTCATAAGATTGCATAAGGCGTCAACAATGTGTTCGGTAAAGGCCTTATTTCGACTATAAGCATGAGGAGAATTTAACACGGATTGCAACAAGGAAATACAATCAATTAAAGAGCAATTTTCATAGTTAAATTCCTTGAGATCCAAAATAGTGGGTTTAGCAATATCTAGATTTTTATTTCTTTCAATCCCTTTTTTATCAATTTCATCATCAGGATCTAGAAACTCAGAATTCTTAGAACACCTTCTAGGTAAGGGAAGATCATAATCAGATTCATCAAGAATCACATTGCAAAACAACGATTTAATAGGGGACACATCAATAACTTTCAGATCTTCATCTTGATTTTCATAGGATTTAGAAGAACACGCTTTAATAAAGGCATCTTTGTAAGCACGCATCCTAGCGGTTCTTTCTTTGCACTCATCAATGGAAATTCTCATGGCTTTGAGAGACTCATTGATATCATGCTTAGGAGGAATAGATATAAGCTTTAAAGAATCAACCTCAAGAGAAATTCTATCAATGTTCCTAGCCAAATCATCAACTTTAAGCAATTTCTCTTCAAGCAAAGCATTGAAATTCTTTTGCAAATTCATAAACTCTTTAACACTACTCTCAAATTTAGAGGGCATCTTATTAAAATTTCCATAAGAGTTACTATAGGAATTTCCATAATTATTAGAAGGATTACTAGGATAAGGCCTAGAATTAAAATTCCCTCTATACGCGTTGTTACCAAAACTATTCCTACCAACAAAATTCACATCCATAGATTCATTATTATTCTCAAGCAAAGTAGATAAAGGCATATTATTGGGATCAGAAGAAACACTCTTAACAAATAAATTCCTAAGTTCATCCATCTTTTCACTCAAAACATTGATTTCTTCTATAGCATGCACTTTTTTATTAGTAGATCTTTCAGTATGCCATTGAGAATAATTGACCATAATATTATCTAGGAGTTTAGTAGCATCTCCTAAAGTGATTTCCATAAAAGTGCCTCCCGCGGCCGAATCTAAAAGATTTCTAGAAGCAAAATTCAATCTAGCATAAATTTTTTGTATAATCATCCATGAGTTCAAACCATGAGTAGGACAATTACGTAGCATTAATTTCATTCTCTCCCAAGCTTGTGCAACATGTTCATGATCAAGTTGCTTAAAATTCATAATATCATTCCTAAGAGAGATAATCTTAGCGGGAGGAAAATAATTAGAGATAAAAGCATCTTTGCACTTGTTCCAAGAATCAATACTATTTTTAGGCAAAGATGAAAACCACGCTTTAGCACGATCTCTAAGCGAAAAAGGAAATAGCTTCAATTTAACGACATCATTATCGACATCCTTTTTCTTTTGCATATCACATAAATCAACAAAGCCATTTAGATGAGTAGCGGCATCTTCACTAGGAAGGCCGGCGAATTGATCTTTCATAACAAGATTCAACAAAGCAGTATTGATTTCACAAGATTCAGTATTGGGAAGAGGAGCAATCGGAGTGCTAAGGAAATCATTATTATTGGTATTGGTGAAGTCACACAATTTGGTAGCATCTTGGGCCATCACGACAAGCAAGCAAACAAAAGGCAAAGGGAAAGAGAAGGCGAATAAAACAGCAAGGGTGAAGTGGGGGAGAGGAAAACGAGAGGCAAATGGCAAAAAATGTAATGCGAGAGATAGAGATTGTGATGGGTACTTGGTATGTTGACTTTTGAGTAGGCTTCCCCGGCAACGGCGCCAGAAATGGCTCGTTGACGGGAGAGTAAATCTTGACTTGACTTGGCGTAGGCCTCCCCGGCAACAGCGCCAGAAATCCTTCTTGCTACGTCTCGAGCTAGCGTTAGTTTTCCCCGAAGAGGAGGGGGTGATGCAGCACAGTAGCGTAAGTATTTCCCTCAGTTTTTGAGAACCAAGGTATCAATCCAGTAGGAGGTCACGCACAAGTCCCTCGTACCTGTACAAAACGGTAGCAACTCGCAACCAACGCTTAGGGGTTGTCAATCGCTTCACAGTCACTTACGAGAGTGAGATCTGATAGAGATAATATTTTTGGTATTTTTGGTATAAAGATGCAAAACAAGTAAAATAAAGTAATGGAGATTGATATGATGAGAATAGACCCGGGGGCCATAGGTTTCACTAGTGGCTTCTCTCAAGAGCATAGATATTCTATGGTGGGTGAACAAATTACTGTTGAGCAATTAATAGAATTGAGCATAGTTATGAGGTTATCTAGGTATGATCATGTATATAGGCATCACGCCCGTGACAAATAGACCAACTCCTGCCTGCATCTACTACTATTACTCCACTCATCGACCGCTATCCAGCATGCATCTAGAGTATTAAGTTAAAAACAGAGTAACGCCTTAAGCAAGATGACATGATGTAGAGGAATAAATTCATGCAATATGATAAATACCCCATCTTGTTATCCTCGATGGCAACAATACAATACGTGCCTTGCAACTCTTTCTGTCACCGAGTAAGGACACCGCAAGATTGAACCCAAAGCTAAGCACTTCTCCCATTGCAAGAACTACCAATCTAGTTGGCCAAACCAAACGGATAATTCGAAGAGACTTGCAAAGATAACTCAATCATACATAAAAGAATTCAGAGAAGATTCAAATATTATTCATAGATAAGTTGGATCATAAACCCACAATTCATCGGTCTCAACAAACACACCGCAAAAACAAGATTACATCGAATAGATCTCCACGAGAGAGGGGGAGAACATTATATTGAGATCCAAAAAGAGAGAAGAAGCCATCTAGCTACTAGCTATGGACCCAAAGGTCTGAAGTAAACTACTCACACTTCATCAGAAGGGCTATGGTGTTGATGTAGAAGCCCTCCGTGATGGATGCCCTCTCCGGCGGAGCTCCGGAATAGGCCCCAAGATGGGATCTCGTGGATACAGGAAGTTGCGGCGGTGGAATTAGGTTTTTGGCTCCGTATTTTGTCTAATGGGGGTACGTAGGTATATATAGGAGGAAGGAGCACGTCGGTGGAGCTCCGAGGGGCCCACGAGGTAGGGGGCGCGCCCTCCACCCTCGTGACCTCCCCAGAAACTTCTTGGAGTAGGGTCCAAGTCTCCTGGATCACGTTCGGTGAGAAGATCACGTTCCCGAAGGTTTCATTCCGTTTGGACTCCGTTTGATATTCTGTTTCCTCGAAATACTGAAATAGGCAAAAAACAGCAATTCTGGGCTGGGCCTCCATTTAATAGGTTAGTCCCAAAAATAATATAAAAGTGGAAAATAAAGCCCAATATAGTCCAAAACAGTAGATAAAGTAGCATGGAGCAATCAAAAATTAGAGATACGTTGGAGACGTATCATGGTGTCGCACATCAATGCGATGAAGAGGTCGGCGTGCATAGAAGGCTTGCGGATGGCCTTTGCTCGTGTCAAAGCATACTGGGTGGAGATGAATGCTACCACTGTTGCGGCGCAGGGTTCGGCCATAGGCTGAGTGGCTGCCGAGCACTATTTTGAAGAAGTTCTTGAGGGTGCTCGTTTAATAGAGGCCCAGTGCTCGAAGAATATTATGTTTGAGTGACATGTATTCCAATTGTAAACACAATGTTTTTATGAAATGTAGTAAGGTTGTATTTATACTTTCGCCGGAAAGTAATATGATGCCTCCTGTGCGGCCGTTTATGTATATATGTATATAACCTAAAAGATTGCAGTCGTCGGCTTCAACCCTCACGCATATAATGCGGAGGTGCTCGCAGTAAACACATGTTCACACTTAACCCAACGTCTTGGTCCTATTAAGGAGGTGATAGCACAGCGAACAAGGCAATCGGACTATGATGCTTTAACACTTTCACTTAGCCATAGGAGTTTGATGGTGGGGCTACTATATAGCCCCTGGTGGCTCCGCACTCTCCCAAACTCGGGGTGCGTATATGCCTGGCCGGGAAATGGCCCTTCGTTTAAGCGAAGGAATTCTAACATTCCGATAGGTCATCGAGTGGTTGACCAGTCTCGCGCTATATCCTGACAGTCAGTTTTCGGCTTTCTCTACGGAGGTGCTCGTCCGGATGAACCAGGGCACAATCGCAGTAGTTCTCCTGGTGCTGCCTTAGCCGATAGAGCGGAACGTAAGGCACCAAAACACAGGAGCCGGGCAAACCCAACATTTGACCAAAGACATGATTCGGAGCTGATGCATATAAGGCCAAACTCGCGATGCCGAACACTCCCTAAGGTATTCGGTCTTTATGGTATAAACCGGACCTAAATAGTGCCCTTTGTAAGAAGCCCCTTATGTCCAGGTACGTTCGTTATTCTGACGTGGCCACATGCCAAGACGTCAGCATCCTTCTCAATTGTACTGAGAATCCTTGGAGAAGGTCCCTGCTACACGTCTGCGCCTGTGTCTCCGTTGTGCCGTATCCTGGACGGGTGTAGCACGATGGTCATCTGTAAAAGAGAGGAACTTAGGTGAAAAGTTGTCGTGCAAAAAGGTAGTTTTTAAAGAAACCATGTATAATTCAAGATGGGTAAAAATTGCCACTTGTATGCGCGGGTTGAGCCCCTTGTATTTGTAATAGGGGTGTGGCCATCAATCCGGTGTGAGTTACATATAGCTGCGCTGGACTCATCTAACCGTGTCCGTGGTCTTGATGACCTATAAAATGCTTTAGTTGGTGAGGCCGTTTTTTGTGTGCGGCTGCCAAGGCAGTCGCGTTCTCTTCGGCGCGCAATGATCGCTCAATATTTCCATTCACTGTAATGATGCCACGTGGACCGGGCATCTTGAGCGTGAGGGAAGCATAATGCGGTATTGCATTAAAGCGAGCGAAAGCTTCGCGTCCAAGTAGTGCTTGATAGCCACTTTGGAACGGAGCAATGTGGAAGGTTAAATGTTCACTACGGAAGTTATCAGGGAAGCCGAATATAACCTTTAGTAGCAGGGAGCCTGTGAAATGAGCCCCTGAGCCCGGCGTTACTCCTTTAAAGGTAGTATTGCTATGGCAAATTTTCGTTGGGTTTATCCCCATTTCGTGGATTGTATCCTGGTATATCAGGTTTAGACTGCTGCCACCATCCATCAGGACTCGTGTGAAGTGGTATCCGTCAAATTATCGGGTCTAATACCAGGGCTGCCCATCCTGCACGCCGGATACTTGCTGAGTAATCATGATGGTCGAAAGTGATCGGTTGAGACGACCAGTGGCAGGACTCCGCGGTGATAGGCCACTAGGCATATTTTTCTGGGAGTGCCGCTTTGTTTCTCCCCTTGATCACGTGTAACACGTTTACTGTTTTGACTTCTGGTGGAAATTTCTTTTCTTCCCCAGTGTCTTGCTTGAGAGGCTCATCCTCGTCTTTGCTTGGTGTATCCTCCCCCTTGTGTACGGCATTGAGTTTGCCGGACTGCTTGAAGAACCAACATTCTTTGTGGGTATGATTAGCGGGCGGGCTTACCAGGGGTGCTATGGATCTGACATATTTGGTCCAGAATTTTGTTTAGGCTGGATAGTTCGTCTCTGGCGCCTTTATAGGGCGGCTTTTGCTGACCTATCCGAGAGCTTCTGAATCCGATGTTTACTGCCGTGCTCTTCGTGATGTCCTCTTTATTCCGGTGTTTGTTATTGTTGTTGCGCCGTGATTTCCCGTTTCCATCTCTAACTTCGGATGTACTGGGGTTGCTAATGCTGCATCTGGCTAGCCAGCTATCCTCACCCGCGCAAAAGCGGATCATGAGGCTTGTTAATGCTGCCATTGTTCTCGACTTTTCTTGGCCGAGGTATCTGGCAAGCCATTCGTCATGGACACTATGCTTAAAAGCTGCCAAGGCTTCGGCATCCGGACAGTCGACTATTTGGTTCTTTTTAGTAAGAAACTTGTTCCAAAGCTTTCGGGCTGATTCTTCGGGCTGTTGAGTTATATGACTCAAATCGTCCGCGTCCGGAGGTCAGACATAAGTCCCTTGAAAATTTGCCCAAAAAGCGTCTTCGAGCTCTTCCCAGCTTCCAATGGAGCTTTCGGGGAGGCTCTTAGGCCAGTGCCGAGCCGGCCCTTTGAGTTTGAGGGGTAAATACTTAATGGCGTGGAGATCATCTCCTCGAGCCATATGGATATGGAGGATATAGTCCTCAATCCAGACCCCAGGATCTGTTGTTCCGTCATATGCCTCTACATTTACGGGTTTGAATCCCTCTGGAAATTCATGGTCCAGCACCTCATTGGTTAAACATAGGGGGTGTGCGGCACCCCTGTATCTGGGTGTACCACATTGTTCGGATGTTTGTTGTGTTGCATCGTATGCCGGGGCACGCTTGCATGGTCCATAGATGGATCTGGTTTCGACGTCCTTTTGATGCGAGCCCTCGCATGGATCGCGTATTGGCTTATGTGTGGCGTTGTTTTCCGCTTTATGTTGTCCGTGAGGTCGTCTATCCGGCCAGGTGGCTGTTTTAATTTTTGGTTGTGGGGGATCTAAGGCGTCCTCATCGAATTCAGGTAGCAACTTCCGCTTTGGGTACCTCTTGGTGGGGCGATTTCTAACGCCCTCGATGCGGCTATATCTCCCACGCGTCGAAGCACGACTTAGAGGCATAACCGCATTGAAAGCAATGTCGAAAGTGAGGTAATCTTCACACAACCCATGTAATACATAAGGGAAAAAGATACATAGTTGGCTTACAATCGCCACTTCACACAATTACATGAATAAAGCATTAGAACATCCAAATACAATCAAGGTCCGACTACGGAACCAAAATAAAAGAAGAACCCCAAATGCGACATGGTCCCCGATCGACCCCAACTGGGCTCGACTACTGATCAACTAGAACGAAAACAACACAAAGGACAAGATCTTCATCGAGCTCCTCCTGAGCTTGGTTGCGTCATCTGCACGGACTCATCGGCACCTGCAAACTGGTTTTGGAAGTATCTGTGAGTCACGAGGACTCAGCAATCTCGCACCCTCGCGATCAAGACTATTTAAGCTTATGGGTAAGGTAAAGGTATGAGGTGGAGCTTCAACAAGCGAATAGCATATATGGTGGCTAACCTGTTCGCAAAAGAGAGCGAGAAGATAAGGCAAAGCACGATCGAGAAACTATGATCAAGAAGTGATCCTAGAACAACCTACGTCAAGCATAACTCCAACACCGTGTTCACTTCCCGGAGTCCGCCGGAAAGAGACCATCACGATTACACACGCGGTTGATGTATTTTAATTAAGGTCAAGTTCAGGTTTTCTACAACCGGACATTAACAAATTCCCATCTGCCCATAACCGCGGGGACGGCTTTTGAAAGTTCAAATCCCTGCAGGGGTGTTCCAACTTAGCCCATCACAAGCTCTCACGGTCAACGAAGGAATAGACCTCCTCCCGAGACATTCCGATCAGACTTGGTATCCCGGTTCTACAAGACATTTCGACAGGGTAAAACTAAACCAGCAACATCGCCCGAATGTGCCGACAAATCCCGATAGGAGCTGCACATATTTCTTTCTCAGGGCACACTCAGATGAGCCAGACGTCAGGTAGGCCAGCCCAGAGTTGCCCCTGGTAGCCCCGGACATCACTCGGTTGGACCGACACTCAGAGGAGCACTGGCCTGGGGGGTAAAATAATGATGACCCTCAGGAGCGCGACTCCCAAGGGAAAAGAAAAGGCTAGGTGGAGAATGGTCAAACCAATGTTGGGCATTGCTGGAAGAGCTTTACTCAAGGCGAACTGTCAAGGGGTTCCCATTATTACCCAACCGCGTTAGGAACGGAAAATCCGGGAACATAACACCGATATGATGGAAACTAGGGCGGCAAGAGTGGAACAAAACACCAGGCGTAAGGCCGAGCCTTCCACCCTTTACCAAGTATATAGATGCATTAATTAAATAAGCGATATTGTGATATCCCAACAAGTAAACATGTTCCAACAAGGAACAAAATCTCCATGTTCCAACAAGGAACTAAACTTCAGTCTTCACCTGCAACTAACAACGCTATAAGAGGGGCTGAGCAAAGCGGTAACATAGCCAAACAACGGTTTGCTAGGACAAGGTGGGTTAGAGGCTTGGTTCAACAATATGGGTGGCATGATAAGCAAGTGGTAGGTATCACAACATAGGCATAGCAAAAGAGCGAGCAACTAGCAAGCAAAGATAGAAGTGATTTTGAGGGTATGATCATCTTGCCTGAAATCCCGCAAGGAAGAAGAACGAGTCCATGAAGAAGACAAACGGACGAATTCGAACGGATCCTCACACACACGACGTTATCGGAACCAACCCAAAGAAGCAACACCGGAAAAGAATCAAACAACATAGTAAACAACCAACACATAAACATGGCATGATGCACAACCAAGTATGATGCATGTACGGATTAAAGAGGCATGGCAAAGAGCACAAACAATCCTACAAATTAAGTGGAGCCCAATATGCACCGAGTTGCATATTGACAGAACACCACATCAATTATTTAGTTCGATCTCATTTAGGTACTCAACCATATTAAATGTTGTTAAACATGGCAAGAGGGTGAAGCAAATGTAAACTACCTATCTAGTCAAAGTTAAATGAGGCCGGAAACAACGAACAACAAATTCCGGTAAATCCCCATATGCATATTTTAGATTTGGAGCTGTTCTGCCCTAAACCATATTTTAGAGTTGTTAAACATGCAAAGTACTGCCACCATGTTAAACTAGGCATTTCTCTACCCCATTTACATATAAAGTTTAATAAATTTGGAGCTACGGTTATTAAGTTATGAATTTAAGCATTTTAGCAAGTTATTTAAACAAATTTAAACAAGCAGCATCTTAAACATTTTAAACATGGATGAAAATGACATATTATGAAACTAGACAAAATTCTAAGCAAGTTACATATATAAAATGTTTTAATGTGATGCACGGTTGTGGAGATATTAAATGGATGATCTAGAAGGACTTTTCTGCAAAACTGTTGTCTCAGGAATAAATGATAAAATTGCCAAAACGAAAAAAAGGCGCAGGCTGAAACTGGTGGGCACTGGGAGCTCACCATGGGCCTCGGCCCAAGTTTGTGAAGAGGCCAGGCAGCGCTGGGGTTGGCCTCACCGTGGGCGCGGCCCAGCTGGTGGAGAGGCCTCACAGGCCGGCTGGATGGAAACGACCCAGACGAAAGGTCAACGGGAGCGAGGCAGGGTCGCGGCGCCCGCTGGAGCTCGATGCAGAGCACGACGCGGCAGTGGCTGAAGATGGAGGACGGTTCAACGCGGGCAGCTCCGGCCGGGATCCTCCGAATCGAACGTAGCTGAAGACGGAGGGCCCTGGGGTAGCTCGATTTGGTCAGCGGCGGGGATCGGTTAGGGGAGCTGGTGTCCCATGGCAGCGATGAGCGGCAGAGGAAATCCATGGTGCTCGACGCAAGAAGCAACTTCAGACGCGGAGCTCACCGGATCCGATAGCGGTGAAGGTCGTCGAGGCAGGGAACATAGCAGATGCGGAGGGAATGGAGCTCCGGTGGCTTGGCTGCTCCGAGTGAGGCTCAAGGAGCTCGGGCACGTGTCCTCCATGGCGCTGCTCCTATGGCACAAGAGAGGGAGGGAGAGGTTAGAGAAGGGTGAGACGAGAAGAAGAGGAGGACAGGAAGAAAGAGCGGGTGGTCTGGCCTGGTGGATGAGGGCGATGCCCTGGTGGATGAGGTCGCCGGCGGCGACCGGGCTGACGAGGTCGAAGTCGCTGGCTGGTAGGATCGCCGGGCGGTGCGCTGACGAGGGCTCGTGCTCCCTGAACTCAGGCGAGGAAGCTCGGGCACGTTGGCGCTGGTTGGAGGGAGTGGTTGGAGCCATCGGTGATTCGGGACAATTCCCTCGATCTGGATCGAGCGAGGCCTTGGGTGATTGGGTTGGCATGGAAATCAAGACAGGATTTGATTTGGGTGGATGCGGTTGGACTGGTGGAAGAAACGAGGGAGGGAGAAGGTGGCTGTGGGTTGGATCCCGATGAAGAGAGTGGCGGCGGCGGGTGAGGGGATTCGGTGGATGGGACAGGATAGGCTAGGGTTTGACTGATATTTATATCAGATGAGTTTAGGTTAGGGGCTAACGCATCCCTCCAATCGAAATTGGGCGGTCGAGAAAAATAGGCCAGGGAGTCCAAATAACAAAACGGAGATGTTTTGTAGATGTTTGGGGATGATCCGGACACAATGGTGACGACTGTCCGGGTCGGGTCCGGGACAAATTTCGGACGCGCGCGAGGGGGGTCGCAGGCTGACGAGAGAGGTTAGGTAGGGCCTGGCGGTGAGAGGTAGTGCAGAAGGCAAAGGGCTGAGAAGAGAGAAGAGGAGAGGCCCGACGACTGTTTTCGGAGACCGAAAACGTCCGACGTTAGACCGGTTATACTGCCGCTATAGTTAATCGATGGGGCGTCAAACGAACTCTGATTGCGATGAAACTTGGCAGGCGGTCTACCTACACTATAACAAGACCACACGCCAACTTTCAACCCAATCCGAGAACATTTTCCGGCCACTTATAAAATAATATTTCGGACATGCCGCGGGCACGTGCAAGTGTGTCTGGGCTCAGAACGGACAACAGACGGGACTGGGGGAACCCGGACGGATGCAGGTTTTGAAAACAAGACGATGCAATGCACATGATGACATGATAAGATGCAACACGCAAGCAAATGACACGACAACGACAACGAATAACTGAAGGACACCTGGCACATCGGTCACGGGGCGTTACAACACTCCACCACTACGAGAGGATCTCGTCCCGAGATCTAGAATGGCACCGGAGGGGAAAGGAAGAGGAAGAGGTGAGGTGAAACTATGTTGCTTCTCTGACAAACGAGTGAAACCAAAGAACCTTGCGAGGTTGAACACATTGAAAGAAAGAATACTACAAAGATGAACGAGGTTGAAAATACTTCGTTAGAAAAGAGGAACAAGGGGAAAGAACTTCGGGCAGCACTTCAATATAAAAGAAAAGGAATTGAATAAGAACTTGATAAGATGAGAAGATACTTGATAAAATGAAAGAGCTTGATCAAAGGGACACAATACTCCGGTTAAAAGGATAAGCACGATCAAAACATGGACCTGACAATCCGAGAAGATGGGTTGAGGAGAGCAACATCCCAATGCCTCCGGAACAAAAGTAATAATGGAATGAACGAAGGGAATAAAAAAAAAATGAGAGAACGCATACAACAAATGCTAGAACGGAGTTGTTGGAAAACCAACAACGAAAAGAATAAGATTGATATGGTCTTATGGAACACATCTCAAATTATGAGGTGACAACCTGCCACTCATGGGAAAAAGAATTGGATTTATAAGAACAAGGATAGGAGAAGCTTATTTCACCGAGAGGATAATGAAGAACTTGGGTCAATTATAAGCACCATAATAGCAACAATCCTTAGGAAAGGCTTTAGGTGAAATATAACCCAAGATAACTCCAACGAAGAGGTTGATGGATTTAATCTATCTCATTCTTAACAACATGTGAATCATGAAACATGACTCAAAATATCAAGAATGACATGATACCACCTCCCATGATACGGTAGAAAGGATTGCACTCCGGATAGCAAGATGAAGAAGAACTTGAGCTTCTTAGCAAAGAATGTCGATGAACACTTCACGAAGAAATTAAATCCTTAATGAACCCATCACGTAGAACCTTCATGAAGAACTCCGGTAAACAAAAGGATGACGAAAGAAAGGGAAGTTGAAAACACAAGGTGAAACCTTGTAATGATTTAGATGGATCTCCGTGATAATTAGAGCTTGGAACTCCGGGAAAGAAAGATGAGCACTTGAAACCAAGAATAAGTATGATGAGCCACTCCAGAAAAAAGAATTGAATTTACACGATGAAACAACGAATAAGAATTACATTATGCGTATCCTTCACCAATTAAAATTGATGACAACCAATGGAATTGACATACTACTTATTCTCATCGAAAGGATTAAGATAGATACGGCGTCAACTTGAGACGGTCTTGAACTAACCACCATAAGAATTAAAATGACCGAAGGAAAGATAAAGGTACACCGGGAAGAATTATGAAATGAACGAGGATACTTGAGAGAATTTACATACACGAGAATGAAGGGATCACGAACTGATTAGAGATCACTTGAACGAAGCACCGGTAAGATTTAGAGTATGAGAGCTGAAAGCTGAGAATGAATAAATCTTAGATGATGGGCTCCGGATGAACAAACTAAAAAGACTCTTGAATTGCTCCGGATGGATAAAAAGAATTCTCACAATCAAACAATTATGAGAGGATGGCCTCGAATTAGAACCACGAATCTCTGAGAGAACGGATAAGATATGGAGGTAAAACTCTTCTTCGGTCTTCAAAATCTGAGAATGACGACGAGAAACACTACCATGAATTATTTAGGCACTTTGGAATTAAAATTGGAAATGTTGAGCCAACGATGAAAAGAATTTGACAGAACTTGGAGAAACCATCTGACTGATGATAAATCATTCTTACATCAAACTTCGAAAGAAATAGATGGTAGCTCCGGGAAAATAAGAAGTGTCAAGTAAGATCCTGGGAAAAGACCTGCGGGTTAGGGCCCACTCAAAAGAAACACCGTAGAACAATTTAAAATAGAGAATGCACTGGTAAGATTAAATGCCTAGAATGAGATAACAACCTTGACAGAGCTTGAACGAAAGCAGAGTGTAAGCACGAATCTTCGGGATATCTTGAGCACTCCGGAACAATTGAATAGCGAGAAAATGACTGAATATAAAGTGCACCGGCATGAGAAGGCATTTGAAATAAGGGAAAAGAATATGATCAAACACCGAAAGCTTGAATTGAATCCACCGGAGAAGATAAAAGAACAAGGAATGATAAACTTGAGGCTCCGTTAGAATCTTCGTGAGAATCACTGAATAAGAATATTGAAAGAAAAGAATGAAGAGACTTCACATGAATAAAATGGATACTTGATTCAGAAATCTGAGTTCTTGAAGGAAAAGGGTGGGTGGGCGGGAAAAACAAAGGCAACTTGGAGACGGATGAAACAAACACCGTTGAGAAACTTAGAATTGATCTTGCGGATGTTGAAATGATCGGATCCACTTGAAGAGAAACACGCTGGTGAAAAGAAATTGAAATGACAAACTCGATGATTGAGAAGGATTAGTATTCACATCGGAATATGAGAACACCACTTGGAAAAGGTATGGAATCAACATTTGACATTGAAGCAACTCGAATACCACAACTCCACACAAAAACAAAGGATTGGCTTGCAGAATAAGCCGGAACAAACATATGATAGAGATTTCGTCCGAAGTTTTCATGGTGGGGCCTACATGGGCTCGATCGTACAGCACCATCATGTACAAGGCAGTGCACATGACATACGAAGCGTCCCCGAGTCGGCATAGCCAAGGACTCTTTAAGACACAACGAGACCACTGTAAAACCGACCGTGAATAAGCGGACCACTAGACGTCGAACCCCAATTTCATATCATACATCTGTCGAAAAGATAACCTAAGAGCTACTTGAATTCCCACTTATAAACTCCCGAAATTTTTCGGTGATGCAATCAGGTGTTGGGGATACAGGGGAACCATAATATCTCACCCAAAACTAGCAAATCCTACATCCAGCTGTATCCATCCTTCAACACATAACCAAGAAACCTTCGGAAATCATCTACCTCAACCTTCGAAAAGCATCCGTTATACGAGTTATGGCAATACTCCCGAACTCCCGCCCCAGTACTGGGTGGCGTCGAGGTTATCTCACCAACGAACTTCATAAAAGAGATTTTCGATGTCGGCGTACTAAACTCAGGTATTCCAGAATTGCAACGATAAAATTGTGACGACAACACCTCGGAGCTCAACTCCCCGGGACACTGCCACAAAACCCCTGACAGGAGGCACCAAGACAATGTTCTCGTCACAAAACCAACGGAACGATTCCAAAATACCCGCGTGATCCTAAATTTTTTTAGTGAAATTTGAGAAGAGAAGAGTCAAAACTCTACGTCAGGATGCCTTACCAGAGCGATGAGGAGACTGGGGAGTAAAAAGAATTCCTAAACTCTCCGATATATAATTCCTAAATGACTCAAAACATTTTTCTAGACTCAAACTCGGCCGCTAAAAACGATCAAGCAGTGGGGGCTCCTTAGGTCGGGGAAGGCTCTGATTACCAACATGTAACGCCCTCGATGCGGCTATATCTCCCACATGTCGAAGCACGACTTAGAGGCATAACCGCATTGAAAGCAATGTCGCAAGTGAGGTAATCTTCGCACAACCCATGTAATACATAAGGGAAAAAGATACATAGTTGGCTTACAATCGCCACTTCACACAATTACATGAATAAAGCATTACAACATCCAAATACAATCAAGGTCCGACTACGGAACCAAAATAAAAGAAGACTACCCCAAATGCTACACAGATCCCCGATCGTCCCGACTGGGCTCCACTACTGATCAACTGGAGAACGAAACAACACGAAGGACAAGATCTTCATCGAGCTCCTCCTGAGCTTGGTTGCGTCATCAGCACGGACTCATCGGCACCTGCAAACTGGTTTTTGAAGTATCTATGAGTCACGGGGACTCAGCAATCTCGCACCCTCGCGATCAAGACTATTTAAGCTTATGGGTAAGGTAAAGGTATGAGGTCGAGCTGCAGCAAGCGACAAGCATATATGGTGGCTAACCTGTTCGCAAAAGAGAGCGAGAAGAGAAGGCAAAGCACGATCAAGAAACTATGATCAAGAAGTGATCCTAGAACAACCTACGTCAAGCATAACTCCAACACCGTGTTCACTTCCCGGACTGCGCCGGAAAGAGACCATCACGGTTACACACGCGGTTGATGTATTTTAATTAAGGTCAAGTTTAGGTTTTCTACAACCGGACATTAACAAATTCCCATCTGCCCATAACCAAGGGCACGGCTTTCGAAAGTTCAAATCCCTGCAGGGGTGTTCCAACTTAGCCCATCACAAGCTCTCACGGTCAACGAAGGAATAGACCTCCTCCCGAGACATTCCGATCAGACTCGGTATCCCGGTTCTACAAGACATTTCGACCGGGTAAAACTAAACCAGCAACACCGCCCGAATGTGCCGACAAATCCCGATAGGAGCTGCACATATCTCTTTCTCAGGGCACACTCAGATGAGCCAAACGTCGGGTAGGCCAGCCCAGAGTTGCCCCTGGTAGCCCCGGACATCACTCGGTTGGACCGACACTCAGAGGAGCACTGGCCTGGGGGGTAAATAATGATGACCCTCAGGAGCGCGACTCCCAAGGGAAAAGAAAAGGCTAGGTGGCGAATGGTAAAACCAATGTTGGGCATTGCTGGAAGAGCTTTACTCAAGGCGAACTGTCAAGGGGTTCCCATTATTACCCAACTGCGTAAGGAACGCAAAATCCGGGAACACAACACCGATATGACGGAAACTAGGGTGGCAAGAGTGGAACAAAACACCAAGCATAAGGCCAAGCCTTCCATCCTTTACCAAGTATATAGATGCATTAATTAAATAAGCGATATTGTGATATCCCAACAAGTAAACATGTTCCAACAAGGAACAACATCTCCATGTTCCAATAAGGAACTAAACTTCAATCTTCACCTGCAACTAACAACGCTATAAGAGGGGCTGAGCAAAGCGGTAACATAGCCAAACAATGGTTTGCTAGGACAAGGTGGGTTAGAGGCTTGGTTCAACAATATGGGTGGCATGATAAGCAAGTGGTAGGTATCGCAGCATAGGTATAGCAAAAGAGCAAGCAACTAGCAAGCAAAGATAGAAGTGATTTCGAGGGTATGCTCATCTTGCCTGAAATCCCACAAGGAAGAAGAACGAGTCCATGAAGAAGACAAATGGACGAATTCGAACGGATCCTCACACACATGACGTTATCAGAACCAACCCGAAGAAGCAACACCGGAAAACAAGCAAACAACATAGTAAACAACCAACACATAAACATGGCATGATGCACAACCAAGTATGATGCATGTCTGGATTAAAGATGCATGGCATGGCAAAGAGCACAAACAATCCTACAAATTAAGTGGAGCTCAATATGCACCGAGTTGCATATTGACGGAACACCACATCAATTACTTAGTTTGATCTTGTTTAGGTACTCAACAATATTAAATGTTGTTAAACATGGCAAGAGGGTGAAGCAAACGTAAACTACCTATCTAGTCAAAGTTAAATGAGGCCGGAAACAACGAATAACAAATTCCGGTAAATCCCCATATGCATATTTTAGATTTGGAGCTGTTCTGCCCTAAACCATATTTTAGAGTTGTTAAACATGCAAAGTACTTCCACCATGTTAAACTAGGCATTCCTCTACCCCATTTACATATAAAGTTTAATAAATTTGGAGCTACAGTTATTAAGTTATGAATTTAAGAATTTTAGCAAGTTATTTAAACAAACAGCATCGTAAACATTTTAAACATGGATGAAAATGACATATTATGAAACTAGACAAAATTCTAAGCAAGTTACATATATAAAATGTTTTAATCTGATGCACGGTTGTGGAGATATTAAATGCATGATCTAGAGGGACTTTTCTGCAAAACTGTTGTCTCAGGAATAAATGATAAAATTGCCAAAACGAAAAAAGGCGCAGGGTGAAACTGGTGGGCACTGGGAGCTCACCATGGGCCTCGGCCCAAGTTAGTGAAGAGGCCAGGCAGCGCTGGGGTTGGCCTCACCGTGGGCGCAGCCCAGCTGGTGGAGAGGCCTCGCAGGCCGGCTGGATGGAAACGACCCAGACAAAAGGTCAACGGGAGCGAGGCAGGGTCGCGGCGCCCGCTGGAGCTCAATGCAGAGCACGACGCGGCAGTGGCTGCAGGCGTGCTGGGCAGGGACGGTTCAACGCGGGCAGCTCCGGCCGGGATCCTCCGGATCGAACGTAGCTGAAGACGGAGGGCCCTGGGGCAGCTCAATTTGGTCAGTGGCGGGGATCGGTCAGGGGAGCTGGTGTCCCATGGCAGCGATGAGCGGCGGACGAAATCCAAGGTGCTCGACGCAAGAAGCAACTTCAGACGCGGAGCTCGCCGGATCCGATAGCGGTGTAGGTCGTCGAGGCAGGGAACGGAGCAGATGCGGACGGGGCGGAGCTCCGGTGGCTTGGCTGCTCTGAGCGAGGCTCAAGGAGCTCGAGCGCGTGTCCTCCATGGCGCTGCTCCTATGGCACAAGAGAGGGAGGGAGAGGTTTGAGAAGGGAGAGACGAGAAGAAGAGGAGGACAGGAAGAAAGAGCGGGTGGTCTGGCCTGGTGGATGAGGGCGATGCCCTGGTGGATGAGGTCGCCGATGGCGACGGGGCTGACGAGGTCGAAGTCGCCGGCTGGTAGGCTCGCCGGGCGGCACGCTGACGAGGGCTCGTGCTCCCTGAACTCAGGTGAGGAAGCTCGGGCACGTTGGCGCTGGTTGGAGGGAGTGGTTGGAGCCATCGGTGCTTCGGGACAATTCCCTCGATCTGGATCAAGCGAGGCCGTGGGTGATTGGGTTGGCACAGAAATCAAGACAGGATTGGATTTGGGTGGATGCGGTTGGACTGGTGGAAGAAACGAGGGAGGGAGAAGCTGGCTGCGGGTTGGATGCCGATGAAGAGAGTGGCGGCGGCGGGTGAGGGGATTTGGTGGATGGGACAGGATAGGCTAGGGTTTGACTGATATTTATATCAGATGAGTTTAGGTTAGGGGCTAACTCATCCCTCCGATCGAAATTGGGCACAATGGTGACGACTGTCCGGGTCGGGTCCGGGACAAATTTCAGACACGCGCGAGGGGGGTCGCAGGCTGACGAGAGAGGTTAGGTAGGGCCTGGCGGTGAGAGGTAGTGCAGAAGGCAAAGGGCTGAGAAGAGAGAAGAGGAGAGGCCCGGCGACTGTTTCCGGAGACCGAAAATGTCCAACGTTAGACCGGTTATACTGCCGCTATAGTTAATCGATGGGGCATCAAACGAACTCCGATTGCGATGAAACTTGGCAGGCGGTCTACCTACACTATAACAAGACCGCACGCCAACTTTCAACCCAATCAGAGAACATTTTCCGGCCACTTATAAAATAATATTTTGGGCGTGCCGCAGGCACGTGCAAGTGTGTCTGGGCTTAGAACGGACAACGGACGGAACTGGGGGAACCCGGATGGATGCATGTTTTGAAAACAAGATGATGCAATGCACATGATGACATGATAAGATGCAACACGCAAGGAAATGACACGGCAACGGTAACGAATAACTAAAGGACACCTGGCACATCGGTCACGGGGTGTTACACGATTGCCGCCGTACTTCGCTGCTATGTTGAGTATTTTACTCCATTTAATTTGGAGTGTGTCTTGCGCTACCTTGAGCCTTTGCTTCTGCTTTTTTAGACTTCCCGCGGTGGCAACGAGCCTTTGATGGGCATTCTGTTGCTCCAGGTGTCTGTCCGGTGTGACGTCATCTGGACTATGATCTTTGACAGAGTCGGATTGTTCGACTTGATTCTCCGTGTTGCCGTGGTCCGGCAATGGTTCCCCCTGCTCTAATGTTGGGTCTGTATGATCGTTGTTTCTACTGAGACGGGATTTGGGGTGGCGCTTACGCCGCCGTTTTGACTGCTTCTCGAGGGAACAACCCTTCATTGCGTCCTTCTGTTCCTCTTCGTCGTTTTCTTTTGGTGTGTCCACCATGTATACGTCATGTGGTGAAGTGGGCGTCCAGCGCCCTGTGGGTAGTGATTCCTGTTCGTCTCCTGCATCGTCGTCCATACCGTCGATGTCTTCGGAGTCGGAGTCTAGCATGTCGGTTAAGTCATCGACAGTGGCTATTAAGTGGGTGGTGGGTGGGCGATGAATTTCTTCGCCATCCGCATCCCAATCCTGCCGGGCATAGTTCGGCCAGGATTCTCCTGACAAGGAGAGAGACTTTAATGAATTCAGTATATCGCCGAAGGGCGAGTGATGAAAGATATCCGCGGAGGTAAAATCCATGAATGGTGCCCAACCGAATTCGATCGGAACGGGCGCAGGCGGTTCGGAGTCCGTGGCCGGAGAAGTATCCGGCAATTTAACAACACGGCTCTCATGCAAAGTAAAGTCGATGTTTGGATCGATCGCCGCTGAGGGTAAGGCCTCCGTAGCAGGGTCCATCCACCCGTCCGCGGGAGGCGCAACGGGCTCCGAATTGAGGGTCGGAGTGGCTGCCGGTGCAATCTTACCACTATCCGATGGTAGAGCTAAATCGTACTCATCGTGACCGCGTGATGCACAAGGCAGAGGCTCGAATCCGTCGAAGATCAAGTCTTCGTGGATATCAGCCGTGTAGTTTAAGCTTCCAAACCTGACCTGGTGGCCAAGGGCGTAACTTTCAATCTGCTCCAGATGGCCAAGCGAATTGGCCCGCAATGCAAAGCCGCCTAACACGAAGATCTGTCTGGGGAGAAAAGTCTCACCATGGACAGCATCGCCATCCATGATAGTAGGAGCCATCAAGCCTAACGGCGATGACACAGAGGAACTCTCAATGAAAGCACCAATGTCGGTGTCAAAACCGGCGGATCTCGGGTAGGGGGTCCCGAACTGTGCGTCTAAGGCGGATGGTAACAGGAGGCAGGGGACACGATGTTTTACCCAGGTTCGGGCCCTCTTGATGGAGGTAAAACCCTACGTCCTGCTTGATTAATATTGATGATATGGGTAGTACAAGAGTAGATCTACCACGAGATCAGAGAGGCTAAACCCTAGAAGCTAGCCTATGGTATGATTGTATGTTTTTTCCTATGGACTAAAACCCTCCGGTTTATATAGACACCGGAGAGGTTAGGGTTACACAAGGTCGGTTACAAAGGAGGAGATGCACATATCCGTATTGCCTAGCTTTCTTTCCACGCCAAGTAGAGTCCCATCCGGACACGAGACGAAGTCTTCAATCTTGTATCTTCATAGTCCAACAGTCCGGCCAATGGATATAGTCCGGCTGTCCGGAGACCCCCTAATCCAGGACTCCCACACCCATTTTCCTGTTAAGCCTAATGCATCCCTCCTAGGAAAGATTTGCAGCCCAGCGGGGCGGAGAATAACAAGTTGACCTTGTCTGGGTATTCCACAAAAAGGCGTATAGTTGGGCTAGCCATTTTCATCTTGAAAAAATTAGTATCTGGGCTGGATATCTGGCCTGGGCTAGACGGACCATAGCCCGCCCAGTTAATACCCTGCTCTCCTCTGAACAACAACGAAATCATCGCCAAGAAAAACTCTGCAGTGCTCACGCCTCAAAAACACAAATACTGCTCGAGCTGCTTGGTCCCAGCTGTCGGTCGCACCTTGTGCAATTCTCTCGTTTATATTGACTACATAGGTTGACAATGGTGTGGGACCATGATTTCACGAAACCAGGAGAAAGCAAAAAATTATAGCTGTACATAATAAGGAGGCACTTGCGTACGTACGACTATGGCCCTAGTGGGTCCCTAGTGTCATCCAGTCAAAATAAAGTCATCTCCTGAATCCTCATGTTCGTTGACGATGTTAACAATGCTGAGCGCCACGGCGAGCGCAACAATTCGAAGGACAACGGAGAGGGCCTCGCGGGCCCTACGAATGGTCTGATACAGCGCCCGCTACTCATTCAGGAAGCCAGGATCATCGGACACCTATGAGCACCTTCGAGAAACTGAGACGACATGAAATGGTAAGGCCGCGTTTGGGAGCTCTGGTTTATCTCAAACCTTTATTAACATACAAGTGTAATTTACTCGTCATAAAAAACAACACGTAAAATACAGGAGTAATGAAACCGAGGGCCTGAGGTCTGTAAGTAAAACCGGCGGGTTACGCGTGTAATTTGAGAGACCAGTGTATATTTTACGAGCACTGCTATATGGACGACATTACCGGACAATACATGCATAACGTGCGTATCATGCCATCGATGGGCAAGGCTGAAACAGCAGCTAACGGCTGGATTAGCAATCGTCCGAGTGTCGTTCAATGTTTTTATCGTGTGTCAAGTACTTCCGATATTTTACCAGTCGAAATCGACCAACCAAGCACCTTCGCCCGAGACCATCTTCTTTAATTTACAAGCTTCAGTTTTACAAGCGGTTTTGGTTGGAAAACGACGATCCAATCACGGCCTAATATCATGAGTTGGTCGGAAGATCATATGGTTTCACGTCTAACCTACCCGACTTGTCGTATAGGCTATGAATGAAACATCAGACGATGAACTTCTTAAGCACGGAAACAACAGAAGAGGATGATCTTCTTAACAAGCAAATCACTGGCATTAGATCGACATGCAAAACAATACGAAGCATTATTCTCAGGAGGCACGGTGAACAGCTTGTGATGCCGCATGCCACAACATTCCAAGCTCAACTTTGCAATCAAACACAAGGCCTGGCATTACATAGACAATATTCAGAACAGACTCTTAACACAGGAATATCTCAGCAGAGTAACTATTTACTTCTAAACTGAACACAGGAATAGGAAAACACTCGACGCTGCTCACATCAAGGGTGTCCCACTCAAAAATATCAAATGCATGTCTTCTGGCTACCATCAATGACAAAATTTTGACAAGGTTTACCAATTCCAATATATTAAACTAACGTCTTCTTGCTAACATCAATGATTAAACTTTGACAAGCTTTTCCCATTCAAAATATGTAATGCCTATGATCGTGGAGTCCTGTCGTAGCTTTCATACTTGTTTGGGCACTTTTTGCCCAGGGCACTCCACGTATTGTTAAATTGCCAATGGTCTCTGCAGACTAGTCATGTCACCGGTGTCTAATAATACTCTATAAATCTTCTCGGTCATTCCTTCTGTAATGTAGCGCAAACAGTGACTGCTTCTTTATGCAAAGTGGAGCGACCAACTAGACCCAGTAATGCAGCAGTTTGCCTTACACATTGGCTCCTTTGGTGCAATTCAACTAAAATCGAAGTCGGGATAAAACCGAGCTTTAATTTTGATATCCCTGTAAGCCACAATAGGTATAAGGGAAACAATTACTAAGAAATAACGGTTGATGACTTGTACTCCCAGAAGAAAAGCATCTACTGATCTACTTTATCTTAATGGGAAACAAAGCAGGAGAGTAGCAATTCTCCATCAGTGTGATTCATTCATATTGACTGAGACATTATCTTAACAATGCCTTGTTTCAACATGTATAAAGAACGACAAAGCTTATAAAGGGGGTGATGCTGAATTTGTTGTAACAAAGCAACAAGCATCATGTCTGGGTTGGTCCCATTTTTGTTCACTACTTAATGGGAAAAGACAGCAATACAATAGCTTCAATTCATCATTTATTTAAAATAGTACCAATACAAGTTGCACATCATCTCAAAACACACTGCACGATCATGTGGATGAAGGCAAGTACCAACCTGTCATGACGCACACAAGATCACGTACGAATCTGCCAACACGAATAGGAAATCCAATCTCGTTTTGTGCAGTTGCACTGAAATCAAGCAAAGTGTTTCGCGTAGCGAAGCAAAATGTCACAATAGCAATAAGTTGAACAGATATCCCTGTATAAACAGAGGCAAAAAAGGAATCAATTACTGGCTAATAAAGGAGGATGAAACATGCGGCCACAAAAATGGTAATCCCGCCAATCCCTAACAAGTGTTGCAGTTTTGAAATAAGATTCAGTAGTTAATTCTGAGAGTGGCATCAATTACTAGCTTATAAAGGGGGTGATGCTGAATTTCTTGTAACAAAGCAACAAGCATCATGTCTAGGTTGGTCCCATTTTTGTTCACTACTTAATGGGAAAAGACAGAAATACAATAGCTTCAATTCATCATTTATTTAAAAGAGTACCAATACAAGTAGCACCGCATCTCAAAGCACACTGCACAATCATGTGGATGAAGGCCTGTACTGACCTTTCATGAGACGACCAACATAAAATACGAATCTACCAACACGAATAGGAAATCCAATCAAGTTTTGTGCAGTTGCACTGAAATCAAGCAAAGTTGCCGGTGTGACATTTAAGTTTTCTATAGCAACAAGTTGAATAGATATCCATGTTTTAAGAGGAAAAAAAGAAAACAATTACTGGCCAATAAAGGAGGATGAAACATGCGGCCACAAAAAGAAGCATCTACCTTATCTGGATGGAAAACAAAGTATAGGATAGTGGCATTGCTAAAACGGTTGCATTGATTCATATTAACAGAGAAATTCTTTTAAAACAAATTAGTAGTTAATTCTGAGATTAACAACAGCAAAATAGCTGCATGGGACATGCCAGTACCATGTGCGTCCACACGTATAAATGGGTGATGCAGAGTATGTAGCCAAGCAGCATACATGCGCTGGTCCCATATTTGTTCTCTTTGAACCTTCTTCCTATGTGAGGGCAGCAAATCTAGTCGTGCACAAACTACCCGACCCCCCAGTTTCTTTCCCTTTTCAACAAAGAGATCGGTTCCTTACAGATGTGTGTACTGGGTTACCCCCCTTTTTCCCTTTTCGACCTACAAAGCGGCTGGATAGCCAGTCTATACTACTTTCCGCCCCTCCTTTCCTCATTGAACCATGTCCTAGATTCTTGCTCCAGCCCACCGCACCCTTCATTCCTCTTTGAACCAAGACCTAGATTCAACTACAGATCGAAAAAGATCCACATGCAGCTAGAGGAACGACGGTTTGAAAGAAACTTATACCTTAGGGTCGTCGGGATGTGGCAACGCGTGCGGCGGGAGGCCGGATCTGCCCACACTAAGTACGACAGCGAGGAAGAAGGGGTCGGTGGACCTCCCGCACAGGCGCTCGGTGAAAGAGAACAGCGCAGCCGACAGTGGATTGCCTCCCTCGCCGAAGGCGATAGAGTGAACGCTGCATCTCCTCCCCTTCCTGGTGTGACGGGATACGGACGCCTCCTTCACCAGCTGTGAGGGGTGAGAGAGACAAGAGGCCAACGCAGTCCTGTTTAGATCTGGTGAAGAGAGGGTGAGAGACTGTGAATATAGCAAACCCTAGCAAATGTATCTAGACTCATTTTAGTGCTAAATACCTCCGTATCTAGACAAATCTAAGACAAGTAATTCAGAACGGAGGGAGTAACATATATGTAGTGCGGCGAGCGTGTGGAGAGTGCAAACCCTAGCAAACAAGCGCTAAGGCTCCCGCTTATATATATACTACTTTAGTACGGACTGAGCTCCGGTGCCTTCACTTCAGCTGCTTTTGGCTGTATGACAGGTGAGCCAGCCACATTTTGGGCCACCTGTTGTAAAACCCTAGCGAAAATTGCACCAACATGAAAGACGACTGTGTCTCCAACGCAACCAAGGTGAACTGACGAAGGATACCATCTTTGTGCATAACAAGCAAAGAGCACTGATGGAAGACAACTTGTTTTTCATCGAAAACCGATCAGCTTCACCAACGGACGCAACCATGAGGCGCAACTGTCGGTGTCAAAACCGGCGGATCTCGGGTAGGGGGCCCCAAACTGTGCGTCTAGGCCGGATGGTAACAGGAGGCAGGGGACACAATGTTTTACCCAGGTTCGGGCCCTCTTGATGGACGTAAAACCCTACGTCCTGCTTGATTAATATTGATGATATGGGTAGTACAAGAGTAGATCTACCACGAGATCAGAGAGGCTAAACCCTAGAAGCTAGCCTATGGTATGATTGTCTGTTGTGGTTGTTGTCCTACGGACTAAAACCCTCCGTTTTATATAGACAACGGAGAGGGTTAGGGTTACACAAGGTCGGTTACAATGGGAGGAGATCTACATATCCGTATTGCCAAGCTTGCCTTCCACGCCAAGGAAAGTCCCATCCGGACACGGGACGAAGTCTTCAATCTTGTACCTTCATAGTCTAACAGTCCGGCCAAAGGACATAGTCCGGCTGTCCGGAGACCCCCTAATCCAGGACTCCCTCAGTAGCCCCTAAACCAGGCTTCAATGACGATGAGTCCGGCACGCAGTATTGTCTTCGGCATTGCAAGGCGGGTTCCTCCTCCGAATACACCACGGAAGAATTTGAATACAAGGATAGTGTCCGACCCTACAAAATAAGTTCCGCATACCACCGTAGAGAGAATAATATTTTCGCAAATCTAATTTGCTGACTTGTTTTGGCAGCATAACGTTATGACATGGCCCAGTAATTATTCGAACCGTTTCCTTTAACTAGCCCCGTACATAACGCGAGGTAGTTTTTTGACACGTCTTGTCAAAACAGAGATTGTGTCCCCTTATCATGGGATTCTCATCAATACGGGTGTGGGTAACCCAACCGCGCCATCGATTACGGCGCTTGGGGGACGAGCGAGTTTTACCAGGCTAGTAGGGACGCTTAGTGTCATCCGCCCATATAAAGGGATAAGGATTCACCTTTTCATCCACGCCTTCCTCCTCCTTTGCTCATCCATTTTCGCACACTCGAGCTCTAGTGCCCAAGTCCATACTTCCCACCTCATCCTTCCCCCACCATGTCCGGAGTGGGAGGCAAGTGGATGGTCTCCTCTGTCACGGAGGGAGACATCAAGAAGCTGAGGAGAGCCGGATACCTGCCCGACGACATCGCGCACCGGCTCCCAGATGAGGGGCAGCTCATCCCCACCCCCGGGCCCCATGTGAGGGTAGTGTTCCTTACCCATTTCCTATGCGGGCTGGGATTCCCTCTCCACCCATTGGTCCGGGGGCTCATGTTCTACTACGGCCTGGATTTGCACGATTTGGCCCCGAATTTCATCCTCAATATCTTGGCGTTTATCGTCGTGTGCGAGGCCTTCCTCCGCATCAAGCCCCACTTCGGCTTATGGTTGAAGACCTTCAATGTCAAGCCGAAGGTTCTGGGCGGCCGCCAGGCGGAGTGTGGAGGCGCCATGGTGGGCAAGATGCCCAACGTTACATGGCTTGAGGGCTCCTTTGTGGAAACCATAAAGGGGTGGCAATCGGGGTGGTTCTACATCACCGAGCCGCGTGACCCTGCATGGGCAGCGGCCCCCGAGTTCCGATCTAGCATCCCCATGCGGCTTACCTCCTGGAAAGAGAAGGGCCTGTCCTGGGGTAGTTCGGGAGAGCTGACCGGGCTCCAAACATGTATTCAAAGCATGGTGAGCAAGAAGCTCAAACTCGTCAACGTAGTCCAGGTCATGCTCCACCACCAGATCCTCCCGTGCCAACAACGGGACTTCAACTTGTGGGAGTTCGACCCTGCGCAGCACCGAACTCTGAACAGGCTCTTTGACACAACTCACGAACATGCCTGGAGGGTGCTGTTCAAAAGCGCCGAGGTCCCTCATCCCATTACTGAGGATCGCGGATTCAGCGCGAAGCGCCAAGCCAGTGCGGTAAGCTGCTTTGCCTTTCACGGGATACTTATCTTTAGATTGACTCCATGCGGGATCTAAACTCTCGTACCTTTGACAGGACTGGCAGGAGACGGCCGGACAGATCGACTGTCCGGCTCCTTTGCCTGAAGGCCCAGCGGACGCTCTTCTGGCAAAGATGCTGACTCCGGCTCCTTATACGGTGCCGGAGAAGACCAAGAAGGCCAAGGGAACCCGAAAGAGTTCCCGACGCCAGGCGTCGTCGGACTCTCCGTCCGATGACTCTGCGGCGCACTCCTCCCCCGAAGACGAGGAAGAAGATGCTCCCCCTCCAGCTGGGGGAGATAAGAAAAGGAAGGCCGCCCCAATTGGGGGGGCCGAAGGGTCCAAGAAGGGAAGGACTCTCCTTTCGGACAGTTCCACCGCCGCCGACGAAGGCGAAGACGAGTGGTTGCCCAGGGCCAAGTCCCTGGGGAGATCGTAAGTACTCGGATACCAGAGCAACTCATAGCATTCCTTTGTCGCACTGCTTTCCCTAACGCCGAACATAATTATGCAGGCCGCCACGAGCCAGTATCGATGTATCATCGGACGGCTCCCTGGGCTTGTTGGACATGGATAGCGATCCAGTCCCGACCGCCACCTCCCCTCATCCTTCTGACGACGCCGAGGTGCTGTCTCAAGAGGCACCGGGTCGAGGGGAGACAGTCCCGTAGGCGCCTCAAGGCGACCTTCCGGACTCCGGGAGCCGAGGGGGCGGGGCCCCTGAGAGCTCTGAGTTCGGCCCTCAGCCGAACACCGCGCCGGAACCTCCAGTGGTTCCGGGCTTGAGCAGGTGGCCTCCTTCCAAGAGGGGCAAGACGCCTGTGCCGGTGACCTCCGTCCATCTAGAGGCGCCGGACAATCTGCTAGAAGTGCTTCGCAGTGCTTCCATCGACGAGGAGCACCATACTATTATGAGTGCGGTGGTCCAGAAGGTTCAGTCCGCCAAGAGTGGGTTGACTGAAGCATGTGCCAGCCTTCTAACAGGCTTTGAGGTAAGTGTTTTTTTCTAAATATAGGAAAAATATTACCGCATAGACAGTAGCCCCTGATGCTTTGTTCGGCGTTCACAAAGAAAAGCCGAACAGAGGATCAAATAATATCGCAGGAGTCTAATATAAGTATGTCAATATGCGCTGCAGGCCTCGCTGCTGGCGTTCGCCGCACTGACTGCGGAGGTTGCCGTACTGAAGCAGGTCCTCGAGGGGTCCAAGAAAGAGCTCGGCCTTGCCAAGAGGTAGCTCGAGGAGAACAACGGTAAGTAATACCCTGTCTATAGATATGTATAAAAAGAATGTGATTGCAAAATGACAGGATTATCATGAATTTGCCAGGGGCCGTGATCGAAGTGGCGTCCCTAAAGCAAGCGCTGTCCGAGGCCGAAGATAAAGCGGCCAAGGAGCGCACCGAGCGAGAGAAGCACGGGGCTCGGGTGGGCGAGGTGCAGCAAGAGCTCCAGGCTCTCGTGGCGAAGCACGAGGCGTTGGAGCTTGACTCAAAGACGCGGGAGTCTGAGCTTGCCGCGGCCCTCGAGAGCGCAAAAAGTGCCAAGGCCGAAGCCCAAAAGGCCCTCCCGGAGATCGACACAATGAAGAAGATAGCGGCGGGTAAGGCTTTCTATATGCAAAGCCAGCATGTAAAAGTAAATTGCTGATTACTTACTCGAATCCGGAGCTCTCCGGGAGCATTCGCAGATTTGCCCCACAGCGTGTTCGATGCCACACAATTTTACCAGGCCGAGGATGGAAGCTCAATAGAGCAGCTGTTCTGGTCTCAGTATACTGAGGCCGAACACCCGGTGCCAATGAGCGACCAGCTGACGCAGATGGTCGAGCTACATAAGGCGGCCGATCAGGCCATGAAGGGCTTCATAGTCCGGCTGTGGCCTGGCGACGCCCTTTCGAACAGCTTCTTCGGCCTGATGAGGCAGCTTGTGGATGCCTGCCCGCGGCTGGAGGTCGTCAAGCGATCTGTCTGCATTGAAGGTGCACGCCTGGCTTTCGCCTGTGTGAAATTGCAGTGGGTCAAGCTAGATGCCATGAAGCTTATCAAGGAGGGGCCGCCGGAGGTCAAGGAGCACCGCCACCCCGAGATGTACAACGAGGGTGTTCTGTCGGGTGCCCGTCTCATAGCGGACAAGTGTTCAAAAGATGTAATATTTGAGTGAGACTTGCTCGTTTTATCCTGTATTTATGAAAACTTGTTTCATATGCGCTAAGCAATGCTTGCTTGAATTTAAAATATTGCCTTCTGTTTGGCTATTTATCCAATCTAAGAGATGGCTAGTCCTCGGCTTCTGCCCCCCATGCCATGAGTGCTGGGGTGTTCGGGATAAACCTGGGTACTCTTGTTCCCATGTTTGGGTCCTTCGAGGGAGGTGATCAACACAGCGAACAAGGCAACCGGACTAATAATGCTTTATCACTCTCACTTAGCCATAGAATTCTATACTTTTAAATTTCGGCGAAGCCCCTGGTATTCGGAAGGCCTAATTTGGGGCGCGATACACGCCTTTAAGTTGGACAGGGCCGGCCCCTCGCTCTAAGCGGCATAAGTCTTTGGGGACTCGAAAACCTCGCCGAACAGTGACCAGTCTCTCGCCTTATCATGACAGTCAGTTTTAGCTTTCTCTATTGAGGTGCTGAACCCAGCGGAACTGGGGCACAATTGCAGTAGTTCTCCTAGCGCTACCTTAGCCGATAGAGTGGAACGTAAGGTACCAAAACATAGGAGCCGGGCAAACCCAACATTTGACCAAAGACATGATTCAAAGCTGATGCATATAATGCTATAAGTTCGGGGTGCCGCACTTGTGAAAGTGTTCGGACTTTTCACACCGTATTGTGGGGTACGTAAGCCTCTGGTGTATTGGCCGTACCAAAGTGTACGGTTACAAGGCGTGATTAATGAACACATAGATATATTTATAACAAGAATGCAATAATGGTCGTAATGTCATGCATTGTTTATTCAAAAAAATGCGTTAAAGCAGAGTGATACAGATAGTGCGATAAGCAAAGAGTAGGACTATGTCCCTTCCAAGGGCAAGCTGAGGAATGATATTAAATCGAATATTTCGCTCATTATTGTAATCCACCTGGGAATTCCGTGGTATGACGTAGCTGTCTGCCTCCTTGGTTGCTGCATCATGTGTTCGGCAATAGTGCTGCCGGACCGTGTTTCCATAGATTAAGGTCCTGAAGAAAAGAGAAAAATAACCAAACGGGAAGCCCCTAGTGCGGTTTAAGCCACGTCTTGGGGCGTGCCGCAGTTGTGCGCCCCCCCACCTATGCCCATCGTATTTTTAATGCGTAATTATGTACGCGTGGCACGAGTTTTGCCATTGGGCTGGGATTGGGGTGGCCGCCGTACTGCTACGCGAGCTCAGATCGCGCCAGGCGGTCTATTTTCCGATTACTCCAAGCGCGCTTGAAGGTGTCCGGGCTTTGAAGTGCCGAACTGGTTGATTGCCTTGAGAGGCTGCTTTGCGCTTTTGCTACGAGGGATGCGGTGTGCTCCTCTGTTCGGAGAGAGCGCTTTGTGTTTCCATTGACTGTAATAACTCCGCGAGGTCCTGGCATCTTGAGCTTGAGGTATGCATAATGCGGTACCGCATTGAATCTAGCAAATGCGGTTCGCCCGAGCAGCGCGTGATAACCACTATGGAACGGGACTATATCGAAGATTAACTCTTCGCTTCGGAAGTTATCCGGGGATCCGAAGACCACTTCTAGTGTAATTGAGCCTATGCAATGGGCCTCTACACCTGGAATGACGCCTTTAAAGGTCGTTTTTGTGGGTTTGATCCTTGAGGGGTCTATACCCATTTTGCGCAATGTGTCCTGATAAAGAAGGTTCAGGCTGCTGCCGCCATCCATCAGGACTCGAGTGAGGTGAAATCCTTCAATGATTGGGTCTAGGACCAGTGCGGCGAATCCGCCATGACGGATACTGGTGGGGTGGTCCCTGCGACCGAAGGTGATCGGACAGGAGGACCAAGGGTTGAACTTTGGGGCGACTGGCCCCAACGCATATACGTCCCTGAGCGCACGCTTCCGCTCCCTCTTGGGGATGTGGGTTGCGTATATCATGTTCACCGTCCGCACTTGTGGGCCCTTGTCCTTGTTTTCGGCAATTAACTTGCCGGCCTGCTTGAACACCCAACAATCCCTGTTGGTGTGATTGGCTGGCTTGTCTGGGGTGCCCTATATTTGACACGAGCGATCGAGTATACGGTCCAAGCTGGACGGACCCGGCGTACTTTGTTTGAATGCCTTTTTCCGCTGACCAGGTTTAGAGCCTTTGAATCCGGCATTGACTGCCGTATCCTCGGTATTTTTGCTGTTAATGCGGCGCTTATGTTTGTTGCGACGTGACCTACTATTGCCGTCCTTGGTATCCGAGGTACCATGGTTCTTTGATATGCTATTATTACGAGCCAGCCAGCTGTCTTCTCCCGCACAAAAGCGGGTCATGAGTGTCGTGAGAGCTGCCATAGATTTCGGCTTTTCCTGACCAAGGTGCCGGGCTAGCCACTCGTCTCGGATGTTGTGTTTGAAAGCCGCTAAGGCCTCTACATCCGGACAGTCGACGATTTGGTTTTTCTTTGTAAGGAACCGAGTCCAGAATTGCCTGGCCGACTCTTCTGGCTGCTGGATTATGTGGCTCAAGTCATCGGCGTCTGGTGGTCGCACATAAGTTCCCTGAAAGTTGTCGAGGAATGCGGCTTCCAGATCTTCCCAACAGCTAATGGAGTCTGCTGGCAAGCTGTGAAGCCAATGCCGCGCCGGTCCTTTGAGCTCTAGTGGGAGGTATTTGATGGCGTGTAAGTCATCACCGCGGGCCGTGTGGATGTGGAGGAGGAAATCCTCGATCCATACTACGGGATCTGTTGTGCCGTCGTATGATTCAATATTTATAGGTTTGAAACCTTCTGGGATTTGATGATCCAGTACTTCTTCTGTGAAGCATAAGGGGTGTGCAGCGCCTCTGTATTGCGCTATATCGCGACGCAGCTCGAATGGGTCTTGCCCCCTGTGTTTGGCCCGGCCGGATTTGCTTTTACTGTATCCGGCGAGACGTTTATCGTCTCGCAGAGTGGTGCACCCTCGTGATCCGTAGATCGATCTTGCATGCTTTGCTTTGTCCTCCAATATGTCTCGCAGGTCTGGCGTATCTGCCCATGCCTTTTTATTTGAATGGCGCCGGGGTGGAGGCTGAGTTCTTGGCTGGAATGCCTCTCTATCGCGGCCACGAGGTGGCCGATCAGCCTTATCATATGCTTCTTCCTCCAGTCGAGGTAGCAACCTGCACTTTGGGTAACTCTTGGAGGGGCGCTCGAGTTTATATTCCTCGGCCGCGAGGACTTCAGTCCATCTGTCAGCTAGCAGATTCTGATCAGCTTGTAGCTGCTGCTGCTTTTTCTTAAGGCTATTTGTCGTGGCTGTAGGCCGGCGTTTGAAGCGCTCTTGTTCGATGGGATCCTCTGGCACAACGAATTCATCATCGCCGAGGCTTGCCTCGTCCTTGGAGGGGGGCATGTAATTATCGTCCTCCTCCTCTCCATCTGCCGCTCTCTCAGGAGGGCTGCCTCCTCCATCCTCCTGCTCTAAATCTTGCTGGAGGGGATTGTTGTTGTCTTTGGCACTATCTGGAGTGTTATTATCTCCTGTGCTGGTATCACCACTTTTGCTATGGCAAGACTTAGAGCGGTGCCGCTGACATCGGCGCTTGGGTTGCTTCTTGGAGGGGTCATCCTCCGCTATCTCGTCGCCATTGCCTGCCTTGGGTGTATCCACCATGTATATATCATATGATGAGGTGGCTGTCCAGTGCCCCGTAGGCAGTGGTTCCTCTTCGTCTCCCGCATCGTCGTCCATACCGTCGATGTCTTCGAGTCGAAGTCGAGCATGTCGGTTAAGTCATCGACAGTGGCTACTAAGTGGGTGGTGGGTGGGTCGCGAATTTCTTCGTCGTCCACATCCTAGTCCTGCCGGACATAGTTCGGCCAGGATCCTCCTGGCAAGGAGAGAGACCTTAATGAGTTCAGTATGTCGCCAAAGGGCGAGTGCTGAAAAATATCCGTTGAGGTGAACTCCATGATCGGCGCCCAATCGGATTCGACAGGAACGAGCGCAGGCGGTTCGGAGTCCATGGCCGGAGAAGGATCCGACAGTTTAGCAACACGGCTCTTGTTCAAGGTAAGGTCGATGTCTGGCTTGATCGCCACTGAGGGTAAGGCCTCCGTGGTGGGGTCCATCCACCCGTCCGTGGAAGGCGCAACTGGCTTCGAATCGACGGTCGGAGCGCCTGCCGGTGCGATCTCCTGAACACTGTCCGATGGTAGAGCTAAATCATACTCATCGTGACCGCGTGGCGCACAAGGCAGAGGCTTGAATCCGCCGAAGATCAAGTCTTCGTGGACATCGGCCGTGTAGTTTAAGCTTCCAAACCTGACCTGGTGGCCAGGGGCGTAACTTTCGATCTGCTCTAGATGGCCAAGCGAATTGGCCCGTAGTGCAAAGCCGCCGAACGCGAAGATCTGTCCGGGGAGAAAAGTCTCACCCTGGACTGCATCGCTATCGATGATAGTAGGAGCCATCAAGCCTAATGGCGATGACACAGAGGAACTCTCAATGAAAGCACCAATGTCGGTGTCAAAACCGGCGGATCTCGGGTAGGGGGTCCCGAACTGTGCGTCTAGGCCGGATGGTAACAGGAGGCAGGGGACACAATGTTTTACCCAGGTTCGGGCCCTCTTGATGGACGTAAAACCCTACATCCTGCTTGATTAATATTGATGATATGGGTAGTACAAGAGTAGATCTACCATGAGATCGGAGAGGCTAAACCCTAGAAGGTAGCCTATGGTATGATTGTCTGTTGTGGTTGTTGTCCTATGGACTAAAACCCTCCGGTTTATATAGACACCGGAGAGGGTTAGGGTTACACAAGGTTGGTTACAATGGGATTAGATCTACATATCCGTATTGCCAAGCTTGCCTTCCACACCAAGGAAAGTCCCATCCGGACACGGGACGAAGTCTTCAATCTTGTATCTTCATAGTCTAACAGTCCGGCCAAAGGACATAGTCCGACTGTCCGGAGACCCCCTAATCCAGGACACCCTCAGCAACCATGAGAAGCGATAGGTCATCGTGGTGATGCATCATCCATCTGGCATCAAGTTTGGGTGAGGCACCTAAGAAGTTTGACAAATCCTCATTGTGGTCTGTTTCTTCTCAGTAATCAAGCTCAAGGAAGGAAGAACCACATGGCAGAGGACAGTGAGGCAGAACAACAATGGCCATCCAATTTTGTGCAGTTCCACTAAAATTGAGGAAGACATGCCCGGGTATGGAGACACGCATCGCTGTTTCCAAAAATATAAAAAAGGGTTAGCAACGACATCTCAATTGTCAATAAGAATTAATTTAAAGTACACCAACAAACAGAAGCATCATAATTATCTTTATGGGAACTAAACCAGGATACCCGAGAAAAAAAGAATTTCTTCATTTAAGTAGTGATAGTACTACCACCATATGGACAATGACCGCACAACCACCATGTACTTTTTGTCGAAACAACATGTATACCTCCACCGAGGCATAAATCAGGAGAACTTTTTGAGTGGCATTTCCTCTATAATAGTACTAGTAGGTGATGTTGGACCCGCCGACGAACCCTAGCTACTATGCATGGGGAGCTGGGGAGTAGTCGCATAGAAGAAAACCCGCACGCAGCGACCTGGGGAGCTTGACCAGTACAAGAAGTTATACCTCAGGTGGGCGAGATGTCGTTTAGGCGGGCGGGCGGGATCTGCCCACACGACGGCAGCGAACAAGGGCGCGGAGGATCTTCGTCCGCGCCAGCGCCGGCTCCGAGAGGACGGTGCGCATCGGCTTCACTGGTAGAAAAAGGGCCTATAGTCCCGGTTCGTAAGGGCCTTTAGTCCCGGTTCCTGAACCAGGACTAAAGTGTCGGTACTAATACCTCCCCCCTTTAGTCCTGGTTCAATCCAGAACCGGGACTAAAGCCCCTCCACGTGGGCAGTGCGCAGAGCCCAGTCAGTAGACCCTTTGGTCCCGGTTGGTGGCACCAACCGGGACCAATAGGCATCCACGCGTCAGCTTTTTTGTGGCTAGGGTTTTTGTTTTTCTTAAAGGGGGGGGGGTTGGGGGTTTTGGGGGGTTAATTTAGGTGTTTTATATATTGTGTTAGCTAGCTATAATTAATATAGAGAAGTGTCCTCTCTTATGTCCGTGCTTGGTCGACGCTACGTACTATACATACGTATAGAGAGGACTAGACACGCTGGCTAGCTAGTAAAGCAAACGAAGGAAACAGAAGATCATCATGAACATATATGCATACAGAGAGAAGTGATATCGACCACCTCTCCTTCTCCGAGAGATTGGTCGAACAACAAGTTCTCGTATATCTATCTGACAGTACCGGCTACATATATACAATAATTATCTCTTACAAATATAATCATACGGACTCAGGGTTCACATAGAATTCTCCGTCTTCAGGGATCACGTGGTCAAGAAAGAATGCCGCCAATTCCTCTTGAATTGCTCGCATGCGAGCTGGTGCTAGGAGTTCATCCCGCTTCCGAAACATCTAATTTGAAGAAGGGGGTCAATACATATATATATATGAATGAATGAAACTCAACACAAATGATGGTAATAAAATAAATTGTGAATATTGTTATTTACGTACTTCATATTGTTCGTTAGAGTACCTGCCCCGCTCACACGTCGTGTGGCGGATGGACTCGCAGATGTAGTATCCACAGAAATCATTCCCTTGTTCCTGCCACAACCACTTTACAAGAAATAGAGGTTAATCAAACTGATAAGCAAGAATGCTAAATGGTATTGATGAAACTAGCGCTTGAATCACTAGGAGATGCGCGGAACATGCTACTATAGTACTTACTTTCGGGTGTCTAAATTCCAGCTCCTTCGGCAGTCCCGAAACTTTTTTGGTGAATTTTCTCCAAACCCTGCCGGACAAACAAAACAATTACTTGATATCAGGAAATGAACAAAGTTGCTGATATGGTGGATAATGATCGATTTAACTTACTTCTTGAGGATTTCAGTCATGTCTGCATAGTCCTGGGGATCTTTTCGTTTTGAGTCTAAGACGGTTACTAGTCCCTGCTCAAGCTTAATCTCTAGGAGAATATAGTGGAAACTGCACACGCATGCATAACTCATGAATTACATTACTATAACCTTGAGTAATATATAAGGGAAACCAAATACGCACAAGACAGTAACACTCACTTGAAGTTGTAAGGAAAGAGTATTATATCTTTGTTTTGATTTATTACGAACGATTGTAGCAAGTTGGCCTCGGTAGCTGCGGCATGAAGTTTAACTTGAATTGCACCTATGATATATGTGTTTATGAACCCAATATCACCGACTTGTCTTTTCTTCAATTCGACGATCTTCAATCTGTATAATATAGTGAGGATGATTATAAATACATGCAATGAAAGAGCTAAGCTATATAGAGAAACTTAATGACAGAAGTAGTACTACTTATAGACAGTAGCAGGCGACCGTTGTCTTATCGAGGGCCAATTGATTGAAAAACTGATAGAACTCCTCAAATGGAACAGGCAACAGATCAATTCCAACGAGGTCATGCTCCTTTTTAACTTTCACATACAAAGTACTACTCCCCCCAGAGTCTCTGCAGATTTTCAAGTAACAATCATGCAATCTTTGCATCATCGTTGATAGAGATCTTTCATCTTTGATGAGAGGCTTCCCGTACTCGTATCTTTGCATCTGCATCTCCATGGGTTCATAATGTACTTCGTCGGGAAGGTAACCTGCAAGATTGCTATAACCGGGCACCATCCTCGGATCATTAGCGATGTTGTGGCTAGGCACCTTGAGCGGGGGGCATGATTGCTTCGCTTGTTTGCCGAGCTGGGCAATTTGTTTCCCAGCTCGTCGTTTTTTCAGCCTTTCATCACTGATAGTACTTCCCGACCGCTCCGCTTCGGCAAATTCCTTTCCAATAATGCGCTCATAGTTTCCTTTCGGCGGATCAGACTTTGGTGGTTTTGTCAGGGCAGCCAGAGTGCGCTTCACTTTCACCCCATCTACCTTCTCCTCCGGAGGTGGATGTTTCTTTGCTTTCACCACTTCAAAGAATTTCCTCACTTCTTCTCGCGCGATCTCGGCGTTCTCCTCCCGGGTCCTCTCGTATGGTAACTTCTCTGGAGTCTTCAGAGAAGGACCGAATCTGTATGTCCTCTCGCCTCTGGTTGTACTGCTAGACGCCGACCGAGCAGACGAAGCGGTTGTCTTCTTTACTTGCTTAAGAGGCGGAGGAGAAGGACTATGACCCGCCGGAGCAGCTGGAGCGGCGGCAGGTCTCTTATGCCCTTGCTGACGAGGCGGAGAAGGAGGAGGTTGGCTGCTCGGGCGCGTCGGCGCAGGCGGAGACGGAGGCGGAGTGCCGCCACGCGCCGGAGAAGGAGCCGGCCGAGGGCCCTGATCGTCACTCGCCGGAGGAGGAGGCGGTGGAGGAGGCGGAGTGCCCTGACTCGCCGGTGGAGGAGGAGGAGGCGGAGGCGTCCAGTTCGGAAGGTTGGTGAGGTCCTTCCGCCATAGGCATGGAGTCTTCAGAGCAGACCCCAGCCGAGTCTCCCCTTCACCGGTAGGGTGGTCAAGCTGGAGGTCCTCAAATCCCTCCGTTATCTCATCCACCATCACCCTAGCATATCCTTCTGGAATCGGCATGCAGTGAAAAGTTGCGCCGGGTTCAGTAGGATAAACAGAGCCAACAGCCGCCTTGACCTTCAAATTCATCCATTGCATCATAAGGTGGCAATTTTGAGACTCCGTTATAGCATCCACAGGATAGCTGGCAGGAGCCGTCAAGGCATGCTGCAGCCGAAGCAGCTCGGTGGAAGCCACGCTGCTTCTGCGCTGACATGGTGGGGTAGCTTCGGGGGAGGCTTCGGCAGTATGTTTGCTGCGATTTGCTTCTCGTTCCTCTATCGCTTGTACCCTTGCGTGCAGTGCCTGCAGTTCGGTCTGCTGCACTTTTTTCCTCCTCTCATGGAACGGAGCCTGGCGTGCCTCGTGTCCGTCCAGGGTGCTCAGGATTCCCGAGGGCCATTGTGAGCTCGTCGTGCTCTCTGTCTGGAAAGAACGTCCCTTCCTGCGCTGCGTCGATATAGTGCTTAAGCTTACTAACTGGTATGTCCATTTGTTCGTTCGTCCAAATGCATTTCCCTGTTTCAGGGTCCAAGGTTCCGCCAGCCCCGAAGAACCAAGTCCGACAACGGTCTGGCCAGTTATTTGTCTCTGGTTCGATCCCTTTATGAACCAGATCATTCTCAACCTTGGACCACTTAGGCCGGGCTACGAGGTAGCCACCTGACCCCGTGCGATGGTGAAGCTTCTTCTTCGCGGCATTTTGCTTGTTTGTCGCCGACATCTTCTTACTCTTTTCCGATGTCTTGTAGGCCACAAATGCGGGCCAGTGATCTCTGATCTTCTCATATTTGCCCTTGAATTCTGGTGTCTCTTTTTTATCGACAAACCTATTCAGCTCTTTCTTCCACCTCCTGAATAGATCTGCCATCCTCTTCAGAGCAAAAGACTTGATTAATTTCTCTTTAATTGGGTTCTCTGGATTATCCTCTAGCGGTAGGGTGAAATTTGACTTCAGCTCAGTCCAAAGATCATTTTTCTGCATATCATTGACATAAGACACCTCAGGGTCTTCTGTAGCCGGCTTAAACCATTGCTGGATGCTTATCGGGATCTTGTCCCTAACCAGAACCCCGCACTGAGCAACAAATGCACTCTTTGTCCGGAGGGGTTCAATAGGTTGGCCGTCGGGCGCGATTGCTGTGATCTCAAGCTTTTCATCCGAGCTCAACTTTTTCTTCGGGCCTCGTCTCTTTACCGAAGTTGTGCTCGATCCGGAGGGCTAGAAAAAAGAACAAAGACTTAATTAATATGTGTACATACCAAAACAATGAATGCATCAATCAGCTAGTCAGCATAGTCTTAACTAATATATATACCTGGCCGGACTCGGTTCGGTCACCGGAGCCGTCATCACGGTCTCCTTCTTGCACCGGCATTGGGTCACCGGCGCCGTCCTCATGTTCTTCTTCTTGCACCGGCATTAGGTCACCGTAGCCAGCTTGTTCACCCTCTCCTTCCAGACCATCGATATCGTTGAGATAGTACGAGACGGCATCACTTCCTTGTGCGATTATCTCCCTCAACAACGCTTCTTTTGTTGCTTCGTCTAGGGCGGTGTCCATAGTTTCTACAAATATTTACAACATGGCAATTATTATTCAAACATGACAGATGGATATATTAGTGCCAAACATAGAACTAGCTACCTAATCATAGTAAGCTATCGGGAGGGGGTATATATCGACAATGACGACACTACATCTATATATGTCCCTCGACGACCCTCATTCCCGATAAAAAAAGAGGAAGAAGAAGAAAAAAAAGAGGAGAAGAAAGAATAGAGGAGAAGAACTCCTCTATTCTTTCTTCTCCTCTTTTTTCTTCTTCTTCCTCTTCCTTTTTTTATCCTCTTCTTCCTCTCATGTTCGAGAGGATCGCCTTGGGGTCGGGAGGTTGCCTAGTGTCAAAGGATTCAACAAAACCATGTCTTCATCATTAGGCGAAAGTAACATGTGCATGATGGTAGGAAGCTCTTCAAAGTTGTTCTGGAACGGAGTCCCAGATAGGATAATTCGCTTTTTGGTACAAAGTTCAGCAAGAGCCTTCCGAATATCGCTATTTGGAAGGCCTTTGCTGAATTCGTACCAAAAGGCGGATTATTCTATCCGGGACTCCATTCCAGAACAACTTTGCAGAACTTCGTACCAACATGCCCTGGTTACTTCCGGCTAATGATGAAGGCATGGATTTCTTCAATACTTTGACACTAGGAAACCTCTCTCGACCCCTCGGCGATTCTTGACCCCTCGAACCCTCAACGACCCTGAAACCCTCGACCCTTGACCCCTTAACGACCCTCGACCCTCTACCCTAGTTCCCGACCCTCGACCAATAGAGGAGAAGAAGAAAGGAATAGCTAGAGGAGAAGATCGAAGAAAAAAAGAAGAAACAAAAGAGGAGAAGAAGAGAAAATAGAATATATTTTCTCTTCTTCTCCACTATTCCTTTCTTCTTCTCCTCTTCTTTTTCTTCTGTTTTCTTCTTCTTATTTATTTCTCCTCTTCTTTTCGGTAGAGGAAACCGTAAATAGCTAGCAAGTATCGTGGGTGTGAGATACATGTGGCCTTCGGTGTCGGACACTACATCCACGTCCCACAAGTGACATGGGCGTCGAAACCCGTGCCACTTGTGGGATGTGGATGTAGTGTCCGACACCGACAGTACATGTATCTCACACCGACGATACTTTCTATTTAGGGTTTCTCGACCCTCGACCCTCGACCCTCGACCCCTAGGCGACCGTCGATCCCTCTCTTTTTTTTCTTCCTCTTCTTTTTTATCCTCTTCTTCCTCTACCGCTCGGCGACCCTCGACGACCCTCGTTCCCGATAAAAAAAGAGGAAGAAGAAGAAAAAAGAGAGGAGAAGAAAGAATAGAGGAGATCTTCTCCTCTATTCTTTCTTCTCCTCTTTTTTCTTTTCTTATTCCTCTTCTTTTTTTATCCTCTTCCTCCTCTCATGTTCGATGACCCTCGACCCCTCGGCGACCCTAGACCCCCTCTCGACCCCCTCTTCTTCTGCCTCTTCTTCCCCTTCTTCCCCGCCTAAAATGACCTAAAATGAAAATAACCTAAAATTCACTAAAGTTATCGATGACCCTCTTCTCCCCTCTTCTTCTGCTTTCTTACACATATACATTATAGCCACATACACATATATGAACAGAAAAAATAGACATATACATTGTTCACATACACATATACATTTTATGAACAGAAAAAATCCTAGTTTTTCTAAAAAAAAAAATAGAAAAAATCCTAATTGTTCACATACACATATACACATATATGAACAGAAAAAAATAGACATATATGAACAGAAAAAATCCTAATTTTTCTAAAAAACAGAAAAAATAGAAAAAATCCTAATTGTTCACATACACATATATGAACAGAAAAAATAGACATATATGAACAGAAAAAATAGACATATACATTGTTCACATACACATACATTTTATGAACAGAAAAAATCCTAATTTTTCTAAAAAACAGAAAAAATAGAAAAAATCCTAATTGTTCACATACACATATACACATATATGAACAGAAAAAATGGACATATACATTAGAAAAAAAAATATACATATACATTCTTCACATACACATATACATTTTATGGACAGAAAAAATCCTAATTTTTCTAAAAAACAGAAAAAATCTATGAACACATTAAGGAAGGAAGGAGAGGATGGGGCGGCAGCTAGCTACCTCTCCCGAAGGGATCGGGGAGGAGACGCGGGCGGCCGGGGTCGGGGTCGGCGAGGGCGAGGGCGACGGCGGGGAGCTCTCGGCGGCGGCGGACGGCGGAGCTCGGGGGCGCGCGGGGCAGGAGCTCGGGGGCTCGGGGACGGCGGAGCTCGAGGGCGAGGGCGAGGGCGACGGCGGGGCGGCTCGGGGTCGGCGACGGCGAGCACGGGGCACGGGCGCGGGGCGACGGCGAGCACGGGGCAGGGGCGCGGGGCGACGGCGAGCACGGGCAGGGGCGCGGGGCGTCGTCGGGGATGGGAACTGGCGATGAAATCTGAAAAAACGCCAAGTCTTTACTTATATAGAAAAGGCATTGGTCACGGTTCGTGGCACCAACCGTGACCAATGCCCCCTTTTAGTCCCGGTTGGTGCCACGAACCGGGACCAAAGGCCAATTTTCGGCAGCCCAAAGGGCGGGAAGCGGCGGCCTTTGGTCCCGGTTGGTGGCACCAACCGGGACTAAAGGGGGGCATTGGTCACGGTTGGTGCCACGAACCGTGACCAATGCCCCCTTTAGTCCCGGTTCGTGCCACCAACCGGGACCAATGCCCTTGTGCTGCCCGCGCCCAAAAGTTTAGTCCCACATCGCTAGTTGAGAGGGCTCGGGAGTGGTTTATAAGCGCTGCTGCGCCCACCCTCCTGAGCTCCTCTCAACTGCAGGCTTTCGGGCCTAACCTGTCATTGCAATGCCTGTGGGCCTACTGGGCCTGTTGCGTGCCTGAATCCTGGCCCATGTAGGGTTTCTAGTCGTATTCAGGCCGTAGAGGCCCAGTAGGTGGCATTTTTTTTCTTTTTTATTTCTACATTTTTTGGTTTTTTATTTTTTGCTTTTAGGTCACAAAAATTATAAACTTTCTATTAGTGCCATTAGTTTTAAATTTTAAATAGTTTAACTTTACTATAAAATTAGAATTTTTTTCTATTTATTTTTTATTTCTACTTAAAACTAAATACTTACAGTTTTTAGTGATTTCCTTTTGCTTTTAGGTCACAAAAATTATAAACTTTCTGTTAGTGCCATTAGTTTTAAATTTTAAATAGTTTAAATTTGAATTTTTAAAAATTTGAAGAATATTACAGTTTTATTTTAGTTTAATTACTTACAGTTTTTTAATGACACTTATAGTTTTATTTTAATTATAATTTAATGTTTTTGTTTTCTTCTTTTGTTTTATTTTTTGCTTTTTATTTTTTTATTTGTACTCTATGTATGTGAATCACTAGTTTATGAATAACTTTACTATGAAGTTAGATTTTTGAGTGATTCTTTTTCCTGCTACTTAATATTACAGTGTTTTATCATTATACTCTATTTGGTAATTTTAGGTTATTTTTAATATATGTTTTAATCAAAAACAAATTTTGTTATTTTTTTGCTATTAAATTCTTTTTGCTATTAATGTGTTGAACAAAAAATACTTTCTGAATTTAAGTTGCATAAATTTTATATAAGTTTAGTTTCAAAAATACTAGAGGTTTATAAAAACTTTTTAATTGATTCCTTTTGCTTTTTTGAGCTATAAGATCCTGAAATTGAAAAGCATTTCAAATGAACTCCGAAAAGGTTGAAAGTTGGCATGGTATCATCATTTCACCCACATAGCATGTGCAACAAAGTTGAGATGGTTACGGCAAAAACTGGATGCACTTCGTGTACAAAACGGACAATCTCTTTCGAAGTATCAGGGTTTCGGACGAAAGATCATCTGTTACAAAGGGATTTCATTTTCTTGAACTTATTTGAACTCCATATTTTTTCTGTGTTCAAAATGCACCATTCAAAGACACATCATCAATTTTCAATCCTTTCTGACTTCATTTGTTATTTTTCATGCATTTATTGATTTTTTTGAGCTATAAGACCCTGAAATTGAAAAGCATTTCAAATGAACTCCGAAAAGGTTGAAAGTTGGCATGGTATCATCATTTCACCCACATAGCATGTGCAACAAAGTTGAGATGGTTACGGCAAAAACTAGATGCACTTCGTGTACAAAACGGACAATCTCTTTCGAAGTATCAGGGTTTCGGACGAAAGATCATCTGTTACAAAGGGATTTCATTTTCTTGAACTTATTTGAACTCCATATTTTTTCTGTGTTCAAAATGCACCATTCAAAGACACATCATCAATTTTCAACCCTTTCTGACTTCATTTGTTATTTTTCATGCATTTATTGATTTTTTGAGCTATAAGACCCTGAAATTGAAAAGCATTTCAAATGAACTCTGAAAAGGTTGAAAGTTGGCATGGTATCATCATTTCATCGGGCACATCGTCTGGTTCCTCTTGATCTTCAGCAGCTTCACCCGTGGCAGCATCATTGGGCACATCATCGTCTAGTTCCTCTTGATCTTCACCAGCTCCCCCCGTTGCAGCATCACCGTATTCAGGGGGCACATAGTTGTCATCGTACTCTTCTTCTTCGCCGTCTTCCATCATAACCCCTATTTCTCCGTGCCTCGTCCAAACATTATAGTGTGGCATGAAACCCTTGTAAAGCAGGTGGGAGTGAAGGATTTTCCGGTTAGAGTAAGACCTCGTATTCCCACATTCAGTGCATGGACAACACATAAAACCATTCTGCTTGTTTGCCTCAGCCGCATCGAGAAACTCATGCACGCCCTTAATGTACTCGCGGGTGTGTCTGTCACCGTACATCCATTGCCGGTTCATCTGCGTGCATTATATATAATTAAGTGTCCAAATTAATAGAACTTCATCATCACATTAAAACCAAAGTGCATACATAGTTCTCATCTAACAACAAATAGCTCTCCAGAGCATCTAATTAATTAAACCATACATTGGAACTATGTAAAACATTTCAATGCGAAAACAAATGCGATCATAATCGCAACCAAGGTAACAATTGATCCAACGGCATAATGATACCAAGCCTCGGTATGAATGGCATATTTTCTAATCTTTCTAATCTTCAAGCGCATTGCATCCATCTTGATCTTGTGATCATCGAGGACATCCGCAACATGCAACTCCAATATCATCTTCTCCTCCTCAATTTTTTTTATTTTTTCCTTCAACAAATTGTTTTCTTCTTCAACTAAATTTAACCTCTCGACAAGGTCGGTTGGCATTTCCGATTCACATACATCCTAGATAAATAAAACCTATGTCACGTTGGTCGGCATAATTTTCATAAACAATAAATGAACCAATAGTTATAAAGATAATATACATACCAAATCCGAATCATAGACAGGACGAGGGCCGACGGGGGCGGATACCAAAACCATCGCACTATATAAGATGCAATAATAAATGTAAGAAAATGATACAAGTATCTATCTAAATATACAAGTAAGAATATTTTTCCTTTCAGAAAGAAGATAAGAATAAGAGGCTCACCACGGTGGTGTCGGTGATGAGATCGGCGCGGGTGATCGACGGCGGTGAAGACGGGGACGGGGCGTGACGGACCGCTAAATCTAACAAATCTCGAGGAAAATGGAGCTTGGAGGTCGAGCTTCGAGAGGAGAAAGCTTAAGTAGTGTGGCTCGGGCATTCCATCGAACACCTCATGTGCATAGGAGGTGAGCTAGAGCACCACAAAGGCCTCTCCCCCTCGGCCAGAAAAAACAGAGCACTGTGCTCTGCTCTTGCGCGAGGGGGTATATATAGGCAATTCATTGGTCCCGGTTCGTGGCATGAACCGGGACTAAAGGGGAGCCTTTGGTCCCGGTTCAAGCCACCAACCGGGACCAATGGTGGTGGGCCAGGAGGGAGGCCCTTTGGTCCCGGTTCGTCCCACCAACCGGGACCAAAAGGTCCAGACGAACCGGGACCAATGGCCCACGTGGCCCGGCCGCCCCCCTGGGCTCACGAACCGGGACCAATGCCCACATTGGTCCCGGTTCAAGACTGAACCGGGACTAATGGGCTGAGGCGGCCTGGACCATAGCCCCTTTTCTACTAGTGCTTCCTCCGTCACCGACGGCGACAACGTCAACGCTGCACCTCCTCACCTCCCGCAGCGGACGGGATTCGGCCGGATCTGTGACCACCGGTGAGGAGAGAGATAGAGTGGACACTGTCATCTTGTTTTCATATGGAGAGGGTGAGAGAGTGAGACGCGAGAAACTCTATCAAACAAGAGGCTATAATGGAGTAAAAAAATGTCTCCATAGCAGTGGTTTTAAATAGAATACGCGCATTCCCGGAAAAAAGAAACAAAAAATGGTGGACAATTTTTAAGGGTCTGTCTAGGACACATCTAGATGTGACATAGTTATGTCACATATAAGTTGATGTCCACTCTGTTTGTGGTCTTTTCCAAGTTTTTTTGTTTCTTGTTGCTACATTATATACTTGTGGGAGCTTAGATGTGATATCCTTAAATAACATCTAGATGTGAATTAGACAAACTAATTTTCTAACGTACCAAGAAAGAAAACTCGATCAAAAACACGCCCCCGCTTCCAGGTCGCGAGAGTCATCGTGCACACACACATAGACATAGACATGCATATCCGTGTTTACATAAAATTCCATTTCCATCTCCATCTCCAATCATATTTGTCCAACTGGCACATTATTTACATTGTTAATTAGATACGCAGCAATATTAACGTACATCATCTCTTGTTTGCGCACGTTCGGACCACTGCCACGGCCGGTCCTGACCAACCCAAACCCTCTTCATCACTCGCATGTGCTTCCCGCCTGAAACAGTCAGTGCCGCATTCATGCCCGGGTAGAGCGAACGCGACCTCTCACTGGCGCCGACATTGATTGTGGCGCGCCGGCCGAGAGAGCGTCGCCTGCGCCGCTTCCGAGTGCACGCGGCTGCTCCGTGTTCAAAGGTCGCAATAGCCGGCTACAACATGCGCGATCTCTTCCAGTAGTAAGTTCTTGGGAGTCTGTGCTACAACTAGCTGTCCTCCCCCAACTCGTCATTCTCTTCCAGTAGTGCTAGTACTCCATGGCGCGATCCATTGACAAGCAGGCGGGAAAGTTATGGTATACTACTCGGTTTGCGGTGAGTGGCATGCCGAGCGACCGTGTGGGGTCGAGCCGTGGAGGAGGGTGAGACACGAACACGACAGACGTGATTTAAACGTTGCTTTTGCTCGATGGCGCGATCCAACGAAACGAAACGTTGGTTTCTCTCTGTTTCCATTTTTTCTCCGAAAAACGGAAACTTTTCCACTCCATTTTCATTCCTATTCCAAGGTTGCCCCGTTACAACATTTTCATCGACAAGTAGAAGCCGGTAGAAGTAGAGAAAGATCAACATGGAGATGGAGCTACGGCAGTGGAGCAAGCCGGCTCCAAAGGAAGATGGACTACCTGGGACATTGGGCTGTAGCTAGAAGGGTGGTTGGGACGCGGCATCGGCCCATACCGCGGTGACCCCCGATTGGGACACACCGACTGTGGGTTTTCTCCCTCGCCGATGTCGACCGCGTCTACGCAGAACATTGTTCCCTTCCCCCAGCTGCAGGATCAGGCCCGTCGTTCTATGCTTGTGAAGAGAGCAACCTAAGCAAGCAGGCTTGTAGCTTAGGCTCCTGCTAGTGTATATATAGTGGTTTTCTTTTTCTCTCCATATCAACCATTTTATATTGCGTACGTGTCATTCAAGAGTGAAATGATGGTTGCTTCTTCCGACTAACTTACTGTGTGATTTGACTGCTTCTTAGTGGCCCCTACACGTACTCCCCCTACGTGTATGCAACAGTCACACGCACACATGGACGCAAAAACGCGCGCGACGCCCTAATGCATGCATGTCCGAGAACACGACGGAACACACACGATCACGCTCAAGTGCTCAGCCTACACGTGCATGCACACACATAGTCAGTCAGGGTGAGCTAGTGACCGTATGAACACCGGAATATATATATATTGAGCACAATGAGGGTATTATGAAGTCCACTGACCATATTTTTACAAATATACAGTGACAGACAGTGTATTTATCTCGTTTGAAATTAAGCCATATTAACCGGAGAGGAGGCAACATGGACTAGCATTACTTTGCTGTGTCCCATCAACTTGCCGAACGAGGAGAAGGTTGCAGGGCGGGAGAAGCTTGCGCGCGGTGGCTCGCAGGACAAGGAGAAACTTTTGACTAATGCAAGCTCTCCCTCGCTCAGGCGGTGGACGCGCAATAGTTAATTTGATGTCAGATTGCCAGAAGCATACACTATACTACTAGTGCTATTATTGTTCGGCTTCCCGAACAGCCAAGCGCAAAGTTTACTAGTACTACTACTATAGTCCATAAAGGTACGTACTATACTAGTACTAGGAACCGGATGGAGGAGCATCTGGACTCTTGTTATAATTTTAAAATGTGATAAAGAAATCTTCAACACATTTGGTTCTCTTCGAGGGTTCTCGCATGTGATAATGGAAGTTGATTGCATGGAACACTCGCCACAATTCTCGCTTAATTCTGGCTCATATCATGTTACAAATAGTAGCGCTCATTAATATTTCCTCTTTTTTGTTATTCAGCATGTAAACAGGTCAGCAAACCTTGCTTCGCATCTTCGTGCGAACCGTGCTTGCTGCACTTTGAATGTGGCCGAGAGCTGGCTTGATGAAACACCTCGCTTCCTACTTCTTTTTTGCGGGGTACCTCACTTCCTAGTGACCAGTGTCTTGGCTGATCGTCCTAAGAATGCTTATATATGAGTAAAGCTCTCTCATTTACCCGCAAAAAAGATTAAGCCATATTAACCGGAAAGGAGGGAGTATGGACTAGCACTACTTTTTGGTGTGTCCCGTCTAGTCGCAGAACAAGGAGAAGCTTGCAAGACAAGGTGAAGCTCGCTTACGCCTTTTGACTAATGCAACCTACCCTCAGTGGACATCCATCAGTCCATTCGGTGTCAGATTGTCAGAGGCATACACTGTAGTACCCAACATGCGGAGTACCATCATTGTTCGACTTCACGAAGGGGCGAAGAGCCAAGCGCAGTAGTACGCGTACTTGGTTTTGCACCTTCATACTACTCCACCCTCTGTCACAGTTTACAGGGCGCACTTCATTATGATGCATTTCCCTCAATGCATTTCCACCACGAGAGAGACTTTAGACGTGTTTGGTATAATGCTCAATTAATTAGGGCGTGGTAACCGCAATCAAGTCCACAATTTTCTCTCCATGTACTGTACTACTACGGAGTGCATGCATGTGTGTACCCGGGGTGGAAGCACTGCATGCATGTGTGTACACATTATTCCCTCTAGTAATAGACGCCGTGCTATAACTACCAATGCTATTTTTCAGGCCGATCGCTAGTCGCCTTGGTCCCACAGATTTTTTTTCTTTTTTCTGAAGCGCACTGTATAAACAGTGACGGATGGAGTAGTATGAGCGGATTCAAAGAAGAGTGTATTGATGGTTGCTTCTTCAGAGAAACTTACAGTGGGAAAGATGGGGCTTATGATTTGACTGCTCATTACTCACTATTAATGCGGCGCAACGACCGGGCTGAGTCTCCCATGCGGTTGTGAACTACCCCCTCGGTTCTTAAATATACTCCGGAGTATTTGTCTTTCTAGAGATTTCAACGAGTGACTAATCTCTCTCTCAAATATTTGTCTTTTTAGAGATTTCAAATGGACTGGCACATACGGATGTATATAGACATATTTTAGAGTGTAGATTCACTCATTTTGCTCCGTATGTAGTCACTTGTTGAAATCTCTGTTAAGACAAATAGAATATTTAGGAACGGAGGGAGTACACATATGAAGCAAAATGAGTGAATCTACACTCTAAAATATGCCCATTTGAAATTTGTAAAAAGACAAATATTTAGGAACGAAGGAGTATAATTTTGTGCATGGCACATGGACCCGGATGATGAAGAGGCTTCTGGCAATGCTATCAAGCTTCCATCATTTGTTTACATAATTGACGTACTATACAAATAATTTTCCAGCGACATGAAATTGTACAATGGTGTGAGCTTTCAGCTTTTGTTTCGCGTGTCTTGCCATCGATGCTCTTTCGGAAACAATAAAAAACTAACTCCCTTGCTAATGCATGTCAATTATTAGCAGATCAGAACTAATAATTACATCACAACTGAAGACAAAGTTGTGAGAAGGTGTTAAATTAAAATGGATCCATGCTTTCATTGGCAGCAACGTCCCCCAGCTCTGTCTAAATCAACAAGGCATGTTGGGAAAAAAGTAGCTGTCTAGAGCATGCAACATTCCGATCATTTTGTGCAGTTCCACTAAAATAGAGCTGAGCGTCCCTGTTCCAAAGATATCAAGTGTGATTACGATAATAGAGGACTGCTGATGAAACAATAAACACACAAATAGAAGCTGGTCACCTTTGCAGTCTCTCTTAAGACTAACTACTTCGAGAAGATTAGGCTCGGAGTTGGATGAGGAGGATAGCGCAAAACCAATCTCTCTTTGTGCAGTCGCACTGAAATGTAGAGACGTTGCCCGTGTGACATTTTCATACCGCTGCACAACACACTCTTAAGAAAAAAGTGATTTGTGCAGTTCACCAAAAGGTCGCAATAGCAACGACGTGAAATGGATAGCCCTGTTTGCAAAAAGAGGTAGAAAGGAAACAATTAATGGCCAATAAAAGTTGATGACACATGCGATGACAAAAAAGAAGCATATTCCTTGTCCTAAGGGAAGATAACAACACGGTTGTGTTTGTCTAAAACGATGTGAGGACGAGAATGCAATATGGAAAGTACGCCGGACGAGCGACGTTTTGGGCAAAGAACCATGGAAGATCCACATGCAGCGACGTGGGAAAACGGGCAGTGGAGCAAGGTCGGAGGGGATACCTGGAGGTCGTCGGGTTGTAACTAGGTGAGCGGCGGCGAGCGAAATCTGGGAGCAGGTGGTGTTGGCCCTGCCGCACCAGAGCTTGGTCAGAGAGAACGGCGTGTACCGCAGATCAGGACGTGCTGCCTCGGCGCCATCGAACGGAGAAATGATGCACTTCCTCCCTTTCCCCCGGCAGACGGGATGCGGCCGGATCAGTGACCAACGGTGAGAGAGAGAGAGGCCACCGCGCTCCCTTTCCCCCGGCGGACGGGATGCGGCTGGATCAGTGACCAACGGTGAGAGAGAGAGAGGCCACCGCACTCCCTTTCCCCCGGCGGACGGGATGCGGCTGGATCAGTGACCAACGGTGAGAGAGAGAGAGAGAGAGGCCACCGGAGCCTTGTGTGAGATACTCTGAAGAGCGGACTACCTTTTCCTCCATAAAAATCATTTTATATTTTGTGTACGTGCCATTGAGCGCTATAACATTATTTAAAAATAATGCGGCAACGCGTCAAGTCGAACTTTGTTTCGTGCACGCGTGGTACACGACCTCCCTAGGTAAACAACCGCTACAGGCGTTCAAATTAGCACGTGGGCTGCCATTTCGTAAAGAAATGAGCTCCATCGTGTACCCGCGCGGGTGTGGCTGGGCACGAAGCGTGAGTATGTGCACGATGCACCTATTATCTTCTTGTATACGTACACCACCTGCGTGGGGTTGTGTGAGAGAGATACAAACCTAGAGAGATATAGTTTGTGGGTTCTTGAGAGTTTGGAGGGGGGGGGGGTTAATCAAAAAAATTAATATATGCAATGTGTGTGAAATAGAGTCCTAGATATAACATATATATAGAGGGGGCGATCCACGAGAAGAGAGTGGAGGTATCATCGGCTTGAGGTGTCCATAGAATTGAAGAGAGGGATGATGTGTGTGTGTGTGCGCGCGCGCAGTCGATAAAGAGTGCCATCGAATTTGTGTGTGCCCACGTCAAATATATAGAGTGGTTGGCCTACTGGAACGTGAGATGGGACATGTGCAGTTTGTCTCTATGGCATGGATACCTACCTGCAGTGCTCGACTATCGGTGTGTGGTGGGGGAAGAGGGAGGCCCAATTAACTATAGAGGTACAATGGCTGGTATATGTGTGGAGTAGGAGAGAGGCCTACCTCATGTATTAAGGAGATCGATCTGCCTCATGTATTAAGGGAGATCGATCGACATCCATGCATATGTGCAGGAGATGAATAAGGTTGGGAGAGAGACAGAGCTAGAGTGTTGGAGGGGGTGGTAGTGGAGTTGCTTCTAACAAATGGTGGGATAGGCTTGCTAGACAAATGGAGGGCACGCCCGCAATATCAATAAGAGAGGAGATGGCTGCTTGTTGTCTGTGCACGTGCGTGTGAGAGATGGGTCTGAAGGCATGCACGAATGATGAGGGGGGACGATGTGGCTGTGGTAAGCAGACGTAACTACATAGGAAGATCAATCACCCTTTGTAAGAGAAAGGAGAGACATAACTTGTGAGGTACGTCGATCGATGGCGGGGGTATTAGTTAAAGTCGATCTAGGTATATGTTGGGACATCGATCGGTATACATGCATGTGTGTGTTAGAAGCAAATGAGGCACGAGGAGAAGGATAGAGAGAGAGGGATGCATGTAGGAGGTGGTACGAGAGGCATACTATATCGAGGGGGAGGAGTGTGCGAGTATGAGAACGATGAAAAGAGTGGTGGGTGTGAGGCAAGGGCGGTGACAAGAGAAGAGGGGAAGCTTGTGTTTGTGCTAGGCACACCTGGCTAGAGAGGCATATCGATCGATGTGTGCCGTAAAGAAGGAGCTGGGGGGCCTACACACACCGTGGGTGAACGACCTAAAGTGAAAAGACAAATTTGTGCGATGGAGCTATAGAATGCTGAGGGAGGGTGAGAGGGATGCGGGCGTGTGCATGCACAAGAGAAAGTTAGCGCCAGCTACAAAGATAAGCGGGTTGTGTGGGTGTAAAAGACGAATAGAGATCATATATACTTCATTATAAAAAGCGAATTCGGATATTTGAAGAATTTATCATAGTGTTTCAAACCGACGGATGTGTGAATATATATAACGGTGATACACATGGTGTGGTTATGAACATGGCTACATTCAATATGTTTTATCTCTACTCTTATAAAAAACGGAATTGTTGATGATGGTGTGCCTGCTATCCTGCATTATAGGCCGTCTGATTTATATCTGGCGGATAGCAAGGAAACTATGATGGTTGAAGTTGGCAACAATCATGATTGTAGATTCTTATTGAAATAGAGATACGAATTCAAATTTAGTTCGAATTGCAGCGGTAGTATAGACATTTGGAATGCACTAAAATGTTGGTATGAGTAGGTTACATGCATCATACAGCAAGCGGAAAAATTTAATCAGACATAACATGGATTCATACTCCCTCCTTCCATCTAATATAGGGTGTAATGAGATTTTTAAGACCGCCTTTGACTATTGACAAGATTAATAGTACATGACATGCACAATGTGAAAATTATATCATTGAAAGAACCTTTCACAGACGAATTTAACAATGTGCTTTTTGTAAGTTGCATGTCATATATCATTGCTCTAATATTTGGTCAAACTTAGCATCGAAAAACGCATTAGGCCCTATATAGATGGAAGGAGGGAGTAGCTTTGAATAGCATTTGTATAGTAAAACGGGGCAAGACTCTCTCTTTGTATGGTGTGAATAGTTTTATTTCTTTCATTTTCTTTTTGGTTGAGGGAAGTGCGAATTGATTTGGTACGTACAGGTACAATATTACTACACGTTAGGCTTGTCCCTAAAATTCAACCCGCGTCTTGTTATATCCCGAAAATTCAGATATCGTGCCCCCAAAACTGGCGCCTTCACAACCCGCGCCTTGCTATCCCGAAATTACAACGCGCGCGAAAACTCCCTCCAGCTGCCAAATCCCAACATGCGAAATCCCCCATCTAACCCTGAGTCGAAAGGGCCGCTAGTTCAAATCGGTGGGGGGTACTTTTGTAACACACCCTACATTTTGGACAAGCGCGTTCCTAAGTCATGCTTCACCCCCTCCGATCGCCCCCTTTTCGCCATTCGAAATCCCAGGCCGCCATAACCTCTCCGCTCCAGCCGCAAAACCCCACCCTGCTACGTCCGCCATGTCACCGCTGCCCAGCCGGAGCCTGTTCCCCGACGATGTCGTCCAGCGCAATAGCTCGACGTCCCTCATCCACCTACCCGGATGAGGATCCGTCGTCCATCTCGCCGTCCCGCCGGTTCAGCCGCCCCGTCCTCCACCTCCAAGGAGTTGCTCCGACGATTGCCTCATCTATCGCGGCTGCTCCATCCCCACAGCGCCGCCTTAACCTGCTCCACCGAAACCACAACATCCTCACCGACTCCTCGGACGAAGCCGAGGCCTACTCGGCGCCACCAAAGAGGTTGTACACTCATCATGCCGTTAACAGGCTTTTCATGGGCCGGCCCGCAACCTTTTGACCAAGTCAAATGGGCCGGCCTTTTCACAGGAATGGGCCTCTGTTAGGCCGTGCCATGTGTCGACGTATCATAGGCACCTTCTGTCCAATGAGTGGTTGACATCTATCCTAACGATGAGTCGACATGTGTTTCCTCCAGCCAATGATGATTTTACACGTGGAAAATCCCCATTGATCGGGGCTGTTAACGGGTTATCGGATCCAAAACCCGACCCAATAGCTTAACGGCGTTCCGTTACGGTGGATGCCACGTGTCGGTCACCCTTGACGAAAGCACTTCTGTGACGCGCGATTTATCATCATGGAAGTGGACACTTCCGTGATGATAATTTTGGTAATGTCCTGGAACACTTCTACGACAGCACATGTATAACTATCTTGATTCTGTCATAAATTTGTCATGGATGTATATGCATGACAAAAAAAGCGACCTACTGTGACAAACACGTATCATCACGAAAGTGTATTTTTTTGTAGTGCTACCACGAGATCGTAGAGGCTAAACCCTAGAAGCTAGCCTATGATTCTGATTGTTGTCCTACGGACTAAACCCTCCGGTTTATATAGACATCGGAGGGGGCTAGGGTTACACAGAGTCGGTTACAAGGGAGGAGATCTACGTATCCGAATTGCCAAGCTTGCCTTCCACGCAAAGGAGAGTCCTACCCGGACACGGGACGAAGTCTTCAATCTTGTATCTTCATAATCCAACAGTCCGGCCAAAGTATATAGTCCGGCTGTCCGAGGACCCCCTAATCCAGGACTCCCTCAGTAGCCCCTGAACCAGGCTTCAATGACGATGAGTCTGGCACGCAGATTGTCTTCAGCATTGCAAGGCGGGTTCTTTCTCCGAATACTCCCTAAACGATTTTGAACACAAGGATCGTGTCCGACTCCGCAAAACAAATTCCATATACCACTATAGAGAGCATATTATTCCACAAATCCAATCTGCTGACAACTTTTCATAACGTGACATCCTACTGTGGCCCGGTCATTACGAACCGTTTTTCCCTGCCTGCCATCGCACGTGTTGCGAGGCGGTTTTCTTGGCACGTCTTGTCGAAGCAGAGATCGTGTCCCCTTATCACAGGATTCTCATCAATACGGGTGTGGGTAACCCAACCGTGTTTGTTAATATGACTCCTCGATTTTAGGCAAGTTCCAAACGGGCACGCGGAGGACGCTTGATATTCGCCCTCTTTATAAAGGAGCCAAGGCCTGTCCTCTGCCCCTCGCGCTCGATCCTTCCCCTCCCCCACCTTGAGTTCCAACACCCAAGGCTCAGGATAAGCGCTTCGTACTTTCAACATGTCCGGATCCAACCTTTAAGGCCGGTGGATGGCCTCCTCTGTCACAGAGGAGGACATCAAGAAGTTAAGAGAAGGCAGGTATCCGACCGCTGAAATCTCACACAGGCTGCCCGCTCAAGGGCAGGTCATCCCCACTCCCGAACCCAACGAGAGCGTAGAATTTGTTTCCCACTTCCTCCGAGGGCTAGGTTTCAGTCTTGATCCCTTTGTTAGAGGCTCATGTTCTATTACGGGCTTGATTTCCATGATCTCACCCCAGATTCCATCCTTCACATCTCATCGTTTATCATCGTGTGTGAGGCCTTCCTCCGCATCACCTCGCACTTCGGCTTATGGCTCAAGACCTTTAATGTGAAGCCGAAAATGATCAATGGGTGACACGCAGAGTGTGGAGGTGCCACAATAAGCAAAGGCGTCGACGCTCAAAGGCCAAAGGGTTCCTTCCCGGAGGTGTCCAACTTATGGCAGTGGGAGTGGTTTTACATCACATCTCCCCGAAGACTAAGTGGGTAGATGTCCCCGCCTTCCGTTCGCCCCCCCCCCCCCCCCCGCCGCAACTGGCATCCTGGGTTAACAAGGGGCTGAACTAGGGGCCAGTTAATGATGTGCCGACATTGTAGAGTCGTATCCGAGATCTCCTCAAAAGAGATGTCAGCATTGTCAAGGTAATGCAAGCCATGCTAGTTCGTCGGGTCCTACCATGCCATGGTCGATCTCTTCGTATGTGGGAGTTCAATCCAGAAGGACCGCAAACTATTCAGCAATTCTTCGGCATGATGCTCAAAGAGATGTATGGATTGTTCTTCGGATCATGAATAAAGTGTCCGGACACCACCGAGGATGCGGGTCTCCACTGCAACTGTCCCCGGATACCCAGGTGAGTAATTCTGCAGCCGAACATCCTGTCTTTTTATTTGTTACGACATCATTCTAAAATAAATCGATCTTGGCCAGGACTGGATAAGAAAGGCAAAGATGATCAGGTGTCCGACCCCCCTCCCCGAAGGCTCATCGGATCCTGTACTAGCCAGGATGCTTGAGCATGCACTTTATCAAGTGCCATCAGGGGAAGATAAAGGAAGGGGGAAAGAAGCCGAAAGCGGGCCTCACGCATCACTCATCCAAACCGGGGGAATTAATGTATCCGCGAAGGGGGGTAATCGGGGAGAAGAATCTAAAATCACCTCTCCCCAAGAAAGGAAAAGGACCGCCTCTGAAGGCTTGGAAGCGAAGGTTTCCAAACGAGGGAAAAAACCTTCGCCAGGGGTCCCTGCCCCGGAGAGCGTCCTTACCGCACAGTGCCCGCGGGAGGGCCAGCCCTCCATTGAGCTGTAAGTGAAACAAGAGTATTTTTGGTAAATATATCCTGCTTTATCTCTGGGGACAATAACCGAGACATACATCTTGCAGGCCGGATCACAGCCCCTCTCAACAGAGTTCGTCTTCGGGGGATCTTCTTCCGGAGATGATGCAGAGCGAAATGCCTCCCCTGACTCCCCGCCTCCTGGGGCGGACGACCCTGAGGTGTCATCACGGAGAATTTCTCTAGATCCGCCAAGGCCCGAAGGTAACCCTTCGGCCACCCGGAGTCCAGAGTATTCGGCTCCCAAGGGGAGCAACAAAAAGAGTCTGGGACTGTCTGGTGCGCAACCGTATGTACTGATGGGTCTTTTGGAGAAAGCGTCTATCTCAGAGGAGCATCGTACTTTAATGAGTATGGTGGTTGAGAGGATCTCATCCGCCACAAGTGGGTTGCATGAAGCTTTCATGAGCCTACTAAGAGGCTTCGAGGTAAGCAAAGTAATATATAAGTTTCTTGATGGTACCGCACACGCTAGGTGTACTCTTATACAGATAGTAGCCCCGCAGACTCTGGTTGCTGTCCAGAGGTGGCAAATAGAGGATCGTAGTCCCAGGTAATAATCGCGCTGCTTGCATGTGCAGATGGCTAACGGTCCGGTGGCTGGCCGGACTGATGAGTTTTCTGGATTGAGCCGGCAACTTAACGCGGTAGATACCGACATTGCGCTTGTGAACAAGCGGCTTGACGAGGCACAGGGTATGTATTTTTGAGTGGTCGACAAATATTAAGAGGGGCATGATGCTAGTATCTATAATATGTTGTGACTGCAGATGGAGGTGCCGCCGTGGAACTCCTTCGGGCAGAACTTGCCCGAGCCAAGGAACAAGCCAGGAGGAGTGATGCGGCCGCCCTAAAGGCGGCCGAAGACTTAATAGCCGAACAGGTTGCTCATCGCAAGAGCGAAGATAAAATAGCCAAGATGGCTGAGGAGCTGAAAGATGCCGCCGGCCGATATGAGCTTCTTGAGAAGGAAAGCCAAGCGAGAGCGGCTGACCTGAAGAAAGTCGTGGAAGCATCCAAGGAAACCTGTTCTGAAATCAGAGCGGCAAAGGAGGAGCTCCGCCAAGCCGGAGATATTACGGCTGGGAAGCCCTTTTTGTTGTGGACAAAGTTCAGAGATCCGATGTATGCCCCTCTGGGTCAATTATGGAGTGTTGCAGACGCGTATTCAGACTTGGCAATAAGTGCCGCTGATGCAACTGCGTTTTTCAAAGATCAGAAGGATCACGAAGTGGAAAAGTTGTTCTGGTCGCAGTTCAGTGCTCCAACGCGTTCGCTGCTGTTGAATGACCAAACGGCCGAGTGGGCTGAGCTCCATAGGTTGTCCGAGCTTGCCATGAGGTCTCTTGTGGATCATCTTCGGCCGGAAGGACCGAGGCCAAATAGTTATTTTAGTTTAGTGCAACGATTCCTTGGTGTTGTGCCGCATATCGACGCTGTAAAGAGGTCAGTGTGCATTGAGGGTGCGCGGATGGCTCTTGCCCATGTTAAGACATACTGGGCGGAGATGGATGCCACCGCTATTGCGAACCAGGGTCTGGTCATAGGCCAGGTCTCGGTCGAACACTACTTTGAAGAAGTCCTAGAAGGCGCTCGTTTAATAGGGAATGTATCCCAATTGTAAAAACAATGCTATTTGGATTATAAAGGCTGTGCTTATACTTTTGCCTGTAAGTATTATGATGCCTCCTGTGCGGCCGTTTTATGTATGTATATAACCTGAAAGTTTGCAGTCGTCGGCTTCAACCCCCACGCATATAATGCGGGGTGTTCAGAAAAGCGCGTATTCTCACTTGATCCAATGTCTTGGTCCATTAAGGAGGTAATAGCGCGGCGAACAAGGCAATCGGACTATATTGCTTTAACACTTTCACTTAGCCATAGGAGTTTGACAGTGGGGCTACTATATAGCCCCTGGTACTGCCGCGCTTTATCCGAATACGGTGCGCGTACATACATGACCGAGAAACCGGTCCTTCGTTAATGCGGAGGAATCACGAGGATTCCGCTGAGTCTTCGAGTGGTTGACCGGTCTCGCGCTTTATCATGATAGTCAGTTTTTGGCTTTCTCTACTGAGGTGCTCATCCAGATGAACCAGGGCACAATCGCAGTAGTTCTCCCGGTGCCACCTTAGCCGATAGTGCGGAACGTAAGGTAGCAAAACACGGGAGCCGGGCAAACCCAACTATTGACCAAAGACATGATTCAGAGCTGATGCATATAAGGCCAAACTCGCGACACGGAACACTCCGTAAGGTATTCGGTCTTTTCAATGCATACTGGGTTGAGTAATGCCCCCGATAATAAGCCCTGAATTTCCAGGTACGTGCATTTAGTCTGGCGTGACGAAAAAATGTCAATAACGCCAGCATCCCTCTTGGTTATGTTTGATTATCCTGAGGGTGTAAAGCAACAAGAGGCAATAAAAAAAGGTTTACACATGGTCTTAATCTAAAAAGAAACCTTTGAACGGGGCCCTGCTGCACGTCTGCGCCCATCTCCGTTGTGCCGTATCCTGGAAGGGTGTAGCACGATGATCATCTGTAAGAGAGAAAAGCCCAGGTGAAAGTTTTCATGCGAAAAATTGGTTAAACCATTAAAATTCAATCTAAATAATATCAAGTCGAACTATAGTCCTTTTTACGTGTGGGAAGCCCCTGGCACCACCCTTGGGGGTATATCCATCGACCCAGCCTTAGGTTTATCTGAGCTATTACAGCTACTGGTGCGCCGGACTCGTCTAGCCGTGTCCGCGGTCTTAACGACCGATCATTTATTCTGGTTGGAGAGGCCACTTAGTGTTTGGCTGCCAAAGCCGACACACATTCCTACGCACGTAAGGGACGTTCCGTATTTCCACTAACGATAATGATGCCACGTGGACCGGGCATTTTAAGCTTAAGATAAGTGTAATGCGATATTGCGTTAAAACGAGCGAACTTCGTTCTTACGAGTAGTGCTTGGTAGCTGCTTCGAAACGACGTGATGTCGAAGGTTAAATTTTCACTTCGGAAGTTGTCGGGAGAACTGAATACAACCTCTAGTGTTAGAGAGCCCGTGCAGCGGGCCTCTGGGCCTGGTATTACTCCTTTGAAGGTAGTATTGCTTTGGCTGATTCTTGTCGGGCTATCCCCATTTTGCAGACTGTGTCCTCATATATCAGATTATGGCTACTACCGCCGTCCATAAGGACTCGGGTGAGATGGTATCCGTCAATTATTGGGTCTAGTACCAAGGCAGCCTCTCCTCCATGCCGGATACTAGTCCGGTGATCCCTACGATCAAAGTTGATCAGGCAGGCCGACTAGGGGTTGAACTTGGGGGTGACGGGCTCTATGGCGCATATGTCGCGGAGTGCGCGTTTGCTCCTCCTCTTCGTTACGTGAATCATGTTCACTATTTTGATCTGTGGTGGGAATTTTTTCTGTCCCCCAGTGTTTGGCTGGCGAGGCTCATCCTCATCTTCGCTTGGTATCTCCCTCCCCTTGTGGTCGGCGTTTAGCTGGCCGGCTTGCTTGAAGACCCAGCATTCCCTGTTGGTGTGATTTGTCGGTTTGTCGGAGGTGCCACGAAGCTGACATAGCTGGTCTAGAATCTTGTTTAGGCTGGACGGTCCATATCTACTGCCTTCGAATGGCTTTTTGCATTGATCGGGTCGAGAGCCCCTGAATCCGGTGTTTACCGCTGTGTTTTCTGGGTTGTCTTCATTGCTTTCACGCTTGATTTCATTGTGGCGTGGTTTTCCATTGCCATCCCTGACTTCGGATGTGCCCGGGTCGCTGGTGCCGCTACGGGCCAGGCAACTATCTTCGCCCGCGCAAAAGCGGGTCATTAGACTTCTAAGGGCTGCCATTGTCCACAGTTTTTCCTGGCCGAGGTATCTGGCAAGCCATTCGTCCCGTACATTGTGTTTGAAAGCCGCTAAGGCTTCGACATCCGGGCAGTCGACAATTTGATTCTTCTTGGTGAGGAATCTGTTCCAAAGCTTTCGGGCTGACTCTCCGGGCTGTTGAATTATGTGACTTAAATCGTCTGCATCCGGAGGTCGGACATAGGTCCCTTGAAAATTAGCCCTAAAAGCATCCTCAAGCTCTTCCCAACTTCCAATTGAGTTGTTAGGGAGGCTCTTCAGCCAGTGCCGGGCTGGTCCTTTCAACTTGAGGGGTAAGTATTTGATGGCGTGGAGATCATCTCCGTGAGCCATGTGGATATGGAGGATAAAGTCCTCGATCCAGACTCCAGGGTCTGTCGCTCCGTCGTATTCCTCTATGTTCACGGGTTTGAATCCCTCGGGAAATTCGTGATCCAGCACCTCATCGGTGAAGCGTAGGGGGTGCGCAGCACCCCTGTATTTGGATGTGCCATGAGGTTCTGACGGTTGTAGTGTTTTGTTTTGATTCTATACCGAAGCACGCTTCCTAGATCCGTAGATGGACCTGGTCAGACCGGCTTTTTTGTGCAAGTCCTCACATAAATCATGCACTGACTGATGTTCGACATCGTTAACCGCCCTATCGCGTCCACGGGGTGGTCGACCCGGCTGATCGGCCATTTTATGTTTCGGCTGTGTGGGCTCGAAAGCCTCGTCATCGAATTCAGGCAGCAGCTTGCGCTTTGGATAGCTCTTTGTGTGGCAACTGCCACCGTACTTTTCTTCAGTGTCGAGCACATTGTTCCATCTATTGTTGAGTGTATTTTGCGTGGCTTTAAGCCTTTACTTCTACTTCTTTAGACTCCTCGCGGTGGCAATAAGCCTTCCATGGAGGTTCTCTTGCTCTAAGTGCCTTTCCGAGATGATGTGTGCGTCGTCGTCCGGACTGTTCTCCTCTCCCGAGACAGGTTGGTGAGCTTTACCCTTGGCGTCACTGTGATCAAGCAATGGCTCCGTACTATGTTTGGCGTCCGCTGGTTCATCTTGCTCTATCGCTGGGTCCATGTGGTTGTCGTTTGCGTTGTAGTCGGCCGGGTATTATTCTTTCTTGCGCTGTTATCGCTGTTTTTGCCGAGGTGGGATTTGGAGCGGCGCCTACGTCGTTGCTTTGGTTGCTTCTCGAGGGGATTACCCTCCGCTGCATCCTTCCGTTCCTCGTCATTGTTTTCTTTGGGTGTATCTACCATGTATATATCGTGTGATGGAGTGGCTGTCCAGCGCCCTGTGGGCGGTGGTTCCTTTTCTTGTCCTGCATCGTCGTCCATACCGTCGATGTCTTCCGAGCCGAAATCAAGCCTGTCGGTTAAGTCGTCGACAATGGCTATTAAGTGGGTGGTGGGTGGGTGTCGGTCTCAAAACCGGCGGATCTCGGGTAGGGGGTCCCGAACTGTGCGTCTAGGCTGGATGGTAACAGGAGGCAGGGAACACAATGTTTTACCCAGGTTCGGGCCCTCTTGATGGAGGTAAAACCCTACGTCCTGCTTGATTAATGTTGATGATATGGGTAGTACAAGAGTAGATCTACCACGAGATCGAGGAGGCTAAACCCTAGAAGCTAGCCTATGGTATGATTGTTGTCTATGGAGTTGATGAAGTTGTCCTACGGACTAAAACCCTCCGGTTTATATAGACACCGGATAGGGTTAGGGTTACATAGAGTCGGTTACAATGATAGGAGATCTTGAATATCCGCATCGCCAAGCTTTCCTTCCACGCCAAGGAAAGTCCCATCCGGACACGGGACGAAGTCTTCAATATTGTATCTTCATAGTCCAGGAGTCCGGCTGAAGGTATAGTCCGGCTACCCGAACACCCCCTAATCCAGGACTCCCTCAGTAGCCCCCGAACCAGGCTTCAATGACGATGAGTCCTGTGCGCAGATTGTCTTCGGCATTGCAAGGTGGGTTCTCCTCCAAGTTCCGTGTACCTGTTGAATAAAGTCCGGTTTCTTGTAAATGTTGCGCTCCTTGGCTTCTACGCCCAATAATGGCCGTCTTCCACGTGTCAAACGAATGCGAAAAGCCGGGGTGTTTTTACATCCACACCCCGGGCCGCCTATTTAACTGGATGGGAATTCAGGTTCAAACCACATCTTCTCCTCTCCGCGAGTTATCATCGGAGCGCTTCCAGCAAAGGTCCATTCCAACATGTCCAGCCGTCGCAGCTCCTCCCCTCGCCCCTCCGGTCCCAAACCCGGGGACTGGGAGAGTTGCACCATCCTGCACAGCAAGTTAGTGTCGCTTCAGGCCAAGGGATTTCTTCCCCCGGCATACATGGTCCCGGTCCGAGCCGGTCTCGCCACCTACAATGGCGGAAAACAGGCGGAGAGCACCCACAATCCTTCTAAAGGAGAGCGGGTGTGCCTCGACCCCTATCTAATAAGGGGACTGGGATTTCCAATTCATCCATTTCTCCGTGGGCTTCTGAAGTTTTACGGTCTCCCGCTGCACAATCTCACACCCGCTTCCATATTACATATCGCGGGTTTCGTCGCCCCTTGCGAGAGCTATTTCTAGGCGTTGAGACTCATTTCACGCTGTGGAAGAGGTTATTCTGCCTGGTGCCCCGTTCTCAAGAGCGGTCTATCTATCAAGTGGGTGGAGCCGAAGTGTGGTGCATCGCCGGGACAGGATACCTATCCGGAACCCCGAAGAAGGCGTCCGAGGACTGGCCTTCGGAATGGTTTTACATGGATTACGTCCCGCTACCGGACCCTATTCAGGTCGGTCTCCCTGAGTTCAACAATGCCCCGTTGAAGAAACGCTTGAGCTGGCGTCCACGGAGCTCTCAGAGAGAAAGCGACAGAGATGTCCTTTACCTGATGGGCCGAATCAGACTGTTGGCTCATTCCGGACTAACCATGATTGGAGTCATGGCCGCATGCATTATGCGGGGGGTGCAGCCGCTTCAATATAGAGGCCACCCCATGTGGGATTTCAACGGGGAGGATGACGCCACCCGTTACGGTCGTAAGGGGCCGGCCTCAGCCGCCGCCTTAGTAAAGATCTTATCCTCTTTGTACAAGGGAGAAAAGGAGGAATTCCTTCGCGTCAATGCACAGGCCGGATTCAATATGTACAATCCTCCAAGTTGGGTAAGTGAACAATTGCGCTTGCCCATCTGCTTTATACTCCCATGGTTAGATACGTAGTCTAATGATTTCAATGCAGGTACTGCGACAGGAGGTAAAGGATATAAACAGCCGTCCTCCACAGCCCGAGGACCCGGAACGGTCCCTCAATCCGGACTCTGAAGAAGATCCGGACATATCGGTGGAGCTTATTGACGGGGTGTTCTATCAGCTAAGCAAGGACGATACCTTGGTGGCCATTACGGCAGATTACCCAGGGTTAATCCCAGCCTCCCAGGTGAAGGAAACCGGAGTCCCATTCCCTTAAAAGAGATTCCATTCTCACGCATTCCGGTGTTTCTAACGATAACCGTGTTTTGCAGGGGAGATTTTTGAGGCAGGAGGCCGAACCTGCGGCGGCTAGCCAATGAGGGGTCGCAGGGCCCCGTGGGGCAAAAAGGAATGTAGTCCGGACTGAGATGCCGGCGCCAAGGTATAGCGCGCCCTCTGTTTCCCTGGAGTTATTCTGTCAGGGCATATTAACGTTCGTGCTATCTTCAGAATGAAGAGACCTCGCCGGACTACATCCGGGGAGGTTGCCAATCGCGCCTCCACCAGCCAGGCTCCAACGTCTGGCCAAGAAGCAGAGGCGAGCACAAGGCGCGCACCGGACGCTCCTCCGACAGAGGATGAGGACAGGCTGTCTGCCACAAATTCCGAAGTGGAGAGTGCCATGAACCACAGGCGTCGCTGGACCGTTCTACGCGACGGTTGTTTCTTCCAAAAGGCTTTAGATGCCTTTAATTCGGGAGATGCGTACCTCCATGCCGCTCAAAATGGTTTAGCCAGAGCCACGGAGCAGTATGTAAAAGACATACGGGTAAGAAAATTTTGGTTAAATATATATATATGCCAGTAGCCCCGGAGACTTGAAGCAGTTAGAGAAACTGATTTAAGGATCATTTAATATGCAGGTTCTTACAGAGAAGAATTCCGTACTGTCCCAGGAGCTGGAAAAGTGCAAGGCCCAACTAGAGGCCGCACTAGCCGCAGCAGGGGAGCCCAAAGAGACCCCCTCAGGTAAGATACACTTCGAAAGATTAGTATTGTGCGGTGTGGGTGCAAATCTGACATATCATATTGCAGATGGCGCCAGACTAGATCCGGACAAACAACAACTCTTACGCCGGTTAAAGGCCGGTGAGAGTATGTTGACAAGGGTGAGGCTGGAGAAGAATGATCTTCGGGATGCCAACACCAAGCTGGACGTCGAACTTAAAGATGTTCGTGGCCAGCTGTCGGACTCCACGAAGGAGAATCAGCGGCTTCGACGCGGCATATTTAGTAAGTGCTTGAACGAACTTTGAAAAAAAAGTTCGGCGAGGAAGTCGACTAACAGAGTAATATCTGTAGGTATGCTCATAGGTCATCCTGCAGAGGAGATGCCCGGTTCTACGGGTGACCTTCTTCCCGAACTCTTGCAACTGCACGAGCGAATTCGGCAGGCAAGGCAAGGTGTTGCCCAAGCCTTATGGCCTGCCCACTCCGTGCCCGAGGGCCTTGGAGAGCTTGCGGAGAAGCTAAAGGGAGCTCGGCGGCGCTTCCGGTTGTGGAAGATATCGGCCTGCCGACAAGGCGCTAGGGAGGCCTGGGCCATGGTGAAGACTCGTTTTACGAAGTCTGACCCAAACCACATGGCCGAGGTCGGACCAGTGGGGCCTGACGGGAAGGAGATCCCTGTAAGCTTAGTGTACGGCCAAGTAGAGTTGGCCGCGAAGTATTCCCAGCAGGACTGTAAATTAGACAGCCTGTTAGATGGTATAGAAGAGGAATACAATCAGTCGGAATGACTGTGTAATTTTGAATTGACATGTGTAATGCCTTCTAGCCGGATTGTAGATCATTTGTCGTTGCCGACCTTTTCGCATCAACCTCGAGACCTGACGGTCTGGAGTGTGTCCGAATACCCTAGCGGTTATATAAGAACCGGGGTATGCGAGGAGACCAGGCGTAGGGGTCATCAGTGCTTTATCAGACAAGTGCCCAATTAGTTATGTTATATTACATCGTTAGTAAGAAACATCTTCCAGAGAGAATAGTTCCGTTAAGGGTTCCTTTCGCTGGGAGGCATGCCCTAATGTGCATGTCCGGACTGCGTGAAGAAACGCAGAAAAAGCATCTGGGGGCACATATAATGAGTAAAAAAGATCATCTTTTATTTCACCGACCGAATATTCCCTTAAGAACGCTAGCTTTCGGCTTCACCCAGTCTGAGGTACACGTCCGGCTGACCCGGTAGTAACAATCACAGAGGTGCTCCCTTTACCACCTAGCCAAACAATCGAGAATGTAGGGGTAAGCACAGGAGCCAGGCAACCTAGCTTGGCCAAAACTTAAGTCATATCGATGCATATAATGGTGAAGAAAAAGGTACATGTGGAAGTTTAACGCATGTGTTGGGCGTGAAGCCCGCATAAATAAGCTTCTCTTAAAGAAGCCCCCAGGTTTAATGAGCGCGAGTGGCATTTCACTATATGAGCCTTTTAGGGCTATAGAAGAAAGAATGGGAAGGAGATAAATATAAGACAGAAAAATTCAAAAAGGAATGGACAGAGGAAGGAGACGAACACAGAGTCCGGCGCTAGGCATAGAATCTTCGGAGACGGGCGGCGTTCCATGGGTTCGGCTCGAGTCGGTTGTTCGACGCATCTCGCAGGCGGTACGCCCCACCAGTCAGGACTTGGTCGATTATGAATGGACCTTCCCACTTGGGCTTGAGTTTGTCCTTTTTCTTATCCGGCAGGCGTAGAACTAGTTCGCCAACATTGTAATTTTTGGCCCGTACCTCTCTGCTTTGATATCTTCAGGCCTGCTGTTGATAAAATGTGGAACGGGCTTTTGCCACGTCACGCTCCTCCTCCAAGGCGTCCAAGTTGTCCTGCCGATCGAGCTCAGCTTCTCTTTCTTCGTACATGCGCACTCTAGGTGAGTCATGAATTATGTCGCAGGGAAAAACTGCTTCTGTGCCGTACACCATAAAAAATGGTGTGTATCCGGTGGTGCGATTTGGCCTGGTCCGCAGCCCCCATAGCACGGAGTCGAGCTCCTCTACCCAGTGCATGTTAGATTCCTTGAGGGACCGCACTAGTCTGGGTTTAATGCCGCTCATGATAAGACCATTTGCATGTTCGACCTGGCCGTTGGTTTGTGGGTGATAGACGGAAGGATAATCGAGCTTGATGCCCATGTTTTTGCACCAGAGTTTTACCTCGTCGGCGGCAAACTTTGTACCGTTATCGGTTATGATGCTGTGTGGGACGCCATAACGGTGTACAACCCCGGATATGAAGTTTATCACAGGTCCGGATTCAGCCGTTTTAACAGGCTTGGCTTCTATCCATTTGGTGAACTTATCCACCATGACCAGTAAGTATTTTTTTCTTATGGGTTCCACCTTTGAGGGGTCCGACCATGTCAAGCCCCCAGACCGCAAAAGGCCAGGTGATGGGTATAGTTTGGAGTGCAGTGGGTGGCATATGGCTTTGGTTGGCAAAAAGTTGGCAACCAGCGCATCGTTGGACTAGGTCCTCAGCGTCTGCCCGGGCCATCAGCCAATAAAAGCCTATACGGAAAGCCTTGCTAACAAGGGACCGAGCAGCGGCGTGGTGACCACCGAGTCCGGCATGAATTTCAGCCAAAAGGTTCCGCCCTTCCTCTTCGGAGATGCACCTTTGAAGGACTCCGGTAGTGCTTTTCTTATAAAGCTCTCCCTCATGGACTCTGTAGGCTTTAGATCGCCGCACTATGCAGCAGGCCTCGTTTTGGTCCTCCGGGAGTTCCTGCCTAATAAGGTAGGCTAGGAATGGTTCTGTCCACGGGGCGATGATCGCCATTATTACGTGGGCTGAAGGTGTAATTTCATTGGCAGAGCCTCCAATTGTGTCAGATTGTTCGGTATTAGGTGGTGCGGCTGGGTCCGGGCTGTTATTTGCGGGTTCCCCCTCCCATGCTACGGATGGCTTGAACAATCTTTCTAAAAAGATGTTGGGGGGGACTGCATCACGTTTTGCTCCGATGCGTGCCAGGACGTCCGCTGCTTGATTGTTTTCTCGGGCTATATGGTGAAACTCCAACCCTTCGAACCGAGCTGACATTTTTAGGATGGCGTTGCGGTAAGCTGCCATTTTTGGGTCCTTGGCGTCGAAATCGCCATTTATTTGGGATATCGCGAGGTTTGAATCCCCGCGTACCTCTAGGCATTGGATGCCCATGGATACTGCCATCCGGAGGCCATGTAGAAGGGCCTCGTATTCGGCTGTGTTGTTGGAGTCCGTGTACATAATTTGGAGTACATGCTGGACTGTGTCTCCTGTTGGGGACGTCAAAACGATGCCAGCCCCCAGTCCGGCCAACATTTTGGAGCCGTCAAAATGCATGATCCAGTTTGAGTATGTGCCGTACTCTTTAGGGAGTTCGGCCTCCGTCCATTCTGCGACGAAGTCGGCCAAAACTTGCGATTTGATAGCTCGCCGTGGCTTATAGGTTATGTCGAACGGGAGGAGCTCGATGGCCCATTTTGCAATCCGGCCCGCTGCATCGCGGTAGTTGATAATATCGTTGAGTGCTACTTCCGAGGCTACTGTTATGGAACACTCTTGAAAGTAGTGTCGTAGCTTCCGGGATGCCATGAATACCGCGTATGCAATCTTTTGGTAATGCGGGTACCGTGATTTGCATGGAGTGAGGACAATGGATACGTAGTAGGCCGGCCTTTGAAGGGGGAATTTGTGTCCATCCGTTTCCTGCTCAACAACGAGCAATGCGCTGACAACTTGGTGTGTTGCTGCGATGTACAATAACGTTGGCTCGCCGGTGTTTGGCACGGCCAGGACTGGGTTTGTTGCCAATATGGCTTTTATTTCACCAAGTCCGGCCGTGGCGGCATCCGTCCACTCGAAGTGTTCGGTGCGCCGAAGAAGGTGATACAGGGGTAGTGCCTTTTCTCCCAAGTGGGAGATGAAGCGGCTTAAAGCCGCCACGCATCCGGTTAATTTTTATATTTGTTTAAGGTCCTTTGGGACATCCAATTGTGACAAAGCTCGGATCTTGGCTGGATTTGCTTCAATTCCTCTACCGGATACAATGAAGCCCAAGAGCTTTCCGGCTGGAACGCCGAAGACACATTTTTCCGGATTGAGCTTGATGTCATATTTTCGGAGGTTATCGAATGTAAGCTTCAAGTTGTCTACTAGAGATTCGACATGTCTTGATTTGACGACCACATCATCCATGTACGCCTCCACTGTTTTGCCGATTTGGTTTGCCAGACATGTCTGGATCATGCGCTGATATGTTGCGCTGGTGTTTTTCAGCCCGAAGGGCATTGTGTTGAAGCAGAATGGTCTGTATGGTGTGATGAATGCTGTTGCAGCTTGGTCTGATTCTACCATCTTGATTTGATGGTAACTGGAGTATGCGTCGAGGAAACACAACGAATCGTGTCCTGCAGTGGCATCGATAATTTGATCGATACGGGGGAGGGGGAAGGGATCCTTTGGGCACGCCTTGTTAAGGTCTTTGAAATCGACACACAGGCGCCAGGATTTGTCCTTCTTAGGTACCATCACCAGGTTTGCTAGCCAGTCCGGATGTTTTATGTCTCTGATGAATCCGGCCTCCAATAGCTTGGCTAGCTCCTCTCCCATAGCCTGTCTCTTGGGTTCAGAAAAACGCCGAATGGCTTGTTTGACAGGTTTAAATCATTTTTGGGTATTTAAGCTGTGTTCGGCCAGCCTGCGTGGGATCCCTGGCATGTCTGAAGGGTGCCAGGCGAAGATGTCCCAGTTCTCTCGTAGGAACTCTCGCAGTGCGGCGTCTACATCGGGGTTCAATCGTGCCCCGATGGAAGCTGTTTTATTGGGGTCCGTTGGATGGACCTGGAATTTGATTATTTCATCTGCTGGCTTGAAGGATGTGGATTTAGATCTTTTGTTGAGTATCACATCATCCCTGTTAACCGTGGAGCGAAGCGCTGTCAGTTCCTCGGCCGCTAAGGCTTCAGATAGTGCCTCAAGGGCTAATGCGGCCGTTTTGTTTTCGGCGCGGAGTGCTATGTCCAGATCACTAGCTAGAGTGATAATTCCATTTGGCCCGGGCATCTTGAGCTTCATGTACCCGTAATTGGGTATTGCTTGGAAGATTGTGAATGCTTCCCGCCCTAGTAAGGCGTCATGTCCGCTTTTAAACGGGGCCACCTGGAATGTGACTTCTTCGGACCTGTAATTATCCGGCGTGCCGAACTCCACATCTAGTGTGATTTTTCCCATGCAGCGCGCTTCCCGACTGGGGATTATTCCTCTAAAGGTTGTGCTGCTTCGCTCGACGCAGTTCCAGACTATTTCCATTTTTTGAAGGGTCTCCTCATAAATGAGGTTCAGTCCGCTGCCTCCATCCATGAGCACCTTGGTAAGGCGAAAGACGTCCACTATGGGACTGAGGACCAATGCGGCTGGTGCTCGGGCTGTTCGGAATCTAGGTTCATCACTTGCGTTGAAAGTAATGGCAGTGTCGCTCCATGGATTTATTGTTGCAACTTGATAGACTTCGACGAGGTTGCGGAGTGTTCTTTTTCGCATATTGTTTGATGCGAAAGTCTCGAAGACTGTGAGAACGGTACTGGTGTCCTCGGGCTATGTAACGCCCCAGATATTACTTTCCCAATTTGTACTCCAACTCTTGTCGTTTCCGGCATTAAGTTATATTTATCTCTCGGGTTCGGGTCTTTGTCTCTGTGTGTTGTTTTCGTTTTCATGCATCTCATATCATGTCATCACGTGCATTGCATTTGCATACATGTTCATCTCATGCATTCGAGCATTTTTCCCGTTGTCCGTTTTGCATTCCAGTGCTTCGTTCTCCTCCGGTGGCCATTTCTAGCTTTCTTTCGTGTGTGGGAATTAAACAATTCCGGATTGGACCGAGACTTGCCATGCGGCCTTGGTTTACTACCGGTAGACCGCCTGTCAAGTTTCGGGTCATTTGGACTTCGTTCGATACTCCAACGGTTAACCGAGGGACCGAAAAGGCCTCGTGTGTGTTGCAGCCCAACACCCCTCCAATTTGGCCAAAACCCACCAAACTCTGCTCCATCGTCTCGGTCGTTCAATCACGATTGCGTGGGAGAAAACCGCACCTCATTTGGACTCTCCTAGCTCCACTTATGCCTATAAATACCCCCTCCATTCGGATCTCTTCTTCCCCCCGTCCAAAACCCTAAAAAAAGATCCATCTCTCCCCGCGCCGGGCCGGACGTGTCCGCCCGCGCCAGACCTTGTCCGCCCGCGGCCACAGCCAACCGGGAGCCGCCACGTGGGCGCCCCGGACCACATCGCCGTGCCGGCCCGCCTGGGCCCGAGGACGGCCCCCGAGAGCCCATCCGGCGCCCCGCGCCGCCCGGTCGTCTCCCCGCCGCCCGACGACCCGCGCCGCCCTCCACCTCGTCGCCGTTCGCGCCTCCGCCGTCAGCCACCGCGGCGACCTCGCCGGCGAGCGCCCGGCGCCGCCCTTGCCGCCCCGTCGCCGGTGGCCGGACGCGCCGCCCCGCTCCACCGCTTCCCCGCCTCGCCGCCGGCCGGATCCGCCGGTGGAGGGCCGGATCTGCCGCCGCCGACCCCGGCCGCCATCTTCCGCTACGTCTCCGGCGAGCCCCCGCCACCTCGGTCCGTGTGCCCGACCGGATCTGGATCTGGAGTTTGCTAGGGTTGACTTTTTCCCCGCATCTCTAGCTCCGTTTTGGACATATCTCCGCATCCGTAGCTCCGTTTTGGACATATGATATATGAAAATCTTCACCTCGACGAGTACATCATTTCATTCCATGGCATAATTTGCATTTGAGTTCATCTTGATGCCCAAAATGCTGTTAGAAGGAGGCATCGTGAGTTAAATTGCAGATCCGTTAGCTCATCATTGACTTTTGTCATTTTTGCCATGATTGTTGTGTGCATGATATGCCTGTGACCCTTTGGGATGAATTGTTAAGCATTTTGTCTTCTTTCCAGAGGTGCCACCCATGCATTTTTAGGATGTGTGTGGTGTCTTGTGCAAGCTTGAAAAGAGGGGTACCTGAGAATTCTGTTTTCAGGGACTTAGCGATTTTCACAAAGTCTGGGATATTTTAGTTCATGATGCCATATGTTCAGCTTGTTTCCTAGTGATCCGTGCCTCTTTTGAGCATGATCAGTAAGGGACATTTGTTAATCTTGTTATGCTCTATCCATCCATGTCTTTACTTGTTATGTTGGAGCACCCTAGGTTGAGTCAGTCGCGCTCAACTTTTGCATCGTTGTTAATTTGGGCAGATCGTGAACTCTTTTGCGATTTTGCCGATGCCATTGCTAGTGATCCATGCATGCTATGCCATTGTTCTTGCCATGTCTAGCTATCATTTTGTGCCTTCTTTATGGATATATGCTTGCCTTGCCATGACTTGCACCGTAGTGAGTGCATCGAGCTCGTTTACATGCCTTCGTGAGTTATAATTCCAGCTTGTCTCAGTTTTCACTAAGTCTGAAAACTGATTGTCTTTCATCTATGTTCGTGTGCTTGTTTGGGTATTTTGTGAACCCTTTTGGCCCCAGATCACTTTGGGTGTTTTGTTAAGCTTGTTGAGTAGCTCCATGCCATGCTCTTACTTGCCATGTTCAGGTTACGTTTCATGTTGTTTTGCTTCTCCGAAGAGAGCATCGTGGTCTGAAATTTCAGACTAGTGTTAATTTCACTAAGTCTGAAAACTGTTTTGCTTATTCAATTTCGCCATGCTTATTTGAACCCCTTAATGGATGAATTTGCCTATGGCTCAGTCCTAGTGATTTGTTAAGCATCTTGTGTACATCCCTTCCATGTATTTTTTTTCATGTTTTGTGGCTGTAGCATGTTCATTTCGTTGCATTTAGGAGCCTACTTGCTGTATATCGCAGATCGGTTCGTTTCGTAAAACGCTCGCCATTTCCAAACCGTAGCTCCGATTCCTATGATCTTTATATCGTTTTCAGGGGATTTCTTCCCCTCTATCCAGTGGCACACTTGGTTATCCAAGTTGAGGCCAGGTTCATGCATTCCCTGTCACGTCTTGCATTTTGCATCCCGCATCGCATCCCGCATAGCATACCATCTTTGCATATTATTGGTTGGCCTTGCACGTGGTTGATCGTATCCTTGTTGCTTGTTTGTATTGTTGCGTAGAGCCGGGAGACGAGTTCGCTAACGAGGAGCCCGTTGAGTTTGCTTTTGAGGATCCAGTCAACTCTGACAAATGTGCAGGCAAGATGATCATACCCTCGAAATCACTACTATCTTTGCTATGCTAGTTTGCTCGCTCTTTTGCTTTGCCAATGCAACGATGCCTACCACTTGCTTGTCAGCCTCCCAATTGCCATGATTGAGCCTCTAACCCACCTTTGTCCTAGCAAACCGTTGATTGGCTATGTTACCGCTTTGCTCAGCCCCTTCTTATAGCGTTGTTAGTTGCAGGTGAAGATTGGAGCCGTTCCTTGTTGGAACATTTATTTACTTGTTGGGATATCATTATATTGCTATGTTATCTTAATGCATCTATATACTTGGTAAAGGGTGGAAGGCTCGGCCTCTCGCCTAGTGTTTTGTTCCACTCTTGCCGCCCCAGTTTCCGTCATATCGGTGTTATGTTCCCGGATTGTTGCATCCCTTACGCGGTTGGGCTATAATGGGAACCCCTTGATAGTTCGCCTTGATTAAAGCTTTTCCAGCAATGCCCAACATTGGTTTTACCATTTGCCACCTACCCTCTTTTTCCCTTGGGTTTCCGGAGCCCGAGGGTCATCTTTATTTTAGCCCCCCACGGGCGAGTGCTCCTCTGAGTGTTGGTCCGAAACGTCAGCCGCCGGTGGCCACCAGGGGCAACTCTGGGCTCGCCTACCGGAAGTTTAGACAATCTGAGTGTGCCCTGAGAAAGAGATATGTGCAGCTCCTATCGGGATTTGTCGGCACATTCGGGCGGTGTTGCTGGTCTTGTTTTAACCTGTCGAATCATCTTGTTGTACCGAGATACCGAGTCTGATTGGTGTGTCTTGGGTGGAGGTCTATTCCTTCGTTGACCGTGAGAGCTTGTTATGGGCTAAGTTGGGACCCCCCTGCAGGGATTGATCTTTCGAAAGACGTGCCCGCGGTTATGGGCAGATGGGAATCTGTTAATGTCCGTTTGTAGATAACTTGAACCTTAATTAATTAAAATGAATCAACTGAGTGTGTTGCCATGATGGCCTCTTCTCGACGGAGTCCGGGAAGCGGACACGGTGTTGGAGTTATGTTTGCGCAGGTTGCTCTCTAGTTTCTCGCTCGTGCTTTGCCTCCTCTTCTCGCTCTCTCTTTTGCGAATAAGTTAGCCACCATATATGCTAGTCGCTTGCTGCAGCTCCACTTACATTACCCCTTTCCTACCTATTAAGCTTAAATAGTCTTGATCGTGAGGGTGCGAGATTGCTGACTCCCTGTGGCTCACAGATTACTATTACAGCAGATGCAGGGACAGATGATACAGCTCCAGATGGCGCGCTCGAGCTCAAGTGGGAGTACGACGAGGACTCTCAGCGTTACTATGTGTCTTTTCCTGATGATCAGTAGTGGTGCCTATTCGGGGTTAGATTCAGGGCCTTGTCGCATGTTGGGGGTCTTTTCTATTTTGGCGCCGTAGTCGGGCCATGAGTGTATTGTATGATGGATGTTATTTATGTACTCTGATGTGACGTGGCGAGTGTAAGCCAACTATGTTCTTCCCCTTTATATTATTTATGTACATGGGATGTGTGATGATTTCCCGACTTGCGACATTGCTTTCAATGTGGCTATGCCTCTAAGTCGTGCCTCGACACGTGGGAGATATAGCCGCATCGAGGGCGTTACAAGTTGGTAATCAGAGCCTTCCCCGACCCTAGGAGCCCCCATTGCTTGATCGTTTCTAGCAGCCGAGTTGTGTCTAGAAAAATGTTTTGAGTCCTTAGGAATTATATATCGGAGAGCTTAGGAATTCTTTTTACTTCCCAGTCTCCTCATCGCTCTGGTAAGGCATCCTGACGTAGAGTTTTGACTCTTCTATTCTCAAATTTCACAAAAAAAATTTAGGATCACGCGAGTATCTTGGATTTGTTCCGATGGCTTATGATGAGAACACTGTCTTGGTGCCTCCTGTCAGGGGTTTAGTGGAAGTGTCCCGGGGAGTTGAGCTCTGAGGTGTTGTCATCATAATTTTATCGTTGCAATTCTGGTATACTTGAGATATGTTCACGACATCGAAAATCTCCTTTATGCAGTTCGTTGGTGAGATAACCTCGACGCCACCCAGTACTGGGGCGGGAGTTCGGGAGTATCGCCATAACTTGTATAACGGATGCTTTTCGAAGGTTGAGATAGATGGTTTCCGAAGGTTTCTTGGTTATGTGTTGAAGGATGGATACAGCTGGATGTAGGTATTGCTAGTTTGGGTGAGATATTATGCTTCCCCTGTATCCCCAACACCTGATTGCATAACCGGAAAGTTTCGGGAGTTTCATAGGTGGGAATTCAAGTAGCTCTTAGGATATCTTTTCGACAGATGTATGATATGAAATTGGGGTTCGACGTCTAGTGGTTCGCCTATTTACGGTCGATTTTACAGTGGTCTCGTTGTGTCTTAAAGAGTCCTTGGCTATGCGGACTCGGGGATGCTTCGTATGTCATGTGCACTGCCTTGTACATGATGGTGTTGTACGATCGAGCCCGTGTAGGTCCCACCACGAAAACTTCGGACGAAATTTCTATCATATGTTTGTTTCGGCTTATTCCGAAAGCCAATCCTTGGTTTTATTTTCAGTTGTGGTATTCGAGTTGCTTTGACGTCACATGTTGATTCCATCCCTCTTTGATGTACCCCTTCTACCTGATTCTTCGTGGCTTCGCAATTTAGGAATATGTGACCACTTCAAGAGAAGTGCATTCGTTCATTTTTTTCGGATGTGAAGACTTTATGTTGCAATTTTCATTCCGTTGGATTCACCTTCAATATTTGTCTATTTGTGTGCTAATGGTGGTCAACCTCTTCAGGATGGCTCCTCCAACGCGCACGACTCCGAACCCTGATCCGCCAACACCTCCACCGCCTCCGGAGGCTTGGCAAGCTGTGATGGCCGCAACCAATGCAAATACACAGTTGATCATGCAAATCCTCCAAGAGCGGAATCAAGGCAGTCAAGGGAATCAAGGCAACAATCAGAACCATTTTGCTACTCTGAACCAGTTCCTCGCTAATGGTCCAAAGACGTTCAGCAATTGTGTTGAGGCTACCAATGCTGACGATTGGCTAGTGGATCTGGGCAAGCATTTTGAATGCAGCAACGTCAGGCCTAAAGATTTCATCAAGTTCGCTTCTTTCCAGCTCAAAGATCAGGCCGCAGAGTGGTTCCAGCAGTACAAGGATTCCAGAGGTGGACGTTTGATCACTTGGGATGATTTCCGTCGTGATTTCCGAGCTCATCACATTCCTCAGAGTGTGACTGAAAGCAAACGTGAGGAATTCCGCAATCTGAAGCAAGGCTCTTTGTCTGTCTATGACTACAACAAGTTGTTCCAGAAGCTCGCCCATTTTGCCAAGCAGGATGTTCCTGATGAGAAGAGCATGATCTATCAGTTCAGGGGTGGTCTCCGTGAAGAAATTCAGCTCGCTCTTGTCCTCTTCGAGCCGCTGAGATACGATGAGTTCTACAACATGGCACTGAAGCAAGAGGCTGCTCAGTTGAGGTGTGATGCTTCCAGGAAGCGAGTCAAAGACACTACGCCTTCTTCCTCTACTCAAGTGGCGAAGCAGCAGAAGTATTGGCTTCCTCCTCCTCCATTCCGTCAGCCGTATCAGCAGAAGAGCAAAGGTGGCAATGGTTCTTCCCACCCACCCAACCCAGGCTTTCAGAACAAGACTTCGTCTCAAGCTCCAAGATCAAGTGCTCCGTACCACCGTCCGCTTTCTGAGGTCACGTGCAACAAGTGCCAACAGAAGGGTCACAACGCCAACAAGTGTTTCAACCAGAGGCGTCTTCCTCCTCCTCCTCCTCCTCCTGCCAGATCGGCAAGTACAGCTGTGGTCAAGCATAATCCCAAGCACGCCAAGGTCAATATGGTGAATGCAGCTCAGGCAGAGGATTCGTCAGATGTGATCATGGGTAACCTTCCTGTTAACGATGTTCCCGCAAAAGTACTTTTTGATACTGGTGCATCACATTGTTTTATCTCGAGACCTTTCGCATCCAAGCACGGGTGGTTTTCTCAAGTTATGCATAAGCCATTAGCAGTTGTCTCTCCGAGTAAATGCTTGCTTGCTAACTATGAAGTTCCGGATATTTGTATCTCGCTGGGTGACTTCAAGTTTCTGGCTTCCCCGATGATTCTTGGTAATTCCGATATCGATCTTATTCTTGGGATGGACTGGCTCTCTAAGCATAAAGCTCAGCTTGATTGTGCAGCCAAGCAGATTCAACTGACTCATTCGTCTGAGGATGTCATTGTCTTTGCTGCTCGGGATAATACAATCCGGTTGTTTTCTCTCAATGAGAAGGGTGAATTGGATGCTATTTCGCAGATTCCGGTTGTTTGTGAGTATCAAGACGTCTTCCCAGAAGAGCTCCCAGGAATGCCTCCGCACCGGCCGGTTGAATTTGTTATTGAACTTGAGCCCGGTACGGAACCTGTGTGCAAACGTCCCTACAAGCTCAGCCCTGAAGAGTTGACGGAGTTGAAGAAACAACTCGATGTTCAAGAAAGAATGGGTCTCACTCGGCCTAGTACTTCTCCGTGGGGTTGTGGTGTTCTTTTTGTGAAGAAGAAGGATGCAATGGACCGACTTTGTGTTGATTATCGTCCATTGAACAAGAAGACCATCAAGAACAAATATCCACTTCCCAACATCAATGAGCTGTTCGAACAACTCAACGGTGCGTAAGTATTCTCCAAGCTTGATCTCCGTATGGGTTATCATCAAATTCGCATTCGTGAGAAAGATATTCCCAAGACAGCGTTCAGAACAAGCTATGGGTCATATGAATACACTGTCATGTCTTTTGGCCTCGCCAACACTCCTCCGACGTTCTCTCGCATGATGAACTTCATCTTCAACCCCTACACCAATGACTTTGTTTTGGTCTATCTCGACGACATTCTGGTTTTCTCGAAGAACAAGGAAGATCATGCCAAGCATTTGCGTTTGGTTCTTGACAAGCTCAGGGAACATCAGTTCTACGCTAAGTTCTCCAAGTGTGAATTTTGGCTCGATGAGGTTCTTTATCTTGGCCATATCATCTCTGCCAAGGGCATTTCCATGGATCCTGAGAAGGTGTCTGCAATTGTTAATTGGGAACCTCCCCAGAACGTGAAGCAACTCCGTAGCTTCCTCGGTCTCGCAAGCTACTGCCGAAGATTCATTGAAAACTTTTCTAAGATCGCGAAGCCTCTCTCAAATCTTCTTCAGAAGCACGTCAAGTATGTTTGGTCTCCGGAGTGTGATATCGCTTTCAACACTTTGAAAGAGAAATTGATCACTGCTCCAGTTTTGACTCCGCCTGATGAAACCAAGCCGTACGAGGTCTTTTGTGATGCCTCTCTCCAAGGTCTAGGTGCTGTACTGATGCAAGAGAAGAAAGTTGTTGCTTATACCTCTCGCCAGTTGAAGCCTAATGAGAAGAACTACCCCACTCATGATCTCGAGTTGGCGGCAGTTGTGCATGCATTGTTGACTTGGAGACATCTTCTATTGGGAAGGAAAGTGGACATTTTCACTGATCACAAGAGTCTCAAGTACATCTTCACCCAGCCTAATCTCAACCTCAGGCAAACTCGATGGGTCGAAATGATTCAAGAGTACAATCCGAGTATTGAGTATACTCCAGGCAAGGCCAATGTGATTGCTGACACTTTGAGCAGAAAAGCATATTGCAACAGCCTGATTCTGAAGCCTTATCAACCCGAGCTTTGTGAAGCTTTCCGCAAACTTAATCTGCAAATTGTTCCTCAAGGTTTCCTTGCCAACCTTCAAGTTTCTCCTACCTTGGAAGACCAAATTCGCCAAGCCCAGCTTCTTGATGCTATGGTGAAAAAGGTGAAGATTGGTATTGCAAAGAGTCAGTCCAAGTACAAGTGCTACCGACTTGATGACAAGGACACTCTCTTCTTCGAGGATCGAATTGTTGTGCCCAAAGGTGACCTTCGTAAAGTGATCATGAATGAGGCTCACAACTCTCTCCTCTCCATCCACCCGGGAGCACGAAGATGTATCAGGATCTCAAGCAAACTTATTGGTGGACTCGAATGAAGCGCGAGATCGCTCAATTCGTGAATGAATGTGATGTCTGCAGAAGAGTGAAGGCAGAACACCAAAGGCCAGCAGGTCTCCTCCAACCTCTTGCCATTCCAGAATGGAAGTTTGACCACATTGAAATGGACTTCGTGACTGGGTTTCCAAAGTCCAAGCGTGGCAATGATGCTATATTCGTTGTCATCGACAAGCTCACCAAAGTGGCTCACTTTCTGCCTATCAAAGAGTCTATCACTGCAGCTCAATTGGCGGAACTCTACACCCCTCGAATTGTCTCTCTGCACGGCATTCCTCAAGTGATATCTTCAGACCGTGGCAGCATCTTTACCTCCAGGTTTTGGGATTCTTTTCAGAAGGCCATGGGCACCAACATTCGCTTCAGCACTGCTTTCCATCCTCAAACAAGCGGTCAAGTCGAGCGTGTCAACCAGATTCTTGAAGATATGCTCAGGGCTTGTGTTATCTCCTTCGGCATGAAATGCGAGGATTGTCTTCCTTATGCTGAATTCTCATACAACAACAGTTTTCAAGCAAGCTCAGGCAAGGCCCCATTTGAAATTTTGTATGGTAGGAAATGCCGTACCCCTCTCAACTGGCCTGAAACCGGTGAACGTCAGCTGCTGGGTAATGACTTAATCACAGAGGCAGAAGAAATGTGCAAGGTCATTCGTGATAACCTCAAAGCAGCCCAATCCCGCCAGAAGAGCTACTATGATAGTAAGCAGCGTGATTTGGCTTTCGAGATCGGAGATCATGTTTACCTCCGCGTCTCTCCTATGAAAGGGACTCGTCACTTCGGTATCAAAGGGAAGCTTGCCCCCAGATACGTCGGACCTTTCAAGATTGTCAGCAAGAGAGGCGACCTCGCCTATCAACTCGAGCTTCCTTCGAACTTTGCTAATGTTCATGATGTGTTCCATGTCTCCCAACTCCGAAAGTGCTTCAAGACGCCTGAGCGCACTGTCAACTTCCAGGACATTGAGCTCCAACAAGATCTCTCCTATCGTGAGCACCCAGTTGCAATCCTTGAAGAGACTGAACGCAGGACTCGCAACAAGTCAATCAAATTTCTCAAAGTCAAGTGGTCACACCATTCCGACCGTGAAGCTACCTAGGAACGCGAGGATCACCTCCGTTTTAAGTACCCGGAGTTCTTTCAGTCCTAGATCTCGGGACGAGATCTTTTCGTAGTGGTGGAGTGTTGTAACGCCCCAGATATTACTTTCCCAATTTGTACTCCAACTCTTGTCGTTTCCGGCATTAAGTTATATTTATCTCTCGGGTTCGGGTCTTTGTCTCCGTGTGTTGTTTTCGTTTTCATGCATCTCATATCATGTCATCACGTGCATTGCATTTGCATACATGTTCATCTCATGCATTCGAGCATTTTTCCCGTTGTCCGATTTGCATTCCGGCGCTTCGTTCTCCTCGGGTGGCTATTTCTAGCTTTCTTTCGTGTGTGGGAATTAAACATTTACGGATTGGACCGAGACTTGCCATGCGGCCTTGGTTTACTACCGGTAGACCGCCTGTCAAGTTTCGGGTCATTTGGACTTCGTTTGATACTCCAACGGTTAACCGAGGGACCGAAAAGGCCTCGTGTGTGTTGCAGCCCAACACCCCTCCAATTTGGCCCAAACCCACCAAACTCTGCTCCATCGTCTCGGTCGTTCGATCACGATCGCGTGGGCGAAAACCGCACCTCATTTGGACTCTCCTAGCTCCACTTATGCCTATAAATACCCCCTCCATTCGGATCTCTTCTCCCCCCCGTCCAAAACCCTAAAAAAAGATCCATCTCTCCCCGCGCCGGGCCGGAAGTGGCCGCCACTTCCCCTCCTCGCCGCCGGCCGGATCCGGTCGCGGGAGGGCCGGATCCGCCGCCGCCGACCCCGGCCGCCATCTTCCGCTTCGTCTCCGGCGAGCCTCCGCCACCTCGGTCCGCGTGCCCGGCCGGATCTGGATCTGGAGTTTGCTAGGGTTGACTTTTTTGCCCTCCAGCCCTGATTTTTTATGCGATGTTTGACTGCTCATATCTCCGCATCCGTAGCTCCGTTTTGGACATATGATATATCAAAATCTTCGCCTCGACGAGTACATCATTTCATTCCATTGCATCATTTGCATTTGAGTTCATCTTGATGCCCAAAATGCTGTTAGAAGGAGGCATCGTGAGTTAAATTGCAGATCCGTTAGCTCATCATTGACTTTTGTCATTTTTGCCATGATTGTTGTGTGCATGATATGCCTGTGACCCATGGATTTTTAGGATGTGTGTGGTGTCTTGTGCAAGCTTGCAAAGAGGGGTACCTGAGAATTCTGTTTTCAGGGACTTAGTGATTTTCACTAAGTCTGGGATATTTTAGTTCATGATGCCATATGTTCAGCTTGTTTCCTAGTGATCCGTGCCTCTTTTGAGTATGATCAGTAAGGGACATTTGTTAATCTTGTTATGCTCTATCCATCCATGTCTTTACTTGTTATGTTGGAGCACCCTAGGTTGAGTCAATCGAGCTCAACTTTTGCATCGTTGTTAATTTGGGCAGATCGTGAACTCTTTTGCGATTTTGCCGATTCCATTGCTAGTGATCCATGCATGCTATGCCATTGTTCTTGCCATGTCTAGCTATCATTTTGTGCCTTCTTTATGGATATATGCTTGCCTTGCCATGACTTGCACCGTAGTGAGTGCATCGAGCTCGTTTACATGCCTTCGTGAGTTATAATTCCAGCATGTCTCAGTTTTCACTAAGTCTGAAAACTGATTGTCTTTCATCTATGTTCGTGTGCTTGTTTGAGTATTTTGTGAACCCTTTTGGCCCCAGGTCACTTTGGGTGTTTTGTTAAGCATGTTGATTAGCTTCATGCCATGCTCTTACTTGCCATGTTCAGGTTATGTTTCATGTTGTTTTGCTGCTCCGAAGAGAGCATCGTGGTCTTAAATTTTAGACTAGTGTTAATTTCACTAAGTCTGAAAACTGTTTTGCTTATTCAGTTTCGCCATGCTTGTTTGAACCCCTTAATTGATGAATTTGCCTATGGCTCAGTCCTAGTGATTTGTTAAGCATCGTGTGTACATCCCTAGCATGTATTTTGTTTTCATGTTTGGTGGCTGTAGCATGTTCATTTCGTTGCATTTAGGAGCCTACTTGCTGTATATCGCAGATCGGTTCGTTTCGTAAAACGCTCGCCATTTCCAAACCGTAGCTCCGATTCCTATGATCTTTATATCGTTTTCAGGGGATTTCTTCCCCTCTATCCAGTGGCACACTTGGTTATCCAAGTTGAGGCCAGGTTCATGCATTCCCTGTCACGTCTTGCATTTTGCATCCCGCATCGCATCCCGCATAGCATACCATCTTTGCATATTATTGGTTGCCCTTGCACGTGGTTGATCGTATGCTTGTTGCTTGTTTGTGTTGTTGGGTAGAGCCGGGAGACGAGTTCGCTAACGAGGAGCCCGTTGAGTTTGCTTTTGAGGATCCAGTCAACTCTGACAACTGTGCAGGCAAGATGATCATACCCTCGAAATCACTACTATCTTTGCTATGCTAGTTTGCTCGCTCTTTTGCTTTGCCAATGCTACGATGCCTACCACTTGCTTGTCAGCCTCCCAATTGCCATGATTGAGCCTCTAACCCACCTTTGTCCTAGCAAACCGTTGATTGGCTATGTTACCGCTTTGCTCAGCCCCTTCTTATAGCGTTGTTAGTTGCAGGTGAAGATTGGAACCGTTCCTTGTTGGAACATTTATTTACTTGTTGGGATATCATTATATTGCTATGTTATCTTAATGCATATATATACTTGGTAAAGGGTGGAAGGCTCGGCCTCTCGCCTAGTGTTTTGTTCCACTCTTGCCGCCCCAGTTTCCGTCATATCGGTGTTATGTTCCCGGATTGTTGCGTCCCTTACGCGGTTGGGCTATAATGGGAACCCCTTGATAGTTCGCCTTGATTAAAGCTTTTCCAGCAATGCCCAACATTGGTTTTACCATTCGCCACCTACCCTCTTTTTCCCTTGGGTTTCCGGAGCCCGAGGGTCATCTTTATTTTAGCCCCCCACGGGCGAGTGCTCCTCTGAGTGTTGGTCCAGAACGTCAGCCGCCGGTGGCCACCAGGGGCAACTCTGGGCTGGCCTACCGGAAGTTTAGACAATCTGAGTGTGCCCTAAGAAAGAGATATGTGCAGCTCCTATCGGGATTTGTCGGCACATTCGGGCGGTGTTGCTGGTCTTGTTTTAACCTGTCGAATCATCTTGTTGTACCGAGATACCGAGTCTGATCGGTGTGTCTTGGGTGGAGGTCTATTCCTTCATTGACCGTGAGAGCTTGTTATGGGCTAAGTTGGGACCCCCCTGCAGGGATTGATCTTTCGAAAGCCATGCCCGTGGTTATGGGCAGATGGGAATTTGTTAATGTCCGGTTGTAGATAACTTGAACCTTAATTAATTAAAATGAATCAACTGAGTGTGTTGCCGTGATGGCCTCTTCTCGGCGGAGTCCGGGAAGCGGACACGGTGTTGGAGTTATGTTTGCGCAGGTTGCTCTCTAGTTTCTCGCTCGTGCTTTGCCTCCTCTTCTCGCTCTCTCTTTTGCGAATAAGTTAGCCACCATATATGCTAGTCGCTTGCTGCAGCTCCACTTACATTACCCCTTTCCTACCTATCAAGCTTAAATAGTCTTGATCGCGAGGGTGCGAGATTGCTGAGTCCCTGTGGCTCATAGATTACTATTACACCAGATGCAGGGACAGATGATACAGCTCTATATGGCGCGCTCGAGCTCAAGTGGGAGTACGACGAGGACTCTCAGCGTTACTATGTGTCTTTTCCTGATGATCAGTAGTGGTGCCTATTCGGGGTTAGATTCAGGGCCTTGTCACATGTTGGGGGTCTTTTCTATTTTGGCGTCGTAGTCGGGCCATGAGTGAATTGTATGATGGATGTTATTTATGTACTCTGATGTGACGTGGCGAGTGTAAGCCAACTATGTTCTTCCCCTTTATATTATTTATGTACATGGGATGTGTGATGATTTCCCGACTTGCGACATTGCTTTCAATGCGGCTATGCCTCTAAGTCGTGCCTCGACACGTGGGAGATATAGCCGCATCGAGGGTGTTACAGGCTAGCTTTCTGCGGCCTCCCGATTTAAGAGGTCCTCGCCAATTTTGGCTACCTGCCGAAGTATCCAACATGCTCTAAGGCTGTGAGTTGGTGTGGCGTCCTCTGTACTGTGAATTCTACAGGGTCCATCAAGCCACCTTTCCAGTACGGTTCCATGCCCTGCAAAGGGTTTTGGTTTTTTTCTATTTATCCCGGGTGTCTTATGATGATGCACCCTCTTAGTTCGGACGGGATTACTATTCAAGGCCGGATTATCCCAAAATTTCGTTTCGGTTTTCCAGGCACTTTCCATCGCACAGTATTTTTGTACTATGGACGCCAAGTCAGCGAAGCGTGTAATATCACGATGACTTACGGCGTTAAGGATTCCCTCGTCCGTGCAATTACTGCAGAAGATTGATATCGCGTCTCCCTCGCGGTAATCTTTTATCCTGTTCATAACTAGGAGGAATCTGGCCCAGTAATGATGTATTGTTTCTTCGGGCCTCTGCCTGACTTGGGAGAGATTGCTTATGTTCGGGTGGGTGGGTGTCGTTGAATCTGAAACCTCACCCAATCCAAGATTCGGAGGCCGAAGCGTTTCCAAATTCTGAAGTTCGGATTCCTGGACGTTATCCAACGAATCCGGCCCGTTGCCTAATTCTAAGCTCAGGTCTTGAGTTACATCCTCCCCTCCGCGGGTATCCGGCTTGGAGGGATCGGGAATTCGGAAGTAACTAGTCCTTAAAATAGATGAAGGGTCGCCGCACCTTGCCTCTACCACGGCAACATGGTGGGTGACTTGGGGAGAGTTAATTTCTCTTAGATCGGGTTTAAGCCCAACCTGGTCGTAATCCGTGGCGACCCCTAGGGCGGCGATGCGATCCAAGAGCTCGTTTATGGAAGAGAGCTCCATTGGATCTAACTGCTCGACGAGCTCCGAGCTGACGTGTAGATTGCTTTTGATGACCCGAGAGGTCACCGTCGGCGCAACAACCGAATAGGCGGTCATGAGGAAACCACCTAGCTGGAGGGTTTGGCCAACATCCAAGGCTCCCTTAGCAACGGCGCCGTCTTTGAAGACGGGAGAAGGCATCCTTCCTGATTGCGACGACACAGAGGAACTCTCAATGAAAGCACCAATGTCGGTGTCAAAACCGGCGGATCTCGGGTAGGGGGTCCCGAACTATGCGTCTAGGCCAGATGGTAATAGGAGGCAGGGAACACAATGTTTTACCCAGGTTCGGGCCCTCTTGATGGAGGTAAAACCCTACGTCCTGCTTGATTAATATTGATGATATGGGTAGTACAAGAGTAGATCTACCACGAGATCGAGGAGGCTAAACCCTAGAAGCTAGCCTATGGTATGATTGTTGTCTATGGAGTCGATGAAGTTGTCCTACGGACTAAAACCCTCCGGTTTATATAGAAACCGGATAGGGTTAGGGTTACATAGAGTCGGTTACAATGATAGGAGATCTTGAATATCCGCATCGCCAAGCTTGCCTTCCACGCCAAGGAAAGTCCCATCCGGACACGGGACGAAGTCTTCAATCTTGTATCTTCATAGTCCAGGAGTCCGGCTGAAGGTATAGTCCGACTACCCGAACACCCCCTAATCCAGGACTCCCTCAGTGGGCAATGAATTTCTTCGTCGGCCGCTTCCCACTCAAGTTGAACATAGTTCGGCCGAGGGTCTCCTGACAAGGAGAGAGACCTTAATGAATTTAGCACGTCGCCCAAGGGAGAGTGCTGAAAGATATCCGCGGAGGTAAACTCCATGATCGGTGCCCAATCAGATTCGATGGGCACGAACGCAGGCGGTTCAGAGATAGTGGCCGGGGATGAATCCAAGTGTCCGACAACACAGGTGTCATAGGGGGTGAAGTCATTATTCGGCTCTATCGCCGCTGAGTGTGCGGCCTCCGTGGCGGGGTCTATCCACACGTCCTCGGACGGCACGATCTGCTCTAGATCGAAGGCCGGAGTAGCCACAGGTGCGATCTCCCGAACACCGTCCGACGGCAGAGCTAAGTCATGCTTGTCAAGACTGTGCGGCGCACCCGACATGGGCTCGAATCCGTCGAAGATCAAGTCTCTGCGGATGTCGGTAGTGTAGTTTAGGCTTCCAAACCTAACCTGATGGCCAGGGGCGTAGCTCTCGATCTTCTCCAGATGGCCAATTGAGTTAGCCCGCAGTACGAAGCCGCCGAATACGAAGATCTGTCCGGGGAGAAAAACCTCACCTTGGATCGCATCGTTGCCGATGATCGAAGGAGCCATCAAGCCTTATGGCGATGACACAACGAAACTCTCAATGAAAGCACCAATGTCATTGTCAAAACCGGCGGATCTCGGGTAGGGGGTCCCGAACTGTGCGTCTAAGGTGGATGGTAACAGGAGGCAGGGGACACGATGTTTACCCAGGTTCGGGCCCTCTCGATGGAGGTAATACCCTACTTCCTGCTTGATTGATCTTGATGATATGAATATTAGAAGAGTTGATCTACCACGAGATCGTAGAGGCTAAACCCTAGAAGCTAGCCTATGATTCTGATTGTTGTTGTCCTACGGATTAAACCCTCCGGTTTATGTAGACACCAGAGGGGGCTAGGGTTACACAGAGTCGGTTACAAGGGAGGAGATCTACATATCCGAATTGCCAAGCTTGCCTTCCACGCAAAGGAGAGTCCCACCCGGACATGGGACGAAGTCTTCAATCTTGTATCTTCATAATCCAATAGTACGGCTGTCCGAGGACCCCCTAATCCAAGACTCCCTCACCCCCCGATACTACCCATAGATTCATCAAAATAAGCAAACAACACATAGAAAACAGAAATCTATCAAAAACAAAACCGTCTGTAGTAATCTGTAACTCTCGAATACTTATGTAACTCCAACAATTTCGAAAAATTAGGACAATCTAGGCAATTTATTTATTAATCTTCTTAAAAAGAATTAGTATTTTATCACGCATCTGTTAAAAATGAGAATTGTTTTCCCGAGCGTAAAAGTTTCTGTTTTCAGCAAGATCAAATCAACTATCACTGTAAGCCATCCCAAAGGTCTTACTTGGCACAAACACTAATGAAAACAAAAAACCACATCTACCAGAGGCTAGATGAATTATTTATTGTAAAACAGAAGCAAATGGCAAAGAACAAAAAATAAAATTGGGTTGCCTCCCAACAAGCGCTATTGTTTAACGCCCTTAGCTAGGCATAAGAACACAAATAGATCTAGGTATAATCATAGTAATGATAAGGCAAATCTCGAAAACTCATCTCTTACTCCCTTCTTTCAGCAGCAGGTTTTCTTTGTGGTTAGCAAAAGTAATCAAAAGGGCTAAATTTAATGGGATAAGGATCCCCAAGATCAAGCTCGGGAGGAATTGTTCCTCCTTCGGCCCCTCATATTGTATGACCAACTCATCATTGTAAGCGTTCTTTTGGCAAGAAGTCATGAGCTTGTGTCCAAGAGAGAAACCTAGTCTGTTGTTTTGTATAGCAAAATTATCATTAAGTTCAGAAATATTATCAACTAAAACATCGGTAAGGACCCTCTTTCTTAAATTTTCATTATAAGTAACATGATCTAGAGATCTAGCTTCTTTCATAATAAATCTAAACTCATGGGCTAGAAATATAGTGGCGGCGCGCTTAACAGAAGAATGTTCAATGTCAGAAAACTCTAGAAAATTCCTTTGTATGGATGGATGCATATGAAAAAAAATTCTCTTTCAAGTTCAACCACGAGCAAAGATATAGCATCCACGAGACTACTAGTTTTATGGAGAATAGATCCACCTAACGTCGGTAGCGCATCGGCACAAGTAAAGAAATCTTGAATAACCCCTCTTCAATAATATTGCCGCTACCTATGCAAATTTTTTTAGTGTGCACGATAGTAGATTCTTCATGAGGATTAGCATTAGCAAAAGCATCAAAGTTTCCCCCATCGTTACTACTATCCTTTTCAATGATAACCTCCCCAATTTCAGACATGGTAGAAGCAAACCAAACTAACGGACGGGCAAACAAAAAGCAAACAAAGAAGACGAACGGAAGTGTTGGGTAATGTAGCATGCAATTTCAAAAAAAATCTGACGATCATGAAAGATATATCTAGGATATGCATAACAACGAGAGGGGGAGAGTGTGTCCACGTACCCTCGTAGACCGAAAGCGGAAGCGTTAGGTTAACGCGGTTGATGTAGTCGAACGTCTTCACGATCCAATCGATCTAGTACCGAACGTATGCCACCTCCGAGTTCAGCACACGTTCAGCTCGATGACTTCCCTCGAACTCTTGGTCCAGCAGAGGGTCGAGGGAGAGTTTCGTCAGCATGACGGCGTGGTGACAGTGATGGTGATGTGATCCGCGCAGGGCTTCGCCTAATCACTATGACGCTATGACCGGAGGATTAAACTATGGAGGGGGGCACTACACACGGCTAAGAGAATAACTGTTGTGCTTTGGGGTGCCCCCTGCCCCCGTATATAAAGGAGGATTCGCCCCCTTTTTTTCCTTCTCATGGAGGGGAAAGAGGAAAGGACAGGGAGAGGGGGAAAGGAAAGGAAAGGGGGGCCGCGCCCCCTTCCCCTTGTCCAATTCGGACAGCCCATGGGGGGGTCCACCCCTTGTGGGCTCCCCTCTCTCTCCCCTATGGACCATGTTGGCCCATTACTTCCCCGGGGGGTTCCGGTAAGCCCTTGGTACTCCGATAAATATCTGAAACGTCCTGAAACCATTCTGGTGTCCAAATACTATCGTCCAATATATCAATATTACCTCTCGACCATTTCGACACTCCTCATCATGTCTGTGATCTCATCTGGGACTCCGAACAATCTTCGGTCACCAAAACACACAACTCATAATACAAATCATCATCGAACGTTAAGCGTGCGGACCCTACGGGTTTGAGAACTATGTAGACATGACCGAGACACATCTCCAGTCAATAACCAATAGCGGAACCTAGATGCTCATGTCGGTTCCTACATATTCTACGAAGATCTTTATCGGTTAAACTGCAATGACAACATGCGTAATTCCCTTTGTCAACGGTATGTTACTTGCCCGAGATTCGATCGTCAGTATCCTCATACCTAGTTCAATCTCGTTACCGGTAGGTCTCTTTGCTCATTCTGTAATGCATCATCCCGCAACTAACTCATTAGTCACATTGCTTTCAAGGCTTATCGTGATGTGCATTACCGAGAGGACCCAAAGATACGCCTCCGATACTCGGAGTGACAAATCCTAATCATGATCTATGCCAACCCAACAAACACCTTCGGAGACACCTGCAGAGCATCTTTGTAATCACCCAGTTACGTTGTGACGTTTGATAACACACAAGGTGTTCCTCCAGTATTCGGGAGTTGTGTAAACTCATAGTCAAAGGAATATGTATAAGTCATGAAGAAAGCAATAACAATAAAACTTAACGATCATTATGCTCAGCTAACGGATGAGTCTTGTCCATCACATCATTCTCCTCATGATGTGATCATGTTCATCAAATGACAACACATGTCAATGGTTAGGAAACTTAACCATCTTTGATTAACGAGCTAGTCAAGTAGAGGCATAGTAGGGACACTTTGTTTTGTCTATGTATTCACACATGTATCAAGTTTCTAGTTAATACAATTCTAGCATGAATAATAAACATTTATCATGATATAAGGAAATATAAATAACAACTTTATTATTGCCTCTAGGGCATATTTCCTTCAGTCTCCCACTTGCACTAGAGTCAATAATCTAGATTACTTTGTAATGATTCTAACACCCATGGAGTCTTGGTGTTGATCATGTTTTGCTTGTGGAAGAGACTTACTCAACAGGTTTGCAACATTCAGATCCGTGTGTATTTTACAAATCTCTATGTCTCCCTCCTTAACTTGATTGCGGATGGAGTTGAAGCGTCTCTTGATGTGTTTGGTTCTCTTGTGAAATCTGGATTCCTTCCTAAGGCAATTGCCGCAGTATTGTCAGAAAAGATTTTCATTGGACCCGATGCACTAGGTATCACACCTAGATCGAATATGAACTCCTTCATCTAGACTTCTTCATTTGCTGCTTCTGAAGCAGCTATGTACTCCACTTCACACGTAGATCCCGCCAAGACGCTCTGCTTGGAACTGCACCAACTGATAGCTCCACCATTCAATATAAATACGTATCCGGTTTGCAACTTAGAGTCATCCAGATCAGTGTCAAAGCTAGCATCGACACAACCATTTACGACAAGCTCTTTGTCACCTCCATAAACGAGAAACATATCCTTAGTCCTTTTCAGGTATTTCAGGATGTTCTTGACCGCTGTCCAGTGATCCACTCATGGATTACCTTGGTACCTCCCTGCTAAACTTATAGTAAGGCACACATCAGGTCTGGTACACAACATTGCATACATGATAGAACCTATTGCTGAAGCATAGGGAATGACTTTCATTTTCTCTCTATCTTCTGTCGGGGTCGAGCATTGAGTCCGACTCAATTTCACACCTTCTAACACAGGCAAGAACCCTTTCTTTGACTGATCCATTTTGAACTTCTTCAAAACTTTATCAAGGTATGTGCTTTGTGAAAGTCCAATTAAGTGTCTTGATCTATCTCTATAGATCTTGATGCCCAATATATATGCAGCTTCACCGAGGTCTTTCATTGAAAAATTCTTATTCAAGTATCCTTTTATGCTATCTAGAAATTTTGTGTTATTTCCTATCAACAATATGTCATCCATATATATATATATATATATTAGAAATGCTACAGAGCTCCCACTCACTTTCTTGTAAATACATGCGTCTCCAAAAGTCTGTATAAAACCATATGCTTTGATCACACTATCAAAGCGTATATTCCAACTCCGAGAGGCTTGCGCCAGTCCATAAATGGATCACTGGAGCTTGCTGTAACGCCCCGAGACCGATGTGCCAGGTGTCCGCCAGTTATTCGCTGTTGTTGTGTTGTCATTGCTTGTGTGTCATGCATTGCATATCATGTCATCATGTGCATTTCGTTTGCATACGTGTTCGTCTCATGCATCCGAGCATTTTCCCCGTTGTCCGTTTTGCATTCCGGCGCTTCGTTCTCCTCCGGTGGTCATTTCTAGCTTTCTTCCGTGTGTGGGGATTAAACATTTCCGAATTGGACCGAGACTTGTCATGCGGCCTTGGTTCACTACCGGTAGACCGCCTGTCAAGTTTCGTACCATTTGGACTTCGTTTGATACTCCAACGGTTAACCGAGGGACCGATAAGGCCTCGTGTGTGTTGCAGCCCAAAACCCATCAAACTCTGCTCCATCACCTAGAGCGTTCGATCACGATCGTGTGGCCGAAAACTGCACCTCATTTGGACTCTCCTAGCTCCCTCTATGCCTATAAATAGAACCCCCATTTTTCGGATCTCCTTCCTCCCCCGAAAACCCTAATTCTCAGATCCGTGCCGCGCCAGACACGTCCATGCAGGCCGAACACGTCCACCGCCGCCCCCTCGTCCACTCTGCGCCCGCCACATGGCACCCGGCCACCGCCACCGCCGCGGCCCGCCCAGGCCCGAGGCGGGCCCTCTCCCGCGCCTCATCGGGCCGCCCCACGCGCCGCCGCCCTTCGCCTCGCGCCGCCGCCGCCCCGTCCGCCGTCAGCCGCCGCCGCCTGGCCAGCAGGTCCCTGCCGCCGCCGCGGGGCAGTGCGCCGCCCCGAGCCGGCCAGCTCCTCCTCCTCCTCCCGTACGGATCTGGCCGCCCCCGGCCACCTTCTCCCTCTCCGACGAACTCCGGTGAAAACTCCGGCATGAACAGTGAACTCTGGCGACCGCCTCGAGAAGCATGCCGATCCAGAACTGGATCTGAGGATCCCCCGGTTGACTTTTGTTCCCCCGAACCCTAATTTTTGTGCATACTTTGACCTGCCATATCTCCGCATCCGTAGCTCCGATTTGGACATATAGCATATCAAAATGTTCGTCTCGATGAGTACATCATTTCATTCCATTGCATCATTTTCATTTGAGTTCATCTTGGTGCCCGAAATGCTGTTAGAAGAGGGCTTCGTGAGTTAATTGCCAAATCTGCTAGTTCATCTTAGACCTTTGTCATTTTTGCCATGATTGTTGTGTGCATGATATGCCTGTGAGTCCTTCATATGTTTGGTTAACCATCTTGTTATCTTTCTAGAGGTGCAACCCATGCATTTTTAGGATGTGTGTGGTGACTTGTGCAAGCTTGCAAAGTGAGGCACCCGGTAAATCTGTTTTCAGGGACTTAGTAGTTTTCACTAAGTCTGGGATTGTATAGTTCTTGATGCCATATGTTCAAGTTGTTTCCTAGAGATCCGTGCCTCTTTTGAGGATGATCAGTAAAGGAGTTTTGTTAATGTTGTGATGCTCTATCCATCCATGTCTTTACTTGCAATTATGGAGCGCCCTAGCTTGAGTCAATCGAGCTCTACTTTTGCTTCATTGTGAATCTGGGCAGATCGTCAACTTGTTTGCGATTTTGCCGATGCTATTGTAGTTGATCCGTGCATGCTATGCCATTGTTCTTGCCATGTCTAGCTAGTTTTTGGTGCCTTCTTAATGGATGTATGCTTGTCTTGCCATGACTTGCACCGTAGTGAGTGCATCGAGCTCGTTAACATGCCTTCGTGAGTTATGTTTCAGCATGTCCCAGTTTTCACTAAGTCTGAAAACTGATTGTGTTTTAGCTATGTTCGTGTGCTTGTTAGTATATTTTGTGATCCCTTTTGGCCCCAGGTCACTTAGGGACTTTTGTTAAGCTTGTTGAGTAGCTCCATGCCATGTTATTCCTTGTCCTGTTCAGGTCCTGTAGCATGTTGTTTTGTTGCTCCGAAGAGGGCTTCATGATCTGAAATTTCAGACAAGTGTTAATTTCACTAAGTCTGAGATCTGTTTACCATTTGCGATTTTGCCATGCTTGTTTGAACCTGTTAATGGATGAATTGGCCGTAGCTCACTGCTAGACTTTTGTTAAGCATCTTGAATGCATCCCTGCCATGTATTTTGTTGCCATGTTTGGGTGCTGTAGCATGTTCATCTCATTGCATTTATATGCCTACTTGCTGTAAATCGCAGACCGGTGTCATATTTGAATCGCTTGCCATTTCCAAACCGTAACTCCGATTCCGGCGATCTTTATATCGTTTTCAAGCGATTTCATCTCATCTTTCCAGTGGCACACTTGGTTTTCCATGTTGAGGCCAGGTTCATGCATTTCCTGTCATATCTTGCATTTTGCATACCGCATCGCATCCCGCATCTCGCATATCATACCATGTTCATGTGTTGGTTGTTTACTATGTTGTGTGCTTCTTTTCCGGTGATTGCTTCTTCGGGTTGGTTCCGGTAACGTCGTGTTTTGTGAGGACCCGTTCATCTACGTCCGTTTGTCTTCTTCATGGATTCGTTCTTCTTCCTTGCGGGATTTCAGGCAAGATGACCATACCCTCGAAATCACTTCTATCTTTGCTTGCTAGTTGCTCGCTCTTTTGCTATGCCTATGCTGCGATACCTACCACTTGCTTATCATGCCTCCCATATTGTTGAACCAAGCCTCTAACCCACCTTGTCCTAGCAAACCGTTGTTTGGCTATGTTACTGCTTTGCTCAGCCCCTCTTATAGCGTTGTTAGTTGCAGGTGAAGATTGAAGTTTGGTCCTTGTTGGAACATGGAGATGTTGTTCCTTGTTGGAACATGTTACTTGTTGGGATATCACAATATATCTTATTTAATTAATGCATCTATATACTTGGTAAAGGGTGGAAGGCTCGGCCTTATGCCTGGTGTTTTGTTCCACTCTTGTCGCCCTAGTTTCCGTCATATCGGTGTTATGTTCCCGGATTTTGCGTTCCTTACGCGGTTGGGCTATAATGGGAACCCCTTGACAGTTCGCCTTAAGTAAAGCTCTTCCAGCAATGCCCAACATTGGTTTTACCATTTGCCACCTAGCCTTTTCTTTTCCCTTGGGAGTCGCGCTCCTGGGGGTCATCATTATTTTACCCCCCCCCCCCCCGGGCCAGTGCTCCTCTGAGTGTTGGTCCACCTGTCAGCTGCCGGTGGCCACCAGGGGCAACTCTGGGCTGGCCTACCCGTACCTAAGACAATCTGAGTGTGCCCTGAGAAAGAGATATGTGCAGCTCCTATCGGGATTTGTCGGCACATTCGGGCGGTGTTGTTGGTTTAGTTTTACCCTGTCGAAATGTCTTGTTGTACGGGGATACCGAGTCTGATCGGAATGTCTCGGGAGGAGGTCTATTCGTTTGTTGACCGTGAGAGCTTGTGATGGGCTAAGTTGGGACACCCCTACAGGGATTTGAACTTTCGAAAGCCGTGCCCGCGGTTATGGGCAGATGGGAATTTGTTAACGTCCGGTTGTAGAAAACCTGAAGTTGACCTTAATTAAAATGAATCAACAGTGTGTGTTACCGTGATGGTCTCTTTCCGGCGGAGTCCGGGAAGTGAACACGGTGTTGGAGTTATGATTGACGTAGGTTGTTTAGGATTACTTCTTGATCATACTTTCTCGATCGTTCTTTGCCGTCTCTTCTCGCTCTCATTTGCGTATGCTAGCCACCATATATGCTAGTCGCTTGCTGCAGCTCCACCTCATACATTTACCTTACCCATAAGCTTAAATAGTCTTGATCGCGAGGGTGCGAGATTGCTGAGTCCCTGTGGCTCACAGATACTTCCAAAACCAGCTTGCAGGTGCCGATGAGTCCGTGTAGATGACGCAACCAAGCTCAGGAGGAGCTCGATGAAGATCTTGTCCTTTGTGTTGTTTCGTTCTAGTTGATCAGTAGTGGAGCCCAGTTGGGGTCGATCAGGGACCTTTGTTGCATTTGGGGTCCTTCTTTTATTTTGGTTCCGTAGTCGGACCTTGATTGTATTTGGATGTTGTAATGCTTTATTCATGTATTTGTGTGAAGTGGCGATTGTAAGCCAACTATGTATCTCTTTCCCTTATGTATTACATGGGTTGTGTGAAGATTACCTCACTTGCGACATATGCCTTCAATGCGATTATGTCTCTGAGTCGTGCCTCGACACATGGGAGCTATAGTCGCATCGAGGGTGTTAACCTTGCACACTTTTTTAGCATCTTTAGGATTGACAAAACCTTCTGGTTGCATCATATACAACTCTTCTTTAAGAAATCCATTAAGGAATGTAGTTTTGACAACCATTTGCCAAATTTCATAATCATAAAATGCGGCAGTTGCTAATATGATTCGGACAGACTTAAGCATCGCTATGGGTGAGAAGGTCTCATCGTAGTGAATTCCTTAAACTTGTCGAAAACCTTTCGCAACAAGTCGAGCTTTGTAGACAGTAACATTACCATCAGTGTATGTCTTCTTCTTGAAGATCCACTTATTCTCTATGGCTTGCTGTTCCTCGGGCAAGTCAACCAAAGTTCATACTTTGTTCTCATACATGGATCCCATCTCAGATTTCATGGCCTCAAGCCATTTCGTGGAATCTGGGCCCATCATCGCTTCCTCATAGTTCGTAGGTTCATCATGGTCTAGTAGAACAGGATTACCGTACCACTCTGGTGCGAACGTACTCTGGTTGACCTAAGAGGTCCGGTAGTAACTTGATCTGAAGTTTCATGATCATCATCATTAGCTTCCTCACTAATTGGTGTAGGCACCACTGGAACTGATTTCTATGATGAACTACTTTCCAATTCAAGAGAAGGTACAACTACCTCATCAAGTTCTACTTTCCTCCCACTCACTTCTTTCGAGATAAACTCCTTCTCTAGAAAGGATCCATTCTTAGAAACAAATATCTTGCCTCCGGATCTGTGATAGAATGTGTACCCAACAATTTCTTTTGGGTGTCCTATGAAGACACATTTCTCCGATTTGGTTTCGATCTTATCGGGCTGAAGCTTTTTCACATAAGCATCGCAACCCCAAACTTTAAGAAACGACAGCTTAGGTTTCTTGCTAAACCACAGTTCATATGGTGCCGTCTCAACGGATTTAGATGGTTCCCTATTTAACATGAATGCAACCGTCTCTAAAGCATAACCCCAAAACGATAGTGGTAAATCGGTAAGAGACGTCAGTGATCGCACCATATCTAGTAAAGTACGGTCATGACGTTCGGACACACTATTATGTTGTGGTGTTCCAGGTGGCGTGAGTTGCGAAACTATTCCACATTGTTTCAAATGAAGACCAAACTCGTAACTCAAATATTCGCCTCCGTGATCAGATCTTAGAAACCTTATTTTTCTTGTTACGAAGATTTTCCACTTCACTCTGAAATTCTTTGAACTTTTCAAATGTTTCAAACTTATGTTTCACTAAGTAGATATACCCATATCTGCTCAAATCATCTGTGAGGGTCAGAAAATAACGATACCCGCGGCAAGCCTCAACACTCATTGGACCGCATACATCAGTATGTATTATTTCCAATAAGTCAGTAGCTTGCTCCATTGTTCCGGAGAACGGACTCCTAGTCATCTTGCCCATGAGGCAAGGTTCACAAGCATCAAGTGATTCCAAAATCCCATCAAAATGGAGTTTCTTCATGCGCTTTATACATATATGACCTAAACGGCAGTGCCACAAATAAGTTGCACTATCATTATTAGCTTTGCATCTTTTGGCTTCAATATTATGAATATGTGTATCACTACGATCGAGATTCAATAAAAATAGACCCCTCATCAGGGGTGCATGACCATAAAAGATATTACTCATATAAATAGAACAACCATTATTCTCTAATTTAAATGAATAACCTTCTCACATCAAACAAGATCCAGATATAATGTTCAGGCTCAACGCTGGCACTAAATAACAAGTATTCACGTCTAAAACTAATCCCAAAGGTATATGTAGAGGTAGCGTGCCGACGGCGATCACATCAACCTTGGAACCATTTCCGACGCGCATCGTCACCTCGTGCTTAGCCAATCTCCGTTTAATCTGTAGCCCCTGTTCTGAGTTACAAATATGAGCAACAGAACCAGTATCAAATACACAGGCGCTACTATGAGCATTAGTAAGGTACACATCAATAACATGTATATCAAATATATCTTTCACTTTGCCATCCTTCTTATCCGCCAAACACTTGGGGCAGTTCTGCTTCCAGTGACCCGTCCCTTTGCAGTAGAAGCACTCAGTTTCAGGCTTAGGTCCAGACTTGGGCTTCTTCGCGGGAGCAACAACTTGCTTACTATTCTTCTTAAAGTTCCCCTTCTTACCTTTGACCTTTTTCTACCTCCGCAGCCTTAAGCTTTGCGAAGAGCTCGGGAATTGTCTTTTCCATCCCTTGCATATTATAGTTCATCACGAAGCCTTTATAGCTTGGTGGCAGTGATTGAAGAACTCTATCAATGACACAATCATCCGGAAGATTAACTCCCAGCTGAGTCAAGTGGTTATGGTACCCAGACATTGTGAGTATGTGTTCACTAACAGAACTATTCTCCTCCATCTTGCAGCTATAGAACTTGTTGGAGACTTCATATCTCTCAACTCGGGCATTTGCTTGAATTATAAAAATAAACTCTTGGAACATATCATATGCTCCATGACATTCAAAAAATCTTTGAAGTCCTAATTCTAAGCCGTAAAGCATGGCACACTAAACTATCAAGTAGTCATCAGCTTTAGTTTGCCAGACGTTCATAACGTCTGGAGTTGCTCCTGCAGCAGGCCTTGCACCTAGCAGTGCTTCAAGGACGTAATTCTTCTGTGCCGCAATGAGGATAATCCTCAAGTGACGGACCCAGTCCGTGTAGTTGCTACCATCATCTTTCTACTTAGCTCTCTCTAGGAACGCCTTAAAATTCAAGGGAACGATAGCACGGGCCATTGATCTACAACAACATAGTATGCAAAAACTATCAGGACTAAGTTCATGATACATTTAAGTTTAATTAATCATATTGCTTAAGAACTCCCGCTTAGATAGACATCCCTCTAGTCATCTAAATGATCACGTGATCCATATCCACTAAACCATGTCCGATCATCACGTGAGATGGAGTAGTTTTCAATGGTGAACATCTCTTTATCATATCTACTATATGATTCACGTTCGACCTTTCAGTCTTAGTGTTCCAAGGCCATATCTGCATATGCTAGGCTCGTCAAGTTTAACCCGAGTATTCTACACGTGCAATCTTATCTTGCACCCGTTTTATGTGAATGTAGAGCTTATCACACCTGATCATCACGTGGTGTCTCGACATGACGAACTGTCGCAACGGTGCATACTCAGGGAGAACACTTATACCTTGAAATTTAGTGAGGGATCATCTTATAATGCTACAGCCGTACTAAGCAAAATAAGATGCATAAAAAGACAAACATCACATGCAATAAAAATATGTGACATGATATGACCATCATCATCTTGTGCCTTTGATCTCCATCTCCAAAGCACCGTCATGATCTCCATCGTCACCGGCTTGACACCTTGATCTCCATCGTAGCATCGTTGTCATCTCGCCAACTATTGCTTCTACGGCTATCGCTACCACATAGAGATAAAGTAAAGCAATTACATGGCGATTGCATTTCATACAATAAAGAGACAACCATAAGGCTCCTGCCAGTTGCCGATAACTTTTACAAAACATGATCATCTCATACAATAACTTATATCACATCATGTCTTGACCATATCACATCACAACAAGCCCTGCAAAAACAAGTTAGACGTCCTCTACTTCTTTGTTGCAAGTTTTACGTGGTTGCTACGGGCTTCTAGCAAGAACCGTTCTTACCTACGCATCAAAACCACAACGATTTTTCGTCAAGTGTGCTGTTTTAACCTTCAACAAGGACCGACCGTAGTCAGATTTGATTCAACTAAAGTTGGCGAAACAGACACCCGCCAGCCACCTTTATGCAAAACAAGTTGCATGTCTATCGGTGGAACCGGTCTCATGAACGTAGTCATGTAAGGTTGGTCCGGACCGCTTCATCCAACAATACTGCCGAATCAAAATAAGAAGTTGGTGGTAAGCAGTATGACTATTATCGCCCACAACTCTTTGTGTTCTACTCGTGCATATCATCTACGCATAGACCTGGCTCGGATGCCACTGTTGGGTAATGTAGCATGCAATTTCAAAAAAATTCCGACGATCACGCAAGATCTATTTAGGAGATGCACAGCAACAAGAGGGGGAGAGTGTGTCCACGTACCCTCTAGACCGAAAGCGGAAGCATTAGGTTAACGCGGTTGATGTAGTTGAGCGTCTTCACGATCCAACCGATCTAGTACCGAACGTATGGAACCTCCGAGTTTACCATACGTTCAGCTCGATGACATCCCTCGAACTCTTGATCCAGCAGAGGATCGAGGGAGAGTTTCATCAGCACGACGGCGTGGTGACGGTGATGGTGATGTGATCCACGCAGGGCTTCGCCTATGCACTACGACGCTATGACCAAAGGAGTAAACTGTGGAGGGGGGCACCGCACATGTCTAAGAGAATAACTGTTTTGCTTTGCGGTTGTGATGCCCCCGGTTCGACCGTACACTAATCATACACGTAAACGTGTACGATCAAGATCAGGGACTCGCAGGAAGATATCACAACACAACTCTAGAAATAAAATAAGTCATACAAGCAACATATTACAAGCCAGGGGCCTCGAGGGATCGAATACAAGAGCTCGATCATAGACGAGTCAGCGGAAGCAACAATATCTGAGTATAGACATAAGTTAAACAAGTTTGCCTTAAGAAGCCTAGCACAAACTGGGATACAGATCGAAAGAGGCGCAGACCTACTGCCTGGGATCCTCCTAAACTACTCCTGGTCGTCGTCAGCGGCCTGCACGTAGTAGTGGCACCTCCCGAGTAGTAGCAGTCATCATCGACAGTAGCGCCTGGCTCCTGGACTCCAACGTCTGGTCACAACAATCGAATATAGAAAGGGGGAGGGGGAGCAAAGCAACCGTGAGTACTCATCCAAAGTACTCGCAAGCAAGGAGCTACACTACATATGCATTGGTATCAATGAAAGGGGGTAGTATATGTGGACTGAACTACAGAATGCCAGAATAAGAGGGGTAGCTAGTCATGTAGAAGACTACGCTTCTGGCCGCCTCCATCTTGCAGCATGTAGAGGAGAGTAGATGGTGAGTTCACCAAGTATCATCGCATAGCATAATCCTACCCGGTGATCCTCCCCTCGTCGCCCTGTGAGAGAACGATCACCAGTTGTATCTGGCACTTGGAAGGGTGTGTTTTATTAAGTATCCGGTTCTAGTTGTCATAAGGTCAAGGTACAACCCCGGGTCGTCCTTTTACCGAGGGACATGGCTATTCACATAGATAAACTTTCCTACAGGGGTGCACCACATTTCCCAACATGCTCGATCCCCTTTGGCTGGACACACTTTCCTGGGTCATGCCCGGCCTCAGAAGATCAACACGTCGCATCCCCACCTAGGCACAACAGAGAGGTCAGCATGCTAGTCTAAATCCTATGGCGCAGGGGTCTGGGCCCATCGCCCATTGCACACCTTCACGTTGCGTATGCGGCCGGTGAGCAGACCTAGTAACCTCCATTACAAAGGAAGTTGTGTTACGCGGTCCAACCCTACGCGCGCCGCTCAGTCACTGACATCATGAAGGCTTCGGTTGATACCATGACGTCGAGTGCCCATAACTGTTCCCGCGTAGTTGGTTAGTGTGTATAGGCCAGTGGCCAGACTCAGATCAGATGCAAGATCTCGTTAAGTGTGTTATCTTGAAGTAACCGCGAACGCCGACCAGGGCCAGGCCCACCTCTCTCCTAGGTGGTCTCAACCTGCCCTGTCGCTCGGCCACAAAGATCCACCCAGAGGGTCGTCGGGACAAAGGTCCTTTCAGCCCCCAATCCATGAATCACTCGCGGGTACTCTACGAGCCGACCCGTCTTTAGTCATCACATGTATCATATAATATGTATATAAGTATATACCTATGATCAACTCCCGAGTGATCACGACCCGATAGTATAGCATGGCAGACGGACAAGAATGCAGGGCCACTGATGGTAAACTAGCATCCTATACTAAGCATTTAGGATTGCAGGTAAGGTATCAATAACTGTAGCAACAATGACATGCTATGCATCAGAATAGGATTAACGGAAAGCAGTAACATGCTACACTACTCGAATGCAAGCAGTGGAGAGAAGAATAGGCGATATCTGATGATCAAGGGGGGGCTTGCCTGGTTGCTCTGGCAAGAAGGGGGGGTCGTCAACAACGTAGTCGATCGGGGCACCAGCAGTGGAGTCAGTCTCGTATTCTACCAAAGAGAAGAGGGGGAAGAAACAATGAATACAATGCAAACAAATGCATATCAATGCATGACATGACAAGTAACGGTGCCCGGTGTGCCCTAACGCAGTAGGAGGTGATACCGGCGAAGGGGGGAAACATCTGGGAAAATATCCCCAGTGTTTCGCGTTTTTGGACAGATGAATCGGAGGGAAAAAGTTGTGTGTTTGCTCTGCTAGGGATGTGTGGCGGACGAACGGGCTGCGTATCTGGATTCGTCTCGTCGTTCTGAGCAACTTTCATGTACAAAGTTTTCCATCCGGGCTATGGTTTATTTTATATTGATTTTAAAATATTTAAATCATTCTTAGGATTTATTTAATTATTTTAAATCAATATTATCCAGAATAGTGTTTGCTGACGTCATCATGATGCCAGCGTGACGCCAGCAGTCAACAGGGGTTGACTGGGTCAAACTAACATGTGGGTCCCGCATGTCATACATTGTTTGATAATTAACAATAGTTAATTAGGTTAATTAGTTAATTAGGCTAACCTAACCAGGATTAATTAAGTTAATTAATTCTTTAATTAATTAATTAACATTTTAATTATTATTATTATTAATTCTTCTTTTTTAATACGTTCTAGGGGCTGGGCCCTCATGTCATTGGCCTAGGGCTGGCCTTAGCAGGTGCATGGGCAGGCAGTTATGGGGCGGTTGCAGTGCTGGCGGGAAGCGGGCGTTGCCGGGCGACGGGCGCCAGCCAGCCCGACAGGAAGCTCGCCCAGACCAGCCGCGGGGCGGCGCTGGCGGGGCGCCGACGGCCAAGGGCGCGGCCGGTGACGGGGACCGGACCGACCAGCAGGAGGCACGGGGCAGCAAGGGGCTTCGATGGCGCCCGTGGCTGTCGGCGTTCTGGGAACGGGGGTCCCCAGACTTGCCTGCCTGTGGCCTGCGGCGTGGCTCAAAGGAGGCCCAGCATGGCCCATCTTCATCAGCACAAGACTCAAGACCCTCGCGAGGGGCCAAGCCTCGCGAGGCGGACGGCACAGCGCATCCTCAGGCGCAGCCTCCTCAGGCTGGCTCGCGAGGAGACGGAGATATCAAGGCGGGGTACCTCGCGAGGTGCCCATGACGCAAGCCATGACGATCGAGGGTGCTAGGCGGGCGCCAGCGCGCGTAGCGTCCTTCTTTCCTCTTTGGTGCAAAGGGGGCAAGCGCAGCCGCGGAGTACCGAGGCATCAGGCAAAGGTTGCCATTTCGGTGCAACGAGACCAGGACCAAGCGGACTACGAGACGAAGGTCACCACGGAGCCCAGCACGGCGTCACCACAGGGTCTTTCGCAGGCGAAGACCAACTTTAGTCAGGATAAGTGTACTAGATGTTCCCCTTCGAATTGGCCCATTGTTGGCGCCCTTCCCGCTCAATATTTGAGAAGAGGCCCAGGGCCTTTGCCTATAAATAGGACCGGCCACCCACCTAGCAAGGGGGTTCGGTTCACGGAGTTGGTTGGTCGGTTCGTTGGTTGGTCCGGCTAGCAAGTAGAGAGAGAGAGAGAGAGGTGACTGAACTCCTCCCAGCAGTTCATCACCCTAGCCAAGAACAGACCCTCGCGAGGCTGTTCTTCCTTGTACTGTTCATCATCACCAGCCCCAGGAGGCAATCCATCCACCACACTCTGGAGTAGGGTATTACACCACAATGGTGGCCCCAACCAGTATAAATCTTGTGTCTCTTGTGCGGTTCTTTTAGTAGTTTAGATCTTTGCGAGATGGGGAGGTAGAAGGCGAGATTTCCGCGCGCACCCCAGTGTTCGAACCTTAAGGGTCTGCCGGAACCCGTGAATCCGACATTTGGCGCGCCAGGTAGGGGTGCGCCGGAATCCGCCTTCCACCGCTCCGCCCTCCTCCGGCCGCCGCATCCATGTGCGGCACCAGTCGGGCTCGCGCCGCCCCGGCGGCCCTCACCGATGGGCGTTCTCGTCGTCCCCCGCCGCCCGCCGTCGACACCGCCACCGGCTCGGTGGGAAACAAGCTGCAAGCACCACCCCAGCATCCGCCTACGCGACAGAGTAACTGCACCGCGACACCGACGCCTCCGGTCGTTGCGGCCCTCCTGGGCGGCTCGCAGGCGCCGCCCACAGGTCGCCACGTCAAGCCTTTTGCCCGCCGGGTTAGCACCGCTTCCGCACGGCAGGGGGCTCCCCCGGACTGGGCGGCGGGCGAAGTCGATCTGACCTTCAGCTCGGAGGACCACCCCACCAACCCGGTCAGCTCGGGCGCACTCCCCTTGTTGTGAACCCCCACCATCTGCCAGGTGGCCGTCACCAAAACCCTCATCGATGGCGGCGCGGGCCTCAGTGTGCTTTCGGTTGAGACTTTCAACCTCTTCCGCATACGCCGGGAGCGGCTGCGACCCAGCCGATCTTTCGTGGATGTCGGAGGCGGATCATCCGACTCCCTGGGACAGATCCAGCTCCCGGTAACCTTCGGCACCTACGACAACTTCCGCACGGAGACGGTCGACTTCGACATCGCCCCCGTCGGCCTCCCTTACAACGCCATCCTCGGCTACCCGGCACTGGCCCAGTTCATGGCCGCCACGCACCCGGCGTACAACCTCATGAAGATGCCCGGGGGCAACGGTACCCTCACCGTGCGCGGGGACACCGGGGATGCCCTGCGAGTACTCGAGCTCGCCTTCAAGACAGCGGCGTCGGCACGGCCCGTCAACGCGGAGACCCCTGAGCCCAAGGGGGCTGCGCCCGCCAAGAAGAAGCAGTTGTTCACCCAGGACAAGGTAGAGACCAATCAGATACCCGTCGACAAGGACGGGTCCTCCAGTGCCACCTTCACCATAGGCACCAACCTTGAGCCTGAGCAGGAGGAGGCCTTGGTCAAGTTCTTGCGCGCAAATAAGAAGGTATTTGCTTGGGAGCCCGACCAGCTGGCGGGGATCCCCAGGAGTGTCATCGAGCATCACCTCAACGTGTGCCCAAATGTGCGCCCCGTGAAGCAGAAGGCCAGGCGGTAGTCCGTGGAAAAGCAGGCCTTCATTGTTCAAGAGACCCGCAAGCTAGAAGCCGCTGGGGTCATTCACGAGGTCCGATACCCGGATTGGTTGGCCAACCCTGTTTTTGTGCCCAAGAAAGGGGGAAGGAGCGCATGTGTGTCGACTTCACCAACCTTAACAAGGGATGCCCGCAAGATCCGTTTCCGCTCCCCCGCATCGACCAGATCATCGATTCCACTGCGGAGTGCGACCTGCTATGCTTCCTGGACGCCTTCTCCGGGTATCACCAGATCAAGATGGCGGTAGAAGACGTCGAGAAGACCGCCTTCTTGACCCCGTGCGGGGTGTACTGCTATACATGCATGCCGTTCGGGCTGCACAACGCGGGAGCAACCTTTCAGCGGCTGATGCACATCGCCTTGGGCCCGCAACTCGGAAAGAATGTCGAGGCCTACGTTGATGACATTGTATTAAAGTCTCGGGAGGCCAAGACCCTGATACAGGACCTGGAGGAGACCTTCGCGAGCCTCGACGCAGTAAACCTGCGGCTCAACCCGGAGAAATGTGTGTTTGGCGTCCCCTCGGGCAAGCTTTTGGGGTTCCTTGTGTCCCATTGTGGCATCGAGGCCAACCCCGAGAAGGTCAAGGCGGTCGAGGACATGAGCCCACCGAAGACCCTTAGAGAGATGCAGAAGCTTACTAGGCGCGTGACCGCGCTAGGGCGCTTCATCTCCAAATTGGGAGAGCGAGCGTTGCCTTTCTTTCAGCTGATGAAGAAGAAGGGGCCCTTTGAATGGACTGAAGAGGCAGATAAGGCGTTTCAAGATCTCAAGAGCCCTGGTGGCGGTTAGGGAGGAGCGCCAGGTCAAGACCGCAGCGGTAGACCGAGGCAAGGAAAAACAGGAACAAGGAGAACCTGCGGAAGCCATGACCGCAGTGGAGGAGGGGCAGCTGCCGAAGAATGCACCGGAGGCGAGAGAGGCCGCACGCCCGGATGGTTCGCCTCCCGAGGTCACTTCATCTCATGAGGCGCCCTCACCTCCCGAGGGCGTCGCGACCGCAGATGCCCTCAGCCTTGTTGAGCACCCGGTCTACTTTGTTAGCACGGTGTTGCGGGACACGAGGGCACGGTACCCAATGCCTCAGAAGCTCCTCCTCGCGCTACTGGTAGCCTCGCGCAAGCTGCGTCACTACTTCCAGGCTCATCCCAACAAAGTCGTCTCATCGTACCCCCTGGAGAGAGTGCTCAGGAGCCCTAACTCAGCCGGAAGGGTTGCCGAGTGGAACATAGAGCAGCAGGCGTTTCAGCTCGAGTTCAGCACAACCAGGGTTATCAAAGGGGCAGCATTGGCGGATTTCATGGCGGAATGGGCGGAGGCGCCAGGCCTCAGGGACAATGAGGATCGGTCCCTCTCTCCGGGGAGTGAGGCGCCCGCAGGCTGGGTCATGTACTTCGATGGGGCGTTCTCCAGGCACGGCGCGGGGGCTGGTGCGGTGCTGGTATCACCCACTCTGGATAAGCTCTACTATATCGTATAGCTATGTTTCCAGCAGGGTGAAAAGGTCTCCAACAACATAGCAGAATATGAGGGACTGATACCAGGTTGAAGGCCGCAATGGCCCTGGGAATAAAACGCCTCACCGTCAAGGGCGACTCGCAGCTCCTAGTCAACTTCTCCAACAAGGTGTATGAGCCGAAGGACGGGCATATGGAGGCCTACCTAGCGGAGGTCCGCAGGATGGAAAAGCAGTTCTGGGGGCTGGAACTGCAGCATGTGCCTCGTGGCACCAATCAGGAGGCCGACGATATCGCCAAGCGCGCGTCCAGGCGGTTACCCCAGGAGCCTGGCGTTTTCGAGGAGCGGCTCTTCAAGCCCTTAGCTCTGCCATCACTGTGAAACACGGCTCAGCCCCTGGAAGAGCTCCCCCAGCCACCTGCCTCGGGAGCTCCGACCCGTGCCCGGCCTCAGGAGCGCGCCTGCTCCTGGCGATGGAACCTCAGGAGGGTTATTGGATCACAAAGCTCCGGAGCTACCTGACACAAGGGACCTTGCCGGAGAGGGAGGAGGAAGCGGAGCGAGTGGCGCGGCAGGCCACGGCATACTGCATCAGAGATGGAGAACTCTACCAAAAGCGACCAAACGATGTACTTCTGCGTTGCATCTCCAGGGAGCAAGGAAAGGAACTACTGGAGGACATGCACGGCGGAGACTGTGGGCAACACTCATCATCACGGACCCTCGTCGGCAAGGCATTCCGTAGCGGTTTCTATTGGCCCACCGCGCTCAACGACACAATCGAATTGGTAAAGGCTTGTGAAGCCTGCCAGTTCCACGCCAAGCAGATCCATTAGCCAGCAGGAGGCTTGCAGACTATCCCCCTTTCGTGGCCATTCGCGGTCTGGGGGCTGGACATTTTGGGCATGTTTCCTCGGGCGCCAGGGGGCTATCGCTACCTCTACGTTGTCGTGGACAAATTCACCAAGTGGGCTGAAGTGGAGGCTGTCTGCGCCATCCCTGCGGGCTCCGCAGTCAAGTTCATCAAGGGCATTGTAAGCCGGTTCGGGGTGCCGAATCGCATCATCGCGGACAACGGTTCGCAGTTCACCAGTAACCTCTTCAAAACATACTGTGCTAACCTTGGAACGCAGATATGCTACGCCTCAGTGGCGCACCCCCGAAGCAACGGCCAGGCCGAGCGAGCCAACGCGGAGGTCCTGAGGGGCCTCAAGACCAGGACGTTCAAGAAGAAGCTGGAGGCCTGTGGCAGAGGATGGTACGATGAGCTGCAGTCCGTGCTGTGGTCCATCCGCACCACCACGACCAAACCAACTGGGGAGACCCCATGCTTCCTGGTCTACAGAGCGGAAGCAGTCCTTCCTCACGAGGTCAGACGTCGCTCCGCGCGGGTCCTGGCGTTCGACGAGGCGCGGCAGGACGCCATGCGGGGGATGGACCTCGTGCTGGGCGAGGAACATCGCCGGGAGGCCGCGCTGCGAGCGGCGAGGTATCAGCAGGCGTTGCAGCGATATCACTGCCGCAACATCCGCCCCAGGACTCTCGAGGTAGGAGACCTCTTGCTCAGGCGGGTTCTCTCCAGGGAGGTGTTGCACAAGCTCTCTCCCATGTGGGAGGGCCCGTTCAAGGTTGTTCATGTTTCCAGGCCCGGCTCCGCGTGCTTGGAGACTCAGGAGGGAGTGCCGGTCCAGAATGCATGGAACATCCAGCACCTCTGGAGGTTCTACCCCTGAAAAGGCCCAGAGCCTATGAAGCAAGGCGAGTGCCTGTGAAGCTATCGCATTTTGGAAAGGCCCAGAGCCTGTGAAGCAAGGCGAGTGCCTGTGAAGCTATCGCGTTTTGGGAAGGCCCGGAGCCTGTGAAGCAAGGCCCATGCCTGTGAAGCTCGCCGCCCCGTGACACTCTCACGTAATAATGAGTGGGGCTGTACACGCCCCGGAGTCTCAGGAGCGCCGGCCTCAGGCCCTAGGGCTCCCTCCCACGCCCAGTGGCAGCACTTAGCTCCGCGCTGGTGAGATGACGTCGAAGACTAGATTAGGTGTCGGACGCGGCTTTTTCATTTGCTTTCCGCAGTTGACGTGTTTACTTGCATTTGAATTCTTATTGAAGTTATCGCTGTTTCTGATTTGTGGTTCGTCGATTTTCGCTCCTTGCTTTGGTTTCTCTTGCAAACGACCTCGCGAGGGGTGGTACTCAAACGCCCTCGCGAGCATTTCTGCTCTAGCCGCTGGAAGGTTTCATGACCCGGGCACGTTATAGGAGCACCCCTCTAGTCCGTGCCCCTCGGGCACCGCGACGCGCACACAGGGCCTGGGTCGGTCGCCCCCCCCCCCCCCCCCCGGCAGGGGCCAAAAACTATCCACGCACAGGCGTGTGGTTAAGAGGCGCAAAAATAAGATCAAGGTAATGGCTAAAATGGCGACAATTCCCAACACGCCCCAGCGGGGCTCCATGCAGCTGTTTTGTCTTACACAGGAAACAAAAGGAAAAGGAAAGGACGAGCCCGGCGCGGCCCTCCTTACACCGGCCCGCGGAGGCGACACGGGCTGCCTCCGGGCCTCAGGCGGACTCCCTCTCGCGCTTCACCAGGGCACGGCGGCGGGCGGACGAACCACCACCTCCCAAGCAAGCTCGACGACGCGGGGGTGGGCTGCTGCCACCGCTGGAGGAGTCGCTTGAGGAAGAGTTGACGAAGCTTGGGGAGTCGCGGACGCCGCCATCCGCGCGGGCGCTATCTCCTCCATCGCCATCGGAGCGGGGCCCCCGGACGTGGTCGTCGTCCTCAGGGCAACACCCCGCGCGGCGACCATCTTCCCCAAACACCCTCACATAGATGGTGGAGTCGCCATCAAACCTGAAGTGCAGAGTACACCGGCGCTCCAGGCCGCGAGCGTGGGCAAACGCCTGCCAGCCACGAGTTAAGGCCAAGCCCCCGCTGGCGGAGACCTCCAGCGCGACCCATGAGGACCTGCTGCAGCAGCCCTCCGCCTGGAGCCAGAGGCCGCCAGGAGCACCGGCCGGGAGTTCATCAAGGAGGAAGCAAGGGAGTGAGAGCCGGGCGCTGGTTGGCTCCGCCGACTAGACGACGAACTCCGGCAGCACCTGCACAGCGTGAAAGCGCGGCCTGGGGGAGCGCGCAACCCAGGCACGTCCCTCGGCCACGGCGGCTCGCCCGCCGCCGCGCTGGGAGCCTTCCCCATGACCGCCAAACGCTACCGGGGCGGGCACCGGGTGCTTTCGAGGGCGCCCACGATCGCGCTTGGGCGGGGGAGAGGCAGGACCGCCCTGAAGGGCCTTCCCCTTCTCCGCAGCCGAGTACCTCCTCGATGGAGCCATCACACCAAGACGAAGCAAGAACTGGGGGCAGAGGAGAAAGCAAAGAGAGACGGACTGGAAGGGCACGTGCCGTACCATACTTATAGCCGGCGAAGGCCAACCGCCGGCCTCCACGATCACAAGTAATCATGACACGATTTGCATGCAGGGACTTGTCCAACTCACGCGATCACCGAGGCGTCGTGGGGAAGTGGAGTCGCCCATGTCCAATCAACCGCCACGCGGCGCCCAAGGCCGCAGGCTGTTAGGGCCCGCGGTGCTTCGCCCTTGCCCTTTCGCCTCTTGGCACGGCCAAGTCCAGGAGCGCCTTGAGCCCGGGGGCTACTGTCGGCGTTCTGGGAACGGGGGTCCCCAGACTTGCCTGCCTGCGGCCTGCGGCATGGCTCAAAGGAGGCCCAGCATGGCCCATCTTCATCAGCACAAGACTCAAGACCCTCACGAGGGGCCAAGCCTCGCGAGGCGGATGACACGGCGCATCCTCAGGCGCAGCCTCCTCAGGCTGGCTCGCGAGGAGACGGAGATATCAAGGCGGGGTACCTCGTGAGGTGCCCATGATGCAAGCCATGACAATCGAGGGTGCCAGGCGGGCGCCAGCGCGCGCAGCGTCCTTCTTTCCTCTTTGGTGCAAAGGGGGCAAGCACAGCCGCGGAGTACCGAGGCATCAGGCAAAGGTTGCAATTTCGGTGCAACGAGACCAGGACCAAGCGGACTACGAGACGGAGGTCACCATGGAGCCCAGCACGGCGTCACCGCAGGGTCTTTCGCAGGCGAAGACCAACTTTAGTCAGGATAAGTGTACTAGATGTTCCCCTTCGAATTGGCCCATTGTTGGCGCCCTTCCCGCTCAATATTTGGGAAGAGGCCCAGGGCCTTTGCCTATAAATAGGACCGGCCACCCACGTAGCAAGGGGGTTCGGTTCACGGAGTTGGTTGGTCAGTTCGTTGGTTGGTCCGGCTAGCAAGTAGAGAGAGAGAGAGAGGTGACTGAACTCCTCCCAGCAGTTCATCACCCTAGCCAAGAACAGACCCTCGCAAGGCTGTTCTTCCTTGTACTGTTCATCATCACCAGCCCCAGGAGGCAATCCATCCACCACACACTGGAGTAGGGTATTACACCATAATGGTGGCCCGAACCAGTATAAATCTTGTGTCTCTTGTGCGGTTCTTTTAGTAGTTTAGATCTTTGTGAGACGGGGAGGTAGAAGGCGAGATTTCCGCGCGCACCCCAGTGTTCGAACCTTAAGGGTCTGCCGGAACCTGTGAATCCGACAGTGGCCGGTGACGGCGAGCGCGAGGCGCTGCCAGGAGGTGGGGGAGGGTGTCGGGCGCGGGCCAGGCAGCGGAGGAGCTGCAGAGCGTGGCCGGCTCTAGGAGGAGAAAGCGCGTGTGCGGCAGGGGCGCGAGGCACGGGAGCAGTGCGTGTGTAGGGTGACGGGCGAACGCCGGTGCCGGCGCGCTCCGCCGGAGCGCGGGCGCAGACAGAGGTGTGGGGGTGGGTGCGAGCTCGCGGCGGACATGCGTGGGGCTCGTAGAGGACATCACCCGCAGTGTGCGGGCACGCGAGGGAGACCCCACTGCGGGTGCGACGAACGCGCGGAGTGGCGCGGACGACACTGGGAGGAGTCAGGTACGGGCACGTGCTCACACGAGCGCGGGCATGTAGGGGATTGGGCGATGGGAGGGGAAGCTCAAGGGGGTAGTGTAGGGGGTGACAGTAGGGGGGTCGAGGAGGAGGACGGGGACGCCCAATGAGGCGGCGAAGACGCGAGGCGGAGGGCGATTCGAGCGGCGATGGTGGTCGGCGACGAGCGTCGGTGGAGCGGATCCGGGCGGCATCGATGGCAGGGGCGTGTGGCAGGGGCGGCGCCGGTGATGAAGCTGCAGCCATCACAGGGCAGTTTGCGGCGGCGGCGCAGGGCGGTGGCGCAGGGTAGCAGCCTGCTGGCGGTCGCCGGTGTCGACGGGAGGCAGGGCACTCCAGGCAGCGGCGATGGGCGCCTGATCCCGATCGAGATCGGGTCGGGGGAAGGAGCGAGGGAAGAGAGTGGGGCAATGGGGATCGTGAGGAGATAGGGTTTCGGGGGTGGGTTGACCGGCTAAGTAGGCCACTGGAGGGAATGGGTGGGCCGGCCGGGTGTTAGCCTGGTGGGTCGAACGGCCTAGGGGGATGGGGGTCTTCGTCTCTTTTATTTTTTTCGTTTATTTTCTCTCTTCTTTTACTTATTCTTTTCTGTTTTATTTTAGTTTACAAATTATTTTTAGTTTATTAAAATATGACATTAGCTCCTAAAACAATGTTTCAAAATAACCCAGTGCCATAAAAGTTTGACCCCGAAATAAAAATGGTTTAGTATTTTTCAAAGTTTAATAGACATTTACTCAATTGCTTTAACTACTGTTTTAATCATTTTGGAACACTTAAACCTTTTATAAAAACTTGGTTTCTTCACCAACAAAACTTATGATTTATTTGCCACAGTTTGCACATTTTAGTTTGACATTTGAAAACTTTTATTTTTGACTTTATTTTAAATTTGAATTTGAACTGTTTTCGAATCAACGAGAGTCTAACAACAGTAACGTGGTGATGTGGCATCATTAGTGGGAGATTACTGTAGATTAATTACCGGGGAGTTACAAATCTCCTCCACTACAAGAAATCTCGTCCCGAGATATAAGAGGTGGAGTAAGGAGGAAAGTTTTGGTTACGAAATTCTAACGGATCTTCTCGGTCTTGGTTGCTCTTCTCGAAGAGGTCGATCCATAGAATTGATGTCTTCATTCCTATGCCTAAATGCATCATGATGAAGCTGGCGTCCTTCCTTCAGGATCTTCAGCGTACTTACGAAAGGATAAAGGGTGGTTATTCCGGAAGAACGGACCTCTGCAAGGTTGACTACCTGGTAGCTAACATCGGAGGAAGGTGTCGGAAAGTAACTCTCAAACTGAAACTTAAGAAAAATTCAAGAGCAAAGTAAGGAGGTACCATGAGAAGTTTAAGCGGGTAGGCAATCGTTCGATGCCTGAACAAGGTGTGAAAGGGGTCCAGAGCAACGAGAACAAGTATTGCGTCTGATACCAAAGTAGATTACTAGGGAGATGACCCATGAATTACATACGAAATCAAGCACGGGGAATAACTTTGGCAACATGGGTGTACAAGAGAGTCAGGTTTCGATCCTGTGGAACTGTGGGTTATGGGCCCACCATGTGGTTAAAAGTAGGAAGGCAGTTGACATCTTACACGGCCATGATAGCAAGACATGTCAGAGGATAGCCTATCAATTATGTTGGCAACAACGTTGGTACCAAGGGCGAGGGACGAAGAGAACCATTTTCCTGCTCGTTGAACAAGGTGAACCATTAGGCAAAGTTCTCGTCCATCGGTGGATACCGGTATGTCATCAACAATAGTAACAGGTTCTTACTGACAAATTTGTACCACAAGGTGCTTGCTTAAGCAGGGATTACAAGAAAGGTGAAACAAAACAATGGAAGGAAAATGTGATTATCAGATTAAACAGAACAATGGAAAGGAAATTTTGTTTAAACACGTATATCAGGGGTATATCCTTCCCAAGGACAAGCAGAGCATGATATCCATGATAGCATATACCATAGAAAATCCTTTAGGTAATGGGATAGAAATTTCATGACATTACCCATACAACGGTGTTTGGATAATGGACAAAGAAAATTTAGCATTGTGCTTCAAATGCTCATATTGAAAAATCAGAGTACCACAGACATGCTTCGAGATAGCATTGACATGGTATTCAAGCAAAGGTCAGACTTTGGATACTAGAAGGATCCATCAGGAACAACTTGTAGAATAAGTCTTACAATTTCCTCATGGACGAATGGATAACCTTGCTAATACGGAAACTATAACAGTAGGCCCTCCGGCCAGGTGTGCTGGGCATGACATCACCTTACCGGGTCATAAAATGTTATAGCTCTTGGAAAGATGTTCCAACCATCATATCTGACCGAGATTCAAATCTGATTGGTGTCAGAATACCTCATACTCAGGATGCTTGAGAAGAAAAGGTGCAACACAAATTGATGAGAAAACATTGTAAGATTCTTGGGAAATGAACAATGGAAGCAAGCTCCGAAACAAGAGTTCATCATTAAACCAAGGAGAGGATGAGGAGGTGGCTGATGGACTCAGCGACAATTCATCGAGATTAACAAAAGATGGATTTCCATAATTATGTGAACAAGGAGATAACACTTGTCAGACCAAATGATATAATGATGTATGCTCTAGGAAAACATACACAATTAAACATTGGTTGAAAGGTGCACCCGAAATATGGGCTTAGGTAGCCTGATCAAAATCGAAATGGCGATTTAGTAACCAACACACTAAATTGGAATTATTGTCCATTAACTCTGAAGCAATAGGGTTGCTAGAGATGTTAAATTCTCACAACATAGTTCACTTAAAACGGGTACCAAGAAAAGAATGGTGATGGCAAGAAGCATCATTGTATCAAGAATTTCTTCAGAGGTGGTGAAATTCTCACAACATTTTTGATATATAAGATGGTAATACTCCAAGGTAGGACATAAGACAAGTTGGATTGCCAGGAACTCAAGGTACAACCACAACACGGACAAGTTTGTGTTGGAAAGAAGGCAAGGACGTAGTCGATGACAACACAAATCATCGAGGGGCAAGGATGGTAATTCTCATCATGAATTTGATTGATATTCTGGAAGAGCCCAGAATGTTGATGCTGATCATGACACATTTGTCGAGAGATTACATCAAGATGTAATTGGTCAGTGATGACATCAAGTCAAGGAATGATGAAGCGAAAGGTTATTGGAACCATGGGTACGACACAAACTCGAAACTAAGCTTGTGGTTCAAGGCGAAATGATATGATGAGGAAGATCGACATAAGCTTAGCTCATCATCAAAAATTGTGCTCCCGGAAGAAGGACCAGGTAGCACAGTTAAAATTTAGCACGATAAGGATATAGTCGATCAGGCTAGGAATGACTTGAAGGTTTATTAAACTTGTAATCAACAAAAATTACTTAAGAGTCATTGAATCGGAGTGCGGACTTGATTCACTATTCGGTGTTCTCGATTAACGACAATCCAGAACATAGGAAAAATTGGATTCGGTGAGAAATAATAGTTGATGAAGATCCCATAAAAAGTTATGAAGTTCCATGATATTCTCGAGATACCAGGGTGTAATACTCGACGGTAGATCAAACTAAAGGTTTGACAGGTGTATTGATCCACAGAAGGTAAGTGCTTAAACTTGCCCGAGAAATGGGATCGAAGAAGAACATGTGGTCGGAACCACGATTGCAAAGGATCAATTCACCGATACCAAAGGATATTATATCAAGGAAATAGTTATTATTACAAGAAGCTTCCATGATAGGATCTACATCGTGTCCATGGGCATGAACACAAAGGTTCAAGGTCGACTCCCACTTCCTCAATGCATAACCTTCCATTCACCTCTCTTATTTCGTAAATGACATTAGTTGTTGAAAGTTTTTACCTGGTGCAATACCAGATAAGTATGACCCGTGAAATCGTTCAGTTTCACACGGATTAGGGAAGGCGTAGGCTTAACCCATCGGGGCATCTTATGAACACATACCACAAACTTCAGGAGCGAATAACTCAAGCTCGAGAGCAGAGCATGGTTGACAAAAGCAGGGGATACAATATACCAAAGGCATTATGTATCTGATGAAAGGCTCACAAGGTTAATGAATATGAAGGACAGTGTCGGACAAAATCCAAGAAAGGATCTGGTGGTCCATAAGGGATCTGATGTGAGCATCGGTACTCAACCAGAAGAAGAAATAATGCAAGGAGATCTGATTATAGAAACAACTGACTAATTCAAGCTCAAATGCAAAGGAATTATGATCTTCAAATCAAGGGATTAGAAGCAAAACACTCTGATCAAGGATGGATAAGTTGAGTAGGCTTAGGGGTACAATCGATGGCAATTTGATTGGTCGAGATCCAGCTCAAGTGTTAAAATGACGTCTGAGCCGAAAGGATGAAATCTAGGATCTGATAGGGGACTGCGAGCACTCGCAAAATATTGAATCAAGGAATTTGAAATGATAGTGACAGAGAATGTCAATAAGATTACCGGACTTATGGGATTAATCACAATCCAAGCAAGCAAGATTTATAAGAGCAAGAGGTTGTTGATGTTGTTGGAAGATCAGATAGTATTTCAAAGTATCATATGAAACATATGAACGACTGGAGATGAGCGGATACTCGATAAGTGCGAGCAATTATCCTTAGGGGTATTCATGTGACAAAGAACTGAAAGGCAGTAGGCACGGAGTATTCTCGGAAAAACAGAGAGAATTTCGGGGTATCTTGTAGTAATAATAATATCAACAGGAAATGATTGTATGAATGGCAAGTGTACATGGTTATCCATAGGGGTGTATCGATGGAAGGGAATTACCAAGGTGATGGCACAAAGTCAAGAGAACATCGTAGAGTATTTCCGGAATCTTTTGGTGCAGGGGCGATCATATGGACTGAATGGCTCTCCGGGAGAAAGTATTTTCGAGAACCTAAAGTTAGATTTTAGCAAAATCATTTTAACCCAAATAGAAGAGAGATTAGAGTCCCAGAGTATAGGCCGAGGAATAAAAGATTCTAATACCACCCAATGGTGACGTGGGCCCATGGGCCGGACAACCATGTTAGTAAAACAGTTTTCATCGACTAGACTCAACTTCGGCCAAGGAGTTGGAAGGGGGATTCCTATAGGCAGTCGACTCTGATACCAACTTGTGACGCCCCCGATTCGACCGTACACTAATCATACACGCAAATGTGTACGATCAAGATCAGGGACTCACAAGAAGATATCACAACACAACTCTACAAATAAAATAAGTCATACAAGCAACATATTACAAGCCAGGGGCCTCGAGGGCTCGAATACAAGAGCTCGACCATAGACGAGTCAACGGAAGCAACAATATCTGAGTACAGACATAAGTTAAACAAGTTTGCCTTAAGAAGGCTAGCACAAACTGGGATACAGATCAAAAGAGGCGCATGCCTCCTGCCTGGGATCCTCCTAAACTACTCCTGGTCATCGTCAACGGCCTGCACGTAGTAGTAGGCACCTCCCGAGTAGTAGCAGTCGTCATCGACAGTGGCGTCTGGCTCCTGGACTCCAACGTCTGGTCGCAACAATCGAATATAGAAAGGGGGGAAAGGGGGAGCAAAGCAACTGTGAGTACTCATCCAAAGTACTCGCAAGCAAGGAGCTACACTACATATGCATTGGTATCAATGAAAGGGGGTAGTATATGTGGACTGAACTGCTGGAAAAAGAGGGGGATAGCTAGTCCTGTAGAAAACTACGCTTCTGGCCGCCTCCATCTTGCAGCATGTAGAGGAGAGTAGATGGTAAGTTCACCAAGTATCATCGCATAGCATAATCCTACCCGGCGATCTCCCCTCGTCGCCCTGTGAGAAAGCGATCACCGCTTGTATCTGGCACTTGGAAGGGTGTGTTTTATTAAGTATCCGGTTCTAGTTGTCATAAGGTCAAGGTACAACTCCGGGTCGTCCTTTTACCGAGGGACACAGCTATTCGAATAAATAAACTTCCCTGCAGGTGTGCACCACATTTCCCAGCACGCTCAATCCCCTTTGGCCGGACACACTTTCCTGGGTCATGCCCGGCCTCGGAAGATCAACACGTCGCAGCCCCACCTAGGCACAACAGAGAGGTCAGCATGACGGTCTAAATCCTATGGCGTAGGGGTCTGGGCCCATCGCCCATTGCACACCTGCACGTTGCGTACGCGGCCGGTGAGCAGACCTAATGTTTAATTATATTTAATTATGTTATATTGATTTTAAAAGATTTAAATCATTTTTAGGATTTATTTAATTATTTTAAATCAACATTATCCAGAATAGTGTTTCCTGACGTCATCATGACGCCAGCATGACGTCAGCAGTCAACAAGGGGTTGACTCGGTCAAAGTGACGTGTGGGTCCCGCATGTCATACACTATTTGATAATTAACAATAGTTAATTAGGTTAATTAGTTAATTAGGCTAACCTAATCAATATTAATTAATTAATTAACATTTTTATTATTTTTATTTTTAATTCTTTTTTTAATATGTTCTATGGGCTGGGCCCTCATGTCATTGGCCTGGGGCTGGCCTTAGCGGGCACACGGGCAGGCGGTTACGGGTGGTTGCGGCGCTGGCGGGCAGCGGGCGTTGCCGGGCGACGGGCACCAGCCCGCCCGACAGGAAGCTTGCCCAGACCAGTCGCGGGGCGGCGCTGGCGGGCGCCGGCGGCCAAGGGCGCGGCCGGTGACGGGGACCGGACCCACGAGGGGGAGGCATGGGGCAGCAAGGGGCTTCGACGGCGGCCGTGGCCGATGACGGCGAGCGCAGGGCACTGCCAGGAGGCGGGGGAAGGTGTCGGGCGCGGGCCAGGCAGCTGAGGATCTGTAGATCGTGGCCGGCTCTAGGAGGAGGCGGCACTTGTGCGGCAGGGGCACGAGGCGCGTGCACAGGGTGATGGGCGAACGCGGGTGCTGGCGCGCTCCGCTGGAGCGCGGGCGCAGACAGAGATGAGGGGGTGCGAGCTCACGGCGGACATGCGTGGGCCTCGCAGCGGACGTCACCCGCAGTGTGCTGGCGCGCGAGGGAGACCCACCACGAGCGCGACGAACGCACGGGGTGGCGCGGATGACACTGGGAGGAGTCAGGGACGGGCGCGTGCTCGCTTGAACGCGAGCATGCAGGGGACCGGGCGATGGGAGGGGAAGCTCACGGGGGTAGTGTAGGGGGTGGCAGTGGGGGTCGAGGAGGAGAACGGGGACGCGCAAGGAGATGGCGGAGACGCGAGGCGGAGGGCGGTCCGAGCGGCAACGGTGGTCGGCGACGAGCGTTGACGGAGCGGCTCCGGGCGGCGTCGGTGGCAGGGGCATGCGGCAGGGGCGGCGCCGGTGATGAAGTTGCAGCCAGCACGGGGCGGTTGGCAGCGGCAGCGCAGGGCGGCGGCCTGTTAGCAGTCGCCGGTGTCGGCGGCAGGCGGGGCACTCCAGGCGGCGGCGATGGGCGCCCGATCCCGATCATGATCGGGTCGGGGGAAGGAGCGAGGGAAGAGAGTGGGGAAGTGGGGATCGTGGGGGATAGGGTTTCGGGGATGGGTTTACCGGCTAAGTAGGCCACTGGAGGGAACGGGTGGGCCGACCGGGTGTTAGCCTGGTGGGCCGAACGGCCCAGGGGGATGGGGGTCTTTGTCTCTTTTATTTTTTTTGTTTATTTTCTCTCTTCTTTTACTTATTCTTTTCTGTTTATTAAAATATGACATTAGCTCCTAAAACAATATTTCAAAATAACCCACTGCCATAAAAGTTTTACCCGGAAATAAAAATGGTTTAGTATTTTCCAAAGTTTAATAGACATTTATTTAATTGCTTTAACTACTATTTTAATCATTTTGGAACCTTAAACCTTTTATAAAAACTTGGTTTCCTCACCAACAAAACTTATGGTTTATTTGCCATAGTTTGCACATTTTACTTTCACATTTGAAAACTTTTATTTTTGACTTTTTTTTAAATTTGAATTTAAACTGTTTTCGAATCAATGGGAGTCTAACAACAGTAATCGTGGTGACGTGGCATCATTAGTGGGAGATTATTGTAGCTTAACTACTGGGGCGTTACAGCGGTGCCCATGTCCCTGTATATAAAGGAGGGGAGGAGGAGGCCGGCCACCAAGGGGCGCGCCAAGGGGGTGAGTCCTACTAGGACTCCACTCTCTCTCTCCCCTATGGCCCATGTTGGCCCATTACTTCCCCAGGGGGTTCCGGTAACCCCTTGATACTCCGATAAATATCTGAAACGTCCAAAAACCATTCCGGTGTCCAAATACTATCGTCCAATATATCAATACTTACCTCTCGACCATTTCGAGACTCCTTGTCATGTCCATGATCTCATCCGGGACTCCGAACAATCTTCAATCTCCAAAATATTTACCTCTAGACCATTTCAAGACTCCTCGTCATGTCCATGATCTCATCCGGGACTCCGAACAATCTTCGGTCACCAAAACACATAACTCATAATACAAATCGGCATAACGTTAAGTGTGCGGACCCTATGGGTTCGAGAACTATGTATACATGACCGAGACACATCTCTGGTCAATTAACAATAGCGGAACCTGGATTCTCATATTGGTTCCTACATATTCTACGAAGATCTTTATCGGTCAAACCGCAATGACAACATACGTAATTCCCTTTGTCATCGGTATGTTACTTGCCCGAGATTCGATCGCCGATATCCTCATACCTAGTTCAATCTCGTTACTGGCAAGTCTCTTTACTCGTTTTGTAATGCATCATCCCGCAACTAACTCATTAGTCACATTGCTTGCAAGGCTTATCGTGATGTGCATTACCGAGAGGGCCCAGAGATACCTCTCCGATACTCGGAGTGACAAATCCTAATCTCAATCTATGCCAACCCAACAAACACCTTCGGAGACACTTGTAGAGCATCTTTATTATCACCCAGTTACGTTGTGACGTTTGATAGCACAGAAGGTGTTCCTCTGGTATTCAGGAGTTGCATAATCTCATAGTCAAAGGAATGTGTATAAGTCATGAAGAAAGCAATTGCAATAAAACTTAACGATCATTATGCTCAGCTGACGGATGAGTCTTGTCCATCACATCATTCTCCTAATGATGTGATCCCGTTCATCAAATGACAACACATGCCAATGGTTAGGAAACTTAACCATCTTTGATTAATGAGCTAGTCAAGTAGAGGCATACTAGGGACACTTTGTTTTGTCTATGTATTCACACATGTATCAAGTTTCCGGTCAATACAATTCTAGCATGAATAATAAACATTTGTCATGATATAAAGAAATATAAATAACAACTTTATTATTGCCTCTAGGGCATATTTACCTCAAGAAGAGGGGCGAAGAAAAAGGCAAAACTTTTTGAAAATCATTTTAGAAGTGGGGGAGAGGAAAACAAGATACAAATGGCGAATAATTTAATGCAAGAGATGAGAGTTTTATGATGGGTACTTGGTATGTCTTGACTTGATGTAGATCTCCCTGGCAACGGCACCAGAAATTCTTCCTGCTACTTCTTGAGCTTGCGTTGGTTTTTCCCTTGAAGAGGAAAGGGTGATGCAGCAAAGTATAGATAAGTATTTCCCTAGTTATAGAACCAAGGTATCAATCCAGTAGGAGACAATGCACAAATCACTAATACCCGCACAAACAATCAAACAACTTGCACCCAACACGATAAAGGGGTTGTCAATCCCTTCACAATCACTTGCAAAAGTGAGATCTAATAGAGATAGATGAAACTAAACAAAAGATAAAGTAAATATTTTTGGTATTTTTGGTTTATAGATCGGAAAGTAAAAGATTGCAAAATAGTAGATCGGAAACTAATATGATGAAAAATAGACCCGGGGGCCATAGTTTTCACTAGAGACTTCTCTCTTGAAGGCAAATAATACGGTGGGTGAACAAATTACTATCGAGCAATTGATAGAAAAAGCGCGGAGTTATGATGATATCTAATGCAATGATTATGAAATATAGGCATGACGTCTGTGTCAAGTAGACTGACTCCTACATGCATCTACTACTATTACTCCACACATTGACCGGCTCCTGCCTGCATCTAGAGTATTAAGTTAATGAAGAATAGAGTAACACATTAAGTAAGATGACATGATGTAGAGGAATAAACCCAAGCAATATGATGTAAACCCCATCTTTTTATCCTCGATGGCAACAATACAATATGTGCCTTGCTGTCCCTACTGTCACTGGGAAAGGACACCGCAAGATTGAACCCAAAGCTAATCACTTCTCCCATTGCAAGAAAGATCAATCTAGTAGGGCAAACCAAACTGATAATTCGAAGAGACTTGCAAAGATAACCAATCATACATAAAAGGTTTCAGATAAGAATCAAATATTGTTCATAGATAAACTTGATCATACTTGGGCCAGGTACTTGTATGTTGATGGGCCTTTTATGGGCTTTTATAGAAACCGTGAAAAATAATCAGGTCAAAATAAATCTACATTGTGGAAATTAAATACATGACCTCCTGTCTAGCTCTTTGATGTAGCAACCAACGACCTATGCGCCTTTCACATTTACTAATCCCAACTCGCTCCAAATATACGAGTGGCAGTCATCATATTTAGGGCGAGCTAATTAAGTGAATGAGCTAATAAAGAAAGGATTGTGGGCTTGAATAGAATATTTAAACGAATGTGGCTAATTAAAGAAAGGATTATGGGTAAATCGATGGAATAACTAAAAAAAGATTGTGATCCTAATAAATTTTACATGAAGGATTTGAGGTAAAAAGGTAGGATAATTAAAAGAAAGATTTGTAGGCTTCAATGTGTTGGGGCTACTAAACTAGAAAAGGAAGGATCTGATTCCCGACTAAAACGAATGAGGACATCATGGTAATTAATGAAAGGATTATACTTAAATGCCATTAAAAAGGATTATACTTAAATGAAATCAGTTGGAGATTATGCCCGACAAAGAAAATATGAACACGGCTAAATTGCAACATATTGTTTATGCTCATTTTGTTGAAAGATGTTACGTTGCGGCATGTTCTTCATAGTGAATCCGATGTTGTGGGACATTATGCTTGCACAAAATACTAATTTTTCCCGTTGCAATGCACGAGCATATGTGCTAGTTGAGAATCAAAGAGAGAGAAGAAGCCATCTAGCTGCTAGCTATGGACCCAAAAGTCTGAGGTCAACTACTCACGCTTCATCGGAAGGGCAATAGAGTTGATGTAGAAGCCCTCCATGATCAAATCCCCCTCCGGCAGGATGCCGGAAAAGGCCACTAGATGGGATCTCAGGGGAACAAAAGGTTGCTGCGGTGGAGAAGTGTTTTCATGGATGCTTCTGGTGATTTTGGAATATATGTGAATACATAGGAGGAAGATCTAGGTCAGGGGGTCACCAAGGGGACCACAAGGTAGGGGGCGTGCCCTTCAGCCTTGTGGCCGCCTAGTGGCTCTTTTGACTTGCACTCCAAGTCTCCCGGGTGCCTTCTGGTCCAAGAAAAATCATCGTGAAGGTTTTATAACATTTGGACTCCATTTGGTATTCCTTTTCTGCGAAGCTCAAAAACAAGAAGAAAGAAATAGAAACTGGCACTGGGCTCTAGGTTAACAGGTTAGTCCTAAAAATAATATAAAATAGCATATTAATGCATATAAACATCCAAAACATATAATATAATAGCATGGAACAATCAAAATTTATAGATATGCTGGAGACGTATCAAGGATGCATTTAGCAAATAACCGTCCGGATAATACTTGGCTCAAAGTATTGTTGCACATAGGGAATCAAGGTCATCCAACAAAAGCCATGCTTGCTTCGCCAATACAGCTAGATTGAAGAAATGAATGTCACAGAATCGCATTCCACCTTCTTTATTTGGAACACACATTTTCCACCAAGCGAACCAGTGCATTCTCCTATGACTAGCATCATCACCCCACCAAAATTGCGCCATCTCGTTTGTTATTCCCTTGCAATTTTTTTAAGGATTTTAAAGACCAACATTGCATATGATGGTATGGCTTGAGCCACTGATTTGAGAAGTACCTCTTTCCCACCCAGTGATAAGAACTTTTCTTTCCATCCCATTAGTCTCTGACTAATTCTGTCAATTAGGTGACTAAAGCACTCACTTTTGTCCAGCCCAACATGTGTCGGGAGCCCCAAGTATGTATCATTTAAGCTTTCTGTCATAATCTCCAAAGTGGTGCATGCATGCGCCCTGGTCTCAATAGGTGTACTCGGGATAAAGAAAATACTTGATTTTTCTACACTCACTTTCTGTCCAAAAGCCGAACAATATGTGTCAAGAATCCCTTTCAAAGTAACCGCATTCTGATTGTTTGCTTTCATCAAGATGAGCGAATCATCTGCAAATAAGAGGTTGGTCACAGCCGGTGCATCTCTGCACACTTTAACGCCCTCCAGAGCACACGTATGTTCAGCATGTGATAGTAGGGCAGTCAGACCCTCAGTAAAAAGAAGGAAAAGATCAGGGAAGAGGGGGTCGCCCTTTCTCATCCCCCTAGATGGTTTGAAACTTTCTGTTTCCTCGGAACTGAATCGCACCCTATACTGCACGGACTTAACACTACATGAATCAGCTTCTTTGCCGCCTGCCATGGCGGATGGCAAAGGACCCAAAAGTGGACGGAAAACCTCTTTGCCGTCTACCACCGACGGTAAAGCTACCCGGGAAAAAAAGCCATGACAAAGGCCCTTTGCCGTCGGTGGCAGATGACAAAGAACATGGACGACAAAAAACCGGCATTAGCCACGTTAGGTGGCTAACGGGAGGCTTTGCCGTCCACCAGCGGACGACAAACATGCCCTGCCCTTTTTCGTTTGTTGTATGTGGCGTCAGCCACGCATCATGTCCGCAAGCCTTTGTCGTCCGCCAGTGGGGGCGCCGGGGCGACTGTGGCGACGGGGGCGACGGGGCGGCAAGGGCGACGGGTGATGTCTACTACACAACCTTCTTCTTGTAGACGTTGTTGGGCCTCCAAGTGCAGAGGTTTGTAGGACAGTAGCCAATTTCCCTCAAGTGGATGACCTAAGGTTTATCAATCCGTAGGAGGCATAGGATGAAGATGGTCTCTCTCAAACAACCATGCAACCAAATAACAAAGAGTCTCTTGTGTCCCCAACACACCCAATACAATGGTAAATTGTATAGGTGCACTTGTTTGGCGAAGAGATGGTGATACAAGTGGTATATGGATGGTAGATAATAGTATTTGTAATCTGAAATAATAAAAACAGCAAGGTAACAAGTGATAAAAGTGAGCGTAAACGGTATTGCAATGCTAGGAAACAAGGCCTAGGGTTTATATTTTCGCTAGTGTAAGTTCCCTCAACAATACTAACATACTTGGATCATATAACTATCCCTCAACATGCAACAAAGAGTCACTCCAAAGTCACTAATAGCGGAGAACGAACGAAGAGAATATGGTAGGGTATGAAACCACCTCAAAGTTATTCTTTCCAATCAATCCGTTGGGCTATTCCTATAAGTGTCACAAACAGCCCTAGAGTTTGTACTTGAATAACACATTAAGACACAAATCAATCAAAACCCTAATGTCACCTAGATACTCAAATGTCACCTCAAGTATCCGTGGGTATGATTATACGATATGTATCGCACAATCTCAGATTCATCTATTCAACTAACACAAAGGACCTCAAAGAGTGCCCCAAAGTTCTACCGGAGAATCACGACGAAAACGTGTGTCAACCCCTATGCATAGGTTCATGGGCAGAACCCGCAATTTGATCACCAAAACATACATCAAGTGAATCACGTGGTATCCCATTGTCACCACAGATACGCATGGCAAGACATACATCAAGTGTTCTCAAATCTTTAAAGACTCAATCCGATAAGATTACTTCAGAGGGGAAACTCAGTTCATTACAAGAGAGAAGAGGGGGAAGAGAAACATAGGATCCAACCATAGTAGCAAAGCTCGCGATACATCAAGATCGTGCCAAATCAAGAACACGAGAGAGAGAGAGAGAGATCAAACACATGGCTACTGGTACATACCCTCAGCCCCGAGGGTGAACTACTCCCTCCTCGTCATGGAGAGCGTCGGGATGATGAAGATGGCCACCGGAGAAGGATTGCCCCCTCCGGCAGGGTGCCACAACGGGTCTAGATTGGTTTTCGGTGGCTACGGAGGCTTCTGGCGGCGGAACTCCCAATCTAATCTCTGTTCTGGAAGTTTTAGGGTATATGGAGTTATATAGGCAGCAGAAGCACGTCAGGGGAGCCACGGGGGCCCCACGAGGCAGGGGGGCGCGCCCCCCACCCTCGTGGGTAGCTCCCATATCTTCTGACGTGGGGTGCAAGTCCATCAGGTGTGTTTCCTTCCAAAAATAACTTCTCCAGTTGATTTCGTTCCGTTTTGACTCCGTCTGATATTCCTTTTCTTCAAAACACTGAAATAGGCATAAAACAGCAAATCTGGGCTGGGCCTCCGGTTAATAGGTTAGTCCCAAAAATAATATAAAAGTGGATAATAAAGCCCAATATTGCCCAAAACAGTAGATAATATAGCATGGAGCAATCAAAAATTATAGATACGTTGGAGACGTATCAAGCATCCCCAAGCTTAATTCCTGCTCGTCCTCGAGTAGGTAAATGATAAAAAAGATAATTTTTGATGTGGAGTGCTAGTTGGCATAATTTCAATGTAATTCTTCTTACTTGTGATATGAATATTCAGATCCAAAAGATTCAAGACAAAAGTTCATATTGACATAAAAATAATAATACTTCAAGCATACTAACTAAGCAATCATGTCTTCTCAAAATAACATGGCTAAAGAAAGTTATCCCTACAAAATCATATAGTCTAGCTATGCTCCATCTTCACCACACAACGTATTTAAATCATGCACAACCCCGATGACAAGCCAAGCAATTGTTTCATACTTTTGATGATCTCAAACTTTTTCAATCTTCACGCAATACATGAGCGTGAGCCCTGGACATAGCACTATAGGTGGAATAGAATGGTGGTTGTGGAGGAGACAAAAAGGAGAAGATAGTCTCACATCGACTAGGCGTATCAACAGGCTATGGAGATGCCCATCAATAGATATCAATGTGAGTGAGTAGGGATTGCCATGCAACAGATGCACTAGAGCTATAAGTATATGAAAGCTCAACAAAAGAAACTAGTGGGTGTGCATCCAACTTGCTTCTCACGAAGACCTAGGGCATTTTGAGGAAGCCCATCATTGGAATATACAAGCCAAGTTCTATAATGAAAGATTCCCACTAGTATATGAAAGTGACAACATAGGAGACTCTCTATCATGAAGATCATGGTGCTACTTTGAAGCACAAGTGTGGTAAAAGGATAGTAGCATTGCCCCTTCTCTCTTTTTCTCTCATTTTTTTATTTTTTTTATTTTTTATTTTTTTTTACTTTTTTATTTGGGCTTCTTTGGCCTCTCTTTTTTTCGTCCAGAGTCTCATCCCGACTTGTGGGGGAATCATAGTCTCCATCATCCTTTCCTCACTGGGACAATGCTCTAATAATGATGATCATCACACTTTTATTTTTCTTACAACTCAAGAATTACAACTCGATACTTAGAACAAGATATGACTCTATATGAATGCCTCCGGCGGTGTACCGAGATGTCCAATGACTCATGAGTGACATGTATGAAAGAATTATGAACAGTGGCTTTGCCACAAATACGACGTCATCTACATGATCATGCAAAGCAATATGACAATGATGAAGCGTTTCATAGTAAACAGAACGGTGGAAAGTTGCATGGCAATATATCTCGGAATGGCTATGGAAATGCCATAATAGGTTGGTATGGTGGCTGCTTTGAGGAAGGTAAATGGTGGGTTTATGGTACCGGCGAAAGTTGCGAGGTACTAGAGAGGCTAGCAATGGTGGAAGGGTGAGAGTGTGTATAATCCATGGACTCAACATTAGTCATAAAGAACTCACATACTTATTGCAAAAATTTATTAGTTATCGAAACAAAGTGCTACGCGCATGCTCCTAGGGGGATAGATTGGTAGGAAAAGACCATCGCTCGTCCCCGACCGCCACTCATAAGGAAGGCAATCAATAAATAAATCATGCTCCGACTTCATCACATAACGGTTCTGTTGGGGAACGTAGTAATTTCAAAAAAACATCCTACGCACACGCAAGATCATGGTGATGCATAGCAACGAGAGGGGAGAGTGTTGTCTACGTACCAACGCAGACCGACTGCGGAAGCGATCACACAACGTAGAGGAAGTAGTCGTACGTCTTCCCGATCCGACCGATCCAAGCACCGTTACTCCGGCACCTCCGAGTTCTTAGCACACGTTCAGCTCGATGACGATCCTCGGGCTCCGATCTAGCAAAGCGTCGAGGAAGAGTTCTATCAGCACGACGGCGTGGTGACAATCTTGATGTACTACCGACGCAGGGCTTCGCCTAAGCACTACAACGGTATGATCGAGGTGGAATTTGGTGGCAGGGGGCACCGCACACGGCTAAGGAACGATCTCAAGGATCAACTTGTGTGTCTAGAGGTGCCCCCTGCCCCCATATATAAAGGATGAGAGGGGGAGGGCTGGCCGGCCAAGCAAGGGAGGCGCAGGAGGAGTCCTACTCCTACCGGGAGTAGGACTCCCCCCTCCAATCCTAGTCCAACTAGGTTTTCTCAAGTGGGAAAGAGAGAGGGGGTGGCCGGCCACCTTCCCTAGTCCTAATAGGACTAGGGGAAGGGGGGAGGCGCGCAGCCCATGGGGCAGCCCTTTCACCTTTCTACCAAGGCCCATGTTGGCCCATTTGGCTCCCGGGGGGTTCCGGTAACCCTCCCGGTAATCCGGTAAAATCCCGATTTCACCCGGAACACTTCCGGTGTCCAAACATAGGCTTCCAATATATCAATCTTTATGTCTCGACCATTTCGAGACTCCTCGTCATGTCTGTGATCACATCCGGGACTCCGAACAACCTTCGGTACATCAAAATGCATAAACTCATAATAACTGTCATCGTAACGTTAAGCGTGCGGACCCTACGGTTCGAGAACAATGTAGACATGACCGAGACACGTCTCCGGTCAATAACCAATAGCAGGACCTGGATGCCCATATTGGCTCCTACATATTCTACAAAGATCTTTATCGGTCAGACCGCATAACAACATACGTTGTTCCCTTTGTCATCGGTATGTTACTTACCCGAGATTCGATCGTCGGTATCCAATACCTAGTTCAATCTCGTTACTGGCAAGTCTCTTTACTCGTTCCGTAATACATCATCCCGCAACTAACTCATTAGTTGCAATGCTTGCAAGGCTTTAAGTGATGTGCATTACCGAGAGGGCCCAGAGATACCTCTCCGACAATCGGAGTGACAAATCCTAATCTCGAAATACGCCAACCCAACATCTACCTTTGGAGCCACCTGTAGTACTCCTTTATAATCACCCAGTTACGTTGTGACGTTTGGTAGTACCCAAAGTGTTCCTCTGGTAAACGGGAGTTGCATAATCTCATAGTCATAGGAACATGTATAAGTCATGAAGAAAGCAATAGCAACATACTAAACGATCGGGTGCTAAGCTAATGGAATGGGTCATGTCAATCAGATCATTCAACTAATGATGTGACCTCGTTAATCAAATAACAACTCTTTTGTCCATGGTTAGGAAACATAACCATCTTTGATTAACGAGCTAGTCAAGTAGAGGCATACTAGTGACACTCTGTTTGTCTATGTATTCACACATGTATTATGTTTCCGGTTAATACAATTCTAGCATGAATAATAAACATTTATCATGATATAAGGAAATAAATAATAACTTTATTATTGCCTCTAGGGCATATTTCCTTCAGTCTCCCACTTGCACTAGAGTCAATAATCTAGTTCACATCGCCATGTGATTAACATCGATAGTTCACATCATCATGTGATTAACACCCATAGTTCACATCGCCATGTGACCAACACCCAAAGGGTTTACTAGATTCAGTAATCTAGTTCACATCGCTATGTGACTAACACCCAAAGAGTACTAAGGTGTGATCATGTTTTGCTTGTGAGAGAATCTTAGTCAACGGGTCTGCCACATTCAGATCCACATGTATTTTGCAAATTTCTATGTTAACAATGCTCTGCATGGAGCTACTCTAGCTAATTGCTCCCACTTTCAATATGTATCTAGACCGAGATTTAGAGTCATCTCGATTAGTGTCAAAACTTGCATCGGCATAACCCTTTACGACGAACCTTTTTATCACGTCCATAATCGAGAAACATATCCTTATTTCACTAAGGATAATTCTGACCGCTGTCCAGGGATCTACTCCTAGATCACTATTGTACTCCCTTGCCAAATCAGTGCAGGGTATACAATAGATCTGGTATACAGCATGACATACTTTATAGAACCTATGGCCAAGGCATAGGGAATGACTTTCATTCTCTTTCTATCTTCTGCCGTGGTCAGGCTTTGAGTCTTACTCAACTTCACACCTTATAATACAGGCAAGAACTCTTTCTTTGACTGCTCCATTTTGAACTACTTCAAAATCTTGTCAAGGTATGTACTCATTGAAAAAACTTATCAAGCGTCTTGATCTATCTCTATAGATCTTGAAGCTCAATATGTAAGCAGCTTCACCGAAGTCTTTCTTTGAAAAACTCCTTTCAAACACTCCTTTATGCTTTACAGAATAATTCTACATTATTTCCGATCAACAATATGTCATTCACATATACTTATCAGAAATGTTGTAGTGCTCCCACTCACTTTCTTGTAAATACAGGCTTCACCGCAAGTCTGTATAAAACTACATGCTTTGATCAACTCATCAAAGCGTATATTCCAACTCCGAGATGCTTGCACTAGACCATAAATGGATCGCTGGAGCTTGCACACTTTGTTAGCTCCCTTTGGATCGACAAAACCTTCCGGTTGCATCATATACAACTCTTCTTTAATAAATCTATTAAGGAATGCAGTTTTGTTTATCCATTTGCCAGATTTCATAAAATGCGGCAATTACTAACATGATTCGGACAGACTTAAGCATAGATACGAGTGAGAGAATCTCATCGTAGTCAACACCTTGAACTTGTTGAAAACCTTTTGCGACAATTCTAGCTTTGTAGATAATAACATTACTATCAGCGTCCGTCTTCCTCTTGAAGATCCATTTATTCTCAATTGCTTGCCGATCATCGGGCAAGTCAACCAAAGTCCAAACTTTGTTCTCATACATGGATCATATCTCAGATTTCATGGCCTCAAACCATTTCGCGGAATCTGGGCTCATCATCGCTTCCTCATAGATCGTAGATTCATCATGATCTAGTAGCATGACTTCCAGAATTGGATTACCATACCACTCTGGTGCGGATCTCACTCTGGTTGATCTACATGGTTCAGTAGTATCTTGTCCTGAAGTTTCATGATCGTCATCATTAGCTTCCTCACTAATTGGTATAGGTGTTGCAGAAACAGTTTTCTGTGATGTACTATTTTCCAATAAGGGAGCAGGTACAATTACCTCGTCAAGTTCTACTTTCCTCCCACTCACTTCTTTCGAGAGAAACTCCTTCTCTAGAAATGATCCATTCTTAGCAACGAATGTCTTGCCTTCGGATCTGTGATAGAAGGTGTACCCAACAGTCTCCTTTTGGGTATCCTATGAAGACATATTTCTCCGATTTGGTTTTGAGCTTATCAGGATGAAACTTTTTCACATAAGCATCACAACCCCAAACTTTAAGAAACGACTACTTTGGTTTCTTGCTAAACCACAGTTCAGATTGTGTCGTCTCAACGGACTTAGATGGTGCCCTTTTTAACGTGAATGCAGCTGTCTCTAATGCATAACCCCAAAACGATAGTGGTAGATCGGTAAGAGACATCATAGATCGCACTATATCTAATAAAGTACGGTTATGACGTTCGGACACACCATTACACTATGGTGTTCCTTATGGCGTGAGTAGTGAAACTATTTCACATTGTTTTTAACTGAAGGCCAAACGCGTAACTCAAATACTCTTCTCTACGATCAGATCATAGAAACTTTATTTTCTTGTTACGATGATTTTTCACTTCACTCTGAAATTCTTTGAACTTTTCAAATGTTTCAGACTTATGTTTCATCAAGTAGATATACTCATATCTGCTCAAATCATCTGTGAAGATCAGAAAATAATGATACCTGTCGCGAGCCTCAATATTCATCGGACCACATACATCAGTATGTATGATTTCCAACAAATCTGTTGTTCGCTCCATTGTTCTGAAGAACAGAGTCTTAGTCATCTTGCCCATGAGGCATGGTTCGCAAGCATCAACTGATTCATAATCAAGTGATTCCAAAAGCCCATCAGCACGGAGTTTCTTCATGCGCTTTACACCAATATGACCTAAACGGCAGTGCTACAAATAAGTTGCACTATCATTATTAACTTTGCATCTTTTGGTTTCAATATTATGATTATGTGTATCACTAAGATCGAGATCCAATGAACTATTTTCATTGGGTGTGTAACCATATAAGGTTTTATTCATGTAAACAGAACAACAACTTATTCTTTTACTTAAATGAATAACCGTATTACAATAAACATGATCAAATCATATTCATGCTCAACGCAAACACCAAATAAGACTTATTTAGGTTCAACACTAATCCCGAAAGTATAGGGAGTGTGCGATGATGATCATATCAATCTTGGAACCACTTCCAACACACATCGTCACTTCACCCTTAACTAGTCTCTGTTCATTCTGCAACTCCCGTTTCGAGTTACTACTCTTAGCAACTGAACTAGCATCAAATACTGAGGGGTTGCTATAAACACTAGTAAAGTACACATCAATAACATGTATATCAAATATACTTATGTTCACTTTGCCATCCTTCTTATCCGCCAATCACTTGGGGTAGTTCCGCTTCCAGTGACCAGTCCCTTTGCAGTAGAAGCACTTAGTCTCGGGCTTAGGACTAGACTTGGGCTTCTTCACTTGAGCAGCAACTTGCTTGCTGTTCTTCTTGAAGTTCCCCTTTTTCCCTTTGCCCTTTTCTTGAAACTAGTGGTCTTGTCTACCATCAAAACTTGATGTTTTTCTTGATTTCTACCTTCATCGATTTCATCATCATGAAAAACTCGGGAGTCGTTTTCGTCATCCCTTGCATACTATAGTTCATCACAAAGTTCTACTAACTTGGTCATGGTGACTAGAGAATTCTGTCAATCACTATCTTATCTGGAAGATTAACTCCCACTTGATTCAAGCGATTGTAGTACCCAGACAATCTGAGCACATGCTCACTAGTTGAGCGATTCTCCTCCATCTTTTAGCTGTAGAACTTGTTGGAGACTTCATATCTCTCAACTCGGGTATTTGCTTGAAATATTAACTTCAACTCCTGGAACATCTCATATGGTCCATGACGTTCAAAACGTCTTTGAAGTCCCGATTCTAAGCCATTAAGCATGGTGCACTAAACTATCAAGTAGTCATCATATTGAGCTAGCCAAATGTTCATAACGTCTGCATCTGCTCCTGCAATAGGTCTGTCACCTAGCGGTGCATCAAGGACATAATTCTTCTATGCAGCAATGAGGATAAACCTCAGATCACGGATCCAATCCGCATCATTGCTACTAACATCTTTCAATACAATTTTCTCTAGGAACATATCAAAATAAACACAGGGAAGCAACAACGCGAGCTATTGATCTACAACATAATTTGCGAAATACTACCAGGACTAAGTTCATGATAAATTTAAGTTCAATTAATCATATTACTTAAGAACTCCCACTTAGATAGATATCCCTCTAATCCTCTAAGTGATCACGTGATCCAAATCAACTAAACCATAACCGATCATCACGTGAGATGGAGTAGTTTTCAATGGTGAACATCGTTATGTTGATCATATCTACTATATGATTCACGCTCGACCTTTCGGTCTCTGTGTTCCGAGGCCATATCTGCATATGCTAGGCTCGTCAAGTTTAACCTGAGTATTCTGCGTGTGCAAAACTGGCTTGCACCCGTTGTAGATGGATGTAGAGCTTATCACCCGATCATCACGTGGTGTCTGGGCACGACGAACTTTGGCAACGGTGCATACTCAGGGAGAACACTTCTTGATAATTTAGTGAGAAATCATCTTATAATGCTACCGTCAATCAAAGCAAGATAAGATGCATAAAAAGATAAACATCACATGCAATCAAAATATGTGACATGATATGGCCATCATCATCTTGCTTCTTTGATCTCCATCTCCAAAGTACTGTCATGATCTATATCGTCACCGGCATGACACCATGATCTCCATCATCTTGATCTATATCAATGTGTCGTCGCGTGGTCGTCTCACCAAAAATTGCTCTTGCAACTATTGCTATCGCATAGCGATAAAGTAAAGCAATTATTGGACGCTTGCATCTCATGCAATAGAGACAACCATAAGGATTTTGCCAGTTGCTGATAACTTCAACAAAACATGATCATCTTATACAACAACTTATAACTCATCATGTTTTGACCATATCACATCACAACATGCCCTGCAAAAACAAGTTAGACATCCTCTACTTTGTTGTTGCAAATTTTACGTGGCTGCTACGGGCTTAGCAAGAACCAATCTTACCTACGCATCGAAACCACAACATAGTTTGTCAAATAGACTCCGTTTTAACCTTCGCAAGGACCGGGCGTAGCCACACTCGGTTCAACTAAAGTTGGAGAAACAGTCACCCGCAAGTCACCTATGTGCAAAGCACGTCGGGGAAACTGGTCTCGCGTAAGCGTACGCGTAATGTCGGTCCGGGCCGCTTCATCCAACAATACCGCCGAACCAAAGTATGACATGCTGGTAGGCAGTATGACTTATATCGCCCACAACTCACTTGTGTTCTACTCGTGCATATAACATCAAACCATAAAACCTAGGCTCTGATACCACTGTTGGGGAACGTAGTAATTTCAAAAAAAAATCCTACGCACACGCAAGATCATGGTGATGCATAGCAACGAGAGGGGAGAGTGTTGTCTACGTACCAACGCAGACCGACTGCGGAAGCGATCACACAACATAGAGGAAGTAGTCGTACATCTTCCCGATCCGACCGATCCAAGCACCGTTACTCCGGCACCTCCGAGTTCTTAGCACACGTTCAGCTCGATGACGATCCTCGGGCTCCGATCCAGCAATGCGTCGAGGAAGAGTTCCGTCAGCATGACGGCGTGGTGACGATCTTGATGTACTACCGACGCAGGGCTTCGCCTAAGCACTACAACGGTATGATCGAGGTGGAATTTGGTGGCAGGGGGCACCGCACACGGCTAAGGAACGATCTCAAGGATCAACTTGTGTGTCTAGAGGTGCCCCCTGCCCCCGTATATAAAGGATGAGAGGGGGAGGGCTGGCCGGCCAAGCAAGGGAGGCGCAGGAGAAGTCCTACTCCTACCGGGAGTAGGACTCCCCCCTCCAATCCTAGTCCAACTAGGTTTTCTCAAGTGGGAAAGAGAGAGGGGGTGGCCGGCCACCTTCCCTAGTCCTAATAGGACTAGGGGAAGGGGGAGGCGCGCAGCCCATGGGGCAGCCCTTTCACCTTTCTACCAAGGCCCATGTTGGCCCATTTGGCTCCCGGGGGGTTCCGGTAACCCTCCCGGTAATCCGGTAAAATCCCGATTTCACCCGGAACACTTCCGATGTCCAAACATAGGCTTCCAATATATCAATCTTTATGTCTCGACCATTTCGAGACTCCTCATCATGTCCGTGATCACATCCGGGACTCCGAACAACCTTCGGTACATCAAAATGCATAAACTCATAATAACTGTCATCGTAACGTTAAGCATGCGGACCCTACGGTTCGAGAACAATGTAGACATGACCGAGACACGTCTCCGGTCAATAACCAATAGCGGGACCTGGATGCCCATATTGGCTCCTACATATTCTACGAAGATCTTTATCGGTCAGACCGCATAACAACATACGTTGTTCCCTTTGTCATCGGTATGTTACTTGCCCGAGATTCGATCGTCGGTATCCAATACCTAGTTCAATCTCGTTACTGCCAAGTCTCTTTACTCGTTCCGTAAAACATCATCCCGCAACTAACTCATTAGTTGCAATGCTTGCAAGGCTTTAAGTGATGTGCATTACCGAGAGGGCCCAGAGATACCTCTCCGACAATCGGAGTGACAAATCCTAATCTCGAAATACGCCAACCCAACATCTACCTTTGGAGCCACCTGTAGTACTCCTTTATAATCACCCAGTTACGTTGTGACGTTTGGTAGTACCCAAAGTGTTCCTCTGGTAAACGGGAGTTGCATAATCGCATAGTCATAGGAACATGTATAAGTCATGAAGAAAGCAATAGCAACATACTAAATGATCGGGTGCTAAGCTAATGGAATTGGTCATGTCAATCAGATCATTCAACTAATGATGTGACCTCGTTAATCAAATAACAACTCTTTTGTCCATGGTTAGGAAACATAACCATCTTTGATTAACGAGCTAGTCAAGTAGAGGCATACTAGTGACACTCTGTTTGTCTATGTATTCACACATGTATTATGTTTCCGGTTAATACAATTCTAGCATGAATAATAAACATTTATCATGATATAAGGAAATAAATAATAACTTTATTATTGCCTCTAGGGCATATTTCCTTCAGGTTCACCATACGTGCATGCGACGGGAATCACAAACTTCAACACAAGTATTTCTCAAATTCACAACTACTCAACTAGCATTTCTCTAATATTACCATTCTCATATCTCAAAACAATCATCAAGTATCAAACTTCTCTTAGTATTCAACACACTCATAAGAGAATTTTATTATTCTTGAATACATAGCATATTAGGATTTCAAGCAAATTACCATGCTATTTAAGACTCTCAAAATAATCTAAGTGAAGCATGAGAGTTAATCTATTTCTTCAAAATAAAACTACCACCATGCTCTAAAAGGTATAAGTGAAGCACTAGAGCAAACGACAAACTACTCCGAAAGATATAAGTGAAGATCAATGAGTAGTCGAATAATTAGGCAACTATGTGAAGACTCTCTAACATTTAATAATTTCAGATCCTGGTATTCTATTCAAATAGCAAGCAAAGCAAAATAAAATGACATCTAAGAATAGCAAACATCATGTGAAGAAGCAAAAACTTAGGATCAACCGATACTAACCGATAGTTGTTGAAGAAGAAAGGTGGGATGCCAGCCGGGGCATCCCCAAGCTTAGACGCTTGAGACTTCTTGAAATATTATCTTGGGGTGCATTGGGCATCCCCAACCTTGAGCTTTTGTGTCTCCTTAATTCCTCTCATATCACGGTCTCCCTAAATCTCAAAAGCTTCATCCACACAAAACTCAACAAGGACTCGTGAGATAAGTTAGTATAAACCATTGCAAAAACCTTACCATACTCTACTGTAGCAAATCACTAAAATTATTATTCAACATTGCATACTAAATGCCTCTGCATATTTAATAGTTCTATCCTCAAATAGAATCATTAAAGAAGCAAACATATGCAAACAATGCAAACATAACAGCAATCTGCCTAAACAGGATAATCTGTAAAGAATGCTGCAACATCCATACTTCCCTAGCTCCAAAAATTATGAAAGAAAATTCCCACTGTAGAAAATTTATCAGAGCTTAATATGCAAAAGGTTTCAACATTTTAACACATTCTGACTTTTCTAGGGAATTATTGCAACAGCGGTAAACTTTCTGTTTTCAAACAGCAACATGTATACTTGTAAGATAGGCATAGTAAAGACTATTAATGCCACTTTTATTGAAATAAAAGATGGAAAACATTGTTCTAAATAAAAGCAAGCAAATCCTAACAAAATAAATTGATGCTCCAAGCAAAACACATATCATGTGGCGAATAAAAATATAGCTCCAAGTAAACTTACCGATGAACAAAGACGAAAGAGGGGATGCCTTCCGGGGCATCCCCAAGCTTAGGCTTTTGGTTGTCCTTGAATATTACCTTGGGGTGCCTTGGTCATCCCCAATCTTAGGCTATTTACACTCCTTATTCCATAGTCCACCGAATCTTTACCCAAAACTTGAAAACTTCACAACACAAAACTTAAAGTAGAAAACTTGTGAGCTCCGTTAGTATAAGAAAATAAATCACCACTTCAAGGTACTGCAATAAACTAATTCTTTATTTATATTGGTGTTAAACCTACTGTATTCCAACTTCTCTATGGTTTATAAACTATTTTACTAGCCATAGATTCATCAAAATAAGTAAACAACACATGAAAAACAGAATCTGTCAAAAACAGAACAGTCTGTAGTAATATGGATCAAACGTATACTTATGGAACTCATAAAATTCTCAACTAAATTGCTGGACCTGAGAAATTTATCTGTTAATCATCTGCAAAAAGAATTAACTAAATAGCACTCTCCAAATAAATATGGCAGCAATTCTCGTGAGCGCTAAAGTTTCTGTTTTTACAGCATGATCAACAAGACTTTCCCCAAGTCTTCCCAAAGGTTCTACTTGGCACAAAAACTAATTAAAATCATAAAACCACATATAAACAGAGGCTAGATGAATTATTTATTACTAAACAGGAGCAGAAAGCATGGAATAAAAATAAAATTGGGTTGCCTCCCAACAAGCGCTATCGTTTAACGCCACTAGCTAGGCATGATGATTTCAATGATGCTCACATAAAAGATAAGAATTGAAACATAAAGAGAGCATAATGAAGAATATGACTAGCACATTTAAGTCTAACATACTTCCTATGCATAGGGATTTTGTGAGAAAACAACTTGTGGGAACAAGAATCAACTTGCATAGGAAGGTAAAACAAGCATAACTTCAAGATTTTAAGCACATAGAGAGGAAACTTGATATTGTTGCAATTCCTACAAGCATATATTCCTCCCTCATAATAATTTTCAGTAGCATCATGAATTAATTCAACAATATAACCAGCACCCAAAGCATTCTTTTCATGATCTATAATCATAGAAATTTTATTACTCTCCACATAAGCAAAATTCTTCTCATTCGGGATAGTGGGAGTATCATAAGAGACTTGAATACTATAAATTGTTTCCACATTAAAAGAGTAATGTTCAGAGAAGTGGTAATCATAATCATGACAAGTTTTATAAATATAATCCTCACTTCTTTTTATAGCATATGTATCATTACAATAATTATCATAAGTAGGAGGCATGTTATAATCATTATAAATTTGCATATCAAAACTTGGGATACTAAAAATATCATCTTCATTAAGCGTAGCATCCCCAAGCTTGGGACAAACATTAATTGCAGCAAATATATTCTCAAAAACATCATCTTCATCAAACATAGCATCCCCAAGCTTGGGCCTTTTCATATCATAAGCATAATCACTCTCATAATTAATAGTCTGGATAGCACCAATAGTATAGCAATTATCATATTCGTCCAAGCAAGTGCCAAAAAGATTTTCAAGATCATAAGAAGTATCATTATCTTCCACAATTGTATTTTCATGAGGCACAATAGTAATAGGAGCAGCATTATTTGGGAGAGATATCTTTTTACCTCTCTTCCTTTTTCTTTTCTTCTTCTTCACCACATCATGTGTGGTTTCAATCCTCTTTTCGGAGCTCCTTATTAATGAGATTGGTTGAATAGGAGGCTCCTCCTCGTTACCTGATTCTTCATAAGAAATAATATGAGGATATTGGGAGGTCTCTTCCCTTTCATTAGTATTCTCTTCATCTTCTATTTATTTTCTTTTCTTTATGTAGTTGGCAATATAAGGATTTTCAATACAATTCACCGCACAATATTCTATAAATATTCTCTAGATCAAAATGAAGAACTTTATCAAGATTAAACTTTGGAATACCCTCAGTTATACATTTCATTTCTTCATAACCCAAAAGAAAGCTAAGCTCTTTATGATGCTCAAGGGTAATCAAATTATCACAATGTTTGGACACGACTTGATCATGAAACAAATAGCACTGGAGCTTTAAATGACCATGTTCATTGCAAAGTTCACAAGGAGCGCAAAAAATATTGAATTTTTCAGCACATTCATCTAGCTCTGCTTGCAACAATTTGGTTTCTAAGTACTTATGCCTCTTGAAATATCTATCTTCCATATTTGGTGTGTACTTACAAACCCAATGTACTCCACAAAAATTGACATGTTTATAGGAGACATTTTCATCATAACTAGTGCAATCATCATTAGCATCCTGGATATTCAAAGAATTCGTACTAACAACATTGAAATCATGCTCATCATTCAAATATTTAGTGCCAAACATTTTAGAGATTTCTTCTTCTAGTACTTGAGCACAATTATCCTTTCCATCATACTCACAAAAGATATTAAAAAGGTGAAGCGTATGAGACAAACTCAATTCCTTTTTTTTGTAATTTTCTTTTATAAACTAAACTAGTGATAAAACAAGAAACTAAAAGACTCGATTGCAAGATCTAAAGATATACCTTCAAGCAATCACCTCCCCGGCAACGGCGCCAGAAAAGAGCTCAGTTGACGGGGTGTGTTAGTGCCGCTTTCCTTGCCTCCCCGGCAACGGCGCCAGAAAAGAGCTTGATGTCTACTACACAACCTTCTTCTTGTAGACGTTGTTGGGGCTCCAAGTGCAGAGGTTTGTAGGACAGTAGCAAATTTCCCTCAAGTGGATGACCTAAGGTTTATCAATCCGTAGGAGGCGTAGGATGAAGATGGTCTCTCTCAAACAACCCTGCAACCAAATAACAAAGAGTCTCTTGTGTCCCCAACACACCCAATACAATGGTAAATTATATAGGTGCACTAGTTCGGTGAAGAGATGGTGATACAAGTGGTATATGGATGGTAGATAATAGTATTTGTAATCTGAAATAATAAAAACAGCAAGGTAACAAGTGATAAAAGTGAGCGTAAACGGTATTGCGATGCTAGGAAACAAGGCCTAGGGTTTATATTTTCGCTAGTGTAAGTTCCCTCAACAATACTAACATAATTGGATCACATAACTATCCCTCAGCATGCAACAAAGAGTCACTCCAAAGTCACTAATAGCGGAGAACGAACGAAGAGATTATGGTAGGGTACGAAACCACCTCAAAGTTATTCTTTCCAATCAATCCGTTGGGCTATTCCTATAAGTGTCACAAACAGCCCTAGAGTTCATACTAGAATAAAACCTTAAGACACAGATCAATCAAAACCCTAATGTCACCTAGATACTCTAATGTCACCTCAAGTATCTGTCGGTATGATTATACGATATGTATCACACAATCTCAGATTCATCTATTCAACCAACACAAATGACCTCAAAGAGTGCCCCAAAGTTCTATCGGAGAATCACGACAAAAACGTGTGCCAACCCCTATGCATAGGTTCATGGGTGGAACCCGCAAGTTGATCACCGAAACATACATCAAGTGAATCACGTGGTATCCCATTGTCACCACAGATACGCACGGCAAGACATACATCAAGTGTTCTCAAATCTTTAAAGACTCAATCCAATAAGATTACTTCAAAGGGGAAACTCAATTCATTACAAGAGAGAAGAGGGGGAAGAGAAACATAGGATCCAACTATAATAGCAAAGCTCACGATACATCAAGATCGTGCCAAATCAAGAACACGAGAGAGAGAGAGAGATCAAACACATAGCTACTGGTACATACCCGCAGCCCCGAGGGTGAACTACTCCCTCCTCGTCATGGCGAGCCTCGGGATGATGAAGATGGCCACCGGAGAAGGATTGCCCCCTCCGGCAGGGTGCCGGAACGGGTCTAGATTGGTTTTCGGTGGCTACGGAGGCTTTTGGCGGCGGAACTCCCGATCTAATCTCTGTTCTAGAAGTTTCAGGGTATATGGAGTTATATAGGCAGCAGAAGCACGTCAGGGGAGCCACGGGGGCCCCACGAGGCAGGGGGCGCGCCCTAGGGGGTGGGCGTGCCCCCCACCCTCGTGGGCAGCTCATGTATCTTCTGACGTGGGGTCCAAGTCCATCAGGTGTGTTTCCTTCCAAAAATAACTTCTCCAGTTGATTTCGTTCCGTTTCGACTCCGTCTGATATTCCTTTTCTTCAAAACACTGAAATAGGCATAAAACAGCAAATCTGGCCTGGGCCTCCGGTTAATAGGATAGTCCCAAAAATAATATAAAAGTGGATAATAAAGCCCAACATTTCCCAAAAGAGTAGATGATATAGCATGGAGCAATCAAAAATTATAGATACGTTGGAGACGTATCATGAATCACGTGGTATCCCATTGTCACCACAGATACGCAAGGCAAGACATACATCAAGTGTTCTCAAATCTTTAAAGACTCGATCCGATAAGATTACTTCAAAGGGGAAACTCAATTCATTACAAGAGAGAAGAGGGGGAGGAGAAACATAAGATCCAACTATAATAGCAAAGCTCGCGATACATCAGGATCGTGCCAAATCAAGAACACGAGAGAGAGAGAGAGAGATCAAACACATAGCTACTGGTACATACCCTCAGCCTTGAGGGAGAACTACTCCCTCCTCGTCATGGAGAGCGTCGGGATGGTGAAGATGACCACCGGAGAAGGATTCCCCCTCCGGCAGGGTGCCAGAATGGGTCTAGATTGGTTTTTGGTGGCTACGGAGGCTTCTGGCGGCGGAACTCCCGATCTATTGTGCGTTCTGGAAGTTTTAGGGTATATGGAGTTATATAGGCAGAAGAAGCACGTCAGGGGAGCCACGGGGGCCCCACAAGGCAGGGGGCCGCGCCCTAGGGGGGTGGGCACGCCACCACCCTCGTGGGCAGCTCCCGTATCTTCTGACGTGGGGTCCAAGTCCATCAGGTGTGTTTCCTTCCAAAAATAACTTCTCCAGTTGATTTCGTTCCGTTTCGACTCCGTCTGATATTCCTTTTCTTCAAAACACTGAAATAGGCATAAAACAACAAATCTGGGCTGGGCCTCCGGTTAATAGGCTTGTCCCAAAAGTAATATAAAAGTGGATAATAAAGCCCAATATTGCCTAAAACAGTAGATAATATAGCATGGAGCAATAAAAAATTATAGATACGTTGGAGACGTATCAACCGGGCGGCGGTGTCGATGGGGCGGTGTCCTGGGGCAGGGCGGCGGGGGTGCCGAGACGACGGTGTCGGCGGGGCGGCGGGGCGGCGGCGTGGTGCGGCAGCGGGGGCAACGGGGCGGCGGTGGTGACGGGGCTGCAGGACAACGAGGTGGTGGGGCAGGCGGCGGTGCGGGCGCGAGGGCGGGCAGTGGTGTGGTCTCGATCTGATCGGGTCGGGCGGAGGGAGAGAGAGAAGAGAAGTGAGAGGCGGGGGGTCGTGGTTCTAAGACTGACAGTAGAATAGGGGGTAGGAATGTAGAGGCAAGATCCTAGCTATGGAGGAGTTGTACACACGAGTTTACGAGTTCGGGCCCTTCTCGGAGGAAGTAACAGCCCTACATCTCGGAGCCCAGAGGCGGTCAACTGAATATATGTGTGTGAATTACAGAGAGTGTGAACCCTTGTCCCAGAGGAGGGGGTGGCTTATATAGAGTGCGCCAGGACCCCAACTTCCCTCCATTACACAAGGTTCATTGCTCATAAAGGAGGGGCATTACTGGAAACATCTGCAGTAAAGTGTTATAAATGCCCATAAATATATGGTTTAAGTCCTGACCATTGCAAAGTGGAGGGTCTCTCATCTTCTGGTGGTCGAGTGTCTTCAAGGTGGTCGAGTGAGCACATCTCCACGGTCGAGTGGATGATGGTTTCTCTTCGACTACTTCTGATTCCTTGTAGAGATGTCCTTGGGGAGGGTATGTTGGACAGATCCATGACCCTACCCTAGGTACATAGCTTCATCATTAGCCCCCGAATGGATCAGGGTTTGAGTGAGGAAGGAGTTGGGAACACTTCCGACCCATTCTTTGTGCTATGAGTATATCTTGTTCTGGAACAGTGAGTTGAGGGGACGACGCCGACTCCTTTCTCAGTCGCCTTGGTCCATTCTTGGTTTTTGTCGAGTGAATTTTCACGATAGAATTCTGAATGATAATGTAGAGGACGTTTGTCTTCGGTCTGGCAAGTTGCTCTGCCCTCCGCGGATTCCGCGGGATTCGAATTTTGGGAAGTGCGCCAGGCGGGCGGAACCATGGTTATCGAGACGGATTAGGCAAGCCTCCTCGATCTCCGCGCCACCTTTTTCGCCATGTACTGCGCGCGTGACTGTTGCGGGATTTGTTTAGATCGTCTGGGTCCACCAGTCAGTCACTCGGGGAACGACCTTATAAAAGGCACCGGACTAGGCCTCTGCCCCGTGCGCTCTCATTCTCTCTTCTTCTTCCCCCGATGTCTCCGCCACGCTCGCTTCCGCCCTCGTCACCGGACCTTTGCTCGAGCTCGACCCGTCGCCATGGGGAAGGAGAAGACGGTGGTGCTGGAACGTGCGAAGAAGGCGACCGCGAAGGCGAAGGGCAAGCGGACCAGCCGGGGCGGATCCTCGTCGAGATCCGGCCTGCCGGCGGGCTGGATCCAGGGTGACTGGATCCACTCGACAATCACCCAGGACGACCTCGATGACCTGGTGGAGGGGGGACTGATCCCCCACAAGTCAGCACGGCTCCCGGGGAATGAGACCAAGCCGCAGCCAAGGGAGGGTGAGTGTGTTCTCCTCGCCACCCACGTAGATCGCAGATTCTCACTGCCTCCCCATCCTTTCTTCCGGGTTTTTTTGAACTTCTTTGGGGCTCAGCTCCACCATTTCACTCCAAACACCATAGTCTATCTGGCTGCTTTCGTGTCGATATGTGAAAACTTCTTGGGCTGTCGACCGCACTGGGGGCTTTTCAAACACATCTTCACCTGCCGCTCCCAGTCGGTCAAAAAGGCCAATCTGAGTGATGAGAGGACAGAAGTGATCCAAATGTGCGGGGGTCTGGGGATCCAGATGAGGAGCAAGAGTACTTTCCCAGCCATGATCCTCCCCGACTCGGTCCGGGGCTGGCAGTCGACTTGGTTCTACTGCAAGGATTAGCTGACCCCGGCTCAGTCGACTGGACTTCCTCCCTTTTCCTTAGCTCGAGTGGAGAAGCCTCCTCCCCTGAAGGTGCTTCCAGAAGAGAAGGCGTAGGTCAAGGTGCTGGTTGAGCGGGTCGTCCAACTCGTCCGCGACGGGGTGACCGGGATGGACCTGCTGGAGGTCTTTCTCGGTCGACACATCCAACCGCTTCAGGCGCATGATCATCCGATGTGGATGTACTCCGGGCTCAAGGACTCCACTCGGATCCACCCGGAGGATGTTAGTGAGGACACCTTGGAGAAGTGGTTGATGGGGATCACCAGCAACAAAGACAACCCTTGGGAGTCTAGGAGGGTGATCCCATTCGACAACTCGCATCAGCCGGAGCAGGTGTGATTCTATTTTACCAAGTATCTTTCCGATTCACTGTGTGACTTCTTGTTTATGGTCGACTGAATTTCCTTTGATCGTTGTCTTTTCAGGCCCTCATCGACATGTACTCAATGCCCAACAGAGTGCAGGAACAAGACGTCGAGGAAGAAGCGAGCGGGGGTGAGAGCGGCGAAGGGCGCTCGGATGTCGAGGAGGATGAGGGGAGCGACGAATCGACTGATGACGAGGAAGTCGACTCGCCCCCTCGTAGGGAGAGGAGATCCAAACATGCTCACGACCCGATGAGCGCTCCAGACCTGGTGGCCGCGCCGATTGGACAGTCTTCGAAGTGTCCCAGGACGTCTTCTCCAACGCCAACTGAGAAGGCTCCCAAGCAGTCCAAAGTTGCGCCGCCTCCAGCGCCGAAAGCCACCTCCTCCAAACTGCCAAAAGCTTTGCCCAGGATCAAAGTGACCGTTCCTACTATCTCCGGGTAATGATCTGACTTGTCCTTTTCGTCGACTCGATTAACTGGACGTAACCAATCGAATGTAGGTCTTTACAGTGCTGCTACGTCAGGAACCTCTTCCTTCTAGTACCGGGACGAGGAAATGGAAGATGCGGTAACCTCCAACCCAGGTATAAACTCTTGCGATTTTGTTCTTGATCCTTTGGTCGATTGCGTTTGAGTGGTTCACTTGGGGTTGAATGATCTGCCTTGCAGCTCCACCCAACGTCATCGATCTTCCAGATGACGATGAGGATGTGGCTCTTAAGCCCAGGAAGAGCAAGAAGGTAGCAGCTGGCAGGATGTCTCGGCAAGAACCAACTGCAACACCTCCCGTCTGTCAACCTGAAGACGCGGGCAGGGCTTCTGTAACCTTCGCTGCACCCTTGTCGAGTGAGCGCCCCGCACTGTCGACTGCACCTGTGATTCCTTCAGCCGTCCAACTCCACGCCACGGAGCTCCAAGCCGCTGCACCTAGGTCGTCTTCTCACTTTTTCACCAGCTACCCCGTCCCGGACAACCAGTCGGAAGCGGCTGCAGAAGCCATCCGACAGGCTGACATGATGATGGAGCGGGTGAAGACGGTGCATGAGAACAGCCAGGATGCAGATGACGCCATTGCTGCCCTTCGGGCCAATCTCCAGGTGAGTAGACTTTCCGACTGTTTTTGCTCTGTGAGGAAGTGTTACTCGGAAAAATCTTCTTCTACATAATCTGCTGTTGTTTGTGTCGAATTAGAGCACCCACTAGGTGTTTTTGTTGTTTTTGGTAGTTTCAATCTTCCACTCGGTCTAGGCGAGTGGGATCTGAACTGGTGAGGGCACGCCAAGTGCACCCACTGTGTGTAGTCCCCGAGACCGCGGTCGACTGCTGACGGTCGACTAGGGTCTGAGTTCTTCTTTCTTTTCTTTTTTTACTCCTTACACTCGACTCCGGCGGGCCAGTCGAGTAGGATCCGAACCGGTGGGGGCACGCCAAGTGCACCCACTGGGTGTAGTCCCCGAGACCGCAGTCGACTGCTGGCAGTCGGCTGGGGTCTAAGCGAACTTCTTTAGGTTTTATTCACTCGGAAGTAAACAACTTTTGATCTTATCGACTGATCCGTCTTTTGCCTTCTGCAGAAGTCTTGTACTCTTATTTCTAAGTTTGCTGAACTTGAGGAGAAGCAGAGGCAACTCAACCTCGACTTGGAATTAGCCCAGCAGAACCTGAAGAAATCTCAAGATGAAGCCGCTGGTATGGAAGGTAACTGACTGTCGACTGACTTTCAATATATTTCTTTGATCTCTTCTTTGATTCGATTGTTCCTTTTGCAGAGAAAATGAAGTTGGCTCTGGAGAAGAAGGACTCGGACCTCGCCGCCGCGCAAAAAGCAGCCCAAGATAAAACTGCTCTCGCAGACCAGAAGCTTGCTTCAATCGGAACGCTGGAAGGAGAGGTGAACAAACTGAAATCTTGTCTTAATGAAGCTAACCGCGAAGTGACCAGTCTGAAGAAGGACAAGGTCGTCCTGAATGAAAAGTTGAAGTCTGTGATCCGCAAGAGGAATGACACGGAAGCTTATCTAAGGACTCTTGCCAAGAAGCTTTATCTCACACTGGAAGGTATTTCTTTTAATCCGACTATGTTGATGCTTGCGATCGGATCTTGCCCGGTCGATTGACTAATTTTTGGCTACAGAATTCTGCCAAGATTTCGACAAGGAAACTGGAAGGGTCGAGACGGGTCTGGACCCTATCGCTTCTCTAGTCTGCGACGAAACTACGATGAACGTGCTCCAACTGGAGTCCCGTATCGCCAGCGCCACAAGCTACCTCGTGCGCCTGAAGGAGGTAGCCTCTCGAATCGACTCATCGCTTTGGCCGGGGGCGATGCTTCAGAATGACCTGGAATCTCTGATGACTCGACTGTACGAGATCCCTGACCGAGTGCAAGAATGGAAGAAATCCTCCGCCCGGTGTGGTGCTGACGTGGCGCTGTCCTTGGTGCGAGTCCATTGCAAGGAGGCTCGTGAAGACAAGCTGGCTGCGATCAAAGTCGCTAACACCAAAAAGCATGACTTCCAGTCCTTCATGGAGACTTTCATTGCTGCCGCCACTCGGATCGCTGATGGGATCGACCTGGACTCATTCGTGGAGCCTGCCAGCCCTCCTCCAACCGAGTGAACAAACTTATGAAACTTGAATCTGCTTTAAATTTGCCTCAGAATGCTGAGTGATTGATGTAACTGTTGAACTCCTTCGGGCTTGATGCCCGAGTACTTTTGATTTGCTGCTTGGAACTTTTAGGTTTTATCTGAGTTTGGTTTATCTCCGAATGTGCTTGAGTTTGCCTTGGAATGGACTTTGCTCACTGCTTGGAATAGTATTTGTGGTGGAGACGCAGCTTTGAGGTGGCGGCTCCAGTCGACTTGCGCTTCGTCGTCCTTGCGGATAGGGATAGAGCGGACATTGTACTTGTGTTGTAGCTCCGAAGGAGAAGGCTAAGGTCAACCTGCACCTCGTCGCCCTTACGGATAGGGATGGAGCGGACGTTGTACTTGTGCCGTAGCTCCGAAGGAGAAGGTTGCAGTCGACCTGCACCTCGTCGTCCTTGTGGATAGGGGTGGAGCGTACGGTGTACTTGTGCCGTAGCTCCGAAGGAGAAGGTTGCAGTCGACCTGCACCTCGTCGTCCTTGCAGATAGGGATGGAGCGTACGTTGTACTTGTGCCATAGCTCCAAAGGAGAAGGTTGCAGTCGACCTGCACCTCGTCGTCCTTGCGGATAGGGATGTGTTTAGAACTTAGGCGAGTACTGGACTGCAGCTAAGCCCCCCGAGTGGGAGGATTTCTGTCCACTCGGTAGGATTTTTTCAAACTTAGGCGAGTACTGGACTGCCGCTAAGCCTCTTAGTGGGAGAACTTAAGCGAGTACTGGACTGCAGCTAAGCCCCCGAGTGGGAGGATTGCTCTCCACTCGGTGGGATTTTCTCAAACTTAGGCGAGTACTGGACTACAGCTAAGCCTCTTAGCGAGAGAACTTAGGTGAGTGCTGGACTACAGCTAAGCCCCCCGAGTGGGAGGATTGCTCTCCACTCGGTAGGATTTTTTCAAACTTAGGCGAGTACTGGACTGCAGCTAAGTCTCCTAGTGAGAGAACTTAGGCGAGTACTGGACTGCAGCTAAGCCCCCGAGTGGGAGGATTGCTCTCCACTCGGTAGGATTTTTTTGAACTTAGGCGAGTATTGGACTGCAGCTAAGCCTCTTAGCGAGAGAACTTAGGCGAGTGCTGGACTGCAGCTAAGCCCCTGAGTGGGAGGATTGCTCTCCACTCGGTAGGATTTTTTTAAACTTAGGCGAGTACTGGACTGCAGCTAAGCCTCCTAGTGAGAGAATTTAGGCGAGTACTGGACTGCAGCTAAGCCCCCGAGTGGGAGGATTGCTCTCGACTCGGTAGGATTTTTTCGAACTTAGGCGAGTATTGGACTATAGCTAAGCCTCTTAGCAAGAGAACTTAGGCGAGTGCTGGACTGCAGCTAAGCCCCCGAGTGGGAGGATTGCTCTCCACTCGGTAGGATTTTTTCAAACTTAGGCAAGTACTGGACTGCAGCTAAGTCTCCTAGTGAGAGAACTTAGGCGAGTACTGGAATGCAGCTAAGCCCCTGAGTGGAAGGATTGCTCTCCACTCGGTAGGATTTTTTTGAACTTAGGCGAGTATTGGACTGCAGCTAAGCCTCTTAGCGAGAGAATTTAGGCGAGTGCTGGACTGCAGTTAAGCCCCCGAGTGGGAGGATTGCTCTCCACTCGGTAGGATTTTTTCAAACTTAGGCGAGTACTGGACTGCAGCTAAGTCTCCTAGTGAGAGAACTTAGGTGAGTACTGGACTGCAGCTAAGCCCCCGAGTGGGAGGATTGCTCTCCACTCGGTAGGATTTTCTTTCGAACTTAGGCGAAACGGATTCACGACTAAGCCCACCCACTGGGGGATTTCAGAAGTAAATAAGAACACAGCAATCGAATGATAGGACCATAAGCTCTTGTCTTTGGTAAACAAATTACAAAGGTGTTTCTTATTACATTTTATTCGAACGAGTGCTCAAGTATAAAAGGGGCAGAGCAGCTCTGCGTTCCAAGCCCGTGGCTCGTCTTTCTGATGCTCAATACTGTAAAGATGGTATGCTCCGTTGTGGAGAACTTTGGTGATGTTGAAGGGGCCCTCCCAGGTCGGGGCAAGCTTGTGTGGTTTCTGTTGATCCACTCGAAGAACCAGGTCTCGTTCTTGAAAGGCTCGACCCCTCACATTTTTGGAGTGGAATCGACGCAAGTCTTGCTGATAAATGGTCGAGCGGATCAAGGCCATATCTCTTTCCTCCTCTAAGAGATCGACTGAATCTTGCCGGGCCTGCTCTACTTCCTCTTCGGAGAAGAGCTCGACTCGGGGTGCGTTATGAAGCAGGTCACTTGGCAGAACAACTTTGGCTCCGTAAACCAAGAAGAAAGGAGTTCGTCCGGTTGACCGATTAGGGGTTGTCCTCAAGCCCCACAGAACTGACAGAAGTTCATCAACCCAAGCGCCTACTGCGTTTTTGAGATCACGCATCAGTCGGGGTTTCAGTCCTTTGAGAATTAAGCCATTGGCTCTTTCTGCTTGTCCGTTCGACTGCGGGTGAGCGACCGAAGCATAGTCGACTCGAGTGCCTTGAGAAGCGCAGAAAGTTCTGAACTCATCGGAATCGAAGTTCGACCCGTTGTCTGTGATGATGTTGTGCGGAACTCCATATCTGAATGTCAATTCTCTGATAAAACTGACAGCGGTGCTAGCATCAAGGTTCTTGATAGGTTTAGCTTCGATCCATTTGGTAAACTTGTCGACTACAATGAGCACATGAGTGAAGCCGCTCTTGCCAATCCTCAGTGGTCCAACCATATCCAGTCCCCAAACAGCAAAGGGCCAGATGAGGGGGTGGTCTTCAGAGCTGACGCTGGCTTGTGAGACATGTTGGAGTAAAACTGGCAGCCTTCGCATCTGTCGACTATATCTTTCGCCATTTCATTTGCTCGTGGCCAATAGAACCCAGCTCGGTATGCTTTAGCCACGATGGCCTGGGAGGACGCATGGTGAACACAGGTCCCCGAGTGGATGTCATTAAGGATCATTCGACCTTCTTCTGGTGTTATGCATTTCTGACCGACTCCAGTCACGCTTTCCCTGAACAATTGTCCTCTTATTACAGTAAAGGCCTTGGATCGATGGACAATCTGTCGAGCCTCTTCTTCATCCTCTGGGAGTTCTTTCCTGAGGATGTACGCAATGTAGGGCACCGTCCAATCGGGAGTAATGGCCAGAACCTCCATGATCAGGTCGACCACGGCTGGGACCTCGACTTCAGTCAGATCTGTGGCGCTCTTAGGTTGCGGGGGCTCTTCGGTGAAAGGATCTTCCTGAACTGTGGGCGAGTGAATATGCTCCAAAAACACATTGCTGGGAATGGCTTCTCTCTTGGAACCTATCTTTGCCAAATCGTCGGCTGCTTGATTTTTTAGTCGGGGTATGTGGAAGAGTTCCAACCCCTCAAACTTCTTCTCAAGCTTTCTCACCGCGTTGCAGTAACCAGTCATGGCTGGGCTTCTGACGTCCCACTCCTTCATCACTTGATTAACTATCAAATCTGAGTCACCATAGACCATGAGGCGACAGACGCCGAGTGAGATGGCCATGCGCAACCCATACAGGAGTGCTTCATATTCTGCTTCATTGTTGGAGGAATCAAAGTGAATCTGGAGGACATATCTGAGCCCATCTCCTCGGGGGGATACCAGAACTACTCCAGCACCAGAACCGTTCAGCATCTTGGATCCGTCAAAGAACATGGTCCAGTGCTCAGAGCGAACCTGAGTCGGCAGTTGCTGTTCGATCCACTCGGCGAGGAAATTTGTTATCGCCTGGAACTTGATAGCTTTCTCTGCCTCAAACTTGATATCCAAGGGAAGGAGTTCAATTGCCCATTTGGTCACTCGGCCAGTTGCATCTCTGTTGTGCAGAATCTCTGACAATGGAGCGTCGCTGATGACTGTAATAGAGTGATCTGAGAAATAGTGTGCAACCTTCTTCGTGGTCATGTAAATCCCATAGACAAGCTTCTGATAATGAGGATATCTCTACTTTGACGGGGTCGGGACTTCAGAAATATAATAAACTGGGCGTTGAACTTTATAGGCTTTTCCTTCTTCTTCCCGCTCGACCGTAAGCACTGTACTGACGACTTGTCCAGTGGCTGCTATATAAAGCAGTAGAGGCTCTTTACTGATTGGAGCAGCAAGCACCAGCTGGGTGGAAAGTAGGGCTTTTAGCTCTGCAAACGCTGCAGCAGCTTCTGGGGTCCACTCGAACTTGTCTGATTTCTTCATCAGTAAGTAAAGAGGCAGTGCCTTTTCACTGAGGCGAGAAATGAATCGACTTAGGGTGGCCAAGCAACCAGTAAGCTTCTGGACATCATGCACACGCACAGGGCGTTTCATTCGGAGTATAGCGCCTACTTTCTCTGGGTTAGCATCGATTCCTCGTTTGGAAACAAGAAAACCAAGTAACTTTCCGCCTGGAACTCCAAACGTGCACTTTGATGGATTAAGCTTGATATCATACCTTCTGAGGTTGGCAAAGGTTTCAGCAAGGTCGGTCGGTAGGTCGGAACCTTTACGTGACTTGACCACAATGTCATCCATGTATGCTTCCACATTCCGACTGATCTGAGTGAGTAGGCACTTATGAATCATCCGCATGAATGTGGCTCCGGCATTCTTCAAGCCGAATGGCATTGTGACATAACAGAAGCACCCAAACGGGGTGATAAAAGCTGTCTTTATTTCGTCGGGTCCGTACAGACGGATCTGGTGGTACCCAGAGTAGGCGTCCAAAAAGGACAAACGCTCGCACCCTGCAGTCGAGTCGACTATCTGATCGATGCGAGGGAGAGGGAAGTGATCTTTCGGGCAGGCCCGATTGATATGCTTGAAATCAATACACATGCGAAGTGAGTCGTCTTTCTTTGAGACCATGACAACATTGGCTAGCCACTCGGAGTGATAAATCTCTCGGATAAACTCAGCTGCCAAAAGCCAAGCCACCTCTTCACCGATTGCCTTTCTTTTCTGGACGGCGGACCGTCGAAGATGCTCTTTGACTGGTTTCACCTTCGGGTCGACTCGCAAACTGGAACACCCGGCATGTCAGAAGGCTTCCATGCAAAGATGTCCCAGTTCTCACGGAGGAACTGGATGAGCGCTTATTCCTATTTGGAGTCGAGTGTGGTTGAAATGTGAGTCGGAGCTGCATTGGGATCCGTCGGGTGAATGTGAATCGACTTCGTTTCACCAGACAACTGGAATGCTGAATCTGTGGATGGCTTCTTGGCTCGCAGCAAGTCACTCGGATCTGCATTTTTCTGGTATTCTTGTAATTCTGCCACGGCCATCTGGGCATCGGCGATCTTTGAGCCCTATTGGAAGCATTCTTCTGCCTTCTTCCGGTTACCAGAGATAGTGATCACTCCTCTGGGACCAGGCATCTTCAGTTTGAGGTACACGTAACATGGTCGATCCATAAATCGTGCATAAGCTGGCCTGCCTAGAATTGCATGATAAGCACTCTGGAAATCCACAACTTCAAACGTCAACTTTTCTTTGTGGTAATTTTTGGAATCACCGAAAACCACGTCGAGTGCAATCTGACCGAGGGATGCAGCCTTCTTGCGTGGAATGACCCCATGGAAACTCATATGGCTTTCGCTGAGTCTGGACATCGGAATGCCCATTCCTTTCAATGTTTCTGCATATAGTATGTTCAGGCCACTGCCACCGTCCATCGGGACCTTTGTCAGTCGAGTGCCTTCGACCACCGGGTCGACCACCAGTGCTTGCCTTCCAGGGGTGGCGATGTGCGATGGATGATCAGACTGGTCAAATGTAATGGCAGTCTGCGACCACTTCAAGTAACTGGGTGTCACCGGAGTGACCATGTTCACTTCCCTGTTGATGACTTTCAATCGACTTTTGCTCTCAATGTCAGCAAAAATCATCAGAGTGGAATTCACATGGGGATAACCATCATCATCCTCTCCCTCATCATCAGCCTTGTCTGCCTCCTTCTCTTTTTCCTTGGGCTGTTTCCCTCGGAACTATTGGATTAGGAGCCGACACTGCCGCGTGGTGTGCTTCGGGTAAATGAAATTACCTTCTTCATCTTTTTGGTGTGGATATGGCACGACAGATCCAACACGCCATTTCCATCTTGATCTTTTACTTTCTTGGGGTTCCACGGCCCTTTGGGCTTCCCCTTGAACTTTCCTTGAACCACAGCCAAAGATTCACCCGGAGCAGCTGGCTCGGCCTTGCACTTCTGTTTCCGACCGGAGCTTCCTCCTCCGGCTTCGTGGTCGACTACTTTGTGCTTGCCACTCCGGAGCCACTCTTTTTCTTCACCATTGGCATACTTGGTGGCAATTTCCATCATCCGAGCCAGAGTCATATTTCCTGTCTGGCCGAATTTCATATTCAACTCCCGATACCTGACGCCTTCCTTAAAGGTACAAATTGCATGATGATCTGACACATCTTCTACCGTGTGGTGTAGGGTGATCCATCTCTGGATATAATCCCTCAAAGTTTCATTCGGTTTCTGAACACAACACTATAATTCTGTCAAACCTGCCGGTCGTTTGCAAGTGCCCTCGAATGTTCTGACAAACACTCGGGTGAGATCTTCCCAAGTATAGATGCTGCCTGGCGCTAACTGATTCAGCCATGCTCTAGCCGAGCCCTCCAACATCAGAGGAAGGTGTTTCATGGCCACTTCATCATTGCTGCCACCAATATGGATAGCCACTCGGTAATCTTCAAGCCAAGTGTCAGGCTTGGACTCTCCGGTGAACTGGCTAACTCCAGACGCCAACCTGAAGTTGGGGGGAATCACCGCAGCTCTGATAGCTCTGCTGAAGCACTCTGGACCAGAGACATGCACCATGTTGCTGGTTTGCGGATCTCTGTCATGGCCCTCTCGATGAGCTCTGTTTCTGTCGACCAAGCCCTGCATGAGAATAGATCTTGCATCAAAGCCTGGCTCCCTGGGGTTGACTGGAATACCTCTTCCGATGCTGTGAGGGCGTCTGTCTTCATGTGGCCGAGGCACGTATGACCCACTCCTTGGAGGAGGCGTGGGCACTCGATGGCGATCATCGCGATCGGCACGGCGATCATACTGCTCTCGGTTTCTGTATTGATCACGTCGATCTCCACATCCCTCACGCCTCGGGGGCGATCTCGGGCTATGGGCCGACTGAACTATGTCTGCGACCACGGATCTGCTATGGATCCTATTCTGCGACTGAGACACGACCGTATTCTGCTCTCCCGTTGCCCGGAGCAAGGCTCTGATCTGCACCAGACCTCGGCCAGCTTCTGATTGGGATGGTTGGATCAACTCTGCTATCTGGGCAGTAGCTGCTGGATTCTGGATCGGTGTTCGGTATACCTGAGTCAGAGGTGAAAAAAGTTGGCGTCGGTTAGACTCAGGAGCACATTGTCGAGCGCGATCGTCGAGTGCGCGCTGGAGGTTCTCCAGTCGAGTGCGCTCAGCCAGGTTGGCCAAGCGCGCCTGCTCCAAGCCTGGGCCTCAGGAGTCTCTGCAACTATAGGAGTATGCAGGGCATCCATGTTCCGGCGACGAAGTTCCTCCCTCTGCTGCGAGGAGAGGGGTTCGGGGCGTTACTCCTCGTGAACGCGCGACGGATCACCGTTCCCGTCGCCTCTGTCTTCACGATTGAAGCCAGGAGGACTGCGTGGTCCATTGACCATCAGGACTTCCGCCGCTGGGTCTCTGCTGTTGCACTCGGATGCGGTCTCTACGGAGCCAGTCGACAGATCGAACAGGTCGTAGAGAGATTCGTTGGGCTCGATTGCCGCGACTTGGGGGGTGGCCGACTGGCGGGCCACCGCATGCTTCACCCACCGCTGAAGCCTCGACCAACCAGTGTGTTTGCTCCGGCGGGTCGCAGGAAGGGGGAAAGCTGCTGGAGTCGACTCGTACTGGGTCGACAGTTGCCGCAGTAGGACGCCGCGGACGCACGCGCGAAAGTGCGTCGCCCCGCGGGCGGGGAGCGCGTCGGTGTCGAGTGGTGCCTCCTGAAGCCAAGCGGAGTCGTCAGTGACAAACACGAGCGCGCCGAGACGGATCTCACGGCCCTCAGCCAAACCTCCGCCTGGAACCATGATGAAGGGGATCGGAAAAATTGCAACTTCTCCAACAAGTCGCTAAGACACCTGCCCCACGGTGGGCGCCAACTGTCGTGGTTCTAAGACTGACAGTAGAATAGGGGGGCAGGAATGTAGAGGCAAGATCCTAGCTATGGAGGAGTTGTACACATGAGTTTACGAGTTCAGGCCCTTCTCGGAGGAAGTAACAGCCCTACGTCTCGGAGCCCAGAGGCGGTCGACTGAATATATGTGTGTGAATTACAGAAAGTGCGAACCCTTGTCCCAGAGGAGGGGGTGGCTTATATAGAGTGCGGCAGGACCCCAGCTCCCCTCTGTTACACAAGGTTCAATGCTCATAAAGGAGGGGCGTTACTGGAAACGTCTGCAGTAAAGTGTTATAAATGCCCATAAAGATATGGTTTAAGTCCTGGCCGTTGTAGAGTGGAGGGTCTCTCATCTTCTGGTGGTCGAGTGTCTTCAAGGTGGTCGAGTGGATGATGGTTTCTCTTCGACTACTTCTGATTCCTTGTAGAGATGTCCTTGGGGAGGGTATGTTGGACAGATCCATGACCCTACCCTAGGTACATAGCTTCATTAGGGGGTAACGTCCGTTAGGTAGATAATTCTTTGTCGTCTGCTAGCGGACTATAAAGAGGTCGCGAGGGGTGGGCCGTTACTGCACTGTCCTCTACTGGACCCACCCACCTCTTTGCCGTCAGCTAGCGGACAACAAAGAAATGGCTAATGGCAAAGAGTACATTTGCCATCTGTTTATCCTAAGCAGATGGCAAAGACCTTCTTTGTCGTCCGCTAGCGGACGACAAAGAACTGGCTGATGGCAAATTCCCTAATTCCAGTAGTGTAAACTAGCTCAACCGAACTTGCATTAAAGCCAACTTTTAGCAAAGTAGCTTCCGAAAAATACCCATTCCACACAGTCATATGCCTTATGCATATCAAGTTTCACTGCACACCATCCTTCCTTCCCTTTCTTCGTGTTCTTTATTGCATGGAGACTCTCATACGCAATTAGAACATTGTCAGTTATAAGTCTTCCAGGAACAAAGGCACTCTGGGTGGGTGAAATAATCTCTGGAAGCAAAGGCTTAAGGTGTGCAACAATCGTATTAGAAATAACCTTGTAAACCACATTGCATAAACTGATTGGACGAGATTGTGTTACCTTCTCTGGATTATTGTTCTTAGGTATCATGACAATGACCGTATCATTCCAACCATGGGGAATTGTGCATGTGTTAATGGCCTAGAGGACTTCCTGAACTAAATCATCACCAAGCATCGGCTAGAACCTTTTGTAAAATATGGAGCAAACACCATTCGGGCTTGGATCCTCGAAATCTCCAATATCAAACAAGCATTTTCTCACTTATTCTACTGGAAAAGGTGCCATAAGCACATCATTCATTTGTTGGTAACACGCCTTTGTACCCTCGAGATAGAAGTAGGGTATGGATCAACCACTTCTTAGTCAAAAAGCTTCACAAAATATTCCATGATAATGTTGTTTAATTGATTTGTTCCTTGGTGCCATACACCATTATCATCCATCAACTTCTTGATCTAGTTATGCTTCTTTCCTGCAGACCAGCTGAAGGAAATATGCCCTAGAGGCAATAATAAAGTTATTATTTATTTCCTTATTTCATGATAAATGTTTATTATTCATGCTAGAATTGTATTAACCAGAAACATAATACATGTGTGAATACATAGACAAACAGAGTGTCACTAGTATGCCTCTACTTGACTAGCTCATTAATCAAAGATGGTTATGTTTCCTAACCATGGACAAAGAGTTGTTATTTGATTAACGGGATCACATCATTAGGTGAATGAACTGATTGACATGACCCATTCCATTAGCTTAGCACCCGATCGTTTAGTATGTTGTTATTGCTTTCTTCATGACTTATACATGTTCCTATGACTATGAGATTATGCAACTCCCGTTTGCTGGAGGAACACTTTGTGTGCTACCAAACATCACAACGTAACTGGGTGATTATAAAGGAGCTCTACAAGTGTCTCCAAAGGTACATGTTGGGTTGGCGTATTTCAAGATTAGGATTTGTCACTCCGATTATCAGAGAGGTATCTCTGGGCCCTCTCGGTAATGCACATCACTTAAGCCTTGCAAGCATTACAACTAATGAGTTAGTTGCGAGATGATGTATTACGAAACGAGTAAAGAGACTTGCCGGTAACGAGATTGAACTAGGTATTGAGATACCGACGATCGAATCTCGGGCAAGTAACATACCGATGACAAAGGGAACAACGTATGTTGTTATGCGGTCTGACCGATAAAGATCTTCGTAGAATATGTAGGAGCCAATATGAGCATCCAGGTTCCGCTATTGGTTATTGACCGGAGACGTGTCTCAGTCATGTCTACATTGTTCTCGAACCCGTAGGGTCCGCACGCGTAAGGTTTCGATGACAGTTATATTATGAGTTTATACATTTTGATGTATCGAAGGTTGTTCGGAGTCCCGGATGTGATCACGGACATGACGAGGAGTCTCGAAATGGTCGAGACATAAAGATTGATATATTGGAAGCCTATGTTTGGATATCGGAAGTGTTCTGGGTGAAATCGGGATTTTACCGGAGTACCGGGAGGTTACTGGAACCCCCCGGGAGCTATATGGGCCTTAGTGGGCCTTAGTGGAAAAGAGAAGAGGCAGCCTAAGATGGGTCGCGCGCCCCTCCCCTCCCTTGGTCCGAATAGGACAAGGAGAGGGGGCCGGCCCCCTTTCTCTTTTCCCCCTCCGCGAATCCTATTCCAACTAGGATTGGGGGGGATCCTACTCCCGGAGGGAGTAGGACTCCTCCTGGCGCGCCACCTCTTGGCCGGCCGCACCCCCCCCCCCCCTTGAGCCTTTATATACGGAGGCAGGGGCACCCCAGAGAAACACAAGTTGATCCACGTGATCATATTCTTAGCCGTGTGCGGTGCCCCCTTCCACCATAGTCCTCGATAATATTGTAGCAGTGCTTAGGCGAAGCCCTGCGACATTAGTACATCAAGATCGTCACCACGCCGTCGTGCTAACGGAACTCTTCCCCGACACTTTGCTGGATCGGAGTCCGGGGACCGTCATCGAGTTAAATGTGTGCTAGAACTCGGAGGTGTCGTAGTTTCGGTGCTTGATCGGTCGGGCCGTGAAGACGTACGACTACATCAACCGCGTTGTCATAACGCTTCCGCTATCGGTCTACAAGGGTACGTAGATCACACTCTCCCCTCTCTTTGCTATGCATCACCTTGATCTTGCGTGTGCGTAGGAAATTTTTTGAAATTACTACGTTCCCCAACAGTGGCATCCGAGCCTAGGTTTTATGGTTTGATGTTATATGCACGAGTAGAACACAAGTGAGTTGTGGGCGATATAAGTCATACTACTTACCAGCATGTCATACTTTGGTTCGGCAGTATTGTTGGATGAAGCGGCCCGGACCGACATTACGCGTACGCTTACGCGGGACTGGTTCTACCGCCATGCTTTGCACACAGGTGGCTGGCGGGTGTCAGTTTCTCCAACTTTAGTTGAACCGAGTGTGGCTACGCCCGGTCCTTGCGAAGGTTAAAACAGCACCAACTTGACAAACTATCGTTGTGGTTTTGATGCATAGCAGCCACGTAAAACTTGCAACAACAAAGTAGAGGACGTCTAACTTGTTTTTGCAGGACATGTTGTGATGTGATATGGTCAAAACATGATGAGATATAAGTTGTTGTATGAGATGATCATGTTTTGTTGAAGTTATCGTCAACTGGCAAAAGCCTTATGGTTGTCTCTTTATTGCATAAGATGCAAGCGCCAAATAATTGCTTTACTTTATCGCTATGCGATAGCAATAGTTGCAAGAGCAATAGTTGGCGAGACGACCATGTGACGACATATTGATATAGATCAAGATGATGGAGATCATGGTGTCATGCCGGTGACGATGGAAATCATGACGATGCTTTGGAGATGGAGATCAAAGGCACAAGATGATGATGGCCATATCATGTCACATATTTTGATTGCATGTGATGTTTATCTTTTATACATCTTATTTTGCTTAGTTTGACGGTAGCATTTTAAGATGATCTCTCACTAATTATCAAGAAGTGTTCTCCCTGAGTATGCATCGTTGCGAAAGTTCTTCGTGCTGAGACACCACGTGACGATCGGGTGTGATAGGCTCTACGTTCAAATACAACGGGTGCAAAATAGTTGCACACGCGGAATACTCAGGTTATACTTGACGAGCCAAGCATATACAGATATGGCCTCAGAACACGGAGACTGAAAGGTCGAGCGTGAATCATATAGTAGATATGATCAACATAGTGATGTTCACCAATGAAACTGCTCCATCTCACATGATGATCGGACATGGTTTAGTTGATTTGGATCACGTGATCACTTAGAGGATTAGAGGGATGTCTATCTAAGTGGGAGTTCTTAAGTAATATGATTAATTGAACTTAAATTTATCATGAACTTAGTCCTAGTAGTATTTTGCATATTATGTTGTAGATCAATAGCTCGTGTTGTTGCTTCCCTGTGTTTATTTTGATATGTTCCTAGAGAAAATTGTGTTGAAAGATGTTAGTAGCAATGATGCGGATTGGATCCGTGATCTGAGGTTTATCCTCTTTGCTGCATAGAAGAATTATGTCCTTGATGCACCGCTAGGTGACAGACCTATTGCAGGAGCAGATGCAGATGTTATGAATGTTTGGCTAGCTCAATATGATGACTACTTGATAGTTTAGTGCACCATGCTTAACGGCTTAGAATCGGGACTTCAAAGACGTTTTGAACGTCATGGACCATATGAGATGTTCCAAGAAGTTGAAGTTAATATTTCAAGCAAATACCCGAGTTGAGAGATATGAAGTCTCCAACAAGTTCTATAGCTAAAAGATGGAGGAGAATCGCTCAAGCAGTGAGCATGTGCTCAGATTGTCTGGGTACTACAATCGCTTGAATCAAGTGGGAGTTAATCTTCCAGATAAAATAGTGATTGACAGAATTCTCTAGTCACCATCACCAAGTTAGTAGAACTTCGTGATGAACTATAATATGCAAGGGATGACGAAAGTAATTCCCAAGCTCTTCGTGATGCTGAAATCGACGAAGGTAGAAATCAAGAAAAACATCAAGTGTTGATGGTTAAACAAGACCACTAGTTTCAAGAAAAGGGCAAAGGAAAGAAGGGGAACTTCAAGAAGAATGGCAAGCAAGTTTCTACTCAAGTGAAGAAGCCCAAGTCTGGCCCTAAGCCTAAGACTAAGTGCTTCTACTGCAAAGGGACTGGTCACTAGAAGCTGAATTACCCCAAGTGATTGGCCGATAAGAAGGATGGCAAAGTGAACATAAGTATATTTGATATACATGTTATTGATGTGTACTTTACTAGTGTTTATAGCAACCCCTCAGTATTTGATGCTAGTTCAGTTGCTAAGAGTAGTAACTCGAAACAGGAGTTGCAGAATAAATAGAGACTAGTTAAGGGTGAAGTGACGATGTGTGTTGGAAGTGGTTCCAAGATTGATATGATCATCATCGCACACTCCCTATACTTTCGGGATTAGTGTTGAACCTAAATAAGTGTTATTTGGTGTTTGCCTTAAGCATAAATATGATTGGATCATGTTTATTGCAATACGGTTATTCATGTAAGTTAGAGAATAATTATTGTTCTGTTTACATGAATAAAACCTTCTATGGTCATACACCCAATGAAAATGGTTTGTTGGATCTCGATCGTAGTGATACACATATTCATAATATTGAAACCAAAAAGATGCAAAGTTAATAATGATAGTGCAACTTATTTGTGGCACTGCCGTTTAAGTCATATTGGTGTAAAGCGCATGAAGAAACTCCATGCTGATGGGCTTTTGGAATCACTTGATTATGAATCACTTGATGCTTGCGAACCATGCCTTATAGGCAAGATGACTAAAACGCCATTCTCCGGAACAATGAAGCAAGCAACAGATTTGTTGGAAATCATACATACTGATGTATGTGGTCCGATGAATATTAAGGCTTGCAGCAGGTATCATTATTTTCTGACCTTCACAGATGATTGGAGCAGATATGGGGATATCTACTTGATGAAACATAAGTCTTAAACATTTGAACAGTTCAAAGAATTTCAGAGTGAAGTGGAAAATCATCGTGACAAGAAAATAAAAGTTTCTACGATATGATCACGGAGGTAAAATATTTGAGTCACGAGTTTGGCCTTCAATTAAAACAATGTGAAATAGTTTCACTACTCACGCCACCTGGAACACCACAACATAATGGTGTGTCCGAACGTCATAACCATACTTTATTAGATATGGTGCGATCTATGATGTCTCTTACCGATCTACCACTATCGTTTTGGGATTATACATTAGAGACAGCTGCATTCACGTTAAATAGGGCACCATCTAAGTCCGTTGAGACGACACAATCTGAACTGTGGTTTGGCAAGAAACCAAAGTTGTCGTTTCTTAAAGTTTGGGGTTGTGATACTTATATGAAAAAGTTTCATCCTAATAAGCTCAAACCCAAATCGGAGAAATATGTCTTCATAGGATACCCAAAGGAGATTTTTGGGTACACCTTCTATCACAAATCCGAAGGCAAGACTTTTGTTGCTAAATTCGGAGTTCTTCTAGAGAAGGAGTTTCTCTCGAAAGAAGTGAGTGGGAGGAAAGTAGAAAACTTGATAAGGTAATTGTATCATCTCCCTTATTGGAAAGTAGTTCATCACAGAAATCTGTTCTGGTGACTACTACACCAATTAGTGAGGAAGCTAATGATGATGATCATGTAACTTCAGATCAAGTTACTACCGAATCTCGTAGGTAAACCAGAGTGAGATCCGCACCAGAGTGGTACGGTAATCCTGTTCCGGAAGTCATGTTACTAGACCATGACGAACTTGCGAACTATGGGGAAGCAATGATGAGCCCAGATTCCGCAAAATGGCTTGAGGCCATGAAATCTGAGATGCGATCCATGTATGAGAACAAAGTGTAGACTTTGGTTGACTTGCCCGATGATCGGCAAGCCATAGAAAATAAATGGATCTTCAAGAGGAAGACGGACGTTGATAGTAGTGTTACTATCTACAAAGCTAGAATCGTCGCAAAAAGGTTTTCGACAAGTTCAAGGTGTTGACTACGATGAGATTTTCTCACTCGTAGCGATGCTTAAGTCTGTCCGAATCATGTTAGCAATTGCCGCATTTTATGAAATCTGGCAAATGGATAAACAAAACTGCATTCCTTAATGGATTTATTAAAGAAGAGTTGTATATGATGCAACCAGAAGGTTTTGTCAATCCTAAAGGTGCTAACAAAATATGCAAGCTCCAGCGATTCATCTATGGACTGGTGCAAGCATCTCAGAGTTGGAATATACGCTTTGATAAGTTGATCAAATCATATAGTTTTATACAGACTTGCGGTGAAGCCTGTATTTACAAGAAAGTGAGTGGGAGCACTACAGCATTTTTGATAAGTATATGTGAATGACATATTGTTGATCGGAAATAATGTAGAATTATTCTGCAAAGCATAAAGGAGTATTTGAAAGGAGTTTTTCAAAGAAAGACCTCGGTGAAGCTACTTACATATTGAGCATCAAGATCTATAGAGATAGATCAAAATGCTTGATAAGTTTTTTCAATGAGTACATACCTTGACAAGATTTTGAAGTAGTTCAAAATGGAACAGTCAAAGAAAGAGTTCTTGCCTGTGTTACAAGGTGTGAAATTGCGTAAGACTCAAAACACAACCATGACAGAAGATAGAAAGAGAATGAAAGTCATTCCCTATGCCTTGGCCATAGGTTCTATAAAGTATGCCATGCTGTGTACCAGATCTATTGTATACCCTACACTGATTTTGGCAAGGGAGTACAATAATGATCTAGGAGTAGATCACTGGATAGCGGTCAAAATTATCCTTAGTGGAATAAGGATATGTTTCTCAATTATGGACGTGACAAAAAGGGTTCGTCGTAAAGGGTTATGTCGATGCAAATTTTGACACTGATCTAGATGACTCTAAGTCTCAATCTGGATACATATTGAAAGTGGGAGCAATTAGCTAAGAGTAGCTCCATGCAGAGCATTGTTGACATAGAAATTTGCAAAATACATACGGATCTGAATATGGCAGACCTGTTGACTAAACTTCTCTCACAAGCAAAACATGATCACACCTTAGTACTCTTTGGGTGTTAATCACATAAGCGATGTGAACTAGATTACTGAATCTAGTAAACCCTTTGGGTGTTGGTCACATGGCGATGTGAACTATGGGTGTTAATCACATGATGATGTGAACTATCGATGTTAATCACATGGTGATGTGATCTAGATTATTGACTCTAGTGCAAGTGGGAGACTGAAGGAAATATGCCCTAGAGGCAATCATAAAGTTATTATTTATTTCCTTATTTCATGATAAATGTTTATTATTCATGCTAGAATTGTATTAACCGGAAACATAATACATGTGTGAATACATAGACAAACAGAGTGTCACTAGTATGCCTCTACTTGACTAGCTCGTTAATCAAAGATGGTTATGTTTCCTAACCATGGACAAAGAGTTGTTATTTGATTAACGGGATCACATCATTAGGTGAATGATCTGATTGACATGACCCATTCCATTAGCTTAGCACCCGATCGTTTAGTATGTTGCTATTGCTTTCTTCATGACTTATACATGTTCCTATGACTATGAGATTATGCAACTCCCGTTTGCCGTAGGAACACTTTGTGTGCTACCAAACGTCACAACATAACTGGGTGATTATAAAGGAGCACTACAGGTGTCTCCAAAGGTACATGTTGGGTTGGCGTATTTCGAGATTAGGATTTGTCACTCCGATTGTCGGAGAGGTGTCTCTGGGCCCTCTCGGTAATGCACATCACTTAAGCCTTGCAAGCATTACAACTAATGAGTTAGTTGCGAGATGATGTATTATGGAACGAGTAAAGAGACTTGCCGGTAACGAGATTGAACTAAGTATTGAGATACCGACGATCGAATCTTGGGCAAGTAACATACCGATGACAAAGGAACAACGTATGTTGTTATGCGGTCTGACCGATAAAGATCTTCGTAGAATATGTAGGAGCCAATATGAGCATCCAGGTTCCGCTATTGGTTATTGACCGGAGACGTGTCTCGGTCATGTCTACATTGTTCTCGAACCCGTAGGGTCCGCACGCTTAAGGTTTCGATGACAGTTATATTATGAGTTTATACGTTTTGATGTACCGAAGGTTGTTCGGAGTCCCGGATGTGATCACGGACATGACGAGGAGTCTCGAAATGGTCAAGACATAAAGATTGATATATTGGAAGCCTATGTTTTGATATCGGAAGTGTTCCGGGTGAAATCGGGATTTTACCGGAGTACCGGGAGGTTACCGGAACCCCCCGGGAGCTATATGGGCCTTGGTGGGCCTTAGTGGAAAAGAGAAGAGGCAGCCTAAGATGGGCCGGGCGCCCCTCCCCTCCCTTGGTCCGAATAGGACAAGGAGAGGGCGCCGGCCCCCTTTCTCTTTTCCCCCCTCCGCGAATCCTATTCCAACTAGGATTGGGGGGGGGGGAATCCTACTCCCGGAGGGAGTAGGACTCCTCCTGGCGCGCCACCTCTTGGCCGGCCGCACCCCCCCCCCCCTTGAGCCTTTATATACGGAGGCAGGGGCACCCCAGAGAAACACAAGTTGATCCACGTGATCATATTCTTAGCCGTGTGCGGTGCCCCCTTCCACCATAGTCCTCGATAATATTGTAGCAGTGCTTAGGCGAAGCCCTGCGACATTAGTACATCAAGATCGTCACCACGCCGTCGTGCTGACAGAACTCTTCCCCGACACTTTGCTGGATCGGAGTCCGGGGATCGTCATCGAGCTGAACGTGTGCTAGAACTCGGAGGTGCCGTAGTTTCGGTGCTTGATCGGTCGGGCCGTGAAGACGTACGACTACATCAACCGCGTTGTCGTAACGCTTCCGCTATCGGTCTACAAGGGTACGTAGATCACACTCTCCCCTCTCGTTGCTATGCATCACCATGATCTTGCGTGTGCGTAGGAATTTTTTTGAAATTACTACGTTCCCCAACACCAGCCTTATGGAAGAAGGTTGTGTTTCTATCGCCATGGAGGAGCCAATTTGCTCTCCCAATACTTCTTCTCTTGGTCCAAGAGATTTTCTATCAATACCTGTACTCCCTTTAGTCTCGCCCGACTCTCAGGATTTTGGGTAATCGATTTCAACTTCTCCAACTCACATTTCAATTTATTGATCCTTTTTTTGGTTCCTCTCAGTGTATCTTGATCCCATGCATGAAGATCAGCATGCACAGCTCGGGTTCTGTGTGCCAAAGAAGGGCCGACACCCCTAAGTTTTGCTCGTTCCCATGCTGATTTGACTATTTCGTCTATTGTGCTTTCCTTGAGCCACCTAGCTTAAAATTTCCTTCCACCACTCGGTTTCCTTAACTACTGCCCAGAGTATTCAGTGTCCTGGACACTGAATACTCTGAGCACCATACATCATCCTCACATCCTAACTCAAGGTTGTGCCATTGTTTTTCTCCTGATCATCATCCGTCTTTTCCTCTTCCTCAGTACCTGTTTGGAAGGTAGAGTTAAAACGCCAGTTGTGAGGATTCAAATTACCCTCATTGGCGAAGCTAGTATCAGCCGCGAACCCAGGTTCATTACACCCCCGACCGCGCCCAAAACCACGGCCATAGAGGGGTCTTCGTGCATACCACCACGACCACTAGAATTACGGCCTCCACGACCACCTCCTTGCCCTCTCTTGGATGCCATAATAAATGGTACCCATTCAATATTTTCCACATCATGCTCCCTGGAGCCACATTCTTCATGCCAGTGTCCCATGAGGCCACATGCATTGCAGAAGGTTGGCAGCTTCTCAAATTTGACTAGGTATTTCTTAGTTTCACCCACTTTAGTGATGCCAACAACACGGGTAAGTTTCTTATTCACATCGAGTTGAACTGTAACTAGAATAAACTCTCCCACATACCCACTTGGTAGGGTTACCTGTACCTCCTCAACCCGGACGATCCTTTTAGCCAAATTCTCCAAGGTAGATTTGCTTTTCAAGACTCCATCAGGGAGCCTATGGATTTGGCACCATGTTTCTAACCTGTCAAGATTGATTTTCTCTGGCTTGGAAAACCCATTGCACTATGCCAAGATTACCGCCAGGCCACGAAAATCCCAGGGACTGATGCATTGCTTCATTCCAGTCTCCAAGGTAGTTGAATTCGATGGTAAATAGGTTGGCATTGACCCTCCTCCAAACCATGTTTCATGCTTGATTCCATGCAGCCCTCATGTCCGCAATCAGCACGCTGTGACTATAGGATTTCAGCGTTAGAAGGCGTCCTATCGCCAGCCACTTCGGGTTGATTTCCTCCACATCTAGTTCCTCTTCCCACACGAGATCGTCTTCCTCATCCACCAGCAGGTTCATCTTCTCAATCAGACGGCCTGTCTCCTCGATCTGTTGGTTCCACTCACTGTTCCCCGCCTGGGATGCCGCCGCCATGCTTGCCGATCTGAAGGTAAACCATAAAACCCCCCGATCTCCAAGGATCCCCGTGACAGGGGGAAAGGGAGGATTGACAGGGGGAGGGGAGGGTAGCAACGGAGTGCGGCGGGCGCTCCGGACAAACGAAACTCACGGCAAGGTCCCCGGAGGAGAGGGGAAACCCTAGTCGCCTAGGGCTAAGAGTTAACTGGCAACCCTGGTTCTTTGCATGGTGTTTGAGTCTCCGTCAAACTCCTAGTAGAACCTCCGGAGCCCCTCGCTTGAGGGGAGTTGCCCTTGTCCTCCACGTCGGAGACTTGCACACACATGTCGGCAAAAACAAAAAGTGTATTTGGGCCATGTCGGTGTTGTTTAAGCTCGAGCCCAAGAACATACTTGAGGATGGTACATAGCATGCACTTCACTATCTTTTCTTCCGACGGCGCCGCTAGTTGCTCTAGCCATGCATTAATGTTGCTTATTAGTAGGCTGAGCTGTAGATGCAAATATGCAGTTATACAAAATCACGAAAATACAAATTCTCTCTCTCTCTCTCTCAACTTCTTAACTGAATATGCGCACTAGATCAATTGCGTAACAAAAAGATAAAGTAACTGATCATAGGTTACCTCTCGCCTGTTCTGGGGAGTGTCGAGAACCTTCCTTCAAACGTTTTGTATTTTCTTTTTTCCGATCAATTTTCTTTCAGTTTTTTTGTTTCCCCCATTCTTCTTTTTCCCATTTATTCATAAATATTTCTGAAATTTATAAAACGATTGAAATATTTTTTGAAATCTAGAAACATTTTTTGAAATTCACACATCTTTTCAAATTGGTGATTTGTTTACATTTGAAATTTTTTGTAACTTGCTAAATTTGTGAACATTTATTTGAAATCTGAAAATTATTTTCGAATTTGTTATTATGTTTGAAATTTTTTTAAATCCTGGAACATTATTGAAATTTGAGAAGATTTGCAGAAATTTAGAGTTTCTGGAATAAAGGAGATTTTTTCAAAATAATGGCAATTTTTGAAATCCAAGAAAATTATTTAAATCCGCGAAATTTTTTCAAATTCATGAACATTTTTTGAAATCTGCTTTTTTCAGTTCCCCAAGAGAAATCTTCATGGTTTTCTTCTTTTCTCTTTTTATTTTTCAAAATTACTGAACAATTTTTGACTTTGCAAATACTTTTTCAACTTGTGAACATTTATAAAATTCATGACATTGAAATTTTTTCTAAGCAATTTTTAAATGTGCAAACACTTTTGTTTCATGAACAATTTCAAATTAGCGAACATGTTTTCAAATTTGTGATTTTTTAAACTCATGAACTCGTTTTCAAATTAAAAAATATTTTCCAAAACCAGGAAGTTTTTAAAATCATGACCATTATTGGAATTCACGAAAAAATCTAACATTTGTTGAAATCCTATAATATTTTAAGTTTATAGTTTTGTTTTCAAAATTTAAAGCATTTTTAATGCCACAGAATAATCTTCGACTTCATGATCATTTTTTATGCAGAAAGTTTAAATTTCATGAAGATCTTTTGAATTTCGATACATTTTTTGAACCCCTGAGTATTTTTCTAAATTCTAAGCTTTTTGTTAAAAATTTAAATATTTTCCCATTTTTTTGTGATTTTTTGTTAAACAACTAAACACCTAGATATGAATTACAAAAAATTGCTACTCACGTCATCCCAGCACTGGGACGGCCAAAACTCAAAGACCAGTGATGTTATTTTCTTTCTGTATGTTTTCTTATTTTTTCTTTTAGTTTAACTTTAAATTGTTTTCCATCATAGTTCTTTGTTTTCCCCTCTTTTTATAATTCATGAACAAATTTTGGATTTCCATAAAATATTTAAACCCCTGAACTCTTTTTAAATTCATGACATTTTTAAATTTGCTAAGCCTTTTTTTGAGAAAAATTTCAGATCGAAAACATGTTTTCAAGTTTGTGGACTGTTTTTAAAATTATGCAACACTTTCTTTAATTCACAAATATCTTAAAAAGTTTGATATTTTTAAAATCCACAAAGATTTTTAAAATTTTGTGATTTACTTTGTAATTGATGAACATTTTTTGAATTCAAAAACATTTTGAAATTCATGAACACTTTCTAACTTCAGGAACAATTTTTCAAAATCATATAATGTCGCCAATATTTTTCATTTTCGAATCAGGAAGCGCGGATGGGGATGCCTTACCCGTTATTTTCAGCGAAAAGAAGCATCCATCTCACAGAGAGTTCGAAGTGGTTGATAAACACGAAGCGGACAACATATACCGATGTCCATCCATTGATATCTTGAGAGACATTGCAAACTGAACCTTCCAGAAAACAAATCACAATATAAAAAGAAAGTAAAGACGAGAGGAAATATCTAGCTTGGTATTTCATCACGCCAATTTATTCCTTAAATTAATTATTTCACCCTAGGGCCTTAGGTGAGTAGGAAATCTTGGTCTTATGTTCAGTGTCCTCACCGTTGCTCACACTCTGTTAAACTCCTAGTGGAACCTCTGGAGCCCCTCTCTTTAGGGGAATTGCCCTCGTCCTCCACGCCGGAAACTTTGCACACACGATGACAAAAGGAATATGTATGTGGGCCATGTCAGTGTTGTTTAAGCTCCAGTCTAAGAACATACTTGAGGATAGTAGCTAGCATGCGCTTCAATGTCTTCTCCTTCAACAGGGACCTGTGTTGCTGCAACCATGCATTAAGGTTGCTTATTAGTGGGCATAACTACATGTGATGGTGCTCTCCCGGATCTCGGTATGGCGGTTGTTCCTCTCTTTTTCCGGCGTTGCCATGGTGGCGGCGGAGGACGTTTATGGACTATGTTCCGGCGAGGCACAAGTTTCTGCAAGGATGGAATAGTAAATTTACTTCTTGCGGAATGCTTTGTGCAAATTTGCTTGACAAGCATGCTTGTCTCTTATGGTGACCATATGTGTAATCTTTGCGAACAAATTGTCTAATGAAATATGTGGTTGCTTCAGTTTTTTTTACATGTGAACATAGATAGTAATACAAGATCATACACATTTTTTCTCCCTCTTAACTTCTCAACTGAATGTGCGCACTAGATCAAATGCATAATAAAAGATAAAGTAACTGATCACCGGTTACTTCTTAAGGTTTTTGGGGAATATCTAGAACATTACCCCGAACATTTTTTATTTGTTTTTTATTTTTCTTTCAGTTTTTGGCTTTTGGCTTTCCTTTTTTTCTATTTTCTTTTTTTTCCAAATTAAATTTCATACATTATTTTATGAAATTTATACAAAAAGGAAAATACATTTGTTGAAATCCGGTACTCACTCTGATCCATAGTAACTGTCATTGATTTAATACAAAGTTGTACTAAATCAGCAATAATTAATATGGATGTAGGGAGTGACATTTTTTGAAATTCGGTCATCTTCTTTTCATTTGGAACAAATTTTCAACCTGACTTTCTAAAATTCCTTAACATTTATTTTGTAATCCAAAACTATTTTTTTAATTCATGTCCTCTTAAATTTGTAATCTCTTTGAACTCCTACAACATTTCTCTAATTCATGAAGATTTTTGGAAATTCAGAAGATTTCTGAAATAAAGGAATAATTTTTAAAATCACTGGAAAATTTTGAAATCAGGTAAAGTTATTTAAATCCGTGAAAATATTTCAATATTCGGAAAAAATCAAATTAACGATTTCTGTTTCAAATTTTGAACCATTTCTTAAATTTGGGAATAATTCAAATTAATGGACATTTTCTGAAATCCTCTTTTCTCAGTTTCATCAAATCTTTCAAATTAAAGAATATTTTATAAAATGTAATTTATATTTTATGTTTTTTAATTAAAACATTCTTTCCAAACTTTTGTGAACATTTTCTGTTTGTTAATAATCTGAAAAAAGAAAATAAACGAAACCAAAAAGCAGCAGCTTCACCTAATCCCCGCTCTGGACTTGCCAAGATGCAAGTGCCAGGTGTGTTTGTTTTTCTTTCTTGCAGTTTCTTATATTTTTGGTTTTTTACCTTGCTTTTTTTTCCTTTATAGTATTTTGTTTTTCACATATTTTAAAAATTCATCAACAATGTTTGAATTTGCTAATAGTTTCAAAACTAGTGATCATTTTTTAAATTCATGAAATTTCAAAATTTACAAACAATTTCTAAATTTGCAAACACATTTATTAACAAACAATTTTGAATCGGCAAACATGTTTTCAAATTCATAATTATTTTAAATTTATGGACACTTTTTGAGGTTGCAAACATATTTTGAAATCAGAACATTTTTAACATTCATGAATATTTTTGTATTCCCAAACATTTTTCCCATATTCCTAATTTGGTTTTAATTCACGAACATTTTTGAATTCGTGATTTTTTTAAATTTACAAACTATTTTTGAATTTTTGAATAAATTTTCAAATTCATTAACATTTTTTCCGAATTTGTTAACATGTTTCCAATTCACAATTTTTTTGCACATTTCATGAATTTTGTCGAGAAAAGAAAACAAAAAAGGAAAAGAAATGAAAGAAAACATAAAAAATGGCACCCTGCGCACCACTCTGTGTACTGGGCCGAACCAAAGTCGTGCAGTAGGGTGTGAATTTGGACGCACACCAACTCCTTATACCATGAGAACTCCTATACCTTGTAGTACCCAACGGGGAACGGACAAACACGTGAGATTCAAAGGAAAACTCAGTTGCATTTGTGGAAACATGCACCACCAAAGGGATCGCTAGTCTCGTCTCTAAGACTATCTCATATATTGTTGATGATCCTGCTTTTTTGATCATGTGCATTGTTAAAGTAACAAAGATGCCAACAATAACGGGAACACACTGTTAGAAGAACAACGATGTTTGATAGACCCAATACTTATGTTGTACTGCGAGATCCCATCGTCGGTATGTTGGTATTATCTTATAACATGTTAATGCTTAATCGCATCCCTAGACCATGAAAATATCGTAGACCTCCATACTGCATTGTTGCTTTGAGTTTGCCAAATATTTGTAGTAACCAAGAGATCATAAAGGTAACTTATGGGTACACAGAAAAAGTATGTCAATGTTCTCGATGATCCAAGTATAAGATTTGCTCCTCCGACGATGGCGAGATACTATTCGAGCACACTTGGTATCGTGTATCCATCATCGTATGACCGGAGATAAGTGTGATAATGATCATGGGCATACACAACTGCGGAAACCAGAAAAGAGAACATAATCGGTGATGAAGACAACTTGGTATTCTGATCAAATAGTTTATTCACAAGGATGCTGATAAAAATCTCGCCTCGGGTTTTGTAACATATCGTGAAACAATGGGAGTTGTATGCAGAAACAAAAGTTTCTCTGGATAAATATCTTTGTGTATGTGTGGGAATTAACATGTGTGTCCAGATCCTGCTATTGATTATTTACTGGAAGGTGTTCCAGGTCATGTCCACATATTACCGAACCTGCAAGGTCACACACTTAACAACAAATGGTTTGTTATAGAACTAGGTGACACTAAAGGATGAGAGAATAGACACCGGAAAAGTTCCAAATAGTTTCAGAAGTGCCCAGGAGCATCTACATCTAGTTCTAGATCGTGCGCTGCAACTTGGAAGGCCGCTCCTCCCTCTAGTTCTCCAGTAGTATTTTGTCCTCGACAACAAAGTGTTGCTGAACTAGTACTTTGGTACGCGTGTATACCACAGATGATTCATCTACCTGAACTCTCGATCGATGGAGAAATTCGCGCGGCTGGGAGGTATAATCTAGTTGCAGGGATCGATGAACCTTCACCAACATCGTCCTCTCTACTACATTCTTGTTGGAGAGATTCATCTATGCTTGCATCTTCATAGTGATCCTGGACGTGATCATATGTTGGTATTGCTACTATTAAACGAGAGTTGGTTCCGTCGCCTCCCCTCCTTCCCGTTTTTTTCCTCCCCACATTCCCCTCCCCCCTTGGTTTCCTGTTGGTTTTTTTGGTAATCCCAACCAATGCCACACAAAATAAAAACCAATATAAATATAGTAACTTGGGTTAATTTAAACCAAATCGACACTTTTTCAAAACAATGTCCTATATTAACTCGGTCAAATTAAATCAATCTTACCAAAATCCTAACTAAATCAAAACTTTTCTTTGCTTCCCCTACCCATTCCCAAATCAAATTAAATGTTGTAAAAACCTAGAATATGGTGGATGTAAGGTATATGGTGGACAGATCGATGTTGAACCTAGGGATGGCACCCGCATGATTTGGGTACGGGTGAAGCCACCCCATACCCTTACCCGTCATCTCAAACCTTACCCATCACCCGTTGACGGGTACAATTTTTTTTCCATGCCCGTCACCCAACAGGGTAAATGGGTACCCACTGGTAAAATTACCCAGATTTGCAACACATTAATTTGAGCATTACATAGTCATAAACAACAACTTATAATAATAATATATAAACAACAACACATCATGACAACAACGCATACTTGTTTGTGGGCTAGCTATTGTGGAGCGGCGGCCTAACATGAATGCATGATGATGCCTTTTTAGGGCTGTGGGATTTATGTACATATAATATGTTTAATATGTGAATAGATAATATATAAAGCCTGTTTGTCGGAATATATGCGGGTACATAGGTACATGGGTATGGGTTATACTAAACCATACCCGTACCCACTATACCCGATGAGTATGAAATTTTTCTATACCATGGGTATTTTTTTTTGACCCATACCCTTGCCTTAATAGGGTTTTTACGCGTAGAGTATGTGGGTAAGGGGTATCTATTAGCATCCCTAGTTGAACCGTTGGAATATGTATGCACCATTGCAACGCACGGGCTTCTTGCCAGTAAATTTTTATTATGTAGCAACTTTTCCAGCAGAAACTGGGTGAAAGTCGTCTTTTATGTATCTCTATGTGTACTTTGAGTTTGGAATTCAAATTTTCAAGGATAATACACGCTTATCTTATGAACATCTACAATTTTCTATTTTTTAAAATTATAAAATACTTCATCCGTCCTATAATATAAGAGCGCTTTTGACACTGATTGGAGTATGAGTTTGCTGACATGGAGCACGGCAGCATCTAACAGATGGGAGCAGCAGATATTCACCCGGTAGTCAAGCTGCCACACGTGGAGGTGACTCCTGATCGGGGTTATATAGGACGTGTGGTCGACGCTGCTCGCTTGCCTACATGGGCATGCACGACAACAAGTCAACAACGTCCCTTTACTTGTGAAGATTCAACTTTATTCTTTATTTATTATCCCTTCTTGTAAATAAAATCACCCAGAAAGATGCACTGGACACTGCTGCTCTACTCGTGCGAAACGTGGCTGCAACGAAAGTCCTTTGACTCAACCATTCAGGCATCCTTGTTCCTTGGCTGCCAAGCCAGCTTAGCTACAGGTTTCCTACAAATACTGAACTGGTGCATTCGCAAGTCCAGACCAGGGAACACTAGCAGACCAGAGGACTGGCGAGGAAGAAGATAGTCCTAGCCTCTTGCTTGCGTGCAGCAGCTAGATAAAGATAGCCGGCGATGGTGTACGAGGCAGCAGAGGCGTTGTTCACAGGGGCGCGGGAAAAGGCGGCGGTGCGAGAAAAAGAGGCCATGAGCAGAAGCATCAGGCGCACAAGGAGACTAAGCTAAGATGGAGGAGGGTTGTTCTCTGGATCGTCAGGAAGGTTCACCCGGCATCTTGAAGAAATAAATTCAAGTGCATATGTACAGTGGCGTCTCATGCATACCTCAAGTTATGATGGGAGGCTTTTATGCACATATTTATTTTATCCAAGCAACATAGATCCTGGCGTACGGTGATTTCAGCACTGTAGTTTGGGAAGTGTATCATATACTTGATTTTTTCTTCCGAGTAATATCATACTTGAGTTTTTCACACCTAGTTGTAATGATGATTGCATATTCGAAGTTTTGAGATTGCTAGCCGGACCTGCCGCTTACACCTAATTTTAATTAAGATGGGGGCTTTCATTTATTTCTTTGTTCAAGCAAAACAGAAAGTATGTATCTATTGGACGGGAAATTTTACCCAAGAGGGTGGAATTGGGTGGAATTTCTTTTTTTTAGAACTGCCCTTCCGGCAATTTATTCGGTGATGGGGGTTGGAATTTCTAGAAGTACGACCACTCCTATCAGTTATACCACTCCCCCATCTTGTACCGCGACCATCATCACTGGAACCTCCTCTACCGCGGTCACCACCACCACTAGAACCTCCTCGACCACTACCATCATCACGTGAACCTCCTCAACCACTACCATCATCACCTGAACCTCCTCTACCACTACCATCATAATCGGAACCTCCCTCTACCACGACCACCACCGAACCCCCTCTACCACAACCACCACCGCCTCAACCACCGGCTTTGCTAGTACTAGGAATATCTCCTTTCGATATTTTTCTTTTCTTGCATATCCTTGCATTGTGGGCTGGCTCATTGCAATCACTGCACAATTCGTGTCATGTGGCTCCAGGAAATGCCTGCTACCAAATTTTTTTGTGCCCGCCAGTTCATCCATATCATTCTGGTATTGCTTCGACTTCCTTCTACCCTTGAGAAGTACCATTAGATCCACATTCAACCTTATTTGCAGGCCTGATACTCCAACCATTGTGACTGGTCCAAATAAAGGTTGAATTGGATGCCCATGTCAAACTGGCAACCTACATAGTTAACTCGTGCAACCTCACGGTCAAACCATCTGAAATAGGCATGCTCCTTGTGTTTGCCGCCATCATCAAGTGGGGGCAGGGACAGTGGTACTTGCTACCTGTGATGGGCCTTGGGATTTCTCCGAAGAGGAAGGATGATGTAGTATAGTAGCAAAAAATATTTCCTTCAATTAAGAACCAAGGTTTATCGAACCAATAGGAGACTCACGCAAACAAAGATAAATGGTACCTGCACACACATAGAACAAATACTTGCACCCAACACGGGCAAGAGGGTTGTCAATCCCCTTGTACTCGTTAATTGCAAGGATTAATTCTGTAATGGTAGATAGATAAATTGCAAAATAATAATAATAAATTACAGCAAGGTATTTAGGATTTTAGTAATATGATGTGAAAGGACCCGGGGCCTTAGCTTTCACTAGAGGCATCTTTCTCATGAGTGTAGTAACGGTGGGCACACAAATTATCGTTGGGAAATTGATAGAAAAGTGCATAGTTATGATGTTATTCATGGCATGATCAATACATAGGCATTACGTCCGTGAAAAGTAGACAGAAGCAATTTCACACCTACTACTTTTACTCCACCCCTCGACCGCTATCCAACATGCATATTATGGTATTAAGTTCATAAAGAACAGAGTAATGCTTGGAGCATGATTACATAATGTAGACAAAGTAAGACCAAATAATATGCTCGAACCTCGTCGTTTACCCTTAGTAGCAACAATACAAATACGTGCCTCGTTACCCCTTCTGTCACTGGGTGAGGGCACCACAAGATTGAACCTACCACAAAGCACCTCTCCCACCGAAGATAAATCAATCCAACTGGCCAAACTAGACGGATAGATCAGAGAGAAATACAAAGCTATAGAAATCACACATAATAAGGTTTGAAAAAGACTTAATTACTTTCAATCAATAATCTGATCATAAACCAAGAATTCATCGGATCCCAACAAACGCAACGCAAAAGAATTACATTGAATCAATCTCCGGAGAGAATATTGTATTGAAGATCAAGAGAGAGAGAGAGAGAGAGAGAGAGAGAGATCTAGATACTGTTATGGACCCGTAAGTCCTGTGAGGAACTACTCACACATCATCATGAAGGCAACAAGGTTGATGTAGAAGGCATCCGTGATCGACTCCCCCTCCGGCAGAGTACAAGCGGATGCTTCCAAATGGGATCGCGGAAGAATAGAGGCATGCGGTGGCGGGATCATTGTTTCAGGTTCTGCTCTGGTAGTTTCTGAATTTTAGGGAATTTATAGCGCTGGAATTAGGTCAATCGGAGCTATGAGGGGCCCACAAGCTCATGTGGCGCCCCCTAGGGGTGTGTCGTGTGAGCCTGTGGCTCTTTTGTACATCTTCTGGCCTCCCCCCAAAGCTTATAGGGTCTCTCCTGGTTCAGAAAAAATCACTATAAAGTTTCATCGTGTTTGTACTTTGTTTGGTATGGTTTTCCTGCAAAACAATAAAATAGGAAAAAACAGGAACTGGCTCTAGGCACTGAGTTAATAGGTTAGTTCTCAAAAATGATATAAAATTGCATATAAAACGTACAAGATTGGTAATATAATAGCATGAAATAATCAAAAATTATAGATATGTTGGAGACGTATCAGCATCCCAAGCTTAATTCCCGCTCGTCCTCGAGAAAGTAAATGGTAAAAAAACAAAAAAAATTGATGTTGACTGCTATCTAACATGTCTTAATCATGTAATTCTCTTTAGGTACGAATGTTGAGAAACGATGATGTAATAGATATCAACATAATAATATCCATGAATACTATAAAATACTCTTCAAAATATATGATGCTTAATGAATGTTACCCCTACTCATTGAATTATGTAAGCATGGCATGACCCCATCTTCCTAACATAAGTACAAATCATGAGCATCCCGGTGCCAAACCAAGCAATTGCATCATAATTTTTTGTTGGAAATATGCCCTAGATGTAATAATAAAGTGATTATTATTATATTTCCATATTCATGATAATTGTTTATTATCCATGCTATAATCGTATTGACCAAAAACTAAAATGCATGTGTGGATACATAGACAACAACATGTTCCTAGTAAGCCTCTACCAGACTAGCTCATTGATCAAAGATAGCTATGGTTTCCCGGTCATAGACATGAGTTGTCTCATCTAAGAACTAACATTTATCGAAACAATAGGAGACTCACACAAATAAAGATAAATTGTACCTGCACACACACACAAAAAGTAAATATTTGCACCCAACGAGGAAAAGAGGGTTGTTAATCCCCTTGTACTCGCTAGTTGCAAGGATTAATTCTAGTAATGGTAGATAGATAAATTACAAAACAAAATAAAAGATAATAAATTACAACAAGGTATTTAGGGTTTTAGTAGTATGATGTGAATGGACCCGGGAGCCATAGCTTTCACTAGAGGCATCTCTCTCATGAACGTAGTAACGGTGGGTACACAAATTACTGTTGAGCAATTGACAAAAAATCACATAGTTAGATGTTATTCATGGCATGATCAATACACAGGCATTACGTCCGTGACAAGTAGACTGAAATGATTCTGCATCCACTAGTAGAAAAAGGCTCATTTGTCCCGGTTCTAGAGGGCCTTTAGTCCCGGTTCTGGAACCGGGACTAAAGGGTCGGTACTAAAAGCCCCCCCTTTAGTCCTGATTCTTATACGAACTGGGACTAAAGGCCCTCCACGTGGCCATTGTCTGGAGCTCCACCTTTAGTCCCGGTTGATACCAGGACTAAAGGAAATTTTACGATTTTTTATTTTTTCTTGATTTTCAAATTATTTTACTATTTAACCTCTAATCACCCGCATCACCGCTCAATGTAATCTCCAATCTCTAATCACCCTTCATCATCTAAGTTCCCAGCCGGTCACCCATCCTCTCACTACTCCAGCATGAGCACGCTTAACTTTCGGGTTCTATTCCGCCTCATTTCCAAGTCTGCACTTGTTGTTTTCCTGACAATAGTAAGATGTCTATCCTATTAACCCTCAGGAGTTTAGCTTGAGCATAAAGTCACACGTTTCACTGTTTGAGTTTGAAACTATTATTCTAAAAACAATTATTATTTAGTAACACTAATATTTCTTGAATTAGTAGTTTGACCAGATTTGACCAAAATTCAAAAAAAACTAAAATAATTATTTAGTAACACTAATATTCTTGAATAATTATTTTTTAACACTAATACTTCTTGAATAAGTAGTTTGACTAGATTTAACCAAAATTCAAAAAAACTGAAATTTGAGCATAACTTTTTTTCCTTTTAGAATTTGAGGATTCTAAAAATTTGCAAACAGGCCTACGACTGTCAAAATCGGATGCGGATTTTTGTGCTTAACATTTTGATATATTATACGTTTTTCCAGACATTGTATGCAAAAGTTATAGCCGTTTTACTTTTTCATAACATTTTTTTGCAAAACATGTCCAAATTTAAGTTTTTTAATTTTCCTAATTAGTAGATGTAGTAATATAACTACATCTCGAAGGATTTTATTTTTTAAAGTTTTTATCATTTTCTTTTGTTTTTTTAAAACTGAAATGGCGATACACCGAGGAGGGTAGAGTTTGAGAAATGGGCCCTTTAGTCCCGGTTTGAGACATGAACCGGGACTAAAGGGACTGGGATGCCCTTTAGTCCCGGTACGTGTCTCAAACCAGGACTAAATGGCCCATTTGAACTGGGACTAATGCCTTTAGCCGCTCGAACCGGGACTAATGCTCATATTAGTCCCGGTTCGTAATGCAACCGGGACTAATGTGTATATTGTGCTGTGACCAAAGCCCTGTTTCTACTAGTGATCTACTACTATTACTCCACCCCTCGACCTTTATACAACATGCATCTTATGGTATTAAGTTCATAAAGATAGTGTAATGCTTGGAGCATGATGGCATAATGTAGACCAAGTGAGACCAAATAATATGTTCGAACCCCGTCGTTTTACCCTTAGTTGCAACAATACAAATACGTGCCTTGCTACCCCTTCTGCCACTGGGTCAGGGCACCGCAAGATTGAACCTACCACAAAGCACCTCTCCCACCGAAGATAAATCAATCCAATTGGCCAAACTAGACGGATAGATCAGAGAGAAATACAAAGCTATAGAAATCACACATAATAAGGTTTGGAAAAAACTTAATTAATTTCAATGAATAATCTGATCATAAACCAAGAATTCATCGGATCCCAACGAACGCAACGCAAAAGAATTACATTGAATCAATCTCTGGAGAGAATATTGTATTGAAGATCAAAAGAGAGAGAGATAGAAATACAAGGCTATAGAAATCACACATGATAAATTTCAGAAAAGACTCAGTTACTTTCAATGAATAATCTGATCATAAAGCCACAATTCATTGGATCCCAACAAACGCACCGCAAAAGGACTACATTGAATCAATCTTCGAAGAGAACATTGTATTGAAGATCGAGAGAGAGAGAGAGAGAAAGAGAGAGAGAGAGAGAGATCTAGCAACTGCTATAGACCCGTAGCTCTTGTGGGGAACTACTCACGCATCATCATGGAGGCAGCAAGGTTGATGTAGAAGCCCTCCGTGATCGATTCCCCCTTCGGCAGAGTGTCGGCAGAGGCCTCCAGATGGGATTGCGGAAGAATAGAGACTTGCTGTGACAGAATAATTGTTTCGGGTCTCGCTCTGATGGTTTCCAAATTTTAGGGAATTTATAGCATTGGAGTTAGGTCAATTAGAGTTATGAGGGGCCCACAAGCTCAGGAGGTGTGAGATTGTGGCTCTCTCGTACACCTTCTCCCCCTCGAAGCTTCTAGGGTCTCTCCAGGTACAGAAAAAATCATCATAAAATTTCATCGTAGTTGGACTTCGTTTGGTATGGTTTTCCCGTGAAACAATAAAATAGGCAAAAACAGGAACTGACACTGCGCACTGAGTTAATAGGTTAGTTCCATAAAATGATATAAAATTGCATATAAGGCATACATGATTGATGATATAATAGTATGAAACAATCAAAAATATAGATATGTTAGAGATGTATCAGGCCTCGGCTCGCGGTGGACTAGTGCACATTTGTTATTGGTGGTGGCGTCTAGCGCTAGATGTGGTGATGTGGTGGCGATGAGGAGGTTCGTCGGATGAGCGCGCGGTGGCGGTTTGGGCCAGCCAGATCTGGCTCGGGCGATGATGTGCCTGATTTGGGCACAATGTGTGCCGGGCGCTGGGTTCTCTGGTGAGCAGTGGAGTCGCCGGTTGTCCTCTGGCCGGGATGGAAAGAGAAGTAGTCTCCAGTTCTTGTGGTGGGTGCGTTCAGGGCATGGTGGCATAGGTGCGCATTTCTGTGGACGAAAATCTTGCTCTTAGCCGGTGATGGCAACACCTGCGGATGTTGCTTCCTTGTTGAAGGCTTCACCGAGGAGTTTTGCACCTATCCTGCTCTTGAGTTATAGTCTCGGGTGGGGTGAAAGCCGAGATCCGCTTATTGGATCAGCGATGGTGGCGTTCTTAGCGTCGTTTAGCGTCGTTTCTTTGATGAAAGCATCGTTTTGGAGATTTGACCTCTTGGCAAGAGCACCTTGTCTGTGGTTGAGCAGTTGACCGGGAGCTTCCGGTGGCAAGATGTTTGCGGTGGTGCATTAGGTTGTGGCGACGGTGTTGCATGATTGGAGCACTCTGGGCATGCGGGCAACGTTAGACAAGTCACATCGGTCGTCTCTCTCGGGACCGGAGTGGCACTTGCCCGCTCCTCTACCGCATATCTCTTCTCTCTCGGGTGCCAATGAGACCGTCAAACATGCATGTGGCGGTTATGATCAGTACAACGAAATGGTCCTCTTGGGTGAAGTTCTGGCGAAGCCAAAGTCGTCGGGCCATGAGCGCGGATGGCGATGTATGATGACACCGACCTCCTCGGTGATGTGCCTTTGGGTTTGTGTTGTGTTGGCTCGGCCTTTTGGCGCCTTTGTATGTCTTGTGGTGCTTTAGACCTAGTTTAGCTAACCGAGCAGTTTCAGCCACCGGAATTCTTCTTCTTCTTGAAATCTTAGCAACTCTTCTCCCAACTTAGAAAAAACAAAATAAAATCACGGGAAAGCAGCTGGAGCTCTGGACGGGTAAAACCGTGCCCATCAGCCAACAACAAGGGGCGTGTTTGGTTGCCCGCATTAGGCCCAGCCTGGCCCGGGCAGGAAGAATTTGGCCCGTTTGGTTTCTTGCATTCACTGTGCGGCCCGCATCGCACGAAACTTAGAGCACGTCCAGGCCAGGCATAGGGGAAACACACGAATCGGCAGTAGCTCAAGAGCCTGGCTCGGGCGAGGCAGGGGAGGGCGACGCGCTTCTCCCCTCATGCGAGCACGGGAGATGGCGCGAGCTCGCCCACGTCACCGAAAAATCGGCGGGAGGATTTTGGCTCACCTCCCGCCGCTCCACCCCTATTTAGCCCCTCCCTCACCGCCCCAACTCCCGCCACCATTCTTCCTCCGTTCGCGCTTTCCCGCCGACGCGCATCGGCACCGACGAGCAGGTAAGCGGCGCATCTTCATCGGCCGACGGTCCACGGCATCGGAGCTCCTTCACCGACCGGCGTTCATCTTCCACCCCATCCCCCTCGTCCTCAAGCTGCAGCCATGGCCTCTGTGAGTTCAACCCCCTTTTCTCTCTGTTCCTTCTAGCTAGATCTAAGCTGCAGCTAGGGTTTGATCTAGATGCATGATTGATTAGTGGTCTGATCTGTAAGCTGATATGGTTGGTTGCTATGCTGCGGTTGCAATTTGTGGTAGGGCTAGATGTTCAAGCATGTGGCAGGCTAGATTAGTAGTAGAGTTTGAAGTTAGAAGCTTGTGCTTGTGTTGAATCATGCTTAGATCTGTGATTTGTAGTTATTGGTGGTCCATTTGTAGCATGATGTTTGTTGTAGATGTATGTTCCTTCTCATAGATTGTCTGGTATGCTTAGTATGATAATGATGAAGCATGTGCTTGCTATGATAGTGATGAACCATGTACATGTATGCTCCTGCTTTCATGGATTGTCCGGTATGTTGTGTGCTATGCTCACTGTGAATGTGTGCTACGATTGTAGGACATGACCACGCAGACGCAAGATCTTAGTCAGGCCCTTGTCGTGTCCGACAGCCAGTTTGCTCCATCATTTGTCGAGGACTCGCAGCCTATGTCCGAGATGGCACCTGATTCAGAGGTGTTCGAGTCTAATTCCCTCTATGTGCCAGTAGTGCTCGTTGAGCCAACTCCTCCTCCTGCTGCTGCCGCTGCAATCAAGCTAGCAGCAGCAAAGGCAAAAAAGGATGGTAGGTCGAACAATATGAAGTGGCAGCCGTTCATATCCACGTTCGTGCTGAACAAGATGTGTGAGTTCATCTCTAGTGGAGTTAGGACTGACAAGGGCTTCGAGGAGGTGCACTTGAATACCGTTGCGAAGCAGGTGTTCGAGTTCTGTGGGCAAGAGGTGTCTGCCACCCAGGTGTACAACCACCTGAGGAAGTGGAGAAGTCGATGGATCCAAGTGTCCAAGCTGAGAGACCTTAGCGGCGCCTCATGGGATGAGAACACTTGCGCCAGTTCTGGAGGCAGAGCACTACGCCGGCCATGTCGCGATTAGCTCACAGCCCTCTTCCTTTTCATACTGTCCACCATTGCCTACTCCTAATCGCAACTAACAACACTTGTGTTTCATTCTTAGGACCACCCAAGGGACGCTGAGTTCCTCAACACACCCATCCAGAACTACAACCAGATGCAGCACATCTTCTTCTTCGGGCTGGCAACTGGGAAGCATGCCATGGGCTCGGGTGAGCCTCTTGGTTCTCCCATGGGACACCGGACGTCGAGGTCCTTGATGTCCCTGACAAGCCCGCTGTGAAGTCCTTCGACAAGCCATTTGACCCCGTCCATGATAGGAAGAGGAAGAGAGGAGGCCTGATGGAGGAGAAGATCAATGTCTTTTCCAGCATGACTGAGGCGGTGAAGGAGGTGGCAACAACCATCAGGGAGTGCAAGCCCCTCGACGTCAACCCTGACCTGTATGGCGCTGTCATGACCCAGAGTGGATTCAGCGACAAGGCTCTCATGGCAGCTCTTAGCCACCTGCTTGACAACAAGGCCCAGGGTGTTGGGTTCGTTGCCATGGCCGACGCTCACATGGTGCTGTGGCTCAGGAGCTGGTTGGGCAAGCACTACTACTAGAGTAGTGCTACCTATGAGCGTGCATGATCCCCGACGGCGATGGCAGTGGCGACGACGACGACGATGACGATGACGACGTACATTTTGTGTAGCTAGGGCTCAAAAACTATTTGATAGTCTGTATATTTTGGTGAGATGGTATATACTAACCCCTCACGCTGATGGTGAATTTGCGGTAGTAGGAAGACACTCTCTTTTGAATGTGGTGGTAAGTTAACACCAAGGTAGTGCTAGGTTGAACTTGCTATGTTGTATGATCATGCATGCTTTACTTCTCTTCTGCTCCATTGTTATTTGTGTCCTACTTTGCTTGCTACTTGTGCTTCATTGATTTGCTGCTTCAACTCTTGCTCTTGTGCATTGCTAGGGTAAGTGGTATGCCGTGTTCATCGGTGAAGTTCCAGGGGTTTATAGTTCATGGGAAGAAGCAAATGCACAAGTGGCATCGTATAGCAACAGCAACTATAGAGGGTTCAAGACTAGGCAGGCAACAGAACAAGCTTACTCCGCCTGGGTGCGAAAGTACGGAGGCAGCAGTGCCGACAGTGCCAAGGTTGGAGCTGTCAAAGTGGAAGCTGCTAAGGTGGATCGTCAGTTCAGCCTGAAGCTGAAGAACTTCATCATCTTCGCCCAGTTCGTCACCATTGCTGTGTTGTGGCGTTGGCGTGCTAGGTGTGATCATTGTGGGTAAGTTCACCAACTAGGGTACAAGGTAAGCACAACATGTACGCCGTATGCAACCAAACGCCATGTTCATGTGCCGCTAGGGCCAATGCAGCCAAACCAAACAAAGTGCACTTGCGTATTACCTAATGCAGAGACTAGGAATGCAGGCAACCAAACAAAATGCATATGACGTATTAGGGCATGTTTTTTCCTCAATCAAGCTAGATTGAGAAGGGTATGCAAACAGGCCAAGATGAACACGGGACGCTTCAGCGGGGACCCTGTGCCTGACATCCTTGCGGTCCTCCACGGCACGGGAGGAACAGAAGAGTAGGGGACGGGCGACGGACGGGCTCGTGAGCTCGTCAGAGAGGCGGGCAGGGCGCACAGTGCCTCGTCCCGCCCCATATGGCCCAGGCCCATACACCCCGCGCAACACGACACCGGTCCAGCATCTCGTGTCTGCCTACGTCCAAGTACTCCTCCTAGCACGGGCCACGGGTCAGGCACGCTCTTGGGTCCCTGCGATGCGATGCGATGCGATGCGATCGCCGTCCTTCCTTCTTCCCCCCTCTCCTTCCCCTCATCATAACCCCGAATCTCCGCTCCGCGCGGCGCGGGCGTCTCCCTGCTGCTTCCCCTCCCTCGCGTAAAAAAAAGAGAGAGGCGACCGAAATCCTAACGGCCTGCCGCCTCATCCCCTCCAGAGTCCAGACTGCAGTCCACGCCGAGATAACCTCCCCGCCGAAGCAAGAGCTCCGCTCCCCTCGCCGCCGGCCCCTCTGGAGATCCGCACGGGCGTGGATTCTTCTTCCGCTGGTGAGGAAAGCGCTGGCACTAGCTTGCTGCTATACAATTCTGCTCCGTTTCTTCCCTTCGCAAACCGAATCTGAATCTTCCTCTCTCTACTAGTAGCTCCCTCCATCATGGTAGTTAGTTGCGGGTTCGTTTCCTGCGTGTGCGCCGCTACTAATCCTGTCCATCACTCATAGGCGATCTCTCAGATGACCTCGGCCACATAGGAAGTAGAGTCTTGGCTGTCAATTATATAGAACTAATACTAGTGTCGATACCAGTTTAATCGGTAAAAGGAAACAGAATTTTGGGGCAAGTCTGAATCCCCAACGCCCTCCGTGGCTAATTGTGCCATTGACTCGAAACTTCATAACTGAGATCGCCATTAGCTGGGTAATTAGTTTCAGATGTCACACGGTGCCGCAACCTGTTCTTGGTAATTAATGGCTGGCTTTTCTCAAGCCTGACAGGCAGGCCACAGCTTTCCCATGATCTCTGGTAAATGCACCGTCTAGAACTGCAAGCTGGGTCCCTTTTTGCCACCCTTGTGTGAAATATTCAAGGCTGGAAATTCTCCTTGCCATATGGTAGTACTTTGCTGCCCTGGTCCACACACTCTGGCTTCTTAAAAAGATCCTTGGACGCAGTAAATGTGCATCAACCTACCAATTCTCTGCCTCCTCTTTTATGGTAACGTAACATGTAGCCAAAAGCGGCCACTTCTCATCGATAGACTCTCAGAGTTTCAGTTCCTGTTTCAGTAACGAGTTGTCGTCGTCTTGAATAGCCAACCCGTTCTCTTGGTTTCAAGTTTCCCGTTCGTAACCAACCCAAGGGACCTGTACCACCTTGCTTCTGAACTTGGGAGCATCCCTGCTCTGAAACTGTGAGCCATGGGGTGTCAGTTGAACTGTGCGAAGAACATTACAGAAAAATTAGGACACCCTGAGACTCTGTGTAGTGTCTGATTACTACTGCTTGACTGTGCACGCATTTTCTCATGTGGAAACGTGGGAGGTTAGCTGTTAGCACACACCCAGTTCTTACAGTGGTGGAACATGCTGATTATCCGATCCTGAACAAAACTGGGATTATCCAATCTGCGTTTTATTTAGCTTGGGTCCATGTGGAATCTTTCTTTTTGGTAGCTGGAACTCAAAACATTTATCATGTTGCATTGTGGGAATTCCATTTTAGCTTGCTCTTTTGCGTAAAAAACGAATGTTAAATGCCACCTAATTTCTGCATATGGAATTGAATGCTTACTAATTGTATTTTAATTTTCTGCTACAAGTGGTAATATCGTGTAATGTTTGTTATGGTACTGCGAAGATAATTGTTTTTTAACAGCCCATTCTTTTTCAGGCGTTTCACTACATTTAAACACACAGAATGCCTCGAGGGCGAGGTTCGTCTGTATCAACACATGAGAAGCCTAATGTTGATGCAGCAGTCGATTCTGATAAAGATAACAGCAGGCATAAGAGGAGCGCTTATTTGTTGCTGGGGTTGTTTATACTTTTCCTTCATGGATCCTGGTCTGTTTACCGTATGCAGTTTGCAAATCTTCCTTTGCCCCTTGGTGCTGAGCAGGCTGGTAAGCGGGGCTTCTCAGAGGCTTCTGCCCTTAAGCATGTGAAGTATTTGACAGGCCTGGGTCCTCATCCAGTTGGTTCAGATGCCCTCGATCTTGCTGTGCAGGTTGTCCTTTCAAGCTTCTTTGCTTTTGCATTTTTAACAGTTTTTTACTTACAATTTCAGTCTTCAGACCAATTATAACATTGCTGTTAATGTTATTATGCATTGATATGTTCTTAACATGGGTGCTCGCTGACACTTCCAAGTTTTAGTGGAACTAGCTGTTGGGTGTTGAATGTCGACACTGATTGTAGTGTCCTGTTTAATTAGTAGAGCTCTAGTAGGAAAGAGGCTTTTTAAGTCTGCATTTTATGTTGTTGTGTTAGAAAGTATATTTTTTAAGTCATGATAATAAGTTATGTGGTTGGGGGAAGCTGGAGCACTTACTTTTGGGCTGTATTTTGTATGTTTGTTTATATTTGATCAAACAGTTCTATTTACTGATGAAAATCTGTATCGTGTGAATGAATAATTCTACTAAGCTCATATTTCTTTATTATTATATAATTAAAAGGGCACCTAGAAACTTCCATGTGTTCAACCCAGGAATAAATTGCGTGGTGGGTCACTGAACATATGCACCGTGCAAGTGGTTCGTTTAGCCGCGATCTGTGGTAAAAGGCACATCTAGGTAAGTATGGTGGGTCACTGAACTTATGCACCGTGCAAGTGGTTCGTTTAGCCGAGATCTGTAGAAAAGGCACATCTAGGTAAGTATGGTGGGTCACTGAACTTATGCAGCATGTGAGTGCTTCGTTTAACCACGGTACGTAGAAAATGCAAATCTAGGTAAGCATGGTGTGTCACTGAACTTGTACACCGTGAGGGTGGTTCGTTAGCCACAGTACGCAGAAAATGCACATTCAGAAAAAAAAAACTTGAACACCAGGTCACTTAAGTGCGTTAATGGGGCCATGCCAGGTCGAAGCTAGTGCAGTCAGACACTGCTAATACATTGGATGCGAATTCTTGCCAACATTGTATGAGTATGTGCATAACCCACTTTCTGCTCCTTCTTACCTGTACCATAACCAAGATGCAAAAGGCAACACCTTTGTTGACTTCTCTCAGGCTCTCAGCCCTTCCACCTTGCAATCACCAACCTGATCCTGGCTGTTAGTTGCTAATCTCGGCCATGCTTCTAGCTGGAAGTCAAGACAAGCTTAGCCGTTACTTTGACCACCAGAAGTGCACACCCACACCAGCCATGGAGGCACTTAGGGGTTGAGAAAAAATTGAGGTCTGGCGTTTGTTCATAAGAACTAGAAAGGGGATTTAGTGGAGAATAATTATTACAGTACAAGTTAAAGTGAGGAGCCACCTAATTATTTCTTACTCTTATCTTTCACTTTTACTGTTTTTTCAACCTTTTCTCCCATCTGGATGGGTATGATACAATCTCAATTTATTGTGTGCTATTGTTGTTTGGAACTTATCAATTTTCTACAGCTATTTTTAGTTGCACTATCCATCTTGACATGTCCATGCAATAGTATGTATATGCAGAAGCAGAGAAAATAAAGAAGACAGCTCATTGGGACGTTGATGTTCAAGTGGAGCTGTTCCACACGGATATTGGTGCAAATCGTCTAGCTGGTGGTCTTTTCAAGGGAAAAACACTCTTGTACTCAGACCTTAAGCACGTGATCCTCAGAATTGTTCCCAAGTATTTACCGGAAGCTGAAGAAAATTTGATTCTTGTCTCTTCTCATATTGACACAGTTTCCACAACGTAAGGCTCTGTCTTCTCCCTTATGAGGAAATTTTGCTTCTGCTTTGCATTATGTAATGTAATTGATATGCTTAATCATCAGCATGTTAATTGGTTACATCAGATACAAAGAGTTTCCACATGCCTTTTGGACACTTAGTGGTCGAATTGGTATATTGCTTATTTATTTTTGTTGAATGTAATATGCAATAATCAACTTGAGTGCCATGTTATTATTCAATTGAGGAAGGGGTGGGTGCAGAGAGTGGTTTAAATGAAATGTATGTGGTATAAGTGAGCTTAAACAAATATATGGGCTCAGTCATGCACGGTTCTTTAACTATAAGCAGGAGATATCGAGATCTAAAATTTGCTAAGGATAGCTTGACAGCACATGAAGGTTGAACGAGAATATAGCTTTTGAGGCTTGTTTTAAGGAACAATTCTGTGACGATGATTTTTGCGAGTAATTTAGCAGGTTTCAGACTGTTCAAGTGTATATCTAATGTTAATAGGATTTAAATTTATTGACACACTAATGCTTACACATTGCAAATATGTGTACTGTAGCAGACCAACTCTTGTAAAAACTTTCACTTTTTTCCCTTCCCCGTTGTCAGTTTTGAGAAAAAAGAACCTCTAACTTCTATTCTTTTTCAGGGAAGGTGCCGGGGATTGCAGTTCATGTGTAGGAGTCATGCTAGAGCTGGCACGGGGAGTGGCTCAGTGGGCGCATGGGTTTAAGAGTGGTGTCCTGTTTCTGTTCAACACAGGGGAAGAAGAGGGTCTTGACGGGGCCCACAGTTTTATAACTCAGGTCACTATTTTCATATGTTACACATAAATCAACTTGTAACTGGTACATAGGTCATTGCCGTTATGCTCCATAATGTAATTTACTAATATTTGTGCAGCACCACTGGAGAAAGTCAGTACGTTTTGCTGTCGATTTGGAAGCTATGGGTATCAGTGGGAAATCCACCCTTTTTCAGGTTGGGTTCACGATTTGTTTACAGAAATTATGGTTGCATTTGCAATTGTAACAATCATGTAGCTGTTCTAAATTTTAGTTTGTTGCTAATGCCTAATGATACTAAATAAGGTTTCTGAACATTTTCAAACCCTGAGTTACTTTGTCGCCGATGCATCAGATTTTTTCTTTCTGTTTTTTAATTGCTGTACATTGTTCAATTTGTTACAAAAGCATTGATTTTGAACCTTTTCGTGTACCTTACTATTTTTTTTCATATACAGGGTACTCACCAATGGGCTTTGGAGAGCTTTGCTGCTGTAGCGAAATACCCATCTGCTCAGATAGCTACACAGGTAACACATTGTGTTTATTTGATTCTCGGTTTTTGCTGTCCTAGAGAGAACATTTTTTGCTTTTCATAGAGGTTCATTTACCCTGTCAGGTGCAGTCTGCATACATTATTGGCCAACTATAGAGGTTTGAGTGATTTTCCTGTTCCAATTATTGTTAGGTAAAAAGTAAATTATATTTTGGCCAGAAGCGGGGAACATTCGATCATAGCAAATAACTATAGCAACTTTGTCATGTTTCCAGCAACTCTGAAATCAAGCAGCTCAGAGCAACATGGAGTGAAATGCCCTATTTAATCACCTTTTTATAAGAAAAATGAGGGACATTATTGTTTCTCGTCCACCTCACACCCACTTGTTGATCCTAGCACAAAACTTATAGAAGCGGTTTCAAGTGATATCCTGTTGCTAGAGTGAACGAAGACAGTTCAACGTGTCACTTTACTCAACCAGCATAGTTCAATCTTAGTTGTCTTCGTAGGAGGTTGCAAATATGACATGACATAAACTTGTAATTGCAGGATGTTTTCCGTTCTGGAGCAATAAAATCTGCTACTGATTTCCAAATATATGAGGAGGTTGCTGGTCTTCCTGGCCTTGATTTTGCATATACAGATACGACATCTGTGTATCACACAAAGGTTTGCTTGATGACTTTATCTGTGTAAGTGTGTATGTATGTACTACTTTTTAGATCACTAAAGTAGTGATCTAAAAAGTCTTATATTTCTTTACAGAGGGAGTATTTGTTATGAACATGATAACTAACATATCTATATCATCTACTCGGTGAAAGAGTCTACTGCTGGTACTTGTTTGAAGAGGTAGAGATTATGGACCTTGAGATTAAGCTATGTTGCTGTCAATCGCTTTTGATGCAAAAAGGAATATAACGAGTATACATGTTTCCGAACCAAAAGTAGCTTTTTGATAGATTACAAGGTGGAAACATCACACGTGAACTTCACGTCTTGAGGATCTAGCTGATTGTTCCACAGTTCCTTGTAGAGTATGAATGCAAGCTGTTTAATTCTTAAACAAATCCAACCATATGTTTCCTAGTGAGATTTGATTACAATAATTTTATTGCCATGACATTGTATTTCTATCTTCCAAACAGAAATTAGAACAAGGTGATAGCTTCCCTAACAAAAGAATGAGGTGATAGATTTAGATGTAATGGTATTTGTAACTTTTGTTAATATTGTGAGTGTAGATCGAGGTCAACAGAATATGTGGTGGCAGCTTCAATCTATTTTTTGGTGCCAAACATTGTAGTTGCTTACTCGATATTTCATTGCCGTCTTCTGTGCAGAATGACAAAATGGAGCTCCTGAAACCAGGATCCCTTCAACATAATGGAGAAAATATGCTTGCCTTCCTACTACATGCCGCTTCATCACCAAAATTTATGAAAAACGCACACCAGGCAAAGCAAGAGAGCACAGAGCAGAAGAAGGCTATTTTTTTCGACATTCTGGTATATCGTATTAAAATATTTTTTATCAAACATTATGACTGTACCATGCAATATCTGATTTTTTTCCATTAAGCTAAGCAAGCACATGCATAGATTTTGCTTTTCGTAAGTTCCTGTGTGAAATTTTTGATCTCTATAGGTCTTCATATGCTAATTTTTCAGATGATAAAGGACCATAAGGATTTGACCAATTTTATAATTCAAAATTATTGCCATGTATAACTCAGGCAACAGTATGGCCAACGAATGATGTGTGAATTCTTTATCATCAGCATTTTTTTATGAAACAAAGAAGTATTCTTTGGTGAAAAATCTTTGTGAATTGCGATCCTTGGGCGAAGTTCAATTTGTCTGGATGGCAAGATATAATGGGGGGTATGTGTATAACTGGGGCAAAGAAGAGAAAATAAATGGCTCATATTTTGTCCTAATAGAAATAACACTATATTTACATCATATATTGCTTTGAAGTATGACCCAATTCTTAGATGAGTTGTCTATCTTTGATGGCATGGTATGTTCTTTGATTTTGTTTGCTTAGAGCAATGGAGTTTTTGCATGGCACTCCCCATGCCTTACCTCCTTTTAAGTATCATCTGGAGTGCCATGGTTCTGTCACCAGGTCATACCATGATTCAAACTAAACATCAGAATTAGATTTGAAGCTAGGATTATATATTTCTGTGCTCCCGGCACCATATGATTCCTCAAAAAAAACTCTAGTGCTTTTGATGATTGGTGTTGTTTGGCTTTGCTGGCATAAATTTAGAGCAATGGATTCCCTCAAAAGTAAACTTAGACCATGATATGTGTTCATATCTGCAAAAAAAAAGTGCACCTGGGAAACCGGCAAGATATTTGTTCGTATCTGGAAAAGAATGCAGATTTAGTTAGTGCGATTTCTTATTCAACTGAATTTTCTTTTGTTTCAGCTTATCACTAGTATGTTACTACTTTTGCAGGGCAAGTACATGGTGGTCTATCCACAGCGACTAGCAACCATGTTTCACAACTCAATAATATTTCAGTCACTTCTGATATGGGGAACATCACTGCTTATGGGCGGACGTCCTGGTCTTGTGTCCTTTGGAATATCATGTTTGAGCACTATTTTGACGTTGATATTTTCTATCTTCTTACCGGTTGTGGTGGCATTTGCCCTGCCGCATATTTGTCCCTTTCCTGTTCCATTTGTTGGAAATCCGTGGTTAGTTATTGGCTTATTTGGTTCACCTGCACTGCTTGGCGCATTCATTGGTCAGCATTTTGGATTTATTCTCCTGAAGAGGCACATTCAAGAAGTGTATTCAAGAACAAAGCCAGGTCTAACTGGTAACACAATGGATTACATTGTTGGCCTGGAAGCTGAGAGGTGGATTTTCAAATCTGGTTTTGTCCAATGGCTTATAGTTTTGATAGTCGGAACCTATTTGAAGGTCGGAGCATCCTATATAGCACTCATCTGGCTTGTTTCGCCTGCTTTTGCATGTAAGTTGGGGTGACTATCTGAGAGTTAATATGTGTTGATATTCAACTTTGAGTATTAATGGCTGTTGTTTCGTTGCAGATGGCCTTATGGAAGCAACACTAACTCCTGTAAGGTCACCTAAACAGCTTAAGGTCTTTACATTGGTCCTGGCTTTGGCTGTGCCAGTTATGTCATCTGCTGGTTTGTTTATTCGCTTGGTAGATGTGATGGTTGGCAGTATTGTACGTGCTGATAGGTAAATATCTAGAGCCTGCAGCGTCCAAACTTGTTCTTTATTTTCTCATTTGCTATGCCAGTTAGGGCCATGATTAAATTTTATACTTAAATGTTGTTATCAGAGAGTATTGCATCAGCTATTCTAAGCTAACCGAACTAATTTCAACCTTGTGCGCACTTATATATGCAGGAACCCTGGTGGACTACCAGACTGGCTTGGAAATGTAGTAGTTGCTGTTGCCATCGCTATAGTCGTGTCCTTCACGTTTGTGTATCTTCTTTCGTATGTCCATATTTCAGGTAAACCATATCATGCTTGATATATCATCACATTTTGCTTCCGTTACATGACTTGTCAGTTTCTGCTGTCTAGTTTATAATTTTTTTGATATTGCTTTGATTTGGGACATATAGTGTAAGGGGTGTGTTGGAATGGTCATTAAATTTTGGCCCTCAAACATGCATCATGCTTTGTCATTCTGTATTAGAGTAATGCCAAAATGGTGCTAAATTTACAGGCCACCAAAGGTGATCACCCACACTAAGAAACTAGTAAAAAACCAAAATTACCAGGCAGCTTCAAAGCTAAAGTAATCTGAGGAATGACTGTAAGTTTGTAACGATTGTGGTTTTGCTAGACCCCCCCCCCTCCCTTTCTAACATTGCTGTACTGTACTCAACATCTATCATTGCATCCAATTTCCGGACTTCTCCAATATGTACATACATCTGCCTTCTGTTTTAGACATAACACACCCAAATGAGCTTATATCCGAGATAATGTTTTATGCAGGTGCCAAAAAAACACTTCTTTCTGTGTTGTGTGCATTCTTTGGTCTTGCCCTTGTACTGGTATCAAGCGGCATTGTTCCAGCATTCACAGAAGATATTGCTCGTTCTGTAAATGTAAGCACCGCTATGAAAACTTTGACCGTCGATATTGCTTTAAATATTTAGATTGGGAACTTGAAGACCATGTGCATAAATTGGTCTCGAGAATTACTTTCAAAATACTACAATTTTGTTGGTCGTTATACATATATTGAAATAGAAACTAGTGGTCAAAGTTATATTTTGAAGACTGTTAATATATGGACCATCACTTTGTTGCTTACGGGAGGGAGTATGAGTTTAACTTTGACAAATGGTATCCTAATATTTTGACTCGGTGTTTAACTGTTTTGACTCATCAGGTGTTGTCGTATGATTTCCATAATTTGTCATCATTTGCTATCTCTGTAACCTGAAAAGGATAATTTTTATGTTTAACAATCCAGTATCCTTTTAAGACAATCTCTTATGCATACCATGAAGGAGAGCCTGTTTCTTCAACGAAAGAATTGGAAGTAAATGCTTACGCCTTCCGATTGAAATATAATTTTTTGTAGTTCTGTATTAGAATTAAGGAGTGCAAGAAGACTTTTGTGTCCTTCAAGCGTTCCCAAACACAATGAATTATCTTGCATTGTCATTAACCGTGTACAGTTGCCTACTTAGAAATGCAACTGTTGGGCAAGGGGATAATAGGTACTTACTCTGTTCCAATTTGACCTAGAATCATGACACTTATTTTGGAACAGAAGGAGTAGAAATCAAGAAATAAATTAATTTGTCTCGAAATTTCAGGTATTTCAATTTTCATGGGCATAAAACAACTTATATTAGCAAATAATTTTCTGGGATGTTCTTGAAAATTCGTTTGCCTGGAATTGTCATAATGTTCCCATATTTGTATTAAAAAGCTCATACTAGCAATGAATACTCCTACTTATTAAATGATAACTGATTCACTATTTCCTCAGGTTGTGCATGTTGTTGATACTACAAGAACGAACGATGGAAACACAGAACCATTATCCTATGTTTCCCTGTTCTCGAACATGCCTGGAAAGTTGACACAGGAATTGATGGACCTAAGAGGGGAAGAGTTTTCTTGCGGAAGGAATATGACAACTGATTTTGTGACATTTACCGTGAAGTATGGCTGCAGGAGTTACAAAGGGGGCAATGCTGGATGGAGCAAATCAGAAGTTCCAGTGCTCCATGTTGAAAGTGATTCTGCTGCCGATGATGCCCGTAGAACAGTAGTATCAGTTGATACCAAGTCATCTACACGGTGGTCGCTCGCAATCAATATGCAGGAAATCGATGACTTCACTGTTCAAGGCGAGTTACAGTCAAATAGATCGATAAATCTAGCGAAACTAGATCATTGTTATTTACCATCTAACTGACCTTTCCATGTGTTATTTTACTCAGTGGAGTCAGATAAGTTGGTTCAACTGGGTGGCAAGAGCGAGGTGGACGGATGGCATACAATCCAGTTTGCAGGCGGCAAGAACGCACCAACGAAATTCCAGCTAACCCTTTTCTGGTCAAGTAATGCGACACAGGCATTTCCAAAGGAAGCTAACGCAGAGGACCCTCCTCTCCTGGTAAAACTAAGAACAGACGTGAACAGGGTCACGCCAATGGTCGAGACGGTTCTCGAGAAGCTTCCACGCTGGTGCGCAGCTTTTGGCAAGTCGACATCTCCTTACACGTTGGCGTTCTTGACCGCTCTTCCTGTCAATATTTAGGCAACGCACATTGTACATTGTGTGCCCCAACATTGTAGGGTATTAACAGTTTGACATAGTGTTGATTTACGCTGTATCTAGCTATTCGTATTAGTAGATTCAATTGCATTCGTTGCTTCAAACTTAAGAGGGCAGCCCCGTGTCAAAAATGTGTCTGATGAATGAATGGTGGGTCTGTTTGATGTCGAAAAACTTGAGGTTAGAGTGGTGGTTGCAATAAAGACAGGTGCTGTTTGATGTTATAATACTTGTGGAGACAATTGAATGGGCATGGCCAGATCGGAGACATTCTGCATTGTCGATTTTCTGATTGGCATGTATAGTGATAGTTTGGTCCCATGTCTGAATCGTGGACAAAGTTGGCTGTTCCAGTCCAAACTTGAGAAAAGTGTCGGCTCGATCATGGGACGATGAACATGGATACAGTTGGGTGTTGAGTGTGTTACTTTTTTGGAGTCTCCAATGCCAGTGCCAGCAGTAGACCATCCAGACAGGCACAGTAGGTCCTCACAAGCTATTAGTGCATCAAGCATGCAGTGCTCTGCCAATGCTTCTGACAGGAGTGCTATACCTGAAGTTGTGAAGAAACAAGAAAGCCAAGAACTACGGACGAAGTACTCAGTGTCTTGATTTTATACTGACTTTAATACAAAGTTTTACTAAGCAGTAGGCCGAGTGCTCATAGACAAGTCTGAAGAGCTTCATCTGGAACGCCGTATTAGCAGCACTCCCTCCTATTCATATTACTTGTCTTAAATTTGTTTAGATAACGTCGCTGTGGATGATGCTCCGAGGAAACAACACAAAGTCCAAAAGGACGAATAATGCAGTAGCAATAGTAGTAGTACTAACAAATTATACATGTCCATAATCCAGAGATTGACCGAAGCGAGCAGACCAACCGTAGAGGGAACCGAGGATACGTTGCCATCATCATTCATCAACCCGATTGATTAATGCGCGCTGCTCCCGGCGCACAAAAGACGGTGAGGACAGCAGTGCCCGAGGGGTGCCCGAGGCCGTTCGTGCGCATAGAGTCTTCCATTCCGCGCCCAACCGAGGGAGGCCTTGACAAACAAGAACGCACGCACTCCTCCCCTCCCTTCCCCTCCACTAGCTTCTCCGCGGGAACACCGCACCGAGCCCCGGCACCGGAGCAACTCCCGCCGGTTTTCCGTGGCCGAAGCTCGTCGTCACGTACGTGCCCGGCCCGGTCAAACCAACATTTTCTACAGTACTACAATTTTTATTAAAAAAAACAGGGCGTGCGTTGGGGCATGCGTGCGTGCAGGCGTCGGGATCGGCGAGGCCGTGCATGCGGTGTCCGTCGATCGATCCTCCTGCATCGATCGCGATGTTTCCATGTCTCCCTGCTGTTGCTGTGTGGGCGCTGAAAGCAAGGCGTGCTACTAGCTGGCTGGCTTTTCTATTTGGCTGGCTAGATTTCTTTTTTTTACTGGCTATAGATGCGTTGCGTTGCGGTGCGTATGGGCTGTGGAGTGGTGCTGGGCTCAAAATCGGCACCCCACGTTATCGTGTTGCGTCCATCGGTTGCATGGTTTAGGATCGCTAGGTATGGGATGCTACGAGGATTGTTGGATGCGCACGCACGTGAGGTGAGGTGAGGTGAGGGTAGACGCGCTGGAGACAGTTGCGTGGAGTAACTTGCCGGGGAGGAGGACTGCTACCTCCGTCCTGGTTTATTGGTCCGCATAGAATTTTGCACGAGCATCATTATTGCATTTAATATAGTTAAGATAATATAAGGCTGCCTGTAGTGGGAGTATTATAGGTAGTATCATGCATGCCAACTAAGCAATTTTAATGAGGTGGCATAAAATTAAATGAAGAAAGAGAGGCTTGAATATCATATCATGATACCGTATCATATTAAATGATATGCTACTTTGTGTCATGCATGGCAATAAATGTAGTCCTCTATGATACCAACATATAATACTATGCATTAGGGATGTAGTATTATGGACTAGTATCATATGCATGATACTAGTACTACTAGTATAACGCCCGTGCGTTGCCACGGGCTCTTCAAAATTTATAATCAGTATCTTTCATTTATCATCCCCTCATATTGGGTGATTATGGGGTGCTCTAATTAGAAACACAACAATCAAATATTAGGAAATTTCACCGAACGAACAACAACGAATAATACGATATCTATCAAACGAATAAAATGAGGTCATATTTTTGGTCCGTCATGCACTTTTGTTGAAAAATGCCTATCCCTTTTAGAATCAACCCACCGTTTGCTCGCACGCAAAAAAATACATCTCTAAAGTGGGGAACCAATCGGTGCCAAAAAGAACTCAAACTCCTATCCAATCTCGACTTCGTGCTCTTCCACTTCCATTGATAAAGATGGGACGTCAAGGGTTTCATCATGATGACCTCGAGCAGCCGCCGACATCCCTCCCCACATCTACCCCTACCCCCTGCTGCCGCTTGCACTGTCCTTGCTCCTCGAGGGAGTTAGGGACACAATGTTCTCTAGGATGGGCATGACCAGATCCACGAGGAGGCCACATTCTTCCATGGGAACCCAACCAAGCACACCACCCTCCGCAACCATCCAATCCCAGCCTAACAAAGTCAAGACCCGCCATTGATCCACAAATCAGGCTCGGCGCATCCAGGTTCACTGCAAGTCTGCGACGAGTCTGTAGTCGACATCTTGACTTTGGCTATCCCCATGGAAGAATCATCGGATCCTGCTTACTTTTACCATCACTTCGTCTCTTCCCATGGCAGCGACACCACCCAGCCAATCACCACCACCGCTTGCGGCTTGCCTACATAAACTCATGAGAAATCCCCATGGCGGTGCTGTAAGATCACCTTGGCGACCTCGACAGTGACTGACTGGTCTAAGATCTAAGCTAGCCGCTCTTTGTAGAAACCAATAGAAGTAGGCATGTGACTCAGATTTGTTCTTTGGTGTGCATGCGTTTCTTGCTGCCCACCAGCTCTTGTCTACAACTCGCCTATCTCTGTACCAGCTCTTGGTCTACAGCTCGCCTATCTCCATGCTCGAGACGACCAAGCTCGATGCGCAAGCCGCATACGTCTGCTAGAGCTATATCCAGGCCCTATGATTTTTGGATCACTGGCACTATGGGTGCCAGGACCGGAGTCGCCCTCATCCACCAAGTGGATCAAGGAGGCCCACCACCTAGACTCTACATCGCAACATTTTGTGTTTTCCTATAAAAAATAAAGAACCTTCTCTAATAAACGTAAATATAACCTTTTGGTTTTATAGTCTCAACTTTCCTACACTCCAATACGAGAAGGATTTCTTGGTTTTATTTAATGACCTTCTTGAATGTCATTCACTTAGAAAGGTAGTAATACAATCTGTGATATTAAGGCAAATTATTAGTCATATTAAAGTGCAAAAGGCCCTATAGGAGTCAAAGCATGACTTTTTATGGTTATACTGTAATTTGCAAGATCTGAGATTTATGCAAGTGTACAATTAGAGAAGAGCCAATTAAATAGATTTTCACATTCAGAATAGTACGATTAGCAGCAGCACTTCAATTTTTTCATGTTTGATCAGCTTGCTAGTGAAAGATCGTGGATGTCGCCTAGAGGGGGGGTGAATAGGCGTTTTAAAATAATTACGGTTTAGGCTTGAACAAATGCGGAATAAACCTAGCGGTTAATTTGTCAAGCACAAAACCTAAAACAACTAGGCTCACCTATGTGCACCAACAAATTATGCTAAGCAAGATAAGCAACTAAGTGATAGCAAGATATATGACAAGAAACAATATGGCTATCACAAAGTAAAGTGCATAAGTAAAGGGCTCGGGTAAGAGATAACCGAGGCACGAGGAGACGATGATGTATCCCGAAGTTCACACCCTTGCGGATGCTAATCTCCGTTTGGAGCGGTGTGGAGGCACAATGCTCCCCAAGAAGCCACTAGGGCCACCGTAATCTCCTCACGCCCTCGCACAATGCAAGATGCCGTGATTCCACTAAGGGACCCTTGAGGGCGGTCACCGAACCCGTACAAATGGCAACCCTTGGGGGCGGTCACCGAACCCGTACACTTTGGCAACCCTTAGGGGCGGTCACCGGTACCCGTCAAATTGCTCGGGGCGATCTCCACAACCTAATTGGAGACCCCGACGCTTGCCCGGAGCTTTGCACCACAATGATTGAGCTCCGAACACCAACAACCGTCTAGGGTGCCCAAGCACCCAAGAGGAACAAGCTCAAGGGTACCAAGCACCCAAGAGTAATAAGCTTCTCAACTTGTAACTTCCACGTATCACGTGGAGAACTCAAACCGATGCACCAAATGCAATGGCAAGGGCACACGGAGTGCCCAAGTCCTTCTCTCCCAAATCCCACCGAAGCAACTAATGCTAGGAAGGAAAATGAGAGGAAGAACAAGAAAGAGAACACCAAGAACTCCAAGATCTAGATCCAAGGGGTTCCCCTCACATAGAGGAGAAAGTGATTGGTGGAAATGTGGATCTAGATCTCCTCTCTCTTTTCCCTCAAAAACTAGCAAGAATCCATGGAGGGATTGAGAGTTAGCAAGCTCGAAGAAGGTCAACAATGGGGGAAGAACACGAGCTCAAAGTATTAGGTTCAATGGGGAAGAAGACCCCCTTTTATAGGAGGGGGAAAATCCAACCGTTATCCCCCACACAGCCCCGCAGAGAGCGGTACTACCGCTGAGGTAGAGCGGTACTGCCGCTCCCCCTCAGCGGTACTACCGCGCCAGAAGAGAAGGGCTGGGGCAGGGGCCCAGGGCGGTACTACCGCGGAGGTAGAGCGGTACTACCGCTCTCAAGCAGTACTACCGCCACTACTGCCGCAGCAAGTACCGCAAAACCCGACACGAGAAAATGCGCGCAAGAATCGAAGCGGAAGGAGCACCATGCCACCACGGTACTGCGGCTGAGCCCAGCAAGCGGTACTACCGCTCCGAGGAGCGGTACTACCGCTACAGACGCAGTGACGGGACGGTAGTAGCACGGAACCGCAGAGGTACTGCCGCTGAGGCCACCCAGCGGTACTACCGCTCCGGGGAGCGGTACTACCGCTCCGGGAGCGGTACTACCGCTTAGGGAGTCTCAGCCGCACTACCGCTGTGGACCGCGGTACTACCGCTGGGTCCAGGAGAAAAACCATACTCCAGAAAACCAGAACTGCCATAACTTCTGCATATGAGCTCCGAATTGAGCAAACTCAAGCTTGTTGAAAACAAGACGACGAGTAGCATCAAAACAGCGACTGGTTATAGTAAGAAGAGGCAGGGGAGGTATGCCAACAAATAGAGGAGTGAAACCTCCAACCGAGAAGAACCGGCAAAACCCCCAACATCGAAAACATCATAGAAGATGCATGCGAACTCCGGTTTCGATGAACTCAAGCTTGTCATCAAGATGACCATAAGCTCTAAGACTCACAAAGAGAACCAAACAAGAACCAAGAAAGATGATGCAAGGATGCAAAGGTTTGAGCTCTCAACGAACGATACGATCAAGCTACTCATCGAGGGCCCCCCTTGATAGTACGGCAATCGATCCTATAACCCGGTCTCCCAACTACCATCATGAGACCGGTAAAATAGAAAACCTATCAAGGGCAAACCTTTGCCTTGCACATGGTCCACTTGAGCTAGGTGATGACGATCTTGATTCCCTCAAGTTGGACCACCTTTCTTGATTGGGTTGACTCGATGAAGACTAGTTGATTGCTCCCCCATACTCCACTATGGGTGAGCCACTCTTCCGCACATCTTCACAAGTCCATTGTCACCACAAAGGACGGCAAGTTTCAAGCATTTGATCTCTTCGTGATACTCCACTTGAACTTGCACACCGCAACCATACCATGGGATCACTTGATCCCTCTCGGTACATCTTCTACGCTTTGTGGGTTGATCAACTTGATTCACTCTTTAACTTAGTCTTGATCAACCTCTCACAAGACCAATCTTTAGGTAATTCCTTGAATAGCACCTTGGTCGACACAAACTCTCCTTGAAACCAACACATGTACTCCAAGAAAAGCCTATGGACAAAACCTTCAAATATAACTCAAGGCAACCATTAGTCCATAGAGATTGTCATCAATTACCAAAACCAAACATGGGGGCACCGCATGTTCTTTCAGCTAGGTGGTTATCACTAAGCATGTTGGAACGATGAGCATAACCTAACTTAGTTCAGTACGTGTTGCTGCAAATTAGTTCAGTACGTACGAAGCTGTTGCTAATTTCAATGCCTGGCTGTTGCAAGTTTCTAATGAAAAAGTACTTCAGGTCAAAGGTCAGGGAATATACACTTTTGTTATCATGGTTGTTTCCTTATAGTGAACAACTTTGATCACCACTTCAGCAGCTACTATCTATAAGAAGACATTAGCTAAGTAGATACAGGCAAAGAAAGCATGTAGGCAAAACCAGAATTAAAAACATCCTTCTCAGTGGAGCTCGTGCAGTTCGGAAGACCCTAATCATCGATGAGGGACCCCTCCGATGGTAGCATGGCATGACAATTGCCGTCAATGACGACACCCAAAGTACCTTGCACAATCCATCGATCCAGTTCGGAACAATCAAGCACATACCTTGCAAAGTGATGTGGATCTGAAGTAGAGGTGGGAAGGTAAAGGCTCAGGTGAGGTGGAATGAGACGTTGATATAGACGTGCACGCATGAGAATAAGGCGGTGCCCAGGATGGATCTCCATCGGAGGAGGCCGGATCCGCTAGGGAGGAGGTCGTTGTAGTACCTGCCATCTGTGCGATGGATCACGGGGCTGGCAGGCAGGGGGGGATAGGAGGGAGCGGGTGGGCTAGAGCGCAGATGGCGGGTGCCCCCGACGACGGCTGGGAAGGATGGTGGAGGAGGTGGATGAGGATGGCGGCGGCGGCGTCTGCGGTTGTGCCTTGTCCGCAGCCGTGCTGGTGGTGGTCGATGCGAGAGCCGGATGGCGTCGGCCAGAATCAGGCAGGGGCGACAAAGATTTAGAGGAGAGAGAGAATGAAGGCGATGAGCGATGGAAGGAAGGGCCACCGGCGATTGGGGTGGCCTCAGATCCGCCCTCCGTGGCCGCCTATTTCATGGGACGAACACCCGTGCTCACCGTCGGGCTCGCCTTCGGCCGCTGCCTCACCGACATTCACGACGTAGAGCCCCTTCCTCCGATCCCATTTGCCAGGGAGGCAGCGCCATCCTTCATCCCAGAGAACGAGTCCACACTGAGATCCCAATCAGATCGTGATTGCGCCTTCCCAAACCGCAGCGGCACATCCCACTCCATCAATGACCAACCTATATGAGGCGGAGGGTCAGTGTAGGACGCGAGCGCCGTCACCATGGACGTGGGGGACGCCGTAGGTGGGAAGGAGGCGGCGACAGCGTCTGTGTCAGGAAGATCGCACGACGGTGGCGGCGTTTACTCGAGGGGATCGAGAGGAGCTGCGTTTGGTGTCGGGTGGGTTCTTTGGTGCGTGCGTGGGGCTGGAGATTGTGATAGGTGATCAGGTGAGGGCGTGCCATACCTGGATCGATAGTCTTACCATACCTGGTGGTAATTTAAATTTATTACCATATTCGATATTTCCCGAGTTTTGGCCTTACCATACCTGGATTGATAACCTTTGGGGTAATTTAAATTTATTACCATATTCAAAATTTCCTGAGTTATGACCTTACCATACCTGGATTGATTTATTACTATACGTGGATTAATTATGATTGATTACCATAAATACGTTGGGTATTGCCGGTCAGACGAGAAAAGAGAAAAACCGGTGGGAGGGGCTGGTGGGAGGTGGGACGAAGAAAAACCGGTTGAAAATAAACCGATTGAAAATAAACCGGTTGAAAGTGAGGGGGGGGCTATTCAACTAAGTCGTCCATTAGGAGTAGAGATATGATACTCCCCATTACAACCAGCCTAAGCATCTCTGATAGATGATGTAGATGCAAAAATAATTAACTTTTATATTTCTGAGGTTAAAAATAATTAACCTTTTTTTTGGCGGGAGTACAGGTAATCTTGTAGTTGCACCGCCTGGTTCAGGTTTGGGTCTAGTATCCCGCCACAAAAAAAAGGTTTGGGTCTAGTAGTACTCCTAGTGCTTCAGGTTTGGGTCTTGTGGTGGTGGTTCAGGTTTGGGTTTAGTATATTCTTCTAATGAGAGAAAAAATCGGTTCCTTGCCATATGGCAAAGCGTACACACCACCGACTTCCCTTCCCCCAGACTTTCTTGGCACGGGCGGAAAAAGAGTGAGCCTTGCCCGTGCGACGGTAGACTAGCCAGAGTGGGAGTAATTTTAGTAAGTGGGAGTAACTTTAGTAGTAACTTCGAGTCTAACTTAGTAAATTTGTCTATGTGACAATGAGTTAACGAAGAAAAGAAGTCATTCTAATAACTTAGCTGGTTACTATAACATCACATCTTTCAATGCAATATGAGTCTATAACCTAATAAATGAAGCTTTGCATGACACCACATCTAAATTATTACCCATTACGAAGATAGTAACATAATCTAGGCATATGTGTATGTTATTAATGTAGGTTACTCTTCACTGTGGCTAGTCATAGCGGCCGAAAGAAAGAGAGCGCTACAGGGTCAACGTGGGGGGACAGGCGTCAGATGGCGCCCCACACGAAGCGGCGGAACATTCGCTCGCCCAGTCTGCCCTGCCTGCCTGCCTGCCGCTCCCGCTCTCGTCACCGCCGCATCACCCACCTGCTACGCCCTCGTCGCCGGGACGCCAATTAATTAGTGCTCCAGGCGAGGCAGCGAGGCCCGGCCCGGCATGGCGCAGTGTGCCACGCCGCCCCCACCGCGCCCTCGCCCTCGCTGACTTCTTGACTCTCTCTCCCGTGCCTGCTGACTTCCCTCCCGTCATGTGGTGCGGCGCGCTGGCTAGCTAGCTGTCCGTGTGCGTGCGTGCGTCGCTTGGCTCAGCCCGACACGCCGGGCCGCGCGCTCCGCGATCGCACCTGCGCACCGCACCCCACCCCACCGACGCCACTAAACCTTTCTTTTATCTCGTGCTACTACCACTGTCGCCACACCTGCTTGCTTGATCGCTCATGCCATCTCACCTCTCGTGCCAACATTTTCTTGAACATTTTTTCGACATCACGCACGAATGAGAGCTTGTAGAGTTGGTGCTGTAAATAAACTAGTAGTAGAAGCCGACGGATGGACGTGTGCAGATGTGAATTATATGGTTCGACCGACGTCAATCTGCAAGCATCACACCCTCGTTTCAAGGGAAAGCAATCGGCCGGCGGCAGACAGGAACGGGTGCACGCACCGGCACCGGCACCGGAGTAGAAAGAAACATTGCCGTCAGCAGACAGACCGCGACCAACCGGGGCATACGGCGGGCACCAGCACCGCCAACAAAATCCGTGGTTATTCCAAGTGACAAGGACCCTTCAACCGTGCGGTAGAGTTGCTTTGTTTTCGCTTTGCCATTTGCAGCGGTGGCTTGGACGCATCGCTCACCCACCCACGGTGCCACGACGCAGCAGAGGTGAATCAAAGTTTTCCCCAAGGATTATCTGTGTCGATCACGTACAGAGACTACCGAAGCTTTCACGTCCCGTGCCGGCCGGCCGGCCGGCCTCTGTATGTGGTTTGGAACGGAGAAGCGTACGTACATGGCCTCTCTAGCTCATCGGAACAGGCTGGCTGTTAGCAGTAGTACTATGGTTTGGGTCCCCGTACCATTGACAGGGATTGTTTTGCAATCCCGATGGACAAGCCAAGCAGTTAAGTCCACGATTAATTAGTAGTCCTGGCACGTACTACAAGCCCGACACTTGCGGCAGCAAGCGTGGCAACTTGTTGCGCCGGGTCCTAAACTTGGCTACCAAACCCGCCCCTTGACCCGCCATCATGTCCATCTCGAAATGCTCTGCGTACCATCAAACTACACACGGTCTTCTATTCTTTTTAGAGTATCTACAACCGGACCTCTCAAATCCGCCTCATACGTTTAGATGGACCGACCGGTCACTGCCCGGTCACCATTTTTTGACCCCGAACGGCCCCTTAAACGCCTGGATTGACCGGCATCCCCCATATCCAACCTAAATACGGGACGGATATGGGGCGTTCAGGCACGTCGGACCCGACAACCCGACCCCACCTCAAATTGCATCAAATCCTTCATCGTCCTTCGAGCCACCGGATCCATTTGCTCTCTCCTTTTTTCTTCCTCCTCCGCGCCGTCTGGCTCGCAGCTCCGCCGCCGCGCCCGCTCCGCAGCCGTTCCCAGGCTCTCCGCCGCCAGCTTCGGAAGAGCGCTCCCGTTGTTGACGCGGGGGACGTTGTCGCCGGCCCGGACGCCACCGTGGTATGCCCGACAAATCTCTGGCTCCGCCTTGCTGTGTTCTAAGGCATTGACCAACCGGAATTATTGTGATATTATAGGTAAATGATGGATTCTGATACTTCGTCGGACGAGGAGTATGGACCGACGGAGCTTGACCAAATGATTCGACAATGCTTGAGTTTGGCACTTCAAATAATTTTCATGTAAATGCTATGTATGCTTGATACGAGCAATTGCTATTTACGTGTGATATTATGTTGCATGATCGACGTGCATGTATTTACATGAATTTAAGAATCCGAATTTGATATATGTGAATGCACGAAAGGAAAATGAAGGCCCGTCCGGATACGCCCATAAACGTGCCCGGACACGTCCATATGCGTTTGAGGGGCCGAATTTGCGAAGCCCGGCTGTAAATGCTCTTACGAACAGGAGTATGCACATCGTACGGGTAGCAGAGCAGCCCTATTTCCATCCATTTCCCTCGGCGCCAAGCCAAGCTCTCTCTCGTCCCAGCTGATTAAACATTTCTGTAATCGGTCGACGGCCCGTCTAGGTGAGCGGAGCAGCGACGTCCGGTCGTCCGCCCATGGCTCCTCCGTTCCAGATTCCAGCCCACCACCCCGACCAGCCCCGCCCGTCGGCGTCAGATCCAACGTGAAACGCCGGACAGCGGCTCGCCCCCTGCAAAAGCGCCTGTCCGAGGGATGGCGCGCACCTATCGCGCGCGGTGCAACATTCTCTCGCCTTCCCCTGCGACTTGCCCGCCCGACCGACCTCACGCCTCTTCTCCCTCCCCTCCCCTCGCTCCTGCTGTCGTCTTCGTGGCGTGGTGACAGGGACGTGGTCAAGAACACTTGCCGGACAAGCAAGACCGGCCGGGCGAGCGAGCCCGAAGCAATCCACCCCCTTGTCTCTTCCGGCGAACGGTCGACGTCCAGCCCCCGGCCGAGCACGTATTTGTGCCTGCACAGGGTGCAGTCGGCAACCGTCGCTGACGGCGGTGCTGATGGATTTCCGGGTAGGCGACGACGCGCTGACAAGAGCAACGGCGGATGCAAAACACCAAGAGTTAGGCGCAGGCAACAGGATCGCGGATGCGTGCGCCGGTGGGCGGCTCCGCGCCGCCGGAGAGGCGAGGAGAGGAGCAGTATATGCGCACGGAATAATGGGTTGATGGGAGGTCAGGGTCCCGGACGGCCTGTCACTGGCGCGGTGGCGCACTGTTCTTTTGGTCGATCCGGTTAGATGAAACGTCCATCTCAGATAGGATCGTCTCCCCGCGCCAAAATGGGCAGGCAGCGGAGTTATGTTCGCCACTGCGAGCAGAGGACATGGCAATGGCATGGAGAACCCGGACCTGGAGGAGTTAATGCACTGCCCCATGCCCAGCCCGGAGCAGAGGCCGGAGAGAGATACAGTACGTACGCGGCCAGTATGAGACGCCCGGAGGCAAGAGCCGGAGCCAGTGATTCAGAACCGGCAGGGAGGACGAGCAGTAGTAGTAAATGTTCTCGAGGCAACATCGCACAAATTTCATTTAAGCCTGCTGCCTGCACGCATGATGAGCTTGTCCCTCTGGTAGTCTGCTGGACCGGCCAGGCGCCAAAGACAGCATTCAATTCTCTTGACGGGCCCAGCGAAATAATAAAAAGATCCGCGGCAAGTACGGTACATTCGATGATGATCATGAAAGGTGTCCAGAGCGGAGTGGTGCTGCTGCCACATTGATTTGGTTTGGTTTGCAGCTCCTACGGCTACGACGACGAGAAAGAAAATGGAAGGGAAATGAGCTACTAACTCGGGAAGAAACCAACCACAGCTTGCAGTTCAGCTGTACACGCAGGGGGCACTTGGTCCGGCTTATTTGCTCGCTGACGACGACTTGGAATGGCCGGCAGACCTAAGTTATTCGGCTAATGACGATTCTGCGCTTCATTCTCAGCCCCCGATGTTGTCGCTGCCGGCGTCCGTCAGGATCGTCAGCCTCCGGGCCGACTTCACGAACGCGCTGCAAATTCAACGTCATGGTTTAACTCAAAGAATTCATTCGTAACGAGTGATCAATGATTTCAAGTGGAGTTGACATTGTGCATGCTGCTCACCTGAAAGGCTCATCGCCGATGTGCTTCACCTCGCCGGCGGCGCTGCGGTAGAGCACGTGGTTCCTCAGTTCAGCGCACTCCATCCCGAACATCTCCGCCATGCGGCCGTACAGCTCCTCGAAGGAGCTCAGCGCCGAGAGGTCCAGGTTGCGCCCCACCGCGTCCGACTCCACGAACACCTTGCACTGCCCGGCCTCCAGCCCCAGCAGCTCCGGCGCCGCCTGGCTGCTGCTGTCCCCGAACCACTGCAGCCTCCAGCAGGACGTGTTGTTGTTGTTGTTGCTTGGGCTGCCCTGGATCACGCCGGAGCCCGACCCGGAGCCCTCCGAGAGGTTGGGCGCCTTCTCCGCGTCCCAGTTGGGCGAGCCGCATCCGCCGGCCACCGGCGAGGTTGCGGCGTCGCCGCCGGTGCTGCTGGATTTCATCTGCTCCTCGGTCAGTATCGCCTGCCCGAAGAGCAGCAGGGTCGGCGCCGGCTTGACGATGTCGCCGCCGGCCTTCTTTGTCGGGGCGCGCGTGGTGGTGGTGTCGTCTTCGCGGGCGGGCGAGGTGCCGATCGTCAGGTCGGTGCTGATGGTTCTTGGTGCGCGAGGAGCGACGTGGTCGGCGGCGGGGCGGCGGACGCCGCCGCCCGCGTAGAGCAGGCTCGACTGCAGGTTGCTGAGGTGGAGATCCGAAAAGGACGGACCGAATTGCGCATGCCTGGCTCCCTGTATCCCTGCGAGAGGAGCACCATTGCTGTCCGGGAAGGGGAAGAATGGGAAGCTGTGGTGCAGGAGCTGGTCCTGCTGCTGCTGGTGGCCGGGCGGGAACGGCGGCGGCGGCGGGTGGAAGAGCTGCCCCTCGAAGGGGAAGTCGGCGTAGGACGGGATCCGCGGCTTCTTGCGCGGCGGCGAGAAGGACGGCAGGTGGAGGTTGGGCATGCTCGACACCAGCTCCACCAGCCACGGGCACACGCGCTTCACGTTCTGGAGCAGCTCCGGCTCGTCCCAGGTCACCTGCGAGTTCATTCATGGAGGAATCCGATTATTAATCATCGATTTGGTACCATATGCCATAGCGTATGGTCCCATGGCATTGAGATATGGTTGCCATGTGGTTGATGGTCTGGAAGCTAGTCCGTTCGTTCAAGAGAATCTCCAGATGGTTTGTGGCGTGCGTACCTGGAGGAGGCGCCAGGGCGACTGCGGCCAGCGGCTGGGGTCGGCGGCGTGGATGCCGGCGACGGTGCCCATGAACCAGCTGATCCGCGACGAGTCCTCGGTCTCGAACGCCATCTTGAAGCGCATGCCGGGACACCACTGCACCTGCATGGCCGCCCTGACCGCGCCCGCGCGCACGCAGAACTCCGGGGTGCTCGCCCGCGGGTAGTACACCACCTCGAACGGCTGCCCGGCGGCGGCCAGCCTCGCCGCCGCGACCACGTCCTCGGCGGGGACCTTCCCCTTGGCAGCGGCCGCGCCGCCGTCGCCGGAGCTGGCATTGCCGCGCATCAGGCCCCTGTAGTGGTCCCACCCGGAGTGGCCCTCGTCGCAGAAGACGCGCTTGGCGCGGCGGATGCCGACGTGGACCTCGCCGCCCTCGCTGCGCAGGAAGACGATGGAGTCGCCGGCGAGGAGCTTCTTCTGGTTCACGAAGTTGCTCCAGCCGGTGGTGAGCAGGTGGCGGCGCGGGGTGCCCCGGTAGATGTGGCGGAACTTGAACTCGTCCCCGTGCACGTCCTTGACGAAGATGTTCTGCACGGGCGGCTCGGAGCTGTAGTCGAGCGGCGGGAAGATGGTCTCGGCGCAGAAGCGGGGCACCGAGAAGCCGCCGCCGTTGTTGGCGTCGGACTGCGTGAGCGTCTTGGCGAAGGAGGCCGGCTTGGGGCGGTCGTCCTGAAGCGTCCGCCCTTGGGCGGCGGCGTCGCCCACGTCGACCGCCGGGTCGCCCTGGCGGAGCGGGGCGAGGCGGATCTTGGCGAAGACCTCGTCGGTCTGCGGGTCGGCCATGAAGCGCACGGCGGAGACGCGGCAGGGGAGGAGCGCCGGCACGCGCGCGGCGGACAGGTCGACGGCGGCGGCGGCCTGCTCGGCGTGGCCCTGCGGGAAGTAGTAGACGGCGGCGCCGACGGGCGGCACGGTGCACATGCTGCCCGCGCAGGCCAGCCAGAGCTGCGGGTCGACGCACCGGGGCGCGCCCTCGCCGCCCGCCGGGCACGACAGCTCGGTGAAGGTGAGCATCCTCCCTCGCGACGACGGTGGTGCTGCTGCAGCGGTGGACGGCGAGGCGAGACCAAGTAAAAGAGGAGGACTGGGTGGAGTGAGTGGAAGTGGGGTTGCGGTTGCAGGGGCGCGGGCGGTTCGGGGCGGAGTTAGCGGGAGGAAGGAGGGAGAGGGAGGGGCTCCCGCGGTAAACAGGGGGAGTAACAAACCTCCACGGGCCCCGTGGCTTCTTATAAGTGTGCCGTTGCATCCATCAACTCGCTCGGGAGGGGGAAGCGGGACATGGCCGCCGGCCGGGTTTGCCGTGCGACGCTCTCAACTCGCTCGCCACGGGACATGCGGGTCGGGGGGCAACGGCAACGGGAAGGCTTCCTCTGCTCGCCGGTACGCGCCGTACATGCAACACGATATTTTGGACTCAGCTGACTAGGGCCTTCTACAAAACCGCTTGCTGATGGTTGTAGAGATAAGACGACCATGGCCGGCCTTAGATTCAGGCCCTTAACTAGCGGTGTTTTCTTTTTTTTTTCAGAATAATAACGGTCCATCCGTTTGTTCAAGGAATTCAGGAATTTCTGTTTTTCTTCTTGAAAAAGCTCTGAAGTTTTATTCATTGGAAATAAGCAATGTATCGTTTATGAGGATCGGTATGATTTCAATGAGTAAAATGCATTGGCTGTCACTGAACTCGTGAAGAATGCTCGCTTTGGTCATCATACGGCCAATACAGTCACCGTATACGGCAAGACATGATTCTATGGTCACAGTTCCGCGCATGCCACTCGTCGCCGCTCGGTTTGACCAGTCAGAGGAGTCCACGTCCGCATAAGTTACGTGGGTCATTTTGCTTAGGGTTATTTTTGTAAATTGGTCATCGCATGTAATTCCCATCAACCCCCTCAATCCCGAAGCTGCGGAATCCAGTCGCACCCATCAAATCCCTAATTCCCCATTGCTTGTCGCCACCGCTTTTGGAGCTTGCTTATCGCCGCCCTTCTCCGTCGTGTTGGAGGTTGCTTGCCGCCGCCATGTCCACAAGCTCGGTCAGGTCATCGCTCAATGGCCGTGCGATGGTGGTGCCGCTCATCAAATGCCCTAAGTGCCACACTCGCATTAAGTTCCATCTCTTGAACACGGAGAAGCATGAAGCGTGGGTCTTCTACAAGTGTCCCGACAGTGTATGTGGAGTGCAACCCTAGTTCTTCATTTTGGTCGATTTTTGTGGAACTTGTCATGGTGATTTGGCATGGTGTTTGTTGGTCTGTTTTGTTATTAGGACACTTTTGATTTCAGGCATTGAAAGTTGGAATACATTGCCTATCTTGTGGATAAGTAGTTCCTCATTGGCAACAATGCAGTAGATGCATTAGGCGCTGCAGAGGATAGGAGGGAAGAGCTGATTCGAGCAAGAAATGAAAGAGCAAGGAACAAAAGGTTTGCAGGTGCAAATGGATGGAAGGTCTATGCTTCTAGACATTGGAGATGGAATTAATGGAAGGGTTGCACGTAGCATGAGCAAGCAACAAGAAGAAGCACTCCTAGGTTTAGGTAATGAAATGCTGATGATGTTGAAGGCACTAATGGCAACAGTCATTCTGCTTTCTATGTTGGTAGCTATTTCACAGGTGAAGAACTGATGGACATGATGGAATTGGTGTGCTTTGTGTTGTTAGCTATGTTAGTGCCAATGCCTAGTTTGTTTAGGAGATGAACAAATGGCCCTGCGTGGTTGACATTGCAGCACCGGTAGTTTGTTTAGGTGTTTGAAGTGTCAATCTTTTGCTTTGTATATGTTGCTGTTGCACTATGTACTGCAATTTGATCATCTTGTTGGTCTCTGAACTGATGCTTGTACTACAATTTAAAGTTTGATGGATCATCTTTTGGTATCTGAAGTGATCATCTTTGTGATGCTTGTATGATAAGATCAACCATATGTGATAGATAGATAGATAGATATGGCTACTCTGCATCTTTTGGTCTCTGAAGTGATCATCTTTGTGATGCTTTTATGATAAGACCAACCATATGCTTGTATGATAAGATCATATATTTTGTAGTTGATGGATATGGCTACTCTGCATATCTTTGATGATGCAATGTACCTTGTGTGTGTACATTGGGAATCAAGATGATGTTGTAAATCTGGGCAGAGGCGAGAATTGAGCTAATCTTAGACACGACACTAGGAACTTTTATTTTATCTGTTTATCATTTCACACGTGTATAGGAGTTTTCCACTTAATCGCATATTCCAGTATCATAGCAGTTATAGCATGAAATACAAACACTTAATTATGAATATGAAAAATATAATAATACAATATTGTTGCCTCTAGGGCATATTTCCAACATCGGGGGCTACTGGGCTTCGCGCTCTTTATTAAAAAGTCTCTTCGGCCGACCAACAATATTCAACTTCGGATAAGGTCGACATAACATTTGTTTTCTGTGAACGCAGACACAAAGCATACACTCACCTTGAGGGCTACCGGGTTAGTTAGAACACTATATTCACAAATTTAAGATTAAAGTTACCTGCAAACCCGACGCTAGTACATCGGCGACCTCTTTAGGCCCCATCCGAGCAGCCTCGAGATGAGCATCCACTGTACGAAGCGCACTAAACTCCTCACGAGAAAAAATGGATTTACGAGTGATGCCTTCCTCACCCGATGGCGCATCAAGCTTTCAGCTTCGAAGATGGTCGCATAATGCACCGCTGAGGATTCCTGTTGAGGAATATCAAGATTTTCCTCGGTCGGGGGCGGCGCCTCTGAGGCCATATGATGAACGGGGACGTGAGCTCCCGAGGCCTCTGGAACGGGCGCATTAGTGAAAGGGGGAAGCCTACAGAATAAGAAAGTAAAGCCTCATAAAAATAATGCAAGTATCTATTAGAGGATCACAACAAAGATTACACTTACATGACATGACTATGCGTTGTACCCTCAAACGGCTCGTTGGACGGCCAGCCCAGGTTTCCTCCTGTTCCCTTGAGGGATTGAGCTAATGCTTTGATGCTTAGACCATCGACCTTTTGTAGAGAGAGGCTGTAAGTGCATGGAGTCGGGATAGCATCAGAAAGGGACCACTTTTGGGAAGAAGCACGAGGAGCACTAGCCACACCCGAGGAAGGTAGAGTGCCGGGGTGATCGGCGAGGACAACCACCTCGGCACCGTCAATGCTCTCGTGGTAGAGGGCCCCATCCTTAAAAATGAGGGATATCTCTAAGTTCTCGGCATAGCCAGGGTCGTCAGACCCAACGTGGATATCTAGTTGCGGAGCGGGAGAACCTACTTTCTCAACCCAACACCTCCAGCCATGCTCAGATATATTAAACAACTGATTAGAATAATAAAAAGCTTGCTCAAGTAAAATCAAGATATCGGGTAAAAAAACTCACGGCCTCGACTAGCTTGTGAGAAGAAAAGTTGTCGAACATTGGCTTGAGGAAATAGTCCTTTTCCCCCCTTGTAGATGGCCTCCAGCGCAGGCGCTAAGGATTGGCAATCTTTGTAGACCTTCCTGATGTCTCGGGTCACGTCGTTGGACTCGTTGTATTCCCACGATGGGTGAATGAACTCTATGAGACGCTGGACTCCTCGGGCCATAGCCAAGGCCATCATGATAAGGATGGTAAGCTTGTGGCGGCCAAGACGGGTAACCTGAGCGGCCAGTCGGGACACCTCAGCGTCATCCTTACTGGATGGACTCTTCTTTGGCTAGGCGTCTGAGAAGAGGGGAAGCCCTTGTCAGATGGGGGCCTCTAGTGGTACATCGGTGCTTTAAAACCACTCGATTGACCACGTCTCGCCACCCTCCTTAGGGGTGCGAGGGAGGAAATCCGTCTCGGCAATTCTGCATACCTCGACGCCTCCCACTTAGAAAATTATGCCGTCCCTGTAGCAAGTAATTAAACAAAAATACTTCCACCACAACCCTAAGTGTGCTTCGCAACCAAGAAAGGCCTCAAAAAGAGTGACGAAGCCCGATATGTGGAGGATGGCATTGGGCGTGAGGTGGTGGAGTTGGATCCTGTAGAACTCTAGAAGGCCCCTAAGGAAGGGATATATGGGAAAGCCGGGCCCGCGGAGGAGATAGGGCATGAAGTAGATTCGCTTTGCCCCATTGGGTGTGGGATACATGTCATTGAGGACCTCTCTATCTATGGCCACCACCCTAGGGCGGATTGGTGGAAATTTGGATCAGGCAGATACCCAAGACGATTTAGTTGCCCTTGGGTAACTGAGCCACTCTACCAGTCTCCATCAAGGGGGTCGTTCGGGTGTTTTGACGATCCTGAAGCGTGTGCCATTGCTAGAGCTCTAAAGGCAAAGATGGAAGGGAGAGTTGCGTTGGCACAAGGAAGAAGCGGTCGGAGTGGAGGTAAAACCACGTCTCATTTAAGCTTATATTCACCGTGATAATTTGGGTTGAGATGGGACACTTGAGTCCCCGATAGTTACTCCGCATGTTTCCCATGCATTATGCCTTGTTTGGGAACGCGAATCAAGGAATGGATGTTAAAAAAGCCACTAAAAACAGATCTCAAGGCCCACTATGACTCCCTTTTGGTGAGTATGTCAAGAAGTGAGACCACGAGTCTACCAACAAGAATCCTCAGAGAACAAAACTTCGCCTCCAAGGAATAGACCTTGACATACAAAGAACTTTGGACTTGAGGTCCCCAATCAAGAGTCTTCGGAGCCAATGAGACCATCATTGCTCAGATTTACACATGAACGCAAAAGCCAATGGTGGAACTGAAAAAGAGCCTCGGATTGAGATATAGTACTCGGATCTAAAAGCCGATATGGAAGATAGAACTCGCCTATGAAGCCAAAGACCAGAAGATGAAGCCGTTCCATGGAAGGACCAGTGTCCTCGTCTTGAAGACTAGTTCAGGGGCTACTGATGGTGTCCTGAATTAGGGGTGCACACCACGTCGGCCCGCCATTCATGGGCTGGGCCGAGGACCCACCGACAAATGAAGAATGGGCCATGCATGTCGTGGTCCTTAGCGTACTCAAGATAGAATCCTCCAAAGAGTTGGCATACTTGTAACCCTAGATGCCCCCGGTGCTTATATAAGCCGAGGGGTTTAGTCCATCGAGAAAGGTTTTTATACTAGAACACATTCATACGATCTCGAGGTAGATCATCTTATACTTTGTACCCCATCCACAATCAATAAAATACAAGCACGACGTAGGATTTTACCTCACGTGATGATCGGACATGGTTTAGTTGATTTGGATCACGTGATCATTTAGATGACTAGAGGATGTCTGTCTAAGTGGGAGTTCTTAAGTAATATGATTAATTGAACTTAAATTTATCATGAACTTAGTCCTGATAGTATTTGCATATCTATGTTGTAGATCAATAGCTCGCACATAGCTTCCCCATTTATTTTTGATATGTTCCTAGAGAAAAATAAATTGAAAGATGTTAGTAGCAATGATGCGGATTGGATCCGTGATCTGAGGATTATCCTCATTGCTGCACAGAAGAATTATGTCCTTGATGCACCGCTAAGTGACAGACCTATTGCAGGAGCATATGGAGACGTTATGAACGTTTGGCACAACTTGGTATGATGACTACTTGATAGTTTAGTGCACCATGCTTTACGGCTTAGAACCGGGACTTCAAAAATGTTTTGAACACCATGGAGCATATAAGATGTTCCAAGAGTTGAAATTAGTATTTCTTACTCATCCCCGTGTCGAGAGGTAGGATACCTCTGACAGTACTTTGCCTACAAAGATGGAGAAGAATAGCTCAACCAGTGAGCATGTGCTCAGATTGTCCGGGGACTGCAATTGCTTGAATCAAGTGGGAGTTAATCTTCCAAATAAGATAGTAATTGACAAAGTTATTTAGTCACTATCACTAAGTTACTAGAACTTGGTGATGAACTATAATATGCAAGGGATAACGGAAACGATTCCCAAGCTCTTCATGATGCAGAAATCGACGAAGGTAGAAATCAAATAAAAGCATCAAGTGTTGATGGTTGACAAGACCCCTAGTTTCAAGAAAAGGGCAAAGGTAAGAAGGGGAACTTCAAGAAGAACGACAAGCAAGTTGCTGCTCAAGTGAAGAAGCCCAAGTCTAGACCTAAGCCTAAGACTAAGTGCTTCTACTGCAAAGGGACTAGTCACTGGAAGCGGAACTGGCCCAAGTATTTGGCGGATAAGAAGGATGGCAAAGTGAACAAAGGTATATTGGATATACATGTTATTGATGTGTACTTTACTAGTGTTTGTAACAACTAACAACCCTTTGGTATTTGATACTAGTTCAGTTGCTAAGAGTAGTAAACTTGAAACGGGAGTTGCAGAATGAACAGAGACTAGTTAAGGGTGAAGTAACGATGTGTGTTGGAAGTAGTTCCAAGAATGATATGATCATCATCGCATACTCCCTATACTTTCGGGATTAGTGTTGAACCTAAATAAGTGTTATTTGGTGTTTGCGTTGAGCATGAATATGATTTGATCATGTTTATTGCAATACGGTTATTCATTTAAGTTAAAGAATAATTGTTATTCTGTTTACATGAATAAAACCTTCTATGGTTATACACCCAATGAAAATGGTTTGTCGAATCTCGATCGTAGTGATACACATATTCATAATATTGAAGACAAAAGATGCAAAGTTAATAATGATAGTGCAACTTATTTGTGGCACTGCCGTTTAGGTCATATTGGTGTAAAGCGCATGAAGAAAATCCATGCTGATGGGCTTTTGGAATCACTTGATTATGAATCAGTTGATACTTGCGAACCATGCCTCATGGGCAAAGATGACTAAGACTCCGTTCTCCAGAACAATGGAGCGAGCAACTGACTTATTGGATATAATACATACTGATGTATGAGGTCCGATGAGTGTTAAGGCTCGCAGCGGGTATCGTTATTTGCTGACCTTCATAGATGATTTGAGCAGATATGGGTATATCTACTTGAAGAAACATAAGTCTGAAACATTTGAAAAGTTCAAAGAATTTCAGAGTGAAGTGGAAAATCATCGTAACAAGAAAATAAAGTTTCTACGATCTGATCGCAGAGGCGAATATTTGAGTTACGAGTTTGGTCTTCAATTAAAACAATGTGGAATAGTTTCACAAACTCATGCCACCTGGAACACCACAACATTATGGTGTGTCCGAACGTCATAACCGTACTATATTTGATATAGTGCAATCTATGATGTCTCTTACCGATTTACCACTATCGTTTTTGGGTTATGCATTAGAGACAACTACATTCACATTAAAAAGGGCACCATCTAAATCCATTGAGACGACACCGTATGAACTGCGGTTTAGCAAGTAACCTAAGCTGTCGTTTCTTAAAGTTTGGGGTTGCGATGCTTATGTGAAAAAGTTTCATCTTGATAAGCTCAAACCCAAGTCGGAGAAGTGCGTCTTCATAGGATACCCAAAAGTAAATGTTGGGTACGCCTTCTATCACAGATCCAAAGGCAAGATATTTGTTGCTGAGAATGGATCCTTTCTAGAGAAGGAGTTTCTCTCGAAAGAAGTGAGTGGGAGGAAAGTAGAACTTGATGAGGTAACTGTGCCTGCTCCCTTATTGGAAAGTAATTCATCACATAAATCTGTTTCTGTGACTCCTACACCAATTAGTGAGGAAGCTAATGATGATGATCATGTAACTTCAGATAAAGTTACTACCAAGCGTCGTAGGTCAACCAGAGTGAGATCCGCACCAGAGTGGTACGGTAATCCTGTTCTGGAGGTCATGTTAATTGACCATGACGAACCTACGAACTATGAGGAAGCGATGATGAGCCTAGATTCCGCGAAATGGCTTGAGGCCATGAAATCTGAGATGGGATCCATGTATGAGAACAAAGTGTGGACTTTGGTTGACTTGCCTGATGATCGGCAAGCCATAGAAAATAAATGGATCTTCAAGAGGAAGACGGACGCTGATAGTAGTGTTACTATCTACAAAGCTAGACTTGTCGAAAAAGGTTTTGATAAAGTTCAAGGTGTTGACTACGATGAGATTTTCTCACTCGTAGCGATGCTTAAGTCTGTCCGAATCATGTTAGCAAATTGCCACATTTTATGAAATCTGGCAAATGGATGTCAAAACTACATTCCTTAATGGATTTCTTTAAAAAAAGTTGTATATGATGCAACCAGAAGGTTTTGTCGATCCTAAAGGTGCTAAAAAATGTGCAAGCTCCAACGATCCATCTATGGACTTGTGCAAGCATCTCAGAGTTGGAATATACGCTTTGATGAGTTGATCAAAGCATATAGTTTTATATAGACTTGTGGTGAAGCCTGTATTTACAGGAAAGTGAGTGGGAGCACTATAGCATTTCTGATAAATATATGTGAATGACATATTGTTGATCGGAAATATTGTAGAATTTTCTGGAAAGCATAAAGGAGTTTTTGAAAGGAGTTTTTCAAATAAAGACCTCTGTGAAGCTACTTACATATTGAGCATCAATATCTATAGAGATAGATCAAGACGCTTGATAAGTTTTTTCAATGAGTACATACCTTGACAAGATTTTGAAGTAATTTAAAATGGAACAGTCAAAGAAAGAGTTCTTACCTGTGTTACAAGGTGTGAAATTGAGTAAGACTCAAAGCCCGACCACAGCAGAAGATAGAAAGAGAATGAAAGTCATTCCCTATGCCTCAACCATAGTTTCTATAAAGTATGCCATGCTGTGTACCAGACCTATTGTATACCCTACACTGAGTTTAGCAAGGGAGTACAATAGTGATCTAGGAGTAGATCACTGGACAACGGTCAAAATTATCCTTAGTGGAATAAGGATATGTTTCTCGATTATGGAGGTGACAAAAAGGTTCGTCGTAAAGGATTACGTCGATGCAAATTTTGACACTGATCTAGATGACTCTAAGTCTCAATCTGGATACATTTTGAAAGTGGGAGCAATTAGCTAGAGTAGCTCCGTGCAGAGCATTGTTGACATAGAAATTTGCAAAATACACATGGATCTGAATGTGGCAGACCTGTAGACTAAACTTCTCTCACAAGCAAAATATGATCACACCTTAGTACTCTTTGGGTGTTAATCACATAGCGATGTGAACCAGATTATTGACTCTAGTAAGCCTTTTGGGTGTTGGTCACATGACGATGTGAACTATGGGTGTTAATCACATGGTGATGTGAACTATTGGTGTTAAATCACATGGCGATGTGAACTAGATTATTGACTCTAGTGCAAGTGGGAGACTGAAGGAAATATGCCCTAGAGGCAATAATAAAGTTATTATTTATTTCCTTATTTCATGATAAATATTTATTATTCATGCTAGAATTGTATTAACCGGAAACATAATACATGTGTGAATACATAGACAAACATAGTGTCACTAGTATGCCTCTACTTGACTAGCTCGTTTATCAAAGATGGTTAAGTTTCCTAACCATAGACATGAGTTGTCATTTGATTAACGGGATCACATCATTAGGAGAATGATGTGATTGACTTGACCCACTCCGTTAGCTTAGCACTTGATCGTTTAGTATGTTGCTATTGCTTTCTTCATGACTTATACACGTTCCTATGACTATGAGATCATGCAACTCCCGTTTACCGGAGGAACACTTTGTGTGCTACCAAATGTCACAACGTAACTGGGTGATTATAAAGGTTCTCTACAGGTGTCTCCGAAGGTACTTGTTGAGTTGGCGTATTTCGAGATTAGGATTTGTCACTCTGATTGTCGGAGAGGTATCTCTGGGCCCACTCAGTAATACACATCACTATAAGCCTTGCAAGCATTGTAACTAATGAGTTAGTTGCGGGATGATGTATTACAGAACGAGTAAAGAGACTTGCCGGTAACGAGATTGAACTAGGTATTGAGATAGCAACGATCTAACCTCGGGCAAGTAACATACCGATGACAAAGGGGACAACATATGTTGTTATGCGGTTTGACTGATAAAGATCTTCATAGAATATGTGGGAGCCAATATGAGCATCCAGGTTCTGCTATTGGTTATTGACCGGAAACGTGTCTCGGTCATGTCTACATAGTTCTCGAACCCGTAGGGTCCGCATGCTTAATGTTCGGTGACGATCGGTATTATGAGTTTATGTGATTTGATGAACCGAAGGTAGTTCGGAGTCCCTGATGAGATCGGGGATATGACGAGGAGTCTCGAAATGGTCGAGACATAAAGACATAAATGTTATAATCGGACACTGGAAGGGTTCCGGGGGTTACCGGATAAATACCGGAGTGCTGGGGGTTAACGGAACCCCCCCGGGGGCTTAATGGGCTTACATGGGCCTTAGTGGAAATAGAGGGCACCAAGGGAAGTGTGGGGGGCGCCCCCAAGGCCCAAACCGAATTGGTTTAGGGCAAGGGGGTCCGGCCCCCTCTTTCCTTCTCCTCCTCTCCCTTTCCTTCCCCTCTCCTACTAGGACTGGGAAAGAGGGGGCAATCCTACTTGGAGTAGGATTGCCTCCCCTTGGGCGCGCCTCTCCCCTTGGCCGGCCCTCTCCTCCTCCCCTCCTTTATATACAGGGGTAGGGGGCTGTTGGGGAACGCAGTAATTTCAAAAAATTTCCTACGCACACGCAAGATCATGGTGATGCACAGCAATGAGAGGGGAGAGTGTTGTCTACGTACCAACGCAGACCGACTGCGGAAGCGATCACACAACGTAGAGGAAGTAGTCGTACGTCTTCTTCCCGATCCGACCGATCCAAGCACCGTTACTCCGGCACCTCCGAGTTCTTAGCACACGTTCAGCTCGATGACGTTCCTCAGGCTCCGATCCAGCAAAGCGTCGAGGAAGAGTTCCGTCAGCACGACGGCGTGATGACGATCTTGATGTACTACCGACGCAGGGCTTCACCTAAGCACTACAACGGTACGATCGAGGTGGAATTTGGTGGCAGGGGGCACCGCACACGGCTAAGGAACGATCTCAAGGATCAAGTTGTGTGTCTATGGGGTGCCCCCTGCCCCCGTATATAAAGGCCAGGGGCAAGGGGGTCGGCCGGCTAGGAGGGAGGCGCAGGGAGGAGTCCCACTCCTACCGGGAGTAGGACTCCTTCCCCCAAATCCTATTCCCAGTAGGACTCTTCGGGAGAAAGAGAAGAGAGGGGGGCCGGCCCCTTCTCCTAGTCCTAATAGGACTAGGGAAGGGGGGTTCGGCCGGCTAGCCTGTGGGCTGCCCCTTCTCTCTTTTCCACTAAGGCCCAATAGGCCCATTTGCCTCCCGGGGGGTTCCGGTAACCCTCCCGGTAATCCGGTAAAATCCCGATTTCACCCGGAACACTTCCGGTGCCCAAACATAGGCTTCCAATATATCAATCTTTACGTCTCGACCATTTCGAGACTCCTCGTCATGTCCGTGATCTCATCCGGGACTCCGAACAACCTTCGGTACATCAAAATGCATAAACTCATAATAACTGTCATCGTAACGTTAAGCGTGCGGACCCTACGGTTCGAGAACAATGTAGACATGACCGAGACACGTCTCCGGTCAATAACCAATAGCGGGACCTGGATGCCCATATTGGCTCCTACATATTCTACGAAGATCTTTATCGGTCAGACCGCATAACAACATACGTTGTTCCCTTTGTCATCGGTATGTTACTTGCCCGAGATTCGATCGTCGGTATCCAATACCTAGTTCAATCTCGTTACCGGCAAGTCTCTTTACTCGTTCCGTAATACATCATCTCACAACTAACTTATTAGTTGCAGTGCTTGCAAGGCTTATGTGATGTGCATTACCGAGAGGGCCCAGAGATACCTCTCCGACAATCGGAGTGACAAACCCTAATCTCGAAATACGCCAACCCAACATCTACCATTGGAGACACTTGTAGTACTCCTTTATAATCACCCAGTTACGTTGTGACGTTTGGTAGTACCCAAAGTGTTCCTCCGGTAAACGGGAGTTGCATAATCTCATAGTTATAGGAACATGTATAAGTCATGAAGAAAGCAATAGCAACATACTAAACGATCGGGTGCTATGCTAATGGAATGGGTCATGTCAATCAGATCATTCTACTAATGATGTGACCTCGTTAATCAAATAACAACTCCTTGTTCATGGTTAGGAAACATAACCATCTTTGATTAACGAGCTAGTCATGTAGAGGCATACTAGTGACACTCTGTTGGTCTATGTATTCACACATGTATTATGCTTCCGGTTAATACAATTCTAGCATGAATAATAAACATTTATCATGATGTAAGGAAATAAATAATAACTTTGTTATTGCCTCTAGGGCATATTTCCTTCAGGGGCACCCCAAAGACACAAAAATTGATCATTAATCTCTTAGCCGTGTGTGGTGCCCCCCTCCACCATAATCCACCTCGATCATATCGTAGCGGTGCTTAGGCGAAGCCCTGCGTCGGTAGCATCATCATCACCGTCACTGCTACCTCTTGAGCACTGCGTTGGTTTTCCTTTGAAGAGGAAAGGGTGATGCAACAGAGCAGCGTAAGTATTTCCCTTAGTTTTTTAGAACTAAGGTATCAATCTAGTAGGAGGCCATGCACAAGTCCCCCACACCTACATAAACAAATAAACTCCTCGCAACCAACACGACAAAGGGGTTGTCAATCCCTTCACGGTCACCTACGAGAGTGAGATCTGATAGATATGATAAGATAATATTTTTGGTGTTTTTATGATAAAGAGAATTAAAGATGCAAGTAAAATAAATGGCAAAGGAAATAACTAAGTATTGGAAGATTAATATGATGGAAAATAGACCCCGGGGCCATAGGTTTCACTAGAGGATTCTCTCAAGAGCATAAGTATTACGGTGGGTGAACAAATTACTGTTGAGCAATTGACATAATTGAGCATAGTTATGAGAATATCTAGGTATGATCATGTATATAGGCATCACGTCCAAGACAAGTAGACCGACTCCTGCCTGCATCTACTACTATTACTCCACACATCGACCGCTATCCAACATGCATCTAGAGTATTAAGTTCAAGAGAACAGAGTAACGCTTTAAGCAAGATGACATGATGTAGAGGGATAAACTCATGCAATATGATATAAACCCCATCTTGTTATCCTCGATGGCAACAATACAATACGTGCCTTGCTGCCCTTACTGTCACTGGGAAAGGACACCACAAGATTGAACCCAAAGCTAAGCACTTCTCCCATTGCAGAAAGATCAATCTAGTAGGCCAAACCAAACTGATAATTCAAAGAGACTTGCAAAGATAACCAATCATACATAAAAGAATTCAGAGAAGATTCAAATATTGTTCATAGATAAACTTGATCATAAATCCACAATTCATCGGTCTCAACAAACACACCGCAAAAGAAGATTACATCGAATAGATCTCCACAAGAGAGGGGGAGAACTTTGTATTGAGATCCAAAAAGAGAGAAGAAGCCATCTAGCTAATAACTATGGACCCGAAGGTCTGAACTAAACTACTCACACTTCATCGGAGGGGCTATGGTATTGATGTAGAAGCCCTCCGTGATCGATACCCCCTCCAACGGACCTCCAGAAAAGGCCCCAAGATGGGATCTCGTGGATATAGAAAGTTACGACGGTGGAATTAGGGTTTTGGCTCCGTATCTGATCGTTTGGGGGTACGTAGGTATATATATATATATATATATATATGAGGAAGGAGTACGTCGGTGGAGCAACGTGGGCCCCACGAGGATGGAGGGCACGCCTGGGGGGGGGGGGGGGGTAGGCGCGCCCCCTACCTCATGCCTTCCTGGTTGATTGCTTGACGTAGGGTCCAAGTCCTCTGGATCATGTTCGTTCCGAAAATCACGTTCCCGAAGGTTTCATTCCGTTTGGACTCCGTTTGATATTCTTTTTCTGCGAAACCCTAAAATAGGCAAAAAAACATCAATTCTGGGTTGGGCCTCCGGTTAATAGGTTAGTCCCAAAAATAATATAAAAGTGTATAATAAAGCCCAATACTGTCCGAAATAGGATATAATATAGCATGAAACAATCAAAATTATAGATACGTTGGAGACGTATCAGTCACCACGCCGTCGTGCTGACGAAACTCTCCTGTGAAGCTTTGCTGGATCGGAGCTCGCGGGACATCATCGAGTTGAACGTGTGCTTCGGAGGTGCCGTGCGTTCGGTACTTGGATCGGTCGGATCATGAAGACATACTACTACATCAACCGCGTTGTGCTAATGCTTCCGCATTCGGTCTACGAGGGTACGTAGACACACTCTCCCCTCTCGTTGCTATGCATCACCGTGATCCTGTGTGTACGTAGGATTTTTTTTGAAATTACTACGTTCCCCAACAATGTGTTCACAAATTTAGGCCATGCTGACCGTGGTAGGTTGAGATTGAACATATCGAGCGCTCCCTGAAGTCATCCGGAATGGTGAGATAGAACTTCGTTTCCGACTGGCCACGACCACAGTTGCCCAATCTATGCTCGCACTGTGCACACATGAATGAACACCCATGAATCAGCTAGAACAAAAATTATTCCACAACGATTTCCGCCGGTTGATTAACAGTGATGGATGGACTGCGATAAGAAATGGGTGAATATTTCGCTAATTAAGTTGATTACCTTCTCCATTAGAAAAATCCCCGGCCCAATTCGCAGAAAACCCCAGTCGACCAGAGTCTGGAATGTCGGTGCAGATAGACGGTGGAAAGTGGTGGAGGGGAAATCCGATGCCGTTTGGAGCGCGACCTACGCCCGCCGCCAACAGCCGTCGAGCTTAGAGTGCAGAGTTGCAGAGGAGTCCGCGGCGAGTGAGTGGGGTGGAAGTGGGCGAGGGTTTTCTTTTCCTTTTGCATGTGTGAGTGAACACACACGGTTCGCAGAGGCGACGGAGATGAATCGTGTGCGATAGTAAATCACCGAGATTGAATGGGAATCCAAATTTCTTTTGTCCTTCATCCATGAGTTTTTTCTATGATGAACATAAACCCTGCTAATCACTGTGTTTAAATTTGACACTTTTACTGGTTCATTTCCAATATTTAGGGGATTATGTGCATTTAGTAGGCATTAATGCATGTAATTCAAATTTAAACAATTGGTGCATGAAAGGGTGCATAAGAATGGTCTGGAAAAACCATACTCGTGGTATTTAGTAATTTTTCAAGCTTTTTACAAGGAATGGGCAGAGCTTTCAATGGAATGCGTGGCAATAGTCAACCACAAATGCGTCATTTACTGGGTTATCAACTATAGAACAATAAAATATGTGCTTGAAAAACATGACGGCTAGCATGGTGCCATGGTATGGCCTCACTATGCCCTGGTTAAAAGCTGAGAAGGTTTGATTTACGTCATCATGCACGCCCTTCATAAATCGAACCATCACTGAGGAAGTCCAATGCTTTCGAGAGGGAAATCACCAAGATTGAAGGGGAATCCAAATTTCCATCCTAGTTTGTCATTCAATTTTTTTCCAACAATCAACATACCGCCTCAAATGAAACGTGTTCAAATTTGACATTTTTTTGAACTCATTTACCATATTTAGGGGATTGTGTGCATTTTCTAGGCATTAATTATGCACATAATTCAAATTCGAACAATCGGTGCATGAAAAAGTGCACAAGAACGGTCTGGAAAACCATGCTCGTGCTATACAAAAAATGAAACACATGGTTGGAAAACATGACGCCTGGTGTGGTGCCATGGTATGGCCTTACCATGCCCTGGTAAAAATTGGAGAATGTTTTCCTTATGTCGTGATGCGCGCCTTTCATAAAACGAACCACCATCCGAGGAAGTTTCATGGTTTCGAGGGGGAAATCACCAAGATTGAAGGGGGATCCAAATTTCCTTTGTACTTTGTCCATGAGTTTTTTCTATGATGAGCATACAACCTGCAAATCACCGTGTTCAAATTTGGCACTTTTCCAGGTTCATTTGCCATATTTAGGGGATTATGTGCATTTCCTAGGCATTAATGCGCATAATTCAAGTTCAAACAATCGATGCATGAAAGGTCCACAAGAACGGCCTAGAAAACCATGCTTGTGCCATTTAGTAAATTCTCATGCCTTTTACAAAGAATGGACAGATATTTCGATGAAATGTGTGGCAATAGTCAACCACAAATGTCTGTTTGTTGGGGTTTCAACTATAGAAAAAATGAAATAAATGCTTAAAAAACATGACGCCTGGCATGGTGCCATGGTATGACCTCACCATGCCTTGGTAAAAATTTGAGAAGGTTTGGCTTATGTTGTCATGCACGCCCTTCATAAATTGAACCATCACCGACGAAGTTCCATGCTTTCGAAAGGGAAATCCTCAAGATTGAAGGGGAATCCAAATTTTCTTCGTTCCTTGCCCTGGAGTTTTTTTGTACGACGAACATACACCCTATAAATCACCGTGTTCAAATTTTGCATTTTTCCGGGCTCATTTACCATATTTAGGGGATTATGTGCATTTTCTAGGCATTTAGCGCATATAAATCTAATCCAGCTACAGGTGCACGGGTGTGATGTGAGGGACGTGGATTGCCGTTCGATCACGGCGCACCCAACGGTGCACACACGCAATCCGCATGGCTGGGGTTTCGGCCAATCATAACGCAACACACAATAGGCTCAGCACACACTATTTTTGAAAGTGACGGAGATGAACCGTGTGCAATAATGAACGAGCAAAATTGTAAGGGTAGCCAAATTTCTGTTGTCATTGTGGTTGAGCTCTTGAATACCACCGCACTCTACGGCTGCTCGGCCCCTCCGTCCCAGAGCTCTCTCCAGGCGTCATCCATGGCACCGCGGCGCACAGTAACTGGTAAGGAAACGATGGCATCCTGCCGCACCGCGTTCCTCGCCGACCGCGACCGCACACATGGTAAGGAAGCGATGGCATCTCGCCGCGCCGAGTTCATCGCTGCCGGCGGCCAGACAGTTACATGGGCGGACTTTGAGGCTGCCATGGCCGAATGGGTGGTGGATCTAGAGGCGGCCAAAGCCGCACAGAAGGAGCGGAAAAGGCAGAAAGCAGTCAAGAAAAGAGAGTCCCGCCGCCGCAAGAAAAAAGAGGCCGCACACCATGGTGAGAAGAGCTTGGCGGAGATTGAAGCACGGTGGGCTGCCACCTACAAGGCCAGGAAGGAGAACACCGGCGTCTGGCCAGCATGCCCTGAAGGCAGCATGTGAGAAGTAGTTTAAGTTTGTAGTATTAGAGCAACTTACCGGTAGTACTTTAAGTTTGTAGTATTAACGTACAATGTCGGTAAGAGCATCCTTTGAGGGCTTTGAGTGTTGATTAGCATGTGTGCTCGTGTGCAATTTTTTGCGTTAATCATTAGAAGATCACAAAACATACGGTTTCTATGCCGTACCCGTCTCTGTTTAATGACCCATAAGTCAGTTACCTGTGCGATGTTTCCAAATAAACTAGGCGTACCATTGATCGAAAAAAATCAAGTACACGTGTACATTTTTTTGGAGATGGGATCTGCCAACTCTCTTTTTTCTCGCACACGAGTATTTTACGCGCTTCGTCTGCGTTTTGTGTTTCCCCCGCCCAAGTTTCAAATTTCACACCGAAATTTTCATTAGGCGCCCGATTTCAGAATTTATTCCTCCAACCACATCCCCTTCCCCTCAGTATCCCCTCCTCCCTCGCGCCTTCCCCTACCGGCATCTCAAACCGCCGCCGCCGCAACCACAGCTTCAACCACATCTATGTTCTGCTTGGATCCAGTCAGGTAACCCATCGATCTCTATCACGTCCCCGGCCTGATTGCTTAAATGGCGCTTGTGAAACATCCTTATGCCTCCAAATCCCCCCTGCCAGGAGCTGATGGCGGTCCATGGCGCGATGGCCGCTGTGCGTGTTGACCCAGAGGAACACCTCGTCTCCGCCGCCGCCACCGACATGGTGCAGGCTCTGGCCCAGATGAAGTCCCCCGACGACTACCCCCCAGGACTGAACAGGTAAGATCTGACCAGCTAAATCTTACGAACACAAGTTGCAATGGCTATGATTTGTATGGTTGATGTATTAAGCATGTTCGTGCCTTGTTTATTTCAGTACTACACACTGTGTGATGTTTAAATATTACCGTGTCTAACTCAATTTCACTAATACCAGCAACAAACTTACAATACATGACTCAGGATATCACTAGAGATGCTGACCATTTGCTATTTTTAGTGGATGCTAACCCTGTTGCACTTAACATGCCTGTCCATGTACTTACGCAGGGTCTTAACGGCCGATGCTTTTGTTTGCCGTCGAGGTGAGCTGCATCCCATGTCTTACAGTATTTCACATAATTTGTGCAATTGCAGTTTAACTTCTACCCATTTACTAGTTGCCTGTAGGTACACATGTTAGTGGTGCTGATCCAAGCTTCGACCCGGAGGAACAGCTTGCCTCCGCCATCGCTGACTTTGGGTGAGCTCTGGCGAAGATGAAGTGCCCCGGCAACTACCTCTCAGGACTTACCAAGTATGTACTCACCAGTTCAATCTTACCAATACCAGTTGCAATTAATGGCTATGTTCTGTACGGTGGATGTATTAAGCATGTTCTAGTAAACATGCCCAACATGTTTTTGCTACTTCCCCTACCTTTTTATAGACATCCGGGACATTCTCTACTCTAGCAGCACCTGCCTTATCATGTTTAACTATGCCAATTGCATTTTTATCAGTACCAGTTTCAATGTCTATTAAGCTTGTTGAAATTAACAGTTGAATCCATTTTTAAACAGTTGCATTTCAATGGCTACAAACTTACAAAACATGACTTAGGATGTTGTTAAGCCTGTTGCAATTAACAGTTGTATCCATTTTTTAATCTGTCCATTTGCTACCATGCTACTCTACGCAATGAAGATATACTAGAGATGCTGCCCCATTTGCTTTTTTTGGTGGATGCTAACCCTGTTGTACTTAAGATGTTTGTCCATGTACTTACGCAGGGTCATAACGACCGATGCTGCTGTTTGCCGTCAAGGTTAGCCGCATCCCATGTCTTACAGTATTTCACATCATTTGTGCAATTGCAGTTTAACTTCTACCATTTATTAGTTGCCTGTAGGTACACATGTCAGTGGCACTGATCCACGCTTCGACCCGGAGGAACAGCTCGCCTCCGCCGCCACTGACTTTGGGCAGGCTCTGGCCAAGATGAAGTGCCCCAGCAACTACCTCTCGGGTCTTACCAAGTATGTACCCACCAGTTCAATCTTACCAATAACAGTTACAATTAATGGCTATGTTTTGTACTCTCGATGTATTAAGCATGTTGTAATAAACATGCCTAACACGTTTTAGCTATTTTCCCTACCTTTTTATAGACAACTGGGCCATTATCTGCTCTGGCAGCACCTGCCCTATGATGTTTAGCTCTGCCAATTGCATTTTTATCAGTACCGGTTTCAATGGCCATTAAGCCTGTTGCAATTAACAGTTGTATCCATTTTTAAAAAGTTGTATTTCAATGGCTACAAACTTACAAAACATGAATTAGGATGTTGTTAAGCCTGCTGAAATTAACAGTTGTATCCATTTTTTAATCCGTCCCTTTGCTACCGTGCTACTCTTTCAAAATGAAGATATCACTACAGATGCTGCCGTTTATTTATCATTTGCTATTTTTGGTGGCTGTTAACCCTGTTGTAGTTAACATTGGCTTTCCATGTACTTACACAGGGCTACAATGGGTGATGCTGTTGTTTGCTGTTGAGGTTAGCTGCATCCCGTGTCTTATACACCATCTATTACTAAATATATGTATTTTTAGAGTTTCCAATATACACTACATAAGGAGCAAAATGAGTGAATCTAGATTCTAACCTAAACTATATCCATAATTCTATATACATCCGTATGTAGTTCAAATTGAAATCTCAAAAAATACTTGTACTTAGGAACATAGGTAGTTGTATTTTACATCATTTGTGCAATCTCGGTTTACCTTCTAACATTTACTGGTTGCTTATAGGTACATATATGAGGGTTACTAATCCATGCTTCGATCCCTTTTCGTATGGGGCAATGAGATATTCATGAACAAGCGTCAAGTGAGGAAAGGCGAAAGAAACGGGTGATTGGAATTAAGCTCTTTATTTACACTTTGTCGAAGACAACAGTGAACTTTATGATGGTAAGTAATGTGTTGCCTTTTCCCCCTGCCCACAACAAGTTACTCTAATAGACCTCAGTATCTAATATTTTTCTCTTTTCAGTGGTTTCCAAAGCTATTTACTGATGATTACCTTGCAACCTACATGACCGGAGTGGAGGCAACTAAGGTTAAAGTATATAATTCATGCTACCATGATAATGCTCTAGAAGTCTTCCTAAAGGCGGTGAAGGATGGGTGGGCGATCGTTACAAGGGGTTGGACAAAAGTGGTTCGTGCCTATGGCATGCAGGAAGGCACATTATGGACATTCCGCTTCTTCAACACCGTCGACAGTCAAAATGATTTACACTTGTCTCTTCACCTTTACCGCCTTTAAATACTGCAGTTCATCATAGTTAATTGCTGCCTAATCCTGTAATTACTGAACATATTGTACTAGAAATTTTATTTATGGATTCGTTGTTGAACCATTGTGCTGAGAATTTGAATTGCACGTTTCGTATTTCAAAATTTCCAATTAGAATAATAAATTACAAGCAAAAATAAAAATAGAATAGACGGTCATGGACCTTTGCAAACGATTCTAGCAGTAAAAGCGCTTGCGATGGATAGCCCAATGCCACACATTTTTCTACACAAAATCGTGTGTGATGTAGTTAATGAAAGCAAACAGTTAACCAAGGCGGAGTGTGTGTGATATTTACAACTTTCACACACAAGTGTATACATAAAACCGTGTGGGATGTACATGTTGGGGAACATAGTAATTTCAAAATTTTCCTACGCACAAGCAAGATCATGGTGATGCATAGCAACGAGAGGGGAGAGTGTTGTCTACGTACCCTCGTAGACCGACAGCGGAAGCGTTATGACAACGCGGTTGATGTAGTCGTACGTCTTCACGGCCCGACCGATCAAGCACCGAAACTACGACACCTCCGAGTTCTAGCACACATTCAGCTCGATGACGATCCCCGGACTCTGATCCAGCAAAGTATCGGGGAAGAGTTTCGTCAGCACGACGGCGTGGTGACGATCTTGATGTTCTACTGTCGCAGGGCTTCGCCTAAGCACCGCTACAATATTATCGAGGATTATGGTGGAGGGGGGCACCGCACACGGCTAAGAGAACGATCATGAAGATCGACTTGTGTGTCTAGAGGTGCCCCCTGCCCCCGTATATAACGGAGCCAGGGGGTGCCGCCGGCCTTAGGAGGAGGCGCGCAGGAGGAGTCCTACTCCTACCGGGAATAGGACTCCCCCTTTCCCTAGTTGGATTAGGACTTGGGGAAGAAGGAAGAGAGGGAAGAAAGGAAAAGGGGGGCGCCCCCCCCCCCTTGTCCAATTTGGACTGGGGGGGGAGGGGCGCGCGGCAGCCCCTAGGCCTCCTCTCCTCTTCCTCCACTAGGCCCATTAAGGCCCATTAGGTTACCCGGGGTACCGGTAACCTCCTGGTACTCCAGTAAAATGCCGATACGATGTGCAAACATAGGCTTCCAATATATCAATCTTTATGTCTTGACCATTTTGAGACTCCTCGTCATGTCCGTGATCACATCCGGGACTCCGAACTAACTTCGGTACATCAAAATATATAAACTCATAATGAAACTGTCATCGTAACGTTAAGCGTGCGGACCCTATGGGTTCGAGAACAATGTAGACATGACCGAGACATGTCTCCGGTCAATAACCAATAGCGGAACCTGGATGCTCATATTGGTTCCCACATATTCTACGAAGATCTTTTATCGGTCAGACCGCATAACAACATACGTTGTTCCCTTTGTCATCGGTATGTTAGTTGCCCGAGATTCGATCGTCGGTATCTCAATACCTAGTTCAATCTCGTTATCGACAAGTCTCTTTTCTCGTTTCGTAATACATCATCTCGCAACTAACTCATTAGTTGCAATGCTTGCAAGGCTTATGTGATGTGCATTACCGAGAGGGCCCAGAGATACCTCTCCGACAATCGGAGTGACAAATCCTAATCTCGAAATACGCCAACCCAACATGTACCATTGGAGCCACCTGTAGAGCTCCTTTATAATCACCCAGTTACGTTGTGACGTTTGGTAGCACACAAAGTGTTCCTCCGGCAAACTGGAGTTGCATAATCTCATAGTCATAGGAACATGTATAAGTCATGAAGAAAGCAATAGCAACATACTAAACGATCGGGTGCTAAGCTAATGGAATGGGTCATGTCAATCACATCATTCTTCTAATGATGTGATCCCTTTAATCAAATAACAACTCTTTTGTTCATGGTTAGGAAACATAACCATCTTCGATTAACGAGCTAGTCAAGTAGAGGCATACTAGTGACACTCTGTTTGTCTATGTATTCACACATGTATTATGTTTCCGGTTAATACAATTCTAGCATGAATAATAAACATTTATCATGATATAAGGAAATAAATAATAACTTTATTATTGCCTCTAGGGCATATTTCCTTCAGTCTCCCACTTGCACTAGAGTCAATAATCTTGTTCACATCGCCATGTGATTCAATACTAATAGTTCACATCACCATGTGATTAACACCCATAGTTCACATCGTCATGTGACCTATACTCAAAGGGTTTACTAGAGTCAGTAATCTAGTTCACATCGCTTATGTGATTAACACCCAAAGAGTACTAAGGTGTGATCATGTTTTGCTTGTGAGATAATTTTAGTCAACGGGTCTGTCACATACAGATCCGTAAGTATTTTGCGAATTCTATGTCTACAATGCTCTGCACGGAGCTACTCTAGCTAATTGCTCCCACTTTCAATATGTATCTAGATCGAGACTTAGATTCATCCAGATCTGTGTCAGAACTTGCATCGACGCAACTTTTTACGACAAACCTTTTGTCACCTCCATAATTGAGAAATATTTCCTTATTCCACTAAGGATAATTTTTGACCGTTCTCCAGTGATCTACTCTTAGATCACTATTGTACTCCCTTGCTTAACACAGTGTAGGGTATACAATAGATCTGGTACATAGCATGGCATACTTTATAGAACCTATGGCTGAGGCATAGGGAATGACTTTCATTCTCTTTCTATCTTCTGCCGTGGTCGGGCTTTGAGTCTTACTCAATTTCACACCTTGTAACACAGCCAAGAACTCTTTCTTTGACTGTTCCAATTTTTGAACTACTTCAAAATATTGTCAAGCTATGTACTCATTGAGAAAACTGATCAAGCGTCTTGATCCATCTCTATAGATCTTGATGCTTAATATGTAAGAAGCTTCACCGAGGTTTTTCTTTGAAAAACTTCTTTCAAAACACTCCTTTATGCTTTGCGGAATAATTCTACATTATTTCCGATCAACAATATGTCATTCACATATACTTATCAGAAATGCTGTAGTGCTCCCACTCACTTTCTTGTAAATACAGGCTTCACCGCAAGTCTGTATAAAACTATATGCTTTGATCATCTCATCAAAGCGCATATTCCAACTCCGAGATGCTTGCACCAGTCCATAGATGGATCGCTGGAGATTGCACATTTTGTTAGCACCTTTAGGATTGACAAAACCTTCTGGTTGTATCATATACAACTCTTCTTTAATAAATCCATTAAGGAATGCAGTTTTGTTTATCCATTTGCCGGATTTCATAAAATGCGGCAATTACTAACATGATTCGGACAGACTTAAGCATAGATACGAGTGAGAAACTCTCATCGTAGTCAACACCTTGAACTTGTCGAAAACCTTTTTGCGACAATTCTAGCTTTGTAGATAGTAACACTACTATCAGCGTCCGTCTTCCTCTTGAAGATCCATTTAATCTCAATGGCTCGCCGATCATTGGGCAAGTCAATCAAAGTCCATACTTTGTTCTCATACATGGATCTCATCTCAGATTTCATGGCCTCAAGCCATTTCACGGAATCTGGGCTCATCATTGCTTCCTCATAGTTCGTAGGCTCGTCATGGTCAAGTAACATGACCTCCAGAACTGGATTACCGTACGACTCTAGTGCGGATCTCACTCTGGTTTACCTACGAGGTTCGGTAGTAACTTGATCTGAAGTTACATGATCATCATCATTAGCTTCCTCACTAATTGGTCTAGTAGTCACAGGAACAGATTTGTGTGATGAACTACTTTCCAATAAGGGAGCAGGTACAGTTACCTTATCAAGTTCTACTTTCCTCCCACTCACTTCTTTCGAGAGAAACTCCTTCTCTAGAAAGGATCCATTTTCAGCAATGAATAACTTGCCTCCGGATCTGTGATAGAAGGTGTACCCAACCGTCTCCTTTGGGTATCCTATGAAGACATATTTCTCTGATTTGGGTTTGAGCTTATCAGGATGAAACTTTTTCATATAAGCATCACAACCCCAAACTTTAAGAAACGACAACTTTGGTTTCTTGCCAAACCACAGTTCAGATTGTGTCGTCTCAACGGACTTAGATGGTGACTTAGATGGTGCCCTTTTAAACGTGAATGCAGCTGTCTTTAATGCATAACCCCAAAACGATGTTGGTAAATCTGTAAGAAACATCATAGATTGCACTATATCCAATAAAGTATGGTTATGACGTTCGGACACACCATTATGCTGTGGTATTCCAGGTGGCATGAATTTGTGAAACTATTCCACATAGTTTTAATTGAAGACCAAACTCGTAACTCAAATATTTGTCTCTATGATCATATCGTAGAAACCATATTTTCTTTTTACGATGATTTTCCACTTCACTCTGAAATTCTTTGAACTTTTCAAATGTTTCAGACTTATGTTTCATCAAGTAGATATACCCATATCTGCTCAAATCATATGTGAAGGTCAGAAAATAATGATACCCGCCACGAGCTTCAACACTCATCGGATCGCATACATCAGTATGTATTATTTCCATTAAGTTAGTTGCTCGCTCCATTGTTCCGGAGAATGGAGTCCTTAGTCATCTTGCCCATAAGGCATGGTTCGCAAGCACCAAGTGATTCATAATCAAGTGATTCCAAAATCCCATCAGCATGGAGTTTCTTCATGCGCTTTACACCAATATGACCTAAACGGCAGTGCCACAAATAAGTTGCACTATCATTATTAACTTAGCATCTTTTGGTTTCAATATTATAAATATGTGTATCACTATGATCGAGATCCAATGAACTATTTTCATTGGGTGTGTAACCATATAAGGTTTTATTCATGTAAATAGAACAACAATTTATTCTCTTACTTAAATGAATAACCGTATTACAATAAACATGATCAAATCATATTCATGCTCAACGCAAACACCAAATAACACTTATTTAGGTTCAACATTAATCCCAAAAGTATAGAGAGTGTGCGATGATGATCATATCAATCTTGGAACCACTTCCAACACACATCGTCACTTCACCCTTAACTAGTCTCTGTTTATTCTGCAACTCCCGTTTCGAGTTACTAATCTTAGCAACTGAACTAGTATCAAATACTGAGGGGTTGCTATAAACACTAGTAAAGTACACATCAATAACATGTATATCAAATATACTTATGTTCACTTTGCCATCCTTCTTATCCGCCAATCACTTGGGGTAGTTCCGCTTCCAGTGACCAGTCCCTTTGCAGCAGAAGCACTTAGTCTCAGGCTTAGGACCAGACTTGGGCTTCTTCACTTGAGCAGCAACTTGCTTGCTGTTCTTCTTGAAGTTCCCCTTCTTCCCTCTGCCCTTTTCTTGAAACTAGTGGTCTTGTCTACCATCAACACTTGATGTTTTTCTCGATTTTTACCTTCGTCAATTTCAGCATTACGAAGAGCTTGGGAATCGTTTCCGTTATCCCTTGCATATCATAGTTCATCATGAAGTTCTACTAACTTGGTGATGGTGACTAGAGAATTCTGTCAATCACTATTTTATCTGGAAGATTAACTCCCACTTGATTCAAGCAATTGTAGTACCCAGACAATCTGAGCACATGCTCACTATTTGAGCGATTCTCCTCCATCTTTTAGCTATAGAACTTGTTGGGGACTTCATATCTCTCAACTCGGGTATTTACTTGAAATATTAACTTCAACTCCTGGAACTTCTCATATGGTCCATGACGTTCAAAATGTCTTTTGAAGTCCCGATTCTAAGCCGTTTAGCATGGTGCACTAAACTATCAAGTAGTCATCATATTGAGCTAGCCAAACGTTCATAACGTCTACATCTACTCCTGCAATAGGTCTGTCACCTAGCGGTGCATCAAGGACATAATTCTTCTGTGCAACAATGAGGATAAACCTCAGATCACGGATCCAATCCACATCATTGCTACTAACATCTTTCAACACAATTTTCTCTAGGAACATATCAAAATAAACATATGAAAGCAACAACGTGAGCTATTGATCTACAACATAGATATGCTAATACTACCAGGACTAAGTTCATGATAAATTAAAGTTCAATTAATCATATTACTTAAGAACTCCCACTTAGATAGACATCCCTCTAATCCTCTAAGTGATCACGTGATCCAAATCAACTAAACCATGTCCGATCATCACGTGAGATGGAGTAGTTTCAATGGTGAACATCACTATGTTGATCATATCTACTATATGATTCACGCTCGACCTTTCGGTCTCCGTGTTCCGAGGCTATATCTGTTATATGCTAGGCTCGTCAAGTTTAACCTGAGTATTCCGCGTGTGCAACTGTTTTGCACCCATTGTATTTGAACGTAGAGCCTATCACACCCGATCATCATGTGGTGTCTCAGCACGAAGAACTTTCGCAACGGTGCATACTCAGGGAGAACACCTCTTGATAATTAGTGAGAGATCATCTTAAAATGCTACCGTCAATCAAAGCAAGATAAGATGTATTAAAGATACACAACACATGCAATCAATATAAGTGATATGATATGGCCATCATCATCTTGTGCTTGTGATCTCCATCTCCGAAGCACCGTCATGATCACCATCATCACCGGCGCGACACCTTGATCTCCATCGTAGCATCGTTGTCGTCTCGCCAATCATATGTTTCCACGACTATCGCTACCGCTTAGTGATAAAGTAAAGCATTACAGCGCAATTGCATTGCATACAATAAAGCGACAACCATATGGCTCCTGCCAGTTGCCGATAACTCAGTTACAAAACATGATCATCTCATACAATAAAATTTAGCATCATGTCTTGACCATATCACATCACAACATACCCTGCAAAAACAAGTTAGACGTTCTCTACTCTGTTGTTGCAAGTTTTACATGGCTGCTACGGGTCTAGCAAGAACCGTTCTTACCTACGCATCAAAACCACAACGATAGTTTGTCAAGTTGGTGCTGTTTTAACCTTCGCAAGGACCAGGCATGGCCACACTTGGTTCAACTAAAGTTGGAGAAACTGACACCCGCTAGCCACCTTTGTGCAAAGCACGTCGGGAGAACAGGTCTCGCGTAAGCGTACACATAATGTCGGTCCGGGCCGCTTCGTCCAACAATACCACCGAACCAAAGTATGACATGCTGGTAAGCAGTATGACCTATATCGCCCACAACTCACTTGTGTTCTACTCGTGCATATAACATCAATGCATAAAACCTAGGCTCGGATGCCACTGTTGGGGAACGTAGTAATTTCAAAATTTTCCTACGCACACTCAAGATCATGGTGATGCATAGCAACGAGAGGGGAGAGTGTTGTCTACGTACCCTCGTAGACTGATAGCGGAAGCGTTATGACAATGCGGTTGATGTAGTCTTACGTCTTCACGGCCCGACCGATCAAGCACCGAAACTACGACACCTCTGAGTTCTAGCACACATTCAGCTCGATGACGATCCCCGGACTCCGATCCAGCAAAGTATCGGGGAAGAGTTTCGTCAACATGACGGCGTGGTGACGATCTTGATGTTCTACTGTCGCAGGGCTTCGCCTAAGCACCGCTACAATATTATCGAGGATTATGGTGGAGGGGGCACCGCACACGGCTAAGAGAACGATCATGAAGATCAACTTGTGTGTCTAGAGGTGCCCCCTGCCCCATATATAACGGAGCCAAGGGGGGGGGGGGGGTGCGGCCGGCCCTAGGAGGAGGCGCGCAGGAGGTGTCCTACTCCTACCGGGAATAGGACTCCCCCATTTCCCTAGTTGGATTAGGACTTGGGGAAGAAGGAAGAGAGGGAAGAAAGGAAAAAAGGGGGGGGGGGGCGCCGCCCCCCTCCTTGTCCAATTCGGACTAGGGGGGGGGGGGGAGGGCGCGCGGCAGCCCCTAGGCCTCCTCTCCTCTTCCTCCACTAGGCCCATTAAGGCCCATTAGGTTACCGGGAGGTTCCGGTAACCTCCTGGTACTCCAGTAAAATGCCGATTCCACCCGGAACACTTCCGATGTGCAAACATAGGCTTCCAATATATCAATCTTTATGTCTCAACCATTTCGAGACTCCTCGTCATGTCCGTGATCACATCTGGGACTCCAAACTAACTTCGGTACATCAAAATATATAAACTCATAATGAAACTGTCATCATAACATTAAGCGTGCGGACCCTACGGGTTCGAGAACAATGTAGACATGAGCGAGACATGTCTTCGGTCAATAACCAATAGCGGAACCTGGATGCTCATATTGGCTCCCACATATTCTACGAAGATCTTTTATCGGTCAGACCGCATAACAACATACGTTGTTCCCTTTGTCACCGGTATGTTACTTGCCCGAGATTCGATCGTCGGTATCTCAATACCTAGTTCAATCTCGTTACCGGCAAGTCTCTTTACTCGTTTCGTAATACATCATCTCGCAACTAACTCATTAGTTGCAATGCTTGCAAGGCTTATGTGATGTGCATTACCGAGAGGGCCCAGAGATACCTCTCCGACAATCGGAGTGACAAATCCTAATCTCGAAAAACGCCAACCCAACATGTACCTTTGGAGACACCTGTAGAGCTCCTTTATAATCACCCAGTTACGTTGTGACGTTTGGTAGCACACAAAGTGTTCCTCCGGCAAACAGGAGTTGCATAATCTCATAGTCATAGGAACATGTATAAGTCATGAAGAAAGCAATAGCAACATACTAAACGATCGGGTGCTAAGCTAATGGAATGGGTCATGTCAATCACATCATTCTTCTAATGATGTGATCTCGTTAATCAAATAACAACTCTTTTGTTCATGGTTAGGAAACATAACCATCTTCGATTAACGAGCTAGTCAAGTAGAGGCATACTAGTGACACTCTGTTTGTCTATGTATTCACACATGTATTATGTTTCCGGTTAATACAATTCTAGCATGAATAATAAACATTTATCATGATATAAGGAAATAAATAATAACTTTATTATTGCCTCTAGGGCATATTTCCTTCAGTACATCCGAACGGAAAGGTTTTCCCTGGATTGACTGTGTGGGATGTACATAAGAACGGAAACGTATTCCTTGGATTGACTATGTGTGATATACATATGAACGGAAATGTTTTTTTGGGATTCACCATGTGAGATGTACATACCTACGGAAATGATTTTCTCGGATTACCGTGTGGGATGTACATACCTACGGAAATAATTTTCTCGGATTACCATGTGGGATGTACATACCTACGGAAATGATTGAGTTTCGATGCCTCACCCGATCGCACACAACCCCAGCCTGGGTCCCAGGAGGGCCTATACCCGACGATTTCTGGGTCATGTGGGAAGGACACCCTATCGCACACAATCACTTGGCGACGGTTCCAAATGCCGTCGCGGAAAGGAGTAAAAACTGTTTGTTTAGGACCGACGCGGACCAATGAACTATCCGCTGGAAGCAGCTTGATCACGGCGACTTGGCATCTCGTCAATGAAAAGGAAGAGCCCTCATGTGCCTTGGTAGAGCATGAGTAGAACAATGTCTCCAATTTTCCAATATGGATGCATTGCCACAATAAGCGAGAACTTGTTAATTTGAATGGTTCCATTTCTACGGGAAATGAAGTACCTTGCAATCACTTTGGCGTTATTAGCAGGCACAAGTGTAATTCGACCACGGCGGGAAATCGATCCAGGAACAACTACAGCAGGCACTTTCTATTGAAATGTAAAATAAAAAGCAATTGTGACAATATCGTTGAAGATATATACAGTATATGATCATCAACATAGGAATAAAACTTTGTACCAGCGTTTTGTGCACACAATTGGTCTTATTCAACGTGCGCACCATAGGTATAATTAATCCCATCCAAAATCCAGCGTTCATATGTTGTTCTATCTCTATCAGATTATCAACAAAGTTTATGACATGCTTTAAGTCCTTCTAGTGAAATTTGGTACGCTTAGGGCCCGTTCGGAAGCTCTCCAGGTTCCGAAACAAGCCAGCTTCTCGCAGGAGCTAGGCGAGCTAGCTTCTCGCGAGAGCCAGCGCTACGTTCGGCAGCAACGGCTGCTCCAGCTCCCATTTGCATGGGCTGGCAGCCCAGGAAGCATGCTTGGAGCCCATTTGGGTGGTTTCTCGTACGGGGGAGAGAACGTATCGAGAGAAAGAGATCGAGCAAACCGGTACGCTGCCTCAGGGTCACTTGGCGGTGGCATATATCGGGTAATTATGTCGAGCTTCTCCTCCTTCGTTTTTGGGAGCTGGGTTCGACCAGCTTCTCATTTTTGCACTACATGCCGCTCGTTCTCTAGGAGCTGGATTCTGGGAGCTGCACCGTTCGGCTAGCTTCTCGCTGGCTCCTCGCGAAGTTGGAAGCTGGAGGACATCTGAACAGGGCCTTAGTAACGTACATATCATTCACTATGCATCCAATATATCCTGCTTAAAAGGTGGAAAGGTATTATTTATTCAAAACATGGCAGAAGAATATATAGTGCACTTAAATTGGTAAATAGAATTTGGTACTGCCTAGGAACAGAGTCAAAAAATGAAATCACAATTGGTTGCTTAAATAGTGATCAATTAGTCAGAACAAATACCCTGATTTTGCTCAGTAATATGCCAGCATGGAGAAATTGAAAGGACACTAACCTCGATCAGACTTTGATCGGCTGATGACGTTGGGGAGGTAAACATCCATGTTAATTAGACCAGGTTGTGGTGCACGCACTAGAATTTTATTGCGAGCTTTCAGTTCATAACACTTGGACATTTTTCTCCAAAGGTTCGCATCAAAATAGGAGTGACCATATTTATCAAGTTTTACGCTAACCGTCATTGTAAATCCATGTTGGGTTGTCAATATGACATCCATGGAGTCATCAACAAAGTAAAGCCCAAGATTTCCTTCTACTCCTGTTCTTGCAAAGCAAGGGATGTACTACTTGAAATGAAAATTAAGATCGTAAATTAGATATATTGAAATAACAGAGCAAGATGCAAATATGGGAGTAACTGATAGAACAGATCAATATATAGATGAAAGCAAAGTACAAAAAAATATAATTAAAAATAGATAATGTAACAAAGATTTGATGCAAATATGAGAGTAACTAAATGAACAATACATCATAAATTTGCCTAATATAGGGGGGGGGGGGGGGAATTGGCTTCGAGATCTAGGCTTCACATGGCACCGTACCTTTTACCAAATGTAGCAACAGACAGTATATGTTCACAAATTTAGGCCATGCCGGCCGTGGTATGGTGAGATTGAACATACCAAGCGCTCCCTGAAGTCATTTGGAATGGTAGAACTTCATTTCCGATTAGCCGCAACCACACTTTCCCGATTTGTGCTCACACTGTGGACATATGAATGAAAACCCTCAAATCAGCTAGAAGAAAAATGAATCCACGGTGATTTCCGGCGGTTGATTAATAGCGACGAACGGACCGCAATAAGAGATGAGTGAATATTTCACTAAATTTATTACCCTCTCCATGAGAAAAATCCCCGGCCCAATTCCGCAGAAAACCCCAATCGACGAGAGTCTAGAAAGTCGGTGCAGATAGGCGGCGGAAAGTGGAAGGGGCGAAATCCCTTGCCTTTGGGAGCGTGACCTCCACCCACCGATGATAGCTGTCGGGTGGCCGCCGTGATAGAAGTTGATGAGGTGCAGAGTTGCGGAGGAATCCACAGCGAGTGGGTGGGGACGAAGTGGGTGAGGGTTTTTCTTTTTTTTTCCTTTTGCATGTGTGGGTGAACACACACGGTTCGCAGCGACGACGGAGATGAATCGTGTGCGATAGTAAATCACCGAGATTGAAGGGGAATCCAAATTTCCTTTGTCCTTGGTCCATGAGTTTTTTCTACGATGAACATAAACCCTACAAATCACCATGTTCAAATTTGGCACTTTTCTGGTTCATTTACAATATTTAGGGGATTGTGTGCATTTTCTAGGCATTAATGCACATAATTCAAATTCAACCAATCGGTGTGAAAAGGTGCATGAGAACGGTCTGGAAAACCATGATTGTGCTATTTAGTAAATTCTCATGCCTTTTACAAGGAATCGACAGAGATTTCACGGAAATGTGTGGCGATAGTCAACCACAAACACGTCGTTTATTGGTTTTTCAATTGTAGAAAAATGAAATACATGCTTGAAAAACACGACGCCTAGTTTGTGATTTAGTTTCCAAGATTGAAGGGGTCGAGAATCCAAATTTACTTCCTAGTTTTTCATTCAGTTTTTCTACAATCAACATACCCCCTCGAATGCAACGTGTTCAAATTTGGCATTTTTCCGGGCTCACTTACCATGTTTAGGGGATTATGTGCATTTTCTAGGCATTAATCCAGATAATTCAAATTCGAACAATCGGTGCATGAAAAGGTGCACAAGAATGGTCTAGAAAACCATACTCATGGTATTTAGTAAATTCTCATGCCTTTTACAAGGAATGGGTAGAGATTTCAAGGGAATGCGTGGCAATAGTCAACAATAAGCGTGTCATTTACTGGGTTATCAACTATAGAAAAATGAAATACGTGCTTGAAAAACATGTTGCCTGGCATGGCGCCATGGTATGGCCTCACCATGCCCTGGTAAAAAGCTAAGAAGGTTTGGTTTATGTCGTCATGCATGCCCTTCATAAATGGAACCATCACCGAGGAAGTTCGATGCTTTCGAGAGGGAAATCACTAAGATTGAAAGGAATCCAAATTTCCATCCTAGTTTGTCATTCAGTTATTTTCCAACGATCAACATACCCCTCCAATGCAATTTGTTCAAATTTGACATTTTTCCAGGCTCATTTACCATATTTAGGGGATTATGTGCATTTTAGGCATTAATGCACATAATTCAAATTTGAACAATCGGTGCATGAAAAGGTGCACAAGAATGGTCTGGAAAACCATGCTCGTGCTATTTAGTAAATTCTCATGCCTTTTACAACGAATGGGTAGAGATTTCAAGGAAATGTGTGGCAATAGTCAACCACAAACGTGTCATTTACTGGGTTAAACAACTATACATAAATGAAATACATGCTTGGAAAACATGACACCTGGCGTGGTGCCATGGTATGGCCTCACCGTGCCGAGGTAAAAATTTGAGAATGTTTGCCTTATGTTGTCATGCATGCCTTTCATAAATCGAACCATCACCATGGAAGTTTCATGGTTTCAAGGGGGGAATCATCAAGATTGAAGGGGGATCCAAATTACCTTTGTCCTTTGTCCATGACTTTTTTTCTACGATGAACACACACCCTGCAAATCACCGTGTTCAAATTTGGCACTTTTCCGGCTTCATTTACCATATTTAGGGGATTATGTGCATTTTCCAAGCATTAATACAAATAATTCAAGTTCAAACAATCGGTGCATGAAAGGGTGCATAAGAACGCCCTGGAAAATCATGCGCGTGCCATTTAGTAAATTTTCATGCCTTTTACAAGAAATGGGCAGATATTTCGATGAAATGCGTGGCAATAGTCAACCACAAACGTTTGTTTATTGGGTTTTCAACTATAGAAAAATGAAATAAATGCTTGAAAAACATGATGCCTCGCATGGTGCCATGGTATGGCCTCATCATACCCTGGTAAAAATTTGAGAAGGTTTGGCTTATGTCGTCATGCACACCCTTTAGAAATCGAAACATCACCGAGGAAGTTCCATGCTTTCGAGAGGGAAAACACCAAGATTGAATGGGAATCCAAAATTTCTTCGTTCTTTGCCCTCGAGTTTTTTTCTACGACGAACATACACCGTGCAAATTACCGCGTTTAAATTTGGCATTTTACGGGCTCATTTACCATATTTAGGGGATTATGTGCATTTTCTAGGCATTTACTGCATATAAATCCAATCCAGCTGCAGCTGCACGGCTGTGATGTGAGGGACGTGGATTGTCGTTCGATCACGACGCATCCTACGATGCACACACATGGTCCGCGTGGCTGGGTGATACGTCTCCAACGTATCTATAATTTATGAAGTATTCATGCTGTTATATTATCATTCTTGGATGTTTTACAATCATTTCATAGCAACTTTATATCATTTTTTTGGGACTAACCTATTGACCCAGTGCCTAGTGCCAGTTGATGTTTTTTGCTTGTTTTTTACATCGTAGGAAATTAATATCAAACGGAGTCCAAACACCGCGAAACTTTTTGGAGATTATTTATGGACTAGAACACCCAGGTTGCGCCAGAGAAACACCTGGGGGTGCCCCGAGGGGGCACAACACACCAGGGCGTGCCTGGGGGGCCCGGTGCGCCTAGGTGGGTTGTGCCGACCTCGGTGGCCTCAGGCACCCCCTCTTTGCCCTATAAATTCCGAAATATTCCAAAAATCCTAGGGGAAAACCTAGATCAGAAGTTCCGCCACCGCAAGGCTCTGTAGCCACCGAAAACCAATCTAGACTCCGTTCTGTCACCCTGCCGGAGGGGGGAATCATCTCCGGTGGCCATCTTCATCATACCGGCGGCCACCATGATGAGGAGGGAGTAGTCCACCCTCGGAGCTGAGGGTTTGTGCCAGTAGCTATGTGTTTAATCTCTCACTCTCTCATGTTCTTGAAATGTCACGATCTTGATGTATCTTGGGCTTTGTTAATATAGTCAGATCATATGGTGTTTTCCCCTCTCTATCTTGTTGTGATGAATTGAGTTTTTCCCTTTGAGATTTCATTGTTATCGGATTGAATACTTTTATGGATTAGAGAACACTTGATATATGTCTTGCAATTGAATACTCGTGGTGACAATGGGGTGTCATATTAATTCACTTGATATATGTTTTGGCACTCAACTCACGGATTCCCGAGGTGACATTGGGGTAATCTATGCATAGGGGTTGATGCACGTTCTTGTCTTTGTTTCTCCGGTAGAAAACTTGGGTCACTCTTTGAAGTTCTTTGTGTTGGATTGAATATTATGAATCTGAATTTGCTTTGGTGTTATTTTAGTACGAACTCTTGGTTAGATCGATCAGAAAGAATAGATTTGTGTTATTTTAGTACGAACTCTAGGATAGATTGATCGGAAAGAATAGCTTTGAGGTGGCTTCGTACCCTAAAAACAATTTTGTCTTATGTTCTCCGCTAGATAGAAACTTTGGAGTGATTCTTCGTTGCACATTGAGGGACGGTTATGAAGGAAATATGCCCTAGAGGCAATAATAAAGTTATTATTTATTTCCTTATTTCATGATAAATGTTTTTTATTCATGCTAGAATTGTATTAACCGGAAACATAATACATGTGTGAATACATAGACAAACAGAGTGTCACTAGTATGCCTCTACTTGACTAGCTCGTTAAACAAAGATGGTTATGTTTCCTAACCACAGACAAAGAGTTGTTATTTGATTAACGGGATCACATCATTAGGAGAATTATGTGATTGACATGACCCATTCCATTAGCTTAGCACCCGATCGTTTAGTATGTTGCTATTTCTTTCTTCATGACTTATACATGTTCCTATGACTATGAGATTATGCAACTCCCGTTTGCCGGAGGAACACTTTGTGTGCTACCAAACGTCACAACATAACTGGGTGATTATAAAGGAGCTCTACAGGTGTCTCCAAAGGTACATGTTGGGTTGGCGTATTTCGAGATTAGGATTTGTCACTCCAATTGTCGGAGAGGTATCTATGGGCCCTCTCGGTAATGCACATCACATAAGCCTTGCAAGCATTGCAACTAATGAGTTAGTTGCGAGATGATGTATTACGAAACGAGTAAAGAGACTTGCCGGTAACGATATTGAACTAGGTATTGATATACCGACGATCGAATCTCGGGCAAGTAACATACAGATGACAAAGGGAACAAAGTATGTTGTTATGCGGTCTGACCGATAAAAGATCTTCGTAGAATATGTGGGAGCCAATATGAGCATCCAGGTTCCGCTATTGGTTATTGACCGGAGACATGTCACGGTCATGTCTACATTGTTCTCGAACCCGTAGGGTCCGCACGCTTACCGTTACAATGACAGTTTCATTATGAGTTTATATATTTTGATGTACCGAAGTTAGTTCGGAGTCCCGGATGTGATCACGGACATGACGTGGAGTCTCAAAATGGTCGAGACATAAAGATTGATATATTGGAAGCCTTTGTTTGCACATCGGAAGTGTTCCGGGTGGAATCGGCATTTTACTGGAGTACCAGGAGGTTACCGGAACCCCCGGTAACCTAATGGGCCTTAATGGGCCTAGTGGAGGAAGAGGAGAGGAGGCCTAGGGGCAGCCGCGCGCCCCTCCCCCCATCCGAATTGGACAAGGAGTGGGGGCGGCGCCCCCCCTTTTCCTTTCTTCCCGCTCTTCCTTCTTCCCGAAGTCCTAATCCAACTAGGGAAAGGGGGGGAGTCCTATTCCCGGTAGGAGTAGGACTCCTCCTGCGCGCCTCCTCCTAGGGCCGGCCGCACCCCCCTTGGCTCCGTTATATACGGGGGCAGGGGGCACCTCTAGACACACAAGTTGATCTTCATGATCGTTCTCTTAGCCGTGTGCGGTGCCCCCCTCCACCATAATCCTCGATAATATTGTAGTTGTGCTTAGGCGAAGCCCTGCGACAGTAGAACATCAAGATCGTCACCATGCCGTCGTGGTGACGAAACTCTTCCCCGATACTTTGCTGGATCGGAGTCCGGGGAACAACGTATGTTGTTATGCGGTCTGACCGATTGTCGGAGAGGTATCTTTGGGCCCTCTCGGTAATGCACATCACATAAGCCTTGCAAGCATTGCAACTAATGAGTTAGTTTCGAGTTGATGTATTACGAAACGAGTAAAGAGACTTGCCGGTAACGAGATTGAACTAGGTATTGAGATACCGACGATCGAATCTTGAGCGAGTAACATACCGATGACAAAGGGAACAATGTATGTTGTTACGCGGTCTGACCGATAAAGATATTCGTAGAATATGTAGGAGCCAATATGAGCATCCAGGTTCCGCTATTGGTTATTGACCGGAGACGTGTCTCGGTCATGTCTACATTGTTCTCGAACCCGTAGGGTCCGCACGCTTAAGGTTTCGATGACAGTTATATTATGAGTTTATGAGTTTTGATGTACCGAAGTTAGTTCGGAGTCCCGGATGTGATCACGGACATAACGAGGAGTCTCAAAATGGTCGAGACATAAAGATTGATATATTGGATGGCTATATTCGGACACCGGAAGTGTTCCGGGTGATTTCGGAGAAAACCGGAGAGCCGGAGGGTTACCGGAACCCTACCGGGAGAAGTAATGGGCCATATGGGCCTTAGTGGAGAGAGAGAAGGGCAGCCAGGGTGGGCCGCGTGCCTCCTCCCCCCTGGTCCGAATTGGAGTAGGAGGGGGGGGGGGGGGCGGCGCCCCCCTTTCCTTCTCCCTCCCCACTTCCTTCCCCCTCCTAGTAGGAGTCCTACTCCTACTAGGAGGAGGACTCCTCCTTGGCGCGCCTATAGGGCCGGCCGGCCTCCTCCCCTTGATCCTTTATATACGGGGGCAGGGGGCACCCCTAGACACACAAGTTGATCCACGTGATCATATTCTTAGCCGTGTGCGGTGCCCCCTTCCACCATAATCCTCGATAATATTGTAGCGGTGCTTAGGCGAAGCCCTGCGACGGTAGTACATCAAGATCGTCACCACGCCGTCGTGCTGACGGAACTCTTCCCAGACACTTTGCTGGATCGGAGTCCGGGGATCATCATCGAGCTGAACGTGTGCTAAAACTCGGAGGTGCCGTAGTTTCGGTGCTTGATCGGTCGGGCCGTGAAGACGTACGACTACATCAACCGCATTGTGCTAACGCTTCCGCTGCCGGCCTACAAGGGTACGTAGATCGCACTCTCCCCTGTCCTTGCTATGCATCACCATGATCTTGCGTGTGCGTAGGAATTTTTTTGAAATTACTACGTTCCCCAACAGTGGCATCAGAGCCTAGGTTTTATGTGTTGATGTTATATGCACGAGTAGAACACAAGTGAGTTGTGGGCGATATAAGTCATACTGCTTACCAGCATCTCATACTTTGGTTCAGCGGTATTGTTGGATGAAGCGGCCCGGACCGACATTACGCGTACGCTTACGCGAGACTGGTTCTACCGACGTGCTTTGCACACAGGTGGCTGGCGGGTGTCAGTTTCTCCAACTTTAGTTTAACCAAGTGTGGCTACGCCCGGTCCTTGCGAAGGTTAAAACAACACCAACTTGACAAACTATCATTGTGGTTTTGATGCGTAGGTAAGATTGGTTCTTGCTAAGCCCGTAGCAGCCATGTAAAACTTGCAACAACAAAGTAGAGGACGTCTAACTTGTTTTCGCAGGGCATGTTGTGATGTGATATGGTCAAGACGTGATGAGATATAAGTTGTTGTATGAGATGATCATGTTTTGTTGAAGTTATCGGCAACTGGCAAAATCGTTATGGTTGTCTCTCTATTGCATAAGATGCAAGCGCCCAATAAATTGATTTACTTTATTGCTATGCGATAGCAATAGTTGCAAGAGCAATTGTTGGCAAGACGACCACATGACGACACATTGATATAGATCAAGATGATGGAGATCATGGTGTCATACCGGTGACGATAGAGATCATGACAGTACTTTGGAGATGGAAATCAAAGGCGCAAGATGATGATGGCCATATCATGTCACATATTTTGATTGCATATGATGTTTATCTTTTATACATCTTATTTTGCTTAGTTTGACGGTAGCATTTTAAGACGATCTCTCACTAATTATCAAGAAGTGTTCTCCCTGAGTATGCACCGTTGCGAAAGTTCTTCGTGCTGAGACACCACGTTATGATCGGGTGTGATAGGCTCTACGTTCAAATACAACGGGTGCAAAACAGTTGCACATGCGGAATACTAGGTTATACTTGACGAGCCAAGCATATACAGATATGGCCTCGGAACACGGAGACCGAAAGGTCGAGCGTGAATCATATAGTAGATATGATCAACATAGTGATGTTCACCAATGAAACTGCTCCATCTCACGTGATGATCAGACATGGTTTAGTTGATTTGGATCACGTGATCACTTAGAGGTTTAGATGGATGTCTATCTAAGTGGGAGTTCTTAAGTAATATGATTAATTGAACTTAAATTTATCATGAACTTAGTCCTGGTAGTATTTTGCAAGTTATGTTGTAGATCAATAGCTTGCGTTGTTGCTTCCCTGTGTTTATTTTGATATGTTCCTAGAGAAAATTGTGTTGAAAGATGTTAGTAGCAATGATGCGGATTGGATCTGTGATCTGAGGTTTATCCTCACTGCTGCACAGAAGAATTATGTCCTTGATGCACCGCGAGGTGACAGACCCATTGCAGGAGCAGATGCAGACGTTATGAACGTTTGGCTAGCTCAATATGATGACTACTTGATAGTTTAGTGCACCATGCTTAACGGCTTAGAATCGGGACTTCAAAGACATTTTGAACATCATGGACCATATGAGATGTTCTAGGAGTTGAAGTTAATATTTCAAGCAAATACCCGAGTTGAGAGATATGAAGTTTCCAACAAGTTCTATAGCTAAAAGATGGAGGAGAATTGCTCAACTAGTGAGCATGTGCTCAGATTGTCTGGGTACTACAATCGCTTGAATCAAGTGGGAGTTAATCTTCCAGATAAGATAGTGATTGACAGAATTCTCTAGTCACCATCACCATCACCAAGTTAGTAGAACTTCGTGATGAACTATAATATGCAAGGGATGACGAAAACCACTCCCGATCTTTTCATGATGATGAAATCGATGAAGGTAGAAATCAAGAAAGAGCATCAAGTGTTGATGGTTGACAAGACCACTAGTTTCAAGAAAAGGGAAAGGGAAGAAGGGGAACTTCAAGAAGAACGACAAGCAAGTTGCTACTCAAGTGAAGAAGCCCAAGTCTGATCCTAAGCCTGAGACTAAGTGCTTCTACTGCAAAGGGACTGGTCACTGGAAGTGGAACTGCCCCAAGTATTTGGCGAATAAGAAGGATGGCAAAGTGAACATAAGTATATTTGATATACATGTTATTGATGTGTACTTTACAAGTGTTTATAGCAAGCCCTCGGTATTTGATACTACTTCAGTTACTATGATTAGTAACTTGAATCGGGAGTTGCAGAATGAACAAAGACTATTTAAGGGTGAGGTGACGATGTGTGTTGGAAGTAGTTCCAAGATTGATATGATCATCATCGCACACTCCCTATACTTTCGGGATTAGTGTTGAACCTAAATAAGTGTTATTTGGTGTTTGCGTTGAGCATGAATATGATATGATCATGTTTATTGCAATACGGTTATTCATTTAAGTTGGAGAACAATTGTTGTTCTGTTTACATGAATAAAACCTTATATGGTTACACACCCAATGAAAATGGTTCATTGGATCTCGATTGTAGTGATACACATATTCATAATATTGAAGCCAAAAGATGCAAAGTTAATAATGATAGTGCAATTTATTTGTGGCACTGCCGTTTAGGTCATATTGGTGTAAAGCGCATGAAGAAACTCCATACTGATCGGATTTTGGAATCACTTGATTATGAATCACTTGGTGCTTGTGAACCATGCCTTATGGGCAAGATGACTAAAGACTCCGTTCTCCGGAACAATGGAGCGAGCAACTGACTTACTGGAAATAATATATACTGATGTATGCAATCCAATGAGTGTTGAAGCTCGCCGCGGGTATCGTTATTTTCTGACCTTCACAGATGATTTAAGTAGATATCGGTATATCTACTTGATGAACCATAAGTCTAAAACATTTGAATAGTTCAAAGAATTTTAGGGTGAAGTGGAAAATCATCGTGACAAGAAAATAAGGTTTCTACGATCTGATCGCGGAGACAAATATTTGAGTTACGAGTTTGGTCTTCAATTAAAACAATGTGGAATAGTTTCACAAATTCATGCCACCTGGAATACCACACCATAATGGTGTGTCCGAACATCATAACTGTACTTTATTGGATATAGTGCAATCTATGATGTTTCTTACCGATTTACCACTAAAGTTTTGGGGTTATGCATTAGAGACAGCTGCATTCATGTTAAAAAAGGGAACCATCTAAATCTGTTGAGACGACACCGTATGAACTGTGGTTTGGCAAGAAACCAAAGTTGTCGTTTCTTAAAGTTTGGGGTTGCGATGCTTATATGAAAAAGTTTCATCCTGATAAGCTCAAACCCAAATCGGAGAAGTGCGTCTTCATAGGATACCCAAAAGAAAATGTTGGGTACACCTTCTATCACAGATCCGAAGGCAAGATATTCGTTGCTGAGAATGGATCCTTTCTAGAGAAGGAGTTTCTCTCGAAAGAAGTGAGTGGGAGGAAAGTAGAAAACTTGATAAGGTAATTGTACCTTCTCCCTTATTGGAAAGTAGTACATCACAGAAATCTGTTCCTGTGAATACTACACCAATTAGTGAGGAAGCTAATGATGATGATCATGTACCTTCAGATCAAGTTACTACCGAATCTCGTAGGTAAACCGGAGTGAGATCCACACCAGAGTGGTACGGTAATCCTGTTCTGGAAGTCATGTTACTAGACCATGACAAACTTGCGAACTATGAGGAGGCGATGATGAGCCCAGATTCCGCGAAATGGTTTGAGCCCATGAAATCTGAGATATGATCCATGTATGAGAACAAAGTATGGACTTTGATGGATTTGCCCGATGATCGGCAAGCCATAGAAAATAAATGGATCTTCAAGAGGAAGACGGACGCTGATAGTAGTGTTACTATCTAGAAAGCTAGACTTGTCGAAAAAGGTTTTGATAAAGTTCAAGGTGTTGACTACGATGAGATTTTCTCACTCGTAGCGATGCTTAAGTCTTTCCGAATCATGTTAGCAATTGCCGCATTTTTATGAAATCAGGCAAATGGATAAACAAAACTACATTCCTGAATGGATTTAAGGAAGAGTTGTATAAGATACAACCAGAAGGTTTTGTCAATCCTAAAGGTGCTAACAAAATATGCAAGCTCCAGCGATCCATCTATGGACTGGTGCAAGCATCTCGGAGTTGGAATATACACTTTGATAAGTTGATCAAAGCATATAGTTTTATACAGACTTGCGGTGAAGCCTGTATTTACAAGAAAGTGAGTGGGAGCACTACAACATTTCTGATAAGTATATGTGAATGACATGTTGTTGATCGGAAATAATGTAGAATTATTCTGTAAAGCATAAAGGAGTATTTGAAAGGAGTTTTTCAAAGAAAGACCTCGATGAAGCTGCTTACATATTGAGCATCAAGATCTATAGAGATAGATCAAGACGCTTGATAAGTTTTTTCAATGAGTACATACCTTGACAAGATTTTGAAGTAGTTCAAAATGGAACAGTCAAAGAAAGAATTCTTGCCTGTGTTACAAGGTGTGAAATTGAGTAAGACTCAATGCCCGACCACGGCAGAAAATAGAAAGAGAATGAAAGTCATTCCCTATGCCTTGGCCATAGGTTGTATAAAGTATGCCATGCTGTGTACCAGACCTATTGTATACCCTACACTGTTTTTGGCAAGGGTGTACAATAGTGATCTAGGAGTAGATCACTGGACAGCGGTCAAAATTATCCTTAGTGGAATAAGGATATGATTCTCGATTATGGAGGTGAAAAAAGGTTTGTTGTAAAAGGGTTACGTCGATACAAGTTTTGGCACTGATCCGAATGACTCTAAATCTTCATCTGGATACATATTGAAAGTGGGAGCAATTAGCTAAAGTAGCTCCGTACAGAGCGTTGTAGACATAGAAATTTGCAATATACTTACGGATCTAAATATGACAGACCCGTTGACTAAAATTATCTCACAAACAAAAAATGATCACACCTTAGTACTCTTTGGGTGTTAATCACATAGCGATGTGAACTAGATTATTGACTCTAGTAAACCCTTTGGGTGTTGGTCACATGTGGATGTGAACTATGGGTCTTAACCACATAAAGATGTGAACTATTGATGTTAAATCACATGGCGATGTGAACTAGATTATTGACTCTAGTGCAAGTGGGAGACTGAAGGAAATATGCTCTAGAGGCAATAATAAAGTTATTATTTATTTCCTTATTTCATGATAAATGTTTTTGTTTCATGCTAGAATTGTATTAACCGGAAACATAATACATGTGTGAATACATAGACAAACAGAGTGTCACTAGTATGCCTCTACTTGACTAGCTCGTTAATCAAAGATGGTTATGTTTCCTAACCATAGACAAAGAGTTGTTATTTGATTAACGGGATCACATCATTAGGGGAATTATGTGATTGACATGACCCATTCCATTAGCCGGAGGCAATAATAAAGTTATTATTTATTTCCTTATATCATGATAAATGTTTATTATTCATGCTAGAATTGTATTAACCGGAAACATGATACATGTGTGAATACATAGACAAACAGAGTGTCACTAGTATGCCTCTACTTGACTAGCTCGTTGATCAAATATGGTTATGTTTCCTAGCCATAGACAAAGAGTTGTCATTTGATTAACGGGGTCACATCATTAGGAGAATGATGTGATTGACTTGACCCATTCAGTTAGCATAGCACTTGATCGTTTAGTTTATTGCTATTGCTTTCTTCATGACTTATACATGTTCCTATGACTATGAGATTATGCAACTCCCATTTGCCGGAGGAACACTTTGTGTGCTACCAAACGTCACAACATAAATGGGTGATTATAAAGGAGCTGTACAGGTGTCTCCAAAGGTAAATGTTGGGTTGGCGTATTTCGAGATTAGGATTTGTCACTCCGATTGTCGGAGAGGTATCTCTGGGCCACTCGGTAATGCACATCACATAAGCCTTGCAAGCATTGCAACTAATGAGTTAGTTGCGAGATGATGTATTACGAAACGAGTAAAGAGACTTGCCAGTAACGAGATTGAACTAGGTATTAAGATACCGACGATCGAATCTCGAGCGAGTAACATACCGATGACAAAGGGAACAATGTATGTTGTTATGCGGTCTGACAGATAAAGATCTTCGTAGAATATGTAGGAGCCAATATGAGCATCCAGGTTCCGCTATTGGTTATTGACCGGAGACGTGTCTCGGTCATGTCTACATTGTTCTCGAACCCGTAGGGTCCGCACGCTTAAGGTTTCGATGACAGTTATATTATGAGTTTATGAGTTTTGATGTACCGAAGTTAGTTCGGAGTCCCGGATGTGATCACAGACATAACGAGGAGTCCCGAAATGGTCGAGACATAAAGATTGATATATTGGACGGCTATATTCGGACATCGGAAGTGTTCCGGGTGATTTCGGAGAAAACCGGAGAGCCGAAGGGTTACCGGAACCCTACCGGGAGAAGTAATGGGCCATATGGGCCTTAGTGGAGAGAGAGAAGGGCAGCCAGGGTGGGCCGCGCGCCTCCTTCCCCCTGGTCCGAATTGGACTAGGAGAGGGGGGCGGCGCCCCCCTTTCCTTCTCCCTCCCCACTTCCTTCCCCCTCCTAGTAGGAGTCCTACTCCTACTAGGAGGAGGACTCCTCCTTGGCGCGCCTATAGGGCCGGCCGGCCTCCTCCCCTTGATCCTTTATATACGGGGGCAGGGGGCACCCCTAGACACACAAGTTGATCCACGTGATCATATTCTTAGCCGTGTGCGGTGCCCCCTTCCACCATAATCCTCGGTAATATTGTAGCGGTGCTTAGGCGAAGCCCTACGACGGTAGTACATCAAGATCGTCACCACGCCGTCGTGCTGACGGAACTCTTCCCCGACACTTTGCTGGATCGGAGTCCGGGGATCGTCATCGAGCTGAACGTGTGCTAAAACTCGGAGGTGCCGTAGTTTCGGTGCTTGATCGGTCGGGCCGTGAAGACGTATGACTACATCAACCGCGTTGTGCTAACGCTTCCACTGTCGGTCTACAAGGGTACGTAGATCACACTCTCCCCTCTCCTTGCTATGCATCACCATGATCTTGCGTGTGCGTAGGATTTTTTTTTGAAATTACTACGTTCCCCAACAGGTTATATGATCCAATTATATTAGCATTGTTGAGAGGTTGCACTAGTGAAAGTACTGTAACGCCCCGAGACCGATATGCCAGGTGTCCTCCAGTTATTCGTTGTCGTTGCCATGTCATTCGCTTGCGTGTTGCATTTCTTCATGTCATCATGTGCATTGCATCATCATGTTTTCAAAACTTGCATCCGTCCCGGCCTCCTCGTTCTCTCCGTTGTCCGTTCTGAGCCCAACCACACTTGTACGCGCCCGCGGCACGTCCGAAATATTATTTTATAAGTGGCCGGAAAATGTTCTCGGAATGAGATGAGATTTGACGTGTGGTCTTATTATAGTGTAGACAGACCGCCTGTCAAGTTTCATCGCAATCGGAGTTCGTTTGACGCCCCAACTGATAAAATATAACGACAATAGTAGCCGGTCAAAACGTCGGACGTTTTCGGTCTCCGGAAACAGATGCCGGGCTTCCCTCTCTTCTCTTCTCTCAGCCTAACCCTCCTACACAGCCCACAAAACCCCATCTAGTTTCCCCCTCCGCCCGGGGCCGTTCGTTTGCGATCGGAGGGTCCAGAAACGGAGCAAAACCCCCAACCCTAGCCCCCTTTCTATATATAGACGCCTCCCCTGCCAATTTTGGCCTCCTACCTACCCCCCCTCCATTTCCGCGCCACCCCAATCACCAGCCAGCCGCCTCCCACCTCCTCTCCTTGAATTCCGGCGCCGGCCACCCCTCCAGCGCCACATGGCGGGCTCCTAGTGGCCAGCCGCCGCCACGCAGACGCCCGTGGCCAACCAGGCGCTGCCACGTCGCCTCTCCAGTGCCCCACTTCACCGCGACCCGCCGAGCCCAGGTGCGGCCCGCCCAGGCCCGCGCGGTCGCCCGACCGATGCCGTCCGTCCTCGCGCAGCCCGCGCCCTCCTCCTGCTCGACCCCGAGCTGGATCGGAGGAGCGCCACCGTCACCCCTCCCGTCGACGACCTCGGGCCCCGCCGCCGTTGTGCACCTCGCCGGCGTGCCGCCATCTCCCCAGGCCAGGCCGCCGCGCTGCTCTCCTTCCTTCCCCTGCATGCCTCCTTTTTCTCCCACTCATCCTCTTTCTCTCTCTCCCGTAGGCACCCGACGTCCGCCTTGGTCGCCCCGCTCACCGGAGCTCCCCACCAGCGCCGGAAACGGACGGATCGGGTGGATCCCGTTCGGATCCGCACCTCTGGGCACTCCTCCGTGCCTCACCGACGTCAAGCCGGCGCCGCCGCGCCTCTGCCTCCCTCGATCCAGGCGGGATCGAGGAGGAGGACGACGAGCGCCCGCATGGGCCCCTCCTCCGCACCGGCCCAGAGCCAAGGCCCAGCGCCTCCGCCTCCTCCCGCGCGTGGGCCTCCTCGCCATCCTCAATCCATCGCGCCCCAAGGCCCAGCTCCAGCCGGGCCAGACCTGAAGCTTCCAGGCCCAGCGCGCAGCCCCGCGCCGACCTCAGCCTGCCTCTCCTCCAGATGGGCCTCGGCCCAGGGTGAGCAGCACCCAGCGCCCCGCCTTGTTTTTTTTCCATTCCTGCTATTGGGCTTGTTCCAGATTCAGCCCGATATGTTTTTTTCTCGTCCTGGGATTTTGTCCAATTATCCAGTGCGTTGATGTTTTACAGATTAGTCCCTGTTCTTCATGCATTTAATAACTCACAAATGGCGCATCGGATTAAAATAATTTATATATGCAACTTGCTCAGAATTTTGTGTAGATTAATAATATCCAAATTTCACCTATGTTTAAAATGTTTAAAAATGTTGTTTGTTTAAATTTGCCCCTATGCCATGTTAAAATGATTTAATTCATAACTAAATAACCGTAGCTCCGATTTAAATAAATTTTATATGTAAATGGGGTAGAATTTTGCCTAGTTTATCATGGTGGCATCACTTTGCATGTTTAATAACTCTAAAATTGTGTTTAGGACAGATCAGGACCAAACCAAATATTCGCACATGGGGATTTTTTCGGACTTGTTGTTTTGTTGTTCCGGCCTCATTTAAACTTGACTAGATAGGTAGTTTTCATTTGCTTCACCTCTTGCCATGTTAATCAACATTTAATATTGTTGGGTACCTAACCGAGAGAGAACTAAATAATTGATGTGGTGTTTTGTCAATATGCATCCCGATGCATATTGAGCTCCACTTAATTTGTAGGATTGCTTGTGCATTTTGTCATGCCATGCTTCATTAAACCGGACATGCATCATATTTGGTTGTGCATCATGCCATGTTCATGTCGTGGTTGTTTACTATGTTGTGTGCTTCTTTTTCGGTGATTGCTTCTTCGGGTTGATTCCGGTAACGTCGTGTTGTGAGGATCCGTTCGTCTTCGTCCGTTTGTCTTCTTCATGGACTCGTTCTTCTTCCTTGCGGGATTTCAGGCAAGATGATCATACCCTCGAAATCACTACTATCTTTGCTATGCTAGTTTGCTCGCTCTTTTGCTATGCCATTGCTACGATGCCTACCACTTGCTTGTCAGCCTCCCAAATTGCCATGTTTAGCCTCTAACCCACCAATGTCCTAGCAAACCGTTGATTGGCTATGTTACCGCTTTGCTCAGCCCCTCTTATAGCGTTGTTAGTTGCAGGTGAAGATCGAAGTTTGTTCCTTGTTGGAACATGGAGATCGTTCCTTGTTGGAACATTGTTTTCTTGTTGGTATATCACCATATATCTTATTTAATTAATGCATCTATATACTTGGTAAAGGGTGGAAGGCTCGGCCTTATGCCTGGTGTTTTGTTCCACTCTTGCCGCCCTAGTTTTCGTCATATCGGTGTTATGTTCCCGGATTTTGCGTTCCTCACGCGGTTGGGCTATAATGGGAACCCCTTGACAGTTCGCCTTAAGTAAAGCTTTGCCAGCAATCCCCAACATTGGTTTTACCATTCGCCACCTAGCCTCTTTTTCCCTTGGGTTTCGCGGACTCAAGGGTCATCTTATTTTAAACCCCCCGGGCCAGTGCTTCTCTAAGTGTTGGTCCAACTGAGCGATGTCCGAGGCTACCAGGGGCAACTCTGGGCTGGCTTACCCGACGTCTGGCTCATCTGAGTGTGCCCTGAGAAAGAGATATGTGCAGCTCCTATCGGGATTTGTCGGCACATTCGGGCAGTGTTGATGGTTTAGTTTTACCCTGTCGAAATGTCTTGTTGTACTGGGATACCGAGTCTGATCGGAATGTCTCGGGTGGAGGTCTATTCCTTCGTTGACCGTGAGAGCTTGTGATGGGCTAAGTTGGGACACCCCTGCAGGGTTTTGAACTTTCGAAAGCCGTGCCCGCGGTTATTGGCAGATGGGAATTTGTTAACGTCCGGTTGTAGAAAACCTGAAGTTGACCTTAATTAAAATGAATCAACCGCGTGTGTAACCGTGATGGTCTCTTTCCGACGGAGTCCGGGAAGTGAACACGGTTGTTGGAGTTATGCTTGACGTAGGTAGTCCAGGATCACTTCTTGATCATACTTTTATCGACCGTGCTTTGCCTTCTCTTCTCGCTCTCATTTGCGAATAGGTTAGCCACCATATATGCTAGTCGCTTGCTGCAGCTCCACCTCATACCTTTACCGTACCCATAAGCTTAAATAGTCTTGATCGCGAGGGTGCGAGATTGCTGAGTCCCCGTGGCTCACAGATACTTCTAAAACCAGTTTGCAGGTGCCGATGAGTCCGTGCAGGTGACGCAACCCAGCTCAGGTGGAGCTCGTTGAAGACCTTGTGCATTTGTGTGTGTCGTTCTAGTTGATCAGTAGTGGAGCCCAGTTGGGGTCGATCGGGGACCTTTGTCGCATTTGGGGTTCTTCTTTTATTTTGGTTCCGTAGTCGGACCATGAGTGTATTTGATTGATGTAATGCTTTATTTATGTAATTGCGTGAAGTGGCGATTGTAAGCCAACTATGTATCCTTTTCCTTATTATATTACATGGGTTGTGTGAAGATTACCTCACTTGCGACATATGCCTTCAATGCGATTATGCCTCTAAGTCATGCCTCGACACGTGGGAGATATAGTCGCATCGCGGGTGTTACAAGTACGGACCCTAGGCCTCATTTCCAAGTAGTGCAGTACCATTTTTGTGCCCGTTTACTATTTGCTACCTTGCTGTTTTTATTTATTCAGATTATAAAAATATATTTCTACCATCCATATTATACTTTTATCTCCATCTCTTCACCGAACTAGTGCACCCATACAATTTGCCATTGTATTGGGTGTGTTGGGGACACAAGAGATTTCTTGTATTTGATTGCAGGGTTGTTTGAGAGAGACCATCTTCATCCTATGCCTCCCACGGATTGATAAACCTTAGGTCATCCACTTGAGGGAAAATTGCTATTGTCCTAGAAAACTCTGCGCTTGGAGGCCCAACACGTGTCTACAAGAATAAAGTGGCGTAGTAGACATCAAGCCCTTTTCTGGCGCCGTTGCCGGGGAGGTGAGTGCTTGAAGGTATATCTTTATATATTGCAATTAAATCTTTTAGTTTCTTGTTTTATCACTAGTTTGGTTATAAAAAGAAGACTACAAAAAATGGAATTGAGGTTGCATCACATTATTCATCTCTATAATGTCTTTTGTGAAAATGATGGAAAGGAAAATTGCGCTCAATTGATAGAAGAAGAATTCAATAGAATGTTTGGTATAAATGATGAGCATGATTGCAATGTTGTTAGTATGAATTCTTTGAATATCCATGATGCTAATGATATGCAAAGCCATAAAGCCTAGGGATGCTATGTTTGATGAAGATGATATTTTTATCCCCCAAGATTTGATGTGCAAATTTGTTATAATGATTGCATGCCTCCTATTTATGATGATTATAATGATGAAAGTGGATTTGGAGAGGTCATGACTTTATTTAGTGATGGATCCACCATTTTGGATGAGGCTTCAATTGACTATGATAACAAAGTTCCTATCTATGATGATTATGGTGTTGACATGTATGCTATATTGAATAATGATAACCATGAAACTTGTCATCGTGACTTTAATTTTCAATCACATGATAGTTATTTTGTTGAGTTTGCTCCCACTACTATTCATGAGAATAAATTTTCTTATGTGGAGAGTAACAAAATTTATATGCTTATGCATCATGAAAAGAATGCCTTATGTGGTAGTTATATTGATGAATTCATTCATGATGCTACTGAAAATTATTATGAGAGAGGAACATATGCTTGTAGGAACTGCAATAATATCAAGTTTCCTCTCTATGTGTTGAAAATCTTGAAGTTTTGCTTGTTTTGCCTTCCTATGCTAGTTGATTCTTGCTCCCATAATTTTTTTTCTCACAAAATCCCGATGCATAGGAATTGGGTTAGACTTAAATGTGCTAGTCATATGCTTCATGATGTTCTCTTTGTGTTTCAATTCTTATCTTTTATGCGAGCATCATTGAAATCATCATGCCTTGCTAAAAGGCATGAAAGAAAATCGCTTGTTGGGAGACAACCCAACACTTTTACCTACTGTTTTTGTGTGTTCACATGATTAGGCTATTGTAGTAATCATGTTTTATTGCTTTTGTTTCAATAAAGTGCCAAGTAAGACCTTTGGGATGGCTTACGATGATAGTTGATTTGATCTTGCTGAAAAAAAGAAACTTTTGTGCTCAGGAAAACAATTCTCATTTTTACCAGAAGCATGACAAAATGCTGATTCTTTTCGCAGATGATTAATAGACAAATTTCACAGGTTTTCCTATTTTGTCAAAATTTGTGGAGTAGCAGAAGTATGGTTGGAGTACAGATTACTACAGACTGGTCTGTTTTTAACAGATTCAATTTTCAATGCATAGTTTGCTTGTTTTCTAGTTTCCATGGCTTATATTGCTCAATATAAATTGTGAAAATGATATGCTACAGTAGGAATTGTGTGATAACAATTACGAATCTTGTCTTTTACAGTACCAAAAGTGAAATGGTTTGCTCTTTATCATACTAACCTATCTCACAAAGTTCTGTTAAGTTTTGTGTGATTGAAGTTTTCAAGTTTTGGGTGAGATGTCGATATGAGGAGAATAGGTGTGACAAGACCCTAAGCTCGGGGATTCCCAAGGCATCCCAAGGTAATTTTCAATGAATATCCAAGCAACTAAGCTTGGGGATGCTCCGCAAGGCATCCCCTCTTTCGTCTCCAACATTATCGGTAACCTCACTTGGAGCTATATTTTCATTCGTCACATGATATGAGCTTTTCTAGGAGCGTTATTTTATTTTGTTAGGATTTGCTTTCTGTTATTTAGAATAATATTTTGCATATTTCTTTTCAATACAAATGCCAAGGATAGCCTTTAACATGCTTATTTTGCAAGTCTATATGTTGCTGTTTCAAAGCATAAAGTTTATCGCTGTTGCAAAAATTCCCTAGAAAATTCAGAATGTGATAAAATGCTAAAACTTTTTGAAAAATAAGCTCTGGTAAATTTTCTACAGTGTGGTAAATTTTCATAATTTTTGTAGTTAAATAACTATTGATACTCTTGCACTCTTTGCAGACTGTACTGTTTTGGCAGGTTGCTATTATGTTTGCATTGTTTGCATATGTTTGCTTGTTTAATGATTCTATTTGAGGATATGAGTATTAAATATTTAGAGGAATTTTGTATGCAATGTTGAATAATAATTTTAGTGATTTGCTACAATAGAGAATGATAAGGTTTTTGCATTGGATTATACTAACTTATCTCATGAGTTCTTGTTGAGTTTTGTGTGGATGAAGATTTTGAGATTTAGGAAAACCGTGATATGAGAAGAATTAAGGAGACACAAAATCTCAAGCTTGGGGATGCCCAAGGCATCCCAAGATAATATTTCGAGAAGTCTCAAGCATCTAAGCTTGGGGATGCCTCGGTAGGCATCCCACCTATTTTCTTCGACAATTATCGGTTACTATCGGTTGAGCCTAAGTTTTTGCTTCGTCACATGATGTGTGCTATTCTTGGAATGTCATTTTATTTTCATTTTGCTTGTTGTTTTAATAAAATACTTAGATCTGAATTTTTTTAAATAAAATAGAGTCCTCAAATAGTTACCAGGGAGGCTAGGTAAGCGACATTCACATCCCGTCAACGAAGCTCTTTTCTATGGAATTGCTCTAGTGCTTCACTTATATCTTTTTGAGCATGGTGTCATTTAGTATTTTTGAAGAAATTCTCTCTTGGTCACTTAAATTAATTTGATAGAAAGAAATATTACGCTCATGATCTTCATTTATATCTTTTTGGAGTCGCTTGTCATTTACTCTTGTGCTTCACTTATATTCTATGAGTAAATTGTTCAATAAATTGAATGTCATGAAGTTGAAATCATATCATGCCTAGTGGTAGCTTCACATTGGGTTTAGAAAGTGAAATCTTTTGAGGCTTGACAATCACAATATTGGTCATACAAGCAATTCATGAATAATTAGTATAAGGAAGAGAACTTTCACATGCAAATACACTATCTTGGAGATTTTTTGTGATTGTGAGCCCCCATCAAAATATTATATGCCAAAATTGTTGACGTTGGACAAGGAAGACAACGTAATGGTTTATGTTTGTTCATATTCACATCGAAGTTATATTGTCATAGATCCTTCAACATTTGCTGCTTGACCCCCATCTATGCTAGCCAAAAATACTGCACCAAGTAGAGATACTACTTGTGCATCCAAAAACCCTTAAACCCAAATCTTATTTTCAAGAGTCGACCATACCTACCTAGGGGAAGGTTTGTTTTAAATTGTCAACGAACAAATATTTTTTAACATGATTTTATTGAATAATATCCTTTAAGTAAGTTGTCATCGGTGCAATAAGGCAATAAAAATTGCTTCTGAAAATGTTAGATCATTTAGTGTAAGAGAAAATTGAGCGTTGTACGAACTTGTGATGGCAAAGAATAAAAGAGATAGACTGCATAATAAAGGTTGCTATCAATAGGGGCAATATAACGTGACGTTCTTTTGCACTAAGGGATTGAGCATACAATCAAACAAGTGCATGGCAACCTCTGCTTCCCTCTACGAAGGGCCTATCTTTTAATTTTCAGTATTTACTTTTGTGCAAAGAGTCAAAGTTTTTTCTCTCTATTCCTTTTTATTTTTCTCTTTTGGCAAGCATCATGTGGTGAGGAAAGATCTAGGTACATATATCCAGTTAGCATGAATTATTATTGTTTACATCACCCTTGAGGTGAATACGTTGGGAGGCAAAACAATAAGCCACTATCTTTCTATGTGTCCGGTTGAAATGTTTTGCTCATGTGTATGCGGTGAGTGTTAGCAATCATAGAAGACTATATGATGATTGAGTATGCAGAGCTCTTACTTAAACTCCGTTGAATAAGTTTAATTGCAATTGCTTGCTGACTGAGAGCATGGGTTGTTGAGTTTCAGGAAAATTCATTTTTTAAACCTTAACATGTGAATTGGTTGCTACTATATCATGAGAGGTTTTATAAGAAAGACTTGTTGTTATGATGCTAGGAAAAGTGATTGAAATTGTCATTGATCAAACTTGTGCACTTTGCTAGCATTCACACTTCATAAATTATTTCTTTTATCATTTGCCTACTTGAGGACGAGTAGGAATTAAGCACGGGGATGCTGATACATCTCCAACGTATCTATAATTTATGAAGTATTCATGCTGTTATATTATCATTCTTGGATGTTTTACAATCATTTTATAGCAACTTTATATCATTTTTTTGGGACTAACCTATTGACCCAGTGCCCAGTTCCAGTTGTTGTTTTTGCTTGTTTTTTACATCGCAAGAAATCAATATCAAACGGAGTCCAAACACCGCGAAACTTTTTGGAGATTTTTTATGGACTAGAACACCCAGGATGGGCCAGAGCAGCACCTGGGGGGTGCCCCGAGGGGGAAAAACCCAACAGGGCGCGCCTAGGGGCCCAAGCGCTCCCAGGTGGGTTGTGCCCACCTCGGTGGCCTCCCGCACCCCCTCTTTGCCCTATAAATTCCCAAATATTCTTAAAACCCTCGGGGAAAACCTAGATCAGAAGTTCCGCCGCCGAAAGGCTCTTTAGCCACCGAAAACCAATCTAGACCCCGTTACGGCACCCTACCGGAGGGGGTAATCATCTCCGGTGGCCATCTTCATCATCCCGCCGGCCACCACGATGAGGAGGGAGTAGTCCACCCTCGGGGCTGAGGGCTTGTACCAGTAGCTATGTGTTTAATCTCTCTCTCTCTCTCGTGTACTTGAGATGCCACGCTGTTGATGTATCGCGGGCTTTGTTAATATAGTCGGATCACATGGTGTTTTCCCCTCTCTATCTTGTTGTGATGAATTGAGTTTTCCGTTTGAGATTTAGCAATTATCGGATTGAATACTTTTATGGACTGAGATCACTTGATATATGTCTTGCAATTGAATACTCGTGGTGACAATGGGGTATCGTATTGATTCACTTGATATATGTTTTGGCACTCAACTCGCAGATTCCTGAGGTGACATTGGGGTAATCTATGCATAGGGGTTGATGCATGTTCTTGCCTTTGTTTCTCTGGTAGAAATCTTGGGGCACTCTTTGAGGTTCTTTGTGTTGGATCGAATATTATGAATCTGAATTTTCTTTGGTGTTATTTTAGTACGAAATCTTGGTTAGATGGATCGAAAATAATAGCTTTGTGTTGTTTTAGTATGAACTCTAGGATAGATTGACCGGAAAGAATAGCTTTGAGGTGGTTTCGTACCCTACAAACAATTCCGTATTATGTTCTCTGCTAGATAGGAACTTTGGAGTGATACTTCGTTGCGCATTGAGGGACGGTTATATGATCCAATTATATTAGCATTGTTGAGAGGTTGCACTAGTGAAAGTACGGACCCTAGGCCTCATTTTCAAGCATTGCAATACTGTTTTTGTGCCCGTTTACTATTTGCTACCTTGCTGTTTTTATTTATTCAGATTATAAAAATATTTTTCTACCATCCATATTACACTTTTATCACCATCTCTTCGCCGAACTAGTGCACCTATACAATTTGCCATTGTATTGGGTGTGTTGGGGACACGAGAGATTTCTTGTATTTGATTGTAGGGTTGTTCGAGAGAGACCATCTTCATCCTATGCCTCCCACGGATTGATAAACCTTAGGTCATCCACTTGAGAGAAAAAATTGCTACTGTCCTACAAAACTTTGCACATGGAGTCCCAACATGTGTCTATAAGAATAAAGTTGCGTAGTAGACATCACTGGGGTTCCGGCCAATCATAATGTAACACACAATAGGCTCAGCACACACTGTTTCCAGGGGCGATGAAGATGAACCGTGTGAGATAAGGAACGAGCAAAATTGTAAGGGAAGCCAAATTTCCTTCGTCATTTGTCGTTGAGCTCTTAAAAACCACCGCACTGTACGGCTGCCCAGCCACTACTTCCCCGAGCCCTCTCCAAGCGTCGTTCATGGCACTGCGACGCACAAAAAATGGTAAGGAAGAAATGACATCCCATTGCGCCGCATTCCTCACCGCCCGCGACCGCACACATGGTAAGGAATCGATGGCATCTCACCGCGTCGAGTTCATCGCCGCCGCTGGCCACACAGTTACATGGGCGGACTTTGAGGCTGCCATGGTCGAATGGGCGGTGGATCTAGAGTTGGCCAAAGCCGCACAGAAGGAGCGGAAAAGGCAGAAAGCAGTCAAGACAAGAGAGTCCCACTATCGCTAGAAAGAAGAGGCTGTATGCCGTGCTGAGGAGAGCCTGGCGGAGATCGAAGCACGGCGGGTTGCCGCCTACAAGGCCGGGAAGGAGAACACCGGCGTCTGGCCAGCATGCCCCGATGGCAGCATGTGAGAAGTAGTTAGTGCTCGTGTCGCCCATAAGTTTGTATAATTAATTATGAGCATCTACCAGTACTACATACGTACTAGTTTTAGAGCAAATTGCCAGTAGTACTTTAAGTTGGTACTATCTATTATTAACATACAATGTCGGTAAGCGCATCCTTTGAGGGCTTTGAGTGTTGATTAGCATGTGTTCACTAAAGTTTTTTAGCCGCACCCCGGCCGTAAATACTCCCAAAACGTCCGCCGCAGCCACCATAGGAGACTAGAGCTGGCCGTAGCTAGTTTTTAGTCCCACCTCATCACGCGAGTTGGCCGCACACCGGCTTAAATTGCCGTGCGGGGGATGGCAGCAAGCTTTCTCTTGTTGCATGGGATCAAAATCTGGCTATGCGAGCGAGGCAGGTTGACACTTGATTGCATTTCATAAACCGATGATTGCTCATCGGGTGTCACCTTGCCTCCTCATGTACATTGAATAATCCTGATACAATGAAAGAGATTTTTGAAATTAGGTGCAGTTGGAGATGCTGATACATATAAGAATTATTAGAAGATCACAAAACACACAGTTTCTATGGCGTACCCGTTTGCATTTTTTTGCATTAATGATCCATAAGTCAGCTACCTATGCGATGTTTTCTAATAAACCAGGTGTACCATTGACCGAAAAAATCAACTACACGTGTACATTTTTTTGTAGACGGGGTCTGCCAATTTTATATTTTCTCGCACACAAGCATTTTACGCGCTTCGTTTGCGTTGTGTGTTTTTCCCGCCAAGTTTCAAGTTTCACGGTGAAATTTTGATTAGGCGCGCGATTTCAGAATTTATTCCTCCCACCACATCCCCACCCAACAAATTTTCTCAGTATCTCCCCTTCCCCCTACGAGCAGCTCAAACCGCCGTCGCCGCAACCACGGCTTCAACCACATCTATGTTTTGCCCGAGCATCATCGATCTAGTCAGGTAACCCACCGATCTCTATCACGGCCCAGCCTGATTGCTTAAATGGCGCCTACAAAAGATCCTCATGCCTCCAAATCCCCATCGCCCTAACTCCAGAGCATCGCCGCGCAACCCCAACCACATATCACGTGAAGGTCGAGGAGCTGATGGTGGTTGATGGCACGATGGCCGTTGTGCGTGTTGAACCGGAGGAACACCTCACCTCCGTCGTCACTGACTTGGTGCAGGCTCTGGCCCAGATGAAGTGCCCCAGTGACTACCCCCCGGGACTTACCAGGTATGATCTGACCAGCTCAATCTTACCAATACCACTTGCAATGGCTATGTTTTGTACGGTTGATGTATTAAGCATGTTCGTGCCTTGTTTATTTCAGTACTGCACACTGTGTGATGTTCAAGTATTAACTGTCCAGCTCAATTTCACCAATATCAGCAACAAACTTACAATACATGACTCAGGATATCACTAGAGATGCTGCCCATGTGCTATTTTTGGTGGATGCTAACCCTGTTGTACTTAGCATGCCTGTCCATGTACTTACACAGGGTCATAACGGCCGATGCTGTTGTTTGCCATCGAGGTTAGCTGCATCCCATGTCTTATAGTATTTCATAGCATTTGTGCAATTGCATTTTAACTTCTAACATTTACTAGTTGTGTGTAGGTGCACATGTTAGTGGCACTGGTCCACGGTTTGACCCGGAGGAACAGCTTGCCTCTGCTGACTTTGGGCGGGCTCTGGCCAAGATGAAGTGCCCCAACAACTACCTCTCAGGACTTACCAAGTATGAACTCACCAGTTCAATCTTACCAACACCAGTCGCAATTAATGGCTATGTTTTGTATGGTTGATCTATTAAGCATGTTGTAGTAAACATGCCTAACACGTTTTAGCTATTTTCACTACCTTTTTATAGACAACTGGGCCATTCTCTGCTCTGGCACCACATGCCTTGTGATGTTTAACTCTGCCAAATGTATTTTTATCAGTACTGGTTTCAATGGCTATTAAGCATGTTGCAATTAATATTTGTATCCATTTATAAAAAGTTGTATTTCAATGACTACAAACTTACAAAACATGACTTAGGATGATGTTAAGGCTATTGCAATTAACAATTGTATCCATTTTTTAATCTGTCCCTTTGCTACCGTGCTACTCTCCACAATGAAGATATACCAGAGATGCTGCTCATTTGCTACTTTTGGTGGATGCTAACCCTATTGTACTTAACATGCATTTCCATGTACTTACGCTGGGCCATAAAGGGTGATGTTGTTGTTTGCCGTCGAGGTTAGCTGCATCCCATGTCTTACAGTATTTCACATCCTTTGTGCAATTGCAGTTTGGCTTCTAACATTTACTTGCTTCTTGTAGGTACACATGTCGGCGGCACTGATCCACGCTTCGACTCGAAGGAAGAGCTTGCCTCTGCCGCCGCTGACTTTGGGCGGGCTCTGGCCAAGATGAAGTGCCCCAGCAACTACCTCTCGGGACTTATTCAGAATGAACTCACTAGTTCAATCTTACCAATACGAATTGCAATTAATGGCTATGTTTTGTACGGTCGATGTATTAAGCATGTTGTAGTAAACATTCCTAACACATTTTAACTATTTTCCCCTACCTTTTTATAGACAACTAGGCCATTCTCTGCTCTGGTAGCACCTGCCTTGTGATGTTTAACTCTGCCAATCGCATTTTTATCAGTACTGGTTTCAATGCCCATTAAGCTTGTTGCAATTAATAGTTGTATCCATTTTTAGCCAATTGTATTTCAACGGCTACGAACTTACAAAACATGACTTAGGATGTTTTTAAGCCTGTTGCAATTAACAAGTGTGTCCATTTTTTGATACATCCCTTTTCTACCGTGCTACTCTTTTGCAATGAAGATATCACTACAGATGCTGCCGTTTTATTACCATTTGCTATTTTTGGTGGATGTTAACCCTGTTGTAGTTAACATTGGCTTTCCATGTACTTACACAAGGCTACAATGGGCGATGCTAATGTTTGCCGCTGAGGTTAGCTGCATCCCATGTCTTATACACCATTTGTTTCTAAATATAAGTATTTTTAGAGATTCCAATATAGACTACATATGAAACAAAATGAGTGAATCTGGATTCTAATCTAAACTATATCTGTAACTCTATATACATCCGTAGTAGTTCATATTGAAATCTCTAAAAATACTTGTACTTAGGAACGTAGGTAGTTGTACTTTACATCATTTGTGCAATCTCAGTTTAGCTTCTAACATTTAATGGTTGCTTGTAGGTATATATATGAGCGGTACTCTTCCACACTTCGATCCCTTTTGCGTATGGGGCAATGAGATATTCATGAACAAGCGTCAAGTGAGGAAACTAAGAAAGATTGTTAGGTGAAAGAAATGGGTGAATGGAATTAAGCTCTTTATTTACAGTTTGTCCAAGACAACAGTGAAATTTAGGATGATAATTAAGTAATGTGTTGCCTTTTCCCCTGCCCACAACAAGTTACTCTATTAGACCTCAGTATCTATTTTTCTCTCTTTTTAGTGGTTTCCAAAGCTATTTACTAATGATTACCTTGCAAAGTACATGACCGGAGTGGAGGCAACTAAGGTTAAAGTATATAATTCATGCTACAATGATAATGCTCTAGAAGTCTTCCTGAAGGTAGTGAAGAATGGGCGGGCGATCGTCACAAGGGGTTGGACAAAAGTTGTTCGTGCCTATGGCATGCAAGAAGGCACATTATGGGCATTCCGCTTCTTCAACACCATCGACAGTCAAAATGATTTACACTTGTTTCTTCACCTTTACCGCCTCTAAATATTATGGTTCATCATAGTTAATTGTTTTCTAATCATGTACTTACTGAACATATTGTACTGACAATTTTGTTTACGGATTCGTTGTTGAACTATTGTGCTAAGAATTTGAATTCCATGTTTCATATTTCAAAATTTCCAATTCGAATAATAAATTACAGGGAAAAATAAAATTATGCATGAGCGAATAAAATAATGTGCACATAGTTAGAAAGAAAATAGCGTGTGCGATGAAAAATAGAGAACAGACGGTTCTTTGACATGAAACATTTGCGATGTCCGATGGACGCACACATGGTTTCGTCTCATATGCGTGTGCGATTCTTGGTAATACGACAAATGTTTCAAACCATTGTGCGTGTGTGATAGGAATACCAACCGCACACAACTATGAAAATGGACACGTTGGCGTTAGTAGAGGCACCGCACACATTTTACATTCTTGAACTATGTGCGATAACGTACCTATCACAAACATATCGGTAGATTAAATGTTGATGTCCACCTTTTTCACACGAGTATAGCGGCGTAATTGTTTGGGATGTCTCTCGGATCAGAAACGTAACGTCGAGATGTAATGTGTGGGACTGGGGCAACCTCTCATACATTTATTATGTGGCGATTATCAGTAGCCACTCGCCTATCCCCGATGGTTTCTGGGTCATGTGGGAAGGACCCCCTATCGCGGTCACTCACTTGGCGACAGTTCCAAATGCCATCGCGGAAAGGGGTTGAAAACCGTTTGTATAGCACCTTACGGTACCAGTGATGATTGCAATGATGTTATTATAAATTCTATCAATGTCAATTGTGTAAGAATACGCAAAACCCGAAGCTTGGGGATGCTAATTTTCCTATGTTCACTTCTTATTGCAATGATCATGATTCGGGTGATAATGCTTCTTATGATCTTGAAAATTTATTTAAGCCTCATGATGAATATGTTTGCGATAATATTGAAAGTGGATTTGGAAGAGTGTCAACTTTAGCTAAAAATAAACCCACATATTTGGTGAGTGTTCAATCTTATGAATTTTTTTCATAAAAGTGGGTTTGAAGAGGTCATGACTTTAGTTGATGTTAATCCCACTATCTTGGAAGATTATAAAACTTTTATGCATGTGGATCATGATGAGAAAATTTAGATGTTAACCCTATTGTTGAATTTGATCATGATCCTACATGTAATTATTATGAGAGAGGAAAATATGGTTGTAGAAGTTTTCATATTACTAAATTACCCCTCGTTATGTTGAGAATGCTATAGTTTCTTTTTTCTTCCTTGCCTATGCTAGTTTTTGCTTGTCTTGATAAATCTTTTCTCTATAAAATGCCTATGCATTGGAATTATCTTAGACTTAAACTTCTTTCTCACATGCTATATGATGCTCTCTTTGTGCTTCAATTTTTTTGTCTTTCATGTGAGCATCATTAAAATTATAAACGCCTAGCCAAAAGGCTTTAAAGAAAAGCGCTTGTCGGAAGACAACCCAACATTTTTATATTCTATTTTTATGAGTTTATGCAATTATACTTCTGTTATCATTGTGTTTTAGAGTTTTAATTAGTGTTTATGCCAAGTAAGACCTTTGGGATGATTTGGGTGATACTTGATTTGATTTTGCTGAAAAACAGAAACTTTTGCGTCCAGAAGCAGAATTTTAAAATTTCATTGGAGTGTGATAAAACTCTGCATTTTTAGACAAGATTGATATATAAATTTCCTACGTTGTACTAATGTTTCAGAATTTTTGGAGTTACAGAAGTTTGGCCAAAGTCTAGGTTACTATAGACTGTTCTGTTTTTGACACATTCTATTTTCATTGTGTTGTTTGCTTATTTTGATGAATCTATGGGTTGTATCAGGGGGGTTTGAACCATGGTGAAGTTAGAATACCGTAGATATAATACAAATATAAATTTGGAATGAATTTACAACAGTACCCAAAAGTGGTTATTTGCTTTGTTTCACTAACTGATCTCACGAATTTTCTGTTGAGTTTTGTGTTGTGAAGTTTTCAAGTTTTGGGTGAAGTTTCGATGGACTATGGAATAAGGAGTGGAAAGAGCCTAAGCTTGTAGATGCCCAAGGCACCTCAAGGTAATATTCAAGGACAAGCAAGTATCTAAGCTTGGGGATGCCCCAGATGGCATCCCCTCTTTTTTCTACAATCTATCAGTAAATCACTTGAGGCTATATTTTTATTCACCACATGATATGTATTTTGCTTGGAGCATCTTCTATTATATGACTCTTTGCTTTTTAGTTTTCCAAAATCATCCTTTCTGTACACACCTTTGAGAGGGACACACATTAATCGTGAATTTATTAGAATACTCTATGTGCTTCACTTATATCTGTTGACCTAGGTAGTTGCTCTAGTGCTTCACTTATATCTTTTTTAGAGCACGACAGTGGTTTTATTTTGAAGAAATTGATGAACTCTCATGCTTGAATTATATTATTTTGTCATTTTTATAAATAGTATGGCAATTTTTTTGGGTTATGAATGTAGTCCTAATATGATGGGTATTCAAGAGGCATATAATAAAAACTTTCATGAAGATCATTGAATATATGAGAAGTTTGATTCCTTGCATTTTTTAGATATAAACATGGTAATATTAGAGTCATTCTAGTGAGTAATTGTGGTTTAGTAAGAATATTTCTGTTAAGGTTTGTGACTCCCGAAGCATGCACGTATGGCCTCTCATTATGCGATGAAGTTGGAGCATGATTTATTTTTAATTGTCTTCCTTATGAGTGGCGGTCGGGGAGGAGCGATGGTTTTTTCCTACCAATCTACCCTATAGGAGCATGCGTAGTAGTACTTTGCTTCAAGGGCTAATAAACTTTTGCAATAAGTATGTGAGTTCTTTGTGACCAATGTTGAGTGCATGGATTATACGCACTCTCACCCTTCCACCATTACTAGCCTCTTAGGTACCGTGCATTGCCCTTTCTCACCTTGAGAGTTGGTGCAAACTTCGCCGGTGCATCCAAATCCCGTGATATGATACACCCTTTCACACATAAGCCACCTTATATCTTCCTCAAAACAGCCGCCATAACTACCTATTATGGCATTTCCATAGCCATTACGAGATATATTGCCATGCAACTTCCACCATTCCGTTTTATTATGACACATACCATCATTGTCATATTGCTTTGCATGATCTTATAGTTGACATAGTATTTGTGGCTTGGCCATCGTTCATATTTTTATACATGCCATGCTAGATCATTGCATGAGGCATTCATATAGAGTCATATTTTTGTTCTAGTATCGACTTGTAATTCTTGAGTTGTAAGTAAATAAAAGTGTGATGATCATCATTATTAGAGAATTGTCCTATGTGAGGAAAGGATGATGGAGACTATGATTTCCCCACAATTCGGGATGAGACTCCGGACTTAAATAAATAAAAGAGGCCAAAGAGCCCAAAATACAAATATAAAAAAAGAGGCCAAAGAGCCAAAAAAAGGAAGAAAAAAAAGAAACAAATTGGAGAAAAAGAGAGAAGGGACAATGCTACTATCCTTTTCCACACTTGTGCTTCAAAATAGCACCATGTTCATCGTAATAGAGAGTCTCCTATTTTGTCACTTTCATATATTACTAGTGGGAATTTTTCATTACAGAACTTGGCTTGTATATTCCAATGATGGGCTTCCTCAAAGTGCCCTAGGTCTTCATGAGCAAGCAAGTTGGATGCACACCCAGTTAGTTTTATTTTTGAGCTTTCATACACTTATAGCTCTAGTGCATCTGTTGCATGGCAATCCCTACTCCTTCATTGACATCATTTGATGGACATCTCCATAGCCCATTGACTAGCCTCGTCGATGTGAGACTTCCTCCTTTTTTATCTTCTCCACAAAACCTCCACCATCATATTCTATTCCACCTATAGTGCTATATCCATGGCCCAGCTCATGTATTGCGTGAGAGTTGAAAAAGCTGAAGCGTGTTAAAAGTATGAACCAATTGCTTGGCTTGTCATTGGGGTTGTGCATGATAAATACTTTGTGTTAAGAAGATAGAGCATGACAAGATTATATGATCTTGTAGGGATAACTTTCTTTAGCCATGATATTTTGAGAAGACATGATTGCTTTATTAGTATGCTTGAAGTATTATTGTTTTTATGTCAATATTAACCTTTTATTTTGAATTTTATGGATATGAATAGTCATGCCACAATAAGAAAGATTACATGATAAACATGTTAGGTAGCATTCCACATCAAAAATTCTGTCTTTATCATTTACCTACTCGAGGGCGAGCAGGAATTGAGCTCGGGGATGCTTGATACGTATCCAATGTATCTGTAGTTTTTTATTGTTCCATGCTATTATATTGTCCATCTTGGATGTTGTATATGCATTATTATGCTATTATATATCATTTTTTGGGACTAACCTATTAACCTAGTGCTCAGTGCCAGTTGCTATTTTCCCCTTGTTTTTGTCTTTTACATAAAATCAATACCAAACAGAGTCCAAGCGGAACGAAACTTTTTGACAATTTTTCTTGGACCATAAGACACCTAGGAAGCTTCGGGGGGAGGCCAGAAGATCTACGGATAGGCCACAAGCTCACCAGGCGTGCCCGCAAGCTTGTGGGCCCACTGTGGCACATGTAACCCTAATCTGAGCCCTATAAATACCCAAATATTCCTCGTATACCAGAGGGCACACCAAAAATACTTTGCCGTTGCCGCAAGTTTCTGTCCTTGTGAGATCCCATCTGGAGACCTGTCCGGTACTCCGTTGGAGGGGGTTCGATCACAGAGGGCCTCTACATCAACCTTTTTGCCCTTCCAATGATGTGTGAGTAGTTTACCATAGACCTATGGGTCCATAGCTAGTAGCTACATGGCTTCTTCTCTCTGTTTGATCTTCAATACAAAGTTCTCCTCGATGTTCTTAGAGATCTATTCGATGTAATCTTCTTTTGCAGTGCGTTTGTTGAGATCTGATGAATTATGGATTTTTATTAGATTATCTATGAATATTATTTGAGTCTTCTCTGAATTCTTTTATGCATGATTAAGATAGCTTTGTATTTCTCTCTGATCTATTGATTTGGTTTGGCCAACTAGATTGTTGCCATTAAGGATAAAAAGGTGGCGTTTAGTCATATTGATTGGATCTATCCCTCTACATCATGTCATCTTGCTTAAGGCGTTACTCCATTCTTGTTAACTTAATACACTAGATGCATTCTAGATAGCGGTCGATGTGTGGAGTAATAGTAGTAGATGCAGGCAGGAGTCGGTCTACTTGTCACAGACATGATGCCTATATTCATGATCATTGCCTTGGATATTGTCATAACTATGCGCTTCTCTATCAATTGCTCAACAGTAATTTGTTTACCCACCGTATGTGTTCTTTCAATAGAGAAGCCTCTAGTGAAAACTATGGCCATGGGGTCTATTCTTATTGTATTATTTTTAGATCTATAAAATCAAAAACCTAAAAATATCTTGCTGCAATTTATTTACCTTTACTTTATTTTGCCATTTTATTTATGTTTTATACCTATCTCTATCAGATCTCATCCTTGCAAGTAACCATGAAGGGATTGACATCCCCTTTATCGCGTTGGGTGCAAGTATTTGTTTGTTTGTGTAGGTGCTATCATTGGAGACTTGTGTATTCCTCCTACTGGATTGATACATTGGTTCTCAAATAGAGGGAAATACTTATCTCTACTTTGCTGCATCACCCATTCCTCTTTAAGGGAAAAACCAACACAAGCTCAAGAAGTAGCATCCACGTATGCCTCGACCGTTTTGCCAATTTGCTTTTCCAGGCATGTCTGAATCATGCGCTGATATGTGGCGCCTACGTTTTTTAATCCGAAGGGCATTTTGTTGAAGTGAATGGCCCGTAGGCAGTGATGAAGGCAGTTACAGCTTGGTCAGTGAGGAAGTCCTGGACTAAGGGGTCCTCGGACGTCTGGTCTGTTAGCCATGGGCCGGACTGATGGGCTATGAAGATACGAAGACCGAAGACTATACCCGTGTCCGGATGGGACTCTCCTTGGCATGGAAGGCAAGCTTGGCGACTGGATATGTAGATTCCCTTCTTTGTAACCGACCTTGTGTAACCCTAGATCCTTCCGGTGTCTATATAAACCGGAGGACTTAGTTTGGATAGGAGAGATTCGTTATCACAACCATACTAGCTAGACCTCTAGGGTTTAGCCATTACGATCTCGAGGTAGATCAACTCTTGTAATATTCGTATTCATCAATACCAATCAAGAAAGACGTAGGGTATTACCTCCATAGAGAGGGCCTGAACCTGGGTAAACATCGTGTCCCTTGTCTCCTGTTACCATTGACCTTAGACGCACAGTTCGGGACCCTCTACCCGAGATTCACCGGTTTTGACACCGACATCGGTTCTTTCATTGAGAGTTCCACTGTGCTGTCGCCAAAAGGTTTGATGGCCCCTTCAATCGTCAATAATGACGCTGTCCAAGGAGAAACTTTCCTCCCCGGACAAATCTTTGTGTTTGGCAGCTTCACATTGCGGGCCAATTCGCTTGGCCATCTGGAGCAGATCGAAAGTTACGCCCTTGGCCATTAGGTCAGATTTGGGAGCTTGAACTACGTTGCGGACATCCGTGGAGACTTGATCTTTGCCGGATTCGAGACCGCGGCTGCCACCCCCGGTCACCCCGATGATCATGACCCAAATTTGTCGACAGACCGCATCCAGGAGATCGCTCCTACAACCGCTCTGGCTGTGGAGCCGGAGCAGACCGCGCCATCCGAGGACTGGAGTATTAACCCAACCATGGGGGCCATAGATTCTACGACATTGGAGCCGCACATAGACTTAACCTCTCATGACATCTTTGTCACCGGAACTCCGGACTCGTCTTCGGCCGTAAGTTCCAAGCCACGTGAGCTTGCGGACGCCTAACTTGATCGTTTATCGATCTTCAAGTTCAGCGCCACAGACATCTTCTAGCACTCGCCTTTGGGCGATGTGCTAAACTCGTTAAAGAGCATGTCCTTGGCATAGGACTCACAACCAAACTATATTCGGTTCGAACTAGGGGCTGATGGTGGGGAATTTTGCTTCCCACCCGCCACCCACTTCATCGCCACGGTCGAGGATTTGATCGACACACTTGATTACGACTCCGAGGACATCAACAGTATGAACGACAATGCCGGAGAAGAAGAGGCCCAGAACCTGCCGTTCACCGGACGCTGGACGGCCACTTCCTCGTATGATGTATACATGGTGGATGCACCAAAGGAGAACAGCGGTGATGACAAGGAAGATCCAGCCGAGGATAAACCTTCCGAAATACAATCCAAGCGCCAGCGTCAGCGGCGCCGCTCTAAGTCACGCCACAGTAAAGAAAGAAACACCAGCACAGGAGAAGATAATATTCCAGAAGGTGCCGAAGACAACGAAGACCCCGTTGATACAGCTAATGAACAAGATGAACGGGAAGATGGGCAGGCTAGCCCTGGTAAGCAGGCCATGCACGAAGACTCAGAGGATGGAAGTTATCTTCCACTCTCCGAGGATGAGGTGAGCCTTGGCACCGATGATTTCATCGTGCATGAGGAACCTCTCGAGCAGGAGCGCTTCAAGCGCCAACGAATCGCCACTGCAAGGAGCCTGAAAAAGAAGCAGCAGCAACTTCAAGCTGACCAATATCTTCTCAATGATAAATGGACCGATGTCCTAGCAGCCGAAGAATACGGCCTCAAGAGCCCAACCAAAATCTACCCACAGCGCAGATTGCTACCTCAGTTTGACAAGGTGGCACTGGAATACATACCCCCATCGTGCAATGCGGCTGACCGACCACCGTGTGGTCGGGACAAAACGGCAACTCACGCCGAACACCAACCAGCCCCGCCTCATCACACAGGTAGAGGTAAATTAGCCTACGGTCATACATATGACCTTTGGCAAAACCTGAACAATAAAGCAGGACATACTAGATCAATCTACGGATCGCGAGGACGTGCCTCGACACGCGACGACGACCACCTATTCGGACGTGACAAAGTTAGTCTTGTGTGGGCTGAAAATCACAGACGGACTCCATCAGAGCTACGTCGCGATACGGCCTGATATAGAGGTGCTGCACACCCTCATTGCTTCACTGATGAGGTCCTGGATCATGAATTCCCAGAAGGGTTCAAACCCGTGAATATAGAATCATACAATGGAACCACGGACCCTGCAGTGTGGATCAAAGACTTCATTCTCCACACTCATATGGCCTGCGGCAATGACCTCCATGCCATCAAATACCTCCCTTTAAAACTCAAGGGGCCAGCTCGGCACTGGCTCAACAGTCTGCCTGCAAATTCTATTGGCAGCTAGGAGGACTTGGAAGAGGCGTTCCTCGATAACTTCCAAGGTACATATGTTCGACCTCCGGACGCTGATGACTTAAGCCATATAGTTCAACAGCCCGGAGAGTACGCCAGGAAATTCTGGACTAGGTTCTTAACTAAAAAGAACCAAATCATTGATTGTCCGGATGCCGAAGCCCTAGCAGCCTTCAAACACAGCATCCGCGACGAATGGCTCGCTCGCCACCTCGGCCAAGAAAAGCCAAAATCCATGGCAGCCCTCACGGCACTCATGACCCGCTTTGTGCGGGTGAGGACAATTGGTTGGCCCGTAGCAAAAGCAATGCAAGCGACGCCGGCACCCCTGAAGCTAAAACTAGCAAAGACAAGTCTCGACGCAACAGATACAAGCGTCGAAACAACAGTGATAACACCGAGGACACGACAGTCAATGCCGGATTCAGGGGATCTAAGTCCGGCCAGCGGAACAAGCCGTTCCAAAAGAACAATTCAGGCTCATCCAGCTTGGACCGCATACTTGATCGTCCATGCCAGATTCATGGCACCCCAGATAAACCACCCAATCATACAAATAGAGATTGCTGGGTTTTTAAACATGCCGGCAAATTAAACGCCGAAAACAGGGAAAAGGGATTGCAAAGCGAGAACGATGACGAAGAGACCCAGCAACATAACACAGGGGGACATAAGAAGTTTCCCCCTCAGGTCAAAACGGTGAACATGATATACGCTACCCACATCCCCAAGAGGGAGTGCAATCGTGCGCTCGGGGACGTCTACGCGATAGAGCCAGTCGCCCCAAAATTTAATCCATGGTCGTCATGCCCGATCACCTTTGATCGTCGGGATCATCCGACCAGTATCCGTCACGGTGGCTCAGCCGCACTGGTCCTAGACCCAATAATTGATGGGTTCCACCTGACTCACATCCTTATGGACGGAGGTAGCAGCCTCAATCTGCTTTATCAGGATACGGCGCGAAAAATGGGCATTAACCCATCTCGGATCAAGCCCACCAGGACTACCTTCAAAGGAGTCATACCAGGTGTAGAGGCCCGTTGTACGGGCTCAAACACACTAGAGGTTGTCTTCGGATCTCCGGACAACTTCCGAAGCGAGGAGTTAATCTTCGATATCGTTCCTTTCGGCATCGGCTATCACGCACTGCTCGGACAAACTGCGTTCGCTCGATTCAACGCAGTACCACACTATGCTTATCTCAAGCTCAAGATGCCTGGTCCACGTGGCGTCATAACAGTCAATGGAAATACGGAACGCTCCCTCTGTACAGAAGAGCACACAGCTGCTTTAGTAGCAGAAGTACAGAGCGGCCTTCTCAAGCAAAACCTTAATTCAGCTGCCGAGCCCATGGACACCGTTAAGAGGGTCCGAACTACTCTGCAGCAGGAGAGCTCGGCTCATCAGGAGCTCGACTAGCAATCCGGCCTCCATCTCAATCCTGATTAAGTGGTGGCATTCATGCCGCGCGTACATAACTACGCACTCAAAATCCCATGGGCATCAACGGAGGGATAGCTAGCTTGTGGTCCGTAGTACGGCTCAATCGCCATCGGATACACACATACTTTCACGTTTACTTGTTTCCTTTTCAGGTCTCAATCCCACAGGCACCATCTGGTGGTCTGGTCATCGGTCCTCTCAAAGGATAAACACACCAAGACGGCGAGAAACGCAGTCATATGGGGGACTTTTTAGGTAATTCTGTTAACGATAACTCTACCTGTTTTTCAGGACCCGAGTGCAGCGCTCCCTTGGTTTCAGCATGTCAAATAGTCTATTGCTTATTACACTACCTGTATCAATGCGCCTTGACATACTAATTAAATTACGATGAGAACAGTCTGCGGCTGGAGCTATAGGACTCTAGCTTTTTACCTTCGTACCTTTTATGTTTTCTTTCTTTTTTCAGCTCCCCTGTGGATAATCCTATCAGGTACCACCTGTACACTTTGGTACGCTTGATGTTTGCCACGGGCTTCATAGCACCCCACAATACGGTGACAAAATTCTGAACACTTTTTATAAGTATAGTTTGGCACCCCGAATTTAGCATTATATGCATTAGCTCCGAATCATGTCTTTGGTCAATAGTTGGGTTGCCCGGCTCCTGTGCTTGCTACCTTACTTTCCGCTATATCAGCTAAGGTAGTAAAGGGAGAACTACTACGATTGTGCCTTGGTTTATCCAAAGGAGCATCTCAGTAGAGAAAGCCAAAAACTGACTATCATGATGCGGCGAGAGCCGGTCAGCTGTTCAGAGGTTGCAAATCGTTGGAGATTTCTTCCGCGTTACGCGGAGGATTGGCACTTCCCGATCAGGCGCTTATAGCACTCTAGTTCGGATACTAGGGGCTGCGCCCATGTTTTTATTGTCGTACTCCTATGGCTAAGTGAGGGAATTACACCCGCATAGTCTGGTTGCCTGGTTCGTTGTTCTAAACAACTCCTTCAAGGACCATCTAATGGGATCAAGATTGTTTAGATTCCATACCGAACACCCACATACTACCTACGTGGGGGCAGAAGCCGACGATTGGTTAACCCTCAGATTTCATACAACACGGCCGCACGGGAAGTAAAAATTTAAAAACATAATAAGCATTATATTGCATAAACACTTTGTTTCATCATACAAGGCAGAGGGAGCTCGAATACATTCATTCAAAGATGGTGTCCTTCGCACAATTTTCCGCAACAATGCGGGACCCCTCTAAGACATTGCCGAAGTATCGCTCAGGTGTGCGGTGCTCATTGCCCTCCGACGGCCCCCCGGTCGCTAACTTGACAGTGTCCAGCTTCGCCCACCAGACCTTGCAATAAGCGAAGGCCAGACGCGCGCCCTCGATGCAAACGGACCGCTTGATGACATCCAGCCGAGGACAGGCATCCACCAGCTTCTTCACAAGGCAAAAGTAGCTGTTGGGAATAGCTTCGACTGGCCACAGCCGGATTATCATATCCTTGATGGCTAGTTCGACCACCCTGTGCAGCTCGACCAGCTGTTTCAGCTGATCACTGAAGGGCACCGGATGTTCTGGTGTGCAATATTGCGACTAGCACGGCTTCTCCGTGGAACCCCCTTCTTCAGCTCGGAAGAACTCTGCAGCGTCGGTCACACCGCGTGGCAGATCAGCAAAGGCCCCTGGAGAACTCCGAATCCGGGTTTGTAAAAGAAATTTCCTCTTCACACTCCTGCTTTGCATATTGAATGCCTTACCCGCCGCGATCTTACGGGCCTCCTGGATCTCATGAAGGGCGACCTGGGCTTCAATCCGGGCCACCTCCGCACTCTTACGAGCCTTAGCGAGTTCAACCTCTTGAGCCGACGCATTGTGCTCCAAGGTCTCGCACTTCCTCACCGTGTCCTGGAGCTCTTGTTGGACTTCATTGACCCGAGCCTTGAGCCTCTTATGGGCGACCTGCTCCTTGACAGCCTTCCCCTCGGCTTCGACCAGGGCCGCTTTCAGGGCCTCGACCTCGGTCGTCGCCTCTGTTCACATCATGGTATTTCGGTCATTGCATATCATTTCCCCTTTTTCGAATCCATAACAGGTTATTACTTACCTTGTTTTTCCTGGAGCTGCCTCTTCACCTGGCCCAATTCCTCCTCGGCCTCCGCTAGTTTCTGCTTCAGTGCAGAGACTTTAGCAGTATGCGAGGCTGCGGCCAACAGCGACGCATGCGCATACATTTCAAATAAATTTAGTTAGTTTCCTGCAATAGGAGATTGATCCTCTGTCTGATTTTTTCTTTTCAAACACCGGACAGTGTCTCAGGGGCTACTATCTATATTGGGATTTTCTCCTTTTTTGCAATGCTTACCTCAAAACCTGTCAACAGGCTGCTGCAGGCTTCAGTTAGTCCGCTTTTGGTGGACTGAACCCTTCCAATTACCGTGCCCATAAGGACACAGTGCTCATCCACAATGGAAGCGCCTCGCAGCGCTTCCAGCAGATTATCCGGTGCCCCTGGTTGGACAGGGGTCACCGGGGGAACATGCATCCCCCTTCTTCCGAAGGAGGTCGCGTGCCAGATTCCGGAGCAGCCTCGGTCTCCGGAATTGAGTCCGGCTGAGGGTATAACCGAGTACGGCCCTCCCCACCAGTCCCCATGGGGATTGATTCCCCTTGGTGTCCGGCGACGGGGATTTCGCCTTATGGCGCCTCCTGAGCCTCTCCCCCGCCTAGAATAGTCCTTCGGGACAGCACCTCCGCATCATCCTTGGCCTTGGGGGAGTGAGCGGCTGGCGGTGAGTCGCTGGCCATTGCCTTGGAATCCAGCGAGCCTCCTGACGAGGATCACGGGGAGCCGTTGTTCGCCGGACTACAATAACATAACCAATCATGTTAGTACAATGAGGGGGAGACACTTTATGGGCGGATATAAGTCTTAGCACTTACGATGCGGCCCGAGGCTTAGTGCGGGGGCATCTCTCCAGACTGTTGTCAACGTCCCATGCGGAGTTATCCGCGAGGGAGCCTTTCCTCTTCTTGGGCGCCTCCGCCTCCAGAATTGTGGAGGCCGCTCTCTTCTTCTTCCCCCCATCAGGGGGAGAGTTGCTTACCTCCTCCTCCTCATCCTCATCGTCTTCGGCGGTGGGGGAATGGGTATTGTCTTCGGACGTCACATCCGAAGTGCCCTTGCGGCGGGGGCCACTCCGGACCCCCTTGGCCTTTCCTATGGCCTTCTTATCTAGTGCCTTATAAGGCACCGGCTCCAGCATCTTCGCTAAACGCGGGATGGCTGGTTCTTCAGGCAGGGGAGCCAAACACCGGATCTGCTTCGCCCTCTTCAACCAGTACTGAAAAAGCGATGATAATAAAAGCTTAGATATCGTCCTTGAAACAAGCAAGTAGGGGATGTGTTGAAAATAATATAACTCGTTGGGGAGGTGATTTATGTCATGACCACGGTCCGAAACCGTGGCTGGCGGTATCTCGTTGCCCTTGAAGAGCAACTTACAGGCATCTTCGTGAGTGGTTTCGAAGAGCCTCTCCAGGGTGTGATGTTTTTCGGGTTGAAATCCCATAGAGGGCGGCTTCGGCTCTGGCAGGGAAGGATCCGGCGCACCAACATCATTTGAATTACGTCGACAAGCTTGATGTCCCTATCGATCATGCTTTGAATGTGCGTTTGCAGCGCAATCAGCTCGTATGATGAACACCAGTTCGGGCTCTTCTCGACCCAGGAGGTGAGTCGCACGGGAGCGTCGGAGTTGAATTCAGCAGCCACGGCCCAGGTGGCATCGCAGGGTTCAGTAATGTAGAACAATTGTTTCTGCCATTCCTTGACAGACTCCATAAATGTGCCTTTTGGCCAAGAGACATTGGTGAGTTTTCTCACCATGGCGCCCCCGCACTCTGCATGCTGGCCATCCACCACCTTCGGCTTCACATTGAAGATTTTGAGCCACAGCCCGAAGTGGGGTTGGATGCGGAGGAAGGCCTCGCATACGACAATAAACGCCGAGATATTGGGGAAGGAGTTCAGGGATAGGTCGTGGAAGTCTATCCCGTAGTAGAACATTATCCCGCGGATAAAGGGGTGGAGTGGAAACCCTAGCCCGCAGAGGAAATGGGGGATGAATACTACCCTCTCATTAGGCTTCGGCGTGGGAATGATTTGACCCTGGGCTGGAAGACAGTGGGCGATTTCCTTCGCCAGGTACCCGGCCGCCTGAAGCTCGGCGATGTCCTCCTCCTTGATGGAGGAAGCCATCCACTCGCCTTGACCTCCGGATCCGGACATGGTTGAGTGCTTTCTCGAGTGGGAACAGATGGGAACTTGGGCGCTGGAGCTCAAGAGTGGAAAGGCAGAAGAAGAGAGAAGGCGTGGGAGAGGAAAGGGGAATCTTATCTCCTTATAAGGGCAGCGAATATCAAATGCCTTCTTGCTCGCCTTAAAACCCGCCTATTCTCGAGGGCTGTGTAAATGGCATGATTGGGTTACCCACGCCTGTATTGATGAGAATCCCGTAATAAGGGTGAGGGAGTCCTGGATTAGGGGGTCTCCGGACAGCTGGACTATATCCTTTGGCCGAACTGTTGGACCATGAAGGTACAAGATCGAAGACTTCATCCCATGTCCGGATGGGACTCTCCTTGGCGTGGAAGGCAAGCTAGACAATACGAATATGTAGATATCCTCCCTTGTAACTGACTCTGTGTAACCCTAGCCCTCTCCGGTGTCTATATAAACCGGAGGGTTTAGTCCGTAGGACAACATACAATCATACCATAGGCTAGTTTCTAGGGTTTAGCCTCTATGATCTCGTGGTAGATCAACTCTTGTAATACTCATATCATCAAGAACAATCAAGCAGAACGTAGGGTATTACCTCCATCAAGAGGGCCCGAACCTGGGTAAACATCGTGTCACCTGCCTCCTGTTACCATCCGCCTTAGATGCACAGTTCGGGACCCCCTACCCGAGATCTGCCGGTTTTGATACCGACATTGGTGCTTTCATTGAGAGTTCCACTGTGTCGTCACCGTAAGGCTGGATGGCTCTTTCGATCATCGGTAGCGATGCGGTCCAGGGTGAGGTTTTCCTCCCCGGGCAGATCTTTGTATTCGGCGGCTTCGCACTGCGAGCCAATTCGCTTGGCCATCTGGAGCAGATCGAGAGCTACGCCCTTGGCCATCAGGTCAGATTCGGAAACTTAAACTACACTGCCGACATCCGCAGAGACTTGATCTTCGACGGATTCGAGCCCGTGTCAGGTGCGCTGCACAGTCATGACGAGCACGACGTAACTCTGCCGTCGGACAATGTTCGGGAAATTGCATCTGCAACTACTCCGGCCTTCAATTCAGAGCAAATTGAGCCATCCAAGGACGGAGAGATAGACCCCACCAGGGAGGCCGCACTCTCAGTGGCGATGGAGCCGGATACTGACTTCACCCCTTACGAGAGCCGTGTCGCCGAACCACTGGATTCGTCTCCGGCCACATCATGGAGTTCACCTCCGCGGATATCTTTCAGCACTCGCCTTTCGGCGATGTGCTGAGTTCATTAAGATCTCTCTCCTTGTCAGGAGAACCTTGGTCGAACTATGTCCGGCTAGAATGGGATGCGGACGACGAAGAAATTCGCTGCCCACCCACCACCCACTTAGTAGCCACTGTTGACGACTTAATCGACATGCTCAACTTCGACTCCAAAGACATCGATGGCATGAACGAAGATGCAGGAGACGAACAGGAACCAGCGCCCACAGGGCGCCGGACAGCCATTTCATCACATGACATATACATGGTGGATACACCCAAAGAAGGCAATGGCGAAGAGACAGCGGAGGATGGCCCCTCCAAGAAGCAACCCAAGCACCGACATTAGCGGCGCCGCTCTAAGTTCCGCCATAGCAAAAACAGCGATAACAACGCAAGAGAAAATAACACTCCAGTCGACTCTAGAGGAAACGACGAACACATTGCCCCGGCGGCAGAGCATGATGAAGCTGCAAGCGGCGAACATTGTACGGATCCAACGTCCGAACACGGCGATGCCGAGGATAAACCTAATCAAACCCCCTCTCGGGAGGAAAACAATCCGGACGAAGATGTACACATCATCCCGGAAATGCACTTGGAGCAAGAAAACCTCCGCGGAAGGCTTATTGCCACAGCGAGGAGTCTGAAGAAGCAAAAGCAAGGGCTTAAGGCCGTACAAAATACGCTCAACAGCAGGTGGAACAAAGTGCTCGACAACGAAGCAAAGTACGGTGGAAGTTACCACACAAAGAGCTATCCAAAGAGCAAGCTATTACCTGAATTCGATGATGAGGCCTTAGAGCCCACACAACCAAAAAATGAAACGGCCAACCGGCCGGATCCACCACCTTGTAACCGCGATAGAGCGGCTAACAAAGTCGCACAAAAGTAAACACACGATCTACGTGAGGACTCGCGCCAAAAGTCCGGTACGACCAAATCCATCCATTGATCTAGGAAGCGCGCTCCGGCACAAAATCAAAACCGAGTACTACAACCGTCCGAACGCCATGGCACATCCCAATACAGGGGTGCCGCACACCCCCTATGTTTCATCGTTGAGGTGCTGGACCACGAATTCCCAGAAGGATTCAAACCAGTGAACATAGAGGCGTACGATGGGACCACAGACCCTGGGGTCTGGATTGAGGACTTTATCCTCCATATCCATATGGCTCGCCAAGATGATCTCCATGCCATCAAATACTTGCCCCTCAAGCTTAAAGGACCAGCTTGGCACTGGCTGAAAAGCCTCCCCGAAAACTCAACTGGAAGTTGGGAGGAGCTCGAGGACGCTTTTCGGAGTAATTTTCAAGGGACCTATGTCCGACCTCCGGATGCAGACGATTTAAGCCATATAATTCAACAGCCCGGAGAGTCCACCCAAAAGCTTTGGAACAAGTTTCTCACTAAGAAGAACCAAATCGTCGACTGTCCGGACGCCGAAGCCTTAGCAGCTTTCAAACACAGTGTCCGAGACAAATGGCTTGCCAGACACCTTGGCCTAGAAAAACCGAGAACAATGGCAGCCCTAACAAGCCTCATGACCCGCTTTTGCGTGGGCGAAGATAGCTGGTTAGCCCACAGTAGCACCAGCGACCCAAGCACATCCGAAGTCAGGGATGTAAATGGAAAACCACGACGCAATAAAAACAAGCGTCGAAATAAAGAAGATAGCCCAGATAATACGGCGGTCAATGGCGGATTCAGGGGCGCTCGACCAGGTCAGCGGAAAAAGCCTTTCCAAGGTAGCGGAGACGGACCGTCTGGCCTAAACAAGATTCTTGACAAACTATGTCAGATTCATGGCACCCCCGATAAACCTGCAAATCACACCCACAGAGAATGTTGGGTCTTCAAGAAGGCTGGTAAGCTAAACGCCGAACACAAGGGGGGAGACACCAAGCGAAGACGAGGACGAATCTCGCCAGGAAAGCACTGGAGGATAGAAAAAATTCCCACCAGGGGTCAAAACAGTAAACATGATCCATGTGATGAAGAGGAGAAGCAAATATGCACTCCGAGACACACGCGCCATAGAGCCCGTCACCCCTAGGTTCAACCCTTGGTTGGCCTGCCCGATCACTTTTGATCACGGGGATCACACGACAAGCATCCGACACGAAGGATTGGTTGCCTTGGTGTTAGACCCAATAATAAACGGATACCATCTCACACTAGTCCTCATGGACGGCGGCAATGGTCTAAATCTGATATATCAGGACACAGTCTGCAAAATGGGGATAGACCCGACACAAATAAGCCACAGTAATACTACCTTCAAGGGAGTAATACCATGCCAAGAGGCCCGCTGTACGGGCTCTCTATTGCTAGAGGTTGTATTCGGTTCTCCCGATAACTTCCGAAGCGAAAGGTTAACTTTCTACATCGCTCCATTCTGAAGTGGCTATCAAGCACTACTCGGAAGAGCGGCTTTCGCTCGTTTTAATGCAATACCGCATTACGCTTCTCTCAAGGTTAAGATGCCCGGTCCACGTGGACCACCAACCAGACAGACAAATGACAGGTCGTCAAGACCACGGGCACGGCTAGACGAGTCCGGTGCACCATTACATATGAATGAGATTGGTTTGATGATCAAACCCTCCTAGACGGTACCAGGGGCTTCCCGCGTGTAATCAGGGCTAGTCCGGCTCAACTTGACTTATCTTGAGTTTTAGTAGTTTATTGATAATAACCATTTTTTTGGCACGGCAACTTTCACCTAAGTTCTTCTCTTTTACAGATGACAATCATGCTACACCCATCCAGGACACGGCACAATGGAGACACGGGCGCAGACGTGCAGCAGGGACCCGCTCAAAGGTTTCTTTTCAGATTAAGACCCTGTGTAAACCTTTTTTACTGTCTCTTGTTGTTCACATCCTCCGATACTCAATACAACCGAGAAGGATGCTAACGTTATTGGGATGTGGCCACGTTAGGATATTGCACATACCTGGACACTCGGGGTTTATTATTAAGGGCATCGTTCAACCCGGCATATGTTATAAAGACCGAATACCTTAGGGAGTGTTCGACGTCGCGAGTTTGGCCTTATATGCATCAGCTCCGAATCATGTCTTTGGTCAAATGTTGGGTTTGCCCGGCTCCCACATTTTGGTACCTTACGTTCCGCTATATCGGCTAAGGTAGCACTGGGAGAACTACTGCGATTGTGCCCCGGTTCATCCGGATGAGCACCTCAGTAGAGAAAGCCGAAAACTGAGTGTCATGATAAAGCGCGAGACTAGTCAACCACTCGATGACTCAATGGAATCTTCGGGATTACTCCGCATTAACGAAGGGTCGTTTCTCGGTCATGTACGTACACGCCCCGTATTCGAACGAGCGCAGAAGTACCAGGGGCTATATAGTAGCCCCACCGTCAAACTCCTATGGCTAAGTGAAAGTGTTAAAGCAATATAGTTGGATTGCCTTGTTCGCTGCGCTACCACCTCCTTAATGGACCAAGACGTTGGAGCAAGTGTGAATACGCGTTTTTTGCGAACACCCCCGCATTATATGCGTGGGGGCGGAAGCCGACGACTGCAAACTTTCAGGTTATATACATATATACATAAATGGCCGCACATGAGGCATCATAATACTTTCAGGCAAAAGTATAAACATAGCCTTGATAACTCAATAAAACATTGTTTTTACAATGGGAGTTCATGTCACTAGAACATAATATTCTTCGAGCACCGAGCCTCTATCGAACGAGCGCCTTCAAGAACTTCTTCAAAGTAGTGCTCGACAGCCACTCGGCACACGGCCGAACCCTGTGTTGCAACAGTGGTGGCCTCCATCTCCGCCCAGTATGTCTTGACACGGGTAAAGGCCATCTACGCACACTCTACGCACACCAACCTCTTCATAGCATCGATGTGCGGCACAGCACCAAGGAATTGTTGCACTAAACTAAAGTAACTATTCGGCCTTGGCCCTCCCGACCACAGATGATCCACAACAGACCTCATGGCAAGTCCGGACAACCTATGGAGCTCGGCCCACTCAGCCATTCGCTCATTCAACAGTAGCGGACGCACTGGAGCATGGAACTGTGACCAGAACAGCTTTTCCACTTCACGATCTTTTTGATCCTTGAAGTACTCGGCCGCATCAGCGGCACTTGTCGCCAAATCCACGTAGGCATCCGCAGAACTCCATAGTTGATCAAGAGGAGCATACTTCGGATTTCCGAACTTAGTCCGTAACAAGAAAGGGCTTCCCAGCCACGATATCCGCAGCTTGGCGCAGCTCCTCCTTCGCCGCTCTGATTTTGGAGCGGGCTTCCTTTGCTGCTACCATGGCCTTCTCTAGGTCCGTCGCCCTCGCTTGGCTTTCTTTTTCAAGAAGCTTGTAGCGGTCAGCGGCATCTTTTAACTCAACGGCCATCTTGGCTATTCTTTCCATGCTCTGGCCGTGCACAGCCTGTTCGGCCCTCAGCTCATCGACCGCCTTTGGAGCGGCCGCATCGCTATTCCTTGCTTGTTCCTTGGCTCGGGCAAGCTTTGCCCGAAGGGTCTCCACGGTGGCAGCTCCATCTGCAGTCACAACATATTAAAGATACTGACATCATGCTCCTCTCACTATATGTTGATCACTGGAGAAATCACTTACCCTGTGCATCGTCAAGCCGCTTGTTGACAAGCACGATGTCGGCATCTGCCGCATCAAGTTGCCGCTTTAGCTCGGCAAACCCATCAGTCCAGCTAGCCACCAGAGCTTCAGCCACCTGCACATAAAGGCAGGTTGGTTATTACCTGGGACTATGATCCTCTGTTTGCCGCCGTTTTTGACAACAACCAGAGTCTCAGGGGCTACTATCTGCGTAGGGCACACCTAACGTGTGCGGTACTATCAAAAACATACACTATTTCACGTACCTCAAAGCCTTTCAGCAGACTCATAAAAGCTTCATGCAATCCGCTTTCAGCGGATGAAATCCTTTCAATTACCGTACCCATTAGCGTACGATGCGCTTCTGAGATGGCTGCTTGCTCCAGAAGATCCTTCAGTGCGTCCGACCGCACACTATACGGTTTTGGACTCTTTCTGTTGCTCTCTTTAGGAGCCGAATACTGAGGACTCCGTGTAGCCAAAGGATTACCCTCTGGCCTTTGCGGATCAGGAGAGCCCCTCCACGACGACACTTCAGGGTCGCCCGCCTCATTAGGCGGGGTGGCAGGGGGAGGTGTTTCGCTCTCCATCATCTCCGGAAGAAGATCCCCCAAAGACGAACTCTGTTGAGAAGGGCTACGATCCGAACTACAAGATATAAGCTTTGGTTATTGTCTTCGGAAGTAAGGTAGGACACTTTCACTATTAAAGTACTTTTTTTATTACTTACAGCTCGGTAGAGGGCTGATCCAATTGTGGACATTGTGCGGCAAGAATACCCTCTGAAGCAGGACCCTCTGGCGAGGATTTCTTCCCCCGTTTGGAAGCCTTTGTTTCCGGATCTTCAGAGGTGGTCCTCTTCCTTCCTCGGGGAGAGGGAATGTCAGATTCTTCTCCCTGGTTATCCTCCTTCACGGAGGTGCTAATTCCCCCGCTTGCGGCCTCTTTATTCCCCCCTTCATCTTCCTTTGAGGGCACCTGATAAGGCGCCGGCTCGAGCATTCTGCCCAGTACTGGATTGGCCAAGCCTTCGGGAAGGGGGGCCGAACACCTGATCATCTTTGCCTTTGTTATCCAGTCCTGGTCAAAGAGCGACTTTTCAGAATGATGTCATGATAAATAAAAGGAGAGCGTGTTTGGCTATGGGATTACTTACTTGGGTATCAGGGCGGTTGCAGCTCAAACCCGCATCCTCGGTGGTATCCGGACACTCTATTTGGGGTCTGAAGAACAATTTGTACATCTCCTCGAGCGTCATGCCGAGGAAGTGCTGGATAGTTCATGGTCCTTCCGGGTTGAATTCCCACATATGAAGGGGTCGACATTTGCAAGGCTGGACTCGACGAACTAGCATAACTTGCATTACCATAACCAGGCTAAAATCTCTCTCAAAGAGATCTCAGATGCGGCTCTGCAATATCGGTACATCATTTGCCGGACCCCAGCTCAGCCCCCTGCTGATCCATGACGTCAGTTGTGGTGGGGGGCCCGAGCGAAAGGCAGGGGCAGCTACCCACTTGGTACTTCGGGGAGCTGTGATGTAAAACCACTCCCGCTGCCACAAGCTGGACGCCTCTGGGAAGGAACCCTCTGTCCATGGAGCATCAATGCTTTTGCTTATCGCGGTACCTCCGCACTCTGCGTGTCGCCCCTCGATCATCTTTGACTTCACATTGAAGGTCTTGAGCCACAGGCCGAAGTGAGGGGTAATGCGGAGGAAGGCCTCACATACGACGATGAACGACGAGATGTGAAGGAGGGAATCCGGGGCCAGATCATGGAAATCTAGCCTATAATAGAACATGAGCCCCCTAACAAAGGGATCCAGAGCGAGGCCTGGTCCTCGGAGGAAGTGAGAGATGAACATAACACTCTCGTTGGGTTCGGGAGTGGGGATGACCTGCCCTCGGGCGAGCAGCCTGTGCGAAATTTCGGCAGTCAGATATCTGGCCTCTCTCAGCTTCTTGATGTCCTCCTCTGTGACAGAGGAAGGCATCCACCTACCTTAGAGGTTGGATCCTGACATGGCTGAAGGTCCGAAGCGCCTGACCTGAGCCTGGGGTGTTGGAACTCGAGGCGGGGGAAGGATTCGATTGAGCACGAGAGGAAAAAAGGTCAGGTCTTGGCCTCTTTATAAAGAGGGTGAATATCAAGCGTCCTCCTCGCGGCCGTTTTGGACTCGCCTAAAATCGAGGACTCATGCCAACGGGCACGAGTGGGTTACCCACGTCTGTATTGATGAGAATCCCGTAATAAGGGGGACACGATCTCTGCTTCGACAAGACGTGTCAAGAAAACCACCTCGCAATATGTGCAGTGTTGGTTGGGAAAAATGGTTCAGATAAGGACCGGCTCATGACATGATGTCGTGCTGTCAATACGCATCAGCAGATTAGATTTGTGGAAATATTATTCTCTCTACGGTGGTATGTGGAAATTGTTTTGCAGAGCCGGACACTATCCTTGGGTCCAAAACCTTCTGGGGAGTATTCAGAGGAGGAACCCGCCTTGCAATGCCGAAGACAATACTGCATGCTGGACTCATCGTCACTGAAGCCTGGTTCAGGGGCTACTGAGGGAGTCCTGGATTAGGGGGTCTCCGGACAGCTGGACTATATCCTTTGGTCGGACTGTTGGACCATGAAGGTACAAGATTTAAGACTTCGTACCGTGTCCGAATGGGACTCTCCTTGGTGTGGAAGGCAAGCTAGACAATACGAATATGTAGATCTCCTCCCTTGTAACCGACTCTGTGTAACCCTAGCCCCCTCCGGTGTCTATATAAACTGGAGGGTTTAGTCCATAGGACAACATACAATCATACCATAGGCTAGTTTCTAGGGTTTAGCCTCTACGATCTCGTGGTAGATCAACTCTTGTAATACTCTTATCATCAAGAACAATCAAACAGGACGTAGGGTATTACCTCCATCAAGAGGGCCCGAACCTGGGTAAACATCATGTCCCCTGCCTCCTATTACCATCTGCCTTAGACGCACAGTTCGGGACCCCCTACTCAAGATCCGCCGGTTTTGACACCGACAAAGGGGACACGATCTCTGCTTTGACAAGACGTGCCAATGGGAACTGCGTCTCGAAACGCGAAGCGGCAGGCGAAAAACGGTTCGAAATTATGACCGGACGAACATGATGTCATGTTGTAAAAAGTTGTCAGTGGATTGGACTCGTGGATTATTGTATCCTCTCTATGGCTGTGTGTGGTGCGTCTTACAGGCCCGGACACGATCAATTCGTCCGAAGACTATTTTGGAGTTCGGAAGGAGGAACCCGCCTTGCAATGCCGAAGACAGAACTACGTGTCAGATATCTTGTCATTGAAGCCAGGTTCGGGGGCTACTGAGGGAGTCCTGGACTAAGGGGTCCTCGGACGTCCGGCCTATTAGCCATGGGCGAGACTGATGGGCTGTGAAGATACAAAGACCGAAGACTGTACCCGTGTTCGGATGGGACTCTCCATGGCGTGGAAGGCAAGCTTGGCGACCGGATATGTAGATTCCATTCTTTGTTACCGACCTTGTGTAACCCTGGATCCTTTCGATGTCTATATAAACCAGAGGACTGAGTTTGGATAGGAGAGATTCATTATCATAGCCATACAAGCTAGACCTCTAGGGTTTAGCCATTACGATCTCGAGGTAGATCGACTCTTGTAATATTCGTATTCAACAATTACAATCAAGCAGGACGTATGGTATTACCTCCATATAGAGGGCCCGAACCTGGGTAAACATCGTGTCCCTTCTCTCCTGTTACCATTGACCTTAGATGCACAGTTCGACACCCCCTACCCGAGATCCGCCGGTTTTGACACCGACAGTCAGACTCCTTCATTTTTATTTCATGGTATCCGGAGTAGGCATCATGGAAGCACAGTGAGTCATGTTCAACGGTGGCGTCGATGACCTAGTCTATGCGAGGTAAAGGAAAGGGATCCTTGGGGCAAGCCTTATTTAGGTCCTTGAAATCGATGCACAACCGCTAGGATTTGTCTTTCTTGGGCACCATGACCAGGTTCGCCAACCACTCGGGGTGTTTGATTTCTCGGATGAATCCATCTTCGAGTAATTTTGCTAGTTCCTCACCCATAGCTTGACGCTTGGGTTCAGAGAATCGACGTAGCGCCTGTTTGACTGGCTTAAAGCCTTTAATTATATTTAACTTGTGTTCGGCTAGTCTCCGTGGGGTTCCCGGTGTATCTGAAGGGTGCCAGGCAAATATGTACTAGTTTTCGCGCAAAAATAAGCGCAATGCTTCATTGACCGTGAGGTCTAGCTGAACTCCAATGGACACTATTTTGTTGGGGTCCGTTTGATGCACCTGAAACTTGACAATTTCTGTCGGATCACGGGTTCCGGCAAAACCCTTAAGGTTCGAACTCTGGGGTGCGCGTGAAGATCTCCCCCCTACCTATCCACATCCTAGCTCGGCTAAGATCTTACGAACGAACTCGACCAACTCGCAACACAAAGGACACAATATTTATACTGGTTCAGGCCACCGTTGTGGGGTAATACCCTACTCCAGTGTGGTGGTGGTGGATTGCCTCTCGGGCTGAGGATGAACAGTACAGAGGGCAGAACAGCCTCTTGAGGAGAGGTGGTCTTGTGCTTGGCGAACTTGTGTGTGTTCTGGTCTCTCTCGATCTGACCCCCTAGCTATGGTGGTGGCTAGTCCTATTTATAGAGGCCTTGGTCCTCTTCCCAAATATCAAGCGGGAAGGGAGCCAACAACGGCAATTTGAAAGGGGACAGTTAGTACAGCTTATCCTGACAAAAGTGGTATTCGCCTGCAAAAGGCTCTGGTGGTGATGCCGCCTTGGGCTCCATGGTGACCTCTGTCTTGCCGTCCTTCTGGTCTTGCTCTTTTTGCACCGATATGGAAACCTTTGCTTGATGCCTCGGTACTCCGCACCTGCGCTTGCCCCCTTAGCACCAAAGAGGAAACAAGGACACTGTGCGCGCTGGCGCCCGCCTGTCCTTGGTCGTCATGGCTCACATCACTAGAACCTCGCGAGGTTTGCCTGGCCTTGAACTCTCCGCCCCTCGCGGGCCAGCCTGGTGAGGCCACTCCTGAGGAGGTCTTGTGTAATCCGCCTCGTGAGGCTTGACCCCTCGCGAGGGTCTTGAGTGCCTTGTTGATGAAGATGGGTCGTACAGGCCTGCTAGCAAAGCCACGTCATGGGCTGCAGGCAGGCAAGTCTGGGGACCCCCGTTCCCAGAACACCGACAGTAGCCCCCGTGCCCAAGGCGCGCTCAGGCTTGGCTTCGAGGCGAAGCCAAAGGTCAAGTGCGGAGCGCCATGGGCCCCAATAGCCTGCGGCCTTGGTCGATGCGTGGCGGTTGATTGGGCGTGGGCGTCTCCGCTTCCCCATGCTGCCTCGGCAACTGCCCGACTTGACAAGTCCATGTGACATGCAAGGAAAACCATCATTACCTGTGATCGTGGGGGGTGCTGGTTGGCCTTATCCTAGTATAAATGAGGAGGGGGCAGAGCCCCCGTCGCCCATCTTTCCTCTGCCTCTCCTGCTTCTTCTCCTTCCTAGCTCCACTCCTTGCTTGCGCAGACATGGCGCCGATCCGGAGGTTCTAGGCCGCCGAGAAGGGCAAGTCTCCCCTCACTGAGCCCGAGCTGCTCCTGCCGAAGAAGAGGAGGTCCCATCGCCATGAGATGATAGTGAGGCCGGTGGTGTCGCGGCCTTGGTACGAAAGACCGCCTCCTGGGTACCCGCTGCCCTATATGCTCATGCCGACGATTCCAAAGGAGGGAGCGGTGAGCGCCGCCGCCCGCGCCAGGTCCGTGGTCGCCGCGCCGCAGAGGCGCACGCCGTCGCCCCAGGGGTCCACGCGACGGACTCCTCGCGCGAGTTCATGCTATGGGCGGTGATGCCCCGAGCACTTGGATTCGCCTCCCGCAGTTCTTCGCCGCCGAGATGCCGCCGAGGGGCCTTTGCGAGCTTTGGCTGCAACACGCCGACTGCGACGCCCCAGCGACTGGAGCGAAGATTGGAGCCGTTGCCTCCGGGAAGATCTTCATGACCCGAGGCTGGGGCGAGATTGTCCGAGTCTGTTGCGCGGAGGGCGCCCTCGCGATCCACTTCGAGTATGACGGCGCCTCCGTGTTGTTCTTCAAGGTCTTCGACGAGGAAGGCTGCCGCCTGGAGTGCTGCCCTGAAGGAGGTCGCCAGGACGACGCTGCGGCGGGCGCTGGGCCCGCCGCAGGCCTCGCCTGCAGCTCCTCCAGCGACAGTGGTGACTCCTAGTGGTCCAGAGACTCTCCTGAGCTCGTGGAGTCTCCGAAGACGAGCGATGACAGCTACGTGCCCCTGAGCTTCCGCCGAGCCCGTAGCAGGACTGCGGCGTCGAGCCACCGTCGCCGCTGATCGGGATGGGGTTGGCGCCGGCCTCACGTGGCCCACTGTTGATGATGGCGTCGGCGACATCTGGTGCGTGTAGATAGAACTCCAAGGAATTCCTTCCCTTTTGTTCCCTGCGAGGAATCAAGAAATGAACCCCGTGTGGGCGTGTGAAAAACCGTCTGTAATGCCTTTTGTCAACATAGCCCTTATTATGAAGATTTGCGTGCGCATATCCTGCCGAGGCTCGGCCTCCCCTTTCCAATCCTTTGGCAGCTTGGTGCTCTACGCTGATAGGTCCCGGTCCCCAGGCGGCTGCAGTCGTTGCTGGTATGCCAGGTCGCGTGCCGTGGTCAAGGCCAGGAGGTGAGCGGCTCGAGGTCCAGTAAGAGCTCCTGAGGCGCGATGCTCAAGAGGTCCCCTTTAGCGCGCAAGCAGCTGTCTTAGGATGGGAAAGGAAGAAAACGCCGCTGCAGCAGGGCAGCGAAGGGAGTGAGCGAGGGTCTCGTGCCGTAGCAACTGGTGGATCCAGAGCGAGAACTTATCTTGGTTGTCCCGGGTCGGCTCCTCGAGTCGTGCCGAACTCGTACATAGGCCAATCTAGTGTAGCATGGTCAGGCCCGTGCGGGCCTCCCCCTCCCCTCCATGTTCTTCTTGGTGCTCTGCATCCTCAGGTCCCGGCCCTCGAGCGAGCTCAGCCACCGCTGGTATGCCAGGCCGCATGCAATGATCAAGGCCAGGGGGTGAGGGCTGGAGAGCCAGTAATACCTCTTGAGGCGCGATGCTCTGGAGCTCCCCTTTTAACGTGCAAGCAAATCGCATGAGAGAAGAGGGAAAGTTTGCGATACCGCCTGCCGCGGCCCTCAGGAAGTTCCTGCAAGTTAGCGTGAGGAAGGGCACCGGTCGCCGTGGTGATTGCTGATTTGCTTCTGGTGCGTGAGAGGGGACTCCCTACTGCGGAGAGCCCCCGGGGCGTGTACAGCCCCACCCTAACACGTGGCTTGCACGGCAGGGCTAGACGAGGTGTGTCTGGGCACTCGTGAGCCAGCGCGGGACTCACGAGGCCCTACTTCAAGGCGGGTTGCGCCTGGTCTTGGTTCTTGTTCGCTGTCTTGGTCCTGCAAGGTGGTTAGACAACCTGCGCCGAACGAATCTCCTAAGGTCATCGCGTGAAAAAGCCAAGCGCCAACGGATCCAGGAGGTGACGTGAATGGGGCCGGCCCGCCAGACAGAGCTCAGCCACTGGATTTATCGACGCTGCAGGGACGGGCCCGAGCACAGACGCCATGCTTAACTTACTCACGCGAAGGGTCCTGGAGAAAGACGGTCGGCGCGCGGCTCCCATGGTGGGCGAAAATCAAGCAGGTGATGGTCATAGATAGATTAAGCATGAAAGGAAACGTAGCTCAGGTAAATGCAGGGAAGATGCATGCCACTAGGTCAGGCCCGAGCGACTTGGGGATGATGCAGCCCGAGGGGCGCCCCCAACAAGGTAAGCTAAATACATAAAAAGGGATACATGCTACAAGGACGGACCCATGCGGCCTGGGAATGATGCAGCCCTAGGGGTGCTCCCAGCTGAATGAACTTGGAAAATGTCACCTGGTTCTGTTGATGAAGGAGAGTTGGGGCAGCTGATGGTATGCGGCGAAGGGGCTACTCCTCATGAGCCACCGAGACCCCGAGCCTCGGGAGGCTCTGGGGGTCCAGGGGGTTCCTCGAGGACCGTCTCCATCTCCGTCAGCATAGCGTGGTGCCTGGCCTCCTGACCCGCCAGGATGCTCTGCAGGTTGCGCTGATAGGCGGTCGCCACGCTCGGCAGGCCAAAAGGCATGCGAATGTAGCTGTGAGGTGGGCCCTCGCAGCATCCCACGCGCGAAGGCCAGAAAAGCTCCTAAGAGGCGGCCCGGTTGAGCCCTGGGACGTCGATGCAGATGCGCAGCCTGGCATCCTCGCCTGGATGGGGAGCTGCGCCTGGTGAGCGGCGACCGCCGCGCATGGCCCTTGCGTCTTGCAGTTCCTGAGTGGTCTTGGTGATGAAGTCCTGAACGGTGGGCACTCCTTGCCCTGTGTTCTCCTGAGGGAAACACGCCTCTAAGCACACCTCCAAGCGGTGCCCAAGCGACTCCCTCGTGATGTTGGCAAAGTCTGAGGCCCTCCAGAAGAGAGCCCCCGAGCCCTGCCCGAGAGGGGCGCTAGGCGCGCTTTCCTATGCGATGGAGGGAGGCGCCCCAGGTGCGGGCGCCGATCCTGACGAGGCGCCGCTTGCCTGAGGCCCTGAGTGGCACAACTGCTTCTTCTTCTTGGGGGTGGCCTCAGGAGGGCGCTTGCCCTGGCTGTCGGGGTCGTCGATTGCTGCAGCTTGGAAGGCACGCTCGAGGGAGCACACCACGTCTCTTTCCTCGCACGGGACTGTGCTGATTCCGCCGCTTCCCGGCATCTTCAGGACATTGTAGCCATGATGGGTCACCGCCATGAACTTGGCCAGGGCTGGATACCCGAGGATGGCGTTGTATGGCAGGCGGATGTAGGCGACGTCGAAGTCGATGAGTTCGCTGCGATAGTTGTTGCATTCTCCGAAGGTAACGGGGAGGTGGACCTGCCCGATCGGGGTAGTAGAGCCGTCGGTCACTCCTGAGAAAGGCTTGGTGGGATGAAGCTGGTCATGTGGCACTTGGAGGTTGTCGAACGTGTCGACGGACAGGACATTGAGCCCTGCACCACCGCTGATGAGGGTCTTGGTAACTTACACGTTGCTGATGACTGGTGAACAAAGCATTGGGAGGACGCCTGCAGTAGCTGCACGCTTGAGTTGATCTACCGAACTGAACATGATGGGGCACTTGGACCATCTGAGCGGGTGTGTGGCCTCGAGCTTGGGGAGGACTGCATTCACTTCACGAGCAAACTGTTTGAAGATACGCTGCGAGGCTGGGGCTTGAGCTCCGCCCAAGATGCAGGCGATAGCGCGTGGCTCCTGGAAGCCCCCAACCCCCTCGTCTTGGTGGTGGTCGTCATTCCTTCTGGGTGGTGGCGGTAGTGGAGGAAGGCCAACGTTGCTTTGAGGATGATCCTCACGAGGCTGGTCCCTCCAGGCACCCTCGCGAGGCTGATCCTGCCAGCGGTCCTCACGAGGCCGGTCGCGCCACTCCTGGCGTGGGCCACGGTCGTCCCAGCGTCCGCCACCAGGTCATCCTCCTCAGCCGTAGCCCCGGTCGCTGCACTCAGGGCATCGACCGAAGCATCCTTCTCGAATGGCTCTAAGCTCTTGACAGTCACTGGTGTTGTGGGTACGCAGGTTATGGAAGGCACAGAACGGCCGGCTGCTCTTGGATGACTCGGGCTAGTCTCTGCCGCGCTTGGTGTCCGGTTCCGCCGCGAGCACGGCTGCTCCCTTGCGCTTCACGTCCTTGGCCCTAGCTTTCTTCTCCTCCGGGTCCGCAGCCGGGAGCTCGAGGAGGGAGAGGCGCCCCTCCTCAGCTTTGGCGCACTTGGTCACTAGGTTGAACAGCTCCAGAGACGCGCACAGCTCCTCATGGATGGCAATCTCCTCCTTCATCTTGACGTCGCGGACATTGTCGGAGAACACTGAGATGATGGCCTCGTCGGTCACCTTGGGGATCTTGATTCGCGCACTGTTGAAGCACTGGATGTACTTCTACAGGGTCTCTCCTGGTTGTTGCTTGATGCGGCACAGGTCACCCGCGACCGGGGGGCGGTCGCGAGTGCCCTGGAAGTTGGTGATGAAGTGGTTGCGCATCTCGTCCCAGGAGGAAATCGAGCCTGGAGGCAGGTTCAGGAGCCATGAGCGGGCGCCATCCTTGAGGGCCATGGGAAACCAGTTCGCCATGACCTTCTCGTCACCGTTGGCCGCCTCGATGCTCAGCTCGTAGAGCTGCAGGAACTCCGAGGGGTCAGGGGTGCCGTCGTAGCGAGGAGGCAGATCTGGCTTGAACTTGCCCGGCCAGGCGATGCTACGCAGCTCGGGGGTGAAGGCGCACTAGCCGGCCGTGGTCACCGGAGCCCGCCTTGGAGGTGGAACTTGGTCTTGGCGCCCGCGCGCCGCTACGTCAAGCGGCATGGGGCCTTGCCGCAACAAACGGTCCTGGCGCGGTGGTGCGAGGAGTGGCAGAGTGTTCTCTTGCGGTCGAGGGACTTCTTGACAGCTTCTTTGTTCACGCGCGGGCGCCGGACGCAGTGGGTCGCACCGTGGAGCCGCGTGCCTTGGCGCTAGGACACCGTCTTTGTGCAGAGGTGGTGGAGGTGCTTCGTGAGCTACGTCGCCCGTGGCTGGCGGGGGGCGAGGCAGAGAGTGGGACAGTGCAGGGGAGCCCCCTAAGGCGCGGACAAGCTCAGCGATACGGTCAAGCCAGTCCTCATAGAGGTCGTCGATTGTGCGGTAGCGCAGGAGCTCGTGCACCATGAGGAGCATGGCCCGCACATCCGTGGGAACGCGACGAGCGTGAGACGACGAGCCAGCGGGAGTCAGTGATGGAGTGGCGGTGCGGCCGTCCTGTCGCACCGAGGGATGCAACGAGGATGCTTGCTGCTCATTCCCTGCTGGGCCGGTGGCGGCGTTGGCGGCAGGCGACAAAGAGCGACAGGGTGGCCCATCGATAGGGGCCGTCTGAGCAACACGGGTGGCGAGGGCAGCCCAGCGCTCGGCGTGGGCACGTTGCGCGTCCGCCATGGAGACGATGAAGCGACGCGGCGCAGAGCGACAGAAGGGAAGCTTCGGCGCCCCCTACCTGGCGCGCCAAATGTCGAATCACGGGTTCTGGCAAAACCCTTAAGGTTCGAACTCTAGGGTGCGCGCGAAAGTCTCCCCCTACCGATCCACGTCCTAGCTCGGCTAAGATCTTACGAACTAACTCGACCAACTCGCAACACAAAGGACACAAGATTTATACTGGTTCGGGCCACCGTTGTGGTGTAATACCCTACTCGAGTGTGGTGGTGGTGGATTGCCTCTCGGGCTGAGGATGAACAGTACAGGGGGAAGAACAGCCTCCTGAGGAGAGGTGTTCTTGTGCTTGGCAAACTTATGTGTGTTCTGGTCTCTCTCGATCTGACCCCCTAGCTATGGTGGTGGCTAGTCCTATTTATAAAGGCCCTGGTCCTCTCCCCAAATATCGAGCGGGAAGGGAGCCAACAACGGCCAATTTGAAAGGGGACAGTTAGTACAGCTTATCCTAACAAAAGTGGTCTTCGCCTGCAAAAGGCTCTGGTGGTGACGCCGCCTTGGGCTCCATAGTGACCTTCGTCTTGCCGTCCTTCTGGTGTTGGTCTTCTTGCACCGATATGGAAACCTTTGCTTGATGTCTTGGTACTCCGTGCCTGCGCTTTCCCCCTTAGCACCAAAGAGGAAACAAGGACGTTGCGTGCACTGGCGCCCGCCTGGCCTTGGTCGTCATGGCTCACGTCACTAGAACGTCGCGTGGTTTGCCTGGCCTTGAACTTTCCGCCCCTCGCGAGCCAGCCTGGTGAGGCCACTCCTGAGGAGCTCTTGTGTCGTCCGCCTCGCGAGGCTTGACCCCTCATGAGGGTCTTGAGTGCCTTGTTGATGAAGATGGGCCGTACAGGCCTGCTAGCAAAGCCACGCCATGGGCCGCAGGCAGGCAAGTCTAGGGACCCCTGTTCCCAGAACACCGACAATTTCATCTGCTGGTTTGAAGGATGTGGATTTGTGCCTCTTACTGAGGATTACATCATCCCTATCCACCATTGAGCGAGGTGTGGTTAATTCCTCTACTGCGAGAGACTCGGAAAGTGCTTCAAGGGCGAGCGATGCTGTTTTGTTCTCGGCCTGGAGAGCTCTATATGGATCGCTTATAATTGTGATCACGCCATTGGGCCCTGGCATTTTGAGCTTCATATACCCATAATGTGGTATAGCCTGAAATCTTTTGAATGTGTCACGCCCCAATAGGGCGTGATAACTGCTATGGAAGGGCACAATGTGGAAGTGTAGTTCCTCGGACCTATAGTTCTCGGGAGTACCGAATACTACATCGAGAGTAACCCGTCCGGTGCAACGCGCCTCTTTTTCGGGGATGATCCCTCGAAAGATGGTGTGGCTTTGTTCAACGTGATATCTGTCGAATTGCATTTTGTCCAGAGTGTCCTCGTAAATGAGGTTTAGGCCGCTTCCATTGTCCATTAACACCTTTTGGAGTCTGAATCCGTCCAGTATGGGATCGAGGACCAGAGTGATAGGTGTTCGGACGGGGCGGGTTCTTGGTTGGTCGTCCTCGCCGAAGGTGATGGGTGTGTTTGTCAATGAATTTGTTGTAGCCACCACGTGGATTTGATCGAGTTGTCGAAGGGCTCTCTTCCTCTGATTTTTTGAGGGGAACGTCTCATAGATCGTTAGGATCTTGGCATTGTAATCCGGGGGCGTTGTTGAACGTCTACTTGAGGGTGAGACTCCGAGGGTGGTCTCTCCGCTCTTTTGCGACTTGCCTAACCACCCAACAAGCTCGAAGGCTGTGAGTCGGGTTTGTATTCACCAGGACGGAATGTATGGGACATGGTTTGTCCAATAGTTCATCAAGGACAGTTCTGGATCCTGCAAGGGGTCTATTCTTTTTCTCGGTCAGCTCGTATTCGGCCTTTGTCTTGGCAGTTATGTTGGAAGGTTGCTAGGATTTCCTGGTTGCCGCAGTCTGCCATCTTATTTTTTACAAGGAGGAATCTAGCCCAAAAGTGTTGGACTGTTTCTCCGGGCAGTTGTTTTATGTACATTAGATCCCATATGTCGGAGTTCCCCGAGTGACTCAGAGAGTACTCGATGTGGGGGTGGGTGGGAAAAAACTTTGTGTCCCAACGGATTGCAAGTCTGGAGTTTGGGCGACGGTGTCCTGCACCATTGCGGAACCCGACGCGCGGGGCTCGGGATCCGGATTGTCAACCGGGTGCAGTTGCATGGACTCAAGGTCATGCATTGAATCGGAGTTCAATCATGAACTCTACCCGGGATGAAGGTCGGATTCCGAGCTAGAGGACCAAACCAGGTGATTGGAAACCCGCACATAATCCGTTTTATTAGCTTCGGTGGTTGTGAGGGCGAGCCTTCGGCCAAGTCTTCGATGGTGGCAACCAAGTGTGTGATAGGCGGGACGTAGATTTCCCTGTCTTCGGGTTTAAGCCCAATATGATCATAGACCAAGGATTGGCCTTCGGCAGTTCCCATGGCTTGGATCCGATCTAGTAACTCGTTTAACGATGAGAGATCTGTTGGGTCCATATTCCTGGGGTACTCAAGATCGATCCGCAGTACAGCCGCTCCGGGAGCATTCATGATCGCACCGGGGGAGTGCTCGGCTGAAGCTGGTCCAGGGGTATTGACTATATCCGGGCTCAAGGCCAGATCCAATGTGGAGGCAGCCCCAGTGGCGGGGTATACCATGCCCGAAGTCAAAGCCTTGGGGTTTGCATGCTCTTCAAGTGAAGCTGAGAACCTTATCAGAATAGGATCTCCACGGGAGTCGGCAAAGAACTCTAGGTTCCCGAACTTGATCTCCTGGCCGGGGATCAAACTCCCGACCTGGCCGAGGCGGCCGGTCGGATCAGCGTGCAGCACAATGCTTCCAAATGCGAAGATCTGTCCGGGGACGGAGAAGTCCCTATTGCAAATGTCATTGCTGATGGTTAGGCGAGCCATTGATCCTTTGGCGATCCCACATCGGAACTCTCAATGAAAGCACCAATGTCGGTGTCAAAACTGGCGGAACTCGGGTAGGGGGTCCCAAGTTGTGGATCTTGGATCGAGGGGTAACAAGGGGTGTAGAGACGGTATTTACCCATGTTTGGGCCCTCTCAAAGAGGTAATTAAACCCTATGTCCTGCTTGATTATATTGATGTGTATAGGATGGTTATAGAGTTGGTTTACCACAAGACTGGATGAACTAAACCCTAGATGAGTAGGATGATGGTTCTTCTAGCCTCTACGGACTAAACCCTCTGGTTTCTATAGACACCATGGGTACCTTGGGTTCGATGTGATCTAGTGTCATCAAAGGATAAACTTGCCATCTTCATTATATTGACTTGGAGGATACGCCAAGGCTTCGGAGGTTCCTTCTCTAGTACGACATTGTCTATAGCTTGGCCTTCCTTGACATAACCCAAAGTGGCCCGCCAAGCCGGCCCATGAGAGATAGGCTGGCGGCCCGAGGACCCCCTAATCTAGGACACCCATAGGAGGGGCCTCCCAAGTCGTGGCTAACATCTCTCCTACCTCTCCATTATACCAACAACAGATCTATCATCTCCTCATCTCTCCACAAGAGAAAGACAAACAATACAATCTGACATGCAGGATGTAGGGTATTACCTCAGCACGAGGGCCTGAACCTAGGTACAATTTGTGTCATGTGTGTAAACCAATATGATCCTCTATGTGCTCCGCCTCATGAGGAACCCTATGCAGGGATCTGGCGCGATTTCCCTCCATTAGCCTAGCTGGATTTTGGTCCTTACAATGCTATCTTCGAGAATCCAAAGGAATTAGTGAAACAGTTGAAGCCATTATACCTCAAAGTTCATATTAACGAATTGTCGGTTGCTAGGATGCTCGTTGATGGTGGTGATGTGGTAAATCATATGCCCTATTCATTCTTCAAGATGTTGGGAGTACATGATCATGCATTGACCAACATGATACTTAATGGATTTGAGGGAAAAAGAAAAGACAGAGGCCAAAGATGTGATGTGCATGGAATTCACTGTGGGAAGCAAAACTTTGGCCAGCACACTCCTCGTCGTCGAGGTGCAAGGTAACTATAATATTATATTAGGCCATGATTGGGTTCATGATAACCAATGTTTGCCATCTACGATGCATCAATTCTTAATACAATGGGCCGATGATGAAGTAGAAGTGATTCATGCGAATAATTCGGAGTGTGTTTCTTTGATTGATGCATTGGTGGATTGAAATCATCCCAATGTTACTTTCTTAACAGGGCTTGACCTCTCAGAGTTTGATTTCCTTACTGCTATAAGGAACGGGTTCGTCCCCTTCTCTTTAAAGCCGATTGGTGGTAATCGACTCCAAGGTATGATATAGACAAAATTTTAAAATCAGTGGCCGATAAAGAATTATGGACCTCGGGATAAACATGGCCGATATATAATTATCGCCCCAATGGAGTGTTGACATCGTTGTTAGAAAAAACTATGTGCAAGTTATTTTTCGGTGCGCAAGCTTTGCCAAAAATAGGGGGTATGTGTTGACACTCAAAAGTGGCAGAACCATAAAAGTAGCTTATGCTATGTCAAGATTAATTCAAACTTATGATTGGAGGTCACCATTAGCTGGCTCTTGTCGAGAAGATCAAGATGGATACGAAAATGGTCCAAAACGGAGCTCAGATGCAAAGGTTATGACAATTTTAGGGGTGCTTGAGTTATAGAATGGCATGAAATGTACTTAAGATGGCTTCGGATGGAAAAGTATTCTACATGAAATTTGTCCGTATCATCGAAACGGTCAATTTTGACATAACAATCATTTTAATCTGAGGTCATATGCAACTTGTAGAGACAAACAAGTTCAGGGACACAAGATGCACATTTAGTTTGAACAGAAGAGTGGATTTGACTTGGTGATACCCAATGGATGTCAGAAAATTTGTCACGGAGCCCCTAGTTTACTCGGTGAGACCGAGTGAAACGACTTAGAAATTTCGAGTGGAATACAAAAGAGTACAGAGAGTTGGCAATGTTCACTCGGTAAGACCGAACGGAACAACTCGGAGGCTTTGAATGGATCCAAGGAACTGCAAAAGATTCTTGCCTAAGTCAAAATATGTTTTTGGGTCTTTTGCACAGAACTTTTAGTCCTGTTCTAGTACAGGAAGTCCAGTCACCTCATAAATAGATCAGAGGTGACAGCTGATTGAATAGCACACAATCGACAAATCAATTTACTACTTTTTACCCAACTTTTTACATCTGTCCATTGTTCTTTTTTTGTTGTTCTTCGTGTTGAAGGGCAGCGATCCTCGAGGTTTTAGGGGCTGGTGAATCGACCTAGGGCAGCCCATTGCCGCTGCGTGTCCACACGGGATCCCTCCCGAGCGCATGGGGTTTGGTCTACAAAAGCGTCCGCCAGATTGCTTGCGTACCATGCTTCCGGACGTCTCCTTCGACGTGAGCTGCGGTGCATCAGCCCCGACGTCGAGGGTACACGTTGACGTGTTCACGTGCAAACGTACACCCACGTGATTAACCTACAAATATAAGCCATGTCATATGAATGAAGACAAAATTTAGACCACTGCATGTGTGTGTGTGTCAGTCGAGCCGGCCGCTCGCTTCTAGGTAAAATCACGACACGAGGTAATTTGCCTATCAGGAACTCGAAAGAATAACTTCATTGTAACACAAATTTTTTAATTTCTTTTTGTTGTATAACACAAATTCAACTAGCACAAGAAAAATTGGGCCTCTCGCCGGTGCCACCGTCGATCCGCCTCGTGTTCTATGGTCTTTGGATCATGGAGATGCGGTGGATCCCGGCCCTTGCCAGCGGGATGGCTCCGTATTTAGGTGTTTTTTGAGTTTTGTTAGGGTTTGTGCATGCTCAGGAAGACGAGGCGAAGACAGCTTCTTGAAGATGGAATAAAGTTCTCCCTGCCTAATCCCCGTCCCAACAATGTTTCAAGCGTCATCAGAAGGTGTGTGGAGGTGTGTCTCCGTCGGATCTCATGGGATCGGTCGGCGTTTATCTTCGGTGGATCCGCTTGGATCCAGTCTTCGTTCATCCACATCTATGTGTCTGCAGGTTGGATTATTCCGATCTAGACTTCTCTTCATTGACAATGTTTGTTGTCCTGGTGCACTGGTCCTATGGGTCCTTAACATGACGACTTCCCGACTGTCTACTACAACAATGTTTGTCCGCCCCCGATGAGGGAGGGACAATGATGGCGGCGCGCCTTCGACTCGCTACAGTGCTTGTAGTTGTCGCTAGTTGGTCTATGGACCTGGATGTAATTCATATTTCTGGTGTTAATTACTCAACTTGAAGTGAATGTCATTGGATTTGAGCATGTTAAAGATCTATATGCACTGGATCCCTCGTTTTCGATTCCTTATGCCAAATGTCTTACTAACACTTGTTGGGAGAACTATTACCTAAAAATTGCTATCTTATGCGTGCTAACAAACTTTGCATACCCGAGTCATCTCTTCGTTTGTTACTTTTGCAAGAGGCCCACGGTGGAGGACTTATTGGAAATTTCGGGCGCGATAAGACTTTTGCCACACTCTCCTTCAAGTAATTTTGGCCAAAGATGTCCCGTGACATTGCACGCTTCACAAACCGGTGCTCTGCATGCCGCAAAGCTAAGTCACAAGTTCAATCTCATGGTTTACATATGCCACTTCTGATTCCATATCAACCATGGGAAGATATTAGCATGGATTTTGTGCTTGGATTGCCTAGGACTCGAAATGGAAAGGATTACGTATTTGTTGTTGTGTACCGATTCTCTAAAATGGCACATTTCATCCCATGCAATAAGATAGACGATGCTTCACATGTTGTAAATCTTTTTTGTACGGAAATCTTGAGGTTACATGGCGTGCCAAGGACAATTGTGTTGGACCGAGACGTCAAGTTCCTAAGCTACATTTGGAAGACTCTATGTGCCAAGCTCAGCATCAAGCTACTATTCTCGACGGCTTATCATCGCCAAACCAATGGCTAAACGGAAGTCACCAACCGAATGCTATCTACTCTCCTACGCGTGTTGATCAAGAAGAACATCAAGGAGTGGGAGGAGTGCTTACAACCGCGCAAGACACTCTACTACCGGCAAGTCCCCCTTCAATGTTGTCTACGGCTTCAACCCTTTGTCGCCCTTGGACATCCTCCCTCTACCGCTACAAGAACGAGCGAACATGGACACAAGTGTAAGAGCAAGTTATCTCAAGAAGGTGCCTAAAGATACAAGGGCCACGATCGAGCGTCAAGTACATCGCCTCGCCACCAAGATCAACATCAGCAAGACTCCAATGGTGTTCCAACCGGGTGATCTAGTAGGCTACATCTCTGCAAGGACCGCTTCCCCAACGAGCGCAGGTCCAAACTACTACCACGAGCTGATGGACCCTTCAAGGAACTAGCATGATACAATGGCAAACCCTACAAGATCGACATCCCACGTGACAAGTACAATGTAAGCGACACATTCAACATCAAGGACTTGACCCCATACCATGGTGATGAAGATCATTATCCGAGGATGGATCTCACCCAAGGGGGGGAGATGACGTGGAGAATCCTTCCATCATCCCCATGGACCCTACACCAACACATCAAGCACCACGTGGACCCATGACAAGAGCTCGAGCACGCGCCATTGAAACCGAGGTGAACTCACTCCTACATGAGATCAATATGGATTATGAATGGAACTCGATTGCTACCTCACCAAAATATGCTATGTGTCACTAGGTATGAAGACCAACGCCACCAAGCAGCTAAGGAGCACCTCAAAGGAGGAGGAGAAGCACCCCAAGGCCTCGAGGAATAGGAAGGAGACCAAGAGGAGCAAGACTGCACCTCCCAGGCACCCCCGTGCCCATGGGACCCCAAGTCCCCATTGAGGGAGTCCTGGACTAAGGGGTCCTCGAGCGTCCGACCTATTGGACGTGGGCTAGACTAATGGGCTGTAAAGATACGAAGATCGAAGACTCTACCTGCGTCCGGATGGGACTCTCCTTGGCGTGGAAGGCAAGCTTGGTGACCAAATATGAAGATTCCTTTCTCTTAACCGACCCTATGTAACCCTAGATCCCTCCGGTGTCTATATAAACCGGAGGGCTGGGTTCGTAGAGATATCATCATAATCATAGTCAGGCTAGGCTCTTAGGGTTTAGCCATTACGATCTCGTGGTAGATCAACTCTTGTCATACTTATATTCATCAAGATCAATCAAGCATGAAGTAGGGTATTACCTCCATAGAGAGGGCCCGAACCTGGGTAAACATTGTGTCCCCTGTCTCCTGTTACCATTGACCTTAGACGCATAGTTCGGGACCCCCTACCAGAGATCCGCCGGTTTTGACACCGACATTGGTGCTTTCATTGAGAGTTCCGATGTGACGTTGAAAGATAGGATCGATGGCTCGCCTTGTTCTCAAGGAAAAACGTCACCTCCGGAGGAGCGCTGGCCCCAGGCCAAACCCTCCGACTGCGCGGCTTCATCATGACCGCCTGTTCGGCCGATAAGTCGACGATGACTTCTTGGGTCATCGAAAATCCCCTTCATGTTGACTCCAAATACTCCAAGCAGATGGATCCAACGGAGCTGTCGTCTTTAAACGAGCTCCTAGATCACATCGCCGCTCTAGGGGTCGCCACAGACTATGATCGGATTGGACTTAAGCCCGATCAGAGAGAAATTAAAACTCCGTCGATCACCCATCAGATAGCGGTAGTAGAGGAGCAAGTCGACAATTCTTCCTCTATATTGAGGACGAACCACGTTCGGATCTCCGAGCTTGAGGAGCCGAACACCTACCTGCAGAAAGATATGGTTTGTCCACCGAACATAGAATCGGGCGGCAAGCCCAAAACATCAGTTGACATCCCGGAGCCCGAACTACTAAGTTCGGAAGTCCTTCAAACTCCGGATCCTAAATTGGGTCAGGGTTCGGATTTCAAACCACCCACCCACCCAGACATAAGTGCTCTCAGGGGCATACGATAGCAGTCTCAGGAAACGGTCCACCACTTCTGTGCTAGATTCCTCCTTGTCAAAGATAAGATTGAAGATTGTCGCGACGAAGATGCGATCTCAGCATTCCGCAACAACTGCACGGATGAAAGAATCCTCAACGCCATCAACCGTCATTGCAAATCACGCTTCGCAGACTTGGCAACCATAGTATACAAGTACTGCGCGATGGAAAGCGCCTGGAAAATTCAGGCAGCTCGCTGGGAACCGACGGTTTCCACCCAACCCCTCGTTTAGGTGAAAAGGACGCACCCTCACGGCATGCCCGGCCCAAGGGTAAAGAAACATAAGCCCGTTGCGGGACACGAAACCATTCTAGAGGGATGGCTCGATGGATCATGCAAGCTACACACAACACCGGATAATATATCAACCCAGAGCCTTAGAGCATGTTGGATACTCCAGCAGGTGGCCAAGAGCGGTGAGGATATCCTCACCAAAAACAACCCAGAGCAATATTGCCCAGAAGACGACAACCTCAGAGTATTGACGGTCTTCGAGACTTTCGCTTCAAACAATAAGCGCAAAAGGGCACTCCGCGACCTCGCCGAAGTCTGTCAAATCATAGCAACAAACCCTTGGAACGACACGGCCATAACTTTCAATGCCGATGACGAACCAGAATTCAGGACAGCCCGGACATCAGCCGCCTTGGTCCTCAGTCTGATCATGGATGGTTTTCAGCTCACCAAGGTCCTCATGGACGGCGGCAGCAGACTAAACCTCATTTATGAGGATACACTCAGAAAAATAGAAATAGACAGGAGCCGCATCGAGCAAAGTAGCACAATCTTCTGAGGAATTATTCCCAGTCGGGAGGCGCAATGCGCGGGAAAAATCATGCTCGACATGGTACTCGGCACACAGGAGAACTACCGGAAGAAGAATTAACCTTCCAAGTGGCCCCTTTCAACAGTGGATATCATGCCCTATTGGGGCGAGATGCATTTACAAGCTTCCAAGCTATACCTCACTACGGGTATATGAAGCTCAAGATGCCCGGGCCCAACGGCATAATCACTCTCGTCAGTGATCCGGACATAGCACTCCATGCCGAAAATAAAACCGCATCCCTGGCCCTTGAGGCATTATCTGAAGCTCTCGCGACCGAAGAATTAACCGCATTACGCTACACGGTGGATAGGGACGATGTAATCTTGGACAAACGACCCAAATCCACCTCCTTCAAACCAGCAGAAGAAATAGTCAAATTCCAAGTTCACCCAACGGACCCCAAGAAGACAGCATCTATCGGGGCACAACTAGACCCAACTGTCGACACCGCGCTACGAGAGTTTATGCACGAGAACTGGGGTATATTCGCCTGGCACCCCTCGGATATGCCAGGAATCCCACGCAGATTGGCCGAACACGGCCTCAATATATTGAAGGGATATAAACCGGTCAAGCAAACACTGCAGCGCTTTTCCGAACCCAAGCGTCAAGCTATGGGGGAGGAGCTGGCCAAACTAATCGAGGCCGGATTCATTAGAGAAATAGAACACCCGGACTGGCTAGCGAACTTGGTGATGGTGCCAAAGAAGGATAAATCCTGGCGCCTGTGCGTTGACTTCAAAGACCTCAATAAGGCCTTCCCTAAGGATCCCTTCCCCCTCCCCCGCATCGACCAGATCATTGACGCCACCGCAGGACACGACTCACTGTGCTTCCTTTACGCATATTCTGGATACCATCAAATCAAAATGAAGGAGTCCGATCAAGCTGCAACAGCATTCATTACCCCACATGGGCCATTCTGCTTCAACACCATGCCCTTCGGGCTCAAAAACACCGAGGCCACTTACCAACGCATGATTCAAACATGCCTAGAGAAACAGATTGGCAAGACAGTCGAAGCATATGTGGCCGACGTCGTCATTAAAACTAAGCACGTCGGTTCACTGATAGACGATTTACGTCTCACATTCGACAACCTCCGTGCATATGACATCAAGCTCAACCCGGAAAAGTGTGTTTTCGGCGTCCCTGCCGGAAAGCTACTGGGCTTCATTGTTTCCAATAGAGGAAATGAAGCAAATCCAGCCAAAATCCGAGCTTTGTCACAATTGGCCACGCCAACGGACCTTAAACAAGTCCAAAAACTCAATGGACACGTGGTAGCTTTAAGCCGCTTTATCTCCAGATTGGGAGAGAAGGCGATGCTGATACGTCTCCAATGTATCTATAATTTTTTATTGCTCCATGTTATATTATCTACTGTTTTGGACATTATTGGGCTTTATTATCCACTTTTATATTATTTTTGGGACTAACCTATTAACCGGAGGCCCAGGCCAGAATTGCTGTTTTTGCCCGTTTTAGGGTTTCGAAGAAATGGAATATCAAACGAAGTCCAAACAGAATGAAACCTTCGGGAACGAGCTTTTCACCACAATGATTGAGCTCCGAACAACACCAACCATATAGGGCGCCAAGGCACCCAAGAGGAACAAGCTCTAGGGTGCCCAAACACCCAAGAGTAATAAGCTTCTCAACCTTCACTTCCACGTATCACCGTGGAGAACTCAAACCGATGCACCAAATGCAATGGCAAGGGCACACAGAGTGCCCAAGTCCTTCTCTCTCAAATCCCACCGAAGCAACTAATGCTAGGGAGGAAAATGAGAGGAAGAACAAGAAGGAGAACACCAAGAACTCCAAGATCTAGATCCAAGGGGTTCCCCTCACATAGAGGAGAAAGTGATTGGTGGAAATGTGGATCTAGGTCTCCTCTCTCTTTTCCCTCAAAAACTAGCAAGAATCCATGGAGGGATTGAGAGTTAGCAAGCTCGAATAAGGTCAACAATGGGGGAAGAACATGAGCTCAAAGGATAAGGTTCATTAGGGAAGAAGACCCCCTTTTATAGGAGGGGGAAATCCAACCGTTATGTGCTCAGCCCGCACACGAGCGGTACTACCGCTCAGGCGGAAGAAATAGGGAAAAGGAGCAACAAAACATGAACCTTGGGGCGGTAGTACCGCAGGAGTCAGCGGTACTACCGCTGGGTTAAGCGGTACTACCGCTCCCTTTGGCGGTACTGCCGCGCAGAACGAAGGGTAAAGGGAAAGAGGGAACCGAGCGGTACTACCACGGAGGAAGGGCGGTACTGCCGCTAAGGAGCGGTACTGCCGCACTACTGCCGCAGTGAGGTGCCGCACAATCCGACACAGAAAAAGACCCCTCGAATCGACGCGGTAGGGACCTGGTAAGCCAGCGGTAGTACTGCTGCAGAGTCACCGCCGGTACTACCGCTGTGGAGCGGTACTGCCGCTTGTGACCCCTCAGCGGTACTACCGCTGGGTACCACGGTACTACCGCTGGGACCCTGACAAAAACCACACTCAAGAAAACAAGAACTGCCATAACTTCTGCATATGAGCTCCGAATTGAGCTCAAGCTTGTTGGAAACAAGACGACGAGTAGCATCAAAACAGTGACTGGTTATAGTAAGAAGAGGCAGGGGAGGTATGCCAACAAATAGAGGAGAGAAACCTCCAACAGAGAAGAACCGGCAAAAACCTCCAACATTGAAAACATCATAGAAGATGCGAGTGGACTCCGTTTTCGATGAACTCGAGCTTGTCACCAAGATGACCATAAGCTCCAAAACTCACAAAGAGAAGAACCAAACAAGAACCAATAAAGATGATGCAAGGATGCAATGGCTTGAGCTCTCTATGAACGATACGATCAAGCTACTCATCGAGAGCCCCCCTTGATAGTACGGCAATCGATCCTATAACCCGGTCTCCCAACTACCATCATGAGAATGGTAAAATAGAAAACCTACCAAGGGCAAACCTTTGCCTTGCACATGGTCCAATTGAGCTAGATGATGACGATCTTGACTCCCTCAAGTTGGACCACCTTTCTTGATTGGGTTGACTCGATGAAGACTAGTTGATTGCTCCCCCATACTCCACTATGGGTGAGCCACTCTTCCGCACATCTTCACAAGTCCATTGTCACCACAAAGGACAGCAAGCTTCAAGCATTTGATCTCTTCGTGATGCTCCACTTGAACTTGCACACCGCAACCTAACCCCACAAAGAACCCTCACGAAGACCATGGGTTAGTACACAAAGCGTAATTGACAATGCTTACCATACCATGGGATCACTTGATCCTTCTCGGTACATCTTCTACGCTTTGTGGGTTGATAAACTTGATTCACTCTTTGACTTAGTCTTGATCAACCTCCCACAAGACCAATCTTTAGGAAATTCCTTGAATAGCACCTTGGTCGACACAAACTCTCCTTGAAACCAACACATGTACTCCAAGAAAAGCCTATGGACAAAACCTTCAAATATAACTCAAGGCAACCATTAGTCCATGGAGATTGTCATCAATTACCAAAACCAAACATGGGGGCACCGCATGTTCTTTCAGCAACACACCAGGTGGTGAGCGCCGTGCTCGTCGTTGAGCGAGCGCAAGACGGACACAAATACCCGCTTCAGAAACCGGTATACTACGTATCCATGGTCCTCACACCATGCAAATCCCGGTACCCTCATTACCAAAAGATAGCATACGCGGTCTTCATGGCATCCCGGAAGCTATGACACTACTTCCAAGAATGTTATATCATGGTAGCTTCTGAAGTACCACTCAATGACATAATAAACAACCGTGATGCAACGGGTCGGATAGCCAAATGGGTCATTGAGCTCCTTCCATTCAACATAACATACAAACCGCATCAAGCCATCAAATCCCAAGTACTGGCGGACTTCGTCGCCGAATGGACAAAGGTCGAACTCCCTAAAGAGTACGGCACATATTCCAACTGGGTTATGTATTTTAATGGTTCCAACATGCTGGCAGGATTAGGAGCATGCATTGTTTTAACGTCCCCCACTGGAGATGTAGTCCAGTACATGCTCCAAATATTATACACAGACTCCAATAACGCATCCGAATACAAGGCCTTATTACATGGTCTCCGGATGGCTGTCTCCATGGGCATACAACGTCTGGAAGTGCGCGGGGAATCAAACCTCGCAATATCTCAAATAAATGGAGATTTTGATGCCAAAGATCGAAGATGGCGGCTTACCGCAACGCCGTCCTACAAATGCCGGCTCGGTTCAAGGGCTCGAGTTTCATCACGTGGCTCGAGAGAGTAATCAAGTGGCGGACATCCTTGCTCGCATCGGTGCTAAGCGCGACCCCGTCCCACCTAACATCTTTCTGGAAAGGCTTTTCAAGCCATCTGTGGTATGGCAAGGGGAGAGCGACAATACCAGTCTGGATCCGAACACAACCCCAGATTCCGAACACAACGATTTCATCGAGGGCTCAGCCACCGAAATAACACCAACGGCCCATCTCATCATGGCAGTTATTGCCCCATGGACCGAACCCTTCTTGGCCTATAAGAACTCTCGGAGGACCAGAACGAGGCTTGCTGCATTGTTCGGTTCTCGAAGGCCTATAAGGTTCACGAAGGAGAGATCTACAAGAAAAGCGCTACCGGAGTTCTTCAAAGATGTATCTCCGAGGAAGAGGGGCGGCAGCTCTTGGCTGAAATTCATGCTGGACTCGGTGGTCACCACGCCGCAGCTCGGGCCCTTGTTAGCAAGGCCTTCCGTACATGTTTTTACTGGCCTATGGCCCCAGCAGATGCACAGGACCATGTCCAACGTTGCGTCGGATGCCAGCTATTTGCCAACCAAAGCCACATGCCCCCACCGCTCTACAAACAATCCCCATCACTTGGCTTTTCGCGGTCTGGGGGTTCGATATGGTCAGACCCCTTAAAGGAGGAAGCCGTAATAGAAAGTATCTGTCGGTCATGGTGGATAAATTCACTAAGTGGATAGAGGCCAAACCAGTTAAAACGGCCGAGGCGGGGCCAGTGATAGAATTCATATGTGGTGTGGTACACCGTTATGGTATTCCACCCAGCATCATCACCGATAACAGCTCCAATTTCACAGCCGATGACGTGAAAACTTGGTGTGCTAATCTGGGCATTAAGCTCGATTATGCCTCTGTCTATCACCAGCAAACAAACGGTCAAGTCGAGCAGGCCAATGGTCTTATTATGAGCGGCATCAAACCCAGATGCTGTGTTACCCTGGGATATTATCCATGACTCACCTCGAAGTGCGCATGTACGAAGAAAGAGAGGCCGAGCTTGATCGGCAGGATAGCCTAGATGCACTGGAGGAGGAGCGCGATGTTGCAAAAGCCCGTTCCGCATTTTGTCAACAACAGCCCCGCAGATATCAAAGTAGAGAAGAACGGGCCAAGACTTATAATGTTGGCGAACTCGTTCTACGCTTGCCGGAGAAGAAAAAGGACAAACTCAAGCCCAAGTGGGATGGTCCCTTCATCATGGACGAAGTTCTCATTGGAGGAGTGTACCGCCTGCGCGCGGCATCACACAATCGCCTAGAGCCGAACCCCTGGAACGCGGCCAAACTCCGAAGATTCTACGCCTAGCGCCGAACTATCTGTTCGTCTCCTTCTCCCTGTTGTTTCCTCTCTTTTTATTCTTCTTTAAAAAAACAAAGACTTAAATCTTTCGCACGGCTAAACCGTGCACCTGTGACGTACACATCTTCGAACATGTACGTCCATTATACCTGGCGGCTTCCCAGACAGAAGCTTATTCTTATTTTCTGAGCATCAAGCTCATCACATATGCGTTTCTCCCATATGTACCTTTTCTTCGCCATTATATGAATCGATATGACTTAAGTTTTGGCGAAGCTGGGTTGCCTGGCTAAGGGAGCACCTCTTCGATTGTTACTGTCGGGTCATCCGGATGTGTACCTCAGACTGGGTGAAGCCGAAAGCTAGCGTTCTTAAGGGAATATTCGGTCGGTGGATTAAAGATGTTTTCGCATTCACCCCATGGTGAACCCCCAGAAATTACTTATATTGTGATTTTTACAATCACAGTTCGGACATGCATTTAAACGCATGCGGACCCAGGGAAAGGAACCCTTAATGGAACTATTCTCTCTGGAAGATGTTTCTTACAATCATAATGTAATATAACATAACTAGCCGGATACAACTTGTCCGTTTAAGCAACTATGACCCCTACGCCTGGTTTCCACGCATACCCTGGTCTAAATTACCGCCCAGGTATTCGGAAACACTCCGCACCTTCGGGTCCAGAGGTCGAAGCGAAAAGGTCTGGCATGACAATCGTTTTACAATTCAGCTAGAGTCACATATGTCAAGGAAAGTACATAGTCACTTGGACTCACAAATTTCCTCCTCTATACCATCCAGCAGGCTGTCTAACTTGCAATCCTGCTGGGAATACTTGGCAGCTACTTCTACTTGGTCACATACCAAACTAACATGAACTTCTTTTCCATCTGACCCTAGAGGTACGACCCGAGGCATATGATTCGGATCAAGCTTGGTATATCGTGTTTTCACCATGGCCTAGGCCTCTCGTGCACCTTCCCGGCAGGCCGATATCTTCCACAGTCTAAAGCATCGTCGTGCTCCCTTGAATAGCTGTATAAGCTCCTCCATCTTTCCTGGAGGGGAGGTAGATGGACATAAGGCCTTGGCCACACTTTGCATCGCCTGCCGAGCCTGCTCGTGCACTTGCGACAGCTCTTGTAACAGATCGCTCGAGGATCCGGACATCTCCTCTTCGGGACGACCGGTCAGCATACCTACAAACATAACTCTACCAGTCCCCTCTATCTTCGAATTATTCGAAGGCAAGTTTGACCACATACTGAATATGCCCCGCAACCTTTTATTCTCGTTTACGGAGTCCACCAGCTGGGCACGTACATCTTTCAGTTCCTCGCCCAATTGGGCATTGGAATCCTGGAGCTTATTTTTCTCTATCACGACTTTTGTTAGCACACGCTCGCCCGCGGCTAGCAGTTTTTTGGCTTCTCGTTCTCCGCCTTGAGCAGCATTCAGTTGCTCTTGCAGTTGGTCTACTGCTCCTATTAAGAGGCAAGCAAATGTATTAGCATTATTAGTATACCATTATGTTTTGTCGCTGGGGGGGACACTACCAGGAGGCACCTTCTTGGATTTCTCCAGTTCGGCATTGGCAGCAATTAGCTGGGTCCAATACTTTTCTAGTTCCTGAGATAGCAGGTTGTTCTTCTCCGTAAGCACCTGGTTATACAACAATCCTTAAATCAGTTGTATCAACCGCTTTAACTCTCGGGTGCTACTGGTGTATGATTATTAAGGCAACACTTACCCGCATATGTTTCAGATGTTGGTCCGTGGCTCTGGCAAGACCATCCCGAGCAGCTCGGATGTACGCATCAGCTGAGTGAAGGCATCAAATGCCTCATTTGAAAAGCCAGGGTCATGAAGCGCGGACCTCCTCTGACGATGATTCATGGCACTCTCTACCTCAGAATTCATTACGGACATGTCGTCCGAACTCTCTGTGGAAGGACAGTTCGGTGCCGCTCCCGTGTCAGCCCCCGTCCTCAGGGCAGGGTCGAAACCTAACTAGTGGATGCGCGTCCGGCCGGATCCCGGGACGTAGTCTGGCGGATACTTTTCCTGATAGAATGCGGCTAGTGGCGTCACGATTTGATGTGGCGATCAGAGGATGTATTCCTCAAAGGAAAGCTTTACCTCTTTGACGAGGGTTCTGCCGTATTATCATTTGCCTTCCTCTTCGAAGATGTGCTCGGCGCGGGCACCGCTCTCCTTGGAGATGCTTCTGGCGCACATTGTGATGTCGAGCGCCTCCCCTTTGGAACACGAAATAGTGTGGTGGGTGAGGAATAGCAAGGAAACTCTTTCAAAGAAAGTGCCTTTTAAATCACTTACATGCAAAGCAGGAAGGAGGTCGGGGTAATCGGCGATGATAGGTACTTCTATACCATCATAACTCGTTTGATAGAATATTCCATCCTCGAGTTCCACAAATATGTCCGGATCTTCTTCATATCCGGGGTCAAGATCCCGGTTGTGACCCTCCGGCTGAGGGGCGGGGTTATGGATCCCCTTGACAGCCTTTCGCCATTCCTATTATGAGTGGATAGGATACTGTCCGTCAAAAATAATTCAGGAAGAGGAGTAAAATGGTGGGGTCAGAAGCTTACCCAGCTAGGAGGATTATACATGGAAAATCTATCTCGACACTGGAGATGGGAGAACTCCTCCTTCTCCCCTTTATACAGTTTGTCCAATATTTTGGCCAGAGCGGCGAGGGTCTTTGGGCCCTTCCGACCGCAGCGTGAGGCGTCGTCTTCCCCACAATAGTGCCACATGGGAAGCCCTCTGTATTGGAGCGGCTGGACCCCCCGCACTATGGAGATCGCCATTGCCTCGACTATTGACAATCCGGACTAGGCGAGCATCTTAATCTTGCCCAACAGCTGACTGACCTCTACGCTATCCTCCTCCTCGAGGCTCCGAGCACACCAGCTATGGCGTTTCTTCAACGAAGCGCTTGAAAATTTGGGGAGGCCCATTCGGACTGGGTCGGGAAGAGCGACGTCGTCAATATAGAACCATTCGGAAGCCCACCTCTTCGGAAGCCTTCTTCGGCTTGCCGGAAAGGTATCCGGTTCCGGCGATATGCCACACTTCGGCTTCCCCCACTTCGAATATTGACCCTCCTTGATTACGAGGGACGAGGCAAAACATTATTCTCTATAAATCGAAATGGGCCTTGCAGCCTAGGAATAGCTCGCACGGAGCGACATAACCCGCAATATGCAGGATGGAGGCGAGAGTAAGACTGTGCAGTTGGAGGCCATAATACTCCAGCAATCCTCGAAGGAAGGGATGGATTGGAAATCCAATGCCTCTTAACAAGAAGGGAACAAAGCATACTCGTTCCCCCCTGGACGGATTGGGGAGGTTCTCCGCCTGAACCCCGCCATTAAAGGACGTCAGCCCTGCTCGTACGGGGACTAAATTCGCGGGAGGAAGAAAGCCCTGTTTTTGCAGCTTCACCAGCTGACTGTGAGATACGGAACAGCTCTCCCAATCACCCTTTTCGGAGCCGTGGGGACGAGAGGAAGAGCTGGGAGCGCTAGCCATGTTGGGGTGGTTTTGCTCCGCAAGCTCTGAGTATTTTTTCCGTGAGGTTTGGAGTGGATCTGAGATCTATTCTCTTTAAATAGGCACCTTTCTGGTACGGTCAGGGTGGTATGTGTGAAAATACCCTGACCTCTTGTATTCGCTCGACATGTGGAAGCTAAAGTCAGGAAGGCGCGGAAGCCGAGGGGTACGACATTAAATGGAAGGTCAAATACATCTCTTTGAAGTCATCGGAAGAGGAACCCGCCTTGCAATGCCGAAGACTATCTGCGCGCCGGACACCTCGTCATTGAAGTCTGGTTCGGGGGCGACTGAGGGAGTCCTGGACTAAGGGGTCCTCGGGCGTCTGACCTATTGGACGTGGGCCGGACTAATGGGCTATAAAGATACGAAGACCGAAGACTCTACCTGTGTCTGGATGGGACTCTCCTTGGCGTGGAAGGCAAGCTTGGCGACCAAATATGAAGATTCCTTTCTCTGTAACCGACCCTATGTGACCCTAGATCCCTCCGGTGTCTATATAAACCGGAAGGCTAGGTCCGTAGAGATATCCTCATAATCATAGTCAGGCTAGGCTCTTAGGGTTTAGCCATTACGATCTCTTGGTAGATCAACTCTTGTAATACTTATATTCATCAAGATCAATTAAGCAGGAAGTAGGGTATTACCTCCATAGAGAGGGCCCGGACCTGGGTAAACGTTGTGTCCCCCGTCTCCTATTACCATCGACCTTAGACGCACAGTTCGGGACCCCCTACCCGAGATCCGCCGGTTTTGACACCGACACCCGTGTGCACGAGCCGCACAGGAGGCTATTGGAAACGAGATGCACCACCCTGTGCGCACGACCTCTAGACAGCGTGCGCACGGGCCCCTGCCGCTGTAGCACCCCGTGTGCACGGGCCCATCAGGATGGCCTGCCGAGAGCTGCTGTTTGAGCCTCCACTTCGTCCCCCTCTCCCACATACCTATATATTTCATACCTAGGATCATGTTTAGGGTTGCAAAGTATATGTGAGACATTGATATGGCTTTGCTCCTTCTACCACTCTTCTTGGAGATCAAGACCTCTTAGGAGAGGATCCCAAGTGGATTTCAAGACCTCCTCTTTGGAGAAGACTATCATCAAGACCTCACCTCCTTAGGAGTGGGAAGAACCTTATCTTTGTGCTTGTTTCCTTGGATTGTTCTTGTATGCTTGTGGATCTCATGTGTTTGCTATTCTAGTGGATGTGTGATTGAGTTTTGTTTGAGTGAATTCCTCTCTTGTGTTCTTACTGTTCATCCTTTTTCCCTTCAAGTGTAAAAAGATCTCACCTAGGGGTTTACCCTACAACAATATGGCACCAAAGTTGGCATCAAATTTTTTCCGTCGGAACATACCCATACAGGTCTAGTTTGAAAGATCTCACCGCGAGAATTGAAACAGTGAAAGCAGATATGAATTTGGACGCGCGGTTTGAAATATATGACTTTTAATTTTTTTTTAGACCACGAATAAATGCACATATACATTCGTCGGAGCTGGAATTAAATGTGTTGACTACCCACATGATTATCCTACGAGTATATGTCACTTCTTGCACATCTAAGTCACTCAATCAAACTAGAAAAGAAAAAAAAAGACATGAAAATACTTGCACTAATCTTAGCGTAAAATCAATAACATAGGACTTAGATGTGCAATACTTACATCACATCTAGACATGCTTTAGCAAAACTGTAAAGACAAATTTTAGACCACTGCATGCAGGCGTGTGTGTTAGCTGAGCGGGCCGCTTACTTTCATGTAAAAACACAACACGAGTTAATTTGCCCATCAGGAACTCGAAAGAATAACTTCATCAGTAACACAAATTCAACTAGCACAAGCAAAATTGGGCCGAGAAAGCCACAACCTTTTGGCTTAGGCAACAAACTAATATGGAATAAGTTAACAACACTAGCAATTTACACAAGCGTCAATTACTACAATTTTCAGATGTTCCTTGTAAGTAACACCTCTTATGTTTGGGGAAAATGTGAACACAAGTTGCTCAATTTCAACCACATTTTACCAGTACTACATTATGACCCCCGAGTCTCAAAGCATGGTTTAGTTCCCTGTCATGATGTCTCAATTTCCTTTCGGAGAAAGTAACAGCCGTACTTTAGATAAGAAGGCGTCCACATCGCTCGCCCCCGCAAAAGGTGGAAGCACTGTGCGACAGTAACTTGTCCCTAACATCAGAGGGACATTTTGCTTCTTCTGCGTTTTGTGCTGTACTTTACTGTACCGTAGAATCCGTATAATTAACCACCGGGGCTGCAGATTTGGAGTGATTAGTGGACAATGTTCAATCTTTCAATCCAAGAGAGAATGCGTCGTGTGTCAGCATGCAGGAGCATCTTTGCGTTGCGAAACTTTGACAACATGCCGACATGGAAGAGTACTTAAATTTCCTTCCGAACACGGACACGTTGAAGGCGATGGATGACCTGTTTTATTGATCTGGATCGCCTGCCTTTCTTTTATCCCAACAAGCATCTTGACTTGCTAATAAACTAATGGATCCGGCCATGTTAGCTAGATGTTGATATTTTCTTTTTCGCATCAGCGCTTCAGCAGCAAAGGAAGTATCTCTTTCAGTTCTAATTTATTGTTCTAAAAATATCCATTTACATCTTTTTTACATTAAAAAAGCAGAGGCCTGAATGAATAACAGAAAACAGGCGTGCTTAGACTCGTGTTGTAGATAGCTTCGCCCGGGATGTGGTCGTTGGCCGGCAAAAGGTACTTGAAAAGTTGGAATTAAATCTCATCAAGCTTTGGAATCCTGTTGATTGAGGTTTACTTTGCTTTCAAACGGAGACATATGCGGTGATGTGATGTGAGACACTCCTCCATTACTCCACAATCCAACTCAAGGCCCGATTAGGCACGCAATGTGACCTAAGTACACCTTAGTTAATTGCCACTCGAGCTAATCAGTACGTACAAGTTTTCGAGCAGTTGTCATCTGGACGTCCCGTGCCCCATCTCCGTCAGAGCTTGTATATAAGCTCCGATATGGCCCGCCATATGATGATAGGAGAAGGAAACGGCCACAACGGTGAACAGTGCATGAATTGTCCGGACTATGCACGCACAGCACAGGCCGAACTGGCACTTGCTAATGTGCTCCAGATCTGTTTTCTTTCTGCGGGCTTTGTTGCTTTTCCCGGCGACATGCCGGGCCACATCTACAGTTCAATTATGTCCCCAACACTAGGGATAGGGTTGTCCCTACAATGCATTTTGGCCTGCATCTACAGACTACAGTCTACAGTGGGAGTGGCCCTTTCTCCAGCTAGCTATTAGGGCTGTCCCTACGTGTACGTGCATGGATCCTCTAGCTGCTTTGATTGCATGCAGATGCAACTCTCCGTCGAGAAACCGGATCGTTGAACATTTTAGAGAACAAAAATCTGGCGCCATGAACTGTTCAACTGGTAGATACCAACAGCTCCGCCCCCGAATCATAGGATCAGATGCAACGGAAGCAACGGAGGCATGGATGGAGTAAAACATAGCAGCAGGAGGCCATGCATGCATGCATGCATGGTTTGAACGGGCCGTGTTGATCGTTGAACGCATGGCCGGAGCAACGGTGCCCGCCCGTTTGAACGGTCAGAGTGAACATTAGTCAACTGTTCTGGAGCAGCGGGGCTGGTCCGGATAGAAAAAGGCGGGCGTGGTCACCGCTGCGCGCACAAACCACGGGGATCCGGCCATCGGCATCTCGGGATCACACAGACACGCACGTAGAAGAAAATAACGCAATTAAAGGCCCATTGACTTGCTCATGTTCGCCGCTGGTGCTCGATCCGGACACCGGCCGGGTTTGACTTGCGGGCATCGAGGGGGGGATCGATCGATCGGGCGCAGAGAGACAGGGTGATCCAAGCGGAAAAGGGTAAGTTAACCCGCCGAACCATCGACGTATGCCATTTTTAATCTTTACTATCAGTTACACTTTCATGGCTGTGCAGTGCGACGAGTGCGTACAGAACGGAAGCGCGTGATCGGAAGGGATTAATCGGGCTGGCGCGATCGGTGGCGGACACACATTCCGGGGGGCGTGGACCGTGGAGACACTGCATGTATGTGGCCACGTGACCGGCACGCCGCGCCACGAGGAGGAGCCTCCGGCGCCGGCTCGCCGGGCGCGCCCCGCATGTGGCCGGGCGCAAGCGCGCGCGTTAGGCGGCCGATCGGTCGATCGATCTCGTCGTCGGCGCACCGTCGCATGCGTGGAACGTCCTGCCGATTTGTTAATTGGAGTTCGTTAGTGAAGATGGGGTGTAATCGCGTGCACGCCTGTGCGTGTTGGTGTTGGCACAGCCAGCAGCCAGCAGCCAGCCGCAGAGGTCAAAGCTCCCTCCCCATGTTGGGCAAGGGAGGCCATGACGAAGCGTGCTGCGGTTCCCGCATTTGGGCGGTGTCGGTGTGGCCGCGCGCGGACCTTGCGCTGGCATAGCCCGACTTTGGTGCGGAGGCCATGCGCGGCGTGTGAGACAGGCACCGGCCGGTCGTGCAGCAAGCCCATGTGCATGCCCCTGCCGTGGAATCATCCATCCCTCGGGTCAATTGGATGCCACTGTAGTGAGCAACACTCTATTCACACGATCTTACTACTACAACACACTTTGGCAGGCAGCTACAAAGCCTACAGCAGTCTTCCAGTTTTTGGCATCTTGAGAGAGAGGGGGGGAAAAACTGAATTGTTTTTCTTTTTCTTTTTGACAAACAACAAAAATTTGGGTTGCAACGTTGGGCTGTGTTCATTGTATTTCATGGCCGATGGAAACATGGTGGATAAGTTGCAACCGTAAACATATATTTCTCCTTGGTAGCTCCCCTCGCATGAAGCGCCTCACAGGCACACACGTATGGCCCGGGCTAGTAGCGCATTTCTTGGTAACTCGTTCGTTCGGCCTGGTCGCTCATGTGTTTGTTCATTTTTTTTCTTATTTTTTTCGTTTTCTTTACTTTATCCTTCGGTTTTATTATTTCTTCATCTTTTTTTCTTTTTTTCTTTGTAATATTTTTTATTTTTATTTTTTCTTTTGTTTGTACCTGGTTTTCATCGTCCTTTTCTTTTCCTTTTCCTTTTCTCCTCCTTTTCTGGTTTTATTTGGTTTTCTTGGTTTTCAACGGTTTCCTTTGTTTCTTTAATTGGTTTTCATGGTTTTTCATTCTTTTGCATTGCCTTAATTGATTTTTATGTTTTCCTTTTGCTTTGGCTCCATTTGTTTTTTTCTTGGTTTTCAATGCTTTTATTTATTTTTTAATTGCAATTTATTTATAGATTACGAACTTATACATGATTAAGTTTTTTAAAACATACGTTTTTATGTCTACTTTTTTGTACAAATTGTATATTTTTTAAACATCAGGTTATTTTATATAAAAATGTTTTAAAAACAAAATACATGATAAACATTATTTTCATATATATGTTTTGATGGCTACTTTTCAAGAGACATTTTTACATTTTTGTATCTATCAAGAATATTTTTTATACACGTTTTGCCTTTTTTAAATAGTACATCATTAACTTTTTTCATATATAAGTTTTGATGTCTACTTTTTTCTATACATGGATTTTTTGTATCCATCAGGAACATTTTGATATCCACATTTAACATTCTTTTGTACTTTTCCTTACCTTTTTCTTGTTATTTTTTCAATATCAACATTTACAAATCAGTATTTTTCGAATTAATGATTTTTTTTGGAAAATTCGAGCAATTTTCAAACTACTGAATAAATTTTACAGCTTCTCTACATTTATCGAATTTAAGTTTCTTTTTGAAATATGTGAATAGTTATAAAAATCATTCACATTTTTCAAGCTGAGAAATATTTTTTGAAATTCATGAACATTTTTTAAATAGTTTTTGGACAATATGAACATTTTCTTTAATTTGTGAACCTCTTAAAAAGTTTATTACCATTTTTTTGGATTCACAAACATTTTTCGTATTGGTGAACATTTTTTAATTCCCAAACAATTTTTCAAGTTCACGAGCACTTTTTTGGTAATCACGGACATTTAGAGTTTGATTATTCAATATTCGATTGGAAATTTACGTATATTTTGTTTATTGAAAAAGTAAATCAAAAACCTAAAGTCTGGGAACATTCAGATCCGGGAACATTTTCTAAAATCCAAACTTTTCTGAAAACCGCAACATTTATTTTTTAAAAAGAGGGCACACTGCAGGCACTTGGGCCGGCCCAAAGTGTGCGGCCAGAAAAGTGGGGGTACACTATTCCTCGTGTTCCACCACACGGTGTGGGGAATAGGAGGTCCCTTCGGAAAATCCTATTCGCCGCTCGCTGCGGCAAACTGTCGAGCGATCGCACAGGAGGCAGCGTAGCGAGCGACAGAAATGGGCCGGCCCACACATAATGCGTCCAAACCGGTTTTGGGAACCTTCCAGAAGGTTCCCTGAACCGGGTTTTTTTCCTGTATCGTTTCTTTCTGGTTCTTTTTCGGCTTTCTATTGTTTCTTATTTCTCTTTTTTTCGTTTTTGTTTCTTTTTCATTTTTTCGTTTTTTGTTTCTTGTTTCACTTTCTTTTTCAAGTTTATTTTTCTTTTTCTGAATATGTTTGTAGTTTTACAAAATGTTTATGATTTTATTTTTTATTTCCTTTTCTTTTCTTCTCTTCCTTTAAAAAAATCAAAAATTTAAATTTTGTTCGTGTTTCCATAAAATGTTCAGTTTTTGGAAAAATGTTCTCAAAATTCAAAATTTGTTCTCGTTACACAAAAAAGTACAAAACTTCTGAAATTCAGAAAATGTAGTGAATTTCAATTTTTTGTTCACATATTCAAAAAACGTTCGCGCTTCCAAATTTGTTCGGGATTTTTAAATATTTCTCTCTGTTTCAAAATATGTTTTCAATATTCAAAAAAATGTTCATGCTTTAAGAAATTGTTCGGACTTCCACATTTGTTCGGAATTTTCAAAATTTCTCTCCGTTTCAAAATATGTTCTCAAGATTCAAAAAATGTTCGTGCTTTAAAAAATTGTTCGCGCTTCCAAATTTGTTCATGATTTTTTAAAAAAATTCACATTTCAAATTTTTTTCTCAAGATTCAAAAAATGTTTAGGAATTGAAAAAAAGTTCCAGCTTTCCAAATTTGTTCACAAATTCAATAATTGTTCATGTTTTTTTTTAAATTCACAAATTCAAAAAATGTGTTGCAGAGAAAATGGCAGTTTTTTGTTCCTGTTTTTCAGAAAATGTTTTGCATTTTCAAGGAATTCTTCTTGAATTCGGAAAAACGTGTTTTTTCATGTTGTTCTCTTCTTTTGTTTTTTTTAGATTCCCAAAAATGTTTCAAGTTTTATTTTTTTTTCTCTGTGAAATATGAAAATGTTTGCGGCTTATGTTCATATAAGGCGGACTGCCATTTTATGTACGAAATCCCAGGAATTATGGTGGCTATCAGGATCGCTCACTTGCAATTGGTTATCTGTTTGATCCCTGCCGCTGTTGTATGTTTCTTTAAGTATGGTGCTTCGATCTTAACACAACAAGTCAATTGTCGTTGTGGCTAGCTCAGCACGCCATCCACCACGAGGTCCCAGGTTCGATTCGATTCACAGCTCATTTGCGCTCTATTTTTTACGTTTTCCACGAGGTTCCAGGTTCGATTCGATTCACAGCTCATTTGCGCTCTATTTTTTACGTTTTTTTATGTCGCGATCGTGCCACCGGAATTGGGCCGGCCCAGGTTAGCGGCGTCCTGTGCGATACGCCGACACTTTGCCACAACGAGCGGTCAATAGGAAGTCCCGGTCCCCTCCTATACGCCACGCATTGCGTCGGATTAGCGAGCGCGGGATAAGGACAGCCCCCCGACTTGGCTGGGCCATTGTCGCACAGAGACAATGAAAATTCATTAACAAAGAACGCTCGTGGGTGTGAAAACCGAACATTCAAAACTTTTTAAAAAACCTGAACATTTTTTAAAAAGCAAATGTAAGAAAAAAAGTAACGACAAAAACAAGGCGCCCCGCCCGCACTTGGGCCAGCCCAAAGCCATGCACGGGAAGGTGGGCCTGTGCGATTCCTCGCCTTCCACCTTGCAGCGCGGAGAATAGGAGGTCCCCTCCTATACGGCATGCGTTGCTTCGGATCCACACCCACCGCACAGTGCCAGCCCCGACTTGGTCGACCCATTCTCGCGTGGAAACAGTTTAAAACTCACCGGAAAAGAATGCTCGTGGGTTTGAAAACAAAAATTCAAAACTTTTATAAAAAACTATTTTTTTCTAAAAGCAAACGAAAGTCAAAAAGGAAAAAAAATGTAACAATAAACAGGGAGCCCTGCCCGCATTTGGGCAAGCCCAAAGCATGTTCGCGTGAAGGTGGGGCTGCGCGGTTCCTCAGCTTCCATCTTGCAGTGCGAGGAATAACAACATGTCCCATCCTATACGCCGTGCGTTGCTTCGGATTGGTGCCCGCCGCATGGGGGCAACTCCCTGACTGGGCCAGCATATTGTTCCCTAGAAATAATGAAATATTCACCTAAAAATAATACCTATGGGAAGGATTGGACCATGCACCTCCCGCTAGTCAACCTTCAACGAATGTTTAGTTATGTGTCTGTTTATTCCGCTATGGGAAGGAAAACAGAAAAAGAAACAAAAAAAAAGGAAAAAAATAAAAATGCTAAAAGAAACAAAAAACCTTCTAGAAGATTCCAAATCTGTATAGGGTGGGACATACGCTATATAAAAAAAATGGGTTGGCTTATCTCGTTGCTCGGCCACTTGCCCCTAGTTTATACCCAAAGTGCTTTTGTTCCTGGGAGGCTCATTACTGATAACATTCTCATCGTTTATGAATGTATTCATAAAATAAAAAAATAAAAGAATGGGCCAATCAGGTCTATGTGCAATCAAGTTGGATATGCATAAAGCATATGATTGAGTAGAATGGGTGTTTCTGAGGAATATGATGTTGAAGTAGAGATTTCATGAAAGTTTTGTGGAAATGATGATGGCTTGTGTTGGATCCGTAAGATACAAAGTAAGGTACAATTCACAAGAAACTGAGGTATTCATACCTACTAAAGGAATTAGGCAGGGAGACCCCCTTTCTCCCTATCTATTTCTCCTTTGTGCAGAAGGTCTTTTTAGTATATTGCGGTATGAAGAAGATGCTGGTGGCATTAAGGGAATTAAAGTGCGTAGGAATGCACCGCCAGTCTCACATCTTTTATTTGCTGACGATTCTTTGATTCTCATGAGCGCGGATGTTTTAAATGCAGCTTACTTACAGCAAGTGCTAGATATCTATTGCCAAAATTCTGGACAATTGGTAAGTTGACAAAGTCTAGTGTTTTTTTGAGTCCTAATACCAGTGCAATTTTAAGATCTGAAGTTTGCCAACAATTACATATTGATACCGAGGCATTATCTGATAAGTACCTAGGCCTTCCGGCTATGGTAGGAGCTGATCGTAGTGATTGTTTCAAGCACTTCATTGAAAGTATTAAACAAAGAATCCAAAGATGGATGGAAAAACAATTATCAGTTGGAGGTAAAGAAATTCTTCTTAAAGCTGTGGCACAAGCTATTCTTGTTTTTGCTATGTCTGTCTTTTGTCTACCAAAAGGTATTTGCAAGGAAATCACAGATATTATTGCTAGTTTCTGATGGGGAGATGGCGAGGAAAATAAGAAAATGCATTGGTATTCTTGGTGGAAATTATGTTACCCAAAGAGTGAAGGCGGTATGGGCTTCAGAGATCTATACTCGTTTAATTTGGCAATGCTAGCTAAGCAATGTTGGAGACCTATTACTTCACCTGAGTCACTTTGTGCACGAGTTCTTAAGGCAAAATACTTTCCACATGGAGGCCTCTTACAAGCATCTCTAAAAAATGGGGCTTCGTTCACTTGATAAAGCATTATGAAAGGTCTTGAAGTGTTCAAAAAGGCTATATTTGGAGAGTGGGCAATGGGAATGAAATCAACATATGGCCGGATCCATGGATTCCTTCTAGTCCCAACAGAATGATCATCACGCCCAGAGGTCAAACAGTCGTATCAGTGGTGAGTGACTTGATTGATCCTCACACAGGATTTTGGGATGAACAACTCATTAATATGATTTTTAATCCCGTCGATGCTCGAAGGATTCTGCAAATTCCCTTAAGTCCTCATGCCTTTGACGATTTCATCGCATGGCACCCCGATAAAAAAGGGATGTCTCCGTTCGAACAGCTTATAGAATCCAATGGTTACATAAATTTGGGGCGCATGCAAATGACATCAGTCGACCGGGAGGTTCTTCTACTCCAGCGGTATGGAGTACATTATGGAAGCTGTAAATTCCACGTAAATTTTCAATATTTTGCTGGCATTTACTGCACGGAATGCTGCCCCTAAAAGGTATACTCGCTAATAGACACGTTGGGGCAATTGGAGGGTGCCCAATTTGCCACAAGAGCTCTGAAGATATTCACCATCTATTCTTCATGTGTATTCACTCAAGAGGTATGTGGAGCCGACTTGGATTGAAAGATTTCATCAACACATCAACAAATGTTGATAGATCTGGGTCGGTTATTATGGAGTATATCTTGTCTATTGATCAAACGCCACTACCTCTAATGCCGACATTGGAGATTAAACAGGTCGTAGTGGTGGGATGTTGGTACCTCTGGTGGACACGCCGCCTTATAACACATAATGAGAGTTGCCCGCCGATGGTAAGATGGCCTTTGTCGGTCTTTGCAATTACAAGAAACTACCAACGAGCCATGGCGAAGATAGTTGTGACAGAAGAGGAAAGATGGTTGAAGCCAGACCCAAAGTTCATCAAACTTAATGTGGACGCGGCCTTTTTTATGAAGCAAGGAGTTGGAGGTATGACAACAATTATTAGAGATGAACGAGGTGTTTTCCTTGCAGCTCAATGTAAGTTCATCCCATATGCAGCGGACGCAATGACATCAGAGGCAATGGCGATGAGAGACGGACTGAACTTGGCAAATAGCCTAGGGTTCCAGCGAGTTGAAGCGGAATCCGACTCTCTAACAGTGATCAACTGCTGGTCCGGTCAGAGTACTTGGTGGGACACGGTGGAAGCGATATTCGCGAAATGTGTGGACATCTCCACCTTGATTGGGATGGTCAACTTTAAGCATTGTTTTCGATCAGCAAATCAAGCGGCGCATGTGCTAACTGATTTTAGTATTGTAATAAACTTTCTTCTAGTTGGACTGACGAGCCTCCAAATTGTGTGGTGAGCAAGCTCGTAGACGTTGTATCTTTATGCATTAATCAATAAAGCTACTTATGATGGTCTTCCCTCAAAAACAAAGAGAAAACGCTGGATGCCTACCCAATGCTCGTGCTGTGCACGGATATTAGATAGACCCAAGTATACTACTATTTGGGAGACTTTCCCCTTCTAGTTTCGGGAAGGTTCTAGAACCATCCCAAATGAGTTTTTTTCCTTTTTCTCTCCGCGTGTTTGTTCTTTTCGGTTTTCTCATATTTTAATTTTCACTCTTTTATTTTGTCTAACAAAGAAATATGAAAAGGAATAGTTTAAGATTAATGCATATTATGCACTGTGAAGCATAAAGTGAAAAAAATGAAGAATAGCAATTTTAGAAAAAAAAAAGTTTGGATAATTAAAATATGGAAGATTCTAGAACAAAGGAGAATTACTTGTGTTTTGATGTTTGTGCATTATGCTTAAGATCGACCATGGTGTGTTCTAGATTGTACATGTAGCGGAAAGTGGTGAAGTGAAGATATATCCAACAACCAATAATGCTCGGATTTGTCATCTCTGGACCGTCGATTGGCTTCATCCAATGACCAACATTCAAAGTTTTTCATGCACTATATTGGGTATAAAAATAGATATAGATATCTCTAAATTACCCTTCAAAACAAATGTAAATTAGGTTGAAAAAAGAAAACCAAATTACTTGTTAAAAAGGATTTTAATCAACATTTCAAATATATATTATTTTAGTTAGAATATATATATATATATATATATATATATATAGGAGTAGGATTTTCTACAAGTGCTTGCCACAGAACTAGTTAAGGGTTTCAACGGTGCAAAAGTTCTCAATTTTTTTTTAAAAAATACTGACTGGTCCCAAGCCCGGGTAAAGGAGGAGGGTTGTGATAGGCTTGGTGAGCCAACGTAAAAACTCAGCCACTCTTATGGAGATGAAACCCAAAAGATTTTCGTTGGGGCGTAACCCTCTCAGCGACGCGCCACATCGGAACCCGGGTGTGGTGGAAAGTGGGCAAGGGCCGGGCCGTCACCCCCCAAGTGGCGCGTCGTATCTTGATCCGGATACGGTGGCAAGTGAGCGAGGATCGGGTCGTCGCATCCTTAGTGGCGCGCTACATCGGCGCCCGGGTGTAGTGGAAAATGAGCAAGGGTCTTCGCATTTGACTCGACGGGTGCGAAGGGTAAGGAAGCTAGCCGAGCCTAGGAGGATTCGCTTAGGTAGCTGGAACGTAGGGTCTCTGACAGGGAAGCTTCGGGAGATAGTTGATGCAGCGGTGAGGAGAGGTGTTGATATCCTTTGCGTCCAAGAAACCAAATGGAGAGGACAGAAGGCGAAGGAGGTGGAGGATACCGGCTTCAAGCTGTGGTACACGGGGACGGCTGCAAACAGAAATGGTGTAGGCATCTTGATCAACAAGAGCCTCAAGTATGGAGTGGTAGACGTCAAGAGACGTGGGGACCGGATTATCTTGGTCAAGCTGGTAGTTGAGGACTTGGTTCTCAATGTTATTAGCGCGTATGCCCCGCAAGTAGGCCACAATGAGAACACCAAGAGGGAGTTCTGGGAAGGCCTGAAAGACATGGTTAGGAGTGTACCGATTGGTGAGAAGCTCTTCATAGGAGGAGACCTCAATGGCCACGTGGGTACATCTAACACAGGTTTTGAAGGGGCGCATGGGGGCTTTGGCCATGGCATCGGGAATCAAGAAAGAGAAGATGTCTTAAGCTTTGCTGTAGCCTACAACATGATTGTAGCTAACAGCCTCTTTAGAAAGAGAGGATCACATCTGGTGACTTTTAGTAGTGGCCAACACTCTAGCCAGATTGATTTCATCTTCTCGAGAAGAGAAGATAGGCGTGCGTGCCTAGACTGTAAGGTGATACCTGGAGAGAGTGTTTTACCCCAGCATAAGCTGGTGGTTGCTGACTTCCGCTTTCGGATTCGTGTCCAGCGGGATAAGCATGCCAAAGTCGCTAGAACGAAGTGGTGGAAGCTCAAGGGGGAGGTAGCTCAGGTGTTCAAGGAGAGGGTCATTAAGGAGGGCCCTTGGGAGGAAGGAGGGGATGCGGACAATGTGTGGATGAAGATGGCGACTTGCATTCGTAATGTGGCCTCGGAGGAGTTTGGAGTGTCCAGGGGAAGGAGAAGCGAAGATAAGGATACCTGGTGGTGGAATGATGATGTCCAGAAGGCGATTAAAGAGAAGAAAGATTGCTTCAGACGCCTATACCTGGATAGGAGTGCAGACAACATAGAGAAGTACAAGATGGCGAAGAAGGCCGCAAAGCGAGCTGTTGGTGAAGCAAGGGGGCGGGCATATGAGGACCTCTACCAACGGTTAGGCACGAAGGAAGGTGAAAGGGACATCTATAAGATGGCCAAGATCCGAGAGAGGAAGACGAGGGACATTGGCCAAGTCAAATGCATCAAGGACGGAGTAGGCCAGGTGAAGGACGAGGAGATTAAGCATAGATGGTGCGAGTACTTCGACAAGCTGTTCAATGGGGAGAATGAGAGTTCTACCATTGAACTAGACGACTCCTTTGATAAGACCAGCATGCGTTTTGTGCGGCGAATCCAGGAGTCTGAGGTGAAGGAGGCTTTAAAAAGGATGAAAGGAGGCAAGGCGATGGGCCTTGATTGTATCCCCATTGAGGTCTGGAAAGGTCTCGGGGACATAGCAATAGTATGGCTGACCAAGCTTTTCAACCTCATTTTTCAGGCAAACAAGATGCCAGAAGAATGGAGACGGAGTATATTAGTACCAATCTTCAAGAACAAGGGGGATGTTCAGAGTTGTACTAATTACCGTGGAATTAAGCTGATGAGCCATACAATGAAGCTATGGGAGAGAGTCATTGAGCACTGCTTAAGAAGAATGACAAGCGTGACCAAAAATCAGTTTGGTTTCATGCCTGGGAGGTTGACCATGGAAGCCATTTTCTTGGTACGACAACTTATGGAGAGATATAGGGAGCAAAAGAAGGACTTGCATATGGTGTTCATTGACTTGGAGAAGGGCTATGATAAGATACCGCGAAATGTCATGTGGTGGGCCTTGGAGAAACACAAAGTCCCAGCAAAGTACATTACCCTCATCAAGGACATGTACGATAATGTTGTGACAAGTGTTCGAACAAGTGATGTCGACACCGATGACTTCCCGATTAAGATAGGACTGCATCAGGGGTCAGCTTTGAGCCCTTATCTTTTTGCATTGGTGATGGATGAGGTCACAAGGGATATACAAGGAGATATCCCATGGTGTATGCTCTTTGCGGATGATTTGGTGCTAGTTGATGATAGTCGGACGGGGGTAAATAGGAAGTAGAGTTATGGAGACAAACCTTGGAATCGAAAGGGTTTAGGCTTAGTAGAACTAAAACCGAGTACATGATGTGCGGTTTCAGTACTACTAGGTGCGAGGAGGAGGAGGTTAGCCTTGATGGTCAGGTGGTACCTCGGAAGGACACCTTTCGGTATTTGGGGTCAATGTTGCCAGGAGGATGGGGGTATTGATGAAGATGTGAACCATCGAATCAAAGCCGGATGGATGAAGTGGCGCCAAGCTTCTAGCATTCTCTGTGACAAGAGAGTGCCACAAAAGCTAAAAGGCAAGTTCTACAAGACGGCGGTTCGACCCGCAATGTTGTATGGCGCGGAGTGTTGGCCGACTAAAAGGCGACATGTTCAACAGTTAGGTGTGGCGGAGATGCGTATGTTGAGATGGATGTGTGGCCACACGAGGAAGGATCGAGTCCGGAATGATGATATACGAGATAGAGTTGGGGTAGCACCAATTGAGGAGAAGCTTGTCCAACATCGTCTGAGATGGTTTGGGCATATTCAGCGCAGGCCTCCAGAAGCTCCAGTGCATAGCGGACGGCTAAAGCGTGCGGAGAATGTCAAGAGAGGGCGGGGTAGACCGAATTTGACATGGGAGGAGTCCGTTAAGAGAGACCTGAAGGATTGGAGTATCACCAAAGAGCTAGCTATGGACAGGGGTGCGTGGAAGCTTGCTATCCATGTGCCAGAGCCATGAGTTGGTTGCGAGATCTTATGGGTTTCACCTCTAGCCTACCCCAACTTGTTTGGGACTAAAGGCTTTGTTATTGTTATTGTTTGTACTGAACCAACACACCTATAATATAACATAATCCAACGGAGGGATTAAAAAATACGACTGTATGTGTCCTGGACAAAAAAACAAATAGTTCGGTATATATTTATGTCGTAGTGAGCTGAAATGCTTACTATTTTTGGCTAGGACACATAAATGCATATTTTGACAATCCCTCCGTTGGATCATCTTATTACATTAGAGAGATGCTCCCATATTTATTTCATATTTTTTGATAACTTTTGAACCGTTAAAAGTTTAGGGACACTTAACTAGTTCTGTAGCAAGCTATGGTAGACACAGTTTTATAAATGATTAAAATATCTGTAAAAAGAAATGTACAAATTATTCAAAAATTCATGCAAATAAAAGTAGAAAGTATCTATATACAATTACATATTTAATGATGGTTTTTCATACATATACGATAAATGCTCATGAAATTTTATAAAGGTATTTTATATTCCCAAAAAATAAAAGGAAAAATTAAAATTAAAAATAAATGAAAACTAGAAAAAGATGCCATAAAACAGAAAAAGGAAAATTAAAGAAGAAGAAAGAAAAGTCAAGTTAGAAACCAAAGGAAAAAATTTGTAGATGGGCCTAGCCCAGATTGTTGAGGGGAGTGCACATCTTTTCTGTATTTCCCCCAACGAGCCACAAATAAGAATTTTAGACGTCTACAATTTCTCCTGCTTTTGGAGGAGCCTACTTGAAATCTGCCCGTTTTTCCTTGGTATTTTCCCATGGGTTTCAATAGAAACACTTTTATGCTATTTTTCAAAAATGTTATTATTCATCACTGCGATATGATTTATTGTAACATTAATTTGTTTTTACATGAACATAAACCATGTAATCTTGTCATGGTCGCCTATAGTTTTAGCGAGTTCAGAGATTTTTCAAAATAAATAGTGAACAATACATATTAATGTAAAACTATGTTGTGCCTAGCCCTATCGCTTTGTCGTACCATGGATGATGGATCTCTTAGGTCAACCAACTGGTAACACACACCGACCACACTTTGACATGTAGCTAAGGTGGTATTGGTTTTTGTTTTCCTTGTCTTCTAAAATGTATGTTCGGACAACAATAACAACAACAACAACAACAACAACAACAACAACAACAGCAACAACAACAACATCAGCTAGTCGTGGAAACAAGGAACATTGGAAGCAACTATGTATGAGAGAGCACATACATGACTCAACAGCTACTTTATGAAGTCGGGACACTAGTTGAGAAAGGCTGGTGGCAAATAGTGCAACTAACCACCGAAACATGTCTCCTCCGTGCGCATGTGGTCTCTATTGTGCTTCTGATTCATGGCGACACTTATTGTTAATGTGTACCATGTCGAGATGCATCTGGGCGCTCGGCGACGAGGAACTTGCGGATCATTTGATTGCAACTACTGAACCAAATGCGAAGCAATGACTCTTCACTATGCTAAACTCCTTATCTCATGAGGCGTTCATCAAGCTAGCCGTAACCCTTCGGGAAGCATGGTGGGCTCGACGCCAGGTGATTCATGAGGGGTATTTCAAAGGGCACAAGCTACACTAGCATTCATCAAGAGGTTCATCTCGGATCTGGACATCCTTAAGCAAAAGAGCAACCACAATTATTACAGCCGCTCCAAGAGTAACTCGGCCAAAAGCACCCCCTCGGGGTTTTGCAAAAAATCATGTGGACGCGGCTGTAGAAAGAAAGCAGAGGGGAGGAACGGCGCCCACGATCTGTCGTGATGAACAAGGTGAGTATATTGGCAGCTCGACACCGGTCATCTCAGGCGTGCATGATGTTGCAACTCTTGAGGCCATCACTTGTTGTGAGGCTCTCCCACTAGGGTCTTCGTCGATGGGATAAATCGTGGCCGCTAACTGTAACAACCCTTGGAGCCCCGACCTTATCCCCTCCCACGCTGCCCCCGCGAGGCGACGAAGGGTCCCCTCGATCTCCGCCGCCAGGCCCCGTCCTCTTCCCACCTCCCCCCTCACCGCCGCCCCAGGGCGCGGCCAGGCTAAGCCCGACCGGCTCCAGTGGCGTAGGGGTGTTCTCCTTCCTCTCGCGTGAAGGGAAGGTGCGGTCCGGTCCCCTTGGGCCTGAGCGCGGTGCTGGCGAGGGGTTCCGTGACGTGGTGGCTCACCGGCGTGGCCTCGACATGCTAGTTCTGTGGTGGTGTGTTGGTCTTCATGGAGGGTGGAGCGCGCCTGGGCTGCAGCGGCTGGATTTGGCCGGCAGGCGGCATGTGCTGGTGGCTGTTGTGCCGCCTGCCGGCAGTGGTGGCTGTCGGTGTCAAAACTGGCGGATCTCGGGTAGGGGGTCCCGAACTGTGCGTCTAAGGTCGATGGTAACAGGAGACAGGGGACATAATGTTTACCCAGGTTCGGGCCCTCTCTATGGAGGTAATACCCTACTTCCTGCTTGATTGATCTTGATGAATATGAGTATTACAAGAGTTGATCTACCGTGAGATCGTAATGGCTAAACCCTAAGAGTCTAGCCTGTCTGGCTATGATTATGAGGATATCCGTCTACAGACCTAGCCCTGTAGTTTATATAGACACCGGAGGGATCTAGGGTTACATAAGGTCGGTTACAGAGAAAGGTGCTACCTCTTGAGCATTGCGATGGTTTTCCCTTGAAGAGGAAAGGGTGATGCAGTAGAGCAGCGTAAGTATTTCCCTCAGTTTTTGAGAACCAATGTATCAATCTAGTAGGAGACCACGTGCGAGTCACCTCGTACCTACACACACAAATAAGAACCTCGCAACCAACGCGATAAAGGGGTTGTCAATCCCTTCACGGCCACTTGCAAGAGTGAGATCTGATGGAGATGATAATAATAAGATAAATATTTTTGGTATTTTTATGATATAGATTGAAAGTAAAAGATAGCAAAATAAAGTAGATTGGAAACTTGTATGATGGAAAATAGACCCCGGGGCCATAGGTTTCACTAGTGGCTTCTCTCAAGATAGCATAAGTATTACGGTGGGTGAACAAATTACCGTCGAGCAATTGATAGAAAAGCGAATAATTATGAGAATATCTAGGCATGATCATGTATATTGGCATCACGTCCGTGACAAGTAGACTGAAACGATTCTTCATCTATTACTATTACTCCACACATCGACCGCTATCCAGCATGCATCTAGAGTATTAAGTTCATAAGAACAGAGTAACACCTTAAGCAAGATGACATGATGTAGAGGGATAAACTCATGCAATATGATATAAATCCCATCTTTTTATCCTCGATGGCAACAATACAATACGCGTCATTTCCCTTTCTGTCACTGGGATCGAGCACCGCAAGATTGAACCCAAAGCTAAGCACTTCTCCCATTGCAAGAAAGATCAATCTAGTAGGCCAAACCAAACTGATAATTCAAAGATACTTGCAAAGATAAACCAATCATACATAAAAGAATTCAGAGAAGATTCAAATATTGTTCATAGATAAACTTGATCATAAATGCACAATTCATCGGATCTCAACAAACACACCGCAAAAGAAGATTACATCGAATAGATCTCCAAGATAATCGAGGAGAACTTTGTATTGAGATCCAAAGAAAGAGAAGAAGCCATCTATCTACTAGCTATGGACCCGAAGGTCTGAAGTAAACTACTCACACATCATCGGAGGGGCCATGGAGTTGATGTAGAGGCCCTCTATGATCAATGCCCCCTCCGGCGGAGCTCCGGAAAAGGCCCCAAGATGGGATCTCTTGGGTACAGAAGGTTGTGGCGGTGGAAATAGGGTTTTGTGGTGCTCCTGGGTGTTTGCGGGGTATATGGATATATATATATATATAGGAGGAGGAAGTAGGTTGCTGGAGCAACGAGGGGCCCACAAGGGTGGAGGGCGCGCCCAGGGGGGTAGGTGCCCCCCTGCCTTGTGACCTCCTCGATTGTTTCTTGACGTCCACTCCAAGTCCCCTGGATCACATTTGTTCCAAAAATAATGCTCCCGAAGGTTTCATTCCGTTTGGACTCCGTTTGATATTCCTTTTCGACGAAACTCTAAAATAGGCAAAAAAACAACAATTTGGGTTGGGCCTCCGGTTAATAGGTTAGTCCCAAAAATAATATAAAAGTGTAAAAATAAGCCCATTAACATCCAAAATAGATAATATAATAGCATGGAGCAATCAAAAATTATAGATATGTTGGAGACGTATCAAGCATCCCTAAGCTTAATTCCTTCTCGTCCTCGAGTAGGTAAATGATAAAAACATAATTTTTGATGTGGAATGCTTCCTAACATATTTCTCAATGTAATTTTTCTTTATTGTGGCATGAATTTTCAGATCCGAAAGATTCAAGATAAAAGTTTAAATATTGACATAGAAATAATAATACTTCAAGTATACTAACTAAGCAATCATGTCTTCTCAAAATAATATGGCCAAAGAAAGTTATCCCTACAAAATCATATAGTCTGGCTATGCTCTATCTTCATCACACAAAATATTAAATCATGCACAACCCCGATGACAAGCCAAGCAATTGATTCATACTTTTGATGTTCTCAAACTTTTTCAATCTTCACGCAATATATGAGCGTGAGCCATCAATATAGCACTATGGTGGAATAGAATGGTGGTTGTGGAGAAGACAAAAGGAGAAGATAGTCTCACATCAACTAGGCGTATCAATGGGCTATGGAGATGCCCATTAATAGATATCAATGTGAGTGAGTAGGGATTGCCATGCAACGAATGCACTAGAGCTATAAGTGCATGAAAGCTCAACAAAAGAAACTAAGTGGGTGTGCATCCAACTTGCTTGCTCATGAAGACCTATGGCAATTTGAGGAAGCCCATCATTGGAATATACAAGCCAAGTTCTATAATGTAAAATTCCCACTAGTTTATGAAAGTGAAAACATAAGAGACTCTCTATCATGAATATCATGGTGCTACTTTGAAGCACAAGTGTGGAAAAGGGATAATAACATTGTCCCTTCTCTCTTTTTATCTCATTTCATTTTTTTCTATTTTTTATTTGGGTCTTCTTTTTTTTATTTTTGTCCTCTTTTTTTTTCTTTTTTTTCGTCCGGAGTCTCATGCCGACTTGTGGGGAAATCATAGTCTCCATCATCCTTTCCTCACTGGCACAATGCTCTAATAATGATGATCATCACACTTCTTTTTACTTACAACTCAAGAATTACAACTCAATACTTAAAACAAAATATGACTCGATGTGAATGCCTCCGGCAGTGTACTGGGATATGCAATGAATCAAGAGTGACATGTATGAAAAAATTATGAACGGTGGCTTTGCCACAAATACGATGTCAACTACATGATCATGCAAAGCAATATGACAATGATGAAGCGTGTCATAACAGACGGAATGATGGAAAGTTGCATGGAAATATATCTCGGAATGACTATGGAAATGCCATAATAGGTAGGTATGGTGGCTGTTCTGAGGGAGATATATGGTGGGTTTATGGTACCGGCGAAAGTTGCGCGGTACTAGAGAGGCTAGCAAATGTGGAAGGGTGAGGGTGCGTATAATCCATGGACTCAACATTAGTCATAAAGAACTTACATACTTATTGCAAAAATCTATTAGTTATCGAAACAAAGTACTACACACATGCTCCTAGGGCGATAGATTGGTAGGAAAAGACCATCGCTCGTCCCCGACCGCCACTCATAAGGAAGGCAATCAATAAATAAATCATGCTCCGACTTCATCACATAACGGTTCACCATATGTGCATGCTACGGGAATCACAAACTTCAACACAAGTATTTCTCAAATTCACAACTACTCAACTAGCATGACTCTAATATCACCATCTCCATATCTCAAAACAATCATCAAATATCAAACTTCTCTTAGTATTCAATGCACTTGTATGAAAGTTTTTATTATGCATAAAAGAAAATTGCCATGTTGTTCTAAATGACTCTCAAAATAATATAAGTGAAGCATGAGAGATCAATTATTTCTATAAAACAGAACCACCGCCGTGCTCTAAAAGATATAAGTGAAGCACTAGAGCAAAAACTATATAGCTCAAAAGATATAAATGAAGCACATAGAGTATTCTAATAAATTCCAATTCATTTGTGTCTCTCTCAAAAGGTGTGTACAGCAAGGATGATTGTGGTAAACTAAAAATCAAAGCCTCAAATCATACAAGACGCTCCAAGCAAAACACATATCATGTGGCGAATAAAAATATAGCTCCAAGTAAAGTTACCGATGAACGAAGACAAAAGAGGGGATGCCTTCTGGGGCATCCCTAAGCTTAGGATTTTTGGTGTCCTTGTATTTTACCTTGGGGTGCCATGGTCATCCCCAAGCTTAGGCTGTTGCCACTCCTTGTTCCATAATCCATCAAATCTTTACCCAAAACTTGAAAACTTCACAACACAAAACTTAACAAGAGAATCTCGTGAGCTCCGTTAGCGAAAGAAAACAAAACACCACCTCAAGGTACTGTAATTAACTCATTATTTATTTATATTGGTGTTAAACCTACTGTATTCCAACTTCTCTATGGTTTATAAACTCTTTTACTAGCCATAGATTCATTAAAATAAGCAAATGACACACGAAAAACAGAATCTGTCAAAAACAGAACAGTCTGTAGTAACTAACGCAAACTTCTGGAACACCAAAAATTCTAAAATAAATTTCTGGACTTGAGGAATGTATCTATTAATCATCTTAAAAAAGAATTAACTAAATATCACTCTCCAATAAAAAATGGCAGCAATTCTCGTGAGCGCTAAAGTTTCTGTTTTTTACAGCAAGATCAAAAAGACTTTCCCCAAGTCTTCTCAACGGTTCTACTGGGCACAAACACTAATTAAAAGCAAAAAAATGCAACCAAAACAGAGGCTAGATAAATTATTTATTACTAAACAGGAGCAAAAAGCAAGGAATAAAAATAAAATTGGGTTGCCTCCAAACAAGCGCTATCGTTTAACCCCCCTAGCTAGGCATAAAAGCGAAGATAGATCTAGGTATTACCATCTTTGGTAGGCTATTATTCAATAAGACACCTATAACCCCTAGGAGTATCTTTATTTTTATTAATAATCAAACTCCTAGGCACAAAATCAAGAAAATCATTTGTAGCAAAAGGTTCCTTAAGGATAGCAAGAAAGTTGGGGTGAACACTTATGGATTTGAGGTCCGCATTTCCCTTACTAGAAGTTTCACCCTTAATTTTAGGAACATACATCAATTTTGCAATCTTAGCATTAGAAGGAGTGTTTTTCACAGAAGAAAAGGCAGATCCTAGGTTGGTAATAATATCCTCAATTTTATCAATTCTAGTGGAATCTTGATCTATCTTTTCATTAACCATAGGTTCCTTTTCTTTAAAAAATTTAAGAGCCACTCCTACCTTAGATCCGTATTGGGTAACTTTGTTGTGGATCTTTCTATCCAAATTTTTAATCAACTCTACGGTAGCAACTTTATTTTCAATAATTTCAAGCTTTTGCATCACATGTTCCAAAGTTAAAGTAGTTCCATTAACCAAAAGAGGTGGTGGGCCAAACAAATCTGTCATAGCATTATAAGAATCAAAAGTATGGCTACCCAAGAAATTTCCTCCGGTAATGGTATCAAGAATATATCTATTCCAAGGAGTGATGCCTACATAAAAATTGCGAAGAAGAACAGAAGTAGATTGCTTCCTAATAGATCTATTTTGTGCATTGCAAATTCTGCACCAAACATCTTTTAGATTTTCTCCCTCCCTTTGTTTAAAATTAGGAACTTCATTCTCGAGAGACAAAGGAGTAGATAAAGGACTAGCCATAACGACCGAGCAAGCGGAAAAGAGGCGAACGGAAAGAGAGGGCGAATAAAACGGCAAGGGTGAAGTGGGGGCGAGGAAAACGAGAGGCAAATGGCAAATAATGTAATGCAAAGGATAAGAGTTGTGATGGGTACTTGGTATGTCTTGACTTGGTGTAGATCTCCCCGGCAACGGCGCCAGAAATCTTTCTTGCTACCTCTTGAGCACTACTTTGGTTTTCCCTTGAAGAGGAAAGGGTGATGCAATAGAGCAGCGTAAGTATTTCCCTCAGTTTTTGAGAACCAAGGTATCAATCCAGTAGGAGACCACGCGCGAGTCACCTCGTACCTACACACACAAATAAGAACCTCACAACCAACGCGATAAAGGGGTTGCCAATCCCTTCACGGCCACTTGCAAGAGTGAAATCTGATGGAGATGATAATAATAAGATAAATATTTTTGGTATTTTTGTTGTATAGATTGGAAAATAAAGATTGCAAAATAGAAATAACAAGTTGATAGGAAAATAACATGATGGAAGATAGACCCGGGGGCCATAGGTTTCACTAGTGGCTTCTCTCAAGATAGCAAATTCTACGGTGGGTGAACAAACTACTGACGAGCAATTGATAGAAAAGCGCATAGTTATGAGAATATCTAGTGATGATCATGTATATAGGCATCACTTCCGCGACAAGTAGACCGAAACGATTCTGCATCTACTACTATTACTCCACACATCGACCGCTATCCAGCATGTATCTAGAGTATTAAGTTCATAAGAATAGAGTAACGCCTTAAGCAAGATGACATGATGTAGAGGGATAAACTCATGCAATATGATATAAACCCCATCTTTTTATCCTTGATGGCAACAATACAATACGTGTCATTTCCCCTTCTGTCACTGGGATCGAGCACCGTAAGATTGAACCCAAAGCTAAGCACTTCTCCCATTGCAAGAAATATCAATCTAGTAGGCCAAACCAAACTGATAATTCGAAGAGACTTGCAAAGATAAACCAATCATACATCAAATAATTCAGAGAAGATTCAAATATTGTTCATAGATAAACTTGATCATAAACCCACAATTCATCGGATCTCGACAAACACACCGCAAAAGAAGATTACATCGAATAGATCTCCAAGAGAATCGAGGAGAACTTTGTATGGAGATCCAAAGAGAGAGAAGAAGCCATCTATCTACTAGCTATGGACCCGAAGGTCTGAAGTAAACTACTCACACATCATCGGAGGGGCCATGGAGTTGATGTAGAGGCCCTCCGTGATCAATGCCCCCTTCGACGGAGCTCCGGAACAGGCCCCAAGATGGGATCTCTTGGGTACAAAAGGTTGCGGCGGTGGAAATAGGGTTTCTTTGTGCTCCTGGATGTTTGCGGGGTATATGGATATATATAGGAGGAAGAAGTAGGTCGGTGGAGCAACAAGGGGCCCACGAGGGTGGAGGGCGTGCCCAGGGGGGGTAGGCGTGCCCCCTGCCTCGTGGCCTCCTCGATTGTTTCTTGACATCCACTCCAAGTCCCCTGGATCATGTTTTTTTCCAAAAATAACGCCCCCGAAGGTTTCATTCCGTTGGACTCCGTTTGATATTCCTTTTCAGCGAAACTCTAAAATAGGCAAAAAACAGCAATTTGGGCTGGGCCTCCAGTTAAATGGTTAGTCCCAAAAATAATATAAAATTGTAAAAATAAGCCCATTAACATCCAAAATAGATAATATAATAGCATGGAGCAATCAAAAATTATAGATACGTTGGAGACGTATCAAAAGGAATCTTCATACTTGGGCGCCAAGCTTGCCTTCCACACCATGGAGAGTCCCATCCGGACACGGGTAGAGTCTTCGATCTTCATATCTTCACAGCCCATCAGTCCGTCCCATGTCTAATAGGTCGGACGCCCGAGGACCCCTTAGTCCAGGACTCCCTCAGTAGTCCCCGAACCAGACTTCAATGACGAGGTGTCCGGCACGCAGATAGTCTTCGACATTGCAAGGCGGGTTCCTCCTCCGATGACTTCAAAGTGATGTATTTAGCTTTCCATTTAATGTCGTACCCCTCGGCCTCCATGCCTTCCTGACTTCAGCTTCCACGTGTCGAGTGAATACGAGAGATCAGGGTATTTTTGCACATACCACCCCGACCATGCAAGAGAGGTGCCTATTTAAAGAGAATAGATCTCAGATCCATTCCACACCCCGCGGAAAAATCCTCAGAGCTTGCTAAGCGGAACCACCACAACATGGCTAACGCTCCCGGCTCTTCCTCTTGTCCCCACGACTCCTAAAAGGGTGATTGGGAGAGCTTCTCCGTATCTCACAGTCAGCTGTCGAAGCTGCAAAAACAGGGCTTTCTTCCTCCCGCGGATCTAGTCCCCGTACGAGCAGGGCTGACGTCCTTCAATGGCAGGGTTCAGGCGGAGAACTTCCCCAATCCGTCCAGGGGGGAACGAGTATGCTTCGTACCCTTCTTGCTAAGAGGCGTCGGATTTCCAATCCATCCCTTCCTCCGAGGGCTTCTGGAGTATTATGGCCTCCAACTGCATAGTTTCACTCCTGCATCCATCCTACACATTGCGGGTTATGTCGCTCTATGCGAGCTATTCCTAGGCTGCGAGGCCCATTTTGATTTATGGAGAAAACTATTCTGCCTCATCCCTCGTAATCAAGGGGGGTCAATATTCAAAGTGGGAGGAGCCGAAGTGTGGCGTATCACCGGGACCGGATACCTGTCCAGCACGCCGAAGAAGGCTTCCAAAGAGTGGCCTTCCAAATGGTTCTATATTGATGACGTTGCTCTTCCTGACCCAGTCCGAATGGGCCTTCCCAGATTTTCAAGCGCTCCATTGAAGAAATGCCATAGTTGGCATCCTCGGAGCCTCGAGGAGGTGGATAGCGCAGAAGTCAGTCAGTTGATGGGCAAGATTAAGATGCTCGCCTAGTCCGGATTGTCAATAGTCGAGGTAATGGCGATCTCCATAGTGCGGGGGGTTCAACCACTCCAATATAGAGGGCTTCCCATGTGGCAGGAAGATGACGCCTCCCGCTGCGGTCGGAAGGGTCCGAAAACCCCCGGCGCTTTGGTCAAAATATTGGCCGAACTGTACAAAGGGGAGAAGGAGGAGTTCACTCATCTCCAATGTCGAGATGGATTTTCCATGTATAATCCTCCTAGCTGGGTAAGCTCCAATCCCACCATTTTACTCCTCTCCCTGAATTATTTTCGATGGACAGTAACCTATCCACTCGCTACTGGAATGGCGGAAGGCTATCGAGGGGATCCATAGCCCCGCTCCCCAGCCAGAGGGTCACAACCGGGATCTTGACCCCGGATTCGAAGAAGATCCAGACATATTTGTGGAGCTCGAAGATGGAGTATTCTATCAAGCGAGTTACGATGGTACGGAAGTACCCATCATTGTCGATTACCCCGGTCTCCTCCCTGCTTCGCATGTGAGTAATTTAAAAGACACCTTCTTTGAAAGAGTTTCCTTACTATGCCTCACCCACCACACTATTTAGTGTTCCAAAGGGGAGGTGCTTAACGCCACAACGTGCACCAGAAGCGTCTCCGAGGAGAACGGCGCCCGCACCAAGCATATCTTTGATGAGGAAGGCAAATGATAACATGGCAGAACCCTTGTCAAAGAGGTAAGGCTTTCTTTTCAAGAATACACCTTCTGATTGCCACATCAGATCATGATTCCGTTCGCCGCATTCTATCAGAAAAAGTATACGCCGGACTATGTCCGGGGACCCGGCCGGACGTGCCTCCACTAGTCAGGTTCCGGACCCTGCCCTAAGGACACGAGCTGACATGGGAGTGGCGCCAAACTATCCTTCCACAGAGGATTCAGATGATATGCCCGTCACAAACTCTGAAGTGGAGAGTGCCATGAATCATCATCGTCAAAGGGCCTCTCTTCATGACCCGGCTTTTCAAAGGAGGCATTTGATGCCTTTAGCTCGATCGATGCGTACATCCAAGCTACTCGAGATGGGCTTGCCAGAGCCACGGACCAGCATCTGAAATATATGCGGGTAAGCATGGATTTAATAATCATACACCAGTAATCCCCGAGACTTAAAGCAGTTGATACAACTAATTTAAGGATCATTGTATAACCAGGTGCTTACGGAGAAGAACGACATGTTATCTCAGGAACTAGAAAAGTATCGGAGCCAGCTAACTGCTGCCAATGCCGAACTGGAGAAATCCAAGAAGGCGTCTCCTGGTAATGTTCCCCTCCATCGAGAAAACATAATGGTATACCAATAATGCTAACACGGTTGCTCACCTCTTAATAGGATCATTAGATCAACTGCAAGAGCAACTGAAAACCGCTCAAGGAGGAGAACAAGAAGCCAAAAAAACTGCTAGCCGCGGGCAAGTGTGTGCTAACAAAAGTTGTGTAGGAGAAAAACAAGCTCCAGGATTCCAATACCCAACTGGGCGAGGAACTGAAAGATGTACGGGCCCAGCTGGCTGACTTCGTAAAGGAGAATAATAGGCTGCGAGGTGGCATATTCAGTATGTGGTCGAACTTACCTTCAAATAATTCGAAGATAGAGGGGACTGACATAGTTATGTCTGCAGGTATGCTGACCGGTCGTCCCGAAGAGGAGATGTCCGGATTCTGGAGCGATCTGCTACAAGAGCTATCGCAAGTGCACGAGTAGGCTCGGCAGGCGATGCAAAGTGTTGCCAAGGCCTTATGGCCATCTGCCTCCCCTCCAGGAAAGATGGAGGAGCTTATACAACTATTCAAGGGAGCGCAGCGGCGCTTTTGATTGTGGAAGATATCGGCCTACCGGGAAGGTGCACAAGAAGCCTGGGCCATGGTGAAAACACGATATACCAAGCTTGATCCAAATCATATGGCTCGGGTCGGACCTCTAGGGTCAGATGGAAAAGAAGTTCCTGTTAATTTGGTATATGACCAAGTAGAAGTAGCTGCCAAGTATTCCCAGTAGGATTGCAAGTTAGACAGCCTGTTGGACGGTATAGAGGAGTGAATTTTTGAGTCCAAGTGACTATGTACTTTCCTTGACATATGTAACTCTAGCTGAATTGTAAAACAATTGTCATGGCAGACCTTTTCGCTTCGACCTCTGGACCCGAAGGTGCGGAGTGTTTTTGAATACCTGAGCGGTAAAATAGACCGGGGTATGCGTGGAAACAAGGCGTAGGGGTCATAGTTGCTTGAACAGACAAGTTGTATCCGGCTAGTTATGTTATATTACATTATGATTGTAAGAAACATCTTCCAGAGAGAATAGTTCCGTTAAGGGTTCCTTTCCCTGGGTGTGCATGTGCTAAAATGCATGTCCCAACTGTGATTGGAAAAAATCTCAATATATGTAACATCTGGGGGGTTCACCATGGGGTGAATGCAGAAACATCTTTAATCCACCGATCGAATATTCCCTTAAGAATGCTAGCTTTCGGCTTCACCCAGTTTGAGGTACACATTCGGATGACCCGGCAGTAACAGTCGCAGAGGTGCTCCCTTTATGCCCTAGCCGAACTAACAAGAACGAAGGGCATAAGCACAGGAGCCAGGGAACCCAGCTTGGCCAAAACTTAAGTCATATCGATGCATATAATGGCGAAGAAATGGTACATATGGGGAAAACGCATATGTAATGATCTTGATGCTCGAAAAATAAGAATAAGCTTCTGTCCGGGAAGCCCCTAGGTATAATGGGCATACATGTTCAAGGATGTGTACATCACAGGTGCACGATTTAGCCGTGCGAAAGCTTTAAGGCTTAGAAAAAAAAGGAAGAACGAAAAGAGAGGAAAAAGTAAAGGAAACAATAGGGAGAAGGAGATGAACAAATAGTTCGGCGCTAGGCATAGAATCTTCGGAGTCTGGCCGCATTCCAGGGGTTCGTCTCTAGGCGATTGTCTGATGCAGCACGTAGGCGGTATGCTCCTCCAGTGAGAACTTCGTCAATGATGAAGGGACCTTCCCACTTGGGCTTGAGTTTGTCCTTATTCTTCTTCGGCAAGCGTAGAACGAGTTCGCCAACATTATAAGTCTTGGCCCGTACTTCTCTACTTTGATATCTGCAGGCTTGTTGTTGATAAAATGCGGAACCGGCCTTTGTAACATTGCGCTCTTCCTCCAGGGCATCTAGGCTGTCCTGCCGGTCAAGCTCGGCCTCTCTCTCTTCGTACATGCGCACTCGAGGTGAGTCATGAATAATATCACAGGGCAACACAGCCTCCGCGCCGTACACCATGAAGAAAGGTGTATATCTAGTAGTGCGGTTGGGCGTGGTCCGCAGCCCCCGGAGTACGAAGTCAAGCTCCTCGACCCAGTGCTTGTCTGATTCTCTCAAAGACCGCACTAGTCTGGGTTTGATGCCGCTCATAATAAGACCATTGGCCCGTTCGACTTGACCGTTTGTTTGCGGGTGATAGATAGAGGTGCAATCGAGCTTAATGCCCAGATTAGCACACCAAGTTTTCACCTCATCGGCTGTGAAATTGGAGCCGTTATCGGTGATGATGTTGTGTGGAACACCATAACGGTGCACCACGCCAGATATGAATTCTATCACTGGCCCCGCCTCGGCCGTTTTAACTGGTTTGGCCTCTATCCACTTAGTGAATTTATCCACCATGACCAGCAGATACTTTCTCTTATGGCTTTCTCCTTTAAGGGGTCCGACCATATCTAGCCCCCAGACCATGAAAGGCCAAGTGATGGGGATCGTTTGTAGAGCGGTGGGGGCATATGGCTTTGGTTGGCGAAGAGCTGGCATCCGACGCAACGTTGGACAAGGTTCTGTGCATCTGCTCAGGCCGTCGGCCAGTAAAAACCTGTACGGAAGGCCTTGCTAACAAGGGCCCGGCATGAATTTCAGCCAAGAGCTGCCGTCCCTCTTCCTCGGAGATACATCTTTGAAGAACTCCAGTAGCGCTTTTCTTGTAGAGCTCTCCGTCGTGAACCTTGTAGGCCTTCGAATGCCGGACAACACGGCGAGCCTCATTCTGATCCTCCGGGAGTTCTCTCCTATCAAGGTAGGCCAAGAAGGGTTCGATTCATGGGGCAATGACTGACATGATGAGATGGGCCTATGGTGTTATTTCGGTGGCTGAGCCCCCGATGATATCGTTGTGTTTGGAATCTGGGGTTGTGTTCGGATCCGGACTGGTGTTGCCGCTCTCCCCTTGCCACACCACGGATGGCTTAAAAAGCCTTTCCAGAAAGATGTTAGGTGGGACGGGGTTGCGCTTAGCGTCGATGCGAGCAAGGACGTCCACCGCTTGATTACTTTCTCGAGCCCCTCGAACCGAGCCGACATTTTTAGGACGGCATTGCGATAAGCCGCCATCTTCAGATCTTTGGCATCAAAATCTCCATTTATTTGAGATATTGTGATGTTTGAGTCCCCGCGCACTTCGAGGCGTTGTTTGCCCATGGAGATAGCCATCCGGAGACCATGCAATAAGGCCACGTATTCGGCTGCGTTATTGGAGTCTGTGTATAATATTTGGAGCATGTACTAGACTACGTCTCTAGTGGGGGACGTTAAAACAACGCCCGCTCCTAATCCTGCCAGCATTTTGGAACCATCGAAATACATAACCCAGTTGGAATATGTGCCGTACTCTTTAGGGAGTTCGGCCTCTGTCCATTCGGTGACGAAGTCCGCCAGTACTTGAGATTTGATGGCTCGACGCGGTTTGTATGTTATGTCGAATGGAAGGAGCTCAATGGCCCATTTGGCTATCCAACCCGTAGCATCGCGGTTGTTTATTATGTCATTGAGTGGTACTTCGGAAGCCACCTTGATAGAACATTCTTGGAATTAGTGTTATAGCTTCCGGGATGCCATGAAGACCGTGTATGCTATCTTTTGGTAATGATGGTACCGGGATTTGCATGGTGTGAGGACAGTGGATACGTAGTATACCGGCTTCTGAAGCGGGAATTTATGTCCGTCCTGCTCTCGCTCAACGACGAGCACGACGCTCACCACCTGGTGTGTTGCTGATATGTATAATAACATGGGTTCGCCGACGTTCGGTGCGGCCAGGATTGGGTAGCTCGTGAGAAGGGTTTTTATTTCTTCCAGTCCGACTATTGCCGCATCCATCCACTCGAAGTGATCGGTGCACCGGAGGAGGCAATACAGTGGCAATGCCTTTTCTCCCAATCTAGAGATAAAGCAGTTTAGAGCTGCCATGCATCCTGTGAGTTTTTTGACCTGTTTAAGGTCCGTTGGCGTAGCCAATTATGACGAAGCTCGGATTTTGGCTGGATTTGCTTCAATTACTCTATTGGAAACGGTGAAGCCCAGCAGCTTTCCAGCAGGGACGCCGAAAACACACTTTTCCGGATTGAGCTTGATGTCATATGCACGGAGGTTGTCGAATGTGAGACGTAAATCGTCTATCAGTGAATCGACATGCCTAGTTTTAATGATGACATCGTCCACGTATGCTTCAACTGTCTTGCCGATCTATTTCTCTAGGCATGTTTGAATCATGTGTTGGTAGGTGGCCCCGACGTTTTTAAGCCCGAAGGGCATGGTGCTGAAGCAGAATGGCCCATATGGGGTAATGAATGCCGTTGCGGCTTGATCGGACTCCTTCATTTTGATTTGGTGGTATCCAGAATATGCGTCGAGGAAGCACAATGAGTCGTGTCCTGTGGTGGCGTCAATGATCTGGTCGATGCGGGGGAGGGGGAGGGATCCTTAGGGCAGGCCTTATTGAGGTCTTTGAAATCGACGCACATGCGCCATGATTTATCCTTCTTTGGCACCATCACCAAGTTTGCTAGCCAGTCCGGGTGTTTTATTTCTCTAATGAATTCGGCCTTGATTAGCTTGGCTAGCTCCTCCCCCATAGCTTGACGTTTGGGTTCGGAAAAGTGCCTAGTGTTTGCTTGAGCGGTTTATATCCCTTCAATATGTTGAGGCTATGTTCAGCCAATCTGCGTGGGATTCCTGGCATATCCAAGGGGTGCCAGGCGAATATATCCTAGTTCTCGCGCAGAAACTCTTGTAGCGCGGTGTCTACCGTTGGGTCTAGTTGTGCCCGGATAGATGCTGTCTTCTTGGGGTCTGTTGGATGGACTTAGAATTCGACTATTTCTTCTGCTGGTTTGAAGGAGGTGGATTCGGGTCATTTGTCCAGGATTACATCGTCGCTATCCACCGTGGAGCGTAATGAGGTTAGTTCTTCGGCCACTAGGGCTTCAGATAATGCCTCAAGGGCTAGGGATGCGGTTTTATTTTCGGTGCGGAGTGCTATGTCCGGATCACTAGCGAGAGTGATTATGCCATTGGGCCCGGGCATCTTGAGCTTCATATACCCGTAGTGAGGCATAGCTTGGAAGCGTGTAAATGCATCTCGCCCCAATAGGGCGTGATATCCACTATTGAAAGGGGCCCCTTGGAAGGTTAATTCTTTGGTCTGATAGTTCTCCGGTGTGCCGAATACCACGTCAAGCGTGATTTTTCCCGCGCATAGCACCTCCCAACTAGGAACAATTCCTCGGAAGGTCGTGCTACTTTGCTCAATGCGGCTCCTGTCTATTTCCATTTTACTGAGTGTATACTCGTAAATGAGGTTTAGTCCACTGCCGCCATCCATGAGAACCTTGGTGAGCCGGAAGCTGTCCACGATCGGACTGAGGACCAAGGTGGTTGGTGCCCGAACTGTCCTAAGTTTTGGTTCTTCATCGGCATTGAAAGTTATGGCCGTGTCGTTCCAAGGGTTTGCTGTTGCGATTTGGCAGACTTCGGCGAGGCCGCTGAGTGCCCTTTTGTGCTTACTTTTGGAAGCGAAAGTCTTGAAGACCGTCAATACTCTGAGGTCGTCGTCTTCTGGGGGATATTGCTATGGGTTGTTTTTGGTGAGGATATCCTCGCCACTCTTGGCCACCTGCCGGAGTATCCAACATGCTCTAAGGTTGTGGGTTGATATAGTATCCAGTGTTGCGTGTAACTTGCATGGTCCATTGAGCCATCCCTCTAGAATGGTTCCGTGTCCCATAACGGGCTTATATTTCTTTACCATTGGGCCGGGCATGCCACGAGGGTGCGTCTTTTCACCTGAACGAGGGGTTGGGTGGAAACCGGCGGTTCCCAGCGAGCTACCTGAGTTTTCTAGGCACTTTCCATTGCGCAGTACTTGTATACTATGGTTGCCAAGTCTGCGAAGCGTGATATGCAACGACGGTTGATGGAGTTGAGCATTCCTTCATCCGTGCAATTGTTGCGGAATGCTGAGATCGCATCCTCGTCGCAACAATCTTCAATCTTATCTTTGACAAGGAGGAATCTGGCCCAGAAGTGGTGGACTGTTTCGTGAGACTGCTGTCGTATGCCCATGAGAGCGCTTATATCTGGGTGGGTGGGTGGTTTGAAATCCGAACCCTGACCCAATTTAGGATCCGGAGTTTGAAGAACTTCCGAACTTAGTAGTTCGGGATCCGGGATGTCAACTGACTTTTTGGGCTTGTCGTCCGATTCTATGTTCGGAGGACAAGGCATGTCTTTCTACAGGCAGGTGTTCGACTCTTCAATCTTGGAGATCCGAACGTAGTTCGTCCTCAATATAGAGGAAGAGTTGTCGACTTGCTCCTCTACTACCGCTATTTGATGGGTGATCGCCGGAGTTTTAATTTCTCTCTGGTCAGGTTTAAGCCCAATCCGATCGTAGTCTATGGTGACCCCCAGGGCGGCGATGCGATCTAGGAGCTCGTTTAAAGATGATAGCTCCGCTAGATCCATCTGCTTGGAGTATTTGGAGTCAACATGGATGGGATTTTCGATGATCCGAGAAGTCATCGTCGACTTAACCATCGAACGGGCGGTCATGATGAAGCCACCCAGCCGGAGGGTTTGTCCTGGGGCTAGTGCTCCTCCGGAGGTGACATTGTCCTTGAGAACAAGGCGAGCCATCGATCCTATCTTTCGACGTCACAACGGAACTCTCGATGAAAGCACCAATGCCGGTGTCAAAACCGGCGGATCTCGGGTAGGGGGTCCCGAACTGTGCGTCTAAGGTCGATGGTAACAGGAGACAGGGGACACAATGTTTACCCAGGTTCGGTCCCTCTCTATGGAGGTAATACCCTACTTCCTGCTTGATTGATCTTGATGAATATGATTATTACAAGAGTTGATCTACCGCGAGATCGTAATGGCTAAACCCTAAGAGTCTAGCCTGTTTGACTATGATTATGAGGATATCCGTCTACATACCTAGCCCTCCGATTTATATAGACACCGGAGGGATCTAGGGTTACATAAGGTCGGTTACAGAGAAAGGAATCTTCATATTTGGGGGCCAAGCTTGCCTTCCACGCCATGGAGAGTCCCATCCGGACACGAGTAGAGTCTTCGGTCTTCATATCTTCACAGCCCATCAGTCTGGCCCATGTCTAATAGGTCGGACGCCCGAGGACCCCTTAGTCCAGGACTCCCTAAGTGGCCAACGGTGGAGGTGGTTCCATTCTCCTTCTATGGCTGCTCTTGGTCACGGCGGGGCGGGGCGGCGGGGCAAGCTTGTGGTGGCTGCAGCGGTGTAGCGATCGGGGTCCAGCAGGCGGTGCAGGGGGTGGTGGCCATCTCCTTTCTTCTGGATCCAATCCAACAGTGCGCGGGGCTGGACGGGTGTTGGTGGTGCCGGATGCACGCATGGCGGGGGAGGCGAGGATCTAGGGTTCGTGCTTGGGTAGGCTAGATCTGGGCCCGAGGCTGATCGGAGTTGTGCTCCGAGTAGGTGAGGTAGTGTCGTGGTGATCTCATGGCAGATGCCATGGAATGGCTAAAAGTGGGGGCTACGTGAGGACGCCGGTGGGTTCCAGAGGCGAGTTGGCATGTGCTAGTGTGTGACACGAGACATACCCAGGTTCGAGGCCCTCCGTGGGAGGTAACACCCGTAGTCCTGCCGAATGGATGATATGCACTAGGTTACAGATGTACAAGACCCAGGATGGATCACAACACTATGGCTTACATGTACAAGACCATTCCTGATGAATACTTGGATACTCACAAGTTTGGCTCCATTTACTATTTTCTTTCTGGTTTGGCCACTACAAACTATATCTTGAGGCACACCTTGTTGCCTAAGTCCGAAGATGAGAGAATGATCCATGGCCATTCCATCAACCTGCTGCATTTGTTTGATAATCCACAGAGGTTCAATGTCATGAGCCTGATTGTAGAGACAGTTGATGACCCACAAGTATAGGGGATCTATCATAGTCCGTTTGATAAGTAAGAGTGTCGAACCCAATGAGGAGTAGAAGGAAATGACAAGAGGCTTTCAGCAAGGTATTCTCTGCAAGCACTGAAATTATCGGTAACAGATAGTTGTGTGATAAGATAATTCGCAACGGGTAACAAGTAAAAATAGTAACTAAGGTGCAGCAAGGTGTCCCAATCCTTTTTGTAGCAAAGGACAAGCCTGGACGGACTCTTATATAAAGCAAAGCGCTCCCGAGGACACATGGGAATTGTTATCAAGTTAGTTTTCATCATGCTCATATGATTCGCGATCGTTACTTTGATAATTTGATATGTGGGTGGACCGGTGCTTGGGTGCTGCCCCTCCTTGGACAAGCCTCCCACTTATGATTAACCCCTCTCGCAAGCATCCGCAACTACGAAAGAAGAATTAAGATAAATCTAACAATAACATGAAACATATGGATCCAAATCGGCCCCTTACGAAGCAACAGATAAACTAGGGTTCAAACTTCTGTCACTCTAGAAACCCATCATCTACTTATTACTTCCCAATGCCTTCCCCTAGGCCTAAATGATGGTGAAATGTCATGTAGTCGACGTTCACATAACACCACTAGAGGAAAGAAAACATACATCTCATCAAAATATCGAACGAATACCAAACTCACATGATTACTTATAACAAGACTTCTCCCATGTCCTCGGGAACAAACATAACTACTCACAAAGCATATTCATGTTCATAATTAGAGGAGTATTAATAATCACTAAGGATCTGAACATATGATCTTCCACCGAATAAACCAACTAGAATCAACTACAAGGAGTAATCAACACTACTAGCAACTCACAGGTACCAATCTGAGGTTTTGAGACAAAGATCGGATACAAGAGATGAACTAGGGTTGGAGAGGAGATGGTGCTGGTGAAGCCTTACACGGATCACATCACGTCACCGTCACCACACCGTCGTGCTGATGGAACTCTCCCTCGACCCTCTGCTGGATCAAGAGTTCGAGGGACATCATCGAGCTGAACGTGTGCTGAACACGGAGGTGCCGTACGTTCGGTACTAAGATCAGTTGGATCATGAAGATGTTCCACTACATCAACCACATTAACCTAACGCTTCCTCTTTCGGTCTACGAGGGTATGTGGACACACTCTCCCCCTCTCATTGCTATGCATCTCCTAGATAGATCTTGCGTGATCGTAGTATTTTTTTAAATTGCATGCTACGTTCACCAACACATGCTGATTGAGCATAGCTATGACTACCCTCTTGATGCGGCTTGCACGCCTTGTTACAAATAACATGGGGGCTTCCTGCTCATGGAGCACAACTATGACTACCCTTTGATCCGGCTTATATGCCTTGTTGAAACTAACTTGAGAGTTTTCTGCCCAAGATAAAAATTTACCAAAGAGAACTTGGTACAATGTGCATTTCAAACATAGGTAGCCAGCCTTGATGGCTTGATATAGGTCACTTGGGGGCTTCCTATTCAATGAACATAGCTATATTTACCCTTTTGATCAGGCTTGGATGCCAGGTGTATTCACCAAAACTCCGGGTTATCCTGCCTTTGCATGTCCGCCGCTCCGACCAGGTAATCCTAGAATGACCCGCCATACTCTTGACAGTCAATCTTATAAAGACCCTAAAATTGTCAAAGTTAAAACAATGGTTGGTCATGTGAGGCCCGACTTACAGGTTTGAATAAAGGATTAACTCAATGGTTGTGCGGCCCTTGAATAGCTATTGAGGTTTGGCAGCCTATGAAAGCCTTGTTTTTTCTGGTTTGTTATTTTATTTGAACATTATTTGGGTTCATATTTTTGTACCATATTGACATATGGTTTAAAACGATTCAGACCATGTAGCCTTAATCTTGATGGCTCATATTTGAACGTATTCGGAGTTTTGATAACCCGATCTGGCTTTGGACGATAAGCCGCTAGTATGATGTGATTGTGCACTTGGAGTTCTGCGCTCTAAGGTTTTTGGGCTATTACCCTTGTTGCATCTGGTGTTGTAAGCCGGCAGTATGAACAAATATCACAGATATGTTATTTAATTGTTATGAGTATGCAAGGTTTGATAACCTGCCCTAGTTATGGACTATTTAGTCACCAGTAAAATTTTATATGGGACATCATGACCCGCCCTAGTGTGAACCGCCAGGGCATATGCTATTTACTTATGTACAGGGATTATGATAACGTGGTCAGCATGATTGATAAAATTATGAGCATAAGCAGCAGATCTTCAACATTAGATCGGCGGCTCAAAACATTATGCACATAAACATGCACGATGGCATGGTAGATCATTGTTTTTACTACCCTATTACACAGCTTTTCAAGCCCAAATGATTCAATTTTTCAACAAAGAACCGGAAGGCAGTATCAGAGACACCTTGTGGTTCAGTTTCCTTGGTCTTGTTGGGGAACGTAGTATTTAGAAAAATCCTACGATCATGCAAGATCTATCTAGGAGATTCATAGCAACAAGATGAGAGTGTGTGTCTACGTACCCTCGTAGACCGAAAGCGGATGCGTCTAGTAACGCGGTTGATGTAGTCGAATGTCTTCGCGATTCAATCGATGAAGTATCGAATGCATGACACCTCCGCGATCTGCACATGTTCAGATCGGTGACGTCCCTCGTACTCTTGATCCAGCTGAGGCCGAGGGTGAGTTCCGTCAGCATGATGGTTTGTCGACGGTGATGATGAAGTTACCGACGCAGGGCTTCGCCTAAGCACTACGACAATATGACCGAGGTGTAAAACTGTGGAGGGGGGCACCGCACACGGCTAAAGATCAATTTGTTTCTATGGGGTGCCCCCTCCCCCGTATATACAGGAGGGGAGGAGGAGGCCGGCCGGCCACAAGGGGCGCACCCAAGGGTGGGGAATCCTACTCCAAGTAGGAATCGGCCCCCCTTTCCTAGTCCAAGTAGGAGAAGAAGGAAGGAGAGGGAGAGGGAGAGGGAAAGAGGGGCCATGCACCCTCCCCTAGTCCTATTCGGACTCCCCTTGGGGGGGGGCACATCCTGGCTGCTGCCCTCTCTCTCCCCTAAGGCCCATTACTTCCCCGAGGGGTTCCGGTAACCCCTCTAGCACTCCGGTTTTATCCGAAACCATCCGGAACACTTCTGATGTCTGAATAACATGGTCCAATATATCAATCTTTATGTCTTGACCATTTCGAGACTCCACGTCATGTCCGTGATCTCATCCGGGACTCCGCACAGCCTTCGGTACATCAAATCACATAACTCATAATACAAATCGTCATCGAACGTTAAGCGTGCGGACCCTACGGGTTCGAGAACTATGTAGACATGACCGAGACACATCTTCAGTCAATAACCAATAGCGGAACCTAGATGCTCAGATTGGTTCCTACATATTCTATGAAGATCTTTATTGGTCAAACCGCGTAACAACATATGTTGTTCCCTTTGTCATCGGTATGTTACTTACCCGTGATTCGATCGTCGGTATCATCATACCTAGTTCAATCTCGTCACCGGAAAGTCTCTTTAATCTTTCCATAATGCATCATCCCGCAACTAACTCATTAGTGACATTGCTTGCAAGGCTTATAGTGATGTGCATTACCGAGAGGGCCCAGAGATACCTCTCCGACAATCGGAGTGACAAATCCTAATCTCGATCTATGCCAACTCAACAAACACCATCGGAGACACCTGTAGAGCATCTTTATAATCACCCAGTTATGTTGTGACGTTTAATAGCACACTAAGTGTTCCTCCGGTATTCGGGAGTTGCATAATCTCATAGTCATAGGAACATGTATAAGTCATGAAGAAAGAAATATCAATAAACTAAACGATCATAGTGCTAAGCTAACAGATGGGTCTAGTCCATCACATCATTCTCAAATGATGTGATCCCGTTCATCAAATGACAACACATGTCCATGGCTAGGAAACTTAACCATCTTTGATTAACGATCTAGTCAAGTAGAGGCATACTAGGGACACTCTGTTTGTCTATGTATTAACACATGTACTAAGTTTTTAGTTAATACATTTCTAGCATGAATAATAAACATTTATCATGATATAAGGAAATATAAATAACAACTTTATTATTGCCTCTAGGGCATATTTCCTTCAGTCTCCCACTTGCACTAGAGTCAATAATCTAGATTACACAGTAATGATTCTAACACCCATGGAGTCTTGCTACCTCTTGAGCATGTGTTGGTTTTCCCTTGAAGAGGAAAGGGTGATGCAACAAAGTAGCGTAAGTATTTCCCTCAGTTTTGAGAACCAAGGTATCAATCTAGTAGGAGACAACACACAAGTCACCTAGTACCCGCACAAACAATCAAGAACCTTGCAACCAACGCGATAAAGGGGTTGTCAATCCCTTCACGGCCACTCGCAAAAGTGAGATCTAATAAAGATAGTAAAGTAAATATTTTTGGTATTTTGTTGTATAGATTGGAAAGTAAAGATTGCAAAATAGTAAACGAGATGCAATGTAAATAAAAGAGATGCAATATAATAAGAAAGAGACCCGGGGGCCATAGGTTTCACTAGTGGCTTCTCTCAAGATAGCATGTATTACGGTGGGTGAACAAATTACTGCCGAGCAATTGATAGAAAAGTGCATAGTTATGAAGATATCTAAGGCAATGAACATGAATATAGGCATCACGTCTGTGTCAAGTAGATCGAAACGATTCTGCATCTACTACTATTACTGCACACATCGACCGCTATCCAGTATGCATCAAGAGTATTAAGTTCATACACTACAAAAAAGGACACATCCGTGACATTTTGGGCTGAGCGAATTTTTTTCTTCTGTCATACATATGACACTTCTATGATGATAATTGTGATAAAACCCGGTATCATCATAGATGTGGTGGGCTCCTACTTCTATGACAAAAAATCATGACAGAAAATGGGCTTTTCATCCTGGGCGGGCCAGAGACGTAGCTGCATGACATTCTTTGGGCCGTCCATGACGGAAAAAACCGTGGTAGAAGCGAGGGAGAGGAAAATTTCAGGGAGTTCCCGGTTATGGTGGGAGGTCGGGGGCCGAGCGATGCGCGTTTCTCTCGTACATGTACGCGCGTGTGTGCAAGGCGTTGGCTCTAACTGAACCCGAGTGAGGCGTTGGGCTCTAACTGAACCCGAGCGATTGCACTGCAGGCTATGTATTACTGAACCTGAGCGATCGATCGATGGTTGTTAACTGAACTCGATCGAGTGATTCCTTCGCTACTGCTGCTAACTGAAGCCGATCGATGCTGCCTCTGGGATGAATAGTGAGTGTTGCGGGGGGTTTGGATGAACAGTGAGCGGTGGCGTTGCCTCTGGATGAACAAGACCCCGTGGTGTGGTGGAGGGCTGGATGAACAATAGACGGTGGAGGGGTGGTTGAACAGGACCCCGTGGTGTGGAGGCCTGGATGAATAGTAGACGATGGAGGGGTGCCCGTGGAGGGGTGGTTGAACAGTAGCCGGTGGAGTAGCGCGCGGTGGAGGCTGGATGAACAGGAGCCCGTGGAGGCCGGAGGAGGTCGACGGTAGCACGTGGAGGCTGGAGGAGGTCGACGGTGGAGATGAACAATATCCCGTGGAGTCCCATTTTGCGGTATGCCACACCCCTCCCGATGAACAGGACCCCCGTTTCGACCGTAGCGCTCCAACACAAGTCCGTTTCGTCCATTTTGCGGTACACCACACCCATCCCAATCAACAGGACCCCCGTTTCGACCATACGAGGTCCGTTTCGTCCGTTTTGCGGTACGCCAGACCCCTCCCGATGAACAGGATCCCGTTTCGAACGTGGCCGGTCGAACACAAGGCCATTTCCTCTGTTGTGCGGTACGCCAGGCCTCGTTTCCATCGCCCGTTCCATCCAAGCCCTCCCGATGAACACGATCACGCATTCCGTTCCGACCTAGCCGGTTGGCTGCCACGCATTCCGTTGCCTCCCGATGAACACGACGCATTCCGTTGCCTCTCGATGAACACGACGCATTCCGTTGCCTCCCCATGAACACGACGCATTCCGTTGCCTCCCCATGAACACGACGACGATGCTGTTTCTCCGTTTTAACCCAGCCATGTACACGAGCCCTGGCCGTACGTATGCGCGAGTAGGCGTTTGAGACCCCGCCCATATGTACACATACGTGGCCGTATTTTCTTTCTTGCACCCTGGCCACTGTACGTACGTGTACATGATACGTGTGCACCTCTACTACAACACATACGCGCCTCTACTACGACACGTACACGCCTCTACTACGACACGTGCGCGCCTCTACATCCACCAGTATATATGTACGCACACGTTCGCGACCAGAATGACAATGCTACGTACGCTTCGACCAGGTGGGTCCCGACTGTCAGGCACTTCCTTGCGTGCGAAGATGTAGCTGGTGGGTCCCAGCAGTCAGGGGGGCGAATCGTTTTTTTGCCCTGACGCACTTCCTTGCATGCGAAGATGTAGCTGGTGGGTTCCAGCAGTCAGGGGGGCGAATCGTTTTTTTGCCTGGACGCACTTCCTTGTGTGCGAAGATGTAGCTTGTGGGTCCCAGCAGTCAGGGGGAAACGTTTTTTGCGCGAAATACGGTGGCCCGTCCGGTGGGTCCCCGCTATCAGGTGGAGGAATCATTATTTTGCGCGTAATAAGGAGGCACTTCCTTGCTGCGGCCGTGGACCCAGCTGTCAGCCTCTCCACGTATAGTCCACGTCCGATGGAAGTCATTCCTTGACCACGTTCACCACGCCGCGCCGAGAGCACCACGGCGGTGGACGACGGCGAGGACTAGGAAGGGGACGACTCGGAGCCTGGGAAGACGTAGAAGTGGATGCCCACGCGAAGAGGAGTACGAGGGTTCACTGGTTCGGCTGCGGTGTGAGGCTGCTGTCGCCGCAGAATAACATGGGGTGTGGGTGAGTAGAGGGATGGCCTGGCCAGCGGTGGGAGTAGTAGGGGCGGTGAGGCCTCCGCGGCATCACAACCGGCCACGGGAGGCAGGAGCATGTGGCACGACCAACGCTGGTTTGGGCGGCTGGAGCAAGAAGACCAGAGGTTGAAGAAGCACTACGGCCATTGGATGAACATCGTACGGTAACAGGAGCTAGAATTGTTCATATTGACTATGTTGACAAAGCCCTCCGTCCCCATCAACTTGGTAGGCCCACAAGTCAGCCTCCCACTATGTTGGGTTCCAGCTGGCAGGGGGAATATTCATTTTTTTGTGCGTAATAAGGAGGCACTTCCTTGCGTGCGAAGATAGCTGGTGGGTACGACATGTCAGCGGGGGGCACGTTATTTTCGTGAAATACAGAGGCCCTTCCGGTGGGTCCCAGATGTCAGGTGGAGGAATTATTATTTTGCGCGTAATAAGGAGGCATTTCCTTGTGTGCGGCCGTGGACCCAGCTGTCAGCCTCTCCACGAACAGTCTACTTCCGATGGTGTCGTTCGTTGACCATGTTGACCACGCCGCGCCAAGCGCATCCAAGGTGGTGGACGACGGCGAGGCCCCGGACAGCACCGAGCCGGAGATGGGAAGACGCGGGAGTAGAGTCGCAGACGGAGAGGTGTACAAGGGTTAACTGGTTCTAGTGCGGTGTGGTTCGGCAGTCGGTGGAGAAGAACAGGAGGTGTGGAGGGATGGCCTAGCCAACTGTGGAGTAGATCTTCATAGCGAAGCGTGCTAAGCAGAGCTACTAGCAGCAGGAGGCGGGAGGTGGTCCCGGCGGCGCTGGAGGAAGAAGACGAGAGATTGAAGATGGATGCCAGTCGTTGGATGTAAATCCAACAGCTAACATCTCAGAATCATTTGTTGACTAAATTGACAATGACTTGCGTTGGCTTCGACCTATTGGCCCACATTTCAGCCTCCAAAAATGTGGCACGTATTCAACCCATTTTTTTTCTTCAGAATTTACAGTTTTTTTTGCGTGGTAGAATTTACAGTCAATTTGATCTTTTTTTGAATTACAGCCATTAACTGGGCTGGGTGAACAAATAATGTAGCATCCATGCGGCCCATTTATTTTATTTCCTAAAAAATTACAGGCCATTTGCACTTTCTCGAAATACACGATTTTGCTGGGCTGGTTCTAATTATAATGTTGGGTTTGGCCAGCAATGTTATCAAAAAATAAAAAGGGGCTGAGCATTTTGTTATAAATATATTTAAATAATAAGTGATATTATTACATTCGTCCTTAAATCTTACCAAGCTTTTGTACACAATCACTAGGATTTTCATGCCAAAACAATCTAGGATTTTATTTGTTAAGAAATTATTTTTATAAGTTAATAAGATGTGGGATATTGTTTTCTTACATATGTAAGTATCTGTTAAATATATGATGACAATAAAAATAATATATAACAACATATAAAATAATATTTTTTAGAAAAACACGGAGCATCTCCCCGGTTCCATTGCTGAGAACGAAACCACAATATATTCTGATACAGCAGCTCAAAGAGCAGTTCGAAAGCAAAGGTAGAAAAGCTACAAACTAGGGGGGGTGGATGAACAAGTTCTCTGAATAACACAAATCACCCGAGCAGTGCCAAAGGCAGAGCGGATAGAGCACTCAAATGACACAAGGAGGGTCCAGTGAAGCCTTCATGGTCTTCAGCCGAGGGGCCGTGTCAGCCTGCGGCGACTAGTAAGCAAGCGGAGACACCGGGCTGGAAGGCGTAGCATGGTGGATGTCCCTCTTTTTCGGCGCCAGGTGCCCATCATCTTCATCAGAGATCTTGAGACGAGCCCACGGGTCCAGCTCCAGAGCAGGTCGAGCCTTGTTCAGCCACAAGTGATCGCCAACGGTTTCTGGAGGGACCTTGTTAGGGTTTCCACGAAGCTCATCAACTTGTCCTTGTTTGATCCGGAGGAGAGAATCGCCCAGTTCCTCACCATGTTCTTGATCAACCTCAAGACCCGCGGAATGGAAATCCAGGAGGTGTTACTGAAAATCATAGCATTTCTATATTTCCAGAGGCACCAAAGGACAGCTGAGCTAACAATATTTAAAACTACGCACTTTTTGGTAGCAATCCAGAATCTGGCGACACATTCAAAGGATGAGCCAATCTGACTAGAGAAATATTCCTCAATGTGGGCCCAGAGATGTTTAGCAACTATACATTCAAAAAATAGGTGAGAACAAGACTCTTGTTCCAAGCAGTAAACACAATCAAGGGGTTTGATGATGTGTCTCTTCCTAAGGTTATCCCTAGTCATCAATTTGTTTTTGGAGAGAAGCCAGAGAAACACATGAGTTTTAGGGGGAACTCTCAATTTGCAGACAGCAGGGATAAACACGGGTTGAACCCCTCTAAACTTGATAACATGATAGAGGGAGCTGGAGGAATACTTGCCCTTATTGTCTAGCTGCCAAATCAGGGCATCTGGCTCGACAGTAAAGGTAATGTTTTTGGCAATTTCCTCCAACTGGAACCATTGTTCCATGAGACTATCACTATAGTTCCTTCTAAAAGAGAGTTTTAGGCATTGACCGTCCCAAACTTCATTAACACTTTTGTTAAGCTCATTGCAGACAGAGTAAATAGGCCAAAATTGGACTACTAGGGGGGATGTGCCAAACCAAGTATCTTCCCAGAACCTGGTTCTGCTCCCATCCCCTATGTTCCATCTGTAGCCAAATTTCACAGCATGCATAATAGATTTTAATCCTTTCCCGAATCTAGAGGTCTTAGGGTTGGAGGAAGGGAGAAAAATATTAGGTTTATTTCCTAGGTATTTATGGGTAATAAGAAGCTTCCAGAGTTTCAGGTCTTCCTCATAGAATCTTTTAATCCAAGACCCTAGAAGACAGATGTTAATTTCTTGGAGGTTAGGTATGCCTAGGCCTCCAAAATCTTTTTTCATAGAGACTAGGGCCCAATTAGCAAGGTGTAGCTTCCTATTTCCCTCAAAATCATTCCACAAGCAATGAGACATCTGAGAATTGATGAGGTTCACTGTCCATTTAGGGAACTTGAAGAAGGAGAGGAGATACACTGGAATGCTAGCCAAACAAGCTTGTATGAGGATCAATCTACCTCTGTAAGAGAGAAGTTTGCCCCTCCACCCAGCAATCCTTTTAATGATTTTATACAGAAGGGGTTGGATATCCTCTCTCCTCAGTTTATCATAGTGGAGAGGGATACCTAGGTACTTAATGGGGAAGTTACCTTTATTACAGACTAGAATAGAGAGGAAGTTAGCTAACTCCTAATCATCCATGTTGATAGGGATGAGTTCACTTTTAGAGTAGTTGATTCTCATGCCTGAGACTTGTTCAAAACAGGTTAGAACAGTTTTCAGATTGCTAGCATGTGTGGAGTCATTGTCTAAGAAAAGGATGGTATCATCTGCATATTGAAGGCAGATGATGCCACTAGGGCAGACCTCAGGACAGAGCCCTGCAATCAGACTATGATCAGCAACTTTGCTCAACATTTTAGTAAGAACATCCACTACTAAATTAAACAAAAGCAGGAGATGGGGTCACCTTGCCTAAGGCCTTTACCAGCAAGGAAAAAAAATCACTTTCACAGTTATTTAACTTGACCCCAACTGACCCCCCATGAGTAAGTTGCTGAATCCAACTAGTCCATTTACCCCCAAAACCTCTAAGCTCCAGGAGTTTCATAAGGAAATCAAGGTCAACTTTATCGAAGGCAGTCTAAACTAGAACTACCATCTAGAGAAAAATTCTCACAAACAGAGCCTTCAGATCTGTTTTGGTGAGGGTAAATAAAGGAAGAGCATTCAATGCCATCATTAAGAGAAGTAACATCTACACCAATCTTGGCAGCAATGGCATTGAAGGAAGGATCATTAAAGTTGGAGAAGGAAGTGTGTTTCATACCCTGGGGTTTTTGCACTTCCAGGTTCTGAACCTCTTTGAGCTGTTGAGCCTTTTCAATAATGGTTCTCTTGTCACCAGCTACCCTGGCACTGGTTCTGGTGGCTTGAACAGGACCCCATTTGGGAAGGTGCTTCTCCTTAGGAAGGGCAGGGAAGTCAGAGTTGTATTTTGAGTCCAAATTGTCTGGGAGTTCAGTTGTTTCAACAAGTGCCTCTTGATCCTCTTGTAGATCTACAGAACCTTCTAATTCCATCAGATCATCATCTTCCAGGAGATCCATTTCCCTGAGGAGGTTGAATCCATCAGTTTCATCAAGCACATAATTCAAGATCTTTTCCTGGATCCTGAGTTGAGGAGTGTATGGAGAATCCAGGAGGTGTGTCTTGAGGACTGAAGTGGGTGTAGTTTCTCCAAGCATCTGATTGTGCCAAAAGATCGTCCTCTGATGTTAGGGGCCCCAGAATTGGCAGCAGGCCCTTTATCTGATTCAGATCTAGAGCTCCTGTTGGATTCAGCATCTTCAGTAAGATTGGTACCAGTTTCAGCTGCAGAGACATATGTACCAGCAGAGAGGTTGGTGGAGGTGCCAGTTTCAGTGGGGGTTAAGGACTCCACCTCAATGAGTAGCCTGTAGATTTTGTCCCCAACTCCAAAAAGCCTTTCAGCAGGGATTTTGGAGGGATCTTTACATAAGATTTTGACCCTAACAGTTTCATAGAATGACTTGAAGTTATGCTGCCAATCCACATCCAGTAAGACCCCCAGAGTGGAAGTGATTTGATCCAGCATAGTCCAGTCACACCACTTGGGGGTTCAATTTCCTGATCTTGATCCAAGTTTCCTGGAGGTCCTCTTCAGCCTCAATCCTGCCTTTCCAGACTTCAACATTGACGACAACATTGTCTTTTTTGAGACCAAAACAGGGGTATCCAGCAACTTGAACTACATCTATTTCAAGAGGAAATTTGACCAAGAATGTCCACTCATCTAGGGCATTGATTGGCCAGGGCCAGTTGGTTTTGTAAATGTCTGCAAACTCAGTAGCAAGTTCCTACTTGGTCACTTCACCAGCTTCTACCAGAACAATCCTCACATTCTTCAAGGAGCCATGATATTGAGCATTTTCATCAGGTGGGTCTATGTGGTAGAACCCTAATCCTGGAGCAGCACTTCCAACATATCTAGCAGAACTATGGGTTTTCCTTCTGACAGGGCAATTCTCAACTTTATGGGTAACCATTTTGCAGATAAAATAACTCTTGGGCTTGACACATTTATCCAAATGATGCACTGGTTCCCCATAGTTGTAGCAGATCACCTCAGAGTATGTCATAAGGCTCGAAGCAGGGGCAGGAGCAGTTTTCTGGATGTCTTGTCTCTTCTTTTCACTACTAGGGAAAAGCCTATACACAGAATCTTACCAGCAGCGCGCTTTAAAATAAAGCGCTGCTGCTAACTAGCAGTAGCGCTCGCGCTCAAACCTCGCTTCTGAAATGAATGTATCAGTAGAACACCCACTCTAAGACGCGCTACTGCTATAATTGCCACGACGCCGCCGCGAGGCTAGTTCTAGCAGCAACGCGCTTGCATGAAGAGCGCTACTGCTAGGGACCATAGTAGTAGCGCATTTACACAATAACCGCTACTGCTAAGTTTACTAAAAAATTTAGTCCCACCTCGCTTCGTGAAGAGAGTTTGTACCACCTTAAATATGTTACTTCTCAAACTTTCACAACCACTTGGTCTTCATTGAACTCTATGTGTAAAATTTGTGGCCGCAATATGAGTCTTCAGCAGTTCCTAAACTGGTGAGGACTCATATTGACAAATCAGATTGTACACAAAAAGATCATTGATGATCAATGTATTTTTGATGTCTATTTTTACATGCTGACACATAGCAGTAGCGCGCTCTTTGTGAAAGGTGCTATTGCTAGGTCGTTTAGCAGTAGCGCCTTTTGCTATAGCGCGCTACTGCTAAGCCATTCCATCTCCCCCACTCTCCGACCTACCCGATCCACTCACACTCACACTCACTCGATCTCCCCCTCAACCCCCCACGTCGGTCCTCCCCCGTCGCCCCTCCTCCGATCTGCGCCGCCGCCACCTCCTCCTCCTCGCTGGACTCGGTACCAGCCTCCTCCTCGGTCCTCCCTCTCGTCGCCGCTGGCCGGCCCCTCCTCGCCCCGCCTTCCTTCTTCGTCCTCCCTCCACTCGCTGCCGGCTGGCCCCTCCTCGCTCCGTCTTCCTCCTCCGTCCTACTCTCTTCTCCCTCTTCGAGTCGCCCCTCCTTCTCCCTCCTCCCTCCTCCATCCACAACCCCTCCTCCCTGCTACATTTTGATTTAGTAGGCTAGTTGATTTAGAACATTTTAATTTAGTTGATTTAGTATGTAGTTGATTTACTTGATTTAGAACATCTTGATTTAGTTGATTTAGTAGGCTAGTTGATTTAGTAGGCTAGTTGATTTAGAACATTTTGATTTAGTTGATTTAGTATGCTAGTGGATTTAGTAGGCTAGTTGATTTAGTTGATTTAGTATGCACCATTTTATTGTTATTTTTCTGTACATGGATAGGTAGATGCTTTTGTTTTTTTGTAATAAGTTATTTTTTGGCAAAATGTAGGTGCCAATTTAGTTAAATTTGCCACTTGTTTTTAATCAATTATCTTAGGCAATAGGGGCCAGATGAGATGAAATGTCTTGGTAGTTGGTACCCTGATTTGGTACATATTTGTGAAAAGTTTTTTCGGCAATAGGTGCCACCGAAATGCTTTGTCCATAAAATTGCTTCTCGCGGAAGAACCAAAAATATCACATGCTACTGTTTTTCTTTCCTGTGAAGTGAATCGTTAATCCTTTGCTCATATTGCTTTAGGAAAATGGCGCCACCACCACCACCACTATGTCGACTGTGCAAGTCAAGGTGCACCAGCAGCCTTGCAACTGGCAAGCTGTTCGACATCTACTTCCAGCCGAGTTTTCGTCATGCGGCGGTAAGAAATTCGATGAAATGTAACAACTATTTTATTTTTAGTGTTGGCATTACTGCATTGTGTAATTTTGCTTTTTTTACACAGATTGTCCCATGCAATGTGAGGTTGAAATTCAACAAGCTGACAGGAGACACTATGACATTTGAGGCTCCTGGGGGGCGTACACTATGGAGGTCGAGAAAGGATGCAATATGTCGCAGATTGGAGGAGATGGATGGGCCCGTTTCCTTTCCCACATGCGTCTTACTGGTGGTGAGTTGATCAGCTTGTCCTTCAGAGCAGAAAGACCCAAGCTGGCTGTCATTTATCTCAACCTGGTGGAAGATGACGAAGATGATGAAGATAATGAGGACCCACTTGATGAAGATGATGAGAAACTTCATGAAGCCATCGTAGCTCAAAGAATGAGGCTGAGAGAGGAGGAGGTGTGCAACCTATGGGACGTAATTCCGCCACGTGATGACTTTGTCGGGGTGCCATTCGTGACCCGCCTGACAAGTACCACGGTCGATCGGCATGAAATGGTATGTTATACGTACTGCCTGTAGTAATTTGATGATATATATATATATATATGCTTTATTGTTATACTTACAAATGCAAATTATTCGATGATATGCTTAGTGAATCCGATGATATGCTTAGTGTAGAGTCCAATGATATGCTTTGTGGAATCTAGTCGATGATATGCTTTAGTGTAGAGTCTGATCACATGCTCTTATTAGTGTAGAATCCAATGAACTATTAATAGTGTAGATAATCCATATATACTTATTAGTAGAATTCATGATTAGTTAGTACAAATGCGTAGTACTGTGTCTTTTGATAGTGTAGAAATCTAGACTTAATAGAAATATATTTGCAAGAGTATGTGCGAGGCTATTTATTAATTGATATGTTTTTCTTATTCAGAAATTGCCAAAGAACCTATCTGTGAGTTGTGGTATCGAGCCTGATGAAGAAGGCTCAGCTGGACTACACCTTACCGCAAGGGGCTCCATCACCACCTGTACTTACCGCATGGACACAGACGGCCGCACACACTTAAACTCGGTTGGGTGTAAGAGATTCCTCGTTGGCAAGAATCTTTGTGTTGGATAGGCCATCCTAATTACTATCAGGAACACCCACCGCCCAGGCTTGAGGATGATGATCGTCGTCGATATCATCTAGAACTACATGTGTGTGTGTGTGGCTATATCATCTAGAACTACGTATGATGATCGTCGTCGATATCATGTAAAACTACATATGATGATCGTCGTCGATATTATTTAGAACTACATATGATGATCATCGTCGATATCACCTTGTACTGCTTGAGGATGCATGTTGAGTATATATGAAATTATTATCTAGTACTCCCTCAGTTCCAAATTACTCGTCGTGGTTTTAGTTCAAATTTGAGCTAAAACCATGAAGAGTAATTTGGAACCGAGGGAGTACTACCTAGTACCTATAATGCTTTATGAAATTGATATCTAGTAGTACCTAGTATCTGGAAATTGTTGTTTATTGAAGCTGAAACAGGGTAGGAAACCGGGGGGAAATGATGAAAGATATAGCAGTAGCGCGGGGCAAGGAAATCACTACAGCTAATTAATAGTAGCGCGTTCCAAAAACGCGCTGCTGATACAGTCCAGAGTAGTAGCGCTCGTACAGACCGCGCTACTACTAACAGTTAGCTATAGTGCCTTATTGGTAGCGCGGCTGCTCGCGCTGCTAATAGCCCCAAAACCCGCGCTACTACTAGGGTTTTCCCTAGTAGTGTTTGCTGATTCTTGCCTTGAGATTTCCCACTGATCTGAGAGTCAGAACCACTAGCAGATTGATCTTGGGCAATTACAGGAGCCTGCCCAGATTGTGCCCCCATTTGGGGCAGAGGTGGGATGTACCACTGCCCAACCGGCGCTCCCCCCATTGTGATAGGGGAAATTCATCGGAGTTCCTGGTTCCTTCTCATCCCCCAGCCAGATGTTGTCTCTCAGGAAGCAGAAATAACCACTAGACAGCTCAATTGAAGCAGATTGCAAGCCTAATTTCAATCTTCTGCAGGTTTGGGGAGAGGTAAGGTAGGGGATCCACCTGCTCCGGCTCCGGTGGCGTGCTGGTGGGCATGAGTCCAGTCAAGCATTCCCATCTCGCAGCACGGCATGGATCTCCTGAATTCACTTCTCCTTTCACCCATTGAATGAACGCAATCGGTGGCTCCCTGGGGTGGGGCATCCTGCGCTTCTCCGAGAAATCTCCTTCGAAGTAGATCCGTAGGGCTAGATTCAGCAGCTCCCAATCCACATGATCCTTGCACATCCGAGCATATCTGCACGAGTGAGAGAACGGATTCGGTCCCTCCTCGACTTCCTCCCTCACAGCTTCCTCCTCTGCTTCCCTCCATTCGTGCGTGCACTGGGACCAGGAGAGAGCGTCGTCGCGGATCCGCATCGCCTGCTCCCTCCATCTCCTCCCTCGAGTCTCCCGCAGCACCCCCGACGCGACGGAGTTGAGCGGCTGGAGCATCCGCAGGAAGGCTTTATAGACATGTGGGAGATGCATCTCGTCATCTGCCTGTCTTCCAGCCATTCCCCCATGGATATGGCCGGCGGCTCCATGGGGCGTGCAAGCGGACTTGCTGAGGGGGGCAGGCGCGCCCGGAGTCAGGAGGCAGGGGTGGCGGCGAGATCTATGGTGGCGGCGAGGGTGGAGGTAGTGGCGGGGCGGCGACGAGGGTGGAGGTGGTGGCGGGGGCGAAGGGGATCGCGAGAGCGGTCATCTATTTGCCAATTATGTGAACTAAACAGTCAACATATAAAATAATTTAAATATATATAATATAGTAAGAAGGGAAACATAAGTTGGACCTGGCGTTCCTATTCTTATATAGAAAAATAGAACAGACCTCTGCGTTTTCTTCAAAAAAATACATAAATTGGGCTGCCAAAAATAAAACCTCGGAAGGGAGGTCCATAGGCCGGTCGATACATGACGGCCCTAAGAAAATACAAATAGGCCTATGGACCTCCCATCCGAGGTCGTGGGCTGTGCATGTTAAAAATGAAAGCCTAGACGGGGCAGCCCAAAACCACGTCCAACACTTGCCAAAACTTCGTCCCTCGTTTTCTCTGTGTTTCGCACACTTGACATTGTGTGGGCATTTTGACTGTGCATCATATGAAGATGTGCTATGCATGAATGTTGATCAGCATGATATTAACTGGCTGGTAGTTCCATTTTCGACCATGAATAAACTTCCAACATGATGTTAACTCTGTTTGAAAAGGCTGTGTTAATATAAATGCTCTGCCTCTGAAAGTTGCAGTTTCTTATCTGAAAGTGAACTTGCAATTTCTTATCTGAAACTGAAATTTGCAGTTTCTTCTCTGAGAATCACATTGTCTGCACTTTTATACTCCTATGAAACTACATTTTAAGTGCTAAAAATAGACATCTAGAATTCATAAAATACTTCATATGCTCAATACTGCAAATCTGAAATTCAAAAGACATTCATATCTGAAAGTACTCTCAAAATACACAAAACAAAACACAATTCACAACCTGCAAATACTGACAACCCTAAGCTCCTCCTGACAATTCACAACCTACCCGACTATTGGGCTGGGGGGCAGCCCCCTCCTATTCCTTGGCGGCAGACAGCCGCCCCATGAGACGATGTGAACGGTGAGGGAGACGATGGCGGGGAAGCGTCAGCGGGCCAACTACTTTTCTCCTCTTGCAGTTGGGTTCGGCCGACGAAGACTCCACCAGCTCGCTTTGGCAGGACACCCTCACAAACGGCACCCTGTAGATGCTCGATCCTTCAATCTCTGGTGGATGCTACATTTGGGATCGATACTCCCACCACTGCTCCCTCACGATCGGTTTCGGTGAATCTGTTTGCTCCATGGCCCAGAGGAGCAGCTCTATGTACTCCGGCGTTGTCGGGTGGTAGGATCGACATATGCCAACGGGTGGCTTATCATTGCGGGGGCCAATAGAACGTCGCCGGTGCCTGGAAACGGGATGAGGCGTAGACAAGCACGCCGGCGAATCTTACCCAGCTTCAGGGCTCTCCGGGGAGATAACACCCCTACTGCTGCTCTGCGGGGTCTCCGCATGGTTACTAAGTTCACAAGAGGCTACAATGCTCCTTGAGCTGTTTGGGGCGGAAGGAGGAAGAAGGGCTTAGCTCAGCTTGCTTCCTCTCCTTGTATGTGTCTAGGTCTAGAAAGAGAGTTCAACCCTTTGCATGGGTGCACCGGGGGGTTTATATAGGCCTACCCCCCCGGGGGTACAATGGTAATCCGACTGGGCGCGGGGCCCAGCTGTCTGTGGCTGTGTTCGCCGGCTTCTCCGCCGGCTTCTGGGGCCCGCCGGCTGGTGGGTCCCGCCGGCTGCCGGCTCCCGTGTCGACAGGCCGGCCCCACTGGCCAGGGCCTAGTCGGCGGCTGGTTACTGTTGCTCCGTGTTTGTTGGCGCAGGCTTGGTCGGGGTAAGCGTGGCTACAGTAACGCCGCCCTGGTGGGCGATTACTGTAGCCCCGCCGCACCTTGTCTCCTTAATGGGCGTCTCCTTCGAGGAAGGCGGCAGGCCGGCTACGCGAAGCCGGCCCTCTGTCTTGCCGGCTTGAGAGGGGGTGTGGCCGCCTTCGGCATCTCTCTACCCGAAGGGGCCCACCGCCTCGGGGGCCACGCTGGCGGCCCGTCGTGGACGGCGTAGGAGCCGCCGTGGCTACAGTGCCGCGCCGGGCGGGCCGCGGCTGCCCGCACGACGCGCTGTACCAGGCGTGCTCCGGGTTTTGGGGGTGGCAGGCTCCACTGTAGCCACGCCCCGCTTCATCATCACAGAGTGGACGCGTACATCGCGGGTACGGCGTTGACTGCTTTATCGGAGCCGGCCCGGCGGTAGCCGGCCGTGCCATAGCCGGCCTTGCCATAGCCGGCCCTTTCGTAGCCGGCCATGCCGTAGCCGGCCCTCCACAGTTTTCTTCATGGGGGTAAAAAGGGCGGGCCGCCCCCGAGGCCGGCTAGGATGGTAGTCGGCTAGGGGGGAGGCGGCCCAGGTCTTGAGTCTCCTTATGAGCCGGATGGGCTCATAATTTTTCTGAGGGGCCAGGGGAAGCCGGCTGGGCTACCCATGGCTATTTACCCCGACAGGCGTGACTCCCTCCGGGAGTATCGCCGCCTTTTCGCTCTGTTGCAGATATTTGGCCATGGATGTCGCCGTCGCCGCTAGTCGGTCCTTGTTGTCAAACCAAGACTGTATCTCCAACATCCTAGCTAGCTTCACAAGGTCGCCGTCTGCGATCCTCACATATCGGTTGTACTCCTCCATCGATCTACTTCTCCACAGCACCTTCACTCGCCGGCGGTGGTTTTTGAATGGAAGAGGAGAGGAGCAACGCTGGTTTTGGATTAGAATGGGAGAGGAGCGACGCTGGTTTTGGACTGGAACAGGAGAGGAGGGGCGGTGGTTTTGAAATGGAAGAGGAGAGGAGCGGCGCTGCATTTAGATTGGAACAGGAGAGGAGCGGCGGTGGTTTAAGAGGAGAAGAGCGGAAGAGCGGCGCTGGTCTTGGAAGTATTTTTTTGTTGTTTTGCGTATTTTGGGTCAAAGTTTGACCACGTACTGTATTTGACAAGCAAAATGTGAATGCATGTAACCAAAAATTGTATCGTTTGGTTCATATCTGAATGTACTTTCAAATTATATTATTTTTGCAATGTATAACATATATTTTATGTGCGAAAATCATGGTCAATTATGACCCAGAATAAAAGGGAGACTAGTTAATGTGGGGTCGCTTTCTTAATTGAAGGGTAAATTGATTTTGATTTTGATCCAGACACAGTGCGCCGGCCCTCTCGTCCAATCCTAAATCGCTGCCGCACGCTCATCTCCCTCTTCTCCATTGCAAAACCACCTCCTCTCCTCTCCATCATCTCCATTCCAAAACCATCGTCTCGCCTCTCCCTCTTCTGATCTTCTCCATTGCAAAACCACCTCCTCTCCTCTCCATCATCTCCATTCCAAAACCACCGTCTCGCCTCTCCCTCTTCTCTATTGCAAGACCACCGTCTCTCCTTCGTTTTCTAGATGCTTTGCTCCATGGCGCGGGCGCAATCCATGGATACAAAATTAGTATACTGTATACTATTTAAAAGTCGAGGGTGGGGCTTTTCCTGCGCGGTAGGCGGCGCCTAGTCGGTTCGACAGAGACGCGAGAAGACGAGGGAGTAGGCTGCTGCAAACGTAGGGCTGTGTGATTTGACAGCGAGTTACTGCTGGACAGGTGGGGCCCCGTGATTTGACTTGCCATTATCATTTTCACTGTGATGCTACGACCGGCGTGAGTCTCCTGATTCCTGACCACCTCCATACGGGTGCCTCTCCCAATGCTCCACCATGTAGTAGAGGCTGGCTCTTGCATGAGATCCCACTTCTCCACTTTTTCCTTGCCTCTCTTTCCTCCACATATGCAAAAATGCCATGTAAAGCGCACTATTGTACTTACTTTTACTTGCTCCTACAAGTGCTTAAGCTTGCCACATAGGCATAAAGTCTGATGTGGCAAGTTAATCAAGAAGAGAGACACTAGTTTGGTGACCCAAGGAAGAAACAGTGCTAAGAGCGTGTACCTAGGTGAAAAGACAATTTTGAGTCTATAGGTAATTAAGTGAGCAAACTTAGCAACACCATTTCATTGGAAGAGGTCACTCCTTGGCAAATGCAATAAATACTAGTACTCCCTGTGTCCCATAATATAAGAAAGTTTTTGGCACTACACTAGTGTCAAAAACATTCTTATATTATGGGACGGAGGGAGTACAAAGAAAGAGATAGAGAGGAGTAAAAAAATACACTTATAGCCAACCTTATAGCCAACCTTGTTGTAGTATGAGTGACTAAGTGATGACTATGTATGACATGCCAACATCAGATAGCCTAACGCACAATGTTAAATCTCCAAGGGCGCGAGCAACGCGATGGTCGTGGTAGGCGCGACCATGATACGGGCTGCTGGCAGCCCTTGGATCTGAGATCAAACGGTCGCATGCTAAGTTGCTGAAAATTTGTAGAATAACCCTCCAGGATAGGATATTCACCCATAGGTCTAGAATCACGCCATGCAACCGTTCGATCTCATATCCAAGGGCTCTCGGAAGCCCGTATCATGGGAGAATGGAAAGCCACTACCCTGCCGTTCGCACGCTGGCAGTTCGCTCCTACTCGTCCCCGCACATCCTTCAATACTACGGCGGTTCGCTCCTAGTCATCCCGTCCATTCACATTACGACAGTTGCACTAATCCTAACCCTCCTCCCAAATCCATGGCGTCCCAAATCTCCACGATCGGCGGTGAGTACAAGGTTAGAACCATCACCGGTGATGAGTTCGACGTCATCTACACCCGTTCTTCCATGATGGTGAAAGGATGCCTTTCTCGCTTCAGACGCATGTTTGAAAACTTAGATAATGAGTGGGTCGCTGGGCTAGATGTTGAGTACACCATAGTCCTGGGACCAGAGAAGGATCTAAAGGACGAAGAGAGGAAGAAGCCCGCCGTGATCTAGGTTTGCGTACATAATGTTTGCTTGGTCTACCACATATGCCATGCCGACGTTGAGTGCCAGGATTTTAAGAACTTCCTGAAGAACAAAACAGTGAAATTCGTTACTATAGACTTTAAGAACAACAGGGATTTCCTGCGTCGTATAGGTCTCGTTGTAGGCAACCCCTTCGACCTCCAGAAGAATCGGCTGGTGTCCTCTCGTCAGCCTTCAATGCTGACCCTGGCAGGAGCCATAGTTCATCCTTCGTACGGTAAACTGGAGAAACCTCCATACACGTTTCATCGTCATGCATGATAGCGGAATGTACTAGATATAGACCACATCCACTACGCTGCAATGGATGGCTACCTTTGCTTCAATATCTACAAGGGTTGGATGAAGAGCAATAGCCAAGTGTGCGGTTCAAGCAAAGAAGTATCGACCAAGAGGAAGAGGGACAAGGATGCAGTCGAGGACGTGGAGGAGGACTCCGAGTAAGGTGGCAGTGTCGTTGCTCATGGTGGTTCTAATGCAGTGTCTACCGGAATAGTTGCAAAGTTTAATTTTAGGTGTGCTTAATTTAATTTGAGGGGTGTGTTGTGCTGAGCCCCCAGCAGAACTATGTTATGTTTCTTCTCGTTACTTTAACTCCTCAGTACGTACATACTAGTATTTCTTACATTTCATCTTTTAGTTGGTATAGTACTACCACTCGTTTCTTCACATTATATACGTACAATATATATGGCCAACATCATATAGCCAGCAGTTTAGTTGTCAAAGAATTTCAGGGTGCTTAGTTTTGTCAAAGAATTCCAGGATGCTTAGAGGGTGCTTGGATCCAAGGGACTTATTTTAGTCTGACTAAAAATAGTCTCTTTAAGAGGCTAAAGTTCCAAGCACCCCTGACTAAAGAGGGGCTAAAACTAGTCTTGAGACTAAATTTTTTTAGTCAGGGGTACCCCTACTAAAATGTGGATTAGTCCTCTCTCTACTCATTTAACTCCTCTCCTTTAACACAGGCGAGTTCTGGATTGGAGGGTTTGGAGGATAATAAATGCTCATTAACTTGATTTTAGCCTTTTTAGTATTTGGATCCAAGCATGGGTGAGGCTAGCATGTTTTAGTCCCACTACTTTTAGTCATGGGACTAAAACGTATCCAAGCACCCTCTTAGTTTTATTTGAGGGGTGGGTTGTGCTGGACACCATTATTGTGACTAGCCTTTTTAATAGTACTATATGCATAATTTGGTGACGAGCGCTCTCTATATGTACCACCTTTTTTTTAATTTCAAGTTTTGCTCCATGGCGCAATCCATCGATACTACTGCTGTACAAAAGTATACATTTTTTAAAAGGCTAGAGGGCGGGGCAGTCTAGCTTGGTCGGTTTCACGAGAGGCGAGGGCCTTTGTGATTTCACGGCTCATTACTGCTGGAAGGCGGGGCCTTGTGATTTGACTGCTCGTATAATAAATGCGCCGACGACCTGATCGAGGAGGAGCAAAGAACCGTGCGGTATACTCAAGTTTTCCACTGGAGTAGTACTGCGACGGAGGAGCACGAAACACGGCAGCCCAGTGCCATATGGCGATAAAAATGATCTAATTTTCTAGCCATCTAATTGTTAGCATTGTTCTATTCATTCCCTCAAAAAAACCATTGTTCTATTCATGCCTCGCAGAGAACATGACACGTGCGGCGAAACACCCGAAGCAAAAGATGAAACACAGGAGCAAAAGAAGAAGGAAGATTGTCACCCCAAATGATCTAATTCGCTGCGGATTCATAACTGCTTCTTCATATCCTCCATGACCTCCATCTCCTTGCGCGTCTCCTCCGCCATCTTCTTCATTCTGTCCATGACGCGAGATTTCTCGACGCGAGCCTTCATCATCTGTTCCACGGCCGCATTATGTACCTTGACAGTAGCCGGGTGCTCGATGCAGAGCTTCGCCAACTCCTCCTTCTGTTCCATGACAAGGGCCTGCGGCATCTCCATCGAGGAACTACTATTCTCATGCAGCTTCTTCCAGCCGGCGTTCTTCTCCTTCAACAGGTCAATCTCATGGCAGAGCTTCGCCTTGTCCTCCTGAAGTCGCAGGATTTCGCCGGTCGCCTTCTTCTCTGAGGCAATGCTCTTTTTCAGCAGCATCACCAAGCCAGCGGTCAACTCCCCCTACTGATTGAGCTCAGCGGGCATGTCGTCGAGGCTCTCCTTCAGCAACTCCATCAAGCCTTGGATGAACTCCTTCTGCTTATTGAGGTGCTTATTGAGCTGATCGGGCATCCCGTCGAGGGATAACGACTCCAGCTCCGCCGGCTCGGCATGTTCGCCTCCGCGGCTAGGGCGCTCCTGGGAGCCATCGCCTGCCCGTGAGAGATCTTTCGAGGTCTCTGCGTGGCGGCGCGCCCTCTTTTTTTCCGCAGCCTTGGTTGCCGCTCCCTTGTTACGAGTAGTTCTTGACCTGGAGCTCTGCTCACCGGCCATGGCAACGACGGACGAAGACAAATACTTATGAGGAGGAAAGGTAGAGTAATTTTCGGTTAGGTAGTTTCCCTTTTTATAACCTAAGTACTAGCACTAGTACTAATACCTGCATAGTGGGAACACTTGCAGGTTTGGTACGTACTAGTAGGTGTGAGCAGGCTTTCGAATGTGATGGGAACAAGGTAAAGATTAATTGATGGTCTTGGTTTCGAGGCCCGAAACGGCTCCCGATGAGTTTAGCGGAACATAAATTTCAAGTACTACACTGCTCAAATGCGTAAATATTATGTTAGTGTCAAAAATTGGCACAAAATACGAAGGAGACCAATGGAAGTACTACTAGCAACCCACGATTTAACTACTCGCATGCGTGCAGTGGAGTAATAATGTCTTTCTTCCGCCCTCACGTCCACTCAGTTTGCATGCGCCGTATTAATTGACCATCAATAAAGTGAACGACTTTACACCCGTCAAATTATCACATGGGGTGGATCTTGGTACAAAATTGCGTCCGTCCGTGTACCCACGTGTGCGTGCGAAGGAATGAGTGTGTGCGTGGCATGCGTGCACATCTTCGCTTCGTGCATGTACCGCCAGTATGGCTCAAGGAGGACGAGTACATTCTTCTGGAACCAGCAGCACGTCACTGTGATCAATCCATGCAAGGAGGTCGCGACAACGCCTCCACATGTGCCACGTGGCTTCATGAACTGTAAGAGAGACACTACGTAGCGTGCCATTGGTATTCTAATTTACGTGTTTTGCACATACTCGAAGTACTAGTAAGGTACACATGCATTGCACGCATCAGATTTTGCAACCAAATTATGAATAAATACCACACTATAGCATGTAAGCTCTGAGTCATATATGCCCGATGTAGCCCTTCGTTTAATTCTTATATTTCATCTCATTCAAAATCAATTAGTTTTTATAAAAAAGCTAAGAACACGGGAATAGGAAAAACATGGGATTATAGTGGAATGTTGTCTTGAATCCTATAGGATTGTGCGAGTGTTTGATTGTGCATAGAAAAAACGGAGAATTCTTTAAAAGAGGTTTGAGTGGATGGGATGTTTCCTATGAAATCTAGTGCAAATGAATCATATGGAAAAATTCCTATGGTTTACAATCCTATGAATCAAACAACCAAGATAGGAAAAATTCCTAATGATTAGAATCCTCCAAAATTCCTTTGAGAATCCTTTGAATCAAAGAAGCCCTTAATCTATTTTATGATTCATGGAATTGTGCGTTGTAAAGCATAAAGTAAAAACTAATAATGGCAATTCAACTAGAAAAAAAGTTTGGGCAGTTATGATACAGAAGATTCTAGAACAAAAGAGAACCACTGTTGTTTTGAGGTTTGTGCATTATGCTTAAGTTCAACCATGGAGTCTGCTAGATTGTACATGTGGCAAAATCCGGTGGGGGGCTAGAAGATGGTGCGAGGGGCCGAGTGGAGGGAGACTATGAAGGAATGCACAAGTGCGAGATCGATATTTAGAGAGAGGGGGCGAACACGTGCGCTGTTGCGCGCAGTGGCGGAGCCATGAAAAATAAATGAGCTAGGGGGGCCAATCATTGCTAATCCTTTACGAGGAGGGTCAATTCATGAACTTAAACCATTTTAGGAGCAATTGTCTAATGATCACATTCATATTAGCCTCGATATATAGTGATGTTAGGGGGGAGGGGGGAGGGCCCTTACTGCCCCTGTCTTCGCCATTGTGCACGCGTCTGAGAGATGAAGCGGAAGGCATGGATGATGAGAGGGGGACGTTGGATATATAATTAATGTGGGTGTATTAGCTATATATGTTAATCCTATATAGAGAGGTATAGATTGATCGATGTGGACGTGGGAAAGAGGGTGAGACCTCACTGGATATATCGATTGATCGGGTTGTGTGGAAAACTATGAAAGACCTAGCTATATATACACATACATAGAGGAACATCGATCGTTGCGCATGCACGTGTGAGAGATAAAGAATGCCCGATATGATGGAGAGGGGGATGTGTGTGGGTGTGTGCCTTCATGGGAGACCGACCTGAAGAAAAAGATTGCATGCGTGCGATGGATAATGCCGACTGGTAGTGTGTGTGCATGCATGCACGAGAGAAAGTTAGTGGTACAATTATAAAGAGAAGACTACTGTGTATGTGTAAAAGAATAGGTGAGGTCATAATCAATGTAAAGTTGAATTCAAATATTTGAATAAGAGATCCTGATGTTTGAAACCCATGCATGCATGAATATAACGGAGATCTGCGCGGTGTTGTTTGGAAACGAGCATGTTGTAATGTATACACATTGAACAAGGTCAGACTGTTTTGAATTTGAGATACCGATGGCAGACATCATTTGGCCACGTCGCATCCGTGCATGGACACACTATTCTAATTGGAGATGATGGGCGGATTTCGCATCACATATCTATATCTATACCCCTATATATATTATTTTTTATATTTTTTTATATTGTGTGCGGGTAACTTTAAATTTGAAAGATGGTCATTGGATGAGGCGAATCCGATGGTCTAAAGATGGCAAATTTGAGCACTACCGGCCGTTGGATATCATCTAGATTCCACCAGATTTCGCCACATGTATAATCTAGAAGACTCCATGGTTGAACTTAAGCATAATGCACAAACATCAAAACACAAGCACTTCTTATTTGTTCTAGAATCTTCCGTATCAGAATTGCCCAAATGTTTTTCTACATGATTTGCCATTATTTGTTTTTACTTTATGTCTTACGACGCACAATTCCATGAATCTTAAAATAGATTAGCTTTCTTATAAAAACTAGATGATTTTGAATGAAATGAACTATAAGAATTAAACGAACATATACATCATGCATATATGACTCAAAGCTTGCATGCTATAATGTGGTATTTATTCATAATTTGGTTGCCAAATCTCACGCGTGCAATGTACGTGTACCTTACTCTAGTCTAAATGGTGTTTGTCTGTGTGTTGTGCGTGTTGAGGTGCAAAATGTCTTTTTTGGGTACATGTTAAGCTTGTTCTTCCGAAATTTCAAGTCGCGCCTTGTTATGCCGAAAATTCAAGCTAGCGTCTCTGTCTATCGTGTTGCGCCTCTTCAACCCGCGCCTTGTTAGCCCGAAATATTTAAGATATATCTTTGTCTCGTTGTGCTCCGACAACTCCCTCCATCTCAACCCGCGCCTTGCTATTCTGAAATTACAACGCGCGCGAAAACTCCCACCTCTTGTGCAATCCCGACACGGGAAATGCCCGTGGTACCCCTGAACCGAAAGAACCGCCTCAAATCGGTGGGGGTACTTCCGTAACTTACCCCACATTTCGGACAAGCGCGTCTCTAAGCCATGGTTCCCCACTGCCATCCCATCCGCCCACCCATTCGTACACCGAGGCCGCGAAAACCCGCGATGAAACCCCACACCCTGCTCTGTCCGCCACCCAGCCGGAGCCTCTTCCCCGACGACGTCGTCCACAGCAACACCTCGACGTCCCTCATCCACCGTACCGGATGAGGATCCGTCATTGATCTCATCGTCCTGCCGGTTTAGCCACCCCGTCCTCTACCTCCAAGGAGCTGCCCTGATGTTCCCCTCGTCTTTCGCCCCACCTCCATTCCCACACCATCGTATTCACCTGCAACACCGGAAGAGCATCATCATCACCGTTTCCTTGGATGAAGCTGCAGCCTAATCGGCGCCACCAAAGAGGTTGTACACTAATCGCCGCATTTTCTTCTTGATTCGATCTCACGGTGCTGCCGGCGCTCGGTCCCGAGCCGACACGGCGCGACTCCATCCACGGCGGCGTCACCGGCCACTTACTCCACGGTGTCGCTCCCTCGGCGGCAATGTCCACATCAGTAGGAGATGTTTCTGCTTTAGCTCTCGCTCACGCTGCTGCTCTGCTCTTGCTCTCGGTCCCCTGCCTGGTCTGCTCTTGCTATTGCTCTTGCTATTGCTCTTGCTCGCGCTGCTGCTCTTGCTCTTGCTCTTGCTTGTGATGCTGCTCCACTTTAGCTACACTTAAGTCGACTGAATCGACTTTTGGGTCAGTCGATTTTCAGGGGGTGGGGGGGGGGGGGGGGGGGGTTCGCTGGGGTGAAGGAAGAACCAGCCGTAGTGGGGAGGGGGGCTCGTCGGAGAGGTACCCCACTATCTATCTTAGGGTTCAGGATAGGGGCGGTGGTCGCCGGCGGTGGTGGGGTGTTGGCGTGGCGGTGGCGTGGGGATCGCCGGAGAAAAAGCTCGGCAGGGGGGGGCGGGGGCTAGAGGGATGGCCAGGGCGGCGGCGGACTGACAGTGGGGAGTGTTTTTGGGGCGGGCGGCGGGGGGCTGCTGTTTGGCCGGTGGTGGCTGGCGGCTCAGGGGGGTGGAGGTTGAAGATGAACTGCATGCCCTTGATTTCGTATCCAACGGCTACAAAATCGACTGACCAGAGATGAAAAAGTCAGTCGACCGACGTGTAGCCTCACCTTGCTAGTGCGTTCAGTTTCAACAGCAAAATTCAGTTTCGACAGCAAAATTCAGTTTCGACAGTTAAGTTCAGTTTTGACAGTTAAGTTCAGTTTCGACAGTTAAATTCAGTTTCGACAGTTAAGTTCAGAGATGAGCGGCTGATGTATTTTACATCTAGCACTTTGTGGTTATGTATTTTACGTCATGTATTGGAGATGCTATTAGAATTCCACTCAGGTTAACGTTGTTCGTTGTCTCTCTTGTCCTGCTTCAGCCTCGGCGTCGTACAACTCACTGGAGCTGCTCCAACGATGAAACCCTCCATCACAGCGGAGCAGTACCTCGGTCTCCATCTCCAGACGCCTAAGATCTTCCCCTCCTCCGACAACCAAGTCAGCCGGAGCATCCTCACCAGCCAACCCAATCACGTTGAGATCGACATGGCTTCACCAAAGAGGTTGTACACTTGTTGCATCTCTTTTTTATTCTACATGTTATATATATTGTCCACTAAGCACTCATAGTAACGGGAAATACGATTATTTATCCTACTATATGACAAGTAGTGAGGTACCAGGCAACTTAGCTATCCATGATGGACTCTCTTGATCGCCATCATTATTTATCTCTGCGCATTTGAGCTGTGCTTTTGTCGATGGGCCTGGGAGTTGAGCTAGTATGGCAGTGGCCTGGGTCCAAAGTAATAGAAGTAGCACAAAAACATTTTTTTAGTGTAGGATTTTCCTTGCTCAAGCCTGCCTACTAGAATCACCAGTGCTTGAAAGGAAAAGTGAATGAGAAACATCGGAATTGGAAAGTTTCCTATGGTACTACTTTTCATGAATTTGGTGCAAAGGAATGGAGCAAAGGAAAACTGTAGGATTTGTTCCTTTAGTTTCTCCTTGAAAGAAAAACCGTAGGAATTCTACTTTCCACTTCTCCTCCTTTTCATATTCCTATTCATCAAGCACAAGACTAAGAGATAGTAGCATAATAGCATTATAACCGTACATTTTCTTGTGGTTTGACTTAATCTCACCATGCTTTTTTGCATCCTATGATCTTCCAATTGTTGTGAATCAAACACCCAGATTGGCAGAAATCCCATGTTTTTAAATTCTCTGTTTTGCACGTGCATTCCTATCCTATTCCTGTCTATTTCATATCCCTGCATTGTTAGAATCCTCAAATTAAAACAAGCCCTTACTCAATTACTTCGGTTACACATATGTGTCAAAGAAAACCTTGTGTGGTTTGTCCTACTCCTGCGGCGCTGTGTTCCACCCCAGCTCAGCTGCTCCAACGATGGAAGGGTTCACCACAGCAGGGATCCGCTCTCCAGACTGTCTTTCGCCGCCTCAGACCTTCTTCCCCACCGCCGCCAGCCACGACAACTGCATTACCATCATCAACTAAGCAGATGACCTTGAGGACTACACGGGTCCGCAAGAGAGGTCGCACTCTTCCGTGTCTGCTTACGTTATGCATCGCTTAATACGATGACATGCTACATTATCGTCGTGTTCACCTATTAGACTCTGAGTCAGGTCCAAACTAATGCTGAAACTTGAGTTTTTAAATGGTTGTACGGTACATATTGGGGCAGCAATCAGTACTATCTATCTACTATCTGGTTAATCTCCGGTGTCTACTATGAGTTTCATGTTGGGTGAAAACAAACATTAAAGGAGCCATTATCTGTATTTTTTAACTAAAGCTATTATCTACCTGCTATCATTGGTTTTGGGTCTATCCACAGTTTGCTACCATCACTCTGGATTTGTGCATGCACTCCTTACATAATCTCACTATGTTTTATTCCTATGCATGCCAGTTATTGTACACAATGGAACTGATCATGTAGAGCAAAAGAGACAAGCCTTGCGTGGCAATAAAATTTCATGTAGACGTCGTTCCATGGTGGGCGCAAAGGCAGCCCCCTCCACCCATTTCGGATCATAATCAAGAGGAAGATAACTGTTCTGAGGGGGATTCAGAAGGAGAAGACCACTCCTATTTACCCCATGAGGTCTTCGCTCTAACTTGGCATGCTGATGTTGGTAATATCATCCATATGGTGCCTTGCATTGCTTACTGTATACATTAAAGATGCCATCTGCTTAGTTTAGACATGCTTTGTGTCAATGCCATCTATTTAGTTTCTTTATCGTATATGTGAATCATGCAATGCCATCTTGTCTAGCCAGGCATCATATATGTGAAGTTTGCAATGCCACCCTGGTTAGCCAGTCATCTTATATGTGAATTATATCATGCCATCATTTTTTATTACGTGTTAAATTTGTCAACAATTTTAGTACATTCAATTACTCTTCCTGTGCATCAGCCATTCGGCACGATCATGGAAAAAATCTGGAGTGGAAACAAGGTCTTCAGAGCAGACAATGCTATCTGACGAAGCGCATGTCTTGCTGGTTACCGATAGCTCCTCAGAGGAGGATTCAGAGACAGATGACCAGTCATATTGCTCCCCCCCCGAGGTGCATGCCCTAACTTGGCAGGGTTATGTTGCTCATATCGTGCATATGGTATGTTGCATTGCTATGCCATTTGCTTAGTTTAGACATGCTTTGTGTGAATGCCACCTGTTTAGTGTCTAATTACCATATATGTGAATTATGCAATGCCATCTTGTTGCAAGACATTATATATGTGAATTATGCAATGTTATCTTGTTGCAAGGCACTATGTATGTGAATTATGCAATGCCATGCTGTTTAGGCAAGCGTCATATATGTGAATTATATCATGTCGTCCTTTTTTTGTATTTCTCATTGCTTTTGTCGACAATGTTTGTATATTCAACTGCTCTTCCTGTGCATCATCCATTTGAATTGGTGATGGAGAAATCTGGAGTGAAAACAAGGTCTTCGGAGCAGACAATGCCACCTGCTGAAGAAGATATCTTGCTGGTTACAGATAGCTCTTCAGAGGAGGATTTAGAGGCAGATGACCAGTCCTATTATCCCCCTGAGGTGTATGCTCAAACTTGGCAGGGTTATATTACTCATATAATGCATATGTTGTATTGCAATGCTTAGTTTTTACATCATATACACAATATTGAATGCCATCTCCTTAGTTGACACATCATATATGCGATTGCCCTCTGCTCACTTCCTTAGTATATAAATCATATATTTGAATTATGTCATGCCATGATGTTTACATAGAAATCATGTATCTGAATTATGGCATGCCAACCCATTTTCTAAAGACATAATACAGCTATATCATCTCATCCTGTTTACATAGTCATCATATTTTAAATTATGTCATTCTATCCGCGAATTATATCATGCCATCATGTTTCCATCGACAACATGTTTGTGATTTATGGCATGCCAACCACTTTAATAGACACATCGTATAGTTTTATCATGTCATCCTGTTTACATAGTCATCATATTTTGAAGTATGTCATTCTATCCTGTTTAGTTAGCCATTGAAAGCACAAGTGCTCCCTAGGTGGTTTTGGTAATTAATGACAACATATCTCTTGTTGGACTAACGTTTCTATCTAGTATGTTTCAGATAAGTTCAACAATGGAGTGGCATGGACGAGAGGTTGTGGGAAATTCTCCAAGATGCTAAGGAAAAAGGATTGGCTAAAGCTTAAAGCTCAAGACTCTTCATTTTACATTTTAGTGATCCAAGATCACATTGAGTCCATAGGAAAAGCCAATACTATCAAGGAGGGATGAGGTGTTGCTTAATGAGCCTCTTGCTTCAAGTGCTTAATGATATGCTCCAAAATCCTCAGCTACTTTCCCACTTCCACATATGACCTAAACCTAAAGTCAAACTCGGCCCCACCGATTCTTTCTATCCGGCGCCACCGAGTTTTAAATGTCATAGCCACTGCCAAACCCTAGCAAATCGGTTCTACCGATAGGGATCTCGGTCTCACCGAGATGGGATTGTAATCTCTCTGTGTATGTCCATTACCAAAATCTGTCTCACCGAGTTTAGGCAATCGGTACTACCGAGATTACAATGCAAACTCTCTGGCTAACTTATTACCAAAATCGGTCCAACCGAGTTTAGTAATCGGTCCCACCGAGTTTGCCCGACCAACTCTCTGGTTAGCTAATTACCAAAATCGGTCTCACCGAGTTTGTGTAATCGGTCTCACCGAGATTACGTTATGCCCTAACCCTAACCATATCGGTCCTACCGAGTTGCATGTCAGTCCCACCGAAAATCTCTAACGGTCACTAGGTTTACTATTTCGGTCCGACCGAGTTTTTTGATTCGGTCCCACCAAGATTGGTAAATTGTGTGTAACGGTTGGATTTTGTGTGGAGGCTATATATACCCCTCCACCTCCTCTTCATTCGTGGAGAGAGCCATCAGAACACATCTACACTTCCAACTCATATGTTCTGAGAGAGAACCACCTACTCATGTGTTGAGGCCAAGATATTCCATTCCTACCACATGAATCTTGATCTCTAGCCTTCCCCAAGTTGCTTTCCACTCAAATCTTCTTTCCACCAAATCCAAATCCTGTGAGAGAGAGTTGAGTGTTGGGGAGACTATCATTTGAAGCACAAGAGCAAGGAGTTCATCATCAACACACCATTTGTTACTTCTTGGAGAGTGGTGTCTCCTAGATTGGCTAGGTGTCACTTGGGAGCCTCCGACAAGATTGTGGAGTTGAACCAAGGAGTTTGTAATGGCAAGGAGATCGCCTACTTCGTGAAGATCTACCGCTAGTGAGGCAAGTCCTTCGTGGGCGATGGCCATGGTGGGATAGACAAGGTTGCTTCTTCGTGGACCCTTCGTGGGTGGAGCCCTCCGTGGACTCGCGCAACCGTTACCCTTCGTGGGTTGAAGTCTCCATCAACGTGGATGTAGGATAGCACCACCTATCCGAACCACGGGAAAAACATCCGTGTCTCCAATTGCGTTTGAATTCTCCAAACCCTTCCCTTTACATTCTTGCAAGTTGCATGCTTTACTTTCCGCTGCCTATATACTCTTTGCATGCTTTCTTGATATGTATTATGAATGTTGAAATTGTGCCTAAACTCCACTTAAACCGAAAAAGCTTAAAAATTGCAAGTTTAGCATTAAGTGTCTAATCACCCCCCTCTAGACACATCTACTTCAAGGTCCTACAAGTGGTATCAGAGATTTGGTCTCCATTGCCTTGGTTTAATCACCATTGGAGGAAGATGGATGTGTCTACTTTAGGGAGTCTTAGACATATAGTGCCTATTCTTGATGGAGAGTATTTTCATGAGTGGAAAAAGGAGATGCTTGTAATTTTCAATCAATATCATTTGAACAAGTATATTGCTAGCCCTTGTGCACCTCATATTGATCCTTTGCATCCTACCCTAGATGAAGATATTGACATAATTCACAATCTTAGAACTGTTGAGCTCATCATTAGAGGATTGCCCAAAAATTTGATTGCTAGTTTGCCTACTCTTAATTGTGCCTATACTATATGGAAATTTCTTGAGGAACGATTTCCCGATTATTCCTTGAAAATTTTGGATGAAATTCTCCATAAATCTATTGCCTTGAGTAAGATGAACTCTAGTGATCCTAGTTTTGGTGATTGTCTATTTGAGCTTACCAAACTCAAGCATGCTAAAGGAGATGTTGGAATCATTATATCCGAAGCTATAAGAATTCATAAAGGTGACCACTTTGATGATCATTTATCTAATGAATTACCCTCTCTAGGAAATGATGAGTCACAAGATCATGGTGAACATGGATACTATGATGATGATGATAGTGACTTCGATCTTGATGATGCAATGGGACATTTTGGTCTTATGGCAAATCTTCGGGGATATGTGTCAGGAGGAAAGGAATGGGTTCTTGATAGTGGATGTACTGATCATATGACCGGAGATAAAGAGATGTTCCATGAGCTTGCTGAAAATGACGGCCCTCGAAAATATGTCATCTTTGGTGATAATTCAAAGGGTAAAGTGGCTGGCCTTGGTAAGGTGTCCATCTCACATGATAGTTCCATTCAAAATGTCATGCTCGTTGAATCTCTCGTCTACAACTTACTTTCAGTATCTAGACTTGCTGATTTCGGTTTGAATGTCCTATTTACTGAGGTAGATTGCCAAGTGTTTCATCGAGACAATCATAAAATGGTCTTTACCGGTATGCGTAGAGGTGATCTTTACATTGTCGATTTCTCTAAAAAGGCACAACCTAAAACTTGCTTTATTGCTAAATCCTCAAAAGGTTGGTTGTGGCATAGACGACTAGGTCACGTTGGCATGAGAAACCTTGACAAGCTTATTAAAGGAAATCATATCCTTGGAGTTAACGATGTCATATTTGATAAGGATAGACTTTGCAGTGCTTGTCAAGCAGGTAAACAGGTTGGAGGAAGGCATCCCGTGAAGAACATCATGACCACAAGGAGGCCACTCGAGCTACTTCATATGGATCTTTTTGGTCCCAACGCCTACAAGAGTCTCGGTGGAAATTCTTTTGGTCTAGTTATAGTTGATGATTTTTCAAGATTTACGTGGGTGTTCTTTCTTGATGACAAGTCACAGGTCCAGAAGATCTTCAAAAACTTCGCTAGGAAGGCCCAAAATCAGTTTGACATGAAGATCAAGAAGGTTCGGAGTGACAACGGAACGGAGTTCAAGAACGCAAATGTGGACACCTTTCTTGACGAAGAAGGGATTACACACGAGTTCTCGGCTACGTACACACCTCAACAAAATGGAGTTGTTGAGAGGAAGAACCGGACGCTCATCAAAATGGCGAGAACGATGCTTGATGAGTACAAGACGCCGAAGCACTTTTGGGCAGAAGCGGTTGAGACAGCTTGTCATGCAACAAATCGCTTGTATCTTCACAAGCTACTCGGCAAGACGGCATATGAGCTCCTCACCGGTAACAAACCCCAAGTTGGATACTTTCGAGTATTCGGCTCAAAGTTATACATTCTTGACAAGCATCGTCATTCAAAGTTTGCTCCTAAATCTCATGAAGGTTTTCTACTTGGTTATGGCTCAAACTCTCACACTTACCGTGTCTACAACAATTTCACCCGAAAGGTTGAAGAGACGGTAGATGTGAAGTTTGATGAATCTAATGGCTCGCAAGTAGAGCAATTGCCAATCGATGTAGGAGACAAAGACCCTTCAGAAGCAATCCAAGACTTGTCTATTGGCAAAATTCGTCCAACGGAGGTGAAGGAGAGTACCTCATCCGTCCAAGTGGAAGCTTCTACTTCACGACAAGGTGAACCAAGAATTGATACGGAAGCATCCACAAGTGGGACACACCAAGATGAAGAAGACGAGGAAATGCATCAAGACGAACATCAACAACCTCCTTCTCCACCACAACAAGAGAACGACAACGTCAACAATGAAGAAGGCCAAGAAGAAGAACAAGATGAAGAAGATGTTCAACGAAGACCCAAGCAAAAGCTCTCACGAGTTCGAGCAAGAATTGCCAAAGATCATCCCGTCGAGCAAATCTACAATGATATACAAACCGGGAGAATCACTCGCTCAAAAACTCGTTTAGCCAACTTTTGTGAAAACTATTCATTCATCTCTAGCATTGAACCTATGAAGGTTGAAGAAGCATTAGAAGATCCGGATTGGATAAACGCTATGCATGAAGAGCTACACAACTTTGAGAGAAACCAAGTTTGGACATTGGTTGAGAAGCCCGACAACAACCACAACATCATTGGTACCAAATGGGTGTTTTGCAACAAGCAAGATGAAGATGGACAAGTGGTTCGCAACAAAGCACGTCTCGTCGCCCAAGGGTACACACAAGTCGAAGGTATGGACTATGGTGAGACATATGCTCTCGTTGCTAGACTTGAGTCCATTTGCATCTTACTTGCGTATGCTAATCACCATAATATCACCTTGTACCAAATGGACATTAAAAGTGCTTTTCTAAATGGTGAAATAGAGGAGGAAGTTTATGTCAAACAACCTCCCGGCTTTATCAATCCTAAGAAACCAAATCATGTTTACAAACTTCACAAAGCTCTTTATGGTCTTAAACAAGCTCCTAGAGCATGGTATAAATGCTTGACCAAGTTCCTTATTGCAAGTGGTTTTGAATTTGGTAAAATTGATTCTACTCTTTTTACTAAAAGGGTTAATGGAGAACTATTTGTATGCCAAATTTATGTTGATGATATCATATTTGGTTCAACTAACCCTCTCTTTAGTGAAAAGTTTGGAAAGCTAATGTCAGAGAAGTTTGAGATGTCTATGATGAGTGAACTCAAATTCTTTCTCGGTTTGCAAATCAAGCAAACTAAGGAAGGTACATTTGTCTCTCAAACAAAGTACACCAAGGACTTATTCAAGAAGTTCAATATGCAAGAATGCAAAGGTATGCCTACACCCACGCCTACTAGTGGACATCTTGATTTGACCAAAGATGGTCAACCGGTTGATCAAAAGGTTTATCGCTCTATGATTGGTTCTTTGTTATACCTATGTGCTTCACGTCCTGACATTATGCTAAGTGTGTGCATGTGTGCACGATATCAAGCTGCTCCTAAAGAATGTCATCTTAAGGCCGTGAAAAGGATAGTGAGATACTTAATAAACACACCAAACTTTGGCATTTGGTATCCTAAGAGGTCTTCTTTTGATCTTGTTGGCTATTCCGACTCGGATTATGCCGGAGACAAGGTTGATAGAAAGTCCACTTCGGGTACTTGTCAATTTCTTGGTAGATCTCTTGTGTCTTGGTCTTCCAAGAAACAAAACTCGGTATCCTTATCCACCGTCGAAGCGGAATACATTGCCGCTGGTTCATGTTGTGCTCAATTACTTTGGATGACCCAAACTCTTAAAGATTATGGGATCTGTGTGGAACATGTTCCACTGCTTTGTGACAATGAAAGTGCTATCAAAATTGGTCATAATCCTGTACAACATTCTCGAACTAAGCATATTGAAGTTCGTCATCATTTCATTCGAGACCATGTTGCTAAGGGTGACATTGATCTTAAGCATGTTCGCACCGATAAGCAATTAGCGGATATATTTACAAAACCTGTTGATGAGAAAGTATTTTGCAGGTTGAGAGGTGAATTGAACATTATTGATGCTTCGAACTTGGAGTAGGAACTCCATTGGATACATGCAAGACATGAGCTTATGACTAATCCATGATATATCTCTTATGATGACTCTTATGTCTTGGATATATTTGTATCTTGCATGTTATCTAACTCATGTAGGTACTTGGTTGAATCTAATTCCATGAGATTGTGACTCACTCACATCTTGAGCAATCTCTACATCACCAAGTCTCTACACAATGGTGGTTGAAGACAAGGAAGCACAAAACCATTCAAACATATCCTTTGACAAATTCTATGTTGAGCTTCATGATTGTCATTTTTGGATACACAAGTGCTCTTCCTTGCAAGACCTAACCCATGTAGGTAGATGAACTCAAACTCCAAGTGGTGCTCCCAACTCTTGATGAGCTACATCAACCTTGAGCACCCACACAAGTTCAACTACATGAGCAAGAACCGCACCACCACCCAAGGTATGTTATTCCATCTTAGAGAATCTTTACTCCAAGACATGAGTCAAAGCAACTCAACAAGATGTGAATACATCAAGATGCTTAAACGAAAAATGGTAACCCCATTTTGAGCTTAAACGATGAGTATGACCTATGATCAAGTGTTCTCACTTGACTCCTAAGTCAATATACTCTAACATAGGTGACTATGTCACCGCCCAACTCTAGATGAAGTTCTCTTGTGTTCTTTTCTATGTTATTGCATTTGTCTCATGCATATTTATTTTCTTTTTCTTTTTCAGTTTCTTCTCTTTTCCTTTTGTTTTTGTTCTGCATTTTCTGCATTCAATTCCTTGCAAATCCTTCAGATAATTCATTGCAAATCTTTGTGAGATCCTACATGTTTAGTGAGCTGAGGTGACAAGTGTTTTTCTCTATGTTGAACTTGGTTTCACTGACTTGTAGTTTTCGGTCCAACCAAATCTTTTCGGCCCCACCAAAACATGCCACTCGGTGCCACCGACTTCACAACAGGAAAAACAGTTTGCCATTTGTTCTATATCTCTTCCGATCCAGCTCTATTCAATGAATCTTGTCCTCTACAAGCATCACAATTTTATCCATTGCTTTGTGCTGAGTCTCAAGGACCAAACCTATACGACGGATTCCAGAAAGCCCTTCTTGGAAATTGATGTCAAAGGGGGAGAGAGAGATCACCTCAAAGCTTATCACCTACAAGGGAGAAAGTATTAAAGGGGAGAAAGAGATTTCCAGGGGGAGAGAATACTCAAGGATCCCAGATGCTTGATGTTCAAGAGGAGAGATGTCACATGTCTTTTTGGGGGAAATACATGTTCATATGTGCTTATTTGCATTAAGTTCTATCCATTTATATCTTTCAGCTCTGATTTTCTGTTCCCTATCTTCTCCCAATATCCCATGTAAGATTCAGGGGGAGCAAGACACCTAAGGGAAAGAAATCAATCAAATTCATTGCATATCTTTACTCTTGGGGACATGTTGAATCCAATATGGTACATTGTACTCACTCTCTATATGTCATCCCAGTCTTGGTACTCTTGTGGCTTCTTTGGTTTGCTCTGGCTAGTGGAGGTACCTGTGTTATCTAACCTTGTTTGTGCAGGTTCATTCCATCCTAAGCCAGCTAAAGACTACAAGGTAAGTGTATGCATCAAAATCATGAGTATGAGGAATTCTTGCTTATGTACATACTGTTTGCAAGAAGGACTCATGAGCATGAAGGTATTTTCCTTGATAATCTTTTGCTCTGATGCATATGGCCAAGATACATGTAACACATTGCCTACTCTGTCATGGTTATGCTCTCACATGCCTCTATATTTCACATTTACATGAGTGCATACATGTAGGGGGAGCCGATGCTTGTTACATGTCCTTCCAAAGCTTTACTTGCTGTTCTTTATATCTTTATCTAAAGCTTTGATGTATGTTGCCATCAATTACCAAAAAGGGGGAGATTGAAAGCACAAGTGCTCCCTAGGTGGTTTTGGTAATTAATGACAACATATCTCTTGTTGGACTAACGTTTGTATCTAGTATTTTTTAGATAAGTTCAACAATGGAGTGGCATGGAATAAAGGTTGTGGGAAATTCTCCAAGATGCTAAGGACAAAGGATTGCCTAAAGCTTAAACCTCAAGATTCTTCATTTTACATTTTAGTGATCCAAGATCACATTGAGTCCATAGGAAAAGCCAATACTATCAAGGAGGGATGAGGTGTTGCTTAATGAGCCTCTTGCTTCAAGTGCTTAATGATATGCTCCAAAATCCTCAGCTACTTTCCCACTTCCACATATGACCTAAACCTAAAGTCAAACTCGGCCCCACCGATTCTTTCTATCCGGCACCACCGAGTTTTACATGTCATAGCCACTGCCAAACCCTAGCAAATCGGTTCTACCGATAGGGATCTCGGTCTCACCGAGATGGGATTGTAATCTCTCTGTGTATGTCCATTGCCAAAATCGCTCTCACCGAGTTTAGGCAATCGGTACTACCGAGATTACAATGCAAACTCTCTGGCTAACTTATTACCAAAATCGGTCCAACCGAGTTTAGTAATCGGTCCCACCGAGTTTGCCTGACCAACTCTTTGGTTAGCTAATTACCAAAATCGGTCTCACCGAGTTTGTGTAATCGGTCTCACCGAGATTACGTTATGCCCTAACCCTAACCATATTGGTCCTACCGAGTTGCATGTCAGTCCCACCGAAAATCTCTAACGGTCACTAGGTTTACTCTTTCGGTCCGACCGAGTTTTTTGATTCGGTCCCACCGAGATTGGTAAATTGTGTGTAACAGTTGGATTTTGTGTGGAGGCTATATATACCCCTCCACCTCCTCTTCATTCGTGGAGAGAGCCATCAGAACACATCTACACTTCCAACTCATATGTTCTGAGAGAGAACCACCTACTCATGTGTTGAGGCCAAGATATTCCATTCCTACCACATGAATCTTGATCTCTAGCCTTCCCCAAGTTGCTTTCCACTCAAGTCTTCTTTCCACCAAATCCAAATCCCATGAGAGAGAGTTGAGTGTTGGGGAGACTATCATTTGAAGCACAAGAGCAAGGAGTTCATCATCAACACACCATTTGTTACTTCTTGGAGTGTGGTGTCTCCTAGATTGGCTAGGTGTCACTTGGGAGCCTCCGACAAGATTGTGGAGTTGAACCAAGGAGTTTGTAAGGGCAAGGAGATCGCCTACTTCGTGAAGATCTACCGCTAGTGAGGCAAGTCCTTCGTGGGCGATGGCCATGGTGGGATAGACAAGGTTGCTTCTTCGTGGACCCTTCGTGGGTGGAGCCCTCCGTGGACTCGCGCAACCGTTACCCTTCGTGGGTTGAAGTCTCCATCAACGTGGATGTAGGATAGCACCACCTATCCAAACCACGGGAAAAACATCCGTGTCTCCAATTGCGTTTGAATTCTCCAAACCCTTCCCTTTACATTCTTGCAAGTTGCATGCTTTACTTTCCGCTGCCTATATACTCTTTGCATGCTTTCTTGATATGTATTATGAATGTTGAAATTGTGCCTAAACTCCACTTAAACCGAAAAAGCTTAAAAACTGCAACTTTAGCATTAAGTGTCTAATCACCCCCCCTCTAGACACATCTACTTCAAGGTCCTACAGCCATCATACATGTGAAATTGTGTCATGCTGTCCTGTTTAATTAGCCATCATATATGTGAAATTATGTCCTGCTATTCTGTTTGCTTAGACAACATAAATGTGAATTATTTCATGCCCTGTTTTCTTCCCTACCATCCATTGCACCTGTCTATCTTACAATGTCTGTACATTCAATTACTTTTCTTGTTAATCAGCCATTTCAATTGGAGGGAGTGATGGCAGTATCTGTGGGAGTAAAAACACGGTCGTCAAAAAAGATCATGCTACCTGTCGATGCAGATAGAACCACGGTTGTACTTGCCCAAGAACTAGCCCCACCACACATAACCCACACTCATGCAGATTGTACCCCTAGCCAGTTGGACAGAGAACCAGCTACACCCCTTCTAACCCAACCCCAGCAGATAGACACCCAATTCCCGTTGACATAGCACCGTCTCCACCACAGAGCACCCAAACACGAGCAGTGAGTAAGGCAACTGCAGTGCCCAAATCACAAGGACCACCACTCCGAACCCGAAGTCAACGCTTAAAGCAGAAGAAGAATTGTTCTCAGGTCAGGTTTCGTAGCTATGGTTCATACTACTTTGCTCTTGCATTACTGTATTTACTGATACCAACTAATTTCAAATTTGAAGGATGCAATTGAAACTCCAATGGCGCAACCGGTATGTTTTAAACATGTTTCTTCAATGTGTTTGGCTATTTGCTGTTGTAACTTGCTCTATGTTAATTTCAGTTTCAATTGAATAGATAGTTATGTTCTCATGCCATGCACATTACAAGTGTTGTTATTGCTGTGTAGTTTCCCACACTTATATTCTGTCTATGCTGCTTTGTCTTAAATAGATGTGATTCAAACTGTATCTATCTTAATTTGGCAACATAAACTAGAATGATATAGACCATACAGTGACCATAGTACATAGATATATGTTTGTTTCATGCTGTTATCCTGTCCACCTTACTACTGAACTGGTTTACCAAAACGAGTTTCATATACTACATTGTAAACCTAAGATGTGTTTGTTTGTTTCTCTTTTAGAACGCGGATAAAATATTGGAGAAGAGTACCTTGTTATGCAATGGTAAAGTAAGAAATGCAGATAAGGTTCAAGATAGTGAGACATCCCTGTTGGTCTCCAAGAAAGCTGATAAAAACTATATTGAAGACACTGAGACAACCCCAAAGTCCTGTCTTGATGTAGTGTTCGAGTTACTGGCTACCACTGCTGGCACCAGCTCTTCGAACTCGTTGCCTGAATCAGTTCGGCTTCTTGAGTCTCAACTTGAAGTTGAAAGACATCGATCAGATGTTATGCGATAGGAAGCCGAAGAACTGAGGAAGTCCCTGCAGAATTCAGATGCATACTTTCTGGTGCAACAGCAAGCGCTGGGGGACTTAAGCGCCAAACAAGAGAAAGTTAATAAGCTTGCTAAGCATCTTGCCAGCATAATGGGTACCCAGGATATTGTTTCTTGAGCTCTTCTGAAGTGGTTTCAGTTCTGGACTTGTTTTGCTGTGGCGTTTATATGCTGATGTGTTCCCTATATTTGCACTGGTGGCGAACTTTGATGCCTAGTGGATATAATATGTGTAATAGCTGTGATAGCCTAGTGTAAGTTGCTTGCTTATTTATCTCCTTGTTGTCTTGTTTATTTGTTTGCATGTAGTCAGTGTAGTTCTTTTTCTGCGGTTTGCTAGTGGCTGCAATAACCTATTTTTTAAAAAACTAGGCCACAATAACCATGGGCTAATATTTACTGTAGTGACACTGGGCCTCCTACGGGCCGTAGAAACAGTGGGCCTTCTATGGGCCGTATAAATAGTGGGCCTTCTATGGGCTGTAGAAACAATGGGCCTTCTATGGGCCGTAGAAACAATGGGCCTTCTATGGGCCGTAGAAACAACGGGCCTTCTACGGGCCGTATCATCAATGGGCCTTATACGGGCCGTATGATCGATTGGCCAAACATGGGCCAAACAGACCACATTCTGGCCATAAACGGGCTAGAGTTGGAATCGTCCGTTCATGGGCCGACCATAACGGGCCATCGTTAATAGGCCGTATTTGATGACGCTATGGAAATGGCCCAATGTATTAACGGACCACAAACGGGCCGACTATAACCACGGGCTGAATTTGGCCCACAAGCAGAAAATGACAGTAACGGGCCGTAAGTAAAAGAATGCTGAAAAATAGCCCAAGAATAAATGGGCTCTGAGAAGGACGAAAGATAACATGGGCTGGAAACGGCCCAACGGAATAACGGGTCGTTAATGGGTATAAAGTGATACACTGTTCTTTACGGGCCAGTTTCACCACGGGCCGTTAATGGGTGTAAAGTGATACACTGTTCATTATGGGCCGGTTTCACCACGGGCCATTAATAGGCCAAGAGTTACATAAGGCCTCATATGGGCCGAAAGACGTCATGGGCCATGTCGGTGTCAAAACCGGCGGATCTTGGGTAGGGGGTCCCTAACTGTGCGTCTAAGGCGGATGGTAACAGGAGGCAGGGGACACGATGTTTTACCCAGGTTCGGGCCCTCTTGATGGAGGTAAAACCCTACGTCCTGCTTGATTAATATTGATGATATGTGTAGTACAAGAGTAGATCTACCACGGGATCAGAGAGGCTAAACCCTAGAAGCTAGCCTATGGTATGATTGTATGTTGTCCTACGGACTAAAACCCTTCGGTTTATATAGACACCGGAGAGGGTTAGGGTTACACAAGGTCGGTTACAAAGGAGGAGATATACATATCCGTATTGCCTAGCTTGCCTTCCACGCCAAGTGGAGTCCCATCCAGACACGAGATGAAGTCTTCAATCTTGTATCTTCATAGTCCAACAGTCCGGCCAAAGGATATAATCCGGCTGTCCGGATACCCCCCTAATCCAGAACTTCCTTAGAAGTCCCCTGCTACCTCTTGAGCTTGCGTTGGATTTCCCCGAAGAGGAAAGGATGATGCAGCAAAGTAGCGTAAGTATTTCCCTCAGTTTTTGAGAACCAAGGTATCAATCCAGTAGGAGGCCACGCTCAAGTCCCTCGTACCTGCACAAAACGATAGCTACTCGCAACCAACGCGATTAGGGGTTGTCAATCCCTTCACGGTCACTTACGAGAGTGAGATCTGATAGATATAATATTTTTGGTATTTTTGGTATAGAGATGCAAAGTGAAAAGTAAAAGGCAAAGTAAAAAAAGCAAAGCAAGATTAAAGTGATGCAGACTAATATGATGAGAATAGACCCGGGGGCCATAGGTTTCACTAGTGGCTTCTCTCAAGAGCATAAATATTCTACGGTGGGTGAACAAATTACTGTTGAGCAATTGACAGAATTGAGCATAGTTATGAGAATATCTAGGCATGATCATGTATATAGGCATCACGTCCGTGACAAGTAGACCGAAACGATTCTGCATCTACTACTATTACTCCACTCATCGACCGCTATCCAGCATGCATCTAGAGTATTAAGTTAAAAACAGAGTAACACTTTAAGCAAGATGACATGATGTAGAGAGATAAATTCATGCAATATGAAATAAACCCCATCTTGTTATCCTTGATGGCAACGATGCAACACGTGCCTTGCTGCCCCTTCTGTCACTGGGAAAGGACACCGCAAGATCAAACCCAAAGCTAAGCACTTCTCCCATGGCAAGAACTACCAATCTAGTTGGCTAAACCAAACGGATAATTCGAAGAGACTTGCAAAGATAACCAATCATACATAAAAGAATTCAGAGAAGATTCAAATATTATTCATAGATAGACTTGATCATAAACCCACAATTCATCGGTCTCAACAAACACATCGCAAAAAGAAGATTACATCGAATAGATCTCCACGAGAGAGGGGGAGAACTTTGTATTGAGATCCAAAAAGAGACAAGAAGCCATCTAGCTACTAACTATGGACCGAAGGTCTGAGGTAAACTACTCACACTTCATCGGAGGGGCTATGATGATGTAGAAGCCCTCCGTGATGACGGCCCTCTCCGGCCGAGCTCCGGAACAGGCCCCAAGATGTGATCTCGTGGATACAGAAAGTTGCGGCGGTGGAATTAGGTTTTTGGCTCCTGTTCTGATCGTTTGGGGGTACGTAGGTATATATAGGAGGAAGGAGTATGTCGGTGGAGCACCGAGGGGCCCACGAGGCAAGGGGGTGCGCCCCCATCCTCGTGACCGCCTCTTTGACTCCTTGGAGTAGGGTCCAAGTCTCCTGGATCACGTTCGGTGAGAAAATCATGTTCCCGAAGGTTTCATTCTGTTTGGACTCCGTTTGATATTCCATTTCTTCGAAACATTGAAATAGGCAAAAAACAGCAATTCTGGGCTGGGCCTCCGGTTAATAGGTTAGTCCCAAAAATAATATAAAAGTGGAAAATAAAGCCCAACATAGTCCAAAACAGTAGATAATATAGCATGGAGCAACAAAAAATTATAGATATGTTGGAGACGTATCACCCCGAACCAGGCTTCAATGACGATGAGTCCGGCGCGCAGTATTGTCTTCGGCATTGCAAGGCGGGTTCTTCTCCAATTTCCAAGTGTTTGTAAAGCAGTGTCCGGTCCCATAAATGTTCGGGGGTGAATATTCAGATTAGGAAGATTCAAGACAAAAGTTCATATTGACATAGAGAATAATAATACTTCAAGCAAACCAACAAAGCAATTATGTTTTCTTAAAGTAACATGGCCAAAGAAAGTTCATCCCTACAAAATCATATAGTTTAGTCATGCTCAATTTTCGTCACACAAGAATGCTCTCATCATGCACAACCCTGATGACAAGCCAAGCAATTGTTTCATACCTTAATAATTTCAAACACATAAACTTTCACGCAATACATGAGCGTGAGCCATGGATATAGCACTATGGGTGGAATAGAATATTATGATGGGGGTTATGTGGAGAAGACAAAAAGGAGAAAGTCTCACATCAACGAGGCTAATCAATGGGCTATGGAGATGCCCATCGATTGATGTTAATGCAAGGAGTAGGGATTGCCATGCAACGGATGCACTAGAGCTATAAATGTATGAAAGCTCAACAAAAGAAACTAAGTGGGTGTGCATCCAACTTGCTTGCTCACGAAGACCTAGGGCACTTGAGGAGGCCCATTGTTGGAATATACAAGCCAAGTTCTATAATGAAAATTCCCACTAGTATATGAAAGTGATAACTCAAGAGACTCTCTATATGAAGAACATGGTGCTACTTTGAAGCACAATTGTGGAAAAAGGAATAGTAGCATTGCCCCTTTTTATTTTTATTGTTTTTTGGGCCTTCTTTTTTTCTTTGGCCTTTCTCTTTTTTTGGGACAATGCTCTATTGAATGATGATCATCACACTTATATTTATTTACAACTCAATGATTACAACTCGATACTAGAACAAAGTATGACTCTATATGGATGCCTCCGACAGTGTACTGGGATATGCAATGAATCAAGAGTGACAAGTATTAAAAAATTATGAACGGTGGCTTTGCCACAAATACTATGTCAACTACATGATCATGCTAAGCAATATGACAATGATGAATGTGTCATGATAAACTGGATGGTGGAAAGTTGCATGGCAATATATCTCGGAATGGCTATGGAAATGCCATAATAGGTAGGTATGGTGGTTGTTTTGAGGAAGATATAAGGAGGATTATGTGTGAAGAAGCGTATCATATCACGGGGTTTGGATGCACCGGCGAAGTTTGCACCAACTCTCGATGTGAGAAAGGGCAATGCACGGTACCATAGAGGCTAGCAATGATGGAAGGGTGAGAGTGCGTATAATCCATGGACTCAACATTAGTCATAAAGAACTCATACACTTATTGCAAAAATCTACAAGCCATCAAAAACCAAAGTATTACGTGCATGCTCCTAGGGGGATAGATTGGTAGGAAAAGACCATCGCTCGTCCCCGACCGCCACTCATAAGGAGGACAATCAAATAACACCTCATGTTTCAAATTTGTTACATAACGTTTACCATATGTGCATGCTACGGGACTTGCAAACTTCAACTCAAGCACTTCTCAAATTCAAAATTACTCTACTAGCATGACTTTGATATTACTACCTCCATATCTCAAAACAATTATCAAGCATCCAACTTTTCTTAGTATTCAACACACTCAAAAGAAAGTTTCACAAATCTTGAATACCAAGCATGTTATTATTAAGCAAATTACCATGCTATTAAGACTCACAAAATAATTTATGTGAAGCATGAGAGATCAATAGTTTCTTTAAAACAAATCCACCACCGTGCTCTAAAAAAATCTAAGTGAAGCACATAGAGCAAAATTATAGCGCTCAAAAGATATAAGTGAAGCACATGGAGCAAAACTACTTAGCTCAAGAAGATATAAGTGAAGCACATAGAGTATTCTATCAAATTCTAATTCATGTATGGCTCTCTCAAAAGGTGTGTACAGCAAGGATGATCGTGGCACACTAACAACCAAAGACGCAAATAATACAAGATGCTCCAAGCAAAACACATATCATGTTGGTGAATAAAAATATGGCTCCAAGTAAATTACCGATGGAAGTGGACGAAAGCGGGGATGCCTTCCGGGGCATCCCCAAGCTTTGACTTTTTGGTGTCCTTGGATTATCTTGGGGGTGCCATGGGCATACCAAAGCTTAGGCTCTTTCCACTCCTTGTTCCATAATCCATCACAAGAATTCACCCAAAACTTGAAAACTTCACAACACAAACTTAAAGTAGAAAACTCGTGAGCTCCGTTTGCGAAAGAAAACAAAAAACCACTTCAAGGTACTGTAATGAACTCATTCTTTATTTATATTGGTGTTAAACCTACTGTATTCCAACTTCTCTATGGATTATAAACTGTTTTACTAACCATAGATTCATCAAAATAAGCAAACAACACACGAAAAACAGAATCTGTCAAAAACAGAACAGTCTGTAGTAATCTGTAGCTAGCGTAATATCTGGAACCCCAAAAATTCTAAAATAAATTTATGGACGTGAGGAATTTATCTATTAATCATTTGAAAAAATAATTAACTAAATATCACTCTCCAAATAAAAATGACAGCAGTTCTCGTGAGTGCTAAAGTTTCTGTATTTTACAGCAAGTTCAACAAGACTTTCCCCAAGTCTTCCCAACAGTTCTACTTGGCACAAACACTAATTAAACACAAAAAACACAACCAAAACAAAGGCTAAATAATTTATTTATTACTAAACAGGAGCAAAAAGCAAGGAATAAAAATAAAATTGGGTTGCCTCCCAACAATCGCTATCGTTTAACGCCCTTAGCTAGGCATAACAAGCAACGATAGATCTAGGTATTGCCATCTTTGGTATTAGGAAAGGAAAGAGCAAACTTACTATCTATAGAATTAATCCTTCAATTTTGATAAAGCACATGGCTATTAATGGTAGAAGAAATATTAAGTATGTTACGGAAGTTTGTATCTAGGCTAGCCTTTATCTCTTTAATAGATTCATTTTGGTAAGAGAGCAAAAGAGATGTAGATTGAACTTTCTCATTCATGGGGTGCCCAAATATAGTTTTCATTTTTTCATAAGTGTCTATGACATCCCCTTCAAGGAAACCTTCTTCAAATATAGAATCTAAGACATGCTTAAAAGAAGAAGGAACGACAATATAAAAGCTTTTTAGGTAAACTTCAATTAGATATTGAGGAACATAGCTAGCCCTGATCCTTAATAGTCCATACCAAGCATCTTTCAAAGATTCATCAAGTAAATAACGAAAAATTCCAGAATCAACTTCATCAAAATTATTAAGACTCTCATTGATAACTCCGGTAGGTTTTTCCATAGTATCCTTATTTATAAGTTTAGCGAGGATAGAGGGGTTGTCCAAAGTACCAAAACTCTGGAGAGAACCCCCAACCCTTTTTGATTCAGACATAGCGGAAAGAGAGGGAGGATATATAGAGAGATAGAGGGAGAATAAAACGGCAAGGGTGAAGTGGGGGAGAGGAAAACGAGAGGCAAATGGCAAATAATGTAATGCGAGAGATAGGGATTGTGATGGGTACTTGGTATGTTGACTTTTGTGTAGACTCCCCAGCAACGGTGCCAGAAATTCTTCTTGCTACCTCTTGAGCTTGCGTTGGATTTCCCCGAAGAGGAAAGGATGATGCAGCAGAGTAGCATAAGTATTTCCCATGGTTTTTGAGAACCAAGGTATCAATCCAGTAGGAGGCCACGCTCAAGTCCCTCGTACCTGCACAAAACGTTAGCTACTCACAACCAACGTAATTAGGGGTTGTCAATCCCTTCACGGTCACTTACGAGAGTGAGATCTGATAGATATAATATTTTTGGTATTTTTGGTATAGAGATGCAAAGTGAAAAGTAAAAGGCAAAGTAAAAAAGCAAAGCAAGATTAAAGTGATGGAGATTAATATGATGAGAATAGACCCCGGGGCCATAGGTTTCACTAGTGGCTTCTCTCAAGAGCATAAATATTCTACGGTGGGTGAACAAATTACTGTTGAGAAATTGACAGAATTGCGCATAGTTATGAGAATATCTAGGCATGATCATGTATATAGGCATCACGTCCGTGACAAGTAGACCGAAATGATTCTGCATCTACTACTATTACTCCACTCATCGACCGCTATCCAGCATGCATCTAGAGTATTAAGTTAAAAACAGAGTAACACTTTAAGCAAGATGACATGATGTAGAGAGATAAATTCATGCAATATGAAATAAACCCCATCTTGTTATCCTCGATGGCAACGATGCAATACGTGCCTTGCTGCCCCTTCTGTCACTGGAAAGGACACCGCAAGATCAAACCCAAAGCTAAGCACTTCTCCCATGGCAAGAACTACCAATCTAGTTGGCCAAACCAAACGGATAATTCGAAGAGACTTGCAAAGATAACCAATCATACATAAAAGAATTCAGAGAAGATTCAAATATTATTCATAGATAGACTTGATCATAAACCCACAATTCATCGGTCTCAACAAACACACCGCAAAAAGAAGATTACAACGAATAGATCTCCACGAGAGAGGGGGAGAACTTTGTATTGAGATCCAAAAAGAGAGAAGAAGCCATCTAGCTACTAACTATGGACCAAAGGTCTGAGGTAAACTACTCACACTTCATCGGAGGGGCTATGATGATGTAGAAGCCCTCCGTGATGACGGCCCTCTCCGGCGGAGCTCCAGAACAGGCCCCAAGATGTGATCTCGTGGATACACAAAGTTGCGGCGGTGGAATTAGGTTTTTGGCTCCTGTTCTGATCGCTTGGGGGTACGTAGGTATATATAGGAGGAAGGAGTACGTCGGTGGAGCACCGAGGGGCCCACGAGGCAGGGGGCGCGCCCTAGGGGGGTGGGCGCGCCCCCACCCTCGTGACCGCCTCTTTGACTCCTTGGAGTAGGGTCCAAGTCTCCTGGATCACGTTCGGTGAGAAAATCACGTTCCCGAAGGTTTCATTCCGTTTGGACTCCGTTTGATATTCCGTTTCTTCAAAACACTGAAATAGGCAAAAAACAACAATTCTGGGGTGGGCTTCCGGTTAATAGGTTAGTCCCAAAAATAATATAAAAGTGGAAACTAAAGCCCAATATAGTCCAAAACAGTAGATAATATAGCATGGAGCAATCAAAAATTATAGATATGTTGGAGACGTATCACCCCCGAACCAGGCTTCAATGACGATGAGTCCGGCGCGTAGTATTGTCTTCGACATTGCAAGGCGGGTTCTTCTCCAATTTCCAAGTGTTTGTAAAGCAGTTTCCGGTCCCATAAATGTTCGGACCTCTTGGCTTCTGTGCCCAATAAGGGCTTTCTCCCACGCGTCGAATGAATACGAGGCGCCAGGGCATTTTTACATTCGCCCCCTAGCCAGATAAATAAATTGTCTATTAAAGGGATGGGGATCCTTAGATCCGATCCCTACCATCCTCCCCCTGCGAGAGTCCATCAGAGCGCGTTCCGGAAAGATCCATTCCAACATGGCCGACCTCCGCAGCTCCTCCTCCCGCCCCGGAAGCCCTAAGCCCGGTGATTGGGAAAGGTGTTCAGTCCCGCACAGTCGTTTAGTCGAACTGTAAACTAAGGGGTTTCTCCCTCCGGCGTACATGGTGCCCGTTCGAGCCGGGCTTGCCACCTACAATGGCGGGGAGCAAGCGGAGAGCTTTCCCTGCCCCTCTATGGGGGAATGGGTCTGCCTTGTCCCCTATTTATTAAGAGGACTGGGATTTCCAAGTCATCTGTTCCTCCGCGGGCTCCTGGAGTTCTACGGCCTCCAATTACACAATTCACCCCCGCCTCCATCCTACATATCGCTGGCTATGTTGCTCTCTACGAGTTGTTCCTGAGCTGCGAGGTTCACTTCGAGCTGTGGAAAAGGCTATTTTTCCTCGTCCCTCGCACACAGAGGGGGTCACTTTATCAAGTGGGAGGAGCCGAAATATGGCGCATCGCCGATACCGGATACCTGTCCGGTACCCCGAAGAAGTCGTCCGAAGACTGGCCTTCAGAATGGTTTTATATGGAGGACGTTCCCCTTCCGAACCCTATTCGGCGGGGTCTTCCTGAGTTCAACAATGCTCCTCTGAAGAAGCGCCGAAGTTGGCGCCCACGGAGCCCCCAGGTGGAAGACAATGGAGAAGTCCTCTATCTGATGAACCGGATTAAAGCACTGGCTTGATCAGGATTGACAGTAATTGAAGCTATGTCGATTTTCATAATGCGGGGAGTGCAACCACTTCAATATCGTGGGCACCCCTTGTGGTGTTATAACGGGGCGGATGACGCCACCCGCTGCGGACGTAAGGGTCCGGACAATGCTTCCGCTTTAGCGAAAATTCTGTCCGAATTTTTCAAGGGTGAGGAAGAGGAGTTCACCCGCATCAAGCCACGGGATGGATTCTCCACGTACAATCCTCCAAGCTGGGTAAGTTATATCTCCCTGCTCCCATTTTTCCCGCATTCTTTGTCGTAAGTATTCACCTTGCCACTTTGCGGCAGGAACTACGAAAAGCCATAAAGGAGGTCAGCAGCCCTTCTCCATAACCAGAGGACCTTGACCGGGCCCTTGACTCCAGACTCGAAGAAGATTCAGTTATATTCGTGGAGCTGATAGACTGGCAGTTCTATCAGTTGAGCTGTGACGATGCCATGGTGGCCATTACGGCCGACTATCCCGGACTGCTCCCCGCATCGCACCTAAGAAAAACCAAAAATCCCAACTCCAAAACTAGGATCCCCTTTTAGACACTTCACCGACCACATACACATGGCATTTTTACAGGGAAGGCATTCGGGACGCCCTGCCGAACCCGCAGCAATGCGCCAACAGGAGGCACCGAGGCCGGGTAGGCCGAAAAGGAAGGCGGTTAGGACGGAGACACCGGCGCAAAGGTATACCAAACCCCGCTCCGTGGTTGTCATCTTTCTCGAAATATAATGACGCCCGTGTTTCTTTAACGGAAAAAACGCTCGCCGGAATATGCCCGGCGATGTTACTAATCACGCTTCCACCAGTCGGGCGCCAGGGCCAGACATAGAGGCAGAAACCGATATGGGGCGGGCGCTGGATAATCCCCCTACAGAGGATGCAGATAGATTATCCTCTACAAACTCAGAAGTGGAAAGCGCCATGAATCATAGGCGTCACCAGGCCGTCCTCCGTGACGCTTGTTTCTCACCAGAGGCATTTGATGCCTTCAATTCTGGAGAGGCGTACCTCCAAGCTGCTCAAGATGGTCTAGCCAGAGCCACGGATCAGTATGTAAAGGATGTACGGGTAAGTAAATCTGACGATTTATATGTATCAGTAGCCCCTGAGACTTGAAACAGTTAGCAGAACTGATTTAAGGATCATCTTTATTGTGCAGGTTCTTACAGAGAAGAATACTAGGCTAACACAGGAGCTAGAGGAATGCAAGACCCAACTAGGGGCTGCTGTGGCCGCATTGCAGGAACCGAAAAAGTCACCTGCTGGTAACATTTACTTTAAAGAGTGATGGTTACCATATAATGTTCGGCATGGCTGCAGATCTAACAACAGATGTTGCAGATGAATCCGGAGAAAATCTGGAGGACCAGCATGTTATGCGACAGCTAGAGGCTGGCAAATGCGTGCTGACTGAGGTTAGGCGGGAGAAAAACAATCTCCAAGACGCCAATATTAAGCTAAGCATGGAACTAAAAGACGTTCGGGGCCAACTTGCAAACTTCGAGAAGGAGAATAAGCGGCTTCGGCGCGGCATTTTCAGTAAGTGCTTGAATGAATCCTTTTAAAGCAGTTCGACGAAGAAGCCGACTAACAGCGTTATGTCTATAGGTATGATGATGGGTCGTCCCACGGAGGAAATGCCCGGGTCTGCGGGTGATCTTCTATCCGAGCTGTCACATCTGCACGAACAAGTTCGACAGGTGATGCAAGGTGTTGCCCAGGCCTTGTGGCCATCCGTCTCCCTGCCAGAGGGCGTTGCAGAACTTACGGAGAAGCTCAAGAGAGCACGACGGCGCTTCCAATTATGGAAGATATCGGCCTGCCGACAGGGTGCGAGAGAAGACTGGGCCATGGTGAAGACACGGTATACCAAGGTAGACCCAAATCACATGGCCGAGGTCGAACCTGTGGGGCCCGACGGAAAAGATATCCCCGTTAGCTTAGTTTATGGGCAAATAGAATTAGCCGCAAAGTATTCCCAACAAAATTGTAAGCTAGACCGCCTGTTGGATGGTATAGAAGAGGAATTTGGTCAGTTTGCATGACTATGTAATTAAAGTGACATGTATAATGCCTTCTAGCCGGATTGTAGATCATTTGTCCTGGCGGACCTTTTCGCTTCAACCTCGGGACCCGATAGTCCAGAGTGTATTCGAATACCCGCTCAGTTATATAAGAACCGGGGTATGCGGGGAGACCAGGCGTAGGGGTCATTAGTGCTTGAACAGACAAGTGCCCAACTAGTTATGTTATATTACATGGGTAGTAAGAAACATCTTCAAGGGAGAATAGTTCCATTAAGGGTTCCTTTCCCTGGGTAAGCATGCCCTATAGTGCATGTCCGGACTGCGATAGGAAATGCAGGAAAAACATCTGGGGGAAGATATGGACAATAAATAAAAATCATCTTTTGTTCACCGACCGAATATTCCCTTAAGAATGCTAGCTTTCGGCTTCACCCAGTCTGAGGTACACATCCGGCTGACCCAGCAGTAACAATCGCAGAGGTGCTCCCCTTATGCCCTAGCCGAATTAACGGGAACGTAGGGCATAAATACAAGAGCCAGGCAACCCATCTTGGCCAAAACTTAAGTCATATCGCTGCATATAATGGCAAAAAAAGGTACATGCGGAAGCATGACACATGTGCGGGGCCTGAGGCCCAGATAAATAATTAAGCTTTTGTGAAAGAAGCCCCCAGGTATGATGAGCGCGGCTAGTGCATCTATAATGGGCAAGCGAGGCACAATTTGGCCCTTGAAGGCCTAGAGAAAGTATAAAAGAAAGGAAGAAAGAAAAACAAGACAGATAATGTATATGCAAAAAATGGACAAAGGGAGGGGACGAACATAGGGTCCGGAGCTAGGCGTAGAATCTTCGGAGCCTGGCCGCGTTCCATGGGTTCGGCTTGAGTCAACTAGTCGATGCATCCCGCAGTCGGTACGCTCCACCGGTCAGAACTTGGTCAATAATGAAGGGACCTTCCCACTTGGGCTCAAGCTTGTTCTTTTTCTTATCCGGTAGGCGTAGAACTAGTTCGCCAACGTTATAAGTTTTGGCCCGTACTTCTCTACTTTGGTATCTACGAGCCTGTTGCTGATAAAATGTGAAACGGCCTTTGGCCATGTCGCGCTCCTCCTCCAGGGTATCCAGACTGTCCTGCCGATCGAGCTCGGCTTCTCTTTCTCCGTACATGCGCACTCGAGGTGAGTCATGAATTATGTCACAGGGCAAGACTGCCTCTGCGCCGTACACCATAAAGAAGGATGTATATCCGGTACTACGATTCGGTGTGGTCCGCAGCCCCCAGAGTACGGAGTCGAGCTCCTCTACCCAGTGCGTGTTAGACTCCGTTAAGGAACACACTAATCTGGGTTTAATGCCGCTCATTATAAGACCGTTTGCTCGCTTGACTTGACCGTTGGTTTGTGGGTGATAGACTGAAGCATAATCGAGCTTGATGCCCATTTTGGTGCACCAGAGTTTTACCTCATCGGCCGTGAAGTTCGTGCCGTTGTCAGTGATGATGCTGTGGGGGACGCCAAAACGGTGTACGACCCCAGATATGAAGTCTATCACCGGTCCGGATTCGGCTGTTTTAACAGTTTTGGCCTCTATCCATTTGGTGAATTTATCCACCATGACCAGTAAGTATTTTTTCTTGTGGGTTCCCCCTTTAAGGGGTCCAACCATGTCAAGCCCCCAGACTGCAAAGGGCCATGTAATGGGGATTGTTTGGAGGGCGGTGGGTGGCATGTGGCTTTGATTTGCAAAGAGCTGGCAACCGGTGCAACGTTGGACTAAGTCATGTGCGTCTTCCCGGGCCGTTGGCCAATAGAATCATGTACGGAAGGCCTTGCTTACAAGGGCCCGGGCTGCGGCATCATGACCACCGAGTCCGGCATGAATTTCTGCCAAAAGATTCCGCCCTTCCTCTTCGGAGATGCACCTTTGAAGGACTCCGGTAGTGCTTTTTTGTACAATTCTCCCTCATGGACCCTGTAGGCCTCCGATTGTGTCAGAGAGTTCGGTATCGGGTATTTTGGCCAGGTCCAGACTGTTGTTACCGGTGTCCCCTTCCCATACTACGGATGGCTTGAACAGCTTCTCCAAAAATATGTTGGGGGGACCGCATCGCGTTTTGCGCCGATGCGGGCGAGGATATCCGCCGCCTGATTGTTTTCCCGAGCCACATGGTGAAATTCGAGCCCCTCGAACCGAGCTGACATTTTTAGGACGACATTTCGATAGGCCGCCATTTTGGGATCCTTGGCGTCAAAGTCTCCATTTATTTGGGATGTTGCGAGGTTTGAATCCCCACACACCTCCAGGCGTTGAATGCCCATGGAGACTACCATCTAAAGACCATGCAACAGAGCTTCTTATTCGGCTGCATTGTTGGAGTCTGTATACAATATTTGCAGTACGTACTGAACGGTATCTCCGGTTGGGGACGTCAGGACGACGCCAGCCCCTAGACCGGCCAGCATTTTAGAACCGTCGAAGTGCATGGTCCAGTTGGAGTATGCGCCGTACTCTTTAGGGAGTTCAGCCTCCGTCCATTCGGCGACGAAGTCGGCCAATACTTGCGATTTAATGGCTCGTCGAGGTTTGTATGTTATGTCGAACGGGAGGAGCTCAATGGCCCATTTGGCAATCCGGCCCGTAGCGTCGCGGTTGTTTATAATATCATTAAGTGGCACTTCCGAGGCTACTGTAATCGAACACTCTTGAAAGTAGTGTCGCAGCTTCCGTAGTGCCATGAATACGACATATGCTATCTTTTGATAATGTGGGTACCGTGATTTGCATGGAGTGAGGACAGTGGATACATAGTATACCGGCTTTTGAAGGGGGAATTTATGTCCGTTCGCTTCTCGTTCGACAACGAGCACTGCGCTTACAACTTGATGAGTTGCCGCAATGTACAAAAGCATTGGTTCACCGATGTTTGGTGCGGCCAAGATTGGGTTGGTTGCCAAGATGGCCTTTATTTCTTCCAGTCCGGCTGTGGCCGCATCCGTCCACTCGAAGTGTTCAGTGCGCCGAAGGAGGCGATAAAGGGGTAAAGCCTTTTCTCCTAAGCGGGAGATAAAGCGGCTTAGAGCCGCCACGCATCCAGTTAACTTCTGGATTTGTTTGAGGTCTGTTGGGGTAGCCAACTGTGACAGAGCTAGGATTTTGGCCGGATTAGCTTCAATACCTCTACTGGAGACAATGAAACCCAGGAGGTTTCCGGCTGGTACGCCGAAAACGCATTTTTTCCGGATTGATCTTGATGTCGTATGTTGGGAGGTTGTTGAATGTGAGCCTCAAGTCATCTATCAAAGAGTCGACGTGTTTGGTTTTGACAACCACATCGTCTATGTATGCCTCTACTGTTTTGCCGATTTGTTTCTCCAGACATGTCTGAATCATGCGCTGATATGTTGCGCCGGCGTTTTTGAGCCCAAAAGGCATTGTGTTAAAATAGGAGGGACCGTATGGTGTGATGAATGCCGTTGCGGCTTGGTCGGATTCCGCCATCTTGATATGGTGGTAACCGGAGTATGCATCGAGGAAACACAATGACTCGTGTCCTGCGTAGCATCAATAATATGATCGATGCGGGGGAGGGGGAAGGGATCCTTTGGGAAAGCTTTATTGAGGTCCTTGAAATCGACACAAAGGCGCCAAGATTTATCCTTCTTTAGTACCATCACCAGGTTTGCTAGCCAGTCCGGGTGTTTTATTTCTCTGATAAATCCGGCCTCCAATAACTTGGCTAGTTCCTCTCCCATGGCCTATCTCTTAGGTTCGGAGAAACGCCGAAGAGCTTGCTTGACCGGCTTGAATCCCTTTAGGATATTGAGGCTATGCTTGGCCAGCCTGCGTGGGATTCCTGGCATGTCTGAGGGATGCCAGGCGAATATGTCCCAATTCTCACGCAGGAACTCTCGTAGTGCGGCGTCCACGGCAGGGTTTAATTGCGCCTCGATGGAGGCTATTTTTGTAGGGTCCGTTGGGTGGACTTGGAATTTGACTATTTCATCTGCTGGTTTAAAAGAGGTGGACTTGGATCTCTTGTCGAGTATCACGTCGTCCCTGTCCACTGTAGAGCGTAGCGTGGTTAATTCCTCGGCCGATCTGAGACCCAGGGGCTGAGGAGTTTCCAATCTTGGAAGTTCGGGTTCCGAAGTGTTACCCGATGAATTTGGCCTGCTGCCTGATTCTAGGTTCAGGGCTTGGGTGATGTCCTCCCGTAACCGGGTATCCAGCTCGAAGAGCTCAGGAATCCGGACATAGTTAGTCCTCAAAATAGAGGAAGAGTTGCCGCATTGTTCCTCCACCACCGCAACGTGATGGGTGACCGGTGGAGAGTTAATCTCCCTTTGATCGGGTTTAAGCCCAATCCGATCATAGTCCATAGCGACTCCCAAGGCAGCGATGCGATCCAAGAGTTCATTTAGGGAAGAGAACTCTATTGGATCCATCTTCTCGGTGACTTCCGAGCCGACGTGGAGGCTGTTTTTGATGACCCGAGAAGTCATCGTCGGTGCAGCCGCCGAACGGGCAGTCATGACGAAACTGCCTAGCCAGAGAGTTTGGCCGACAGCCAGAGCTCCCCCGGCGGTAATGTTGCTTTTAACAATGAGATGAGGCATCCTTCCTTATGGCGATGTCACAGAGGAACTCTCAATGAAAGCACCAATGTCAGTGTCAAAACCGGCGGATCTCGGGTAGGGGGTCCCGAACTGTGCGTCTAAGGCGGATGGTAACAGGAGGCAGGGGACACGATGTTTTACCCAAGTTCGGGCCCTCTTGATGGAGGTAAAACCCTATGTCCTCCTTGATTAATATTGATGATATGGGTAGTACAAGAGTAGATCTACCACGTGATCAGAGAGGCTAAACTAGAAGCTAGCCTATGGTATGATTGTATGTTGTCCTACGGACTATAACCCTCCGGTTTATATAGACACCGGAGAGGGTTAGGGTTACACAAGGTCGGTTACAAAGGAGGAGATATACATATCCGTATTGCCTAGCTTGCCTTCCACGCCAAGTAGAGTCCCATCCGGACACGAGACGAAGTCTTCAATCTTGTATCTTCATAGTCCAATAGTCCGGCCAAAGGATACAATCCGGCTGTACGGATACCCCCTAATCCAGGACTCCCTCAGGCCATACATGGGCCAGAAGTGAAAACGGGCTGGAATCATATTGGGTGGCCCAAATGACGCTACTCGGCCAAATTCGAATAGGGCGTAACGGGCCTTGGGTTAGCGGACTGTAAATGGGCTATATGCGAACAGGCCGTTAACAGGCTTTCCATGGTCCGGCCCGCCACCTTTTGACCAAGTCAAACGGGCCGGCCTTTTCACAGGAATGGGCCTTTGTTGGGCCATGCCACGTGTCGACGTATCATAGGCACCTTCTGTCCAATGAGTGGATGACATCTGTCCCAGCGATGTGCCGACACGTGTTTCCTCCAGCCAATGATGATTTTCCATGTGGAAAATCCCCATTGGTCGGGGTTGTTAACAAGTTATCGGATCCAAAACCCGACCCGATAGCTTAACGACATTCCGTTATGGTGGATGCCACGTGTCGGTCACCCTTGACGAAAGCACTTCTGTGACGCGCGATTTATCGTCATGGAAGTGGACACTTCCGTGATGATAATTTTGGTAATGTCATGGAACACTTCTACGACAGCACAGGTATGACTATCTTGATTCTGTCATAAATTTGTCATGGATGTACATGCATGACAGAAACCGTGACCTACTGTGACAAACACGTATCGTCACGGAAGTGTATTTTTTTTGTAGTGATAAGAACAGAGTAACGCATTAAGCAAGATGACATGATGTAGAGGGATAAACTCAAATAATATGATATAAACACCATATTTTTATCCTCGATGGCAACAATACAATACGTGCCTTGCTGCCCCTACTGTCACTTGGAAAGGACATCGCAAGATTGAACCCAAAGCTAAGCACTTCTCCCATTGCAAGAAAGATCAATCTAGTAGGCCAAACTAAACCTATAATTCGAAGAGACTTGCAAAGATATCAAATCATGCATATAATAATTCAGAGAAGAACCAAATAATATTCATAGATAATCTTGTTCATAAACACACAATTCATTGGATCTCGGCAAACACACCGCAAAAGAATATTATATCAAATACATATCCAAGAACATCGAGGGGAACTTTGAATTGAGAATCAAAGAGAGAGAAGAAGCCATCTAGCTAATAACTATGGACCCGAAGGTCTGTGGTAAACTACTCACGCTTCATCGGAGAGGCAATGGTGTTGATGTAGAAGCCCTCCATGATCGATTCCCCCTCTGGCAGATCACCGGAGGAGGCCCCGAGATGGGATCTCATGGGTACAGAAGGTTGCGGCAGTGGAAAAGTAGTTTCGTGGCTCTCTGCGATCGATCTAGGGTATAAGAGTATATATAGGTGAAAGAAGTACGTCGGTGGAGCTACGAGGGGCCCACGAGGGTGGGGGGCACACCTACCCCATGGGCGCGCCCTCCTGCCTCGTAGCCGCATCATGGAGTTCCAGACTTCGAATCCAAGTCTTCTAGATTGCTTTCGGTCCAAGAAAGATCATCGCGAAGGTTTCATTCCGTTTGGACTCCGTTTGGCATTCCTTTTCTGTGAAACTCTAAAATAGGAAAAAACAGAAACTGGCACTGGGCCTCCGGTTAATAGGTTAGTCCCAAAAATAATATGAAAGTGCATATTAAAGCCCATTAAACATCCAAAACAGATAATATAATAGCATGGAACAATAAAAATTATAGATGTGTTGGAGACATATCAAGTCTTGGTGCTTATCATGTTTTGCTCGTGAGAGAGGCTTAGTCAATGGGTCTGCAACATTCAGATCCGTATGTATCTTGCAAATCTCTATGTCTCCCTCCTTGACTTGATTGCGGATGGAATTGAAGCGTCTCTTGATGTGCTTGGTTCTCTTGTGAAATCCGTATTCCTTTGCCAAGGCAATTGGACCAGTATTGTCACAAAAGATTTTCATTGGACCCGATGCACTAGGTATTACACCTAGATCGGATATGAACATCCAGACTCCTTCATTTGCTGTTGATACTCCATTTTTCATCATGCTTTTATATCGATATTTATTGCATTATGGGATGTTATTAAACATTATGTCATAATACTTATGCCTTTTCTCTCTTATTTTACAAGGTTTACATGAAGAGGGAGAATGCTGGCAGCTGGAATTCTGGGCTGGAAAAGGAGCAAATATTAGAGACCTATTCTGCATAACTCCAAAAGTCCTGAAACTCTACGAAAGTCAGTTTTGGAATATATCTAAAATATTGGGCAATGGAAGCACCAGCGGGGGCCACCCACTGTCCATGAGGGTGGAGGGCGCGCCCTACCCCCTGGGCGCGCCCCCTGCCTCGTGGGCCACCTGGAAGCCCCCCGATGCCCATCTTCTGGTATAAGATGTCTTTCACCCTGGAAAAAATCATAAAAAAGCTTTTGGGACGAAGCGCCACTGTCTCGAGGCGAAACCTTGGCGGAACCAATCTAGGGCTCCGGCGGAGCTGTTCTGCCGGGGAAACATCACTCCGGGAGGGGAAATCATCACCATCGATCCTCTCAATGGGAGGGGGTCAATCTTCATCAACATCTTCACTAGAACCATCTCCTCTCAAACCCTAGTTCATCTCTTGTATCCGACCTTTGTCTCAAAACCTCAGATTGGTACATGTGGGTTGCTAGTAGTGTTGATTACTCCTTGTAGTTGATGCTAGTTGGTTTATTCGGTGGAAGATTATATGTTCAGATCCTTTATGCATATTAATACCCCTCTGATTATGAACATGAATATGATTTGTGAGTAGTTACATTTGTTCCTGAGGACATGGGAGAAGTCTTGCTATAAGTAGTCATGTGAATTTGGTATTCGTTCGATATTTTGATGAGATGTATGTTGTCTTTCCTCTAGTGGTGTTATATGAACGTCGACTACATGACACTTCACCATTGTTTGGGCCTAGGGGAAGGCACTGGGAAGTAATAAGTATATGATGGGTTGCTAGAGTGACAGAAGCTTATACCCTAGTTTATGTGTTGCTTCGTAAGGGGCTGATTTGGATACATATGTTTCATGCTATGGTTAGGTTATTACCTTAATTCTTCTTTCGTAGTTGCGGATGCTTGCAAGGGGGGTCAATAATAAGTGGGTTGCTTGTCCAAGGAAGGGCAGTACCCAAGCACCGGTCCACCCATATATCAAATTATCAAAGTAAGGAACGTGAATCATATGAGCATGATGAAAACTAGCTTGACGATAATTCCCATGTGTCCTCGGGGGTGCTTTCCTTTATATAAGAGTTTTTCCAGGCTTGTCCTTTGCTACAAAAAGGATTGGGCCACCTTGCTGCACCTTGTTTACTTTTGTTACTTGTTACCCGTTACAAATTACCTTATCACAAAACTATCTGTTACCGATAATTTCAGTGCTTGCAGAGAATACCTTACTGAAAACCGCTTGTCATTTCCTTCTGCTCCTCATTGGGTTTGACACTCTTACTTATCGAAAGGACTACGATAGATACCCTATACTTGTGGGTCATCACCTGCTTCGGAAGCAACTATGTATTCCGCTTCACACGTAGATCCCGCCACGACACTCTGCTTAGAACTGCACCAACTGACAGCTCCACCATTCAATAAAAATACGTATCCGGTTTGTGACTTAGAGTCATCCGGATCAGTGTCAAAGCTTGCATCAACGTTTACCGTTTACGATGAGCTCTTTGTCACCTCCATAAATTAGAAACATATCCTTAGTTCTTTTCAGCTATTTCAGGATGTTCTTGACAGTTGTCCAGTGATCCACTCCTGGATTACTTTGATACCTCCCTGCCAAACTAATAGCAAGGCACACATCAGGTCTGGTACACAACATTGCATACATGATAGAACCTATGGCTGAGGTATAGGGAAATGACTTCCATTTTCTCTCTATCTTCTGCAGTGGTCGGGCATTGAGTCTGGCTCAACTTCAAACCTTGTAATACAGGCAAGAACCCTTTCTTTGCTTGATCCATTTTGAACTTTTTTTCAAAACTTTATCAAGGTATGTGCTTTTTGAAAGTCCAATGAAGCGTCTTGATCTATCTCTATAGATCTTGATGCCCAATATATAAGAAGCTTCACCGAGGTCTTTCATTGAAAAATTCTTATTAAAGTATCCTTTTAAGCTATTCAGAAATTCAGTATCATTTCCGACCAACAATATGTCATCCACATATAATATCAGAAATGTTACAGAGCTCCCACTCACTTTCTTGTAAATATAGTCTTCTCCAAAAGACTGTATAAAACCATATGCTTTGATCACACTATCAAAGCGTATATTCCAACTCCGAGATGCTTGCTATCCATAAATGGATCGCTGGAGCTTGAACACTTTGTTAGCACCTTTTGGATCGACAAAACCTTCCGGTTGCATCATATACAACTCTTATTTAAGATATCCATTAAGGAATTCAGTTTTGACATCCATTTGCCAAATTTCATAATCATAAAATGCGGCAATTGCTAACATGATTCGGACGGACTTAAGCATTGCTACGGGTGAGAAGGTCTCATCATAGTCAACTCCTTGAACTTGTAGAAAACCTTTCGCAACAAGTCGAGCTTTGTAGACAGTAACATCACCGTCAGTGTCAGTCTTCTTCTTGAAGATCCATTTATTCTCTATGGCTTGCCGATCATCGGGCAAGTCAACCAAAGTCCATACTTTGTTCTCATACATGGATCCCATCTCAGATTTCATGGCCTCAAGCCATTTTGCGGAATCTGGGCTCATCGTCGCTTCCTCATAGTTCGTAGGTTCGTCATGGTCAAGTAACATGACCTCCAGAACAGGATTACCGTACCACTCTGGTGCGGATCTTGCTCTGGCTGACCTACGAGGTTCGGTAGTAACTTGATCAGAAGTTTCATGATCATCATCATTAACTTTGTCACTAATTGGTTTAGGAATCACTGGAACTGATTTCTGTGATGAACTAATTTACAATAAAGGAGATGGTACGGTTACCTCATCAAGTTCTACTTTCCTCCCACTCACTTCTTTCGAGAGAAACTCCTTCTCTAGAAAGGATCCATTCTTAGCAATGAATATCTTGCCTTCGGATATGTGATAGAAGGTGTACCCAACAGTTTCCTTTGGGTATCCTATGAAGACACATTTCTCCGATTTGGGTTCCAGCTTATCAGTTTGAAGCTTTTTCACATAAGCATCACAGGCCCAAACTTTAAGAAACGACAACTTGGGTTTCTTGCCAAACCATAGTTCATATGGTGTCGTCTCAACGGATTTTGATGGTTCCCTATTTAACGTGAATGTAATCATCTCTAAAGCATAACCCCAAAACGATAGCGGTAAATCATTAAGAGATATCATAGATCGCACCATATCTAATAAAGTGCGGTTACGGCATTCGGACACACCATTACGCTGTGGTGTTCTGGGTGGCGTGAGTTGCGAAACTATTCCGCATTGTTTCAAATGAAGACCAAACTCATAACTCAAATATTCGCCTCCACGACCAGATCGTAGAAACTTGATTTTCTTGTTACGATGATTTTCCACTTCACTCTGAAATTCTTTGAACTTTTCAAATGTTTTAGACTTATGTTTCATCAAGTAGATATACCCATATCTGCTCAAATCATCTGTGAAGGTTAGAAAATAACGATACCCACCACGAGCATTCACACTCATCGAACCGCATACATTAGTATGTATTATTTCCAATAAGTCTGTTGCTCGTTCCATTGTTCCGGAGAACGGAGTCTTGGTCATCTTGCCCATGAGGCCTGGTACGCAAGCATCAAGCGATTCATAATCAAGTGATTCCAAGAGCCCATCAGCATGGAGTTTCTTCATGCGCTTTACACCAATATGACCTAAACGGCATTGCCACAAATAACTTGCACTATCATTATTAAACTTATATCTTTTGGCTTCAATACTATGAATATGTGTATCACTACTGTCGAGATTCAATAAAAATTGACCATTCACCAAGGGTGCATGACCATAAAATATACAAATCATATAAATAGAACAACCATTATTCTCTGATTTAAATGAATAAGCGTCTCGCATCAAACAAGATCCAGATATAATGTTCATGCTTAACGCTGGCACCAAATAACTATTATTCAGGTCTAATACTAATCCCAAAGGTAGATGTAGAGGTAGCATGCCGACCGCGATCACATCGACTTTGGAACCATTTCCCACGCGCATCGTCACATCGTCCTTAGCCAATCTTCGCTTAGTCCGTAGCCCCTATTTCGAGTTACAAATATGAGCAACAGAACCAGTATCAAATACCCAGGCGCTACTGCGAGCATTAATTAGTAAGGTAGACATCAATAACATGTATATAAAATATACCTTTCACTTTGCCATCCTTCTTATCCTCCAAATACTTGGGGCAGTGTCGCTTCCAATGACTAGTCCCTTTGCAGTAGAAGCACTCAGTCTCAGGCTTAGGTCCAGACTTGGGCTTCTTCACCTGAGCATCAACTTCCTTGCCATTCTTCTTGAAGTTCCCCTTCTTCCCTTTGCCCTTCTTCTCGAAACTAGTGGTCTTGTTGTGTTGGGGAACGTAGTAATTTCATAAAAATTCCTACGCACACGGAAGATCATGGTGATGTATAGCAACGACAGGGGAGAGTGTGTTCACGTACCCTCGTAGACCGAAAGCGGAAGCGTTAGCACAACGCGGTTGATTAGTCGTACGTCTTCACGATCCGACCGATCAAGTACTAAACGCATGGTACCTCCGAGTTCTGCACACATTCAACTTGATGATGTCCCTCGAACTCCGATCCAGCCGAGCTTTGAGGGGGAGTTCCGTCAGCACGATGGCGTGGTGACGATGTTGATGTTCTACCGTCGCAGGGCTTCGCCTAAGCACCGCTACGATATTATCGAGGTGGACTATGGTGGAGAGGGGCACCGCACACGGCTAAAACATCCAAGAGATCAATTTTTGTCCTATGGGGTGTCCCTCTCCTCCGTATATAAAGGAGGGGAGGAGAGGGCCGGCCAAGGGGAGGAGGCGCGCCCAAGGGGGGAGTCCTATTCCCACCGGGAGTAGGACTCCTCCTTTTCCTATTTGGAGAGTGAGAGGGAAGGAAGAGGAAGGAGGGAGGAAGGAAAGGGGGGGGGGGCGGCCCCCCTCCCTATTCGGATTGGGCTTGGGGGGCGCCCCCTCCCTTGCTCCTTTCCCCTCCTTTCCACTAAAGCCCATTAAGGCCCATATACCTCCCGGGGGGTTCCGATAACCTCCCGGTGCTCCAGTATTATCCCGATCTCACCCAGAACCATTCCGGTATCCAAATATAGTCGTCCAATATATCGATCTTTACGTCTCAAACATTTCGAGACTCCTCGTCATGTCCATGATCACATCCAGGACTCCTAACTACCTTCGGTACATCAAAACACATAAACTCATAATATAACCGTCATCGAACTTTAAGCGTGCGGACCCTACGGGTTCGAGAACTATGTAGACATGGCCGAGACACGTCACCGGTCAATAACCAATAGCGGGACCTGGATGCTCATATTGGCTCCTACATATTCTATGAAGATGTTTATCGGTCAAACCGCATAACAACATACGTTGTTCCCTTTGTCATCAGTATGTTACTAGCCCGAGATTCGATCGTCGGTATCTCAATACCTAGTTCAATCTCGTTATTGGCAATTCTCTTTACTTGTCCCATAATACATCATCTTGCAACTAACTCATTAGTTGCAATTCTTGCAAGGCTTAAGTGATGTGTATTGCCGAGTGGGCCAGAGATAGCTCTCCGACAATCGGAGTGACAAATCCTAATCTTGAAATACGCCAACCCAACAAGTACCTTTGGATACACCTGTAGAGCACCTTTATAATCACCCAGTTACGTTGTGACGTTTGGTAGCACACAAAGTGTTCCTCCGGTAAATGGGAGTTGCATAATCTCATAGTCACAGGAACATGTATAAGTCATGAAGTAAGCAATAGCAACAAACTAAAAAATCAATTGCTAACCAACGGATTGGGTCAAGTCAATCACATCATTCTCCTAATGATGTGATCCCGTTAATCAAATGACAACTCTTTGTCTATGGCTAGGAAACATAACCATCTTTGATCAACGAGCTAGTCAAGTAGAGGCATACTAGTGACACTCTGCTTGTCTATGTATTCACACATGTATCATGTTTCCGGTTAATACAATTCTAGCATGAATAATAAACATTTATCATGATATAAGGAAATAAATAATAACTTTATTATTGCCTCTAGGGCATATTTCCTTAATGTTGACCATCAACACTTGATGCTCCTTCTTGATTTCTACCTCCGCAGCCTTTAGCATTGCGAAGAGCTCGGGAATTGTCTTATCCATGCCTTGCATATTATAGTTCATCATGAAGCTTTTGTAGCTTGGTGGTAGTGATTGAAGAATGATGTCTACTACACAACCTTCTTCTTGTAGACGTTGTTGGGCCTCCAAGTGCAGAGGTTTGTAGGACAGTAGAAAATTTCCCTTAAGTGGATGACCTAAGGTTTATCAATCCGTAGGAGGCATAGGATGAAGATGGCCTCTCTCAAGCAACCCTGCAACAAAATAACAAAGAGTCTCTTGTGTCCCCAACACACCCAATACAATGGTAAATTGTATAGGTGCACTAGTTCAGCGAAGAGATGGTGATACAAGTGGTATATGGATAGTAGATATAGGTTTTTGTAATCTGAAAATATAAAAACAGCAAAGTAACTAATGATAAAAGTGAGCGTAAATGGTATTACAATACTAGGAAACAAGGCCTAGGGTTCATACTTTCACTAGTGCAAGTTCTCTCAAAAATAATAACATAATTGGATCACATAACTATCCCTCAACATGCAACAAAGAGTCACTCCAAAGTCACTAATAGCAGAGAACAAACGAAGAGATTATGGTAGGGTACGAAACCACCTCAAAGTTATTATTTCTGATCGATCTATTCAAGAGTACGTAGTAAAATAACATGAAGCTATTCTTTCCGTTCAATCTATCCTAGAGTTCGTACTAGAATAACACCTTAAGACACAAATCAATCAAAACCCTAATGTCACCTAGATACTCCAATGTCACCTCAAGTATCCGTGGGTATGATTCTATGATATGCATCACACAATCTCAGATTCATCTATTCAACCAACACATAGGACCTCAAAGAGTGCCCCAAAGTTTCTACCGGAGAGTCAAGACGAAAACGTGTGCCAACCCCTATGCATAGGTTCATGGGCGGAACCCGCAAGTTGATCACCAAAACATACATCAAGTGGATCACGTGATATCCCATTGTCACCACAGATACGCACGGCAAGACATACATCAAGTGTTCTCAAATCCTTAAAGACTCAATCCGTTAAGACAACTTCAAAGGGAAAACTCAATTCATCACAAGAGAGTAGAGGGGGAGAAACATCATAAGATCCAACTATAATAGCAAAGCTCGCGATACATCAAGATCGTATCACCTCAAGAACACGAGAGAGAGAGAGAGATCAAACACATACCTACTGGTACATACCCTCAGCCCCGTGGGAGAACTACTTCCTCCTCGTCATGGAGAGCACCGGGATGATGAAGATGGTCACCGGAGAAGGATTCCCCCTTCGGCAGGGTGCCAGAACGGGTCTAGATTGGCTTTTGGTGGCTACGAAGGCTTCTGGCGGTGTAACTCCCGGTCTATTGTGCTCTTTGATATTTTAGGGTATATGGATATATATAGGCGGAAGAAATACATCAGGGGAGCCATGAGGGGCCCACGAGGGTGGATGGCGCTCCCACTGCCTCGTGCTCTCCTCGTTGACCCCCTCACGTGCACTCCAAGTCTCCTGTATTGCTTTCTTTCCAAAAATAACTTTTCTGAAGGTTTCATTCCATTTGGACTCCGTTTGATATTCCTTTTCTGCAAAACACCGAAGAAGGGAAAAACAGAAACTGGCACTGGGCTCTGGGTTAATAGGTTAGTCCCAAAAATCATATAAAATAGCATATAAATGCATATAACACATCCAAAGTTGATAATATAATAGCATGGAACAATCAAAAATTATAGATACGTTGGAGACGTATCAGCATCCCCAAGCTTAATTCCTGCTCATCCTCGAGTAGGTAAATGATAAAAACAGAATTTTTGATGTGGAATGCTACCTAACATATTTCTCTAAGTAATTCTCTTTATTGTGGCAAGATTATTTAGATCCATAAGATTCAAGACAAAATTTTAATATTGACATAAAAATAATAATACTTCAAGCATACTAACAAAGTAATCATGTCTTCTCAAAATATCATGGCCAAAGAAAGCTATCCCTACAAAATCATATAGTCTGGCTATGCTCCATCTTCACCACACAAAATATTTAAATCATGCACAACCCCGATGACAAGCCAAGCAATTGTTTCATACTTTTGATGTTCTCAAACTTTTTCAATCTTCACGCAATACGTGAGCGTGAGCCATGGATATAGCACTATAGGTGGAATAGAATGGTGGTTGTGGAGAAGACAAAAATGAGAAGATAGTCTCACATCAACTAGGAGTATCAATGGGCTATGGAGATGCCCATTAATAGATATCAATATGAGTGAGTAGGGATTGCCATGCAACGGATGCATTAGAGCTATAAATGTATTAAAGCTCAACAAAAGAAACTAGTGGGTGTGCATCCAACTCGCTTGCTCACGAAGACCTAAGGCATTTTCAGGAAGCCCATCATTGGAATATACAAGCCAAGTTCTATAATGAAAGATTCCCACTAGTATATGAAAGTGACAACATAGGAGACTCTCTATCATGAAGATCATGGTGCTACTTTGAAGCACAAGTTTGGTAAAAGGATAGTAGCATTGCCCCTTCTCTCTTTTTCTCTCAATTTTTTATTTTTTTATTTGGGCCTTCTCTTTTTTTATGGCCTCTTTTCTGTTTTTTTTATTTGGGCTTCTTTGGCCTCTTTTATTTATTTATTTTCTTCCGGAGTCTCATCCCGACTTGTGGGGGAATCATAGTCTCCATCATCCTTTCCTCACTGGGACAATGCTCTAATAATGATGATCATCACACTTTTATTTACTTAAAACTCATGAATTACAATTCAATACTTAGAACAAGATATCACTCTATATGAATGCCTCCGGCGGTGTACCGGGATGTGCAATGATGCATGAGTGACATGTATGAAAGAATTATGAATGGTGGCTTTGCCACAAATACAATGTCAACTACATGATCATGCAAAGCAATATGACAATGATGGAGCATGTCATAATAACGGAACGGTGGAAAGTTGCACGGCAATATATCTCGGAATGGCTATGGAAATGCCATAATAGGTAGGTATGGTGGCTGTTTTGAGGAAGGTATATGGTCGGTTTATGGTGCCGGCAAAAGTTGCGCGGTACTAGAGAGGCTAGCAATGGTGGAAGGGTGAGAGTGCGTATAATCCATGGATTCAACATTAGTCATAAAGAACTCACATACTTATTGAATAAATTTATTAGTTATCGAAACAAAGTATTACGCGCATGCTCCTAGGGGGATATATTGGTAGGAAAAGACCATCGCTCGTCCCCGACCGCCAATCATAAGGAAGACAATCAATAAATAAATCATGCTCCGACTTCATCACATAACGGTTCACCATACGTGCATGCTACGGGAATCACAAACTTTCACACAAGTATCTCTCAAATTCACAACTACTCACTAGCATGACTCTAATATTACTATCCTCATATCTCAAAACAATCATCAAGTATCAAACTTCTCATAGTATTCAATGCACTTTATATGAAAGTTTTTATTATATCCCTCTTGGATGCCCATCATATTAGGAATAAATTCATAACCAAAGCAAACTACCATGCTGTTCTAAAGACTCTCAAAATAATATAAGTGAAGCACGAGAGTTCATCTATTTCTATAAAATAAAACCACCACCATGCTCTAAAAGGGTATAAGTGAAGCACTAGAGCAAATGTCAAACTACTCCAAAAGATATAAGTGAAGATCAATGAGTAGTCTAATAATTATGCAACTATGTGAAGACTCTCTAACATTTAAGAATTTCAGATCTTGATACTTTATTCAAACAGCAAGCAAAACAAAAAAAATTGACGCTCCAAGCAAAACACATATCATCTGGTAAATAAAAATATAGCTCCAAGTAAAGTTACCGATGAACGAAGACGAAAGAGGGGATGCCTTCCGGGGCATCCCCAAGCTTAGGATTTTGGTTGTCCTTGAATATTACCTTGGGGTGACTTGGGCATCCCCAAGCTTAGGATCTTGCCACAATTTATTCCATAGTTCATCGAATCTTTACCCAAAACTTGAAAACTTCACAACACAAAACTTAACAGAAAACTCGTAAGCTCCGTTAGTATAAGAAAATAAATCACCACTTAGGTACTGTTGTGAACTCATTATAAATTCCTATTGGTGAAATATCTACTGTATTCCAACTTATCTATGGTTTATAAACTCTTTTACTAGCCATAGATTCATCAAAATAAGGAAACAACACACGGAAAACAGAATCTATCAAAAACAGAACAGTCTGTAGTAATCTGGATCAAACGTATACTTATGGAACCCCAAAAATTCTAAAATAAATTGCTGGAAGTTAGGAATTTATCCATTAATCATCTTCAAAAAGAATTAACTAAATATCACTCTCCAATAAAAAATGGCAGCTAATCTCGTGAGCGCTAAAGTTTCTGTTTTTTACAGCATGATCGCAAAGACTTCACCCAAGTCTTCCCAAAGGTTCTACTTGGCACGAACACTAATTAAAACATAAAACCACATCTAAAAAGAGGCTATATGAATTATTTATTACTAAAAAGGGGCAAAAGTAAAGAACAAGAATAGGATTGGGTTGCCTCCCAACAAGCGCTATCGTTTAACGCCCCTAGCTAGGCATGATGATTACAATGATGCTCACATAAAAGATAAGAGTTGTAACATAAAGAGAGCATCATGAAGAATATGACTAGCAAATTTAAGTCTAACCCACTTCCTATGCATAGGGATTTTGTGAGAAAACAACTTGTAGGAACAAGAATCAACTTGCATAGGAAGGTAAAACAAGCACAACTTCAAAATTTTAAGCACATAGAGAGGAAACTTGATATTATTGTAATTCTTACAAGCATATATTCCTCCCTCATAATAATTGTCAATAGCATCATGAATGAATTCAACAATATAACCATCATATAAAGCATTCTTTTCATGATCTACAAGCATAGAATTTTTAATACTCTCTACATAAGCAAAATTCTTCTCAATCAGAATAGTGGGAGTATCATAAGAGACTCGAATACTATAAATTGTTTCCACATTAAAAGAGTAATTTTCATAAAATGACAAGTTTTCGAAATATAATCATCACTACCTTTTATAGCATATGTATCATCACAATAATTATCATAAGTAGCAACTTTGTTCTCATCATAATCGATTGAAACCTCTTCCAAGATAGTGGAATCATTACTAAATAAAGTCATGACCTCTCCAAATCCACTTTCATAATTATCATAAGTAGGAGGCATGCTATCATCATTATAAATTTGCTTATCAAAACTTGGAGACTAAAAATATCATCTATAACTTCCCCAAGCTTGGGACAAACATTAATTGCAGCAAATATATTCTCAAAAACATCATCTTCTTCAAACATAGCATCCCCAAGCTTGGGCCTTTTCATATCATAAGCATAATCACTCTCATCATTAATAGTATGGATAGCACCAATAGTATAGCAATTATGATATTCTTCCAAGCAAGTGCCAAAAAGATTTTCAAGATCATAAGAAGTATCATTATCTTCCACAATTATAATTTCATGAGGCACAATAGTAATATGAGCAGCATTATTTGGGAGAGATATCTTTTTACCTCTCTTTCTTTTTTCTTTTCTTCTTCTTCACCACATCATGTGTGGGTTCAATCCTCTTTTTGGAGCTCCTTATTAATGAGATTGGTTGAATAGGAGGCTCCTCCTCGTTACCTGATTCATCATAAGAAATAATAAAAGGGTATTGGGAAGTCTCTTCCCTTTCGTTAGTATTCTCTTCATCCTCTATGTTTTCTTTTCTTTATGTAATTGTCAATATAAGGATTTTTAATGCAATTCACCACACAATACATATAAATTTCCTCTAGATCAAAACCAAGAAGTTTATAACGGGCAAATTCTAGAAGATGCTTAGTTATACGTTTCATTTCTTCGTAACCCATAAGCAAACTAAGTTCATTATAATGTGCAAGGGAAATCAAGTCATCACAATTTTTGGACATGATTAGATCATGAAACAATTTGCATCGGATAGCTAAATGACCATGTTCATTGCAAAGTCCACAAGTACGGCCAAGAAAATTTATTTTTTCAGCACAATCATCTAGCCTTTCTTGCAACAATTTAGTTTCTAAGTACTTATGCCTGTTGCAATATCTATCTTCCCTATTTGGTGTGTACTTACAAACCCAATGCACTCCACAAAAATTGACATGTTTATAGGAGACATTTTCATCATAACTAGTGCAATCATCATTAGTACCATGGATATTCAAGGAGTTCATACTAACAAAATTGCAATTATGCTCATCATTCAAAGATTTAGTACCAAGCATTTTAATGCATTCTTCTTCTAACACTTTGGCACAATTTTCCTTTCCATCATACTCACGAAAGATATTAAAAAGATGAAGCTTATGAGGTAGACTCAATTCCAATTTTTTATTAACTAAACTAGTGCTAAAACAAGAAACAAAAAGATTCGATTGCAAGATCTAAAGATATACCTTCAAGCACTCACCTCCCCGGCAATGGCGCCAGAAAAGAGCTTGATGCCTACTACACGACCTTCTTCTTGTAGACGTTGTTGGGCCTCCAAGTGCAGAGGTTTGTAGGACAGTAGCAAATTTCCCTCAAGTGGATGACCTAAGGTTTATCAATCCGTAGGAGGCGTAGGATGAAGATGGTCTCTCTCAAGCAACCCTGCAACCAAATAACAAAGAGTCTATTGTGTCCCCAACACACCCAATACAATGGTAAATTGTATAGGTGCTCTAGTTCGGCAAAGAGATGGTGATACAAGTGGTATATGGATAGTAGATATAGGTTTTTGTAATCTGAAAATACAAAAACAGCAAGGTAACTAATGATAAAAGTGAGCGTAAACGGTATTGCAATACTAGGAAACAAGGCCTAGGGTTCATACTTTCACTAGTGCAAGTTCTCTCAACAATAATAACATAATTGGATCACATAACTATCCCTCAACATGCAACAAAGAGTCACTCCAAAGTCACTAATAGGGGAGAACAAACAAAGAGATTATGGTAGGGTACGAAACCACCTCAGAGTTATTCTTTCTGATCAATCTATTCAAGAGTCCGTAGTAAAATAACATGAAGCTATTCTTTCCGTTCAATCTATCCTAGAGTTCGTACTAGAATAACACCTTAAGACACAAATCAATCAAAACCCTAATGTCACCTAGATATCCAATGTCACCTCAAGTATCCGTGGGTATGATTATATGATATGCATCACACAATCTCAGATTCATCTATTCAACCAACACATGGGACCTCAAAGAGTGCCCCAAAGTTTCTACCGGAGAGTCAAGACGAAAACGTGTACCAACCCCTATGCATAGGTTCATGGGCGGAACCCGCAAGTTGATCACCAAAACATACATCAAGTGGATCACATGATATCCCATTGTCACCACAGATACGCATGGCAAGACATACATCAAGTGTTCTCAAATCCTTAAAGACTCAATCCGATAAGACAACTTCAAAGGGAAAACTCAATTCATCACAAGAGAGTAGAGGGGGAGAAACATCATAAGATCCAACTATAATAGCAAAGCTCACGATACATCAAGATCATATCACCTCAAGAACATGAGAGAGAGAGATTAAACACATAGCTACTGGTACATACCCTCAGCCCCGAGGGAGAACTACTCCCTCCTCGTCATGGAGAGCACCGGGATGATGAAGATGGTCACCGGAGAAGGATTCCCCCTCCGGCAGGGTGCCGGAACGGGTCTAGATTGGCTTTGGGTGGCTACGGAGGCTTCTGGCAGCGGAACTCCCGATCTATTGTGCTCTCTGATAGTTTTAGGGTATATGGATATATATATAGACGGAAGAAATACATCAGGGGAGCCATGAGGGGCCCATGAGGGTGGAGGGCGCACCCAGGGGTGGGCGCGCCCCCCTGCCTCGTGCTCTCCTCGTTGATCCCCTGACGTGCACTCCAAGTCTCCTGTATTGCTTTCTATCCAAAAAATAACTTTTCCGAAGGTTTCATTTCGTTTGGACTCCGTTTGATATTCCTTTTCTGCGAAACACTGAAACAACGGAGAAACAGAAACTGGCACTGGGCTCTGGGTTAATAGGTTAGTCCCAAAAATCATATAAAATAGCATATAAATGCATATAACACATCCAAAGTTGATAATATAATAGCATGGAACAATAAAAAATTATAGATACGTTGGAGATGTATCAAAGAACTCTGTCAATGACACTATCATCAGGAAGATTAACTCCCATTTGAGTCAAGTGGTTGTGGTACCCCAGACATTCTAAGTATATGTTCACTGACACAACTATTCTCCTCCATCTTGCAGCTGTAGAACTTATTGGAGACTTCATGAAAGTGCAACTATCCCTAGGTGGTTTTGGTAATTCATAACAACATATAGCTCATTGAGCTAATGCTATTTCAAGATGAGTATTTCAGCAAAGCTCAATGATTGGCATGGCATGGATGTGAAAGTGGAACCCTCAAAATGCTAAGGACAAAGAATTGGCTCAAGCTCAAAAGTTCAAGACTCTTCATTTTATATTTTAGTGATCCAAGATCACATTGAGTCTTTAGGAAAAGCCAATACTATCAAGGAGGGATGAGGAGTTGCTTAATGAGCCTCTTGCTTTATGTGCTTAATGATATGCTCCAAAATCCTCAGCTACTTTCCCATATCCACAAATGACCTAAACCCTAAGCCAAACTCGGTCATACCGATTCTTTCAATCCGGCGCCACCAAGTTTCACTTGTCATTTGCCACTGCCAAACCCTAGCAATTCGGTCCTACCGATAAGGATCTCGGTCTCACCGAGATGGGATTGCAAACTCTCTATTTCCCTTTCGTAACTTTTCGGTCTCACTGAAAGAGCGAATTGGTCCCATCGAGATTGCAATGTAAACTCTATGTTTCCTTCTTGTAACTTTTCGGTCTCACCGAAAGAGCGAGTCGGTCCCATCGAGTTTGCCTGACCAACTCTCTGGTTAGCTTATTGCCAAACTCGGTCTCACCGAGTTTGTGCAATCGGTCTCACCGAGATTATGTTATGCCCAAACCCTAACCGAATCGGTCCTACCGAGTTGCATGTTAGTCCCACCGAAATTCCTAACGGTCACTAGGTTTACTATTTCGGTCCGACCGAGTTTTCTGATTCGGTCCCACCGAGATTGGTAAATTGTGTGTAACGGTTGGATTTTGTGTGGAGGCTATATATACCCCTCCACCTCCTCTTCACTCGTGGAGAGAGCCATCAGAACACATACACCATTCCAACTCATATGTTCTGAGAGAGAACCACCTACTCATGTGTTGAGACCAAGATATTCCATTCCAACCATATGAATCTTGATCTCTAGCCTTCCCCAAGTTGCTTTCCACTCAAATCTTCTTTCCACCAGATCCAAATCCTATGAGAGAGAGTTGAGTGTTGGGGAGACTATCATTTGAAGCACAAGAGCAAGGAGTTCATCATCAACACACCATTTGTTACTTCTTGGAGAGTGGTGTCTCCTAGATTGGCTGGGTGTCACTTGGGAGCCTCCGACAAGATTGTGGAGTTGAACCAAGGAGTTTGTAAGGGCAAGGAGATCGCCTACTTCGTGAAGATCTACCGCTAGTGAGGCAAGTCCTTCATGGGCGATGGCCATGGTGGGATAGACAAGGTTGCTTCTTCGTGGACCCTTCGTGGGTGGAGCCCTCCGTGGACTCACGCAACCGTTACCCTTCGTGGGTTGAAGTCTCCATCAACGTGGATGTAGGATAGCACCACCTATCCGAACCATGGGAAAAACATCCGTGTCTCCAATTGCGTTTGAATCCTCAAAACCCTTCCCTTTATATTCTTGCAAGTTGCATGCTTTACTTTCCGCTGCCAATATACTCTTTGCATGCTTGCTTGAATTGTGTGATGATTGCTTGACTTGTCCTAAGATAGTTAAAAACTGCCAAGAACTAAAATTGGGAAAAGGTTAAGTTTTTATTTGGTCAAGTAGTCTAATCACCCCCCCCCCTCTAGACATACTTTCGATCCTACAAGTGGTATCAGAGCTTTGGTCTCCATTTGCCTTGATCTCCATAGCTTTTGGTGGTCATAGCCTTGATTTCACAACCTAGGAGAGTATGGTGTCTAGCGAGGGAAATTATCATCGTAGAGGTCCTTACTTTGATGGCACTAATTTTGCTAGTTGGAAGCATAAAATGAAAATGCATATTCTTGGACATAACCCCGCCGTATGGGCTATTGTTTGTGTTGGCACTACTAGAAAAAGGGCTATAGATGGGATTGACACTAATGGCGCACCTGACAAGCGGTGCGCCATTAGTATATACTAATGGCGCACCACCATCTGGTACGCCATTAGAGTTGAAACTACTAATGGCGCACCTGGCACAGGGTGCGCCATTAGTATCAATTTTTTTTGAACTAGTGCGCCTGTCCAAACATACTAATGGCGCATCCAGACAAAGTGCGCCATTACTAGTTGTAACTAGTAATGGCGCACCTGTCGGAAAGTGCGCCACTAATGTTGTTTTTTATTATATTTTTTATTCCCTTATTTGCAAAACTACTAATGGAGCACTGTTGCACCGTGCGCCATTACTAGTTCAAACTAGTAATGGCGCACTGCGGGACAGTGCGCCATTAGTAAATTTTTTTTTTCAAAACTACTAATGGCGCACCACCAGATGGTGCGCCATTAGTAACTTGGATTACTAATGGCGCATTTGGAGTTGGTGCGCCATTAGTAAGTGGGCAGCAACAAGATTTTTTGGGGAGCCTCTCCTACCCACACTCACTTTCTCCCCACTTCATTCTCTCCACCTCCTCCTTGTCTCGGGTGCCTCCTCTTTTTCACCTCATTTCCACCATAGATTCATTCAATTTAAGTGGTTAAATTACCTTGTTTTGATAGGTAAGTAATGGGGGAAGCTATATTTATGTATTTCTCCCTACAACAATGTGCACATGCACTTTTTATGGCCTAGCTAGATCTATGTATGTTCGTGGTGTTGCATATGTTTGTGGTGTTGCATATGTGTTTGTGTTTGGAGGTGTACCGGTATTTGAAATGCGATAGTTGCCAATATTTTGCTGGAATGTTGATTCATTTCCATTTCGGCGAGAATTTTGGCATTAAGCATTCTTTTTGGTCCTATTTTTAGGGAAAGTCATGCCAAATTTTTTCTTGGTTCTAAAATATCGTTTTGCTCTACCCCGCACGTGACCATGGTCCGCATGATGACCGAAGGCATCGTGAATAGGTTTTTGAGGTCCGCGAAGGCCGAGATGCTTCAAAAGAATGAGACGGAGATAAGATGTCCGTGTCGAAGATGCAAGCTGAAGAGCCTTATTGCGGACCCGGAATCCGGGCAGGTGCGGGACCACCTGCTCTTGCATGGTTTCATGGATGGCTATCGGTGGCAAGGTGATGAAGATGACTACGAAGTCGTCCATGGCGGCCGAGCAAGAAATGAGGAAGGGCAGCAAGACAACCACCGCGGCTCGGGCGGGCGAGAAGACGAAGAATCCCCAGGAGATGATCACGGCGGTGATGTTGTACACAGTCATCATGTAGAAGATGCAGGACATGATGATGAGGAAGATGCCGGAGCAGACGACGCTGGACCATCGATGGGCTGGGTGCAGGACCCTCATATTCAAGAGATGCTTCTCAAGCAGACGGGTAACGCAAGAGCTGCCGCCCGAGAGAAAGCCAAGATGGATCAACTTGAGTTAGACGCGGTCACTCCATTGTATGAAGGATGCAGGCCCGAGGATACCCGCCTGAAAGTAACGCTCATGGCTCTGGAGATGAAGGTAAAACACAAAATGACCGACGCATGCTTCGACGAGAACATGTCATTCTGGCACGAACGTCTTCCCAAGGGGAACAAGTGCCCGACCAGTTTGGAGGAGGCGAAGAAAATCGTGTGTCCTCTGGATTTACCGCACGTGAAATACCATGTGTGCATGAACAATTGCATCATTTATCGGGATGAGCACGCGGAGTCTACCATATGTCCGGTGTGCGGCGTCACTCGATACAAGAAGAGGAAGAAAGCTCCTCGAAAAGTGGTGTGGTACTTTCCGATCACTCCTCGTCTGCAGCGGTATTTCGCGGACCCTAAGGTAGCAAAGCTCCTGCGTTGGCACGCAGATAGGGAGGAGAAGAAGCGAGAAGATGACGCAAATGATCCGGAGATAGATAAAAAGAGAAGATGCTGAGTCACCCTAAGGATGCGAGCCAGTGGCAAGCGTTGAACTTCGAAGACCCAGAATTTGGGAATGATCCAAGGAACATCGTGCTGGGCGCGAGCACCGATGGAGTCAATCCATTTGGCAGCCAGAGAAACACACATAGCACCTGGCCTGTGTTTGTGTGGATGTACAACCTTCCCCCCTGGTTGTGCATGAAGAGGAAGTACATTCACATGAGTATGCTAATTGAAGGACCAAAACAACTAGGGAACGACATCAATCTGTATCTGGGGCTGCTAAAAGAGGAGCTTGACACGCTGTGGAAAACGCCAGCCAATACATGGGACGCTACAGAGAAAGAATATTTCCCTTTGAGAGTCGCGCTGCTCACGACGGTGCACGACTATCTCGGTTACGGATATGTCGCGGCGCGGGTGGTCCACGGATTTTCTGGATGCGCCAGGTGCATGGATGACACAACGTATCGCCAGCTAGATAGAGATCCCGGGTCTTCGAAACCATGTTCATGGGACATCGAAGGTGGCTTCGCGACGATGACCCGTGGAGAAAACGCAAGGATCTGTTCGATGGTGAAACCGAACCCCGAGGACGCCCGCGTACGAGGAGCGGCGAGGAAATAGATGAGCTGTTGAAAAACTGGAAAGACTGCCCACTGCCGGGAAAGAAGCAAAAGGCGCCAGAGCCGCTGCTGAAGGTATGGAAAACGAGGTCTGTTTTCTGGGACTCGCCGTACTGGAAGATCCACCGTGTGCCTCACAGCCTTGATGTCATGCATATCACGAAGAACGTGTGCGAGAGTCTTCTTGGTACCCTGCTCAACATGCCAGAGAGGACCAAAGATGGGCCGAAAGCAAGGGCAGACTTGAAATCAATGGGCATCAGGTAGGAGCTTCACACTATATATGATGATCATGATGATGATGATGATGATGAGGCGAAGCAGGACACGGAAAGTCGTCGCAAAGGCAAGAAGGCCAAGAAGACCGGAAATGACTACCCTCCCGCGTGCTTCACTCTAAGTCAGGAGGAGATCGAGCAGTTTTTCACCTGCCTCGTAGGAGTAAAACTTCCTTACGGTTACGCGTGGAAGATAAGCAGATACCTAGACCCAGCGAAGCAGAAGTTCAGCAGGATGAAGTCTCACGACTGTCACGTGCTGATGACGCAGATACTTCCAGTTGCAATCCGTGGGATCATGGACGCGCACGTCCGTGAAACCCTATTTGGCCTATGCAACTTTTTCGACGTCATCTCTCGGAAGTCTGTTGGCGTGAGGCAACTCAGAAGGCTACAGGAAGAGATCGTGGTGATACTATGCGAGCTTGAGATGTACTTCCCGCCCGCATTCTTCGACGTTATGGTGCATCTGCTGGTCCATATCGTGGACGATATCATCCAACTCGGGCCGACGTTCCTGCACAGCATGATGCCGTTCAAAAGGATGAATGGTGTCATCAAAGGATACGTTCGCAACATGTCACGTCCAGAGGGAAGCATAGCCAGGGGCTTTCTGACCGAAGAGTGCATCTCCTACTGCACGAATTATCTAGGCATCGACAACCCCGTTGGTCTGCCCGTCAACAGGCACCTCGGCAGGCTCGCTGGATAGGGTCACAGTGAGGGTCGTCGCGAAATGCATGTCGACTTCGAGGGTCGACTCGCCGACTTTGAAAGAGCAAACCTAGTCGCGCTACAACACATAGACGTGGTTGATCCTTGGGTGGTAGAGCACAAAACCTTTATTAAGAAGACGTACAATGACCGAGGCCAACAGAGGACGGACGGAGATATACTCAAAGAGCACAACTCATGTTTCACGCGTTGGTTCAAGCAGAAGCTTCTGTCCTACCCTTTACATGAGGATTCTTCCACGGAAGAACAACTCATATTCGCCTTGTCACAGGGTGCCGAGCACAACCTGATGACCTATGAGGCGTACGATATCAACGGCTACACATTCTACACCGAGGCCAAGGACATGAAGAGCGATGGTTATCAGAACTCCGGGGTAATGATGGAATCCTACACCGGTAACGACAAGGACAGATACTACGGAAGGATCGAGGAGATCTGGGAGCTGAGCTACGCTGGAGAGAAGGTCCCGATGTTCCGTGTTAGATGGGCCAAGAGCGTCCTAAAAGAAGACCGGTATTTCACCACCATGGTTATACCCGAAGCCAAATCCAAGACCGCGGGTGCAAACGTCACCGCGAAAAATGAGCCATGGGTACTGGCTTCCCAAGTGGACCAATGCTTCTTCATTACCGACCCGTCAAAGCCCAGTCATGTTGTCATGAGGAGAGGCAAAAGGAAGATCATCGGAATGGATGGAGTAGCCAATGAGCAAGACTTCGACAAGTACGGCGACCCGAGGATCGAACATGACGACAATGATGAAGTAGCAGCATACACCACAAGAAGAAGCAGGACCACCCTACCTAAAGGATGTCCGTTCCATAGAAGAACTCCATTGCGAAAAAGAAGGGCAAGAAGATTGTGAACAGATAGCTAGCTAAGATCGATTGTATTTAAATCGTAGCCTTCATTTCTCGATTGTATTTCATGGGCACTTTTTGAACTATCATGAATATTTTTAAATTTCATGGACACTCGATCTCGATCCCCCTCCATCTCGATCGCTATCCCGCCTTGCCAGATCCGGTCCCCCTCGCTGCCGAGCACCCCCCGGTCCACCGGCCGCCGCCGCCGACCCCCCGCACCCTCGATTCCCCTACTCAACCGCCGCCGCCGACCCCCCGCACCCCTCCCCTACTCAACCGCCGCCGCCGACCCCCCACACCCCTCCCCCTACTCAACCGCCGCCGCCGACCCCCCGCACCCCGCGCACCCTCTTATAAAAAAATTATTACTGTCTTATAAAAAAATATTACTGTTACTGTCTTATAAAAAAATTTACTGTTATGATTTAAACTAGTTTAAAAAAATATTACTGTCTTATAAAAAAATACTAATGGCGCACCGCGGTGAGGTGCGCCATTAGTATGGATGTACTTATGGCGCACCGAGGGGTGGTGCGCCATTAGTATTGTGCCATTGCTATAAGAAAAAAAATACTAATGGCGCACCACGGTGAGGTGCGCCATTAGTATGGATGTACTTATGGCGCACCGAGGGGTGGTGCGCCATTAGTATTGTGCCCGGCCCCATCCATATTCCCTCCCCGGCCAGCCCCTCCCTATCCCCTCTCTCTCCCTCGCCCTCGCCCTCGATCCCCTTCCCCTCTCCTCTCCTGACGCCGCTGCCCCGACGCCGCCTCGACCCCGCCCCGATGCCGCTGCCCCGCCACCTCGACGCTGCCCCGCCGCCTCGACGCGACCCCGCCGCCCGGACGCCGCCCCGTCCACACCACCGTCGCCGGAGCACCACCACCACCCGGACCTCGTCCCCGACATCCTTCCCGCGCCCCACTCCCCGGCATCCTCCCCGCGCCCCACTCCCCGGCCCCCGTGAGCTCCCCCTCCTCCTCTCCCCCTCTCCCCCTCTTGACTGGGTACCTGTGATTTTTTTTTGCTTCTCCAGCCATGTTTGTGTCTAGAACTCTAGATCATGGAGGAATCGCCCTCTCCAGCAGTGTAATTCTTTTGTGTGTTTTAAGTGGTATTTACAGTGTACTTTTAGTGTAATTACTGTGCATTTTCAGTGAAATTTACACTGTAATTGTTAGTGGAATTTACACTGTAAATGTTAGTGGGTTTACAGTGTACTTCTAGTGGATTTTTGCTCTGTATTTGCAAGTGGCATTTTTAGTGGAATTACTGTGTATTTCCATGGTTTTTACACTGTAATTATTAGTGTAATTTTGGTCCTTTGTATAGTTGATTCACAGCAGCAGCAACTGTAATTGATCCAAAAACCAGGTCAATTGATGTCAAATTGATTAACTAAATCATCCAAAAACAAGAATGATAAGTCCATATGCTACTGTTGATCCCAAGACCGGAATGACAAGTCCAGGTGTTCCTCAATTGAGGAATTTGATTAACTAAATCATCCAAAAACCAGAATGTGTTTCAGACTTTCAGTAAAAGTTGTTGAATCAAATCAGTTCTTTGATGCTATTATGGACAGATTTAAAATCCACACTAAACCTTGATATGGGAACTATTCGTTTTGATGCTATTGTGCTTTAATACGATATGCTGCTAGTGGAAGACTTTGGAATTTGAAAACCCAAATCAGTTCAGTCTGCCTAGTTCAGCTTCACATAAGTACCTAAAAAAGTTTAACATCAAGCATGCACTCTGCTCTTTTGTGTGATATGGGACTTGGGACTTGGGAATTGGTTCTTTCTTACTACAGTCTTGCTGCTATAGTATGGCTCTGTTCTTGGTGGAGTACAATTTTGTATAAAATGAAATGCAAGGTTGCTGATATTGTAACCCAGATCACACAGATCGATTTTTTTTCAATTTATGCAACTGTAAGAGTACCAACCAGATTACACAAATCATTTTTGATCTGCAAGGTTGTTGTTGCTGTGATGGAGTAACTCTGTAAGATGGAGTACATGGCATGAGCTAGATGAAATGATCTATTTCTCCTGATGTGAAATGATCCCTTTCTCCTGAAATGTTGATTAATTTCCGTTTCGGTTGAGAATGGGGCACTCCTAGGTCAAGAAAATTAGCAAAGGTCATTCTTGACCTAGAAGGTGCCCGATTCTCAACCGAAACTTTTATTTGTGAGCCTTGAGAAGATTAATTGGTTCCACAATGCAAGCCAACTTTTATTTCTCTTGCCTGGTTCCACTAAGATGTGTTATTGCAAGCTATTAATTATTTTTCAGTTGTGAGCCTTGAGAAGATTATTTTTTCCTATATTGTAGCTTTAACAGTTTTCAGTGTTCCATCTTTCTAGTCTCCTATGTTGAATAGAGACATACAATTTTCAGTGTTAAATCAATTGTGTGATCTCTTTTTCTATGTTTCAAGGACTGCCCAATACAAGTAAAGCAATTTGTTCTGATCAGTCAACTGTGGGTGAATCAGGATGTTGATTAATGTGAGGGATTCACTTGCTGCTCCACTATTATAATTTGGCAGCTCAAAACTATACGTAGTATGCTTTGTGTGGAGTTTTTTCTTCAGTTTTGGCCACTATTGATGTTTAATACTTCATACAAAACACATGATAAAAAATGATTCGATTTACTATAAAAACTACCTTTTGGCCACTATTTTTTATTTTTACTAGCATGTTACCATTAAAATAGTGGTGAAAGTTTTGCTTGTTACTTAGAGTAGTATAAAAGACATTTTGGACCAAAACAAGTTTCTGGTATAGTTAGAAGACGCCTGACCCATTGCTTGAGCCTTGTATTGCAAGTTGATGAAATTCGATTTGTTAGTGACTAGCTAGCTCATTCATTTCTAAAAAGCATGCGATGAGCTAGAACCCAGACATCTATGCTATCTTACTCCATGAGCCTCTACGCAGACCAAATGTAGCCCAACTTAGAATTCTCCTCGGTGTCGACAAACCCTAAATGATGAGACCATGATCTTGTTCCTTGACAATAACCAACTTTTTGACCAAACTTTGTTCCTATTTAGAGAGAAACATGGCCAACAACGATGAGGCCGGGGGTTCGGGCATCAAGGCATTCTGGGAGCTGTTCCAGGAGATGGAAGAACAACCTCACTTGTATGAGGCCGCCGCCTTCCCCACCGATCCTGAGACCACTGATGGTACCGCCGAGGATGACCCCGCAGATGCCACCACTGATGGTGCCGCCGAGGATGCCACCACTGATGATGGCGGCGCACGCACAGATGGCAGCCAACCGAAGAGGCAACGAAAGGACCGGCGCCCGACCGTGCTCCGCACCCTCAAGGAGGAAGTTACTGAAGTGGACTCCGACGGGAATCCAACGGCGCCCGAACGAATAGTCAAGGGGTACTCGCTTCAGCTCGGGTGCATTCTCCGGAGCACCGTCTCGATCAACACCGAGAACCTCAGGCATCCTGACCGAGGGATTTTGTGCAACCTCCTCTTCACGAAGCTGCACGAACGATACAAGTTCCCCGCTGAATTTGAAAACACAAGCCTCAAAGGGAATAAAGTGAACAATTCTGCCCTCACGAAGATGAGCACGGCCCTGTCTACTTGGAAAAGCAATGTGAAGAGAATGATCAAGAAAGGTGAGAGTTATGAGAAGATCAAGGAGAAAAATCCTTCGATCATCGAAGATGACTACAACGACTTCAAGATCAATTGCTCGAGCACCGCAAGCTCCGATTCAAGTAAGTGGGGGAAAGAAATGCGGGAGCTGAACTTAGGGGAACACACACCCGGTCCCGACGGTTACAGAGTGGCGGAGCCTATATGGGACAAGGAGGATGCGGACCGTGCCGAGCAAGGCCTAACGCCCCTCTTCGATAAATACGGTGACAAGCAGACCAGGAACTTTGTCAGGGCCCGGTACAAGAAGGACCCGAAAACAAAGGAGCTTACCATGGATCCGAAGACCAGGGAGCTTGAGCTTGTTCTGGTAAGGAATACACCCCCGCATAATTAGCTTCATATGGTTGCATTCTAATTAATGAAGCCAAATTTCTAAATAGTTCACATTCCTTTCGCAGGCGACTGAAAGCAGTAGCGCGGGGTCGACTAAGAGCAACCCTTGGGACACCACTCTAAATAGGGCATTGAATGTAATGAAGAACAAGGATAAGCTCAGTAAGCCGACGTCAGCTGGTCGTGTGGCCGGCAAAGGCTTGTTGACAAAATGGTCGTCATACTATAACACTGGTGGGCGAAAGGAGAAAAAGACCAGCTCAGAAAGCCAGGCGCGCGAGGTTCAAGAACTCAGGGCACAGGTGGCGCGGATTCCGGAGATGGTCCAAGAGCAAGTGGAACAACAACTCGGAAGGACGATCACCGCCATTGTGCCTACCTTGATCCAGGGGATTAGTGCGTGGATTGCGGGCGGCCAACAGGGGCCGCCCCCGATTCCTAGCTTCACGTCCAGCAACTCGCAGAACGCGATGGCAGGGCCATTGGTGTCTCCGACGGAGGTGGCATTGGTGTCTCTGATGCCGGCACGGGAGCTTAATGCACCCGGGTGTACGCCGGCCGGCACCTCTGCAGCAAGCGGCCCCTCCGTCAACTGCACGCCCGCCGTTGGCGGTGCCTCGACATTAGCCGAGCTCGACGCTACCATCACGGTAACTAATTAAGCCTCTCTCGGCCGAGGACTTCATCTCCTTGCCTTTGACTGGGCATCCCTGACGCCCTACATGTTTTCGCAGGGCGCCGCCGATGTTCCATGCACTCTCCTGCACTTCGTGAACAACGAGTTGGTCGATGTCGCCAAGGGCAAAATCGTTCAACCGGGCAACCCCTTGTTCCACGGTACCCAGATGCCACCCAACTTGTTTAGGGTTCAACTGGTTCGGGTGCTGCCAGGCTGCGACGAGTTGTTACCTCCGATTCGACCCGTCGGGGCCGACGATGATGACGTGATGACCCTCAGCGCCAGCCTGAGCTGGCCCCTGCTTTGGTCAAAGAGCCAGATTCGTTTGGGGGCGGGGGACACCACCCCAAAGACAACACCGCCAGTCGTGCCGGCGCCAAGTCGGCCCCATGGCAAGACCACCGCAACGGTGCCGAACATCCCTATGCCACTGGATCCAAACATGCATATGGCACAGGATCAGAACGACGACAACGACGATACATTTGCCAACGTCGATCAGTACTTTGCCGATCATGGGTACGGTGGCGACTTCATGGGGCCTCCTTCTCAAGAACCCAACCCAACAAAAGACGTGCGCGATCTAGCTGGTACCGCGGAGAAGCCAAGTTGCAACAGGCTTCGTCTAGCGTTCAGCTCTCAAGAGACGCCTCCAGCTGCCGACTTCACCGAGCCTCAGATAGGCGAGGAGCGAAATATTATCAGCCCCAACACACTCAAGAAGGCGGTCTGTGAGCAGAACTCGGTCCCATTACAGGAGAAGAAGAAGGCACGCAAAAGAAAGACTAACAAGGGTGCGGGCCAGCCGGCACCGAGTACGATCCGTGCTCAGGACGGGCCACCTGCACCTGAGGATATCTCGAGGAGGGTGCATGTGGCGGGTAGGCCGATGCTACCGAGAAATATGCTCGATGCTGCAACCGGTGCTATGCGGAGTTTGCATGACAGTGTTCTTTCTTTAGAGAAGCGGCGTCTCGGAGAGAAGGATGTGGCATACCCGGTTTTCGCGGCCAAGGTGCCAGAGGGCAAGGGCTTTGTGGATAACTCCATCGGGGGTACGATCATCCTGCGGTTTGATGACATCCACGCTATGTTGAACCTTCATCCGCTGCACTACACCTTCGTTCGGCTATTTTCGCTGAGTATGGAGATGCGGATCATTCGCGACAAGACCCCGGACATCGTGATAGTCGACCCCTTCTACATGCGTGCCAAGATCTTGGGCAGCGCTGGGGACCGGCAAGTCGCGAGTTCTTACCTCGAAGGCGTCATTCTGGCAAACCAAGATAAGGATAACTTCCTCGTGCCTTACTTTCCCGAGTAAGTCCTCCCCTCAACCGCCCCGTAACATATGAATTCTTAGATTTCGATCGTTTTTCTTTTAACATTCCGTGTTTTCTGCAGTGACACACATTGCACGCTCATCCTCCTAAGCCCCAAATATTCCATGGCCACATATTTCGACCCAGACCGTCAGTCGAACGTAGACTACACAAATGTCAAGAAGGTTCTTGATGATGTTCTCCCCGGCTACGTCAAATCTGGAGGCACCTTCACCAGGCCTATTCGTAAGTACGGCAAGCACGTGTTCTCCCACAATACGATGTTCTGCTGCGTTAAGCAGCCAACTGGCGGTCAAAAGGGTGCCTACTACGCCATCCATCACATGCGGGCGATCGTACGGGACCATCATCAACTTCTGCTACCGAGTAGACTCAAAGATTGGGCCGCGAGCGTGTCGGCAATCCATGACGCGGACATCAGACAAGAATTCTTTCGCATCCAGTCGGAGTTTGCGGAAATCATCCATCAAGATGTCCTTCGTACCTCGGGGCAGTTCTACCTCAGAAATCAACCGTCCAATAGTGACATCGACACAATCCTACAAATGCAGGCTGACAACGCCCGTTGTTTCATGACTCCCAGGACAGACGGCGGCTTCATCCACGCTCCGGTCCCTTGAGTCGAGTCGAAAACAGTGATGCTGTGTCTAGTTCTGAAACATCGATTGGCTCATGTTGTAATTAAACTTTAATGAACTTGTAGTATGTCTCTTTGGTTTCGAGAGTCGTTCAACTTAGATGTAATCGATGCTATTAATGTTTTGCTTTTCTCTTCTGATTGTTCTGTTGCATACTTATATGTTGCTTATGTATTGTCTGTGAATTGGTACTAACATTTCGTTTGGCTACTGCATAGCGATGCCATGGTATGTCGTGTACAAGGGTAAGGTTCCCGGAGTCTACAACGACTGGGAGGAGTGTCGGAGACAGGTTCACCGATTCAGTGGTAACAGTTACAAAGGGTACACCACTAGGGCCGAGGCCGAATCTAGATACGCCCGCTATCTAGCGGGAGAGGGGAGGGAGCGTTGGAGGAACCGGATGAAGATGAGTTTCATCGTGATGATGCTCATCGTGATGACCGCAGCTCTCTTCTATGTGATGGTAGTTTAGATGATCGATATCTACTTGTAATGTGAAGACAAACTCGCGGTCTCGAGACTTGTAATTTAATGTTCTATCTTTGTTCGGTCTTTTCAATTCGGAGACTAATATGATGAATTGTATTCGGAGACTAAAATGATGAATTGTATTCAGAGACTAATCTTCTATTTTATTCGATGAATCTGTTGTTGATGTGTGCTGTCTATATTTTGTCCAATTATACATTTTGTAACCTGTGCAAAAAACAGAAAATAAAAAAATAAAAAAAAACTAATATTCATACTAATGGCGCATCACATCATAGTGCGCCATTAGTATGCCAAAGGATACTAATGGCGCATCATTAAACAGTGCGCCATTAGTATGCCGAAGTTACTAATGGCGCATCCTGTTGTTGTGCGCCATTAGTATGCCAAAGCACCTGGGTATACATGGCCCCCTGGGAGGCATACTAATGGCGCACCGTGGGCTATACTAATGGCGCACCGCGTGGTGCGCCATTAGTAAAATATACTAATGGCGTGGTACTAATGGCGCACCACTAATGCGCCATTAATGGCCAAATTAGGTGCGCCATTAGTAGGCCTTTTCCTAGTAGTGTGGTTAGCAAGGTGAGTTCTTTGATGGGAGAGAACCAAACCGTGAAGCTACCGCAGATGAGTTGAAGATGTTGCAATACAATGCTCCAGCTTGTGATATTCTCTTCAACGGATTGTGCCCCGAAGAATTCAACAAAATCAGCCGTCTTGAGAATGCAAAGGAAATTTGGGACACTTTGATTGATATGCACGAAGGTACCGACTCCGTCAAGGAATCCAAGTTGGATGTGCTCCAAAGTCAACTTGACAAGTTCAAGATGAAGGATGGTGAAGGTGTCGCCGAAATGTACTCTAGGCTTGCTCTCATCACAAATGAGATTGCCGGCTTAGGAAGTGAAGAGATGACCGATAGATTCATCATCAAGAAGATCCTAAGAGCCTTGGATGGGAAACATGATACCGTGTGCACATTGATTCAAATGATGCCCAATTACAAAGATCTCAAACCAACGGAAGTGATTGGAAGGATTGTTGCTCATGAGATGTCACTCAAGGATAAAGAGGAACTTCACAACAAATCAAGTGGTGCCTACAAAGCCTCATGTGAAGTCCCCACATCATCAAGTGAGAAACAAAACTTCAATGAAGAATTGAGCTTAATGGTGAAGAACTTCAACAAGTTCTACAAGAGTAGAAGCAAACATAGAAGCTTCAAGTCAAGGTCCTACAATGACAAAAGATCTTCTAGTCGAGAGCGAAACTGCTATAATTGTGGAAGACCCGGACACTATTCCAATGAGTGTACGGCTCCCTACAAGAGAAGAGAAGATTCTCCAAAAAGAAGAAGCAAAGAATCACCACCAAGAGAGAGAAGGAGTAGAGATGATCGTTATGAACGGAGATACTCATGGAGAAGCAAGGATTCGGAAAGGAAGGAAAAATCATCAAGGAGCTACACAAAACGAAGACATCAAGCTCATGTTGGTGAATGAATATCCGGCTCCGACTCCGACAGCCACTCCGAGAGAAGTTATCACTCCGACTCCGAAGATACTCAAGATGAAGGTGTTGCCGGTCTAGCACTTGTGTCAACCAACTCCTACGACATATTTGACTCACCAAATGAAGGAATTGGAAGATGCTTCATGGCCAAAGGTCCTAAGGTAACACACCCCGAGTATGTTGATTTTAATAGTGATGAAGATGACTTGTTAGGTGATGATGACTTGCTTGTTGACAACTCTAGTGATGAGTACTATGATGAAACACCAATTAATCATGCTAATCAAGATAAAACGAATGACAATGATAAGGAGAAGATTGAGGCTCTAACTAAAGAACTAAACACGCTTAAGTTAGCTCATGAAACTATCTTCGAAGATCATCGAGAACTTTTAAGAGCTCATGAGAAATTACGCTTTGAAAAGCTCAATCTTGAGCAAGAGCATGAGTTCTTAAAAGCAATCAATGATGATCTCCGCAAGAAAAGTTCTTCTTACATTGCCAAGCGTTTACTATTATCCACTTACATGCCTCAAGTCAAGTCTAGTAACAAGAACAAGAAAGATTCTTCCTCTAGTAGTAACAATGATCATGCTAAATCCAATATTGTTGCTTCTAGTAGTTCTCTTTATTCCACTAATGATTCTCTTAGCCAAGTTACACTTGAGCAAGAAAATAGCTTATTGAAGGGGATTATAGAGAAAGGAGTGTACAAAAGCCTTGCCGGGAGTAAGCAATTCGAGGAAATTGTGCGCAAGCAAGGAATGCACTGGAAGAATCAAGGTGTTGGTTTTGAACGAAAGTTCAATGCCAATGGAGTTGAGTGGGAAGAAGATCAATACCCCAAGACAAAGTTTGTTCCTCAACAAGAGAAGTCTACTTCTTTCAAGGGGACACAAGCTCAAGATGATCTTCCACCACAAGACTACAAGCAAAAAGGCAAGGACAAGCTTCAAGAGGAGATTGATGCATTTGAAGAAGCTCCTAAGACCTTAGTCAAGTGGATTCCCAAGACCACGTCAAGTTCCACTTCATCAAATACGACTACAACTCCAAGGATTCCCATCAAGATGGTGTGGATCCAAAAGAAGAAGAACTAGAGAGTTCTTGAGGGTGACTCCGCCAACATATTTCACTCTCATCATTTTGGCAAGAACAAGTGCAATCAACTTCCACATCATGCACTAGTTCAAGGAGTCACAAACCCTCTTGTTGGTAAGACAAGGGACAAGGTAACCTAAAGTTTTCATGGACATCATCTTGTGTATGCATCACTCTATGTCTATGGATATCCTTGTTTGTTCCTTGTGGGACTAACCCATGTAGGTATTGAAAGTGCAATTCACTCAAATGGATAGCTCCAAGTGATCTACATCAACATTGAGCATCCACATCTTCAACATCTACATGAAGTCATCATCGACAAAACCCAAGGTTAGTTAATCCCTCTTAGGGGGGATATCACATCTAGGGGGAGCTTTACTCTAAAACTTGAGCTAAAGCAACTCTAAAGATGTGAATACAACAATGCTTTATGTAAAAGTGGTAACCCCACTTGAGCTTAAACGATGAGTATGACCTACGATCAAGTGTTCTCACTTGACTCCTAAGTCAATATACTCATATATAGATGACCTAGTCATCGCAAATTGCTTGATAGATGCTAGAATTGGTTGTGCATGCTTTGCCACATATTTCATTTGCCATCTTATTGTGTGAGCATGTTGGTTGCATATTTTACTCATTCGAGGACATCCACTTGTTGTTTTGATTGTTTGGCTTTATCTTCTTTTGCCAAGTGGATGGACAAGACTGCCTAAGAACCTCCTCTAGCTATCTATGCTTTTCTCGTCTCAAACTCTATTCATGCTGCATCACAAAATTTGATCAAGTCAGATTCGAACCACTCTGTGTGAGGAGCGCTTGGAGTCCCCGATTCGTCATAGACTTAAACTTCCAAAACCTCTTTGTGATTCTCGGTCTGACCGATACCATACTTTTGGTCCTACCGAGATCATTAAGTTGATCTAGGTTTTCGATCTTGGTGAAACCGATTTGAACCACTCGGTCACACCGAGTTGCAATAACTGTATACAGTTTTGCACCTCGGTGCCACCGAGTTGTTCCACTCGGTCACACCGGCAGGGTCGGGCTATATATAGTGACGGGCAGAATTTTGGAAATTTCTCCAAAACCTCTTCGCCCGCGCATAGCTCGCTCTGCCTCCTGGGTCTCCGGATCGTCCTCCTCGCTGCCAGCCGCCTCCAGTCGCTGGTCTCCGTCGCCGTCAACGGGAATTCTGCCCCACCGTTGCCGCCGTAGAGAGTCTCCGCCGAACTAGGGTATGGACTCGATCTTTGTGCTATTCTCCAATCCGATTCCTAGCACATTATGATCATCATGATTCTTGCCACGTTTGATAAACTCCTATCCAGTCAATGAACTCGTAGATTAGGTTTAATTCGAAAATTTTAGGGTTAGGTTTCCGCCGAAACAATTTCGGACCCACCGAGTTGAAAAACTCGGTCCCACCGATTTGGCTTATGCCATTGCACAAGTAAAACTCGATCTGACCGAGAATTACTTATCGGTGTGAATGATTTTGGAACTCTGTGAAACCCTAGCAGTCTCGGTGCCACCGAACTGTGACTCGGTCTGACCGAGTTCACTAGTTCTGGTGCCAAAACTGCTTCGGTGTCACCGAGTTTGAAAATCGGTAGATCCGAGATGATTTCAGTGGGAAACTAAAACTAAGTTTTTGAATTACTCTTTTGCAAAATCTCTGCACTTTGTGATGATCATCCACTCTATCTCATCTATAATCTATTCACAGGGTCAGCAGTCAGAGTTTGCATCATGTCAGACCAAAGTGACAGCCAGAACCTCTCAGAGCAGCAAGTGGTGATGAGTGAGGGCACTAGTCCCTCCAGATCTTCAGATGATGGCAGCAGGAGCACCCCCAGCAATCTGCCTAAAGCTGCCACTAGACAAAGGAAGAAGAGAACATCTGATTCTGAAGATGAAGATTATGTGGCAGAGAAAGAGGCCACATAAGGAGAGTTGAGCCAGCTCAAGGCACAAAGCCAGGGCTGAAAATCAAAAGGCCAGCAGGCAGGCAACCCATGTCTAAGGTTAGAGCTTCAACTGTGAAGCCTGCACCCACAGAGCCAATTGTTGCTGAGGGCAAAAAGAGGAAGGAAAGGGTCAAGAAGACTGTAGCCAGAGTGCTTGGCAAGGCCTCCATCATGGAAGATGAGGAGGAAGAAGAAGAGGTTGCTGCACTAGCACCCAAGGCACCCAAACTTATGGGAGATGCCATAAGGTCAGGGGCAACTGCATCCAAGCCCAAGGAAGCACCCAAGGCTGCCTCTAAGCCAAAGAGTGCACCAAAGAGAAACACAAGAAGCATCCCAGCCACTGAAAAGAACAACGCCCCAGTGCCTGAAGCTGCAGAGGAAGAGGAAGAGAATGTCCTTAGAAAGCTCAAGCCCAAGATCCCAGACCACAACGATGCTCATCCTGTGGCTGAGGATATGAAGCTCGGGAGAGATTCAGGGCTGAGGAAGTGGAGAGAAGCAGATCCGTATGCTTCTAGGAGAAGGACTGCAGTTGACTACAGGTTTCACACCAAGGAGCAGCAGGATTTCTATGAGATAGTGCTGCTAGATAAGAAGCCCATTGTCTGCGATATGAGATGGGTCGATTGGCAGTATATCAAGGACAATGAAGAGTACTTCCCTGGCATGTATGACAGCTTTAGTGCGTGTGGAGTTGCAGATTTTGTTGGGCAGAAGCTCACAAAGTGGAACGAGGAGCTAATCATGCAATTCTACTCCACAGCACACTTCTACCCAGATGGGAGGATCACTTGGATGTCAGAAGGTACGAGGTACCAGTCCACAGTTGCTGAATGGGCTCAGCTGATTAACGCCCCAGAAGAGCAGGATGATGACTTGGACATTTATGCCAAGAAAAAGATGGACCACAACTCTATGTCCAACATGTACAAGGAGATTCCGAATGAAGCACTTGACACTTTCAAATTTGGCTCAGTGCATTATCTTCTATCAGGACTGCCCACTATCAATTGGATACTGAGGCACACCCTATTGCCCAAGTCTGGAGATCACAAGATGATCAGAGGTCACGCGATCAATTTGCTTCATGTCTTTGACGTGCCTCAAAAATTCAAAGTCATGAGCCTCATAGTGGAAACAATCAAAAGGACTGCAGCAGATCAGAAGAGGAGTTGCGGGTATGCCCCACAGATTCAGGAGCTCATCAACTCAAAGATGGGCACGGGCACATACTTGTTGGATAAGGAACACCTGCCCATCCATCCAGACTTCAAAGATAACCAAGTGGTCATGACTGAGAATGAGCCATCATCTGCCCAAGCACAAGCAAAGAAGGAGAAGGCGAAGAAGGAGAAAGCTGCCAGGATGCCTACTCAAGAGGAGGCATCTGAATATTTTCTGAAAACCAAACAAGAACAGCTTGGTTACCTGATTGCGTCCACCCTACGGATTGAGCAAGGACTAGCCACCCTAACTCAGAACCAGGCAAGCTTAGAGAGGATCATGGAACAGAGGTTCTATGATTTGGACATCAAGGTGACAGAGATACAGACTGCCGTGGAGCAGCTCCAGGATGACATGAATGAGAGGAGAGGCAGGAGTACGACTGATGCTTTTGCCAGGGTGCCACGAGGTCCGAGGTCGTCTGCAATGCCAGTTGCTGATACTAGAGCTACCACGTCTGCGTCAGCCACAGCCTCAGTTCCACCAGCTCCAGCATCCGCTTCAGCCTCAACTCCGACCACGTCTACCGAAGGCTTCGTCCTTGGAGTGCTCCAGACTCCACCACCACCTGAAGATCAAGCCTGAGCATCGACTTAGCACTATGCATTTTCTAGGAACTTTTTGGTAACTTGTTGCCAAAGGGGGAGAAAATGTATAGATCATAGGCTTCGAGAGAGAGTGTTGCTTTTATTCTCTCTTGTTTTATTTGGTGGTTTTTCGAACTTTATTTGCTTGTGTGTGAGATACTACGTCTTTATGCCTGTGAGACATCGATGATCATGTGTTTGATCATAAGCTACACTTAATGTTTGCTTAATGCTATTATTATTCTATCTATCTTATGTGATCACTCACTATTCTTGGTGAAGAGTGCATGTATTTCAATCTTATCATTTTTTAGCGCTCCACCAAGATGTATGTGACATGGAAGAGTAACCCATGACTCTAACTCCTTGTGCATTTGCAGTCCAAAGCAAATTTTAAATATGCACAAATTTAGGGGGAGCTCTTATTTGTCACATACTTCTCAAAGCGACGATATATTTCATGCTTATTATCATTTGTCGAAGCTTTGATCTATATGTTGTCATCAATTACCAAAAAGGGGGAGATTGAAAGTGCAACTATCCCTAGGTGGTTTTGGTAATTCATAACAACATATAGCTCATTGAGCTAATGCTATTTCAAGATGATTATTTCAGGAAAGCTCAATGATTGGCATGGCATGGATGTGAAAGTGGAACCCTCAAAATGCTAAGGACAAAGAATTGGCTCAAGCTCAAAAGTTCAAGACTCTTCATTTTATATTTTAGTGATCCAAGATCACATTGAGTCTTTAGGAAAAGCCAATACTATCAAGGAGGGATGAGGTGTTGCTTAATGAGCCTCTTGCTTTATGTGCTTAATGATATGCTCCAAAATCCTCAGCTACTTTCCCATATCCACAAATGACCTAAACCCTAAGCCAAACTCGGTCATACTGATTCTTTCAATCCGGCGCCACCGAGTTTCACTTGTCATTTGCCACTGCCAAACCCTAGCAATTCGGTCCTACCGATAAGGATCTCGGTCTCACCGAGATGGGATTGCAAACTCTTTGTTTCCCTTTCGTAACATTTCGGTCTCACCGAAAGAGTGAATCGGTCCCATCGAGATTGCAATGTAAACTCTATGTTTCCTTCTTGTAACTTTTCGGTCTCACCGAAAGAGCGAGTCGGTCTCACCGAAAGAGCGAGTCGGTCCCACCGAGTTTGCCTGACCAACTCTCTGGTTAGCTTATTGCCAAACTCGGTCTCACCGAGTTTGTGCAATCGGTCTCACCGAGATTACGTTATGCCCAAACCCTAACCGAATCGGTCCTACCGAGTTGCATGTCAGTCCCACCGAAATTCCTAACGGTCACTAGGTTTACTATTTCGGTCCGACCGAGTTTTCTGATTCGGTCCCACCGAGATTGGTAAATTGTGTGTAATGGTTGGATTTTGTGTGGAGGCTATATATACCCCTCCACCTCCTCTTCACTCGTGGAGAGAGCCATCAGAACACATACACCATTCCAACTCATATGTTCTAAGAGAGAACCACCTACTCATGTGTTGAGACCAAGATATTCCATTCCAACCATATGAATCTTGATCTCTAGCCTTCCCCAAGTTGCTTTCCACTCAAATCTTTTTTCCACCAGATCCAAATCCTATGAGAGAGAGTTGAGTGTTGGGGAGACTATCATTTGAAGCACAAGAGCAAGGAGTTCATCATCAACACACCATTTGTTACTTCTTGGAGTGTGGTGTCTCCTAGATTGGCTAGGTGTCACTTGGGAGCCTCCGACAAGATTGTGGAGTTGAACCAAGGAGTTTGTAAGGGCAAGGAGATCGCCTACTTCGTGAAGATCTACCGCTAGTGAGGCAAGTCCTTCGTGGGCGATGGCCATGGTGGGATAGACAAGGTTGCTTCTTCGTGGACCCTTCGTGGGTGGAGCCCTCCGTGGACTCGCGCAACCGTTACCCTTCGTGGGTTGAAGTCTCCATCAACGTGGATGTAGGATAGCACCACCTATCCGAACCACGGGAAAAACATCCGTGTCTCCAATTGCGTTTGAATCCTCAAAACCCTTCCCTTTATATTCTTGCAAGTTGCATGCTTTACTTTCCGCTGCCAATATACTCTTTGCATGCTTGCTTGAATTGTGTGATGATTGCTTGACTTGTCCTAAGATAGTTAAAATCTGCCAAGAACTAAAATTGGGAAAAGGTTAAGTTTTTATTTGGTCAAGTAGTCTAATCACCCCCCCCCCCTCTAGACATACTTTCGATCCTACACTTCATATCTCTCAATCCGGGCATTTTCTTGAAATATTAACTTCAACTCCTGGAACATCTCATATGCTCCATGATGTTCAAAACATCGTTGAAGTCCCGGTTCTAAGCTATAAAGCACAGCACACTGAACTATCAAGTAGTCATCAGCTTTGCTCTGCCAGACGTTCATAACATCTGGTGTTGCTCCTGCAGCGGGCTTTGCACCTAGCGGTGCTTCCAGGACGTAATTCTTCTGTGCAGCAATGAGGATAATCCACAAGTTACAGACCCAGTCCATGTAGTTGCTACCATCATCTTTCAACTTAGCTTTCTCTAGGAACGCATTAAAATTCAAAGGAACGGTAGCACGAGCCATTTATCTACATCAACATAGACATGCAAAAATACTATCATGTACTAAGTTCATGATAAATTAAAGTTCAGTTAATCATATTACTTAAGAACTCCCACTTAGATAGACATCCATGTAGTCATCTAAATGATCACGTGATCCATATCAACTAAACCATGTCCGATCATCATGTGAGATGGAGAAGTTTTCAATGGTGAACATCACTATGTTGATCATATCTACTATATGATTCACGCTCGACCTTTCGATCTCAGTGTTCCGAGGCCATATCTGCATATGCTAGGATCGTCAAATTTAACCTGAGTATTCTGCTTGTGCAAAACTGGCTTGCACCCGTTGTATGTGAATGTAGAACTTATCACACCCGATCATCACATGGTGTCTCGGCACGACAAACTGTAGCAATGGTGCATACTCAGGGAGAACACTTATACCTTGAAATTTAGTGAGAGGTCATCTTATAATGCTACCACCATACTAAGAAAAATAAGATGCATAAAAGATAAACATCACATGCAATCAATATAAGTGATATGATATGGCCATCATCATCTTGTGCCTTTGATCTCCATCTCCAAAGCACCGTCATGATCACCATCGTCACTGGCTTGACACCTTGATCTCCATCGTAGCATCATTGTCGTCTTGCCAACTATTGCTTCCACGACTATCGCTACCGCTTAGTGATAAAGTAAAGCAATTACATGGCGATTGCATTTCATACAATAAAGCGACAACCATATGGCTCCTGCCAATTTCCGATAACTTTGTTACAAAACATGATCATCTCATACAACAATTTATATAATCACGTCTTGACTATATCACATCACAACATGCCCTGCAAAAACAAGTTAGACGTCCTATACTTTGTTGTTGCAAGTTTTACGTGGCTGCTACGGGCTTAGCAAGAACCATTCTTACCTACGCATCAAAAACCACAACGTTTTTTCGTCAAGTGTGTTGTTTTAACCTTCAAGAAGGACCGGGCGTAGTCACACTCGATTCAACTAAAGTTGGAGAAACAGACACCCACTAGCCACCTGTGTGCAAAGCATGTCGGTAGAACCAGTCTCATGAATGCGGTCATGTAATGTCGGTCTGGGCCGCTTCATCCAACAATACTGCCGAAGCAAAGTATGACATGTTGGTAAGCAGTATCAACTAGTGGCGGCAAGAAATATGTATATACCCACGCCCACAACTCCTTTGTGTTCTACTCGTGCATATAACATCTACACATAGACCTGGCTCGGATGCCACTGTTGGGGATAGGACTGGTTGGGGAACGTAGTATTTCAAAAAAAAATCCTACGATCTCACAAGATCTATCTAGCAGATGCATAGCAACGAGAGGGGAGAATGTGTCTACGTACCCTTGTAGACCGAAAGCGGAAGCATTTAGTAACACGGTTGATGTAGTCAAACGTCTTCGCGATCCAACCGATCAAGTGCCGAACACACGGCTCCTCCGCGATCTGCACACGTTCAGCGTAGTGACGTCCCTCGTACTCTTGATCCAGCTGAGGCCGAGGGTGAGTTCCGTCAGCACGACGGGTGTGTTGACGGTGATGATGAAGTTACCGACGCAGGGCTTCGCCTAAGCACTACGACAATATGACCGAGGTGTAAAACTGTGGAGGGGGGCACCGCACACAGCTAAAGATCAACTTGTGTCTATGGGGTGCCCCCTCCCCCGTATATAAATGAGGGGAGGAGGAGGCCGGCCGGCCATAAGAGGCGCGCCCAAGGTGGAGGGGGGGAATCCTACTCCAAGTAGGAATCACCCCCCCCCTTTCCTAGTCCTAGTAGGAGAAGAAGGAAGGGGAGGGAGAGGGAGAGGGAGAGGGAAAGAGGGGCCACACCCCCTCCCCTAGTCCTATTCGGACTCCCCTTGGGGGGCGCCACCTCCTGGCTGCTGCCCTCTCTCTCCCCTAAGTCCCACTAAGGCCCATTACTTCCCCGGGGGGTTCCGGTAACCCCTCCGGCACTCCGGTTTTATTCGAAACCATCCGGAACAGTTTCGGTGTTCGAATAACATGGTCCAATATATCAATCTTTATGTCTCGACCATTTCGAGACTCCTCGTCATGTCCGTGATCTCATCCGGGACTCCAAACAACCTTCGGTACATCAAATCACATAACTCATAATACAAATCATCATCGAACGTTAAGCGTGCAGACCCTACGGGTTCGAGAACTATGTAGACATGACTGAGACACATCTCCGGTCAATAACCAATAGCGGAACCTGGATGCTCATATTGGTTCCTACATATTCTACGAAGATCTTTATCGGTCAAACTGCATAACAACATACATTGTTCCCTTTGTCATCGGTATGTTACTTGCCCGAGATTCGATCGTCGGTATCATCATACCTAGTTCAATTTCGTCACTGACAAGTCTCTTTACTCATTCCGTAATGCATCATCCCGCAACTAACTCATTAGTGACATTGCTTGCAAGGCTTATAGTGATGTGCATTACCGAGAGGGCCCAGAGATACCTCTCCAACAATCGGAGTGACAAATCCTAATCTCGATCTATGCCAACTCAACAAACACCATCGAAGACACATGTAGAGCATCTTTATAATCACCCAGTTACTTGTGATGTTTGATAGCACACTAAGTGTTCCTCTGGTATTCGGGAGTTGCATAATCTCATAGTCATAGGAACATGTATAAGTCATGAAGAAATCAATAACAATAAACTAAATGATCATAGTGCTAAGCTAACGGATGGGTCTAGTCCATCACATCATTCTCAAATGATGTGATCCCATTCATAAAATGACAAAACATGTCCATGGCTAGGAAACTTAACCATCTTTGATTAATGAGCTAGTCACGTAGAGGCATACTAGGGACACTTTGTTTGTCTATGTATTCACACATGGACTAAGTTTCTGGTTAATACAATTCTAGCATGAATAATAAACATTTATCATGATATAAGGAAATATAAATAACAACTTTATTATTGCCTCTAGGGCATATTTCCTTCACAATGTTACTTACCAAAGATGGCGGCTGTCATGCCATTGATGTGATGCTTCAAGCTGGACAACTCGTCAGTCACCGGTTTAAGGGCAGCTTCAGCATGTTCCGCTCTTTTCAATAGAGCTGCCTTCTCGGTGTCCCAGCCGGTTCTCTTAGTGCTGAAATCCCTTTTCAACTTTTCAATCTCTTCTAAGGCAGTTTTCAGCTCTGACTTGGCCTATGAAGTTTCTGATTGTTGGGATTGGATATTTTGCCTCAGATCTGCCACTTGAAATTATGTCATATTTAATTCAGCCTACAAGATAAGGCAAGTCAGCAGCAATATATGGTTATGATAATCACCTTATTTGAAGTCCCAAGCATAATACAAGTATTTTACTTGGCACTTGGGGGCTAATGTACATTGCTCTTTTTGAAGACAATTCTATGATGACCCGGCTAACTTTCTACAACTATAGCTGATTCATGGGGGCTACATGTGCGAAATTGAGCACTACTATTTGAAGTCCCGGTTTAACTTTCTAGTTTAAGCCGGCCCTTGGGGGCTACATGTGCAAAATTGAGCACTACAATTTGAAGTCCCCGCTTAACTTTCTAGTTTAAGCCGGCCCTTGGGGACCACTAGTGTTGATTCGGCAATTACAAGTTGTTATGACATGTCTACAAGGTCAACAAGGATATTTAAGTCTACAACATATTCAAGTTTTTCATATTCAGTAGACTTGGCGGCTGACAGGAATATACTTATATGAGAAGGTTTTGTTATTGCTTACCTCAAAGCGCTCCTTCATGAGGTTAACCAAGCCAGCTTCAAAGTCATGGTTGGTGTGAAGGAGGTTTAGATAACCTGCACGAATCTCATGAGCATTGAATTGAGCATAGCTCTCCAGATCCAGTTTCCACTTGCCCTTATCAATAGCTGAAAATTCGTCTTTGGCGCTGTGCTTGGATAGGACATTGGGGTTGCCTAGAGCTATATAAGTCGTCCCAGTAACTATTACATCTTCAGTTTCTTGAGCCGGCTGAGCGGGACTGGGCGGCTTAGCATTGTCCGCGGGTCAACATTCATGGAGTCCATGGTGACATGGTGCTCCTCTAGCGGCGGATCGTCCATGGCTGCTTCAGAAGTTTGAGGCAAAGACTGAGACATTGTCTGCTTCTCCGGGTCAGCAACCTTGGGATCTTCAGCCAGTTTATTCACCTTCAGCTTCTTGTTGGGCTTGGCTATAACACTGAAATAAGACACATAGCAGGATTAGTACATCAATTGAGTAAAGTGTTAAAGCAAGCGGGCTTAATGTTCTCACCCAGGTACGGTCTTGAACAGAGGGACCTGAGTCCCAGTAGAGTCACTAGATGAAGAATGAGAGGTTCCCTAATAGTTTGAATCAGAAGGGTTAAGGGGTTGTCGAATAAGACCCGCCTTGGGAAAAGTTAAGTTGGAAATCTTTGAAACCTCTGGTCGGCGCTTGCGAGGAACCAGTGTGTTGGGTAAGCCGGATGAGAGAATCCCACCGCCACTGTTCCAGGTTGTGCGGCGAACTTCATGTTGCTGTTTGTTCAAAAGAAAGTTGGGATCCAAGTAAGCTAAAAGGTGAGAAAACCTTACTTTCCGGCTCGCTTGATGAACTTTCTGTCTTGGCAGAGGTTCTGAGTCGGAGGAAATGATAGTTACCTCTTCACCATCTACATGGCTGGCTTCCTCATCATCCTGATAGTAATCATTGTCAATAAGATAAACAAAGAAAGAGACAAGGGAGTCAAGTTCTACCTCCGACTCATCATCCAAAGTAAATGGATCAATTGCGCCTGCCTTCTTCTTGGCAGGTTTCTTGTTTGCCTTGGTCTTATTCCTGGTCTTCTTGGCCAGCTTATCATGAAGTTTTTTGCTCCGGAAGGGGGAGTTAGCCTGCAGAAAGATCAAGTAATAATGAGAAGACAGATTAATAAATAATGAGTTTGTGAAAATTGCTTGAAAATACTTACAGCTGGCGGCTTGTTGAGGGTACAGAAGGGGTTTAGCCCCACCTTGCTGCAAGTTTCTAGGCTGTTGTTGAGCAGGGTCTTGGTCATGTCATTGATCTATTTATCATCCAGACGAATTGAGGAGTAACGCAACGGATCTTTGACGTCGCCAGTATACTCGCACATTAAGCCGGGCCGGCGGCTTAAGGACAAGATCCTCCATGAGACCCAGCAACGAACCAGATCAACTCCGGTCAAACCGTTGGCCATCAGAGCTCTGATTTTTGAAAATATGGGCATATATTTGGTCCGCTCTTCTGTGCTGATCCGCTCTGGGAGAGGATGTCTATTGCTAAGCCGGCTTTCGTGGTAACCTGGCATAGGGTTTTCGCCGTCTAGAGAGGTGTCTTTGCAGTAGAACCAAGTCTGGTTCCAATCCTTGGGGTGGCTGGGAGGTGTAGTAGCAGGAAACATGGCTTCTTTTTGCCTCTGAATTGAGATGCCACCTAGTTATAAACTAGGGCCGTCTGTGAATTTAGTCTGGCGGTTTAAGTAATAAAATTTCCTGAGCAGTTCTACAACGGGCTCCTGTTGAAGGTACACTTTGCAAAACACTTGGAAATTGTAGATGTTTGAAACCGAGTTGGGCCCAATATCTTGTGGATGGAGTTTGAAGAAGTGTAGCACGTCACGAAAGAATTTGGAACCTGGTGGAGTGAAACCCCTGAGCATGTGGTCGGTAAAGACTACTACTTCACCTTCTTTGGGGTCAGGGGTGGTCTCATTTCCTGGGATCCTCCAGTGAATGACGTTCTTGGCAGCTAGAACGCCCACCTGAATATGCTCGTTCAGTGTTTGCTCGGTAACCCGGGAAGCGACCCAGTTGCATGTGATATGTCTCCAATGTATCTATAATTTTTGATTGCTCCATGCTATATTATCTACCGCTTTGGACATTATTGGGCTTTATTATCCACTTTTATATTATTTTTGGGACTAACCTATTAACCGGAGGCCCAACCCAGAATTGCTGTTCTTTTTGCCTATTTTAGGGTTTCGAAGAAAAGGAATATCAAACGGATTCCAAACGGAACGAAACCTTCGGGAACGTGATTTTCTCAATGAACAAGACCCGGGAGACTTGGACCCTATGTCAAGAAAGAAAAGAGGAGGCCACGAGGTAGGGGGGCGCGCCTACACCCCCCCCCCAGGCGCGCCCTCCATCCTCGTGGGCCCCCTGTTGCTCCACCGACGTACTCCTTCCTCCTATATATACCTACGTACCCCCAAACAATCAGAGACGGAGCCAAAACCCTAATTCCACCGCTGCAACTTTCTGTATCCACGAGATCCCATCTTGGGGCCTGTTTTGGAGCTCCGCCGGAGGGGGCATCGATCATGAAGGGCTTCTACATCAACACCATAGCCCCTCCGATGAAGTGTGAGTAGTTTACCTTAGACCTACGGGTCCATAGTTAGTAGCTAGATGGCTTCTTCTCTATTTTTGGATCTCAATACAATGTTCTCCCCCTCTCTTGTGAAGAACTATTCGATGCAATCTTCTTTTTGCGGTATGTTTGTTGAGACCGATGAATTGTGGGTTTATGATCAAGTCTATCTATGAATAATATTTGAATCTTCTCTAAATTCTTTTATGTATGATTGGTTATCTTTGCAAGTATTTTCGAATTATCAGTTTGGTTTGACCTACTAGATTGATCTTTCTTGCAATGGCAGAAGTGCTTAGCTTTGGGTTCAATCTTGCGGTGTCCTTTCCCAGTGACAGTAGGGGCAGCAAGGCATGTATTGTATTGTTGAAATCGAGGATAACAAGATGGGGTTTTCTTCATATTGCATGAGTCTATCCCTCTACATCATGTCATCTTGCTTAAGGCGTTACTCTATTTTTAACTTTATACTCTAGGTGCATGCTGGATAGTGATCGGTGAGTGGAGTAATAGTAGTAGATGTAGGTAGGAGTCGGTCTACTTGTCTTGGACGTGATGCCTATATACATGATCATACCTAGATATTCTCATAACTATGCTCACTTCTGTCAATTGCTCAACAGTAATTTGTTCACCCACCGTAGAATACTTATGCTCTCGAGAGAAGCCACTAGTGAAACCTATGGCCCCGGCTCTATCTTCATCATATTAATCTCCTACTACTTAGTTATTTCCTTTGCTATTTACTTTGACTTTATTTTACTTTGCATCTTTATCACAAAAATACCAAAAATATTATCTTATCATATCTATCATATCTCACTCTTGTAAGTGGCCTTATAGGGATTGACAACCCCTATTTGCGTTGGTTGCGAGGATTTATTTGTTTTGTGTAGGTACGTTTTCCTCTCCCCCACTTCACCCTTGCCGTTTTATTCGCCCTCTCTCTCTATCCTCCCGCTCTTTCTCTATTTGCCTCTTTTTGCCCGCTTGCTTTTTGTTTGCTTGTGTGTTAGTTTGTTTGTTTGTCGTTATGGCTAGTCCTTTACCTTCTGCCTCTATGTCTGAAATTTGGGAAACTATTGTCGATAATAATATCATGAAAAATTCTGATGCTCCTACTAAAGAACCACCATCTTACATACAAAAAAATTCCGTGTTGGTAGTGGTAATATTATTGGAAAAAGGAGTTATTCAAGATTTCTTTACTTGTGCCAGTGTTTTACCCTCTATGGTAGTTCTATCCTTCATAGAATTAGTAGTCTTGTGGACGATATTGCCATTCTTGTAGTTGAACTGGAAAGACAATTCATGCACATGCATCCTTCCATACAAAGGATTTTTCTGGAATTTTCTAATATTGAGCATTCTTCTGTTAAGCGTGTCGCTACTATCTTCTTGGCTCATGAGTTTAGATTCATAATAAAAGAGGCCAAAGAAATCTTTGCACATTATAGGGTAGATGCTTGTTGTCCTCCCGTAGAGGCTATCCTCTTTGATCAAGAAGAAATAATGTGTTTTCAATCTCTAGACTATGTTGCTTTCAACGAAAATCTTAGAAAAAGGGTTCCTACCAATGTTTTAGTTGATAGAATTTCTGAACTTAATGATGATTTGGCTATTCGAATTAACGAACTAGGATATTCTCTTGAATATAGGCTCACAAAGTTCTTTCAAAAGAATGCTTATAATGATGAATTGGTTGTGCAATATGAAGGACCAAAGGAGGAACCTATACCTCCCAAGGTTGATCTTGGGGACTTTTGTCCCATTAAATTTAGCCCTTTTGATTAACTTTGCTTGCCTCAAAGAAAACTTTCTGCCGAACGTAGAGAATATGAAATGAGTTTTAATAATCTATCTTCCTATTATGGCAATACCTAGATCTATTCTTGCTTGTTATGCCTAGCTAGGGGCGTTAAACGATAGCGCTTGTTGGGAGGCAACCCAATTTTATTTTTATTCCTTGCTTTCTGCTCCTGTTTAGTCATAAATAATTTATCTATCCTCTGTTTTGGTTGTGTTTTTTGTGTTTAATTAGTGTTTGTGCCAAGTAGAACCGTTGTGAAGACTTGGGGAAAGTCTTGTTAAACTTGCTGTAAAAAACAGAAACTTTAGCGCTTACGAGAACTGCTGTCATTTTTATTTGGAAAGTGATATTTAGTTAATTCTTTTTGCAGATGATTAATAGATAAATTCCTCACGTCCAGCAATTTATTTTAGAATTTTCGGGTTTCCAGATCTTGCGCTAGCTACAGATTACTACAGACTGTTCTGTTCTTGACAGATTCTGTTTTTCATGTGTTGTTTTCTTATTTTGATGAATCTATGGCTAGTAAAATAGTTTATAAACCATAGAGAAGTTGGAATACAGTAGGTATAACACCAATATAAATAAATAATGAGTTCATTACAGTACCTTGAAGTGGTCTTTTATTTTCTTTCGCTAACGGAGCTCACGAGATTTTCTACTTTAAGTTTTGTGTTGTGAAGTTTTCAAGTTTTGGGTAAAGATTTGATGGATTATGGAACAAGGAGTGGCAAGAGCCTAAGCTTGGGGATGCGCATGACACCCCCAAGATAATCTAAGGACACCTAAAAGCCAAAGCTTGGGGATGCCCCGGAAGGCATCCCCTCTTTCGTCTACTTCTATCGGTAACTTTACTTGGAGCTATATTTTTATTCGCCACATGATATGTGTTTTGCTTGGAGCGTCTTGTATTATTTGAGTCTTTGCTTTTTAGTTTACCACAATCATCCTTGCTGTACACACCTTTTGAGAGAGCCATACATGATTTGGAATTTGTTAGATTACTATATGTGCTTCGCTTATATCTTTTGAGTTATATAGTTTTGCTCTAGTACTTCACTTATATCTTTGAGAGCACAGTGGTGGATTTGTTTTATAGAAACTATTGATCTCTCATGCTTCACTTAGATTATTTTGAGAGTCTTAATAGCATGGTAATTTTCTTAAAATCCTAATATGCTAGGTATTCAAAGTTAGTAAAATTTTCTTAAGAGTGTTTTGAATACTAAGGGAAGTTTGATGCTTGATGACTGTTTTGAGATACGGAGGTAATAATATCAAAGTCATGCTAGTTGAGTAGTTGTGAAATTGAGAAATACTTTTGTTGAAGTTTGCAAGTCCCGTAGCATGCACATATGGTAAACATTATGCAACAAATTTGAAACATCGGGTGTTATTTGATTGTCTTCCTTATGAGTGGCGATCGGGGACGAGCGATGGTCTTTTCCTACCAATCTATCCCCCTAGGAGCATGCGCGTAGTACCGAGGTTTTTGATGACTTGTAGATTTTTGCAATAAGTATGTGAGTTCTTTATGACTAAGGTTGAGTCCATGGATTATACGCACTCTCACCCTTCCATCCTTGCTAGCCTCTTCGGTACCGTGCATTGCCCTTTCTCACATTGAGAGTTGGTGCAAACTTCGCCGGTGCATCCAAACCCCGTGATATGATACGCTCTTTCACATATAAACCTCCTTATATCTTCGTCAAAACAGCCACCATACCTACCTATTATGGCATTTCCAAAGCCATTCCGAGATATATTGCCATGCAACTTTCCATCATTCCGTTCATCATGGCACATTCATTATTGTCATATTGCTTAGCATGATCATGTAGTTGACATAGTATTCGTGGCAAAGCCACCATTCATAATTCTTTCATACATGTCACTCTTGGTCCATTGCATATCCCGGTACACCGCTGGAGGCATTCATATAGAGTCATCTTGTCTTCTAGTATCGAGTTGTAATCATTGAGTTGTAAATAAATAAAAGTGTGATGATCATCATTTTCTAGAGCATTGTCCCAAGTGAGGAATAAAAAAGAGAAAGGCCATAAAAAAAGAAGGCCCAAGAAAAAAAAAGAGAAAGGCCATATAAAAAAGAGAAGGCCCAAAAAATGAGAGAAAAAGAGAGAAGGGACAATGTTACTATCCTTTTCCACACTTGTGCTTCAAAGTAGCACCGTAATCTTCATGTTAGAGAGTCTCTTGTTTTGTCACTTTCATATACTAGTGGGAATTTTTCATTATAGAACTTGGCTTGTATATTCCAACAATGGGCCTCCTCAAGTGCCCTAGGTCCTCGTGAGCAAGCAAGTTGGATGCACACCCACTAGTTTCTTTTGTTGAGCTTTCATACATTTATAGCTCTAGTGCATCCGTTGCATGGCAATCCCTACTCCTTGCATTAACATCAATCGGTGGGCATCTCCATAGCCCATTGATTAGCCTCGTTGATGTGAGACTTTCTCCTTTTTTGTCTTCTCCACATAACCCCCTCATTATATTCTATTCCACACATAGTGCTATGTCCATGGCTCACGCTCATATATTGCGTGAAAGTTTATAGGTTTGAGATTACTAAAGTATGAAACAATTGCTTGGCTTGTAATCGGGGTTGTGCATGATGAGAGCATTCTTGTGTGACGAAAATGAAACATGACTAAACTATATGATTTTGTAGGGATGAACTTTCTTTGGCCATGTTATTTTGAGAAGACATAATTGCTTAGTTAGTATGCTTGAAGTATTATTATTTTTATGTCAATATGAACTTTTGTCTTGAATCTTTCGGATCTGAATATTCATACCACAATTGAGAAAAATTACATTAAAATTATGCCAAGTAGCACTCCGCATCAAAAATTCTGTTTTTATCATTTACCTACTCGAGGACGAGCAGGAATTAAGCTTGGGGATGCTTGATACGTCTCCAACGTATCTATAATTTTTGATTGCTCCATGCTATATTATCTACTGCTTTGGACATTATTGGGCTTTATTATCCACTTTTATATTATTTTTGGGACTAACCTATTAACCAGAGGCCTAGCCCAGAATTGTTGTTTTTTTTTGCCTATTTTAGGGTTTCGAAGAAAAGGAATATCAAACGGAGTCCAAACGGAATGAAACCTTCGGGAACGTGATTTTCTCAATGAACAAGACCCGGGAGACTGGGACCCTACGTCAAGAAAGAAAAGAGGAGGCCACGAGGTAGGGGGCGCGCCTACCCCCCCCCCCCCCCAAGCGCGCCCTCCACCCTCGTGGGCCCCCTGTTGCTCCACCGACGTACTCCTTCCTCCTATATATACCTACGTACCCCCAAACGATCAGAGATGGACCCAAAACCCTAATTCCACCGCTGCAACTTTGTGTATCCACGAGATCCCATCTTGGGGCCTGTTCCGGAGCTCCACCGGAGGGGGCATCTATCACGGAGGGCTTCTACATCAACACCATAGCCCCTCCGATGAAGTGTGAGTAGTTTACCTCAGACCTACGGGTCCATAGCTACTAGCTAGATGGCTTCTTCTCTCTTTTTGGATCTCAATACAATGTTCTCCCCCTCTCTTGTGGAGAACTATTCGATGTAATCTTCTTTTTGCGGTGTGTTTGTTGAGACCGATGAATTGTGGGTTTATGATCAAGTCTATCTATGAATAATATTTGAATCTTCTCTGAATTCTTTTATGTATGATTGGTTATCTTTGCAAGTCTCTTCAAATTATCAGTTTGGTTTGGCCTACTAGATTGATCTTTCTTGCAATGGGAGAAGTGCTTAGCTTTGGGTTCAATCTTGCGGTGTCCTTTCCCAGTGATAGTAGGGGTAGCAAGGCACGTATTGTATTGTTGCCATCGAGGATAACAAGATGGGTTTTTTTTCATATTGCATGAGTCTATCCCTCTACATCATGTCATCTTGCTTAAGGCATTACTCTGTTTTTAACTTAATACTCTAGATGCATGCTGGATAGTGGTCGATGAGTGGAGTAATAGTAGTAGATGCAGGCAGGAGTCGGTCTACTTGTCTTGGACGTGATGCCTATATACATGATCATACCTAGATATTCTCATAACTATGCTCAATTCTGTCAATTACTCAACAGTAATTTGTTCACCCACCGTAGAATACTCATGCTCTCGAGAGAAGCCACTAGTGAAACCTATGGCCCCCGGGTCTATCTTCATCATATTAATCTCCTACTACTTAGTTATTTCCTTTGCTATTTACTTTGCCTTTATTTTACTTTGCATCTTTATCACAAAAATACCAAAAATATTATCTTATCATATCTATCAGATCTCACTCTCGTAAGTGGCCTTATAGGGATTGACAACCCCTATTTGCGTTGGTTGCGAGGATTTATTTGTTTTGTGCAGGTACGAGGGACTCGCGCGTAGCCTTCTATTGGATTGATACCTTGGTTCTCAAAAACTGAGGGAAATACTTACGCTACTTTGCTGCATCATCCCTTCCTCTTCGGGGAAAACCAACGCAGTGCTCAAGAGGTAGCAGAATGAGGTAATAGTTTTTGTCATTTTGTCGCGGAAAGCCTAAAAAAAGATATTGCCAGTTTAAGATTGTGCTATTAAGCCGACCGGTGATCAAAAGGTAAGTGCGTTATGCAACGCAAGTTCGTAAGGCAGAAGAATAAGTGCTATGAAGATTAACATGGTTAAACCGGAAGACAGTGCCAGGTTATACGGATGGTGAACATATACTGGCGGATTAACAAGGGGACTAATGCTATATGGCGGGTTACAACTTATTATATGAGCCGCCCGCACATTTTCAGTACAACAGATTGCTACCTCTTGAGCACTGCGTTGGTTCTCCCTTGAAGAAGAAAGGGTGATGCAGTAAAGTAGCGTAAGTATTTCCCTCAGTTTTTGAGAACTAAAGTATCAATCCAGTAGGACATCAAGCTCGAGTCCCACGCACCTACACAAACAAATAAGAACCTCGCAACCAATGCGATAAAGGGGTTGTCAATCCCTTCACGGTCACTTACGAGAGTGAGATCTGATAGATATGATAAGATAATATTTTTGGTATTTTTATGATAAAAAGAAATAAAGATGAAAAGTAAAATAAACGACAAAAGAAATAACTAAGTGTTGGAAGATTAATATGATGAAAGATAGACCCGGGGGCCATAGGTTTCACTAGTGGCTTCTCTCAAGAGCATAAGTATTACGGTGGGTAAATGAATTACTGTCGATCAATTGATAGAATTGAGCATAGTTATGAGAATCTAGGTATGATCATGTGTATAGGCATCACGTCCATGACAAGTAGACCGAAACGATTCTGCATCTACTACTATTACTCCACACATCGACCGCTATCCAGCATACATCTAGATTATTAAGTTCATAAGAACAGAGTAATGCTTTAACTAAGATGACATGATGTAGAGGGATAAACTCATGCAATATGATATAAACGCCATCTTTTTATCCTCGATGGCAACAATACAATACATGCCTTGCTGCCCCTCTGTCACTTGGAAAGGACACCGCAAGATTGAACCCAAAGCTAAGCACTTCTCCCATTGCAAGAAAGATCAATCTAGTAGGCCAAACCAAACTGATAATTCGGAGAGACTTGCAAAGATAAACCAATCATACATAAAAGAATTCAGAGGAGATTCAAATATTGTTCATAGATAAACTTGATCATAAACCCACAATTCATCGGATCTCAACAAACACACCGCAAAAGAAGATTACATCGAATAGATCTCCAAGAGAATCGAGGAGAACTTTGTATTGAGATCCAAAGAGAGAGAAGAAGCTATCTAGCTAATAAATATGGACTCGTATGTCTGAAGTAAACTACTCACACATCACCGAAGAGGCCATGGAGTTGATGTAGAGGCCCTCCGTGATCAATGCCCCCTCCGGCGGAGCTCTAGAAAAGGCCCCGAGATGGGATCTCTCGGGTACAGAAGGTTGTGGTGGTGGAATTAGGTTTTCGTGGTGCTCCTGTATGTTTGGGGGGTACGTGGATATATATAGGAGGAAGAAGTACGTAGATGGAGCAACGAGGGGCCCACTAGGGTGGAGGGCGTGCCCCCTACCTCGTGCCCTCCTCGGTCGTTTCTTGATGCCCACTCCAAGTCTCCTGGATCACGTTTGTTGACAAAATCACGCTCCCGAAGGTTTCATTCCGTTTGGACTTCGTTTGATATTCCTTTTCTTCGAAACCCTAAAATAGGCAAAAAAACAGCAATTTGGGCTGGGCCTCCGGTTAGTACGTTAGTCCCAAAAATGGTATAAAAGTGTAAAATAAAGCCCATTAACATCCAAAATAGATAATATAATAGCATGGGGCAATCGAAAATTATAGATACGTTGGAGACGTATCAAGCATCCCCAAGCTTAATTCCTACTCGTCCTCGAGTAGGTAAATGACAAAGAAGATTTTGACGTGGAATGCTTTCTAACATATTTCTCAATGTAATTTTTCTTTATTGTGGCATGAATGTTCAGATTCGAAAGATTCAAGATAAAAGTTTAATATTGACATAGAAATAATAATACTTCAAGCATACTAACTAAGCAATCATGTCTTCTCAAAATAACATGGCCAAAGAAAGTTATCCCTACAAAATCATATAGTCTGGCTATGCTCTATCTTCACCGCACAAAATATTTAAATCATGCACAACCCCGATGACAAGCCAAGAAATTGTTTCATACTTTGATGTTCTCAAACTTTTTCAATCTTCACGCAATATATGAGCGTGAGCCATGGTTATAGCACTATATGTGGAATAGAATTGTGGTTGTGGAGAAGACAAAAAAGGAGAAGATAGTCTCACATCAACTAGGCGTATCAACGGGCTATGGAGATGCCCATCAATAGATATCAATGTGAGTGAGTAGGGATTGCCATGCAACGGATGCACTAGAGCTATAAGTATATGAAAGCTCAACAAAAGAAACTAAGTGGGTGTGCATCCAACTTGCTTGCTCATGAAGACCTAGGGCGTTTTGAGGAAGCCCATCATTGGAATATACTAGCCAAGTTCTATAATGAAAAATTCCCACTAGTATATGAAAGTGATATCATAGGAGACTCTCTATCATGAAGATCATAGTGCTACTTTGAAGCACAAGTGTGGAAAAAGGATAGTAGCATTGTCCCTTCTCTCTTTTTCTCTCATTTTTATTTTATTTTTATTTGGGCCTTCTTTCTTTTTTTGGCCTCTTTTTTTTCGTCCGGAGTCTCATCCCGACTTGTGGGGGAATCATAGTCTCCATCATCCTTTCCTCACTGGGACAATGCTCTAATAATGATGGTCATCACACTTTATTTACTTACAACTCAAGAATTACAACTTGATACTTAGAACAAGAATATGACTCTATGTGAATGCCTCCGGCAGTGTACCGGGATGTGCAATGACTCATGAGTGACATGTATGAAAGAATTATGAACGGTGGCTTTGCCACAAATACGATGTCAACTACATGATCATGCAAAGCAATATGACAATGATGAAGCGTGTCATAATAACGAAACGGTGGAAAGTTGCATGGCAATATATCTCGGAATGGCTATGGAAATGCCATAATAGGTAGGTATGGTGGCTGTTTTGAGGAAGGTATATGGTGGGTTTAAGGTACCGGCGAAAGTTGCGCGATACTAGAGAGGCTAGCAATGGTGGAAGGGTGAGAGTGCGTATAATCCATGGACTCAACATTAGTCATAAAGAACTCACATACTTATTGCAAAAATCTATTAGTTATCGAAACAAAGTATTACGCGCATGCTCCTAGGGGGATAGATTGGTAGGAAAAGACCATCGTTCGTCCCCGACCGCCACTCATAAGGAAGACAATCAATAAATAAATCATGCTCTGACTTCATCACATAATGGTTCACCATACGTGCATGCTACGGGAATCACAAACTTCAACACAAGTATTTCTCAAATTCACAACTACTCAACTAGCATGACTCTAATATCACCATCTCCATATCTCAAAACAATTATCAAGTATCAAACTTCTCATAGTATTCAATGCACTTCTATGAAAGTTTTATATTAAAGCAAATTTCCATGTTGTTCTAAAGGACTCTCAAAATAATATAAGTGAAGCATGAGAGATCAATTATTTCTATAAAATAAATCCACCACCGTGCTCTAAAAGATATAAGTGAAGCACTAGAGCAAAAACTATATAGCTCAAAAGGTATAAGTGAAGCACACAGAGTATTCTAATAAATTTCAAATCATGTGAGTCTCTCTCAAAAGGTGTGTAAAGCAAGGATGATTGTGGTAAATTAAAAAGCAAAGACTCAAATCATACAAGGCACTCCAAGCAAAACACATATCATGTGGTGAATAAAAATATAGCTTCAAGTAAAGTTACTGATAGACGAAGACGAAAGAGGGGATGCCTTCCGGGGCATCCCCAAGATTAGGCTTTTTGGTGTCCTTTAATTTTACCTTGGGGTGCCATGGTAATCCCCAAGCTTAGGCTCTTGCCACTCCTTGTTCCATAATCCATCAAGACTTTTACCAAAAACTTGAAAACTTCACAACACAAAACTCAAAATATAAAATCTCGTGAGCTCCGTTAGCGAAAGAAAACAAAACACCACTTCAATGTACTGTAATGAACTCATTCTTTATTTATATTGGTGTTAAACCTAATGTATTCCAACTTCTCTATGGTTTATAAACTATTTTACTAGCCATAGATTCATCAAAATAAGCAAACAACACAAGAAAAACAGAATCTGTCAAAAACAGAACAGTCTGTAGTAATCTGTAGCTAACGCAACTTTTGGAACCCCAAAAATTCTAAAATAAATTTATGGACGTGAGGAATTTATCTATTAATCATCTTCAAGAAGAATTAACTAAATATCACTTTCCAAATAAAAATGGCAGCAATTCTCGTGAGCGCTAAAGTTTCTGTTTTTTACAGCAAGATCAAAAAGACTTTCCGCAAGTCTTCCCAACGGTTCTACTTGGCACAAGCACTAATTAAACACAAAAAACACAACCAAAACAGAGGCTGGATAAATTATTTATTGAATAACAGCAAGGAAAAATATTGGGTTGTCTCCCAACAAGCGCTTTTCTTTAAAGCCTTTTAGCTAGGCATTGATAATTTTAATGATGCTCACATGAAAGACAAGAATTGAAGCACAAAGAGAGCATCGTAAAACATGTGACAAACACACTAAGTATAACATACTTCCTATGCATAGGCATCTTATAGGCAAACAAATTATCAAGGCAAGCAAAAACTAGCATATACAAGGAAGCGGAAAGAAACAATAGCAATCTCAACATAACGAGAGGTGATTTAGTAACATGTAAATTTCTACAACCATATTTTCCTCTCTCATAATAATTACATGTAGGATCATAAGCAAATTCAACAATATAGCTATCACAAAACATATTCTTAACACGATCCACATGTATGCAAAGTTGACACTCTTCCAAAATAGTGGGATTAACATTAACTAAAGTCATGACCTCTCCAAACCCACTTTCATCAAAAACTTCATAAGATTGAACATTCTCCAAATATGTGGTGTCTAAAGTTGAGACTCTTCCAAATCCACTTTCAATATTATTGCAAACATTATAATCAATCTCATATTCATCATGGGGCTTAAATAAATTTTCAAAATCATAAGAAGAATCACCCCAATCATGATCATTGCAACAAGTGGTAGTCATAGCAAAACTAGCATCCCCAAGCTTAATGTTTTGCATATTATAAGCACAATTGACATTAATAGAATCTATACTATCATCATTGCAATCATGCTTTCTATTCAAAGATCCATCGTGAATCACTCCATAAAGTACTTCTTCACAATTTTCAGATTCACGAATTTCAAGCAAAACTTCATAAAGATAATCTAGTGCACAAAACTCACTAGCAATTGGTTCATCATAATTGGATCTCTTAAAAATATTAGCAAGCGGATGAGGATCCATAGATCTTAGGTTCTCTGTTTAGTAATAAATAAACAACTATTCCAACCAAACGAGCAAACGAGCCAAGTAAGACATCAAAGCAAATGGAAAGACGGACAGAAGAAGGGCAAATAAAACGGCAAGGGTGAAGTGGGGGAGAGGAACACAAGAGGCAAATGGCAAATAATGTAATGCGAGGGATAAGGGTTTGTGATGGGTACTTGGTATGTATTGACTTGTGCGTAGACTCCGGCAACGGTGCCAGAAATGGCTCGTTGTCAGGAGTCAAATCTTGACTTTACTTGGCGCGAATCTCCCCGGCAACGGCGCCAGAAATCCTTCCTGCTACCTCTTGAGCACTGCGTTGGTTTTCCCTTGAAGCGGAAAGGGTGATGCAGCAAAGTAGCATAAGTATTTCCCTCAGTTTTTGAGAACCAAGGTTTTAATCCAGTAGGAGATCACGCTCGAGTCCCACGCACCTACACAAACAAATAAGAACCTCGCAACCAACGCGATAAAGGGGTTGTCAATCCCTTCACGGTCACTTACGAGAGTGAGATCTGATAGATATGATAAGATAATATTTTTGGTATTTTTATGATAAAAAGAAATAAAGATGCAAAGTAAAATAAACGGCAAAGGAAATAACTAAGTGTTGGAAGATTAATATGATGGAAGATAGACCCGGGGGGCATAGGTTTCACTAGTGGCTTCTCTCAAGAACATAAGTATTACGGTGGGTAAACGAATTACTGTCGAGCAATTAATAGAATTGAGCATAGTTATGAGAATATATAGGTATGATCATGTGTATAGGCATCACGTCCGCGACAAGTAGACCGAAATGATTCTGCATCTACTACTATTACTCCACACATCGACCGCTATCCAGCATGCATCTAGAGTATTATGTTCATAAGAATAGAGTAATGCTTTAAGTAAGATGACATGATGTAGAGGGATAACTCATGCAATATGATATAAACCCCATCTTTTTATCCTCGATGGCAACAATATAATACGTGCCTTGCTGCCCCTACTGTCACTGGAAAAGGACACCGCAAGATTGAACCCAAAGCTAAGCACTTCTTCCATTGCAAGAAAGATCAATCTAGTAGGCCAAACCAAACTGATAATTCGAAGAGACTTGCAAAGATAAACCAATCATACATAAAATAATTCAGAGGAGATTCAAATATTGTTCATAGATAAACTTGATCATAAACCCACAATTCATCGGATCTCGACAAACACACCGCAAAAGAAGATTACATTGAATAGATCTCCAAGAGAATCGAGGAGAACTTTGTACTGATATCCAAAGAGAGAGAAGAAGCCATCTAGCTAATAACTATGGACCCGTAGGTCTGAAGTAAAATACTCACACATCACCGGAGAGGCCATGGAGTTGATGTAGAGCCCCTCCGTGATCAATGCCCCCTCCGGCAGAGCTCCGGAAAAGGCCCCGAGATGGGATCTCTCGGGTACAGAAGGTTGCGGTGGTAGAATTAGGTTTTTGTGGTGCTCCTAGATGTTTGGGGGATACGTGGATATATATAGGAGGAAGAAGTACGTCGGTGGAGCAACGAGGGGCCCACGAGGGTGGAGGGCGCGCCAGGGGGGTAGGTGAAGGAAATATGCCCTAGAGGCAATAATAAAGTTATTATTTATTTCCTCATATATCATGATAAATGTTTATTCTTCATGCTAGAATTGTATTAACCGGAAACATAATACATGTGTGAATATATAAACAAACAGAGTGTCACTAGTATGCCTCTACTTGACTAGCTTGTTAATCAAAGATGGTTATGTTTCCTAACCATGAACAAAGAGTTGTTATTTGATTAATGAGGTCACATCATTAGTTGAATGATCTGATTGACATGACCCATTCCATTAGCTTAGCACCCGATCGTTTAGTATGTTGCTATTGCTTTCTTCATGACTTATACATGTTCCTATGACTATGAGATTATGCAACTCCCGTTTGCCGGAGGAACACTTTGTGTGCTACCAAACGTCACAACGTAAATGGGTGATTATAAAGGTGCTCTACAGGTGTCTCCAAAGGTAGATGTTGGGTTGGCGTATTTCGAGATTAGGATTTGTCACTCTGATTGTCGGAGAGGTATCTCTGGGCCCTCTCGGTAGTGCACATCACTTAAGCCTTGCAAGCAATGCAACTAATGAGTTAGTTGCGAGATGATGTATTACGGAACGAGTAAAGAGACTTGCCGGTAACAAGATTGAACTAGGTATTGGATACCGACGATCGAATCTCGGGCAAGTAACATACCGATGACAAAGGGAATAACGTATGTTGTTATGCGGTCTGACCGATAAAGATCTTCGTATAATATGTAGGAGCCAATATGGGCATCCAGGTCCCGCTATTGGTTATTGACCAGAGAGGTGTCTCGGTTATGTCTACATAGTTCTCGAACCCGTAGGGTCCGCACGCTTAACGTTCGTTGACGATATAGTACTATGTGAGTTATGTATGTTGGTGACCGAATGTTGTTCGGAGTCCGGGATGAGATCACGGACATGACGAGGAACTCCGGAATGGTCCGGAGACAAAGTTTGATATATGGGATAATAGTGTTTGGTCACCGGAAGGGTTCCGGAAATCACCGGAAGGGGTTCCGGATGTTTCCCGAAATGTTTGGGTACGAGAACACTTTATTTGGGCCAAAGGGGAAAGCCCACACGGTTTTTGGAAAGCGCAAAAGGAAGTTTTGCGGAGTCCAGGGGCCAGACGCCAGGGTCCCTGGCATCTGGGTCCAGACGCCGGGAACCCTGGCGTCTGGCCCTGGAGTCCGAGAAGGACTCTTGCCTTTCGGGTGAAACCGACTTTGTAGAGGCTTTTACTCCAAGTTTCGACCCCAGGGCTCAACATATAAATAGAGGGGCAGGGCTAGCACCAAAGACACATCAAGAAACACCAAGCCGTGTGCCGGCAACCCCGTTCTCTCTAGTTTATCCTCCGTCATAGTTTTCGTAGTGCTTAGGCGAAGCCCTGCGGAGATTGTTCTTCACCAGCACCGTCACCACGCCGTCGTGCTGCCGGAACTCATCTACTACTTCGCCCCTCTTGCTGGATTGAGAAGGCGAGGACGTCACCGAGCCGTACGTGTGCAGAACTCGGAGGTGCCGTGCTTTCGGTACTTGGATCGGTCGGATCGTGAAGACATTCGACTACATCAACCGCGTTGATATAACGCTTCCGCTTACGGTCTACGAGGGTACGTAGACAACACTCTCCTCTCTTGTTGCTATGCATCACCATGATCTTGCGTGTGCGTAGGAAAATTTTGAAATTACTACGTTCCCCAACAGTAGGCGCGCCCCCTGCCCCGTGCCCTCCTCGATCGTTTCTTGACGCCCGCTCCAAGTCTTCTGGATCATGTTTGTTGAGAAAATCACGTTCCCGAAGGTTTCATTCTGTTTGGACTCCGTTTGATATTCCTTTTATTTGAAACCCTAAAATAGACAAAAAAACAACAATTTGGGCTGGGCCTCCGGTTAGTAGGTTAGTCCCAAAAATGATATAAAAGTGTAAAATAAAGCCCATTAACATCCAAAATAGATAATATAATAGCATGGAGCAATCAAAAATTATAGATACATTGGAGACGTATCACATATCTGTAAGTGATTTTGTGCTAAGTGATGGACAAACAGATTCCACAGATTGGTGCTATGATTTTGGATCTACAGCAGTTCAGAAAATAAAATAAATTCTAAACCTAAGGTGGCGGCATCAGAAGAGCTCGTGTGTTCAGATGAGATCTTCTACAAAGGGGGTGTCTTCTGCTATTGAAAATGAATGCTAAAACTACTACTACATAACTTTGATGTTGAGTTCAGATCTAAATATGTAATCTAAAGAAGGCAGAGGAAGAATGGCGAAGAACTTCGATGAACCGAGCAAACCCTAGTGCAGATCTGATATGAGTCAAAGTAAGTACCTGGAGATGCTGATGAACAGCGGAGGGGCGCCACCATTTTCTGGCCGAGGTCAGGTTGATGCAGCGGCCAAGGTTGATGAAGTCGACGTGGGCGGCGGAGCTCCGGAGGCGTCCGTTGTCGCGAGGAAGGAGAAGAAGAGGCAGAGGCAGGGGTAAAAGTGAAAAGGAGGACCCCCTGTCCTTATTTATAAGGAAGTGGATAGATGGCATGCACGGGAATCGAGGAGGCCGAAAAATGATTATGTGGCTGTGTGGACGGCTCAATTTTCGAGAGGTCCATTAAAGATAAAAGATCTGTTGAGATATCCAGGGCTTTGTGCGAAGTTAATGCGAGATGATGTCATGGTGGGTTAACACAATTCTGAGATGTGACGTCATGGCGGGTTATAATGAAATGGTAAAGAATTGACGATGGAAGATTCTACTAAGTCAAATACTGAAAATTGATGTGAACGAGTTCAAATCAACCTGGGGCCTAATGTTGGGGATATGGCTATTGAATATGACATGCCCAGGAGGGGCCGGGTCACGGTGCCGGCGGCTTAAAAGATGAAGAAGTTCGACGAGGCCCAAGACATGAAGATGGCGGTTCATGAAGCGGACTTATTGAAGGCCCAAGACACAGAGGCGACTTAAGGCCCAAAGGGATGAGACGCCATATGTTTAACTTTATTGTAAGGCAAGCTTAGTAGAAACCGAGCCGGTCACGTTTGTGTGAGCCGGCCGGACACTGTAAGCCGCCGGGCATCAACCTGTATGGGTGACCCGGCGGCGGGTTAACTCAAGTAACAACCAATCGAGAATTAGGTCAAGCGTAATCGCTCCCTGGTAATCGAAACCCAAGCAATACAACCTAAAGCAGGAGTAGGCTTTTACCTCGGTGAGAGGGGCCGAATCTGGGTAAACTCTCTGTATATGTTGTCCCGTTTAACCCCTTCGAGCTAACCTAGTTGCGATGGCTCCACACCTAAATCCTTTTGTTAGGGCATCTGTCATGTTAAGTTCATGACACACACGAAAAATGGTCGCCGGAATGGGTGGGTTTGGTGCCGGAGAGAGAGAGGAATTGCAACGGAGGAAGCTGGGGGATTGGGCAAATAGAAACCCTAAAACACGCCGGATACGATAATATAGCGGCGGAGCCGGGTTTTTACAGGTCACTTTTTCTACATGATTTGTTTAGACAAAATCGACGGAAATTGTAAGGGCCGATGAGGTTATACTGGATCTGCTAGAGATTGATACTGGCACATATGCATTCCTGAGCTCCTGATCGTCACCTAGCCGGCCGCCGTCTCCAAACATTTTACCAATCTCTCCCGCCAGGGTGCCGGTCGTCGCCTCCAACCGCGAGTTCAAAACCGCCGCAGATGCAGAACCCCAACGGCACCATCCTCCAGCTCTACCACTCCGGCCGTCTCTCTGCCGCCCTCCACGCCTTCCAATCGCTCCCCTCCTCGCCCGCTCCCGCTCCTCTCTCCGCGGCCACATACGCCGCCCTCGTCGCCGCATGCTCCCGCCTCCGCTCCCTCTGCCAGGGCCGCCTCGTCCACCACCACTTGATTGCATCCCCTGATGCCGGACTTGCCCGAAATACTGTCCTCAACAACTACCTTATCACCATGTACGGCCGGTGCGCTGCCCCAGACTCTGCCCGCCTGGTGTTCGACGAAATGCCTGCCAAGAACCCTGTCTCTTGGGCATCTGTTATCGCGGCCCACGTGCAGAACAGACGCTCCACTGATGCTCTCGTTCTGTTCTCTTCAATGCTACGGGCGGGGACTGCGCCTGACCAGTTTGCGCTCGGTAGTGCTGTGCGTGCGTGCGCAGAGCTTGGGGACGCTGTTGTGGGAAGGCAGGTGCATGCACAGGCTATGAAGTCTGAGACTGGAAATGACTTGATCGTGCAGAATGCTCTTGTCACGATGTACTCCAAGAGCGGCTTCGTTGGGGATGGGTACTTGCTCTTCACGAGGATGAGGGAGAAAGACCTGATTTCCTGGGGGTCCATTATTGCAGGGTTTGCACAGCAAGGGTGTGAAATGGAGGCGTTGCAGATTTTCAGGGAGATGATTGCTGAGGGGCTGCATCATCCTAATCAGTTCCATTTGGGAAGCGTGTTTAGGGCTTGTGGGGTTCTGGGTAGTTTGGAGTATGGGAAGCAGATTCATAGCTTGTCTGTGAAGTATAGGCTGGACTGTAACTCGTATGCAGGTTGTTCATTAAGCGACATGTATGCCCGGTGCAAGAAGTTGGAGTCTGCAAGGAAAGTGTTTTATGGGATTGATGCTCCAGATTTGGTTTCTTGGAATTCAATAATCAATGCTTGCTCTGTTGAGGGTCTCCTTAGTGAGGCTATGGTACTGTTCTCTGATATGAGAGACTCTGGCCTCAGGCCTGATGGCATTACCGTTAGGGGCTTGTTATGTGCGTGTGCGGGCTGTGATGCTTTACAACATGGAAGATTGATCCACTCTTACTTGGTCAAAATGGGTTTGGATGGGGATGTCTCAGTATGCAATTCTTTACTCAGCATGTATGCGCGGTGTATGGATTTCTCCTCTGCGATGGATGTTTTTCATGAGACAAAAGATCGTGATGTTGTCACCTGGAACAGCATTCTCACTGCATGTGTACAGCACCAGCATCTGGAAGTAGTCTTTGAGTTGTTCAACCTTTTGCAGAGGTCGGTGCCGAGTCTGGACGGGATCAGTTTAAACAATGTTCTGAGTGCTTCTGCCGAGTTGGGTTACCTTGAAATGGTGAAACAGGTCCATGCATACACCTTCAAAGTAGGTCTGGTGAACGATACAATGCTGAGCAATGGTCTAATTGATACCTATGCTAAATGTGGAAGTTTAGATGATGCCGCAAAGCACTTTGAAATGATGGGCACCAACTGTGACGTGTTCTCTTGGAGCAGTTTGATTGTTGGCTATGCCCAATCTGGTTATGCAAGGAAAGCACTTGATTTATTTGCGAGGATGAGAAACTTGGGAATCAGGCCAAATCATGTAACATTTGTTGGGGTTCTCACAGCATGCAGCCGCGTCGGCTTTGTCGATGAAGGCTGCTATTACTACAGTATTATGGAGCCTGAACATGGCATTCTTCCAACAAGAGAGCATTGTTCATGTGTCATTGACTTGCTATCACGTGCTGGGAGACTAACTGAGGCAGCAAAATTTGTTGATCAAATGCCATTTGAGCCCGATATTGTGATGTGGAAGACCCTGCTTGCTGCTAGCAAAACACATAATGACGTGGAGATGGGAAAGAGGGCAGCAGAAGGCGTTTTGAATATTGATCCTTCCCATTCTGCTGCCTATGTCTTGTTGTGCAACATATATGCTGCTTCTGGTGATTGGAATGAGTTTGCAAGATTGAAGAAGGCAATGAGAAGCAGTGGTGTTAAGAAATCACCAGGGAAGAGCTGGGTTAAGTTAAAGGGGGAGCTAAAAGTCTTTATAGTAGAGGACAGATCGCATCCAGAGTCTGAGGAAATTTACACAATGCTTGATATAGTTGGAATGCAAATGATAAAAGCTGGTTATGTTCCAAAGCTACCATGTCAATATACTAGTTTTGATCATACAAATAGTGATTTGTCAGATGAAGAAATGGCTATGGAATATGGTTGAGTCAGGTCTTCTTGGGGGTTTGTTAGAATTGGCCAACCTACCAAAGCTGTATGACACTTGGTCTTTGTGATCGTGTGCAGTATTTGATTAATTAATCCGCAGTCCAGCAGGCCATTGGTTTCTTCCATAAATAGATGGAAAGAAGAGGTAAGTTTGTGACCAGAAGCTGTTGCTTTTCCTTTGGCTTCCATATGTGAAGAGAAATATGTCTTACCGGGTTGTTTGAACAGTTACCTAGTAAGCCTGCTGAGGCCTGAAAGAGCTACTAAAGTGATCTTGTTATTTGATAGATAAAGGGCAAGTTAAATGTGTTTGAATGACCACATAGTCCTACTAAGTAGGATTTTAGTAGTGGAGCAAGATACTGGATTATGGTCAAGAGTCTGAGCTGTACAGAATTGTCAAAGACCAGTCTCTTTTAATCTACCACTGCACTGAGAAAGCTTTTCATTTTTAAGGGTATCAGCTTGTCAGCACGAGTTCTACCACAAGGAAGTTCAGAGTAACATATCTCATGCAAGCTAGTTCTGCGGATATATGTATTTGGTGAAGACAACAATTACAGAATGAATTCACATGGGAGTAACAGAGACACATGTAGTAGCAACATGGGGACGGTGGACTGTTCAAAAATTCAATAGACTCTCACCTCATTATTTTCCTCAGAAGGTTTGATAGTCACCAGCAGTCTACCAGGTATTACTATAGATTTACAGTTGCAACATAAAGCTGATCTATAGGAATGCGCATTTACATCATAGGGTTAAGGATTCGGTTAGGCCAAAGCTATTGGCTTGGATCAAGGGTCTACCCTGATCATGTATTCAGTAGGTAAGTAGCCCTAGTTAGATTCTTCCTTTCTTTTGGGATGTAAATATTTTGTACAGTTTTTTTCCTGTTTGGATTTTAATAAAGGACTGTGGGGATTTGCCCTGCAGTAAATAGTAAAAAAACGTCTTTACTGATTCATTCTATTATCAGGTTTGATGTGAAAACAAGTATGCTAAAGTGTACTTTCTGATGTTAGTAGCTGTGCTACAATGCATGCTAATCCACAGGACGTGTAACAGTCTAACAAACATTTCTGACAGGTCATCGTTGTAGATATTGATTGTATGATTAATATCATGTTGGAGATAGCGATTGGATTAATCATTTTATAGCTCCAAGTAAATTTTAACAATGCAGTTAAACAGATGGGCCTATATCGCTTTACATCTCGTCCCTAGTCTAATTCTCACCATGCCATCCTGTTGACATAACAAATATGTGTTCGAAATGCTTATTGTAGCATATAAGAACTGGGTTTTGACAAACGGGGGTATGTCACAGGAAGGCAATCTTCACCAGTAAACCTTCAGATGGAACTGTTAAGGGCGAAAAAGGATAAGCAAATAATAATTGTTGTGTCAAAATATACACTCTACGATATGGAAATCTTTTCCTTCTCTACAAAAGAAATTTAAGAACGGAAAGAAATGGCTTTCCAGATCCTTGAAACTCGAAGAGCAGACGTGCATACTATATCTACACTAAGCAAGGGAAGTCTTAGCAGCCGTGAGATACACCATTTGCCTTCTTGATATCACTGCCGTCTTTGGTTGCCAAAAGTGGTTCAGTCTCCTTATCTGGCATCTACAAAGGCATAAAAAACATGAAATGAGTGAAACTGAAATTTGGGAGCAAATTGAACTGTATTTCATGGAAGAGTTGCCAATTTTCTCGACACATTCATCATACAAACTATGCTTAAGAGAGCACATATTATTCATAAATATAATTAAGCTAAACTGATGAGCTCTAGTTTGCTTCCAGTATTGGGTAATGGATTGGCAGAAGCATGGTATTATCAATTGTCCGAGTTTACTTTTGTCAGCTAATGTGCATAAAAGTTTCTGTCCTGCACACATAATAATCCTTATCACTTGCTTTTGCTGCCAGAAAATACTAATTTTGTACATCAATATGCAAATTTTAATTGATGTATAGTCTCAACTTTTGAAATATGAATGTTTATTTCAGAAAATTCAACTGCTACTACATTTTGTTTGATGTGGAAATTTGACTCTTTACTGTTGCTGCTGAGATTAGGAGCATAAGAATTGTTAGTATAACTGCCATTCGTCGATCTACCTTCTATTTTGTGCCATCAAGATTATAATCATGATTTAGATATGATACCAGGTTGGAGGCAAAATCAAACCTGTGAAACTGGCAGAGCATCATTTGTTGACTTCTTCTTGCTCTCCCTGACTGAGAAGAAGGAATACAATGCCATACCAAATATGGCGACCAGAATGCCTAATATGTTCTTCATGGTGAAAGGATCGTGTAGTAGAGTGTAGCCAAAAGAGAGAACCAGGCATGTCTTAAGGTGGCCAAGAACCTGGTATGTGACTGGAGACGTCGTTCCAATCACAAGAAATGTACTGAAGTTCACAGACACCGCAATCAAGCAAGATAGGATGATGAAACCCTGCATATAATTCATGATAAAGTGCATCATGTTGCATGTATTGTCCATCGAAATTTGAGGTATATCTCTGAGAGCGTTAACTTGCAACATATATGTTTAATGTCTCACCCAGGAGCATGACAATCAACTGCTACTGCGCTTAAAATGCTGATTCATTCTAGCAGTAACAGCTGGAGCAATTTCATATTAATTTGTTGTTTACTTCTTTAGGACTGTAGGTATCAATGTACCATTGAAATAAACTTGAACGTAAGGCACTTCACATTTTACATTTGTGAAATCTAGCAGTAGTTACATGCATAAAATCTATCTTATTTTTTCCCCTTCAAATCACTGGGTTTGGTCTTCATTTTATACATTTCTTTCATGGAAAAGCACTAAAAGTGAAATTTATATTCAGGCTATAACAATTTTTAGTCGGGAGTCCCAAGTTGATAGGTAGATCAGGAAATTATTTGATGTCAGGTTTCAGAACTTTGGCTAGCTACTTAGAAAGAACAAATTGTGAGTGTCACTTCCTCACCGAAGATGCCATGCATTATGAATTTCCACAAAATAGTTGGCTTGACGGGCATTTTTAAAAGAATGTTAAGATCTCACAGTGACATTATAAAATTGTTCTTTTCAGATATTTGTAACTGCATGAAATATTCAGAACATACCACAACTGGAGTGGTGTATTTGTGGGCGAAGACACTGCGGTTTGTAAGGAGTCGATCCACAAACGGGCCGGTCGCAAACAAAATTGCTGCTTGGTATGGCGCAGATTGGTACAGAAGCTGCGTTGACGAGACCTTCAGTTTCTTCTGTATTGTGTTTGTGAGCTTCATTCAAAGTTGTTGGGTTAAGGATACCATGTGGCTACAGTAACAAGATAAAGATTCACCTATTTTTATATGAAAGTAAATGCAACCTAATTCAGAAAGAATCTAGCACTAAGAAATAAGAATTTTGATGCTTCACAAATAACATATATGGTTCTCCAGCCTTTTAAGAAAACCTGCTAAGACTACTGCAAGTTGCATTTAAAAGGTTTCGAATAATAAGATTTCCTTATTCTTTTCCTTTAATCTGCAGTTTTTGGAATGTCAACGACGAGTAAAGTATTAAATGTAGGATACAATTTGGCCAACACAAGTGGTGGCGATGGCGAGGCCAGAAAGGACGGACCCAAGTAGATTTAGCTCGAGATCTGTAACTGATGCGATGCCTACTCCAAGAAGTAAGACCATAAGAGAGAGCTTGATAGTCTCGCTGCACGTTGTTGGACTGGTATTAGCTCACTGATGATAAAAATAAATACCATAGGCCCAGAAAAACTAAACAAGTAAATGACTCATTTATGCGTGATTAGCTTTTCATCGTTTGATCCAAAAGTTGATGCTTGTAAAAGAACACATCTAAAGTTATTTCCCCCTTTGAATATAATATATAATACTATGGATTAGCAATAATTTCTTGTTCCAGTTTCAAATTATCAATATGTACTTTACTATAGTGCATGTGCCATCATCTATCTTGTATCTTTTTGCTCTGATCATAAATGGGGTGCAATTTACAGTGGTTGACTCCTTAATTAAGGTAAAGTACTGAGTTTATATTGAAAAACCTGAATCTTTTGTTCAGGAAGATTGTCTCCAACAGCACAGTGAAAGGTATTATGGCCAGTTTCGTCATCTGCAGAACATACTGAATTCAAAATACTTGTGGCATGGTTTATGAAAAATGGTACCAAGATAGAGCAGCCCTTACCTGGTAGAATCCAATGGAGTTGAATCCTAAACTAAGGTTTAAAAGTCCAATTGAGGTGCCGTTCAGAAACCCAAAGAGGATCACTGTATGTCCATCAATTGCCTTGGGCTCAAAAAAATGTAAGCGTTGTGCCACATGGAGGGTGCAGTAGGTCACCATGAGATGCCAGCTTGTTAATGTTGTAGCTACATTCGAAAACAACAGAGTTAAGCATAAATTGCAAGTATTTGAATCTATTCATGCATGGCCTTTGGTTTGTTGTTAAGTTCTGTTGAATCTTGCAATCATGAAGGCTTCTGTACTGACCGAATGGGAAACCAAGTGTGCTGATGAGAGCTTTGTTGCAGATGACAATGGCAACTGAAGATGCAACGGAGAGCGCGAGAGACCCGATCACGCCGAGCTGTAAACCAGCTGTCATCTTGACCAGCTGATGTTTCCTTGCTTATCTGAAGTTACATTATCATGAAGAGTTAGGTGCAAGGTACACATGCTACACACTGAACATAGCCTACTGTTAGCCTGAATTAATTGCTTTTGTGAGACCATACAATTTCTGTACCAATGGTGTGATAGTGTCCTTTAGTTTATGATATATGTGACTACACCTTCCTATTTTCATATGAAATGGAAAACCAACTTAATTTGTCTTGATGTACAAGATAATAGGAGAAGAGAGGGTCCAAGTTTGGTCGAGTTATTTGGGAGGTAGTTAGTGTTTGAATATTGTTAGTGTCCTTATCAATGTTTATGGAGAGGAATAACTATGACCATCTATGTTCGTCCTAGAATGGAATGGGTCAAATTCTTAGCTGGCCCAAGTCACAGACAAGAATTATAGCAGTCAGATGATATCATCCGTTAAGTTTGTTGTATTATAGTACTGCTTAATATTAGTATGTTACGTAGATGTCACATAGATCCAAGCTTCGCAGCAACAACATCTCAATAAACTAGCACCTACTTGTACACCAAATCAGGATAACCATTAACACATTACTGATTACAAATGGAGCATACAAAACTGTTATGACTAGCGAGTGAGACATTATATTAATTAATTATCAGATCCAGAACATGGAGCGCAAACATTAGAAGAGATTGTTATGTTTTGGCATGACTGTAGACTGTAGTCTATACGTCATACCCGACCTAACTACTGGCTTATTTGTACCTATAAATATAATCTGGAGAGTTGGTACCTGCCACCTACTAGGTTGTTTCTTGGTGGGTACAATAATCTAAAGGTGGTTCAAGTGGCTCTCAAATGATTGATACTTCAGCAAGATGTCAACTGAATGACCAAATAGAATAGGAAAAACACATGGGAGCCCATGTGTTTGGTGATTTGGTCACTTCCTAAGCAACATGTTAGATGAATTAATTTTGAATAAAATGGTCACAATACATGCCATGAATTCACACTTTTAATATGGAAAGGGATTTTATTATATTTTTCTAATTCATCTATCTTATGGACACTGGCTCTTGTATTTTGTTCTAGGAGGGATGAAGTTTACAAATCATTTATAATCGCTTCAGTCCTGGCCGGATGCTACATTTACCCTGATATCAATTAGTTTGTATATTTCTTGGAGAGCTGATTTTTCAAGCATAAAAAGACCATGAAAGCGTGAAGAACACAGTTAGGTAACTAGCATAGCTAAGCAATGCTCATGTGGATGTACTGTCGTCTCACAAGGCAGTGATAAGCATAGCTAAACAATGTACAGCAAAGGTGGATAACTGAACTTCTATGCACATGATCATGACATTCATAATGCACCCTACGAAGAACAATCACTATGCGATCCATGAAAAATCGCGAACTGTTCATAAGTCGGTGTCTTTGAGACTCTGCTTAGTTATCTTATACTATGATCATATACTGGCTTGATAGGGTAACCTTCAAATCCTGCCAATGCTAAGAAAGAAACCATAAATCTCCACATTGTCGATATGTATGATGCTCTTATGCATGGACTTGGCCAGGGATTGGGGTAGAAACACGGAGTTCAGGTGTAAGCAGGCATGCACAACATACAGAGTTAGAAATGCAAAAACATGATTAACCTGAGAAGCAGCAACATTAGGATCAACCAACAGTAGGAATGCTCGCTTGGGAGTCCGTACCTTTCCGACAGCTGCTGCTTCGTCTCCTCGAAGAACGGCACACCTCCCTCCGTATCAAGAGAAGAGAGAGGGAGAGAGACAGAGAGAGATGAGAGAGCGTAAGGTGGCTCTCCTCTCCTTGGAAGAGGAATGGAGGGAGGGACAGGCACTTTTATGTTCAGAGTTTACAGGGGGGAAGGTGAGTGTGTATGGTGGGCAGTTAGGTGCTGGCTTTGATGCTGTCGAGTGGATGCTTCCTTGGTGAGCCTATAAGGCATCGTGCAACATGCTCCTTCTACACGAGCGTGCACGACAATTTCCTTCTCAACCAACGAAAGATTCTAGCCTGGGGCCACCGCAGCCATAGAAAATGACGCTGTGAACTGCAAGATTGTCCACTTAAAATGATGAACTCCGACAGCAATCAATATCATAGGTGTGCAAATATATGGACTCTGCAATATTTTTCGTTGCCTAAAAAGCTGAAAATTTTAGCATGCAAATGTGTAGGAATTTCTTGGGAAAGGAAATGTCCACTAAGTTTATTTATTTTTGGCAAAAATGCACTCATTCGACATGGGGTTTTCTATGAGCAAACTGTGTGCCAGCCTCCCAGGGCCTTGAGGGAGAATGCTTTTTGAGATAAAGCATAAATGGAGTTTTCTTTCTCATCAGCAATATACACTTTTCCCTCTATCTTAGTAACGTATTGCAACAAGTGCAGCAACCATTCACACATGCCATCTTTCATATCTGGCCATCACCCTTGTTCCTTTTGCCCAAATAAATTATTGCGCACATTGTTTCCTTATTACTTTACCCAGGACCATGTGAAATGGATGTTTGATCTCAATCAATGCGTGAAATATAGCCTTGATCAGAGTATAGCCGATAGAATATCCAGCGCTTGTCGTCTCACACCCACCATTATCATTTACTATTACTTCATTTTGGGTTTTATGATTGCTTTCAGACATAATCTGTCTGCTTCTTTCCCCATCTGTAGATCAAATATATATTTAAATTTCGTGGCATGATTTATTTCGTGTCGATGATAATACGTTATCAAATGTTTCCACATTTCATACGGTCATATTCGTTCATATGTTAGGGGGTAGTGTCGGTGAGCACCCACGAAGAATGGGCATCACAGAATATGCTCTTGAGACTAATCATGTATGCACTTTTTAATTCGAAAAAGTGCTCCTTTTTTTTCCAATCATAGGGCCACACTAGGATAGTACAAACCACCATCCTAGAGAATGTGCTACCCTGTAATTCTTTTTCCCGCTGCGAGCAGTGCAAGTAAGATGCTACTGCCCGTGTGTGAAAGTGGTGAACAAAAAGGGTGAGAGAAAAACAAGAGCAAACGGGTGAGGCGCATCATTTCATAGAGGGTCGACCTAACAAAGGCGCATCCACTGCATATATATATACAGTTAAACAAATGCAAGCTAAAAAGAGGATCAAAACCTGTTGTAATCTCCAATAATTGACGCAACAGAAAGAAAGAAAGAAAGAAAAGAAAAGAAAAGAAAAGAATCCCTTTCCTTTTGTCACTTGGGGCACAAGGTTGGGAGGAGGCAGCAGGTGGTTGTAAAGCGCCCGGCTTTCTGTGAATGCAAGCAAAGGTAACGGCCCAACAGCAGCCGCACACAACAACACACGTCCGTCCGTGGAGAGCGGCTCCATTTTATTGCCTCCGTTTGGTGAGCCTTCGGCCTCACTCTTTTTCTCGTACTCGTACCACCTCTCCCCCACATCACCTGAAATCCATTTCGCCGATTAAAAAAGCTCGCAAATCGGCGGGCCTCTCCGTTTTACCCCGAACTGTCGGTCCTGATCTTTTACCATTGCATGATTGCAGTGCAATGCAGTTCCAGTGGAGTGAGCATGTACTAGGTGATTCCACTACATGGGAACTCATTGCGATCCTGTCCAAATCCACATGAAAGTGTTTTCGTTTTCACCACAGGAGCATTTTGGTTGTTCAGGCGTAGATGTTTTGGAATCATTGCGGCCCTGAGGAAAGGCGCCGTGGTCGAACCGTCGAGCTACCGTGAGTAGACCGTACGTAGTTTATAGTTTACGAAAAATGCTAGTATCGCGTCACGAATTTCTTCTGTTGGTAGTTTCCTGGCCTCGCTTTGGCCCAAAGCAAGGCTGGATCATCACGTTGCCGCTTGGTGAACTAAAAAACTGTTCCGTCAAGTGGCCCCCCGGAGCCATGCTTTCACAGACTTACTATTAGTTGAGCGGTCTAATCATACTACCATTAATAAAAGCTAGTTAGTACAAAGGCAAGGCAGATTGATTGAGGCATTTTTTTTGTCGTAGTAGGGGAAGAATTCAGAGTTTCAGACGATCTCAGTTGGTTTGCCGCCTTCCGGTTCCGGCATCGGCACACACAACAGTCTCCCACGTTGCACCAGCTAGGCGTACTGGCCCTAGCCTTGACTGCCTCGCACCCGTCCTGTTCCGGTGTCTGGTGGGCACGGCCGGGCGGCACATCGCACTGACGCACGCAACGCCCGACACGGCCACGGATGGAAGCCTGGCTGATGCGGTGTCGCCGCCGCGCCTTGACTTGTTGCCCCCCCTGCCCCTCGATCGCGTCCTTCCAGATCGTGCACCACGCCGGACCGGTGGTGTGGGTGGTAGTAGAACGGAGCAGTAGAGATGTCGTCCGTCCATCCAGGTCCAGCTCCTCACCGGCCATTGGCCCGACCCGAACCGGCCGGTCGACCAGGCGGCCCCTAACTCTGCTTTCAGTGTGCCCCGTGCACGGAGCTGAGCAAAGCGATGGCGCCGCTGCCGCGGTCGGCTTTCCCCCGGGAGACGAGCACGACGCGGACTGGATTGGATCGAATTGAATTCTCGGGTGCTTGTTGCAGTGGAATCATACCGTGCGGTGCAGCGTACTTCTTCTTTGCGGGAAGTTTCATGCAGTGTACTTTGACAGGAGTAGATATGGTTAATGCTGCAGAGGATTCAGTCATACTAGATGTTATTTTTTTTAACTAAGAGGTCGCGCATATAGTGCCTATCACTAAAATGATCAAGTACAAGATACATCTCTAACCTTACAATGTTTAATATTCAGATTGCGTGGCCTTAGAAGCACAGGGAGTGATCGGCTAAATGACATGTTAGAGCATCTACGGTCAGACTTACAAATTTGGTCCCTCAAACACCCACGCACGTGCCTAGACACACTCGCGGGCGCATCTGGACGGGCTTTCATATTTCCATCCCGGCATCCGCATATCTCAAATCCGCATGTCGATCATACAAGACAATGTCACATGTACATAGCAATTGCTGGTACGAAGCATACATAGCGTCTACATAAAATTTATTTTAAGTGCCAAACTTAAGCATTGTCTCCTTGGTTGCCATTGTGGGTCCACATGTACTCTACAAGATCATTGAGTAGTTGCGTGTGCACCTGCTGATCTCGAAGATTCTGATGCATCTGCAAAAAGTTCATCAGCTGAGCCGCACCTTGATCTTTCGGGATTTCAACTTGTTCTCCAGGTGCTTCGAAATCATGGGTTTGGGATACACCATCACCCTCATCCTCGACAATCATATTGTGCAGAATAACACAATATGTCATTAGCCGCCACAAAGTTTCTGATTCCCACATCATTGCAACACTCCGCATAATTCCCCAACGACTTTGAAGCACACCAAATGCCCTCTTCACATCCTTCCTAGCCGCTTCCTGCATTGTTGCAAAGTGGCTCTGTTTATTGCCACGCGGCTCGGACATGGTCTTCACAAACGCCGCCCACTGAGGATAGATACCATCGGCAAGATAGTACCCCATGTTGTAGTCTCGGCCGTTGACAATGTAGTTGCACGGCGGTGACTCCCCATTGCAAAGCTTCCTAAATACCGAAGATCGTTGAAACACGTTGATGTCGTTGTGAGAACCCGACATTTCAAAGAAAGCATGCCAAATTCATAAGTCATGTGATGCCACCGCTTCTAGTATGATGGTGGCCTCTTTAGTGTGACCTTGATACATTCCCCGTAGACCTTTAGGGCAGTTCTTTCATTGTCAATGCATGCAATCAATTGATCCGAGCATTCCTGGAAACTCTGTTGCCTCTTCAATAACCAACAACTTCTCCGTGTCCTGCACATTTGGTTCTCTGAGATACTGAGGTCCAAACACCTCCACCACGGCACGGGCAAACTTGACAGTGGTCTTCAGGCACGTGCTCTCCCCCATCTTGACCATCTCACCAACGGCATCTGCAGTAGTACCAAGTGCAAGCATCCTCAGAGCAGCCGTGCACTTTTGCTTGGCCGAGAAAGAGAGTTGGCCGCAACAATCCCTTGTGAGCTTGGAGTAGTCGCCGTGTGCCTCCACTCCCTCCACAGTGCGCAAAAACAATGGTTTCCGCATGCAAAAACGGCAGCGAAACCATGGATCGTCCGGGAAAGTAGGTTTGGGAGCAAAGTAGTCCTTGTGCAGTAGCTTTGCTCCAGACACCCTGTCCCGATTGATCACTCTTCTCCCCTTGATTGAGCCCTTGAAGTTGAGAATATGCTCCACTTGCCAGTCCATTTCCTCTTGCATGCTCATGAGCATAATCATGTCCACTTCTTCGTTCGAATCCGATGAATCAAAGAACTCATCTTGAATCATTTGGTCAAGCTCCATCGGTCCATACTCCTCGTCCGACGAAGCATCGGAATCCATCGTTTTACCTAACAAAATCACAAAAAAAACGGTCAAACAATGTGTCGAACACATCAAGCGCAAGGCGGAGCAAGAAAGTTGTCGGACGTACCACGGTGGCGTCCGGGCCGGCGACGACGTCCCCCGTGGCGAGGACGGGAGGGCTCTTCCGGAGCTGGGGGCGGAGAGCCTGGGAACGGCTGCTGAGCGGGCGCGACGACGGAGCGCGAGACGGACAGCGCGAAGGAGGAAGAAGAGAGGAGATAACAAATGGATTCGTTTGGTCTTCAGGGTGGATTTGGTGCAATTTGGTGTGGGGTCGGGCTGTCGGGCCTGACGTGGCGTGCGTGCCCGAGCGCCCCCATATCCCACCCATATTTGTCCTGGATATGGGGGGTGCAGGTTAGCCCGGGCGTTTGAGGCCCGTTTAAGGAGCACGTCAATGGTGATTGGACAGTGACCGAGTGGCCCGCTCGGGCGTATGAGGTGGGTTTGAGGCGTCCAGCTGTAGATGCTCTTAGAGCATCTATAGCTGGGAACCCTAAGACCATCTCAAACGTCCAAGCGGGCCGACCGGTCACTGACCGATCACAAAAAACTGACCCAATAGGATAACCGCCCTTAAACGTCGGGGTTGATCGGCACCCCTCATATCCAGCCTAAATATAGGGCAGATATGAGACGACTCGGGCACTCCTGGGCATGTTCTCCCCGTCTGCACGGCCCACCTATGGCCCACCGACCCCACAGAATCCCCATCTGAAGCAAACCCTAGCCTCACTTCACTCCGCTCCGCTTCGCCCCCCTTTGCTCCAATCCATCAATTCTGTGAGCCGGCCACCATGTCCAGCACCGGCAGCCACTTCGACGGCTCTGGCAACGACGAGTGGGATGCCTTCCTTCGCGATGGTGCCGGAGACGAGGATAAGCTAGTGATACGTCTCCAACGTATCTATAATTTTTTGATTGTTCCATGCTATTATATTATCTGTTTTGGATGTTTTATATGCATTATTATGCTATTTTTTATTACTTTTTGGACTAACTTATTAACCTAGAGCCCAGTGCCAGTTTATTTTTTCCTTGTTTTTGAGTTTCGTAGAAAAGGAATATCAAACGGAGTCCAAACGGAATAAAACTTTGCAATGATTTTTCTTGGACCAGAAGACACCCAGGGGACTTGGAGTCCAAGTTAGAAGAGCCGCGAGGCGGCGGCAAGGGTGGAGGGCACGCCCTAGGGGGGGGGGCGCCCCTACCTTGTGGCCCCCTCGGGGATCCTCTGACCTAGCTCTTCGTCCTATATATTCACATATATTCCAAAACCCTTGAGGGTGGTCACGAAACCACTTTTCCACCACCGCAACCTTTTGTACCTGTGAGATCCCATCTTGGGGCCTTTTCTGGCAATCTGTCGGAGGGTGGTTCGATCACGGAGGGCTTCTACATCAACCCTATTGCCCTTTCGATGGAGCGTGAGTAGTTTACCTCAGACCTACGGGTCCATATCTAGTAGCTAGATGGCTTCTTCTCTCTCTTTGATTCTCAATACCATGTTCTCTTCGATGTTCTTGGAGATCTATCCGATGTAATATTCTTTTGCGGTGTGTTTTCAAGATCCGATGAATTATGGATTTATGATTAGATTATCTATGAATATTATTTAAATCTTCTCTGAATTCTTATATGCATGATTTGATATCTTTGTATTTCTCTTCGAACTATCGGTTTGGTTTGGCCAACTAGATTGGTTTTTCTTGCAATGGGAGAGGTGCTTAGTTTTGGGTTCAATCTTGCGGTGTCCTCACCCAGTGACAAAGTAGGGGTAGCGAGGTGATAACCCACAAGTATAGGGGATCGCAACAGTTTTTGAGGGTAGAGTATTCAACCCAAATTTATTGATTCGACACAAGGGGAGCCAAAGAATATTCTCAAGTATTTGCAGCTGAGTTGTCAATTCAACCACACCTGGAAACTTAATATCTGTAGCATGTATTTAGTAGCAAAGTAATATGATAGTAGTGGTAACAGTGGCAAAAAGTAACGATAGCAAAAGTAATATTTTTTGGGTTTTATAGTGATGGTAACAGTAGCAACGGAAAAGTAAATAAGCGAAGAACAATATATGGAAAGCTCGTAGGCAATGGATCGGTGATGGAGAATTATGTCGGATGCGATCAATCATGTAACAGTCATAACATAGGGTGACACAGAACTAGCTCCAGTTCATCAATGTAATGTAGGCATGTATTCCAAATATAGTCATACGTGCTTATGGAAAAGAACTTGCATGCCATCTTTTGTCCTACCGCAGTGGGGTCCTATTGGAAACTAAGGGATATTAAGGCCTCCTTTTAATAGAGTACCGGACCAAAGCATTAACACATAGTGGATAAATGAGCTCCTCAAACTACGGTCATCACCGGTAATGATCCCGATTATTGTCACTTCGGGGTTAACGGATCATAACACACAATAGGTGACTATAGACTTGCAAGATAGGATCAAGAACTCTCATATATTGATGAAAACATAATAGGTTCAGATCTGAAATCATAGCACTTGGGCCCTAGTGACAAGCATTAAGCATAGCAAAGTCATAGCAACATCAATCTCACAACATAGTGGATACTAGGGATCAAACCCTAACAAAACTAACTCGATTACATGATAAATCTCATCCAACCCATCACCGTCCAGCAAGCCTATGATGGAATTACTCACGCACGGCGGTGAGCATCATGAAATTGGTGATGGAGGAAGGTTGATGATGACGATGGTGACGGATTCCCCTCTCCGGAGCCCCGAACGGACTCCAGATCAGCCCTCCCGAGAGAATTTAGGGCTTGGCGGCGGCTCCGTATCGTAAAATGTGATGAATCCTTCTCTCTGATTTTTTCTCCCCGAACACGAATATATGGAGTTGGAGTTCAGGTCGGTGGAGCGTCAGGGGGCCCACGAGGCAGGGGGCGCGCCCAGGGGGGTAGGCACGCCCCCACCCTCGTGGACAGGGTGTGGGCCCCCTGACGTGGATTCTTCTTCCAGTATTTTTTATATATTCCAAAAATAATCTCCGTTGATTTTCAGGTCATTCCGAGAACTTTTATTTCTGCACAAAAATAACACCATGGCAATTCTGCTGAAAACAAACGTCAGTACGGGTTAGTTCCATTCAAATCATGCAAGTTAGAGTCCAAAACAAGGGCAAAAGTGTTTGGAAAAGTAGATACGATGGAGACGTATCACGAGGCACATATTTTATTGTTGCCATCAAGGATAAAAAGATGAGGTTTTCATCATACTTCTTGAGTTTATCCCTCTACATCATGTCATCTTACTTAATGCGTTACTCTGTTTTTTGAATTTAATACTCTAGATGCAGGCAGGAGTCGGTCGATGTGTGGAGTAATAGTAGTAGATGCAGGATCGTTTCGGTCTACTTGACACAGACGTGATGCCTATATGCATAATTATTGCCTTGGATATCGTCATAACTTTGCGCTTTTCTATCAATTGCTCGACAGTAATTTGTTCACCCATCGTATTATTTGCCTTCATGAGAGAAGCCTCTAGTGAAACATATGGCCCCCGGGTCTATTTTCCATCATATTAGTTTCTGATCTACTATTTTGCAATCTTTTATTTTCAGATCTATAAACCAAAAACCCAAAAATATTTTATCTTTTGTTTAGTTTTATCTATCTCTATCATATCTCACCTTTGCAATTGCCCGTGAAGGGATTGACAACCCCTTTATCGCATTGGGTGCAAGTGTTTCATTGATTGTGCAGGTGCATAGATTGGGGACTTGCTTGTACCTCCTACTGGATTGATAACTTGGTTCTCTAACTAATGGAAATACTTATCTCTACTTTGCTGCATCACCCTTTCCTCTTCAAGGAAAAAACCAACACAAGCTCAAGAAGTACCAGGAAGAATTTATGGCACCGTTGCCGGGGAGATCTACATCAAGCCTACCAAGTACCCATCATAAACTCTCATCTCTTGCATTACATTATTTGTCATTTGCCTCTCGTTTTCCTCTCCCCCACTTCTAAAATGATTTTCAGAAAAACACAAAAAAATTTGCCTTTTTATTCACCCTTCTTTCGTCCGTCTTTTTGTTTGCTTTTTCGTTGCTCGTGTGTTAGATCGCTAGTCTTGCTTTCATGGCTAGTCCTTCCATCATTGTTAGCACTCCCGAGAATGAGGTCCTTAATTTTAAGCAAAGGGAGGGAGAAATTTAAAGGATTCTTGGTATAGAATTTGCAATGCTCAGAATAGATCTACTCAAAAGCAATCTACTATCATTCTTCTTCGCAATTTTTATGTGGGCATTACTCCTTGGAATAGATATGTTTTAGATACCATTACTGGGGGAAATTTCTTGGGGATCCATACTTTTGATGCTTATCATGCTATGATAGATTTGTTAGGCCCACCACCTCTTATGGTTAGTGAAACTGTTTTAACCTTGGAACATGTGATGCAAAGGTTATTATTGAGAATAAACTTTCTACCATAAAGCTGATTGAAAACTTGGATAAAAAGATTCATAATCATATTACTCAATACGGATCTAAGGTAGGAGTTACTTTAAAGAATCTTAGGGAAAATGAACCCATAGTTAATGAAAAGATAGATCAAGATTCTACTAGAATTGGAAAACTAGAAGATATTATTACCAACTTGGGTTCCGCCTTTTCCTCCATTAAAACTACTCAAAATTTTCCTCCTACTAAGGCCACAAAGTTTATTTATGTTCCTAATAATAAGGGTGAATCTTCTAGTAAAAGGAAACGAAGATCTCAAAATGATAAGTGTTCACCCTAACCTTTTCGATATTATTAAGGAACCAATTGCCACGAGCAAATTTCTTGATTTCTTGCCTAGGAGTTTGATCATTGATAAAACAAAAGAATCTCCAATCAAAGAGTTGCATACCAAAGATGACAATACCTAGATCTATTGCAATATGACTAGCTAGGGGCGTTAAACAATAGCGCTTGTTGGGAGGCAACCCAATTTTATTTTTGTTCTTACCTTTTTTGTTCTGTTTTTCAATAAATTTTTCATCTTGCCTCTGGCTAGATGTGTTTTTATGTTTTAATTAGTGTTTTTGCCAAGTAAGACCTTTGGGATGGCTTACGGTGATAGTTGATTTGATCTTGCTGGAAAATAGAAACTTTTGCGCCTAGAAAAATAATTTTTATTTTTAACAAAGCATGATAGAATATTGATTCTTTTTGCATAAAATTAATATACAAATTTCCTCTATTGTCCTAAGTTTTCAGAATTTTTGGAGTTACAGAAGTACTCGAGATCTACAGATGGCTACAAACTGTTCTGTTTTTGATAGATTCTGTTTTCTTTGCATTGTCTCCTTATTTTGATGAACATATGGGTAGTATCGGGGGGGGGGGGGGTATGAACCATGGAAAAGTTGGAATACATAATATATTACACCAATATAAATAAAGAATGATTTCACAATAGTACCTTAAGTGGTGATTTATTTTCTTATACTAACGGATCTCATGAGTTTTCTGTTGAGTTTTGTGTTGAAGTTTTCAAGTTTTAGGTAAAGATTTGATGGACTATGAAATAAGGAGTGGCAAGAGCCTAAGCTTGGGGATTCCAAAGGCACCCTAAGGTAATATTCAAAAACAACCAAGAGCCTAAGCTTGAAATACATAATATATTCCCCTCTTTCGTCTTCGTCTTTCGGTAAATTTACTTGAGGCTATATTTTTATTCACCACATGATATGTGTTTTGCTTGTAGCATCTTGTATCATATGAGTCTTTGCTTTTTAGTTTGCCACAATCATCCTTACTGTACACACCTTTTGAGAGGGACACACATGAATCTTGATTTATTAGAATACTCTATGTGCTTCACTTATATCTTTTGAGCTAGGCAATTTTGCTCTAGTCCTTCACTTATATCTTTTTAGAGCACATCGGTGGCTTTATTTTATAGAAATTATTGAACTCTATTGCTTCACTTATATTGTTTTGAGAGTCTCTCTAAACAACATGGTAATTTTCTTTGGTTATGAATTTAGTCCTAATATGATGGGCATCCAAGAGGGATATAATAAAAACTTTCATATAAAGTGCATTGAATACTATGTGAAGTTTGATTCCTTATGATTGTTTTGAGATATTAAGATGGTAATATTAGAGTCATGCTAGTGAGTAATTGTGGATTGGTAGAAATACTTGTGTTAAAGTTTGTGATTCCCGTAGCATGCATGGTGAACCGTTATGTGATGAAGTCGGAGCATGATTTGTTTATTGATTGTCTTCCTTATGAGTGGCAGTCGGGGGCGAGCGATGGTCTTTTCCTACCAATGTACCCCCTAGGAGCATGCGTCTACTACTTCATTTCGATAACTAATAAATTTGTGCAATAAGTATGTGAGTTCTTTATGACTAATGTTGAGTCCATGGATTATATGCACTCTCACCCTTCCACAATTGCTAGCCTCTCTAGTACCGCGCAACTTTCGCCGGTGCATTAAACCCACCATCACCTTCCTCAAAACAACCACCATACCTACCTATTATGGCATTTCCATAGCCATTCTCAGATATATTGCCATGCAACTTTCCACCGTTTCGTTTATTATGGCACGCTTCATCATTGTCATATTGCTTTGCATGATCATGTAGTTGGCACCGTATTTGTGGCAAAGACACCTTTCATATTTTTTTATACATGTCACTCTTGATTCACTGCACATCCCGGTACACCGCCGGAGGCATTCATACATAGTTATATTTTTTTCTAGAATCTGATAATCCACAAGTATAGGCGATCACAACAGTTTTCGAGGGTAGAGTATTCAACCCAAATTTATTGATTCGACACAAGGGGAACCAAAGAATATTCTTGAGTATTACCAGCTGAGTTGTCAATTCAACCACACCTGAAAGACTTAATATCTGCAGCAAGATATTTAGTAGCAAAGTAGCATGGAAGTAACGGTAATAGTGGCAAAAGTAACAGTAGCAGTTTTGTAGCAATCGTAACAGTGGCAACGGAAAAGTAACTAAGCAAAGATCAATATGTAAAAGCTCGTAGGCAATGGATCCATGATGGATAATTATGTTGGATGGCATTCATCATGCAACGATTATAACATAGAGTGACACAGTACTAGCTCCAGTTCATCAATATAATGTAGGCATGTATTCCGAATATAGTCATACATGCTTATGGAAAAGAACTTGCATGCCATCTTTTGTCGTACCCTCCCGTGGCAGTGGGGTCCTATTGGAAACTAAGGGATATTAAGGCCTACTTTTAATAGAGTACCGGACCAAAGCATTAGCACTTAGTGAATACAAGAACTCCTCAAACTACGGTCATCATCGGGAGAGGTCCCGACTATTGTCACTCCGGGGTTTCCGGATCATAACACGTAGTAGGTGACTATAACTTGCAATATAGGATCAAGAACACAAATATATTCATGAAAACATAATAGGTTCAGATCTGAAATAATGGCACTCGGGCCCTAGTGACAAGCATTAGGCATAGCAAAATCATAGCAACATCAATCTTAGAACATAGTGGATACTAGGGATCAAACCCTAACAAAACTAACTCGATTACATGGTAAATCTCATCCAACCCATCACGGTCCAGCAAGCCTACGATGGAATTACTCACGCACGGCGGTGAGCATCATGAAATTGGTGATGGAGGAAGGTTGATGATGATGATGGCGACGGATTCCCCTCTCCGGAGCCCAAAACGGACTCCAGATCTGCCCTCCCGAGGAAGAACAGGGCTTGGCGGCGGCTCCGTATCGTAAAACGCGATGAATCCTTCTCTCTGATTTTTTCCCCTGAAAGAGAATATATGGAGTTGGAGTTGAGGTCGGTGGAGGTCCAGGGGGCCCATAAGGTCGGAGGGCGCACCCCAGGGGGGTGGGCGCACCCCCCACCCTTGTGGCTAGAGTGTGGTTCCCCTACTGTTGATTCTTATGCTAGCATTTTTATTAATTCCAAAACTTATCTCCATGAAGTTTCAGGTCATTCCGAGAACTTTTTATTTTGCACAAAAGTAACACCATGGCAATTCTGCTGAGAACAGCGCCAGTCCGGGTTAGTTCCATACAAATCATGCTAATTAGAGTCCAAAACAAGGGCAAAAGAGTTTGGAACAGTAGATAGGACGGAGACGTATCAACTCCCCCAAGCTTAACCCATTGCTTATCCTCAAGCAATTCAGTTGACAAACTGAAAGTGATAAAGAAAAACTTTTATAAACTCTGTTTGATCTTGTTGTTGCAAATATATAAAGCCAACATTCAAGTTTTCAGCAAATATTATGAACTAACCATATTCACAATAACTCTTAGGTCTCACATTTACTCATATCAATGGCATAATCAACTAGCGAGCAATAATAAAAAATCTCGGATGACAACACTTGTAACGCCCCGAGACCGATGTGCCAGGTGTCCTCTAGTTATTCGCTGTTGTTGCTTTGTCATTGCTTGCGTGTCATGCATTGCATATCATGTCATCATGTGCATTTCATTTGCATACATGTCCGTCTCATGTATCCGAGCATTTTCCCCGTTGTCCGTTTTGCAATCCGGCGCTCCGTTCTCCTCCGGTGGTCATTTCTACCTTACTTTCATGTATGGGGATTAAACATTTCCGGATTGGACCGAGACTTGCCATGCGGCCTTGGTTTACTACCGGTAGACCGCCTATCAAGTTTCATACCATTTGGACTTCGTTTGATACTCCAACGATTAACCGAGGGACCGAAAAGGCCTCGTGTGTGTTGCAGCCCAACACCCCTCCAATTTGGCCCAAAACCCACCTAAACCTGCCCCATCATCTAGAACGTTCGATCACGATCGCGTGGCCGAAAACCACACCTCATTTGGACTCTCCTAGCTCCCTCTACCTATAAATATGTGGCCTCCCCCGAGATTTCGCGGTACTAACCCTAGTCGTCCTCTACCTCGCGCCGCCGGACAAAACTGCCCGCGTCGGACATGTCCGCGCCGCCCGCCGCAGCCAACCACATCATGCCACGTCATCCCGCCGGCCTCCTCTCTCCTCCCAGCTGCCGCGGCCCACGGGGCCCGGATCGGGCCCGCCCGGCCCAGCGCGCCGCCGCCCATCGACCGCTGCTCCCCGCTGCCTGTACTCCCGCGCGCCGCTGCCCGGGCGCCGCGCGCCGCCCGCGACTGCCCGTCGCCGCCTCGCCGCCATGCGCCGCCACGCCTCCTCGCCGCCGGCTGCCTCGGTCGACGTGCGCCGCCACCTCGCTCGCCGGCGTCCTCCACCGCTGCCTCGCCGGCGTCGTCCTCCGGCCTCCGCGTTGCCTTCCTCCCCTCTCCAGCCGTCTTCCCCGTCTCCAGCGAGATCCGCGAAGAGGGATCAGATCCACCCGCGCGTCCATCCAAATGCCCCGTTCAGATCCGGATCCCTCCGTCCCGTACCACTTCGTCCCGGTTTGACTTTTCCGGAGGTATAATTTTCCCTAAGTCCCGAGATTCACAGATTCATGTGACCATGTTCATCACATCACAACTTCGCATCCGTAGCTCCGATTCATGCATATAGCATATCAAAATGTTTGTCTCAGAGAGTACATCATTTCATTCCATTGCATCATTTTCATTTGAGCCCATCTTGATGCCTGAAATGCTGTTAGAAGAGGGCTTCTTGAGTTAATTGTCAGATCTGCTACTCCATCTTAGACATTTGTCATTTTTGCCATGATTGTTGTGTGCATGATATGACCTGATGCTCTTCATATGTTTTGTTAAGGGTTTTGTCATCTTTCCAGAGGTGCAACCCATGTATTTTTGTGATGTGTGAGGTGACTAGTGCAAGCTTGCAAAGTGGTGCACTTGGTAATTCTGTTTTCAGGGACTTAGTATTTTCACTAAGTCCTTGAGCTGTTTATCTCATGATGCCATATGTTCATGTTGTTTCCTAGTGATCCGTGCCTCTTTTAAGGATGATCAGTAAATGAGTTTTGTTAATATTGTAGTGCTCTATCCATCCATGTCTTTGTTTGCAATTATGGAGCACCCTATGTTGAGTCAATCGAGCTCTACTTTTGCTACTTTGTGAATCTGGGTAGATCGTCAACTTGTTTGCGATTTTGCCGATGTTGTTGTAGTTGATACGTGCATGCTATGCTATTGTTCTTGCCATGTCTAGCTTGTATTTTGTGCCTTCTTGATGGGTGTATTATTGTCTTGCCATGACTTGCACCGTAGTGAGTGCATCAAGCTCGTAAACATGCCTACTTGAGTTATATTTCAGCATGTGTCAGTTTTCACTAAGTGTGAAAACTGATTATGTTTTTGCTATGTTCGTGTGCTTGTTAGTATATTTTCGGATCCCTTTTGGCTCAAGGTCACTAAGGGACTTTGTTAAGCTTGTTGAGTAGCTCCATGCCATGTTCCTGTTTGTCATGTTCAGGTCCTGTAGCATGTTGTTTTGTTGCTCCGAAGAGGGCTATATGATCTGAAATTTCAGACAAGTGTTAATTTCACTAAGTCTGAGATCTGTTTACCATTTGCGTTTTTGCCATGCTTGTTTGAACCTCCTAATGGATGATTTGGCCGTAGCTCAGTGCTAGACTTTTGTTAAGCATCTTGAATGCATCCCTGCCATGTATTTTGTTGTCATGTTTGGGTGCTGTAGCATGTTCATCTCATTGCATTTAGATGACTACTTGCTGTAAATCGCAGACCGGTGTCACATTTGAATCGCTTGCCATTTCCAAACCGCAACTCCGATTCCAATGATCTTTATATCGATTTCAACCGAAATCACCTCATCTTTCCAGTGGCACACTTGGTTGTCCAAGTTGAGGCCAGGTTCATGCATTCCTTGCCCAATCATGCATATGCATCGCATACCGCATCCCGCATATCATACCATGTTCATGTGTTGGTTGTTTACTATGTTGTGTGCTTCTTTTCCGGTGTCTGCTTCTTCGGGTTGGTTCCGATAATGTCGAGTTTGTGAGGACCCATTCGTCTACGTCCATTTGTCTTCTTCATGGACTCGTTCTTCTTCCTTGCGGGATTTCAGGCAAGATGATCATACCCTCGAAATCACTACTATCTTTGCTTTGCTAGATGCTCGCTCTTTTGCTATGCCTATGCTGTGATACCTACCACTTGCTTATCATGCCCCATACTATTGAACCAAGCCTCTAACCCACCTTGTCCTAGCAAACCGTTGATTGGCTATGTTACCGCTTTGCTCAGCCCCTCTTATAGCGTTGTTAGTTGCAGGTGAAGATTGAAGTTTGTTCCTTGTTGGAACATGGAGATGTTGTTCCTTGTTGGAACATGTTTTACTTGTTGGGATATCACAATATACCTTATTTAATTAATGCATCTATATACTTGGTAAAGGGTGGAAGGCTCGGCCTTATGCCTGGTGTTTTGTTCCACTCTTGCCTCCCTAGTTTCCGTCATATCGGTGTTATGTTCCCAGATTTTGCGTCCTTACGCAGTTGGGCTATAATGGGAACCCCTTGACAGTTCGCCTTAAGTAAAGCTCTTCCAGCAATGCCCAACATTGGTTTTACCATTTGCCACCTAGCCTTTTCTTTTCCCTTGGGAGTCGCGCTCCTGAGGGTCAGCGTTATTTTACCCCCCGGGCCAGTTCTTGTCTAAGTGTTGGTCCGAAATGGGCAGCCTGCGGGGCCACCTCGGGGAAACTTGAGGGCTAGTTTTACTTGTAGCTTGACCTATCCAGTGTTGCCCTGAGAACGAGATATGTGCAGCTCACATCAGGATGTCGGCGCATCGGGCGGTGTTGCTGGTTTAGTTTTACCCTGTCGAAATGTCTTGTTGTACCGGGATACCGAGTCTGATCGGAACGTCTCGGGAGGAGGTCTATTCCTTCGTTGACCGTGAGAGCTTGTGATGGGCTAAGTTGGGACTCCCCTGCAGGGATTTGAACTTTCGAAAGCCGCGCCCGCGGTTATGGGCAGATGGGAATTTGTTAATGTCCGATTGTAGAAAACCTGAAGTTGACCTTAATTAAAATGAATCAACCACGTGTGTAACCGTGATGGTCTCTTTCCGGCGGAGTCCGGGAAGTGAACACAGTTGTTGGAGTTATGCTTGACGTAGGTTGCTATAGGATCACTTTCTTGATCATACTTTTAATGACCGTGCTTTGCCTTCTCTTCTCGCTCTCATTTGCGTATGTTAGCCACCATATATGCTAGTCGCTTGCTGCAGCTCCACCTCATACCTTTTACCTTACCCATAAGCTTAAATAGTCTTGATCGCGAGGGTGCGAGATTGCTGAGTCCCCATGGCTCACAGATACTTCCAAAAAGCAGTTTGTATGTGCCGTTGAGTCCATGCAGATGCCGCAACCAAGCTCGGGAGGAGCTCGATGAAGATCTTGTCTTTTGTGTTGTTTCGTTCTAGTTGATCAGTAGTGGAGCCCAGTTGGGGTCGATCGGGGACCGTGTCGCATTTGGGGTTCTTCTTTTATTTTGGTTCCGTAGTCGGACCTTGATTGTATTTGGATGATGTATTGCTTTATTCATGTATTTGTGTGAAGTGGCGATTGTAAGCCAACTATGTATCTCCTTCCCTTATGTATTACATGGGTTGTGTGAAGATTACCTCACTTGCGACATTGCTTTCAATGCGGTTATGCCTCTAAGTCGTGCTTCGACACGTAGGAGATATAGCCGCATCGAGGGCGTTACAACACTTTTCTCAAAACAATCATGATATGATATAACAAGATGGTATCTCTCTAGCCCTTTCTGAGACCGCAAAACATAAACGCAGAGCACCCCTGAAGATCAAGGACTGACTAGGCATTGTAATTCATGGTAAAAGAGATCCAGTCAGAGTCGTACTCAATATAAATTAATAACAATGCATACAAATGACAGTGGTGCCCTCTAACTAGTGCCTTTTCTAAGAGGATGATGATTCAACAATAAATGTAAACAAATCGGCCCTTCGCAGAGGGAAGCATGGATTTCCAGAGGTGCCAGAGCTCGAGTTTTGAAATAGATAAAAATAATATTTTGAGCGGTATGCTTTCATTGTCAACATAACAACCAAGAGATCTCGGTATCTTCCATGCTACATATATTATAGGTGGTTCCCAAACAGAATGGTAAAGTTTGTACTCCCCCACCACCAACAAGCACACTCCACGGCTGGTCCAAAACAATGGGTACCGTCCAACTAACAACAATCTTGGGGGAGTTTTGTTTGCAATTATTTTGATTTGATTTGCTTTGAGCAAGGGATTGGGCATCCCAGTTACCGGCCATTTTCTCGTGAATGATGAGCGGAGTCCACTCATCGTGAGAATAACCCACCTAGCATGGAAAATATTGGCAGCCCTAGTTGATACATGAGCTATTTGAGCATACAAAACAGATTAAATACCACATATAGGAAGGTATGGTGGACTCATATGGAACAACTTTGGGTTTATGGAAGTGGATGCACAAGCAGTATTCTGCTTAGTATAGGTGAAGGCTAGAAAAAGAATGGGAAGCGACCAACTAGAGAGCGACAATAGTCATAAACATGCATTGAGATTAACCAACATTGAATGCAAGCATGAGTAGGATATAAATCACCATGAACATAAATATCGTGGAGGCTATGTTGATTTTGTTTCAACTACATGCGTGAACATGTGCCAAGTCAAGCCACTCGAATCATTCAAAGGAGGATACCATCCTATCATACTTCATCACAACCATTTTTATTTTCATGTTGGCACGCAAAGTAAACCATTATAAACTCCTAGCTAATTAAGCATGCCATGAGTAACTATAATCTCTAATTGTCATTGCAAACATGTTTCATTCATAATAGGCTGAATCAGGAACGATGAACTAATCATATTTACAAAAACAAGATAGGTCGAGTTCATACCAGCTTTTCCTCATCTCAATCATTTCATCATATATCATCATTATTGCCTTTCACTTGCACAACCGAACGGTGTGGATAATATAATAGTGCACGTGCATCGGACTAAGATGGAATCTGCAACAATTATTCGAAGGAGAAGACAAGGTAATATGGGCTCTTTGTTAGATCAATAATAATGCATATGAGAGCCACTCAACATTTTCATCGTGATCTTCTCCTCTCGACCCTCAAAGAAAAGAAAAGAACTTAAAAGAAACACACTGAAATGTTTTTGGATTTTTTGTTTTTCTGAAGGAAGTAAAACAAGAACGAGAAAAACTATTTACACGGGAAAGCTCCCAACAAGCAAAAGAATAACGAGAAATCTTTTTGGGTTTTCTCTTAATATTACAACTAAGCATGCATAGAAAGTAAACTAACTACAACTATTTTTTTGGGTTTTCTTAAGGTTTATCAAACACACAAGAAGAAAGTGAAAAAAGAAAATAAACTAGCATGGATATTACAATGAAGAAGTATGAAAACCGACAACTGGAATGAATGTGTGAACATGAATATAATGTCGGTGAGAAATACGTACTCCCCCAAGCTTAATTAGGCTTTTGGCCTAAGTTGGTCTATGGCCACTAGCCTGGTGGGTATCCAAAGTTGTAGTTGGGGTTCTACCGAGACGCACCAGCTACTGCCTGAACGGCTGCAGCATGGAGGCGAGGAGCCTCCGCTGTTCTCTCATACTCGTTTGCCTCCTCTCTAGTTATAAAATATCGTCCACTCGCCTGAAAGTTAAAGAAAGCAGGAGCAGGAAGAGTAACAAGGACGGCACACTATCTATCAACGATTAGTCGGTACTGGAGGATCTGTCCGTTCCTCTTAAGAAACTGATATCGTACCATAGCCTCATAATCTAGAAAAGTAGGTGGCAACTCAATATCGTACCCTCTAATAGGTACACCCAAATATTTAGCTAAACATGTTGCATAAATCCCAACAAATAAATCTCCATCTTTAGAATTAAGGTGTAACCTCCTAGCAATAATGGCCCCCAGATTATATCATTTATCACCTAACACTACACACTTGAGGACACTAAGATCTGGAACGCAAATGTGGCAATGCTCATGTTTACCATTAATACGCCTAACGATAAAGAGAGCAAAATAATGTATGGTAGGAAAGTGAATGCTCCCTATGGTTGCTTATGTGATATTTCTAGTTTCTCCAACAATGATGCTAGCAAGGAAATAATTATTCAGATTTATGAGGCTCACTAAGACTACCTGATACGTCTCCAACGTATCTATAATTTTTGATTGCTCCATGCTATATTATCTACTGTTTTGGACTATGCTGGGCTTTATTTTCCACTTTTTATTATTTTTGGGACTAACCTATTAACCGGAGGCCCAGCCTAGAATTGCTGTTTTTTGCCTATTTCAGTGTTTCGAAGAAACGGAATATCAAACGGAATAAAATCTTCGGGAACGTGATTTTCTCACCGAACGTGATCCAGGAGACTTGGACCCTGCTCCAAGGAACAAAAGAGGCGGTCACTAGGGTGGGGGGCGCCCCCCTAGGGCGCGCCCCTGCCTCGTGGGCCCCTTGTTGCTCCTCCGGCGTACTTCTTCCTCCTATATATACACACGTACCCCCAAACGATCAAAACAGGAGCCAAAAACCTAATTCCACCGCCGCAACTTTCTGTATCCACGAGATCCCATCTTGGGGCCTGTTCCGGAGCTCCACCGGAAGAGGGTCGTCATCATGGAGGGCTTCTACATCATCCTAGCCCCTCCGATGAAGTGTGAATAGTTTACCTCAGACCTTCGGGTCCATCGTTAGTAGCTAGATGGCTTCTTCTCTCTCTTTGAATCTCAATACAAAGTTCTCCCCCTCTCTTGTGGAGATCTATTCGATGTAATCTTCTTTTTGCGGTGTGTTTGTTGAGACCGATGAATTGTGGGTTTATGATCAAGTCTATCTATGAATAATATTTGAATCTTCTCTGAATTCTTTTATGTATGATTGGTTATCTTTGCAAGTCTCTTCGAATTATCCGTTTGGTTTGGCCTACTAGATTGATCTTTCTTGCAATGGGGGAAGTGCTTAGCTTTGGGTTCGATCTTGCGGTGTCCTTACCCAATGACAGAAGGGGTAGCAAGGCACGTATTGTATCGTTGCCATCGAGGATGACAAGATGGGGTTTATTTCATATTGCATGAATTTATCTCTCTACATCATGTCATCTTGCTTAAGGCGTCACTCTGTTTTTAACTTAATACTCTAGATGCATGCTGGATAGCGGTCGATGAGTGGAGTAATAGTAGTAGATGCAGAATCGTTTCGATCTACTTGTCACGGGCGTGATGCCTATATACATGATCATGCCTAGATATTCTCATAACTATGCTCAATTCTGTCAATTACTCAACAGTAATTTGTTCACCCACCGTAGAATACTTATGCTCTTGAGAGAAGCCACTAGTGAAACCTATGGCCCCTGGGTCTATTCTCATCATATCAATCTCCATCACTTTAATCTTGCTTTGCTTTTTTACTTTGCTTTTACTTTTTACTTTGCATCTTTATATCAAAAATACTAAAAATATTATATCTATCAGATCTCACTCTCGTAAGTGACCGTGAAGGGCTTGACAACCCCTAATCGCGTTGGTTGCGAGTAGCTATCGCTTTGTGCAGGTACGAGGGACTTGAGCGTGGGCTCTTATTGGATTGATACCTTGGTTCTCAAAAACTGAAGGAAATACTTACGCTACTCTGCTGCATCATCCCTTCCTCTTCGGGGAAAACCAATGCAAGCTCAAGACGTAGCAAGAAGGATTTCTGGCGCCGTTGCCGGGGAGTCTACGCAAAAAGTCAACATACCAAGTACCCATCACAATCCCTATCTCTCGCATTATATTATTTTCCATTTGCCTCTCGTTTTCCTCTCCCCCAATTCACCCTTGCCGTTTTATTCGCCCTCTCTCTCTATCCTCCCTCTCTATTTGCCTCCTTTTGCCCGCTTGCTTCTTGTTTGCTCGTATGGTTGGAATAGTGGTTTATATATTACTAAACAAAGAACCTAAGATCTATGGATCCTCATCCGCTTGCTAATCTTTTTAAGAGATTCAGTTATGTTGAACCAATTGCTAGTGAGTTTTGTGCACTAGATTATCTTTATGGGGTTTTGCTTGAAATTCGTGAATCTAAAAAGTGTGATGAAGTACTTCATGAAGTGATTCACGATAGATCTTTGAATAAAAATCATGATTGAAATGATGATAGTATAAATTCTATTAATGTAAATTGTGCTAATTATATGCAAAACCCTAAGCTTGGGGATTCTAGTTTTGCTATGTCCTCTACTTGTTGCAATGATCATGATTGGGGTGATTCTTCTTATGATCTTGAAAATTTATTTAAGCCCCATGATGAATATGAGATTGATTATAATGTTTGTGATAATATTGAAAGTGGGTTTGGAAGAATGTCAACTTTAGATCCCACATATTTGGAGAATGTTCAATCTTATGAAGTTTTTGATAAAAGTGCGCTTGGAAAGGTCATGACTTTAGTTAATGTTAATCCCACTATTTTGGAAGAGTGTCAACTTTACATGCATGTGGATCATGTTGAAAGTATTCTATGTGATAGCTATTTTGTTGAATTTGCTTATGATCCTACATGTAATTATTACAAGAGAGGAAAATATGGTGGTAGAAATTTCCATGTTACTAAATTACCTCTCGTTATGTTGAGATTGCTATTGTTTCTTTCCGCTTCCTTGCATATGCTAGTTTTTGCTTGCCTTGATAATTTGTTTGTCTATAAGATGCCTATGCATAGGAAGTATGTTAGACTTAGATGTGTTTGTCACGTGTTTTATGATGCTCTCTTTGTGCTTCAATTCCTGTCTTTCATGTGAGCATCATTGAAATATTACGCCTAGCTATAAGGCTTTAAAGAAAAGCGCTTGTTGGGAGGCAACCCAATATTTATCCTTGCTGTTATTTAATAAATAAATTATTTAGCCTCTGTTTTGGTTGTGTTTTTTGTGTTTAATTAGTGTTTGTGCCAAGTAGAACCATTGGGAAGACTTGGGGAAAGTCTTGTTGAACTTGATGTAAAAACTAGAAACTTTAGCACTCACGAGAACTGCTGTCATTTTTATTTGGAAAGTTCTATTTAGTTAATTCTTTTTGAAGATGATTAATAGATAAATTACTCACGTCCAGCAATTTATTTTAGAATTTTTGGGGTTCCAGATCTTGCGCTAGCTACAGATTACTACAGACTGTTCTGTTTTTGACAGATTCTGTTTTTCGTGTGTTGTTTGCTTATTTTGATGAATCTATGGCTAATAAAATAGTTTATAATCCATAGAGAAGTTGGAATACAGTAGGTTTAACACCAATATAAATAAATAATGAGTTCATTACAGTACCTTGAAGTGGTCTTTTGTTTTCTTTCGCTAACGGAGCTCACGAGTTTTCTATTTTGAGTTTTGTGTTGTGAAGTTTTCAAGTTTTGGGTGAATTCTTTTGATGGATCATGGAACAAGGAGTGGAAAAAGCCTAATCTTTGGGATGCCCATGGAACCCCCAAGATAATCCAAGGACACCAATAAGTCAAAGCTTGGGGATGCCCCGGAAGGCATCCCCTCTTTCGTCCACTTCCATCGGTAATTTACTTGGAGCTATATTTTTATTCACCAACATGATATGTGTTTTGCTTGGAGCGTATTGTATTATTTGTGTCTTTGTGTATTAGTATGCCACAATCATCCTTGCTGTACACACCTTTTGAGAGAGCCATACATGAATTAAAATTTGATAGAATACTCGATGTGCTTCACTTATATCTTTTGAGCTAGATAATTTTGCTTTAGGTGCTTCACTTATATCTTTTGAGCTAAGTAGTTTTTCTCTATGTGCTTCAATTAGATCTTTTAGAGCACGGTGGTGGATTCGTTTTAAAGAAACTATCGATCTCTCATGCTTCACTTAAATTATTTTGAGAGTCTCTTAATAGCATGGTAATTTGCTTGGTATTCAAGATTTGTGAAACTTTCTTTTGAGTGTGTTGAATACTAAGAAAAGATTGAAGCATGATAATTGTTTTGAGATATGGAGGTAATAATATTAAAGTCATGCTAGTTGAGTAGTTGTGAATTTAAAGAATACTTGTGTTAGAGTTTGTGATTCCCGTAGCATGCACGTATGGTGAACCGTTATGTGATGAAGTCGGAGCATGATTTATTTATTGATTGTCTTCCTTATGAGTGGCGGTCGGGGACGAGCGATGGTCTTTTCCTACCAATCTATCCCCCTAGGAGCATGCGCGTAATACTTTGCTTTGATAACTTCTAGATTTTTGCAATAAGTATATGAGTTCTTTATGACTAATATTGAGTCCATGGATTATACGCACTCTCACCCTTCCACCTTTGCTAGCCTCTCTAATACCGCGCACCTTTCGCCGGTATCATACACCTACCATATCCCTTCCTCAAAACAGGCACAATACCTACCTATTATGGCATTTCCATAGCCATTCCGAGATATATTGCCATGCAACTTTCCACGGTTCCGTTCATGACACATTCATCATTGTCATATTGCATATCCCGGTACACCGCCGGATGCATTCACATAGAGTCATATTTTGTTCTAAGTACCGAGTTGTAATTGTTGAGTTATAATAAAAATAAAAGTGTGATGATCATCATTATTAGAGCATTGTCCCAGTGAGGAAATAATGATGGAGACTATGATTCCCCCATAAGTCGGGATGAGACTCCGGACAAAAAATAAAATAAACAAAAAAAGAGGCCAAAGAAGCCCAAATGAAAAGAGGCCATAAAAAAAGAAAAGGCCCAAATAAAAAAAATGAGAGAAAAAGAGAGAAGGGACAATGTTACTATCATTTTACCACACTTGTGCTTCAAAGTAGCACCATGATCTTCATAGTAGAGAGTCTCTCATGCTATCACTTTCATATACTAGTGGGAATTTTACATTATAGAACTTGGCTTGTATATTCCAATGATGGGCTTCCTCAAAAAATTGCCCTAGGTCTTCATGAGCAAGCAAGTTGGATGCACACCCACTTAGTTTCTTTTTGGGCTTTCATATACTTATAGCTCTAGTGCATCCGTTGCATGGCAATCCCTACTCATTCACATTGATATCTATTGATGGGCATCTCCATAGCCCGTTGATACGCCTAGTTGCTGTGAGACCATCTTCTCCTTTTTGTCTTCTCCACAACCACCATTCTATTCCACCTATAGTGCTATATCCATGGCTCACGCTCATGTATTGCGTGAAGATTGAAAAAGTTTTGGAAAAGTTAGAGTATGAAACAATTGCTTGGCTTGTCATCGGGGTTGTGCATGATTTAAATACTTTGTGTGGTGAAAATTAAGCATAGCCAGACTATATGATTTTCTAGGGATAAGTTTCTTTCGCCATGTTATTTTGAGAAGACATAATTGCTTTATTAGTATGCTTGAAGTATTATTATTTTTATGTCAATATAAACTTTTGTCTTGAATCTTTCTAATCTGAATATTCATACCACAATTAAGAAGATTTGCATTGAAATTATGCCAAGTAGCACTCCGCATCAAAAATTCTCTTTTTATCATTTACCTACTCGAGGACGAGCATGAATTAAGCTTGGGGATGCCTGATACGTCTCCAACGTATATATAATTTTTGATTGCTCCATGCTATATTATCTACTGTTTTGGACTATACTGGGCTTTATTTTCCACTTTTATATTATTTTTGGGACTAACCTATTAACCGGAGGCGCATCCCAGAATTGCTATTTTTTTTGCCTATTTCAGTGTTTCGAAGAAACGGAATATCAAACGGAGTCCAAACAGAATAAAATCTTTGGGAACGTGATTTTCTCACTGAACGTGACCCAGGAGACTTGGACCCTGCTGCAAGGAACAAAAGAGGCGGTCACGAGGGTGGGGGCGCCCCCCCTAGGGCGCGCCCCTGACTCGTGGGCCCCTCGTTGCTCCTCCGGCATACTTCTTCCTCCTATATATACACATGTACCCCCAAACAATCAGAACAGGAGCCAAAAACCTAATTCCACCGCCGCAACTTTCGTATCCACGAGATCCTATCTTGGGGCCTGTTCCAGAGCTCCGCCGGAAGATGGCCGTCATCATGGAGGGCTTCTACATCATTCTAGCCCCTCCGATGAAGTGTGAGTAGTTTACCTTAGACCTTCGGGTCCATAGTTAGTAGCTAGATGGCTTCTTCTCTCTCTTTGAATCTCAATACAAAGTTCTCCCCCTCTCTGGTGGAGATCTATTCGATGTAATCTTCTTTTTGCGGTGTGTTTGTTGAGATCGATGAATTGTGGGTTTATGATCAAGTCTATCTATGAATAATATTTGAATCTTCTCTGAATTCTTTTATGTATGATTGGTTATCTTTGCAAGTCTCTTCGAATTATCCGTTTGGTTTGGCCAACTAGATTGGTAGTTCTTGCCATGGGAGAAGTGCTTAGCTTTGGGTTCGATCTTGCGGTGTCCTTACCCAGTGACATAAGGGGCAGCAATGCACGTATTGTATCATTGCCATCGAGGATAACAATATGGGGTTTATTCCATATTGCATGAATTTATCTCTCTACATCATGTCATCTTGCCTAATGCATTACTCGGTTTTTAACTTAATACTCTAGATGCATGCTAGATAGCGGTCGATGAGTGGAATAATAGTAGTAGATGCAGAATCGTTTCGATCTACTTGTCACGGACGTGATGCCTATATACATGATCATGCCCAGATATTCTCATAACTATGCTCAATTCTATCAATTGCTCAACAGTAATTTGTTCACCCACCGTAGAATACTTATGCTCTTGAGAGAAGCCACTAGTGAAACCTATGGCCCCGGGGTCTATTCTCATCATATCAATCTCCATCACTTTAATCTTTCTTTGCTTTTACTTTTTACTTTGCATCTTTATATCAAAAATACCAAAAATATTATATCTATCAGATCTCACTCTCGTAAGTGACCGTGAAGGGCTTGACAACCCCTAATCGTGTTGGTTGCGAGTAGCTATCGCTTTGTGCAGGTACGAGGGACTTGAGCGTGAGCTCCTACTGGATTGATACCATGGTTCTCAAAAACTGAGGGAAATACTTACGCTACTCTGCTGCATCATCGCTTCCTCTTCGGGGAAAACCAACGCAAGCTCAAGACGTAGAACTACCCCATTGTGGGATTTTGCATGCATCACAAAAGTCCTCTAGGTCGATGGTATAAGATTCATCATAAAGATCAAACAAGACAATATGAGTATTACATTTGGAGGAAAACTCAAACCTCCGCACGAAGGAATCAGTGAGATAATAATAGTGTAAGCACTGGTCCGATAAGAAGTCCTCGAGGCCAGCATTTTGTACGTACGCATAGAATTCATCCTTGAAACCTACACGATCCATAAATTCATTCGACGACCATTCAGACGGTTTCACTTAAGCTTCCCTTGGCGGTTCAAGGTCCTGCTCACGAATCGCATGCCTTGGTCCTTGCTTCCTTGAAGAACCACCTTGGTACATTTTCCTAGACATTTTTCTTCCTCTAAAAAATTTCTGAAATTTTTAGTGACTCAAAATAAAAGTGAACAAAACTCAACAAAATTGATAGCAACTACTCCTACAAGTGCCTAGAGGCTATATCATGCATCAAAACTACTTTGGACCATATAAATTTGACATGCAAGCTCAAGAATAGGGTCACCAAAGCAGCAAAAATTTGCAATAAATATAGCACTAGAACAAAAACTATTTAGACCAATGGAGGAGTCACATACCGAAGAACAATCCTGATGACCCACAAGTATAGGGGATCTATCTTAGTCCTTTCGATAAGTAAGAGTGTCGAACCCAACGAGGAGCAGAAGGAAATGATAAGCGGTTTCCAGCAAGGTATTCTCTGCAAGTACTGAAATAAGTGGTAACAGATAGTTTTGTGATAGGATAATTTGTAACGAGCAATAAGTAACAAGAGTAAATAAAGTGCAGCAAGGTGGCCCAATACTTTATGTAGCAAAGGACAAGCCTGGACAAACTCTTATATAGAGAAAAGCGCTCCCGAGTACACATGGGAATATCGTCAAGCTAGTTTTCATCTCATTCATATGATTCACGTTCGGTACTTTGATAATTTGGTATGTGGGTGGACCGGTGCTTGGGTACTACCCTTACTTGGACAAGCATCCCACTTATGATTAACCTCTATTGCAAGCATCCGCAACTACAACAAAAGTATTAAGGTAAACCTAACCATAGCATGAAACATATGGATCCAAATCAGCCCCTTACGAAGCAACGCATAAACTAGGGTTTAAGCTTCTGTCACTCTAGCAACCCATCATCTACTTATTACTTCCCAATGCCTTCCTCTAGGCCCAAATAATGGTGAAGTGTTATGTAGTCGACATTCACATAACACCACTAGAGGAGAGGCAACATACATCTCATCAAAATATCGAACGAATACCAAATTCACATGACTACTAATAGCAAGACTTCTCCCATGTCCTCAGGAACAAACGTAACTACTCACAAAGCATATTCATGTTCATAATCAGAGGGGTATTAATATGCATATAGGATCTGAACATATGATCTTCCACCAAATAAACCAACTAGCATCAACTACAAGGAGTAATTAACACTACTAGCAATCCACATGTACCAATCTCAGACTTGGAGACAAGAATTGGATACAAGATATGAACTAGGGTTTTGAGAGGAGATGGTGCTGGTGAAGATGTTGATGGAGATTTCCCTCTCCCGATGAGAGGAGCGTTGGTGATGACGATGGTGATGATTTCCCCCTCCCGGAGGGAAGTTTCCCTGGCAGAACAGCTCCGCCAGAACCCTAGATTGGTTCCGCCTCGTGGTGGCGGAGTTTCGTCCGAGAAGATGGCTTATGATTTTTTCCCATCAAAAGACCTCATATAGCAGAAGATGGCCATCGGAGGGTCACCAGGGGGCCCACGAGGTAGGGGGTGCGCCTAGGGGGTAGGGCGCGCCCCCCACCCTCGTGGGCAGGGTGTGGCCTCCCTGGTGAACTTCTTGCGCTTAGTATTTTTTATATATTCGGAAAACGTCTTCCGTGAAGTTTCAGGACTTTTGGAGCTGTGCAGAATAGGTCTATATTATTTGCTCCTTTTCCAGCCCAGAATCCCAGCTGCCGGCATTCTCCCTCTTTATGGAAACCTTGTAAAATAAGAGAGAGTAGGCATAAGTATTGTGACATAATGTGTAATAACAGCCCATAATGCAATAAATATCGATATAAAAGCATGATGCAAAATGGACGTATCAACTCCCCCAAGCTTAGACCTCGCTTGTCCTCAAGCGAAAGCCGAAATCGAAAAATATGTCAACATGTTTAGAGATAGAGGTGTCGATAAAAATAAAATACGGACATGAGGGCATCATGATCATTCTTAGAACAACAACTTATATAATTCTTGTCATATAATTTCTTATGCTAGAGTAATAATTCAATCACAATTTCAAGTATGAATCATAAACTTCATTGACAACTAACAAACTATAATATCAGACATTGGAGGAATTTCAATTTATCATAACATAGGAAATAGCCAACATAAGAGATTTTCAGCAAGTCCACATACTCAACTATCATATAGTCTTTCATAATTGCTGACACTCATGCAATACTTATGGGTATGGAGTTTTAATCGGACACAGAGAAAGATACGGGCTTATAGTTTTGCCTCCCAACGTTTTACCTCAAGGGTAATGTCAACAATAATGGTTCATGAAAACTCACATCCAATTAGCTATATATACCAGGATCTTTCCAACATACTGTGCTTGCCAAAGGATAAAATGTAAAAAGGAAGGGTGAAGATCACCATGACTCTTATGCAAGGTAGGAGATAAAAGTAAAAGATAGGCCCTTCGCAGAGGGAAGCAGAGGTTGTCATGTGCTTTTATGGTTGGATGCACAAAATCTTAATGCAAAAGAACGTCACTTTATATTGCCACTTGTGATATGGACCTTTATTATGCAGTCTGTCACTTTTATTTCTTCCATATCACACGATCGTATAAAGCTTATTTTCTCCCACACTAATAAGACATACATATTTAGAGAGCAATTTTTATTGCTTGCACCGATGACAACTTACTTGGAGGATCTTACTCAATCCATAGGTAGGTATGGTGGACTCTCATGGCAAAACTGGTTTAACGGTATTTGGAAGCACAAGTAGTATTTCTACTTGGTGCGATGAATTTGGCTAGCATGAGAGGGAAAGGCAAGCTCAACTATGTTGGATGATCCATGACAATATAATTTATCTCAGATGTAAGAAAACATAACCCATTACGTTGTCTTCCTTGTCCAACGTCAACTCTTTTAGCATGTCATATTTTAATGAGTGCTCACAATCATAAAAGATGTCCAAGATAGTATATTTATATGTGAAGACCTCTCTTTCTTTATTACCTCCTATTAATTGCAACGATGACCAAAACTATGTTTGTCAACTCTCAACAACTTTTATTCATCATACTTTTTCTATGTGAGCTCATTACCCTCCATAAGATCCATATGATCCCTTTGTTTCCCCTTTTTATTTCTTTGTCTTTTCTTTTTTTATTCACTTAGGATCATGGAAAAATAATCAAGCCCTTGACTCAACACTAATCTTTATTATATATAGCTCACAGACTCGACTACATAGAAGGATCATAAAGCAAAACTCACAACTAGATCATACTAAGAACTTTTATTCTACTAGATCAAGATATTACCAAAATGATCGAACTAAGAAAAAACGGTAAAGATAAAAGTGATGGTGATACGATACCGGGGCACTCCCCCAAGCTTGGAAGTTGCCAAGGGGAGTGCCCATACCCGATGCTCAGGTCTTCTTTGTTGGTGAAGAAGGTGGAGTTGTTGATGATGGATAGTCACACATCGAGCATAGGAGGTCTTCTAACTTGCGGATAGTGCCTTTGAGTGCAATGATATGCTCCTTCAACAAAATATTTTCATGTGTGAGATACTTATTTTGTATTCGAGCTAACTCAATCATCTTGAAAGCTTCGATCTTAGTTGGGGTAAGAAGACTGTGATCAAGTTGAAGGATGTCTTCTGTTGCCGGAACTTGGTCCTCCATGGCCTTCTTGATCCCCTCCTCCTTGTTGATCTCCATGGGTTCTTCTCTCTTCACCTCTATCTTCATTAGCCAAGCATCGTTGCCCTCATGGTTAGAGGAGGAGGGAGACGATATAGTGCCTGGCCTTGACAATCCTAACAGAAAAAAGCTCAGAACAAAGACAAGAGATATTTGCGTGATATGGAGGTCAAGACCTCCGGGAGATTATATAATGAATTTTTACCGACCAAAATACGTGTCGTGTACGAAAACGGAGTCTAGAAAGCGCACGAGGTGCCCATGAGGTAGGGGGCGCGCCTCCACCCTTGTGGAGGCCTCGTGTCCTTCCCAGACTGCTACTTATTTTTCTATTTTTCTAAATATTCCAAAACGGAGAAATATTGCCTTAAAAACTGTTTTGGAGTCGGTTTACTTACCGTACCACATACCTATTCCTTTTCGGAGTCTGAAACGTTCCGAAAAGTGTCCCTTATGTATTCCTCCGGGGTTACGGTTTCAATAACATTGGTTTCAACATTTATGGGATTACCTGAGATATAATGTTTTATTCTTTGACCGTTCACCACCTTCGGATTTGTGCTTTCGAAGTTGTTGATTTTTATGGCACCGGAACAATAGACCCCCTCGATAACGTAAGGACCTTCCCATTTAGAGAGAAGTTTTCCTGCAAAAAATCTTAAAACGAGAGTTGTATAGCAATACATAATCACCTACATTAAACTCACGCTTTTGTATTCTTTTATCATGCCATCTTTTAACTTTTTCTTTAAACAACTTGGCATTTTCGTAGGCTTGGGTTCTCCATTCATCGAGTGAGCTAATATCAAATAACCTCTTCTCACCGGCAAGTTTAAAATCATAATTGAGCTCTTTAATAGCCCAATATGCCTTGTGTTCTAGTTGGAGAGGTAAGTGACATGCTTTTCCATAAACCATTTTATACGGAGACATACCCATAGGATTTTTATATGCAGTTCTATAGGCCCTGTAATGCCCCGAACACACCCGCCGGTGGTCGTTACTCCTGGCGGGATCTAGACTGGCCCCACAGATCAATACTAGTCTTTTCTGTGCACTTTGTCCTCACTCGTGTGCACCCGGGAGCAACTTCCTAGTCGGTCACCCATCCTGACACTAATCCAAGCTGAGCACGCTTAACTTTGGAGTTCTGTCCGAAGGGGCTCCCAGAAAAGAAGGAATTCCTTATTGATATGAGTAGTCTATCATCCCTAATAAGCCAGGCCATCACATTCACCCCCACTCAGAGGATCCGACGTCCTCGTCGGGCCACAGGAACGTTCCCTCTTGGCACATACGTCTGTGCATCCAGTCCGGTACATGTACCATGCTGTGTGCCACGACGGGTCACAAACGTCATGAACAACATGACCGCGCAACTGTCCGCAAACATCCGTGTAACCGCGAGGGTCGGCTCTAATACCAACTTGTAACGCCCCGGACACACCCGCCAGTGGTCGTTACTCCTGGCGGGATCTAGACTGGCCCCATAGATCAATACTAGTCTTTTCTGCGCACTTTGTCCTCACTCGTGCGCACCCGGGAGCAACTTCCCGGTCGGTCACCCATCCTGACACTACTCCAAGCTGAGCACGCTTAAATTTGGAGTTCTGTCCGAAGGGGCTCCCAGAAAAGAAGGAATGCCTTATTGATATGAGTAGTCTATCATCCCTAATAAGCCAGCCATCACAGGCCCATAATGCATCATCAAGTTTCTTGGACCAATTCTTTCTAGACCTATTGACAGTCTTCTGCAAAATTAATTTGAGCTATCTATTACTCAATTCTACTTGACCACTAGACTGAGGGTGATAAGGAGATGCAATTCTATGATTAACATCATATTTAGCAAGCACTTTACAGAAAGCACCATGAATAAAGTGTGAACCACCATCAGTCATTAAATATCTAGGGACTCCAAACCTTGGAAAAATAACTTCTTTAAGCATTTTAATATAAGTGTTATGATCAACACTACTAGTTGGAATAGCTTCTACCCACTTAGTAACGTAATCAACAGCAACTAAAATATGTGTATATCCATTAGAGGAAGGAAATTGTCCCATATAATCAAAGCCCCAAACATCAAATGGTTCAATAACGAGTGAATAGTTCATAGGCATTTCTTGACGTCTACTAATATTACCAATTCTTTGACATTCATCACAAGATAAGACAAACTTACGGGCATCCTTGAAGAGAGTAGGCCAATAAAAACCGGATTGCAATACCTTATGTGCAGTTCTATCTCTAGCATGGTGTCCTCCATAAGCTTCGGAGTGACACTTGCGTAGGATCTGTTCCTGTTCATGCTCAGGTACACAACGTCTAATAACACCATTTACTCCTTCTTTATAAAGATGTGGGTCATCCCAAAAGTAATGCCTCAAATCATAGAAGAACTTTTTCTTTTGCTGGTATGTGAAACCAAGTGGTATAAATTTAGCAACAATGTAATTAGCATAATCATCATACCATGGAGCCATATGAGAAGCATTTATGACATTTAATTGCTCATCAGGAAAGCTATCATCAATAGGTAGTGGGTCGTCAAGCACATTTTCTAACCTAGACAAGTTGTCTGCAACGGGGTTCTCAGCTCCCTTTCTATCAACAATATGCAAATCAAATTCTTGTAGCAAGAGATAAGTCTAGGTTTAGCATCTTTCTTTTCCATAAGATATTTAATAGCAGCATGATCAGTGTGAATAGTTACTTTAGAATCAACAATATAAGGTCTGAACTTATCACAAGCAAATACAACTGCTAAGAATTCTTTTTCAGTAGTAGCATAATTTCTTTGAGCGTTGTCTAGGGTTTTACTAGCATATTGAATAATGTTTAATTTCTTATCAACTCTTTGCCCTAGAACAACACCTATAGCATAATCACTAGCATGACACATAATTTCAAAGGGTAAATTCCAATCAGGTGGCTGAACAATAGGTGCAGAGATCAATGCTTTCTTAAGTATTTCAAATGCTTCTACACAATCATCATCAAATACAAATGGTATATCTTTTTGTAATAAATTAGTCAGAGGCCGAGAAATTTTGGAGAAATCCTTAATGAACCTCCTATAAAATCCGGCATGACCAAGGAAACTTCTTATACCTTTGATGTCCTTGGGGCATGGAATCTTTTCAATAGCATCAACCTTGGCTTTATCAACTTCAATACCTCTTTCAGAAACTTTATGCCCCAAGACAATACCTTCATTAACCATAAAGTGGCACTTTTCCCAATTCAAGACAAGATTAGTTTCTTCACATCTCTGCAAAACTCGATCAAGGTTGCTCAAGCAATCATCAAAAGAAGATCCATAAACGGAAAAGTCGTCCATGAAAACCTCACAAATCTTTTCACAAAAGTCATAGAATATAGCCATCATGCATCTTTGAAAGGTGGCAGGTGCATTACATAAACAAAAAGGCATACGTCTATAAGCAAAAGTACCAAAAGGGCAAGTAAAAGTAGTCTTTGATTGATCCTTGGCTAACACAGGTATTTGAGAGAAACCAGAATAACCATCTAGAAAGCAAAAATGTGTATGTTTGGATAATCTTTCTAGCATTTGATCGATAAAAGGTAAGGGGTAATGATCCTTTTTAGTGGCCTTATTTAATTTGCGGAAATCAATTACCATCCTATAACCTATAATAATTCTTTGAGGAATCAATTCATCTTTATCATTAGGAACGACAGTAATACCTCCCTTCTTAGGGACACAATGGATAGGACTTACCCACTGACTATCAGCAACGGGATAGATTATACCTGCCTCAAGGAGGTTTAGTATTTCCTTTCTTACCACTTCTTTCATTTTAGGATTCAGCCGTCTTTGATGATCACGAACTGGTTTAACATCTTCTTCCAAATTTATTTTATGTTGACATAGAGTGGGACTAATGCCCTTAAGATCATCAAGAGTATACCCAATAGTAGCACGGTGCTTCTTTAGAGTTTTCAATAATCTCTCTTCCTCATGCTCTGAAAGGTTAGCACTAATAATAGCATGATATATCTTTTTCTCATCAAGATAAGCATATTTAAGAGTATTATGCAATGGTTTAAGCTCAAACAAGGGATCACCCTTGGGTGGAGGAGGATCCCCTAGGATTTCAACAGGCAAATTGTGTTTCAGAATAGGTTCCTGTTTAAAGAATACTTCATCTATTTCCCTTCTTTCATTCATAAACATATCATTTTCATGGTCTAGCAAATATTGTTCTAAAGGATCACTAGGAGGTACGGCAATAGAAGCAAGACCAATAATTTCATCTTTACTAGGTAATTCTTCTTCACGGTGTTGTCTACTAAATTTAGAGAAATTAAATTCATGAGACATATCATCTAAACCGATAGTAACAACATCCTTTTTGCAATCTATCTTAGCATTAACAATGTTTAAGAAGGGTCTACCAAATATAATGGGACAAAAGCTATCTTGTGGGGAACCAAGAACAAGAAAATCAGCAGGATATTTAGTTTTCCCACACAAGACTTCAACATCTCTAACAATTCCCATTGGTGAAATAGTATCTCTATTGGCAAGTTTAATTGTGACATCAATATCTTCTATCTCAGCAGGTGCAATATCATGCATAATTTCTTTGTATAAGTTGTAAGGTATTGCACTAGCACTAGCACCCATATCACATAAGCCATGATAACAATGATCTCCTATTTTAACAAAAATAACATGCATGCCTACCACAGGTATGTTTTATCTTTAGCACAAGGTTTAGCAATTCTAGCAGTCTCATCAAGGAAATGAATAACATGCCCATCAATATTATCAGACAAGAGATCTTTAACAATAGCAATATTATGTTCAACTCTAACTTGCTCAGGAGGTGTATAAGTTTTAATATTGCTTTTACGAACCATAATTGAAGCTTTAGCATGATCTTTTATCCTAACAGGGAAACGTGGTTTCTCAACATAAGAAATAGGAACAATAGGATCATTATAAGTGATAGTCTTTTCTTCAACTTTAATAGGTGCAGCTACTTTTACTTCTATGGGAGGATGATATTTAAACCACTTCTCCTTGGGGAGATCAACATAAGTAGCAAAAGATTCACAAAAAGAAGCTACTATCTCAGAGTCAAGTCCATATTTAGTGCTAAATTTATGGAAAACATCGGTATCCATAAAAGATTTAACACAATCAAACTTAGATGTCATACCTGACTCCTTACCTTCGTCGAGGTCCCAATCTTCAGAGTTGTGTTTAATTCTTTCCAATAAATCCCATTTGAATTCAATAGTCTTCATCATAAAAGAGCTAGCGCAAGAAGTATCAAGCATGGTGCGATTGTTATCAGAAAGCCGAGCATATAAATTTTGAATAATCATATCTCTTGAGAGCTCATGATTGGGGCATGAATATAACATTGATTTAAGCCTCCCCCAAGCTTGAGTGATGCTTTCTCCTTCGCGAGGCCAAAAATTATATATATAATTGCGATCATGATGAACAAGATGCATAGGATAAAACTTATGATGAAATTCCAATTTCAATCGTTTGTAGTTCCATGACCCCGTATCATCACATAGCCTATACCATGTCAATGCATCTTCCTTCAAAGATAAAGGGAAGGCCTTCTTCTTAACAACATCTCCGGGTACACCTGCAAGCTTAAATAATCCACAAACTTCATCAACATATATTAGGTTCTCATCAGGATGCATTGTTCCATCTCCTGCAAAAGTATTAGCTAGCAGTTTTTCTATCGTACCCGAAGGAATTTCAAAGCAGACATTTTCATTTTGATTTTCAGTAGGTTCAGTAGGTTGAGGAGCAACTCTTTGCTCTACTGGTTGGGGTGAAGATACTCCGAACAAGCCCCGCAGAGGATTTCTTTCCATAGTAACAAGTGACAGTAAATTTCAGCACACTATATAAATTTTTCCTTACCAAATTCCACCTACCAAAGGTGCTTCACTCCCTGACAATGGCGCCAGAAAAGAGTCTTGATGACTCACAAGTATAGGGGATCTATCGTAGTCCTTTCGACAAGTAAGAGTGTCAAACCCAACGAGGAGCAGAAGGAAATGATAAGCGGTTTCCAGCAAGGTATTCTCTGCAAGTACTGAAATAAGTGGTAACAGATAGTTTTGTGATAGGATAATTTGTAACGAGCAACAAGTAACAAGAGTAAATAAAGTGCAGCAAGGTGGCCCAATCCTTTTTGTAGCAAAGGACAAGCCTGGACAAACTCTTATATAGAGAAAAGCACTCCCGAGGACACAAGGGAATATCGTCAAGCTAGTTTTCATCTCGTTCATATGATTCGCGTTCGGTACTTCGATAATTTGGTATGTGGGTGGACTGGTGCTTGGGTACTACCCTTACTTGGACAAGCATCCCACTTATGATTAACCTCTATTGCAAGCATCCGCAACTACAACAAAAGTATTAAGGTAAACCTAACCATAGCATGAAACATATGGATCCAAATCAGCCCCTTACGAAGCAACACATAACCTAGGGTTTAAGCTTCTGTCGCTCTAGCAACCCATCATCTACTTATTACTTCCCAATGCCTTCCTCTAGGCCCAAATAATGGTGAAGTGTTATGTAGTCGACGTTCACATAACACCACTAGAGGAGAGACAACATACATCTCATCAAAATATCGAACGAATACCAAATTCACATGACTACTAATAGCAAGACTTCTCCCATGTCCTCAGGAACAAACGTAACTACTCACAAAGCATATTCATGTTCATAATCAGAGGGGTATTAATATGCATATAGGATCTGAACATATGATCTTCCACCAAATAAACCAACTAGCATCAACTACAAGGAGTAATTAACACTACTAGCAATCCACATGTACCAATCTCGGACTTGGAGACAAGAATTGGATACAAGATATGAACTAGGGTTTTGAGAGGAGATGGTGCTGGTGAAGATGTTGATGGAGATTGCCCTCTCCCGATGAGAGGAGCGTTGGTGATGATTTCCCCCTCCCGGAGGGAAGTTTCCCCCGCAGAACAGCTCCGCTAGAACCCTAGATTGGTTCCGCCAAGGTTCCGCCTCGTGGCGGCGGAGTTTTGTTCGAGAATGTCTTATGATTTTTTCCCGTCGAAAGACCTCATATAGAAGAAGATGGCCATCGGAGGGCCACCAGGGGGCCCACGAGGTAGGGGGCGCGCCCAGGGGGGTAGGGCGCGCCCCCACCCTCGTGGGCAGGGTGTGGCCCCCCTGGTGAACTTCTTGCGCTCAGTATTTTTTATATATTCGGAAAACGTCTTCCGTGAAGTTTCAAGACTTTTGGAGTTGTGCAGAATAGGTCTATAATATTTGCTCCTTTTCCAGCCCAGAATCCCAGCTGCCGGCATTCTCCCTCTTTATGGAAACCTTGTAAAATAAGAGATAATAGGCATAAGTATTGTGACATAATGTGTAATAACAACCCATAATGCAATAAATATCGATATAAAAGCATGATGCAAAATGGACGTATCAAATCCCCCAAAGCAGTTTTGTGAATGGAGCTTTGAGCAAGGAGATCAAAAATGGCAGCAAGATGAGTGAGAACACGAGTTTGAGCTATGGAGTGATTTTTTCAGGAGGAAGAAGGAGTGGATGGGTGCTGGAATAAGTGGAGGGGGGCCACGTGGGGCCCACAAGGTCAGGGGGCACGCCCCAGGGGGGTGGGCGCGCCCTCCACCCCTGGCCAGCTGGTGAGGCCCCCTGGTGTGTTCTTTTCACCAGAAATTCTAAAATATTATATAAAAAATCATACTAAATTTTTAGGGCATTTGGAGAACTTTTTCTTGACTGGAAACTCTGAGGCAACAACCCCACAACATTTTATTAAAATTCCACCAAGAAGATACAAAAGGTCCTGGTAAGTAAAGCTAGAAGAGAACTACTTACCTATGAGCCTATGTACATAAATACATGCAAAATTACATATTTACAGAATGACAGAAAAGCCAACTAGGGCAAAGAATTAGTCCAATGCAACAACATAGGCTTCAAGTTTGGCTTGAATCTGTGGGACAACAGAGTAATATCATGGATAAAGCTCCTCTTACATTGGAGAACTTTTATTTTCAGGACATTTTTATTGCATGGATAAATCATAAAACACACAGAAAATACTATTTTTATTTTATTTAATCTAAATAACAGAAAGTGAAAGATGGGTACAAAGAGTTGTGCCTTCTAAATTCACGTGTCTCATGCTAATCAAAAGGAATCCATTAACAAGGTTGATCAAGTCTTATTAACAAACTTCTTCAAAATTACATGAAACGAGAGAACTTTCCAATAACACTAGGTTAACTCAACGGGGATATGCATTTCCCCAACAATAAGAATATCACATTTCCTTTTGATAGTAGGAAGAGGAAATTCAAAACCTCCAATAGTAATAGTTTAAAATTTTCCAATAGAATTGATACTATGAACTTTAGGTTTTTTCTTCAGATAATGTACCGTATGCTCATTACCATTAACATGAAAAGTGACATTGCCTTTGTTGCAATCAATAACAACCCCTGCAGTATTCAAGAAGGGTCTACCAAGGATGATTGACATACTATCGTCCTCGGGAATATCAAGAATAACAAAGTCTGTTAAAATAATAACGTTTGCAACCACAACAGGCACATCCTCACAAATACCGATGGGTATAGCAGTTGATTTATCAGCCATTTGCAAAGAGATTTCAGTAGGTGTCAACTTATTCAATTCAAGTCTACGATACAAAGAGAAAGGCATAACACTAACACCAGCTGCAAGATCACATAAGGCAGCTTTAACATAGTTTATTTTAATGGAGCATGGTATAGTTGGTACTCCTGGATCTCCAAGTTTCTTTGGTATTCCACCCTTAAAAGTATAATTAGCAAGCATGGTGGAAATTTCAGCTTCAGGTATTTTTATTTTATTAGTAACAATTCCTTTCATGTACTTATCATAAGGAGGCATTTTAAGCATATCAGTCAAACAAATACACAAAAAGATAGGTCTAATCATTTCAGCAAAGCGCTTGAAATCATCATCATCTTTTTTCTTGGATGGCTTAGGAGGAAAGGGCATGGGTTTCTGAACCCGTGGTTCTCTTACTTTACCATGTTTCCTAGCAACAAAATCTCTCTTGTCATAACGTTGATTCTTTGATTGTGGGTTATCAAGATCAACAACAGGTTCAATCTCTACATCATTATCATTACTAGGTGGAGCATCAACATGAACATCATCATTAACATTAGCACTAGGTTCATGTTCATTACCAGACTGTGTCTCAGCATAGAAATAGAAATATCATTGGGATTCTCAGGTGTGTCTATAGCAGGTTCACTAGCATCCAAAGTCCTATCAGATTTCTTTTTCTTTCTAGTACGAGGACTAGATGCATCAGTATTAGTTCTGTGAGAACCCTACTCAATTCTCTTAGGGTGGCCCTCAGGATACAAAGGTTCCTAGGTCATCTTACCACCTCTAGTCATAACCCTAATAGCATTATCATTATTCTTATTATTTAACTCATCAAGCAAATCATCCTGAGCTTTAAGTACTTGTTCTACTTGAGTTGTAACCATGGAAGCATGTTTACTGATAAGCTTAAGATCATTAACAATTCTACTCATATAACCACCCAAATGGTCAAGCATGTAAGCATTACATTTCAATTGTCTACTAACATAAGCATTGAAATTTTCTTGTTTGACAATAAAATTATCAAACTCATCCAAGCATTGACTAGCAGACTTATTATGAGGAATATCACCTTCATCAAATCTACAGAGAGAGTTTACCTCTACTACCTGTGTCGGGTTATCAAGACCATGTATTTCTTTAATGGGCGGTAATTTTTTTAACATCTTCAGCTTTAATACATTTTTCTTTCATAGATTTCTTTGCCTCTTGCATATCTTCAGGACTGAGAAATAGAATACCCCTCTTCTTCGGAGTTGGCTTCGGAGTTGGTTCAGGAAGTGTCCAATCATTTTCATTACTCAATGTACTATTCAATAGCAATTCAGCTTGCTCAACAATTCTTTCCCTGAAAACACAACGAGCACAACTATCTAGGTGGTCTCTGGAAGCATCGGTTAGTCCATTATAAAAGATATCAAGTATTTCATTTTTCTTGAGAGGACGATCAGACAAAGCATTAAGTAATTGGAGAAGCCTCCCCCAAGCTTGCGGGAGACTCTCTTCTTCAATTTGCACAAAATTAAATATTTCCTTTAAATAAGCTTGTTTCTTATGAGCAGGGAAATATTTTTGAGAGAATTAATAAATCATATCCTGGGGACTACGCGTTGCTACCTCTTGAGCATGCATTGGTTTTCCCTTGAAGAGGAAAGGGTGATGCAGCAAAGTAGCATAAGTATTTCCCTCAGTTTTTGAGAACCAAGGTATCAATACAGTAGGAGACTACATGCAAGTCCTTCATACCTGCACAAACAAACAAGAACCTCGCAACCAACGCGATAAAGGGGTTGTCAATCCCTTCACAGTCACTTACGAAAGTGAGATCTGATAGAGATAATAAGATAAATATTTTTGGTATTTTTGTTGTATAGATTGGAAAATAAAGATTGCAAAATAGAAATAACAAGTTGATAGGAAAATAATATGATGGAAGATAGACCCGGGGGCCATAGGTTTCACTAGTGGCTTCTCTCAAGATAGCAAATTCTACGGTGGGTGAACAAACTACTGACGAGCAATTGATAGAAAAGCGCATAGTTATGAGAATATCTAGTCATGATCATGTATATAGGCATCACTTCCGCGACAAGTAGACCGAAACGATTCTGCATCTACTACTATTACTCCACACATCGACCGCTATCCAGCATGGATCTAGAGTATTAAGTTCATAAGAACATAGTAACACATTAGGTAAGATGACATGATGTAGAGGGATAAACTCAAGCAATATGATATAAACCCCATCTTTTTATCCTCGATGGAAACAATACAATACGTGCCTTGCTGCCCCTGCTGTCACTGGGAAAGGACACCGCAAGATTGAACCCAAAGCTAAGCACTTCTCCCATTGCAAGAAATATCAATCTAGTAGGCGAAACCAAACTGATAATTCGAAGAGACTTTCAAAGATATTAAATCATACATAAAATAATTAAGAGAAGAATCAAATATTGTTCATAGATAATCTTGATCATAAACCTGCTGGGGAACGCAGTAATTTCAAAAAAATTTCTACGCACATGCAAGATCATGGTGATGCATAGCAACGAGGGGGAGAGTCTGATCTACGTACCCTTGTAGATCGCAACGGAAGCGTTGACACAATGTAGAGGAAGTAGTCGTACGTCTTCTTCCCGATCTGACCGATCCAAGCACCGTTACTCCGGCACCTCCGAGTTCTTAGCACACGTTCAGCTCGATGACGTTCCTCGGGCTCCGATCCAGCAAAGCGTCGAGGAAGAGTTCTGTCAGCACGACGACATGGTGACGATCTTGATGTACTACCGATGCAGGGCTTCGCCTAAGCACTGTAACGGTATGATCGAGGTGGAATTTGGTGGCAGGGGGCACCGCACACGGCTAAGGAACGATCTCAAGGATCAACTTGTGTGTCTTGGGGTGTCCCCTGCCCCCGTATATAAAGGTTGGAGGGAGGGGGGCTGGCCGGCCAAAGAGAGGGAGGCGCAGGAGGAGTCCTACTCCTACCGGGAGTAGGACTCCCCCCTCCAATCCTATTCCAACTAGGACTCCTTGGGAAAAAGGGAGAAGAAAAGAGAGAGAGGTGGCCGGCCACCTCTCCTAGTCCTAATAGGACTAGGGGAGGGGGGGAGGTGCGCAGCCCTCCTTGGCAGCCCCTTTCACCTTTCCACAATGGCCCATGTAGGCCCATTTGGCTCCCGGGGGGTTCCGGTAACCCTCCCGGTAATCCGGTAAAATCCCGATTTCACCCGGAACACTTCCGGTGTCCAAACATAGGCTTCCAATATATCAATCTTTATGTCTCGACCATTTCGAGACTCCTCGTCATGTCCGTGATCACATCCGGGACTCCGAACAACCTTCGGTACATCAAAATGCATAAACTCATAATAACTGTCATCGTAACGTTAAGCGTGCGGACCCTACGGTTCGAGAACAATGTAGACATGACCGAGACACGTCTCCGGTCAATAACCAATAGAGGGACCTGGATGCCCATATTGGCTCCTACATATTCTACGAAGATCTTTATCGGTCAGACCGCATAACAACATACGTTGTTCCCTTTGTCATCGGTATGTTACTTGCCCGAGATTCGATCGTCGGTATCCAATACCTAGTTCAATCTCGTTACTGGCAAGTCTCTTTACTCGTTCCGTAATACATCATCCCGCAACTAACTCATTAGTTGCAATGCTTGCAAGGCTTAAGTGATGTGCATTACCGAGAGGGCCCAGAGATACTCTCCGACAATCGGAGTGACAAATCCTAATCTCGAAATACGCCAACCCAACATCTACCTTTGGAGACACCTGTAGTACTCCTTTATAATCACCCAGTTACGTTGTGACGTTTGGTAGCACCCAAAGTGTTCCTCCGGCAAACGGGAGTTGCATAATCTCATAGTCATAGGAACATGTATAAGTCATGAAGAAAGCAATAGCAACATACTAAACGATCGTGTGCTAAGCTAATGGAATGGGTCATGTCAATCAGATCATTCAACTAATGATGTGACCTTGTTAATCAAATAACAACTCTTTGTTCATGGTTAGGAAACATAACCATCTTTGATTAACGAGCTAGTCAAGTAGAGGCATACTAGTGACACTCTGTTTGTCTATGTATTCACACATGTATTATGTTTCCGGTTAATACAATTCTAGCATGAATAATAAACATTTATCATGATATAAGGAAATAAATAATAACTTTATTATTGCCTCTAGGGCATATTTCCTTCAGTCTCCCACTTGCACTAGAGTCAATAATCTAGTTCACATCGCCATGTGATTTAGCAGCAATAGTTCACATCACCATGTGATTAACACCCATAGTTCACATCGTCATGTGACCAACACTCAAAGGGTTTACTAGAGTCAGTAATCTAGTTCACATCTCTATGTGATTAACACCCAAAGAGTACTAAGGTGTGATCATGTTTTGCTTGTGAGATAATTTTAGTCAACGGGTCTGTCACATTCAGATCCGTAAGTATTTTGCAAAATTCTTTGTCTATAATGCTCTTCAAGGAGCTACTCTAGCTAATTGCTCCCACTTTCAATATGTATCCAGATTGAGACTTTTAGATTCATCTAGATCAGTGTCAAAAACTTGCATCGACGTAACCCTTTACGACGAACCTTTTTGTCACGTCCATAATCGAGAAACATATCCTTATTTCACTAAGGATAATTCTGACCGCTGTCCAGTGATCTACTCCTAGATCACTATTGTACTCCCTTGCCAAATTAGTGCAGGGTATACAATAGATCTGGTATACAGCATGACATACTTTATAGAACCTATGGCCAAGGCATAGGGAATGACTTTCATTCTCTTTCTATCTTCTGCCGTGGTCGGGCTTTGAGTCTTACTCAACTTCACACCTTATAATACAGGCAAGAACTCTTTCTTTGACTGCTCCATTTTGAACTACTTCAAAATCTTGTCAAGGTATGTACTCATTGAAAAAACTTATCAAGCGTCTTGATCTATCTCTATAGATCTTGAAGCTCAATATGTAAGCAGCTTCACCGAAGTCTTTCTTTGAAAAACTCCTTTCAAACACTCCTTTATGCTTTACAAAATAATTCTACATTATTTCCGATCAATAATATGTCATTCACATATACTTATCAGAAATGTTGTAGTGCTCCCACTCACTTTCTTGTAAATACAGGCTTCACCGCAAGTCTGTATAAAACTATATGCTTTGATCAACTCATCAAAGCGTATATTCCAACTCCGAGATGCTTGCACCAGTCCACAGATGGATCGTTGGAGCTTGCACATTTTGTTAGCACCTTTCGGATTGACAAAACCTTATGTTGCATCATATACAACTCTTCTTTAATAAATCCATTAAGGAATGCAGTTTTGTTTATCCATTTGCCAGATTTCATAAAATGCGGCAATTACTAACATGATTCGGACAGACTCGAGCATAGATACGAGTGAGAAGCTCTCATCGTAGTCAACACCTTGAACTTGTCGAAAACCTTTTGCGACAATTCTAGCTTTGTAGATAGTAACACTACTATCAACGTCCGTCTTCCTCTTGAAGATCCATTTATTCTCAATTGCTTGCCGATCATCAGGCAAGTCAACCAAAGTCCATACTTTGTTCTCATACATGGATCATATCTCAGAATTCATGGCTTCAAGCCACTTTGCGGAATCTGGGCTCACCATCACTTCTTCATAGTTCGTAGGTTCATCATGATCTAGTAGCATGACTTCCAGAAAAGGATTACCGTACCACTCTGGCGCGGATCTTACTCTGGTTGATCTAGAGGTTCAGTAGTATCTTGTTCTGAAGTTTCATGATCATCATCATTAGCTTCCTCACTAACTGGTGTAGGTGTCACAGAAACAGTTTTCTGTGATGTGCTACTTTCCAACAAGGGAGCAGGTACAGTTACCTCGTCAAGTTCTACTTTCCTCCCACTTACTTCTTTTGAGAGAAACTCCTTCTCCAGAAAGTTTCCGGATTTTAGCAACAAAAAGTCTTGCCTTCGGATCTGTGATAGAAGGTGTATCCAATAGTTTCCTTTGGATATCCTATGAAGACGCACTTCTCCGATTTGAGTTTGAGCTTATCAGGATGAAACTTTTTCATATAAGCATCGCAACCCCAAACTTTAAGAAACGACAGCTTAGGTTTCTTGCCAAACCATAGTTCACATGGTGTCGTCTCAACGGATTTAGATGGTGCCCTATTTAACGTGAATGCAGCTGTCTCTAATGCATAACCCCAAAACGATAGTGGTAGATCGGTAAGATACATCATAGATTGCACTATATCCAATAAAGTACGGTTATGACGTTCGGACACACCATTATGCTGTGGTGTTCCATGTGGCATGATTTTGTGAAACTATTCCACATTGTTTTAATTGAAGACCAAACTCGTAACTCAAATATTTTACCTCTGCGATCATATCGTAGAAACTTTCATTTTCTTGTCACGATGATTTTCCACTTCACTCTGAAATTCTTTGAACTTTTCAAATGTTTCAGACTTATGTTTCATCAAGTAGATATACTCATATCTGCTCAAATCATCTATGAAGATCAGAAAATAATGATACCTGTGGCGAGCCTCAATATTCATCGGACCACATACATCAGTATGTATGATTTCCAATAAATCTTTTCTCGCTCCATTGTTCCGGAGAACGGCGTTTTAGTCATCTTGCCCAAAAGGCATGGTTCGCAAGCATCAAGTGATTCATAATCAAGTGATTCCGAAAGCCCATCAGCATGGAGTTTCTTCATGCGCTTTATACCAATATGACCTAAACAGCAGTGCCACAAATAAGTTGCACTATCATTATTAACTTTGCATCTTTTGGTTTCAATATGTGTATCACTACGATCGAGATTCAACGAACTTGTTTCATTGGGTGTATGACCATCGAAGGTTTTATTCATGTAAACAGAACAACAATTATTCTCTGACTTTAATGAATAACCATATTGCAATAAACATGATCAAATCATATTCATGCTCAACGCAAACACCAAATAACACTTATTTAGGTTCAACACTAATCCCGAAATTATAGGGAGTATGCGATGATGATCATATCAATCTTGGAACTACTTCCAACACACATCGTCACTTTACCCTCAACTAGTCTCTGTTTATTCTGCAACTCCTGTTTTGAGTTACTACTCTTAGCAATTGAACTAGCATCAAATACTGAGGGGTTGCTATAAACACTAGTAAAGTACACATCAATAACATGTATATCAAACATACTTATGTTCACTCTGCCATCCTTCTTATCCGCTAATCACTTGGGGTAGTTCCGCTTCCAGCGACCAGTCCCTTTGCAGTAGAAGCACTTAGTCTCAGGCTTAGGATCAGACTTGGGCTTCTTCACTCGAGCAGCAACTTGCTTGCCGTTCTTCTTGAAGTTCCCCTTCTTCCCTTTGCCCTTTTCTTGAAACTAGTGGTCTTGTCAACCATCAACACTTGATGTTTTTCTTGATTTCTACCTTCGTTGATTTCAGCATCACGAAGAGCTTGGGAGTTGTTTCCGTTATCCCTTGCATATTATAGTTCATCATGAAGTTGTACTAACTTGGTGATGGTGACTAGAGAATTCTGTCAATCACTATCTTATCTGGAAGATTAACTCCCACTTGATTCAAGCGATTGTAGTACTCAGACAATTTGAGCACATGCTCACTAGTTGAGCGATTCTCCTCCATCTTTTAGCTATAGAACTTGTTGGAGACTTCATATCTCTCAACTCGGGTATTTGCTTGAAATATTAACTTCAACTCCTGGAACATCTCATATGGTCCATGACGTTCAAAACGTCTTTGAAGTCCCGATTCTAAGCCATTAAGCATGGTGCACTAAACCATCAAGTAGTCATCATATTGAGCTAGCCAAACGTTCATAACATCTGCATCTGCTCCTGCAATAGGTCTGTCACCTAGCGGTGCATCAAGGACAAAATTCTTCTGTGCAGCAATGAGGATAAACCTCAGATCACGGATCCAATCCGCATCATTGCTACTAACATCTTTCAACACAATTTTCTCTAGGAACATATCAAAATAAACACATGGAAGCAACAACGCGAGCTATTGATCTACAACATAATTTGCAAAATACTACCAGGACTAAGTTCATGATAAATTTAAGTTCAATTTAATCATATTACTTAAGAACTCCCACTTAGATAGACATCCCTCTAATCCTCTAAGTGATCACGTGATCCAAATCAACTAAACCATAACCGATCATCACGTGAGATGGAGTAGTTTTCAATGGTGAACATCGTCATGTTGATCATATCTACTATATGATTCACGCTCGACCTTTCGGTCTCTGTGTTCCGAGGCCATATCTGCATATGCTAGGCTCGTCAAGTTTAACCTGAGTATTCTGCGTGTGCAACTGTTTTGCACCCGTTGTATTTGAACGTAGAGCCTATCACACCCGATCATCACGTGGTGTCTCAGCACGAAGAACTTTTGCAACGGTGCATACTCAGGGAGAACACTTCTTGATAATTTAGTGAGAGATCATCTTATAATGCTACCGTCAATCAAAGCAAGATAAGATGCATAAAAGGATAAACATCACATGCAAACAATATAAGTGATATGATATGGCCATCATCTTGTGCTTGCGATCTCCATCTCCGAAGCACCGTCATGATCACCATCATCACCGGCGCGACACCTTGATCTCCATCGTAGCATCGTTGTCGTCTCGCCAATCTTATGCTTCCACGACTATCACTACCGCTTAGCAATAAAGTAAAGCATTACATCGCGATTGCATTGCATACAATAAAGCGACAACCATATGGCTCCTGCCAGTTGCCGATAACTCGGTTACAAAACATGATCATCTCATACAATAAAATCAGCATCATGCCTTGACCATATCACATCACAACATGCCCTGCAAAAACAAGTTAGACGTCCTCTACTTTGTTGTTGCAAGTTTTACGTGGCTGCTGCGGGCTTAAGTAAGAACTCATCTCACCTACGCATCAAAACCACAACGATAGTTCGTCAAATAGACTCCGTTTTAACCTTCTCAAGGACCGGGCGTAGTCACACTTGGTTCAACTAAAGTTGGAGAGACAGTCTTCCGCAAGCCATCTATGTGCAAAGCACGTCGAGGGAACCGGTCTCGCGTAAGAGTACGCGTAAGGTTGGTCCGGATCGTCTCGTCCAACAATACCGCCGAACCAAAGTATGACATGCTGGTAGGCAGTATGACTTGTATCGCCCACAACTCACTTGTGTTCTACTCGTGCAAATAACATCAAACCATAAAACCTAGGCTCGGATGCCACCGTTGGGGAACGCAGTAATTTCAAAAAAATTTCTACGCACACGCAAGATCATGGTGATGCATAGCAACGAGGGGGAGAGTCTGATCTACGTACCCTTGTAGATCGCAACGGAAGCGTTGACACAATGTAGAGGAAGTAGTCGTACGTCTTCTTCCCGATCTGACCGATCCAAGCACCGTTACTCCGGCACCTTCGAGTTCTTAGCACACGTTCAGCTCGATGACGTTCCTCGGGCTCCGATCCAGCAAAGCGTCGAGGAAGAGTTCCGTCAGCACGACGGCGTGGTGACGATCTTGATGTACTACCGACGCAGGGCTTCGCCTAAGCACTGTAACGGTATGATCGAGGTGGAATTTGGTGGCAGGGGGCACCGCACACGGCTAAGGAACGATCTCAAGGATCAACTTGTGTGTCTTGGGGTGTCCCCTGCCCCCGTATATAAAGGTTGGAGGGAGGGGGGCTGGCCGGCCAAAGAGAGGGAGGCGCAGGAGGAGTCCTACTCCTACCGGGAGTAGGACTCCCCCCTCCAATCCTATTCCAACTAGGACTCCTTGGGAAAAAGGGAGAAGAAAAGAGAGAGAGGTGGCCGGCCACCTCTCCTAGTCCTAATAGGACTAGGGGAGGGGGGGAGGTGCGCAGCCCTCCTTGGCAGCCCCTTTCACCTTTCCACAATGGCCCATGTAGGCCCATTTGGCTCCCGGGGGGTTCCGGTAACCCTCCCGGTAATCCGGTAAAATCCCGATTTCACCCGGAACACTTCCGGTGTCCAAACATAGGCTTCCAATATATCAATCTTTATGTCTCGACCATTTTGAGACTCCTCGTCATGTCCGTGATCACATCCGGGACTCCGAACAACCTTCGGTACATCAAAATGCATAAACTCATAATAACTGTCATCGTAACGTTAAGCGTGCGGACCCTATGGTTCGAGAACAATGTAGACATGACCGAGACACGTCTCCGGTCAATAACCAATAGCGGGACCTGGATGCCCATATTGGCTCCTACATATTCTACGAAGATCTTTATCGGTCAGACCGCATAACAACATACGTTGTTCCCTTTGTCATCGGTATGTTACTTGCCCGAGATTCGATCGTCGGTATCCAATACCTAGTTCAATCTCGTTACTGGCAAGTCTCTTTACTCGTTCCGTAATACATCATCCCGCAACTAACTCATTAGTTGCAATGCTTGCAAGGCTTAAGTGATGTGCATTACCGAGAGGGCCCAGAGATACCTCTCCGACAATCGGAGTGACAAATCCTAATCTCGAAATACGCCAACCCAACATCTACCTTTGGAGACACCTGTAGTACTCCTTTATAATCACCCAGTTACGTTGTGACGTTTGGTAGCACCCAAAGTGTTCCTCCGGCAAACGGGAGTTGCATAATCTCATAGTCATAGGAACATGTATAAGTCATGAAGAAAGCAATAGCAACATACTAAACGATCGTGTGCTAAGCTAATGGAATGGGTCATGTCAATCAGATCATTCAACTAATGATGTGACCTCATTAATCAAATAACAACTCTTTGTTCATGGTTAGGAAACATAACCATCTTTGATTAACGAGCTAGTCAAGTAGAGGCATACTAGTGACACTCTGTTTGTCTATGTATTCACACATGTATTATGTTTCCGGTTAATACAATTCTAGCATGAATAATAAACATTTATCATGATATAAGGAAATAAATAATAACTTTATTATTGCCTCTAGGGCATATTTCCTTCAAAACCCACAATTCATCGGATCTCTACAAACACACCGCAAAAAGAATTACATCGAATAGATCTCCAAGAGAATTGAGGAGAACTTTGTATTGAGATCCAAAGAGAGAGAAGAAGCCATCTAGATAATAATTATGGACCCGAAGGTATGTGGTAAACTACTCACACATCATCGGAGAGGCTATGGTTTCGATGTAGAAGCCCTCCGTGATCGATTCCCCCTCTGGCAGAGCGCCGGAAAAGACCCCAAGATGGAATCTCACGGGTACAGAAGGTTGCAGTGGTGGAAATAGGGTTTCGTGGTGCTCCTAGATGTTTTCGAGGTATATGGGTATATATAGGAGGAAGAAGTACGTCGGTGGAGCTGCGAGGGCCCATGAGGGTGGGGGCGCGCCTGGCCCCCCTGGGCGTGCCCTCCTGTCTCGTGGCCTCCTTACCTCTTTCTTGACTCCACTCCTAGTCTCCTGGATCACGTTTGTTACAAAAATAACTCTCCCGTAGGTTTCATTCCGTTTGGATTCCGTTTGATATTCCTTTTCTGCGAAACACTGAAATAGGCAAAAAACAGCAATTTGCACTGGGCCTTTGGTTAGTAGGTTAGTCCCAAAAATAGTATAAAAAGGTATATTAAAGCCCATAAAACATCCAAAACAGATAATATAATAGCATGGAACAATCAAAAAATTATAGATACATTGGAGACGTATCACGCCAACAAGTCTCCTCACTCTAGCATTTCTTCTTTGTTCGGTCGCAAGGCAGGGAAATGGAGGAACAACTAGGAGCAAGAGAATTAAACCATAACTTAGGATCACCATTTAATGAGAGAGGAAGCAATTTGAGAATATACTAATAGCGAATTTTTTCCTCATGAGCAAATAGGGTGGCTATATCATTAAATTTAGTAAGATGTGCCACAATAGTTTTAGATTCATAACCATGAAAAGGATCAGATTCAACCAAATTAATTAACTCGGGATCGACAGAGAATTCATAATCCTTATCAGTAAAAAAGATATGTGAAGTAGCAAAAGCAGGATCATATTTCATTCTAGCATTCAAGGATTTTTCTTTCAGCTTAGCTAACAATTTCTTAAGATCTTCTCTACCATTGCAAGAAAGAAGTCTCTAGCAGTTTCTTCATCCATAACATAACCCTCAGGAACAACATGCAATTCATATCTAGGGGGAGAATCATAATCATCATTTTCAATAATATCATCAGTTTCAGTAATTTCATTCTCTCTAACCCTAGCAAGTTGTTCATCAACAAATTTACCTAGTGGCACAGTATCATCAAGCACAGAAGTAGTATCATCATAAGCATCATGCATAGTAGAAGTGACATCATCAATAACATGCGACATATCAGAATCAATAGCAGGTGTAGGTGTCGCAAGTTTACTCAAAATAGAAGGTGAATCAAGTGCAGCGCTAGATGGCAGTTCCTTACTTCCCCTCGTAGTTGAGGGAAAAATCTTGGTTCTTTGATCTTTCAAATTCCTCATAGTGATCAACCGATATAAATCCCAAGGGACTCAAAGAATAGAGCTATGCTCCCCGGCAACAGCGCCAGAAAAAGGTCTTGATAACCGACAAGTATAGGGGATCGCAACAGTTTTCGAGGGTAGAGTATTCAACCCAAATTTATTGATTCGACACAAGGGGAGCCAAAGAATATTCTTGAGTATTAGCAGCTGAGTTGTCAATTCAACCACACCTGAAAGACTTAATATCTGCAGCAAAATATTTAGTAGCAAAGTAGTATGGAAGTAACGGTAACAGTGACAAAAGTAACAATAGCAGTTTTGTAGCAATCGTAACAGTGGCAACGGAAAAGTAACTAAGCAAAGATCAATATGTGAAAGCTCGTAGGCAATGGATCCATGATGGATAATTATGTCAGATGACATTCATCATGCAACGGTTATAACATAGAGTGACACAGAACTAGCTCTAGTTCATCAATATAATGTAGGCATGTATTCCGAATATAGTCATACGTGCTTATGGAAAAGAACTTGCATGACATCTTCTGTCCTACCCTCCCATGGCAGCGGGGTCCTATTGGAAACTAAGGGATATTAGGGCCTTCTTTTAATAGAGTACCAGACCAAAGCATTAGCACTTAGTGAATACATGAACTCCTCAAACTACGGTCATCACCGGGAGTGGTCCCGACTATTGTCACTCCAGGGTTGCCGGATCATAACATGCAGTAGGTGACTATAACTTGCAATATCAGATCAAGAACACAAATATATTCATGAAAACATAATAGGTTCAGATCTGAAATCATGGCACTCGGGCCCTACTGACATGCATTAGGCATAGCAAAACCATAGCAACAACAATCTTAGAACGTAGTAGATACTAGGGATCAAACCCTAACAAAACTATCTCGATTACATGGTAAATTTCATCCAACCCATCACGGTCCAACAATCCTACGATGGAATTACTCACGCACGGCGGTGAGCATCATGAAATTGGTGATGGAGGATGGTTGATGATGACGATGGCGACAGATTCCCCTCTTCGGAGCCCAAAACAGACTCCAGATCTGCCCTCCCAAGGAAGAACATGGCTTGGTGATGGCTCCATATCATAAAACACGATGAATCCTTCTCTCTCATTTTTTCTCCCCGAAAGAGAATATATGGAGTTGGAGTTGAGGTCGGTGGGGGTACATGGGCCCCACAAGGTCGGAGGGTGCGGCCCCACCCTTGTGGCCAGGGTGTGGGCCCCCTGCCGCTGATTCTTTCACCAATATTTTTTATTAATTCCAAAACTTATCTTCGTGAAGTTTCAAGTCATTTCGAGAACTTTTTATTCTGCACAAAAATAACACCATGGCAATTCTGCTGAAAACAGCGTCAGTCCGGGTTAGTTCCATTCAAATCATGCAAATTAGAGTCCAAAACAAGGAAAAAAAGAGTTTGGAAAAGTAGATATGACGGAGACGTATCAGAATCGAGTTGTAATTCTTGAGTTGTAAGTAAATTAAAGTGTGATGATCTTCATTATTAGAGCATTGTCCCATGTGAGTAAAGGATGAAGGAAGCTATGATTCCCTCACAACTTGGGATGAGTCTTCGGTCTTTACAAAAAATAAAAGAGGCCAAATAAGCCCACAAATAATATAATATTCCAAAGAAGCCCACCAAAAAATGAGAGAAAGGAGAGAAGGGGCAATGTTACTATCCTTTTTCCACACTTGTGCTTCAAAGTAGCACCATGATCTTCATGATAGAGAGTCTCCTATGTTGTCACCTTCATATACTAGTTGGAATTTTTCATTATAGAACTTGGCTTGTATATTCCAATGATGGGCTTCCTCAGATTGCCCTAGGTCTTCGTGAGCAAGCGAGTTGGATGCACACCCACTTAGTTTCTTTTTGAGCTTTCATAAACTTATAGCTCTAGTGCATCCATTGCATGGCAATCCCTACTCACTCACATTGATAATCTATTGATGGGCATCTCCATAGCCTGTTGATACGCCTAGTTGATGTGAGACTATCTCCTTTATTTTGTCTTCTCCACAACCACCATATTCTATTCCACCTATAGTGCCATGTCCATGGCTCACGCTCATGTATTGCGTGAAAGTTGAAAAGGTTTGAGAACATCAAAAGTATGAAACAATTGCTTGGCTTGTCATCGGGTTTGTGCATGATTTAATACTTTGTGTGATGAAGATGGATCATAGCCAGACTATATGATTTTTCAGGGGTAACTTTCTTTGGCCATGTTATTTTGAGAAGTCATGATTGCTTTATTAGTATGCTTGAAGTATTATTGTTTTTATGTCAATATTAAACTTTTGTTTTGAATCTTATGGATATGAACATTCATGCCACAATAAAGAAAATTACATGGATAAATATGTTAGGTAGCATTCCACATAAAAAATCTGTTTTTATCATTTACCTACTCGAGGACGAGCATGAATTAAGCTTGGGGATGCTTGATACGTCTCCAATGTATCTATAATTTTTAATTGTTCCATGCTATTATATTTTCTGTTTTGGATGTTTTATATGCATTATTATGGTATTTTATATTATTTTTGGGACTAACTTATTAACCTAGAGCCCAGTTTCATTTTCTGTTTTTCCTTGTTTTTGAGTTTCGTAGAAAAGGAATATCAAACGGAGTCCAAACGGAATAAAACTTTGTGATTGCGGCTTGAACTACGTTGGTATTTCCACAAAGAGGTAGGGATGATGCAACACAACTACGATATGTATTTCCCTCAGTGATGCGACCAAGCTTATCGAACCAGTTGGAGAACCATGCAACACCACGTGAATGGCTCCTGCACACAAAGAACAAATACTTGCAACCCGACGAAAGAGAAGGGTTGTCAATCCCTCACGGGTAAAAAGATAGGTAAAATTGTAGTAGATTGGATAAATAGATCTCACAAGAATGCGAGATAAAATAAATAACAATAAATTGCAGCAAGGTATTTTTGGGTTTTTGGATTAATAGATCTGAAAATAAAAGCAAATAAAAATAGATCTCGAAGGCAAATATAATAAAGAAGAGACCCCTGGGCCGTGATTTCACTAGTGTCTTCTCTCGAGAAAAATAGCATATGGTGGGTAAACAAATTACTATTGGGGAACTGATAGAACTTCGAATAATCATGACGATATCCAGGCAATGATCATTATATAGGCATCACGTCCAAGATTAGTAGACTGACTCCTGCCTGCATCTACTACTGTTACTCCACACATCGACCGCTATCCAGCATGCATCTAGTGTATTAAGTTCATGGAGAAAAGGAGTAATGCAATAAGAACGATGACATGATGTAGACAAGATCTATTTATGTAGAAATATACCCCATATTCTTGTCCTTAAGAGCAACAAACATACGTGTCGGTTCCCCTTCTGTCACTGCGATCAAGCACCGTAAGATCGAACCTATCACAAAGCACCTCTTCCCATGGCAAGAAAAATCGATCTAGTTGGCCAACTAGTAGTTCATTGTAGACCTACGGGTCCATAGTTAGTAGCTAGATGGCTTCCTCTCTCTCTTTTGATTCTCAATACAATGGTCTCTTGGAGATCTATTTGATGTAACTCTTTTTGCGGTGTGTTTGTTGGGATTCGATGGACTTTGAGTTTATGATCAGATCTATGTTTTTATTCATGAAAGTTATTTGAGTCTTTTGATCTCTTGTATGCATGATTACTTATTGCCTCGTATTTATTCTTTGAATCTTTGGTTTAGTTAGGCCAACTAGATCGATTTTTCTTGCCATGGGAAGAGGTGCTTTGTGATGGGTTCGATCTTACGGTGCTTGATCCCAGTGACAGAAGGGGAACCGACACGTATGTATCGTTGCTATTAAGGACAACAAGATGGGGTCTATTTCTACATAAATAGATCTTGTCTACATCATGTCATCATTCTTATTGCATTATTCCGTTTCTCCATGAACTTAATACACTAGATGCATGCTGGATAGCCGTTGATGTGTGGAGTAATAGTAGTAGATGCAGGCAGGAGTCGGTCTACTAATCTTGGACGATGCCCATATAATGATCATTGCTTGGATATCGTCATGATTATTCAAAGTTCTATCAATTGCCCAACAGTAATTTGTTCACCCACCGTTTGCTATTTTTCTCGTGAGAAGCCACTAGTGAACCTACGCCCCCTGGGTCTCTTCTTCATATTATTTGCCTTTGTGATCTATGCCACTTTGCCTTTATTTTCATATCTATTAAAACCAAAAATACAAAAATACCTTGCTGCAATTTATTTTATTTGGCATTCGATCTATCAATCTACTATAATTTCTTCACGTCCGTTTTGCCTATCTTGGGCGCCGTACCCGAAAGGGATTGACAACCCCTTTTACACATCAGGTTGCGAGTATTTGTTATTTGTGTGCAGGTGCTAGTTACGTTGTGTTGCTTGGTTCTCCTACTAGTTTGATAACCTTGGTTTCATATCTAAGGGAAATACCTACCGCCGCTATGCTGCATCATCCCTTCCTCTTTGGGGAAATACCGACGTAGCTTCAAGCCGCCATCACCCTCTCATATCTAGCTCCTAGTATCTAGTTAGAATTTGCCGAAAGTGTGAACTGTGTGAACCGTGCTCATCTGATGATATTTTGGTGATGTTATATGTGAATTATGTCCATTTACTATCGGTCTAGAGGCCATTGCATGATTTTGTATGGATAAAGGGTGCCGGATATGACTAGGAGATACGCGGCTATGGACGCGCCGATTTGGAGACCGCCTAGTCACTGTCCACGGACGCACCCATGCGCGCCCGTGGGCATATCGGGTGCCAGATTTGGCATGTGCGGCTGTACATGCTCTTAGAGCTAACATTGAGATTTGAGGATTATGCCATGGCAACGTTATTATGAGGCCTATTGTTGAGATCCATGAGAATGAAATGTACATTTGTCTAAATGTGACTAGTGGTGCCAAAAACATCGCTAGGTGACTCCTAATTTGCCAATGCCCGTGATTATTACGAAGATCACTATGCATCCAGAGCCAAAATTGATTATCTATGTGGAATGCTATGGTCTCTTCCTTGAGCGCAATAATCACCTGGGTTGCCACCTGTAAAGCCAGAGCATCAGCCTGGAGAGGAGAACGAACTCCTTCTTTCGTAGGAAGAATGATGATGTTCATTTGTTGGCAATCTTCCTCTGTTTGGACATATAGTCCAATCCCTGTGATATTTTGCACGTCTTCTCTCCATGATGCATCTGTGAAAATTTTGTAGTTTGAAGGAATGACTGGTATAACTGTTCCATGGCCTTGTTGTTGTAATGTGAAGACATGTTAATGTTCGGCAGGTTTTGTCTAATGTTTTTTTCCTTCGAAATCTGTTTGAAGAGCGAATTCTTGGTTCTTTAGGATGGCCTGCTTAGCTTGGTAAATCCATGTGTATTTTGTTTCTTTTCTAGCAAAAAGAGTGTCATTCCCGGCCTTCCATATGCAGCACAAAAAGTCATGGTATTTATTAGAGAGGCTTGGGGGGTGTCCCAAGTTAAATAGAACATGAAGAATGGTTGTTATATCGCTGCAAGTATTTGATAGAATTTCATATTTGATGAACCATGGTTGGGATATCCATGCAACATTTGCAAGAAGATAGGTAAAAAATAGAGGCATGTCGTTTTATTCTTGGTCACACCTAATACACTTTTTCTTGATGTGATTGGAGTATTTTCCTGCTCTCATACCTGTTGGGAGTGATTTTCTCAATACTCTCCAAGCAAAAGTTTGCACTCTAGGCACAATATTCGTTTCCTTACACACTTGTTTGAGGAATTGTTTAACTTCCCGAGTTACCTGAATGGGTATTGATGTAGGGTGGAACCCTAGGGGCCGATCTTTCACGATTTGGGGGGGGGGTCCCGAAGAACATGAAGAACACAAGGGGAAAACAAGAGGAAACACTCAAATTGACTTGATCCAATCACACATGTGCTAGATCCAAACACACAAAGAGAGATACAAAGGTCCAAATCCAACAAAGGAGGATACACGGTAGCTAGTTCATCCCAATTTGTGAGCTGTTGAGGTCTTGAATCAGTGAGGGATCTTCCCTAGATGGGGTCTTGAATCCACCAGGGATCTTCTCACATGGAGGTCTTGAACTCCATGGGAGTGGTCTCTCTCTCAAGATTAGAGTAAGTAGGAGCAAAGCTCACATACAAATGAGCTATCACTTTGCCAACCCTAGCTAGGAGGAGGTGATGGTCTATATATAGTCTTAGTACAAGTTGGGGAAAATGGATGGGTACATGGGCCGGTGGCCCGTTACACTACGTGCAGGGGAGCGGATGTCTGGGCGTCGGGCCGGATGTCCGGGCAGAGGAGGCCGGATGTCCGGGGATGGCTTCTGTTGCATTCTGAGAAGAAGGGGCTGCATGTCCGGGCTGTCGGGCCGAATATCCAAGGCATGGCCAGATGTCTGGGTCATGTAGGATGTTGGCTGCTGTTGTTGTCACCTTTAGGGTCCGGATGTGCGGGGTTGTGGCCGGATGTCCTGGTCCTGGGAGCTATCTCCGGCTTCTTTCGTCGTTCCTCTTCATCCGTGTAATTGGGGGCTTTTCCATCATTCCAAGCATCTCCAAGAGGGTCTCCTTGGTACCTATGCACGTGTAGTGTCTTTGCATTGGGTAGCAACCATGTCTCGCATGAATGGGAAGTTGGAGCATTTAGGATTGGGTTCACCTTGTGTCCAATGGCGTATGCTTGAGGTCTCGTCATATGTCCACTTGGGGCTTGGGGATTAGTGTACATGGGGATGACCGTAGGATGCTCCACATCAGGTATGGCTGCCTCTTTTTGTTCTAAATCTTGTAGGCATGCTGAGGGAGTCCTGGATTAGGGGGTCTCCGGACAGCCGGACTATATCCTTTGGTCGGACTATTGGACTATGAAGATACAAGATTGAAGACTTCGTCCCGTGTTCGGATGGGACTCTCCTTGGCGTGTAAGGCAAGCTAGGCAATACGGATATGTAGATCTCCTCCCTTGTAACCGACTCTGTGTAACCCTAGCCCCCTCTGGTGTCTATATAAACCGGAGGGTTTAGTCCGTAGGACAACAGACAATCATACCATAGGCTAGCTTCTAGGGTTTAGCCTCTACGATCTAGTGGTAGATCAACTCTTGTAATACTCATATCATCAAGAACAATCAAGCAGGACATAGGGTATTACCTCCATCAAGAGGGCCCAAACCTGGGTAAACATCGTGTCCCCTGCCTCCTGTTACCATCCACCTTAGACGCATAGTTCGGGACCCCTACCCGAGATCCGCCGGTTTTGACACCGACATTGGTGCTTTCATTGAGAGTTCCACTGTGTCGTCATCATAAGGAGGGATGGCTCGTCTCGTTGTCAGGGACAACATCACCTCTGGGGGAGCCCTGGCTATAGGCCAAACTCTCTGACTAGGCGGCTTCGTCATGATCGCCCGCTCGGCCATTGCACCGACGATGACTTATCGGGTCATCGAAAATAGCCTCCACATCGGCTCAAAATTCGCCGGCCAGATGGATCCAATGGAGCTCTCCTATTTGAACGAGATCTTGGATCGCATCGCCGCTCCGGGAGTCGCTACGGACTACGATCGGATCGGGCTTAAACCCGACCAAAGGGAGATTAACTCTCCGCCGGTCACCCATTAGATAGCGGTGGTGGAGGAGCAATGCGGCGATTCTCCCTCTATCCTGAGGACGAACTATGTCCGGATTCCCGAGCTCTCCGAGCCGGATACCCGCTCATGGGAGGACATCGTCATAACCCTGAACCTAGAATTAGGCTGCATACCGAACCTACGGGGCAACATCCCGGAGCCCGAACTTCCAAGATCGGAAACTCCCCTACCCCAGGGTCTCAGATTGGGTCAAGGTCCGGACTTAAATCCACCCACCCACCCAGATACAAACGATCTTTCCCACATTAGGCAAGCACCCCAAGAGACAGTACATCACTATTGGGCCAGATTCCTCCTTGTAATGAACAAGGTCAAGGACTGTCGCGAGGAAGACGCAATTTTGTTCTTTTGCAACAATTGCACGGACAAGGGAATCCTCAACGTCATAAGTCGCCGTGACATAGCACACTTCACTGACTTGGCAGCCATAGTACGGAATTACTGTGCGATGGAAAGTGCCTAGAAAACCAAAACAAAATTTTGGGATAATCCGACTCTGACACAACCCCCAGTCCGAACTAAAAGGGTGCACTCTCATAAGTCGCCCGACTCAACTACAAAGAAGCAAAAACCCACTACAGGGCATGGAACCGTATTGGAAGGATGGCTTAACGGGCCCTGCAAAATTCATAGTACAATAGATACCATACCAACACATAGCCTTAGAGCATGTTGGGTACTCCGGCAGGTGGCCAAGAGCGGTGAGGATCTCCTCATCCAAAAAACCCCAGAGAACCTTCCCGTGGATAACAATATAGTATTGACAGTCTTCGAGACCTTCGCCTCAAATAATAAGCGTAGGCGAGCACTCCGCAGCCTTGCCGAAGTCTGCCACGTGGCAGCAATAAATCCATGGAGCGACACGGCTATCACCTTCAAAGCCAGTGACGAACCTAAATTCCGAACAACCCGAGCACCAGCCGCTTTGGTCCTTAGTCCAATTGTAGACGGCTTTCAGCTCACTAAAGTGCTCGTGGACGGTGGCAGCGGACTAAACCTCATTTATGAGGAGACTCTTCAAAAAAATGGAAGTAGACAGCAACCGTATTGAGCAAAGCACCACGACCTTCCAAGGAATCATCCCTAGTCGGGAGGCACGTTGCGCTGGGAAAATCACACTAGATGTGGTATTCGGCACTCCGGAGAATTACAGGTCCGAAGAAATCACATTCCAAGTGGCCCCGTTCAGTAGCTGATACCACGCCCTTTTAGGGCAGGAGGCATTCACGATTTTTCAAGCCATACCCCATTACGGGTACATGAAGCTCAAAATGCCCGGACCCAATGGAATCATCACTCTAGCTAGTGATCCAGACATAGCACTCCGCGCCCAGAACAAAACAGCCGCACTGGCCCTCGAGGCATTATCCGAAGCCCTTGTGGCAGAGGAGTTAACCGTGTTGCGCTCCATAGTGGACAGGGACGACATGATACTAGACAAAAGATCCAAGTCCACCTCCTTTAAACCAGCGGCTGAAATATTCAAATTCTAAGTCCATCCAACGGACCCCACAAAAATAGCATTCATCGGGGCACAGTTAAACCCCGCTGTAGACGTCGCACTACGGGAGTTCCTGCGTGAGAATTGTGACATATTCGCCTGGCATCCTTCAGACATGCTAGGAATCCCACGCAGGTTGGCCAAGCATAGCCTTAACATTCTAAAAGGATTCAAGCCGGTCAAGCAGACTCTTCGGCATTTCTCCGAACCTAAGCAGTGCTCGTCGTCGAACGAGAGACGGACGGACATAAATTCCCACTTCAAAAGCCGGTATATTATGTATCTACCGTCCTCACTCCATGCAAATCACGGTACCCACATTATCAAAAGATAGCATACGCGATATTCATGGCATCCCGGAAACTACGACACTACGTTCAAGAGTGTTCGAATTACGGTGGCCTCCGAAGTACCACTCAACGACATAATAAACAACCGCGATGCCACGGGCCGGATTGCCAAATGGGCTATCGAGCTCCTCCCGTTCGACATAACATATAAACCACGGCGAGCCATTAAGTCGCAAGTACTGGCCGATTTCGTCGCCGAATGGACAGAAGCCGAACTCCCTAAAGAGTACGGCTCATACTCTAATTGGATCATGCACTTCGACGACTCTAAAATGCTGGCTGGTCTGGGGGCTGGCGTCGTCCTGACGTCCCCCACCGGAGACACAGTTCAATACGTACTCCAAATATATACACAGACTCCAATAACGTAGCCGAATACGAGGCCCTATTACACGGTCTCCGGATGGCAGTTTCCATGGGCATTCAACGCCTTGAGGTGCGTGGGGATTCAAACCTCGCAATATCCCAAATAAATGGAGACTTCGATGCCAAGGATCCGAAAATGGCGGCATATCGCAACGCCGTCCTCAAAATTTCAGCTCGGTTCGAGGGGCTTGAATTCCACCACGTGGCTCGGGAAAATAATCAGGTGGTGGATATCCTTGCCCGTATCGGCGCTACGCGCGACCCTGTCCCACCTAACATCTTCCTGGAAAAACTGTTTAAGCCATCCGTGGTATGGGAAGGGGACACCAGCAATAATAGTCCGGATCCGGCCACAACACCAGATGCCGAACACTCTCATACAATCGGAGGCTCTGCCATCGAAATAACACCTTCAGCCCACGTAATAATGGCCATCATCGCCCCGTGGACAGAACCATTCCTGGCCTACCTAACTAGGCAGGAACTACCCGAGGACCAAAATGAGGCACGCTGCATAGTGCGGCAATCTAAAGCCTACAAGGTCCACGAAGGAGAGCTTTATAAGAAAAGCACTACCGGAGTCCTTCAAAGGTGCATCTCCGAAGAGGAAGGGCGGAAGCTTTTGGCAGAAATCCATGCTGGACTCGACGACCATCATGCCGCAGCCTGGGCCCTGGTAAGCAAGGCCTTCTGTACAGGTTTTTATTGGCCAATGGCCCGAGCAGATGCACATCATCTGGTCCAACATTGCGTCGGTTGCCAGCTTTTTGCAAACCAAAGCCATATGCCACCTACCGCTATCCAAACAATCCCCATATGTCGGGGGGTGCTAATCCCACGGACACCTATGGGACCGGCGGACCGAGCCCCTTTTGGTTCGGCAGGGGGCGGAGAGAGCACGAAGAGCAGATCGAGGCAAAGCGCACGAGCACGCGATCAGTTTACCCAGGTTCGGGCCGCACAGATGCGTAAAACCCTACTCCTGCTTTGTGGTTTGTATTGATTTCTTGCTCGGGAGCGCGGTGTGCTACAGTACACTCCAGCAGCTAGCGAGACCGAGCGTGAGCGTTCTGTTTGCCGACCCCCTCTACATTGCGCATGGGCCTCCTTTTATATGCTCAAGGGGTCACCGACAGGTGGCAACGTAGACATGGGTAAAAAGGGAAAGGCGTGGCGGTTGGCACCACCGCCTACTACAGTGTATCATACCTAACTCTAACGGCAGGGGACAAGGGCATTAAATGCCTGTCTGCGTTGCCTAGACGGTGCAGAAAGGGACCGCCAGGGACGCCACTGCTTGCCACGATGGCAATCTTGTCAGCGCCGCTTGCCACCGTGTACCTCTGGCTGCACAGCCTCCCGCCACGTACGCCTGGAAGGGTCCCAGAGCGACACGTTGGTGGATGTGCTGGAGCACAGGTACAAAGTGGAGGCTTGCCGCGGCAAGTGCCTTGCCGTGGTCGTTGTCTTGTCGCGTCCGGGAGCTTGTCGCTCACCGGGCCTTGCCGGGACGCGTGGTGCGCCGCGGCAAGTTCTTTGAGATGCCTTGGTTGGCCTTCCCGGCAAGCTCCTCTTGCCGGGGTCTTGAATACTTTGTTCTTGAATGGCTCCAAAGGAACCACGGAGAACCTTGGCGGTCACCTAGCAAGCCTTGCCGCGGGACGCTGCGACTGCCCGTGCACAAGTTCGGGATACTAGGGTACCCCTACTCTAGTACACCGACAGGAGCCCCCAGGCCTGGGCCATACACGGTGTCGAGCGCTGTTGGGCCAGGCCCAAAACAGGGCACAGGCACGCGCAGCCTGGTTTACACCGTACCTCACTCCGCATCCACCGCGCCCTCCCCGAACGGCACGCGTCGAACGCGGCGTCGTGGGAGAGATCGTGGGTGGTTTCTTTATTAGGAAAGGCGGAACATCCGCTCCCTCCTCCTTTATAAGTAGGGAAAACAGGGGTAGTGCGCCCACTCGCCCCCTTTCCACTCCAATCTCAGAAGCCTCCGCCCCGCCTCCGTCTTCCCAAAGCTGAAAATAGAGCTGCGCGCTGCCCCCCATCGCCACGAGCACCACCAACGCCGTCGACCTCCTCCACCACTTCCGCCATGGCTCCGAAAGCCGACAAGGGGAAGGCTGTGAAGTCGACCGAGGCGCAGTGGCTTGCGGCGCTGTGGAAGGAGCGGGCAATCTTCCCCCCCAAGCTTGCCGCGAAGGAGCTGAGGGAGTACTACTACCTCTTCTGGTCGACGAAGACGCGAGCGCATCCGAGCACAAAGGTACTTCCAGCCACTGCTCATAAAATGGCTCCACACGGATATCCCTTCTTCGCCGTGTTCTTCTACTGCGGGCTCTGCCCGCCCTTCTCTGAATTCTTCTGCGACATCATGAACACCTATGGGCTCTGCCTCCTTGATTTCACCCCCAACGCCGTTCTGACCATGGCAGTTTTCGCACACCTTTGCGAGAACTTTGTCGGAGTCCACCCAAATGTAGCCCTTTTCCGCCATTTCTTCATGCCCCGAGTAGAGAGAGGAGAGCCTCTATCCGGCGGAATCGCCTGGATCTCAAGGGCTGGCAAGAAAGATTCTTATCTGGAGGGCGAGTTCCGCGGCAAGTGGGAGGAGTGGAGAGCAGATTGGTGCTGGATTGTCAAGGAGAACCCGCAGCCGTTTACCGCCCGGCGCCAAACCGCAGCAGTGCGTGGTAGCGATTGGAGTGACGTGGCCCCGGAAGATGATAGGCTGAGGATTGCCGTCACCAGGATCCAATGCCTCAGGCTTGCCGGACTCACAGTAGGCGCCGTTGGCGTAGACTTTCTTTGCTGCCGCATCGCCCCCCTGCAGGAACGGAGGAGGCCCGCCTGGGAGTTCAAGAACGCGGCGGATATCATGAGGCTGCGCCCGGGCCTCAACTACAACTTCACTATCTTGGAGCTCAACGCAATGCTTCAGGAGCTCTTCAAGTATGATCCTGATCATCCCGAAGTATTTAGGTTGCCGCAGGGCGTCGTTCTATTGTGCAACAATTCCGCGCTTGACCGCATCTGGGCAATGATGCCGCTGTGCGACTCGCATGGACTTGTGCCAACTTGGCAAGAGCCTGCAGACGAGGTCATGTAGGAATTCTTCGACAACTTGGTAGAAGTGCCTATCCGCCCCGACGAGAAGAATGGCCTCACTCGCGACACCACTTATGCGGAGTTGAAGCGCATCGCCACCAGGCTGGAAGAGGCGGCAGCAGCCGCAGCTGAGGGCGAGTTTGGATTCTTGCCGGCAAGAAAGATCTTGCCGGGCATGACGCCGAGCCGAGCGAGCCCGCCGAGGATATGAGCGGCTCGTTGGATATCAACTCCTCTTCCTCCTCATCCTCAGACAGCTCGCCGCAAGGCCGGGGACGTGGCAAGGCGGCAGGCGAGTCGACGGTCGCCGCGCCACGCGACACGCTCCACCGCGGCAAGCACTGTTGCCGCGGGAGCGCCTCACGCTGCTGCGGCAACTGGAGCAGGGTCTTCCCAGACCACTGCTTCCGCTCCCGCCAAGCGGCCAAGGGAACCTACTCCTCCACCTTCCCGCGCCAGACGCGAGCCGGACTTCGACTTCTCCGCGTTCAGCTCCAACGAGGAAGAAGAAGAAGAGTAAGTTTTTCTTGTTGTATTTGCAGTTCTTCAATTCTTGTCGTTCTGTTTTGTCTTGTATCTCACTTGCTTTACTCTAAACTTATTCCTTCTTAGGACTCTGGCCCAGAGAGCAGCGAAGAGAGCCAAGGCCCCGGTGATTGTCATCGAGGACGAACCCACGGCGCCAGCAGGGGATGCGCCCGAGACAACCTTGCCGGACCCGGCAACTATTCTCCAGAGCAGCCCCCAGCGTAAGTATATGGCTTGCTTTCCGCTGTCGGGCGCGCATGGAGATTCTTGCTTTGCTGATATTTGTTTGTTGACTTGTGTAGGAGCAGAGCAGCCCCACCAGGAGCGCCCGGAGGCCGCCCCCGAAACGCCAAGGGAGAGTCCTCCGGCAAGGGAGCGGTCTCCGGCAAGGGAGAGCTCTTCGGCAAGGGAGGAGTCTCCGGCAAGGGACAGCACCAGCGGCCCCCCGGCGGCGGAGACCACGACTGCAGAGCCTGGCACAGGTAATCTTCTCACTTCAGAACTTCCCTTGGGTTCTTCTTCTTTTGATCTTCTTTTTTGGATATTTGCTTTACTCTTCTCCCCTTTCCGGCTGTCAGATCCATCTGCAGCAGAGCCGATGGAGACCGAGGTTGCCGCCGAGGAGGCGGCCGGCGCTGACGAGCCCGCCGGCGAAGAGGCCGCCAGGGCTGCCGCTGCAGAAGCAGGCGGGGGATCTGGCGATCGCACTGACGACCCTGAGGCCGCAGGAGCGCCAGGCGCTGCACCGACCACCGATCCCTCTGCCGCTGCCGCAGCACCAGGCTCCGAAGAGCCCCAGCCTAGCGTCTACTTGAAGGCCGGTGACGACATCTTCATCAACCTCCCCTGGGCGTCAAGCTCCAAGGCGCCGGTCGAAGGAGAGATCTTCGACGGAGAAGTGCTCGCCTCCGCCGGGTTGGCGCTGGTTGACGTGCCAAGAAGCAGCAGCGGCGAGCCTGAGGAGGAGCGGCTGCTATGGAAGCTGGTGTCGCTCTACCGCGCCCGGCAAGCCAAGCTGGAATCCCGCGAGGCGCTTGTCGCGAAGGTGGGAGAGGACATCGAGAAGCGCGCGGAGGAGCTCCGGGGTGCCAATCAGGAAGCTCTCCGATCCTTGGCAGTGGAGCGAGCGTGACTTGCTAAGGAGCAGGAGGCCTTCCTCCTCGAGAAGGCCGAAGCCGAAGAGCAACAGCGGCTTGCCGCTGAGAAGTTGTCGGTGCAGGAGGGCGAGCTGGTGCAGCGGAAGGTCAACCTCGACAGCCACGAGGAGGAGCTTGCCGCCCGCGAGCAAACAGTTGTCGGAGCCCTCAAGCAAGCAGAAGACGCTGCCGTAGCTGCCGAGGCCACCAAGAAGGAGCTGGAGACGAAGGTGGCGCAGCTGGAGGCCGATCTCAAGGCGAGCGGTGACGAGCTTGCCGCGCTCAAGCTTGAGCGGGAGAAGGACGCCCACAGCTATTCGGAGCTGCAGACCCGCCTCGCCGAGAAGGGCAAGGAGCTTGACGCTGCCAAGGACTCCAATGCAGACCTTGAATTGAAGCTGATCGCTTTGACCAAGACGCTGGATGGTGCCAAGGAGCAGGAGACGACCCTGAAGGAGGAGGTCAAGGCCGGCAAGGCGCTGCTGGTGAGTGCCGCTGCCGCCCAGAGCACTTTCCGGGAGAATGTGGAGCACTGGACGGAGGGTCTCGTGGATGTTACCGGAGATATCAACAGGGAGCTGGCGCAGATGGGAATGGAGGATCTCGGGTATCCTTCCGACGAGAACCTCCAACCAAGCGCCAAGCTCACCTCGTTCTTCAAAGGCGTGGCGACGGCCCTCCGGCGACTCCGGGAAAGGATCCCAAAGCAGCTGGCCGACGAGTCGCGCAAGATCTGTGTGGGAGCTCTTCAAAAGGTGCTGGTGAAGGTGGCCTTCTGCAACCTGGGCCTCAACCTCACCAACGTCCTCAGGTCCTTGCCGCCGGATGCTGATCTGTAGGCGCTCAAGACCCTTGTCGCACCCATTGTGGACAAGGTGAGCGGGATCAAGAGGGTCGAGGGCGATCGCGTAGACTAGGCCGCCTGCTTTCTTCTTTTCTTGTTGCTGCTATTTATATTATGCAAACAATCTGTTAGAGCCACGACAAGCTACTTTGTAATATAACTTTATTTTGGGTAATGATTGCAATGCTATTTCCTTTACTTGATTCCTTCCTTTGTATGTTTTTACCCTACGCTTTTAGGGAACTTGCCGGCGTAGGCACCTTTGGCCGCGAGCGCTGAGTGCGGGACGTCAGCAGCCTGCTGGCGGTGCCGCTACCGGCAAGAAACCTTGTCACAGCTAGTCGCAGCTCACTTAAGTTGTTGAGCGGACTCGAAACAAAGTAAGGGTGCAACTAGCTACGAGTTGGTTCCTCCGCGCACAGGTTTTCCATACAAAGTACGGTCGTTCAAGGAAGATAACTTAAAAATTAAAAAAACCTAATTGCTCAAACTTTGGCAACTTAGCTTTTCTGTCGTTTGCTTCCCGGCAAGGTGAAACTTTCTTTGAACGACGCCTGGTCCATACCATATCTTCTCCTTTCCCCCGGAAAACTTGTGCGCGAGGGGAACCTTCCTTTCCTTGAGAGAAAAAAAGAAGAAAGAGAAAAAGGTATGGAGCCTTATGGCTCGTTGTTGCTTACCGGGAGTAGGTGCTGCACAAAGTGTCAGATAACACATGCAAAAAATAAAAAGCATGAAATTGACAAGATGTGCGCAGCACATAAGCTTTATGCACGGGGTCTGCGCCCGGCTTTGTACAAAGGATTACACGCAACAGCGGCAAGACTTGTACAAAAGGTGGTTGCCGGAACGGGTTCCGGCAACCGCGCCCTACGGGTAAAACTTGCGAAGATGCTCGATGTTCCATGAGTTGCTCACTGGGATGCCATCTTCAGTCTCAAGGCGGACAGCGCCAGGCCTAGTGACTCATTTCACCCGGTAAGGGCCTTCCCACTTCAGCGTCAACTTGTTGGAATTCTTGGCGGACTGAACACGCCGAAGAACAAGGTCGCCTTCCTTGAGACTTCTGGCGTTAATTTTGCGGCTATGGTAGCGGCGCAAAGCTTGCTGGTAGCGAGCAGCTCGCACAGCAGCCTGAAGACGGTCTTCCTCAAGGAGCAGCGCGTCATCTTGTCGCAGCTGCTCTTGCTCAAGCTCATCGTAAGCGAGCACTCGAGGTGACCAGTATACGCGTTCCGTGGGGAGAACTGCCTCTGCTCCATAGACTAGAGTGAAAGGTGTCTGGCCAGTGGCTCAATTTGGCGTCGTCCTGATCGACCAAAGAACCACCGGTAGCTCCTCGATCTAGTTTCTTCCGCACTTGTGTAGCCTGTCGAAAGTTCTGGTCTTGAGCCCATGCAGCACTTCAGCATTTGCCCTCTCCGCTTGACCGTTGCTTCTCGGGTGAGCAACAGAAGCGAAGCAGACCTTGGCGCCAAGATCTTGGATGTACTGCATGAAGGTGCGGCTCGTAAATTGCGTACCGTTGTCGGTGATTATCCTGTTAGGGATCCCAAAACGGCAAACAATCAACCTGAAGAACTTGATTGCTGACTATGCTGCCACCTTCCTCACTGGTTCCACTTCCGGCCACTTTGTGAACTTGTCGATTGCAACGTACAAGTACTCAAAGCCCCCGACTGCTCGAGGAAAGGGGCCGAGGATATCGAGCCCCCAGACCGAAAATGGCCAGGATAAAGGGATCGTCTGGAGAGCTTGAGCGGGCTGGTGTATCTGCTTGGAATGGAACTGGCACGCTTCACACTTGGTTACTTGTTCAGTTGCATCCTGGAGGGTTGTCGGCCAGAAGAAACCTTGCCGGAATGCTTTGCCGACAAGTGCTCTTGCACCAATGTGGTGACCACATATGCCTCCATGTATCTCTGCCAACAGCTTTTGTCCGTCTTCCCGGTGAATACACTTCAATTTCACACCGTTGAGTCTTCTTCTATACAGTGTGCTGTCGACAAACTGGTACATACTTGACTGTCGGGCTACTCTTTCCGCTTCTTCTTGCTCTTCGGGAAGTTCTCCTGTCTGAAGGAAACGGGCAATCTGCTATGCCCATGCCGGAGCTTGTGGCTCGACAACAAGGACTAAAGGCATATCTGCTGCTGCAGGAACACCCGCTTCTACGGCGAGAGCCTGCGGCTCAGCCGGAGCTTGACGTTCCCCGGCAAGCTTGCTGGAGCAAAACTTGTCGGGAGCGTCTGCTTTGACGAAACAAACCCTATGGCTTGCCGGAGCAGACTGCTCCTCAGCACTCTTGGTGTTGATCTTGGGGACTTTCTTGGCGACGGCTTCGGGGAGCTCTGCCGGCAAATAGTCACCAGAAATCAACTTCCTCTTCTTGCTCTGTCCAGTTGATGGCGTTACGGACGGCCGAGTCAGTTTGAGCACAAAGATCCCTGGTTCCACAGGTAACTTAAGTGCGGCGCACTTTGACAGGGCATCGGCAATGTCGTTCTGAGCTCTTGGGACATGCTCCATCTACAGGCCGTCAAAGTGCTCTTCTAGCTTTCTCACTTCGTCAACGTAGGCTTCCATCAACGGACTCTGATAACTCTTGTTCACTTGGCGGACGACAAGCTGCGAGTCACCCCTGACAATGAGCTTCTTGATCCCAAGGTCTGCCGCGATCCTGAGACCGGCAAGCAAGCCTTCATACTCTGCAGTATTGTTTGTCGCTTGCTCCTTGGGAAAGTGCATCTGGACTACATACTTGAGGTGCTCTCCGGTGGGTGCGACAAGCAGCACGCCAGCGCCGGCGCCTTGCAGCGAGAAGGCACCGTCAAAGTACATGAGCCACTCTTTGCTTGCTTCCTTGACGGGGATGCTTGTTTCTGGAATTTCTTCATCTGGTGTTGGCGTCCACTCTACTATGAATTTTGCCAATGCTCTGCTTTGGATAGTTGAAGTACTCTCAAACTTGAGGCCAAAGCTCGACAGTTCCAGTGCCCACTCAACAATCCTGCCTGTCCCTTCTGGATTCTGCAGTATCCTCTTCAGTAGAAAGCAAGTGACAACTGTGATCTCATGTGCTTGGAAGTAATGGCGCAGCTTTCTCGAGGCCATGAGAAGGCCGAAAAGCAATTTCTGCACACCAGAGTACCTTGACCTAGCCCCCTGTAGAAGGGAACTAACAAAGTAAACTGGGCACTGCACCATTCTCTTCTGTATCTCCTCGCACACCTGCGCAGATCCATCTTTGTCGGGACCAGAGCTTGTCGGGGGAGCCCCCTGCTTGTCGCTGGATGCGCTTGCCGTGGTTGCTGGCTCGTCATCTGCCTCCCTCTCTGCCACTAACGCAGCACTAACCACTTGATTGGTTGCCGCTATGTACAGCAGCAACTTCTCTTGTGGCTTAGGTGCAACAAGTGTTGGAGTGGAGGACAAGTATCTCTTCAAGTCCTGCAGTGCAGCCTCCGCTTCTGGAGTCCATTTCATTGGACCTGCCTTTTTCAAAATTCTGAAAAACGGCAGGGCACGCTCAGCAGATCGAGAGATAAACCTGCTGAGAGCAGCCACGCAACCGGCAAGCCTTCGTACATCCTTGACGCGCTTTGGTGCTTCGATCTACTCAATGGCCTTGATCTTGTCGGGATTGGCTTCAATTCCCCGCTGAGACACGAATAACCCGAGAAGCTTGCCGGAGGGGACTCCAAACATACACTTCTCGGGGTTGAGCTTGAGGTTGATCTTGCGCAGATTTGCAAAGGTCTCATCTAAATCTTGAATCAGAGTTGTCCTGTCCTTGCTCTTGACCACTATGTCATCCATGTAGGCTTCCACATTTCTGTGTATTTGCGGCTCAAGAGCGACATGGACTACCCTTGCAAATGTTGACCCAGCATTCTTTAAACCGAAAGGCATCCGTATGAAACAGTACGTGCCACATGGAGTAATGAATGCGGTCTTCTCCTCATCCTCTTCTGCCATGAAGATTTGATGGTATCCTGAGTATGCGTCAAGAAATGAAAGCAAGTCACATCCGGCCGTGGAGTCAACAATCTGGTCAATGCGCAGCAAGGGAAATGGGTCTTTGGGACAAGATTTATTAACATCAGTAAAGTCGATACAAAGCCTCCATTTCGCGTTGGCCTTGCGCACGACTACAGGATTGGCCAACCATGCAGGATGGAGCACTCCTCTGACAAGGCCTGCTGCTTCCAATTTCTTGATCTCTTCTGCTATGAATTCTTGGCGCTCCACTGCTTGCTTCCTGACCTTCTGCTTGACGAGCCGCGCATGAGGACAAACGGCAAGATGGTGCTCAATTACTTTCCTGGGAACACCGGGGATGTCAGACGGTTGCCACGCAAACACGTCGACGTTCACCCGCAGGAAAGCAATGAGCGCGCTTTCCTATTTAGGGTCAAGAGTGGCACTGATGGTGAAGGTTCCACCAGTGTCGTCCTCCTTGGCGGACACTTTCTTGGTCTTTGGCGGAGCTGCCATTGCTTTCTTACACTTGCCGGTGGAGCTCGATGGTGCGTCCTCGACGGTAGCGCAGCACTCCGAAGAGGTGCGCTTGCCGGAGTGTGCATCAGAACTCTTGCCGGACTTGGTCTTCTTCTTTCCCCCGGGAGCTTCAGCGGCAAGTGACTTGCGATCCGTTGCGGCTACTGCTTCCCGGTAGATCTTGTCGGCGCAGATAAGAGCATCCTTCTTGTCGCCAGGGACAGAGATGACGCTTATCAGGCCTGGCATCTTGAGCATGTTGTATGCGTAGTGAGAGGCCGCCATGAACTTGGCGAGTGCTTGACGGCCGAGTATCCCATTGTAAGGCAATGGAAAATCGGCAACGTCAAAAGTGACCCTCTCAGTCCTGAAGTTCATCTCGCTGCCAAATGTTACCGGCAACGTGACCTTCCCCTTTGGCTTGCTCCTTCCCGGGTTAATTCCTTGGAATGTGCCGGTCTCTTCGAGCTCGCTGTCAGGGATCTGGAGTTTCTGAAGTACAGCAGAGGAGATCAGGTTCAAGCCGGCCCCGCCGTCAACTAGCATCTTAGTGACCTTGAGGTTGCGGATAGTTGGTGAAACCAACAACGGCAAGCACCCGACCGCAGTTGTGCGATCAGGGTGGTCCTCAATATCAAAGATGATAGGCGTGCTGGACCATTTCAGAAGCGTGCGCGATTCGACAGGTGGTTCCGCCGCATTGACTTCCCGCGCCCACTGCTTGAGTTGGCGGTGTGAAGTATGCAGAGAAGCACCGCCGTCAACGCACAAGACCTCTGTGGCTTTCTGAAACTCCTACTCACTGGTCTCGACATCATCCATGTCTTCGTCGTCATCGTCATCTTCATCCTTGTCACGGCCGCGGGGAGGTCTGTCTCCTTGCCGCTGCTTGGCCTTGCCGCGGCGTCCTCCCCAGCCGGCGCGCTTCTTGCCGGATTCTCCAGCGCCTCCTTGGGCCCTCTCCTTGTCGCGCCACTCGTACTCAGCTTTTTGTTGCTGGACAAGCTGCTCGACCTTCTTGCAACTTTGGAGGTCATGGCCCTTGGTGCGGTGGATCTTGCAGTACTGCTTGTCGGTGCCGTCCTGCTTGTCGGCGGCCGCCACAGCCTGGCAGTTGGTGCATGCGGCAACCTCCTTGCCGGAGCTACCAACTTTGGCTTTCTTGGCGCCACCTTCATTGCCGGACTGCTCAACGACTAGCACATCTTTGCCTTTCTTTTTCCTGTTGTTCCACCGCCGGTTTTTCTTTGCCGGGGCAGCATCCTTGCTGTCAGATCCTCCTGCTCCAGTATTCTCTCCGGAGAGTTTCCTTCCTTCCTCAGCACGTGCACACTTGTTGGCCAGGGCATATAGCTCACTGACGTCTCTGATCCTGCACATCGGCATCTCCTCCCGCATCCTGCGGTTACGCACGTTCTGATGGAATGCGCTGATGACCGCGGCAGGGTGGATATTTGGGATGTTGCGCTGTACACGGCTGAATCTCTGAATGTACTTGAGCAGGGGCTCTCCTTCCTTCTGGGCGAGCAGGTGAAGGTCACTCTCTTGGCCATGGGGTTTGTGGCCGCCTGTAAAGGCGCCGACAAACTGATGGCATAGATCTGCCCAAGAGGATATGGAGTTGTCCGGCAAGTGCATGAGCCAGGACCTGACGTCGGGCTTGAGCACCAGCGGGAAGTAGTTGGCAAGGACCTTGTCATCTCGCCCCCCGGCAGCTTGCACCGCGATGGTGTAGATGCTGAGGAACTCCGATGGGTGCGACTTGCCATCGTACTTCTCTGGTACGTCTGGCTTGAAATTCTTCTGGCTGGGCCACTAGACTTGCCACAGCTCATGGGTAAACGCAGGGCAACCTACCGCGTACAGCAAGTCGCCTGGTTCCCCTGGCGCATGCATGTCGACAGAGGGCCCAGCGCGCTGGTCTAATTGACGCCGCGCTTCTCTTCGGCGCTCGATGCGTGTTCGAGCGTCTTCTTGCTGTCGTTCGTCTAGAACTTGGCGCTGATTGTGACGATCTCGTGGATCTGATGACGCGGTGGAGTCGCTGTCGTGGTGGATCCGGCGAGTCGGCGATCTTGGCCTTCGGGGTGGAGAGTGCACGGTGGTTGCACCCCCACCGGTCTTGTCGCCACCGGCTCGTGCCTGGCTGACTTGCCGCGGCTGCGATGTACTCGGCTGCCGTGGAATGTCGCCGTTGACGAAGCCGATGAGACTCTGAATGGTGGCCCTCCAGTCATCGATCTTGTCCGGCACTGGAGGGTAGTGTAGGAGCAGTTGAGCTCGCGCCAAAGCTTCTGCCGGAGTGGCCGGCGGCGGCAAACGGTGCGAGGAACGGGATATGCTCGGACTTCTAACTACGTTAGAAGGAGCAGTATCTCGTCCAGGCGACCGTGCCCCGCTCGTGCCAGCACGTTGGCGTGCATGCTGGTCTTGAGCGCTCCGAGATCCACCAGCTCGATCTTGGTCTAGCAAGCGTATGGTACCGTGAGTATCATGACGCTGCCGTTCCCGCGCCTCCTGGGATGGGCGCGGTGCGTGTACGGACGCCGAGGTCTTGGAGTGTGCCCGGTCGTTGTGGGAGCCGACTGCGGCGCCGATGTGCAGCGCAGCCTTGTCCTTGGACCTGGCAGCACCGTGAGCTCCCTCGTCGACGCCCGTTCTTCCGCCGGCGTCTACCCCACCAGCCGTTTGCTCCGGCGATGGTGGGTACGGCGCGGACGGAGCAGCCGCCTCCGAAGCCTTCTTCTTCGGCGGCATGTCGATGAAGACGATGAAGATTTGGCTCGTGCGAACGCCGGATCAGGTTCACACAACCTCGACGCACCCCTCCCCTGGCGCGCCAAAGATGTCGGGGGGTGCTAATCCCACGGACACCTATGGGACCGGCGGACCGAGCCCCTTTTGGTTCGGTAGGGGGCGAAGAGAGCACGAAGAGCAGATCGAGGCGAAGCGCACGAGCACGCGATCAGTTTACCCAGGTTCGGGCCGCACGGATGCGTAAAACCCTACTCCTGCTTTGTGGTTTGTATTGATTTCTTGCTCGAGAGCGCGGTGTGCTATAGTACACTCCAGCAGCTAGCGAGACCGAGCGCGAGTGTTCTGTTCGCCGACCCCCTCTACGTTGCGCATGGGCCTCCTTTTATATGCTCAAGGGGTCACCGATAGGTGGCAACGTAGACAAGGGTAAAAAGGGAAAGGCGTGGCGGTTGGCACCGCCGCCTACTACAGTGTATCATACCTAACTCTGACGGCAGGGGACAAGGGCATTAAATGCCTGTCTGCGTCGCCTAGACGGTGCAGAAAGGGACCGCCAGGGACGCCACTGCTTGCCACGATGGCAATCTTGTCAGCGCCGCTTGCCACCGTGTACCTCTGGCTGCACAGCCTCTCGCCACGTATGCCTGGAAGGGTCCCAGAGCGACACGTTGGTGGATGTGCTGGAGCACAGGTACAAAGTGGAGGCTTGCCGCGGCAAGTGCCTTGCCGCGGTCGTTGTCTTGTCGCATCCGGGAGCTTGTCGCTCATCGGGCCTTGCCGGGACGCGTGGTGCGCCGCGGCAAGTTCTTTGAGATGCCTTGGTTGGCCTTCCCGACAAGCTCCTCTTGCCGGGGTCTTGTCTCCTTCCCGGCAAGCTCCTCTTGCCGGGGTCTTGAATACTTTGTTCTTGAATGGCTCCAAAGGAACCACGGAGAACCTTGGCGGTCACCTGGCAAGCCTTGCCGCGGGACGCTGCGACTGCCCGTGCACAAGTTCGGGATACTAGGGTACCCCTACTCTAGTACACCGACACCATAACTTGGCCCTTTGCGGTCTAGGGGCTTTATATGGTTGGACCCCTTAAAGGGAGAAACCATAAGAAAAAATACTTCCTGGTCATGGTGGATAAATTCACCAAATGGATAGAAGCCAAACCTGTCAAAATGGCTGAATCCGGACCGGTGATAGACTTCATATATGGGGTTGTACACCGTTATGGCATCCCCCACAGCATCATCACTGACAACAGCACGAATTTTACAGCCAATGAGGTGAAAATTTGGTGCAGCAATATGGGCATCAAGCTCGATTATGCTTCTGTCTATCACCCCAAACTAACGGTCAAGTCGGGTGAGCAAATGGTCTTATCATGAGCGCCATTAAACCCAGACTAGTGCGGTCCTTAAAGGAATCAAACACGCACTGGGTAGAGGAGCTCGACTCTGTACTATGGGGGCTGCACACCACGCAGAATCGCACTACCGAATACACACCGTTCTTTATGGTGTACTGAGCAGAGGCGGTCCTGCCTTGCGACATAATTCATGTCTCACCTCGAGTGCGCATGTACGAAGAAAAATAGGCTGAGCTCGATCGACAGGACTGTTTGGACGCCCTATAGGAGGAGCGCGACGTGGCAAAGGCCCGTTCCGCATTCTATCAACAACAGGCTCGAAGGTATCAAAGCAGAGAAGTACGGGCCAAAACCTATAACGTTGGCGAACTAGTTCTACACCTGCCGGAGAAGAAAAAGAACTAGCTCATGCCCAAATGGGAAGGTCCATTCATTATCGACCAGGTTCTGACCGGTGGAGCGTACCGTCTGCGGGATGCATCGGATAATCGACTCGAGCCAAACCCATGGAACGCAGCCAGACTCCAAAGATTCTACGCCTAGCGCCGGACTGTATGTTCGTCTCCTTTCCTCTGTCAATTTTTTGCATATCTGTCTCTTCTCTCTTTCTCTCTTTTTATTTCTCGTTAAAGCCCTAAAAGGCTAAACTTGTGTCTTGGTTACACAATCTTGCCGTGCTAAACCGTGCCCATTATACCTGGAGGATTCTTATATAGAAGCTTAATATAATTATTTTTCTGGGTTTATGTTCCGTACATGTGTTATTCTTCCGCATTTACCTTTTTTGCCATTATATGCATCGACATGACTTAAGTTTTGGCCAAGCTGGGTTGCCTGGCTCTTGTATTTATGCCCTACGTTCCTGTTAATTCGGCTAGGGCATAAGGGGAGCACCTCTGCGATTGTTACTGCCGGGTCAACCGGATGTGTACCTCAGACTGGGTGAAGCCGAAAGCTAGCGTTCTTAAGGGAATATTCGGTCGGCGAATAAAAGATGACTTTTATTTAATTTGAAACATGCCCCCAGATGTTTATAGCCTGCGTCTCTTTTCGCAGTTCGGACATGCACATTGGGGCATGCGTACCCAGGGAAAGGAACCCTTAACGGAACTATTCTCCCTGGAAGATGTTTCTTACTACCCATGTAATATAACATAGCTAGTTGGGTACTTGTCTGTTCAAGCACTTATGACCCCTACGCCCGTTTTCCATGCATACCCCGGTTTTTACATAACCGAGCGAGTATTCAGATACACTCCGGACTATCGGGTCTAGAGGTCGAAGCGAAAAGGTCCGCCATGACAAATGATTTACAATCCGGCTAGTACATTACATATGTCATTTGAAGTACACAGTCACTAAGACTGATTAAATTCTTCTTCTATACCATCCAACAGGCTGTCTAGCCTACAATCCTGTTGGGAATACTTTGCGGCTAATTCTACTTGGTCATACACTAAACTGACGGGGATCTCTTTCCCATCAGGCCCCACAGGTCCGACCTCGGCCATGTGGTTTGGGTCCGCTTTGGTATATCACGTCTTCACCATAGCCCGGGCTTCCCTTGCACCTTGTCGGCAGGCTGATATCTTCCATAATCGGAAGCGCCGCCGCGCTCCCTTGAGCTTCTCTATAAGCTCCCCCATGCCTCCTGGCGGGGACGTGGATGGCCACAAGGCTTGGGTAATACCCTGCATCACCTGCCGAACTTGCTCGTGCAGTTGTGAGAGCTCTGGTAGAAGATCACCTAAAGACCCGAGTATCTCGTCCGCGGGACGACCCGTCAGCATACCTGCAGACATAACTCTGTTAGTCGGCTTCTTCGTCGAACTCCTTTAAAAGTTCGTTCAAGCACTTACTAAAAATGCCGCGCCGAAGCCGCTTATTCTCCTTTACAGAGTCCGCAAGTTGGGCTCGGACATCTTTCAATTCCACGCCCAACCGGATATTGGCGTCCTGGAGATTATTTTTCTCTTGCCTGACTCGCGTAAGCACGCGCTCGCCAGCATTTAGCTGTCGATCAACACGTGCCACATTAACCGCCATGGCCTCCGGATTCACTCCGGGGTCACCCGCAACATCTATTGTTAGATTTGCATACATGCCGCATACTACCTGGTACATGTATTCTTTGCAATAGAAACAAGTGTTACTAGAGGGACCCTTCTCGGACTCCTTCAACGCGACAACAGCAGCCCCTAGCTGGGCTTTGCACTCTTCCAGCTCTTGAGACAATTGGGAATTCTTCTCTGTAAGAACCTGCACAAATAATGATCCTTAAATCAGTTGCGTCAACTATTTCAAGTCTCAGGCGCTACTGATACATATAATCGTCAGATTTGCTTACCCGTATATCCCTTACATATTGGTCCGTCGCTCTGGCTAGACCATTTTGAGCAGCACGGATGTACACATCTTCGGAGTTGAAGGCATCAAATGCCTCTTGCAGGAAACAAGCGTCACGGAGTACAGCCCGGCGAGGCCTGTGATTCATGGCGCTCTCCACTTTAGAATTTGTAGCAGATAGTCTGTCCGCATCCTCTATAGGAGGAGCATCCGGCGTCCGCCCCGTGTTAGCTTCCGCCTCTATGTCCGGCCCTGGAGCCCGGCTGGTGGAGGCGTGTGATACGTCTCCAACGTATCTATAATTTTTGATTGCTCCATGCTATATTATCTACTGTCTTAGACATTATTGGGCTTTATTATCCACTTTTATATTATTTTTGGGACTAACCTATTAACCGGAGCCCTAGCCCACACTACAAAAAAATACACTTCCATGATGATACGTGTTTGTCATAGTAGGTCGCTTTTTTGTCATGCATGTACATCCATGACAAATTTATGACAGAATCAAGATAGTCATACCTATGTTGTCATAGAAGTGTTCCATGACATTATCAAAATTATCATCATGGAAGTGTCCACTTCCATGACGATAAATCGCGCATCACAGAAGTGCTTTCGTCAAGGGTGACCGACACGTGGCATCCACCATAACGGAATGCCGTTAAGCTATCGGGTTGGGTTTTGGATCCGATAACCCGTTAACAGCCCTGACCAATGGGAAATTTCCACGTGTAAAATTCTTATTGGCCGGACGAAACACGTGCCAGCTCGTCAGCGGGTCAGATAGGCGCCTATGATACGTTGACACGTGGCACGGCCCAACAGTGGCCCATTCCTGTGAAAAGGCCAACCCGTTTGACTTGGTCAAAAGCTGGTGGGCCGGCCCGTTTGACTTGGTCAAAAGCTGGCGGGCCGGCCCGTTTGCCTTGGTCAAAAGCTGGCGGGCCGGCCCATGGAAAGCCTGTTAACGGCTTGTTCGCATATAGCCCATTTACAGCCCGCTAACCCAAGGCCCGTTACGCCCTATCCGAATTAGGCCCAGTAGCGTCATCTGGGCCATCCACTATGATTCCAGCCCGTTTTCACTTCTAGCCCATGTATAGCCCATGACGTCTTTTGGCCCATATGAGGCCCTTTGTAACTCTTGGCCCATTAGCGGCCCGTGCTGAAACTGGCCCGTAATGAACAGTGTATTACTTTACACCCATTAACGACTCGTGGTGAAACTGGCCCGTAATGAACAGTGTATCACTTTATACCCATTAATGGCCCATTATTCCATTGGGCCGTTTCCAGCCCAAGTTAACTTTCGGCCTTCTGAGGGCCCATTTATTCTTGGGCTCATTTGCAGCATTCGGTTACTTACGGCCCGTTACTGACATTTTCTGCTTATGGGCCAAATTCAGCCTGTCGTTATAGTCGGCCCGTTTGTGGACCGTTAGTGTGTTGGGCCATTTTCATAGCATCACCAAATACGGCCTATTAACAGCCCGTTATGGTCAGCCCATAAAACGTACGATTTCTATTAAAGGCCCATCTATGACCCATTAAAGGCTTATACATGACCCGTAAATGTGCCGGTGGCCCATGGATCCTACGAGACGTACAAGGCCCATGGATCCTACGAGACGTAGAAGGCCCATGGAACCTACGAGACGTAGAAGGCCCATGGATCCTACGAGACGTAGAAGGCCCATGGTCGGGCGAATTGGCCCCCGTTTGAACGATATAGCATATTCAAAGAATTATCCTACTCAATATTATCACCTCTAAAAAGACTACACTATTACAACAAAGAGATCAAGGCATAGAAATGTAGAATAATCCTACACTGTACAATAAAGAAATTACAGCCGATTATACCCATTGGGCATTATGGTTCGGCACAGGTGATAATAAAGATACACAAACAGCAAATTACATACACTGGGCAAATACAGCTCATACATCATGGACGCACATCAACTTAACTCCATTTGAACTATAATCTCTTCAAAAAATAGGATTGGACGGATTCAGATAGCAGAAATTTCAGTATGCAAAATCTCCAATTCCTTCATGGTTACCTCAGTGTCATGTTTCATTTTTTGACTCCTGCATCTAATACCTGCATGTCCAGTCTCAACTTGTTGATTATACGTTGACAATCATGTACACGTTGTCTTGCCACCTCTAGTTGATGCTCGAGAACATCAGCACATTCCAATTCCAATCCATAATCATTCGGTAATGGCCATGCCGCACTGCTCGCGGATCTTTGTGTTGATGTCACTTCATCCTGAAATGTTTCTGTAAGTACACATGACTAGGGCAAAAATATAGTTACAACAGTGAAGCGAACAAGACACCATTTTGTACTACATGGCAAAATAGGACTAACAATAATGTTACATGTCACTTTAAAAAAATGTTACACGTCATGAAGCATAAGCAGGTGATATTTGAAAAATTATAAGAAAGGTAGTCTGTGCAGCCTGCATACAGAAATCCATCTTAGCTCACCAGAGGAGCATGATGTTGGGGCCAAATCGAAAACACAGACAAGTTACAAATTTAGACAGCATGTTGCGTATAAGTAAGCAAGCAGTTGGCCATTCTGTGCGTCAATTAAAGTCTTAGGGAGCATAATGAACAGCAGAGGATTTCATACAAACATACTACAAGAGGCAAAACTATGCAATCATTAGCGTAGTATAAACTAGATTGTGAGCCTCATGCAATAATAGTTGGTTAATAGACTTCAAAGCTTCAGGCACACTTCAATAGAGTAATTAAATGGTAAGGCCTTTAATTATGTCAACTAATATTGATACAAGTACCGAACATCAGGCTTGATTATTTGGGCATCTCATTAACTGAGGACAAATAAAGCAATTGAAAAGAGAAAATTAACTATGCCTGAAACAAACAAGGAATTGAACTGTTGAGTTGCATACAGTGACTTACCTTAGCAGGTTGAAGAGGCTCAATGCAGCTCCTACTTCTCTTGCAAGGCTCCTTCCTAACATATTGTACTTGGAAATCCTCAATCTTATCTTCATTGCACCCCCTCTGCAAGGTGACACAAACTAGTTACTCGTCTCCTTGGAAGATAAATATGCATACTTTCCAGTCTGTGAACACAAAAGGATGAGATTATAAAAAAACAACACACAATGAAATGAGCATTTACTATGTCTGCACTATGTAAAAACTAGGCATACCTTCGAACTGGATCTCCAAGTACTCTTGGAGAGCCTAATGTAGTGTACAGCCAAACCTTTATGTCACCTATGAGTTAGACAAGGCCCCACTACAGCAGCCCTTAGTGTTTAAATCGTTGACAAGCTCTGGTAGAGTGTTAGGTCAAGAACAGCAAGTAATCAAAGCAAACAGTCCTAGTATGGCTGGCTGATGCAAACAAGCAATTGAACTGAAGTGTGAGCAAATCTTACATATCAACAAAAGAAGCAAAGAAGGAGGCTTAAAGACCATCACTTGACTGACTAGATTTAAGGGGCATTTAAACATCATGTGCAATGTATGAACTAACATAAACATTGCATATTCCAGATTCTACAATGGAATGCACATGTATTAGGTTATGCCATGTATGATGATGCCTAAATGTACAGATAGCAGGCAGGAGTGATTCATCATTGCACGCACAATTGAATTGCAGGTTAAGGGCTAGTTCGATTCCGCCTTTTCAGGGCATATTGTCAAAATAAGCCATAAAAGATGTAAAGAAGTCATTTTTGAGTTATGGGCTTGGCCTTAACTAATTTCTCTTTGGAGGGGGGGTGTTTCGGGTAGAACCTCACTAAAAATTGAAGGGAAGGGGAATAGTGAAATGACTCCGTTGTCTGCCTATATTACACTCAAAATGCAACTGATGACGCCCGTGTCACACCTGACCCTCAAGTAAAAACAAACACGCAAGCATTCATTGCCCTGCCCGTTTGCATCTCCTCTCCCCTTTCCCTCTACCTCGATCCCCTGCCTGCAACACTAGGGTTCCTCCAGCGAGCCGTTGCCACTGGTCCCCATCTAGCCTTGTCCTCGACGATGCTATGTCCAGCTAGGCTACATGGCCGGCGGGTAGGGGCAAATCTCCCTGGCTTCTCCTCCCTCTGGCGTCGCCCCTCATTCTCATGGTATCTAGTAGCTGCTCCACTGTGGTTCGTCCAACGCACTACTCCAGCGGGCGCTGCACAACTACGGTTGATGCCACACTGCGGTAGAAGGCACCTTATTCCCCCTCCCCTCCTCCCAGGCCATGGCATTGAGGTGCTTTGCGTTCCTCACGCGGTTCGGTCATAATGGGAACCCCTTGACAGTTTGCTTTGAATAAACCTCCTCCAGCAAGGCCCAACCGTGGTTTTACCATTCACCACCTAGCCTTTTCTTTTCCCTTGGGAGTCGCGCTCTCGAGGGTCATCATTATTTTAACCCTCCCGGGCCAGTGCTCCTCTGAGTGTTGGTCCACCTTGTCAGCCACCGGTGGCCACCAAGGGCAACTCTGGGCTGGCCTACCGGAAGTTTGGACAATCTGGTGTGCCCTGAGAACGAGATATGTGCAGCTCCTATCAGGATTTGTTGGCACATTCGGGTGGCTTTGCTGGTCTTGTTTTACCATTGTCGAAATGTCTTGTAACCGGGTTTCCGAGTCTGATCGGGTCTTCCCGCTAGAAGGAATATCCTTCGTTGACCGTGAGAGCTTGTGATGGGCTAAGTTGGGACACCCCTGCAGGGATTTGAACTTTCGAAAGCCGTGCCCGCGGTTATGGGCAGATGGGAATTTGTTAATGTCCGGTTGTAGAAAACCTGAAGTTGACCTTAATTAAAATACATCAACTGTGTGTGTTACCGTGATGGTATCTTTCCGGCAGTGTCCGGGAAGTGAACACGGTGTTGGAGTTATGCTTGACGTAGGTTGTTCTAGGATCACTTCTTGATCATAGTTGTTCGACCGTGCTTTTGCCTTCTCTTCTCGCTCTCTTTTGCGAATAGGTTAGCAACCATATAAGCTAGTCGCTTTCTGCAGCTCCACCTCATACCTTTTACCTTACCCATAAGCTTAAATAGTCTTGATCACGAGGGTGTGAGATTGCTGAGTCCCCGTGACTCACAGATACTTCCAAAACCAGTTTGCAGGTGCCGATGTTACCGAGCAGGTGACGCAACCAAGTTCAAGGAGGAGCTCGATGAAGATCTTGTCCTTTGTGTTGATTGTTCTAGTCGATCAGTAGCGGAACCCAGTTGGGGTCAATCGGGGATCTGTGTAGCTTTTGGGGTAGTCTTCTTTTATTTTGGTTCCGAAGTCGGACCTTGATTGTATCTGTTTGATGTAATGCTTTATTCATGTAATTGTGTGAAGTGGCGATTGTAAGCCAACTATGTATCTCTTTCCCTTATGTATTACATGGGTTGTGTGAAGATTACCTCACTTGCGACATTGCTTTCAATGCGGTTATGCCTCTAAGTCGTGCTTCGACACGTGGGAGATATAGCCGCATCGAGGGCATTTCACTCCGGTAGGGTGGACTACAGTGTGGGCGAAGCGGATCTATGGCCATGGACGAGGGCGTAGGTGAAGCTGCTCCGGTGGTTGGGTTAAGGATGGTGTCGATGATGTGGATCTGCAGCCGTGGATGGGGCGTCAGAAGCTGCTCCGGTGGTTGGTTTAAGGGTGGTGTCGACGATGCGGATCTGCGGCCGTGGATGGGGCGTCAGAAGCTGCTCCGGTAGGTTGGATGAGGGTGCGAGGAAGCGGATCTGAGGCCGTGGACTTGTGAGTTGGCAAAGCGGCCTCGGTAGGGTTGAGAATGGTATAGGTGAAGCTACTCCGGTAGGGTTGAGGAAGGTGTCGGCGAAGCGGCTCCGGTAGGGTTGAGGAAGGTGTCGGCGAAGAGGATCAGAGGCTGTCGACGAGGGCGTCGGTGGGCGGCTCCAAGGGGTGTGGACGAAGCGTCTCCGGTGGGGAGTACAAATGAGCCGCTGCAGACGCACGACAGTTGATGAGAGTACCGGCGAAGCAGATCCGGCGCCGTGGACAAGGCCGTCACTGAATGGGCTGTGGTACAGTGGTGGATGAGCAGTCTACTTGTTTCTAGGGGAGGTGGGAGGGGTAGATGCGGACGCAGAAGCAGATCCGGCGAGGTGGACGCCGCTGGCAGTGAATGGGCTATGGTACGCCGGTGGATGAGCAGTCTAGGGTTTCGAGAGGGGAGGGGAGAAAGGGGGATGAAGTACGGACGGCGTGCCGTGTAGTTAGTCGTTTTTGCGGGAGGGGGAGAGGAAATGGGGGTGCCGTGTAGTGGGGGAACCAGAAATTACTAAAGCAGCCCCGACCTATCATGTAGATGAGGGCGGTATTGTAACTGTTGGTCTCCGTGCACCAAGGACAAAAGGGGGATTTCACATGCTAAAGACTAAGGTGGCAGAAATTTTAGAAGGAGGCGGGAGATTTTGCTGCCCGCGGGATCATTCGTATCCAGTTTCAACTAATTTTGGACCGTGCTAGCAGGAAGGTCATGCTAGACTGTGTACACAGGGCACGCGTTAGCAGTTAATAACTGGTGTGAAGTCCACCCCAGAAAAAAGACAATAACTCGGGATGATGCACCGATAACTTGGATGTTCACACGGGCACGACCAATCGTACAGGTGTAGTGGCGCGTTCACAAAAAAGGGATCAAACGCTCAGCCTATGTATTTCTCGTGTAAATAGATAATTTAGTGTCATTGGTTATTTACTTTAAACATAATGCATTGACGTGTTAGTGTAGAGGCGCACAAAAAGAAATGGATATTGTAGTCAACTACTTAAAAGTGTTACCTCATATGATTACATAGCCTCCATTTCGTAAATTGTGTACCCGTTGAATTCATATATGAATATTACATATATTACTTCAAAATAGAAACTTAAATCATCCAAGACTAATGAATTTGAATGCAAGAGTAACAATGGTGCATGTTCATGATAGCTACATTGGTTGTTTGAAGAAACATCACTGTAACTTTGGCATGCACAACTAAAAAGGCTTATATAAATAGAAAAAATGTGGTATGTGAGTGTCCAATCTTTATAGCGTTGAATCGATATTGTACCTTTGGCCACGATACGAAGTAGATATTGACTTATGTTCAAGCGATGCATGTCCACGATCGCTAGATAGTGATACGTCAATGAATTGTGCAATCTCTCTCACACGCATACATAACTCATTTCCCTATGGGCATCGGAATCACACACGTGCACTTCGTGTATTTCTCTCCCTCCGTCAGGGTTAAATTCTTCTTTCTACCCCGTCCTACAAGTCTCTCACACAGAAACACACACGCTCTCTATGTCTAACATGCCCACCCCTTTAATTCCGCCCACCCACAGCCACTAATGTCTCTCACACATATGCTATCTACCTATCCCTTAATATAGCTAGATATGTGTCACACAAACTCCTTCTCCCTACTAGCAAGATGCCCATGCGTTGCACGGAACATCAAGATGCATTTGTATGAGAAGTTTATCTTGTGGGAGAAAAGGATGAATGAGGGAATGCCTTATTTGCAAATGCGGAGAGGGGTGTGGGTATCGTTTTGCAAAATTGCCATAGTTTCCTTCTTGTCGGTCGGATATAAATCGGATGGCCTATATTGCAGGATGGCAGGAACACCATCATCACCAACTCTGTTTTTTATAAGAGGAGAGATATGTGAGTGTCACTGCCCCCCCCCACACACCCACACTTCCCAACACCGAAGGAGTAGGGTGACACCTCGATCTTGATACTAATCTATCGACTGGCTTCTCTCTCAAACATACATACACACACACACACTACCCGGCACCGAAGGAGTAGGGTGGCACATCGATCTTGATAATAATCTATCTACTCCTCTTTCAAACACACACACACACACACACTCGCTAGGTGTGCCTCTGTGTCTACTTCACACACTCTCAATACTTCTTTGTCTCCCTCCCCCCCAACAATGATAGCAGAAGGGTGACAACTCGATCTGATCATAATCTGTCAATTGGTTTCTCTCTCAAACATTATGTGTCAGTGCCTCGCTCGGTAGCCCCCTCGATATGTAGACTTCTCACGCACGCACAACTGTAGTGACGATGACGCTGAACCCAGTGTGCTTTGTTTTTACCGGCCTCATGTGATAGTTTTCACCCTGTTTTCTGTTAATTAACAAGGCAACCTTTTCTTTGTTACTACTAGTGAATCTGAAGTCATTCGGGGCAGACATAAAATATATCACTTCAACCCAATTATCGCAAAAGAAATTAGCTAGCTGCCCATGCGTTGCACGGAATCAAGATGCATTTGTATGAGTAGTTTATCTTGTGAGAGAAAAGGTTGAACGAGGGAAGTCCTTATTTGCGAATGTGGAGAGACGTGTGGGTATATTTTTGCAAAATTGCCATAGTTTCTTTCCTATCTGTTAGATATAAATCCAACGGCCTATATTGCAGGATGGCACGCACACCATCATCACCAACTCTTTTTCTACTTCCTCCGTCCAAAGATACTAGTCATCAAAATGGATAAAAAGAGATGTATCTAAAACTAAAATACGTCTAGATACATTTCCTTTTATCCATTTTGATGACAAGTATTTCCGGACAGAGGGAGTATTTCTCTTTTTAGAGATTTCAACAAGTGACTATGAGCGGACCTTACCAACATACTGAAAAAAGTAGTCCATAATTTTGATGTTACCCTCTTTTCTTGGCGGTGCAGTGCCATCTGGATACCTCATAAATAAATCAAGGACAAATCTGACCCCTTCCTAAAAAGACATACGGAGAAAAATGAGTGAATCTACACTCTAAAATATGTCTACATACACATCCGTATGTGGTAGTCCATTTGAAATCTGAAAAAGACAAATATTTAGGAACGAATGGAGTATATATAAGAGTAGACATGGAGATATATCTCCAGCATGGTCTACAACAAAAATGTGCTGGGCTGGTTAGCGCCGGATGCTTGCAACGCAATGACATGAGTTCGTATTCTGTCTTTTAACTTTATATTTTTATATTATATATTACTCTACTTATTTGATATATACTTCTTTCGCCACTATATTGACAGTGGAACCCACAGAGTACTTAGAATACGAGATTAAGGATGGACTTGTTTCTTTTTAACTTTCTATACGAAGTTGTAGCCACCCTGCAAGTCACGCGTACACTATGCATGCAATTAAGTTTTTATAGAGGGACAATCATACAGGCAATTAGCTCAAATGGATTGGATGTCACTCTATTATTTCCAGCATAAAGAGCATCTCCAACGGCAGCCGGCAAATTTCCTCCTGCTTCCTTAAGCGGAGGACGACATCAAACGCCAGCGGCATACATTTTTACAACTCTAACCAACCAGATGAAATTCGTGCAAACATGGACTGATTTCATATAAGCATGAAGGATTTCGTATAAAAAAGCCGGATCTTCATATAAACATCACGGATTTCATTACATTTACATGAACTAAGAGGTGCCAATCCGGCTCTCTTGTATAATTAATACTCCCTCTGTCCGGAAATACTTGTCCTAGAAATGGATGTATCTAGACTTATTTTAGTTGTAGATACATAAAATTTATCCATTCTTAGAACAAAAATTCCCCGCCAGCTGGAGAGGGAGTACATAATCTAAATGGCCGCCCGCGGATCCCTTTGTCTTCCTCATGTCCGTCAGACACTTGCGGGGTCGACGAAGGTCCTTGGAAGAGATGAAGCAGCAAAGAAACCACCTGAATCCACGGTCGTCGCCTCGGCGGTGGCCTTCATGGGTCCCAAGTGGCGGCGGCCTCCCGTGTTCTACTTCTCCTCGATGATGGCGGCGAACATGGAGAAGCTGGCCACCGACTCGTCACTCTCCACGCACTCGGCTTCTGTCTCTGCCTGCATGGCGCTGCCGCAGGCACGGGAGGCGCGTCCACAGACACGGGAGGCGCGGAGCAACTCGCCACGCCTCCCGTGTACCGGCGTGCTCGCCGCCGTGCCGGCGTGGAGCAACTCGCCACTCCTCATCGAGCTGAACTGGAGCAGCGAGTTGCTGAACCACGCGCCTGCTTGGGGCGGCAACTGGCTCCGTCGGGCCAAGCATGGTTGGTGAAGCACGGAGCAGCCTTGCCCATATCCGGAGGGCTCGGCGGGCCACCCAGCTGGGTAATATGCCGGAGAACGGCTCATCGGAAGCCATCGGAGCAGTGGACAAAATGGTGAAGGAGGAGATGGGGGAGCAGCGGAGGGGTGCGATTCTTGCCCGCTGTCTGCCTGGCCTCGTGTAAATAGAGGGTGGACGGTAGGAGCTTGGCCGGCGTCTGGCCTGGTTTAAACTGAGGGCGAACGGGAGAAGCTCGGCCGGTGTTGCGTTTAATTCCGGCCCGCTCATGAATGGACGTGTGGCCGGAGTAGGATTCTCGGTTTGCATGTGGGTTTAACGGAGGGGTTTAATGGAGGCGCCGGGCGTGCAGCGGGCGGTGCAGTAGTATTTGATTTGACAGCAGTAATGAGCCATCAAATCACAAAGGCCCTCGCCTCTCGTGAAACCGACCGAGCTATGTCGGCGTTCTGGGAACAGGGGTCCCCAGACTTGCCTGCCTGTGGCCTGCGGCGTGGCTCGAGTGGGGGCCCAACATGGCCCATCTTCACCAACACAAGACTCAAGACCCTCGCGAGGGGCCAAGCCTCGCGAGGCGGACAACACGACGCATCCTCAGGCGCAGCCTCCTCGGGCTGGCTTGCGAGGAGACGGAGATATCAAGGTGGGGTACCTCGCGAGGTGCCCGTGACGCAAGCCATGACGATCAAGGGTGCCAGGCGGGCGCCAGCGCGCGCAGCGTCCTTCTTTCCTCTTTGGTGCAAAGGGGGCAAGCGCAGCCGCGGAGTACTGAGGCATCAGGCAAAGGTTGCCATTTCGGTGCAACGAGACCAGGACCAAGCGGACTACAAGACGGAGGTCACCATGGAGCCCAGCACGGCGTCACCACAGAGCCTTTCGTAGGCGAAGACCACCTTTTGTCAGGATAGATGTACTCGCTGTCCCCCTTCAAATTAGCCCACCATTGTTGGCTCCCTTCCCGCTTGATATTTGGGAAGAGGACCAGGGCCTCTATAAATAGGGACCGGCCACCCACGTAGCAAGGGGTTGGATCGGCTGGTCTTGGAAGGGATTCGGTTGGCAGAGTTAGTTGGCCTGACTAGCAAGTAGAGAGAGAGAGAGAGAGAGAGAGAGAGAAGGTGGCAGAACTCCTCCCAGCAGTTCGTCGCCCCAGCTAAGAACTGACCCTCGCGAGGCAGTTCTTCCTCGTAGTGTTCATCATAATCAGCCCCAAGAGGCAATCCATCCACCACACACTGGAGTAGGGTATTACACCACAATGGTGGCCCGAACCAGTATAAATCTTGTGTCTCTTGTGTGATTCCTTTAGTAGTTTAGATCTTTGTGAGTCGGGGAGGTTGAGGACGTGATTTCCGTGCGCACCCTAGTAATCGAACCTTAAGGGTCTGCTAGAACCCGAAATCCGACATTTGGCGCGCCAGGTAGGGGTGCGCCGGAGTTCGTCTTCCACCACTCCGTGCCCCGTCGCGTCTTCATCACCATGCCCGGTGACCAGGAGGGCAACCCCGACACGTGGGCTGCGTGGCCCAAACGCGCGGAACCGCTCGCCTCGGGCGACCTCGCGCCCTAGGCAGCTCGCGGTCCGCAGGGTGCTGCGGGCCGCGGGCGACACAGACAGACTTCGGCAACTCTTACGCCGTGGCAGGCTCGGTCAGCAGCAAGGGCCTCCAATCACGCTGCGACAACGACACCATACACCTGCCGGGAGCAGGCGAACTCGAGGGCCGCGCTCACGGTGGCCCGGGAGCTGCTGCGGTGCAGGCTGCTGGAGGGCGGCCACGACGTGCTGCTGGAGCGAGTGGCGGAGCTCCTGGGCTTCGCCGCCTCGGGGGCTCACCCCTTCTCCACCCAGCTCCCATCTCAAGCCCAGAGCGACCCGCACGGGGGCTCCGCGCGCGCCCGCGGGCTCCAAGGCTACTCCGACGCCAGTGAAGCTGTCAGCACCGGACCGGTGGCGGCGCTGCCCCCGCCCCCGGCCCGCGAAGGAGAGGGTCTCGACGTGACCCGTGGCCCCGGAGGGCGGCCGCGTTGCCACCCCGTAGCAGGCATGACAGGTGGGGCCGCATGGCATGCGGGGCATCATGGCATGGCATACGGGATGACGGTGACGGAAGAGTACGTGCCCCTCATGATGGACCAAGGACACCCTCACGAGGACAGACAAGGCTCGCTCCTCGGCCCAGGCTGGGGGGACGAGGCAATGGAAGCCGAGCCCTTCCAGGAGCTTCGGGACGAGCCCGCCAGCCACGCTGGAGGTAGCGATCACCGGGCGCCGCTAACTGTTCAGGGGCAGGTATATGCTAACCATGGATCGCAGGAGGTGCAGGTCGCCGCGGCGAGCGGCTGCCCCGCTCCTATAGTCTCCCACCCCTCGGGAGGAGGGTGCAGGGGGCTGCAGGGGAGGGGCCGGGATCCGACATCACCACCACGGCGTTCGGAGCAAGGCATTCTCAGGAGGTAGGCCCTCTGTTGGGGAGGTGCCTCAGGGCCTGCCCCTGGCAGAGGACCCATGGTCGTCGGGGGAACCGCTGGCGACCGCTCTACCCCATCGGGCGGCGTCCTGGGTTCCGGTCGTTGCTGATGGCACTAGATTGTGGCACAAGGCGGGGCTCTCGTCTGGCGATATGAAGCAAGGCCAGTACCTGTGAAGAAGGCCCAGTGCCTGTGAAGCTCGTCGCCCCGTGACACTCTCACGTAATAATGAGTGGGGCTGTACATGCCCCGGAGTCTCAGGGGTGCCGGCCTCAGGCCCTGGGGCTCCCTCCCACGCCCAGTGGACAGCACTTAGCTCCGCGCTGGTGAGAAGACGTCCAAGACTAGATTAGGTGCCGGACGCGGCCTTTTGTCTGCCTTTTGTTGCCCTTCCCTTTGGTTGTAGCTTTTCTCTCGCTGGATTTAAGTTGGATTCGAATTTGAGATTTGCGTGTGTTCGGGGAAGGGGTGCTTGTTCTCGCTCGAGCTATTTCTCGCGTTCTGGTTGCCGCTTCGTCACAGCTGCCTCCCCTCGCGAGCCCCTCGCGAGTCGGGTCAGGCCAGGCTCGTGCGCAGCCCAGGCTGCCGCCGTTGCTCCCTCTCGGGAGGATTTTCGGGTCCCTACGGAGGTTGTCCTATTCGGAAAAGGCCCTGAGCCTGTGAAGCAAGGCGAGTGCCTGTGAAGCTCTCGCGCTCGAGGAAAAGGCCCTGAGCCTGTGAAGCAAGGCGAGTGCCTGTGAAGCTCTCGCGCTCGAGGAAAAGGCCCAGAGCCTGTGAAGCAAGGCGAGTGCCTGTGAAGCTCTCGCGCTCGAGGAAAAGGCCCAGAGCCTGTGAAGCAAGGCGAGCGCCTGTGAAGCTCTCACGCTCGAGGAAAAGGCCCTGAGCCTGTGAAGCAAGGCGAGTGCCTGTGAAGCTCTCACGCTCGAGGAAAAGGCCTAGAGCCTGTGAAGCGAGGCGAGTGTCTGTGAAGTCATTGCGCTCGGGAGAAGGCCCAGAGCCTGTGAAGAAGGCCAACGCATGAGAATTTTCTCATCAGCGACGATCTCACATCCTGAGGACCCAACTAGAAAGCGCCCAAGGCGTCGCGCCCTCCTGTAGGCCGCCTCGGAACCAGCATGGGGCAAAGGTAAACCAGCCCACCGTCAGGCACGAGCGCAATTTGATTACTACTAATATGATGGACACAGGTTTTTACATGAGGGGCTTCCCCTCCCAAAATGCTCTCACAAGCCACCAGGTCAAAAGCTTGAGTTCTATTCATGCAGGCTGAAAAAGACAGGAACGATACGCACTCAGTCGAACCAATCCCCCAATGCGTCCCCGGAGGCACCTCCTGAGCCTTCGCCGGAGTCGCCGAGCTCGCCATCGCCGCCTGTGTCGCTACCGGCGGCGTTAGGGCCGCTTGCCGCGCCGTCCTCATCAGCACCCACGACCACGTCACTGTCGTCCGAAGCGAAGGCCCTGACAAGGGCGTCCACGTTATCCTCCACCCAGCGCGCCAAGTCATCTCGGACGGCCTGGGAGACTGGGGCGATGACAACGTCAAAATCAAAGCGGGGATTCATGTTCTGGAGATGGCTGAAGACACGGGAAAAGGCGCGCTTGAGCAAGGCGCGGCTCCTCTCCTCCACCAACCTGTCGGCCCTGACCGATCGTGCCTCCAGCTGCGTCACCACGGTGGTGAAGAACTGCAAGTTACCGGCATAATTGATCGTGTGTGGTTCGCCGACGGACGCCTCGTAGATGTTGCCTAAGGCCACGTTAGCCCTCTCCCTGAGCGTGGTGAGCATGGGGCCATGTGCGTGCTCCAGGAGTCGCCGCTGGCGTATTTCATCGGTGTTCTGGCGCTCAACGGCCTCTGCCTCTTCCATCCGCTGGCGAAGATGGAGCACCTCGGCTTGAGAGGCGGCCAGCTCCTTTTGCCCTGCCTCAAGGGCGGCCCGGGAGGTGTCGGCCAGCCGCGTCGCCTCGTCCCATTGGGCCCTCAGGGTTGCGGTTCTGCCTTCGGCTTCGACCCGGATCATCCCCAGCTTCCCCTCGAACTCACGCTCGAGGCCTTGGCGCACCGTCGCCACCCGACGGCAGATCTCCTCCAAGACACGCGCTTCCCGCGCAGCTACATCATCTTCTGCCTACGTCACTCGGCGCTCCCTCCTCTCCAGCCGCTCGTACTCGCAAGCGCGTTCAGCGGCTTCCAGCGCCAACGTTTCCTCGCGCTTCTGAAGCTCAACTGGGTCACCGGAAGCCACCTCCATCGACGCGAGGGTTGCCTCGCGCAACTCCGCTTGCTCCTCCAGCGAGTGGCATCGGGCCAAGAGCTCGTGAGCCCGCTCCTCCGCTGCCTCTCGCCACCCGTCAGCTCTCCGGGCCTCCTCGATGGCCTGGGAGCGGGCCACTCGAGAGGCCTCCAGCGACGCCTTTGCCTCTTCACCATCAAGGTCACGTTGGCGGCGCGCGAGGGTGACGGCGGCCTCCAGCTCGCGCCTCCCTGCAGCCAGGCGCAGGCCCTCGGCCTCCAGGCGAGCATCTTCAGCGGCAAGCTCTTCCCCAAGCAAGTCCACCGCGTCGGCCGCTCATCGAAGGAACCCTTGGCGGCGAGTGCGGCGCTCCCGGGCACGCTCAAGCACATCTTCCACGACATCATCCACCCCAAGAAAGCGCCGGGGGCTGCGAGTCATCGTCCCTCCTCCGGGCAGGGGGCTGGGAGCTGGCACCCTCGCGACGGCCGGACGCGCCACACCAGAAGCCGACCAAGGGCCAGCCCGCCTCCAGATGAGGAGCATAGGAGGCGCCTCAACCAGTCACAGTCCAAGACCAGACGGGAGGCACCCAACAGACTGGCTATCCCCTGAGAAGGCCCGCGATGGAGAAGCGTGGGGAATGAAGGGCCGTGGCGCACCTCGGGATGATCTGCCCCATCAGACGCCCTCATCACGATGGCAGAGCTACTCGGAGAACTTGAGGATTGCGGGGGAGGCAAAGCCAAGGGAGGTGGTACCTCGGCGACTTCCGTGATCTCAGTCGGAAGGGGCCTGCAGAGCAAGGATCAGTGAAAGCAACAAGAGGATCAAGAGTCAGAGAGGAAAAAGACTTACTCGTCAGTGGCGAAGTACTTCCTGCGCTTCAGCACGCGACAAGGGGAGTCATCACCCAGAGCCTCCCTCTTCCTCCGAAGGGCCTCGAAGTCCACGCGGAAGCGGCCCAAGAGAAGAGCGCAAGGATCAACCTGCCGCAAGGACGAAGCACCAGAACGGTCTGCGTCGGCAGCGCCTGCCTGGCGCGTGCCATCCATCACCTCGCCAGAAGGCGAGACTAGGGCCTCCAAGGCCTCAGCCCCGGGCGCTGGAGGCGGCTGCCTGCCACCTTCAGCCGCAGCGGTACGGGCCTCAGGAGCTGTCCCCTCGCGAGCGGCACCGGGCGCTGCCACCTCCTCAGGAGCCTCCTCGGCCTCAGGCGCCTCTTGCCTCCCTGCTCCGCCACTTGAGGAGGAGTCTCCTTGGCCGATTGGGAGGGGAGTCACCACTACAGGGTTCTCGCGAGGTCCTTGGAGGCCGGCGGGGCGCAGCCCCCACTCATCGAAGACGGGCATCTGCTTCACGAAGTCAGCCCTGCTCTGGCAGAGATACAGCAAGGCCCCTCCCTGCCGGATGTTGCCAGGATTGGGGTCCCCGGCCAAGGTCAAGAGCGTCGACTTCAGCGCCGCAGGAGTCAGGTCTTCTTCCTGGAGCCTCATGTTGTCCTCGCGCCCCCGGAAGGCCCACATTCGGTGAGAGTGGCGTTGTAGGGGAGCGACACGGCACAACAGAAACTCCTTCACCACTTTGGGCGCTGTCACGCCGAGTTTCCTCAGGAACGTGAAGCGGGTCCAGACGAAGACAAGCCGAGGGTTCTTCAGCGTCTCCTGGCCCCAACCTGAATTGGGGACAGCAGGCGAGGTCGGCTCCAATAGCAGGGGGCTGGGCACCCCTGCGTCCGCGTACAACCACCGCTCGCGGAACCTGGCCGCGGGCCGGGGAAGTTTGAAGTCAATTCCAGATGCCTCGGTCTCAGGCTCGGCAACAAAGCTCGCGCATGCCCAGCACTGGGAGGGATCGACAAGACGCAGCGAGAAGAAGTGGCGCAGCAAGGAAACCGAAGGAGGGATGCCCACCATGCCTTCGCAAACGAAGGCGAAGACTGAAAGGAGGGTGATGGACTCAGGACTTAGATGCATCAAGTGGATCTGATAGTGGGAAAGCACGGCATTGAAGAAATCAGAGAAGGGGGGAACCAGACCCGCCCACAAGGCGTCGGTAAAACATGGGACCTCGGTTGCTGTCCTATCAATGGAGAAGTGGGACGCGGGCCAGGCAGTCGTCCTCCCGCACTCGTTGAAGACGGTGGCCAGGGCAAAGCTGTCCCTGCCCAGGCACTCTTGGTTGAGCACAGTCGACCGGCCAACGACGGGGGCCGCCGCTGGCGGCGCACAAGACGAAGGCATGGGTTTCTCCCCTCTCTCCTCCCTCGTTGGAGTCATGGCGATGGGAAGGAGGGGGAGGATTCGAGATTGGATTGAAGGCGGGAGCAGGCATCCGAAAGAAGGAAGAACAGGGGACGCCCGAGCAACAGGAAGGGGAGCGGCTGTGTACAACTACCAGTCCGCCTAGCAGGGCGCACAATAAAGGAAGCGTGGGGGAACGGTGTCGCCCACGTCCAATCAACCGCCACGCGGCGTCCAAGGCCGCAGGCTGTTAGGGCCCGCGGCGCTTCGCCCTTGCCCTTTCGCCTCTCGGCACGGCCAAGTTCGTGCGGGCCTTGGGCCCGGGGGCTACTATCGGCGTTCTGGGAACAGGGGTCCCCAGACTTGCCTGCCTGCGGCCTGCGGCGTGGCTCGAGTGGGGGCCCAACATGGCCCATCTTCACCAACACAAGACTCAAGACCCTCGCGAGGGGCCAAGCCTCGCGAGGCGGACGACATGGCGCATCCTCAGGCGCAGCCTCCTCAGGCTGGCTCGCGAGGAGACGGAGATATCAAGGCGGGGTACCTCGCGAGTTGCCCGTGACGCAAGCCATGATGATCGAGGGTGCCAGGCGGGCGCCAGCGCGTGTAGCGTCCTTCTTTCCTCTTTAGTGCAAAGGGGGCAAGCGCAGCCGCGGAGTACCGAGGTATCAGGCAAAGGTTGCCATTTCGGTGCAACGAGACCAGGACCAAGCGGACTACAAGACATAGGTCACCATGGAGCCCAGCACGGTGTCACCACAGAGCCTTTCGCAGGCGAAGACCACCTTTTGTCAGGATAGATGTACTCGCTGTCCCCCTTCAAATTAGCCCGCCATTGTTGGCTCCCTTACCGCTCGATATTTGGGAAGAGGACCAGGGCCTCTATAAGTAGGGACCGGCCACCCACGTAGCAAGGGGTTGGATCGGCTGGTCTTGGAAGGGATTCGGTTCGCAGAGTTAGTTGGCCCGACTAGCAAGTAGAGAGAGAGAGAGAGATAGAGAGAGAGAGAGAGAGAGAGAGAGAGAGAAGGTGGCAGAACTCCTCCCAGCAGTTCGTCGCCCCAGCTAAGAACTGACCCTCGCGAGGCAGTTCTTCCTCGTACTGTTCATCATAATCAGCCCCAAGAGGCAATCCATCCACCACACACTGGAGTAGGGTATTACACCACAATGGTGGCCCGAACCAGTATAAATCTTGTGTCTCTTGTGTGATTCCTTTAGTAGTTTAGATCTTTGTGAGACGGGGAGGTTGAGGACGTGATTTCCGCGCGCACCCCAGTGTTCGAACCTTAAGGGTCTGCCGGAACCCGAAATCCGACAAGCTAGACTGCCCCGCCCTCTAGCCTTTTAAAAAATGTATATACTCCACTTTTGTACAGTAGTAGTATGGATGGATTGCGCCATGGAGCAAAACTTGAAATTAAAAAAAGGTGGTACATATAGAGAGCACTTGTCGCCAAATTATGCATATAGTACTATTAAAAAGGCTTGTCACAATAATGGTGTCCAGCACAAGTGCACAACCCACCCCTCAAATAAAACTAAGCACCCTGGAATATTTTGACAAAACTAAGCACCCTAAAATTCTTTGACAACTAAACTGCTGGCTATATGATGTTGGCCATATATATTGTACGTATATAATGTGAAGAAACGAGTGGTAGTACTGTACCAACTAAAAGATGAAATGTAAGAAATACTTGTATGTACATACTGAAGAGTTAAAGTAACAAGAAGAAACATAACATAGTTCTGCTGGGGGCTCAGCACAACACACCCCTCAAATTAAATTAAGCACACATGAAATTAAACTTTGCAACTATTCCGGTAGACACTACATTAGAACCACCATGAGCAACGACACTGCCACCTTACTCGGAGTCCTCGTCCACATCCTCGACTTCATCCTTGTCCCTCTTCCTCTTGGCCGATACTTCTTTGCTTGAACCGCACACTTGGCTGTTGCTCTTCATCCAACCCTTGTAGATATTGAAGCAAAGGTAGCCATCCATTGCAGCATACTGGATGTGGTCTATATCTAGTACATTCCGCTGCCATGCATGACGATGAAACGTGTATGGAGGTTTCTCCAGTTTACCGTACGAAGGATGAACCATGGCTCCTGCCAGGGTCATCATTGAAGGCTGAAGAGAGGACACTAGCCGATTCTTCTGGAGGTCGAAGGTGTTGCCTACAACGAGGCCTACCCGACGTAGGACTTCTTTGTCGTTACCAAAGTCTACAGTAATGAATTTGACTAGGTTGCTCCCGAGGAAGTCCTTAAAATCTTGGCACTCAACGTCGGCATGGCATATGTGGTAGACCAAGCATAAGTCATGCACGCAAACCTGGATCATGGCGAGGCTTCTTCCTCTCTTCGTCCTTTAGATCCTTCTCTCGTCCCAGGACTGTGGTGTACTCAACATCTAGCCCAGCGACCCACTCATCATCTGAGTTTTCGAACATGCGTCTGAAGCGAGAAAGGCATCCTTTCACCGTCGCGGAAGAACAGGTGCAGATGACGTCGAACTCATCGTCGGTGATGGTTCTAACCTTGTACTCACTGCTGATCCTGGAGATTTGGGACGCCATGGATTTGGGAGGAGGGTTAGGATTAGTGGAACTGCCGTAATGTGAATGGACGGAATGAGTACGAGTGAACTGCCGTAGTATTGAAGGACGTGTGGGGACGAGTAGGAGCGAACTGCCAGCGTGCGAACGACAGGGTAGTGGTTTCCATTCTCCCATGATACGGGCTTCCGAGAGCCCTTGGATCTGAGATCGAACGGTTGCATGGCGTGATTCTAGACCTATGGGTGAATATCCTATCCTGGAGGGTTATTCTACAAATTTTTCAGCAACTTAGCATGCGACCGTTTGATCTCAGATCCAAGGGCTGCCAGGAGCCCGTATCGTGGTCGCGCCTACCACGACCGTCGCGTCGCTGACACTAGTGTAGTGCCAAAAATATTCTTATATTATGGGACACATGGAGTACTAGTATTTATTGCATTTGCCAAGGAGTGACCTCTTCCAATGAAATGGTGTTGCTAAGTTTGCTTCATTTAATTAGCTATAGACTCAAAATTGTCTTTTCACCTAGGTACATGCGCTCAGCACCGTTTCTTCCTTGGGTCACCAAACTAGTCTCTCTCTTCTTGAATAACTTGCCACATCAGACTTTATGCCTATGTGGCAAGCTTAAGCACCTGTAGGAGCAAGTAAAAGTAAGTACAATAGTGCACTTTACATGGCATTTTTGCATATGTGGAGGAAATAGAGGCAAGGAAAAAGTGTAGAAGTGGGCTCTCATGCAAGAGCCAGCCTCTACTACATGGTGGAGCATTGGGAGAGGCACCTGTATGGAGGTGGTCAGGAATCTGGGAGACTCACGCCTGTCATAGCGTCGTAGTTAAAATGATAATGGCAAGTCAAATCACGGGGCCCCACCTGTCCAGCAGTAACTCGCTGTCAAATCACACAGGCCTACGTTTGTAGCAGCCTACTCCCTTGTCTTCTCGCATCTCTGTCGAAGCAACTAAAGCGCTATGTTACAGTAACATATTATGTTACCACAAGCACATCTTTCCTCATTAAATAGTTGCCACATAAGCAAAATTGTCTTGGGATGTGTTAAGTTATTACCTAAGTTACTCCCACTATGGCTAGCCTAAGAAACAATGTGAGAGTTAATGCACCACGCCTATGTGTTTACTATTTGGTTTTCGTAAGATGACTTAATACTCACCTAGACGGAGGGAGTATTCGATTTGAAAGCGGGCGGCGCAGTTCCCGATACGGCTTTAATGCAGACGAGGGAGGGAGTAGCGGTTCTTGATATGTTGAATGACCAATGCATCCTCCTCAATTAATGCATGAGGGAAGTAATGGGAGGAGGTCCGGGAAAAGAGGCTGCACGATGTGAATGCAACGCAGTTTGCCCTCATATAAAGGCGCCCCTCCATTCCAATGCATCTACCACATCATACGCACCTAAGCATTTGCCTAAGCACCTACCCTAAGCGCAAAAGAGCTCACTCCAGACCCATGGCAGCGATGCGAGCGAGCGGCCAGCGGCTACGCCAGATGGTCGACAACGCCGGCCTGCGGCATGGCGCCGAGGATCGTCTCCAGACGGTGTTGGAGACCGGCTGGTGGATGGTCTCCGTCGGTGCCAACTACGACTCTCAGTTGGACCAGATGATCGTTGACACCAGCAACAAGTTCACCGTCATCAAGAAGCTCGCGGACGACATCGCCGTACTCCTCCAGCCCGCGTGCCCGGGCTCCTCATTGCCTGCCACCCTAATCGGCCTCCATGGCCGGAACCTCTTTAAAGCACTGGTGGCCCTGCGACTGCCCGCCGACGCCACGAAGAACGTCCACCTGGAGGTCGCGCTCGCGGCGAGGCGCCTCGCCCTGCAAGAATTCGTCGACCTACACATCCATGTGTACGAGCAAATCATGTACATAGGTATCTACAATGCCAGTGAGGACGCTGCGAGGTTGGCCTTCCTCAACCTGCTGGAAGCCTTGGATGCCTTTGCTGAGAAGCACCTCGACCTCTCCACAAAAGCCGCCGCTCCTTAGCCTTCGGTCGGTGGCCCGGCGCACTAAGTTGAGGAGGAGGAGGTCGTACGTTCATGGATCCATCTTTCTTCTTGCCTTCTGTAACCACCACTGTGATCGCATCATCGTGGCCTTAATTCTTATTGTGCTGTTGCATTCTCGTTCCAGTCAATATCGACATGTGCAATCCCTTTGCTTAATTATATGCATCATTGTAACTAGTAATCGATCCGTCAATTTATAAGTTGTGCTTACCTTTTCCATCAACTTCGTGCAACGCGCGGGCATCTTGCTAGAAACACTAGAATATGTCTATATAATTCGTATGTGATAGTCCATTTGAAATCTCAAAAAAGACAAATATTTAGGTACGAAGGGAGTAATATATTAGGAGTATATCATGCGCACAAAGGTAGAGGAGCGGTGGGGCCGAGAGGAATGAGGGGCACGTCGGGGGGATGAGTATCCCCTGACGCGAACAATCCTACCATTCTGTCACTGACATGTGGGACCCATAAGCGTGGGTCCCACCTATCAGCGAAGTAAAGGCAGGGCAAGGCAGTGATAGCCATGTCAGAGGATCCATGTCCGCATCGGGGGATGTCATGCCGTGGGTTGGAGCGGCGTCATGGGAATCGCGTGTGGGTGTGGCAGTGGTAGAAACAGAAACATGATGGTCGCCGTGGTTCAACTTCCATGGACAAGCTATCATGTCTGCTGAGACATGTATATCAAAACTAGAGTGTTTATATTTCAAGCACGTGAACAAGTATTATTCTACTACTTTGGATCCATTGCAACGCATGGGCCAGCACATTGGTAGTAGTAGTGTCCATCTCTATCTCTAGAGGCCTTCCCTTGTTCATCCTTTTCTCTCACAAGATAAACTACTCATACAAATGCATCTTGATGTTCCGTGGAATGCACGAGGATGTTTCCTTGGGGGTCTCTCCAGTGCGGCGTGGCCGTAGTTGCAAGTTGACGCCCCTTGAGATGCCGACGTTGAGGGGCACTCGGATTTCCTCCGATGAGCAGGTAAGATGAGTTTGATCACGTAGTAAATGCATTCTAAAGACTACTTCTGTGTCCATTTCCTAATTCTCCCCCTGCCCACTGTTTCACAGGTTAGGCTCGGTGCGAGTGGAGATTGGCTTGCATATGTACGGGAGGGTACCAACATCAATTTGCACAACATTTACAACAGTGACACCGTTCCCGTAGAACCTTTGTCCAACATTGGGATCAGCCATGCAATGGGCCACCGCATGAATTGGTACGATGGAACCACGGTGAGATTGAATAAGAAAGCACGAACCTTGCACATGGCGGTCAAAGGCGGACCATGCTGTCTGCAGCCGATTTGATGCCGTACGAGTAGGAAGACGTTGTGCTCCTTTCTAACTGCATCTTCGCGGTGACAAACCAGGGGACTTATTTTGTATGGGACACATCCTACGATATACTCCCTCTCTCCCAGTTTGTTTGTTTTGAATCTTTTCGTTTTGTAAGTTTCAAATTCAAATTTAGAGCTCCACATCACATGTTGAGATTACAATGTACATTAAATCGTTGCGTGCATGTATAGTAAAGAAACAAATCTCGAGTTTGGCATGAGTTCGTGCTGCGGGAGCAGCACAAGCCCTGGCGCCGGAGTTACATTTCCCTCTCAGGGCCGTCGGTACTGAGCTTCAGCGCCTTACTACACCTACCTTTGAGTCAATAACATGTGGACCCGATAGGTGACTGGTCCACATGTAATGCTCCCGTAGGCAGAGGGGCAGTGGGGCCAAGAGGGGTGAGCCGCAGGTCGGGGGACGTGTGGTTTCATGGGTTCGAGCGGCGTCATGGGAATCGCGGATGGCTGTGGTAGAAACTTGATACTCGCTGGATTTTAGGTGGCCCACATGTCATGCACACAAAGGTAGAGGGGCGGTGCGGCCGAGAGGGGTGAGGCGCACGTCGGGGGGCGTGGTGCCATGGGTTGGAGAGGCATCGTGGGAATCGCGAGATGAAACGTGATGGTCGCCGTAGTTGAACTTCCACGAACAAGTTGTCATGTCTACGGACACATGCACTACATACCGATCACTGGAAGGAGTAGCAGAGAAAGCTATATATGTGGATAAATAGTTCCTTATAGTCAAGCGGACCCACGCTACTACTCTATTCCAAAGACATGCACACCATCGAAATAGTCCATCTATATCAATATACACCGAGAGGGAATATTTTTTTTACAAGATAGGAAATAGTTCATCCATCCATAATGCCCTCCTGCTAGTGCAGCCTTTTCTTCTTCTTCTTCTTCTTCTTCTTCTTCTTCTTCTTCTTCTTCTTCTTCTTCTTCTTCTTCTTCTTCTTCTTCTTCTTCTTCGTCAAGGGATAATTCTCCCATCCAGACGACCTTAATGCCACCGTCTCGTCACCCTTCTGAAGATTTGTACCGAGCACAAAATTTGCTACGTTGAATAGGGATGGTGTCTGTTTATCACAAACTTCTACAAGAATTTTGATTCTGGTTTGTAGGTCAGCGATGCTTTTCAAATCAAGGTTGTACGGCTCCAGCTTCACTTTGTCCCCTTCGATGGCTGCCCCACAGAAGTATACGTCCTCCCGAGACAAGAAATCGTGAAGCTCACCTGGTATGGAGGGCGAGTGTATGATGTGGTACACCAAAACATCATCTTCGAGGCACAGCTGAAGGACGGCGGCACGCTGGATCTTCCCAGGGGCACGCTCCATGTACTCTGCGTCGAGACCGATGACCCTTGTCTCTACCTTTTCGAGGGAGTTGGATACATTGTTGATCCACTGCCAAACAACCCTTGGGTGGACGGTGATGGTGGCAACTATGCGCATCGAGCCTTCGACGAGGACATGTTGGACGCTAAAAACCTGCATCTCGATCTCTTTCGCCATTTGGAACCGCTGGAACGGAGGGCTATGGTTTGGGGAATTAGGATTAGATGACTAGTCTAACTGAAGTAGTAGATGATTATTTAAAGAGGTTAAAACAATGTGAACGTAGTGGGGTTTGGATGCAAATGAAGATGAAGGGGAGGTGAAGAAGCCAAGGAGAATCGGTTCCCGATGGAGAAGGAGTAAATGGGAGAAGTGGCGTGCAGGCAGTTGATTAGACGGCTAGGTAGACTAAACGAAAAGGCTATGCGGGTAGACTGATGAGTCGTACCTGTTCGTGTACGTGCCCATCCTTCCTGATAGGTGGGACCTATGCAAACAGATAAAAATGTGTCATAGTTTTTTTTGAGCGCGTGAGTGGGAGACACAACATTCTCTGGTTAAGGAATACTCCCTCCGTTTAGGTGAGTATAAGTCACCTCATAAAAAACAGGTTTTCCCAAAACCTTTAGGCGTGGAGCATTAACTTCCTGCTTGATCCCCTCCCAGCATCGTCGTCGTGTTCATGGGTTGAAACGGAATGCGTGGTCGTGTTCATCGGGAGGGCCTGGACGGAAGAGGCGATGGAAACGTGGCCTGGCATACCGCACAACGGAGGAAACAGACCTCCTACGGTCGAAACGGGGGTCCTGTTGATCGGGAGGGGTGTGGCGTACCGCAAAACGGAGGAAACGGACCTCCTACGGTCGAAACGGGGGTCCTGTTGATCGGGAGGGGTGTGGCGTACCACAAAACGGAGGAAACAGACCTCCTACGGTCGAAACGGGGGTCCTGTTGATCGGGGGGGTGTGGCGTACCGCAAAACGGAGGAAACAGACCTTCTACGATCGAAATGGGGGTCCTGTTGATCGGGAGGGGTGTGGCGTACTGCAAAACGTAGGAAACAGACCTCCTACGGTCGAAACGGGGGTCCTGTTGATCGGGAGGGGTGTGGCGTACCGCAAAATGGAGGAAACGGACTTGAGTTGGAGCGCTACGGTCAAAACGGGGGTCCTGTTCATCGGGAGGGGTATGGCGTACCGCAAAACGAGACTCCACGGGATACTGTTCATCTCCACCGTTGACCCCCTCCAGCCTCCACGAGCTACTGTTCATCCACCGTCGACCTCCTCCAGCCTCCACGGCTCCTGTTCATCCAGCCTCCACCGCGCACTACTCCACCAGCTACTGTTCAACCACCCTCCACCGTCTACTGTTCATCCATCCCTCCACACCACGGGGTCCTGTTCAACCGCCCCTCCACGGGCACCCCTCCACCATCTACTGTTCATCCTGCCCTCCACACCACGGGGTCCTATTCATCCACCCCTCCACGAGCACCCCTCCATCGTCTACTGTTCATCTAGCCCTCCACCACTCCACGGGGTCCTGTTCATCCAGAGGCAACGCCACCGCTCATTGTTCATCCACCCCCCCCCCCGCAACGCTCACTGTTCATCCCATCGATCGGCTTCAGTTAGCAGCAGTAGCCAAGGAATCGCTCGATCGGGTTCAGTTAACATCCTTCGATCAATCGCTCGGGTTCAGTAACGCGTAGCCTGCAGTGCAATCGCTCGGGTTCAGTTAGAGCCCAACGCCTCGCTCGGGTTCAGTTAGAGCCAACGCCTCACACACACGCGCGTACGTGTATGAGAGAAACGCGCATCGCTCGGCCCTCGACCTCCCACCGTAACCGGGAACTCCCCAAAATTTTCCTCCCCCTCGCTTCCACCACAGTTTTTTCCATCATGGACGGCCCAAAGAATGTTATGCAGCTGCGTCTCTAGCCCGCCCAGGACGAAAAGCCCATTTTCTGTCATGATTTTTTGTCATAGAAGTAGGAGCCCACCACATCTAGGATGATACCGGGTTTTGACACAATTATCGTCATAGAAGTGTCATATGTATGACAAAAAAAAAATTCGTTCGGCCCAAAATGTCACGGAAGTGTCTTTTTTTTGTAGTGCCAGAATTGATGTTTTTTGCCTGTTTTAGGGTTTCGAAGAAAAGGAATATCAAACGGAGTCCAAACGGATTGAAACCTTCGGAAACGTGATTTTCTCATCAGATAAGATCCAGGAGACTTGGAGCCTCCGTCAAGGAAGCCACGAGGTGGTCACGAGGGTAGGAGGCGCGCCCCTGCCTCGTGGGCCCCTCGAAGCTCCACCAACGTACTTCTTCCTCCTATATATATCCACGTACCCCCAAACGATCAGGGACAGAGCCAAAAACCTAATTCCACCACCGCAACTTTCTGTATCCATGAGATCCCATCTTGGGGCCTGTTCTGGCGCTCCATCGGAGGGGGCATCGATCACGGAGGGCTTCTACATCATCATCCAAGCCCCTCCGATGAAGTGTGAGTAGTTTACTTCACACCTACGGGTCCATAGCTAGTAGCTAGATGGCTTCTTATCTCTTTTTGGATCTCAATACAATGTTCTCCCCCTCTCTTGTGGAGATCTATTCGATGTAATCTTCTTTTGCGGTGTGTTTGTTGAGACCCACGAATTGTGGGTTTATGATCAAGTCTATCTATGAATAATATTTGAATCTTCTCTGAATTCTTTTATGTATGATTTGTTATCTTTGCAAGTCTCTTCAAATTATCTGTTTGGTTTGGCCTACTAGATTGGTTGTTCTGCCATGGGAGAAGTGCTTAGCTTTGGGTTCAATCTTGCGGTGTCCTTTCCCAGTGATAGAAGGGGTAGCAAGGCACGTATTGTATTGTTGCCATCGAGGATAACAAAATGGGTTTCTATCATATTGCATGAAACTATCCCTCTACATCATGTCATCTTGCTTAAGGCATTACTCTGTTTTCAACTTAATACTCTAGATGCATGCTGGATAGCGGTTGATGAGTGGAGTAATATTAGTAGATGCAGAATCGTTTCGGTCTACTTGTCTCGGACATGATGCTTATATACATGATCATACCTAGATATTCTCATAACTATGCTCAATTCTGTCAATTGCTCAACAGTAATTTGTTCACCCACCGTAGAATACTTATGCTCTTGAGAGAAGCCACTGGTGAAACGTTTGGCCCCTGGGTCTCTTCCTCATCATATCAATCTCCATCACTTTATTATTGCTTTTCTTTTACTTTGCTTTTACTTTATTTACTTTGCATCTCTATACCAAAAATACCAAAAATATTATTTATCATCTCTATCAGATCTCACTTTCGTAAGTGACCATGAAGGGATTGAAAACCCCTAAGCGCGTTGGTTGCATTGAGCTATTGTTTTTGTGTAGGTACGAGGGACTCGAGCGTAGCCTCCTACTGTATTGATACGTTGGTTCTCAAAATCGGAGGGAAATACTTATGCTACTTTGCTGCGTCATCCCTTCCTCTTTGGGGAAATCCAACGCACTGCTCAAGAGGTAGCAAGAAGAATTTCTGGCGCCGTTGCCGGGGAGTCTGCGCAAAAGTCAACATACCAAGTACCCATCACAATCCCTATCTCCCGCATTACATTATGTGCCGTTTGCCTCTCGTTTTCCTCTCCCCCACTTCACCCTTGCCGTTTTATTCGCCCTCTCTCTCTATCCTCCCTCTCTTTCTCCGTTTGTCTTTTTTCCTGTTTTCTTTTTGTTTGCTCGTGTGTTAGTTTGCTTGTTTGTCGCGATGGCTCAATATAATACTAAATTGTGTGACTTCACCATTACCAACAATAATGATTTCCTTAGCACTTCGATTGCTCCTCTTATCGATGCTGAATCTTGTGAAATTAATACTGCTTAGTTGAATCTTGTCATGAAAGATCTGTTCTCCGGCCTTCCTAGTGAAGATGCCGCTACCCATCTTAATAGCTTCGTTGATTTGTGAGACATGCAAAAGAAGAAAGATGTCGATAATGATATTTTTAAATTGAAGCTATTTCCTTTTTCGCTTAGAGATCGTGCTAAAGCTTGGTTTTCATATTTGCCTAAAAATAGTATTGATTCTTGGAACAAATGCAAAGATGCTTTTATCTCTAAGTATTTTCCTCCCGCTAAGATCATCTCTCTTAGAAATGATATTATGAATTTTAAACAACTTGATCATGAACAATGTGCACAAGCTTGGGATAGAATGAAATTAATGATACGTAATTGCCCTACTCATGGTTTAAATTTGTGGATGATTGTTCAGAATTTTTATGCCGGATTGAATTTTGCTTCTAGAAATCTTTTAGATTCGGCCGCGGGAGGTACTTTTATGGAAATCACTTTAGGAGAAGCTACTAAACTCCTAGATAATATTATGGTTAATTATTCTCAATGGCATACTGAAAGATCTACTAAAAAGGTGCAAGCGATAGAAGAAATTAATGTTTTGAGTGGAAAGATGGATGAACTTATGAAATTATTTGCTAATAAGAGTGTTTCTTCTGATCCTAATGATGTGCCCTTGTCTACTTTGATTGAGAATAATAATGAATCTATGGATGTGAATTTTGTTGGTGGGAACGATTTTGGTAACAACGCGATAGAGGAAATTTCAATCCTAGGCCTTATCCTAGTAATCCCTCTAATAATTATGGTAATTCCTAAAAAAATTCGTATGGAAATTATAATAAGATGCCCTCTGGTTTTGAATCTAATATTAAAGAATTTATTTCTTCGTAAAAGAATTTTAATGCTATGATTGAAGAAAAATTGCTTAAGATTGATGATTTGGCTAGGAACGTTGATAGAATTGCTCTTGATGTTGATTCTTTGAAACTTAGATCTATTCCACCTAAGCATGATATCAATGAGTCTCTCAAAGCCATGAGAATTTCCATTGACGAGTGCAAAGAAAGAACCGCTAGGATGTGTGCTAAGAAAGATGCCTTTATAAAAGCGTGTTCTTCTAGTTCCTGTGAAAATAATGATGAAGATCTAAAAGTTATTCATGTGTCCCCTATTAAATCTTTGTTTTGCAATATAAATCTTGATAATGATGGGACTGAATATGATTCACCTTTACCTAGAAGGCATTCTAAGAATTCGGAATTCGTTGATCTTGATGCTAAATTTGATAAAAGTGGGATTGACGAAATTAAAACCCTAGAAGTTGCTAAACCCACTATTATGGATTTCAAGGATTTAACTATGAAAATTGCTCTTTGATTGATTGTGTTTCCTTGTTGCAATCCGTGCTAAAATCTCCTCATGCTTATAGTCAAAATAAAGCGCTTACTAAACATATCATTGATGCCTTGATGCAATCTTATGAAGAAAAACTTGAATTGGAAGTTTCTATCCCTAGAAAACTTTATGATGAGTGGGAACCAACTATTAAAATAAAAATTAAAAATTATTAGTTTTATGCTTTGTGTGATTTGGGTGCTAGTGTCTCTACTATTCCCAAAACTTTTTGTGATTTACTAGATTTCCGTGATTTTCATGATTGCTCTCTAAACTTGCATGTTGCGGATTACACTATTAAGAAACCTATGGGAAGAATTAATGATGTTCTTATTTTTGCAAATACGAATTATGTGCCCGTAGATTTTATCGTTCTTGATATAGATTGCAATCCTTCTTGCCCTATTATTCTTGGTAGACCTTTCCTTAGAACGGTTGGTGCAATTATTGATATGAAGGAAGGGAATATTAGATTTCAATTTCCATTAAAAAAGGTCATGGAACACTTTCCTATAAACAAAATAAAATTACCATATGAATCTATCATGAGAGCCACTTATGGATTGCCTACCAAAGATGGCAATACCTAGATCTATTCTTGCTTGTTATGCCTAGCTAGGGGCGTTAAACGATAGCGCTTGTTGGGAGGCAACCCAATTTTATTTTTATTCCTTGCTTTTTTATCCTGTTTAGTAATACATAAATTATTTAGCCTCTGTTTTGGTTGTGTCTTTTGTGTTTAATTAGTGTTTGTGCCAAGTAGAACCGTTGGGAAGACTTGGGGAAAGTCTTGATTGAACTTGCTGTAAAAAACAGAAACTTTAGCGCTCACGAGAACTGCTGTCATTTTTATTTGGAAAGTGATATTTATTAATTCTTATTGCAGATGATTAATAGATAAATTAGTCACGTACAGAAATTTATTTTAGAATTTTTGGGGTTCCAGATCTTGCGCTAGCTACAGATTACTGCAGACTGTTCTGTTTTTGACAGATTCTGTTTTCCGTGTGTTGTTTGCTTATTTTGATGAATCCATGGCTAGTAAAATAGTTTATAATCCGTAGAGAAGTTGGAATACAGTAGGTATAACACCAATATAAATAAATAATGAGTTCATTACAGTACCTTGAAATGGTCTTTTGTTTTCTTTCGCTAACGGAGCTCACGAGTTTTCTACTTTAAGTTTTGTGTTGTGAAGTTTTCAAGTTTTGGGTAAAGATTTGATGGATTATGGAACAAGAAGTGGCAAGAACCTAAGCTTAGGGATGCCCATGGCACCCCCAAGATAATGTAAGGACACCTAAAATCCAAAGCTTGGGGATGCCCCGGAAGGCATCCCCTCTTTCGTCAACTTCTATCGGTAACTTTACTTGGAGCTATATTTTTATTCACCACATGATATGTGTTTTGCTTGGAGCGTATTTTATGATTTGAGTCTTTGCTTATTAGTTTACCACAATCATCCTTGATTTACACACCTTTTGAGAGAGCCATACATGATTTGGAATTTGATAGAATACTCTATGTGCTTCACTTATATCTTTTGAGCTTTATAGTTTTGCTCTAGTGCCTCACTTATATATTTTAGAGCATGGTGGTGGATTTGTTTTATAGAAACTATTGATCTCTCATGACTCACTTAGATTATGTTGAGAGTCTTAATAGCATGGTAATTTGCTTAAAATCCTAATATGCTTGGTATGCAAGATTAATAATAAAACTTTCTTATGAGTGTGTTGAATACTAAGAAAAGTTTGATGCTTGATGATTGTTTTGAGATATGGAGGTAATAATATCAAAGTCATGCTAGTTGAGTAGTTGTGAAATTGAGAAATACTTGTGTTTAGGTTTGCAAGTCCCGTAGCATGCACGTATGGTAAACGGTATGCAACAAATTTGAAACATGAGGTGTTATTTGATTATCTTCCTTATGGGTGGCGGTCGGGGACGAGCGATGGTCTTTTCCTACCAATCTATCCCCCTAGGAGCATGCGCGTAGTGCCGAGGTTTTTGATGACTTGTAGATTTTCGCAATAAGTATGTGAGTTCTTTATGACTAGTGTTGAGTACATGGATTATACGCACTCTCACCCTTCCATCCTTGCTAGCCTCTTCGGTACCGTGCATTGCCCTTTCTCACATTGAGAGTTGGCGCAAACTTCGCGGGTGCATCCAAACCCCGTGATATGATATGCTCTTTCACACATAAACCTCCTTATATCTTCCTCAAAACAGCCACCATACCTACCTATTATGGCATTTCCATAGCCATTCCGAGATATATTGCCATGCAACTTTCCATCATTCCGTTCATCATGACACATTCATCATTGTCATATTGCTTAGCATGATCATGTAGTTGACATAGTATTCGTGGCAAAGCCACCGTTCATAATTCTTTCATACATGTCACTCTTGGTTCATTGCATATCTCGGTACACCGCCGGAGGCATTCATATAGAGTCATCTTTGTTCTAGTATCGAGTTGTAATCATTGAGTTGTAAATAAATAGAAGTGTGACGATCATCATTATTAGAGCATTGTCCCAAGTGAGGAATAAATAAAAAAATAAAGGCCATAAAAAAAGAGAAGGCCCCCAAAAAAGAGAGAAAGTCCATAAAAAAGAAAAGGCCCAAAAAATGAGAGAAAAAGAGAGAAGGGACAATGTTACTATCCTTTTACCACACTTGTGCTTCAAAGTAGCACCATGATCTTCATAGTAGAGAGTCTCTCATGTTATCACTTTCATATACTAGTGGGAATTTTTCATTATAGAACTTGGCTTGTATATTCCAACAATGGGCCTCCTCAAGTGCCCTAGGTCTTCGTGAGCAAGCAAGTTGGATGCACACCCACTAGTTTCTTTTGTTGAGCTTGCATACATTTATAGCTCTAGTGCATCCGTTGCATGGCAATCCCTACTCCTTGCATTAACATCAGTCGGTGGGCATCTACATAGCCCATTGATTAGCCTCATTGATGTGAGACTTTCTCCTTTTTTGTCTTCTCCACATAACCCCCCTCATTATATTCTATTCCACCCATAGTGCTATGTCCATGGCTCGCGCTCATATATTGCGTGAAAGTTTATAGGTTTGAGATTACTAAAGTATGAAACAATTGCTTGGCTTGTCATCGGGGTTGTGCATGATGATAGCATTCTTGTGTGACGAAAATGAAACATGACTAAACCATATGATTTCGTAGGGATGAACTTTCTTTGGCCATGTTATTTTGAGAAGACATAATTGCTTAGTTAGTATGCTTGAAGTATTATCATTTTTATGTCAATACGAACTTTTGTCTTGAATCTTTCGGATCTGAATATTCATACCACAATTAAGAAGAATTACACTAAAATTATGCCAAGTAGCACTCCGCGTCAAAAATTCTAATTTTATCATTTACCTACTCAAGGACGAGCAGGAATTAAGCTTGGGGATGCTTGATACGTCTCCAATGTATCTATAATTTTTGATTGCTCCATGCTATATTATCTACCATTTTAGACATTATTGGGCTTTATTATCCACTTTTATATTATTTTTGGGACTAACCTATTAACCGGAGGCCCAGCCCAGAATTGTTGTTTTTTTTGCCTGTTTTAGGGTTTCGAAGAAAAGGGATATCAAACGGAGTCCAAACGGAATGAAACCTTCGGAAACATGATTTTCTCATCAGATAAGATCCAGGAGACTTGGACCCTCCGTCAAGGAAGCCACGAGGTGGTCACGAGGGTAGGGGCGCACGCGCCCCTAGCCTCGTGGGCCCCTCGAAGCTCCACCGACGTACTTCTTCCTCCTATATATATCCATGTACCCCCAAACGATCGGGGACAGAGCCAAAAACCTAATTCCACCGCCGCAACTTTCTGTATCCACGAGATCCCATCTTGGGGCCTGTTCCGGAGCTCCGCCGGAGGGGGCATCGATCATGGAGGGCTTCTACATCATCATCCAAGCCCCTCCGATGAAGTGCGAGTAGTTTACTTCAGACCTACGGGTCCATAGCTAGTAGCTAGATGGCTTCTTCTCTCTTTTTGGATCTCAATACAATGTTCTCCCCCTCTCTTGTGGAGATCTATTCGATGTAATCTTCTTTTTGCGGTGTGTTTGTTGAGACCGATGAATTGTGGGTTTATGATCAAGTCTATCTATGAATAATATTTGAATCTTCTCTGAATTCTTTTATGTATGATTGGTTATCTTTGCAAGTCTCTTCGAATTACCATTTTGGTTTGGCCTACTAGATTGGCTGTTCTTGCTGTCGGTGTCAAAACCGGTGGATCTCGGGTAGGGGGTCCCGAACTGTGCGTCTAAGGCGGATGGTAACAGGAGGCAGGGAACACGATGTTTTACCCAGGTTCGGGCCCTCTTGATGGAGGTAAAACCCTACGTCCTACTTGATTAATATTGATGGTATGGGTAGTACAAGAGCAGATCTACCACGAGATCAGAGAGGCTAACCCTAGAAGCTAGTCTATGGTATGATTGTATGGTGTCCTATGGACTAAAACCCTCTGGTTTATATAGACACCGGAGGGGGCTAGGGTTATACAAGGTCGGTTACAAAGGAGGAGATATACATATCCGTATTGCCTAGCTTGCCTTCCACGCCAAGTAGAGTCCCATCCGGACACGAGACGAAGTCTTCAATCTTGTATCTTCATAGTCCAACAGTCTGGCCAAAGGATATAATCCGGCTATCCAGAGACCCCCTAATCCAGGACTCCCTCAGTAGCCCCCGAACCAGGCTTCAATGACAATGAGTCCGGCGCGCAGTGTTGTCTTCGGCATTGCAAGGCGGGTTCTTCTCCAATCTTCAAGTGTTCGCAAGTAGTGGCCGGCTCCATAAATGTTGAACATCTTGGCTTCTGTGCCCAATAAAGGCCTTCTCCCACGCGTCGAATGAATACTAGGCGCCAAGGCATTTTTACATTCGCCCCCTAGCCAGATAAATAAATTGTCTATTAAAGGGACGAGGATTCTTAGATCCGATCCATACCATCCTCTCCCCAGCGAGAATCCATCAGAGCGCATTTCAGAAAAATCCATTCCAGCATGGCCGACCTCTGCAGCTCCTCCTCCCGCCCCCATAGCCCTAAGCCCGGTGATTGGGAGAGGTGTTGATTTCTCCCTCTGGCGTATATGGTGCCCGTTCGAGCTAGGCTTGCCACCTACAATTGCGGGGAGCAAGCGGAGAGCTTTCCCTGTCCCTCCATGGGGGAACGGGTTTGCCTTGTTCCTTATTTACTAAGGGGACTCGGATTTCCAATTCATCTGTTTCTCCGTAGGCTCCTGGAGTTCTACGGCCTCCAATTACACAATATCACCGCTGCCTCCATTCTACATATCACCGGCTATGTTGCTCTCTGCGAGTTGTTCCTGGGCTGCGAGGCTCACTTTGAGCTATGGAAAAGGCTATTTTTCCTTGTCCCTCGCACAAAGAGGGAATCACTTTATCAAGTGGGCGGAGCCAAAATATGGCGCATCGCCGATACCGGATACCTATTTGGTACCCGAAGAAGTCGTCCGAAGACTGGCCTTCAGAATGGTTTTATATGGAGGATGTTCCCCTTTCGGACCTTGTTCGGCGGGGTCTTCCTGAGTTCAACAATGCTCCTCTGAAGAAGCACCGAAGTTGGCGCCCATGGAGCCCCCAGGCTGAAGACAACAGGGAAGTCCTCTATCTGATGAACCAGATCAAAGCACTGGCTCAATCAGGATTGACAATAATCGAAGTTATGTCAATTTGCATAATGCAGGGAGTGCAACCACTTCAATATGGTGGGCACTCCTTGTGGTGTTATAACGGGGCGGATGATGCCACCCGCTGCAGGCGTAAGGGTCCGGACAATGCTGTCGCTCTAGCAAAAATTCTATCCGAACTGTTCAAGGGTGAGGAAGAGGAGTTCACCCGCATCAAGCCACGGGATGGATTCTCCATGTACAATCCTCCAAGCTGGGTAAGTTATATTTCCCTGCTCCCATTTTTCCCGTATTCTTTGTCGTAAGTATTCACCTTGCCACTTTGCAGCAGGAACTGCGAAAAGCCATAAAGGAGGTCTGCATCCCTTCTCCACAGCCAGAGGACCCTGACTGGGCCCTCGACTCCGGACTCGAAGAAGATTCGGTTATCCCCGTGGAGCTGATAGACCAGCAGTTCTATCAGTTAAGCTGCGACGATGCCATGGTGGCCATTACGGCCGACTATCCCGGACTGCTCCCTGCATCGCAAGTAAGAAAAACCAAAAAGTCCTAACTCCAAAAATTAGGATCCCCTTTTAAACACTTCACCCACCATATACACATGGCATTTTTTACAGGGAAGGCATTTGGGACGCCCTGCCGAACCCACGGCAACCCGGCATCCAGAGGCGCCGAGGCCGGGTAGGCCAAAAAGGAAGGTGGTTAGGATGGAGACGCCGGCGCAAAGGTATAAAAAGCCCGCTCCTTGGTTGTCGTCTTTCTCAAAATGTAATGACACCCGTGTTTCTTTAATATAAAAAACACTCGCCGGAATATGTCCGGCGATGTTGCCGATCACGCCTCCACCAGTCGGGCACCAGGACCGGACATAGAGGCGGAAGCTGATATGGGGCAGGTGCCGGATAATCCCCCTACAGAGGATGCGGATAGATTATCCGCTACTAATTCAGAAGTGGAAAGCACCATGAATCATAGGCGCCGCCGGGCCGTACTCCGTGACGCTTGTTTCTCACCGGAGGCATTTGATGCCTTCAATTCTGGAGAGGCGTACCTCCGTGCTGCTCAAGATGGTCTAGCCAGAGCCACGGATCAGCATGTAAAGGATGTACAGGTGGGTGAGTCTGGTGATTTATATGTATTAGTAGCCCCTGAGACTTGAAACAGTTAGCAGAACTGATTTAAGGATCATCTTTATTGTGCACGTTCTTACAGAGAAGAATACTAGGCTGTCCCAAGAGCTGGAAGAATGCAAGACCCAACTGCGGGCCGCTGTTGCCGCATTGCAGGAACAGAAAAAGCCTCCCGCTGGTAACATTTACTTTAAAGAATGATGGTTACCATATAGTGTGCGGCGTGGCTGCAGATCTAACAACAGATGTTGCAGATGAATCTGGAGAGAATCCGGAGGTCCAACATGTTATTCGACAGCTAGAGGCTGGAAAACGCGTGCTGATTGAAGTTAGGCGGGAGAAATGCCAATATTAAGCTGAGCGTGGAACTAAAATACGTTCGTGGACAGCTTGCAGACTCCGAGAAGGAGAATAAGCGGCTTCGACACGGCATTTTCAGTAAGTGCTTGAACGAATCCTTTTAAAGGAGCTTGGCGAAGAAGCCGACTAACTGCGTTATCTCTGTAGGTATGCTGATGGGTCATCCCACAGAGGAAATGCCCGGGTCTGCGGGTCATCTTCTGTCCGAGCTGTCACATCTGCACGAACAAGTTCGACAGGCGATGCAGGGTGTTGCCCAGGCCTTGTGGCCATCCGTCTCCCTGCCAGAGGGTGTTGCCGAGCTTGCGGAGAAGCTCAAGGGAGCACGGCGGAGCTTCCGATTATGGAAGATATCAGCCTGCCAACAGGGTGCCAGAGAAGCCTGGGCCATGGTGAAGACGCGGTATACCAAGGCAGACCCGAATCACATGGCCGAGGTCGGACCTGTGGGGCCCAACGGAAAAGAAATCCCCGTTAGCTTAGTTTATGGGCAAGTATAATTAGCCGCAAAGTATTCTCAACAGGATTGTAAGCTAGACCCCCTGTTGGATGGTATAGAAGAGGAATTTAGTCAGTCTGCATGACTATGTAATTAAAGTGACATGTATAATGCCTTCTAGCCGGATTGTAGATCATTTGTCGTTGCGGACCATTTCGCTTCAACCTCCGAGCCCAATAGTCCGGAGTGTATCCGAATACCCGCTCAGTTATATAAGAACCGGGGTATGCGTGGAGACCAGGCGTAGGGGTCATTAGTGCTTTATCAGACAAGTGCCCAACTAGTTATGTTATATTACATGGGTAGTAAGAAACATCTTCCAGGGAGAATAGTTCCGTTAAGGGTTCCTTTCCCTGGGTAAGCATGCCCTAAAGTGCATGTCCGGACTGCGACAGGAATCGCAGGAAAAATATCTGGGGGCAGATATGGACAATAAAAATCATCTTTTGTTCACCGACCGAATATTCCCTTAAGAACGCTAGCTTTCGGCTTCACCCAGTCTAAGGTACACATCCGGCTGACCCGGCAGTAACAATCGCAGAGGTGCTCCCCTTATGCCCTAGCCGAATTAACGGGAACGTAGGGCATAAATATAAGAGCCAAGCAACCCAGCTTGGCCAAAACTTAAGTCATATCGATGCATATAATGGTGAAAAAAGGTACATGCGGAAGTATAACATATGTGTGGGGCATGAGGCCTAGATAAATAATTTAAGCTTCTGAAAGAAGTCCCCAGGTATGAAGAGTGCGGCTAACGCATCTGTAATGTGCAAGCGAGGCACAAGGTGACCCTTGAAGGCCTAGGGAAATAATAAAAGAAAGAAAGAAAGAGAAACAAGACAGATAATGCATATGCAGAAAATGGACAAAGGGAGGGGACTAACAAAGAGTCCGGTGCTAGGCGTAGAATCTTCGGAGCCTGGCCGCGTTCCATGGATTCGGCTCGAGTCGACTAGTCGATGCATCCCGCAGTCGGTACGCTCCACCGGTCAGAACTTGGTCAATAATGAAGGGACCTTCCCATTTGGGCTCGAGCTTGTTCTTTTTCTTATCCGACAGGCGTAGAACTAGTTCGCCAACGTTATAAGTTTTGGCCAGTACTTCTCTGCTTTGGTATCTGCGAGCCTGTTGCTGATAAAATGCGGAACGGGCTTTGGCTACGTCGCGCTCCTCCTCTAGGGTGTCCAAACTGTCCTGCCGATCGAGCTCGGCTTCTCTTTCTTCGTACATGCGCACTCGAGGTGAGTCATGAATTATGTCGCAGGGTAAGACTGCCTCTGCGGCATACACCATAAAGAAGGGTGCATATCTGGTACTATGATTCGGTGTGGTCCGCAGCCCCCAGAGTACGGAGTCGAGCTCCTCTACCCAGTGCGTGTTAGACTCCGTTAAGGAGCGCACTAATCTGGGTTTAGTGCCGCTCATTATAAGACCGTTTGCTCACTCGACTTGACCGTTGGCTTGTGGGTGATAGACTGAAGCATAATCGAGCTTGATGCCCATTTTGTTGCACTAGAGTTTTACCTCGTCGGCCGTGAAGTTCGTGCCATTATCAGTGATGATGTTGTGGGGGACGCCATAACGGTGTACAACCCCGGATATGAAGTCTATCACCGGTCCGGATTCGGCTGTTTTAACAGGTTTGGCCTCTATCCATTTGGTGAATTTATCCACCATGACCAATAAGTATTTTTTTTCTTGTGGGTTCCCCCTTTAAGGGGTCCAACCATGTCAAGCCCCCAGACCGCAAAGGGCCATGTAATGGGGATTGTTTGGAGGGCGATAGGTGGCATGTGACTTTGACTTGCAAAGAGCTGGCAACCGGCGCAGCGTTGGACCAAGTCCTGTGCATCTGCCCGGGCCGTTGGCCAATAGAATCTTGTACGGAAGGCCTTGCTTACAAGAGCCCGGGCTACGGTGTGATGACCGCCGTGTCCGGCGTGAATTTCTGCCAAAAGATTCCGCGCTTCCTCTTCGGAGATGCACCTTTGAAGGACTCCGGTAGTGCTTTTTTTGTACAATTCTCCCTCATGGACCATGTAGGCCTTGGATCGCCGCACGGTGCAACGTGCCTCATTTTGGTCCTCCAGAAGTTCCTGTCTAGTTAGGTAGGCCAGGAATGGTTCTGTCCATGGGGCAATAATGGCCATTATTTCATGGGCTGAAGGTGTTATTTCGGTGGCGGAGCCTCCGATTGTGTCAGAGAGTTCAGTATCGGGTATTTTGGCCGGGTCCGGACTGTTGTTACCGGTGTCCCCTACCCACACTATGGATGGCTTGAACAACCTTTCCAAAAATATGTTCGGGGGGGGGGCGCATCACGTTTTGTGTCAGGACCCCGATTCCAAGCCACATCGATCTAGCCGGTAACACCTCATATCACTTTGCGGCCTCACGCACGGTATCCCATGGGTGTCACCTTACCATGGCTCGGGACCGTTTGCGCCTTTTGGCTCACGTATATGATAGTGTCGCTAGCATCCATATGACAGAGAACCCGGGCCGACATGGCTAGTCGTGAACCCAAAGCGGCACAGACCTACGGAGACAGGCATACATGAATCACGTCGAGCATGTCGGTCATCAGCGAGTGATTCCAGGCTGTAGCACTGGGCTAACGGGACTCCGGAAGTCACCACGTGACATTTCCCCGAAGGGACAGACATAGGAATGAAGTGAATCACATGCCGGCCAGTCAAGTGTCCTGAGCAGTAGTGCTGGGCTAGCAGGACTCCGGTGAACCAGGCTGTAGCGGACTACTATGGCTCGAGGAACACTAGACTACATTTCCCCATAAGAAAGGCTGCCAAGGATAAACAACTAGATTGTCGGATCCCACTCATACCAAGCATTTCAATCATACACACAATATGCCCGATATGAGTACATACAACATGGCATCACAACGAAACTCTACAACTCAAGTACTTTATTTAAAGGCTCCAGAGAGCCATACATAACATGTTCATACAGATAGGGGTCACATGACCCGACACTCAAGTCATACAATCATACAAGCACATGCGGAAGCAACTAGTCTGAGTACAGACTCTAGAAAGAAAGAAGGCTTCTCGAAGCCTGTCTATCTACATAGGCCCTCCATGGCCGGGATCACCACCTGGGTGGCTAGTCAGTCGTCGACATCAAGGTCTACATAAAACCCATCAGAGGGGGCAGTGTTGTCGTCTGAAAACAATAAATAAGCAAACATGAGTACAAAGGTACTCAGCAAGTCTTACATCAGAACCTACTATACATGCTTATTCTCAAGAAGGTTGTGGGGTTATGCAGCAAGCCAGCTTTGATTCTTGGCTAAGCTATCCTACGGAACCTCTCTAGTAAAATAGTTTTCGCACACGAGTCCACTACTCACCAACACAATACTCCACCGGGGATCCTCCCTCGTCATCCTGCGAGAGGGCCATCCTGGGTACTCACACTTATCTTGAGTCTTTTAGTAGTATCCACTAACTTGTCTATGAACTGTATAGGCAACCAAGTAGTCCTTTACCGCAGACGCGGCTATTCGAATAGTTTTATACCCTGCAGGGGTGTACTTCGTCATACACGCTTTCACCACTTACCATCGTTTACACGACATGTACTCGGCAACCTTCAAGCGGAAGCCCAGCGAGGGTGTCGGCCACGGCCTACCTAAACACTTAAGTCTCTAGTCCAGGTTTATCGCCTATCCAGGTTCCATCCGTAGGGAGTCCGGCTGAGGTTTCCACATACGGCCCCGAACGATGTGAACAGGGTTCCCGAGACACCAAACGGGTGACTCGGTACACCCGGCCACGGTGTATCTACCGCAACATAGCCCACCCCTAGGGTCAGCGCTACGCACGGCCGCCAACACATAACCTACAAACACCAGAAACTATTTGCAACTCCTGGACAGAGTACTAGGGTGATTAAGAAGCCGAGAGGGTCAATTAAGGATCCCCATGCACGGTAGTAGCTGAATCTTAAATCACACATACAGATCTCAGTTCTTAGGGACGGCCTCAATGAAACAACCCACCATGTACTCCTACATGGCCTCTCATCGATACCTTTACCAAAACATGTTCAACACATCCCTCACATTACTGACATAATAATTTCACTCTAGCCCATCACCCAGATGAACCAGACTTGACACAACTCTAAGCATAGCAGGCATAGCAAGGTAGGAATCACAAAACATGGCTCAATCAACTCCTACACATGCTAGTGGGTTTCATCTAGTTACTTTGGCAATGACAGGTCATGCGGAGGATAAGGGTTCAACTACCGTAGCACACAGCAGTTTGAATCGCGTTGTCTTAATGCAGTAAACAAGAGCAGAAGCGAGAACATGGGTTTGTATCGGAATGATCAATGGATGCTTGCCTGATGGAGTGGTAGCGGGATACTGCCCTTCAGTTGGATACTCGTGAATATCCTCGGAGGCAGAACCTACCACGAAGAACACATCGGAACACAATCAACACATGACGATATGCAACAATAATGCTATGACATGGCAATATGATTGTGTATTGGCCTAATGCAAGCTAAAATAGAAAGGGATGAACTCATTTGAATCAAAGATTCAAATATTAGCTCATTAAACATGGCATTTATAGTGCATTACCTTATTCTTCTTAAACAACAAGGTAAACTTGTTTTGTCATGCATGAAACCATTACAGATGGATAGATTGAATTTTTCTGATAATTTTTCATATATAAATTATTTCATTTGGAGTTATGGTTGAATTTCTATGAATTTTTGAAGTTTGAACTATTTTCTGGAATTTCCTGAATAAAAATAATTCCAGAAATTCAATTACTGCGTCAGAATTGCGTCATGCTGACCTCAGTAGGTCAAAGGCGCCAGCCCAAGTCAAACATGACTGGTGGGCCCCTTCTGTCAGCCTCTTAGTTAATTAGCAGAATTAGATTAACACTAATTAGCTGTCATTGGGGCCTGGGCCCACATGTCAGTGACTGATTTAAATAAAATTAATTAAAACTAAAACTAAATTAGTTAACAGACCGGCCCCACCTGTCATAGACTAAGGGGGGTTCTACTTGGGCCCTCCCAGGGGTCAAACTGGGTCAACTCGCCGGCGGCTCGACGCCGGCGAGGCCTGAGACGGCGACGCGGCTCGGAAAACGCCCTCCGGCGACCAAATCGACGGCGGAGACCACCCATGCGAAGCCCAGGCTCTCGCGCATCCAATGGAGCAAGTGTGAGGAGCTGGGGTGGAGCGAGCTCGCCGGAATCGAGTTCGTGGCGGCGACCGGAGTTCGGACGAGGTCGGTTTCGACGCTACGGTGCACGGGAGGAAGAGCTGGTGGTGGCTACGGGTTCCTGGTGCTGCACTGAGCACGGTGAGGCGCTCCATTGTGAGCTTGCACGGCTGTGGCCACGGCTGTGCCATGGCCAGCGGCGGGGAGCTCTCGGGTGCGATGGAAACGGCGGCTACAGGGGCCAAACGAGCACGGGAGCCGGGGGAAGAGGAAGAGGAGCTCACAGCGGGGTCGGAGAGGGGGTCAGCGGGCTCGGGGACGGGCTAGAGAAGAGGTGCGGTCGCGGGTGATCTCAGATGCCCGAGGTTGAAGACGAGGGCGAAGGCGGTGTTGCAGGGCTTCCAGCAAAGCGTGGCTCAGTGGGGAGGACGAGGGAGTCGAGGCGGAGCTGATGGGCTCGTCGGAGGGGCGAGGGAGTGGCTGTGGTGGCAACTACGGCGATCGGCGGTGAGGTCCGCGCCCGGCCATCGCGGGAGAGGATGAGGGAGACGAGGGGGAGAGTGAGAGAGGATGAGATGGAGACGTGGGGGTCGCGTGGTGTCCTCTGGGCATCTCCCGGCGTCGGCAGAAGCAGGAGGTGGCCGGCGCGTGGCCGGCGCGCGGCGAGCACGTGCCCCTGCCTCCTGGCGCGAGGTAGGGGGTGACTGGCCGAGCCAGTAGGCTGGGCCGAGCCAGGTAAGGCCCAGGTGGGCTTCTTTCCCCTTTTTTTGATTTAGTTTCTGTTTTCTATTTAACTTCAACTGTTTAGCTTTATTTAAAATACCAAAACATTTCCAAAATTCCTGAAAATAAATGTGGCCTCTGTTTAGATTATTTCCAACAGGAAGCATTTACTCCCAGAATTATTTGAGCATTTAAATTATTTTATAGCATTTAAATGCCCAAATTCAAATACTTATGATTTAATTCAATGACCTTCTGTTGACCTAGAAAATTGTGCACCAATTTTGCCAGAGGTTCTAACCTAAGACAAAGAGGGTGAACATTTTAGAAGGGCATTTCAGGTTCATTGAAATTATTTTTAGTAAACCCTAGTTGATTTCAAAAGGGTGCTGGGGGTTCTTCCTTCCCCATTTCAAGTTTCTGATGAAAAGTAAACATGATGCACACTCTAATGCATGGACTAGCTAGGGTGTGACATTTTGCGCCAATGCGGGCAAGGATATCCGCCGCCTGATTGTTTTCCTGAGCCACATGGTGAAATTCATGCCCCTCAAACCGAGCTGACATTTTTAGGACGGCGTTTCGATAGGCCGCCATTTTTGGATCCTTGGCATCAAAGTCTCCATTTATTTGGGATATTGCGAGGTTTGAATCCCCACGCACCGCCAGGTGTTGAATGCCCATGGAGACTGCCATCCGAAGACCATGCAACAGAGCTTTGTATTCGGCTGCATTGTTCGAGTTTGTATATAATATTTGCAATACATACTGAACGGTACCTCCAGTTGGGGATGTCAGGACGACGCCAGCCCCTAGACCAGCCAGCATTTTAGAACCGTCGAAGTGCATGATCCAATTGGAGTATGCGTCGTACTCGTTAGGGAGTTCGCCTCCGTCCATTCGGCGACGAAGTCGGCCAATACTTGCGACTTAATGGCTCGTCGAGGTTTGTATGTTATGTCGAATGGGAGGAGCTCAATGTCCCATTTGGCAATCCGCCCCGTAGCATCACGGTTGTTTATAATATCATTTAGTGGCACTTCTGAGGATACTGTAATCGAACACTCTTGAAAGTAGTGTCATAGCTTCCGCGATGCCATGAATACCGCTTATGCTATCTTTTGGTAATGCGGGTACCGTGATTTGCATGGAGTGAGGACAGTGGATACATAGTATACTGGCTTATGAAGAGGGAATTTATGTCCGTCCACTTCCCGTTCGACAACGAGCACCGCGCTTACAACTTGATGAGTTGCCGCAATGTACAACAGCATTGGTTCGCCGATGTTTGGCGTGGCCAGGATTGGGTTAGTTGCCAAGATGGCCTTTATTTCTTCCAATCCGGCTGTGGCCGCGTCCGTCCACTCGAAGTGTTCGGTGCGCTGAAGGAGGCGATAAAGGGGTAAAGCCTTTTCTCCTAAGCGGGAGATAAAGCGGCTTAGAGCCGCCACACATCCAGTTAACTTCTGGATTTGTTTGAGGTCTGTTGGGGTAGCCAACTGTGACAAAGCTTGGATTTTGGCTGGATTAGCTTCAATACCTCTACTGGAGACAATGAAACACAGGAGCTTTCTAGCTGGTACGCCAAAAACGCATTTTTCTGGATTGAGCTTGATGCCGTATGTTCGGAGGTTGTCGAATGTGAGCCTCAAGTCGTCTATCAAAGAGTCGATGTGTTTGGTTTTGATGACCACATCGTCTACGTATGCCTCTACTGTTTTGCCGATTTGTTTCTCCAGACATGTCTGAATCATGCGCCGATATGTTGCGCCAGCGTTTTTGAGCCCAAAAGGCATCGTGTTAAAACAAAAGGGACCGTATGGTGTGATGAATGCCGTTGCGGCTTGGTTGGACTCTGCCATCTTGATTTGGTGGTAACCGGAGTATGCGTCAAGGAAACACAATGACTCGTGTTCTGAGGTAGCATCAATGATTTGATCGATGCGTGGGAGGGGGAAGGGATCCTTTGGGCAAGCTTTATTGAGGTCTTTGAAATCGACACAAAGGCGCTAGGATTTGTCCTTCTTTGGTACCATCACCAGGTTTGCTAGCCAGTCCGGGTGTTTTATTTCTCTGATGAATCCGGCCTCCAATAACTTGGCTAGCTCCTCTCCCATTGCCTGTCTCTTAGGTTCGGAGAAACGCCGAAGAGCTTGCTTGACCGGCTTGAATCCCTTTAGGATATTGAGGCTATGCTCGGCCAGCCTGCGTGGGATTCCTGGCATGAATGAGGGATGCCAGGCGAATATGTCCCAGTTCTCGTGCAGGAACTCTCGTAGTGCGGCATCCACAGCGGGGTTTAACTGTGCCCCGATGGAGGCTGTTTTTGTAGGGTCCGTTGGGTGGACTTGGAATTTGACTATTTCATCCACTGGTTTAAAAGAGGTGGACTTGGATCTCTTGTCGAGTATCACGTCGTCCCTGCCCACTTTGGAGCGTAGCGTGGTTAATTCCTCGGCCTCGAGGGCTTTGGATAATGCCTCGAGGGCCAGTGCGGCTATTTTGTTTTTGGCGCGGACTGCTATGTCCGGATCGCTGGTGAGAGTGATGATTCCGTTGGGCCCAGGCATTTTGAGCTTCATGTACCCGTAATGGGGTACGGCTTGGAAGATTGTGAACGCCTCCCGTCCTAAAAGAGCGTGATAACCACTGCTGAACGAGGCCACTTGGAATGTAATTTCTCGGACCTGTAATTATCCGGCATGCCAAATACCACATCTAGTGTGATTTTCCCAGCACAGCGTGCTTCCCGACTGGGGATGCTTCCTCTAAAGGTTGTGCTACTTTGCTCAATGCAGTTCCAGTCTATTTCCATCTTTTGAAGAGTTTCCTCATAGATGAGGTTAATCCGCTGCCGCTGTCCATGAGTTCTTTGGTGAGTCGAAAGTCATCCACAATTGGACTGAGGACCAGTGCGGCTGGTGCTCGAGCTGTTCGGAATTTAGGTTCGTCACTCGCATTGAAGGTAATAGCCGTGTCACTCCATGGATTTATTGCTGCTACGTGGCAGATTTCAGCCATGCTGCGGAGTGCTCGCTTGCGCCTATTATTTGACGTGAAGGTCTCAAAGACTGTTAACACCGTATTGTTATCCATGGGATGGTGCTTTGTGGTATTTGGGAGAAGAAGATCCTCACCACTTTTGGCCACCTACCGGAGTATCCAACATGCTCTAAGGCTGTGCATTGGTATTATATCCGCTGTACTATGAATTTTGCAGGGTCCGTTGAGCCATCCCTCCAGTACGGTTCCATGCCCTGTATAGGGTTTTTGCTTTTTGGTAGTTGACCTGGGTGTATTGTGATAATGCACCCTTTTATTTCGGACTAGGTTTGTATTCAGGGCCGAATTATCCCAAAAGTTTGTTTCGGTTTTCCAGGCACTTTCCATCGCACAGTACTTTCGTACTATGGACGCCAAGTCAGTGAAGTGCGTTATCTCACGGCGATTTGTGGCGTTAAGGATTCCCTTGTCCGTGCAATTATTGCAGAAAACTAGGATTGCGTCCTCCTCGCGACAGTCCTTAACCTTGTTCATCGCAAGGAGGAATCTGGCCCAATAGTGATGTACTGTTTCCTGGGGCTCTTGCCTGATGTGGGAAAGATCGCTTATGTTTGGGTGGCTGGGTGGAATTGAATCTGAACCCTTACCTGATCTCGGATCCAGGGGCCGAGGAGTTTCCAATTTTGGAAGTTCCGGTTCCGGGGTGTTACCCGATAATCCTGGCCCGCTGCCTGACTCTAAGTTCAGGGATTGGATGTTCTCCTCCCGCGAACGGGCGTCCGGCTCAGAGAGCTCGGGAATCCGGACATAGTTGCTCCTCAAGATAGAGGAAAGGTCACCGCATTGTTCCTCCACCACTGCAGTATGATGGGTGACCGGTGGAGAGTTAATCTCCCTTTGATCAGGTTTAAGCCCAATCCGATCATAGTCCGTAGCGACTCCCAAGGCGGCGATGCGATCCAAGAGCTCGTTTAAGGAGGCGAGCTCCATTGGATCCATCTGTTCGGCGAGTGCCGATCCGACGTGGAGGCTGTTTTCGATGACCCAAGAAGTCATCATCGGCACGGCGGCCGAACAGGCGGTCATGATGAAACCGCCTAGCCGGAGAGTTTGGCCGACAGCCAAAGCTCCCCCAACAGTAGTACCGTCTTTAAGGACGAGACGAGACATCCTTCCTTCTGGCGACGGCACAAAGGAACTCTCACTAAAAGCACCAATGTTGGTGTCAATACCGGCGGATCTCGGGTAGGGGGTCCCGAACTGTGCGTCTAAGGTGGATGGTAACAGGAGGCAGGGAACACAATGTTTTACCCAGGTTCGGGCCCTCTTGATGGAGGTAAAACCCTACGTCCTGCTTGATTAATATTGATGATATGGGTAGTACAAGAGTAGATCTACCACAAGATCAGAGAGGCTAACCCTAGAAGCTAGCCTATGGTATGATTGTATGTTGTCCTACGGACTAAAACCCTCCGGTTTATATAGACACCGGAGGGGGCTAGGGTTATACAAGGTCGGTTACAAAGGAGGAGATATACATATCCGTATTGCCTTGCTTGCCTTCCACGCCAAGTAGAGTCCCATCCGGACACGAGACGAAGTCTTCAATCTTGTATCTTCATAGTCCAACAGTCCGGCCAAAGGATATAATCCTGCTGTCCGGAGACCTCCTAATCCAGGACTCCCTCACTTGCCATGGGAGAAGTGCTTAGCTTTGGGTTCAATCTTGCGGTGTCCTTTCCCAGTGACAGAAGGGGTAGCAAGGCACGTATTGTATTGTTGCCATCGAGGATAACAAGATGGTTTTTTTATCATATTGCATGAAACTATCCCTCTACATCATGTCATCTTGCTTAAGGCGTTACTCTGTTTTTAACTTAATACTCTAGATGCATGCTGGATAGCGGTCGATGAGTGGAGTAATAGTAGTAGATGTAGAATCGTTTCGGTCTACTTGTCTCGGACGTGATGCCTATATACATGATCATACCTATATATTCTCATAAATATGCTCAATTCTGTCAATTGCTCAACAGTAATTTGTTCACCCACCGTAGAATATTTATGCTCTTGAGAGAAGCCACTGGTGAAACCTATGGCCCCTGTGTCTCTTTCTCATCATATCAATCTCCATCACTTTATTATTGCTTTGCTTTTATTTTGCTTTTACTTTATTTACTTTGCATCTCTATACCAAAAATATTATTTATCGTCTCTATCAGATCTCACTTTCGTAAGTGACCATGAAGGGATTGACAACCCCTAAGCGCGTTGGTTGCGTTGAGCTATTGTTTTTGTGTAGGTACGAGGGACTCGATCGTAGCCTCCTACTGGATTGATACCTTGGTTCTAAAAAACTGAGGGAAATACTTACGCTACTTTGCTGCATCATCCCTTCCTCTTCAGGGAAATCCAATGCAGTGCTCAAGAGGTAGCAGCGTGATCGGCAGCCTCTCTAGATATAGTCCGGCGAGCGTTTTTTCTACTAAGAAACACGGACATCATTATTTTTTAAGAAAGACGATAACCACGGAGCAAGGTTTTGTGTCATACCTGTGCGCCGTCATGTCCGTCCTGACCGCCTTCCTTTTTGTCCTACCCGGCTTCGGTGCCCCTTGTTGGCGAGTCAACGAGGGTTCGGCACGGCGTCCCGAAGGCCTTCCCTGTAAAACACCATATGTGTACGGTAGGTGAAGTGCGTAAAAGGGGATCCTTTTTGGAAGTTAGGACTCCGGTCTTTTCTTACATGCCACACAGGGAGTAGTCCAGGATAGTCGGCCGTTATGGCCACCATGGCATCATCGCAGCTCAATTGATAGAATTTCCTGTCTATCAGCTCCACAAATATGTCCGGATCCTCCTCGAGTCCGGGGTCGAGGGCCCGGTCAGGGTCCTCCGGTTGTGGAGATGGCTGTTGACCTCCCTTACAGCTTTTCATAGTTCCTGCCATGGAACGGCAAGGTGAGTATTTACAACAAAGAATAAGGGAAGGTTGGGAGTTAGGAGTGACAGCTCACCCAGCTTGGAGGGTTGTACATGGAGAATCCATCCCGCGGCTTAATACGGATGAACTCCTCTTCCTCTCCCTTGAACAACTCGGACATAATTTTTGCTAAAGCAGCAGCGGAGTCCGGTCCCTTACGCCCGCAGCAGGTGGCATCATCTTCCCTATTAAAACACCACAAGGGGTGCCCTCGATATTAAAGCGACTGCACCCCCCGCATTATGCGTATTGACATAACCTCGATTATTGTCAATCCCGATTGAGCCAGCACTTTAATCCGGTCCATCAGGTAAAGGACTTCTCTGTTGTCTTCCTCCTGGGGACTCCGTGGGTACCAACTTCGGCGTTTCTTCAAAGGAGCATTGTTGAACTCGGGAAGACCCCTTCGAACAAGGTCTGGAAGAGGGACGTCCTCCATGTAAAACCACTCCGCAGGCCAGTCTTCGGACGTCTTTTTCGGGGTGCCGGACAGGTATCCGGTCTCGGCGATGCGCCATATTTTAGCTCCGCCCACTTGATAAAGTGACCCCTCCTCTTGTGTATGGGGCACAAGGCAGAATAGCATCTTCCACAGCTCGAAATGAGCCTCGCAGCCCAGAAACAGCTCGCAAACGGCAACATAACCGGCGATGTGTAATATGGAAGCAGGGGTGAAATTATGCAACTGGAGGCCATAAAACTCCAGGAGTCCGCGGAGGAATGGATGGATTGGAAATCCCAGTCCGCTTAGTAAGTAAGGGACAAGGCATACCCGCTCCCCTTGGAGGGATTGGGGAAGCTCTCCGCTTGCTCCCTGCCATTATAGGTGGCGAGCCCGGCTCGGACAGGGACCATATACGCTGGAGGGAGGAATCCCTAGGTCTGCAACTCTACTAATCGGCTATGCGGGACGGAACACTTCTCCCAATCACCAGGCTTAGGGCTACGGGAGCAAGAGGAGGAGCTGTGATGGCCGGCCATGATGGAATGGATTTTTCCGAGCGCGCTCCGATGGATTCTCACCGTGGGAGGATGGTGTGGATTGGATCCAAGAATCCCCATCCCTTTAATAGACGATTTATTTACCTGGTTAGGGGGGCGAATGTAAAAATGCCCTAGCTCCTCGCATTTGCTTGACATGTGGAAGATAGCCCTTATTGGGCGCAGAAGCCAAGAAGTCCAACATTTATGGGAGCCGGACAGTACATAGCAGATATTCAGGATTTGGAGATGAACCCGCCTTGCAATGCCGAAGACAATACTGCATGCCGGACTCATCGTCATTGAAAGCCTGGTTCAAGGGCTACTGAGAGAGTCCTAGATTAGGGGGTCTCCGGACAGCCGGACTATATCCTTTGGTCGGACTGTTGGACTATGAAGATACAAGATTGAAGACTTCGTCCCGTGTCCGGATGGGACTCTCCTTGGCGTGGAAGTCAAGCTAGGCAATATGGATATGTAGATCTCCTCCCCTGTAACCGACTCTGTGTAACCCTAGCCCCCTCCGGTGTCTATATAAACCGGAGGGTTTAGTCCGTAGGACAACAGACAATCATACCATAGGCTACCTTCTAGGGTTTAGCCTCCACGATCTCGTGGTAGATAAACTCTTGTAATACTCATATTATCAAGAACAATCAAGCAGGATGTAGGGTATTACCTCCATCAAGAGGGCCCAAACCTGGGTAAACATCGTGTCCCCTGCCTCCCGTTACCATCCACCTTAGACGCACAGTTCGGGACCCCCTACCCGAGATCTACCGGTTTTGACACCGACACATGCCCTATAGACGGATTTGGATGTGCATTTCCTGGAAGGGTGTGATTTCCAACATAGAATATCATCTCCATCTGGCTGAATGATTGGTGCGTTCATATGCAAGTTAAGTTGTGTGCATCTGAGTGGTGTGTGCATTATCATGGCTGGGCACTCTTATTAGAATTCGACATGCAAATGCAAATAACAATGTATATATTGAGAAAAGGGAGACATTAATCTTGCATTTTGCTACGAGTGCACATTTACTTTTTAAGCCTACTCTGCCAGCATCACAATCTGTCCTCCATGGTTTTTTGCACATTTCTACTCCAATTACTATTTCTAATTCTTTTCTCATCAACGGGAATTCCCAAATATTGAATGGGCAAGCTTCCAGTCTTCCAAGTCAAGATTTCCTCAAATTCTGCCCCTTAGTCACATCATCACCTAACATGGAAATATTACGTTTTTGAACATTTATTTTAGTAATGACATGGGTTCAAAGAGGCATAAAATGAACTCAAGGTTTCTTGCCTGCTCATTTCTCAAGGTCATTCTGAAAGAGAACTATGATATCATCATCATATTGCATGATAGGTACCCCACCATATGTAGTATGAGTCAAAAGGCTAGAGAGAAGATTATTTTTCCATAACTCTATCTATCATTATGGACAAGCCATCATCATCAAGGTCAAAGAGGAAGGGGGGCAAATGTCCACCCTGTCTAAGACCCGAGATTTCTTTTGAAGTGGCCCAATTTCATTATTAACCTCAACAACAATCATCCCTGTAGTGACAATCACCATAGCCTAGTCATTCCATTTTTTATGGAAGTTCTTCATCTCTAACATCTGGAGTAACAAAGACCTCTTGATATTTTCAAAAAAAATTCAAAATCTATTTTAAATAGGATCATAGAGTCTTTTCCCTTCTGTGCAGGTCATTCTGAGTCTCATGTAAAATGATAACCCCTTCAAGAATAAACTTCCCTTGCTGGAAGGTTCTTTGGAAATCCCTAATAACACACAAAATCACTTTACAGATCCATTAACTAGCACCTTGGTAATAAGTTTGAAGACAACGTTGAGTAAAACATATAACCCTATATTTTTGCATCCTATCAACATTATCCATAACTGAGTCTTTTTAATGTCAAGTCTAACTTCATAGAAGCTATATAGGAGCTCAAACATGTCCATATTCACTAGGTCCCAATTCTTTTGGAATAATTCATCATTAAGACCATTAGGTCCAAGGGTGACCCCAGGACGTGTCCTCCTCCATGCCGCCGAACACCCATCCCCCGTCATTGCCTCCTCGTTACCACCACTTCTAGCCAATACCGTGGAGGTAGAAGCCCGGCGCTGCCAAAGGTGGTTGTGGGAACCACAGATTGAGGGAGTCCTCATCATTTGGCATGATGATGTCTACTATGCAACCTTCTTCTTGTAGACTCTTGTTGGGCCTCCAAGCACAGAGTTTTGTACGACAGTAGCAATTTCCCCTCAAGTGGATGACCTAAGGTTTATCAATCTGTGTGAGGCGTAGGATGAGTATGGTCTCTCTCAAATAACCCTACAACCAAATAACAAAGAGCCGCTTGTGTCCCCAACACACCCAATACAATGGTAAATTGTATAGGTGCACTGTTCAACGAAGATATGGTGATACAAGTGTAATATGGATAATAGATATAGGTTTTTGTAATCTGAAAATATAAAAATAGCAAGGTAACTAGTAACAAAACTGAGCAAAACGGTATTGCAATGCTTGAAAACAAGGCCTAGAGTTCATACTTTTACTAGTGCAAAGTCTCTCAACAATGATAACATAATTAAATCATATGGCAATCCCTCAATGTGCGACAAAGAGTCACTCCAAAGTTCCTATCGCGGAGAACATAAGATGAAATGGCTTGTAGGGTATGAAACCACCTCAAAGTTATTCTTTCTGATCAATCTTTTGAGCTCTTCCTGTAAGTGTCACAAACTGAGGGAGTCCTGGATTAGGGGGTCTCTGGACAGCCGGACTATCTCCATTGGCCGGACTGTTAGACTATGAAGATACAAGATTGAAGACTTCGTCTCGTGTTCGGATGGGACTCTACTTGGCGTGGAAGGCAAGCTAGGCAATACGTATATGGATATCTCCTCCTTTGTAACCGGCCTTGTGTAACCCTAACCCTCTCCGGTGTCTATATAAACCGAAGAGTTTTAGTCCGTAGGACAACAATCACAACATACAATCATACCATAGGCTAGCTTCTAGGGTTTAGCCTCTCTCATCTCGTGGTAGATCTACTCTTGTAGCACCCATATCTTCAATATTAATCAAGCAGGACATAGGGTTTTACCTCCGTCAAGAGGGCCCGAACCTGGGTAAAACTTCGTGTCCCTTGCCTCCTGTTACCATCCGGCCTAGACGCATAGTTCGGGACCCCCTACCCGAGAACCGCCGATTTTGACACCGACATTGGTGCTTTCATTGAGAGTTCCTCTGTGCCGTCGCCGTTAGGCTTGATGGCTCCTACTATCATCGATAGCGATGCGGTCCAGGGTGAGACTTTTCTCCCCGGATAGATCTTCGTATTGGACGGCTTTGCACTGCGGGCTAATTCGCTTGGCCATCTGGAGCAGATTGAAAGCTACGCCCCTGGCCATCAGGTCGGATTTGGAAGTTTGAATTACACGGCCAATATCCGTGGGGACTTGATCTTCGACGGATTCGAGCCACAGCTGGGCGCACCGCACTGTCGCGATGGGTATGACCTAGCTCTGCCACCGGACGGTACTCCAGAGGCCGCGCCTGCATCAGCTCCGACCCTTAGCTCGGAGCCAACTGCGCCAATCGAGGACAGGTGGCTAGACACCGCCTCAGGGGCTGCATTGTCACAGCCCTAGAATTTGATTGCAATTAGTATCATAAGCATCCATGCATCATGTCTATATTTGTTTGAAATTTGAAATGGGGATGACAAGCCCTAGCACTAAATGAAATGCAATTAGGATCAAAATAAAAAAATATTTTCAATGAACCCAGAATGCCCTTTAGAAAAGTTCATTATTTTTGATAAAGGTGAAAACCTCTGCCAAAATGATGCACATATTTTTAGGCCATTCTGGATTTTTGAATAACACATATTGTATTTGAATTGGGGCATTTAAATACTATTAATATTTTTAAAATGCTCCAATAATTCTGAAAATAGTTAAGTGCCTGTGTAATAATTCATTTGATGCCCACAATTATTTTCAGGATTTATTAAAATGATTTGGGTTATAAACTAAATCAAAACAAAATAACATAAATAGAAAACAGAAACAGAATTAGAAAAAAGAGAGAAAGAGAGAAAACCTACCTAACCTACCTGTGCAGCCCACCTGGCCTGTTACTATAGTGGCCCAGCTCCTCCAGCCGGCCCAGCCCAGCTGGCTAGTACCAGTCGTCTTCAACCTCTGCTAGTAGGCAGAGGCGAAGGCGGGCACGGCGCGCGCTGAGGCCGCCACCTCCTCCCTGCCTGCCTCGCGCCCCTGAGGCTCTCTCCCAGTGCCACGGAGACGGCCATGCACCCCCCAGGCCCTCCCACTCCTCTCACCCGCAACCTCTCCCCTCCCCTGGCTCTCTCTCTCTCTCACCACCCGAACGCGCCCGCCGCCGCCGACGTGCACCACCGCAGCCACCGCCTCTCCGACCTGCCCAGGAGCTCCGCCACCATCTCCGACGTCTCTTGGTCGACTCACGCGACGCCAAACGCCCCGAAGCGCCGGCCCTGACCTCTTCTTCCTCCTCGGGTCGCCGAGATCGCCACCGTTGCCCTGCTCACTCCGGACCTCCCCCGCGCCCACTGACCTTCCCATCATGCTCGCGGTGAGCTTCTCTTCCTCCTTCCCCGAACCCCGTTGCTCGCCGCCTCCTCTAGGCCGTAGTTGCACGAACACCGAAGCTCGCCAGCGTCGTTCCTCATCGCTGCCGCGGCCACAGCTACTGCCACCCGCGTCCTAGCTTTGCTCCGTGCTCAGCCCTCTCCCAGGAGCCAGGCGCGCCCACCCATTTGACTTGCTGTGCCCCCTAGCGCCAAACCGCACCTGTCCGAACTCCGGCCGCCGCCGATTTGGTCACCGCCGTCGATCCTGACCACCGTAGCTCCTACCACCACCACCAATGGATGCGCCTCGCTCCCAGGAACCCGTAGGTGCAACTCACGCGTCGAATGGTGCCCTGTAAAGCATTTCCGAGCTGCCCCGCCGTCTCTGTCGTCGCCGGCGGCTAAACGCCGGCGACCGCTGACCCATTGACCGGCATGGGTTGACCCCACTGCCCGGTTTGACCCCCCCCCCTCTCTCACTGACTTACGGGCCCCGCCCGACTAATTACTCTAGTTAGCACTAATTAACTAGTTAGGTTAGTCACTACAGTCGCTGACCAGTGGGCCCAGGCTAGTTAGTTAGGGCTAACTAACTTAGTTAGTTGACTAGGTCACTGACCAGTGGGTCCCACTGGTCAGGTTTGACCTGGTCGACACCTTTGACCTCCTGACATCACCCTGACGTCAGGCTGATGCAGTAATTACTTTCTAGAATTTTGAAATAAATCAGAAATGATTTATTATTTTCAGAAAATATCCAAAACTTCTAAAAATCATAGAAAATTAACCGTAACTCCAAATGAAACAAGTTATATATGAAAAATGATCAGAAAAATCCAAAGAATCTGTTTATGGCATTTTCATGCATGTTTGAACAACTTAACCTCACTGTCTAGTCCAAAACATGATAATGCACTATTTGAATTCATAGTTAGAATTTGAATTTGAACCTAGGGTTCAAACCAACTCCATTTAACATGTTGCTAGTTGCATTAGCTCAAACCACAGCATATTGACATATCATGATCATGCATCATATTCTTGCATCGCATTGATTGTGTTCTTCCTTGTTTGCCGGTAAATGTCCCCTCTCGGTAGACACTGCTCCGACGTTGTGATCGTTGACACTGATGAAGACTCAATGTTATCTTCAGAAGTGCCAGGCAAGCAAAAACCCCTTGTTCATTCTGATACAATCCCACTCTCTCGCTCCTGCTCTCTTTTACTGCATTAGGACAACAATGATTCATCTGTTATTTGTTGCGGTAGTTGAACCCCTTATCCTCTGCATGACCTGTCATTGCCACAGTAAATAGATGAAACCCACTAGCATGAGTAGGAGTTGTTTGAGCCCTGATGTGCCTACTCATTCATGCTTGTTTATCATGCCTGCTATTGCATAGAGTTATGTCAGGTCTGATTCATCGGGAATGAATCGGAGGTGTGTGAACATGTCCTACTGTGCGTGAGCTAAGTGTGTGAACATGTTTTGGTAAAGGTAGCGGTGAGAGGCCATGTAGGAGTACATGGTGGGTTGTCTCATTGAAACCGTCCTCAGGAACTGAGTTCTGTGTTTGTGATCCATGAAACAGCTACTACCACACATTGGGCCCTGAAATATGACCCCGCTCGACTTATTGACCCTCTCGTCCTCTGTCCAGGAGTTGCAACTAGTTTCTGGTGTTTGTAGGTTATGTGTTGGTGGCCGTGCGTAGTGCTGACCCTAGGGGTGGGCTATGATGCAGTAGATACACTGTGGTCGGGTATGCCGGGCGCCCGTTTGGCCTCTTGGGACCCTGTACACATCGTTTGGGGCCGTTGAGGACACCCCGGCCGGATTTCCTTGCGGATGGAACCTGAATAGGCGATAAACCTGGACTAGAGACTTGTGTGGCTAGTCAGGTCGTGGTCTACACCCACGTCGGCTTTCGCTTGAAGTCTGCCGAGCACATGTCATGTGCAGACGCTAAGTGGTGGAAACATGTGTGACGAAGTACACCCCTGCAGGGTTATAAATGATCTATTCAAATAGCCGTGTCCGCGGTAAAGGACTTCTGGGTTACCTATAACAGTTCATAGACAAGTGAAAGTGGATACTCTAAAATGCGCAAGATAAGCGTGAGTGCTATGGATGGCCTTCTCGTAGGGAGACGGGAGCGGATCCATAGTGGTGTATTGAATGGTGAATATGTGGACTCGTGTGCGCCACCTCAAAGAGTTGCTTGCTGTCGTAGTTCAGGTTAGCCACTGAGTCAAAAGCTAGCTTGCCGCAGTTAAACTCCACTACCCCTTGTTGATACCGATGCATATGTAGTTAGTTCTGATGTAAGTCTTGCTGAGTACTTTTGTACTCACGTTTGCTTAATTTATGTTTTGCAGAGAGACTCTAGTCTCGCTAGTAGTTTCGCATGGACTTCGATGTTAGCTTGATACCTCAGCTACGATCTTGTGCCCTCGGCAGGATCTGGTAGATAGTCAGGCTTCTTAGCCTCTTTCATTTATAGATGTCTGTACTCAGACATGTTAAGCTTCCGCATGTGCTTTGCATTGTATGCTATGATTGTTGGGTCATGAGACCCATGTTTGTAATATATCGCTCCTCGGAGCCTAATGAATAAATACTTGAGTTGTAGAGTTATGTTGTGATGCCATGTTGTATTTACACATATCGAGCATATTGTGTATGATTGAAATGCTTGGTATGTGTGGGATCCGACAATCTAGTTGTTTATCCTTGGCAGCCTCTCTTATGGGGAAATGTAGTCTACACTAGTAGAAAACGGATCATTAGTACCGATTTGTAAGGGCCTTTAGTGCCGGTTATGGAACCGGCACTAAAATTTCGGCACTAAAGGCCCCCCCCTTTAGTACCGGTTCGGCACGAACCGCCGCTAAAGTGCCTCCACGTGGCGTGAGCTCGCGCCCTGGTACGGGGGACCTTTAGTACCGGTTGGTGTCACCAACCGGTACTAAAGGTTTTTTTTTTGAATTTTTTTTTGAAAATTTTGGAAAAAAATTTTGATTTTTTATTTTTAATTTTGCTGAATTATTTGATGATTTAGTCTCTAATCACCTCTCTTAACTACTCAAGTGTGGATCACTCATTCCAATTCATCTAACTTCCCGACCGGTCACCCATCCCTCTCACTACTCCATCCCGAGCACGCTTAACTTTTAGGTTCTATTCTCCTTCGTTTCCGAGTCCGCACTTGTTGTTTTCCTGACAATAGTAAGATGTCAATCCTAATAACCCTCAGGAGTTTAGCTTGAGCATGAAGTCACAGTAGTCCGCTACAGCCCGGTTCACCGGAGTCCTGCTAGCCCAGCACTACTGCTCATGACACTTGACTGACCGGCATGTGTTTCACTTCGATCCTGTGTCTGTCCCTTCGGGGAAATGTCACGCGGTGACATCCGGAGTCCTGCCTAGCCTGCTACAGCCCGGGTTCCCGGAGTCCTGTTAGCCTAGTGCTACATCCCGGATTCACACGCTGCTGACCGACATGCTCGATGTGATTCATGTATGCATGTTCCCATAGGTTTGTGCCGCTTTGGGTTAACGACTAGCCATGTCAGCCCGGGTTCTCTGTCATATGGATGCTAGCGACACTATCATATACGTGAGCCAAAAGGCGCAAACGGTCCCGGTCCAAGGTAAGGCGACACCCGTGGGAATACCGTGCGTGAGGCCACAAAGTGATATGAGGTGTTACCGGCTAGATCGATGTGACTTGGAATCGGGGTCCTGACATGCATTCTCGACGGCGCTCGAGCCAAACACCAGCATAATCCTCCGCACAGCCCGTGACTCCAAGGTGCCGGATTCTCTTCCGGACCCCGAACCATCCGCGCCCCTGCCAATCGGATCCGAGTGGGTGCCGATCATGGAATTCACCGCCGCGGATATCTTTTAGCACTCGCCCTTCGGCGACGTTCTGAATTCACTAAGGTCTCTCTCTTTGTCAGGAGAGCCCTGGCCGGATTATAGCCAACAGGATTGGGATACAGACGACAAAGAAATTCGACGCCCACCCACCACCCACTTTGTAGCCACTGTCGATGATTTAACCGACATGCTCGACTTCGACTCCACAGACATCAACGGTATGGCCAACGATGCGGGAGGCGAAGATGAACCATCGCCCACAGGGCGCTGGACGTCCACTTCATCATATGACGTATACATGGTGGACACACCAAAAGAAGACGACGACGAGGAATGGAAGGATGCACCGAAGGCTTGTTCCCTCGAGAAGCAGTCAAAGCGGCGGCCCAAGCGCCGCCCCAAATCCCGCCTCGCCAGAAATAACGATCACACAGACCCGGCGTTGGAGCAGGGCGAATCACTGCCGGACCATGGCAATATGGAGAATCAAACCGAACAAACCAATTCTGTCAAAGATAATAGTCCGGACGACACAACGCCGGACAGGCACCCGGAGCAGCAGAATGCCCGTCAAAGGCTTGTTGCCACCGCGAGGAGACTAAAAAAGCGGAAGCAAAGGCTCAAGGCTGCGCAGGACACACTCCAAATCAGATGGAGTAAAGTACTCAACACAGCAGCAAAGTACGGCGACAATCGCCCCACCAAGAGCTACCCAAAGCAAAAGTTGCTACCTGAATTCAATGAGGAAGCCTCAGACCCCTCACAACCAAAAATCAAAACAGCCACCTGGCCGGATAGACGACCTCACGGCCAACATAGAGCGGCAAACAATGCCACTCACAAGACAATACGTGATTCACGCGGGGGCTTGCACCAAAAGGACAGCGCAACCAGATCCATCTATGGACCATGCAAGCACGCCCCAGCATACGATATAACATCCGAACAACGCGGTACACCCAGATACACAGGTGCCGCACACCCCCTATGTTTCACCGATGAGGTGCTGGATCATGAATTTCCAGAGGGATTCAAATCTGTAAACATAGAGGTATACGACGGAACAACAGACCATGGGGTCTGGATCGAGGACTATATCCTCCACATCCACATGGCACGAGGAGATGATCTTCACGCCATCAAGTACTTACCACTCAAACTCAAAGGGCCAGCCCGTCACTGGCTCAAAGGCCTCCCCGAAAACTCCATTGGAAGCTGGGCAGGGCTCGAAGACGCTTTTCAGGCAAACATTCAAGGGACTTATGTCCGACCTCCGGACGCGGATGATTTGAGTCATATAACTCAACAGCCCGGAGAATCAGCCCGAAAGCTTTGGAACAGGTTTCTTACTAAAAAGAACCAAATTGTCGACTGTCCGGATGCCGAAGCCTTTGCAGCTTTTAAGCACATCGTCCGTGACAAATGTCTTGCCCGACACCTCGGCCAAGAAAACCCGAGAACGATGATAGCATTAACAAGCCTCATGACCCGCTTTTGAGCGGGTGAGGACAGCTGGCTAGCCAGATGCAGCACCAGCGACCCCAGTACATCCGAAGTTAGAGATGGAAATGGGAAATCATGGCGCAATAGGACTAACAAACGCCGGAACAAAGGAGACAGCACGAAGAACATGGCAGTACATGTCGGATTCAAAAGCTCTCGGCCAGGTCAGAAGCCGCCCTCTAAAGGCGCCAGAGACGAACTGTCCAGCCTGAATAAAATTCTGGACCAAATATGTCAGGTCCATAGCACCCCTGGCAAACCAGCCAATCATACCCATAGAGAATGTTGGATCTTCAAGCAGACCGGCAAGCTCAACGATGTACACAAGGGGGAGGATACACCAAGCGAAGATGTGGATGAGCCTCTCAAGGGAGACGCTGGGGAACAAAAGAAATTTCCACCAGAAGTCAAAACAGTAAACGTGTTGCACGTGATCAATGGAAGAAACAAAACGGCACTCCCAGAAATATACGCCCGAAGGCCTGTCACCGCGGAGTCCTGCCACTGGTCGTCTCAACCGATCACTTTCGACCATCGTGATTACTCAGCAAGTATCTGGCGTGCAGGATGGGCTGCCCTGGTATTAGACCCAATAATTGACGGATACCGCTTCGCACGAGTCCTGATGGACGGTGGCAGCAGTCTAAATCTGATATACCAGGATACAATCCGCGAAATGAGGATAGACCCAACAAAAATTCGCCATAGCAATATTACCTTTAAAGGAGTAACGCCAGGCCCAGGGGCTCGTTGCACGGGCTCCCTGCTACTAAAAGTTATATTCGGCCTCCCCATTGCTCCATTCCAAAGTGGCTATCAAGCACTACTCGGACGCGAAGCTTTCGCTCGCTTTAATGCAATACCACACTACGCTTCCCTCACACTCAAGATGCCCGGTCCACGTGGCATCATTACAGTGAATGGAAATATTAAGCGATTTCTGTGCGCCGAAGAGCGTGCAGCTGCCTTGACAGCCCCCACTAAAAACGGCCTCACCAACTAAAACATTTAGCAGGTCATCACGACCCCAGACACAGTTAGACGAGTCCGGTGTAGCTATATGCAATTCATACCAGATCAATGAACACACCCCTATTACAAATACAAGGGGCTCAGCGTGCGCAGACAAGTGGCAATTCTTACTCACCTTGAATTATACATGGTTTATTTAAAAACTACTTTTTGCACGACAGCTTTTTTACCTAAGCTCCTCTCTTTTACAGATAATCAGCATGCTACACCCGTCCAGGATACGGCACAACGGAGACACAGGCGCAGACGTGCAGCAGGGACCCGCTCCAAGGATTCTTTTTAGATTAAGACCCTGCGTAAACCTTTTTACTGTCTCTTGTTGATACATATCCACCAAATTCTCAGCATGATTGAGAAGGATGCTGATGTCTTGGCATGTGGACACGTCAGAATAATGCACGTACCTGGACACAAGGGGCTTCTTACAAGCGGCACTATTTCAGCACGGTTTATACCATAAAGACCGAATACCTTAGGGAGTGTTCGGCGTCACGAGTTTGGCCTTATATGCATCAGCTCCAAATCATTGTCTTTGGTCAAATGTTGGGTTTGCCCGGCTCCTGTGTTTTGGTGCCTTACGTTCCACTTTACCGGCTAAGGTAGCACCACGAGAACTACTGCGATTGTGCCTTGGTTCATCCGGACAAGTGCCTCAGTAGAGAAAGCCGAAAATTGACTGTCATGATATAGCGTGAGACTGGTCAACCACTCGATGACCAATCGGAATGCTAGAATTCCTCTGCCTTAACGAAGGGTTGTTTTCCAGCCAGGCATATATGCACCCCGCGATCGGGAGAGTGCGGAGCCACCAGGGGCTATCTAGTAGCCCCACGGTCAGACCCCTATGGCTAAGTGAAAGTGTTAAATCATTATAGTCTGGTTGCCTCGCTCGTTGCGCTATCACCTCCTTATCAGGACCAAGACGTTGGGTTAAGTGTGAACACGCGTTTTTTGCGAGCACCTCTGCATTATATGCGTGGGGGTTGAAGCCGACGGCTGCAATCTTTCAGGTTATACACATATATACATAAACGGCCGCACAGGAGGCATCATACTACTTTCAGGCAAAAGTATAAACATAGCCTTATAAAAACTTCATAAAAGCATTATGTTTACAATGAGAATACATATCACTCAAACATAATATTTTTCGAGCACTGGGCCTCTATTAAACGAGCACCCTCGAGAACTTCCTCGAAATAGTGTTCGGCAGCCACACGGCCTATGGCCGAACCCTGCGCCGCAACAGTGGTAGCGTCCACCTCCGCCCAGTATGCTTTAACACGGGCAAGGGCCATCCGCGAGCCTTCTATGCACGCCGACCTCTTCATCGCATGAATGCGCGGCACCGCATCAAGGAACCGCTGCACTAAGCTGAAATAGTTGTTCGACTTAGGCCCTTCCGGCCATAGCTGATCCACAACATACCTCATGGCGAGTCCGAACAACCTATTCAGTTCGGCCCATTCGGCTAGCTGGTCAGTCAATGAAAGCGGATGCTCTGGAACATGGAATTGCGTCCAGAACAGCTTGTCCACTTCACGATCTGTCTGACCTTGGAAGTACTTGGCCGCATCGGCAGCGCTCGCCGCCAAATCCATATACGCATCTGCCGAGCTCCACAGCCGATCCAGAGGGGCATACCATGGATCTCCGAACTTCCTCCATAACATGAAGGGTTTCCCAGCCGCAATATCCCCGGCTTCCCGCAGCTCCTCCTTCTTCGCTCTCATAGCAGAACGGGTGTCTTTGTCTGCCGCCGCGGCCTTCTCAAGGTCTGTTGCCTTCGCTCGATTTTCTTTCTCAAGGACCCGGCATTGGTCGGCAGTGTCTTTTAACTCTACGGCCATCTTGGCCATCTTCTCCTGGCTCCCGCAATGTGCGGCCTTCTCGGCTTTCAACTCTTCGGCTGCCTTCGAAGCAGCCGCATTACTAATTCTCGCTTGTTCCTTGGCTCGGGCAAGTTCCGCCCGCAAGGCTTCCACGGTGGCAGCTCCATCTGCAGTCACAACATATTAAAGATACTGGCATTATGCTGCTCTTACTATGTGGCGTTCACCGGATGATAACACTTACCCTGTGCCTCATCAAGCCTCTTGTTAACAAGCTCGATGTTGGCGTCTGCCGCATCCAGTTGCGGTTTTAATTGGGTAAACTCCTTAATCCGGCTAGCCACCAGAGCTTCCACCACCGGCACATAGAGGCAGTTTGGTTATTGCCTGGGAGTACGATCCTCTGTTCGCCGCTGTTCTCGACGACAACCAGAGTCTCAGGGGCTACTATCTGCACGGGGCACACCTAACATGTGCAGTACTATCACACATTATCTCACATACCTCAAAGCCTGTCAGTAGACTCATAAAGGCTTCATGTAATCCGCTTTCAGCGGACGAGATTCTCTCCTTCACCGTACCCATCAACATACGGTGCTCTTCTGAGATGGCCGCTCGCCCCACCAACTCCCTCAGAACATCCGACCGCACATCAGGCGGTGCCGGACTCTTTCATATGCTCTCTTCGGGAGCCGGACACTGGGAACTTCTGGGGTCTACGGGACTATCTTCTGGCCTCACCGGATCCGGAGAGGCCCTCCGCGGCGACACTTCGGGGTCGCCCGCTTCTGGAGCGGAGGACTCCGGGGGAGGCGTTTCGCTCTCCATCATCTCCGGAAGAAGATCCCCCGAAGACGAACTCATTTGAGAGGGGTTAGGCCCGAACTGCAAGGTATATGCGGTGGTTGTTTTCTCAGAGGAAAAAGATAGCATACTCTTACTATTAAAATATTTTGGATCACTTACACTCGTTGGAGGGCTGATCCCCTCGCGGACTTTGTGCGGCAAAAGCACCCCCCGAGGCAGGACCCTCTGTGGGAGACTTTTTCTCTCGTTTGGAGGCTTCGGCTTCCGGATCCTCGGAAGCAGTCCTTTTCCTCCCCCGGTCGTCCTCCTTCGTGGAAACGCTCGTTCCCTCGGTCGGAGCGGGTAGCGATGGGGGCCCGCGTTCGCCCGTATTATCCCCCTCGGTATCTTCCTTCAAGGGCTCCAGGCAAGGTGCGACCTCGAGCATCTTCTCCAATACCGGATTTTCCAAACCCTCAGAGAGGGGGGCCAAACACCGAATCATCTCCGCCCTCGTTAGCCAGTCCTGGTCAAAAGGCGAACTCTCAAAATATAACCTCGAATAAAAGACAGTGTGTTCGGCTAGAGGATTTCTTACTTGTTCGGCGGCGCGGTTACTGCTCAGGCCCACGTCCTCGGTGATATCCGGACATTCCACTTGAGGTCCGAAGAATGACTTGTACATCTCCTCGTGCGTCAGGCCGAGGAAACTTTGAATGGCACGTGGTCCCTCTGGGTTGAACTCCCACAAGCGCAGGGGCCGGCGTTTGCAAGGCTGGACTTGGCGAACCAGCATAACTTGTATTACCGCAACCAAATTGAAATCTCCCTCGAAGAGATCTTGGATGCGGCTTTGCAGTATAGGCACGTCCTTGGCTGGACCCCAGCTCAGTCCCCTGCTAATCCATGACATTAGTTGTGGTGGGGGGCCCGAGCGGAAAGCAGGGCAGCCGCCCACTTGGCACTTCTGGGAGCCGTGACATAAAACCACTCTCGTTGCCATAATTCGGGCACCTCTGGAAAGGAACCTCTCGGCCATGGAGCTCCTGCCATCTTGCCTATTAATGCACCTCCGCACGCTGCTTGTTGCCCCTCGATCAGCTTCGGCTTTACTTCGAAGGTCTTGAGCCATAGGCCAAAGTGAGGGGTAACGCGGAGGAAGGCCTCACACACAACAATAAATGTCGTGATGTGGAGAAAGGAGTCCGGGGCTAGATCGTGGAAATCTAACCCGTAATAGAACATCAAGCCCCTGACGAAAGGATCCAGAGTGAGGCCTAGACCTCGGGGGAAGTGGGAGACGAACACAACGTTCTCGTTGGGTTCGGGAGTAGGGACGACCTGCCTTCGCACAGGCAGCCGATGCAAAACCTCGGCGGTCAGATATCTGGCCTCCCTCAACTTCTTAATGTCCTCTTCCGTAACTGAGGAGGGCGTCCATCGGCCTTGAAGGTTGGATCCGGACATGGTTGAAGATCCGGAGCACCTGACCTAGGCTTTGGGTGTTAGAACTCGAGGCGGGGGAAGGGTTTGATTGAGCACGGAAGGGAAAAAGCGAAAACCTTGTCCCCTTATAAAGAGGGTGAATATCAAGCGTCCTCTCCGTAGCCGTTTAGGACTTACCTATAATCTAGGAGTCCTAGACATGGTTGGGTTATCCACGAACCGCATTAATGAGAATCCCGTAATTAGGGGAACACGATCTCCGCTTCGGCAAGACGTGTCAAGAAACTGCCTCGCGTTATGTGTGGAGCTGGTTAAGAGAAACGGTTCGAATAATCACCGGGCCATGACATGACATCATGCTGTCAAAACAAGCCAGCAAATTAGATCTGCGAAAAAATTATTCTCTCTGCGGTGGAATGTGGAACTTATTTTGCAGGGTCGGACACTATCCCCGTATTCAACTTCTTCTGTAATGTATTCGGAGAAGGAACCCGCCTTGCAATGCCGAAGACAACTGCGCACCGGACTCGTCGTCATTGAAGCCTGGTTCAGGGGCTACTGAGGGAGTCCTGGATTAGGGGGTCTCTGGACAGCCGGACTATCTCCATTGGCTGGGCTGTTAGACTATGAAGATACAAGATTGAAGACTTCGTCTCGTGTCCGGATGGGACTCTACTTGGCGTGGAAGGCAAGCTAGGCAATACGTATATGGATATCTCCTCCTTTGTAACCGACCTTGTGTAACCCTAACACTCTCCGGTGTCTATATAAACCGAAGAGTTTTAGTCCGTAGGACAACAATCACAACATACAATCATACCATAGGCTAGCTTCTAGGGTTTAGCCTCTCTGATCTCGTGGTAGATCTACTCTTGTAACACCCATATCTTCAATATTAATCAAGCAGGACGTAGGGTTTTACCTCCATCAAGAGGGCCCGAACCTGGGTAAAACTTCGTGTCCCTTGCCTCCTGTTACCATCCGGCCTAGGCGCACAGTTTGGGACCCCCTACCCGAGATCCGCCAGTTTTGACACCGACACAAACAGCCCTAGAGTTCGTAGTAAAATAACACCATATGTTACACATCAATCAACCGTAATGTCACCTAGATACTCCAATGTCACCACAAGTATCCGTGGGTCAATTATATGACATGCATCAAATAACTTTAGATTCATAATATTCAATCCAACACAAAGAACCTCAAAGAGTGCCCCAAGATTTCTACCAGAAAAACAAGGATGAAAACATGCATCAACCCCTATGCATAGGTTACCCCAATGTTACCTCGGGAATCCCCGAGTTGAGTGCCAAAACATACATCAAGTGAATCAATAGAAGACCCCATTGTCACCATGGGTATCCCACGTAAGACATACATCAAGTGTTCTCAAATCCATAAAAGTATTCAATCCGATAATAGTGAAACCTCAAAGGTAAAAATCAATTCATCACAAGAAGATAGAGAGGGAGAAACACCATATGACCCAACTATAGTAACAAAGCTTGTGGTACATCAAGGTCGTGCCAAATCAAGAACACGAGAGAAAGAGAGAGAGAGAGATCAAACACATAGTTACTGGTACATACCCTCAGCCCCGAGGGTGAACTACTCCATTCTCGTCATGGTGGCTGCCGGGATGATGAAGATGGCCTCCGATGATGATTTACCCCTCCGACAGGGTGCCGAAACGGCCCCCGATTGGTTTTTCGTGGCTGCTGAGGCCTACGGCGGCGGAACTTCCGATCTAGGGTTCTTTTCGGAGGTTTCTATATTTATAAGAATTTTTGGCGTCGAAAACAAATCAGGGGGTGCCCGAGGGGCCCACAAGCCAGGGCGCACCCCCTAGGCTTGTGGGCTCCTCGGTCACTTCCTGGCCTAGCTCTAGTGCTTCGGGGGTCTCTTTTGGTCCATAAAAATTCACCGTAAATTTTCAGCCCATTCTGAGAACTTTTATTTCTACACAAAAAACGACACCACGGTAGTTCTACTCAAAACATCGTCAGTCCGGGTTAGTTCTAATAAAATCATACCAAAACCATATAATATTTTTGCAAACATGGCATGAATAGTTCATAAATTATAGATACGTGGGAGACGTATCACGTGACACAAGCGGGTTCGTCCTATGTGTTCGCACCTGGTCTTGGTGGCATCCCACAAGACATGCCTTGGCGCGGGCTGGGTGTCTGGCATAGGGGTGGCATTGCGGAAGCATGCACATGCCATGAAGCGGCAGGTCTGGCATGCATGACCATGAACTCGACTATTATCGTAGTTTTAGACTAAGGAGAGGTTCTACACTTTACACATACGATATAACATCTTTTGCAGGGATACCCCACTAATATTACCCCTAAGCCACACCCTTTTATCACATTACCAACATAATCTTACTTTACTTTGAGACAGAGGGCCGGTGACGGTGAGAAAACTGTTAGATCCCTCGGTAGGGTATCAAGAGTAGCTAGAAGTACTAGAGGGGAGTTCGCACAGGGGTTTACTTATAAGTCCATTTTGCATCATGTTTTCCTACTGTTATTTATACTGTTTTTATGCAATATAATACTTTGTCAAATAATTCTAATGCCTTTTCTCTCATAATATGCAAGGTTTACACAAAGAGGGAGAATACCAGCAGCTGGAATTCTGGACCTGAAAAAGCTATGTCAGAGATACCTATTCTACACATCTTCAAATGAGCTGAAATTTTACGGAGAATTATTTTGGAATAAATAAAAAATACTGGAGAAAAGGACGACCGAAGGGGGCCACTCAGGTGCCCACTAGGCACCAAGGTGCGCCACCCCCTCCAGGTGCGCCCTGGTGTGTAGTGGGCTCCTTGGCCCACCTCTATTGCCCATCTTCTGGTACATAAGGTCTTTTGACCTAGAAAAAAATAAGTAGAGAACTTTCGGGATGGAGCACCGCTGTCTCGAGGTGGAACTTGGCCAGGAGCACTTTTGCCCTCCGATAGAGCAATTCCGCCAGGGGAAATTTCCTCTGGGAGGGGGAAATCGAAGCCATCGTCATCACCAACAACTCTCTCATCTTTGGGAGGCTAATCTTCATGAACATCTTCAACAACACCATCTCATCTTAAACCCTAGTTCATCTCTTGTGTCAATCTTTGTATCAAAACTTCGGATTGGTACCTGTGGGTGACTAGTAGTGTTGATTACATCTTGTAGTTGATGCTAGATGGTTTATTTGGTGGAAGATCATATGTTCAAATCCATAATGCTGTTCAATATCCCTCTGATCTTGAGCATGAATATTATTTGTGAGTAGTTTCCCTTGTTCTTGAGGCCACAGGAGAAGTCATGTTGCAAGTAATCATGTGAATTTGGTATTCGTTTGGTATTTTGATGATATGTATGTTGTGATTCCCTTAGTGGTGTTATGTGAACGTCGACTACATGACACTTCACCATCTTTGGGCCTAAGGGAATGCATTGTGTAGTAGTTATTAGATGATGGGTTGCTAGAGTGATAGAAGCTTAAACCCTAGTTTATGCGCTATTCCGTAAGGGGCTGATTTGGATTCATATGTTTAATGCTATGGTTAGATTGTTATCTTAATTCTTCTTTCGTAGTTGCAGATGCTTGCGAGGGGGTTAATCATAAGTGGGAGGTTTGTTCAAGTAAGAACAACACCCAAGCACCGGTCCACCCACATATCAAATTATCAAAGTAGTGAACCGAATCAAACCAACATGATGAAAGTGACTAGTTGGAATTCCCGTGTGTCCTTGAGAGCGCTGTACTTATTATCCGAGACCGTTCCGGCCTGTCCTTTGATACAAAAAGGATTGGGCTACCTTGCTGCATTTATTTTTACTATTGTTACTTGCTAGAAATTATCTTGCAATCAAACTACCTATTACCGACAATTTCAGTGCTTGCAGAAATAACCTTGCTGAAAACCACTTGTCATTTCCTTCTGCTCCTCATTGGGTTCGACACTCTTACTTATCGAAAGGACTATGATTGATTCCCTATACTTGTGGGTCATCAAGACTCTTTTCTGACACCATTGCCGGGGAGTGAAGCGCTCTTGGTAGGTGGAGATTGGTAAGGAAAAACTTATACTGCGTGCTGAAATTTACTATCACTTGTTACTATGGAAAACAATCCTTCGAGGGGTTTGTTCGGGGTATCTTCACATCGGCCAGAAACACAAAGAGTTTCCCCTCAACCTACTGCACCTACTAAAAATATTATTTATGAAATTCCTTTGGGTATGATAGAGCAACTGCTAGCTAATCCTTATGTAGGAGACGGAACGAAGCATCCCGATATGCATTTGATACATCTGGATGAATTTTGTGGATTGTTTAAGCTTGTAGGTTTACCCAGAGATGAAGTTAAGAAGAAGGTTTTCCCTTTATCTTTGGGGGGGAAAGCATTGACATGGTATAGGCTATGCGATGATATTGGATCTTGGAATTGGAATCGCTTGAAATTGGAATTTTACCAAAAAATTTATCCTATGCATCTAGTTCATCGTGATCGGAATTATATATATAATTTTTGGCCACGTGAAGGAGAAAGTATCACTCTGGCTTGGGGGAGGATTAAGTCAATTTTATATTCATGCCCCAATCATGAGCTCTCAAGAGAAATTATTATTCAGAATTTTTATGCTTGGTTTTCTCGTAATGATCAATCCATGCTCGTATGCTCGTTCTTTTATGAAGAAGACTATTGAATTCAGGTGGGATCTTTTGGAAAGAATTAAACGCAACTCTGAAGATTATGAACTCGGCAAAGGTAAAGAGTCGGGTATTAAGCTTGAGTTTGGTTGTGTTAAATCTTTTATGAATACCGATGCCTTTCACAAGTTTAGCACTAAATATGGACCTGACTCTGAGATAGTAGCATCTTTTTGTGAATCATTTGCTACTCATGTTGATCTCCCTAAAGAGGAGTGGTTTATATATCATCCCCCTATTAAAGAAGAAATTAAAGAACCGGTTACAGTTAAAGATGAAAATATCATTTACAATGTTGATCTAGTAGTTCCTACTGCTTATATTGAAAATCCACCTTTCCCTATTAGGACAAAGGAACATGTAAGGTGTCAACAGTGGTTTGCCAAAGTAATATTAAAGCCCCTAAACCCTCTGAACAAATTAAAGTAGAACCTAGTGTTGCTATGGTTAAAGATCTCTTGGTCGATAATATTGATGGGCATGTTATTTATTTCTGTGATGAAGCAGCTAGAATTTCCAAACCCGACACTAAAGATAAGAACAAGCCGGCCTGTTGTTGGCATGCCTATTGTCCTAGGGGATTGCCCATAACTTTTGAAATTATGTGTGATGCTAGTGATTATGCTATCGGTGATGTTCTAGGACAAAGATTTGATAAGAAATTACATGTTATCCATTATGCTAGTAAAACTCTAGACAGTGCTCAAAGAAATTATGCTACTACCAAGAAAGAATTTTTAGCAGTTGTGTTTGCTTGTGATAAATTCAGATCTTACATTGTTGATTCCAAAGTAATTGTTCACACCGGTCATGCTGCTATTAAATATCTTATGGAAAAGAAAGATTCTAAACCTAGACTCATTAGGTGGGTTTTCTTGCTACAAGAATTTGACTTGCATATTACTGATAGGAAAGGAGCTGAGAACCCCGTAGCTGATAACTTGTCTAGGTTAGAAAACATTCTTGATGACCCACTACCTATTGATGACAGCTTTCCTAATGAACAACTATCTATAATAAATGCTTCTCATAATACTCCTTGGTATGCTGACTATGCTAATTATATTGTTGCTAAATTTATACCACCTAGTTTCACCTACCAACAAAAGAAAATAAATCTTCTATGACTTAAGACATTACTTTTGGGATGACCCACATCTTTATAAAGAAGAAGTAGATGGTATTATTAGACGTTGTATACCTGAGCATGAACAGGAATAAATCCTTCGGAAATGTCACTCCAAAGCTTATGCAGGGAATCATGCGGGAGATAGAACTGCACACAAGGTATTACAATCTGGTTTTTATTGGCCTACTCTTTTCAAAGATGCTTGTAAGTTTGTCTTATCTTGTGATGAATGCCGAAGAATCGATAATATTGGTATACATCAGGAAATGCCTATGAATTATTCACTTATATTGAACCATTTGATGTTTGGGGCTTTGATTATATGGGACCTTTTCCTTCCTCTAATGGGTATACACATATTTTGGTTGTTGTTGATTATGTCACTAAGTGGGTAGAAGCTATTCCAACTAGCAGTGCTGATCATAACACCTCCATTAAAATTCTTGAAGAAGTTATCTTCCCGAGGTTTGGAGTCCCTAGATATTTAATGACCGATGGTGGTTCACACTTTATTCATGGTGCTTTCCGTAAATTGCTTGCTAAATATGATGTCAACCATAAAATTGCATCACCCTATCATCCTCAATCTAGTGGTCAAGTTGAGCTTAGCAATAGACAAATAAAATCAATATTACAAAAACTGTCAATAGGTCTCGAAAGAATTGGTGTAGGAAACTTGATGACACACTTTCGTCCTATAGAACAGCTTATAAAAATCCTATGGGCATGTCTCCATACAAAATGGTTTATGGAAAAGCTTGGCACTTGCCTCTTGAGTTATAACATAAAGCATTTTGGGCAATCAAAGAACTCAACTATGATTTCAAACTTGCCGGTGAAAAGAGGTTATTTGATATTAGCTCACTAGATGAATGGAGAACCCAAGCTTATGAAAATTCCAAACTATTCAAAGAAAAAGTCAAAAGGTGGCATGGCAACATAATCCAAAAGTAGGAATTCAAAGCTTGTGAATATGTTCTATTGTACAATTCTCGTTTTAGATTTTTTGCAGGAAAACTTCTCTCCAAATGGGAAGGACCATATATCATCAAAGAAGTTTATCTCTCTGGAGCTATTAAGATCAATAGTGCCAAAGGCACTAATCCAAAGGTGGTCAATGGGCAAAGAATTAAGCACTATATTTCGGGTACACCTATTAATGTTGAAACTAACATTATCCAAACCATGACACCGGAGGAACACATAGAAGAAACCTTCCAGAACACTCCATAACCCTGGAAAGGAAGAGGTACGTGATACGGTAAGTAAACAAACTCCGAAAAATCCACAAAAATATTTTCTGTCAGTCTTGGAATATTAGAAAAAATAAAAAATAAGAAACACCCGGGAAGGCAACCCAGGTGCCCACTAGGCACCAGGGCGCGCCTGCCCCACCTGGCGCGCCCTGGTGGGTAGTGGGCCCCTCGGGCACCTTTCCGACTCTATTTTCCTTTTGTATACTTGTTTCCCAAGATAAAAAATCTTTATATACTCCCCCGGATGATTTGACCACTGTATCATGGAGAAACCCTCTGTTCTTGTTTTGTGTTGTTTTTCTAACAGATCTGGATCGTCATGGATGCCCCAAGCTCTTCCAAGAACAAGTTCTTTGAGAAGGTCATCAACCCCTACCTACCGGAGGTGTTGAAGCACCCTCAAGCCATTGAGATGCGTGAGGGGGTGCTTCACATCCGGGACGTTCAAGGCCCCAAGAGGACGGGAAGCGTGGAGGCCAGGCTCGAGGCGGTGGAGAAGGAGACCTTCAAGTGCCAAGGGATGGTGGAAGATGGACTCAGTGCCAATCACTCCATGATCATGGAATTCACTCGTGATCACAAGGTGGATGGACGGTCTATGAAGTACATCGTGTTCACCTTCAACGAGCAAATCAATTTTCTGTAAAGCCAAATCTATGATCCTCAAAATCAAGTTTTTGAGTATGAAGCAAGATTTAAAGGTATGAGAGCTGTCGGTTTCAGGACTCAGGAGGCTCAGGCATCCTCTTGTGATGGTGAACTCCTGCCATGGAAGCCGGAGGACAAGCTTACTACCTCATCACCACCACCATCACCATCATCACCAAATTAAGAAGGAGACTTGAGTACATGGGTATGGGCACTCCCCTTGGCTTGTGCCAAGCTTGGGGGAGATGCCCCGGTATCATATCACCATCACTTTTATTACCTTTACCTATCTTAGTTCGATCCTTAGCTTTTTTCGTGATTTAGATGAATAAAAGTTTAGTATGATCTATTTTCGAGTGCTAGTGTCGTGATCTATCTATCTATGTAATCGTGTGAGAGTTATATAATAAAGTTTAGTTTGAGTTTTGGCTTCTTTAATTTTATGTTCCAATCAAAATAAAGGAAAATAATGAAAAATATCATATGCTAATCTTATGGTAAGTGATGATATCACATAAGGAAAAGTATAAGTGGTAAAATTTATTGAAAGTTGACAAACATAGCATTGGTCAATGATGCAATTCATGAAATAATTAATAAGGGAAGAGAAGATTCACATGAAATTACACTATCTTGGACATCTTTTATGATTGTGAGCCCCCATTAAATATCTTATAAGGGAAGAGAAGATTCACATGCAAATACACTATCTTGGACATCTTTTATGATTGTGAGCCCCCATTAAATATATTATGCCAAATTGTTAACGATGGACAAGGAAGACAACGTAATGATTTATGTTTGTTCATATTCACATAGAAGTTATATTGTCATAGATCCTCCAACATGTGGTGCTTGCTCAATATCTTTGCTAGCAAAAAACCTGCACTAAGTAGAGATACTACTTGTGCATCCAAAAACCTTAAACCCAAATTCATGTTTTCAAAGAACACCATACCTACCTATGGATTGAGTAAGATCATTCAAGTAAGTTGTCATCGGTGCAAAAAGATCAGTAAAAATTGCTTCTAAATGTGTTTGATCTTTTAGTGTAAGGGAAAATAAGCGTTGTATGAACTTGTGATGGCAAAGTAATAAAAGCAACAGACTGCATAATAAAGGTTGCTATAATTAGGGGCAATGTAACGTGACATTCTTTTGCATTAAGAGATTGTGCATACAAAACCAAAAAGCGCATGACAACCTCTGCTTCCCTCTGCGAAGGGCCTATCTTTTACTTTTATGTATTTACCTTTTATGCAAGAGTCAAAGTAATCTCCTCTATTCCTTTTTTATTTTTCTTTTTGCAAGCATCATGTGGTGGGGAAAGATCTAGGCACATATATCTAGTTGGATATGAGTGATCACGAGTTATTATTGTTGACATCACCCTTAAGATGAATAAGTTGGGATGCGAAACTATAAGCCCCTATCTTTCTATGTGTCCGGTTGCAACTTTTTGCTCATATATATGTTGTGAGTGTTAGAAATCATAAAATATTAAATGATGGTTGAGTATGTGGACTTTCCAAAAGGTTCCGATACGAGACCCTTCCTGAAAATATGATGAATTGTAGTTGCAAAGTTGACTTAGAACATAGTTTGTTAGTTTTCAATAAAGTTTATGTTGTCTACTTCGATGTTGTGATGAATTGTTACTTGTTCATGAGAAGCTGTATGATAAAGTTTTATGATAAAGTTTTTTGCTGTTACAATAATAACCATGATGCTACTAGGTCCATATTCTATTTTTATCGACACCTCTCTCTCTAAACATGTGGACATGATTTTCGATATCGGCTTTCGCTTGAGGACAAGTGAGGTCTAAGCTTGAGGGAGTTGATACGTCCATTTTGAAGGAAATATGCCCTAGAGGCAATAATAAAGTTGTTATTTTATATTTCCTTATATCATGATAAATGTTTACTCTTCATGCTAGAATTGTATTAACCAGAAACTTGATACATGTGTGGATACATAGACAAAACACCGTGTCCCTAGTAAGCCTCTACTAGACTAGCTCGTTAATCAAAGATGGTTAAGTTTCCTAACCATAGACATGTGTTGTCATTTGATGAATGGGATCACATCATTAGGAGAATGATGTGAGGGACAAGACCCATCCGTTAGTTTAGCATAATGATCATTAAGTTTTATTGCTATAGCTTTCTTCATGACTTATACATATTCGTCTGACTATGAGATTATGAAACTCCCGGATACCGGAGGAACACCTTTTATGCTATCAAACGTCACAACGTAACTGGGTGATTATAAAGATGCTCTACAGGTATCTCCGAAGGTATTTGTTGGATTGGCATAGATCGAGATTAGGATTTGTCACTCCGAGTATCGGAGAGGTATCTCTGGTCCCTCTCGGTAATGCACATCACTATAAGCCTTGCAAGCAATGTGACTAATGAGTTAGTTGCGGGATGATGCATTACGGAATGAGTAAAGAGACTTTCCGGAAAGAGATTGAACTAGGTATGAAGAAACCGACGATCGAATCTCGGGCAAGTAACATGCCGATGACAAAGGGAATAACGTATGTTGTCATTACGGTACGACCGATAAATATCTTCATAGGATATGTGGGAACTAATATGAGCATCCATGTTCCGCTATTGGTTATTGATCGGAGATGTGTCTCGGTCATGTCTACATAGTTCTCGAACCCGTAGGGTTCGCACGCTTAACATTCAATGACGATTTGTATTATGAGTTATGTGTTTTGGTGACCGAAGTTTGTTCAGAGTCCCGAATGAGATCACAAACATGACGAGGAGTCTCGAAATGATCGAGGGGTAAATATTGATATATTGGAAGGTAGTATTCGGACACCGAAAGTGTTTCGGAGTGTATCGGGTACATACCGGAGTACCGGAGGGGTTACCAGAACCCCCCCCCCCCCCGGGGGGGGGGAAGATAAGGGCCATATGGGCCATAGGAGGGAGGCTAACCAGCCCACAAGGGGCTAGTGCGCCCCCCCAAGGGATGAGGCCGAATTGGTTTAGGGAAGGGGGCGCCACCCCCTTTGCTTCTCCTACTCCCTCTCCTTCCTTTTCCCTCCGGTGAAGAAAGGAAAGGAGGGGGGATCCTACTAGGACTAGGAGTCCTAGTAGGACTCCCCCCATGGCGCGTCCCTCTTGGCCGGCCACCCCCTCCTCCCCTCCTTTATATACAGGGGCGGGGGCACCCCAAAGGCACATCAATTGTTCTCTTACCCGTGTGCGGTGCCCCCTCCACAGTTTACTCCTCCGGTCATAGCGTCGTAGTGCTTAGGCAAAGCCCTGTGCGTATCACATTACCATCACCGTCACCATGCCGTCATGCTGACGGAACTCTCCCTCGACCCTCTGCTGGATCAAGAGTTCGAGGGACGTCATCGAGTTGAACGTGTGCTGAACACGGATGTGCCGTACGTTTGTTACTAAGATCGGTTGGATCATGAAGACGTTCGACTACATCAACCACGTTAAACTAACGCTTCCGCTCATAGTCTATGATGGTACATGGACACACCTACCCCCTCTCGTTGCTATGCATCTCCTAGATAGATCTTGCGTGATCGTAGGAAGTTTTTTGAAATTTCATGCTACGTACCCCAACACATTTTGCATCATGTTTTCCTACTGTTATTTATAGTGTTTTTATGTAATATAATACTTTGTGGAGTAATTCTAATGCCTTTTCTCTCATAATATGCAAGGTTTATACAAAGATGGAGAATACCGGCAGCTGGAATTCTGGACCTGAAAAAGCTATGTCAGAGATACCTATTCCGGACATCTCCAAATGAGATAAAATTTTAAGGAGAATTATTTGGAATAAATAAAAAATACTCGATAAAATAACTACCGGAGGGGGCCACCCAGGTGCCCACTAGGCACCAGGGCACGCCACCCCCTCCAGGCGCGCCCTAGTGCGTAGCGGGCTCCTCGGCTCACTTTCGGTGCCCATCTTCTGGCACATAAGGTCTTTTGACGTAGAAAAAATAAGGAGAGGGCTTTCGGGATGGAGCGCCGCCATCTCGAGGCGGAACTTGGGCAGGAGCACTTTTGCCCTCCGGTGGAGCGATTTCGCCGGGGGAAATTCCCTCTGGGAGGGGGAAATCGAAGCCATTGTCATCACCAACAACCCTCTCATCTTTGGGAGGCCAATCTTCATCAACATATTCAACAACACCATCTCATCTCAAACCCTAGTTCACCTATTTTGTTCAATCTTGGTATCAAAACCTCCGATTGGTACCCGTGGGTGACTAATAGTGTTGATTACATCTTGTAGTTGATGCTAGATGGTTTATTTGGTGGAAGATCATATGTTCATATGCATTATGCCATTTAATATCCCACTGATCTTGACCATGAATATTATTTGTGAGTAGTTGCCCTTGTTCTTGAGGCCACGGGAGAAGTCATGTTGCAAGTAATCATGTGAATTTGGTATTCGTTCGATATGTTGATGATATGTATGTTGTGATTCCCTTAGTGGTGTTATGTGAACGTTGACTACATGACACTTCACCATCTTTGGGCCTAAGGGAATGCAATGTGGAGTAGTTATTAGATGATGGGTTGCTAGAGTGACAGAAGTTTAAACCTAGTTTATATGCTATTCCTTAAGGGGCTAATTTGGATCCATATGTTTAATGCTATGGTTAGATTGTTATCTTAATTATTCTTTCATAGTTACAGATGCTTGCGAGGGGGTTAATCATAAGTGGGAGGGTTGTTCAAGTAAGAACAGCACCCAAGCACCGGTCTACCCAAATATCAAATTATCAAAGTAGCGGACGCGAATCAAACCAACATGATCAAAGTGACTAGATGAAATTCATGTGTGTCCTTCAGAACGCTTTACATATTATTTGAGACCATTCTGGCATGTCCTTTGCTACAAAAAGGATTGGGCTACCTTGCTGCATTTATTGTTAATATTGTTACTTGTTACAAATTATCTTGCTATCAAACTACGTGTTACCGACAATTGCAGTGCTTGCAAAAATCACCTTGCTGAAAACCACTTGTCATTTCCTTCTGCTCCTTATTGGGTTCGACACTCTTACTTGTTGAAAGTACTACAATTGACCCCCTATACTTGTGGGTCATCATTTACCCAGGTTTGGGCCCTCATGGTGAGGTCATACCATGTGTCCTGCTTTGATTTTGTTGATGTGGGAGCACCTCATGCGAGGGGGTTACAAGAGGATGACGATGATGATTGCCGAGAGTTATCTCTAATGGAATATATGGTGCGAGCTACCCCTAACCTCGTCTTATAAAGGGGACACGAGCTAGGGTTTATATGGCTCATAACCGGCCTCATGCATGAGGGCTTCTCGGCTTGCACGACAAGATGAACTTCCTGCTCCGTGCAGGGCGCCTGGATTGCCTACTGGAATCGCATTACCGTTAGGCCCCTGCTCCCTAAGGCCAACCCTATACCAGGCTTCCGGGCTGATGGGCCACCCATAGTGTTGTACCATCAGTAGCCCCTGAGTTTGTCTGGATTTTGGAGTCCCATGTCTTTGGGAACGAAACCCAAACATGCTCCTTTTGTACCAATGATAGGTGCACTCCACAAGCCGACCATCTTCTATGACAAAATAAGACCAAGTAATCAACCATCTGGCTGGCCCCGCACGCCTAGCTCCGATTTAGCCAAGCTCATGACACACTCAGGTGCTATTGATGGTACCATGTGCCAGGTACACTGCATGACAGGAAGACAGCCCACTAGGCCACGCGGGGCCCAACAAGCCATGATGTGTCTCACGCCCCTTACCTCGTTGGTAGGCCTCCTCTATAAGGGCTCCATCCACTTGGCGTACACCATAGCTATATCTCGCCTATTGTGAGATGTAGCTCTGGCTCGCCCCCACCCGACTTGCTACTTGTGGACCGGTTCACTATGGGATGTGTTGAGGAGCCATTTTCTTTTGTTTTCTTCCTTTTTTTATTTTTCTTTGTTTCTTTCTCGGTTTTCTTTTTTCTATTGATTTTTATTAGTTTTCTGCTTTTTTCTTTTCCCAACACATGTCTACTTTTTTGCACATACACAACGTACATTTTTTGTATACATCAGTGGCAATTTATATACATGCTTAACATTTTTCCTAATATATGTTTTGATGTCTACTTTTTTCATGCATGTTGTACACTTTCGGTATACATTAGAGACATTTTTTAATAAATGTTTAACATTTTTCCAAATATATGTTTTGATGTCTACTTTTTCAAACACATTTTACATTTCTGGTATACATTAGAAATATTTTTTTATAAATGTTTAGAATCTCCAAATACATAATTAACATTTTTCAAAATATATGTTTTGATGTATAAAATTTTTCATGCACATTGTACATTTTTTCGTTTACATCATGAACATTTTTTACACAAGTTTAACATTTTTTTTCAAATAATGTTTTAATGTCTACCTTTTCTCATACACAATGTACATTTGTACTATACATTAGGAATATTTTTATATATATTTACATTTTTTATACATGACTATTTTTTAATAATTTCACTACATTTTTTTTGAAACATGTGATAATTGTTTTTTGTTACAAACATTTTTTTAGTACTATCACTTTCTGAACACTGGACACATTTTTTAAAGACTTAGGTAATTATTGTGGAATATTTGTACTTTCAGTTCTGTTTTGAAAATGTAAACAAAAGTAAAAAAAGGAAAAACGAGAGAAAAGACAAAACTGAGTGGCAAATGAAGAAACCTGTTACTGGGCCGGCTCACCAGAGGTGTTCCTTCAGGCGATGCGTGCTTCTACCTCGCTATAAGTGATACATAGTCGCTCCCCTCGGGTTGCTAAGAAATAGTCGCTCCCAGATCACGACATACTCTACAAAGCGGAAAACTGACCGGTACCGGTACCAGTACGGGCATATCGCCAGCCACTTGTTTTAGTCTCAAGATTTCTGCGGCACTGTGCAGTATAAAACGTTAATTATTTTGCTTCGAGAATACACATATATACAACCTGCAAATACAGTACAAGGGTCGCATCAATGTAGCTTTGAGTCAGATGGTGCAGTAGTCTTGCATGCATGTGTTGCCCATTCTCTCTATTCACTCTCCCAAACCAATTCATCCATTTATTTGACCATTGCTAACTTAAAATCATCCATATCTCTTAAACCAAAATTTTGATTTAAATTATATATATATATATAGGGATTGACTATTCGTCACCCTGGGTGAGGAATAGTTATTCTTCATCCCCTCTATTTTACCATCAATGGACCGTAATTTTACGTTCTGTAAATTTTGCTTTATTTCTGAAGTAAAAAGAGACCGTAAGAAAATATATAATCATCGAAAAAAATATTTTATGTTATGTAAAATTACAAATGTAAAAACATAATGTAAAATACACATAAACTGTAATTTTTCTTGTCTTATGACCTATATTTTTATTTTTTTATGTCAAATTTTACGTCGTGAATCGATAGGAATGTAACTATTTGAATTCCAAACGTAATTTAATTATGAAATGATCGTAATATTACTTCGGGTGAAGAATAACTTATTCTGCACCCTGGGTGATGAATAGTAACACTATATATATATATATATATATATATATATATATATATATATATATATATATATATATATATATATATATATATATATATATATATATATGAACTCATGATGAAGAGACCTTTAAAACAAGACCAATTTTGAATATATTTCAAACGAGCTAAAAAATCAATTTCACAAAATAATATATCTAGCTCATTTTCAAACAAATTTCACACATTTCAACACATATTTCACTCAGTTCATATAACATATTTCACTCATTTAAAAAAGATTTCATAAGAACATATTTCACTCATTTCCCAATAACATATTTCACTCATTTAGAAAAATATTTTATAATAACACATTTCACTCATTTTCGAATAGCATATTTCATTCATTTATAAAAAGGATTTCACACATTTTAAAACATCTTTTACTCATTTCATATAATATATTTCAATTATTTCAAAAAAATCACAATAACATATATCGCCCATTTCAAAAAGATTTTATAAAAACATATTTCACTTATTTCATACTAACATATTTCACTCATTTCAAAAAATATTTTACAATAACATATTTCACTCATTCCAAATAATCACTTTCACAAGTTGACATTTCAGTTTCATATTGTTTTTGGTTTTGGAACATACATTTCATCTTGCACTAACTTGTTTCGCAAAAAACACATCTATTCAATTTCACATTTTGAAAGAATATTTTTCACTCTTTTGAAAATAAACAATTACACATTTTCAAATAATCAGTTTCACAATTGACATTTCAGTTTCATGTTTGGAGTAAATAGTTTTCCAGTGAAATAGGTTTGTCTCACATTTTTCTAGGGAAATAGGGGATTTTCACATATGAAATGTCAAAAATTAAACGTGTTCAATGTATCCAGGTTTGATCTCGTTCTGCCGCAAATAGTTCAAATAAAAAAAAGAAAAGTATTTTTTTGTTTAAGAGATTTGAATCATCCAAATTATGAAAAATAAAATAGAAGTGATGGATTTAAGCGAGAGGGAGTGTGTGCTTGAGTGGGAAAAGAGAGAAAGATGTGTCCCACGATGTGTCTTTTTTCTAACTATGATGGGACCCGACAATGATTTGACTCTGAAATACATAAAAGGTGAAGTGTGCAATACACCCTCCGGTTGGTCCTTTTTACTCCGCGTATTAGATTTATATCAAGTCAAATTTTGCCAAGTTTGACCAAATTTATATTTAAAATCAACATCTACAATATCAAATATATATACTATGAAACTATATTTTATAATAAATCTAACAATATTGATTTGGCACTGTGAATATTGTCACTTTTTTCTATAAATTAATTTAGTCAAAGTAGAGATAATTTGACTTTGGACAAATGCAGACTAAAAATGACCGGAGGGAGTACATACATATACAACAGCCCGCAGTGGGCCCAGTTGCACAAATCTCAAAGAATATGCATGGTGACAGGTCTGCCATTACATACCGTCACGGCGTAAAAAGAGTTTGGGGCATACTGTATGCATTTTTTTTAGGGTCCATACTCTATGCATATGTAGAAGGTACAGTTGGACGCTGGAATTGATCCATTTGAGCCTTGGCTCTACACAACTGTAGCATACCCGCCACACAGATTCCAAATTAATCGATGACATCTGAATCTTAACTCTACACCTCATAGCACATAACACATGACTACGTACATCAGTGATCAATCGACAGTCCCCAACACTAGACACGTTCTACCAGAGCTACAGAAACTAAAACAAGGCAATGTGGCTACGGGGTGCTCTAGATTTGCAGCTTGCGCATCCACCGGCCACAGGGTTAACTCAGAGCCCCCCTCGGAACCTGACCGAACTCACAGCATGCTTCCTCGCTGCGCCGGGACGATCACCGTGCCCTCTTTCAGCGCAGGGATCTTGCAGCAGCCCAGCTGCTCCGTCGTTTCCCACTTCGTCCTGGGCACGACCTCCTCGTGCCGAGGAGAGTACTCCTGCATGGAGATTTGCTCCTTTCAGTTTCAGATGCATGGTGATGATGATGAAAGAAGCTGGAGGCGATGTGTCACGTAATGAAGGTACCTACCTCCAGCTTGTCGAGCAGTTCCTTGGGCGTGGGAGCCAGCACGATGATGTGGCGCGCAGTGGGCTTGATGAATCCTTCATCCACGGCATTGTCGATGAAACACAGCAGGGCGTTGTAGTATCCGTCCACGTTCAGCAGCCCGACCTGCGACACACGGTTCCCGGGCGTCAGACTGAATGTAGTTTTTTGTTAGCTTCCTCGATCTGCGCGTGCAGGTCAGTACTACGTAGTTTTTTGTTTTTTTTTTGTTTCTTTTTAGGGAAGGTCAGTACGTAGTTTTTTTGAGAGAAAAGTTATCATGACGGTTTATATTTCATGTGACGCAGAAGACGAAGAGCGGTCTAGACATGAACCGCGGTACATACCGGCTTGTCGTGGATGCCAAGCTGGGCCCATGTGATTACTTCCAGGAGCTCCTCAAGTGTTCCATAGCCCCCTGCAGGATCACAGTTTTACATGTCAATGCAGGTGGTTTTGCTTTGTTCTGAAAAAGGATCTAAAATCCGAGTAAGTGATTTTGCTCAGATGTCATGTTTCTTTTTACAGTGTTTTTTTACAGTTTCCTTTTTTGTAACGAAAAAAGGTTCATGTAAGTTCTTTTGTGAAAAGCGCAGGCGTATTTCATGATGACCACATCCAGGCCTCACCCAAGATTACTCCTCTCATGGGCCTTTTCTCATGTGTGTTGTGTGACCCAACAGAAGTGGACTCTCAAAAGTACAGCCCATGCTTCCACCACAAGTCCATTACTGGACTGGCAACTGGATCATCGGAAAAAAAACTAGCTTTTCTCAAAAAAGAAATCTAAGAAAACTAGCAAGTGGATTTATGAGGTCAAAGTCAACCCCATACTCATGCACGCATCGATCCTATTTCCTCTTTACACACACACTTTCCACTAACCATGAGATCAGAAAGCGACGACCATCAAAAGCTACGTAGCATACAACAAAGCTGCATGTCGACTGAAGAAGTTGGTAGAGATTTGCAGGTGTTATCAGGAGGATCGAAGGAGTACTAACCAGGGAGCGCTATAAAGGCATCAGATTGCCTGGCCATCTCAGCCTTCCTTTGGTGCATACCCGCCACCTCCTTCACCTCCCCCACCGTCTCACCTGTTATCTGCGTGCAGCACCCACAGCCACAGGCAGCATCAAGAACACTAGCTACATGCATCAATGCATGTGTATTAAAAGCCCAATCTAAGACAGGGACACTAGGGACAGAGGGTCAAGGACGACAACTTTCTGCAGATGGTACTATATTGTAATCCGCAGGGCAATGCATGCAAAGGGTAGGGGAGGTAATCATGGTGCTGTTGTGTAAAATAATTGACACATTTCTTTTGGGTTAACAAAGTCAGTATCTGCAGATTAAAGGCTCATAAAGGCCTTGATTAAGAACAAAAGGGGGCAGGCACTAGATGCGGCAGTCAAGATCAGCGAGATATCAACTCCAAAATAAAAGGACACAAGATTTCACTGAACATTCCATGCATGTGATCTTTCTTCAAAAGAGAGCAGATAAGATTGCATCCATGTATCCTTGTTTTCCACTACCAGGAGAGATAAAACAAGCTTTGTGAAAAATAAAAATAAAAACATCATGCTTAATTACGTGCTTCTCTACTGGGGTCCGGTCATTACATACAAATTTGAGTAGTAAATACAAATGTCGTTTCAAAGGGTGGGAAAAGATAAAAACGGATGTAGAATTCATGGGAATCATTGCACTGCAGGTGATTAAACAATGGCAGAAATGTTGGAAGGTGCAGTCGTGGGAATGTTATTGTTACCTCTCTAGGCATGAGAGTCTTGGGAATCACCCTGCATAGGGACAGCAAGATGACAAATTATATACTGGCATTATGTGTGTAGCAACTGGAGGAATCGACCCATACGACTCTGTTTTGCTCTCCTTGCCATCTTGCAAGTCTCCAACGACTATTCTTTTCACGCTCCACAGTACAGAAGCGGTAGTACATGCTGAAGAATGAACCATCATGGCTGTTTGTTTGTTTGTTTACATACCCGATGACATGCCTTCCTCCGCTGTAGACCGCTTGAGAGACCAGGCCCATGAGCCCCACGCTTCCTCCTCCGTACACCAGATCAATGTTCCTTGCTACCTGGTGTGGTGAAACAACCATGGCAATAAACATGGAGAGAAAAGTTAATTTATGGGCATTTCTCATCATGTATAATGTCACGCATCTACTGTTATTACACTATTGTCCATTTTTAGCTTGTGGAAAACAAATTAAGGGCATTAATTAGACGGGCGAGCCTGGCAGAACACCAAAAGTTGGGCAAATGCATGTACGTACTGCACAAACTAGCTAGCTGGTATGTCTTGTCTTTGTGAGTAGTCGACGAATAAGCTCGGCTACATGAACCCATGCAGAAAACCACAGACCCTCAAGCCTTGTAAAAGCAACCACAAGTTCACAACAAGATCGAGCAAGTGTGTTCAGAAAACATCATCCGGTTTCACTCTTTGAGCACCAAGCCAATATTCAAGTGACAAGACAGAATGGAGCTGGCTAGCTAATGCGGAGAAGAACACTTGAGCGGAAACAATCAAGGAAACTAGCGCTGGAGTTGAGAAATGATGTGAAGAACTAGCCAGGGAGAGAGAAGACGAGTGAGTAGAGTACGTACCAGCTCCTGGCCAAGCTCAACGGCGGCATCCTGGTAGCTCGTCTTGTTGCCCTTGCTGCTCCCGCAGAAGACGCATACCCTCCTGAACCGAGACGGCGGCGCCATCACCTGCGCTACTGCCTCTGCTCCCATCTCCATCTCATCTTCTCTATCCATTTGTCCCGGCCGGCCGGTGGTATCTTTGCTATATATCTCTCCTGACTCGCAACGGTGAAGATGAAATCCCACTACCGCCTACACACTCATTGCGCCTGCTCTTGGCCCTTTATATATGTATGTGTATCTCGCGAGCGAGCTAGGGCCCCCTCTCATCGCATTATTTATGCGCGGTAAGTTGGTTCCGATCGAGCAGCTACTGTGATATTCTACCTGAGCTAGCTGAATGTATGTTTCTTTTGTGCTCCGTGAGAGGGAAGCAGCTGGATGCCTGGATGGATGTAGCTAGTGTGTAATATGATATGATTGGCTCACAGCTGATTAAGAATTATTACAGTCAGTAGGCCGGTCTCTTCTTTTCCCGATATTCGTCCAAGTATAGTAAGTAACCAGGAGTACTACGACGATCTCTGTTAAATTGGCGGGGTACGAACTAGTTTAGGTTTTCCTATGAGAGACCGTGCATGCATGCATGCTTGCAACCGCGATGACCAAAAACATGATGTCGGCCCTTGTGTTAGGGCCTATCAAGGAGATGCCGGACAGACTTCCTTGCAAAGGAAGAGGAGCAGAAAGCATGTTTACAGCGAAGGGAATTTTGACATCCTCAGGCTTTGTTTGACAGAAAAGGATCGTGGAGGTTTTGGGAAGAGGGGATTTTAGAGGATTTGGTGAATCGTTCTCTTTCACCCAATCCACTTGAAAGCTTAAATCCTTCTCCAGCCACACATCCCCTCCAGTCACGCATCCTCTCTGCGAGGACGGCTGCTGCCGCCAGCGGCGTGAGGAGAAGGCTCGGTCTCGCGCGTGGCTCCAATTCCACGAGGGCCTCCTCGTGCCTTCTGACCCGCATGGTTCGAGGCGGATCGAGGGGGAATCATGTGGATTGCGCCAGCAAAACCTCGTCTGCCAAATGGGCCAAGGAGGATTGTAGATGGTTCCGGGCCACGCGTGAAAAATCCACTTGATACCCCCCCGAAACCTCTCGTGTCAAATGAAGCCTCAGTGTGTCTAGCCCTAATATACTATAGAGAAAAGTATGTTTTTGGTCCCCCAAGTTTCCCGAAAGTATAGACTTGGTCACTTAAGATTTTTTGGTACACATTTGGTCCTTCAAGTCTCAAAACCGCGTAAGTTTAGTCCAAACTCAGATTTTTACCACTTTGACTGGGTTTGACCAGATGGACAGTAAATTCTAAAAAAATCCAAATAATGCTGTGTTTTTTTGGCGATCCAATATGCTTACATGCGCAAGGTGGTGCGAGGGACAAGATTATACTTTTGAGGAACTTGAGTGAGCAAAGGCATAACTACTACTCCCTCCGTCCTAAGTATCTCAATTTTATATTAACTTGAATACAAAATTGTACTGAAGTGAGAGGGCAGAGGGAGTACTACTCAGTGTAAGTGGATACGCAGGCATACTTTACAAGTTCAGGTAATTGTGCATGCAGGTAATTTGTTCACCTTGTACTTTTCTCGACAACTTTGTCTTGATTTGCAGTGTTGATGTCAGTGCAGTGTTTTTTTAGAAAAGGAGGAATACCCCCGCCTCTGCATCTCGACGATGCATACGGTCAATTTATTAATTATTAACATAAGATCTTACAAAGTCGTAAAACAGTAAGACCAGAGCCACCATCTCAACAACCTCTGTCGCTACTCCTATCTAGCTGATGAAGGGGCGTTGATGGTCTGGGCCTAATACCAAACAGACCTCGCAACCAAACCTAGTATCTAAGACCTGAGGTCCCAACCAAGACGCCTGACGGGTATGGGCACCCACCAGTCCGGCGTGCTCCTCAATCAGGACGCCTGCCGGGTATGAGGCCGCCACAGCCACCTGCCACCTATCCATCTTCAGAGATGTACTGCTGCATCGGCCTTGCCCGGTCTCGCTGCCGCCGACGCCACCACGACGCCAGACAGCGTCGACCTCATGCGCGTGTCCGTCACCACACATCTGACGCCAAGCCTCCGCTACTCCATGCCGCCAAGAGCCGCCGCCAAGAATATGTAGAAAGAAACACCGCTCCACCGAAAGGGAGGCAGCATACCCCCACCGCTCACCTGCAGACCTTCCTATCCGATCCAAATGTCCTTGGCGCCGCCTCCAGAAAGGTTACGGTGCACAGGGTGCCGCCGACGCCCAATCCACATCGGATCTTGAGCTTTCACCCGGACATGGGTCGGAGTGGAGAGATGGTGTCCTCAGCAGCGCCCCAAGGAGGAAAATGGCGCCAAAAGGCGCGTCGCCACTACCGGCCAGCCAAAGCGGCCAAGGTTTCCCTCGGACACCGATCTGCTCCACCAGAACACACCAGAGGTGGATCCGACAAGATCCAAAGCTGAACTGAGGACTGGGAAGGGATGCATGGAAGGGAGGGGGCAATACCTCCAGATCTGGCATGAGAACCTCCGCGCCGCGCTCGACCACCACCTGCGGCTCGCCGTCCTCACGGCTGAGCCCTCCGCACGCCACGCCAGTAGGGGCCGCTGCCCTGAATCCGAGGGCCTCCGCGAAGAAGGAGCGCCGAAGACCCTGCCGCCACCTTCCCCGGCGCCTGCGCGGGCTTTCCCTGCGGTCGTCTTCGGTGGCGACGAGGGGATGGGGGGTGGGGGGGGGGGGGGCGGCGGGGGGAAACCCTAGACTTCCCCGAGTCGCCCTAGGGGCGACCCGAGGGACGGGATGAAAAGAGAGCCTCCAAAAAGACATAGGGCGACTCGGGGAAAAGTGCAGTGTAGCGACTGAGGTTGTCCTTCGCACTCGCACGTATTCGATCGTTGAATCCGTCTTAGTAAAAGACATAGGTTAATCACAAGTATTTTTACTTGTTCCAAAAACGAAAATTATATGGTTTTTTAGGGGAAATTATAAGGCTTTGGTGGTATTCATAGAGTGTAGATTACGGTCCAGGCTCTAGGAAAATGGCAGAAGATAGCTTCCTGTCTCGTCTTTATATCCCGTTGCAGATGGGTATGCAGGTGAGAACATGGCTGTGATTCTGTGAAAAGCTGCATGCATGGGAGCTCAGCTGACCGCTGATTAACCATGCAATGCTTTTCATTTGGAAACCGCACAATGATGGACCAGTCAGATCAGATTCCCCGGTGGCCACGGTCCAATCAACCTATTGATCTCCAAGTTGTGCAAGAATCCTTTTACGCAAGTTCGTATCTCTTGGAAAAATGTCTTTAGACAACGGCATTTCTAGAGAACGGAGTTTTTTTATACGGGAAGAGCACTGCCATTTCATTAATTAAGATAGAGAAAAGGCGATAATGTTATTTACACGGGGACCAAAAGCAAACAAAAATAAGGTTATTTATATTGTAAGTTGTCTAATGTCCTCCATGACAAGTTAAACGATGTTCATCACAACTAGGGAAGTGCCATTGAAGGTGGGCTTATTTCAATCTTCCCAAACATTTCATGATAGCTTGTCCGAAGCGGATGCACGAACCACTGTCGCCCCCAGTCTTCCAGCGTGACGCAATATGCACCATTTGCAGAGCCCCCCTCCCCTGCAACATGATGGTGATGCTTAACATTAGCACAACGGCATGAAACGTCTGCAACATCACACTGTATGGGGCCATAGTGGCATCGTCTTAAACAATTGTGCCCCTCACAAACATCTTCATGTTCTAGTATTGCAAGATGCAAACCGTCAAAAATTGTCCAAACATCAATGTCAAACAACTTACAAAGAACAACCCTCTCCTTGTCGACTAATAAAATCATCTGCCATAGGTCGAGATATCAGAAGGACGAAATGCAAGCACATCCTATCTGGATAATAAGACGAAGGCTTCCAAGGGTATCTACATCAACCTTACTCGCTGACCTTGCTCCATTACGACTACTGATGGGGGCCTCTCGTTGATAGGTCAAATTTCTTATCGGACGAGCTCCGTTCGACACCAAGATGTCCCCCCAACAGCCTAGGACACCCCATCGACACCAAAACGACACCACCGCCTCAGGATGGTGCTTACCATCGCACGATCGAGAGAAGATAAGGAAACATGCTACGAGTAAGGAAGAAGGCCCTAAACGTGTCTGAAAGGACATGCGGTGCCCCCATGTGTGGTTTTGGTAATTGATGACATTCTCTATGGACTAATGGTTGCATTGAGTTATATTTGAAGGATTTTTCCATAGGCATTTCTTGAAGTCCATGTGTTGGTTTCAAGGAGTTTATGGGTTGACCAAGGTGCTATTAAGGAATTATCCAAAGATTGGTCATGTGAGTGTTGAGCTTATTGCAAGCATGTCTTGAAGAAGAAGATTGTGTGATCATTCATGTTTACCTTCAAGACATCATCCAAATGAAGAGAGTTGGAAAGATTCAAGGTTGATTAAGACTGAGTCAAGAGTGAATCAAGTTGATCAACTCACAAAGAGTAGAAGATGTACGGAGAGGGATCAAGTGATCCCATGGTATGGTAAGCATTGTCCGTTGCACTTTGTGTACTAACCCATGGTCTATGTGAGAGTCTATGTGGGGTTAGGTACATGTCCATGGGCTTGCGTCAAGAGGATGATATCATACAACCCATGGGAAGGATGACATCAAGTGGTGATCGTCATCAAGATTGCCGTGTGCAAGTTCAAGTGGAGAATCACGAAGAGATCAAGTGCTTGAATCTTGCCATCCATTGTGGTGTCAATGGACTTGTGAAGATGTGCCGAAGAGTGGCTCACCCATAGTGGAGTATGGGGGGAGCAATCATCTAGTCTCCATCGACCCAACGCAATCAAGAAAGGTGGTCCATCTTGAGGAGGACAAGATCGTCATCATCTAGCTCAAGTGGATCATGTGCAAGGCAAAGGTTTGCCCTTGATAGGTTTTCTATTTTACCGGTCTCATGGTGGTAGTTGGGAGACCGGGTTATAGGATCGATAGCCGTACTATCAAGGGGGGCTCTCAAGTGAGTAGCTTGATCGTATCATTTGTCGAGAGCTCAAACCATTGCATCCTTGCATCATGTTTCTTGGTTCTTGTATGGTTCTCTTTGTGAGTCTTATAGCTTATGGTCATCTTTATGAAAAGCTTGAGTTCATCGAAAACGGAGTTTGCATGCGTCTTCTATGATGTTTTCGGTGTTGGAGGTTTTACCGGTCTTATCCGAGGAAGGGTTCTCACCATTTTCTTTTGGGCCTTTTCTCATTTGCTTCTTATTGGTATTTATATCAAGATTGTGTTAGCCCTTGTCGCTAGCTTTCGAACAAACTTGGTTTCGTCGAATTCGGAGTCCGTTTGCAGAAGTTATGGCTGTTTTTGTAAAGGCTGCAACGGTACTACCGTGGCTAGAGCGGATCTAATTTTTTACTACCCCTCCATAGTAGTACTACCGTGGCTCCTGAGCGGTAGTACCGCTCCAGAGCAGTACTACCGCGGCTCCTAAGCGGTAGTACCGCTCCGGACCAAAATCTCATGTTTTGCTCAGCAGAAGTAGGTACGGAAGTATTTTTTTTGTACCGCTCGCAAGCAGTAGTACCGCTACCATTTGCGGTAGTACCGTGAGGTCGAGTGGTAGTACCGTGAGGACGAGCGGTAGTACCGCTCCGGCAGTTCTACTGGCATTTTGCCTCCTCGTTGTTGTTTTTCGAAGGGGTACTTCCGCCCTAGCAGTAGTACCGCTCCTTGGAGCGGTAGTACCGCTCTGTGCGGGCTGTGAGCATAATGGTTGGATTTTTCCCACCTATAAAAGGGGGTCTTCTTCCCCAATGAACCTTATTCTTTGAGCTCGTGTTCTTCCCCCATTGTTGACCTTCTTTGAGCTTGCTAACTCTCAATCCCTCTATGGATTCTTGCTAGTTTTTGAGGGAAAAGAGAGAGGAGATCTAGATCCACATTTCCACCAATCACTTTCTCCTCTTTGTGAGGGGAACCCCTTGGATCTAGATCTTGGAGTTCTTGGTGTTCTCCTTCTTGTTCTTCCTCTCATTTTTCTCCCTAGCATTAGTTGCTTCGGTGGGATTTGAGAGAGAAGGACTTGGGCACGCCGTGTGCCCTTGCCATTGCATTTGGTGCATCGGTTTGAGTTCTCCACGTGATACGTGGAAGTTACAAGTTGAGAAGCTTATTACTCTTGGGTGCTTGGTACCCTTGAGCTTGTTCCTCTTGGGTGCTTGGGCGCCCTAGACGGTTGGTGGTGTTCGTAGCTCAATCATTGTGGTGTAAAGCTCCGCGCAAGCGTCGGGGTCTCCAATTAGGTTGTGGAGATCGCCCGAGCAATTTGACGGGTACCGGTGACCGCCCCCAAGGGTTGCCAAAGTGTACGGGTTCGGTGACCGCCCCCAAGGGTTGCCATTTGTATGGGTTCGGTGACCGCCCTCAAGGGTCCCTTAGTGGAATCACGGCATCTTGCATTGTGCGAGGGCGTGAGTAGATTATGGTGGCACTAGTGGCTTCTTGGGGAGCATTTTGCCTCCACACCGCTCCAAACGGAGATTAGCATCCGCAAGGGTGTGAACTTCGGGATACATCGTCGTCTCCACGTGCCTCGGTTATCTCTTACCCGAGCCCTTTACTTATGCACTTTACTTTGTGATAGCCATATTGTTTCTTGTCATATATCTTGCTATCACTTAGTTGTTTATCTTGCTTAGCATAAGTTGTTGGTGCACATAGGTGAGCCTAGTTGTTGTAGGTTTTGTGCTTGTCAAATTAACCGCTAGGTTTATTCCGCATTTGTTCAAGCCTAAACCGTAATTATTTTAAAGCGGCCTATTCACCCCCTCTAGGCGACATCCACGATCTTTCAATTGGTATCAGAGCCTCGTCTCTCTGTATTAGGCCTTACCGCCTAGAGAGTAAAGATGTCGACTAGGGGATTAGGTTTTCTGACACTCTTAGTTTCGATGGCACAAATTTTGATGTTTGGGTAATTCGCATGCTTAATCTCTTTAGGGTCATGGACCCAAATTTAGAGTGAATTGTAGATATGGGTTTTTTCTCCTCCAAAGGATCCCCAAAGATTATCTTTAGAGGATGAGAAAAACTCTTATCTCAATGCTCAAGCTTCTAATGTGCTTTTCGATGCTTTGAGCAATGTGGTTATATTTCAACTCATGCCATTTCGGGATGCTCATGAGTTGTGGACAAACCTTCAAGATAAATATGGCGTGTCCAAGTTTTGTGGGGATGAGTGTTCTCCCTCCACCTCCGGCCGTGTTGAGTTCTCAACTTCTTCTACTTCACCTACATGTGATTTGCCACAAGGTAATGAAATGGTGAGTAGTGTTGGTCATTGCAATGATGATAGTATGCTTATTGTGGATGATACTTCATCACCATCTTATTGCAATGCATCTTCTTTGGACTTTAACACCTCGAGCACCATACATGTTTCACATGCTTGTGTTGATAGTCCGTGCATATCTTGTAGAATTGTTTGACTAAATCTCATGATGATATGCTTGCTATATCTTGTTGCCATGATAAAAATGCTTGTATTTCCTCGAGTTGTGGTGCTAAAAATGTAGAGGAAACCCAACACTCCATGGAACAAGATGTGTTTTTAAATGGTGCTTCAAGGGATCCTACATCATCATCTATTGCTTTTTGCCTTATGGCTAAGGCTTCAAAGGTATCTCCTACTTTGAAACCCAATATGTCTCTTGATGATGATGTTGATACTAATGATGATGAGGATAATGATGAAGAGAATGATAATGTTGCCTCCTTAAAAATTAAGGGGGAAATGGTTTTTAAAGCTCTTCATAAAAATAATTTTTTTTAAGGAGGAAATGGTTTTTAAAGCTTTTCATAAAAATAAAATTGCTCATTCCAACTTCATGGAAATCATGTCCATTGCCATTGAGGGCAAGAAGTATATTGATGAGTTGGAATCTCGTCTTGAGGAGCATGAGGTCACCATTGAGAAAATGGAAGGTCATGAGCGTGATTACGCTAATGAGATTGCGGACCTCTCTCAAGCTCTTGAACTTGAACAAACCACCAAGGAATCTCTTGAGGAGACTTTTGCTCTAGAATTATCTAGAGTGAGGGAATCTCGTGATAGAGCTCTTGAGGTGGCCAATGATTTTGAAACTAAAATGAGGAGCTTGAAGTTGCGAATGCTAAACTCCTTGAGGACTTTGAGCACCTCGAAAATGGCTCAAGGGTCATTAAGAGTGAGCTCATCAAACTCATCGAGTCTCATGCTCAACTTAAAGCTTCATATTCAAAAGAGCTTGCCAAGTTGTCTTCTCCTCTTGTTTCTAATGATGATGCTTGTGCTACTAACTCTATCTCTTGTGAAGCATCCATATTGAAGGAGAATGTTGAGCTAAGGGCTCAACTTGAGTTGCTATCTAGCAATTATGGGATGTTGGAAGAAAATCATGTAAAGCTCACAAGATCTCATGATGATCTTCTAGTATCCCATAATGTGCTAAAGTTAGCTCATGAGGCCATGCTTGCTAAGGTAACATCTAGTGAGCCTCATGTGGATACTAGCACTACTTTTATTCAAAATGCTATATTGCCTTGTGCTAGTCCTCGCAATTCATCCATGCATAACATTGGTACATCTTGTGATGAATTACTTTCCTTGCCTTGTTGCTCTAGTGATGAAGCTTATACTTCCTCTAGTACTTGTGTTGAGACTAACCATGTATAGGAAATCAAAGAGCTCAAGGCCCAAGTCACTTCTTTGAAGAAAGACTTGGAAACGAGTCATGAAGGGAAATTTACTCTCAACAACATCTTGAGCGTGCAAAAATCCCCCAATTACAAAGGTGGACTTGGATTCAACTCCAACAAGAAGAAGAAGTCCAACGTGAACAACAAGATGGGCCAAAAACAAGTCAAGAGTTCGGCCAAGATTATTTGCTTCAAGTGCAAAATTGAAGGGCATCATGTTAGATCTTGCCCGTTGAAGAAGAAGGCCATTAGTGACAAGCAACAAGGGAAGCGGCTACAAGTACATTCTCATGCTCAACCTCAAGTTGAAGAAAGGCCTCTTCCCAAGAAGACTCAAGCTAATGCTTCTCAAGTTGAGAAATCAAGTGAGAAGAAAGTGAAGAGTGGACGTTGCTACCTATGTTGCGAGAAAGGTCACCTCGCTTCTTCATGCACTAGTGGTAACTTATCCAACCCAATTATTATTGATGATGTCTATTCTCTTGGGAAGGATAAGGTTTGCAATGTGGTTGCCAAGTTTGTTGGTACTCAAAGTGGTTTGAAGCAAAGAACCATTTGGGTAGCCAAGCCTATTGTGACTAACCTCTTAGGACCCAACTTGGTTGGGGACCAACAAGCTCAAACTTGATCAATAGGTGATGTTGGAGGTCATTGGAGACTTGGCTACATTATGAAGAATTAAGGGGACTTCATCATTCTCATTGTCTCAAGCCAAGTCATTCGGATCATCAAGTTTCTATCTTATATCCAATGTTCCTCCTTGCGATAACTCGTGCTTAAATTGTTTACATTGAAAGTTACTTGCCCCTTTGCATGTTTGGCTTTGTTCCTTGCATGTGTTTGTATATGTTGTGCTTCCAACTTGATTATCTTGAGCAATCAAGTATGTGTGTGTTGGTTTGCACATCATGTACATGTGTGTCGTTCGTTGAGCCTTTGTGCATCTTGGTCATATCTTAGTTGGCTCTTGTGTGAGATTAATGGAATATCCCATTATGGGGGAGTGATGTGCTTTGTGCACTTCACAATCCTATAAAGGTGGGTACATGGGGAATACCACATAGTATTGATATTGCAAGCTTATCTAGTCGCTATGTGGTATGTCTTCTCATGAGAAATTCAAATTCTAAATAGTCCATTGATTATCTCTTGTTGGATCCTTTTATTTGCCTCTTGTTTATCTTTAATTGGCATCACATTATGGGGGAGTAATATGCTATGTGTATATTACTAGACTAGAAAATGTGTACATTTAAGATATTGTCACCTAGAATTGATATTGTAAATTCTCTTGTTCCTAGGTGGCATGTTAGCTCTACAAGTTGCATTTTTCTTTTTGTTTGGTGTGAAGATGATGTCGGATATCCTTGTTATCTACCACCGGGAATTATTTCCAAATACTTCTTGTCTTTTGACAATTGGTACTCACTTGTGTGGTAGAAATTATTGATCATCTTTACATTGGCCTTTGCTTTTATTTGCTTTATCTCTTGCCTAGGATTGTGTCAACTCCCATTGTATTTCATACCACTTGCGGATCTTGTTAATTTCTTGACATTGTCTAGTGTTTTCTAGATATAGTGAAAGTGGTGATCCCACCTCGTGCATTTTGTATTCAAATGCAAATTCTCTATAATGCACTAGTATTGGGGGAGCCATCCTATTCTCTATAAAACACTCATCTTGTGATCCTTATCAAGTGTGTGTTTGTGGAAGGCAAGTCGTTTCTTTTTGGTGTTTTGTGCCATCATGAAACTTTGTAGAGGGCTTGGTTTGTTTGGAACCATTCTCTCTTTTGGGAGTTTGATATCTTTCTTTTTGAGTGTATCAATGGATATCTCATTCCTTGATGTATCTTTTATGGATATCCTCCAAGTGATGATTTATTCTTTTGGTATATTTTCTTCGCTTGGTATTTCTTTATCTTTTGGTCTCGGTTCTTGAAAGTCTTGAGCATGCATATTTACTTCTTGTAGTTTCTTTGGCATGTTTTCTTTCTTTGACCCAATATATAGGGGGAACTCCACCAAGTCTCAAATTGGATGAGATGTGCATGAAATTCATTTTCATATCTATATGCACATATTTATGTGGAGTTTGTCCTATGTGTTGTTGGTTATCTAACTCTTTGGTCCCAATGAGTTTGGGTACCATTTTGTTTGTGTTGTTGTTCCAGGAACAATTGGAGATTCATTGGATGCTTGGCTCACTCACAAGGAAGGTGGTGTCATCATGTGCTAGTTGGAGTCAAGCTAGGATGATCAATGAACTACTACCTACCTTTAATTGGTATCTACTACATCCTTCCAATGATATCTCGGTAACAAGTATCTCTTCATGCATTCTTTTCTTGCATTAAACCTTGTGTAGGTTGCATCTTTGCATGATTTTCATTCCATCTTGTGATACTTGTGTCCTTTCTCAAAGCATCTCAACGATGATATCATGTTGCTAGTTTTGATGTCTTTGATGGGTGTGTGGTAGGAATTCATTTATATACTATAAGACCATATCTAGCCATGTGCTATGCTTCCAAGCAAATATCTTATTGGTATATGTATGACTTCCTTTTGGATATCTTGTTGCTTCGTGTTGTAACTATTTCGGGTGTACATCCTTCTTTGTAGATATATATATATATATATATATATATATATATATATCATGATTTCGTCTACCTAGAATCTTATACACTTGAGAGAAGTTGCATATCTAGATGTTATCCTTTCTTTCACGTCCACCTTGTCTTTCTTATGTTATTTCTTTGGTGGCTCCATGAAAGCTTTTGCCTTGAGTGCGTGTCTTCTATCTTTGCATCTTGATGCACTCTTGTGTGGTGAATATTATTTCCCTCATACTTATCTTTACGAGGTTTTTGCCATCTTAATTGGCATCCCTCGTCTTGATGCTCCTTTCATCTTCTATCTTCACCACGGGTTGTCACAAGCATAGGCTCTCTATATGCTTATTAGTAAGCTTGTGAACCCACTTGCTAGTTGTGTGTGGGAATGATAGGCCTTGCACCGTGTGCCTCGTTCTTTGAAGACTTTATTGATGCTTAATGCTCTTCTGTACATTAGTCTTCTCAAGTGCATTGCCTTGACTCACACACATATTTTTGGTTGAGCCCACTCTTAAGTTGCCTCTCTTACTTGTTGCTCAACCATGTGTTTGTTGCAAGTACTAGGCTTAGTTTCCTATATGCTCTCTTGCACTTGTTGTAAGTTTCTATTGATTTTGGGGGAGCTATGATCCTATTTTGTGCACCTTGTATCCAAATACAAAAATTCTTGATGTGCACAAATCATGGGGAGCTTCTCTAGTTTCTTTAGAACTCTGCTCCGCTCTTATCATAATATCCTTTATTCATGTGTCTCGTAGGATCATTGGCCTAGTTGGTTCAATTGGTATCTTTTGATTGCTTGATTGCTTGTTTCTCTCTTTGATTATGTCTTTGTGGCATATCTTCGTTTTGCAATCTTTGGGCCTCAATATAGTTTGTCTTCCTCCAAGTATTTATCGTTGGATATGTGTATTGCATTCCACTCTCTTGTTGAGAAATACACAATTTATGGAGGAACACATTTTATATTGGCCTTCTAAGCTTTTAGCCCATTTTGGCAATCGATGCCAATGGGGGAGAAGTTTCAGAGAGTTTTGTGGAGAAGTTTAGAGAGTTGTCTCTTCTGGCTTTGGTTTGTTCCTAAGCATATGCATCTCCTACGCATGCATTATTGGTTATTGCATTGCATGGTGATGCATAATTCCTTATATAAACTCTCTTAAAAGTGATTGTCATCAATTACCAAAATGGGGGAGATTGAAAGGACATGCGGTGCCCCCATGTGTGGTTTTGGTAATTGATGACATTCTCTATGGACTAATGGTTGCATTGAGTTATATTTGAAGGATTTTTCCATAGGCATTTCTTGAAGTCCATGTGTTGGTTTCAAGGAGTTTATGGGTTGACCAAGGTGCTATTAAGGAATTATCCAAAGATTGGTCATGTGAGTGTTGAGCTTATTGCAAGCATATCTTGAAGAAGAAGATTGTGTGATCATTCATGTTTAACTTCAAGACATCATCCAAACGAAGAGAGTTGGAAAGATTCAAGGTTGATCAAGACTAAGTCAAGAGTGAATCAAGTTGATCAACTCACAAAGAGTAGAAGATGTACCGAGAGGGATCAAGTGATCCCATGGTATGGTAAGCATTGTCCGTTGCACTTTGTGTAATAACCCATGGTCTATGTGAGAGTCTATGTGGGGTTAGGTACATGTCCATGGGCTTGCGTCAAGAGGATGATATCATACAACCCATGGGAAGGATGACATCAAGTGGTGATCGTCATCAAGATTGCCGTGTGCAAGTTCAAGTGGAGAATCACGAAGAGATCAAGTTCTTGAATCTTGCCATCCATTGTGGTGTCAATGGACTTGTGAAGATGTGCCGAAGAGTGGCTCACCCATAGTGGAGTATGTGGGAGCAATCATCTAGTCTCCATCGACCCAACGCAATCAAGAAAGGTGGTCCATCTTGAGGAGGACAAGATCGTCATCATCTAGCTCAAGTGGATCATGTGCAAGGCAAAGGTTTGCCCTTGATAGGTTTTCTATTTTACCAGTCTCATGGTGGTAGTTGGGAGACCGGGTTATAGGATCGATAGCCGTACTATCAAGGGGGGCTCTCAAGTGAGTGGCTTGATCATATCATTCGTCGAGAGCTCAAACCATTGCATCCTTGCATCATGTTTCTTGGTTCTTGTTTGGTTCTCTTTGTGAGTCTTAAAGCTTATGGTCATCTTTATGAAAAGCTTGAGTTCATCGAAAACGGAGTTTGCATGCGTCTTCTATGATGTTTCGGTGTTGGAGGTTTTACCGGTCTTATCCGAGGAAGGGTTCTCACCATTTTATTTTGGGCCTTTTCTCATTTGCTTATTATTGGTATTTATATCAAGATTGTGTTAGCCCTTGTTGCCATCTTTCCAACAAACTTGGTTTCGTCGAATTCGGAGTCCGTTTGCAAAAGTTATGGCTGTTTTTGTAAAGGCTGCAGCGGTACTACCGTGGCTAGAGCGGATGTAATTTTTTACTACCGCTCCAGAGCAGTACTACCGCAGCTCCTGAGCGGTAGTACCGCTCCAGAGCAGTACTACCGCGGCTCCTAAGCGGTAGTACCACTCCGGACCAAAATCTCGTGTTTTGCTCAGCGGAAGTAGGCACGGAAGTATTTTTTTGTACCGCTCGCAAGCAGTAGTTCCGCTACCATTTGCGGTAGTACCGTGAGGTCGAGCCGTAGTACCATGAGGTAGAGCGGTAGTACCGTGAGGACGAGCGGTAGTACCGCTCCGGCAGTTCTACTGGCATTTTGCCTCCTCACTATTGTTTTTCGAAGGGGTACTTCCGCCCTAGCGGTAGTACCGCTCCTTGGAGCGGTAGTACCGCTCTGTGCGGGCTGTGAGCATAATGGTTGGAATTTTCCCCACCTATAAAAGGGGGTCTTCTTCCCCAATGAACCTTATCCTTTGAGCTCGTGTTCTTCCCCCATTGTTGACCTTCTTTGAGCTTGCTAACTGTCAATCCCTCCATGGACTCTTGCTAGTTTTTGAGGGAAAAGAGAGAGGAGATCTAGATCCACATTTCCACCAATCACTTTCTCCTCTTTGTGAGGGGAACCCCTTGGATCTAGATCTTGGAGTTCTTGGTGTTCTCCTTCTTGTTCTTCCTCTCATTTTCCTCCCTAGCATTAGTTGCTTCGGTGGGATTTGAGAGAGAAGGACTTGGGCACTCCGTGTCCCCTTGCCATTGCATTTGGTGCATCGGTTTGAGTTCTCCACGTGATACGTGGAAGTTACAAGTTGAGAAGCTTATTACTCTTGGGTGCTTGGTACCCTTGAGCTTGTTCCTCTTGGGTGCTTGGGCGCCCTAGACGGTTGGTGGTGTTCGGAGCTCAATCATTGTGGTGTAAAGCTCCGTGCAAGCATCGAGGTCTCCAATTAGGTTGTGGAGATCGCCCCGAGCAATTTGACGGGTACCGGTGACCACCCCCAAGGGTTGCCAAAGTGTATGGGTTCGGTGACCGCCCCCAAGGGTTGCCATTTGTACGGGTTCGGTGACCGCCCTCAAGGGTCCCTTAGTGGAATCACGGCATCTTGCATTGTGCGAGGGCGTGAGGAGATTACGGTGCCCCTAGTGGCTTCTTGGGGAGCATTGTGCCTCGACACCGCTCCAAACGGAGATTAGCATCCCAAGGGTGTGAACTTCGGGATACATCGTCGTCTCCACGTGCCTCGGTTATCTCTTACCCGAGCCCTTTACTTATGCACTTTACTTTGTGATAGCCATATTGTTTCTTGTCATATATCTTGCTATCACTTAGTTGTTTATCTTGCTTAGCATAAGTTTTTGGTGCACATTGGTGAGCCTAGTTGTTGTAGGTTTTGTGCTTGTCAAATTAACCGCTAGGTTTATTCCGCATTTGTTCAAGCCTAAACCGTAATTATTTTAAAGCGCCTATTCACCCCCCTCTAGGCGACATCCACGATCTTTCAGTGTCGTAAACCGACATCAGGACAAATCCTTATCCTTGCACGTATGCCCCACAAACCCACATGGAAGCCTCCCATACGAGTGCTAGGTAAGGGCATCTCCAACACTGACCCTCAAACCGCCTCTATCTGTCCGGATGCAGTTGTCCGGACTCCGTAAGCCATCCAACACCGACCCCCATTGGTCCGCTTAGCAATCTGGACCACAGTTTTTCTGCAAAACGGAACCAAACCTAGGGGGAATTGTGGGAGTCCGGACACAAGCCACCTAGGACCCTGACACCCCAGGCCCACCCAAAACTAAGGTAGAGCTGCTTTTTTGTTGCTGGTCGCACTGTTTTCGCGGCAACCCCCCCCCCACTCTCTTTCTTCCATCCCGCCACCAACGCATGGACCTGGTGGAGACCATGTCCGAGACGATTGTGGTGGAGGATTCGAACAACATGCTCACCCTAAAGATCAACTCGACGACATGGCAAAATTGATGCGTCAAAGCGAAGGCCGGAAAGGTAGAAATGCTCAAGAAGCTGAAGACTGGCGGAGGGCATGCTGGTGGCCAATGTGGTGGTGGGCATGCTGATTGCGGACATGGTGGAGGTCGTGCTCCGCCACCCTTGCCGACCGAGCATATGTCACCGACATGGCCAGAGCATTACAAGGCTCCATACTAGTACATCGCCAAGCAGCTGGGTAGGCAGCCCCTGGCATCCGTGGCCGGGAAAGTTCCCTACATCATCAACGTCAACGTGGAGTCGCTGCTTTTCTCGGAGTTTTCATTGCCGTAGCTTGTCCGGATGCAAGTGCCGGGTGGGAAGCAGCTGGGTGCCCACACATTGTTCGCTGGTCTACCTAAAGCGGGCAGGATGATGTACGACGTCGCAGACATGGAGATGTTTGACATCATTTCCGAGGGAAGCATAGGAGGAGGTGGCTATGAGGACGGGAAGGTGGATAACTTGGGGCCCACCCAGTCCGGCAGCTACACCTAGCCGGGCACGCAACAGGGTTACTCCCAGCCATGCACGCATCAGGACTACACCTAGTCTGACACCTACACCTAGATGCGCGCGGACACACAACAACACGATTGGGCCAGCGGATAGCAACATGAGGAGGAGGAGGATGGCGAGGAAGATGATCTGAATGGTTTCCATGGTGATCCAAAGAAGAAGGGTAGCGGAGAAAGCTTCAACATGAGGGAGGACGAACAATTGTGTGAGCATGGTTGGCCACTAGCCTCGATCTGATCCATTGCATTGAGAAAAAGTTAGGTCTTGTTTTAATAAAAGAACAATTAAGTTAGTATAGCGAGTGTGGAAAAGTGATGGTAGGATTTGCAAAATTGTCCTAGGCAATTTATAACTAGATCGGTAATCATTATTGCAATTTTATATGAGGGAGAGACATGAGCTAACATATTTTCCGTACTTGGATCATATGAACTTATGATTGGACTTCAACAAGCATTCACAACTACTAGAAATCATTATGGTAAACCCAACCATAAAATTAAGTAACAAGTCCCCTTTACTCCCATACGCAATAACCCCCTTATTCAGGTTTAAGTTTCTGTCACTCTCGCAACCTACTATGAACAAATCATGAACGTATTGCAACACCCTACAACTGGAATTCCCACGCGTGTGTGCGTGCTACTTGTGAGCTGCATTGGGATTTTCCCCAAAGAGGAGAGGAGATGCAGTATAGTAGAGATAAGTATTTCCCTGAGGGAGAGCCAAGGTTTATCGAACCAATAGGAGAGTCACGCAAAACCTCATGAACAACACATGCACATACAAAAGCAAATACTTGCACCCAACACGAGCAAGAGGGTTGCCAATCCCCTTGAACTCGTTAATTGCAAGGATCAAATCTTGTATAGCTAGGTAGATGGATAAACTGCAAAGTAAAATAAAAGAAGTAAAATTGCAGCAAAGGTATTTTGGATTTTATAATATGATACAAGTGGACCCGGGGGCCATAGTTTTCACTCGAAGATTCTATCTTGAACGCATAGCAAACCGTGGGCGGAAAAATTGCTGTTGGGTAATTGATCTAAAAGCACACAGTTATGACGTATTCACGACAATGATCATGTATATAGGTATCACATCCAAGACAAGTAGACCGACTCCTGTCTGCATCTACTACTATTACTCCACCAATTGGCCGCTATCCAGCATGCATCTATGGTATTAAGTTCATGAAAAATGGAGTAATGCCTTAAGCAAGATGACATGATGTAGAGAAAGTAAACCCAATCAATATGAATAAAACCCATAGTTTTACCCTTAATGGAAACAATACAAATATGTTTCGTGTCCCCTTCTATCACTGGGATATAGAGCACCGCAAGATTGAACCCATCACAAAGCACCTCTCCTACTGAAGATAAATCAATCTAGTTGGCCAAACCAAACGGATAGATCGGAGAGAAATACAAAGATATAACAATCATGCATAATAAATTTCAGAAAAGACCCAATTACTTTCAATGAATAATCTAATCATAAATCCACAATTCATTGGATCGATCCCAACAAAAGAAGATTACAACAGATAGAACTCCAAGAAGATCGAGGAGAACATGGTATTGAAGATCAAGGAGAGAGAAGAAGCCATCTAGTTACTAGCTATGGACGCATAGGTCTGTGGTAAACTACCCATGCATCATCGCAAGGTAGCAAGGATGATGTAGAAGCCCTCCGTGATCAATTTCTCCTCCAGCAGAGTATCGAAAAAGGCCTCCAGATGGGATCACAGAAGAACAGAAGCTTGCGGCGGCAGAAAAAGGGTTTCAGGTGGCTCTCTGTTGCTTTTCCAATATTTGATAATTTATAGAAGTGGAATTAGGTCAGATAGAGCCTCGTGGGGCCCACAAGATAACAGGGTGCGCCCCCATAGGGCGCGCCCTGTTGCCTTGTGTCTCCTCGATTGCCGTCTGGTCTCCTTGATACGTCTCCAACGTATCCATAATTTATGAAGTATTCATGCTGTTATATTACCATTCTTGGATGTTTTACAATCATTTTATAGCAAATTTATATCTTTTTTTGGGATTAACCTATTGACATAGTGCCCAATGCCAGTTGGTGTTTTTGCTTGTTTTTTACATCACAGAAAATCAATACCAAACGGAGTCCAAACACAGCGAAATTTTTTGGAGATTTTTTATGGACCAGAATACACAACTTGGGCCAAAGAAGTACCAGAGGGGTGCCCCAAGGGGGGAACAACCCAATAAGGCACATCCTTTCTCACATGCATGCATCTTCTCATAGGGCATCTTAAGTGCACAGAGGATTTTGTCCGACTGGTACATGTTTGCATGCATTACATGGCCTTTGGGTAGAAAGCAGCCAAATAGTGTCATCACCATGTCGTAGCATTCTCTGCCCAAGTTGAATTGAGCCTTCAGAGCCATTACTTGTGAGATGGCATCCAGCTGACAAAGCTCAGCATGCTCGTGGAGAGGACGTTTTGAAGACTCCAACATTTCATTGACGGCTTTTGCAGATTCCTCCATCTCATCACCCGAATCCCGAGCATCATCAAAGTCTTGCACCATGTCTTCCATCCCGGTACCTTGCTTGTCGGTGAGACGACGAACCACCTCAGCTCTGGCATGTTGGGCAGACTCACCATGAAATGTCCACACCGTACATCCAAGCATAAAACCACTCTTCTTCAGGTGTTTGCACATTTCTTCATCTGCCCTCTTGTGCCAATTGTCACACCAGACACAGGGGCACCAGGTTTTCTTCTGGCCGTTTGCAAATGCAACTCTCACAAACCCCTTGGGTTTTGCTAACAATTCATTGGTCATGTCTTTCTGACTAGTGTGACTGGTGTACATCCACGCACGATCACTCATCTTGCCTACCTACACTCTAATAGGTATAGATAGGTCCATCATCATGTATATTTATCAATTAATCTAGTTTGTCAATTTTATTACGTCCATGCAACCTACACTCTAATAGGTAAAGATAGGTCCTAATCCCACCCGAGTATGTGTAGATTGAGTACGTTCTCCAGGCTCTACCCCATTCTGAGACAAAATTTTTGCAGCACCTCCCCGCTGTTCGTCAAATACACGTCTCGGCAATAAGCCGAGAGAATGTGCATCCAGAGAACAAGACGGAGGCGCTGCCGAAATTTTGTCTCGGAATGGGGTAGAGCATGGAGAATGTACCCAATCTACACGTACTCGGGCTGTCCATGGAAATCGCTGGACAATCTGAATGAGTTATGGTGATAAATATGCTACTGAATGCATATTTATCGATGCAACCCTTTCAGACGGGAGACGCCTAGGTTACACGACTTAGCATGAAAACGAAATCTACTGACATGATTAAAAGAGCGTATGAGGTGAAGGTGGATTCATAGCCCACCCTCGGCTGTAGAGGAAGTAGTCGAACAACGGCGGGATCACGGACCAAAAACTTCTACCACGATGACTCCAAGGAGATGAAATAGCACAAAGCCTGCAAATTTTACCGATCAATTCAAGAAAATTTAGGACATCACATCACATAAAGCATTGACACTTCAAACTATGAAAAAAACTCTGACTCCTCGGCGATCCTCGACCCCTCGACCTTCTTCTCTTTCCTTTTCTACTTCTTCTTTTTCATCTTCTTATTCCTTATTTTCTTATTCTTCTTATTCTTCTGCTTCTTCTTCTCCCTCTTCTTCTTCCTCTTCTTCTTCTTCTTCTTTGTATTTTTTTCATCTTTCTTCTTAACCTAAACTAAACTAAATCTAAACCTTAAACCTAAAAAAATAGAAGAAAAAAACCTAAACCTAAACCTAAACTAAACTAAATCTAAACCTAAAACTAAGAAAAACTTCGACCCCTCGGAGATCCTCGACCCCTCGACCTTCTTCTCTTTCCTTTTCTACCTTTTCTACTTCTTCTTCCTCCTCCTCCTCCTCCTCCTCCTCATCATCATCATCATCATCATCATCATCATCATCATCTTCTTCTTCTTCTTCTTCTTCTTCTTCTTACTAAATCTAAACCTAAACCTAAAAAAATAGAAGAAAAAAACCTAAACCTAAACTAAATCTAACTAAACTAACAGAGAAAAAAATGAAAAAGAGAGGGTAAACAAATTACTATAGGGCAATTGATAGAAGAGCAAATAATTATGACGATATTCAGGCAATGATCATGTATACAGGCATCACATCCAAGATTAGTAGACCGACTCCTTCCTGCATCTACTACTATTACTCCACACATCGACCTTTATCCAGCATGTATCTAGTGTATTAAGTTCATGGAGAAATGGAGTAATGCAATAAGAATGATGACATGATGTAGACAAGATCTATTCATGTAAGAATATACCCCATCTTTTATTCTTAATAGCAACGATATAGGCGTGCCTCGCTACCCCTTCTGTCACTGGGTGAGCACACCGCAAGATCGAACCCATCACAAAGCACCTCTTCCCATTGCAAGAAAAATCAATCTAGTTGGCCAAACGAAACCAAAGATTCGGAGAAGAAATACATGTCTATAAATAATCATGCATATAAGAAATCATAGAAGACTCAAATAATATTCATGAATATAGATGTGATCATAAGCTCGCAATTCATCGGATCCCAACAAACACACCGCAAAACATCATTACATCGAGGAGAACATTGTATTGAGAATCAAAAAGAGATAAGAAGCCTTCTAGCTACAGCCTACGGACCTGTAGGTCTATGGTGAACTACTCACGCATCATCGGAGGAGCACCAATGAGAATGATGAACCCCTCCGTGATCATGTTCCCCTCCGACAAGGTGCCGGAATATGGCTCTAGATTGGATCACGTAGTCCTGGAACTTGCGGTGTCTGGAATTGTGTTTCATCGACTCCCCTAAGGTTTCTGGAATATCTGAGTATTGCTAGAGATGAGAGGCACAGAGTGATACGTATCCATCGTATCTACTTTTCAAAACTCTTTTGCCCTTGTTTTGGACTCTAACTTGCATGATTTACGGAGGTGATTATTGGAATTAATAAAAAATATTGGTGAAAGAATCAGCTAAAGGGGGCCCACACCCTAGCCACAAGGGTGGGGAGCGCGCCCTCCGTCCTTGTGGGCCTCCTGGGCCTCCATCGACCTCAACTCCAACTCCATATATTCACGTTTGGGGAGAAAAAATCAGAGAGAAGGATCCATCACGTTTTATGATACAGAGGCCGCCGCCAAGCCCTGTTCTTCCTCGGGAGGGCACATCTGGAGTCTGTTCGGGGCTCCGGAGAGGGGAATCCATTGCCATCGTTGTCGGTGTCAAAACCGGCGGATCTCGGGTAGGGGGTCCCGAACTGTGCGTCTAGGCCGGATGCTAACAGGAGGCAAGGGACACGAAGTTTTACCCAGGTTCGGGCCCTCTCGATGGAGGTAAAACCCTACGTCCTGCTTGATTAATATTGATGATATGGGTAGTACAAGAGTAGATCTACTACGAAATCGAGGAGGCTAAACCCTAGAAGCTAGCCTATGGTATGATTGTTGTTGTGTATGTTGTCCTACGGACTAAAACCCTCCGGTTTATATAGACACCGGATAGGGTTAGGGTTACATAGAGTCGGTTACAATGATAGGAGATCTTCATATCCGTATCGCTAAGCTTGCCTTCCATGCCAAGGAAAGTCCCTTCCGGACACGGGACGGAGTCTTCAATCTTGTATCTTCATAGTCCAGGAGTCCGGCTGAAGGTATAGTCCGGCCATCCGGACACCCCCTAATCCAGGACTCCCTCACTACCCCCTGAACCAGGCTTCAATGACGACGAGTCCGGCGCACAGATTGTCTTCGGCATTGCAAGGCGGGTTCCTCCTCCAGGTACTTCATAGAAGATTTTGAACACAAAGATAGTGTCCGGCTCTGCAAAATAAGTTTCCACATATTGCCATAGAGAGAATAATATTTACACAAATCTAATCTGCTAACGTATTCCATAGTGCGACACACCACGACCAAGCCTTTATCAGAGTCGTTTCATTATCCCACCTCAGCACGTCATGCGAGGCGGTTTCTTTGGCACGTCTTGTTAAAGCAGAGATCGTGTCCCCTTATTTCGGGATTCTCATCAATACGGGCGTGGGTAACCCAACCACGCCATTCATTACGGCGCTTGGGATATAAGTGAGTTTTACCAGGCTGGTGGGGACACGTAGTTGCATCCACCAATATAAGGGGATAAGGATCCACCTTTTCACCTACGCCTTCTTCCTCCCTTGCCTATCCATTCTCGCACACTCGAGCTCCAGCGCCCAAGTCCGCACTCCCCACCTCAACCTTCTCCAGCCATGTCCGGAGCGGGAGGCAAGTGGATGGTCTCCTCCGTCACAGAGGGGCACATCAAAAGACTAAGGAAGGCCGGATACTTGTCTAACGACATTGCGCACCGGCTTCCCGAAAAGGGGCAGCTCATCCCCACCCCTAGACCCCATGAGAGGGTGGTGTTCCTCCCCCATTTCCTCCGCGGACTAGGTTTCCCTCTCCACCCATTTGCCCGGGGGCTCATGTTCTACTACGGCCTGGATTTCCATGATCTGGCCCCGAATTTTATCCTCAATATCTCGGCGCTTATTGTCGTGTGCGAGGCCTTCCTCCGCATCCACCCCCATTTCGGCCTATGGCTCAAGACTTTCAATGTCAAGCCGAAGGTGGTGCGCGACAACCAGGCGGAGTGCGGAGGCGCCATGGTGGGCAAGATGGCCAACGTCTTATGGCTTGAGGGCTCCTTTGTGGAGACCCTGAAGGGGTGGCAATCGGGGTGGTTTTACATCACCGAGCCGCGCGACCCCGAATGGGTTGCAGCCCCCGAGTTTCGGTCCGGACCCCCTACGCGGCTCACCTCCTGGAAGGATACTGACCTGTCGTGGGGTATGAAAGGAGAGCTGACCGGACTCCAAACATGCGTCCAAACCCTGGTGGACAAGAAGCTCAAACTTGTCAACGTAATCCAGGTTATGCTCATCCGTCGGATCCTCCCGTGTCAACAACGGGCTTTCAACCTGTGGGAGTTCGACCCGGCGCGGCACCAAACTCTGAGCAGGCTCTTCGACACGACGTACGAAGATGCCTAGAAGGTGCTTTTCAAGGGCGCCAAGGCCCCCGCATCCGCTACCGAGGATCGCGGATTCAGTACATAGCGTCACCTCATGCGGTAAGTTGTTTTTTTCCTTTTACAGGGTAACGATTTTTCATAGTTTGACTCCATGCGGGATCTAAACTCCCTTACCTTTGACATGATTGGCAGGAGACGTCCGGACAGATCAACTGTCCGGCTCCTTTGCCTGAAGGCCCAGCGGACGCTCACTTGGCGAAGCTGCTGGTTCCGGCACCCCATGTGGTGCCGGAGAAGAGGGCCAAGAAGAAGGCCATGGGGACTCGAAAGAGTGCCCGACGCCCGGAGGTGTCGGATTCACCATCCGACGAATCCAAGACGCACTCCTCCCATGAAGACGAGGAAGAGGAAGAAGAGACCCCTCCCCCTCCAGCGGGGGAAGGGAAGAAAAGGAAGGCCACCCCAACTGGGGAGGCCGAAGGGTCCAAGAAGGGGAAAGCCCTTCCCCCGAACTACTCCACCGATGCCGACGACGGCGGAGAGGAGTGGGCGCCCAGGGCCAAGCCCCTGGCCAAATCGTAAGTATCCGGATACCAGAGTAATTCATAGTATTCGTTTATTGCACAACTTTCCCTTATGTCGAATATGTTTATGTAGCCCCCCCAAAGACCGGCTCGACGCGTCGTCGAGCGGCTCACTGGACTCGTCCGAGGTGAACTTGCTTCCGACGGCTTCCTCCCCCCGCCCTACGAACGACACCGAAGTGTTGTCCCAACAGGTTCCAATCCGGGAGGAGGTGGTCTTGGAGGCGCCGCGAGGCGACCTCCCGGACTCCAGGAGTAAAGGGGATGAAACCCCCCAGGGCTCCAAGTCCGGCCCTAGGCCGGACACCGCTCCGGAACCTTCAAAGGTTCCAGAGTCCGGTGGGGGACCTCCTTCCAAGAGGAGCAAGCCCACCGTGCCGGTGACCTCCGTCCAACCGGAGGCGCCGGACAATCTGTTGGAGGCGCTCCAAGGCGCCTCCATCGACGAGGGGCACCGCACCATTATGAGTGCGGTGGTCCAGAAGGTTCAGTCCGCCAAGAGCGGACTGACATAAGCTTGTACTAGCCTTTTAACAGGCTTTGAGGTAAGTAAAGCATGTGTAAATAATATTACCGCATAGACAGTAGCCCCTGATGCTCTGTTTGGCGTTCGGGAAGAAAAGCCAAATCGAGGATCAAATAAAATTCGCAGGAGTCTAACAAAAAGTAGTCAATATGCGTGTGCAGGCTTCCCTGCTGGCGTCCGCCGCACTGACTGCGGAAGTGGACACGCTAAAGCAGAACCTCAAGCAGTCCGAGCAAGAGCTCGGGCGTGCCAAGAAGCAGCTCGAGGACAATGAAGGTAAGAAATACCTTGTTTAAATATATATAAAAAGGTGCAATTGCGAAAAATGACAGGATTATCATGGCTATTTTAGGGGCCACGTCCGAGGTGGCAACCCTTAAGCAAGCGCTTCTCGAGGCCGAGAAGACGGCGGCCACGGAGCGCACCGAGCGGGAGAAGTATTAGGCCGAGGTTGGCAAGGTACGGCAAGAGCTCCAGGCTCTCATGGAAAAATATGAGAGTTTGGAGCTTGACTCAAAGACGCGAGCATCCGAGCTCGCGGTGGCTGTTGAAAATGCCATGTCTGCCAAGGCCGAATCCCAAAAGACCCTCCAGGATTTGGATGAGGTGAAGAAGATATTGGCGGGTAAGGCATTCTTTATGCAACGCAAACACATAAACGCGAGTCACTTGTTACTTACCCGAATCCGGAGCTCTCCAGGAGCGTTCGCAGATCTTCCCTGGAGTGTGTCTGATGCTGCCGCATTCTATCAAGCCGAGGAGGGCAGCTCAACAGAGAAGGTGTTCTAGTCTCAGTATGCTGAGGCCGGACACCCCGTGCCCCTGAGCGACCAGCTGAAGCAACTGGTCGAGCTCCACAAGGTGGCCGAACAGGCCATGAGGGGCCTCATAGTTCGGCTGTGGCCTGGAGAGGCTCTGCCTGGGAGCTATTTCGGGCTGGTGAGGCGGCTGGTGGAGGCCTGTCCAAGGCTCGAAGTCATCAAGCGCTCCGTCTGCATTGAAGGTGCCCGTAGGGCCCTTGCCCGTGCTAAGGTGCACTGGGGCAAGCTGGATGCTGAGAAGCTTGTGAAAGACAGGCCACCGCCGGGGAAAGAGCATCGCAAGGCCGAGAATTATTATAAGGATGTTCTGAAGGGTGCCCGCCTTGTGGCGGATGAATGTTCTAGGGATGTAATTTTTGAGTAAAACTCGCTCGTTTTGTCCTGTGTGCTAAAAACTTGTTCGTATGCGCTAAGCAATGCTGTTTGAATTTAAAATATTACCTTCTGTGCGGCTGTTTATCAATTCTGAGAGATGGCGAGTCGTCGGCTTCTGCCCCCGTGCCGCTAGTGCTGGGGTGTTCGCGGATAAACCTGAGCGCTCTTTTTCCCATGTTTGGGTCCTTCGAGGGAGGCGCTCAGCCCAACGAACAAGGCAATCGGACTATAATGCGTGAACACTCTCACTTAGCCATAGAATTCTATAATTTTAAATTTCGGCGAAGCCCCTGGTATTCGGAAGACTGAGTTTGGGGCGCTATCCACGCCTTGGCCGGACAGAGCCGGCTCCTTGCCCTAAGCGGCATAAGTCTTTAGGGACTCGAAAAAACCTCTCGAACAGCGACCAGCTCTCGCTTCATCATGATAGTCAGTTTTAGCTTTCTCCACTGAGGTGCTCGACCCAGCTCAACTGGGGGGCAATCGCAGTGGTTCTCCTAGTGCTACCTTAGCCGATATAGCGGAACGTAAGGCACCAAAACATAGGAGCCCGGAAAACCCAACTATTGACCCAAGACATGATTCGGAGCCGATGCATATAATGCTATAAGTTCGGGGTGCCGCACTTGTTAAAGTGTTCGGACTTCTCACACCATATTGAGGGGTACTAAAGCCCCTGGCGTATTTTGGCCGTACCAACGTGTACGGGTGCAACATGTCGTTAAGGAACATATATAAAGAAAAAAGGTAATGCAAAAATAGACGAAAGCTATGCATTGTTTATTAAAAAAGGGGTGCGATCAAGGAAGAACGATACAAATAATGCGATAAGTGGAAGGTTGGACTAGTTAACATGTCCGTTCCAGGGGCAAGCTGCGGAATAGTATGCGGAACGGGTATACTGCTCGTGATAAAGACCACCTGGGAGTTTCGTAATGCGGCGTGGCTTGTCTGCTTCCCTGGTTCTTGCATCGTTTGTGCGGCAATTGAACTGCCGAACAGGCCTTCCGAAGGATGGAGTCCTGAAAGTAAGAGAAAATTAAAAAATCGGCAGCCCCTGGTACGGTTTAAGCCGTGTTTTGGACATGCCGTGATGGTGCCCCCCCTGTACCCATGGTATTTCTAGAGCATAGTTATGTACGCGAAGTGCTGGTATCGCATTTTTGCGAGGGCTGGGGTTGGGGCCGCATTGCTACACCTGCTCGGGTCGTGGCAGGCGGTTTTGTTGTAGGTTACTCCGGGCGCGCTTGACGGTGTCCGGTCGTTTAATGGCCGGACTGGAGAACTACCTAGAAAGGCTGCTTTGTACTTCTGCTGCAAGGGCCACTGTGTGCTCCTCCGTTCGGAGGGAGCGTTCGGTGTTTCCATTGACCGTAATTACTCCTCGAGGGCCTGGCATCTTGAGCTTAAGGTATGCGTAGTGCGGTACCGCATTGAACTTGGCAAATGCGGTTCGCCTGAGCAGTGCGTGATAGCCACTGCGGAATGGGACTATGTCGAAGATTAACTCCTCGCTTCGGAAATTATCCGGAGATCCGAAGACCACTTCAAGTGTGACTGAGCCTGTACAGTTGGCCTCTACACCTGGTATTACGCCTTTAAAGGTCATTTGGTGGGCTTAATCCTCGAGGGGTCTATGCCCATTTTCCGCACTGTATCCTGGTAAAGCAGGTTCAGGCTACTGCCGCCGTCCATAAGGACTCTAGTGAGATGAAATCCGTCAATAATTGGGTCTAGAACCAATGCGGCGAATCCACCATGATGGATGCTAGTGGGATGGTCCCTTCGATCAAAGGTGATCGGGCAGGAGGACCATGGGTTGAACTTTGGGGCGACTCGCTCTACCGCGTATACGTCCCTTAACGCGCGCTTCCGCTCCCTTTTGGGGACGTGGGTTGCGTATATCATGTTCACCGTCCGCACTTGTGGGGGAAAACCCTTCTGTCCACTATTGTTTGGCGGCCGGGGCTCCTCGTCGTTGTTGCTATGCAACCCCTTGTCTTCATTTTCGGCATTTAACTTGCTGGCCTGCTTGAACACGCAACAACCCCTGTTGGTGTGATTGGCCGGCTTTTCGGGGGTGCCATGTATCTAGCATAAGCGGTCGAGTATTCGGTCCAAACTGGACGGGCCCCTAGGATTCCTTTTGAATGGCTTTTTCTGCTGACCGGATTTAGAGCCTCTGAATCCAGCATTAACTGTCATATCCTCAGTATTGTCGCCGTTAATGCGGCGCTTCTGCTTGTTGCAACGCGACCTGCCACTACTGTCCCTGGTATCCGAATTACCAGGGTTCTTGGTCATATTGTTGCTACGAGAAAGCCAGCTGTCTTCTCCCACGCAAAAGCGGGTCATGAGTGTCGTGAGTGCTGCCATAAACTTCGGCTTTTCCTGTCCAAGGTGCCGGGCAAGCCACTCGTAAAGGATATTGTGCTTGAAGGCTGCTAGGGCCTCAGCGTCCGGACATTCGACTATTTGATTTTTCTTTGTTAGGAATCGTGTCTAGAATTGCCTGGCCGATTCATCTGGCTGCTGAATTACGTGACTTAGGTCATCGACGTCTGGGGGTCGCACATAAGTGCCCTGGAAATTGTCGAGGAATGCGGCTTCCAGGTCCTCCCAACAACTGATTGATCCTGTTGGCAAGCTGTTAAGCCAATGCCGAGCTGGTCCTTTAAGCTTGAGTGGGAGGTATTTGATGGCGTGGAAATCATCGCCGCGGGCCATGTGGATATGAAGGAGATAGTCCTCGATCCATACCGTAGGGTCTGTTCTGCCATCATATGATTCGATGTTTATGGGTTTGAAACCCTCAGGGATTTGATGATCCATTACTTCATCTGTGAAGCATAGTGGGTGTGCGGCGCCTCTGTACTGGGCTATATCACGACGTAGCTCCAATGAGCTTTGTCTACTGTGTTCGGCCCTGCCGAATTTGTGGCCGACGTGACGGTTACCATCTCGAGCCGTGGGGCGCCCATGCAATCCGTAGATCGATCTTGTTTTCCTTGCCTTGTCCTCCAACATGTCTCGTAAGTCCGGCGCATATTCCCGTGCCTTGGTACGGGGTGCGGCTTGAGTGGAGGGCTGAGAGGCCTCTCTGCCGCGACCACGAGGTGGCTGGTCGGCCGCATCAAGTGCTTCCTCCTCTAATCGGGTTAGCAACCTGCGCTTTGGGTAGCTTTTGGAGGGGCGTTCGAGTTTATGCTATTCGGACGCAAGGATTTCAGTCCATCTGTCGACTAGCAAATCTTGATCAGCTCTAAGCTATTGTTTTTTTTCCTTGAGGCTTCTTGCCGTGGCCATAAGCCTGCGTTGAGAACGCTCTTGCTCGACAGGATCCTCTGGCACGACGAATTCGTCGTCATTGAGGCTTGCCTCGTCTTCGGAGGGAGGCATATAACTATCGTCCTCGAGCTCTCTGTCTGCCGCTCTCTCATGAGGGCTGGTTTCTCCATCCTCCTGTGCTAAATCTTGCTGGAGGGGGTTTTCTTCGGCGCTTTCCAGAGTATTATTATCTCCCATGCTGGAATCACCGTATTTGTTTTGGCGGGATTTTGATCGGCGCCGCTGACGCCGGCGCTTAGGCTGTTTCTTGGAGGGGTCATCCTCCGCTGTTCCATCGCCATCTCCTTCTTTTGGGGTGTCCACCATGTATATGTCGTATGACGAGGTGGCTTTCTAGGGCCTGATAGGCGCTGGTTCTTCATTGTCTCCTTCATCGGCATCCATACCGTCGATGTCTTCGGAGTCGAAGTCGAGCATGTTGGTTAGGTCGTCGACAGTGTCTACAAAGTGAGTGGTGGGTGGGCTTTGAATTTCTTCATCATCCGAATCCCAACCTTGCTGGCCGTAGTCCGGCCAGGGCTCTCCTGATAAAGAGAGAGACTTCAGTGTCTTCAGAATATCGCCAAAAGGCGAATGTTGAAAGATGTCCGCGGCAGTAAACTCAATGATCGGCGCCCAATCGGATTCGATCGGTAGGGGCGCGGAGGGTTCAGAGTCCGGAGAGGAGTCCGGCTCCTTGGAGTCACGAGTCTTGCGGAGTTCAGGGCTGGTGTTTGGCTCAATCACCATGGGGATCGCAGCCCCCGAGGCGGCGTACAACCACCCATCCTCGATCGGCGCAGTTGGCTCCGAATTAAGGGTCAGAGCTAACGCGGGTGCGGCCTCCAGGGCACTGTTCGGCGGCAGAGCTAAATCATGCTCGTCGTGACAGTGCGGCGCGCTCGGCAGTGGCTCGAATCCGTCGAAGATCAAGTCCCCACGGATGTCAGCCGTGTAGTTTAAACTTCCAAGTCTGACCTGACGGCCGGGGGCGTAGCTTTCGATCTGCTCCAGACGGCCAAGCGAATTGGCTCGCAGTGCAAAGCCGCCGAAGACGAAGATCTGTCCGGGGAGGAAGGTCTTACCCTGGACTGCATCGTTATTGATGATCGTAGGAGCCATCAAGCCTGATGGCGACGACATAGAGGAACTCTCAATGAAAGCACCAATGTCGGTGTCAAAACCGGCGGATCTCGGGTAGGCCGGATGGTAACAGGAGGCAAGGAACACGAAGTTTTACCCAGGTTCGGGCCCTCTCGATGGAGGTAAAACCCTACGTCCTGCTTGATTAATATTGATGATATGGGTAGTACAAGAGTAGATCTACCACGAGATCGAGGAGGCTAAACCCTAGAAGCTAGCCTATGGTATGATTGTTGTTGTGTATGTTGTCCTACGGACTAAAACCCTCCGGTTTATATAGACACCGGATAGGGTTAGGATTACATAGAGTCGGTTACAATGGTAGGAGATCTTCATATCCATATCGCCAAGCTTGCCTTCCACGCCAAGGAAAGTCCCTTCCGGACACGGGACGGAGTCTTCAATCTTGTATCTTCATAGTACAGGAGTCCGGCTGAAGGTATAGTCTGGCCATCCGAACACCCCCTAATCCAGGACTCCCTCAATCGTCATCATCAACCATCCTCCATCACCAATTTCATTATGATCACCGTCGTGCGTGAGTAATCCCATCGTAGGCTTGCTAGACCGTGATGGGTTGGATGAGATTTACCATGTAATCGACTTAGTTTTGTTAGGGTTTGATCCCTAGTATCCACTATCTTCTAAGATTGATGTTACTATGACTTTGCTATGCTTAATGATTGTCACTAGGGCCCGAGTGCCATGGTTTCAGATCTGAACCTATTATGTTTTCATGAATATATTTTTGTTCTTGATCCTATCTTCCAAGTTATAGTCACCTACTACCTGTTATGATCCGGCAACCCTGGAGTGAAAATAGTCGGGACACTTCCCGGTGATGACCGTAGTTTAAGGAGTTCATGTATTCACTAAGTGCTAATGCTTTGGTATGGTACTCTATTAAAAGTAGGCCTTAATATCCCTTAGTTTCCAATAGGACCCCGCTGCCACAAGAGGGTAGGACAAAAGATGTCATGCAAGTTCTTTTCCATAAGCACATATGACTATATTCAGAATACATGCCTACATTATATTGATGAATTGGAGCTAGTTATGTGTCACCCTATGTTATAACTATTGCATGATGAATGCCGTCCAACATAATTATCCATCACTGATCCATTGCCTACGAGCTTTTCACATATTGATATTTGCTTCATTACTTTTTCTTTGCCACTGTTACGATTGCTACAAAACTGCTACTGTTACTTTTGCCACTCTTACCGTTACTTCCATACTACTTTACTACTAAATATTTTGCTGCATATATTAAGTCTTTTAGGTGTTGTTGAATTGAAAACTTAGCTGCTAATACTTGAGAATATTCTTTGGCTCCCATTGTGTCGAATCAACAAATTTGGGTTGAATACTCTACCCTCGAAAACGGTTGCGATCCCCTATACTTGTGGGTTATGAAGACCATTTTCTGGCGCCGTTGCCGGGGAGCATAACTCTATTCTTTGAGTCACTTGGGATTTACATCTGTTGATCACTATGAGGAATTTGAAAGATCAAAGAACTGATATTTTTCCCTCAACTACGAGGGGAGCTAAGGAACTTCCATCTAGCTCTGCACTTGATTCTCCTTCTGTTTTGAGTAAACTTGCGACACCTACACCTGCTATTGATTCTGATATGCCGCATGTTATTGATGTTGCCACTTCTGCTATGCATGATGCTTATGATGAAACTACTTCTCTGCTTGATAATACTATGCCACTAGGTGAATTTCTTGATGAACAACTTGCTAGGGTTAGAGAGAATGAAATTACTGAAACTAATGATATTATTGAAACTGAAGATTATAATTCTCCCCCTAGATATGAGATGCCTGTCGTACCTGAGGGTTATGTTATGGATGAAGAAACTGCTAGAGACTTCTTTGCTTGCAATGGTAGAGAAGATCTTAAAAAACTGTTAGCTAAGCTTAAAGAAAAATCCCTGAATGCCAGAATGAAGTATGATCCCAATTTTGCTACCTCACCTAACTTTGTTATTGATAAGGATTATGATTCTCTGTCGATACTGAGTTAATTACTTTGGTTGAATCTGATCCTTTCTATGGTTATGAATCTGAAACTGTTGTGGCAGATCTTACTAAATTAAATGATATAGCCACCTTATTTGCTCACGATGAAAAAATTGCTATTACTATATTCTTAAATTGTTTCCTTTATCCTTATAGGGTGATGCTAAACTATGGTTTAATTCTCTAGCTCCTGGTTGTGTGCGTAGTCCCCAGGATATGATTTACTACTTCTCTGCAAAATATTTCCCCACACATAAGAAACAAGCTGCTTTAAAGGAAATATTTAATTTTGTGCAAATTGAAGAAGAGTGTCTCCCACAAGCTTGGGGGAGGCTCTTCCAATTACTTAATGCTTTTCCTGATCATCCTCTCAATAAAAATGAAATACTTGATATCTTTTATAATGGACTAACCGATGCTCAGAGACCACCTGGATAGTTGTGCTGGTTGTGTTTTCATGGAAAGAACTGCTGAGCAAGATGAATTGCTATTGAATAATATATTGAGTAATGATAATGATTGGACACTTCCTGAACCAACTCCTAAGCCAACCCCGAAGAAAAGAGGTATTCTATTTCTCAGTCCTGGAGATATGCAAGAAGCAAAGAAATCCATGAAAGAAAAAGGCATTAAAGCTGAAGATGTTAAGAATTTACCGCCTATTGAAGAAATACATGGTCTTGATAACCCGACAAAGGTAGTAGATGTAAACTCTCTCCATAGATTTGATGAAGGTGATATTCTTCATAATAAGTCTGCTAGCCAATGCTTAGATGAGTTTGATAATTTTATTGTTAAACAAGAAAACTTCAATGCTTATGTTAGTAGACAATTGAAACGTAATGCTTACATGCTTGACCACTTGGGTGATTATATGAATAGAACTGTTAATGATCTTAAGATTATTAGTAAACATGCTTCCATGGTTACAACTCAAGTAGAACAAGTACTTAAGGCACACGATGATTTGCTTAATGAGTTGAATAGTAAGAATAATGATAATGTTATTAGGGTTATGACTAGAGGTGGTAAAATGACCCAGGAACCCTTGTATCCTGAAGGTCATCCCAAGAGAGTTGAGCAAGATTCTCAGAGAACTAATATTGATGCACCTAGTCCTAGTAATAAAATGAAAAATAAAACTGATAGGACTTTACATGCTGCTAGTGAACCTGCTATGGACACACCTGAGAATCCCAATGATATTTCTATTTTTGATGTTGAGACACAATCTGGTGATGAACATGAACCTAGTTATAATGTTAACGATGATGTTCATGTTGATGCTCAACCTAGTAATGATAGTGATGTAGAGATTGAACCTGTTGTTGATCTTGATAACCCACAATCAAAGAATCAACGTTATGATAACAGAGACTTCATTGCTAGGAAACATGGTAAAGAAAGAGAACCATGGGTTAAGAAGCCCATGCCTTTCCTCCTAAGCCATCCAAGAAAAAGCATGATGAGGATTTTGAGCGCTTTGCTGAAATGATTAGACCTATCTTTTTGTGTATGTGTTTGACTGATATGCTTAAAATGCCTCCTTATGCTAAGTATATGAAAGATATTGTTACTAATAAAAGAAAGATACCGAAAGCTGAAATTTCCACCATGCTTGCTAATTATACTTTTAAGGGTGGAATACCAAAGAAACTTGGAGATCCAAGGGTACCAACTATACCATGCTCCATTAAAAGAAACTATGTCAGAACTGCTTTATGTGATCTTGGTGCCGGTGTTAGTGTTATGCCTTTCTCTTTGTATCATAGACTTTAATTGAATAAGTTGACACCTACTGAAATCTCTTTGCAAATGGCTGATAAATCAACTACTATACCCATCGGTATTTGTGAGGATGTGCCTATTGTGGTTGCAAACGTTACTATCTTAACAGACTTTGTTATTATTGATATTCCTGAGGATGATAGTATGTCGATCATCCTTGGTAGACCCTTTTTCAATACAACAGGGGTTGTTATTAATTGCAACAAAGGCAATGGCACTTTTCATGTTAATGGTAATGAGCATACAATACACTTTCCGAAGAAACAACATCAAGTTCATAGTATCAATTCTATTGGAAAAATTTCAACTATTACTATCGGAGGCTATGAATTCCCTCTTCCTACTATCAAAAAGAAATATGATATTCTTATTGTTGGGGAAATGCATATCCCCGTTGAGGTAACCTAGTGATATTAAAAAATTCTCCGGTTTCATGTCATTCGGAAGAAGTTTGTTAATAAGACTTGATCAACCTTGTTAATGGATTCCTTTTGATGAGCGTGAGATGGATGAATTTAGAAAGCACAACTCTCTATAACCATCTTTTACTTTTTGTTGTTTTGATTAAATAAAGAAAAATAGTATTTTCTGTCTGTTTTCTAATTTATCCGTGCAATAAAAAATGTCCCGAAAATAAAAGTTCTCCAAATGCCCTAAAAATTTAGTATGATTTTTTAATAGAATATTTGAGAATTTTTGGCACTGAACACACACCAAGGGGCCTCACCAGTTGGCCACAAGGGTGGAGGGCGCACCCTACCCCCTAGGCGCGCCCTTGTCCTTGTGGGCCCCACGTGGACCCCCTCCACTTATTCCAACAACCATCCACTCCTTCCTCTAGAAAAAATCATTCCATAGCTCAAACTCATGTTCTTGCTTGTTTTGCTGCCATTTTCGATCTCCTTGCTCAAAGTTCCATTCACAAAATTGTTTTGGGGGATTGTTCTTGGGTATGTGACTCCTCTATTTGTAACATCCCAATTTTCAATTCGGATGTTATACATAGGTCATCATATGCATATCATGTTTTAATTACATTTTTGGTTGTGAGCCTAGAAATCTTAAGCAACCCAAGGACCCAAGGAGAGAGTTGGAGGTTTCACATATTTTCATATTTGAATTTTCTCAAATTTGAAGAGGATCAATTTGGTTTTAATATTTTTCTCTCCAATTATTTCCAATAATAAAAATAAAAAAGATAAGATAAAACGACTTCTTCAAAAGAGACGAATATTGGAGAAGAAATTTTAAAATCAATTTTTCTTTTGCTATTTCATTTGAATTAGAAAAATATGCATTTTTGAAAATATGCATTTTTAGGCGAGAAAAATGTTCACTTTGTTCTAAATATTAGGTTTAGATAGTGAAAATTGTTTCTGGTATTTTTTAGATTTTTTTATATTTTATTAGGATTTCCTTCTAGCGAAATTTTATTTAAAAAAAGAAAAAAAACTTCCCGGCCGACTGGGCCAAACGCTTAGCCGAGCAGGCTGGCCTGCAGCGCCGCTGCCTTCCTCCAGTGCGGGAGAGACCCAACCGCCGCTGCCGTCTGAGTCCGTCCGGGGCACGACTCCCGAGCCGCCCCGGCGCCCCCTCCCGCAAGCCACACCCCCTCGGCCTTTATAAGCCGGAGCCGCCGCCGCCCTCTTCCTCACCTCACCCCGCCACCACAAGCTGCTGTCCGAGTCGCCGCTGCTGCCGCGCCGCACTCTGCCGCACCACCGCTCCACCGCCCACGCCGCGAGCCACCGCCTCTGTCGCTGCCTCACCGCCTCGCCGGAGTTCCGCCGCCGCCGTTGACCGCCGTCGCCGTGAACCGGTATAAAACCGCCCCGGTTCACCGGTTCATTTTCATTTTTTTCCGGTTATTCTGTTTAGATTAGTTTTTATTTTTTAGGGTTCGCTAGTTAGCAAACGCTTTCAATTTAGTTCGTTTTAATGAACGCGTTCGTTAGTTAGGTTTTGATAGAGAACGTCCATTCGTTAGGATTTCTTTTTATTTTATTTTCAGCCAGGGACTTATCCGCGAATACTTTTCTCACAGATTAGTCCCTGATCTTCAAACCCTCGTTACTTTTTGCTTGTTTGTTCAAATCCAGTGAAACCAACACCAAAATCTTCGTCTTGTTGGTTTTGACAAATTAAAATTTGGTTGCAAGCAGATTTGTTTACGAACTTCTTTTGATCATAGTTTGAGTTTCGTTGCTCCGATTTGGTTGATTCTTTTTGCAAATCGAAGCTCTTTAGTTGAAATTTCAGTTTGGATCTTTTCATTTGAGTTTTACCCATGCATCTTATGCTTGAGTGCTTATGTATGCTATTGTTTGTTCACGATAGAGTTTCCGGAGTGCGAGGCGTGCTACTACGAGTCACTAGGGTTTTCAGATCGTCAGCAAGGCAAGTAACACTTTGATCATATCCCTTATTACCCAGTTTTTATGCATTAGTCTCAATCCTCAAACATTGCATGACTAGGATCTGTTAAACATGTGGGTATTGGGAAGTAGTTGTTGAGGTAGTACCTATTGCCCTTTTATTCAAACCTTGGGAGTTACTATGTTACACTTATTATACTTTGCTTTGCTATGCTCGTAGACATGGTTTGGTTTGAGTGATTCATGACAGTTGTGAGTATTATTATGAACTAAGTGTTTACTTAAGGTGGATACTCTAACACACATCTGGTGGATTGGTTTGTGGGAAACCTAGGGAAATCCACTGTTGTCCAAAGGAGAATCCCGGGGTATCCGTGTGATTTTTCCTATGGTTCGCCACCCAGGCTCAAAGGGATCATTATGTTATTCATGCTGGAAACTTCCGTGTGCAGCCACAAGCCACTATGGGATCTGGCATAGTTGAGTAAGTTGTGGGAAACCTTTCCATGATGGGCTAGCAGATGTAGGTGTACCGACTTATCTATTGGTTAAGGGGACCTCTTCGGAAAGACTGTGTCTCGGTCATCCGTTCCTCAAACATCATGTAGTGCAAGAAATTCAACGGAGGAGACCGAGTCTTGTGGGGAAAAGTGCGCAAACCTCTCCAGAGTGTATAAACTAATCATGGTTAGCCGTGTCCCTGGTTATGGACATTTTGAGTATCTGGTGCTTGAATTTCTATGTTGATCTCATCACTTTACTTAATTAATCTGTGGTGTTATTGATTATTAATTTGGGATTGAGATGGGGTTACCATTCTCAATGTTTTCAACAAGCTTTGTAGTTAAATAAAATATATTCCTTTGTTGTAGGAAAAAACTGGCTTTTCGCAAAAGATGATAACCATAGAGCCTCCACCAGCCATATATGCATATATTTATAGCTGTTATTTGTTCATTGCTCTTTAGTGTTATATTGCCAGCATATTCCATGTGCTGACCTACACAGGTTGCAACGTATTATGTTGCAGAGTTTTTAGACGAAGGGTAAGGTGCGCTTGGTCGTTGTCATGCACTCAGCTATGTCGTTGGAGTTGATGGACTCATTTACCCTTGAAGCTTCCGCTGTTATCTTATTTAGATTGCCTTCAACCATATTATTGTAACAAGTACTCTCTTTTGAGAAATTTGATGTAATAAGTGTGTGATTGAACTCTGTTATAAATCCTCGAGTATTGTGTGTGTCAGCATTACCCATCCAGAGATGACACTTATACATAGAGATTTGACCGTGTGAGGCCGGATCACTACAAGATGGTATCAAAGCACACGCTGACTGTAGGATGCGACCACTAAGATGAACCATAGAACACTCTTCTCTACTCATTTCTGACTCTTCTCCACTTTCCACTCTATAGATGGCAGGCCCAAGGAACAAGTTTGCTCAACCAGATGAAGAAACCCCTTTTGTATGACACTTGAAGGAAGCCACTAAGTACCTGAGCATCGGAATACCAAGCTTCATGGGGACGTACACCGCCACTCTACCGGAAGAAGAGCGCTGGACAATTCGAGTACATGTTCTAGGAAGGTCCTTCACACCAGTTACTGAGCCCATAGAGTTTTCCTTTGATGCACCAACCTGGAGTCTAGGAAAGAGCATGGCGGCTCACATCGCCATGGGACGCATCGGCGAAGTATACCACAAGGATCTTAAGGACACCATATACCAGATATGTGGACGCCGAGATGAGCAATGGGAGATGATTTGCACCAGGAAGGACAAGTCCATTGTAGCCTACATCTAGGAGTTAAACCAACACATTCGCCGACAGGAGAACCAAATGTGTGCCAGCATGATAGACCTGAAGAAGGTGATGACAAGGAACATGGAGCTAGAAGAGGAACTCAAGTCTACATGCAATGGATATGAAGAGGAAATTGTAGTACTACTGGGGAAGAATGAAGACCAGAAGAAGAAGCTAGGAATATTCATGGGAGACCCTGCGCCAAGAGAGGACAACCATTCCGAAGACTACATCATCATCGATGACACCGACTCTGACCCCGACAGTGATGATGATTATGAAGACGAAGCTGGAGCAGATATCATGGAGTCTTCTCCCGATCAAAATTTTTAGCCGACCACCATATTATCAATAGTATTCCCCCATGTATATAGTAGAAGTCTGAGTATTTTTGTAGTGGTAGCTAGATCGATTGTATGCCCTTGTTTTGAATTGAGTGATGTGATAATGAATGTGTTTGTCTCATGTGCATATGGGTAGTGATTTTCTCCCTAGACCTCATTCTATTCCAATCTCTCCCCTCTAAACCTACCAGATGCCTCCGAGACGTGACCCCAAATTTGTCTTCCCACCAGAGATCACCTAGTTGATCCAATAGCAGAATGCCTTGATGCAGCTACTAGTCCAGAACCAAGGCAACAACAACAACAACAATAACAACCCACCGCCACCACCTCCAGTTCACAACTTCGCCTGTTTTCTGAGGTTAAATCCGCCGGTGTTTTCCAGTAGCACCGAGCCGATTGTTGCTGATGACTGGCTCCGCAGGATTGGTAGGGAGCTGACCATCGCAGGTTGCATAGATGTTGAGAAGGTGCGTTTTGTCGCAGATCAATTGGATGGACCCGCAACCTCATGGTGGGAGAATTACACAACCACTTTTCCCATAGCCAATATCACATGGGATCAGTTTCAGCAAGCTTTTCGCATAGCCCATGTCTCAACTGAAGCAATGAACATGAAGAAGCATGAGTTTCGCAACTTATGCCAGGGAAATCGTATTGTGGGGTAGTACATGGATGATTTTAGTAAGTTAGCTTGCTATGCCCCAGATGATGTGGCCACAGATGCCGCGAAGCAGGAGAAGTTTATGGAAGGGCTGAATGATGAGATGAGTATGCAGTTGATGGTGGCAACATTCACTAACCACCAGGAGTTGGTAGACAGGGCCCTTATGACTGAAAGCAAACATCAGCAAATAGAGAGCCGCAAATAGAAGTATGGACATGGGAAGTACAATTATGGAGCTCAGCAGAAGCCTCGCTTTACCCCTAACTCCAAAGGTTACACCCATAACCATGGAGGACATACTCATAATGGAGGGAGTTCGCATAACTACGGTGGCCCTAAGAATGGGAATTGGAATGGAGGAAGCAACAACCAGAACGGCTCCAATCTAGCAACACCCGCTAAGAAGGACCTAAGTCATGTCACCTGTTACAAGTGTGGGAAGACTGGACACTACGCCAATGATTTCTTAGAGTAGAGGAATGGCAACGGAAATGGAAACTCTGGGAAGAATCCCAACCCCTTCACCAGAGGACAAGTGAATCACGTTAACATGGAGGAGGTTGAAGAACAGCCAGATGCAGTTATAGGTAAGTTTTTGATTAAGTCATTTAATGCAATAGTTCTTTTTGATACTGGTGCATCACATTCTTACATATCAAGGGGATTTGTGGATAAGTATAAGTTTCCCACTCAGGGAGTCCTGGATTAGGGGGTCTCCGGACAGCCGGACTATATCCTTTGGCCGGACTGTTGGACCATGAAGATGCGAGATTGAAGACTTCATCCCGTGTCCGGATGGGACTCTACTTGGCGTGGAGGGCAAGCTAGGCAATACAGATATGTATATGTCCTCCTTTGTAACCGACCTTGTGTAACCCTAGCCCCCTCCGGTGCCTATATAAACCGGAGGGTTTTAGTCCACAGGACAAGATACAATCATACCATAGGCTAGCTTCTAGGGTTTAGCCTCTTTGATCTCGTGGTAGATCAACTCTTGTAATACTCATATCATCAAGAACAATCAAGCAGGACGTAGGGTATTACCTCCATCAAGAGGGCCCGAATCTGGGTAAACATCGTGTCCCCTGCCTCCTGTTACCATCCGCCTTAGACGCATAGTTCGGGACCCCCTACCCGAGATCCACCGGTTTTGACACCGACATTGGTGCTTTCACTTAGAGTTCCACTGTGTCATCACAATAAGGCTTGACGGCTCCTTCGATCATCGCTAGCGATGCGGTCTAGGGTGAGGCTTTCCTCCCCAGATAGATCTTCGTATTCGGCGGCTTCGCACTGCGGGCCAATTCGCTTGGCCATCTGGAGCAGATCGAAAGCTACGCCCCTGGACATCAGGTCAGATTTGGAAACTTGAACTACACAACTGACATCCACGGAGACTTGATCTTCGACGGATTCGAGCCCATGCCAGACGTGCCGCATAGTCACGACGAACAAGACATAACTCTGCCGTCGGACAGTGTTCGGGACATCGCATCCACAGCTACTCCGGCCGTTAATCCGGAGCAAATCGTGCCATCCGAGAGCGGAGGGATGGACCCCGCCATGGAGGCCGCACTCTCAGTGGCGATAGAGCCGGATACTGACTTCACCCCTTACGAGAGCCGTGTCGCCTAACCACTGAATTCATCTCCGGCCAAGGACTCCGAGCCGCTCACATCCGTGCCTGTCGAGTCCGACTAGGCGCCGATCATGGACTTCACCTCCACAGATATCTTTCATCACTCACCTTTAGGAGATGTGCTAAACTCATTAAGGTCTCTCTCCCTATCAGAAGAACCTTGGCCGAACTATGTCCGACTAGAATGGGATGCGGGCGATGAAGAAATTCGCTGCCCACCCACCACCCACTTAGTAGCCACTGTCGACGACTTAACCGACATGCTTGACTTCGACCCAGAAGACATCGATGGTATGGACGACGATGCAGGAGATGAACCGGAACCACCGCCCATAGGGTGCTGGGCCGCTACTTCATCACATGACGTATACATGGTGGATGCACCCAGAGAGGGCAATGACGAAGACAGCGGAGGATGCACCCTCCAAGAAACCCAAGCGCTGAAATCAGCGGCGCCGCTCTAAGTCCCGCCATAGCAAAAACAATGATAACATCGCAAGAGGAAATAATAGTCCACGCGACACTGGAAGAAACTACAACTGCACCACCCCAGTGGCAGAACACGATCAGGATGCAAACTGCAAACATAGTACAGATCCGACGTCCGAACATGATGATGCCAAAGATAAGCCTCATCAATCCCCGTCTAGGGAAGAAAATAGTCCGGACGAAGATGCACACATCATCCCGGAAACACACTTGGAGCAAGAGAACCTCCACAGAAGGCTTATTGCCACAATGAGGAGCCTGAAGAAACAGAAGCAAAGGCTCAAGGTCGCACAAGATACGCTCAATAGCAGGTGGAACAAAGTAACAAAGTATGGTGGAAGCTACCATAAAAATAGCTATCCAAAGCGCAAGATATTACCGGAATTCGATGATGAGGCCTTAGAGCCCACACAGCCGAAGAATGATACGGCCAACCGGCCGTATACACCACCTTGTGAGCATGACAGAGCGACTAACAAGGTCGCGCACAAGTCAACACACAATCTACGTGAGAACTTGCGCCAACAATCCGGCGCCACCAGATCCATGTACGGATCTAGGAAGCGCGCTACAGTACACAATCAACACCGAATACTACAACCATCCGAACACCATGGAGCATCCCAATACAGGGGTGCCACACACCCATTATGTTTCACTGATGAGGTGCTGGATCTCGAATTCCCAGAGGGATTCAAACCGGTGAACATAGAGGCGTACGACGGAACTACAGACCCTGGAGTCTGGATAGAGGACTTCATCCTCCATATTCATATGGCTCGTGGAGATGATCTGCATGCCATTAAATACTTGCCCCTCAAGCTTAAAGGGCCAGCTCGGCACTGGCTAAAAAGCCTCCCCGAAAACTCAATTGGAAGTTGGGAGGAGCTCGAGGACGCTTTTCGGGCCAATTTTCAAGGGACTTATGTCCAACCTCCAGATGCAGATGATTTAAGTCATATAATCCAACAGTCCGGACACCGAAGCCTCAGCAGCTTTTAAACACAGCGTTCGAGACGAATGGCTCGCCAGACACCTCGGTCAAGAAAAACCGAGAACAATGGCAGCCCTAACAAGCCTCATGACCCACTTTTGTGCGGGCGTGGACAGCTGGTTGGCCCGTAGCAGCACCAGCGACCCAAGCACTTCCGAAGTCTGGGATGGCAATGGTAAACCACGACGCAACAAAAACAAGCATCGAAATAAAGAAGGTAGCCCAGATAACACGGCGGTAAACGCTGGATTCAGGGGCTCCCGACCAGATCGGCGGAAAAAGCCTTTCAAAGGTAGCAGAGAAGGACAATCTGGCCTAAACAAAATTCTTGACAAACTCTGTCAGATTCACGGCACCCCAGACAAACCTGCAAATCATACCCACATAGAATGTTGGGTCTTCAAGCAGGTCGGTAAGCTAAACGCCGAACACAAAGGGGAAGAGACACCAAGCGAAGACGAGGATGAACCTCGCCAGCAAAACGCCGGAGGACAAAAAAAGTTCCCACCAGAGGTTAAAACAGTAAACGTGATCGATGTGACAAAGAGGAGAAGCAACCATGCACTCCGATGCACATGCACCATAGAGCCCGTCACCCCTAGGTTCAACCCCTGGTTGGCCTGCCCGATCACTTTTGATCGTAGGGACCACGATACAAATGTGGGGACCCCGACTCACAAGTCGTGATCACCGAATGCACGTGTACAGTGATCCCAGAGATCAATGCTCACCAAACACACAGAAGCTGAATAACAAGAGTGTTACATCCATACATATTGTCTTACACAAATTATGACCACTATGGTCAAGTCTTACATAGATAAAGCCTTAAGGGCTGGACATCAAATGAAACACAAGCAGCGGAAATCTTCGTCGATAGGTAGAACCCATGCCATCTGCCTTAACCCTACAGGCATTCTGACTGGGAAACGTCCTAGTTCGCATGTTCGTCTTCAAAGAACTCTTCTTCAAACTCCTGTTCTTCCAAGCCTGGCCAATTAAATAACCAGTGGCAAGCCAATGAGTACTTTGAATGTACTCGCAAGCAACCCATGTTTTGGTTCAAGGTACAACAATGCATGATATAGGTAAATTTTTGCGGAAAGCTAGTTTTTGAGTGCAATGACATGTTCAACAACTTGTAAGACATGCATCAGGAGAATTCAAGTAACCATAAGGACAGGTTACAGATATCAACATAAATAGAGCGGGCACCAACCCAACTCAATCATGTCAAGTCCTTTGACTTGACCCGAGTAGTGGTATTAACATAAAAAGAGTGGGCACCAACCCAACTCAATCATGTCAAGTCCTTTGACTTGACCCGAGTAGTTCTTCCCACTAATCCAAACACACATTGGTTTGTAAACATGTGGACGTAGCCCAAGAGCGGTTACCCAACTGTCCTTGACCGTGGACACGGCTATTCGAATAGTTTTACACTCTGTAGAGGTTGCACACTTTACCCACAAGATCCGGGGAACTTCCGTGTCATCCACGACCCGCGGTACCTCAAGTACCCGGGGTAAGCACCCGATCACTATCTTTCCCTAGACGACACTAACAAGGAGTCTACTCGTTGTTCCGTATCCTCACGATGTACATCATACGAGACTCACTCGAGATCGTAACATCCGAGAGGGGACTCAACGGTGTATCCGGTGCCCTGTGAAAACAGTCATGGCCTCCCTACTTGGCATGACCCCGTCCCGAGAGAGCGTACCAACAACTCGCCCGTCACTAGTAATGCGGGCTCCAAGCTAGTATCGGCCTAGGTAATCAATAATGCCCTTTCCCATATAAGGGTAGAGTGGTTGCGCATGTACGGCTGGAATAACGGTCGCAACTTAAACCAATCCGTTTTTGAAAGCAACACACACCCACTTGCCTCGGTACACCACTTCGTCATCAAGTGGTTACCCAACTCATTGTCTCCCTCGGGCATAAGTGGCACCCGACGGGGTTTTCGAAAAGTCCTTTCAAAATACTTTGTCTCCATCACCATGCATACTCCCATCCCTTTTGCGTAGCACTACTTAGCATCCTATCTACTCCCACAGGCATAACCCTCATAAGGAGGTAGGGTCATGCACAATGCAAGTATCAACAAGGAGGAAATGAAGGCAACCCACCAAAGTGGCTACCCTCTCATCATGATTCCGATGCAACAATAATAAAGTGCTATATGAAATGCATAAAAAGGGTTTCATAGACATGGTCAAAGGGCTGCTTGCCTGGCTCAACACGGTCTTCTGGGTCTTCAAAGTCTTCTGGTCCAACTCCTTTGTCAGCAACGCAATCTATCGTTGTAAAATAATAACGAGAAAATAAGGCAATAATAAAACAAAAAAACCAAAGTGCTCAGAAAAATGTCAACTTATTTTTGTAAAATACTAGGTGGAAAACTAAGAAGGGGAAAATTCCTAGTTTTGGATTTGGAGTTGTATAATAGGAGAAATGGATTTTCAGATGGGAATATAAATGCTCAAATTTGAATTTAAATTTGAATAGTGCAAAAAAGTTTGGTGGATATTTATGAAAGTTACACCATTAAATAGGTGGGATTTTTAGAAAAATGTGGGAGTTGGAATTATTGCATTTGGATTAATATTTAATCCTGTGGAATTTTTGGAAAAGCCACAAAAAAAGAAAAAGAAAAAGGGCACTGTGCCTGCCGGGCCAGAACAGCTGCGGGGCAGCAGGCCCAGCCTGCGGGCGGCCCAGCGCGCTGGTGCACGCACGCGCGCCAGGTTTAAACTTGACGGGCGGGGCCCAGGCATCAGCGACAGAGAGGGGGCGATGGAGGGGAGAGGCTGATAGGCGGGGCCCGCCTGTCATCCCTAACCCCGAGTCCAGGTGGCCGGCGAGCTCACCGGCGATGATACAGGGCACGGCGAGGGCGGGCGAGGGCACGGCTGGGCTCAGCGTCGTGTCGCCGTTCGGGTGGAGGTGGAGTTGGTCGCCGGGGTGGCCTGGTTCTCTGGCGACGAGGTTCGCGTCGGAGGAGCTTCGGGCGGTGGTCGTTCCGGTCGACTCTGGCTGCAAACAAGGCGGGGGAGAGAGGGGAAATAATCAGTGGGGGGAGGCGGTTTCAAATCGGGGCAGAGAAGGAGCAGGGGAGGCCTGTACCGTGGGATCAACGGCAACCCGAGGCGGTGGAGCTCGAGGTCGATCTCGAGCTCGGGCTCGTCTGGAGAGGGGTGAGTGGTGCAGGGGGGTGTTTAGGGGAGTGAGAGAGCGAGTGGTGAGGAGAGAAGGGGTCGGGGAGGCCCTTAAATAGGCGAACGGCGGTCCCCCGTGGGCTCGTGCGCCGGCGAGCTCGTGCTCGTCGCTATGGGCCTCGGGAGGGGCTGGCGCCGTGTCTGGGGTGTTCTTGGGTGTGGACTACACTAAGAGAGATAGAGAGAGGGAGTGGGGAGAGGTCAGAGGCGCCGCGCCTGTGAGCTCGCTCACTGGAGCTCTCGGGCGGCCGGTGCGCGTGCGAGCAGGGGCAGGAGAGAGAGAGGGAGGAGGGGGCCGACTAGCTGCCGTGTCCCGGATGCCGAGGCGTCTCGTCGAGCGTGCTGGGGAGGCCCGAGGTGGCCAGAAGTGGATGGAAGGGGGCGGCTACAGTGCGGGAGCGCACTGTAGCGCGCTCTAGAGCGCCCATATGGCTGTCCGAGCCATTTTCTATGCTTGTGGGCGCGCCCTTGCATGTCTGGTAGCTCTAGGGAGGAGTAAAGAAAGGGGGGAGAGCATAGGATGCCATGGATGGCCACTGGAGTGAGGAGGGAGGTGAGGAAGAGGGGTACAGGGGCTGTCCAGAGAGAGAAAGTGAGGGTTTCACCCCCAAATAATTGACCTGAGGTCTTGCCATTGCTAATGGAGGTATAAGGTGACTAGATTAAGCTCTGGTAAAAAGTTGAGCTTACCAAGTATAGTGGAAGGGGTCAAAACAGTGTTTTTTGTAAAATGACAACAGGTGTTTGATGTTGGTTTGGGCAAGGAAATGAACTCCAATTGCCATGATACTTAACAGGATGGAATGACACTTAGAAATAGGGTGTGCCACCAAATTTGAGCTCATTTGGGAAAAGTTGCCAGTGTAACTTTGGTAAACCCTAGAAATTAGCAGAAATGAACTTGTGTAGATCTAGTTGAGCAAATCACATCTCCTTGATGCACCACTAGGTGTAGTGGCCTCATTTGGTCATGTGAACATGCTCACAAAAGGTGGGGTCAAGGAGAGAAAGTTGGTAGTACAAACTTGTTCAAATTTGATCCTGAACAGAAAGGGTTATGGGGCATTTTGGTGGACCAAAATTACCTTGATTGAAGTGAGGCTTTGCAAGATCATCACAATATGCATTTGTGACTTGCTGGATTTTTCTTGGATTTTTATGGAAATATTTCCTGTAGAAATATTTCAAATCCTTGAAATGAGCAGAAACAGTTTTGGGGGGTTTTGTCCAATATTTTGATCATAACCATGTGTTGAAACTCATATATATGGAAAATATATGTCCAGTGAGTTTCCCTATATTTTCTCAAATATTTTTGAAACATTAAAATAATTTTTCCCTATTAAAGACCATTTCTGGCCTTAAGGAAAAGCTTTTAAATAAAATAGGAAAATAACTTTTAAAATTATATTTTTGTGGTTTATGGGGATCCTATATCTAATAGGTTTCAAATATACTTTTTGAAAGATTTTTACTACCCTGAATTAAGTACTTGCAGTACAAATCTTAATTCAGGGGTTTTTGGAAAACTAATTTTTGAAAATACTTTTTGGCCAAATTATTTTTGTAAGAGAATACTATATTACCCTATACACATGGCATGATCATTGGGCAGAAGTTTGGGGCAAGGAGATTAAGTATAGAAGGTGGAGTTGTGTTGACCTTAAAGAGCACTTGAAAAACATAGAGAGAAAACCAACTCCAAATAAAAGCCAAATAATGCAAAAGTTTTTGTTGGTCCAAATTTTCATGCTTTATTAATGCAAATGAAGAGTTACAAAATGCAGGGTGTGATAGACCTACCCCCCTTACAAGAATCTCGTCCCCGAGATTCCTAAACTAGGCTTTAAAGAGATACGAAAACTCGGATCTAAGGTAGTCTTCACGTTCCCAGGTTGCTTCTGCTTCAGTGTGGTTGCTCCACTGAACCTTGAAGTACTTGATAGTGCAGCTTCGAGTGCGTCGCTTAGCCTCATCCAAAATGCAGATGGGCCTCTCACAGTAAGTCAAATCAGGCTGAAGGTCAATGGCTTGGTGATCGACGTCCTTGTAAAGGTTAGGCTTGCCTGGGACTTGGAGACACTTCCGGAGTTGTGACACGTGGAATACATTGTGCACATCGGATAGTTCAGGTGGTAGTTCCAACTGGTAAGCCACTTCTCCTCGTCGGTCAGTGATCTTGAAGGGGCCGATGTATCTTGGGGCGAGCTTTCCTTTGACATGGAAGCGTTGGGTTCCCTTGAGAGGTGTGACCCGAAGATAGACATGGTCTCCAACTCGGAAGGTCATGTCTCTCCGACGAGAGTCAGCGTAGCTCTTCTGCCTTGACTTGGCAGTCTTCAAACGCTCTCTGACAAGCTGGACTTGCTCTTCTGCTTCACGGAGGATATCGGGCCCAAAGACTAGTCCTTCTCCGGTTTCTGACCAATTGAGGGGTGTGCGGCACTTGCGCCCATACAACACCTCAAATGGTGCCATCTGGAGGCTTGACTGATAACTGTTGTTGTAGGAGAACTCGGTGAAAGGGAGGCAATCTTCCCACCTAGCTCCATATGCTAAGACACAGGCTCGGAGCATGTCTTCGAGTATCTGATTCACTCATTCTGTCTGACCTCCGGTCTGCGGGTGGAAAGAAGTGTGCTGAAGGACAACTTGGTCCCCATGGCCTCTTGGAACTTCTTCCAGAATCTTGAGGTAAACTGGTTTCCTCGATCTGACACAATCTCCTTGGGAACACCATGAAGGCTTACGATTCTGTTTATGTAGAGGCTGGCTAGCTGGTTTCCCTTGTAAGTCGTTTTGACAGGAATGAAATGGGCTACTTTGGTCAAATGGTCGACTATGACCCAGATGGAGTCATGTCCCTTATTTGACCTGGGTAATCCAGTGATGAAGTCCATTCCGACTTTATCCCATTTCCATTCAGGCACCTTGAGAGGCTGTAACAATCTAGCGGGCCGCTGATGTTCAGCTTTGACCCTTTGGCATATGTCACACTTAGCAACGAAAGTGGCTATCTCTCTCTTCATGCCATGCCACCAGAGTCTTGATACATCTTAGTTCCTCCGGGGTGGATGGAATACGGGGTGCCATGAGCTTCTTGCAAGAACAAATTCTTCAGCTCAATCTAGTTGGGTACGCAAATGCGATTCCCAAACCACACAATTCCTTGCTCATCCTCTGAGAATCCTGGGGCCTTGCCTGCCTTGATCTTCCTCTTGATGCCTTCAATACTTTCGTGTCCCTTCTGAGCTTCCTTAATATCATCCATCAGGGTAGGCTTGACTTCAAGGTTGGCTAAGAATCCTAGTGCAACCAGTTCCAACCCGAAGCTTTCAAGTTCTTCATACAAGGCAGGTAGCTTTTTCTTAAGCATAGCATTCAAGGAACAAGCCTTCCTGCTTAATGCATCTGCTACCACATTAGCCTTTCTAGGGTGGTATTGAACACTGAGGTCATAATCCTTGATCAACTCTAGCCACCTTCTCCGCCTCATGTTCAATTCCTTCTGAGTGAAAATATACTTCAGACTTTTATGATCCGTGTATATCTCACACCGCTTCCCTAGGAGGTAATGTCGCCATGTTTCCAGGGCATGAACTACAGCTGCCAACTCAAGGTCATGAGTAGCATAGTTCTCTTCATGAGGCCGTAGTTGCCTTGAAAGGTAAGCTACGACTCTGCCTTCTTGCATCAGAACACCTCCCAGTCCGGTTCTTGATGCATCACAATATATCACAAACTCCTTGTGTATATCTGGTGTGGCGAGAACTGGGGCAGTGGTCAATCTCTTCTTCAGCTCCTGGAAGCTTTCTTCACACTTCGGCGTCCATTCAAACTTCTTGTCCTTCTTCAAGAGCTGAGTCATGGGTCGTGCAACGCTTGAGAATCCTTCAACGAACTTGCGGTAATATCCCGCGAGTCCGAGGAAGCTTCTAACTTCCTTCACATTGCTTGGGGATTGCCATTCAGTCACGGCTTCAATCTTAGTGGGATCGACCGACAATCCTTCTTCAGTCAAAACATGACCCAAGAATCCAACTTCGCACAGCCAAAATTCGCACTTGCTGAACTTGGCATATAGTTGGTGCTCTCGAAGCTTGTCTAGGACCATCCTCAAGTGTTGCTCGTGCTCTTCTTTCGTCTTCGAGAAGACAAGAATGTCATCAATGAAGACAACGACAAACTTGTCCAAATATTCCATGAAGAACTTATTCATGAGATACATGAAGTAAGCTGGGGCATCGGTCAATCCAAAGGACATGACCGTGCACTCATACAGGCCATATCTGGTTACAAATGTTGTCTTCGGAATATCTTGGGGGTCTGATTTTCAGCTGGTAGTACCTAGATCTGAGATCAATCTTGGAGAACACCTTGGCTCCATTGAGTTGATCAAACAGATCTTCAATCTTGGGAAGTGGACACTTGTTTTTGATTGTAACTTCACTGAGGGAGCGGTAGTCAATGCTTAAGTGGATGGTACCGTCCTTCTTTGCCACAAACAGAACAGGTGATCCCCAAGGGGAGGCACTAGGGCGGATAAATCCCTTCCTCAACTGCTGTTCCAGTTGCTTCTTCAATTCTGCTAACTCTTCCGATCCCATTCTATAAGGCTTCTTATAGATGGGTCCTGCTGTCGGATTTCGGGTTCCGGCAGACCCTTAAGGTTCGAACACTGGGTGCACGTGGAGATCACGTCCTCAATCTCCCCGTCTCACAAAGATCTAAACTACTGAAAGAACTGCGCAAGAGACACAAGATTTATACTGGTTCGGGCCACCATTGTGGTGTAATACCCTACTCCAGTGTGTGGTGGATGGATTGCCTCCTGGGGCTGGTGATGATGAACACTACAAGGAAGAACTGCCTCGTGAGGGTCAGTTCTTGGCTGGGGCGGTGAACTGAGGAGTTCAGTCGCCCTTCTCTCTCTCTCTCTCTCTCTCTCTGATTTCGATCCCCCTCTCACCTGAAAACCGAACCCCTTGCTATGTGGGCGGCTGGTCCTATTTATAGGGGTCCTGGTCCTCTTCCCAAATATTGAGCGGGAAGGGAGCCAACAATGGCGGGCTAATTTGAAGGGGGACAACAACAAGTACATCTATCCTGGCAAAAGGTGGTCTTCGCCTGCGAAAGGCTCTGCGGTGACGCCGCGCTGGGCTCCATGGTGACCTCCGTCTCATAGTCCGTGTCGGATTTCGGGTTCTGACAGACCCTTAAGGTTCGAACACTGGGGTGCGCGCGGAGATCACGTCTTCAACCTCCCGGCCTCACAAAGATCTAAACTACTAAAAGGATCACACAAGAGACACAAGATTTATACTGGTTCGGGCCACCATTGTGGTGTAACACCCTACTCTAGTGTGTGGTGGATGGATTGCCTCTTGGGGCTGATGATGATGAACAATACAGGGAAGAACAGCCTTGCGAGGGTCTATTCTTGGCTGGGGTGATGAACTGCTGGGAGGAGTTCGGTCACCTCTCTCTCTCTCTCTCTCCTAGGGTTCTATCATATTTCTAGATGTTTTCTCCCTCGATGGATCGATTATCGGTAGATGTCTCTACTCTGTGGTGGCTAGCTCTATTTATAGAGGCCCTGGGCCTCAGCCCAAATACTATGCGGGAAGGGCGCCAACAATTGGCCATTTTGAGGGTCCCCACGCGCTGCAGCTAGGAGCAGGGCGGGGTCTTGTCGCGCCGGAGCTGGAGCAGGGTCGCGGCGTGCCGGAGCAGGGAGCGCCCTGGCAGCCCCTTGCGGGCGAGGAACTTCTTGGCAGCTCCACTCTTGCTGCGCTGACGCCTGATGGAGCGGGTTCCGCCCAGGGCCAAGCGCCTTGGAGCCATGGCATCTTCTTGGAGGGGAGGCGGTTGGTGCGCCTCTGGAGCTTCGTTGCCCGCGCAGGGCGGAGTGTGGCGCAGAGGGACGGACGGCGCGGAAGAGCCCCCTGCGGCGAGGACAAGCTCGGCGACGCGGTCGAGCCATTCTTCGTAGACGTCGTCGACGGGACGGTAGCGCAGGAGCTCGTTTGCCGCGAGGAGCGCAGCCCGAGCCTCCAAGGGTGCGCGGAGCGCGCGGGACGAAGAACCGGCTGGAGCGAGTGATGGAGTAGCGGTGCGGCCGTCTTGCCGCCCGGACGGGTGCTGAGACGATGCCTGCTGCTCGCCCCCCGCCGGGCCGGTGGCGACGTTGATGGCGGGTGACGGGGAACGACGAGGACGCCCACCGACGGGGGCCGTCTGGGCGACGCAAGAAGCGTTGGCGGCCTGGCGCTCGGCGCGGGCCCGACGAGCGTCGGACATGGATGCGACAGTCGGAGGAGAATGGAGTGGTGGAAGACAGATTCCGGCGCACCCCTACCTGGCGCGCCAAATGTCAGATTTCAGGTTCCGGCAGACCCTTAAGGTTTGAACACTGGGGTGCGCGCGGAGATCACGTCCTCAACCTCCCCGCCTCACAAAGATCTAAACTACTAAAAGAATCACACAAGAGACACAAGATTTATACTGGTTCGGGCCACCATTGTGTTGTAACACCCTACTCCAGTGTGTGGTGGATGCAGTGCCTCTTGGGGCTGATGATGATGAACAATACAGGGAAGAATAGCCTTGCGAGGGTCTGTTCTTGGCTGGGGTGATGAACTGCTGGGAGGAGTTCGGTCACCTCTCTCTCTCTCTCTCTCTCTCTCTCTCTCTCTCTCTCTTTCTCTACTCTGTGTGCCTTCTCATCAAAACCGGACCCTTTGCTACGTGGGTGGCCGGTCCCTATTTATAGAAGCCCTGGTCCTCTTCCCAAATATCGAGCGGGAAGGGAGCCAACAATGGCGGGCTAATTTGAAGGGGGACTACAAGTACATCTATCCTGACTAAAGGTGGTCTTCGCCTGCGAAAGACTCTGCGGTGACACCGTGCTGGGCTCCATGGTGACCTCCGTCTCGTAGTCCGCTTGGTCCTGGTCTTGTTGCACCGAAACGGCAACCTTTGGCTGATGCCTCGGTACTCCGCGGCTGCGCTTGCCCCCTTTGCACCAAAGAGGAAAGAAGGACGCTGCGCGCGCTGGCACCCGCCTGGTGTCCTCGATCGTCATGGCTTGCGTCACTGGCACCTCGCGAGGTACCCCGCCTTGATATCTCCGTCTCCTCGCGAGCCAGCCTGAGGAGGCTACGCCTGAGGTTGCGCCATGTCGTCCGCCTCGCGAGGCTTGGCCCCTCGCGAGGGTCTTGAGTCTTGTGCTTGATGAAGATGGGCCATGTTGGGCCCCCATTCGAGCCATGCTGCAGGCCGCAGGCAGGCAAGTCTGGGGACCCCCGTTCCTAGAACGCCGACAGTAGCCTCCGAGCCCGTGGCGTGCATGGGCTTGGCCGTGCCGAGAGGCGAAAGGGCTAGGGCGAAGCGCCGCGGGCCCTAACAGCCTGCGGCCTTGGGCGCCACGTGGCGGTTGATTGGACGTGGGCGACTCCACTTCCCCATGACGCCTTGGTGACCGCGCGAGCTGGACAAGTCCCTACATGCAAATCGTGTCATGATTACCTGCGATCGTGGAGGCCGGCGGTTGGCCTTCGCCAGCTATAAGTACTGTACAGCGCGTGCCCTTCTAGTCCATTCCTCCTGGCTTCTGCTTGTTCCCGATCCTTGCTCCGTCTTGGTGTGATGGCTCCGATCCGACGGTTCTCCGCAGCGGAGAAGGGAAAAGCTCCTCGAGAGGGGCCAGACCCGCTCCCGCCGAAGAAACGGCTCGCCATTTGTAGCCGGGGCGAGGAAGACCGGCAGGTGGAGCCGAGGCCCCGGTGCGAGCGGGCTCCGCCCGGGTTCCCGCTTCCTCTGTACGCCCCCGCCGAGGGTGTTGATGCTGATCTCCGCGGCCGGCGCCGTCGTAGGCGCCGTCGGGTCACGAAGGCGTGGGTTGTTCCTCCCGGAGTCCACGCCGAGGGCTCCTCCCACGAGTTCGTGCTCCACATCGTCGTTCCTCTTCAATCCTGGATCCGTCTGCCTCCCTTCTTCACCTCCGTCGTCCCTCCAGGAGGGCCTCTGGAGCTCTGGCTGCAGCACGCCGGCTGCAGCGCCCTCGCGACCGAGGCTGAGGTCGTGGTCGCCGCCCCGGGCGAGGTCTACTTGTCCCGCGGCTGGAGAGAAATCTCCCGGGTCTGCAAGGTGAGGGGCGTCTTCGCGGTCCACCTGGAGTATGATGGCGCTGCAGTGATGTTCCTCAAGGTCTTCGACGCGATCGGGCGCCGGCTGGAGTGTTGCCGCGGGAGAGGCGGCCAGAACCTTGCCCTGGAGAGGGCCAGGCCCGTCGACTGCTCCCTTGGCGAAGGCGTCGGGGGGTCCAGCGACTCCAGCGAGATCTTCGTGACTCCGGAGATGAGCGACGATAGCTACGAGCCCCCGAGCCGGCGCCGCTCCTGGAGCAGGGCGGGCTCGTCAGGCCGCCGCCGACCCTGATCTGGATGTGGCTGGTGCCGGTGCTTGACGGCCCACTGTTGATGATGGCATCTTCTGCTGGAGCCCGTGTAGTTAGCACTCCTTAGGGTCCGTTCCCTGCGAGGAATCAAAATGCGCCCCACGGGGGCTTGTAAGGTCTCTATAGTCCTGTTTGTTAATATATGACCTTTGCTATGTATTTGTGTGAGTTTCCGATTCCGTCATAGCTTAGTTCTCCCTTTCGAACCTCGCGAGGGCTTGGTGCTCTACGCCGACAGGTCCCAGTCCCAAGGCGGCGTCAGCCGTCGCTGGTATGCCAGGTCGCGATGCCGTGGTCAAGGCCAGGAGGTGAGCGACCCGGGGTCCGGTAAGAGCACCTGAGTCACGATGCTCAGGAGGTCCCCCTTGGCGTCCAAGCAGCCGTTGCTTGGTGAGAAAGGGAAGCAACGTCGCTAGTACAGAATTGCCTTAGGTGCGGGGGTAGTGCCACGGTAGCCAGCACTGTGGGAGGTGACTTATCTTGAGGATCGGGGATTATTCCTGGTGCGCCGTCGGGTTCGCGCATCGGTAGGAGCGGAATCGCTCGGCATGGTCCTCGCGAGCCCCTTCTCCCTCGCCTCTGCTCCCCTTTCTGCTCTACGTCCTTGGGTCCCGGCCCTTGAGCTTGTCTCAGCCGCCACTTGTATGCCAGGTCGCGATGCCGTGGACAAGGCCAGAGGGTGAGGGCTGGAGAGCCAGTAGGAGCCCTGAGTCGCGATGCTCAGGCACCCCCCCTTTAACGTGCAAGCGGTTCGCGCAGGCGAGGGTGAAGGGAACCTCGTGAGGGCCTTGGCTAGCGCAGTTCCCTCCAAGGATCCCGCAGAGTCATCACAGAAAGAAGATGGTGTTGCCGTGGCGGCCATTAGTCAAACGTTAGTCACTCGAGAGCTTGCTGGTCGGAGTAGGTGAGGCGTATCTAGGCACCCGTGAGCCAGCACGGGACTCACGAGGCCCTACCCCTAGGCGGGTTGCGCCTGGCACTGGGCCGTATCTTGAGATGTGTCCCTGCAAAATTTGGTTAGATGCCGATACTCTACGTCCTCGGGTCCCGGCCCTCGAGCTTGTCTCAGCCGTCGCTGGTATGCCAGGTCGTGATGCCATGGACAAGGCCAGAGGGTGAGGGCTGGAGAGCCAGTAAGAGCCCTGAGTCATGATGCTCAGGCACCCCCCCTTTAACGTGCAAGTAGTCGACATGGAGAAGAAGGGATGCCGCGGACGGGCATCATGCAATCAAGCGTGATAGGCAAATGCATAGTTGGAAATAAACGCTAGGGAGATACATGCCGCTGGGTCTGGCCCGAGCGGCTTGGGGATGATGCAGCCCGAGGGGCGTCCCCAACAAGGCAAACTAACGACCGAAAGGTAAATGCAGATACATGCCGCGGGGACGGACCCACGCGGCCTGGGAGTGATGCAACCCTGGGAGGGTGCTCCCAGCTGAGGACGGAACTTGAAAGATGTCACCTGGGGATGTCGTCTGCGTAGTGGCGTTGGTGCAGCAGACTTGACGGGCTGCAGAAGCCGAACCTCACAAGCCCCCAGGCCCCGGGGCCTCGGGAGGCTCCGGAGGCGCTGGTGACTCCTCGCAAGCTGCCTCCATCTCCGCCAAGGCCGCGGAACGCCTGTCTTCCTGAGCCTCCACGATGCCCCACATGAGGCGCTGGTATGCCGCAGCCATGCTCGGCAGGCCGTGAGGCATGCGAACATAGCTGTGGGGTGGATCTCCGCAGCGCCCCACTTGCGAGGGCCAGAGGCGCTCCGTCATGGCGATCTGATTGAGCCCTGGTACGTCGACGCAGACGCGCAGCCCACCATCCTGGCCTAGATGCGGGGCCACGGCTGGCTGGCGGCGGCAACCTCTCATGATGCTTGACTCCTGTAGTTCTTGAATGGCCTTGTCAACGAACTCTTGCTGGTCTGACCTTGCTCGCCTGGCTCCTTCCCGGGGGAAACGTGCTGCGAAGCACGCCTCCACATGGTGCCCAAGCGCCTCCCTCGTGACCCTGGCTTGGTCGGTGGCCCTCCAGGTGAGAGCCCCCGAGCCCTGCCTGAGGAGGGCGCCGGGCGCGCTTTCCTATGTGATGGAAGGAGGGTCCCCCTGGGCAGACGCGGGCCCTGAGGGGCCTGCCTCCCGAGGGGCCGAGCCTGACGATGTCTTCTTCTTCTTGGGGGTGGTCTCAGGAAGCCTCCTGCTTCTGCGATCTGGGTCTTCCAGCGACGCGGCCTGATAGGCCCGTTCCAGGGAACACACTGCATCCTTCTCTTCACAGGGCACCGTGATGACGCCGCCACTTCCTGGCACCTTGAGGACGTTGTAGCCGTGGTGAGTCGTAGCCGTGAACTTGGCCAACGCTGGGTACCCGACGATGGCGTTGTACGGCAGGCGGATGTGGCCGACGTCGAAGTCGATGAGCTCGGTGCGGTAGTTGCTACGGGCCCCGAAGGTGACAGGGAGGTGGACCCGCCCGATCGGGACTGTGGAACCGTCGGTGATCCCGGAGAAAGGCTTGGTTGGCTGAAGCTAGTCATAGGGCACTTGGAGGTTGTTGAATGTTTCCACGGACAGGACGTTGAGCCCTGCCCCGCCATCGATGAGGGTCTTGGTGACCAACACATTGCTGATGACTGGGGAGCAGAGCATCGGGAGGACTCCTGCCGTGGCTGCACACTTGAGCTGGTCTGCCGAGCTGAACGTGATGGGGCACGCCGACCACCTGAGGGGGCGCGTTGCTTAAAGCTTGGGGAGAACTGCATTCACTTCGCGGGCAAACTGCTTGAAGATACGTTGAGAGGCTAGGGCTTGAGCTCCGCCCAGGATGCAGGCGATTGCGCGCGGCTCCTGGAAGCCCCCAGCCCCCTCGTCTTGATGGCGGTCTTCGTTCCTCCTTGGCTGAGGCGGCAGCGGAGGTAGGCCTGCATTGCCATGCGGGCGGTCCTCACGAGGCTGATCCCTCCATTCTCCCTCGCGAGGCAGGTCCCGCCAGCGGTCCTCGCGAGGTTGGTCGCGCCACCCCTAGTGCGGGCCGCGATCTTCCCAGCGTCCTGGGTTTCTTCCTCCTCCTCGGCCGTAGCCCCGGTCAACACGATCAGGGCGACGGCCGATCCTTCCTTCTCGCATGGCTCGGAGTTCTTGACATTCGTTGGTGTTGTGGGTGTGGAGGTCATGGTACACGCAGTACCGGTTGCCTCTGGAGGGCTCGGGCAGATCCTTGCCTTGCTTTGTGTCTGGTTCTACCGCGAGTACGGCAGCCCCCTTGCGCTTCGTGTCCTTGGCTTTGGGCTTCTTCTCTTCTGGGTCCGGGGCAGGCAGCTAGAGAAGGGAGAGACATCCCTCCTCAGCCCTGACGCACTTGTTCGCCAAGTTGAACAGCTCCAGGGAGGTGCAGAGGTCTTCGTGCATCGCCAGCTCCTCCTTCATCTTAACGTCGCGCACGCCGTCAGAGAAGGCAGAGATGATGGCCTCCTCGGACACCTTGGGGATCTTGAGGCACGCGCTGTTGAAGCGCTGAATGTACTTTTGCAGGGTCTCTCCGGGTTGTTGCTTGATGCGGCGCATGTCGCTCACGGCGGGCGGCCGGTCGCGAGTACCTTGGAAGTTGGCGATGAAGCGGGCGCGCATCTGCTCCCAGGAGGAGATCGTGCCTGGAGCCAGATTCAGGAGCCTGGTTCGAGCTCCTTCCTTGAGTGCCATGGGGAACCAGTTCGCCATGACCTTTTCATTCCCGCCGGCAGCCTCGATGCCCAGCTTGTAGAGCTGGAGGAACTCCGCGGGATCAGTCGTGCCGTCGTAGCGAGGAGGCAGGTCGGGCTTGAACTTGCCGGGCCACGCGACGCTGCGCAGCTAAGTGGTGTAGGCGTGGCAGCCCGCGGTGGCCAAAAAAGGCCTCGGTTGGTGGAGAGCTTGGTCTTGAGGGTCCCCACGCACTGCAGCTAGGAGCAGGGCGGGGTCTTGTCGCGCCGGAGCTGGAGCAGGGTCGCGGCGTGCCGGAGCAGGGAGCGCCCTGGCAGCCCCTTGCGGGCGAGGAACTTCTTGGCAGCTTCACTCTTGCTGCGCTGACGCCTAACGGAGCGGGTTCCGCCCAGGGCCAAGCGCCTTGGAGCCATGGCATCTTCTTGGAGGGGAGGTGGCAGGTGCGCCTCTGGAGCTTCGTTGCCCGCGCGGGGCGGAGTGTGGCGCAGAGGGACGGACGGCGCGGAAGAGCCCCCTGCGGTGAGGACATGCTCGGCGACACGGTCGAGCCATTCTTCATAGACGTCGTCGACGGGACGGTAGCGCAGGAGGTCGTTTGCTGCGAGGAGCGCAACCCGAGCCTCCAAGGGTGCGCGGAGCGTGCGGGACAAAGAACCGGCTGGAGCGAGTGATGGAGTAGCGATGCGGCCGTCTTGCCGCACGGACGGGTGCTGAGACGATGCCTGCTGCTCGCCCCCCGCCGGGCCGGTGGCGACGTTGATGGTGGGTGACGGGGAACGACGAGGACGCCCACCTACGGGGGCCGTCTGGGCGACGCGAGAAGCGATGGCGGCCTGGCGCTCGGCGCGGGCTCGACGAGCGTCGGACATGGATGCGACGGTCGGAGGAGAACGGAGTGGTGCAAGACAGATTCCGGCGCACCCCTACCTGGCGCGCCAAATGTCGGATTTCAGGTTCCGGCAGACCCTTAAGGTTTGAACACTGGGGTGCGCGCGGAGATCACGTCCTCAACCTCCCCGCCTCACAAAGATCTAAACTACTAAAAGAATCACACAAGAGACACAAGATTTATACTCGTTCGGGCCACCATTGTGTTATAACACCCTACTCCAGTGTGTGGTGGATGGATTGCCTCTTGGGGCTGATGATGATGAACAATACAGGGAAGAACAGCCTCGCGAGGGTCTATTCTTGGCTAGGGTGATGAACTGCTGGGAGGAGTTCGGTCACCTCTCTCTCTCTCTCTCTCTCTCTCTCTCTCTTTCTCTACTCTATGTGCCTTCTCATCAAAACCGGACCCTTTGCTACTTGGGTGGCTGGTCCCTATTTATAGAGGCCCTGGTCCTCTTCCCAAATATCGAGCGGGAAGGGAGCCAACAATGGCGGGCTAATTTGAAGGGGGACAGCAAGTACATCTATCCTGACTAAAGGTGGTCTTCGCCTGCGAAAGACTCTGCGGTGACGCCGTGCTGGGCTCCATGGTGACCTCCGTCTCGTAGTCCGCTTGGTCCTGGTCTTGTTGCACCGAAACGGCAACCTTTGCCTGATGCCTCGGTACTCCGCGGCTGCGCTTGCCCCCTTTGCACCAAAGAGGAAAGAAGAACGTTGCGCGCGCTGGCACCCGCCTGGTGCCCTCAATCGTCATGGCTTGCGTCACTCGCACCTCACGAGGTACCCCGCCTTGATCTCTCCGTCTCCTCGCGAGCCATCCCGAGGAGGCTGCGCCTGAGGATGCGCCGTGTCGTCCGCCTCGCGAGGCTTGGCCCCTCGCAAGGGTCTTGAGTCTTGTGCTTGATGCAGATGGGCCATGTTGGGCCCCCATTCGAGCCACGCCGCAGGCCGCAGGCAGGCAAGTCTGGGGACCCCCGTTCCCAGAACGCCGACAGTCCGCTTGGTCTTGGTCTTGTTGCACCGAAATGGCAACCTTTGCCTGATGCCTCGGTACTCCGCGGATGCGCTTGCCCCCTTTGCACCAAAGAGGAAAGAGGGATGCTGCGCGCGCTGGTGCCTGCTTGGCACCCTCGATTGTCATGGCTTGCATCACGGGCACCTCGCGAGGTACCCCGCCTTGAAATCTCCATCTCCTCGCGAGCTAGCCTGAGGAGGCTACGCCTGAGGATGCGCCGTGTCGTCCGCCTCGCGAGGCTTGGCCCCTCGCAAGGGTCTTGAGTCTTGTGCTTGATGAAGATGGGCCATGTTGGGCCCCCATTCGAGCCACGCCGCAGGCCGCAAGCAGGCAAGTCTGGGGACCCCCGTTCCCAGAACGCCGACAGTAGCCCCCGGGCCCAAGGCGCGCACGGACTTGTCCGTGCCGAGAGGCGAAAGGGCAAGGGCGAAGCGCCGTGGGCCCTAACAGCCTGCGGCCTTGGGCGCCGTGTGGCAGTTGATTGGACGTGGGCGACTCCACTTCCCCACGACGCCTTGGTGATCACGCGAGCTGGGCAAGTCCCTGCATGCAAACCGTGTCATGATCACCTGTGATCATGGAGGCCGGCAGTTGGCCTTCGCCGGCTATAAGTACTGTACGGCACGTGCCCTTCTAGTCCATTCCTCCTTGCCTTCTCCTTCTTCCCAATCCTTGCTCCATCTTGGTGTGATGGCTCCGATCCGCTGGTTCTCCGCAGCGGAGAAGGGAAAAGCTCCTCGAGAGGGGCCAGACCCGCTCCCGTTGAAGAAGTGGCTCGCCCTTTGCAGCCGGGGCGAGGAAGATCGTCAGGTGGAGCCGAGGCCCCGTTGCGAGCGGGCTCCGCCGGGCTTCCCGCTTCCTCTGTACGCCCCCGCCGAGGGCCCCGAGGGTGTCGATGCTGATCTCCGCGGCCGGCGCCGTCGTAGGCGCCGTCGGGTCATGAAGGCATGGGTTGTCCCTCCTGGAGTCCATGCCGAGGGCTCCTCCCACGAGTTCGTGCTCCACGTCATCGTTCCTCTTCAATCCTGGATCCGTCTGCCTCCCTTCTTCGCCTCTGTCGTCCCTCTAGGAGGGCCTCTGGAGCTCTGGCTGCAGCATGCCGGCTGCAACGCCCTCGTGACCGAGGCTGAGGTCGTGGTCGCCACCCCGGGCGAGGTCTACTTGTCCTGCGGCTGGAGAGAAATCGCCCAGGTCTGCAAGGAGAGGGGCATCTTCGCGGTCCACCTGGAGTACGATGGCGCTGCAGTGATGTTCCTCAAGGTCTTTGACGCGATCGGGCGCCGGCTGGAGTGTTGCCGCGGGAGGGGTGGCCAGGACCTTGCCCTAGCGAGGGCTAGGCCTATCGACCGCCCCCTTGGCGAAGGCGCCGGGGGGTCCAGCAATTCCAGCGAAGTCTTCGCGACTCCGGAGACGAGCGACGACAGCTACGAGCCCCCGAGCCGGTGCCGCTCCCGGAGCAGGGCGGGCTTGTCAGGCTGTCGCCAACCTTGATCTGGATGTGGTTGGCGCCGGTGCCTGACGGCCCGGTGTTGATGATGGCATCTTCTGCTGGAGCCCGTGTAGTTATCACTCCTTAGGATCTGTTCCCTGCAAGGAATCAAAATGCGCCCCATGGGGGCTTTGTAAGGTGTCTGCAGTCCCGTTTGTTAATATATGACCTTTGCTATGGATTTGTGTGAGTTGCCGATTTCGTCGTAGCTTAGTTCTCCCTTTCGAACCTCGCGAGGGCTTGGTGCTCTACACCGACAGGTCCCAGTCGCAAGGCGGCGTCAGCCATCGTTGGTATGCCAGGTCGCGATGCTGTGGTCAAGGCCAGGAGGTGAGCGACCGGGGGTCCGGTAAGAGCCCCTGAGTCGCGATGCTCAGGAGGTCCCCCTTGGCGCCAAAGCAGCCGTTGCTCGGTGAGAAAGGGAAGCGACGTCGCTAGTACGGAATTGCTTTAGGTGCAGGGGCTGTGTCACAGTAGCCACTGTTTTGGATGGTGACTTATCTTGAGAGTCGGGGATTATTCTTGGTACGCCGTCGGGTTCGCACGCCGGTAGGAGCGGAATCGCTCGGCAAGGTCCTCGCGAGCCCCTTCTCCCTCGCCTCTGCTCCCCTTTCTGCTCTACGTCCTCGGGTCCCGGCCCTCGAGCTTGTCTCAGCCGTCGCTGGTATGCCAGGTCGCGATGCCGTGGACAAGGCCAGAGGGTATGGCTGGAGAGCCTGTAAGAGCCCTAAGTCGCGATGCTCAGGCACCCCCCTTTCACGTGCAAGTGGTTCGCGCGGGCGAGGGTGAAGGAAACCTCGTGAGGGCCTTGGCAGGCGCAGTTCCATCCATGGATCCTGCAGAGTCATCACAGAAAGAAGATGGTGTTGCCATGGCGGCCATTAGTCAATCGTTAGTCATTCGAGAGCTTGCTGGTTGGAGTAGGTGAGGTGTATCTGGGCACCCGTGAGCCAGCGCGGGACTCACGAGGCCCTACCTCTAGGCGGGTTGCGCCTGGCACTGGGCCGTATCTTGAGATGTGTCCCTGCAAAATTTGGTTAGATGCCGGTACTCTACATCCTCGGGTCCCGACCCTCGAGCTTGTCTCAGCCGTCGCTGGTATGCCAGGTCGCGATGCCGTGGACAAGGCTAGAGGGTGAGGGCGGGAGAGCCAGTAAGAGCCCTGAGTTGCGATGCTCAGGCACCCCCCCTTTAACGTGCAAGTAGTCGACATGGAGAAGAAGGGATGCCGCGGACGGGCATCATGCAATCAAGCGTGATAGGCAAATGCATTGTTGGAAATAAACGCGATGGAGATACACGCCGCTAGGCCTGGCCCCAGCGACTTGGGGATGATGCAGCCCGAGGGGCGCCCCCAATCAAGGCAACTAACGACCGAAAAGTAAATGCAGATACATGCCGCGGGGACGGACCCACGCGGCCTGGGAGTGATGCAACCCTGGGAGGGCGCTCCTAGCTGGGAATGAGCCTTGGAAGATGTCACCTGAGAATGTCGTTGGCGAAGTGGCGTTGGTGCAGTAGGCTCGGTGGGCTGCGGAAGCTGATCCTCACGAGCCCCCAGGCCCCAGGGCCTCGGGAGGCTCCGGAGGCACTGGTGACTCCTCGCGAGTTGCCTTCATCTCCGCCAAGGCCGCGGAACGCCTGTCTTCCTGAGCCTCCATGATGCCCCTCATGAGGCGCTGGTACGCTGCAACCATGCTCGGCAGGCCGCAAGGTATGCGAACATGGCTGTGGGGTGGACCCCCGCAGCGCCCCACTTGTGAGGGCCAGAGACGCTCCGTCATGGCGATCTGATTGAGCCCTGGTACGTCGACGCAGACGCGCAGCCCGCCATCCTCGCCTGGATGTGGGGCCACGGCTGGTAGGCGGCGGCAACCTCTCATGATCCTTGTCTCCTGTAGTTCTTGAATGGCCTTGCTAACGAACTCGTGCTGGTCTGACTCTCCTCACATGGCTCCTTCCCGTGTGAAACGTGCTGCGAAGCATGCTTCCACATGGTGCCCAAGCGCCTCCCTCGTGACCCTGGCTAGGTCGGTGGCTCTCCAGGTGAGAGCCCCCGAGCCCTGCCCGAGGAGGGTGCCGGGCGCGCTTCCCTATGTGATGGAAGGAGGGTCCCCCTGGGCAGACATGGGCCCTGAAGGGCCTGCCTCCTGAGGGGCCGAGCCTGATGACGTCTTCTTCTTCTTGGGGGTGGTCTCAGGAAGCCTCCTGCTTCCGCGATCTAGGTCTTCCAGCGACGCAGCCTGATAGGCTCTCTCCAGGGAACACACAACATCCTTCTCTTCACAGGGCACCGTGATGACTCCGCCACTTCCTAGCATCTTGAGGACGTTGTAGCCGTGGTGAGTCGCAGCCATGAACTTGGCCAGCACTGGGTACCCGAGGATGGCGTTGTACGGTAGGCGGATGTGGGCGACGTTGAAGTCGATGAGCTTGGTGCGGTAGTTGCTGCGGGCTCCGAAGGTGACAGGCAGGCGGACCTGCCCGATCGGGACTGTGGAACCGTCGGTGATCCCGGAGAAAGGCTTGGTTGGCTGAAGCTGGTCATAGGGCACTTGGAGGTTGTTGAATGTTTCCACGGACAGGACGTTGAGCCCTGCCCCACCATCGATGAGGGTCTTGGTGACCAACACGTTGCTGATGACTGGGGAGTAGAGCAGCGGGAGGACTCCGGCGGTGGCTGCGCACTTGAGCTGGTCTGCCGAGCTGAACGTGATGGCGCACGCCGACCACCTGAGGGTGCGCGTTGCTTCGAGCTTGGGGAGAACTGCATTCACTTCGCGGGCAAACTTCTTGAAGATACGTTGAGAGGCTGGGGCTTGAGCTCCGCCCAGGATGCAGGCGATTGCACGCGGCTCCTGGAAGCCCCCAGCCCCCTCGTCTTGATGGCGGTCTTCGTTCCTCCTTGGCTGAGGCGGCAGCGGAGGTAGGCCTGTATTGCCATGAGGGCGGTCCTCACGAGGCTGATCCCTCCAGTCTCCCTCGCGTGGCAGGTCCCGCCAGCGGTCCTCGCGAGGCTGGTCGCGCCACCCCTGGCTCGGGCCGCGATCTTCCCAGCGTCCTGGGTTTCTTCCTCCTCCTCGGCCGTAGCCCTGGTCAGCACGGTCAGGGCCACGGCCGAGCCTTCCTTCTCGCACGGTGCGGAGCTCTTGGCATTCGTTGGTGTTGTGGGTGTGGAGGTCATGGTACACGCAGTACCAGCTGCCTCTGAAGGGTTCGGGCAAATCCTTGCCCTGCTTTGTGTCTGGTTCTACCGCGAGTACGGCAGCCCCCTTGCACTTCTTCTCTTCTGGGTCCGCGGCAGGCAGCTCGAGGAGGGAGAGGCGTCCCTCCTCAGCCCTGGCGCACTTGTTCACCAAGTTGAACAGCTCCAGGGAGGTGCCGAGGTCTTCATGCATCGCCAGCTCCTCCTTCATCTTGACGTCGCGCACGCCGTCGGAGAAGGCCGAGATGATGGCCTCCTCGGACACCTTGGGGATCTTGAGGCGTGCGCTGTTGAAGCGCTGGATTTACTTTTGGAGGGTCTCTCCGGGTTGTTGCTTGATGTGGCGCATGTCGCTCACGGCGGGCGGCCGGTCGCGAGTACCTTGGAAGTTGGCGATGAAGCGGGCACGCATCTGGTCCCAGGAGGAGATCGTGCCTGGAGCCAGATTCAGGAGCCAGGTTCGAGCTCCTTCCTTGAGCGCCATGGGGAACCAGTTCGCCATGACCTTTTCATCCCCGCCGGCAGCCTCGATGCCTAGCTCATAGAGCTGGAGGAACTCTACGGGATCGGTTGTGCCATCGTAGCGAGGAGGCAAGTCAGGCTTGAACTTGCCGGGCCACGCGACGCTGCGTAGCTCAGTGGTGTAGGCGTGGCAGCCCATGGTGGCCACAAAAGGCCTTGGTTGGTGGAGAGCTTGGTCTTGTGGGTCCCCACGCGCTGCAGCTAGGAGCAGGGCGGGGTCTTAGCGTGCCGGGGCTGGAGCAGGGTCGCGGCGTGCCGGAGCAGGGAGCGCCCTGGCAGCCCCTTGCGGGCGAGGAACTTCTTGGCAGCTCCGCTCTTGCTGCGCTGGCGCCTGACAGAGCGGGTTCCGCCCAGGGGCCAAGCGCCTTGGAGCCATGTCATATTCTTGGAGTGGAGGTGGCTGGTGCGCCTCTGGAGCTTCGTTGCCCGCGCGGGGCGGAGTGTGGCGCAGAGGGACGGACGGCGCGGAAGAGCCCCCTGCGGCGCGGACAAGCTCGGCGACGCGGTCGAGCCACTAATCGTAGACGTCGTCGATGGGGCGGTAGCGCAGGAGCTCATTTGCCGCTAGGAGCGCAGCTCAAGCCTCCAAGGGTGCGCGGAGCGCGCGGGACGAAGAACCGGCTGGAGCGAGTGATGGAGTGGCGGTGCGGCCGTCTTGCCGCACGGACGGGTGCTGAGATGATGCTTGCTGCTCGCCCCCCGCCGGGCCGGTGGCGGCATTGACGGCGGGCGACGGGGAACAACGAGGACGCCCACCGACGGGGGCCGTCTGGTCGACGTGAGAAGCGATGGCGGCTCGGTGCTCGGCGCGGGCCCGACGAGCGTCAGACATGGATGCGACGGTCGGAGGAGAACGGAGCGGTGGAAGACGAATTCCGGCGCACCCCTACCTGGCGCTCCAAATGTCGGATTTCGGGTTCCGGTAGACCTTTAAGGTTCGAACACTGGGGTGCGCGCGGAGATCACGTCCTCAACCTCCCCGTCTCACAAAGATCTAAACTACTGAAAGAACTGCGCAGCGTCGCGTGGCTGCGCAGCGTCGCATGGCTGCTCCAGCTCCGGCACGCCAAGACCCCGCCCTGCTCCTAGCTGTAGCGCGTGGGGACCCTCAAGACCAAGCTCTCCACCAACCGAGGCCTTTCGTGGCCACCGCGGGCTGCCACGCCTACACCACTGAGCTGCGCAGTGTCGCGTGGCGCGGCAAGTTCAAGCCCGACCTGCCTCCTCGCTACGACGGCACAACCGATCCCGCAGAGTTCCTCCAGCTCTATGAGCTGGGCATCGAGGCTGCCGGCGGGGATGAAAAGGTCATGGCGAACTGGTTCGCCATGGCGCTCAAGGAAGGAGCTCGAACCTGGCTCCTGAATTTGGCTCCAGGCACAATCTCCTCCTGGGACCAGATGCGCGCCCGCTTCATCGCCAACTTCCAAGGTACTCGCGACCGGCCCCCCGCCGTGAGCGACATGCGCCGCTTCAAGCAACAACCCGGAGAGACCCTGCAAAAGTACATCCAGCGCTTCAACAGCGCGCGCCTCAAGATCCCCAAGGTGTCCGAGGAGGCCATCATATCTGCCTTCTCTGACGGCGTGCGTGACGTCAAGATGAAGGAGGAGCTGGCGATGCACGAAGACCTCTGCACTTCCCTGGAGCTGTTCGACTTGGTGAACAAGTGCGCCAGGGCTGAGGAGGGACGTCTCTCCCTCCTCGAGCTGCCTGCCGCGGACCCAGAAGAGAAGAAGCCCAAAGCCAAGGACGCGAAGCACAAGGGGGCTGCCGTACTCGCGGCAGAACCAGACACCAAGCGGAGCAAGGATCTGCCCGAACCCTCTAGAGCCAGCCGGTACTGTGTGTACCATGGCCTCCACACCCACAACACCAATGAATGTCAAGAGCTCCGTGTCGTGCGAGAAGGAAGGATCATCCGTCACCCTGACCGTGCTGACCGGGGCTATGGCCGGGGAGGAGGAAGAAACCCAGGACGCTGGGAAGATCGCGGCCCGCGCCCGGGGTGGCGTGACTAGCCTCGCAAGTACCGCTGGCGGGACCTACCTCGCGAGGGAGACTGGAGGGATCAACCTCGCGAGGATCGCCCTCATGGCAATGCAGGCCTACCTCCGCTGCCGCCTCCACCAAGAAGGAACGAAGACCGCCATCAAGACGAGGGGGCTGGGGGCTTCCAGGAGCCGCGCGCGATCGCCTGCATCCTGGGCGGAGCTCAAGCCCCAGCCTCCCAACATATCTTCAAGCAGTTTGCCCGCGAAGTGAATGCAGTTCTCCCCAAGCTCGAAGCAACGCGCCCCCTCAGGTGGTCGGCGTGCCCCATCACGTTCAGCTCGGCCGACCAGCTCAAGTGCGCGGCCACTGCAGGAGTCCTCCCGATGCTCTGCTCCCCAGTCATCAGCAACGTGCTGGTCACCAAGACCCTCATCAATGGCGGGGCAGGGCTCAACGTCCTGTCCGTGGAAACATTCAACAACCTCCAAGTGCCCTACGACCAGCTTCAGCCAACCAGGCCTTTCTCCGGGATCACCGACGGTTCCACAGTCCCGATCGGGCAGGTCCGCCTCCCTGTCACTTTCGGGGCTCGCAGCAACTACCGCACCGAGCTCATCGACTTCGACGTCACCCACATCCGCCTGCCGTACAACGCCATCCTCGGGTACCCAGCGCTGTCCAAGTTTATGGCTGCGACTCACCACAGCTACAACATCCTCAAGATGCCAGGAAGTGGCGGCATCATCACGGTGCCCTGTGAGGAGAGAGATGCAGTGTGTTCCCTGGAGCGAGCCTTTCAGGCCGCGTCGCTAGAAGACCCAGATCGCGGAAGCAGGAGGCTTCCTGAGACCACCCCAAGAAGAAGAAGACGTCGTCAGGCTCAGCCCCCCAGGAGGCAGGCCCCTCAGGGCCCGTGCCTGCTTGGGAGGACCCTCCATCCATCACATAGGAAAGCGTGCCCGGCGCCCTCCTTAGGCAGGGCTCGGGGGCTCCCACCTGGAGGGCCACCGACCTAGCCAGAATCACGAGGGAGGCGCTTGGGCACCATGTGGAGGCTTGCTCTGCAGCACGTTTCCCTCGAGAGGGAGCCAGGCGAGGAAGATCAGACCAGCAAGAGTTCGTTGACGAGGCCATTCAAGAGCTACAGGAGACAAGGATCATGAGAGGTTGCCGCTGCTTGCCAGCCGTGGCCCCACATCCAAGCGAGGATGGTGGGCTGCGTGTCTGCATCGACGTACCAGGGCTCAATCAGATCGCCACAACGGAGCGCCTCTGGCCCTCGCAAGTGGGGCACTGCGGAGGTCCACCCCACAGCTATGTTCGCATGCCTTACGACCTGCCGAGCATGGCTGCGGCGTACTAGCGCCTCATGAGGGGCATCATGGAGGCTCTGGAAGACAGGCGTTCCGCGGCCTTGGCGGAGATGGAGGCAGCTCGCGAGGAGTCACCAGCGCCCCCGGAGCCTCCCGAGGCCCCGGGGCCTGGGGGCTCATGAGGATCAGCTTCTGCAGGCCGTCAAGTTTGCTGCACCAACGCCACTACGCAGACGACATCCTCAGGTGACATCTTTCAAGTTCCGTTCTCACCTGGGAGCACCCTCCTAGGGTTGCATCACTCCCAGGCCGCGTGGGTCCATCCCCGCGGCATGTATCTGCATTTACCTTTCCGTCATTAGTTTGCCTTGTTGGGGGCGCCCCTCGGGCTGCATCATCCCCAAGCCGTTCGGGCCAGACCCAATGACGTGTATCCCCCTAGCGTTTATTTCCAACTATGCATTGCCTATCACGCTTAGCTGCATGGTGCCCGTCCGCGGCATCCCTTTTGCTCCATGTCGACTACTTGCACGTTAAAGGGGGGGTGCCTGAGCATTGCGACTCAGGGCTCTTACTGGCTCTCCAGCCCTCACCCTCTGGCCTTGTCCACGGCATCGCGACCTGGCATACCAGCGACGGCTGAGACAAGCTCGGGGGCCGGGACCCGAGGACGTAGAGTACCGGCATCTAACCAAATTTTGCAGGGACACATCTCAAGATACGGCCCAGTGCCGGGTGCAACCCGCCCAGAGGTAGGGCCTCGTGAGTCCCGCGCTGGCTCACGGGTGCCCAGATACACCTCACCTAGCCCTAGCGTGCCCGTCACGTGTCAGGGCGGGGTTGTATACGCCCCGGGGGCTCCTCCCGGAGGGGAGCCCCCTCCCACGTACCAGTGGAAGCACCATGCTCCGCGCTGGCTGACGACACTGCCGAGGAGCGGCTATGCCCGTACACATACGGAAGCGCTATGCTCTGCGCTGGTGATAAACAACTGAGGGTGGCCTCTGGGCCGCATTAACCTCAGGGAGCCCGGAGCTCAGTGGCTGGCCCCATCGCAACGCCTCCCCTCGGGAGTGCCGCGCGAGGGGGCTGGGCACGGGGGCTACGGCTGGGTCCCGCCCAGACGTACGCCGCCCAGCCAGGCCCCTTGGGCCTGGTTCGTCGCGCGTCTCTCCCCGAGCGGAGCCAAGGTATGAAGGCCGTTTGCGCGTCAAGGGGGACCCCTGAGCATCGCGACTCAGGGGCCTAACTGGTCCCGTAGCCCCTCACTCCTTAGTTCCAAAAGGCTATGCTGGCTGAGGTACGCGCGGGGCCGGGCTCTGCAGACGTAGAACGGTAGTCACACTCACATCTCGCCTCATCACCCGCTGTTCGCGCGTCAAGTTGGACTCCTGAGCATCGCGACTCAGGGGCCTAACTGGTCCCTTAGCCCCTCACTCCTTAGTTCCGAAAGGCTATGCTGGGTGAGGTACGCTGTCACATCCTAACTAGGTTATGCATTAGAGTGTGCATCATGTCTACTTTCATCAGAAATGGAAATGGGGAAAGCAGAAACCCCCAACACCCCCCCTGAAATCAACTAGGGTTTACTAAAAATAAATTCAATGAACCTGAAATGCCCTTCAGAAATGTTCACCCTCTTTGCCTTGGGCTAGAACCCTTGGGAAAAATGGTGAATATAATTTTAGGTCATCAAAAGGGGCATTGATTTAATTTATAAATATTTGAATTTGGGCATTTAAATATTATTAAATAATTTAAATGCTCAAATAATGTTGGAATTATTTTTGGGGCCACTGAAATATTTCAGAAAGTGTCCATAAATGTTTTCAGGATTTTATAAAATGATTTAGTTTTTAAACTAAATCAAAACAGAATAATAGAAATAGAAAATAGAAAATAAAATAAAAAAGAGGAGAGAGAGTAGGCCAGTGGGCCACTTACCTGGCGCCACCAGCCGGCCCAGCACTGTAGCTGGACGGCCCAGCCCACCAGGCGACGCCAGTCGTCCCCTAGCTCCTGCCAGGAGGACGCCGGGCGTGTGCCCGCGGCGCGCCGGCACGCGCGCGGCCACCGACGGCCACCTCCTGCTTCGGCCGCCTCCCCGACGTCGCTATGGACGCCACGCACCCCCCCTGGCCCTCTCATTCACTCTCCCTCGCTCTCCCTCCTCCTCTGTCCTCTCCTCGCAGCACACCCGAGCGCCGCCGTCGCCACCGCACGCTGTAGCCGTAGCCACCGTGCTCCCCTCGCCTCGTTGTGGTGTCCAAAAGCTCCGCCTCCTCCCTCTGAAGCTCTCCGCCGAGCCACAAGACGCCGGACGCCCTGTGGAACCACCGTTGCCATCATCCTCCTCCTCGGGCGCCGCCGATCGCCGACTTCGATTCGCCATCGTCAACGCCTCCCCGAGCCCACTGGCCTGCTCAGCAACTCCGCCGTGAGCTCCCCTTCCTCCTCCCCCTAGCCCCGTAGCTCGAGCGCCCCCCTAGCCCTGCCGGCCACCTTGGCCGAGAACTCGGCTCCGCCGTTCATGGCGCCGCCGTGGCCAGGGGCCAAGCCAGCCGCAACCGAGCCCGTCGTCGTGTTCCTGGTGACGCCAGGAACCCGTAGGACCTATCCGCATGCCTCCCCGCGCCTTATAGCCTCGAACCCGAGCTCGCCCAAGCTTCGGCCGCCGCCTCGAGCCTGATTCCGGCGAGCTCCGGCCGCCCCGCAGCCTCCCGTGTGTCCCACTGGATTCGCGCGAGTCTGGGCATCGTGTAGATGAGCTCCGCCGCCCGAATGGTCGCCGGAGCGGCGATCCCGAGCCCCTCCGCCGTCTCTGTCGTCGCCGGCGACGAGCCGTGGACCAAGTCCGGCGAGTTTGACCACTGACGTGGACTGGGTGGGCCCAGTTGACTCCCCTGAGTCAATGACAAGTGGGCCCCCCCTCTGCTAATTATCCAGATTAGTTCCTAACCAAAATTAGTTAGTTTAATTAACTAATGACCCTGACAGGTGGGACCCACTAGTCAGCCTCTCTCCCTGCCCTGTTACACTGACCAGTGGCCCCCACACATCAGGTTTGACTGGGACAGCCGCCTTTGACCTGCTGACGCAATGCTGTTGTCATGCTGACGCAATATATCTTTTCTGGAATTAAAATAACTCAGGAAATTCCAGAAAATACCCAAAACTTCAAAAATTCATAGAAATTCAACCATAACTCCAAATGAGACAAATTATATATGTAAAATTATCAGAAAAATTCAAGGAATCCATCTGTACCATTTTCATGCATGTTTGAACAATGTTTGTCCCCTGTTTTGGACAAAACAAATAAAGGGCATTTAAATAATCATATATGGGATTGGAATTTGAATCTTGTACTCAAACCAACTCCATTTAAACCATAGCTAGTTGCATTAGCTCAAGACACATCCATATTGCCATGTCATAGCATGCATCATATTGTTGCATATCGTCATGTGTTGACTGTGCTCGGTTGTGTTCTTCGTGGTAGGTTCTGCCTCCAAGGATATTCACGAGTATCCAACTGAAGGGCAGTATCTCGTTACCACTCCATCAGGCAAGCAACCATTGATCATTCCGATACAACCCATGTTCCCGCTCCTGCTCTTGTTTACTGCATTAAGACAACACGATTCAAACTGCTGTGTGCTACGGTAGTTGAACCCTTACCCTCTGCATGACCTGTCATTGCCACAGTAGCTAGATGAAACCCACTAGCATGTGTAGGAGTTGATTGAGCCATGTTTTGTGATTCCTACCTTGCTATGCCTGCTATGCTTAGAGTTGTGTCAGGTCTGGTTCATCTGGGTGATGGGCTAGAGTGAAATGCTTGTGCCAGTATTATGTGGGATGTGTTGAACATGTTTTGGTAAAGGTATCGATGAGAGGCCATGTAGGAGTACATGGTGGGTTGTTTCATTGAAGCCGTCCCTAAGAACTGAGTTCTGTATGCGTGAATTAAGATTCAGCTACTACCACACATTGGGCCCTGAAATATGACCCCGCTCGACTTACCAACCCCTCTCGCCTCAGTCCAGGAGTTGCAACTAGTTTCTGGTGTTTGTAGGATATGTGTTGGCGGCCGTGCGTAGCGCTGACCCTAGGGGTGGGCTATGTTGCGGTAGATACACCGTGGCACGGTGTACCGAGTCACCCGTTTGGTGTCTCGGGAACCCTGTTCACATCGTTCGGGGCCGTTGAGGACACCCCGGCCGGATTTCCTTGCGGATGGAACCTGAATAGGCGATGACCCTGGACTAGAGACTTGTGAGGTTAGTCAGGTCGTGGTCTACACCCACGTCGGTTTTTGCTTGAAGTCTGCCGAGCACATTTCGTGTGCAGACGCTAAGTGGTGGAAACATGTGTGACGAAGTACACCCCTGCAGGGTATGAAACTATTCGAATAGCCGCGTCCGCGGTAAAGGACTACTTGATTACATATACAGTTCATAGACTAGTTAATGGATACTACTAAAAGACTCAAGATAAGTGTGAGTACCGAGGATGGCCCCCTCACAGGATACGAGGGAGGATCCTCGGTGGAGTATTGTGATGGTGAGTAGTGGACTCGTGTGCGAAAACTATTTTGCTAAAAGATTCCGTAGGATAGTTTAGCCAAGAGTCAAAGCTGGCTTGCTGCATAAACCCCACCACCTTCTTGAGAATGAGCATGTACAGTAGGTTCTGATGTAAGACTTGCTGAGTACTTTTGTACTCATGTTTGCTTATCTATTGTTTTCAGACGACAACACTGCCCCCTCCGATGGGTTTTACGTAGATCTTGACATCGACGAGTGACTAGACACCCAGGTGGTGATCCAGGCCATGGAGGGCCCTATGTAGATAGACAGGCTTCGAGAAGCCTTCTTCTTTCTAGAGTCTGTACTCAGACTAGTTGCTTCCGCATGTGCTTGTATGACTGTATGACTTGAGTGTCGGGTCATGTGACCCCTACCTGTATGGATATGTTAAGTATGGCTCCCTGGAGCCTTTAAATAAAGTACTTGAGTTGTAGAGTTTTGTTGTGATGCCATGTTGTATGTACCCATATCGAGCATATTGTATGTATGTTTGAAATGCTTGGTATGAGTGGGATCCGACAATCTAGTTGTTTGCCCTTCGCAGCCTTTCTTATGGGGAAATGTAGTCTAGTGCTCCTCGAGCCATAGTAGTCCGCTACAGCCCGGTTCACCGGAGTCCTGCTAGCCCAGCACTACTGTTCAGGACGCTTGACTGGCCGGCATGTGTTTCACTTCGTCCCTATGTCTGTCCCTTCAGGGAAATGTCACGAGGTGATCTTCGGAGTCCTGTCTAGCCTGCTACAGCCCGGGATTCCCCGGAGTCCTGCTAGCCCAGTGCTACAGCCCGGAATCACTCGTTGATGACCGACATGTTCGTTGTGATTCATGTATGCCTGTCTCCATAGGTCTGTGCCGCTTTGGGTTCACGACTAGCCATGTCGGCCCGGGTTCTCGGTCATATGGATGCTAGCGACATTGTCATATACGTGAGCCAAAAGGCGCAAACGGTCCCGGGCCATGGTAAGGCGACACCCGTGGGATACCGTGCGTGAGGCCGCAAAGTGATATGAGGTGTTACCGGCTAGATCGATGTGGCTTAGAATCGGGGTCCTGACAGCGTTGGCATCAGAGCCGGACTGCCTGTAGGTTCGTTCAGCCAAACTGGTCGATGTCGAGTCTAGAAATGCTTTAGTTATATGTAAGGGAATTGATTGTGGGAGGGAACGTAAGGTTCTTTTTATTCCTTTACCCTATGCTTCTGATCTGAGTCATTCTCTTCTCATTCAACGTGGGTTAAGGACTAGGCTCTCTTCTTCTATCAGGTTCACGTGTTACTAATCCGTAGTAGCTCATAGGATTTTTGCTACGAGTTTCAGTCCAGTTTCTACTATTTTAGTATGTGGCTATTTGAATCAGAACCTTGATATGATGCTGTTGAGCGGTATTGTGAACTGTTGTGGATGTCTCAAATCTTTTTCTGAGCATTTACAGCCGTTATGCTGCCCAATTTTCCCTAGGAATTCTGATGTCTTGTCTTGTGGCTGTGCTTTCAGATGGCCAACCAGTCTCAAAATCAAGTGGTTCGCCTGACCAGGTGCCTCGACGTGCCCGGTCATACTGCTATGTTGGTCCGGGTCATGATCGAGACAGGATACCGTTGGTATCCCGAATACACTGTTGAAGAGCAGTTCCGCGACTTTAATCAAAGCCAGTATTTATGCACCGTCAGGATATTTCCTTCCTATCCTGGATCTACCAAGCCCCTTCACTGTTCCTATGGACTTGGAGTTACCATTGAGATGGCTGTGCAGGATGCTGCCTATTCCATGATGACCATCTTGCGAGTCCGGACTGGCCTGCTTCGGAACACTGACTTCTGTTACATGCCAGCTTCACTTCCGGGAGCGCAGGGGTATCTTCAGGCTATCTATGCTGACTCCACTCAGGAGGACTCATTAACTCGTACCACCGCTGAGATGCTCGAAGATAAGGACCGAGAGAATCGGGCCTTGAGGCTGGAGCTCTTCAATACCCGTGCTGATCATTGGGCCACATTGACTCGGTTTGCACCCGCGGTGCAAGCTGGATGTATGGATACCAGGGATCTGTATCCTGTGAGAGCAACTCTGCCAGACATGGTGGATTGCCGTGATGTGGGAGGCATCACCCCACCCCTTGGTCCCCGCAGGCCACCGTTTGTTGGTCCAAGATCTTATCCTAGCCCCTATGGTCCACAGGCTCCTCAGGACCGTCTGTTCCCGGATGATCACGTTGAACTTCCAGGCTATGGAGGTGACTTCTATGAGGACTACTACGGAGCTATCTGAGTTAGTAGTAGTACCACTAGTATTGTAGTAGTTGTATCTCCACTGTCCTGTGTGACTTGTGGAATACGACTTGGTGTGTAATCGATTCCGGAGGTGTAGACAAATAATGTATAGGGACTCGGAATGCCTCCGATGAGATGTAACGTCTACCTTCATAGTTGTACTGTAGCATGGGCTTGTACTAAACTATGTATGACGAGTATGACCGTTGGTGTATATATGGCAGTTTTATATTACCATGGCATACGAATGAGCATCTCTGCATTCCGTGTTATCCTTTACATTCTGCATTTCCCTGTTAAGTTTGAGCCATCCTTGTCTAAACCGTTGTCTTGTTTTCCCTCCTAGGATGGTCAACACCCGCGGAAACCCTGCTGCCCCAGAGCAGGGGGAAGCCAATGCAGCTAGAGGTGAAAATTTGCCTCACCCGCCTTCCCTGGCCGAAGTGATGCTGGAGGCGGAAAGGAACAAGCGTGAGACCAACCGCCTGTTGGAGCGGATTGAGCAGAACACTGCACGCCACCCACGAAATGCCTTGGTGTCAATCAACGACTTCATCAAGCTGTACCCACCAAAGTTTAACCATTCCGTCGAGCCCCTCGACGCGGATGATTGGCTTCGGAGCATCACCCACAAGCTACGTTCTGCCAACGTAGCTGAAGCCGACAAGGTTACCTATGCTGCTTATCATCTTGAGGGCCCCGCTAGCCATTGGTGGGAAAACTACGAAGCTATGCGCCCGGTCGGCCAAATCACTACCTGGGCTGAGTTCAGCGAGGCTTTCCGTGAGCATCACATTCCGGAAGGACTCATGGATCGCAAGAGGGAGGAGTTCTGCAACTTCACCCAAGGAAGGCTGACTGTGGATGCATATAGCCGAGAATTTGGGAACCTGGCACGCTATGCTCCTGAAGAGGTTTCTACTGACGCCAAGAAGCAGGCAAGGTTCCGTAAGGGACTTAGCCCTGAGCTTCGCCGCGATCTCCGTCTGCACGAGTGCACATCCTTCCAGAAGTTGGTCAATAAAGCTATCAGTGCTGAGACAGGCCAGACTGATTATGACGCTTCACGCAAGCATTCTCGTGATTTTGGGTCTTCATCCGGCTCTGGAGCTCAGAAGCGCCGGGTGTGGATTCCAAGCACCGCACTGCCACCCAGATTCACCCCGAGGCCATCCTTTGAGGCGCCTCGTCCCAACCAGCAATTTGCACCGTCCAAGCCCTATGGTGGCCCCGCTGCTAATGTTGCTCCACGCCCCACTGTGGTAACATGCTTCAAGTGTGGAGAACCGGGTCACTATAGTCGAGAGTGTCCCCAGAACAACCCCAATCAAGCTGGAAAGTCCGTTGGCCGTGGTAAGCCCGCGGGAAAGACTTTCTACGCCAAGCCGGCCACTACTGCACGTGGCCATGTCAACTACGTCTCAGCCGAAGAGGCTCATGAGGATCCCAACGTCGTCCTTGGTACGCTCCTTGTTAACTGCCATCCGGCATCTGTTCTTTTCGATACTGGAGCATCTCATTCATTCATATCCGAGAATTATGCTCGGTTGCATAACACGACATTCTGTGACATGCCCACTTCCATGGTAATTCAAACTCCGGGTTCCAAATGGCAAACTTCTAGGGTAAGCCATGGGAACGAAATTCTTGTCGATAGGCTTGTCTTCCTTGCATCTTTAATAGCTCTCAAGTCCTCCGACATAAACATCATCTTGGGTATGGACTGGATGTCGGCTCATTATGCCAAGATCGATTGTGCCACTAGAACCGTTCAACTTACCCATCCCTCGGGCAAGACAGTTAATGTCTTAACTCGAGTGGCCAAGCGCCAACTTTACTCTCTCAATGCCAACCCCCTTCCAGACCTTGAGGACGTTCCGGTAGTCCGAGACTTCCCGGATGTGTTTCCGGAAGAACTGCCAGGTGTTCCACCTGACCGGGATGTCGAGTTTGTGATAGACCTTGTTCCAGGAACCGCTCCAATTGCTAGAAGACCCTACAAGATGGCACCCTTAGAACTAGCCGAGCTTAAGAACCAACTCGATGAGTCCTTGAACAAAGGGTTCATCCGTCCTAGATCCTCTCCTTGGGCTTGCCCCGTCCTCTTCGTCAAGAAGAAGGATGGAACGGATCGAATGGTTGTGGATTACCGACCTGTCAATCTGGTCACCATCAAGAACAAATACCCGCTTCCTAGGATCAACGACCTGTACGATCAGCTCGCTGGATCCTCAGTCTTCTCCAAGATGGATTTGAGGTTGGGCTACCATCAAATCAAAATCAGAAACGGGGACATTCCCAAAACGGCTTTTGTCACTCGCTATGGCCAATACGAGTACACCGTCATGTCCTTCGGGTTAACCAATGCCCCGGCCACTTTCTCCCGGTTAATGAACTCGGTTTTCATGGAGTACTTGGACAAATTCGTCGTAGTATACCTCGATGACATACTCATCTACTCCAAAAATGAAGAGGAACATGCCGAACATCTAAGACTGGTATTGATGAAACTTCGAGAGCATCGCCTTTATGCCAAATTCTCCAAGTGTGAATTTTGGTTGTCAGAAGTGACCTATCTAGGCCATGTAATCTCTGGTAAGGGTATTGCTGTCAATCCCGAGCGAGTTCAAGATGTCCTTGATTGGACCCCACCTGTTTCGGTCAAGCAAGTTCGGAGTTTCCTTGGCCTAGCGAGCTATTGCCGCCGCTTCGTCGAGAATTTCTCCAAGGTTGCTAAACCTCTAACTGAACTCCTCAAGAAAGATAAAAAGTTCGAGTGGACTCCACAGTGCGAGTTCAGTTTTCAGGAACTGAAAAGACGCCTGACATCTGCTCCCGTACTGGTACCACCAGATTTCTCCAAGGACTTCATTATCTATTGCGACGCCTCGCGACAAGGACTAGGTTGCATACTCATGCAAGATCGTCAGGTAATTGCCTATGCCTCGCGGCAATTACACCCACATGAGGAAAATTATCCCACACATGATCTAGAGCTTGCAGCTATAGTCCATGCACTCAAAACCTGGCGACATTACCTCCTCGGTAATCGTTGCGAGATCTTCACCGATCACCAAAGCTTGAAATATATCTTCACCCAACCAGATTTGAATCTCAGGCAGAGACGTTGGGTTGAGTTGATCTCGGATTACGACTTAGGAATAACTTACACCCCTGGCAAAGCCAATGTCATGGCTGATGCACTAAGTCGTAAGTCCTACTGTAACAACCTGATGTTACAACAAAGTCAACCACTTCTCCATGAGGAATTTCGTAAGCTCAATCTTCACATTGTTCCTCGTGGATTCCTGTCTACCCTGGTGGCGAAACCTACCCTTATGGATCAAATCATAGCTGCCCAGAAGCGTGATAAGGGCATATCTCGGATTAAGGAAAACATTGCTAGCGGAGTAGCTAAATGTTTTTCCATGGATGAGCAAGGTGCTGTCTTCTTTGAGAACCGCCTGGTGGTTCCCAAGAACCAACATCTACGCCAGATGATCCTTAAGGAAGCTCATGAATCCCCTCTCACCATTCATCCCGGTAGTACTAAAATGTATCAAGACCTACGCCAGAGGTTTTGGTGGACTAGGATGAAGAGGGAAATTGCTCCATACATTGCTAATTGCGACGTTTGTCGTCGGGTTAAAGCAGAGCATCAACGGCCTGCTGGCACCCTTCAACCTTTGGCTATTCCTGAATGGAAATGGGACAAAATCAGTATGGATTTCATCACTGGGTTTCCCAGGACCAAGAGGGGAAATAATGCCATCTTCGTCGTGATCGACCGTCTTTCCAAAGTTGCCCATTTTGTACCTGTTCGAGAGAGTATCACCGCTAGCCAGCTAGCTGACTTATACATCTCCCAAATAGTGTCTCTTCATGGTGTCCCGTTGGAAATTAACTCAGACCGTGGAAGTCTCTTCACCTCTCGATTTTGGGAAAGTTTCCAAAATGCTATGGGAACTCATCTCTCCTTTAGCACCGCCTTCCATCCTCAATCAAGTGGTCAAGTAGAGCGAGTAAATCAAATTCTGGAAGATATGCTCCGAGCTTCTGTTATCTCGTTCGGAATGAGTTGGGAGAAATGCCTTCCATTCGCGGAGTTTGCCTATAACAATAGCTATCAAGCTAGTTTGGGCAAGGCTCCCTTCGAAGTTCTCTATGGACGAAAATGTCGAACGCCTCTTAACTGGTCAGAAACCGGGGAAAGACAACTCTTTGGCCCGGATATGATTCAGGAAGCAGAAGAGCAGGTTCGCGTTATTCGTGAGAAATTGAAAACGGCCCAATCTCGACAAAAGAGTCAATATGATCGTAAGCATAAGCCTATGACATTTGAAATTGACGAGAAAGCTTACCTTCGGGTTACCCCGTTAAAGGGAACCCATCGCTTCGGTATCAAAGGCAAATTGGCTCCTCGTTACATTGGACCCTTTCGCATTATTGCCAAACGAGGAGAAGTTGCCTACCAATTGGAACTACCTCCGCATCTTTCCAGAGTTCACGACGTCTTCCACATTTCGCAACTCAGGCGTTGCTTCGCGGATCCTATCCGTGGAGTGGACCACGAAACGCTTGATTTACAGGATAACCTTTCTTATCGGGAATACCCCGTTCGTATCCTTGATCAAGCCGAGCGTACCACTCGACGTCATAATATCAAGTTTCTCAAGGTTCAATGGTCACACCATTCCGAGGAAGAAGCCACTTGGGAAAGGGAGGATCGTCTTCGACTCGAGTACCCCGCCTTCTTCCCAGATGATCCTAAATCTCGGGACGAGATTCTATTGAGTGGGGGTGAGTTGTCACATCCTAACTAGGTTATGCATTAGAGTGTGCATCATGTCTACTTTCATCAGAAATGGAAATGGGGAAAGCAGAAACCCCCAACACCCCCCCTGAAATCAACTAGGGTTTACTAAAAATAAATTCAATGAACCTGAAATGCCCTTCAGAAATGTTCACCCTCTTTGCCTTGGGCTAGAACCCTTGGGAAAAATGGTGAATATAATTTCAGGTCATCAAAAGGGGCATTGATTTAATTTATAAATATTTGAATTTGGGCATTTAAATATTATTAAATAATTTAAATGCTCAAATAATGTTGGAATTATTTTTGGGGCCACTGAAATATTTCAGAAAGTGTCCATAAATATTTTCAGGATTTTATAAAATGATTTAGTATTTAAACTAAATCAAAACAGAATAACAGAAATAGAAAATAGAAAATAAAATAAAAAAGAGGAGAGAGAGTAGGCCAGTGGGCCACTTACCTGGCGCCACCAGCCGGCCCAGCACTATAGCTGGACGGCCCAGCCCACCAGGCGACGCCAGTCGTCCCCTAGCTCCTGCCAGGAGGACGCCGGGCGTGTGCCCGCGGCGCGCCGGCACGCGCGCGGCCACCGACGGCCACCTCCTGCTTCGGCCGCCTCCCCGACGTCGCTATGGACGCCACGCACCCCCCTGGCCCTCTCATTCACTCTCCCTCGCTCTCCCTCCTCCTCTGTCCTCTCCTCGCAGCACACCCGAGCGCCGCCGTCGCCACCGCACGCTGTAGCCGCAGCCACCGTGCTCCCCTCGCCTCGTTGTGGTGTCCAAAAGCTCCGCCTCCTCCCTCTGAAGCTCTCCGCCGAGCCACAAGACGCCGGACGCCCTGTGGAACCACCGTTGCCATCATCCTCCTCCTCGGGCGCCGCCGATCGCCGACTTCGATTCGCCATCGTCAACGCCTCCCCGAGCCCACTGGCCTGCTCAGCAACTCCGCCGTGAGCTCCCCTTCCTCCTCCCCCTAGCCCCGTAGCTCGAGCGCCCCCCTAGCCCTGCCGGCCACCTTGGCCGAGAACTCGGCTCCGCCGTTCATGGCGCCGCCGTGGCCAGGGGCCAAGCCAGCCGCAACCGAGCCCGTCGTCGTGTTCCTGGTGACGCCAGGAACCCGTAGGACCTATCCGCATGCCTCCCCGCGCCTTATAGCCTCGAACCCGAGCTCGCCCGAGCTCCGGCCGCCGCCTCGAGCCTGATTCCGGCGAGCTCCGGCCGCCCCGCAGCCTCCCGTGTGTCCCACTGGATTCGCGCGAGTCTGGGCATCGTGTAGATGAGCTCCGCCGCCCGAATGGTCGCCGGAGCGGCGATCCCGAGCCCCTCCGCCGTCTCTGTCGTCGCCGGCGACGAGCCGTGGACCAAGTCCGGCGAGTTTGACCACTGACGTGGACTGGGTGGGCCCAGTTGACTCCCCTGAGTCAATGACAAGTGGGCCCCCCTCTGCTAATTATCCAGATTAGTTCCTAACCAAAATTAGTTAGTTTAATTAACTAATGACCCTGACAGGTGGGACCCACTAGTCAGCCTCTCTCCCTGCCCTGTTACACTGACCAGTGCCCCCCACACGTCAGGTTTGACTGGGACAGCCGCCTTTGACCTGCTGACGCAATGCTGTTGTCATGCTGACGCAATATATCTTTTCTGGAATTAAAATAACTCAGGAAATTCCAGAAAATACCCAAAACTTCAAAAATTCATAGAAATTCAACCATAACTCCAAATGAGACAAATTATATATGTGAAATTATCAGAAAAATTCAAGGAATCCATCTGTACCATTTTCATGCATGTTTGAACAATGTTTGTCCCCTGTTTTGGACAAAACAAATAAAGGGCATTTAAATAATCATATATGGGATTGGAATTTGAATCTTGTACTCAAACCAACTCCATTTAAACCATAGCTAGTTGCATTAGCTCAAGACACATCCATATTGCCATGTCATAGCATGCATCATATTGTTGCATATCGTCATGTGTTGACTGTGCTCGATTGTGTTCTTCGTGGTAGGTTCTGCCTCCAAGGATATTCACGAGTATCCAACTGAAGGGCAGTATCTCGTTACCACTCCATCAGGCAAGCAACCATTGATCATTCCGATACAACCCATGTTCCCGCTCCTGCTCTTGTTTACTGCATTAAGACAACACGATTCAAACTGCTGTGTGCTACGGTAGTTGAACCCTTACCCTCTGCATGACCTGTCATTGCCACAGTAGCTAGATGAAACCCACTAGCATGTGTAGGAGTTGATTGAGCCATGTTTTGTGATTCCTACCTTGCTATGCCTGCTATGCTTAGAGTTGTGTCAGGTCTGGTTCATCTGGGTGATGGGCTAGAGTGAAATGCTTGTGCCAGTATTATGTGGGATGTGTTGAACATGTTTTGGTAAAGGTATCGATGAGAGGCCATGTAGGAGTACATGGTGGGTTGTTTCATTGAAGCCGTCCCTAAGAACTGAGTTCTGTATGCGTGAATTAAGATTCAGCTACTACCACACATTGGGCCCTGAAATATGACCCCGCTCGACTTACCGACCCCTCTCGCCTCATGCCAGGAGTTGCAACTAGTTTCTGGTGTTTGTAGGATATGTGTTGGCGGCCGTGCGTAGCGCTGACCCTAGGGGTGGGCTATGTTGCGGTAGATACACCGTGGCACGGTGTACCGAGTCACCCGTTTGGTGTCTCGGGAACCCTGTTCACATCGTTCGGGGCCGTTGAGGACACCCCGGCCGGATTTCCTTGCGGATGGAACCTGAATAGGCGATGACCCTGGACTAGAGACTTGTGAGGTTAGTCAGGTCGTGGTCTACACCCACGTCGGTTTTTGCTTGAAGTCTGCCGAGCACATTTCGTGTGCAGACGCTAAGTGGTGGAAACATGTGTGACGAAGTACACCCCTGCAGGGTATGAAACTATTCGAATAGCCGCGTCCGCGGTAAAGGACTACTTGATTACATATACAGTTCATAGACTAGTTAATGGATACTACTAAAAGACTCAAGATAAGTGTGAGTACCGAGGATGGCCCCCTCACAGGATACGAGGGAGGATCCTCGGTGGAGTATTGTGATGGTGAGTAGTGGACTCGTGTGCGAAAACTATTTTGCTAAAAGATTCCGTAGGATAGTTTAGCCAAGAGTCAAAGCTGGCTTGCTGCATAAACCCCACCACCTTCTTGAGAATGAGCATGTACAGTAGGTTCTGATGTAAGACTTGCTGAGTACTTTTGTACTCATGTTTGCTTATCTATTGTTTTCAGACGACAACACTGCCCCCTCCGATGGGTTTTACGTAGATCTTGACGTCGACGAGTGACTAGACACCCAGGTGGTGATCCAGGCCATGGAGGGCCCTATGTAGATAGACAGGCTTCGAGAAGCCTTCTTCTTTCTAGAGTCTGTACTCAGACTAGTTGCTTCCGCATGTGCTTGTATGACTGTATGACTTGAGTGTCGGGTCATGTGACCCCTACCTGTATGGATATGTTAAGTATGGCTCCCTGGAGCCTTTAAATAAAGTACTTGAGTTGTAGAGTTTTGTTGTGATGCCATGTTGTATGTACCCATATCGAGCATATTGTATGTATGTTTGAAATGCTTGGTATGAGTGGGATCCGACAATCTAGTTGTTTGCCCTTCGCAGCCTTTCTTATGGGGAAATGTAGTCTAGTGCTCCTCGAGCCATAGTAGTCCGCTACAGCCCGGTTCACCGGAGTCCTGCTAGCCCAGCACTACTGTTCAGGACGCTTGACTGGCCGGCATGTGTTTCACTTCGTCCCTATGTCTGTCCCTTCGGGGAAATGTCACGCGGTGATCTTCGGAGTCCTGTCTAGCCTGCTACAGCCCGGGATTCCCCGGAGTCCTGCTAGCCCAGTGCTACAGCCCGGAATCACTCGTTGATGACCGACATGTTCGTTGTGATTCATGTATGCCTGTCTCCATAGGTCTGTGCCGCTTTGGGTTCACGACTAGCCATGTCGGCCCGGGTTCTCGGTCATATGGATGCTAGCGACATTGTCATATACGTGAGCCAAAAGGCGCAAACGGTCCCGGGCCATGGTAAGGCGACACCCGTGGGATACCGTGCGTGAGGCCGCAAAGTGATATGAGGTGTTACCGGCTAGATCGATGTGGCTTAGAATCGGGGTCCTGACATACGCGCAGGGCCGGGCTCTGCAGACGTAGAATGGTAGTCACGCTCACATCTCGCCTCATCACCCGCTGTTCGCGCGTCAAGGGGGACTCCTGAGCATCGCGACTCAGGGGCCTAACTGGCTCCGTAGCCCCTCACTCCTTAGTTCCGAAAGGCTATGCTGGGTGAGGTACGCGCGGAGTCGGGCTCTGCAGACGTAGAACGGAAGACACACCTACATCGCGCTTCCCTACTTGTTGTTTGAGCGCCAAGGGGGACTCCTGGGCATCGTGACTCAGGAGCCTAACTTGTCATGTGGCCCCTCACTCCTTTGGTCCCGTCCTGGTTTCCGGTTGGGGCTAATGCTGGGTGAGGCATGCGCGTGGCCGGGCTCTGCCGGCGTAGAACACAAGCAAGTAGGGAAGAAAAAGCATGAAACTCAAGGAATTTAAAAGCAAATATTACAGCCCATACTGTTATCTCAATGCCAAACGCAAGTTTAAATGCCTCCCCGAGGCGTGATGCATGCGTAGGAACTGAAGGAAGAGCAGGGATGGAACGGAGTCACTTGTCGGCGGTGGCTTCGCCTCGTGGAACGGCAGGGTTGGCAGCGCCTTGCTTCGGCCTGGTGCTGAAGGCCCGGAACTTCTCCAGCAGCGCCTCCGCGCGCCCCTTCACGGCTTCAACAGCGGCAGCAGCACCCTCGCCGCTCACCGGTTCCAGCAGGCCGTCGAGGTCGGTGTTGGGATCACGGAGGTAGATGTGGGCGAAGACCCGCGTCAGCGCAGCCGGAGACAGGACGTGCGCCTCGGCCTCGGCCGCGGGGCCGATGCCAAGGGCGACATCCCCAAGAGCCTTAACCAGGAAGGGAAGCAGCTTGGTGGGACCATCCTCATCACCAGCTAGCGGGTTGTCCAAGCCGCTCTCGTAAAGCATCTTCAGCGAAGCGCGGGCATCCTTCTCCATGTCTGCGAAGGCCACGCGATCCTCGGCGAGGACCTGAGCCTTGGCGTCCAGCTCGGCCTTCGTCGCCTCCAGCTCCTTCTTCCACACGCCTAGATGCTCGCGGCGTTTCTTGAGCTTGGCCTCTGAGCCCTCGAGCGCCGCCTCACGCGCTTTCGCCCCTTCTCCTGCTCTTGGCGAAGGCGAACCTCCTCCGCGAGCTGGCCCCGCAAGCCTTGCAGCTCGTCCTCCAGCGCCTTGCAGCGATCGCGGGCTTCGACCACTTCCCCCAGGGCCGTCACGAGCAATCTTCGCCTCAAGGACGGCCCGCTTCTCCTTGTCGCAGGCCGTCAAGGCCTGTACCAGCACCGCCCGGATCGAAGCATCAGAGCGAATCCACGCTGAAGCCAGTTCCAGGCGCCCGGCCACCAGGCGAGGGTCGGCGCCGAGAAGGTCCTGCCGCAGCCGGTCCAGTTCAGCAGCGGCATGCTCCAAGATGGAGGAAGAAGACGGAGAAGCATCGACACGCTCCAGGACGACAGGAGGAGCTAAGGAAGCAACAGCCAGCAGAACGGGAGGAGTAGGTAGCGGCGGCAAGGCCGCCGAGTCCCGTGCCGGAGTCCGCTGCGTCTCCACGGCCGTAGTGGCGGCGCCGGACGAAGGCACTTCAGGAGTTGCTTGGGCCATGGGGGCTGAGCTCGCCCCGCCAGCATGGCCAGACCTCCCGAGGGCGACCGGGCAGGAGAAGCCCGCGCACTGCGATCACCCCCCTTCACAAGCGGAGGCGCTGCCGCGGATGGAGCCTCAGGAGCTCGCTTCGGCTTCTTCGCCACGGGCGCCCGCCTACTCAAGAGAAGCAATCATCAGGCCTCGTCGGCGGAAAAAGAAACAAAAGAACAAGGATCAAGCGATTACAGGTCATCGCCAGTGGGCTCGGGCAGCTTCCGGCCCAGCTTCAAGCCAAACAACCGGCTGGAAGGGTCGACCTTGGAAGCAGAAGGCGCGACTGCAGACTGCCTCAGGGTAAGGGCAGACCCGCCGGGGATCAGCCCGGTCCTGTCCTTCTTTGGGATCCGGGGTGAGCTGCCGCCGCCCAGCACGACATCGTCATCATCATCATCATCATCATCATCATCATCATCATCATCATCGCTCCGTGAAAGGCAGAGAGTACGGGGCGAGCGCCGAGGGAGGGGAGCCCTCAACTCTCCGTCGGTCGCCCCAGAGTCGGGCCCCTCTCCACGCTCCTCTTCGCCCTCCTCCTCGCTAGAGTCACCGGAGGGCACGTCCACCGGACCTCCAGAAGACGCCGCGGGAACGAGCCCGTCCCCGTTGAAAACAGGCATGGACTTCACCACCTGCTTCCAGTCGCTGCGAAGGAACAAGGGCTTGGGAGCGCCCTCCAACGTTGCCACCTTACCCCCGACCAGAGATTGAAGAACCGCGCTCACAACTTCTTCGTCCACAGCCTCGAGGCTCCGATGAGGCCTCCACATGGGAGGGGAGTACTGCCGGAGTGGAGCCAGCTGCTGCTCCAGGAACTCCTTCAGCAGCGACGCACCAGTCAACTTCGCCGTCGCCATGCAGGCCGGCCTCAAGTCCGCGTCCATCTTCTCCAACACCGGTCCCGCGCGGGGGTCCATGAGCTCCGCTCGGCACCACTCGCTGATCTCACGGGCGGCCCCGCGGGAAAGATCAGCCGAGGGTGGATGCGCCCGACATCCACCAAGACCCACTTGCTCCGGAAGCCATCAACCCTCTTCCCGGGGCTCGAGATGGCAATGGTGCTGCCATACGCAATGAAGCTCGCACACGTGGAAGGAGAACTGCCAGAGATCCGGAGGGAGAAGTAGTGGCGCAACAAGGCCACCGAGGGCTGCACCCCTACGTGGGCCTTGCAGTAGTAAGCGAAGATCGCCAGGAGAAGGATAGAGTTGGGGTGAATGTGCAGAGCCTGCAAGTTATAATGGCGGAGGACAGGGAAGAAGAACTCGGAGAAGGGGGGCACCAAGCCCGCAGCAATGGAGCTTACAAAGAGAGGGTAGAAGGTGCTCCCTCGGCCCTCAGGGGTGGCGGAGCCGGCCTTGAACACCTCCGTCCCGTCGATGCCCTGCGTCGCCGCCATCCGGCGCAGCCGGGCAAGGCTACCCGTGGACACATTCGGCGGGTCCAGAGCAGGAGAATACCATGCTTCGGCCGGCGGCTAGCGAGGCACCATGGCTTCCTAGGTCCCGGAGCAGATCTAGAAGTTTGGAGGAAGAAAGGGGAGGCGCAAGAAAGGGGATCCAAGCAACAACCAGAAAGAGCAGGGGCGGAGTCTGAGAAGATGCCTTTCCCTTACCAACCCGCGCGGTTGCTAAGGCACCCACATCCAATCAACCACCACGCGGCGTCCAAGGCCGCAGGCTGTTAGGGCCCGCGGCGCTCCGCCCTTGCCCTTTCGCCTCTCGGCACGGCCAAGTCCATGCGCGCCTTGGGCCCGGGGGCTACTGTCGGCGTTCTGGGAATGGGGGTCCCTAGACTTGCCTGCCTGCGGCCTGCGGCGTGGCTCAAGTGGGGGCCCAGCACGGCCCATCTTCATCAACACGAGGCTCAAGACCCTCGCGAGGGGCCAAGCCTCGCGAGGCGGACGACACGGCGCATCCTCAGGCATAGCCTCCTCGGGCTGGCTTGCGAGGAGGGAGAGAGTTCAAGGCGGGGGTACCTCGCGAGGTGCCCATGACGCAAGCCATGACGACTCGAGGCACCAGGCGGGTGCCAGCGCGCGCAACGTCCTTCTTTCCTCTTTGTTGCAAAGGGGACAAGGATATCCGCGGAGTACCGAGGCATCAGGAAAAGGTTGCCACTTCGGTGCAATGAGACCAAGACCAGGAGGACTACGAGACGGAGGTCACCATGGAGCCCAGCCCGGCGTCACCACCAGAGCCTTTGGCAGGCGAAGACTGCTTTTGTCAGGATAGACGTACTCGCTGCCCCCCTTCAAATTAGCCCGCCATTGCTGGATCCCTTCCCGCTCAATATTTGGGAAGAGGACCGGGGCCTCTATAAATAGGACTAGCCACCCACATAGCAAGGGGTTCGGTTGGTCAGTTGGGATCTGGAAGAGAGGAAGAGAGAAAGAGAGAGATAGAGAGAGGTGGCTGAACTCCCCATAGCAGTTCATCACCCCAGCCAAGAACAGACCCTCGCGAGGCTGTTCTTCCTTGTATTGTTCATCATCACCAGCCCCCAAGAGGCAATCCATCCACCACACACTAGAGTAGGGTATTACACCACAATGGTGGCCCGAACCAGTATAAACCTTGTGTCTCTTGTGTGATTCCCTTAGTAGTCTAGATCCTAGTGAGACGGAGAGGTTGAAGGTGAGGTTTCCGTGCGCACCCCAGTGTTCGAACCTTAAGGGTCTACCGGAACCCGAAATCCGACACTGGTGATGATGAACACTACAAGGAAGAACTGCCTCGCGAGGGTCAGTTCTTGGCTGGGGCGGTGAACTGAGGAGTTCAGTCGCCCTTCTCTCTCTCTCTCTCTCTCTCTCTCTCTCTCTCTCTCTCTCTCTCTAATTTCGATCCCCTTCTCACCAGAAAACCGAACCCCTTGCTATGTGGGCAGCTGGTCCTATTTATAGGGGCCCTGGTCCTCTTCCCAAATATTGAGCAGGAAGGGAGCCAACAATGGCGGGCTAATTTGAAGGGGGACATCAAGTACATCTATCCTGACAAAAGGTGGTCTTCGCCTGCGAAAGGCTCTGCGGTGACACCGCGCTGGGCTCCGTGGTGACCTCCGTCTCGTAGTCCGCTTGGTCCTGGTCTTGTTGCACCGAAATGGCAACCTTTGCCAGATGCCTTGGTACTCCGCGGATGCGCTTGCCCCTTTGCACCAAAGAGGAAAGAGGGATGCTGCATGCGCTGGTGCCCGCCTGGCACCCTCGATCGTCATGGCTTGCATCACGGGCACCTCGCGAGGTACCCCGCCTTGATATCTCCGTCTCCTCGCGAGCTAGCCTGAGGAGGCTGCACCTGAGGATGCGCCGTGTCGTCCGCCTCGCGAGGCTTGGCCCCTCGCGAGGGTCTTGATTCTTGTGCTTGATGAAGGTGGGCCATGTTGGGCCCCCATTCGAGCCACGCCACAGGCCGCAGGCACGCAAGTCTGGGGACCCCCGTTCCCAGAATGCCGACACCTGCTCCGGGTATGAGTTCGATGATGAACTCAATGTCTCGGTCAGGAGGCATTCCCGGTAGCTCATCGGGAAAGACATCGGGGTACTCGCATACTACCGGCACTTGCTCTAATCCAACTTCTGACTTGGAGGAGGAGGGGTTGGAGGCAAAGTTAACTTCAACTCCTTGGTCACTGGTCACAGTCACGGTCCAGTTGGCGCAATCTAACAACCCTTGGTGCTTGATGAGCCAATCCATTCCTAAGATCACATCCAAGCCTTGCGATCTTAAGATGATAAGGTCTGCTTGGAAGTCTACCCCATTAATGACAATCCCGACTCCTTTACATCCTATCTTGGCTCTCATCTCTACTCCGGGGGTTTGTACCACCATAGGGTTATTCAGGGGTGTACGGGTCATGCCACTTTTTAATGCAAACTTTTGGGTGACAAATGAATGCGTGGCTCCAGAATCAAACAAGACAGTTGCAGGTGCTGAATTGACAAGGAACGTACCCAGCACGACGTCCGGGTCTTCCTAGGCTTCTTCGGCAGTGACATGATTCAGACAACCCTTGCCGTTGTTGGGCAGGTTGCGGGGAGCTTGGTTCCTTGGTGGCATTCCACGGCTTTGTCCTGGGTTCTGTGCATTGGGGCGCGGTGCGTCAGGCTTCTTGTTGTGGCAATACATGGAGTAGTGTCCTGCCTGACCACATCCGAAGCAAGTGACTTGATTGGGGTTGCTGCTCTTGCCGGCATTGTTATTGGGGTTGTTATAAGCTGGCCTGGGGTTGGCATACTGCTGAGGTGGATAGTTGGTGCGGGGTGCAGGAGCTCTTGGCTGCTGATAGGTTGGCTTGACCGGGGCTAGCTGCCACGGGCGAGGCTTCTGGTTGCTGGAGCTACCCTTGCTGATCAACTTGCGCTTACGGGTGTCATCCAAAGCACGTCGCTTGTCTTCCAGCATGAGTGCCTTGTTCACCAGATCAGGAAAGGTCGGGCAGTCACACACAACAAATGAGTACTACAGAGTCTGGTTAAGGCCTTCCATGAAGCGCTCCCTTTTGGCAGCATCCGTGCTGACATCTTCAGGGGCATACCTTGAGAGAACACTGAACTTCTGCATGTACTCCTTGACAGTGCTACTACCTTGCTTCAGGGCTCGGAACTCACGCTTCTTGATGGCCATGATTCTGGAAGGAATGTGGGCCTTGCGGAATTCTTCCTTGAAGTTATTCCAAGTGATGTTTTGCTCAGCATGCATGGCCTTGAATCCATCCCACCAAGCTCTAGTAGTTCCCCCGAGACAGTGAGCAGCATATGCCACCTTCTCACGGTCCTCAGTGCATCCGACTAGTTCCAGCAGATCCTCAATGGTGCAGACCCAGTCGTCTGCATCCAGGGGTTCAGCAATCTCGATGAAGGTGGGTGGTGCATGCTTCTTGAACTCCACCAATGTGGAACGTCCACTGCCGTTTCCCGCCGGCTGGCGGTTGACAGCCTGAGCAATCATCTGGAGGGCTGCAGTGTTGGCTTGGCGTTCCTCTTGGAAGGCTTGGAGAAGCTAAGCCATGTCCATGCTTGGAGGTGGTGGCGGTGGTGGAGCTTGTCCTTGGGCTTGGTCTTGACTGGCTCCTTCTCCGGCTTCTGGCTGCTGGGTAGAGGTACCAGTACGAGTTACAACAGGCATCCTGTTGGAGCGGTCAAGGTCTCATGATTGGGAAAGATGGGGAAATCAATATAGATGGGATGCCTAGCAAGGGGGTTGGTAAGACACTAATTATTTTCATGCAAGGGCCAAAAGACCAAACACATTCATTAAAAATCCAAACGGGTTATGTAGTCGCTTACAAGTTCCCGAAGGAAAGTACGAAGTCCATCAAACACATCAAAAGCAAACACAATACTACATGGTTTCATATGAACCATTACAAGGATTCGACTTCGCATAGGGGTACACGACCTATCCTACCGTAGGGGTTACTAACGGGCATATCTGGGTTGGGAATGATGCCTAAGTGGTGGAATGCTCGGTCGCATAGTCTGGCTCTTCTGGGTCTTCCTCCTCATCATCGGCGGCCTGACTTTCCTCTTCACTTGAAGGGGTGGGGGAGTGGAGGAGCTCAACACGGCGTTGCTTCGCCGGTGGTGTGAAGAGCTTGCGGTATTCCTTTGCGCTCATGCAGTGTTGTTGTGGTGGTTCTCCATCCTTTGGGGGTCTTCCGCGTCTGTATGCGATTGCGGGTTGTCAAGGGGGAGCACCTTCCTTCTTGATTCTATCCGTCTTCCCTTGTGCTTGAAGAAGAAGTGCCTCGGTCTCATGAAGTTCCTTTTGGAGTTCCATTGATTCAGAGGCCAAGCGTTGTGCCAAACTATCGACACAAAGGCTGAAGTAGGTCTGGAATCAGAGTGGAAGTCCTTCTTCTAATGGTGGAGCTGGTGCACTGCTCTCATGGTCACCTTCCTTCCGATAAGGCAAGAAACAGGTTGCCAACTCGTCTGCCATCTCTGGAAGAAGGTCCCGGAGGCGGGTGAGTGCCTTGAGGGTTGCCGTCTCGACGGCAAGAACTTGTGTTGCCATCTAGGGTCCCTCGAAGAACCAGCTTGTTGGAGAGTCATTGGCCTTCACGATCACTTCCACATGATACTCCGTCTCGGTGTCACTGATCCAATGCTCATGGTAGGTGAAAATGGGGGCTCGGTGGTACTGGCACTTCTTGAGGCTATCCTCGAGAAGCACGGGAAATCCTGTGGTCAGGAAGTCTTCAGGTATGGCAGCCATCTACAAAGGTTGAATGGGAGAGGTCAATAAGGAATATATATCTTGGGTTTGGGTAAGCTTTAGAAAAGAAGAGAAGTTTATATGGTCTCAAACTAACTAACCCCCATGCTAACTAAGGCTTCCTACAGTCAGGATGGCTCTGATACCAAGCTCTGAGGGGACACCGACTCACAAGTCATGATCACCGAATGCACGTGGACAGTGATCCCAGAGATCAATGCTCACTGAACACACAAAAGCTGAATAACAAGAGTGTTACATCCATACATATTGTCTTACACAAATTATGACCATTATTGTCAAGCCTTACATAGATAAAGCCTTAAGGGTTGGACATCAAATGAAACACAAGCAGCGGAAATCTTCGTCGATAGGTAGAACCCATGCCATCTGCCTTAACCCTACAGGCATTCTGACTGGGAAACGTCCTAGTTCGCATGTTCATCTTCAAAGAACTATTCTTCGAACTCCTATTCTTCCAAGCCTAGCCAATCAAATAACCAGTGGCAAGCCAATGAGTACTTTGAATGTACTCGCAAGCAACCCATGTTTTGGTTCAAGGTACAACAATGCATGATATAGGTAAATTTTTGCGGAAAGCTAGTTTTTGAGTGCAATGACATGTTCAACAACTTGTAAGACATGCATCAGGAGAATTCAAGTAACCATAAGGACAGGTTACAGATATCAACATAAATAGAGCGGGCACCAACCCAACTCAATCATGTCAAGTCCTTTGACTTGACCCGAGTAGTGGTATTAACATAAAAAGAGTGGGCACCAACCCAACTCAATCATGTCAAGTCCTTTGACTTGACCCGAGTAGTTCTTCCCACTAATCCAAACACACATTGGTTTGTAAACATGTGGACGTAGCCCAAGAGCGGTTACCCAACTGTCCTTGACCGTGGACACGGCTATTCGAATAGTTTTACACTCTGTAGAGGTTGCACACTTTACCCACAAGATCCGGGGAACTTCCGTGTCATCCACGACCCGCGGTACCTCAAGTACCCGGGGTAAGCACCCGATCACTATCTTTCCCTAGACGACACTAACAAGGAGTCTACTCGTTGTTCCGTATCCTCACGATGTACATCATACGAGACTCACTCGAGATCGTAACATCCGAGAGGGGACTCAACGGTGTATCCGGTGCCCTGTGAAAACAGTCATGGCCTCCCTACTTGGCATGACCCCGTCCCGAGAGAGCGTACCAACAACTCGCCCGTCACTAGTAATGCGGGCTCCAAGCTAGTATCGGCCTAGGTAATCAATAATGCCCTTTCCCATATAAGGGTAGAGTGGTTGCGCATGTACGGCTGGAATAACGGTCGCAACTTAAACCAATCCGTTTTTGAAAGCAACACACACCCACTTGCCTCGGTACACCACTTCGTCATCAAGTGGTTACCCAACTCATTGTCTCCCTCGGGCATAAGTGGCACCCGACGGGGTTTTCGAAAAGTCCTTTCAAAATACTTTGTCTCCATCACCATGCATATTCCCATCCCTTTTGCGTAGCACTACTTAGCATCCTATCTACTCCCACCGGCATAACCCTCATAAGGAGGTAGGGTCATGCACAATGTAAGTATCAACAAGGAGGAAATGAAGGCAACCCATCAAAGTGGCTACCCTCTCATCATGATTCCGATGCAACAATAATAAAGTGCTATACGAAATGCATAAAAAGGGTTTCATAGACATGGTCAAAGGGCTGCTTGCCTGGCTCAACAAGGTCTTCTGGGTCTTCAAAGTCTTCTGGTCCAACTCCTTCGTCAGCAACGCAATCTATTGTCGCAAAATAATAACGAGAAAATAAGGCAATAATAAAACAGAAAAACCAAAGTGCTCAGAAAAATGTCAACTTATTTTTGTAAAATACTAGGTGGAAAACTAAGAAGGGGAAAACTCCTAGTTTTGGATTTGGAGTTGTATAATAGGAGAAATGGATTTTCAGAGGGGAATATAAATGCTCAAATTTGAATTTAAATTTGAACAGTGCAAAAAGTTTGATGGATATTTATGAAAGTTACACCATTAAATAGGTGGGATTTTTAGAAAAATGTGGCAGTTGGAATTATTGCATTTGGATTAATATTTAATCCTGTGGAATTTTTGGAAAATCCATAGAAAAAAGAAAAAGAAAAAGGGCACTGTGCCTGCCGGGCCAGAACAGCTGCGGGGCAGCAGGCCCAGCCTACGGGCGGCCCAGCGCGCTGGTGCACGCACGCGCCCCAGGTTTAAACCTGACGGGCGGGGCCCAGGCGTCAGTGAGAGAGAGGGGGCGATGGAGGGGAGAGGCTGACAGGCGGGGCCCGCCTGTCATCCCTAACCCCGAGTCCAGGCGGCCGGCGAGCTCACCGGCGATGATGCAGGGCACGGCGAGGTCAGGCGAGGGCACGGCTGGGCTCAGCCTCGTGTCTCCATTCGGGTGGAGGTGGAGTTGGTCGCCGGGGTGGCCTAGTTTGCCGTCGACGAGGTTCGCGGCGGAGGAGCTTCGGGCGTTGGTCGTTCCAGTCGACTCCGGCTGCAAACGAGGCGGGGGAGAGAGGGGAAATAATCAGTGGGGGGAGGCGGTTTCAAATTGGGACAGAGAAGGAGCAGGGGAGGCCTGTACCGTGGGATCGACGGCGACCCGAGGCGGTGGAGCTCGAGCTCGATCTCGAGCTCGGGCTCGTCTGGAGAGGGGTGAGTGGTGCAGGGGGGGTGTTTAGGGGAGTGAGAGAGCGATTGGTGAGGAGAGAAGGGCTCGGGGAGGCCCTTAAATAGGAGAACGACGGTCCACCGTGGGCTTGTGCGCCGGCGAGCTCGTGCTCGTCGCTACAGGCCTCGGGAGGGGCTGACGCCGTGTCTGGGGTGTTCCTGGGCGTGGACTACGCCGAGAGAGATAGAGAGAGGGAGTGGGGAGAGGTCCGAGGCACCGCGCGTGTGAGCTCGCTCACTGGAGTTCTCGGGCGGCCGGTGCGCGTGCGAGTAGGGGCAAGAGAGAGAGAGGGAGGAGGGGGCCGACCAGCTGCCGTGTCCCGGACGCCGAGGCGTCTCGTCGGGCGCGCTGGGGAGGCCCGAGGTGGCTGGAAGCGGGCGGCTACAGTGCGGGAGCACACTGTAGCACGCTCCAGAGCGCCCATATGGCTGTCCAAGCTATTTTCTATGCTTGTGGGCGCGCCCTTGCATGTCTGGTAGCGCTAGGGAGGAGTAAAGAAAGGGGGGAGAGCATAGGGCCATGGATGGCCACTGGAGTGAGGAGGGAGGTGAGGAAGAGGGGTACAGGTGCTGTCTAGAGAGAGAAAGTGAGGGTTTCACCCCCAAATAATTGATCTGAGGTCTTGCCATTGCTAATGGAGGTATAAGGTGACTATATTAAGCTCTCATAAAAAGTTGAGCTTACCAAGAATAGTGGAAGGGGTCAAAACAGTGGTTTTTGTAAAATGGCAGCAGGTGTTTGATGTTGGTTTGGGCAAGGAAATGAACTCCAATTGCCATGATACTTAACAGGATGGAATGAAACTTAGAAATAGGGTGTGCCACCAAATTTGAGCTCATTTGGGAAAAGTTGCCAGTGTAACTTTGGTAAACCCTAGAAATTAGCAGAAATGAACTTGTGTAGATCTAGTTGAGCAAATCACTTCTCCTTGATGCACCACTTGGTGTAGTGGCCTCATTTGGTCATGTGAACATGCTCACAAAAGTTGGGGTCAAGGAGAGAAAGTTGGTACTACAAACTTGTTCAAATTTGATCCTGAACAGAAAGGGTTATGGGGCATTTTGGTAGACCAAAATGACCTTGATTGAAGTGAGGCTTTGCAAGATCCTCACAATATGCATTTGTGACTTGCTGTATTTTTCTTGAATTTTTATGGAAATATTTCCTATAGAAATATTTCAAATCCTTGAAATGAGCAGAAACAGTTTTGGGGGGTTTTGTACAATATTTTCATCATAACCATGTGTTGAAACTCATATATATGGAAAATATATGTCCACTGAGTTTCCCTATATTTTCTCAAATATTTTTGAAACATTAAAGTAAATTTTCCCTATTAAAGACCATTTCTGTCCTTAAGGAAAAGCTTTTAAATAAAATAGGAAAATAACTTTTAAAATTATTTTTTTGTGGTTTATGGGGATCCTATATCTAATAGGTTTCAAATATACTTTTTGAAAGATTTTTACTGCCCTGAATTAAGTACTTGTAGTACAAATCTTAATTCAGGGTTTTTTGGAAAACTAAATTTTGAAAATACTTTTTGGCCAAATTATTTTTGTAAGAGAATACTATATTGCCCTATACACATGGCATGATCATTGGGCAGAAGTTTGGGGCAAGGAGATTAATTATAGAAGGTGGAGTTGTGTTGATCTTAAAGAGCACTTGAAAAACATAGAGAGAAAACCAACTCCAAATAAAAGCCAAATAATGCAAAAGTTTTTGTTGGTCCAAATTTTCATGCTTTATTAATGCAAATGAAGAGTAAGAAAATGCAGGGTGTGACAACAAATATCCGGCCCAAAGGACTGACGGCCTTGGTGTTAGAACCAATAATAAATGGGTACCATTTCACAAGGGTCGTCATGGACGGTGGCAGTGATCTAAATCTGAATTATCAGGACACAGTCCGCAAAATGGGGATAGACCCGACACAAATAAGCCACAGTAATACTACCTTCAAGGGAGTAATACCAGGCCAAGAGGCCCGCTATACGGGCTCTCTACCACTAGAGGTAGTATTCGGATCTCCCGATAACTTCCGAAGCGAAAGGTTAACTTTTCACATTACCCCATTCCGAAGTGTCTATCAAGCACTACTCGGAAGAACGACTTTCACTCGTTTTAACGCAATACCGTATTATGCTTTTCTCGAGCTTAAGATGCCCGGTCCACGTGGCATCATCTCGGTTAGTGGAAATACCCAACGTTTCCCACGTACGGAAGAGGATGTGGCGGCTCTAGCAGCCACAAAGTAGACGGCCTCACCAACCAGAAAAATGGCAGGTCGTCAAGACCACAGACAGGGTCAAACGAATCCGGCGTTCCATCATATATGCATGAGATAGATTTTCGAACCCTCATAAACGATACCAGGGGCTTCTCGCGTGTAATCAGGGCTAGCCCGGCTCAACTAGGCTTCTCTTGAATTTTGATAGTTCATTGACAATAACCAATTCTTCTTTTTGGCACGGCAACTTTCACCTAAGTTCTTTCCTTTTGCAGATGATAATCATGCTACACTCATCCAGGACAGAGCACAACGGAGATACAGGCGTAGACGTGCAGCAGGGACCCGCCCAAAGGGCCGTTTCCCGGTCATGTATGTACGCGCCCCGTATTCGGACGAGCGCAGAAGTACCAGGGGCTATATAGTAGCCCCACTGTCAAACTCCTATGGCTAAGTGAAAGTGTTAAAGCAATATAGTCCAATTGCCTCGTTCACTGCGCTATCACCTCCTTAACGGACCAAGACGTTGGATCAAGTGTGGATATGCATCTTTTGCGAACACCCCCGCATTATAGGCGTGGGGGCGGAGGCCGACGACTGCAAACTTTCAGGTTATACACATATATACATAAACGGCCGCACAGGTGGCATCATAATACTTTCGGGAAAAAGTATAAATACAGCCTTGTTAATTCAGTAAAACATTGTTTGTACAATGGGAATACATGTCACTAGAAAATATTATTCTTCGAGCATTGAGCCTCTATCGAACGAGCGCCTTCAAGAACTTCTTCAAAGTAGTGCTCGGTAGCCACTCGGCCTACGGCCGAACCCTGTGTCGCAACAGTGGTGGCCTCCATCTCCGCCTAGTACGTCTTGACACAGGCAAGGGCCATCCGCGCACCTTCTATGCATGCCGATCTCTTTACAGCATCGATGCGTGGCACAACACCAAGGAATTGTTGCACTAAGCTAAAGTAGCTATTTAGCCTTGGCCCTCCCGGCCACAGGTGATCCACAACGGACTTCATGGCATGTCCGGACAACCTATGGAGCTCGGCCCACTCGGCCAATTGCTCATTCAACAGCAGCGGATGGACTAGAGTGTGAAACTGTGACCAGAACAACTTTTCCACTTCGGGACCTTTCTGATCCTTGAAGTACTCGGCCGCATCAGCAGCACTTGCAGCCAAATCCATGTACGCATCCGCAGAACTCCATAGCCGGTCCAGAGGAGCATACTTCGGATCTCCGAACTTAGTCCGCAACAAAAAGGGCTTCCCAGACACGATATCTGCAGCTTGATTTAGCTCCTCCTTTGTGGCTCTAATTTTGGAGCGGGCTTCCTTGGCAGCCACCCGTGCCTTCTCCAGGTCCGTCGCCTTCGCCCGGTTTTCTTCTTCAAGAAGCTGGTAATGGTCAGCCTCATCTTTTAACTCTACAGCCATCTTGGCTATTTTTCCTTGCTCTCGCAATGCGCGGTCTGTTCGGCCCTTAACTCTTCAGCCGCCTTTAAAGCGGCCGCATTGCTACTTCTTGCTTGCTCCTTGGCTCGGGCAAGCTCCGCCCGAAGGGTCTCCATAGTGGAAGCTCCATCTACAGTCACAACATATTAAAGATACTGGCATCATGCTACTCTTATTATGTGATGATCACCAGAAAAATCACTCACCCTATGCCTCGTTAAGCCGCTTGTTGAAAAGCACAATGTCGGCATCTGCCGCATCCGCCCGGCTAGCCACCAGAGCTTCAGCCACCTGCACATAAAGGCGGTCTGGTTATTACCTGGGACTATGATCCTCTGCTTGCCGCCGTTTTCAACGACAACCAGAGTCTCAGGGGCTACTATCTGCATAGGGAATACCTAACGTATGCGGTACTGTTAATAACATACATTATTTCACGTACCTCGAAGCCTTTCAGCAGACTCATAAAGACATCGCGAAAACCGCTTTTAGCGGATGAAATCCTTTCAATTACCGTACCCTGTGACACCCCAAAATTTTGACCTTGTTTTAATGAATTAATTTTTTTTCAGGAAATTAAAACTTTTATTTTCTGGGCTCCCTTTTGATTTTTTGAACCATTTTCTCCCTTGTTATCATGGAGTTGTTCCCTAAAGTGAAAACCTTTCAAATATGTTATTGGAATTGTTTAACCTCTCAAGAAAAACTCTTCTTTTATTAGTAGAACTAATTACATAATTAATTTTCTTGATCTTTATTTTCTTGAAAAATGGTTTTTCAAGGTTAAATGGCCATATTTGAACTACAACCATTTGATAAATTCACTTAAAATTCCCACCAAAATTTGGAGATGTCATGTGATGTTTTTAAACCACTTTTATGCAAAAATATCTTTTTTCCATTAGAAATTTTTAGCTCTACAACCAAGTTTCTTCTCTGGTCCTGAGTGCAGTTTTGCACTACAACCCTTTTAAATATTTCTTTCTAACCTCCACCAAAATTATGGGATGTTGGTAATAGCCTATGATTCAACTTTATGCAAAAACCTAGTTTGGTTCTTTGAAAATTTTGAGTGAATCAACCTCTTTTCCATTCTGGTCCAGCCTTGTGATTTCTACCGCAACCCTAATTATTTTTGCTCCAATGACCTTGTGCTTCCTCCTGCTTATAGTTCTTCCTGCAAAACCCTTAAGTCCAGGAGCATGCACCTATTGGATCATTTTTGGTTCATGTAATGATGCCTTTTATCTCCTGGCCAGAATTGAAGTTCAGCAAGACTTGCACTAACAAGTTTCTGCATTTGACAAACTAACCTTACCACCTTCTCTTTCATCTAAAGAGACACTGATCTGGAGAATTTGTCCACTCCAAGAAATGCCTAAGTGCCCTTGGCATTTTGTCAAACACCTTATGGGCATGATCTGTTTTGACACGAATTTTGGCATTGCACTGTTAGCTTGCACCTTTGATCAAACCAACTTGTCCACTAGGCTCCCAGTTGCTCCTAGCCTGGGTCTGTTAAGTGCCAGCCTCACCCAAGCTCTATAGCAGGCTCTGGCATATCGTCGAACGCATCCCGTGCACGTCCGGAGCGCGAGCAGAGCGTGCGTTTGGCACGCACGTGCGTCCGAGCCGCCGCGTCTCGCCCCGCACCCGTTCCGGCCCTTGGCCAATAGCAGCTAGCCGCCACGTAGCCCCTGCATCGCCACGCCACCCCGACCACCCTGGCACGCTATAGCGTCGCCGTCAGGGCACCCTTGGCGGCACGCCGGCGTCCGCAGCACGCCTCTGCCAGGTCGGTGCCGCCCAGGCCTCTCCCGCTCGCCACCTGCCCCTGGAACAGCTCATCCTCATCCTCTTGAGTGTCCCCTAGCTCTCGTCGTCGCCACGACGCCCTGACGCTACAGGGAGGCGGTTCACCGACGACCTTATCCCCGGCCGCCACTAACCGACCTCGTTGTGGTATATAAGGAGGCCCCGAACCCATTCAAGCACACGGGCAACCTCAGAATGCTCCCCTAGTTCTCCCGTGGCAGCCAAACGACCCGGGGAGGTCTTCTTCCCCACCTCCGGCAATAGCGGCCACCGCCATTGCCCCGGCCATTACGGCGCCACCAAAGCCTCCCCCTCTCCGTTCTCTCCACCAAGAAATCCCCCTTCCTCCCGTGAACCATTCCCACTACTCGATTTTGATCGGGACTCACCGCTGAACTCCCCCGACGGCCGCCATCCGCCGCAAAGCTCGCCGCCGGCAGCTCCGTCCACCCCCGAGACCGTAACGACTATCGGAGTAACCGTCTAGATCCCCTGACCCTGTGGGTGACCTCCGTTTCTCGAACGGTGCTGCCGTTCGCCGGCAAGCATCGCCGGAGCTCCGCCCCCGTTTGGTCAGGGGGAGATGACACGCGCGTGGACCAGTCAAACCTGACCAGTGGGCCAGGCGGGCCCACTGTCAGTGACACACGCGCCGCCCACGCTGGATAAGTGGAGGCGTAAAGGCCCAAGTACGTCTTCTCTGTGCGAAAGCGTAATCCCGTTCGAAACGTTTTCTTTTCTGGTTTTTATTAAAAACAGATTTTGACCAAAGCTTTGACTGTCTATAACTTTTTAAATACAACTCCAAATGAATTAATTCTTTTTCCTACCTCTCTCAAATATGGTCTAATTTATTTTAAGATTTAAAAAAAAATTCAAACAACTTTTTTGTGCTGCTTTGGAATTGTGTGTTAATTTAAATTTATTTAAAATAGGATATTGGAGAGAGGAAGGAAAACTTTCAAAAGTTTTGGAGAGCACCCCCACCTCTCCACACCTTGAAGGCAAGCATTTTGAGCCCTGGCATAATATTTTGCATGCAATGTTTGACACGTTTATAACACCACCTTATTTCGGAGAATCGTTATTTCATGTGATATGAACATTTGCATGGATGCATTTTTAGTGATTTCCTTGCTGTTGGAAATGAACATACTTGTGATGGTAATCATCCTCATGTGCCTTGCATGCATGCCAGAAAGGAATCCGGGAAAGCCTCTGCCTTGGGTAGGCGTGAGCTTGTCGCCGGTCTCCATCGGGACGGTAGTGTCCGGTATGGCATGGTAAGGTATAATGAGTGTTGGTTTGTTGGTTGAAATATATTTGTTATACATGTCATGCAGGGAATTTATAAGCCTCCTGAGTCGACCATAGATTGAGTCTTGTTCCGGTAACCCCCATGCTTGTTTCGTACTACCACTTGTCCCTGCCATAGTTAGGGTACGGTTCAGTAAGTTGTCAACCCTCTTTCCTAGCACACACCATACAGAGAGGCCATGGTGGAGGATACCAGAGGCATCCGGTAGGCATGCCACCTGACCCGGGGGCATGGGTGTTTTGGTTGTAGCCGAAGGGGTAGCTCCCCTAGTTTGCGCGCGGTATAAATTTTGTGATCCCATGCTACGTCGAGGTTGTAGCCTCCCCACTTAGAGTTTTGCTTAACAGGTGTCGTGGGTGATTTCCAGACACCGGTAAGTTAGGCTGGTGTGTGCGGATTGGGTGTTTTCAACCAAAAGATAGCAGACGAAATTAGTCCTGATGGACTAACGGAATCCGTTGCTCGTGGGTAAAGAGTACACCCTCTGCAGAGATTAAACCTATTCGAATAGCCGTGTCCATGGTTAAGGATTACAGTCTGGGATGGGTCAAGTGTCGGTCTTCGGAGGAGAAACTACTAAACCCGAATATTGATTATGACTTGTGATATACGATGGTTATGGTTATTATCATTGTGGACTAACCGTTTGCATTGTTTTGAAATAAGGAATATCCCTGGGACGGTACCACCTCCTGGATATTCACTAGGATTATGTTTTCATATAAGCCCCTTATGTGGCGTCGCACAGATGCCCGACTGTGGCATGTTTGTTATTTCACTTTCATACAAGCCCTTTCTATGGTGTCGCTTAGACGCCCGACTGTGGCATGCTTGTTATTTTATTTACTTTACAAGCCCTTTCTGTGGCGTCGCTTAGACGCCCGACTGTGGCATGCTTGTTATTTAACTATCTTATAAGCCCTTTCTGTGGCGTCGCTCAGACGCCCGACTGTGGCATGCATGTTATTCCATTTACTTATAAGCCCTTTATGAGGTGTCGCTGAGACGCCCGACTGTGGCGTTGCTTGTTATTTATTTACTTTATAGCCCTTTTTGTGGTGTCACACAGACGCCTGACTGCGGCATTTTATTTCCGCTCCTTCATTACTTATTCATGTGGCATATAATCAACTTGCTTGCATGCATAAGAGGTTTTTTATTTATGACTGACGATGTGATCATAGCATATTTTAGTGCATGTTTAACAAATATATTATTCCAGTGTTCATAATGTTTGCGAGTATATTCAAAGTACTCACTGGCTTGTCCCTGGCTATTGTCTTGGCCAGATATCTGCTTGGAGAGGAGCGTTGCGATGACAGCCCCGGAAGCTAGGCAACGGTGTTAGCAGCCTCGCGAAGATAGGAGTTAACCTGGTCAGCTGTTCCTGTGGGAAATGGAGTCCCATAGACCGTGGAGAACCACAAACCGCTTCCGCCATCAACCACTAGAAACCAATTGTTGTACTCACAGACCCGAATGGTCTTGTACTACATATTTTGTACTTTTGCTTGGAATTTCTGTAACAAGTTGGTGCCTCATCAGCTAACAGTAATCCTGGGGCTGGTGAGCACAACGGCCATTTTCTGGAAATTTATACCCGGAAAACCGGTCGTGACAAACTTGGTATCAGAGCCAGGCTGACCATTGGCTAATCCTATCCTAGCCAGGTCAATAAACCTTGGTTAACGAACCCACCAGACCTTAGCCAAACCCCAGTCAAGCTTCTCATGCAAGATAGCCCCACAGTGACCCGACACCTTTTAGCAGTCGGTGCCCAACCTATCAACCTAGCATGTCAATCACGCGCCAGTGACCGGCCCATAAATAGTCCTTTTTCGCAAGCGTGCGAAGGAAGACTCCGTCCCCTTTTCCTATAAATAGGGCACGCTAGCCCCAACCCAACACAGTACAACCTCTACCCCAAGCCAAGGCCCAATGCCTGGCCCTGCCGTGCATAATGAGACCACAGCAACCAACCTTGGAGGTTTTGTGACCATACTCGCAAACCTCACCCGTCGTGCCTATGCGTTGGAAGAGCCCCCAGAATATGTTGTGTACCAAGGGCCCATGGGCGGTGAGAGCCGTCAATTCTGGGCCACTGTACACATCTACGGTAGGGGTCTAGCACCCGAACGCCCCTACAGGTTCACCGGAAGGACAACTTCCTTTGAGCCACAAGCCATCGAACTAGCTGCTCGAGAAGCTATAGTTCATCTCCGGCACTTGTCGCCCAGAGTGAACTGTCGCTCGTTCCACTACTACCCCAGACGTGAAGGGTATGGTAGACCACCCCAAGTTGCCAACGGAGATCACGAGACGGATCCAGCATTGATGCACCTAGTGCGCTATGTAGGTGCACTAGAGGAACTGTTCGATCAAATCACCATTGATCTGATCGCAGCTCATGGAGAGCTGGTTCGTCGAGCCCCGGCAAGAGAAGGAAACGAGCCCGACGCCGACTACCCAGTCGTGCTGTTCGGACAACCGATCGAGACCCTGAGGTCAGCCCCATCCATCAACCAAGGTGCTTTGATGACCCCAGAAGTGCTTCGTCGCCTCTTGGGAGCACACTCCAACGGGATTGTGGCCAACAATCCACGAGATGGTCATCATCGCTACCCCGAGCCTGCAGCCCCTCAACCCTCTCCAGCAAATTCAGACGACGAGACCCGAAGAGAAGCCTCGACATCCACAAGGCACGCCCGCCTGGATATAAACGAGGTAGACTAAGTCACTCGAGTAGTGTCGAGTCCCAGTGTATCCTCACTTTGTAATCGTGTGACCTTGTAAATAAACGCCGCCTGTTGTCGTGCCTCTGTTTTAAATACTAACCTTGCATGGGTATGTCAGCACACAGTTGCATATTTTCCGGACACAACTACCCAAAAACCTTCCCCGACAACCCCCACAGCAACACATCACTTTAGTGAAATGTGTGAATCTGTGGCTTGACCCCAACCCTTGGAGCAGAGCTGGAAATTTCATTACCTTTCACCACGGTAAAATGACCTAGCTCCGGTGCTATAAAAAGGCCACCGCGTGACCTTGCCAAGCACCCCTCGTCTTGTGCACCACCCTCACAGCCATTTCTTGCCATGCCAAGCCCTAGTATTTATCTGAGAACCCTAGATGCAACCCTGGGTAGTTTTGTCAAGATATTGTGGGATTTTAACTGCAGTACCATGGGCGCTACCCAGCCACCCCAGTACGAGCTGTTCAAATCGAGAATCACCCCTTCCACCTCGAGATATTGGGCAGCAGTACACATCCCTCCCGTAAACTCAAACCAAGATCCAACGGAGGTCTCCTTCGTGGGGAAATCTATGCCAAACCCACATATGGCCATAGAAGCTGTTGCATACGAGGCGCTTGCTTGCCTTCGATTCGCGGTACCCTATGCCAGCGAACGAGGGTATTATTACTTTCCGAGCCGTGCAGCACCCGGAGGAGTAACATCTTTTCCTGGTGGACGAATTGAGAGAGACCCACTCCTGGCCAACCTTGTCCAGTACGTCATCGCTCAGGAGCGTTTGACCCAACGCGTGATGGGTTATCTCCAGAGCCTCGCGGATTTAAATCCTCAGATCGCCATCGGCAGATCACTAAGGCCCGACCAGGAGAGACATGTTCATCGACTGGTCAATCCACTTTCCCCGATAGAAGAGGAGTGTATCCCAGTACCAGAGACGTTTTCTCGGGACCCCGTCCAGTTACCGTTTCCATTTTAGACGTCGATGCGGTGTTCATTATTGCAACATTTATTTATGTGTGTGACTTATGCGTGATACCCTGAGTTTGTACGACGAGTCAATCATTTGGCTTCTACTAATGTGTGTAGTTTTTGTTGTGGTTTATGCTCCTTTAAATTAACTATTTTCCCTCGCCAAATCCTGGAGTGAGATTTCTTTTCCCTGAGTTGCTACATCTGCACCTTCTCACGACGTGGATTAATTAATTTCACACAGCACCACGGCAGCAGACTCACAACCGCTCGAACACCTACCCTGCTTGCAAAAAAATGTAACGTTGGAGTATTTGTTTTTCAAAACAACTCCTAACAAATCTCGAGGACGAGATTTTTTCTTAATGGGGTAGTGTTGTGACACCCCAAAATTTTGACCTTGTTTTAATGAATTAATTTTTTTCCAGGAAATTAAAACTTTTATTTTCTGGGCTCCCTTTTGATTTTTTAAACCATTTTCTACCTTGTTATCATGGAGTTGTTCCCTAAAGTGAAAACCTTTCAAATATGTTATTGGACTTGTTTAACCTCTCAAGAAAAACTCTTCTTTTATTAGTAGAACTAATTACATAATTAATTTGCTTGATCTTTATTTTCTTGAAAAATGGTTTTTCAAGGTTAAATGGCCATATTTGAACTACAACCATTTGATAAATTCACTTAAAATTCCCACCAAAATTTGGAGATGTCATGTGATGTTTTTAAACCACTTTTATGCAAAAATATCTTTTGTCCATTAGAAATTTTGAGCTCTACAACCAAGTTTCTTCTCTGGTCCAGAGTGCAGTTTTGCACTACAACCCTTTTAAATATTTCTTTCTAACCTCCACCAAAATTATGGGATGTTGGTAATAGCCTATGATTCAACTTTATGCAAAAACCTAGTGTGGTTCTTTGAAAATTTTGAGTGAATCAACCTCTTTTCCATTCTGGTCCAGCCTTGTGATTTCTAATGCAACCCTAATTATTTTTGCTCCAATGATCTTGTGCTTCCTCCTACTTATAGTTCTTCCTGCAAAACCCTTAAGTCCAGGAGCATGCAACTATTGGATCATTTTTGGTTCATGTAATGATGCCTTTTATCTCCTGACCAGAATTGAAGTTCAACAAGACTTGCACTAACAAGTTTCTGCATTTGACAAACTAACCTTACCACCTTCCCTTTCATCTAAAGAGACACAAATCTGGAGAATTTGGCCACTCCAAGAAATGCCTAAGTGCCCTTGGCATTTTGTCAAACACCTTATGGGCATGATCTGTTTTGACATGAATTTTGGCATTGCACTGTTAGCTTGCACCTTTGATCAAACCAACTTGTCCACTAGGCTCCCAGTTGCTCCTAGCCTGGGTCTGTTAAGTGCCAGCCTCACCCAAGCTCTGTAGCAGGCTCTGGCATTTCGTCGAACGCATCCCGTGCATGCCCGGAGTGTGAGCAGAGCGTGCGTTTGGCACGCACGTGCGTCCGATCTGCCGCGTCTCGCCCCGCACCCGTTCTGGCTCTTGGCCAACAGCAGCTAGCCGCCACATAGCCCCTGCATCGCCACGCCACCCCGACCACCCTAGCACGCTATAGCGCCGCCGTTAGGGCACCCTTGGCGGCACGCCGGCGTCCGCAGCACGCCTCTGCCAGGTCGGTGCCGCCCAGGCCTCTCCCGCTCGCCACCTGCCCCTGGAACAGCTCATCCTCATCCTCTCGAGTGTCCCCTAGCTCTCGTCGTCACCACGACGCCCTGACGCTATAGGGAGGCGGTTCACCGACGACCTTATCCGCGGCCGCCACTAACCGACCTCGTTGCGGTATATAAGGAGGCCCAGAACCCATTCAAGCACACGGGCAACCTCAGAATGCTCCCCGAGTTCTCTCGTGGCAGCCAAACAACTTGGGGAGGTCTTCTTCCCCACCTCCGGCAACAGCGGCCACCGCCATTGCCCCGGCCATTACGGCGCCACCAAAGCCTCCCCCTCTCCGTTCTCTCCACCAAGAACTCCCCCTTCCTCCCGTGAACCATTCCCACTACTCGATTTTGATCGGGACTCACCGCTGGAGAAATTTTCACTTTGCCCGACGGCCACCGCCCGCCGCAAAGCTCGTCGCCGGCAGCTCCGTCCACCCCCGAGACCGTAACAACTACCGGAGTAACCGTCTTGATCCCCTGAGCCTGTGGGTGACCTCCGTTTCTCGAACGGTGCCGCCATTCGCCGGCGAGCATCGCCGGAGCTCCGCCCCCGTTCGGTTAGGGGGAGACGACACGCGCGTGGACCAGTCAAACCTGACTAGTGGGCCAGGCGGGCCCATTGTCAGTGACACGCGCGCCGCCCACGCTGGATAGGTGGAGGCGTAAAGGCCCAAGTACGTCTGCTCTGTGCGAAAGCGTAATCCCGTTCGAAACGTTTTCTTTTCTGGTTTTTTAAAAACAGATTTTGACCAGAGCTTTGACTGTCTATAACTTTTTAAATACAACTCCAAATGAATTAATTCTTTTTCCTACCTCTCTCAAATATGGTCTATTTTATTTTTAGATTTTTTTTTAAAAATTTCAAACAACTTTTTTGTGCTGCTTTGGAATTGTGTGTTAATTTAAATTTATTTAAAATAGGATTTTGGAGAGAGGAAGGAAAACTTTCAAAAGTTTTGGAGAGCACCCCCACCTCTCCACACCTTGAAGGCAAGCATTTTGAGACCTGGCATAATATTTTGCATGCAATGTTTTACACGTTTATAACACCACCTTATTTCGGAGAATCATTATTTCATGTGATATGAACATTTGCATGGATGCATTTTTAGTGATTTCCTTGCTGTTGGAAATGAACATACTTGTGATGGTAACCATCCTCATGTGCCTTGCATGCATGCCGGAAAGGAATCCGGGAAAGCCTCTGACTTGGGTAGGCATGAGCTTGTCGCCGGTCTCCGTCGGGACGGTTGTGTCCGGTATGGCATGGTAAGGTATAATGAGTGTTGGTTTGTTGGTTGAAATATATTTGTTATACATGTCATGCAGGGAATTTATAAGCCTCCTGAGTCAACCATAGATCGAGTCTTGTTCCGGTAACCCCCATGCTTGTTTCGGACTACCACTTGTCCCTGCCATAGGTAGGGTACGGTTCAGTAAGTTGTCAACCCCCTTTCCTAGAACACACCATACAGAGAGGCCGTGGTGGAAGATACCGGAGGCATCTGGTAGGCATGCCACCTGACCCTGGGGCATGGGTGTTTCGGTTGTAGCCAAAGGGGTAGCTCCCCTAGTTTGCGCGCGGTATAAATTTTGTGATCCCATGCTACATCGAGGTTGTAGCCTCCCCACTTAGAGTTTTGCTTAACAGGTGTCGTGGGTGATTTCCAGACACCGGTAAGTTAGGCTGGTGTGTGCGGATTGTGTGTTTTCAACCAAAAGACCGCAGATGGAATTAGTCCTGATGGACTAACGGAATCCATTGCTCATGGGTATAGAGTACACCCTCTGCAGAGATTAAACCTATTTGAATAGCTGTGTCCATGGTTAAGGATTACAGTCTGGGATTGGTCAAGTGTCGGTCTTAGTGTCGGTTTTCGAAGGAGAAACTACTAAACCCGAATATTGATTATGACTTGTGATATACGATGGTTATGGTTATTATCATTGTGGACTAACCGTTTGCATTGTTTTGAAATAAGGAATATCCCTGGGACGGTACCACCTCCTGGATATTCACTATGATTATGTTTTCATATAAGCCCCTTATGTGGCATCGCACAGACGCTCGACTGTGGCATGTTTGTTATTTAACTATCTTATAAGCCCTTTCTGTGGCGTCGCTCAGAAGCCCGACTGTGGCATGCATGTTATTCCATTTACTTATAAGCCCTTTATGAGGTGTCGCTGAGACGCCCAACTGTGGCGTTACTTGTTATTTATTTACTTGATAGCCCTTTTTGTGGTGTTGCACACACGCTCGACTGCGGCATTTTATTTCCGCTCCTTCATTACTTATTCATGTGGCATATAATCAACTTGCTTGCATGCATAAGAGGTGTTTTATTTATGACTGACGATGTGATCATAGCATATTTTACTGCATGTTTAACAAATATATTATTCCAGTGTTCATAATGTTTGCGAGTACATTCAAAGTACTCACTGGCTTGTCCCTGGCTATTGTCTTGGCCAAATATCTGCTTGGAGAGGAGCATTGCGATGACAGCCCCGGAAGCTAGGCAACGGTGTTAGCAGCCTCGCAAAGATAGGAGTTAACCTGGTCAGCTGTTCCTGTGGGAAATGGAGTCCCATAGACCGTGGTGAACAACAAACCGCTTCCGCCATCAACTACTAGAAACCAATTGTTGTACTCACAGACCCGAATGGTCTTGTACTACATATTTTGTACTTTTGCTTGGAATTTCTATAACAAGTTGGTGCCTCATCAGCTAATAGTAATCCTGGGACTGGTGAGCACAACGGCCATTTTCTGGAAATTTATACCCGGAAAACCGGTCGTGACATACCCATTAGCATATGATGCGCTTCCGAGACTGTCGCTTGCCCCAGAAGATCCTTCAGCGCGTCCGACCGCACACTGTACGGACCCTTGCTATTGCTCTCCTTAGGAGCCGGATACTGGGGATTCCGGGCAGCCAAAGGGTTATCCTCTGGCCCTCGTGGATCCGGAGATACCCTTCGCAACGACACTTCAAGGTCGCCCGCTTCTTGAGGCAGGGTGTCCGGGGGAGGCGTTTCGCTCTCCATCATCTCCGAAAGAAGTTCCCCCGAAGATGAACTCTGTCGAGAAGGGCTACGATTCGGACTACAATTTATAAGCATCGGTTATTGTCTTCGGAAGTAAGGTAGGATGTTTTCACAATTAAGTACTTTTCGATTACTTACAGCTCGGTAGAGGGTTGATCCCCGCGCAGACATTGTGTGGCAAGAATACCCTCCGAGGCAGGACTCTCTGATGAAGAATTCTTCTTGTCGGTGTCAAAACCGGCGGATCTCGGGTAGGGGGTCCCGAACTGTGCGTCTAAGATGGATGGTAACAGGAGGAAGGGGGCACGATGTTTTACCCAGGTTTGGGCCCTCTTGATGGAGGTAAAACCCTGCGTCCTGCTTGATTTATTCTTGATGATATGGGTATTACAAGAGTTGATCTACCACGAGTTCGAAGAGGCTAAACCCTAGAAGCTAGCCTATGGTATGATTGTTGTTGTCCTACGGACCTAAACCCTCCAGTTTATATAGACACCGGAGGGGGCTAGGGTTACACAAGGTCGGTTACAAAGGAGGAGATATACATATTCTTATAGCCAAGCTTGCCTTCCACGCCAAGTAGAGTCCCATCCATACACGGGACGAAGTCTTCAATCTTGTATCTTCATAGTCCAACAGTCCGGCTGAAGGATATAATTCGGCTGTCTGGATACCCCCTAATCCTGGACTCCCTCAGTAGCCCCCGAACCAGGCTTCAATGGCGATGAGTCCGGCGCGCAGTATTGTCTTCCACATTGCAAGGCGGGTTCTTCTCCAAATTCCAAGTGTTTGTAAGCAGTGTCCGGCCCCATGAATGTTGAACCTCTTGGCTTCTATGCCCAATAAGGGCTATCTCCCATGCGTCGAATGAATACGAGGCGCCAGGGCATTTTTACATTTGCCCCCCTAGCCAGATAAATAAAATGTCTATTAAAGGGATAGGGATTCTTAGATCCGATCCACACCATCCTCCCCTCAGCGAGAATCCATCAGAGCGCGTTTCAGAAAGATCCATTCCAGCATGGCCGACCTCTGCAGCTCCTCCTCCCGCTCCCGTAGCCCTAAGCCCGGTGATTGGGAGAGGTGTTCAATCCCACCCAGTCGATTGGTCGAACTGCAGACCAAGGGATTTCTCCCTCCGGCATATATGGTGCCCGTTCGAGCCGGGCTTTCCACCTACAATGGCGGGGAGCAAGCAGAGAGCTTTCCCTATCCCTCCATGGGGGAGCGGGTCTGCCTTTTTCCTTATTTACTAAGGGGACTCGGATTTCCAAGTCATCCGCTCCTCCACGGGCTCCTGGAGTTCTACGGCCTCCAATTACACAATTTCACCCTGCCTCCATTCTACATATCGCCGGCTATGTTGCTCTCTGCGAGTTGTTCCTGGGGTGCGAGGCTCACTTCGAGCTGTGGAAAAGGCTATTTTGCGTCGTCCCTCGCACACAGAGGGGATCACTTTATCAAGTGGGCGGAGCCAAAATATGGCGCATCGCTGATACCGGATACCTTTCCGGTACCCCAAAGAAGTCATCCGAAGACTGGCCTTCAGAATGATTTTATATGGAGGACGTTCCCCTTCCGGACCCTGTTCGGCGGGGTCTTCCTGAGTTCAACAATGCTCCTCTGAAGAAGCACCGAAGTTGGCGCCCATGGAGCCCCCAGGTGGAAGACAACAGAGAAGTCCTCTATCTGATGAACCGGATCAAAGCACTGGCTCTATCAGGATTGACAATAATCGAAGTTATGTCGATTTGCATAATGCGGGGAGTGCAACCACTTCAATACCATGGACACCCCTTGTGGCGTTTCAACGGGGCAGATGACGCCACCCGCTATGGGCGTAAGGGTCCGGGCGATGCTGCCGCTTTAGCAAAAATTCTGTCCAAAGTGTTCTAGGGAGAGGAGGAGGATTTCACCCGCATCAAGCCACGGGATGGATTCTCCATGTGCAATCCTCCAAGGTGGGTAAGCTATATCCCCTTACTTCCATTTTCCCGCATTCCTTGTCGTAAGTATTCACCTTGCCAGTTTGCAGCAGGAACTGCGAAAAGCCATAAAGGAGGTAAGCTGCCCCTCTCCACAACCGGAGGGCCCTGACCGGGCCCTCGACTCCGGACTTGAAGAAGATCCGGTTATCTTCGTGGAGTTGATAGACCGACAGTTCTATCAGTTAAGCTGCGACGACACCATGGTGGCCATTACGGCCGACTATCCCGGACTGCTCCCTGCATTGCACATAAGAAAAACCAAAAATCCCAACTCCAAAAACTAGGATCCCCTTTTAGACACTTCACCCACCATATACACATGGCATTTTTTAATAGGGAAGGCATTCGGGACGCCCTGCTGAACCCGCAGCAACTCGCCAACAAGAGGCGCCGAGGCCGGGTAGGCCAAAAAGGAAGGCAGTTAGGACGGAGACGCCGATGCAAAGGTATAAAAAACCCGCTCCGTGGTTGTCGTCTTTCTCAAAATGTATTGGCGCATGTGTTTCTTTAATAGAAAAAATGCTTGCCGGAATATATCCGGCGTTGTTGCTGATCATGCCTCCACTAGTCGGATGCCAGGACCGGACATAGAGGCGGAAGCCGATATGGGGCAGGCGCCGGATAATCCCCCTACAGAGCATGCAGATAGATTATCCGCTACTAACTCAGAAGTGGAAAGAGCCATGAATCATAGGCGCCGCCGGGCCATACTCCGTGACGCTTGTTTCTCACCAGAGGCATTTGATGCCTTTAATTCCGGAGAGGCATACCTCCGTGTTGCTCAAGATGGTCTAGCCAGAGCCACGGATCAGTATGTAAAGGATGTACGGGTAAGTAAATCTGGCGATTTATATGTATCAGTAGCCCCTAAGACTTGAACAAATAGCAGAACTGATTTAAGGATCATCTTTATTGTGCAGGTTCTTATAGAGAAGAACACTAGGCTGTCCCAGGAGCTGGAGGAATGCAAGACCCAACTGCGGGCTGCTGTTGCCGCATTGCAGGAACCGAAAAAGCCTCCCGCTGGTAACATTTACTTTAAAGAATGATTGTTACAATATAGTGTGCGGCGTGGCTGCAGATCTAACAATAGATTTTGCAGATGAAACCGGAGAAAATCTGGAGGATCAGCATGTCGTGCGACAGCTAGAGGTTGGCAAACGCATGCTGACTGAGGTTAGGCGGGAGAAAAACAATCTCCAAGACGCCAATGTCAAGCGGTGCATGGAACTAAAAGACGTTCGAGCCCAGCTTGCAGACTCCGAGAAGGAGAAAAAGCGGCTTCGGTGCGGCATTTTCAGTAAGTGCTTGAATGAATCCTTTTGAAGGAGTTCGGCGAAGAAGTTGACTAACAGCATTATGTCTGTAGGTATGCTGACGGGTCGTCCTGCGGAGGAAATGCCCGGGTCTGTAGGTGATCTTCTATCCGAGCTCTCGCATCTGCACGAACAAGTTCGGCAGGTGATGCAAGGTGTTGCCTAGGCCTTGTGGCCATCCGCCTCCCTGCCAGAAGGTGCTACAGAGCTTATGGAGAAGCTCAAGGGAGCACGGCGGCGCTTCCAATTATGGAAGTTATCGGCCAGCCGACAAGGTGCCCGAGAAGCCTGGGCAATGGTGAAGACGCGATACACCAAGGCTGACCCAAATCACATGGCCGAGGTCGGACCTGTGGGGCCCGACGGAAAAGAGATCCCCGTTAGCTTAGTTTATGGGCAAGTAGAATTAGCCGCAAAGTATTCCCAACAGGATTGTATGCTAGACCGCCTGTTGGATGGTATAGAGGAGGAATTTAGTCAGTCTGCATGACTATGTAATTAAAGTGACATGTATAATGCCTTCTAGCCGGATTATAGATCATTTGTCATGGCGGACCTTTTTGCTTCAACCTCGGGACCCGATAGTCCGGAGTGTATCCGAATACTCACTCAGTTATATAAGAACCGGGGTATGCGTGGAGACCAGGCGTAGGGGTCATTGGTACTTGAACAGACAAGTGCCCAACTAGTTAGTTATATTACATGGGTAGTAAGAAACATCTTCCAGGGAGAATAGTTCCGTTAAGGGTTCCTTTCCCTAGGTAAGCATGCCCTAAAGTGCATGTCCGAACTGCGATAGGAAACGCAGGAAAAAACATCTCGGGGAAGATATGGAAAATAAATAAAAATCATCTTTTGTTCGCCGACCGAATATTCCCTTAAGAATGCTAGCTTTCGGCTTCACCCAGTCTGAGGTACACATCCGGCTGACCCGGCAGTAACAATCACAGAGGTGCTCCCCTTATGCCCTAGCCGAATTAACGGGAGCGTAGGGCATAAATACAAGAGCCAGGCAACCCAGCTTGGCCAAAACTTAAGTCGTATCGATGCATATAATGGCGAAAAAGGTACATGTGGAAGCATAACACATGTGCGGGGCACGAGGCCCAAATAAATAATCAAGCTTCTGTGAAAGAAGCCCCCAGGTATTATGAGTGCGGCTAGTGCATCTGTAATGTGCAAACGAGGCGCAAGTTGGCCTTTGATGGCGTGTAGAAAGAATAAAAGAAAGAAAGAAAAACAAGACATATAATGTATAAAAATGGACAGAGGAAGGGAACGAACACATGATTCGGCGCTAGGCATAGAATCTTCAGAGCCTGGCTGTGTTCCATAGGTTCGGCTCGGGTCGAGTAGTCGATACATCCCGCAGTCGGTACGCTTCACCGGTCAGAACTTGGTCAATAATGAAGGGACCTTCCCATTTGGGCTCGAGCTTGATCTTTTTCTTATCCGGCAGACGTAGAACTAGTTCGCCAATGTTATAAGTTTTGGCCCGTACTTCTCTGCTTTGGTATCTGCGAGCCTGTTGCTGATAAAATGTGGAACGGGCTCTTGCCACGTCGCGCTCCTCCTCCAAGGTGTCCAAACTGTCCTACCGATCAAGCTCGGCTTCTCTTTCTTCATACATGCACACTCGAGGTGAGTCATGAATTATGTCACAGGGCAAGACTGCCTCTGCGCCGTACACCATAAAGAAGGGTGTATGTCCGGTACTACGGTTCGGCGTGGTCCATAGCCCCCAGAGTACAGAGTCGAGCTCCTCTACCCAGTGCATGTTAGACTCCGTTAAGGACCACACTAGCCTGGGTTTAATGCCGCTCATTATAAGACCATTCGCGCGCTCCACTTGACCGTTGGTTTGTGGGTGATAGACCGAAGCATAATCGAGCCTGATGCCCATTTTGCTGCACTAGAGTTTTACCTCATCGGCAGTAAAGTTTATGTCATTTGTCAGTGATGATTCTGTGAGGGACGCCATAACGGTGTACGACCCCGGATATGAAGTCTATCACCGGTCCGGATTCGGCTGTTTTAACAGGTTTGTCCTCTATCCATTTGTGAATTTATCCACCATGACCAGTAAGTATTTTTTCTTGTGGGTTCCCCCTTTAACGGTGTACGACCCCAGATCGCGAAGGGCCACATAATGGGGATTGTTTGGAGGGTGGTGGGTGGCATGTGGCTTTGATTTGCAAAGAGCTGGCAACCGGCGCAACGTTGGACCAAGTCCTGTGCATCTGCCCGGGCCGTTGGCCAATAGAATCCTGTATGGAAGGCCTTGCTGACAAGAGCCCGTGCTGCGGCATGGTGACCGCCGAGTCCGATGTGAGTTTCTGCCAAAAGGTTCCGTCCTTCCTCTTTGGCGATACACCTTTGAAGGACTCCGGTAGTGCTTTTTTATAAAATTCTCCCTCATGGTCCTCCGGAAGTTCCTGCCAGGAATGGTTCTCCGGAAGTTCTCCGGTAGGCCTTAGATCGCTGCACTATGCAGCGTGCTTCATTTTGGTCCTCGGGAAGTTCCTGCCTAGTTAGGTAGGCCAAGAATGGTTCTGTCCACGGGGCTATGATGGCCATTATTACGTGGGTCGAATGTGTTATTTCGGTGGCGGAGCCTCCGATTGTGTCAGAGTGTTCGGTATCGGGTATTTTGGCTGGGTCCGGATTATTGTTACCGGTGTCCCCTTCCCATACTACGGATTGCTTGAACAGCCTCTCCAAAAATATGTTGGGGTGGACCGCATCGCGTTTGGCGCCGATGCGGGCGAGGATATCCGCCGCCTGATTGTTTTCCTGAGCCACTTGGTGAAATTCGAGCCCCTCGAACCGAGCTGACATTTTTAGGACGGCGTTTCGATAGGCCGCCATTTTTGGATCCTTGGCATCAAAGTCTCCATTTATTTGGGATATTGCAAGGTTTGAATCCCCACGCACCTCCAGGCGTTGAATGCTCATGGAGACTGCCATCCGAAGACCATGCAACAGAGCTTCATATTCGGCTGCGTTGTTGGAGTCTGTGTACAGTATTTGTAGTACGTACTGAACGGTATCTCTAGTTGGGGACGTCAAGACGACGCCAGCCCCTAGACCAGCCAGCATTTTAGAACCATCGAAGTGCATGACCAATTGGTGTATGCGCCATACTCTTTAGGGAGTTCGGCCTCCATCCATTTGGCGACGATGTCGGCCAATACATGTGACTTAATGGCTCGTCGAGGTTTGTATGTTCTTATGAACGGGAGGAGCTCGATGGCCCATTTGGCAATCCGGCCCATAGCATCGTGGTTGTTTATAATATCATTAAGTGGCACTTCCGAGGCTACTGTAATCGAACACTCTTGAAAGTAGTGTCATAGCTTCCGGGATGCCATGAATACCGCATAGGCTATCTTTTAATAATGTGGGTACCGTGATTTGCATGGAGTGAGGACAATGGATACATAGTATACCGGCTTTTGAAGAGGGCATTTATGTCTGTCTGCTTTCCGTTCGACAACGAGCACTGCGCTGACAACTTGATGAGTTGCCGCAATGTACAACAGCATTGGTTCGTCGATGTTTGGCGCGACCAGGATTGGTTTGGTTGCCAAAATGGCCTTTATTTCTTCCAATCCGACTGTGGCTGCGTCCGTCCACTCGAAGTGTTTGGTGCGCCGAAGGAGGCGATAAAGGGGTAAAGCCTTTTCTCCTAAGCGGGAGATAAAGCGGCTTAGAGCCGCCACACATCCAGTTAACTTCTGGATTTGTTTGAGGTCTGTTGGGGTAGCCAGCTGTGACAAAGCTCGGATTTTGGCCGGATTAGCTTCAATACCTCTAATGGAGACAATGAAACCTAGGAGCTTTCCGGCTGTTATGCCGAAAACGCATTTTTCTGGATTGAGCTTGATGTCGTATGTTCGGAGGTTGTCGAATGTGAGCCTCAAGTCGTCTATCAAAGAGTCGACGTGTTTTATTTTGATGACCAAATCGTCTACGTATGCCTCTACTGTTTTGCCGATTTGTTTCTCCAGACATGTCTGAATCATGCGCTGATATGTTGTGCCGGCGTTTTTGAGCCCAAAAGGCATTGTGTTAAAATAGAAGGGACCGTATGGTGTGATGAATGCCGTTGCGGCTTGGTCAGACTCCGCCATCTTGATTTGGTGGTAACCGGAGTATTCATCGAGGAAACACAATGACTCGTGTCCTGCGGTAGCTTCAATAATTTGATCGATGCGGGGGAGGGGGAAGGGATCCTTTGGGCAAGCTTTATTGAGGTCCTTGAAATCGACACAAAGGCGCCAGGATTTATCCTTCTTTGGTACCATCACAAGCTTTATTTCTCTGATGAATCCGGCCTCCAATAACTTGGCTAGTTCCTCTCCCATGGCGTGTCTCTTAGGTTCGGAGAAACGCCGAAGAGCTCGCTTGACCGGCTTGAATCCCTTTAGGATATTGAGGCTATGCTTGGCCAGCCTGCGTGGGATTCCTGGCATGTCTGAGGGATGCCAGGCGAATATGTCCCAATTCTCGCGCTGGAACTCTCGTAGTGCGGCGTCCACGACAGGGTTTAACTGTGCCCCGATGGAGGCTGTTTTTGTAGGGTCCGTTGGGTGGACTTGGAATTTGACTATTTCATCCGCTGGTTTAAAAGAGGTGGACTTGGATCTCTTGTCAAGTATCATGTCGTCCCTGTCCACTATGGAGCGTAGCATGGTTAATTCCTCGGCCGAGAGGGCTTCGGATATTGCCTCGAGGGCCAGTGCGGCTGTTTTGTTTTTGGCGCGGAGTGCCGTGTCCGGATCACTAGCGAGAGTGATGATTCCGTTGGGCCCGGACATTTTGAGCTTCATGTACCTGTAATGGGGTACGGCTTGGAAGATTGTGAACGTCTCCCATCCTAAAAGAGCGTGATAACCACTGCTGAACGGGGCCACTTGGAATGTAATTTCTTCGGACCTGTAATTGTCTAGCGTGCCGAATACCACATCTAGTGTGATTTTCCCAACACAACGTGCTTCCCGACTAGGGATGATTCCTCTAAAGGTTGTGCTACTTTGCTCAATGCGATTCCAATCTATTTCCATCTTTTGAAGAGTTTCCTCATAGATGAGGTTTAATCCACTACCGCCGTCCATGAGTACTTTGGTGAGTCGAAAGCCATCCACGATTGGCCTGAGGACCAGTGCAGCCGTGTCACTCCATGGATTTATTGCCGCCACATGGAAGATTTCAGCAATGCTGTGGAGTGTTCGCTTGTGCCTATTATTTGATGTGAAGGTCTCAAATACTGTTAATACCATATTGCTATCCGTGGGATGGTGCTCTGCGGCATCTGGGATGAGAAGATCCTCACCGCTTTTAGCCACCTGCCGGAGTATCAAACATACTCTAAGGTTGTGTGTTGGTATGGCATCGCCGTACTATGAATTTTGCAGGGGCCGTTAAGCCATCCCTCCAATACGGTTCCATGCCCTGTATAGGGTTTTTGTTTCTTGGCAACTAGCTCGGGTGTCTTATGATAGTGCACCCTTTTACTTCGGACTGGGTGTATATTTGGAGCCGGATTATCCCAATATTTTGTTTCAGTTTTCCAGGTGCTTTCCATCGCACAGTACTTTCGCACTATGGACGCCAAGCCAGCAAAGCGTGATATGTCACGGCGACTTAAGGCGTTAAGGATTCCCTGGTCTGTGCAATTATTGCAGAAAAGTGAGATTGCATCTTCCTCACGACAGTCCTTAACCTTGTTCAACACAAGGAGGAATCTGGCCCAATAATGATGTACTGTTTCATGGGGCTCTTGTCTAATGTTGGAAATATCGTTTATGTCTGGCTGGGTGGGTGTATTTGAGTCCGAACCCCTACCCGATTCGAGACCCATGGGCCGAGGGGTTTCCAATCTTGGAAGTTCAGATTCCGGTATGTTGCCCAATGAGTCTGGCCCGCTGCCTGACTCTAAGTTCAGGGTTTGGGTGATGTCCTCCCGTGAACGGGTATCCGGCTCGGAGAGCTCAGGTATTCGGACATAGTTAGTCCTCAAAATAGAGGAAGAGTTTCCGCATTGTTCCTCCACAACCGCAATATGATGGGCGACCGGTGGAGAGTTAATCTCCTGTTGATCAGGTTTAAGCCCAATCTGATAATAGTCCGTAGTGACTCCCAAGGCGGCGATGCGATCCAAGGGTTCGTTTAGGGAGGAGGCTGTTTTCGATGACCCAAGAAGTCATTGTCGGTGCAGCAGCCGAACATGCGGTCATGATGAAACCGCCTAGCCGGAGAGTTTGGCCGACAGCCAAAGCTCCCCCAACAGTAGTACCGTCTTTAAAGACGAGACGAGACATCTTTCCTTCTGGCGACAGCACAGTGGAACTCTCAATGAAAGCACCAACGTCGGTGTCAAAACTGGCGGATCTCGGGTACAGGGTCCCGAACTGTGCGTCTAAGGCGGATGGTAATAGGAGGCGGGGGACACGATGTTTTACCCAGGTTTGGGCCCTCTTGATGGAGATAAAATCCTATGTCCCGCTTGATTTATTCTTGATGATATGGGTATTACAAGAGTTGATCTACCACGAGATCGTAGAGGCTAAACCCTAGAAGCTAGCCTATGGTATGATTATTGTTGTCCTACGGACCTATACCCTCCAGTTTATATAGACACCGGAGGGGGCTAGGGTTACACAAGGTCGGTTACAAAGGAGGAGATATACATATTCGTATTGCCTAGCTTGCCTTCCACGCCAAGTAGAGTCCCATCCGGACATGGGACAAAGTCTTCAATCTTGTATCTTCATAGTCCAACAGTCCGGCCGAAGGATATAATCCGGTTGTCCGGATACCCCCTAATCCTGGACTCCCTCACTTCTCCCGTTTGGAAACCTTAGTTTCCGGATCTTCAGAGGTAGTCCTCTTCCTTCCCCGGGGAGAGGGAATGTCAGATTCTTCCCTTTGATTGTCCTCCCTCGCGGAGGTCCTCATTCCCCCGGCTGGAATAAGTAGCAAGTGAGGCCCGCTTTCGCCCTCTTTATTCCCCCCATCATCTTCCTTTGAGGACACTAGATAAGGCACCGACTCAAGCATCTTTTCTAGTACCGGATTGTCCGAGCCCTCAGGAAGGGGGGCCGAACACCGGATCATCATCGCCTTCGTTATCCAGTCCTGGTCAAAAGGCGGCTCTTTAGAATGATGCCATGATAAATAAAAGGGGATTACTTACTTGGGCAGCGGGGCGGTTGCAGCTCAGGCCCACGTCCTCGGTGGTGTCCGGACACTCTATTTGGGGTCCGAAGAACGATTTGTACATCTCTTCATGCGTCATGCCGAGGAAATACTGAATAGCACGCGGTCCTTCCGGGTTGAATTCCCACATGCGGAGGGGCCAGCGTTTGCAAGGCTGGACTCGACGAACTAGCATAACTTGCATTACCATAACCAGACTGAAATCTCTCTCAAAGAGATCTCGGATATGGCTTTGCAGTATTGGCACGTCCTTGGCTGGACCCCAGCTCAGCCCCCTACTGATCCATGACATCAGTTGTGGTGGGGGCCCGAGCGAAAGGTGGGGGCAGCTACCCACTTGGCACTTCGGGGAGCTGTGACGTAAAACCACTCCCGCTGCCACAATCCGGACACCTCTGGGAAGGAACCCTCTAGCCATGGAGCGTCAGCGATTTTGCCTATTAAAGCACCTCCGCACGCTGCGTGCTACCCCTCGATCATCTTCGGCTTCACATCGAAGGTCTTGAGCCACAGGCCAAAGTGAGGGGTAATGCCGAGGAAGGCCTCACATACGACAATAAATGACGAGATATGAAGAAGGGAATATGGGGCCAGATCATGAAAATCCATCCCGTAATAGAACATAAGACCCCGAACAAAGGGATCCAGAGCGAGGCCTAGTCCTCGGAGGAAGTGGGAGATGAACACAATGCTCCTGTTGGGTTCGGGAGTAGGGACGACCTGCCCTCGGGCGGGCAGCCTATGTGAAATTTCGGCGGTCAGATATCTGGCCTCTCTCAACTTCTTGATGTCCTCCTCTATGACGGAGGAAGGCATCCAACAACCTTGAAGGTTGGATCCGGACATAGTTCAAGGTCCGAAGCACCTGACCTGAGCTTTGGTTGTTAGAACTCGAGGCGGGGGAAGGATTCGATTGAGCGTGGGAGGGAAAAAAGAAAAAGCCTTGTCCCCTTTATAAAGAGGGTGAATATCAGGCGTCCTCCTTGTGGCCGTTTGAGACTTACCTAAGATCTAGGAGTCATACCAACAGGCACGGTTGGGTTACCCTCGTTTGTATTGATGAGAATCCCATGATAAGGAGAACACGATCTCTGCTTTGACAAGACGTGTCAAGGAAACCGCCTCACGTTATGTGCGGAGCTGGTTAAGAAAAACGGTTTGAATAATGACTGGGCCGTGGTGTCATGTCATGCAGTCAAAACGTGTCAGCAGATTAGATTTGTGTAAATATTATGGAACTTATTTTGCAGGGTCGGACACTATCCTCATATTCAAACTCTTCATGGTGTATTCGGAGGAGGAACCAGCCCAGCAATTCCGAAGACAACACTACGCGCCGGACTCATCGTCATTGAAGCCTAGTTCAGGGGCTACTAAGGGAGTCCTGGATTAGGGGGTCTCCGGATAGCTGGACAATATCCTTTGGCCGGACTATTGGACTATGAAGATGCAAGATTGAAGACTTCGTCCCATGTCGGGATGGGACTCTACTTGGCGTGGAAGGCAAGCTAGGCAATACAGATATGTATATCTCCTCCTTTGTAACCGACCTTGTGTAACCCTAGCCCCCTCCAGTGCCTATATAAACCAGAGGGTTTTAGTCCATAGGACAAGATACAATCATACCAAAGGCTAGCTTCTAGGGTTTAGCCTCTTTGATCTCGTGGTAGATCAACTCTCGTAATACTCATATCATCAAGAACAATCAAGCAGGACGTAGGGTATTACCTCCATCAAGTGGGCCCAAACCTGGGTAAACATCGTGTCCCCTGCCTCCTGTTACCATGTAACGCCCCACAGGTAACCTTCCCCAATTGTACTCCGACTCATGCCGTTTCCGGCATTAAGTTATATTTAATTCTCGGGTTCGGGTCTTTGCCTCCGTGTGTTGTTTCGTTTCTCGTGCATCTCATATCATGTCATCACGTGCATTGCATTCGCATACATGTTCATCTCATGCATCCGAGCATTTTCCCCGTTGTCCGTTTTGCATTCCGGCGCTTCGTTCTCCTCCGGTGGCCATTTCTAGCTTTCTTTCGTGTGTGGGGATTAAACATTTCCGGATTGGGCCGAGACTTGCCATGCGGCCTTGGTTTACTACCGGTAGACCGCCTGTCAAATTTCGGGTCATTTGGACTTCGTTTGATACTCCAACGGTTAACCGAGGGACCGAAAAGGCCTCGTGTGTGTGCAGCCTAACACCCCTCCATTTTGGCCCAAAACCCACCAAACTCAGCTCCATCGTCTCGGTCGTTCGATCACGATCGTGTGGGCGAAAACCGCACCTCATTTGGACTCTCCTAGCTCCACTTATGTCTATAAATACCCCTCCATCTCGGATCTCTTCTTCTCCCCCTCGAAACCCTAATCCAGGAAAAAAAACGCCCCCGCTCAAATCCGCGCCGACGGACATTGTCCGCCGGTCGCCGGACATCCCGCCGCCGCCTACCAGACGTTGCCACGTGGCAACCGGATCCCGCCGCCGCCGCGGCCCGCGGAAGCCCGCGGCCGGCCCTCCCCGGCCCGCGAGACGCCGCCGCCCCCTCGCCCGGGTCGGTCCCCTTCTTCCCCGAGCCCGGCCGTGCGCCGCCGCCGCCGTGGGTGCTCGCCGCCGCCGACCTCACCCACCGGAGCGCCCTGCCGCCCCGTCCAGCAACTCCGGTGGCCGGAGCCACCACGCCGCCGCCTCGGTTGCCGTGCGCTCCGACGCCGGCCACCGCTCCTCCGACGCCGGCCACCGGCACCCCGTCGCCGGACTCCTCCCTCCTCCACGCCGGCCGCCGTCGACGCCATTTCCGGCGAGCCGGGTCGCGCAGCTACAGTGCCCGGCGGATCCAGATCCGGATCGCGCGCTACAATAAACCCTAGGGTGCCCTTTTTTTCTAAGTCCCAGGGATTATTTTTACTCCTTATGCTCATGTTTGACCTGCCATAACTTTGCATCCGTAGCTCCGATTTGGGCGTATGATATGTCAAATTCTTCGTCTCGACGAGTACATCATTTCATTCCATTGCATCATTTGCATTTGAGGGTCATCTTTATTTTAGGCCCCCACGGGCCAGTGCTCCTCTGAGTGTTGGTCCGGAACGTCAGCCGCCGGTGGCCACCAGGGGCAACTCCGGGCTGGCCTACCGGAAGTTTGGACAATCTGAGTGTGCCCTGAGAAAGAGATATGTGCAGCTCCTATCGGGATTTGTCGGTGCATTCGGGCGGTGTTGCTGGACTAGTTTTGACCTGTCGAATCATCTTGTTGTACCGGGATACCGAGTCTGATCGGTGGGTCCTGGGTGGAGGTCTATTCCTTTGTTGACCGTGAGAGCTTGTTATGGGCTAAGTTGGGACCCCCCTGCAGGGATTGATCTTTCGAAAGCCGTGCCCGCGGTTATGGGCAGATGGGAATTTGTTAATGTCCGGTTGTAGATAACTTGAACTTAATTTATTAAAATGAATCAACTGCGTGTGTTGCCGTGATGGCCTCTTCTCGGCGGAGTCCGGGAAGTGGACACGGCGTTGGAGTTATGCTTGCGTAGTCTGCTCTACTTAGTTACCGCTCGTGCTTTGCCTTCTCTTCTCGCTCTCTTTTGCGAATAAGTTAGCCACCATATATGCTAGTCGCTTGCTGCAGCTCCACTCACATTACCCCTTCCTTACCCTTTTAAGCTTAAATAGTCTTGATCGCGAGGGTGCGAGATTGCTGAGTCCTTGTGGCTCACAGATTACTATTATACCAGATGCAGGGACCGATGATACTCCTCCGGATGTCGCGTTCGAGCTGAAGTGGGAGTACGGCGAGGACTCTCAGCGATACTATGTTTCTTTTCCTGATGATCAGTAGTGGTGCCTGCTCGGGGTCGATTCAGGGATTAGTCGCATGTTGGGGGGTCTTTTCTATTTTGGCGCCGTAGTCGGGCCATGAGTGTTTGTATGATGAATGCTATTTATGTACCTTGATGTGACGTGGCGAGTGTAAGCCAACTATTATATTTATTCCCCCTTCGTATTTATATGTACATGGGTTGTGTGAAGATTGCCTCACTTGCGACTTATGCCTTCAATGCGATTATGCCTCTAAGTCGTGCCTCGACACGTGGGAGATATAGTCGCATCGAGGGTGTTACAAGTTGGTAGTCAGAGCCTTCCCCGACCTTAGGAGCCCCATTGCTTGATCGTTTCTAGCAGCCGAGTTTTGTCTAGAAAAATGTTTTGAGTCCTTAGGAATTATATATCGGAGAGCTTAGGAATTCTTTTTACTTCCCAGTCTCCTCATCACTCTGGTAAGGCATCCTGACATAGAGTTTTGTCTCTTCTCTTCTCAGATTTCACTAAAAAAATTTTTAGGATCACGCGAGTATCTTAGTTTTGTTCCGATGGCATATGATGAGAATACTGTCTTGGTGCCTCCTGTCAGGGGTTTAGTGGAAGTGTCCCGGGGAGTTGAGCTCTGAGGTGTTGTCATCATAATTCTATCGTTGCAATTCTGGCATACTTGAGATATGTGCGCGACATCGAAAATCTCCTTTATGCAGTTCGTTGGTGAGATAACCTCGACGCCACCCAGTACTGGGGCGGGAGTTCGGGAGTATCGCCATAACTTGTATAACGGATGCTTTTCGAAGGTTGAGATAGATGGTTTCCGAAGGTTTCTTGGTTATGTGTTGGAGGATGGATGCAGCTGGATGTAGGAATTGCTAGCTTGGGTGAGATATTATGCTTCCCCTGTATCCTCAACACCTGATTGCATAACCGGAAAGTTTCGGGAATTTCATAGGTGGGAATTCAAGTAGCCTTAGGATATCTTTCCAACAGATGTGTGATATGAAATTGGGGTTCGACGTTTAGTGGTTCGCCTATTCACGGTCGATTTTACAGTGGCCTCGTTGTGTCTTAAAGAGTCCTTGGCTATGCTGGCTCGGGGACGCTTCGTATGTCATGTGCACTACCTTGTACATGATGGTGCTGTACGGTCAAGCCTGTGTAGGTCCTACCACGAACACTTCGGACGAAATTTCTATCATGTGTTTGTTTCGGCTTATTCCGCAAGCCAACCCTTGGTTTATTTTGAGTTGTGGTGTTCGTTCTTCTCCGACGTCATATGTTGATTCCTTCCCATGTTGTTGTATCTCTTCTACATGATTCTTCGTGGCTTCGCAATTTAGGAATATGTGACCACTTCAAGAGATGTGCATTCGTTCATTTTGTTCGGATGTGAAGACTTATGTTGCAATTTTCATTCCGTTGGATTCACCTTCTATATTTCTCTATTTGTGTGCTAATGGTGGTCAACCTCTTCAGGATGGCTCCTCCAACGCGCACGACTCCGAACCCAGATCCTCCGCCACCTCCGCCTCCTCTGGAAGCATGGCAGGCCGTGATGGCTGCTACTAATGCAAATACTCAGCTAATCATGCAAATCATCCAAGAGCAGAATCAAAGCAGTCAAGCGAACCAAGGCAGCAACCAGAACCAGTTTGCAACTCTGAATCAGTTCCTCGCAAATGGTCCAAAGACGTTCAGTAACTGCGTTGAGGCTACCGATGCTGATGATTGGTTAGTCGATCTGGGCAAGCATTTTGAATGTAGCAACGTCAAACCTGAAGATTTCGTCAAGTTCGCGTCTTTCCAGCTCAAGGATCAGGCCGCAGAGTGGTTTCAGCAGTACCGGGATTCCAGAGGTGGACGTTTGATCACTTGGGATGATTTCCGTCGTGATTTCCGCGCTCATCACATTCCTCAAAGTGTGACTGAAAGCAAACGTGAAGAATTCCGCAATCTGAAGCAAGGCTCTTTGTCTGTCTATGACTACAACAAGTTGTTCCAGAAGCTTGCCCGTTTTGCCAAGCAGGATGTTCCTGATGAGAAGAGCATGATCTATCAGTTCAGGGGTGGTCTTCGTGAAGAACTTCAGCTCGCTCTTGTCCTCTTCGAGCCGCTGAGATACGATGAGTTCTACAACATGGCACTGAAGCAAGAGGCTGCTCAGCTCAGGTGTGATGCTTCCAGGAAGCGAGTCAGAGACACTTCGTCTTCGTCCTCTACTCAAGTGACCAAGCAGCAGAAGTATTGGCTTCCTCCTCCTCCGTTCCGTTAGCCGTATCATCAGAAGAGCAAAGGTGGCAGTGGTTCTTCCCACCCACCCAACCCATGCTTTCAGAACAAGACTTCGTCTCAAGCTCCAAGATCGAGTGCTCCGTACCACCGTCCGCTCTCAGAGGTCACGTGCAACAAGTGCCAACAGAAGGGTCACTACGCTAACAAGTGTTTCAACCAGAGGCGTCTTCCTCCTCCTCCTCCTGTCAGATCGGCAAGTACAGCTATGGTCAAGCACAATCCCAAGCACGCCAAGGTCAATATGGTGAATGCAGCTCAAGCAGAGGATTCGTCAGATGTGATCATGGGTAACCTTCCTGTTAACGATGTTCCTGCAAAAGTACTTTTTGATACAGGTGCATCACATTGTTTCATCTCGAAGCCTTTTGCATCTAAGCATGAGTTCTTCTCCCAAGCGATGCATAGTCCGTTAGCAGTGGTATCTCCGGCCAAATGTTTGCTCGCCAATCAGGAGATTCCGGATATTTCCATCATGTTGGGTGAATTAAAGTTCTTGGCTTCTCCTATGGTTCTTGGCAATTCTGATATCGACCTCATTCTTGGGATGGACTGGCTCTCTAAACATAAAGCTCAGCTGGATTGCGCAGCCAAGCAGATTCAACTGACTCATTCGTCTTAGGAAGTGATTGTCTTTGCTGCTCGGGATAATACCATCCGGTTATTCTCTCTCAATGAAAAGGGTGAATTGGATGCTATTTCGCAGATTCCGGTTGTTTGTGAGTATCAAGATGTCTTCCCTGAAGAACTCCCAGGCATGTCTCCAAACCGGCCTGTTGAATTCGTTATTGCACTTGAGCCTGGTACGGAACCGGTGTGCAAACGGCCTTACAAGCTCGGCCCCGAAGAGTTGAAGGAGTTGAAGAAACAGCTCGATGTGCAAGAAAGGATGGGTCTTATTCGTCCTAGTACTTCTCCGTGGGGTTGTGGTGTTCTTTTTGTGAAGAAGAAGGATGGAACGGACCGACTTTGTGTTGATTATCGTCCATTGAACAAGAAGACCATCAAGAACAAGTATCCACTTCCCAACATTAATGAGCTATTCGAACAACTCAAGGGTGCCCAAGTATTCTCCAAGCTTGATCTCCGTATGGGTTATCATCAAATTCGCATTCGTGAACAAGATATTCCGAAGACGGCGTTCAGAACAAGCTATGGGTCATATGAATACACTGTTATGTCTTTTGGCCTCGCCAATGCTCCTCCGACGTTCTCTCGCATGATGAACTTCATCTTCAACCCCTACACCAACGACTTTGTTTTGGTCTATCTCGATGATATCCTGGTTTTCTCGAAGAACAAGGAAGATCATGCCAAACACTTGCGTTTGGTTCTTGACAAGCTAAGGGAACATCAATTCTATGCCAAGTTCTCTAAGTGTGACTTTTGGCTCGATGAGGTTCTTTATCTTGGTCATATTATCTCTGCCAAGGGCATTTCCGTGGATCCTGAGAAGGTGTCTGCAATCGTTAATTGGGAACCTCCTCAGAATGTGAAGCAACTCCGTAGCTTCCTCGGTCTTGCAAGTTATTGTCGAAGATTCGTTGAAAACTTCTCCAAGATCGCGAAGCCTCTCTCAAATCTTTTTCAGAAGCACGTCAAATACGTTTGGTCTCCGGAGTGTGATGTTGCTTTCAACGCTTTGAAAGAGAAATTGATCACTGCTCCAGTTCTAACTCCGCCTGATGAAACCAAGCCATACGAGGTCTTTTGTGATGCCTCTCTCCAAGGTCTCGGTGCAGTACTGATGCAAGAGAAGAAAGTTGTTGCTTATACCTCTCGCCAGTTGAAGCCAAATGAGAAGAACTACCCCACTCATGATCTCGAGTTGGCGGCAGTTGTGCACGCATTGTTGACTTGGAGACATCTTCTCTTGGGAAGGAAAGTCGACATTTTCACCGATCACAAAAGTCTCAAGTACATCTTCACTCAGCCTAATCTCAACCTCAGGCAGACTCGATGGGTCGAAATGATTCAAGAGTACAATCCGAGTATCGAGTATACTGCAGGCAAGGCTAATGTGATTGCTGACGCTTTGAGCAGAAAAGCATATTGCAACAGTCTGATTCTCAAGCCTTATCAACCCGAGCTGTGTGAAGCTTTCCGCAAACTTAATCTGCAAGTTGTTCCTCAAGGTTTCCTTGCCAACCTTCAAGTTTCTCCTACCTTGGAAGACCAGATTCGCCAAGCCCAGCTTCTTGATGCTATGGTGAAAAAGGTGAAGATTGGTATTGCAAAGAGTCAGTCCAAGTACAAGTGGTACCGGCTTGATGACAAGGACACTCTCTTCTTCGAGGATCGAATTGTTGTGCCCAAAGGAGAACTTCGTAAAGTGATCATGAATGAGGCTCACAAGTCTCTCCTCTGCATCCACCCTGGGAGCACGAAGATGTATCAAGACCTGAAGCAAACTTATTGGTGGACTCGAATAAAGCGCGAGATCGCTCAATTCGTGAATGAATGTGATGTCTGCAGAAGAGTGAAAGCAGAACACCAAAGGCCAGCAGGTCTCCTCCAACGTCTCGCCATTGCAGAATGGAAGTTTGACCACATTGAAATGGACTTCGTGACTGGGTTTCCTAAGTCCAAGCGTGGCAATGATGCTATATTTGTTGTCATCGACAAGCTGACCAAAGTGGCTCATTTCTTGCCTATCAAAGAGTCAATCACTGCAGCTCAATTGGCGGAGCTCTACACCTCTCGCATTGTCTCTCTGCACGGTATTCGTCAAGTGATATCTTCAGACCGTGGCAGCATCTTTACCTCCAAGTTCTGGGATTCTTTTCAGAAGGCCATGGGCACCAGCATTCGCTTCAGCACTACTTTCCATCCTCAAACAAGCGGTCAAGTCGAGCGTGTCAACCAGATTCTTGAAGATATGCTCAGGGCTTGTGTTATCTCCTTCGGCATGAAGTGGGAGGATTGCCTTCCTTATGCTGAATTCTCATACAACAACAGTTTCCAAGCAAGTTCCGGCAAGGCCCCGTTTGAAATTCTGTATGGTAGGAACTGCCGTACACCTCTCAACTGGTCTGAAACCGGTGAACGTCAGCTGCTGGGTAATGACCTGATCACAGAAGCAGAAGAAATGTGCAAGGTCATTCGTGATAACCTCAAAGCAGCCCAGTCTCGTCAGAAGAGCTATTACGACAGCAAGCACCGTGATTTGGCCTTCGAGATCGGAGATCATGTCTACCTCCGCGTCTCTCCAATGAAAGGGACTCGTCGCTTCGGTATCAAAGGGAAGCTTGCCCCAAGATACGTCGGGCCTTTCAAGATCGTCAGCAAGAGAGGCGACCTCGCCTATCAACTCGAGCTTCCTGCAACCTTTGCCAATGTTCATGATGTGTTTCACGTCTCGCAACTCCGTAAGTGCTTCAAGACGCCTGAGCGCACCGTCAACTTCGAGGACATTGAGCTCCAAGAAGATCTCTCCTACCGTGAGCACCCAGTTGCAATCCTTGAAGAGACTGAACGCAAAACTCGCAACAAGTCAATCAAGTTTCTCAAAGTCAAGTGGTCACACCATTCCGACCGTGAAGCTACCTGGGAACGCGAGGATCACCTCCGTTCTGAGTACCCAGAGTTCTTTCAGTCCTAGATCTCGGGACGAGATCTTTTCGTAGTGGTGGAGTGTTGTAACGCCCCACAGGTAACCTTCCCCAATTGTACTCCGACTCATGCCGTTTCCGGCATTAAGTTATATTTAATTCTCGGGTTCAGGTCTTTGCCTCCGTGTGTTGTTTCGTTTTTCGTGCATCTCATATCATGTCATCACGTGCATTGCATTCGCATACATGTTCATCTCATGCATCCGAGCATTTTCCCCGTTGTCCGTTTTGCATTCCGGCGCTTCGTTCTCCTCCGGTGGCCATTTCTAGCTTTCTTTCGTGTGTGGGGATTAAATATTTCCGGATTGGGCCGAGACTTGCCATGCGGCCTTGGTTTACTACCGGTAGACCGCCTGTCAAATTTCGGGTCATTTGGACTTCGTTTGATACTCCAACGGTTAACCGAGGGACCGAAAAGGCCTCGTGTGTGTGCAGCCCAACACCCCTCCATTTTGGCCCAAAACACACCAAACTCAGCTCCATCGTCTCGGTCGTTTGATCACGACCGTGTGGGCGAAAACCGCACCTCATTTGGACTCTCCTAGCTCCACTTATGTCTATAAATACCCCTCCATCTCGGATCTCTTCTTCTCCCCCTCGAAACCCTAATCCAGGAAAAAAAAACGCCCCCGCTCAGATCCGCGCCGACGGACATTGTCCGCTGGTCGCCGGACATCCCGCCGCCGCCTACCAGACGTTGCCACGTGGCAACCGGATCCCGCCGCCGCCGCGGCCCGCGGAAGCCCGCGGCCGGCCCTCCTCGGCCCGCGAGACGCCGCCGCCCCCTCGCCCGGGTCGGTCCCCATCTTCCCCGAGCCCGGCCGGGCGCCGCCGCCGCCGTGGGTGCTCGCCGCCGCCGACCTCACCCACCGGAGCGCCCTGCCGCCCCGTCAAATTCTTCGTCTCGACGAGTACATCATTTCATTCCATTGCATCATTTGCATTTGAGGGTCATCTTTATTTTAGCCCCCCACGGGCCAGTGCTCCTCTGAGTGTTGGTCCGGAACGTCAGCCGCCGGTGGCCACCAGGGGCAACTCTGGGCTGGCCTACCGGAAGTTTGGACAATCTGAGTGTGCCCTGAGAAAGAGATATGTGCAGCTCCTATCGGGATTTGTCGGCGCATTCGGGCGGCGTTGCTGGACTAGTTTTGACCTGTCGAATCATCTTGTTGTACCGGGATACCGAGTCTGATCGGTGGGTCCTGGGTGGAGGTCTATTCCTTCGTTGACCATGAGAGCTAGTTATGGGCTAAGTTGGGACCCCCCCTGCAGGGATTGATCTTTCGAAAGCCGTGCCCGTGGTTATGGGCAGATGGGAATTTGTTAATGTTCGGTTGTAGATAACTTGAACTTAATTTATTAAAATGAATCAATTGCGTGTGTTGCCGTGATGGCCTCTTCTCGGCGGAGTCCGGGAAGTGGACACGGCGTTGGAGTTATGCTTGCGTAGTCTGCTCTACTTAGTTACCGCTCGTGCTTTGCCTTCTCTTCTCGCTCTCTTTTGCGAATAAGTTAGCCACCATATATGCTAGTCGCTTGCTGCAGCTCCACTCACATTACCCCTTCCTTACCCTTTTAAGCTTAAATAGTCTTGATCGCGAGGGTGCGAGATTGCTGAGTCCTTGTGGCTCACAGATTACTATTATACCAGATGCAAGGACCGATGATACTCCTCCGGATGTCGCGTTCGAGCTGAAGTGGGAGTACGACGAGGACTCTCAGCGATACTATGTTTCTTTTCCTGATGATCAGTAGTGGTGCCTGCTCGGGGTCGATTCAGGGATTAGTCGCATGTTGGGGGGTCTTTTCTATTTTGGCGCCGTAGTCGGGCCATGAGTGTTTGTATGATGAATGCTATTTATGTACCTTGATGTGACGTGGCGAGTGTAAGCCAACTATTATATTTATTCCCCCTTCATATTTATATGTACATGGGTTGTGTGAAGATTGCCTCACTTGCGACTTATGCCTTCAATGCGATTATGCCTCTAAGTCGTGCCTCGACACGTGGGAGATATAGTCGCATCGAGGGTGTTACATACCATCCGCCTTAGACACACAGTTCGGGACCCCCTACCCGAGATCCGCCGGTTTTTACACCGACACCCACCAAAGTTCTTAAGACACCTATGTTAGTAAACTCACCTGGAGCGGAGTATATGGCAAGAAGAGGATGTTTTCATATGCCATTGACCATAGGTAGGCATGTTTCCCCCTCGGAACTAATAGTCTTGGAGTCACAAGGATTGGATGTGATACTAGGCATGGATTGGCTATCAATGTATGGAGGAAATATCGATTATGCTAGTAAGTCAATTCTGGTCACCACCTTGGAGGGAAAAAGTATCAAGTATGTGTCTAGGCATGCGCCAAGGAGGAGCCAAGTGAATTCTCTCTCGGGAGTTGTTCAGGAAAAAGTGCCTGTTGTGAAGGGTTACCCAGATGTATTTCCAGAGGAATTACCAGGCATGCCGCTAGATCGAGACATAGAGTTTTTGATAGAGTTGTTGCCAGGCACCGGACCAATATCGAAGAGACCGTATCGGATGCCCGCAAATGATCTGGAGGAAATTAAGAGGCGGATTAAGGAGTTATTGGAGAAAGGTTATATCCGACCCAGTTCATCACCGTAGGGAGCCCCAGTGCTCCTAATTGAGAAGAAGGATGGATCTTTGAGAATGGTTGTTGATTATGTGGCTTTGAATGAAGTGACGATCAAGAACAAGTACCACTACCGATGATCAATGATCTGTTTGACGAGTTGCAAGGAGCTAAAGTATTCTCCAAGATCGGTCTTCGATCAGGATACCACCAGTTGAAGATCCGAGAACAGGATATACCTAAGACAGCTTTCACCACAAGGTACGGGCTATATGAGTACACGAACATGTCATTTGGATTGACTAATGCCCCTACCTATTTTATGAGTATGATGAACAAGGTATTCATGGAGTTTCTGGACAAGTTTGTGGTGGTGTTCATTGATGATATTTTGGTGTACTCGAAGAATGAAGAGGAACACAAGGAACACTTGCGCTTAGTTCTCGAAAAGCTCAGGGAACATCAGCTATATGCCAAGTTTAGCAAGTGTGAGTTTTGGTTGAATGAAGTTGGATATCTTGGACATGTTATATCACGAGAAGGTATAGCCGTAGACCCTACCAAGGTTCAGTCTATCACTGAGTGGTTGGCACCCACCTCAGTTGGAGACATCCATAGTTTTCTGGGACTCGCAGGATACTATCGGAGATTTATTGAGAATTTCTCCAAGATTGCGAAATCCATGACTGAGTTGTTGAAGAAGGACACCAAGTTCAAATGGACCAAGGATTGTGAGGCCAGTTTTCACGAGTTGAAGAAATGTTTAGTTACAACCCCAGTGCTGATTCTTCTAGATATACGCAAGGATTTCCTAGTTTATTGCAATGCTTCTTGCTTGGGACTTGGAGGTGTACTAATGCAAGACGGAAGAGTTGTTTCATTTGCCTCACAATAGCTATGACCTCAGGAGTTGAATTATGCCACACATGATTTGGAGTTAGCAGCCGTAGTGCATGCGCTCAAGACCTGGAGACATTTTCTAATTGGAAACCGATGTGATCTGTACACGGATCACAAGAGTTTGAAGTACATTTTCATGCAGAAGGAATTGAATCTCGGGCAGAGGAGATGGTTGGAGCTAATAAAGGATTATGATATGAAGTTGCATTATCACCCAAGAAAGGCCAATGTCGTAGCAGACGCTTTGAGCCGCAACATTTATGTTAATACCCTCATAAGTGGAGGATCAGCGCAGGAGTTAGTTGACGATCTCAAGGAACTTCGTTTGGAGATAGTTCCAAGAGGTTTTGTGGCAGTAATGGAGGTCCAGTCTACATTATTGGGAAAGATTCGAGAAGCTCAAAAGGATGATAAGGAAATCACTGAGATAAAGGAGAAGATGAGCAAAGGAAAAGACAAGGGTTTTCGTGAGGATGAGCACGAAACTTTGTGGTTTGAGGATCGTGTTTATATGCCCAATAACGCGGATATTAGGAAGTTAATACTTTAGGAAGCCCATTACTCACCATACTCGATTCACCCCGGAAACACCAAGATGTATTAGGATTTGAGGGAACGTTTCTGGTGGATAGGTATGAAGAAGGATATTGCCGAGTATGTTGTAGTATGCGATCTATGTCAGAGAGTGAAGGAAGAACACCAGAAGCTAGCCAGATTATTACAGCCTATGCCGATACCCGATTGGAAGTGGGATAAACTTGGCATGGATTTCATCACCGGATTACCCAGGACCCGATCGGGATATGATTCAACCTGGGTAGTAGTTGATCGCTTGACCAAGGTAGCTCACTTTATCCCAGTGAAAGCCACCTATACAAGTGCGATGTTGGCCAAGATATATATGACCAGGATTGTATGTCTGCATGGAGTTCCAAGGACAATCGTATCTGATGAAGGGACACAATTTATTTCGAATCTTTCGAATCAGCTGCACCAGACTTTGGGTACTAGGCTAGAGTTCAGTACAACCTTTCATCCACAGACTGATGGATACACAGAGAGAGTCAATCATATTCTGTAGGATATGTTGAGAGCTTGTGTGCTAGATTATGGATCTAGTTCGGACGATAATTTTCGCTATGCAGACTTCACATACAACAACAGTTATCAGGCTAGTTTGAAAATGGCACCATTTGAAGCTTGTTATGGAAGAAGGTGCATGACACCATTGATGTGGGATGAAGTTCGAGACCGTCAGTTGTTTGGACCAGATTTGATCAAAGAGACTGAAGAGAAGGTTAAGTTGATTCGAGATAGACTCAACGTAGCTCAGTCCAGGCAGAAGAGTTATGCCGATACCAAACGCAAGGAGGTAGTCCATGAAATTGGAGACCGAGCATATCTTCGTGTGTCACCGCTCCGAGGAGTTAAACGATTTGGACTTAAGGGAAAGTTAGCCCCGAGATTTGTAGGACCGTATCGAGTTCTAGAACGTATGGGAGAGGTGGCCTACAAGTTGGAGTTACCCGAAGGATTGTCAGGAGTTCATGATGTGTTTCACATTTCCCAGTTGAAGAAGTGCCATGCTGAGATGGCCGATATTCCTTTGAGAGATACAGTGCCCCTGGAAGCAATTCAATTGGATAATGACCTAACCTACGAGGAGAAATCCGTCAAGATTCTCGAGTTTGCCAGCCGAGTTACACGCAGCAAGGTTATCAAGTTTTGTAAAGTTAAGTGGAGCCACCATACCGAGGATGAAGCCACCTGGGAAAGAGAAGAGGACCTACGAAAAGACCACCCACAGCTATTCTCTAGCCAACCCGAATCTCGAGGGCGAGATTCATCTTAAGGGGGGTAGGTTTGTAACATCCCAATTTTCAATTTGGATGTTATACATAGGTCATCATATGCATATCATGTTTTAATTGCATTTTTGGTTGTGATTCTAGAAATCTTAAGCAACACAAGGACCCAAGGAGAGAGTTGGAGGTTTCACATATTTTCATATTTGAAATTTCTCAAATTTGAAAAGAGGATCAATTTGGTTTTAATATTTTTCTCTCCAATTATTTCCAATAATAAAAATAAAAGAAAGAAGATAAAATGACTTCTTCAAAAGAGAGGAATATTGGAAAAGAAATTTTAAAATCAAATTTATATTTTATTTGCATTTTCTTGCTATTTTATTTGAATTAGAAAAATATGCAGTTTTCAAAATTGCATTTTTAGGCCAGAAAAATGTTCACTTTGTTCTAAATATTAGTTTTAGACGGCGAAAATTGTTCTAGTACTTTTTAGATTTTTTTATATATTATTAGGATTTTCTTCGGGCGAAATTTTATTTTATTTTTTAAAAAAGAGAAAAAACTACCCGCCCGACTGGGCTGAAGGCCCAGCCGAGCAGGCCGGCCCGCAGCGCCGCCACCTTCCTCTCGCGCAGGAGAGATCCAGCCGCTGCCGCTGTCCAAATTCGGCCGGGGCACGACTCAGGAGCCGCCCCGGCGCCCCTCCTACAAGCCACACCCACCTCGTCCTTTATAAGCCGGAGCCGCCGCCGCCCTCCTCCTCACCTCACCCCGCCGCCGCAAGCCGCCGCTCGCGCTGCCCCTAGCCGTCGCCCGCCACCGCCTGCTGCAGCCGGTGCCGCACTGCACTCCACCGCACCACCGCTCCGTTGCCCATGCCGCGAGCCACCGTCGTCTTCGCTGTCTCGCCGGAGTTCCGCCGCCACCGTTGACCGCCGTCGCCGTGAACCGCCGTCGTGAACCGGTATAAAACCGCCCCGGTTCACTGGTTTGTTTTTGGTTTTTTTCGTTTCTTCAGTTTAGATTGGTTTTTATTTTTTTAGGGTTCGCTAGTTAGCGAACGCTTTCTATTTAGTTTGTTTTAACGAACACGTTCGTTAGTTAGGTTTTCATAGCATACGTGTCGGAGTTATTTGTTGGGGAACGCAGTAATTTCAAAAAATTTCCTACGCACACGCAAGATCATGGTGATGCACTGCAACGAGAGGGGAGAGTGTTGTCTACGTACCAACGCAGACCGACTGCGGAAGCGATCACACAACATAGAGGAAGTAGTCGTACGTCTTCTTCCCGATCCGACCGATCCAAGCACCGTTACTCCGGCACCTCCGAGTTCTTAGCACACGTTCAGCTCGATGACGTTCCTTGGGCTCCGATCCAGCAAAGCGTCGAGGAAGAGTTCCGTCAGCACGACGGCGTGATGACGATCTTGATGTACTACCGACGTAGGGCTTCGCCTAAGCACTACAACGGTACGATCGAGGTGGAATTTGGTGGCAGGGGGCACCGCACACGGCTAAGGAACGATCTCAAGGATCAAGTTGTGTGTCTTGGGGTGCCCCCCTGCCTCCATATATAAAGGTTGGAGGGAGGGGGGCTGGCCGGCCAAAGAGGTGTAGGCGCAGGAGGAGTCCTACTCCTACCGGGAGTAGGACTCCCCCCTCCAATCCTAGTCCAACTAGGAAACCTTCAAAGGGGAGAGAGAGAGAGGTGGCCGGCCCCTCTCCTAGTCCTAATAGGACTAGAGAGAGGGGGGAGGCGCAGCCCTATGTGGGCTGCCCTCTCACCTTTCCACTAAGGCCCATGTTGGCCCATTTGGCTCCCGGGGGGTTCCGGTAACCCTCCCGGTAATCCGGTAAAATCCCGATTTCACCCGGAACACTTCCGATGTCCAAACATAGGCTTCCAATATATCAATATTTACGTCTCGACCATTTCGAGACTCCTCGTCATGTCCGTGATCTCATCCGGGACTCCGAACAACCTTCGGTACATCAAAACTCATAAACTCATAATATAACTGTCATCGAAACCTTAAGCGTGCGGACCCTACGGTTCGAGAACAATGTAGACATGACCGAGACACGTCTCCGGTCAATAACCAATAGCGGGACCTGGATGCCCATATTGGCTCCTACATATTCTACGAAGATCTTTTATCGGTCAGACCGCATAACAACATACGTTGTTCCCTTTGTCATCGGTATGTTACTTGCCCGAGATTCGATCGTCGGTATCCAATACCTAGTTCAATCTCGTTACTGGCAAGTCTCTTTACTTGTTCCGTAATACATCATCTCATAACTAACATCTTAGTTATTATGCTTGCAAGGCTTATGTGATGTGTATTACCGAGAGGGCCCAGAGATACCTCTCCGACAATCGGAGTGACAAACCCTAATCTCGAAATACGCCAACCCAACATCTACCATTGGAGACACCTGTAGTACTCCTTTATAATCACCCAGTTACGTTGTGACGTTTGGTAGTACCCAAAGTGTTCCTCCGGTAAACGGGAGTTGCATAATCTCATAGTTATAGGAACATGTATAAGTCATGAAGAAAGCAATAGCAACATACTAAACGATCGGGTGCTAAGCTAATGAAATGGGTCATGTCAATCAGATCATTCAACTAATGATGTGACCTCATTAATCAAATAACAACTCTTTGTTCATGGTTAGGAAACATAACCATCTTTGATTAACGAGCTAGTCCAGTAGAGGCATACTAGTGACACTCTGTTGGTCTATGTATTCACACATGTATTATGTTTCTGGTTAATACAATTCTAGCATGAATAATAAACATTTATCATGATATAAGGAAATAAATAATAACTTTATTATTGCCTCTAGGGCATATTTCCTTCAGTCTCCCACTTGCACTAGAGTCAATAATCTAGTTCACATCGCCATGTGATTTAACAGCAATAGTTCACATCACCATGTGATTAACACCCATAGTTCACATCGTCATGTGACCAACACTCAAAGGGTTTACTAGAGTCAATAATCTAGTTCACATCTCTATGTGATTAACACCCAAAGAGTACTAAGGTGTGATCATGTTTTGCTTGTGAGATAATTTTAGTCGACGGGTCTGTCACATTCAGATCCGTAAGTATTTTGCACATTCTATGTCTACAATGCTCTACACGGAGCTACTCTAGCTAATTGCTCCCACTTTCAATATGTATCTAGACCGAGACTTAGAGTCATCTAGATTAGTGTCAAAACTTGCATCGGCGTAACCCTTTACGACGAACCTTTTTGTCACGTCCATAATCAAGAAACATATCCTTATTTTACTAGGGATAATTCTGACCGCTGTCCAGTGATCTACTCCTAGATCACTATTGTACTCCCTTGCCAAATCAGTGCAGGGTATATAATAGATCTGGTACACAGCATGGCATACTTTATAGAACCTATGAATGAGGCATAGGGAATGACTATCATTCTCTTTCTATCTTCTGCCGTGGTCGGGCTTTGAGTCTTTACTCAACTTCACACCTTATAATACAGGCAAGAACTCTTTCTTTGACTGCTCCATTTTGAACTACTTCAAAATCTTTGTCAAGGTATGTACTCATTGAAAGAACTTATCAAGCGTCTTGATCTATCTCTATAGATCTTGAAGCTCAATATGTAAGCAACTTCACCGAAGTCTTTCTTTGAAAAACTCCTTTCAAACACTATTTTATGCTTTACAGAATAATTCTACATTATTTCCGATCAACAATATGTCATTCACATATACTTATCAGAAATGCTGTAGTGCTCCCACTCACTTTCTTGTAAATACAGGCTTCACCGCAAGTCTGTATAAAACTATATGCTTTGATCAACTTATCAAAGCGTATATTCCAACTCCGAGATGCTTGCACCAGTCCACAGATGGATCGCTGGTGCTTGCACATTTTGTTAGCACCTTTTTGGATTGACAAAACCTTCTAGTTGCATCACATACAACTCTTCTTTAATAAATCCATTAAGGAATGCAGTTTTGTTTATCCATTTGCCAGATTTCATAAAATGCGGCAATTGCTAACATGATTCGGACAGACTTAAGCATAGATACGAGTGAGAAAAACTCATCGTAGTCAACACCTTGAACTTGTCGAAAACTTTTGCGACAATTCTAGCTTTGTAGATAGTAACACTACTATCAGCGTCCGTCTTCCTCTTGAAGATCCATTTATTTTCTATGGCTTGCCGATCATCGGGCAAATCCATCAAAGTCCATACTTTGTTCTCATACATGGATCATATCTCAGATTTCATGGCCTCAAACCATTTCGCGGAATCTGGGCTCATCATCGCTTCCTCATAGTTCGTAGGATCATCATGATCTAGTAGCATGACTTCCAGAACAGGATTACCGTACCACTCTGGCGCGGATCTTACTCTGGTTGATCTACGAGGTTCAGTAGTGTCTTGTTCTTGAAGTTTCATGATCATCATCATTAGCTTCCTCACTAACTAGTGTAGGTGTCACAGAAACATTTTTCTGTGATGTTCTACTTTCCAATAAGGGAGCAGGTACAGTTACCTCGTCAAGTTCTACTTTCCTCCTACTCACTTCTTTCGAGAGAAACTCCTTCTCTAGAAAGTTTCTGAATTTAGCAACAAAAAGTCTTGCCTTCGGATCTGTGAGAGAAGGTGTATCCAATAGTTTCCTTTGGATATCCTATGAAGATGCATTTCTCCGATTTGAGTTTTGAGCTTATCAGGATGAAACTTTTAAGCATCGCAACCCCAAACTTTAAGAAACGACAACTTTGGTTTCTCGCCAAACCATAGTTCATAAGGCGTCGTCTCGACGGATATAGATGGTGCCCCTTTTTAATGTGAATGCAGCAGTCTCTAATGCATGACCCAAAAACAATAGTGATAAATCGGTAAGAGACATCATAGATCGCACTATATCTAATAAAGTACGGTTATGACGTTCGGACACACCATTATGCTGTGGTGTTCCAGGTGGCGTGAGTAGTGAAACTATTTCACATTGTTTTAACTGAAGACCAAACTCGTAACTCAAATACTTTTCTCTGCGATCATATCGTAGAAACTTTTATTTTCTTGTCACGATGATTCGCCACTTCACTCTGAAATTCTTTGAACTTTTCAAATGCTTCAGACTTATGTTTCATCAAGTAGATATACTCATATCTGCTTAAATCATCTGTGAAGGTGAAAAATAACGATATCCGCCACGAGCCTCAATATTCATCGCACCACATACATCGGTATGTATGATTTCCAATAAATCTGTTGCTCTCTCCATAGTACCGGAGAACGGTGTTTTGGTCATCTTGCCTATGAGGCATGGTTCGTAAGTACCAAGTGATTCATAATCAAGTGGTTCCAAAAGCCCATCAGTATGGAGTTTCTTCATGCGCTTTACACCGATATGACCTAAACAGCAGTGCCACAAATAAGTTGCACTATCATTATTAACTTTGCATCATTTGGTTTCAATATTATGAATATGTGTATTATTAAGATCGAGATCCAATGAACGATTTTCATTGGGTGAGTAACCATATTAGGTTTTATTCATGTAAACAGAACAACAATTTATTCTCTTACTTTAAATGAATAACCGTATTACAATAAACATGATCAAATCATATTCATGTTCAACGCAAACACCAAATAACACTTATTTAGGTTTAACACTAATCCCGAAATTATAGGGAGTGTGCGATGATGATCATATCAATCTTGGAATCACTTCCAACACACATCGTCACTTCACCCTTAACTAGTCTCTGTTTATTCTGCAACTCCCATTTCGAGTTACTAATCTTAGCAACTGAACTAGTATCAAATACTGAGGGTTTGCTATAAACACTAGTAAAGTACACATCAATAACATGTATATCAAATATACTTATGTTCACTTTGCCATCCTTCTTATCCGCCAATCACTTGGGGTAGTTCCGCTTCTAGTGACCAGTCCCTTTGCAGTAGAAGCACTTAGTCTCAGGCTTAGGATCAGACTTGGGCTTCTTCACTTGAGCAGCAACTTGCTTGCCGTTCTTCTTGAAGTTCCCCTTCTTCCCTTTGCCCTTTTCTTGAAACTAGTGGTCTTGTCAACCATCAACACTTGATGTTTTTCTTGATTTCTACCTTCGTTGATTTCAGCATCACGAAGAGCTTGGGAGTTGTTTCTGTTATCCCTTGCATATTATAGTTCATCGCGAAGTTCTACTAACTTGGTGATGGTGACTAGAGAATTCTGTCAATCACTATCTTATCTGGAAGATTAACTCCCACTTGATTCAAGCGATTGTAGTACCCAGACGATCTAAGCACATGCTCACTAGTTGAGCGATTCTCCTCCATCTTTTAGCTATAGAACTTGCTGGAGACTTCATGCCTCTCAACTCGGGTATTTGCTTGAAATATTAACTTCAACTCCTGGAACATCTCATATGGTCCATGACGTTCAAAAACGTCTTTGAAGTCCCGATTCTAAGCCGTTAAGCATGGTGCACTAAACTATCAAGTAGTCATCATATTGAGCTAGCCAAACGTTCATAACGTCTGCATCTGCTCCTGCAATAGGTCTGTCACCTAGCGGTGCATCAAGGACATAATTCTTCTGTGCAGCAATGAGGATAAACCTCAGATCACGGATCCAATCCGCATCATTGCTACTAACATCTTTCAACATAATTTTCTCTAGGAACATATCAAAATAAACACAGGAAGCAACAACGTGAGCTATTGATCTACAACATGATTTGCAAAATACCACCAGGACTAAGTTCATGATAAATTTAAGTTCAATTTAATCATATTACTTAAGAACTCCCACTTAGATAGATATCCCTCTAATCCTCTAAGTGATCACGTGATCCAAATCAACTAAACCATAACCGATCATCACGTGAGATGGAGTAGTTTTCAATGGTGAACATCGCTATGTTGATCATATCTACTATATGATTCACGCTCGACCTTTCGGTCTCCGTGTTCCGAGGCCATATCTGTATATGCTTGGCTCGTCAAGTATAACCTGAGTATTCCGCGTGTGCAACTGTTTTGCACCCGTTGTATTTGAACGTAGAGCCTATCACACCCGATCATCACGTGGTGTCTCAGCACGAAGAACTTTTGCAACGGTGCATACTCAGGGAGAACACTTCTTGATAATTTAGTGAGAGATCATCTTATAATGCTACCGTCAATCAAAGCAAGATAAGATGCATAAAAGGATAAACATCACATGCAATCAATATAAGTGATATGATATGGCCATCATCATCTTGTGCTTGTGATCTCCATCTCCGAAGCACCGTCATGATCTCCATCGTCACCGGCGCGACACCTTGATCTCCATCGCAGCATCGTTGTTGTCTCGCCAATCTTATGCTTCCACGACTATCACTACCGCTTAGTAATAAAGTAAAGCATTACATCGCGATTGCATTGCATACAATAAAGCGACAACCATATGGCTCCTGCCAGTTGCCGATAACTCGGTTACAAAACATGATCATCTCATACAATAAAATCAGCATCATGCCTTGACCATATCACATCACAACATACCCTGCAAAAACAAGTTAGACGTCCTCTACTTTGTTGTTGCAAGTTTTACGTGGCTGCTACGGGCTTAAGTAAGAACTCATCTCACCTACGCATCAAAACCACAACGATAGTTCGTCAAATAGACTCCGTTTTAACCTTCTCAAGGACCGGGCGTAGTCACACTTGGTTCAACTAAAGTTGGAGAGACAGTCTTCCGCAAGCCATCTGTGTGCATAGCACGTCGAGGGAACCGGTCTCGCGTAAGAGTACGCGTAAGGTTGGTCCGGATCATCTCGTCCAACAATACCGCCGAACCAAAGTATGACATGCTGGTAGGCAGTATGACTTGTATCGCCCAAAACTCACTTGTGTTCTACTCGTGCAAATAACATCAAACCATAAAACCTAGGCTCAGATGCCACTGTTGGGGAACGCAGTAATTTCAAAAAATTTCCTACGCACACGCAAGATCATGGTGATGCACTGCAACGAGAGGGGAGAGTGTTGTCTACGTACCAACGCAGACCGACTGCGGAAGCGATCACACAACGTAGAGGAAGTAGTCGTACGTCTTCTTCCCGATCCGACCGATCCAAGCACCGTTACTCCGGCACCTCCGAGTTCTTAGCACACGTTCAGCTCGATGACGTTCCTTGGGCTCCGATCCAGCAAAGCGTCGAGGAAGAGTTCCGTCAGCACGACGGCGTGATGACGATCTTGATGTACTACCGACGCAGGGCTTCGCCTAAGCACTACAACGGTACGATCGAGGTGGAATTTGGTGGCAGGGGGCACCGCACACGGCTAAGGAACGATCTCAAGGATCAAGTTGTGTGTCTTGGGGTGCCCCCTGCCTCCGTATATAAAGGTTGGAGGGAGGGGGGCTGGCCGGCCAAAGAGGTGTAGGCGCAGGAGGAGTCCTACTCCTACCGGGAGTAGGACTCCCCCCTCCAATCCTAGTCCAACTAGGAAACCTTCAAAGGGGAGAGAGAGAGGTGGCCGGCCCCTCTCCTAGTCCTAATAGGACTAGAGAGAGGGGGGGAGGCGCAGCCCTATGTGGGCTGCCCTCTCACCTTTCCACTAAGGCCCATGTTGGCCCATTTGGCTCCCGGGGGGTTTCGGTAACCCTCCCGGTAATCAGGTAAAATCCCGATTTCACCCGGAACACTTCCGATGTCCAAACATAGGCTTCCAATATATCAATCTTTACGTCTCGACCATTTCGAGACTCCTCGTCATGTCCATGATCTCATCCGGGACTCCGAACAACCTTCGGTACATCAAAACTCATAAACTCATAATATAACTGTCATCGAAACCTTAAGCGTGCGGACCCTACGGTTCGAGAACAATGTAGACATGACCGAGACACGTCTCCGGTCAATAACCAATAGCGGGACCTGGATGCCCATATTGGCTCCTACATATTCTACGAAGATCTTTTATCGGTCAGACCGCATAACAACATACGTTGTTCCCTTTGTCATCAGTATGTTACTTGCCCGAGATTCGATCGTCGGTATCCAATACCTAGTTCAATCTCGTTACTGGCAAGTCTCTTTACTCGTTCCGTAATACATCATCTCATAACTAACATCTTAGTTATTATGCTTGCAAGGCTTATGTGATGTGTATTACCGAGAGGGCCCAGAGATACCTCTCCGACAATCGGAGTGACAAACCCTAATCTCGAAATACGCCAACCCAACATCTACCATTGGAGACACCTGTAGTACTCCTTTATAATCACCCAGTTACGTTGTGACGTTTGGTAGTACCCAAAGTGTTCCTCCGGTAAACGGGAGTTGCATAATCTCATAGTTATAGGAACATGTATAAGTCATGAAGAAAGCAATAGCAACATACTAAACGATCGGGTGCTAAGCTAATGAAATGGGTCATGTCAATCAGATCATTCAACTAATGATGTGCCCTCGTTAATCAAATAACAACTCTTTGTTCATGGTTAGGAAACATAACCATCTTTGATTAACGAGCTTGTCCAGTAGAGGCATACTAGTGACACTCTGTTGTTCTATGTATTCACACATGTATTATGTTTCCGGTTAATACAATTCTAGCATGAATAATAAACATTTATCATGATATAAGGAAATAAATAATAACTTTATTATTGCCTCTAGGGCATATTTCCTTCATTATTGGCCATGGGTAGCCTCATCTGCCCCCATGGCATTTCAAGACACCGGGGCCGACTGCGCCCCTCAGGCCTCAGAGATTGAGTGCCGCCTTCTTGTGGTCGGCTGGTCCAAGGGGCCGGCTCCCAGCAGGCGGCCCCCAGAGGGGCCGGCTTCTAGAAGGAGGCCCCAAACGCCCTCAAAGTCTGAGCCACCATGAATGCGATGAGACAAGGCGTGGCTACAGAGCAGCCTGCCACCCTCGAATCAAGCGCGGGTCAAGGCTACAGTGAGCCGTACCGGCTAGTGATCTCCCGCACGGCGCGACACTGTAGCCCTTCTGCCCATGACATCACCCAAGACAGAAGGGGTCCAGTCCCCACGATGGGCTATCGGTACGGCTCATAGGCGGCGGGCCCTACCATCTTGTGGAAAGATAGAAGGCGGCAAGCTAGGCCAGTCGGCTTGGGGGAGGCCGGCTTCCAGCAGGCGTCCCTTGCCCTCTTAAGAGTTTGTGCACCATCAGCCAGGAGAAATAGGGAATGGCTACAGTGAACGACCGCCAGGCGGCAGGACTGTAGCCACGCCTCCCTCGACAATGCAAGCATCATTAGAAGCACGACTACAGTGATGAGCCGCGAGCAAGTCCCGCAAGCGGCGGGCGTGGCCTATCGGCCAAGTACAAGACAACCGGCGGGGCCCACCAATCGTCGGGCCCCAGCTGCCAGCGGAGAAACCGGCCACAAGAGACACTGACGGCCTGGGCCTACACCCGGCTGGATTACCATTGTACCCCTGGGGGTAGGCCTATATAAACCTCCAGGGCACCAATTAAAAGGGTTCATATTCTTAGACAAACACACACACACATAGAGAGGAAGTTAGAGCTAGCCTTGGTCTTCTTCCTTCTCCAGAGAAATAGCTAAAGGAGCATCTTGTAGCCACTCTTGTTGAGTTAGTGATCATGCGGAGACCCCGCAGAGCAGGACTAGGGGTGTTATCTCCTAGGAGAGCCCCGAACCTGGGTAAGATCTGTCGGCGTGCATGTCTTTGCCTCATCCTGTTTCCTGGCACCGGCGACTTCTTATTAGCCCCCTCCATCATAAGCCATCCTTTGGCATATGTCGCACGACACCCCCGACATTTGGCGCTCACCATGGGGCTTGGTGCACCGTCGTCCGGAGATCTGTTCTGGATGGGAACCCTCTTGCTCCCCAGCGAGCGTAGCCAGCCTGGCACGCCAGACGGCGTTTGCACCGACGCGCTGCACGGCGCGGAGGTCGCATGCGCAGCGAGCTACCTCGCCGACCTTATTGGTGAGGTCCACCTTTCCGACAAGCCTGTGTCCGATGTAGGCACCGTTGGCCTCGAGAGCCGCCTCGTCAACCTCCTCGACCAGCTCCACATCACCAATGAGTCGGCCTTCCACTTGGAGTCGATCGGTTCCACCGACCCGATGCTTGTCGACTCCGACACGGCGTCCCTCGACACTTTCCCCACCAATGTGGTGGTCATCGATGATCCGCTCCCACACGCGGAGAGCAGCGACAGCACGGTCCCGGAGGTGCTTGTTATCAGCCACAATGGGGGCTCCGGAGGAGCTAGCTCGGACCCATTACAGGAGGCAATGCGGGATCTGCCACGCCCAATATTGCGGATGCGGACACCGAGAAGCTGGAAGCCTGCCACGTCTCACTTGTGGAGAACACCAAGAAGTTGGCTACCATGAGACGCCTCTCCGAAGCCTTCCAGCGCGAGGTCGACCGCGGTGTCGGTGGCACGCCGACTGCTACTGGGCCCAGCCGAGCTGGTACGGTCAGGCAGCGAGGCGGAGCCATCACCATCATGTTTGGAGTAGATAGCCTGGTCTACCCATGCCCATGGAGAACATACACGCCGCCCAGGTGGCAGCAGATGAGCTGGACCACCTGGAGGGCGACGAGCATCTCTATATGACGGAGCGCGTTCAACAGCTTATTGATGCGGATGTCGCCCAGCAAGAAGCCGACTGTCGCGCTGAAGAGCTTCACTAACGAGTTGAGAACCCACCCCCTCTCCAAGAGCATGGCACGACCTCTCGGACGCCGACTGGCGGTGCCCACGACAGATGAGACAAAGAGCCGGCTGCCAGTCGCAGCCGGACTCGCATCACCATTGAGCGCGACCAAGACGGCCGCCCTTGAGTAGTCCAACGACGGGACGATGATCCATTGGCGCCGCCTCCTCGAAGGGAGAGGCGTGCCTCCCCGCCGCCTGTTGATCATCCAACTTTTGGCTACTGGCCAGGTCACCGAGAAGGAGTCGGCGAGAATGACGCTCGCCACCGGATCAACCGGCTGGCTCGATCCCTGGCGCTAGAAGAAGAATATGCGGTGGGTCCGCCTTGTTTTGGCCCCCGCATCCATGATGAGCCTTTTTCCAAAGGGTTCTCACTCCCGAGGGACACGCCCAAGTACAACGGCTCCATGAAGCCGGAGGACTAGCTGGTGGATTATTTCACGGCAGTCAGCATAGCAAACGGCAACAAGCGCGTTGCCGTGAAGTACGTCCCGCTCATGCTCCAGGGCACAGCTCGGACATGGCTGAATAGCCTCAAGCCCTACAACGTCAACAACTGGTTAGACTACACCGAGGTGTTTATCTGAAACTTCACCAGCACCTACAAGCGGCTTCCCAAGGCTCGCCAACTCTCGCTATGTCTCCAAGGCCCCAATGAGTCCACCCGCGATTACCTGACACGGTGGGCAGAACCGCACAACTCGTGCGAAGGAGTGCATGAGGTGCAAGCTATCGAGTACTTCACCACCGGGTGCCGAGGGGCACCCTACTCAAGCACCAGCTTCTCTGCGACAAGCTGGCGACACTCGACGAGCTGCTGATCATAGCAGATAAATACGCTACGGCCGACTCCTCCATGAAGTCGGAGCTCCGGGTGGACACTTCTGGGAAGGTGCTTCCCCTCAGCTCCTCGAACACCGGCTGGAGATAACAGTCGGCGCCAGCAGCCGAACGACAACAAGCGCAAAGCCCCCCAGCCGGCTTCCACCAGCCGGCAGGTGGCAACTGTTGAAGACCAACAACCCGAAGGGCAACCACCTCCCAAGCATTAGAAAGGCGGCAAGTCAACTTGGTTGCCCGCCTTCTCCTTCGAGCAGACTCTCGATGCCCCCCTGCAAGTTTCACAGCGATGCGAAGCCATCCAACCACACGAACCGAAATTGTTACTGGCTTATCCGTATCGCCAAGGGAGAAGGACTGCCTCCTCCGCCTGCTGGTCCGCTGGCTCCGCCTCCTCAGCAGCCGGCCGCCCGTTCAGCAGTCGGCCAAGTCCAAGATGATTACCCTGAAGAGCATCGCGCTTATGTCCTTTTCACCAGCATGGCCAGCGACAAACACAGCCGGCGCCAGCAACACCGCGAAGTAAATGCAGTTGCTTCCACTACTCCAGAGTTCATGCATTGGTCTGAAAATCCCATCAGCTGGAGTCGGGCCGACCACCCAGAAGTAATGCCCTCTCCGGGTTCCTATGCCCTGGTTTTGGATGCCACCCTTGCAATAGAAAGGCAGATGCTCGTTTTTCCTGAATCCTGATAGATGGCAGCAGTAGCACCAACATCCTTTACAGGCATACCATGGAGCAGCTGAAGATCAAAGAGAAGCAGCTACTGCCCAGTCGGACTGTGTTTCATGGCATTGTGCCCGGCTTGTCCTGCTCACCAATCGGCAAAATCAAGATAGATGTCCTCTTCGGAGACAAGGATCATTTCCGCCGCGAAGCCATTTGGTTCGAGGTGGTTGACCTAGAGAGCCCGTATCATGTGCTCCTAGGCCGACCGGCTCTAGCCAAATTCATGGTGGTGCCGCATTATGCCTACCTCAAGATGAAGATGCCAAGAACTAAGGGTATTATCACAATCAGTGGTGACTATGAGAAGTCAGCCGCTTGCGCTGTAGCCAGCAGCCACCAGGCCGAGTCCCTCGTGATTATGGCCGAGAAGAAGCTCCTGGACCGGGTGGTGGCCATGGACGACAAGCAGCCGGACATGTCCCTAGAAGCCCAAGAGTCGGAGACCCAGGGCTCCTTCAAGCCGGCCAAAGAAATGAAGAAGATCCCCTTGGACCCTGAGCACCCGGAGAGGTATGCTATCATAGGTGCAAACCTTGACAGCAAATAGGAAAGCCAGCTCGTCGACTTCCTCCATGAGAATCGGGACATCTTTGCATGGTGCCCTAAAGACATTCTGGGTGTTCCGACGGATTTTGCCGAGCACAAGCTACATGTAAGAGCAGATGCCAAACCAGTCAGATAGCCCCTCCGCCGACTATCAGAAGAGAAGAGGAGAATTGTTGGAGAAGAGATCGCCCGCCTGTTGGCAGCCGGCTTCATCATGGAAGTTTTCTTCCCAGAATGGCTTGCCAACCCAGTCCTTGTGATTAAGAATAACAACAAGTGGCGTATGTCTATTGATTACACCAGTCTCAACAAAGCATGCTGAAGGATCCGTTTGCCTTACCACGGATTGATCAAGTGATAGACTCCACAGCCAGATGCGAGCTGTTGAGCTTCTTGGATGCCTACTCAGGTTATCATCAAATCAAGCTGAACCTGGCAGACCGCCTGAAGACCGCCTTCATCACACCATTCGGAGCATTCTGTTACCTGACGATGACATTCGGCTTGAGGAATGCCGGCGCCACCTTTCAGCGTTGCATGCAAAAGTGCCTCCTCAAGCAACTCGGTAGAAACGCCCACGTCTATGTGGACGACATTGTGGTGAAGACGGAGAAGCGCGGTACCCTATTGGAAGATCTCAAGGAGACCTTTGAAAATCTGCACCGGTTTCAGATCAAGCTCAACCCGGAGAAATGCGTGTTCGGAGTACCAGTCGTCCAACTCCTTGGCTTGCTGGTCTCAGAACGTGGCATTGAGTGCAACTCTGCCAAGATCAAAGCCATCGAGAGGATGGAAGTACGCACCCGATTGCGAGATGTCCAAAAATTCACTGGCTGCCTGGCATCCATCAGCTGCTTCATCAATCCGCTGGGCGAGAAGGCCCTTCCCCTATACCAGCTCCAGAAGAAAACCACTCATTTCGAGTGGAATGACAAGGCGGATGAGGCTTTTCTCCAGCTCAAGAAGATGTTGACCACACCGCATGTCCTGGCCGCGCCTACCGATAAGGAGCCCATGCTCCTCTACATTGCCGCCACCAGTCGGGTGGTCAGCACGGTCATGGTAGTCGAACACAAGGAAGATAGGAAAGGTTCTGCCGGTCCAGAGACATGTATATTATTTGAGTGAAGTACCGTCGGCTTCCAAGCAGAATTACCCCCACTACCAGAAGATGTTCTACGGTGTACACTTTGCTGCCAAAAAATTGAAGCCATATTTTCAAGAGCACCCTGTCACTATTGTCTACACTGCTCCGCTTGCCGAGATCATAGCTAGCCGAGACGCTTGAGGCCGAGTGGCAAAATGGGCCATAGTGTTGCCCCCCCCCAAACCATATTCTACCAGCCTTGCACCACCATCAAGTCCCAAGTACTGGCCGAATTCCTTGTCGACTGGGCCGAGACCCAGTACCTGCCGCCAGCGCCAGACTCCACGCATTGGCGATGCACTTTGACGGTTCAAAGATGTGCACCGGTTTGGGAGCCGACATCATCCTCACCTCTCCCAAAGGCAACAAGCTCAGATACACATTGCAAATCCATTTTGCCACCTCCAACAATGTGGCCGAGTATGAGGCACTAATACACGGACTCCGGCTTGCCAAAGAACTCAGCATTCGCCGAATTCTGTGTTACAGTGACTCTGACTTGGTGGTCCAACAGTCGTGTGGTGACTGGGACGCCAAGGATGCAAACATGGCAAGCTACCGCTTCCTCGTTCAGCAACTCAGCCGATATTTTGAAGGGTGCGAATTCCTCCATCTGCCACGAAGCGATAACGAGCAAGCAGATGCTCTGGCGCGGACCAGCTCCACCCGGCAAGGCATACTAGCCAGCGTATCCCTCCAGCGGCTCCTCATGCCGTCCATCAAGCCCTCACCAGAGTCAGATTCTATCTTCATGCCGGCTGCTCCTGAAACAGTCGGATCCGGCTCCAAAATTTCAGCAGTCGGCTCAGGGACTTCGGCAGGTGGCCCGGGGATTGTAGTAGTCGCACCCGACCCGGGGACTTAGGCAGTCGGCCTGGGGACTTCAGTAGTCGGCTCGGGGATTTCAACAACGCAGAAAGCAGCGACCGACTCCAGCCCGCCACCTCCCAACCCATCCGCCCTAGTGCAAGTGGCAGTATTCACAGTGGAGGAGGTCTGTAACACCCCGGATGTAACTTGCCATATTTGTAACTCCGACTCTTGCCATTTTCGGCTTTAAGTTATGAGATTCCCTTCGTGGTTGGGTTTTTTGTCTTTGTTTTGAATTTTGTTCATGTCATGCATTTCATATCATGTCATCATGTGCTTCGCATTTGCATTCCTGTTCGTCTCATGCATCCGAGCATTTTGCCTGTTGTCCGTTTCGCAATCCGACACTCCCACATGCACCAGTGCACCCCTCGTCTGTTTTCGTGAGCGGGTGTTAAACGTTCTCGGAATGGACCGAGATTTTTCAAGTGGCCTTGGTAAACCACCGGTAGACCGCCTGTCAAATTTCTTTCCATTTGGAGGTCGTTTGATGCTCCAACGGTTAGCCGGGTAACCGCAAAGGCCTCTTGTGTGTTGCGGCCCAACACCCCTCCAAAATGGCCCAATAACCCTTCTAAACCATCTCCATGTCCTTCGTCGTTGGATCACGATCGTGTGGGCAAAAACTACACCTCATTTGGACACTCCAAACTCCCTCTACATATAAAAGGCCTCCTCCTCCGAAAATTCGAGCGAAACCCTAGTCTTCCCCTTCCTCCACGCGTCGGACACGTCCGCCCGGTGCCGGACATGTCCGCCGCCGTCCCCTGAGAAGACTAGAACAAACAAGCAAACTAGGCTCCGTGATGTTGCTATTTTCAGGGACTTAGGTTTTTGCAGTCTTTTTCCTGCTGTTATTTTGATGCCTTGTAAACTTGATGCTACAGTGAGATCCATGCTTATTTTTGGTTACTTCAGTAAGGATGTTGTGAACATGTGGTTATGCTCTATCCATCCACGCCCCCGTTTGCAATTATGGAGTATTCTAGCATGTCATTTTCTTGCTCTACGTTTGCTATAAAATGTTCCTGGCAGATTGTTAACATGTTAATCAATTTTGCCATGGTTGTTTCTACTGATCCATGCATCCTATGAACTTTCTCTTGCCATGTTTAGCTTCATGAACATGCAATCTTTCTATTGGTATGCTTATATTTTCATGCAATTCTTTGTGGTGAGTGGCATGAGCTCACAAAGTTGCTATCATAATTCTGTTTATGACATGCTCTATTTTTCTGCAAGTCTGAAACTGTTAAGAAAACTTGCTATGTTTACATGGGTTCCATCATATCTTCTGTGCCTTTTTGGCTCATGATCAGTAAGGGACTTTTGATCTATGCTTTTAGTACAATCATTCCATGCCTTGTTTTGCTATGATATGTTCCTGTAGCATGTTGTTTGCTTGCCCTAAACCTTGCTTCCTGATGTTGTTTTGACATGTTAGTATTTTCACAAAGTCTGTTTAGCTGATATCTTTTGCACTTTTGCCATGCTTGTTTGAACCTGCTCTAGTGTGATTTAGTCGTAGCTGAGTGTTCATGTTTATGTTGATATGTTGGAGTGCAGTAGCTTAGTTTCTTGTTGCATTCTATGTGCCATGGTGTTGTTAATCGCAGTTTTGTGTCATTCTTGTTTTGCTTGCCATTTGCAACCCGTGCATATGTTTCCGGTGATCTTTATACTAATTTCAACCGAAATCATCTCATCTTTCCAACGGCATACTTGGTTTGCCAAGTTGATGCCTTGTTCATTCTTTCCCTTCTGGAGCACGCATATGCATTGCATATCATGTCTTGCATATTGCCATGTATTGCATCATGTTGCTTGTGCATTGCACCGTGATTGATTGTTGTTCCATTGCTTGTGTTCTTTCTTTGGGTAGAGCTGAGAGACGAGTACATGAACGAGGAACCCGTTGAGTACGCTAACGAGGGTCAAGCTTTCGACAACTCTGAGAACTTTGCAGGCAAGATGACTATACCCTTGAAATCACTTCTATCTTTGCTTGCTAGTAGTTCGCTCTATCGTTATGTCGCGCTACCTACCACTTGTTATATCATGCCTCCCATATTTCCATGTCAAGCCTCTAACCCACCTTCCTAGAAAACCGTTGTTTGGCTATGTTATCGCTTTTGCTCAGCCCCTCTTATAGTGTTGGTAGTTCCAGGTGAAGTTGAAGTTTGTTCCATGTTGGTACATGAATATGTTGGGATATCATTATTATCTCTTATTTTACTTTAATGCATCTATATACTTGGTAAAGAGTGGAAGGCTCGGCCTTATGCCTTGTGTTTTTTCCACTCTTGCCGCCTTAGTTTCCGTCATACCAGTGCTATGTTCCTTGATTTTGCGTTCCTTACGTGCTTGGGTGTTATGGGAACCCCTTGACCTTTCGCTTTGAATAAAACTCCTCCAACAAGGCCCAACCTTGGTTTTAACATTTGCCACCTAAGCCTGTTCCCTTGGGTTCCGCGGACACAAGGGTCATCTTTATTTTAAACCCCCGGGCCAGTGCTCCTTTGAGTGTTGGTCCAACCTGTAAACCGCCGGTGGCCACCAGGGGCAACTCTAGGTTGGCCTACCAGAAGTTTGGACAATCCGGTGTGCCCTAACAACGAGATATGTGCAGCTCTTATCGGGATTTGTTGGCACAGTCGGCCGGATTTGCTGGTCTTGTTTTACCATTGTCGAAATGTCTTGTAACCGGGATTCCGAGACTGATCGGGTCTTCCCGGGAGAAGGAATATCCTTCGTTGACCGTGAGAGCTTGTGATGGGCTAAGTTGGGACACCCCGGCAGGGTATAAACTTTCGAGAGCCGTGCCCGTGATTATGTTGCAGATGGGAATTTGTTAATATCCGGTTGTAGAGAACTTGACACTTAACTTAATTCAAATGAATCAACCACGTGTGTTGCCCTGATGGTCTCTTTTCGGCGGAGTCCGGGAAGCGAACACGGCTTGGTGTTATGCTTGAATCTAAGTAGTTTCAGGATCATTTCTTGATCACATCTAGCTTCTCGACCGTTGCAGTGCTTCTCTTCTCGCTCTCTTTTGCGTATCAGTGCCACCATATATGCTTAGTGCTTGCTGCAGCTCCACCTCACTACCTTTTCCTACCCATAAGCTTAAATAGTCTTGATCTCGTGGGTGTGAGATTGCTGAGTCCTCGTGACTCACGGATACTTCCAAATAGTTGCAGGTGCCGAGGATACCAGTGCAGGTGACGATACCGAACTCAAGTGGGAGTTCGACGAGGATTCGGGATGTTACTATGTTTCTTTTCTGGATGATCAGTAGAGGAGCCCAGTTGGGACGATCGGGGATCTAGAATTTGGGGTTGTCTTCCTTTATTTTGATTCCGTAGTCGAACCTTTGATTGTATCTTGGATGATGTATGGATTATTTATGTATTGTGTGAAATGGCGATTGTAAGCCAACTCTTTATCCCTTTCTTATTATGTACATGGGGTGTGTGAAGATTAACCCTCTTGCGACAAGCCTACCATGCGGCTATGCCTCTAAGTCGTGCCCCGACACGTGGGATATATAGCCGCATTGTGGGTGTTACAAGTTGGTTTCAGAGCCATCCCCGACATAGGAGCCCCCTCCTTGATCGAATCGCTGACGTTGTTGAGTCTAGAACAAAATGTTTTGAGTCTTAGGATTATAAATATCGGAGAGTAGGATTATTTTTACTCCTCAGTCCCTTCGTCACTCTGGTGAGGCCTCCTAATGTAGAAGTTTTGACTCTTCTCTCCTAAATTTCATGATTTTTTTAGGATCACGCGGATATCTTGGAATCGTTCCGATAGTCTTGTGATGAGAACATTGTTCTTGGTGCCTCCTGGCATTTAGGGGTTGTGGCAGTGTCCCGGGGAGTTGAGCTCCGAGGTGTTGTCATCACAATTTTATCGTTGCAATTCTGGAATACCTGAGTTTGCCAACATTGAAAATCTCTTTTATGCAGTTGTTGGTGAGATAACCTCGACGCCACCCAGTACTGGGGCGGGAGTTTGGGAGTATTGCCATAACTCGTATAATGGATGGATGGATACAGCTGGATGTAGGGATTGTTAGTTTGGGTGAGATATTATACTTCCCCTGTGTCCCCAACACATGATTGCATAACCAGAAAGTTTCGGGAGTTTTTTAGGTGGGAATTCAAGTACCTCTAGTACTTCTTCCCGCAGATATTTGGTTTGTGATTGGGTAATCCTTGCCACTTATTTGTTCATATCCGTACCTTGTTGCTTTATTCTTCTACCTTTATCTAAGTGGCTTCTCACCTTATGGACGTGTGATGATTTACTTTGGAATTCATTCATTCGTCCTTGTTCGAATGTTTATTGTGAAGACTTTATGTTGCAATTTCGAGCCATTGATTCAGCTTGAATATCTGTCTTTCAAAAATTCTAACGAATGTCACCCTCTTCAGGATGGCTCCTCCAACGAGTCAGAATCCGCCACCACCTCCACCTCCGGAGGCATGGCAAGCTGTCATGGAAGCCACCAACGCCAACACTCAGATGCTTATGCAACTCTTGCAAGAGCGCAACCAAGGAAATCAAGGCCAAGGGAACATTCAGCCTCAGTTTGCTACCCTCAACCAGTTCCTCGCAAACCAGCCGAAGTCTTTCAGCAAGTGTGTCGAGGCCACAGACACCGATGTTTGGCTCGTGGACATCTGCAAACATTTTGAATGTCGCAATGTCAGACCTGAGGACTTTGTCAAGTTTGCTTCGTTTCAACTCAAGGACCAAGCTGCTGAGTGGTATCAATAATACAGAGATTCCAGAGGAGGTCGTGTGATTACCTGGGATGATTTCTACCGAGACTTCAAAGCTCATCACACCCCACCAAGTGTTGCTGAGAGCAAGCGTGAGGAGTTCCGCAATCTCAAGAAAGGCAGCATGTCCGTATATCAATACAATATCCAGTTTCAGAAACTTGCCCGCTTAGCTAAACAAGACGTTCCTGATGAAAAGAGTATGACCTATAAATTTAGAGGTGGCCTCAGAGAAGATCAGCAGTTAGCTCTCGTGCTTCTTGAGCCGACCAAGTTCGATCAATTCTATAACATGGCACTAAAGCAAGAAGCTGCTCAGCTCAAGTGTGAGGCATCTAAGAAGAGAGTCAAGGATGCAGTTCATTCTTCTTCTTCATCACAAGTGGCAGCTAAGCAACAGAAGATCTGGTTGCCTCCTCCTCCGTTTCGCCAGCCCTACCAGCAGAAGAGCAAACGTGGCAATGGATCCATTCGAATGTTTTCTCTCAATGAGAAGGGTGATTTGAATGCCATCTCTCAGATTCCAGTCATTTGTGAATATCAAGACGTCTTTCCAGAAGAGCTTCCAAAAATGCCTCCTCACCAGCCAGTTGAATTCGTTATCGATCTTGAGCCTAGTACAGAACCTCTTTGCAAGCGTCCTTATAAGATTGGACCAGAGGAGTTGAAGGAGTTGAAGAAACAACTCGATGAACAAGAGTGTATGGGTCTGATCAGACCGAGTTCATCTTGTGGTGTCCTTTTTGTCAAGAAGAAGGATGGAACGGAACGACTCTCCGTCGACTACCGTCCATTGAACAAGAAGACAATAAAGAACAAGTATCCACTTCCCAACACCAATGAGCTATTCGAGCAACTTAAAGGTGCCAAAGTATTCTCCAAGCTTGAGCTCCATATGGGTTATCATCAGATTCGCATTCGTGAACAAGATATCCCCAAGACACCATTCTGAACAAGCTATGGTTCTTATGAATATACTGTCATGTATTTCGGCCTTGTCAATGCTCCTCCAACGTTCTCTCGCATGATGAACTTCATCTTCAACCCTTACACAAATCATTTCATCCTGGTGTATCTCGATGATATATTGGTCTTTTCGAAGAATAAGGAGGATCATGCCAAGCATTTGAGATTGGTGCTCAACAAACTCAGAGAGCATCAATTCTATGCGAAGTTTTCCAAGTGTGAGTTCTGGCTTGACGAAGTTCTTTACCTTGTTCATATCATCTCCGCCAAGGGCATCGCTGTTAATCCCGAGAAGGTGTCTGCAATTGTGAATTGGGAGCCTCCTCAGAATGTCAAGCAGCTCCGCAGTTTTCTTGGGCTTGCAAGCTATTGTCGAAGATTCGTTGAGAGTTTCTCTAAGATTGCAAAGCCTCTTTCCAACCTCCTCCTGAAGCATGTCAAGTATGTCTGGAAACCTGAATGTGACGTTGCTTTCAACACCCTCAAAGAGAAGATGGTGACAGCTCCTGTCTTGACTCCTCCTGACGAATCCAAGCCATTAGAAGTTTTCTGTGATGCCTCCTTACAAGGTCTCAGTTCTGTGTTAATGCAAGAGAAGAAAGTTGTGTCTTATACCTCTCGTCAGTTGAAGCCCAATGAAAGGAACCACCCCACTCATGATCTTGAGTGGCGGCAGTTGTTCATGCATTATTAACATGGAGGCATCTCTTGTTGGGAAGGAAAGTGGACATCTTCAGAGATCATAAGATCCTCAAGTACATCTTCACTCAACCCAACCTCAACCTCAGACAGACTCGATGGGTCGAAATGATTCAAGAATACAATCCGATTATTGAATATACTCCAGGCAAGGCGAATGTCATTGCAGATGCTTTGAGCAGGAAGGCTTACTGCAACAACTTAATTCTCAAGCCCTTCCAACCAGACCTTTGTGAAGCTTTCCACAAACTGAACCTCCAAGTTGTTCCTCAAGGCTTTCTTGCCAAGCTCCAAGTCTCTCCTACTTTGGAAGATCAAATTCATGAGGCACAACTCCTGGATACCATGGTGAAGAAGGTGAAACATGGGATTGCCAAGAGCCAACCCAAATACAAGTGCTATCGCATTGATGACAAAGACACTCTATTCTTCGAGGGCCGGATTGTGGTTCCTAAAGGTGATCTAAGGAAAGTCGTTATGAACGAAGCACACAATTCGCTTCTATCCATTCATCCTAGAAGTATGAAGATGTACCATGACCTCAAGCAGTCTTATTGGTGGACTTGAATGAAGCGAGAAATTGCTCAATTCATGAATGAATGTGATGGCTGCAGAAGGGTGAAAGCAGAACACCAACGGCCAGCTGGTCTTCTCCAACCTCTTGTTATTCTAGAATGGAAGTTTGACCATATTGAAATGGACTGCATGACTAGATTTCCCAAGTCCAAGCGTGGAAATGATGCTATCTTCGTTGTCATCGACAAGCTTACTAAAGTGGCTCATTTCTTTCCAATCAAAGAATCTATCACAGCAGCTCAGTTGGCAGAGCTATACACCTCTAGGATTGTCCCTTTTCACGGCATTCTGCAATTAATATCTTCAGATCATGGAAGGATTTTCACCTCCAAGTTCTGGGACTCCTTCCAGAAGGCCGTGGGCACCAACATTCGTTTCAGCACAACTTTCCATCCTCAAACTACTGGCCAAGTCGAGCGAGTCAATCAAATCCTTGAAGATATGCTCAGGGCTTGTGTCATTTCCTTCGGTATGAAGTGGGGAAATTATCTTCCATATGTCGAGTTCTCAGACAACAACAGGTTCCAAGCAAGTTCGGGCAAGGCCCCATTCAAAATTCTCTATGGCAGAAAGTTTTGTACTCCTCTCAATTGGTCGGAGACTGGTGAATGCCAACTTCTTGGCAATGACTTAATCACAGAAGCTGAAGAAATGTGCAAAGTCATCCGTGAAAATTTGAAAGCCGCGCAATCGCTCCAGAAGAGTTATTATGATAGCAAGCACCATGACTTGGCTTTCGAGATCGGAGACCATGTCTACCTTCGCGTCTCTCCAATGAAAGGCACTCGTCACTTTAGTATCAAAGGGAAGCTTGCCCCTAGATATGTGGGTCCTTTCAGGATCATTGGCAAAAGAGGCGACCTCGCCTATCAATTGAGCTTCCGTCCAACTTCGCAAATGTGCATGATGTGTTTCACGTGTCACAGTTATGCAAGTGCTTCAAGACTCCTGAGCGCACCATCAATTTAGAAGAGATTGATCTTCAAGAAGATCTGTCGTACCATGAGCATCCCATTGCTATTCTTGAAGAAAGCGAGCGCAAGACTCACAACAAGTCAATCATATTCTTGAAAGTGAAGTGGTCACACCATTCCGACCGAGAAGCCACCTGGGAGCGTGAGGATCTCTGTTCCAAATATCCGGAGTTCTTTCAGTCTTAGATCTCGGGACGAGATCCTCTCGTAGTGGTGGAGTGTTGTAACACCCCGGATGTAACTTGCCATATTTGTAACTCCGACTCTTGCCATTTTCGGCTTTAAGTTATGAGATTCCCTTCGTGGTTCGGTTTTGTCTTCGTTTTGCATTTTGTTCATGTCATGCATTTCATATCATGTCATCATGTGCTTCGCACTAGCATTCGTGTTCGTCTCATGCATCCGAGCATTTTCCTCATTGTCCGTTTCGCAATCCGACGCTCCCACATGCACCGGCGCACCCCTCTTGTCTCTTTTCATGAGCGGGTGTTAAATATTGTCGGAATGGACCGAGATTTGACAAGTGGCCTTGGTACACCACCGGTAGACCGCCTGTCTAATTTCGTTCCATTTGGAGGCTGTTTGATGCGCCAACGGTTAACCGGGTAACCACAAAGGCCTCTTGTGTGTTGCAGCCCAACACCCCTCCAAAACGGCCCAATAATCCATCTAAACCATCTCCATGTCCTCCGTCGTCGGATCATGATCTTGTGGGTGAAAACTACACCTCATTTGGACACTCCAAACTCCCTCTACCTATAAAAAGGCCTCCTCCTCTGAAATTCGGGCGAAACCCTAGTCTTCCCCTTCATCCGGGAGCCGGACACGTCCGCCGCTGTCCCCTCAGCGAATCGCACGCCGCCACGTCAACGCGCCGCCGCCCACCACATGCGCGGGCCCGCCTGCCCAAGCCCGACTGAGGGAGTCCTGGATTAGGGGGTGTCCAGATGGCCGGACTATACCTTCAGCCGGACTCCTGGACTATTAAGATACAAGATTGAAGACTTCGTCCCGTGTCCGGAAGGGACTTTGCTTGGCGCGGAAGGCAAGCTTGGCGATATGGATATGTAGATCTCCTACCATTGTAACCGACTCTATGTAACCCTAAGCCTATCCAGTGTCTATATAACCCGGGGGGGTTTAGTCTGTAGGACAACATACACAACAACAATCATACCATAGGCTAGCTTCTAGGGTTTAGCCTCTTCGATCTCGTGGTAGATCTACTCTTGTACTACCCATATCATCAATATTAATCAAGCAGGACGTAGGGTTTTACCTCCATCGAGAGGGCCCAAACCTGGGTAAAACTTCGTGTCCCTTGCCTCCTGTTACCATCCGGCCTAGACGCACAGTTCGGGAACACCTACCCGAGATCCGCCGGTTTTGACACCGACATTGGTGCTTTCATTGAGAGTTCCTCTGTGTCTTCGCCGTCAGGCTTGATGGCTCCTACGATCATCAACGACGATGCAGTCCAGGGTGAGACCTTCCTCCCCGGATAGATCTTCATCTTCGGCGGCTTCGCACTGCGGGCCAATTCACTTGGCCATCTGGAGCAGATCAAAAGCTATGCCCCTGGCCATCAGGTCAGATTTGGAAGCTTAAACTACACGGCTGACATCCACGTGGACTTGATCTTCGATGAATTCGATCCACTGCCGAGCGCGCCGCACTGTCACTACGAGCATGATCTAGCTCTGCCGCCGAACAGTGCCCTGGAGGCCGCACCCGCATCGGCTTCGACCTTTAATTCGGAGCCAACTGCGCCGATCAAAGATGGATGGTTGGACGCCGCCTCGGGGGCTGCGATCCCAACGGCGATCGAGCTGAACACCAGCCCCACACTCTGCGAGACTCGTGACTCCAAGGAGCCGGACTCCTCTCCGGACTCCAAACCCTCCGCGCCCCTGTCGATCGAATTCGATTGGGCGCCGATCATGGAGTTTACTGCCGCAGACATCTTTTAGCACTCGCCTTTCGGCGATATTCTGAAGACACTGAAGTCTCTCTCTTTACCAGGAGAGCCGTGGCTGGACTACGGTCAGCAAGGTTGGGATTCGGACGATGAAGAGATTCAAAGCCCACAAACCACCCACTTTGTAGCCACTGTCGACCACTTAACCAACATGCTCGACTTCGACTCCGAAGACATCGATGGTATGGACGCCGATGAAGGAGACGATGAAGAACCAGCGCCTATCAGGCCCTGGAACACCACCTCGTCATGTGACGTGTACATGGTGGACGCACCAAAAGATCACGACGAGGATCGGAAGGACGCACCAAAGGCTTGTTCCCTCGAAAAGAAGTCAAAGCAGCGACGCAAGCGCCGCCCCAAATCCCGCCTCGACAAAAATAGTGATCACACAGACCCAGTGCTAGAGCAGGGCGAACCGCTGCCGGACAACAGCAATCCGGATAATCAAACCGAACAAACAAATCCTATCAAGGATAATGGTTCGAACGACGTAACACCGCACAGGCACCCGGAGCAGCAGACTGCCCGTAAAAGGCTGGTCGCCACCGCGAGGAGTCTGAAAAAGCAGAAGCAAAGGCTCAAGGCTGCGCAAGACACACTCCACATCAGATGGAGCAAAATACTCAACACAACAGCGAGGTACGGCGACAATCGCCCCTCCAAGAGGTACCCAAAGCAGAAGCTGCTACCCGAATTCGATGAGGAGGCCTTAGACCCCCCACAACCAAATATCAAAGCAGCCACCTGGTCGGATAGAAGACCCCTCTACTAACACAGAGCGGCATACAACGCCGCTCACAATACAATACGCGACCCATGCGAGGGCTCGCACCCAAAGGACAGCGCAACAAGATCCATCTATGGACCACGCAAGCGCGCCCCAGCATACAATGCAACACAACAAACATCTGAACAACGCGGTACACCTAGCTACAGGGGTGCCGCACACCCCCTATGTTTCACCAATGAGGTGATGGACCATGAATTTCCAGAGGGATTCAAGCCCGTAAACATAGAGGCATACGACGGAACAACAGACCTGGGGTCTGGATTGAGGACTACATCCTTCACATCCATATGGCTCGAGGAGATGATCTCCACGCCATCAAGTACTTACCCCTCAAGCTCAAAGGGCCAGCTCGTCACTGGCTCAAAGGCCTCCCCGAAAGCTCCATTGAACGTTGGGAAGAGCTCGAAGACGCCTTTTGGCCAAATTTTCAAGGGACTTATGTCCGACCTCCGGATGCGGACGATTTGAGTCACATAACTCAACAGCCCAGAGAGTCAGCCGAAAGCTTTGGAACAGGTTTCTTACTAAAAAGAACTAGATTGTCGACTGTCCGGACGCCGAAGCCTTGGCAGCTTTCAAGCATAGCGTCCGTGAAGAATGGCTCGCCAAACTCCTCGGCCAAAATAAGCCGAGAATGATGGCCGCATTAACAAACCTCATGACCCGCTTTTGCGCGGGTGAGGACAGCTGGCTAGCCAGATGCAGCACCAGCGACCCCAATACATCTGAAGTTAGAGATGGAAACGAGAAATCATGGCGCAACAGCAATAACAAACGCCGGATTAAAGAAGACATCACGAAGGGCACGATAGTAAATGCCGGATTCAGAAGCTCTCGGCCAGGTCAAAAGCTGCCCCCTAAAGGCACCAGGGATGAACTGTCCAGCCTCAACAAAATTCTGGACCAAGTATGCCAGATCCATAGTACCCCTGGTAAACCCGCTAATCATACCCGTAGAGAATGTTGGGTCTTCAAGCAGTCCGGCAAGCTCAACGCCGTACACAAGGGGGAGGATACACCAAGTGAAGACGAGGACGAGCCCCCCAAGCAAGACACGGGGGAACAAAAGAAATTTCCACGAGAAGTCAAAACAGTAAATGTGTTACACGTGATCAAGGGAAAAAACAATGCGGCACTCCCAGGAAAATATACCCAAGTGCGTGTCACCGCGAAGTCCTGCCACTGGTCGTCTAAACCGATCACTTTTAACCATCGCGATTACTCAACAAGTATCCGACACGCAGGATGGGCTGCCCTGGTATTAGACCCAGTAATTGGCGGATATCACTTCACACGAGTCTTGATGGACGGCGGCAGTAGCCTAAACCTAATATATCAGGATACAATCCGCGGGATGGGGTTAGATCCAACACAAATTCGCCATAGCAACACTACCTTTAAAGGAGTAACGCCAGGCCCAGGGGCTCGTTGTACGGGTCCCTCTTACTACAAGTTATATTCGGCTCCCCGATAACTTCCGTCACGAGCATTTAACTTTCCACATCGCTCCGTTTCAAAGTGGCTATCAAGCACTGCTCGGACGCGAAGCTTGCGCTCGCTTTAATGCAATACCACACTACGCCTCCCTCACACTCAAGATGCCTGGTCCACGTGGCATCATTACAGTGCACGGAAATATCAAGCGATCTCTGCGCGCCGAAGAGAGTGAGGCTGCCTTGGCAGCCGCACATTAAAGGCGCCCGGACCAGCGAAAGGATCCAATAGGTCGTCAAGACCTCAGACACAACTAATCTAGTCCGGTGCCGCTACTTATACCGAATAAATGGTCACACCCCTATTTGTCAATACAAGGGGCTCAAAACGCGCAGACAAGTGGCAATTTCTTCTCATCTTGAATTATACATGGTTTCTTTAACGAACTATCTTTTTGCACGACAACTTTTTCACCTAAATTACTCTCTTTTATAGACGATCATCATGCTACACCCATCCAGGATACGGCACAACGGAGACACAGGCGCAGACGTGCAGCAGCGACCCGCCCCAAGGATTCTTTTTAGATTAAGACCCTGCATAAACCTTTTTTACTGTCTCTTGTTGATACATATCCACCGTTGAGAAGGATGCTGACGTCTTGGCATGCGGCCACGCCAGAACAATGCACGTACCTGGACACAAGGGGCTTCTTACAAAGGCCATTATTTAGGCCCAGTTTATACCACAAAGATCGAATACCTTAGGGAGTGTTCGGCGTCGCGAGTTTGGCCCTATATGCATCACCTCCGAATCATTGTCTTTGGTCAAATGTTGGGTTTTCCCGGCTCCTGTGTTTTGTTGCCTTACGTTCCGCTTCACCGGCTAAGGTAGCACTACGAGAACTACTACGATTGTGCCCTGGTTCATCCGCACGAGCACCTCAGTAGAGAAAGCCAAAAACTAACTGTCATGATATAGCGTGGGACTGGTCAACCACTCGATGACCTGTGGGAATGTTAGAATTCCTCCGCCTTAACGAAGGGCCATTTTCCGGCCAGGCATGTACGCACCCCAGAATCGGGAGAGTGCGGGGCCACCAGGGGCTATCTAGTAGCCCCATTGTCAAACTCCTATGGCTAAGTTAAAGTGCTAAAGCATTATAGTCCGGTTGCCTCGCTCGCTCCGCTATCACCTCCTTAATAGGACCAAGATAGTGGGTTAAGTGTGAACGCGTGTTTTTGCGAGAACCTCCGCATTATATGCGTGGGGGTTGAAGCCGACGACTGCAATCTTTCAGGTTATACACATGTATACATAAACGGCCGCCCAGGAGGAATCACATTACTTTTAGCAAAAAGTATAAAAATAGCCTTATAAAAATTTATGAAAGCATTTCGCTTACAATGAGATTACATATCACTCAAACATAACATTATTTGAGCACTGGGTCTCTATCAAACGAGCACCCTTAAGAACGTCTTCAAAGTAGTGCTCAACAGCCTTTCGACCTATGCCCAAATCCCGTGCTGCAACAGTGGTAACATCCATCTCCGCCCAGTATACTTTAACACGGGCAAAGGCCATCCGTGCGCCCTCTATGCACGCCGACCTCTTCATCGCATTAATGCGCGGCACCACGTCAAGGAACTACTACACTAAGCTAAAATAGCTGTTCGGTTTTGACCTTTCGGGCCATAGCTGATCCACAATAGACCTCATGGAGAGTTCGGACAACCTATTTAGTTCGGCCCATTCGGCTAATTGGTCAGTCAATGAAAGCGGAGGCTCGGGAGAATGGAATTGTCGCCAAAACATCTGGTCTACTTCACGGTCCGTCTGACCCTGGAAATACTTGGCCGCATCGGCAGCGCTCACCGCCAAATCCATATATACATCCTCCGAACTCCACAGCCGATCCAGAGGGGCATACCGTGGATCTCCGAACTTCCTCCGCAACATAAAGGATTTCCCAGCTACAATATCCCCGGCTTCCCACAGCTCCTTTCTTGTCACAACAGCCTTCTCAAGGTCCGATTCCTTTGCTTGGTTTTCCTTTTCAAGAACCCGGCAACGGTCGGCGGCGGCTTTTAATTCTATGGCCATCTTGGCCATCTTGTCTCGGCTCTCGCCATGCGCGGCCTTCTCAGCCTGCAACTCTTCGGCTGCCTTCAAAGCAGCCGCATTACCCAACCTCGCTTGTTCCTTGGCTCGGGCAAGTTCTACCCGCAAGGCTTCAACAGTGGAAGCTCCATCTACAGTCACAACATATTAAAGATACTAGCATCATGCTGCTCTTCCTATGTGGCCTTTACCAGATAATGACACTTACCCTGTGCCTCGTCAAGCCTTTTGTTAACAAGCTCGATGTCGGCGTCTGCCGCATCCAACTGCCGTTCTAAATGGGCAAATTCGCTAGTCCGGCTAGCCACCGGAGCTTCCATCACCTGCACATAGAGGTAGTATGGTTATTACCTGGGAATATGATCCTCTGTTCGTCGTCGTTTCCGACGACAACCAGAGTCTCAGGGGCTACTGTCTACACATGGCACATCTAGCATGTGCAGGACTATCATACATTCTTCTACGTACCTCAAAGCCTGTCAGTAGACTCATAAAAGCTTCATGCAATCCGCTTTCGGCGGACGATATTCTCTCCATCACCGTATTCATCAGCACACGGTGTTCATCTGAGATGGCCGCTCGCCCCACTAGCTCCCTCAGAACATCCGATCGCACACTAGACGGTGTCGGACTCTTTTGTCTGCTCTCTATGGGAGCCGGACACTGGGAGCATCGGGGGCAATGGGATTATCTTCTGGCCTCACCGGACTCGGAGAGGCCCTCCGCGATGACACTTCAGGGTCGCCCGCTTCCGGAGCGGAGGAGTCTGGAGGAGGCGTTTCGCTCTCCATCATCTTTGGAAGAAGACCCCACGAAGAGGAGCTCATTTGAGAGGGGCTAAGTCCCAAACTGCAAAAATATATGCGGTGGTTATCTTCTCAGAAGAAAAAGATGGCATATCTGTACTATTAAAGTATTTCGGGTCACTTACGACTCACGGGAGAATTGATCCCCCCATGGACTTTGTGCGGCAACGGTGCCCCCCAAGGTAGGACCCTCTGTGGGAGACTTCTTCTCCCATTTGGAAGCTTCGGCTTCCGAATCCCCGGACGCAGTCCTTTTCCTCTTCTGGTCGTCTTCCTTCATGGAGACGCTCGCTCCCTCGGCTAGGATGGGCAGCGTTGGGGGCCCGCGTCCACCCGCATTATCCTCCACAGTATCTTCCTTCAAGGGCTCCGGGCAAGGTGCGGTCTGGAGCATCTTTTCCAATACCGGATTTTCCAAACTTCAGGGAGGGGGGCCAAACACCGAATCAACTTCGCCTTTGTTAGCCAGTCCTGGCCAAAAAGTGAACTCTTAGAAATAACTTCGTAGAGAAGGAGATATAGTATTTTCGGCCAGAAGATGCCTTACCTGTTCGGCGGCGCGGTTACTACTCAGGCCCACATCCTCGGTGATTTCCGGACACTCCACTTGAGGTCCGAAGAATGACTTGTACATCTCCTCGCGCGTCAGGCCGAGAAAATTTTGAATGACACGCGGTCCCTCGGGATTGAACTCCCACAGGTGAAGAGGCCGGCATTTGCAAGGCTGGACTTGACGAACCAGCATAATTTGTATTTACGCAACCGAACTGAAATCTCCATTGAAGAGATCTCGACTGCGATTTTGCAGTATAGGCACGTCCTTGGCTGGACCCCAGCTCAGACCTCTGCTGATCCATGACATTAGTTGTGGTGGAGGGCCCGAGCGGAAAACAGGTGCGGCCGCCCACTTGGCACTTCTAGGAGTCGTGATGTAGAACCACTCCTGTTGCCACAATTCAGACACCTCTGAGATGGAACCTTTGGGCCACGGAGCTCCCGTCATCTTGCGTATTGAGGCACCTCCACACGCTGCATGTTGCCCCTCGATCATCTTCGGCTTCACTTCAAAGGTCTTGAGCCATAGGCCAAAGTGAGGGGTAACCCGGAGGAAGGCCTCACACACGACAATAAATGTCGTGATATGATGAAAGGAGTCCGGTGCTAGATCATGGAAGTCTAGCCCGTAATAAAACATCAAACCCCCGGCGAAAGGATCCAGAGCAAGGCCTAGACCTTGGAGGAAGTGGGAGACGAACACGACGTTCTCGTTGGGTTCGAGGGTAGGGATGGCCTGCCCTCGGGGAGGCAGCCGATGCAAAATCTCGGCGGTCACATATCTGGCCTCCCTCAACTTTTTGATGTCTTCTTCCGTGACGGAGGAAGGCACCCGTCGGCCTTGAAGTCTAGATCCGGACATGACTGAAGGTTCGGAGCACCTGACCTGAACTTTGGGTGCTTGAGCTTGAGGTGGGGGAAGGATTCGGTTGAGCAAGGGAGGGAAAAATAAAAGCCTTGTCCCTTTATAAAGAGGGTGAATATCAAGCGTCCTCTCCGTGTCCGTCTGGACTTGCCTATAATCTAGGAGTCCTAGAAGCGGTTGGGTTACCCACGCCCGTATTGATGATAATCCCAGAATAAGGGGACACGATCTCTACTTTAACAAGACGTGCCAAGGAAACCGCCTCACATGACGCACTGAGGTGGGATAATGAAACGACTCGGATAAAGGCTTGGCCGTGGTGTGTCACACTACGGAATACGTCAGCAGATTAGATTTGTGTAAATATTATTCTCTCTATGGCAATATGTGGAAACTTGTTTTGCAGAGCTGGACACTATCTTTGTGTTAAAAATCTTCTATGAAGTACTTGGGGGAGGAACCCGCCTTGCAATGCCGAAGACAATCTGCGCGCCGGACTCGTCGTCATTGAAGCCTGGTTCAGGGGCTACTGAGGGAGTCCTGGATTAGGGGGTGTCCGGATGGCCGGACTATACCTTCAGCCGGACTCCTGGACTATGAAGATACAAGATTGAAGACTTCGTCCCGTGTCCGAAAGGGACACCCTAACCCTATTGTAACCGACTCTGTGTAACCCTAACCCTATCCGGTGTCTATATAAACCGGAGGGTTTTAGTCCATAGGACAACATACACAACAACAATCATACCATAGGCTAGCTTCTACGGTTTAGCCTCTTCGATCTCGTGGTAGATCTACTCTTGTACTACCCATATTATCAATATTAATCAAGGAGGACATAGGGTATTACCTCCATCGAGAGGGCCCGAACCTGGGTAAATCTTCGTGTCCCTTGCCTCCTATTACCATCTGGCCTAGACGCACAGTCCGGGACCCCCTATCGAGATCCTCCGGTTTTGACACCAACCCTCCTGGCCCGCGTGCAACCGCCGCCGCCCGAGCGCTCGTTCGCGCCGCTCCCAATCCTCTGCCGCCCGGTCGCCCGCCGCTCCACCGCGCGACTCGCCGGCCCTGCCCCGCCGCCTTGCTCCGCCTTGCCGCCGCTCCGCCGTCGCCTCCTCCACCTCCGGTCAGATCCGGCCACGGGAGGGCCGGATCCGGCAACCACGACGCTCCGTCCGGCGCCTCCTTCAACTCCGGCCACCGTCTACGTCTTCTCCAGTGAACCTTCGAATCTGTGCCGCGGTCAAACCCTGGTCCGCGAGGTGATTTTGCTCTAAGTCCCAAACCCCCCTGTAATTTTTAGGCCCTGTTCATCATGCCATATCTAGGTGACCGTGACTCCGATTCATGCATATGATATGTCGAATTGTTCGTCTCGTTGAGCTCTTCATGCCAGTAGCATTTCCATGCATGTTGCTACCCATTATGATGCCATTTTCATTGATGCAAGAGTGCTATAAAATGTTAGCTGTTGGTACTTATCAGATCTTGCCATGCTTGTTTGAACCTGTTGTAGTGTGATTTAGCCGTAGCTCAGTGTTCGTGTTTTGTCAAGCATCTCTTATATATCAATGCCATGTGCCTTGTTGATATGTTGGAGTGCAGTAGCTTAGTTTTTTGTTGCATTCTAAGTGCCATCGTGTTGTTAATCGCAATTTTGTGTCATTCTTGTTTTTCTTGCCATTTGTAAACTGTGCATCCGTTTCCTGTGATATTTATACCGATTTCAACCGAAATCATCTCATATTTCCAGCGGCATACTTGGTTTGACAATTTTATGCCTTGTTCATTCTTTCCCTTCCGGAGCATGCATATGCATTTCATATCATGCCTTGCATATTGCCATCTGTTGCATCATGTTGCTTGTGCATTGCATCATGATTGATTATTGTTCCATTGCTTGTGTTCTTGCTTTGGGTAGAGCCGGGAGACGAGTGCGTGAATAAGGAACCTGTTGAGTATGCTAATGAGGATCAAGTTTTTCGACAACTCTGAGAACTTTGCAGGCAAGATGACCATACCCTCGAAATCACTTCTATCTTTGCTTCCTAGTTGTTCGCTCTATCGTTATGTCACGCTACCAACCACTTGTTATACCATGCCAACCATATTGCCATGTCAAGCCTCTAACCCACCTTCCTAGCAAAACGTTGTTTGGCTATGTTACCGCTTTTGCTCAGCCCCTCTTATAGCGTTGCTAGTTGCAGGTGAAGTTGAAGTTTGTTCCATGTTGGAACATGGATATGTTGGGATATCAGTATTATATCTTATTTACTTTAATGCATCTATATACCTCATAAAGGGTGGAAGGCTCGGCATTATGCCTAGTGTTTTGTTCCACTCTTGCTGCCTTAGTTTCTGTTATACCGGTGTTATGTTCCTTGATTTTGCATTCCTTACGCAGTTGGGTGTTATGGGAACCCCTTGATAGTTCGCGTTGAATAAAACTCCTCCAGCAAGGCCCAACCTTGGTTTTAACATTTGCCACCTAAGCATTTTCCCTTGGGTTTCGTGGAATCAAATATCATCTTTATTTTAAACCCCCAGGCCAGTGCACCTCTGAGTGTTGGTCCAACCTGTCAACCGCTGGTGGCCACCAAGGGCAACTCTGGGTTGGCCTACTAGAAGTTTGGACAATCCGGTGTGCCCTGAGAACGAGATATGTGCAGCACCTATCAGGATTTGTTGGCACAATCGGGCGGCTTTGCTGGTCTTGTTTTACCATTGTCGAAATGTCTTGTAACCGGGATTCCGAGACTAATCGGGTCTTCCCGAGAGAAGGAATATCCTTCGTTGACCGTGAGAGCTTGTGATGGGCTAAATTGGGACACCCCTGCAGGGTATAAACTTTCGAGAGCCGTGCCTGCAGTTATGTGGCGGATGGGAATGTGTTAATATCTGGTTGTAGAGAACATGACACTTAACTTAATTAAAATGAATAAACAGCGTGTGTTCCCGTGATGGTCTCTTTTCGGCGGAGTTGGGGAAGTGAACACGGCCTTGTGTTATGCTTGAACGTAAGTAGTTTCTGGATCACTTCTTGATCACATCTAGCTTCTCGACTGTTGCGCTGCTTCTCTTCTCGCTCTCTTTTGTGTATGATAGCCACCATATATGCTTAGTGCTTGCTGCAGCTCCACCTCACTACCTTTTCCAACCCATAAGCTTAAATAGTCTTGATCTCGCGGGTGTGAGATTGCTGAGTCCTCATGACTCACGGCTACATCCAAACAGTTGCAAGTGCCGAGGATACCAGTGCAGGTGATGATACCGAACTCAAGTGGGAGTTCGACGAGGATTCAGGACGTTACTATGTTTCTTTTTTGGATGATCAGTAGAGGAGCCCAGTTGGGATGATCGAGGATCTAGCATTTGGGGTTGTCTTCCTTTATTTTCGTTCCGTAGTCGGACGTTTGATTGTACCTTGGATGATGTATGGATTATTTATGTATTGTGTGAAGTGGCGATTGTAAGCCAACTCTTTATCCCTTTCTTATTCTGTACATGGGATGTGTGAAGATTACCCCTCTTGCGACAAGCCTACCATGCGGCTATGCCTCTAAATCGTGCCCCAACAGGTGGGAGATATAGCCGCATTGTGGGTGTTACAAGTTGCTATCAGAGCCATCCCTGACTTAGGAGCCCCCTACTTGATCGAATCGCTGGCGTTGTTGAGTCTAGAACAAAATGTTTTAAGTCTTAGGATTATATATATCGCAGAGTAGGATTCTTTTTACTCCTCAGTCCCTTTGTTGCTCTGGTGAGGCCTCCTGACGTAGAAGTTTTGACTCTTCTCTCCTAAATTTCACGAATTTTTTTAGGATCACGAGGGTATCCTGGAATCGTCCCCATAGTCTTGTGACGAGAACATTGTTCTTGGTGCCTCCTGACATTTAGGGGTTGTGGCAGTGTCCCGAGGAGTTGAACTCCGAGGTGTTGTCGTCACAATTTTATCTTTGCAATTCTGGAATACCTAGGTTCGCCGACATCGAAAATCTCTTTTATGCAGTTGTTCGTGAGATAACCTCGACGCCACCCAGTAACAGGCGGGAGTTCGGGAGTATCGCCATAACTCATATAATAGATGCTTTTTGAAGGTTGAGGTACATGATTTCTGAAGGTTTCTTGGTTATGTGCTGAACTATGGATACAGCTGGATGTAGGGATTGTTAGTTTGGGTAAGATATTATGCTTCCCTGTATACCCAACAACTGATTGCATAACCAGAAAGTTTCGGGAGTTTTATAGGTGGGAATTCAAGTAGCTCTAGTATTTCTTTCCGCAGATATTTGGTTTGTCATTGGGTAATCCTTACCACTTATTTGTTCATATCCGTACCTTGTTGCTTTATTCTTCTACCTTTATCTAAGTGGCTTCTCACCTTATGGATGTGTGATGATTTACTTAGGAATTCATTCGTTCGTCCTTGTTTGGATGTTTATTGTGAAGACTTTATGTTGCAATTTCGATCCATTGATTCAGCTTGAATATCTGTCTTTCAAAAATTCTAACGGATGTCACCCTCTTCAGGATGGCTCCTGCAACGCGTCAGAATCCGCCACCACCTCCACCTCTGGAGGCATGGCAAGCTGTCATGGCAGCCACCAACGCCAAGGAAATCAAGGACAATGCAACAATCAGCCTTAGTTTGCTACCCTCAAGAAGTTCCTCGCAAACCAGCCGAAGTCTTTCAGCAAGTGTGCCGAGGCCACAGACGTCGACAATTGGCTCATGGACATCTACAAACATTTTGAATGTAGCAATGTCATACCTGATGTTGTGGAATTGTCAGAGCAGATGTCCTAGTGAAAGGACTTAGTCGTGGAGCCATCGCAACTAGGAAGCTTAAAGGGGTTAATCAGGACAAAGGACACAAGAGGTTTATACTGCTTCGGCCCCATGCGGTGAAGGTAAAGCCTAGTCCAGCTGATGTGGTATTGCTAGGTTTCGATAGCCAAGGAGCAAATATGCTAGCTTGGCTCTCGATCTATTGTTTCTTGCCCTAAGCCGCTGCCGGGTCATCCCCTTATATACACGGGTTGACACCCTATGGCCTACAGAGTCCCGGCCGGCTCATACAACGTGTCCGTCTCGGTGACATCTCGTACATGCCTTAGTTTACAAGTCTTATTCATACAAGGCGGTTTATACTTACAGGCCTTAAGCCACCTCTGGGCTTGGGCCTATGATAAGCCTAATCATAAACCGTCATCTTGTATACTCTTGGGCTTTATTCTTTTAAACGTCCATTGTAGTTGAACCAGCCCCTCCTAGGCAGGTCATTCTTGGTAGTCATATCCTCAACATTAGGGCCCAGGTTGCTTTGAACTTTGTTCATGTCAATGTTCAACACTTATAAAAAATCGATCTACCACTACTATGAAACCTTGTAACCCGCCATGATGTCACCTCCGGAATTTTTGGAATCCCGCCACGACGCCATCTCAACGGATCTTTATCTTATTATCTTTCTGAAAATTGAGGCGTCCATCTAGTTGGATAGCTTTCATTTACCTTCCTTGTTTTTTGCGCTTGCCTGTTCACCTATCTCCTTATAAATAGGCACAACTGGTCTTCCTCTATCTTCTTCTTCCTTCTCTCACAACCCCTGTCACTCAAACTCCGCCGCCGCCGCAGCGCTCACCGTCGTCCTCAACCTTGGCCGCTGCATCACCCCAAGCTTTTCCAAATAACGGCGGCGACCCTCCGTAGTAGATTTGCGTCCGTAAGTTTTTACCTTCCCACACCTTAGATCTGCATTAGGGTTTGCAAGTTCGTCTGTGTTCTTTGCTGTTCATCATGGATTCTTCGTAGTTTCTCCACCGCATCCTCTTTTGATCCAATATAAGTATGGAACTCCTGCGGTAACTATTTCGCATCCATTTCGGATGCTAGTAGATCCCCAATTCTTGCACAAAGGCCTCCTTAGAACTGATGAACTCCTCTGCACTAGTTTTTTAGGTCTAGATTTATTTTCCTTTTTTGAACAATCTTGATCCAAAATAGTAGCAGCAGCCTGTGAAACTTGTTTATCTCAGTACTTAGCCAATTTTTGTTGTTGGCCTCTTTTGCATATCTTTAGTCATGGCGGCTTCTCATGCCGACTCATTTTTCCTTCATATATCATTAGCCCTTATTTAAGCCGCCATTACACATCTGTATTGCAAACATTAACCTATGATTCCACCATTTATTTTAAGCCCGCAAATTACTTCCTTTTTAGCTTGTCCTCTCACCATGCTGCCAAAACGACGACCACGTGCAATTGGGGTCCCTTACACAGTCACTGACGCGACTCTGAAGGACTTTGTTAACATTGGGTTTTTACCGGAGAAGAGCACTATGTCTTATCGCGCCCCTGACCCGGCAGAAGAAAAACCTCAGCCTAAGGATGGTGAAGTCATCGTCTTTAATGATCATATGAACAAGGGTTTTTCACCGCCCGGCTCAAAATTCTTCAGAGATGTTCTGCAATTTTTCAAGCTTCATCCCCAAGATCTTGGACCCAATTCCATATCAAATATCTGCAATTTCTAGGTTCTCTGCGAGGTTTATCTTCAAGAAGAACCTACTGTTGAACTCTTCAGAAAGTATTTCTATTTGAACCGCCAGAATGAATACACCAATGGCCCCAACTTGGAACTTGGTGGAATTTCGATTTAGCGTAGACAGGGTGCTGTCCTTCCCTTAGTAGTCTTACCAAGCCATCCCAAGGATTGGAACCAAACTTGGTTTTATTGCAAAGACACGCCGCCTGTCATGCAGTTGTCACGGCAGATGTCCTAGTTAAAGGACTTAGTCGTGGAGCTATCGCAACTAGGAAGCTTAAAGGGGTTGATCGGGACAAAGGACACGAGAGGTTTATACTGGTTCGGCCCCTTACGGTGAAGGTAAGCCTAATCCAGTTGATGTGGTATTGCTAGGTTTCACTGACCAGGGAGCGAATACGCTATGCCTGGCTCTTGATTTGATGTTAATTGCCCTAAGCCGCCGCCTGGTCATCCCCTTATATACACGGGTAGACGCCTGGCGGCCTACAGAGTACCGGCCGGCTCATACAACGTGTCCGGCTCGGTGAATTCTTTTACATGCCTTTCTTTACAAGTCTTAACTATATATGGCGGTTTACAATTATAGGCCTTAAGCCGCCTCTGGGCTTGGGCCTACTACAAGTTTTATAATAGCCCATCATCTTGTATATTCGCTGGGCTTCTTTTAAGAACTCGCCACGAAGATTGACACGGCCCCTCTTGGGCGGGTCATACCTGGTAGTCATATTCCCAACATTAGGCCCCAGGTTGATTTGAACTTTGTTCTTGTCAATCTCCAGCACTTAGACGAAATCCATCTTCTGCTGTTTCGTTAAAAGCCTTGTAACACGCCATGACGTCATCTTTAGAAAATTTAGAAAACCACCATGACGTCATCTTCAACGGATCTTTATCTTAAACATCTTCCGAAAATTGAGGCATCCATTTTACTGGATAATCATTACTTTGGTCTTCCTCGATTTCCACGCCTGTTCGTTCACTTATCCCCTTATAAATAGGCACGGCCAGCTCTTCCTCTTTCTTCTTCTTCCTTCCTTCTTCTCGCCACCTCTCTGCATCTCGAGCTCCGCCGCCACCGTAGCACTCACCTTGCCCTCAACGTCAGCCGCTGCATCACCCTAATCTCGTCCAGAGAACCACGGCGACTCTTTGCAGTAAATTTGTATTCGTAAGTTCGTACCTTTCTGCGCACTTAGACCTGTATTAGGGTTGCGAGTTCATCGGTGTTCTTCGCTGTTCATCACACACCTTCTGGTAGTTTCTTCTTCGTCCCCTCCTTTGATCTAAAAGAAGTATAGAACGTATGTGGTAGTGGTTTCGCATCCATTTTAGATGTTAGCAGATCCCTTTCTCTTATAGAAATGCCTCTTTAGAGCTGACGAACTCCTCTGCGCTCGTTTTTTAGATCTAAATTTATTTTTCTTTTCTGAACCATTTTGATCCAGAATAATAGTAACTACTTGGGAAACTTGTTTGTCTCAACACTTTAGCCAATTCTATTTCTGGCATCCTTCAAATATCTTTAGTCATGGCGGCTTATAATGCCGGCTCACTTTTCCTTTATATGTCATTAGCCCTTGCTTAAGCCGCCATTACTTGTCTGTACTATAATCATGAACATGTAACTCCACCAATAAATTGAACCGGCACATTACTTTCTTTTCAGCTTGCCATTTCTTCATCATGCCGTCAAAAGCGCCAACTGTCTGCAACTGGGTTCCTTCCACAGTTACTGAGGATACCTTGAAAGAATTTGTCACCATTGGATTTTTGCTAGAGAAAAATGTTATGTCTTATCATGCTCCTGATCGGGACGAAGAACGACCTCAGCCCAAAGATGGTGAAGTTATCATTTTCACTGCTCACATGAACCGGGGCTTCTCACCACCCAGCTCAAAGTTCTACAGAGACGTTCTTTATTTTTTCAAACTTTACCCTCAAGATGTTAGACCCAATTCCATATCCAACATCTGCAAATTTCAAGTTCTCTGTGAGGTGTATCTTCAAGAGGAACCGACTGTGGAACTCTTCAGAGAGTACTTTTATTTGAACCGCCAGAATGAGTGTACCAATGGCCCTTTCCTTTAGTGGCCTTACCAAGCCATCCCAAAGATTGGAATCGAACCTGGTTCTACTACCAAGACATATCACCAGCCGATGAAAAACCTCTGCCGGGTTATCGCGCGGATCGTCTTGATTCCAAGTTTGTGCTCCCAGACAAGCTTACTCCTGTTGAACACAAGAAGCTTATCCCATCTATCAAAAAGATTCAAGCTTTATTGGGAAACGACTTAACTGGAGTTGATCTGATCCATTGCTGGATCGCGTGGCGGGTCATCCCTCTAAGCCGCCGATCCAAATTGATGTATGAATATGGCAGAGGCCCAGATGATTCTCTGCGTCACAGCTCTACACAACTAACAGAAGAAGACATTGTTGCGATGTCAACAATCCTCGTGCATGGAAAATATGAGAACTGTAGTTGGATTAAACCCCTTCTGCAAACTTAACCCGGCACCAGAGGTAAACCCCCTTGACCTCCTTTTTGTTTTCCTTAGTAATTAAATACTTGCATAGCTTTTCAACCTGTTTATTTGCTTATAGGCCAAATCAGTTTTCTGGAAAACCAAGTATGATCATGAAGCTGCCAAGAAGGCTAGAGCCGCTGCCATGGCCGCCAGGAAAATGACCCAGAAGCCCAAGAAGAAGAAGACTGCATCTGACTTATTCCACTTGGATGATGCTTCTGAGTCGGAGGTAGCCCTTGACTCCCTTGGCCAGTTTTTAACTACCTTGACACTGACTATTGCGAGGACGACAGGGGGCCAGTCAGGTCGTGGAAGAAGAGGTAACTATTTCCTCCAACTCAGCCCCTTTGCCAAGACAGAAACTTTGACTGGTAACCCAGAAAGTAAGGTTTTCGCACCCTTTGGCTTATCTGGACCCTCATTTTCTTTTGAAAAAGCAGCAACATGAGAGCCGCCATTAGGCCTGGACTAATGACGATGATGAACCGCGTTCCGATTTACAACAAACTCCTCGAAAACGCCAGAATGAGGTTTCTTTCATCTTTGTCTTTTGCTTCCATTAATGGATCTATTCCCTTCTATCACTAACTTTATTTTACATTTCCAGGAGATTTCTCACTCTTCTGGCGACTCGTCGCAAACTCAATTTCCGGATTTCAAGACTACCCCTGGGTAAGGACAATAATCTTTCTTCTGTATCTTTAAAAACTGCATTATTATACTAACTGCCTCATAAAATCTTTCTCAGTGGTCAAGCAAAGTCCAAGAAAGCTAAGGTGATTAAACCGGCAGAAGACCCAAAAAATCCTGCACCTGAACCGGCAACATCAACTCCTCCCGCTCAATCTGAAGCGCCAGAAGATCTGGCTGTCCATGCTCAATTGGACCCTCCTGAGCCATCAGCTGATGAAACCATTGTCGATCCATCCACCGTCAGACCATCCGGTTCAGCTAACCCGCCAGCGTCTTCTGACCATGACGTTCTGATCATTGGCAGCTGATTTGTTGCGTCGGGTAATCCGACTGTGCTGGCCGGGCATTCTGCCAAATAGGAGGCCTTGGAAATGTAGAAAGTACAGTTTGATATCTCTCACTATGCTCACCTGAATGTTAGTGATGTGCTGTCCGGCTATCTCAGTCATGTGCATTCCAACCATGACTCGGAAATTGAGATGGTCAAGCAATTGCAACTGAAATATGAGGTATGTACTCCGGTTTATATATACTCTACTTGCCCCCAAGTCTTCAGATTATGATGAACCTGAATGATCTATAGACTTATGATATCGGTTGATACCTTGTCTTTAGATTTTTCCTAAGTCCAATAAATTAGTATAAACTTGCACTTGTAGTCCCCAAGGCCAGCTCAATTTATCATAAATAAGCCGGTACTTAACTTCATAACTGTCTTAAATCAGTCCAAATAAGTAGTGTGTTCCATTTCAACTTAAAAACTTTCTGAATGTCATGCATTAGCCCCCAAGTGCCAAGCGTTGTTACTTTGTAAAACACTTGGGACTTGAAGCATAGAAGAGTCATTTTGCATAAAAATTGCTTTCGCAGATATTAGCCCCCAAGTGCCAAGTGGTATTGCGTTTGCAAAGCACTTGGGACTTCAATCATGATAACCTTTAGTTAAATCTTGACACACTTGTGCATGCTTGTAGACCGCCCTAACTGAATTGGGCTCTCAATTGACGGATGCAAGACCCGGCTGGTGGATCAATAGGCAGAGATAAAGACTGCTAACTCCAAACTTCAATTGAGTCTCTTTGAAACTGAAAAATTGAAGACCAATTTGAATGAAAAGAAAAAATCCTGGGCCGATGAGAAGACCTTGCTGATACAATGTACCGAGACAGCAGAGGCGGCTCTTGAGGAGGTTACCACGGAGCTCACCAGCTTAAAAACCGTGTGTCTCAAATGGTCTCCGCCATCTTCGGTGAGTCATTTGTATTAGTCACTTACACTTTATTTTCACCAGGAATATAAGTCACCTGCTAAGCCTTTGTTAAAAATACTCACAGGTCCACGAAGTAAAAATCTGAGCCAAGATAGTGTGACAAAACTAAAGGTGGTTTATACCTTGGTGGAGCAATTGTATACTGGCGCTCAACGAGCACTTCCTACTATCTCCCCTACCAACCAAGGACCCAACTATTTGAGTGATGTTTTGAAGAAGTTATCAATCTTACCCGCCAGGTTTCAAGAGGTCAAACGATCATGTGCCAGAGCCGGAAACCTGACTGCCCTGAGACGCTCCAAAGCCTGGGTGCCGGATTTAGACCCGGTGGACGTGTCTAAGGGTACCCTACTGTTAAGGAAGACGTGACTCCATTTGATCAAGATGACTTTATTGCCTATGTGAGGGGAGTTCGTGCTCAAAATACCATTCTTGGAGAGGAGACCAATATCGACAAATATCAGCCGGGTTTTGATATGGAGAATAAGAAGATGGCGACTCCCTCTTATAAAGTGACCGATCTTACCCCGCCGGTTCGCCAACACACTTTTGCCCCGGAAGTCGACCCAGTCGGCCTGATTGACGATGAAGCCGAGTTCATTGCTCTAAACGGCTTTGATTGGTCCAATCCCAGCTGCCAACCAGTAGAGGGAGGTGAACCGGCGAGGGGTGAGTCATAACCATCTTTCGGGCTCTCAAAGCCTTGTAATAGGTTAGTTTGAAAACTTCATGTTTTGTCTATGACATCGTGCATAAAATGTTGCATATGACTCTTCGCCAATGATGTCAATATATATATGCAGCACATCTGTGATTACATCTGCAATGTTTTAACTCTGTTCCAGTAAAAATTGAAAAAAACTGTCTGGGCAGTTTAGCACTAGACGGGTCAAAACACCCGGTATATGACTATGAAATTATCATAGTGGAAAAAACAGAACCAGATGTAAGATAAACAAGGCTGAAAAAACCTTTGATTAACAAAAAAACACAGAGAAACATGTTCATCAATGACATTGTCATACCTGTGTTCTTTGAATCTGGACAGCCGGTTTACATGACCTGGATGATGAGGTCAATAACCCAATCTTTTGTAGAAGTCAGTACTTCCAGATGTCTGATGACTTTATGCCTTGGCAACCAATTGTCAAATAACCGCGCCGGTTTAATTTGGAACCATACCAAAAGTTAAATTTGAGATGATAAAGAACCGTAAGACAAAACACTAGGCTTCAGACAATGTAAATCAAAACATTTAAAGAAAAACTAGAGGCTTCTGATTTGAATACGATCAGTAAACCGGACCAAAGGGGTTAAGCTAAGATTCAAATACGATCATATAGCCCCCAGTGGCTTTGGTGTTGCGCCGATCAAGAGGGTACCGACAGCTATGTTCTCTTTGGTTCGAATACGACCTATGTTTGAACAGGAAGCCCCCAAATGACCTTGAGAGGTTTTTAACGACCCTGATTCGAATACGATCCATGTCGGACCCAAAAGAGGTTAAGCTATGATTCAGATACGATCAAGAAGCCCCCTAGTGAGTTTGGCTTTGAGACGATCAAGAGTGAGGAAGTCCTGTATTAGGGGGTGTCCGGATGGCTGGACTATACCTTCAGCCGGACTCCAGGACTATGAAGATACAAGATTGAAGACTTCGTCTCGTGTCCGGAAGGGACTTTCCTTGGTGTGGAAGGCAAGCTTGGCGATACGGATATTCATATCTCCTATCATTGTAACCGACTCTATGTAACCCTAACCCTATCCGGTGTCTATATAAACCGGAGGGTTTTAGTCCGTAGGACAACATACACATCAACAATCATACCATAGGCTAGCTTCTAGGGTTTAGCCTCCCTGATCTCATGGTAGATCTACTCTTGTATTACCCATATCATCAATATTAATCAAGTAGGACATAGGGTTTTACCTCCACCGAGAGGGCCCGAACCTAGGTAAAACTTCATGTCCCTTGCCTCCTATTAGCATTTGGCCTTGACGCACAGTTCGGGACCCCCTACCCGAGATCCGCCGGTTTTGACACCGACATTGGTGCTTTCATTAAGAGTTCCTCTGTGTCATTGCCGTCAGGCTGGATGGCTCCTACGATCATCGGTAGCGATGCAGTCCAGGGTGAGACCTTCCTTCCCGGACAAATCTTCGTCTTCGGCGGCTTCGCACTGCGGGCCAATTCGCTTGGCTGTCTGGAGCAGATCGAAATCTACGCCCCTGGCCGTCAGGTCAGATTTGGAAGTTTAAACTACACGTCTGACATCCGTGGCGACTTGATCCTCGACGGATTCGAGCCACTGCCGAGCACGCCGCACTGTCCCGATGAGCATGATCTAGCTCTGCCACCGAACAGTGCCCTGGAGGCCGCACCCACATTGGCTCCGATCCTTAAATCGGAGCCAATTGCGTCGATCGAGGATGGGCGGTTGGACGCCGCCTCGGGGGCTGCGATCCCAACGGCGATTGAGCCGAACACCAGCCCCGCACTCCGCGAGACTCGTGAGTCCAAGGAGCCGGACTCCTTTCCGGACTCCGAACCCTCCGCGCCCCGGCCAATCGAATCCGATCGGGCGCCGATCATGGAGTTTACTGCCACAGACATCTTTTAGCACTCGCCTTTTAGCGATATTGTGAAGTCACTGAAGTATCTCTCTTTATCAGGAGAGCCCTGGCCGGACTACACCAGCAAGGTTGGGATTCGGACGATGAAGAAATTTAAAGCCCACCCACCACCCACTTTGTAGCCATTGGCGACGATTTAACCGACATGCTCGACTTCGACTCCGAAGACATCGACGGTATGCTCGCCGATGAAGGAGACATTGAGGAACCATCGCCCATTGGGCCCTGGAACGCCACCTCGTCATATGATGTATACATGGTGGACGCACCAAAAGATGACAACGAGGAACGGAAGGACGCACCGAAGGCTTGTTCCCTCGAAAAGAAGTCAAAGCGGTGACGCAAGCGCCGCCCCAAATCCCGCCTCGACAGAAATAGTGATCACACAGACCCAGCGCTGGAGCAGGGCGAACCGCTGCCGGACAACGGCAATCCGGATAATCAAACCGAACAAACAAATCTTGTCAAGGATAACGGCCCGGACGACATAACGCCGGACAGACACCCGGAGCAGCAGACTGCCCGTAAAAGGCTTGTTGCCACCGCCAGGAGCCTGAAGAAACAGAAGCAAAGGCTCAAGGCCGCGCAAGACACACTCCAATTCAGATGGAGTAAAATACCCAGCACAGTAGCAAGGTATGGCGACAATCGCCCCTCCAAGAGCTACCCAAAGCGGAAGTTGCTCCCCGAATTCGATGAGGAGTCCTCAGAACCTTCACAACCAAATATCAAAGTAGCCACCTAGTCGGATAGACGACCCCTCTACCAACACAGAGCGGCATACAACGCTACTCAGAATACAATAAGTGGCCCATGCGAGGGCTCGCACCCAAAGGACGGCGCAACAAGATCCATCTATGGACCACGCAAGCGCGCCCCAACATACAACGCAACACAACAAACATCCGAACAACGCGGTACACCCAGCTGCAGGGGTGCCGCACACCCCCTGTGTTTCACCGATGAGGTACTGGACCATGAATTTCCAAAGGGATTCAAACCCGTAAACATAGAGGCATACGACGGAACAATAGACCCCGGAGTCTGGATTGAGGACTACATCCTTCACATCCATATGGCTCGAGGAGACGATCTCCACGCCATCAAGTACTTACCCCTCAAGCTCAAATGGCCAGCTCGTCACTAGCTCAAAGGCCTCCCAGAAAGCTCCATTGGAAGTTGGGAAGAGCTCAAAGACGCCTTTCGGGCAAATTTTCAAGGGACTTATGTCTGACCTCCGGATGCCGACGATTTGAGTCATATAACTCAACAGCCTGGAGAGTCAGCCCAAAAGCTTTGGAACAGGTTTCTTACTAAAAAGAACCAGATTGTCGACTGTCTGGACGCCGAAGCTTTGGCAGCTTTCAAGCATAGCGTCCGTGAAGAATGGCTCGCCAGACACCTCGGCCAAAATAAGCCGAGAACGATGGCCGCATTGACAAACCTCATGACCCTCTTTTGCGCGGGTGAGGACAGCTGGCTAGCCAGATGCAACACCAGCGACCCCAGTACATCCGAAGTTAGAGACGGAAACGGGAAATCACGGTGCAACAGCAATAGCAAACGCCGGATTAAAGAAGACATCACGAAGGGCACGACAGTAAATGCCGGATTCAAAAGCTCCCGGCCAGGTCAAAAGCCGCCCCTAAAGGCACCAGGGACGAACTGTCCAGCCTCAACAAAATTCTGGACCAAGTATGCCAGATCCATAGTACCCCTGGTAAACCTGCTAATCATACCCACATAGAATGTTGGGTCTTCAAGCAGTCTGGCAAGCTCAACGCCGTACACAAGGGGGAGGGTACACCAAGTGAAGATGAGGACGAGCCTCCCAAACAAGACACGGCGGAACAAAAGAAAAGTCCTGCCATTGGTCATATCAACCGATCACTTTCGACCATCATGATTACTCAGCAAGTATCCGGCACGCAGGATGGGCTGCCCTGGTATTAGACCCAGTAATTGACGGATATCACTTCACACAAGTCTTGATGGACGGCGGCAGTAGCCTAAATGTAATATATCAGGATACAATCCGCGTGATGGGGTTAGACCCAACACAAATTCGCCATAGCGATACTACCTTTAAAGGAGTAACGCCAGGCCCAGGGGCTCGTTGTACGGGCTCCCTCTCATTACAAGTTACATTCAGTTCCCCCGATAACTTCTGTCGCGAGCATTTAACTTTCCACATTGCTCCGTTTCAAAGTGGCTATCAAGCACTGCTCGGACGCGAAGCTTTCGCTCGCTTTAATGCAATACCACACTGCGCCTCCCTCACACTCAAGATGGCCGGTCCACGTGGCATCATTACAGTGCACAGAGATATCAAGCGCTCTCTGCGTGCCGAAGAGAGTGAGGCTGCCTTGGCAGCCGGACATTAAAGGCGTCCGGACCAGCGATCGAGTCCGGCGCCGCTATTTACACCGAATAAGTGATCACACCCCTATTTGTCAATACAAGGGGCTCAACGCGCAGATAAGTGGCAATTTCTTATCATCTTCAATTATACATGGTTTCTTTAAAAACTATCTTTTTGCACGACAACTTTTTCACCTAAATCCCTCTCTTTTACAGATGATGATCGTGCCACACACGTCCAAGATACGGCACAATGGAGACACAGGCGCAGACGTGCAGCATGGACCCGCTCCAAGGATTCTTTTTAGATTAAGACCCTGCGTAAATCTTTTTTACTGTCTCTTGTTGATACATATCCACCGTTGAGAAGGATGCCGACTTCTTGGCATGTGGCCACGCCAGACCAATGCACGTACCTGGACATAAGGGGCTTCTTACGAAGGCCATTATTTAGGCCCGGTTTATACCACAAAGACCGAATACCTTAGGGAGTGTTCGGCGTCGTGAGTTTGGCCCTATATGCATCAGCTCCGAATCATTGTCTTTGGTCAAATGTTGGGTTTGCCGAGCTCCTATGTTTTGGTGCCTTACGTTCCGCTTTACCAGCTAAGGTAGCACCAGGAGAACTACTGCGATTGTGCCCTGGTTCATCCGGACGAGCACCTCAGTAGAGAAAGCCGAAAACTGACTGTCATGATCTAGCGCGAGACTGGTCAACCACTCGATGACCCATGGGAATGTTAGAATTCCCCCACCTTAACGAAGGGCCGCTTTCCGGCCAGGCATATACGCACCCCGGGATCGGGAGAGTGCGGAGCCACCAGGGGCTATCTAGTAGCCCCACTGTCAAACTCCTATGGCTAAGTGAAAGTGTTAAAGCATTACAGTCCGGTTACCTTGCTCGCTCCGCTATCACCTCCTTAATAGGACCAAGACGTTGGGTTAAGTGTGAACGCGTGTTTCTGCGAACACCTCTGCATTATATGCGTGGGGGTTGAAGCCGACGACTGCAATCTTTCAGGTTATACACATGTATACATAAACGGCTGCCCAGGGGGCATCACAATACTTTCAGGCAAAAGTATAAAAGTAGCCTTATGAAAATTTATAAAAGCATTTCGCTTACAATGAGATTACATATCACTCAAAAATAACATTTTTTGAGCACTTGGTCTCTATCAAACGGGCACCCTCAAGAACTTCTCCAAAGTAGCGCTCAGCAGCCTTTCGACCTATGGCCGAATCCCGCGCTACAGCATTGGTAGCATCCATCTCCGCTCAGGATGCCTTGACATGGGCAAAGGCCATCCGTGCGCCCTCTATGCACGCCGACCTCTTCATCGCATTAATGCGTGGCACCCCATCCAGGAACTGCTACACCAAGCTGAAATAGCTATTCGGTTTTGACCTTTCCAGCCATAGCTGATCCACGACGGACCTCATGGCAAATCCGGACAACCTATTTAGTTCGGCGTATTCGGCTAATTGGTCAGTCAATGAAAGTGGATGCTCGGGAGTATGGAATTGTCTCCAAAATAGCTGGTCTACTCCACGGTCCGTTTGACCATGGAAGTACTTGTTCGCATCGGCAGCGCTCGCCGCCAAATCCATATACTCATCCTCCGAGTTCCACACCGATCCAGAGGGGCGTACAGTGGATCTTCGAACTTCCTCCGCAACATAAAGGATTTCCCAGCTACAATATCCCCAGCTTCCCGCAGCTCCTCCTTCTTTGCCCTCATAGTAGAGCGGAGGTCTTTTCTCGTCGCAGCAGCCTTCTCAAGGTCCGATGCCTTTGCCTGGTTTTCCTTTTCAAGAACCCGGCAACGGTCGGTTGTGGCTTTTAATTCTATGGCCATCTTGTCCATCTTGTCTCGGCTTTCGCCATGTGCGGCCTTCTCGGCTTGCAACTCTTCGGCCGCCTTCAAAGCAGCCGCATTACCCAACCTCGCTTGTTCCTTGGCTCGGGCAAGTTCTGCCCGCAAGGCTTCAACAGTGGCAGCTCCATCTGCAGTCACAACATATTAAAGATACTGGCATTATGCTGCCCTTCCTATGTGACATTTACCAGATAAAGACACTTACCCTGTGCCTCGTCAAGCCTTTAGTTAACGAGCCTGATGTCGGCGTCTGCCGCATCCAACTGCCGTTCTAAATGGGCAAACTCGCTAGTCCGGCTAGCCACCAGAGCTTCCATCACCTGCACATAGAGGCGGTATGGTTATTACCTGGGAATTTGATCCTCTGTTCGTCGTTGTTTCCGTCGACAACTAGAGTCTCAGGGGCTACTATCTACACAGGGCACACCTAGCATGTGCAGGACTATCATACATTCTTTTACGTACCTCAAAGCCTGTTAGTAGACTCCTAAAAGCTTCATGCAATCCACTTTCGGCGGATGATATTCTCTCCATCACTGTATTCATCAGCACATGGTGTTCATCTGCGATGGCCGCTCGCACCACCAACTCCCTCAGAACATACGATCGCACACTAGACGGTGCCGGACTCTTTTGTCTGCTCTCCTCGGGAGCCGGACACTGGGAGCTTTAGGGGTCAATGGGATTATCTTCTGGCCTCACCGGACTTGGAGAGGCCCTCCATGACGACACTTCAGGGTCGCCCACTTCCAGAGCGGAGGAGTCCGGAGGAGGTGTTTTGCTCTCCATCCTCTCTGGAAGAAGATCCCCCGAAGATGAGCTCATTTGAGAGGGGCTAAGGCCCGAACTGCTAAGATATATGCGGTGGTTATTTTCTGAGAAGAAAAAGATGGCATATCTGTACTGTTAAAGTATTCCGGGTTACTTATGACTCGCGGAAGAATTGACCCCCCCGTGGACTTTGCGCGGCAACAGCACCCCCAAGGTAGGACCCTCGGTGGGATACTTCTTCTCCCGTTTGGAAGCTTCGGCTTCCAAATCTCCGGGCGCGGTCCTTTTCCTCTTCCGGTCGTCTTCCTTCCTGGAGACGCCCGCTCCCTCCATTAGAATAGGCAGCGTTGGGGGCCCGCGTCCACCCTTACTGTCCTCCGCAGTATATTCCTTCAAGGGCTCCGGGCAAGGTGCGATCTGGAGCATCTTTTCCAGGACTAGATTTTCCAAACCCTCAGGGAGGGGGGCCGAACACCGAATCAGCTTGGCCTTTGCTAGCCAGTCCTGATCAAAAAACGAACTCTCAGAAATAACTTCGTAACAAATGAGAGACAGTATGTTCGGCCAGAAGATTCCTTACCTGTTCGGCGGTGCGGGTACTGCTCGGGCCCACGTCCTCGGTGATTTCCGGACACTCTACTTGAGGTCCGAAGAATGACTTGTACATCTGCTCGTGCGTTAAACCGAGGAAATTTTGAATGACACGCGGTCCCTCGGGATTGAACTCCCACAAGCGAAGGGGCCGACGTTTGCAAGGCTGGACTTGGTGAACCAGCATAACTTGTGTTACCTCAACCAAACTGAAATCTCCATTGAAGAAATCTCGAATGTGGCTTTGCTGGACCCCAGCTCAGACCCCTGCTGATCCATGACATCAGTTGTGGTGGAGGGCCCGAGCGGAAAACCGGGGCGGCCGCCCACTTGGCGCTTCTAGGAGCTATGATATAGAACCACTCTTGTTGCCACAATTCAGACACCTCCGGGATGGAACCTATGGGCCACGGAGCTCCCATCATCTTGCGTATTGAGACACCTCCACACACTGCATGTTGCCCCTCGATCATCTTTGGCTTCACTTCAAAGGTCTTGAGCCATAGGCCAAAGTGAGGGGTCACCCGGAGGAAGGCCTCGCACACGACGATAAATGTCGTGATATGAAGAAAGGAGTCCGGAGCTAGATTATGGAAGTCTAGCCCGTAATAAACCATAAAACCCCTGACGAAAGGATCCAGAGCAAGGCCTAGACCTTGGAGGAAGTGGGAGACGAACACGACGTTCTCGTTGGGTTCGGGGTTAGGGACGTCCTGCCCTCGAGGAGGCAGCCGATGCGGAATTTCGGTGGTCAGATATCTGGCCTCCCTCAACTTTTTGATGTCTTCCTCCGTGACGGAGGAAGGCACCCATCGGCCTTGAAGGCTAGATCTGGACATGACTGGAGGTTCGGAGCACCTAACCTGAACTTCGGGCGTTTGAGCTTGAGGTGGGGGAAGGATTCGATTGAGCACGGGAGGAAAAAATAGGAGCCTTGTCCCCTTTATAAAGAGGGTGACTATCAAGCGTCCTCTCCGTGTTTGCTTGGACTTGCCTATAATCTAGGAGTCCTAGAAGCGGTTGGGTTACCCACGCCCATATTGATGAGAATCCCGGAATAAGGGGACACGATCTCTGCTTTAACAAGACGTGCCAAGGAAACCGCCTCGCATAACGCGCTGAGATGGAACAGTAAAACGGTTCGAATAAAAGCTTGGTCGTGGTGTGATGTCACACTACGGAATACGTCAGCAGATTAGATTTGTGTAAACATTATTCTCTCTGTGGCAATATGTGGAAACTTATTTTTCACAGCCGGACACTATCTTTGTGTTCAAAATCTTCTATGAAGTACTTGGAGGAGGAACCCGCCTTGCAATGCCGAAGACAATTTGCACGCCGGACTCGTCATCATTGAAGCCTGGTTCAGGGCCTACTTAGGGAGTCCTGGATTAGGGGGTGTCCGGATGGCTGGACTATACATTCAGCCAGACTCCAGGACTATGAAGATACAAGATTGAAGACTTCGTCCTGTGTCCGGAAGGGACTTTCCTTGGCGTGGAAGGCAAGCTTGGCGATACGGATATTCAGATCTCCTATCATTGTAACCGACTCTATGTAACCCTAACCCTATCCGGTGTCTATACAAACTGGAGGGTTTTAGTCCGTAGGACAACATACACATCAACAATCATACCATAGGCTAGCTTCTAGGGTTTAGCCTCCCTGATCTCGTGGTAGATCTACTCTTGTATTACCCATATCATCAATATTAATCAAGTAGGACGTAGGGTTTTACCTCCATCGAGAGGGCCCGAACCTGGGTAAAACTTCATGTCCCTTGCCTCCTGTTACCATCCGGCCTAGACGCACAGTTCGGGACCCCCTACCCGAGATCCGCCGGTTTTGACATCGGCAAAGAGGATTACGACAGCTATGTTCTCTTTGGTTGGAATATGACCTATGTTTGAACAGGAAGCCCTGAAGTGACCATGAGGTTTACGGCTAGATTTGAATATGATCATCAGCCGGACCAAAAGGGTTAATCTAGATTAGGATATGATCTACCCGCTGCTTTATTACTTATCATAATATATACATCGTTAAAGTATGTACATGATGAGAGCCGGTGGCTTAAGTATAGTATGGCCGAAGCTGAGCAATGTTCCACGGCTTGCGGGTCTCCGCCTCCGACTTACGTGAGTCTTTGTGCTCTCGAACGTCAATGAGGTAATATGACCCATTGTTTAAGTTCTTGCTGACCACAAAGGGTCCTTCCCATGGCGGGGATAGCTTGTGTGCATTAGACAGATCCTGGATGAGCCGGAGCACAAGGTCACCTTCTTGAAAGGTTCTGGACTTAACCCGATGGCTATGATAACGGTGCAGGTCATGTTGATAAATTGATGATCGAGCCGCCGCCAAATCTCTCTCCTCATCTAACAAGTCAATTGCATCCTGTCGGGCTTGTTCATTATCAGCTTCAACGTAAGCCGCCACGCGAGGCGAGTCATGACAGATGTCACTAGGCAGAAGTGCTTCTGCTCCATAAACCATGAAGAAAGGTGTATAACCTGTAGACCTGTTAGGAGTGGTATTGATACTCCACAGCACCGAGGGTAATTCTTCTACCCAACAACCCGGCGTCCGTTGTAAGGGAACCATAAGCTGGGGCTTGAGACCTTTTAGGATTTGCCAATTTGCTCTCTCAGCTTGACCATTGGATTGGGGGTGAGCTACTGACAAAACATCTAGCTGGATATGCTCACGTTGACAAAACTCCTCCATAGCACTTTTGGACATATTAGTGCCATTGTCAGTTATAATGTTGTGTGGAAAACCAAAGCGAAAGATCACCTTTTTCATGAACTGAACTGCCGTGGCTGCATCACACTTGCTCACTGGCTCTGCCTCAACCCATTTCCTGAATTTGTCAACTGCCACCAAAAGATGTGTCTTTTTATCCTTGGATCTTTTGAAAGGTCCAACCATATCAAGCCCCCAAACCGCAAACAGCCAAGTGATTCGAATCATCCACAGTTCTTGAGCTGGTACGTGTGCTCGTCGTCCGAACTTTTGACATCCATCACACCTATTGACCAAATCCTCTGCATCAGCATGAGCCGTTAACCAGTAAAAGCCATGACGAAAAGCTTTGGCCACTAGAGATTTTGAGCCAGCGTGATGGCCACAATCTCCATCATGGATCTCACGAAGAATCTCTTGACCTTCTTCAGGAGATACACATCGCTGAAACGCCCCAGTGACATTACGATGATATAATTCACCATTGGAAATTGTCATTGACTTAGACCGCCGGGTTATCTGTCTTGCCAAGCTCTCATCCTCTAGCAACTCGCCCCGGGTTATGTAAGCCAAATATGGCACTGTCGAATCTGGTATAATATGAAGAGCCGCCACCAACTGGGCCTCCGGGTCAGGAACAGCCAAGTCTTCCTCTGTAGGCAACTTGACAGAAGGGTTATGTAAAACATCTAAAAACGTGTTAGGTGGCACCGGCTTACGCTGAGATCCCAACCGTCTTAAGGCATCCGTCGCTTCGTTTTTTCTGCGATGAATGTGTTCCACCTGATTCCCCTTGAAGTGTCTAGCCACAACGTCCACCTCTCGAAAATAAGCCGCCATGAGAGGGTCCTTGGAATCCCACTTGCCTCACACCTTCTGAGCCACCAAATTTGAGTTGCCAAGGAACCATACCCGGCTTAAACTCATCTCTTTAGCCATTCGAAGACCAAGGAGCAAGGCCTCGTATTCTACCGCATTGTTAGTACAAGGAAACATCAATCGCAACACATAACAAAACCTGTCACCTCGAGGAGAAGTTAAAATAACTGCAGCCCCGAGCGTTCCAACTGTCTAGACCCATTAAAATGAATCGTCCAATATGTGTTGTCTGGCTTTTCTTGAGGTGTCTGTAACTCTGTCCAATCGTTAATGAAATCGACCAGCGCTTGAGACTTGATTGTAGTACGTGGCACATACTTTAAACCATGAGACCCATGTTCAATGGCCCACTTGGCAACTCGTCCTGTGTCTTCTCTATTTTGAATAATATCTCCTAATGGAGCAGAGCTAACCACAGTGATGGGGTGACCCTTAAAGTAATGCTTGAGCTTCCGGCTTGCCATGAACACCCCATAAACAAGCTTCTGCCAATGTGGATACCTTTGCTTCGATTCAATGAGCACCTCACTGACGTAGTAAACCGGCCGCTGGACCGGATGTTCCTTGCCAATTTCCTTGCTCTCCACCACAATAGCCACACTGGCAGCACATGAGTTAGCAGCCACATATAACAACAATGGTTCTTTCTCAACAGGAGCAGCCAGAACCGGCGGCTCAACGAGCTGTCTCTTCAGATCCTCAAAAGCAGAGTTAGCAGCGTCACTCCAGACAAAATCATTTGTCTTTTTCATCATTTGATACAAAGGCATAGCCTTCTCGCCCAGCCGGCTTATAAACTGGCTTAAAGCTGCGACACGGCCCGCTAGCCGCTGAACGTCATTGATGCATGCCAGTTTAGCCAAAGATGTAATTGCTTTTATTTTCTTCGGGTTAGGCTCAATGCCTCTGTTAGACACCAAAAAACCCAAGAGCTTGCCAGCTGGGACTCCAAAAACACAATTGGCCAGGTTAAGCATCATCTTGTAGACCCGGAGGTTATCAAAGGTTTCCTTCAGATCAGCTATCAAGGTTTCCTTTTCTATGGATTTCACCACTATATCATCCACATAAGCATGAACATTATGCCCAATCTGTTCATGAAGACAATTCTATACACACCGCTGATAAGCCGTCTGGGCACTCCAAAAGGCATAGACACATAGCAGAAGGCTCCAAACGGAGTGATGAAACCTGTCTTCTCCTGGTCCTTAACTGCCATCTTGATCTGATGATAACCGAAGTAAGCATCCAAAAAACTCAAACACTGACAACCCGCCGTAGCATCAGTGATTTGATCAATACGAGGGACAGCAAAAGGGTCAGCCAGGCAAGCCTTGTTAAATCTGTGTAATCCACACACATGCGCCAGGTCCCCTTCTTTTTAAGCACAAGCACCAGGTTAGCCAACAACTCTGGGTGAAAAACTTCGACAATGAACCCAGCCGCTAAGAGCCAGGCCACCTCTTCTCCGATAGCCCTGTGCCTTTCCTCGTTAAACCACCGAAGAAATTGCTGAACCGACTTAAACTTTGGATTAATATTGAGAGTGTGCTCGGCGAGTTCTCTCGGTACACCCGGCATGTCAGAAGGCTTCCGTGCAAAGATGTCCCGGTTCTCACGGATGAACTCGATGAGCACACTTTCCTATTTTGGATCCAAATTAGCACTGATAGTGAACTGTTTGGATGAGTCGCCAGGCACGAAATCAATCATCTTGGTGTCATCAGCTGACTTGAATTTCAACGCTGGCTCATGCTCCGTAGTTGGCTTCTTCAAAGAAGTCATGTCTGCCGGGTCAACATTATCCTTATAAAACTTCAATTCCTCTGTTGCACAAACATACTCGGCATAAGCGGCATCACCTTCTTCACATTCCAAGGCTATTTTCCGTCTTCCATGTACTATGATAGTTCCTTTATAACCCGGCATTTTGAGCTGCAGATACACATAACATGGCCGAGCCATGAACTTAGCATAAGCTAGCCGTCCAAACAGAGCGTGATATGGGATTTTGATCTTAACCACCTCGAAAGTTAACTTCTCAGCCCTAGAATCATACTTATCCCCAAAGGCTACTTCCAGCTCATGAAAAACAGTGTTGGATGTTTTAAGACTCTTATCAGTTAACCCCATGCGATGGAACGTCTCATAATAGAGGATGTTGATGCTACTGCCTCCGTCCATGAGCACTTTAGTGAACTTATATCCACCAACCTGAGACGCCACCACCAAAGCCAGATGACCCGGATTATCATCCCGGGGTGGATGATCCTCCCTACTCCACACAATAGGTTGTTCAAACCATCTCAACTAACGCGGAACCTCCGGCTCAACAACATTTACAGCCCTCTTATGAAGCTTCTGATCCCTCTTGCACCAACTGGTGGTAAACACGTGGTACTGCCCACTGTTCAGCTGTTTTGGGTTACTCTGATACCCGAACTGTTGTTGTTGTTGCTGATTGCCCTGGCCGGGTTGCTGATTATAGCCGCCTTGACTACCTGGATTGCCTTGGCCATGAACCGCCACCGCTTGAACCGGCGCCCGGGCCATGAAAACCGCCACCACCTGAGCCGCCGCCAGGTCCGTGCTTACCATCGAATATGTTAGAAATTTTAAAAGCCATCATCATCATATAGTCTTTCCACAGATGGGTAGCTGGCTTCTCCCGAGGGCCGTGTCTTGGACAAGGTTCGTTTAGCCGCTGCTCAAGGGTGGGACCTGACCCGCCAGACCGAGGAGGTGGCCTCACCTTGCGTTGTTGGTTGTTGCCCTATGCGCTGGCGTTAGCCACAAATTACAGACTACCATCAGCCTTACATTTATTACCTCCTTGATTCGGCGGGTTGTGCTGGTGACCTTTGCCATTGTCGTTCTTCTCCCCCTTCCCTGTCTTCTCTTCATCAGACGCGGGATGCTTGGTACTGTCAGAATCGGGGTACTTGACGAGAGCCGCCATCAGCTAGCCCATGTCATTACAGTCATGCTTGAGCCGCCCCAGTTTCTGTTTCAGAGGTTCAAAATGGCAAATTTTCCCCAACATTAAGACCGCGGAGCCGGCATCCATCTTATCAGATGAATGTATTATTTCCTTGACCCGACGCACCCAGTGGGTCGTGGATTCGCCTTCCTCTTGCTTGCAGTTAGTCAGGTCCACGATCGACATGGGCTGTTTACAGGTATCTTTAAAATTCTGAATGAACCTGGCCTTTAACTCCGCCGATGAGCCGGTGGAGTTGGGCGGCAGCCCCTTTAACCAAGTACAAGCTCTTCCATCCAACATCATGGTGAAGTATTTGTCCATTGCTGTGTCACTAGCCTCTAGTAACTCCATGGACATCTCATAACTTTCAATCCACGCTCTGGGTTGCAGGTCGGCTGTGTAATTGGGCACCTTACGAGGCCCCTTAAAATCCTTCTGCAAATGCTCATTACGCAGAGCCGACACAAGACAAGGGACGCCTCCTGTCCTGGTGGCCACCCCAGCCTCAATAGAGGTCGCTGGATAAACCGGGAAAGCTTGTTGAGCTGCCTGCTGAACCGCCCGTTCAGCCTCTTGACGGATCCTCTCCTGGTCCGCCAAGTTAAGGGCTCCGCCCGGGGCCGGGTCACGCCCACGTGATTGGTTACGGCATTGGGAGTTGCTCGACATGGCCGATGAGTCCATATGCCTGCTATAGCTTGGGCTCCAACTTGGTCGAGGGGTTGAACGGATTCTATCCCGTCTGTAAGAATATGCATCCTGCTGCGCCAGAGCTATTTGAAGAAGTTCTCTGACCCTTTGTGTTTCAGTTACCGTCGGAGAGTCACCTTCCATTGGGAGAGCCACCAAACGAGCTGACGCAACAATTAAATTCTCCAAAGGGTTAGAGAAGTGACCCGGTGGTATTGGTGTGTAGTGAGGCGGAGCAGTATTCACACATGGCGGCTCCATGGCCCGCGATTGAACCGGCGCACCAGCCCCAGGTGTTGTGATCCGGTTTGCCTCCGGCGGGTTACTGGGACCAGCCTCGGGTGTGTGAAAAAGGCTCCTAGGATCATAAGTTAGAGGCAGACGTGATTGAGCCTTCTGGTGCCTTCTCCTCATGACCTTGTTTGACGCGTTCAGATCCACCAAGAGCTGGAGTCTCCAGCTGAAGCTGGTGAGCACATGCAACCAGGGCCACCTATTCCGCGACCATCCTAACATCTTCTGCCGCTAAATTTTCCTTGGCCTGTGCTACCTCTCCGCGCAGCCGTGCTACCTCTGTGTCATGCTGAGCCTTATCCACCGGCTCAACCACAGCAGTCAACAGTGCCGTCATCCTATCCATGAGGTCCACTAGCACCTGAGCCGGTGGGCGTAAGGGGTCTCCTGATCCAGCCGCTGCTAACCCGGTGGTTACCGCTGCCGCAGCCGTAGAATTCTGACCAGGTTGAGTCCCCGCCATGAAGACCACAGCTCGATTTGGCAGCTCAAAGGGGTCCGGAATACTGTTACCATCGGAACAGCCCCCACGCACGCCATCTTGTAGTTGATACAAAGACTCTCTCTCGCCCGTGGACGACTCATCATCAAAGCAAACAACCGTCTCATCGCCATCCACCGATCCTTCAGAAAATTCCCCTCCATGGATGCAACCCACGAAGGCACGCCTCATGGCAGGTTGAGCCCCGGGGGGGGGGGGGGGACTTGCTCGCCGAGCCGTCTCGCTGAGGTTGGTGCAGATGTCCGGCTTAGGGCCCGGCTCGCCGATCCGACCGATGAAGACGTGGATTCCGCCGAAGGGGACCCGGTACCCATACTCAATTGAGCCGACGTCGGGGCCCCAGCCTTCATCGTCGATGTAGAGCTTGCCCTTCGAAGTTGTCCTTCAAGAACTCAAATCCATCATGCACGGGCCCCACGGTGGGCGCCAACTGTCGTGGTATTGTCACGGAAGATGTCCTAGGGAAAGGTCTTAGTCGTGGAGCCATCGCAACTAGGAAGCTTAAAGGGGTTATCGGGACAAAGGACACGAGAGGTTGATACTGGTTCGGCCCCTTACGGTGAAGGTAAGCCTAGTCCAGTTGATGTGGTATTGCTAGGTTTCGATGAGCAGGGAGCGAATACGCTATGCCTGGCTCTCGATTAGATGTTACTTGCCCTAAGCCGCCACCGGGTCATCCCCTTATATACATGGGTAGGCGCCTGGCGGCCTACAGAGTCCCTGCCGGCTCATACAACGTGTCCAGCTCGATGACTTCTGTTACATGCCTTTATTTACAAGTCTTAACTATATATGGTTGTTTACAATTACAGGCCTTCAGCCACCTCTGGGCTTGGGCCTACTACAAGTTTTATAATAGCCCATCATCTCGTATATTCGCTAGGCTTCTTTTAATAACCCACCAGGAAGATTGACCCGGCCCCTCTTGGGCGGGTCATACCTAGTAGTCATATTCCCAACATCACCAGCTGATGAAAAACCGATGCCGGGTTACCGTGCGGAGTGTCTTGACGCTAAGTTTTCACTCCCCGACAAGCTTTATTCCGCTGAACATAAGAAGCTCATTGTCGGTGTCAAAACCGGCGGATCTCGGGTAGGGGGTCCCGAACTGTGCGTCTAGGCCGGATGGTAACAGGAGGCAAGGGACACGAAGTGTTACCCAGTTTCGGGCCCTCTTGATGGAGGTAAAACCCTACGTCCTGCTTGATTAATATTGATGATATGGGTAGTACAAGAGTAGATCTACCACGAGATCGGGGAGGCTAAACCCTAGAAGCTAGCCTATGGTATGACTGTTGTTCTATATGTTGTCCTACAGACTAAAACCCTCCAGTTTATATAGACACCGGAGAGGGTTAGGGTTACACAAAGTCGGTTACAATGGTAGGAGATCTACATATCCATATCACCAAGCTTGCCTTCCACGCCATGGAAAGTCCCTTCCGGACACGGGACGAAGTCTTCAATCTTGTATCTTCATAGTCCAGGAGTCCGGTTGAAGGTATAGTCCGACCATCTGGACACCGCCTAATCCAGGACTCCCTCAATAGCCCCTGAACCAGGCTTCAATGACGACGAGTCCGGCGCGCAGATTGTCTTAGGCATTGCAAGGCGGGTTCCTCCTCCAAGTACTTCATAGAAGATTTTGAACACAAAGATAGTGTCCGGCTCTGCAAAATAAGTTTCCACATATTGCCATAGAGAGAATAATATTTACACAAATCTAATCTGTTCACATATTCCGTAGTGTGACATCGCACCACGGCCAAGCCTTTATTCGACTCGTTTTATTATCCCACCTCAGCGCATCATGCGAGGAGGTTTCCTTGGCACGTCTTGTTAAAGCAGAGATAGTGTCCCCTTTTTCCGGGATTCATCAATACAGGCGTGGGTAACCAAACCGCTTCTAGGACTCCTAGACTATAGGCAAGTCCAAATGGCCACAGAGAGGACGCTTGATATTCACCCTCTTCATAAAGGGACAAGGCTTTTATTTTTTCCCTCCCGTGCTCAATTGAATCCTTCCCCCACCTCAAGCTCAAACACCCAAAGTTCAGGTCAGGTGCTCCGAACCTTCAATCATGTCCGGATCTAGCCTTCAAGGCCGATGGATGCCCTCCTCCGTCACGGAAGAAGACATCAAAAAGTTGAGGGAGGCCAGATATCTGACCGCCGAGGTTTTGCATCGGCTGCCTGCTCGAGGGCAGGCCGTCCCCTCCCCCGAATCCAACGAGAACGTCGTGTTCGTCTCCCACTTCCTCCGAGGTCTAGGCCTTGCTCTGGATCCTTTCGTCAGGGGCTTGATGTTTTATTACGGGCTAGATTTCCATGATCTAGCTCCGGACACCCTTCTTCATATCACGACATTTATTGTGGTGTGAGAGGCCTTCCTCAGGGTTACCCCTCACTTTGGCCTGTAGCTCAAGACCTTTGAAGTAAGCCGAAGATGATCGAGGGGCAACGTGCAGCGTGCTGAGGTGCCTCAATATGCAAGATGATGGGAGCTCCATGGCCCAAAGGTTTCATTCCAAATGTGTCTGAATTGTGGCAACAGGAGTGGTTCTACATCACGACTCGTAGAAGTGCCAAGTGGGCGGCCGCCCCTGTTTTCCGCTCGGGCCCTCCACCACAACTGATATCATGGATCAGCAGAGGCCTGAGCTGGGTCCAGCCAAGGACGTGCCTATACTGCAAAGCCACATTTGAGATCTCTTCAATGGAGATTTTAGTTTGGTTGCGGTAATACAAGTTATGCTGGTTCATCAAGTCCAGCCTTGCAAACGCCGGCCCCTTCACTTGTGGGAGTTCAATCCCGAGGGACCGCGTGTCATTCAAATTTTCCTCGGCCTGACACACGAGGAGATGTACAAGTCATTCTTCAGACCTCAGGTAGAGTGTCCGGAAATCACCGAGGACGTGGGCCTGAGCAGTAACCGCGCCGCCAAACAGGTAAGGAATCTTCCGGCCGAACATACTATCTCTCATTTGTTATGAAGTTATTTATGAGAGTTTGCTTTTTGACCAGGACTGGCTAACAAAGGCGAAGTTGATTCGGTGTTTGGCCCCCCTCCCTGATGGTTTGGACAATCCGGTATTCAAAAAGATGGTTAGATCGCACCTTGCCCGGAGCCCTTGAAGGAAGATACTGGGAGGATAATACGGGCGGACGCGGGCCCCTAACGCTGCCCATTCTAACCGAGGGAGCGAGCGTCTCCATGAAGGAAGACGACCGAGACGCGGGCCCCTAACGCCGCACCTGTTTTCCGCTCGGGCCCTCCACCACAACTAATGTCATGGATCAGCAGAGTGAGCTGGGGTCCAGCCAAGGACGTGCCTATACTGCAAAATCGCAGTCGAGATCTCTTCAATGGAGATTTCAGTTCGGTTGCGTAAATACAAATTATGCTGGTTCATCAAGTCCAGCCTTGCAAATGCCGGCCTCTTCGCCTGTGGGAGTTCAATCCCGAGGGACCGCGGGTCATTCAAAATTTTCTCGGCCTGACGCGCGAGGAGATGTACAAGTCATTCTTCGGACCTCAAGTGGAGTGTCCGGAAATCACCGAGGATGTGGGCCTGAGTAGTAACCGCGCCGCCGAACAGGTAAGGCATCTTCTGGCCGAAAATACTATATCTCCTTCTCTACGAAGTTATTTCTAAGAGTTCACTTTTTGGCCAGGACTGGCTAACAAAGGCGAAGTTGATTCGGTGTTTGGCCCCCCTCCCTGAAGTTTGGAAAATCCGGTATTGGAAAAGATGCTCCAGACCGCACCTTGCCCGGAGCCCTTGAAGGAAGATACTGTGGAGGATAATGCGGGCGGATGCGGGCCCCCAACGCTGCCCATCCTAGCCGAGGGAGCGAGCATCTCCATGAAGGAAGACGACCAGAAGAGGAAAAGGACTGCGCCCGGGGATTCGGAAGCCGAAGCTTCCAAATGGGAGAAGAAGTCTCCCACAGAGGGTCCTACCTTGGGGGGCACCGTTGCCGCACAAAGTCCATGGGGGGATCAATTCTCCCGTGAGTCATAAGTGACCCGAAATACTTTAATAGTACAGATATGCCATATTTTTCTTCTGAGAAGATAACCACCGCATATATTTTTGCAGTTTGGGACTTAGCCCCTCTCAAATGAGCTCCTCTTCGTGGGGTCTTCTTCCAAAGATGATGGAGAGCGAAACGCCTGTCCGGACTCCTCCGCTCCGGAAGCGGGCGACCCCGAAGTGTCGTCGCGGAGGGCCTCTCCGAGTCCGGTGAGCCCAGAAGATAATCCCATTGACCCCCGAAGCTCCCAGAGTCTGGCTCCCGAAGAGAGCAGACAAAAGAGTCCGACACCATCTGGTGTGCGATCGGATGTTCTGAGGGAGTTGGTGGGGCGAGCGGCCATCTTAGATGAACACCGTATGCTTATGAATACGGTGATGGAGAGAATCTCGTCCGCCGAAAGCGGATTGCATGAAGCTTTTATGAGTCTACTGACAGGCTTTGAGGTACGTCAAATAATGTATGATAGTCCTGCACATGCTAGGTGTGCCCTGTGTAGATAGTAGCCCCTGAGACTCTGGTTGTCATTAGAAACAATGACGAACAGAGGATCTTATTCCCAGGTAATAACCATACTACCTCTATGTGCAGGTGATGGAATCTCTGGTGGCTAGCCGGACTAGCGAGTTTGCCCATTTAAAAAGGTAGTTGGATGCGGCAGACGCCGACATCGAGCTTGTTAACAAAAGGCTTGACGAGGCATAGGGTAAGTGTCACTATCTGGTAAACGACACATAGTAAGAGCAGCATGATGCCAGTATCTTTAATATGTTGTGACTGCAGATGGAGCTGCCACTGTTGAAGCCTTGTGGGCAGAACTTGTCCGAGCCAAGGAACAAGCAAGGTTTGCTAATGCGGCTGCTTTGAAGGCGGCCAAAGAGTTGAAAGCCGAGAAGGCCGTGCATGGTGAGAGCCGAGAGAAGATGGCCAATATGGCCATAGAATTAAAAGCCGCCGCCGACCGTTGCCGGGTTCTTGAAAAGGAAAACCTAGCTAAGGCATCGGACCCTGAGAAGGCTGCTGCGACGAGAAAAGACATCCGCTCTGCTATGAGGGCGAAGAAGGAGGACCTGCGGGAAGCCGAGGATATTGTAGCTGGGAAATCCTTTATGTTGCGGAGGAAGTTCGGAGATCCACGGTATGCCTCTCTGGATCTGCTGTGGAGGTCGGAGGATGTGTATATGGATTTGACGGCGAGCATTGCCGACGCGGCCAAGTACTTCCAGGGTCAGATGGACCGTGAAGTGGACTAGCTGTTTTGGACACAATTCCGTTCTTCCGAGCGTCCGCTTTCATTGACTGACCAATTAGCCGAATGGGCCGAACTGAATAGGTCGTCCGGACTCGCCATGAGGTCTGTTGTGGATCACCTATGGCCGGAAAGGCCAAAACTGAATAGCTATTTCAGCTTGGTGCAGCAGTTCCTTGACGTGGTGCTGCGCATTAATGCGATGAAGAGGTCGGCGTGCATAGAGGGCTCACGGATGGCCTTTGCCCGTGTTAAAGCATACTGGGCGGAGATGGATGCTACCACTGTTGCAGCGCGGGATTCGGCCATAGGACGAATGGATACTGAGCATTACTTTGAAGAAGTTCTTGAGGGTGCTCGTTTGATAGAGACCCGGTGCTCAAAAAATACTATGTTTGAGTGAAATGTAATCACATTGTAAGAAAAATGCTTTTATAAATTTTTATAAGGCTATTTTTATACTTTTGCCTGAAAGTAATTTGATGCCTCCTGGGCCGCCGTTTATGTATACATGTGTATAACCTGAAAGATTGAAGCCGCCGGCTTCAACCCCCACACATATAATGCGGAGGTGCTCGCAAAAAACACACGTTCACACTTAACCCAACGTCTTGGTCCTATTAAGGAGGTGATAGCGGAGCGAGCGAGGCAACTGGACTATAATGCTTTAGCACTTTCACTTAGCCATAGGAGTTTGACAGTGGGGCTACTAGATAGCCCCTGGTGGCTCCGCAGTCTCCTGATCCCGGGGTGCATACATGCCTATTCGGAAGACGGCCCTTCGTTAAGGCGGAGGAATTCTAACATTGCAACAGGTCATCGATTGGTTGACCAGTCTCACGCTATATCATGACAGTCGGTTTTTGGCTTTCTCTACTGAGGTGCTCGTCCGGATGAACCAGGGCACAATCGCAGTAGTTCTCCTGGTGCTACCTTAGCCGGTAAAGCGGAACGTAAGGCACCAAAACACAGGAGTCGGGAAAACCCAACATTTGACCAAAGACAATGATTCGGAGCTGATGCATATAGGGCCAAACTCGCGACGCCGAACACTCCCTAAGGTATTCGGTCTTTGTGGTATAAATCGGGCCTAAATAATGGCCTTTGTAAGAAGCCCCTTGTGTCCAGGTACGTGCATTGTTCTGGCGTGGCCACATGCCAGGACGTCAGCATCCTTCTCAACGGTGGATATGTATCGAAAAGAGACAGTAAAAAAGGTTTACGCAGGGTCTTAATCTAAAAAGAATCCTTGGAGCGGGTCCTTGCTGCACGTCTATGCCTGTGTCTCCATTGTGTCGTATCATGGACGGGTGTAGCACGATGATCGTCTGTAAAAAGAGAGGATTTTATGTGAAAAAGTTGTCATGCAAAAAGATAGTTTTTAAAGAAACTATGTATAATTCAAGAAAAAATTGCCACTTGTCTGCGCGCGTTGAGCCCCATGTATTGACAAATAGGGGTGTGACCATTTATTCGGTATAAATAGCGGTGCCGGACTTGAGTAGTTGTGCCTGAGGTCTTGACGACCTATTGGATGCTTTTCCTGGTCCGGGCACCTTTAGTGTGCGGCTGCCAAGGCAGCCGCACTCTCTTCAGCGCGCAGAGATCGCTTGATATTTCTGTTCACTGAAATGATGCCACGTGGACCGGGCATCTTGAGTGTGAGGGAGGCGTAGTGTGGTATTGCATTAAAGCGAGAGAAAGCTTCGCGTACGAGCAGTGCTTGATAGCCACTTTGGAACGGAGCGATGTGGAAGGTAAAATGCTCGCGACAGAAGTTATCGGGGGAGCCAAATATAACTTGTAGTAGGAGGGAGCCCGTACAACAAGCCCCTGGGCGTGGCGTTACTCCTTTAAAGGTAGTATTGCTATGGCAAATTTTTGTTGGGTCTATCCCCATCCCGCGGATTGTATCCTGATATATTAGGTCTAGATTGCCGCCACCGTCCATCAAGACTTGTGTGAAGTGATATCCGCCAATTACTGGGTCTAATACCAAGGCAGCCCATCCTGCATGTCGGATACTTGCTGAGTAATCGCGATGGTCGAAAGTGATCGGTTGAGACGATCAGTGGCACGACTTCGCGGTGACAGGCACTTGGGTATATTTTCCTGGGAGTGCCGCGTTGTTTTTTCCCTTGATCACGTGTAACACGTTTACTGTTTTGACTTCTGGTGGAAATTTCTTTTGTTCCCCAGTGTCTTGCTTAGGAGGCTCGTCCTCGTCTTCACTTGGTGTATCCGCCCCCTTGTGTACGGCGTTGAGCTTGCCGGACTCCTTGAAGAACCAACATTCTCTGTGGGTATGATTAGCAGGTTTACCAGGGGTACTATGGATCTGACATACTTGGTCCAGAATTTTGTTGAGGCTGGACAGTTCATCCCTAGTGCCTTTAGAGGGCGGCTTTTGCTGACCTGGTCGAGAGCTTTTGAATCCGGCGTTTGTTGTCGTGCCCTTCGTGCTGTCTTCTTTATTCCGGCGTTTGTTATTGTTGTTGCACCGTGATTTCCCGTTTCCATCTCTAACTTCAGATGTAATGGGGTCGCTGGTGCTGCATCTAGCTAGCCAGCTATCCTCACCCACGCAAAAGTGGGTCATGAGGTTTCTTAATGCGGCCATCGTTTGAGGCTTATTTTGGCTAAGGTGTCTGGTGAGCCATTCGTCATAGACGCTATGCTTAAAAGGTGCCAAGGCTTCAGCGTCCGGACAGTCAACAATCTGGTTCTTTTTAGTAAGAAACCTGGTCCAAAGCTTTCGGGCTGACTCTCCGGGCTGTTGAGTTATATGACTCAAATCGTCCGCATCCGGAGGTCGGACATAAGTCCCTTGAAAATTTGCCCGAAAGGCGTCTTCAAGCTCTTCCCAACTTCTAATGGAGCTTTCGGGGAGGCCTTTAAGCCAGTGACGAGCTGGCCCTTTGAGCTTGAGGGCTAAGTACTTGATGGCGTGGAGATCATCTCCTCGAGCCATATGGATATGAAGGATGTAGTCCTCAATCCAGACCCCAGGGTCTGTTGTCCCGTCGTATGCCTCTATATTTACGGGTTTGAATCCCTCTGGAAATTCATGGTCCAACACCTCATCGGTGAAACATAGGGGGTGTGCGGCACCCCTGTAGCTGGGTGTACTGCATTGTTCATATGTTTGTTGTGTTGCATTGTATGCTGGGGCGCGCTTGCATGGTCCATAGATGGATCTTGTTGCGCCATCCTTTGGGTGCAAGCCCTCGCATGGGTCGCGTGTTGTATTGTGAGTGGCGTTGTATGCCGCTCTGTGTTGGTAGAGGGGTCGTCTATCCGGCCAGGTGGCTGCTTTGATATTTGGTTGTGGGGGGTCTGAGGCCTCCTCATCGAATTCAGGTAGCAGCTTCCGCTTTGGGTAGCTCTTGGAGGGGCGATTGTCGCCGTACCTCGCTGCTATATTCAGTATTTTACTACATCTGATTTGGAGTGTGTCTTGCGCAGCCTTGAGCCTTTCCTTCTGCTTTTTAAGACTCCTCACGGTGGCAACAAGCCTTTTACGGGAATTCTGCTGCTCCGGGTGCCTGTCCGGCGTTATGTCGTCCGGACCATTATCCTTGATAGAATTTGTTTGTTCGGTTTGATTATCCGGATTGCCGTTGTCTGGCAGTGGTTCACCCTGCTCCAGCGCTGGGTCTGTGTGATCGTTATTTCTGTCGAGGCGGGGTTTGGTGTGGCGCTTGTGTCGCTGATTTGACTGCTTCTCGAGGGAACAAGCCTTCGCTGCGTCCTTCCGCTCCTCGTCGTCATCTTTTGGTGCGTCCACCATGTATATGTCATATGACGAGGTGGCTTTCCAGGGCCCAATAGGCGCTGGTTCTTCATCGTCCCCTTCATCGGCGTTCATACCATCGATGTCTTCGGAGTCGAAGTCGAGCATGTCGGTTAAATCATCGACAGTGGTTACAAAGTGGGTGGTGGGTGGGCTTTGAATTTCTTCATCGTCCGTATCCCAACCTTGCTGACCGTAGTCCGGCCAGGGCTCTCCTGATAAAGAGAGAGACTTTAGTGTCTTTAGAATATCGCTGAAAGGCGATTGCTGAAAGATGTCCGCGACAGTAAACTCCATGATCGGCGCCCAACCGGATTCGATCGGCAGGGGCGTGGAGGGTTTGGAGTCCGGAGAGGAGTCCGGCTCCTTGGAGTCACGAGTCTCGCGGAGTGCGGGCCTGGTGTTCGGCTCGATAGCCGTTGGGATCATAGCCCCCGAGGCGGCGTCCAACCACCCATCCTCGATCGGCACAGTTGGCTCCGAATTAAGGGTCGAAGCCGATGCGGGTGCGGTCTCCAGGGCACTGTTCAGCGGCAGAGCTAGATCATGCCCGTCGTGACAGTGCGGCGCGCTCGGCAGTGGCTCGACTCCGTTGAAGATCAAGTCCCCGCGGATGTCAGCCGTGTAGTTTAAACTTCCAACCTGACCTGACGGCCAGGGGAGTAGCTTTTGATCTGCTCCAGATGGCCAAGCAAATTAGCCCACGGTGCAAAGCCGCCGAAGACAGAGATCTGTCCGGGGAGACAAGTTTCATCCTGGATCGCATCACTATTGATGATAGTAGGAGCCATCAAGCCTGACAACGACAACACAGAGGAACTCTCAATGAAAGCACCAATGTCGGTGTCAAAATCGGCGAATCTTGGGTAGGGGGTCCCGAATTGTGCGTCTAGGCCGGATGGTAACATGAGGCAAGGGACACAAAGTTTTACCCAGGTTCAGGCCCTCTTGATGGAGGTAAAACCCTACATCCTACTTGATTAATATTGATGATATGGGTAGTACAAGAGTAGATCTACCACGAGATCGGAGAGGCTAAACCCTAGAAGCTAGCCTATGGTATGATTGTTGTTCTATATGTTGTCCTACGGACTAAAACCCTCCGGTTTATATAGACACTTGAGAGGGTTAGGGTTACACAAAGTCGCTTACAATGGTAGGAGATCTACATATCTGTATCGCCAAGCTTGCCTTCCACGCAAAGGAAAGTCCCTTCCGGACACGGGAGGAAGTCTTCAATCTTGTATATTCATAGTCCAGGAGTCCGGCTGAAGGTATAGTCCGGCCATCCGGACACCCCCTAATCCAGGACTCCCTCACTCATCCCAACCATCAAAAGGATTCAAGCTTTGTTGGGAAATGGCTCAACTGGAGTTGACTTGATCCGCTGTGGGATCGCATGGCGGGTCATCCCTCTGAGCCGCCGATCCGACTTGATGTATAAATATGCCGGAGGCCCAGATGACCCTCTGCGTCACAGTTCTGTACAACTGACTAAAGAGGCCATTGTTGAAATGTCAACCACCATCGTAAACAGTACGTATGAGGACTGCAGTAAAGTTGGATTGAATCCTTTCTACAAACTTAACCCGGCACCAGAGGTAAATCCCCTTGACCTCCCTTTTCCTTCAGTAGTTAAGTACTTGCATAACTTTTAACCTATTATTTGCCTGCAGACGAAATCTAACTTTTGGAAGGCCATATATGATCATGAAGCTGCCAAGAAGGCCATAGCCGCCGCCATAGCAGCCAAGAAGACAACCCGAAAATCCAAGAAGAAAAGAACTACTTTTGATATGTTCAAGCTGAATGATATTTTTGAGTCGGAGGTAGCCCTTGACTCTCTTGGCCTGCTTTTTAACAACCTTATTGGCACTCACTATTGCGAGGATGACAGGGGGGCCAGCCAGGCAGTAGAAGAAGAGGTAACTATTTCCTCCGACTCAAAACCTTTGCCAAGACAGAAACCTCGACTGGTAACCCAGAAAGTAAGGTTTTCACACCCTTTGGCTTATTTGTATCATCATTTTCTTTTGAAAAAACAGCAACATGAGAGCCGCCGTCAGGCCCAAACCAGTGACGACAATGAACTGCCCTCCAGCTTACCGAAAACTCCTCAGAAACGCCAGAATGAGGTTTCTTCACCATTGACTTTTGCTTTTGTCAATGAATCTACTTCCTTGCTCTTTTAAATTGTGATTTCACTTTTGCAGGAGGTCTCTCGTTCTTCTGGTGATTCCTCACATACTCAACTTCTGGCTTTCAAGACTGCCCCTGGGGTTACTTGTAAAGACCTAGAAAGCAAAGGTGGCTAAGCCAACGGAAGACCCGAAAGCCGCTGAACCGGCAATACCAACTCCTGCTCCTGAACAATCTGAAGGACTAGAAGACCCTACTGTCAATGTTCAAATAGTCCTCCTGAACCATCTATTGATGAAGCGACTCTCAACCCATCTACTGTTGAACCGTCATGCTCAACTAACCCGCCGGCGACTTATGACAGTGACGTTTTAATCACTGGTAGTAGATTTATTGAACTGGGCAATCCAACAGTACTGGCCAGACACTCCACCAAGCAACAGGCTTTGGAAAAGCAGAAAGTTCGCTTTGACATCTCGCACTATTCTCACCTAAGCATTAGTGATGTGCTATCTGGCTATCTTAGTCACGTGCACTCTAGCCGTGACTCTGAAATTGAGATGGTCAAACAGCTACAATTGAAATATGAGGCAGGATCTCCAGATTTCATTAACTTATATGCTCTGCCAGCCCCCCACGTCTCCTGATTAGGATAAACTTGAATGATCTGTAGACTTGTGACATATGTTGATGTTCTGACCTAAATTTTTCCAAGTCCAGTTTAGAATGTTTAACCAGAGTTATCTGATTAACATAATTTCACCTGTAGTCCCCAAGGGTTGGCTTAATTCATCATGAATGAGCCGGTACTTAACTTCATAACTATCTTGAATCAGTCCAAACTAATATTGTTATCCGGCTCAAGATGAAAAACTTTCTGAATATCATGCATTAGCCCCCAAGTGCCAAGCATTGTTACTTGTAAAACACTTGGGACTTTAATCATAGAAGAGTCATTTTTGCATTTAAAAATTGCTTTGGCAGACATTAGCCCCCAAGTGCCGAGTGGTGTTGCGTTGCAAAGCATTTGGGACTTTAATCATTATGACCTTTATTGGTATGAATTTTTGACACACCTGTGCATGTTTGTAGACCGCCATAACTAAATTGGATTCTCAACTGACTGATGCGAAAACCCGGTTGGTGGCTCAAGAGACTAAGATAAAGAATGCTAACTCCAAACTCAAGTTGAGCCTATCTGAAGCAGAGAAACTGAAGACCAGCTTTGATGTAGAGAAATAATCTTGGGCTGATGAAAAAACCTTGCTGATACATCGCGCTGAGACAGCCGAGGCGGCTCTCAAAGAGGTTACCGTGGAACTCACCGGTTTAAAGAACCGTGTGTCTCAGATGGTCTCTGCAATCTTCGGTGAGTCATTGCGTTATTTACTTAAACTCTATTTTTGCCAGATATATAAGCCACCTGCTTAACCTTTTTAAAATAGTCGTAGGTCCACGGAGCAGCAATCTCAGCCACAACAGCTTGGTAAAACTCAAGGCGGTTTACACCCTGGTGGAGCAACTGTAAACTGGAGCTCAGCGGGCGCTTGCCATTATTTCCCCAGCCAACCAAGGACCAAACCTCTTGAGTGAAGTTTTGAAGAAATTATCTATCTTACCTGCCAGATTCCAAGAGGTCAAGCGGTCTTGTTCAAGAGTCGGAGCTCTAACTTCCTTAAGCCGCTCCAAAGCCTGGGTGCCGGAGCTAGACCCGACAGATGTTGCCAAGGGGTATCCCAGCCTTAAGGAAGACGGGACCCCGTTTAATCAAGATGATTTTGCTGCTTGTGTGAGGGGAGTTCATCCTCATGCTACTATCCTTGGCGACGAGACCAATATTGATAACTATCAGCCGGGTTTTGATGTTGAGAATAAAAATATGGCGACTGCCTTGTATAAAGTGACAAATCTCATCCCGTCGGTTCGCCAACACACCTTTTCCCCAGAAATTGACCCGTCTGGTCTAATTGATGATGAAGCTGAGTTCATTGCTCTTCATGGCTTTGATTGGTCCAAGCCCAGTTTCCAACCGGTGGAAGAAGATGAACCGGCGAGGGAGGAGTCGTAACCATCCAAATAATCCGGCCAGGATTTAATGAACCGGCCTTACCTTAACATCTGCTTAGGAGAAAAACAGTTTGAACCTTTTTGGCTCCCAAAGCCTTGTAATAGGCTAGCTTAAAACTACATGTTCTGCCTATGTTGTCATGCATATCGTACTGCATATAATATTTTTATCCGTCATGTCAATATATGCTTTATATCCTTTAACATATCTGTAGTGTTTAAATCTATTCCTATATGTAAAAGATGAGAAACTGTCCTAGCGGTTTGTCACTGGATGGGTCAAAACAGCCAATATATAACTATGAAATTACCATAACGGAATAATCAGGGCTAGATATACAGATAAATAAGGCTGGAAAGCCTTTGATTAAAGAAAAACTCAGATAAGTCTGTTTATGAATGATAATGTCGTTCATGTGTTGTTTGATTCTGGACTGCCCGCTTATGTGACCCGGACAGTAAGGGTGACAACCCAATCTTTTTAGAAGTCAATACTTCCATATGCCTGATGACTGTTATACATTGGCAACTTATTGTCAAAGAACCAAGCCGGTTTAAATCGAAACCATACTTACAGTTAGATTCTAGACAAGAAAAAACGAGTAAAACAAAAGAGCGTCTTTCAAACAATGTAAATCAAGCATCAATAAAAATTTGGAGGCTTCTGATTTGAATACGATTAGTAAACCGGACCAAAGGGGTTAAGCTAGGATTCGAATACGATCATGTAGCCCCCAGTGGCTTTGGCGTTGCACCGATCAAGAGGGTACCGATATCTATGTTCTCTTTGGTTCGAATACGACCTATGTTTGAACAGGAAGCCCCCAAACGACCTTGAGAGTTTTTTAACGACGTTGATTCGAATACGATCAACGTCGAACTCAAAAGGGGTTGAGCTATGATTCGAATGCGATTAGGAAGCCCCCTATTGAGTTTGGCAGTGTGCCAATCAAAAGGGTACCGACATCTATGTTCTCTTTTGTTCGAAGACGACCTATGTTTGAACAGGAAGCCCCCTAGTGACCATAAGTTTTTAATGGCTAGATTTGAATATGATCATGCGCCGGACCGAGAAGGTTAAGCTACATTCGAATACGACCAGCCCCCAATTGGCCATTTAATAATTAGAATAATAAAGATATGTGATCATTGAGGATGAAAGGGACAGAGGTCCTGCTTTATTACTTATCATAATATATACAACGTCAAAGTATGTACATTATGAGAGCTGGTGGCTCAAGTATTGTAAGGCCGAAGATGAGCAATATTCCATGACCGGCGGGTCTCCTTCGATTTACATGAGTCTTTGTGCTCTCGAATATCGATAAGGTAGTATGACCCGTTGTTCAAGTTTTTGCTGACCACAAAAGGTCCTTCCCAAGGTGGGGATAGCTTGTGCACATCAGACCGATCCTGGATGAGCCGGAGCACCAAGTCACCTTCTTGAAAGTTTCTGGACTTAACCCTACGGCTGTGATAACGGCGCAGGTCCTGTTGGTAAATCGCTAATTGGGCCGCTGCCAAGTCTCGTTCTTCATCTAATAAGTCAAGCGCATCTTGACGGTCTTGTTCGTTATCAGCTTCAACATAAGCCACCACGTGGGGCGAGTCATGACGGATGTCACTGGGCATGACTGCTTCTGCTCCATAAACCATGAAGAAAGGCGTATAACCCGTACAATTGTTAGGTGTGGTATTGATGTTCCATAGTACCGAGGGTAACTCTTCTACCCAACAACCCTACGTCCGTTGTAAAGGAACCATAAGCCGGGGCTTGAGACCTTTTAAGACTTCCTGATTTGCTCTCTCAGCTTGACCATTGGATTGGGGGTGAGCTACTGACGAAACATCAAGCTAGATATGCTCACCTTGACAAAATTCCTCCATAGCACCTTTGGATAGATTTGTACCATTGTCAGTTATAATGCTGTGTGGAAAGCCAAAACGACAGATCACCTTTTTCATGAAATGAACCGATGTGGCCGCATCGCACTTACTAACCGGCTCTGCCTCAACCCATTTTGTGAATTTTTGAACTGCCACCAGAAGATATGTCTTTTTATCTTTGGATTTTTTTGAAAGGTCCAACCATATCGAGCCCCCAAACTGCAAACAGCCAAGTAATTGGAATCATCCGCAATTCTTGCGCCGGCACGTGCGCCCGTTGTGCAAATTTCTGACAACCATCACACCTACTGACCAAATCCTCCGCATCAGCGTGAGCCGTTACCCAGTAAAAACCATGACGGAAGGCTTTGGCTACAAGAGATTTTGACCCGACATGATGGCCACAATCTCCTCCATGGATCTCACGAAGCATTTCTTGACCTTCCTTAGGAGAGACACAACTTTGAAATGCTCCGGTGACACTACGATGATACAACTCACCATTGGAAATTGTCATTGACTTAGATCGCCGGGTTATCTGTCTAGACAAGGTCTCATCCTCCGGCAACTCGCCCCAGGTCATATAAGCCAAATATGGTACTGTCCAATCTGGAATGACATGAAGAGCCGCCACCAATTGTGCTTCCTGGTCTGGAACAGCCAAGTCTTCCTATGTAGGAAACTTGATAGAAGGGTTATGCAGAACATCCAAAAAAGTGTTAGGCGACACCGGCTTACGCTGAGATCCCAACCGGCTTAAAGCATCGGCCGCTTCGTTCTTTCTGCAGTCAATGTGCTCCACTTGATAACGCTTGAAGTATCCAGCAACAGCGTCGACCTCACGGCAATAAGCCGCTATGAGAGGATCCTTGGAATCCCACTTGCCTGATACTTGCTTGGCCACCAAATCTGAGTTGCCAAGGCACTGTACCCGGCTTAAACTCATTTCTTTAGCCATTCGAAGACCATGGAGTAAGGCCTCATACTCCGCTGCGTTGTTAGTACATGGAAACATCAATCGCAACACATAACAAAATTTGTCACCTCGAGGAGAAGTAAAAACAACTCCAGCCCCCGAGCCTTCCAATTGTCTGGACCCATCAAAATGTGTCGTCAAATATGTGTTGTCTGGCTTCTCTTCAAGTATTTGCAACTCCGTCCAATCATTAATGAAGTCCACCAGTGCTTGAGATTTGATGGCGGTACGTGGCACATACTTTAAACCATGAGATCCAAGTTCAATGGCTCACTTGGTGACTCGTCCCGTGGCTTCTCTATTTTGAATAGTATCTCCTAAAGGAGCAGAGCTAACCACAGTGATAGGATGACCCTGAAAGTATGCTTAAGTTTCCGGCTTGCCATGAACACCCCATAAACAAGCTTCTGCCAATGTGGATATCTCTGCTTGGACTCAATGAGCACCTCACTAACATAGTAAACCGGCTAATGAACCGGATATTCCTTGCCAGCCTCCTTGCGCTCTACAACAATGGCCACACTGACAACACATGTGTTAGCAGCCACATATAACAACAGTGGCTTATTCTCAATGGGAGCAGCAAGAACCGGTGGCTCGACGAGATGTCTTTTTAGATCTTCAAAGGCAAAGTTCGCAGCATCACTCCAGACAAAATCATCCTTCTTCTTCATCATTTGATACAACGACATAGCATTCTCACCTAACTAGCTTATGAACCGGCTTAAAGCTGCGACACGACCCGCCAGCCGCTGAACGTCATTGATGCACGCCGGCTTAGCCAAAGACGTAATCGCCTTTATTTTCTCTGGGTGAGCCTCAATGCCTCTGTTAGACACCAAAAACCCAAAATCTTGCATGCCGGTACTCCAAAAATGCACTTGGTCGGGTTAAGCATCATCTTGTAGACCCGGAGGTTATTAAAGGTTTCCTTCATATCATCTACCAGAGTTTCCTTCTCTCTGGATTTCACCACTATATCATCCACATAAGCATGAACATTAAGCCCAATCTGATTATGAAGACAGTTCTGCACACACCGCTGATAAGTCGTCTGGGCACTCTTAAGCCCAAAAGGCATAGACACATAGCAGAAGGCTCCAAAGAGAGTAATGAAAGTCGTCTTCTCCTGGTCCTTAACTGCCATCTTGATCTGATGATAGCCAGAATAAGCGTCCAAGAAACTCAAACGCTCACAACCTGCCGTAGCATCAATGATTTGATCAATACGAGGGAGAGAAAAAGGATCAGCCGGACAATACTTGTTTAAATCTGTGTAATCCACACACATACGCCATGTGCCTTTCTTTTTGAGCACAAGCACCTGGTTAGCCAACCACTCTGGGTGCAAAACTTCAACAATAAACCCGACCGCCAAGAGCCGGGCCACCTCCTCACCAATAGCTTTCTGCCTTTCCTCATTAAACCATCGAAGAAACTGTCTAACTGGCTTGAATTTTGGATCAATATTGAGAGTGTGCTCAGCGACACTACTAGGGAAAGGGCTACTAATGGAGCACCAGTTTTTCCTACTAATGGCGCACTACTGGTGCGCCATTAGTATCACGCCACTAGTATTTCTTACTAATGGCGAACCACCGGTGCGCCATTAGTATCTGGTATACTAATGGCGCGCCACGCAGTGCGCCATTAGTATATAACACCATGCGCCATTCGTATCTGGCATACTAATGGCGCACTGTTGGGTGATGCGCCATTGGTATGAATATTAGGTTTTTTTTACTTTTCAGAATTTTGCATAGGTTACAAAATATATTATTGGACAGAATATAGATAGCACCCCACAGCAAGAGCAGATTCATCGAATACAATAGAAGATTAGTCTCCGAATACAATTCATCATATTAGTCTCCGAATTCAAAAGACCGAACAAAGATAGAACATTACAAGTCTCAAGACCGTGAGTAGCGAGTTTGTTGGAAGTAATACTAATCCTAACAAGTCCTACTAATCATCATCATACAACTTCTAATCGTTATTAATAACAAGTCATACGATCATCATCTTGATAGTCATCGAATCAACCCTACTTAATTGTTCTTAGCACATGATCATCAGTATTAGGCAGGACCTAAATACCCTATTTAAGGTAAAATAGCATAAAACAATATAGACCCTGACTCTCCATTATGGAGAATGGAGAACATCCTGTCTCCAATTCTTGTGCTTCGCTTCCTTTTGCTTCCAAGAACCTCCTTACGACTGTCCATACATTTTTCCATCCTTTGATTTTCATGTCTCCACTTCTTTTAGAAATCTCCTATGGACAATTGAGATTCGTAGGATGACCTGGCTGTATGTTCAAAACATTAAGACTACCTTTCTTATACATCAAATGAGGCACACAATTCTCTGGGATTATCTGTTGAAAAACATAGTAATGACATCATAGTTAGCAATGATGTACTAGTTTTAGAAGTATGCAAAAGATGCACGAATGTCGTAATAGTAAAAATCTTACCAGGGTATCTCCATGGTAGTTACCGTAGTTGAACACATGCACTAGTGGCACATATTTACCATAATGTTGAGGAGTATGATTGTGGATATTGTAATTCTCAATGTTAGTACAAAATCCGACCAGATGATTTTTCTCCTTGTAAGTTGTTAATTCGGAGCCATTGGTGTAGTGGGTTTTGTCTACCATCTCCTGTACATTCTTTGAATAATAAAAATAAGCTGTCAATGGAAATAAGTTGTCAACTATTTTGAAATAAACAATATATAGCTAATAACTATGTTTGAGAAACTCACATAGCGGTAGAACTGGAGGCGTATCAACAAGGACCCAAATGTCAATATTGTCTTGGTTGATGTCAGGATTACCAAGATCCATGGTGATAAGCATACCCTCATCAAAACCATACATCTTGCAAAATGCTTCCCAATTTTTGCAACCAAAAAGGGTGACGCTCTCAGAATTATATAGGTTTACTTCAAAGTCCACATCGTGATGAGTCCTTAGGTGAATTTTCTTTGTTTCAGAAATTTCATGGTCTTCAAAATCCATCCTCTCCAAGACATAGCGTCTTGCATGGCATGGGATAAGCTATACTCGAATTGTAAAAGATGAAAATTACACGTTGAAATAGTTGAAGTCATGCTTAATTATAAAAATAACACTTGTCGTCATTGTGTACCGTTTCAACTTCGAAGGTCTCCTCGAGCTTAATGCTGAAGCGCCGATCATCGTCCAGGTGAGGCATGTCGCACAAACCTTGATTGTCATGGCACCAGTAGCACTCCCCCGGGAGACTTTCGTCGTCTGATGATGATGACGGCATATCCTACGTTCATAATTCAAAACTACATCATTTAGGGTTTGTCGACACCGAGGCATCCTAAAAGCTAAGCTTTTATCATTTAGGGTTTGTCGACGCTGAGGCACCCTAAAAGCCTAAGCTTTCATCATTTAGGTTCTTATCGACACCGAGGCACCCTCAAAGCCAAGGTTTTATCATTTAGGGTTTGTTGACGTCGAGGCACCCTAAAAGCCTATGCTTTCATCATTTAGGTTTTGTCGATGCCGAGGCACCCTAAGAGCCTAAGAATACATCATTTAGGTTCTCATCGACACCGAGGCACCCTATAGAAGCCAAGTTAAGTTTTCATCATTTAGGGTTTATCGATGCCGAGGCACCCTAGGTTGGGCCTAATCACTTGGCTCTATTGCCACCTATGTTGGGTTTATCATCTAGGGTTTATTGATGCTAACGAGAATTCTAAGTTGGGCCTAATCACTTGGCTCTATTGCCACCTATGGTTTAATGCAGAAAGAATGGCGGGGCAGTTGATCCTACTTAACTAAGTACTAAGATACCCCGGCCCATGCATTAGTCGCAAGTACCCCATATGTCCTATTTTTAGCAAAGTCATGCTAAAATTCACGGAAAATTTCGGCATGACCGTTGCTGAAAATAGGACATATGGAGTACCCGAATTTGCCGAAACGGAAGTTAATCGACATTCCGGAAAACTCAAGGGCCTCTCGGGGTACAACAACAGCATCATAAGTTGACAAAATTTCCATGTAGTACAGGAGCAGCACCACAAGTAGTACCAATGAACATATAGTCCAGCAACTTGAAAAGGCTGAAGTTCTCAGCATGAAGTAAACAGGAGTATCCAGGATAGTTATTTGCTTGATCTCAAGTTTGACATATACGATAGTGATAGATGTAAGGAGTAGAACAATGCCAAAGCCACAACCTCAAATCGGGAACAAATAAAAACACAAACAACAAATTGATGCGATCTAAATATACTTTTCCCTTACAACAAAATAGCACTGTGATTTACAATGTAATACTCCAAGCTGAGCTGAATATTTTCAAAGGTAGGACTATTTAGTTCATGAAACATAACATAAAATTTTGTTTCCTATTTTTCAGTAATAATTAGTTTTTTTAATGAATAACAATGGCATTTGATTTCTGCTGGTTTATTTAGAAACAACAGATCCCCAAGTCAAAAAACTAGAATCCTGGAACACTTCAGGAGCACTTGAATTTCAAATTCTGCTGGTTTCTGTTGTTTATATTTAAATAAACTGCGCAACTTCAGTAACATGGAACTAAGAGTAGACTAGTTATTTGGGGTACTAGCTAGCCAGACACCACCAATTATCAAACTTAGTTGTTAGCTGAATATTTCGAAGCAAACTTAGGTACAAATGTTACCCATACTACCTTGGTTGGAACAGTCAATGCAATCTACTAGGACAGTAATAAGGCATGCATTTACAAGTTTAAGAAAAGTCTATAGATCTTGCTTCAGTTAATCTGCAAGGAAGCCTATAGATCTTGCTCGAATGCAGTAGCAAACTGAAGAGGAAAAACTGAAGATTACTATGAATAACAATGTACATTAGCAAACTCAAACTGAATCCACTAACCATCTGAATTTACAATCGATTTTTACTCCAAGTTAAAACCCAAACATCTGAATTACTTTAGCTAAGATTGTACATTTCTAAACTTGTTTCAATTGTTGACATGTTTCAATTGGAAACCTCGACGGTGCACCAGGTGGAAGAGGAGAGCAACAGGGGGAGAGGGGAAGCTCACCGGGTGGCATAAGGAGGCCGGCGAGAGCTTAGTAGCAGTAGAGGGTGGCGGTGCCCGAGGGCGATGCAGCGGAGACGAGCTCGAGGCCGGGGTCGGGGAGGACGAAGCGGAGCTCATGGACTTGCCGCCGAGGTGCGGGGACAGCGATGGCCGCGGCTAACACGGCGACGAGGCTCGGGATCTGGCGGAGAAGGCGAGCGGGGGAAAGGGCGAGAGGGCGAGCACGATGGCGCGGCTATGGCGTCGGCCGGGCGTCGGAAGGAGGGTGCGCGCGTGAGGGTGTGGCGAGGGGGGATCGAAGTGGATCTGGCGAGGGAGGGACGAAGGGATCGGTCGAATTAGCAATGGCGCACCCAGAGCGGTGCGCCATAAGTAATCTTTTTTTGATAGCAATGGCACACCACCCAGAGTTGCGCCATAAGTAACTTTTTTTGTTGCATCTAGTAATTTTTTAGAAAATGCATATGAATATGAAACAGTAATAATTTCTTTATAAAAACAATAATAATTTTTTAAAAATATCATCAAATTTGTTATTTGAAAATATTTATGAATCAAAGAAATATCATCAAATTTATTATTTGAAAATATCATCAAATTTTTTTATTTGAAAATATAAACAAATTTGTTTTTTTTGGATTTTTAGTTGCATTCATTTGTGACGGTGGAGCGGGGGAGGGTGCGAGGGGTCGTCGGCGGTGGTGCAGCGGGGGAGGGTGCGGGGGGTCGTCGGTAGCGGTGGAGCGGGGGAGGGTGCGGTGGGTTGTCGGCGGCGGTGGAGCGGGGGAGGGTGCGGGGGGTGCTCGGCGGCGGTGGAGCGGGCTGGGGAGGGTGCAGTGGGTTCGCGATGGCGGTGGAGCGGGGGAGGGTGCAGGGGGTGCTCGGCGGCGGTGGAGCGGGCCGGGAAGGGTGCGGTGGGTCGGCGGCGGCGGTGGAGCAGGGGAGGGTGTGGTGGGTCGTCGGCGGGGTGGAGCTGGTCCCAGGTTACTAATGGCGCACCACACAGCCATACGCCATTAGTAACCGAACATACTAATGGCGCACCCCCTGGCCGTGCGCCATTAGTAGTTTTGCAAAAAAAGTATATATATATATGTATATATATATATGTATATATATATACACTAATGGCGCACCGTGGCATAGTGCGCCATTACTAGTTTAAATTAGTAATGGCGCACTTTGCAACGGTGCGCCATTAGTAGTTTTGCAAAAAAAAGAATAAAAAAATACAGTAGTGGCGCACTCCATGGCTGGTGCGCCATTACTAGTTAGGACTACTAATGGCACACTTTGCCAGGATGCGCCATTAGTATGTTTGGAAAAATGAAAAAAAATTGTTACTTGTGGCGCACCTTGTGCCTGGTGCGCCATTAGTGTCTTCCACACTAATGGCGCATCACCACATGGTGCGCCATTGGTATATAGTAGTGGCGCACCACTTCTCTGGTGCGCCATTAGTGTCAATTTCATCTAAAGCCCTTTTCCTAGTAGTGCGAGTTCTCTCGGTAGACCCGGCATGTCAGAAGATTTCCATGCAAAGATGTCCCGGTTCTCATGGATGAACTCAATGAGCGCGGTTTCCTATTTGGGATCCAGATTGGCACTGATACTGAACTTCTTAGATGAATCCCCGGAACAAAATCAACAAGCTTGGTGTCATCGGCCAACTTAAATTTCATCACCGGCTCATGCTCTGTAGTCGGTTTTTTCAAAGACGTCATGTCCGCCGGGTCAGAATTATCCTTATAGAACTTGAATTCCTCTGTTGCACAAGCAGATTCGGCATAAGCAGCATCACCTTCTTCACATTCCAAAGCTATCTTCCGACTTCCATGCACTGTGATGGTGCCCTTATAACCCGACATTTTAAGTTTCAAATAAACATAACACGGCCGTGCCATGAAGTTAGCATAAGTCGGCTGTCCAAACAGAGCATGATATGGGCTTTTGATTTTGACCACTTCAAAAGTTAACTTCTCTGCCCTAGAATCATGCTCATCTCCAAAGGCTACTTCCATTTCAATTTTACCAACTGGATATGCCGACTTACCATGCACTAATCCATGGAAAACAGTGTTGGACGTCTTAAGACTGTTATAAGTCAACCCCATGCGTCGGAAAGTCTCATAATACAAAAAGTTGATTCTACTGCCCCCGTCCATGAGCACTTTTGCGAATTTATATCCACCAACCTGAGGTGCGACCACCAAAGCCAGGTGACCCAGATTATCAACCTGGGGAGGGTGATCTTCCCTACTCCACAAAATAGGCTGCTCATACCATCTCAAATAACGAGGAACCGTCGGTTCAACAGCGTTCACAGCTCTGTTATGAAGGTTTTGGTCCCTTTTGCATAAACTGGTGGTGAATACGTGATACTGCCCATTGCTCAGCTGCTTTGGGTTACTCTGACACCCGGATTGCTGCTGCTGACTACCTTGGCCAGATTGCCGATTATAGCCGCCTTGATTTCCTTGAGGGCCCTGGCCATGAAAGCCGCCACCGCCTGAGCCACCGCCCAGGCCATGAAAGCCCCCACCCGGTCCATAATTACCGTCGAACATGTTAGAATTCTTGAAAGCCTTCATGATCGTACAGTCCTTCCATAAGTGAGTGGCTGGTTTCTGCTGAGTACCGTGCCTTGGGCAAGGCTCATTTAACAGCTGCTCAAGAGTGGTACCTGACCCGCCGGACCGAGGGGATGGCCTCCCCTTACGTCGCTGATTATTGCCCTGTGCATTGGTGTTAGCCACAAACTCCAGACTACTGTCAGCCTTACGTTTATTATTAATTCCTTGATTTGTCGGGTTATGCTGGTGGCCCTTGCCATTGTCGTTCTTCTTTCCCTTCCCCGTGTTCTCTTCGTCAGATGCGAGATCCTTGGTACTATCAGAATTGGTGTATTTGACGAGAGCCGTCATCAGTTGGCCCATGTCATTACAATCGCGCTTGAGCCGCCCCAGCTTCTGTTTCAGAGGTTCAAAACAACAATTTTTCTCCAACATTAAGACCGCGGAGCCGGCATCCATCTTATCAGATGAATGTATTATTTCCTTCACCCGGCGCACCCAATGGGTCGTGGACTCACCTTCCTCTTGCTTGCAATTAGTCAAGTCCATAATTAACATGGGCTGCTTGCATGTATCTTTGAAGTTCTGAATAAACCGGGCCTTTAACTCGGCCCATGAGCCGATGGAATTGGGAGGCAACCCCTTCAACCAAGTGCGAGCTATTCCATCCAACATCATGGTGAAGTACTTGGCCATCGCTGCATCACTGACCTCCAGCAATTCCATGGCCATCTCATAACTTTCAATCCATGCCTCGGGTTGTAAGTCAGTTGTGTACTTAGGCACCTTCCGAGGACCCTTGAAATCCTGTGGCAAACGCTCATTACGTAGAGACGGCACCAAGCAAGGGACACCTCCTGTCCTTGTGGCCACGCCTGCTTCAACAGAGGTCGTCGGATAAACCAGAAAAGCTTGGTGATCCACCTGCTCAGCTGCCTGTTGAACCGCCCGCTCAGACTCTTGGAGGATCCTATCCTGGTCAACCAAGTTAAGAGCTCCATCACGCGTCGGGTCATGCCTGCGCGGCTGGTCATGGCGCTGGGCGTTGCTTGACATGGCCGCTGAATCCATATGCCTGTTGTAGCTCAGGCTCCGGCTTGGGCGAGGGGTTGAATGAATCCTGTCTCGACTATAAGAGTATGACTCGTGATGTGCCAGAGCCGTCTGAAGAAGTTCTCCGACCCTTCGCGTTTCGATTGCCGTCGGAGAGTCGCCTTCCATGGGGAGAGCCACCAAACATGCCGATGCAACGATCAGATTCTCCAGAGGGATAGGAAAATGACCTGGTGGTGTTGGTGTATAACGAGGCAGAGCAGTATTCACACGAGGGGATTCCATAGCCCGCGGTTGACCCGACGCCCCAACCCCGGGTGTTGTAATCCGGTTTACCTCCGGCGGGTTACGGGGACCGGCCCCGGGTGTGTGGAAGAGGTTCCTAGGATCGCAAGTCAAAGGAAGACGTGATTGAGCCTTCTGGTGCCTTCACCTCATGACCTCGTTTGATGCATTCAGATCCATCGTGAGTTGAAAAGCCTCTGATTGAAGCTGCTGGGCCCGGGCGTCCAAAGCCGTCCGCTCCGTAGCCATCCCGATGTCCTCCGCCGCCAAGTTCTCCTTAGCTTGTGCTACTCCCCACATAACCGTGCCACCTCCGCATCACGCTCAGCCTTATCCGCCGGTTTGACCACGGAGGCCAACAAGATCATCATCATATCCATGAGATCCATCAATACCTGAGCCGGTTGGCGCATGGGGTCTCCTCACCTGTCCACTGCCGACCAGGTGGTTATCGATGCCCCTGCCGTAGAGTTTTGAACGGGCTGTGTACTAGTCATGAATATCCCCGCTCTATTCAGTGGCTCAAAGGGGTCCGGAATACTGCTGCCATCGGAACAGCCCCCAAGCCCGTCATCTTGTAGTTGATACAATGAATCCGTCTCACCCTTGGACGACTTACTGTCAGAATAGATGGCCGTCTCAGCACCATCCAGAGATCCTTCAGAAAACTCCCCTCCATGGATGCAACCCACGAAGGCACGCCTCACGGCAGGCTGAGCCCACGCGGGTCTCGCACGCTGAGCTGTCTCGATGAGGTCAGTGCAGATGTCCGGCTCAGGGCCCGGCTCACTGATCCGGCCGATGAAGACGTGGATTCCGCCGAAGGGGACCCGGTACCCGTACTAAATTGAGCCGGCGTCGGGGCCCCAGCCTACGTCGTCGATGTAGAACTTGCCGGGACTGCTCTTGGTCATCCGGCCCACAACGTATCCCTTCAGCCCTGCGAAGCTGCCCTTTTAGAACTCAAATCCACCGTGCGCTGGCCCCACGGTGGGTGCCAACTGTCGTGGAATTGTCACAGCAGATGTCCTAGTGAAAGGACTTAGTCGTGAAGCCATCGCAACTAGGAAGCTTAAAGGGATTAATCGGGACAAAGAACAAGAGAGGTTTATACTGGTTCGGCCCCTTGCGGTGAAGGTAAAGCCTATTCCAGTTGATGTGGTATTGCTAGGTTTCGATGGCCAAGGAGCAAATAAGCTAGCTTGGCTCTCGATCTGTTGTTTCTTGCCCTAAGCCGCCGCTGTGTCGTCCCCTTATATACACGGGCTGATGCCCCGCGGTCTACAGAGTCCAGGCCGGCTCATACAACGTGTTCGGCTCGATGACATCTCTTACATGCCTTACTTTACAAGTCTTATTCATACATGGTGGTTTATACTTACGAGCCTTAAGCCGCCTGTGGGCTTGGGCCTATTATAAGCCTAATCATAAACCGTCATCTTGTATACTCTTGGGGTTTATTCTTTTAAACCGCCATTGTAGTTGATCCGGCCCCTCCTGGGCAGGTCATTCCTAGTAGTCATATCCGCAACACCTGAGGACTTTGTCAAGTTTGCTTCGTTTGAACTCAAGGACCAAGCTGCTGAGTGGTATCAAGAATACAGAGATTCCAGAGGAGGTCATGTGATTACCTGGGATGATTTCTGCTGAGACTTCAAAGCTCATCACATCCCACCAAGTGTTGCTGAGAGCAAGCATGAGGAGTTCCGCAATCTCAAGCAAGGTAGCATGTTCGTGTATCAATATGATATCCATTTTCAGAAACTTGACTGCTTAGCTAAACAAGATGTTCCTGATGAAAAGAGTATGATCTATCAATTCAGAGGTGGCCTCAGAGAAGATCTGCAAGTAGCTCAGGTGCTTCTTGAGCCGACCAAGTTCGATCAATTCCATAACATGGCACTAAAGCAAGAAGCTGCTCAGCTCAAGTGTGAGGCATCTAAGAAGAGAGTCAGGGATGCATGTAACGCCCCAGATGTAACTTTCCCAATTGTACTCCAACTCTTGCCGTTTCCGGCATTAAGTTATATTTATTCCTCGGGTTCGGGTCTTTCTCTCCGTGTGTTGTTTTCGTTTTCATGCATCTCATATCATGTCATCACGTGCATTGCATTTGCATACATGTTCATCTCATGCATTCGAGCATTTTCCCCGTTGTCCGTTTTGCATTCCGGCGCTCCGTTCTCCTCCGGTGGCCATTTCTAGCTTTCTTTCTCCATGCGGCCTTGGTTTACTACCGGTAGACCGCCTGTCAAGTTTCGGGTCATTTGGACTTCGCTTGATACTCCAACGGTTAACCGAGGGACCGAAAAGGCCTCGTGTGTGTTGCAGCCCAACACCCCTCCAATTTGGCCCAAAACCCATCAAACTCTGCTCCATCGTCTCGGTCGTTCGATCACGATCGCGTGGGCGAAAACCGCACCTCAGTTGGACTCTCCTAGCTCCACTTATGCCTATAAATACCCCCTCCATTCGGATCTCTTCTCCCCCCCGTCCAAAACCCTAAAAAAAAGATCCATCTCTCCCCGTGCCGGGCCGGACGTGTTCGCCCGCGCCGGACTTTGTTCGCCCCGCCGCCGCAGCCACTCACACGCCGCCACGTGGTCGGGTGGACCACTTCGCCGCCATCGGCCCGCCGGGGCCCAGGAGGGGGCCCTCCCGGGCCGCGTCTCTCCGTCGCACTGCCATCGCCGCACGCCGCCTCGGGCGCCTCTCCGCCACACCGCGCCTCTCCTCCGCCTCGGCCCCGCCGCCGCACCGCCGAACCTAGCCGCCCAGAGCCGCTCAACGCCGGCGCCGCATCGGCCGGCCTCTCCCTCTCGCCGGCGACCTCATCTCCAGCCACCGCAACCTCCTATTCCGGCGACCTCGGCGCGGTTGCTACAATACCTGCTACAGTGCACGGGATCCGAATCTGGATCTAGATCCATCTCGGTTGACTTTTCTCTCTAACCCTAATTTTTTGTGCTATGTCTGACTGCTCATATCTCCGCATCCATAGCTCCGTTTTGGACATATGATATATCAAAATCTTCGCCTCGACGAGTGCATCATTTCATTCTATTGCATCATTTGCATTTGAGTTCATCTTGATGCCCAAAATGCTGTTAGAAGGAGGCATCGTGAGTTAAATTGCAGATCCGTTAGCTCATCATTGACTTTTGTCATTTTTGCCATGATTATTGTGTGCATGATATCTATGTGCCCCTTTGGGATGAATTGTTAAGCTTTTTGTCTTCTTTCCAGAGGTGCCACCCATGCATTTTCAGAATGTGTGTGGTGACTTGTGCAAGCTTGCAAAGAGGGGTACCTGAGTAATCTGTTTTTAGGGACTTAGTGATTTTCACTAAGTCTGGGATATTTTAGTTCGTGATGCCATATGTCCAGCTTGTTTCCTAGTGATCTGTGCCTCTTTTGAGGGTGATCAGTAAGGGAAATTTGTTAATCTTGTTATGCTCTATCCATCCATGTCTTTACTTGTTATGTTGGAGTACCCTAGGTTGAGTCAATCGAGCTCAACTTTTGCATCGTTGTTAATTTGGGCAGATCGTGAACTCTTTTGCGATTTTGCCGATGCTATTGCTAGTGATCCGTCCATGGTATGCCATTGTTCTTGCCATGTATAGCTAGCATTTTGTGCCTTCCTTATGGATATATGCTTGCCTTTCCATGACTTCCACCGCAGTGAGTGCATCGAGCTCGTTTACATGCCTCCGTGAGTTGTAATTTCAGCATGTCTCAGTTTTCACCAAGTCTGAAAACTGATTGTGTTTCATCTATGTTCGTGTGCTCGTTAGAGTATTTTATGAACCCTTTTGGCCCCAGGTCATTTTGGGTGTTTTGTTAAGCTTGTTGAGTAGCTCCATGCCGTTTTCTTACTTGTCATGTTCAGGTTATGTTTCATGTTGTTTTGCTGCTCCGAAGAGAGCATCATGGTCTGAAATTTCAGACTAGTGTTAAATTCACCAAGTCTGAAATCTGTTTTGCTTATTCAGTTTTGCCATGCTTGTTTGAACCTCTTAATGGATGAATTTGGCTATGGCTCAGTGCTAGTGTTTTGTTAAGCATCTTGTGTACATCTCTGCCATGTATTTTGTTTTCATGTTTGGTGGCTGTAGCATGTTCATTTCGTTGCATTTAGGAGCCTACTTGCTGTAAATCGCAGATCGGTTCGTTTCGTAAAACGCTTGCCATTTCCAAACCGTAGCTCCGATTCCTATGATCTTTATATCGTTTTCAGGTGATTTCATCCCCTCTATCCAGTGGCACACTTGGTTTTCCAAGTTGAGTCCAGGTTCATGCATTTCCTGTCATGTCTTGCATTTTGCATCCCGCATCGCATCCCGCATAGCATACCATCTTTGCATATTATTGGTTGCCCTTGCACGTGGTTGATTTTATCCTTGTTGCTTGTTTGTGTTGTTGGGTAGAGCCGGGAGACGAGTTCGCTAACGAGGAGCCCATTGAGTTTGCTTTTGAGGATCCAGTCAACTCTGACAACTGTGCAGGCAAGATGATCATACCCTCGAAATCACTACTATCTTTGCTATGCTAGTTTGCTCGCTCTTTTGCTATGCCATTGCTATGATGCCTACCACTTGCTTGTCAGCCTCCCAATTGCCATGATTGAGCCTCTAACCCACCTTTGTCCTAGCAAACCGTTGATTGGCTATGTTACCGCTTTGCTCAGCCCCCTTCTTATAGTGTTGCTAGTTGCAGGTGAAGATTGGAGCCTTTCCTTGTTGGAACATTTATTTACTTGTTGGGATATCATTATATTGCCATGTTATCTTAATGCATCTGTATACTTGGTAAAGGGTGGAAGGCTCGGCCACTTGCCTAGTGTTTTGTTCCACTCTTGCCGCCCTAGTTTCCGTCATATCGGTGTTATGTTCCCGGATTGTTGCGTCCCTTACGCGGTTGGGCTATAATGGGAACCCCTCGATAGTTCGCCTTGATTAAAGCTTTTCCAGCAATGACTAACATTGGTTTTACCATTTGCCACCTACCCCCCCTTTTCCCTTGGGTTTCCGGAGCCCGAGGGTCATCTTTATTTTAGCCCCCCATGGGCCAGTGCTCCTTTGAGTGTTGGTCCGGAACGTCAGCCGCCAGTGGCTACCAGGGGCAACTCTGGGCTGGCCTACCGGAAGTTTGGACAATCTGAGTGTGCCCTGAGAAAGAGATATGTGCAGCTCCTATCGGGATTTGTCGGCACATTCTGGCGGTGTTGCTGGACTAGTTTTAACCTGTCGAATCATCTTGTTGTACCGGGAGACCGAGTCTAATCGGTGTGTCTTGGGTGGAGGTCTATTCCTTCGTTGACCGTGAGAGCTTGTTATGGGCTAAGTTGGGACCCCCCTACAGAGATTGATCTTTCGAAAGCCGTGCCCGCGGTCATGGGCAGATGGGAATTTGTTAATGTCCGGTTGTAGATAACTTTAACCTTAATTAATTAAAATGAATCAACCGAGTGTGTTACCGTGATGGCCTCTTCTCGGCGGAGTCCGGGAAGCGAACACGGTGTTGGAGTTATGTTTGCGCTGGTTGCTTCTCTAGTTTCTCGCTCGTGCCTTGCCTCCTCTTCTCGCTCTCTTTTGCGAATAACTTAGCCACCATATATGCTAGTCGCTTGCTGCAGCTCCACTTACATTACCCCTTTCCTACCTATTAAGCTTAAATAGTCTTGATCGCGAGGGTGCGAGATTGCTGAGTCCCTGTGGCTCACAGATTACTATTACACCAGATGCAGGGATAGATGATACAGCTCCAGATGGCGCGCTCGAGCTCAAGTGGGAGTACGACAAGGACTCCCAACGTTACTATGTGTGTTTTCCTGATGATCAGTAGTGGTGCCCATTCAGGGTTAGATTCAGGGCCTTGTCGCATGTTGGGGGTCTTTTCTATTTTGGCGTCGTAGTCGGGCCATGAGTGATTTGTATGATGGATGTTATTTATGTACTTTGATGTGACGTGGCGAGTGTAAGCCAACTATGTTCTTCCCCTTTATATTATTTATGTACATGGGATGTGTGATGATTTCCCGACTTGCGACATTGCTTTCAATGCGGCTATGCCTCTAAGTCGTGCCTCGACACGTGGGAGATATAGCCGCATCGAGGGCGTTACAAGTTGGTAATCAGAGCCTTCCCCGACCTTAGGAGCCCCCATTGCTTGATCGTTTTTAGCAGCCGAGTTGTGTCTAGAAAAATGTTTTGAGTCCTTAGGAATTATATATCGGAGAGCTTAGGAATTCTTTTTACTTCCCAGTCTCCTCATCGCTCTGGTAAGGCATCCTGACGTAGAGTTTTGACTCTTCTCTTCTCAAATTTCACTAAAAAAAATTTTAGGATCACGCGAGTATCTTGGATTTGTTCCGATGGCTTATGATGAGAATACTGTCTTGGTGGCTCCTGTCAGGGGTTTAGTTGAAGTGTCCCGGGGAGTTGAGCTCTGAGGTGTTGTCATCATAATTTTATCATTGCAATTCTGGCATACTTGAGATATGTTCGCGACATCGAAAATCTCCTTTATGCAGTTCGTTGGTGAGATAACCTCGACGCCACCCAGTACTGGCGGGAGTTCGGGAGTATCGCCATAACTTGTATAACGGATGCTTTTCGAAGGTTGAGGTAGATGGTTTCCGAAGGTTTCTTGGTTATGTGTTGAAGGATGGATACAGCTGGATGTAGGATTTGCTAGCTTGGCTGAGATATTATGCTTCCCCTGTATCCCCAACACCTGATTGCATAATCGGAAAGTTTCGGGAGTTTCATAGGTGGGAATTCAAGTAGCTCTTAGGATATCTTTCCGACAGATGTATGATATCAAATTGGGGTTCGACGTCTAGTGGTTCGCCTATTCACGGTCGATTTTACAGCGGTCTCGTTGTGTCTTAAAGAGTCCTTGGCTATGCTGACTCGGGGACGCTTCGTATGTCATGTGCACTGCCTTGTACATGATGGTGCTGTACGATCGAGCCCGTGTAGGTCCCACCACGAAAACTTCGGACGAAATTTCTATCATATGTTTGTTCCGGCTTATCTCGCAAGCCAACCCTTGGTTTTATTTTGAGTTGTGGTATTCGAGTTGCTTCGACGTCTTATGTTGATTCCACCCCTCGTTGATATACCTCTTCTACCTAAATCTACGTGGCTTCGCAATTTAGGAATATGTGACCACTTCAAGAGAAGTGCATTTGTTCATTTTGTTCGGATGTGAAGACTTTATGTTGCAATTTTAATTCCGTTGGATTCACCTTCGATATTTATCTATTTGTGTGCTAATGGTGGTCAACCTCTTTAGGATGGCTCCTCCAATGCGCATGACTCCGAACCCTGATCCGCCACCACCTCCACCGCCTCCGGAGGCTTGGCAAGCTGTGATGGCCGCTACTAATGCAAATACACAGTTGATCATGCAAATCCTCCAAGAGCGGAATCAAGGCAGTCAAGGGAATCAAGGCAACAATCAGAACCATTTTGCTACTCTGAACCAGTTCCTCGCAAATGGTCCAAAGACGTTCAGCAATTGTGTTGAGGCTACCGATGCTGGCGATTGGCTAGTGGATCTGGGCAAGCATTTTGAATGCAGCAACGTCAGGCCTGAAGATTTCGTCAAGTTCGCTTCTTTCTAGCTCAAAGATCAGGCCGCAGAGTGGTTCCAGCAGTACCAGGATTCCAGAGGTGGACGTTTGATCACTTGGGATGATTTCCGTTGTGATTTTCGAGCTCATCACGTCCCTCAGAGTGTGACTGAAAGCAAACGTGAAGAATTCCGCAATCTGAAGCAAGGCACTTTGTCTGTCTATGACTACAACAAGTTGTTCCAGAAGCTCGCCCGTTTTGCCAAACAGGATGTTCCTGATGAGAAGAGCATGATCTATTAGTTCAGGGGTGGTCTCCGTGAAGAAATTCAGCTCGCTCTTGTCCTCTTTGAGCCGCTGAGATACGATGAGTTCTACAACATGGCACTGAAGCAAGAGGCTGCTCAGTTGAGGTGTGATGCTTCCAGGAAGCGAGTCAGAGACACTACACCTTCTTCCTCTACTCAAGTGGCCAAGCAGCAGAAGTATTGGCTTCCTCCTCCTCCGTTCCGTCAGCTGTATCAGCAGAAGAGCAAAGGTGGCAGTGGTTCTTCCCACCCACCCAACCCAGGCTTTCAGAACAAGACTTCGTCTCAAGCTCCAAGATCGAGTGCTCCGTACCACCGTCCGCTCTCAGAGGTCACGTGCAACAAGTGCCAACAGAAGGGTCACTATGCCAACAAGTGTTTCAACCAGAGGCGTCTTCCTCCTCCTCCTCCTGTCAGATCGGCAAGTACAGCTGTGGTCAAGCATAACCCCAAGCACGCCAAGGTCAACTTGATGAATGCAGCTCAGGTAGAGGATTCGTCAGATGTGATCATGGGTAACCTTCCTGTTAATGATATTCCTGCAAAAGTACTTTTTGATACGGGTGCATCGCATTGTTTCATCTCGAAGCCTTTGGCATCTAAGCATGAGTTGATTTCCCAAGCTATGCATAGTCCGTTAGCAGTGGTCTCTCCTGGTAAATGTTTGCTCGCCAACCAAGAGATTCCGGATATTTCCATCATGTTGGGTGATTTCAAGTTCCTCGCTTCTCCAATGGTTCTTGGTAATTCGGATATCGATCTTATTCTTGGGATGGACTGGCTCTCTAAACATAAAGCTCAGCTTGATTGTGCAGCCAAGCAGATTCAACTGACTCATTCGTCTAAGGATGTAATTGTCTTTGCTGCTTGGGATAATACCATCTGGTTGTTCTCTCTCAATGAGAAGGGTTAATTGGATGCTATTTCGCAGATCCCAGTCGTTTGTGAGTATCAAGACGTCTTCCCAGAAGAACTCCCAGGAATGCCTCCAAACCGGCCGGTTGAATTTGTTATTGAACTTGAGCCCGGTACGGAACCTGTGTGCAAACGTCCCTACAAGCTCGGCCCCGAAGAGTTGAAGGAGTTGAAGAAACAACTCGATGTTCAAGAAAGAATGGGTCTCATTCGGCCTAGTACTTCTCTATGGGGTTGTGGTGTTCTATTTGTGAAGAAGAAGGATGGAACGGACCAACTTTGTGTTGATTATCGTCCATTGAACAAGAAGACCATCAAGAACAAATATCCACTTCCCAACATTAATGAGCTGTTCAAACAACTCAAGGGTGCCCAAGTATTCTCCAAGCTTGATCTTCGTATGGGTTATCATCAGATTCACATTCGTGAGCAAGATATTCCCAAGACGGCCTTCAGGACAAGCTATGGGTCATATGAATACACTGTCATGTCTTTTGGCCTTGCCAACGCTCCTCCGACGTTCTCTCGCATGATGAACTTCATCTTCATCCCCTACACCAATGACTTCATTTTGGTCTATCTCAACGACATTCTGGTTTTCTCGAAGAACAAGGAAGATCATGCCAAGCACTTGCGTTTGGTTCTTGACAAGCTCAGGGAACATCAGTTCTACGCCAAGTTCTCCAAGTGTGAATTTTGGCTCGATGAGGTTCTTTATCTTGGTCATATCATCTCTGCCAAGGGCATTTCCATGGATCCTGAGAAGGTGTCGGCAATTGTTAATTGGGAACCTCCTCAGAACGTGAAGCAACTTCGTAGCTTCCTCGGTCTTGCAAGCTACAGCCGAAGATTCGTTGAAAACTTTTCCAAGATCGCGAAGCCTCTCTCAAATCTTCTTCAGAAGCACGTCAAGTACGTTTGGTCTCCGGAGTGTGATATTGCTTTCAACTCTTTGAAAGAGAAGTTGATCACTGCTCCAGTTCTGACTCCGCCCGATGAAACCAAGCCGTACGAGGTCTTTTGTGATGCCTATCTCTAAGGTCTCGGTGCTGTACTGATGCAAGAGAAGAAAGTTGTTGCTTATACCTCTCGCCAGTTGAAGCCTAATGAGAAGAACTACCCCACTCATGATCTCGAGTTGGCGGCAGTTGTGCATGCTTTGTTGACTTGGAAACATCTCCTATTGGGAAGAAAAGTGGACATTTTCACTGATCACAAGAGTCTCAAGTACATCTTCACTCGGCCTAATCTCATCCTCAGGCAGACTCGATGGGTCGAAATGATTTAATAGTACAATCTGAGTATCGAATATACTCCAGGCAAGGCCAATGTAATTGCTGACGCTTTGAGCAGAAAAGCATATTGCAACAGTCTGATTCTCAAGCCTTATCAACCCGAGCTTTGTGAAACTTTCCGCAAACTTAATCTGCAAATTGTTCCTCAAGGTTTCCTCGCCAACCTTCAAGTTTCTCCTACCCTGGAAGACCAGATTCGCCAAGCCCAGCTTCTTGATGCTATGGTGAAAAAGGTGAAGATTGGTATCGCAAAGAGTCAGTCCAAGTACAAGTGCTACCGACTTGATGACAAGGACACTCTCTTCTTCGAGGATCGAATTGTTGTGCCCAAAGGTGTGAAAGGAAATATGCCCTAGAGGCAATAATAAGGTTATTATTTATTTCCTTATATCATGATAAATGTTTATTATTCATGCTAGAATTGTATTAACCGGAAACATAATACATGTGTGAATACATAGACAAACAGAGTGTCACTAGTATGCCTCTACTTGACTAGCTCGTTGATCAAAGATGGTTATGTTTCCTAACCATGAACAAAGAGTTATTATTTGATTAACGAGGTCACATCATTAGTTGAATGATCTGATTGACATGACCCATTTCATTAGCTTAGCACCCGATCGTTTAGTATGTTGCTGTTGCTATTCTTCATGACTTATACATGTTCCTATGACTATGAGATTATGCAACTCCCATTTACTGGAGGAACACTTTGGGTGCTACCAAACGTCACAACGTAACTGGGTGATTATAAAGGAGTACTACAGGTGTCTCCAAAGGTAGATGTTGGGTTGGCGTATTTCGAGATTGGGATTTGTCACTCCGAATGTCGGAGAGGTATCTCTGGGCCCTCTCGGTAATGCACATCACATAAGCCTTGCAAGCACTGCAACTAATATGTTAGTTGTGAGATGATGTATTACGGAACGAGTTAAGAGACTTGCCGGAAACGAGATTGAACTAGGTATTGGATACCGACGATCGAATCTCGGGCAAGTAACATACCGATGACAAAGGGAACAACGTATGTTGTTATGCGGTCTGACCGATAAAGATCTTCGTAGAATATGTAGGAGAAAATATGGGCATCCAGGTCCCGCTATAGGTTATTGACCGGAGACGTGTCTCGGTCATGTCTACATTGTTCTCGAACCGTAGGGTCCGCACGCTTAACGTTACGATGACAGTTATTATGAGTTTATGCATTTTGATGTACCGAAGGTTGTTCGGAGTCCCGGATGAGATCACGGACATGACGAGGAGTCTCGAAATGGTCGAGACGTAAAGATTGATATATTGGAAGCCTATGTTTGGACATCGGAAGTGTTCCGGGTGAAATCGGGATTTTACCGGATTACCGGGAGGGTTACCGGAACCCCCCGGGAGCCAAATGGGCCAACATGGGCCTTAGTGGAAAGGTGAGAGGGCAGCCCACATAGGGCTGCGCCTCCCCCCCTCTCTCTAGTCCTATTAGGACTAGGAGAGGGGCCGGCCACCTCTCTCCCTCTCCCCTTTGAAGGTTTCCTAGTTGGACTAGGATTGGAGGGGGGAGTCCTACTCCCGGTAGGAGTAGGACTCCTCCTGCGCCTACACCTCTTTGGCCGGCCAGCCCCCCTCCCTCCAACCTTTATATACGGAGGCAGGGGGCACCCCAAGACACACAACTTGATCCTTGAGATCGTTCCTTAGTCGTGTGCGGTGCCCCCTGCCACCAAATTCCACCTTGATCGTACCGTTGTAGTGCTTAGGCGAAGCCCTGCGTCGGTAGTACATCAAGATCGTCATCACGCCGTCGTGCTGACGGAACTCTTCCTCGACGCTTTGCTGGATCGGAGCCCAAGGAACGTCATCGAGCTGAACGTGTGCTAAGAACTCGGAGGTGCCGGAGTAGCGGTGCTTGGATCGGTCGGATCGGGAAGAAGACGTACGACTACTTCCTCTACGTTGTGTGATCGCTTCCGCAGTCGGTCTGTGTTGGTACGTAGACAACACTCTCCCCTCTCATTGCAGTGCATCACCATGATCTTGCGTGTGCGTAGGAAATTTTTGAAATTACTGCGTTCCCCTACAGTGGCATCCGAGCCTAGGTTTTTATGGTTTGATGTTATATGCACGAGTAGAACACAAGTGAGTTGTGGGCGATACAAGTCATACTGCCTACCAGCATGTCATACTTTGGTTCGGCGGTATTGTTGGTTGAGACGATCTGGACCAACCTTACGCGTACTCTTACGCGAGACCGGTTCCCTCGACGTGCTTTGCACATAGATGGCTTGCGGAAGACTGTCTCTCCAACTTTAGTTGAACCAAGTGTGACTACGCCCGATCCTTGAGAAGGTTAAAACGGAGTCTATTTGACGAACTATCGTTGTGGTTTTGATGCGTAGGTGAGATGAGTTCTTACTTAAGCCCGTAGCAGCCACGTAAAACTTGCAACAACAAAGTAGAGGACGTCTAACTTGTTTTTGCAGGGTATGTTGTGATGTGATATGGTCAAGGCATGATGCTGATTTTATTGTATGAGATGATCATGTTTTGTAACCGAGTTATCGGCAACTGGCAGGAGCCATATGGTTGTCGCTTTATTGTATGCAATGCAATCGCGATGTAATGCTTTACTTTATTACTAAGCGGTAGTGATAGTCGTGGAAGCATAAGATTGGCGAGACGACAACGATGCTACGATGGAGATCAAGGTGTCACGCCGGTGACGATGGTGATCATGACGATGCTTCGGAGATGGAGATCACAAAGCACAAGATGATGATGGCCATATCATATCACTTATATTGATTGCATGTGATGTTTATCCTTTTATGCATCTTATCTTGCTTTGATTGACGGTAGCATTATAAGATGATCTCTCACTAAATTATCAAGAAGTGTTCTCCCTGAGTATGCACCGTTGCAAAAGTTCTTCGTGCTGAGACACCACGTGATGATCGGGTGTGATAGGCTCTACGTTCAAATACAACGGGTGCAAAACAGTTGCACACGCGGAATACTCAGGTTATACTTGACGAGCCAAGCATATACAGATATGGCCTCGGAACACGGAGACCGAAAGGTCGAGCGTGAATCATATAGTAGATATGATCAACATATTGATGTTCACCATTGAAAACTACTCCATCTCACGTGATGATCGGTTATGGTTTAGTTGATTTGGATCACGTGATCACTTAGAGGATTAGAGGGATATCTATCTAAGTGGGAGTTCTTAAGTAATATGATTAATTGAACTTAAATTTATCATGAACTTAGTCCTGGTAGTATTTTGCAAATCATGTTGTAGATCAATAGCTCGCGTTGTTGCTTCCCTGTTTTTATTTTGATATGGTCCTAGAGAAAATTATGTTGAAAGATGTTAGTAGCAATGATGCGGATTGGATCCGTGATCTGAGGTTTATCCTCATTGCTGCACAGAAAAAATATGTCCTTGATGCACCGCTAGGTGACAGACCTATTGCAGGAGCAGATGCAGACGTTATGAACGTTTGGCTAGCTCAATATGATGACTACTTGATAGTTTAGTGCACCATGCTTAATGGCTTAGAATCGGGACTTCAAAGACGTTTTGAACGTCATGGACCATATGAGATGTTCCAGGAGTTGAAGATAATATTTCAAGCAAATACCCGAGTTGAGAGATATGAAGTCTCCAATAAGTTCTATAGCTAAAAGATGGAGGAGAATCGCTCAACTAGTGAGCATGTGCTCAGATTGTCTGGGTACTACAATCGCTTGAATCAAGTGGGAGTTAATCTTCCAGATAAGATAGTGATTGACAGAATTCTCTAGTCACCATGACCAAGTTAGTAGAACTTCGTGATGAACTATAATATGCAAGGGATGACAAAAGTAATTCCTAAGCTCTTCGTGATGCTGAAATCAACGAAGGTAGAAATCAAGAAAAACATCAAGTGTTGATGGTTGACAAGACCACTAGTTTCAAGAAAAGGGCAAAGGGAAGAAGGGGAACTTCAAGAAGAACGGCAAGCAAGTTGCTGCTCAAGTGAAGAAGCCCAAGTCTGATCCTAAGCCTGATACTAAGTGCTTCTACTGCAAAGGGACTGGTCACTGGAAGTGGAATTACCCCAAGTGATTGGTGGATAAGAAGGATGGCAGAGTGAACATAAGTATATTTGATATACATGTTATCGATGTGTACTTTACTAGTGTTTATAGCAAACCCTCAGTATTTGATACTAGTTCAGTTGCTAAGATTAGTAACTCGAAACGGGAGTTGCAGAATAAACAGAGACTAGTTAAGGGTAAAGTGACGATGTGTGTTGGAAGTGGTTCCAAGATTGATATGATCATCATCGCACACTCGCCATAATTTCGGGATTAGTGTTGAACCTAAATAAGTGTTATTTGGTGTTTGCGTTGAGCATGAATATGATTTGATCATGTTTATTGTAATATGGTTATTCATTTAAGTAAGAGAATAAATTGTTGTTCTGTTTACATGAATAAATCCTTATATGGATACACACCCAATGAAAATAGTTCGTTGGATCTCGATCGTAGTGATACACATAATCATAATATTGAAACCAAAAGATGCAAAGTTAATAATGATAGTGCAACTTATTTGTAGCACTGCCGTTTAGGTCATATTGGTGTAAAGCGCATGAAGAAACTCCATGCTGATGGGCTTTTGGAATCACTTGATTATGAATCAGTTGATGCTTGCGAACCATGCCTCATGGGCAAGATGACTAAGACTCTGTTCTTCGGAACAATGGAGCGAGCAACAGATTTGTTGGAAATCATACATACTGATGTATGTGGTCCAATGAATATTGAGGCTCGCGACAGGTATCATTATTTTCTGATCTTCACAGATGATTTGAGCAGATATGAGTATATCTACTTGATGAAACATAAGTCTGAAACATTTGAAAAGTTCAAAGAATTTCAGAGTGAAGTGAAAAATCATCGTAACAAGAAAATAAAGTTTCTATGATCTGATCGTAGAGAAAAGTATTTGAGTTACGAGTTTGGCCTTCAGTTAAAAACAATGTGAAATAGTTTCACTACTCACGCCACCTGGAACACCACAGCATAATGGTGTGTCCGAACGTCATAACCGTACTTTATTGGATATAGTGCAATCTATGATGTCTCTTACCGATTTACCACTATTGTTTTTCGGGTCATGCATTAGAGACAGCTGCATTCACGTTAAAAAAAGGGGCACCATCTATATCCGTCGAGACGACGCCTTATGAACTATGGTTTGGCAAGAAACCAAAGTTGTCGTTTCTTAAAGTTTGGGGTTGCGATGCTTATATGAAAAAGTTTCATCCCGATAAGCTCAAAACTCAAATCGGAGAAGTGCATCTTCATAGGATATCCAAAGGAAACTATTGGATACACCTTCTATCACAGATCCGAAGGCAAGACTTTTGTTGCTAAATTCGGAAACTTTCTGGAGAAGGAGTTTCTCTCGAAAGAAGTGAGTGGGAAGAAAGTAGAACTTGATAAGGTAATTGTACCTTCTCCCTTATTGGAAAGTAGTTCATCACAGAAATCTGTTCCTGTGACTACTACACCAATTAGTGAGGAAGCTAATGATGATGATCATGTAACTTCAGATCAAGTTACTACCGAATCTCGTAGGTAAACCAGAGTGAGAACCGCACCAGAGTGTTACGGTAATCCTGTTCTGGAGGTCATGTTACTTGACCATGACGAGCCTACGAACTATGAAGAAGCGATGGTGAGCCCAGATTCCGCAAAGTGGCTTGAAGCCATGAAATCTGAGATGGGATCCATGTATGAGAACAAAGTTTGGACTTTGGTTGACTTGCCCGTTGATCGGCAAGCCATAGAAAATAAATGGATCTTCAAGAGGAAGACGGACGCTGATAGTAGTGTTACTATCTACAAAGCTAGAATTGTCGCAAAAGGTTTTCGACAAGTTCAAGGTGTTGACTACGATGAGATTTTCTCACTCGTATCTATGCTTAAGTCTGTCCGAATCATGTTAGCAATTGCCGCATTATATGAAATCTGGCAAAGGGATAAACAAAACTGCATTCCTTAATGGATTTGCTAAAGAAGAGTTGTATACGATGCAACTAGAAGGTTTTGTCGATCCTAAAGGTGTTAACTAAATATGCAAGCTCCAGCGATCTATCTGTGGACTGGTGCAAACATCTCGGAGTGGGAGTATACGCTTTGATGAGTTGATCAAAGCATATAGTTTTATACAGACTTGCGGTGAAGCCTGTATTTACGAGAAAGTGAGTGGGAGCACTACAGCATTTCTGATAAGTATATGTGAATGACATATTGTTGATCGGAAATAATGTAGAATTATTCTGTAAAGCATAAAAGGAGTGTTTGAAAGGAGTTTTTCAAAGAAAGACTTCGGTAAAGCTGCTTACATATTGAGCTTCAAGATCTATAGAGATAGATCATGACGCTTGATAAGTTTTTTCAATAAGTACATACCTTGACAAGATTTTGAAGTAGTTCAAAATGGAACAGTCAAAGAAAAAGTTTCTTGCCTGTGTTACAAGGTGTGAAGTTGAGTAAAGACTCAAAGCCCGACCACGGCAGAAGATAGAAAGAGAATGAAAGTCATTCCCTATGCCTCATTCATAGGTTCTATAAAGTATGCCATGCTGTGTACCAGATTTATTGTATACCCTGCACTGATTTGGCAAGGGAGTACAATAGTGATCTAGGAGTAGATCACTGAACAGCGGTCAGAATTATCCTTAGTGAAATAAGGATATGTTTCTCGATTATGGACGTGACAAAAAGGTTCGTCGTAAAGGGTTACGTCGATGCAAGTTTTTGACACTGATCCAGATGAATCTAAAGTCTCAATCTGGATACATATTGAAAGTGGGAGCAATTAGCTAGAGTAGCTCCATGCAGAGCATTATAGACATAGAATTTTGCAAAATACTTACGGATCTGAATGTGACAGACCCGTTGACTAAAATTATCTCACAAGCAAAACATGATCACACCTTAGTACTCTTTGGGTGTTAATCACATAGAGATGTGAACTAGATTACTGACTCTAGTAAATCCTTTGAGTGTTGGTCACATGACGATGTGAACTATGGGTGTTAATCACATGGTGATGTGAACTATTGCTGCTAAATCACATGGCGATGTGAACTAGATTATTGACTCTAGTGCAAGTGGGAGACTGAAAGGAAATATGCCCTAGAGGCAATAATAAAGTTATTATTTATTTCCTTATATCATGATAAATGTTTATTATTCATGCTAGAATTGTATTAACCGGAAACATAATACATGTGTGAATACATAGACAAACAGAGTGTCACTAGTATGCCTCTACTTGACTAGCTCGTTGATCAAAGATGGTTATGTTTCCTAACCATGAACAAAGAGTTGTTATTTGATTAACGAGGTCACATCATTAGTTGAATGATCTGATTGACATGACCCATTTCATTAGCTTAGCACCCGATCGTTTAGTATGTTGCTGTTGCTATTCTTCATGACTTATACATGTTCCTATGACTATGAGATTATGCAACTCCCGTTTACCGGAGGAACACTTTGGGTGCTACCAAACGTCACAACGTAACTGGGTGATTATAAAGGAGTACTACAGGTGTCTCCAAAGGTAGATGTTGGGTTGGCGTATTTCGAGATTGGGATTTGTCACTCCGAATGTCGGAGAGGTATCTCTGGGCCCTCTCGGTAATGCACATCACATAAGCCTTGCAAGCACTGCAACTAATATGTTAGTTGTGAGATGATGTATTACGGAACGAGTAAAGAGACTTGCCGGTAACGAGATTGAACTAGGTATTGGATACCGACGATCGAATCTCGGGCAAGTAACATACCGATGACAAAGGGAACAACGTATGTTGTTATGCGGTCTGACCGATAAAGATCTTCGTAGAATATGTAGGAGCCAATATGGGCATCCAGGTCCCGCTATTGGTTATTGACCGGAGACGTGTCTCGGTCATGTCTACATTGTTCTCGAACCATAGGGTCCGCACGCTTAACGTTACGATGACAGTTATTATGAGTTTATGCATTTTGATGTACCGAAGGTTGTTCGGAGTCCCGGATGAGATCACGGACATGACGAGGAGTCTCGAAATGGTCGAGACGTAAAGATTGATATATTGGAAGCCTATGTTTGGACATCGGAAGTGTTCCGGGTGAAATCGGGATTTTACCGGATTACCGGGAGGGTTACCGGAACCCCCCGGGAGCCAAATGGGCCAACATGGGCCTTAGTGGAAAGGTGAGAGGGCAGCCCACATAGGGCTGCGCCTCCCCCCCTCTCTCTAGTCCTATTAGGACTAGGAGAGGGGCCGGCCACCTCTCTCTCTCTCCCCTTTGAAGGTTTCCTAGTTGGACTAGGATTGGAGGGGGGAGTCCTACTCCCGGTAGGAGTAGGACTCCTCCTGCGCCTACACCTCTTTGGCCGGCCAGCCCCCCTCCCTCCAACCTTTATATACGGAGGCAGGGGGCACCCCAAGACACACAACTTGATCCTTGAGATCGTTCCTTAGCCGTGTGCGGTGCCCCCTGCCACCAAATTCTACCTCGATCGTACCGTTGTAGTGCTTAGGCGAAGCCCTGCGTCGGTAGTACATCAAGATCGTCATCACGCCGTCGTGCTGACGGAACTCTTCCTCGACGCTTTGCTGGATCGGAGCCCAAGGAACGTCATCGAGCTGAACGTGTGCTAATAACTCGGAGGTGCCGGAGTAACGGTGCTTGGATCGGTCGGATCGGGAAGAAGACGTACGACTACTTCCTCTACGTTGTGTGATCGCTTCCGCAGTCGGTCTGCGTTGGTACGTAGACAACACTCTCCCCTCTCGTTGCAGTGCATCACCATGATCTTGCGTGTGCGTAGGAAATTTTTGAAATTACTGCGTTCCCCTACAAGGTGAACTTCGTAAGGTGATCATGAACGAGGCTCACAACTCTCTCCTCTCCATCCACCCTGGGAGCACGAAGATGTATCAGGATCTGAAGCAAACTTATTGGTGGACTCGAATGAAGCGCGAGATCGCTCAATTCGTGAATGAATGTGATGTCTGCAGAAGAGTGAAGGCAGAACACCAAAGGCCAGCAGGTCTCCTTCAACCTCTTGCCATTCTAGAATGGAAGTTTGACCACATTGAAATGGACTTCGTGACTGGGTTTCCAAAGTCCAAGCGTGGCAATGATGTTATATTCGTTGTCATCGACAAGCTCACCAAAGTGGCTCACTTTCTGCCTATCAAAGATTCAATCAATGCAGCTCAATTGGCGGAACTCTGTACCTCTCGAATTGTCTCTCTGCACGGTATTCCTCAAGTGATATCTTCAGACCATGGCAGCATCTTTACCTCCAAGTTTTGGGATTCTTTTCAGAAGGTCATGGGCACCAACATCCGCTTCAGCACTGCTTTCCATCCTCAAACAAGCGGTCAAGTCGAGCGTGTCAACCAGATTCTTGAAGATATGCTCAGGGCTTGTGTTATCTCCTTCGGCATGAAGTGGGAGGATTGTCTTCCTTATGCTGAATTCTCATACAACAACAGTTTTCAAGCAAGTTCGGGCAAGGCCCCTTTTGAAATTCTGTATGGTAGGAAGTGTCGTACACCTCTCAACTGGTCTGAAACCGGTCAACATCAGCTGCTGGGTAATGACCTAATCACAGAGGCAGAAGAAATGTGCAAGGTCATTCGTGATAACCTCAAAGCAGCCCAATCCCGCCAGAAGAGCTACTATGATAGTAAGCACCGTGATTTGGCTTTCGAGATCGGAGATCATGTTTACCTCCGCGTCTCTCCTTTGAAAGGGACTCGTCGCTTTGGTATCAAAGGGAAGCTTGCCCCTAGATACGTCGGACCTTTCAAGATTGTCAGCAAGAGAGGCAACCTCGCCTATCAACTCGAGCTTCCGTCAAACTTTGCTAATGTTCATGATGTGTTCCATGTCTCCCAACTCCGAGAGTGCTTCAAGACGCCTGAACGCACCGTCAACTTCGAGGACATTGAGCTCCAAGAACATCTCTTCTATCGTGAGCACCCAGTTGCAATCCTTGAAGAGACTGAACGCAGGAATCGCAACAAGTTAATCAAATTTCTCAAAGTCAAGTGGTCACACCATTCCGACCGTGAAGCTACCTGGGAACGCGAGGATCACCTCCGTTCTGAGTACCCGGAGTTCTTTCAGTCCTAGATCTCGGGACGAGATATTTTCGTAGTGGTGGAGTGTTGTAACGCCCCAGATGTAACTTTCCCAATTGTACTCCAACTCTTGCTGTTTCCGGCATTAAGTTATATTTATTCCTCGGGTTCGGGTCTTTGTCTCCGTGTGTTGTTTTCATTTTCATGCATCTCATATCATGTCATCACGTGCATTGCATTTGCATACATGTTCATCTCATGCATTCGAGCATTTTCCCCATTGTCCGTTTTGCATTCCGGCACTTCGTTCTCCTCCGGTGGCCATTTCTAGCTTTCTTTCATGTGTGGGGATTAAACATTTCCGGATGGGACCGAGACTTGCCATGCGGCCTTGGTTTACTACCGGTAGACCGCCTGTCAAGTTTCGGGTCATTTGGACTTCGTTTGATACTCCAACGGTTAACCGAGGGACCGAAAAGGCCTCGTGTGTGTTGCAGCCCAACACCCCTCCAATTTGGCCCAAAACCCATCAAACTCTGCTCCAACGTCTCGGTCGTTCGATCACGATCGCGTGGCCGAAAACCGCACCTCATTTGGACTATCCTATCTCCACTCATGCCTATAAATACCCCCTCCATTCGGATCTCTTCTTCCCCCCGTCCAAAACCCTAAAAAAAGATCCATCTCTCCCCGCGCCAGGCCGGACGTGTCCGCCCGCGCCGGACTTTGTCCGCCCCGCCGCCGCAGCCACTCACACGCCGCCACGTGGTCGGGTGGACCACTTCGCCGCCATCGGCCCGCCGGGGCCCAGGAGGGGCCCTCCCAGCCCGCGTCTCTCCGCCGCGCCGCCATCGCTGCACGCCGCCTCGGGCGCCTCTCCGCCGCACCGCGCCTCTCCTCCGCCTCGGCCCCGCCGCCGCACCGCCGAACCTCGCCGCCCGGAGCCGCTCAACGCCGGCGCCGCACCGGCCGGCCTCTCCCTCTCGCCGGCGACCTCATCTCCGGCCACCGCAACCTCTGATTCCGGCGACCTCGGCGCGGTGGCTACAGTACCTGCTACAGTGCACGGGATCCGGATCTGGATCTAGATCCATCTCGGTTGACTTTTCTCTCTAACCCTAATTTTTCGTGCTATGTCTGACTGCTCATATCTCCGCATCCGTAGCTCCGTTTTGGACATATGATATATCAAAATCTTTGCCACGACGAGTACATCATTTCATTCCATTGCATAATTTGCATTTGAGTTCATCTTGATGCCCAAAATGATGTTAGAAGGAGGCATCGTGAGTTAAATTGCAGATCCGTTAGCTCATCATTGACTTTTGTCATTTTTGCCATGATTATTGTGTGCATGATATGCCTGTGCCCCTTTGGGATGAATTGTTAAGCTTTTTGTCTTCTTTCCAAAGGTGCCACCCATGCATTTTTCGGATGTGTGTGGTGACTTGTGCAAGCTTGCAAAGAGGGGTACCTGAGTAATCTGTTTTTAGGGACTTAGTGATTTTCACAAAGTCTGGGATATTTTAGTTCGTGATGCCATATGTCCAGCTTGTTTCCTAGTGATCCGTGCCTCTTTTGAGGATGATCAGTAAGGGACATTTGTTAATCTTGTTATGCTCTATCCATCCATGTCTTTAGTTGCTATGTTGGAGCACCCTGAGTTGAGTCAATCGAGCTCAACTTTTGCATCGTTGTTAATTTGGGCAGATCGTGAACTCTTTTGTGATTTTGCCGATGCTATTGCTAGTGATCCGTGCATGCTATGCCATTGTTCTTGCCATGTATAGCTAGAATTTTGTGCCTTCCTTATGGATATATGCTTGCCTTGCCATGACTTGCACCGTAGTGAGTGCATCGAGCTCGTTTACATGCCTCCGTGAGTTGTAATTTCAGCATGTCTCAGTTTTCACAAAGTCTGAAAACTGATTGTGTTTCATCTATGTTCGTGTGCTCGTTAGAGTATTTTGTGAACCCTTTTGGCCCCAGGTCATATTGGGTGTTTTGTTAAGCTTGTTGAGTATCTCCATGCTGTTTTCTTACTTGTCATGTTCAGATTATGTTTCATGTTGTTTTGCTGCTCCGAAGAGAGCATCATGGTCTGAAATTTCAGACTAGTGTTAAATTCACCAAGTCTGAAATCTGTTTTGCTTATTCAGTTTTGCCATGCTTGTTTGAACCTCTTAATGGATGAATTTGGCTATGGCTCAGTGCTAGTGTTTTGTTAAGCATCTTGTGTACATCCCTGCCATGTATTTTGTTTTCATGTTTGGTGGCTGTAGCATGTTCATTTCGTTGCATTTAGGAGCCTACTTGCTGTAAATCGCAGATCGGTTCGTTTCGTAAAACGCTTGCCATTTCCAAACCGTAGCTCCGATTCCTATGATCTTTATATCGTTTTGAGGTGATTTCATCCCCTCTATCCAGTGGGACACTTGGTTTTCCAATTTGAGGCCAGGTTCATGCATTTCCTGTCACGTCTTGCATTTTGCATCCCGCATCGCATCCCGCATAGCATACCATCTTTGCATATTATTGGTTGCCCTTGCACGTGGTTGATTGTATCCTTGTTGCTTGTTTGTGTTGTTGGGTAGAGCCAGGAGACGAGTTCGCTAACGAGGAGCCCGTTGAGTTTGCTTTTGAGGATCCAGTCAACTCTGACAACTGTGCAGGCAAGATGATCATACCCTCGAAATCGCTACTATCTTTGCTATGTTAGTTTGCTCGCTCTTTTGCTATGCCACTGCTACGACGCCTACCACTTGCTTGTCAGCCTCCCAATTTCCATGATTGAGCCTCTAACCCACCTTTGTCCTAGCAAACCGTTGATTGGCTATGTTACCGCTTTGCTCAGCCCCCTTCTTATAGCGTTGCTAGTTGCTGGTGAAGATTGGAGCCGTTCCTTGTTGGAACATTTATTTACTTGTTGGGATATCATTATATTTCCATGTTATCTTAATGCATCTATATACTTGGTAAAGGGTGGAAGGCTCGGCCTCTCGCCTAGTGTTTTGTTCCACTCTTGCCGCCCTAGTTTCCGTCACATCGGTCTTATGTTCCCGGATTGTTGCGTCCCTTATGCGGTTGGGCTATAATGGGAACCCCTCGATAGTTCAGCTTGATTAAAGCTTTTCCAGCAATGCCCAACATTGGTTTTACCATTTGCCACCTACCCCCCTTTTTCCCTTGGGTTTCCGGAGCCCGAGGGTCATCTTTATTTTAGCCCCCCACGGGCCAGTGCTCCTCTGAGTGTTGGTCCGGTACGTCAGCCGCCGGTGGCTACCAGGGGCAACTCTGGGCTGGCCTACCGGAAGTTTGGACAATCTGAGTGTGCCCTGAGAAAGAGATATGTGCAGCTCCTATCGGGATTTGTCGGCACATTCGGGCGATGTTGCTGGACTAGTTTTAACTTGTCGAATCATCTTGTTGTACCGGGATACCGAGTCTGATCGGTGTGTCTTGGGTGGAGGTCTATTCCTTCGTTGACCGTGAGAGCTTGTTATGGGCTAAGTTGGGACCCCCCTGCAGGGATTGATCTTTCGAAAGCCGTGCCCGCGGTTATGGGCAGATGGGAATTTGTTAATGTCTGGTTGGAGATAACTTTAACCTTAATTAATTAAAATGAATCAACCGAGTGTGTTACCGTGATGGCCTCTTCTCGGCGGAGTCCGGGAAGTGGACACGGTGTTGGAGTTATGTTTGCGCGGGTTGCTTCTCTAGTTTCTCGCTCGTGCCTTGCCTCCTCTTCTCGCTCTCTTTTGCGAATAAGTTAGCCACCATATATGCTAGTCGCTTGCTGTAGCTCCACTTACATTACCCCTTTCCTACCTATTAAGCTTAAATAGTCTTGATCGCGAGGGTGCGAGATTGCTGAGTCCCTGTGGCTCATAGATTACTATTACACCAGATGCAGGGACAGATGATACAGCTCCACATGGCGCGCTCGAGCTCAAGTGGGAGTACGACGAGGACTCTCAATGTTACTATGTGTCTTTTCCTGATGATCAGTAGTGGTGCCCAATCGGGGTTAGATTCAGGGCCTTGTCACATGTTGGGGGTCTTTTCTATTTTGGCGCCGTAGTCAGGCCATGAGTGATTTGTATGATGGATGTTATTTATGTACTTTGATGTGACGTGGCGAGTGTAAGCCAACTATGTTCTTCCCCTTTATATTATTTATGTACATGGGATGTGTGATGATTTCCCGACTTGCGACATTGCTTTCAATGCGGATATGCCTCTAAGTCGTGCCTCGACACATGGGAGATATAGCCGCATCGAGGGCGTTACAATGCAGTTCAATCTTCTTCTTCATCACAAGTGGCAGCTAAGCAACAGAAGTTCTGGTTGCCTCCTCCTCCGTTTCGCCAGCCCTTCCAGCAGAAGAGCAAAGGTGGCAATGGATCCATTTGACTATTTTCTGTCAATGAGAAGGGCGAATGGAATGCCATCTCTTAGATTCCAGTCGTTTCTGAATATCAAGACGTCTTTCCAGAAGAGCTTCCGGGAATGCCTCCTCACCGGCCAGTTGAATTCGTTATCGATCTTGAGCCTGGTACAGAACCTGTTTGCAAGAATCCTTACAAGATTGGACCAGAGGAGTTGAAGAAACAACTCGATGAACAAGAGCGTATGGGTCTGATCAGATCGAGTTCATCTCCATGGGGTTATGGTGTCCTTTTTGTCAAGAAGAAGGATGGAACGGAACGACTCTGCGTCGACTACCGTCCATTGAACAAGAAGAAAATAAAGAACAAGTATCCACTTCCCAACACCAATGAGCTATTCGAGCAACTTAAAGGTTCCAAAGTATTCTCCAAGCTTGACCTCCATATGGGTTATCATCATATTCGCATTTGTGAACAAGATATCCCCAAGACATCATTTAGAACAAGCTATGGTTCTTATGAATATACTGTCATGTCTTTCGGCCTTGTCAATGCTCCTCCAACATTCTCTCGCATGATGAACTTCATCTTCAACCCTTACACAAATGATTTCATTGTGGTGTATCTCGATGATATCTTTGTCTTTTCCAAGAATAAGGAGGATCATGTCAAGCATTTGAGATTGGTGCTCGACAAACTCAGAGAGCATCAATTCTATGCGAAGTTTTCCAAGTGTGAGTTCTGGCTTGACGAACTTCTTTACCTTGGTCGTATCATCTCCACCAAGGGCATCGCTGTTAATCCCGAGAAGGTGTCTACAATTGTGAATTGGGAGCCTCCTTAGAATTCAAGCAGCTCCGCATTTTTCTTAGGCTTGCAAGCTATTGTCGAAGATTCGTTGAGAATTTCTCTAAGATTGCAAAGCCTCTTTCCAACCTCCTTCAGAAGCATGTCAAGTATGTCTGGACACCTAAATGTGATGTTTCTTTCAACACCATCAAAGAGAAGCTGGTGACAGCTCCTGTCTTGACTCCTCCTGACGAATCCAAGCCATTTGAAGTTTTCTGTGATGCCTCCTTACAAGGTCTCGGTGCTGTGTTAATGCAAGAGAAGAAAGTTGTGGCTTATACCTCTCGTCAGTTGAAGCCCAATGAAAGGAACTACCCCACTCATGATCTTGAGTGGCGGCAGTTGTTCATGCATTATTAATGTGGAGACATCTCTTGTTAGGAAGGAAAGTGGACATCTTCACAGATCATAAGAGCCTCAAGTACATCTTCACTAACCCAACCTGAACCTCAGACAGACTCGATGGGTCGAATTGATTCAAGAATACAATCCGAGTATTGAACATACTCCAGGCAAGGCCAATGTCATTGTAGATGCTTTGAGCAGGAAGGCTTACTGGAACAGCTTAATTCTCAAGCCCTTCCAACTGGACATTTGTGAAGCTTTCCGCAAACTGAACCTCCAAATTGTTCCTCAAGGCTTTCTTGCCAACCTCCAAGTCTCTCCTACTTTGGAAGATCAAATTCATGAGGCACAACTCCTGGATACCATGGTGAAGAAGGTGAAACATGGGATTGCCAAGAGCCAACCCAAATACAAGTGCTATCGCATTGATGACAAAGACACTCTATTCTTCGAGGGTCGGATTGTGGTTCCTAAAGGTGATCTAAGGAAAGTCATTATGAACGAATCGCACAATTCCCTTCTATCCATTCATCCTGGAAGTACGAAGATGTACCATGACCTCAAGCAGTCTTATTGGTGGACTCGAATGAAGCAAGAAATTGCTCAATTCGTGAAAGAATGTGATGTCTGTAGAAGGGTGAAAGCAGAACACCAACGGCCAGCTGGTCTCCTACAACCTCTTGCTTTTCCAGAATGGAAGTTTGACCATATTGGAATGGACTTCGTGATTGGATTTCCCAAGTCAAAGCATGGAAATGATGCTATCTTCGTTGTCATCGACAAGCTTACTAAAGTGGCTCATTTCCTTCCAATCAAAGAATCTATCACATCAGCTCAGTTGGTAGAGCCATACACCTCCAGGATTGTCTCTTTGCACGGAATTCCGCAATTGAAAACTTCAGATCGTGGAAGCATTTTCACCTCCAAGTTCTCGGACTCCTTCCAGAAGTCCATGGGCACCAACATTCGCTTCAGCACAACTTTCCATCCTCAAGCTAGTGGCCAAGTCGAGCGAGTCAATCAAATCCTGAAGATATGCTTAGGGCTTATGTCATTTACTTCGGTATGAAGTGGGAAGATTGTCTTCCATATGCCGAGTCCTCATACAACAACAACTTCCAAGCGAGTTTAGGCAAGGCCCCATTCGAAATTCTCTATGGCATAAAGTGATGTACTCCTCTCAATTGGTCAGAGACTAGTGAATGCCAACTTCTTGGCAATGACTTAATCATAGAAGCTGAAGAAATGTGCAAAGTCGTCCGTGAAAATCTGAAAGTTGTGCAATCGCGCCAGAAGAGTTACTATGATAGCAAGCACCATGACTTGCCTTTCGAGATTGGAGACCATGTCTACCTCCGCGTCTCTCCAATGAAAGGCACTCGTCGCTTTGGTATCAAAGGGAAGCTTGCCCCTAGATACATGGGTCCTTTCAAGATCATTGGCAAAAGAGGTGACCTCGCCTATCAATTGAGCTTCCGTCCAACTTCGCAAATGTTTAAGATGTGTTTCACGTGTAACAGCTTTGCAAGTGCTTCAAGACTCTTGAGCGCACCATCAACTTCGAAGAGATTGATCTTCAAGAAGACCTGTCGTATCATGAGCATCCTGTTGCTATTATTTAAGAAACCACGCACAAGACTCGCAACAAGTCAATCAAATTCCTCAAAGTGAAGTGTTCACACCATTCCGACCGAGAAGCCACCTGGGAGCGTTAGGATCAGCTCCGTTCTGAATATCCGGAGTGTTTTCAGTCCTAGATCTCGGGACGAGATCCTCTCGTGGTGGTGGAGTGTTGTAACACCACGGATGTAACTTGCCATATTTGTCACTCCGACTATTGCCATTTTCAGCTTTAAGTTATGAGATTCCCTTCATGGTTGGGTTTTTGTTTTCGTTTTGCATTTATTTCATGTCATGCATTTCATATCATTTCATCATGTGCTTCACGTTTGCATTCATGTTCGTCTCATGCGTCCGAGCATTTTCCTCGTTGTCCGTTTCACAATCCGACACTCCCACATGCACCAGCGCACCCCTCTTGTCTCTTTTCGTGATCGGGTGTTAATTATTCTCAGAATGGACCGGGATTTGTCAAGTGGCCTTGGTACACCACCGGTAGACCGCCTGTCAAATTTCGTTCCATGTGGAGGCTGTTTGATGCTCCAACGGTTAACCGGGTAACCGCAAAGGCCTCTTGTGTGTTGCAGCCCAACACCCCTATAAAACGGCCCAATAACCCATCTCAACCATCTCCACGTCCTCCGTCATCGGATCACGATCGTGTGGGAGAAAACTACACCTCATTTGGACACTTCAAACTCCCTCTACCTATAAAAAGGCCTCCTCCTCCGAAAATTCGGGCAAAACCCTAGTCTTCCCCTTCCACCGTGCGCCGGACACGTCCGCCCAGCGCCGGACACGTCCGCCACCGTCCCCTTGGAGAATCGCATGCCGCGACATCACCGCACCGCCGCACACCACACGCGCGGGCCCGCCAGCCCGAGGCTGGCCCTCCCAGGCCGCGTGCAACCGCCGTCGCCCGAGCGCTCGCGCGTGCCGCTCCCGATCCTCCGCTGCCCGGTCGCCCGCCGTGGGACTCGTCGTCCCTGCCCCGCCGCCCTTCGCCGGCCCCGCCGCCTTGGTCCGCCTCGCCGTCGCCTCGTCCACCTCCGGCTAGATCCGGCCGTGAGAGGGCCGGATCTGGTGACCACGACGCTTCGGCCGGCGCCTCCTTCAACTCGGGCCGCTGTACGCGTCTTCTCCGGTGAACCTCGGAATCCGTGCCCTGGTGAAACCCTAGTCTACGAGGTGATTTTCGTCTAAGTCCCAAACCCCCTGTAATTTTTAGGCCCTGATCATCATGCCGTATCTTGGTGACCGTGACTCCGATTCATGCATATGATATGTCGAATTGTTCGTCTCATTGAGCTCTTCATGCTAGTAGCATTTCCATGCATTTTTCTTCCCATTATTATGCCATTTTCATTGATGCAATAGTGCTATAAAATGTTAGCTATTGGTACTTATCAGATCATGAGGTTTTGTCATTTTTGTTGCATTTGATGTGTTCATCATATGAGCTTGAGGTCTACATTTGTCTTGAACTACATCATGCCATCTTTACAGAAGTGTTTGTCTTGTATTTGTGTGATCTATGTGGTGACTAGAACATGCATGCAAACTAGGCTCCGTGATGTTGCTGTTTTCAGGGACTTAGGTTTTTGCGAAGTCTTTTTCCTGCAGTTATTTTGATGCCTTGTAAACTTGATGCTACAGTGAGATCCATGCTTATTTTGGGTTACTTAAGTAAGGATGTTTTGAACATGTGGTTATGCTCTATCCATACATGCCCCTGGTTGTTGCTACTGAGCCATGCATCCTATGAACTTTCTCTTGCCATGTTTAGCTTCATGAACATGTCATATTGCTATTGGTGTGCTTATATTGTCATGCAATGCTATGTGGTGAGTGGCATGAGCTCGCTAAGTTGCTATCATAATTCTATTTATGACATGGTCTGTTTTTCTGCCAAGTCTGAAACTGTTAATAAAACTTGCTATGTTTACATGGGTTCCATCATATCTTCTGTGCCTTTTTGCCTCATGATCAGTAAGGGACTTTTGATCTATGCCCTTAGTAGAATCATGTCATGCCTTGTTTGGCTATGATATGTTCTTGTAGCATGTTGTTTTATTGCTCTAAACATTGCTTCCTGATGTTGTTTTTGACATGTTAGTATTTTCACAAAGTCTGTGAAGCTGATATCTTTTGCACTCTTGCCATGCTTCACTAGTAGAAAAAGGGGCTATGGTCCAGGCCGCCTCAGCCCATTAGTCCCGGTTCAGTCTAGAACCGGGACCAATGTGTGCATTGGTCCCGGTTCGTGAGCCCAGGGGGCCGGCCGGGCCACGTGGGCCATTGGTCCCGGTTCGTCTGGACCTTTTATTTTATTTTATTGACCCCCTTCACGTGGAAAACAATATGAAGTACGTAAATAACAACATTCACAATTTTATTTTATTACCATCATTTGTGTTGAGTTTCATTCATTCATATATATATGTATTGACCCCCTTCTTTAAATTAGATGTTTCGGAAGCGGGATGAACTCCTAGCACCAGCTCGCATGCGAGGAATTCAAGAGGAATTGGCGGCATTCTTTCTTGACCACGTGATCCCTAAAGACGGAGAATTCTATGTTAAACCTGAGTCCCTATGATTATATTTGTAAGAGATAATTACTGTATATATGTAGCCGGTAGTGTCAGATAGATATACGAGAACTTGTTGTTCGACCAATCTCTCAGAGTAGGAGAGGTGGTCGATATCACTTCTCTCTGTATGCATATATGTTCATGACGATCTTCTGTTTCCTTCGTTTGCTTACTAGCTAGCCAGCGTGTCTAGTCCTCTCTATACGTATGTATAGTACGTAGCGTCGACCAAGCACGGACATAAGAGATGACACTTCTCTCTATTAATTATAGCTAGCTAACACAATATATGAAACACCTAAATTAACCCCCCAAAACCCCCAACCCCCCCCCCTTCAAAAAAAACTAAAACCCCAGCCACAGAAATGCTGACACGTGGATGCCTATTGGTCCCGGTTGGTGCCACCAACCGGGACCAAAGGGTCTCCTGCCTGGGCTCTGCGCACTGCCCACGTGGAGGGCCTTTAGTCCCGGTTCTGGATTGAACCGGGACTAAAGGGGGGAGGTATTAGTACTGACACTTTAGTCCCGGTTCAGGAACCGGGACTATAGGCCCTTACGAACCGGGACTATAGGCCCTTTTTCTACTAGTGCTTGTTTGAACCTGTTCTAGTGTGATTTAGACGTAACTCAGTGTTCATGTTTTGTCAAGCATCTCTTGTACATCACTGCCATGTGCCTTGTTGATATGTTCGAGTGCAGTAGCTTAGCTTCTTGTTGCATTCTATGTTTCATCGTGTTGTTAATCGCAATTTTGTGTCATTCTTGTTTTGCTTGCCATTTGCAACCCGTGCATCCGTTTCCGGTGATATTTATACCGATTTCAACCGAAATCGTCTCATCTTTCTAGTGGCATACTTGGTTTGCCAAGTTGATGCCTTGTTCATTCTTTCCCTTCCGGAGCACGCATATGCATTGGATATCATGTCTTGCATATTGTCATGTATTACATCATGTTGCTTGTGCATTGCACCGTGATTGATTGTTGTTCCATTGCTTGTGTTCTTGCTTTGGTTAGAGTCGGGAGACGAGTACGGAACCTGTTGGGTACTCTAATGAGGATCAAGCTTTCGACAACTCTGAGAACTTTGCAGGAAAGATAGCCATACCCTCGAAATCACTTCTATCTTTGCTTGCTAGCTGTCCTCTCTATCATTATGTCGCGTTACCTACCACTTGTTATATCATGCCTCCCATATTTCCATGTCAAGCCTCTAACCCACCTTCCTAGCAAACCCTTTTTTGGCTATGTTACCGCTTTTGCTCAGCCCCTCTTATAGCGTTGCTAGTTGCAGGTGAAGTTGAAGTTTGTTCCATGTTGGAACATGGATATGTTGGGATATCATTATTATCTCTTATTTACTTTAATGCATCTATATACTTGGTAAAGGGTGGAAGGCTCGGCCTTATGCCTGGTGTTTTGTTCCACTCTTGACGCCTTAGTTTCCGTCATACCGGTGTTATGTTCCTTGATTTTGCGTTCCTTACGTGGTTGGGTGTTATGGGAACCCCTTGACTGTTCGTTTTGAATAGAACTCCTCCAGCAAGGCCCAACCTTGGTTTTAACATTTGCCACCTAAGACTTTTCCCTTGGGTTCCACGGACTCAAGGGTCATATTTATTTTAAACCCCCGGGCTAGTGCTCCTCTGAGTGTTGGTCCAACCTGTCAACCGCCGGTGGCCACCAAGGGCAACTCTGGGTTGGCCTACCAGAAGTCTGGACAATCCGGTGTGCCCTGAGAATGAGATATGTATAGCTCCTATCGGGATTTGTTGGCACAGTCGGGCGACTTTGCTGGTCTTGTTTTACCATTGTCAAAATGTCTTGTAATCGGGATTTTGAGACTGATCGGGTCTTCCCGAGAGAAGGAATATCCTTCGTTGACCGTGAGAGCTTGTGATGGGCTAAGTTGGGATACCCATGCGGGGTATAAACTTTCGAGAGCCGTTCCCGTGGTTATGTGGCAGATGGGAATTTGGTAATATCCGGTTGTAGAGAACTTGACACTTAACTTAATTAAAATGAATCAACCGCGTGTGTTGCCGTGATGGTCTCTTTTCGGCGGAGTCCGGGAAGTGAACACAGCCTTGTGTTATGCATGAACGTAAGTAGTTTCAGGATCACTTCTTGATCACATCTAGCTTCTCGACCGTTGCGCTGCTTCTCTTCTCGCTCTCTTTTGCGTATGATAGCCACCATATATGCTTAGTGCTTATTGCAGCTCCACCTCACTACCTTTTCCTACCCATAAGCTTAAATAGTCTTGATCTCGCGGGTGTGAGATTGCTGAGTCCTCGGGACTCATGGATACTTCCAAACAGTTGCAGGTGCCGAGGATACCGATGCAAGTGACGATACCAAACTCAAGTGGGAGTTCGACGAGGATTCAGGACATTACTATGTATCTTTTCCGGATGATCAGTAGAGGAGCCTAGTTGGGACGATCGGGGATCTAGCATTTGGGGTTGTCTTCCTTTATTTTGGTTCCATAGTCGGACCTTTGATTGTACCTTGGATGATGTATGGATTATTTATGTATTGTGTGAAGTGGTGACTGTAAGCCAACTCTTTATCCCTTTCTTATTCTGTACATGGGATGTGTGAAGATTACCCCTCTTACAACAAGCCTACCATGTGGCTATGCCTCTAAGTCGTGCCCCGACACGTGGGAGATATAGCCGCATTGTGGGTGTTACAAGTTGGTATCAGCACCATCATGGGCTCAACCCATCCTCAACTTTCTGGTAAACAAGGAGCTTCCAACCGAAGAGATCTTGGCCTGACAAGTGCAACATTGGGCAGCAGCGTAGACCATCATCAACAGGGAACTCGTAAGGCGCAGCGTCACTGGTGTATACCAGCTCTGCGTAGAGCCAGAAGAGGGCCAAGCAATCCTCAAAGATATCCACCAAGGCAAGTGTGGCCACCACGCAGCCTCAAGATCACTTGTGGCCAAAGCCTTTCGCCATGGTTTCTTCTGGCCAACTACGCTAGAAGATGCAAAAGACTTCGTAACGAGATGCAAGGGATGCCAGAAGTTCAGTTCCAAGTAGCATTTGCCGGCTTCTGCACTCTAGACCATTCCCCTTGCTTTGCCTTTCGCCATCTGGGGACTGGACATGGTGGGGCCATTCAGGACAGCACGCGAAGGCATGACTCGTCTTCTTGTTGCCTTGAATAAATTCACCAAGTGGATAGAAGCAAAGCCAATCAAGAAGTTGAATGGTCCGACTGCCGTGACTTTCATTGCACACATCACCACTCGGTACGGCGTACCTGATAGCATCATCACCGACAACGGCACAAATTTTGCCAAGGGAGCCTTGGCTCCTTTTTGTGCGACATAGGGCATTTGACTGGACTTAGCGTCCGTTGCCCACCTACAGTCAAATGGCCAAGTCGAACTAGCAAACGGCCTCATCTTGACCGGAATCAAGCCCTGACTGGTCGAGCCTTTGGAGCGTTCCGCCGGCTGCTGGATCGAGGAGCTGCCAGCCGTCCTCTGGAGTCTATGCACCACTCCGACCAAGTCAACCGGCTTCACCCGCTTCTTCCTCGTATATGGTGCCGAGGCGATCATCCCAACCGACATCGAGTTTGACTCACCTCGCGTCACCATGTACACTGAGGCGGGGCAAAGGAAGCATGAGAAGACGGCGTCGACCTGCTGGAAGAAGGCCGGCTGTAGGCACTCAGCCGGTCCGGCATCTACCAGCAGGGTCTATGCCGCTAGCACAGTCGGAAGATCAAGTCGTGATCCTTCCAAGAGGGAGACTGTTGGGGATATAGCTACCAGGTAAGACCCGCCCAGGAGCGGCCGGGTCAACCCCAACAACGGGTTACAAAAGAGGCCCAATAATATTCAAGGCTACAATTTATTAAGACTTGTTGAAGGTTAAGCCCAGAGGCAGCTTAAGGCCCAATATTGTATACCGCCGTATGTAAAGAAAGACTTGTAAAGAAAGGCATACAAAGAAGTCACCGAGCCTGACACATTTTATGAACCGGCCGGGACTCTGTAGGCTGCCAGGCGTCAACCCGTGTATATAAGGGGACGACCTGGCAGCGGCTTAGGGAAAGAATCAACAGATCGATAACCAAGCCGACGGATTCGCTCCTTGGTCATCGAAACACCAGCAATTCCAACACAACTATATGTAGGCTTTTACCTTCATTGTAAGGGGCTGAATTAGTATAAAACCTCTCGTGTCCTTTGTTCCGATTAACCCCTTTAAGCTTCCTAGTTGCGATGGCCCTACGACTAAGTCCTTTCCCTAGGACATCTGCCGTGACAATTCCATGATAGTTGGCGCCTACCGTGGGGCCAGCGCAAAGTGGATTTGAGTTCACGAAGGGCAACTTCGAAGGGCTCAAGGGATACGCTGTGGGCCAGATGACCAAGAGTCATCGCGACAAGCTCTACAACGACGACGAAGGCTGGGGCCCCTAGGCCGGCTCAACTGAGTACGGGTACCGGGTCCCCTTCGACGGAATTCATGTCTTCATCGGTCGGATCAGCGAATCAGTCCCTAAGCCGGAGATCTGCACCAACATCATCAAGACGGCTCAGCACACGAGACCCGCCTGGGCCCTACCCGCCGTAAACTGTGCCTTTGTGGGTTGCATCCATGGAGGTGAATACTCGGAAGGATCAATGGATGGCGGTGAGACGGACATGTGTTCTGACGCTACGTCATCAACAGGCGAGACGAATTCTTTGTATCAGCTGCAGGATGGCATGCTCGGGGGCTGTTCCGATGGCAGCAGTATTCCGGACCCCTTTGAGCCGCCGAATCGAGCCGTTGTCTTCATGGCAGGCACTCAGCCCGAGAAGAACTCCATGACTGCAACAGCAACAACCATCGGGTCGGCAGCGCCGGGTAAGGAGACCCCCCGCGCCCCCCGGCTCAGATGCTAATGGACCTCATGGATAGGCTAACGGCTTTGTTGACTGCCGTGGTGGAGCCGGCGGATAAAGCTCAGCATGACATGGAGGTGGCATGGGTACGTGAAGAGATGGCGCAGGCCAACGAAAATTTAGCAGCACAAGAGGTCAGGATGGCCACGGGACGAGCGGCTTTGTACGCTCATGCTCAGCACCTTCAAGCGGAGACTTTCCGGCTCTCGGTGGATCTGAACGCATCAAACGAGGTCATGAGGAGAAGGCATCAGAAAACTCAGTCACGTCTACCTCTGACACTCGATCCTAGGAACCTTTTCCACACACCTGGGGCCGGTCCAAGTAACCCGTCGGAGGCAAATTGGATCACGACACCCGGAGCGCCGGTTCAGCCGCGGGCCATGAACCGCCTCATATGAATATCACTCCGCCTCATTATACACCAGTACCACCGGGTCACTTTTCCAATCCTCTGGAGAATCTCATTGCTGCGTTGGCTCGTTCGGCGGCTCTCCCGATGGAAGGCGACTCCCCGACAGCAATCGAAACACGGAGGGTGAGAGAACTTCTTCAGACGGGTCTAGCGCAGCAGGATGCGTACTCTTACAGTCGATACAGGATCCACTCAACCCCTCGCCCAAGCCAGAGCCCGAGCTATAGCAGGCATATGGACTCAGTCGAAATGTCAAGCAACGCTCAACGCCAAAACCAACCGCGCAGGCATGAGCCGGCGCAGGGTGGATCCCTTAACTTGGCGGAGCAGGAGAGAATCTGACGAGAGGCCGAACGGGCGATTCAACTGGCAGCGGAGCAGGCGGCTCATCAAAATTTTCCGGCTTATCCAGCAACCTCTGTTGAGGGAGGAGTAGCCACAAGAACAAGAGATGTACCTTGCCTGGTGGCGGCTATACATAATGAGCACTTACCTAAAGACTTTAAGGGGCCTCGTAAAGTGCCTAACTACATGGCCGACTTGCATCCTGGGGCATGGATTGAGAGTTACGAGATGGCAATGGAGCTGTTGGAGGTCAGCGATGCAGCAATGGCTAAGTACTTCACCATGATGTTGGATGGAACGGCTCACACTTGGTTGAAAGGGTTGCCACCCAATTCCATCGGCTCATGGGCGGAGTAGAAGGCCTGGTTCATTCAGAACTTCAAAGACACATGCACGCAACCTATGTCAATCGTGGACCTGACCAATTGTAAGCAAGAGGAAGGGGAGTCCACAACCCATTGGGTGCGCCGGGTCAAGGAGATAATACATTCATCTGATAAGATGGATGCCGGCTCGGCAGTCTTAATGTTGGAGAAAAAATGTTGTTTTGAACCTCTGAAGCAGAAGCTGGGGCGGCTCAAGCATGACTGTAATGACATGGGCAGTTGATGGCGGCCCTAGTCAAATATGTTGATTCTGACAGTACAAAGGATCCCGTATCTGATGAAGAAAAAACAGGGAAGGGAAAGAAGAACGGCAATAGCAGGGGGCACTAGCATAACCCGGCAAATCAAGGAGGTAATAAACGTAAGGCTGACGAGTTTGTGGCTAACACCAATGCACAGGGAAACAACCAACAGCGCAAGGGTAGGCAGCCCCCTCGGTCAGGCTGGTCAGGTCCCACCCTCGAGCAATTGCTGAATGAACCTTGTCCAAGGCACGGCAGCTGGGAGAAGCCAGCTACCCATCTATGGAAGGATTGTACGATCATGCAGGCATTTAAAAATTCCAACATGTTTGATGGTAGCCATGGACCTGGCGGCAATTCAGGCGGAGGTGGCTTTCAGGGCCCGGGCACCGGGTCAGGCGGAGGTGGTTTTCACGGTCAAGGCCATCCGGGTAACCAGGGCGGTTATAATCAGCAACCCGGCCAAAATAATCAGCAACAGCAATCCGGGTATCAGAGTAACCCAAAACAGTTCAATAGTGGGCAGTACCACGTGTTTACCACTAGTTTATGCAAGAGGGATCACAAGCTTCATCAGAGGGCTGTCAATGCTGTCGAGCCGGCAATCCCATGTTATTTGAGTTGGTCAAAACAACCTATTGTGTGGAGCAGAGAAGATCACCCCCCCCCCTGGGTTGATAATCCGGGTCACTTGGCCTTGGTGGTGGCACCCCAGTTTGGTGGATATAAGTTCACTAAGGTGCTCATGGACGGAGGCAGTAGCATCAACATCCTCTATTATGAGACGTTTCGTCGGATGGGGTTGACTGATAAAAGTCTTAAGCAATCCAACAATGTTTTTCATGGTGTTGTCCCTGGAAGGTCGGCATACCCAGTTGGTAAGATTGAACTAGAAGTGGCCTTCGGGGATGAATATGATTCTAGGGCTGAGAAGTTTACTTTTGAAGTGGTTAAGATCAAAAGCCCATATCATGCTCTATTTGGACGGCCGGCTTACGCCAAATTCATGGCTCGACCGTGTTACGTATATCTGCAGCTCAAGATGCCGGGTTATAAAGGCACCATTACAGTACATGGAAGCCGGAAAATAGCCCTGGAATGTGAAGAAGGTGATGCTGCTTATGCTGAGTCTGTTTGCGCGACAAAGGAGTCAAAGTTTTATAAAGATAATGTCGACCCGGCGGACATGACGTCTTTGAAAAAGCCAACGACGAAGCATGAACCGGTACTGAAATTCAAGTCGGCTGGTGACACCAAAATGTTTGATTTTGTGCCAGGCGATTCATCCAGACAGTTCATCATCAGTGCCAACTCGGATCCAAAATAGGAAAGCACGCTCATTGAGTTCATTCGTGAGAATCGGGACATCTTCGCATGGAAGCCTTCTGACATGCCGGGTGTCCCGAGAGAACTCGCTGAGCACACTCTTAACATTGATTCGAAGTTTAAGCCGGTCAGGCAGTTCCTTTGGTGGTTTAATGGGGAACGACGCAGGGCCATTGGAGAGGAGGTGGCCCGGCTCTTGGCGGCCGGGTTCATTGTGGAAGTTTTTCACCCAGAATGGTTGGCTAACCTGGTGCTTGTACTCAAGAAGAACGACACCTGTCGTATGTGGTTGGATTACACCGATTTAAACAAATCTTGTCCAACTGACCCTTTTGGTCTCCCTCGTATTGATCAGATCATTGATGCTACGGCGGGCTATGAGCGTTTGAGTTTTCTGGATGCTTATTCAGTTTATCATCAGATCAAGATGGCACTCAAGGACCAGGAGAAGACAACTTTCATCACTCCGTTTGGAGCCTTCTGCTATGTGTCTATGCCCTTTGGGCTTAAGAGTGCCCATGCGACTTATTGATGGTGTGTGCAGAATTGCCTTCACAATCAGATTGGGCGTAATGTTCATGCTTATGTGGATGATATAGTGGTGAAGTCCAGAAAAGAGGAAACCTTGGTAACAGATCTGAAGGAGACCTTTGTTAACCTCCGGGTCTACAAGATGATGCTTAACCCGGCCAAGTGTGTTTTTCGAGTCCCAGCTGGCAAAGTCTTGGGTTTTTTGGTGTGCAACAGAGGTATTGAAGCTAACCCGGAGAAAATTAAGGCAATCACATCCCTGGCCAAACCATCGTGCATCAATGATGTTCAACGGCTGGCGGGTCGTGTTGCTGCTCTGAGCCGGTTCATAAGCCGGTTAGGGGAGAAGGCGATGCCTTTGTATCATATGATGAAAAAGACGGATGACTTTGTTTGGAGCGAAGCTGCAAATTATGCCTTTGAGGATTTGAAGAAACAGCTTGCTGAGCCACCGGTTCTTACTGCTCCAATTGAGAAAGAGCCATTGTCATTATATGTAGCTGCTAACTCATGAGCTGTTAGTGTGTCCATTGTGGTGGAATGCAAGGAGGCCGACAAGGAACATCCGGTCCAACGGCCGGTTTACTACGTCAGTGAGGTGTTGATTGAATCTAAACAATGATATCCACATTGGCAGAAGCTCGTGTATGGGGTGTTCATGGCAAGCCGAAAGCTCAAACATTATTTTCAGGGTCACCCAATCACTGTGGTTAGCTCTGCTCCTTTGTGAGACATCATTGAAAATAGGGAAGCTACTGGACGAGTCGACAAGTGGGCCATTGAACTTGGGTCTCATGGGTTGAAGTATGTGTCAGGTACTGCGATCAAATCTCAAGCGCTAGTTGACTTTATTAATGACTGTTCAGAGATCCAGATGCCAGAGGAGAAACTAGACAACACATATTGGACGATTCACTTTGATGGGTCTAGACAGTTGGAAGGCTCAACGGCTGGAGTTGTGTTAACTTCCCCTCGAGGTGACAAGTTTTGTAATGTGTTGCGATTGATGTTTCCTTGTACTAACAATGCAGCAGAATATGAAGCCTTGCTCCATGGTCTTTGAATGGCTAAAGAAATGAGTCTTAGCTGGGTCCGGTGCCTTGGCGATTCAGATTTGGTGCCTCAACAAGTGTCAGGCAAGTGGGATTCCAAGGATCCTCTCATGGCGGCTTATTGCCATGAAGTCGACGCTGTTGCAGGACATTATAAAGGTTATCAAGTGGAACACATTGACCATAGATAGAATGAAGCGGCCGATGCCTTAAGCCGGTTGGGATCTCAGCGTAAGCTGGTGCCACCTAACACCTTTTTGGATGTTTTGCATAACCCGTCTGTTAAATTACCTACAGAAGAAGATTTGGCCGTTCCTGACCTACAGGCACAGTTGGAGGCGTCTCTTCACGTCATCCCAGATTGGACAGTACCGTTCTTGGCTTACATGACCCGGGTGAGGTGCCAGAGGATGAGACCCTGGCCCGACAGATAACCCGGTGGTCCAAGTCAATGACGATTTCTGACGGAGAATTATACCATCACAGCATCACTAGAGCGTTTCAGCTGTGTGTTTCTCCTAAAGAAGGCCAAGAAATACTTCGTGAGATCCATGAAGGGGATTGTGGTCATCACGCTAGGTCAAAATCTCTTGTGGCCAAAGCTTTTCGTCATGGTTTTTACTGGTTGACGACTCACGCTGATGCAGAAGATCTGGTCAGTAGATGTGAGGGATGTCAAAAAATTGCACGACGAGCGCATTTGCCGACTCAGGAATTCCGGATGATTCCAATCACTTGGCCGTTTGCAGTCTGGGGGCTTGACATGGTTGGACCTTTCAAAAGGTCCAAGGATAAAAAGACACATCTTTTAGTGGAAGTTGACAAATTCACAAAGTGGGTTGAGGCAGAGCCAGTGAGTAAGTCTGATGTAGCCACGGCGGTTCAGTTCATGAAAAAGGTGATTTTTCGCTTTGGTTTTCCACACAACATTATTACTGACAATGGCACTAATTTGTCCCAAGGGGCTATGGAGGAGTTTTGTCGAAGAGAGCACATCCGGCTGGATGTTTCTTCTGTAGCTCACCCTCAATCTAACGGGTAGGCTGAGAGAGCAAATCAGGAAATTTTAAAAGGTCTGAAGCTCCGGCTCATGGTTCCCTTACAACGGACCTCGGGTTGGTGGGTAGAGGAGTTACCCTCGGTACTGTGGAGTACTAACACCACTCCTAACAGGTCCACGAGTTATACACCCTTCTTCATGGTTTATGGAGCGGAAGCGGTGCTGCCTAGTGACATCCGTCATGACTCACCTTGTGTGGCGGCTTATGTTGAAGCTAATAACGAACAAGCCAGACGGGATGCACTTGACTTGTTAGATGAGGAGAGAGACTTAGCAGCGGCTCGATCAGCAATTTATCAACAGGACCTGCATCGTTATCACAGCCATCGGGTTAAATCCAGGACTTTTCAAGAAGGTGACCTGGTGGTCCGTCTCATCCAGGATCTGTCAGATGCACACAAGCTATCCCCGCCTTCGGAAGGAACCTTTGTCGTCAGCAAGAACTTAAACAATGGGTCATATTACCTCATTGACGTTCGAGAGCACAAAGTCTCATGTAAGTCGGAGGAGGAGACCCGCCGGCCGTGGAAAATTGCTCGACTTGGGCCATGCTACACCTGAGCCACCGGCTCTCGTCATGTACATACTTTGATGTTGTATATACTATGATAAGTAATAAAGCAGGACCTCTTTCCTTTTTCCACTTCAAAGGTCATATATCTTTACTATTTTTCATGGCTATTAAGGAGCTGATCATATCTGAATTTAGCTTAACCTATCAGGTGTGTCAAGGCTTAAACTAAAAGTTCAAGATTCAAGTCTCAAGTACTTTGCACTAAAAAACCACTTGACACTTGGGGGCTAATGTCTGCCAAAACAATTTCTTATGACTCTAATATATTTCAAGTCCCAAGTACCTTACAAAGTAACAACACTTGGCACTTGGGGGCTAATGCATGATATTCAGAAAGTCTCTCAAGATTAAGCCAGATTACAATATTTGTTGGGTTCGGCAAAAGACAGTTATGAAATTAAGTACCAGCTCATTTATGATCAAGTGAACCGGCCCTTGGGACTACAGGTAAAGTTTGCACTATTCTGTTCGACTTTTGAAAGACTTAAAGAGAAAGTATCCATCTATAGCATAAAGTCTCCTGATCATTCAGGATCATCATCTGAAGACATGGGGGCTGGCAGAGTATAAGTAAACCAGAGAACATACCTCATATTTCAGCTGAAGTTGCTTGACCATCTCAATCTCTGATTCACGGCTGGAATGAACATGGCTGAGATAGCCGGACAATATGTCATTAGCGTTCAGATGGGTGTAATGAGAGATATCAAAACGCACTTTCTATCTCTCCAGGGCTTCTTGTTTAGCGGTGTGTCAAGCTAACACGGTGCGAGTCCCTGGTTCAACAAAACGGCTTCCAGTGATCAGAATATCATGGTCAGACGATGATGGCGGGTTGGCCGAGCTGGATGGTCCGGCAGTAGAGGGGTTAACGATGGTGTCATCAGCTGACGGCTCAGGAGGATCCCATTGAGCATTGGCAGCCGGGTCTTCTGGTGCTTCAGTTCGAGGGGGAGAAGTTGGCATGGCTGGTTTAGGTGCAAGGACTGACGGGTGTTCCGCCGGTTTAGTCACCTTGGCCTTCTTGGACTTGGCTTGACCACTAAGAAAGAGGTTGTGAGACAGTTGGTACAAAGATGCAGTTTGAAAGACACGGAGGAAAGATGAATTCTTCCTTACCCAGGGGTAGTCTTGAAAGCCGGAAATTGAGTCTGAGATGAGTCGCCAGAAGAGCGAGAAACCTCATGCAAAGGTAAAATAAAGTTAGTAATGCAAGAGAATAGACTCATTAATTAAAGCAGAAGGTAAAATTAAAAGAGACCTCATTCTAACATTTTTGAGGAGTTTGTTGTACAATGGAAGGCGGTTCATCGTCGTTCTATGCCTGACAGCGGCTCTCATGTTGCTGTTTTTTCAAAAGAAAATGAGCGTCCAAATAAGCTAAAGGGTGCGAAAACCTTACTTTTCGGGTTACCAGTCGAACTTTCTGTGTTGGCAAATGGGCTGAGTCAGAGGAAATAGTTACCTCTTCTTCTACGGCCTGACTGGCCCCCGTGTCATCCTGGCAATAGTCAGTGTTGATAAGGTTATTAAAAACTGGCCAAGGGAGTCAAGGGCTACCTCCGACTCAGAATCATTGTGAAGCTTCAACAGGTCCTCAGCAGTGCTCTTTTTCTTTTTGGACCTCTGGGTCATCTTTTTGGCGGTTATGGTGGCAGCTCTGGCCTTCTTGGCGGCTTCATGATCATACTTGGCTTTCCAGAAGTCTGATTTGGCCTGTAAACAAGACAAGATGGAAGATCAGGCAAGTATTTGAAAATGCTGACGAAAATACAAAGAGAAGGAGGTCAGGGGTTCTTTACCTCTGGTGCCGGGTTAAGTTTGCAGAAGGGGTTTAACCCGACTTTACTACAGTCTTCATATTTGCCGTTAACCAAAGGGTCGACATTGAAACAATATCTTCTTCAGTTAGTTGAACGGAGCTGTGACGAAGAGAGTCGTCTGGGCCTCCACCATATTCATACATCAATTTGGATCGGCGGCTTAGAGGGATGACCCGCCACGCGACCCAGCAATGAGTCAAATCAACTCCGGTTAAGCCATTCCCCAGTAATGCGTTAATCCTTTTAATTGATGGAATAAGCTTCTTGCGTTCAGTGGCAGTGAGCTTGTCAGGGAGCGAAAATTTGGAATCTAGACGATCCGCGCGATAACTCGGCAGTGGTTTCTCATTGGCTGGGGAACTGTCTTGACAGTAGAACCAGGTCTGATTCCAGTCCTTGGGATGGGTCGGCAAGACTATTAGGGGGAAGACGGCGCCCTGTCAGTGCTGAATTGAGATGCCTCTAAGTTCCAAGCTAGGGCCATTGGTACACTCGTTCTGGCGGTCCAGATAAAAATACTCTCTAAAGAGTTCCACAGTCGCTTCTTCTTGAAGGTACACCTCACAGAGAACTTGGAAATTGCAGATGTTGGATATGGAATTTGGCCCGAGATCTTGCGGGTGGAGTTTGAAAAAATGGAGAATATCTCTGAAAAATTTGAGCTGGGTGGTGAAAAGCCTCGATTCATGTGGTCAGAGAAGGCAATAACTTCACCGTCTTTTGGGTTAGGTCGTTCCTCGTCGGGGTCAGGGGCACGGTAAGACATAACATTCTTCCCTGGCAAAAAACCTATGGTGAAGAATTCCTTCAGATTGTCCTCAGTTACTGTGGAAGGGACCCAGTTGCAGACGGTCGGTGCTTTTGACGGTATGATGATCAAAATACGAACTGAAAGGAAAGTAACGTACCGGTTCAATTCAATGGTGATATTAACAGTTAAATGATGATGGTGCAAATAGGTAATGGCGGCTTAAGTAAGGGCTAATGTCATATAAGGGAAAAGTAAGCCGGCGTCGTAAGCCGCCATGACTACAGACATTTGAAGGACATCGGAGATAGAATTGGTTAAGTGTTGAAGCAAACAAGTTTCCTAATTCCTTGATATTATTCTGGATCAATGGGTCGTTCAAAACGGAAAATATTCTAGACCTAAAAATCTAGCATAGATGAGATCATGAGCTCTAATGAGGCCTTTGAACCAGAGAAATGGATCTGTTGGTATCGAGGATGGGCACAAAACAACTACCGCATGAACACATGTTTTCTTTAGATCAAGAAGAAGCCATAGTGGAAGAACTACAAGGAAACCATGATGAACTATGAAGAACACGCAGAAACCTAGAAACCCTAATGCGGATCTGAGGAACGGGAAGATGAGCACTTACAACCACGGATCTTCTACGGAGGTCACCGCTGTTCTCTGGACTGATTCAGGTTGATGCAGCGGCGAAGGTCGATGGAGACAGAGGTGAAGTGCGACGGCGGTGGAGATCGAGAAGTGGGAGAGTTGTGAGAGGAAGAAGACGAAGAAGAGAGAAGAATGAGAAAGACCGGGGCATGCCTATTTATAAGGGGATAAGCAAATAGGCGGGCACGGAAATCGAGGAAGACCCAAATAATGACTATCAAACTAAACAGATGCCTCAATTCTCCGAAGACATTAAAAGATAAAGATCCGTTGAGGATGACGTCATAACAGGTTTTTGTGTTTTCAGAAGATGACATCACGGCGGGTTATAGAATTTTTACAGATATAGGAAGATGGATTTCACCTAAGTATTGAAGATTGACAAGGAACAAGGTTCAAAGTCATCCTGGGGCCTAATGTTGTGGATATAGCTACTTGGTAAGACCCACCCAGGAGGGGCCGAGTCAACCCCAATGATGGGTTACAAGAAAGGCCCACTAATATTCAAAGCTACAGTTTATTAAGACTCGTAGAAGGTTAAGCCAGAGGAGGCTTAAGGCCCAATATTGTAAACCGTTGTATGTAAAGAAAGACTCATAAAGAAAGGCATACAAAGAAGTCACCAAGCCGGACACGTTTTATGAACCGGCCGGGACTCTGTAGGCCGCCACATGTCAACCCGTGTATATAATGGGACGACCCGGCGGAGGCTTAGGGCAAGAATGAACAAATCGATAACCAAGCCGGCGGATCTGCTTCTTGGTCATCGAAACACCAGCAATTCCAACACAACTAGACATAGTCTTTTACCTTCATTGTAAGGGGTGGAACTAGTATAAAACCTCTAATGTCCTTTGTCCTGATTAGCCTCTTTAAGCTTCCTAGTTGCGATGGCCTTACGACTAAGTCCTTTTGCTAGGACATATGCCGTCACAATTCCACGACAAAGACCTTGTGCTCCGGCTGATCCAGCGAACAACCGGCCAACACAAGCTACCATAGTCGGAAGAACATCGAGTTGAATGCAGTATGTATCATGCTATCTATTTTATTAAGTAAGAAGACTTTGGGTCCGTCGAGGAGCACTCGGGGGCTACCCTTTTCCTTTATCTATATGATAAGTTTGATGCCTACAAAATGTGTTATTCCATTTCTTCACCTGAAAACGGGTCCGACCAGTCGGCCCGGGGGGCTTGCTGCCTTGTACTATGTCGGTGTTTCCTTTAGTCGGACAAGTGGTGTGTCAGCACCTACGCCCCTCTTGCCTTAAGGCACAGCCCGCAGAGCGGCTTTTTTCTTAGCAAGAGGTAAAGGCAAGAAATGGTGCTCACATGAAAAATGGCTAAGGATAAAAAACATTGACATAGGACAATCCGGTCCTTCGCCTCGCGGACCGACTGCTAAACAGCCGGCCGGCCGGCTTCCTACTTAGCTTGCAACGATCCAATCGGTCAAAGTACTTGTCCTCCCACAAAGGTAAAATACTTGACTAGGCTGCAGTCCGCAGAATGGCTATCCGGTTGGCAAGTAAGTACCAAGGGAGCACGACAAAGGAAAAAACCAAGGAATAAAAAAGAAAGAAAGTCGGAACTCGGCCAAAGCACAGCCTATGCGGGAAATAATTTACATATCAAAAGGCCCTCGGCCAACATTCAACATAGTTTGAATACACCCCCAGGTGGAATTGTGCAAATCTAACAAAGTTTGTGGAAAAGTCTACTCAGCAGGAAAGGCTAAGATAAATTGGCGGCCTAAGCCAAAGGAGAAGTAGGCCAATCTGGTAGGTTGGTGGAGTCAGCGGTGCCGGCTGGTGCGTCTTGGGGTGGTCGCCTTTAGCAGCAGTCGACGAGCTTGCACGCGGTTCGGTGCTGGAGGCGCGATCGACTCGAGGCTGGCCATCTGCTCCGACCTCCGGCGCGTCGTCTTCATCATCCTCATGCTCTTCATCTTCCCCCTTGTCGCTGGAGGCGATCTCCTCTACCGAGTCTTCGCTATCAGCCGGGTTCAGACCGAACCATTCTGGCAGCGCTTCGGCACCATTCTCGTTCAGCTCAGGGATGAAGTCGCCAGTATAGGTGTACTCGGCGATCGCTGATGCGCATATCGAGAGGTCACGATCTACCGCTGCTAGGTCAGCACTGGCTTCCTGCCGAAACGTGGCCAACTGGGCTAGATCTAGCCCAGGATACCACGCCTTGGTGAACTCCAAGGCCCGCCGCGCTCCCGCTCAGGCCGCGGAACCCTTCCACGCCTCAAGGCGGTCGGTGGCCACTTCTAGCCAATCGGCAGACCAACTGGGGGTGCGTGGGGCTTGCTTGTTTGGCCAGAGGAGCCTGAGCCCCAGCACGTTGCAGCCAGCGGAGCATCTGGTGGGTTGGCTTAAGATGAGCCTGGATGCTGAGGAGCTGCTCGGCGAGGGTCCGAGGGGCGTCTGCGGCAATCTCCGAGTCACCTGCCCGTCGCTCCTCGCGGCGAGCCTCAATGGCCTCGTTGGCAGCGACGGAATGGCCGGGGAAGAAGTCTGCACAAGCAAAAACAACAAGTCAGAAGTCAGAAGCAAGAGGTCGGCTCGTTTGACCGCGAATGGTAGAAAGAAGAGAAGAAAGCTAATTGGTGAGGGTCCAAGAGGTCCGGCTGGTAGATGATGTCGGCGTCCGGGTGGGAGGGGAGGATATGCATCACAGTCGGTCCGGCCAGTCGGCAAATCAGAGCCCGGCAGAAAGAAGAAAGAAGAATCAAGAGCTTACCATAGCCGGGGGGTTGGCGTGGGAGTACGGCCGCTTGCCGAATTGCCACCTCCCCTCGTCAAGCTTGAGGTCCACCATCTCATTCACCATGAGAGCCACCTTTGCAGTCGACATCTCCTTCATGCACGTCTGGCATGGGTCGCGGTGCCCGCTCATCTGGCTCATCATGTGCGGCCGGCGTTGGAACGGCAGGACCCGATGCACCACAAAGGCGACCAGCAAGTAAGATGCTTTGAGGCCCTCCGACTGCGTCATCACTTTAAGGCGGGCGATGGCGGCGAAGGCATCTTCCGACAGCGGCTTTGGCTTGAAACCCGAGTTGAGCGGGGCACGGCAGGTAGGCCTGCCACATAAGGCGGCAGGTTGATGAAGTCGTGCGCCGGGTCGATGTTCTTCACATAGAAATACGACTTCTGCCACAGCTTCACCGACTGGATCAACTTGATGGCTATGAAGGCGTTTCTAGAACACGGATGCCACACCATGATGAAAGCTCTGCACTGCACCGCCTCCTCCCTGGTGGTAGTGCCGAGCTTGCTGTAGAAGAAAGCTCCCCAGAGCTAGATGGTGGGGAGGACGCCGAGATACCCTTCGGACAGGGTGACGACGGCCGACAGCAGCACCACCGTGTTTGGTGTGAGGTGGTGCGGCTAGAGTCGGTAGAAGGCTAAGAAGGCGCGGAGGAAGTCGCTCGCCGGCTGGCCTAAGCCGCAGAGGAAGTGCGATCGAATGTTGACGCACTCGCCCTCCTCCGGTGCTGGTGAGATATCCTTGGCGGGCGGCACGCGCGCCCTGACGCAGTCCGCACCGGGCAGGCGCCATGTGTCGCGAAGGAAGGTGAGGTGGTCGTCGTGGATGTTGGAGTCGCCTAGTCGCCGGAGCGTTCCATGACGGCTTGAGCTCAGCGCGGGCGATGGACAGCGGCGAGCGCGCGGTCCCAGGACGGAGAAGAAGAGAGGGCTTGGCGGAGAACAAGCTCGACGATGATGGCGAGCCGCGGCAGCACTGTAGCGAGCATGGAGTGCAGCAGCAGTGAGGAAGAAGAAAGAGTGAGGGGAGGGCGCATGTGCCTCTGCCCCTCCCCTCTCCCCTACTGATAGCCCTCTGGCTGCGAAGCCGAGGGGGCGGGGCATGGGATCATGGGATTTAACGCGCCCACGACCCCACGGCTCTGCACTTACCGTGTTGTAATGGCGCGTGGTAAAGCGTGCGGAATCCCAACCGCCCTCCTCGGCCACAGTAGATCCACGCGCATGCCGAGGCCCGGTAGTGGCGAGCCTGGCCTGCTCATGTGTCCCATCGAGCGTGCGCTGGCAGGCCGGCCCGGCCAGCTATTGCCACGTGCCGCGCATGCGGCGGATGGCTGGCCTAGGCGCCTAGGTAGCGCGCCACGTGCTTCCCATCATGACTATTCAAATTCCACCGGTTGGCCTGTCAGGCCCGGGCTGGCTCCTGGCAGCCGATACTCCAGAAGACGGACCGTGCAAGCAACCAAAACTTTACGGAGTAGGAAGCTGCCGGGGCACCTCCCCCTTGTTGACCGTGGCGACCCGCCAGCTTCGGAGACTATTGTTGGAGTTATTGGCCGTGGGTAAGCTCATTTGCCCCCATGGCAATTCAAGACATCAGGGCTGACTGCGCCCCTCAGGCCTTAGAGATTGACCACCACCTTCTTGTGGCCTGATGGTTCTAGCGGCCGACTACAAGAGGGGCCGGCTCCTAGCAGGCGGCCCCCAGAGGGGCTGGCTTCTAGCATGCAGCCTCAAACGCCCTCAAAGTCTGAACCACCATGAATGCGATGAGACGAGGCATGGCTATAGAGAAGCCTGCCACCGTCCAATCCAGGGCGGGTCATGTCTACAGTGCACCGTACCGGCTAGCGATCTCCTGCATGGCGCAACACTGTAGCCCTTCCGCCCATGACATCACCCAAGACAGAAGGGGCCCAGTCCCCACGATGGGTTGTCGGTACGGCTCACAGGCGGCGGGCCCTACCCTCTTGTGGAATGCCAGAAGGAAGCAAGCTAGGCCAGCCGGCTTGGGGGAGGCTGGCTTCTAGCAGGCGGCCCTCCCCCTCTTAAGAGTTTGTGCACCATCAGCCGGGAGAAATAGGGAATGGCTACAGTGAACGACCGCCAGACGGCGGGACTGTAGCCACGCCTCCCCCGACAAAGTAAGCGTCATTAGAAGCACGACTACAGTGATGAGCCGCCAGCAAGGCCGGCAAGCGGCGGGCGCGACCTGTCGGCAAAGTACATGACAGCCGGTGGGGCTCACCAGTCGGCGGGCCCCAACTTCCAGTGGAGAAGCCGGCCACAAGAGACACTAACGACCTGGGCCTACACCCGGCCGGATTACCATTGTACCCCTGGAGGTTAGGCCTATATAAACCCCCCAGGGCACCCATGCAAAGGGTTCAGATTTTTAGAGAAACACACACACATAGAGAGGAAGTTAGGGCTAGCCTTGTTCTTCCTCCTCCTCCAGAGAAACAGCTCAGGGAGCATCTTGTAGCCACACTTTTTGAGTTAGTGATCATGCGGAGACCCCGCAGAGCAGGACTAGGGGTGTTATATATCTCCTAGGAGAGCCCCGAACCTGGGTAAGATCCGCCGGCGTGCATTTCTTCGCCTCATCCCGTTTCCTGGCACCGGCGACGTCTTATTAGCCCCCTCCATGATAATCCATCCTTTGGCATATGTCGCATGACACCCCCGATAGTACGTCCATTCACTAGGTTCTTTTTATTTTATTTTGGGCCAGGGACCTATCTACGAATACTTTTCTCATAGATTAGTCCCTGATCTTCAAACTCTCGTTACTTTTTGCTCGTTTGTCCAAATCCAGTGAAACCAACGTCAAAATCTTCGTCTTGTTCCCCTCTTCTCAGATAACCAACTTGAACATGGTTTTGACAAATTAAAATTTGGTTGCAAGAAGATTTGATTTTGAACTTCTATTGATCGTAGTTTAAGTTTCGTTGCTCCGATTTGGTAGATTCTTTTTGCAAATCAAAGCTCTTTGGTTGAACTTTTAGTTTGGATCTTTTCATTTGATTTTACCCTTGCATCTTATGCTTGAGTGCTTATGTATGTTATTGTTTGTTCATGATAGAGTTTCCGGAGTGCGAAGCGTGCTACTACGAGTGACTAGGGTGTTCAGATCGTCAGCAAGGCAAGTAACACTTTGATCATATCCCTTATTACCCAGTTTTTATGCATTAGTCTCAATCCTCAAACATTGCGTGCATAGGATCTATTTAACATGTGGGTATTGGGAAGTAGTTGTTGAGGTAGTACCTATTGCCCTTTTATTCAAACCTTGGGAGTTACTACGTTATGCTTATTATACTTTGCTTTGCTATGCTCATAGACATAGTTTGGTTTGAGTGATTTATGACAGTTGTGAGTATTATTATGAACTAAAGGTTTACTTAAGGTGGCTACTTTAACAAACATCTGGGTGGATTGGTTTGTGGGCACCTGGGGAAATCCAGTGTTGTCCAAAGGAGAATCCCGGGTATCCGTGTGATTTTTCCTATGGTTCGCCACCCAGGCTCAAAGGGATCATTATGTTATTCATGCTGGAAACTTCTGTGTGCAGCCACAAGCCACTATGGGCTCTGGCATAGTTGAATAAGTTGTGGGAAAACTTTCCATGATGGGCTAGCAGATGTAGGGGATTGTAGGTGTACCGGCTTATCTATCGGTGTAGGGGACCTCTTCAGAAAGATTGTGTCTCGGTCATCCATTTCTCAAACATCATGTAGTGCGAGAAATTCAACGGAGGAGATCGAGTCTTGTGGGGAAATGAGCGCAAACCTCTGCAGAGTGTATAAACTAATCATGGTTAGCCATGTCCCCGGTTTTGTACATTTTGAGTATCTGGTGCTTGAATTTCTATGTTGATCTCATCACTTTACTTAATTAATCTGTGGGGTTATTGATTATTATTTGGGATTGAGATGGGGTTACCATTCTCAATGTTTTCAACAAACTTTGTAGTTAAATAAAATATATTCCGTTGTTGTAGGGAAAAACTGGCTTTTCTCAAAAAAATGATAACCATAGAGCCTCCACTAGCCATATATGCATATAGTTATAGATGTTATTTGTTCACTGCTCTTTAGTGTTATCTTGCCAGCATATTCCATGTGCTGACCTACACAGGCTACAACATATTTTGTTGCAGAGTTTTCAGACGAAGAGTAAGGTGTGCTAGGTCGTTGTCATGCACTCAGCTATGTCGTTGGAGTTGATGGACTCATTTACCCTCGAAGCTTCTGCTGTAATCTTATTTAGATGGCCTTCAGCCATATTATTGTAATAAGTACTCTCTTTTGAGACATTCAATGTAATAAGTGTGTGATTGAACTATGTTATAAATCCTCGAGCACTATGTGTGTCAGCATTACCGATCTAGGGATGACACTTATACATAGAGATTTGACCGTTTGAGGTCAGATCGCTACACCATTGGTCCAATTAGTTTTTGTTCTAGTGCTTTATTTATTGCAATTTTTTACTGCTGTGGTGACCTCGTTCTTGACCTTGCATGTCAAATTTATAGGGTCCAAAGTAATTTTGATGCATGATATAGCCTCTAGGCACTTGTAGGAGTTGTTGCTATCAATTTTTTTGAGTTTGAATCACTTTTATTTTGAGTCACTAAAAATTTCAGATTTTTTTAGAGCAAGAAAAATGTCTAGGAGAATGTACCAATGTGGTTCTTCGAGGAAGCAAGCACCGAGGCGCGCGATACGTGAACCGGACCTTGATCCACTAAGGGAGGCTCAAGTGAAGCCGTGTGAATGCCCATCAGATGAACTTATGGTTCATGCAGGTTTCATGGATGGATTATGTGCCTACATGCAAAATGCCAGCCTTGAGGACTTTCTATCAGACAAGTAAATGGGAGATATTTTATACCCAGAGAGGAGCCAAACGAGTATGAGAGAACAGCGGTGGCTTCTCGCCTCCATGCTGCTGCCCTTCAGGCAGTAGGTGTTGCATCTTAGTACAACCCCAACTACAACTTTTGATATCCAGTAGGCCAGCCGTGGCCTTACACCAACTTAGGCCAAAAGCCTAAGCTTGGGGGAGTATGTATTTCTCACCGACATTACATTCATGTTCACACAGTCATTTCAATTGTCGGTGTTCATACTTTTTCATTGTACTATCCATGTTAGTGTATTTCTACTTCCCGCTTTCTTCTTGTGTGTTTGATAAACCTTAAGAAAAACCAAAAATTTTAGTTCTAGTTTACTTTCTTTACATTTTTAGTAGTATAATTAAAAGAAAAACCCAAAAAGATTTGTCGTTATTCTTTTTCTTGTTGGGAGCTTTCCCGTGTAAATAGTTTTTCCCATTCTTGTTTTACTTTCATCAGAAAAGCAAAAACTCCAAAAATATTTCACTGTGTTTCTTTTAATTTCTTTTCTTGGGGGTCAAGAGGAGAAGACCAAGATAAAAATGTTGAGTGGCTCTCATAGGCATTATTGTTGATCTAACAAAGAGCCCATATTACCTTGTCTCCTCCTTTGAATAAATGTTTGCAGATTCCAGCTTAGTCCAATGCATGTGCACTATTCTTATTATACACACCGTTCGGTCGTGCAAGTGAAAGGCAATAATGACGATATATGATGAAATGATTGAGATGAGGAGAAGTTGGTACGAACTCAACCTATCTTGTTTTTGTAAATATGATTATTTCATCATTCTTGATTTAGTCTATTATGAAAGAAACATGCTTGCAATGACAATTAGAAACTATAGTTACTCATGCCATGCTTAATTAGCTAAGAGTTTATAATGGTTTACCTTGCGTGCCAACATGGAAATTCAAATGGTTGTGATGTAGTATGATAGGATGGTATCCCCCTTTCAATGATTTGAGTGGCTTGACTTGGCACAAGTTCATGCATGTAGTTGAAATAAAATCAACATGGCCTCCATGATATTTATGTTCATGGTGATTTATATCCTACTCATGCTTCCATTCAATGTTGGTTAATCTCAATGCATGTTTATGACCGTTGTTGCTCTCTAGTTGGTCGCTCCTTAGTCTTTTTCTAGCCTTCACTTGTACTAAGCGGGAATACTGCTTGTGCATCCACTTCCATAAACCCCAAAGTTGTTCCATATGAGTCTACCATGCCTACCTATATGCGGTATTTACTTGCCATTCGAAGTAAATTTGCATTTACCAAACTCTAAACAATACAAAAAATACACTTCCATGATGATACGTGTTTGTCACACTAGGTCACGTTTTCTGTCATGCATGTACATCCATGACGATTTTATGACAGAACCAAGATAGTCATACCTGTGCTGTCGTAGAAGTGTTCCATGACATTACCCAAATTATCATCACGGAAGTGTCCACTTCCATGACGATAAATGGCGCATCATGGAAGTGCTTTCGTCAGGGGTGACCGACACATGGCATCCACCATAACGGGTCACCGTTAAGCTACCGGGACCCGTTTTGGATCCGGTAACCCGTTAACAGCCTGGACCAATGGGGAATTTCCACGTGTAAAATTCTCATTGGCCGGAGGAAACACGTGTTGGCTCACCGTTGGGAGAGATGGCATCCAATCATTGGGCAGGAGGCGCCTATGATATGTCGACACATGGCATGGCCCAACAGGGGCGCATTCCAATGAAAAGGCTGGCCCGTTTGACTTGGTCAAAGAGGTAGCGGGCTGGCCCACGGAAAGCGTGTTTACGGCCTGTTAGCATATAGCCCATTTACAACCCGCTAGGTCACGACCCATTACGGCTTACCCGAATTAGTCCCAGTAGCGTCATGTGGGCTGTCTAGTATGATTCCAGCCCGTTGTAACTTACGGCCCATGTATGGCCCATGACGTCTTTCTGCCCATACGAGGCCCTTTGTAAATCTTGGCCCATTAATGGCCAATGGTGAAACTAGCCCATAATGAACATTGTATTGCTTTATACCCATTAATGGCCCCTTTGTCCATTGGTTGTTACCAGCCCGTGTTAATTGTCGGCGTTCTAAGGGCCTATTTATTCTTGGGATCATTTCCAGAATTCAATTACTTATGGTCCATTACTAGCCTGTTCAGCTTGTGGGCCAAATTTACCCCATGGTTACAGTCGGCCTGCTTGTGGCCCATTAACACATTGGGTTGTTTTCATAGCGTCATCAATTACAGCCTATTAATGGTCCGTTATGGTCGGGCCATAAAACAGACAATTTCCAATCTAGCCCATTTACGGCCCATTTTAAGGTCCGTCATTGGTCCACAAATAGTATGTCCCATGTTTGGCGAAACGATTATACGTGTTGAGTTCTATGGTAGGGTGCGTCAACTACAAATTAAAATTTTCCCACACGCAGAACAACCAAGAACATGCTACGGGAGATGGATCATAGTTCGTTACCACTAGACGCGCGGTGTCGTGCAGCGAAAGAAGAGTTGGTGCAGCGCATCCGTGTGGATCGTCTCCTCCTCATCCGATCTCCCTCGAACAGCCGGTCGCTGGATCCCACGTACAAGTTCACCGGAGCGGGGCAGGTGCACCGCCTCTAACGGCATCCGTGCGTGAACGAGGAACGTCGTGCGACGGACTGCTAGGTCCGATCACACAACCGGTAGCGAGTGGAGGTGTCAGTTCACAACACATGCAACCCCTAGTGGCAGCGCCGAAGCGATCAACCGCATGAGTGTGACACACCCCCACTTTCTATAGGTGTCCATCGCGAGCTCAACACTTGGGCCTCGCACAGACCCTAAAGCCCATAAGTCTACTCAGCCAGAATCCAAACACAGCTCGGATCACATCCGGCGAGTGCCCTCGGATCCGACCTCGTAGGTTCCTTCCCTTAAGCATGGGGCCCCTTAGGTTCAAGGCGGCTTGGTCGTAGTTCGGATCACCTCCGAACTGCACGGTTGGTAGTGGCCCCAAGAAAGGCATGTCGAGCACCAAGCATACTATGAAGCCGATTAGGCGAACCTGTACATCATACTACCATTCCTTTTGCCACACGATATATGTCGTCGGGCTCAAGGCGAGTCTGTCATCGTTGTGCTAGCCCGACCTATTTCTCGTTCTAGTGATGCCGACCACAAACCAGATTATCTCATAATGCTTTTCGCATGGCCATGCTTATCCTGGTCAGATCACACGAGGGGCCCAGAGTATATCTCTCCTCTTTGGAGCGGCAAATCTCATCTTGCTCGACCATATCTCGCAACATGGGTCTGCACAAGCCCGAAACCTACCTTTGTAACTACCAAGTCACGGAGTAGCGTTTGGTCGGCCCAAAGTAGGTCTATCACCATCCCGAGTACATGCGCCAGCTCGGGTCTTAGCATATAGAACATATGTTATACTAGAGACTCACAGATGACACGTCGCTACGTCTCACAGTTGGGTCTGTCCGACTCGGACCTTATCTCAACTCGGATCCGACCAGATCCTTCCGAGTCCACATTATCTGGTTAGCATCCAATGCTCCATGGCTAGTGAGACTAAGCCAGAGACCGTGTCATATGCTAGTCTAGTCGGCTGTGCGTCCACACAACCCTTTCAACTAGGGACCTTTTATGACGTTCATCATACAATGCATAGTCCCACAAACAAGTCACGTACTTGCTGATACACATCATTGATAATGTCCAAGGACTATCTTTATTCATAAACACATAGGAAATATCATCATACATGATTACCTCTAGGGAATATCTCCAATAGTCTCCCACTTGCACTAGAGTTAATCAAATAGACATCGAATGCCCATAGATCTAACGTGCCCCTCATGCTTGGATTATGGAAGCGGCTTAGTCAACGAATCTGCAACATTTGCATCCGTGTGAATTTTTCATAACTCAACATCACCATTCTTTATGATCTTTCGTATCAGGTGATATTTCCGATCTATGTGTCTGGTCTTGTGGTGATCCCTTGGCTCCTTGGCTTGTGCGATGGCACCAGAATTATCACAATAAAGGTCCAACGGTTTGACCGAGGCTGGGAAAATACCAAGATCATCCAGAAAGTTCCAGATCCAAACATCTTCCTTTGCAGCTTCACAAGCTGTAATGTATTCGGCTTCTATGGTAGAATCGTCCACCGTATCTTGCTTGGAACTCATCCAGGTCACTGCTCCTCCATTCATGACATACACGAATCTAGACTGTGATCGACAATCATCTCTGTCAGTTTGGATACTAGCATCGGCATAACCCCTTACGATGAGCTTTTCCTCACCTCCATAAACTAGGAACATCTCTTTAGTCCTTTTCAGGTACTTCAAAATAGTCTTTATCGCTTCCCATTGACTCTCACCTGGGTTGGCCTGGTATCTACTTGTTAGGCTTATTGCAAAAGCAACATCAGGCCGTGTACATATCATGGCATACATGATGGATCCATTTGCCAAGGCATACATAATCCGACTCATCCTGCTTCGCTCATCAGATGTCAAAGGACTCTGAGTCTCGCTTAGCCTTATACCATGTGAGACAGGCAAGAACCCTTTCTTGGCCTCACTCATGTTGAACCGCTTCAACACTTTATCTATGTATGTGCTTTGGCTCAAGCCGAGAAGCCTCCTCGATGTATCTCTATAGATCTTGATGCCTAAAATGTAAACTGCCTCAGCAAGGTCCTTCGTTGAAAACTTGCCATTCAATGATTCCTTGACCGAGTTTAGCATCGAAACATCATTTACGATCAGTAGTATGTCATCCACATACCAAAAACACAATCGAGCTCCCACTTAACTTCTTGTATAAACAAGCGTCCTCATCGCTTTTGATGAAACTGAGATCAGTGACGACCTCATCAAAATGAATGTTCCAACTCCAAGATGCTTGCCTCAACCCATATATGGATCTCTTGAGCTTGCATACTTTACTAGTGCTAGTCGGGTCGACAAAACCCTCGGGTTGTATCATATACACGTCCTTAGTTAAATTTCTGTGAAGGAAAGCCATTTTAACATCCATCTGCCACATCTCGTAATCGAAATATGCAGCTATAGCTAGTACGATCCTCACCGACTTTAGCTTTGCTACTGGCGAGTAAGTCTCGTTGTAGTCAATTCCTTGAACTTGTCCATTACATTTAGCGACAAGCCGAGCTTTGTGGATCTGAACATTTCCATCCACATTGGTTTTCTTCTTAAAGACCCATTTGCAGCCAATGGCCTTTACGCTAGACTTGATTTTGATCCATGGACTTTAACTCGGATCTCATGGCCTCTAGCCACGCCTCAGCATTCGGGCTCACCATCGCTTCCGCATACGTGGTCGGCTTATCGCTTTATAACAACAATACATCACGCACTCTGCACAACTTTCTGACCTCCATGGTTCCGGTGCCGCTTCCACTACGGGTTCCTTGACTGACTCCGGTATGATCTCATCACCCGCCGAGCCATCCCCGAGTGGTACTCGAATTTCTTCCACTCGGGCCATCCTCCCACTGGCCTCCCTACTGATAAACTCTTTCTCGAGGAAACCCCATTCCGAGAAGCAAATACTTTGTTCTCTTCCCGGTTGTAGAAGCTATATCCCAAGTTTTCCCTCAAATATCCCACGAATATGCATTTGTCCGACTTGGGTGTAAGCTTTTCTGACATAAGTCGCTTGACAAATGCTTCACAACCCCAAATCTTTAGAAAAGACAAATTGGGAGTCTTCCCGGTCCACATCTCATGTGGTGTCTTATCTCCGGATTTTGATGGTACCCTGTTAAGTGTGGAAGCTGCAGTTTCTAGAGCATATCCCCAGAATGACAAGGGTAAATCCGATTTTCTCATCATAGATCGAACCATGTCCAACAAGGTATGATTCCTCCGTTCCTACACGCCGTTTCACTGTGGCGTACCCAGAGGTGTGAGCTGAGGTACTATACGTTGGCTTTTCAGATGATCATCAAACTCCTGGCTCATGTACTCACCTCCACGATTTGATCGTAGAAGTTTTATAGTCTTGCCGAGCTGATTCTCAACCTCACTTCGAAACTCTTTGAACATTTCAAAAGTTTCTGACTTGTGCCTCATCAAATAGATATATCCATATCTACTCAAGTCATCGGTAAAAGTCACGAAGTACTGATAGCCACCTCTGGCAGTTGTGCTCATTGGACCACACACATCACTATGTATAAGTTCCAATAGCTCAGACGCCCTCTCGCAACTCTTTGTGAATGGAGACTTAGATATCTTGCCAAGCAAGCATGATTCACATGTCTCGAACGACCCAAAGTCGGACGAGGTTAGGAGCCCATCATCATGGACCTTCTCATGCATTTCAGACTAATGTGTCCAAGCCGGCAATGCCAGAAATATGTCGGATTTATCTCATTAGGCTTATGCCTATTGACATTCATGTTATAGACCGGTTCCTGTTCTAGATTCAATATAAATAGCCCATCAACAATGGGTGCATAGCTGTGGAACATACCATTCAAATAAAACGAACAACCATTGTCCTTTAAATTGAATTCATAACCCTGACTCATAAAGCATGAGGCAGAAATAATGTTCCGACTAAGTGCAGGAATGTAATAACAATTATTCAATTCCAAAAGAAATCTAGAAGGAAGCTGGAGCCGCATCGTGCCGACCTCCAACGCAGCAACTCTTGTTTTGTTGTCGACCCTGATGTCAATCTCCCCTTGTGCCACACGCCTAGTTCTTACCAGCCCCTGCATCGAGTTGCAAATATGAAGAACCGATCCGGTATCAAATAGCCAAGAGCTACTAGGTATGTCAACAAGGTAAATGTATATAACATATGCAACAAGTGTACCTTTGTTCGAAGAAGCATTCTGGCCTTCTTGCCATGCTCTGCAAGCCACTTGCAATACTTCCTCTTCCAATGACCGGTCTCCTTGCAATGATAGCAAATGGTCTTCGAGTCCGGTCCAGACTTTGGCGCAATGGCGGAGGTTACTGTCTTTGTGCCCTTTGCCTTAGCCTTTTTCTTGGACCAACTCTTCTTGAACTTAGCTGATTTTTGCACCATCAACACTTGATGTGCGCCTTTCCTAATATCCTACTCTACCACTTTGAGCATCCCATGCAATTCAATGAGCTTCTTATCCATGCCATGCATATGATAGTTCAAGATGAATGTCCCATAGTTGGGCGGAAGAGAACCCAGAACCGCATTAGTAGCCAGCTCATCAAAGAGCGGGAAACCCAAACGATCCAAAGCCTGCACATATACGATCATCTTGATCACATGTGGGCTCAGTGGATCACCTTCCTTCAGCTTGCAATCCATCAAGGATCACCATACGTTGAACCTTTCGGTCCTAGCCTGTGCCGGAAACATGCTCTTGGGACTCTCGATCATATCGTGAGCCTCAACATTTTTGAAATGCTATTACAAATCATGCTCCACACAAGCCAGCATCAGCAGCTGATCTCCATTGATTCATCAACAAGTTTCTGGTAGGCATTCTTAGATGTGGCACTAGCATTATCGGCAGGTTCCTCTGGAAGTGGATCCTCTAGAACATGTTCCTTTTTATCATGCTTGGGAACAATTCTCAGATTTCTATACCAGGTGGTAAAGTTTGTTCCATTCAATTTATCCTTTTCCAGAATTGATTTCAATGCAAAGTTGGGTTGAGCAGGTAGTGCCATTGATCTACAACAGAAAATATGCAATCACTAAGAAATGTGTTTATGTAGAGTAATTTAAGCCTTAAATATAAATACTCCCACTGAGGTTGGCATCCCTCTGCAAACTCTCAGTGATCCAGGATCCGACTACACATGTGACTAGTGAGCTTTAGCATCACTGCTAGACAACATGCCTATTCGGTAAGCAACTCCTTGCTAATCGTATCTCTATACGACTCTTGTCGGACGGGAAGGTATCTCACACCCCGGCCCCCAACCTTCTTTGCCACAAGGACCAAAACCGTTTTGATAGCCTTGTCAAGTTAACTTGATGCAGTGCATGTCTGCGTCGGACACGAACCCTTCAATTCAAGGATACCTAGCAGCACCCCAATTTTATGAGCCCACTACTAGACGTACTTGATGTGGGAAGGTGAAGCATCAAGAATGGCAAATTTCTTGATATTAATGAGGGATCTTTCTATCATTCTAACATGCATAGAAAACAAGAAGCATAACAATCACAAATAAAACATATATTGTAAAATAGTATGGTCCTTCATGTATGTTCTTCCAGGTCAGCTCCGACTCCGATGACCCTCTAGGAACTCCATCTTGTTTGTCACGCCGGAACACCAAGCCACCAACCTGATCTCTATTATCCAACTACTACAGCTAGTAAAGAATTTTACATAGAGTCACAAGTCGACACGCAGGTCGTTACACAATATAATGACATCACTTTGGCTCCTCCCGACTGACAAACATGACACGCAGGCCATGTATAAATTACAAACATGCATCACATACACATGAGCCATACTATTCACATGAAACCTGCAAAACAAAGTTACGCATATAATCGCATTCTACCGGTTTGAGTGATCGTGTATGAAATACAAGGCACTACGCACAAGGCGGTCCCGCCGAATTTTCCGATCTGACCGATCTCATCAATCATCGCGAGTCCGATTCAGATTTAGGTTTCGCTGTTAACCCCGATGGCTGATACCGACCGGTAGGGGTAGGTTGTGCCACGAACTCATCGACTCCGATCATCATAAAACATAGCCACATTGATCCCCATGTGTAGTTGATCCCATCAACCATGCACACAGCCGATCTAATCAACGACAACTATTCTCATCTATTGCCTCCACATATCTAATATGCATACCATCCGAATTCAAATCCTATAGAAGAGGCTCCAAAACCACTTTTGGGTTCTACGGTAGGGTGCATCGACTGCAAATTAAAATTTTCCTACGTGCAGAACAACCAAGAACATGCTATGGGAGATGGATCACAGTTTGTTACCACTAGACACGCAATGTCGTGCAGTGGAAGACGAGTTGGTGCAGCGCGCCCGCGTGGATCGTATCCTCCTCGTTCGATCTCCCTCGAACAGCCGGTCACCGGATCCCACGTACAAGTCTGCCAGAGCGACGCAGGTGCACTACCTCTAACGGTATCCGCGCGTGCAGGAGGAACATCGTGCGGCGGACTGCTAGGTCCGATCACACAATCGGCGGCGAGTGGAGGTGTCTATTCGCAACACATGCAAACCCTAGTGACAGCGCTGAAGCGGTCAACCGCATGAGTGTGCCGCACCCGCACTTTATATAGGCGTCCGTCGCGGGCTCAACACTTGGGCCTTGCATGGACCCTGAATCCCATAAGTCTACTCAGCCAGAATCCAAACACAGCTCGGATCAAATCCGACAAGTGTCCTCGGATCCGACCTCGTAGGTTCCTTCCCTTAAGCGCGCGACCCCTTTGGTTCAAGCCGGATTGGTCGCAGTTCGGATCACCTCCGAACTGCACGGTTGGTAGCGGCCCCTAGCAAGGCATGCCGAACACCAAGTAGACTATGAAGCTGGTTAGGCGAACCTGTACATCATACTTCCATTCCTTTTGCCACACGATATATGTTGTCGGGCTCAAGGCGAGTCTATCATCCTTGTGCTAACCCGACCTCTTTCTTGTTCTAGTGATGCCGACCACAAACCAGATTATCTCATAATCCTTGTCGCATGACCATGCTTATCCTGGCCGGATCACACGAGGGGACCAGAGTATATCTCTCCTCATCGGAGAGGCAAATCCTATCTTGCTGGACCATGTCTCGCAACATGGGTCAGGACAAGCCTAAAACCGACCTTTGTAACTACCCAGTCATAGAGTAGCGTTTGGTCGGCCCAAAGCAGGTCTATCACCATCCTGAGTACATGCGCCAGCTTGGGTCTTAGGATATAGAACATATGTTGTACTAGAGACTCACAAATGACACGTCGCTTCATCTCATAGTTGGGTCTGTCCGACTCGGACTTTATCTCAACTCGCATCCAACTACGTCAGATCCGACCAGATCGTTCCGAGTCCATATTATCCGGTTAGCATCCAATGCTCCATGGCTAGTGAGACCAAGCCATCAACCGTGTCATATGCTAGTCTAGTCGGCTGCCCGTGCACACAACCCTTTTGACTAGGGACCTTTTAGGACGTTCATCATACAATGCATAATCCCACAAACAAGTCACGTACTTGCTGATACACATCATTGATAATGTCCAAGGACTATCTTTATTCATAAACACATAGGAAATATCATCATACATGATTGCCTCTAGGGCATATCTTCTACAATATGGCTCGTAGAAGGTCCATAGATGAGACGGCCCATAGAAGGCCCATGGATCCTATGGCCCATAGAAGGCCCACGGATCCTACGCCCTGTGGAAGGCCCATGGATCATATAGCCCGTGCAGGCTAATGGTCACTACAACAGGTAGCAGGACCATGGTCACAATAGTCTGTGTATTGCCATGGTTATTGTGGCCTAGTTTATTGTGGCCACTAGAAAAACGCGAAAAAAGAACTACAGTGACTAGAAGCAAACAACTAAACAAGACAATAAGAAAATAAACAAGCAAAGAACTAATGCTAGGCTATTATGACTATTACACATATTACCCACTGGGCACCAAAGTTCACCACCAGTGCAAATATAGGGAACAAAGTAGCATATTACATACAATGGCCGTCAGAATTGGCCACCAGTGCAAATAAATGCGGCAACGAAACAAGTCCATAACTAAAACAACCTCAGAAGAGCTCAAGAAACATTATCCTAGGTATCCACCATGCTGGCAATAAGCTTAGCAACCTTATTAGCTTTGTCCTGTTTGGCGCTAAAATCCTCCAACACTTGTTGTTGCACCAGAAAGTATGTATCTGAATGCTCCAGGGACTTCCACAGTCCTTGTGCTTCTTGCCGCAGCACAGCTGATCGATGTCTTTCATCTTGTAGTTGAGACTCAAGAAATCGAACTGATTCAGACAGTTAGTTTGAATAGCTTGTGCAAGCGGTACTGGCCAGTAACTCAAACACTAAACCAAGACAGGACTTTGGGGTTGTCTCACTGTCTTCAAGATAGTTTTCCTTAGCTATTTTACCAGCTTTGTTGGAGACCAACAAGGATGTCTTACTATCTTGAACCTTATCTGCATTACATCCTTTACCATTGCTTAATAAGGCACTCTTCCCCAATATTCTGTTTGCATTCTAAAAGAAGAAACAGTCAGACACATAACAGGTTTAGCATGTACTAGTATATGAAACTCATTTCGGTGAACCAGTCCATTAGTAAGGTGGACAAGATTAAACTACCAAGTCTTCTATTGCCAAGTAGTACATAATAAAAGCATCAAACAAACATATATCTATGTCCTATGGTCACTGCATTGTCTTACCAAATCAAAATAGAGACACGGTCCAAATCATATCAGTTCAAGACAAAAGCAGCATTAAAAGAATACAAAGTATGGGAAACTACACGGCACAACAAGATTTCAGATGGGTACCACGAGTCTACATGTACAACAACACTATTGGCTCTATTGTGATGCTAGTAACGTGCATGATATGAGAAGTCAATTGTATACACAATTGAAATTGAAATCAACAGAGCTATTGATAAGAGTAAACCCATTAAAGAAACATGTGTGAACATCCTTGCTGTGCCACTGGAGTTTCGATTGGACCCTTCAATTTAAAAATAAATTTGTATGAGTAAATACCGTGATACAAGAGCAAAGCAGTATGCACGATAGCAATGGAATCTTAAATGAGAACAGAGTACAGTAACACGCAAGAATATAGTACTGAAAAATAGAAAATGAGCTCATAGACCTTACCACATTCTTGGTTTGGGACCAGTACAGAACAAGGCATTCTCAGTCATCGTCCAGTAAATGTGTCTTAGGAGAACGTAGGGGAATTTTATGTGTTTCTTTGCCAGTGAAGTACGTTTTCTTCATGTAATTCTGATACTGCCACCAAGCATTCTTGAAGATAGTAGAGGTATTAGCACAGGTTACCTCATCCTGAGTTTCCAAATCGGTCCTTCTCTATAGAGAAAAATGGGAAAATTTATTGTATTATAACCATCATGGAGGTAGAATGTATGGGACAAAGCAAACAAATTGCCATGAATAACATTACTTACACGTAAATCCTGGAAAAATACCTGCAACTGGAATTTTCCTTCATCTTCAGTATAATATTTCCATGATGGGAAGATACGCACATAGGATTTAACAACATCAAATGTGTTAGATGCTAAACTACGACTGGCTGGTTGTCCTTCCTCCACAAGAATAGGTGTACTAACTAGTGGAGTTGGGCTTCACTGTGGTAGTACTAGCGCTTTGGGCACTGGAGCTGCATTACTAACTGCTCTTGTTTGGGAGCTTTGTGGCGGAGATGGTGCTGTGTCAACAGGAACTGGGTTACTATCTACTGGGGTTGGGGTTAGATTGGGTGAAACTTCTTCTCTGTCCATGGCAGTAGGGGTACAATCTGCGAGAGTCTGGGTTATGTGTGGCAGGGCTGGTTCTCGTGCATGTACAACCGGGGTGCTATCTCCACCAAGAGGTAGCACTATTTTATTTAAAGACCGTGTTTTTACTCTGCTAGATACTGGCATCACCCGCTCTAATTCAAATGGCTGATAAACAGGAAACATAGTTGAATGTACAGACATTGTATGAGAGACAGATGCAATAGATAGTGTGGAAAAGAGAGGGCATGAAATAGTTGACATGTATATTGTTTAACTAAAACGGATAGCATGACATAATTTCACATATATGATTTCTATCTAAATTGGATAGCATAGTATAACATAATTCAAAGATATGATGAATAACTAAACAAGATCGCATGACATAATTCACATACATGTTATCTAAGTAATCAGGATCACGTGATTTAATTCACATATGTGATTTACATGCTAAGTAGAGGGCATTCGCATATATGATGTCTGAACTAAGAACATGGTGTTGAATATTGTGTATATGATGTCTAAACTATGCAATGCAAGACAACATATGCATGATATGAGCAGTATAACCATGCCAAGTTAGAGCATACACCTTGGTGGGGGAATAGGACTGGTCATCTATCTCGGAATCCATCTCTGAGGAGCTATCTGCTCTGAAGGCCTTGTTTTCACTCCAGATTTTTCCATCTCCCACCCAAATGGTTGATTCAAAGGAAGGGTAGTTTAATGTACAAACATTGTCGACAAATGGAAATGTAATGAAGAAAAGGATGGGCAAGATATCATTCAAATATATGATGGCTGGTTAAACATGATGGCATTGCACATTTCACATATATTATGGCTGGCTAAAAGTCATGAGACTGCATAATTCCCATATATGATATAGAAACAAAATAGGTGGCATTACAGAACATGTCTAAACTAAGCAGATGGCATATCTGATGTCAAAAGTAGGCACTACAAGGCAACATATGCATGATATGACTAACATAATCATGCCAAGGTGGAGAAAACACCTTGGGGGACAAATAGGAGTGGCCAACTACCTCTAAATCCGCCTTAGAACAGATATCTTCCTCTGGATTACAATCTGGAGAGGAAGGTGGGTGGGTTTGCCATTGAACCCACCATGGAGCGATGTCTGCATGATATTGTATTACCGCGGAAAACTCTTCTCTTTTCCTCTACATGTTCAGCATGACTATGTACAATATCTGACATGCATACGAAAAAAATATGGTGAGATTATGTTAGGAGAGCATGCAGAAATCTAGAGTGATGGTAAGAACCAGTGGATGGATCCAAAAATAATGATAGCAGGCTGATGATTGCTTTAATTTAATAAAAATAGAGATGATGATTGCTTTACTATTTGTTTCCCACCCAAGATGAACAACATAGGCACACCCTAGGTGAATTAGATATTAGACAGAGATACTATTCATCGCTGCCTCGATATGTGCCCCACAACTAATTTAGAACTCAAGTTTGAACATTAATTTGGACCTGACTTGGAGTCTAAGAGGTGAACATGATGATAAAATAGCAGGTAATTTTAAGCAATGCATAACATAAGCAAAAACAACAGAGGGCGACCTCTCTTGTGGACCTATGTAATCCTTCGGTTCATCTGCTGAGTCAATGATGGTGATATCTTTGTGTGTGCCAGCGGCAGGGAAGTAGATCTGAGATGGTGAAAGATGGTCAAGAGTCATGATGTCTGGTTTGGTGGATGCTTTTGTCGATGGAGCAGCTCAGGTGAGGTGGACGGCATCGCGGCAGGAGCATGACAAACCACACAAAGTTTTCTTCGACACCTACCTATAACTGAAGTAAATCTGTAAGGGCTCATTTGGTTTGCACGATTCTAAAAACGCAGGGATAGGAAAAATACCAGAATAGGATAGGAATGCACATGGTAAATAGAGCATTTGTAAACACAAGATTTCTATCAACTTGGGTGTTTGGTTCACAGGAATTGGAAGAGCATAGGAATGCAAAGAAACATGGCCAAAATAAAGTGAAACCATATGAAAGCGTGTACAGTTAGAATGTTATTCTGCCACTAATGCACTTGGTCTTGTTTTCATGCATAGGATTTTGAAAAGTAAGTCCGGGTGGATGTTTTGCTCCATTCCTCTCAACAAAATGCATGAATAATTGAATAATAGAGTGTCATAGGAAAATTTCCTATTGCTATGTTTTCCGTTGAACCAAAATAGCCCTAATGGATCGACTTGAATGTAGAGTAATAAGTGATGCGACAAGGGTACAACCACTTTTTCGTAACCGTGTCGACCTCAGCATCATTGGGTTGGTCGCTGAAGAAGTTGAGGCAGAGGTGGCTGTCGGAGGTGTGGAGGAACATCTGACGAATCTGTAGACGGCGTCCAGGGCACTACTTTGTTGTGATGGACAGTTCCGTCATTGGAGCAGCTCCGACGAGCCGTTGGACATCGAGGCTGAAGCAACACAAGGCAAACATCATTAATCTCAAGTGGGATTCTAATAGCATCTCCAATAGATGATGTAAAATACATTACCAAAAATTGATAGATGTAAAATTTACATCACCAAAAACCACCGGACTACAAAAGATGAGGTAAAAACCGTTGACTCTAGAATTACTGTTGAAACTAAAATTTATTGTGGAATCTAAATGTTACTATCGAAACTGAACGCAATGGTAGCAGAGAGGCACTTCACATGTAGTTTATGGAGGTCCTGCCGTTCATCTTCAACCTGCACCCACCCTGAGCCGCCAGCCACCACCGGCCGAACCGCCGGCCCCCTCGCCGCCGCGAAACCACTTCCCACCGCCGGTCCGCCACTGCCCCGGCCAGCCCTCTAGCCCCCTCCCCATGCCGAGCTTTTTCTCTAGCGATTCCCATGCCATCGTCCCACCACCGCGCCCCCTCCACCGGCGACCACCGCCCCCACCCTGAACCCTAAGTTAGATAGTGGGGTATCTCTCTGGCGAGCCCCCCTCCCCGCTGCGGGTGGTTCTTCCTTAACTTCGGCAAGCCCCCCTCCTTGTTGCGGGTGGTTCTTCCTTAACTCTCGCGAGCACCCTGCCCCCTAAAAATTGACTGACCCAAAAGTCGATTCAGTCGAATGAAGTGTAGCTAATTTGGAGCAGAGCAGCAGCACGAGCGAGCGAGCAGGGAGAGCAGCAGCAGCAGCAGCGCGATAGAGCGAGAGCCGGAGCAGCAGATCAGGTTGGTATGGACGCCGCCGCTGAAGGGGCCTCGCACTGGGGGAGAACCGCCGTGGAGATGTCGCCCGCGGCGCCGGCTTCGAGGTAGCTGTGCCATGGGGGTGCGGGATGGACCACCGTCGGTGCCGGGAGGTCGAGTTAAGGAGAAGGTGCGATGCAACGAGTGTATAACCTCTTTGCTGGCGCCGAGTAGGCCTCAGCTTCATGCGAGGAGTCGGTGAGGATGATACGGTTCTGGTGGAGCAGGTTAAGGCGGCGCTGTGGGTATGGAGCAGTCATGATAGACGAGGCGATCGTCGGAGTAGCTCCCTGGAGGTGGAGGACGGGGCGGCTGAACCGACGGGACGACGAGATGGACAACGGATCCTCATCCGGGGAGGTGGATGAGGGACGTCGAGCTGTTGTGGTGGATGACATCGTTGGGGAAGAGGCTCCGGCTGGGCATCGGTGAGGTGGCGGACGGAGCAGGGTGGGTTTTGCGGCTCGAGCGGAGAGGTTATGGCAGTCTGGGATTTCGAATGGCGAAAAGGAGGCAATGGGAGGGTTAACCATGACTTAGGCACGCAGTTGTCCAAAATGCAGGGTGTGTTACAAAAGTACCCCCACCAATTTGAACTAGCGGCCCTTTCGGCTCAGGGTTAGAAGGGGGATTTCACGTGTCGGGATTTCGCAGCTGGAGGGAGTTTTTGCGCGCATTGCAATTTTGGGATAACAAGGCGCGGGTTGTGAAGGCACGAGTTTGGGAGCACGATATCTGATTTTTCGGGATATAACAAGGCGCGGGTTGAAATTTAGGGACAAGCCTAACGTGTAATATTGTACTTGTACGTACCAAATCAAGTCACACTTCCCTCAATGAAAAAAAACAAAAAAAAATAAAACTATTCACACCACACAAAGAGAGATTCTTGTCCCATTTTACTATACGAATGCTATTGAAAGCTATGAAACCATGTTATGTCCAATTAAAAAAATTTGCTGGTTGTATTATGCATGTAACCTACTCATACCAACATTTTAGTGCATTCCAAATGTCTATACTACCGCTGCAATTCGAACTAAATTTGAATTAGTTTCTCTATTTGAATAAGAATCTACAATCATGATTGTTGCCAACTTCAATAATCATTCGCGTATTACCTTAACAACACACCACATGATTACTATGGAGATTGATATGAACTATGTGTACTATATGAACTCGAATTCAATTTTTTGGAAACACTTGATGTTGATTCCAAATAATAGTACATTTGATGTACTAACTGGATATTCATAATCTAAACCATGTTCCATACGTACACCACGTTTATCACACAAAGTATAGTGCCCCGCCCCCTGCATTATGACAAGTATTTAGCCCTGAGCTGCAGAAGCCACACATTAGCCCAAATTATAATCAATGTTCTACATTATGATATCTTCTTCAATTATCTCTATCCACTTTTCTTATAATGAATTATGATCTTTGTTCGTCTTTTACACCTTCACGATCCTCTTCTCTTTGCAGCCAGCTAGCGCTAACTTTCTATTGTGCATGCACCCGCCCGCCCCTCTCACCCTCCCTCAGCATCCCCTCCATCGCGCACGTTCATTATTTCTCTTTAGGTCGTTCACCCGCGGTGTGTAGGGCCCCCGGCTCCTTCTTTCCGGCACACACCGGTTGATATACCTCTCTAGCCAAGTGTGCCTACCACAAACAGATACTTCCCCTCATCTCCTCTCATCGTACATGCCCCCTATGTACAATACTGTTCCACGCAGATGCATACTCCCGCCCCTCTTTTCATCAACCTCATACTCGCACACTCCTCCCCCCTCGACATAGTAGGCCTCTCGCACCACCTCCCAGCCGCACCCCTCTCCCCCTGTCTGTCTCTCCGGACCTTATTTGCTTCTAACAATTGCATGCATGTATACATACCAATCTCCCTACATATAGCTAGGTCGACTATAATTCTGTTTCCCCACGCACCAATAGACTTACCTCACTAGTTATGTCTCTCCCTTTCTCGGACACACGACGGTTGATCTTCCTATGTAGTTACATATGCTTACCACAACCATATCGTCTCCCCTCATCATCCTTGCATACCTCCCAATCCGTCTCTCACACGCACGTGCATAGACATACATCCATCCCCGACCCTCTCTTATTGATATTGCACTCGTACCCTCCGTTTGCCTAACAGGCCTCTCCCACCATTTGTGAAACACCACTCCACCATGAACCCTCCGACACTCTGATATGTCTCCATCGTATCTACTTTTCCAAACACTTTTGCCCTTGTTTTGGACTCTAACTTGTATGATTTGAATGGAACTAACCCGGACTGACGCTGTTTTCAGCAGAATTACCATGATGTTGTTTTATGTGCAGAAAACAAATATTCTCGAAATGACCTGAAACTCCACAGGACATCATAGAAAAAAATCCTCGCCAAAGATGAAGACCAGGGGGCCCACACCCTTCAAACGAGGGTGGGGGGGCACCCCCCCTAGGGCGCGCCCCTAGCTCGTGGGCCCCCTAGAAACCCTCCGACGCCAACTCCAACTCTATATATTTGCTTTCGGAGAGAGAAAAATCAAGGAGAAGAAATCATCGCGTTTTACGATACGGAGCCGCCACCAAGCCCTAAAACCTCTCGGGAGGGCTGGTCTGGAGTCCGTTCAGGGCTCCGAAGAGGGGGATTCGTCGCCGTCGTCATCATCAACCATCCTCCATCACCAATTTCATGATGCTCACCGCCGTGCGTGAGTAATTCCATCCTAGGCTTGCTGGACGGTGATGGGTTGGATGAGATATATCATGTAATCGAGTTAGTTTTGTTAGGGTTTGATCCCTAGTATCCACTATGTTCTGAGATTGATGTTGCTATGACTTTGCTATGCTTAATGCTTGTCACTAGGGCCCGAGTGCCATGATTTCAGATCTGAACCTATTATGTTTTCATGAATATATGTGAGTTCTTGATCCTATCTTGCAAGTCGATAGTCACCTACTATGTGTTATGATCCGGCAACCCGGAAGTGACAATAATCGGGACCACTCCCGGTGATGACCATAGTTTGAGGAGTTCATGTATTCACTATGTGCTAATGCTTTGTTCCGGTTCTCTATTAAAAGGAGGCCTTAATATCCCTAAGTTTCCAATAGGACCCCGCTGCCACGGGTGGGTAGGACAAAAGATGTCATGCAAGTTCTCTTCCATAAGCACGTATGACTATATATGGAATACATGCCTACATTACATTGACGAATTGGAGCTAGTTCTGTGTCACCCGATGATATGACTGTTACATGATGAACCGCATCCGGCATAATTATCCATCACTGATCCGGTGCCTACGAGTTTTCCGTATACTGGTTTATGCTTATTTACTTTTCTGCTGCAACTGTTACAGTCACTACAAAATACCAAAAACATTACTTTTGTTGTCTTTACTTTTGTTGCCGCTACCACTACTATCATATTACTTTGCTACTAAACACTTTGCTGCAAATACTAAGTTTCCAGGTGTGGTTGAATTGACAACTCAGCTGCTAATACTTGAGAATATTCTTTGGCTCCCCTTGTGTCGAATCTATAAATTTGGGTTGAATACTCTGCCCTCGAAAGCTGTTGTGATCCCCTATACTTGTGGGCTATCAAGACTAATTTCTGGCGCCGTTGCCGGGGAGCATAGCTCTATTCTTTGAGTCACTTGGGATTTATATCTGCTGGACACTATGAAGAACTTGAAAGGCGCTAAGACAACAATTTATCCCTCAACTACGAGGGGAGGTAAGGAACTGCCATCTAGCCTTGCACTTGATTCACCTTCTGTTATGAGTAAGCTAGCGACACCTACACCTGCTTTTGCTATTCGTTCTAATATGTCGCATGTTATTGATGATGTCACTTCTGTTATGCATGATACTTATGATGAAACTGCTTCTATGCCTGATACTACTATGCCCCTTGGTGAATTTCTTGATGAACAAATTGCTAGGGCTAGAGAAAAATAAATTATTGAATCTGAATACGATGATGATAGTGATGATGAAAATATGCCTGTTATTCCTGAGGGCTATCTTTTTGATAAAGAATCTTCTTTAGCTATTTTAGCTTGCAGAGATAGATATGAGCTTAAGAGGTTATTAATTAAATGGAACAAAGAATCGCTTAGAGATAAAATGAAACCCGACCCTGCTTTTGCTATTTCACCTATTTGTGTTCCTGATAAGGATTATGAATTCTCTGTTGATCCTGATATAATTACTTTGGTTGAATTTGATCCATTCTATGGCTATGAATCTGAAACTGTTGTAGCACATCTTACTAAGTTAAATGATATAGCTGCCCTGTTCACTAATGATGAGAGATCGCGTTACTTCTATATACTCAAAATAGTTCTGTTCTCATTAAAGGGTGATGCTAAGATATGGTTTACTTCTCTTGATCCTGGTTGCGTGCGTAGTCCCCAGGATATGATTTATTACTTCTCTGCTAAATATTTCCCTGCTCATAAGAAACAAGCTGCCTTGAGGGAAATTTACAACTTTGTGCAAATTAAAGAAGAGAGTCTCCCACAAGCTTGGGGGAGGCTTCTCAAGTTACTTAATGCCTTGCCTGATAATCCTCTTAAGAAACCTAAAATACCTCATATCTTTTATAATGGACTAACCGATGCTTCCAGAGATTACCTGGATAGTTGTGCTGGTTCTCTTTTCAAGGAAAGAACACCGAATGAAGCTGAAATTATATTGAATAATATGTTGACAAACGAAAATAATTGGGCACCTCCTGAGCCACCTCCTGAGCTAGCTCTTGCTCCAATTACTGAGCCTATTCCTCAACCAACTCCGAATAAGAGAGGTATTCTATTTCTCAGTCCCGAAGATATGCAAGAGGCAAAGAAATCTATGAAAGAAAAAGGTATTAAAGCTGAAGATGTTAAGAATTTACCTCCTATTGAAGAAATACATGGTCTTAATATACCGCCTGTTGAAGAAACATATGATCTTGATCACTTATTTACTGAAGAACCTCCTGACCCCGATATCCCGACACAGGTAGTAAAGGTAAATTCGCTCTATAGATATGATAAAGCTGAAGTTCGTCCTACTAAAATTGCTAGTCAGTGCTTGGATGAGTTTGATAACTTTATGTATAAGCAAGATGACTTCAATGCTTATTTTGGTAGACAATTAAAAGAAAATGCTTATATGATTAGACGCTTGGGTGATTATATGGCCAATATTAAAGGTGAACTTAAACTTGTTAGCAAACATGCTTCTATGGTTACCACACAAGTAGAACAAGTACTTAAAGCTCAAAAAGAAGTGCTTGATGAAATGAATAGTAATAAAAATGATTATGCTGTTAGAGTGGCTACTAGAACTGGTAGAGTGACGCAGGAACCTTTGTGTCTTGAAGGCCACCCTAAGAGAATCGAGCAAGATTCTTAGAGAAATAATATTGATGTTCCTAGTTCTTCTAAAAGGAAGAAAAAAGAAAAATGATAGAACTGTGAAAACTTCTAGTGAACCTATTGCTGAACCACCTGATAATCCAAATGATATCTCTATGTCTGATGCTGAAACACAATATGGTAATGAACCCGAACCTAATGAAAATATTAATGATGATGTTCATAATGATGCTCAACCTAGTAATAATAATGATGTAGAAATTGAACATGTTGTCGATCTTGATAACCCACAATCAAAGAATCAACGTTATTATAAGAGAGACTTTGTTGCTAGGAAACACGGTAAAGAAAGGGAACCATGGGTTTAGAAACCCATGCATTTTCCTCCAAAACCATCCAAGAAAAAGGATGACGAGGATTTTGAGCGCTTTGCTGAAATGATTAGGCCTATCTTTTTACGTATGCGATTAACTGACGTGCTGAGAACAAATCCTTATGCTAAATATATGAAGGATATCATTACTAATAAAAGAAAGATACCGGAAGCTGAGATTTCCACCATGCTTGCTAATTATACTTTTAAGGGTGGAATACCAAAGAAACTTGGAGATCCCGGAGTACCTACTATACCTTGCTCCATTAAAAGAAATTATATTAAAACTGCTTTATGTGATCTTGGAGCCGGTGTTAGTGTTATGCCTCTCTCTTTATATCGTAGACTTGACTTGAATAAGCCGACACCTACCAAAATATCTTTGCAAATGGCTGCTAAATCAACTGCTATACCTGTCGGTATTTGTGAGGATGTACCTGTTGTGGTTGCAAATGTTACTATTTTACAGACTTTGTTAGTCTTGATATTCCCGAGGATGATAGTATGCCTATTATTCTTGGAAGACCTTTTCTTAATACTGCAGGGGCTGTTATTGATTGCAACAAAGGCAATGCCACTTTTCATGTTAATGGTAATGATCATACGGTACACTTTCCGAGGAAACAACCTCAAGTTCATAGTATCAATTCTATCGGAAAAATTCCATCGATTATATTTGGAGGTTTTGAGTTTCCTCTTCCTATTGTCAAGAAGAAATATGATATACTTATTATTGGGGATGTGCATATCCCCCTTGAGGTAACCTAGAGTTATTTGAAATTTCTCCGGTTTCATGTTAATCGGAATGAGTTTGTTACCAAGACTTGATCAACCTTGTTAGTGGATTCTTTTTGATAAGCATGAGATGGATGAAACTAGAAGCACAACCTTCTATACCCTCTCTATATTTTCTGTTAATTAGTAGAAATAAAGTAAAAATAGTATTTTTCTGTCTGTTTCCTGGATTATCTGTGCAATATAAAAAATATCCCGAAAATCAAAGTCCTCAGAGTGCCATGCCAATTTAATATGATTTTTCGGGAATATTTGAGAATTTACTGTGCAAAAATTACCGCGGGAGGAGCTGCCACCTGGCCACGAGGGTGGTGGGCGCCCCGCCCCCCTGCCTCATGGGCCCACAGTGGCCCTCCTCCACTTATCCCAGCACCCATCTTCTTCCTCCGTCTCAAACAAACCCGAAAAACCAACTCAAGCACGAGTTCCAGCCACTTTTGCTGTGATTTTCGATCTCCTTGCTCAAAGCACCTCTTGCAAAACTGCTTGGGGAGATTGTTCCTTGGTATGTGACTCCTCCATTGGTCCAATTAGTTTTTGTTCTAGTGCTTTATTCTTTGCAAATTTGTGCTGCATAGGTGACCATGTTCTTGATCTTGCATGTCAAATTTATATGGTTCCAAGTAGTTCTAATGCTTGATTTAGGCTCTAGGCACTTGTAGGAGTTGTTGCTATTAGTTTTATTGAAGTTGGTTTACTTTTGTTTGAAGTTACTAAAAATTTCATAATTTTTCAGAAAATGATGAAGAGATTATTGAGGGGCTCATCGAGCCAAAGCTCGAAGGAAAAGGCACTGAAGCCTAAGTATAATTTGCCGCGCACCGCGGAGATTCGGGCGTGTGAATGGCCCTCTGAGGATTTCTTGAGAGCAGCCGGTATCTACGAAGATTTTCATGAATTGGCTCAGAATGCAGGCCTAACCGCTTTCCTCCATGACCAATGCGTTCAGTATCTCTTACTCACAAATACCTTTGTGCAAAACTTTTATTTCCATTCTAGGAAATCACCACCTACGGTGGAATTTCATTTATATGATGAGCATAAGGAGATGTCACTTTATGATTTCTGTCAGATTTGTTTAGTCCCTTTTGAGGTCAAGACAGAAGAACCACATCATGATGATGTGAAGGGGTTTATTGATACTATCACTGTAGGAGAAACTAGGAAGGTTTCCGATGCACGAATCACTAGCATACATTTTCCTGTTTTATGTTACTTTGCATTATTTGCTAGTCGTTGCTTAATTGGACGTGGAAACTGTGGAAACCTTAGTATCCCTGATATAATTATTCTGCTCCAAGGTTTATACAGTGATAATACTTTTAGTATGGGTGGCATTATGGCTAGACGGTTAAGTGTGAACCGTACCAAAGGACCCATTTTTGGAGGCATCTATGCTACACGTCTAGCCGCACATTTTAACATACCCATTAGGCATGCTGAGAAGGAAGAAAAGGTACTGCCCCGTGTCTATCTAGATCACAAAAGTATGGTGGCACATGATTTTATTGTGAAGAATAGGGCAGGAGAGCTTAAATATCAATTGTTCTTTAATAAACATCATCCTGAGACTATTACCCTGCCTGCTCCTTCTTTGTTTGATTTAACTGTAGGCACGTACCTTGTTCCGTTGACGGCTATTCATGCCTACCGGAACCCTGCACTAGCCGAGGAACTAGAACCAGAACCACAATTTGATCCTTCATGACAGTCTAACTATCAGTGGAATCCGAAGATGATTGCCAGCCAGTGGCAATCGGAGCCTTCTTCTTCCTCATCATAGTACGACCCCAACGACTATTATTATGGATATCCGCCAGGCCAGCCGTGGACATAGACCAACTTAGGCCAAAAGCCTAAGCTTGGGGGAGTACGTATTTCTCACCGACATTACATTTATGCTCACACACACTCATTGCTAGATGTCGGTGCTCATACTTTTTCATTGTATCATCCATGCTAGTTTATTTTCTTTTTATGATTTCTTCTTGTGTGTTTAATAAACCTTAAGAAAACCAAAAAAATTAACAGTAGTTTATTTTTTTGCTTGTAGTAGTAATTAAAAAGAAAACCCGAAAATATTTCCCGTTCTTCTTTTGCTTGTTGCGAGCTTTCCCGTGTAAATAGTTTTATTTCTTTTCTTTTCTTTGGGGGTCAGTAGGAGAAGACCATAATTAAATTGTTGAAGTGGCTCTTATATGCATTATTGTTGAAATTAACCAAGAGCCCATATTACCTTGTCTTCTCCTGTTTATTGAATGCTCGCAGATTCCATCTTAGTCCAATGCACGCACACTCTTATTATTTACACCATTCGGTCGTGCAAGTGAAAGGCAATTATGATGATATATGATGGACTGACTGAGATGAGAAAAGCTGGTATGAACTCGACCTCTTTTGTTTTTGTAAATATGATGAGTCTCGCATTCTTGATTCAGCTTATTAGGAATAAACGTGTTTGCAATGACAATTTGAGATCATAGTTGCTTGTGCCATGCTTGATTAGCTATGAGTTATAATGGTTTACCTTGTGTGCCAACATGCTATTGAGATGGTTATGATGTGGTATGATGAGGTGGTATCCTCCTTTGAATTATTTAAGTGACTTGACTTGGCACATGTTCATGCATGTAGTTGAAACAAATCAACATAGCCTTCACGATATTTATGTTCATGGTGGATTATATCCTACTCATGCTTGTATCCAGTGTTTATTAATTTTAATGCATGTACATGGCTATTGTCGCTCTCTCGTTGGTCGCTTCCCAGTCTTTTGCTAGCCTTGACTTGTACTAAGCGGGAATACTGCTTGTGCATCCAATCCCTTAAACCCCGAAGTTATTCTAGATGAGTCCACTATACCTTCCTATATGTGGTATCTACCTGCCGTTCCAAGTAAATTTGTATGTGCCAAACTGTTAACCTTCAAATAAACATTCTGTTTTGTATGCTCGAATAGCTCATGTATCTACAAAGGATGTCCTTATCTTCCGTGTTAGGTGGGTTATTCTCAAGAGGAGTGGACTCCGCTCCTCACTCACGAGAAAATGGCTGGTCACCGGGATGCCCAGTCCCATGCTTTAAGCAAATCAAATCAAAATGAATTGCAAACAAAACTCCCCCTAGGACCTGATGTATGTTGGAGGCACTTGTTGTTTCAAGCAAGCCATGGATTGATGCTTCTTGGTGGAGGGGGAGTATAAACTTTACCATTCTGTTTGGGAACCACCTATAATGTGTTTAGCATGGAAGATATCGCCATCTCTTAGTTTTTACATTGACAATTAAAGTATACCGCTCAAAATACAATTTATCTCTATTTCAAAACCGAGCTCTCGCACCTCCAAAAATCCCTGCTTCCGTCTGCGAAGGGCCTATCCATTTACTTTTATGCTGAGTCATCACCCTCTTATTAAAAAGCACTAGCTGGAGAGCACAGCTGTCATTTGCATTCATCAGTATTAATTTATGTTGGGTGTGACTATGATTGGATCTCTTTTACCATGAATTACAATGTCTGGTTAGTCCTTGATCTCTAAAGGTGCTCTGCATTTATGTTTTGCGGTCTCAGAAAGGGCTAGCGAGATACCATCCTGTTATATCATATTATGATTGTTTTGAGAAAGTGATGTCAACCGAGATTTATTATTATGGCTGGCTGGTTGATTATGCTATTGATATAAGTAATTATGAGACCTCAGAATTATTGCAAGTGTGGTTAGTTATGATCTATGCTGAAAACTTGAATTTTGGCTTGACATAGTTAAAACAACAAGAGCAAACAGAGTTTGTAAAAGTTTTTCTTTCTTTCTTTCAGTTTGTCAACTGAATTGCTTGAGGACAAGCAAGGGTTTAAGCTTGGGGGAGTTGATACGTCTCCGTCGTATCTACTTTTCCAAACACTTTTGCCCTTGTTTTGGGCTCTAACTTGTATGATTTGAATGGAACTAACCCGGACTGACGCTGTTTTCAGCAGAATTACCATGATGTTGTTTTATGTGCAGAAAACAAATATTCTCGGAATGACCTGAAACTCCACGGGACATCTCAGAAAAAACAATAAAAAATCCTCACCAAAGATGAAGACCAGGGGGCCCACACGCTTCTCACGAGGGTGGGGGCGCGCCCCCCCTCCTAGGGCGCGCCCCCCGACCTTGTGGGCCCCTGGAAACCCTCCGACGCCAACTCCAACCTATATATTTGCTTTCGTAGAGAAAAAATCAAGGAGAAGAAATCATCGCGTTTTACTATACGGAGCCGCTGCCAAGCCCTTAAACCTCTCGGGAGGGCTAATCTGGAGTCCGTTCGGGGCTCCAGAGAGGGGGATTCATCGCCGTCGTCATCATCAACCTTCCTCCATCACAAATTTCATGATGCTCATCGCCGTGCGTGAGTAATTACATCATAGGCTTGCTGGACGGTGATGGGTTGGATGAGATTTATCATGTAATCGAGTTAGTTTTGTTAGGGTTTGATCCCTAGTATCCACTATGTTCTGAGATTGAAGTTGCTATGACTTTGCTATGCTTAATGCTTGTCACTAGGGCCCGAGTGCCATGATTTCATATCTGAACCTATTATGTTTTCATGAATATATGTGAGTTCTTGATCCTATCTTGCAAGTCTATAGTCACCTACTATGTGTTATGATCCGGCAACCCCGAAGTGATAATAATCGGGACCACTCCCGGTGATGATCATAGTTTGAGGAGTTCATGTATTCACTATGTGCTAATGATTTGTCCCGGTTCTCTATTAAAAGGAGGCCTTAATATCCCTAAGTTTCCAATAGGACCCCGCTGCCACGAGAGGGTAGGACAAAAGATGTCATGCAAGTTCTTTTCCATAAGCACGTATGACTATATGCGGAATACATGCCTACATTGCATTGACGAATTGGAGCTAGTTCTGTGTCACCCTATGTTATGACTGTTACATGATGAACCGCATCCGGCATAATTATCCATCACTGATCCGGTGCCTACGAGTTTTCCATATACTTGTTTACGCTTATTTACTTTTCTGCTGCTACTGTTACAATCACTACAAAATACCAAAACATTACTTTTGTTGTCTTTACTTTTGTTGCAGCTACCACTACTATCATATTACTTTGCTACTAAACACTTTGCTACAGATACTAAGTTTCCAGGTGTGGTTGAATTGACAACTCAGCTGCTAATACTTGAGAATATTCTTTGGCTCCCTTGTGTCGAATCAATAAATTTGGGTTGAATACTCTACCCTCAAAAGTTGTTGCGATCCCCTATACTTGTGGGTTATCACACTCTACCTTTGTCTTTCTCCCAACCTTATTCCTCTACTACACATATGCATGGATGCCGATAGATCTCCCTCAATACATAGCTAGGTCTCTCTCCTTCTCCACACATATAGTAGTCGATCTACCTCTCTATAGTTAGGTCTCTGCCCCTCCCCCCCCCCCCCCGCACACCGATAGTCGAACATTGTAGGTAGGTATCCATGCCATTGAGAAAAACTACACCTATGCCGTCTCAAAATTCCAGTAGGCCAGCCGCCATGTATCTTTGATGTGGTTAAATACAAATTTGATGGAACTCTTTATCGATCGCGCAACCACACACTTCATCCCTGTTTTCGATTTTATCGATATCTCATGCCGACGATCCCTTCACTCTCTTCTCGTCGATTGCTCCCTCTATATATGATATATCCATGACTCTGTTTCACACACATTGCATAGGTTACGTTTTTTTGTTTGAGATATCATCGACACATTGCCTCTGTTTTGCACAAACCATCTCTCTCACAGCCACCCACATACGTACCTTCTCCTAAAGAAGAGGTGCACGCAGGACGCACGTACTCACGTCTCGTTCCTGGCCACACCCATGCGGGTACACGGTGGAGTTCGTTTTTGTACGAAAAGGCAGCCCACATGATAATTTGACGCGTGTAGCGGTTGTTTATTCGAAGGAGGGTCATGTACCATGCGTAGACGGAACAAAGTTCAACTTGACGTGTTCGTATTGAATAAAGTTTTATTCCTCATTGGCACATATAGAATATAAAACGATTGTCGCCGGGAAAAAAGAAAAAATCCGCTCCACTATATACAATGGAGCCTGCCTGCCGGGGTTTGTCTCTCGTCACACCATCTCACACAAGGCGGCGGTGGCCTCTCTCTCTCACCGTTGGTCAGTGATCCGACCACATCCCGTCCGCCGGCGGAAAGGGAGGATGTGCATCATTTCTCCGTTCGACGGCGTTGAGGTAGCACGTCCCGATCTGCGGTACCCGTTGTTCTCTCTGACCAAGCTCTAGCGCGGTAGGGCCTTCGCCAATTGCTCGCTGCCGCGGTATGGGCAGATCCCGGCCGTCGGCGCCCTCCTAGTTTCATCCTGATGACCCTTAGGTACAGCTTCCTCCAGCCTTGCTCCACTGCCCATCTTCCCAAGTTGCTGCATGTGGAAAATCCTGTATGTGGATCTTCTGTAGTTGTTTGCTTAAAACATATCTCGGACGACGTACTTTCCATCTTGCAATCTAATCCTCAAACCATTTTTGATAAACCACCATGCTACTATCTTTCCCTTATTACATGGAATATGCTTCTTTATGTCGGCGTATGTGTCTTCAACTCATGTTATTGGGAAGTAATTGTTTCCTTTCTACCTCCTTTTGCAAACAGGGCTGTCTATTTCACCTTTTTGCTATTGCGACCTTTGGGTGAATGCAACCTCTTGAGATGCAGGAAAGTAGTGTAAGTATTTCCCTCAGTTTTTGAGAACCAAGGTATCAATCCGGTAGGAGATAACATGCAAGTCACCTAGTACCTTCACAGACAATCAAGAACCTCGCAACCAACGCAATAAAGGGGTTGTCAATCCCTTAATGGTCACTTGCGAAAGTGAGATTTGATAAGGATAATAAGATACATATTTTTTGGTATTTTTGTTGTATAGATTGGAAAGTAAAGATTGAAAAAATAGTAAACGAGATGCGATGTAAATAAAAAGAGATGCTAGATGATAATAAAGAGACCCGGGGGCCATAGGTTTCACTAGTGGCTTCTCTCATGAAGGCATGTATTACAGTGGGTGAACAAATTACTGTTGAGCAATTGATAGAAGAGCGCATAGTTATGATAATATCTAGGCAATGATTATGAAAATAGGCATCACGTCCCTCTTAAGTAGACCAAAACGATTCTGCATCTACTACTTGTACTCCACACATCGACCGCTATCCAGCATGCATCTAGAGTATTAAGTTCATAAGCACAGAGTAACGCTTTAAGCAAGACGACATGATGTAGAGGGATAAACTCAAACAATATGATATAAACCCCATCTTTTTATCCTTGATGGCAACAATACAATACGTGCCTTGCTGCCCCTACTGTCACTAGGAAAGGACACCGCAAGATTGAACCCAAAGCTAAGAACCTCTCCCATTGCAAGAAAGATCAATCTAGTAGGCCAAACTAAACCAATAATTTGAAGAGACTTGCAAATATATCAAATCATGCATATAAGAATTCAGAGAAGAACCAAATATTGTTCATAGATAAACGTGATCATAAATCAACAATTCACCGAATCTTGACAAACACACCACAATAAGTATTACATCGAATAGATCTCCAAGAACATCAAGGAGAACTTTGTATTGAGAACCAAAGAGAGAGAAGAAGACATTTAGCTAATAACTATGGACCCAAGTATGTGGTAAACTACTCACACATCATCGGAGAGGCTATGGTGTTGATGTAGAAGCCCTTTGTGATCGAATCCCCCTTTGGCAGATCGCCGGAAAAGGCCCCAGATGCGATCTCAAGGGTACAGAAGGTTGCGGCGGCGGAAAAGTGGTTTCGTGGCTCCCCTGGGTTTTTAGGGTATAAGAGTATATATAGGTGAAAGAAGTACATCGGTGGAGCTCAATGGGGCCCACGAGGGTGGGGGCGCGCCTACCCCCCTAGGCGCGCCCTTCTGCCTCGTGGAAGCTTCGCGAAGTTCCAGACTTCCACTCCAAGTCTCCTGGTTTGCGTTTGTTCCAAGAAAGATCCTCGCTAAGGTTTTGTTCCGTTTGGATTCCGTTTGATATTCCTTTTCTGCGAAACACTGAAATAGGCAAAAAACAGAAACTGGCACTAGGCCTCCGGTTAATAGGTTAGTCCCAAAAATAATATAAAAGAGCATATTAAAGCCCATAAACATCCCAAACAGATAATATAATAGCATGGAACAATCAAAAATTATAGATACATTGGAGACGTATCAAGCATCCCCAAGCTTAATTCATGCTCGTCCTCTAGTAGGTAAATAAATAAAAACAGAATTTTTGATGTAGAATTCTACCTACCATAATTTTCAATGTGATTTCCTTTATTGTGGCATGAATGTTCAGATCCAAAAGATTCAAGACAAAAGTTTAGTATTGACATAAAAATAATAATACTTCAAGCATACTAACCAAGCAATTATGTCTTCTCAAAATAACACAGCCAAAGAAAGCTCATCCCTACAAAATCATATAGTTTGGCCATGCTTCATCTCCATCACACAAAATGCTCCCATCATGCACAACCCTGATGACAAGCCAAGAAATTGTTTCATACTTAGCCTTTTCAAACCTTTTCAACTTTTACGCAATATATGAGCCATGGACATAGCACTATAGGTGGAATAGAATGGTGGTTGTGGAGAAGACAAAAGGGAGGAAGATATTCTCACATCAACTAGGCGTATCAATGGGATATGGAGATGCCCATGAATAGATATCAATGTGAGTGAGTAGTTGATTGCCATGCAACAAATGCACTAGAGCTATAAGTGTATGAAAGCTCAACAAAAGAAACTAAGTGGGTGTGCATCCAACTTGCTTGCTCACGAAGACCTAGGGCAATTTGAGGAAGCCCATCATTGGAATATACAAGCCAAGGTCTATAATGTAAAATTACCACTAGTATATGAAAGTGAAAACATAAGAGATTCTCTATCATGAAGATCATGGTGCTACTTTGAAGCACAAGTGTGGAAAAAGGATAGTAACATTGCCCCTTCTCTCTTTTTCTCTCATTTTTTTGTTTGGGCCTCCTCCCTTTTTTATGGCCTCTTTTTTTAATTTATTTTTTGTTCGGAATCTCATCCCGACTTGTGGGAGAATCATAGTCTCCATCATCCTTGCCTCACATGGGAAAATGCTCTAATAATGAAGGTCATCACACTTTTATTTACTTACAACTCAAGAATTACAACTCGATACTTAGAACAAAATATGACTCTATGTGAATGCCTCCGGTGGTGTACTGGGATGTGCAATGAATCAAGAGTGACATGTATAAAAAATTATGAATGGTGGCCATGCCACAAATACGATGTCAACTACATGATCATGCACATCAATATGACTATGATGAAGCGTGTCATGATAAACGGAACGGTGGAAAGTTTCATGTCAATGTATCTCGGAATGGCTATGGAAATGCCATAATAGGTAGGTATGGTGGCTGTTTTGAGGAAGGTAAATGATGGGTTTATGGTACCGGCGAAAGTTGCGCGACACAAGAGAGGCTAGCAATGGTGGAAGGGTGAGAGTGCGTATAATGCATGAACTCAACATCAGTCATAAAGAACTCACATACTTATTGCAAAAATCTACAAGTCATCAAAACCAAGAGCTACGTGCATGCTACTAGAGGGATAGATTGGTAGGAAAAGACCATCGCTCATCCCCGACCGCCACTCATAAGGAAGGCACTCAAAGAACACCTCATGCTTCAAATTTGTCACACAACGTTTACCATACGCGCATGCTACGGGACTTGCAAACCTCAACACAAGTATTTCTCAATTTCAAAATTACTCAACTAGCACAACTCTAATAACACCATCTTTATATCTCAAAAGAATTATCAAGTATTAAACTATTCAATGTACTCTATATGAAAGTTTTTATTATACCCATCTTGAATGCCAATCATATTAGGACTAATTTTATAACCAAAGAAAATTACCATGCTATTCTAAAAGACTCTCAAAATAATATAAGTGAAGAGTGAGAGATCAATAATTTCGATAAAATAAAACCACCACCGTGCTCTAAAAAGACATAAGTGAAGCACTAGAGCAAAAATTATCTAGTTCAAAAGATATAAGTGAATCACATAGAGTATTCTAGTAAATTACGATTCATGTGTGTCTCTCCCAAAAGGTGTGTACAGCAAGGATGGTTGTGGTAAACTAAAAAGCAAAGAGTCAAATCATACAGGATGCTCCAAGCAAAACACATATCATGTGGTGAATAAAAATATAGCCTCAAGTAAAGTTACCGATAGACGAAGACGAAAGAGGGGAAGCCTTCCGAGGCATCCCCAAGCTTAGGCCTTTGGTTGTACTTGAATTTTACCTTGGGGTGCCTTGGGCATCCCCAATCTTAGGCTCTTGCCACTCCTTGTTGCAAAATCCATCAAATATTTACCCAAAAACTTGAAAACTTCACAACATAAAACTCAACAGAAAATACCATGAGCACCGTTAGTATAAGAAAACAAACCACCCCTTTAATGTACTGTAATGAACTCATTCTTAATTTTTTGGTATTAGACCTACTGTATTCCAACTTCTCTATGGTTCATATCCCCGATACTAGCCATAGATTCATCAAAATAAGCAAACAACACATGAAAAATAGAATCTGTCAAAACAGAACAGTCTGTAGCAATCTGGAGGTTTCGAATACTTCTGTAACTCCCAAAATTCTAAAAAATTATGAAGACCTAAATAATTTTTATATTTATGTACTGCAGTTGGAATTGGTATTTTATCGCTGTCTGGTAAAAAATTAAAATCATTCTCGTGGGCGCATAATTTATGTTTTTTTCTAGCAAGATCAAACAACAATCACTCAAGAAGATCCTAAAGGCTTTACTAGGCACAAAAACACTAATTAAAACAGAAAAAACACAATCATAACAGAGGCTAGATGAATTATTTATTACTAAATTGGACCAAAAAGTAAGGAACAAAAGTAAAATTGGGTTTCCTCCCAACAAGCGCTATCGTTTAACGCCCCTAGCTAGGCATAAATGCAAGAATAGATCTAGGTATTGTCATCTTTTCTCTTTTGGTGATAAAGAGAGACTTTATTATCTAAAGCACTTATCTTTCTATTTTGTGAAAACACGTGTCCATTAATGGTAGAAGAAATATTAGGCACGCTATGAAAATTTGCATCTAAGCTAGCTTTCATCTCTTTGATAATTTCATTCTGATAAAAGCACAAAAGAGAGGTGGACTCAACTTTTTCACTCATGGAGTGCCCAAATATAGCTTTCATATTTTCGTACGTATCGATGGCATCCCCCTCAAGAAAACCTTCTTCAAAAATAGAATCTAAAACGTGCTTGAAATAAGAGGGTAAACCAACATAAAATCTTTTTAAGTATATCTCAATTTGATATTGGGGTACATAGCTGGCTCGGATCCTTAACAGCCTATCCCAAGCATCTTTCCAAGATTCATCAAGCAAATAACGAAAAATTCTAGGGTCATCTTCATCAAAATTATCTAAACTCTCATTGATAACGCCGGTAGGTCTTTCCATAGCATCATAATTTATGAGCTTAGAAATGATAGAGGGATTATGTAAGGGAATAGAAAGGCAAGCTTTAAGCAAACAAGAGGACAACGAGAGAAGGCAAAGGAAAAAGGGCGAATAAAACGGCAAAGGTGAAGTGGGGGAGAGGAAAATGAGAGGCGAATGGCAAATAATGTAATGCGAGGGAGAAGAGTTTATGATAGGTACTTGGTATGTCTTGACTCGAGCATAGATCTCCCCGGAAAAGGCGCCAGAAATCCTTCTTGCCACCTCTTGAGCATGCGTTGGTTTTCCCTTGAAGAGGAAAGGGTGATGCAGCAAAGTAGCATAAGTATTTCCCTCAGTTTTTGAGGACCAAGGTATCAATCCAGTAGGAGATAACACGCAAGTCACCTAGTACCTGCACAAACAATCAAGAACTTCGCAACCAACGCGATAAAGGGGTTGTCAATCCCTTCACGGTCACTTGCGAAAGTGAGATCTGATAAAGATAATAAGATAAATATTTTTGGTATTTTTGTTGTAGATTGGAAAGTAAAGATTGCAAAATAGTAAACGAGATGTGATGTAAATAAAAAGAGATGCAAGATGATAAGAAAGAAACCCGGGGGCCATAGGTTTCACTAGTGGCTTCTCTCATGATAGCATGTATTACGGTGGGTGAACAAATTACTGCCGAGCAATTGATATCAGAGTGCATAGTTATGAGAATATCTAGGAAATGATTATGAACGGGCATCATGTCCATGTTAAGTAGACCGAAACGATTCTGCATCTACTATTATTTCTCCACACATCGACCGCTATCCGGCATGCATCTAGAGTATTAAGTTCATGAGAACAGAGTAACGCTTTAAGCAAGATGACATGATGTAGAGGGATAAACTCAAACAATATGATATAATGCCCATCTTTTTATCCTCGATGGCAACAATACAGTACGTGCCTTGCTGCCCCTACTGTCACTAGGAAAGGACACCGCAAGATTGAACCCAAAGCTAAGCACTTCTCCCATTGCAAGACAAATCAATCTAGTAGGCCAAACTAAACCGATAATTCGAAGAGACTTGCAAAGATATCAAATCATGCATATAAGAATTTAGAGAATAACCAAATATTGTTCATTGATAAACTTTACCATAAATCCACAATTCATTGGATCTGACCAAACACACTGCAAAAAGTATTACATCGAATAGATCTCCAAGAACACTGAGGAGAACTTTGTATTGAGAACCAAAGAGAGAGAAGAAGTCATCTAGCTAATAACTATGGACCCGAAGGTATGTGGTAAACTACTCACACATCATCAGAGAGGCTATAGTGTTGATGTAGAAGCCCTCCGTGATCGAATCCCCCTCCGACAAATCGCTAGAAAAGGCCCCGGATGGTCTCTCACGGGTACAGAAGGTTGCGGCAGTGGAAAAGTGGTTTTGTGGGTCCCCCTGGGTTTTTAGGGTATAAGAGTATATATAGGTGAAAGAAGTACGTCGGTGGAGCTCTGTGGGGCCCATGAGGGTGGGGGCGCGCCCTCCTGCCTCGTGGAAGATTCGCGGAGTTCCAGACTTCCACTCCAAGTCTCCTGGTTTGCATTTGTCCAAGAACGATCCTCGTGAAGGTTTCGTTCCGTTTGTATTCCGTTTGATATTCCTTTTTTGCGAAACACTAAAATAGGCAAAAAAACAAAAACTGGATCTGGGACTCCGGATAGTAGGTTAGTCCCAAAAATAATGCAAGAGAGCATATTAAATCCCATTAAACATCCAAAATAGATAATATAATAGCATGGAACAATAAAAAATTGTAGATATGTAGGAGACGTATCAGCAAACTGCACAAATCACTTTTTTCTTAAGAGTGTTTTGTGCAGTTCCGCCAAAATGTCACACGGGCAATGTTTTTACATTTTTGTTGGACTGCAGAAAGGGAGATTGGTTTTGATATCCTCCTCATCCAACTACATGCCTAATCTTCTCCAACAAGTAGTTAGTCCTAAAGAGAGACCGCAGAGGTGATCGGCTTCTATTTGTGTGCGTGTTATGTTTCATCATCTAGTTCCGCTATTATTGTAATCACACTGACTGGATATCTTTGCAAACAGGGATGGTCAACTCGATTTTAGTGGAGCTGCACAAAATGATCGGATTGTGATGTCCTCCATATATACACCTCTTTTTTGGCTACAGAGCTGGTGAAACTAGCTGCCAACCAATGAACACTGTGCCTAGGAAATGGAGCCATGCGTACGAACAACATCGATCAATTTTATATTTTTCTTTATTTGTACACCTTCTCACAACTTTGTCTTCAGTTGTGATGTGAATATTGGCGCTGATCTACGAACCATTGAGATGAATTAGCAGCCATGGTAGTTTCATTTGTATTTGATGGAATGTTGTAACGAGATAATCTTGACGCAAGAGGACACATGAATCCTTAGTTGAAACCTCTTTCCCTACGAGAACCAAAGTTGAAACCTTCATAGCATCACAGTACAATTTCATTAAAATTATGCGTACATATAAACAAATCCCGAAGGATTGATAGAAATTCCAGAAACAATTCAACTTCGTTTCGCCGACATGTGGGACATCCTTCATCCGGCTCCACCTGCCATGCAGCAACATTGAGTGCACAACTGTAGGGAAAGATTCACCCCGGTCATTGCACTGCAATAGTAATGACTAGTGAGCAGTCAAATCACAGAGCCCCACCTTCGCCGTAGTGAGTTGCACGGACGAAGCAACCACCATTTTTTCTGTTCGTTGAATCCACTGGTACTCCCATATTTCCAGAGTAGTAAGTTGCTCCGGTGAAGCAACCATCACTTCACCTTTCCCACAGTAAGTACTATGTACCTCCTTTTTTATTCTAGAAACAACCACACACGAATATTGGATGGTAGTAGCATAGCAACCGAATCAAAAATTTAAACCAACCAATGAACTACTACTAATGGTGAGCGTTTGCTAGTATCATGTACTCCATCTGTCCATGTATATAGGGCTTGATGTGTTTTCCGAGACTAACCTTGGCCCTGTTTGGATCCATGGGTTAGAGTTAGTTTGAGCTAGTTGAGGCTCAAATAGCCCTGAAGTATCCAAACATGAGGGTTAAATTGGAGCAAGTTGCCCCAAACCCACCAAAAAAACTATCCCACCCAAGAATCGCTAACATGTGATGAGTTAACCGACCTCAATAGACGGCAAAAATGCTAGCCCACCGCACTTTGAGAGAGACCAGGAGCGAGAAGCAATACAGGATGGTGGATTACTAGAGCTAGGTGTCACACGGAGGCCAAGAAATATGGTGATAGCATAGGTTAGCCACATAGTATGATGTAACTAAACTGGGCTGCCATCTTTCCTACTCTTCTGGTCTACTGTTGAGATGATCAGTTGATTTTATATCGCTGAATAATATAAAATACTATTATGAGTGCAGACGCTCCATCACGAGGTTCCTTGCTCCTTCTCGGTCGTCGGGAATCTATGTTCTTCCACTCTTCTTTTTACGTGAGCTTTCTTCATCCTTTTGCCAACACGTGGCAACTCGCAGAACGATGAGAAGCTTGCTTACTACGCCTTCTCCCTCTCCAACGCGTGCGCGGTGGCTCACAGCATGAGGAGAAACTTTTGCATACATGCGGTGGACGTGCATCAGTTCATTTGGTGTCAGATTGCCAGAAGTACTACTGTTGTACCATCATTATTGTTTGACTTCCGGAAGAGGCAAAGAGTCAAGCGCAAGGTCACCTACTAAGAGCATGGTTAAGAGCATCTCCAATAGCATGTGTATATTTGGATGTTTATATATTCACATAGACAATGGTCTAAAAAATATTACCTCATATACATGTCCAGTTTTGCATCAGAACGTCTATATACAGGGACCATGACAGGTGGGCCATCGCTGGGGAGAGGAAGAAATCATGATTGCAACTGAGTTTAGACGACACATTCACATTGTCCAGGCGTGGACATTCACTACTAAGGAAAATCCTAGTAGTAGCGCTTGTTTTATAGCTACCAGTAGCGCTTGTACGCGCGCTACCACTAAGGCGCTACAACTAACTAGTAGCAATAGCGCTGGAAAGGGAGCGCTACTGCTATACCTAGTTAGCAGTAGCGCTTTCGTTGGGAAAGCAGTACTGATAGTGGTAAGTAGCAGTAGCGTTTCTTCTTAAAAGCGCTGCTGCTAACTTTTCCTGTATTTTTAAAAATACAGCTTATTTTCGTTGTGGTTTTATATATAGTACTTCCATCATATGATTTATAACCCTGATTAGTTATTATATATAACAGTGGGTGAAATGAACGTGGAGTAGATTCAAGTGGAGGCAACATGTGGTGCATGTCAAAAGTACTACTCTAATCCAAACTTGATCTAGTTTGGATTAGTAGTACTTTCGATGTGCACCACATGTTGCCTCCACTTGAATCTAATCCATGTTCATTTCACCTACTGATATATATAATAACTCATCATGCTCATATAACAACTTAGCATCATGCATCATCGATCATAATAACAAATAACTCATCATTGGTATCATAATAACAAGTCATACTCATCATCATCTACAACTCCTACTCGATACCCCATCATCATCATAGTCATCTAACCAATCCTACTTAATTGTTCTTATTACATGATCATGAGTATTAGCTAGGACCTACTACCTTCTCTTAGGTAAAATAGCATAAAACAAGATAGGCCCTGACTCTCCATTATGGAGAATGGAGATTATCATGTCTCCAATTCTTTCCTTTCACACAATGTTGCTTCCAAGTACCTCCTTATGATTGTCCATACATTTTTTTCCATTCTTTGATTTTCATGTCTTCATTGGTTTTAGAAATCCGATATGGACAGGTGTGATTCATAGGATGACCTGGCAGTATGTTCAAAACATCAAGGTGACCATTCTGAAACATCAGATGAGGCACACAATCCTTCGGGATTTTCTGTTGAAAAACATAGTAATAACTTCGTAGTTAGCAATTTAGTTCAGTTTTAGAAGAATTTATGCAAAACATGCACGGATGTCGTAATAGTAAAAAATCTAACCATAACATCTCCATGGATGTTATTGTAGTTCAACACGTGCACTAGTGGCACGTATTGACAATAATGTGGAGGAGTTTGATAATAGATATTGTAATTCTCAAGATCAGTACAAAATACGATCAAATTATTTTTCTCCTCAAAGGTTAATTCCGAGCCATCGGTGTAGTAGGTTCTGTCTACCATCTTCTGCACATTGTTTGAAGAATGAAAATAAGCTGTCAATGGAAATAAGTTGTCAGCTATTTTGAAATAAACAATATAAATTAGTTAATAACTATGTTTGAGAAACTCACATAGCGGTAGAATTGGAAGCGTGTCAACAAGGACCCAAATGTCCATATTGTCTTGGTCGATGTCAGGATCACCAAGATCCAGGGTGATAAGCATACCCTCATAAAAACCATACATATTGCAAAGTGCTTCCCAATTTGTGAAACCAAAATGGCTTACGCTCTCAGAATTGTACAGATTTACTTCACAATCCATACCATGATGGGTCCTTCGGTGAATTTTCTTTGTTTCGAAATTTTCATGGTCTTCAAAATCCGTCCTCTCTAAGACATAGCGTCTTGCATGGCATGGGATAAGCTACTCGAATTGTAAAAGATGAATATTACACATTGAAATAGTTGAAGTCATGCTTAATTACGAAAAAAACACTTGTCGTCGTTGTGTACCATTTCCACATCGAAGGTCTCCTGGAGCTTAATGCTGAAATGCCGACCTTCATCGAGGTGAGGCCTATTGCACAGACGCCGGTCGTCGTTGCACCATTCACACTCCCCCGGGAGACTTTCATCGTCCGATAACGGCATTTTCTAGGTCCATAATTCAAAGATTAAACTTGTACAATTCAATATATGTACTACAAAAACTAAATTAGATCATTATTATTCATCACGGGTTGACTATTGGTCTGTCGAGTCTTTTTCTTGAAAACTCTCAGCTCGCGTGGTGTATACATTCGACCATTGGTGATGATCGCTCCAACTTTCGTCCCCGAGTGCATTACACCAAAACGTCTAGCACACGAGAACGAAGGAGAGGCGACCCCCATGACAACAGTCGGGATTTTTCATCCTCTCATATGTGGTGGAGACACTCACTCACTGATTCCTCCCTGACATTTGCGACCGTCGGTGATGGTCGTTACTCCTCCTTCCCCTAGTGCATAACAAAGGTCTAGCACCTGGAGAAGAAGGAGAAATGACCCCCACGACAACAGTCGGGATTCTTCGTCCTCTCTCATATATGGTGGATACACTCCCTCACCGATTTCGACCGTCGGTGATGGAGCCTCGACAGACTTAAAGTCATCCCAAAATGTCGTTTAATTATTTTTCTAGAAAATCCAGGCCACTTGATATTTCCTAAATATTCTAGCACAAGTCATGCCAGTATTCACGAAAAAATCCAGCATGACCTTTTCTAAAAAAGGACATATTGAGCGCCTGAAATTTGCCAGAACAGAAATTAATCAACATTCCGGCAAAACATAGGTCGCTCAAAGGTGTAACCTGCAAACATGGCCGGCCACTTGGGAAAATAACAACAAATGTGACATGTTGAAAATATGACATGTCCACTTCAAAACGAATCAACTTAGAATTCCGTTAAATACACCTAAAACACGTAAATTCTATTAACTACACCTAATTAAAAACCAGCATTTTGAACATGATTGATCATAACTAGGGTTAATACTACATTATTCTAAGATTAAACACCTAAAATACCTAAATTAAATTAACAACATGGGTGGCTGGTCTCACCTCGATCGAGGTCGGATGGGGTCGGTGACGGGGACGACGGCGGGGATGATGCAGGGGCTCCTTGATTTCTGCATAAACAAAATATAAACAAAAACATTATTATCATCATCTTAGGACTTAGTGAAACTACATAAGCTACATTTACTTATTATATTCAAATTTACTTATAATTTACTATTCTATTCAAATTTTCTAAAAATTTCCTATTCTATTCAAGAGACCTACATTTACTTATTTTTTTCAATTTCATATTTTATTCTATTCAAATTTACTTATTCAAAATTTCATACAAATTCTTATTCTATTCAAAAGACCTACATTTACTTATTATTTTCAAATTACTTATTCAAATTTTCTAAAAACAAAATATACTAAAAACCTACATTTACTAAAAATCCTACATTTGCTAAAAACAAAAACCTGCATTTAACAAAAACTAAAACCTATTTACAGAAAGGGGGAGGAGGAGGGGAAGGAGGAGAAGCACCATATTTAAGGTGGTAAAAATTATGTTCGCAGAGCAAGGTGGGACTAAACTTTGGTCTTATTAGGAGGGGACTGAATTTATCAGTAGCTCTTGTCAGGGAAAAAGTGCTATTGCTAAGATCAATAGTAATAGCGCTTTCTACGCATGAGCGCTACAGGTATCCCTAGCATACCTGGAACAGTCTGTCCGTTTTAGTAGTAGCGCGTTTTCTAGCTCCAGCACTACTGCTATTCTCATATTAGTAGCGCTCATGTTGTCCCAAGCGCTACTCCTATTTAGCAGCAGCGCTTGTGTAAAAGCGCTACTGGTGAGCTCCTGTGTATAAGCATTTCCCTAGTAGTGATTGTCGAGGTTGATTTAGAGGATGTGTATATTTGGACGACCATATAGACAAGCTGTTGGACGCCTGTTTTGGGCTCATGTCATGGAAAACGAGTATAGACATCCATATAGACAAGCTATTGGAGATGCTCTAATAGTATAGCCAGCTAATGGCTATAAGAAACCGCCATGTCATGTATAGCCATCATTTATAATCACTCATATAGTAGTGTGGCCTTACAAGGTTGGCTATAGTACTACTTTTTCCAACCTTCTCTCTTTCTCTTTCTTCACATTTATTCTATTTGTCTAGGAATCCGCATATAGCTAGGCTCATGCATGAGAGCCCTCTCCACTTAGACTACCCACGGTGGGAGTAACATGGATGGTAACATCACAAATATCAAGGCAAAATAGATGATGTGGTGAGTAATTAATGAGAAAAGAGAAGCATGTGGTAACATAGCTAGTTACTGTAACATCACACATACCAAGACAAGATGACCCTACAATCTAATAAATAAAGTATTACATGACACCACACATACTACCCACTATAGAGGTAGTAACATAGACTAGTAACATATGCATGTTACTAGTCTAAGTTACTACCCATTGTTACTAGTCTATTACCTTTTGAAGCACAAGAGCAAGGAGTTCATCATCAACACACCATCTATTACCTTTTGGAGAGTGGTGTCTCCTAGATTGGCTAGGCGTCACTTGGGAGCCTCCGTCAAGATTGTGTAGTTGAACCAAGGAGTTTGTACGGGCAAGGAGATCACCTACTTCGTGAAGAAGTGAGGCAAGTCCTTCGTGGGCGATGGCCATGGTGGGATAGACAAGGTTGCTTCTTCGTGGACCCTTCTTGGGTGGATCCCTCCGTGGACTCGCGCAACCGTTACACTTCGTGGGTTGAAGTCTCCATCAACGTGGATGTACGATAGCACCACCTATCGGAACCGCGCCAAAACTCTCCGTGTCTCCAATTGCGTTTGCACACTCAAATCCCATCCCTTCACATTCTTGCAAGTTGCATGATTTACTCTCCGCTGCTCATATACTCTTGTCATGCTTGCCTGAAATGTATTTTGAATGTTTAAACTTGTGGCAAAACTCCACTTCAACTTAAATAAATTAAAAACTACAACTTTTCTTACTAAGAGTCTATTCACCCCCCTATGGACACCTCTTCTTGATCCTTTCACATCGAAAGGGTGTGATAGCTGACCCTGGCAAAATAATTGACTTGTACCACGTTGGCATACATGAGCATGGGCCCCGGACACATCAAAAGTAGTGCATTAGTCTCCAAAAAGGGTTGACCATGTCCATGGCTACCATCCCGTGCTCCGTCATTCAGTGTCTGCTTCTCGTCGTTCTGCGAGTTGATGGGACAGATCAAAGTTAATATGTGTTTAGTACTCTCCCCAAAAAGGACCTACCATGTTCATGGCTACAATCCCATGCTCCGTCATTGAGTACGTGCACTACTCACGTGCCATCGAGGAGGAAAAATATTGTGTAGTACTAGGTGCAACAGTAGTGCACGACTCACTTACGCACTGCTTATCTCCATTTTCATCCATGACATGTGCACCATGATGCTAGATGTCCCGCGTGTTGGCAAAAGGATAAACAAAGCTCATGTCAAAAAAAAGAGTGGAAGAACATAGATTCCCGACGATCGAGAAGGAGCAAGGATCCTCATGGTGGAGCATCTGCACTCATTATAGTATTTTATATTATTTAACGATATAAAATCAACCAATCATCTCCACAGCAGACCGGAAGAGTGGAAAGCACGGTAGCCCAGTGTAGTTACATCATACTACAGGGCTAACCTACGCTATCACCATATTTCTTGGCCTTCGTGCGACACCTAGCTTTAGTAATCCACCAGCCCATATCGCTTCTCGCTCCTCGTCTCTCCCAAAGTGCGGCGGGCTGGCATTTTTGCCGTCTATTGAGGTCGGTTAACTCATCACATGTTAGCGACTCTTGGGTGGGATAGTTTTTTTTGGTGGGTTTGGGGCAACTTGCTCCAATTTAACCCTCATGTTTAGTTACTTTAGGGTTATTTGAGCCCTAACTAGCTCAAACTAACTCTAACCCATGGATCCAAACAGGGCCAAAGTTAGTCTTGGAAAACGCATTAAGCCCTATATAAATGGACATACGGAGTACATGATACTATCAGACGCTCACCAGTAGTAGTAGTTCATTGGTTGGTTTTGGTTTTTTATTCAGTTGCTGTGCTGCTACCGTCCAATATTCGCGTGTGGCTGTTTCTAGAATAAAAGAAGGAGGTACTCCTACTTATGTTACTCCCACTATGGCTAGCCTAAGGTTAGTAGTTGACCTTGCGCTTGGCTCTTCGCCTCTTCCGGAAGTCGAACAATAATGATGGTACTACAGTAGTACTTCTGGCAATCTGACGCCAAATGAACTGCTGCATGTCCACTGCTCGTAAGCAAAAGTTTCTCCTCGTGCTGCGAGCCACCGCGCACGCGTTGGCGAGGGAGAAGGCGTAGTAAGCAAGCTTCTCGTCGTTTTGCGAGTTGACGGGACACATCAAAGTTTTAGACATACTCTCTCCAAAAAAGGGTTGACCATGTCATAGCTACCATCCCGTGCTCCGTCGTTGAGTACATGCACTATTCACGTGCCATCTAGGAGAAAAAAATGTTGTGTAGTAGATGCCATCGAAGTGCATGACTCACTTATGCACTGCTTATCTAATTATTTCCATTTTCTTGCATGACACGTGCACCATGATGCTAGATGTCTTGCGTGTTGGCAAAAGGATGAACAAAGCTCATGTCAAAAAAAGAGTGGAAGAACATAGATTCCCGACGACTGAGAAGGAGCAAGGAACCTCGCGCTGGAGCGTCTGCAAGGAACCTTGCGTGTTTTCCCCTATTTTTTGCCGCCTGAGCACCTATAAAAAAATAAAAGAAGATGAACTATTCGCTAACCACTAGAGACGATACATCAGGATGCTAAGTTTAAGATATTTTATATTTTATACTGATAACCACGCAAGCAGCCACACATGTATAGGACGCATGCAGCCACGCATGTACACGTGCCAATGCACTAACTCATGCACGTACGCGCACAGCATGGAGCACACAATGCACGTACACAACACGTGCATGCACACACACTCGGTCGCAGAATGCACGTGAATAACACATGCACCATCTGCGGCGACGTTCGGTTCGTCGTGCTACGGCGAAGCTCGCACACAATGGCGCCTATGCATCTCTTGCAGCACCTCTTTGTCCTCGTTGCTCAACGACTAGCCGGAGACGAAGGTGACCGCAGCCTCGGCCTTAGAGCTAGCACCGATGGAAAAGCATGCATGATGCATGCACACGAGCACATATGGAGTGCCCACGACGTGGTGCGTCCCTTGTCGCCTCCACTCCTTCTATGCACGTTGTCTATGATGGCGGCTGCATGCCTAATGATGATGTGGGTGAGATCTTCTAGGACTGAGATGATGACGATACGAACTAGGTGGCCGATGGCAGGAGGCACAAGATGCAGAGCATGAGCTAGGGCCATGGACCCCTGGTGGCAAGGCGATGTGGTTCTCCGAGGGCTGATCCGACATGGTGATTGTTAGAAGGTAGAGAGGGATTTGATGGAATAGTTGATTGTATTTATTGAGCCTCATGGGCATATATATAAGAGCACATGGTCATCTTGGAGTATACAACAAGTTAGAATATTTCCTAGTCTATCCTATATTTGTAATCTACCAATGATACTCAACAGTCATCAAGAGTGGTTCACGCGAGAGCAGGACTCCATGCAGGAGCGCATTAATGCCAAGCATGTCATGCAGGAGCACGTCAGCCGCAGCAGACAGTGAGCACAAGAAAAACATGAGCATGTCAAGGGCGATGAAGGGGTTGGCCGGTGCTCCAATGTCCGTATGTCCTCGTGTGTGCGCGTGCAATCCGTTGGTGCTCTAAGGCCGAAGTTGTCGCCGCCTTGCCTTTGTCTCCATTTGGTCGTCGAGCAACGATGACAAAGAGGTGCTGCAAGAGATGGCACAACAGGGTGCTGTTTTGGACAAGCTTGCTTGTAGCACGATGAACCGGACAATGAAGGCCATGATGGTGGGTGCATGCCTTCTCGTGCGATCAGCTGCTGCTGTTGCGGCGCACGAAGAGGTCTCCTCGCTTGCTGGCTACTACTGATGTGTGTGGTGGCCGTGGTGGTGGTGCACGATGGGTCAAGCAGAGAAGAGCACGCGACCGACTATGTGGTGCGGCCATCCGGCATGCTTACGCAGCCCCCTTCCACCTAGCCGCAGATGGCGCACGCGAAGGCAGGCACGGGTATCCACGTGTTGAGTGCGGACGTGGTGTGCGTCGTGTGTGCATGCATTGGCATTATTGAAAAAGAAAAGATATGTACATTAGCATTCAAGTGTATTGATTCAAATAGTTAGCCTAATACATGATCAGGAAGTCGGAGATTCTGGATTCTGCACTTATAGTTCTTGTTTTTTTACATGTTTATTTATTTCATCAGTTGACAGGTGGGACCCATGAGACAGACAGGACGTAGTAATGACAATGCAATACTAGGTTCCACGTATACAAATTTGACCAGTCAACTAGACAAAATACGGAGCTCTACGGCGAGCCAGTGACCATATAATTACTGTAACTCGTATTCAATGAGTGTATTGAGCGTATCCTAAAGTCTAATGACCGTATCATGCTTCGACCTCAACTTCAGTGACCATCAGTGTATTTATCTCTACTCTTATAAAAAGTAGAGTTGGTGATGATGGTGTGCCTGCCATCCTGCAATATAGACCGTCCAATCTATATCTAACGGATAGGAAGGAAACTATGACAATTTACCCGCAGTCCTCTCCACGTTTGCAGATACGGCCTTCCCTCGTTCATCCTTTTCTCCCACAAGATAAACTACTCATACAAATGCATCTTCATGTTCTGTGCAACGCACGGGCATCTTGCTAGTTAAGATTTTAAATTTCATTCATTTTTTTGCAGAGAATTGTTTTTTGAATTTTATTTTGAAATTTCGTGATTAAAAGAGTTCGGACCCCACCGTAATATGCAAAATTTCATTGAATTTTTTAGCAGTGCCTAGAATATATGGTCTATAATGATAATAAAAAGAATATGGGCTTCAAATATCCTTAAGAATTAGCAAATGGGTTGTATACTGTTTTCCGCAGATTTGAAGGCTGACTTCTAGGCCTACTAGGTTGACGATGACGTTGTCCTAAAGTTTTTTGATGCGTACGCAAGGCTTTGTCAACTTAGTCAAGACAAAGCAGTGACTATTGGATGTCCATCCAACGGTTGCTGTGCTTCTTCAATCTCTGATCTTCCTGCTCCAGCCGCCCAAACCAGCGCCGGCGGGACTGCCTGCTCCCTCCTCCCGTGGCTGGCTGTGCTACCGCCAGGCCATCCCTCTACCCACCCCCATATCCTGTTATTTTCCAGCGACGTCAGCCTCACCCTGCAGCTGACCAGTCAGCGCTCGTACCCCCCTCAGCATGGGCATCCGCTGCGGTGGCTTCGCCATCTCCGAGTCGTTCCATTCCTGGGCCTTGCCCTCGTCCATCGCGTTTCTGCTCTCGGTGCGGCGCGATCAACATGGTCAACAAACAACAGCCATCGGAAGAGGCTGACAGTAGGGACCCACACAAGGAAATGCCTCCTTATTACGCGCAAAATAATGATTCCTCCACCTGACAGCTGGGACCCATCAAAGGGCCTTCGTATTTCGCGAAAAAATGTTCCCCCCGCTGCTAACTCAGACCCACCAGCTATATCTTCGCACTCAAGGAAGTGCCTCCTTATTACGCACAAAAAAGGAATACTCCCCCTCCTAGCTGGGACCCATCGTAGTGGGAAGCTAACTTGTGGGCCTACTAAGTTGATGGGATGGAGAGCTTTGTCAACTTTGTCAATATGAATGATTTTAGCTCCAGTGACCATACAATGTCCATCCAATGGCCGTAGTGCTTCTTCAACCTCTACTCTTCTTGCTCCAGCCGCCCAAACCAGCGCCGGTCGTGCCGCCTTCTCCTGCCTCTCACGGCTGGCTATGCTGCCGTGGAGGCGTCACCACCCCTACTACTCCTACCACTGGTCAGGCTATCCCTCTACTCACCCACAACCCCTATATTCTGCGGCGACGGCAACCTCACACCGCAGCCGAACCAGTGAACCCTCGTACTCCTCTTCGCGTGGGCATCCACTGCCGGGTCTTCCCGGGCTCCGCGTCGTCCCCTTCCTAGGCCTCGTCGTCGTCCACCGCCCTGGTGCTCTCGGCGCGGTGTGGTCAACATGGTCAACGAACGACATCCATCGGAAGTAGACTGTATGTGGAGAGGCTGACAGCTGGGTCCACGGCTGCACACAAGGAAATGCCTCCTTCTTACGTGCAAAATAACGATTCCTCCACATGACAGTAGGGACCCACTGGAAGGGCCACCATATTTCATGGAAAAAATGTTTCCTCCTGACTGCTAGGACCCACCAGCTACATCTTCGCACGCAAGGAAGTGCGTCCTTATCCTTCCTGACAGCTGGGACCCACCCGGTCAAAGCGTACGTACCGTTGTGTGTCTTGTCGCGAACGTGTACATACATACTGGTCGATTGGTCGCTCTACAACGATGAACCATGGCCGAGTAAGTAGAGGCACATGTCATAGTAGAGCCCCCACGTAGCAGTTCAGCCTATCCCGTCTAAACCATGTACATGTACGTACAGCCACATGCTAAAAAATACGGCCACACACGTACATACGGGCTGGGGCTCGAACGCCTACTCACGCATACATACGACCAGGGCTCATGTACATGGTTGGGTCAGAAAGGAGAAGCCGCGTCGTCGTGTTCATCGGGAGCCAACCGGCTTCGACGGAACAACCGATCGAAACAAGGCCTAGCGCACCACAGAACGGAGGAAACGGCCTTGTGTTCGACCGGCCACGATCGAAACGGGATCCTGTTCATCGAGATGGATCAGGCGTACCACAAAATGGAGGAAATAGACTTCTCTTGGACATCCTATGGTCAAAACGGGGTCCTCTTGATTGGGAGGGGTGTGGCGTACCGCAAAATGGACGAAACGGACGTGTGTTGGAGTGCTACGGTCGAAACGGGGGTTCTGTTCATCGGGAGGGGTGTGGCGTACCGCAAAATGGGACTCCACTGGATACTCTTCATCTCCACCATCGACCTCCTCCAGCATGCACGAACTACTGTTCTTTCACCATCGACCTCCTCCAGCCTCCACCTACGACTGTTCATCCATGGGCTCCTGTTCATCCAGCCTCCACTGCTCCTCCATCGACTACTGTTCAACCAGCCCTCTCCATGGGGTCATGTTCACCCACCCCTCCACGGACTATTGTTCATCCAGCCCTCCACCGGCTACTGTTCCACCATCCCTCCACAGGGTCCTATTCATCCAGCCCTCCATGGGGTCCTGCTCATCCACCCCCAACTGGCTCGATCAATCGGGGTCCTGTTCATCCACCCCCCCCATCAGGAACTATTCATCCAACCCCTGCCCTCCCAACAACGGTCATTGTTCATCAAGGGAAGGAGGCACCAGGGTTCGATCGGCTTCAGTTAGCAGCAGTAGCAAAGGAATCGCTCGATCGGGTTCAGTTAACAGCTAGATTGATCGATCGCTTAGGTTCAGTAACGCGTAGCCTCCAGTTTAGTCGCTCGGGTTCAGTTGGTGAACACCTCGCTCGGGTGCAGTTAGATCCCAATGCCTCGCACCCACACGCGTACGTGTATGAGAGAAACGTGCATCACTCGACCCCTGACCACCCACCCGTAACCGGGAACTCCCCGATATTTTCCTCGCCCTCGCTTCTACCCCGTTTTTTTCCATCATGGACAACCCAAAGAATGTCATGCAGCTGCGTCTCCGGCCCGCCCAGGATGAAAAGCCCATTTTCTATCATGATTTTTTGTCATAGAAGTAGGAGCCCACCACATCTATGATGATACCAGGTTTTGTAACAATTATCGTCATAGAAGTGTCATAAGCAGGATAGAAAAAAATTCGTTCGGCCCAAAATGTCAGGGATGTGACTTTTTCTGTAGTGAAACCTTCAAATGATAATCTGTTTTGTGTGCTCGAATTGCTCATGTACCAACTAGGGCTGTCAATATCTTCCATGCTAGGTGGGTTATTCTCACGATGAGTGCACTCTGTTCATCATTCTCGAGAAAATGGCTGGTAACCGGGATACCCAGTCCCATGCTCAAGTCAAATAAAAATAACTGCAAACAAAACTCCCCCAGGACTGTTGTTAGTCGGACGGTACCCATTGTTCCGAACCAGCCGTGGAGTGTGCTTGTTGGTGGTGGGGGCGTATAAACTTTACCATTCTGTTTGGGAACCGCCTATAATGTATGTAGCATGGGAGATACCGAGATCTCTTGGTTGTTATGTTGACAATGAAAGCATACCGCTCAAAATATTATTTATCTCTATTTCAAAACTCGAGCTCTGGCACCTCTGCAAATCCCTGCTTCCCTCTGCAAAGGGCCTCTCTATTTACTTTTATTGCCGAGTCATCATCCTCTAATAAAAAGCACCAGTTTGAGAGCACCACTGTCATTTGTATGCATTGTTATTAAGTGATATTGAGTATGACTGTGACTGGATCTCTTTTACGAATTACAATGTCTAGTCAATCCTTGATCTTCAAGGGTGCTCTGCATTCATGTTTTGCGGTCTCAAAAAGGGTTAGCGAGATACCATCTTGCTATATCATATCATGATTGTTTTGAAAAAAGTGTTTTCATCCAAGATTTATTATTATTGCACGCTAGTTGACTATGCCATTGATATGAGTAAATGTGAGACCTAAATGTTACTGTGAATATGGTTAGTTCATAATCTTTGCTGAAAACTTGAATGCTGACTTTACATATTTGCAACAACAAGATCAAACAGAATTTGTAAAAGTCTTTGTTTATCACTTTGAGTTTGTCAACAGAATTGCTTGAGGACAAGCAATGGGTTAGGCTGGGGGAGTTGATATGTCTCCATCGTATCTACCTTCACAAACTCTTTTTCCCTTGTTTTGGACTCTAACTTGCATGATTTGAATGGAACTAACCCGGACGGATGCTGTTTTCAGCAGAATTGCCATGATGTTATTTTTGTGTAGAAATAGAAGTTCTCGGAATATCCTAAAACTTTGCGCAGATGATTTTTGGAATTAATAAAAAATATTGGCGAAAGAATCAGCTAAAGGGGGCCCACACCCTAGCCACAAGGGTGGGGGCACGCCCTCCGTCCTTGTGGGCCCCCCTGGACCTCCACCGACCTCAGCTCCAACTCCATATATTCATGTTCGGGCGAAAATTAAAGAGAAGGATTCATCACGTTTTACGATAAGGAGCCGCCACCAAGCCCTGTTCTTCCTCAGGAGGGCAGATCTGGAGTTCGTTGGTGGCTCCGGAGAGGGAAATCCGTCGCCATCGTCATCATCAACCATCCTCCATCACCAATTTCATGATGCTCACCACCGTGTGTGAGTAATCCCATCGTAGGATTGCTGGACCGTGATGGGTTGGATGAGCTTTACCATGTAATCGACTTAGTTTTGTTAGGGTTTGATCCCTAGTATCCACTATGTTGAAAGGTTGATGTTGCTATGACTTTGCTATGCTTAATGCTTGTCACTAGGGCCCGAGTGCCATGATTTCAGATCTGAACCTATTATGTTTTCATGAATATATTTGTGTTCTTGATACTATCTTGCAAGTTATAGTCACCTACTACGTGTTATGATCCTGCAACCCCGGAGTGACAATAGTCGGGACACTTCCCGGTGATGCAGGTAGTTTGAGGAGTTCATGTATTCACTAAGTGCTAATGCTTTGGTCTGATACTCTATTAAAAGGAGGCCTTAAGATCCATTAGTTTCCAATAGGACCCCGCTGCCATGGGAGGGTAGGACAAAAGATGTCATGCAAGTTCTTTTCCGTAAGCACGTATGACTATATTCGGAATACATGCCTACATTATATTGATGAATTGGAGCAAGTTAAGTGTCACTCTATGTTATAACTATTCCATGATGAATGCCATCTGACATAATTAGCCATCACTGATCCATTGCCTACGAGCTTTTCACATATTGATCTTTGCTTCATTACTTTTCTGTTGCCACTGTTATGATTGCTACAAAACTCCTACCGTTACTTTTGCCACTGTTACCGTTACTTCCATCCTACTTTGGTACTAAATATTTTGCTACATATATTAAGTCTTTCAGGTGTGGTTGAATTGACAACTCAGCTGCTAATACTTGAGAATATTATTTGGCTCCCCTTGTGTCGAATGTATAAATTTTGGTTGAATACTCTACCCTCCAAAACTGTTGCGATCCCCTATACTTGTGGGTTATCACGCAGGAGACCTCCATGGGCCCCACCACCCATCAGGGCATGCCAGCGGCCTCTGGTGGAACCTGGTGGGTGGTAAGCCCCATGGGCTTCCGCAGGTGCTTCCTTGGCACCTTGGGAGGAGAAGGAACCATCGTCCCCACTGTGGGTCCGCATTAAGCAGGAGCTGGCATCCCCACTCTGGCAGGTAAAGGTTGAGCCGGCGTCCCCCTAGCGCCTTCGTCGTGTGAAGGACGAGCCAGCATCACTCCCGCCGCACAACCATTACACGCTGATTGACATGCCCTCCTCACCACCACGATGCCATGGCCGCCCGACAAAGGAGGAGCTGCCGCTCGCGGTCGCCAAGGTGTGTGGCCGCATCCTCCACTACCGCAGAGGTGGCAGTTACGATGGTGCCTTCGGCACTCTGGCCATGGTATTCGAGGTCGAGCGCGTGGCGTTGCAGCAGGCGTGGTACAACCGACACAAATGTCATTCGCTGCTTCGCGTTCGCTAAGACGGACATGGCACCGTAATGGGTCCACAATGACCCAGACCTCGCTGCAGCCTGGACGCTCAACCGTTGTGTCTCCACCATGGAGACGGCCGCCAGGTGCCACCGCCGCCTTGATGCCAAGCTTGCTAAGATCGACAAATAGTGGTCGCTTAACGACTGCTCCGCCAATGCCAGCAAGGGCAATGCCGCCATCAATGGCTTCGGCAATGGCCAAGGCGGCCCTTCGCACCACGCAGTAGGAGGCGAAGCGGCTCCTCTACGAGCATCAGGCAGCCATCGGGCAGGGCTGAGGCGGTCCTCCGGCATCCCTGCACCGCTGGAGGAATGACGATGACGGCACGGACACCAAAGGTGGTGCGACGGCACAGGGTGACCACGCTTACGAGGTGGTCGTCCAATATATGGTTTAGTGTCATTAAAAGTTTTTAGTAAAACGGTCGAAATCACCCCCATTTATATAAATTATTTAGAACTTGAATGAAATCCATTCGGTTTGCATGAATTTCATTCGGTTGATTCATAAAGTGTTTGAAATGGTCGAATGGTAGCCTCCCACATCTCTACACACAGGTACCCCCTGTCCGTGGACGAATGCGGGAGAAAATTTGCAGGTTGCCATTGGAGATGCCCTAAGAGCGCAATCAGGTCTAGGTCGTGGCTCTACATCGTCGGGGACAGAATTACTTCGGACGGCCGAGCCGCCACCACTCCACATCGAGCACAAATGGGAGATGGATATGCCTAAGAACATCTATAGCAAGGCACCCCAAACCGTCCCCAAATGCCTAGACGGACGGTCCGGTAACTGATCGGTCGTGAAAAACTGACCCACCAGGCGCCTTAAATCATCCTCAAATGTTCGGGCTATCCGGCGCCCCTCATATCCAGCCCAAATATGTGGTGGATATGGGGCAGCCCAGGCGGGTCCGTCATGTAGGCTTGGCCCACCCTGGCCCACGCGTGCCCCACAAATATCCCCATCTAGAAAACCCTAGACCGTAGTCAATCCGAACTCCACTTCAATCCCCTCTCCGTCCACTCCACTTTCGATCCCCTCCGAATCCATTTGATAGCTGACGACCGAAGCAGGACTGCCTCTGGTGGGGAATCTGGCACTGATGATGACTGGGCGAGCCTGCTGCGTCAATCGGAGCCTGACGATGTGAAGGAGCTCGCCCTCCGAATCGCGTTAACGCATTCGCGGCTCGACCAAGGCAGATCCGGCGGCGTCAGATCTACTTCGTCAATGCCCAACCCCCGTTGACGCAGCGCTGACGATGTCATCGGCCCATCTCGCAGCTCTGGCCGCTCCGCTCCTTCAGGTACGCCGCCCACCATCACCCTCTGCTACGAAAGTGGTACCCGACCATCATGGGGTCCTCGTACCCGTGCAGGGGCTGGCGCGCACAAGGACGCCTGAGTCCGAGGCATGAGTAGCCCGACGAGAGCGGCAGCTTGTGAGGGGCACGGGCAGCGGCGGCGGAGGCATTGTTTGTGCACCGGTCGCATGCGAGCTCCTTAGTTACATCTCATATTTCTACAGTGTGATTTTTTCTAGTATTTTCCTACATATGAGAAATATTCATGTGTAGTGAGTTGTCATCTTTTATTTCAATTTAGGAAAAAGGTCAGTAATATACTGAAGAGGCTCAACTTTTGCCAGTGGTCTACGTCACTTCATCATACAACACAACTTTATTACTTATTACACCACACATCCTATGAGAGTTGCGTCATGTTTTATTCAGCACTGTTTTTCACAGACACAAAAGATTATAAGGGTCTCACCCCTAATATGTAACACCTCCCTTCTGGAAACCCCTCCTTGTGGCATGCCTTAGCACATGGACCCGGCATGCATAAAGGGATGTATAGCTAGCGTTGTATACTCTGCATATCTTGGCCTGCGAGCCTACAAAACAACAAAGAAAATATGGTATATTCAAAAAATAGATCCTATGATGTTCTATTGATAAAAAACATACAAATATTGGCATGGAGTATGAATTTTACTGATTTCTTTCAAAGATAAAAAATGCATTACAGAAGTGTTTTGTTCTTCTTTTAAAATTTTGAGAAAACGCTTACCAGTAACTAAAAGAAGTGGAATGAGTAGTAGAAGGAATATTAGAGTTGGCACCTTGACACGTCCCATGTCTTCAAGAATAATCAGTCACAAAGGCAAAGCAAGATAAGAAAGAGGCACAACAAAATAGGCTACACCAAAATATATAGCATGGAAAGGTGAGATCTAAAAATGTTATTGATAGGGTAGTGTAATCCTATGGAAAATATATGCATGATGCTTGTATGATATAATGTCTGAAAGATATGTTTCTATCTGCATGAAAGATGGTCTAAATGAAGATATGTACCAAAACATTTATGGACTATATTCATGTAGACATTTAAGTTGAACCTACATGCTGCAATTCTGATATTCCATCTATAATATGTGCATTAATCTACATGAAAGCCATTATGAAAGAAGATATGAAGCACCAAATTTATGGAGTATGTGGACATTTAGCTTCCACTCTTAAGAACGTGCACATGTGCATATGGATTTTCTAACATTCCGAGATAGTTAGCACAGAATTTTACACAAGGTTTTATGTGTTGCTCCCACTGGTACAACGAGGCGCTATACAAATGGTTTTTAAACCCTTTTTCACAACGGTGTTTTGAACCGTCAGCAAGTGAGTGTGTGCGATAGGGGGGTCCTTCCCACACGACCCATAAACCATCGGGGATAGGCCCTTCAATCACACACGCTCGGCAAAATGAGGTCGTGTGCAACGGGAAAGCAATCAAATACGGTTATACAGGCCCAATCGGTTTCGGTCGTAAGTACATCCCACATGGTCAGTCCCAGACAAACGTTTCCGTTTGTTATGTACATTGCACACAGTCAATCCAAGGAATATGTTTCCGTTCTAATGTAGATCCCACACAGTCGATCTGGGGAAAACGTTTCCGTTCGTATGTACATCCAACACAATTAATCCAGGGAAAACGTTTTTGTTCATATATACATCCCACACAGGTTTAGGTATAGCCTTGTGTGTGATAGGTGTAACTATCACACACGCCATGCCTCGGTTAACCGTTTGCTTTTATTTAACTACATCACACATGATTTGATGAAGAAAACAGTATGGCGTTGGACTATCCATCACAAGCGCTTTTATAGCTAGAACCATTTGCAAAGTTCCATGAGCAATTTAGCAGGTTTATTAGTTTACAATTAATAATTCCAGCATTACACAAATTCACATTTCATGTCGAACAATTGTTTGTCAATTTCATATCAGGCACGTAAATTTATTTTAACATCACAGTATGATAGCTAACTGAAAAACAACATTGTATAGCATATAGCTAGTTCACCTTCATACGAACAATATTAGAACAATATATTCAATTCCCTAATCGAGATCATCGAGGCTCATCTTATCCACCTCTGCTTTCAGTTCATTAAGAATCTGTTTTGTACTGGCCAACTGGGAAAGTGCCTCCTCCTTTGCCAACACCATCTTAGCAAAGTCTAATTTAAAACATCTGAGCTCATTCTCCACCTTCCTCTTTTCATCCAGCATCTTCAAATATTCTTCAGTGTTGACCACACTTTCTCCAAGCCTGCCTCTATTTTCTTCCTTATACATGCTCCAGAGCTTTGCTAGGCACATCTTCAAAGACTATGGCCACTCTTGATCAACCCACTCCAGTTAAGAACACTTCCGTAATAATTGTAGGGGAAATGGGTTTCTAGCAACATAGAAAATCACCAAATACATATTTTGAAAAAACTGAAGAAATAGGTTAATTATGACTTATCTTCTCAAAAATATCAATGTGGAAATGAATTAAGTGCTACTAAGACAACAACAAAATTCTGGAACATTAGAAGCTATAACTACAACAACGCTAGAAATTCTTAGTCATGTACTATAAATAACAAATTGAACATTTTATGAGGAAGCTAAATATAACTACAACAACATAGCAACAGTGTTTGGATGACATCAAATTGATACTAACAGGTGTGTACATGCACAAATTTAGTAAATAAAACTAATAGCACTAAGGTCGTCCACTATGTATGCCAAAATAGGTGTAAAAGACAACGATTGCTACATTTGGCACCGATGCCCTGCACTGGTGAGCCGATGCAGTGGAAAAAATTAGGGACCCGGACTCCGGAGCACCTAGTTCCTCCGATGCCTAGTTCTTCATGCCATAAAGAATTATTATTTTACTGCTTGGCTGCTCGGATGTGTGGACCAAAGTTGGCTGCACAAACTGCTGAAGTGGCGCCAAATAATTTTCTAATGGCACCGCTGATGAGATGGCAACATTTTTAGATACTAGGTACGAACTGTGACACTATCTTAATATCCTGAATAACGTAGCACAGTGACAGTTTCTGAATCACATCTAACAAATGATTTGTAACAACAAAAGTGGGGCTAACCTTCTCTGCACATGGCAGAAACTACCTCCCACTATCCACAGATTCAAAGGCAACTAACTCCATGCATGGAGATTGATGGTGACAATGAGCAGGCAGATCTTCAGCCACCCTGCTCCATTCATTGCAACTAATGGTCCTAGGGAGCTACAAGAGGAAGAAACAACTCAAATCGATTGTCAGATTAAAATCCTTCATTCCAAGTCATAACCCGAGAGAGAGAAGAGAGGCATACCTGGGTGGTGAAGGAGTCATCGTTGGAGGAGGAACCGCCGAAGAGGTCATTAAAAAAGACCATGGCGACCCCGATGGTAGGACGCAAGACGACGAGAGCGAGGAAGCAAGCAAGGAAGCATCTATAGCTTTGGAAGGAAGGAAGTAGGAAACAGGGGAAATGTGACTTGTGGTCGGGGAGAAAGGGGGTGGGGAAGGGGGTGGCTGGGGTAGATATTTTGACGGTAGGCTAAAAACTTCGAAATATGGAGGGAAATTTTGCGCGCGATGCTGCCATACACCATTCACTTTGAATGATTGTGTGCATCGCAAACGATTCTTCTGCTTTACGCACATGGGATGAGCTTGATAATTCATATTTTAGTGGAAATTTCCTTGGGTACTGTCCTCATCCACGTCATAGCATAATTTTACATCGCTTGCTAATTTGGGCACATAAAAGAGCGTACAACGCACATACCACACTTACCAAATCAAGAAATTTTAGTAATTAAACAGAGCCATTTGACCAAAACATTACTCTAACAAAAGACCAGCACTAAAAATAAAGCCTAAGTATGCATAATTTTAATAAAGCTGCCGTCGTGCCGGCCTATGCATCGTCGATGTGAGATGAGACGTGGATGACTTGTCTTGGCGACATGCCGCCATTGGTGGACTCCGCGTCCCCGTGCTGAAGTCGACCGCGTCCCCGTCCTCGTCCTCGGCGCTGCCCTCAAGGTTGTAGTACTCGTAGTAGTGACTGCCCCAGAGCTCGGATTGGTACTCCACCGTCGATTCCTCGACAGACAGACTCTTCTCTACCTCGACCTCGGGCACACACAACTCCTCCTCCCAACGCTCCTCAATCTTTGCTGCCTGTTGCATCTCCAGCTCCCGCTCGGTGATCTCATAAGGAAGCAGGTGCTCCATGTCCACCACTGCCTTTTTGGACTTGGCATTGCATGCTGGATTCCGAGGCGGCCTGGAATATCTTGGCGTGCGCGTCCTCGATCTTGGAGTGGATGGCCTCGACCCGGGCCAGGGCGACATCGGTGGCGTAGACGGCAGCTCAAGCGCTCCCGGCGTTTGCAGGCGCCTTCACAGTAGCTGTTGCAGCCATCTCGGCTGTAGCAGCTTCCCTGTTGGCTTCCGTAGACGCCCTCTTGGCGGATGCGGCCGCGCTCAATGCGGATGTGGCGGCACTCTCGGCATAGGCGGCCGCCCACTCGACGCAGGCGACGGTGCCCGGGGAGGACGCGGAAACTGTACAGGCCCTCGTGAATCGTTTCCACGATGTCATCTTTGCAAGAAGGGGTTGCGGGAATGGTGTCGGTGTCAAAACCAGCGGATCTCGGGTAGGGGGTCCCGAACTGTACGTCTAGGGTCGATGGTAACAGGAGACAGGGGACACGATGTTTACCCAGGTTTGGGTCCTCTTGATGGAGGTAATACCCTACTTCCTACTTGATTGATCTTGATGAATATGATGATTACAAGAGTTGATCTACCACGAGATTGTAATGGCTAAACCCTAGATGTCTGGCCCATATGATTGTCATTGCCTCTACGGACTAAACCCTCCGGTTTATATAGACACCGTAGGGGCCTAGGGTTCTACAAAGTCAGCTTACAAAGGAAGGAATCTTCATATCCGAATGCCAAGCTTGCCTTCCACGCAGAGGAGAGTCCCATCCGGACACGGGAGGATGTCTTCGGTCTTGTATATTCACGGCCCATTAGTTCGGCCCACGTCACATAGGCCGGACGCTCGAGGACCCCTTAGTCCAGGACTCCCTCAGTAGATCCCCGAACCAGACTTCAATGACGATGTGTCCGGCGCATTGATAGTCTTCAACATTGCAAGGCGGGTTCTTCCTCCGCATACTTCAAAGCTTCTGATCTGAAGAGATATACTCGACTTTCCATTTAATGCCGTACCCATTGGCTTCTGCGCCTCCATTTCTTCGGCTTCCATGTGGCAAGCGAACATGAAAGGTCAGAGTATTTTTGCACATAACGCGACCTAGTCCGAATGGACCTTCCCGAATTTTCGAGCGCTTCGTTGAGGAAATGCCACAGCTGGCGTCCTCGGAGCCTCGAGGAGGAAGACAACGCAGAAGTTCAATTGTTAATGGGCAGGATAAGGACACTTGCCCAGTCCGTATTATCAATAATTGAGGTAATGGCAACTTCCATAATGCGAGGTGTTCAGCCACTCCAATTCATAGGGCTCCCCATGTGGCACTACTATGGGGAAGATGACACCTCACGCTGCGGACGAAAGGGTCCGAACACCCCTGCCGCCCTGACCACAATATTGGCCGATCGGTATAAAGGGGAGAAAAAGGACTTTACTCATCTTAAGCGCCAAGAGGGATTCTCGATGTACAATCCCCCTAGCTGGGTGAGTTTTAATCCCACCGCCTTACTCAATCCTTTCCCTGAGTCATGTTTAATTGACATTTACCCGTCCATTCTTAATAGGAATGGCGGAAGGCTATCACGGAGATTTATAGGCCCGCTCCACAGCCAGATGACCATAACCGGGACCTCGATCCAGGATTTGAAGATGATCCGGACATATTTGTAGAACTCAAAGAGGGAGTCTTCTACCAGGCAAGCCATGACGACACAGAAGTGCCCATCATGGCCGATTATCCTGGCCTCCTTCCTGCCTCACATGTAAGTAACCAGGAGACAGCTCCTCCGAAAGAGCTTCCTCCTTATACCTCACCCACCGCACTCTCTTGTGCTCCAAAGGGGAGGCGCTCGGCGCGTCATGCCGCGCTAGAGGCATCTCATAAGAGAGCGGCTCCTACGCCGGGCGGGTCTTCTAAGAGGAAGGCAAATGACAACATGGCCGAGCCTTCATCAAAGAGGTATGGCTTTAAATATGCCCTCTGGCAGTCACATCGAACCGTCACATTGTCCATTATGTTTCATCAGGAAGAGTGTTGACCGGACTATGTCCGGGGATCCTGCCGGTCGCGCCTCCACCAGTCAGGTTCCAGACCCTACCTCTAGGGCGGGGGCTGACACGGGAGCGACGCCGGATTGTCCTCCTTCAGAGGATCGGATAATGTATCTGTCACGAACTCTGACGTGGAGAGTGCCATGAATCATCGGTGCCGGAGGGTCGCTCTTTGCGACCCTGATTTTACTAAAGAGGAGTTCAATGCCTTCAGCTCGGTTGATGCGTACATACGAGCTGCTCGAGACGGGCTTGCCAGAGCCACTGACCAGCATTTGAAAGATATGCGGGTAAGTACCAATGTTGGGGATATCGCTTATTGGGAACTTATCGGTCGACCCATGATAAGGGGCAAATCAGCCAGTTTATCGGCATATCGGCCGATTTATCGCCATATCGGCTGATTTATCGGCCGATTAATCTTATCGGTCAGAGAACGGTAAGCGATAAATCGGATGATTTATCGGAATATCGGAAGATATCTTGAACAGTGGTAAGTATGCATTGTACAGATCTGGCAATCATGTACCAGTAGTCCCTGAGACTTGAAACAGTTGAAACAACTGATTTAAGGATAATTGTATAATCAGGTACTCACAGAGAAGAACGACATGCTGTCTTCGTGAGTTGGAGAAGTGCCGGACTCAGCTAGCTGTTGTTACCGCCGAACTGGAGATGTCCAAGGAGGCACCGCCTGGTAACGTTCCCCTCCATCCAGAAAAAGTATAATCACGTACCAGTAATGTGAATATTGTTGCGCTTCCGATGACAGGATCAGCAGATCAACTGAAAGAGGAACTGAAAGTCGCGCATGCGGGTATACAAGTGGCTGAAAGGCGACATGCCGCAGGCAAACATGTGCTGACACGAGTCATGGATGATAAGAACAAGCTACAAGATTCCAACACCATACTGGGCAAAAATATAAAAGATGTATGAGCCGAGCTAGCTGACGCCCTAAAGGAAAATAGGAGGCTACGATGCGGCATGTTTAGTATGCTTTTGAACTTACCTCAGTGTAATTCAATGAAAAATAAGCTGACAGATTTATGTCTACAGATATGCTCACTGGTCATCCTGAAGAGGAAATGTCCGGATCTCAAGGAGATCTGCTGCTAGAGCTGTCCCAAGTGCACGAGCGAGGTCGGCAAGCAAGGTGGAGTGTTTCCAAGGCTTTGTGGCCGTCCACTTCCCCTCCAGGAAGTATGGAGGATCTTGTGAAGCTATTCTAGGGAGCTCGGTGGCGCTTTCGATTATGGAAGATATCGGCCTGCCGAGAAGGTGCGCGAGAGGCCTAGGCCATGGTAAAAACACGGTACACCAAGCTTGATCCAAATCATATGGCCCGGGTCGGACCTCGGGGCTCAAATGGACAAGAAATTCCAGTTAGTTTGGTATATGACCAAGTAAAGATAGCCGCCAAGTTTTCCCAACGGGATTGTAAGTTAGACAGCCTGTTAGACGACATAGCGGAAGAAGTTTTTGAGTCCAAGTGACTATGTACTTCAATTGACAAATTTGTCCCTAGCCGGATTGTAGAACGATTGTCATGGCAGACCTTTTCGCTTCGACCTCCGGACCCGAAGGTGTGGAGTGTTTCCGAATACCCGAGCGGTCATATTGACCGGGGTATGCGTGGAAACCAGACGTAGAGGTCATAGTTGCTTGAATAGACAAGTTGTATCCGGCTAGCTATGTTATATTACTTGTTGATTGTAAGAAACATCTTCCAGGGAGAATAGTTCCGTTAAGGGTTCCTTTCCCTGGGTGAACATGCGTTAGCATGCATGTCCGAACTGTGATTGAAGAATCGCAGTATACGTAACATCTGGGGGTTCGCAGTGTAATTATGGTATAACGTCTTTAGTCCGCCGACCGAATATTCCCTTAAGAACGCTAGCTTTCGGCTTCACCTAGTCTGAGGTACAAGTTTGGATGACCCAACTGTAACAATCGCAGAGATGCTCCCTTTATGCCCTAACCGAACAAATGGGAACGTAGGGCATAAGCACAGGAGCCAGACAATCCAGCTTGGCAAATATTTAAGTCATAATGGTGCATATAATGGCGAAGAAAAGGTACATATGAGGAAAGGAAACATATGTGGTGAGCTTGATGCTCGGAAAATAATAATAAGCTTCTGTAATAGAAGCCCCCAGGTATTATGAGCGTATGCATTTAAGGATGTGTACGTCATAGGTGTGCGGTTTAGCCACACAAGAGCTACAAAGCTGGAGAAAAAATTAAAGAGAGAGAAAATGGAAACAAAGGGAGAAGGAGATGAACAAAGCGTACGGCTCTAGGCGTAGAATCTTCAGAGTCTGGCACATTCCACTGGTTCGGCTCTAAGTGATTGTCCGATGCATCGCGCAGGCGGTACGCTCTTCCAGTGAGAACTTCATCTATGATGAAGGGACCCTCCCACTTGGGCTTGAGTTTGTCCTTTTTCTTTTCTAACAAGTGCAGGACGAGCTGACTAACATTATAAGTCTTGGCCCGCACTTCTCTTCTTTGGTATCTGCGAGCCTGTTGCTGATAGAATGTAGAACGGGCTTTTGCAATGTCACGCTCCTCCTCCAGGGCATCTAGATTGTCCTGCCGATCAAGTTCGGGCTCTCTCTCTTCATACATGTGCACTCGAGGTGAGTCATGAATGATGTCGCAGGGCAAAACGGCCTCTACGCCGTACACCATGAAGAATAGTGTGTATCCGGTAGTGCGATTGGGCGTGGTCCGCAACCCCCAGAGTACAAAGTCAAGCTCCTCAACCCAGTGCTTGTCTGATTCTTTCAAAGACCACACTAGTCTAGTCTTAATCCCGCTCATGATAAGACCATTAGCTCATTCGACTTGACCGTTTTGTTTGTGGGTGATAGACGGAGGCGTAATCGAGCTTAATGCCCAGGTTAGCACACCAAGTTTTCACTTCATCGGCTATGAAATTGGAGCCGTTATTGGTGATGATGCTGTGTGGGACACCACAACGGTGCACGACACCAGATGTAAAGTCTATCACTGGTCTGGCTTCGGTCGTTTTAACTGGTTTGGCCTCTATCCACTTGGTGAATTTATCTACCATGACAAGTAGATATTTTTTCTTATGGCTTCCTCCTTTAAGGGGTCCAACCATATCAAGCCCCCAGACCGCGAAAGGCCAAGTAATGGGGATTGTTTGTAGGGTGGTAGGCGGCATATGGCTTTGGTTGGCGAAAAGCTGGCATCGGACACAACGTTGGACAAGGTCCTGTGCATTGGCACGGGTCGTTGGCCAAAAGAAACTTGTACGGAAGGTTGTACTTATGAGGGCCCGAGCCACGGCATGGTGACCGCCAAGAAGAGCATGGATTTCGGCCAGGAGCTGCCGGCCCTTCGCTTCGGAGATACATCTTTGAAGGATTGCTGTAGCGCTTTTCTTGTAGAGCTATCCGCCATGGATCTTGTAGGCTTTTGAGCGCCAAACAATGCAGAGAGCCTCATTCTGATCCTCAGGGAGCTCTCTCCTATTAAGGTAGGCCAAGAATGGTTCATTCCATGGGGAAATTACTACCATTATTAGATGGGCCGATGTTGTTATTTCGGTGGCTGAGCCCCCGATGATATCGGTATTGTGTTCAGAATCTGGGGGTATAATCGGATCCGGACTAGTGTTGCTGCTCTCACCCTGCCACACCACTGATGGCTTGAAGAGCCTTTCCAGAAAGATGTTAGGTGGGACGGGGTCACGCTTGGCGCCCATGCGAGCAAGGACATCCGCCGCTTGATTACTTTCCCGAGCCACATGATTAAACTCGAGTCCCTCGAACCGAGCTGAGATTTTAAGTATGGCGTTACGATAGGCTGCCATCTTCGGCTCTTTGGCATCAAAGTCTCTATTTATTTGGGATATTGCTAGACTTGAATCCCCGCGCACATCCAGGCGTTGTATGCCCATGGAGGCAGCCATCCGAAGACCGTGCAATAAGGTCTCGTATTCGGCTGCATTGTTGGAGTCTGTGTATAATATTTGGAGTACATATTGGACTGTGTCTCCTGTGGGGGACGTTAAGACGACGCTAGCTCCTAAGTCGGCCAACATTTTTGAGCCATCGAAATGCATGACCCAGTTGGAATATGTGCCGTACTCATTAGGGAGTTCGGCCTCTGTCCATTCGGTGCCGGAGTTGGCCAATCAAATGGCAGGAGCTCAATGGCCCACTTGGCAATCCGGCCCGTAGCATCGCAGTTGTTTATTATGTCATTGAGTGGTACTTCGAAAGCCACCGTTATTAAGCACTCTTGGAAGTAGTGTTGTAGCTTCCGGGATGCCATCAAGACCGCATATGCTATCTTTTGATAATGAGGGTACCGGATTAGCATGGTGTGAGGACAGTGGATACGTAATATACCGGCTTCTGAAGTGGGAATTTGTGTCCGTCCTCCTCTCGCTCAATGACGAGCACCGTGCTCACCACCTGGTGTGTTGCAGAGATGTATAATAACATCAGTTCGACGACATTCGGTGCGGCCATGATTGGGTTGCTCGCTAAAAGAGCCTTTATTTCTTCCAGTCCGGCCGTTGCCGCATCCGTCCACTCAAAGTGGTCGGTGCATCGGAGAAGGCAATAAAGTGGCAATGCTTTTTCTCCTAGTCTGGAGATAAATTGGCTTAAAGCTGCCACGCATCCAGCTAGTTTTTGGACCTGTTTAAGGTCTGTTGGTGTAGCCAATTGTGACAAAGCTCGGATTTTGGCTGGATTTTCCTCAATTCATCTATTGGAAACGATGAAGCGCAGCAGCTTTCCAGCAAGAACACCGAAAACACACTTTTGTGGATTGAGCTTGATGTCATATGTGCGAAGGTTATCGAATGTGAGACGCAGGTCGTCTATTAATGACTCGACGTGCCTAGTCTTGATGACGACATCATCCACATATGCCTCAACTGTCTTGCCGATTTGTTTCTCCAAGCATGTTCGAATCATGCATTGGTAAGTGGCGCCGACATTTTTAAGCCCAAAGCACATAGTGTTGAAGCAGAAAGGCCCGTACGGGGTAATGAATGCCGTTGCGGCTTGATCGGACTCCTTCATTTTGATTTGGTGGCATCCGGAGTATATGTCGAGGAAACAAAGTGAGTCGTGTCCTACAGTAGCATCAATAATCTAATCGATGCGGGGGAGGGGGAAGGGATCCTTAGGGCAGGCCTTGTTGAGGTCTTTGAAATTGACGCACAGGCGCCAGGATTTATCCTTCTTTGGCACCATCACCAGGTTTGCTAGCCAATCCGGGTGTTTTATTTCTCTAATAAATACGGCCTCGATTAACTTGGCTAGCTCCTCCCCCATAGCTTGTCGTTTGGGTTTGGAAAAGCGCCACAGTGTTTGCTTGACCGGCTTATATCCGTTCAATATATTGAGGTTGTGTTCGGCCAACCTGCGTGGGACTCCTAACATATCAGAAGGGTGCCAGGCGAATATGTCCCAGTTCTCGTGCAGGAACGCTCGTAGTGTGCATTACAAAAAAAAGACACATCCGTGACATTTTGGGCCGAATGAATTTTTTTTCTGTCATACATATGACACTTCTATGACGATAATTGTGACAAAACCTGGTATCATCATAGATGTGGTGGGCTCCTACTTCTATGACAAAAAATCATGACAGAAAATGGGATTTTCGTCCTAGGCGGGCCAGAGACGCAGCTTCATGACATTCTTTGGGCCGTCCATGATGAAAAAACCGTGGTAGAAGCAAGGGGGAGGAAAATTTCGGGGAGTTCCCGGTTACGGTGGGAGGTCGGGGCCGAGCGATGCGCGTTTCTCTCGTACACGTACGCGCGTGTGTGTGAGGCGTTGGCTCTAACTGGACCCGAGCGAGGCATTGGGCTCTAACTGAACCCGAGCGATTGCACTGCAGGCTACGCATTACTGAACCCAAGCGATCGATCGATGGCTGTTAACTAAACCCAATCGAGCGATTCCTTCACTACTGCTACTAACTGAAGCCGACGATTGGATGACCAGTGAGCATGGTGGGGGGGGGAGTGGATGAACAGTAAGCGGCGGCGTTGCCTCTGGATGAACAGCACCCCGTGGTGTGGTGGAGGGTTGGATGAATAGTAGACGGTGGAGGGGTGCAAGTGGAGGGGTGGTTGAACAGGATCCCGTGGTGTGGAGGGCTGGATGAACAGTAGATGGTGGAGGGGTGCCCGTGGAGGGGTGGTTGAACAGTAGCCGGTAGAGTAGCACGCGGTGGAGGCTGGATGAACAGGAGCCCGTGGAGGCTAGAGGAGGTCGACGGTAGCCCGTGGAGGCTGGAGGAGGTCGATGGTGGAGATGAACAGTATCCCGTGGAGTCCCGTTTTGCCGTACGCCACACCCCTCCCGATCAACAGGACCCCCGTTTCAACCATAGCACTCCAACACAAGTCCGTTTCCTCCGTTTTGCGGTATGCCACACCCCTCCTGATCAACAGGATCCTGTTTCGACTGTAGGAGGTCCGTTTCCTCCGTTTTGCGGTACGCCAGACCCCTCCCGATGGACAGGATCCCGTTTCGAACGTGGCCGGTCGAGCACAAGGTTGTTTCCTCCGTTTTGTGGTACGCCAGGCCTTGTTTCCATTGTCTGTTCCGTCCAAGCCCACCCGATGAACACGACCACGCATTCCGTTCCGACCCAGCCGGTATGCTCCCACACGTTTCGTTGCCTCCCGATGAACACGACGCATTCTGTTGCCTCCCCATGAACACGACGATGACGCTGTTTCTCCGTTCCGACCCAGCCATGTACACGAGCCCTGGCCGTACGTATGCGCGAGTAGGCGTTCGAGACCCCGCTCGTATGTACACATACGTGGCCGTATTTTCTTTCTTGCACCCTGGCCGCTGTACGTATGTGTACATGCTACATCGCGCCTCTACTACAACACATGCTCGCCTCTACATCCACCAGTATATATGTACGTACACGTTCGCGACCAGAATGACAACACTACGTACGCTTCGACTAGGTGGGTCCCGACTATCAGGCACTTCCTTGCCTGCGAAGATGTAGCTCGTGGGTCCCAACAATCAGGGGGGCGAATCGTTTTTTTTTCGGACGCACTTCCTTGCGTGCGAAGGTGTAGCTGCTGGGTTCCAGCAGTCAGGGGGGAATCGTTTTGTTTTTTTTGCCCGGACACACTTCCTTGCGTGCGAAGATGTAGCTGGTGGGTCCAAGCAGTCAGGGGGGGCGAATCATTTTTTTTCGGACGCACTTCCTTGCGTGTGACCACATTGACCACATTGACCACGCCGCGCCGAGAGCACCACGGCGGTGGACGAGAGCGAGGCCTAGGAAGGGGACGACACGGAGCCGGGAAAGACGCGGCAGAGGAAGCCCGCGCGGAGAGGAGTACGAGGGTTCACCGGTTCGGCTGCGGTGTGAGGCTGCCGTCGCCGAAGAATAACTGGGGGTGTGGGTGAGTAGAGGGATGCCCTGGCCAGCGGTGGGAGTAGTAGGGGGCGCTGAGGCCTGCGCGGCAGCACAGCCGGCCACGGGAGGCGGGAGTAGGCGGTCCAGCCAGCGCTGCTTTAGCGGCTGGAGCAAGAAGATCGGAGATTGAAGAAACATGACGGCCATTGGATTGACATCCAACGGTTACATCTACTAGAATAGTGTGTTGATGTATATAATAACTAAAAAAATCTTGCATACGCGTCAACTAAACAGGCCCACAAGTCAGACCACTCCCTCTTTTAAAAAAAAATTATATATAGCTCATGGCAACTTCTTATGCAATCTATTGCAGTCGTTTTTTTGGTTGGCCAGGGCCAATTTCGCATATTTCTGTGGGTTCCAAACTATTTTTAATACCGAAATGTCGAGCCATATTTAAAGTACTTTGAAGATATATTTAAATTAGGTTAACCCCCAGTGAAATAGGAATCTGAAAATGTGAAAAAATTCAGAAATTATAAAGTAATTGCCATTTTTCATCTGTTTTTATATTTACAACCCATTTCATATTACTTTCAAGATTTGCAGGCGTCTTGAAAGATTTGCTGCCCATCAGGGCGTAGAAAAATAAGTAGGCATGGATTGGGTATTATTCAGAAAAAATAAACTGGGCTCATTTTCACAAAGAAAAAATAGCTGGGCTGGTCACATGGTGAACATAAAATATAAGCCTGGGCTAGACAGGCCACAACCCAGTTCAAACCCTGCTCCGTCTCAACAATACCAAACAAAAAAAATACTGCTCGAGTAGCTACGTCCCAGGTGTCAGTCGATCTTGTGTTGTTCTCTTGTCTATTGACTATATACGCTCACAATGTCGTGGGTCCCAGATGTCAGGAAAACACTAGGAGGAAGCATTTTATTTTTCCATACGCTGACGTGGTGGGCCCCTACTGTCATCCTCTCCATGTACTTCTACCGATTCCTATTGTTTGTTGACCATGCTGACAACACGAGAGGGCGGCGCCGTGGCGAGCGCACCAAAGCGCGCGGAGGACGTCGGCGTTAACGATTTAGGAGACGGTGGGGCGGCGATTCGTGCGCTAAGGCGCAGCCAGCCGTGGGAGGCGGAAGCAGGCGGCCCCGCTGGCGCTGGTTTGGTTTTGGCGGCTGGAGGAAGACCGGACTGAAGAAACATGACAGACTGTAAAAGCAGCAGGAGCACTTAACAACCTTAACTAAAACTAGCAGGGGCACTTAACAACCAAAGCTGAAAGCAGTATGAGTACTTATACAGGTTCAACCTTCCAAAGCACGCCTCGAACAGTGCTACTTTGCCTACAGTTAACCAAGGGTGAGACCGCCAAGCCCCAGGAGAAGGCCCAGTCGCCACCCCGTGCATCCACAACCTTCTGAAAGCGGCTTCATCTCGCAATGTGGTCAATAAACAGGATATTCACTTTAGAGCCATGGAAAAGCATGAACATAATCTTCTGTCCTATTCTCCAAGATGGACGGGCCTTCATTATTTGAGACCACTCATGAATAAGTACTTTTCACCTCCAAGGGGAATTGAGTAGGTCGACATAAACATCATGTTGTGACCAAGCGCAAGTCTGACCCGACCATGGTCAACCATCTGTCTAGGAACAATAGAACTCGACAGTTCCTGTTTCAAGAAGATCACAGCTGTAAAACTGTGTATAAGCAATAGTTTATGAACAACATATATAAAAGAAAACAGCTTGTACCATAAGTTTCTCCACACAGTTGGACCTGTTCAACGAGTGTAGTAGTGCCACACATATCCCACGTGGCCTTCCACCATTGAAATGCCCCACAAGGACCTCAAGACGATCAATAACATGTAGGAACTTGTGGATGTCGATCCAGTCAACTTCAGTGCCATTAGTAACAGCCAAGTTATTACAGAATAACAAACGAGCAGACTGCTTAACTCTGAAAAAACCTACACGTGCCACCAATTATAAGAAAATATTAGTTATAAGTAGCATCTTCGTGAGAGATTTGTTGCTACTTCTAAAGTTAAATTGTGATTAGTTAGACAGAATATGTGGATTAAGAAGTAATCGAGGCAACAAGCAAGAACCAGATACAAAACTAACATTGATGAACAATTGGAACGACGTCGGGGTGGAAGATCTCAGTGAAGATGAGACCAGGTTCTGCTATTTCCATCAACATTCGTGCGCCAACTTTCAGTCCATAACACTTGAGAAAGTTTATCCAAGTTCGTCCATAAAAAAGCAGCGATCTACTTGGTTCATGAACCCAACTCGGAAGTTATATCCATGGCTTGTCTTCACTGTGACCATTAAACTAGTGTATTCAGTTATGGCAAGGCCGAGCATCTTGAGTACATGTGTTCTGGCAGAGCAAATAATAAACCGCAGGAAAAATAATATGAGAACACAGCATGTTCAAAAAAACCCCACCCTCCCGGATAGAAAATAGGATTCTAAGAACATATTGTGCATGTTTCAAAATGCTGTGTTAGGATGAGAAGGAACAAGTGTGGCGTCTCGCCGAGGGCGCAGAAACCTGTAGGGTACTCGCACTTTGGGCACTGCAAATGAAACACACTAGATTCAGTAGGAAGAAAAATGCATCAACGGTGGCGGCTGGCATCCTAGGATTACCTGCGACCAAGGGACTTGGATTTATCGGGGATGGATGTAGAATTCGTACCTGGTTCTCCATCAGATAACCCTATGCAGTTGCCGAGAGGGGGTTTTCTCTGAACAAGCAGACCAGGGAGAAGGGGATTCAGACCCAGTGAAATATTGCTGCTTCATCCGTCCAGCTTACTGCTAAAGCTGGAAGGGGGGTTGTGATTTGACGGCTCATTGGGCATTACTGCGGCGCTATGACCAGGGTGTGTCTACCGTGAAGTTGTGCACTCTAATTTGTGCATATGGCATGTGGACCCCGTTGCCGGTTGCCCCACATATCAGCGAAAGGAAGTAGGAAGACAGGAGTAACTAGTTACACATAGATATATCATTTTTGACAGAGAGACACTCCCTTTGTAAAGAAATATACAAATTTTTTATATCACAGGCTCACCTTGCCGAGAAATATACTCCCTCTGCAACGCACGGGCATTATGGGGGTTCAACTTTTTTATGAGGGTTCAGCTAAGAATATAATACTCAGATAGGCTCACAGTTCTGGACTTTGGGGCGCAGGCCGACCCTGCATGTTTGGGGGCCCATGTGTTCTACCTCAGCGCTTTTCATATTGCAAGCGATCGGTACGGCGCTGGTTTTAGATGCGGTCGCAAGGCGAATACACAAAATTGAATAAAGCACGACAGCTGTTGGAATGAAATTGAACGACAGTTGCTAACTAGCAATCAGAGTTGCAATTCTATCAACGATATACCATGTGACAAATAATACTGTCGTACTACTTATACACACAGGACACTTGTTTCACCATGCCAGATTATTACATCAAAATCTCTCGGAGGATAGATCAGTTCGGTAGTTGTGTGCTGCTACTGAAGAATTTCAAACTTGATTTGGACCAGCTCTCCTTGCCAAGAAAGTTCGATTTTGACATCATCCCCTACCGCAAGTTATGATTTAGATTTGAACCTTGACCATCCTTTAGCATCAATCATCATGCGACCATCCTTTGTACTTACGGTATATTGAGCAGGTTCATTCACACCAAGGCAGCGCATGGTAAGAGAAACTTGGCCGCGGTCGCCCGGATTGTTGAACGACTCCCTCGTTGCTCTAGGAATACTCTATTTGCAAATAAGAAGACGTACCCAAACAGTTAGATCAACACAGTGAATCATGTGAAACAATAGGTTAAGAAAAAAGAACGAAGCACTTGGCCGACCAATGCTTACCAAGCAGGTGGACATGTCGGTTTTTGTAAGGACTTTGGTATATGAAGTGCGAACTGCAGCCCAGTCTGTTGCCGGTGCAACTGCAAGAGCCGGAGTAGATGCACGTGCAAGTGTTGGTGCAGGTGCCGAAGCCGCTGCTGCTGCCGGAGATGTTGCTCCTTGTAGAGCTGGTGCCGGTGTCGGAGCAGGTGCCGGTGTCGATGCCCGATCCTCCGGTAGATCAGACTGATCCACTGACACAGTCAGTGCCCAATCCTCAACCGGATCAGACTAAGTTGCTGCCGCTGTCAGTGCTAGAGAAACTGCCGGTGCTCGATCTGTGAGGGACAGCGGCGATCGTGTCTGGTCTACTATGATCAGCTTTCTAACTTGACAAGGATCCGTGACCGTGATCCAGTTTTTTCTTCATTTCTTTTAAACGCGAGAATGACTAATTGTGGCATTTTTGTTAAACCAAACTGCAGTTCATCATAGGGATCCAGCTTGTACTCAGACAACAGACTAATCCAATTTTTTCTAGTAATATAAGTGATGGACAGTGCCTTCGTTACTGACATGACATAAGAAGTGAAACCTTCAAAAATATCCATCATAGAGCAAACCAAACGGTTTATTCTGTGATGAATGTCACATGGCAAAACCTGCATCGTAAAATTGCAGGAAAAGAAAGAAAACATGACATTAAATCAATAAGATTTAGAAAGTAAATCAATAAGATTTACTTGATGTGACACGAGTGAATCCTTACCAGGAAATCACTATGTTGAAGTACGAAACAGAAGATTGATCATCCAACTACGCGTGGCATGCAGGGGCCCTGCCTACTCGCACAAGCAGGACAGTCCAAAGGTCGTGACAAATCGAATGGACCGAACATCCTTGCAACTGGAAATCCTGGTAGGTGCGATAAACCCTGCAATGCATATAGATATTGGAGTGTAACCATAATTCATAACCGTCCTCACAAAAAATATGATCTGGATACTTCAAAATATACAGACTGAATTGAGTGGACAGACATTAACATAGACCGTTCTCAGGACTGACCACACACCAAAAGCGGCAATACTAATAAAGAATACAGGGTTCACAAACACAAATCAAGTACTGAACAAATAGTACTTACTACAGACAAGCAAAGTTGCAATAACTAAACTTTGCAGACTATTTCTTGCCACCGACCTACGGGATGAACCCTGCATAACTGACTAGGCCATGGACTTCGTGTGAGATGTCTACATGCACCATCACCATCTTGTCAACCTTGGAGAACCTAACAGAGTGGTGTTTCCACTAATAAACATGATGAACACAGGCTGCATCAGATTTGTTGGGAAGCTTTACAAGAACCACACCCTTCGTAATCGAAGGCACAACCATGAAATTGTTGTGGTCAAGTACAGCCTCGAGAACACGCCTAACAACAACACTACAGGAAAACACTAGTTCAGGACACATGGTGACAAGGACACATCAGCTGGATAGTTCGGCAGTAGAACTCATCATCAGGTCTTCCAGTTCACACGCCATGACTGTGAGAACTTCATCTCCACCGCGGACCTGGTTATAATTCAAACAGAAACCATATTTTATTACTACCTCCGTTCAGAAATATAAGATGATTTTCGATATTGTACTCCATATGTGACTACATATACGCACAGAAATGAGTGAACAAAGACACTAGAACATGTCTTCAAAGGCTTGAGAGCAGAGGGATTACATGCAAAATATCCATAACACAAGTTATTGAAGCAAATATACCCTCTTAAAAGGTAGCATTGATGTTCATAAAGTACTCCCTCCGTCCCAAAATTCTTGTCTTAGATTTGTATAGATACGAATGTATCAAGTCACAATTTAGTATTAGATACATCTGTATCTAGACAAATCTAAGACAAGAAATTTGGGACAGAGGGAGTAGTTGAAAGTAATCTATAAGAAATCAGTGTCAACCTCTCGCATGTTTTGGTCAAAAGAGGAATTTAGAACCGTAATTTGGCACACTAAAATCACATGCAAGATCACTTAGAAAGTTGTACTACCAGTACTAGTACTGCGTGTTAGATGAAAAAACACGATGAAGATCGAGAAAAAGATCGTCAACAAGAGACATTACCTGGACTTGCTTAATGAGGGATCCCGGAGAGGGGGGCTTGGACAGGGCGATGGCTTTGAGCTTGTATGCGGTTGTCTCCGTGGGGTGCTTGCGCTTCTTCATACCATGATCCTCGATGGTTTTGGCCAGAGCCATAGACATCACGTCAGCCGGTGCTCCGGCGTCCATCCAAGAGCGGAAGCTGAGAGAGGAGAGTGAAAGGAGGAACGAGATGAGGGAGAAGCGAAGCGAGTGGGGGTTTTCTTCAAGAGAGGAAGCTGATAGAGAAGAGTGAAATGATGGTTCCTTCGTCTGTCCAACTTACTGCTGGAAAGGAGGGGGTTTTGTGATTTTACGGCTCATTGGGCATTACTGCGGCTGTTCGATCAGGCTAGTCTACCGTCACTCTACTATGGAGTAATTTAGTGCATGGCTGGTGGACCCAGGTGCTGGCTGTCCCACACGTTGGCGAAAGTGAGTAATTTAGTGCATGGCTAGAGGAGGATCCGCACGGTAGAGCGTGTCCACTGTTTTTCTGAAGAAAAAATGATTACAGCAAGCGTTTCAACTCTTACGACAGAGGAGTGCGAAACACGGTAGCCACTTGAACATACACAGTGCTCCTACTACTACGCATGTGCAGTAGTTCATACGTCAGTACTACACAATCTTGTTGCTAGTGTAGTAAGATATGACAATAATAAATGATGTTGTGCGCATGTCAACTACTCCTATATGTAACATAGTACCGCTTTTTCGACTGTCCGGTCGAGAATGAACGGTGAGATCAATGTTAACAGAACTAGATCCACAGCACATGGAGAGTACGGTGCTACAGTACTCCACGAAACATGAACCATATGAAGCACGAATAGTGTTAGGCAGGGTGTATGAAGGGTGCACGGGATGGGAGCAAAAGTTCCCTTCTCGACCCACTTTTGGGTGTTTGGCAGAGTGCATGAAGGGTGCATGAGTCCACACTAGTAGGTTGACAAAAATACACGAAAAGGAAACAACTATATTTAGATGAGAATGCCACCAAACACACCCACACGCTTTGTGCTACAGTGACTGATCTGCACCGTCTGAGTTTGATCCAATGGTCATGTTGCGCCGAGACATGGACATGCCCATGCAGAGGGCGCCTAAACACCACCGAAGTCCCTCTGCTTCTCGAGGCGCACGGCGTTGGTGATGCAGGGTGCAACTGCCCACAGAGCTCGCTCCCGGTCGACGGGAGCTAGCTCGTCAAAGACGGCGTCCAATGGCACGAATGGGTTCCGGTGATGGAGCCCTGAAAGGATTCGCCCGGCAACGGCGACGGCAGCCCGCAGCCCCCACCATCGCACGGAGACGGCTCAGCTCCTCGGAGATATAGGTGAAGAAGGAGACCAGGTCAGGAAGCCGTAGCTCATTGAGGTCGACCGGGTGGTCGAACGGGTTTAGCCCGACGACCGGCATCGTCGCGCTGGCACGATGGTAGGCATCGCGCAGCCGCAACACGTGCGTGGCAACTTGGTTCACCAAGTGGCTGAGGCGATCCTGGACCTTGTCACGATCGGCCCGCTCGCGCTCTAGCCGGCTCCCCTGACGGCCTATCGTATCTCCTGCTTTCTGCAGCAACGCCGCCGATGCCTCGAGCATCTTCGTGGTGGACGCCTGTAACTTTTGAAGCTCCATGAACTCCCGCACATAACGGAGGAGCATGGCACTCCTCTCCTGCTTGAGCTCATGGAGCTCCACGTCCTTGGCCCTGAGCTCCACATCCTTGGCATGGAGCTCCTGTGTCAGGCGCCTCACCTCGGACTCCGTGATCTGCTGCGCCGCCATGGCACCAGGTAGAAGCAATGGGGAGAGGAAGCAAAGTGGGCAAAACGGCTGAAAGGCAATGCAATCTACGGGAAGGCGGAAGGAGCGGGGAATCTTTTGGTTTTCACCACGGTAAAACACCAGTCGACGACTTCTCACATCAGGGAGTTGTGGGTTTTTACAAATGGAGTCATCGTGACTAATTGCTGCCGCGCCTGCTCCCATCAATCAAAAAATTAAAAATCCTGCCGCGCCTACTCCTATCAATCAAAAAATTAAAAACCTGCCGCACCCAAACACCAGAGCAATGCCGCGATGGATATTTAAATTTACCTTCCGGCAAGTAGATAAAAAAGAGGTGAAAAAACAAATGTGGCGGCGGCCTAGCTAATCGGTCGAATTAGCCCAACTAGCTAGCCACCGTGCTTCACTGATGTACTCGGCGGGAAAGGTGGTCTTTCGTGATTTGATGACTCATTTACTTGCTTCGGTGCTACGACCGAGGAGGACCCAGAAAACGCACGATAGGGCATCCCACGTCAGGAAGAATATATGCGTGCACCACCCGGGAGGACCCCAAACCGCGCGGTAGGGTGTGCCACGTCTCGGCATGGAGGAAAAATGTGCGTGTAAAAATATACTGTATCAGACGTAGTACCTATGGTTCGACCTCGGGACCCAGCCAATCGGTCGAAAACACCCCAATAGCCACACAGCTTTATCATGCAAACACGGCGCGGAGGATAGATGTGGTTAGCTCCTTCTCGACCAGCCACAACGTCTCTTGTTCTAGGCGATTCTTCTATTTTCCAAGATTTTTTTTAGTTGTAATAACACCACGGCAAGCTAGCGCTGCTCTTCGTGTGTGCCCGTGCAAAGGTTAGACGATGGAGAGAAGAGAGATTGAGATCACAGACCTGGGACCCACCAGTAAGTGAGACAACGGTCATGCACGTGTTGACGAGGCACTCCCTCTACTCAACGCAAGTACTGTATAAAATCAAGTTATGGGACAAAGCCAAGAACCATTCGTTTTTTCAGGCTATCAACTTACGCTTTGTAGTCCAGGTTGCTAGTACAAATCTCGTCTTTCAGATTTGTTAGTTTTAGGTCCAAATTTGATTAATGACAAGTGGGACCCCCGTGTGTTGTTCCGATATTTTAGTGTAGGATGGTTTTTTTGAACAAACCCTTTGTGCAGTTAGACAAGTAACGACACGAGTTACACGTATTTTGCAAGTTTACGAACACAAATGATAGTGGCATAGAATATCACATCCACCCCGCAGCTTAGATACTATGGTGATACGAGTTTTTACACCGTTGGAACTGACATCCAATGGCTTTGGGAGTAGTCTTTGTAATTATGCGCAATTTCCAAACTCTCCAAAGGTTTTTTTGCAAATAAAACATTCAGGCCTCGTGTGTGCCGCTGCATCTTCGATCCAACGGCTCCCCGGTGCTCATATGAGGTGCTCCCGTAGCTTAATTACCCGCTACGGTGATATGAGCATCTAGGTCGTATGATCAGTGATCAGATGGCACATACATAGTACTTGTACTTTCTACGCATTTTCCAAACTCTATTAGCCGTATATTGCAAAAACATTCAAACCTCCTACTATGGGCCGTTAGATCTCAGTGAACTCGTACCACCATAGAATCTACGGTGCGGGAGCACCTCATACTCTCCCGTGCGAAAAACATAAGGTACTATCGTAGCGTGGATGCTACGGTGATACGAGCTTCGAGGTCGTTTGATCTGAGATCCAATGGCATCTGTGCAGTCTTTGTGCTTATAAGAAGTGGCCGAACTCTTTTGGGGCTTTTCTGCAAAAAACCATTTGAACCACCGAGGAGGTGTTGGGTCACAAATCCAACGCCTCTAAAGAGCTTGTATCACCAAAGCATCTAAGGTGTGGTAGCACATGATATTTTTACATACATGAGAATATGATGTCCTCCTTCATCTTAGATGCTACGATCATACGAGCTTCGAGGTCGTTGGATATGGGATCAAAGGGCATCTAAGTAGTTTTTGTACAAATTGTGTGCAATTCTCAAACTCATCAAGGTTTCCTGCAAAAATATTAAGACACATCATGTGAGCTGCTATATCTCAGATCTACAAGCTCCAAGCAACTCGTATCGGCATATAGCATCTAAAGTATGGGCGCACATGATATTCTCCCGTGGAGGAGGGGTGGGGTGCACAACCAATCGGTGGTTGGGAGGGTGGGGACAAATATAATCTAAACAACCCTAAACAGAGCTCCACAATTTTATCTAAGGTCGAGGGGTTGACCCCCGACTATCATAGCTCCGCCTAAACACAACATTTGCATGTATTGTAGTACTAGACTTAATATTCATGTTTCAGTTTCATGTTCATTTTAAATATTGAACTGAGGACCATGGATGTCTTACATTTTACTCCCTTCGTTCCTAAATATTAGTCTTTTTAGAGGCTTCAAATGGACTGGCACATACGGATGTATATATACATATTTTAGAGTCTAGATTCACTCATTCTGCTCCGTATGTAGTCACTTGTTGAACTCTCGAAAAGACTAATATTTAGTAATAGAAGGAGTATTTTTGAATTCGTGTCATACATGCATGGTTTGGAAAAATAGATGCACTATACTTATTGGATTGTTGTTGTGTTTGTGCATGTGTGTCTGTGTGTGTGTGTGTGGTCATATGCTTGATACATACAAAGTTTTCTCACCTCCATATTGTTCATCTTTTGAATTTGAATTTGCATTGGAAAACTTACTAGGGATACCATGAAATGTGAAATCCACGTTGAGATCACTATATCACAAACTTACTCTAATTCAACAACTCGTCATAAATCAATTACCACATTGAGATTAGTATTTGCAAGGAAAATATGGGTATTGTAATACACATAGATTCGTTCGGCAATTTAAAAGGTTCCTTTCGTATTCTCGAATGGTAGGACCCAACGGCGTACCAGCCAGACGTTGGCTCGTGTTGATCCTAAAAAAACAAGGCTCGTGTCCTTCGATGGAGCGCGTGGTACGCACATTAGGCAACCCCAACCAGTCGAGCCTCAGCGTTTCAAGTCGAAATATCTGGTGGCCAGAATTCCAGCCCTAGGAAATTCCCCTCATGTCCCCGGTCCATAATGACTACCGATGAACAACGGAGGGATGCTTTAGTAACTAGACAACGTTACCTACCGTGCCGAGCACGGTTCAATTCCATCGGTCGCCGCTCGTCAAGGTCACCCGTCAACTGCATTGCCTACTACTACTACTACTACTACTACTACTACTACTACTACTACTACTACTACTACTACTACTACTACTACTACACCAGGATGAGCACAGAATTGAGCCCATTTGTTTGTGCCTAGTACTTGAGTTAATATATCAGGCAATGCAGTGGTACGGAGGGATTATCCTTTTACTCTGCATATATAACTTCTCTGAAGCCTAACTAAGAGAAATGTTTCACCAAATCATTTCTTATGAAATACAACAGGACAGATGTACGGCTTGAAAATTTATTGCATGATGCAGGTTATGATATTGTTTTGAATCCTGGATCTTAAATTTCAGAAAATCCAAAAGTGAGCATAAATTCTTGAAACTAAGCATGGTCACGTGATATGGCACAAATATTACTTCGTAAGTTTTTCTTCAATTTGAGACAAGCTGCTTATGACAAGTTGCACAAATGAAGAGCCAAGGTATTTTGGAACAAAGACCTGTCATGTTAAGGCGAACGCTTTCACTATTGAAACCGTGGGCGTTTACGTGCCGCCACGAGTCCCCGCTTCTCATCGGCAGGTGCCGTCCGAGCAAGCGTGTGAGTCAACGGGAGGCGTGCGAGCAGACCGCTGCGCCGGCTGTCAGGGAGGCGCGACCGCTGTGCAGGTTCACCGGGAGGCGAGCCCTTTGACCAGGCTCCGTGGCCCACCGTCATCCCAACTACTCCCACTTTTAATGTCACCGACGCCGCAGTTTAAAATCAACCCCGCACTACCCGGTATTGCTACAATCCTCTCTCTTCCCCTCCGATTCTCCTGTCGTCTACCTCCAACTAGCCTGACCTAAACGTACGCCATGCCGCATCACGATGGTCTGCCCTGAGTGTTCTAGTTTCCTCAGGAAGACACCGAGCCGGAGTCTCAAGAACATAAGGCACTTTGGGACGAGCTTGAACTGGCCTTGCGGGAAGACGCCACATCTGTCCCCGCTCCTGTTCCGGCTCCTGTCGCCCCTACTGCGCCAGCGCCCATCCCTGTGGCATTGATGGGCTGGGAGCCGCACATTGTCGCCGAGCTTGATCCCACGGGGTTCCACGAGGTCCCCGCCGACTTTCACGCGCCCGTGCACCTGCCAGCGCAGGCGCCTGCGCATGCCCTGACGCGCACCCCTGTGCCGGTGCCCGTGCACCTGCCAGCGCGTGCACTGACATGCGCGCCCGTGCTGGTGCTCGTGCACACGAATGTCTAAGCCGCACCATTGACAACGCCTATCCCCGCGCGGGTGCCAATGCCCCCCTCAGCGGCATGGATGGCCGCCGTCGACCGCTTCCTTGCACCAACGCCAGTCGCCTCCTCCCGCCAGTTCACTCGCTCCGAAGTCCAGAACATTTTGGCCTTCCTTGAAGCTAGGCCAACGCCAAGGCGTACGCCAACAACGACGCAAGACGCCGCCGTTGCCGTCGGTCAGTGGCCCGACGACACACAGAGCACGGCAGAGGAGCCGCTTCCCACCGCGAGACGCCCCCGCCACCGTCGCGTAATCTAAATTTGCCATGAAAAACGTTCGGATTGCCATGCTTAAAATCCGAACGTATATCATTTTTGCTAATTTTATATCGATCATCGTATAATTTAAAGTCGGAGTCAGACTGAATGAAATGTATGGTTTGATCGATTGAATGGTCTGCTAGAGCCGTATCAAATTAAATATAAAACTTCATCAAGCCACATGTATTCCTTGTCATCCAACGACCTAGACTGCTTCAATGTCGAGCGCTCAACACGTTTAGCATGCAGTTAATTTCATGCCAAAAATAGTGCTAATCACATGACAACACGCAAATAATATCCTAGTAGTTAATATCCGCATGCACTTAATATACTTCCAAATTAACGTGCATTGCACGTACACACTGACTAGTGCTGCTAGTACGTGAAACTGGTGCCGTGACTTGTGAACGCATCCAGATATGGTCAACGGCAACATCGCCCACGAGTTCTTCCTGTTTGCCCGTGCGTCTAAACGCGGAAGGGGAGGAGAGAGACAGAGAGCACACATGGAAACCACAAGTAAGTGAAGGCGAATAGTACTAAAAATAATATTACATGTTATCCATTAATTAGGCTGTGGTAATATAAAAAATTATGTGAACAAAGGGGGTAGAACAAACATTGCTATTCTATGTATGTTGCCTATTGACGTGCGGCTTGAAGGCCCGGTCGCATGTTCGATCCTCGTCCTTTATTTTTTAATTTGTATATGGGTCCAAATTTGTTTCATGACATGTGGGCCCCTCGGTGTGTAGTTTGTAGCACTTTAATTTGTTGGTCGAAATTTGTTCCATTCCAAGTGGACTGTCGGTGTGTAGTTTTGTAGCTTATTTATAATAATTAAAGAGGACAACATAGTTTTTTCAATAATACCATGGTGCGACATTGATGTCGACAAAGGACGTGCGAGAGAGCGATGACCGAGCCAGAGGAAAATCAACTAGGGGAGTTGCGTGGGTTGCAACGGTGTTTGGGGTAGTTGTGGGCCGAATGCTACGAAAATATAATCTAAACCGACCGGAATAAATGCCTACACAAATTAATCCAAGGTTGGCGTGCCCCTCGCAATGTAAATAGCTCCGGATTTGGGAGGGATGGAGAGGTAGTAGCTTCAACACATGGAAGATACAATGTGAGAAAGCAAGGTCAATCGAGAGACATATAGATAGAGAGACAAAGTGAGTGTGGTCCGACATTCATTGAAAAAATATATATGCTCTAGAGAGATATTGTCCGAATGAGCTTTTTGGCAAGGGTGAGGGCTGTAAGATAGAGCTTGATTGATGATCCAGTCACAGACGTGTAGATATATTTTGTGCGTGGGAGGCAGCAAGGTCAACCGATCACATAGGGTCGACGTGCGATCGAAAGAGTGAGACGGGTTGGAGAGAGTGACCTAGATAGACGATGTGCATGAGAGAGTATACAATGTGAATAGGTCGAATTGGGCTCAAACATGGTGATATATCGTTTTTGTCCGAGAAAGAGCAAGGTCAGTCGAGACATACGAAGAGAGAGAGAGAGAGAGAGAGAGAGAGAGATAGAGAGAGAGATTGAGTGAGCATGGCCCACCATGAGGTCGAAAGAGTGGCGGCGGCTTGGATGGACTGACCTAGATAGACAATCTGCGTGAGAGAGTATAGAGTGTGTCGATCGAGGCCTGAACAGGGAGATATATCATTTGTGTGTGAAAGAAAACGAGGTTAAACGAGACTCAGATGAAGAGAGCGAGATTGAGCGAGTGTGGCCCGCTGTGCGGAAGAAAGAGTGAGACAGTCTCGAGGGAGTGACCTAGATATACAACGTGCGTGCATGCGCACGAGAGGTTGGGGGGCTATATATGCAATGCATGTATTTAGCGCGAGAGGGTGAGAGGGAGAGGGGGAGAGAGAGAGCTCGGCATGGGGAGCAATGGCGGGTGTGTGAGGTAAATACATTTAGTAACTGAGTGGAAAAGGGGGTTGTGTAGTTGAGAGACATAGAGATCGAAACCTGGAGAGAAAGAATGAACGTGTGTTGGAAACCGATAGCTTCCTAAGGTGTTCAGGAGAGGAAGATTGACCGATACAGGAAGTATGTAGCATTTGTGCGGGGGCGGGGGGGGGGGGGGGGGGGCTAAAAACAACATTTGAATGTACATAGTACGAGACTTAATATCGATGTTTCAATTCGGTGTACATTGTAAGATTTGAACCGAGGACCAGGCATACGGGTAATTATTTCGAATCCGTGCCATACTAAGTTTTGAAAAGTTGACATTGACTCAGTTTGTTGTGCTATTTTGTAGGTGATATGTTTGAATCCATCCAAAAGTTTTCTCACTACCATGGTGTTCATCATATACAGGTAGCGTGGATACAGTGAAATGCGGAATCCACATTAGAACTGGAGATCGCTACGTGACACACACTCTAATTCAAATAACTAACTATGTGACACACACTCTAATTCAAATAACTAATTATGTGACACACACTCTAATCCATGTTAGCATGGGTACCGTTTTGATTTATTTTTTCAAATAACTCCTCACTAATTAATTTATAGTACTTCCTGTGTTCACTTTTATAAGACCTTGAAGACATTTCGGACAATGTGCAAAACAGTTCATTTTAAGTTGTTTGAAACGACTTACAAAAGTGAACGGATGGAGTATCTCGTTTCGAATGACTAATTATTGCAAGGAAAACACGGGCATGGTAATACATACAGATTCATTTGCAAATGGAAGAAGATTCGTTTGCATTCTCAAATGTAGGCACACCAGGCAGACCTGGGTCGTGTCGGGGTGGACGCTGCTTCGGTGCCTTAAAGGCAACTGCCTTTGGGTCACTGACATGTGGGCCAGCCACCTGTTGGGCCCACATGTCATGGACACAAAGGCAGGTGCCTTAAGGCACCCAAGCATAGTCCTGTCGGGGTCGTCGCGTGTGTCGGACGGACGCGTAGCACCCAGCCACCCCACCCCCCCTCCTCAAAAAAAAGGACGATGACAATATAAGTTCGCGCTTCCATGTTTCGGATTGAAATATCTTCCGGCCCCAATTCTAGCATTGCAAAATCTCTCTTCTCCACCGTCCCCTTCCGTGCCCAGATTGCTCAAATCCCTAATTCGCCGCCAACCCTCGAATCGCCCCTCGTCTCGTCTCTTTCCCCACCATTCCCCTCCTCTGTGCCAGGCGACGACGACTAAGACGATGGTCGCGCTTCACCACCGCACTGGAGCTACCTCATCTATGCCCTCGTCCACCGCACCGGGTGGTCCACCGACAATGTAGGCCGCCGCAACCGACATGCCTCACAGACACCGAGTTCCATTGCATCAGGTGCACTTTACCGACGCCGTCTCCCAGCTCACCAGGGCTACTTCACCGAACACATCGTCGCACCTCCGCCCCCCGATGCCGTTTGGGCTTCACCAACGGTCTCGTCCACCGCATCATAGCGCTCCGCTGCCACTCAAGATCTGCATCCATGCGTGGCCAGCCAATGCCAACGCATCACCCTCAACGGCTCTGAAGTGACCCGCACTCTAGCTAAGCGAGCATGCCCAAACGCCGGCCCGAACTAGGTATCCACACATCACTCCCTTGTGCATTGTTTCGACGATGTTTGGATATCCTTTCACTGCTCTCTTAGCTTACACGCCTATGAAAATCTAAGTTCAACTCTTATTTCTTCTGGAGATATCATCTGAAACAAGAAAATCCATTTTTTAGCGAAGCATGATGGTGCTACGGGATCTGGTACACATCTTGACACCCGTATAACCTTGTAAGTATCTACCCTCCGGTACAACATCAAGGTCGATTCCTCTTATTTGATCAAACATTCACAGTGTCAAAAATGCAGAGGGGGATGGAAGGAGCACAAGGCCTGCACATCCAAGCAAGTGGTAACATGGACTTGTACATGGAACATCCCAAGCGCAAGCAGAGCTGAAGTGAGCCTGTACAATGAGCTAGCGTAAGTCCTTGCATTTCATTTAATTCGTACTGGCATTCGTGTATGATTTGTGTGCAATGGCTGATCCACGAATTCAAGTTACCAGAGGCGAACATTTAACTTAAAAAATACGAAGCCACTTGCACTCCGGAAATCAACATAACTTGAGAAATGTGAAGGTACATGCACTTTGAAAACCAGCTAATGATCCAAAGTAGTTCAGATTATAAACACTAAATGATGCAAGCACCAAAAAACACAAAATGCAACATGGTGTACAAGGACTATAAACATGGTCTATACCTGCTTGAATTATTCGTTCTCTGGCTGAAAATATCGAAGTGTAATTGCACGTATAACCAGTGCGCAAACTGCATATCAATATATCTATGCTGCACAAGTATGCCAATAGTTTCAAACAACAGATTAGAAAAGTATTTATGCTATGTTGTCATGATACGGGGACTATCTAGTAGATGGCCTCGACATTTCCTCAAGCTATGAAAATGCACTATAATTTGCTTGTCGTCAATGCCTGCAAATCTCTGTCTCTCTCAACATAGTAGATCATCATTAGACACTAAATCCTTCAATGAGCTTGCAAAATGCTTGCATTAGATCCCTCATTAGACACTATATGTTCATCACCAGGAGCATGTAAAACGTTTGCATCAAATCCTTCGTTAGCAGTCTGTTCATTAGACACTTCAGGCTCAAGAAAAACATGAGCTTGTATGTTTGCACCGGAAACTTGATTCGATACATCAGATTCAGTCAGTTCAGTATTGATTGGGGAGTTATAAAATAAGTAGAAATTGGTTTCATTTTCTCATAGATTCCCTACACACAAGCAGTTTTACAACACCGTCAGGTTTAACTATTGGCCAGAAATTGAAGAGTTGAATTAGATATAATCAGGGATGTGATGTACCTACTCATTGCGCATGCTACTCTTGCAAGCTGCGACTATCCGTTTGCGCAAGCTCAAAGCCATGCCCGTGCTACCGCCGCTGCCTCCCACGTAGGCTACACCCAGGGTTGGATCTTCTTCTTCTTGTCCTTCCGTTCGCTTGAAGCTCGGTGACCGCCCTCCAACAAGGGTGCGAGAAAGTGTTGTATCAGTCTGTCCAGCGGTGGCTAGGTTAGGAGCAAACCAAACTGGGATTTTTTCCTACTGTCAATCGATATGGGAGGCGCTCGTTTGGGCCGCGAGCCTGCTATAGGGCCTGCCTTGCACTTATGTTATTGGCCCATCCAAATTGAAACATTTTTATTCATTTTTTACATTGCCTGCTCGTGCGTTGGGACAAACAAAACTAGCGTGGGCCAACCTGGACGACTCAAACTAGGTGCACACTTTCCAGCCACCTGAGGCGGCCGCCCATAACAGCCACTATGGTGGCGTCGCCCCTTTTTGCGTGTATGATTGGATAGTGAAAAATATTCCAGTGGCGCTTTTGATTTAGCCACAAAATGGTTGAATTGCTTGTTTCTATGAACTGACTTCGCCAATAATGTGAAGGATGCCAGTCTTTTCATCCTATTGTAGATTGCTTAGATCTCAATATGCCAAAATTAATCACATGAAATATACAGTAAGAGCTAGTGTGATGTGTTTGGCTACAACTAGTCTGACTACACGTCCTCATATAACATATCAAGGACGCACCATCTTACCAGATTAACCATTCGACTTACCCATGCAGTGTGGGAAGAAAGAAGTATTGGGACTACGTATCCAAGAAATTGATTCCATGGACTCCTTCGTACAACCTTGTAAGCGAAAAAGATGTTGCAGTGTGCCTGTACAAAGAACTAGTGTAAGTTCAATTACCTGCTTCTCGGAATCTTAGTTAGCCACTTAATGCAAAATTGTTCAATTACGTTGCTTGGCTTAATTTAGTTTGCTACTGATTACATAATGGCACAACCTGTTAATCATATTGTAGACTGCGCCTATCTATGTGTATGATACTTATTGTTAAGAATTACCTCTTTGCCTTAACTTAAATATCTACTTGTCTGTTTAACTGCTTTGCTGCTGCAACAACGGGTTACAATCATGTTAATAACTACTTTTCAGCATCCAATTGAAACTCTTTAATTCCTTGTTTGTTTAACTGGTTTGCTGTTATAACTCCCAGTTGAGATGTTTTGCTAACTTCAACTTTTCTGAATCCAATCGGAACTTTAATAGCAAAACAGGTTAGCCCAAGATCAAAGAGCGAGGTCCCCATGGACGTTGCATCATCCCACAGCAGTGGCGCTGGCCCAATCGTGCATTATGAATTGCCAACTGCTGATGCTCTAGAGGCTAAACTAGTGGTAGAAAGAGATTCTTCTTCTGCACTTAGAGATGAAGTTGACATGTTGAGGAAGCAAACAACACAATCACAAGTAGTACTCAAGACAACCATTAAATATTTTGTGGATTTCAAAATGAAGCAAGCTGAGACCGACCAAATTGTTAAGGTCCTGAAGGAAAAAAGGAAATTAAATTCCTACTTGGTAAATCATAGGTGAAATGTTCTTTCCATAGTTGAATAACCTTTGTGTAGTCTGTTCATGTAATCAATCAAACCATTTGTTTTAGAGATCATGTAATAATTGTTTTTTTGTTTTTTGGTTTGTAATTTTATTTGAGCACAAGTCTGTATTAATTGATAAGACTCGGAGACATTTCATTTGGATTGCTGTGCCAGACCTACAAATATGCCAATCGGGCTGAATGTGCATTCAGCAATAGTAGTAGTATAGATGGACCATAAGTGGCACGCATCGGAAAGGGCTAAGATGCTGGCTAAAAAAGGATCTTGTTGTAGCCAAAAAAAGTACAGCGGCCTGGCTTATGAAGTTAGTTGATATTATTGATCCATATACTCTATAAGTGTTTATATGTCTGTTAGTTCTGTGCATTCTTTGTTGATTGACTCGGTATTTGAATCTTGATAAATCGCTTGTGTACATATCTAAATGGGAGTACACATTATGCTGCATGTGACATTTGAGTTGGACATGAAGTGTTCCAAATATTTGAATTCACCTTAAACTGGATTCTAGTTTCTGAATCTGAGTATCGGCATTTGTAAACCATATTCATATATGATAGTGGAATACATCTTTGTCCTCCTTTTGAAGATATATAAAAACACATAGAATGACTTATAAATATTCATATAGGAATACAAAATGGATTCAAATTTAGTTGCCAGGGTAAACGTCGATGCTTATTGTCCCAATATTCGAAAGAAGCAGCAAAATGTCCACTCCCACGTCGGCTGCCCGAAGACAAGTGTTTGGGAGATGGAAATTACTGTATACCCATTACACGGACAATCCATCGGCCTGATTTCCACTGCTCTAAATAGGGGTAGGTTAGTACCTTCAATTAGACGTGACACGACCGCCTCTAAGCCCATTCCAACACGGTGGGCGTCAAACATGGGCGGCAAAACTCATTTGATTCAAGCTCGTCTGAAAGACCTCGGTTTCTCCCTCCATTCCCCATTCATACATGGTGGGCGGCGAAACAAACTCGACTCGGCCGAAATCGATGTAGGCAAATATTTTCAATAGGGGCAGGTTTGTAACTTCACTCAGACGTGACACAACCGCCCTACCTATCAGCCCCGTTCATACACCGTGGGTGCCAACCATGGGTGCCAACCACCCTCTCCTCGCCCGAAATCGCTCTAGGCAAATATTGGCGAGATGCGAGATTACCCGACCAACGAGACATCCTAATTTTAAACGAGGGCTAGGTTCGTAACTTTCCCATATTTCAGACATGCTCGTCCCAAAAACATGGTTCCCCGTACCTCTCCCTCCATTTTCCCATTCATACATCGTCCGCGCTAGAACACCCCATCCCCACACCAGCCTCCATCTGCCACCCCATCCATCGCCGCCATCCTCCACCACATCCGTCGCCACCGTCCACCATGCCGGAGCGCCTACCAAGACCGCGTCGTCCATTGCTAGAGATGGACATTTCTCATCCATGGCGACGGAGCAATAGCCTTACATCGCGTCCTCTCACTTCATCGGCGTCGTCGTCCTCTTTGCCGGGGCCTCTCACACGACCTTCTCTTTCACCGCAACGGGACTTATCCCCCGATGCACCCGTCTACCGTCGCAGATCTGCTTCAACGCCATCGACAGCCATCGCACCACCAATTCCTACATGGCGCTGCAAGAGAGGTGGTACTTCATATCTCCTCAACTTTTTGATCTCAACTAGAAAATAGATCTTAACTTGGTTACTCTAATTTCTTTTCAGCTCTTAGAATTTAGTTCTTAGTTTGAAGCAAACAATGGATGCTAAATATCATTTCTCCGGTTTGCAGCTTCAAATCTGCCATGGCACAGCCATAATACGGTTTAATTGATCATGCTTAGGGTTTAATTGATCATGTTGGTTCCGTGGTGGTTTCTTGAATAGAAATCAGAGGGGAGACCCTCTTTTGCTAAAAAAATATGCTTAGAATTTCCCCCTTTTATGATCACTATACGATCAGAATACGTGCTTCATGTCATAATAACATTGCTCCACCCATCAAGCTAAACAAGCTTAGTTATTCAAATACGAATCTGATATTATTAAAACAGAGTTGTTTAATTGGTCAACTAAATGTTCCAAAATTAGTTTCAAAAATGCATGTTCGCCACTCAGGTGTGTATCTCTACAGGGTGCCCACGGTGGGCCGGCCCACCCTGGGATTTTGGGTCGTCCCAGGCCCCGGTTCCCCTATGTTCTGCTGCACGCTTCCAGTCTCTACTCGCCGCCAGCCGCCTGCCTCACCGGTGACTTGCCGTCCCCGGATAGCATGACTCTAGGAGGAGACGCCAGACTAACAAGAGGCTAGGAGCCGCTCGCCCAACAGCTTCACCGCTGCCCGGGCACCCCGCCGTGCCTACCTTCCCAGTCCGTTCAGGGCTCAGGCGTGCAGCACCCACCAAGCCAACCCGATTTATCCTGAGATACGTCCTCAACACTCAGCAACCACTCCTCATCACCCATTTTCTAATTGATTCATTACTCATTAGGCAGGACTGACATTAGGGTTTGTTGTGTGCTTAGTGCTACCTACACTTAATGGTTCAGATGTATTTCGGTAATCTTTAGTACCTCTAAAGTTCACAGGGTTTTCAAAATTCCGGCCCTCGGAACATAAACTAGTCATTTTGGATTGTTGGTCGTAGTGACATTGACCCAGATTACTACTACAAGCCAGGTTTGTTGATAATTTTACTTGTCTTTCTTACTCATTTGATATAATATCCAATTATTCATGTCGATTAGTTGCAAACAATAAGTGCTAGACAAACTTCTTCATTCAGATTTTGGACGGTGTCTTACTGCAGTTACAATTCTGCATACTTGTCCTAGTAAGCTCACAAGTAAATGATTGATTCACTACATCTATGCTTGCCTTGTCATATTTGTTGTCAATATTCTTTTAGGGTGGACCACCCTGTTTCTAAGTACTGGAACCTTAGACATGGGTGAATAGTATTTCTCTATGTGATCTCTTCCATCATATGTGGGTAACGAACACTGCAATTTATAGAAAGAAAGTGTCATTTCCAGCTTTTACATAGGTTTCGATCTTTTACATGGAATACAATCTGCCTACTTGCTTTGTGTCGCACTACCAACACTCCACCCTTGAAGCTAAACATTACGCCACTCATAATTCCTTAGTTTATTTCTTCAAATATGAATTTGATATGATTCTAATGTTCCTACTTTAGTTTTGAAATGTGTGCATGTCTGTTATAGAGACATAAGGGGTTTGTATTTCTGTGTGTGGTCTGGTCAGCATGGTTGGGGAGGTGAACTTTGCATATGCAGGGGTTTATTGGGAGACACTCTCCGAGTTGAATCTGCAATGCATTCCATAGATAATCTGACTACTTTTTATGTTTTCATGAATCTCAGATTCTGGACAGCATCATAATGATTATGAGCTTGCGCGCATGAAAAGAATAAAGCATAATAATGCCATGGTATCAAACTTGGCATTAAGGGACTGAAATGCAGTCTGGATGCAATGCAATGCAAACGCTCTCCACCTACAGATTCATGCTCAGAATATGATCCTAATAGTGATTCAGAGCTAGAGGGAGACCTAAGTCAATGTAGCTCCCTAGTGGAGGAGTCAGAGGAAGATGCCCTATATATCTTATTCACCCATCAAGGTACTTGCTCTAACTTTCCAAGGTTACATTGCTCGCACATATCTTGCAACTAATGCTTTGCATTGCTTCTACTTTGTTGAACTGCCATTAGCTTAGTTTACACATCGTGTATGTGAATACGCCCTGCCTATCCATTTTCAGTACATATTCCATCTGTCATCATACCATATTTATCCATTCAAATGACGTTCTTGTGTATCAGACGTTCAAAAGGAAGAGGGCGATTGCTGATCATGGAGGAGCACAAGCAAAGTATTTGGAAAAGGTAGTGGCACCTGATAAGTCATATAGCCCATTAGGCGTAGTTGCAATATCACTTGACCCACATAATACCCCAACTCTAGCAGACTCTAGCCCTACTACACTGGTCATTTCTGATGCCCCAACTCAGCAGACCCCAACTGCAGCAAACAGTATGATTATGCCAGTTGACATAGCACTAGCTGTACGACGCAAAACCCCCATTCCAGCAAAGAGTACACCAAATCCAGTTGCCAAATCCTTTTTCGGACCAGAGAGAGCCCCAATTGCAGCAAATAGGACCCATGTTCCATTTCTTCCCAGTTTAGAAGACGAAGCTTATGTTGTTGTCAGGAACTTTGTGTGCATCTTTCCTTCATGGAAAGATTATACCGCAGACACAGAACAATTTCCAATCTTCCTCCGCAACTTACGCGTAAGTAATGTACTAATGTTATTCATGGTCATTACTGCATATGTTTCTGCTGACAGAAGACACAAGATTTCATTCTTTTAAATAGGCGAGGAGAAAACTGGATTGTGATGACGAGCAAGGGTTGGTTGCGCTTTTCAAGCACTCGTTGATGAAGTATCGTTCCTACTTGAGGCAAGCGCACTTCGATGGCGAGCCTCTGAACGAAATTTCTGTAAAGTCTACGGTGCTACATTTATCCGACGGTGACTAGAATAATCTTGTTACACATTGGTCTCGGCTGCAGCGTAAGGTACTCTCTATGAAATCACATCACTATTTGAACTACATTTTTGCATTTGCCTTAATGTCTCACTTGTACGAAAACTGTTAGCAGAAGAACATTCATTCTCAAGGGACCACAGAATCTCGCAACTATATTGCACACTGCATTGCTCTTGTGAGTACCTCTTGCCCTGTATGACCATACTTACTTTCATAGCTGTTTGATTATGTAGCATCACTACACATGTTAGCCTCTTAATCGTCCATTTGGTGGACATTATAAGATCCGTATGGACTCTTACATAAATTTAGAATCAACCCAATGCTTTTGTAGAGGTTTAGCTCTGCAGTCCTCTTGTAAGGACTGAACGTGGTCTATCATTGTACTTACATTAACAGCTACTCCCTCCATCCCATAATATAAGAACGTTTTGTATAGTACACCAGTGTTCAAAACACTCTTGTATTATGGGAAGAGGGATTGGTTCATTTTGTAGCATTCTGCATCTTATCTCCCTGGCCCACCATTTACTAAAAAAGAGCATATCTATATTTAATCTTACCTACAAGTAGAATACACAGACAATGCCAGTGCAGAAGTGTAGCCCATTGCTCTTGTCAGTACATTTTGTCCTGTAACGCTTGTACTTCCAGGTATTGGTAGTGGATTATGTAGCATCAATCTGCATCTTATCTTCATTATCCTCTATCCCTTCCAGTATTATCATATCTATAATTAGTCTCTACAAAATGTAGAGTACAGGCAATGCTTATGAAGAAGATTTTGTGCTGAAATTATTGAGTTATCCTTCCCTTGACATGGAGAAGGGCATTATAAAGCCGGTGTTAACAGTTAATGTAAGTCAGTCCTTCTAAAGCCTTTATCCTCAACTGCTGTTTAATTTGCTCATACTCCCTATCGTTTACTACTGTTTAGTTTGCTGTTTCTACCAAAATGCATGTTCGTAAGAACCGTAAGTTCTAAGTTTTACTTGTAAAACCAAATTCCTTATTCATACCATGCACATTACTTAATACTCCCTATATGTATGCTTATTTTGTGGATCTATAATCCAGTGTGTGGTGAAGCAGCCCACGTTTGCACCTTGTCATCTCCTGTTTTATCTTACTGATGTGGCTGATGATATGAACAACATGCCATGCACATTATCCAAAATAGATACAATGATTTTCTTTGCCCTTCATCTATGCTTGTTATGTTGACATGGTAATCTAGTAGTGTGGTGAAGCTCCCCGCATTATGAACAATGCCAAATTATACTATTGATATTTTGAACTTACTCTTTATTTTCTAATTTGAAATTGGATTTTATTGACAGAACAGTTATCATCTTTGTTTATACACGTGCAAAACCTGTCATCTCTCTGCTTTGTTTCAGGGTGATATGCCTGATGGCATGCACAAGTCTGCTGAAGGCTGTGAGACAAACCCAACATATATTGCAGCAAAGAAGGCAAAACATCTTGAAGATAGCGAGACAACCCCAAAGTCTTGTCTTGATGCAGTGTTCAAGTTACTTGAGACTAACAGTCAGACAAGCTCACAAAATTCGTTGTCTGAATCAGTTCGACTTCTTCAGTCCCAAGTTCTCGCAGAAAGGCATTCTGCAACTCAACTTCGACTTGAAGTCCTATCTCTAAGAAAGATTGCGGATAACACCAATGAGAACCTCATCGCTAAACAACTACACCTGGAAGCTATGACCGACATGCTAGGCCGGTCTCACAGCCTTGCTCAGCAGCTTGCGCAGCAGTTCCCCCGCAAGGCTAACCTTTATTGAACTGTCTTGGAAGTGGTCTTGGTTCAGTATTATTTTGTTACGCTGCAATGGTGCCCAGTTTTTGTAATCTGCTTCTTTGTTGCGCTTTATGATCACTGGTGGCGAACTTCGATGCCCAGTGGATGTAATATACCTTAAATCCTTTATTTTATAGTGTAGGTTTATTCTTAGTTACTATGCCATAATTTCTTTATTTTATAGAGTAGGTTTGTTCTTAATTCCTACTAGTTACTACCACCATTCGCCATCTAAAAAAAGCAGATGTAGTCGACCGTTCCGAAACATTCAACTCTAACGGGCCAGGTTTTTAGCGGGCCACAATTGGGCCGGCCTGCGTCTTTCTTGGGCCCGAATGATTGGGGCCTTCACACATTGCGCCAGGCCCAAACTTACACCGACCTATATTTTAGTTGGGCCTTTTGTCGACCCAGCGCTTAGTTTGGCCCAAGTAGCGTTTGGCCATTAACAGGCTGAATATTGTACTAGCCTGTTACGGCTGAGATGAAACCACGGGCCTTTAGTAGGCCAAAATGCATGTTGGGCCTCAATTTTCACTAGTCGTCGACGGGCCTTCAGTAGGCCGAAATGTAGACCAGGCCGTTTTGGGCCCAGTTAGCTCACGGGCCGTTACCAGGGCGAAACATATCTCGGGCCTTAGTTGGCCCACTGATATCATGGGCCTTTAAGAGGCCAAAAGCTTAACGCAGGCATCAATGGCCCGAATTACGTGACAGGCCTTTCACAAGCCCAAAGTCATGTTGGGCTTAACTGTTGCCACCTCTAGCACGGGCCCTTAGTGGGACCGATGTCCCGTCGGACCATATATGGCCCATGGGCACCACGGGCCATTCCCAGGCCGAAAGTCACACCGGGCTGAAATGCGCCCATGTCTACACCAGGCCTCTAACAGGCCGAAAGTCACTGGGTTGTAGTTGGGTCCAAATATTCGGCGAATAATTAACGGGCCAGATCTGGCTTCGGGTCGCAAATGGGCCCAAATATTGGGTGAACAATTAACGGGCCAGATCTGGCTTCGGGCCGTAAATGGGCCCAAATATTGGGTGAACAATTAACGGGCCAGATCTGGCTTCGGGCCATAAATGGGTCTTTATTAAGCAGGCCGTCATTGGGCTGGCCCACTAGTACCTTATTAAGTTCCACGGGCCTTTGACTGGGCCGGCCTTTTTAACCTATATGGCCTCTGTTGGGCTCAGCCACGTGTCGACGTATCATAGGCATGTCTCCTCCAATGGACGGGCGACATCTGGCCCACTGACGAGCTGACAGGTGTTCCCTTCGGCCAATCAGAATTTTACACGTGGAAACTTCCCATTGGTTAGGGCTGTTAACGGGTTATCGGATCCAAAATCCGAGCTTAATGGCGTTCCGTTATGGTGGATGCCACGTGTCGGTCACCCTTGACGAAAGCACTTCTATGATGCGCGATTTATCGTCATGGAAGTGGACACTTCCGTGATGATAATTTTGGTAATGTCATGGAACACTTCTACGACAGCATAGGTATGACTATCTTGATTCTGTCATAAAATCGTCATGGATGTACATGCATGACAAAAAATGTGACCTACTGTGATAAACATGTATCATCATGGAAGTGTATTGTTTTGTAGTGGTGGTGTCGACCGTTGGGTCTAGCTATGCGCCGATGGAAGCTGTCTTCTTGGGTTCTGTCGGGTGGACTTGAAATTTGACTATTTCATCTGCAGGTTTGAAGGAGGTGGATTTGGGCCACTTATCAAGGATTACGTCGTCCCTATCCACCCTGGAGCATAGTGCGGTTAACTCTTTGGCCGCGAGGGCCTCGGACAGTGCCTCGAGGGTCAGGGACGATGTTTTATTTTCAGCGCGGAGGGCTATGTCTGGATCAAAGGTAAGAGTGATAATACCATTGAGCCCGCGCATCTTGAGCTTCATATACCCATAATGAGGTATTGATAACCCACAAGTATAGGGGATTGCAACAGTTTTCGAGGGTAGATTATTCAACCCAAATTTATTGATTCGACACAAGGGGAGACAAAGAATATTCTCAAGTATTAGCAGCTGAGTTGTCAATTCAACCACACTTGGATAACTTAATATGTGCAGCAAAGTGTTTAGTAGCAAAGTAATATGATAGTAGTGGTAACGGTGGCAAAAGGTAATGGTAGCAAAAGTAATATTTTTTTGGGTTTTGTAGTAATTGTAACAATAGCAGCAAAAAAGTAAATAAACGAAGAACAATATAGGAAAAGCTCGTAGGCATTGGATCGGTGATAGAGAATTATGTCGGATGCAATCGATCATGTAAAAGTCATAACGTAGGGTGGCACAGAACTAGCTCCAGTTCATCAATGTAATGTAGGCATTTATTCCGAATATAGTCATACGTGCTTACGGAAAAGAACTTGCATGACATCTTTTGTCCTACCCTCCCGTGGCAGCGGGGTCCTATTGGAAATTAAGGGATATAAAGGCCTCCTTTTAGTAGAGTACCGGACCAAAGCATTAACACATAGTGAATACATGAACTCCTCAAACTACGGTCATCACTGGGAGTGGTCCCGATTATTGTCACTTCAGGGTTGCCGGATCATAACACATAGTAGGTGACTATAGACTTGCAAGATAGGATCAAGAACTCTCATATATTGATGAAAATATAATAGGTTCAGATCTGAAATCATGGCCCTCGGGCCCTAGTGACAAGCATTAAGCATAGCAAAGTCATAGCAACATCAATCTCAGAACATAGTGGATATTGGGGATCAAACCCTAACAAAACTAACTCGATTACATGATAAATCTCATCCAACCCATCATCGTCCAACAAGCCTATGATGGAATTACTCATGCACGGCGGTGAGCATCATGAAATTGGTGATGGAGGAAGTTTGATGATGACGATGGCGACGGAATCCCCTCTCCGGAGCCCCAAACGGACTCCAGATCAGCCCTCTCGAGAGATTTTAGGGCTTGGCGGCAGCTCCGTATCGTAAAACGCGATGAATCCTTCTATCTGATTTTTTTTCTCCCCGAAAGTGAATATATGGAGTCAAGGTTGAGGTCGGTCGAGCATCAGGGGGCCCACGAGGAAGGGGCGCGCCCAAGGGGGTAGGGCGCGCCCCCACCCTCATGGACAGGGTGTGGGCCCCCTGGCGTGGATCTTTCTTCCAGTATTTTTATATATTCCAAAATAATTCTCCGTTGATTTTCAGGTCATTCTGAGAACTTTTATTTCTGCACAAAAATAACACCATGGCAATTTTTCCGAAAACAGCGTCCGTCCGGGTTAGTTCCATTCAAATCATGCAAGTTAGAGTCCAAAACAAGGGGAAAAGTGTTTGGAAAAGTAGATACGACGGAGACGTATCAACTCCCCCGATCTTAAACCATTGCTTGTCCTCAAGCAATTCAGTTGGTAAAACGAAAGTGATAAAGAAAACCTTTTACAAACTCTGTTTGCTCTTGTTGCTGTAAATATGTAAAGTCAGCGTTCAGGTTTTCAGCAAAGTTTATGAACTAACCATATTCACAATAACATTTAGGTCTCATGTTTACTCATATCAATGGCATAATCAACTAGCAAGCAATAATAACAAATCTCGGATGACAACACTTTCTCAAAACAATCATGATATAATATACCAAGATGGTATCTCGCTAGCCCTTTTTGAGACAGCAAAACATAAATGCAGAGCACCTTTAAAGATCAAGGACTGACTAGACATTGCAATTCATGGTAAAAGAGATCCAGTCAAGTCATACTTCAATGTAAACTAACAGCAATGAATGCAAATGACAGCGCTGCTCTCCAACTGGTGCTTTTTAATAAGAGGATGATGACTCAACATAAAAGTAAATAGATAGGCCCTTCGCAGAGGGAAGTAGGGATTTGTAGAGGTGCCAAAGCTCGGTTTTGAAATATATATGAATAATATTTTGAGCGGTATACTTTCATTGCCAACATAACAATCGAGAGATCTCGATATCTTCCATGCTACACACATTATAGGAGGTTCCCAAACAGAATGGTAAAGTTTATACTCCCCCTCCACCAACAAGCAGCAATCCATGGCTTGCTCGAAACAATGAGTGCCTCCAACTTACAAGAGTCCCGGGGGAGTTTTGTTTGCAATTATTTTGATTTGATTTGCATAAAGCATGGGACTGGGCATCCCGGTGACCAGCCATTTTCTCGTGAGTGAGGAGTAGAGTCCACTCCTCTTGAGAATAAACGGCCTAGCATGGAAGATACAGACAACCCTAGTTGATACATGAGCTATTCGAGAATACAAAATAGAATGTTTATTTGAAGGTTTAGATTTTGGCACATACAAATTTACTTGGAACGGCAGGTAGATACCGTATATAGGTAGGTATGGTGGACTCATATGGAACAACTTTGGGGTTTATGGAATTGGATGCACAAGCAGTATTCCCGCTTACTATAGGTGAAGGCTAGAAAAAGACTGGGAAGCGACCAGCTAGAGAGCGACAACAGTCAGGAACAGGCATTAAAATTAATCAACACTGAATGAAGCATGAGTAGGATATAATGCACGATGAACATAAATATTGTAGAGGCTATGTTGATTTTTTTCAACTACATGCGTGAACATGTGCAAAGTCAAGCCACTCGAATTGTTCGAAAGAGGATACCACCCTATCATACCACATCACAACCATTTTAATAGCATGTCGGCACGCAAGGTAAACCATTATAAGCTCCGAGCTAATTAAGCATGGCACAAGCAACTACAATCTCTAATTGTCATTGCAAACATGTTTATTCATAATAGGCAGAATCAAGAACGATGAACTAATCATATTTACAAAAATAAGAGAGGTCGAGTTCATACCAGCTTTTCTCATCTCAATAAGTTCATCATATAATCATCATTACTGCCTTTCACTTGCGCGACCGAATAGTGTGGATAATAATAATAGTGCACGTGCATTGGACTAAGCTGGAATCTACAAGCATTCAATTCAAGAGAGAAGACAAGGTAATATGGGTTCTTTGTTAGATCAACAATAATGCATATGAGAGCCACTCAACATTTTCATTGTGGTCTTCTCCTCTCGGCCCCCAAAGATAAGAAACAAAACTATTTACACGGGAAAGCTCCCAATAAGCAAAAGAAGAACGAGAAATCTTTTTGGGTTTTCTTTTCAGTTACAACTACTACAGGCATAGAAAGTAAACTAACTAAAAGATACAACTAATTTTTTTGGTTTTTCTTAAGGTTTATCAAACACACAAGAAGAATCATAAAAAGCGAAATAAACTAGCATGGATATTACAATGAAAAAGTATGAGCACAGATAACTAGCATGAGTGTGTGAACATGAATGTAATGTCGGTGAGAGATACGTACTCCCCCAAGCTTAGGCTTTTGGCCTAAGTTGGTCTATAGCCACGGCTGGCCTGGCGGATATCCAAAGTTGTAGCTGGGGTCGTACTGAGAAGAATCCCCCTGGTGCCACTGGTTGGCGATCTCTTCTGGATTCCACTGATAAACAGACTGCAGGTGAGGATCAAATTGTGGTTCCAGCTCTGGCTCTGTAGTTGGTGTGGGGTTTCGGTAGGCATGAATGGCCTCCGGCGGAACAAGGTACTTGCCTGCAGATAAGTCAAACAAGGAAGGAGCAGGCAAAGTAATAGTCTCAGGGTGATTTTTATCAAATATCAGCTTGTACTTAAGCATCCTTTCCTTATTCTTAACGATAAAATCATGTGCTACCATACTCTTATAGTCTAGAAAAACAGGAGGCAGCAACTTCTCTTCCTTCTCATAATGCCTAATAGGTATGTTAAAGTGTGCAACGAGGTGCGAGGCAAAGATGTCTGCAAGGACGGGGCCCTCAGTATAGTTAAGATTTAACCGCTTTGCAACAATAGCGCCCATACTAAACGTGTCATCACGGAACAAGGCATGGCACAAAATGACAATATTAGGGGTACTAAGGTTGCCATAGTTTCCGCGACCAATTAAGCATCTACTAGCAAATATTGCGAAGTAACATAAAACAGGAAAATGTATGCTAGTAATTCTTGCATCGGAAACTTTCATCATTTCCCCTACAACAATTGTATCAATAAACCCCTCCACATCATCACGATGTGGTTCCTCTACACTGCCCTTAAAAGGCATCAAACAAACCTGACAAAAATCACGAAGTGACATCACCTTATGCTCATCATATAAATAACATTTCACCGTAGGTGGTGAGCTCCTATCATGGAAATGAAAGTTTTGCACAAAGATATTGGTGAGTAAGAGATACTGTTCGTGTTGGTCATGGAGGAAGGCGGTGAGGCTTGCATTCTCAGCCAATTCATAGAAATCCTTATAAATCCCGGATGATGTCAAGAAATTATCACAAGGTTCACACGGCCGAACCTCCACAGTGCGAGGGAGATTATACTTGGGCTTCTTGTTCTCTTCACTTTGTTTATCCTTCGAGCTTCGGCTCGATGAGCCCCTCAAAAATCTCTTCATCTTTTTTTGAAATTTTCTGAAATTTTTAGTAACTTAAAAATAAAAAGTGAACCAAACTCAACAAAACTAATAGCAACTACTCCTACAAATGCCTAGAGGCAATATCTTGCATTAAAACTACTTTTGACCATATAAATTTGACATGCAAGCTCAAGAACAAGGTCACCTAAGCAGCAAAATTTTGCAATGAATAAAGCACTAGAACAAAAACTAATTGGACCATTGGAGGAGTCACATACCAAAGAACAATCCCCCAAAGCAGTTTTGTGAATGGAGCTTTGAGCAAGGAGATTGAAAATGGCAGCAAGATGAGCTAAAACTCGTGCTTGAGCTGGTTAGTGATTTTTTTGGGAGGAAGAAGGAGTGTGTGCTGGCTGGAATAAGTGGAGGAGAGCCACCATGGGCCCAGGAGGCAGGGGGCGCGCCCTGGACCCTCGTGGCTAGGTGCTTGCTCCCCCTGATGAGTTCTCAGTGCCAGATATCTTCAAATATTCTAGAAAAAATCATATTTAATTTTCAGGGCATTTGGAGAACTTTTATTTTCGGGGTATTTTTTTATTGCATGGATAATTCAGAAAACAAGCAGAAAATACTATTTTTGCTTTATTTAATATAAATAACATAGAGTAAAAAGTGGGTACAAAGAGTTGTGTTTTCTAAATTCATCCATCTCGTGCTCATCAAAAGGAATCCACTAACAAGGTTGATCAAGTCTTGTTAACAAACTCATTTCGAATAACATGAAACCGGAGAATTTTCGAATAACACTAGGTTACCTCAACGGGGATATGCATGTCCCCAACAATAAGAATATCATATTTCTTCTTGACAGTAGGAAGAGGAAATTCAAAACCTCCAATGGTGATTGTTGAAATTTTGCCAATAGAATTGATACTTTGGACTTGAGGTTGTTTCCTCGGAAAGTGTACCGTACACTCATTACCATTAACATGAAAAGTGACATTGCTTTGGTGCAATCAATAATAGCCCCTGCAGTATTCAAAAAGGGTCTTCCAAGAATAATAGGCATACTATCATCCTCGGGAATATCAAGAATAACAAAGTCCGTTAAAATAGTAACATTTGCAACCACAACAGGGACATCCTCGCAAATATCGACAGGTATAGCAGTTGATTTATTAGCCATTTGCAAAGATATTTCAGTAGGTGTCAACTTATTCAAATCAAGTCTACGATATAAAGAGAGAGGCATAACACTAAAACCGGCTCCAAGATCACATAAAGCAGTTTTAACATAGTTTCTTTTAATAGAGCATGGTCTAGTTGGTACTCTGGAATCTCCAAGTTTCTTTGGTATTCCACCTCTAAAAGTATAATTAGCAAGCATGGTGGAAATTTCAGCTTCCGGTATCTTTCTTTTGTTTGTAACAATATCTTCCATGTATTTAGCATAAGGGTTCATTTTAAGCATATCAGTCAAACGCATGCGCAAAAAGATAGGTCTAATCATTTCAGCAAAGCGCTGAAAATCCTCATCGTCCTTTTTATTGGATGGTTTAGGAGGAAAAGGCATGGGTTACTGAACCCATGGTTCTCTTTCTTTACTGCGCTTCCTAGCAACAAAGTCTCTCTTATCATAATGTTGATTATTTGATTGTGGGTTATCAAGATCAACAGCAGGTTCGATCTCTACATCATTACCATTACTAGGTTGAGCATCAACATGAACATCATCATTAACATTATCACTAGGTTCGTGTTCATTACCAGATTGTGTTTCAGCATCAGAAATAGAAATATCATTGGGATTCTCAGGTGTGTCAACAATAGGTTCACTAGAAGCATGCAAAGTCCTATCATTTTTATTTTTCTTCCTCTTAGAAGGACTAGGTGCATCAACATTACTTCTCTGAGAATCTTGCTCAATTCTCTTAGGATGGCCCTCAGGATACAAAGGTTCCTGAGTAACTTTACCACCTCTAGTTGCAACTCTAACAGCAAAGTTATTATTTTTACTATTCAATTCATTGAGAAAATTATTCTGAGCTTTAAGTACTAGTTCTACTTGAGTGATAACCATAGAAGCATGTTTACTAATTAGTTTAAGTTCACCTTTAACATTAGCCATATAATCACTCAAGTGTTCAATCATATAAGCGTTATGTTTCAATTGTCTACCAACATAAGCATTGAAGTTTTCTTGTTTAATAATAAAATTATCAAACTCATCTAAGCATTGGCTAGCAGACTTATTATGAGGAATATCCCCTTCATCAAATCTATAGAGAGAATTTACCTTTACTACCCATGTCGGGTTATCAAGACCATGTGTTTCTTCAATAGGTGATGAATTAAGGCCATGTATTTCTTCAACAGGAGGTAAATTCTTAACATCTTCAGCTTTTATACCTTTTTCTTTCATAGATTTCTTTGCCTCTTGCATATCTTCAGGACTGAGAAATAGAATACCTCTTTTCTTCGGAGTTGGCTTAGGAGTTGGTTCAGGAAGTGTCTAATTATTTTCACTAGTCGTCAACCCGTGCATCTGCACGGGCTTGTGCATAGTACAGAGGAATATATGTGAGTGCAATTCAAATTTGATATGGATATACTCAGATCATAGTGGGTCATGTTTGATGTTTATATTTATCATAGTTTTGTGTTAATCTTTGTGCCGCAACTATAGTGGGTGACATCATTGTTTTGTAATGTCATACAACATAAGTTGGTCGATCTCCGCCCAATCCAAATGTGCTCTATCACGCTCTCTCATGGCCAGTCTTAAATTCTTGGAGTATTGAAACCTCCTAAATCTATTGGAGGTGTAACATTTCTCATATTTTTTAAATCTATTTGAGTTTAGAATATGTTTCTGACATCTCAACTGAGCCATCAAGCAAAGTAATCACATATCTTTCTTTGACCGGTGACAACTAAATGGTACTGTAGCATATTATCTATTGCTTTATCTAGCGACACATATGCCGTAATTATTTTTTGGACGTGAGCACATTCCTTCCTTTGATTAGTATGAACTAAGATTATTTATTGATTACACCCGGTTATTTTTTTTGCACAATCATTAAATATCTTATTTATTGAACTTTAAACACACATAGTCATTGCCTTGAGTAAAAATGCACACATTCACGTCTAAAATCCGTGATTTTCGGACGCACTTGCACACCTTTAGATGATACAGTTATCTTTGAATCTAGCATTTCGTTATTACATATATTTTCCAGATAGATATAGAATTTTGCGGCGCTAATTACTTTATATTTTTTAAACACTAAGTGCATAAGATATAAAAATTAGAGAGAATAGAAAGTATTATAAATGGTATTTATGACATGATTGATATAGTATACAGGTTACACGCATTGTGTTTTTGTACTTTTATTTTTTTAACTAGGTACCTATATTTTTGGAATAGACCAATTAGTTCTTTTCTTGTGGGTAAAAAATAATTATACGTCGTACCTAGATATATGTATATCACACCTAGGTACTGTACGCACATTTTTAACATAGGAAACAAACATGCATCTATCTGCGATGTATATTGCTGGGTGCGTCAATCATGCATGCATGGGTAAATGGATTAGTACGTTTCCCGTGAAAAATGTATAGCTCGTTAGTTTTTTTAGAAGATGTAGCTTGTTAGTTGGTCTGAGTTTACACGTTTCCTCACGTAACATGCATGGCCTCTGTGTTTTTTAGGGAATATGCATGGACTCTTTAGGGCTGATTGGATCAAAAATCCTAAATTTATATTGTCTGCTAAGCACAATCCAATATACTTCCTTATATCATTTAATCCTAGTCGTAAAATTAAGATCCTATGGTTATTTGTAAATTGATTGTTAGGTGGTCTTAGTTTATACTTTCCTCACGTAACATGCATGCTCTCGTTTGGGTCGATCAGAACAAGAGTTCTTAAAGTATATGGACTGCTAAGCTGTTTGATTCCAACTCCTGCTAAGCGTGGGCAAATATATATAAGATAGACATATATTTTCTAGCATCAATAATTTTAGTAAAATCATCGCCCATCACCTGCTCGTGCGTCCTCCATAGATTTCATGTGCTATACAAAGTCCACAGACTTCGCACACCTAAGTAATTTTCTGAGTAGCATAATGCCCAAGGAACGCAATGAATGGATGATCCTACCATAAAGAACTGAAACTGCATGTTGTTGAATCAAACGGCAAGAAATAAGGGCTGCAGGATGTGCTGGAGTTGGAATCCAATCAGACGATCTTTATCAGAAAAAAATCCAATCAGAGGACGAGGACGGTGTACTATGGAGGCCACGCATGGTAGGTTGGCTGGACATGAAACTGCGGCCGCAAGGGTAACAACTAAAGTCGAACTTGCCGAAGAAGCTTGAGAAACTTTGCGGAAGAAGATAGAGCTGATTGACGTATGGCCGATCATGCAGATATAAACTGAGTTCTTCGTGTATGCAAGGGGTGGAACGTTCGTGGAGAACTCTGCATCCTCGATCATGATAGCGATCGGATATCCTACTTGAAACTATCGTATGTACAACACGTCTGCTACCCCACCAAGCTTCAGATTGATTAACTGGTAGGCCTAAAAAGGGAAACCATATTAAATCACATAGGCTTTGGAGATTCATAAATTGTTGAAGAGAAGGGAATAGAGGAACATATTGGACAGAATAGCATCCCGATCTTTTCAAATTTGTCAATTCCAACTTCGAGGGACAGCAATTGTTGTGTCGTTCTTCTACCCATTCGAATACGTTAATGACCGGAGCAACTGACGCATATGGTGGCCAATTTCTCCAGCGAGCTACTTCGGATGTACCTCTGGTGGCACATCAAAAGGACATGGGTGTACGCATCACACCCAGAGTACCTCGGCGACAGCTGCAGTGGTAACATGCCAGTGGCAGACGCCTTGTAGTATGGCTAGGAAAACCAAGTTTAGAGGTCGGCTGAAGGAATAAGGTCGATGCTCGTATCTGTGAGAATTTAGGTTGCAATTGAGAGATTGAGAGAGATATGTAATAGTGTTTTAGAGCTACGTGAGAGATTAAGAGGGCTTGCACATGGGAGAGATACCTCAGAGTTTTTCACATGCCGTGAGTTTTTTTCTCATTTAAGAGGTACGTGGGACATGAGATATTTTCTTTTCAAACGTGAGACGTGAGACATTGAGAGAGTTGGGTTATGGGGAGAGAGATACGTGAGTTTGTTTTCTTCTATGTATCGATCTACACCGTAATAATTCGGCCCCACCAAATTAACGGCTCGTAAAATCTAATTAACGTACGGATTTTTAGGAAGTGCCTAATTAGTATAGGTATAGATTAGTCAACATATTATCCAATAGCATTTCAACTTGATCAACAGTTCTTTCCCTGAAAACACAACCAGCACAACTATCTAGGTAATCTCTGAAATCATCGGTTAGTCCATTATAAAAGATATTAAGTATTCATTTTTCTTGAGAGGATGATCAGGCAAAGCATTAAGTAATTGGAGAAGCCTCCCCCAAGCTTGTGGGAGACTCTCTTCTTCAATTTGCACAAAATTATATATTTCCCTTAAAGCAACTTGTTTCAGCGGGGAAATATTTAGTAGAGAAGTAGTAAATCATATCCGGGGGACTACACACACAACCAGGATCAAGAGAATTAAACCATATCTTAGCATCACCCTTTAATGAGAACGGAAATAATTTAAGGATATAATAGTAGCGAGTTTTCTCATCATTAGTGAACAGGGTAGCTATATAATTTAATTTAGTAAGATGTGCCACAACAGTTTCAGATTCATAGCCATAAAAAGGATCAGATTCAACCAAAGTAATTAACTCAGGATCAACAGAGGAATCATAATCCTTATCAGTAATAAAGATAGGTGAAGTAGCATAAGCAGGATCATATTTCATTCTAGCATTCAAAGTTTTTTCTTTAAGCTTAGCTAATAGTTTCTTAAGATCACTTCTATCATTGCAGGCAAGAAAGTCTGTAGCAGTTTCTTCACCCATAACATAACCCTCGGGAACAACAGACAATTCATATCTAGGGCGAGAATCTTCATCATCACTTTCATCAATATTATAAGTTTCAATAATTTCATTCCCTCTATCCCTAGCAAGTTGTTCATCAAGAAATTCACCAAGTGGCACAGTAGTATCAAGCATAGAAGTAGTTTCATCATAAGTATCATGCATAGCAGAAGTGGCATCATCAATAACATGCGACATGTCAGAATTAAAAGCAGAAGCAGGTTTAGGTGTCGCAAGCTTACTCAAAACAGAAGGTGAATCAAGTGCAGAGCTAGATGGCAGATCCTTACCTCCCCTCGTAGTTGAGGGAAAAATCTTACTTCTTTGATCTTTCAAGTTCTTCATAATGATAAGAAGATATAAATCCTATGTGACTCAAAGAATAGAGCTATGCTCCCTGGCAACGGCGCCAAAAAATAGTCTTGATAACCCACAAGTATAGGGGATCGCAACCATTTTCGAGGGTAGAGTATTCAAACCAAATTTATTGATTCGACACAAGGGGAGCCAAAGAATATTCTCAAGTATTAGCAGCTGAGTTGTCAATTCAACCACACCTGGATAACTTAATATCTGTAGCATAGTGTTTAGGAGCAAAGTAATATGATAGTAGTGGTAACGGTGGCAAAAGGTAATGGTAGCAAAAGTAATATTTTTTCATCCGAGTTAGTATGCAAAAGTTATGCCCATTTTTACAAATTTCAGAGAGATTTTGCAAATAAAGTCAAAATTCACATTTGCAAATTTTCCCAACAACTAGACCACATATCACATGGGAAACTTATTTCCTTTTATTTTTTTGACATTTCCATCATTTTCTTTTATTTTTTTTAAACTGAAAAGGCGATCCACCGGGGGGTAGAGTTTGAAAATGGGACCTTTAGTACCGGTTCGTGGCACAAACCGAGACTAAAGGTCTCATCCCCATTAGTCCCGGTTCGTTCCTCAAACCGGGACTAAAGGTTTAATCTTTAGTCCCGGTTTGAGGCACGAACCGGGACCAATGGTTGTGGGCCAGGAGCGAGGCCCATTGGTCCCGGTTCATCCAACCAACCGGGACCAAAAGGTCCAGATGAACCGGGACCAATGGCCCACATGGCCCGGCCGGCCCCCTGGGCTCACGAACCTGTACCAATGCCCCCATTGGTCCCGGTTCTGGATTGAACCGGGACTAATGGGGTTACCCGGCCTGGACCAAAGCCCCCTTTTCTACTAGTGGATGTACCTCTGGTGGCACATCAAGAGGACATGGGTGTACGCATCACACCCGGAGTACCTCGGCAACGGCTGCAGCGGTAACATGCCAGTGGCAGACGCCTCGTAGTATGGCTAGGAAAACCAAGTTTAGAGGTCGGCTGAAGGATTAAGGTGGACACTCGTATCTGTGAGAATTTAGGTTGCATGTGAGAGATTGAGAGAGATATGTAATAGTGTTTTAGAGCTACGTGAGAGATTAAGAGGGTTTGCACATGGGAGAGATACCTCAGAGTTTTTCACATGCCGTGAGTTTTTTTTCTCATTTAAGAGGTGCGTGAGACATGAGATATTTTCTTCTCAAACGTGAGATGTGAGACATTGAGACTGTTGGGTTATGGGGAGAGAGATACGTGAGTTTTTTTCTTCTATGAATCGATGTACACCGTAATAATTCGGCCTCACCAAATTAACGGCTCGTAAAATCTAATTAATGTATGAATTTTTAGGAAGTGCCTAATTAGTATAGGTGTAGATTAGTCAACATATTATCCAATAGCATTTCAACTTCATCAATAGTTCTTTCCCTGAAAACACAACCAGCACAACTATCTAGGTAATCTCTGAAATCATCGGTTAGTCCATTATAAAAGATATCAAGTATTCATTTTTCTTGAGAGGATGATCAGACAAAGCATTAAGTAATTGGAGAAGCCTACCCCAAGCTTGTGGGAGACTCTCTTCTTCAATTTGCACAAAATTAGATATTTCCCTTAAAGCAACTTGTTTCAGCGGGGAAATATTTAGCAGAGAAGTAGTAAATCATATCCTAGGGACTACACACACAACCAGGATCAAGAGAATTAAACCATATCTTAGCATCACCCTTTAATGAGAACGGAAATAATTTAAGGATATAATAGTAGCAAGTTTTCTCATCATTAGTGAACAGGGTAGCTATATCATTTAATTTAGTAAGATGTGCCACAAAAGTTTCAGATTCATAGCCATAAAAAGGATTAGATTCAATCAAAGTAATTAACTCAGGATCAATAGAGGAATCATAATCCTTATCAATAATAAAGATAGGTGAAGTAGCATAAGCAGGATCATATTTCATTCTAGCATTCAAAGTTTTTTCTTTAAGCTTAGCTAATAGTTTCTTAAGATCACTTCTATCATTGCAGACAAGAAAGTCTGTAGCAGTTTCTTCACCCATAACATAACCCTCAGGAACAACAGACAATTCATATCTAGGGTGAGAATCTTCATCATCACTTTCATCAATATTATAAGTTTCAATAATTTCATTCCCTCTAGCCCTAGCAAGTTGTTCATCAAGAAATTCACCAAGTGGCACAGTAGTATCAAGCATAGAAGTAGTTTCATCATAAGTATCATGCATAGCAGAAGTGGCATCATCAATAACATGCGACATATCAGAATTAATAGCAGAAGCTGGTTTAGGTGTCGCAAGCATACTCAAAATAGAAGGTGAATCAAGTGAAGAGCTAGATGGCAGATCCTTACCTCCCCTCGTAGTTGAGGGAAAAATCTTGGTTCTTTGATCTTTCAAGTTCTTCATAATGATAAGAAGATATAAATCCTACGTGACTCAAGGAATAGAGCTATGCTCCCTGGAAACGCCGCCAAAAAATAGTCTTGATAACCCACAAGTATAGGGGATCGCAACAGTTTTCGAGGGTAGAGTATTCAACCCAAATTTATTGATTCGACACAAGGGGAGCCAAAGAATATTCTCAAGTATTAGCAGCTGAGTTGTCAATTCAACCACACATGGATAACTTAATATCTGTAGCATACTGTTTAGGAGCAAAGTAATATGATAGTAGTGGTAACGGTGGCAAAAGGTAATGGTAGCAAAAGTAATATTTTTTGGGTTTTGTAGTGATTGTAATAGTAGCAGTGGAAAAGTAAATAAAGGAAGAACAATATAGGAAAAGCTCGTAGGCATTGGATCGGTGATAGAGAATTATGCCGGATGCAATCGATCATGTAACAGTCATAACCTAGGGTGACACAGAACTAGCTCCAGTTCATCAATGTAATGTAGGCATGTATTCCGAATATAGTCATACGTGCTTATGGAAAAGAACTTGCACGACATCTTTTGTCCTACCCTCCCGTGGCAGAGGGGTCCTATTGGAAACTAAGGGATATTAAGGCCTCCTTTTAATTGAGTACTGGACCAAAGCATTAACACATAGTGAATACATGAACTCCTCAAACTACGGTTATCACCGGGAGTGGTCCCGATTATTGTCACTTCGGGGTTGCCAGATCATAACACATAGTAGGTGACTATTGTCTTGCAAGATAGGATCAAGAACTCTCATATATTGATGAAAACATAATAGGTTCAGATCTGAAATCATGGCACTCGGGACCTAGTGACAAGCGTTAAGCATAGAAAAGTCATAGAAACATCAATCTCAGAACATAGTGTATACTAGGGATCAAACCCTAACAAAACTAACTCGATTGCATGATAAATCTCATCCAACCCATCACCGTCCAGCAAGCCTACGATGGAATTACTCATGCATGGCGGTGAGCACCATGAAATTGGTGATGGAGGATGGTTGATGATGACGATGGCGACGTTTTCCCCTCTCCAGAGCCACGAACGGACTCCAGATCAGCCCTCCCGAGAGAGTTTTGGGCTTGGCGGCGGCTCTGTATCGTAAAACGCGATGAATCCTTCTCTTTGATTTTTTTCTCCCCGAAAGTGAATATATGGAGTCAAGGTTCAGGTCGGTGGAGCGTCAGGGGGCCCACGAGGCAGGGGCGCGCCCAGGGGGTAGGGCATGCCCCCACCCTCGTGGACAGGGTGTGGGCCCCCTGACATGGATCTTTATTCTAGTATTTTTTATATATTCCAAAATAATTCTCCGTTGATTTTCATGTCATTCCAAGAAATTTTATTTCTGCACAAAAATAACACCATGGCAATTCTGCTGAAAACAACGTTAGTCTGGGTTAGTTCAATTCAAATCATGCAAGTTAGAGTCCAAAACAAGGGCAAAAGTGTTTGGAAAAGTAGATACGACGGATACATATCAGGTATAGCTTGAAAGCGTGTGAATGCAACTCGCCCCAACAGGGCGTGATATCCATTGTTGAAAGGGGCCAGTTGGAAGGTTATCTCTTGGGACTGATAGTTCTCCGGCGTGCCGAATACCATGTCGAGTGTAATTTTCCCCGCGCATCGCGCCTCCCGGCCTGGGAATGATTCCTCGGAAGGTCATATTACCTTGCTCGATGCGGCTCTTGTCTATTTTCCATTTTATTGAGTGTGTCCTCCTAGATGAGGTTTAGTCCGTTGCCGCCGTCCATGAGCACTTTAGTGAGCCGAAAGCCATCCACGATTGGATTGAGGACCAAGGCGGCTGGTGCCCGGACTGGCCGGAATTTTGGTTTGTCACTGACGATGAAAGTTATGGTCGTGTCGTTCCAGGGGTTTATTGTTGCGACTTGGCAGACTTCGGCGAGGTCGCGGAGTGCCCTCTTGTGCCGATTGTTTGAAGTGAAAGTCTCGAAGACCGTCTTGACCTCTGAGGTCATCGTCCTCCGGGGGGTGTTGCTCTGAGGTGTTTTTGGTGAGGATATCCTCGCCGCTCTTGGCCACTTGCCGGAGTATCCAACATGCTCTAAGGTTGTGGGTTGGTACGAAATCCGGTGTCGTGTGTATTTTGCATGGCCTATCGAGCCATCCCTCCAGAACGGTTCCACGCCCCATAATGGGATTAGTTTTTTTTCACTATGGGTTCAGGTGCCCCGCGAGGGTGCATCCTTTTTGCTCTCCAGAGGGGTTGAGTGGAGACCGGTGGTTCCCAGCGAGCTGTCTGAGTTTTCCAGGCGCTTTCCATTGCACAATACTTCTGTACTATGGTTGCCAAGTCAGCGAAGTGTAATATGAGACGGCGGTTGATAGCGTTGAGGATTCCTTCGTCCATGCAATTATTGCATAATACTCAAATCATGTCCTCGTCGCGGCAATCATTAATCTTGTCTTTGACAAGGAGGAATCTGGCCCAAAATTGATGGACTGTTTCCTGAGACTGTTGTCGTACGTACATGAGGTCGCATATATCCGGAGGGCTAGACTAGCTTGGCGAATGTTTCTTGTGGTGGGTGGGTGGCTTTAAATCTGATCCATGACCTAATTTGGAGTCCGGAGTTTGAAAAACTTCTGAGCTTATTAGTTCGGGCTCCGGGATGTTAAATGATTTTCCAGGCTCGACACCCAATTCTAGGTTCGGAGGCGGACAGGTATCCGACTCTTCGAGCTCAAAAATCCGAACATAGCTCATCCTCAAAGCAGGGGAAAAGTGGTTGTTTTGCTCCTCTACGACCGCTATCTGATGGGTGATCCGCGAAGATTTGATTTCTCTCTGATTAGGTTTAAGCCCAATTAGACCATAGTCTGTAGCGACCACCATGGCGGCAATGCGATCCAGGAGTTTGTTTAAAGACGATAACTCCATCGGATCCATCCGTTTGGAGTATTCAGATTCAACATGGAGACGATTTTCGATGACCTGAGAAGTCATCATCGACTTAACGGCCAAATAGGGCGGTCATGGTAAAGCCGCCCAGCCGGAGGGTTTGGCCTGAGGCCAGGGCTCCTCCGGAGGTGACACTCTCCTTGATGACAAGGCGGGCCATCAATCCTGCCTTCGACGTCACAGCGGAACTCTCAATGAAACCACCAATGTCGGTGTCAAAACCGGCGGATCTCGGTAGGGGGTCCCGAACTATGTGTCTAGGGTCGATGGTAACAGGAGACAGGGGACATGATGTTTACCCAGGTTCGGGCCCTCTTGATGGAGGTAATACCCTACTTCCTACTTGATTGATCTTGATGAATATGATGATTACAAGAGTTGATCTACCACGAGATCGTAATGGCTAAACCCTAGATGTCTAGCTCGTATGATAGTGATTGCCTCTACGGACTAAACCCTCTGGTTTATATAGACACCTGTCGGCGTTCTGGGAACGGGGGTCCCCAGACTTGCCTGCCTGCAGCCTGCGGCGCGGCTCAAAGGAGGCCCAGCATGGCCCATCTTCATCAACACAAGACTCAAGACCCTCGCGAGGGGCCAAGCCTCGCGGGGCGGACGACACGGCGCATCCCTAGGCGCAGCCTCCTCAGGCTGGCTTGCGAGGAGGCGGAGGAATCAAGGCGGGGTACCTCGCGAGGTGCCCGTGACGCAAGCCATGACGATCGAGGGTGCCAGGCGGGCGCCAACGCGCGCAGCGTCCTTCTTTCCTCTTTGGTGCAAAGGGGGCAAGGGCAGCCGCGGAGTACCGAGGCATCAGGCAAAGGTTGCCATTTCGGTGCAACGAGACCAGGACCAAGCGGACTACAAGACGGAGGTCACCATGGAGCCCAGCACGACGTCACCGCAGGGTCTTTCGCAGGCGAAGACCAACTTTAGTCAGGATAAGAGTACTTGCTGTCCCCCTTCAAATTAGCCCGCCATTGTTGGCTCCCGTCCCGCTCGATATTTGGGAAGAGGACCAGGGCCCCTATAAATAGGGACGGCCACCCACGTAGCAAAGGGTTCGGCGTGAGGATCCGGCTAGCAAGCAGAGAGAGTAAGTGAGGGAGAGAGAGAGAAGGCGACTGAACTCCTCCCAGTAGTTCGCCGCCCCAGGCAGGAACATACCCTCGGGAGGCTGTTCTTCCTTGTATCATTCATCATCATCAGCCCCAAGAGGCAATCCACCCACCACACACTGGAGTAGGTGTCGGAATTCGGGTTCCGGCAGACCCTTAAGGTTCGAACACTGGGGTGCGCGCGGAAATCTCGCCTTCAACCTCTTCGTCTCGAGGGGATCTAAACTACTAAAAGAACTGCACGAAAGACACAAGATTTATACTGGTTCGGGCCACCGATGTGGTGTAATACCCTACTCCAGTGTGTGGTGGATGGATTGCCTCCTGGGGCTGGTGTGGATGAACAATACAAGGAAGAACAGCCTCGCGAGGGTCTGTTCTTGAATGTGGAGATGAACTGCTATGAAGAGTTTAGTCTCCTTCTCTCTCTCCCTTTCTCAGATCCCGGATCGAGCGACCAGGAATCGAACCCTTTGCTATGTGGGTGGCTAGTCCTATTTATAGAGGCCCTGGTCCTCTCCCCAAATATTGAGCGGGAAGGGATCCAACAATGGCGGGCTAATTTGAAGGGGGACAGCGAGTACATCTATCCTGACAAAAGCAGTCTTCGCCTGCCAAAGGCTCTGGTGATGATGCCGCGTCGGGCTCCATGGTGACCTCCGTCTCGTAGTCCTCCTGGCCTGGGTCTCATTGCACCGAAGTGGTAGCCTTTGCCTGATGCCTCGGTACTCCGCTGATACGCTTGCTCCCTTTGCACCAAAGAGGAAAGAGGGACGCTGCGCGCGCTGACACCCGCCTGGTGCCCCGTGTCGTCATGGCTTGCGTCATGGGCACCTCGCGAGGTACCCCTCCTTGAACTCTCTGCCTCCTCGCGAGCCAGCCTGATGAGGCTGTGCCTGAGGACGCGCCGTGTCGTCCGCCTCGCGAGGATCTTGAGCCTCGTGTTGATGAAGATGGGCCGCACTGGGCCCTCACTCGAGCCACGCCGCAGGCCGCAGGCAGGCAAGTCTGGGGACCCCCGTTCCCCGAACGCCGACAATAGCCCCCGGGCCCAAGGCGCGCATGTACTTGGCCGTGCCGAGAGGGGAAAGGGCAAGGGCGAAGCCCCGCGGGCCCTAACAGCCTGCGGCCTTGGACGCCGCGTGGCGGTTGATTGGACGTGGCGCCTCCGCTTTCCCACGACGCCTTGGTGATCGTGCGAGTTGGACAAGTCCCTGCATGCAGAACATGTTATGATTACCTGTGATTGTGGAGACCGGCGGTTGCCCTTCGCCGGCTATAAGTACGGCACCGCTCGTGCATGTACAGTTCATCTCCTCTTGCTCTCTCCTGCGCCTCAGTTCTTGCTCCGTCTTGGTGTGATGGCTCCATCGAGGAGGTACTCGGTCGCAGAGAAGGGGAAGGCCCTCCAGGTCGGTCCTGCCTCTCCCCCGTCCAAGCGTGGTCGCGAGCGCCCCCGGAAGCACCCGGTGGCCGCCCCCGCAGCTCCCAGCGGCCGTGGGGGGGGGGGGGGCTCCCAGCGCGGCGGCGGGCAAGCCGCCGCAGCCGGAGGGTGCGCCTGGGTTGCGCGCTCCCCCAGGCCGCGCTTTCATGCCGGGCAGGCGCCGCCGGAATTCATCGTTTGGTCGGCGGAGCCGGCTCGCGCCCGGCTCCCGCTCCCTCGCTTCCTCCTTTGTGAACTCCCGGCCGGCGCTCCTGGCGGCCTCTAGCTCCAGGCGGAGGGTTGCTGCAGCAGATCCTCATGGGTCGTGCTGGAGGTCTCCGCCAGCGGGGGCTTGGTCTTCACTCGCGGCTGGCAGGCGTTCGCCCGCGCTCGCGGCCTGGAGCGTCGGTGCACTCTGCACTTCAGGTTCGATGGCGACGCCACCCTCTATGTGAGGGTGTTTGGGGAAGATGGTCGCCGCGCGGGGTGCTGCCCTGAGGACGATGACCGCGTCCGCGGGCCCCGCTCCGATGGTGATGGGGGAGATAGCGCCCGAGCGGGCGGCGGCGCCAGCGACTCCCCCAGCCTCGTCAGCTCTTCCTCAAGCGACTCCTCCAGTGGTGGCAGCAGTCCTCCCCCGCGCCGTCGGGCTTGCCCAGGAGGTGGTGGTTCGTCCGCTCGCTGTCGTGCCCTGGCGCAGCGCGAGAGGGGGTCCGCCTGAGGCCCCGAGGCAGCCTGTGTCGCCGCTGTGGGCCGATGCGGGAGGGGCGGCGCCAGGCTCGTCTTTTTCCTTTCTCTTTTGTTTCCCGTGTAAGACAGAACAGATGCATGGAGCCCCCTTGGGGCGTGTTGGGAAATGTTGCCGCTTCAGCTATTACCTTGATCTCATTTTTGTACTTCCTGATTTCCTGCCTGTGCGTAGATAGCTTTCGACCCCTGCTGGGGAGTGGGGCGACCGACCCAGGCCCTGTGCATGCGTCGTGGTACCCGAGGGGCACGGACTAGGAGGGGTGCTCCTGTAATGCGCCAGGGCCGTGCAACCCTCCTGTGGCTAGGGCAGAAACCCTCGCGAGGGCGCCTGAGCACCATCCCTCACGAGGTTGTTCACGAGAGAAACAAAAGCGAAGGGCGAAAATCGACGAACCATAAATCAGCAACAGCGATAACTCCAATAAGAATCCAAATGCAAACGAACACGTCAACTGCGGAAAGCAAATGGAAAAGCCACGTCCGGCACCTAATCTAGTCTTTGACGTCTTCTCACCAGCGCGGAGCTAAGTGCTGCCAATGGGCGTGGGAGGGAGCCCTAGGGCCTGAGGCCAGCGCTCCTGAGACTCCGGGGCGTGTACAGCCCCACTCATTATTACGTGAGAGTGTCATGGGGCGGCGAGCTTCATAGGCATTGGCCTTGCTTCACAGGCTCTAGGCCTTTTTCCAAGGCGATGATCTTCACAGGCACTCGCCTTGCTTCACAGGCTCCGGGCCTTTTTCCAAAGCGATGATCTTCACAGGCACTCGCCTTGCTTCACAGGCTCTGGGCCTTTCCAAAACGCGATAGCTTCACAGGCACTCGCCTTGCTTCACAGGCTCTGGGCCTTTCCAAAAAGAGATGATCTTCATAGGCACTCGCCTTGCTTCACAGGCTCCGGGCCTTTTTCCAAAGCGATGATCTTCACAGGCACTCGCATTGCTTCACAGGCTCTGGACCTTTTCAGGGGTAGAACCTCCGGAGGTGCTGGATGTTCCATGCATTCTGGATTGGCACTCCCTCCTGAGTCTCCAAGCGCGCGGAGCCGGGCCTGGAAACATGAACAACCTTGAACGGGCCCCCCCACATGGGAGAGAGCTTGCGCAACCCCTCCCTGGAGAGAACCCGCCTGAGCACGAGGTCTCCTACATCGAGAGTCCTGGGGCGGATGTTGCAGCAGTGATATCGCCGCAGCACCTGCTGATACCTCGCCACTCGCAGCGCGGCCTCCCGGCGACGTTCCTCCCCCAGCACGAGGTCCATCCCCCGCATGGCGTCCTGCTACGCCTCGTTGAACGCCAGGACCCGCGCAGAGTGACGTCTGACCTCGTGAGGGAGGACTGCTTCCGCTTTGTAGACCAGGAAGAATGGGGTCTCCCCAGTCGGTTTGGTCGCGGTGGTGCGGATGGACCACAACACGGACTGCAGCTCGTCGTACCATCCTCTGCCGCAGGCCTCCAGCTTCTTCTTGAATGTCCTGGTCTTGAGGCCCCTCAGGACCTCTGCATTGGCCCACTCGGCCTGGCCGTTGCTTCGAGGGTGCGCCACCGAAGCGTAGCATATCTGCGTTCCAAGGTTAGCACAGTATGTTTTCAAGAGGTTACTGGTGAATTGCGAACCGTTGTCTGTGATGATGCGGTTCGGCACCCCGAACCGGCTCACGATGCCCCTGATGAACTTGACCGCAGAGCCCGCGGGGATGGTGCGGACGGCCTCCACTTCAGCCTACTTGGTGAACTTGTCCACGGCGACGTAGAGGTAGCGGTAGCCCCCTGGCGCCCGAGGGAACGGGCCCAGGATGTCCAGCCCCCAGACTGCGAACGGCCATGAAAGGCGTATAGTCTGCAGGCCCCCAGCCGGCTGATGGATTTGCTTGGCGTGGAACTGGCAGGCCTCACAAGCTTTCACCAGCTCTACGGCGTCATTGAGTGCGGTAGGCCAATAAAACCCACTGCGGAACGTCTTGCCGACGAGGGTCCGCGACGATGAGTGGTGCCTGCAGTCTCCGCCGTGTATGTCCTCCAGTAGTTCCTTTCCTTGCTCCCTGGAGATGCAGCGCAGGGATACATTGTTTGGTCGCTTCCGGTAGAGCTCTCCATCCTTGATGTAGTATGCCGTGGCCTGCCGTGCCACACGCTCTGCTTCCTCCTCCTTCTCCGGCAGTGCCCTTGTGTTAAGTAGCTCCGGAGCTCCGTGATCCAGCACCCCTCCTGAGGTTCCACCGTCAGGAGCAGGCATGCTCCCGAGGCCGGGCCACAGACCGGGGCTCCTGAGGCAGGTGGCTGGGGGAGCTCCTCCCGAGGTTGAGCCATCTTTGACAACGACGGCAAGGCTGAGGGCTTGAAGAGCAGCTCCTCGAAGACACCAGGCTCCTGAGGTAACTGCATGGACGCCCGTTTGGCGATGTCGTCGGCCTCCTGATTGGTGCCACGGGGCACATGCTGCAACTCCAACCCCCAGAACTGCTTCTCCATCCGGCGGACCTCCGCAAGGTAGGCTTCCATGTGCTCGTCTTTCGGCTCGTACACCTTGTTGGAGAAGTTCACAAGGAGCTGTGAATCGCCCTTAATGGTAAGGCGCTTCACCCCCAGGGCTGCCGCGGCCTTTAGGCCCGCTATTAGACCCTCGTATTCCGCTATGTTGTTGGAGACCTTTTCACCTTGTTGGAAGCAGAGCTGTACGGCGTAGTAGAGCTTGTCCTGAGTGGGCAATATAAGCACCGCTCCAGCCCCAGCACCATGTCTGGAGAATGCCCCGTCAAAGTGCATGACCCAGCCTTCGGGCGCCTCGCTCCCCGGGAAGAGGGACCGATCCTCGTCGGCCTCGAGGCCTGGTGCCTCTGTCCATTCTGCCACAAAATCCGCCAATGCTGCTCCTTTGATGACCCTGGTTGTGATGAATTCGAGCTGAAATGCCTGCAGCTCTATGTTCCACTCAGCAACCCTTCCGGCTGAGTTAGGGCTCCTGAGCACCCTCTCCAAGGGGTATGACGAGGCGACCTTGATGGGGTGAGCCTGGAAGTAGTGACGCAGCTTGCGCGAGGCTATCAGTAGCGCGAGGAGGAGCTTCTGAGGCATTGGGTACCGTGCCCTCGCGTCCTGTAGCACCGTGCTGACAAAGTAAACTGGGTGCTCGACAAGACTGGGAGCATTTGGGGTTGCCGCGCCCTCGGGAGGTGGGGGCGCCTCACGAGGCATCGCGGCCTCGAGAAGTGGACTACACGGTCGGGTGGCCTCTCCTGCCCCCCGGTGCATTTCCCGGCTGCTGACCCTCCTCAGCTGTGGTTGTGGCTCCTGCAGGCTTTCCTTGTTCCTGTTTCGTCCTGCCCCGGGCTGCCGCTACGGCCTTGACTTTGCATTCCTCCCTAACCGCCACCAGGGCTGCGCTGGCGGAGTAGGGTGTGGTGGCGAGGTACAGTAGCAGGGGCTCCCGAGGGCGTGGCGCCACCATGACTGGGGGACTGGTCAGGTACCTCTTGAGATCTTGAAACGCCTTATCTGCTTCTTCAGTCCACTCAAAGGTCCCTTTCTTCTTCATCAGCTGGAAGAAAGGCAGCGCTCGCTCCCCCAGTTTGGAGATGAAGCGCCCTAACGCGGTCACGCGCCCCGTGAGCTTCTGCATTTCTCTGAGGGTCTTTGGCGGGCTCATGTCCTCGACCACTTTAACCTTCTCGGGGTTGGCCTCGATGCCACGATGGTACATGAGGAATCCCAAGAGCTTGCCCGAGGGGACGCCAAACACACATTTCTCCGGGTTGAGCCACAGGTTTACTGCGTCGAGGCTCGCGAAGGTCTCCTCCAGGTCTTGTATCAGGGTCTTGGCCTCCCGAGATTTTACTACAATGTCATCAATGTAGGCTTCGACATTCTTTCCGAGCTGCTGGCCCAAGGTGATGTGCATCAGTCGCTGAAAGGTTGGCCCTGCGTTACGCAGCCTGAACAGCATGCATGTATAGCAGTATACACCGCATGGGGTCAAGAAGGCGGTCTTCTCAACGTCTTCCACTGCCATCTTGATCTGGTGATACCCGGAGAAGGCGTCCAGGAAGCATAGCAGGTCGCACTCCGCAGTGGAATCGACAATCTGGTCGATGCGGGGGAGCGGGAACGGATCTTGCGGGCATGCCTTGTTGAGGTTCGTGAAGTCGACACACATGCGTTCTTTCCCCCCCTTCTTGGGCACAACGATAGGGTTGGCCAACCAATCCGGGTATCGGACCTCGCGAATGACCCCGGCGGCCTCTAGCTTGCGAGTCTCTTGGGCGATGAAAGCCTGCTTCTCCGTGGACTGCCGCCTGGCCTTCTGCTTCACGGGGCGCACATTTGGGCACACGTTGAGGTGATGCTCGATGACGCTCCTGGGGATCCCCGCCAGCTGATCGGGCTCCCAAGCAAATACCTTCTTATTCGCACGCAAGAACTTGACCAAGGCCTCCTCCTGCTCAGGCTCAAGGTTGGTGCCTATGGTGAAATTGGCACTAGAGGACCCGTCCTCGTCGACGGGTATCTGCTTGGTCTCTGCCTTGTCCTGGGTGAAGAACTGCTTCTTCTTAGCGGGCGCAGCCCCCTTGGGCTCAGGGGCCTCCGTGTTGGCGGGCCGCGCCGACGCCGCTGCCTTGAAGGCGAGCTCGAGTACTCGCAGGGTGTCCCTGCGCACCGTGAGGGTACCATTGCTCCCGGGCATCTTCATGAGGTTGTACGCTGGATGCGTGGCTGCCATGAACTGGGCCAGTGCCGGGTAGCCGAGGATGGCGTTGTAAGGAAGGCCGATGGGGGCGATGTCGAAGTCGACCGTCTCCGTGCGGAAGTTGTCGTAGGTGCCGAAGGTCACCGGGAGCCGGATCTGCCCCAAGGAGCCGGATAATCCGCCCCCGACGCCCGAGAAGGATCGGCTTGGTCGCAGCCGCTCCCGGGGTATGCGGAAGAGGTCGAAAGTCTCGACCGTAAGCAAGCTAAGGCCCGCGCCGCCGTCGACGAGGGTCCGAGTGACGGCCACCTGGCAGATGGTGGGGGTGCACAACAAGGGGAGCGCGCCCGAGCTGACCGGGTTGGTGGGGTGGTCCTCCGAGCTGAAGGTCAGATCGACCTCACTCGCCGCCCGGTCCGGGGGAACCGCCTGCCACGTGGCAGTGGTGCTAACCTGGCGGGCAAAAGGCTTGATGTGGCGACTTGTGGGCGGCGCCTGCGAGCCATCCAGGAGGGCCGCAACGACCGGAGGCGTCGGTGCCGCGGTGCAGTTGCTCTGTCGTGTAGGCGGACGCTGGGGTGGTGCTTGTAGCTGGTTTCCTGCCGAGCCGGTGGCGGTGTTGACGGCGGGCGGCGGGGGACGATGAGAGCGCCCACCGGCGAGGGCCGCCCGGGCGGCGCGAGCCCGGCTGGCGCCGTGCATGGTTGCGGCGGCCGAAGGAGGGCGTAGCGGTGGAAGACGGATCCCGGCGCACCCCTACCTGGCACGCCAAATGTCGGATTTCGGGTTCCGGCAGACCCTTAAGGTTAGAACACTGGGGTGCGCGCGGAAATCTCGCCTAAAAACCTCTCAGTCTTGAGGGGATCTAAACTACTAAAAGAACAACATGAAAGACACAAGATTTATACTGGTTCAGGCCACCGATGTGGTGTAATACCCTACTCCAGTGTGTGGTGGATGGATTGCCTCCTGGGGCTGGTGTGGATGAACAATACAAGGAAGAACAACCTCGTGAGGGTCTGTTCTTGGGTGTGGAGATGAACTGCTATGAAGAGTTCAGTCTCCTTCTCTCTCTCCCTTTCTCAGATCCCGGATCGAGCGACCAGGAATCGAACCCTTTGCTATGTGGGTGGCTAGTCCTATTTATAGAGGCCCTAGTCCTCTCCCCAAATATTGAGCGGGAAGGGATCCAACAATGGCGGGCTAATTTGAAGGGGGACAGCGAGTACATCTATCCTGACAAAAGCAGTCTTCGCCTACCAAAGGCTCTGGTGATGACGCCGCGCCGGGCTCCATGGTGACCTCCGTCTCGTAGTCCTCCTGGCCTTGGTCTCGTTGCACCGAAGTGGCAGCCTTTGCCTGATGCCTCGGTACTCCGCTGATACGCTTGCTCCCTTTGCACCAAAGAGGAAAGAGGGACGCTGCGCGTGCTGACACCCGCCTGGTTCCCCGTGTCGTCATGGCTTGCGTCATGGGCACCTCATGAGGTACCCCGCCTTGAACTCTCCGCCTCCTCGCGAGCCAGCCTGATGAGTCTGTGCCTGAGGACGCGCCGTGTCGTCCGCCTCGCGAGGCTTGGCCCCTCGCGAGGGTGTTGAGCCTTGTGTTGATGAAGATGGGCCGCGCTGGGCCCTCACTCCAGCCACGCCGCATGCCGCAGGCAGGCAAGTCTGGGGACCCCCGTTCCCAGAACGCCGATAGTAGGGTATTACACCAGAACGGTGGCCCGAACCAGTATAAATCTTGTGTCCCTTGTGCAGTTCTTTCCGTAGTTTAGATCTTTGCGAGACGGGGAGGTAGAAGGCGTGATTTTCGCGCGCACCCCAGTGTTCGAACCTTAATGGTCTGCCGGAACCCGTGAATCCGACAACACCGGAGGGGCCTAGGGTTGAACAAAGTCGGTTTACAAAGGAAGGAATCTTCATATCCGAATGCCAAGCTTGCCTTCCACACAGATGAGAGTCCCATCCGGACACGGGAGGAAGTCTTCGGTCTTGTATCTTCACGGCCCATCAGTCCGGTCCACGTCACATAGGACGGACGCCCGAGGACCCCTTAGTCCAGTTGAAAGTGCGTTATATCGACTAGAGGGGGGGTGAATAGGCGATTTTTACGAAAGTCTTCAAGACGTGGAAGTTATGAAGACAAAGAGTAGAGATAGGCCTATTACTATGCAGCGGAAGTTAGACTACACTAGGCAAGCCATGGTCAAGTATCAACAGAGTGAAAGCACAGTGACGAATAGCTGCAGTGTAATACAGATCAGGTAGGAAGATATTATGAAGCCAAACAGAACAACACAGTCACTCAGTGAAGACAAAAGATACAGCAAACATGCAATGACTTCACAACGAGTAACAGTATATAAAGGGAAGTGAAGATGAAACCAGTGAATCGTTGAAGACAATGATTTGTTGGACCAGTTCCAGTTGTTGTGACAACTGTACGTCTGGTTGGAGCAGCTAGGTATTTAAACCTTAGGACACACAGTCCCGGACACCTAGTCCTGAACCGCAGCTCAGGACACCCAGTCCTCACCATATTCTCCTTGAGCTAAGGTCACACAGACCTCGCACAATCACTCTAGTAAGTCTTCAAGGTAGACTCCCAAACCTTCACAGACTTCGTTCACCGACAATCCACAATGACTGTTGGATGCTCAGAACGCGACGCCTAACCGGCTGGAGGATGCACAGTCCTCAAGTGTAATAAGTCTTCAGATCACTCAGAAAAGAAGACCTAAGTGATGCCCAATTTTCTCTGGCTCTGGGTGGTTAGGGCTTTTTCCTCGCTAGGTATTCTCTCTGAAAGGCTTCGAGGTGGGTTGCTCTCAAACGACAAAAGCCGTGCACTGAAATCTGAGCAGCCAACCGTTTATGGTTGTAGGGGGTGGGCTATTTATAGCCACTAGGCAACCCGACCTGATTTGTCCGAAATGACCCTGGGTCACTAAGGAACTGACACGTGTTCAAAAGGTCAGATTTCAAACTCACACGGCAACTTTACTTGGGCTACAAGCAAAGCTGACTTGTCCGACTCTGGACAAGATTTGCTATCATAGTCTTCACTCGAAGACCTAGGTTTTTTGTTTAGGCATCACTTCAGTCGTTCTGACTGGTTCTCTTGGACCCCACTTAGCAGTACGGTGGTTCCTATGACTCAACACAAATAAAAGAGAACTACGAAAGACCTAAGTCTTCGAGCTCCATAGGCTTCATGTGGTGTCTTCTCTTGTCATAGTCTTCACAGTGAATATCTTCATATACCACCATTGACTGCAATGTCTTCGTACATTTTCAGGGGTCATCTCTGGTAGTAAAACCGAATCGATGAGGGACTTCTACCTGTGTTATCCTGCAATTCTCACAAACACATTAGTTCCTCAACTAGGTTTGTCGTCAATACTCCAAAACCAACTAGGGGTGGCACTAGATGCACTTACAATCTCCCCCTTTTTGGTGATTGATGAAAAACTAGTTGAAGTTTTCAACGGGGAATATAGTCTGTGAAATTTTAAAGGATAAGGAATTGTATTCATAAGTTGCAAGGGCTCCCCCTGAAGATGTGCATATAAGTAATTTGCTTTTGGAATACAAATGCACATGGCAGGTTGTACTTGTGGAGATCCACTTCAACTTATGATGACAATCCACTATGCATGTAAAAGTATTTGAAGATAATGACATGCATAACGGAAAATGGACGTCTGCAGAATGATCTAAGTGCGGAATTTATCGTCGCACATGCGGAATTTATCTTCGCAAAACAGGGTGGCAAATAAGTAGCAGACGACCATCGAGTTTAAGTGTTACAACTCAAAGAACCAAATGTAGCAAAACGAGAGTTGTAAGCACGAAGCAAAATATAGCAAAATGTAAAGCACCCGCCCATAATGACCCGCTTGAAGACTATCAACCTCATATGCTTCTCCCCCTTTTGTCAGTGAGGACCAAAAAGGTTCGAAGATATAGAGTTTCTACTTGTTCCCATCAGCGGCAGGGTCGTTGGTGGTGTTTGGCGGTGCTGAAGAGCTTGGTGCAGTGTCGACGCGTGCTGAAGGAGGTGGAGGTGATGTAGCATCGTCTTCATCCTCTATAATTCTGGCAGTCACTGTGGCAGCAGAGGAAGAAAACTCCGAGTCTTCAAGGGATGGCGTTCCTCGCAGCACAGCTCTTCTAGGAGGTGTGGAGTCAAACTTGAATCGCTCTGTGAAGCCATCCTCTTGAAGATCAGCTTCAGAACACATCATCGTGAGTCCTTTCCATGTGCATCGACAGGTTTCATGTGCAACGAATGCATTCTTGGTGGCAAGATTTCGAATGTGATTTACATCCACCAAGAGGCTTTTCATCTGACGCTTCAGCCAGTCATGATGCCTATCCTGTTTTTGATGAAGGGCCACAAGAAGCTCTCGGTCATTGAGAACACGAGCGTGCTTCTTGGGTCTTGGAGCAGTGGTGTTGTCAGTGGCTTCAGTGGAAGCAGGGCATGGTGCACGTGTAGTGCCAGCCAACGGATACACCCGAGAGATTGCTTCAATTCCTTCAATGTTTTGAGTGAAGCTCTGGTGTTCTACGTTCTAAAGACTTAGAGGTTGCTTGGCCGGCTCAGGATAGATGGCTTCAGCAGAGGTATCCACATCAGGCAAGAAGATCCGATGGTTGCGGGCTGAGGGTTGATACAAGATAGCAGAGTGAAGTTTGATCAGCGTCATTACCCAAGGGGCATAGAATTTCAAACCAAACAGATCTGAGCCTGATGCAGCAAGTTGGCGGATGAAGAAGTCCTGTGCATTGAAGCATTTGCCTTGAAGAATACAGAATATCAGAGTCTTCATTGCACCCTCAATCTTGGCTTTGGAGAGTGACCTTTGACAGGCCAGAGAGTTCGCCTGATGATGTGATAGATGCTCCTGGGCAGGTACTCAAGGTCTTCAACGACGAACTCTGTGGGATAAGGAGCATCTTGGGGCAATGGCTTCATCATGGAGAGCATTTGACTCATATCAGGTTCTGGTCGCTGAAAGATGCTCTCAATAGCTTCAGCATGCAGCTGACAGCCTTGCTCGAAGAGATCGCCAGGCGTGGGCAAGCCAGTGAGCTCAATGATATCAAATGCATTGGCTTCATGATGAACATTCCCAGTCATCAACTCCAGAACCCAAGTCTTCGGATCTCTATTGTACCCTTTGATGTGAAGGGTGGCATAGAATTGTAGCAGGAGCTCTTCATTCCAATGCTCTTCATCAGTAACAAACTGCAGCAGACCCACTTGCTTGAAGCAATCCAACGCTTCTTCTAGACAGGGCAGACCGGCAATAGCTGCAACATCAAGGCGCTTGTGCGGGAAGATGCGACCCTGGTTATACAGGATGCATGAGTAGTAGCTTCGCTGAGGATAGCTCCAGAACCGATCTGATGAAATCCTTTCCCTTGAGTAGGGGTTCTTGGAGCTATTGAAGAAGGTATTGTCTGCCTTGAAGCTATTGACGTTGAAGGAGCCAGGTGCTGACGCATGACCTGGGAACCTTGGCAGTCTTGGGATCGGCTTCTGTACCTGAGGACTGTGCTCAACATGGTAATCAAATTGGGGTCCGGCAGCAGACCCAGGAACAGAAGTATCAGGATTAGTGGCTTCACTTTCTTCTGATGCTTTTGGTGAGGAGGGCTCCACATTAGCTTCATAGTTGGTAGTGGCAGCCTCACGATTTGCATCCTCCACTTGACGAGCTGGAGGGTCAGACACAGGCACGTTCTCCTGGAGAACTGCTTCTTGGTGGAACATTGGAGTGGGATCTTGTGATAGTTCTTCTTCTGCGGCTGATGCAGCCGGAATGTCTTCAGAGACTTGAGGCCTTGGACCTTTGCGAAGCCTGCGTAACACAGACGACGCCTGTGGAGTCGGAGTGGGCTGGGCCTCAGATTCTTCTTTCTCTTGGGGGCGATCCGCCCATGAAGCATCCTGGGCAATTGGCGTCAATGGACGACCAATGCTGATGAGTTCGCTGTGGTCTTGCTGAGGAAGGACTGCATCATTTTCTACATTGCCATGATGACCAATGTCTTCATCAGCGATGGGGTCGGTTGCTGGAATGTCTTCAGCTACAGGAGCCTCTATGGAAGCAGGCTCATGAACTGTCAGTTGACGTTCTGCGTCAGGATAGACCACAAAAAGGGGTTCAACCATCAAGGGCTCTGTGGGAGCAGCCCGATCTATCTTGGTCTTCCGCTTCTTCTTAGAGGGGGAGTAGGAGGGGCTTCAGGGTATTTCCTTTTCCTTGCTTCAGCCTCAGCAGTCCTGGTCTTCTTGAGCTCTGAAGCGGTTGACCGGCTCTTTGGCTTCGAGCCAGTCATTGCAGTTGGGGAGACAATCGGAGCTGCTTCCTGCCTTGGTGCATCGGGTTCAGCCGTAGTAGGCTTCTTCTTCTTCTTTGCGGCCATCCTGTGGTCGATGCCAGGACGCCCAAGTGCCTTGCGCTTCTCAGCCTCATTATAGGCTTGCATACATCTGTCAGCCAGAGTCTTCATGCGCTCACGTGAACCTTGAGCTTCGGCGCGTTTCTCCAGGAAGTTTTCCTTGAGCTCGTGCATCATGAGCTTGAAGTTCTTCACTTCTTGCACGCTGAGCTTAGCCATATGCTTCTTGAACAGAGCCTTTTCATAGTCAATCTTCTGCTTCAGCTCAACAACGCACTGGGCGATGGCTAGTTCTGAAGCAATGGCTCCTTGGAAGGCAACACTGAGGCCAATGGGTAGCTGCAGATCGTCAAAGCTGATGTTTGGCATGTCAAACCACTCGTCAATGAAGTCGTGGATGATGGCGACATCAAAGAGAGGCATATTATTGAAGATTTCTGCTTCTTCTTTGCTCTTGATGAGTTGCTCAAGAGCGTCATCTGCAAGGTCTTCATCACTTGACAGATCAATGGCGTCGTTGCGCAGAATAGCAGCAGCTCTGAGCTCTTGGCCGCTGTGTGGCTAAGGCATCTTGCTCTTCTGGGGCTTGGAGATGCGGGATACGTCTTCAGACTGCACACTGACTTCAGGAGGTGCAGTTGCCAATGGCTTCGCCCTTGAGATTTTTGGTGAAGGGGCTGCCGACTTTGAAGCTTTTGGCTTCTTCATCTGCTTTGGCTTCGGCACTGCAGGCGCTTCTTCTGATTCAGAGTCAGCTGGAGGCTCATTTACTGCAGTCCCTTGAACTAAGATGCGGGTGATGAGGCCTTCAAGGTTTGCATAAGGACCGATGACATTGGGTTCTGCCTCGCGTGTGCCATCTGCCCTTGGTGCGGAGGGACCAGGGTTGAAGTCTAACCCAAACTTCTTCTTGTTCTGCTTCGCTGAGTTTTGGGCAAACTGAAAGTTGCGCTTGAATAGATTGTCATCATGACACCAGAGTAGTGATGACGGATGTGCATCATCAGGCTGTGGCCCACGGACCATGCATGGATAGAAGCCTTGAGCAATGGCTTCATCTATGGACCTGGGTAGAAGATTCTTGTATAGGATGTCTCCCCAAGGTCTCTTGATGGCGTTTTTCTCAGCATACTCTTGGGTTGTGAAGCGGTATATGAACCATTGTTCTGCCCAATAGCGTCGAATCCATTGGATTCGGGTGTTGCGCTGACTATAATCCTCTTCAGGATCTGTCTTGTACATTTCTGCAAGTTTGTCTGGCAGGTCTTTGGATGTTCTGCCACGACGCTGTCTGCCCCCCTTCCTTGCTGCTTTCTCTGAAGCCATAAACTTTAACTTGAAAGGCTTCAAGATGTTCAAAGGCTTCAAAGGCTTTCTCTTGCTGGACCAACAGGAACTGGCTTCAGGAGAATTTATGTGATGCTGTAAGAATTCTGCAAATGAATGCAGACTATGAGAACCAAAGGATTCTCCCACGGACATGTACCTGTGACAGCATTAAGGTGCGAGGGAAGGGGAAGAGGTCATATGCATTCTCAGAAGATTTTGAAGATAAATCAGTTCAGAAGACATTGACCTCATCGTGCGAAGATATTCACTCATAGATAAGAAGTTGGTTCCAGATTTGTACGAACCCACAGATCGGTACAAGTGAGGAATCTAACTACTTTGTGAAGCACAAGTGAATATACTAGGCATGTTATGAGATGCAGATTGAGAGAGATCTAACTTGTGTGAATAGAAACTTCTTATGTTAGAAAGTGACAAAGCCATAGGATCAAAAGGTGCTGTAAAAAGAAGTTTTATTTACCACACTGGGAACTGCTAGACAGAGAGGAAGATGAGGCCGAGCAGTTCAATCTTCCGTGCCCTAACTTGGTGACGGAGGAAACCTACGGCAACGGCGGAGAGGACGATGTTCGCGATCGGCGTGAAGACGGCGTCAGAGAGGTTGCGGCAGCGAAGCGCTTCGTCGCCGGCATCGTCGAGGTCTAGCGGTGGCGCTAGGGTTCGTCTGAGGGTGGAAGAAGGGATAATGACCGTAGTGAGTGTGTATTTATAGTTATAGGGGCAGCACTGCGCTATTACACAGGTGCCCCTGGAGATTCGCATCTGAGTAACATGTGGCCATCATGCGGAATTTTGGGGGCAGTTCCACGTCCCACGCATGCCTGGATTGTCGGGTGGTTGTTCCTACTTATCTGGATTTCATGTGGACAAATGAGTATTGAAAACGGACTTAAAGGTTGTCTCTGTGTCTTCTGCTGTCAAGGACGCAGAGAAGACATTCGACAGTTTCAATAGAATGCATATGACTTGGAGAGATGGAATTTGAGATAGAGAGCATAGAGAGGTTAGGGTCCGATCACCTCCACTTAGTTCAAAAGATTCAAACAAGAAGACATAGCTATAAGTGAATGTTGTAGAGGACAGAACACTAGTGTATATATATATAATCAACATAGTGAAGATAATCATGAAGACATGTTGATATTGAAGCCAAACCAAATGTGAAGACATTGCAAGGTAACACCATGAGTGAAACACTTCAAAATAGAACGTTTGGTGGTGGCGTTACCCACCGTATAGGAAGTATTAGACCCAGACACGGCGCACAATTATCGTGGCGCTCCGAAGTCAAATTCCACGTTAATGTATGCACACTTAGAATGTAAGTCTTCATTGATTGAGGATATACGTTACTTCGTGTGTTGCACACCTCAGTCATCAATATGCATAAGTGTTAGGATGTGTGCCTGATCACAGGACATTTGAGGATTCCAAGATATTTAGCTCACACCGTAACTTGCAAAATCTCTTCTCATCCAAGGGCTTGGTGAAGATATCCGCCAATTGCTCTTCAGTGTTGACGTGTATGATATCAATATCTTCCTTCACAACATGATCTCTGAGAAAATGATGACGAATTTCTATGTTCTTTGTCTTCGAGTGCTGAATTGGGTTATTGGCAATCTTGATGGCGCTTTCGTTGTCGCAGTAAAGTGGCACTTGCTTCAGATGAACGCCATAGTCCTTGAGAGTTTGCTTCATCCACAGAAGCTGAGCGCAGCAAGATCCAGCAGCAATGTATTCAGATTCAGCAGTGGAGAGGGATACACAGTTCTGCTTCTTTGAAGACCAACATACAAGTGATCGTCCCAGAAAGTGGCATGTGGCTGATGTAGACTTCCGATCAACCTTGTCACCAGCATAATCAGCATCCGAGAATCCAACCAGATCAAACTCTGAGCCCTTTGGATACCATAATCCAAGAGTTGGGGTGTGAGCCAAATATCGAAGAATTCGCTTCACAGCTAAGTGATGCGACTCCTTTGGTGCCGCTTCAAATCGAGCACACATGCAAACACTAAGCATAATATCTGGCCTAGATGCACATAAATAAAGCAAAGAACCAATCATGGAGCGGTATACCTTTTGATCAAACTCTTTACCATTGTCGTCGGGACCCAGATGATGTTTGGCTGGCATTGGCGTTGTGAAGCCTTTGCAGTCTTGCATACCAAACTTCTTCAGGCACTCTTTGAGATACTTCTCTTGAGATATGAAGATGCCGTTGCGTTGTTGTTGTATCTGAAGACCGAGGAAGAACTTCAGCTCCCCCATCATAGACATCTGATATTGCTCTTGCATCATATAGCCAAACTCTTCACTGTACTTTTGATTGGTGCAGCCGAAGATAATGTCATCCACATATATTTGGCAGACAAACAGTTCACCATCATATGTCTTCGTGAAGAGTGTGGGATCTAGGGAACTAGGTATGAAGCCTTTGCTCTTCAGGAAATATTTGAGTGTGTCATACCAGGCCCGAGGGGCTTGTTTGAGGCCATATAGTGCCTTGTTGAGCTTGTATACCATGTCAGGATGTTTTGGATCTTCAAACCCAGGCGGTTGTGCAACATACACTTATTCTTCAATCTTGCCATTGAGAAAGGCACTCTTCACATCCATTTGATATAGAAGTATGTTATGATGATTTGCATAGGCCAGAAGTATACGTATGGCTTCAAGTCTGGCCACAGGAGCAAATGTTTCATCGAAATCAATGCCTTCCACTTGAGTATATCCTTGAGCAATGAGACGAGCTTTGTTTCTGACGATTTGACCATGCTCATCTTGCTTGTTGCGGTATATCCATTTGGTGCCTATTATATTGCGCTTCCGTGGATCAGGACGCTTAACCAGTTCCCATACATTGTTTAGCTCAAACTGTTTAAGCTCTTCTTGCATAGCTTGAATCCATTCAGGTTCCATGAAGGCTTCTTCAACTTTCTTCGGTTTTGTAATTGAGACGAATGCAGAGTACCCACAGAAATTTGCCAGCTAAGTTGCCCTTGAACGAGTGAGTGGACCAGGTGCATTGATGCTGTCAATTATTCTGTCAATCTGCACTTCATTGGCAACACGAGGATGTACAGGGCGAAGATGTTGCTCTTGCTGATCTGAGTTGTTGTTGGGAGGAATGTCTTCGGGCTGAGCATTGTCTTCATGTGGATCAGGTGCTGAGATGATAAGTTCTTCTTCAGGATGAGCTTTAGAAGGTATAATCTCTCCAATTCCCATTAGCTTGATTGATTCACTAGCTGGAACTTCATCTAGCACATCTGGCAGTTGCTCTCTTTGTGAACCATTGGTCTCATCGAACCGCACATCCACTGTTTCAACAACTTTGTAATGAAAGAGATTGAAGACTCTGTAGGAGTGCGAATCCTTTCCATATCCAAGCATGAAGCCCTCATGTGCTTTTGGTGCAAACTTTGAGGTATGGTGTGGGTCCTTGATCTAGCAACTTGCGCCAAATACTTTGAAGTAACTGACATTTGGTTTCTTGCCAGTTAGTAGTTCATAAGATGTCTTCTTCAGAAGCTTGTGAAGATAAACACGATTGATTGTATGACATGCAGTGTCAATGGCTTCAGGCCAGAATTTTCTTGGAGTCTTGTATTCATCTAGCATCGTTCTGGCCATCTCAATGAGTGTTCTGTTCTTGCGTTCGATGACGCCATTCTGCTGTGGCGTGTACGGAGCTGAGAATTCATGTGTGATACCCAAGGTATCAAGATATGTATCAAGGCCAGTGTTCTTGAATTCAGTGCCATTATCACTTCTGATGTGCTTTATCTTGGCGCCATAGTTGTTCATTGCTCGATTGGCGAAGCGTCTGAAGACATCCTTCACTTCAGTCTTGTAAAGGATTATGTGCACCCAAGTATATCTAGAGTAATCATCAACAATGACAAAGCCATAGAGGCAAGCAGTAGTGGTAAAAGTTGAGTAGTGAGTGGGACCGAATAGATCCATGTGAAGCAGTTCGAAGGGTCGAGTAGTGATCATGATTGTCTTCGTGGGATGTTTTGCCCTCGTCATCTTCCCTACTTCACAGGCACCGCATAAGTGATCTTTCTTGAACTTGACGCCCTCGATGCCTATGACATGCTTCTTCTTTGCAAGGGTGTGGAGGTTCCTCATGCCAGCATGCCCGAGCCTTCGATGCCAAAGCCAGCATTCTGAAGCTTTTGCCAGAAGACATACTGCAAGATGTGGCCCTGCTGAGAAATCTACCACATACAAATCATCTTTCCGATACCCTTCAAACACTAGAGACTTGTCAGATTCCATTAGTACCAGACAACGATATTTTCCGAATATTACTATCATGTTCAAATCGCAAAGCATTGAGACAGACATTAAGTTGAAGCCAAGGGATTCAACAAGCATGACTTTATCCATGTGTTGATCCTTTGAGATTGCAACTCTACCTAGACCCAATACCTTACTTTTACCAGTGTCAGCGAATGTGATGTGGCTCTTGTCGGATGGACGTAAGGTTGAGTCCATAAGAAGGCTTCTTTTGCCGGTCATGTGATTTGTATACCCACTGTCAATAATCCATTCTGAAGACGCTGGTGTCGTACCCTACAGTGCAGTTAGGGGGATAGGCTTCACAAAGAGAATTATGAAGCAAAAACATTTGACGAACCAGTGGGTTATGAAAACTTAGATCCAGATTAGGACTAATAGGGAGAGTAGCATGCGATTCAGGAATGAAGTACATAGTGAGGCCATTCGGGCATTTGATCTTGCGCCCTACAAGTTGTTTAAGGTCCCCAGCAATAGCGTCAGAAGATTTTGATTTTCTGCTGGAGACCTTTCTCTGCAAAAGAGAGTTAAGCTTTCTTAGCCACCCACATCTTCAAGGGTGGCTTAGAAGCAATAAGTCTAAGTGTAGCATCTGAGAATTTTGGCTTTGGAGCCCTAGCAAACAGTCTAGCAGGTGGACAATAGTACTCATATGAATAGTCAGAATAGTTCTTGGTCATATGAACATGGCGGTTTGATGAACCGCTCTCATATTCATATGCCTGAGTGTGGTTTCCTTGCAAAACATTTGCGTTAGTGTGACTCAGGTGAGTCCTCTGTCTGTATGAAGCCTTTGGACCGTATGAAGCCTTTGGTGTGAGGTTTGTCTTCTTCATGTGAGGAGTCATGAAGACATTCACAAGAAAATTTTCCAGACACTTTTTCAGAACCCAGATCTTCTTCATAGGCGGTCCATTCCTGCAGTTAGTACCAATGTACCTGGCAAACACTTCACCATTCTGATTCTTAAACAGTACATAGTTTGCATCAAAGGATTCGTCAATGATAATGGGGTTAGCACAAGTGAATCCAGATAAATTGGATGGATCTGCTGTAGGTTCCTTTGCAGCAACCCACTTGGTTTTGGGCTACTTCTCAGGTTTCCAGTAAGAGCCATCAGCATTCATTTTCCTTACGAACCCAGCACCCTCTTTCCTAGGGTTTCGGTTCAGAATCTGCTTCTTGAGGACATCACATAATGTCTGATGCCCTTAAGACTTTTATACATCCCTGTTTCAAGCAATGTCTTCAACCTAGCATTCTCATCAGCAATAGAAGTGGTATCCTCAGCAGAGGGGTTAGTTACCACATCAACAGTTGAAGATATTGCAACAGCAGTAGTAGTAGAACATTCAGCAACAGAGGCAGCATTATCACGCTCAATGCATTTAAGACATGGTGGTTCAAATCCTTCCTAAGTGGAACTGATCTGTTCGACGCGAAGTGACTCGTTTTCCTTTTGAAGATCTTCATGAGCCGCTCTCAATTTCTCAAGATCTTGCTTCCTTTGAAGATAATCATAGGAAAGCTTTTCATGAGTTGTTGAGAGAGTATCATGACGATCTTCAAGTTCCTGATACTTAACGTGAAGATTTTTTATGTCTTCAATTAAGGATTCAGATCAGGTCATTTCAGCACCCAACAGATCATCGCTTCTTTCTAACAGTTTTTGAATATGTTCCATGGCTTTCTGTTGTTCAGTTGCAATTTTAGCAAGTGTTTTGTAACTGGGTTTTGAATCAAAATCAGAGTCATCGTCACTAGATGTTTGATAGTGAGTAGTGTGTGTGTTTACCTTGGTACCGCGTGCCATGAAGCAATAGGTAGGATCGGAGTAGTCCTTGTCATTTGCATCGATGTCGGTGATGGAGTCATTGTCTTCAGTGTTGAAGATGGACTTGGCAACGTATGCTGTGGCCAGACTTGCAATGCCAGAATCAGACTCCTCCTCTGACTCCACCTCTGCCTCCTCAGAAGCGGACTCCTCCTCTGAATCCATTTCCTTGCCAACAAATGCACGTGCCTTGCCAGATGAGCTCTTCTTGTGAGATGAAGACTTTGAGGAAGACTTGGATGAAGACTTTGAGTATTTCTTCTTCTTCTTGTCGTTAGAGTCATATTCCTTGCTCTTCTTCTTTCTGTTCTCATTGTCCCACTGTGGACACTCAGAGATGAAGTGTCCAGTTTTCTTGCACTTGTGGCATGTTTTCTTTTTGTAGTCATGAGCAGAAGCTTCATCATTCCTTGAGCTTGATCGTGAAGATTTTCTGAAGCCTTTCTTCTTGGTGAATTTTTGGAACTTCTTCACTAGCATTGCAAGTTCCCTTCCAATGTCTTCAGGATCATTAGAACTGCTGTCAGATTCTTCTTCAGATGAGGAAACAACTTTTGCCTTCAGGGCACGAGTTCGCCCGTAGTTTGGACCGTAGATATCTCTTTTCTCAGAAAGCTGAAACTCATGTGTGTTGAGCCTCTCGAGTATGTCAGACGGATCGAGTGTCTTGAAATCAGGACGTTCTTCAATCATCAGGGCTAGGAGGTCAAACGAACTATCAAGTGATCTCAGCAGCGTCTTGACAATTTCATGTTTGGTGATCTCAGTGGCGCCGAGGGCTTGAAGCTCATTTGTGATGTCAGTAAGTCGGTCAAATGTGTGCTGGACATTCTCATTGTCATTTCGCTTGAAGCGGTTGAAGAGGTTGCGAAGAACACTGATTCTCTGATCTCTCTGGGTTGAGATGCCTTCATTGACCTTGGAGAGCCAGTCCCAGACCAGCTTGGATGTCTTCAAGGCACTCACACGGCCATACTGTCCTTTGGTCAGATGACCACAGATGATATTCTTGGTAGTAGAGTCCAGTTGAGTGAACTTCTTGACATCAGCAGCAGTGACACCTTCTCCAGCCTTGGGAACACCGTTCTCGACGACATACCATAGGTCGACGTCAATGGCTTCAAGATGCATGCGCATCTTATTCTTCCAGTAGGGATATTCAGTTCCATCGAAGATGGGGCACGAAGCGGAGACTTTGATTATCCCTGCAGTCGACATAGCTAAAACTCCACGTGGTTAAACCGAATCACATAGAACAAGGGAGCACCTTGCTCTGATACCAATTGAAAGTGCGTTATATCGACTAGAGGGGGGGTGAATAGGCGATTTTTACGGAAGTCTTCAATACGTGGAAGTTATGAAGACAAATAGTAGAGATAGGCCTATTACTATGCAGCGGAAGTTAGACTACACTAGGCAAGCCATGGTCAAGTATCAACAGAGTGAAAGCATAGTGACGAATAGCTGCAGTGTAATACGGATTAGATAGGAAGATATTATGAAGCCAAACAGAACAACACAGTCACTCAGTGAAGACAAAAGATACAGCAAACATGCAATGACTTCACAACGAGTAACAGTATATAAAGGGAAGTGAAGATGAAACCAGTGACTCGTTGAAGACAATGATTTGTTGGACCAGTTCCAGTTGCTGTGAGAACTGTACGTCTGGTTGGAGTGGCTAGGTATTTAAAACTTAGGACACACAGTCCCGGACACCCAGTCCTGAACCGCAGCTCAGGACACCCAGTCCTCACCGTAATCTCCTTGAGCTAAGGTCACACAGACCTCGCCCAATCACTCTGGTAAGTCTTCAAGGTAGACTCCCAAACCTTCACAGACTTCATTCACCGGCAATCCACAATGACTCTTGGATGCTCATAACGCGACGCCTAACCGGCTCGAGGATGCACAGTCCTCAAGTGTAATAAGTCTCCAGATCACTCAGACAAAAAGACTTAAGTGATGCCCAATTTGCTCTGGCTCTGGGTGGTTAGGGCTTTTTCCTCGCTAGGTATTCTCTCTCAAAGGCTTCGAGGTGGGTTGCTCTCAAACGACAAAAGCCGTGCACTGAAATTTGAGCAGCCAACCATTTATGGTTGTAGGGGGTGGGCTATTTGAAGGAAATATGCCCTAGAGGCAATAATATAGTTATTATTTATTTCCTTAAATCATGATAAATGTTTATTATTCATGCTAGAATTGTATTAACCGGAAACATGATACATGTGCGAATACATAGACAAACAAAGTGTCACTAGTATGCCTCTACTTGACTAGCTCGTTAATCAAAGATGGTTATGTTTCCTAACCATGAACAAAGAGTTGTTATTTGATTAACGAGATCACATCATTAGTTGAATGATCTGATTGACATGACCCATTCCATTAGCTTAGCACCCGATCATTTAGTATGTTGCTATTGCTTTCTTCATGACTTATACATGTTCCTATGACTATGAGATTATGCAACTCCCATTTGCCAGAGGAACACTTTGGGTGCTACCAAACGTCACAACGTAACTGGGTGATTATAAAGGAGTACTACAGGTGTCTCCAAAGGTAGATGTTGGGTTGGCGTATTTCGAGATTAGGATTTGTCACTCTGATTGTCGAAGAGGTATCTCTGGGCCCTCTCGGTAATGCACATCACTTAAGCCTTGCAAGCAATGCAACTAATGAGTTAGTTGTAAGATGATGTATTACAGAACGAGTAAAGAGACTTGCCGGTAACGAGATTGAACTAGGTATTGGATACCGACGATCGAATCTCGGGCAAGTAACATACCGATGACAAAGGGAACAACGTATGTTGTTATGCGGTCTGACCGATAAAGATCTTCGTAGAATATATAGGAGCCAATATGGGCATCCAGGTCCCGCTATTGGTTATTGACCAGAGACGTGTCTCGGTCATGTCTACATTGTTCTCGAACCGTAGGGTCCGCACGCTTAACGTTACGATGACAGTTATTATGAGTTTATGCATTTTGATGTACTGAAGGTAGTTCGGAGTCTCGGATGTGATCACGGACATGACGAGGAGTCTCTAAATGGTCGAGACATAAAGATTGATATATTGGAAGCCTATATTTGGATATCGGAAGTGTTCCGGGTAAAATCAGGATTTTACCGGATTACCGGGAGGTTACCGGAACCCCCCGGGAGCCATGTGGGCCTTATTGGGCTTTAGTGGAAAGGTGAAAGGGGCTGCCATGGTGGGCTGCGCGCCTCCCCCTCCCCTAGTCCTATTAGGACTAGGAGAGGTGGCCGGCCACCTCTCTCTCTCTTTCCCCCTTGGGAGTCCTATTTGGAATAGGATTGAGGGGGGGAGTCCTACTCCCAGTAGGAGTAGGACTCCTCCTGCGCCCTCCTCTTGGCCGGCCAGCACCTCCCCCTTGGATCCTTTATATACGGGGGCAGGGGGCACCTCTAGACACACAAGTTGATCATTGAGATCGTTCCTTAGCCGTGTGCGGTGCCCCCTGCCACCATATTCCACCTCGATCGTATCGTTGTAGTGCTTAGGCGAAGCCCTGCGTCGGTAGAACATCAAGATCGTCACCACGGCGTCGTGCTGACGGAACTCCTCCCCGAAGCTTTGCTGGATCGGAGCCCGGGGATCGTCATCGAGTTGTACGTGTGCTAAGAACTCGGAGGTGCCGGAGTAACGGTGCTTGGATCGGTCGGATCGGGAAGAAGACGTACGACTACTTCCTCTATGTTGTGTCAACGCTTCCGTTGCGATCTACAAGGGTATGTAGATCAGACTCTCCCCCTCATTGCTATGCATCACCATGATCTTGCGTGTGCGTAGGAATTTTTTTGAAATTACTACGTTCCCCAACACTATTTATAGCCACTAGGCAACCCGACCTGATTTATCCGAAATGACCCTGGGTCACTAAGGAACTGACACGTGTTCCAACAGTCGGATTTCAAACTCACACGACAACTTTACTTGGGCTACAAGCAAAGCTGACTTGTCCGACTCTGGACAAGATTTGCTCTCATAGTCTTCACTCGAAGACATAGGTTTTTTGTTTAGGCATCACTTCAGTCGTTCTGACTGTTTCTCTTGGACCCCACTTAGCAGTACGGTGGTTCCTATGACTCAACACTAATAAAAGAGAACTACGAAAGACCTAAGTCTTCGAGCTCCATAGGCTTCATGTGGTGTCTTCTCTTGTCATAGTCTTCACAGCGAATATCTTCATATACCACCATTGACTGCAATGTCTTCGTACATTTTTAGGGGTCATCTCTGGTAGTAAAACCGAATCGATGAGGGACTTCTACCTGTGTTGTCCTGCAATTCTCACAAACACATTAGTCCCTCAACTAGGTTTGTTGTCAATACTCCAAAACCAACTAGGGGTGGCACTAGATGCACTTACACCAGTTCTCCCTCAAATGGGGATCGGGATTTGTGGATTCGGGGGTTGCCGGCAATGGAGCAGATGAGCCGGTGAAGCTTAAGGAGGAAGACTTAAATAGACCCACGATTTATCATCGCAAACAGTTCCTACAAAAAAACTGTCTGTGACGTTGTTGATATTTTTTATTAGCTATAAAAGAAGAACTTGGAGTAAAGTGGCAACGGATGGTGTTTTAAATGTATGAGAAAATTATTAGTACAAGTACAACTGTCATGTCAAAATTTGGAAAATTTTAGGGGTCATTTGACCTTTTAAGACATTTAAGTGATTTTCCAGCCATTTAATGACCGTAATTCAAATTGGAACTACATGTACATGCAAAAGCTAACCATAACGGTTTGAAAAGTCATATTTGTGTACTTGTGTGCGAGTTAATTCCATGTGTAGTAAATTGGATGGAATTTTCAAACATATTGGTCTCACGGCTATGACACAAAGTATGGAGTGCCATGGCATTTAAATTCCAAAAAATAAAAAAAATCAGAAATACATGAAACCTTGCTTCATGTAATGCCATGCCACCAAGATGACGTGGTAAAAAATTGGCATGTTTGTTGAAAGTTTGGATACACACCCCTCACAAACCAGAGCAACTCACTAGAAGGCTCGTGGTTCCAAGAGGGAACAATGCATGTTTGATGACAAATCGACGATAGCTTCGTCTTGTGGGCTTCAATTTTTTTAACATGCACTTATACAATTGTTATGTAAAATTTGGAAAATTCTAGGGGTCATTTGACCTTTTAAAGACATGTAAGTGATTTTCTAGCCATTTAATGACCGTAATTCAAATTTGAACTACATCTACATGCAACGGCTAACCATAATGGTTTGAAAAATCATATTTTTGTACTTGTGTGCGAGTTAATTCCATGTGCAGTAAATTAGAAGGAATTTCCAAACATATTGGTGTCAGGGCCTGGACACATGCATGGAGTGCCATGGCATTTAAATTCCAAAAAAATAAAAAAAAGGTCAGAAACACATGAAACCTTGCTTGATGTAATGTCATGCCACCAAGATGCTGTGGTAAAAAAATTGTCATGTTTGACCAAATTTTGTATACACACCCCTTACAAACTGGAGCAACTCACTAGAAAGCTCGTGGTTCCGAGAGGGAACAATGCATGTTCGATGACGAACGGTAGATAGCTTCCTCTTACGGCCTTCTAACTTTTTCTACATTTAATGTGCATGAATACAACTGTCATGTGAAAATTTGGAAAATTCTAAGGGTCATTTGACATTTTAAAGACATTTAAGTGATTTTACAACCATTTAATGACCGTAATTCAAATTTGAACTACATCTACATACAACGGCTAACCATAACGGTTTGAAAAAACATATTTCTGTACTTGTGTGTGAGTTAATTCCATGTGCAGCAAATCAGAAGAATTATCAAACATATTGGTGTCACAGCCTGGACATATGCATGGAGTGACATGGCATTTAAATTCCAAAAAATTAAAAATGATTAGAATAACATGAAACCTTGCTTGACGTGATGTCATGCCACCAAGATCATGTGCTAAAAAAATTAGCCTATTTCACGAAAGTTTGGACAGACATCCCTCACAGACCGGAGCAACTCACTAGAAGGCTTGTAGTTTCGAGAGAGAACAATGCATGTTTGATGACGAATCGACGATAGATTCCTCTTATGGGCTTCAAAAAATTTCTACATTTAACATGCACTAATACTATCATCTGAAAATTTGGAAAATTTTTGGGGTCATTTGACCTTTTAAAGACATTTAATTGATTTTCTAGCCATTTAATGACTGTAATTCAAATTTGAACTACATCTACATGCAACGGCTAATCATAACAGTTTGAAAAATCATAATTGGAAGGAATGTTTAAACATATCTATGTCACGGTTCGGACACATGCACGGAGTGTCATGGAATTTAAATTCCAGAAAATTAAAAAATGATCAGACGATGTAAATATCAGGTGTTTAAAAAAGAAAATGTAAAGATCTGACAAGACAACCGGGCCCCACGCGATTGGCACTCTACACGGGTTATTAATCAGACACAGTTTTGTATTAGAAATCGTTAGCTATTAAGTTCACACACGGCTTTTGCTGCGGGAATCATGTGTAATTCAAACTATTGTACTCGTAAATTCCGGCGACCGACGTGTGTACTGTTCCCATCGATCTAGATTTCAGCCGCCAATAAATACTACCTTGCTCATGTCGCCCCGCCTGCATTCTCATTTACATCCTCCTCCTTCTCGCCATCTCTCTCTCTTTCTCAAATCTCTGCCACCGCATAGCCGATCTGCCCATGCACCAACGAGGAGGCGCCGCCCCCAAGGACGCTTAGTTAAAGAGCAGCAACGAGGAGGACCCCTACGCGCTGCCGGACGAGGTTGCGCCGGACCCCCCAACTTTGGAGTGGTTTTGGGGCCAGTGCAATCTTTGTCTGTGGAAGTCGCTACCGCCGGATGAGCAAGCCAGGCAAGTGGCGTTCAAGAAGGAGATGGCGAAGGAGGAAGCAAGGTGCCAGGACGCCTGTGAAGCCCGTGATGCCGCATGGAAAAAGGAGGCAGTGGAGTTTTGGGACGAGCGCGTTATCGTGCGGAGGCGGTGTAGGAAGACGGATACTTCACGAGTAAGGTCAAAGGCGCTAGGAACCTCATCGTTGTAGGAAGGTGGGCCGATAAGCTCCAGCGTGCCACCAACGAGGAGCTCCGGTGGGCGCCCAAAGAAATGGCAAGATTGTTCGCGCTCGTTTGCCAGCAAGAGGCAGGTCGGTACGTCAAGCACTGCAAGGCGGAGGAGGCGGAGTACTGCCTCTGCACTGGGAATACGCCGCGCACCAGGGAGCTGCTTGCGAGGGGCTGCCGGAATACTGCCCCAGGGAGGGATTAATAGTTTTAGTATTGTTCGTTTTGCAATTTTATGCATTATACCTAGTAGTTAAGTATCATCACGTATATGTGATGATATTATATATATTATGTGATGAACTAATGAACAATTAATATATATTATGAATTCCATTTTTTATATGTTTTTGTATACTAATTTGTATCTAGCTGTTGTCATCCACATGTACAGAATGGAAAGCATATACACACACATTGAAACAGAACATATAAGAATGGACAACAGAGAACAAACATTGAAATAGAGCAATATTATGATTGCTGTGAATACATAGCGATCCACATCGAAACGACCCGGCAAAATAAAATGTGTCCATGAGACCATGACCAGCAGCCCTTGACTATGGTAGCTCTTGACTCTGCATGAACTCGTGCATGCATTCATCCAAGCGGTTGACACGCTCGCGGTACATCTGGAGTGCGATCTCGAGCTCCAATTTGGCTATTTCATCGGAGATCACCAGCTCAAGAATGCGATGGCCATGTTCCTCTACTGCGCCTAGGTGGACACCTGGGCCGAAGAGGCAATCGAAACGAGTGACCAGGGCATTGGCATCGAGTGGGCCGCGGACAAGGCGAACGGCGCGACAAGGCAAATAGCGCGAAGGGCGTCTGGTGCAATTACGGTGCAGCCGACCTCTGGTTCAAGTACGGCGCAGAGGGCCTCTGCCCACTCCTGGCAAGGAATGGGGGTACAGATGGGACGTGTACCCAGCCGTGATGCCCTGCCGACAGCATGCAAGCGTCGATGGATCCGCTCTTGCTATGTGGTGCGCCGCGCCTCTTGTTGTGCGGCGAGCCGCAGCCTATCAACGCGGACGTGCCTAGCTTGCTCCGCGGTGCGCCATCGATCATGTTGTGTGGAGAGCTGCAGCCTCTCGGCGCTGACATGCGTATCTTGATCCGCGACGCTGAAGCGCCATGCGCCAGGGGTCTACTCAACCTGGCAATAACACGCATCATGGCGTCATCCATCGCGTTGCCGGGGAGCGCCCCAGCCTCGACGGGCCATGGTGCCTTCTCGTTTTCCTCGTTGATGAGGTTGATGGCAGAGGCAGCGCTTTGGTGGGTTGGCATGCTTGGAAAAGCAGGATGTGCTACAGGCTGCGGTTGTTGCCTCCGTGCGTCATGTGTCGCCTAGGTTTACGTGCAATATCACTGGGTGGCGGGAAACCGACAAGGAAATGGCGGGAAACGATGGCATGTTCATAAAACGCCGTCAATTAATGGAAACTTAGCATAGAAGGAACATCGAGCTAGCACGACACGTGCGGGCACATTGCTCGCCCAAGGCTATGATCCATATACTTATGTGCCCAACAGGGCACACTATTCACAGTAAAGAATATTGTTCTGTTTATCCTAGTAAAGTAGTTGTCGTGGTGGGCGCATGGCAGATGCCAAAGGATGGTTAAATAGAGAAGGAGGCTCGAGGGCACCGGTGGGCTCCAGAAACGAGGTCAGCATGAGCGAGCACGGTACGCAAGACATACCCAGGTTCAGGGCTCTCTGGAGAGATAACACCCCTAGTTCTACTGATAGTGGTTTATATGTGGAGTAGTATAGAGTTGCTCCTAGAGCTGTTTGGGGGAGGGAGGAAGACAGGCCCAGGCGTAGGCTGCCCCTTCTCCATGTGTGTGTTCTATGGGTGGATCGGTTGTGCGTCTGCCTGTGTACATGGGGGCTCCGAGGGGTTTTATAGGTCAACCCCCTAGGGTTACAATGGTAAAGATACAAGGCCGTACGGCCGAGATGTCAGCGCCTAGGAAGCCAGTGCGGGAGCCCGCCGGGTGCCAGGATTCGCTGGGTTCTCCGGGCACGGGCTGATAACCCACAAGTATATGGGACCGCAACAGTTTTCGAGGGTAGAGTATTCAACCCAATTATTGATTCGACACAAGGAGAGCCAAAGAATGCTTGCAAGTATTAGTAGATGAGTTGTCAATTCAACCACACCTAGAGATTAATTATCTGCAGCAAAGTGATCAGTAGCAAAGTAGTATGATAGTTTTGATAATAGTAGCGACAACAATAGTAACAATAACAGTGATAGCAGTAGTTTTGTAGGAAGTGCAACAGTAACGATAGCAGTTGTAACTTAGCAAAAACAATATAAGAGAAATTCGTAGGCATTCGATCGGCAATTTATTGGATGATATTCATCATGAGACAATTATAACCTAGGGAAATAGGTCACTAGCTCCAGTTCATAAATATAACGTTGGCATGTATTCCGTAAATAGTCATACGTGCTTATGGAAAGAACTTGCATGACATCTTTTGTCCTACCCTCCCGTGGTAGCGGAGTCCTATTGGAAACTAAGGGATATTAAGGCCTCGTTTTAATAGAGAACCGGAACAAAGCATTAACACACGATGAATACATGAACTCCTCAAACTACGGTCATCACCGGGAGTGGTCCCGACTATTGTCACTCCGGGGTTGCCGAATCATAACACGTAGTAGGTGACTATAACTTGCAAGATCGGATCTAGAACATGGATGTAATGGTGATAACATAAATGGTTCAAATCTGAAAACATGGCACCCGGCCCAAAGTGACAAGCATTAAGCATGGCAAAGTCATTGCAACATCAATCTCAGAACATAGTGGATACTAGGGATCAAGCCCTAACAAAACTAACTCGATTACATGATGGATCCCATCCAAGTCCTCACTGACTAGCGAGCCTATGAAGGAATTACTCACTCCCTGTAGGGAGCATCACGGAATTGGTGATGGAGAAGGGTTGGTGATAACGAAGATCGAAGATCCCCCTCTCCAGAGCCCCAAACGGACTCCAGATCTGGCGTCCCGATGAAGAACAGGAGACGGCGGCGGCTCCATCTCGTGGAGAGCGATAATTCTTTCTCCCAAATTTTTCTGGAAAAATAGGATTTTTTAGCGTCGGTTTCAGCCCCTGCAGGACCACCAGGTGGGGACAACCCACTTGGGCGCGCCTGGAGGGGGAGGCACGCCCAGGTGGGGTGTGCCCGCCCAGGTGCCCCCTTCGGTGGTTCTTGGCTCCAGAAATTCTCTTTTATTGTATAAAAATTCCTCGCAAAGTTTCCTCTATTCCGAGAACTTTTATTTCTGCACAAAAACAACACCATGGTAGTTCTGCTGAAAACAGCGTCAGTCTGGGTTCGTTTCATTCAAATCATGCAAATTAGAGTCCAAAACAAGAGGAAAAACATTAGGAAAAGTAGATACGTTGGAGATGTATCAACTCCCCCAAGCTTAAATGTTTGCTTGTCCTCAAGCAATTCAGTTGATAAACTAAAAGTGAAAAATAAAAACTTTGTCCTTTGCTCTTGTTTGCATAAATAAGCTTAAACAACACCTTGGTTTCCAGCCAATATTATAACTAACCATGCCGACAATAACTCTTAAAAATTATATTAACTCATGTCAATGACATAATCAGCTAGCGAGCAATAATAAGATATCTCAAACAGAAACACATTATCAAAACAACCATGATATACTATGACAATAGTGGTATCTCGGTAGCCCTTTCTGAGACCGCAAAACATAAATGCATAGCACCTCCAAAGTTCAAGCAACAAATAAACATTGTAATTCATGGTAGAAAAGATCCAGTCATCATGCACCCAACATTAGCTACACACAATGCATAAGCATGACAAAAGTGCTCTCAGGTTCTGGCGCTTATTTTAGAAGGTGATGACACAACATAAAAAGTAAATAGATTGTCCCTTCGCAGAGGGGAGCAGTGATTTGCGGTGGTGCTAGAGCTCAAGTTTTTAAAACAGAGGTAAATGATATTTTGAGATATGCACCCTTCTTATTTACTTCGCGACCATCAGTTATCAATATCTTCCATGCCATGAACGCTAGTGGCGGTTCCCAAGCGATAAAGTAAAGGTTATGACTCCGTAGGAGTTTTTGTTTGATTATTTGAAAGATCAATTCTTTTTGTAGTTTGGGCATGGGCATCCCTCTTACCGCCCTTTTCTCGTGCGATGGCGAGAGAATAAACACTCAACCTGAGAATAACCCGCTTAGCATGGAAGATACTGACTACCTCCTGTCGTTCCATGAACGATCCAGGCACACAAAAAGTATGTTTATTTGAAGTTTTTAGAGATGGCACACACAAATTTACTTAGGATGGCAGGGTAATACTGCATATTGGTAGGTGTGGTGGACTCATCTGGAATAACTTGGGTTCAAGGTTTTTGATGCACAAGCAGAATTCCCACTTAGTACAGGTGATGGCTAGCAAATATGTTGAGAAGCGGCCAGCTAGAGAGCAACAACGGTCACGAACATGCATTATGCATGAGTAACATTCGACACTAGCATGAGTAGGATATGAACACGATGAACATAAATATCATAGAGGCTATGTTGGTTTTGATTCAACTACATGCATGAACATGTGCCAAATCAAGCCACTGGAACATTCAGAGGAGGATATCATATCATCAATCATTTTAATGTAATGTTGACATCCAAGATAAATCATTATCCATCCTAGCTACTTATGCATGGCATGAGAAACTATAATCTCTAATTGTCATTGCAAACATGTTTAATCATAATGGGTTGAATCATTGATACTAGGTTAAACATATTTTAAAAAACATGAGAAGTCGAGTTCATACTCGTTTCTCTTTGCCATGACCAGTTCATCAAATATCGTCATTATCGCCTTTCACTTGCACGACCGAACGATATGAAAACAATAATAGTGCAAGAGTGTCATGGACTAAGCGAGAATCTGCAAACATTTTATTCAACAAGAGAAGACAAGGTAAAATGGGCTCTTTGTTAGATCAACAATTATGCATATGAGAGCCTCTCAACATTTTCACCATGGTCTTCTCCTCGGTATGACTCAAATAGAAATAAAAGAAATTCAGAGAAACACACTGAAATATTTTTGGAGTTTTTGTTTTCCTGAATAAGCAAATAAAAGGGAAAAGCAAAAACAAGAAAAACTATTTACACGGGAAATCTCCCAACAAGGAAAAGAAGAACAAGGAAATCTTTTTGGGTTTTTGTCGGATTTCGGGTTCCGGCAGACCCTTAAGGTTCGAACACTGGGGTGCGCGCGGAGATTACGCCTTCTACCTCTCCGCCTCCCAAAGATCTAAACTACTAAAAGAACTGCACAAGGGACACAAGATTTATACTAGTTCGGGCCACCGTTGTGGTGTAATACCCTACTCTAGTGTGTGGTTGGTGGATTGCCTCCTGGGGCTGATGATGATGAACAATACAAGGAAGAACAGCCTCGCGAGGGTCTATTCTTAGCTGGGGTGATGAACTGCTAGGAGGAGTTCAGCCACCTTTCTCTCGTCTCTCTCTCTCTCTATCTCTCTCTCTCTCTCTCTCTTTGCTTGCAAACCGAATGAACCCACCAACTGACTCGAACCCCATGCTATGTGGGTGGCTGGTTCTATTTATAGAGGCCCTGGTCATCTTCCCCAATATTGAGCGGGAAGGGAGCCAACAATCCTGACCAAAGCAGTCTTCGCCTGCGTAAAGCTCTGGTGATGATGCCGTCCTGGGCTCCACGGTGACCTCCGTCTCGTAGTCCTCCTGGTCTTGGTCTCGTTGCACTGAAATGGCAACCTTTTCCTGATGCCTCGGTACTCTGCGGCTGCGCTTGCCCCCTTTGCATCAAAGAGGAAAGAAGGACGCTGCACGCGCTGGCACCCGCCTGGCGCCCTGAGTTGTCATGGCTTGCGTCACGGGCACCTCGCGAGGTACCCCGCCTTGATCTCTCCGCCTCCTCGCGAGCCAGCCTGACGAGGCCGTGCCTGAGGAAGCTCCGTGTCGTCCGCCTCGCGAGGCTTGGCCCCTCGCGAGGGTCTTGAGTCTTGTGTCGATGAAGATGGGCCGTGCTGGGCCTCCTTTGAGCCACGCCGCAGGCCGCAGGCAGGTAAGTCTGGGGACCCCCATTCCCAGAACGCCGACAGTAGCCCCCGGGCGCAAGGCGCGCCCGGACTTGGCCGTGCCGAGAGGCGAAAGGGCGAGGGGGAAGCACCGTGGGCCCTAACAGCCTGCGGCCTTGGGCACCGTGTGGCGGTTGATGGGACGTGGGCGTCTCCACTTTCCCACGACGCCTAGGTGATCGCTCGAGTTGGACAAGTCCCTGCATGCAGATCGTGTCATGATTACCTGTGATCGTGGAGGCCGGCGGTTGGCCTTCGTTGGCTATAAGTACGGGGCTGCGCGTGCCCTTCCACTCCATTCCTCCTTGCTTCTCCTTCTTCTTCATGGCCCCGTCGAAGAGATTCTCGGCCGCCGAGAAGGGGAAGGCTTGCCGGGTTGAGCCCGCTTCTCCCCCACCAAAGCGTGGCAGAGGGCGCCCTCGCAAGCATCCTGTGGCCACCACGGCGGCTCCCCGCGGCCGTGGTGGTGATCTTCAGCACGGCGACGGGCGGGTTGCTTCCGCCGGGGGGTGCGCTCTGGCTGCGCATCCCCCAGGCCACGCGTTCGTGCTGATGAAGTGCTGCCAGAGTTCGTTGTGTGGTCGGCGGAGCCGGCTAGCACCCGGCTTCCGCTTCCTCGCTTCCTCCTGGGTGAGCTCCCGGCTGGCGCCACAGGCGGCCTCTGGCTCCAGGCTGATGGCTGCTGCAGCCGGGCCTCATGGGTCTCCCTGGAGGTCTCTGCGGCCGGGAGCCTGTCCCTGGCCCACGGTTGGCAGACGTTTGATCGTGCGCGTGGCCTGGGCCGCCGGTGCACCCTACACTTCAAGTTCGACGGCGACGCCACCCTCTATGTGAGGGTGTTTGGGGAAGATGGTCGCCGCGCGGGGTGCTGCCCCGAGGATGACGACCGCGGCCGGGAACCCAGCTCCAGTGGCGATGGAGGGAGTAGCGCTCGCGTGGCTGGCGGCGCTCGGAGTTCCTCAAGCTTCTCTGGTTCTTCTTCAGGCGGCGACTCCTCCAACGGCGGCCGCGATCAGCCTCCACGACGCCGCGTCCTGGTGAGGCGCGATAGCGACTCCGCCTGAGCTCCGGAGGCAGCTCGGGCCTTCCCTGCGGTCCGGTGTGAGGCGAGCCGCACCGGATTCGTTCTTCCTTTTTCCCTTTTTCCTGAGCAACAAAGACAATAGTGCGGAGCCCCGCGGGGGCGTGTTTGGGTTATTGCTGTTAATCATCGTTTCGCTTTTGTTACCGTTCCTTCCGGCTATGTGCCTGAGCGCGGATAGTTCCCAACCCCGGTCGGGGGGCGACCGACCCAGGCCCTTTGTTCGTGTTGCGATGTCCGTGGGGCACGGACTAGAGGGGTGCTCTTGTGAGGGGCCCAGGTCGCGAACTCTTTGAATGACTAGGATAGGAACGCTCGTGAGGGCGCTCAGTCGCCCCCCTCGCGAGGCCTTGCACAAGAGAAAACGAGACAGGAGAGCGAAAATCCGAAGAACCGCAAGCCAAAGATGGCAACAACTTCAATAAAACTCCAAATGAGAAGGAACAAGCCAACTGCGGAAAGCAAATGAAAAGCCACGTCGGGCACCTAATCTAGTCTTCGATGTCTTCTCACCAGCGCAGAGCTAAGTGCTGCCACTGGGCGTGGGAGGGAGCCCCAGGGCCTGAGGCCGGTGCTCCTGAGACTCCGGGGCATGTACAGCCCCAACTCATTATTACGTGAGAGTGTCATGGGCGGTGAGCTTCATAGGCATTGGCCTTCTTCACAGGCTCAGGGCCTTTTCCAAAACGCGATAGCTTCACAGGCACTCGCCTTGCTTCACAGGCTCTGGGCCTTCCCCCAAACACGATAGCTTCACAGGCACTCACCTTGCTTCACAGGCTCTGGGCCGTTCCCAAAACGCGATAGCTTCACAGGCACTCGCCTTGCTTCACAGGCTCTGGGCCTTTCCCAAAACGCGATAGCTTCACAGGCACTCGCCTTGCTTCACAGGCTCTGGGCATTTTCCAAAACGCGACAGCTTCACAGGCACTCGCCTTGCTTCACAGGCTCTGGGCCATTTCAGGGGTAGAACCCCCGGAGGTGCTGGATGTTCCATGCATTCTGGACCAGCACTCCCTCCTGAGTCTCCAAGCGCGCGGAGCCGGGCCTGGAAACACGAACAACCTTGAACGGGCCCTCCCACATGGGAGAGAGCTTGTGCAGTCCCTCCCTGGAGAGGACCCGCCTGCGCACGAGGTCTCCTACCTCAAGAGTCCTGGGGCGGATGTTGCGGCAGTGATATCGCCGCAGCGCTTGCTGATACCTCGCCACTCGCAGCGCGGCCTCCCGGCGACGTTCCTCCCCCAACACAAGGTCTATCCCCCGCATGGCGTCCTGCTGCGCCTCGTCGAATGACAGGACCCGCGCGGAGTGATGTCTGACCTTGTGAGGGAGGACCGATTGCGCTCCGTAGACCAGGAAGAATGGGGTCTCTCTAGTCGGTTTGGTCGCGGTGGTGCGGATGGACCACAACACGGACTGAAGCTCGTCGTACCAACCTCTGCCACAGGCCTCCAGCTTCTTCTTGAACGTCCTGGTCTTGAGGCCCCTCATGACCTCCGCGTTGGCTCGCTCGGCCTGGCCGTTGCTTCGGGGGTGCGCCACTAAGGCGTAGCATATCTGCATTCCAAGGTTAGCACAGTATGTTTTGAAGAGGTTACTGGTGAACTACAAACCCTTGTCTGTGATGATGCGATTCGGCACCCCGAACCGGCTTACGATCCCCTTGATGAACTTGACCGCGGAGCCCGCAGGAATGGCGCGGACAACCTCTACTTCAGCCCACTTGGTGAATTTGTCCACGGCAACGTAGAGGTAGCGATAGCCCCCTGGCGCCCGAGGAAACGGGCCCAAGATGTCCAGCCCCCAGACTGCGAATGGCCACGAAAGGGGAATAGTCTGCAAGCCTCCTGCTGGCTAATGGATCTGCTTGGCGTGGAACTGGCAGGCTTCACAAGCTTTCACTAGTTCCACGGCGTCATTGAGCGCGGTGGGCCAATAAAACCGACTGCGGAACGCCTTGCCGACGAGGGTCCGCGATGACGAATGATGTCCACGGTCTCCGCCGTGTATGTCTTCCAGTAGCTCCTTCCCTTGCTCCCTGGAGATGCAGCGCAGGGATACATCGTTTGGTCGCTTCCGGTAGAGCTCTCCGTCTCTGATGCAGTATGTTGTGCCCTGGCGTGCCACTCGCTCCGCCTCCTCCTCCTTCTCCGGAAAGGTCCCTTGCGTCAAGTAGCTCCGGAGCTCCATGATCCAACATCCCTCCTTAGGTTCCATCGTTAGGTGCAGGCACGCTCCTGAGGCTGGGCCACAGGTCGGAGCTCCTGAGGCAGGTGGCTAGGGGAGCTCCTCCATGGGCTGAGCCGTGTTTGACAATGATGGCAGAGCTGAGGGCTTGAAGAGCCGCTCCTCGAAAATGCCAGGCTTCTGGGGTAACCGTCTGGACACGCGTTTGGCGATATCGTCGGCCTCCTGATTGGTGCCACGGGGCACATGCTGCAACTCCAACCCCCAGAATTGCTTCTCCATCCTGTGGACTTCCGCAAGGTAGGCTTCCATGTGCTCATCCTTCCGCTCGTACACCTTGTTGGAGAAGTTGACAAGGAGCTGTGAATCGCCCTTGATGGCGAGGCGTTTCACTCCCAGGGCGGCCGCGGCCTTCAAGCCTGCTATTAAACCTTCATACTCCGCTATGTTGTTGGAGACCTTTTCGCCTTGCTGGAAACAGAGTTGCACGGCGTAGTAGAGCTTGTCCTGTGTGGGTGATATAAGCACCGCCCCAGCTCCAGCACCATGCCTGGAGAACGCCCCATCGAAGTACATGACCCAGCCTTCTGGCGCCTCGTTTCTCGGGGATAGGGACCGATCCTCATCGGCCTTGAGTCCTGGCGCCTCCGTCCACTCTGCCACAAAATCTGCCAACGCTACTCCCTTGATGACCCTGGTCGTGCTGAATTCGAGCTGAAACGCTTGCAGTTCTATGTTCCACTCAGCGACCCTTCCAGCTGAATTAGGGCTCCTGAGCACTCTCCCCAGGGGGTATGACGAGACGACCTTGATGGGGTGACCCTGAAAATAGTGCCGCAGCTTGCGCGAAGCCACCAGTAGCGCGAGGAGGAGTTTCTGAGGCATGGGGTACCATGCTCTTGCATCCCGCAGCACTGTGCTGATGAAGTACACTGGATGCTCAACGAGGCGGAGTGCGTCAGTGCTGGTGGCTCCTTCCGGAGACTGTGGCGCCTCTTGAGGCAATGAGGCCTCCTAAGACTGGCCATCTGGAAGAGGGGCCTCTTCCGCCTCTAGTGCACCCCTCTGCGGCGGCTGATCCTCCTCAGCCGCAGTGGTGGTTTCTGTAGGCCTTCATTTTCCCTGTTCTGCCTTGTCCCAGGCTGCTGCCGTGGTTTTGATTCGGCGCTCCTCTCTGACTTCCACCAAGGCTGCGCTGGCGGAGTAAGGAGTGGCGGCGAGGTAAAGCACCAGGGGCTCCTGAGGGCGCGGTGCCACCATGACCGGTGGGCTGTTCAGGTATCTCTTGAGATCCTGGAACGCCTTGTCGGCCTCTTTAGTCCACTCGAAGGGCCCATTTTTCTTCATTAGTTGGAAGAAGGGCAGGGCTCGTTCTCCTAACTTGGAGATGAAGCGCCCTAGCGCGGTCACGCACCCCGTGAGCTTCTGCATTTCTCTAAGGGTCTTTGGCGGGCTCATGTCTTCCACCGCCTTGACCTTCTCTGGGTTGGCCTCGATGCCCCGGTGGGACACGAGGAAACCCAAGAGCTTGTCCGAGGGGACTCCGAACACAGACTTTTCTGGGTTGAGCCGTAGGTTCACTGCGTAGAGGCTCGCAAAGGTTTCCTCCACATCCTGTATCAAGGTCCCGGCCTCCCGAGATTTTACCACAATGTCAGCGACGTAAGCTTCAACATTCAACCCGAGCTGCGGGCCCAAGGTGATGTGCATTAGCCGCTGAAATGTCGCCCCTGCGTTACGTAGCCTGAATGGCATGCATGTGTAGCAGTATACCCCGTACGGGGTTAGGAAGGCTGTCTTCTCGACGTCTTCTACCGCCATCTTGATCTGGTGATACCCAGAGAAGGCATCCAGGAAGCATAACAGGTCGCATTCCGTAGTGGAATCGACGATCTGATCGATGCAGGGGAGCGGGAACGGATCTTGCGGGCATGCTTTGTTGAGGTTGGTGAAGTCGACACACATACGCTCCTTCCCTCCCTTCTTTGGCACAACGACAGGGTTGGCCAGCCAATCTGGGTATCGGACCTCGCGGATGACCCCAGTGTCCTCTAATTTGCGGGTCTCCTGGACGATGAAGGCCTGCTTCTCTATGGACTGCCGCCTGGCCTTCTGCTTCACAGGCCGCACGTTCGGGCACACGTTGAGGTGATGCTCGATTACACTCCCGGGGATCCCTGCCAACTGATCCAGTTCCCAAGCGAATACCTTCTTGTTCGCGCGCAGGAACCTGACCAGGGCCTCCTCCTGCTCGGGTTTGAGGTGGGCGCCTATGGTGAAAGTGGCATTGGTGGACCCGTCCTCATCGACGGTATCTGCTTGGTTTCTGCCTTGTCTTGGGTGAACAACTGCTTCTTCTTGGCGGGTGCAGCCCCCTTGTCCTCGGGGGGCTCCAAGTCGGCGGGCTATGCCGACGCCGCCGTCTTGAAGGCGAGCTTGAGCGCTCGCAGTTCGTCCCCGGTGTCCCCGTGCACAGTGAGGACACCGTTGCTCCCGGGCATCTTCATGAGGTTGTACGCCAGGTGCGTCGCGGCCATAAATTGGGCCAGCGCTGGGTAGCCGAGGATGGTGTTGTAGGGGAGGACGATGGGGGTGATGTCGAAGTCGACCAGCTCCGTGCGGAAGTTGTCGTAGGTGCCGAAAGTCACTGGGAGCCGGATCTGCCCCAAGGGACTGGACAGCTTGCCCCCGACGCCTGAGAAGGGCCGGCTGGGTTGCAGCCATTCCAGGGGTATGCGGAGGAGGTTGAAGGCCTTGACCGAGAGCACGCTGAGGCCCGCGCCGCCATCAATGAGGGTTTTGGTGATGGCCACCTGACAGATGGTGGGGGTGCACAACATGGGGAACGCGCCCGAGCAGGCCGAGTTGGAGGGGTGGTCCTCCGAGGTGAAGGTCAGGCCGGTCTCGGGCGCCGTTCGATCCGGGGGAGCCCCCTGCCGCGTGGAAGCGGCGCTGACCCGGTGGACGAACGGCTTGACGTGGTGACTTGTGGGCGGCGCCTGCGAGCCGCCCAGGAGGGCCGCGACGAGCGGGGGTGTCGGTGTAACGCGATGGGACGGTGCAGGAGAGGACCCTGCGGCGTGGACGAGTTCGGCGACGCGGTCGAGCCATTCCCCATAGACGTCGTCGGTGGGGCGGCAGCGCAGGAGCTCGTTCGCCATGAGGAGCACAGCTCAAGCCTCCAAGGGGTCGCGGAGTGCGCGGGACGAAGAACCAGCTGGTGCGAGCGATGGAGTAGCGGTGTGGCCGTCTTGCCGCACGGGTGGATGCTGAGACGACGCTCGCTGCCCGCCCCCCCGCCGGGCCGGTGGCGGCGTCGACGGCAGGTGACGGGGAACGGCGAGGACGTCCGCCGACAGGCGCCGTCTGGGCGACGCGGGAAGCAATGGCGGCCCGGCGCTCGGCGCGGGCCCGACGAGCGTCGGACATGGATGCGACGGTCGGAGGATAACGGGGCAGCGGATGACGAATTCCGGCGCACCCCCTACCTGGCGCGCCAAATGTCGGATTTCGGGTTCCGGCAGACCCTTAAGGTTCGAACACTGGGGTGCGCGTGGATATTACGCCTTCTACCTCTCCGCCTCGCAAAGATCTAAACTACTAAAAGAACTGCACAAGGGACACAAGATTTATACTGGTTTGGGCCACCGTTGTGGTGTAATACCCTACTCTAGTGTGTGGTTGGTGGATTTCCTCCTGGGGCTGATGATGATGAACAATACAAGGAAGAACAGCCTCGTGAGGGTCTGTTCTTAGCTGGGGTGATGAACTGCTAGGAGGAGTTCAGCCACCTTTCTCTCTTCTCTCTCTCTCTGCTTGCAAACCGAGTGAACCCACCGACCGACTCGAACCCCCTGCTATGTGGGTGGCTGGTTCTATTTATAGAGGCCCTGGTCGTCTTCCCAAATATTGAGCGGGAAGGGAGCCAACAATGGCGGGCTAATTTGAAGGGGGACAGCAAGTATCAACTATCCTGACAAAAGCAGTCTTCACCTGCGCAAAGCTCTGATGATGACGCCGTCCTGGGCTCCACGGTGACCTCCTTCTCGTAGTCCTCCTGGTCTTGGTCTCGTTGCACCGAAATGGCAACCTTTGCCTGATGCCTCGGTACTCTGCGGCTGCGCTTGCCCCCTTTGCATCAAAGAGGAAAGAAGGACGCTGCGCGCGCTGGCACCCGCCTGGCGCCCTAAGTCATCATGGCTTGCATCACGGGCACCTCGTGAGGTACCCCGCCTTGATCTCTCTGCCTCCTCGCGAGCCAGCCTGACGAGGCCGTGCCTGAGGAAGCTCCGTGTCATCCGCCTCGCGAGGCTTGGCCCCTCGTGAGGGTCTTGAGTCTTGTGTCGATGAAGATGGGCCGTGCTGGGCCTCCTTTGAGCCACGCCGCAGGCCGCAGGCAGGCAAGTCTGGGGACCCCCGTTCCCAGAACACCGACAGTTTTCTTTTTAGTGCTACAGCTAACTGATGTCTACTACACAACTTGTTCTTGTAGACTTGTGTTGGGCCACCAAGCGCAGAGTTTTGTAGGACAGTAGCAATTTTCCCACAAGTGGATGACCTAAGGTTTATCAATCCGTGGGAGGTGTAGGATGAAGATGGTCTCTCTCAAACAACCCTGCAACCAAATGATAAAAAGTCTCTTGTATCCCCAACACACCAAATACAATCGTAATTTGTATAGGTGCACTAGTTCGGCGAAGATATGGTGATACAAGTGTAGTAATGATAGTAGATATTGATTTTTGTAATAAGAACAATACAAAATAGCAAGGTAGCAAGTAACAAAAGTGAGCACAAACGGTATTGCAATGCTTGAAAATGAGTCCTAAGGTCCATACATTTGCTAGTGCAATCTCTCAACAATGCTAATATAATTGGATGATATAACCACCCCTCAAAGTGCGATGAAGAATCACTCCAATGTTCCTATCTAGCGGAGAACATAAGAAGAAATTATTTGTAGGGCACAAAACAACCTCGAAGCTATTCTTTCCAATCGATCTATCCAAGAGTACGTACTAAAATAACACCAAATAATTTCGGATTCATAATACTCAATCCAACACAAAGAACATCAAAGAGTGCCAAAAGATTTCTACCGGAGAAACAAAGAAAAGAACGTGCATCAACCCCTATGCGTAGTTTACCCCAATTTCACCTCGGGAATCCACGAGTTGAGTGCCAAAACATAAATCAAGTGAATCAATACGATACCCCATTGTCACCACGAGTATTCATATCCAAGACATATATCAAGTGCTCTCCAATCCATAAAAGTATTCAATTCGATAAAACAAAATCTCACAGGGAAAACTCAATTCAAAACAAGATTGAGAGGGGGAAACACCATATGATCCGACTATATTAATAAAGCCCGCGATACATCAAGATTGTGACATCTCAAGAACACGAGAGAGGGAGAGAGAGATTAAACACATAGCTACTGGTACAAACCCTCAGCCCCGAGGGTGGACTACTCCCTCCTCATCGTGGTGGCCACCGGGATGATGAAGATGGCCACCGGTGATGATTCCCCCTCTTGTATGGTGTCGGAATGGGGTCTAGATTGGTTTTCGGTGGCTATATAGGCCTGCGTTGGCGGAACTTCTGATCTAGGTTTACCCCAAGGGTTTTTGGAATATTTGGGAATTCATAGGGTAAAGACGGGTTGCAGGACGCAACCGAGGTGGGCACAACCCACTTGGGCGTGCCTGGGCCCCAGGCGTGCCCTGGTGGGTTGTGCCCCCTCGGGGAACCCCCTAGGTGCTGCTCTGGCCCATTAGTGCTCTTCTGGTCATAAAAAATCCACCAAAAGTTTCACGGTGTTTGCACTCCGTTTGATATTGATTTCCTGTGATGCAAAAAACATGCAAAAACAACAAGTGGCACTTGGCACTATGTCAATAGGCTAGTATCAAAAAATGATATAATATGGTTATAAAACATCCAAGAATGATAATATAACAGCATGGAACAATAAAAAATTAGAGATACGTTGGAGACGTATCACTAACTACTCTAGAAAGAAAAATCAAAAAGAAGCGGGAAATATTTTTGTATTTTCTCAAAGTTTTTCAAACACACAAGAAGAAAGCGAGAAAATAAATCTAACATGGATAGTATGATGAAAAAGTATGAACACCGGCAACTGGAATGTGTGAACATGAATGCAATGTTAGTGGAAATACGTACTCCCCCAAGATTAGGCTTTTGGCCTAACTTGGTAATCAATCAGTAGTCGAAGAAACCATTGAGTCCTATGTCGAACTGCTGAGGAGCGGGCACCTATGGATCCCACTAGTGAGGCTCCTCCTCTGCTGCAGCTAGGTTGTTCCGGTAGGCGACGATGTCCGCAGGCATAATCCTGTATCCACCCCTGGTAATAGGATCAAACAAAGCAGGTGCAGGCAATGGAATAATATCCCGAGTGTTTTCACTAAAAACCATATTATAAGGGATTGGAATGTTAGGGTAATCACTTGCAATAAACTGGTGGTGTTCCATGGCAACCCGATCTAGGTAAACCTTGGGCAAAGGATAATCATGCAGGCGTATCTGAACATTAAAGTGAGCCACCAAACGAGTAGCATAAATACCACCATGTATTTTACCCTTAGATTTGTTAATGTGAAGGCGACGTGCCACAATAGCTCCCAAGCTATAAGTGTTGTTTCTGTGAAGTGTGCGACGCAAAACAGCAAAATCTGGAGCACTGAGTGCACCTACCTTCTCTCTAGCAAGTAGACACTTTGCAATAAATACAGCAAAATAGTGCACAGCAGGAAAATGTGCGCTAGCGGCAGTGATACTCGACACCCCTCTCTCATCTTCCATTGTGAGAGTATGGTAAAAATCATTAAACTCTGTGGGCCTTGGCTCTACTAAACCACCATTAGAAGGAAGCAAGCATATGTCACAAAATTCTGTAAGCGGTATCTGATGGGGTTCAGCATATAAATTAAACTACACCTCAGGGGGATTATTCCTAGGAAGAAAATTAAAACTTTGCACAAAGGAGTTTCTGAGGAGATGATAATGTTCACATTTAGCTGCAATGAAGTCGGTGAGGCCGGCATTAGCAGCATATTGTGCAAACTCATGATGGATTTCGGCCCCTTGCATGAACTGGGTATGCGGCCATTCACACAGCTGTACTTCTGCCATTCTCTGGGTATGGAGATCACTGTCGGACGACTCCCCAATAACTCCCTTGGAGTTCTTCTTGCAAGAAAACTTCCTAAAGATATTCATCTTTTTCCTATGAACAAAATTCTGAAATATTGAGTCCACAAAATTTTCTCAACAAAACTTTACAAGATTGATAGCAACTACCCATAGGGATGCCTAGAGGTCATAGCAAGCATTCAAACTACTTAACACACTAAGGATTCAACATGCAAGCTCATCTACAGCAGGACCAAGAGTAGCTAATTATTCAAAATATAAACCACTAAAGCAAAAACTAATTGGACAAACGAAGGAGTCACATACCAAGCAACAATCCCCCAAAACAGTTTCGGAAACGGAGCTTCAAGCAAAAAGATCGAAACCTGTGGGTTTGAGAGCAAGAACACGAGAGAGAGAGAGAGAGAGATCAATGGTGATTTTTTCTGGAGGTAGGTGATGATGTGGGATGAAGAGATAAGTGAGGGGGGCCACATGGGGACCACAACCCTTAGGGCACGCCTGGGGCTCCTGGTGCGCCGAGGTGGGTTGTGCCCACCTGGTGCACCTCCCTCTGATGTTATTTGCACCAAAAATTCTTATATATTCATAAAAATCATATTAAATTTGTAGGGCATTCTGAGAACTTTTATTTATGGGTCATTTTTTTATTGCACGGGAAATTCAGAAAACAAACAAAACATGGCACTTTATTTTATTTAGCTAATAAAAACAGAAAACAAAAGGTAGGGACAGAAGTTGGTGCCTACTAAATTCATCAACTTCATAACTCTCAAAAATGATCCATTAATAAGGTTGATCAAGTCTTATTAACAACCACTTTCGATTAGCATGAAACCAAAGAACTTTTGTGAATCACTAAGTTACCTCAATGGGGATATGAATGCTCCCAACAATAAGCATTTGATATTTCATTTTAAAAGTAGGTAGAGGTAGTTGGACACTTACAATAGTGATTGTCGGAGATTTTTCAATAACATTAATACCATTCACTTGGAATTGTTTCTTCGGAAAGTGCACCGTATGCTCATTACCATTGATATGAAAAGTGACCTTGCTTTTATTGCAATCAATAATAGCCCCTTCAGTATGCAAGAAGGGTCTACCGAGGATAATCGACATGTTGTTGTCCTCGGGCATTTCAAGTATAACAAAGTCATTCAAAATAGTAACATTAGCAACAACAACGGGCACATCCTCACAAATACCGATAGGTATGCCAGTTGATTTGTCAGCCATTTGCAAAGATATTTCAGTAGGTGTGAGTTTATTCAAACCAAGTCTTTTATATAAAGAGAAAGGCATAACACTAGAACCAACTCCCAAATCACATAAAACAGTTTTCACATAGTTTCTTTTGATGGAGCAAGGTATAGTTGGTATTCCCGGATCCCCAAGTTTTTTAGGTACTCCATCTTTAAAAGTATAATTAGCTAGCATAGTGGAGATTTCAGCTTCTGGTTTTTTCTCTTATTGGTGATGATGTTTTTCATGTACTTTGCAAAAGGAGGCATTTTTTAGATATCAGTCAAGCGAGTATGCAAAAAGATTGGCGTCAACATTTCAGCAAAGCGTTCAAATTCTTCATCATATTTATTTTCAGTTGACTTAGGTGGAAAGGGCATAGGTTTTTGAACCCATGGTTCTCTTTCCTTACTGTGCTTTCTAGCAACAAAATCTCCTTTATCATATCTTGTATTCTTGGGTTGTTGGTTATCAAGATCAACTGCGAGTTCTATCTCAACATCATTACCTGGTTATTTATTATTTGTTTGAGTGTCTTCATGAACCTCATCATTGTCTTTTTAATTATCAGAATTATAAACTTCATTATCATTTCAGGAGGTTTTTCAACTTCAGGTTCACTAGAGGCATGCAAAGTCCTATCATTTTTCTACTTCTTTTTCTTTTTGGAAGGACTACATGCATCAGTCTTAACTCTTTGAAAGTCTTTTTCAATTCTTTTTGGGGTGTCCCTCGGGATAAAGTGGTTCTTGAGTCATTTTACCTCCTCTAGTCATTACTCTAATAGCATGATCATTGATATTATTATTCATTTCATCTAGCAACTCTCTATGATATTTAGCAACTTGTTACTAAGTGGGTTTGAACCATAGAAGCATGCTTCCTAACACCTCTAACATCATTTTGAAATTCTAAATAACAAGTCGCTCAAGCAAGCAACCATATTAGAATTGTATTTCAATTGTTCCATAACATTTGCATTGAAGTGACCTTGTTTTCTAATATAATTTTCATAATCATAAAGGCATTGGCTAGGGTGCATATTGTGAGGATTGTCATTATCATCGAATTTCATTAGAGAATGTACATCTACCATCTTAGGTGGTGGTGGTGTATCAAGCCCGTGTATTTCTTCAATAGGAGGTAAATTTTTAACATCCTCAACTTTAATACCTTTTTCCTTCATAGATTTCTTTGCCTCTTGCAATTCTTCGGGACTGAAATATAATTCTTCAGCTTGCCCAATAGTTCATTTCCTGAAAACACAACCAGCACAACTATCTAGGAAATCCCTAGAAGCATCGGTGAGTCCATTATAGAAGATATCAAGTATTTCATTTTTCTTTAGAGGATGATCAGGCAAATCATTAAGCAATTGGGGAAGCCTCCCCCAAGCTTGTGGGAGACTCTCTTCTTCAATTTGCACAAAGTTAAATATTTCCTGTAAGGCAGCTTGTTCCTTAGGAGCAGGGAAATATTTTTCAGAGAAGTAATAAATAATATCCTGGGGACCATGCATACAACCAGGAGCAAGAGTATTGTACCAAGCTTTAGCATCACCCTTTAATGAGAATGGAAATAATTTGAGAATATAGTAATAGCGAGCTTTAACATCATGAGCAAAAAGGGTGGCTATGTCATTCAACTTAGTAAGATGTGCCACAATAGTTTCGGTTTCATTACCACGGAAAGGATCAGATTCAACCAAAGTAATTAACTTTGGGTCGACAGAGAATTCATAATCTTTATCATCAATATAGATAGTTGAAGTAGCAAACTTAGGATCATATTGCATTCTAGCATTCAAGGATTTTTTCTTTATACTTGCATAATAATTTCTCTATATCATCTCTATCCTTACAAGCAAGAATATCCCTAGTTGTCTCCTCATTCATAACATAACTTTCTGGTACCTTTGGCAATTCATATCTAGGAGGGCTAGTTCTAGTAGGTGTTTCAAGATTTTCAGTTTCAAGCTCATCATCAGTTTCAACAATATCGTGATGTCTTACTCTAGAAATTTGTTCATCAAGAAATTCACCCAGTGGCACATCATCATCATCAAGAAAGGTACTAGCATCATCATAAGTAACATTTATAGCAGAAGTAGCATCATCAACAACTTGCGACATATCAAGATTAATAGCATGTGGTGGTGTTGCAAGTTTACTTATAACAGTAGGTGAATCTAAAGCAGAGCTAGATGGCAGTTCCTTACCTCCCCTCGTCTTTGAGGAAAAAATTGTAGCCTTAGCATCCTTCAGATTCTTCATAGTGATAAATTGATAATACTCCCAAGTGACTCAACAAATCTAGCTATGATCCCTGGCAACAGCGCCAGAAAAATGTCTTGATAACCCACAAGTATATGGGATCGCAACAGTCTTCGAGGGTAGAGTATTCAACCCAAATTTATAGATTCGACACAAGGCGAGCCAAAGAATACTTGCAAGTATTAGCAGCTGAGTTGTCAATTCAACCACACCTGGCGATTAATTATCTGCAGCAAAGTGATCAGTAGCAAAGTAGTATGATAGTTTTGATAATAGTAGCGACAGCAATAGTAACAGTAATAGTGATAGCAGTAGTTTTGAAGCAAGTGTGACAGTAATGATAGTAATAGTAACTTAGCAAGAACAATATAAGGGAATTTCGTAGGCATTGGATTGGCAATTTGTTGGATGATATTCATCAAGAGACAATTATAACCTAGGGCAATACGGCACTTGCTACCGTTCATAAATATAATGTAGGCATGTATTCCGTAAATAGTCATACATGTTTATGGAAATAAATTGCATGACATCTTTTGTCCCACTCTCCGTGGCAGCGGGGTCCTATTGGAAACTAAGGGATATTAAGGCCTATTTTTAATAGAAAACCAGAACAAAGCATTAATACACGGTGAATACATAAACTCCTCAAACTACGGTCATCACCGGGAGTGGTCCCGACTATTGTCAGTCCGGGGTTGCCGGATCATAACACGTAGTAGGTGACTATAAATTGCAAGTTAGGATCTAGAACATGGATATAATGGTGATAACATAATTGGTTCATATCTGAAATCATGGCACCCGGGCCCAAAGTGACAAGCATTAAGCATCGCAAAGTCATAGCAACATCAATCTCAGGACATAGTGGATACTAGGGATCAAGCCCTAACAAAACTAACTCGATTAGATGATGAATCTCATCCAACCCCTCACCGACCAGCGAGCCTATGAAGGAATTACTCACTTCCAGTGGGGAGCATCATGGAATTGGTGATGACAAAGATCAAAGATCCCCCTCTCTGGAGTCCCAAACGGACTCCAGATCTAGCCTCTTGATGAAGAACACGAGACGGCGGCGGCTCTGTCTCGTGGAACGTGATAATTCTTTATCCTTGATTTGTTCTAGAAAAATAGAATTTCTTAGGGTCCATTTCAGCGTTTGCGGGGCCACCAGGTGGGGAGAACCCACCTTGGTGTGCCTGCAGGCGGAGGCGCGCCCTAGTGGGTTTTTCCCACCCAGGTGCTCCCCTCCGGTGGTTCTTGGCTCAAGAAATTCTCTTTTATCGTATAAAAATTCCTCGTAAAATTTCGTTCTGTTCCGAGAACTTCTATTTCTGCACAAAAACAACACCATGGTAGCTCTGTTGAAAACAGCGTCAGTCCGGGTTAGTTTTATTTGAATCTTGCAAATTAGAGTCCAAAACAAGAGGAAAAGCAATATGGAAAGTAGATGCGTTGGAGACATATCACGGGCCCCGTGTGCTAGAGGGCACTGTTCTCCGTCATGTCAATCGTCGTGGAGTGGTTCGGCTGGCTCGGCTACAGTGGTGCACCGCCTGGTCGCCATCGGCTTGCGTCAGCAGGGCGAGGGGCGCACTGTGGTCATGTCGGCCTCGATCAGCGGAGTAGGTGGACCACTGTTGCCACGCCCTTGTTAGTCAGAGGAGTTGGTGGGTCACTATGGCCATGTTCATCCCCTCTATGGGGACTTGTTCCATCATACGCCTCGGATGGGACGGGAGCTGACCCGTGGCCAGGTCGAGGAAGACGCCACGAGGAAGTTGGCTTGTTGGAGAAGTCTCGGTTTGCCGGGTTCGGCCGGCTTGCGCCAGCTGGCCTGGCCGCATTGCAGTCTTGGCCGGGTTGAGGGACTTGGCCTGGTTGAGGAACACGGCCAAGTGCAAGCCGGGTTGAGGGGCGACGTCAACCCCGATGTTTTTGAAAAGGATCCGGGTTCCGTTGCCTGCCCGGGGTTCATCCCCCCGACAGTAGTCCCCAAAGTTGTGAAGGCTTGTCGGCTTCAAGCAAGGGGGCCTTCGCAGGTTCACCCCCTGAGAAGGCGGCTTGTTGTTGGTGGAGCTTGCGACCGCCGGGTCCGGCAACACCCACTATGTGCCGGCTTCCGGGAGCCGGATCGCGGCATCCCGACATGGGTGGGAAGCCGAGCAATCCATCGAATCATGAGTGTGATCTCTTGGGTTCAGCGCGGGCACCACGTCACGCTCAAGAGCTGAGGGGGCCTGACAGGCCACGCGCGCGACGGGATAGGGTTGCGGGCTGGAGCCTGCCACTTTGCGCCATTGGCCCATGCACACCGATTTATTGCGGCGTCTGCGGGCGGTTGCCATTCTCGAGGTAGTTAATGTGCGTGTGGTACGTGCGTACTTATTGCGGGGAAGTGTGAGGGGTGGATGTAGACGATCCCACTTCCCCATGATCGGACCGTGGCCTATAAATTGGAGGGAGGGGGCGGAGGAAATCATTCATGCCCGCGCCCCCCATCTTCTTCCTCCTCTTTGCTTCTTGCTTCAATGACCAACGCGCGCTGCGATGCTCCGCCGCTCTTGAGTGAAACTTCGCCGCCGCTCTCTCTCTTCTTGCTTTCACCCATGCGCCCCGGACCACCGATGGAACTGCCATCAGGCTCGTGGCTCGTATCCAACATCACCGCGGCAGATGTCAAGTACTTGCGTGACACGGGGCGGCTGCCGCCGGAGACGGAGATGGTTGTGCACCTGCCGGACGGCGAGCAGGAGCCGCGGCCGGAGGGGACCGAGCGTGTGGTCTTCTCCACCCACTTCAGACGCGGATTTGGTCTCCCCGCGAGCGACTACTTTCGTGCGTTCCTGGAGTTCTTTGGACTCCAACTACATCATCTGGGTGCAAACGCGATTATGCAGCTCTCGTGGTTTGTCACCCTATGCGAGGGGTATCTGGGCGTCGAGCCCACCATCGACCTCTGGGTTCGCTTCTTCTTCCTGAAGCAGCAGGGGCTGGAGGCTGGTGTCATGTCTGCCTGGGGGCCATCGTCATCATGCTCCGGTCGCGCGCGGGGGGGGGGGGTGCCCTAAGATGTCGCTGGAGGAGTCTGCCAAGAAATGCCAGAACTCCTTCTTCTACGTCCACAACCTTGGCGTGGACTACATCAACCTTCCGCCCTTTGCCGATGTGACGCCGCAGGCGAAGACCAACTCGTCCTACTACCCCAAGGACCTGACACAGGAGGTGCTTATTCTGAGCAACGGGGTGATGGAGTTGGTGATGCGGGAGGGGCTCATTGGGAAGGACCTCATCGTCTCATTGCACACCGGGTGTTGCCTCTACAGCGTTAGATGCATATCATCGGCCAGATGGCCGGCCTCCAAGATCCCAACCGGATGTCGTCCCGCCGGCTGACGCAGGCGCAGGTCGCCGGCTGGGTCAATGATATCTCGAAGGCCGGCTTAAAGAAGGACTGGCAGTTCGGCAAACTTCCCTACAGCCAAGGGAACTCGGCACCGGTAGTGAGTCCCTGCTCCTTATACTTTGCTGCATCTCATCTTCTCGTCTGTCCGGATGTGACGAGGGAGGTGTTGTTGAATGCCATCCGGCATCCATATGACGGTGCAACAACGCAGGTGGGGGCCGCCCAGTAGGCCAGGTCGGAGGAGGCGGCGACCCTTGTCGGGGACCGAGAGACGGCCGACGCGAGGTCGACGAGGCGCATGATACGTCTCCAACATATCTATAATTTTTTATTGTTCCATGCTATTATATTATCTGTCTTGGATGTTTTATATGCATTAATATGCTATTTTCTATGATTTTTGGGACTAACCTATTAACTTAGAGCCAGTGCCAGTTTGTGTTTTTCCCTTGTTTTAGAGTTTTGCAGAAAAGGGGACCAAACGGAATGAAACTTTCGCGATGATTTTTCTTGGACCAGAAGACATCCAGAGGGCTTGGAGTGCACGTCAGGAAAGCCACGAGGCAGCCACAAGGTCGGGAGGCACATCCAGGGGTTAGGACGCGCCCCCACCCTTGTGAGCCCCTCGTGACTCCACCGACCTATTTTTTTGCCTATATATTCTCAAATATTCCAAAACCTACCAGGATACACACAAAAACACTTTTCCACCATCGCAACCTTCTGTACCCGTGAGATCCCATCTAGAGGCCTTTTTCTGCATCCCGTCATAGGGGGATTCGATCACGGAGGACTTCTACATCAACACCATTGCCTCTTCGATGAAACAAGAGTATTTTACCACAGACCTATGGGTCCATAGCTAGTAGCTGGATGTCTTCTTCTCTCTCTCCTTGATTCTCAATACCATGTTCTCCTCGATGTTCTTGGAGATCTATTCGATGTAATACTCTTTTGTGGTGTGTTTGCGGGATTCGATGAATTGTGGATTTATGATCAGCTTATCTATGAATATTATTTGAATCTCCTCTGAATTCTTATATGCATGATTTGATATCTTTGCAAGTCTCTTTGAACTATCGATTTGGTTTGGCCAACTAGATTGGTTTTTCTTGCAATGGAGAAGTGCTTAGCTTTGGGTTCAATCTTGCGGTGCTCGATCATAGTGACAGAAGGGGAACCGACACGTATTGTATTGTTGCCATCGAGAATAAAAATATGGGGTTTTCATCGTATTGCTTGAGTTTATCCTGCTACATCATGTCATCTTACTTAATGCATCACTCTCTTCTTATGAACTTAATACTCTAGATGCAGGCAGGAGTCGGTTGATGTGTGGAGTAATAGTAGTAGATGCAGGCAGGAGTCGGTCGATGTGTGGAGTAATAGTAGTAGATGAAGGCAGGAGTCGGTCTACTTGATACGGACGTGATGCCTATATTCATGATCATTGCCTTAGATATCGTCATAACTTTGCGCATTTCTATCAATTGCTCGACAGTAATTTGTTCACCCACCGTAATATTTTCTATCATGAGAGAAGCCTCTAGTGAAACCTATGGCCCCTGGATCAATTTCCACCATATAAGTTTCCGATCTACATTTTAGTTTCCTATTTATTTCCTTTGGAATCTTTTACTTTTCGTTCCATAAACCAAAAATACCAAAAATATTACTTCACCGTTTATCTATCTATATCAGATCTCACTTTGCAAATAACCGTGAAGGGATTAACAACCCCTTTATCACGTTGGGTGCAAGTTGGTGTTTGTTTGTGCAGGTATTCAGTGACTTGTGCGTTGTCTCCTACTGGATTGATACATTGGTTCTCAAAACTGAGGGAAATACTTAATCTACTTTCCTGCATCACCCTTTCCTCTTCAAGGGAAAAACCAACGCAAGCTCAAGAGGTAGCACTGCACCATGCGGGTAAGTTTCTGCTATACTGATCCCTTGCGAGATTTTTTTGGAGGGTGACGCCGGATATTCTGACATGCGCCAATGGTACAGTGCCACCGAGTGGAGGAGGCGGTGACGCGGCCGGAGCGGGGTCGTGGCGCGCGCCGGCATTAGCTAGTCGTCCGCACGGGAAGGACGATGTGGCACCAAGAAAGCCGACCGCCAAGCGCGCAGCAGAGCCGGCCGTAGCCGACAAGCCACCTACCAAGAAGAAGCGCCGAGCTTCCCAGGTGTGGTGGCGAGGCTGGCCGTCACGCTGGTGGTCGGGTATGTTGCCTTGCTGACTCCGGCGAGCTTCCAAACCATTTTCTTCATGCGCTTACTTTGTCGTGATGCAGGCCACCGATGGCGCTGGCACTAGCGGCGAAGGAGGCCGCGGCCGGGGACGGTGTTGTGTTCCGGAAGACACGGTCCAGCGCCATCGATCGGGATGTGGAGATGCCCAACGAGGACCTTGGCCTGGATCTGGCTGACGCCGTGGGCCTGGCCTGGCGGGACCGGAAAAGGGTCGTGGCGGAGATGGAGGCGGCATCGGCCCAGGCTTCGGCCAGGGCCACGTCGGTGAGGGAGCGGGCCGCCGGGGAGCCAACATGGCCTATGATGCCGGTGGGCATGGAGCCAGCGAGAATGTTTTTCGTGCCGTTGGAGGAGGGGGAACGCGGCCAGGATGGCCGGGCGGAGATGGCGGTGGACGACCGGGAGGTCGTGGTGATCGGGGACGACACCCCGCCGCGGGCCGACAAGTCGAGCAGGTGGAGGTGGAGGGAGGAGTAGGCGGGGCCACCCCCGAAGGAGATGCCGCGGGCGATGGTGGACAGGGTGCCCATGGGTGGGGCGCCATAGGACGCGGCGCCGAGGGTGACGCCGAACATTGTGCCGAAGGGGACGCCGACCATGGAGGAGACGACGATCGGCGAGGACGCCTTGGCGATTAGGCAGCCGCCCATGGCGCCAGGAGGCCACCTTGCCACCGGATCGTAGCTAGCCCGGACCGGGCCCAACCAGGCCGCCTTCGGGCATGTAGAGAAGAGAGGGGATCCTATTTCCTTTCCCCCTTTCCCAGTATGGCAAGCTTATCTTCCTGAAGCACGAGGAGGCCGTTATGGCTGCCATGAGCCGGCGCCTGTGCAGATGCATGCAGCAGGTTCAGGCCTTCGCTCAAGCCGAAGCGGAGCGGGCACGGGAGCTGGAGCGCGCCATGCTAGTAAGTTCTTCCCTCTGTCTTCTGCTTTCTTCTTGCGGCTGATCAGTGGGGGCGCGCTAGTGCACCCACTGGGTGTAGCCCCCGAGATTCGGGCCAACTATGTAGTAGTTGGGTCAAATATTAAATGCTCTGCCTTGTGCTGACTATTGTTCTCTGCAGCAACTGGATGCTTACCGGATCGGTGACTACAACCGGCTTTAGGACAAGCACCAACAGCTCACAGTGCGGCACGCTGCCAGGCAGGAGGGGCTCCGCCTTGCCGAAGGTAAGTTTGTTGTGTGCTCTTAGTGGGGGTGCGTTAGCCGACCCACTGGGTGTAGCCCCCGAGATTCGGACCAACTACATAGTAGTTGGGTCGAATCTTAAAGTAGTCTTGACTTTGTTTTGATTCTGAGTTTTGTTGTGTAGCCACTGCAGCCGAGGTGCCGGCATGGTGAACCCGGCTGATCTGAGCCGGCCATTAGTGCGACCTGGCCGTTGCCTATGTCGGCCGGCTTCGGGTTGAGGTGGGGGGAGCTGAAGGCGGAGGCGGCGGAGGCCTAGTGGCCGCATGCCGAAGCCGGACGGCTGCAAGGGTAGCTAGTCGGTGACAAGGGTCAACTCCAGGCCGAGGCGGAGCTCCTTAAGGCAGAGGTGTCCAAGGCAACGGAGGCCTAGTAGGCTCTCGTTGAAGCCGACCAGCAGCGAGACCGGCTGGCCGACGAAAAGGGCCAAATCCAGACCGAGGTGGAGCGCCTGAAGACGGCGGTGGAGGCTCACCGGCAGGAGCTCCTCCTCCTCTAGGAGGAGCAAGAGAAGGCGGCCACCACCAAGGACGCCGAGCTGAAGGCGGCCGTCAATAAGGTCGCCGAACTGAAATAGGAGTTGGAGGCGTGTGACCATGCCGGCAATTTGGAGCGGCACGGTATGTTGCTTGAAGCGTAGCACCTGGATGAGACCTTCGCCAGTAAGTGCTTATTTTTGGTTTCATCGAGTTGTAAACCCAACTTTCTCTTTCTATTTCCGATCGTCTTGCTCTTCTTGTTGTCAAGGCACTTCCAAAAGACGCACCAGACGATGAAGGAGGTTGTCCGCTTTCAGCGGTCTCCACAGGGGGTCGTGGGCTCCAGGGTTGACTCGAATGTTGCCTGGACCTTCTCGGAGATCATGAACGCCGCAGAGGCTCGCTTGCAGGTCTTGGTCGAGTAGATGGCACGGGTCTCCGATGCTGGTGCGGGGAGGACGGCGGCTCTCTGGCCCGGCGCCGTTGCGCCGAACAGCTTCTCACGGCTGGCGCAGTGGCTGGAGGCCCGGCTGGCACGGCTAAACGTGTGGCATGTCTCCGCCGCTCGTGCCGGCGCTGAGATGGCGCTCCGGTTCATTATGTCCTGGTACACGGGCCTGGCGCTAGACCAGCTGATGGGCTAGCAAGCCGGCACAGAGCGCCAGCTGCAGGTGGAGGCTGGCCAGATTGCCGCCCGGGCCAGCTACATAGCCACGTTCGCGCTGCACAACGAGTTCCAGCTGGAGCGGACGGACGAGGGGGGGTTGGTGCCTCCGGATAACTTCGGCCTTCGGCTGGATGACCCGCAAGGCCGCTCTGAGGAGTCGGGTCCTTATGCGGACGAGGATGCCGGGTTGGAAGATACCGGCGCCTCGGTGAACTCGGAGGCCACCGAGGGGGAGTCGGCAACTGCGCAACCCGACGCGGGAGCTGTCTGAAGCTGAAGCCGCCATGTTTTATTTTCCAGTGTGTTTTTAAGTAGCAGATCTGCCCACCCACTGGGGTGTTTTGGTGAACGTAATGAACCTCGCCTTGGGCCCATCTTTTATTGCAATGTAAATATATTCATGAATGCTTGCGCTTTTGCTCTTTGTCCTCTAAGCCGTTTTCTTGCTTGCCACCTCCTTGGGCCTCCCCCCCCCCCCCCCCCCGCGTGTCAAATAGCGGGGTTTCGGTCTGTGACAAGGATTTCGGCCCTTGGAAGGCGCGCCTAATATGTATCCAATGTATCTATAATTTTTTATTGTTCCATGTTATTATATTATCTGTTTTGGATGTTTAATGGGCTTTAACATACCTTTTCATATTTTTGGGACTAACCTACTAACCAAAGGCCTAGTGCAAATTGCTGTTTTTTTTACCTATTTCAGTGTTTCACAGAAAAGGAACATCAAAAGGAAAGAAACCTTCGGGAGAGTTATTTTTGGAACAAACGCAATCCAGGAGACTTCGAGTGCACGTCAAGGAAGAAACGAGGCGGCCATGAGGTAGCAAGGCGCGCCGAGGAGGGTAGGCACGCCCCCACCCTCATGGGCCCCTCGTGGCTCCGCTTACCTACTTCTTTCGCCTATATATACTCATATACCCCGAAAACATCCGAGAGCACCACAAAACCCTATTTCCACCGCCGCAAACTTCTGTACCCGTGAGATCCCATCTTGGGGCCTTTTCCGGCGCTCCGCCGGAAGGGGAATCGATCATGGAGGGCTTCTACATCAACACCATAGCCTCTTCGATGATGTGTGAGTAGTTTACCACAGACCTTCGGGTCCATAGTTTTTAGCTAGATGGCTTCTTCTCTATCTTTGGATCTCAATACAAATTTCTCCTCGATTCTCTTGGAGACTTATTCAATGTAATTCTTTTTGCGGTGTGTTTGTCGAGATCCGGTGAATTGTGGGTTTATGATCAAGATTATCTATGAACAATATTTGGTTCTTCTCTGAATTCTTTTATGCATGATTTAATATCTTGGCTAGTCTCTTCGAATTATCAGTTTGGTTCGGCCTACTAGATTGATCTTTCTTGCAATGGGAGAAGTGCTTAGCTTTGGGTTCAATCTTGCGGTGTCCTATTGTAACTCCCCGAGACCGATGTGCCAGGTGTCGTTCAGTTATTCGTTGTTGTTGCGTTATCATTGGTTGCATGGCATGCATTGCATATCATGTCATCATGTGCATTTCATTTGCATACATATTCTTCTCATGCATCCGAGCATTTTCCCCGTTGTCCGTTTTGCATTCCGGTGCTTCGTTCTCCTCCGGTGGTCAATTCTACCTTTCTTTCATGTGTGGGGACTAAACATTTCCGGATTGGACCGAGACTTGCCAAGCGGCCTTGGTTTACTACCAGTAGACCGCCTGTCAAGTTTCGTATCATTTGGACTTCGTTTGATACTCCAACGGTGAACCGAGGGACCGAAAAGGCCTCGTGTGTGTTGCAGCCCAACACCCCTCCAATTTGGCCCAAAACCCACCAAACTCTGCTCCATCATCTAGAGCGTTCGATCACGATCGCGTGGCCGAAAACCGCACCTCATTTGGACTCTCCTAGCTCCCTCCACCTCTATTTAAAGACCACTCCCCGAAATTTTCGGGCAAACCCTAGATCTCTCCCTCACCTCGCGCGCCGGACAAAAACTGCCGGGCCGGACGTGTCCGACCCGAGCGCCGCCGCCACGTGTCGCTCCTCCATTGGCCGCCGCCCTCGCGCCCACATCACCGCGCCGCCACCAGCGGAGGCCTGCGAGGCCCAAGGTCGGCCCCCGCGACCCACTCCGTCCGCCGCATGCCCCCGAGGCGCCGCCTGCCGCGCCCACGACCCTGCCGCCGGCGCCGCGCACCGCCGCCTCCGCCGCGCTCTGCCACTCCGGCCGCCGCCACCACCGCTCTGGCCGTGCCGCCCCAAGGCCGGCTCCGGCCACCACGCTCCTCCTCGGCCGCCCCGGTCTTCTTCCTCTCCGGCGACGCTCCGTGAAGCTCCGGCCATCTACAATAAATCCGGCCATCCTCGTAATCCGTGCCGGATCCAGATCTGAGATTCAGGTTGACTTTTCCCTCAAAACCCTAGCTCATGATGCATACTTTTACCTGTGATATCTCCGCATCCGTAGCTCCGATTTGGACATATAGCATATCAAATTGTTCGTCTCAGAGAGTACATCATTTCATTCCATCGCATCATTTTCATTTGAGTTCATCTTGATGCCCGAAATGCTATTAGAAGAGGGCTTCGTGAGTTAATTGTCAGATCTGCTACTCCATCTTAGACTTTTGTCATTTTTGCCATGATTGTTGTGTGCATGATAAGCCCATGAGTCCTACATATGTTTTTTTAAGGGTTTTGTCATCTTTCCAGAGGTGCAACCCATGTATTTTTGTGATGTGTGTGGTGCCTAGTGCAAGCTTGCAAAGTGAGGCACCCGGTAAATCTGTTTTCAGGGACTAGTAGTTTGACTAAGTCTTGGGATTGTTTAGTTCATGATGCCTTATGTTCATGTCGTTTCCTAGTGATCCGTGCCTCTTTTGAGGATGATAAGTAAAGGAGTTTTGTTAATATTGTAGTGCTCTATCCATCCATGTCTTTGTTTGCATATATGGAGCACCCTAGCTTGATTCAATCGAGCTCTACTTTTGCTTCGTTGTGAATCTGGGCAGATCATCAACTTGTTTGTGATTTTGCCGATGTTATTGTAGTGGATCCGTGCATGCTATGCCACCGTTCTTGCCATGTCTAGCTTGCATTTTGTGCCTTCTTAATGGATGTATGCTTGTATTGCCATGACTTGCTCCGTAGTGAGTGCATCGAGCTCGTAAACATGCCTTTGTGAGGTATGTTTCAGCATGTCCCAGTTTTCACCAAGTCTGAAAACTGATTATGTTTTTGCTATGTTCATGTGCTTGTTAGTATATTTTGTTACCCCTTTTGGCTCAAGGTCACTAAAGGACTTTTGTTAAGCTTGTTGAGTAGCTCCATGCCATGTCTTAATTTGTCATGTTCAGGTCCTGTAGCATGTTGTTTTGTTGCTCCGAAGAGGGCTATATGATCTGAAATTTCAGACAAGTGTTAATTTCACTAAGTCTGAGATATGTTTCCCATTTGCGTTTTTGCCACGCTTGTTTGAACCTGTTAATAGATGAATTGTCCGTAGCTCAGTGCTAGACTTTTGTTAAGCATCTTGAATGCTTCCCTGCCATGTATTTTTTTGCCATGTTTGAGTGCTGTAGCATGTTCATTTCGTTGCATTTAGAGGCCTACTTGCTGTAAATTGCAGACCGGTGTCATATTTGAATCGCTTGCCATTTCCAAACCATAACTCCAATTCTGGCATTCTTTATATCGTTTTCAAGCGATTTCATCTCATCTTTCCAGTGGCACACTTGGATTTCCAAGTTGAGGCCAGGTTCATACATTCCTTGTCAAATCATGCATATACATCGCATACCGCATCCCGCATATCATACCATGTTCATGTGTTGGTTGTTTACTATGTTGTGTGCTCTTTTCCGATGTTTGCTTCTTCGGGTTGGTTCCGTTAACGTCGCGTTTGTGAGGACCCGTTCGTCTACGTCCGTTTGTCTTCTTCATGGACTCGTTCTTCTTCCTTGCGGGATTTCAGGCAAGATGATCATACCCTCGAAATCACTTCTATCTTTGCTTGCTTAGTTGCTCGCTCTTTTGCTATGCCTATGTCGTGATACCTACCACTTGCTTATCATGCCTCCTAAATTGTTGAACCAAGCCTCTAACCCACCTTGTCCTAGCAAACCGTTGTTTGGCTATGTTACCGCTTTGCTCAGCCCCCTTATAGCGTTGTTAGTTGCAGGTGAAGATTGAAGTTTATTCCTTCGTTGACCGTGAGAGCTTGTCATGGGCTAAGTTGGGACACCCCTGCAGGGATTTGAACTTTCGAAAGCCGTGCCCGCGGTTATGGGCAGATGGGAATTTGTTAACGTCCGGTTGTAGGAAACCTGGAGTTGACCTTAATTAAAATGAATCAACTGCGTGTGTAACCGTGATGGTCTCTTTCTGGCGGAGTCCGGGAAGTGAACAAGGTTGTTGGAGTTATGCTTGACATAGGTTGTTTTAGGATCACTTCTTGATGATACTTTCACGACCGTGCTTTGCCTTCTCTTCTCGCTCTCATTTGCGTATGTTAGCCACCATATATGCTAGTCGCTTGCTGCAGCTCCACCTCATACCTTTAGCTTACCCAAAAGCTTAAATAGTCTTGATCGCGAGGGTGCGAGATTGCTGAGTCCCCGTGGCTCACAAATACTTCCAAAACCAGCTTGCAGGTGCCGATGAGTCCATGCAGATGACGCAACCAAGCTCAGGAGGAGCTCGATGAAGATCTTGTCCTTTGTCTTGCTTCGTTCTAGTTGATCAGTAGTGGAGCCCAGTCGGGGTCGATCGGGGACCTTTGTCGCATTTGGGGTTCTTCTTTTATTTTGGTTCCATAGTCGGACCTTGATTGTATTTGGATGTTGTAATGTTTTATTCATGTAATTGTGTGAAGTGGCGATTGTAAGCCAACTATGTATCTCTTTCCCTTATGTATTTCATGGGTTGTGTGAAGATTACCTCACTTGCGACATTGCTTTTCATGCGGTTATGCCTCTAAGTCGTGCTTCGACACGTGGGAGATATAGCCGCATCAAGGGCGTTACACCTTTCCCAGTGATAGCAGGGGCAGCAAGGCACGTATTTTATTGTTGCCATCGAGGATAAAAAGATGGGGTTTATATCATATTGCTTGAGTTTGTCCCTCTACATCATGTCATCTTGCCTAATGTGTTACTCTGTTCTTATGAACTTAATACTCTAGATGCATGTTGGATAGCGATCGATGTGTGGAGCAATAGTAGTAGATGCAGAATCATTTCGGTCTACTTGTCGCGGACAGTAATTTGCTATATACATGATCATGCCTAGATATTCTCATAACTATGCGCTTTTTATCAATTCCTCGATAGTAATTTATTCATCCACCATAGAATTTGCTATCTTGAGAGAAGCCACTAGTGAAACCTATGGCCCCGGGGTCTATTTTCCATCATATTATTTTCCTATCTACTTGATATTTCTATCGTTGTTTATTTTGCAATCTTTATTTTCCAATCTATATAATAAAAATACCAAAAATATTTATCTTATTATCTCTATCAGATCTCAATTTCGTAAATGACTGTGAAGGGATTGACAACCCCTTTATCGCGTTGGTTGCGAGCTTCTTGTTTGTTTGTGCAGGTGCTAGGGACTTGCGTGTTACCTCCTACTGGATTGATACCTTGGTTCTCAGAAACTGAGGGAAATACTAACGCTACTTTGCTGCATCACCCTTTCCTCTTCAAGGTAAAACCAACGCATGCTCAAGAGGTAGCAGCGCGCAGTACGTAGGCCCTTCGAACGGTGAGCGCGAGCGAAACACCCAGTGGGCCGGCTAGCGAGCAACCGGTCGTGTGGCAACTTAGTATGGCATGGCCGGGTTGGCCAATCCGGTGGACCTAACTTAGCGTTTCGCAGCGTGTTGGTGCTCTGGCCCATTGTTCTTGTCGGCCAACAGCTGAAGCCGGTATTGTGGCGCAGGGCAAAGTGGAGGGCCGCGGTAACTCGAACACGCCGGGATGTGCTAAGGAGGACGGAGGGTGGTGGTCAAGCCGGACAGCCCCCAAGCCCCCGGGTTGAATGTGTCAACCCGAGAGTGGAGGTTTCTAAGAGAATTTGCAAGGATGTGTGGAACACAATAACTTGGCAGGAAAGGGTAGCCGCCGAGCATCGTCCGGGGATCCCATAGTTTTTCATACGATTACAAAAGGTAGTGGTACATACGTGCATACAACTAGCTATAAAACGGGCGGAGGAGTTCTGCAATCCATGGTCGGCTTGTCTCTTCCCCGGCGGTGTCTCTCTTGCGCTTGTTCATCTTGCGGGCGTCGATGAGGTAGTAGGCGTTGCGCTTACACAAGGCTTTGCTAATGATGAAGGGGCCCTCCCATGGGGAGGCCAACTTGTGCGGGCCGGCTTGCTGCTGGACAAGCTAGAGGACGAGGTCTCCATCGCGGAATGTGAGGGGCTTGATCTTCTTACTGTGGTAGTGCCTTAGACCTTGCTGATAGATGGCGGATCGTCTCAGCGCCAAAAGGCGTCCTTCTTCTAGCAGGTCGACCCTTCTTCGCAGGCTTCCTTGGCTTGGGCTTTTGTGTACATCATGACTCGGCGGCGAGTCGAACTCGATGTCGGTTGGGATGATGGCTTGTGCTCCGGCGGTGGAGTTGATGACTTGATCGATCTACGGGAGGGCGCATGGATCCTTGGGGAAAGCCTTGTTCAGGCTGGTGTAGTCTATGAACATGCGGCAGGTGTTATTCTTCTTCAGGACGAGGACTGGGTTGGCCAGCCACTTGGGGTGGAACACTTCCATGATGAAGCCGACTGCGAGGAGCTTGGCGACCTCTTCACCGATAGTTATTCTCTTCCGAGAAGTGACATAGGGGTTTACAGATAGGCTTGGCGTCCTTGCGGACATGAAGTTTGTGCTCGGCGTACTTCCTCGGAATACCCGGCATGCCTTCGGGGTCCATGCAAAGATATCGCGATTCCCATAGAGGAAGTCGACGAGCCCGCCTTCCTATTTGCTATCAAGGCGGGTGCCCACGACGACGTACTTGCGACAGCTGGGGTCTTCTGGGTTTAGCTTGACCTTCTTGGTCTCCTTGGAAGGCTGGAAGGACGCCTTGCCTACCGGCTCCGTGGCCGAAGCTGGCACGGTCGGCGTCTTGTTGGCCAGTGCGACGATCCAGTCAAGCCGGCGCCGCTCCTCCACTATGACCAATGACTTGGGCGCACTCTAGGGACTTGCGGTAGTCATCGGCGACGGTGATGAGGCCCTTAGGACCTGGCAGCTACATCTACAGGTAAGCGTAGTGGGGGACCTATTGGGAATATAGCTACCAGGTAAGACCCACCTAGGAGGGGCTGGGTCAGCCCCAACGACGGGTTACAAAAGAAGCCGAGTAACATTCAAGGCGGTAGTTTATTAAGACTTATAGAAGGCCGAAGCCCAGAGGCGGCTTAAGGCCCAATATTGTAAACCGCCGTAAGTAAGGAAAGACTTGTAAAGAAAGGCATGTAAGAGAAGTCACCGAGCCGGACATGTTTTATGAGCCGGCCAGGACTCTGTAGGCAGCCAGGTGTCAACCCGTGTATATAAGGGGACGACCCGGCGGCGGCTTAAGGACAAGAAACAACAACTCGAAGCCAGGCAAAGCGTATTCACTCCCTGGTCATCGAAACCCCAACAATTCCAACACAACTAGACGTAGGATTTACCTTCATCGTAAGGGGCCGAACTAGTATAAAACGTCTCGTGTCCTTTGTCCCGATTAACCCCTTTAAGCTTCCTAGTTGCGATGGCCCTACAACTAAGTACTTTTGCTAGGACATCTGCCGTGACAATTCCACGACAGTTGGCGCCCACCAAGGGGCCAGCGCACGGTGGATTTGAGTTCTTGAAGGGCAGCTTCGAAGGGCTCAAGGGATACGTTGTGGGCCGGATGACCAAGAGTCGTCGCGGCAAGCTCTACATCGACGGCGAAGGCTGGGGCCCCGAGGCCGGCTCAATTGAGTACGAGTACCGTGTCCCTTTCGGCGGGATTCATGTCTTCGTCGGCCGGATCGACGAATCAGGCCCTGAGCTGGATGTTTGCACCAACATCATCGAGACGGCTCAGTGCGCGAGACCCGCCCGGGCCCGACCCGCCGTAAAGCGTGCCTTTGTGGGTTGCATCCATGGAGGTGAATACTCGGAAGGATCAGTGGATGGCGGTGAGACGGCCAGCTGTTCTGACGCCACATCATCAATAGGCAAGACGGATTCTTTGTATCAGCTGCAGGATGGCATGCTTGGGGGTTGTTCCAATGGCAACAGTATTCCGGACTCCTTTGAGCCGCCAAATCGAGCCGAAGTCTTCATGGCAGGCACTCAGCCCGGGCAGAACTCCACGGCAGCAGCAGGAGCAACCATCGGGTCGGCAGCGGCCGAGTCAGGAGACCCTGCGCGCCCCCCGGCCCAGATGCTAATGGACCTCATCGATAAACTGATGGCTCTGTTGACTACCGTGGTGGAGCCAGCGGATAAAGCTCAGCATGACGCGGAGGTGGCACGGGTATGCGAAGAGATGGCACAGGCCAAGGAAAATTTAGCAATAGAAGAGGTCAGGATGGCCGCGGAGCGGGCGGCTTTGGACGCTCGTGCTCAACAGCTTCAAGCGAAGACTTTCCGGCTCTCGGTGGATCTGAACACGTCAAACGAGGTCATGCGGAGAAGGCATCGGAAAACTCAGTCACGTCTACCTCTGACGCTCGATCCTAGGAACCTTTTCCACACACCCGGGGCCGGACCAAGTAACCCACCGGAGGCAAATCGGATCACAACACCCGGAGCACCGGTTCAGCCGCGGGCCATGGAACCACCTCGAATGTATACTGCTCCGCCTCATTATGCACCAACACCACCGTGTCACTTCTCCAATTCTTTGGAAAACCTCATTGTTGCGTCGGCTCGTTTGGCGGTTCTTCCGATGGAAGGCCACTCTCCGACAGCAATCGAAACACGAAGGGTGAGAGAACTTCAGACGGATCTAGCGCAGCAGGATGCGTACTCTCATAGTCGAGACAAAATTCATTCAACCCCTCGCCCGAGCCGGAGCCCGAGCTATAGCAGGCTTATGGACTCAACTGATATGTCAAGCAACTCTCAATGCCGTAACCAACCACGCAGGCATGAGCCGGTGCAGGCTGGAGCCCTTAACTTAGCGAATCAGGAGAGGATCCGACAAGAGGCTGAGCGGGCAGTTCAACTAGCATCTGAGCAGGCGGCTCATCAAACTTTTACGGCTTATCCAGCAACCTGTGTTGAGGCAGGAGTAGCCACAAGGACATGAGGTGTTCCTTTCCTGGTGCCGGCTATACATAATGAGCGCTTACCTAAAGACTTTAAGGGGCCTCATAAAGTGCCTAACTACATGGCTGATTTGTAGCCTGGGGCATGGATTGAGAGTTACGAGATGGCAATGGAGCTGTTGGAGGTCACCGATGCAGCAATGGCTAAGTACTTCACCATGATGTTGGATGGAACGGCTCGCACTTGGTTGAAAGGGTTGCCACCCAATTCCATCGGCTCATGGGTGGAGTTGAAGGCCCGGTCCATTCAGAACTTCAAAGACACATGTAAGCAACCTATGTCAATTGTGGACCTGACTAATTGTAAGCAAGAGGAAGGGGAGTCTGTCGGCGTTCTGGGAACGGGGGTCCCCAGACTTGCCTGCCTGCGGCTTGTAGCGTGGCTCGAGTGGGGTCCAGTGCGGCCCAGCTTCATCAGCTCAAGCTCAAGACTCTCTCAAGGGGCCAAGCCTTAAGGGGCGGACGACAGGAGGCTTCCTCAGGAGCAGCCTCATCAGGCAGGCTCGCGAGGAGCCGGAGAGATCAAGGCAGGGGTGCCTCGCGAGGAGCCCGTGATGCAAGCCATGACGATTGAGATTAGGCGGGCGCCGGCCTGCGCAGTGTCCTTGTTTCCCCTTTGGTGCAAAGGGAGCAAGCACATGCCAAGGCATCGGGCAAAGGTTACCATTCCGGTGCAACAAGACCAAGACCAGCAGAGCGGCAGGACGGAGGTCACCGTGGAGCCCAATACGGCGTCATCACCGGTGCTTTTGGCAGCCGAAGACCACCTTTGGTCAGGATAACTTGTACTAGATGTTCCCCTTCAAAATGGCCAATTTTTGGTGCCCTTCCCACTCATTATTTGGGAAGAGGACCAGGGCCTCTATAAATAGGACTAACCACCATAGAGGGAGAGAAGGAAAGAGAGAGAGGAAAAGAAGGGAAAGAAGAGGAAAGGAGGAAAAAGAGAGAGAAAAGAGAAAGAGAGAAAGAGAGAGATCCAGACCAAGTAGAACACACCGCACCAGCTCAAGAACACCTCTCGCGAGGCTGTTCTTTCCCTGTATTGTTCATCATCAGCCCCTAAGGCAATCCACTACACCACAAACTAGAGTAGGGTATTACACCACATTGGTGGCCCGAACCAGTATAAACCTCGTGTCCTTTGTGTGTTCTTCTTTCCGGCCTAGATTCCTTGCGAGCAACAGAATCGCGACTCGGTAGGGGAAAGATCTCTGTGCGCACCCCAGAGTTCGAACCTTAGGGGTCTGCCGGAACATGAAATCCGACAATCGGCGTGCCAGGTAGGGGTGCGCCGAAATCTTTCTTCCGTTGTTCGCGTATGATCTTCCGTCGTGTCCATGGCTGACGCTCGTCGGGCTGGCGCCGAGCGCCGGGCTACTCTCGCCACCCGCATCACCCAGACGGCGCCCGTCGGCGGACGCCCTCTTCGTTCCCCGTCGCATGCCGCCAATGCCGCCACCGGCCCGACGGGGAACGAGCAGCAGGCCTCATCCCAGCATCCTTCGGTGCGGCGGGAGGGCCGCACCGCAACCCCGTCACTAACTCCCGCCGGTTCATCGTCCCACGCCCGTCGCACCCCCACGGATGCACACACCGCGCTGCTCCTGGCAAGAGAGCTCCTGCACTACCGCCCCGTCGACGACCTCTACGAGGACTGGCTCGCCCACATCACCGAGCTCGTCAGTGCCGCAGGGGGCTCTCCTTTGTCGTCCCTCTCGCTGCCTCGCCCCCCATTCCGCGCAAGGGGCGAGGAGCAGGAGGCGCCTCCGCCACCTCCTCCCCAAAAAGGCGCCCTAGCTCCAAGGCACGCAGCCCCAGGGCGAGACCCTCCATGTCCTGCGCCTGCGCGGCAAGAAGGGAGCTGCCAAGAGATCCCTCGTCCCCAAGAAGGTGCTCGCGCGCTCCCAACGCCGGCGCGCCAAGATCGCGTCCCTGCGCCTCCACTCCAAGACCCCGCGCTGCTCCAAGTGGTGGCACGTGGTAATCACCAGGAGCAGGCCCAGCACCAGCAAAGGGCGCCGGTGGCCACAACAGGTTGCCGCGCCTTCACCCTCGAGCTACACGGCGTCACATGGCCAGGCAAGTTCAAGCCTGATCTGCCCCCTCGCTATGATGGCATGGCGGACCCCGCGGAATTCCTACAGCTCTACGAGCTGGGCATCGAAGCCGCCAACGGAGACGAAAAAGGTCATGGCGAACTGGTTTCCCATGGTGCTCAAGGACAGAGCCCGCACCTGGCTCCTGAACCTGGCTCCCAGCACGATCTCCTCCTTGGACGAGATGCGCACTTGCTTCATCGCCAACTTCCAGGGCACTCGCGACCGGCCCCCATCCATAAGCGACCTGCGCCGCATCAAGCAATGGCCGGGGGAAACCCTGCAGAAATACATCCAGCACTTCAACAACGCTCGCCTCAAGATCCCCAGGGTGATTGAGGAAGCCATTATCTCTGCCTTCTCCGATGGCGTGCGCGACATCAAGATGAAGGAGGAGCTGGCAATCCATGAAGACCTGTGCACATCCCTGGAGCTGTTCAACTTGGCGACCAAGTGTGCCAGGGCTGAGGAAGGGCGCCTCTCCCTCCTCGAGCTCCCGACTGCCGACTCAGAAGAGAAAAAGCCCAAGGCTAAGGACGTGAAGCTCAAGGGAGCGGCTGTGCTCGCAGCGGAACCAGACACCAAGCGAGGCAGGGATCAGCCTGAGTCATCCAAGGGCAGCCGATACTGCGTGTACCACGACCTCCACACCCACAACACCAATGAATGCCAAGAGCTTAGGGCCGTGCGAGATGGGTGTATCGGCCGACACCCCGAGCGCAACGACGGGGGCTATGGCCGAGGAGGAGGAAGAGCTGGAGGACGATGGGAAGACCGTGGCCCTCGCCAAGGGTGGCGTGACCGACCTCGCGAGGATCGCTGGCAGGACCAGCCTCGCGAGGGAGGCTGGAGGGATCAGCCTCGTGAGAATCGCCCGCACGGCAACGCGGGCCTCCCTCCTCTACCGCCACCACCAAGAAGGAATGAAGACCAACATCAAGATGAGGGGGCTGGGGGGCTTCCAGGAGCCGCGCGCAATCGCTTGCATCTTGGGTGGCGCCCAGGCCCTAGCATCACAGCGCATCTTCAAGCAGTTTCCTCGCGAGGGGAATGCAGTCCTCCCCAAGCTTGAGGCCACGCGCCCTCTTAGGTGGTCTGCGTGCGCCATCACGTTCAGCTCAGTGGGTCAGCTCAAGTGCGTGGCAACGGCCGGAGTCCTCCCGATGCTTTGCTCCCGAGTCATCAGCAATGTGCAGGTCACCAGGACCCTCGTTGATGGCGGAGCAGGACTCAACGTCATGTCCGTCGAGACGTTCAACAATCTCCAAGTGCCGTATGATCAGCTCCAGCCGACCAAGCCTTTCTCAGGAGTCACTGATGGTTCCACTATTCCAATAGGGCAAGTTCGCCTGCCAGTCACCTTCGGGCAGCGCAACAACTACCGCACCGAGCTCATCGACTTCGACGTCGCCCACATTTGCCTGCCATACAACGCCATCCTCGGGTACCCAGCCCTAGCCAAGTTCATGGCAGTGACTCACCATGGCTACAATGTCCTCAAGATGCATTCACACGGTGTGAGGAAAGGGACACAGTGTGTTCACTTGAGCGTGCATTCCAAGCCGCAACAATCGAAGACACAGATCACAGGAGCGGAAGACTTCCCGAGGCGACCCTTAAGAAGAAGAAGGCTTCGCATGGCCCAAGCCATAAGGAGGCCGGCACCTCCAGAGGCGTTGCGTCAGGATTTGCGCCCGTTCAGGGAGCGCCACCCTCTGTCGCATAGGAAAGCGCGCCCAGCGCCCTCCTCGGGCAGGGCTCGGGGGCTCTTCCTTGGAGAGCGACCGACTTTGCCAAGGTCACGAGGGAGGCGCTCGGGCACCACTTGGAGGGGTGCTTCCAGGCACGTTTCCCTCAGGAAGTTACGAGTCAAGGAAGCCCAAACCCTCAGGAGTTCATCGCAGGAAACACCCAGGAGCTACAGGAGTAAAGAGTCATGCGCGGCAGCCGCCGCTTGCCCGCCGTGGCCCCACATCCAGGCGAGGATGGTGGGCTGCGTGTCTGCATCGACGTGCCAGGGCTCAACCGAGCCGCGTCTCAGGAGCGCCTCTGGCATTCGCACGTGGGGTGTTGCGAGGGTCCACCTCACAGCTACGTTCGCATGCCTTTCGGCCTGCCGAACGCGGTCGCCGCTCATCAGCGCCTGCTGAGGAGCATTCTGGAGGCTCAGGAGGTCAGGCATTGTGCGGTCCTAGTGGAGGTGGAGATGGCCCTTGAAGACCTACCCGTGCCCCTGGAGCCTCCCGAGGCTCCTGGGCCTGGGGGCTCGTGAGGGTCGACGTCTTCACCGCGCGTCGCCCACTTCTTCGGCATCACTTCATCTTTAACGGCATTAGGTGACATCTTTCAAGTTCCATTTAAAGCTGGGAGAGCCCACAGGGCCGCGTCATTCCCAGGTCGCCTGGGTGCGTCCCTGCGGCATGTATCCGTTTTGCTTACGCTCTTTACCTACCTTGTTGGGGGCGCCCCTCGGGCTGCATCATCCCCAAGCTGCTCGGGCCAGGCCCAACAGCGTTTGCTTTTCCCGCATCTACTTGAAAGAGATTTGCTCCTTCATACTTAACATACCTGACCTAATCGCCTGCTCGATTGACACCTAGCCATGGAGCCGCTCGCTCTGGCACGACGTCTGCATATGGGTCCATCCCTACAACGCCGATAAATCTGAGTGGTCGAGCTCTGGTCGGGGCAGCCCTGCAAGGCGCCACCTCACCAGGCCCTCAGTGCCCCAATCACTCCCACGGAGCAACCAATGGTTGGCTGGCAACCGTAGCGATAGGTCTTGTCTCTCCTTATGATTGGTATGCAGGACCCACTCCAGGAGCAACGTTGGGGACATCGCGGGCTATCTCTCCCTCTCTCCGGCACGGACCGCTTGCACGTTAAAAGGGGGGCGCCTGAGCACCGCGACTCATGGGCTCCTACTGGCTCTCCAGCCCTCACCCCCTGGCCTTGACCCACAGCATCGCGACCTGTCATACCAGCGGCGGCTGAGCTCGCTCAAGGGCCGGGACCTGAGGACGTAGAGGATTAAGGAAAGTATGGGGAAGTGGGAAGAAGCTCGCAAGGACCTGACCCAGCAACACCTCAGCTACCGCCACTCGGGCTGGGCGCCCCGTCGAAGAACTACCCCAAACTCAAAAGATAAGTCACGCCCTTACAGGAGCTGGACCAACGCAGCACCAAACCATCGCCTAGTGCAGCTCTGTCACGATGACGTTGCCTTCTTTTCTTGCCCAGCGAGGGCTGCTCGACCGCTAAAGGGGACCTCCCGAGCATCGCGACTCGAGGGTTCTTACCGGACCTCGGGCTGCTCACCTCCTGGCCTTGACCACGGCATCGCGACCTGGCATACCAACGACGGCTGAAGCCTTCCTGGGGACTGGGACCTGTCAGCATAGAGCGCTAAGTCCTCGTGAGGATAGAAAGGGGGAGCCGAGCCGAGACAGGACAAGCATCTCGCATCGATTCATATTAGGGATATAATGTTCGCAAAAGACATGGCAGGCGCCTTAAATACCCCCGTGGGGTGTTGCTTCGATTCCTCGCAGGGAACAAAAGGTGCTAATCCTAAGGAACGCTAATTGCCCACGCCTTCGCAAGCGACGCCATCATCAACAGTGGACTGCCCGGCGCCGGTGCCAACCCCACCCAGATCAGTGGCGTCGGCGGCCCGATGCAGTTGCCCTACTCCGAGCACGGCGCGAGCTCGGAGGCTCGTAGCTGTCGTCGCTCGTCTCCGGAGTCACGAGAAGCTCGGGGGAGCCGCTAGATTCCCCAGCTCCTCCGCTGCCGCCTGAAGTGCTGCTGGAGGGCCGATGGGCAGGCCAGGCCCTCGCTAGTCCGATGCCCCTGCCGCTTTCCTTGGGGCAGCACTCCAACCGGTGTCCTTCAGCATCGAAGACCTTGAAGAACATCAGGGAGGCGCCGTCGTATTCCATATGAGTTACGAGGGCACCCTCCGTCCGGCAGACCCGGGAGATCTCACCCCAGCCCCGGGTCATGTAGACCTTGCCCGGAGCTCCAGAGACCCGCTCGGCGGCATCTCGAAGGCGAAGGAGGGAGGAAGACGGATCCAAGAGCATGGGGGCATGGCGGCGTGAAGCACGAGCTCACATGAGGAGCCCTCGGCATGGACTCCAGGAGGAACAACGCGCACCGCCATGACTCGTCGGCGTCGGCGGTAGCACCGTCGGTGTCGCTCGACACCCTCTTCCCCAGGGCCCTCGATTCGGGCGTACGAGGGCAGTGGAAACCCAGGCGGCGGCCGCTGGTACCAGGGCCTCGACGCCTCCTGCCAAGCACCCTCATCTCGGCGACACGGGACTACCTGTTTCTTCGGCAGAAGAGGGTCAGGACCTTCTCGGGGGCCTTTCCCTTCTCTTCTGCAGAAAACCGGCGGATTGGTGCCATTGGCGTAAGGAGAAGCAAGGACGAGGAAGAGGAAGGAAAGGAGTAGCAGGAAGGGATAAGCTAACGAGGCTCATGCGGCCCCGTACTTATAGCCGGAGAAGGACAACCGCCGGCCACCACCATCGCAGGTAATCATGACCCATTTCTCTGCATGAAGGGACTTGTCAAGTCGAGCGGTTGCCGAGGCATCGTGGGGAAGCGCAGACACCCACGTCCAACCAATCGCCACGCGGCACCCAAGCCAAGCCCAGGCGCGCCTTGGGCCTGGGGGCTACTATCGGCGTTCTGGGGATGGGGGTCCCCAGACTTGCCTGCCTGCGGCCTGCGGCGTGGCTTGAGTGGGGGCCCAGTGCGGCCCAGCTTCATCAGCTCAAGCTCAAGAGCCTCGCAAGGGGCCAAGCCTTGCGGGGCGGACGACAGGAGGCTTCCTCGGGAGCAGCCTCATCAGGCAGGCTCGCGAGGAGGCGGAGAGATCAAGGCAGGGGTGCCTCGCGAGGAGCCCGTGACGCAAGCCATGACGATCGAGATTAGGCGGGCGCCAGCCTGCGCAGTGTCCTTGTTTCCCCTTGGGTGCAAAGGGAGCAAGCACAGGCCAAGGCATCGGGCAAAGGTTACCATTCCGGTGCAACGAGATAAAGTCCAGCAGAGCGGCAGGACGGAGGTCACCATGGATCCCAAGATGGCGTCATCACCAGTGCTTTTGGCAGTCGAAGACCACCTTTGGTCAGGATAACTTGTACTAGATGTTCCCCTTCAAAATGGCCAATTGTTGGCGCCCTTCCCGCTCATTATTTGGGAAGAGGACCAGGGCCTCTACAAATAGGACTAACCACCATAGAGGGAGAGAAGGAAAGAGAGAGAGAGAGAGGAAAAGAAGGGAAAGAAGAGGAAAGGAGGAAAAAGAGAGAGAACAGAGAAAGAGAGAGAGAGAGAGATCCGGACCAAGTAGAACACACCGCACCAGCTCAATGATACGTCTCCAACGTATCTGTAATTTTTTATTGCTCCATGCTATATTATCTACTGTTTTAGGCAATATTGGGCTTTATTATCCACTTTTATATTACTTTTGGGACTAACCTATTAACCGGAGGCCCAGCCCAGATTTGCTGTTTTATGCCTATTTCAGTGTTTTGAAGAAAAGGAATATCAGACGGAGTCGAAACAGAACAAAATCAACTAGAGAAGTTATTTTTGGAAGGAAACACACCTGATGGACTTGGACCCCACGTCAAGGAAGAAACGAGGTGCTCACGAGGGTGGGGGCGCCCCCTTCTAGGGCGCGCCCCCCTGTCTCGTGGGACCCTCGTGGCTCCCCTGACGTACCTCCTGCACCCATGTATACCTACGTGACCTAAAACTTCCAGAACGCTACATAGATTGGGAGTTCCACCGCCAGAACCCTCCGTAGCCACCGAAAACTAATCTAGACCCGTTCTGGCACCCTGCCGGAGGGGGAATCCTTCTCCGGTGGCCATCTTCATCATCCCGGTGCTCTCCATGACGAGGATGGAGTAGTTCTCCCTCGGGGCTGAGTGTATGTACCAGTATCTATGTGTTTGATCTATCTCTCTCTCTCGTGTTCTTGAGATGATATGATCTTGATGTATCGCGAGCTTTGCTATTATATTTGGATCCTATGATGTTTCTTCCCCCCTCTTCTCTCTTGTAATGAATCGAGTTTCCCGTTTTGAAGTAATCTTATCGGATTGAGTCTTTAAAGATTTGAGAACACTTGATGCATGTCTTGCCGTGGATATATGTGGTGACAATGGGATACCACGTGCCACTTGATGTATGTCTTGGTGATAACTTGCGGGTTTCGTGCCATTGGGAACCTATTCATAGGGGTTGGCGCACGTTTTCGTCGTGATTCTCCGGTAGAACTTTGGGGCACTCTTTGAGGTTCTATGTGTTGGTTGAATAGATGAATCTGAGATTGTGTGACGCATATCGTATAATTATACCCACGGATACTTGAGGTGACATTGGAGTATCTAGGTGACATTAGGGTTTTGGTTGATTTGTGTCTTAAGGTGTTATTCTAGTATGAACTCTAGGGCTGTTTGTGACACTTGTAGGAATAGCCCAACGGATTGATTGGAAAGAATAATTTTGAGGTGGTTTCGTACCCTACCATAATCTCTTCGTTCGTTCTCTGTTGTTAGTGACTTTGGAGTGACTCTTTGTTGCATGTTGACGGATAGTTATGTGATCCAATTATGTTAGTATTGTTGAGGATACTTACACTAGCGAAAGTATGAACCCTAGGCCTTGTTTCAACGCATTGCAATACCGTTTACGCTCACTTTTATCACTTGCTACCTTGCTGTTTTTATTATTTCAGATTACAAATACCTTTATCTACTATCCATATACCACTTGTTTCACCATCTCTTCGCCGAACTAGTGCACCTATACAATTTACCATTGTATTGGGTGTGTTGGGAACACAAGAGACTCTTTGTTATTTGGTTGCAGGGTTGCTTGAGAGAGACCATCTTCATCCTACGGCTCCTACGGATTGATAAACCTTAGGTCATCCACTTGAGGGAAATTTGCTACTGTCCTACAAACCTTTGCACTTGCAGGCCCAACAACGTCTACAAGAAGAAGGTTGTGTAGTAGACATCAAGCTCTTTTCTGGCTCCGTTGCCGGGGAGGTGAGTGCTTGAAGGTATATCTTTAGATCTTGCAATCGAGTCTTTTAGTTTCTTGTTTTGTCACTAGTTTAGTCTATAAAAGAAAACTACAAAAAATGGAATTAAGTTTGTCTCATACGCTTCACCTTTTTAATATCTTTCATGAGTATGATGGAAAGGATAATTGTGCTCAAGTGCTAGAAGATGAAATCTATAAAATGTTTGACACTAAATATTTGAATGATGAGCATGATTGAAATGTTGTTAGTATGAATTCCTTGAATATCAATGATGCTAATGATATGCAAATCCACAAGCTTGGGGAAGCTACGTTTGATGAAGATGATATTTTTTGTCCCCCAAGTTTTGATGAGCAAATTTATTATGATGAAAGCATGCCTCCTATTTATGATGATTATTGTGATGACACGTATGCTTTAAAGAATAATGATAACAATGAAACTTGTCATCTTGGTTTCAATTTTCAATCCCATGATAGTTACTTTGTTGAGTTTGCTCCCACTACTATTCATGAGAAGAATTTATCTTATGTGGAGAGTAATAAAATTTCTATGCTTGTAGATCATGAAAAGAATGATTTAGGTGCTGGTTATATTGTTGAATTCATTCGTGATGCTACTGAAAATTATTATGAGGGAGGAACATATGCTTGTAGGAGTTGCAATAATATCAAGTTTCCTCTCTATGTGCTTAAAGTTTTGAAGTTATGCTTGTTTTACCTTCCTATGCAAGTTGATTCCTGTTCCCATAAGTTGTTTGCTCACAAAATCCCTATGCATAGGAAGTGGTTTAGACTTAAATGTGCTAGTCATATTCTTCATGATACTCTCTTCATGTTTCAATTCTTATCCTTTATGTGAGCATCATTGAAATCATCATGCCTAGCTAGGGGCGTTAAACGATAGTGCTTGTTGGGAGGCAACCCAACTTTATTTTTGTTCCTTGATTTTGTTCCTGTTTAGTAATAAATAATTCATCTAGCCTCTGTTTATATGTGGTTTCATGCTTTTAATTAGTGTTTGTGCCAAGTAGAACCTTTGGGAAGACTTGGGGGAAGTCTTTGTGATCATGCTGTAAAAAACAGGAACTTTAGAACTCACGAGAATTGCTGCCATTTTTATTTAGAGAGTTATATTTAGTTAATTCTTTTTGAATATGATTAATAGATAAATTCCTCAGGTCCAGAAATTTATTTGAGAATTTTATAAGTTCCAGAAGTATATGTTTGATCCATATTACTACAGACTGTTCTGTTTTTGACAGATTCTGTTTTTCATGTGTTGTTTACTTATTTTGATGAATCTATGGCTAGTAAAATAGTTTACAAACCAAAGAGAAGTTGGAATACAGTAGGTTTAACACCAATATAAATAAATAATGATCTCATTACAGTACCTTCAAGTGGTGATTTACTTTCTTATACTAACGGAGCTTACGAGTTTTCTACTTCAAGTTTTGTGTTGTGAAGTTTTCAAGTTTTGGGCAAGGATTCGATGGACTATGGAATAAGGAGTGTTAAGAGCCTAATCTTGGGTATGCCCAAGGCACCCCAAGGAAATATTCAAGGATAGCCAAGAGCTTAAGCTTGGGGATGCCCCGGAAGGCATCCCCTCTTTCGTCTTCGTTCATCGGTAACTTTACTTGGAGCTATATTTTTATTTACCACATGATATGTGTTTTGCTTGGAGCGTCAATTTATTTTTTTAGGATTTGTTTGATGTTATTTAGAACAATTTTTTGCATCTTTTATTTCAATAAAAGTGGCATTGATAGTCTTTACTATGCCCATGTTACACGTCTTCATGTTGCTGTTTGAAAACAGAAAGTTTATCGTTGTTGCAATAATTCCCTAGAAAAGTCAGAATGTGATAAAATGTTGAAACGTTTTGCATATTAAGATTTGATAAATTTACTAAAGTGGGAATTTTATTTCATAATTTTTGGAGCTAGGGAAGTATGGATGTTGCAGCATTCTTTACAGATTATCCTGTTTAGGCAGATTGTTGTTATGTTTGCATTGTTTGCATATGTTTGCTTCTTTAATGATTCTATTTGAGGATAGGACTATTAAATATGCAGAGGAATTTAGTATGAAATGTTGAATAATAATTTTAGTGATTTGCTACAGTAGAGTATGATAAGGTTTTTGCAATGGTTTATACTAACTTATCTCACGAGTCCTTGTTGAGTTTTGTGTGGATGAAGCTTTTGAGATTTAGGGAGACCTTGATATGAGAGGAATTAAGGAGACACAAAAGCTCAAGCTTGGGGATTCCCAAGGCACCCCAAGATAATATTTCAAGAAGTCTCAAGCATCTAAGCTTGGGGATGCCCCGGTTGGCATCCCACCTTTCTTCTTCAACAACTATCGGTTAGTATCAGTTGATCCTAAGTTTTTGCTTATTCACATGATGTTTGCCATTCTTAGAATGTCATTTTATTTTGCTTTGCTTTCTGCTTCAATAGAATAACAAGATCTGAATTAAATGTTAGAGAGTCTTCACATAGTTGCATAATTATTCAACTACTCATTGATCTTCACTTATATCTTTCGGAGTAGTTTGTCATTTGCTCTAGTGCTCCACTTATATCTTTTAGAGCATGGTGGTAGTTTTATTTTGAAGAAATAGATGAACTCTCATGCTTCACTTATATTATTTTGAGAGTCTTAAATAGCATGGTAATTTTCTTAAAATCCTAATATTCTAGGTATACAAGATTAATAATAAAATTCTCTTATGAGTGTGTTGAATACTAAGAGAAGTTTGATACTTGATGATTGTTTTGAGATATGAGGATGGTAATATTAGAGTCATGCTAGTTGAGTGGTTATGAATTTGAGAAATACTTGTGTTGAAGTCTGTGATTCCCGTAGCATGCACGTATGGTGAACCGTTATGTGACAAAGTCGGAGCATCAGGTGTTTATTGATTGTCTTCCTTATGAGTGGCGGTTGGGGACGAGCGATGGTCTTTTCCTACCAATCTATCCCCCTAGGAGCATGTGCGTAGTACTTTGTTTTGATAACTAATAGATTTTTGCAATAAGTATGTGAGTTCTTTATGACTAATGTTGAGTCCATGGATTATACGCACTCTCACCCTTCCACCATTGCTAGCCTCTCTAGTACCGCGCAACTTTCGTCGGTACCATAAACCCACCATATACCTTCCTCAAAACAGCCACCATACCTACCTATTATGGCATTTCCATAGCCATTCCGAGATATATTGCCGTGCAACTTTTCACCATTCCGTTCATCATGACACATTCATCATTGTCATATTTCTTAGCATGATCATGTAGTTGACATAGTATTTGTGGCAAAGCCACCGTTCATAATTCTTTCATACTTTTCACTCTTGATTCATTGCATATCCCGGTACACCACTGGAGGCATTCATATAGAGTCATACTTTGTTCTAGTATCGAGTTGTAATCATTGAGTTGTAAATAAATAGAAGTGTGATGATCATCATTAATAGAGCATTGTCCCAAAAAAAGGCCAAAAAAAGAAAGGACAAATAAAAAAGGGGAAAGGCCGAAAAAATGAAAGGCCAAATAAAAAAATAAAAATAAAAGGGGCAATGCTACTATCCTTTTACCACACTTGTGCTTCAAAGTAGCACCATGATCTTCATGATAGAGAGTCTCCTATGTTGTCACATTCATATACTAGTGGGAATCTTTCATTATAGAACTTGGCTTGTATATTCCAATGATGGGCTTCCTCAAAATGCCCTAGGTATTCGTGAGCAAGCAAGTTGGATGCGCACCCACTAGTTTCTTTTGTTGAGCTTTCATATACTTATAGCTCTAGTGCATCCGTTGCATGGCAATCCCTACTCACTCACATTGATATCTATTGATGGGCATCTCCATAGCCCGTTGATACGCCTAGTCGATGTGAGACTATCTTCTCCCTTCTTGTCTTCTCCACAACCACCATTCTATTCCACCTATAGTGCTATATCCATGGCTCACGCTCATGTATTGCGTGAAGATTGAAAAAGTTTGAGAACATCAAAAGTATGAAACAATTGCTTGGCTTGTCATCGGGGTTGTGCATGATTTAAATATTTTGTGTGGTGAAGATGGAGCATAGCCAGACTATATGAATTTGTAGGGATATCTTTCTTTGGCCATGTTATTTTGAGAAGACATGATTTGCTTTATTAGTATGCTTGAAGTATTATTATTTTTTATGTCAATATAAACTTTTGTCTTGAATCTTTTCGGATCTGAATATTCATATCACAAGTAAGAAGAATTACAATGAAATTATGCCAAGTAGCACACCGCATCAAAAATTCTTTTTTATCATTTACCTACTCGAGGACGAGCAGGAATTAAGCTTAGGGATGCTTCATACGTCTCCAACGTATCTATAATTTTTGATTGGTCCATGCTATATTATCTATTGTTTTAGGCAATATTGGGCTTTATTATCCACTTTTATTTTAATTTTGGCACTAACCTATTAACCAGAGGCCCAGCCCAGATTTGCTGTTTTATGCCTATTTCAGTGTTTTGAAGAAAAGGAATATCAGACGGAGTCGAAACGGAAAGAAATCAACTAGAGAAGTTATTTTTGGAAGGAAACACACCTGATGGACTTGGACCCCACATCAAGGAAGAAACGAGGTGCTCACGAGGGTGGGGGGCGCCCCCCCCTAGGGCGCGCCCCCCTGTCTCGTGGGACCCTCGTGGCTCCCCTGACGTACCTCCTGCACCCATATATACCTACGTGACCTAAAACTTCTAGAATGCAACATAGATCGGGAGTTCCGCCGCTAGAAGCCTCTGTAGCCACCGAAAACCAATCTATACCCGTTCCGGCACCCTGCCGGAGGGGGAGTCGTTCTCCGGTGGCCATCTTCATCATCCCAGTGCTCTCCATGACAAGGAGGGAGTAGTTCTCCCTTGGGGCTGAGGGTATGTACCAGTAGCTATGTGTTTGATCTCTGTCTCTCGTGTTCTTGTGATGATATGATCTTTATGTATCGCAAGCTTTGTTATTATATTTGGATCCTATGATGTTTCTTCCCCCCTCTTCTCTCTTGTAATGAATCGAGTTTCCCCTTTTGAAGTAATCTTATCGGATTGAGTCTTTAAAGATTTGAGAACACTTGATGTATGTCTTTCCATGGATATCTGTGGTGACAATGCATGGGATACCACGTGCCACTTGATGTATGTCTTGGTGATCAACTTGTGGGTTTTGTGACATTGGGAACCTATGCATAGGGGTTGGCACATGTTTTCGTCGTGATTCTCCGGTAGAACTTTGGGGCAGTCTTTGAGGTTCTATGTGTTGGTTGAATAGATGAATCTGAGATTGTGTGACGCATATCGTATAATCATACCCACGGATACTTGAGGTGACATTGGAGTATCTAGGTGACATTAGGGTTTTGGTTGATTTGTGTCCTAAGGCGTTATTGTAGTACGAACTCTAGGGATGTTTGTGACACTTGTAGGAATAGCCCAACGGATTGATTGGAAAGAATAACTTTGAGGTGGTTTCGTACCCTACCACAATCTCTTCGTTCGTTCTCCGCTATTAGTGACTTTGGAGTGACACTTTGCAGCATGTTGAGGGATAGTTATGTGATCCAATTATGTTAGTAGTGTTGAGGGAACTTACACTAGCGAAAGTATGAACCCTAGGCCTTGTTTCAACGCATTGCAATACCGTTTACGCTCACTTTTATCACTTGCTACCTTGCTGTTTTTATTATTTCAGATTACAAATACCTTTATCTACTATCCATATACCACTTGTTTCACCATCTGTACAATTTACCATTGTATTGGGTGTGTTGGGGACACAAGAGAATCTTTGTTATTTGGTTGCAGGGTTGCTTGAGAGAGACCATCTTCATCCTATGCCTCCTATGGATTGATAAACCTTAGGTCATCCACTTGAGGGAAATTTGCTACTTTCCTACAAACCTGTGCACTTGAAGGCCCAACAACGTCTACAAGAAGAAGGTTGTGTAGTAGACATCACTCAAGAACACCTCTCGCGAGGCCGTTCTTCCCCAGTATTGTTCATCATCAGCCCCTGAGGCAATCCACTACACCACACACTGGAGTAGGGTATTACACCACATTGGTGGCCCGAACTAGTATAAACCTCGTGTCCTTTGTGTGTTCTTCTTTCCGGCCTAGATTCCTTGCGAGCCACAGAAGCGCGAGTCAGTAGGGGAAAGATCTCTGTGAGCACCCCAGAGTTCGAACCTTAGGGGTCTGCCGGAACCCGAAATCCGACAGAGTCCACAACCCATTGGGTGCACTGGGTCAAGGAGATCATACATTCATCTAATAAAATGGATGCTGGCTCGGCAGTCTTAATATTGGACAAAAATTGCCGTTTTGAACCACTGAAGCAGAAGCTAGGGCGGCTCAAGCGTGACTACAATGACATGGGCCAGTTGATGGCGGCTCTGGTCAAGTATGCTAATTATGACAGTACCAAGGACCCCGTGTCTGATGAAGAAAAAACAGGGAAGGGAAAGAAGAATAGCGACGGCAAGGGTCACCAGCATAACCCGGCAAATCAAGGAGGTAATAAATGTAAGGCTGACGAATTTTTGGCTAACACCAATGCATAGGGCAACAATCAACGGCGCAAGGGTAGGCAACCCCCTCGGTCGGCCGGGTCAGGTCCCACCTTCGAGCAACTATTGAATGAACCTTGCCCAAGACACGGCACCCGGGAGAAGCCAGCCACCCATCTGTGGAAGGACTGTACAATCATGAAGGCATCTAAAAATTCAAACACATTTGATGGAAGTCATAGGCCTGGCGGCGGTTCAGGCGGAGGCCGCTTTCATGGCCCGGCGCCGGTTCAGGTGGAGGCGGTTTTCACGGTGAGGGCCATACGGGTAACCAGGGAGGTTATAATCCACAACCCGGCCAAGGTAATCAGCAGCAACAGGCCGGATATCAGAGCAACCCAAAACAGTTGAATAGTGGGCAATACCATGTATTTGCCACTAGTTTATGCAAGAGGGACCAGAAGCTTCATAAGAGGGCTGTCAATGCCGTTGAGCCGGTGATTCCACGTAATTTAAGGTGGTCAGAACAGCCTATTGTGTGGAGCAGAGAAGATCATCCTCCCCTGGTTGATAATCCGGGTCACTTAGCCTTGGTAGTGGCACCTTAGGTTGGTGGATATAAGTTCACTAAAGTTCTCATGGATGGAGGCAGTAGCATCAACATCCTCTACTATGAGACGTTCGGTCGGATGGGATTGACTGATAAGAGTCTTAAGCAATCCAACACTGTTCTTCATGGTGTTGTACCGGGCAAGTTGACATACCCAGTTGGTAAGATTGAACTGGAAGTAGCCTTTGGGGATGAATATGATTCCAGGGCTGAGAAGTTGACTTTTGAGGTGGTTAAGATCAAAAGCCCATATCATGCTCTGTTTGGACGGCCGGCTTATGCCAAGTTCATGGCTCGACCGTGTTATGTATATCTGCAGCTCAAGATGCCGGGTTATAAAGGCACCATTACAGTACACGGAAGCCGGAAAATAGCCCTGGAGTGTGAAGAAGGAGATGTCACTTATGCTGAGTCTGTTTGTGCAACAGAGGAGTTAAAGTTTTATAAAGATAATGTTGACCCGGCAGACATGACGTCTTTAAAGAAGCCAACAATGGAACATGAACTGGTGTTGAAGTTCAAGTCAGCTGATGACACCAAAACGGTTGATTTTGTGCCTGGCGACTCATCCAAGCAGTTCATCATCAGTGCCAACTTGGATCCAAAATAGGAAAGCGCGCTCATCGAGTTCATCCATGAGAATCAGGACATCTCTGCATGGAAACCTTCTGACATGCCGGGTGTCCCGAGAGAACTCACTGAGCACACTCTTAATATTGATTTGAAGTTTAAGCCGGTCAGGCAATTTCTTTGACAGTTTAACGAGGAAAGGCGCAAGGCCATAGGAGAAGAGGTGGCCCGACTCTTGGCGGCCGGGTTCATTGTTGAAGTTTTTCACCCGGAGTGGTTGGCTAACCCGGTGCTTGTACTCAAGAAGAATGGCACCTGGCGTATGTGTGTGGATTACATCAATTTAAACAAAGCTTGTCCAGCTGACCCTTTTGCTCTCCCTCGTATTGATCAGATCATTGATGCTACGGCGGTTTGTGAGCATTTGAGTTTTCTGGATGCTTATTCAGGTTATCATCAGATCAAGATGGCAGTCAAGGACCAGGAGAAGACAGCTTTCATCACTCCGTTTGGAGCCTTCTACTATGTGTCTATGCCTTTTGGGCTTAAGAGTGACCAGGCGACTTATGAACGGTGTATGCAGAATTGCCTTCACAATCAGATTGGGCGTAATGTTCATGCTTATGTGGAGGATATAGTGGTGAAGTCCAGAAAAGAGGAAACCTTGGTAACAGATCTGAAGGAGACCTTTGATAACCTCCAGGTCTACAAGATGATGCTTGACCCGGCAAAGTGTGTTTTTGGAGTCCCAGCTGGCAAACTCTTGGGTTTTTTTGGTGTCCAGCCGAGGTATTGAAACTAACCCAAAGAAAATTAAGGCAATCACATCCCTGGCCAAACCAGCATGCATCAATGACGTTCAACGGTTGGTGGGTCGTGTTGCTGCTCTGAGCCGGTTCATAAGCCGGTTAGGAGAGAAGGTTATGCCTTTGTATCAGATGATGAAAAAGACGGATGACTTTGTTTGGAGTGAAGCTGCAAATTCTGCCTTTGAGGATCTGAAGAAACAGCTTGCTGAGCTGCCGGTTCTTTCTGCTCCGGTTGAGAAAGAACCGCTATTGTTATATGTAGCCGCTAACTCATGAGCTGTTAGTTTGGCGATTGTGGTGGAACGCAAGGAGGCTGGTAAGGAACATCCGGTCCAACGGCCGGATTACTACGTCAGTGAGGTGTTGATTGAATCTAAACAAAGATATCCACATTGGTAGAAGCTCGTTTATGGGGTATTCATGCCAAGCCAGAAGCTCAAACATTACTTTCAGGGTCACCCAATCACTATGGTTAGCTCTGCTCCTTTGGGAGACATCATTCAAAATAGAGAAGCTACTGGACGAGTCGCCAAGTAGGCCATTGAACTTGGGTGTCATGGGTTGAAGTATGTACCACGTACTGCGATCAAATCTCTAGTGCTGGTTGACTTTATTAATGATTGGACGGAGATGCAGATGCTAGAGGAGAAACCAGACAACACATATTGGACGATTCACTTTGATGGGTCCAGAGTGTTGGAAGGCTCGGGGGCTGGAGTGGTGTTCACTTCCCCTCGAGGTGACAATTTTTTTTATGTGTTGTGATTGATGTTTCCTTGTACTAACAACGCAGCAGAATATGAAGCCTTGCTCCATGGTATTCGAATAGCTAAAGAAATGAGTCTGAGCCGGGTCCAGTGCCTTGGCGATTCAGATTTGGTGGCTCAACAGGTATCAGGCAAGTGGGATTCCAAGGACCCTTTCATGGTGGCTTATCATTGTGAAGTCGATGCTGCTGCGAGACATTTTAAAGGTTATCAGGTGGAACACATTGACTGCAGGAAGAACAAAGCGGACGATGCTTTAAGCTAGATGGGATCTCAGCGTAAGCCGGTGCCACCTAACACCTTTTTGGATGTTTTGCATAACCCGTCTGTTAAGTTACCTACAGAGGAAGATTTAGCCGTTCCTGACCCGGAGGCACAGTTGGTGGCGGCTCTTCACGTCATCCCAAATTGTACATGTAACGCTGTCTATGCGGCTTATCGTTGTGAAGTCGATGCGGCTATATCTCCCACGTGTTGAAGCACGACTTAGAGGCGTAACCGCATTGAAAGCAATGTCGCAAGTGAGGTAATCTTCACAGAACCCATCTAATACATAAAGGGAAAGAGGTACATAGTTGGCTTACAATCGCCACTTCACACAATTACATGAATAAAGCATTACAACATCCAAATACAATCAAGGTCTGACTACGGAACGAAAGTAAAAGAAGAACCCCAAATGCGACAAGGTCCCCGATCGACCCCAACTAGGCTCCACTACTGATCAACTAGAATGAAACAACACAAGGGACAAGATCTTCAACGAGCTCCTCCTGAGCTGGGTTGCGTCATCTGCACAGACTCAACGGCACCTGCAAACTGGTTTTTGGAAGTATCTGTGAGCCATAGGGACTCAGCAATCTCGCACCCTCGCGATCAAGACTATTTAAGCTTATGGGTAAGGTAAAGGTATGAGGTGGAGCTGCAGCAAGAGACTAACATATATGGTGGCTAACATACGCAAATGAGAGCGAGAAGAGAAGGCAAAGCACGGTCGATAAAAGTATGATCAAGAAGTGATCCTATAGCAACCTACATCAAACATAACTCCAACACCGTGTTCACTTCCCAGACTCCGCCAGAAAGAGACCATCACGGTTACACATGCGGTTGATGTATTTTTAATCAAGGTCAACTTCAGGTTTTCTACAACCGGACATTAACAAATTCCCATCTGCCCATAAACGCGGGCACGGCTTTCGAAAGTTCAAATCCCTGCAGGGGTGTCCCAACTTAGCCCATGACAATCTCTCACGGTCAACGAAGGAATAGACCTTCTAGCGGGAAGACCCGATCAGACTCGGAATCCCAGTTACAAGACATTTCGACAATGGTAAAACAAGGCCAGCAAAGCCACCCAGATGTGCCGACAAATCCCGATAGGAGCTGAACATATCTCGTTCTCAGGGCACACCGAATGAGCCAGACGTCGGGTGGGCCAACCCAGAGTTGCCCCTGGTAGCTCCGGACATCGCTCAGTTTGGACCAACACTCAGAGGAGCACTGGCCCGGGGGTTTAAAATAAAGATGACCCTTGAGTCTGCAGAACCCAAGGGAAAGAAAAGGCTAGGTGGCGAATGGTAAAACCAATGTTGGGCCATGCTGGAGGAGTTTTGTTCAAGGTGAAATGTCAAGGGGTTCCCATTATAACCCAATCGCGTAAGGAACGCAAAATCCGGGAACTTAACACCGATATGACGGAAACTAGGGCGGCAAGAGTGGAACAAAACACCAGGCATAAGGCCGAGCCTTCCACCCTTTACCAAGTATATAGATGCATTAATTAAATAAGAGATATTGTGATATCCCAACAAAATATCCATGTTCCAACAAGGAACAAAACTCCAATCTTCACCTGCAACTACCAACTCTATAAGAGGGGCTGAGCAAAGCAGTAACATAGCCAAACACCGGTTTGCTAGGACAAGGTGGGTTAGAGGCTTGTATCAACAATATGGGAGGCATGATAAGCAAGTGGTAGGTATCGCAGCATAGGCATAGCAAAAGAGCGAGAAACTAGCAAGCAAAGATAGAAGTGATTTCGAGGGTATGGTCATCTTGCCTGAAATCCCGCAAGGAAGAACGAGTCCATGAAAAAGACAAACAGACGTAGACGAACGGGTCCTCACAAACACGACGTACTCGAATCCAACCCGAAGAAGCAAACACCGGAAAAGAAGCACACAACATAGTAAACAACCAACACACGAACATGGTATGATATGCGGAATCGGAGTTACGGTTTGTAAATGGCAAGCATTTCAAATATGACACCGGTCTGCGATTTACAGCAAGTAGTCATCTAAATGCAATGAGATGGACATGCTCCAGCACCCAAACATGGCATCAAAATACATGGCAGGAATCCACTCAAGATGCTTAACAAAAGACTAGCATTGAGCTACGGCCAATTCATCCATTAACAGGATCAAACAAGCATGGCAAAACTGCATATGGTAAACAGATCTCAGACTTAGTGAAATTAACACTTGTCTGGAATTTCAGATCAGATAGCACTCTTCGGAGCAACAAAACTATATGCTATAGGACCTGAACATGACAAAGTAAAACATGGCATGGAGCTACTCAAAGAGCTTAACAAAAGTCCCTTAGTGACCTTGAGCCAAAAGGAATCACAAAAAACATTTGCAAGCATGTGAACATGGCAAAAACATAATCAGTTCTCAGACTTAGTGAAAACTGGAGCATGCTGAAAGCAGATATCAAGTAGGCATGTTTACGAGCTCGATGCAGTCACTACGGGGCAAGTCATGATAAGCTAAGCATACATCTATCAAGAACACACAAAATGCAAGCTAGACATGGCAAGAACAATAGCATAGCATGCACGGATCAACTACAACATCATCGGCAAAATTGCAAACAAGTTGACAATCTGCCCAGATTCAGAAAGTAACAAAAGTAGAGCTCGATTGACTCAAGCTAGGGTGCTCCATAAATGCAAACAAAGACATGGATGGATAGAGCACTACAAGATTAACAAAACATCCTTACTAATCATCCTCACAAGAGGCACGGATCACTAGGAAGCAACATGAACATATGGCATCACGAACTAAACAGCTCAAGGACTTAGTGGAAATGCTAAGTCCCTGAAAACAGAATTACCAAGTGCCTCACTTGGCAAGCTTTCACTAATCACCACACCCATCACAAAAATACATGGGTTGCACCTCTGGAAAGATGAAAAAACCCTTAACAAAACATATGTAGAGCATCAGGGCATATCATGCACACAATAATCATAGCAAAAATGACAAATGTCCAACATGGAGTAGCAGATTTGACAATTATCTCAAGTAGCCTCCTTCTAACAGCATTTCGGGCATCAAGATGAACTCAAATGAAAATGATGCAATGGAATGAAATGATGTACTCTCTGAGGCGAACAATTTGATATGCTATATGCATGAATCGGAGCTATGGATGCAAAGTCACGATGCGATGAACATGAGCACATGGATCTGGAAATTTTCGGGGACTTAGTGAAATTATAACCTCGCAAAAAAATAAACCGAGCCGGAGGGAGTGGGCTGGCAGGGACGGAGCTGGGCCGTGGAGAGGATGATTGGGCCGACCCACGCAGGCGCTTGCGGTCATCCTCCCGATCCGATCTGGATCGAGGAGCAGGGGCAGGTCCGGCCGGTGCCGGCGTTGACCATGGCGGAGGAAGGAGGAGGCACAGGCTGCCAGCGACGAGGGGTCGACGAGGAGATGGCGACGGCGAGCTGACGACGGCGGCGGCCGTCGAGGCGAGGCGCGGGCGAGGAGCTGAGGCAGACGCTCGGGGGCGGCTCGGCCCAGACGAACGGCGGGAGGTGTTCGGGCGACGGGGCGTGCTCCGGCGAGCGAAGGCGGCTCCCGGCGATGGTGGTAGCGGCGCGAAGCTCCCGAGGCGGCGGGGAAAACGAAGAGGCACGGTGGGGCGAATCCGGCCAGGGTGCGGGGCGCTCGGGCCCGGGTTGGCTCGGGCGGGCCTCCCTTGGGCCATGGCGGGCTTCGGCGGGAGGAGCGGCGAAGTGGGGCGCGGTCCACGCTGAGGTGCCGAAGCCTGAGTGGCTGAGGCGGCAGGGATGCTGAGGTGGCATGCTCCCATTGGCCGGGCGATGTGGCGGCGGGCGGTGGACACGTCCGGCGCGGCGTGGACGCGTCCGGCGGCGCGAGAGGAGGAGTTTTAGGGTTCATCCGTGGATTTTCGGAGGGGGAGGTGTTTATATAGGTAGAGGGAGCTAGGAGAGTCCAAATGAGGTGCGGTTTTCGGCCACGTGATCGTGATCGAACGACCGAGAAGATGGATAGGGTTATGTGGGTTTTTGGGCCAAATTGGAGGGGTGTTGGGCCGCAACACACACGAGGCCTTTTTGATCCCTCGGTTAACCGTTGGAGTATCAAACGAAGTCCAAATGGTACGAAACTTGACAGGCGGTCTACCGGTAGTAAACCAAGGCCACTTGGCAAGTCTTGGTCCAATCCGGAAATGTTTAATTCCCACATACGAAAGAAATGTAGAAATGACCACCGGAGGAGAACGGAGCGCCGGAATGCAAAACGGACAACGGGGAAAATGCTCGGATGCATGAGACGAACACGTATGCGAATGAAATGCACATGATGACATGATATGCAATGCATGACACGCAAGCAATGACATGGCAACAATAGCGAATAACTAGACGACACCTGGCACATCGGTCTCGGGGCGTTACAACACTCCACCACTACGAGAGGATCTCGTCCCGAGATCTAGAATGGCACCGGAGGAACAACGGATGAGAAGAGAGGAGAGGTAAAACTAAGTTGCTTCTTCGACAAATGAGTGAAACCAAAGAACCTTGAAAGTTTGAACAAAAGATAGAAAGAAAGCAATGAGTATGAACGAAGTTGAAAGCACTCCGTTAGGACAGAGTAGGAAGGAAGAACAAATTTCGACAGCACTCCGGTAGAAACGGAAGTCAAAACTATGATAAACTGAAAAGAACTTGAGCAAAAGGGCACAACACTCCGGTTAAATGGATAAACCAAGAAAAGAACACGATCCTAACAAAACAAGAAGATGGGTTGACGAGAGCAACATCACAATGCCTCCGGAGCAAATATAAGAATGGAATGGAATGGAATGAACGAAGGGGAACACGATCTCGAGGGAGCACGCTTACAACCAATGCTAGAACGGAGTTGTTGGAAAACCAACAACGAAAAGAATAAACTTGATATGGTCTTATAGAAGACATCTCCAAATTATGAGGTGACAACCTGCCACTCACGGAAAAAGAATTGTATTGATAAGAACAAGGGGACGAGAAACTTATCACCGAAAGGATATATGAAGAACTTGGTTCATATATGACCACAATTATAGCAACAATCCTTAGGGAATGCTTTAGGTGAAATATAACCCAAGATAACTCCAATGACGAGATTGATGGATTTAAAATATCTCATTCATGACCACATGTGAATCATGAAAGCATGAACTCAAATTATCAAGAATGACATAATACCACCTCAAACGATACGGTAGAAAGAAATTGCACTCCGGATAGCAAGATGAAGAATGCTTGAGCTCCCTAGAAATGAATCTCGATGAAAACTTCGAGAAGGAATTAAATCCTTGATGGATCCGTCATGTAGAACCTTCATGAAGAACTCCGGTAAACAAAAAGAATGATCAAACAAAAGAAAGAGAAGTTGAGAATACAAGGAGAATCCTTGTAATGATTTAGATGTATCTCTGTGATGATATAATTGCGAGAGCTTGGAACTCCGGAAAAAAAAGATAAGATGAACAATTGAGATCAAGAATTTTGATGAACCTCCGGAATAGGGAATTTATCATTTGGATGGAACAAGAATAAGAATTATGTTATGCGTATCCTTCACCAATTTAATTGCTGACAAGCAATGGATTTGACATACTACTTATTCTTGTAGAAAGGATTAAGATAGATATTGTACAAACTTGGAAAGGTCTTCGACGAACCACCGGAAGGATTGAAAATGAACAAAGAGAAGATAAGGAAACACCGGGTAAGAATTATGAAATGAACGAAGATACTTGAGAGGATTTAGATACATGAGAACGAAGAGATTATGAGCTGATTAGAGAATCCTTGATTTAAGCAGCAGTATGATTTAGAGTATGAGAGCCGAAAGCTGGAATGAATAACCTTGAGATGATGGGCTCGGGATAATCAAACTGAACAGAATCTTGAATTGCTCCAGATAGATGAAAAGAATTCTCACAATCAAAAAAACAATTATGAGAGTATGGCATTTAAGCTAGAACCAGGAATCTCTGAGTGAGCGGATAAGATATGGAGGAAAAACTCATCTTCGGTCATCAAAATCTGAGAATTACGACGAGAAACACCACCATGAATCGTTTAGGTACTTCGGAAGAATAAAAAACGAAGAGGTTGATCCAACGATGAAAAGAAAAGAAAGATCTTGGAGAAAGGCATTTGACTGATGACAATTCATTCTTACGTCAAACTTCGAAAAGAATTTTAAGGATATCTCCGGGAGAATTAGAAGAGTCAGGTAAGATCCTGGAAAAGACCTGTGGGGTAGGGCCCACTCAAGGAAACACCGTTGTAACGATCTGAAGGAGAGATTGCACTGGTAGAATTAAATGGCTAGAATGAGATAACAATTTCGAAAGAGCATGCACGATTGTAGAGTGGCAAACACGAATCTTCGAGATATCTTGAGCACTCCGGGACAATTGAATAGCGAGAAGTGGATGATTAAGAGGTGCACCAGCATGAGAAAGCATTTGAAACTAGGAAAAAGGATATGATGAACACCAAATCTTAATTTGAATCCGCCGGAGAAGAAAAGAGAATGAATAATGATGAACTTGAGGTTCCGTCAGGATCTTCATGATAATCAATGGATAAGAACATTGACGGAAAAGAATGGAGAGATTTCCCATCAATAAAAAGGATACTTGATAAATACATCGGATTCCTTGAAGAAAAGGGTGGGAGGGAGGGAAAAACAAAGGCAACTTGGAGATGGATGAACAGACACCGTTGAGAAGAAGTGATAATTGATCTTGCTGATGTTGAAATGATCGAAACCACTTGAAGAGAAGCACACCGGTTGAACAAGATTGGCATAACAATCTCGATTATCAAGGAGGATTAGTATTCGCATAGGAGTATGAGAACACCACTTAGGAAAGGGATGGAATCAACATTTGACTTCGAAGCAACTCGAATACCACAACTCAAAACAAAACAAAGGATTGTCTTGCAGAATAAGCCGGAACAAACATATGATAGAGATTTCGTCCGAAGTTTCCGTGGTGGGGTCTACACGGGATCGATCGTACAACACCATCATGTACAAGGCAGTGCACATGACATACGAAGCGTCCCCGAGTCGGCATAGCCAAGGACTCTTTAAGACACAACGAGACCATTGTAAAATCGATCGTGAATAGGCGGACCACTAGACGTTGAACCCCAATTTCATATCATACATCTGTCGGAAAGATATCCTAAGAGTTACTTCAATTCCTTCTTATAAACTCCTGAAATTTTCCGGTTATGCAATCAGGTGTTGGGGAGACAGGGGAAGCATAATATCTCACCCAAACTAGCAAATCCTACATCCAGCTGTATCCGTCCTTCAACACATAACCAAGAAACCTTCGGAAATCATCTACCTCAACCTTCGAAAAGCATCCTTTATAGAAGTTATGGCAATACTCCTGAACTCCCGCCCCAGTACTGGGTGGCGTCGAGGTTATCTCACCAACGAACTGCATAAAAGAGATTTTTGATGTCGGCGTACTAAACTCAGGTATTCCAGAACTGCAACGATAAAATTCTGACAACAACACCTCAGAGCTCAACTCCCGGGACACTTCCACAAAACCCCTGACAGGAGGCACCAAGACAATGTTCTCATCACAAAACCATTGGAACGATTCCAAGATACCCGCGTGATCCTAAATTTTTTTAGTGAAATTTGAGAAGAGAAGAGTCAAAACTCTATGTCAGGATGCCTTACCAGAGCGATGAGGAGACTGGGAAGTAAAAAGAATTCCTAAACTCTCCGATATATAATTCCTAAATGACTCAAAACATTTTTTTTCTAGACACAACTCGGCCGCTAAAAACGATCAATCAGTGGGGGCTCCTAAGGTCGGAGAAGACTCTGATACCAATTTGTAATGCCCTCGATGCGGCTATATCTCCCACGTGTCGAAGCATGACTTAGAGGCATAACCGCATTGAAAGCAATGTCGCAAGTGAGGTAATCTTCACACAACCCATGTAATACATAAAGGGAAAGATGTACATAGTTGTCTTACAATCGCCATTTCACACAATTACATGAATAAAGCATTACAACATCCAAATACAATCAAGGTCCGACTACGGAATGAAAGTAAAAGAAGAACCCCAAATGCGACAAGGTCCCCGATCGACCCCAACTGGGCTCCACTACTGATCAACTAGAACGAAACAACACAAGGGACAAGATCTTCAACGAGCTCCTCCTGAGCTGGGTTGCGTCATCTGCACGGACTCAACGGCACCTGCAAACTGGTTTTTGGAAGTATCTGTGAGCCACAGGGACTCAGCAATCTCGCACCCTCGCGATCAAGACTATTTAAGCTTATGGGTAAGGTAAAGGTATGAGGTGGAGCTGCAGCAAGCGACTAGCATATATGGTGGCTAACATACGCAAATGAGAGCGAGAAGAGAAGGCAAAGCACGGTCGATAAAAGTATGATCAAGAAGTGATCCTATAGCAACCTACGTCAAACATAACTCCAACACCGTGTTCACTTCCCGGACTCCGCCGGAAAGAGACCATCACGGTTACACACGCGGTTGATGTATTTTTAATTAAGGTCAACTACAGGTTTTCTACAACCAGACATTAACAAATTCTCATCTGCCCATAATCGCGGGCACGGCTTTCGAAAGTTCAAATCCCTGCAGGGGTGTCCCAACTTAGCCCATGACAAGCTCTCATGGTCAAGGAAGGAATAGACCTTCTAGCGGGAAGACCCGATCAGACTCGGAATCCCAGTTACAAGACATTTCGACAATGGTAAAACAAGACCAGCAAAGCCACCCAGATGTGGCGACAAATCCCGATAGGAGCTGAACATATCTCGTTCTCAGGGCACACCGGATGAGCCAGACGTCGGGTGGGCCAGCCCAGAGTTGCCCCTGGTAGCTCCGGACATCACTCAGTTTGGACCAACACTCAGAGGAGCACTGGCCCGGGGGTATAAAATAAAGATGACCCTTGAGTCTGCAGAACCCAAGGGAAAGAAAATGCTAGGTGGCGAATGGTAAAACCAATGTTGGGCCATGCTGGAGGAGTTTTGTTCAAGGCGAACTGTCAAGGGGTTCCCATTATAACCCAACCGCGCAAGGAACGTAAAATCCGGGAACATAACACCGATATGATGGAAACTATGGCGGCAAGAGTGTTACAAAACACCAGGCATAAGGCCGAGCCTTCCACCCTTTACCAAGTATATAGATGCATTAATTAAATAAGAGATTTTGTGATATTCTAACAAAATATCCATGTTCCAACAAGGAACAAAACTCCAATCTTCGCCTGCAACTACCAACGCTATAAGAGGGGCTGAGCAAAGCGGTAACATAGCCAAACAACGGTTTGCTAGGACAAGGTGGGTTAGAGGCTTGGCTCAACAATATGGGAGGCATGATAAGCAAGTGGTAGGTATCGCAGCATAGGCATAGCAAAAGAGCAAGCAACTAGCAAGCAAAGATAGAAGTGATTTCGAGGGTATGGTCATCTTGCCTGAAATCCCGCAAGGAAGAAGAACGAGTCCATGAAGAAGACAAACGGACGTAGACGAACGGGTCCTCACAAACACAACGTACCCGGATCTAACCCAAAGAAGCAAACACCGGAAAAGAAGCACACAACATAGTAAACAACCAACACATGAACATGGTATGATATGCGGGATGCGGGATGCGGTATGCGATGCATATGCATGATTTGACAAGGAATGCATGAACCTGGCCTCAACATGGAAATCGAAGAGTGCCAATGGAAAGGTGAGGTGATTTCGGTTGAAATTGATATAAATATCACCGGAATCGGAGTTACGGTTTGGAAATGGCAAGCAATTCAAAATTGACACCGGTCTCCGATTTACAGCAAGTAGTCATCTAAATGCAATGAGATGGACATGCTCCAGCACCCAAACATGGCATCAAAATACATGGCAGGAATCCACTCAAGATGCTTAACAAAAGACTAGCACTAAGCTACGGCCAATTCATCCATTAACAGGATCAAACAACCATGGCAAAACTGCATATGGTAAACAGATCTCAGACTTAGTGAAATGAACACTTGTCTGGAATTTCAGATCAGATAGCACTCTTCGGAGCAACAAAACTATATGCTACAGGACCTGAACATGACAAAGTAAAACATGGCATGGAGCTACTCAAAGAGCTTAACAAAAGTCCCTTAGTGACCTTGAGCCAAAAGGGATCACAAAAAACATTTGCAAGCATGTGAACATGGCAAAAACATAATCAGTTCTCAGACTTAGTGAAAACTGGAGCATGCTGAAAGCAGATATCAAGTAGGCATGTTTACGAGCTCGATGCACTCACTACGGGTAAAGTCATGATAAGCTAAGCATACATCTATCAAGAACACACAAAATGCAAGCTAGACATGCAAACAAAGACATGGATGGATAGAGCACTACAAGATTAACAAAACATCCTTACTAATCATCCTCACAAGAGGCATGGATCACTAGGAAGCAACATGAACATATGGCACCACGAACTAAACAGCTCAAGGACTTAGTGGAAATGCTAAGTCCCTAAAAACAGAATTACCAAGTGCCTCACTTGGCAAGCTTGCACTAATCACCACACCCATCAAAAATATACACGGGTTGCACCTCTGGAAAGATGACAAAACCCTTAACAAAAGATATGTAGAGCATCAGGGCATATCATGCACACAATAATCATGGCAAAAATGACAAATGTCCAACATGGAGTAGCAGATCTTACAATTATCTCTAGTAGCCTCCTTCTAACAGCATTTCGGGCATCAAGATGAACTCAAATGAAAATGATGCAATGGAATGAAATGATGTACTCTCTGAGACGAACAATTTGATATGCTATATGCATGAATCGGAGCTATGGATGCAAAGTTATGATGCGATGAACATGAGCACATGGATCTGGAAATTTTCGGGGACTTAGTGAAATTATAACCTCGCGAAAAAAGTAAACCGGGCTGGAGGGAGTGGGCTGGCAGGGACGGAGCTGGGCCGTGGAGAGGACGATTGGGCCGGGCCACGCAGGCGCTTGCGGTCATCCTCCTGATCCGATCTGGATCGAGGAGCAGGGGCAGGTCCGGCCGGCGCCGGCGTTGACCACGTTGGAGGAAGGAGGAGGCACAGGCCGCCCACAACGAGGGGTCGACGAGGAGACAGCGACGACGAGCTGACGACGGCGGCGGCCGTCGAGGCGAGGCACAGGCGAGGAGCTGAGGAAGGCGCTCGGGGCGGCTCGGCCCGGACGAACGGTGGGAGGCGTTCGGGCGACGGGGCGTGCTCCGGCGAGCGAAGGCGGCTCCCGGTGATGGCGGTGGCGGCGTGAAGCTCCCGAGGCGGCGGGGACGAAGAAGAGGCGCGGTGGGGCGAATCCGGCCAGGGTGCGGGGCGCTCAGGCCCGGATTGGCTCGGGCGGGCCTCCCTTGGGCCACGGCGGGCTTCGGCGGGAGGAGCAGCGAAGTGGGGCGCGATCCACGCTGAGGTGGCGAAGCCTGAGTGGCTGAGGCGGCGGGGATGCTGAGGTGGCACGCTCCCATTGGTCGGGCGACGTGGCGGCGAGCGGTGGACACGTCCGGCGCGGCGTGGACGCGTCCGGCGGCGCGAGAGGAGGAGTTTTAGGGTTCATCCGCGAATTTTCGGAGGGGGAGGTGTTTATATAGGTAGAGGGAGCTAGGAGAGTCCAAATGAGGTGCGGTTTTCGTCCACGTGATCGTGATCGAACGACCGAGAAGATGGAGAGGGTTTAGGTGGGTTTTTGGGCCAAATTGGAGGGGTGTTGGGCCGCAACACACACGAGGCCTTTTTGATCCCTCGGTTAACCGTTGGAGTATCAAACGAAGTCCAAATGTTATGAAACTTGATAGGCGGTCTACCGGTAGTAAACCAAGGCCGCTTGGCAAGTCTCGATCCAATCCGGAAATGTTTAATTCCCACATACGAAAGAAATGTAGAAATGACCACCAGAGGAGAACGGAGCGCCGGAATGCAAAATGGACAACGGGGAAAATGCTCGGATGCATGAGACGAACACGTATGCGAATGAAATGCACATGATGACATGATATGCAATGCATGACACGCAAGCAATGACATGGCAACAACAGCGAATAACTGGACGACACCTGGCACATCGGTCTCGGGGCGTTACAGTACAGAACCGTTCTTGGCTTACATGACCCGGGCGAGTTGCCAGAGGATGAGACCCTGGCCCGACAGATAACCCGACGTTCCAAATCAATGATGATTTCTGGCGGAGAGTTATATCATCGCAGCGTCACTAGAACGTTTCAGCGGTGTGTTTCTCCTGAAGAAGGCCAAGAAATACTTCGTGAGATCCATGAAGGGGATTGTGGTCATCACACCGGGTCAAAGTGTCTTGTGGCCAAAGCTTTTCGTCATGGTTTTTACTGGTTGACGGCTCACGCTGATGCAGAGGATCTGGTCAGTAGGTGTGATGGATGTCAAAAATTTGCACGACGAGCGCATGTGCCGGCTCAAGAGTTGCGGATGATTCCAATCACTTGGCCGTTTGCGGTCTGGGGGCTTGACATGGTTGGACCTTTCAAAAGGTCTAAGGATAAAAAGACACATCTTTTAGTGGCAGTTGACAAATTCACAAAGTGGGTTGAGGCAGAGCCAGTGAGTAAGTGTGATGCAGCCACATCGGTCCAGTTCATGAAAAAGGTGATCTTTTGCTTTGGTTTTCCACACAGCATTATCACTGACAATGGCACTAATTTATCCCAAGGGGCTATGGAGGAGTTTTGTCAACGTGAGCATATCCGGCTTGATTTTCTTCTGTAGCTCACCCTCGATCTAATGGGCAGGCTGAGAGAGAAAATCAGGAAATCTTAAAAGGTCTCAAACCCTGGCTCATGGTTCCCTTACAACAGACGTCGGGTTGTTGGGTTGAGGAGTTACCCTCGGTACTGTGGAGTATCAACACCACTCCTAACAGGTCCATGGGTTATACACCTTTCTTCATGGTTTATGGAGAGGAAGCGGTGCTGCCTAGTGACATCCATCATGACTCGCCTCGTGTGACGGCTTATGTTGAAGCTCATAACGAACAAGCCAGACAGGATGCACTTGACTTGTTATATGAAGAGAGAGACTTAGCAGTGGCTCGATTAGCAATTTATCAACAGGACCTACGCCGTTATCACAGCCGCCGGGTTAAGTCCAGGACTTCTCAAGAAGGTGACCTGGTGCTCCGGCTCATCCAATATATGTCAGATGCACACAAGCTATCCCCACCTTGGGAAGGACCCTTTGTGGTCAGTAAGAACTTAAACAACGGGTCATATTAGCTCATTGACGTTTGAGAGCACAAAGACTCACGTAACTCAGAGGAGGAGACCCGCCGGCCGTGGAACATTGCTCAACTTCGGACATACTACACCTGAGCCACTGGCTCTCGTCATGTACATACTTTGACGTTGTATATACTATGATAAGTAATAAAACAGGACCTCTGTCCTTTTTCCTCTTCAAAGGTCATACATCTTTACTATTAAGGAGCTGATCATATCTGAATTGAGCTTAACCTTTCTGGTCCGGCTTATGATCGTATTTGAATCTAGCCGTAAACCTCATGATCACTTGGGGGCTTCCTGTTCAAACAGAGGTCGTATTCGAACCAAAGAGAACATAGCTATTGTAACCCTCTTGGTCGGCTCAAAGCCAAACTCACTAGGGGATTCTTGATCGTATCCGAATCATAGCTTAACCCCTTTTGGGTCCGACTTGGATCGTATTCGAATCAGGGTCATTAAAAACCTCTGAAGGTCATTTGGGGGCTTCCTGTTCAAACATAGGTCGTATTCGAACCATAGACAACATAGCTGTTGGTACCCTCTTGATCGGCGCAATGCCAACGCCACTGGGGGCTATATGATCGTATTCGAATTTTAGCTTAACCCCTTTGGTCCGGTTTATTGATCTTATTCGAATCAGAAACCACCAACTTTTAGTTACAAGGTTAATTTATATTGTTTACAAACTGTTACTTACCTTATTAGTCTTTTATTGTCTCAATTTCAAACAATCAGCACAGTCTTTTCACCGACTTGATTATTTGACAATAAGCCACCAAGGCATGATAGTCATCAGGCGTACAGAAGCATTGACTTCTCAAAAGGACTGGATCATCAACCTCATCACCCAGGTCATATAAACCGGTGGTCCAAAGGTAAAAAAAATAATGTTCTTTCCTTTTCTATAGGAACAGAGCCGAAATATTGCAGAGATAACCATAAATGTGACGCATATATTGACGTCAGGAAGCAAAGAGTAACACACGACATCTTATGCATGATGGCATAGACAAAATATGCAGTTGTTTCAAGCTAAATCTATTACAAGGCTTTACAGAGCCCACAAAGATGGTTCTCACTCTTCCCTCGCTGGTTCACCTCCTTATGTTAATTGGAAGCTGGGATTGGACCAGTCAAAGCCGTTCATGGAAATAAACTCTGCTTCATCATCAATCAGGCCAGCCGGATCAACTTCTGGAGCAAACGTATGTTGACGAACCGACGGGATAAGGTCTGTCACCTGGTAAGAGGGAGTCGCCATCTTCTTATTCTCCAAATAAAACCCGGTTGATATTTGTCAATGTTGGTCTCATCTCCAAGAATGGTGGCCTGAGGTCGAACTCCCCTCATGCAAGCAACGAAGTCATCCTGCTCAAATAGAGACCCATCTTCCTTCACGGTAGGGTACCCCCTGGCTACATCCACCGGGTCTAGATCTGGCACCCAGGCTTTGGAGCGGCTCAGGGCAGTCAAGGCTCAGGCTCTAGCACAGGATCGTTTGACTTCTTGAAACCTAGCGGGTAAGATTGACAATTTTTTCAAGACATCACTAAGCCGGTTGAGTCCTTGGTTGGCAGGAGAGATAGCAGCAAGTGCTCGTTGAGCACCGGTGTACAGCTGCTCCACTAAGGTATAGACCGCCTTCAGTTTAGTCACATTATCTTGGCTCAGATTTTTGCTTCACGGGCCTGCACATATTTTTTAAAACAAGGGTTTAATAGGCGGTTTATGTTCCGGGTCAAAAGAAGGTATAAAAGATCAGTACATATGGCTTACCAAAGATGGCGGAAACCATTTGAGACACCCGGTTCTTTAAGCCGGTCAGCTCCGTGGTAACCTCCTCAAGAGCTGCTTCAGCTTTTTTGGAGCGTTGTGTCAGCAGCGTCTTTTCTTCAGCCCAGGATTTCTTTTTGGCAGTCAAGCTGGTTTTCAATTTTTCTGTCTCAGCAAGACTTAATTGAAGTTTAGAATCAGCAGACTTGATTTCTGCCTCTTGATCCGCCAGCCCGGTCTTTGCATCAGTTAATTGAGAGCCCAGTTCAGATAGCGCGTTCTACAAAACATACACAGGTGTGTCAAGGCTTAAACTAAAATCTCAAGTACTTTGCACTGCAATACTACTTGACACTTCGGGGCTAATGTTTGCCAAAGCAATCTTTTATGACTCTTATATGTTTCAAGTCCCAAGTGTTTTACAGAGTAATAACACTTGGCACTTGGGGGTTAATGTCTGCCAAAACAATTTCTTATGATTCTTATATATTTCAAGTCCCAAGTACCTTACAAAGTAACAGTACTTGGCACTTGGGGGCTAATGCATGATATTCAAAAAGTCTCTCAAAATTAAACCAGATTACAATATTTGTTGGGACTAGCACAAGATAGTTATGAAATTAAGTACCGACTCATTTATGATCAAGTGAACCGGTCCTTGGGGACTACAGGTGAAGTTTATACTACTTTATTGGACTTCAGAAAAATCTAAAGGTAAAGCTTTAGCCTATATCATAAGTCTACAGATCATTCAGGTTTACCATAATCTAAAGACTTGGGGGCTGGCAGAATATATGTAAGCCGGAAGAGCATACCACATACTTCAGCAGCAATTGCTTGGCCATCTCGATTTCCGAGTCACGGCTGGAGTGCACATGACTGAGATAGCCGGATAGCACGTCATTGACATTGAGATGGGTGTAATGGGAGACATCAAACCGCACCTTTTGCTTCTCTAAGGCTTCTTGTTTAGCAGTGTGTCGAGCTAATATGGTGGGGTTCCCTGGCTCCACAAACCGGCTACCAGTAATCAAGACGTCAGTGTCGGAGGTTGTCAGTGGGTTAGGTGAACTAGATGGTTCAGTTATAGCCGGGTTGAGAGTGCTCTCATCAGCTGACGATTCAGGAGGGTCCAATTGAGCCGTCATAGCCGGATCTTCTGGCGCTTCAGTTTGAGGGGGAGAAGTTGGCATAGCCGGTTCAGGTGCAAGAACTGACGGGTCTTCCACCGGTTTAACCACTTTGGCCTTGTTGGATTTGGCTTGGCCAATAAGAAATATTTTATAAGACAATTAGTGCAAAAGTGCAATTTTTAAATACATGGAGGAAAGATGGTTTTTTTCCTTACCCAGGGGCAGTCTTGAAGGCCGGAAATTGTGTCTGAGATGAGTCACCAGAAGAGTGAGAAACCTCCTTCAAAGGGAAAATAACGTAAGTAACACAAGAGAATAGATTCATTGATGAAAGCCGAAGAGGAATATAAAAGAGACCTCATTTTGGCGTTTTTGAGGAGTTTGTTGTACAACAGAAGGCGGCTCATCATCGTTCCGGGCTTGACGACGGCTCTCGTGTTGCTGCTTTTTCAAAAGAAAATGAGAGTCCAAATAAGCCAAAGGGTGCGAAAACCTTACTTTCCGGGTTAGCAGTCGAAGTTTCTGTCTTGGCAAATGGTCTGAGTCAGAGGAAATAATTACCTCTTCTTCTCCGGCCTGATTGGCCCTCGTGTCGTCCTGGCAATAATCAGTGTCAATAAGGTTATTAAAAAACTGGCCAAGGGAGTCAAGGGCTACCTCTGACCCAGAAGTTTCATCATCAAGCTTTAACAGGTCTTCAGCTGTGCTCTTTTTCTTCTTCTTGGACCTCCGGGTCGTCTTCTTGGCAGTTATGGCGGCGACTCTAGCCTTCTTGGCGGCTTCATGGTCATACTTGGCTTTCAGAAGTCAGATTTGGCATGTAGACAAGTAAACAAGATAAAAGGTCATGCAGGTATTTAAAACTATTGAGAGAAATACAAAGAGAAAAAGGTCAGGGGGTTTTTACCTCAAGAGCCGGGTTAAGTTTGTAGAAGGGGTTTAACCCGACTTTGCTGCAATCTTCATATTTGCCGTTCACTAGGAGAGTTGACATTGAAACAATATGTTCTTCAGTTAGTTGAATGGAGTTGTGATGAAGAGAGTCATTTGGGCCTCCAGCATATTCATACATCAATTTGGATCAGCGGCTTAGAGGGATGACCCGCCATGAGACCCAGCAACGGGTCAAGTCAACTCCGGTTAAGCCATTCCCCAATAAGGCGTTAATCCTTTTAATTGACAGAATAAGATTCTTGCATTCGGCGGCAGTGAGCTTGTCAGGGAGCGCAAACGTGGAATCTAGACACTCCGCACGGTAACCCGGCAGTGGTTTCTCGTTAGCTAGTGAAGTGTCTTGACAATAGAACCAGGTCTGATTCTTCCAGTCTTTGGGATGACCCAGCAAGACTATGAGGGGGAAGACGGCGCCCTATCGGCACTGAATCGAGATGCCTCCAAGTTCCAAGCTAGGGCCATTGGTACACTCGTTCTGGCGGTTCAGATAAAAATACTCTCTAAAGAGTTCCACGGTCGGTTCTTCTTGAAGGTACACCTCACAGAGAACTTGGAAATTGCAGATATTGGATATGGAATTGGGCCCGATATCTTGAGGGTGGAGTTTGAAAAAATAGAGAACATCTCTGAAGAACTTTGAGCCAGGTGGTGAAAAGCCACGATTCATGTGGTCAGAAAAGACAATGACTTCACCATCTTTGGGATTGGGTCGTTTCTCATCCGGGTCAGGTGCACGGTAAGACATAACATTCTTCCCTGGCAAAAAACCTATGGTGAAGAATTCCTTCAGATTGTCCTCAGTTACTGTGGAAGGGACCCAATTGCAGACGGTCGGTGCTTTTGACGGCATGATGATCAAAAGACAAACTGAAAAGAAAGTAACTTGCCGGTTCAATTCAATGGTGAAATTAACAGTTAAATGATGATGGTGCAAAAAGGTAATGGCGGCTTAAGTAAGGGCTAATGTCATATAAGGGAAAAGTAAGGTGGCTTCATAAGCCGCCATGACTACAGACATTTGGAGGAAAACAGAAATAGAATTGGCTAAGTGTTGAGGCAAACAGGTTTCCTAAATTCTTGATATTATTCTGGATCGAGTGGTCGTTCAAAATGGAAAAAATCCTAGACCTAAAAGTCTGGCACAGAAGAGTTCATGAGCTCTAATGAAACCCTTTTTACAGAAGAAGGAATCTACTAGTATCAAGGATGGGCGCAAAACAACTACCGTACGATTGTATGCTTCTTTTTGGATCAACAAGGAGCTACAGTGGAAGAACTACAACGAACCCGTGACGAACTGTGAAGAACACGCGGGAAACTTAGAAACCCTAATGCGGATCTGAGGAGCAGGTAGATGAAAACTTACCACCACAGATCTTCTGCGGAGGTCGCCGCCGTTCTCTGGACCGATTCAGGTTGATGCAGCGGGCAAGGTCGATGGAGACGAGGAGCTCTGCGACGGCGGCAGAGCTCGAGCGGCGGTAGGGTTGCGAGAGGAAGAAGACGGAGAAAGAGAAGAATGAGAAAGACTGGGGCATGCTTATTTATAAGGAGATAAGCGAACAGGCGGGCGTGAAAATCGAGGAAGACCCAAATAATAACTATCCAACTAAACGGATGCCTCGATTCTCGGAAGACGATAAAATATAAAGATCCGTTGAGGGTGACGTCATAACAGTTTTTTGTGTTTTCAGAAGATGATGTCACGACGGGTTACATAATTTTTATAGAGAGAGGAAGATGGATTTCATCTAAGTATTGAAGATTTACAAAGAACAAAGTTCAAAGTCAACCTGGAGCCTAATGTCGGGAATATAGCTACCAGGTAAGACCCGCCCAAGAGGGGCCGGGTCAGCCCCAATGGCGGGTTACTAAAGAAGCCCAGTAAGATTCAAGGCGGTAGTTTATTAAGACTTATAGAAGGCCTAAGCCCAGAGGCGGCTTAAGGCCCAATATTGTAAACCGTCGTAAGTAAGAAAAGACTTGTAAAGAAAGGCGTGTAAGAGAAGTCACCGAGCTGGACACGTTTTATGAGCCGGCCGGGGCTCTGTAGGCCGCCAGGCGTCAACCCGTGTATATAAGGGGACGACCCGGCGGTGGCTTAAGGACAATAAACAACAACTCAAAGCCAGGCAAAGCGTATTCGCTCCCTGGTCATCGAAACCCCAACAATTCCAACACAACTAGACGTAGACTTTACCTTCACCGTAAGGGGCCGAACTAGTATAAAACCTCTCGTGTCCTTTGTCCTGATTAACCCCTTTAAGCTTCCTATTTGCGATAGCCCTACGACTAAGTCCTTTTGCTAGGACATCGGCCGTGACAATTCCACGACAGGACCGCCATGAACTTGGCGAGCGCAGGCCGGCCCAGCAGCGCGTGATATGCGCTGGACAGGTCCACCACCTCGAACCAGATCGGCTCGTGCTGGAAATGATCGCTCGTGCCAAACAAGACATCGAGCCGGATCCGGCCAATGGCGGAGCAGGAGAGGCCTCGCACGATACCATGGAAGACCGTCCGGGATGGCTCCAAGTCCTTGGCCTTGAGGCCAAACTTGGTCGTGGTGTTGCGGTAGAGGATGTTGATGCTGCTGCTACTGTCGCCATCAATGAGGACACATGAGAACTTGCAGGTGCACCGGGGAGAGACAATAGTGGGGGCGAGGACGAGGGCATAGCCACCCGGGTTCAGCACGACGGCCGGGTGGTCGTCCTGGGTCTAGCTGACCAGGCACTCTGACCAATGCATATATTCCGGCTTGGCCAGGATGATGGTGTTCACCTCCTGCTGGAGGAGGCGCTCGCTACACTTGTCGTTGCCAAAGCCGATAAAGACGACGTAGCTCGCGTTCTGGTTAGGGTAGACGTCAACTCCCATTGCGCCATTGGCCGGGGTGGGGCGAAGGAGGCAGAGCAGGTGGCCCTACTCCTGGAGCCAGAGCCGGAGGAGGCGGGATGTCGCCCCACATGATGTGCTTGGTGATGGCGCACTCCCGGAGCATGTGCGTGGACGTCCTTGCGCCGCTGTGGTGCTTGCAGGGAGCGTCGAGCATCTCCTCGAAGCTCATAGCGATTTGCCACGCTGTCTTGCCGGCGTTTGGCGGCCGGCTCAGCCGCCGCTGCCTGTTCGGTGACCGCGACGAGGCATTTGTCGTAGCGCTGGTCTGGCTGGTTGGCCCTATGTTCATTGTTCTGCTGGCGGCTACTCTCATCGGCCGGCTTGGGAGGCGGTCCTGGCTTTGCCTTGCCGGCTTCGTCCAGCACCACCAGGATCTTCATGGTGAAGTCGGCATTGGCGTACTTATCCGCTGTGACAATGAGTGTGGCCATGATTTTTGGCTCGGACCGCAGGATCTTGTGCTTGAGGAGGGTGCCATTTCGACGGCTGCTTGTGAAGTACTGGATGGCATGTACCTTGTGGACTCCCTCGCAGCTCTTCCGGAGCTTGGTCCAGCATGCAAGGTACTTGCGGTTGTTTTCTGCCGGCCCCTGCACGCACATGGCGAGCTGACTAGGGCGGCCGGGGCGCTTGGAGGTGCCGGTGAAGTTGCGGGTGAAGGCCTGCTCGAACTCGACCCACGCGTTGATGTTGCAGGACGGCATGCTTTTCAGCCACGTGCGGGCCAAACCCTAGAGCATGAGCGGGGCGTAGTGCACGGTAAGGCGGCGGTTGTTGCCCGCGATGCCAATGGCTGTGGTGTAGTCGATGAGCCAGTCCTCCGGCTTGATGGTGCCGTTGTACTTGGGGGTGTCGCGTGGGAGCGTGAACCTTTTGTGGATGGGCTCGTCCCAGATGCGTGGACCGAAGAAAGCCGACCCAACGGTTTTGTCCTCCTCCAGCTCCACGGAGAGGGCGAGCTAGTCGAGGCGGTGACGAGCGTCGGTGTCATCAATGGCGCGCGGGCCTAGGTAGCTGGTGACTGGGCCGCGGGGAGTCGGGTCGGCTTAAGCCGAACGAAAGCGATGGCCAGGTTGTGGGGGAGGATCCTACTAGCGCCGGTCTTCCGGAGCCGGCTCGTCACCGATGGCGCCAGCGGGCGCTAGGGCGTGGTTGCGCCGGGTCCGGGTACGGCCAGAATGAGCTTCGCCGGGTGGCGAGGATGCCATGTTGTGCTACTCGGGGTCATTGGTGTGGTGCGAGACGGATCCCGCAGGCTGGAGGAGGTGGTTGAGACGGTCCTATTGCATGTTGGCGGCACCGAAGAGCTCGTTCACGCGCTGCAGGCGGTCCTTCAGCTCCTCGCCCTGCAGCCGCTCCAAGCCGACGGCGGCCACCTGTGCGGCGCACATATTCTTCACGGGGGTGTCGTAGACGGGCTGGCTTACGTCGAGGGCGTGGCTAATGGCACCGCCACGGGCCCGGACATCGGCGACCCAGCTGGGTTCGGCGGTGGTAGGCGTGAAACTGTACGCGGCGCCACGCTCCCGCTAATCGGAATCCAGACGGCGCTGCGTGGCAGCGAGTGTCTCGGACATGTCTAGCAGGCGCTTGCGCTCTTCCTCTAGCCGAGCCCGGGTCTCGGCGGCATTGGTGGCATCGACGTCGATGGCGATGGGAACACGGAGGCTCTGCATCATGGCACGCAGTGGGTTGGGCGCGTTGGTGCGATCCGTTGCGGCCTTGGTTTCGGCGGCCTTCCTCGCGGCACTGGACGAGGAGGACCCGGTGTCGCTGGCGAATACCTCTACTCGGACACAGAGGTCCGCCGCCCCGGTGAAAATGTCGTCGCTGAGAGGGACGGGAGAGTCGGAGATGTCGACCACCCCGCTGGGGTACTCTTCGGACGCGGCCACATCGGAGAGGCGCAGTGCGGTGAAGGAGGCGGCGAGCGCATCGATGATGTCGTCTGCTAGCGCGACGAGCTCATCGAAGTCGGTGAGGAGCACCGTCTGGAACATGTCTCCGGCCTGGAGCTCGAGCTTCCCCACGGTGGGCGCCAACTGTCATGGTGGGCGCACTGCAGATACCAAAGGGTGGCTAAAGAGAGGAGGAGGCTCGAGGGCACCGGTGGGCTACAGAGGCGAGGTCGGCATGAGCCCGCACGGGACTCAAGACATACCCAGATTCGAGGCTCTCCGGAGAGATAACACCCCTAGTCCTGCTGAGAGTGGTTTATATGTGGAGTAGTACAGAGTTGCTCCTAGAGCTGTTTGGGGAGGGAGGAAGACATGCCAAGGCTTAGGATGCTCCTTCTCCATGTGTGTGTGTGTGTGTGTGTTCTATGGATGGATCGGTTGTGAGTTTGCCCGTGTACATGGGGGCTCCTGGGGGGTTTTATAGGTCAACCCCCCCAGGTTTACAATGGTAAAGATACAAGGCCATAGGGCCGGGATGTCAGCGCCTGGGAAGCCGGTGTTGGGGCCCCCCAAGTGCCAAGATTCCCGGGTTCTCCGGGCGCGGGCCCCGTGCGCTAGAGGGCACTGTTCTTCATCTTGTCGATCGTCATAGTGGTTGGGCCAGCTCACCCATAGTGGCACACCGCCTGGTAGCCATTGGCTTCCGTCAGTAGGGCGAGGGGCGCACTGTGTCCATGCCGGCCTCGGTCAGCGAAGTAGGTGGACCACTATTGCCACACCCCTGTCAGTCAGAGGAGTTGGTGGGTCACTGTGGCCATGCTCATCACCTCTATGGGGACTTGTTCCGTCGTACGCCTCGGATGGGACGGGAGCTGACCCGTGGCCAGGTTGAGGAAAACGCCATGAGGGAGTTGGCTTGCTGGAGAAGTCTCGGTTTGCTAGGTTCGGCCGACACACGCCAGCCGGCCTGGCCGTGTTGAAGTCTTGGCCGGGTTGAGGGATTTGGCCGGGTTGAGGGACTTGGCTGGGTTGAGGAACGTGGCCAAGTGCAATCCGGATTGAGGGGCGATGCTGGCCCCGAAGTTTTTGAAAAGTATCCGGGTTCCGTTGTCAGCCCGGGGTTCATCCCCCCGACAGCAGTGGCGGCAAGCGTCACAAGAAGTACATGATGATCATATGATCATGTATCCTAGTTAATTATGCATGTAATAGTTTACTTTAGTCTGTGTAAATGTCATGTGTGCACTATCCACCTATGTACTTGGATGTTTGCCATATCACATACATCTTCTTTATGTGAAACAATTGTGTTCTCTTGGCTCAACACAAACAGTTTATCGGAATGAACTGTGTGCCCTCCATTGCACACACCTTGTTCTGACTGAATCGTTTCTGTCGCGTTGCCTAATTGAAAACAGTTCATCCGAGTGAACCATATGCCGTATATCACACACACCTTGATCTGGCTGACCGTTTCTTTTTTGTTGCCTAATCACAAACAGTTTATCCGAGTGAACTGTATGCCGTATATCGCACACGCCTTATCTAGCTGCCGTTTCTGTTGTTCTGCCTCATCGGCTCATCACAAACAGGTCATTGAACTGAACCATATGCCCCGCATCGCACACGCAACTAAAATCTGAACCGTATTTCATGTATCCTTCATCGCAAACGTTTTGCATCTTTTTTGATGGGGTTTTACATCACCGTTTACGATTAATTCATCGCACACAGTTTTGTCGAAGGGTCTCTGACTGTAGTGTTGCGTTAGCAGCATCCTGCAGTAGTGTCCATTGAACAAAGACACTATTAGATATTAATATGTCATTTTTCCTTAAAATTGGATAGTTAATATATAAAAAGTAAATATGGAAAGAGCAATGGTTTCTTTCTAAATTATTGGCAATATAAATGAGTGAAAAACTATTTGGAGGGTACCCTTAGAGAATGAGGCATGAGTGTGTGTGTGTGTGTGCACGCCTAATTAACACGTGTCAGATCAGGGTCAGGATAATAAAGAAGGTGAGGAAAATAGGATGTGATGCCTCATCAAGTGGCTAGATTTGGCTCCAAAACATCACAAGGTAACTAGCATAAACACCATTGGCATAGGAGACCTCATCTTCATTGCAATATTTTTTTCCTTCATATAGTGCCATGTCTTTCCTAAATCTCTCTAATCCTCTACTATTTCATGGTGCTTGCTGCAAAAAATTATTTCTGAATGATGTATTGCATTATTTTACACCATTTTCTAGTAATTTATTTGTCCTCTTGGAGTTTGAGATCAAATATGATTGTTTTAATTGTTTTGAAATGACGGTGTAACATGTGATAGTACAATTATAAACGTACATTAGCTCCCGCTTGAGGTTTTAATCGTGTGTACTTATGATCTATGTCATGGACCACTTGGTTTCATGACGTGACGTCCTCTCGATTACAAAGTCCACGTACTCTCCCTTGTACCGCTATTAGGATGGACGAAATGTCCATCCGGTATCATGGTAAAATTTATGCTTCCATTATTTGTCCGGTCGTTTCTAGCACATAAAATTTCTTTTAACAAAACAACTGGTCATGAAGGACCCAAGAGAGTCATTAATTAAACAACAATATCATTATACAAAGCTCAAAAGAGGACTCATAAAAGAGAAATTTAACTATCACATCCCTTATATTTTTTACTTGAAGGACCCTAGGCCCGAGATCTAAGGGCATCTCCAACGCCGACACTCAAACCTCCCGCACCCATTTGGACCGCGGAAGCCATCCAACGCGGGCATGTATCGGTCCGCAGGGCGGTCTGGACGCGTTTTCTCCCGCAAACCATAGACAAACATGGGGCTTTGCGGGAGTCTGGAGCACTCCCAAGCCTGCTTATGACCACTCTGGTCCACCCAAACCCCCACCCGCCCCTCCCGCGCTTTCCATCACAGGCCTCGTGCCGCTTGCCGCGCCGCATTCATGCCAGTCCAGAGCATGGAGCAAATAGCATTGCTGCCGCGCCCAGACGGGAAGGCGCCCGGCACAGATGGAAGCGACCTCTCGGGCGTCGCCGTTGCTTCAATGTGGATGCCGCGTCTCGATAAAACAACTCTGACCGCTGCGCCGCATTGAAGCAGGCTAACTGCCCATATGTGTGGCCTGGATGTGTCTATATAAGCCACGCTCCGGCATCGTCAAGATCCGCACACCTCTCCCCCTCCCGAGCATCGCACTGTCCACATCCCCCTTGCCAAGCCCTTCATCCTCTGCAAGCCTAGCGGTGATGCTGAAGTCCTGGTTCTCCATGCCGACAGGTGACACCAGTGGAAGTTTGTCATCAGACGGATCATGGTGTCACCACCCTCGCTCACTAGGACCATCCGGATGCATTTTCTCGCACAAAACATAGACAAACATGGGGGGGGCTTTGTGGGAGTCCAGGCGGCTCCCAAGCCCGCTTCTGACCACACTGATCCACCCAACGCCCCCCCTCACCCGCCCCTCCCACGCTTTCCATCCTACGTTCACTGGTAGAAAAAGAGGCTTCCGTCCAGCCCCATTAGTCGCAAAACTGTAGGAACCGCGACTAATGAAGTCTTTAGTCGCGGTTCGGCAGACGAACCGCGACCAAATGCCTGAGCCCAGGGCGCTCGGTGGCCAGCTGGTGCACGTGAGGGGCTTTAGTCGCGGTTGGCCAGGCCAACCACGACTAAAGGTGCCCAAAGGCCTTTAGTCGCGGTTGGCCAGGCCAACCGCGACTAGAGCTCCTCCCCTATATATACCAGTCCCTTTAGTCCCGGTTTAAGCCACGAACCGGGACTAAAGGGTGCGATGACCTTTAGTCCCGGTTCGTGCCTCAAACCGGGACTAAAGATTAAACCTTTAGTCCCGGTTTGTGGCACGAACCGGAACTAATGGGGTTGAGACCTTTAGTCCCGGTTCGTGCCACGAACCGGTACTAAAGGTCCCATTTTCAAACTCTACCCCCCCCCCCCCCCCCCGTGGATCGCCTTTTCAGTTTTAAAAAAAATAAAAGAAAATAATGGAAATGTCAAAAAAATAAAAGAAAATAAGTTTCTCATGTGATATGTGGTCTAGTTGTTGGGAAAATTTGCAAATGTGAATTTTGACTTTATTTGCAAAATCTCTCTGAAATTTGTAAAAATGGGCATAACTTTTGCATACTAACTCGGATGAAAAAGTTTTTTATATGAAAAATCATCTACTCGAAAAGTTACATCCAAATTTAACAGGGGGAATCCCGTTAAACATTTTCAAAATCCTCAAAAACCTAATAGAAAAAAGTTACGGGGCTTTTAAGATTTAGAGTGGAAAAAATTGAAAAATATTCAAACAGTGGGCAAACTATGGTCAAACAATGGTCAAACTAATTATTCTAGAATATTAGTGTTACTAAATAATTATTTTAATTATTTCAATTTTGGTCAAATCTGGTCAAACTGTGGTCAACTGTGGTCAAACTATGGTCAAACAATGGTCAAACTAATTATTCAAGAAATATTAGTGTTACTAAATAATTATTGTTTTTTAAAACAATAGTTTCAAACTCCAACAGTGAAATGTGTCACTTCATGCTCAAGTAAAATTCCTGAAGGTTAATAGGATTGACATCTTACTATTGTCAGGAAAACAACAAGTGCAGACTTGGAGCGTGGGAGAATAGAACCCGGAAGTTAAGCGTGCTTGGGCTGGAGTAGTGAGAGGGATGGGTGACCGGTCGGGAAGTTAGATGATTTGGAATGATGAGGGGTGATTAAAGAATAAATTGAGAAGTGATGAGGGGTGGTGATTACACACTAGAGGTTAAAATAATTCAGAAATTTGAAAATAAAAAAATTTCAAAAAAAAATGGACCATAGACCTGTTTTCTACCAGCCGGCCTAAACCTATGGCGGCCTTTAGTCGCGGTTGGCCAGAAGAACCGCGACTAAAGGTCCTCCGCCCCGACGGCCGCCTGGCGCCCACGTGGACGGGCCTTTAGTCGCGGTTCTTAAGCAACCGCGACTAAAGTGGGGGTCCTTTAGTCGCGCCTATTTGGTCGCGGTTGCGCAACCGCGACTAATGGCAGTTGCGAACCGCGACCAAAGGCCCTTTTTCCAGCAGTGGTTGACCGGATCAGAAGGCGGCGCAGACGAACGCGACCTCTAGGGCATCTCCGCCGCTTCAATGCGGATGGCGCGTCCTGTCAAACTAACTCCGGACGCTGCACCGCATTGAACTGAGCTGACTATCCCTCCGCCTGGCCTGGTCGAGGCAATTTAAGCTGTGGTCCAGCGCCATCCAAATCAGCACGCCCCCTCTCGAGCACCGCACCGTCCTCCTCTCCCTTACCGAGCCCTTCCTCCTCTCCAAGCCCAGCAGCGATGCTGAAGTCCTGGTTCTCCATGATGGCAGGCCACACCACTTGAAGCTCGTCATCACGTAGATCGTGGCATTGCCGCCCTCGCTCACAGGGATCATCTGCATCCACAGTGGCGGGCTCCTCTGACGAGGAGGAGGACCAGTCACAGCAGTGGCCACGTCTCCTCTTCCGAGGCGGCTCTAACAGACGAAGAATTTGTTCGTCAGATTGGTTCGGCACCACCGTCGCTGACGCGTGTGAAGAAGGAGCCATCGTCCCCACCGTGGGTCCGCGTTAGGCAGGAGCCGGCATCCCTAGTTCGGTAGGTAAAGGATGAGCCAGCGTCCCCCTAGCGTCTCCACCGTGTGAAGGACACACTACTAGGGAAAAAAGCTTATACACATGATCTTACCAGAAGCGAGTTTTAAATTAAGGCACTGCTGCAATGTAGCACTAGCCCGCTCTGGCAGTACTCGCTGCAGAAATAAATGTAGCAGTAGCACGCCTCATCTAAGCCATGCTACTGCTATAATTCCCACGACCCTGCCGCGAAGCTAGTTCTACCAGCAACGCGTTAATTCGGAGCGCGCTACTGCTAGGTAGTTTAGCAGTAACGCCTTTACCTTTAGAGGGCTACTGCTAAAACTAGCTATCTCCCCCCCCACGCTCTCCTCTATCCGATCCACACTCACACTCACACTCACTCCATCCCCCCCTCAACCCCCCCCCCCCCCCGCACGCCTGTCCTCCCCCGCCGGCTGTCGTCGCCCCCGCCAGCCGCCGTCGCCTACCCCTCTTCCCTCTGCGCCGCGGTCAACTCCTCCTCCTTGCTGGACTCGGTACCGCCCTCCTCCTCAGTCCTCCCTCGACTCGCCGCCGGCTGGCCCCTCCTCACTCCGCCCTTCCTCCTCCGTCCTACACTCTCCTCCCTCCTCCAGTCGCCCCTCCTTCTCCCTCCTCCCTCCTCCATCCACAACCCCTCCTCCCTGCTACATTTTGATTTAGTAGGCTCGTTCATATGCAACATTTTGATGTAGTTCATATGATTTAGTAGGCTAGTTGATTTATTTGATTTAGAACATTTTGATTTAGCTGATTTAGTAGGCAAGTTGATTTATAGAACATTTTGATTTAGTTGAGTTAGTAGGCAAGTTGATTTAATAGGCTAGTTGATTTAGTTGATTTATAGAACATTTTGATTTAGTTGATTTAGTAGGCAAGTTTATTTAATAGGCTAGTTGATTTATAGAACATTTGATTTAACAATTATTTTTCTTTCCTGTGAAGTGGATCATTAATCCTTACTCATATTGCGTTAGGAAAATGGTGCCACCACCACCACCACCATGTCGATTGTGCAAGTCAAGGTGCGCCAGGAGCTTTGCAACTGGCAAGGTGTTCGACATCTACTTCCAGCCGAGTTTTCGTCATGCGGCGGTAAGAAATTATATGAAATGTAACAACTATTTTTTTAGTGTTGGCATTACTGCATTGTGTCATTTTGCTTTTTTTACACAAATCGTCCCATGCAATGTGAGGTTCAAATTCAACAAGCTGATAGGAGACACTGTAACATTTGAGGCTCCAGGGGGGCGTACACTATAGAGGTCGAGAAATGATGCAATATGGCGCAGATTGGAGGAGATGGATGGGCCCGTATCCTCGCCGGCATGCGTCTTACTGTTGGAGAGTTGATCAGCTTCTCCTTCAGAGCAGAAACACCCAAGCTGGCTGTCATTTCTATCAACCTGGTGGAAGATGATGAAGATGACGAAGATAATGAAGATAATGAGGACCCACTCGATGAAGATGATGAGGACCCACTTCATGAAGCCATCGTAGCTCAAAGAATGAGGCTGAGCGAGGAGGAGGTGTGCAACCTATGGGACATAATTCCGCCACGTGCTGACTTTGTCGGGGTGCCATTCGTAACCCGCCTAACAAGTACCATGGTCGATCGACAAGATATGGTATGTTATACTTACAAATGCAAATTATCCGATGATATGCTTAGTGTAGAGTCCAATGATTTGTTGTGTGGAATCTAGTCGATGAGTTGCTTTAGTGTAGAGTCCGATCACATGCTTATTAGTGTAGAATCTAAGGAACTATTAATAGTGTAGATAATCCATATATACCTATTTGCAAGAGTATGTACGAGGCTATTTATTAATTCATATGTTTTTCTTATTCAAAAATTGGCAAAGAGCCTATCTGTGAGTTATGGTATCGAGCCTGATGAAGAAGGCTCAGCTGGACTACGCCTTACCGCAAGGGGCTCCATCACAACCTATACTTACCGTGTGGACACGGATGGTCGCACACACTTAAACTCGGTTGGGTGGAAGAGATTCCTCAATGGCAAGAATCTTCATGTTGGACAAGCCATCCTAATTACTATCAGGAACACCCACCGTCCAGGCTTGAGGATGATGATCATCTTTGATATCATCTAGAACTACATATGTGTGTGTGTGGCTATATCATCTAGAACTACATATGATGATCGTCGTCGATATCATCTAGAACTACATATGATGATCGTCATCGATATGACCTTGTACTGCTTGAGGATGCATGTTGACTATACATGAAATTGTTATCTAGTACTCCCTTCGTTCCAAATTACTCGTCGTGGTTTGAACTAAAACCACGACGAGTAATTTGGAACAGAGGGAGTACTACCTAGTACCTATAATGCTTTATGAAATTGATATCTAGTAGTAGTATCTAGAAATTGCAGTTTATTGAAACCGAAACGGGGTAGGAAGCAGGGGAAAATGATGAAAGATATAGCAGTAGCGAGGGGCTAGGAAATCGCTACAGCTAACTAATAGTAGCGCATTCCAGAAAAGCGTTGCTGATATAGTCAACAGTAGTAGCGCGGGTGCGGACCGCGCTACTACTAACAGTTAGCTCTAGCACCGTAGTAGTAGCGCGGTTGTCCGCGCTGCTGCTAGCCTCAAAACCCGTGCTACTACTAGGGTTTTCCCTAGTAGTGACAAGCCGACATCGCTCCCACTGCACAACCACCACACGCCGATCTACATCCCCCCCTCGCCACCACGACGCCATCGCCGCCCAACAAAGGAGGAGCGATGGTATTACGATCGCCATGGTGCGTGGCCGTATCCTCCACTACCTCAGACGCGGCAGTTATGACAGTGCCTTCAACTATCGGGCCATGGTATCCGAGGCCGAGCGCGTGGTGCGGCAGTGGGTGAGGTACGACCAGTGCAATGTCGTTCGCTGCTTCGTGTTAGCTAAGACGAACATGGCACCGTAATGGGTCTGCAACGACCCATACCTCGCTGCAGCGTGGGCGCTCGACTGTTGTGTCTCCACCGTGGAGAAGGCCGCCAGGCTCCACCGCCGCCTTTACGGCAAGCTCGCCAAGATCGACGAAGAGTGGTCGCTTAACGATTGCTCTGCCAATGCCGGCAAAGGCAAGGCCGCCGCCAACGGCTTTGGAAATGGCCAAGACATCCCTTCACACCGCGCAGCAGGAGGCGGAGCGGCTCCTCTGCGAGCGTCAAGAAGCCGCCGGGCAGGGCTGACGCGGCCCTCCGACATCCTTTCACCGCTCGAGGAAAGATATGTCTTCAATGTATCTGTAATTTTTAAAATTGTTCCATGCTATTATATTATCATTCTTGTATGTTTTACAATCATTTTATAACAACTTAATATCATTTTTTGGACTAACTTATTGACATAGTGCCCAGGGCTAGTTGCTGTTTTTTGCTTGTTTTTTACTTCACAGAAAACCAATATCAAACGGAGCCCAAACGCTGTGAAATTTGAAGATTTTTTCTAGACCAGAAGACACCTGTTGGGCCAAAGAAGTACCAGAGGGGGGCTCCGAGGGGAGCACAACCCACCAGGGCACGCCTGGGTGGCGGCCCAGGCGCGCCCAAGTGGGTTGTGCCCACCTCGGCCGCCTCCCACACCGCCTAATTGCTCTATAAATACCCTAAAAATCCAAAAACCCTAGGGGAGTCGATGAAACACAATTCCAACCGCCGCAAGTTCCAGAACTACGAGGTCCAATCTAGACACCATCGTGGAAGGGTTCATCATCCTCATTGGTGCCTCTCCGATGATGCGTGAGTAGTTCATTGTAGACCTATGGGTCCGTAGGCAGTAGCTAGATTGCTTCCTCTCTCTTTTGATTCTCAATACAATGGTCTCTTGGAGATCTATTTGATGTAACTCTTTTTGTGGTGTGTTTGTTGGGATCCGATAAACTTTGAGTTTATGACCAGATCTATATTTTTATCCATGAAAGTTATTTGAGTCTTCTCTTGATCTCTTATATGCATGATTACTTATAGCCTCGTATTTCTTCTTCGAATTTTTGGTTTAGTTAGGCCGACTAGATTAATTTTTCTTGCCATGGGAAGAGGTGCTTTATGATGGGTTCGATCTTACGGTGCTCAATCCCAGTGACAGAAGGGGAAATGACACATATGTATCGTTGCCATTAAGGATTACAAGATGGGGTCTATTCCTACATGAATAGATCTTGTCTACATCATGTCATCGTTCTTATTGCATTACTTAATTTTTCCATGCACTTAATACACTAGATGCATGCTGGATAGCGATCGATGTGTGAAGTAATAGTAGTAGATGCAGGCAGGAGTCGATCTACTAATCTTGGACGTGATGCCTATATAATGATCATTGCCTGGATATCGTCATAATTATTTAAAGTTCTATCAATTACGCAACAGTAATTTTTTTACCCACCGTATGCTATTTTCTCGGGAAGCCACTAGTGAAACCTAAGGCCCCGGGTCTATTTTCTCATCATATATCTTAATATCTATATTGCTACTTGCCTTTTTATTTATTTGCACCTTTTATTTTCAGATCTATATTATCAAAAACCAAAATATACCTCGCTGAATTTTATTTGATGTTGTTCTATTTGCATCTACCAAATTATATCTTTACCAATCCTTTACCCGAGAGGGATTGACAACCCCTCTTACGTGTCGGGTTGCAAGTAATTGTTCTTTGTGTGCTACGTATTGTTGCTTGGTTCTCCTACTGGTTCGATAACATTGGTTTCATCACTGAGGGAAAATACCTACCGTAGCAGTGCTGCATCATCCCTTCCTCTTCGGGGAAAAACTGACGCGCACACGAGCCATCAAGGAGCAACGACGGCAGCATGGACACTGAAGGCGATGCGACAGGACAGGGCAGCCACGCTTACGAGGTGGTCGTCCAATATATGGTTTAGTGTTATTAATAGTTTTTTGTAAAACGGTTAAAATTTCCTCTGTTTATGTAAATTATATTAGAACTTGAATGAAATCCATTCGGTTTGCATGAATTTCATTCGGTTGATTCATAAAGTGTTTGAAATGGTCGAATGGTAGCCTCCCACATGTGTGTCTACGCACAGGTACCCCCTGTCCGCGGACGGATGAGGAAAAAAATTGCGGGTTGCCGTTGAAGATGCACTAAGAACGCAATCAGGTCTAAGTCGCGGCTCTACGTCGCCGGGGACAGAATTACTTCGGACGGCCAAGCCGCCACCACGCCTCATTGAGCACAAATGGGAGATGGATATGCCTAAGAGCATCTATAGCAAGGCACCCCAAACCATCCCCAAATGCCTAGACGGATGGCCCAGTCACTGATCGGTCATGAAAAACCGACCCACTGGGCACCGTAAATCGTCCTCAAACATCCGGGGTATCCGGCGCCCCTCATATCCAGCCCAAATATGGAGCGGATATGGGGCGGCCCGGGTGGGTCCGCCATGTCGGCTTGGCCCAACCTGGCCCACGTGTGCCCCATAAATATCTCCATCCAGAAAACCCTAGACTGTAGTCAATCTGAACTCTACTTCAATCCCCTCTCCGTCCACTCCAGTTTCGATCCCCTTCGAACCCATTCGATGGCCGACGACCGAAGCAGCGCTGCCTCTGGTGGGGAATCCGGCTCCGACGACGACTGGACGAGCCTGCTGCGCGAAGCGGAGCCTGACGATGTGGAGGAGCTCGCCCTCCGCATCGCGTTAAGGCATTCGCACCACCAGTGGACGGACGGCTCCACCACCAGCTCCAGCGACGACGCACCTCCGCACGTAGACGCCTACATGGAGAAGGGGCACAACCGCGCCGACGACCGGAAGGGGATGGCGCCGGCGAGAAAATGGGGATTTCCTCCGCTCTTCCCCTTTTTATTTATGTTTTATCTATGTTTCTAAGTATTTGTATTATGAATTTGCATTGTCCGCCGGTGAACCTTTGATGAACTATTTGCTTTTATCCGGCGCTGCAATGATGATCCGGCTAGTTGATCGTGTTTATACTTCTTACTTGGCGTTGCATGGGTTTAAGATTTCAGATATTATGCTGGGATTTAAGATTTCGGATATTAGGCTGGCGTTTGAGGGACCGGATTTATCAAGTCCGGTTGTGGATGCTCTAACCTGCTGTATCTGATCGATTGACAGGCGGCCACCGGTTCAGGCCAGTGTGGTGGCCTGGTGGGGTTCAAATATGGCAAGCCAGTACTACTGTGCATGCCTACGGCATTCTTGACGAGGCTTTCCATGTGAGCCTGCACCGCTGCGGAGGGGAGTCGCAGTTAAGGAACTTCGTCGTCCTTTGATGCCTCGAAGGCGTCAGAATAGATATAAACTCTTGCCGGCGGACCGCGATACACGTACGCGCCCGGACGGACGTACCTGAGACTGTCGACGATCGCTGCACATATCCGATCTACGATCGCATCGCATCGAGGTCCAGCCCACATGTAAGTTACTGTGGCCATTCAGATTGGAAGTGGCCGGTGTGTGAACGTCAAGCGCATACGACAAGAGCAAAGGAGGCATGTACGCGTAGTACGTACATGCAGCATGCGACCTTGTAACAGTCGCTCCCTAGCTAGACCCAGGGCATGAATTGGTCAGCAAGTAGGCACTGCTGACGCCGACGTACGTCGACGCTTTCCGGCAAGACAAACATCGATTCTTGATTGCACCGGAAAGACGTGGCCCCGGCCAGTTCAGGGCCAACGGGGACCAGATGCCGACCGATCGAGGCGATCGAATTGAATGCTGGATCGACACGTACCTACTAGTAGCACCACGTTTTACGTACTTTGGTTAAGAGCGGAGAAGAGTTTTGTTTTCATATGAGAGGGAAGAAGAGTTGGCGCATGCATGCCACCGGAGTTGTCGTTTTTTCCAACGGTACGTCAAAGGCGCATCATATTTTTATAGAAGAGAGTAAGACAATTTACAAGAAGAGATCGCATCATCCTCACCGGCGCACGCTGCTCTCTTCGTTGGTTGTCTTCTTCATGGCGGTGCACGCTTCCATCTCCTTGGGCTTGGACTTTAGCCCGGGGATGGCTTTGACGGCTGAGATCCAGCGCATGATCAACAGATCTGTGCACCCGACCTCTGACTCGGGTCACTTCACGATGGTGGTCTCCTTTGCCCGGCACTCCTTCCGTCTGGATGAGGATAATGTTGGCCTCGCTTTTGAATCTGTTATTGGTGGTTATTGCTCTCATCTCAAGGTATCGTACCTCAATGATCGGGTTTTTCTTTCACGGTTTCCTGCAAGCAAGTGGGGTTTTTCATTCTTCATCGGCGTAGCTTTGTCTGCGATCATTTCAAGTGCTATTTTCATCTCTGGGGCCATGGTGGTCCAGATTGGGAAAAAGAATTTCGTCTCTGGCAGGTTGAATGCCAGCAGGAATTGTAACGTCCTCGATGCGGCTATAGCTCCCACGTGTCGAGGCACGACTTAGAGACATAACCGCATTGAAAGCAATGTCGCAAGTTAGGCAATCATTACAACATCCCATGTAATATATATAATAAAAGGGGAGATACATAGTTGGCTTACACTCGCCACGTCACATCAAAGTACATAAATAACATACATCATCCAAACACTCATGGCCCGACTACGGCGGCAAAATAAAAGACAACCCAACAAGCGACATAGGTCCCGATCAAACCCCAACTGGGCACCACTACTGATCATCAGGAAAAGAAACATAGTAACATTGAGAATCCTCGTCGTATTCCCACTTGCGCTCAAGCGCGCCATCTGGAGTTGTATCATCTGTCCCTACATCTGGTGTAATAGTAATCTGTGAGCCATAGGGACTCAGCAATCTCGCACCCTCGCGATCAAGACTATTTAAGCTTAATAGGTAGGATGGGGTAAATATATGTGGAGCTGCAGCAAGCGACTAGCATATATGGTGGCTAACTTATTCGTAAAAGAGAGCGAGAAGAGGAGGCAAGGCACGAGCGAGAAACTAAAGGGCAACCTGCGCAAACATAACTCCAACACCGTGTCCACTTCCCGGACTCCGCCGAGAAGAGGCCATCACGGTAACACACACGGTTGATTCATTTTAATTAATTAAGGTTCAAGTTATCTACAATCGGACATTAACAAATTCCCATCTGCCCATAACCGCGGGCACGGCTTTCGAAAGATCAATCCTTGCAGGGGGGGTCCCAACTTAGCCCATAACAAGCTCTCATGGTCAACGAAGGAATAGACCTCCACCCGAGACATTCCGATCAGACTCAGTATCCCGGTACAACAAGACATTTTGACAGGTTAAAACAAGACCAGCAACACCGCCCGAATGTGCCGACAAATCCCAATAGGAGCTGCACATATCTCTTTCTCAGGGCACACTCAGATGATCTCTCCATACAACTAAAACCAAACCTCGAGTTTCCCCGAGGGGGCGCTGCACAGGACTCTAGTTCGGACCAACACTCAGAGGAGCACTGGCCCGGGGGGGGCTAAAATAAGATGACCCTCGGGCTCCGAAAACCCAAGGGAAAAAGAGGCTAGGTGGCAAATGGTAAAACCAATGTTGGGCATTGCTGGAAAAGCTTTAATCAAGTCGAACTATCAAGGGGTTCCCATTATCATCCAACCGCGTAAGAAACGCAAAATCCGGAAACATAACACCGATATGACGGAAACTAGCGCGGCAAGAGTGGAACAAAAAAATAGGCGAGAGGCCAAGCCTTCCACCCTTTACCAAGTATATAGATGCATTAAGATAACATAGCTATATAATGATATCCCAACAAGTAAATAAATGTTCCAACAAGAAACGGTCTCCAATCTTCACCTGCAACTAACAACGCTATAAGAGGGGCTGAGCAAAGCGGTAACATAGCCAATCAACGGTTTGCTAGGACAATGGTGGGTTAGAGGCTGAACATGGCAATTTGGGAGGCTGACAAGCAAGTGGTAGGCATCGTGGCAATGGCATAGCAAAAGAGCGAGCAAACTAGCATAGCAAAGATAGTAGTGATTTCGAGGGTATGATCATCTTGCCTGCAAAGCTGTCAGAGTTGACTGGATCCTCAAAAGCAAACTCAACGGGCTCCTCGTTAGCGAACTCGTCTCCCGGCTCTACCCAAACAAGACAAACAAGCAACAAGGATACAATCAAACACGTGCAAGCTCAAACAATAAGATGCAAAGATGACATGCTATGCGGGATGCGATGCGGGATGCAAAATGCAAGGTATGACAGGAAATGCATGAACCTAGCCTCAACATGGAAAACCAAGTGTGCCACTGGAAAGATGGGATGAAATCACTTGAAAACGATATGAAGAACGCCGGAATCGGAGTTACGGTTTGGAAATGACAAGCGTTTTAAGAATGACACCGGTCTGCGATTTACAGCAAGTAGGCAACTAAATGCAATGACATGAACATGCTACAGCACCCAAACATGACAAAAAAATACATGGCAGGGATGCACACAAGATGCTTAACAAAACACTAGCACTGAGCCACGGCCAATTCATCCATTAAGAGGTTCAAACAAGCATGGCAAAAACGCAAATGCAAAACAGATTTCAGACTTAGTGAAATTAACACTAGTCTGAAATTTCAGATCACGAAGTCCTCTTCGGAGCAGCAAAACAACATGATACATGACCTGATTATGATAAGTAAGAACATGTCATGGAGCTACTCAACAAAAGTCCCCAAGTGACCTGGGGCCAAAAGGGATCACAAAATATACTAACGAGCACACGAACATAGCTAAAACACAATCAGTTTTCAGACTTGGTGAAAACTGAGATATGCTGGAATTTAACTCACGAAGGCATGTAAACGAGCTCGATGCACTCACTACGGTGCAAGTCATGGCAAGGCAAGCATATATCCTGTAAGAAGGCACAAAATGCTAGCTAGACATGGCAAGAACAATGGCATAGCATGGACGGGTCAACTACAATAACATCGGCAAAATCGCAAACAAGTTGACGATCTGCCCAGATTTACCACGAAGCAAAAGTAGAGCTCGATTGACTCAAGCTAGGGTACTCTATATATGCAAACAAAGACATGGATGAATAGATCATAACATGATTAACAAAACTCCTTTACTGATCATCCTCAAAAGAGGCACGGATCACTAGGAAATAAGCTGAACATATGGCATCATGAACTAAACAATCCCAGACTTAGGGAAAACAACTAAGTCCCTGAAAACAGATTTACCAAGTGCCTCGCTTTGCAAGCTTGCACAAGTCACCACACACATCCTAAAAATGCATGGGTTGCACCTCTGAAAAGAAGACAAAATGCTTAACAAAACATATGAAGGACTCACAGGCATATCATGCACACAACAATCATGGCAAAAATGACAAAAGTCTAACATGAACTAGCAGATCTGACAATTATCTCACGAAGCCTCCTTCTAGCAGTATTTCGGGCATCAAGATGAACTCAAATGCAAATGATGCAATGGAATTGAATGATGTACTCGTCGAGACGAACATTTTGATATACTATTTGTCCAAAACGGAGTTACGGATGCGGAGATATGGCAGGTCTAAGTATGCTCGGAAATTAGGGTTAGGAGGGGGAAAAGTCAACCGTGAGATATTTCAGATCTCAGATCCAGATCGTGCACGCGGAACGAGGTTCGCCGAAGAGGGACTTGGAGCTCGCCGGAGTACTGTTCACGGCCGGGGAAGACGAGGACGGCGGCCGGGGCGGCGAGGAGATGCCGAGGAGGTGGCGCCGGCGGGCACGGAAGCCGAGGCGAAAGGCGGCGGGGCACGGCTCGCGCGCCGGCGAGGTGGCGCTGACGGCGGCCGGCTCGGGCTCACGGGATGGCCCGTGGCGGCGATGGCGGCTCCGGCCACCGGAGCCCGAAGAGGCGGCGGCGAGAGGAGGCCGGGAGGCGCGGGGGCGCTCGGGCTCGCGGGGGCCCGGCTTGGGCCTCCCGGGCCGGCGGCGGTGGTGGTGGTTGGCGCCACGTGGCGGGATGCGGCTGGCTGGGCGCGGCGGCGGACGCGTCCGGTCTGGCGCGGACACGTCCGGCGGCGGCGGGATCCTTTTTTTTAGACTAGGGTTTGGACGGGGAAGAAGATCCGAAAATGGAGGGGGCTATTTATAGGCATAAGTGGAGCTAGGAGAGTCCAAATGAGGTGCGGTTTTCGGCCACGCGATCGTGATCAAACACTCTAGGTGATGGAGCTGAGTTTGGTGGGTTTTGGGCCAAATTGGAGGGGTGTTGGGCTGCAACACACATGAGGCCTTTTCGGTCCCTCGGTTAACCGTTGGAGTATCAAACGAAGTCCAAATGGTACGAAACTTGACAGGCGGTCTACCGGTAGTAAACCAAGGCCGCATGACAAGTCTCGGTCCAATCCGGAAATGTTTAATCCCCACACACAAAAGAAAGGTAGAAATGACCACCGGAGGAGAACGAAGCACCGGAATGCAAAATGGACAACGGGGAAAATGCTCGAATGCATGAGATGGACATGTATGCGAATGCAATGCACATGATGACATGATATGAGATGCATGAAAAACGAAAACAACACACGGAGACATAGACCCGAACCCGAGAAATAAATATAACTTAACGCCGGAAACGGCAAGAGTTGGAGTACAAATTGGGAAAGTTATATCTGGGGCGTTACAACACTCCACCACTACAAAAAGATCTCATCCCGAGATCTAGGAATGTAAGAACTCCGGGTACTCAGAACGGAGGTGATCCTCGCGTTCCCAGGTAGCTTCACGGTCGGAATGGTGTGACCACTTGACTTTGAGAAATTTGATTGACTTGTTGCAAGTCCTGCGTTCAGTCTCTTCAAGGATTGCAACTGGGTGCTCACGATAGGAGAGATCTTCTTGGAGATCAATGTCCTCGAAGTTGACGGTGCGGTCAGGCGTCTTGAAGCACTTTCGGAGCTGGGAGACATGGAACACATCATGAACGTTTGCAAAGTTTGACGGAAGCTCGAGTTGATAGGCGAGGTCGCCTCTCTTGCTGACAATCTTGAAAGGTCCCACGTATCTAGGGTCAAGCTTCCCTTTGATACCGAAGCGACGAGTACCTTTCATAGGAGAGACGCGGAGGTAAACATGATCTCCGATCTCGAAAGCCAAATCATGGTGCTTACTATCATAGTAGCTCTTCTGGCGGGATTGGGCTGCTTTGAGGTTATCACGAATGACCTTGCACATTTCTTCTGCCTCTGTGATTAAGTCATTACCCAGCAGCTGATGTTCACCGGTTTCAGACCAGTTGAGAGGGGTACGGCACTTCCTACCATACAGAATTTCAAATGGGGCCTTGCCCGAACTTGCTTGAAAACTATTGTTGTATGAGAATTCAGCATAAGGTAGACAATCCTCCCACTTCATGCCAAAGGAGATCACACAAGCCCTGAGCATATCTTCAAGAATCTGGTTGACACGCTCGACTTGACCGCTTGTTTGAGGATGGAAAGCTGTGCTGAAGCGGATGTTGGTGCCCATGGCCTTCTGAAAGGAATCCCAAAACTTGGAGGTAAAGATGTTGCCACGGTCTGAAGATATCACCTGACGAATACCGTGCAGAGAGACAATTCGAGAGGTGTAGAGTTCCGCCAATTGAGCTGCAGTGATCGACTCTTTGATAGGCAGAAAGTGAGCCACTTTGGTGAGCTTGTCGATGACAACGAATATAGCATCATTGCCACGCTTGGACTTTGGAAACCCAGTCACGACATCCATTTCAATGTGGTCAAACTTCCATTCTGGAATGGCAAGAGGTTGGAGGAGACCTGCTGGACTTTGGTGTTCTGCCTTCACTCTTCTGCAGACATCACATTCATTCATGAATTGAGCGATCTCGCGCTTCATTTGAGTCCACCAATAAGCTTGCTTAAGATCATGATACATCTTCGTGCTCCCAGGGTGGATGGAGAGGAGAGAATTGTGAGCCTCGTTCATGATCACTTTACGAAGTTCACCTTTGGGTACAACAATTCGATCCTCGAAGAAGAGAGTGTCCTTGTCATCAAGGCGGTAGCACTTGTACTTGGACTGACTCTTGGCAATCCCAATCTTCACCTTTTTCACCATAGCATCAAGAAGCTGGGCTTGGCGAATCTGGTCTTCCAAGGTAGGAGAGAGTTGAAGGTTGGCGAGGAAACATTGAGGAACAATTTGCAGATTAAGTTTGCAGAAAGCTTCACGAAGCTCGGGTTGATAAGGCTTGAGAATCAGACTGTTACAATATGCTTTCCTGCTCAAAGCGTCAGCAATCACATTGGCCTTGGCTGGAGTATACTCGATACTCGGATTGTACTCTTGAATCATTTCAACCCATCGAGTTTGCCTGAGGTTGAGATTAGGCTGAGTGAAAATGTACTTGAGACTCTTGTGATCAGTGAAAATGTCCACTTTTCTTCCCAATAGAAGATGTCTCCAAGTCAACAAAGCATGCACAACTGCCACCAACTCGAGATCATGAGTGGGGTAGTTCTTCTCATTAGGCTTCAACTGGCGAGAGGTATAAGCAACAACTTTCTTCTCTTGCATCAGTACTGCACCAAGACCTTGGAGAGAGGCATCACAAAAGACCTCGTACGGCTTGGATTCATCAGGCGGAGTCAGAACTGGAGCATTGATCAATTTTTCTTTCGAAGTGTTGAAAGCAATATCACACTCCGGAGACCAAACGTACTTGACGTGCTTCTGAAGAAGATTTGAGAGAGGCTTTGCGATCTTAGAAAAGTTTTCAACGAATCTTCGGCAGTAGCTTGCGAGACCGAGGAAACTACGGAGTTGCTTCATGTTCTGAGGAAGTTCCCAATTAACAATTGCAGACACCTTCTCAGGATTCACGGCAATGCCCTTGGTAGAGATGATATGACCAAGATAAAGAACATCATCGAGCCAAAATTCACACTTGGAGAACTTGGCGTAGAACTGATGTTCCCTGAGCTTATCAAGAACCAAATGCAAGTGTTTGGCATGATCTTCCTTGTTCTTGGAGAAAACCAAAATGTCGTCGAGATAGACCAAAACGAAGTCATTGGTGTAGGGGTTAAAGATGAACTTCATCATGCGAGAGAATGTCGGAGGAGCGTTGACGAGGCCAAAAGGCATGACAGTGTATTCATATGACCCATAGCTTGTCCTGAAGGCCGTATTGGGAATATCTTGCTCACGAATTCGAATCTGATGATAACCCATATGGAGATCAAGCTTGGAGAACACTTTGGCACCCTTGAGTTGTTCGAACAGCTCATTGATGTTGGGAAGTGGGTATTTGTTCTTGATGGTCTTCTTGTTCAATGGACGGTAATCCACACAAAGTCGGTCTGTTCCATCCTTCTTCTTCACAAAAAGAACACCACAACCCCACGGAGAAGAACTAGGCCGGATGAGACCCATTCTTTCTTGAATATCGAGTTGTTTCTTCAACTCCTTCAACTCTTCAGGTCCGAGCTTGTAAGGGCGCTTGCACACAGGTTCCGTACCGGGCTCAAGATCAATAACAAATTCAACGGGCTGGTGCGGAGGCATTCCTGGGAGCTCTTCTGGGAAGACGTCTTGATACTCACAAACAACCGGAATCTGCGAGATAGCATCGAGTTCACCCTTCTCATTGAGAGAAAACAGACGGATGGTATTATCCCGAGCGGCAAAGACAATTACATCCTCAGACGAATGACTCAATTGAATCTGCTTGGCAGCACAATCGAGATGCGCCTTGTGCTTAGAGAGCCAATCCATCCCGAGAATAAGATCAATGTCCGAATCGCCAAGAATAATTGGGGAAGAAAGGAACTTGTAGTCGCCCAAGGTGATAGTAATATCCGGGACACAGAAATTAGCTGTCATTTGCTTGCCCGGTGACACAATTTGCAAAGAATTTTGCAGATGCTGATAATCACACTCATACTTAGATGCAAAAGGTTTGGAAATGAAGCAATGCGATGCACCAGTGTCAAAAAGAACTTTTGCAGGAATATCATTAACAGGAAGGTTACCCATGATGACATCTGACGAATCCTCTGCCTGAGCTGCGTTCATCAAGTTGACCTTGGCGGACTTGGGGTTATGCTTGACCATAGTTGTGCTTGCCGATATGACAGGAGGAGGAGGAAGACGCCTCTGGTTGAAACACTTGTTGGCGTAGTGACCCTTCTGTTGGCACTTGTTGCACGTGACCTCTGAAAGCGGACGGTGGTACGGAGCACTTGATCTTGAAGCTTGAGACGAAGTCTTGTTCTAAAAACCAGGGTTGGGTGGGTGGGAAGAACCACTGCCACCTTTTCTCATCTGCTGATACGGCTGACGGAACGGAGGAGGAGGAAGCCAATACTTCTGCTGCTTGGCCACTTGAGTAGAGGAAGAAGGAGTAGCATCTCTGACTCGCTTCTTGGAAGCATCACACCTCAACTGAGCGGCCTCTTGCTTCAGTGCCATGTTGTAGAACTCATTGTACCTCAACGGCTCAAAGAGGACAAGGGCGAGCTGAATTTCTTCTCTGAGACCACCCCTGAACTGGTATATCATGCTCTTCTCATCAGGTACGTCCTGCTTGGCAAAGAGGGTGAGCTTCTGGAACAACTTGTTGTAGTCATAGACAGACAAAGAGCCTTGCTTCAGGTTGCGGAATTCCTCACATTTACTTTCAGTCACACTCTGAGGGATGTGATGAGCTCGGAAATCCCGACGGAAATCATCCCAAGTGATCAAACGTCCACCTCTGGAATCCTTGTACTGCTGGAACTACTCTGCAGCCTGATCTTTGACTTGGAAGGAAGCAAACTTGACGAAATCTTCAGGCCTGATGTTGCTGCATTCAAAATGCTTACCCAGGTCCACTAGCCAATCGTCAGCATCGGAAGCCTCAACACAATTGCTGAACGTCTTTGGGCCATTAGCGAGGAACTAGTTCAGTGTAGCAAAATGGTTCTGATTGTTGCCTTGATTCCCTTGACTGCCCTGATTTCGCTCTTGGAGGATTTGCATGATCAACTATGTGTTTGCATTGGTTGCGGCCATCACAGCTTGCCAAGCCTCCGGAGGAGGTGGAGGTGGTGGTGGATCAGGATTCGGAGTCATGCGCGTTGGAGGAGCCATCCTGAAGAGGTTGACCACCATTAGCACATAGACAGACAAATATTGAAGCTGAATCCAACGGAATGAAAATTGCAATATAAAGTCTTCACATCCGAACAAAATGAACGAATGCATATCTCTTGAAGTGGTCACATATCCCTAAATTGCGAAGCCACGTAGAATTAGGTAGACGAAGTAAGTCGACAAGGAATGGAATCAACATTTGACTTCGAAGTAATTCGAATACCACAACTCAAAACAAAACAAAGGATTGGTTTGCGGAATAAGCCGAAACAAACATATGATAGAGATTTCGTCCGAAGTTTTCGTGGTGGGACCTACATGGGCTCGATCGTACAACACCATCATGTACAAGGCAGTACACATGACATACGAAGCGTCCCCGAGTCAGCATAGCCAAGGACTCTTTAAGACACAACGAGACCACTGTAAAATCGACCGTGAATAGGCGAACCACTAGACGTCGAACCCCAATTTCATATCATACATCTGTCGGAAAGATATCCTAAGTGCTACTTGAATTCCCACCTATGAAACTCCCGAAACTTTCCGGTTATGCAATCAGGTGTTGGGGATACAGGGGAAGCATAATATCTCACCCAAACTAGCAAATCCTACATCCAGCTGTATCCATCCTTCAACACATAACCAAGAAACCTTCGGAAACCATCTACCTCAACCTTCGAAAAGCATCCGTTATACAAGTTATGGCGATACTCCCGAACTCCCGCCCCAGTACTGGGTGGCGTCGAGGTTATCTCACCAACGAACTGCATAAAGGAGATTTTCGATGTCGGCGAACATATCTCAAGTATTCCAGAATTGCAACGATAAAATTATGATGACAACACCTCAGAGCGCAACTCCCTGGGACACTTCCACTAAACCCCTGACAGGAGGCACCAAGACAGTATTCTCATCATAAGCCATCGGAACGATTCCAAGATACTCGCGTGATCCAATTTTTTTGTGAAATTTGAGAAGAGAAGAGTCAAAACTCTATGTTAGGCTGCCTTACCAGAGCGATGAGGAGACTGGGAAGTAAAAAGAATTCCTAAACTCTCCGATATATAATTCCTAAATGACTCAAAACATTTTTCTAGACACAACTCGGCTGCTAAAAACGATCAATTAGTGGGGGCTCCTAAGGTCGGGGAAGGCTCTGATTACCAACTTGTAACGCCCTCGATGCGGCTATAGCTCCCACGTGTCGAGGCACGACTTAGAGACATAACCGCATTGAAAGCAATGTCGCAAGTTAGGCAATCATTACAACATCCCATGTAATATATATAATAAAAGGGGAGATACATAGTTGGCTTACAATCGCCACGTCACATCAAAGTACATAAATAACATACATCATCCAAACACTCATGGCCCGACTACGGCGCCAAAATAAAAGACAACCCAACAAGCGACATAGGTCCCGATCAAACCCCAACTGGGCACCACTACTGATCATTAGGAAAAGAAACATAGTAACGTTGAGAATCCTCGTTGTATTCCCACTTGAGCTCAAGCGCGCCATCTGGAGCTGTATCATCTATCCCTGCATCTGGTGTAATAGTAATCTGTGAGCCACAGGGACTCAGCAATCTCGCACCCTCGCGATCAAGACTATTTAAGCTTAATAGGTAGGATGGGGTAAATATATGTGGAGCTGCAGCAAGCAACTAGCATATATGTTGGCTAACTTATTCGCAAAAGAGAGCGAGAAGAGGAGGAAAGGCGCGAGCGAGAAACTAGAGAGCAACTTGCGCAAACATAACTCCAACACCGTGTCCACTTTCCGGACTCCGCCGAGAAGAGGCCATCACGGTAACACACACGGTTGATTCATTTTAATTAATTAAGGTTCAAGTTATCTACAACCGGACATTAACAAATTCCCATCTGCCCATAACCGCGGGCACGGCTTTCGAAAGATCAATCCCTGTAGGGGGGTCCCAACTTAGCCCATAACAAGCTCTCACGGTCAACGAAGGAATCAATGTTCACCCAAGACATTCCGATCAGACTCGGTATCCCGGTACAACAAGACATTTTGATAGGTTAAAACAAGACCAGCAACACCGCCCGAATGTGCCGACAAATCCTGATAGGAGCTGCACATATCTCTTTCTCAGGGCACACTCAGATGAGCTCTCCATACAACTAAAACCAAACCTCGAGTTTCCCCGAGGGGGCGCTGCACAGGACTCTAGTTCGGACCAACACTCAGAGGAGCACTGGCCCGGCCGGGCTAAAATAAGATGACCCTCAGGTTCCGGAAACCCAAGGGAAAAAGAGGCTAGGTGGCAAATGATAAAACCAATGTTGGGCATTGCTGGAAAAGCTTTAATCAAGTCGAACTATCAAGGGGTTCCCATTATCACCCAACCGAGTAAGGAACGCAAAATCCGGGAACATAACACCGATATGACGGAAACTAGGGCGGCAAGAGTGGAACAAAAAACTAGGCGAGAAGCCGAGCCTTCCACCCTTTACCAAGTATATAGATGCATTAAGATAACATAGCAATATAATGATATCCCAACAAGTAAATAAATGTTCCAACAAGGAACAGTCTCCAATCTTCACCTGCAACTAACAACGCTATAAGAGGGGCTAAGCAAAGCGGTAACATAGCCAATCAACGGTTTGCTAGGACAATGGTGGGTTAGAGGCTGAACATGGCAATTTGGAAGGCTGACAAGCAAGTGGTAGGCATCGTGGCAATGGCATAGCAAAAGAGCGAGCAAACTAGCATAGCAAAGATAGTAGTGATTTCGAGGGTATGATCATCTTGCCTGCAAAGCTGTCAGAGTTGACTGGATCCTCAAAAGCAAACTCAAAGGGCTCCTCTTTAGCGAACACGTCTCCCGGCTCTACCCAAACAAGACAAACAAGCAACAAGGATACAATCAACCACGTGCAAGATCAAACAATAAGATGCAAAGATGACATGCTATGCGGGATGCGATGCGGGATGCAAAATGCAAGGTATGACAGGAAATGCATGAACCTGGCCTCAACTTGGAAAACCAAGTGTGCCACTGGAATGATGGGATGAAATCGCTTGAAAACGATATGAAGAACGCCGGAATCGGAGTTACGGTTTGGAAATGACAAGCGTTTTAAGAATGACAGCGGTCTGCGATTTACAGCAAGTAGGCAACTAAATGCAATGACATGAACATGCTATAGCACCATAACATGACAACAAAATACATGGCAGGGATGCACACAAGATGCTTCACAAAACACTAGCACTGAGCCACGGCCAATTCATCCATTAAGAGGTTCAAACAAGCATGGCAAAACGCAAATGCAAAACAGATTTCAGACTTAGTGAAATTAACACTAGTCTGAAATTTCAGATCACGAAGCCCTCTTCGGAGCAGCAAAACGACATGATACATGACCTGATTATGATAAGTAAGAACATGGCATGGAGCTACTCAACAAGCTTAACAAAAGTCCCCAAGTGACCTGGGGCCAAAAGGGATCACAAAATATACTAACAAGCACACGAACATAGCTAAAACACAATCAGTTTTCAGACTTGGTGAAAACTGAGACATGCTGGAATTTAACTCACGAAGGCATATAAACAAGCTCGATGCACTCACTACGATGCAAGTCATGGCAAGGCAAGCATATATCTAGTAAGAAGGCACAAAATTCTAGCTAGACATGGCAAGAACAATGGCATAGCATGCACGGGTCAACTACAGTAATATCGGCAAAATCGCAAACAAGTTGACGATCTGCCCAGATTTACCATGAAGCAAAAGTAGAGCTCGATTGACTCAAGCTAGGGTAGTCTATATATGCAAACAAATACATGGATGGATAGAGCATAACATGATTAACAAAACTCCTTTACTGATCATCCTCAAAAGAGGCACGGATCACTAGGAAACAAGCTGAACATATGGCATCATGAACTAAACAATCCCAGACTTAGGGAAAACAACTAAGTCCCTGAAAACAGATTTACCAAGTGCCTCACTTTGCAAGCTTGCACAAGTCACCACACACATCCTAAAAATGCATGGGTTGCACCTCTGGAAAGAAGACAAAATGCTTAACAAAACATATGAAGGACTCACATGCATATCATGCACACAACAATCATGGCAAAAATGACAAAAGTCTAAGATGAACTAGCAGATCTGACAATTATCTCACGAAGCCTCCTTCTAGCAGCATTTCGGGCATCAAGATGAACTCAAATGCAAATGATGCAATGGAATGAAATGATGTACTCGTCGAGACGAACATTTTGATATACTACTTGTCCAAAGCGGAGCTACGGATGCGGGGATATGGCAGGTCAAAGTATGCTCGGAAATTAGGGTTAGGAGGGGAAAAAGTCAACCGTGAGATATTTCAGATCTCAGATCCAGATCGTGCACGCGGAACGAGGTTCGCCGGAGAGGGACTTGGAGCTCGCCGGAGTACTGTTCACGGCCGAGGAAGACAAGGACGGCGGCCGGGGCGGCGAGGAGACGCCGAGGAGGTGGCGCCGGCGGGCGCGGAAGCCGAGGCGAAAGGCGGCGGGGCGCGGCTCGCGTGCCGGTGAGGTGGCGCTGACGGCGGCCGGCTCGGGCTCACGGGATGGCCCGCAGCGGCGATGGCGGCTCCGGCCACCGGAGCCCGAAGAGGCGGCGGCGAGAGGAGGCAGGAGGCGCGGGGGCGCTCGGGCTCGCGGGGGCCCGGCTTGGGCCTCCCGGGCCGGCGGCGGCGGTGGTGGTTGGCGCCAGGTGGCGGGATGCGGCTGGTTGGGCGCGGCGGCGGACGCGTCCGGTCTGGCGCGGACACGTCCGGCGGCGGCGGGATCCTTTTTTTTAGACTAGGGTTTGGACGGGGAAGAAGATCTGAAAATGGAGGGGGGCTATTTATAGGCATAAGTGGAGCTAGGAGAGTCCAAATGAGGTGCGGTTTTTGGCCACGCGATCATGATCGAACACTCTAGGTGATGGAGCTGAGTTTGGTGGGTTTTGGGCCAAAGTGGAGGGGTGTTGGGCTGCAACACACACGAGGCCTTTTCGGTCCCTCGGTTAACCGTTGGAGTATCAAACAAAGTCCAAATGGTACGAAACTTGACAGGCGGTCTACCGGTAGTAAACCAAGGCCGCATGACAAGTCTCGGTCCAATCCGGAAATGTTTAATCCCCACACACGAAAGAAAGGTAGAAATGACCACCGGAGGAGAACGAAGCGCCGGAATGCAAAACGGACAACGGGGAAAATGCTCGAATGCATGAGATGAACAGGTATGCGAATGCAATGCACATGATGACATGATATGAGATGCATGAAAAACGAAAACAACACACGGAGACGAAGACCCGAACCCGAGAAATAAATATAACTTAACGCCGGAAACGGCAAGAGTTGGACTACAAATTGGGAAAGTTATATCTGGGGCGTTACAGGAATGGACCTTAGTTAGTCCAACCAAACGTAGGGTTTTGCTTGGGATGCAGGCCATGAAACATGTTCCTAGTAAACCTTCATTGCGTTCTAGTTCTACCTCTGGCCACCCAAAGAAAAAACTACGTTTTGCTACGTTCATCAATTATCCTGCTCGTAAGGAGTATAGTTATCATCCCACGCCCTCTGACGTGTTGACGATCCGTGAAGCTGGTTATCATGTGTCATCCCAAGAAGCCTCAGGCACCTCATCTCCGGTGATGGCCACGACTAGCTCGCCGCCTCCGGTGATCCTTTTTGGTTCGTTCCAACTATCCCTGGACTCTCCGCTGTCTGTTGGTGGCAACCCCAGGTCTCCTGCTGGTTTGAAGTTTATTGGACCGGAATTTGTGGACATTCCGGATTCTCCACAGTTGGAAGGTCTTGGGCCTGCACCTCAGCCCACTTCCTCATCCTCTCAGCCCATTGAAATTTCTGATGATGAAGAGGACAGCTTGGCCCACCGCGACTCCACAGTTTTCGAGCAACTCTCTCCATCGCCGTAGGATGTTGTCAGGGATTTACAGAGCTTTGACGAGATGATTAAAAATTTGGCTGCCACGTTTTGGGACAGCCAGAATTGCTTGGGTATGGGCCACTGGACAGAGAATTGTTCTAACAGGATTCGGTGTAGAAATTGTTTCCGGTCTGGTCACATTAAACGGGACTGCACTGGCCAACCACCTGATTCTCCCCTCTGGGTGCCAAAAGTCCCATCCAAAGGCTTTGGAGCCCGCGCCAAGAAAGGCAACTCTCTGACCTCTTTGGTTTCCCCAAACCAGACGCCTTCACCCCCCAAAAAACCCCAATCGTCCGCCTCCCACCCATCGCCGCCAAGCTTACGATCTTCGCCGGCCGCTCTTGCTTCCACCGCGCCGTCAGCAGCATCACCGTCATCTCCAATGGCGGTCTATGCGATTGAGTCGCATCACTTCGTTCCGGCTGGATATGATATCGTTGACGGTGGAGAAGATCGACTCCCAAGGACCTTCTACACGCCTGAATCATGCCCCCCCCCCCCGCAACCATGAGAAATACATGGTGGCCATCGTCGAGCCTCTACCACCAGCACATTTGGTTGCTATTCGTCGGCAGGTTCTTGATTTTCTTACACAGACACTGCATATTCCGGTGCTTTCTGCTCAGACTTGGTTCCAAGGGGTAGGGCTCTTTGAGATGGAAGATCCTATAGTGCGTGGTTCGTTTACTCAGCACCCCCCTTTTCCCCTTGGAGTGGATAAAGATGGAGAGGGATTTTTTGTCAGGTTTATTCCGCACAACCAGGGGGAGGGCTTCAGGGCTATTCATGGCCATAGAACTGGCTGGCGCATGTTTATTGGAGTGCCTCTTGACTATCACAACACGCAGTGCTTGGCAGAGGTTGTTGCAACTTTTGGCCAGTTCCACTACTGGAACCAAACAGATCATCGTCTTGTTAGATCCCTGGTTAGAGCCTCTTTTCCAGATAATGCTTTGGTGCCGCGTTCTGTGGTTTTTCAGGATTTTGCAAACTGGGGAGGTGCTGTTGTATCTTGGACAGTTGGTTGTTTCATCTTGACTGGAAATTTGCGGATGTTATGATACCTGCCGACAAAGACCCAATGCCTCTAGACGGTAACCCACATCCTATGCCAGGCGTAAACCCACCGCAACCCTTCTGGGCAATGCCACCGTACCCTGCGCTTGGTTGGAATGCTGTTCCACCTCACCATAATCCACACCAGGGTAACAATGTGGGTGGTTGGGGTGTGGATGCCAACAAGGTCAACAATGTCAATGATGCTGGATGGGGCCCTTGGGAGGAGCAAGTTCAGCAACCACAGCAACAACATGAGGATGCACCTAATCAGCAGCAGGATATTGTTCAAGAGCAGAATTCCATGGTCCTCAACCCTTCTTTGGATTCTGACAATGACATGGATTTAGAGGAAGTTTAGCAGCCCATCCATCACATTGTGGCGCAGCACCCAGTGGCTCCTCTCGACCCAATTCAGCTTGGGAATTGTTCGTGTTGTTTATGGTCCTGTGCTTCCTCCACATCTTATCTGGGAGAGGTCTTTCCATTCATTACTGCCTGAATTTTTCATCAGAAAGGTGCCTGCTTCGTTGTCAACACATCAACATGGCAGTCTCAACTCACCACCTGTGTTTTGCCTGAGCACTGTGACTTCACTCTTGGACTACTGATGCAGCCCAACAATCCTCCCACGCCTCGCTCGGCTGTTGTTATTGAAGAGATCTTTTCAGATCAAGTGGAGCCTCAAGTATCTGCCCATGAGCAGGTTGAACCTGTGTAGCCTGCAAATGCTGATTCGCCACGGAACCACGATGAATTCTTGTTCACGTCTGCTATTCCTCCAGTGCTTGGCAAGCATGGACATGAGGCCAGGAGAGGTCATCGGTTGTTAGTTGCAGTTGCTCCAACTCCGGATTTCTCCGTCAGACGCATGATGCATAGCGCTGCTAAGGCCTCTGGTTACAAACCAACTTCAGCCATTCCCACCAAAACTTCTGCATTGCACCGCCCGAGGGCCAAGAAGGCCAAGCCATCAGCTGGCGACTCTGACGTTCATGAAGATGCAGCGCAGGCGATACCTCCACCAACACCTATCGCTGATTTACAAGCAGTCGGCGCTTGACTAGGTATCTCTGCAGTTCATCTAACTCTGGAGAAGCTTACGGCTCCTCCTAAGAAATCTTCCTCTGATCCAGTGTCCGATGATGAGTAAACCTAGGCTTTAGGATTGGCGCCAGAGGGGTCTTGCCTGGCATAGTTTTTGTTTCCTTAGTGGCTATGTTTTATCTGAACTTGTTGCACTATTTGATCTTTTGGGTCGTGTGGCTATGGTCTATGAAACTGCTAGGTTATGCCTAACAATCCTTATTTTATCATTGCGAGTTCTTTATGGATAGTACAATTTATCGTAGTTGGCATGTGCTCTGTTGGAATGTCTGTGGCCTGAACTCAGATGCTCGTCAGCGTGATGTGAGAGCAAAGATTGAGGAGAGCCAATGCTCCATTGATTTCTTGCAAGAAACAAAGTGTGCGGATTTTGATATTAGAAAAATTAGAACTTTCTGTCCTTGGCGCTTTGATACTTTTGTGTTTGCCCCGGCCGTTGGTGCTTCTGGTGGCATCCTTTTTGTTTGGAACTCATCCTTCTTCCATGGGACCCTCATCCAAGTTCAAAGCTTTGGCATTGTGGTTTATTTTCAGTCAGTTCATAATGCTGAGAAGTGGACCCTTGTGTCCGTTTATGGGCCTTGTGATGGCCCTCCTCGGGATAACTTTGTTAGTTGGCTCCACCACCTTAATATCCCAACGGATGAGAATTGGTTGCTTCTGGGAGATTTCAACTTCATTCGTTACTTTGATAATAGAAACAAGCCAGGAGGTGATGTCAACGACATTTTCCTCTTTAAGGAGATCATTGGCCATTTGGGTTTGCTGGAATTGCCTTTAAAGGGCAGGATTTTTACTTGGTCCAATATGCAAGAGCAGCCATTGCTCGAACAGCTAGATTGGTTTTTTACCACCTCAGACTGGATTTCTATCTACCCCAACACTATCGTTTTACCCCTGGCAAAAATGTCGTCTGATCATGTCCCCTATGTGGTTTCAATTGACACCAATATACCTAAATCAAAAGTCTTCAGGTTTGAAAACTACTTGGTGGACATGCTAGGGTTTTTGGACTGTGTCAATCTTTCTTGGAACCAGCCAGTGTTTGCTGATTTGTTTCCTTCTGCGGTCCTGACAACCAAGTTTAAGTGCCTGCATTCTGCCCTCAAGGCTTGGAGCAAGAACCTGTCGTTCCTTAAACGACTGACAATGGATTTTTCTCGAGTAATCTTATTCTTTGATAACATGGAAGAGTTGAGGCCTCTCACCACACCTGAATTTAACCTTTGGAAGATTGTTAAATTACACCATGAGAATCTTCTTAGAATACACTACATTTATTGGAAGCAGAGGTGTACCATCCGTTATATTAAGGTGGGGGAGGAGAATTCTAAGCTTTTTCATGCAATGGCTTCTGAACGTCTGCGCAGGAATACGATTGCAAGCCTCTCTGTTGCAGGTGCTGACCTAGTTTCTGATCACTCCCAAATGGCGGGAATCCTTTGGTCCTCTTTTAAAAACAGAATGGGCTAGGCCCAAGGTATTAATATGGGCTTTGATCTGCACGCTCTTATTCAACATGTTGATGGCTTGAGTTGTCTGTCTGAACCATTTTCTGCTGAAGAAATCAACATTGTCCTTAAAGAATTGCCGACTGATCGAGCTCCTAGGCCGGATGGTTTTAATGGTCTTTTTGTTAAGAAGTGTTGGCCCATCATTGAGAAGGATTTTTTGGCTCTCACTCAGGGGTTTTACGATGGGAGGCTATCGTTGGAAAATATTAATGGATCCCTTATCACCTTAATTCCAAAGATGTTGTCTCCTGAAGGACCTGGGGATTTTAGACCAATCTCTCTTACTAACACATGCTCAACTTCCTTACTAAGCTTTTGGCAAATAGGCTTCAAAAGGTCATTCTGCAATGCATCCATAAGAATCGATATGGGTTTTTGAGGAGCAGAGCCATTCAGGACTGCCTGGCTTGTGCTTTTGAATATATACATCAATGCAATCAATCAAAAAGGCCAATCATCATTTTGAAATTGGATTTTGCCAAAGCTTTTGACACTGTAGAGCATGACCTCATCTTGCAAATTCTACAGCACAAAGGTTTTGATGCCAAATGGATTTCTTGGATTAAAGAGATTCTTTCCTTAGGATCATCATCTATTTTGCTTAATGGGGTGCTGATGACCCACAAGTATAGGTGATCTATCGTAGTCCTTTCGATAAGTAAGAGTGTCGAACCCAACGAGGAGCAGAAGGAAATGATAAGCAGTTTTCAGCAAGGTATTCTATGCAAGTACTGAAATAAGTGGTAACAGATAGTTTTGTGATAGGATAAATTGTAACGAGCAACAAGTAACAAAAGTAAATAAAGTGCAGCAGGGTGGCCCAATCCTTTTGTAGCAAAGGACAAGCCGGAACAAACTCTAATAATAGGAAAAGCGCTCCCGAGGACACATGGGAATATCGTCAAGCTAGTTTTCATCCTGTCCATATGATTTGCGTTCGATACTTTGATAATTTGATATGTGGGTGGACCGGTGCTTGGGTGCTGTTCTTACTTGAACAAGCATCCCACTTATGATTAACCTCTATTGCAAGCATCCGCAAGTACAACAAAAGTATTAAGGTAAACCTAACCATAGCATGAAACATATGGATCCAAATCAGCCCCTTACGAAGCAATGCATAAACTAGGGTTTAAGCTTCTGTCACTCTAGCAACCCATCATCTACTTATTACTTCCCAATGCGTTCCTCTAGGCCCAAATAATGGTGAAGTGTTATGTAGTCGACGTTCACATAAGACCACTAGAGGCTAGACAACATACATCTTATCAAAATATCAAACGAATACCAAATTCACATGACTACTAATAGTAAGACTTCTCCCTTGTCCTCAGGAACAAACGTAACTACTCACAAAGCATATTCATGTTCATAATAATAGGGGTAATAATATGCATATAGGATCTGAACATATGATCTTCCACCAATTAAACCAACTAGTATCAACTACAAGGAGTAATCGACACTACTAGCAATCTACTAGCACCAATCTCGGACTTTGAGACAAGAATTGGATACAAGAGATGAACTAGGGTTTGGAGATGAGATGGTGCTGGTGAAGATGTTTATGGAGATTGCCCTCTCCCGATGAGAGGAGCGTTGGTGATGACGATGGTGATGATTTCCCCCTCCGTGGGGGAAGTATCCCCGACAGAACAGCTATGTCGGAGCTCTAGATTGGATCCGCCAAGGTTCTGCCTCATGGCGGCGGAGTCTCGTCCCAAAAAGTTCCTCCCTATTTTTTTTCTCATCGAAAGACCTCATATAGGAGAAGATGGACGCCGGAGAGCCACCAGGGGGCCCACGAGGTAGGGGGCGCGCCCTAGGGGGGGCCCACCCTCGTGAGAATGGTGTGGGCCCCCTGGCCTTCATCTTTGGCGAGGATTTTTCTTTATTTATTTTAAGACGTTCCATGGAGTTTCAAGACTTTTGGAGTTGCGCAGAATAGGTCTATAATATTTGCTCCTTTTCCAGCCCAGAATTCCAGCTGCCGGCATTCTCCCTCTTTATGTAAACCTTGTAAAATAAGAGAGAATAGCCATAAGTATTGTGACATAAAGTGAAATAACAATCCATAATGCCATAAATATTGATATAAAAGCATGATGCAAAATGGGCGTATCAACTCCCCCAAGCTTAGACCTCGCTTTTCCTCAAGCAAAAAGCCGATAACAATAAATATGTCCTCATGTTTAGAGGTAGAGGCGTCGATAAAAATAAAATACGGACATGAAGGCATCATGATTATTCTCATAACAGCAACTTATATACATTTTGTCATATGATTACTTATGTTCAAGTGATGATCTATTCACAATGCAAAAGTATAAATCATAAACCTTATTGGGCTCAGACAAACTATAATCTCAGTCATTGAAGCAATTGCAATTTATCATAACATCAGAAAGAGTCTATGTCAGAGCTAAAAAGCAAGTCCACATACTCAACTATCATTTAATCCCCCATAATTGCTAACACTCACGCAATACTTGTGGTTACAGAGTTTTAATCGGACACAGAGAAAGATAGGGGCTTATAGTTTTGCCCCACAACCTTTTACCTCAAGGGTAATGTCAACAATAATGCTTCATGCTCCCCTACATCCGATTAGATATATATATATATCATGTTTCTTTCCAACATGCTGAGCTTGCCAAAGGATAAAATGAAAAAGGAAAGGTGAAGATCACCGTGACTCTTGCATAAGGTAGGAGATAATAATAAAGGATAGGCCCTTCGCAGAGGGAAGCAGAGGTTGCCATGCGCTTTTATGATTGGATGCATAAAATCTCAATGCGAAAGAACGTCACTTTATATTGCCCCTTGTGATATGAACCTTTATTATGCAGTCCGTCGCTTTTATTACTTCCACATCACAAGATCGTATAAAGCTTATTTCTCCCTCACCAATCAATCATACATATTTAGAGCAATTTTTATTGCTTTGCACCGATGACAACTTACTTGAAGGATCTTACTCAATCCATAGGTAGATATGGTGGACTCTCATGGAAAAACTGGTTTAGGGATTTTGGAAGCACAAGTAGTATTTCTACTTGGTGCTAAGAATTTGGCTAGCATGAGGGGGAAAGGCAAACTCAACAAGTTAGAGGATACATGAAAACATACTTTATCTCATATATAAGAAAGACATAACTCATTACATTGTCTTCCTTGTCCAACATCAACTCTTTAGCATGTCATATTTTAATGAGTGCTCCCAATCATAAAAGATGTCAATGATAATATATCTATATGTGAAAACCTCTCTTTCCTTATTACTTCCTATTAATTGCAACAATGACCAAAGCTATGTCTGCCAACTCCCAAAAACTTTTAATCATCATACTCTTTCTATGTGAAGTCATTACTCTCAATAAGATCTAAATGAACTTTTTGTTTCTTTTTATTCTTTTCTTCTTTTCTTTTATTCATCCAAGATCATGGCAAAATAATCAAGCCCTTGACTCAACACTAATCTTTATTATATATAGCTCACGGACTCGATTACATAGAGAGATCATAAAGCAAAACTCAAAACTAGATCATGCCATAAACTTTATTCTACTAGATCAAGATACTACTAATAAGATCGAACTAAGAAAAACGATAACGATATGAGTTGTGATGGTGATACGATACCGGGGCACCTCCCCCAAGCTTGGCAGTTGCCAAGGGGAGTGTCCATACCCATGTGATTATGTCTCCTTCTTTGTTGGTCAAGAAGGTGGTGATGATGGATAATCGCACATCGAGTGTAAGAGGTCCTCCATCTTGCGGATAATGCCCTTGAGTGCGACAATATGCTCCTTCAACAAAATATTTTCTTGTGTGAGATACTTGTTCTGTATACAAGCTAACTCAATCATCTTGAAAGCTTCGATCTCAATTGGGGTAAGAAGATTATGATCAAGTTGAAGGATGTCTTTTGCTGCCGGAGCTTGATCCTCCGTGGCCTTCTTGATCCTTTCATCCTTGTTGACCTTCGTGGATTCTTCCCTCTTCAGATCTATCCTCATTAGCCAAGCATCATTGTCACCATTGTTGGAGGAGGGAGACGACATGATTCCTAGCCTGAAAAACCCTGACAGAAAACAGCTCGAAACAAGAACAAAGGAGGTTTGCGTGATACGAGAGTCAAAACCTTCGGGAGAATATATAATGAATTTTACCAACCAAAATACGTATCATGCAAGAAAACGGAGTCCGTAAGGCACACAAGGTGCTCACGAGGTAGGGGGGCGCGCCCACCACCCTTGTGGGGCCCTCGTGTCCTTCCCGGACTGCTGCTTATTTTTCTATTTTTCTAAATATTCCAAAACGGAGAAATATTGCCTTAAAAACTCTTTTGGAGTCGGTTTACTTACCGTACCACATACCTATTCCTTTTCGGAGTCTGAAACGTTTCGGAAAGTGTCCCTTATGTATTCCTCCGGTGTTACGGTTTCAATAATATTGGTTTCAACATTTATGGGATTACCTGAGATATAATGTTTAATTCTTTGAACGTTTACCACCTTCGGATTTGTGCCTTCGAAGTTGTTGATTTTTATGGCACCGGAATGATAGACCTCCTTGATAACGTAAGGGCCTTTCCATTTAGAGAGAAGTTTTGCTGCAAAAAATCTTAAACGAGAGTTGTATAGCAATACATAATCACCTACATTAAACTCACGCTTTTGTATCCTTTTATCATGCCATCTTTTAACTTTTTCTTTAAACAACTTGGCATTTTCATAAGCTTGGGTTCTCCATTCATCACTGAGCTAATATCAAGTAACCTCTTCTCACCGGCAAGTTTAAAATAAGAGTTGAGATCTTTAATAGCCCAATATGCCTTATGTTCTAGTTTGAGAGGTAAGTGACATGCTTTTCCATAAACCATTTTATACGGAGACATACCCATAGGATTTTTATATGCAGTTCTATATGCCCATAATGCATCATCAAGTTTCTTAGACCCATAGGATTTTTATATGCAGTCTTTTGCAAAATTAATTTGAGCTCTCTATTGCTCAACTCTACTTGACCACTAGACTGTGGGTGATAAGGAGATGCAATTCTATGATTAACATCATATTTAGCAAGCATTTTACGAAAGGCACCATGAATAAAGTGTGAACCACCATCAGTCATTAAATATCTAGGGACTCCAAACCTCGGAAAAATAACTTCTTTAAGCATTTTAATAGAAGTGTTATGATCATCACTACTAGTTGGAATAGCTTCTACCCACTTAGTAACGTAATCAACAACAACTAGAATATGTGTGTATTCATTAGAGGCAGGAAAAGGTCCCATATAATCAAAGCCCCAGACATCAAATGGTTCAATAACAAGTGAATAATTCATAGGAATTTCTTGACATCTACTAATATTACCAATTCTTTGACATTCATCATAAAACAAGACAAACTTACGGGCATCCTTGAAGAGAGTAGTCCAATAAAAACCAGATTGCAATACCTTATGTGCAGTTCTATCTCCAGCGTGGTGTCCTCCATAAGACTCGAAATGACACTTGCGTAGGATCTGTTCATGTTCATGCTCAGGTACACAACGTCTAATAACACCATCTACTCCTTCTTTATAAAGATGTGGGTCATCCCAAAAGTAATGTCTCAAGTCATAGAAGAACTGTTTCTTTTGCTGGTATGTGAAGCTAGGTGGTATAAACTTAGCAACAGTATAATTAGCATAATCAGCATACCATGGAGTACTACGAGAAGTACTTATAACATTTAATTGTTCATTAGGAAAGTCATCATTAAAAGGTAGTGGGTCATCAAGAATATTTTCTAACCTAGACAAGTTGTCTGCAACAGGGTTCTCAGCTCCCTTTCTATCAACAATATGCAAATCAAATTCTTGTAGCAAGAGAACCCATCTAATAAGTCTAGGTTTAGCATCTTTCTTTTCCATAAGGTATTTAATAGTAGCATGATCAGTGTGAATAGTTACTTTAGAATCAACAATATAAGGTCAAAACTTATCAAAAGCAAATACAACTGCTAAAAGCTCTTTTTCAGTAGTAGCATAATTTCTTTGAGCATTGTCTAGAGTCTTACTAGCATAATGAATAACATTTAATTTCTTATCAACCCTTTGCCCTAGAACAGCACCTACAGCATAATCACTAGCATGGCTGAACAATAGGTGCAGAGACTAATGCTTTCTTAAGTATTTCAAATGCTTCTACACAATCATCATCAAAGACAAATGGTATATCTTTTTGCAATAAATTAGTCAGAGGCCGAGAATTTTTTTAGAAGTCCTTAATGAACCTCCTATAAAATCCAGCTTGACCAAGGAAAGTTCTTATACCTTTGATGTTCTTGGGACATGGCATCTTTTCAATAGCATAAACCTTGGCTTTATCAACTTCAATACCTCTTTCAGAAACTTTGTGCCCCAAGACAATACCTTCATTAACCATAAAGTGGCACTTTTCCCAATTCAAGACAAGATTAGTTTCTTTACATGTCTTCAAAACTCGATCAAGATTGCTCAAGCAATCATCAAAAGAGGAACCATAGACGGAAAAGTCGTCCATGAAAACCTCACAAATCTTTTCACAAAAGTCAGAGAATATAGCCATCATGCTCTTTGAAAGGTAGCAGGTGCATTCCATAAACCAAAAGGCATACATCTATAAGCAAATATATCAAAAGGGCATGTAAAAGTAGTCTTTGATTGATCTCTAGCCGACATAGGTATTTGAGAGAAATCAGAATAACCATCTAGAAAGCAATAGTGTGTGTGTATTTGCATTATCTTTCTAGCATTTGATCAATAAAAGGTAAGGGGTAATGATCTTTCTTAGTAGCTTTATTTAATTTGCGGAAATCAATTACCATCATATAACCTGTGATAATTCTTTGTGGAATCAATTCATCTTTATCATTAGGAACAACAGTAATACCTCCCTTCTTAGGGACACAATGGACAGGACTTACCCACTCACTATCAGCAACGGGATAGAGTATACCTGCCTTCAAAAGCTTTAGTATTTCTTTTCTTACCACTTCCTTCATTTTAGGATTCAGATATCGTCGAGGATCACGAACTGGTTTGGCATTTGCTTCCAAATTTATTTTATGTTGACATAGAGTGGGACTAATGCCCTTAAGATCATCAAGAGTATATCTAATAGCAGCACAATGCTTCATCAGAGTTTTCAATAATCTTTCTTCTTCATGCTCTGAAAGGTTAGCATTAATAATAACATGATATATCTTATTTTCATCAAGATAAGCAAAGGTTTAAGCTCAAACACGGGATCACCCTTGGGTGGAGGAGGATCCCCTAAAATTTCAACAGGCAAATTGTGATGCAGAATAGGTTCCTGTTTAAAGAATACTTCATCTATTTCCCTTCTTTCATTCATGAACATATCATTTTCATGGTCTAGCAAATAGTCTTCTAAAGGATCACTAGGAGGTACGACAATAGAAGCAAGACCAATAATTTCATCCTTACTAGGTAATTCTTCCTCACGATGTTGTTTACTAAATTTAGAGAAATTAAACTCATGAACCATATCATCCAAGCCAATAGTAACAACATTCTTTTCGCAGTCTATCTTAGCATTAACAGTGTTCAAGAAAGGTCTACCAAATATAATGGGACAAAAGCTATCTTGCGGAGAAGTAAGAACAAGAAAATCAGCAGGATATTTAGTTTTCCCGCACAAGACTTCAACATCTCTAACAATTCCAATTGGTGAAATAGTATATCTATTAGAAAGTTTAATTGTGACACCAATATCTTCTAACTCAACAGGTGCAATATCATGCATAATTTCTTTGTATAAGTCATGAGGTATAATACTAGCACTAGCACCCATATCACATAAGCCATGATAACAGTGATCTTCTATTTTAACAGAAATAACAGGCACGCCTACTGTCGGCGATATACTCCATGATGTAAACCGGCCGAAAGTTAACCCGGTCGGACTTGGCAGTTTATCTAAAGACCCCGCTGACACTTGGCGAGTTACAGGCGACCCGCTCTGACCTGGCGGTTTACAAGCAACCCGCTTGGTCATTATGACTCACTGGTGACCCGACGGGCGGGTCAGACGAATGACAAGGCCCAAGGCCCAGAAGGCCGGTTCACGTTTTGGTGGGCCGGTTTAAGAGGAAGGGCATGAGGAATATTTGTCTTACCAGGAGTTAAGACCTGGACTCATATCCGGTTTGTATTAGAGATAGACTAGTCCTAATCCTAATAGGACTCCACATGTAAGCCACCCCTTCAACATATATAAGGAGGGGCAGGGCTCCCCAAAGAGGGACAGGCTACAAGCAAGAAACAATCTTAGGGCTAGATACAAAGAGGAGAGCCGGTTTACGGCGTCTCCCTCATGATGATAATGAGACCTAGCCTCAAATAGCATGTAGGGTTTTTACTGGATGATGTTTCTCGGGGCCCGAAGCTGTCTAAATCCTTGTCTTGCGTGTTGATCCGCCCTGCGTCTCTTGTCCCACTCAACCCCTCCCAAGCTACCACATGGATGCGTTGGCCTCACGACTAAGTCCTGACACTAAGGACATCTGCCGTGACAAAACCACGACAGTTGGCGCCCACCGTGGGGCCCGTGCACGGTGGTGTTGAGTTCTTGAAGGGATCTCATCTAGGGTTTCAAGAAGTTCGCAATTTTCCGGATTAAGAGAAACTGGTTTGAAAGAGTTTGGATCATCAATGAGCAGCCAAGCGGAGCGAGCAAGATTAAGGTGAGAGATAGGGTTGTGTGTCCGTACGGCGCCACAAGTCGCCAAGATAGCCGAAGTTTCGTTGCGGATTCGATCTAATCCCGCTGCTCGAATCGGGGTCGGAAGCCGCGACGCCTATTCCAGGAGGAAATCCAAATCATTGTATCCGAGGTGGACACAAGACTGGTGGCCGTTGTAGTTTAAATACGAGATCTGAGAATCAAGCTACTAAAACCGCCTTGGTTGTTTCCTCCACACGAAGAAAAACAATTCATCCGCCAAGTAGTAGTGGAGTGCTCACGTCAGAATCAATTAAAGTAGTATTACTTTTGTACTACTATTCGTCACATGAAGCTGCACTTCAATACACTACCTCCGGTCGCTGTTCTCTGCTGTGGGCCTGTGGCCTCAACCCGCTACTCCCGTTGGCTTCGCGGGGCCTCCGCCCTGCGTCGTCGGTCATGCTCTGCCTCGTCAAGTCGCCCGTGCAACCAACTCCATGTGAGTATCTGACCCGCCCGGTCTGGCGTCCCGTCCAACTCCAGCTCCGGGTTAACGGCGCCTGTGGTCGCTTCTCGCGAGCCGCCTGCCTCGGCATCTGCTGCGTCTTGAGCTGCGAAGCCGCCCGCGGCCTCCGACGCCTCGCTGGAATCGCCCCGCCTTTATGCCACGGCTTGCCTCGTGCCGCCTTGAAGCCACCGCTGCTCGGCCTTGCTCTGAACCGCCCTCGTGACCTGCTCCTCCGTGGCCTCACCTGTGCCACCGCTTCTCAAGCCGGCCCTGCCTCGCAGCCATCTCCACGCTGGCCCGCGCTGCTGCGCCTCAAACCGCCGTGGCTTTGAGCCGGCCCTGCCTCCACACGCCTCTGTGACCGCCTTGCCGTGGCCCGCTTCACCGGCATCTTCTACGCCCGAGGCTGCTGCCGGTTCGCCTCGCGCTAGCACAGCCCCGTCCGCGTTGGCTGTGACCCGCGCCCCCATCGCCTCCGCTTCTGAGGCGCCGCGTCCGAGCTGCACCCTGTCACGAGCCGCCACTGGCCTCGGCCGCCGTGTCTCCACTGGTTGTCACTACCTTGTCACACCTCTGCTGCATCCGCCTCTACACACAAGAAGAAACTGAAAGATCACTTGCCGCTGTTAAACATCTGGAGGAAAGAACTTGGTTTTTTGCAATAAAAGACAGAAGCGCTATATATATCTGAAGTCTATTTCATCGCCACAGTGATTGGTCAGTGTGATTACCTATTGGTGCCACTACACATCCAAGTTGCTTAGGGAATACATACATAGATTACAGATGCGTTTCTATGGTTGGCCTTGACCATGTCCTTCACTAGTGGGTTATCCAGTGGATTGACACAGATGGTCGCTCTGAAGCAATGTTGGGGATATCACTTATCGGGAACTTATCAGTCGATCCATGATAAGGGGTAAATCAGCCAGTTTATCGGCATATCGGCCGATTTATTGCCATATCAGTTGATTTATCGGTCGATTTATCTTATCGGTAAGACAACGATAAGCGATAAATCGGCCGATTTATCGGAATATCGGAAGATATCTTGAACAGTGCTCTGAAGAAATCACGTTTGGTTATCACTCTGATGAATCTTGCAGTGAGGCTACTGAACCACAATCTGATATCGACGGAGACTCAGGCCTTCTTTGGTTCATAGGATAGAAATTTTATAGGAATAGGAAAATCATAGGAAGTGAGATGACATGCATGTCAATTCCTATAGAGAAAGAGATGTCATTTGATGCATAGGATATGATTTTTTTCATTGAGTCTAGGCTAATGTTTTTTTTCCTCCAAAACGTGAAGAATTGATTCCTATCCTACATAGGAATAGGAATCCATTCCTACAAACCAAAGGGCTTTAAAGGAATTTTTTCTTTGCAAATCCTATCCTATAAAATTCCTATAAAAATCCTACAAACCAAAGGAGGCCTCAGGAGGTTCAAAGACCGCTGTTAAAAGAGATGATCATGCCCACGGCAGAGCAAAACCGCGGCCCGTGCCCCCAGCTTCTTCCTCAACTCTGTTGTGGCCTCTGTGTGTCAAGCCACCTCGCCCCACGCATGACCCGTCCACGCCGGTTCTGCCTCCACCTCTGCAAGCTGCTGCACTAATGCGCAGAGAGCTGGTTGTGAAAAGGCAGTTTTTTCTGTTGACAGCGGATGAGCCGTACCATAACCAGGTGCTATCCATTTAAAGTCTATTTTATTTAGCACATGTTGTTTTTTTATCAAAGAACAATTACTTTGATTTTTTTTATTTTCATATGCAGGACAATTGGTCATTGCAAAGACAATGGCCGGATCATGGATATATAAATCGCACAATTATTGTCACGCGCCAGCATATGACCGTGCCGTAATGATCAAAGAATATGTGCACAAGACGCCGCCCTTGCGGCCCGGACTACTTCAACTTATCGGGACAATCCCTGTGGCTGACTCGCCCGTCTCTGCCGGTTTACAACGCTGCGGCCGACTCTCCCGTCCGCGCCGGCTTACAATGCCGCGGCCGACTCATTTGTCCAAACCGCCTCTGATGCTGCCGTCATCTTTGTCGTCCGTCTCTCGTGGCCTGGTCTACATCAACATACCGGGCCGCACCTGTCTGCATGAGCTGTTTATTGAGTACGAGCAAGTTACAGCTTGGGTAACCCGGTTTTCTTTCAAATTGGAGGCAAATTATCATAAACCGCCGTTTGCACTGGATGGCTCAATGGGCAGGCACACAAGTCGCCGCCACTATAGTTTTGGTTAAACTTCAAATTGCCAGTTGGAAGGAACCATTGGCCGAGTTGCTGACACGGCTCGTATGGGATCATTTATAACCCACTGTAGTCACCTCAACTTTTTGTGGATTCACATCGCGTTATCAACATCAATGATATACACTTTCTGCTATGGTCAAACACAGAGAATCTCAAGCCAACTCCTCGAGTCACCTTGAGACTCGGGGGCTACAATGATATGATTCAGCTATATGCCGGTTTTTCAGTGAAGTCAAGAACCCCAAGATGATGGAGGGAAAGATAACCCGGTCCCGGAGGCTACTGTTATATTGATGAAAATTTAAAGGCCGTCAGAAAATTTCCGGCTTAGAAAGTATATGACAGTTATAAAATCCCGGCTCAATGAAGAAGATCCGGGTCATCAGAAAGGATTCCGGTTTAAAATTCGGCTCAAGGGAAGTCAGTCTCACTGAAGCTCTCAAATATCCGGTTTACAATCCGGTTCAAGATAAATCTATTCTCCCACAAAGCTCTGAAGCGCTCAGATCTGGTTTAACGATGTCCGGCTCAAAAAGGAATTTACTTCTCGCAAGTTTGAGTTTAAAGGCCGTCAGAAAATTTCTGACTGAAAATGAAGATTCCGGTTTAAAATCTGGTTCAAGGGAAAGATGTCTCCCACGAAGCTTTGAAGCTCTCAATATCCGGTTTAACATCCGGTTCAAGAAGGATTTATCTCTTGCAAAAAGTTAAAGGGTGCCAAAGAGGACCTCCTGCCATGATGCGCCGTTCAAACATATGTATCATGCCTTATTGGTTTATCATATTATTGATCACTTGGGGGCTTGGTTGTATCCGAACCATAGCTACACCTCTTGATCGGCTCAATGCCACAACGTCACTTGGGGGCTTGGTCGTATCCGAACCAATGCAACACCTTTTGATAGGCGAAAGCCACCAGATCACCTGGGGACATGGTCAAGTCTGAACCAGTCATGCCTCTTGATCGGCCTAAGGCCACAGAATCACTTGGGGGCTTGGTCGAACCCGAACCATTGCCACGCCTCTTGATCGGCATAATTCCACTATTTCATTTAGGGACCTGGCTGACTTGAACCATAGCTACGCCTATCGGGGGCTTGGTCGTGTCCGACCATGGTAACGCCATCTGATCGGCTCAATAAGCCTCTTTTTGCAAATGGTTTTATCATTGCCTTTGTTTGAAATTTTGTTTTGATAAATATTTCTTTTGTTGCGTTTTAAACTGACAATTCTTAAACTGGTTCGACTGGAAAATTGCAAATTGACGGAACACGGTCAAATCTTAATCCGGAGGCTATCTGCCCGGTTTGATTTTCTGTTACCATCCTATTATGGAGTAAACCGGTGTTTATCAACCCGGCTCGGTTTTCAACTACAAGTTGTCAGTACACGATCAAGTTATAATCCGGAGACTATTAGCCCGATCTGGTTTGACTATGAGTCGCCAGTATTATATGTGGTAAACCGGTGTTTATCGCAACCTAGTACGGTTTTATCATAAACCGACACAATATGAAAGGAGCTATCAGTACTCGAAATCTGGGTTATTACCCCTATTACAAAAAGTTGGTAAACCAACAATGTGATTCAATGTCACAGGTATGGTATATTTCATGTTTGATTATTCTTAAGTGCAACCTTGGTTATAAACCTGGGTTATATGTTGGGCATTATGACCCGTCCAACGGTAAACCGCCCGGACACTTTAAACTTGTTGTATGCAGAAACAGGTTGAATAAAGTATGATTATAAATCACCGGCATTTATTAACCCGGCCTGGCTTTCGACTATATGTCGCCAGTATGATGATAAATTATCCAGTGTTTATTAAACCGGCCTTGCTTTGGACTATAACTTGCCAGTATATATTTGGATTGCGCCATTGGAATCATGCGCTTATAAATCATTGGGTTATATTATTCGAATAGCCAAACTTGGCTGAATTTTCATTATGATATTGAATGGATAAGGTTTTCACACCGGATTATATTATCTTGAATAGCCAACATGGCTGGATTTTATTATGGTTATTAATAAGCGGTATTATTGAGGTTTTCAAAGTCGCTTTAGTGCAATGGCTATTATTTTATCAAAGGATATGATTTATTCTACAATGGAAGGAATAGTCCCGAGTCGCTGCAGGCTTACGACCTGGCACATGGGGGCTACATTATTCAGATTGAGATTACATGCAAGTCTCATGTCGCTGCAAGCATGCACCATGACACTTGGGGGCTAATGCAAAGTCATTTTTACTGGCCTTATTGAAGACCCGACTCATCATATCATAATGAGCCGGCCCTTGGGGGCTACACATCGCTTCTCAAGTCTACATGGTCATATTTATAATGTCCCTGCTCATTATTGCATAATGACCCAGCCCTTGGGGGCTACATTGGTTGAAGTTTTATGGGCATCGGTCAATTACAAGTCCCAGGTTGCTGCAAGCATGACAACCCGGCACTTGGGGGCTACATAATATGGAGTATTCAGTTTTTACTAGTGACTGGGATGAACAACATGGATTTCTTCGAAAGTGGCAGTATTTATGCAAGTCTTCAACCGGGAATTATCAGTTTTTATAACCCGGCAGTTTTGGCAATGATAAACCGGGAAGTTTTACATCTTCAAACCGGCTGAATATCAGATGAGTATTTCAAGACCTATATATCTTAAACCGGCGCTTTGGAAGCCGACTCAAGTGGATTATTCTTCATAATATTTCTCTATGAGAAACCAATGTCAGCAAATTGAGTATGAAGCTGGCTTATTGACCTGGATTTTCTAGAAGAAGGAAATGGCAAGGAATTAAGGATGATCAGATGCCGGTTTACAAGAATTTTTAATCCGGAGCATAATCTATCAAATTTATTCTTGTATTTGTTTTATAGGATCAGTTTAACATGGATAAATCCAAATTAAACTAGGGGCTAATGTCGGGGATATACCCCGTGGTGTAAACCGGCCGAAAGTTAACCCGGCCGGACTTGGCGGTTTATCTAAAGACCCCGCTAACACTTGGCGAGTTACAGGCGACCCGCCCTGACCTGGTGGTTTACAAGCAACCCGCTTGGTCATTATGACTCACTGGTGACCCGGCGGGCGGGTCAGACGGATGACAAGGCCCAAGGCCCAGAAGGCCGGTTCACGTTTTGGTGTGCCGGTTTAAGAGGAAGGGCATGAGGAATATTTGTCTTACAAGGAGTTAAGACCTGGACTCATATCCGGTTTGTATTAGAGATAGACTAGTCCTAATCCTAATAGGACTCCACATGTAAACCGCCCCTTCAACATATATAAGGAGGGGCAGGGCTCCCCAAAGAGGGACAGGCTACAAGCAAGAAACAATCTTAGGTCTAGACACAAAGAGGAGAGCCGGTTTACGGCGTCTCCCTCGTGATGATAATGAGACCTAGCCTCAAACAGCATGTAGGTTTTTTACTGGATGATGTTTCCCGGGGCCCGAAGCTGTCTAAATCCTTGTCTTGCGTGTTGATCCGCCCTGCGTCTCTCGTCCCACTCAACCCCTCTCAAGCTACCACATGGATGCGTTGGCCTCGCGACTAAGTCCTGACACTAAGGACATCTGCCGTGACAAAACCACGACACCTACCACAGGTCTATGTTTATCTTTATCACAAGGTTTAGCAATTCTAGCAGTTTCACCTTCGAACTGAATAACATGCCCATCAATATTATCAGACAAGAGATCTTTAACAATAACAATTTTAGGTTCTACTTTAACTTGCTCAGGAGGTGTATAGGTTTTAATATTGCTTTTACGAACAACAGTTGAAGCTTTAGCATGATCCTTTACTCTAACAGGGAAAGGTGGTTTCTCAACATAAGAAGTAGGAATAATAGGATCATTATAAGTGACAGTCTTTTCTTCAACTTTAATAGGTGCAGCTACTTTTACTTCTATGGGAGGATGATATTTAAACCACTTCTCCTTAGGGACATCAACATAAGTAGCAAAAGATTCACAGAAAGAGGCTACTATCTCAGAGTCAAGTCCATATTTAGTGCTAAACTTACGGAAAATATCAGTATCCATAAAAGACTTAACACAATCAAACTTAGGTGTCATACCTGACTCCTTACCTTCATCGAGGTCCCAATCTTTAGAGTTGTGTTTAATTCTATCCAATAAATTCCATCTGAATTCAATAGTCTTCATCATAAAAGAGCCAGAACAAGAAGTATCGAGCATGGTGTGATTGTTTTTAGAAAGCCGAGCATAAAAACTTTGCATAATTATTTCTCTCGGGAGCTCATGATTGGGGCATGAATATAACATTGATTTAAGCCTCCCCCAAGCTTGAGCGATGCTTTCTCCTTTGCGAGGCCAAAAATTATATATATAATTGCGATCACGATGAACAAGATGCATAGGGTAATACTTTTGATGAAATGCCAACTTCAATCTTTTATAGTCCCATGATCTCATATCATCACATAGCCTATACCATACCAATGCGTCTCCCTTCAATGATAAAGGGAAGACCTTCTTCTTAGCAACATCATCGGGTATACCTGCAAGCTTAAATAATCCACAAACTTCATCCACATATATTAAGTGCTCATTAGGATGCTTTGTACCATCTCCTGTAAAAGGGTTAGCTAGCAGTTTTCCATCATAGCCGAAGGAAATTCAAAAGGAGTTTCATTTTCAATAGGTTCAATAGGTTGAGGAGCACCTCTTTGCTCTACTGGACGGGGTGAAGATACCTCGAACAAGCCCCTCAGAGAATTACTTTCCATAGTAACAAGTGACAGTAAATTTTAGCACAGTATCTAAATTTTTTCTTACCAAATTCCACCTACCAAAGGCGCTACACTCCCCGACAATGACCCACAAGTATAGGGGATCTATCGTAGTCCTTTCAATAAGTAAGCGTGTCGAACCCAACGAGGAGCAGAAGGAAATGATAAGCGGTTTTCAGCAAGGTATTCTCTGCAAGTACTGAAATAAGTGGTAACAGGTAGTTTTGTGATAGGATAAATTGTAACGAGCAACAAGTAACAAAAGTAAATGAAGTGCAGCAGGGTGGCCCAATCCTTTTGTAGCAAAGGACAAGCCGGAACAAACTCTTATAATAGGAAAAGCGCTCCCGAGGACACATGGGAATATCGTCAAGCTAGTTTTCATCACGTTCATATGATTCGCGTTCGATACTTTGATAATTTGATATGTGGGTGGACCGGTGCTTGGGTGACGTTCTTACTTGAAAAAGCATCCCACTTATGATTAACCTCTATTGCAAGCATCCGCAACTACAACAAAAGTAATAAGGTAAACCTAACCATAGCATGAAACATATGGATCCAAATCAGCCCCTTACGAAGCAACACATAAACTAGGGTTTAAGCTTTTGTCACTCTAGCAACCCATCATCTACTTATTACTTCCCAATGCCTTCCTCTAGGCCCAAATTATGGTGAAGTGTTATGTAGTCGACGTTCACATAACACCACTAGAGGCTAGACAACATACATCTTATCAAAATATCAAACAAATACCAAATTCACATGACTACTAATAGCAAGACTTCTCCCTTGTCCTCAGGAACAAACATAACTACTCACAAAGTATATTCATGTTCATAATTAGAGGGGTAATAATATGCATATAGGATCTGAACATATGATCTTCCACCAATTAAACCAACTAGCATCAACTACAAGGAGTAATCAACACTACTAGCAACCTACTAGCACCAATCCCGGACTTTGAGACAAGAATTGGATACAAGAGATGAACTAGGGTTTGGAGATGAGATGGTGCTGGTGAAGATGTTGATGGAGATTGCCCTCTCCCGACGAGAGGAGCGTTGGTGATGACGATGGTGATGATTCCCCCCTCCGGGAGGGAAGTATCCCCGACAGAAAAGCTCTGCCGGAGCTCTAGATTGGATCCGCCAAGGTTCCGCCTCGTGGCGGCGGAGTCTCGTCCTGAAAAGTTCCTCCCTATTTTTTCTCATCGAAAGACCTCATATAGGAGAAGATGGACGTCAGAGAGCCACCAGGGGGCCCACGAGGTAGGGGGCGCGCCCTAGGGGGGGGGGGGGGGCGCCCCCCACCCTCGTGAGAAGGGTGTGGGCCCCCTGGCCTTCATCTTTGGTGAGGATTTTTCTTTATTTATTTTAAGACGTTCCGTGGAGTTTCAGGACTTTTGGAGTTGCGCAGAATAGGTCTCTAATATTTGCTCCTTTTCCAACCTAGAATTCCAGCTGCCGGCATTCTCCCTCTTTATGTAAACCTTGTAAAATAAGAGCGAATAGCCATAAGTATTGTGACATAAAGTGAAATAACAGTCCATAATGCAATAAATATGTATATAAAAGCATGATGCAAAATGGACGTATCAGGTGCCTGGCAAACAGTTTAAATGTAAATGTGGGGTCAGGCAGGGGTCACTTTCCCCACTTTTATTTGTCATAGCTACCGATCTACTTCAAACAGTGGTCAATGACATGGTGGCTAAGGGAGTTCTAACACTTCCAATCCCATCTCAGGACCCTGACTTTCCTATCATTCAGTATGCAGATGACACAAGAATTATCCTTTCTGAAGTAGAGGACCAGTTGGTGGCTCTCAAGAACATGCTCCATATTTTCCAACAGTCTACTGGCCTAAAGGTAAATTTTGGAAAATCTTCAATGGTGCCACTAAATGTTGATCCCATAGAGGCACAGAGGTTGTCTTCCATCCTGGGATGTAAGCTGGAGCAGTTACCTTTCACATATCTGGGTTTGCCTCTTGGTACAACAAGACCTAGAATCATTGATTTCATGCCTCTAGTGGATAGTGTTGAAAGAAGACTGTTTGTTAGCTCTGCCATGCTCAACCAATGATCCAGGTTGCAATTGCTCACATCTGTTCTTACTTCAATGCCCATATACTTCCTCTGCAGCTTGCATATCCCACCTGGTATTATCAAGCAGTTGGATAGGATTTTCAGGCAGTGTTTGTGGAGAGGAAATTCTGATGTGCCTAAGCAATCCTTAGCTTCCTGGGACTTAGTTTGCAGACCAAAGGATAAGGGAGGCCTTGGTATTCTCAACCTCAATGTTCAGAACCAAGGTCTGCTTCTCAAACAAATGCATAAGTTCTACAACAAACAACAGGTTCCTTGGGTCCCAGTTGATTTGGGATAGTTATTATGATGGAGTGGTGCCCCATGCAACAGTCCTAACTGGCTCCTTTTGGTGGAAGGACATTCTCAAGCTTGCTGACACTTATAGGTCAATTGCTTCAGTGCAAGTTAATATGGGTGATTCTGCTCTTTTTTGGCTAGATGCTTGGCATGTAGGTGCCTCTTCAAGGCCACTAAACCTCAGATTACCAAGGCTTTTCTCTTTTGTTTTGGATGGTAAGGTTTCTGTCAGGGAGTTTTTGCAAACTTAGGACTTGTACTCAATGTTCCATCTGCCAATTTCTCATCAGGCAGCAGCAGAATTGGAATCCTTGGAAGGATGGTTGTTCAATCTTCAGAGAGATCCAACATTGCCTGATGTTTGGATTTGGCCTGGCAAATCTGGACAGTTTTCAGCAAAGGGCTTCTATGACATCATGCATACACACCTCCCAAATATTAAACCCTGCAGGTGGCTTTGGCAGAGAAGATGTACTATGAAAATTAAGGTTTTTGGATGGCTCCTCTTTTTTGAAAGGCTCAACACAAAGGACATGCTGGTACGCAGGCACTGGAGGTCCCCTACGGCTGATAATCTATGTGTCATCTGTAATGCCTTTGTTTGGGAGGACATGGCTCATCTATTCTTTGAATGTAATTTCAGTGCCAGGGTTTGGAATTACCAGCAGATCGATTGGTCACATGGTTCTACTATTCAGCAATGCATATCTCAAGCAAGGCAGAGATTTGGGCATCCTTTCTTCTTTGAAGTTATGCTCACAGCTGCTTGGAATATATGGATTCTGAGAAATGGGAGAACTTTTAGGGGGGTACACGCTACTTTTGCTGCCTGGAGGGGCAGTTTTGTACATGACATTCTTCTCCTGTCTCATAGGTTTAAGGATAGCTCTAAGTCTAGACTTGTAGATTGGGTTAACTCCCTCATGTAATTGTAAGTTATTCTTTCCTTTTAGTTTAGGCTTGTAATCTTTATCTTTCTCTGTACAGTTTGTTTTTTTGAGACTGCAATAAAAGGCTTGGGATTTTTACCCTACAGTAAATATTCAAAAAAAATTACAAGAAGATCATGCACACTGCGAGCAGGGCTCGATCGATTACCTACACCGACACCTCAACTAGACTAAGGTTACTCTTGCGCTGACTGTTTTAGACCTCCGGCTCCGGCAGTCCTCCAATCCTTGGTTTCCGCAATGATTTGTGCCTTCAGTTGCGCGGGGTGCAGCTGCTAAGCAAGCCTTCCAAAAACCCTTGCGTTCCGCTGCTTCCACAGTGACAAAGTCATCACTATGAATAGGGAGTTGAATCCTTTCCTCCCGCTCCAGTGAAGAGCGCTCCTGGCAAGCTGCCACTAGTGCACGAGTGAACATTCCCAGGACGGGATAGCAATGGCCAGCCTGAAGTGACCCAAAATCAGATACCACACCTCTCTAGTGTAAGGGCATAGGATTAATATGTGGTCAATGTTGTCCTCCTCTTGGAGACAAGTGAAGCAGGGGAGAGGTCTCATCTTGTAGTACATGCTAAGTCTGTTGGTCCGAGGTCCACACTCTGTACTGTGAGGCCATCCAAAGAAAGATCTTGCACTTCAGCGGCGCCCATGTCTTCTAGATGAGTGAAGCCGACTGTGATGAGGTAAGGCCCATGCACAACCTTTTGTAGGTGGACTTCGTCATATAGACACTCAACTTGTCGGAGGCCAAGTGAAAATATTGTGCCTGTCATCCTGCCTCTCCACGAGGGAAATGGCATGCTAAAGTAGGTACAATTGCATATGCATCGTGAAGTTTAACCACTCCGGGATGTCCCTCTCCCATATTCTACACCCCAGCGCCTGATGCACCGTGTGCATATTCTAGATGCGTGTGGGCACAAGAGCGATGATAGTAGGTGTTATGTCAGCCGCCGCACACCATGATCCAGCGATCGTGCAAAAACAGAATGTTCTTCCCATCACCAACCCAGATGGAGACGAGACTGTCAAACACTACCCTGGACTTGCTATCGAGTACTATCTTGAGGCCCTGCCACGGCCGCTCATCACCCGTTCATCTGGGTCACTCCCAACGCGCCCGAAGGGCGAGAGCTTGTAACTTAAGGTTTTTCACGCCCAATCCTCCAAAGCAATAGTGATGCCACACCGTCTTTGCAGAAGAGGGTGTTCAAGGGGAAGTCCGATCTTCACGGCGTAGGATCGGTAAATGGATGGGGATAACTAGCTGCAAGAAGCCGGAAAATGGAAAATAAGAGATTATGGCTCGACGAGGATGCTCACTGAAGCCCGCAATCTGAACATTCGCCGATTCACAACCCGCAATACTACCTGATACATCTCCAACGTATGTATAATTTTTTATTGCTCCATGCTATATTATCTTCTGTTTTGGACATTATTGGGCTTTATTATCCACTTTTATATTATTTTTGGGACTAACCTATTAACCAGAGGCCCAGCCCAGAATTGCTGTTTTTTTGCCTATTTCAGAGTTTCGCAGAAAAAGAATATCAAACAGAGTCCAAACAGAATGAAACCTTCGGGAACGTGATTTTCAGAACGAACATGATCCAGGAGACTTGGACCCTACATCAAGCAACCAACAGGGAAGCCACGAGGTAGGGGGCGCGCCTACCCCCCCCCCCCCCCCCCAGGCGTGCCATCCACCCTCGTGGGCCCCCTGTTGCTCCACCGATGTACTCCTTCCTCCTATATATACCTACGTACCCCCAAACGGTCAGAGACGGAGCCAAAACCCTAATTCCACCGCCGTAACTTTTTGTATCCACGAGATCCCATCTTGGGGCCTGTTCCAGAGCTCCGCCGGAGGGGGCATCATTCACGGAGGGCTTCTACATCAACACAAAGCCTCTCCGATGATGTGTGAGTAGTTTACCTCAGACCTTCGGGTCCATAGTTATTATCTAGATGACTTCTTCTCTCTCTTTGGATCTCAATACAATGTTCTCTCCCTCTCTTGTGGAGATCTATTCGATGTAATCTTCTTTTGCGGTGTGTTCACTACTAGGAAAAGGGCTATAGATAATATGTACACTAATGGCGCACCAGACATGTGGTGCGCCACTACTATATAGCAGTGGCGCACCATGTGTTGGTGCGCCATTAATGTGATAGACACTAATGGCGCACCACACCCATGGTGCCCCACTACTAATGTTGGGGATATCACTACTGGGTGTAAACCGACCTATCTAGGCCGGGTTAACTTCGTCAGTAGTTAAGTATGTTAAAGCCCAAGAAGGCAGATGAGGGCTCAAGGCCCATAGTCGGTTCAAGGCCTGTAGCCGTAAACCGGCGTTGGTATTTAACTTGTATTGTAAGTTAGGAATAAGTAGAGACCAAACCGGACACATCTATGAGCTGGTATTGGGACTCTGTGAACCGACGGGCGTCACCCGTGTATATAAGGGGACGACCCGGCGGCGGTTCAAGGACGACGGACAACAACTCGAGACATAGGCGAAGCTTGTTTGCTCCCTGGTCATCGAAACCCCATAAATTCCATCACAACTAGACGTAGGCTTTTACCTTCATCGAAGGGGCCGAACTAGTATAAACTCTCTTGCGTCCCTGTGTCCGCTTTAACCCCTTCAAGCTAACCCGTCGTGATGGCTCCACGACTAAGTCCTTTCTCTAGGACATCTGCCGTGACAAAACCATGACAGTTGGCGCCCACCGTGGGGCTATCGCACGAGGGTTTCAAGTTCTTGGAGGGCTGCTTTGAAGGACTCGAGGGCTACTCTGTAGGCCGGATGACTAAGAGTCGTCGCGGCAAGCTCTACATCGACGATGCAGGCTGGGGCCCCGAGGCCGGCTCAGTCGAGTATGGGTACCGGGTTCCCTTTGGTGGCATTCACGTTTTCATCGGCAAGATCGGTGAACTGGGCCCTGAGCCAGACTTCTGCACCGACCTCGTCGAGACGGCTCAGCGTGCGCGATCCGCCCGGCTTAAACCGGCCATGAAGCGTGCCTTCGTGGGAGTCATCCATGGAGGAAGTTATGAGGATGGATCGGAATCTCGCGGCGAGACCGTCGTTTGTTCCGACGACGAGTCATCAACCGGAGAAACCGAATCTCTATATCAGCTACAAGATGGCCGGATTGGGGGCTGTTCCGATGGCGACAGTATTCCGGACCCCTCTGATCTGCAAAACCGAGTTGGAATATTCATGGCCGGCACACAGGCAGTGCTTCATTCTTCGACCACTGCGCCGATGACCTCTGGTTCAGTAGCAGCGACGGCTGCCGGGGCAGGAGGCTCTGTACACCCGCCGGCTCAAGTTCTATCAGATCTATTTGATGCATTGGTTGTGCTCATGGTAGAAGCTAACCCGGCAGATCAGGATGCCCACAGTGCGGAGATAGCAAAGGTGAAGGAACAGATCACCCATGCCAAGGTGGACCTGGCAGCTGCGGATGCTAGGATGACCGCAGAGCGGGCCGCTCTAGACGCACAAGCCTACATGCTCATGTTGGACCAGAACGCGTCGCATGAAGTCATGAAGAGGAAGTACCGATCCCATTTGCCTTCGGTTTTCGAGGCCAGAGACCTTTTCAACCACCCAGGAGCAGGAACCAGTAATCCGCTGGAGGTAAACCGGGCGGAAGCTCCCGCGACCGGTGCGCCGGTTCAGTCCCGTCGGATGGATCTGCCTCGCCAAAAAACTATTATACCTTAGGCTGTTTCGACACCTCCGGGTCACTTCTCCAACCAGATGGACCATCTCATTGCCGCTGCTGCACGGCTAGAGGCCATTCCAATTGAAGGTGACTCGCCGCAGGCAATAGAGACGCGACGGGTCAAGGAGCTTCTGAGGACAGCTTTGGTCCAACAGGAAGCATACTCGTACATCCGCGACCGGATTCACTCGACCCCTCGTCCAAGCCGGAGCTATAGCAGGCATATGGATGAACCGGCAGTGTCAAGTAATGAACAACGTGGAGCACCCCACGGCAACAACCCGGCGGGTGGTGCTGATAACGCTCAGGAAGTGGTGGACCGGGCCCGAGCGCGCAGGGAGGCCGAGTTAGCCGCATAGTATCAGGCTCGGTGGCTTACGCCGGTTCGTCCAACTATCTCGATCGAACCTGGTGTTACTTCTAGTTCTTTGGGGTGCCTTGCCTTGTCCCTGCTTTACGCAATGTGCGCCTACCCAAGGATTTCAATGGCCCGCACAAGGTACCAAATTACACGGCAGATCAACCCCCAGAGACATGGGTGGAGAGCTATGCGATGGACATGGAGATGCTTGATGAGGATGATGCGGCATGTGCAAAGTACTTCACCATGATGCTTGAAGGAACGACCCGCACTTGGTTAAAAAGCTTACCGGCCAATTCTATCAATTCATGGGCCCAATTACGAACCCGGTTTATCAATAATTTCAAGGATACATGTAAGCAGCCCATGTCGATAGTAGACTTAGCTGCCTGTGTCCAGGAGGAAGGAGAATCGACGACTCATTTGGTGCGCCGGGTCTCACAAGTGTTGCATTCATTAGACTGCATCAACGCTGACACCGCAGTCTAAACCCTAGAAGGCAATTACCGGTTTGGGCCCCTAAAGCTGAAGTTGGGACGGATGAAGCGCCATTGCACTGACATGGGGACCCTCATGGCTGCTTTGGTAAAGTATGCTGATTCTGATAGTACCAAGGATCCCGAATCTGATGATGACAAGGCAGGGAAGGGAAAGAGGAACAGCAACTCCAAAGGTCAGCAGCATCACTGGGCAGGCAATGGTGGTGGAGACAAGCGTAAAGTGGATGGTAGCATGGACTTTGTGGCTAATACCAAAGCGCAGGACAATGGCCAGCGACGCAAGGGTAAACCGAAAAATCGCAGTGGGGCACCCAACCCTAACCCGGACCACCTAAATTATCTACTGAGCCAGCCCTGTCCAAGACATGGGACGAAGGAGGGGCCAGCAAACCACCTTTGGAAGGATTGCTTCATTATGCAGGAGTTCAAGAATTCTAATGCTTTCCGGTATGATCACGGCTCCGGCGGTGGTTCAGGATCCGGGCCGGGTTACGGTGGAGGAAATTCCGATTCAGGATTTAACGGTAATCCGGGCGGACATAACAGTCAGAATAATCAGAACAACCAGGGTGGTTACAACCAGCATCAGCAACAGTCAGGTTACCAGAGCAACCCAAAGCAATTGAATAGTGGGCAGTACCATGTCTTTACCACTAGCTTGGACAAGCGAGACCGGAAGGTTCAGAGGCGGGTAGTCAACTCTGTTGAACCGGCCGTGCCCTGTTATCTACGCTGGTCTGAACAACCAATCATATGGAGCAGAGAGGATCACCCTCCCCAGGTTGATAATCCGGGTCAGTTGGCTCTAGTGGTGGTGCCTCAGGTGGGAGGTTACAAGTTCACCAAAGTGCTCATGGATGGAGGGACCAGCATTAATATCTTGTACTATGAGACCTTCCATCGTATGGGACTAACAGATAAAAATCTCAAACCATCTAATACGGTGTTCCACGGTGTGGTACCTGGCAAGTCAGCATATCCCGTTGGTAAGATAGCTCTGGAAGTGGCCTTTGGAGATGATCATGATTCCAGGTCGGAAACATTGACGTTTGAAGTGGTGAAAAATCCAAAGTCCATATCACGCCCTGTTTGGGCGACCGGCCTACGCCAAGTTTATTGCACGGCCCTGTTATGTGTATTTGCAGCTCAAGATGCCGGGTCACAAGGGGACAATAATGGTTCACGGAAGCCGTAAAATCGCTTTGGAGTGCGAGGAAGGAGATGCGGCCTACGCAGAGTCGGTTTGTGCCACCGAGGAACTCAAGTATTATAAGGACAATGTTGATCCAGCGGACATGACTCCATTAAAGAAGCCAACTACGGAGCATGATCCGGCCCTGAAATTCAAATCAGCAGCTGAAACTAAGCTTGTTGACTTCGTGCCTGGCGATTCGTCCAATCAGTTCAGCATCAGTGCCAACCTGGATCCGAAATAGGAAAATGCGCTCATCGAGTTCATCCGTGAGAATCGGGACATTTTTGCATGGAAGCCCTCTGACATGCCAGGTGTACCGAGGCAACTCGCCGAGCACACCCTTAATGTGGATCCTAAATACAAACCGGTGAAACAGTTCCTCCGCCGGTTTAATGAAGAAAGACGCAAGGCGATTGGAGAAGAGGTATCCAGGCTCTTAGCAGCTGGCTTTATTGTTGAAGTTTTTCACCCTGAGTGGCTTGCCAATCCGGTGCTAGTCCTTAAGAAAAACGGCACCCGGCGCATGTGTGTGGATTACACAGACCTTAATAAGGCTTGTCCAGCAGATCCTTTTGCCCTCCCCCGCATTGATCAAATTATTGATGCTACGGTGGGTTGCGAGCGTTTAAGTTTTTTGGATGCACATTCTGGCTATCATCAGATCAAAATGGCAGTTAAGGGCCAGGAGAAGACGGCATTCATAACTCCCTTTGGAGCCTTCTGCTATGTGTCTATGCCCTTTGGGCTCAAGAGTGCCCAGGCAACTTATCAACGGTGTGTACAAAATTGTCTTCACAAGCAGATTGGCCGTAATGTACATGCTTACGTGGATGATATTGTGGTTAAGTCCAAGGAGAAGGAGACTCTGGTTGACGATTTGAAGGAAACCTTTGATAACCTGAGGACGTACAAGATGATGCTTAATCCGGCCAAGTGTGTCTTTGGTGTACCGGCAGGCAAGTTATTGGGTTTTCTGGTGTCCAATAGGGGAATTGAGGCCAATCCGGAGAAGATCACAGCCATCACCTCCCTGGCTAAACCGAAGTGTATCAATGATGTTCAACGCCTGGCAGGCCAGATTGCCGCGTTGAGCCGGTTTATCAGCCGCCTTGGTGAGAATGCAATCCCTTTGTATCAGATGTTGAAGAAGACGGATCAGTTCGTCTGGAGTTTCGCTGCTGATGAAGCATTTGAGGACTTAAAGCGGCAATTGGCCAATCCACCTGTGCTCGCTCCCATTGACAAGGAGCCGTTACTACTGTATGTAGCTGCTAATGCTCATGCGGTCAGCGTGGCTATTGTGGTGGAGCGAAAGGAGGCAGGTAAAGAGCATCCAGTTCAACGTCCGGTCTATTATATCAGCGAGGTACTCATTGAGTCCAAGCAAAGGTATCCGCATTGGCAGAAGCTGGTATATGGAGTTTTTATGGCAAGCCGGAAGCTCAAGCAATACTTCCAAGGGCATCCCATTACGATGGTCAGTTCGGCTCCCTTGGGGGATATCATCCAGAATCGGGAAGCGACTGGCCAGATTGCCAAGTGGGTCATAGAGCACGGGCCGCACGGTTTGAAGTATGTGTCTCGGATGGCGGTTAAGTCTCAAGCACTTGTTGATTTCATCAATGATTGGACGGAACTGCAAGCACCTGAAGAAAAGCTGGATCACACATATTGGACCATCCATTTTGACGGATCCAGGCAATTGGAAGGCTCGGGGGCTGGAGTCATATTAACTTCCCCATGAGGTGATAAGTTTTGTTTAAGTTCTCTGCTTAATGTTCCCTTGTACTAACAATGCAGCTGAGTATGAAGCCTTGCTCCATGGTCTCCGGATGGCTAAGGAGATGAATCTAAGTCGAGTTAAGTGCTTCGGTGACTCAGACCTCGTGGCTCAGCAAGTATCTGGCACTTGGGACTCCAAGGACCCACTCATGGCAGCATATCGTCGTGAGGTGGATATTGTTGCAGGTCACTTTAAAGGCTATCAGGTGGACCACGTGGACCGGCGGAAGAATGAAGTAGCGGACGCTTTAAGCCGGCTGGGCTCTCAGGGTAAACCGGTCCCGCCTAACATTTTTCTGGATGTGCTGCACAACCCGTCGGTCAAGATCCCTGGTGAAGCGGATTTGGCTATTCCTGATCCGGAGGTTCAATTGGTGGCAGCTCTTCATGTTATTCCGGATTGGACGCTCCCTTACCTGGCATACAAGAACCGGGGTGAGTTACCAGAGGATGAGACTCTGGCCCGACAGATAATCCGGCGATCCAAGTCCATGACTATTATCAACAGCGAGTTACATCATTGCAGTGTGTCAGGGGCGTTTCAACGCTATGTGTCTCCTGAAGAAGGCCGTGAAATTTTGCGTGAGATCCACGAAGGAGATTGTGGTCACCACGCTAGTTCAAAATCTTTGGTGGCTAAAGCGTTTTGCCATGGTTAACTGCTCATGCTGATGCGGAGGATCTGGTCAAACGATGTGACGGTTGCCAAAAGTTTTCAAGACGTGCTCATGTGCCGGCTCAAGAATTGAGAATGATTCCAATTACTTGGCCATTTGCGACTTGGGGGCTAGATATGGTTGGGCCTTTCAAAAGGTCCAAAGATAAGAAGACCCACCTCCTGGTGGCGGTTGACAAGTTTATAAAGTGGGTGGAGGCAAAACCTGTTAGCAAGTGTGATGCAGCCACGGCGGTTCAGTTCATCAAAAAGGTGATTTTCCGGTTTGGCTTTCCACACAGTATCATCAAAGATAATGGTACCAATTTGTCCAAAGGTGCCATGAAGGAGTTCTACGAATGGGAGCACATCTGGCTCGACGTTTCATCGGTGGCACACCAACAGTCCAATGGTCAAGCAGAAAGGGCTAATCAAGAGATCTTTAGAGGCATCAAGCCCCGGCTTATGGTTCCTTTGCAGAGAACACCGGGTTGTTGGGTAGAAGAGTTACCATCTGTGCTATTTAGCATCAATACTACACCCAACAGATCAACAGGATACACGCCGTTCTTCATGGTCTATGTAGCAGAGGCGGTTCTCCCTAGTGATATCCGTCATGACTCACCTCGTGTGGTGGCTTATGTTGAAGCGGACAATGAGACAGCATGGCAAGACGCTTTGGACCTGTTGGATGAAGAACATGACATAGCAGTCGCCCGCTCGGCGATTTACCAACAGGATCTTCATCGTTATCATAGTCGCCGAGTCAGAACCAGAACCTTTCAGGAAGGAGATTTGGTGCTTCGGCTCATCCAAGATCACACTGATATGCATAAGCTATCCCCACCTTGGGAGGGACCTTTCGTGGTCAGCAAGAATCTGCACAACGGGTCATACTATCCGATCGATATTCGAGAGCATAAAGACTCACGTACATCAAAGGAGGAGACCAACAGGCCGTGGAACATAGCTCATCTTCGGCCTTACTATACCTGAGCCATGGGCTCTACTTATGTACATATTACGATGATGTATATATTATGATTAAATATAATAAACCGGAACCTCAGCTAAGGCGGGGTATCTGTTCTTTTACATCAAATGTGGTTACACGGAGTTGTTCTAAAGCGGCCTCCGGTTTACCCCTTGAGTTAGCTTTTCAAAAGCATCATGTTATATCACTTGGGGGCTTGGTCGTGTCCAAACCAATGCAATACCTCTTGATAGGCGAGAGCCACCATATCACTTGGGGACTTGGTCACGTCTGAACCAGTCATGCCTCTTGATCGGCCTAAGGCCACAGAATCACTTGGGGGCTTGGTCGAACCCGAACCATTGCCATGCCACTTGATTGGCATAAATGCCACGGTTTCATTTGGGGACCTGGCTGACTTGAACCATAGCTACACCTATCGGGAGCTTGGTCGTGTTCGACCATGCACTACAAGAAATATGTCAACTTATGACCTTCTGTCAGTGACCCTCGAAGAATTGGTCATAAATTTATGACCATTTTAGACCAATTGGTCAAAAGCTATCTGGGGGCTCCAAACCCTAAACCATTGCGACCATTTTGGTCAGAAAGGTCATAATTTCCTTACACGAAATGGTCATAAAGCAAACAGCGCTAGTCCGCTGCCTTACTTCTATTTGTTAACGACCAATATAGATGGTCATAGCCTTGTAAATTGTGGTGGGTTGCGATGACTAGGCGCCATCTCATCAGTTTTGCCCATGTGTCATGTCCATGTGGCAACCTATATTTCTGTCATTCCCAAAATTCCCAAAAAAAATCTCATAAATTCTTTGGGTCATATCTTCGTAAAATATGTAAAAACCTTCCTTTCCTAGTTCAAAAATAATTCAAAAATATTCATTTTCCTATTCTGTTCAGAACAACAATTTGTGAAGGAAGTACCACTTTGGCATGTCCAAATGGTATCCATTTTCTATAGTGCTTTCCTATGCCCAAATAACCATCCTCCACCAAATGCCAACTCAATCCATTCATTATTTTGAGCCCAGCTTCAACATTCGTATTTATGTCCAGTGTGGTACTTTGTAAAGCAAGTACCACCTAGGCTCCTCCTTTTGAGGTGAAAATTTGTGAAGACGGTATTCTTAGTAACTGATCATCCTTAGCCAAAACTCACGCCCATTAGCCATGTGCATTTCCCGTACCGCAAATCAAACACTTGGCTGCTTATTCATGTTTGAGCATCGATCGGTCTCCTCATGAGAATCTTATGTTGTGATTTTCTTCCTAGCACCTACCTGGGGAGTGCCCAACCCACTAGACATGCCTAGTCCGCCCAGAACACATGGCAACGCCACGGTCACGCGGTGACCACGCGGCGGGCATGCAAGCTTACGCGCTCTAGAGTTGGGGCCCTCGGCCACCGTCCAAACCTCGATGTCTCGCCATCAAACCATGTATTTCTGATTAAATAGATACTTATTTACCTACAAATGATTTTTGGAAAAAATAAATAGCAAACTATGAGGCAGCTGCAGTTCAAATTTGACCCGCTTCTAGCTGAATCGGCGGGAATTTGTCTTTTTCACCAGAGGTGGATCAAAACTTTTGGCACCCAATCATTTTGTCAATTGTGCATTAAATATGTCCTAATATTTTATAAAAATGATTTGGTACAATTTTGCAACAAATATATGGTAGGTCTTTCACAAAAAAACTCATTTCAGGCACTTAGAAAATGGAAAATGGTTTTTTCGTCCAAAGAAAATGAAAACTTCCTTAGGCAACATTGTTTGCCATTCCAATATGCACCCTTGTGCATAATATGAGATCATTTGAACAAACTATGCCATGAATGTGGCCATAAGATTGATCATTTGGCTTGAAAGCCATGAATCTTCACACTTGATAGCTCATTTCTAAGAACACTTTTTTTAAAATAATTACCGTATTACAAGTTTATTATTTTTCCTGGAAACTTGGTCACATATAATGACACAATGCGAAGGTTTTCCAATTTTTTGATTTTTTATGCCCATTTCAAAATGCGGTCAAAATGGCGGGCTTGACCGTTCCTAGCTAGTGGTTGAATATTGGAATTTTTTTGGTGTTTCTCTTATTAAATAGATACTTATGTAACTAGAAATGATTTTTGGAAAAAATAAATAGCAAACTATGAGGCAGCTGCTGTTCAAATTTGACCCGCTTCCATCTGAATCGGCGGGAATTTGTCTTTTTCACCAGAGGTGGATCAAAACTTCTGACACCCAACCATTTGGTTAATTGTGCATTAAATATGTCCTAGTATTTTACAAAATTGACTTGGTACAATTTTGCAACAAATATATGGTAGGCCCTTCACAAAAAAAATCTCTTTTCGGGCACTCGAAAAATGGAAAATGAATTTTTTGTCCAAAGAAAATGAAAACTTCCTTAAGCAACATTGTTTGTCATTCCAATATGCACCCTTGTGCACAATATGATATCATTTGAACAAACTATGCCATGTATGTGGCCATAAGATTGAGCATTTGGGTTGAAAGCCATTCATCTTCACACTTGATAGTTCGTTTCTGAGAACACTTTTTTTAAATATTTGCCGTATTACAAGTTTATAATTTTTCCTGGTAACTTGGTCACATATAATGACGCAACGCGAAGGTTTTCAAATTTTTTGAATTTTTTTAATTTTTTATGCCCGTTTCAAAATGCGGTCAAAACGGCGGGAATATCCGTTCCTAGCTAGTGGTTGAATATTGGAATTTTTTTGGTGTTTCTCTGATTAAATAGATACTTATGTACCTAGAAATGATTTTTGGAAAAAATAAATAGCAAACTATGAGGCACCTGCAGTTCAAATTTGACCCGCTTCCAACTGAATTGGCGACAATTTGTCTTTTTCACCAGAGGTGGATCAAGGCTTTTGACACCCAACCATTTTGTCAATTGTGCATTACATATGTCCTATTATTTTAGAAAAATGATTTGGTCCAATTTTGCAACATTTATTTGGGACGTCCTTCACAAAAAAACCTCCTTTTGGGCACTCGAAAAATGGAAAATGGTTTTTTCATCCAAAGAAAATGAAAACTTCCTTAGGCAACATTGTTTGCCATTCCAATATGCATCCTTGTGCACAATATGAGATGATTTAAACAAACTATGCCATGAATGTGGCCATAAGATTGATCATTTGGCTTGAAAGCAATTGATCTCCACACGTGATAGCTCGTTTCTGCGAACACTTTTTTAAAATAATTGCCGTATTACAAGCTTGTTATTTTTGCTGCTAACTTGGCCACATATAATGACACAATGCTAAGGTTTCCCAATTTTTTTTTTGAATTTTTTATGCCCGTTTCAAAATGCGGTCAAAACGGCGGGAATGACCGTTCCTAGCTAGTGGTTGAATCTTGGAATTTTTTTGGTGTTTCTCTGATTAAATAGATACTTACGTACCTATAAATGATTTTTGGAAAAAAATAAATAGCAAACTATGAGGCACCTGGAGTTCAAATTTGACCCGCTTCCAGCTGAATCGGCGGAGATTTGTCTTTTTCACCAGAGGTGGATCAAGGCTTTTGACACCCAACCATTTTGTCAATTGTGCATTAAATATGTCCTAGTATTTGAGAAAATTGATTTGGTCCAATTTTGCAACAAATATATGGTAGGTCCTTCAAAAAAAAACTCATTTCGGGCACTCGAAAAATGGAAAATATTTTTTTTTTGCCAAAAAACTCATTTCTCATGACATATTTTTAAAGATATTTATCTTATTTCATGTTTGTTACTTTTCCTGAAAACTTATTCACATTTGGTGACACAATGAGAATGTTTTTCATTTTCTTTTTTCATTTTCTCGTGTCATAAAATAACTGATATGATTTTTAACACGCTATTTTTAGCCAACTACGACCAATTTAAATGGTCATAACGTGGTACTGCATTTTGATTGGTCCGTGGACGTCTCACGCGGATCGTGCCTGGAACACCGTCGGATGCTCGCGGATCCAACGGCAGTCCTCGGCCCACCACACCAACCCCAAGCCCACCTAAGCCAAAACCCTAGCTCTACTCGTGGACGTTTTCCATCCACCCCCCGCCTCCTTTCTTTCTCTGCCTCCTTTCTTTCTCTGCTCCTCGCTCCCTCACGCACCCACAATCCCTCCCCCGAAACCCTTGCTGTTGCCACCTACGCCTCTTGTTCCGGCATGTTCCGGCGGGCCTCGCCGATGTGCAGCCCAGATCCGAGCTCCCCTGCCTCCGCTCTTCCCTCCCCTCCGGCCAGATCTGCCTCTTGCGTCCCGGGTAGCTCATCCCCAACCCCTTCCCACGGCTAGGATTTGGAGGGTGGCGTTCCCACCAATTCCGGCGCGGCGGCCGTCACTGTGCTCCGCCCTCTTCGACGCCCACCAGTCTAGCCGCACGGCACGGCCATGGCCATGGCGGCGGCCAGATCCACCCTCTCCCTCATATCCTCGCTGCCACCACCTCCTCCCCGTCCTGCAGCGGCGCGTCCCGCCACCACCTCCTTACTCGATGCGTCCCGCAGCGACGCCCATCGCGTCCCAGAGCTGGACGATGGCGCGGTGGAGAGGGAGCCGGCGGCAGCGTCGCGCGATGGCAGGTGACGAGTCCTCATCTTGTCCTTGGTCCTCTCTGCTCCCTCCCTCGTTCCATCTGATTCGATTCGCTGAATCGGTTGCCTGCCACTGACAGGTGCGTTGAGCGGGCCGTCGCCGCGTCGAGCTCCACCGCCCAAGTCCGGCGTCCCGCCGCCCGCCGGACCTCCCTGACTGTCTTCCTCCACTGCATCCCGCCGCTCCTCAAACGCATCAAGTCCCCCTGCATCAAGCGTCGCCCTCGCCAAGACGCATCGAGCGCACTCACGTGCGTGGGGTCAAGGGCGTTGACCGCGCCCCTGCCTGGCCAGATCGCCAGTGCCTCCCCGCTCGATCCCCTGCTCGACCGCTCGCATGGTTGGGCCACCACTAAATTTCAGTCGTGATTTATATAGATCCTCTCTTTCTCTTTTTACGAATCAATCAAACAAATAGCTGACAGTCTTAATTCACTACACAACTAGCCAGGCTTGTGTCGCTATCTTATTATTATCAAATCAACTGGCCTCTATCTTCAGTTCAGATGACAAATACGTACTACTAGTAGGACTACTTTGTTCAGATGACTACTCTACTCTAGGCCCAGCACCAGCAATTCTTATCAGATCCTAAAAATGAACAGCACCCAAACAAACGCATGGTAGTAATCTGAGGCTTTTAATGGATGCCTAGACTATTTTACAAGGATTCCTTTTTGCGCACCTGTACTGAACTGCCAGATTGCTTTCAATTCAGTACCAATTTGTCTTACCACTCGTAATCTATGTTGCACATTGCACTGCTGTATGAGATAAACAAACTATGCATCTAACAGATGCTTGTATTGGATACTCTAATACTAGTATTTAGCGATCCACTTCGCTGTCGAAATTGTCTTATGATTCTTACAGCCCTACTGATGATTGGGCTCCAAACTGAATTCGATGCAGCTGTTCAATACAATTTGATTTTGATTTTATGGCAGAATTTAGTAATGGTTATGTATACTTGATCAGGGTAGTCCCATTTCCTGTGATCTTTCCTATCATTTGCTAGTCTGATGCTTCAAGATGACAAATTTTAAAACCCAAACTACTATAAACAAGCTTTCTGCATCTTGAGAATTAATTGTTCATGATAGCCGAATAGTGTAGTTGATCATCACTATTGCTAAATGCTATTGCCTGCTATAATATAAGATGAGCACTCAACCATTGTACAACTATTTGCATATTTGTTTTTTATATTTTATAAATGATGATAGTTTGTATAAGATGTTCACATGTTTTTTTTACTAAAATCTCTTATGCCCTTGACTTAGCTTAACCCAGAATAGCAGCATCCTTGATGCGTACTGACCTTCACCTCGTTCTTTCTCTCGCAGACTCAATGGAGACCATATGCAAGGCACCTCCTCTTCGGCTGTGAGAGTGTCTAGGGGTCGTCGGTGCGGCTAATGCCTATGTCTGTGGCCGCACTTGACACTGCCCTCTCTTTAAGGGCACATATCATTTTTTATAACTTTGCTATCTTTTCCCAAGTCTTTATTATCTTGCCTAGCCTTGTACTGATATGTATTGTTTGGTGTTAATTACCCAAGCTAGTGCATGATGTTAGGGATAACCTGAGAGCACTTGCCTAAGTTTATAAGATATGACATGTGTCAGTCCAAGCCTGCTACTCTTTCAATGCTTTTGCTGCTATACTGTGTTTCTCTAGTTGTTCGAATGTTTCTGCTTCTTTTGGACCTGATGATAAGGACCTTTCTTTTCTCCCGTGGGTTAAAACAATGGGAGTTTGCATGGAAGGTTCTCTCGATGTATGTGAATGGCAGTATGATGTTACTTGGCAAATGTTTCTTCTATGACATGAGGGAAGAGCTACTATCATGTGCATGGAAGGTTTTCAAGTGAGCACTTGTTAGTTTGTTTAGTACTTATGTAGTATGGGAAATATGCATAGGTATGTCCATGTGATTTTTAAGCATGCTTACTACCTACCTGATACAGAGTTCTATAACTGATGTTCTTTATTTGACAGTCTATAGCCTCTTATAGTTGAAAACTTGAATAGTTACATTATGTGTGCTGCTATGTCTCTTATAGTTTCAGAAAAACATTAATTTATCTGTCCTGTTCTATTAATCCTAAAGATGAAACTCATGGATATGTTGCTTAACCTGACTGGCTTGAGTATTGTTCCGAACGAATTATACTACATATTCCCTTCACTGTTTTTCTTCTAGTTATCTCATAGGATTACTCATGAGGCACATCTATTCTCTCCATTTTTTAGAACAAAAATGTGATTAATTCAGCATGCTTATGAGTATCATGCTTCTGAATATCTCCAAGCTGGATATTTCCATTAAACATGTTTCTGAATACCTCCCATATATATTTCCGTTAGTCTGCTTAGTGCATCATTAAGATTATAAGCATCATTTTCATTGAATCCTGGTTACATATTTGTGTGTACTCAAGTTGAAAATGGGACTTGCAATAATATGCAAGTTTCATCTTTTCTATTGCAGCGAGTGGGTCGGTTATGCACTAGTAGCATCCTCGCTACTAGCGGTGGGCGCGATGGTCCGGGCCAAGCAAAGAAAGATAGGTGAGATATGCTCAGAGGTGATCATCGACAAGTCCTCGGACAAGATGACGATGGAGAGTATAGTGGAGGCACAACACATCATGAAGAAGGTGCACGAGTACGTCAAGACGACGAACGTCGTGATCCTCATGCTATGGTCCATTATTCTAGCCCGGTCACCAAAGGTATATATCATTGCACACTAGTCTTGATCATTGACCATCCTTTGTGTAATGTTGGGGTACCGTCCGTCACATATTGTTCTGGACTATAATGTTTTGTGTACTGTTCATTGTCCTGATCATTGTTTCAGTTAAATTCAGTCCAAATTCAGTCCAAGAGTACTCCAAATTTAGTCCAAACACAGTCCATATATTGTTTTGGTTTCCTTGTACTCCAAATTCATTCCAAACACAGTCCAGGAGTATAAACAAGTTTACAGATTCAGTCCAATTTCACTTGTGCAGGAAATTCACCTGTGCGGCGACGGCGGGGAAGGAGCAGCATCGGCAGCCCTAACAGAGGAAGCCATGTTGCTGTTTTGTTTGTTCCCAACCTTGACTATGGTTGTCCAGCGAGTCCGGCATGTCGTCATTTTCTTGTAAAGCAGTATTGTATCACACTTGTAGAGCTCGTTACACATGTAGATCTTGTAAAGTACTGTATTACACATGGTCATATGTATTGGCAACGTGATCTGGTTGCTCTTATTTGAAGTATCATGTGTGCTTTTGTGTGCCAAGTTAAATACTAGTTGAAATATGAAGAATATGAGCCTGATAGATGGGACTCACTTACCAGACCCAAACCTGACAACTGGGACCCATCTGACTGGTGGACCCATTTAATAAAAAAAGGAAATTATAATTATTTAGACGAAAAGGCCAAGGCCCAATAATAAAAAAGGCTGCAATGTTGGGCCAGGCCCATGAAGTCGACCAAAAATTGATAGAAAAAATATAGAAAGGCTGAATTAATGAGCTAGGCCCATGTAGAAAACTGAATTGGACCGGGCTGAATCTTGTGCCACATCAGCTTGCCACGCTGGATGCCTACGTGGCCTGGGGAGGTTGCTAGTGACCAAAACGCCACAGTAGACATATTTTGGTCATAAACGTCTACGACCTTCTCACAGAGAAGGTCGCTATAGTCAGTTTACGACTGCCAGCTTTTGACCTTCTGTTTTTGGTCACAAAAATGTCGTAAATGGAAATTTGTGACCTTTCAGTGACCAATAGTCAAGTCACAAGTTGACATATTTCTTGTAGTGATGGTAACGCCATCTGATCAGCTCAAATAAGCCTCTTTTTGCAAACGGTTTTGTCATTGCCTTTGCTTCACACTTTTCTTTGAAAGATATTTCTTTCTTTTTATTGCGTTTTTTAAACTGACAAAGTTTTAAACCGGTTCAAACTGTCAATTGACGGAACACGGTCCATTTTAATCCGGAGACTATTTGCTCGGTTTGATTTTTTGTTAACATCCTATTACGGAGTAACACGGTGTTTATTATAACCCGGCATGGTTTACATGGTAAACCGACATCATATATATACAAGAGCTGCTATCTCCTCCAACAGTGTGGGTTTATAAAACTCCGCTTCAAGATTGGCCAAGCCAACTTCATGCCCAACGATGGCAGGTATTATGTATCTCAAAGATTTTATCATATGCTTAAATTTCAGATATTTTGATTTTACATATGCAGACATCATACTCCGCCTGACGGTACAACCGCGATGGCACTTTAAGATATCTTATGTTGCAGAAAATACTTTGGACAGTTCATCACCCAAAGGAAACACAAGTTGCAGTGGTTACGCACGAAGGCATATTAAGATTAAGAGTATCAGCTAGCCTATTACAAGGCAACACGGTGCCCAAAATAAGATCATTGTTTTTTCAAAGGAGAAGCAGTTTAAACCAGCTTCCGGTTCAAGCTTGGTCACTAGGCTGGCCGATGGTTGTGGGTCATCCCGCCCGCTTCAGCTTCAGTTTCTCTACCCAGCGGCTGGAAATCAACAGTTGTCTAGTCGATTCCCATTAATGCTCGAAAGACAGCTTCATCATGAATCAGCAATGACGGTTCAATATCAGGAGCATAAGTATGCTTACGGATTGGAGGGATAAGATTTTCCGCTTCATGAATTGGTGCAGCTACTCGCTTGTTTTGATTGTCATAATGGCCTTGATAGTGAGACAAGTCTGCTTCTTCAGCCAATTGACAAGCTAGAGGACGCACCTCCTGGTTTATTGCTCGCAGATCCGCTTCACCAAACTCTGACCCATCTTCCTTCAAGCTGGGATAGCCCTAAGCCGCTTCAATAGGATCAAAATCCGGCACCCAAGCTTTTGCCCGGATTAAGGCATTGATCGCACCAGTTCGAGCAGCAGATTTCTTCAGCTCTTCAACCCGGGCAGGAAGCACCGACAGTTTCTGCAGAGTGTCCTGAATCAAAGTGGGCGCCGACTTGTTGTGTGATGCGGTACAGATGATCCGCTGTGCACCAGTGTACAGTTGTTCGATCAACGTATAGGCAGCTTTCAATTTCTTCCGCATATCTGACCCCAAATGACCAATGCGTGTCCCTGAAATATCACAAAGGGTTAACAAACCGGTAGCTCTATAAGTCGGCTGAAGCAATCCAGAAATCAAACCAGCTTACCAAAGATAGCAGTGGTCATGGCATGCACATGCCACTTTATGCTGGCCAGTTCGTCCACCACCGGTTTAAGTGCAGCCCCAGCATCTTCTGCTCATTTGGTTAAAGCGGATTTTTCAGTGGCCCAATCCGCCCGCTCTTTCTTGAAGCCCTCCTTAAGCTGTTCCATGGCGCTTAAAGCGCTGGTTAATTCCTCTTTTGCTTTCGAGGTTTCAGCTTGTTGGGACTTCAGTTTTTCCTGGAGATCAGCGATTTGGGTCTCTTTTGTCTTCAGTTCAGCCTGCATACAGACAGTTATATGATTCAGCAAGCAGTGCAAGAATTGAAGCACCAACCACATAACAAGTTATGCACTTGGCGCTTGGGGGCTAATGCCTATTTGATCTTCATATTTCACTTGATTATAAAGTCCCAAGCTCAATACAAGTATTCAACTTGGCACTTGGGGGCTAATGGCTATTTGTTCAAATTAGTTCCGATGCGGCGATATTAATTACTTAAGTCCCGGTTTAACTACACTAATTTAAACCGGCCCTTGGGGGCTACATCAGCGAAATTCGAGGCTTTAAGATTTATATTAGTAAGTCCTGGTTTGAAAGAAGATTACAAACCGGTCCTTGGGGGATAGGCCAGTCAGCAAGCATTGAAGCATACAAGCAGGAAAGAGCATATGGAAGTTACCTCATATTTATCTTTCATCATATTAACCAGACCGGCTTCATAGTCACGACTAGTATACAGCCGGTTCAGATAGCCGGAATGGATGTCTTGGGCATTCAGAGCAGCGCAAGTCACCAGATCAACATTCCATTTGCCCTTGCCAAAAGCAGCAAATTCTTCCTTGGCAGTATGTTTAGACAAAGCGGCAGGATTGCTTGGCTCTGTATGGCCAATGCGAGTAATAACAACTTCATCATCCTTGGCGTTGCCGGTTTGCATTGGGGCCATCGACTTGGATGCACTGGTGGATTTCTCAATCCGGATGGGGCTTCTGGGCTGGTCAACAAGACCAGAGGTATCAACATGTCTCTCTTCAGTAATAAGATCATCATCTTGTGGTGGTGGATCGTTTGGCACATCCTCACGGATGGCCGCTTTAGGGTTGAGTACTCTGTCCGGTTCAGGAATAGCATCGTCTTCAGCCGCTTTATCTAGGCGAGCCTTCTTGCTTGGTTTAGGCTTGGCCCTGAAAGGAGTAACAAAGGTCAGTACAGTATATGCTACCAAGTAATACACCGGAAGCATTATGATAAGTATGGCTTACCCAAGAACCGTTTTGAGCGATGGCAGCTGGGTAGCTGATGACTTGCGAGATGATGAATGGGAAGTGACCTGATAATTGGAGTCAGACGGATTAAGAGGTTGACGAAAACAGCCCATTTTAGGACAAGCACTGACAGGCAAATTAGAGGCCTCTGAATGGCGTTTCCGAACCGGACTATTCGGTAAACCGGTGGAGGTAACTACCTGGCCACTATGCCGGGTTGTACGGCGAGCTTCGTGCTGTTGGGTCTTCATAAGAAATTTGGGATCCAAGTAAGCAAGAGGATGAGAAAATTTAACCTTCTGGTTTGCCTGACGGATTTTTAGTGAAGGCAAAGGATCTGAATCGGAGGAAAGAATAATTACCTCTGCAACATCATCATGACTGGCTTCGGCATCATCCTAACAAATATCATCATCAATAAGGTGCATGAAAAATAAGCCAAGTGAATCAAGGTCTACCTCCAGGTCCGGGTTACCCACATCATCATCAGCGGCCGGATCAGAGGATGCAATGGTTCTTTTCCTGTGGGTAGTCTTCTTCACAGCTTTAGTCTTTTGCCGGGTTGGTCGTTCCGGTTTATCTGCTTTTTCTGGCTTCTCGTGTGGAAGTTTCTTCCTCCAAAATGGATCATTACCCTGTTTAAACAGACGTTGGTGTTAAACAATGACCAGATATACCAATAGCAGGTTCAATAAAAAGAAAGATCAAACTCTTACAGCTGGCGGTTTGTTGGTGGCACAGAAGGGAAGCAGGCCGGTTTGAGCACAGACGTATTCCGGTTCATTCAGCATTTTATTCATAGCCTTTGTGATTTCTTCATCGGTAAGCTGGATGTTAGCATGCTGCAGTGGGTCATCAACACTACCAGTATACTCGCACATCAAACCGGAGCACTGACTAAGGGGCAGTATGCTCCACGATATCCAACAGTGAGCAAGATCAACCCTTGTTAAACCATTGGCCATGAAGGCTCTGAGCTTGGACAGTTGAGGAGCGTATTTGCTTCTCTCCTTGGCAGTCAACCTTTTGCGGAAAGGGGTGTGTATTGCTAAGCCGCTCCGGACGAAAGCCAGGCAAAGGATTTTCACTAGCAGGGGAGGTGTCTTTGCAATAGAACCATGTTTGATTCCACTCTTTGGGGTGGCTGTGCAGTTTGGCGTGAGGGTATGTGACCTCTTTTCTTTTCTGAATCGCCACACCACCCAATTCTGTGTTGGAACCGTCAGTAAACTCAGTTTGGTAGTTTAGATGGAAGCAGTCTCTGAACAGTTCAACAGTGGGCTCCTCTTGAAAGAACGCCTCACAAAGTACTTGGAAATGACACATGTTTGTGATAGAGTTGGGGCCAATGTCTTGTGGGTGGAGCTGAAAATTGGCTAAAACGTCTCGGTAAAATTTAGAACTGGGCGGCTTAAAGCCCCGGGCTAAGTGATCTACGAAAACGACGACCTCTACTTCTTGAGGTGTGGGAGGACATTCTTCGCCAGGGACTCTCCAATGGATGGTATTTTTGCTGCCTAAAGTACCGATCAGGACTAAGTTGTTCAGTTTAGTCTCTATGACGCGAGAAGGAACCCAGTTGCACTCATATACTTGCTTGGCCATGATGAAATCTACAACGTAGATGATCCCGGTTCAAAAATGCATTGATTAAGGTACATTGGTATGTGCAATGTTAAACCTGAGACAGATCTATCTAAACCGGAGTTTTATGAAGCAACAACATCTGGCGGTTCAACAAGGGGACTAATGGTATATACCGGTTTGGCATTTTTTTCTACAAAGTTAAACCGCCTGGTCTAAACATTGAAGCAGATGAGTAAGTGTACAGAAACAGATTTCATAAGACTTCTCTACAACGACGGATCTGAAGCAAGTTGAGAAAATAAGGAAAATATTCAAGGTTCAGAAAAGAACAGTACTGAATCAATGGGGAGAGATACATATAGGTCTATGGTCTTGATGCATGAAACTGAAGGCGGATGCTAAAAACTACCGCTACATAGAGTAAGGATTCACAGATGCATCTAGGAGTTATCGTATGAACACGAAACAGGCGATGAACACTAGAAGAACATGAAAACATAGAGCAGATTTGTGTTGAAAAGAACAGAAGACTTACTGGAGATAAGAAAGACACGGAAGGTTGCTGTGATGCTCTGGTGCGCCCAGGTTGATGCAGCGGCCAAGGTTGATGCAGAGGTTGACGGTGGCGGCGGAGATCCGAAGCTGGGCGACGCGAGGAACACGAAGCACAAGGGCATGGAGGGGAAAAAGAAATGACCCTTCGGTCCTATTTATAAGGCAAGGGACAGGAGTCAGGCGCGAAAATCAAGGGATTGTGGGTTTGGAAACGAAGATGACGCCTTAATTGTCGCAGACCTATTAAGGTCCTTTATAACAGGTGACGTCATGCCGGTTTACAACGACCAGAGAAGATGACGTCACGGCGGTTCAACAAACTACAAGAAGATATTGAAGATGAAGATTTTTGCTAAAGGATTGACGTGAACATGTTCAAATCAATCTGGGGCCTAATGTTGGGGATATCACTACTGGGTGTAAACCGGCCTATCTGGGCCGGGTTAACTTCATTAGTAGTTAAGTATGTTAAAGCCCAAGAAGGCAGATGAGGGCTCAAGGCCCATAGTCGGTTCAAGGCCTGTAGCCATAAACCGGCGTTGGTATTTAACTTGTATTGTAAGTTAGGAATAAGTAGAGACCAAACCGGACACATCTATGAGCCGGTATTCGGACTCTGTGAACCGACGGGCGTCACCCGTGTATATAAGGGGATGACCCGGCGGCGGTTCAAGGACGACAAACAACAACTCGAGAGATAGGCGAAGCTTGTTTGCTCCCTGGTCATCGAAACCCAATCAATTCCATCACAACTAGACATAGGCTTTTACCTTTATCGAAGGGGCCGAACTAGAATAAACTCTCTTGCGTCCCTGTGTCCACTTTAACCCCTTCAAGCTAACCCGTCGCGATGGCTCCACGACTAAGTCCTTTTTCTAGGACATCTGCCGTGACAAAACCACGACAACTAACATATTTTTTTTCCAAAAATACTAATGGCACACCAGGGCACAGTGCGCCATTACTAGTTTTAACTAGTAATGGTGCACCACTCACCCGTGCGCCACTACTATCAATTTTTTTTTCCAAAAATAGTAATGGCGCACCAACAGCTGGTGCGCCATTAGTAACCTGGGACCAGCTAGATATTTTGGACAGCCACCTACACACTCACTTTCCCCACTTCATTCTCTCCACCTCCTCCTCCAAGCTTGTCTCGGCTGCCTCCTCCTCCTCACCTCATTTGCACCATAGATTCATCCAAATTAAGTGGTTAAATTACCTTTTTTGATAGGTAAGCAAGGGGAAAGCTTTCTTTATGTTGTAGATCTACTTTTTTCTCACTCCAACAATGTGCACATGCACTTTTTATGGCCTAGCTAGATCTATGTATGTTTGTGGTGTTGCATATATGTTTGTGTTTGCAGGTACCGGTATTTGAAATGCGATAGTTGCCAATATTTTGCCAGAATGTTGATTCATTTCCGTTTCGGCGAGAATTTTGGCATTATGTATTCTTTTTGGTCCTATTTTTAGGGAAAGTCATGCCAAATTTTTTATTGGTTCTAAAATATCGTTTTGCTCTACCCCGCAGGCAACCATGGTCCGCACGATGACCGAAGGCATCGTGAATAGGTTTTTGAGCTCCGCGAAGGCCGAGATACTTCAAAAGAACGAGACGGAGATAAGATGTCCATGTCGAAGATGCAAGCTGAAGAGCCTTATTGCGGACCCGAATTCCGGGCAGGTGCGGGACCACCTGCTCTTGCGTGGTTTCATGGATGGCTATCGGTGGCAAGGTAATGAAGATGACTATGAAGTCGTCCATGGGGGCCGGGTAAGAAATGAGGAAGGGCAGCAAGACAACCACCGCGGCGAGGGCGGGCGAGAAGACGAAGAATCTCCAGGACATGATCACGACGGTGATGCTGTACACAGTCATCATGTAGAAGATGCCGGACATGATGATGAGGAAGATCAAGATGAAGGGCATGATCATGAAGATGAAGATTCCGGAGCAGACGACGATGGACCATCGATGGGTTGGGTGCAGGACCCTCATATTCAACAGCTGCTTCTCAAGCAGATGGATAACACAAGAGCTGCCGCCCGAGAGAAAGCCAAGCTGGATCAACTGGAGATAGACGCAGTTACTCCATTGTATGAAGGATGCAGGCCCGACGATACCCTGAAAGTAACGCTCATGGCTCTGGAGATGAAGGTAAAACACAAAATGACTGACGCATGCTTTGACGAGAACATGTCATTCTGGCATGAACGCCTTCCCAAGGGGAACAAGTGCCCGACCAGTTTCGAGGAGGCGAAGAAAATCGTGTGTCCTCTGGATTTACCGCACGTGAAATACCATGTGTGCATGAACAATTGCATCATTTATCGGGACGAGCATGCGGAGTCTACCATATGTCCGATGTGCGGTGTCACTCGATACAAGAAGAGGAAGAAAGCTCCTTGAAAAGTGGTGTGGTACCTTCCGATCACTCCTCGTCTGCAGCGGTATTTCGCGGACCCTAAGGTAGCAAAGCTCCTGCGTTGGCACGCAGATAGGGAGGAGAAGAAGCGAGAAGATGACGCAAATAATCCGAAGATAAATAAAAAAGACAAGATGCTGAGTCACCCTAAGGATGGGAGCTAGTGGCAAGCGTTGAACTTCGAACACCCAGAATTTGGGAGGGATCCAAGGAACATCGTGCTGGGCGCGAGCACCGATGGAGTCAATCCGTTTGGCAGCCAGAGAAGCACACATAGCACCTGGCCTGTGTTTGTGTGGATGTGCAACCTTCCCCCCTGGTTGTGCATGAAGAGGAAGTACATTCACATGAGTATGCTAATTGAAGGGCCGAAACAACCAGGGAACGACATCAATCTGTATCTGGGGTTGCTGAAAGAGGAGCTAGACACGCAGTGGAAAATGCTAGCCAATACGTGGGACGCCGCAGAGAAAGAATATTTCCCTATGAGAGCCGCACTGCTCACGATGGTGCAGGACTATCTCGGTTACGGATATGTCATGGGGCAGGTGGTCCAAGGATTTTCTGGATGCGTTAGGTGCATGGATGACACAATGTATCGCCAGCTAGATAGAGATCCCGGGTCTTCGAGAACCATGTTCATGGGACATCGAAGGTGGCTTCGCGATGATGACCCATGGAGAAAATGCAAGGATCTGTTCGATGGTGAAACCGAACCCCGAAGACGCCTGCGTATGAGGAGCGGCGAGGAAATAGATGAGCTGTTGAAAAATTGGAAAGATTGCCCACTGCCGGGAAAGAAGCAAAAGGCGCCAGAGCCGGGAAAGAAGCAAAAGGCGCTAGAGCCGATGCTGAAGATATGGAAAATGAGGTCTGTTTTCTGGGACTTGCCGTACTGGAAGATCCACCGTGTGCCTCACAACCTTGATGTCACGCATATCACGAAGAACGTGTGCAAGAGTCTGCTTGGTACCCTGCTCAACATGCCAGAGAGGACCAAAGATGGGCCGAACGCAAGGGCAGACTTGAAATCAAAGGGCATCAGGGAGGAGCTTCACGCTAATGATGATGATGATGATGAGGCGAAGCAGGACACGGAAAGTCGTTGCGAAGGCAAAAAGGCCAAGAAGACCGGAAATGACTTCCCTCCCGCGTGCTTCACTCTAAGTCAGGAGGAGATCGATCAGTTTTTCACCTGCCTCATAGGAGCAAAACTTCCTTATGGTTACGCAGGGAAGATAAGCAGATACCTAGACTCAGCAAAGCGGAAGTTCAGCAGGATGAAGTCTCACGACTTTCACGTGCTGATGACGCAGATACTTCTAGTTGCAATCCATGGGATCATGGACGCGCATGTCTGTGAAACGCTCTTTGGCATATGCAACTTTTTCGACGTCATCTCTCGGAAGTCGGTTGGCGTGAGGCAACTCAGAAGGCTAGAGGAAGAGATCGTGGTGATACTATGCGAGCTTGAGATGTACTTCCTACCCACATTCTTCGACATTATGGTGCATACGCTGGTCCATATCGTGGAGGATATCATCCAACTCGGGCCGACGTTCCTGCATAGCATGATGTCGTTCGAAAGGATGAATGGTGTCATCAAAGGATATGTTCGCAACATGTCACGTCCAGAGGGAAGCATAGCAAGGGGTTTTCTGACCGAAGAGTGCATCTCCTACTGCATGAATTATCTAGGCATCGAGAACCCCGTTGGTCTGCCCATCAATAGGCACCTCGGCAGGCTTGCTGGATGGGGTCACCATGAGGGTCGCCGCGAAATGCATGTCGACTTCGAGGGTCGACTCATCGACTTTGAAAGAGCAAACCTAGTCGCGCTACAACACATAGACGTTGTCGATCCTTGGGTGGTAGAGCACAAAACCTTTATTGAGAAGACGTACAATGACCGAGGCCAACAGAGGACAAACGGAGATATAATCAAAGAGCAAAAGTCATGTTTCACGCGTTGGTTCAAGCAGAAGCTTCTGTCGTACCATTAGATGAGGATTCTTCCGCGGAAGAACAACTCATATTCACCTTGTCACAGGGCGCCGAGCACAACCTGATGACGTATGAGGCGTACGATATCAATGGCTACACATTCTACACCGAGGGAAAGGACATGAAGAGTGATGTTTATCAGAACTCCGGGGTAACGATGGAATCCTACACCGGTAACGACAAGCCAGATACTACAGAAGGATCAAGGAGATCTGGAGTTGAGCTATGCTGGAGAGAAGGTCCCAATGTTCCGTGTTAGATGGGCCAAGAGCGTCATAAAATAAGACAGGTATTTCACCACCATGGTTATACCCGAAGCCAAATCCAAGACCGCGGGTGCAAACATCACCGCGAAAAATGAGCCATGGGTACTGGCTTCCGAAGTGGACCAATGCTTCTTCATTACGGACCCGTCAAAGCCCAGTCGTGTTATCGTGAGAAGAGGCAAAAGGAAGATCATCAGAATGAATGGAGTCGCCAATGAGCAAGATTTCGACAAGTACGGCGACCCGAAGATGGAACATGACGACGACGATGAAGTACCAGGATACACCACAAGAAGAAGCAGGACCACCCTACCTAAAGGACATCCGTTCAAGAGAAGAACTCCATTTACGAAAAATAAGGGCAAGAAGACTGTGAACAGATAGCTAGCTAAGATCGATTGTATTTAAATTTAATTCATGGGAACTTTTTGAATTCATGAATATTTTTTCAAATTTGATGATATTTTTTCATATTCAATATGAAAAAATATTGAATATTCATGAGGACACTCGATCTCGACCCCCCTCCATCTCGATCGCTATCCCCCCTCGCCAGATCCCCCTCGCCGCCGAGCACCCCCGCACCCTCCCCGGCTCCACCGCCGTCGCCGACCCCCCGCACCCTCCCCCGCTCCACCGCCGCCGACGACCCCCCGCACCCTCCCCCGCTCTACCGCCGCCGTCGACCCCCCGCACACTACCTCGCTCCACCGCCGCCGCCGACCCCGCGCACCCTCCCCTGTCTCCCCGCTCGGTTCCCCCGAACGGAATCCGTCGAGCGCACCACCCACCCCTCCCCCGCCCCCCCGAGCGAGACCTAGGGTTCAAGACGCCGCTGCCGGCCCTCCGCTAGGCAACAAAAATTCCTAATTTTTTTACTAATGGCGCATCGGTGGGGGGTGCGCCATTGCTATCCAAAAAAAGATTACTAATGGCGCACCTCTAGGGGATGCGCCATTGCTGTCCAAAAAAAGATTACTAATGGCGCACCGCCAGGAGGTGTGGCATTGCTATCAAAAAAATTACTAATGGCGCACCGCTGGGTGGTGCGCCATTGCTAACCCTTCCCCCCACTAAAATCCCCACTCCAGTTGCTCCCCTCTCCCTCTGGCCTCTCTCCCTCCCTTCGCTGGATCCACGCGCCGTCCCCCGACCCACTGCGCCGCCGCCCCGACCCACTGCGCCGCCGCCCCGACCCACGCGCCGCCACTGCCACCTTGACCCACTGCGCCACCGCCCCGACCCACGCGTCGCCGCCCAGACCCTCCCCGAGCGCGGCCTCCGCGTGTCACCGCGGCCACCGACCGCCCCGTTCTCCGTCGTCATGCCGGCATCGCCTAGGAGCTGCGCCAGGAGCAACACCATCATCACCTTCATCGCCTACGTCCACGGATTGGAGCCGGGTCATAAAGGATGGAGCGCATCGACCTCTTCTTCCTCATCACCGGCCACTGCTTCTCGGTGTCTATCCGCACTGCCCCGACCACCCTTGGCCTCGCCGTCTCCTCCCCCAGCTCTGCGGTGAGCGTCTCCATCGATTCCCCCGCTTTTCCCATTGTTTAGTCGCCGTTTGTGCCGCCCACCACTTCCATGCAGGCTCGTGCTCACCGCGCCGGTCGCCCCTCGCGTGGCCGTGCGCCACCCACTCGCGTAGAGCCTAGAGGATGGCCACTCGCGTAGAGCATATTGTAAATGCATATTGTAGAAGAAGTTGAATAGAAATAGTTGGTATTTGCGTTAGTTGTACAGATGAAGAAGCTAATTTTTTGGGGTTTTGTACTGCTGTCCATGATTACCATACCGCATAAGTTTGGTACTAGTAGAAACTTTGGAACTTGGAAACCCAAATCAGTCAAGTTTCTGTTTGATTAGCCTAATGTATTCCAGATTTTTGTTTCATTTAGAATATTGTAAATGCTTTGAAATAACTGAACCAAATTCAGTTTCTATTCTACAGTAATTCAGTTTTTCAGGTTTTGTGCATAGGCTGTCTGTCTTCTAAGTTCATTCTGCAAAACAGTTCTCCAATGGTTGCCTTACCTGTGACATGGATAGGTTCAGTGCATCAACAGTGCTACTCTAGTATCTAGCTGTTGTAATAGGCCTTGTGGTTTGGTGACTTGTTTGTCAGTTGTTCCTTATTATATACAGATTGTGGTTCCCTTTTGTTGCATATTGAAATGCGACTGTCGTGTATTATGGATACAAAATCTGAAGGGAATTTTAAGGGAGCATAGAGAAATCATTCACCTTTGGTTTGTTTAGGCTAGCGCAGGGTGTTGCTTTATTCGGTCATCATTTGTAACTATGTCACAAATAAATTGTTCCTTCTTCTGTATTTGACAAGTAATGACTGTTGATAAGCTGAGGCATGGATTAAGTTGTTTCTTTGCTGTAACATAATGTATATCACTCCACAATGAAATACAGTACATAGTGATGTGCTTTGTAAAACTTGTTCATGTACTGAACTACTAATGCCTTGTGATGCTCTGAATTACTTGTGATCACATTGAGAAAGACTTGTAAAGATGATGATCATCTTTTACAGAAAACAATTTATGTAAACACGTCAGTAACTTTGCTAGTTTGCTGGGTTTTGTCTCCGACCATCGTGTCGTGATGATTTTGCATGTACCCCGAGAGGCCCTTGAGTATGCTGGAATGTCGATTAACTTCCGTTCCAGCAAATTCGGGTACTCCATATGTCCTATTTTCAGCAAAGGTCATGCTGAAATTTTCCGTGAATTTTAGCATGACTTCGCTAAAAATAGGACATATGGGGTACTTGTGACTAATGCATGGGCCAGGGTATCTTAGTACTTAATTAAGTAGGATCAACTGCCCCTTTATTCTTGCTGCATTAAACCATATGTGGCAATAGAGCCAAGTGATTAGGCCCAACATAGAATTCTCCTTCCCAGCTTAGCTTTTAGGATGCCTCGGTGTCGACAAATCATAAATTATAAAACCTTGGCTTTTAGGGTGCCTCGGTGTCGATAAAAACCTAAATGATGAAAGCTTAGGCTTTTAGGGTGCCTCGGCATCGACAAACCCTAAATGATAAAAGCTTAGCTTTTAGGATGCCTCGGTGTCGACAAACCCTAAATGGTGAGACCATGATCTTTTTCCTTGACAATAACCAACTTTTTGACCAAACTTTTTTCCTATTTAGAGCAAAACATGGCCCACAACGATGAGGCCGGCGGTTCGGGCAAGCAATTCTAGGAGCTGTCCCAGGAGATGGAGGAAGAACCTCACCGCTATGAGGACGCCACGGAAGACACCGATCCTGACTACACAACCCCTAGTGGCGTCGGGGATGACACCACTGATGGTGCCGCCGAGGATGCCACCACTGATGATGGCAGCGCACACATAGATGGCAGCCAACCGAAGAGGCAACGGAAGGACCGGCGCCCGAACATGCTCGGCACCGTCAAGGAGGAATTTACTGAAGTGAACTCCGACGGGCATCCAACGGCACCCAAAGAATTAGTCAAGGGGTACTCGGTTCATCTCGGGTGCATTCTCTGGAGCACCATCTCGATCAACACCAAGAACCTAAGGCATAAGGACCGAGGGAATTTGCGCATCCTCCTCTTCACGAAGCTGCACGAATGATACAAGTTCCCCACTGACTTTGCAAACACATGCCTCTCAGGGAATAAAGTGAACAGTGCCGCCCTCACGAGGATGAGCACGGCCCTGTCTACTTGGAGAAGCACAATGAAGATAATGATTGACAAAGGTGATAGTTATGAGAATATCAAGGCGAAAAATCCTTCGATCAGCGAAGATGACTACAAGGAGTTCAAGATCAAGTGCGAGAGCAGCGCAACCGTGGAATCAAGTCAGTGGGGGAAAGAAATGCGAGAGTTGAACTTAGAGGTCCACCAACTCGATCCCGGCGGTTACAGAGTGGCGGAGCCTATATGGGACAAGGAGGACGTGGAGCATGCCGAGCGAGGCCTACTGCCCCGCTTCGAGAAATACCGTGACAAGCAGACCAGGAACTATGTCAGGGCCCGCTACAAGGAGGACCCAGTAACAAAGGAGCTTACCACGGATCCGAAGACCAGGGTGCTTGAGCCTGTGCTGGTGAGGAATACACCACCGAGTAATTAGCTCCATATGGTTGCATTCTAATTAATGAAGCCAAATTTCTAAATGGTTCACATTCCTTCGGTAGGAGACTGAAAGCAGTAGCGCGGGGTCGTCTCAGAGCTCCCCTTGGGACAACACTCTAAATAGGGCGTTGAACATAATGAAAAACAAGGATAAGCTTAGTAAGCCATCGTCAGCTGGTCGTGTGGCCGGCAAAGGCTTTTCCACAAAATGGTCGTCATACTATAACGCTGGTGGGCAAAAGGAGAGAAAGACCAGCTCGGAAATCTAGTCGCGCGAGGTTCAAGAACTCAAGGCACAAGTGGCGCGGATTCTGGAGATTCTCCAAGAGGAGGTGCAACAACAACTAGGAACGACGCTCACCGCCATCGTGCCTACCTTGATTGAGGGGCTGCAGGCGTGGATTGCGGGCGGCCAACCGGGGTCGCCCCCGGTTCCCAGCTTCACGACCAGCAACTCGCACAATGTGCAGGTGGCGCCATTGGTGTCTCCAGCGGAGGCGGTATTGGTGTCTCCGATGCCGGCACGGGCATTGGAGCTTAATGCACCCGGGTGTACGCTGGCCGGCACCTCGGCAGCAAGCGGCCCCTCCATCAGTGGCACGCCCACCATTGGCGGTGCCTCAACATTAGCCGAGCTCGATGCCATCATGGTAACTAAGCCTCTCGGCTGATGACTTCATCTCCTTGCCTTTGACTGGGCATCCACAACGCCCTACATGTTTTCGCAGGGCGCCGCCGACGTTCCATGCACTCTCCTGTACTTTGTGGGCGGCGAGTTGATCGATGTCGCCAAGGGCAGAATCATTCAACCGGGCAACCCCACTGTGTATAGGGTTGAACTGGTTCAGGTGCTGCCAGGCTGTGACGAGTTGTTACCTCCGATTCGACCTGCTGGGGCCGACGAACATGATGTGATGACCCTCAGCGCCTGCGTAAGCTGGCCCCTTCTTTGGCCGAAGAGCCAGATTCGTTTGGGGACGGGAGACACCACCCCACAGACAACACCGCCAGTCATGCCGGCTTGAAGCCATGGCAAGACCGCCGCAACGCTACTGGACATGCCGGACATCCCTATGGCACACGATCCGAACATGCATATGGCACAGGATCCGGACGACGACGACAATGACGACGGTACATTTACCAACGTCGATAAGTACTTTGCCGAACACGGGTACGGTGACGAATTCTTCGGGGCTCCTTCTCAAGAACCCAACCCTGAAAAAGATGACCGCGATCTAGCTAGTACCGCGGAGAAACCCAATTGCAACAGGCGTCATCAGGCGTTCAGTTCTCAGGAGACGCCTCCAGCTGCTGCCTTCACCGAGCCTCAGATAGTCGAGGTGCGAAATATTATCAGCCCCAACACACTCAAGAAGGCGGTTTGTGAGCAGAACTCGATCCCATTACAGCAGAAGAAGAAAGGACGGAAAAGAAAGAGTAACAAGGGTGTGAGCCATCCGGCACCGAGTACGATCTGTGCTCAGGATGGTCCACCGTCACCTAAGGATATCTCGAGGAGGGTGCATGTGGCGGGTAGGCTGATGCTACCGACTAATCTGCTCAATGCTGCAACCGGTGCTATGCGGAGTCTGCATGACAGTGTTCTTTCTTTGGAGAAGCGGTGTCTCTCCGAGAATGATGTGGCATACCCGGTTTTCGTGGCCAAGGTGCCAGAGGGCAAGGTCTTTGTGGATAACACCGTCGAGGGTACGATCGTCCTACGGTTTGATGACATCTTCACTATGTTTAACCTTCATCCGCTGCACTACACCTTCGTTCGGCTATTTTCGCTAAGTATGGAGATGCGGATCATTAGAGACAAGACCCCAGACATCGTGATAGTCGACCCCTTCTACATGTGTGCCAAGATCTTGGGCAGCGCTGTTTACCGGCAAGTCGCGAGTTCATACCTCGAAGGCGTCATTCTGGCAAACCCAGATAAGGATAACTTCCTCGTGCCTTACTTTCCCGAGTAAGTCATCCCCTCACCGCCGCGTAACATATGATTTCTTAGATTTCGATCTTTCTTTTTTTTTCTAACATTTCGTGTTTTGTGTAGTGACACACATTGCACACTCATCCTCTTAAGCCCGAAATATTCTATGGCCACGTATTTCGACTCGGACCGTTAGTCGAAGAAAGACTACACAAATATCAAGAAAGTTCTTGATGATGTTCTCCCCGGCTACACCAGATCTGGAGGCACCTTCACCAGGCCAGTTCGTAGGTACATCAAGCATCTGTTCGCCCACAATACGACATTCCCCTGCGTCAAGCAGCCGCCTGGTAGCCAGAAGGATGCCTACTACGCCCTCCAACACATGCGGGCGATCGTACATGACCATAATCACCTTCTGCTACCAAATAATCTCAAAGATTGGGCCGGAAGCTTGTCGGCAATCCAGGATGCGGACATTAGACAAGAATTCTTTCGCATCCAGTCGAAGTTTGCGGAAATCATCCATCAAGATGTCCTTCGTACCTCGGGGCAGTTCTACCTCAGATATCAACCGTCCAACAGTGACATAGACACAACACTACAAATGCAGGCTGACAACGCCCGTGATTTCATGACCATCACGAGAGACGATGGCTTCATCCACGCTCCGGTCCCTGAGTCGAGTCGAAAGTAGTGATGCCATGTGTAGTTCTAAAATATCAATTAGCTCATGTTGTAATTAAACTTTAATGAACTTGTATGTCTCTTTGGTTTGGACAGTCGTTCAACTTAGATGTAATCGATGCTATTTATTAGTAGGACCATGAATCATGCTATTAATGTCTTGCTTTTCTCTTCCGATCCTTTTATTGCATACCAATATATTGCTTATGTATTGTTTGTGAATTGCTACTAACGTTTTGTTTGGCTAGTGCATAGAGATGTCGTCGTATGTCGTGTACAAGGGTAAGGTTGCCGGAGTCTACGACGACTGGGAGGAGTGTCGGAGATAGGTTCACCATTTCAGCGGTAACAGTTACAAAGGGTACACCACTAGGGCGGAGGCGGAATCTAGATACACGCACTATCTAGCGGGAGAGAGGAGGGAGCGGAGGATGAATCGGATGAAGACCAGTTTCATCGCGATGATTCTCATCGTGATGACCGCAGCTCTCTTCTATGTGATGTTAGTTTAGATGATCGCTATCAACTTGTAATGTGAAGGCAAACTTGCTACTCGCGGTCTCGAGACTTGTAATGATCTATCTCTGTTTGGTCTTTTGAATCCGGAGACAAATATGATGAATTGTATTCGGAGACTAATCTTCTATTGTATTCGATGAATCTACTGTTGCTGTGTGGTGCTGTATATATCCTGTCCAGTAATATATTTTGTAACTTGTGCAAATATCAAAAAGAAAAAATCCCTAATATTCATTCTAGTGGCGCACCACTTAGCACTTTAGTGGCGCACTGCAAAAAGCACACTAGTGGCGCATCATCAACTAGTGCGCCATTAGTAAGCCAGAGCACATGGGTAAATATGGCCCCTGTCGGGTGGTAGGTGTGACATATGCCAACAGGTGGCTTATCATTGTGGGAGCCAATAAGACGTCGCCGGTGCCTGGAAACGGGATGAGGCAAAGACAAGCTCGCCGACGTACTTTACCCAGCTTCAGGGCTCTCCGTGGAGATAACACCCCTACTGCTGCTCCACGGGGTCTCCGCATGATCACGAGATGAACAAGTAGCTACACAATGCTCCTTGAGCTGTTTTGGTGGAAGGAGGAAGAAGGGCACGGCTAGCTCGCTTCCTCTCCATGTATGGTGTCTAAGACTAGCTTGGGGGTCGAATCCTTTGCATGGGTGCACCGGGGGGTTTATATAGGCCTATCCCCCGGGGGTACAATGGTAATCCGGCTGGGTGCGGGGCCCAGCTGTCTGTGACTATGCTCGCCGGCTTCTGCGCCGGCTGCTGGGGCCCGCCGACTGGTGGGTCCCGCCGGCTGCCGGCACGCTGGTCGACAGGCAGGCCCCACTGTCCAGGGCCTGGTCGGTGGCTGGTTACTGTTGCTCTGTGCTGATGACACGGGCTTGGTCGGGGTAAGCGTGGCTATAGTACCGCCGCCCTGGCGGGCGATTACTGTAGCCCCGTCGTGTCTTGTCTCCTTAATGAGCGTCTCCTTCGAGGAGGATGGCAGGCCGGCTATGGGGGGCCGGCTCTCCATCTGGCCGACTTGGGAGGAGGTGTGGCCGCCTTCGGTATCTCTCTGCCCGAAGGGTCCCACCGCCTCGGGGGCCGCGCTGGTGGCCCGTCGTGGACGGCGTCAGGGCCGTCGTGGCAACAGTGCTGCGCCGGACAGGTCGTGGCCACCCGTACGGCACACCGTGCTAGGCGTGCTCCGGGTTTTGGGGGTGGCAGGCTTTACTATACCCACGCCCCGCTTCATCATTGCTGGGTGGACGCGGACTTCACAGGTACGATCTTGACTGCTTTATGGGAGCCGGCTTCTTGGAGTCGGCCTACTTGTCGCCGACTTCTCGAAGTCGGCCCTCCCATGGCTTACTTTAGGAGGGCTAAAGGCGGGCTGCCCCCCGAAGCTGGCCTAGAAGATAGCCGGCTAGGGGAAGGCGGCCCCAGGTCTTGACTTCTTTGAGAGTCGGACGGGCTCGTAATTTTTTTAGAAGGGCCAGGGGAAGCGGGCTAGGCTACCCATGGCTATTTACTCCGACAGTAGTCCCCGAAGCTGGGCGAGCTTCGAGGCGGACAGAGGGACGAGAAGCTTGGTCAGCTTCTTATCCCGAGGACCCGGCTTTGCTGGCGTAGGTCGTTTTCAGAGAGTTCTCGTATCTTGCGGCGAGGATGGTGGCCGACTTGCATGCTGATTGTGGGCCCCCCATGGGCCACGTGGCGGTGCAATCCTGCCCACGCACGCGCGCGACGGGACGCCACTGCAGGCCCGGGCCCGCCACTCCCTGGCCTCGGCCCGAGCACTGATCTTCTGCGGCCCAGGGAGACGGCTCGTCTTCCTGTGGCACCTTGAATTTGCCATTAGGGCGCAATAAACGCGTGTCGCGAGGGAAGTGGGCACGATCGATCCCCACGTTCCCCCACACCGCGCCTCCTCGGCTCTGCCACCCGAGCCTACAAGTAGGGGGAGTAGGGGGAGAGGCAGAGGTTCGCTCGCTCTCCCACACTCCGTCCCTCCTCGTCTTCTTTCTTCTTCTTCTTCCTCTCGCTGCCGTCGCAGCTTCTCACCGCAGCACCCCCACCCTGCCCTGCCCCATGGCGTTATCAAGCTCATGGGACAGCTCCAATGTCGATAACGAGCAAGTGGAGTTCCTCCGCCAGACGCGGCGCCTGCCCGGCGCCAATCTTGTGCAAGTTCGCCTGGCGCCCGCGACGGAGATCTCGCCGGAGCCGGAGGAAGGCAAGCGGGTCGTCTTCCGCTCGCATTTCCTGTGCGGCTTCGGCCTGCTGGCGAGCGGGTTTCTGCGCTCCTTCTTGGAGTTCTAGAATCTGCAGCCGCACCATCTCACGCCCAACGCGGTGATGCTCGTGTCGGTCTTCGTCTCCCTCTGCAAAGGCTTCTTGGGCGTGCTCCCCATGCTGGAGCTTTGGGGGGGAGTTCTTCCAGAGCAAGCTCGGCACCGTCACCGCCGGTGTGCCTGCCCCCTGCGGAGCCTACATCGCCATGAGGAGGTCAGGCGATAACAATCCGTTCCCCTCCATCCCTCTAATCCAGTTGGTGAAGATCTGGCAGAAGTCATATTTCTATGTGAAGAACGCCGGCTCGCCCCCGAGAGGAGACAACGTCAATCTGCCGGCCTATGTAGCCGACCCGCCGGCTGGCAGGCAGCCGTCATGGAGTTATCGGTCCAAGTCCCTGTCTCCTGCTGGGAACGCGGCCATCTCCCGGCTTCGGGTGATGATCCAGTCGGAGGGTCTGCGCGGATTGGACCTGGTGGCCGCCTTCGTGGAGCGTCGGATTCTCCCTCTTCAAAGTCGGCCCCACATGATGTGCCAGATGAGCGGCCGCTTTGACCCAAGCCGACTGAGTACGCGGGAAATGCCTCATGCGGAGGTGGCGCTCATGGTCAACTACATTGCCAACTGCAAGCTCGCCGGGGACTGGCGATACGGCAAGGCGCCGTATTCTCGCGCCAATCCTCCGCCTGTGGTAAGCTCTTCTCTCTATCTTCTTTTTGCTGTCAGCCGACTCCATGATGGCCGGCTTCTGATTAGCTGGCTTTTGTTAGCAGAACCCCCTTCTTCCGCCGCCGGCTGGGGCGGCAGGGATCGAGCGTTAGTACACCCCCGATCGCACGGTGGACGATGTTGACGATCCGGATTGGGGGCAGCCTCCATTGAGGAGGCCGTCGTGGGGGACAACATTGAACTCGGAGGCACCGGGCTTTCCGCCAGCTTCGAGGACTGGCCGGACAACACCGACGCCGAAGAAGTCCCACATCGCCAGCCAGCGCCCGACCGCCACAACGCGGGCTCGTCTGCCGCGCCGGCTGCAGGCGGCGGCGCTCCGAAGCGCCGGGCCGCGTCAGCTCTCTTCGGCAATCGGCCGAAGAAGCCCAAAACCTCCGCCGCAGTGACGAAGCGAGACGAGGCGGCAGCGAAGGAGGCCCGCTTCCGGAAAGCGGTGAAGCAGCCCCAGGCGGTCTCGGCGTAAGCATCCAATCGCTTGTATGCTTGTTTTGCTGTGTTCTTCTGTTTGAATCATTCTTGCTGACTTTCTCCGTTTTCTGAGCAGGGCGCCGCTTTCTCTGGAGCGGGGCCCAGGCGGCTCCGTCGTTGGGCTGGCTGGAGGGTCTTCGGGCTCCCGCCGCGTGGATCCCCGCGCCGATCTCATGGAGGCCACAGAGCGGAATGCTCATGAGGCGCGGGAGGAGGGGGAGGCGGCGGATCGGGAGGCAGCTCAGGCGGCAAAGGAGCGGGCCGAGGCGGCGGCCAGGGCTCAGGCAGAGCGGGCGACTGCGGAGATAGAGGCGGAGGGCTCGCGCGACCAACCCCCGCTTCTCGCCATCCCACTCCGATCCGTAGCCCCGGACACCCCATTGCCCCTGGCGGAGGAGATCATCCAAGACCCGCCGTCGGTGCAAAGGGAGGAGCTCTTCGAGGTTTTCGCGGGGAGGACGCCGCCGGCCGTGCCAGTCGGCGCGGGCCAAGGCGGCCAGTCGTCAATGGCGCCATTGGAGCCGGCCAGGGGCGCACCTGAAGTCGGAGCCGGCCTTGAAATACAGCCGGTGGCGCGTCAGTGCGCAGGGGGAAGCGCCGCCCCACCGGAGTCCCGCCGAGCCGCAGGCGCCGGCCAGTCGGCGGAGGCCTTGGAGGCGGCCAGCTCCGGTACGTCCGGGTGGACTCCCAGTGCGGGGACCGGCGAGCTGAATGTGGCGGCCCAAGAATTCCGGAGTCGGCTGCGAGCTCAGGCCGGCCTCCTGCAGCAATACACGCAGGAGTTCCTGTCGACGCAAGCCGCCATCCGGGTTAGTTTTTTGCTCTTGACCGCTCTGGTTCCTTGATTTCTTCCATGGGGGCGCGTCAGCGCACCCACTGGGTGTAGTCCCCGAGATTCGGGTCGACTGCTGGGCAGTCGGGTCGGATCTTTCTTGGCGCCCGTCTCATATTTGCTTTCTATCTTTACTTCCAGGAATATCATAATTCCCGTGCTACCGCCTTCAACTCCCAGGCTCAGGAGTTGGGTCGGAAGATCGACGACCTGACCAACAACCGAAGTAAGTGTTTGTTTTTATCTGTTTCCTGTGGGGGCGCGTCAGCACACCCACTCGGTGTAGTCCCCGAGATTCAGGCCGACTGCTGAGCAGTCGGGTCGGATCTTCCTTGATGACCTTTCCCTCATTGGTTTTTTCTTTTTGTCTTTTGCTCTTTGCAGGAGCCAACGCCAACTTGCGGAGAGAGCTTGGCGAGGCGCAGACCGCCCTTCGTACCAGGGACGCTAAGTACGCCACCTTGGCCCAGGAGCACGACCGCCTGGCGAAGAAGCTGGCTGATCAGGAAGAAAGCCACAAGGCGGCCCTACAGAAGGCGCAGGAGAGTGAGGCCACCCTGAAGGCGGAGTTTGAGACCGAGGTGGCGAGTTGTGCTGAGACTCGTCAAGCACTGCATGCGGGCTTCGGCCGCATCGAAGACTTGATTGATGGTAAGCTACTTTTCTCGCCCTTCTTCTGCCTGCTGGCCGCCTGGGGTCGTGGGCTGACTTGTGCTGCCGCCCATTTTCTTGTGCAGATTACTTTCCCGGCCACTCCACCCTTGCCGCCCAAGCCATCGAGGCTCATCACGAGGCGCGCCGTCAGGCGAGCGTCAACGTCGCACCGGACGCCAATCGGACGCTGTTGGAGCAGCTCGTGGCCGTCCAAGCGCGACTGCAGCCGGCTCACCGGATGCTTCGCCGGCTTCAACGTGCCGGGGCGCAAGTGCTGGCCACCCTCTGGCCCGGCCAGACGATCCCCCGCACTCCAAGCCAGACCATCGACTGGCTGGAGATCGCAGTCGGACGTTTCGAAGCATGGAAGGCGTCGGCGGCCTGTCTTGGAGCCGGGCGGGCGTTGGAGTTCGTCCGCGCCTAGTACCCAGGGCAAAGCCTGGACCAGCTGCGTACTTGGAGGCTGGAAGCCGACGCGGAGCTGGAGGAAGTGCGGCCGGCAATCGCCCAGCATGCCTCGACGATCGCCGAGTGTACCGACATCAGTGTCTTCACGCCTGAGATCAATGACGATGGCGTTGCACAGCTGGAGGACTGGTTCGGCCTGGACCCGACGGTGGGCGAGGACTCGGCCGAGGAGATCGCCTCCAGCGATGAGGGCGAGGATGACGAGGACGAAGACGTCGAGCTGGCTAGCGGAACAACCGGCCAGCCTCCAGCTGATCATGCCTCCAGCAACGTGGCGCGTGGAACTGTGCCCACTTCAGGAGGCGGTGATCAAGCCGAAGTTCACCAGTCGGCCGCTCCCTCAGCCGACGCAACCGTCCCCACCGACCAGCCCAGCTCGTCAACCTCTCCGCCAGCTTGACTTGCCGTCTTTATTTTTCCTGCTTGTCGTTTTTGGGACAATCTTTTAAGCTTTTGCAATTCCACCCGCTGGTGGTGTATCAAACTGTGTTGGACGTCGGCCTCTTAGAGGTCTTTTTATGTAAACATTATGGTGAAGGAAATATGCCCTAGAGGCAATAATAAAGTTATTATTTATTTCCTTATATCATGATAAATGTTTATTATTCATGCTAGAATTGTATTAACCGGAAACATAATACATGTGTGAATACATAGACCAACAGAGTGTCACTAGTATGCCTCTACTAGACTAGCTCGTTACTCAAAGATGGTTATGTTTCCTAACCATGAACAAAGAGTTGTTATTTGATTAACGAGGTCACATCATTAGTTGAATGATCTGATTGACATGACCCATTCCATTAGCTTAGCACCCGATCGTTTAGTATGTTGCTATTGCTTTCTTCATGACTTATACATGTTCCTATAACTATGAGATTATGCAACTCCCGTTTACCGGAGGAACACTTTGGGTACTACCAAACGTAACAATGTAACTGGGTGATTATAAAGGAGTACTACAGGTGTCTCCAATGGTAGATGTTGGGTTGGCGTATTTCGAGATTAGGGTTTGTCACTCCGATTGTCGGAGAGGTATCTCTGGGCCCTCTCGGTAATACACATCACATAAGCCTTGCAAGCACTGCAACTAATATGTTAGTTGTGAGATGATGTATTACAGAACGAGTAAAGAGACTTGCCGGTAACGAGATTGAACTAGGTATTGGATATCGACGATCGAATCTCGGGCAAGTAACATACCGATGACAAAGGGAACAACGTATGTTGTTATGCGGTCTGACCGATAAAGATCTTCGTAGAATATGTAGGAGCCAATATGGGCATCCAGGTCCCGCTATTGGTTATTGACCGGAGACGTGTCTCGGTCATGTCTACATTGTTCTCGAACCGTAGGGTCCGCACGCTTAACGTTACGATGACAGTTATTATGAGTTTATGCATTTTGATGTACCGAAGGTTGTTCGGAGTCCCGGATGAGATCACGGACATGACGAGGAGTCTCGAAATGGTCGAGACGTAAAGATTGATATATTGGAAGCCTATGTTTGGGCACCGGAAGCGTTCCGGGTGAAATCGGGATTTTTCCGGATTACCGGGAGGGTTACCGGAACCCCCCGGGAGGCAAATGGGCCTATTGGGCCTTAGTGGAAAAGAGAGAAGAGGCAGCCCACAAGCCTAGCCGGCGCCCCCCCTTTCCCAAGTCCTAATAGGACTAGGAGAGGTGGGCCGGCCCCCTCTTTCTCCTTCCCCCCAAGAGTCCTAGTTGGAATAGGATTGGAGGGGAGGAGTCCTACTCCCGGTGGGAGTAGGACTCCTCCCTGCGCCTCCCTCCTAGCCGGCCGAACCCCCTGCCCCTGGCCTTTATATACGGGGGCAGGGGGCACCCCAAGACACACAACTTGATCCTTGAGATCGTTCCTTAGCCGTGTGCGGTGCCCCCTGCCACCAAATTCCACCTCGATCATACCGTTACAGTGCTTAGGCGAAGCCATGTGTCGGTAGTACATCAAGATCGTCACCACGCCGTCGTGCTGACGGAACTCTTCCTCGACGCTTTGCTGGATCGGAGCCCGAGGAACGTCATCGAGCTGAACGTGTGCTAAGAACTCGGAGGTGTCGGAGTAACGGTGCTTGGATCGGTCGGATCGGGAAGAAGACGTACGACTACTTCCTCTACGTTTTGTGATCGCTTCCGCAGTCGGTCTGCGTTGGTACGTAGACAACACTCTCCCCTCTCGTTGCTGTGCATCACCATGATCTTGCGTGTGCGTAGGAAAATTTTCGAAATTACTGCGTTCCCCAACATATGGTGTGCATGTTTGGTTTCCATGCACGTGCGCTTTTTATCTTATGCTTTTTCCTTTGCCGCCTTCCCACTTTGGGGAGGAAAGTACTCAAGCTTTCTTGGATTGAAGCGAAGTGAATGGAAATCGGCCGGCTGGCTACTCTGGTAGTCGGTCGGCGTCAGGCGGCAAACCGGCTCCTGTTATATTAGTCCGCTGATCCCTAGCCATTTTTCGTGTGCGCACCCTTTCCTGCTTTTGACTCTTGCCAGCCGAACAGCCGGTTCTTCGAACTGCGGCTTTGGCGAGAGCTAAGCCTGGGTGTCGACACACTACTTGCCTGACCACGGGTAAGACTTCTAATATAACTTTAGTCGGTTAGTCCCCGGGCCGACTGGTCGAACCCGGTGCCGAACAGAATAAGTGAATGAAATGACAAGGTCATAAGCATGATATTGTTCATTCATAGATAAAAGATGGCAGTCCCCGAGTCCTCCTCGGGGGGCCTATTGTCTCGTACTTAATACAAAAGTTAACGTGATACATACTGCATTTTCAACTGTAAAATCTTCGAAGGAGATCGACGTTCCATGGTCATTCCAACTCCTTGCCCGAGTCGTCTCTCTTGCGTGCCTTGGGTTTCTGTGCGTCGATTAAGTAGTAGGAGTCGTTGCCTAGAGCTCTGCTGATGACGAAGGGGCCTTCCCAGGGGGCCGAGAGCTTGTGCTGGCCGGCTGTTCGCTGGATCAGCCGGAGCACAAGGTCGCCCTCCTGGAAGGATCTTGGCCTGACCTTCCTGCTGTGGTAGGGGCGCAACCCCTACTGGTAGATGGCAGACCGGCTGAGGGCTAACAGCCGGCCTTCTTCCAGCAGGTCGACGCCGTCTTCTCGTGCTTCCTTGGCCTCCGCCTCCGTGTACATGGTCACCCGAGGTGAGTCGAACTCGATGTCGGTTGGGATGATTGCTTCGGCACCGTACACCAGGAAAAAAGGAGTGAAGCCAGTTGACTTGTTTGGGGTGGTGCGCAGACTCTAGAGGACAGTCGGCAGCTCATCGAGCTAACAGCCGGCTGAACGCTCCAGAGGTACGACCAGTCGGGGCTTGATGCCGGAGAGGATGAGGCCATTGGCTCGCTCGACCTGGCCGTTTGACTGCGGGTGGGCGACGAACGCTAAGTCCAGCCGGATACCTTGTGCAGCGCAGAAACGTGCCAAGGCTCCTTTGGCAAAATTTGTGCCATTGTCGGTGATGATGCTGTGTGGCACGCCGTACCAAGTTGTTATGTCTGCAATGAATGTCATGGCAGTCGGCCCATTCAGCTTCTTGATCGGCTTTGCCTTGACCCACTTGGTGAATTTATCTACGACGACAAGCAAATGTGTCATGCCGCCGCGCGCCGTCTTGAATGGGCCCACCATGTCTAATCCCCAAACGGCGAAGGGCCAAGTGATGGGGATGGTCTTGAGTGCCGAAGCCGGCATGTGTTGCTTGGAGCTGAAAAGTTGGCAGCCTTTGCAATGCTTAACTAATTCCTTGGCGTCATCCAAAGCAGTCGGCCAGAAGAAGCCGTGGCAGAAAGCTTTGGCGACAAGTGATCTTGAGGCGGCATGGTGGCCGCATTCTCCTTGGTGTATATCTCTGAGGATTGCAATGCCCTTATCTTGCTCGACGCACCGTTGGAGGACTCCAGTGACACTGCGCTTGACCAGTTCTCTGTTAACGATCGTGTATGCTCCGGCTCGACGTTGGACTTGTCTCGCTTCTATTTCGTCAGCCGGCAGATCTTGGTTTACTAGGAAGTAGAGGATGGATTGAGCCCATGACGGGGCTGCGACTTCCCCTACCGCCAATGTGGCTACTGCCACCAGGGTGGGCGGGTTGGGTGATGAAGTGCTGGAGGCATATGGTTGTCGCTTTATTGTATGCAATGCAATCGCGATGTAATGCTTTACTTTATTGCTAAGCGGTAGTGATAGTCGTGGAAGCATAAGATTGGCGAGACGACAAGGACGCTACGATGGAGATCAAGGTGTCGCGCCGGTGACGATGGTGATCATGACGGTGCTTCGGAGATGGAGATCACAAAGCACAAGATGATGATGGCCATATCATATCACTTATATTGATTGCATGTGATGTTTATCCTTTTATGCATCTTATCTTGCTTTGATTGACGGTAGCATTATAAGATGATCTCTCACTAAATTATCAAGAAGTGTTCTCCCTGAGTATGCACCGTTGCAAAAGTTCTTCGTGCTGAGACACCACGTGATGATCGGGTGTGATAGGCTCTACGTTCAAATACAACGGGTGCAAAACAGTTGCACACACGGAATACTCAGGTTATACTTGACGAGCCAAGCATATACAGATATGGCCTCGGAACACAGAGACCGAAAGGTCGAGCGTGAATCATATAGTAGATATGATCAACATATTGATGTTCACCATTGAAAACTACTCCATCTCACGTGATGATCGGTTATGGTTTAGTTGATTTGGATCACGTGATCACTTAGAAGATTAGAGGGATGTCTATCTAAGTGGGAGTTCTTAAGTAAATTAACTAAACTTAAAATTATCATGAACTTAGTACCTGATAGTATCTTGCTTGTTTATGTTGATTGTAGATAGATGGCTCGTGCTGTTGTTCCGTTGAATTTTAATGCGTTCCTTGAGAAAGCAAAGTTGAAAGATGATGGTAGCAATTACACGGACTGGGTCCGTAACCTGAGGATTATCCTCATTGCTGCACAGAAGAATTACGTCCTGGAAGCACCGCTGAGTGCCAGGCCTGCTGCAAGAGCAACACCAGAAGTTATGAACGTCTGGCAGAGCAAAGCTGATGACTACTCAATAGTTCAGTGTGCCATGCTTTACGGCTTAGAACCGGGACTTCAACGACGTTTTGAACGTCATGGAGCATATGAGATGTTCCAGGAGTTGAAGTTAATATTTCAAGCAAATGCCCGGATTGAGAGATATGAAGTCTCCAATAAGTTCTATAGCTGCAAGATGGAGGAGAACAGTTCTGTCAGTGAGCATATACTCAAAATGTCTGGGTATAATAATCACTTGATTCAATTGGGAGTTACACTTCCGGATGATTGCGTCATTGACAGAATTCTCCAGTCACTGCCACCAAGCTACAAGAGCTTTGTGATGAACTATAATATGCAAGGGATGAACAAGACTATTCCCGAGCTCTTCGCAATGCTGAAAGCTGCGGAGGTAGAAATCAAGAAGGAGCATCAAGTGTTGATGGTTAACAAAACCACGAGTTTCAAGAAAAAGGGCAAAGGGAAGAAGAAATGGAACTTCAAGAAGAACGGCAAGCAAGTTGCTACTCAAGAGAAGAAACCCAAGTCTGGACCTAAGCCTGAAACTGAGTGCTTCTACTGCAAGCAGACTGGTCACTGGAAGCGGAACTGCCCCAAGTATTTGGCGGATAAGAAGGATGGCAAAGTGAACAAAGGTATATGTGATATACATGTTATTGATGTGTACCTTACTAATGCTCGCAGTAGCACCTGGGTATTTGATACTGGTTCTGTTGCTAATATTTGCAACTCAAAACAGGGACTACAGAATAAGCGGACACTAGCAAAGGACGAGGTGACGATGCGCGTGGGAAACAGTTCCAAAGTCGATGTGATCGCAGTCGGCACGCTACCTCTACATCTACCTTCGGGATTAATATTAGACCTAAATAATTGTTATTTGGTACCAGCGTTGAGCATGAACATTATATCTGGATCTTGTTTGATGCGAGACGGTTATTCATTTAAATCAGAGAATAATGGTTGTTCTATTTATATGAGTAATATCTTTTATGGTCATGCACCCTTGAAAAGTGGTCTATTCTTATTGAATCTCGATAGTAGTAATACACATATTCATAATGTTGAAACCAAAAGATGCAGAGTTGATAATGATAGTGCAACTTATTTGTGGCACTGCCGTTTAGGTCATATCGGTGTAAAGCGCATGAAGAAACTCCATACTGATGGGCTTTTGGAACCACTTGATTATGAATCACTTGGTACTTGCGAACCGTGCCTCATGGGCAAGATGACTAAAACACCGTTCTCCGGTAGAGCAACAGATTTATTGGAAATCATACATACCGATGTATGTGGTCCGATGAATATTGAGGCTCGTGGCGGATATCGTTATTTTCTCACCTTCACAGATGATTTAAGCAGATATGGGTATATCTACTTAATGAAACATAAGTCTGAAACATTTGAAAAGTTCAAGGAATTTCAGAGTGAAGTTGAAAATCATCGTAACAAGAAAATAAAGTTTCTACGATCTGATCGTGGAGGAGAATATTTGAGTTACGAGTTTGGTGTACATTTGAAAAATTGTGGAATAGTTTCGCAACTCACGCCACCCGGAACACCACAACGTAATGGTGTGTCCGAACGTCGTAATCGTACTTTACTAGATATGGTGCGATCTATGATGTCTCTTACTGATTTACCGCTATCATTTTGGGGTTATGCTTTAGAGACGGCCGCATTCACGTTAAATAGGGCACCATCTAAATCCGTTGAGACGATGCCTTATGAACTGTGGTTTGGCAAGAAACCAAAGTTGTCGTTTCTTAAAGTTTGGGGCTGCGATGCTTATGTGAAAAAGCTTCAACCTGATAAGCTCGAACCCAAATCGGAGAAGTGTGTCTTCATAGGATATCCAAAGGAAACTATTGGATACACCTTCTATCACAGATCCGAAGGCAAGAATTTTGTTGCTAAATTCGGAAACTTTCTTGAGAAGGAGTTTCTCTCGAAAGAAGTGAGTGGGAGGAAAGTAGAACTTGACGAGGTAACTGTACCTACTCCATTATTGGGAAATAGTACATCACAGAAAACTGTTTCTGTGAGACCTACACCAATAAGAGAGGAAGTTAATGATAATGATCATGAAACTTTAGATCAAGATACTACTGTACCTCGTAGATCAAACAGAGTAAGATCCGCACCAGAGTGGTACGGTAATCCTGTTCTGGAAGTCATGCTACTAGATCATGATGAACCTACGAACTATGAAGAAGCGATGGTGAGCCCAGATTCCGCAAAGTGGCTTGAAGCCATGAAATCTAAGATGGGATCCATGTATGAGAACAAAGTATGGACTTTGGTTGACTTTCCCGATGATCGGCAAGCAATTGAGAATAAATGGATCTTTAAGAAAAAGACTGACGCTGATGGTAATGTTACTGTCTACAAAGTTCGACTTGTCGCAAAAGGTTTTCGACAAGTTCAAGGAGTTGACTACGATGAGACTTTCTCACCCGTAGCGATGCTTAAGTCTGTCAGAATCATGTTAGCAATTGCCGCATTTTATGATTATGAAATTTGGCAAATGGATGTAAAAACCGCATTCCTGAATGGATTTCTGGAAGAAGAGTTGTATATGATGCAACCTGAAGGTTTTGTCGATCCAAAGGAAGCTAACAAAGTGTGCAAACTCTAGCGATCCATTTATGGACTGGTGCAAGCATCTTGGAGTTGGAATAAATGCTTTGATAGTGTGATCAAGGCATTTGGATTTATACAGACTTTTGGAGAAGCCTGTATTTACAAGAAAGTGAGTGGGAGCTCTGTAGCATTTCTGATATTATATGTGGATGACATATTACTGATTGGAAATGATATAGAATTTCTGGATAGCATAAAGGGATACTTGAATAAAAGTTTTTCGATGAAAGACCTCGGGGAAGCTGCTTACATATTAGGCATAAAGATCTATAGAGATAGATCAAAACGCTTAATTGGACTTTCACAAAGCACATACCTTGACAAGATTTTGAAGAAGTTCAAAATGGATCAAGCAAAGAAAGGGTTCTTGCCTGTGTTACAAGGTGTGAAGTTGAGCCAGACTCAATGCCCGACCAATGCAGAAGATAGAGAGAAAATGAAAGATGTTCCCTATGCTTCAGCCATAGGCTCTATCATGTATGCAATGCTGTGTACCAGACCTGATGTGTGCCTTGCTATAAGTTTAGCAGGGAGGTACCAAAGTAATCCAGGAGTGGATCACTGGACAGCGGTCAAGAACATCCTGAAATACATGAAAAGGACTAAGGATATGTTTCTCGTATATGGAGGTGACAAAGAACTCACCGTAAGAGGTTACGTTGATGCAAGCTTTGACACTGATCCGGACGATTCTAAATCGCAAACCGGATACGTGTTTACTTTAAACGGTGGAGCTGTCAGTTGGTGCAGTTCTAAACAAAGCGTCGTAGCAGGATCTACATGTGAAGCGGAGTACATAGCTGCTTCGGAAGCAGCGAACGAAGGAGTCTGGATGAAGGAGTTCATATCCGATCTAGGTGTCATACCTAGTGCATCGGGTCCAATGAAAATCTTCTGTGACAATACTGGAGCAATTGCCTTGGCAAAGGAATCCAGATTTCACAAAAGAACCAAACACATCAAGAGACGCTTCAACTCCATCCGGGATTTAGTCCAGGTGGGAGACATAGAGATTTGCAAGATACATACGGATCTGAATGTTGCAGACCCGTTGACTAAGCCTCTTCCACGAGCAAAACATGATCAGCACCAAGGCTCCATGGGTGTTAGAATCATTACTATGTAAACTAGATTATTGACTCTAGTGCAAGTGGGAGACTGAAGGAAATATGCCCAAGAGGCAATAATAAAGTTATTATTTATTTCCTTATATCATGATAAATGTTTATTATTCATGCTAGAATTGTATTAACCGGAAACATAATACATGTGTGAATACATAGACCAACAGAGTGTCACTAGTATGCCTCTACTAGACTAGCTCGTTACTCAAAGATGGTTATGTTTCCTAACCATGAACAAAGAGTTGTTATTTGATTAACGAGGTCACATCATTAGTTGAATGATCTGATTGACATGACCCATTCCATTAGCTTAGCACCCGATCGTTTAGTATGTTGCTATTGCTTTCTTCATGACTTATACATGTTCCTATAACTATGAGATTATGCAACTCCCGTTTACCGGAGGAACACTTTGGGTACTACCAAACGTAACAATGTAACTGGGTGATTATAAAGGAGTACTACAGGTGTCTCCAATGGTAGATGTTGGGTTGGCGTATTTCGAGATTAGGGTTTGTCACTCCGATTGTCGGAGAGGTATCTCTGGGCCCTCTCGGTAATACACATCACATAAGCCTTGCAAGCACTGCAACTAATATGTTAGTTGTGAGATGATGTATTACAGAACGAGTAAAGAGACTTGCCGGTAACGAGATTGAACTAGGTATTGGATATCGACGATCGAATCTCGGGCAAGTAACATACCGATGACAAAGGGAACAACGTATGTTGTTATGCGGTCTGACCGATAAAGATCTTCGTAGAATATGTAGGAGCCAATATGGGCATCCAGGTCCCGCTATTGGTTATTGACCGGAGACGTGTCTCGGTCATGTCTACATTGTTCTCGAACCGTAGGGTCCGCACGCTTAACGTTACGATGACAGTTATTATGAGTTTATGCATTTTGATGTACCGAAGGTTGTTCGGAGTCCCGGATGAGATCACGGACATGACGAGGAGTCTCGAAATGGTCGAGACGTAAAGATTGATATATTGGAAGCCTATGTTTGGGCACCGGAAGCGTTCCGGGTGAAATCGGGATTTTTCCGGATTACCGGGAGGGTTACCGGAACCCCCCGGGAGGCAAATGGGCCTATTGGGCCTTAGTGGAAAAGAGAGAAGAGGCAGCCCACAAGCCTAGCCGGCGCCCCCCCTTTCCCAAGTCCTAATAGGACTAGGAGAGGTGGGCCGGCCCCCTCTTTCTCCTTCCCCCCAAGAGTCCTAGTTGGAATAGGATTGGAGGGGAGGAGTCCTACTCCCGGTGGGAGTAGGACTCCTCCCTGCGCCTCCCTCCTAGCCGGCCGAACCCCCTGCCCCTGGCCTTTATATACGGGGGCAGGGGGCACCCCAAGACACACAACTTGATCCTTGAGATCGTTCCTTAGCCGTGTGCGGTGCCCCCTGCCACCAAATTCCACCTCGATCATACCGTTACAGTGCTTAGGCGAAGCCATGTGTCGGTAGTACATCAAGATCGTCACCACGCCGTCGTGCTGACGGAACTCTTCCTCGACGCTTTGCTGGATCGGAGCCCGAGGAACGTCATCGAGCTGAACGTGTGCTAAGAACTCGGAGGTGTCGGAGTAACGGTGCTTGGATCGGTCGGATCGGGAAGAAGACGTACGACTACTTCCTCTACGTTTTGTGATCGCTTCCGCAGTCGGTCTGCGTTGGTACGTAGACAACACTCTCCCCTCTCGTTGCTGTGCATCACCATGATCTTGCGTGTGCGTAGGAAAATTTTCGAAATTACTGCGTTCCCCAACATATGGTGTGCATGTTTGGTTTCCATGCACGTGCGCTTTTTATCTTATGCTTTTTCCTTTGCCGCCTTCCCACTTTGGGGAGGAAAGTACTCAAGCTTTCTTGGATTGAAGCGAAGTGAATGGAAATCGGCCGGCTGGCTACTCTGGTAGTCGGTCGGCGTCAGGCGGCAAACCGGCTCCTGTTATATTAGTCCGCTGATCCCTAGCCATTTTTCGTGTGCGCACCCTTTCCTGCTTTTGACTCTTGCCAGCCGAACAGCCGGTTCTTCGAACTGCGGCTTTGGCGAGAGCTAAGCCTGGGTGTCGACACACTACTTGCCTGACCACGGGTAAGACTTCTAATATAACTTTAGTCGGTTAGTCCCCGGGCCGACTGGTCGAACCCGGTGCCGAACAGAATAAGTGAATGAAATGACAAGGTCATAAGCATGATATTGTTCATTCATAGATAAAAGATGGCAGTCCCCGAGTCCTCCTCGGGGGGCCTATTGTCTCGTACTTAATACAAAAGTTAACGTGATACATACTGCATTTTCAACTGTAAAATCTTCGAAGGAGATCGACGTTCCATGGTCATTCCAACTCCTTGCCCGAGTCGTCTCTCTTGCGTGCCTTGGGTTTCTGTGCGTCGATTAAGTAGTAGGAGTCGTTGCCTAGAGCTCTGCTGATGACGAAGGGGCCTTCCCAGGGGGCCGAGAGCTTGTGCTGGCCGGCTGTTCGCTGGATCAGCCGGAGCACAAGGTCGCCCTCCTGGAAGGATCTTGGCCTGACCTTCCTGCTGTGGTAGGGGCGCAACCCCTACTGGTAGATGGCAGACCGGCTGAGGGCTAACAGCCGGCCTTCTTCCAGCAGGTCGACGCCGTCTTCTCGTGCTTCCTTGGCCTCCGCCTCCGTGTACATGGTCACCCGAGGTGAGTCGAACTCGATGTCGGTTGGGATGATTGCTTCGGCACCGTACACCAGGAAAAAAGGAGTGAAGCCAGTTGACTTGTTTGGGGTGGTGCGCAGACTCTAGAGGACAGTCGGCAGCTCATCGAGCTAACAGCCGGCTGAACGCTCCAGAGGTACGACCAGTCGGGGCTTGATGCCGGAGAGGATGAGGCCATTGGCTCGCTCGACCTGGCCGTTTGACTGCGGGTGGGCGACGAACGCTAAGTCCAGCCGGATACCTTGTGCAGCGCAGAAACGTGCCAAGGCTCCTTTGGCAAAATTTGTGCCATTGTCGGTGATGATGCTGTGTGGCACGCCGTACCAAGTTGTTATGTCTGCAATGAATGTCATGGCAGTCGGCCCATTCAGCTTCTTGATCGGCTTTGCCTTGACCCACTTGGTGAATTTATCTACGACGACAAGCAAATGTGTCATGCCGCCGCGCGCCGTCTTGAATGGGCCCACCATGTCTAATCCCCAAACGGCGAAGGGCCAAGTGATGGGGATGGTCTTGAGTGCCGAAGCCGGCATGTGTTGCTTGGAGCTGAAAAGTTGGCAGCCTTTGCAATGCTTAACTAATTCCTTGGCGTCATCCAAAGCAGTCGGCCAGAAGAAGCCGTGGCAGAAAGCTTTGGCGACAAGTGATCTTGAGGCGGCATGGTGGCCGCATTCTCCTTGGTGTATATCTCTGAGGATTGCAATGCCCTTATCTTGCTCGACGCACCGTTGGAGGACTCCAGTGACACTGCGCTTGACCAGTTCTCTGTTAACGATCGTGTATGCTCCGGCTCGACGTTGGACTTGTCTCGCTTCTATTTCGTCAGCCGGCAGATCTTGGTTTACTAGGAAGTAGAGGATGGATTGAGCCCATGACGGGGCTGCGACTTCCCCTACCGCCAATGTGGCTACTGCCACCAGGGTGGGCGGGTTGGGTGATGAAGTGCTGGAGTCGGCCGCCGACTGCTGTGTTGACGTAGTCCCCGGGCTGGCTACTGCAGCCCCCGGGCCTGCTACCGCAGTCCCCGGGCCGGCTACTGCAGTCCCCGGGCCGCGTACTGAAGTCCTCGGGTCGCCTGCTTGGTTCTTCGAGCTGGACCCGGCCCCGTCGGGGTTGGTCGGCACGAAGATGGAGTCATATTCTGGAGACGGCTTGATGGACGGCTTGAGGAGGCGTTGTAGAGCGACGCCGGTTGGTATTGCTTGCCGAGTGGAGCCTATTCGGGCTAGGGCATCGGCTGGCTCATTGTCGGCTCGCGGTACGTGGAGGAACTCGCATCGTTCAAAGTATCCACTAATTTGCTGCACCAGGAAGCGGTAGCTTGCCATGTTTGCGTCCTTGGCGTCCCAGTCGCCGGATGATTGTTGAACCACCAAATCCGAGTCGCCATAACATAGGATCCGGCGGATGCCGAGTTCCTTGGCAAGCCGGAGCACATGTATGAGCGCCTCGTATTCGGCTACATTGTTGGAGGCGGCGAAGTGGATCTGCAGTGTGTATCTAAGCTTGTCGCCCTTGGGAGAGGTAAGGACGACGCCGGCTCCCAAACCGGTGTGCATCTTGGACCCGTCAAAGTGCATGCACCAATGGGTGGAGTAAGGAGCCGGCGGCAGGTACTGGGTCTCGGCCCAGTCGACGAGGAAGTCGCCCAATGCTTGGGACTTGATGGCGGTGCGGGGCTGGTAAAAGATTGTGTAAGGGGCCAGCTCGATGGCCCACTTCGCCACCCGGCCGGATGCATCCCGGCTGCCTATGATCTCAGCCAGCGAGGCAGTGCATACGACCGTGATGGGATGCTCTTGAAAGTAGGGCTTCAGCTTCTTGGCGGTGAAGTACACGCCGTAGCACATCTTCTGGTAGTGCGGGTAGTTCTGCTTTGAGGCGGACAACACCTCGCTGAAGTAGTACACCGGCCTTTGGACCGGCTGGGCTCGGCCTTCTTCTGGGCGTTGGACTACGATGACGGTGCTGACCACCCGGCTGGTTGCGGCAATGTAAAGGAGCATGGGATCTTTCTCAGTCGGCGCCGCCAGGACAGGCGGCGTGGCGAGCATCTTCTTCAGCTCGTGAAAGGCTTGGTCGGCCTGGTCGTTCCACTCGAAGTGAGTGCTCTTCTTCATGAGGCGGTAGAGAGGGAGGGCTTTCTCTCCGAGCCGGCTGATGAAGCGGTTTAAAGAGGCCAAGCACCCGGTGAACTTCTGGATTTCTCGAAGCTTGGTGGGGATCGCCATTCTCTCGATGGCCTTGATCTTCATCGGGTTGCACTCGATGCCGCGTTTGGAGACCAGGAAGCCTAGGAGCTGGCCGGCTGGCACTCCAAACACGCATTTCTCGGGGTTGATCTTGATTCGGAACCGGCGCAGGTTCTCGAACGTTTCTTTCAGGTCTTCCAGCAAGGTGCCGCGCTTCTCCGTCTTCACCACGATATCATCCACGTAGACGTGAGCATTTTTGCCGAGTTGCGTGAGGAGGCACTTCTGCATGCAACGCTGAAAAGTGGCAGCGGCATTCCTCAAGCCGAATGTCATGGTCAGGTAGCAGAAGGCTCCAAATAGCGTGATGAAGACGGTCTTCAGGCGGTCATCCGGGTTCAGTTTTATCTGGTGGTATCCTGAATAAGCATCCAAAAAACTCAGCAGCTCGCATCCGGCTGTGGAGTCTATTACTTGGTCAATTCTTGGCAGGGCGAAGGGATCTTTGGGGCAGGCTTTGTTGAGGCTTGTGTAGTCTATACACATGCGCCACTTGTTATTCTTCTTCAGCACGAGAACCGGGTTGGCGAGCCACTCTGGGAAGAAAACTTCCATAATGAAGCCGGCTGCCAGAAGCCGGGCTATCTCCTCCCCTACAATCCTTCTCTTCTCCTCTGACAGTCGGCAGAGAGGCTGCTTGACTGGTTTTGCGTCTTCTCGCACGTGTAGCTTGTGCTCGGTGAAATCCTTCAGAACACCTGGCATGTCCTTGGGGGACCATGCAAAGATATCCCGATTCTCACGGAGGAAATCGGCGAGCTCGCCTTCCTATTTGTTGTTCAGGCTTGCCCCAATGACGGCAAACCTCTCGGGGTGCTCGGGGTCAAGAGGTATCTTCTTGGTTTCATTGGCCGGCTGGAAAGATCCTTGGGCATCATGCTCCTTGGAGTCGGTGGGCTGGCTCAGCTGCTTGCTGGCCAGGGCCACAACCCGGTCCAGCGTCTTCTTTTCTTCGGCAATCACAAGGGACTCGGCCAGCCGGCTGCTGGCCGCAGCGCACTCGGCAGACTTCTTGTAATCGCCGGCTATGGTGATGATGCCCTTGGAGGTCGGTATCTTCATCTTGAGGTATGCATAGTGGGGGACCACCATGAACTTGGCCAAGGCGGGTCGGCCAAGCAATGCATGGTAAGGGCTCTCTAGGTCCACCACTTCAAACCAGATCACTTCCCGGCGGAAATGCTCCTTGTCCCCAAAGAGTACGTCGATCTTGATCTTGCCAATGGGGGCGCAGGACAAGCCGGGCACGATGCCGTGAAACACTGTCTGAGTCGGCACAACCTGCTTCGTCTTGACACTTAACTTCTCCAGGGTGTCGCGGTACATGATGTTGATGCTTCTTACGCCATCTATCAGCACGCGGGAGAAGCGGGCGGCGCGTCTGTCCGTCACGAGGGTGGCCTCCAGGACCAAAGCATAAGAGCCGGGGGACGGCATCACCTTTGGGTGGTCGGCCCGGCTCCAGCTGATGGGTTTCTCTGACCAATGCATGTGTCCGGCTGGGTTAGGAGCGACCACACTGAATTCCTAATGCTCTCGGCGCTTGCTGCGCCGGTCTTCGGGCTGGCTCGTAAAGACGAGGTAGGATGCTTGCTCGTCGGGGAACTCGTCCTGCATGGCGCCGACTGCGGGCCGGGCGGCCTGAGGCGGCGGAGCCGGAGGCGGCGGGCCGGCAGGAGGAGTCCGCGTGAGCCCTTCGCCCTTGGAGATTCGGGCGAGCCAGTTACACTTCCGGGTTGTGTGGTTGGACAGCTTCGCGCCGCTATGGAACTTGCACGGGGCATCAAGAGTTTGCTCATAGGAGAAAGCCGGCTGCCAAGCCGGCCGGCCGCCCTTGGGCTTCTTGGGTGCGGGCCGCCCTTCAGGCGGCGTGTCTTCGGCCATGGCCACCTGCCGGTTAACAGGAGGCGGCGCAGGGCCTTTACGCTTCTAGTTGTTCGGGTGCTGGCGTCGGCTGGAATCCCCTGTCGACGTCTTGGGCGCCGGGTTAAGAACCTTCCCAGACGCGTCTACCCGGAGCTCGGTCTTCATCGAAGAGTCGGCGATGGCGTATCTGTCGGCGATGTTCAGAAGTCGTCAAGGGTAGTCAGCTCGTCGCAGAGAAGCTTGTGCTTGAGGAGGGTGCCTTCTCGGCACCCGGCAGTGAAGTATTCGATGGCCTGCACCTCGTGCACCCCTTCACAAGAATTGTGAAGCTCGGCCCAACGCGTGAGGTAGTTGCGAGTGGACTCGGCTGGGCCCTGTACGCACAGGGAGAGCTGCCTGGGCTTGGGAGCCCGCTTGTAGGTGCTGGTGAAGTTGCGAACGAAGGCTTTAGTGAAATCCACCCAGCTGTTGATGCTGAGAGGCTTGAGGCTGTTAAGCCAAGTCTGTGTCGTGCCTTGCAGCATGAGGGGCACGTACTTTACGGCAACCCGCCGGTTGCCGTTGGCTATGCTGACTGCCGTGGAGTAGTCGATCAGCCAGTCTTCCAGCTTCACGGAGCCGTTGTATTTGGGCGTGTCTCTTGGGAGTGAGAACCCTTTGGGGAAGGGCTCGTCGCGGATGTGGGGGCCGAAACAGGGCGGGCCGACATCGTCTTCTTCTTCCAGCGCCAGGGATCTGGCCAGGCGGTCGATCCGATGGCGGGCGTCATTCTCGCCGACTCCTTCACGGTGACCTAGTCGGCCGCTGAGAGTCGGGTGCGCCACTGGCGGTGGGGTGGGGTATCTTTCTCCACGAGCTTGAGGCGGAGGCGGGCAGCCCCGCCATTCCATGCCTCGGGGACGGCCGTCCGCGTCGCGCTCGATCGAGACTCGGGTCCGGCTTCGGCTGGAAGCCGGCTCTTTCTCGCGCCTCGCGCGGGTGTTACTCTTAGTCGGTGTCTGGGACGTCGCGCCGTGATCCAGACGTGGGGGTGGGCTTCCCGCGCGGGCGTCGGCCTCGTGCCGCTGAGCGGCCGCGTCAATCAGTTGCTGTATGCGCCGGGTCATGTGGGGGAGGTTTTTGGCCTCCAAGCCGTCCAACTCGTCCACGGCCGCCTGGGCGGCGTGCAGGTTCTCGAGCGGAGTGGCATAGACCGGGCGGTCGACTCCCAGCATGTCGGCGATGACGGTGCCGCGTTGCCTGACAGCACCAGCCCAGCTTGGGCCAGCCGGGGCCGGCGTGCCGAAGGCGGCGTGGTCAGCTTCGCGCTGGTAAGCCTCAGTGACGCGTCTCATGGAAGCCAGCCTTCGGCCCTCCGCGAGGAGGGCGAGACGGCGTGCCTCCAGTGCTTCGTCGTCGGCATCGGCCGGGAGGGGGACGGACAAGTCGTGGGCCGCCGCGCGCGGGGCGTCGTGGGCGCTCTCGTCGGCCGGATCGCCGTGGCCGATAACCATCACCTCAGTGGTGACAGTATCGCGATCGTCGGTCTGAGGGAGCGGGTCGTTGTAGATCGTGACGTTGGAGGGGAAGGTGTCTTAGGAGGCCGTGTCGGAGTCGACAGAGTCGACATGCATCGGGTCGCTGGAGCCAACCGACTCCAGATCCGCAGCAGGCTCGCTGGAGACATGGAGCTGGCCGAGGAGGATGGCGAGGTGGTCGGTGCCTGCATCGGAGGCAAGCTTGTCGGAGATGCGGGCCTCGTCGAGGAGGTCAGCGAGGCTGCTTGCCGCGCAGATGCTGGTGATGCCTTGCAGCGCGTCGTGGCAAGCGCCATCGGGCGTGCCGGGTTGGCTACGCTCGCTAGGGAGGAAGAGGGTTCCCGTCCAGAACAGGTCTCCGAACGACGGTGCACCTGGCCCCACGGTGGGCGCCAAATGTCGGGTGGTAGGTGCGACATATGCCAACGGGTGGCTTATCATTGTGGTAGCCAATAAGACGTCGCCGGTGCCTGGAAACGGGATGAGGCGAAGACAAGCTCGCCGACGTACTTTACCCAGCTTCAAAGCTCTCCGTGGAGATAACACCCCTACTGCTGCTCTGCGGGGTCTCTGCATGATCACTAGATGAACAGTAGCTACACAATGCTCCTTGAGCTTTTTTGGTGGAAGGAGGAAGAAGGGCACGGCTAGCTCGCTTCCTCTCCTTGTATGGTGTCTAAGACTAGCTTGGGGGTCGAACCCTTTGCATTGGGGCACCGAGGGGTTTATATAGGCCTACCCCCCGGGGGTACAATGGTAATCCGGCTGGGCGCGGGGCCCAGCTGTCTGTGACTATGCTCGCCGGCTTCTGCGCCAGCTGCTGGGGCCCGCCGACTGGTGGGTCCCGCCGGCTGCCGGTACGCTGGTCGACAGGCAGGCCCCACTGTCCAGGGCCTGGTCGGTGGCTGGTTACTGTTGCTCTGTGCTGATGACGCGGGCTTGGTCGGGGTAAACGTGGCTACAGTACCGCCGCCCTGGCGGGCGATTACTGTAGCCCCGCCGTGTCTTGTCTCCTTAATGAGCGTCTCCTTCAAGGAGGATGGCAGGCCGGCTATGGGGGGCCGGCTCTCCATCTGGCCGACTTGGGAGGAGGTGTGGCCGCCTTCAGTATCTCTCTGCCCGAAGGGGCCCACCGCCTCGGGGGCCACGCTGGTGGCCCATCGTGGACGGCGTCAGGGCCGTCGTGGCAACAGTGCCGCGCCGGACGGGTCGTGGCCACCCGTATGGCGCACCGTGCTGGGCTTGCTCCGGGTTTTGGGGGTGGCAGGCTTTACTATAGCCACGCCCCGATTCATCATTGCCGGGTGGACGCGGACTTCGCAGGTACGATCTTGACTGCTTTATGGGAGCCGGCTTCTTGGAGTCGGCCTACTTGTCACCGACTTCTCGAAGTCGGCCCTCCCACGGCCTCCTTTAGGAGGGCTAATGGCAGGCCGCCCCCCGAAGCCGGCCTTGATGATAGTCGGCTAGGGGAAGGCGGCCCCAGGTCTTGAGTTCTTTGAGAGCCGGACGGGCTCGTAATTTTTTCAGAAGGGCCAGGGGAAGCCGGCTAGGCTACCCATGGCTATTTACTCCGACAGCCCCCTAGGAGGCATACTAATGGCGAACCATGGGATATACTAATGGCGCACTGCATGGTGCGTCATTAGGATACCAGATACTAATGGCGCACCAGTGGTGCGCCATTAGTAAAAAAATTCTAATGGCGTGATGCTAGTGGCGCACCTGTAGTGTGCCATTAGTAGCCAAAACAGGTGCGCCACTACCAGCCCTTTTCCTAGTAGTGGTTTGTTGAGACCGATGAATTGTGGGTTTATGATCAAGTTTATCTATGAGCAATATTTGGATCTTCTGAATTCTTTTATGTATGGTTGGTTATCTTTGCAAGTCTCTTCGAATTATCAGTTTGGTTTGGCCTACTAGATTGATCTTTCTTGCAATGGGAGAAGTGTTTAGTTTTGAGTTCAATCTTGCGGTGTCCTTTCCCAATGACAGTAGGGGCAGCAAGGCACGTATTGTATTGTTGCCATCAAGGATAACAAGATGGTTTTTTATCATATTGCATGAATTTATCCCTCTACATCATGTCATCTTGCTTAAATCGTTACTCTGTTCTTATGAACTTAATACTCTAGATGCATGCTAGATAGCGGTCGATGTGTGGAGTAATAGTAGTAGATCCAGGCAGGAGTCAGTCTACTTGTCTCGGACGTGATTCCTATATACATGATCATACCTAGATATTCTCATAACTATGCTCAATTCTGTCAATTTCTCAACAGTAATTTGTTCACCCACTGTAAAATACTTATGCTGTTGAGAGAAGCCACTAGTGAAACATATGGCCCCCAGGTCTATTTTCCATCATATTAATCTTCCAACACTTAGCTAATTTTATTGCCTTTTATTTTACTTTGCATCTTTATCATGAAAATACCAAAAAAATTATCTTATCATATCTATCAGATCTTACTCTAGTAACTGACCGTGTAGGGATTGACAACCCCTTATCGCGTTGGTTGCGAGGATTTATTTGTTTTGTGTAGGTGCGAGGGACTCGCGCGTAGCCTCCTACTGGATTGACACCTTTGTTCTCAAAAACCGAGGGAAATACTTACGCTACTTTGCTGGTCACCCTTTCCTCTTCAACGGAAAACCAACGCAGTGCTCAAGAGGTAGCAAGAAGGATTTTTGATGCCGTTGCCGGGAAGGTCTATGCAAAAGTCAACATACCAAGTACCCATCACAAACCCTTATCTCCCGCATTACATTATTTGCCATTTGCCTCTCATTTTCCTCTCCCCCACTTCACCCTTGTCGCTTTATTCGCCCTCTCTCTCTATCCTCCCTCTCTTTCTCTATTTGCCTCTTTTTTTCCCGTTCCTCGTTTGCTTGTGTGTTGGATTGCTTGCTTGTCACGATGGCTCAATATAACACTAAATTGTGTGACTTTACCCATACCAACAACAATGATTTTATTAGCACTCCGATTGCTCCTCTTACTGATGCTGAATCTTGTGAAATTAATGATGCCTTGCTGAATCTTGTCATGAAATATCCATTTTCCGGCCTTCCTATTGAAGATGCTGCTACCCAGCTAAATAGCTTCGTTGATTTGTGTGATATGCAAAAGAAAGATGTGGACAATGATATTGTTAAATTGAAGCTATTTCCTTTTTTGCTTAGAGATCGTGCTAAAGCTTGGTTTTCGTCTTTGCCTAAAAATAGTATTGATTCTTGGAATAAGTGCAAAGATGCTTTTATCTCTAAGTATTTTCCTCCTGCTGAGATCATCTCTCTTAGAAACGATATTATGAATTTTAAGAAACTTGATCATGAACATGTTGCACAAGCTTGGGAGAGGATGAAATTAATGATAGGTAATTGCCCAACACATGGTTTGAATTTGTGGATGATTATACAAAATTTTGATGCTGGATTGAATTTTGCTTCTAGAAATCTTTTAGATTCGGCCGCGGGAGGCACTTTTATGGAAATCACTTTAGGAGAAGCTACTAAAATCCTAGATAATATTATGGTTAATTATTCTCAATGGCACACTGAAAGATCTACTAATAAAAAAGTGCATGCAATAGAAGAAATTATTGTTTTGAGTGGAAAGTTGGATGAACTTACAAAATTATTTGCTACTAAGAGTGTTTCTTCTGATCCTAATGATATGTCTTTGTCTACTTTGATTGAGAATAATAATGAATCTATGGATGTGAATTTTGTTGGTAGGAATAATTTTGGTAACAACGCATATAGAGGAAACTTTAATCCTAGGCCTTATCCTAGTAATTCCTCTAATAATTATGGTAATTCCTACAACCATTCTTATGGAAATTATATGCCCTCTGATTTTGAATCCAATATTAAAGAATTTATTACTTCGCAAAAGAATTTCAATGCTTTGATTGAAGAAAGATAGCTTAAGATTGATGAGTTGGCTAGGAACATTGATAAATTTCTCTTGATGTTGATTCTTTAAAACTTAGATCTATTCCTCCTAAGCATGATATCAATGAGTCTCTCAAAGCCATGAGAATTTCCATTGATCAGTGCAAAGAAATAACCGCTAGGATGCGTGCTAAGAAAGATTCCTTTATAAGAGCGTGTTCCTCAAGTTCCTTTGAAAATAAAGATGAAGATCTAAAAGTTATTAATGTGTCCCCTATTAAATATTTGTTTTGCAATATGAATCTTGATAATGATGGGACTGAATATGATCCACCTTTACCTAGAAGGTGTTCCAAAAATTCGGAGTTTTTAGATCTTGATGCTAAATTTGATAAAAGTGGGATTGAAGAGATCAAAACTCTAGATGTTAATGAACCTACTATTCTGGATTTCAAGGAATTTAATTATGATAGCTGCTCTTTGATAGATTGTATTTCCTTGTTGCAATCCGTGCTAAATTCTTCTCATGCTTATAGCCAAAATAAGGCTATTACCAAACATATCGTTGATGCTTTGATGCAATCTTATGAAGAAAAACTTGAGTTGGAAGTTTCTATCCCTAGAAAACTTTATGATTAGTGGGAACCTACTATTAAAATTAAAATTAAAGATCATGAATGCTATGCTTTGTGTGATTTGGGTGCTAGTGTTTCCACGATTCCAAAGACTTTGTGTGATTTGTTAGGTTTCCGTGATTTTGATGATTGCTCTTTAAACTTGCACCTTGCGGATTCCACTATTAAGAAACCTATGGGAAGAATTAATGATGTTCTTATTGTTGCAAATAGGAACTATGTGCCCGTAGATTTTATTGTTCTTGACATAGATTGCAATCCTTCATGTCTTATTATTCTTGGTAGACCATTCCCTAGAACGATTGGTGCAATTATTGATATGAAGGAAGGAAATATTAGATTTCAATTTCTGTTAAAGAAAGGCATGGAACCCTTTCCTAGAAATAAAATTAAATTACCTTATGAATCCATTATGAGAGCCACTTATGGATTGCCTACCAAATGCCTAGCTAGGGCCGTTAAACGATAGCGCTTGTTGGGAGGCAACCCAATTTTATTTTTATTCCTTGATTTTTGCTCCTGTTTAGTAATAAATTATTTATCTAACCTCTGTTTTGGTTATGTTTTTTGTGTTTAATTAGTGTTTGTGCCAAGTAGAACCGTTGGGAAGACTTGGGGAAAGTCTTGTTAATCTTGCTATACAAAACAGAAACTTTAGCGCTCGCGAGAACTGCTGCCATTTTTATTTGGAAAGTTATATTTAGTTAATTATTTTTGCAGATGATTAATAGATAAATTCCTCACGTCAAGAAATTTATTTTAGAATTGTTGGGGTTCTAGATCTTGCGCTAGCTACAGATTACTAAAGACTGTTCTGTTTTTGACAGATTCTGTTTTTCGTGTGTTGTTTGCTTATTTTGATGAATCTATGGCTAGTAAAATAGTTTATAAACCATAGAGAAGTTGGACTTCAGTAGTTTTAACACCAATATAAATAAAAAATGAGTTCATCACAGTACCTTTAAATGGTCTTTTGTTTTCTTTCGCTTACGGAGCTCACGAGATTTTCTACTTTAAGTTTTGTGTTGTGAAGTTTTCAAGTTTTGGGTAAGGATTTGATGGATTATGGAACATGGAGTGGCAAGAGACTAAGCTTGGGGATGCCCATGGCACCCCCAATATAATCTAAGTACACCAAAAAGCCAAATCTTGGGGATGCCAGGAAGGTATCCCCTCTTTCGTCTACTTCCATCGGTAACTTTACTTGGAGCTATATTTTATTCACCACATGATATGTGTTTTGCTTGGAGCGTCTTGTATGATTCGAGTCTTTGCTTTTAAGTTTACCACAATCATCTTTGCTGTACACACCTTTTGATAGAGACACACATGATTCGGAAATTATTAGAATACTCTATGTGCTTCACTTATATCTTTTGAGTTATATAGTTTTGCTCTAGTACTTCACTTATATCTTTTAGAGAACGGTGGTGGATTTGTTTTATAGAAACTATTGATCTCTCGTGCTTCACTTAGATCATTTTGAGAGTCTTAAATAGCATGGTAATTTTCTTTAATAATCCTAATATGCTAGGTATTCAAGATTAGTAAAAACTTTCTTATGAGTGTTTTGAATACTAAGAGAAGTTTGATGCTTGATGATTGTTTTGAGATATGGAGGTAGTGATATTAAAGTTGTGCTAGTTGAGTAGTTGTAAATTTGAGAAATACTTGTGTTGAAGTTTGCAAGTCTCGTAGCATGCATGTATGGTAAATGTTATGTAACAAATTTGAAACATGAGGTGTTCTTTGATTGTCCTCCTTATGACTGGCGGTCGGGGACGAGTGATGGTATTTTCCTACCAATCTATCCCCCTAGGAGCATGCGCGTAGTGCTTAGTTTTTTATGACTTGTAGATTTTTGCAATAAGTATGTGAGTTCTTTATGACTAATGTTGAGTCCATGGATTATACGCACTCTCACCTTTCCATCATTGCTAGCTCTTCGGTACCGTGCATTGCCCTTTCTCACATTGAGAGTTGGTGCAAACTTCGCCGGTGCATCCAAACCCCGTGATATGATATGCTCTTTCACACATAAACCTCCTTATATCTTCCTCAAAACAGCCACCATACCTACCTATTATGGCATATAGCCATTCCGAGATATATTGCCATGCAACTTTCCACCATCCCGTTTATCATGACACGTTCATCATTGTCATATTGTTTAGCATGATCATGTAGTTGACATAGTATTTGTGGCAAAGACACCGTTCATAATTCTTTCATACATGTCACTCTTGGTTCATTGCATATCCCGGTACACCATCGAAGGCATTCATATAGAGTCATACCTTGTTCTAGTACTGAGTTGTAATCATTGAGATGTAAATAAATAGAAGTGTGATGATCATCATTTAATAGAGCATTGTCCCAATAAAAAAAGAGAGAAAGGCCAAAAAAAGAAGGCCCAAAAAGGAAATGAAAAGGGACAATGCTACTATCTTTTTTTTCACACTTGTGCTTCAAAGTAGCACCATGATCTTCATGATAGAGAGTCTCTTGTTTTGTCACTTTCATATACTAGTGGGAATTTTTCATTATACAACTTGGCTTGTATATTCCAACAATGGGCCTCCTCAAGTGCCCTAGGTCTTCGTGAGCAAGCAAGTTGGATGCACACCCACTAGTTTCTTTTGTTGAGATTTCATACATTTATAGCTCTAGTGCATCGATTGCATGGAAATCCCTACTCCTTGCATTAACATCAATCGATGGGCATCTCCATAGCTCATTGATGTGAGACTTTCTCCTTTTTTGTCTTCATCACATAACCCCCATTATTATACTCTATTCCACCCATAGTGCTATATCCATGGCTCACGCTCATGTATTGCATGAAGGTTTATAAAGTTTGAGATTACTAAAGTATGAAACAATTGCTTGGCTTGTCATCGGGGTTGTGCATGATGAGAGCATTCTTGTGTGACGAAAATGGAGCATGACTAAACTATATGATTTTGTAGGGATGAACTTTCTTTGGTCAAGTTATTTTGAGAAGACATAATTGCTTAGTTAGTATGCTTGAAGTATTATTATTTCTATGTCAATATTAAACTTTTATCTTGAATCTTTCGGATCTGAATATTCATGCCACAATTAAGAAGAATTACATTGAAATTATGCCTAGTAGCATTCCACATCAAAAAGTCTGTTTTTATCATTTACCTACTCGAGGACGAGCAAGAATTAAGCTTGGGGATGCTTGATACGTCTCCAGCGTATCTATAATTTTTGATTGCTCCATGCTATATTATCTTCTGTTTTGGACATTATTGGGCTTTATTATCCACTTTTATATTATTTTCGGGACTAACCTATTAACCGGAGGCCGAACCCAGAATTGCTGATTTTTTTGCCTATTTTAGAGTTTCACAAAAAAAGAATATCAAACGGAGTCCAAACGGAATGAAACCTTTGGGAACGTGATTTTTGGAATGAATATGATCCAGGAGACTTGGACCCTACATCAAGCAACCAGCAGGGAAGCCACGAGGTAGGGGGCGCGCCTACCCCCCCTAGGTGCGCCCTCCATCCTCATGGGCCCCTTGTTGCTCCACCGATGTACTCCTTCCTCCTATATATACCTACGTACCCCCAAACGATCAGAGACGAAGCCAAAACCCTAATTCCACCGCTCTAACTTTCTGTATCCACGAGATCCCATCGTGGGGCCTGTTCCGGAGCTCTGCCGGAGGGGGCATCGATCACGGAGGGCTTCTACATCAACACCATAGCCTCTCCGATGATGTCTGAGTAGTTTCCCTCAGACCTTCGGGTCCATAATTATTAGCTAGATGGCTTCTTCTCTCTTTTTGGATCTCAATACAATGTTCTCCCCCTCTCTTGCGGAGATCTATTCGATGTAATCTTCTTTTGCGGTGTGTTTGTTGACACTGATGAATTGTGGGTTTATGATCAAGTTTATCTATGAGCAATATTTGGATCTGCTGAATTCTTTTATGTATGATTGGTTATCTTTGCAAGTATCTTTGAATTATCAGTTTGGTTTGGCCTACTAGATTGATCTTTCTTGCAATGGGAGAAGTGTTTAGCTTTGGGTTCAATCTTGCGGTGTCCTTTCCTAGTGATAGTAGGGGCAGCAAGGCACGTATTGTATTGTTGCCATCGAGGATAACAAGATGTTTTTTTATCATATTGCATGAATTTATCCCTCTACATCATGTCATCTTGCTTAAAGCGTTACTCTGTTCTTATGAACTTAATACTCTAGATGCATGCTAGATAGCGGTCGATGTGTGGAGTAATAGTAGTAGATGCAGGCAGGAGTCGGTCTACTTGTCTCGGACGTGATGCCTATATACATGATCATAGCTAGATATTCTCATAACTATGCTCAATTCTGTCAATTGCTCAACAGTAATTTGTTCACCCACCGTAAAATACTTATGCTCTTGAGAGAAGTCACTAGTGAAACCTATGGCCCCCGGGTCTATTTTCCATCATATTAATCTTCCAACACTTAGCTATTTTTATTGCCTTTTATTTTACTTTGCATCTTTATCATAAAATACTAAAATTTTTATCTTATCATATCTATCTGATCTCACTCTCGTAAGTGACCGTGTAGGGATTGACAACGCCTTATCGCGTTGGTTGCAAGGATTTATTTGTTTTGTGTAGGTGCGAGGGACTCGCGCGTAGCCTCCTACTGGGTTGATACCTTGGTTCTCAAAAACTGAGGGAAATACTTACGCTACTTTGCTGCATCACCCTTTCCTCTTCAAGGGAAAACCAACGTAGTGCTCAAGAAGTAGCACTACCCCACAAAACCACGCTCAAGTCATGGAGCACGGGATAGGTGCAATCCGCAAGGGAAACCACAAACTCTAACCCACACAACACGATCTAGTCGTGGAGCATGAATTAGGAGCAATTTTTCAAGGAATCACGAGAATAAGGGTAACAAGAGCTCTCCAATCTCAGGAGGAGTCTATGTCTTTGGTCTTTGAGAGAAATGGCAAAAGTCCCCAACAAAGGGAAGAGCTAGCCTATTTATAATCTAGACAACCCCCTGGATAGGTATGAAAGAGAACCAGCTTTGGTTTGACTAAAAGGTTTAGAGACTTAATGAGGTAACTTCTGGAAAACCCTCGTTGGAGGTGGTTGGCAGTTCCCAACCAAACATTGTTCACTGGAGTTGAACAATGTTTCCTTCAGCAACAAACTCTAGTTCCGGGAACCTCTCACAAGTCAGAATATCCAAACTCGTGCAAAACATTGTTTCATCAGAATCGGAACAATGTTTCTTCAACAGACAACTCATTTCTTCATGAATTCCTAACTTTGTTTCTTCACCATAAAACATTGCTTTGCGCAGACTGAAATGTGTTTGGCCTTCTTCGATATCGCACCTGAGTTCAACCAACAACAAAGGAAGTGAAGGTACAACCATGTTTTCAAGGTCAAATGATAGACTTAAGTTAGCGTTCACCTGATCATGTATTTGCATTGCGCGACTTCTTGTGACTAGACCCTTGATGATTGGTGTTGTGGTGCCCATGGTTGGGATGTCCTCGTCATCCTCCCCCTCTTGAGAAGGAGTCGTCCTCGACTCTAAAGTCCCAAAGTATGGCAAAGATCGGAGGCATTGAAGGTTGGGCTAACACCATATTCTTCTGGAAGATCGATCTTATAAAAATTGTCGTTGATCCTCTCGAGCACCGCAAATGGTCCATCACCGCGTGGCTGCAACTTGCACTTGTGTTGCTCAGGAAATGGTGCTTCCAAAGGTGTGCCCATACCCAATCACCTTGCTCGAACACCAACTTCTTCCTGGTCTTGTTTACCCACTTCGTATATTGTTCTGTTATTTTCTCAATGTTCTTCTTTACTTGGGCATGAAGTTTCTTGACAAAATCAGCATGCTTACTTGCCTCAAGGCTGGTTCGTTCCTGTAGTGGCAAAGGCAAAAGATCAATGGGAGCAATAGGTTTGAATCCATAAACAAGTTCAAATGGGCAAAATTTAGTGGTTGAATGTACCGCCCTGTTATATGCGAACTCCACATGAGATAGGCACTCTTCCCACATCTTCAAATTCTTCTTGAGGACTGCTCATAGCATCATGGACAATGTTCGGTTGACAACTTCAGTCTGTCCCATCAGTTTGTGGATGGCATGTCGTGGAAAATAGGAGCTTGGTGCCAAGTTTTCCCCACAAGGTCTTCCAAAAGTAGCACAGAAATTTGGTGTCACGGTCTGACACAATCGTGCATGGTACTCCATGTAACAGCACAACTTCCCTGAAAAACAGATCATGCATGTGTGGAGCATCATCGCTCTTCTGACATGGGATAAAATGTGTCATTTTGCTAAAATGATCAACTACCACAAACACCTAGTCACTCCCCCTCTTAATCCATGGTAACGAAGAACAAAATCCATAGAAATATCTACCCGCAGAGTATTCAAAATAGATAGACGAGTATATAAACCATGAGGATTCAAGCGGGACTTAGCTTCATGACAGATCTCGCATTTCATCACGTAGCATTCCACATCACATCTCATTCGTGGCCAAAGGAAGTGATCAACGAGCACACTTTCAGTTTTCTTGGCTCCAAAATGTCCCTTGAGACCACCAGTGTGAGCCTCCTGCAAGAGCAACAAATGAACAGAACAATCTGGGATGCACAATTTGTTAGCTCAAAATAGAAATCCATCATGCAAATGAAACTTCTCCCATCCCTTTCCCTTGTTACACTTTGAAAATGGTTCAACAAAGTATGAGTCGTTAGCACATAATTCTTTGATGCTTTCTAAACCAAGGATTTTAAAATCAAGTTGGAAAAGTAAAATGTGACACCTAGACAATGCATCGACAACAACGTTATCCTTCCCTTTCTTATACTTGACAATATAAGGAAAAGACTCTATGAACTCACTCCATTTTGCATGTCTACGGTTCAGTTTGAGTTGGCCCTTTAGATGTTTTAAATATTCATGGTCAGAATGTATTACAAACTCTTTTTGCCACAAGTAATGCTGCCATGTTTCCAAAGATCGAACAAGTGCATACAATTCTTTGTGATAGATGGAATAATTAAGAGTTGGACTATTAAGCTTCTCACTAAATAGGCAATGGGTTTACCTTCTTGCATTAGAACTCCACCAATGCCAACACCACTTGTATCACATTCAATCTCAAATGTCTTACCAAAATCAAGAAGTGAAAGCAATGGGGCTGATGTCAATCTCATCTTGAATTCTTGGAAGGACTTGTCTTGGGAATCACCCCATTGGAATGGAGTGTATTTCTTCGTTAACTCATTCATGGGTGCAGCAATGGTGCTGAAATCCTTCATGAACCGGTGGTAGAAACCTGCAAGTCTGAGGAAGCTACGTACTTGGCTCACATTTTGTGGAGGCATCCACTCACGAATAGCCTTGATCTTCACTTCATCGACCTCCACACCTTTTGCTGAAACAAAAAATCCAAGAAACACAACCTTGTTTGTGCAAAATGTGCATTTTTCCATGTTAACATGCAACTTTTTCCTCCCATAGGACAGCAAGAACACATTTTATATGTCCAACATGATCCTCCAAAGTTTTGCTGTAAATCAATATGCCATCAAAGTAAACCACTACAAACTAGCCAATGAAGGATCTAAGCACATGATTCATCAATCTCATGAAAGTACTAGGTGCATTATTTAATCCAAAAGGCATAACCAACCATTAATACAAGCCAATTTTTTTCTTCAATGCAGTTTTCCATTCATCACTGATACGTCTCCAATGTATCTATAATTTTTTATTGTTCCATGCTATTATATTATCTATCTTGGATGTTTTACATGCATTTATATGCTATTTTATATGATTTTTGGGAGTAACCTATTAACCTAGACCCCAGTGCCAGTTTCTGTTTTTTCTCTGTTTTTGAGTTTCGCAGAAAAGGAATCAAACGGAGTCCAAATGAGCTAAAAATTTACGGTGATTTTTTATGTACCAAAAGAAGCCACCGAAGCAAAAGAGTTGGACCAAAAGAGCCGTGAGGCCTCCACAAGGGTGGAGGGCGCACCCTCCGTCCTTGTCGTCGCCTCGTGGACCCCCCTGACTTGTTCACGCCGCCAAAAATTCCTGTAAATATAGAAACCCCCAGAAATAAACTTAGATCGGGAGTTCCGCCACCGCAAGCCTCTATAGCCACGAAAAACCAATCGGGACCCTGTTTCAGCACCCTGTCGGAGGGGGAAATCATCAGCGATGGCCATCTTCATCATCCCAACGCTCTCCATTACAAGGAGGGAGTAGTTCACCCTCGGGGCTGAGGGTATGTACCAATAGCTATGTGTTTGATCTCTCTCTCTCTCTCCCTCATGTTCTTGATTTGGCACGATCTTGATGTACCGCGAGCTTTGCAATTATAGTTGGATATTATGATGTCCCCCCCTCTACCTTCTTGTAATGGATTGAGTTTTCCCTTTGAAGTTATCTTATCGAATTGAGTCTTTAAGGATTTGAGAACACTTGATGTATGTCTGATGTCTACTACACAACCTTCTTCTTGTAGACATTGTTGCGCCTCCAAGTGCAGAGGTTTGTAGGACAGTAGCAAATTTCCCTCAAGTGGATGACCTAAGGTTTATCAATCCGTAGGAGGCGTAGGATGAAGATGGTCTCCCTCCAGCAACCATGCAACCAAATAACAAAGAGTATCTTGTGTCCCCAACACACCCAATACAATTGTAAATTTTATAGGTGCACTAGTTCGGCGAAGAGATGGTGATTGTTGGTGTCAAAACCGACGGATCTCGGGTAGGGGGTCCCGAACTGTGCGTCTAGGCCGGATGGTAACAGGAGACAAGGGACACAAAGTTTTACCCAGGTTGGGGCCCTCTCGATGGAGGTAAAACCCTACGTCCTGCTTGATTAATATTGATGATATGGGTAGTACAAGAGTAGATCTACCACGAGATCGAGGAGGCATAACCCTAGAAGCTAGCCTATGGTATGATTGTTGATGTGTGTGTTGTCCTACGGACTAAAAACCCTCCAGTTTATATAGACACCGCATAGGTTTAGGGTTACATCGAGTCAGTTACAATGGTAGGAGATCTACATATCCGTATCGCCAAGCTTGCCTTCCATGCCAAGGAAAGTCCCTTCTGGACACGGGACGAAGTCTTCAATCTTGTATCTTCATAGTCCAGGAGTCCGGCTGAAGGTATAGTCCAGCTATCCGAACACCCCCTAATCCAGGACTCCCTCAGTAGCCCCTGAACCAGGCTTCAATGACGACGAGTCCGGCGCGCAGATTGTCTTCGGCATTGCAAGGTGGGTTCCTCCTCCAAGTACTTCATAGAAGATTTTGAACACAAAGATAGTGTCCGGCTCTGCAAAATAAGTTTCCACATATTGCCATAGAGAGAATAATATTTACACCAATCTAATCTGCTGACGTATTCCGAAGTGTGCCACACCACGACCAAGCCTTTATCCGAGTCATTTCATTATCCCACCTCGGCGCGTCATGCGAGGCGGTTTCCTTGGCACGTCTTGTTAAAGCAAAGATCGTGTCCCCTTATTCCGGGATTCTCATTAATACGGGCGTGGGTAACCCAACCACGCCTTTGATTACAGCGCTTGGGAGATAAGCGAGTTTTACCAGGCTGGTGGGGACACGTAGTTGCGTCCACCCATATAAGGGGATAAGGATCCACCTTTTCACCTACGCCTTCTTCCTCCCTTTCTTATCCATTCTCGCGCACTCGAGCTCCAGCTCCCAAGTCCGCATTCCCCATCTCAACCTTCTCCAGCTATGTCCGGAGCGGGAGGCAAGTGGATGGCCTCCTCCATCACGGAGGGGCACATCAAAAGACTAAGGAAGCCCGAATACTTGTCTAACGACATTGCGCACCGGCTTCCCGAAAAGGGGTAGCTCATCCCCACCCCTAGGCCCCATGAGAGGGTGGTGTTCCTCCCCCATTTCCTCCGTGGACTTGGTATCCCTCTCCATCCATTTGTCCGGGGGCTCATGTTCTACTACGGCCTAGATTTCCACGATCTGGCCCCGAATTTTGTCCTCAAAATCTCGGCGTTTATCGTCGTGTGCGAGGCTTTCCTCCGCATCCGCCCCCATTTCGGCCTATGGCTCAAGACTTTCAATGTCAAGTCAAAGGTGGTGCGCAGCAACCAGGCGGAGTGCGGAGGCGCCATGGTGGGAAAGATGGACAACGTCTTATGGCTTGAGGGCTCCATTGCGGAGACCCTGAAGGGGTGGCAATCGGGGTGGTTTTACATCACCGATCCGCGCGACCCCGAATGGGTCGCAGCCCCCGAGTTTCGGTCCGAACCCCCTACGCGGCTCACCTCATGGAAGGAGACCAGCCTGTCGTGGGGTAAAAAAGGAGAGCTGATTGGACTCCAAACATGCGTCCAAACCCTGGTGGACAAGAAGCTCAAACTTGTCAACATAGTCCAGGTTATGCTCATCCGCCGGATCCTCCCGTGTCAACAACGGGCTTCCAACCTGTGGGAGTTCGACCCGGCGCGGCACCAAACTCTGAGCAGGCTCTTCGACACGACGTACGAAGATGCCTGGAAGGTGCTTTTCAAGGGCGCCGAGGCTCCAGCATCCGCTACCGAGGATCGCGGATTCAGTGTGCAGCGTCATGCTCTCGCGGTAAGCTATTTTTTCCTTTTACAGGGTATCATTTTTTCATAGTTTGACTCCATGCGGGATCTAAACTCCCTTACCTTTGACAGGATTGGCAGGTGACATCCGGACAGATCAACTGTCCGGCTCCTTTGCCCGAAGGCCCAGCGAACGCTCACTTGGCGAAGCTACTGGTTCCGGCACCCTATGTGGTGCCGGAGAAGACGGCCGCAAAAAAGGCCGCGGGGACTCGAAAGAGTGCTCGGCGTCTGGAGGTGTCGGATTCACCATCCGACGAATCCAAGACGCACTCCTCCCATGAAGACGAGGAGGAGGAAGAAGAGACCCCTCCCCCTCCAGCGGGGGAAAGGAAGAAAGGAAGGCCGCCCCAACTAGGGAGGCCGAAGGGTCCAAGAAGGGGAAAACCCTTTCTCCGGACTACTCCACCGACGCCGACGACGGCGGAGAGGAGTGGGCGCCCAGGGCAAAGCCCCTGGCCAAATCGTAAGTATCCGGATACCAGAGTAATTCATAGTATTCATTTATTGCACAGCTTTCCCTTATGTCGAATGTGTTTATGCAACCCCCCCCCCCCCAAAGACCGGCTCGACGCGTCGTCGAGCGGCTCACTGGACTCGTCGGAGGTGAACTCGCTTCTGATGGCTTCCCCCCCTGCCCTACGGACGACACCAAAGTGTTGTCCCAACAGGTTCCAATCCGGGAGGAAGTGTTCCTGGAGGCGCCGCAAGGCGACCTCCCAGACTCCAGGAGTAAAGGGGATGAAACCCCCTAGGGCTCCAAGTCCGGCCCTAGGCCGGACACTGCTCCGGAACCTTCAAAGGTTCCAGAGTCCGGCGGGGGACCTCCTTCCAAGAGGAGCAAGCCCACCGTGCCGGTGACCTTCGTCCAACCGAAGGCATCGGACAATCTGTTGGAGGCGCTCCAAGGCGCCTCCATCGACGAGGGGCACCGCACCATTATGAGTGCGGTGGTCCAGAAGGTTCAGTCCGCCAAGAGCGGGCTAGCATAAGCTTGTGCTAGCCTTTTAACAGGCTTTGAGGTAAGTAAAGTATGTGTAAATAATATTATCGCATAGACAGTAGCCCCTGATGCTCTGTTTGGCGTTCGGGAAGAAAAGACGAATAGAGGATCAAATAAAATTCGCAGGAGTCTAACAAAAAGGAGTCAATATGCGTGTGCAGGCTTCCCTGCTGGCGTCCGCCGCACTGACTGCGGAAGTGGACACGCTAAAGCAGAACCTCGAGCGGTCCGAGCGAGAGCTCGGGCATGCCAAGAAGCAGCTCGAGGACAATGAAGGTAAGAAATACCTTGTTTAAATATATATAAATAGGTGCAATTGCGAAAAATGACCGGATTATCATGGCTATTGTAGGGGCCACGTCTGAGGTCGCGACCCTTAAGCAAGCGCTCGGCCACGGAGCGCATCGAGCGGGAGAAGTGTGAGGCCGAGGTTGGCAAGGTACGGCAAGAGCTCCAGGCTCTCATGGAAAAACATGAGAGTTTGGAGCTTGACTCAAAGACGCGAGCGTCCGAGCTTGCGGTGGCTATTGAAAATGCCAAGTCTGCCAAGGCCGAATCCCAGAAGACCCTCCAGGAGTTGGATGAGGTGAAGAAGATAGAGGCGGGTAAGGCATTCTTTATGCAAAGCAAACACATAAACATGAGTTACTTGTTACTTACCCGAATCCGTAGCTCTCCAGGAGCGTTTGCAGATCTTCCCCGGAGTGTGTCTGATGCCGTCGCATTCTATCGAGCCAAGGAGGACAGCTCGACAGAGAAGGTGTTCTGGTCTCAGTATGCTGAGGCCGGACACCCCGTGCCCCTGAGCGACCAGCTGAAGCAACTGGTCGAGCTCCACAAGGCGGCCGAACAGGCCATGAAGGGCCTCATAGTTTGGCTGTGGCCTGGAGAGGCTCAGCCTGGGAGCTATTTCGGGCTGGTGCGGCGGCTGGTGGAGGCTTGTCCAACACTCGAAGTCATCAAGCGCTCTCTCTGTATTGAAGGTGCCCGTAGGGCCCTTGCCCGTGCTAAGGTGCACCGGGGCAAGCTGGATGCTGAGAAGCTTGTGAAGGACGGGCCACCACCGGGGAAAGAGCATCGCAAGCCCGAGAATTATTATAAGGATGTTCTGAAGGGTGCCCGCCTTATGGCGGATGAATGTTCTATGGATGTAATTTTTGAGTAAAACTCGCTCGTTTTGTCCTGTGCGCTGAAAACTTGTTCATATGCGCTAAGCAATGCTGTTTGAATTTAAAATATTACCTTCTGTGCGGCTGTTTATCAATTCTGAGAGATGGCGAGTCGTCGGCTTCTGCCCCTATGCCGCTAGTGCTGGGGTGTTCGGGGATAAACCTGAGCGCTCTTTTTCCCATGTTTGGGTCCTTCGAGGGAGGCGCTCAGCCCAACAAACAAGGCAATCGGACTATAATGCGTGAACACTCTCACTTAGCCATAGAATTCTATAATTTTAAATTTCGGCGAAGCCCTTGGTATTCGGAAGACCGAGTTCGGGGCGCTATCCACGCCTTGGCCGGACAGAGCCGGCTCCTCGCCCTAAGTGGCATAAGTCTTTAAGGACTCAAAAAGACCTCTTGAACAGCGACCAGCTCTCGCTTGATCATGATAGTCAGTTTTAGCTTTCTCCACTGAGGTGCTCGACCCAGCTCAACTGGGGCACAATCGCAGTGGTTCACCTAGTGCTACCTTAGCCGATATAGCGGAACGTAAGGCACCAAAACATAGGAGCCGGGCAAACCCAACTATTGACCCAAGACATGATTCGGAGCCGATGCATATAATGCTAATAAGTTCGGGGTGCCGCACTTGTTAAAGTGTTCGAACTTCTCACACCATGTTGAGGGGTACTGAAGCCCCTGGCGTATTTTGGCCGTACCAAAGTGTACGGGTGCAACATGACGTTAAGGAACATATATATTGAAATAAAAAAGGGTAATGCAAAAATAGAAAAAAGCTATGCATTGTTTATTGAAGAGGGCTGCGGTCAAAGCAGAACGATACAAATAATGCAATAAGCAAAAGGTTGGACTATTTAATATGTCCGCTCCAGGGGCAAGCTGCGGAATAATATGCGAAACAGGTATACTGCTCGTGATAGAGACCACCTGTGAGTTCTGTAATGCGGCGTGCCTTGTCTGCTTCCCTGGTTCTTGCATCGTTTGTGCGGCAATTGAACTGCCGAACAGGCCTACCGAAGACTGGAGTCCTGAAAGTAAGAGAAAATTTAAAAAATCGGCAGCCCCTGGTACGGTTTAAGCCGTGTTTTGGGCGTGCCGTGATGGTGCCCCTCCCCTTGTGCACATGGTATCTCTAGAGCATTGTTATGTACGCGAAGTACTGGCGTCGCCTTTTTGCGAGGGTTGTGGTTGGGGCCGCATTGCTACGCCTGCTCGGATCGTGCCAGGCGGTCTTGTTGTAGGTTACTCCGGGCGCGCTTGACGTTGTCCGGTCGTTTAGTGGCCTGACTGGAGAACTGCCTGGAGAGGCTGCTTTGTACTTCTGCTGCAAGGGCCGTCGTGCGCTCCTCCATTCGGAGGGAGCGTTCGGTGTTTCCATTGACCGTAATTACTCCTCGAGGGCCTGGCATCTTGAGTTTGAGGTATGCGTAATGCGGTACCGCATTCAACTTAGCGAATGCGGTTCGCCCGAGCAGTGTGTGATAACCACTGCGAAACGGAACTATGTCGAAGATTAACTCCTCGTTCAGAAATTATCCGGAGATCCGAAGACCACTTCAAGTGTGACTGAGCCTGTACAGTTGGCCTCTACACCTGGTATTAAGCCTTTAAAGGTCGTTTTGGTGGGCTTAATCCTCGAGGGATCTATGCCCATTTTCCGCACTGTATCCTGGTAAAGCAGGTTCAGGCTGCTGCCACCGTCCATAAGGACTCTAGTGAGATGAAATCCGTCAATAATTGGATCTAGAACCAATGCGGCGAATCCGCCATGACGGATGCTAGTGGGATGGTCCCTTCGATCAAAGGTGATCGGGCAGGAGGACCATGGGTTGAACTTTGGGGCAACTTGCTTTACCGCGTATACGTCCCTTAACGCGCGCTTCCGCTCCCTTTTGGGGACGTGGGTTGCGTATATCATGTTCACCGTCCGCACTTGTGGGGGAAAACCCTTCTGTCCACTGTTGTTCGGTGGCCGGGGCTCCTCGTCGTCATCGCTATGCAGCCCCTTGTCTTCATTTTCGGTGTTTAACTTGCCCGCCTGCTTGAACACCCAACAATCCTTGTTGGTGTGATTGGCCGGCTTTTCGGGGGTGCCATGTATCTGGCAAGAGCGGTCGAGTATTCGGTCCAAACTGGACAGGCCCCTAGGATTCCTTTTGAATGGCTTTTTCCGCTGACCGGATTTAGAGCCTCTGAATCCGGCATTAACTGCCGTATCCTCTGCATTGTCGTTGTTAATGCGGCGCTTCTGCTTGTTGCGACGCGACCTGCCACTACTGTCCCTGGTGTCCGAATTACCAGGGTTCTTGGTCATATTGTTGCTACGAGCAAGCCAGCTGTCTTCTCCCGTGCAAAAGCGGGTCATGAGTGTCGTGAGTGCTTCCATAGATTTCGGCTTTTCCTGTCCAAGCTGCCGGGCCAGCCACTCGTCACGGATATTGTGCTTGAAGGCTGCTAGGGCCTCAGCGTCCGGACAGTCAACTATTTGATTTTTCTTTGTTAGGAACCGTGTCCAGAATTGCCTAGACGATTCCTCTAGCTGCTAAATTACGTGACTTAGGTCATCGGCGTCTGGGGGTCGCACATAAGTGCCATGGAAACTGTCGAGGAATGCGGCTTCCAGGTCCTCCCAACAACTGATTGATCCTGTTGGCAAGCTGTTAAGCCAATGTCGAGCTGGTCCTTTAAGCTTGAGTGGGAGGTATTTGGTGGCGTGGAAATCATCGCCGCGGGCCATGTGGATATGAAGGAGATAATCCTCGATCCATACTGCAGGATCTGTTGTGCCATCATATGATTCGATGTTTACGGGTTTGAAACCCTCGGGGATTTGATGATCCATTATTTCGTCTCTAAAGCAGAGTGGGTGTGCGGCGCCTCTATACTGGGCTATATCATGAAGTAGCTCCAATGAGCCTTGTCTAGTGTGTTCGGCCCTGCAGAATTTATGGCCGGCATGAAGGTTACCATCTCGAGCCGTGGGGCGCCCACGCGATCCATAGATCGATCTTGTTTGCCTTGCCTTGTCCTCCAACATATCTCGTAAGTCCGACGCATATTTTTGTGCCTTGGTACGGGGTGCGGCTTGAGTGGAGGGCCGAGAGGCCTCTCTGTCGCGGCCACGAGGTGGCCGGTCGGCCGTATCAAGTGCTTCCTCCTCTAATTGGGGTAGCAACGTGCGCTTTGGGTAGCTCTTGGAGGGGCGTTCGAGTTTATGCTCTTCGGCCGCGAGGACTTCGGTCCATCTATCAACTAGCAAATCTTGATCAGCTTTAAGCTGTTGCTGTTTTTTCTTGAGGCTTCTTGCCGTGGCTATAAGCCTGTGTTGAAAACGCTCTTGCTCGACAGGATCCTCTGGCACGACGAATTCGTCGTCGTCGAGGCTTGCCTCATCTTCGGAGGGAGGCATATAATTATCGTCCTCGGCCACTCTGTCTGCTGCTCTCTCATGAGGGCTAGTTTCTCCATCCTCTTGTGCTAAATCTTGCTGGAGGGGGTTTTCTTCGGCGCTTTCCGGAGTATTATTATCTCCCGTGCTGGAATCACCATGTTTGTTTTGGCGGGATTTTGAGCGGCGCCGCTGACGCCGACGCTTAGGCTGTTTCTTGGAGGGGTCATCCTCCGCTGTTCCATCGCCATCTCCCTCTTTTGGGGTGTCCACCATGTATATGTCATACGACGAGGTGGCTTTCCAGGGCCTAGTAGGCGCTGGTTCTTCATCATCTCCTTCATCGGCGTCCATACCATCGATGTCTTCGGAGTCGAAGTCGAGCATGTCGGTTAAGTCGTCGATAGTGGCTACAAAGTGGGTGGTGGGTGTGCTTTGAATTTCTTCATCGTCCGTACCCCAACCTTGCTGATCGTAGTCCGGCCAGGGCTCTCCTGATAAAGAGATACTTTAGTGACTTCAGGATATCGCTGAGAGGCGAGTGCTGAAAGATGTCCGCGGCAGTGAACTCTATGATCGGCGCCCAATCGGATTCGATCGGCAGGGGCACGGAGGGTTCGGAGTCCGGAGAGGAGTCTGGCTGCTTGGAGTCATGAGTCTCGCGGAGTACGGGGCTGGTGTTCGGCTCAATTGCCGTTGGGGTCGTAGCCCCCGAGGTGGCGTCCAACCGCCCATCCTTGATCGGCGCAGTTGGCTCCGAATTAAGGGTCGAAACCGATGCGGGTGCGGCCTCCAGGGCACTGTTCGGCGGCAGAGCTGGATCATGTTCGTCGGGATAGTGCGGCGCGCTCGGCAGTGGCTCGAATCCGTCGAAGATCAAGTCCCCGTGGTTGTCAGCCGTGTAGTTTAAACTTCCAAATCTGACCTGACGGCCAGGGGCGTAGCTTTCGATCTGCTCTAGATGGCCAAGTGAATTGGCCCGCAGTGCGAAGCCGCCGAAGACGAAGATCTATCCGGGGAGGAAGGTCTCACCCTGGACTGCATTGCTATCGATGATCGTAGGAGCCATCGAGCCTAATGGCGACGACACAGACAAACTCTCAATGAAAGCACCAATGTCGGTGTCAAAACCAGCGGATCTCGGGTAGGGGGCCCCGAACTGTGCGTCTAGGCCGGATGGTAACAGGAGACAAGGGACACGAAGTTTTACCCAGGTTCGGGCCCTCTCGATGGAGGTAAAACCTTATGTCCTGCTTGATTAATATTGATGATATGGGTAGTACAAGAGTAGATCTACCACGAGATCGAGGAGGCTAAACCCTAGAAGCTAGCCTATGGTATGATTGTTGATGTGTATGTTGTCCTATGGACTAAAAACCCTCCAGTTTATATAGACACCGCATAGGGTTAGGGTTACATCGAGTCGGTTACAATGGTAGGAGATCTACATATCCGTATCGCCAAGCTTGCCTTCCACGCCAAGGAAAGTCCCTTCTGGACACGGGACGAAGTCTTCAATCTTGTATCTTCATAGTCCAGGAGTCCGGCTGAAGGTATAGTCCGGCTATCCGAACACCCCTAATCCAGGACTCCCTCAGTGATACAAGTGGTATATGGATGGTAGATAAAGGTTTTTGTAATCTGAAAATATAAAAACAGCAAGGTAACTAATGATAAAAGTGAGCGTAAACGGTATTGCAATGCGTTGAAACAAGGCCTAGGGTTCTGTAACATCCCAAATTTTTAATTTGGAATGTTATACATTAGATCATCAATGCTTATCATATTTTATTTTGCTTTTGGTTTGATCCTAGAAATTTCTACGCAACTCAAGGACCCACGGAGAGAGTTGGGGAATTTGTTATTTTCATATTTTAGTTTTCTAAAATTTTGAGAATAGGATCATTTGATTTTTATTATTTTATCGTCAATTATTTCTATTACAAAAATATGAGAGAGGGAATAAAATGACTTTCCCACAATAAAGAAATATTGAGGATTTAATAATAAAATCAAATAACATTTTATTTCGGAGTTTTTCGTTATTTTATTTGAATTTAGGAAAAATGTGCGTTCTTCAAAATTGCATTTAGGCCCCAAATAAATGTTCACCTTGTGCGGCTTGATTTTAGATGCCCGGGAAAATTTATTTCGGGATTTTTGGAGTCCATTTAGTATTTCTTTTTATTTTTCTTCCGTGCGTAATTATTTAAAAAAAAATCGCACCGACCTACGGGCCGTGTCCGACCGGGACTCCGGCCCGACTAGCCTTTATAAGCCGGCCCACCCCCGGGCCGAAACCCTAGCCCTGAGCCGCCCCGCCCGAGCCGCCGCTGCCGCCCGCTCGCGTCGCCGCCGCCGCCTCGCCGACCCGCCGCCAGAGGTCCGCCTTGAAATCCGTGCCGCCGTTTTTTTTTCAAAAAACCGTTTGGTTTTTCCGTAGGTTTTTCGTCGGTTTTTTTAGTGTCAGTTTTTTTAATAGATCGGTTTTTTCGGTTTATTTATTTAGCGAGCATTCGTCCGTTAGTTCGTTCTAGCGAACGTTCGTCGTTTTTCTTTTTCTCGGATTAAATCTGCCATTTTTCTGATCGCCATTTCTGATCCGATTTTCATTTTAATATAACTTTTCGCTCGTTTATCGAATCAGGCGATTCTAGCGCCTGGAGTTTCGTCTCGAAACCCTCTATCCGTTTAACCTACTTAAACAAGCTTGTGCTACTGTAAAAATTGCCCTAGATCCAGGTTCGTAGAACGAAGTTGTTTCTTTCGCCGTTTGACTTTTGTTGCTTCGTTCGATATGATTCTTTTTGCAAACCGGAGTTCTTAAGTTGAACTTTCTGGTTAGTCCTCTTATTTGACTTTTACCTGTGCATTAGGTGAGTACTTATTGTATGCTTGTTTGTTTGTCTGCGATAGAATACCCGGAGTGCGCCGCCTGTTACTTTGAATCTCTAGGTTTCGTGGATCATCAGCATGGCAAGTAACACTTGATCATACTTTTCCAACTACCCAGTTTTATTGCATTAGATCAATCCTCAAACATTGCATGATTAGGACCTGATTAAATTTTGGCATGGGAAGTAGTTGAGGTAGTACCTATTACCTGTTTATTATCGAACCTTTGGGAGTAACTTCTACGTTTGCTTATTCATTGCTATGCTATGCTAGTAGACGTGGATTGGGTGAGTGATATCCATGACAGATGTGAATTTGTTAATTAACAGACGTGGATTGGATGTGGAAACTTAAACACACATCTGGGTGGATTGAGGCACCTGGGTAATCCAGGATTTGCCTGTTTTCTTTTGGACCGCCACCCAGGCTCAAAGGGATCATGAGATTTTTTCATTCTAGAAACTTCCGTGCGCAGCCACAAGCTATTATGGGCTCTAGCATAGTTGAATAAGTCGTGCAAACTCTTACAGTGGTAGACTAGCAGATGTAGGGGATGTAGGTGGTACGGTCTACCCGATCGTAAGGTGCGAGCGCTTCTGAAAGACTATGTCTCGGTCATCCATCTTCTCAAACACCATGTAGTGCGAGAAACCAAACGGAGGCGATCGAGTTTTGTGGGGAAAAGTGCGCAAACCTCTGCAGAGTGTATAAACTAATCGTGGTTAGCCGTGTCCCCCGTTATGGACATCTTGAGTATCTAGTACTTGGATTATCATGTGAATCTCAACATGTTACTCTGAATTAATCTTGTTGGGTTTTGTTTAATGATGATGCTTAATTTGGATTGAGAATGATGTCAACCATTCTGAATGTTTAACAACTACCATGATAGTTAAATAAAATTTATTCCTTTGAAGTAGGGAAAAATTGGCTTTACGCAAAATTGTAACCATAGAGCTTTCCACCAGCCAAATATGCATATAGTATAGTTGTTTCATTCCATTACTCTCTATGTGTTACATTGTCAGCATATTCCATGTCCTGACCCGTTTCGGGCTACAACGTTAATGTTGCAGACTTTTCAGACGATGATTAAGGAGTTCTTAGGTCGTGGTTCTGTACTCAGTGATGCCGTTGGAGTTGATGGACACACTTATCTTCCAAGCCTTCCGCTGTTATCATTATTAGATGGCCTTAAGCCATATTTATTGTAATAAGATCTCTATGGATACATTCGATGTAATAAGTGTGTGATTGCTACTCTGTTATAAATCCTCCGAGTACTGTGTGGTGTTAGCATTACTGATCCAGGGATGACACCGGAGCACAAAGATCAGACTGTTTGAGGTCTGGTCGCTACAGGTTCATACTTTCACTAGTGCCAGTTCCCTCAACAATACTAACATAATTGGATCACATAACCATCCCTAAACATGCAACAAAGAGTCACTCTGTAGCGACCTGACCCAAAATGGATCGAAGTCTCTGTGCTTAAGTGTCATCCCTGGATCGGTATGCTGACACACACAGTACTCGAGGAATTATAACAGAGTTCAATCACACTTTATTACATCGAGGTTCTCAAAAGAGTATTTATTACAATAATATGGCCAAAGGCCATCTAAAATAAAATAACTGCGGAAGCATCGAAGGTAAATGAGTCCATCCAACTCCACGGCAAACTGAGTGCAGAACAACGACCTATCGCACCTTTAATCTTCGTCGGAAAAGTCTGCAACATGAGACGTTGCAGCCGTGTAGGTCAGCACATGGAATATGCTGGCAATTTCACACCATAGAATAATAATAAATGAAAAGATTATCTCTATATGCAAATTTAGCTGGTGGAGGCTCTAAGTTTAATTTTTTGCATAAAGCCAATTTTACCCTACAACAAAGGAATATTTTTTTATTACTATTAAGTTAAAATGCCATTACTAAGAAGGTTCCTCCAACTCAATCCCAAAAATTCCCAAGTTATTAGTAACCCAATAATTTCATTAAAAAGAATGATGAGATCAACCAATAATTCACTTCTAGATACTCAAGATGTCCGTAACCGGGGACACGGCTAATCATGATTAGTTTGTACACTCTGCAGAGGTTTGCGCACTTTTCCCCACAAGACTCGACCACCTCCATGATCGGAAGATCGAGACATAGCCTTTCAGAAGCATTTCCCCTTAACCCTGGGTAGACCGGTACACCTACTTTCCCCTACATCAGCTAGTCTACCACGGAAAGAGGTCACACAACTTACTCAACTATGCCAGAGCCCATAATGGGTTGTGGCTGCACACGGAAGTTTCTAGGCATAAAATATCTTATGATCCCTTTGAGCCTGGGTGGCGGACCTAGGGTAATCACACGGATACTCCGGGATTCCCCTTGGGCAAGCACTGGTTTCTCTAGGTGCCCCAAACAATCCACCCAGATGTGTATTAAAGTTGCCACCTTAGGTTATCCCGAAATTATTATCTCTCGCAACTTGCATGAATCACACATACCAATCCCCGTCTACGAGCATGGCTAAGCAATATATGATATAACGAATATTCCCGCGGAGATCAAAAGGTCATAGGTTCCTACCACATGAACTACATAGCATAACCACATGTTCCCAATCCTATTCATGCAATCTTTGAGGGTGAAACTAATGCATAGTAAAAAAAACTGGGTATTGAAAAATATGATCAAAGTATGAACTTGCCTTGCTGACGTTCGTTGAATTGTAAAGATTCGTAGTAGCAAGCTTCGCACTCCGGATGATCTAGCGTAAGCAAGCAATAACATACATAAGCATACAAGCAAAAATCCAAAAAAGAAAACAAATGAAAGACTTCGAAAAACTCCAAAACAGCTAATTTTTTTTCTGTACAGAACATAATTTTTACATCAGCAAAAATATGTGTGTTTGGGTTTAACAGAATGTACACGTCACGAGCTTCGTTTTCCAAAAAGATTCACCTAAAACGGAGTTACGGAACTCGAGAGACGACCTAACGAAGTTTGAATTCAGATATGTTTGAATTTAAAATTTTCAAAAATATTTTTCGTTTGGTTCTCTGGATAGAGGGGATTTTTATGAAACCATAGGAAAAAGAATCAACTAATTCGGATCTATAGACTAAAAGATATACAAGAAACAAGAATTGGTATAGAATCTAAGATTGAAAATAATACTGGAAAAAGAGAAAAAAATTAGCCTGGGTGTTCACCAGACTTGTCGCCAGAGACGAGGAAGAAGGCGGCTCCGGTGTGCTTCGGCGGAGGATGCGTGCGGGACGATGTAGAGGACGATGAGGTGAACCACTTGAACAACTTGTGGTTGTAGAATGCTTCATGTACATGCGGTGAGAGGTCGCCGGAATACACGAACTTCGGCGAGCAATTGGAGAGGTTAGAGAGAGGGAAAAACTCCAGAAGGAGAGGGCTTCGGACGAGGGGTGAGAGGGGCTGGCAGGGGTGCTTTATATAGGTCTTGGGGAGGTCCGAATTCAAGCGGACAATGGAGTATAATGGTGGCTGTTTCTCTGCCTCGTAATGGCCATTATAGGCGACTCCAAGGCGCACTGAGGAGGGCAAAGGGTCGAGGGAGGCGAGGGGATTCCGTTCAGAGCGGTTTTGGAGCGAGGGAGAGGAGGGGAGGGGGTGGGGCGTTGGGTGGGAGTGCTGCGTACGTGCTCTCTGTGAACGAATGAGGTAAGGAAGAAGATGACTAGGTTGGGTCGTTAGGAAGGATGGGCCTTCCATGGGCCTTGGCTGCACGTTTTTTTACAGAAACACAATAACATCGAAAACAAATAAATATAAGTCTATAAATGCCATAAAAATTCACATAATTATATGGTCTTATATATGACCTAGTGAACTTTTATCTGGCCTAAAATGCAAGTTTAAAAAAAACAAATTGCTATGCTAATAAAATAAATTGCAAATAAAACTCAACAAATATATTTTGGTTCCAAATTCAATTTCCAATATTTTCTTTTCCGATTTTGAAGAAGTCATTTTATCTTCTCTCTTTATTTTATTTTTGATATAATGGAAATGAATTTTTTTTTGTGAAACCAAATTTGATTCAAACTCACAACTTTGGAAAAAAAGATCGAAATTGGTTTTTAGGGAAACTTCCAACTCTCTCTTTTGGTCCTTGAGTTGCTCAAAGTTCCTTGGATAAAAAATCAAATAAAACAAATGGAGGAAAAAAATGCATAAATCATGGATGCATATGAATGATCTATTTATAAACATCCAAATTGAAAATTGGGATGTTACAAACCTACCCCCTTAAGATGAATCTCGCCCTCGAGATTCGGGTTGGCTAGTAAAAAGGTGTGGGTGGTCCTGTCGGAGATCTTCTTCTTGTTCCCAGGTGGCTTCTTCTTCGGTATGATGACTCCATTGAACCTTGCAGAACTTGATGACCTTGCTGCGGGTAACCCTGCTTGCAGTTTCAAGAATCTTGACGGGCTTCTCCTCATAGGTTAGATCATTATCCAACTGTATGGCCTCCGGTGGCACTATATCTCTCAAAGGAATATCGGCCATCTCCGCATGGCACTTCTTCAACTGGGAAACGTGAAGCACATCATGAACTCCTGACAAGGCTTCTGGTAATTCCAACTTGTAGGCAACTTCACCCATGCGTTCTAAAACTCTGTACGGCCCCACAAATCGTGGTGCTAACTTTCCTTTGACTCCAAATCGTTTTACTCCTCGAAGTAGCGACACACGCAGATTTGTTCTATCTCCGACTTCATAGGTTACCTCCTTGCGTTTAGTATCGGCATAACTCTTCTGTCTGGATTGGGCTACCTAGAGTCTGTCGCGGATCAGCTTGACTTTCTCCTCTGAATCTCTAATTAAATCTGGTCCGAATAATTTACGGTCTCCAACTTCATCCCACATCAATGGTGTCCTGCACCTCCTTCTGTACAAAGCTTCGAAAGGGGCCATTTTCAAACTAGCTTGATAGCTGTTGTTATATGAGAACTCCGCGTAAGGCAAATTATCATCCCAACTAGATCCATAATCTAGCGCACAAGCTCTCAACATGTCCTCCAGAATCTGATTGACTCTCTCGGTCTTCCCATCCGTCTGTGGATGAAAAGCTGTACTGAACTCCAGCCTGGTACCCAAAGTTTCATGTAACTGATGCCAAAACTTTGAAGTAAATTGTGTTCCTCTATCTGATACAATGGTCCTCGGAACTCCATGCAGACATACGATCCTGGTCATGTATATCTTGGCTAACTTAGCACTTGTATATGTGGTTTTCACGGGGATGAAGTGAGCTACCTTAGTCAAGCGATCAACCACTACCCAAATAGAATCATAGCCTGACCGGGTCCCGGGTAATCCTATAGTGAAGTCCATGCCAAGCTTGTCCCACTTCCAATCTGGTATCGGCAAAGGCTGAAGTAATCCTGCTGGTTTCTGGTGCTCTGCCTTAACCCTGTGACATACGTCACATACTGCGACATACTCGGCAATATCCTTCTTCATACCTGTCCACCAGAAACTTTCCTTCAAGTCCAAATACATCTTGGTGTTGCCCGGGTGTATTGAATAAGGCGAATCATGAGCCTCCTGAAGAATCAATTTCCTGATCTCTGGGTTATTTGGCACGTAAATACGCTGCTCAAACCGTAAGGTTCCATGTTCATCCTCACGAAATCCTTCTACCTTTCCTTGGTTCATCCTTCCCTTTATCTCCGCAATACCTTTGTCTAACTTCTGGGCTTCTCGGATCTTTCCCAACAAAGTGGATTGAATATCCATTGCGGCAACAAAACCTCGTGGTACTATCTCCAATCGAAAATCTCTGAGATCGTCAATTAACTCCTGAGGTAATCCTCCTGCTGTGAGGGTATTAACATAGCTCTTGCGGCTCAATGCATCTGCCACAACATTGGCCTTTCCTGGGTGATAGTGCAATTTCATGTCATAATCCTTTATGAGCTCCAACCATATTCTTTGCCTAAGGTTCAACTCCTTCTGCGTGAAGATGTATTTCAAACTCTGATGATCCGTGTAAACATTACAACGATGTCTGATAAGAAAATGTCTCCAGGTCTTGAGTGCGTGCACTACGGCTGCTAACTCTAAATCATGTGTGGCATAATTCCGCTCATGAGGTCGGAGCTGACGTGAGGCATATGAAACAACTCTTCCTTCTTGCATAAGAACACCTCCAAGTCCCTGACAGGAAGCGTCGCAATATACTTGGGAATCCTTGCGTATATTTGGAAGAATTAGCACTGGGGCTGTGACCAAACGTGTCTTCAGCTCCTGGAAACTAGCCTCACATTCCTCGGTCCAATTAAACTTGGTGTCTTTCTTCAATAACTCTGTCATGGGCTTCGCGATCTTGGAGAAATTCTCAATAAATCTCCGGTAATATCCTGCGAGTCCAAGAAAACTGCGAATCTCTCCGACTGAGGTGGGTGCCTTCCATTTGGTGACGGCTTCAACCTTTAAGGGGTCTACTGCTATCCCTTCTCCTGATATAACATGTCCGAGAAATCCAACTTCCTTCAACCAGAATTCGCACTTACTGAACTTTGCGTATAACTGATGTTCCCTGAGCTTCTCAAGAACCAAGCGCAAATGTTCCTTGTGTTCTTCTTCATTCTTCAAGTAAATCAATATGTCATCAATGAATACCACAACAAACTTATCCAAGAACTCCATGAATACCTTATTCATCATGCTCATGAAATTGGCAGGGGCATTAGTCAAACCAAAAGACATGACCGTATACTCATAAAGCCCATATCTCGTGGTAAAGGCTGTCTTGGGTATATCCTGTTCTCGAATCTTCAGCTGGTGATATCCTGATCGAAGATCGATCTTGGAGAAAACTTTTGCTCCTTGTAGCTGGTCAAACAAATCATTGATCTTTGGCAGAGGGTACTTGTTCTTGATCGTCACTTCGTTTAGTGCACAATAATCTACAACCATTCTAAAGGTTCCATCCTTCTTCTCAACTAGAAGCACTTGGGCTCCCCAAGGTGATGAACTCGGTCAAATATAACCTTTCTCCAATAATTCCTTAATCTGCTTCTTAATTTCCTCCAGATCATTTGCGGGCATTCGGTACGGTCTCTTGGATATTGATCCGGTGCCTAGTAACAATTCAATCAAAAACTCCATGTCCCGATTCGGTGGCATGCCGGGCAATTCCTCGGGGAATACATCGGGATAATCCTTCACAACCGGTACTTCCTCGTGAACAACCCCCGAAAGAGAATTCACTTGAGTCCTCCTTGGCGTATGCCTCGACACATACTTGATCCGTTTCCCCTCTGGGGTGGTGAGAAGAATCGACTTACGGGCACAATCAATATCCCCTTCATACTTGGATAGCCAGTCCATGCCTAGGATCACGTCTCGGATGCATTTGTTAGGTTTAGAGTGGACGAGAAATTAGAATAGAATAAGGGCCTAATGAGAGAAATCACTATCCATATGCTTATGATAGCAAGAAAATTTCAAATCAAGCAATTCACACAAATCACACCACACAAGCAAAAACCTACAGGTAAGGTCATATCCACAAGAGATATGATCTCTTCATACTACCACAATCATTCATTGGACTCAACTTGGTAGTGGTGGTCTGAACTAAATCTTCTCAAATCAAAGTCAACTCTAGCTTCTTCTTCTTCGTGTCTTCATAGGTCATGGTCTCATCGGGCTGAGCAACTTGGTGATGGGGTTCAACAACTATTTTATTGAAGTAGAGAAGAGATAGAAATGAATAGAGAAAAGTATAGACCAACAGATATTTAAGGATGTCATAAAATAGAGTTTTCCTCCTATGGCTTTCCATTTCCTAGTGGTCGTGTCCTACAGTCAGCGTGTGCTGTGATACCATCTTGTAGCGACCCGACCCAAAATGGATCGAAGTCTCTGTGCTTAAGTGTCATCCCTGGATCGGTATGCTGACACACATAGTACTCGAGGAATTATAACAGAGTTCAATCACACTTTATTACATTGAGGTTCTCAAAAGAGTATTTATTACAATAATATGGCCAAAGGCCATCTAAAATAAAATAACTGCGGAAGCATCGAAGGTAAATGAGTCCATCCAACTCCACGGCAAACTGAGTGCAGAACAACGACCTATCGCACCTTTAATCTTCGTCGGAAAAGTCTGCAACATGAGACATTGCAGCCGTGTAGGTCAGCACATGGAATATGCTAGCAATTTCACACCATAGAATAATAATAAATGAAAAGATTATATCTATATGCAAATTTAGCTGGTGGAGGCTCTAAGTTTAATTTTTTGCATAAAGCCAATTTTACCCTACAACAAAGGAATATTTTTTTATTACTATTAAGTTAAAATGCCATTACTGAGAAGGTTCCTCCAACTCAATCCCAAAAATTCCCAAGTTATTAGTAACCCAATAATTTCATTAAAAAGAATGATGAGATCAACCAATAATTCACTTCTAGATACTCAAGATGTCCGTAACCGGGGACACGGCTAATCATGATTAGTTTGTACACTCTGCAGAGGTTTGCGCACTTTTCCCCACAAGACTCGACCACCTCCATGATCGGAAGATCGAGACATAGCCTTTCAGAAGCATTTCCCCTTAACCCTGGGTAGACCGGTACACCTACTTTCCCCTACATTAGCTAGTCTACCACGGAAAGAGGTCACACAACTTACTCAACTATGCCAGAGCCCATAATGGCTTGTGGCTGCACACCGAAGTTTCTAGGCACGAAATATCTTATGATCCCTTTGAGCTTGGGTGGCGGACCTAGGGTAATCACACGGGTACTCCGGGATTCCCCTTGGGCAAGCACTGGTTTCTCCAGGTGCCCCAAACAATCCACCCAGATGTGTATTAAAGTTGCCACCTTAGGTTATCCCAAAATTATTATCTCTCGCAACTTGCATGAATCACACATACCAATCCCCGTCTACGAGCATGGCTAAGCAATATATGATATAATGAATATTCCCGCGGTGATCAAAAGGTCATAGGTTCCTACCACATGAACTACATAGCATAACCACATGTTCCCAATCCTATTCATGCAATCTTTGAGGGTGAAACTAATGCATAGTAAAAAAACTGGGTATTGAAAAATATGATCAAAGTATGAACTTGCCTTGCTGACGTTCGTTGAATTGTAAAGATTCGTAGTAGCAAGCTTCGCACTCCGGATGATCTAGCGTAAGCAAGCAATAACATACATAAGCATACAAGCAAAAATCCAAAAAAGAAAACAAATGAAAGACTTCGAAAAACTCCAAAACAACTAATTTTTTTTCTGTACAGAACGTAATTTTTACAGCAGCAAAAATATGTGTGTTTGGGTTTAACAGAAGGTACACGTCACGAGCTTCGTTTTGCAAAAAGATTCACCTAAAACGGAGTTACGGAACTCGAGATACGGCCTAACGAAGTTTGAATTCAGATCTGTTTGAATTCAGAATTTAAAATTTTCAAAAATATTTTTCGTTTGGTTCTCTGGATAGAGGGGATTTTTATGAAACCATAGGAAAAAGAATCAACTAATTCGGATCTATCGACTAAAAGATATACAAGAAACAAGAATTGGTATAGAATCTGAGATTGAAAATAATACTGGAAAAAGAATTCGTACTAAAAACATTGCAATCATGCTCATCATTCACATATTTTATGCCAAGCATTCTATGTAATTCTTCTTCTACTATTTGAGAACAATTTTCCTTTCCATCATACTCACGAAAGATATTAAAAAGATGAAGCATATGAGGTAAACTCAGTTCCATTTTTTTGTAATTTTCTTTTATAAACTAAACTAGTGATAAAACAAGAAACTAAAAGACTTGATTGCAAGATCTAAAGATATACCTTCAAGCACTCACCTCCCCGGCAACGGCGCCAGAAAAGAGCTTGATGTCTACTACACAACCTTCTTCTTGTAGACGTTGTTGGGCCTCCAAGTGCAGAGGTTTGTAGGACAGTAGCAAATTTCCCTCAAGTGGATGACCTAAGGTTTATCAATCTGTAGGAGGCGTAGGATGAAGATGGTCTCTCTCAAGCAACCTTGCAACCAAATAACAAGAGTCTCTTGTGTCCCCAACACACCCAATACAATGGTAAATTGTATAGGTGCACTAGTTCGGCGAAGAGATGGTGATACAAGTGGTATATGGATGGTATATAAAGGTTTTTGTAATATGAAAATATAAAAACAGCAAGGTAACTAATGATAAAAGTGAGCATAAATGGTATTGCAATGCGTTGATACAAGGCCTAGAGTTCATACTTTCGCTAGTGCAAGTTCCCTCGACAATACTAACATAATTGGATCACATAACTATCCCTCAACATGCAACAAAGAGTCACTCCAAAGTCACTAATAGCAGAGAACGGACGAAGAGATTATGGTAGGGTACGAAACCACCTCAAAGTTATTCTTTCCAATCAATCCGTTGGGCTATTCCTATAAGTGTCACAAACAGCCCTAGAGTTAATACTAGAATAACACCTTAAGACACAAATCGATCAAAACCCTAATGTCACCTAGATACTCCAATGTCACCTCAAGTATCCGTGGGTATGATTATACGATATGCATCACACAATCTCAGATTCATCTATTCAACGAACACATAGAACCTCAAAGAGTGCCCCAAAGTTTCTACCAGAGAATCACGACGAAAACGTGTGCCAACCCCTATGCATAGGTTCATGGGCGGAACCTGCAAGTTGATCACCAAAACATACATCAAGTGAATCACGTGGTATCCCATTGTCACCACAGATACGCACGGCAAGACATACATTAAGTGTTCTCAAATCTTTAAAGACTCAATCCGATAAGATAACTTCAAAGGGGAAACTCAATCCATTACAAGAGAGTAGAGGGGGGGAGAAAACATCATAGGATCCAAATATAATAGCGAAGCTCGCGATACATCAAGATCGTATCACCTCAAGAACACGAGAGAGAGAGAGAGAGAGATCAAACACATAGCTACTTGTACATACCCTCAGCCCTGAGAGAGAACTACTCCCTCCTCGTCATGGAGAGCATCGGGATGATGAAGATGGCCACAGGAGAGGGATTGCCCCCTCCGGCAGGGTGCCGGAATGGGTCTAGGTTGGCTTTCGGTGGCTACAGAGGCTTCTGGCGGCGGAACTCCCGATCTATTGTGTTCGCTGGTAGTTTTAGGGTACGTGGGTATATATGGGTGAAAGAGATACATCAGGGGAGCCACAAGGGGCCCACAAGGGTGGAGGGCGCGCCCCCTGCCTCGTGGCTCCCTCTTCCTTTCCTGACGTGCACTCCAAGTTTTTCCAGTAGCTTTCCTTCCAAAAATAACTTCTCCAGTTGGTTTCATTCCGTTTCGACTCTAGGCTGGGCCTCTGGTTAATAGGTTAGTCCCAAAAATAATATAAAGGTGGATAATAAAGCCCAATATTGTCCAAAACAGTAGATAATATAGCATGGAGCAATCAAAAATTATAGATACATTGGAGACGTATCAATGTCTTGCATGTGCTTATCTGTGGTGACAATGGGATATTCATGTGATCTACTTGATGTATGTTTTGGTGACCAACTTGTTGGTTCTGTGACAATGTGAACTTACGCATAGGGGTTGGCACACATTTTCATATTGACTCTCCAACAGAAACTTTGGGTCACTCTTTGAAGTTCTTTGTGTTGGTTTGAATAGATGAATCTGAGATTGTGTGATGCATATCATATAATAAACCCACGGATACTTGTGGTGACATTGGAGTAACTAGGTGACATTAGGGTTTTGGTTGATGTGTATCTTAAGGTGTTATTTTAGTACGAACTCTAGGGCTGTTTGTGACACTTATAGGAATAGCCCAATAGATCGATCAGAAAGAATAACTTTGAGGTGGTTTTGTACCCTACAATAATCTCTTTGTTTGTTCTCCGCTATTAGTGACTTTGGAGTGACTCTTTGTTGCACGTTAAGGGATTGTTATATGATCTAATTATGTTATCATTGTTGAGAGAACTTGCACTACTGAAAATATGAAGTCTAGGCCTTGTTTCGAAGCATTCCAATACAGTTTTTGCTCACTTTTGTTACTAGTTACCTTGTTGTTTTTATATTTTTCAGATTACAAAAACCTATATCTACTATCCATATGGCACTCGTATCACCATCTCTTCGCCGAACTAGTGCACCTATACAATTTACCATTGTATTGGGTGTGTTGGGGACACAAGGGACTCTTTGTTATTTGGTTGCAGGGTTGTTTGAGAGAGACCATCTTCATACTATGCCTCGCATGGATTGATAAACCTTAGGTCATCAACTTGAGGGAATTTTTCTACTGTCTTACAAAACTCTGCGCTTGGACGCCCAACACGAGTCTACAAGAAGAAGGTTGCGTCGTAGACATCAAGATCTTTTCTGGCACCGTTGGCGGGGATGTTGGTGCTTGAAGGTATATCTTTAGATCTTGCGATCGAATCTTTTAGTTTCTTGTTTTATCACTAGTTTAGTCTATGAAAGAAAACTACAAAAAATGGAATTGAGGTTGCCTCATATGCTTCATCTTTTTAATGTCTTTTGGGAAAATAAGTATTCCGATGATTGTGCCAGAGTGTTAGAAGAAGAATGCATTAAAATGTTTGGCACTAAATCTTTGAATGACAAGCATTATTGCAATGTTGTTAGTATGAATTCTTTGAATATCCATGATGCTAATAATAGGCAAAGCTACAAGCTTGGGGATGCTATGTTTGATGAAGATGATATTTTTTGTCCCCCATATTTTGATGAGCAAATTTATTATGATGATAGCATGCCTCCTATTTATGATGATTATATTGATGAAAGTGGGTTTGGAAGAGTGTCAACTCTAGGTACTAATGATCCCACTATTTTGGAGGGTGTTAAATCTTTTCACAATATTGATGAAAGTGGATTTGGAGAGGTTATGACTTTATTTAGTGATGAATCCACTATTTCGGAAGATGTTTCAATTGATTATGAGAACAAAGCTATATATGATGATTATTATGATGACATGTATGCCTTAAAGAATAATGATAACCATGAAACTTGTCATCATGATTTTAATTTTCAATTGGATTATGCCTCACATGATAGTTATTTTGTTGAGTTTGCTCCCCCTATTATGAATGAGAATAAATTTGCTTATTTGGAGAGTAGTAAAATTTCTATGTTGTAGATCATGAAAATAATGCTTTGTGTGATAGCTATATTGTTGAATTCATTCATGATGCTATTGAAAATTATTATGAGGGAGGAATATATGCTTGTAGGAATTGCAATAATATCAAGTTTCCTCTTTATGTGTTGAAAATCTTGAAGTTTTGCTGGTTTTGCTTTCCTATGCTAGTTTATTCTTGTTCCCATAAGTTGTTTTCTCATAAAATCCCTATGCATATGAAGAGGGTTAGACTTAAATGTGCTAGTCATATTCTTCATGATGCTCCCATTGTGTTTCAATTCTTGTTTTTTTATGTGAGCATCATTGGAATCATCATGCATAGCTAGAAAGGCATTAAATAAAAGCGCTTGTTGGGACACAAAACAATATTTACCCCTACTGTTTTTGTGAGTTCACATGATTAAGATACTGTAGTAATCATGTTTTATAGCTTTTGTTTCAATAAAGTGCCAAGTAAGGCCTTTGGGATGGCTTACGGTGATAGTTGATTTGATCTTGCCGAAAAACAGAAACATTTGCGCTCAGGAAAACAATTCTCATTATTAACAGAATCGTTATAAAATACTGATTCTTTTTGAAGATTAATAAACAATTGTTTTAGGTTTTCCTAATTTTTAGATTTTTTTGGAGTTACATGAGTATTCGAGAGTTACAGATTACTACAGACTGTCCTGTTTTTGACAGATTCTGTTTTCGATGCATAGTTTGGTTGTTTTCTAGTTTCTATGGCTTATATTGCTTAATATAAATTGTAGAAATGATATGGTAAAGTAGGCATAATGTGACAATTTTTTTTGGTGTTAAAGAAGTATGACTCATCTTGCATTCTTTACAGACTATCCTATTTAGACATATCGTTGTTATGTTTGCATTGTTTGCATATGTTTGCTTGTTTAATGATTCTATTTGAGGATAGGAGTATTAAATATGAAGAGGCATTTAGTATGCAATGTCAAATAATAATTTTAGTAATTTTCTACAGTAGAGAATGATAAGGTTTATGCATTGATTTATACTAACTTATCTCATGAGTTCTTGTTGAGTTTTGTGTGGATGAAGTTTTTTAAGATTTAGGGAAACCGCAATATGAAAGGAATTAAGGAGACACAACAGCTGAAGCTTGGGGATGCCCAAGGAATCCCTAATTAATTTTTCAATTGGTCTCAAACATCTAAGCTTGGGGATGCCCCAGTTGGCATCCCACCTTTCTTCTTCAACAACTATCGGTCAGTTTCGGTTGAGCCTAAGTTTTTGCTTCTTCACATGATATGTGCTATCCTTGCAATGTCATTTTATTTTGTATTTCTTGTTGTTTGAATAAATTATTTAATATCTGAAATACTTAAATGACAGAGAGTCCTCACATAGTTACATAATTATTCAACTACTCATTGATCTTCACTTATATCTTTTGGAGTAGTTTGTCATTTGCTCTAGTGATTCACTTATATCTTTTTAGAGCATGGCGGTAGTTTTATTTTGAAGAAATTGTTGAACTCTCATGATTCACTTATATCATTTGGAGAGTCTCTAAATAGCATGGTAATTTTCTTCGGTTATGAATTTAGTCCTAATATGATGGGTATCCAAGAGGGATATAATAAAAACTTTCATAAAAGTGCATTGAATACTATGAGAAGTTTGATTCCTTATGATTGTTTTGAGATATAAAGATGGTGATACTAGAGTCATGCTAGTGAGTAGTTGTGAATTTGAGAAATACTTGTGTTAAGGTTTGTGAGTCCCGTAGCATGAACGTATGGTGAACCGTTATGTAACGAAGTTGGAGCATGAGATTTTTTTTATTGTCTTCCTTTCGGCGACGAGCGGTGGTCTTTTCCTACCAATCTATCCCCCTAGGAGCATGCTTGTAGTACTTTGTTTCAATGACTAATAGATTTTTGCAATAAGTATGTGAGTTCTTTATGACTAATGCTCAGTCCATGGATTATACGCACTCTCACCCTTCCACCATTGCTAGCCTCTCTAGTACCGCGCAACTTTCACCGGTACCATACACCCACCATATACATTCCTAAAAACAACCACCATACCTACCTATTATGGCATTTCCATAGCCATTCCGAGATATATTGCCATGCAACTTTCCACCGTTCCGTTTATTATGACACGCATCATTGATGACCCACAAGTATTGGGGATCTATCATACTCCTTTCGATAAGTAAGAGTGTCGAACCCAACGAGGATCAGAAGGAAATGATAAGCGGTTTTCAGCAAGGTGTTCTCTGCAAGCACTGAAATTATAGGTAACAAATAGTTTTGTGATAAGATAATTGGTAACGAGCAACAAGTAACAAAAGTAAATAAGGTGCAGAATGGTGGCCCAATCCTTTTTGTAACAAAGGAAAAGCCTGGACAAACTCTTATATGATGTAAAGCGCTCCCGAGGACACATGGGAATATCGTCAAGCTAGGTTTCATCACGATCATATGATTTGCGTTCGGTACTTTGATAATTTGGTATGTGGGTGGACCAGTGCTTGGGTACTGTCCTTACTTGGACAAGCATCCCACTTATGATTAAACTATATTGCAAGCATCCGCAACTACAACAAAAGTATTAAGGTAAACCTAACCATAGCATGAAACATATGGATCCAAATCAGGCCCTTACGAAGCAACGCATAAACTAGGGTTTAAGCTTCTGTCACTCTAGGAACCCATCATCTACTTATTACTTCCCAAAGCCTTCCTCTAGGCCCAAATAATGGTGAAGTGTTATGTAGTCGACGTTCACATAACACCACTAGAGGAGAGACAACATACATCTCATCAAAATATCGAACGAATACCAAATTCACATGACTACTAATAGCAAGACTTCTCCCATGTCCTCAGGAACAAACGTAACTACTCACAAAGCATGTTCATGTTCATAGTCAGAGGGGTGTTAATGTGCATATAGGATCTGAACATATGATCTTCCACCAAATAAACCAACTAGCATCAACTACAAGGAGTAATTAACACTACTAGCAACCCACAGGTACCAATCCCAGACTTGGAGACAAGAATTGGATACAAGAGATGAACTAGGGTTTTGATAGGAGATGGTGATAGTGAATATGTTGAGGGAGATTGCCCTCTCCCGATGAGAGGAGCGTTGGTGATGACGATGGCGATGATTTCCCCCTCCCGGAGGGAAGTTTCCCCGACAAAACAGCTCCACCGGAGCCCTAGATTGGTTCCGCCAAGGTTCCGCCTCGTGGCGGCGGCGGAGTCTCATCTGGAAAGATGGCTTATGATTTTTTCCTCATCGAAAGACTCCATATAGCATAAGATGGCCACCGAAGGGCCACGAGGGGGCCCACGAGGTAGGGGCGCACCCCCCCACCCTCGTGAGCAGGGTGTGCCCCCCTAGTGAACTTCTTGCGCTCAGTATTTATTATATATTCTGAAAATGCCTTCCGTGAAGTTTCAGGACTTTTGGAGCTGTGCAAAATAGGTGTCTAATATTTGCTCCTTTTCCAGCCCAGAATCCCAACTGCCGGCATTCTCCCTCTTTATGTAAACCTTGTAAAATAAGAGAGAATAGGCATAAGTATTGTGACATAATGTGTAATAACAGCCCATAATGCAATAAATATTGATATAAAAGCATGATGAAAAATGGACGTATCAACTCCCCCAAGCTTAGACCTCGCTTGTCCTCAAGCGAAAGCCGAAATCGGAAAATATGTCCACATGTTTAGCGATAGAGGTGTCGATAAAAATAAAATACGGACATGAGGGCATCATGATCATTCTTAGAGCAGCAACTTATATAATTCTTGTCATATGATCTCTTATGCTAGAGTAACAACTCAATCACAATTTCAAGTATGAATCATAAACTTCATTGAAAACTAACAAACTATAATCTCAGTCATTGGAGCAATTGCAATTTATCATAACATAGGAAAGAGTCAATATAAGAGCTTTTCAGCAGGTCCACATACTCAACCATCATATAGTCATCCACAATTGCTAACACTCACGCAGTACTTATGGGTATGGAGTTTTAATCAGACACAGAGAAAGATAGGGGCTTATAGTTTTGCCTCCCAACATTTTACCTCAAGGGTAATGTCAACAATAATAGTTCATGAAAACTCACATCCAATTAGCCATATATACCGGGATCTTTCCAACATGTTGTGCTTGCTAAAAGATAAAATGTAAAAAGGAAGGGTGAAGATCACCATGACTCTTATGCAAGGTAGGAGATAAAAGTAAAAGATGGGCCCTTCGCAGAGGGAAGTAGAGGTTGTCACACGCTTTTATGGTTGGATGCACAAAATCTTAATGTGAAAGAACGTCACAGTATATTGCCACCTGTGATATGGACCTTTATTATGCAATCTGTCGCTTTTATTTCTTCCATATCACACGATCGTATAAATCTTATTTTCTCCCACACTAATAAGTCATACATATTTAGAGAGCAATTTTTATTGCTTGCACCGATGACAACTTACTTGAAGGATCTTATTCAATCCATAGGTAGGTATGGTGGACTCTCATGGCAAAATTGGTTTAAGGGTGTTTGGAAGCACAAGTAGTATCTCTACTTGGTGCAAAGAATTTGGCTAGCATGAGGGGGAAAGGCAAGCTCAATCATGTTGGTTGATCCATGACAATAAAATTTATCTCAGATGTAAGAAAACATAACCCATTACGTTGTCTTCCTTGTCCAACGTCAACTCTTTTGCATGTCATATTTTAATGAGCGCTCACAATCATAAAAGATGTCCAAGATAGTATATTTATATGTGAAGACCTCTCTTTCTTTATTACTTCCTATTAATTGCAACGATGACCAAAACTATGTTTGTCAACTCTCAACAACTTTTATTCATCATACTTTTCTATGTGGGCTCATTACTCTCCATAAGATCCATATGATCTCTTTGTTTCTTTTTATTCTTTCTCTTTTCTTTTATTCACTCAAGATCATGGCAAAATAGTCAAGCCCTTGACTCAACAATAATCTTTATTATATATACCTCACGGACTCGATTACATAGAAGGATCATAAAGCAAAACTCACAACTAGATCATACTAAAAGCTTTTATTATACTAGATCAAGATATTATCAAAAGGATTGAACTACGAAAAATGGTAAAGATAAGTGATGGTGATACAATACTGAGGCACTACCCCAAGCTTGGCGGTTGCCAAGGGGAGTGCCCATACCAGATACTTAGTTCTTCTTTGTTGGTGAAGAAGGTGGAGTTGTTGATGATGTAGGCTTGTCGTCCTTCTTCCAAGGCATAGGCTCACCATCATAGAAAGATGATCGAGTCTCCTGAAACCTCAAATCTGCAGCCAAACTCATCCTCTTAAATCTATATTCATACTCATAGTTTTGATTTTGCAGGTCATAGATCTGGGCTTGGAGGTGCTCGATTTTCTCATGAAGCTTGAAGATGGCCTCCCCAATGTCCTTGACGTCCAGCTTGTGGTTTTTGGTGAACTCCGTGATCATAATGTGACTGGAATCGAGTCCACGCTCCACCATCTCCTGACACTTGAAAACGTCTTGCTCCAATGCCTCGAGCATTGCCTCCGTGCTTCAGGTCTTCCTTGGTCCCTCAACATCGTGGATGTGCAACAACCCCTCACGCATCTCAATGGTTTGAGGGTGTTGCAGCACTTCTGCAAGGTAGGGGTTGATGACCTTCTCGAAGAACTGGTCCTTGGGGGCACTTGAAGACGACATGACGACCTGGATCTGTCAGAAAAATAGCTCGAAACAAAGACAGGAGATTTTTGCGTGATACGGGAGTCAAAACCTCCTGGAGATTATATAATGAATTTTTACCGACCAAAATACGTGTCGTGTAAGAAAACGGAGTCCGGAGAGCACATGAGGTGCCCACAAGGTAGGGGGCGCGCCCAGGGGGTAGGGTGCGCCCTCCACCCTCGTGGAGCCCTCATGTCCTTCCCGGACTGCTTCTTATTTTTCTAAATATTCCAAAATAGAGAAATATTGCCATTAGAACTGTTTTGGGGTCGGTTTACTTACTGTACCACATACCTCTTCCTTTCCAGAGTCTGAAATGTTCCGGAAAGTGTCCCTTATGTATTCCTCCAGGGTTATGGTTTCAATAACATTGGTTTCAACATTTATAGGATTACCTGAGATATAATGTTTAATTCTTTGACCGTTCACCACCTTCGGATTTGTGCCTTCGAAGTTGTTGATTTTTATGGCACCGGAATGATAGACCTCCTCAATAACGTAAGGACCTTCCCATTTAGAGAGAAGTTTTCCTGCAAAAAATCTTAAACGATAGTTTTATAGCAATACATAATCACCTACATTAAACTCACGCTTTTGTATTCTTTTGTCATGCCATCTTTTAAATTTTTCTTTAAATAGTTTGGCATTCTCATAGGCTTGGGTTCTCCATTCATCAAGTGAGCTATTCAAACAACCTCTTCTCACCGGCAAGTTTGAAATCATAATTGAGCTCTTTAATGGCCCAATAAGCCTTATGTTCTAGTTTGAGAGGTAAGTGACATGCTTTTCCATAAACCATTTTATACGCAGACATACCCATAGGATTTTTATATGCAGTTCTATAGGCCCATAATGCATCATCAAGTTTCTTGGACCAATTCTTTCTAGATCTATTAACTGTCTTTTACAAAATTAATTTGAGTTCTCTATTGCTCAATTCTACTTGACCACTAGACTGTGGGTGATAAGGAGATGCAATTATATGATTAACATCATACTTAGCAAGCATTTTACGGAAAGCACCATGAATAAAATGTGAACCACCATTAGTCATTAAATATATAGGAACTCCAAACCTTGGAAAAATAACTTCTTTAAGCATCTTAATAGAGGTGTTATGATCAGCACTACTAGTTGGAATAGCTTCTACCCACTTAGTAACGTAATCAACAGCAACTAAAATATGTGTATATCCATTAGAGGCAAGAATGGTTCAATAACAAGTGAATAACTCATAGGCATTTCTTGACGTCTACTAATATTACCAATTCTTTGACATTCATCACAAGATACAAGAAACTTACAGGCATCCTTGAAGAGAGTAGGCCAATAAAAACCAGATTGCAATACCTTATGTGCAGTTCTATCTCCAGCGTGGTGTCCTCCATAAGCTTCGGAGTGACACTTGCGTAGGATCTGTTCTTGTTCATGCTCAGGTACACAACGTCTAATAACACCATCTACTCCTTCTTTATAAATATGTGGGTCATCCCAAAAGTAATGTCTCAAATCATAGAAAAACTTTTTCTTTTGCTGGTATGTGAAACTAGGTGGTATAAATTTAGCAACAATATAATTAGCATAATCAGCATACCATGGAGCAGTGTGAGAAGCATTTATGACATTTAATTGTTCATCAGGAAAGCTATCATCAATAGGTAGTGGGTCAGCAAGAACATTCTCTAGCCTAGACAAGTTGTCTGCAACAGGGTTCTCAGCTCCCTTTCTATCAATAATATTCAAATCAAATTCTTGTAGCAAGAGAACCCATCTAATAATTCTAGGTGTAGCATCTTTCTTTTCCATAAGATATTTAATAGCAGCATGATCCATGTGAATAGTTACTTTAGAATCAACAATATAAGGTCTGAACTTATCAGAAGCAAATACAACTGCTAAGAATTCTTTTTCAGTAGTAGCATAATTTCTATGAGTATTGTCTAGAGTTTTACTAGCATATTGAATAACATTTAATTTCTTATCAACTCTTTGCCCTAGAAGAGCACCTACAGCATAATCACTAGCATCACACATAATTTCAAAAGGTAAATTCCAATCAGGTGGCTTAACAATAAGGTGCAGAGATTAATGCTTTCTTAAGTATTTCAAATGCTTCTACGCAATCATCATCAAAAACAAATGGTATGTCTTTCTGTAATAAATTAGTCAGAGGCCGAGCAATATTTGAGATGTCCTTAATGAACCTCCTATAAAAACCGGCATGACCAAGGAAACTTCGTATACCTTTGTTATCCTTGGGACATGGCATCTTTTAAATAGCATCAACCTTGGCTTTATCAACTTCAATACCTCTTTCAGAACCTTTATGCCCCAAGACAATACCTTCATTAACCATAAAGTGGCACTTTTCCCAATTCAAGACAAGATTAGTTTCTTCACATCTCTGCAAAACTCGATCAAGGATGCTTAAGCAATCATCAAAAGAGGATCCATAGACGGAGAAATCGTCCATGAAAACCTCACAATTCTTTAGAGATAGAGGTGTCGATAAAAATAAAATACGGACATGAGGGCATCATGATCATTCTTAGAACAGCAACTTATATAATTCTTGTCATATGATCTCTTATGCTAGCACTACAAGGATACCCCTTATAAAGCAACACAACTTCTACAACATTTTGGCTAAACGTTGTAAAATTCATAATAGATACGCATATTATAGGTTGCAGATATGCGTTGCAGAATTCTAGCTCTTGATCCTACCGTGGGACATATATGAAAAAAAGAAAAAAAAAAGAAAACAACAAAGGAGAGAGGGATGCGCCAAAAACAGAGCCCCCGATGCCCCTCGTCTCTCCCAAATCGCCGCCACCAATCGCCTCGCCACCTTCCTCCCACCTCGCTGCCGGCCCTCCCCTCCGCTCCTCCCACATCGCGGCTATGGAGGCTACCAGATCCGCCTCATCCCCCACCCACCCATCCCTCTCACATCCCACCTCTCTCTCTGGATGCAGCTCCTCATTCCGCCACCTGCGGCGGGCTGATTCAGGCGATGTCCGGTGAATCCCGCCATCATGAAGCACAACCCGAGGTCCCCTCACACCACGGCGCCCTTCCATATGGCTAGATCCGGCGCTCGCGGCTACGAAAGCCCAGCCACGACCTTCCCTCAATGGTTATGGTTTCGGGAGTCGGCTCCGCCGCCGGTGGCCATGACGTCCTTCTCGTCCGGTGAGTGAATCCCCTCCCCTGGCTTTGTCCTCTCTCTCTCTCTTCCCCTTTCTCTAACCTCTGTTCTTCTCTTCTCTTCTCCTGTAGATATCTAGGTTTGCACCCCCGATTCTATTGGAGCAAATCGCTGTCAAGAATGTTTGGCCCTTGTGCGATGAACACTTGACAAGCCTGCAGACTGAGTTCTGATCTCTGTTTATTTACATTCATGCACTGAATGCTATTCTATTAAATTAGTAATTATTAGATATCAATGGAGCATCAAATTTATTAAAAATTCTTATTAGTCATCAATCCTTGATACATAAGTCGGTAATCCTTTCAAATTTTATTTATGTAGATAAGAACTACTTCATATATGCGGACCCCATCTTAAATAGTCTATTGCAAGAGTTATAATATTTAAGGAGGGATGCAGTCTTAATAGGTCTCTGTACGACAGTGTTGATGAGTTACTAATTGAAGTTTTTGTTGAAATTTCAGTCTTCTGGAGTCTGATGGTCAGGCTATTTAGGTGGCGGTGTAGCTTGCTAATGCTGGCTTTCACGTCCATCTCAAATACTAGAGAACGTGGACCTGTTGGGGGAAGCACGTACTCCTTTGTTTTAGTGAGCAGGTGAATTAACAATCCACATTGTTTCTTCTATATGATGTTTCTTTGACATTATTGATATGATTCAGAACACTGATAAATACTTCTCTCCACGCCTGTTAATGTACTGATTGTTGTATGCTCTTATTATTCTAAACAATTTGGACTACTAGCTAAATACCCGTGCGTTGCTATGGGATAATAAACATTAAATTTCATGAACATGTCAAATGTGATGCTATTTTTTGTAGTATGTGATACATTGTTACCACCGGTGGTGCTTCGTGAGGGCAAAAGCATGCCATGGCCTGCCCAGCCCGTGGGGTAAAAATACATGTAGTAGTACAGATATAGGAGTAGCCCAGCTCACAGCTGCCTTGCTTGCCTGTAGTGTCGCCTCTTCACGGTTCTTTCTTGGCCTCCGGGCTCTATTGCTCGATTCCTCTTCCTATCCAGCAGAGTAGTATGGGCACGAGCAACGCGTACAGCCGCATGGAGGGCCAGAGAGACGTGGCGCGGAGCCTCCGTCGAGTCGCCGGTCGCACCGCCGCAGCAAGTAGCAGCGACATGCGGTGCGGAGGCCCAAGGGCGACCCATGCAGCGGTGGCCAGCCGGGCGAGTAGCAACCTAGACGACGAGCGCGCTGGTGCACAAGCACATGTGCAGCCCCAAAACTGTCTCTCGGACAATACTAATTTTCGTATAAAATGTAGGTTATAACACTCTGAAATTCAATCAATTGATAATAAATATCTTAATTTGGTACTAGATATTTGTCATGGACAGCTGGGCTAATCAACGCGGAATTGATTTGGTTTTCAAGAGAAAAAAGAGATATAATGTTGAGAAAGATTTATCAGCAGCAGCTCTTCATCCATCGCTTGAGTTGAAATATTTGTGTTTCTTTAAATTTTGCCTGTCCAGGTTTTCCTTTGTAGCACCGCCACTGACTGTTACTTTCCAATTGTATTTCCATACACTGACGTCCTTCTCTTCCTTCGGTTTGAAAAGCTAGTATGCAAATCCCCAGTTAAATTCCTATGTCTTGCTAGCCCGTTCCTTTAAAACACACCACATATACACCGAATATTCTATGTTACTGTACACATTTTCTTTGTCTTTTGGTTATGTGATTGTCCTGTCATAACATGCAGTTATTATATATGGACTTGGGTCAGGTCAATGCAGAGGATTCGTCTATATCAAATACTTATCTACAAAACTAAAAAAAGGTACTTATCTACTACCGATGTACATCATAGTGAAAATAAAACTGAATCCCAATACCCCACTTGGATGCAACCTACACCTGAGCTTTAAGCATGTTCATGTGCAAACTATGCATATACTAAAGCTTGCAGCAAGCACACACACATATACACCAGCAGCGGCTCACTGTTAATCATCATGTTAGTCATTCATTAAGTAGAGGCTCACTGTTTGTTTGTGCGCAGGTTTCCAAAGAAATAAATACTCAATGCCATTCGGTGGTTTTCAATGTGCCAGTCTCCTTTTCTGCTCTTATTTAATTATTTATGTACTCCTATCTTGCCAATGATTTACCTATTGTTGTATGTAATTTAATGTGAGGCACCGCACTCATCCGTTCCGGCAATATCGAGATGGAGGCCAACACCATGGACGGCTGGAGCTGCGAGTATATTTATCCAAGATATGGCAGTGTTCATAGTCATGGTTCTGGTAACTGTCTATGATCTCCATATCTTAACTATTTGTGATGATGGAAATGCAAGTAATATTCTTCTTAGATGCTCTTGCCCTTTTTATTCGTAAATTGCTAAACTGACAACTGAGCTCTCACTACTTGTATTCATAAATTGTTGAATTACCCACATGAACTCTTGCTGTCACAGTCCGTAAATTGCTGAATTTCTCATTATGTCGCTTGCACTGTTCCATATGAGCAATGTCTATTGTTCTTTTAACCCGTCAACTAAGTAGGTACTATGTTATTAGTGGCTTGCTTTTAGGCCACAACCACATCTGTTTATTTTTCTCTGAGTCTGTTTATGTTTGTTATGTGACCTGAAGTAGTATATTGAGTTCTAAGGGAATACTTTCAGGTCAGAACTTTTCTTTGTATTAGTCGTAATCTAGCCGGGCAACCAATGTATCGGAAGTAATGACCCTTTGTAAGAAGTAATGTTTCTTATTTGTAGGGCAACCCATCACTATTTGCATCATGTCAATGTATTGTGTATTAACGGTTCATTTGGTTATTTTCTTTGTAGATATACATGGATGATTATGTGGGTGCGTGGCAAGTATACTACAATGATGATGATGATGTTCCGGTTCATGATGATGAAGATGATGTCTGTTTTCAGTTTTAGTTATGATGGTTGTTTTCAGTTTTAGTTAAGTTGTAGGGATTGCTGTTCCTGTTGGATGATGTTCCTTGGTTAGGTTTTAGTTAAGTTGTAGGGTTGTTGATGGATGCTGTCAGTTTAACTTTCGTTGTCAAGAGAATGTTTAGATTATGCATCACATTTGGATGTTATTCCTCCTGTAATATCAACTATTGTAATCCCACAATTTTTCTCAATATATGACTTCTTCCTCTCGTGCGTATATTTTGTCTTCTGACTTGATATACATACTTAGTACCATTATGTGAAGCATTAATTTAATTGTTGGAAATATATATAATATTATTCACTTTTTATACGTAAAACACCTGAAGCGTTGCAAATTCTTTGTTGCGAAGCAATGCGATTTTGATTCCTGTACATTAACCACCAACGTATATGAGTGTTGTAAAAGTCTGTTTTATGTGTTGCACTCCTGCAACGGTTCCTTTTACCAACAGAAGTATAAGCATTGCATTATGCGCTAGCAACACTGGATAAGGCAACGCCTCCCAAACTGTTGGTAAAGTCCCTGGCAATGCATATATGGACTTTTAGATACGGAAAAATGTGTTGCTATAGGTGGGGTCCTGTTGTAGTGTAGAGTAACAACTCAATCACAATTTCAAGTATGAATCATAAACTTCATTGAAAACTAACAAACTATAATCTCAGTCATTGGAGCAATTGCAATTTATCATAACATAGGAAAGAGTCAATATAAGAGCTTTTCAGCAGGTCCACATACTCAACCATCATATAGTCTTCCACAATTACTAACACTCACGCAATACTTATGGGTATGGAGTTTTAATCAGACACAGAGAAAGATAGGGGCTTATAGTTTTGCCTCCCAACATTTTACCTCAAGGGTAATGTCAACAATAATAGTTCATGAAAACTCACATCCAATTAGCCATATATACCGGGATCTTTCCAACATGTTGTGCTTGCTAAAAGATAAAATGTAAAAAGGAAAGGGTGAAGATCACCATGACTCTTATGCAAGGTAGGAGATAAAAGTAAAAGATAGGCCCTTCGCAGAGGGAAGCAGAGGTTGTCACACACTTTAATGGTTGGATGCACAAAATCTTAATGTGAAAGAACGTCACTGTATATTGCCACCTGTGATGTGGACCTTTATTATACAGTCTGTCGCTTTTATTTCTTCCATATCACACGATCGTATAAATCTTATTTTGTCCCACACTAATAAGTCATACATATTTAGAGAGCAATTTTTATTGCTTGCACCGATGACAACTTACTTGAAGGATCTTATTCAATCCATAGGTAGGTATGGTGGACTCTCATGGCAAAACTGGTTTAAGGGTGTTTGGAAGCACAAGTAGTATCTCTACTTGGTGCAAAGAATTTGGCTAGCATGAGGGGGAAAGGCAAGCTCAATCATGTTGGTTGATCCATGACAATAAAATTTATCTCAGATGTAAGAAAACATAACCCATTACGTTGTCTTCCTTGTCCAACGTCAACTCTTTTGCATGTCATATTTTAATGAGTGCTCACAATCATAAAAGATGTCCAAGATAGTATATTTATATGTGAAGACCTCTCTTTCTTTATCACTTCCTATTAATTGCAACGATGACCAAAACTATGTTTGTCAACTCTCAACAACTTTTATTCATCATACTTTTCTATGTGGGCTCATTACTCTCCATAAGATCCATATGATCTCTTTGTTTCTTTTTATTCTTTCTCTTTTCTTTTATTCACTCAAGATCATGGCAAAATAGTCAAGCCCTTGACTCAACAATAATCTTTATTATATATACCTCACGGACTCGATTACATAGAAGGATCATAAAGCAAAACTCACAACTAGATCATACTAAAAGCTTTTATTATACTAGATCAAGATATTATCAAAAGGATTGAACTACGAAAAATGGTAAAGATAAGTGATGGTGATACAATACTGGGGCACTACCCCAAGCTTGGCGGTTGCCAAGGGGAGTGCCCATACCAGATACTCAGTTCTTCTTTGTTGGTGAAGAAGGTGGAGTTGTTGATGATGTAGGCTTGTCGTCCTTCTTCCAAGGCATAGGCTCACCATCATAGAAAGATGATCGAGTCTCCTGAAACCTCAAATCTGCAGCCAAACTCATCCTCTTGAATCTATATTCATACTCATAGTTTTGATTTTGCAGGTCATAGATCTGGGCTTGGAGGTGCTCGATTTTCTCATGAAGCTTGAAGATGGCCTCCCCAATGTCCTTGACGTCCAGCTTGTGGTTTTTGGTGAACTCCGTGATCATAATGTGACTGGAATCGAGTCCACGCTCCACCATCTCCTGACACTTGAAAACGTCTTGCTCCAATGCCTCGAGCCTTGCCTCCGTGCTTCCGGTCTTCCTTGGTCCCTCAACATCGTGGATGTGCAACAACCCCTCACGCATCTCAATGGTTTGAGGGTGTTGCAGCACTTCTGCAAGGTAGGGGTTGATGACCTTCTCGAAGAACTGGTCCTTGGGGGCACTTGAAGACGACATGACGACCTGGATCTGTCAGAAAAATAGCTTGAAACAAAGACAGGAGATTTTTGCGTGATACGGGAGTCAAAACCTCCTGGAGATTATATAATGAATTTTTACCGACCAAAATACGTGTCGTGTAAGAAAACGGAGTCCGGAGAGCACACGAGGTGCCCAGGGGGTAGGGCGCGCCCTCCACCCTCGTGGAGCCCTCGTGTCCTTCCCGGACTGCTTCTTATTTTTCTAAATATTCCAAAATAGAGAAATATTGCCATTAGAACTGTTTTGGAGTCGGTTTACTTACCGTACCACATACCTCTTCCTTTTTGGAGTCTGAAACGTTCCGAAAGTGTCCCTTATGTATTCCTCCGGGGTTATGGTTTCAATAACATTGGTTTCAACATTTATAGGATTACCTGAGATATAATGTTTAATTCTTTGACCGTTTACCACCTTCGGATTTGTGCCTTCGAAGTTGTTGATTTTTATGGCACCGGAATGATAGACCTCCTCAATAACGTAAGGACCTTCCCATTTAGAGAGAAGTTTTCCTGCAAAAAATCTTAAACGATAGTTGTATAGCAATACATAATCACCTACATTAAACTCACGCTTTTGTATTATTTTGTCATGCCATCTTTTAACTTTTTCTTTAAATAGTTTGGCATTCTCATAGGCTTGGGTTCTCCATTCATCAAGTGAGCTATTCAAACAACCTCTTCTCACCGGCAAGTCTGAAATCATAATTGAGCTCTTTAATAGCCCAATAAGCCTTATGTTCTAGTTTGAGAGGTAAGTGACATGCTTTTCTGTAAACCATTTTATACGGAGACATACCCATAGGATTTTTATATGCAGTTCTATAGGCCCATAATGCATCATCAAGTTTCTTGGACAAATTCTTTCTAGATCTATTAACTGTCTTTTACAAAATTAATTTGAGTTCTCTATTGCTCAATTCTACTTGACCACTAGACTGTGGGTGATAAGGAGATGCAATTATATGATTAACATCATACTTAGCAAGCATTTTACGGAAAGCACCATGAATAAAATGTGAACCACCATCAGTCATTAAATATATAGGAACTCCAAACCTTGGAAAAATAACTTCTTTAAGCATCTTAATAGAGGTGTTATGATCAGCACTACTAGTTGGAATAGCTTCTACCCACTTAGTAACGTAATCAACAGCAACTAAAATATGTGTATATCCATTAGAGGCAAGAATGGTTCAATAACAAGTGAATAACTCATAGGCATTTCTTGACGTCTACTAATATTACCAATTCTTTGACATTCATCACAAGATACAACAAACTTACATGCATCCTTGAAGAGTGTAGGCCAATTAAAACTGGATTGCAATACCTTCTGTGCAGTTCTATCTCCAGCGTGGTGTCCTCCATAAGCTTCGGAGTGACACTTGCGTAGGATCTGTTCCTGTTTATGCTCAGGTACACAACGTCTAATAACACCATCTACTCCTTCTTTATAAATATGTGGGTCATCCCAAAAGTAATGTCTCAAATCATAGAAAAACTTTTTCTTTTGCTGGTATGTGAAACTAGGTGGTATAAATTTAGCAACAATATAATTAGCATAATCAGCATACCATGGTGCAGTGTGAGAAGCATTTATGACATTTAATTGTTCATCAGGAAAGCTATCATCAATAGGTAGTGGGTCAGCAAGAACATTCTCTAGCCTAGACAAGTTGTCTGCAATGGGGTTCTCAGCTCCCTTTCTATCAATAATATGCAAATCAAATTCTTGTAGCAAGAGAACCCATCTAATAAGTCTAGGTTTAGCATCTTTCTTTTCCATAGGATATTTAATAGCAGCATGATCCATGTGAATAGTTACTTTAGAGTCAACAATATAAGGTCTGAACTTATCACAAGCAAATACAACTGCTAAGAATTCTTTTTCAGTAGTAGCATAATTTCTATGAGTATTGTCTAGAGTTTTACTAGCATATTGAATAACATTTAATTTCTTATTAACTCTTTGCCCTAGAACAGCACCTACAACATAATCACTAGCATCACACATAATTTCAAAAGGTAAATTCCAATCAGGTGGCTGAACAATAGGTGCAGAGATTAATGCTTTCTTAAGTATTTCAAATGCTTCTACGCAATCATCATAAAAAACAAATGGTATATCTTTCTATAATAAATTAGTCAGAGGCCGAGAAATATTTGAGAAGTCCTTAACGAACCTCCTATAAAAACCGGCATGACCAAGGAAACTTCGTATACCTTTGTTATCCTTGGGACATGGCATCTTTTCAATAGCATCAACCTTGGCTTTATCAACTTCAATACCTCTTTCAGAACCTTTATGCCCCAATACAATACCTTCATTAACCATAAAGTGGCACTTTTCCCAATTCAAGACAAGATTAGTTTCTTCACATCTCTGCAAAACTCGATCAAGGTTGCTTAAGCAATCATCAAAAGAGGATCCATAGATGGAGAAATCGTCCATGAAAACCTCACAAATCTTTTCACAAAAGTCGGAGAATATAGTCGCCATGCATCTTTTAAAGGTAGCAGGTGCATTACATAAACCAAAAGGCATACGTCTATAAGCAAAAGTACCGAACAAGCAAGTGAAAGTAGTCTTTGATTGATCATTGGCTGACACAGGTGTTTGAGAGAAACCAGAATAACCATCTAGAAAGCAAAAAATGTGTATGTTTGGATAATCTTTCTAGCATTTGATCGATAAATGGTAAGGGGTAATGATCCTTTTTAGTAGCTTTATTTAATTTGGGGAAATCAATTACCATCCTATAACCTGTAATAATTCTTTGTGGAATCAATTCATCTTTATCATTAGGAACGACAGTAATACCTCCCTTTTTAGGGACACAATGGGCATGACTTACCCACTGACTATCAGCAACGGGATAAATTATACCTGCCTCAAGAAGCTTTAGTATTTCCTTTCTTACCACTTCCTTCATCTTAGGATTCATCCGTCGTTGATGATCACGAACTGGTTTGGCATCTTCCTCCAAATTTATTTTGTGTTCACACAGAGTGGGACTAATGCCCTTAAGATCATCGAGAGTATATCCAATAGCAGCACGGTGCTTCTTCAGAGTTTTCAATAATCTTTCTTCTTCATGCTCTGAAAGGTTATCACTAATAATAACAGGATATATCTTTTTCTCATCAAGATAAACATATTTAAGAGTTTCAGGTAAAGGTTTAAGCTCAAACACGGGATCACCCTTGGGTGGAGGAGGATCCCCTAGGATTTCAACAGGCAAATTGTGTTTCAGGATGGGTTCCTGTTTAAAGAATACTTCATCTATTTCCCTTCTTTCATTCATAAACATATCATTTTCATGGTCTAGCAAATATTGTTCTAAAGGATCACTAGGAGGCACGCCAATAGAAGCAAGACCAATAATTTCATCTTTACTAGGTAATTCCTCTTCACGGTGTTGTCTACGAAATTTAGAGAAATTAAATTCATGAGACATATCACCTAAACCAATAGTAACAACATCCTTTTTGCAATCTATCTTAGCATTAACTGTGTTCAAGAAGGGTCTACCAAAAATAATGGGACAAAAGTTATCTTGTGGGCAACCAAGAACAAGGAAATCAGCAGGATATTTAGTTTTCCCACACAAGACTTCAACATCTCTTACAATTCCCATTGGTGAAATAGTATCTCTATTGGCAAGTTTAATTGTGACATCAATATCCTCTAACTCAGTGGGTGCAATGTCATGCATAATTTCTTTGTATAGGTCAACAGGTATTGCACTAGCACTAGCACCCATATCACATAAGACATAATAACAATGATCTCCTATTTTAACAGAAATAACAGGCATGCCTACCACAGGTCTAGGTTTATCTTTAGCACAAGGTTTAGCAATTCTAGCAGTTTCATCATAGAAATAAATAGCATGCCCATCAATATTATCAGACAAGAGATCTTTAAAAATAGCAATATTAGGTTCAACTTTAACTTGCTCATGAGGTGTATAAGTTTTAATATTGCTTTTAGGAACCACAGTTGAAGCTTTAGCATGATCTTTTATCCTAACAGGAAAAGGTGGTTTCTCAACATAAGGGGTAGGAACAATAGGATCATTATAAGTGACAATATTTTCTTCAACTTTAATAGGTGCAGCTACTTTTACTTCTATGGGAGGATGATATTTAAACCACTTCTCCCTAGGGAGATCAATATGAGTAGCAAAAGATTCACAGAAAGAAGCTACTATTTCATAGTCAAGTCCATATTTAGTGCTAAATTTACGAATAACATCGGTATCCATAAAAGATTTAACGCAATCATACTTAGGTGTCATACCTGACTCCTTACCTTTGTAGAGGTCCCAATCTTCAGAGTTGCGTTTAATTCTTTCCAAAAAATCCCATTTGAATTCAATAGTCTTCGTCATAAAAGAGCCAGCACAAGAAGTATCAAGCATGGTGCGATTGTTATCAGAAAGGCGAGCATATAAATTTTGAATAATCATTTCTCTTAAGAGCTCATGATTGGGGCATGAATATAACATTGATTTAAGCCTCCCCCAAGCTTGAGCGATGCTTTCTCCTTCGCGAGGACAAAAATTATATATATAATTGCGATCATGATGAACAAGATGCATAGGATAAAACTTCTGATGAAATTCCAATTTCAATCGTTTGTAGTTCCATGACCCCGTATCATCACATAGCCTATACCATGTCGATTCATCTCCCTTCAAAGATAAAGGGAAGACCTTCTTCTTAATAACATCTCCAGGCGCACCTGCAAGCTTAAATAGTCCACAAACTTCATCAACATATATTAGGTGCTCATGAGGATGCTTTGTTCCATCTCCTGCAAAAGGATTAGCTAGCAGTTTTTATAACATACCCGAAGGAATTTCAAAGCGGACATTTTCATTTTCAGTGGGTTCAGTAGGTTGAGGAGCAACTCTTTGCTCTACTGGTCGGGGTGAAGATACCCCGAACAAGCCCCTCAGAGGATTACTTTCCATAGTAACAAGTGACAGTAAATTTCAGCACAATATAAATTTTTCCTTACCAAATTCCACCTACCAAAGGTGCTTCACTCCCCGCAATGGCGCCAGAAAAGAGTCTTGATGACCCAAAAGTATAGGGGATCTATCATAGTACTTTCGATAAGTAAGAGCGTCGAACCCAGCGAGGAGCAGAAGGAAATGATAAGCGGTTTTCAGCAAGGTATTCTCTGCAAGCACTGAAATTATAGGCAACAGATAGTTTTGTGATAAGATAATTGGTAATGAGCAACAAGTAACAAAAGTAAATAAGGTGCAGCAAGGTGGCCCAATCCTTTTTGTAACAAAGGAAAAGCCTAGACAAACGCTTATATGATGTAAAGCACTCCCGAGGACACATGGGAATATCGTCAAGCTAGGTTTCATCACAATCATATGATTCGCGTTCGGTACTTTGATTTTGATATGTGGGTGGACCGGTGCTTGGGTACTGTCCTTACTTGGACAAGCATCCCACTTATGATTAACCTCTATTGCAAGCATCCGCTACTACAACAAAAGTATTAAGGTAAACCTAACCATAGCATGAAACATATGGATCCAAATCAGCTCCTTATGAAGCAACGCATAAACTAGGGTTTAAGCTTCTGTCACTCTAGCAACCCATCATCTACTTATTATTCCCAATGCCCTCCTCTAGGTCCAAATAATGGTGAAGTGTTATGTAGTCGACGTTCACATAACACCACTAGAGGAGAGACAACATACATCTCATCAAAATATCGAACGAATACCAAATTCACATGACTACTAATAGCAAGACTTCTCCCATGTCCTCAGGAACAAACCTAACTACTCACAAAGCATGTTCATGTTCATAATCAGATGGGTATTAATGTGCATATAGGATCTGAACATATGATCTTCCACCAAATAAACCAACTAGCATCAACTACAAGGAGTAATTAACACTACTAGCAACCCACAGGTACCAATCCCAGACTTGGAGACAAGAATTGGATACAAGAGATGAACTAGGGTTTTGAGAGGAGATGGTGCTGGTAAAGATGTCGAGCGAGATTGCCCTCTCCCGATGAGAGGAGCGTTGGTGATGATGATGGCGATGATTTCCCCCTCCTGGAGGGAAGTTTCCCCGACAAAATAGCTCCGCCGAAGCCCTAGATTGGTTGCGAAGGTTCTGCCTCATGGCGGCGGAGTCTCGTCCGGAAAGATGGCTTATGATTTTTTCCTCATCGAAAGACTCCATATAGCAGAAGATGGCCACCGGAGGGCCACCAGGGGGGCCACGAGGTAGGGCACGCCCCACCCTCGTGGGCAGGGTGTGCCCCCCCTGTTGAACTTCTTGCGCTCAGTATTTATTATATATTTTGAAAATGCCTTCCGTGAAGTTTCAGGACTCATGGAGCTGTGCAGAATAGGTCTGTAATATTTGCTGCTTTTTCGGCCCAAAATCCCACCTGCCGGCATTCTCCCTCTTTATGTAAACCTTGTAAAATAAGAGAGAATAGGAATAAGTATTGTGACATAATGTGTAATAACAGCCCATAATAATAAATATGGATATACAAGCATGATGCAAAATGGACGTATCAATCATCATTGTCATATTTCTCCGGATGATCATGGAGTTGACATCGTATTTGTGGCAAAGCCACCATTCATAATTCTTTCATACATGTCACTCTTGATTCATTGCCCATCCCGGTACACCGCCGAAGGCATTCACATAGAGTTATATTTTGTTCTAATTATCGAGTTGTAATTCTTGAGTTGTAAAGTAAATAAAAGTGTGACAACCTTCATTATTAGAACATTGTCCCATGTGAGGAAATAAAAAAGAGAGGAGGAAAGGCCAAATAAAAAAGAGAAGGCCCAAAAAAACAAAAATAAATCAGAGAAAAGGAGAGAAGGGGCAATGCTACTATCCTTTTACCACACTTGTGCTTCAAAGTAGCACCATGATCTTCATGATAGAGAGTCCCCTATGTTGTCACTTCCATATACTAATGGCAATTTTTCATTATAGAACTTGGCTTCTATATTCCAACGATGGGCTTCCACAAATTGCCATAGGTCTTCATGATCAAGCAAGTTGGATGCACAACCACTTAGTTTTCTTTTTGAGCTTTGATAAACTTATAGCTCTAGTGCATCCATTGCATGGCAATCCCTACTCACTCACATTGATATCTATTGATGGGCATCTCCATAGCCCATTGATACGCGTAGTTGATGTGAGACTATCTCCTTCTTTTTGTCTTCTCCACAACCACCATACTCTATTCCACCTATAGTGCTATGTCCATGGCTCATGCTCATGTTTTGGATGAAAGTTGAAAAAGTTTGAGAAGATAACAAATATGAAACAATTGCTTGGTTTGTCATCGGGGTTGTGCATGACTTGAATATTTTGTGTTATGAAGATGGAGCATATAGCCACAATATATGATTTTGTAGGGATAAGCTTTCTTTGTCCATGTTATTTTGAGAAGACATAATTGTCATGTTAGTATACTTGAAGTATTATTGTTTTTATGTCAATATTAAACTTTTGTTTTGAATCTTATGGATCTAAATATTCTTGCCACAATAGATAAGATTACATTGATAAATATGTTAGGTAGAATTCCACATCAATTTTTTTGTTTTTATCATTTACCTACTCGAGGACAAGCGGGAATTAAGCTTGGGGATGCTTGATACGTCTCCAACATATCTACAATTTTTTATTGCTCCATGATATTATATTATCTATCTTGATGTTTTATATGCATTTATATGCTATTTTGTATGATTTTTGGGACTAACCTATTAACCTAGAGCCCAGTGCCAGTTTCTGTTTTTCCTTGTTTTTGAGTTTTGCAGAAAAGGAATATCAAACGGAGTCCAAATGAGCTGAAAACTTACGGTGATTTTTTATGGACCAGAGCAAGCCCCCGAAGCAAAAGAGTTGGGCCAGAAGAGCCATGAGGCCTCGACAAGGGTGGAGGGCGTGCCCTACCCCTAGGGTGCCCCCTCCGTCCTTGTCATCGCCTCGTGGACCCCCCTAACTTGTTCCCGACGGCAAAACTTTCTATAAATATAGAAACTCTCAGAAATAAACCTAGATCGGGAGTTCCACCACCGCAAGCCTCTGTAGCCACGAAAAATCAATCGGGAGCCCATTCCGGCACCCTGCCGTAGGGGAAAACCATCACTAGTGGCCATCTTCGTCATCCCGGCGCTCTCCATGACGAGGAGAGAGTAGTTCACCCTCGGGGCTGAGGGTATATGTACCAGTAGCTATGTGTATGATCTCTCTCTCTCTCTCTCTCTCTCTCTCGTGTTCTTCATTTGGCACGATCTTGATGTACCACGGGCTTTGCTATTATAGTTGGATCTTATGATGTTTCTCCCCCTCTAAGTTCTTGTAATGGATTAAGTTTTCCCTTTGAAGTTATCTTATCAGGTTGATTCTTTAAGGATTTGAGAACACTTGATGTATGTCTTGCATGTGCTTATCTATGGTGACAATGGGATATTCACGTGATCTACTTGATGTATGTTTTGGTGACCAACTTGCAGGTTCTGTGACCATGTGAACTTATGCATAGAGGTTGCCAAACGTTTTCGTCTTGACTCTCCGGTATAAACTTTGGGGCACTCTTTGAAATTATTTGTGTTGGTTTGAATAGATGAATCTGAGATTTTGTGATCCATATCATATAATCAAACCCGCGGATACTTGTGGTGACATTGGAGTATCTAGGTGACATTAGGGTTATGGTTGATGTATATCTTAAGGTGTTATTTTAGTACGAACTCTAGGGTTGTTTGTGACACTTATAGGAATAGCCCAATAGATCGATTAGAAATAATAAATTGAGGTGGTTTCGTACGCTACAATAATCTCTTCGTTTGTCCTCCTCTATTAGTGACTTTGGAGTGACTCTTTGTTGCATGTTGAGGAATTTTTATATCATTTAATTATGTTATCATTGTTGAGAGAACTTGCACTAGTTAAAGTATGAACCCTATGCCTTCTTTCGAAGCATTGCAATACCGTTTTCGCTCACTTTTGTTACTAGATACCTTGCTGTTTTTATATTTTCAAATTATAAAAACCTATATCTACTATCCATATTGCACTCGTATCACTGATGTCTACTACGCAACTTTATTCTTGTAGGCATGTGTTGGGCCTCCAAGCACAGAGTTTTGTAGGACAGTAGCAATTTTCCCTCAAGTGGATGACCTAAGGTTTATTAATCTGTGAGAGGTGTAGGATGAAGATGGTCCCTCTCAAATGACCCTGCAACCAAATACAAGAAATCTCTTGTGACCCCAACACACCCAATACAATGGTAAGTTGTATAGGTGCACTAGTTCGGTGAAGAGATGGTGATAAAAGTGTAATATTAATGGTAGAAATATATTTTTATAATCTGAATAAATAAAAACAGCAAGATAGCAAATAGTAAACGGGCATAAAAGCGACATTTCAATGCTTGAAAACAAGGCCTAGGGTCCGTACTTTCGCTAGTGCAATCTCTCAAAAGTGCTAACATAGTTGGATCATATGATTATCCCTCAAAGTGCAATAAAGAATCACTCCCAAGTTCCTACTAGCGGAGAACAAAAGATAGGAATTGTTTGTAGGGTACGAAACCACCTCAAAGCTATTCTTTCCGTTCGATCTATTCAAGAGTTCGTACTAAAATAACACAAAGCTATTCTTTCCATTCGATCTATCCTAGAGTTCGTACTAAAATAACACCAAATCAAATTCATATTCATAATACTCAATCCAACACAAAGAGCTACAAGGAGACCCCAAAGTTTCTATCGGAGAAAAGATAATAAGAACATGCATTAACCCCTATGCATAGATTACCCCAATATCACGCGGGAATCCGCGAGTTGAATGCCAAAACACATACCAAGTGAATCAATATGATGCCCCATTGTCACCTCAACTATTCATACTGCAAGACATACATCATGTGTTCTCATATCTGAATATTCAATCCGACAAGACAAAACTTCAAAGGGTAAAGATTCAATTCATCACAACAAAGGTGTGGAGGGGAGAAACATCATCTGATCCGACTATATTAACAAAGCCCATGATATAGGGAGATTAAACACATAGCTACTGGTATAAACCCTCAGCCCCGAGGGTGGACTACGGCCTCCTCATCGTGGTGGCCACGGGGATGATTAAGATGGCCATCGAAGATGATTTGGCAGGGTACTAGAACAGGTCTAGATTGGTTTTCGGTGGCTACGGAGCCCTGCGGCGCCGGAACTTCTTATCTAGGCTAACCCCAAGGGGTTTTGGAATATTTGGGAATTTATAGTGCAAAGAGGGGGGTACGTGAGGCCACCGAGGTGGGCACAACGCACCTGGGCGCGCCAGGGGGCCCTGGCACACCCTGATGGGTTGTGCCCCCCTTGGGGCACCCCCTATGTGCTGCTCTGGCCCATTGGGAGTCTTCTGGCCCATAAAAATCCGCAAAAAGTTTCGCGGTGTTTGGACTCCGTTTAATATTGATTTCCTACGATGTAAAAAACAAGCAAAAAACAGCAACTGGCAATGGGCACTGGGCCAATAGGTTACTCCCAAAAAATGATATAAAGTTGCTATAAAATGATTGTAAACCATCCAAGAATGATAATATATTGGCATGAATACTTCATAAATTATAGATACATTTGAGACGTATCAGCATCTCCAAGCTTAATTCCTACTCGTCCTCAAGTAGGTAAATGATAAAAGAAATAATTTATGAAGTGTGAATGCTAGCAAAGTGCATAAGTTTGATTAGTGATGATTTCAATCACTTTTCCTAGCATCATAACAACAATTCTTTCTTATAAAACTTCTCATGTTATAGTGGCAATCCATTCACATGTCAAGGTTCAAATAATGAATTCTCTTGAAACTCAACAACCTATGTTCTCAGTCACCAAGCAATTGCAATTCAACTTATTCAATAGAGTTTAAGTAACAACTCCACATACTCAACCATCATATAGTCTTCTCTATGATTGCTAACACTCACCTTGCACACATGAGCAAAACGTTTCAACAAGACACATAGAAAGATGGGGGCTTATTATTTTGCCTCCCAACGTATTCACCTCAAGGGTGATGTCAACAATAATAACTCATGCTACCCATATTCAACTGGACATATGTGCCTAGATCTTTCCTCACCACATGATGATTGCCAAAAGAGAAAAATAAAAAGGAATAGAGAGAAAAACTTTGACTCTTTCCATAAAAGTAAATACTGAAAAGTAAAAATAGGCCCTCCGCAGAGGGAAGCAGAGGTTGCCATGCGCTTATTTGTTTGTATGCTCAACCCCTTAGTGCAAAAGAACGTCATGTTATATTGCCCCTTATGATAGCAACCCTTATTTTGCAGTCCGTCACTTTTATTACTTTGCCATCACAAGTTCATACAACGCTCAATTTTCTCTTTACACTAAATGATCTCACACTTTTAGAAGCAATTTTTATTGCCTTATTGCACCGATGACAACTTACTTGAAGGATCTTTCTCAATCCTTAGGAAGGTATGGTGGACTCTTGAAGATAAGATTTGGGTTTAAGGGTTTTTTGGATGCATAAGTAGTATCTCTACTTGTTGCAGAATTTTTGTCTAGGAAAGATGGGGGGAAGCACCACATGTTGAAGGATCTATGACAATATAACTTCTATGTGAATATGAACAAACATAAAACATTATGTTGTCTTCCTTGTCCAACGTCAACAATTTTGGCATATAATATTTTGATGGGGGCTCACAATAACAAAAGATTTCCATGATAGTGTATTTGCATGTAAAAGTTCTCTTCCTTGTACTAATTATTCGTGAATTCCTTGTATGATCAATATTGTGATTGTCAAGCCTCAAAAGATTTGACTTTCTAAACCCAATGTGAAGCTACCACTAGGCATGATATGATTTCAACTGCATGACATTCAATTTATTCAACAATTTACTCATAGGATATAAGTGAAGATCATGAGCATAATATTTGTTTCTCTCAAATTAATTTAAGTGAATCAAGAGAGAATTTCTTCAAAAACATTAAAGTACACCGTGCTCAAAAAGATATAAGTGAAGAACTAGAGCAATTCCATAGAAAAGAGCTTCGTTGACGGGATGTGAATGCCGCTTACATAGCTTCCCTGACAACTATTTGAGGGATCTATTTTATTTAAAAACTTTCAGATCTAAATATTTTATTAAAACAGCAAGCAAAACAAAAATTACAATCCAAGGATAGCACACATCATGTGAAGAAGCAAAAACTTAGGCTCAACCGATACTAACCGATACTTGTTGAAGAAGAAAGGTGGGATGCCTACCAGGGCATCCCCAAGCTTAGATGTTTGAGACTCCTTGAAATATTATCTTGGGGTGCCTTGTGCATCCTCAAGCTTGAGCTTTTGTGTCTCCTTAAGTCCTCTCATATCACAGTTTTCCTAAATCTCAAAAGCTTCATCCACACAAAACTCAACAAGAACTCATGAGATAAGTTAGTATAAACCAATGCAGAAACCTTATCATTCTCTACTGTAGCAAATCACAAAAATTATTATTAAACATTGTATACTAAATGCCTCTGCATATTTAATACTCCTATCCTCAAATAGAATCATTAAACAAGCAAACATATGCAAACATAACAACAATTTGCCGAAACAGTACAGTCTTGTGCATCCCCAAGCTTAGGGATTGTCACTCCTTATTCTCCTCATATCGACATCTCACCCAACACTTGAAAACTTCAATCACACAAAACTTAACGGAACTTCGTGAGATAGGTTTAGTATGATAAAGAGGAAACCATTTCACTTTTGGTAATGTCAAAGACAAGATTCATAATTGTTATCACACAATGCCTACTGTATCATATCATTTCCACAATTTATATTGAGCAATATAAGCCATAGAAACTAGAAAACAAGCAAACTATGCATTGAAAATAAAATCTGTCAAAAACAGAACAACCTGTAGTAATCTGTACTCCAACCATACTTCTGATACTCCAAACATTCTGAAATTAGGAAAACCTTGGTAATTTGTCTATTAATATTCTGAAGAAAGAATCAATATTTTATCACACTTCTGTTAAAAATGAGAATTGTTTTCCTGAGCGCAAAAGTTTCTGTCTTTCAGCAGGATCAAATCATCTATCACCATAGACCATCCCAAAGCCTTTACTTGGCACTTTATTGAAACAAAAGCAATATAACATAATTACTACAGTAGCCTAATGATGTGAACACAAAAAAATAGTAGGTAAAAGTGTTGGGTTGTCTCCCAACAAGCGCTTTTCTTTAATGCCTTTTAAGTACGCATGATGAATTCAATGATGCTCGCATAAAAGATAAGGATTGAAACATGAAAAAGAGCATCATGAAGCATATGACTAGCACATTTAAGCCAAACCCACTTCCTATGCATAGGGATTTTGTGAGCAAACAATTCATGGAAGGAAGAATCTAATAGCATAGGAAGGCAAACCAAGTGCAACTTCAAAACTTTCAACACATAGAGAGGAAACTTGATATTATTGAGATGTGCAGAAGCATGTGTTCCTCTCTCATAAAAAATTTCAGTAGCATCATGAATGAATTCAACACAATAGCTATCACATAATGCAATATTTTCATGATGCATAAGCATAGAAATTTTATTACTCTCCACATAAGCAAAATTATTATCATGCATAGTAGTGGGAGCAAACATAACGAAATAACTATCATGGGATCGAAAATAAGAATCATGATGACACGTTTCATGTTTATAATTATTATCTGTAACATATATGTCATCACCATAATCATCATAGAAAGCAACTTTGTTTTCGTAGACAATTGAAGCCTTTTTCCAAAATGGTGGATTCATCACTAAATAAAGTCATGACCTCTCCAAATCTACTTTCATCATTGTAATCATCATAATTAAATAGGAGGCACACAATCATTGTAACAAATTTCCACATCAAATCTTGGGGAACTAAAAATATCATCTTCATCAAACATAGCATCCCAAGCTTATGGTTTTGCATATCATTAGCATCATGGATATTCAAAGAATTCATACTAACAATATTGCAATCATGATCATCATTTATACCAAACATTCTATTGAATTCTTCTTCTATCAATTGAGCACAATTTTCTTTTCCATCATTTTCACGAAAGATATTATAAAGATGATCAATAATATGAAGCAACCTCAATTCCATTTTTAGTTTTCTTTTATAAACCAAACTAGTGATAAAACAAGAAACTAAAAGATTCAATTGCAAGATCTAAAGATATACCTTCAAGCACTCACCTCCCCGGCAACGGCGCCAGAAAAGAGCTTGATGTCTACTACGCAACTTTATTCTTGTAGACACGTGTTGGGCCTCCAAACATAGAGTTTTGTAGGACAGGAGCAATTTTCCCTCAAGTGGATGACCTAAGGTTTATCAATCCGTGAGAGGTGTAGGATGAAGATGGTCTCTCCCAAACGACCCTACAGCCAAATACAAGAAATCTCCTGTGTCCCCAACACACCCAATACAATGGCAAGTTGTATAGGTGCACTAGTTTGGCGAAGAGATGGTGATAAAAGTGTAATATTGATGGTAGAAATATATTTTTATAATCTGAATAAATAAAAACAGCAAGTAGCAAATAGTAAACGGGCACAAAAAACGGTACTTCAATGCTTGAAAACAAGGCCTAGGGTTCGTACTTTCACTAGTGCCATCTCTCAACAGTGCTAACATAGTTGGATCATATGATTATCCCTCAAAGTGTAATAAAGAATCACCCTCGAGTTCCTAGCGGCGAACTGTGACATCTCAAAATTCTAAATTTTGGAATGTTATAATAAATAGATATATTTGATTGATTGTGTGAAATTGAGTGAAATTCGAAACCTTTTTGAAAGTTAAATGAGAGGGAATAAAAGGACTTTCCCAAACTTTCATTTTGCATTTATGATCTTCGTGAATTCAAATTCTTTTCAAATACAAAACCCTAGAGAGAAAATGACATGACTTCTTCCATTTAAATAAATGAAAAGGGTGTTTGAAAAATATTTGAATTCCATTGGGAAATATTTTTCCAATTCAGAAACTTTATGCAACTCAATGATTTTCACGAGAGAAGATAAAATGACTTCTTCAAATTATGAAAAATGAGTTGGGAGTTTCAAAGATCACATTTAAAGTCATTTTTGAATTTATTTTGGAGTTATTTGAGTTTTATTCAACTTATTTTTCTCCAAAAATAAAATATATGGAAATTAGGGTAACATGATTCCCTACAATAGAAAATTGGAGAGAAATAAATTTGAAATCATTTTGATATTTTTAAAATGTTTTTTGTTGGATCTTATTAGAGTAGGAGCACTGTTGGAATTATTAGAATTTGTGTGTATTTTATTTAATGCTAGAAAAATGTTCATGTCGTGGAAAATCTTTTTCTGAAAATTTTGATATATAATATGCCTATATAAAAATTTTATTTTATTTTTTATTCAGTTTTCCTTCTGTTTCTATTTTTTTAAAAAAAAAACTGTGCGTGCGGACCATATTTATTTAGCGCCTACATGCGCAGTATAGTAGCTTCTGGCGCCCCATTGTTTTTTTTCTCTTAAATAGGCCAGGCCCAGCTAGACTTTTCTTTTTTTATAATTTTTTTTTCTTAGGCCAAATTTTGTAAAAAAAAACAGAACCGTAGCATGCGCACGGCCGGCCGAAGCCAAGGCCCATCCGCCTCTTTTCTTCTCCGTTTCGTATATTTTCGTCTATGTTTAGTCCCACATTGCCTTGCCTTTGACCCCTAAGCCTCTTCTCCACCAATAAATATATACCCATAGAGCCTCCAAAAATCATCTGATCGGGTTAAATCAATATTTTGGTTTGACTAGATTCATTTAAGAAAAGTATATTTCTCCTCTCCGGCGCGACTTCTGAAAATTGTCTCTTCTCTCCAAAGTCGCTTTTCTCCGCCTTATAAAGATATCTTTCTTTGTTTTCTTTTCTTCTTATACCTCCCTCCGTAGTTTATTATTTTTAGACTAATATGATAAAATAATTAGATTATCAATTAGTCTACGCATTTATACATTAGACCCTAGCCCGTAGCTATTTTTCTTCCATAAAACAGCTTGACCTTGATTTTTCAAATAGCCATAACTTTTTACTCGTTTGTCCAAATCCAACGAAACCAACGCCCACTTCTTCGTTATGATCTCCTCTATCCAGTAATCCAACTCAAACATGTTTTTGAGAAGTTTAAAATTTGTATTAGATCAGATTTGAATTCAAACTTCGTTTGATCATAACTTGAGTTTCGTAGCTCCGTTTGAGTTGATTCTTTTTGCAAATCGAAGCTCTTGACCTAAACATTCTGATAAGGCCAAATTCACATAATTTTGGTACTGTTAGAATTTTTTTTATGTTGCAAGAGCTATTTGCTTGGTTTTGATGTTTTCCGAATCGACTTCTTTGATCTTTCTAGTCTTTTGAGTGATTGCTTATGTGTGGTTACTATTGCATGCCTATGATAGATTGGCCGAAGTGTGACGAGTAGATCTATCAAGAGTTTTGAGTGTGAATCATCTTCATCAACATTGCAGGCAAGTTCACGCTTTGATCATACCTCCTACTACCCAGTTTTATTGCATTAGATCAATCCTCAAACATTGCATGATTAGGATCTAATTAAATTGTGGGATGGGAAGTAGTTGAGGTAGTACCTATTACCTGTTTATTATCAAACCCTTGGGAGTTACTATTACGTTATGCTTACATTGCCATGCTCTGCTCGTAGACGTGGATTGGGTTTTGAGAGTATTCATGACAGATGTGAGATTGTTAATTAATGGTTTAATTAAGGTGGCAACTTAAACACACATCTGGTGGATTGAGGCTCCTGCGTATTCCGGGATTGCCTGTCTAGGCACCTGGGTAGACCAGGATTGTCGGTGTACTAAAGTAGGGGTACCTTATTATCCCGAACTTGTGCATGGGCAGTCGCAGCGACCCGCGGCAAGGCTTGCCGGGCGACCGCCAAGACCCTCCGTGGTTCCTTTGGAGCCATTCAAGAACAAAGTATTCAAGCCAAGGCGCAAGACCCCGGCAAGAGGAGCTTGCCGAGAAGGCTACCCGAAGCACAGAGACCCCGGCAAGAGGAGCTTGCCGGGAACGAGACAAGACCCCGGCAAGAGGAGCTTGCCGGGAAGGAAACGAGGCCCCGGCAAGAGGAGCTTGCCGGGAAGACCAACCAAAGCATCTCAAGAAGCTCGCTGCGGCGCACTGCGCCCTGACAAGGCCCGCTGAGCGACAAGCTCCCGGACACGACAAGACAACATCCGCGGCAAGGCGCTTGCCGCGGCAAGCTACTACCCCGCAGCCCACGCTCCAGCTCGCCCACCAATGTGTCGCCCTGGGACCATTCCTGGCGTACGTGGCGGGAGGCTGTGCAGCCCGGGGCATGCGGTGGCAAGAAGGCGCTGACAAGGAGCCATCGTGGCAAACGGTGGCGCCCCTGACGGTCCCTTTCCGCCCTGTCTAGATGACACAGACAGGCATTTAATGCCTTTGTCCCCTGCCGTCAGGGTTAGGTAGGATACGACTGTAGCAGGCGGTGGCGCTAACTACCACCCCTTTTACATTTTTACCCTCACCTCTGTTGCCACATGTCGGTGACCCCTTAGACATATAAAAGGAGGCCCATGCGCAACAGAGAGGAGGGGGACAGCCATTCTCATGCTCGGTCTCGCCAGCTGCTTGAGTGTACTGTAGCACTCGCCGCTCCCGAGCAAGAACTCAATACAACCACCAAAGCAGGAGTAGGGTTTTACGCATCGGTGCGGCCCAAACCTGGGTAAACCAATCGTCTCGCTCGTGCGTTCGCCTCGATCTGCTCTTTGTGCATCCACCGCCCCCTGCCGAACCGAAAGGGGCTCGGTCCGCCGATCCCCATAGGTATGCGAGGGATCAGCAACCCCCGACATCTTTGGCGCGCCAGGTAGGGGGTGCGTCGAGGTTGTGCGAACCTGATCCGGCGTTCGCGCGAGCCGAATCTTCATCGTCTTCATCAACATGCCGCCGAAGAAGAAGGCTTCGGAGGTAGCCGCTCCGTCTGCGCCGAGCCCGCCATCGCCGGAGCGGACGGCTGGTGGAGCAGGCGCCGACGGAAGAGCGGGCACCGACGGGGAGACTCGTGGCGCTGCCAGGTCCAAGGACCAGGCGGCGCCGCACGTCGGCGGCGCGGTCGCCTCCCACAACGACCGCGCGCACTCCAAGACCTCGGCGTCCGTACATGCACCGCGCCCGTCCCAGGAGGCGCGGGACCAGCAGCTTCATGGTACCCACGGTACCATACGTCTGCTGGGCCAAGATCAAGCTGGCGGATCCCGAAGTGCTCAGGACCAGCATGCACGCCAACCTGCTGGCGCGAGCTCGGCGCGGTCGCTTGGACGAGATGTTGCTCCTTCTAACGCGGTTAGAAGTCCGAGCATATCTCGCTCCTCGCACCGTTCGCTGCCGCCGCCCACCACTCCGGCGGAAGCGTTGGCGCGTGCCCAGCTGCTCCTAGACTACCCTTCAGTGCCAGAGAAGATCGATGATTGGAGGGCCACTATTCAGAGTCTCATCGGCTTCGCCAACGGCGACAACCCGCGGCAGCCAAGCGCGTCGCTACCGCGGCAAGTCAGCCAGGCGCGAGCCGGTGGTGACAAGACCGGCGAGGGTGCAACCACTGTGCACTCTCCGCCCCGAAGGCCAAGATCACCGACTCACCGGATCCACCTCGACAGCTACTCCACCGCGTCGTCAGATCCACGAGCTCGTCGCGATCAACGCCAAGTTCTTCATGAGAGACAACAAGAAGACGCTCGAACATGCATCGAGCGCCGAAGGGAAGCGCGGTGTCAATCAGACCTGCGCGCTGGGCCCTTTGTTGACGTGCATGCACCCGGAGAGCCAGGTAACTTGCCGTACGCGGCAGGTTGTCCTGCGTTCACCCGTGAACTGAGGCAAGTCCAGTGGCCCAACCAGAAGCATTTCAAGCCAGACGTGCCGGAGAAGTACGACGGCAAGTCGCACCCGTCGGAGTTCCTCAGCGTCTACACCATTGCGGTGCAAGCTGCCGGGGGGGCGAGACGACAAGGTCATTGCCAACTACTTCCCGCTCGTGCTCAAGCCCGAAGTCAGATCCTGGCTCATGCACTTGCCGGACAACTCCATATCCTCTTGGGCGGATTTGTGCCATCAGTTTGTCGGCGCCTTTACGGGCGGCCACAAACCACATGGCCAAGAGAGTGACCTCCACCTGCTTGCCCAGAAGGAAGGAGAACCCCTGCGCAAGTATATCCAGAGATTCAGTCGCGTGCAGCGCAACATCCCAGACATCCACCCCGTCGCGGTTATCAGCGCGTTCCATCAGAACGTGCGTAATCCCAGGATGCGGGAGGAGATGGCGATGAGCAGGATCAGAGACGTCAGCAAGCTGTATGCCCTGGCCAACAAGTGCGCACGCACTGAAGAAGGGAGGAAACTCCCCAGAGAAGATGCTGGAGCAGGGGGATCTGACAGTGAGGATGCCGCCCCGGCAAGGAAAAACCGGAGGCGCAACAGGAAGAAGAGCGGCAAAGAGGTACTAGTCGTTGAGCAGTTCGGCGATGACGGCCCCGCCACACAAGCCAAAGTTGGCAGCTCCGGCAAGGAGGTTGCCGCGTGCACCAACTGCCAAGCTATGGCGGCCGCCGACAAGTAGGACGGCTCCGGCAAGCAGTACTGCAAGATTCACCGCACCAAGGGCCATGATCTCTAGAACTGCAAGAGGGTCGAGCAGCTTGTCCAGCAACAAAAAGCTGAGTACGAGCGGCGCGACAAGGAGAGAGCCCAAGGAGGCGGTGGAGAAGCCGGCAAGAAGCGCGCTGGCCAGGGAGGAAGCCGCGGCAAGGCCAAGCAGCGGCAAGGAGACAGACCTCCCCGTGGCCGCGACAAGGACGAAGACGAAGACGACGACGAAGACATGGATGATGTTGAGAACAGCGAACAGGAGTTTCAGAAGGCTACAGAAGTCTTGTGTGTTGACGGTGGCGCTTCTCTGCATACTTCCCACCGCCAACTCAAACAGTGGCTCCGGGAAGTTAATGCGGCAGAGCCACCTATCGAATCACGCAAGCTTCTGAAGTGGTCCAGCACGCCTATCATCTTTGACATTGAGGACCACCCTGATCGCACAACTGCGGTCGGGTGCTTGCCGCTGTTGGTTTCACCAACCATACGCAACCTCAAGGTCACCAAGATGTTAGTTGACGGCGGGGCCGACCTAAATCTGATCTCCTCCGCTGTACTCCAAAAACTCCAGATCCCCGACAGCGAGCTCGAAGAGACCGCACATTCCAAGGAATTAATCCGGGAAGGAGCAAGCCGAAAGGGAAAGTCACGTTGCCCGTAACATTCCGCAGCGAGATGAACTTCAGGATTGAGAGGGTCACTTTCGACATTGTCGACTTCCCATTGCCCTACAATGGCATACTCGGCCGTCCCGCACTCGCCAAGTTCATGGCGGCCTCTCACTACGCATACAACGTGCTCAAGATGCCAGGCCCGATAAGCATCATCTCTGTCCCTGGCGACAAGAAGGATGCCCTTATCTGCGCCGACAAGATCTACCGGGAAGCTGCTGCCGCGACAGACTGCGAGACACTTGCCGCTGAAGCTCCCGGGGAGAAGAAGAAGACTAAGTCCGGCAAGAGCTCTAGTGCCCACTCCGGCAAGCGCGCCTCTTTGGAGTGCCGTGCTGCCGTCGAGGACGCGCCATCGAGCTCCACCAGCAAGAAGACCAAGTCCGGCAAGAGCTCTGATGCCTACTCCGGCAAGCGCGCCTCTTTGGAGTGCTGCGCTGCCGTCGAGGACGCACCATCGAGCTCCACCGGCAAGAATAAGAAGACGATGGCAGCCCCACCACTTACCAAGAAGGTGCCCACCAAGGAGGACAGCGCTGATGGTACCTTCACCATCAGTGCCATGCTTGACCCTAAATAGGAAAGCGCGCTCGTTACTTTCCTGCGGGCGAATGTCGACGTGTTTGCATGGCAACCGTCTGACATCCCCGGTGTTCCCAGGAAGGTAATTGAGCACCACCTTGCCGTTTTTCCTCATGCGCGGCCCGTCAAGCAGAAGGTCAGGAAACAGGCGGTGGAGCGCCAAGAGTTCATAGCAGAAGAGATCAAGAAGTTGGAAGCAGTAGGCCTTGTCAGAGGAGTGCTCCAAACAACGTGGTTGGCCAATCCTGTTGTAGTGCGCAAGGCAAACGGGAAGTGGAGGCTTTGTATTGACTTCACTGATGTTAATAAAGCTTGTCCCAAAGATCCATTTCCCTTGCCGCGCATTGACCAGATTGTTGACTCCACAGCCGGATGTGAGTTGCTTTCATTTCTTGATGCATACTCAGGATACCATCAAGTCTTCATGGCAGAAGAGGATGAGGAGAAAACCGCATTCATTACTCCATGTGGCACGTACTGTTTCGTACGGATGCCTTCCGGATTAAAGAATGCTAGTTCAACATTTGCCAGAGTAGTCCATATCGCTTTGAAGCCACAGATACACAGAAATGTAGAAGCTTACATGGATGATATAGTGGTCAAAGGCAAAGACAGGGCAACTCTGATCCAAGACTTAGAAGAGACTTTTGCAAATCTGCGCAAGGTCACCTCAAGCTCAACCCCGAGAAGTGTGTGTTTGGAGTCCCTTCCGGCAAGCTTCTCGGGTTCTTTGTGTCTCAGCGGGGAATCGAAGCTAATCCCGACAAGATCAGGGCCATTGAGCAGATTGAAGCACCAAAGCGCGTCAAGGATGTACGGAAGCTTGCCGGCTGTGTAGCTGCTCTCAGCAGGTTTATCTCTCGGTCTGCTGAGCGCGCCCTACCGTTTTTCAAAATTTTGAAAAGGGCAGGTCCAATGAGATGGACTCCGGAAGCGGAGGCTGCACTTCAAGGCTTGAAGAGATACCTGTCCTCTACTCTAACACTTGTCGCACCTAAACCACAAGAGAAGTTGCTGCTATACATAGCGGCAACCAATCAAGTGGTTAGTGCTGCGTTAGTAGCGGAGAGGCAGGCAGATGACGAGCCAGCGACCGCGGCAAGCACATCCGGCGACAAGCAGGGGGCTGCCCCGACAAGCTCTGGTCCCGACAAGCAACGGTCTACGCATATGCAAGAGGAGATACAGAAGAAAATGGTGCAGCGCCCAGTTTAGTTTGTCAGCTCCCTTTTACAGGGGGCTAGGTCAAGGTACTCTGGTGTGCAGAAGTTGCTTTTCGGCCTCCTCATGGCCTCGAGAAAGCTGCGCCATTACTTCCAAGCACATGAGATCACAGTTGTCACTCACTTTCCGCTGAAAAGGATATTTCAAAATCCAGAAGCAACAGGCAGGATTGTTGAGTGGGCACTGGAGCTGTCAAGCTTTGGCCTCAAGTTTGAGAGTACATCAACAATCCAGAGCAGAGCATTGGCAGAGTTCATAGCAGAATGGACGCCAACTCCAGACGAAGAAATTCCGGAGATGAGCATCCCGCCAAGGAGGCAAGCAAAGAGTGGCTCATGTACTTTGACGGTGCTTTCTCGCTGCAAGGCGCCGGTGCTGGTGTACTGCTTGTCGCACCCACCGGAGAGCACCTCAAGTACATAGTCCAGATGCATTTTCCCAAGGAGCAAGCGACAAACAATACTGCAGAGTATGAAGGCCTGCTTGCCGGTCTCAGGATCGCGGCAGAACTTGGGATTAAGAAGCTCATTATCAGGGGAGACTCGCAGCTTGTCATCCTCCAAGTGGACAAGGATTACCAGAGTCCCTTGATGGAAGCTTACGTTGATGAAGTGAGGAAGCTGGAGGAGCGCTTTGACGGCCTGCAAATGGAACATGTTCCGAGAGCTGAGAACGACATTGCTGATGGCCTGTCAAAGTGCACAGCACTTAAGTTACCTGTGGAACCAGGGATCTTTGTGCTCAAGCTGACTCAGCCATCCATAACACCATCAACTGGACAGAGCAAGAAGAGGAAGTTGATTTCTGGTGACTATCTTCCAGCAGAGCTTCCCGAAGCCGTCGCCAAGAAGGTCCCCAAGATCGACGCCAAGAGTGCTGAGGAGCAGTCTACTCCGGCAAACCCCAGGGTTTGTTCCGTTGCAGCAGACACTCCCGGCAAGCTCTGCTCCGGCAAGCTTGTCGGGGAACGTCAAGCTCCGGCAGAGTCGCAGGCTCTTGCCGTAGAAGCAAACGTTCCCGCAGCAGCAGATGTGCCATTAGTCCTTGTTGTCGAGCCACAGGCTCCAACATGGGCGCAGCAGATTGTCCGTTTCCTTCAGACAGGAGAACTTCCCGAAGAGCCAGAAGAAGCGGAAAGAGTAGCCCGGCAGTCTAGTATGTACCAGTTTGTCGACGACACACTGTACAGAAGAAGACTCAACGGTATGAAATTGAAGTGTATTCCACGGGAAGACGGGCAGAAGTTGTTGGCAGAGATACATGGAGGCATATGTGGTCACCACATTGGCGGAAGAGCTCTTGTCGGAAAAGCATTCCGGCAACGCTTCTTCTGGCCGACAGCCCTCCAGGATGCAACTGCACAAGTAACCAAGTGTGAAGCGTGCCAGTTCCATTCCAAGCAGATACACCAGCCAGCTCAAGCTCTCCAGATGATCCCTTTATCCTGGCCATTTTCGGTCTGGGGGCTCGACATCCTCGGCCCCTTCCCCCGAGATGTCGGGGGCTTTGAGTACTCGTACGTTGCAATCAACAAGTTCACAAAGTGGCCGGAAGTGGAACCAGTGAGGAAGGTGACGGCGCAGTCCGCGGTCAAGTTCTTCAGGTCGATTGTTTGCAGTTTCGGAATCCCTAACAGGATAATCACCGACAACGGTACACAATTTACGAGCCGCACCTTCATGCAATACGTCCAAGATCTTGGCGCCAAGGTCTGCTTCGCTTCTGTTGCTCACCCGAGAAGCAACGGTCAAGCGAAGAGGGCAAATGCTGAAGTGCTGCGCGGGCTCAAGACCAGAACCTTCGATAGGCTGCACAAGCACGGACGCAACTGGATCGAGGAGCTGCCGGTGGTTCTTTGGTCGATCAGGACGACGCCAAATCGAGCCACTGGACAGACACCCTTCGCTCTAGTCTATGGAGCGGAGGCAGTTATCCCCACGGAACTCGTATATGGGTCACCTCGAGTGCTCGCTTATGATGAGCTTGAGCAAGAGCGGCTACGGCAAGATGACGCGCTGCTCCTTGAGGAAGATCGTCTTCAGGCTGCTGTGCGAGCCGCTCGCTACCAGCAAGCTTTGCGCCGCTATCATAGCCACAAAGTTAACGCCAGAAGTCTCGAGGAAGGCAACCTTGTTCTTCAGCGCGTTCAGTGCGCCAAGAATTCCAACAAGTTGACGCCGAAGTGGGAAGGCCCTTACCGGGTGAAACGAGTCACCAGGCCTGGCGCTGTCCGCCTGGAGACCGAAGATGGCATGCCAGTGAGCAACTCCTGGAATATCGAGCATCTTCGTAAGTTTTACCCGTAAGGCGCGGTTGTCGGACCCTGTCCGGCAACCACCCTTTTGTACAAGTCTTGCCGCTGTTGCATGTAATCCTTTGTACAAAGCCAGGCGCAGACCCTGAGCACAAGTAAATGAAGCGCTGGCGCCCAGAGTTATAGCATGCATGCTAGGTCGAGTCGGGTCCTTGGTTAGGGTTGATAGTGCCTAACAGCAGCTAACCCCTAACTTAGAGGTCGAGTGTGCGTCCCTTTGCCCTTCCTTTGTTTCTTTTGGTTCGGAGGGCTTGCATATCCTTGCCGGACCACATGAGGAAGAAGGGAGAAGAAGGACGTGCCGGCATCCGGGCCCCGGCAAGCCAGAGTTGCCGGAGGCTGCAAGTACCAAGGTCCACCCACGGCAAGCCAGAGTTGCCGGGGGCTGCAATCTCAGATAAGCCTCTCATCCCTCTTCATGCATTCTCTTATGGACTGGGAATACGAAACCTCGTTTCTTCCCGAAACTACCGTGCTCCCTTAGCTCAAGGCCCTGGGGCTCATTCCCGGGGCCAAGTTTTGGTCGTAGTCGCGGCAGCAAAGGGACGAGACGAGGGGCCGCACCCGCCTTGTCCCTGCCTCCGTCAAAAGCGTGAGAAAGGTCCAGCGGCGTGGGAAGACGGCAGGGCATGTTGCCGGGGAAGGAGTGTCTGAAGGAAATATGCCCTAGAGGCAATAATAAAGTTATTATTTATTTCCTTATATCATGATAAATGTTTATTATTCATGCTAGAATTGTATTAACCGGAAACATAATACATGTGTGAATACATAGACCAACAGAGTGTCACTAGTATGCCTCTACTTGACTAGCTCGTTAATCAAAGATGGTTATGTTTCCTAACCATGAACAAAGAGTTGTTATTTGATTAACGAGGTCACATCATTAGTAGAATGATCTGATTGACATGACCCATTCCATTAGCTTAGCACCCGATCGTTTAGTATGTTGCTATTGCTTTCTTCATGACTTATACATGTTCCTATAACTATGAGATTATGCAACTCCCGTTTACCGGAGGAACACTTTGGGTACTACCAAACGTCACAACGTAACTGGGTGATTATAAAGGAGTACTACAGGTGTCTCCAATGGTAGATGTTGGGTTGGCGTATTTCGAGATTAGGGTTTGTCACTCCGATTGTCGGAGAGGTATCTCTGGGCCCTCTCGGTAATGCACATCACATAAGCCTTGCAAGCACTGCAACTAATATGTTAGTTGTGGGATGATGTATTACGGAACGAGTAAAGAGACTTGCCAGTAACGAGATTGAACTAGGTATTGGATACCGACGATCGAATCTCGGGCAAGTAACATACCGATGACAAAGGGAACAACGTACGTTGTTATGCGGTCTGACCGATAAAGATCTTCATAGAATATGTAGGAGCCAATATGGGCATCCAGGTCCCGCTATTGGTTATTGACCGGAGACGTGTCTCGGTCATGTCTACATTGTTCTCGAACCGTAGGGTCCGCACGCTTAACGTTACGATGACAGTTATTATGAGTTTATGCATTTTGATGTACCGAAGGTTGTTCGGAGTCCCGGATGAGATCACGGACATGACGAGGAGTCTCGAAATGGTCGAGACGTAAAGATTGATATATTGGAAGCCTATGTTTGGACATCGGAAGTGTTCCGGGTGAAATCGGGATTTTACCGGAATACCGGGAGGGTTACCGGAACCCCCCGGGAGACTAATGGGCCTATTGGGCCTTAGTGGAAAAGGAGAAAAAGGGAAAGCCCACAAGCTGGCCGGTGCCCCCCTTCCCAAAGTCCTAGTAGGACTAGGATAGGGGCCGGCCCCCCTTCTCTCTCCTTTTCCCCCCGGGAGTCCTAATAGGATTAGGATTGGGGGGAGGAGTCCTACTCCCGGTGGGAGTAGGACTCCCCTGCGCCTCCTCTCCCTGGCCGGCCGGCTCCCCCTCCTCCAACCTTTATATACGGGGGCAGGGGGCACCCCAAGACACACAACTTGATCCTTGAGATCGTTCCTTAGCCGTGTGCGGTGCCCCCTGCCACCAAATTCCACCTCGATCGTACCGTTGTAGTGCTTAGGCGAAGCCCTGCGTCGGTAGTACATCAAGATCGTCATCACGCTGTCGTGCTGACAGAACTCTTCCTCGACGCTTTGCTGGATCGGAGCCCGAGGAACGTCATCGAGCTGAACGTGTGCTAAGAACTCGGAGGTGCCGGAGTAACGGTGCTTGGATCGGTCAGACCGGGAAGAAGACGTACGACTACTTCCTCTACGTTGTGTGATCGCTTCCGCAGTCGGTCTGCGTTGGTACGTAGACAACACTCTCCCCTCTCGTTGCTGTGCATCACCATGATCTTGCGTGTGCGTAGGAAATTTTTTGAAATTAGTGCGTTCCCCAACAGTGGCATCCGAGCCTAGGTTTTTATGGTTTGATGTTGTATGCACGAGTAGAACACAAGTGAGTTGTGGGCGATACAAGTCATACTGCCTACTAGCATGTCATACTTTGGTTCGGCGGTATTGTTGGGTGAGGCGATCCGGACCAACCTTGCGCGTACTCTTACGCGAGACCGGTTCCTTGGACGTGCCTTGCACATAGATGGCTTGCGGAAGACTGTCTCTCCAACTTTAGTTGAACCAAGTGTGACTACGCCCGGTCCTTGAGAAGGTTAAAACGGAGTCTATTTGACGAACTATCGTTGTGGTTTTGATGCGTAGGTGAGATGAGTTCTTACTTAAGCCCGTAGCAGCCATGTAAAACTTGCAACAACAAAGTAGAGGACGTCTAACTTGTTTTTGCCGGGTATGTTGTGATGTGATATGGTCAAGGCATGATGCTGATTTTATTGTATGAGATGATCATGTTTTGTAACCGAGTTATCGGCAACTGGCAGGAGCCATATGGTTGTCGCTTTATTGTATGCAATGCAATCGCGATGTAATGCTTTACTTTATTACTAAGTGGTAGTGATAGTCGTGGAAGCATAAGATTGGCGAGACGACAACGATGCTACGATGGAGATCAAGGTGTCGCGCCAGTGACGATGGTGATCATGACGGTGCTTCGGAGATGGAGATCACAAGCACAAGATGATGATGGCCATATCATATCACTTATATTGATTGCATGTGATGTTTATCCTTTTATGCATCTTATCTTGCTTTGATTGACGGTAGCATTATAAGATGATCTCTCACTAAATTATCAAGAAGTGTTCTCCCTGAGTATGCACCGTTGCCAAAGTTTGTCGTGCCCAGACACCACGTGATGATCGGGTGTGATAAGCTCTACGTCCAAATACAACGGGTGCAAAACAGTTGCACACGCAGAATACTCAGGTTATACTTGACGAGCCAAGCATATACAGATATGGCCTCGGAACACGGAGACCGAAAGGTCGAGCGTGAATCATATAGTAGATATGATCAACATAACGATGTTCACCATTGAAAACTACTCCATCTCACGTGATGATCGGTTATGGTTTAGTTGATTTGGATCACGTGATCACTTAGAGGATTAGAGGGATATCTATCTAAGTGGGAGTTCTTAAGTAATATGATTAACTGAACTTAAACTTATCATGAACTTAGTCCTGGTAGTATTTTGCAAATTATGTTGTAGATCAATAGCTCGCGTTGTTGCTTCCCTGTGTTTATATGTTCCTAGAGAAAATTGTGTTGAAAGATGTTAGTAGCAATGATGCGGATTGGATCCGTGATTTGAGGTTTATCCTCATTGCTGCACAGAAGAATTATGTCCTTGATGCACCGCTAGGTGACAGACCTATTGCAGGAGCAGATGCAGACGTTATGAACGTTTGACTAGCTCAATATGATGACTACTTGATAGTTTAGTGCACCATGCTTAATGGCTTAGAATCGGGACTTCAAAGACGTTTTGAACGTCATGGACCATATGAGATGTTCCAGGAGTTGAAGTTAATATTTCAAGCAAATACCCGAGTTGAGAGACATGAAGTCTCCAGCAAGTTCTATAGCTAAAAGATGGAGGAGAATCGCTCAACTAGTGAGCATGTGCTTAGATTGTCTAGGTGCTACAATCGCTTGAATCAAGTGGGAGTTAATCTTCCAGATAAGATAGTGATTGAAAGAATTCTCTAGTCATCATCACTAAGTTAGTAGAACTTCGTGATGAACTATAATATGCAAGGGATAACGGAAACAACTCCCAAGCTCTTCGTGATGCTGAAATCAACGAAGGTAGAAATCAAGAAAAACATCAAGTGTTGATGGTTGACAAGACCACTTGTTTCAAGAAAAGGGCAAAGGGAAGAAGGGGAACTTCAAGAAGAATGGCAAGCAAGTTGCTGCTCAAGTGAAGAAGCCCAAGTCTGATCCTAAGCCTGAGACTAAGTGATTCTACTGCAAAGGGACTGGTCACTGGAAGCGGAACTACCCCAAGTGATTGGCGGATAAGAAGGATGGCAAAGTGAACATAAGTATATTTGATATACATGTTATTGATGTGTACTTTACTAGTGTTTATAGCAACCCCTCAGTATTTGATGCTAGTTCAGTTGCTAAGAGTAGTAACTCGAAACAGGAGTTGCAGAATAAACAGAGACTAGTTAAGGGTGAAGTGACGATGTGTGTTGGAAGTAGTTCCAAGATTGATATGATCATCATCGCACACTCCCTATAATTTCGGGATTAGTGTTGAACCTAAATACGTGTTATTTGGTTTTTGCATTGAGCATGAATATGATTTGATCATGTTTATTGCAATACAGTTATTCATTAAAGTCAGAGAATAATTGTTGTTCTGTTTACATGAATAAAACCTTCGATGGTCATACACCCAATGAAATAAGTTCGTTGGATCTCGATCGTAGTGATACACATATTGAACCCAAAAGATGCAAAGTTAATAATGATAGCGCAACTTATTTGTGGCACTTCCGTTTAGGTCATATTGGTATAAAGCGCATGAAGAAACTCCATGCTGATGGGCTTTCGGAATCACTGGATTATGAATCACTTGATGCTTGCGATCCATGCCTTTTGGGCAAGATGACTAAAACGCCGTTCTTCGGAACAATGGAGTGAGCAACAGTTTTATTGGAAATCATACATACTGATGTATGTGATCCGATGAATATTGAGGCTCGCGACAGGTATCATTATTTTCTGATCTTCACAGATGATTTAAGCAGATATGAGTATATCTACTTGATGAAACATAAGTCTGAAACATTTGAAAAGTTCAAAGAATTTCAGAGTGAAGTGAAAAATCATCGTGACAAGAAAATAAAGTTTCTATGATCTGATCGCGGAGACAAATATTTGAGTTACGAGTTTGGTCTTCAGTTAAAAACAATGTGAAATAGTTTCACTACGCACGCCACCTGGAACACCACAACATAATGGTGTGTCCAAACGTCATAACCGTACTTTATTGGATATAGTGCAATCTATGATGTATCTTACCAATCTACCACTATTGTTTTGGGGTTATGCATTAGAGACAGCTGCATTCACGTTAAATAGGGCACCATCTAAATCCGTTGAGATGACACAATCTGAACTATGGTTTAGCAAGAAACCAAAGTTGTCGTTTCTTAAAGTTTGGGGTTGCGATGCTTATATTAAAAAGTTTCATCCTGATAAGCTCAAACTCAAATCGGAGAAGTGCGTCTTCATAGGATATCCAAAGGAAACTATTGGATACACCTTCTATCACAGATCCGAAGGCAAGACTTTTTGTTGCTAAAATTCGGAAACTTTCTGGAGAAGGAGTTTCTCTCGAAAGAAGTGAGTGGGAGGAAAGTAGAAAACTTGATAAGATAATTGTACCTTCTCCCTTATTGGAAAATAGTTCATCACAGAAATCTGTTCCTGTGACTACTACACCAATTAGTGAGGAAGCTAATGATGATGATCATGTAACTTCAGATCAAGTTACTACCGAATCTCGTAGGTAAACCAGAGTGAGGTCCGCACCAGAGTGGTACGGTAATCCTGTTCTGGAGGTCATGTTACTTGACCATGACGAACCTACGAACTATGAGGAAGCGATGATGAGCCCAGATTCCGCGAAATGGTTTAAGGCCATGAAATCTGAGATATGATCCATGTATGAGAACAAAGTTTGGACTTTGGTTGGCTTGCCCGATGATCGGCAAGCAATTGAGAATAAATGGATCTTCAAGAGGAAGACGGACGCTGATAGTAGTGTTACTATCTACAAAGCTAGAATTGTCGAAAAAGGTTTTCGACAAGTTCAAAGTGTTGACTATGATGAGTTTTTCTCACTCGTATCTATGCTTAAATCTGTCCGAATCATGTTAGCAATTGTCGCATTTTATGAAATCTGGCAAATGGATAAACAAAACTGCATTCCTTAATGGATTTATTAAAGAAGAGTTGTATATGATGCAACAGAAGGTTTTGACAATCCGAAAGGTGCTAACAAAATGTGCAAGCACCAGTGATCCATCTGTGGACTGGTGCAAGCATCTCGGAGTTGGAATATACGCTTTGATAAGTTGATCAAAGCATATAGTTTTATACAGACTTGCGGTGAAGCCTGTATTTACGAGAAAGTGAGTGGGAGCACTACAGCATTTCTGATAAGTATATGTGAATGACATATTGTTGATCGGAAATAATGTAGAATTATTCTGTAAAGCATAAAAGGAGTGTTTTGAAAGGAGTTTTTCAAAGAAAGACTTCGGTAAAGCTGCTTACATATTGAGCTTCAAGATCTATAGAGATAGATCAAGACGCTTGATAAGTTTTTCAATAAGTACATACCTTGACAAGATTTTGAAGTAGTTCAAAATGGAACAGTCAAAGAAAAAGTTTCTTGCCTGTGTTACAAGGTGTGAAGTTGAGTAAAGACTCAAAGCCCGACCATGGCAGAAGATAGAAAGAGAATGAAAGTCATTCCCTATGCCTCATTCATAGGTTCTATAAAGAATGCCATGCTGTGTACCGGATCTATTGTATACCCTGCACTGATTTGGCAAGGGAGTACAATAGTGATCTAGGAGTAGATCACTGGACAACGGTCAGAATTATCCTTAGTGAAATAAGGAAATGTTTCTCGATTATGGACGTGACAAAAAGGTTCGTCGTAAAGGGTTACGTCGATGCAAGTTTTTGACACTGATCCAGATAAGTCTCAATCTGGATACATATTGAAAGTGGGAGCAATTAGCTAGAGTAGCTCCGTTTAGAGCATTGTAGGCATAGAACTTGCAAAATACTTACGGATCTGAATGTGACAGACCCGTTGACTAAAATTATCTCACAAGCAAAACATGATCATACCTTATTACTCTTTGGGTGTTAATCACATAGATATGTGAACTAGATTACTGACTCTAGTAAACCCTTTGAGTGTTGGTCACATGACGATGTGAACTATGGGTGTTAATCACATGGTGATGTGAACTATTGCTGCTAAATCACATGGCGATGTGAACTAGATTATTGACTCTAGTGCAAGTGGGAGACTGAAGGAAATATGCCCTAGAGGCAATAATAAAGTTATTATTTATTTCCTTATATCATGATAAATGTTTATTATTCATGCTAGAATTGTATTAACCGGAAACATAATACATGTGTGAATACATAGACCAACAGAGTGTCACTAGTATGCCTCTACTTGACTAGCTCGTTAATCAAAGATGGTTATGTTTCCTAACCATGAACAAAGAGTTGTTATTTGATTAACGAGGTCACATCATTAGTAGAATGATCTGATTGACATGACCCATTCCATTAGCTTAGCACCCGATCGTTTAGTATGTTGCTATTGCTTTCTTCATGACTTATACATGTTCCTATAACTATGAGATTATGCAACTCCCGTTTACCGGAGGAACACTTTGGGTACTACCAAACGTCACAACGTAACTGGGTGATTATAAAGGAGTACTACAGGTGTCTCCAATGGTAGATGTTGGGTTGGCGTATTTCGAGATTAGGGTTTGTCACTCCGATTGTCGGAGAGGTATCTCTGGGCCCTCTCGGTAATGCACATCACATAAGCCTTGCAAGCACTGCAACTAATATGTTAGTTGTGGGATGATGTATTACGGAACGAGTAAAGAGACTTGCCAGTAACGAGATTGAACTAGGTATTGGATACCGACGATCGAATCTCGGGCAAGTAACATACCGATGACAAAGGGAACAACGTATGTTGTTATGCGGTCTGACCGATAAAGATCTTCGTAGAATATGTAGGAGCCAATATGGGCATCCAGGTCCCGCTATTGGTTATTGACCGGAGATGTGTCTTGGTCATGTCTACATTGTTCTCGAACCGTAGGGTCCGCACGCTTAACGTTACGATGACAGTTATTATGAGTTTATGCATTTTGATGTACCGAAGGTTGTTCGGAGTCCCGGATGAGATCACGGACATGACGAGCAGTCTCGAAATGGTCGAGACGTAAAGATTGATATATTGGAAGCCTATGTTTGGACATCGGAAGTGTTCCGGGTGAAATCGGGATTTTACCGGAATACCGGGAGGGTTACCGGAACCCCCCGGGAGACTAATGGGCCTATTGGGCCTTAGTGGAAAAGGAGAAAAAGGGAAAGCCCACAAGCTGGCCGGCGCCCCCCTTCCCAAAGTCCTAGTAGGAGTAGGATAGGGACCGGCCCCCCTTCTCTCTCCTTTTCCCCCCGGGAGTCCTAATAGGATTAGGATTGGGGGGAGGAGTCCTACTCCCGGTGGGAGTAGGACTCCCCTGCGCCTCCTCTCCCTGGCCGGCCGGCTCCCCCTCCTCCAACCTTTATATACGGGGGCAGGGGGCACCCCAAGACACACAACTTGATCCTTGAGATCGTTCCTTAGCCGTGTGCGGTGCCCCTGCCACCAAATTCCACCTTGATTGTACCGTTGTAGTGCTTAGGCGAAGCCCTGCGTCGGTAGTACATCAAGATCGTCATCACGCCGTCGTGCTGATAGAACTCTTCCTCGACGCTTTGCTGGATTGGAGCCCGAGGAACGTCATCGAGCTGAACGTGTGCTAAGAAATCGGAGGTGCCGGAGTAACGGTGCTTGGATCGGTCGGACCGGGAAGAAGACATACGACTACTTCCTCTACGTTGTGTGATCGCTTCCGCAGTCGGTCTGCGTTGGTACGTAGACAACACTCTCCCCTCTCGTTGCTGTGCATCACCATGATCTTGCGTGTGCGTAGGAAATTTTTTGAAATTACTGCGTTCCCCAACAGTGTCTATCTGAAAGATACCAAGGATTTGCTCCTTGGCGTGGGTTCTACCCGCGAGACAAATGACCCGGCAAACATCCCCTTTTCATTAAAAAAACATTCCACGCAGGTACAGTCCATAGAGGATGAAAAACATGAAAGAGAGGATTACAAGTTTTAAATGCAACTAAGGCCCGAAGGCTTACAAATTAAAAAGATAAGATGCCCGTAATCCTTTTCTTGTCCCTCTCTCCAGGAGATAGGTCAAGGAGGCAAGAAGGGCAAAAGGAGCGCCTAGGCGAACTACGGGTGCCAGAAGACACAAAGAGAACATCCCGGGGGGCGTCAAGGCTGGACGGTGATGGCGGCGCCAGAAGCGGGGCTCGAAGACGAGGCGGCAGGACGTCAGCACGCTGTCGAGGGCACCACCCCATCGTACTCCGACCTGACGGCCTTGCCGCCAGCCCTCTTCCTCTTCCGCAGCCTCCGTACGCGAGCCGCCCAAGGAGACGACCCCGGGGAGTTCAAGGAGCCGGCGACACGGATGATGGGGTTGCCGGTGCCGCACGGAGCGGCGCCCGACACCTAGTCGGACACGCCATCCTGCCGCCCGCTCCCCTCATCATCGCTGTCGCTCCCCTCCTCGTCACTCTCGCTCGAGGAGGAACCTTCGCTGTCGGAGGAGCTCTCCACGCAGCACCGGGCCCGGACGCTGAAGCACCCGAAGACCTTGACGGAGAGGAGATCGCCCTCCACCAACTTGAAATGGAGGGTGAGCCCCGGCGTCAAGCTGTGAATGCGGGCTTCCGTCCTCCCCTCCCGCTCTTTATAAAGGAGCGAAGTGGGGGCTCGGCCGCCCCGCTCAGCGAATCAAGACACGGGGAGAGCAGGGAGCCGGGGCTGACCCGCTCCCTCGACCCGTGACGGCCCGGTTTCTCGCCTCCGCCGTCCGTGACCCCAGGTGCATGGGAGCCGCGTGGCTGGCGTGCAGAACCGAGGCGACGAATGAGGTGACCCCTCTCCATCCCGTGATCGTGGGGAGTGGACGCCTCGAAAACCGCCCACGTTCTCTCCCACGATGCCGCATTTGACGCATGCCGTTTGGGGAGGGCGCGGTGGATGCGGACTGAGTTATTGCGTGACCTAGGCCGCGCGTGCCCGTGCACTGTTTTGAGCGCTCGGCACCGTGTATGGCCCAGGCCCGGGGGCTCCTGTCGGTGTACTAAAGTAGGGGTACCTTAGTATCCCGAACTAGTGCACGGGCAGTCGCAGTGACCCGCAGCAAGGCTTGCCGGGCGACCGCCAAGACCCTCCGTGGTTCCTTTGGAGCCATTCAAGAACAAAGTATTCAAGCCAAGGCGCAAGACCCCGGCAAGAGGAGCTTGCCGGGAAGGCTACCCGAAGCACAGAGACCCCGGCAAGAGGAGCTTGCCGGGAACGAGACAAGACCCCGACAAGAGGAGCTTGCTGGGAAGGAAACGAGGCCCCGGCAAGCGGAGCTTGCTGGGAAGACCAACCAAAGCATCTCAAGAAGCTCGCTGCGGTGCACTGCGCGCCCCGACAAGGCCCGGTGAGCGACAAGCTCCCGGATGTGACAAGACAACATCCGCGGCAAGCTACTACCCCGCAGCCCACGCTCCAGCTCACCCACCAATGTGTCGCCCTGGGACCATTCCTGGCGTACGTGGCGGGAGGCTGTGCAGCCGGGAGCATGCGGTGGCAAGAAGGCGCTGACAAGGAGCCATCGTGGCAAACGGTGGCGCCCCTGACGGTCCCTTTCCGCCCCGTCTAGATGACACAGACAGGCATTTAATGCCTTTGTCCCCTGCCGTCAGGGTTAGGTAGGATACGACTGTAGCAGGCGGTGGCGCCAACTACCACCCCTTTTACATTTTTACCCTCACCTCTGTTGCCACATGTCGGTGACCCCTTAGACATATAAAAGGAGGCCCATGCGCAACAGAGAGGAGGGGGACAACCATTCTCACGGTCGGTCTCGCCAGCTGCTTGAGTGTACTGTAGCACTCGCCGCTCCCGAGCAAGAACTCAATACAACCACCAAAGCAGGAGTAGGGTTTTACGCATCCGTGCGGCCCGAACCTGGTTAAACCGATCGTCTCGCTCGTGCGTTCGCCTCGATCTGCTCTTTGTGCATCCACCGCCCCCTGCCGAACCGAAAGGGGCTCAGTCCGCCGATCCCCATAGGTGTGCGAGGGATCAGCAACCCCCGACAAGGATTGCCTATTTTTTTATGGACCGCCACCCAGGCTCAAAGGGATCATGAGATTTTTCATACTAGAAACTTCTGTGTGCAGCCACAAGCTATTATGGGCTCTAGCATAGTTGATTAAGTCGTGCGAACTCTTACAGGGTAGACTAGCAGATGTAGGGGAAAGTAGGTGTAACGGGGTATCCATCGTAAGGTGCTAGCTCTTCTGAAAGACTATGTCTCGGTCATCCGTCTTCTCAAACACCATATAGTGCGAGAAACCAAACGGAGGCGATTGAGTCTTGTGGGGAAAAGTGCGCAAACCTCTGCGGAGTGTATAAACTAATCATGATTAGCCGTGTCCCCGGTTATGGACATCTTGAGTATCTAGTACCTGGATTATCATGTGAATCTGATCACGTTACTGTAAATGAATATTGTTGGGTTTTTATGATGTTATTTAATTGGGATTGAGAATGCTGTCAACCATTCTAAATGTTTAACAACCACCATGATAGGTAAATAAAATATATTCCTTTGCAGTAGGGAAAAATTGGCTTTACGCAAAACTATAACCATAGAGCTTTTCCATCAGTCAAATATGCATGTAGTGATAGCCATTGTTCATCATTCTCTATGGTGTGAATTTGCCAGTACATTCAATGTACTAACCCTTTGTGGCTGCAACGTCTCATGTTGCAGGATTATCTTACGACGAGTAAGTGATACGTTAGGGTTACGATTTCTACACTCAACTTTTCCGTTGGTGTTGATGGGAATCCACAACCTTGTTACTTCCGCTATTTTGGATTGAGGTAATAGTATTTGCGTTACTTTTACATGTGATTTACCTCTGTTATAAATCCTCAAGTACTGTGTGTGTCAGCATACCGATCCAGGGATGACACTTAAGCACAGAGACTTGATCCATTCGGGTCGGGTCACTACAAGATGGTATCAGAGCACATGTTGACTGTAGGACGTGACCCTAGAAACTGGCAAGCCCATAGCAAAGATTTTTCTCTACAACTTTCCCTTTCAAAAAGATCGTTTACCTCTCTTCTCTTTTGAGCTTATTCAAATATTTTCTTTAGTGAGACCATACCCCTTTCCTTTTTTTGACCACACAAAGATTCGACTAATGAGACCACTCCAAGATGTACAAGATATCGGACAACTAAGACCACTTCGGAATGAAGAGTATTTTCCGTGCATCTGAATAATGGAAACTACAACGGTTGAAGACCGAAGACAAGTAGAATTTGAAGGCTCTGAAGAATTCCCAGATTTGTATGACCTAGGAAGGCTAACCTTATGGAACTTGGCAGACTATGGAAGTTGTCAATACCCGAGATCAAGGTGTATCAGAGAAAGACAAAAACAAGGAGCATGAGAACTCGAAGTTTTGTCAAAGAAAACCCTAAGGCAGGAGATATCAATTATGGAAGATAGCTCATGGCAATGACAAGGCCAGAAACACGTCCATCCCTGATGATACCACTCATTGATGCTATTGTCACCGTGCTGAGTTAAGGATGCATTTCTTAGGAATGGATTTGATGTAAGAAGGCTGATGGAGCACCTATTAGTAAGATGAAGTTTTAACCTTAGCCGGTGTATCGCCAGGATCTGGAGTAGTACATCAAGAAGTTTAAGGTGGAGCTCCATGAAGCCGTATTAGACAAGGAAGCATTTCGTGAAGAACTCAGGAACCAAAAGCTGAAAGTAGCCAAGTTGGAGGAGCTACAATCTCGAGATACCGGAGATTTGTTAGGAACTGAAGGACAGTATGACCATGGTTCATGTGAAGGATGTTGAAACCAGAAGTTTGGAACGCAACTCCAAAATATTAAAGGACGTCACGAGAGACTTCGCGTCAACAGAGTTGATCTGGCAAAAGAACTTGAGAAAGACAAGCATGATCGAAAGAAGCCATTGGAGGCATGAACAAGACTCGTAGAGCTTGATGACTTTGAAGATTTATTGACCTTTAGAAGACCAAACCGCAGTTATATCCCTACGTTAGATGCGACGAATTGTGAGCTGTCATTTGTTTGATGTTTTTTCGACAGCCACAATAAAAATCTGTCTTTTTAAAACTATTGTTTGTATTGTGTGTATCCCTCTCCCTCTCTCTTATCCCACCCCAAACCCTTGGAACCAATAGAGGACGAATGGAGATTAACTCATGTTTCCCTGGACCGATAAGTCAATTGGAGACGGACCAATGGAGTCAGAACATGGAGGTTCACATGGAGAATAACCCTATAGTTGGACATGATATGACCCATCATGCTCTTCAGTGCTTTGAAAGAGGTGCTGCTACTTGGTGGAGGATGTACCAAACCATGAATGGAAGGCAAGGAGTAACCACTTGGAAAGAATTTAAGTTGACCTTGCCAAAGTCTCGGCTTGTGTCCCAGAAGTTGAAGCCCTATGAAAATGATATGAAGAAGCATTGTGCATGCAAGCTTTATGGAGAAATAGGACACACCCATAAAGAACACAAGGATGAATGCCCTAATTGTGAAGGAAGTCACCCAGTTGAAGAATGCGCAACTAGGCAGATTACTTGTTTCTTGTGTGAAGGGACTACCCACTATCCTGCTCAGTGTCACATTTACCCCATGGTACGAAGAACCGTACAACAGAAGAAAGAAGTAAAGAAAGGAGCCCTCATGGAAATTTTAGAAGAACTCGTGATGAAGGAAGAGATGGAGGACACGCCTAAAGAGGACCCGAGTAAACCCTGCACTAAGTCTTGCTATTCAGGAGGAGAAGAAGGACACATCTCCCAAAATTATTTGAATGGGGATCTAGTAGAATTCCCGATGGAGGAAGTAGAGTATGACCCACAGGAAATAGAAGCCCTGATTGGAACGGAAAAGTCCAGAAAGAGAAGTAGATTGGATTCCTGGAAGGACCTGAGTCATATCACCTGTTACAGGTGCATGGAGTCAGGGCACTACCTCAACAGTTGCCCAAAACGTAAACCTCGGTATTGTCAGAAGTAATATGTTTTAGTTGTAATGGAGCAGGGCACTTTGCCAGAGAATGCCCCAAGGAGAAGGAAACTTGTGCTAGATAGTTGAGTTTGCAACAAAAGAAATGGAGTAGTAGAAGTGAGAACATTTTATTTTATATTGAGGTGTTGAGTTGAGACATGTAATGGAAAAGCGAGAGATTGTAATCACTTGAGAATGAATAAAGTTAGCGTCGTTGGTACCGATATGGATTTTATGAGTTGTTACTCTATGAAGAAGAATTTTGGCCATTCTGAGGATATGAGAAATATGGTCTATGGAAGATTTGTGAATTTTAAGGGTGGTAGTACCCTGTAAGAACCGTTGCCCGATGAAAAAGGTAAGGATATTCCACCGAGTGGATTTCAAACAAAATGAATACGAGTTTTGTCTCGATATGTGTGATGCCCCAAGAGTGTGTGGGATGAAGTTGGAGATCTTCAGTTGTTTGGACCAAATGTGATGAAGGAGTCAGAAGAGAATGTTAAGTTGATTCGAGGTAGACTGAAGGTAGCTCAGTCCAGGCAGAAGAGTTATGAGACTCAAAAACTCAAGGAGGTAGTCTATGAAATTGGAGATAGAGCATGTCCTCGTGTGTCCCCTCTGCGAGGAGTTAAACGGATTGGAGTTAAGGGACAGTTAGCCCCGAGATTTGTAGGACTATACCGAGTTTTGGAGCGTATGGGAGAAGTGACCAACAAGTTGAAGTCGCCCGAAGGACTGTCAAGAGTTCATGATGTGTTTCACGTTTCCCAGTTGAAGAAGTATCATGTAGAGATGGCCAATATTCCCCTGCAAGGACGCTTGACCCTGTAAAGGATAATGATGTTCCACGAAGTGGAGTATGGACTTCATAAGTATAAGTTTTTGTCTCGATATGTGGGATACCCCACGAGGATGAAGAGATAAATTACTATTGGATATAAAGGAGGTATGATGTTGGAAATATGGATCAATGGAAATTCCATGAGAGTCTGAGTAAACATGTCCTAGTTTGGTGCCAATAGAAGGAAGAAAGATAGTACCACTGGATCGATTTAATAATACTTGGAAGTTGGAAGTTGGAACAATGATTAGTTGCCCAGAGGATGAGTTCAAGGTTTACAAGTGATGAAATGGGCCATAACCCACATGCCCCAGGACCTGCCAAGAAGCAAGCACGTTCTTGCTGAAGGAATAAACCCTAGAAGAAGTTACGATTTTATCGATAGACGATTTTATAGGAGTAACACAAAACCTGAGAGTTGTGAAGGAACGATAGATGTTTGTCTGGCTTGCAGAATCTATGGATATATCCGAACTTCGTTCGTTGACAAGAGAAATTATGCAATGCTTGTGAGGATGACCAAGTGTTAGTATGCGAGATTCGCTAAACCGTATACAAGATAATGATTTGGGTGCGGGATGGATTGATCACCATACCGACTTACTCTTATTGTTCGCCTTGCTATATGGGATGGTAAATCTGAGTGACTTGCCTATAGTAGAGAGACAACGATATTAAACCTTATTTAAACCTTAGAATGGTATAAGAAATTTTTCCATTGTGCAAGTGTAGCGACCAGACCTCAAACAGACTGATCTCTGTGCTCCGGTGTCATCCCTGGATCAGTAATGCTGACACCACACAGTACTTCGAAGGATTTATAGTAGAGTGGCAATCACACACTTATTACAACGATGTCTCCGAATAGAACTTATTACAATAATGTGGCTTAAGGCCATCTAGTGTCGATAACAACAGAAGACTTGGAAGATAAATGGGTCCATCAACTCCAACGGCATCACTGAGTATAGAACCACGACCTAGAAACACCTTAATCGTCGTCTGAAAAGTCTGCAACATTAACGTTGCAGCCCGAAATGGGTCAGCACATGGAATATGCTGGCAAGGTAACACATAGAGCGTAATGGAATGAAACAGCTATACTATATGCATATGTGGCTGGTGGAAAGCTCTATGGTTACTGTTTTGCGTAAAGCCAATTTTTCCCTACTGCAAGGAATAAATTTATTTAACTATCATGGTGGTTGTTAAACATTGAGAATGGTTGACAGCATTCTCAATCCCAATTAAAAGTGAACAATTAAAACCCAACAATATTAATTAGAAGTAACATGATGAGATTCACATGATATTCAAGTACTAGATACTCAAAATTGTCCATAACCGGGGACTCGGCTAATCATGATTAGTTTGTTACACTTTGCAGAGGTTTGCGCACTTTTCCCCACAAGACTCGATCGCCTCCGTTGGTTTTCTCGCACTACTGGTGTTTGAGAAACGGATGACCGAGACACACTCTTTCAGAAGCGCTAGCACCTTACGTTGGATAGACCGGTACACCTACTTTCCCCTACATCTGCTAGTCTACCCTGTAAGAGTTCGCACGACTTAGTCAACTATGCCAGAGCCCATAATGGCTTGTGGCTGCACACGTAAGTATTTAGCATGATAGATCTTATGATCCCTTTGAGCCTGGGTGGCGGTCCAAAATAAAACAGGCAAGTCCTGATAGACATCAGGTGCCTCAATCCACCCAGATGTGTGTTTAAGTTGCCACCTTAGATAAACCATTAAAATTATCAATCTCACATCTGTCATGGATATCACTCACCCAATCCACGTCTACTAGCATAGCATGGCATAATAAGTAAACGTAGAAGTAACTCCCAAAGGTTTCATAATAAACAGGTAATAGGTACTACCTCATCTACTTCCCATCCCACAATTTAATTAGATCCTAATCATGCAATGTGTGAGGATGGATCTAATGCAATAAAACTGGGTTGTAGAAAAGGTATGATCAAAGTGTTACTTGCCTTGCTGATGATCCGCGAGTCCTAGAGATTCAAAGTAACAAGCGGCGCAATCCGGGTAATCTATCGCAGACAAACAACAAGCATAAAATAAGTACTCATCTAATGCACAAGTAAAACTCGAACAAGAGATCGAACCAGAAAATTCAACTTAAGAACTCCGGTTGAGAAGAAAGAAAGAACCGAACAAAGAAACCGAAAACAAACGGCGGAAAACAACTCGGTTCTAGCAAGTTAAAACTAGGTCAAATTTTACCATAGGAAAACTTAGTTAAAGTTGATTAGACGGAACGGCGGTTTCGAAACAAAACTCCAGGCGCTTGAATCACCTGATTCCGATAAACGAGCGAGAAGATAGACTAGAAAGAAGATCGGATCTGAGATCGCGATCACGGAATAATTCCGGTGATCCGGCGAGAAGAAAAAGAAGAACGGTTGAACGAACGGACGTTCGTTAACCTAGAAGAATAATTCCGGTGATCACGTTCGTTAGGACGAACGGTCTGGTGAACGATCTCGGGCAACTAAATAGGAGAAGAAAACGAATCCGATCTAGGGTTTCGGAGAAGAAAACCGATCGTAAAACCGATCTAGAAAACCGGAACGGTTTCGCGAAGAAAAATGAATCGGGGAAGAAGAATCGGAACGATTAGAAGAAAACGATCCGATGAGAGGAAATGAGACGCAGCGCGGGGCTACCTCCGGCGAAGTCTCCGGCGAGGGGCTCCGGCGGCGTGGGCGTGGGGCGGCGGCGGCCCGGTGGTGCGGCGGCGGCGCGGCGTGGCAAGGGACGGCGGCGGCGGCGCAGGTGGTGCGGTGGCGGAGCGGGTGGTGGGCAAGGTGCGGCGGCGCGGGTGGTGCGGCGCGGTGGTGCGGCGGCGCGGGTGGTGCGGCGACGGTGGCGTGCTAGGCGGCGCGGCACGGGTGAGGGGCGTGGTGGTGCTTGGGGCTTTGGCGCTTTGGATTTGATGTGTTTAGAGGGGGGGTGTGGGAGTATTTATATTGGGGAGGGAAGGAGAAAACTTGGTGTAGGGGTCAAGGAATTGGACTAGGACTAGGAAAGAAAAGAGGGAAAAGATGTAGAAAAAAACGGAAGTAGATGAATCCTACTACGAATAGGAACGGCGGCGGCTCCCTGGCGCCTTGCGCCTGGCGCGCGCGCCTCCCTGGCGTGGCATGCGATGGCCTTTGGCCTGGCCGGCCGCTGGCTCGGTGCGGTGGCTTGGGCCTTTGGCCCAAGTCGCTGGATCTGATTTTTTTAAACGGTTCCGCGCTCGGAAAAAAATAAAAAGAGATCTAAACGAACTCCAAATCTAATATCGTAAAGTTTCCCCGACTCCTAAAAATGAGTCGAACAAAATGAACTTTTCTCCGGGCCTAAAATGCAAATTTTTAAAACGCGCATTTTTCCCTATCCAAATAAAAGACAAATAAAACTCCGACTAAAACCAATGATCCTTTCTTCAAAATTTGAGAAGACTCAAATATGAAAAAGACGAAATCTCCAACTCTCTTCGAGGGTCCTTGAGTTGCGTGAAATTTCTAGGATCGGCAAAATGCAAGAAAATATGATATGCATGATGATCTATGTATAACATTCCAAATTCAAAATTTGGGATGTTACAAACCTACCCCCCTTAAGATGAATCTCGCCCTCGAGATTTGGGTTGGCTAGAAAATAGGTGAGGGTGGTCCTTGGGCAAATCTTCTTCTCTCTCCCAGGCGGCTTCATCCTCTGAGTGGTGGTTGCACCGAACTTTGCAAAACTTGATAACCTTGCCGCGGGTAACTCTACTGGCAAACTCGAGAATCTTGACTGGTTTCTCTTCATACGTTAAGTCATCCTTTAACTGAATCGCTTCCAGCGGTACTGTATCTCTTAACGTTACCTCCGCCATCTCGGCGTGACACTTCTTCAGCTGAGAAACATGGAATACGTCATGAACTCCTGACAGTCCCTCTGGTAATTCCAACTTATACGCGACTTCTCCCATACGTTGCAAGATCTTATATGGTCCAACGAAACACGGTGCTAACTTTCCCTTAACTCCAAAGCTCTTAACTCCTCGAAGTGGGGATACTCGGAGATACACCCTGTCTCCGGTCTCGTAAACTGTCTCCTTGCGTTTAGAATCTGCGTAGCTCTTCTGCCTGGACTGGGCTACCTTGAGCCTATCACGAATCAACTTAACTTTCCGTTCAGACTCCTTAATCAAATCCGGTCCAAAGAATTGACGGTCTCCAACTTCGTCCCATGACAACGGTGTCCTGCACCTCCTTCCATACAAAGCTTCGAAAGGTGCCATCTTCAGACTGGTTTGGTAACTGTTGTTATAAGAAAACTCCGCATATGGCAAGTTACCGTCCCAACTAGATCCATAATCTAGTGCACAAGCTCTCAGCATATCTTCCAAAATCTGATTGACTCTCTCGGTCTGTCCATCTGTCTGCGGATGAAAAGCGGTACTGAACTCTAGCCTGGTTCCCAAAGATTCATGCAACTGATTCCAAAACTTTGAGGTAAATTGGGTTCCTCTGTCTGATACAATACTCCTTGGAACTCCATGCAAACAAATGATCCTAGTCATGTATATCTTTGCCAACTTAGCACTGGTGTAAGTGGTCTTGACTGGAATAAAATGTGCTACCTTCGTCAAACGATCAACTACTACCCATATCGAGTCATATCCTGCTTTTGTCCTGGGCAGTCCTGTGATAAAATCCATGCCTATATTATCCCACTTCCATTCGGGTATCGGCAATGGTTGCAACAATCCGGCTGGCTTCTGATGTTCTGCCTTCACTCTATGACATACGTCACAAACTGCTACATATGCTGCAATATCCTTCTTCATTCCGGTCCACCAGAATGTCTCCTTCAAATCCAAATACATCTTGGTATTTCCTGGGTGAATCGAATATGGTGAATCGTGTGCCTCTTGCAAAATCAACTTCCTAATCTCCGGGTCATTTGGCACATAAACACGGTCCTCAAACCATAGGGTATCGTGCTCATCCTCATGAAATCCCTTTGCTTTTCCTTTGCTTAGTTTCTCCTTTATAGAAGCAATCTCCTTGTCAGATTTCTGAGCTTCTCTGATTTTATCCATCAATGTTGACTGAATTTCCAATATTGCCACATAGCCTTTCGGAACTATCTCTAAACTCAGTTCATGAAGGTTTTCTGCTAACTCCTTTGGTATACTTCTCCCGTCATCAATGTATTGACATGGCTCTTACGGCTCAATGCGTGAGCTACTACATTAGCTTTACCGGGATGGTAATGATATCTCATATCATAATCCTTGATGAGCTCCAACCATCTCCTTTGTCTGAGATTCAACTCCTTCTGTGTGAAAATGTACTTCAAACTCTTGTGATCCGTGTACACCTCACAATGATTTCCAAATGAGAAAATGTCTCCATGTCTTCAATGCATGCACTGCGGCTGCTAACTCCAAATCATGAGTGGCATAATTCATCTCATGATGTTTCAGTTGTCGTGAAGCATACGAAACAACTCTCCCTTCCTGCATAAGCACTGCTCCAAGTCCTCGACGTGAAGCGTCACAATACACCTCATAATCCTTGGTCTGATCTGGCAAAATCAACACTAGTGAGGTAACCAATCGTTTCTTCAACTCCTGGAAACTAGCCTCACACTCCTCAGTCCAATTGAACTTGGTATACTTCTTCAACAACTCCGTCATAGGTTTCGCAATCTTTGAAAAATTCTCAATGAATCTCCGGTAGTATCCTGCGAGTCCAAGAAAACTCCAGATCTCTCCAACTGTCGTTGGTGCTTCCCATTCAGTTACGGTCTGAACCTTTGCAGGGTCAACTGTTATCCCTTCTCCGGATATAACATGTCCAAGAAATCCTACTTCCTTCAACCAAAACTCACATTTGCTAAATTTGGCATATAACTGATGTTCCCTTAGCTTCTCCAATACCAAACGCAAATGTTCCTTATGCTCTTCTTCATTCTTCGAATAAACCAGGATATCATCAATGAACACTATGACGAACTTATCTAAAAACTCCATAAACACTTTGTTCATCATGTTCATAAAATAGGCAGGCGCGTTAATTAATCCAAATGACATAACGGTATACTCATACAGTCCATATCTCGTGGTAAAAGCTGTCTTAGGTATGTCCTACTCTCGAATCTTCAACTGGTGGTACCCTGATAGCAAATCGATCTTGGAAAACACTTTAGCTCCTTGCAAACGATCAAACAGATCATTTATCATTGGCAGTGGGTACTTGTTCTTGATGGTTACTTCATTCAATCCACGGTAATCAACAACCATCCTTAATGATCCATCCTTCTTCTCCACTAGAAGTACGGGTGATCCCCAAGGCGAAGAACTTGGGCGAATGTAACCTTTCTCCAGTAACTCCTTAATATGATTCTTAATTTCTACCAAATCCTTTGCTGGCATCCGGTATGGTCTCTTTGATATTGGTGCAGTCCCTGGCAATAACTCAATCAAAAACTCAATGTCTCTATCCGGTGGCATGCCTGGCAACTCTTCAGGAAATACATCAGGAAAATCCTTTACCACTGGTACTTCCTCCTACACGACTCCTGTTAGGCAATTTACTTGTGTCCTATTGGCACATGCCGGGATACATACTTGATCCTTCTTCCTTCTGGTGTTGTAAGCAAAATTGACTCACTAGCGCATTCAATATTCCCTTCATACTTTGATAACCAATCCATGCCTAATATCACATCCAATCCTTGAGATTCCAGTACTATCAGGTCTGAGGGGAAAACATAGGTACCAATCCTTAATGGTAAATCCGGGGTCACGTCTTAGAGGCATTTGAGGGTTTAGAAAAGAAGAGAAATAAGAATAGAATGAGGTCTAAAGAGAAAACACTACCCCAATGCACATGAGCAAATTCACACAAAATCACTTCATTCAATCAAACAAGGGCATACAATCGATCTAACTATCGCAAAGTGCTCGAACTATAGTGTTTACATGGGGGAAATACTACTAATAGTTGGTGGTCATCAAAAAATTTGAACCGACGGAAGACTCCATGATGTCCGCTCCAGCTTCGTCGTCAAAGTCGGGTTCACTTGGATCCGAATCGGTGTCATCGATGATGATGTAGTTGTCTGGGCATGCGACGTACATGTCTTCCTCCTTGGATGCTAACTTCCTCTTGAGTTCTTCAATCTCTTGCTTAAGATCGCAGTTGTGTCTTGCTAGAGCTACGATCTCGTCCATGTAGTCCTTGCGTGTAGCCTTCAGTTCTCCTTCTAGCTCGATGATCCTTGCCTTGGCATTCTACAACTCCATCATATCATTGCACATCTGGTTCTCATGGCGTCGAATGTGCTGGTTTAACTCCTAGATGAACGCTGCAATGGATCTATCCTTCTTGGTGTTGACTAACTCCCATTGTTCATCTCGGCGTCCGCAAATCTGGTAAATAGTGTTCTTGAGGTCTTCTTGATAAACTTCTCCAATGCGTCCTATGATGATATGGGCTGCCATGCTCCTTCCTAGACTCCAGGTTGGTCCATTGAAAACACTATCTATGGGCTTCGTGATTGGCGCGAATGTCCTTCCTGGAACGTGAGCTTGAATCTTCCAGCGCTCCTCTTCAGGTAAAGTGGCGTTGAAGGTCCTGGTGAAACTCTGTAATCCAATGTTCAGGTACTTGGTGACTTCCTTCAAGTGAAATCCAAAAGGTGTGCCTTCATCCGGTTGAGCGTACTTAATCTTTGCGTCCTTCATCCTAAAGAGTAGAAAAGAAGAGGAGTTAGAAAATGAGGAGAGAATAGTGATCTATGGCTTTAACTTAGTGGTCGTGTCCAATAGTCAGCGTGTGCTCTGATACCATCTCTGTAGCGACTAGACCTCAAACAGTCTGATCTCTGTGCTCCGGTGTCATCCCTGGATCAGTAATGCTGACACCACACAGTACTTCGAAGGATTTATAGCAAAGTGGCAGTCACACACTTATTGCAACGATGTCTCCGAAGAGAACTTATTACAATAATATGGCTTAAGGCCATCTAGTGTCGATAACAGCGGAAGACTTGGAAGATAAATGGGTCCATCAACTCCAACGGCATCACTGAGTATAGAACCACGACCTAGAAACACCTTAATCGTCGTCTGAAAAGTCTGCAACATTAACGTTGCAGCCCGAAACGGGTCAGCACATGGAATATGCTGGCAAGGTAACACATAGAGAGTAATGGAATGAAACAGCTATACTATATGCATATGTGGCTAGTGGAAAGCTCTATGGTTACTGTTTTGCGTAAAGCCAATTTTTCCCTACTACAAAGGAATAAATTTATTTAACTACCATGGTGGTTGTTAAACATTGAGAATGGTTGACATCATTCTCAATCCCAATTAAAAGTGAACAATTAAAACCCAACAATATTAATTAGAAGTAACACGATGAGATTCACATGATATTCAAGTACTATATACTCAAAATTGTCCATAACCGGGGACTCGGCTAATCATGATTAGTTTGTTACACTCTGCAGAGGTTTGCGCACTTTTCCCCACAAGACTCGATCGCCTCCGTTGGTTTTCTCGCACTACTCGTGTTTGAGAAACGGATGAACGAGACACAGTCTTTCAGAAGCGCTAGCACCTTACGTTGGATAGACCGGTACACCTACTTTCCCCTACATCTGCTAGTCTACCCTGTAAGAGTTCGCACGACTTAGTCAACTATGCCAGAGCCCATAATGGCTTGTGGCTGCACACGTAAGTATTTAGCATGAAAGATCTTATGATCCTTTTGAGCCTGGGTGGCGGTCCAAAATAAAACAGGCAAGTCCTGATAGACATCAGGTGCGTCAATCCACCCAGATGTGTGTTTAAGTTGCCACCTTAGATAAACCATTAAAATTATCAATCTCACATCTGTCATGGATATCACTCACCCAATCCACGTCTACTAGCATAGCATGGCATAATAAGTAAACGTAGAAGTAACTCCCAAAGGTTTCATAATAAACAAGTAATAGGTACTACCTCATCTACTTCCCATCCCACAATTTAATTTGATCCTAATCATGCAATGTGTGAGGATGAATCTAATGCAATAAAACTGGTCTGTAGAAAAGGTATGATCAAAGTGTTACTTGCCTTGCTGATGATCCGCGAGTCCTAGAGATTCGAAGTAACAAGCGGCGCTATCTGGGTAATCTATCGCAGACAAACAACAAGCATAAAATAATTACTCATCTAATGCATAGGTAAAACTCGAACAAGAGATCGAACCAGAAAATTCAACTTAAGAACTCCGGTTGAAAAGAAAGAAAGAACCGAACAAAGAAACCGAAAACAAATGGCGAAAACAACTCGGTTCTAGCAAGTTAAAACTAGGTCAAATTTTACCATAGCAAAACTTAGTTAAAGTTGATTAGACGGAACGGCGGTTTTGAAACGAAACTCTAGGCGCTTGAATCACCTGATTCCGATAAACGAGCGAGAAGATAGACTAGAAAGAAGATCGGATCTGAGATCACGATCGCGGAATAAATCCAGCGAGAAGAAAAAGAAGAACGGTTGAACGAACGGACATTCGTTAACCTAGAAGAATAATTCCGGTGATCACATTCGTTAGGACGAACGGTCCGGTGAACGATCTCGGGCAACTAAATCGGAGAAGAAAACGAATCCGATCTAGGGTTTCGGAGAAGAAAACCGATCGTAAAACCGATCTAGAAAACCGGAACGGTTTCACGAAGAAAAACGAATATGGGAAGAAGAATCGGAACTATTAGAAGAAAATGATCCGATGAGAGGAAAAGAGACGCGGCACGGGGCTATCTCCGGCGAAGTCTCCGGCGAGGGGCTCCGGCGGCGTGGGCGTGGGGCGGCGGCGGCGCGGTGGTGCGGCGGCGGCGCGGCGTGGCAAGGGGCGGCGGCGGCGGCGGCGCGGGTGGTGCGGCGGCGGCGCGGGTGGTGGGCAAGGTGCGGCGGCGCGGGTGGTGCGGCGCGGTGGTGCGGCGGCGCGGGTGGTGCGGCGGCGGTGGGGTGCTAGGCGGCGCGGTACGGGTGAGGGGCGTGGTGGTGCTTGGGGCTTTGCGGCTTTGGATTTGATGTGTTTAGAGGGGGGGTGTGGGAGTATTTATATTGGGGAGGGAAGGAGAAAACTTGATGTAGGGGTCCAGGAATTGTTCTAGGACTAGGAAAGAAAAAAGGGAAAAGGTCTAGGAAAAAAAAACGGAAGTAGATGAATCCTACTAGAAATAGGAACGGCGGCGGCTCCCTGGCGCCTTGCGCCTGGCGCGTGCACCTCCCTGGCGTGGCGTGCGATGGCCTGGCCGGCCGCTGGCTCGGTAGGGTGGCTTGGACCTTTGGCCCAAGTCACTGGATCTAATTTTTTTTAAACGGTTCCGCGCTCGAAAAAAAAACAAAAAGAGATCTAAACGAACTCCAAATCTAATAACGCAAATTTTCCCCGACTCCTAAAAATGAGTCGAACAAAATGAACTTTTCTCCGGGCCTAAAATGCAAATTTTTAAAACGCGCATTTTTTCCAATCCAAATAAAAGACAAATAAAACTCCGACTAAAACCAATGATCCTTTCTTCAAAATTTGAGAAGACTCAAATATGAAAAAGACGAAATCTCCAACTCTCTCCGAGGGTCCTTGAGTTGCGTGAAATTTCTAGGATCGGCAAAATGCAAGAAAATATGATATGCATGATGATCTATGTATGACATTCCAAATTGAAAATTTTGGATGTTACAACAAGGCAGCTTTTGCCAACCGTAGGTTATACGGTGAGGATCAACCCAGACCCATTTCCTGCAGGAGAAACCATAAATGGTTGACCACCATGAGATATCGATAGTTGTTTAGTATTGGCGCCAGACCCGTCAGCTAAGAGGACCCAGTCTCGGAAGAACCTTAATTAGATGAAAGACAGAAGAATTGTGGTAAAGGTTATGCCACTACCGGAAGAGCCCGGATAAGGAATTATCCTAAAAATCCAAGAAGACCGACACTGTTAACAATAAAAATGGAGTCTATGAGTTTTGATGGAACCGTAACCATGCTTCTAAGGGTGGTAGCACCCCAGACCCCGGAGACGATTGATGAAATTTTGAAGAGACCCCGAACCTAACTTATTTCTTTCTAGCCTCTCCGAATCTCGAGGACGAGATTCATTTTAAGGATGGTAGGTTTGTAACATCCCAAAATTCTAAATTTTGGAATGTTATAATAAATAGATAGATTTTATTGATTGTGTGAAATTGAGTGAAATTCGAAACCTTTTTGAAAGTTAAATGAGAGGGAATAAAAGGACTTTCCCAAACTTTCATTTTGCATTTACGATCTTCGTGAATTCAAATTCTTTTCAAATACAAAACCCTATAGAGAAGATGACATGACTTCTTCCATTTAAATAAATGAAAAGGGTGTTTGAAAAATATTTGAATTCCATTGGGAAATATTTTTCCAATTCAGAAACTTTATGCAACTCAATGATTTTCACGAGAGAAGATAAAATGACTTCTTCAAATTATGAAATTTGAGTTGGGAGTTTCAAAGATCACATTTAAAGTATGTTTTTGAATTTATTTTCAATTTGGAGTTATTTGAGTTTTATTCAAATTATTTCTCTCCAAAAATAAAATATATGGAAATTAGGGTAACATGATTCCCTACAACAAAAAATTGGAGAGAAATAAATTTGAAATCATTTTCATATTTTTAAAATGTTTTTTGTTGGATCTTATTAGAGCAGGAGCACTGTTGGAATTATTAGAATTTATGTGTATTTTATTTAATGCTAGAAAAATTTTCATGTCGTAGAAAATCTTTTTCTGAAAATTTTGATATATAATATGCCTATATAAAACTTTTATTTTATTTTTGTTATTCGGTTTTCCTTCTGTTTCTATTTTTTTTAAACTGTACATACGCCCCATTGTTTTTTTCTCTTAAATAGGCCAGGCCCAGCCAGACTTTTCTTTTTTTTAATTTTTTTTCTTAGACCGAATTTTGTAAAAAAAAACTGCACCGCAGCGTGCGCCCGGCGGGCCGAAGGCCTTTAGGCCCATCCGCCTCTTTTCTTCTCCGTTTCGTATATTTTCGTCTACGTTTAGTCCCACATTGCCTAGCCTTTGACCCCTAAGCCTCTTTTCCATCAATAAATATAGACCCATAGAGCCTCCAAAAATCATCCGATTCGGGTTAAATCAATATTTTGGTTTGACTAGATTCATTTAAGAAAAATATATTTCTCCTCTCCGGCGCGACTTCTGGAAATTGTCTCTTCTCTCCAAAGTCGTCTTTTCTCTGCCTTATAAAGGTATCTTTCTTTGTTTTCTTTTCTTCTTATACCTCCATAGTTTATTATTTTTAGACTAATATGATAAAATAATTAGATTATCAATTAGTCTACGTATTTATACATTAGACCTAGCCCGTAGCTATTTTTTCTTTCGTAAAACAGCTTGGCCTTGATTTTTCAAATAGCCATAACTTTCTACTCGTTTGTCCAAATCCAATGAAACCAACGCCCACTTCTTCGTTATGATCTCCTCTATCCAGTAATCCAACTCAAACATGTTTTGGAAAGTTTAAAATTTGTATTAGATCAGATTTGAATTCAAACTTCATTTGATCATAACTTGAGTTTCGTAGCTCCGTTTGAGTTGATTCTTTTTGTAAATCGAAGCTCTTGACCTAAACATTCTGATAAGGCCAAATTCACATAATTTTGGTACTGTTAGAAATTGTTTTATGTTGCAAGAGCTATTTGCTTGGTTTTGATGTTTTTCGAATCGACTTCTTCGATCTTTCTGGTCTTTTGAGTGATTGCTTATATGTGGTTACTATTGCTTGCCTACGATAGATTGACCGGAGTGTGACGAGTAGATCTATCAAGAGTTTTGAGTATCAATCATCTTCATCAACATTGCAGGCAAGTTCACGCTTTGATCATACCTCCTACTACCCAATTTTATTGCATTAGATCAATCCTCAAACATTGCATGATTAGGATCTAATTAAATTGTGGGATGGGAAGTAGTTGAGATAGTACCTATTACCTGTTTATTATCAAACCCTTGGGAGTTACTATTACGTTATGCTTACATTGCCATGCTATGCTCGTAGACGTGGATTGGGTTTTGAGAGTATTCATGACAGATGTGAGATTGTTAATTAATGGTTTACTTAAGGTGGCAACTTAAACACACATCTGGTGGATTGAGGCACCTGCGTATTCCAGGATTGCCTGTCTAGGCACCTGGGTAGACCAGGATTGCCTGTTTTTTATGGACCGCCACCCAGGCTCAAAGGGATCATGAGATTATTGATACTAGAAACTTCCGTATGCAGCCACAAGCTATTATGGGCTCTAGCATAGTTGATTAAGTCGTGCGAACTCTTACAGGGTAGACTAGCAGATGTAGGGGAAAGTAGGTGTAACGGTCTATCCATCGTAAGGTACTAGCGCTTCTAAAAGACTATGTCTCGGTCATCCGTCTTCTCAAACACCATGTAGTGCGAGAAACCAAACGGAGGCGATCGAGTCTTATGGGGAAAAGTGCGCAAACCTCTGCAGAGTGTATAAACTAATCATGATTAGCCGTGTCCCCGGTTATGGACATCTTGAGTATCTAGTACTTGGATTATCATGTGAATCTCATCACGTTACTGTAAATGAATATTGTTGGGTTTTAATGATGTTATTTAATTGGGATTGAGAATGTTGTCAACCATTCTCAATGTTTAACAACCACCATGATAGTTAAATAAAATATATTCCTTTGCAGTAGGGAAAAAATGGCTTTACGCAAAACTATAACCATAGAGCTTTTCCACCAGCCAAATATGCGTGTAGTGATAGCCATTGTTCATCATTCTCTATGGTGTGAATTTGCCAGTACATTCAATGTACTGACCCTTTGTGGCCGCAACGTCTCATGTTGCAGGATTATCTTACGACGAGTAAGTGATACGTTAGGGTTATGATTTCTACACTCAACTTTGCCGTTGGTGTTGATGGGAATTCACAACCTTGTTACTTCCGCTATTTTGGATTGAGGTAATAGTATTTGCGTTAATTTTACATGTGATTTACCTCTGTTATAAATCCTCGAGTACTGTGTGCGTCAGCATACCGATCCAGGGATGACACTTAAGCACAGAGACTTGATCCATTCGGTTCGGGTCGCTACACGAACAAAATATAGGAATTATTTGTAGGGTACGAAACCACCTCAAAGCTATTGTTTTCATTCGATCTATGCAAGAGTTCGTACTACAATAACACAAAGCTATTCTTTCCGTTCGATCTATCCTAGAGTTCGTACTAAAATAACACCAAATCAAATTCATATTCATAATATTCAATCCAACACAAAGAACTACAAGGAGACCCCAAATTTTCTTTCGGAGAAAAGTAAATAAGAACATGCATTAACCCCTATGCATAGATTACCCCAATATCACCGCGGGAATCCGCGAGTTGAATGCCAAAACACATATCAAGTGAATCAATCTGATACCCCATTGCCACCTCAAGTATTCATACTGCAAGACATACATCACAACAAGGGTATTGTAGCGACCAGACCTCAAACGGCCCGATCTCTGTGCTTCAGTGTCATCCTTGGATCAGTAATGCTGACATGCACAGTACTTGAAGGATTCATAACAGAGTAGCAATCACACACTTATTACAACAAGTGTCTCAAAAGAGATCTTATTACAAATAATATGGGTTAAGGCCATCTAATAACGATAACAGTGGAAGGCTTGGAAGATAAGTGAGTCCATCAACTCCAACAGCATCATTGAGTATAGAACCACGACCTAAAGGCACCTTACTCGTCGTCTGAAAAGTCTGCAACATGAACATTGCAGCCCGAAAACAGGTCAGCACATGGAATATGCTGGCAAAGTAACACATAGAGAGTAATGAATAGAAATATGCTGTACTAGATGCATATATGGCTGGTGGAAAGCTCTATGGTTACAGCTTTGCGTAAAGCCAGTTTTTCCCTACTGCAAAGGAATAAATTTTATTTAACTATCAAGGTGGTTGTTAAACATTGAGAGTGTAGACACCCTCTCAATCCCAATTAAACATCATCATTAAAACCCAACAAAATTAATTAAAGTCACATGATGATATTCACATGATAATCCAAGTACTAGATACTCAAGACGTCCATAACCCGGGACACGGCTAATCATGATTAGTTTATACACTCTACAGAGGTTTGTGCACTTTTCCCCACAAGACTCGATCTCCTCCGTTGGGATTCTCACACTACATGGTGTTTGAGAAACGGATGACCGAGACATAATCTTTCAGAAGCCTAGCACCTTACGATCGGGTAGACCATTTCACCTACTTTCCCCTACATCTGCTAGTCTACCACTGTAAGAGTTCGCACGACTTAATCAACTATGCTAGAGCCCATAGTAGCTTGTGGCTGCACACGGAAGTTTTTAGTATGAAATAATCTCATGATCCCTTTGAGCCTGGGTGGCGGTCCATAAAGAAAAAACAGGCAATCGCTGGAATACCCAGGTGCCTCAGTCCACCCAGATGTGTATTAAAGTTGCCACCTTAAATAAACCATTAATTAACAATCTCACATCTATCATGGATACACTCACCCAATCCACGTCTACTAGCATAGCATGGCAATATAAGCAATGTAGAAGTAACTCCCAAGTGTTTGATAATAAAACATGTAATAGGTACTACCTCATCTACATCCCAAAACCCACAATTTAATTAGATCCTAATCATGCAATGTTTGAGGATTGATCTAATGCAATAAAACTCGGTAGTAAGAGGTATGATCAAAGTGTTACTTGCCTTGCTGATGATCCGTGAAACCTAGAGATTCGAAGTAGCAAGCGGCGCACTCCGGGTACTCTAACGCAAACAAGCATACAATAAGTACTCATCTAATGCACAGTTAAAACTCAAATAAGATATCTAACCAGAAAGTTCAACTTAAGAACTCCGGTTTGCAAAAAGAAACAAAACAAATGAAGCGATGGAAGTCAAACGGCGAAAGAAATGACCTCCGCTTACCAATCTGGATCTAAGTCAAATTTTACAGAAGCAAAAACTTGTTTGAGTTGGTTAACCGGAAAGAGGGTTTCAAGATGAAACTCTAGGCGCTTGAATCTCCTGATTCCGATAAACGAGCGAAAAGTTAAACTAAAACGAAAATCGGATCAGAAATCACGATCAGAAATAATCGCGAAAAATCCGAGAAAAAGAAAAATGACGAACAGGCTAACAAACGAACGTTCGTTGTCTGCGGCTAAATGACGAATACCGTTCGTAAAAACGAACGAAAAAGTGGCCGTTCGCTAAATAACTAAACCGAACCAGAATCTAAAAAAACGGATCTAGGTTTTAAAAAAAAACCGATCGGTTTTCTTCGCGAAAACCGAGGCAACGACGGTTACCTCAGGCGGATACGGCGAGATGACGGCGGCGCGGCGCGGTGGGCGGCACGGCGGCGGCGGCGGGCGGCGAGGCGAGGGGCTGCGGCGACGGACTCACGCGGCAGCAGCGGCTGGCGATGCGTGGATCGAGGACGGCGGCGGCGGCTAGGGTTTCGGAGCTGGGGCGGGTGCGGCTCGGGCCCTCGTGGCTTTAAAGGCCGGCCGGGCCTAGTGTCCTACTCGGACACTACCCGGGTAGGTCGGTCCGAGTTTTTTTAAAAATAATTTGCGTGCAGAAAAAGAAAAAAAGAAATACTAAACGGACTCCAAAAATCCCGAAATAAATTTTCCCCGACTTCTAAAATGTAGCCGGACAAAGTGAACATTTATTTGGGGCCTAAGTGCAATTTTGAAAAATGCGCATTTTTTTCCTAACTCCAAATAAAACAGCGAAAAACTCCAAAATAAACTCTTATTTGATTTTAATATTAAATATCTCAATATTCCTTTAATTTGGGAAAGTCATTTTATTCCCTCTCACTAATTTTTTTATAATTGGAATTATTGAAGATAAAATAATTAAATCAAATGATCCTATTTTCGAAATTTGAGAAAACTCCAGATATGAAAATAAAGAAATCCCCAACTCTCTTCGTGGGTCCTTGAGTTGCGTAAGATTTCTAGGATCAAGCCAAAATGCAAATAAATTATGTTATGCAATGATGATCTAATGTATAACATTCCAAATTGAAAATTTGGGATGTTACAAACCTACCCCCCTTAAGATGAATCTCGCCCTCGAGATTCGGGTTGGCTAGAAAATAGGTGAGGGTGGTCCTTCAGCAGATCTTCCTCTCGCTCCCAGGTGGCTTCATCCTCGGTGTGGTGGCTCCACTGAACTTTACAAAACCTAATAAACTTGCTACGGGTGACTCAGCTTGCATATTCGAGAATCTTGACTGGTTTCTCCTCATAGGTCAAATCACTATCCAATTTAATTGCTTCCAGCGGCACTGTATCTCTTAGCGGTATATCAGCCATCTCTGCGTGGCACTTTTTCAACTGGGAAACATGGAACACGTCATGAAATCCTGACAATCCTTCGGGCAACTCCAACTTGTAAGCAACTTCTCCCATACGCTCCAAAACTTTGTATGGTCCCACAAAACGTGGCGCTAACTTTTCCTTAACTCCAAAGCGCTTAACTCCTCGAAGTGGAGATACACGAAGATAAACTCTGTCTCCGGCTTCGTAAACTATCTCTTTGCCTTTAGAATATGCATAGCTCTTCTGCCTGGACTGGGCTACCTTGAGCCTATCACGAATCAACTTCACTTTCTGTTCAGACTCCTTAATCAAATCTGGTCCAAATAACTGGCGGTCTCCAACTTCGTCCCATGACAATGGTGTTCTGCACCTTCTTCCGTACAAGGCTTCAAAAGGGGCCATCTTCAAACTGGATTGATGACTATTGTTGTAAGAGAACTCCGCATATAGAAAATTATCATCCCAACTAGATTCATAATCTAGCGCACAAGCTCTCAGCATATCCTCCAAAATCTGATTGACTCTTTCGGTCTGTCCATCGGTCTGCGGATGAAAAGTTGTACTGAACTCTAGTCTAGTACCAAAGTTTCGTGTAACTAATTCCAGAACTTTGAGGTAAACTAGGTTCCTCTATCTGATACAATGCTCCTAGGAACTCCATGCAGACATATGATCCTGGTCATGTATATCTTTGCCAACTTAGCACTGGTGTAAGTGGTCTTCACTGTGATGAAATGAGCTACCTTCGTCAAGCGATCGACTACAACCCATATTGAGTCATAGCCCGAGCGGGTCCTGGGTAATCCCATGATAAAATCCATGCCGAGCTTATCCCACTTCCATTCGGGTATCGGCAATGGCTGTAGCAATCCTGCTAGCTTCTGATGCTCTACCTTTAGTCTCTGACATACATCACAAACGACTACATACTCTGCAATATCCTTCTTCATTCCGGTCCACCAGAAAGTGTCTTTCAAATCCAAATACATCTTGGTATTTCCTGGCTGAATCGAGTACGTGAATCATGGGCCTCTTGCAAAATTAACTTCCTGATCTCCGGGTCATTGGGCACATAAACGCGGTCCTCAAACCATAAGGTATCGTGTTCATCCTCACAAAATCCTTTAGCCTTTCGCTCATTTTCTCTTTAATAGAGGCAATCTCCTTTTCAGTCTTCTGAGCTTCTCTGATCTTATCCATCAGAGTAGACTGAATCTCCAATGCTGCTACACAGCCTCTCGGAACTATCTCCAAACATAGCTCATGAAGATCCTCTGCTAACTCCTTTGGTAACTCTCCGGTCATTACTGTGTTGACATGGCTCTTGCGGCTCAACGCATCGGCTACTATGTTAGCCTTTCTGGGATGATAATACAATCTCATATCCTAATCCTTGATGAGCTCAAACCATCTTCTTTGCCTGAGATTCAACTCCTTCTGCGTGAAGATGTACTTCAAACTCTTGTGATCCGTGTACACCTCACAATGGTTTCCAATGAGAAAATGTCTCAAAGTCTTCAATGCGTGCACTACGGCTGCTAACTCCAAATCATGTGTAGCATAATTCAACTCATGGGGCTTAAGCTGCCACGAAGCATACGAAACAACTCTTCCCTCCTGCATAAGCACTGCTCCAATTCCTCGACGTGAAGTGTCACAATACACCTCATAATCCTTGCGCTGATCTGGCAGAATCAACACTGGCGAGGTAACCAAACGTTTCTTCAAATCCTAGAAACTGGCCTCACATTCCTCAGTCCAATTGAACTTGGTATCCTTCTTCAACAATTCCGTCATAGGTTTTGCAATCCTTAAGAAATTTTCATTGAATCTCCGGTAGTATCCTGCGAGTCCAAGAAAACTCCAGATCTCTCCCACTGTTGTTGGGGCTTCCCAATTTGTCACAGTGACAACTTTGGTGGGATCTACTACTATTCCTTCTCCGGATATAACATGTCAGAGGAATCCAACTTCCTTCAACCAAAACTCACATTTGCTGAACTTGGCGTATAGCTGATGTTCTCTGAGCTTACCAAGTACCAAACGCAAATGTTCTTTATGTTCTTCTTCATTCTTTGAGTAAACCAGAATATCATCAATGAATACTACGACAAACTTATCCAAAAACTCCATAAACACTTTGTTCATCATGCTCATAACATAAGCAGGTGCGTTAGTCAGACCAAATGACATAACGGTATACTCATACAGCCCGTACCTCGTACTAAAAGCTGTCTTAGGTATGTCCTGCTCTCAAATCTTCAACTGGTGGTATCCTGATCGCAAATTGATCTTGGAAAATACCTTTGCTCGTTGCAATTGGTCAAACAGATCATTGATCATCAGCAATGGGTACTTATTCTTGATCGTTACTTTATTCAATCCTCGATAATCAACAACCATCCTTAACGATCCACCCTTCTTTTCCACTAGAAGTACTGGTGATCCCCAAGGTGACGAACTTGGGCGAATATATCCCTTATCCAGTAACTTCTTAATCTGCTGCTTAATCTCCTCCACATCCTTTGCGGGCATTCTATACGGTCTCTTAGATATTGGTCCTGTGCCTGGCAAAAGCTCAATCAAAAACTCAATGTCCCTATCCGGTGGCATGCCTGGCAACTCTTCTGGAAATACATTCGGAAAATCCTTTATCACCGGTACTTCCTCCTATACAACTCCTGTTAAGGAATTTACTTGAGTCCTATTTGGCACATGCCGTGATACATACTTGATCCTTCTTCCTACTAGGGTGGTAAGAAAATTCGACTTACTAGGTGTCGGGGGTGCTGATCCCACGGACACCTATGGGACCACGGCGGACCGGGGCCCCTTTTGGTTCGGTAGGGGGCGGAGAGTGCACGAAGAGCAGATCGAGGCGAAACACACGAGCGCACGCGATTGGTTTACCCAGGTTCGGGCCGCACGGATGCGTAAAACCCTACTCCTGCTTTGGTTTGTATTTGTGTTCTTGCTCGGGAGCGATGAATGCTACAGTACGCTCAACTGGCTGGCGAGACCGAGCGTGAGAATGGTTGTCCTCCCCCCCCCTCTGTTGCGCATGGGCCTCCTTTTATATGTCAAAGGGGTCACCAACAGGTGGCAACAGAGATGAGGGTAAAAAGGTAAAAGAGGTGGTGGTTGGCGCCACCGCTTGCTATAGTTGTATCATACCTTACCCTGACGGCAGGGGACAAAGGCATTAAATGCCTGTCTGCGTCGCCTAGACGGTACAAAAAGGGACCGTCAGGGGCGCCACCATGTGCCACGATGGCTATCTTGTTAGCGCCTGCTTGCCACCGCATGCCCATGGCTGCACAACCTCCCGCCACGTACGCTAGGAGCGGTCCCAGAGCAACACGTTGGTGGGTGAGATGGAGCGCGGGCCGCGGAGTGGTAGCTTGCCGCGTCAAGCGCCTTGCAGCGGATGTTGCCTTGTCGCGTCCGGGGGGCTTGTCGCTCACCGGGTCTTGTCGCGTCCGGGAGCTTGTCGCTCACCGGGTCTTGCCAGGACGCGCAACGCGTCGCAGCAAGCTTCTCGAGATGCTTTGGTGGGCCTCCCCGGCAAGCTCCTCTTGCCGGGTTCTTGTCTCCTTCCCGGCAAGCTCCTCTTGCCGGGGTCTTTGTGCTTCGAGTGGCCTTCCCGGCAAGCTCCTCTTACCGGGGCCTTGGATACTTTGTTCTTGAATGACTCCAAGGGAACCACGGAGGATCTTGGCGGTCGCCCGGCAAGCCTTGCCGCGGGACGCTGCGACTGCCCGTGCACAAGTTCAAGATACTAAGGTACCCCTACTTTAGTACACCGACAGGAGCCCCTGGGCCTGGGCCATACACGGTGCCGAGCGCTGTTGGGCCAGGCCCAAAACAGTGCACGGGCACGCGCGGCCTGGGTCACGCCGTATCTGACTCCGCATCCACCGCGACCTCCCCGAGCGGCACGCGTCGAACGCGGCGTCGTGCGTGACGTGGGCGGCGTGCGCGGGGCTAAGCCCCGCGCGCATGCATCACATCGTGGTAAAGGGGACGGTTCGCGCCCATGAACGGAGGGAGGCGCGGAGGCATGGTTCATTTACTGGACGGGGCCGACGTGCGGTTTTTGAGGCGTCCACTCCCCACGATCACGGGGTGGGGAGAGGTCGCCTCATCCGTCACCCCGGTTCTGCACGCCTGCCATGCGGCTCCCATGCGCTTGGGGTCGTGGACGGTGGAGGCGGAAAACTGGGCCGCCGCAGGTCGAGGCAACGGGTCGGCCCCAGCTCCCTGCTCTTCCCGTGTCTTGATTCGCTGGGCGGGGTGGCCGAGCCCCCACCTCGCTCCTTTATAAAGAGCGGGAGGGGAGGATGGAAGCCCGCATTCTCTCATCTTCTCCTTCCTTCAGCTTCTGCTCCCCTTTCTCTCATTCGCCATGGAGAAAGGGAACCCTGGTCCTTCATCGGTGGCGGCGAGGGTCGCCGCCAGACAGCGCATCCCTCCCTCTCCCGCACCCGTGGCGACAGAGCCAGCCGTAAGGGGAAGAGGGAGGGGGCATGGTCGAGGACGAGGTCGAGGCGCTCGGGGCAGAGGTGGACGGGGCGGCGTGCCGGCTTCGCCTCCGCCGACGGTTCCTCTTCCCGCGGCGGTCCATGCTAGGGACGACCCTTGCGAGTTCTTTGTCAGGCTGTGCCGGGCGCCTCGTCGTCGCCTCCGACTCCCAGCTCCGTTTGCGAGCGTGACGGAGTTGGACCCGCCCGAGACACTAAGACTGCACATGAGGGGCTGTGGGATCAGCGGCATGCGAGTCCGCGTTGAATTCCCAGCCCCTAATGTGATGTATCTTGGTCGAGGGTGGAAGACGTTCGCCCGTATCCACAGCTTGACGGCGGGGCTCACCCTCCATTTTAAGTTGATGGAGGGCGATCGCCTCTCCGTCAAGGTCTTCGGGTGCTTCGGCATTCGGGCACGGTGTTGCGTGGACAGCTCCTCCGATAGCGAAGGCTCCTCCTCGAGCGAGAGTGACGAGGAGGGGAGCGACATCGACGACGAGGGGAGCGGGCGGCAGGATGATGGGTCTGACTAGGTGTCGGGCGCCGCTCCGTGCGGCACCGGCAACCCCATCATCCGTGTCGCCGGCTCCTTGAACTTCCCGGGGTCGTCTCCTTAGGCGGCTGGCGTAGGGAGGCTGCGGAAGAGGAAGAGGGCTGGCGGCAAGGCCGTCAAGTCAGAGTACGAGGGCGTGGTGCCCTCGACAGCGTGCTGACGTCCTGCCGCCTCGTCTTCGAGCCCCACTTCCGGCGCCGCCATCACCGTACAGCCTTCGGACGGCCCCTGGGATGTTCTCTTGGTGTCTTCTGGCACCCGTAGCTCGCCTAGGTGCTCCTTTTGCCCTTTTCGCCTCCTTGATCTACCTCCTAAAGAGAGGGACAAGAAAGGGATTACGGGCATCTTATCTTTTTAATTTGTAAGCCTTCGGGCCTTAGTTGTATTTAAAACTTGTAATCCTCTCTTTCATGTTTTTCATCCTCTATGGACTGTACCTGAGTGGAATGTTTTTTAATGAAAAGGGGATGCTTGCCGGGTCATTTTGTCTCGCGGGTAGAACCCATGTCAAGGAGCAAATCCTTGGTATCTTTCAGATAGACACTTTTTCTCCCGGCAACAGGCCCTGCCGTCTTCCCACGTCGCTCGACCTTTCTCACGCTTTTGACGGAGGCAGGGACGAGGCGGGTGCGGCCCCTCATTTCATCCCCTTGCTGCCGCGACTATGACCAAACTTGGCCCTAGGAACGAGCCCCAAGGCCTAGAGTTAAGGGAGCACGGTAGTTTTTGCGAAGAAACGAGGTTTCGTATTCCCCAGTCCATAAGAGAATGCATGATGAGGGACGAAAGACTTATCTGAGATTGCAGCCCCCGGCAACTCTGGCTTGCCGTGGGTGAATCTTGGTACTTCCAGCCCCCGGCAACACTGGCTTGCCGGGGTCCAGATGCCGGTACATCCTTCTTCTCCTTTTCGTCCTCAAGCGGTCCGGCAAGGATATGCGAGCCCTGCGAACCAAGGGAAACGAAAGAAAGGCAAAGGGACGCATACTCGACCTCTAAGCTAGGGGTTAGCCGCTGTTAAGCACTATCAACCCTAACTAAGGACGAGACTCGATCTAGCATGCATGCTATAACTTAGGGCGCCAGCGCTTCATTTACTTGTGCTCAGGGTCTGCGCCTGGCTTTGTACAAAGGATTACATGCAACAGCGGCAAGACTTGTACAAAAGGGTGGTTGCCGGACAGGGTCCAATAACCGCGCCTTACGGGTAAAACTTACGAAGATGCTCAATATTCCAGGAGTTGCTCACTGGGATGCCATCTTCGGTCTCCAGGAGGACAGCGCCAGGCCTGGTGACTCGTTTCACCCGGTAAGGGCCTTCCCACTTCGGCGTCAACTTGTTGGAATTCTTGGCGGACTGAATGCGCCGAAGAACAAGGTCGCCTTCCTCAAGACTTCTGGCGTTAACTTTGCGGCTATGATAGCGGCGCAAAGCTTGCTGGTAGCGAGTGGCTCGCATAGCAGCCTGAAGACGGTCTTCCTCAAGGAGCAGCGCGTCATCTTGCCGCAGCTGCTCTTGCTCAAGCTCATCATAAGCGAGCACTCGAGGTGACCCGTATACGAGTTCCGTGGGGATAACTGCTTCTGCTCCATAGACTAGAGCGAAGGGTGTCTGGCCAGTGGCTCGATTTGGCGTTGTCCTGATCGACCAAAGAACCACCGGCAGCTCCTCGATCCAGTTTCTTCCGCACTTGTGTAGCCTGTCGAAAGTTCTGGTCTTGAGCCCGCGCAGCACTTTAGCATTTGCCCTCTCCACTTGACCGCTGCTTCTCGGGTGAGCAACAGAAGCGAAGCAGACCTTGGCGCCAAGATCTTGGACATACTGCATGAAGATGCAGCTCGTAAATTGTGTACCGTTGTCGGTGATTATCCTATTAGGGATCCCAAAACGGCAAACAATCGACCTGAAGAACTTGACTGCTAACTGTGCTGTCACCTTCCTCACTGGTTCCACTTCCGGCCACTTTGTGAACTTGTCGATTGCAACGTACAAGTACTCAAAGCCCCCGACAGCTCGGGGAAAGGGGCCGAGGATATCGAGCCCCCAGATCGAAAATGGCCAGGATAAAGGGATCGTCTGGAGACCTTGAGTCGGCTGGTGTATCTGCTTGGAATGGAACTGGCACGCTTCACACTTGGTTACTTGTGCAGTTGCATCCTAGAGGGCTGTCGGCCAGAAAAAGCCTTGCCGGAATGCTTTTCCGACAAGAGCTCTTGCGCCAATGTGGTGACCACATATGCCTCCACGTATCTCTGCCAATAGCTTTTGTCCATCTTCCCGGGGAATGCACTTCAATTTCACATCGTTGAGTCTTCTTCTGCACAGTGTGTCGTCGACAAACTGGTACATACTAGACTGTCGGGCTACTCTTTCCGCTTCTTCCGGTTCTTCGGGAAGTTCTCCTGTCTGAAGGAAACGGACAATCTGTTGCGCCCATGTTGGAGCCTGTGGCTCGACAACAAGGACTAAAGGCACATCTGCTGCTGCGGGAACATTTGCTTCTACGGCAAGAGCCTGCGGCTCTGCCGGAGCTTGATGTTCCCCGGCAAGCTTGCCGGAGCAAAACTTGTCGGGAGCATTTGCTTCAATGGAACAAACCCTGGGGTTTGCCGGAGCAGACTGTTCCTCAGCATTCTTGGTGTTGATCTTGGGGACTTTCTTGGCGGCGGCTTCGGGAAGCTCTGCCGGAAAATAGTCGCCAGAAACCAACTTCCTTTTCTTGCTCTGTCCAGTTGGTGGTGTTATGGACGGCTGAGTCAGCTTGAGCACAAAAATCCCTGGTTCCACAGCTAATTTAAGTGCGGCGCACTTTGACAGGCCATCGGCATTGTCATTCTGAGCTCTTGGGACGTGATCCATCTGCAGGCCGTCAAAGTGCTCTTCTAGCTTTCTCACTTCGTCTACGTAAGCTTCCATTAATGGACTCTGATAATTCTTGTTCACTTGGCGGACGACAAGCTGTGAGTCTCCCCTGACAATGAGCTTCTTAATCCCAAGTTTCGCCGCGATCCTGAGACCGGCAAGCAAGCCTTCATACTCTGCAGTATTGTTTGTCGCTTTCTCCTTGGGAAAGTGCATCTGGACTATGTACTTGAGGCGCTCTCCGGTGGGTGCGACAAGCAGCACACCAGCACCGGCGCCTTGCAGCGAGAAGGCACCATCAAAGTACATGAGCCACTCCTTGCTTGTTTCCTTGGCGGGGATGCTCGTCTTCGGGACTTCTTCGTCTGGTGTTGGCGTCCATTCTGCTATGAACTCTGCTAATGCTCTACTTTGGATTGTTGATGTACCCTCAAATTAGAGGCCAAAGCTTGACAATTCCAGTGCCCACTTGAAAATCCTGCCTGTTGCTTCTGGATTTTGCAATATCCTCTTCAGCGGAAAGCGAGTGACGACTGTGATCTCATGTGCTTGGAAGTAATGGCGCAGCTTCTCGAGGCCATGAGAAGGCCGAAAAGCAACTTTTGCACACCAGAGTACCTTGACCTAGCCCCCTGTAAAGGGGAACTGACAAAGTAAACTGGGCGCTGCACCATCTTCTTCTGTATCTCCTCTTGCATCTGCGCAGATCCCAGCTTGCCGGGACCAGAGCTTGTCGGGGAAGCCCCCTGCTTGTCGCTGGATGTGCTTGCCGCGGTTGCTAGCTCGTCATCTACCTCCCTCTCCGCTACTAACGCAGCACTGACCACTTGATTGGTTACCGCTATGTACAGCAGCAACTTCTCTTGTGGTTTAGGCGCGACAAGTGTTGGAGTGGAGGACAGGTATCTCTTCAAGTCCTGTAGCGCAGCCTCCGCTTCCGGAGTCCATTTCATTGGACCTGCCTTTTTCAGAATTTTGAAAAACGGCAGGGCGCGCTCAGCAGACCGAGAGATAAACCTGCTGAGAGCAGCCACACAACCGGCAAGCTTCCGCACATCCTTGAAGCGTTTTGGTGCTTTGATCTGCTCGATGGCCTTGATCTTGTCGGGATTGGCTTCAATTCCCCGCTGAGACACAAAGAACCCGAGAAGCTTGCCGCTTGGGACTCCAAACACACACTTCTCGGGGTTGAGCTTGAGGTTGATCTTGCGCAGATTTGCAAAAGTCTCTTCTAGATCTTGGATCAGAGTTGCCCTGTCCTTGCTTTTGACCACTATATCATCCATGTAAGCTTCTACATTTTTGTGTATCTGTGGCTTCAAAGCTATATGGACTACTCTGGCAAATGTTGAACCAGCATTCTTTAATCCGAAAGGCATCCGTACGAAACAGTACGTGCCACATGGAGTAATGAAAGCGGTTTTCTCCTCATCCTCTTCTGACATGAAGATCTAATGATACCCTGAATATGCGTCAAGGAATGAAAGCAAATCACATCCGGCTATGGAGTCAACAATCTGGTCAATGCGTGGCAAGGGAAATGGGTCTTTGGGACAAGCTTTATTAACATTAGTGAAGTCAATACAAAGCCTCCATTTTCCATTTGCCTTGCGCACTACCATAGGATTGGCTAGCCACGTGGGATGGAGCACTCCTCTGACAAGGCCTGCTGCTTCCAACTTCTTGATTTCTTCTGCTATGAATTCTTGGCGCTGCACTGCCTGCTTTCTGACCCTCTGCTTGACGGGCCGTGCATGAGGACAAACGGCAAGGTGGTGCTCAATTACTTTCTTGGGAACACCGGGGATGTCAGATGGCTGCCATGCAAACACGTCGACATTCGCCCACAGGAAAGCAACGAGTGCGCTTTCCTATTTAGGGTCAAGCGTGGCACTGATGGTGAAGGTACCACCAGTGCCGTCCTCCTTGGCGGGCACCTTCTTGTTATGTGGCGGAGCTGCCATGGCCTTCTTACACTTGCCGATGGAGCTCGATGGTGCGTCCTCGACGGCAGCGCAGCACTCTGAGGAGGTGCGCTTGCCGGAGTGGGCATCAGAGCTCTTGCCGGACTTGGTCTTTTTCTTCCCCCCGGGAGCTTCAGCGGCAAGCGCCTTGTGATCTGTCGCAGCAGCTGCTTCCCGGTAGATCTTGTCGGCGCAGATAAGGGCATCCTTCTTGTCGCCAGGGACAGAGATGACGCTTATCGGGCCTGGCATCTTGAGCAAGTTGTACGCATAGTGAGAGGCTGCCATGAACTTGGCCAGTGCTGGACGGCCAAGTATGCCATTGTAGGGCAATGGGAAATCGGCAACGTCAAAGGTGACCCTCTCCATTCTGAAGTTCATTTCGCTGCCAAACGTCACCGGCAACGTGACCTTCCCTTTTGGCTTGCTCCTTCCCGGGTTAATTCCTTGGAATGTGCCGGTCTCTTCGAGCTCGCTGTCGGGGATCTGGAGTTTCTGGAGTACAGCGGAGGAGATCAGATTTAAGCCGGCCCCGCCATCAACTAACATCTTGGTGACCTTGAGGTTGTGTATAGTTGGTGAAACCAACAGCGGCAAGCACCCGACCGCAGTTGTGCGATCAGGGTGGTCCTCAATGTCAAAGATGATAGGCGTGCTGGACCATTTCAGAAGCTTGCGCGATTCGACAGGTGGCTCTGCCGCATTAACTTCCCATAGCCACTGTTTGAGTTGGCGGTGGGAAGTATGCAGAGAAGCACCGCCGTCAACACACAAGACCTCTGTAGCTTTCTGAAACTCCTGCTTACTGTTCTCAACATCATCCATGTCCTCGTCGTCATCTTAGTCTTCATCCTTGTCGCGGCCGCGGGGAGGTCTGTCTCCTTGCCGCTGCTTGGCCTTGCCGCGGTGTCCTCCCTGGCCAGCGCGCTTCTTGCCGGCTTCTCCACTGCCTCCTTGGGCTCTCTCCTTGTCTCACCGCTCATACTCAGCTTTTTGTTGCTGGACAAGCTGCTCGACCTTCTTGCAGCTCTGGAGATCATGGCCCTTGGTGCGGTGAATCTTGCAGTACTGCTTGTCGGAGCCGTCCTGCTTGTCGGCGGCCGCCAAAGCTTGGCAGTTGGTGCACGCGGCAACCTCCTTGCCGGAGCTGCCAACTTTGGCTTGCTTGGCGGCACCGTCATCGCCGGACTGCTCAATGACTAGTACCTCTTTGCCTCTATTTTTCCTGTTGCGCCTCTGGTTTTTCTTTGCCGGGGCAGCATCTTCACTGTCAGATCCTCCTGCTCCAGTGTCCTCTCATGGGAGTTTCCTCCCTTCTTCAGCGCGTGCACACTTGTCGGCCAGGGCGTAAACTCGTTGACATCCCTGATCCTTCTCATCGCCATCTCCTCCCGCATCCTGCGGTTATGCAGGTTCTGATGGAACGCGCTGATAACCGCGGCAGGGTGGATGTCTGGGATGTTGCGCTGCACACGGCTGAACATCTGAATATACTTGCGCAGGGGCTCTCCTTCCTTTTGGGCAAGCAGGTGAAGGTCACTTTCCTGGCCATGTGGCTTGTGGCCGCCTGTAAAGGCGCCGACAAACTGATGGCACAAGTCCGCCCAAGAGGATATGGAGTTGTCCGGCAAGTGCATGAGCCAGGATCTGACTTCGGGCTTGAGCATGAGCGGGAAGTAGTTGGCAAGGACCTTGTCGTCTCGCCCCCCGGCAGCCTGCACCGCAATGGTGTAGATGCTGAGGAACTCTGACGGGTGCGACTTGCCGTCGTACTTCTCCGGCACGCCTGGCTTGAAATGTTTCTGGCTGGGCCACTGGACTTGCCGCAGCTCTCGGGTAAACGCAGGGCAACCTACCGCGTACGGCAAGTCGCCTGGTTCTCCGTGCGCATGCATGTCAACAGAAGGCCCAGTGCCGAGGCCTGATTGATGCCGCGCTTCTCTTCGGCGCTCGATGCGTGTTCGAGCGTCTTCTTGCTGTCTCTCATGAAGAACTTGGCGCTAATCGCGACGAGCTCGCGGATCTGATGATGCGGTGGAGTCGCTGTCGAGGTGGATCCGGCGAGTCGGCGATCTTGGCCTTCTAGGCGGAGAGTGCACAGTGGTTGCACCCTCGCCGGTCTTGTCGCCACCGGCTCGCGCCTGGCTGGCTTGCCACGGCAGTGATGCGCTCGGCTGCCGTGGGCCGTCACCGTTGGCGAAGCCGATGAGGCTCTGGATAGTGGCCTCCAGTCATCAATCTTCTCTGGCGCTGGAGGGCAATCTAGTAGCAGTTGAGCCCATGCCAACGCTTCTGCCGGAGTGGCAGGCGGCGGCGGCGAGCGGTGCGAGGAACGGGATATGCTCGGACTTCTAACTACGTTAGAAGGAGCAATATCTCGTCCAAGCGACCGCGCCGCGCTCGCGCCAGCGTGTTGGCGTGCATGTTGGTCTTGAGCACTCCGGGATCCGCCAGCTTGATCTTGGCCCAGCAAACGTATGGTACCGTGGGTACCATGACGCTGCTGGTCCCGCGCCTCCTGGGACGGGCGCGGTCCGTGTACGGACACCGAGGTCTTGGAGTGCGCCCGGTCGTTGTGGGAGCCGACCGCGCCGCCGATGTGTAGCGCGGCCTTGTCCTTGGACCTGGCGGCACCACGAGCTCCCTCGCCGACGCCCGCTCTTCCGTCGACATCTTCCCCACCAGCCATTCGCTCCGGTGATGGTGGGTTCGACGCAGACGGAGCGGCTGCCTACGAAATCTTCTTCTTCGGCGGCATGTTGATGAAGATGACGAAGATTCGGCTCGTGCGAACGCCGGATCAGATTCACATAGCCTCGATGCACCCCCTACCTGGCGCGCCAAAGATGTCGGGGGTGCTGATCCCACGGACACCTATGGGACCACCGCGGACCGGGGCCCCTTTCGGTTCGGCAGGGGGCGGAGAGTGCACCAAGAGCAGATCGAGGCGAAACGCACGAGCGCACGCGATCGGTTTACCCAGGTTCGGGCCGCACGGATGCGTAAAACCCTACTCCTGCTTTGGTTTGTATTTGTGTTCTTGCTCGGGAGCGATGAATGCTACATGACGCTCAACTGGCTGGCGAGACCGAGCATGAGAATGGTTGTCCTCCCCCCTCTTTTGCGCATGGGCCTCCTTTTATATGTCAAAGGGGTCACCGACAGGTGGCAACAGAGATGAGGGTAAAATGGTAAAAGAGGTGGTGGTTGGCGCCACCGCTTGCTACAGTTGTATCATACCTAACGCTAACGGCAGGGGACAAAGGCATTAAATGCCTGTCTGCGTCGCCTAGACGGTACAGAAAGGGACCGTCAGGGGCGCCACCATGTGCCACGATGGCTATCTTGTCAGCGCCTGCTTGCCACCGCATGCCCCTGGCTGCACAGCCTCCCGCCACGTACGCTAGGAGCGGTCCTAGAGCGACACGTTGGTGGGTGAGCTGGAGGGCGGGCCGCGGAGTGGTAGCTTGCCGCGGATGTTGCCTTGTCGCGACCGGGGGGCTTGTCGCTCACCGGGTCTTGTCGCGTCCAGGAGCTTGTCGGTCACCAGGTCTTGCCGGGATGCGCAGCGCGTCACAGCAAGCTTCTCGAGATGCTTTAGTGGGTCTCCCCGGCAAGCTCCTCTTGCCAGGGTCTTGTCTCCTTCCCGGCAAGCTCCTCTTGCCGGGGTCTTTGTGCTTCGAGTGGCCTTCCCGGCAAGCTCCCGGGGCCTTGGATACTTTGTTCTTGAATGGCTCCAAGGGAACCACGGAGGATCTTGGCGGTCGCTCGGCAAGCCTTGCCGCGGGACGCTGCGACTGCCCGTGCACAAGTTCGGGATACTAAGGTACCCCTACTTTAGTACACCGACACTAGGGCAATCGATGTTTCCTCCGTACATCGATAGCCAATCCATACCTAGAATCACATCCAAACCTTGCGATTCCAGAGTGATTAAATCCGAGGGGAAGACATGCCTACCTATACTCACTAGCACTTGAAAACATCCTTTACTAGCCATATACTCTTCTCCTGGTGAGCTTACTAACATAGGTGTTCTAAGAATCTTGGTGGGCAGTTTATACTTATCCACGAATCCCCTTGATATGTATGAATGTGATGCACCAGTATCGAAAAGAACGATTGCAGTAAATGGCTTAACTAAAAACTAACCTATTACTGCATCTGGCTGGGCTTCAACCTCCTCCACGTTAACGTGGTTCACCTGTCCCCTATTGAAAGGGTTCGACTTCTTCCCAGAGCTTCCATTGCCATTTCCATTATGGGCTTCAGGACATTCATTGGCATAATGTCCGGTCTTCTGACACTTATTACAAGTGACTTGGCTCAGGTCTCTCTTGGCTGGGGTTGATGGGCTGGTACGGTTCTGACCGTTGCTTCCCCCATTCCCATTACCATTCTTGGGGACATTATGATTATGCGAACTCCCTCATCCATGGGTATGCTGAAAATGTCCTCCCTATTTCGGGGTAAAACGTGGCTTCTGCTGAGCTCCTGAATTGTACTTCCCTTGTCCATACTTCCTCTTGCGGTTCTCAATCTGTTGCTGCTTCCCTTCAATCATAAGATCATGGTCTACCAACTCCTGGTAGTTGTTGAAAGTTGCTACCATCAACTGCATGCTCAACTCATCATTTAGTCCGTCAAGAAACTTCTCCTGCTTAGCTGCATCCATAGCAACATCTTCCGGGACATAATGTGCTAACTTACTAAAGTCATCCACGTATTGGCCAACTGTCCGTCCTCCTTGGCGCAAGTTGCGAAACTCACGCTTCTTCATGGCCATAGCTCCTGCTGAAACATGGGCAGTACGGAAAGCCTGCTGAAATTGGTCCCATGTAACCGTGGCTATAGGGTAGGTGACAGTGTAATTTTCCCACCATGATGCTGCTGGTCCATCCAACTGATGTGCGGCAAAGTGCACCTTCTCAGCATCAGTACATCCTGTAGTGGTTAACTCCCTTCCAATCTTGCGGAGCCAATCATCTTCTACTATAGGCTCGGTGCTACTGAAGAACATCGGTGGATTCAGTCTAAGGAAATAGGTTAAGTGATCAACATGTGGTGGTGGTGGTGGGTTGTTGTTGTTGTCGTTGTTGTTGTTGTTGTTCCCCTAATTCTAATTCTGGACTAGCAACTACATCAACGCACTCTGCTGCTGGATCAACTAAGTGAGCTCCGGTGGGAAGGCAAATCCATTGTCACGTCTCGGAGGCATCTGATGGGTTTAGAGGGGAGAGATTAGAATAGAATGAGGTCTAATGAGAAAACACTACCCATATGCACATGAGACAAACACAAACATTTCACTCAATCAATCAAGGGCATACAATCGATCTAGAACTATCGCGAAAGTGCTCGGACAACTCTATTTACATGGTGGAATACTACTACTGATTTGGTGGTCTACTAGAAATATTCCTCGGTTGCAGACGCCATGATATCTGCTCCAGCTTCGTCTTCATAGTCATCATCGCTCAGGTCAGAGCCGGTGTCGTCGATGATGATGTAGTCTTCCGGGCGAATCTTCCTGGGTTCTTCATCTTCTTCTACTGGTGTAGGGTCTCCCATGAATATTCCAATCTTCTTAATCAGGTCATCATTTTTCTCCACTAGTACGACAATTTCCTCCTCATAATCTTCACGTGTAGCCTTGAGTTCTTCCTCCAGCTCCGTGATTCTTGTCATCGCCTTCTTCAGATCTATCATGTCTGCGCACATCTGGTTCTCCTGACGTCGAATGTGCTGGTTTAACCCTTGGATAAAAGCTGCGATTGAAGGAAATATGCCCTAGAGACAATAATAAAGCTATTATTTATTTCCTTATATCATGATAAATGTTTATTATTCGTGCTAGAATTGTATTAACCAGAAACATAATACATGTGTGAATACATAGACAAACAGAGTGTCACTAGTATGCCTCTACTTGACTAGCTCGTTGATCAAAGATGGTTATGTTTCCTAACCATAGACATGAGTTGTCATTTGATTAACGGGATCACATCATTAGTAGAATGATGTGATTGACTTGACCCATTCCGTTAGCATAGCACTTGATCGTTTAGTTTGTTGCTATTGCTTTCTTCATGACTTATACATGTTCCTATGACTATGAGATTATGCAACTCCCGTTTACCGGAGGAACACTTTGTGTGCCACCAAACGTCACAACGTAACTGGGTGATTATAAAGGTGCTCTACAGGTGTCTCCGAAGGTACTTGTTGGGTTGGCGTATTTCGAGATTAGGATTTGTCAGTCCGATTGTCAGAGAGGTATCTCTGGGCCCTCTCCGTAATGCACATCACTTAAGACTTGCAAGCATTGCAACTAATGAGTTAGTTGCAGGATGATGTATTATGGAACGAGTAAAGAGACTTGTCGATAACGAGATTGAACTAGGTATTGAGATACCGACGATCGAATCTCGGGCAAGTAACATACCGATGAAAAAGGGAACAACGTATGTTGTTATGCGGTCTGACCGATGAAGATCTTAGTAGAATATGTGGGAGCCAATATGAGCATCCAGGTTCCGCTATTGGTTATTGACCGGAGACGTGTCTCGGTCATGTCTACATTGTTCTCGAACCCGTAGGGTCCGCACGCTTAAGGTTTTGATGACAGTTATATTATGAGTTTATGAGTTTTGATGTACCGAAGGAGTTCGGAGTCCCGGATGAGATCGGGGACATATGACGAGGAGTCTTGAAATGGTCGAGACGTAAAGATCGATATATTGGATGACTATATTCGGACATCGGAAAGGTTCCGAGTGATTCGGGTATTTTTCGGAGTACCGGAGAGTTACGGGAATTCGCCCGGGAGTATATGGGCCTTATTGGGCTTTAGGGGAAAGAGAGAGGAGAGGTTGGGCGCCCCCCCAAGGCCTAGTCCCAATTGGACTAGGGGGAGGGGCTGCGCCCCCTCCTTCCTTCTCTTCTCCCTTCCCTTGCCTTGACTCCTACTCCTACTACTTGGAAGGGGGGTAATCCTACTCCCGGTGGGAGTAGGACTCCTCCAGGGCGCGCCATAGGGGCCGGCCCTCTCCCCCCTCCTCCACTCCTTTACGTGGCCAAGGGGCACCCCATAGACACACAAGTTGATCTTCGTGATCGTTTTTTACCCGTGTGCGGTGCCCCCCTCCACCATAATCCTCGATAATATTGTAGCGGTGCTTAGGTGAAGCCCTGCGACGGTAGAACATCAAGATCGTCACCACACCGTCGTGCTGACGGAACTCTTCCCCGATACTTTGCTGGATCGGAGTTCGGGGATCGTCATCGAGCTGAACGAGTGCTAGAACTCGGAGGTGCCGTAGTTTCGGTGCTTGATCGGTCGGGCCGTGAAGACGTACGACTACATCAACCGTGTTGTGCTAGCGCTTCCGCTTCCGGCCTACGAGGGTACGTAGACAACACTCTCTCCTTTCGTTGCTATGCATCACCATGATCTTGCGTGTGCGTAGGAATTTTTTTGAAATTACTACGTTCCCCAATAGTGGCATCCGAGCCAGGTTTAATGCGTTGATGTAATATGCATGAGTAGAACACAAGTGAGTTGTGGGCGATATAAGTCGTACTGCTTACCAGCATGTCACACTTTGGTTCGACGGTATTGTTGGATGAAGCAGCCCGGACCGACATTACGCGTACGCTTACGCGAGACTGGTTTTATCGCCGTGCTATGCACAACGGTGACTAGCGGGTGTCAGTTTCTCCAACTTTAGTTGAACCGAGTGTGGCTACGCCCAGTCCTTGTGAAGGTTAAAACAACACCAACTTGACAAACTATCGTTGTGGTTTTGATGCGTAGGTAAGAACGGTTCTTGCTCAGCCCGTAGCAGCCACGTAAAACTTGCAACAACAAAGTAGAGGACGTCTAACTTGTTTTTGCAGGGCATGTTGTGATGTGATATGGTCAAGACGTGATGAGATATAAGTTGTTGTATGAGATGATCATGTTTTGTTGAATTTATCGGCAACAGGCAAAAGCCTTATGGTTATCTCTCTATTGCATAAGATGCAAGCGCCAAATAATTGCTTTACTTTATCGCTATACGATAGCAATAGTTGCAAGAGCAATTGTTGGCGAGACAACCATGTGATCAAGATGATGGAGATCATGGTGTCATGCCGGTGACAATGGAGATCATGACGATGCTTTGGAGGTGGAGATCAAAGGCACAAGATGATGATGGCCATATCATGTCACATATTTTGATTGCATGTGATGTTTTCTTTTATACATCTTATTTTGCTTAGTTCGATGGTAGCTTTATAAGATGATCTCTCACTAATTATCAAGGTACGAGTGTTCTCCCTGAGTATGCACCGTTGCGAAAGTTCTTCGTGCTGAGACACCATGTGATGATCGGGTGTGATAGGCTCTACGTTCAAATACAACGGGTGCAAAACAGTTGCACACGCGGAATACTCAGGTTAAACTTGACGAGCCTAGCATATAACAGATATGGCCTCGGAACACGGAGACCGAAAGGTCGAGCGTGAATCATATAGTAGATATGATCAACATAGTGATGTTCACCATTGAAACTACTCCATCTCACGTGATGATCGGACATGGTTTAGTTGATTTGGATCACATGATCACTTAGAGGATTAGAGGGATGTCTATCTAAGTGGGAGTTCTTAAGTAATATGATTAATTGAACAATAAATTTATCATGAACTTATTCCTGGTAGTATTAGCATATCTATGTTGTAGATCAATAGCTCGCGTTGTTGCTTCCCTATGTTTTATATATGTTCCTAGAGAAAACTAAGTTGAAAGATGTTAGTAGCAAAGATGCGGATTGGATCCGTTATCTGAGGTTTATCCTCATTGCTGCACAGATGAATTATGTCCTTGATGCACCGCTAGGTGACAGACCTAATGTTGGAGCAAATGCAGACGTTATGAACATTTGGCTAGCTCAATATGATGACTACTTGATAGTTTAGTGCACCATGCTTAACGGCTTAAGAATCGGGACTTCAAAGACGTTTTGAACGTCATGGACCATATGAGATGTTCCAGGAGTTGAAGTTAATATTTCATGCAAATACCCGAGTTGAGAGATATGAAGTCTCCAAAAAGTTCTATAGCTAAAAGATGGAGGAGAATCGCTCAAGCAGTGAGCATGTGCTCAGATTGTCTGGGTACTACAATCGTTTGAATCAAGTGGGAGTCAATCTTCCAGATAAGATAGGGATTGACAGAATTCTCTAGTCACCATCACCAAGTTAGTAGAACTTCGTGATGAACTATAATATGCAAGGGATAACATATACAATTCCCAAGCTCTTCATGATGCTAAAATTGACAAAGGTAGAAATCAAGAAAAACATCAAGTGTTGATGGTTGACGAGACCACTAGTTTCAAGAAAACGGCAAAGGGAAGAAGGGGAACTTAAAGAAGAACGGCAAGCAAGTTGCTCCTCAAGTGAAGAAGCCCAAGTCTCGTCCTAAGCCTGACAATAAGTGCTTCTACTACAAAGGGACTGGTCACTGGAAGCAGAACTGCCCCAAGTATTTGGCGGATAAGAAGGATGGCAAAGTGAACAAAGGTATATTTGATATACATATTATTGATGTGTATTTTACTAGTGTTCGTAGCAACCCCTCGGTATTTGATACTGGTTCAGTTGCTAAGAGTAGTAACTCGAGACGGGAGTTGCAGAATGAACAGAGACTAGTTAAGGGTGAAGTGACGATGTGTGTTGGAAGTGGTTCCAAGATTGATATGATCATCATCGCACACTCCCTATACTTTCGGGATTAGTGTTGAACCTAAATAAGTGTTATTTGGTGTTTGCGTTGAGCATGAATATGATTTGATCATGTTTATTGCAATACGGTTATTCATTTAAGTAAGAGAATAAATTGTTGTTCTGTTTACATGAATAAAACCTTATATGGTTACACACCCAATGAAAATGGTTCGTTGGATCTCGATCGTAGTTATACACATATTCATAATATTGAAACCAAAAGATGCAAAGTTGATGATAGTGCAACTTATTTGTGGCACTGTCGTTTAGGTCATATTGGTGTAAAGCGCATGAAGAAACTGCATACTGATGGATTTTGGAATCACTTGATGCTTGCGAACCATGCCTCATGGGCAAGATGACTAAGACTCCGTTCTCCGGAACAATGGAGCGAGCAACTGACTTATTGGAAATAATACATACTGGTGTATGTGGTCCGATGAATATTGAGGCTCACAGTAGGTATCATTATTTTCTGATCTTCACGGATGATTTGAGCAGATATGAGTATATCTACTTGATGAAACACAAGTCTGAAACATTTGAAAAGTTCAAAGAATTTCAAAGTGAGAATCATCGTGACAAAAATAAAAGTTTCTACGATATGATCGCAGAAGTAAAATGTTTGAGTTACGAGTTTGGCCTTCAGTTAAAGAAAACAATGTGAAATAGTTTCACTACTCACGCCACCTGGAACACCACAGTGTAATGGTGTGTCCGAACGTCATAATCGTACTTTATTAGATATGGTGCGATCTATGATGTCTCTTACCGATCTACCACTATCGTTTTGGGGTTATGCATTAGAGACAGCTACATTAACGTTAAAAAAGGCACGATGTAAATCCGTTGAGACGACACCGTATGAACTGTGGTTTGGCGAGAAACCTAAGCTGTCGTTTCTTAAAGTTTGGGACTGCAATGCTTATGTGAAAAAGTTTCAACATGATAAGCTTGAACCCCAATCAGAGAAGTAAATCTTCATAGGATACCCAAAAGAAAATGTTGGGTACACGTTCTATCATAGATCCGAAGGCAAGTTATTCATTGCTGAGAATGGATCCTTTCTAGAGAAGGAGTTTCTCTTGAAAGAAGTGAGTGGGAGGAAAGTAGAACTTGATGAGGTAACTGTACCTGCTCCCTTATTGGAAAGTAGTTCATCATAGAAATCTGTTCCGGTGACTACTACACCGATTAGTGAGGAAGCTAATGATGATGATCATGTAACTTCAGATCAAGTTACTACTGAACCTCGTAGGTAAACCAGAGTGAGATCTGCACCAGAGTGGTACGGTAATCCTGTTCTGGAGGTCATGTTACTTGACCATGACGAGCCTACGAACTATGAGGAAGCGATGATGAGCCCAGATTCCGCGAAATGGCTTGAGGCCATGAAATCTGAGATGAGATCCATGAATAAGAACAAAGTATGGACTTTGATTGACTTGCCCAAAGATCGGCGAGCCATTGAGATTAAAGGGATCTTCAAGAGGAAGACGGACGTTGATAGTAGTGTTACTATCTACAAAGCTGGAATTGTCGAAAAAGGCTTTCGACAAGTTCAAGGTGTTCACTACGATGAGAGTTTCTCACTCGTATATATGCTTAAGTCTGTCCGAATCATGTTAGCAATTGCCACATTTTATGAAATCTGGCAAATGGATAAACAAAAATGCATTCCTTAATGGATTTATTTGGATTTATTAAAGAAGAGTCGTGTATGATGCAACCAATAGGTTTTGTCAATCCTAAAGGTGCTAACAAAATATGCAAGCTCCAGCGATCCATCTATGGACTGGTGCAAGCATCTCGGAGTTGGAATATACCCTTTGATAAGTTGATCAAAGCATATAGTTTTATACAGACTTGCGGTGAAGTCTGTATTTACAAGAAAGTGAGTGGGAGCACTACAACATTTCTGACAAGTATATGTGACTGACATATTGTTGATCGGAGATAATGTAGAATTATTCTACAAAGCATAAAGGAGTGTTTGAAAGGAGTTTTTCAAAGAAAGACCTCGGTGAAGCTGCTTACATATTGAGCATCAAAATCTATAGAGATAGATCATGACGCTTGATAAGTTTTTCAATGAGTACATACCTTGACAAGATTTTGAAGTAGTTCAAAATGGAACAGTTAAAGAAAGAGTTCTTGCCTGTGTTACAAGGTGTGAAACTGAGTAAGACTCAAAGCCCAACCACGACAGAAGATAGAAAGAGAATGAAAGTCATTCCCTATGCCTTGGCCATAGGTTCTATAAAGTATGCCATGCTATGTACCATACCTATTGTATACCCTGCCCTGTGTTTGGCAAGGGAGTACAATAGTAATCTAGGAGTAGATCACTGGACATTGGTCAAAATTATCCTTAGTGGAATAAGGATATGTTTCTCGATTATGGAGGTGACAAAAGGTTCGTCATAAAGGGTTACGTCGATGCAAGTTTTGACACTGATACAGATGACTCTAAGTCTCAATCTGGATACATATTGAAAGTGGGAGCAATTAGCTAGAGTAGCTCCAGGCAGAGCATTGTTGACATATAAATTTGCAAAATACTTACGGATCTGAATGTGGCAGACCCGTTGACTAAACTACAAGAAATATGTCAACTTGTGACCACCACTATTGGTCACTGAAACGTCACAGATTTCCATTTACGACCTTTTTGTGACCAAAAACAGAAGCTCAAAAGCTGGCGGTCATAAACTGTCTATAGCAACCTTCTCTGTGAGAAGGTCGTGAACGTTTATGACCAAAATATTCCTACTGTGGCGTCTTGGTAACTAGCAACCTCCCCAGGCCACGTAGGCATCCAGCGTGGCAAGCTGATGTGGCACAAGATTCAGCCCAGTCCAATTCGGTTTTCTACATGGGCCGAGCCCATTAATTCGTCCCATTTATGATTTTTTTCCTGCCATTTTTGGTCAATTGCTTTGGGCATTTTGCGGTCCATTTTAAATTTGGGCCTCATGATTTTTATAGCGCATTTAATTTTGGGGCCTTGGCCTTTTTGCGATCCAGTTTTTGGGCCCTAGCCTCTTTGCGATCCAATTTTTTTGGGCTGTAGCCATTTCGACCAGTTTTTCTTTTGGTCCAATAGACATTTCGGCCAGTTTTTAATTTGGGCCACACCTCTTTATTTCAAATACAATTTACAGCAATATATTCTCTTTTTGACCACTTTCAATCCAAGAATACATTTCAAGTAAACATAGAATAATATTCCAAGGATTTGTACATATATCCTAGCATTTGTAAGTTCAGCAAGCAAATATACACCAAATTCTCAGCCAGATCAACAATACATCCAAAATACAGCATTACAACAAACACATAAAGCAAGTCGTTGACTTGGACTTCCAGCTTCTTCAGAAAAATCAGCACATAACTCTCCTGTAGATGAGAAGAAAAGCCACATGTTCAGTCTTAATATGGGTAGTATATGCTAAAAATAAATCCAAGAACCGTGCAAGAGCCCTAGGTTTTACTATCATTTGGACACCCAGATTGGCGATCCTTCCTTACGTAATGTGTGCAAGTCCAAATAAATTAATAAACAATCCATTTTATAGAGCAAATGATATGCCCCCCTTTTATCTAAAACTGTGGTGTATGCTAGTGACAGAACAAGGGGTAAGACTGTTATGATATGCTAGATTGCCAGCAACAGTTCTTACATGCATCTTCATATTTCAAAAGGAACATGCATCACATCAAAAAATTGTAAGCATTGAACCTGCATCATATCTATAGTAACATCACCAAGCAGGTTGCATGTGTATGCTAGAAATCAAGAATCAAAAGGACTTCAGCTTGTTTCAAATATCTTGCCTTTGTTGCTCCCAGTTCAGTAAAGAAATAGTTGAGCAGTGAGCGCTTCGCCTCATGGACTTGGCAATGCACAATAGATTTCAGAATGGAGCATAAATAGAATACCTGGAAAAGAACAATAAAGAGCTATACAGTTAAGTAAGCATCCTCGGCTGTACAAATAAGTGGAGAGAACAATAAAAAGCTACAGAGTCTAGAATTTCTATTAAGAAACAGTAACTTGATGTAAAGTCGCTTGAAAATAGAAAACACCTTACAAGCTTGTGAAGCTTACCATGATTTCAAAAGCATGCGTTATCTAATCTTTTATGCCATCCTCCCAAAATTTGGCTAGATGATTCTACAACTATAGTTGTACCCAGCTGCTCAAAATATAAACATATAGATGAGCGCTTCTCACATGTCACCAGAGGTAAATAGCAATACACATAAATGAATGAGCAGGGGCATATTCTACAGCAAGATGAACCAACACAGATATATCTTGTAGCCTACAACAATCAAGTTAGAAATCACATCCACTTTCTAATTAACCAGCACCTAAATATATACATGCACTACTTTAGGAAATTTATGACTAGGTGATGTATTAATAGCAGATTACGAACTAATGTACTTGTACTTGATCTAGTTGAGTAAATGCAGATTAAGTTCCAGCTACAGCCAGCTCCAACTTATGCTACTAGCTATTGACAGAAAAACACGCAGAGAGAGGGGGGAGGAGATCCAGCGACAGTATGTCTACAGCAGGCGACCCCGAGGGAAGATCTGGCGCCTCATGGATTGGTCAACCCCAGGATCTCGCGCGCGCCTACATTGCCGAGGCCATCCATCTCGCCCGCGAGCTTGATGGTCCATGCCCCGACGACGACCAAGTCGTGACCCATGCGGAGCTCCACGTCCTGCATGGCTGATCCATGCTCCAATGGAGGCACGGATGAGAAGGCTAGGGCAAAGTTAGCTTTCTTGTCTGCGTAAGGATGAAAAATAATAACTGTAGTGTTGCAACATAAGGACAGTACAGATACCATAATAAGTTTCAGGAACATCACATCTAGCACAGTTACAGAGATGGCACAAAATTATTCTATGCAATTTTCAACATATTTGTAATAATTTTCATAAGCAATGAATCATGACAAACAAATTCTGAGTTATGAAGTGGTTTCAAACTATAACAATGAAGGACTAGACCCGCAAAACACAACGATGTATAGGCACTAAACGTACACAACAAGTAATAAGAATAGAGACCATAAATGATACTGATCAAGGATAAAAACAGGTAGGTATCATATAATTCTCATCACAATCATACATTGAATTCATTAAATGCTACAGATATAGAAGTATCATGCAACCAAAAGGGTTTAAGACCATACACAAGGATCAGTGTTAGCGGAATTGTGATATATTTGTACAGGGTAATGAAAGGTGCCAATCCAGTGCAAGATAATACAACAAATATGTCAAAGTTATTTAGATTTGCTAATGTGTTTGTCACACTACCAAAATTCAAGATAAACCATGACAGGGAAACGAGTGAATTACAGCAAAGGAGGCATCTAATTTGACTACCAGTACCACAATCATTGAGTGAAAGCAAACACCAGAGAATTCAGAAATTTTCTGAACTGAATGCAAGCAAGTTTGCACATGACATAGCAAGTATGCAGTCCGTAATTAGGTTAGATGTTCTAACTCATGAGCTACATACATAGAGACCTACTGGAATACTTACGCTTAAACTAGAAAGAGAACAAAAAACTGAACCTAACTATGCAACAGAGAGAGATAGCATGGGGGACGACCTACGAACCAAATTGTCCTTCACCAGATCATTCAAGGGAGCACAACAGCAGTAGCAGACCTTGCATGTTGCTTCACACAACTAGATCGGAGAAACCTGCAAAGGAACACACTAATTAGATGGGGAGATGGAGAAGAAGAAGATAAGAGAAGTGGAGGAGCAAGTGACGAACCTGAGATGGTGCTGCTCCTCCTAGGTCGCCATGGACAATCTGATCCCCACATAATAATTCTCGCCCTTCCTTCACAAAACTAGATCAGCTCTCTTCATGAACTTGCAAAAAAAGCAATCATATGCAAGATACGTTAAGTGTACCTGAAATGTCTATAGAGTATGGAGTGAATAAAAGATAGTCTTGCCGGATTCATCACATGCAATGGTTTGAATGGACCTTGAGGATCCTACCTATTTATTCTAGAAGCAGTATCATCATCAGTAACCAATCATATGAAAAGGAAAAACTTATCGCGCCCTTCGCTTTGAGCATCTTAACATACAGACTATGCTAAGTGATGCACTAGCAGGGTGACACCAAAGAGGAAAAGCCTTAGATAGAATCCATTGCCACAGAGATGCATTGCAAACTACAGCCCAATCTTATAGGATTATAACGTGAACATGAACTGGCCAATACTTATTAGAACCAAGAATCGCATGACACATAGCACCACAGAGTATGTACAGAAACCCCACAACTTGCTCGCAAGTTGCAACATAGCTAATAAGTACTAGAAAGCACGCTTATAGCCAATAAGATCTATTCTTCTTGATTTGCTTAAATACTGAGAAAATTAGTACAAGTGTGATCTTGTCGATGTTTCTGGGCTCATATGATATGATGAGTTGACTGGAAGGCACCTAGAATACTGCTAGGTGGGATTCCAGATTAAAATGTTATACTATTTCGGTAGGGTAAACCGGATTGAGTGCTACTACTATATCATGCAACATCTTTTAAAAGTTTCTTCTGGTTCTGAGGCGGCCATGTAGCGACCGAGGTCGTCCCATGGTGGTGGAGCCATGTATGCGTTGTGAACCCACGTACGTGTCTTATCTCAAAGAAATAACCTGGCAGCAGCAGGTCGCACACTTGTTCAAGTGCAACAGTTCTCTTCACCTACCAGGGTGCCACAGTGCCGGTTTCATTCAATCCTCTGCACCTAGCCATATCTTTTGTCTACCAACAGGGAATAAATTCTGCACCTACTAATCTTACCTTATCTGAAAGAAGACTTGACGACCATGAATGACGATGGCGGGTGAAATGAAAATGAAAGGAGAGGAAAGGCAAGGCTCACTCACATCATTGGCAAAGAAGACGCGGCTGTAGGTCTAGCTGCCAGCGGGGTAGATCCAGATAGTTGGCGATGAAGCAGAGGTTGCTGTGGCCAGGACGTCGTGGAGGGTGACGGTCTTGAGCAGGAACTCGGGGCTGTGGTAGTTGTTGACGATGATGGCGCCGCGCCCGTGGGTCTTCCTCCGCGGCTCCGCAATGCGAAGCAAGCGGAAGGAGAAGCCCGCTGCTGGAATGCGCGCACAGAGGGGAAGGTCGTCGCCGAAGAAGGAGTAGAGTGAGGAAGCCCGCTCCCTGCTCGACGTCCTCGTGTCGGATCCGGCGCGCGGTAGACGTCGCCGGCCTTGGTTCGTGGAGGCCCCTTGACGGTGGGGGAGGGAGGTTTCTTGCTCGGGAGATCGATTGATGACGACGGTGCCTGGACGGAGAAGTGAGGGGAACTGGGTGGCGGCGGCGATGTGAGAGACGAGGGGGAGCGCGTGAGGTGGATCTGGAGCGCTAGGGTTCGACGGAGCGTTATGGGGAAGGAGGGAGCGGCGACGGGGGGCCGTCATCGTCGATATGGATGAGGAGGTGCAGATCCGGCGATGTGGGGGCAGTGAGGTCGGGGCGGTGGGTGAGGAGGAAGGGTTGCCGCGCGGGAGAGGACTGGATCGGGAGGGGGGCGGCGGCGGCGCGGAGATGGGAGGAAGCGATCGATCTGAGCTAGGGTTTGGGCTGCGGGTGGGGGTATCTCTTTTTGTTTTATTTTTTTATTTTTTCTGTAGAAAGATGGATGGATGGATGGATGGACGCCATGTCATCAATCCATGGGAAGTGTTCTGATTGGTTCGAAAAATCAATGGTTTAAAATAGTTTTGAACTATTAAAAATAGAGGGATTTTGTGAAGTAGATATCAAAAATATTTTTCAAAAGGGCACCACACAAATTTTCACTAGAGTTAGACCACATTTTATGGATAAGGACCCATTTGGATGCATTTCTGATCTTTCTAGCTATTTTTAATCATTTTCCGAGTGCCCGAAAGGAGGTTTTTTTGTCAAGGAACTACCAAATAATTGTTGCAAAATTGGACCAAATCAATTTTCTAAAATACTAGGCCATATTTAATGCACAATTGACCAAATGGTTAGGTGTAAAAAGTTTTGATCCACCTCTCGTGAAAAAGACAAATTTCCGCCGATTCAGTTGGAAGCAGGTCAAATTTGAACTGCAGCTGCCTCATAGTTTGCTATTTATTTTTTCTAAAAATCATTTCTAGGTACATAAGTATATATTTAATCATAGAAACACCAAAAGTTTTCCAAGATTCAACCACTAGCTAGGAACGGTCAAGCCCGCCGTTTTGACCGCATTTTGAAACGGGCATAAAAAATTCAAAAAAATCAAAAAATTGGGAAACCTTCGCATTGTGTCATTATATGTGGCCAAGTTCCCGGGAAAAATAACAAACTTGTAATACGGCAATTATTTTAAGAAAGTGTTCTCAGAAACGAGCTATCACGTGTGGAGATCAATGGCTTTCAAGCCAAGTGATCAATCTTATGGCCACATTCATGGCATAGTTTGTTCAAATGATCTCATATTGCGCAAAAGGGTGCATATTGGAATGGCAAACAATGGTGCCTAAGGAAGTTTTCTTTTTCTTTGGACGAAAGAACCATTTTCCATTTTTCGAGTGCCCAAAAGGAGGTTTTTTTGTGAAGGACCTCCCAAATAATTGTTGCAAAATTGGACCAAATCATTTTTCTAAAATACTAGTCCATATTTAATGCACAATTGGCCAAATGGTTGGGTGTAAAAAGTTTTGATCCACCTCTCGTGAAAAAGACAAATTTCCGCCGATTCAGTTGGAAGCAGGTCAAATTTGAACTGCAGCTGCCTCATATTTTGCTATTTATTTTTTCCAAAAATCATTTATAGGTACATAAGTATCTATTTAATCAGAGAAATACCAAAAGTTCTCCAAGATTCAACCACTAGCTAGGAATGGTCATTCCCGCTGTTTTGACCGCATTTTGAAACGGGCTGAAAAAATTCAAAAAAAATCAAAAAATTGGGAAACCTTCGCATTGTGTCATGATATGTGGCCAAGTTCCCAGGAAAAATAATAAACTTGTAATATGGCAATTATTTTAAAAAAGTGTTCTCAGAAATGAGCTATCATCTCTGAAGATTCATGGCTTTCAAGCCAAATGATCAATCTTATGGTCACATTCGTGGCATAGTTTGTTCAAATGATCTCGTATTATGCACAAGGGTGCATATTGGAATGGCAAACAATGTTGCCTAAGGAAGTTTTCATTTTCTTTGGACGAAAAAACCATTTTTCATTTTCCGAGTGCCCGAAAGGAGGTTTTTTTGTGAAGAAACTGCCAAATAATTGTTGGAAAATTGGACCAAATCAATTTTCTAAAATACTAGGCCATATTTAATGCACAATTGATCAAATGGTTGGGTGTAAAAAGTTTTGATCCACCTCTCGTGAAAAAGACAAATTTCCGCCAATTCAGTTGGAAGTGGGTCAAATTTGAACTGCAGCTGCCTCATAGTTTGCTATTTATTTTTTCCAAAAATCATTTCTTGGTACATAAGTATCTATTTAATCAGAGAAACACCAAAAGTTTCCAAGATTCAACCACTAGCTAGGAACGGTCAAGCCCGCCGTTTTGACCGCATTATGAAACGAGCATAAAAAATTCAAAAAAAAATCAAAAAATTAGGAAACCTTCGCATTGTGTCATTATATGTGGCCAAGTTCCCAGGAAAAATAACAAACTTGTAATATGGCAATTATTTTAAAAAAGTGTTCTCAGAAATGAGCTATCATCTTTGAAGATTCGCGGCTTTCAAGCCAAATGATCAATCTTATGGCCACATTCGTGGGATAGTTTGTTTAAATGATCTCTTATTATGCACAAGGGTGCATATTGGAATGGCTAACAATGTTGCCTAAGGAAGTTTTCATTTTCTTTGGACGAAAAAACCATTTTTCATTTTCCGAGTGCCCAAAAGGAGGTTTTTTGTGAAGGAACTACCAAATAATTGTTGCAAAATTGGACCAAATCAATTTTCTAAAATACTAGGACATATTTAATGCACAATTGACAAAATGGTTGGGTGTAAAAAGTTTTGATCCACCTCTTGCGAAAAAGACAAATTTCCACCGATTAAGTTGGAAGCGGGTCAAATTTGAACTGCAGCTGCCTCATAGTTTGCTATTTATTTTTTCCAAAAATTATTTCTAGTTACATAAGTACCTATTTAATCATAAATACATGGTTTGGTGGCGATACGTCGAGGTTTGGGCGGTGGCCGAGGGCCCCATCTCTAGAGCGCGTAAACTCGCATGCCCGCCGCATGGTCACCGCGTGACCGTGGCCTTGCCATGTCTTCTGGGTGGCCTAGACATGTCTAGTGGGTTGGGCACTCCCCAGGTTGGTGCTAGGAAGAAAATTACAACATAAGATTCTCACGAGGAGACCGATCGGTGCTCAAACATGAATTAGCAACCAAGTGTTTGATTAGCGGTACAGGAAATGTACATGGCTAATGGGCGTGAGTTTTGGCTGAGGATGATCAGTTACTAAGAAGACCGTCTTCACAAATTTTCAGCTCAAAAGGAGGAGCCTAGGTGGTACTTGCTTTGCAAACTACCACATTGGACATAAATACGCATGTTGAAGCTCGGCTCAAAATAATGAATAGATTGAGCTGGCATTTGGTGGAGGATGTTTATTTGGGCAAAGGAAAGCACTGTAGAAAATGGATACTATTTGGACATGCCAAAGTGGTACTTCCTTCACAAACTATTGTTCTGAACAGAATAGGAAAATGAATTATTTTTGAACTAGGCAAGGAAGGTTTTTACATATTTGACGAAGATATGACCCAAAGAATTTATGAGATTTTTTTGGGAATTTTGGGAATGACAGAAATATAGGTTGCTTCACAACCTAGGGCAAAAACTGCCACATGGACATGACACATAGGCAAAACTGATGAGGTGGCGCCTAGTCATAGCAACCCACCACAATTTACAAGGCTATGACCATCTATATTGGTCGTTAACAACTAGAAATAAGGCATCGGACTAGCGCTGTTTGCTTTATGACCTTTTCATGTGAGGAAATTACGACCTTTTTGACCAAAATGGTCGCAATGGTTTAGGGTTTGGAGCCCCCCGAACAGCTTTTGACCAATTGGTCTGAAATGGTCATAAATTTATGACCAATTCTTCGAGGGTCACTGACAGAAGGTCATAAGTTGACATATTTCTTGTAGTGCTCACGCTTCTTCATGGCCATAGCTCCTGCTGAAACATAGGCAGTACGGAAAGCCTGCTGAAATTGGTCCCATGTCACCGTGGCTATAGGGTAGGTGACAGTGTAATTTTCCCACCATGATGCTGCTGGTCCATCCAACTGATGTGCGGCAAAGCGCACCTTCTCAGCATCAGTACATCCTGTAGTGGTTAACTCCCTTCCAATCTTGCGGAGCCAATCATCTGCTACTATAGGCTCGGTGCTATTGAAGAACATCGGTGGATTCAGTCTAAGGAATAGGTTAAGTGATCAACATGTGGTGGTGGTGGTGGGTTGTTTTTGTTGTTGTTGTTGTTCCCCTGATTCTAATTCTGGACTAGCAGCTACATCAACGCATTCTGCTGCTGGATCAACTAAGTGAGCTCCGGTGGGAAGGCAAATCCATTGTCACGTCTCGGAGGCATCTGATGGGTTTAGAGGGGAGAGATTAGAATAGAATGAGGTCTAATGAGAAAACACTACCCATATGCACATGAGACAAACACAAACATTTCACTCAATCAATCAAGGGCATACAATCGATCTAGAACTATCGCGAAAGTGCTCGGACAACACTATTTACATGGTGGAATACTACTACTGATTTGGTGGTCTACTAGAAATATTCCTCGGTTGCAGACGCCATGATATCTGCTCCAGCTTCGTCTTCATAGTCATCATCGCTCAGGTCAGAGCCGGTGTCATCGATGATGATGTAGTCTTCCGGGCGAATCTTCCTGGGTTCTTCATCTTCTTCTACTGGTGTAGGGTCTCCCATGAATATTCCAATCTTCTTAATCAGGTCGTCATTTTTCTCCACTAGTACGACAATTTCCTCCTCATAATCTTCACGTGTAGCCTTGAGTTCTTCCTCCAGCTCCGTGATTCTTGTCATCGCCTTCTTCAGATCTATCATGTCTGCGCACATCTGGTTCTCCTGACGTCGAATGTGCTGGTTTAACCCTTGGATAAAAGCTGCGATTGAAGGAAATATGCCCTAGAGACAATAATAAAGCTATTATTTATTTCCTTATATCATGATAAATGTTTATTATTCGTGCTAGAATTGTATTAACCAGAAACATAATACATGTGTGAATACATAGACAAACAGAGTGTCACTAGTATGCCTCTACTTGACTAGCTCGTTGATCAAAGATGGTTATGTTTCCTAACCATAGACATGAGTTGTCATTTGATTAACGGTATCACATCATTAGGAGAATGATGTGATTGACTTGACCCATTCCGTTAGCATAGCACTTGATCGTTTGGTTTGTTGCTATTGCTTTCTTCATGACTTATACATGTTCCTATGACTATGAGATTATGCAACTCCCGTTTACCGGAGGAACACTTTGTGTGCCACCAAACGTCACAACGTAACTGGGTAATTATAAAGGTGCTCTACAGGTGTCTCCGAAGGTACTTGTTGGGTTGGCATATTTTGAGATTAGGACTTGTCACTCCGATTGTCAAAGAGGTATCTCTGGGCCCTCTCGGTAATGCACATCACTTAAGCCTTGCAAGCATTGCAACTAATGAGTTAGTTGCAGGATGATGTATTATGAAACGAGTAAAGAGACTTGCCGATTACGAGATTGAACTAGGTATTGAGATACCGACGATCGAATCTCGGGCAAGTAACATACCGATGACAAAGGGAACAACGTATGTTGTTATGCGGTCTGACCGATGAAGATCTTCGTAGAATATGTGGGAGCCAATATGAGCATCCAGGTTCCGCTATTGGTTATTGACTGGAGACGTGTCTCGGTCATGTCTACATTGTTCTTGAACCCGTAGGGTCCGCACGCTTAAGGTTTCGATGACAGTTATATTATGAGTTTATGAGTTTTGATGTACCGAAGGAGTTCGGAGTCCCGGATAAAATCGGGGACATGACGAGGAGTCTTGAAATGGTCGAGACGTAAAGATCGATATATTGGATTACTATATTCGGACATCGGAAAGGTTCTGAGTGATTCGGGTATTTTTCGGAGTACCGGAGAGTTACGGGAATTCGCCGGGGAGTATATGAGCCCTATTGGGCTTTAGGGAAAAGAGAGAGGAGAGGTTGGGCGCCCCCAAGGCTTAGTCCGAATTGGACTAGGGGGAGGGGCTGTGCCCCCCTCCTTCCTTCTCTTCTCCCTTCCCTTGCCTTGACTCCTACTCCTACTACTTGGAAGGGGGGGAATCCTACTCCCGGTGGGAGTAGGACTCCTCCAGGGCGCGCCATAGGGGCCGGCCCTCTCCCCCCTCCTTCACTACTTTACGTGGCCAAGGGGCACCCCATAGACACACAAGTTGATCTTCATGATCGTTTTTTTAGCCGTGTGCGGTGCCCCCCTCCACCATAATCCTCGATAATATTGTAGCGGTGCTTAGGCGAAGCCCTGCGATGGTAGAACATCAAGATCGTCACCACGCCGTCGTGCTGACGGAACTCTTCCCCGACACTTTGCTGGATTGGAGTTCGGGGATCGCCATCAAGCTGAACGTGTGCTAGAACTCGGAGGTGCCGTAGTTTCGGTGCTTGATCGGTCGGGCCGTGAAGACGTACGACTACATCAACCGCGTTGTGCTAACGCTTCCGCTTCCAGTCTACAAGGGTACATAGACAACACTCTCTCCTCTCATTGCTATGCATCACCATGATCTTGCGTGTGCGTAGAATTTTTTTTGAAATTACTACGTTCCCCAACAGTGGCATCCGAGCCAGGTTTTATGCGTTGATGTAATATGCACGAGTAGAACACAAGTAAGTTGTGGGCGATATAAGTCATACTTCTTACCAGCATGTCACACTTTGGTTCGGCGGTATTGTTGGATGAAGCGGCCCGGACCGACATTACGCGTACGCTTACATGAGACTGGTTTTACCGCCGTGCTATGCACACAGGTGACTAGCGGGTGTCAGTTTCTCCAACTTTAGTTGAACCGAGTGCGGCTACGCCCGGTCCTTGCGAAGGTTAAAATAGCAGCAACTTGACAAACTATCGTTGTGGTTTTGATGCGTAGGTAAGAACGGTTCTTTCTCAGCCCGTAGCAGCCACGTAAAACTTGCAACAACAAAGTAGAGGACGTCTAACTTGTTTTTGCAGGGCATGTTGTGATGTGATATGGTCAAGACGTGATGAGATATAAGTTGTTGTATGAGATGATCATGTTTTGTTAAATTTATCGGCAACAGGCAAAAGCCTTATGGTTATCTCTCTATTGCATAAGATGCAAGCGCCAAATAATTGCTTTACTTTATCGCTATGCGATAGCAATAGTTGCAAGAGCAATTGTTGGCGAGACAACCATGTGACGACATATTGATATAGATCAAGATGATGGAGATCATGGTGTCATGCCGGTGATGATGGAGATCATGACGATGCTTTGGAGATGGAGATCAAAGGCACAAGATGATGATGGCCATATCATGTCACATATTTTGATTGCATGTGATGTTTTCTTTTATACATCTTATTTTGCTTAGTTCGACGGTAGCTTTATAAGATGATCTCTCACTAATTATCATGGTAAAAGTGTTCTCCCTGAGTGTGCACCATTGCGTCAGTTCTTCGTGCTGAGACACCACGTGATGATCGGGTGTGATAGGCTCTACGTTCAAATACAACGGGTGCAAAACAGTTGCACACGCGGAATACTCAGGTTAAACTTGACGAGCCTAGCATATAACAGATATGGCCTCGGAACACAGAGACCGAAAGGTCGAGAGTGAATCATATAGTAGATATGATCAACATAGTGATGTTCGCCATTGAAACTACTCCATCTCACGTGATGATCGGACATGGTTTAGTTGATTTGGATCACGTGATCACTTAGAGGATTAGAAAGATGTCTATCTAAGTGGGAGTTCTTAAGTAATATGATTAATTGAACTTTAATTTATCATGAACTTAGTCCTGGTAGTATTAGCATATCTATGTTGTAGATCAATAGCTCGCATTGTTGCTTCCCTATGTTTTATATATGTTCCTAGAGAAAACTAAGTTGAAAGATGTTAGTAGCAAAGATGCGGATTGGATCCGTTATCCGAGGTTTATCCTCATTGCTGCACAGAAGAATTATGTCCTTGATGCACCGCTATGTGACAGACCTAATGTAGGAGCAAATGCAGACGTTATGAACATTTGGCTAGCTCAATATGATGACTACTTGATAGTTTAGTGCACCATGCTTAACGGCTTAAGAATCGGGACTTCAAAGACGTTTTGAACGTCATGGACCATATGAGATGTTCCAGGAGTTGAAGTTAATATTTCATGCAAATACCCGAGTTGAGAGATATGAAGTCTCCAACAAGTTCTATAGCTAAAAGATGGAGGAGAATCGCTCAAGCAGTGAGCATGTGCTTAGATTGTCTGGGTACTACAATCGCTTGAATCAAGTGGGAGTTAATCTTCCAGATAAGATAGTGATTGACAGAATTCTCTAGTCACCATCACCAAGTTAGTAGAACTTCGTGATGAACTATAACATGCAAGGGATAACATATACAATTCCCAAGCTCTTCGTGATGCTAAAATCGACAAAGGTAGAAATCAAGAAAAACATCAAGTGTTGATGGTTGACGAGACCACTAGTTTCAAGAAAACGGCAAAGGGAAGAAGGGGAACTTAAAGAAGAACGGCAAGCAAGTTGCTCCTCAAGTGAAGAAGCCCAAGTCTAGTCCTAAGCCTAACAATAAGTGCTTCTACTGCAAAGGGACTGGTCACTGGAAGTGGAACTGCCCCAAGTATTTGGCGGATAAGAAGGATGGCAAAGTGAACAAAGGTATATTTGATATACATATTATTGATGTGTATTTTACTAGTGTTCGTAGCAACCCCTTGGTATTTGATACTGGTTCAGTTGCTAAGAGTAGTCACTCGAAACGGGAGTTGGAGAATGAACAGAGACTAGTTAAGGGTGAAGTGACGATGTGTATTGGAAGTGGTTCCAAGATTGATATGATCATCATCGCACACTCCCTATACTTTCGGGATTAGTGTGGAACCTAAATAAGTGTTATTTGGTGTTTGCGTTGAGCACGAATATGATTTGATCATGTTTATTGCAATACGGTTATTCATTTAAGTAAGAGAATAAATTGTTGTTCTGTTTACATGAATAAAACCTTATATGGTTACACACCCAATGAAAATGGTTCGTTGGATCTCGATCGTAGTTATACACATATTCATAATATTGAAACAAAAAGATGCAAAGTTGATGATGATAGTGCAACTTATTTGTGGCACTGCTGTTTAGGTCATATTGGTGTAAAGCGCATGAAGAAACTCCATACTGATGGATTTTGGAATCACTTGATTATGAATCACTTGATGCTTGCGAACCATGCCTCATGGGCAAGATGACTAAGACTCCGTTCTCCGGAACAATGGAGCGAGCAACTGACTTATTGGAAATAATACATACTGATGTATGTGGTCCGATGAATATTGAGGCTCGCGGCAGGTATCATTATTTTCTGATCTTCACAGATGATTTGAGTAGATATGAGTATATCTACTCGATGAAACACAAGTCTAAAACATTTGAAAAGTTCAAAGAATTTCAAAGTGAGAATCATCGTGACAAAAATAAAAGTTTCTATGATATGATCGCAGAAGTAAAATGTTTGAGTTACGAGTTTGGCCTTCAGTTAAAGAAAACAATGTGAAATAGTTTCACTACTCACGCCACCTGGAACACCACGGTGTAATGGTGTGTCCGAACATCATAACCGTACTTTATTAGATATGGTGCGATCTATGATGTCTCGTACCGATCTACCACTATCGTTTTGGGGTTATGCATTAGAGACAGCTACATTCACGTTAAAAAGGGCACCATCTAAATCCGTTGACACGACACCGTATGAACTGTGGTTTGGCGAGAAACCTAAGCTGTCATTTCTTAAAGTTTGGGACTGCAATGCTTATGTGAAAAAGTTTCAACATGATAAGCTCGAACCCCAATCGGAGAAGTAAATCTTCATAGGATACCCAAAAGGAAATGTTGGGTACACCTTCTATCATAGATCCGAAGGCAAGTTATTCATTGCTGAGAATGGATCCTTTCTAGAGAAGGAGTTTCTCTTGAAAGAAGTGAGTGGGAGGAAAGTAGAACTTGATGAGGCAACTGTACCTGCTCCCTTATTGGAAAGTAGTTCATCATAGAAATCTGTTCCTGTGACTACTACACCGATTAGTGAGGAAGCTAATGATGATGATCATGTAACTTCAGATCAAGTTACTACTAAACCTCGTAGGTAAACCAAAGTGAGATCCGCACCAGAGTGGTACGGTAATCCTGTTCTGGAGGTCATGTTACTTGACCATGACGAGCCTACGAACTATGAGGAAGCGATGATGAGCCCAGATTCCGTGAAATGGCTTGAGGCCATGAAATTTGAGATGAGATCCATGTATAAGAACAAAGTATGGACTTTGATTGACTTGCCCAAAGATCGGCGAGCCATTGAGATTAAATGGATCTTCAAGAGGAAGACGGACGTTGATAGTGGTGTTACTATCTACAAAGCTGGAATTGTCGGAAAAGGTTTTTGACAAGTTCAAGGTGTTGACTATGATGAGAGTTTCTCACTCGTATCTGTGCTTAAGTCTGTCCGAATCATGTTAGCAATTGCCACATTTTATGAAATCTGGCAAATGGATAAACAAAACTGCATTCCTTAATGGATTTGTTAAAGAAGAGTTGTATATGATGCAACCAGTAGGTTTTGTCAATCCTAAAGGTGCTAACAAAATATGCAAGCTCCAGCGATCCATCTATGGACTGGTGCAAGCATCTCGGAGTTGGAATATACCCTTTGATAAGTTCATCAAAGCATATAGTTTTATACAGACTTGTGGTGAAGTCTGTATTTACAAGAAAGTGAGTGGGAGCACTACAGCATTTCTGACAAGTATATGTGAATGACATATTGTTGATCGGAGATAATGTAGAATTATTCTACAAAGCATAAATGAGTGTTTGAAAGGAGTTTTTCAAAGAAAGACCTCGGTGAAGCTGTTTACATATTGAGCATCAAAATCTATAGAGATAGATCATGACGCTTGATAAGTTTTTCAATGAGTACATACCTTGACAAGATTTTAAAGTAGTTCAAAATGGAACAGTCAAAGAAAGAGTTCTTGCCTGTGTTACATGGTGTGAAACTGAGTAAGACTCAAAGCCCGACCACGATAGAAGATAGAAAGAGAATGAAAGTCATTCCCTATGCCTTGGCCATAGGTTCTATAAAGTATGCCATGCTATGTACCAGACCTATTGTATACCCTGCCCTGTGTTTGGCAAGGGAGTACAATAGTGATCTTGGAGTAGATCACTGGAAATTGGTCAAAATTATCCTTAGTGGAATAGGGATATGTTTCTCGATTATGGAGGTGACAAAAGGTTCATCGTAAAGGGTTACGTCGATGCAAGTTTTGACATTGATACAGATGACTCTAAGTCTCAATCTGGATACATATTGAAAGTGGGAGCAATTAGCTAGAGTAGCTCCAGGCAGAGCATTGTTGACATATAAATTTGCAAAATACTTACGGATCTGAATGTGGCAGACCCGTTGACTAAACTTCTCTCACAAGCAAAACATGATCACACCTCAGTACTCTTTGGATGTTAATCACATAGCGGTGTGAACTAGATTATTGACTCTAGTAAACCCTTTGGGTGTTGGTCACATGTCGATGTGAACTATGGGTGTTAATCACATGGTGATGTGAACTATTGATGTTAAATCACATGGCGATGTGAACTAGATTATTGACTCTAGTGGAAGTGGGAGACTAAAGGAAATATGCCCTAGAGGTAATAATAAAGCTATTATTTATTTCCTTATATCATGATAAATGTTTATTATTCATGCTAGAATTGTATTAACCAGAAACATAATACATGTGTGAATATATAGACAAACAGAGTGTCACTAGTATGCCTCTACTTGATTATCTCGTTGATCAAAGATGCTTATGTTTCCTAACCATAGACATGAGTTGTCATTTGATTAACGGGATCACATCATTAAGAGAATGATGTGATTGACTTGACCCATTCCGTTAGCATAGCACTTGATCGTTTAGTTTGTTGCTATTGCTTTCTTCATGACTTATACATGTTCCTATTACTATGAGATTATGCAACTACCGTTTATCGGAGGAACACTTTGTGTGCCACCAAATGTCACAACGTAACTGAGTGATTATAAAGGTGCTCTACAGGTGTCTCCGAAGGTACTTGTTGGGTTGGCGTATTTCGAGATTAGGATTTGTCACTCCGATTATCGGAAAGGTATCTCTGGGCCTTCTCGGTAATGCACATCACTTAAGCCTTGCAAGCATTGCAACTAATGAGTTAGTTGCAGGATGATGTATTACGAAACGAGTAAAGAGACTTGCCGATAACGAGATTTAACTAGGTATTGAGATACCGACGATCGAATCTCGGGCAAGTAACATACCGATGACAAAGGTAACAACGTATGTTGTTATGCTGTCTGACCGATAAAGATCTTCGTAGAATATGTGGGAGCCAATATAAGCATCCAGGTTTCACTATTGGTTATTGACCGGAGACGTGTCTCGGTCATGTCTACATTGTTCTCGAACCCGTAGGGTCCGCACGCTTAAGATTTTGATGACAGTTATATTATGAGTTTATGAGTTTTGATGTACCGAAGGAGTTCGGAGTCCCGGATGAGATCGGGGACATGACGAGGAGTCTCGAAATGGTTGAGCCGTAAAGATCGATATATTGGACGACTATATTCGGACATCGGAAAGGTTCCGAATGATTCGAGTATTTTTCGGAGTACTAGAGAGTTACGGGAATTCGCCGGGGAGTATATGAGCCTTATTGGGCTTTAGGGGAAAGAGAGAGGAGAGATTGGACGCCCCCCAAGGCCTAGTCCGAATTGGACTAGGGGGAGGGGCTGCGCCCCCTGCTTCCTTCTCTTCTCCCTTCCCTTGCCTTGACTCCTACTCCTACTACTTGGAAGGGGGGAATCCTACTCCCGGTGGCAGTAGGACTCCTCCAGGGCGCGCCATATGGGCCGTCCCTCTCCCCCTCCTCCACTCCTTTATATACGTGGCCAAGGGGCACCCCACAGACACACAAGTTGATCTTCGTGATCATTCTCTTAGCCGTGTGCGGTGCCCCCCTCCACCATAATCCTCGATAATATTGTAGCGGTGCTTAGGCGAAGCCCTGCGACGGTAGAACATCAAGATCGTCACCACGTCGTCGTGCTGATAGAACTGTTCCCCGACACTTTGCTGGATCGGAGTCCGGGGATCGTCATTGAGCTAAACGTGTGCTAGAACTCGGAGGTGCCGTAGTTTCGGTGCTTGATCGGCCGGGCCGTGAAGACGTACGACTACATCAACTGCATTGTGCTAACGCTTCCGCTTCCGGTCTACGAGGGTACGTAGACAACACTCTCTCCTCTCGTTGCTATGCATCACCATGATCTTGCGTGTGCGTAGGATTTTTTTTTGAAATTACTACGTTCCCCAACAACGATTGATCTATCCTTCTTGGTGCGGATCATTTCCCAGTGTTCATCTCAGCGCCCACAAATCTGGTAGATAGTATCCTTGAGATCATTGCGGTAAACTTCTCCAATACGTCCCATGGCGATGTGGGCTGCCATGCTCTTTCCTAGACTCCAGGTTGGTGCATCAAAGGAAAACTCTATGGGCTCGGTGACTGGTGCGAACGTCCTTCCTGGAACATGAACTTGAATCATCTAGCACTCCTCCTGGGGTAAAGTGGCGTTGTAGGTCCTAGTGAAGCTTGGTACTCCAATGTTCAGGTACTTAGTGACTTCCTTCAGGTGGCATCCGAATGGTGTATCTTCATCCGGTTGCGTGAACTTGTTCCTTGCATCCGCCATCCTAAAAGAGTAGAAAAGATGAGGAGTCAGAAATGGGAAGAGTGAGTAGTGTTCTAGGGCTTTAGCTTAGTGGTCGTGTCCTACAGTCAGCGTGTGCTCTGATACCATCTTATAGCGACCAGACCTCAAACGGTCCGATCTCTGTGCTTTAGTGTCATCCCTGGATCCGTAATGCTGACACGCACAGTACTTGAAGGATTTATATCAGAGTAGCAATCACACACTTATTACAACGAGTGTCTCAAAAGAGATCTTATTACAAATAATATGGCTTAAGGCCATCTAATAACGATAACAGCGGAAGGCTTGGAAGATAAGTGGGTCCATGAACTCCAACGGCATCACTGAGTATAGAGCCACGACCTAAAGGCACCTTACTCGTCGTCTGAAAAGTCTGCAACATGAACGTTGCAGCCCTAAAATGGGTCAGCACATCGAATATGCTGGCAAAGTTACACATAGAGAGTAATGAACAGAAATATGCTATACTACATGCATATATGACTGGTGGAAAGCTCTATGGTTACAGTTTTGCGTAAAGCCAGTTTTTCCCTACTGCAAAGGAATAAATTTTATTTAACTATCAAGGTGGTTGTTAAACATTGAGAGTGTAGACACCCTCTCAATCCCAATTAAACATCATCATTAAAACCCAACAAAATTAATTAAAGTCACATGATGAGATTCACATGATAATCCAAGTACTAGATACTCAAGACATCCATAACCGGGGACACGGCTAATCATGATTAGTTTATATACTCTGCAGAGGTTTGTGCACTTTCCCCCACAAGAATCGATCTCCTTCATTGGAATTCTCGCACTACATGGTGTTTGAGAAACGGATGACCGAGACATAGTCTTTCAGAAGCGCTAGCACCTTACGATCGGGTAGACCGTTAAACCTACTTTCCCCTACATCTGCTAGTCTACCACTATAAGAGTTTGCACGACTTAATCAACTATGCTAGAGCCCATAGTAGCTTGTGGCTGCACACGCAAGTTTCTAGTATGAAATAATCTCATGACCCCTTTGAGCCTGGGTGGCGGTCCATAAAGAAAAACAGGCAATCGCTGGAATGCCCAGGTGCCCAATCCACCTAGATGTGTATTAAAGTTGCCACCTTAAATAAACCATTAATTAACAATCTCACATCTGTCATGGATACACTCACCCAATCCACGTCTACTAGCATAGCATGGCAATATAAGCAACGTAGAAGTAACTCCCAAGGGTTTGATAATAAAACAGGTAATAGGTACTACCTCATCTACATCCCAAAACCCACAATTTAATTAGATCCTAATCATGCAATGTTTGAGGATTGATCTAATGCAATAAAACAGGGTAGTAAGAGGTATGATCAAAGTGTTACTTGCCTTGCCGATGATCCGTGAAACCTAGAGATTCGAAGTAGCAAGAGGCGCACTCCGGGTACTCTAACGCAAACAAATAAACAAACAAGCATACAATAAGTACACATCTAATGCATAGGTAAAAATCAAATAAGAGATCTAACCAGAAAGTTCAACTTAAGAACTCCGGTTTGCAAAAAGAAACAAAACAAACGAAGCGACGGAAGTCAAACGGCGAAAGAAATGAGCTTCGCTTACTAATCTAGATCTAAGTCAAATTTTACAGAAGCAAAAACTTGTTTGAGTTGGTTAAACGGAAAGAGGGTTTCGAGTTGAAACTCTAGGCGCTTGAATCGCCTGATTCCGATAAATGAGCGAAAAGTTAAACTAAAACGAAAATCGCGATCAGAAATAATCGCCGAAAATCCGAGAAAAAGAAAAATGACGAACAGGCTAATGAACGAATGTTCGTTGTCTGCGGCTAAACGATGAATACCATTCGTAAAAACAAACGAAAAAGTGGTCGTTCGCTAAATAACTAAACCGAAGAAAAATAAACCGAACCGAAATCTAAAAAAACGGATCTAGGTTTTCAAAAAACCGATCAGTGTTCTTCACGAAAACCGAGGCAACGGCGGCTATCTCAGGTGGCTCCGGCGAGATGATGGCAGCGGCGGCATGGCTCCGGTGCGGTGGCGCGGCGCGGCGGGCGGCACGATGGTGGCGGTGGGCGGCGAAGCGAGGGGCGGCAGCGGCGGACTCGCGCGGCGACGGCGGCTGGTGGCGCGCAGATCGAGGGCAGCGGTGGCTAGGGTTTCGGGACTGGGGCGACAGCGGCTCGGGCCCTCAAGTCTTTAAAGGCCGGCCGTGCCAAGTGTCCTAGTCGGACACGACCCGGTTAGGTCGGTCCGAGTTTTTTTTAAAATAATTTGACGTGCAGAAAAAGAAAGGAAAGAAATACTAAACGGACTCCAAAAATCCCGAAATAAATTTTCCCCGACTTCTAAAATCAAGCTGGACAAAGTGAACATTTATTTGGGGCCTAAATGCAATTTTGAAAAACGCACATTTTTTCCAAACTCCAAATAAAACAGCGAAAAACTCCAAAATAAACTCTTATTTGATTTTAATATTAAATCTCTCAATATTCCTTTAATTTGGAAAAGTCATTTTATTCCCTCTCACTAATTTTTTTATAATTGGAATTATTGAAGATAAAATAATTAAATCAAATGATCCTATTTTCAAAATTTGAGAAAACCCCAAATATGAAATAACGAAATCCCCAACTCTCTCAGTGGGTCCTTGAGTTGCGTAGGATTTCTAGGATCAAGCCAAAATGCAAATAAAATATGTTATGCAATTATGATCTCATGTATAACATTCCAAATTGAAAATTTGGGATGTTACAGGTATAGAGGGGAGAAACGTCATATGATCCGACTATATTAAGAAAGCCCGTGATATAGATCACGAGAGAGAGAGAGAGATTAAACACATAGCTACTAGTACAAACCCTCAGCCCCAAGGGTGGACTACTCCCTCCTCATCGTGGCCACAGGAGATGATTCCCCCTCCGGCAGGGTGCCGGAACGGGTCTAGATTGGTTTTCGATGGCTACAGAGCCCTATGGCGGCGGAACTTCTGATCTAGGTTAACCCTAAGGGGTTTCGGAATATTTGGGAATTTATAGTGCAAAGAGGGGGTATGGGAGGCCACCGAGGTGGGCACAACCCACCTTGGCGCACCAGGGGGTTGTGCCCCCCTTGGGGCACCCCCCTAGGTGCTGCTCTGGCCCATCGGGAGTCTTCTGGCCCATAAAAAATCCACAAAAAGTTTCGCGGTGTTTGGACTCCGTTTAATATTCATTTTCCGTGATGTAAAAAACAAGCAAAAAACAACAACTGGCACTGGGCACTAGGTCAATAGGTTAGTCCCGAAAAATGATGTAAATATGCTATAAAATGATTGTAAAACATCCAAGAATGATAATATATTGGCATGAATACTTCATAAATTATAGATACGTTGGAGACGTATCAATCACCATCTCTTCTCCAAACTAGTGCACGTATACAATTTACCATTGTATTGGGTGTGTTCGGGACACAAGAGACTCTTTGTTATTTGGTTGCAGGGTTGCTTGAGAGAGACCATCTTCATCCTACGCCTCCCACAGATTGATAAACCTTAGGTCATCCACTTCAGGGAAATTTGCTACTGTCCTACAAAACTCTGCAATTGGAGGCCCAACACAAGTCTACAAGAAGATGGTTGTGTAGTAGACAATAGTCACCCTCTTTCATTCTTATTTGGTCGTAACCACTTCGCAAATCAATTTCGGAAAATATGGTGGAGCCACGAAGTTCGTCAAGCATGTCATCGAGCCTAGGAAAAAGGTGCCAATATCTCACAGTTATGTTGTTAATGGATCTACAATTAGTGCACATGCGCATGGTACCATATTTCTTTGGAACTAAAATAATGGGAACAACACAAGGAGAAAGACTTTCCCTTACATACCCTTTGTTAAGAAGATCTTCTACATGCCTCTGAATTTCCTTTGTCTTCTCTGGGTTTGCTCGGTACGGTGGTCGTTTTGGTAGTGGGGCGCCCGGTACCAAGTTGATTTGGTGCTCCCCTCTTTGGTGGCAAACCAGGTGGTACCTCCTTGGGAAACACATCCTCATACTCCTGCAAAAGATCAAAAACAACACTAGGAAGAGTTGAGGGTAAGTCGTTAGCAGCCAATAAAGTTTCCTTGTACATGAGTACAAATTATGGAGTATTAGGTTCTCTCAATTCCAGCATATCCCTTTTCCTAGCCATCATAACTAATCCCTATTTTTCTCGGGGCTTGGTCATAATTGGTTGTGGAAACATTCCCTCACTATGTTGGTGGCTCATTCATTGTGTATGATCACTCTCTCCCTTTTTCTTTCCTTTTCTTTTCATCTCATCAAGATAGACTTCCTCGAGTGTCATGGGCATCCAAGTGAACTTTTCTCCTCTATGGACAAAACATAAGTGATTCGCACGCACGATGATTTGCACATCACGATCATGCAACCATGGCCGTCCAAGAAGCAAGTGACAAGCGTGCATCGACACCACATCACACTCAACAACTTCCTGATATATCCCTACTGAAATTGGTATTTGCACGCTGCTCATCACCTTAATTGCGCCACAATCATTCAGCCATTGCATGCGGCATGGGCGTGGGTGACATTTTATTTGCAATATTGTTGGAGCTGCCACTATCAACAATCACTTGACATATCTGTGAGTTGTTAAGGCAATGGGTGTGGAAAAGATTATGCCACTGCCCCTTTTCCTCCTCCACAACCTGGGCGTTAAGTGAACGACATACAACCAAAGCTTCTCCATCAATTTCCTCATGAGATAAAATAGTTCCTCCTACTTCCCAACCTTGCTCCTCTTCCACTGCATCATTGCCACCTTCAGGGTCACTTTTAGACTCCCATTCACCTCATTCATTAATGATCATAGTTCTTTTGCTTGGACATTCCGAAGAAATATTACCTCTTCCTTTGCACTAGTGGCATTGATTGTCACTCTTGTGTGTAGATCTCTTTTCTGGAGGTGGAACAGAGGATACTCCTGCTGTAGCTGATGACCTCTTATCTTGATTGTGAATAGTAGGTGAGGAAGTCGTCGAGGCATGTGGGTGCCTAGGTAGTGCACCCTCAAACTGAGAACCATATGGTTGTTGTGTTCGATGCAATGAGCGTGTAGTGGTGCGGCCTTGGAAAGCACGAGTAGGACCATTACACATATTCTTCTTCTCAACTCTTATAGCTTGATGTAGCACGTCTTATAATGTATCATAAGGAAACATCTCCACAAAGTCTGATATTTCATCATTCAACCCATGTAAAAATCTCGCCATCTTTGCCTCATCACTTTCACGGGTTCTTTTCCGAATTAGCAGCACCCCCATCTCTTTATAGTACTCCTCAACAATGCGGGAACCTTGAGTGAGCCACTGCAACCGCTTGTACAATTGCCTCTCATAGTATAATGGAACAAAACGACGCCTCAGGACTTCCTTCATCAAAGTCCAGTTGCGGATATGATTATCGCCTGACATCAACTAATCGTCTTGCAGCTGATTCCACCATGTAAGAGCATAACTAGAGAACTCCATAACAGTAAGATCAACTCTCTTGGCTTCAGAAAAACCATGGATGCGGAAGATTTGATCGCATTTCTCCTCCCACTCAATATATGTATCTGGATCCTCTTTTCCCATGAAGGATGGCACATGTAGCTTCACTCTCGCTTGGTTTTCATGGTCATCTTGATCATGATGGTCATAATGATGACTGTTGCAACCAAAAACAACACCATGGCGAGGCGGGGAGTAGGGTCCATAGTCCTCCATGCCTTCATCTTCATCAGCATGCTCGGAGATATCTTCAAGGGAGATGGCATCACCATCATGTGCCCCTCGTCGCCGATGATCAGCGGCAAACCCGCGGGGGTCATGGACTCGTCGCGAGCTTATCCTCCATGCAGCCCACCCTCACGGGGGGCAGCAAATTCGCCACACCTCCGTTCAGGACCAACAACATGGGCACCGTGGGCAGCAGCTCCTACCGCTCTGCCATGACCATTGTAGCGATCCTCGTTTCCTTGACGTCATTGGTTGTTAGCGGCCAGCAAGGTAGCGGGGCTGTGTTGTTGTTGATCCCCATTACCAGCGATAGGAAGACACCCTCCAAACAACCTTCGCATAGCTGCAACTATACTCTCCTCAATCATTTCGCCAAGTGTTGCATGAGTTTTTGGGAGATCATCTTTCACATGTTGATGTCCATGTACACTCAAGTTGGATCCTGTCATGTTAACTCGAAACAAGTGGACAAAAGAAAAATATATGTGGAAAACACTTAGCTCACCTTCTTGCTTACCAAAATTCTAATGATTCCTTGGCGGTAGAGCGGTGGTAGAAAATCAGGAGTGGATGGGAAAATGAAAGGAAGGAAGCTGATGGTTTTTAGGTGCATCTGGGTGGGGTAAAATGAGAAGGGCTAGAGCTGAAATCGATACAAACCAAATGAACAAGAAAAATTTGTATATCCATGCACCATGTTTCAGCTGCAACATTTGCCACTTCAACTTCTGAAATTTCTCACCAAACTGAATATGATTGCACACTTGCTCAGCACTTTCTCTTCTCTTTTTTGCTTTTTGTTTTGCTTTTTTCACTATTTTTTTTTGCTTTTTTGCAACACAATAGATCCAACAACAAGACTCAAAAAAGACAAAGAGGAAAGCAAACAACTCAATCTCAGCAAACAAAGGCTTGTACTTTTTTGTGGTTTTTTGGCTTTGGCCTCTAGGACAGGGAAAACCAAACTAAAAAGGATAGATCTAGCTAAAAGGATACGGATCCAATTGTGTAAACCTTGCTCTGATACCAGATGATGTGACACCATCTTCTGAGAAGAGGGTGTTCAAGGGGAGGTCCGGTCTTCACGACATAGGATCGATAAATGGATGGGGATAACTAGCTGCAAGCAGCCAGAAAATGGAAATAAGAGATTATGACCCAACGAGGAGGATGCTCACCAAAGCCTACAATCCAAACATTCGTCGATCCACAAACTGCAATGCTACCCCACACAACCACACTCAAGTCGTGGAGCACGAGATGGGTGCAATCTGCAAGGGAAACCACGAACTCTAACCCACACAACATGATCTAGTCGTGGAGCACACTTAGGAGCAATTTCTCAAGGAATCACGAGAATAAGGGTATCAAGATCTCTCCAATCTTAGGAGGAGTCTATTTCTTTGGTCTTTGATAGAAATGGAAAAACTCCCCAACGAAGGGAAGAGTTAGCTTGTTTGTAATTGGGACAACCCCCCTGGATAGGTGTGTGATACGTCTCCAATGTATCTATAATTTTTGATTGTTCCATGCTATTATATTATCTGTTTTGGATGTATTATATGCATTAATATGCTATTTTATATTATTTTTGGGACTAACCTATTAACCTAGAGCCCAGTGCTAGTTTCTATTTTTTCCTTGTTTTGAGTTTTACAGAAAAGGAATACCAAACGGAGTCCAAACGAGCTGAAACTTCACGACAACTTTTTATGGACCAAAAGATGCCCACGAAGTATCGGAGATGGACCAGAGGAGCCACGAGGCATCCACAAGGGTGGAGGGCGCCCCACCCTAGGGCGCCCCCTGCCTTGTCATTGCCTCGTGGACCCCTTGAGTTTTTCCCAATGCCAAAAATTCCTATAAATATAGAAACCCCCAGAAATAAACCTAGATTGAGCGTTCCGCCGCCACAAGCCTCTGTAGCCACGAAAAACCAATCGGGAGCCCATTCAGGCACCCTACTAGAGGGGAAAACCATCACCAGTGGCCATCTTCATCATCTCGGCGCTCTCCATGACGAGGAGGAAGTAGTTCACCCTCGGGGCTGAGGGTATGTACCAGTAGCTATGTGTTTGATCTCTCTCTCTCTCTCTCTCTCGTGTTCTTGATTTGGCACCATCTTGATGTACTACGAGCTTTGTTAGTATAGTTGAATCATACGTTGTTTCTCCCCCTCTATCTTCTTATGATGAATTGAGTTTTACCTTTGTGATTTCACTATTATCGGATTGAATACTATTAAGGATTTGAGAACACTTGATGTATGTCTTGCGTGGGATACCCGTGGTGATAATGGGGTGTTCTATTGATTCACTTGATGTATGCTTTGGCACTGAAATTGCAGATTCCTGAGGTGACATTGGGGTAATCTATGCATAGGGGTTGATGCATGTTTTCATCCTTGTTTCTCCAGTAGAAATCTTGGGGCACTCTTTGAGGTTCTTTATGTGGAGAGTAGTAAAATTTCTATGCTTGTAGATCATGAAAAGAATGATTTATGTGATGGTTATATTGTTGAATTCATTCATGATGCTAATTAAAATTATTATGAGGGAGGAATATATGCTTATAGGAATTGCAATAATATCAAGTTTCCATTCTATGTATTGAAAATCTTGAAGTTATGCTTGTTTTGCCTTCCTGTGCTAGTTGATTCTTTCTCACAAAATCCCTATGCATAGGAAGTGGGTTAGACTTAAATGTGCTAGTCATATGCTTCATGATGCTCCTGTTATGTTTCATTTCTTAACTTTCATGTGAGCATCATTGAAATCATCATGCCTAGCTAGAAAGGCAGTAAAGAAAAGCGCTTGTTGGGAGACAACCCAACATTTACCCCTACTGATTTTGTGTGATAACATGCTTAGTCTATTGTAGTAATCATGTTTCATAGCTTTTATTTCAATAAAGTGCCAAGTAAGACCTTTGGGATGGTCTATGGTAATAGTTAATTTGATCTTGCTGAAGAACAGAAACTTTTGTGCCTAGTAAAATAATTTTCCATTTTTATAGAAGCCAGATAAAATGCTAATTCTTTCTGCAAAAGATTTATATACAAATTTCCCAGGATTTCCTAAGTTTCAGAATTTTTGGAGTTATATAAGTATATGAAGTTTCCAGATTACTACAGATTGTTCTATTTTTGAAAGATTCTGTTTCCATTGTGTTGTTTGCTTATTTTGATGAATCTATGAGTAGTATAGGAGGGTATGAACCATCGAGAAGTTGGAATACAGTAGATATAACACCAATATAAATTTAGAATGAGTTCACAATAGTACCTAAGTGGTTATTTGCTTTGTTATACTTGCGGAGCTTACGAGTTTTCTATTGAGTTTTGTGTTGTGAAGTTTTCAAGTTTTGGTTGAAGTTTCGATGGACTATGGAATAAGGAGTGGCAAGAGCCTAAGCTCGGGGATACCTGTAACGCCCCATATGTAACCTTCCCGAATTGTACTCCAACTCTTGTCGTTTCCGGCATTAAGTTATATTTAATTCTCGGGTTCGGGTCTTTGTCTCCGTGTGTTGTTTTTGTTTTCGTGCATCTCATATCATGTCATCACGTGCATTGCATTTGCATACATGTTCATCTCATGCATTCGAGCATTTTCCCCGTTGTCCGTTTTGCATTCCGGTGCTTCGTTCTTCTCCGGTGGCCATTTCTAGCTTTCTTTCGTGTGTGGGGATTAAACATTTCCGGATTGGACCGAGACTTGCCATGCGGCCTTGGTTTACTACCGGTAGACCGCCTGTCAAGTTTCGGGTCATTTGGACTTCGTTTGATACTCCAACGGTTAACCGAGGGACCGAAAAGGCCTCGTGTGTGTGCAACCCAACACCCCTCCATTTTGGCCCAAAACCCACCAAACTCCGCTCCATCGTCTCGGTCGTTCGATCACGATCGTGTGGGCGAAAACCGCACCTCATTTGGACTCTCCTAGCTCCCTCTATGCCTATATAAACCCCCCCCCGTTTTTCGGATCTCCTCCCACCTCCGAAACCCTAAAAATCATCTCCGCGCAGCCGGACGTGTTCGCCCGCCACCGGACGAAAAATCCCACCGCCCGCCGCCACGTGGTAGCCTCCTATTCGCCACCGCCTTCTCTCTCCTCCGCCGCCGTCGGAGCCCGCCGCGGCCCGTGGCCGGCCCGCCCGCGCCCGCGCACGGGCCAGAGGGAGCCGCGCGCCCGCGCCCTTCTTCCACGGCGCCGTCCTCGCTCCGCCGCCTCGTCGCCGGTGCGCCTCGCCGGGCCGGAGCCGGACCTCCTCGCTGGCCATCCCCGCGCCGCCCGGCGTCCTCCGCCGCCGCACGCCGCCCCGGTCGCCGGATCCGGCCCGGCGACCGCCGTCCACGCCCCGCCGGCCTCGTCCCCGGCCGCCCCTCATCGCCGGCCGCCTTGCCATCGCCGGATTCGGCGAGATCCGCCGCCGTGAACAGTGCTGCCGCCGTCCGATGAACAGTGCCGATCCGCGCGAGCTACAGTAACCCTAGATCTGGGAATTTCGGCGGTTGACTTTTTCCCTCTCCCGTTAATTTTTCGTGCTACCTTTGACCTGCCATATCTTTGCATCCGTAGCTCCGATTTGGGCATATGATATGTCAAAATCTTCGTCTCGACGAGTACATCATTTCATTCCATTGCATAATTTGCATTTGAGGTCATCTTGTTGCCCAAAATGCTGTTGGAAGGAGGCATCATGAGTTAAATTACAGATCCGTTAGTTCAACATGCACTTTTGTCATTTTTGCCATGTTTAATCCGTGCATGATATGCTTGTGCCCCTTTGGGATGAATTGTTAAGCATGTTGTCTTCTTTCCAGAGGTGCCTTCCATGTATTTTTAGGATGTGTGTGTTTTCTTGTGCAAGCTTGCCAAGAGGGCTGCCTGAGTTTACCGATTTCAGGGACTTGGTGAAAATCACTAAGTCTGGGATGTTTTAGTTCACGATGCTATATGTCTGGCTTGTTTCCTAATGATCCGTGCCTCTTTTGAGGATGATAAGTAAGAGTGATTTGTTATGCTTGTTGTGCTTAATCCATCCATGTCTTTACTTGTTATGTTGGACCACCCTAGGTTGACTCAATCGAGCTCAACTTTTGGATAGTTGCTGTTTTGGGCAGATCGTGAACTCTTTTGCGATTTTGCCGGAGTGATTGCTAGTGATCCATGCATGCTATGCCATTGTTCTTGCCATGCCTAGCTAGAATTTTGTGCCTTCTTAATGGATATATGCTTGCCTTGCCATGACTTGCACCGTAGTGAGTGCACCGAGCTCGTTTACATGCCTCCGTGAGTTATATTTCAGCATGTCCCAGTTTTCACCAAGTCTGAAAACTGATTGTGTTTCATCGATGTTCGTGTGCTCGGTAGAGTATTTTGTGAACCCCTTTGGCCCCAGGTCATTTTGGGTGTTTTGTTAAGCTTGTTGAGTAGCTCCATGCCATGCTCTTACTTGCCATGTTCAGCTTTTGCTTCATGTTGTTTTGCTGCTCCGAAGAGAGCATCGTGGTCTGAGATTCCAGACTAGCGTTAATTTCGCTAAGTCTGAAATCTGTTTTGCTTATTCAGTTTTGCCATGCTTGCTTGAAGCCCTTAATTGATGAATTTGCCTATGCCTCAGTCCTGATGATTTGTTAAGCTTGATGAGTACATCACTGCCATGCAATTTGTTTTCATGTTTGGTGGCTGTAGCATGTTCTTGTTGTTGCATTTATGAGCCTACTTGCTGTAAATCGTAGATCGGTTCGTTTAGTAAAACGCTTGCCATTTCTAAACCGTAGCTCCGATTGCCATGATCTTTATATCGTTTTCAGGGGATTTCTTCCCCTCTATCCAGTGGCACACTTGGATTTCCATGTTGAGGCCAGGTTCATGCATTTCCTGTTACATCTTGCATTTTGCATCCCGCATAGCATATCATCTTCGCATATTATTGGTTGCCCTTGCACGTGGTTGATTGTATCCTTGTTGCTTGTTTGTGTTGTTGGGTAGAGCCGGGAGACGAGTTCACTAACGAGGAGCCCGTTGAGTTTGCTTTTGAGGATCCAGTCAATTCTGACAACTGTGCAGGCAAGATGATCACACCCTTGAAATCACTACTATCTTTGCTATGCTAGTTTGCTCGCTCTTTTGCTTTGCCAATGCTACGATCCCTACCACTTGCTTGTCAGCCTCCCAATTGCCATGATTGAGCCTCTAACCCACCTTTGTCCTAGCAAACCATTGATTGGCTATGTTACCGCTTTGCTCAGCCCTTCTTGTAGCGTTGTTAGTTGCAGGTGAAGATTGGAGCCGTTCCTTGTTGGAACATTTATTTACTTGTTGGGATATCATTATATTGCTATGTTATCTTTACTCATCTATATACTTGGTAAAGGGTGGAAGGCTCGGCCTCTCGCCTAGTGTTTTGTTCCACTCTTGCCGCCCTAGTTTCCGTCATATCGGTGTTATGTTCCCGGATTGTTGCGTCCCTCACGCGGTTGGGCTATAATGGGAACCCCTTGATAGTTCGCCTTGATTAAAGCTTTTCCAGCAATGCCCAACATTGGTTTTACCATTTGCCACCTACCCCTTTTCTTTCCCTTGGGTTTCCGGAGCCCGAGGGTCCTCTTTATTTTAGCCCCCACGGGCCAGTGCTCCTCTGAGTGTTGGTCCCACCGAGCGATGTCCGGGGCTACCAGGGGAAACTCTGGGCTGGCCTACCCAACGTCTGGCTCATCTGAGTGTGCCCTGAGAACGAGATATGTGCAGCTCCTATCAGGATTTGTCGGCGCATTCGGGCGGTGTTGCTGGACTAGTTTTGACCTGTCGAATCATCTTGTTGTACCGGGATACCGAGTCTGATCGGTGGGTCTTGGGTGGAGGTCTATTCCTTCGTTGACCGTGAGAGCTTGTTATGGGCTAAGTTGGGACCCCCCTGCAGGGATTGATCTTTCGAAAGCCGTGCCCGCGGTTATGGGCAGATGGGAATTTGTTAATGTCCGGTTGTAGACAACTTGAACTTAATTAATTAAAATGAATCAACTGCGTGTGTTGCCGTGATGGCCTCTTCTCGGCGGAGTCCGGGAAGTGGACACGGCGTTGGAGTTATGTTTGCGTAGGCTGCTCTATTTAGTTTCCGCTCATGCTTTGCCTCCTCTTCTCGCTCTACTTTGCGAATAAGTTAGCCACCATATATGCTAGTCGCTTGCTGCAGCTCCACTTACACTACCCCTTCCCTACCTATTAAGCTTAAATAGTCTTGATCGCGAGGGTGCGAGATTGCTGAGTCCTTTGTGGCTCACAGATTACTAGTACACCAGATGCAGGGACCGATGATACTCCTCCGGATGACGCGCTCGAGCTGAAGTGGGAGTACGACGAGGACTCTCAGCAATACTATGTTTCTTTTCCTGATGATCAGTAGTGGTACCTATTCGGGGTTCGATTCAGGGATTAGTCGCTTGTTGGGGGTCTTTTCTATTTTGGCGCCGTAGTCGGGCCATGAGTGTTTGTACGATGGATGTTATCTATGCACTTTGATGTGACGTGGCGAGTGTAAGCCAACTATTATTATTATTCCCCCTTTATATTATATATGTACTTGGGTTGTGTAATGATTCCCGACTTGCGACATTGCTTTCAATGCGCCTATGTCTCTAAGTCGTGCCTCGACACGTGGGAGACATAGCCGCATCGAGGGCATTACAATACCCGAGGCACCCCATGGTAATATTGAAGGGAAACCAAGAGCCTAAGCTTGGGGATGCCCCGGATGGCATCCCCTCTTTCGTCTTCGTTCATCGGTAACCTTACTTGGAGCTATATTTGTATTCACCACATGATATGTGTTTTGGTTGGCGCGTCATTTTATTTTATTTTGTTTTGCTTGCTGTTTGAATAATATCCCAAGATCTGAAATTCTTAAATGTTAGAGAGTCTTCACATAGTTTCACAATTATTCGACTACTCATTGATCTTCACTTCTATCTTTTAGCGTAGTTTGTCGTTTGCTCTAGTGCTTCACTTATATCTTTTTAGAGCACGGCAGTGGTTTTATTTTTAAGAAATTAATGAACTCTCATGATTCACTTATATTATTTTGAGAGTCTCTTTAAATAGAATGGTAATTTGCTTAGGTTATGAATTTAGTCCAAGTATGATGGGCATCCAAGAGGGATATAATAAAAACTTTCATATAAAGTGCATTGAATACTATTAGAAGTTTGACTCCTTATGAATGTTTTGAGATATGAGGATGCTGATATTAGAGTCATGCTAGTGAGTAATTGTGGATTGTAGAAATACTTGTCTTGAGGTTTGTGATTCCCGTAGCATGCACGTATGGTGAACCATTATGTAACGAAGTTGGAGCATGCTTTATTTATTGATTGTCTTCCTTATGAGTGGCGGTCAGGGACGAGCGATGCTCTTTTCCTACCAATCTACCCCCTAGGAGCATGTGCGTAGTACTTTGTTTTGATAGCTAATAGACTTTTGCAATAAGTATGTGAGTTCTTTATGACTAATATTGAGTCCACGGATTATACTCACTCTCACCCTTCCACCATTGCTAGCCTCTCTAGTACCGCGCAACTTTCGCCGGTACCATACACCCACTATATACCATCCTCAAAAAAGCCATCATACCTACCTATTATAGCATTTCCATAGCCATTCCAAGATATATTGCCATGCAACTTCCCACTGTTCCGTTTTTTGTGACACACTTCATCATTATCATATTACTTTGCATGATCATGTAGTTGACATACTATTTGCAGCAAAGCCACCATTCATAATTTTCGTACATGTCACTCTTGAGTCATTGCACATACCGGTACACCACTGGAGGCATTCATATAGAGTCATATTTGTTCTAAGTATGGAGTTATAATTTTTGAGTTGTAAGTAAATAAAAGTGTGATGATAATCATTATTAGAACATTGCCCCATGTGAGGCAATCAAAAAAAGAGGAGAAGAAAAGAATGAGAGAAACACTGGTAGAAAAAGGGCCTGTTGTCCCGGTTCGTAAGGGCCTTTTGTCCCGGTTCCTGAACCAGGACTAAAGGGTCGGTACTAATTCCCCGTCCCTTTAGTCCCGGTTCAATCCAGAACCGGGACAGATGGGCCTCCACGTGGCCTGTGCGCGGAGCCCAGGCAGGAGACCCTTTGGTCCCGGTTGGTGGCACCAACCGGGACCAATAGGCATCCACACGTCAGCATTTCTGTGGCTGGGGTTTTTGTTTTTTTTTGAAAGGGGGGGGGGGTTGGGGGGTTAATTTAGGTGTTTCATATATTGTGTTAGCTAGCTATAATTAATAGAGAGAAGTGTCCTCTCTTATGTCCGTGCTTTGTCGACGCTACGTACTATACATACGTATAGAGAGGACTAGACACGCTAGCTAGCTTGTAAGCAAACGAAGGAAACATAAGATCGTCATGAACATATATGCATACAGAGAGAAGTGATATCGACCACCTCTCCTTCTCCGAGAGATTGGTCGAACAACAAGTTCTCGTATATCTATCCGACACTACCGGCTACATATATACAATAATTATCTCTTACAAATATAATCATACGGACTCATGGTCCACATAGTATTCTCCGTCTTCAGCGATCACGTGGTCAAGAAATAATGCTGCCAATTCCTCTTGAATTGCTCGCATGCAAGCTAGTGCTAGGATTTCATCCCGCTTCCGAAACATCTAATTTGAAGAAGGGGGTCAATACATATATATATATATATGAATGAATGAAACTCAACACAAATGATGGTAATAAAATAAAATTGTGAATGTTGTTACTTATGTACTTCATATTGTTCGTCAGTGTAGCCCCGCTCACAGGTCGTGTGGCGGATGGACTCGCAAACGTAGTATCCAGAGAAATCATTCCCTTGTTCCTGCCACAACCACTTTACAAGAAATAGAGGTTAATCAAACTGATAAGCAAGAATGCCAAATGGTATTGATGAAACTAGCGCTTGAATCAATAGGAGATGCGCGGAACATGCTACTATAGTACTTACTTTCGGGTGTCTAAATTGTAGCTTCTTCGGGAGACCTGGAGCTTTTTTGGAGAATTTTTTCCAAACCCAGCCAGACAAAGAAAACAATTACTTGATATATCAGGAAATGAACAAAGTTGCTGATATGGTGGATAATGATCGATTTAACTTACTTCTCGAGCATTTGAGTCATGTCCGCATAGTCCTGGGGATCTTTTCGTCTTGATTCTAAGACAGTTACTAGTCCCTGCTCAAGCTTAATCTCTAGGAGAATATAGTGTAACTGCAAACACATGCATAACTCATCAATTACATTACTATAACCTTGACTAATATATAAGGGAAACCGAATACGCACAAGACAGTAACACTCACCTGAAGTTGTAAGGAAAGAGTATTATATCTTTGTTTTCATTTATTGCCAATAATCGTAGCAAGTTGGCCTCGGTATCTGCGGCATGAAATTTAACCTGAGTTGCATCTATGAGATATGTGTTAATGAACCCAATATCACCGACTTGTCTTTTCTTCAATTCGGCGATCTTCAATCTGCATAATATAGTCAGGATGATTATAAATACATGCAATGAAAGAGCTGAGCTATATAGAGAGACTTAATGACAGAAGTAGTACTACTTACAGACAGTAGCAGGTAACCGTTGTTTTATCGAGGGCCAATTGATTGAAAAACTGAAAGAACTCCTCAAATGGAACAGGCAACAGTTCAATTCCAACGAGGTCATGCTCCTTTTTAACTTTCACATACAAAGTACTCCTTCCCCAGAGTCGCTGTAGATTTTCAAGTACCAATCATGCAATGTTCGCATCATCGTTGATAGAGATCTATCATCTTTCACGAGAGGCTTCCCATACTCGTATCTTTGTATCTGCACCTCCATGAAATCATAATGTACATCGTCGGGCTGGTAATCGCCAAGATTTCTATAACCGGGCACCATCCTCGGATCATTAGCAAAGTTGTCGCTAGGCACCTTGAGCAGGGGGCACGATTGCTTCGCTTGTTCGCTGAGCTGGGCAATTTGTTTCCCAGCTCATCGTTCTTTCAGCCTTTGATCACTGATAGTACTTCCCAACCGCTCTGCTTCGACAAATTCCTTTCCAATAATGCGCTCATAGTTTCCTTTCGGCGGAGACTTGGGTGGTTTTGTCAGGGCAGCCAGAGTGCGCTTCGCTTTCACCGGATCTACCTTCTCCTCCGGAGGTGGATGTTTCTTTGCTTTCACCCCTTCAAAGTAGTTCCTCACTTCTTCTCGTGTGATCTCAGCATTCTGCTCCGGGGTCCTCTTGTATGGTAACTTCTCTGGAGTCTTTAGAGAAGGACTGAATCTGTATTTCCTCCCGCCTCTGGCTGTACTGCTAGATGCCGGCAAAGCAGACGGAGCGGTTGTCTTCTTTACTTGCTTAAGAGGCAGAGGAGAAGGACTACGACACCCCGGAGCAGCCGGAGCGGCGGCAGGTCTCTTCCGCCCTTGCTGACGAGGCGGAGAAGGAGGAGGCTGGCTGCTCGGGCGCGTCGGCGCAGGCGGAGAAGGAGGCGGATTGCCGCCACGCGCCGGAGAAGGAGCCGGTCGAGTGCCCTAATCGTCACTCGCCGGAGGAGGAGGTGGTGGAGGAGGCGGAGGCGTCTAGTTCGGAAGGTTGATGAGCTCCTTCCGCCATAGGCATGGAGTCTTCAGAGCAGACCCCAGCCTAGTCTCCCCTTCACTGGTAGGGTGGTCAAGCTGGAGGTCCTCAAATCCCTCCGTTATTTCATCCACCATCACCCTACCATATCCTTCTAGAATCGGACGGCAGTGAAAAGTTGCGCCGGGTTCAGTAGGATAAACAGAGCCAACAGCCGCCTTGACCTTCAAATTCATCCATTGCGTCATAAGGTGGCAATTTTGAGACTCCGTGATAGCATCCACGGGATAGCTGGCAGGAGCCGTCAAGGCATGCTCCGGCTGAAGCAGCTCGGTGGAAGCCACGCTGCTTCTCCGCTGAGATGGCGGGTGAGGGAGTCCTGGATTAGGGGGTGTCTGGATGGCCAGACTATACCTTCAGCCGGACTCCAGGACTATGAAGATACAAGATTGAAGACTTCGTCCCGTGTCCGGAAGGGACTTTCCTTGGCATGGGAGGCAAGCTTGGCGATACAGATATTCAGATCTCCTACCATTGTAACTGACTCTATGTAACCCTAACCCTATCCGGTGTCTATATAAACCGGAGGGTTTTAGTCCATAGGACAAGATACACATCAACAATCATACCGTAGGCTAGCTTCTAGGGTTTAGCCTCTCTAATCTCGTGGTAGATCAACTCTTGTACTACCCATATCATCAATATTAATCAAGCAGGACGTAGGGTTTTACCTCCATCGAGAGGGCCCGAACCTGGGTAAAACTTTGTGTCCCTTGCCTCCTGTTACCATCCGGTCTAGACGCACAGTTCGGGACCCCCTACCCGAGATCCGCCGGTTTTGACACCGACATTGGTGCTTTCATTGAGAGTTCCTCTGTGCCGTCGCCGTCAGGCCCGATGGCCCCTACGATTGTCAACAACGATGCAGTCCAGGGTGAGACCTTCCTCCCCGGACAGATCTTTGTCTTCGGCGGCTTCGCACTAGGGGCCAATTCACTTGGCCATCTGCAGCAGATCGAAAGCTACGCCCCTGGCCGTCAGGTCACATTCGGAAGTTTTAACTACATGGCTGACATCCGCGGGGACTTGATCTTCGACGTATTCGAGCCACTGCCGAGCACGCCGCACTGTCCCGACGAGCATGATCTAGCTCTGCCGCCGAACAATGCCTTGGAGGCCGCACCCGCATCGACTCCAGTCCCTAATTCGGAGCCAACTATGCCGATCGAGGATGGGCGGTTGGACGCCACCTCGGGGGCTGCGATGCCAACGGCGATTGAGCCGAACACCAGCCCTGCACTCCGCGAGAATCATGACTCCAAGGAGCCGGACTCTTTTCCAGACTCCGAACCCTCCGCGCCCCGGCCTATCAAATCTGATTGGGCGCCGATCATGGAGTTCACTGCCGTGGACATCTTTCAGCACTCGCCTTTTGGCGATATTCTGAAGTCACTGAAGTCTCTCTCTTTATCAGGAGAGCCCTGGCCGGACTGCGGCCAGCGAGGTTGGGATTCGGACGATGAAGAAATTCAAAGCCCACCCACCACCCACTTTGTAGCCACTGTCGACGACTTAACCGACATGCTCGACTTCGACTACGAAGACATCGACGGTATGGATGCCGATGAAGGAGATAATGACGAACCAGCGCCTACTAGGCCCTGGAAAGCCACCTCGTCGTATGACATATACATGGTGGACACCCCAAAAGAGGGAGATGGCGATGGAATAGCGGAGGATGACCCCTCCAAGAAACAGCCTAAGCACCGACGTCAGTGGCGCCGCTCAAAATCCCGCCAAAACAGACATGGTGATTCCAGCACGGGAGATAATAACACTCCGGAAAGCGCCGAACAAAACCCCCTCCAGCAAGATTTAGCACAAGAGGATGGAGAAACCAGCCCTCATGAGAGAGCGGCAGACAGAGAGGTCGAGGACGATAATTATATGCCTCCCTCCGAAGACGAGGCAAGCCTCGACGACGACGAATTCGTCGTGCCAGAGGATCCCGTCGAGCAAGAGCGTTTTCAACGCAGGCCTATGGCCACGGCAAGAAGCCTCAAGAAAAAACAGCAACAGCTTAGAGCTGATCAAGATTTGCTAGTTAACAGATGGACTGAAGTCCTTGCGGCCGAAGAGCATAAACTCGAACGCCCCTCCAAGAGCTACCCAAAGCGCAGGTTGCTACCCCAATTAGAGGAGGAAGCACTCGATGCGGCCGACCAGCCACCTCGTGGCCGCGACAGAGAGGCCTCTCGGCCCTCCACTCAAGCCGCACCCCGTACCAAGGCACGGGACTATGCGCCGGACTTACGAGATATGTTGGTGGACAAGGCTAAACAAACAACATCGATCTACCGATCACGTGGGCGCCCCACGGCTCGAGACGGCATCCGTCACGCCGGCCACAAATTCGACAGGGACGAATACAGTAGACAAGGCTCACTAGAGCTATGTCATGATATAGCCCAGTACAGAGGCGCCGCACACCCACTCTGCTTCACAGACGAGATAATGGATCATCAAATCCCCGAGGGTTTCAAACCCGTAAACATCGAATCATATGATGGCACAACAGATCCTGCGGTATGGATTGAGGACTATCTCCTTCATATCCATATGGCCCGCGGCGACGATTTCCACGCCATCAAATACCTCCCACTCAAGCTTAAAGGACCAGCTCGGCATTGGCTTAACAGCTTGCCAACAGGATTAATCAGTTGTTGGGAGGACCTGGAAGCCGCATTCCTCGACAATTTCTAGGGCACTTATGTGCGACCCCCACACGCTGATGACCTAAGCCACGTAATTCAGCAGCCAGATGAATCGGCCAGGCAATGCTGGACACGGTTCTTAACAAAGAAAAATCAAATAGTTGACTGTCCGGACGCTGAGGCCCTAGTAGCCTTCAAGTACAATATCCGTGACGAGTGGCTAGTCCGGCACCTTGGACAGGAAAAGCCGAAATCTATGGCAGCACTCACGACACTCATGACCCGCTTTTGCGCGGGAGAAGACAGCTGGCTTGCTCGTAGCAACAATATAACCAAAAACCCTGGTAATTCGGACACTAGGGATAGTGGTGGCAGGTCACGCCGAACCAAGCAGAAGCGCCGCATTAACAGCGACAATTATGAGGATACGGCAGTTAATGCCGGATTCAGAGGCTCTAAATCCGGTCAGCGAAAGAAGCCATTCAAAAGGAATCCTAGGGGCCCGTCCAGTTTGGACCGAATACTCGACCGCTTATGCCAGATACATGGCACCCTCGAAAAGCCGGCCAATCACACCAACAGGGATTGTTGGGTGTTCAAGTAGGCAGGCAAGCTAAACACCGAAAACGAAGACAAGGGGCTACATAGCAATGACGACGAGGAGCCCCGCCCGCCGAACAACAGGGGACAGAAGGGTTTTCCCCCACAAGTGCGGACGGTGAACATGATATACGCAACCCACATCCCCAAGAGGGAGCGGAGGCGCGCGTTAAGGGACGTATACGCGATAGAGCCAGTCACCCCAAAGTTCAACCCATGGTCCTCCTGCCCGATCACCTTTGATCGAAGGGACCACCCCACTAGCACCCGTCACGGCGGCTTCGCCACATTGGTTCTAGACCCAATAATTTGACGGATTTCATCTCACTAGAGTCCTTATGGACAGCAGCAGCAGCCTGAGCCTGCTTTACCAGGATACAGTGCGGAAAATGGGCATAGATCCCTCGAGGATTAAGCCCACCAAAACGACCTTTAAAGGCGTAATACCAGGTGTAGAGGCCAACTGTACAGGCTCAGTCACACTTGAAGTGGTCTTCAGATCTCCGGATAATTTCTGAAGCAAGGAGTTAATCTTCGACATTGTCCCGTTTCGAAGTGGTTATCACGCACTACTCGGGCGAACCGCATTCGCTAAGTTCAATGCGGTACCGCATTACGCACACCTTAAGCTCAAGATGCCAGGCCCTCGAGGAGTAATTACGGTCAATGGAAACACCGAACGCTCCCTCCGAACGGAGGAGCACATGGCGGCCCTTGCGGCGGAAGTTCAAAGCAGCCTCTTTAGGCAGTTCTCCAGTCCGGCCACTAAACGACCGGACACCGTCAAGCGCGCCCGGAGTAACCTACAACAAGACCGCCTGGCACGATCCGAGCAGGCATAGCAATGCGGCCCCAACCCCAACCCTCGCAAAAAGGCGACGCCAGTACTTCACGTACATAACTACGCTCTAGAGATACCATGGGCACAGGGGGAGGGGCACCACCATGGCACGCCCGAAACATGGCTTAAACTGCACTAGGGGCTGCCGATTTTTTAAATTTTCTCTTACTTTCAGGACTCCACTCTTTGGAAGGCCTGTTCGGCAGTTCAGTTGCCGCACAAACGATGCAAGAACCAGGGAAGCAGCCAAGCCACGCCGCATTATGGAACTCCCAGGTGGTCTCTATCACGAGCAGTATACCTGTTTCGCACATTATTCCGCAGCTTGCCCCTGGAGCACACAGGTTACATAGTCCAACCTTTTGCTTATCGCATTATTTGTATCGTTCTACTTTGATCGCAGCTCTTTTTAATAAACAATGCATAGCTTTTGTCTATTTTTGCATTACTTTTTTTTATATATTTATATATGTTCCTTAACGACATGTTGCACCCGTACACTTTGGTACGGCCAAAATATGCCAGGGGCTTCCATACCCCTCAACATGGCGTGAGAAGTCCGAACACTTTAACAAGTACGCACCCCGAACTTATAGCATTATATGCATCGGCTCCGAATCATGTCTTGGGTCAATAGTTGGGTTTGCCCGGCTCCTATGTTTTGGTGCCTTACGTTCTGCTATATCGGCTAAGGTAGCACTAGGAGAACCACTGCGAGTGTGTCCCGCTTGAGCTGGGTCGAGCACCTCAGTGGAGAAAGCTAAAACTGACCGTCATGATGAGGCGAGAGCTAGTCATTGTTCGAGAGGTTTTTTCGAGTCCCTAAAGACTTATGCCGCTTGGGGCGAGGAGCCGGCTCTGTCCGGCGAAGGCGTGGATAGCACCCCGAACTCGGTCTTCCGAATACTAGGGGCTTTGCCGAAATTTAAAATTATAGAATTCTATGGCTAAGTGAGAGTGTTCACGCATTATAGTCCGATTACCTCGTTCGTCGGGCTGAGCGCCTCCCTCGAAGGACCCAAATATGGGAAAAAGAGCACCCAGGTTTATCCTCGAACACCCCAGCACTAGCGGTAAGGGGGCAGAAGCTAACGACTCGCCATCTCTCAGTACTGATAAAAGGCCGCACAGAAGGTAATATTTTAAATTCAAGCAGCATTGCTTAAGCGCATATCAACAAGTTTTCAGCGCACAGGACAAAATGAGCGACTTTTACTCAAAAATTACATCCATATAACATTCCTCCGCCGAAAGGCGGGCACCCTTCAGAACATCCTTATAATAATTTTCGGGCTTACGATGCTCTTTCCTCGGCGGTGGCCCGTCCTTCACAAGCTTCTCAGCATCCAGCTTTCCCCAGTGCACCTTCGCACGGGCAAGGGCCCTATGGGCACCTTCAATGCAGACGGAGCACTTGATGACTTCGAGCCTTGGACAGGCCTCCACTAGCCGCCGCACTAGCCCGAAATAGCTCCCAGGGTGAGCCTCTCCAGGCCACAGCCGAACTAGGAGGCCCTTCATGGCTTGTTCGGCCGCCTTGTGGAGCCCGACCAGTTGCTTCAACTGGTCGCTTAGGGGCACGGGGTGTCCGGCCTCAGCGTACTGAGACCAGAACACCTTCTCTGTTGAGCTGCCCTCCTCAGCTCGATAGAATGCGGCGGCATCAGATACACTCTGGGAAGGTCTGCGAACACGCCTGGAGAACTCCGGATTCGGGTAAGTAACAAGCAACTCACGCTTATGTGTTTACTTTGCATAAAGAATGCCTTACCCGCCGCTATCTTCTTCACCTCATCCAACTCCTGAAGGGTGTTCTGGGATTCGGCCTTGGCAGACTTGGCACTTTCAGTAGCCGCCACGAGCTCGAACGCTCGCGCCCTTGAGTCACGCTCCAAACTCTCATGTTTTTCCATGAGAGCTTGGAGCTCTTGCCGCACCTTGCCAACCTCGGTCTCATACTTTTCTCGCTCAACGCGCTCCGCGGTCGACCTATTCTCGGCCTCGAGTAGCGCTTGCTTCAGGGTCGCCACCTTAGACGTGGCCCCTACAATAGCCACGATAATCCTGTCATTTCTTGCAATTGCACCTTTTTATATATACATATATTTAATTTAAACAAGGTATTTATTAACTTCATTGTCCTTGAGCTGCTTCTTGGCACGTCCGAGCTCTTGCTCGGACCGCTCGAGGTTCTGCTTTAGCATGTCCACTTCCGCAGTCAGTGCGGCGGACGCCAGCAGGGAAGCCTGCACACGCATATTGACTCTTTTTAGACTCCTGCGATTTTTATTTGATCCTCTATTCGGCTTTTCTTTCCGAACGCCAAACAGAGCATCAGGGGCTACTGTCTATGCGATAATGTTATTTACACATTCTTTACTTACCTCAAAGCCTGTTAAAAGGCTTGTACAAGCTTCAGTCAGTCCGCTCTTGGCGGGCTGAACCTTCTGGATCGCCGCACTCATAATAGTGCGGTGCCCCTCGGTGATTTCGTACCCTACAAGCAATTTCATCTTATATTCTCTGTGATAGGAACTTTGGAGTGACTCTTTGTTGCACATTGAGGTTGGAACTTTGGAGTGACTCATTGTTGCACGTTGAGGGATTGCCATATGATATAATTATGCTATCATTGTTGAGAGAACTTGCTGTTGGGGAACGTAGCATGCAATTTCAAAAAAATTCCTACAATCAGGCGAGATCTATCTAGGAGATGCATAGCAATGAGAGGGGATAGTGTGTCCATGTACCCTTGTGGAAAGGAAGCAGAAGCGTTAGATTAATGCGGTTGATGTAGTCGAATGTCTTCACGATCCAACCGATCCATGTACCGAACATACGGCACCTCCGTGTTCGGCACACGTTCAGCTCGATGACGTCCCTCGAACTCTTGATCTAGTAGAGGGGGGAGGGAGAGTTCCTTAGCACGACAGTGTGGTGACGGTGATGGTGATGTGATCCGCGCAGGGCTTCGCCTAAGCACTACGACGCTATGACCGGAGGAGTAAACTGTGGGGGGGGGGGGCACCGCACACGGCTAAGAGAAATCTTGTTGTGCCTTTGGGGTGACCCCCACCCCGTATATAAAGGGGGGAGGAGCAGGCCGGCAGCCAGGAGGGGCACGCCAAGGGGGGAGTCCTACTTGGACTCCTAGTCCAAGTAGGATCCCCCCTTTCCTTTCTCCACCGGAGGGAATAGGAAGGAGAGGGAGAGGAAAAGGGAAGGGGGGCGCGCCCCCTCCTCCTTGTCCTATTTGGACTCCCTAGGAGGGTGGCGCGCCCCACCCCTCGCGGGCTTCCCTGTCTCTCCCTTTAGGCCCATGTAGGCCCAACAGTTCCCCGGCGGGGTTCCGGTAACCCATCGGTACTCCGAAAAAATACCCAAATCACTCGGAACCATTCTGATGTCCGAATACTACCTTCCAATATATGAATCTTTACTTCTCGACCATTTTGAGACTCCTCGTCATGTCCATGATCTCATCCGGGACTCCGAACAAACTCCGGTCACCAAAACACATAACTCATAATACAAATCGTCATCGAACATTAAGCGTGCGGACCCTACGGGTTCGAGAACTGTGTAGACATGACCGAGACACATCTCCGGTCAATAACCAATAGCGGAACATCGATGCTCATATTGGTTCCTACATATTCTAAGAAGATCTTTATCAGTCAAACCGCATAACAACATACATCATTCCCTTTGTCATCGGTATGTTACTTACCCGCGATTCGATCATCGGTATCCTCAAGCCAAGTTCAATCTCGTTACCGGCAAGTGTCTTTACTCATTCTGTAATGCATCATCCCGCAACTAACTCATTAGTCACATTGCTTGCAAGGCTTATAGTGATGTGCATTACCAAGAGGGCCCAGATATACCTCTCCGATATACGGAGTGACAAATCCTAATATTGATCTATGCCAACTCAAAAAAATACCATCGGAGAAACCTGTAGAGCATCTTTATAATCACACAGTTACATTGTGACATTTGATAGCACACAAGGTGTTCTTGTGGTATTCGGGAGTTGCACAGTCTCATAGTCAGAGGAATATGTATAAGTCATGAAGAAAGCAATAGCAATAAAACTAACGATCATAATGCTAAGCTAACAGATGGTTCTTGTCCATCACATCATTCTCTAATGATGTGATCCCGTTCATCAAATGACAACACATGTCTATGGTCGGGAAACTTAACCATCTTTCGTTAACGAGCTAGCTAGTCAAGTAGAGGCATACTAGGGACACTCTGTTTTGTCTATGTATTCACACATGTACTAAGTTTCCTGTTAATACAATTCTAGCATGATTAATAAACATTTATAATGATATAAGAAATATAAATAACAACTTATTATTGCCTCTAGTGCATATTTTCTTCAGTCTCCCACTCACACTAGTCAATAATCTAGATTACATAGTAATGATTCTAACACCCATGGAGTCTTGGTGCTGATCATGTTTTGCTTGTGGAAGAGGCTTAGTCAACAGGTCTGCAACATTTAGATCCGTATATATTTTGCAAATCTCTATGTCTCCCTCCTTGACTTGATCACGGATGGAATTGTAGAGTCTCTTGATGTGTTTGGTCCTCTTGTGAAATCTGGATTCCTCCGCCAAGGCAATTTCTCTAGTATTGTCACAAAAGATTTTCATTGGACCCGATGTACTAGGTATTATACCTAGATCGGATATGAACTCCTTCATCCGGACTCCTTCACTTGCTGCTTCGGAAGCAGCTATGTACTCCGCTTCACATGTAGATCCTGCCATGACACTCTGCTTGGAACTGCACCAACTTACATCTCCACCATTCAATATAAATACATATATGATATGAACTCCTTCATCCGGATCAGTGTCAAAGCTTGCATCAACATAACCATTTATGACAAGCTCTTTGTCACCTCCATAAATGAGAAACACATCCTTAGTCCTATTCAGGTATTTCAAGATGTTCTTGACCGCCGTCGAGTGATCCACTCCTAGATTACTGTGGTACTTCCCTGCTAAACTTATAGCAAGGCACACATCAGGTCTGGTACACAACATTGCATACATGATAGAACCTATGGCTGAGACATAGGGAATGACTTTCATTTTCTCTCTATCTTCTGAAGTGGTCGAGTATTGAGTCTGACTTAACTTCACACCTTGTAACAGAGGCAAGAACCCTTTCTTTGACTGATTCATTTTGAACTTCTTTAAAACTTTATCAAGGTATGTGCTTTGTGAAAGTCCTATTAAGTGACTTAATCTATCTCTATAGATCTTGTTGCCCAATATAAAAGTATCTTCACCGAGGTCTTTCATTGAAAAATTCTTATTCAAGTATCCTTTTATGCTACCCAGAAATTTTGCATTATTTCCAATCAACAATATGTCCTCCACATATAATATTAGAAATGCTATAGAGCTCCCACTCACTTTCTTGTAATTATAGGCTTCTCCAAAATTTTGTATAAAACCATATGCTTTGATCACACTATCAAAGTGTATATTCCAACTCCGAGAGGCATGCACCAGTCCATAAATGGATCACTTGAGCTTGCACACTTTGTTAGCACCTTTAGGATTGACAAAACCTTCTGGTTGCATCATATACAACTCTTCTTTAAGCTATCCATTAAGGAATGCAGTTTTGACATCCATTTGCCAAATTTCATAATCATAAAATGCAGCAATTGCTAACATGATTCGGACGGACTTATGCATCTCTATGGGTGAGAAGGTCTCATCATACTCAACTCCTTGAACTTGTCGAAAACCTTTCGCAACAAGTCGAGCTTTGTAGACAGTAACATTATCGTCAGTGTCAGTCTTCTTCTTGAAGATCCATTTATTCTCTATGGCTTGCCGATCATCAGGCAAGTCAACCAAAGTCTACACTTTGTTCTCATACATGGATCCCATCTCAGATTTCATGGCCTTGAGCCATTTTGCGGAATCTGGGCTCATTATCGCTTCCTCATAGTTCATAGGTTCATCATGAGCTAGTAACATGACTTCCAAAACAGGATTACCGTACCACTCTGGTGCGGGTCATACTCTCGTTGACCTACGACATTCCGTAGTAACTTGATCTGAAGTTTCATGATCTTCATCATTAGCTTCCTCACTAATTGGTGTAGGAATCACTGGAACTAATTTCAGTGATGAACTACTTTCCAATTCGGGAGAAGGTACAATTACCTCATCAAGTTCTACTTTCCTCCCACTCACTTCTTTCAAGAGAAACTCCTCTAGAAAGGATCCATTCTTAGCAACGAATATCTTGCCTTCGGATCTGTGATAGAAGGTGTACCCAATAGTCTCCTTTGGGTATCCTATGAAGACACATTTCTCTGATTTGGGTTATAGCTTATCAGGTTGAAGCTTTTTCACATAAGCATCACAGCCCCAAACTTTAAGAAACGATAGCTTAGGTTTCTTGCCAAACCACAGTTCATATGGTCTCGTCTCAACAGATTTAGATGGTGCCCTATTTAACGTGAATGCAACTGTCTCTAAAGCGTAACCCCAAAATGATAGTGGTAAATCGGTAAGAAACATCATAGATCACAAAATATCTAATAAAGTACGGTTAGGACGCTCGGACACACCATTACGCTGTGGTGTTCTAGTTGGCGTGAGTTGCAAAACTATTCCACATTGTTTCAAATGAAGACCAAACTCATAACTCAAATATTCACCTCCACGATCAGACCTTAGAAACTTTATTTTCTTGTTACGATGATTTTCCACTTCACTCTGAAATTCTTTGAACTTTTCAAATGTTTCGGACTTATGTTTCATTAAGTAGATATACCCATATATGCTCAAATCATCTGCGAAGGTTAGAAAACAACGATACCCACCGCAAGTCTCAGCACTCATCGGACCGCATACATCAGTATGTATTATTTCCAACAAGTCAGTTGCTCGCTCCATTGTTTCGGAGAACGGAGTATTAGTCATCTTGCCCATGAGGCATGGTTCGCAAGCATCAAGTTATTCATAATCAAGTGATTCCAAAATCCCATCAGCAGGGAGTTTCTTCATGTGCTTTACACCAATATGACATAAACGGCAGTTCCACAAATAAGTTGCACTATCATTATTAACTTTGCATATTTTGGCTTCAATATTATTAATATGTGTATCACTACAATCGAGATTCAACAAAAATAGACCACTCATCACGGGTGCATGACCATAACAGATATTACTCATATAAATAGAACAACCATTATTCTCTGATTTTAATGAATAACCGTCTCGCATCAAACAAGATCCAGATATAATGTTCATGCTCAATGGTGGCACCAAATAACAATTATTCGGGTCTAAAACTAATCCCGATGGTAGATGTAGAGGTAGCGTGCCGACGGTGATCACATCAACCTTGGAACCATTTCTGACGTGCATCGTCACCTCATCCTTAGCCAATCTTGGTTTAATCAGTAGCCCCTGTTTCGAGTTGCAAATATGAGCAACAGAATCAGTATCAAATACCCAAGCGCTACTACGATCATTAGTAAGGTACACATCAATAACATGTACATCAAATATACCTTTCACTTTGCCATCCTTCTTATCCAACAAATACTTGGGGCAGTTTCGCTTCCAATGACCAGTCCCTTTGTAGTAGAAGCACTCAGTTTCAGGCTTAGGTTCAGACTTGGGCTTCTTCCCTTGAGCAGCAACTTGCTTATTGTTCTTTGTGAAGTTCCCCTTCTTTCCTTTGCCTTTTTTTCTTGAAACTAGTGGTCCTGTTTACCATCAACACTTGATGCTCCTTCTTGATTTCTACCTCTGCAGCCTTTAGCGTCGCGAAGAGCTCGGGAATTGTCTTTTCCATCCCTTGCATATTATAGTTCATCACGAAGCTTTATATCTTGGTGGCAGTGATTGAAGAACTCTGTCAATGACACTATCATCAGGAAGTTTAACTCCCGGCTCAGTCAAGTGGTTATGATACCCAGACATTTTGAGTACATGTTCACTGGCAGAACTATTCTCCCCCATCTTGCAGCCATAGAACTTGTTGAAGACTTCACATCTCTCAACTTAGGCATTTGCTTGAAATATTAACTTAAACTCATAGAACATCGCATATGCTCCATGACGTTCAAAACGTCTTTGATGTCCCGATTCTAAGCCGTAAAGCATGGCACACGGAACTATCGAGTAGTCATCAGCTTTGCTCTGCCAGACGTTCATAATGTCCAGAGTTGCTCCTGCAGTGGATCTTGCACCTAGCAGTGCTTCCAGTACGTAATTCTTCTATGCAACAATGAGGATAATCCTCAAGTTACGGACCCAATCCGTGTAGTTGCTACCATCATCTTTCAACTTAGCTTTCTCTAGGAACGCATAAAAATTCAAGGGAACGGTAGCACGGGCCATTGATCTACAACAACATAGATATGCTAAAACTATCAGGTACTAAGTTCATGAAAAATGAAAGTTCAATTAATCATATTACTAAAGAACTCCCACTTAGATAGACATCCCTCTAGTCATATAAATGATCACGTGATCCATATCAACTAAACCATGTCTGATCATCATGTGAGATGGAGTAGTTTTCAATGGTGAACATCACTATGTTGATCATATATACTATATGATTCACGTTCGACCTTTCGGTCTCAGTGTTCCGAGGCCATATCTGCATATGCTAGGCTCGTCAAGTTTAACCCAAGTATTATGCACATGCAAAACTGGCTTGCACCCGTTTTATGTGAACGTAGAGCTTATCACACTCGATCATCACATGGTGTCTCAGCACGACGAACTATAGCAATGGTGCATACTCGGGGAGAACCCTTATACCATGAAATTTAGTGAGGGATCATCTTGTAATGCTACCGTCGTACTAAGAAAAATAAGATGCATAAAGGATAAAAATCACATGCAATCAAAATACGTGACATGATATGGCCATCGTCATCTTGTGCCTTTGATCTCCATCTCCAAAGCACCGTCATGATCTCCATCATCACAGGCTTGACACCTTGATCTTCATCGTAGGGTCATTGTTGTCTCGCCAACTATTGCTTCCACGACTATCGCTACCGCTTAGTGATAAGGTAAAGCAATTACATAGCCATTGCATTTCATACAATAAAGCGACAACCATAAGGCTCCTGCCAGTTGCCAACAATTTTTACAAAACATGATCATCTCATACAACAATTTATATCTCATCACGTCTTGACCATATCACATCACAACATGCCCTGCAAAAACAAGTTAGACATCCTCTACTTTGTTGTTGCAAGTTTTACGTGGCTGCTACGGGATTCTAGCAAGAACTGTTCTTACCTACGCATCAAAACCACAAGGATTTTTTTGTCAAGTGTGCTGTTTTAACCTTCAACAAGCACTGTCCGTAGTCAAACACGATTCAACTAAATTTGGAGAAACAGACACCCGCCAGCCACCTGTGTGCAAAGCACGTCGGTAGAACCAGTCTCCTGAACGAAGTCATGCAATGTCGGTCCGGGACACTTCATCCAACAATATTGTCGAATCAATGTAAGACGTTGGTGGTAAGCTGTATGACTATTATCGCTCACAACTCTTTGTGTTCTACTCGTGCATATCATCTATGCATAGACCTAGCTTGGATACCACAGTTGGGGAACGTAGCATGCAATTTCAAAAAATTTCCTACGATCACGCAAGATCTATCTAGGAGATGCATAGCAACGAGAGGGGAGAGTGTGTCCACGTACCCTCGTAGACCGAAAGCGGAAGCGTTAGATTAACGTGGTTGATGTAGTCGAACCTCTTCACGATCCAACCAATCCAAGTAACGAACGTACGGCACCTCCGTGTTCAGCACACGTTCAGCTTGATGGCATCCCTCAAACTCTTGATCCAGTAGAGGGTCGAGGGAGAGTTCCGTCAGCATGACGGCGTGGTGACGGTGATGGTGATGTGATCCATGCAGGGCTTCGCCTAAGCACTACGACACTATAACTGGAGGAGTAAACCGTGGAGGGGGGCACCACCCACGGCTAAGAGAAATCTTGGTGTGCCTTTTGGGTCCCCCCGCCCCAATATATGGGGGGGAGGAGGAGGCCAGCGGCCAGGAGGGGCACGCCAAGGGGGGCTCCTACTTGGACTCCTAGTCAAAGTAGGATTCGCCCCCCCCTTTCCTTTCTCCACCGGAGGGAATAGGAAGGAGAGGGAGAGGGAAAGAGAAGGGGGGCTGTGCCCCCTCCTCCTTGTCCTATTCGGACTCCCTAGGAGGGGGGCACGCGTCACCCCCCGTGGGCTTCCCTATCTGTCCCTTTAGGCCCATGTAGGCCCAACACTTCCTGGGGGGGGGGTTCCGATAACCCCTCGGTACTCCAGAAAAATACTCGAATCACTCGGAACCATTCCGATGTACGAATACTACCTTCGAATATATGAATCTTTAACTCTCGACCAATTCAAGACTCCTCTTCATGTCCATGGTCTCATCCAAGACTCTGAACAAACCTCGGTCAGCAAAACACATAACTCATAATACAAATCATCATCGACCGTTAAGCATGCGGACCCTACGGGTTCGAGAACTATGTAGACATGACCGAGACAGATCTCCAGTCAATAACCAATAGCAGAACCTGGATGCTCATATTGGTTCCTACATACTCTACGAATATATTTATCGGTCAAACTGCATAACAACATACGTCATTCCCTTTGTCAACGGTATGTTACTTGCCCGAGATTCGATCGTCGGTATCCTCATACCTAGTTCAATCCCGTTACCGGCAAGTCTCTTTACTCGTTTTGTAAGGCATCATCCCGCAAGTAACTCATTAGTCACATTGCTTGCAAGGCTTATAGTGATGTGCATTATCGAGAGGGCCCAGATATACCTCTACGATATACGGAGTGGCAAATCCTAATCTTGATCTATGCCAACTCAACAAACACCATCGGAGACACCTATAGAGCATCTTTATAATCACCCGGTTACGTTGTAACATTTGATAGCACATGATATGTCTCCAAGGTATCTACTTTTCCAAAAACTTTTGCCCTTGTTTTGGACGCTAACTTGCATGATTTGAATGGAACTAACCCAAACTGATGCTGTTTTCAGTACAATTGCCATGGTGTTATTTTTGTGCAGAAATAAAAGTTCTCGGAATGACCTAAAAATCCATGGAGACACTTTTTGGAATTAATAAAAATACTGGCGAAAGAATCAGCATCAGGGGGCCCACACCCTGTCCACGAGGGTGCAGGACGCCCCCTCCCCTAGGGCGCGCCCCTTGCCTAGTGGGCCCCCTGGGCCTCCACCGACCTCAACCCCAACTCCATATATTCACTTTCGGGGAGGAAAAAAATCGGGGAGAATGATTCATCGCAGTTTATGACACGGAGCCGCTGCCAAGCCCTAATCTTCCTCGGGAGGGCTGATCCGGAGTCCGCTCGGGGCTCCAGAGAGGGGAATCCGTCGCCATCGTCATCATCAACCTTCCTCCATCACCAATTTCATGATGCTCTTCGCTGTGCGTGAGTAATCCCATCATAGTCTTGCTGGACGGTGATGGGTTGGATGAGATTTACCATGTAATTCAGTTAGTTTTGTTAGGGTTTGATCCCTAGTATCCATTATGTTCTAAGATTCATGTTGCTATGACATTGGTATGCTTAATTCTTGTCACTAGGGCCCGAGTGTCATGATTTTAGATCTGAACCTATTATGTTTTCATGATTATATGTGAGTTCTTGATCCTATCTTGCAAGTCAATAGTCGCCTACTATGTGTTATGATCCAGCAACCCCAAAGTGACAATAATCGGGACCACTCCCGGTGATGACCGTAGTTTGAGGAGTTCATGTATTCACTAAGTGTTAATGCTTTGGTCCGGTACTCTATTAAAAGAGGCCTTAATATCCCTTAGTTTCCAATAGGACCCTGCTGCCACGGTAGGGTAGGACAAAAGATGTCATGCAAGTTCTTTTCCATAAGCATGTATGACTATATTCGGAATACATGCCTACATTACATTGATGAACTAGAGCTAGTTCTGTGTCACCGTATGTTATAACTGTTGCATGAGGAATCGCATCTGACATAATTATCCATCATTAATCCATTGCCTACGAGCTTTTCACATATTCATGTTTGCTTAGTTACTTTTCCGTTGCCACTGTTACGATTGCTACAAAAACTTCTAATGTTACTTTTGCCACCGTTACCGTTACTTCCATACTACTTTGGTACTAAATACTTTGCTGCAGATATTAAGTCTTTCAGGTGTGGTTGAATTGACAACTCAACTACTAATACTTGAGAATATTCTTTGGCTCCCCTTGTGTCAAATCAATAAATTTGGGTTGAATACTCTACCCTCGAAAATTGTTGTGATCCCCTATACTTGTGGGTTATCAGCACACAAGGTGTTCCTCCGGTATTCGGGAGTTGCACAGTCTCATAGTCAGAGGAATATGTATAAGTCATGAAGAAAGCAATAGCAATAAATCTAAATGATCATAATGCTAAGCTAACGGATGGGTCTTGTCCATCACATCATTCTCTAATGATGTGATCCCGTTCGTCAAATGACAACACATGTCTATGGTCAGGAAACTTAACCATCTTTGATTAATGAGCTAGTCAAGTAGAGACATACTAGGGACACTCTATTTTGTCTATGTATTCACACATATACTAAGTTTCTGGTTAATACAATTCTAGCACGAATAATAAACATTTATCATGATATAAGGAATTGCAAATAAAAAATTTATTATTGCCTCTGGGGCATATTTCCTTCACTTGCACTAGTGAAAGTATGAACCCTAGTCCTTGTTTCCAAGCATTGCAACACCGTTTTCACTCACTTTACCACTTGCTACCTTGCTGTTTTTATATTTTAGGATTACAAAAACCTATATTTACCATCCATATTACACTTGTATCACCACCTCTTCGCCGAACTAGTGCACCTATACAATTTACCATTGTATTGGGTGTGTTGCGGACAGAAGAGACTCTTTGGTATTTGGTTGCAGGGTTTCTTGAGAGAGACCATCTTCATCCTACACCTCCCATGGATTGATAAACCTTAGGTCAACCACTTGAGGTAAATTTGCTACTGTCCTACAAAACTCTGCGCTTGGAGGCCCAATACGAGCCTACAAGAAGAAGGTTGCGTAGTAGACATCAGTGTGAAAGAGAATCGGCTTTTGTTTGACTAAAAGGCTTAGAGACTTAATGAGGTAGCTTCTAGAAAACTCTCGTTGGAGTTGGTTGGCAGTCACTAGTACAGCGAGCTCCTAAACAAACGGTTTTTAACCCCTTTCCACGACGGCATTTGGAACCATCGCCAAGTGAGTGTGGGCGATAGGGGGGTCCTTCCCACACGACCCAGAAACCGTCGGGGATATTCCCTCCTGGCACAATGTTCGGCAAAATGAGGTCGTGTCCAACCGGCGAGCGCTCAAATACGGAAATACGTACAGTAGAGCTCAAAAATACAATTATACAGCAAAATTGTTTCCGGTCGCAAGTACATCCCACACAGTCAGTCCCCGCTAAACGTTTCCGTTCGTATGTACATCCCACACAGTCGCTCCAAGGAAAACGTTTCCGTTCATAGGTACATCACACACAATTTTCCGTTAAATCACTTGCGTTATTGAATATGTCACACACGGTCCATGGAAAAAACTGTGTGGCAAAGACTGTCCATCACACACAATTTTCATGTGGTAAACATTTGCGCAAGGTGGCCTAACACAAACAGTTTTCAAGAGAAAGTCGTGTGTGATTGTTCATTGATCCAACAAGGTTTATTCCTAGAAACCATGTGCATTGCCTGAGGTTATCGCCCATAGTATATTTTCAACAACCTTTTGCAATAGCAAAACCCAATTAGCAGGCTAATTATCCGATTATTCATAATCCATTTATTAATCTAATTGACAGTTCATATTAAGCACCCATTATATTTCATTTTCATAATTGAAATACATCAGAGTACAACATCATATAGCTTCAGCACTCAGCTACCCCATTACACAACTACACCAGGACCAAGTTTGACATGCAACATCTATAACTTTTCGCAATTAGCACCATAGACGGTACATAGACAAATGTATCTCATCTGGAAAACTGCTGAAGCAGAAGGCGAATATTGAGCCGTCATTGATGTTGAAGGTCTTTGTAACTTTAGGCCAGTGCCTATGGATGATTGACCGTCCATTCTTCGTCCTCTTCAGGAACACTTCTATATTGAACCATGGATGTTGTATGAATACCTTCCTCGCCTCCTGACCATATAGGTGGTTTGAGAGGTAATCATCAGTGAACTGCTTTGGAAAGGCCTGAAAACAAGGATGTGCATAAATATCTTCTCTATATTGGAAATGGGGAAAGGAATAAAAAAGGCAAGGTATAATAGTTAGTACCATCCTGTAGTGAACTGATGTCTTCTTCATTGTGCAGACAAAGATCTTGTTGTTTTTTGTCGCTAATTTCTTTATCCTAACAATCTTTTCTGAGTTTCTTGACTTGACTAATATTCATGGACAACTTATTTCCCCATATGCAAAAAGGGTCGAACAATGGGTCAAAAACTCTGATAGCAGGACCTACATGTGCAAGACTAAATTGTTAAAAACCTAAATATTAGAATGGTTCCTGCAATTGCACAATAATGTGCTATTAGACAACGGACCATGCATGTGGTAACCTCGGTTGTAAACCTTAGTGCTTCCCATTGTTTCCCTGCAACAGATATAAGGTAGTTAGTCATCAGGTTAAGTAAGGGTTCGCATGCTATCAGTAAAATATGTTGATGAAAAATAATCACATTGCAGATACATCGGATTAATTGAAGCCACACGGAAAACCCATTTATCCAAACCAAGCATGATTAAGAACTAGGAAATATAACACTTGTATATGTTTCTCATGTATTAAGTGCAGCCAAATTCGATTTATACCTCACATGCACAACAATACAAAATTCTACCCACGACAATTGGACATCGCATTGCAGAATTGAACCAAGCAGTTATCTAAACACCACAACAAATGAACCAAACATTAACTAAGCACCACATTGCACAATATAACATACTCCTAATAGAAGATCAAACAGTTAACCAAACAGTTAACTACAACCAATTGTACCAATTGTATTTGTTTCTCATGTATTGACTACAGCCAAATTCAATTTATTCCTCATATGGTATACAATAACAGAATGCACCCACAATTTTGTAAAGATAAATTTGATTTATTTCTCACATGGAAGACAATACAAAATTGCAGCCTGAAGAATTGAACATCACATTTGCAGAATTGAACCAAACAATTAACTGAAGACGACAACTAATTAACAAAATAGTTAATAAGTGAGCACCACACTGCACAACATATAGAACATATACACTAGAGCAACAGATTGCATGGTAAAATTAGATAGCACAATTCACTAGAATTTGTGAAGGAAAGGCAGGAGCAGCAAACGCAACTGGTAAACCGAGCATGCTTAACTGGCATAGCTAGCAAATGGCGAGGTGCTCCTTCAACATCTGGGGGTCGGCACGAATGGCAGCCATCGCGACCTCATCTGCGTGTGCGGCCATGATTTGCTTCTCCCCTGCCAAATGCTCCTTGAGGTCCTGGCTATACTGCGTGCACCATGGCTTAGGCCGACGCTTATTTGGTGGAGGGGTCTTTCATTTGGGTGGAAGGTGTCGCGCTCGCACCGGTGGTAGGGGCATGTGGGATGTGTAAGGAGGAGGAGGATGGGGGTCGGCTATGGATTACCTGCCTGGATAGGCGGGGCCGAGGAGCGTGAAGGAGGTTCACCGGCGAGGAGGCGGCGGCGCTGCAAGCAAGGAGTGAAGGTTTCAACTTGGAAAGGAAGGCGGAAAGAGGGGAAATGTGGCTTTTGATAAGGGGGAGGGGGCGGGGAGGTAGATATTTCCGTGGATGCCGAAAAATTTGGAATGGCTTCAGCCAAAAAACTGGCGCGCAAAGTGTCATCAGACACGGTCCCTTATTCAGAACTATGTACGATATGTGAACATCACAAATGATTCAGACAGCTTAACCCGTGTGTGTGTTGACTTTGAAAGTCAAAAATTTTGGTTCGAATTTCCCTGATTACACTGGTCATCAACGTCATTGCGTAATTTGGGTACACAAAGGAGACTAAATGTGTGCGATCTACTTGATTTATAGTACTATACACCGACGGTGCTCTAAGATATTTTGTGCTGCATCTCACATGGTTGGTGATAATAAACTGTGTGCGATCTACTTGAGTTATCTTCTTGATCATTTGAATTACGTAATGGGGTCACTGCTACAAAGGATGGTGTTTGAATTGTTAGAACTTTTATCTGCAGTGAACATGCAACTATAGGTGTGTCCTCAAAAAAATTGGAATTATTCAGGGTTCGTTTGTACATTTTTATACATTAACTGGGTTTTCCAGGCATTTTATGTGCATAATTAAAATTTGAACAACATGCACATGCTCCAGTGCATATAAACTTATTGAAAAATCAAATATGTGTCCTTGGTTGCATGCTTAGGTCCCATGCAAGACATGGGAATGAATTTCAAACACCCTGCCACCGTCGCTCAGCCGCAAACATTGAGATACCTGGTTTTTAAATTCTAGTAAATCCAAACTTGTCTAAAGTTCATGAAAGTTGGCATGCTATCATGTAGCGGCATCAACATGTTGTGGTAAAATTTTTGTCCCATTTGGGGCAGGTTTGGGTATAAGCTTCTCACAAACCAGAGCTTCTCACAACAAGCGTGATGGTTTCGGTAGGGAACGTGCCACCTTTGGGGACGAAATGATATCCGTTGCCTCTTATTGCTTTCAAAAAAACTCAAGTGTCAACATAGAACAATAAGAGTGTTGTGTTCAATTTTGGAACTTTTTGGGATTCATTTGGACATTTTATGCATTAACTGAGTTTTCAATGCATTTATGTGCATAATTCAAATTTGAACTACATGCACATGCTCCAGTGCATATAAATTGGTTGGAAAATCAAATATGTGTCCTTGGGTGCATGCTTTGGTCCCACGCAAGAAATGGGAATGAATTTCAAACACCACGACACCGTTGATTACCGGAAAAACATTGAGATGCCTGGTTTTTAAATTCTAGTAAATCCAAAATTCTTCTAAAATTCATGAAACTTGGCATGCTATCATGGAGCGGCAGTCGGTGTCAAAACTGGCGGATCTCGGGTAGGGGGTCCCGAACTGTGCGTCTAAGGTGGATGGTAACAGGAGGCAGGGGACACGATGTTTACCCAGGTTCGGGCCCTCTTGATGGACGTAATACCCTACGTCCTGCTTGATTGTTCTTCATGATATGAGTATTACTAGAGTTGATCTACCACGAGATCAGAGAGGCTAAACCCTAGAAGCTAGCCTACGGTATGATTGTATCTTGTCCTACGGACCTAAACCCTCTGGTTTATATAGACACCCGAGGGGGCTAGGGTTACACAAGGTCGGTTACAGGGGAGGAGATATACATATCCGTATTGCCTAGCTTGCCTTCCACGCCAAGTAGAGTCCCCCGCCTCGAGTGCTAACACCCAAAGCTCAGGTCAGGAGCTTCGGACCTTCAACTATGTCCGGATCCAACCTTCAAGGTCGGTGGATGCCTTCCTCTGTCACAGAGAAGGACATCAAGAATCTGAGAGAGGCCAGATATCTGACCGCCGAAATTTCGCATAGGCTGCCTACCTGAGGGCAGGTCATCCCTACTCCTGAACCCACCGAGAGTGTCGTATTCATCTCCCACTTCCTCCGAGGGATAGGCCTCGCTCTGGATCCCTTTGTTAGGGGTGTTATGCTCTATTATGGGCTGGATTTCCATGATCTGGCCCCGGATTCCCTTCTTCACATCTCGTCATTTATTATCGTATGTGAGGCCTTCCTACGAATTACCCCTCACTTCGGCCTGTGGCTCAAGACCTTCGATGTGAAGCCGAAGATGATCGAGGGGCGGCACACAAACTGTGGAGGTGCTTTAATAAGAAAAATCACTGACGCTCCATGGCCAGAGGGTTCCTTCCCCGAGGTGTCCAGGTTGTGGCAGCGGGAGTGGTTTTACATCACAGCTCCCCGAAGTGCCAAGTGGGTAGCCGCCCCCACCTTTCGCTCGGGCCCCTGATCACAACTGATGTCATGGATCAGAAAGGGGCCGAGCTGGGGTCCAGCAAAGGATGTGCCAATATTGCAGAGCTGTATCCGAGATCTCTTTGAGAGAGATTTCAGTCTGGTTATGGTAATGCAAGTTATGCTGGTTCATCGAGTCCATCCTTGGAAACGTCGGCCCCTCCGTATGTGGGAATTCAACCAGGAAGGACCGCGAGCTATTCAACATTTCCTCGGCATGACGCTCGAAGAGATGTACAAATCATTCTTTGGACCCCAAATAGAGTGTCCGGACACCACGGAGGATGTGGGTTTGAGATGGAACCGCCCTGCTACCTAAGTAAGTAATCCCATGGCTGAACACATTGTCCTTTTATTTATCATGACATCATTTTGAAGAGTCTCTCTTTGACCAGGACTGGATAACAAAGGCGAAGATGATCAGGTGTTCGGCCCCCCTTCCTGAGGGCTTGGACAATCCGGTGCTGGAAAAGATGCTCAAGCTGGCACCTTATCTAGTGCCCTCAAAGGAAGATGAAGGGGGAATACAGAGGGCGAAAACGGGCCTCATTCGCTACTTATTCCAACCAAGGGAATGAGCGCCTCCATGAGGGAGGATGTCCAAGGGGAAGAATCTGACATTGTCTCTCCCCGGGGAAGGAAGAGGACTACCTCTGAAGATCCGGAAACTAAGGTTTCCAAACGGGAGAAGAAATCTCCGCCAGAGGGTCCTGCCTCGGAGGGCCTTCTTGCTGCACCATGTCCGCGTGGGGATTAGCCCTCTACCGAGCTGTAAGTAAACAAAAGTACCTAATAGTGAAAATATCCTACAATACTTTCGAAGGCAATAACCGATGCTTATAAATTGTAATCCGGATCGTAGCCCTTCTTGACAGAGTTCGTCTTCGAGGGATCTTCTTCTGGAGATGATGGAGGGCGAAACGCCTCCCCCTAACACCCCGCCTCATGAGGCGGGTGACCCTGAAGTGTCGTCGCGGAGGGTGTCTCCGGATCCGCCAAGGCCAGAGGATAACCCTTTGGCTACCCGGAATCCCCAGTATCCGGCTCCTAAGGAGCGCGGCAGCAAGAGTCCGGAACCATACAGTGTGCGGTCGGATGCACTGAAGGATCTTCTGGGGCAAGCGGCCATCTCGGAAGCGCATCGTACGCTGATGGGTATGGTAATCGAAAGGATTTCATCCGCCGAAAATGGATTGCATGAAGCCTTTATGAGTCTGCTGAAAGGCTTTGAGGTACGTGAAATAGTGTATGTTTTTGGTAGTACCGCACATGTTAAGTGTGCCCTATGCAGATAGTAGCCCCTGAGACTCTGGTTGTCGTCGAGAACGGCGGCAACCAAAGGATCATATTCCCAGGTAATAACCCGACTGCCTTTATGTGCAGGCGGCTGAGGCTCCAGTGGCTAGCCGAACTGATGGGTTTGCCGAGCTAAAGCGGTAACTTGATGCGGCCAATGCCGATATCATCCTTATCAACCAGCGGAGCATGATGCCAGTATCTTCAATATGTTGTGACTGCAGATGCAGCTGCCACCGTGGAGACCCTTCGGCGTAGCTTGCCCGAGCCAAGGAACAAGCAATGAGTAGCAATGCGGCCACTCTAAAGGCGAGCGAAGAGTTGAGGGCCAAACAGGCCGCGCATTGCGAGAGCAAGGAAAGAATGGCCAAAATGGCTGTAGAGTTAAAAGATGCCGCTGACCGTTACCAGCTTCTTGAAGAAGAAAGCCGAGCGAGGGCGATGGACCTGGAGAAGGCCCAAGTAGCTGCCAAGGAAGCCTGCTCCAAAATTAGAGCGACGAAGGAGGAGCTGCATCAAGCTACAGATATCGTGTCTGGGAAGCCCTTCTTGTTGCGGACTAAATTCGGAGATCCGAAGTATGCTCCTCTTGACCGACTATGGAGTTCTGCGGACGCCTACGTGGATTTGGCTGCAAGTGCTGCTGATGCGGCAGAATACTTCAAGGATCAGAATGATCGTGAAGTGGAAAAGTTGTTCTGGTCACAGTTTCATGCTCTAGTCCATCCGCTGCTGTTGAATGAGCGAATGGCCGAGTGGGCCGAGCTCCAAAGGTTGTCCGGACTTGCCATGAGGTCCGTCGTGGATCATCTGTGGCCGAGAGGGCCAAGGCCAAATAGCTATTTTAGTTTAGTGCAACAATTCCTTGGTGCTGTGCCGCGCATCGATGCTATGAAGAGATCGGCGTGCATAGAGGGTGCACAGATGGCCTTTCCCTATGTCAAGACATATTGGGCGGAGATGGAGGCCACCAGTGTTGCGACACAGGGTTCGGCCGTAGGCCGAGTGGCTGCCGAGCACTACTTTGAAGAAGTTCTTGAAGGCGCTCGTTCGATAGAGGCTCAGTGCTCGAAGAATATTATGCTCAAGTGACATGTACTTCCATTGTAAAAACAATGTTTTATTGAGTTATCAAGGCTGTATTTATACTTTTGCCCGAAAGTACTATGATGCCTCCAGTGCGGCCGTTTATGTATATATGTATATAACCTGAAAGTTTGCAGTCATCGGCTTCTGCCCCCATGCATATAATGCGGGGGTGTTCGCAGAAAACGCGAATCCACACTTGATCCAGCGTCTTGGTCCATTAAGGAGGTGGTAGCGCAGCGAATGAGGCAATCGTACTATATTGCTTTAACACTTTCACTTGGCCATAGGAGTTTGACGGTGGGGCTACTATATAGCCCTGGTACTTCTGCGCTCGCCCAAATACGGGACGCATACGTACATGACCGGGAAACGGCCCTTCGTTAATGCGGAGGAATCCCGAAGATTCCGCTGAGTCATCGAGTGGTTGACCAGTCTCTCGCTATATCATGACAGTCAGTTTTCGGCTTTCTCTACTGAGGTGCTCATCCGGACGAACCAGGGCACAATCGCAGTAGTTCTGCCAGTGCTACCTTAGCCGATATAACGGAACGTAAGGTACCAAAATGTGGGAGCCGGGCAAACCCAACATTTGACCAAAGACATGATTCAGAGCTGATGCATATAGGGCCAAACTCGCGACGCCGAACACTCCCGAAGATGTTCGGTATTTATAACATATACCGGGCTAAACAATGCCCTTAATAATAAAATCCATGTGTCCAGGTACGTGCAATATCCTGATGCGGCCACATGCCAATAACGTCAGCATCCTTCTTGGTTGTGTGGAGTATCTGGAGGATGTGAGCAACAAGAGACAGTAAAAAAGGTTTACCCAGGGTCTTAATCTAAAAAGAAACCTTTGGGCGGGTCCCTGCTGCACGTCTGTGCATGTGTCTCCGTTGTGCCGTGTCCTGGACGGGCGTAGCACGATTGTCATCTGTAAAAGGAAAGAACTTCGGTGAAAGTTGCCGTGCCAAAAAAAGAATTGGTTATTATCAATGAACTATCAAAATTCAAGAGAAGTCAAGTTGAGCCGGGCTGGCCCTGATTACACGCGGGAAGCCCCTGGTATCGTCTATGAGGGTTTGATCATTAAACCAATCTCATGTATGTGTGGTGAAACGCCGGACTCGTCTAACCGTGTCCGTGGTCTTGACAACCTATCACTTTTCCTGGTTGGTGAGGCCGTCTAGTTCTCGGCTGTTAAAGCCGCCGCATCCTCTTCCGCACGTAAAAAGCGTTCGGTATGTCCGCCAACTGTGATGATGCCACGTGGACCGGGCATCTTACGCTTGATAAAGGCATAATGCAGTATTGCATTAAAACGAGCGAAAGTCGTTCTTCCGAGTAGTGCTTGATAACCACTTCCGAATGGAGCGACGTGGAAAGTTAACCTTTCGCTTCGGAAGTTATCAGGAGAACCAAATACGACCTCTAGCAGTAGAGAGCCCGTACAACGGGCGTCTTGGCCTGGTATTACTCCCTTGAAGTTAGTATTATTGTGGCTTATTTGTGTCAGGTCTATCCCCATTTTGCGGACTTTGTCCTGATATATCAGGTTTAAATCACTGCCGCTGTCCATGAGGACTCGTGTGAAATGGTACCCGTTTATTATTGGGTCTAAAACCACGGCCGCCAGTCCTTCGTGCCGGATACTTGTCGCGTGATCCCTATGATCAAAAGTGATCGGGAAGGCCAACCAGGGGTTCAATCTAGGGGTGACGGGCTCTATGGCGCGTGTATCTCGGAGTGCATGCTTGCTTCTCCTCTTCATCACATGGATCACGTTTACCGTTTTAACCTCTGGTGGGAACTTTTTCTGTCCTCCGGTGCTTTGCTTGGTGTCTCTTCCCCTTTGTGTTCGGTGTTTAGCTTACCGGCCTGCTTGAAGACCCAACATTCTCTGTGGGTGTGATTTGCAGGTTTGTCGGGGGTGCCATGAATCTGACAGAGCCTGTCAAGAATATTGTTTAGGACGGATGGTCCTTCTCAGCTGCCTTTGAAAGGCTTTTTCCGCTGACCAGGTCGAGAGCCCCTGAATCCGGCATTTACCGCCATGTTATCTGGGCTACCCTCTTTATTTCGACGCTTGTTTTTGTTGCCTCGTGGTTTTCCATTGCCATCCCTCACTTTAGATGTGCTTCGGTCGCTGGTGCTGCTACGGGCCAACCAACTTTCTTCGCCTGTGCAAAAGCGGGTCATGAGGCTTGTTAGGGCTGTGGCCGAGGTGTCTGGCAAGCCATTTGTCTCGGACACTGTGTTTAAAAGCTGCTAAGGCGTCGGCGTCCGGACAGTCGACGATTTGGTTGTTCTTGGTGAGGAACCTGTTCCAAAGCTTTCAGGCGGACTGTCCAGACTGTTGGATTATATGACTTAAATCGTCTGCATCCAGAGGTCGGACATAAGTCCCTTGAAAATTAGCCCGAAAAGCGTCCTCGAGCTCCTCCCAACTTCCAATTGAGTTTTCGGGGAAGCTTTTCAGCCAGTGCCGAGCTGGCCCTTTAAGCTTGAGGGGCAAGTATTTAATGGCATGGAGATCGTCTCCATGAGCCATATGAATATGGAGGATAAAGACCTCGATCCAGACTCCAGGGTCTGTGGTCCCGTCGTACGCCTCTATGTTCACTGGTTTGAATCCATCTGGGAATTCGTGATCCAGCACCTCATCGGTGAAACATAGGGGGTGTGCGGCACCCATGTATTGGGACATGCCATGGTGTTCAAACGGTTGTAGTATTCGGTTTTGATATTGTGCCGGAGCGCGCTTCCTAGATCCATAGATGGATCTGGTCACGCCGGATTTTTGGCGCAAGTTCTCACGTAGATCGTGTGTTGACTTATGTGCGACTTTGTTAGCCGCTCTGTCGCGGTCACAAGGTGGTGGATCCGGCCGGTTGGCCGTATCATTTTTCGGCTGTGTGGGCTCTTAAGCCTCATCGTCGAATTCGGGTAATAGCTTGCGCTTTGGATAGCTATTTGTGTGATAACTTCCACCGTATTTTGTTTCGTTGTCGAGCACTGTGTTCCACCTGCTGTTGAGTGTATCTTGTGCGGCCTTAAGCCTTTGCTTCTTCTTCTTCAGGCTCCTCGCTATGGCAATAAGCCTTTTGCGGAGGTTCTCTTGCTCCAAGTGTGTTTCCGGGATGATGTGTGCATATTCGTCCGGACTATTTTCCTCCCCAGATGGGGTTTGATGAGGTTTATCCTTGGCGTCGCCGTGTTCGGACGCTGGATCCGCACTGTGTTCGCCATTTGCGTCTTGATCGTGCTCTGCCAGCGGTGCGGCGCAGTCATCATTTCTTCTAGAGTCGACTGGACTGCTATTTCCTCTTGCACTGTTATTGTTGTTTTTGCTATAGCGGGACTTAGAGAGGCGCCGTTGACGTTGGCGCTTGGGTTGCTTGGAGGGGGCATCCTTTGGTGTCTCTTCGCCATTGCCCTCTTTGGGTGTATCCACCATGTATATGTCATGTGATGAAGTGGTTGTCCGGCGCCCTGTGGGCGCTGGTTCCTGTTCGTCTGCTGTATCTTCATTCATGCCATCGATGTCTTCCGAGTCGAAGTTAAGCATGTCGGTTAAGTTGTCGACAGTGGCCACCAAGTGGGTGGTGGGTGGGCAGCGAATTTCTTCGTCGTCCGCATCCCATTCTAGCCGAACATAGTACGGCCAAGGTTCTCCTGACAGGGAGAGATACCTTAATGAATTTAGCACATCGACGAAAGGCTAGTGCTGAAAGATATCCGCGGAGGTGAACTCCATGATCGGCACCCAGTCAGGATCAATGGGCACAGATATAAGTGGCTCAGAGTCCGTGGCCGGGGGTGAATCCAGTGGTTCAGCAACACGTCTCTCGTAAGGGGCGAAGTCTGCGTCTGGCTCTATCGCCGCTAAGAGCGCGACCTCCATGGTGGGGTCTATCCATCCGCTCTCGGATGGCGTGATTTGCTCCGGATTGACAGTCGGAGTAGTTGCAGATGCGATCTCCCGCATACTGTCCGAAGGCAGAGTTATGTCATGCTCATCGTGACTGTGCGGCACACCTGACATGGGCTCGAATCCGTCGGAGATCAAGTATCCATGTATATCGGCCGCGTAGTTCAAGTTTCCGAATCTGACCTGACGGCCAGGGGCGTAGCTCTCGATCTGCTCCAGATGGCCAAGCAAATTGGCCCGCAGTGCGAAGCTGCCGAATACAAAGATCTGTCCGGGGGGAAACCTCACCCTCGACCTCATCGTTACCGATGATCGAAGGAGCCATCAAACCTTATGGCGACGGCACAGTGGAACTCTCAATGAAAGCACCAATGTCGGTGTCAAAACCGGCATATCTCGGGTAGGGGGTCCCGAACTGTGCGTCTAAGGCGGATGGTAACAGGAGGAAGGGGACACGATGTTTACCCAGGTTCGGGCCCTCTTGATGGAGGTAATACCCTACGTCCTGCTTGATTGTTCTTCATGATATGAGTATTACTAGAGTTGATCTACCACGAGATTAGAGAGGCTAAACCCTAGAAGCTAGCCTATGGTATGATTGTATCTTGTCCTACGGACCTAAACCCTCCGGTTTATATAGACATCGGAGGGGGCTAGGGTTACACAAGGTCGGTTACAGGGGAGGAGATATACATATCCGTATTTCCTAGCTTGCCTTCCACGCCAAGTAGAGTCCCATCCGGACACGAGACGAAGTCTTCAATCTTGTATCTTCATAGTCCAACACTCCAGCCGAAGGATATAGTCCGGCTGTCCGGAGACCCCCTAATCCAGGACTCCCTTAGCGGCATCAACATGCCGTGGTACAATTTTTGTCCCATTTGGGCCAGGGTTGGGCATATGCTTCTCACAAACCATAGCTTCTCACAACAAGCATGATGGTTTTCGGTAGGGAACGTCCCACCTTTGGGAATGAAACAATATCTATTGCCTCTTATTGCTTTCAATTTTTTTTCTCGTATCAAAATAGAACAACAAGAGTGTTGTGTGAATTTTTGTGATTTTTCAGGGTTCATTTGAACATTTTTATGCATTAACTGAGTTTTCAATGCATTTATGTGCATAATTCAAATTTGAACTACATGCACATGCTCCAGTGAATATAAATTGGTTTAAAAACCAAATATGTTTCCTTGGGTGCATGCTTAGGTCCCATGCAAGAAATGGGAATGAATTTCAAACACCATGGCACTGTTGATTGCCGGCAAAACATTGAGATGCCTGGTTTTTAAATTTTAGTAAATCCAAAACTCGTCTGAAATTCATGAAACTCGGCTTGCTATCATGGAGCGGCATCAATATGCTGTGGTACAAATTTCGTCCCATTTGGGGCAGGTTTGGGTATATGCTTCTCACATACTGGAGCTTCTCACAACAAGCATGATGGTTTTCGATAGGAAACATCCCACCTTTGGGGACGAAATGATATCCATTGCCTCTTATTGCTTTCAATTTTTTCTCGTGTCAACATAGAACAACGGGAGTGTTTTTTGAATTTTCCTGATTTTTCGGGGCTCGTTTGGACATTTTTATGCATTAACTGAGTTTTCAATGCATTTTTGGTCATAATTCAAATTTGAACTACATGCACATGCTCCAGTGCATATAAATTGGTTAAAAAATCAAATCTATGTGCTTGGGTGCATGCTTAGGTCCCATGCAAGATATGGGAACAAATTTCAAACACCAGGGCACCGTTGATTGCCGGCAAAACATTGAGACGCCTGGTTATTAAATTCTAGTAAATCCAAAACTCGTCTGAAATTCATGAAACTTGGCATGCTATCATGGAGCGGCATTAACATACCGTGGGAAAAATTTTGTCCCATTTGGGGCAGGTTTGGGTATATGCTCCTCACAAACCGGAGCTTCTCACAACAAGCATGATGGTTTTCGGTAGGGAACGTCCCGCCTTTGGGGAAGAAACGATATCCATTGCCTCTTATTGCTTTCAAATTTTTTCCTCATGTCAAAATAGAACAACAGGAGTGTTATGTGAATTTTTGTGATTTTTCGGGGTTCGTTTGGAAATTTTTATGCATTAACTGAGTTTTCAATGTATTTATGTGCATAATTCAAATTTGTACTACATGCACATGCTCCAATGCATATAAATTGGTTGAAAAATCAAATGTGTTTCCTTGGGTGCATGCTTAGGTCCCATGCAAGAAATGAGAATGAATTTCAAACACCAGGGCACCGTTGATTGCCGGTAAAACATTGAGATGCCTGGTTTTTAAATTCTAGTAAATCCAAAATTATGTTAACCATTCATGTGACACCACGTGTCTTGGTTTTAATGGCTGTAGGAGGTGCCGTGCGGACAGCTGCTTGACCTTGACTGAACGGGAGGCATGCGAGCATTGTCCGGTGCGCATGCTGACCGAGAGGCATGCAAGCTATCCTCGATTGTGCAGGCTCACCAGGAAGCGTGCGAGCTGTACGCTGCGCAGGCTCACTAGGAAGTGAGCCCTTTGACTTCCATGGCCGCCCGCCTTGCTCGCATCCTCTCCATTAATGGCGCCCAAGCCTCAGTTTAATTTCCTTTTTAAAAATAAAACACTCGTCACAAACGTTTTAGTTAGAACACCTGTATGCAAACCGACAGCTTCCCCAGGAAGCCAAGAGAAAATGTGCCGAGCAGGATTTCTGCAGCTCTTGATCGCAAATGATTTAGATAGAACACCCATATGCAAAGTGAGAGCAGCGCAGGATTTGTTCATCTCTTCAATGCAAATGGTTGTTTTGGATGACCCGTGTGCAACCACGTACAAACAATTTGGTAAGATTTGCATCTGTCATATTGGGTATGTTGCCATTTGTCAAACTGGAAAGATTTACATTTGTTGATCTAGTAAGGTTGCCATTTGTCAATCCTTGTAACATTGCGATTTGTCAAAATATGCAGCTAGAAATCATTAGCACTATGTAATGTTTGCAACTAAAATTTAGTAATTAAGCATAGATTTCATTCATAGATTAAGCAGTCATTCTTAATTTATACAAATAGTTCAACTCGACAGCTGAACCGACCAAACGTCTCCCCAATTGTTGCCAACCACGTACCGAAATAGCTAGTTCAACTATATATACTAGCTAATTTTAAGTACGTTGTACAGTTCGACCACACATCTATAGTCAGATGAACTGAACAAAATAGCCCCTAAATACTGCTACTACCACGGAGGGGCTTTGTGCTACTTCCGGCAGCCTCTCCTCTGCCGAGCGCGCTCAGTAAGAGGTAGAGGAGGAGGAGCCTACCGAGGAGCTGGACAAACACAATACAATGCCTGCCGCTCCTGCACGTTCAACGATGCTCGCCAGCTCGAACACTCACTGCCGCTCCAGACGATCCCTCTCGAAGCGGCCAGACTGCTCGTAGATCTCCTGATTCCTCGCCCCCGTGTCGGTGTGTGCTGCGACCACGACTGCGGTTGCTCAATGAGGCGCTCCTCCTCCTCCCGCAGGAACTCAATGTAGCGCGCAAGGCCATTGGCACACGTACGGGGCTCCACCTCTGCCTCCCTCCTTCAGACGATGGTGGCGGAGCGGGTGATGATCCCGGCAGTCGATGGTGGGCTAGCGGCCACCGTGGCCGACGATTGGGTGGCGGCCATGACCACCACCTCCCGCCTTCGGGTCACGGTGGCGGAGCGGGTGATGGCCATGGTGGCCGACAGTGGGGTGGCGGCCATGATGACCACCTCCCGCCTTTGGGCCGCAGCGGCGGAGCGGGAGATGGCCCTGGCTTTCGATGGTGGTGTGGCGGCAACGGCGGTCGGCAATAGCTGCCGACGATCAGCGGCGGCGGAGCATGTGGTGGGTGTTCCGCGCACACCCAACAGTGATGCCACGCGTACTACACTACGCCGGGGACTACGCCACCGCTGCGGTGTAGCCTCCCAGCTGGAGCTGTCCTCTGATGACGGCAGAGTGGCTGAGCGACGATGATGGACCGGTGCCATTGGCTATTGTGGGAGAAGCAGACGATATAAGCTACAGGGAGGGAGGGGAAAATGCAACGCATGACTCGCCGGCCGTGAGGGTTTTTATAGCAGGCCGGCAAGCATTGGGATTTTGGGGGATTTCACCGAATCGGGTGGGAAGCTTGCGCGGGTACCTGCGAGGTTGCGTGGGAACAGGCTCACTGACGATTCATTGGCGCCACCGTTTGGCCAAAAGAACACCCCCGCGCGCTGCGCAAGCTTGTGATGTAAGCCGTCTGCGGTAGCAGGGTGACAAGATGTGCGAGAGGAGGACGAGAGGACACGTACACATACAATTAATTAAAAAACGTTTGCGATATAATTACCTACTATACCCCCGTCCTGGTTTATAAGTAGGTTTTAACTAATAAAATACGAATGCATGTCGCCATAGATTATATTGTTGGAGTCGTATTTGAACATAGTTTCCAGCTATACAATTTTTGTAACATGCATTAACACTTGTTTGGTTAAATTTAAGGTTATACACCAGCAAGCGTTTGCCCAGAACACACACGGCTTATTCCATCACAAACAACTCTGATGGATCAACTGTCTGCCACGTATCACACACGCAACTCTAATCTGATTCATGCTTGATGTCTCCGACATCGCTCGCACAGTTCATCTTATTTTCCACGTACCACTATGCCGTCCTCTACTCATGTCCGTCGGCAAGCTCTGCTCACCGTAGCGTGTTGTGATTGCCGTTAGGCGCCGCGGCGCGCTCTCTCGCGTCCGTTGGCGCGCTCTACTCGTGTCCGTGGGCGCACTTGGCTTGTGGACAACTTTTCCTTGAGGCAACCGTGGAGCGCTCTGCTCGCGTCCCTCCACGCACGCTCTGCCAGTGGTTGGCTGTGCGCACGATCACGTCCGGGGCCCCATATGCATGTGGTTGCGCCCCGTGCGTTGCCACGCGATGCAGTTATGTGCGGCACGATGGAATTATGTGCTGCAAATTAGAACTGGCATTAGGGCCTGCCGATATTCCTGGCCGTCTGGCTTCCCCTTTAATTATCGCGGCCATTATAACCTTAGTCTCTTCAACCTTTCGATCGCGCCCCACAACACAACAAGCACACCCACGACGACACATAGAGAGGGGATGTCCGGCGGCGCTCCAATGGAGTTTGACGAGCATAGAGTGGAGACCCACGCGAGGGAGATGGATCTCTCGGTGGTATACACCATCGACCTGGCCGTGGTGGATGACTACATCAACAACGTTGAGCAGTTGCTTGCTGGAGACAAGTACAAGGTGTTCGGCATCGACTTCCAGTACATCGCCGGTCATCCCGGCATAGATCAGAAGGTTGTCGTTGCCCAGTTGTGCATGCACCATCATGTCCTCATCCACCACTACTGCATGGCCACAGAGCCTTGCGAGTGTTTCAACAGGTTTGTCAACAGCACCGACTACAGGTTCGCCACGGTGGATACCAAAGACGATGTAAAAGCGCTTAGTGTTATGGGCTTGGCCTTTGAGAACCTTGTAAAAATCTATGACCACTACAGGGTTTGGGGCAGCATGAAGCAGGACTCCCTGGTCGAACTCGCCTCAGCCATCGTCGACCCCTACTACGAAAAGATGAAGCAAGATTCCCAGAGAACAAGTCCCGTATCCTGGCACAAGGCCTCGATGCAGTAACTGGATGAACCTCACCTCAGGTTCGCGGCCAAGAGTGCATACACATGCTACGAGATGCACAGGCGGATCGTTGACATGAGGAAGTGCCTCGCTACCCAAATTGATGAGCCCGGATCGAGCCACAAGCAGAGCAAGCGTCACAAGAAGTAGATGATGATCAGATGATTGTTTATGCTAGTAAATCATGCATGTAATATATAGTTTACTTTATTGGTGTGTGTGGAAATGTTATGTGTGTAGTGGCCACCTATGTAGTTATGCATGTAATAGTTTACTTTGGTGTGTGCAAATGCCATGGTTGTAGTAGCCACCTATGTAAGTGGATGTTTAGTTTGGTTATGCAAGCATGTCCTTATAAGTGTGTATGTGTGTGTGTGTGTGTCTGTGTATGTTTTTGTTCTGTATGCAATCCCATCACACAACACACACGTCTTTTTGGCAGCAACCGTCTGTGTTATTATCGGTCTTCACACACATTTCTGATTACAGACATGTTTGTCGCGTATCACACACATCTTGTTAAGTTGAACCGTTTATGTTCTCATGTCTCAACGCAAACAGTTCATCCGAGTGAACCACATGCCATATATCGCACACACCTTGATCTGGCTGACCATTTCTTTTGTGTTGCCTAATCACAAATAGTTCATCCGAGTAAACCGTATGTTGTGTATCGCACACGCCTTCATCTGGTTGCCCATTTCTTTTGTTCCTCCTCATCGCAAACAGTTAATTGAACTGAACTGTATGCCTTCATCGCACACGCAACTAAAATCTAAATCATGTTTGATGCATCCGTCATCGCAAATGTTTTACACATTTCTGATGGCTTTGCGATTATTGCATCGCACACAGTTTCTTGAAGGGTCTCTGATCATAGTGTCACGTTAGCAGCATCCTGCAGTAGTGAGTTCCTAACTAAACATTGTTCACTGGAGTCGAACAATGTTTCCTTCAACAACAAACTCAAGTTCTGGGAACCTTTCGCAAGTCGGGATATCCAAACTCGTGAAAAACATTGTTACATCAGAATCGGAACAATGTTTCTTTGGTAGACAACTCATTTCTTCATGAATTCATAACTATGTTTCTTCGCCAAAAAACATTGTTTTGCGCAGACTGAAATGTATTTGGCCTTCTTTGATATCGCACCTGAGTTCAACCAACAACAAAGGAGGTGAAGGTACAACCATGTTTTCAAGGTCAAATGATAGACTTAAGTTAGCGTTCACCTGATCATGTATTTGCATTGCGCTTCTTGTGACTGGACCGTTGATGATTGGTGGTGTGGTGCCCATGGTTGGGATGTCCTCATCAAATAGGGGCGGCATATGGTATTCCATGCTACTAAGCATTGTCCTCCATTGATCTTGTCTTTCCCGGACCAAAAGAAGGAGCAGAACGAGGATTTTATGTCGTCGAACACCCACTATGGCACGTCTAGAATCATTAATTAATATATGGGTCTTGCTGCGAAGACCGATTTTACTAGGATGAGCCTGCCCGGCCCTTGGATGAGTCCACGCTGCCATGCTGGGACCATGTGCCAATCCCATCTTGAGAGCTGCGAGATGACGAGTTGGATGCCGAGGTATTTGCAGGGGAATGATCCCATTGCAGGATCCTAGCCACCCGGTTGTTGTCCACCTATGATCCACAGATGATAATCATGACGTACTTCCTGTAGTTGACCCTAAGGCCTGAGGCCTCTCCAAAGATGTCGAGTGCTACTCTCAGAAAATTTAGATCCATGGTAGTGGGCTTGACGAAGAGGGCCACGTCGTCAGCATAGATCAAAAGATGTTGCATTGCCATAACTCGAGAGAAAGAACTGACCATGCCCTCACGCTCAGCCTTAGTAAACAGCGTCGAAAGAACCTCCATGGCAACCACGAATAGAAGGGGGAGATCGGGTCCCCTTGTCGTAGTCCTCGTGCATACACAAAACTCTGACCCGGGACTCCATTGACGATCACTTTAGTCGTGGCCGATTGCAGTAGGATCGCAATCCATCTGATCCAAGTGCCTCCGAACCCTTTTTGCCAGAGTACCTCGAAAAGTAACGACCAAGAAAGGGAGTCAAAGGCGCGGGTGATGTCGAGCTTCAGGACCACACCTTTCTCCCTCCTTCCATAGATTTTCCTCGCCACTTGCCTTACCAGAAGATAGTTGTCTTGTAGGTTCCTCCCAAAAATGAAGGCTAACTGGTTGGCCACCGGAGTTGTGAATGGTGAGACCGGCAATCATGGTGGGAGAGAGAGAGAGTCTCCACCGGCCTCACTTCTTTACCTAGAAGTTTAATGGCATCATGTGCATGGTCGGAGCAAAAGAAAAATTCAAAATGGCAAGATTCCTATATTCACTAAGAAAAAAAGAGTTGCTCGGTTAACTGGGGAAAAGCAAGAGAAAACCAGAATGCTCAATTAATTATGGAAACCGGGTGAAAATCAATACAACCGCTGAGTGGCACACATAAGATACCCCACCCACACCACTTCAAAGAGGGTCACACCAAGAAAGCACGCAGGTGTCATCATCATCATTCCTGTCTAGAGGCGTCATCGCCATCCCTAAACTCTGAGCAAACGACTCCGACTTGACTGTAGGCGATCATTGACTCAACCCACACTGTAGAGGCCATGCGGAGCTGTATGAAGATCCACACTAGAAACTCAGCCATCTACGAGTAAGCATGACTACACATGCATGGAAGATATATATTTATTACACAAAGGAAATATCAATTCCTTCATATAATACCGACACAAACGTGCAACAAAAAATGCTTATCAATTCAAAAGAAAACTACTCCCTCTTTGAAAGAAATATAATAGAATTTAGATCATTACTTTTAGTGATCTAAACACTTTTATATTTCTTTACAGAGAGAATGCAACTCTTCCTTGCTATGGAACAACTAAGCTTTGTGGGGGGAAGTGTGTTTTTCCTACACAATATAGACAACAATGTAATGCTATAATGTCATATCCGTTGATTGCAAAAATTGGAAAAAAATTCCTCTGATCAATATTACTTCTCGCTCCACTACCAAAAAAGACAGATCCGTGACATTTTGGGCCGACCGAATTTTTTTCTATCATACATATGACACTTCTATGACGATAATTGTGAAAAAACCCGGTATCATCATAGATGTGGTGGGCTCCTACTTCTATGACAAAAAATCATGACAGAAAATGGGCTTTTCGTCCTAGGCGGGCCGGAGACGCAGCTGCATGACATTCTTTGGGCCGTCCATGAAGGAAAAAACCGTGGTAGAAGCGAGGGGGGGGGATTTCGGGGAGTTCCCGGTTACGGTGGGAGGTCGGGGCCGAGCGATGCGCGCTTCTCTTGTACACGTACGCGCGTGTGTGTGAGGCGTTGGCTCTAACTGAACCCGAGCGAGGCGTTGGGCTCTAACTGAACCCGAGCGATTGCACTGCAGGCTACGTGTTACTGAACCCGAGCGATCGATCGATGGCTGTTAACTGAACACGATCGAGCGATTCCTTCGCTATTGCTGCTAACTGAAGCCAATCGATGTTGCCTTTGGATGAACAGTGAGCGCTGCGGGGGGGGGGGGGGGGGGGTTGGATGAACAGTTCCCAGTGTGGGTGGATGAACAGGACCCCGTGGTGTTGCATCTGAATGAACAGGACCCCGATCAATCAAGCCGGTTGGGGCTGGATGAACAGGACCACCCCATGGAGGGTAGGATGAACAGTAGACGGTGGAGGGCAGGATGAATGGTAGCCCGTGGAGGGGTGGTTGAACAGGAGCCCGTGGAGAGGGCTGGTTGAATAGTAGCCAGTGGAGTAGCGCGCGGTGGAGGCTAGATGAACAGGAGCCCGTGGATGAACAGTCGTAGGTGGAGGCTGGGGGAGGTCGACGATGGATGAACAGTAGCTCGTGGAGGCTGGAGGGGGTCGACGGTGGAGATGAACAGTATCCCGTGGAGTCCCATTTTGCGGTATGCCACACCCCTCCCGACGAACAGGATCCCCATTTCGACCGTAGCGCTCCAACAAAAGTCCGTTTCGTCCGTTTTGCAGTACGCCACATCCCTCCTGATCAACAGGACCCCCGTTTCGACCATAGGAGGTCCGTTTCCTCCGTTTTGCGGTACGCCAGACCCCTCCCGATGAACAGGATCCCGTTTCGAACATGGCCGGTCGAACACGAGGCCGTTTCCTCCGTTCTGCTGTATGCCAGGCCTCGTTTCCATCGCCTGTTCCGTCCAAGCCCTCCCGATGAACACAACGCATTCCGTTGCCACCCCATGAACACGACGCATTCCGTTGCCTCCCCATGAACACGACGACGACGCTGTTTCTCCGTTCCGACCCAGCAATGTGCACGAGCCCTGGCCGTACGTATGCGCGAGTAGGCGTTCGAGACCCCGCCCGTATGTACACATACGTGGCCGTATTTTCTTTCTTGCACCCTGGCCGCTGTACGTACGTGTACATGCTACGTGCGCACCTCTACTATGACACGTGCGTGCCTCTACTACGACACGTGCGTGCCTCTACATCGACCAGTATGTACGTACACATTCGCGACCAGAATGACAACGCTACGTACGCTTCAACCAGGTGGGTCTCGACTATCAGGCACTTCCTTGCCTCCGAAGATGTAGCTGGTGGGTCACAGCAGTCAGGGGTGCAAAATACGGTGGCCCGTCCGGTGGGTCCCCGCTGTCAGGTGGAGGAATAATTATTTTGCACGTAATAAGGAGGCACTTCCTTGCTGCGGCCGTGGACCCAGCTGTCAGCCTCTCCATGTACAGTCCATGTCCGATGGAAGTCGTTCCTTGACCACGTTGACCATGCCGCGCCGAGAGCACCATGGCGGTGGACGATGGTGAGGACTAGGAAGGGGACGACGCGGAGCCGGGGAAGACGCGGCAGTGGATGCCCATGTGTAGAGGAGTACAAGGGGACTGGTTCGCCGCGGTGTGAGGCTGCCGTCGCCGCAGAGTAACTGGGGGTGTGGGTGAGTAGAGGGATGACTTGGCCAGCGGTGAGAGTAGTAGGGTGCGGTGAGGCCTCCGCCGCATCGCAGCCGGCCACGGGAGGCAGGAGCACGAGGCACGACTGGCGCTGGTTTGGGCGGCTGGATCAAGAAGACCAGATGTTGAAGAAGCACTACGGCCGTTGGATGGACATCGTACAGTCACTGGAGCTAGAATCATGCATATTGACTAAGTTGACAAAGCCCTCCGTCCCCGTCAACTTAGTAGGCCCACAAGTCAGCCTGCCACTATACTGGGTCCTAGCTAATAGGGGGAGTATTCATTTTTTTGTGCGTAATAAGGAGGCACTTCCTTGTGTGCGAAGATATAGCTGGTGGGTCCGAGCTGTCAGCGGCGGTAACGTTTTTTTCGTGAAATACAGAGGCCCTTTCGGTGGGTCCCTGATGTCAGGTGGAGGAATCATTATTTTGCGCGTAATAAGGAGGCATTTCCTTGCATGCGGCTGTGGACCCAACTATCGGCCTCTCCACGTACAATCCACTTCAGATGCATGTCGGTCGTTGACCACGTTGACCAGGCGACGCCGAGAGCACCAGGGCGGTGGACGACGGCGAGACCTAGGAAGGGAACGACACGGAGGCAAGGAAGACTCTACAGTTGTTTCCCACGCGGAGGGGAGTATGACTGTGCGAGGGTTTACTGGTTCGTCTACCGTCGCCGGAGAATGACAGCATGTGTGGGTGAGTAGAGGGATGGCTAGGCCAGCGATGGGAGTACGGTGGGGCGGTGAGGCCTGCGCGGCAGCACAACCGGCCGCGGGGAGGAGGGAGCAGGCAGTCTCGTCGGCGCTTGTTTGAGCGGCTGGAGCAGGAAGAGCAGAGATTGAAGAAGCACGACGGCTGTTGGATGGACATCCAACAGTCACTGCTTGTGCATCAACCTTTTTTTAGGAAAGCCTCAAATCTGTGGAAAATAGCATACAGCCCATCTGCCATTATTTCTAATAATTTTCAGCCCATTTTCTAATTCTTAAGGTTTTTTTGGAGCCCATATTCTTCTTGTTAGCATTACAGCCCAAATTGTGGCCACAGTTAAAAAATTATACGAAATTTTGCATATTTCGGTGCGGTCCAAACTGTTTTTAATCCCGAAATTTCGACTCACATTCAAACTGATTTTAAAAATAAATGTATATCAATATAAAATCCAACAAATTCTCCACGCATAAAAATTAATGTAATTTAAAATCTTGAAATAAAAAAAAGATATTTGAAACTAATTGCCAGTTTGATCTGTTTTAAAAATGTACAGCCCATTTCTCATTACTGATGGGCCATTTTCTCGGCCAGCCAAATGAAAGCTCTCCTCGTCTTGAAAGATTGCAGCCCAATAGGCCTGACAAAGCGACTTACTTGGCAAATCACAAAAAAACTGGGCTGTGGCCATGGACCCAGCTGCCAGCCTCTCCACGTACAGTACTCTTCCAGTGGAAGTCGTTCCTTGACCACGTTGACCACGCCGTGCAGAGAGCACCACGGCGGTGGACGATGGCGAGGCCTAGGAAGGGGACGACGCGGAGCCGGGGAAGACGTGGGAGTGGAAGCCCGCGCAGAGAGGAGTACGAGGGTTCACTGGTTCAGCTGCGATGTGAGGCTGCCATCGCTGCAGGGCCTAGCCAGCGGTGGGAATAGTAGGGGGCGATGAGGCCTCCGCGGCAGCACAGCCGGCCGCGGGAGGCAGCAGCATGCGTTACGACCGGCATTGCTTTGGGTGGCTGGAGCAAGAAGACCTGAGGGTGAATAAGCACAATGGCCGTTGGATGGACATCGTGCGGTCACTGGAGCTAGAATCGTTCACATTGACTAAGTTGACAAAGCGCTCCTTCCCCGTCAACTTTGTTGGCCCACAAGTCATCCTCCCACTATGGTGGGTCCCAACTAGCAGGGGGGTATTCATTTTTTTGTGCGTAATAAGGAGGCACTTCCTTGCATGCGAAGATATAGCTGGTGGGTCCGACATGTCAGCGGGGGGAACGTTTTTTCGTGAAATACAGAGGCCCTTCCTGTGGGTCCCAGTTGTCAGGTGGAGGATTCTTTGTTTTGCGCGTATAGTCCACGGCCGATGGATGTCGTTCGTTGACCAAGTTGACAAGGCCGCATCAAGAGCACCATGGCGGTGGACGACGGCGAGGCCTAGGAAGGGAATGACACAGAGCCGGGGAAGACTCGGCAATGGTTGCCCACATGGTGGGGAGTACGAGGGTTTACTAGTCCAGCTGCCGTCGCCGGAAAATAACAGGAGGTGTGGGTGAGTAGAGGAATGGCCTGGCCGGCAATGAAGTAGGGTGGGGTGGTGCGGCCTGTGCGGCAGAATAGCTGGCCACGGGAGGCGGGAGCAGGCAGTCCCACCGGAGCTGGTTTGGGCGGCTGGAGCAAGAAGATCAGATATTGAAGAAGCAGCACGGCCACTGCTGCTAGAATCGTTTGTGGACTAAGTTGACAAAGCCAAAGTACACGTCAACCTAGTAGACCCACAAGTCAGCCTCCAAATCTGTCCCAAACAGCATACAGCCCGAAATTTCTAGCTAGATTCAAATTAATTTTAAATATAAATATACCTTAATTTAAATTCAATGAAATTTTACCCGCACAAAAACAATGAAATTTAAAATATCAAAATTCAAAAGAAAACAGTATTTTGGAACTAATTGTCTATTTGCTGTATTTTTTTCATTTTACAGCCCATTTATTTTTACTTATAGCCCATTTCTTATTACTTATGGCCCATTTTCTAGGCAAAATGCATCCCTCCTCATCTTGAAAGATTTGCAGCCCAGCAGGGCGTAGAAAAGCAAGTAGGCCTACGTTGGTTATTCTGCAAAAAACAAAATAGCTGGCTAGCAATTTTCAGAAAGGAAAAAACAAACTGGGCTGGCCATGTGCTAAACATATGAAATAAAAGCCTGGGCTAGACGGCCCACGGGTCCCGCACAACCCAGTTGATACCCTTCTCCGTCCCGAAAAAACAAAATTACTGCGCGCGCTGGTGGGTCCCTACTGTCATCCTCACCATGTATAGTCATCTCCTTATTCCTCTCGGTTGTTGATCATGTTGACAACACCGGAGGGCGACGCCGCGGCAAGCGAACCAAGGCGGAGGACGATGGTGAGGCCTCGGACGAGAACGAACAGGAGCCGAGGCAGATCACAGCCAGCCATGGGAGGCGGGAGCAGGCGGTCCCGTCGGCGCTGGTTTGGCTTTGGCGGCTCGAGGAAGAAGAGACTGAAGAAACGTGACAGACGTTGAATGTCAATCCAATGGTCAAGGTTGGCACAATCGTTTTGTTGACTAAGCGGACACCAAGTAGCATACTTTTTTATATATAGGAAGAAAACTGCGAGGAAAATGCGTTCGTCTGCCGTCCTCCTCACAAGGAACATTCGCCACATAAGTGACTAGCACCCTTGGTTTTCAACCGACAGGTCTTGGGTTCGAGTCCCAGGAACTCTCAATTTTGTCCTCCTTCCTTCCTCGCAAAAAGGTAAAGAAAATCAAAGACTTGGGAAGGCGTACAGAACAAGCTACTGTACCAGTAATGAGACATTGTCGAGTTTAAAAAAAAGACGTGCTCCTGTAGCTGGTTCGAATCCAAACCTAGACAATGACTATATATGGTGCTATGCTACTCTGCAAGTAATGAAAATGACATATCCAATGTTCGCTTCCCCTCTTCTCTACTTACTCTGCATAGCATCAGAAGCTCTGGCCGCAGCGCAACCATGTTCGCTGCCTGCTCGTACACCTGCTCTTAAGTAGGCAACAACTAGATATGCGCCAAGTCGCAACCCGTACCATCACTTGTGGGTGTCATCACACCCTTGCCGGCACGCACACCGCACCCGATTGCTCATCGCAACCCGCTGTCATTGGTGTGGTGCCACTGCTGCAAATCACGCAGAGTCATCCGTCGCGTCTCAACCACAATCCGCAACCCTGGCCGAGTCTTCTACAAATGCCCGAATCATGGGGTAATAATATGTTTAAGTGTTGTTCTGCTGCTTTCAGTTGCTTATTTTTTTAATAGTTTGGTTGATGATCTACCAATTTGATTCGTGCAGAAAAGGGAAGATTCGTGTGATTTGTATTTCTGGGAAGTTGCTAATGTGGGGGAATGCAACTACGCTGATTATTTGGTTAGCCGAGGAATCCCAATACCAGCAGGTTGGGGTGTTGGACAAGTAACTGAAGGAATGGCAGAAGAGGAAGATGTAGAGCAGAAGCTTAAAGATGCAGTTCCTCTGATCATGGCCAATTAACAGCTGTTGAATGGCCTTGACATCAATGAAGAGATGAAAGAGCTTGTGAAGATAATGGGCAAAATCGATGTGCTTTGTAGGATGTTTGTCTCTTTATTTGCAGTGTATGTAGCACTCGTGATGTATTCAGTGGCTACGACATGAGCACTTTGCTGAAACTAGTAATGAATGAAACCTGTGTAGCAGGCTGGGCGTAGTGTTGTGAACATCTAATGATTTCAATTAACGGAAATCAGAGGGTATCCCCTTTTGCTCATATAAATAAATAAATAGCAGAGGCCCTGTCGGGTCAGCTTTGTTCTCATTCGAAGACGTCGAGCAAATTGCAGTCCAACAGCAAACTATGTCATCAAATTCAAGTTTCACAGCCAAATATGAGTACAACTAAACAGCAATGTCATCATGTTTTAGTTGTCATACAATCACCAAACACAAATCAGCATACATAACAAGTGATGTTCTCACAACAAAATACTAAAACAACATGTTCATCAGGTTTCAGTTGTCATAGCAAACACAATTTCACATAGTAGATAAAAAATGTCTTCTGACAAGCAAATACGACAAAAGCAATGTAATCATCCTCCGCAGCAGCAGCGTCAACATCTCCGCCATGTGTATCAGTCTGAATCGTAATTCCCCATGGTGTCATCTTCTTCTTCGTCCTCAACGTCCTCGAACGTTGGCTTATTCTTGATCAACTCTTGTATGTCCACAGCACGACAAGAAAAAGCAATAGTTGGCGAGACGACCATGTGACGACACATTGATAAAGATCAAGATGATGGAGATCATCGTGTCATGGCGGTGACTATTGAGATCATGACGGTACTTTGGAGATGGAGATCAAAGGCACAAGATGATGATGGCCATATCATGTCACATATTTTGATTGCATCTGATGTTTATCTTTTATGCATCCTATTTGCTTAGTACGGCGGTAGCATTATGAGATGATCCCTTACTAAAATTTCAAGGTATAAGTGTTCTCCCTGAGTATGCACCGTTGCGACAGTTCGTCGTGCCGAGACACCACATGATGATCGGGTGTGATAAGCTCTATGTTCACATACAACGGGTGCAAGCTAGTTTTGCACACACAGAATACACGGGTAAAACTTAACGAGCCTAGTGAGGGAGTCCTGTACTAAGGGGTCCTCGGGCGTCCGGCCTGTTAGCCATGGGCCGGACTGATGGGCTGTAAGGATACGAAGACCAAAGACTCCACCCTTGTCCAGATAGGACTCTCCTTGGCGTGGAAGGCAAGTTTGGTGACCAACTATGAAGATTCCTTTCTTTGGAACCGACCTTGTGTAACCCTAGATCCCTCCCGTGTCTATATAAACCGGAGGGCTAGGTCCGTAGATAGGCCAAATCCTCATAATCATAGCCAGACTAGACCTTTAGGGTTTAGTCATTACGATCTCGTGGTATATCAACTCTTGTAATACTCATATTCATCAAGATCAATCAAGCAACACGTAGGGTATTACCTCCATAGAGAGGGCCCGAACCTGGGTAAAACATTGTGTCCCCTGTCTCCTGTTACCATCGATCCTAGACGCACAGTTCGGGACTCCCTACCCGAGATCCACCGGTTTTGACACTGACATTGGTGCTTTCATTGAGAGTTCCACTGTGCCGTCCCCAAAAGGTTTGATCAAGCAGGACGTAAGGTATTACCTCCATAGAGAGGTCCCGAGCCTGGGTAAAACATTGTGTCCCCTATCTCCTGTTACCATCGATCCTGGACGCACAGTTCGGGACTCCCTACCCGAGATCCACCGGTTTTGACACTGACATTGGTGCTTTCATTGAGAGTTCCATTGTACCGTCCCAAAAAGGTTTGATGGCCCCTTCAATCGTCAACAACGATGTTGTCCAAGGTGAGACCTCCCTCCCTGGACAGATCTTCGTGTTCGGTGGCTTCGCACTGCGGGCCAACTCGCTTGGCCATCTGGATCAGATCGATAGCTATGCCCCGGGCCACCTGGTCAGATTTGGGAGCTTGAACTATGTTGCGGACATCCGTGGAGACTTGATCTTCGCAGGATTTGAGGCCGCAGAAACCACTCCTTGTCATCCTGATGGACATGGCCTAAATCTGTCATCGGACCGCATCCAGGAGACAGCTCCTATAACCGCTCTGGCATTAGAACCGGAGTAGACTGCGCCATCCAAGGACAGGAAGCTCAACCCCGCCACGGAGGCCACAAGTTCCCTGGCGTTGGAGCCGCACATAGACTTAATCTCACACGATACATGTGCCACCGGAACTCCGGACCCGTCTCTGGTCATAAGTTCCAAACCACGTGAGCCCGCGGACGCCGAACTTGATCGTTTATCGATCTTTGAATTCAGCGCCGCAGACATCTTCCAGCATTCGCCTTTGGGCGATGTGCTAAATTCATTAAAGAACCTGTCCTTGGCGGGGGACTCACAGCCGAACTCTGTCCGGTCCAAAATAGGGGTTGACGATGGAGAATTTTTCTTCCCACCCGCCACCCACTTCATAGCCACGGTGGAGGACTTAACCGTCACGCTTGATTACGACTCCAAAGACATCGACGGTATGGACGACGATGCTGATAAGGAGCAAAACCAAAATCCACCATTTACTGGATGCTGGACGGCCACTTCTTCGTACGATGTGTACATGGTGGACACACCCAAAATAACCAATGACGATGAGAAAGAAAATCAAGGTGAGAATAAACCTCCTGAGCTACAGCAAAAACACTGGCGTCCTCGGCACCGCTCTAAGTCACATTGTTCAAAAGATAGCAACACCATCACGGGAGAAGATAATACTCCGGACGGTGCCGACGATAATGAAGACCCCGTTGAAGCAACTTCCAAACAAGAAGAATGGGAAGATGGGCAAGCTAGCCCCGATGAACAGGCCATAAATGAACACTCGGAGGACAGTAATTATCTTCCGCTCTCCGTGGATGAGGTGACCCTCGGTAACAAAGATTTTATCGTACCTGAAGAACCCCTCGAGCAAGAGTGCTTTAAGCACCGGCTAATAGCCACTACAAGGAGCCTAAAAAGAAGCAGTAGCAGCTTCAAGATGACCAAGATCTGCTCAATGATAGATGGACCGATGTCCTAGCAGCCGAAGAATACGGCCTCAAGCGCCCAGCCAAAAGCTACCCAAAGCGCAAATTGCTACCTCGGTTCGATGAAGAGGCGCTGGAGCCCATACCATAATCATGCAATGAGGCTGACCAACCACTACGAGGTCGGGATAAAACGACAACTCAAGCCGACTACCAGCCCGCTCCGCCTCATTGTAAATTCAGAAATAAAACAGCTCGTGGTCATACACATGACCTTCGGCGGGACCTGAATAATAGAGTGGGACATACCAGATCGATCTACGGATCACAAGGACGTACCTCGACACATGACGACAACTATATATTCGGCCGTGAGAAGCATAGTCATACACGGGCCGAACACCGCAGACGGACTCCATCGGAGCTACATCGCGATGCGGCTCGATATAGAGGCGCCACACACCCTCTTTGCTTCGCTGATGAAGTAATGGATCACGAATTCCCAGAAGGGTTTAAACCCGTAAATATTGAACCATACGATGGAACAATTGACCCCGCGGTGTGGATCGAAGACTTTATTATCCATATTCATATGGCTCAAGGAGATGACCTCCACGCCATCAAATACCTCCCTTTAAAACTCAAAGGGCCAGCTTGGCACAGGCTAAACAGTCTGCCTGAAAATTCTATTGGCAGCTGGGAGGACCTAGAAGAGGCCTTCCTTGACAACTTCCAAGGTACATATGTCCGGCCACTAGATGCCGATGACTTAAGTCACATTGTCCAGCAACCCGGGGAGTCAGCCAGGAAGCTTTGGACTAGGTTCTTAGTTAAAAAAAACCAAATTGTCGACTGTCCGGACGCGGAAGCAATAGCGGCCTTCAAGCATAGCGTCCGGGATGAGTGGCTCGCTCGCCACCTCGGTCAAGAAAAACCAAAAACCATGCGATCCCTTACCGCTCTGATGACCCACCTTTGCGCGGGAGAAGACAGCTGGCTCCCTCGTAGAAGCAATAGCGCCAGTGACCCGGGCACTTCTAAAGTCCGGGACAGCAATGGCAAACAATGACGCAGCAAATACAAACGCCGCAATGATAACGAAAGAACGCATGACACAGTGCTTAACGCTGGATTCAGCGGTCCCAAATCTGGTCAACGGAAGAAGCCATTTAAGGCAAATAGATATGGACCATCCAATTTGGACAATATATTTGACTGACCCTGCCAGATTCATGGCCGCCCCAACAAACCAGCTAATCACACCAATAGAAGCTGTTGGGTCTTCAAGCAAGCCGGCAAGCTCAATGCCGAACACAAGGGAAGAAGGCCGCCAGGCGATAGCGATGACGAAGAGGCTCACCAACCAAATTCCGAGGGTCAGAAGCAATTTCCCCCCGAAGTGAAAACAATCAACATGGTATACATGACACACAACTCTATCAGGGAGCTGGAGAGACACTCCCTTTGGACTGAGGATCACACTACGGCGACCTCAGCCGAAGTACAAAGCGGTCTCATGAAACCGCATACCTTGTTGGCCGTTAAGCCACCAGTCTCCACCCAACAGGATCGACCAAGTTTGGAGCTGGACTAGCAGTTCGGCTTCCGCCGTCCGCCTCATATACCTGTGAAATGTGTACTGCGTATAAATAACTATGCACTTAAAATAGCATGGGCATCGGCGGAAGCACAACACAAACGGGTCTACAACTACTCCCATAACCTACTTACCTTTTTTCCATTCTTATATATTACTCTTTCTTTTTCCATCATCTTTCAACACAGGTAGCGCAAAGGCTGGTCATCTCATGGACTGTATCAGAGTTTGGGTTCATAAATTCATCCAAAGGCTACTCCTGTTAAGGAACCCCTTTACCGAGGAAAGGCGGCGCAGACGTGCGATAGTAGGTCCAAAAAAAACTTTTTGTAGACCGCACTCCCTATTTTGAGAGCGTGTAAAGTGCCTGTTTCCTCAGCTGCCGACCCCTGGCATGTCAAATAGCTGGGGTCGTGGCATTATTATCCAAATGAAAATTGGCATGTCGGTTAGGTTCTAGCGAACATACTCCGTATCCGGTATTCACTTTTATATAAAGAACCAAATTTTGCTCCTTTTTGTTGTTTCACACACCCACCTCGGCATACCTTGCTAGGGGCTTGACATCGGAACAAAATGAGTTGCCAACAAAGTCCGAACAGCTTCATAGCATACTTCGGTGTCGCGAGTTCGGCCTTATATGCATCAGCTCTGAATCATGTCTTGGGTCAATAGTTGGGTTGCCCGGCTCCTGTGCTTGCTACCTTACGTTCCGCTCTATCGGCTAGGGTAGTAAAGGGAGAACTACTACGATTGTATTTCTGATTGACCTAGTCAAACACCTCAGTAGAGAAAGCCGAAAACTGACTGTCATGATGCGGCGAGAGCTGGTCAACCGCTCGACGACTTAACGGGATCCTTTGAGATTCCCCCGTATTATACGAAGGACCTTCTTTCGGGTCATACATGTAACACACCACATTGGGATAGCTGCGTACATAACAGGATCTATATCGTAGATCCACCATAAAACTCCTATGGCTAAGTGAAAGTGTTAACGTCCTATAGTATGGTTGCCTAGTTCACCGCATTGACACCTCCTTTTTGGACCAAGACGTTGGGTTAAGAGTGGTCAATTGCTTTTCCGAACACCCCCATATTTCCTACGAGGGGGCTGAAGCCGATGACTGGAAATCTTTCAGATTATATAAAACGGACGCACAAGAGGATTCAAAGCTTTTAAGCAACTCTAAAATAAACTTTATTATTTCATAATATTGTCTTTCACAACGTCAATACATCTCACTCGAATATTATATCTTTCAAGCACTGACCGTCTATCAACCAGGCAGCCGCTAAGACATCTTCCAAGTAACGCTCTGGTGCGTAATGGTCCTTGCCCTTGGGTGGACTCTTCCCTGCAACATCGATGGCCTTCATCTTCGTCCATTATGTTTTCACATGGGCAAGGGCCATCCGGGCACCTTCAATGCACGTTGATCACTTAACAACTGTGATGCGCGGCACCGCGGCAGCAGGTCACTGAACCAAACCAAAATAACTATCCGGAATTGGCTCGGCTGGCCACAGCCGGACTACGACGTCTTTCACGGCGGCGTCGGATATCCGGTGCAGTTCTGCCCATTGGGTCATCTGTTAGTTCAGCAACTATCGGCGTTTTGGGAATGGGGGTCCCCAGACTTGCCTGCCTACGGCCTGCGGCGTGGCTCAAAGGAGGCCCAGCACGGCCCATCTTCATCAACACAAGACTCAAGACCCTCACGAGGGGCCAAGCCTCGCAGGGCGGACGACATGGAGCTTCCTCAGGCACGGCCTCATCGGGCTGGCTCGCGAGGAGGCGGAGAGATCAAGGCGGGGTACCTCGCGAGGTGCCCGTGACGCAAGCCATGACGACTCAAGGCGTCAGGCGAGTGCCCGCCCGCGCAGCGTCCTCCTTTCCTCTTTGGTGCAAAGGGGGAAAGCGTAGCCGCGGAGTACTGAGACATCAGGAAAAGGTTGCCATTTCGGTGCAACGAGACCAAGACCAGGAGGACTACGAGACGGAGGTCACCATGGATCCCAAGACAGCGTCATCACCAGAGCTTTGCGCAGCCGAAGACTGCTTTTGTCAGGATAGTTGATACTTGTTGTCCCCCTTCAAATTAGCCCGCCATTGTTGGCTCCCTTCCCGCTCGATATTTGGGAAGAGGACCAGGGCCTCTATAAATAGGACCAGCCACCCACATAGCAAAGGGGGTTTTTGGCCGGCAAGTAAGAGTAAGGCAGGAAGTGAGAGAGTGAGAGAGAGAAAGAGAAAGGTGGCTGAACTCCTCCCTGCAGTTCATCACCCCAGCCAAGAATAGACCCTCGCGAGGCTGTTCTTCATGGTATCGTTCATCATCATCAGCCCCAAGAGGCAATCCACCCACCACACACTGGAGAAGGGTATTACACCACAATGGTGGCCCGAACCAGTATAAATCTTGTGTCTCTTGTGCAGTTCTTCCAGTAGTCTAGATCTTTGCGAGACGGAGAGGTAGAAGACGTAATCTCCGCGCGCACCCCAGTGTTTGAACCTTAAGGGTCTGCCGGAACCCGAAATCCGACATTTGGCGCACCAGGTAGGGGTGCCCCGGAATTCGTCTTCCGCCGCTCCGTGCCCCGTTGCGTCCTCATCACCATGCCCGGCGACCAGGAGGGCAACCCCGACCCATGGGATGCGTGGCCCGCCCACGCAGAACCGCTCGCCTCGGGCAACCCTGTGCCCCAGGCAGCTCGCGGTCCGCAGGGCGCTGCAGGCCGCGAGCGACGCAGAAAGACTTCGAGAACTCTTACACCATGGCAAGCATGGTCGGCAGCAAGGGCCTCCAATCACGCCGCGACCACGACACCGTACACCCGCCGGGAGCTGGCGAACTCGAGGGCCGCGCTCACGGTGGCCCGAGAGCTGCTGCGGTGCAGACTGCTGGAGGGCGGCCACGACGTGCTGCTGGAGCGAGTGGCGGAGCTCCTGGGCTTCGCCACCTCGGGGGCTCACCCCTTCTCCACCCAACTCCCATCTCAAGCTCAGGGCGACCCTGCGGGGGCTCCGCGCGCGCCCGCAGGCTCCAAGGCTACTCCGACACCAGCGAAGCTGTCAGCATCGGACCAGCGACGGTGCTGCCCCCGCCCCAGCCCGCGAAGAAGAAGGACTCAACACGACCCGCGGCCCCAGTGGGCGGCCGCGTTGCCACCCCGCAGCGGGCGCGACAGGCGGGACCGCATGGCATGCAGGGCGTCACGGCGTGGCATTCGGGATGACGGTGCCGGAGGAATACGTGCCCCTCATGATGGACCAAGGACACCCTCACGAGAACGGACAAGGCTCTCTCCTCGGCCCAAGCTGGGGGGACGAGGCACTAGAAGCTGAGCCTTTCCAGGAGCCCCGGAATGGTCCCGCTGGCCACGCTGGAGGCAACGATTATCGGGCGCCGCTAATTCTTCAGGAGCAGGTATACGCTAACCATGGATCGCAGGAGGTGCAGGTCGCCGTGACAAGAAGCTGCCCCGCTCCCACAGTCTCCTACCCCTTGGGAGGAGGGCGCAGGGGGCTGCAGGAGAGGGGCCGAGATCCGACATCACCACCGCGGCGTTTGGAGCAAGGTGTTCTCAGGAGGTAGGCCCTCTGCTGGGGAGGTGCCTCAGGGCCTGCCCCTGGTGGAGGACCCGTGGTCGTCGGGGGAACCGCTGGCAACCGCTCTACCCCATCGGGCGGCGTCCTAGGTTCTGGTCATTGCTGATGGCACTAGAGTGTGGCGCAAGGCGGGGCCCTCATCTGGCGATATGAAGCAAGGCCAGTACCTGTGAAGAAGGCCCGGTGCCTGTGAAGCTCGCCGCCCCGTGACACTCTCACATAATAATGAGTGGGGCTATACACGCCCCGGAGTCTTAGGGGTGCCGGCCTCAGGCCCTGGGGCTCCCTCCCACACCCAGTGGACAGCACTTAGCTCCGCGCTGGTGGGAAGATGTCCAAGACTAGATTAGGTGCCGGACGCAGCCTTTTGTCTGCTTTCATTGCCTTTCCCTTTGGCTGTAGCTTTTCCCCCGCTGGATTTAAGTTGGATTCGAATTTGAGATTTGCGTGTGTTCGGGGAAGGGGTGCTTATTCTCGTTCGAGCCATTTCTCGCGTTCTGGTTACCGCTTTGCCACAGCTGCCTCCCCTCGCGAGCCCCTCGCGAGTCGGGTCAGGCATGGCTCGTGCGCAACCCAAACTGCCGCTGTTGCTCCCTCTCGGGAGGATTTTTGGGTGCCTGCGGAGGTTGTCCTGTTGGGAAAAGGCCCAGAGCCTATGAAGCAAGGCGAGTGCCTGTGAATCTATCGCGTTTTGGAAAAGGCCCAGAGCCTGTGAAGCAAGGCGAGTGCCTGTGAAGCTATCGCGTTTTGGAAAAGGCCCAGAGCTTGTGAAGCAAGGCGAGTTCCTGTGAAGCTATCGCGTTTTGGAAAAGGCCCAGAGCCTGTGAAGCAAGGCGAGTGCCTGTGAAGCTATCGCGTTTTGGAAAAGGCCCAGAGCCTGTGAAGCAAGGCGAGTGCCTATGAAGCTATCGCGTTTTGGAAAAGGCCCAGAGCGTGTGAAGCAAGGCGAGTGCCTGTGAAGCTATCGCGTTTTGGAAAAGGCATAGATCTTGTGAAGAAGGCAAATGCCTGTGAAGCCGTCGCATTTGGGAAAAGGCCCGGAGCCTGCGAAAAAGGCCAACGCCTGTGAAGCAAGGCGAGTGCCTGTGAAGCTATCGCGTTTTGGAAAAGGCCCAGAGCCTGTGAAGCAAGCCAAGTGCCTGTGAAGCTATCGCATTTTGGAAAAGGCCCAGAGCGTGTGAAGCAAGGCGAGTGCCTGTGAAGCTATCGCGTTTTGGAAAAGGCCTAGAGCCTGTGAAGAAGGCAAATGCCTGTGAAGCCGTCGCATTTGGGAAAAGGCCCGGAGCCTGCGAAAAAGGCCAACGCCTGTGAAGCTCCCCACCGGCGACGCTCTCATATCCTACGGATTCAACTAAAGAACACCCCAGATGTCACGCCCTCCCACAGGCTGCTTCGGGGCTTGCGCGAAACACTAGTAAACTAGCCAACCACCAGGCATGGGCGCTCGTGCAATCTGACAACTACTAATACATTGAACATAGGTTTTACATGAGGGGCTTCCCCTCCCAAAATGATCTCACAGCCATCAGGTCAAAAACCCGAGTTCTATTCATGCAGGGTAAAAAAGACAGGAGCGATACACACTTAGTTGGACCAATCCCCCAATGCGTCCTCGGAAGCACCTCCTGAGCCATCGCTGGCATCGCCGAACTCGCCATCGTTGTCCGCGTCGCCACCAGCAGCGTCAGGGCCGTTCACCGCACCGCCCTCGTCAGCAGCCACGATCACGTCGTCATCGTCTGAAGCAAAGGCACTGACAAGAGTTTCCATGTTGTCTTCCACCCAGTGCGCCAGGTCGCCTCGGACGGCCTGGGGAACTGGGGCGATGACGGCGTCAAAATTGAAGTGGGAATCCATGTTCAGGAGATGACGGAAGACGCGGGAAAAGGCACGCCCGAGCAGGGTGCAGCTCCAGTCTTCCACCAACCTGTCGGCCCTGGCCGACCGCGCCTCCAGCTGCGTCACCACGGCGGTGAAGAACTGAAGGTTGCCAGCATAGTTGGCTGTGTGCGGCTCACCAACAGCCGCCTCACAGATGTTGCCCAAGGCTGTGCTTGCCCTCTCCCAGAGCGTGGCAAGCATGGGGTCGTGCATGTGTTCGAGGACCTGCCGCTGACATATCTCATCCGCGTTCTGGCGCGCATCGCCCTCAGCCTCCTCCACCCGCTGGCGAAGACGGAGCATCTCGGCCTGGGAGGTGGCTAACTCCCCTTGTGCAGCCTCAAGGGCGGCCCGGGAGGCGTCGGCCAGCCGCGTCGCCTCCTCCCGCTTGGCCCTCAAGGCTGCGGTCCTCCCTTCAGCTTTGACCCGGATCAACTCCAGCCTCCCATCGAACTCGCGCTCGAGGTCTTGGCGCGCCATCGCCACCCGACGTCCGACCTCCTCCAGGACACGAGCCTCCCGAGCGGCGACATCATCCTCCGCCTGCGTCACCAAGCGCTCCCTTGTCTCCCGCCGCTCGTACTCGCGGGTGCGTTCGGCGGCTTCCAGCGTCAACGCTTCTTCACGCTTCTGGAGCTCAGCCGGGTCGTCGGAGGCCACCCGCATCGACGCAAGGGCCAACTCGCGCAGCTCCACTTGCTCCTCTAGTGAGTGGCACCAGGCCAGGAGCTCATGAGCCCGCTCCTCCGCCGCCTCTCGCCGTCGGTCAGCTCCCCGGGCCTCCTCGGCGGCCTAGTTTCGGGCCACCTGAGAGGCCTCCAGCGACGCCTTCGCCTCTTCATCGTCAAGATCACGCTGAAGGCGCGCGAGGGCGATGGCGGCCTCCAGCTCACGCCTCCCTGCAGCCAGGCACAGGCCCCCAGCCTCCAGGTGCGCGTCTTCGTCAGCAAGCTCCTCCCCAAGCAGGTTCACCGCGTCGGTCGCCCTTCGAAGGAACCCTTGGCGGCGAGCGCGGCACTCCCGGGCGCGCTCAAGCACGTCTTCCACACCATCATCTACCCCAAGCAAGCGCCTGGGGCCACGAATCATCGTTCCTCCTACGGGCAGGGGGCTGGGGACTGGCGCCCTCGCGATGGCCGGGCGCGCCGCACCACGAGCCCAGCCTGGAGCCAGCCCGTCCCTAGATGAAGGGCGCAGGGGGGCCTCAACCAGTCGCAGTCCACGACCAGACGAGAAGCCCATGGCAGGCTGGCTATTCCCCGAGAGGGCCCGCGAAGGAAAATCGGGGGGAATGAAGGGCCGCGGTGCACCTCGGGATGGTCCACCCCTTCAGTCGCCCTCACCACAAGGGCAGAGCTGCTTGGAGCACTTGAGGATGGTAGAGGGGGCGAGGCCAAAGGAGGCGGCACCTCAGCTACTTCCGCGAGCTCGGCCGGAAGGGCCTCCGGAGCAAGGATCAATGAAAGCAACAAGAGGATCAGGAGCCAGAAAGGGAGAAGACCTACTCGTCAGTGGCGAAGTACTTCCTGTGCTTCAGCACGCGACAAGGGAAGTCATCACCCAGGGCCTCCCTTTTCCTCCGGAGGGCCTCAAAGTCCATGCGGAAGCGGCCCAAGAGAAGAGCGCAAGGATCAACCTGCGATGAAGACGGAGCATCGGAGCAATCCGCGTCTGGGGAGCCTGCCTGGCGCGTGCCGTCCATCACCTCGCCAGAAGACGCGGCTGGGGCCTCCGAGGCCTCAGCCCCGGGCGCTGGGAGCGGCTGCTTGCCACCCTCACCCTCAGTGGCATGGGTCCCAGGAGCTATCCCCTCGAGAGCATCACCCGGCGCTGTCACCTCATCAGGAGCCCCATCGGCCTTCGGCGCCTCCCGCCTCCCTGCTCCGCCACTTGAGGAGGAGTCGCCTCGGCCGATTGGAAGGGCAGTCGCCACCAATGGATTCTCATGAGGTCACTGGAGGCCGGCGGGGCGCAGCCCCCACTCATCAAAGACGGGCATCTGCTTCACGAAGTCGGCCCTGCTCTGGGAGAGATACAGCAAGGCCCCTCCCTGCCGGACGTTGCCGAGGTTGGGGTCCCCGGCCAATGTCAAGAGCGTCGACTTCAGCACCTCAGGAGCCAGGTCCTCTTCCTGGAGCCTCATGCTATCCTCGCGCCCACGGAAGGCCCACATCCGGCGAGAGTGGCGTTAAAGGGGAGCAACATGGCATAACAGAAACTCCTTCACCACCTTGGGTGCTGTCACGCTAGGCTTCCTCGGGAGCGCGAAGCGGCACCAGACGAAGACGAGCCGGGGGCTCTCGAGCGTCTCCTGGCCCCAACCCGAATTGGGGACAGCAGGCGAGGTCGGCTCCGATAGCAGGGGGCTGGGCACCCCTACGTCCACATACAGCCACCGCTCGCGGAACCCAGCCGCGGGCAGGGGGAGCTTGAAGTCAATCCCAGAGGCCGCGGTCTCAGGCTCGGCAGCGAAGCTCATGCACGCCCAGCATTGGGTAGGGTCGACAAGATGCAGCGAGAAGAAGTGGCGCAGCAAGGCGACCGAAGGAGGGATGCCCACCATGGCTTCGCAAACGAAGGCGAAAACCGAAAGGAGGGTATGGACTCAGGACTTAGATGCATCATGTGGATCTGATAATGGGAGAGCACGGCATTGAAGAAATCAGAAAAGGGGGGAACCAGACCCGCCCACAGGGCGTCGGTAAAATATGGGACCTCGATAGCTATCCTGTCGATGGAGAAGTAGGGCGCGGGCCAGACCGTCGTCCTCCCGCATTCATTGAAGCTGGTGGCCAGAGCCAAGCTGTCCTTGCCTAGGCACTCTTGATTGAGTATGGTCGACCGGCTGGCGGCAGGGGCCACCGATGGCGGCACACAAGACGGAGGCATGGGTTTCTCCCCTCTCTCCTTCCTCGTCGGAGCCATGGCGATGGGAAGGAGGGGAAAGATTCGAGATTGGATTGGAGGCAGGAGCAGGCGTTCGAAGGAAGGAAGAACAGGGGATGCTCGAGCAACAGGAAGGGGAGCGGCTGTGTGCAACTACAAGTCCGCCTAGTAGGACGCAGAATAAGGGGGCGTGGCGGAATAGTGCCGCCCACGTCCCATCAACCGCCACGCGGCGCCCAAGGCCGCAGGCTGTTAGGGCCCACGGCGCTTTGCCTTTGCCCTTTTGCCTCTCAGCACGGCCAAGTCTGGGCGCGCCTTGGGCCCGGGGGCTACTATCGGCGTTCTGGGAATGGGGGTCCCCAGACTTGCCTGCCTGCGGCCTGCGGCGTGGCTCAAAGGAGGCCCAGCACGGCCCATCTTCATCAACACAAGACTCAAGACCCTCGCGAGGGGCCAAGCCTCGCGAGGCGGACGACACGGAGCTTCCTCAGGCACGGCCTCGTCGGGCTGCCTCACGAGGAGGCGGAGAGATCAAGGCGGGGTACCTCGCGAGGTGCCCGTGACGCAAGCCATGACGACTCAGGGCGCCAGGCGGGTGCCCACCCGCGCAGCGTCCTCCTTTCCTCTTTGGTGAAAAGGGGGCAAGCGCAGCCGCGGAGTATCGAGGCATCAGGCAAAGGTTGGCATTTTGGTGCAACGAGACCAAGACCAGGAGGACTACGAGACGGAGGTCACCGTGGAGCCCAAGACAGCGTCATCACCAGAGCTTTGTGCAGGCGAAGACTGCTTTTGTCAGGATAGTTGATACTTGCTGTCCCCCTTCAAATTAGCCCGCCATTGTTGGCTCCCTTCCCGCTCGATATTTGGGAAGAGGACCAGGGCCTCTATAAATAGGACCAGCCACCCACATAGCAAAGGGAGTTTTTGGCCGGCAAGTAAAAGTAAGGCAGTAAGTGAGAGAGTGAGAGAGAGAAAGAGAAAGGTGGCTGAACTCCTCCCTGTAGTTCATCACCCCAGCCAAGAACAGACCCTCGCGAGGCTGTTCTTCCTTGTATCGTTCATCATCATCAGCCCCAAGAGGCAATCCACCCACCACACATTGGAGTAGGGTATTACACCACAATGGTGGCCCGATCTAGTATAAATCTTGTGTCTCTTGTGCAGTTCTTCCAGTAGTCTAGATCTTTGCGAGACGGAGAGGTAGAAGACGTAATCTCCGCGCGCACCCCAGTGTTCAAACCTTAAGGGTCTGCCGAAACCCGAAATCCGACAGCAATAGTGGGCGCTTGGCCGCACCAAATTGTGACCAGAAAAGCTTCTCCGTTGCATACCCTTCTTGCGCTTGGTAAAACTACGCCACAACAGAAGCACTCTTCGGCAAATCCAATAAAGTATCTTCAGAACTCCACACTTGATTAAGCGGTGCATAATTCGGATCGCCGAACTTAGTTTGCAGTAAAAAGGGCTTACCAGCCGCGATCTCCCCAGCTTGCCGGATCTCCCCCGTGCCGCTCTAGATTCGGACCGGGCCTCTCTTGCCTCCTGTAAGGCCTTGTCAGGATCAGCCGTTTTGGCTTTATTATCCCTCTCGAGAAATCTGCAGCTATTGACGGCCTCCTTTAGTTCAAGGGTCATCAAGGATATGTTCTCCTCGCATAAGTGACGAGTGGCTTGTTCGGCCTTTAACTCAGTAGATGCCTTTTCGGCAGCCACATTACTAATCTAGGCCTGCTCCTTGGCCCGGGCTAGCTCAGCTCATAGGATCTCGACCGCGGCAGCACCATCTGTAGATATGTACATCTTATTACACAAATCTTTGCATCATGCTTATATTGTAAACACGTGCATAGTATGGCTGCCCCAAAAACATACCTTGCGCCTCGTCAAGCCGCCTGTTGATAAGCGCGATATCATTATCCACCTCATCAATCTGGTGTTGCAACTCCGCAACCTGTATAGTCTGGATAGTTCCCGGGGAGGTCATAGCCTGTGTTCCAATTAATCACATTATTTACTGGGCATATCTTTTGATCCTCTGATTGCCTCCCTCAGGAAGCCAACCAGAGTCCCAGGGGCTACTATCTATACACATGTGCATTTTGTGAAAAAAACACAATTGAACATATTACAATACAAACCTCGAAACCTCTTAGTAGGCCCACGAAGGCCTCATTCAATCCGCTTTTCGCGGACAGGACCTTTTCGACTACTATGCCCATCAAGGTACGATGTTCCTCTGAGACGGACGCCTACCGCAGCATGTTCGTCAATATATCCGGCGCCTCTGGGTCTCCGGAAGCTGCTCTAGGAGTATGGCCTCCCTTTGAAGGGATCTGTTTATTCGTATCCGGCAGAAGACCAGACTGTTCGAGACCTCCATTATTGGTCTCCGGACCCTGGGCCACCGAAGTATCACCTTTAGGTAGTGTCTTCGTCATACCTTGCACCACTTGTTGATCGGGGGATACCCTCCGCGATGACACCTCGAAGTCGTCCGCCCTATTGGGCGAGGAGACCGGTGGAGGCGTCTCGCTTTCCATCATCTCCGGGAGAAGGTCCCCCGAGGAAGCAGACTGCGTGCCGAACTACAAAAAACGTATATTGTAGACGTTACAAGAAAGGAACAGGACATGTTTAAAACACCCTTGTTCACTTACAATTTGGCCTGAGGCTTGTCCTCGTCGTGGGACTGTGCGATGATGTCGTCCTCCAAGCCCAGGCCACCAGTCAGAGGCATTTTGCCTCGCTTAGGAGCCTTTTCCTCCCAATCTTCGGAGGCGGCCCTTTTCTTTCCGTGGGGGGAGAGATGTTGGCTTCCCCTTCATTTTTGTCTTCGGACAATGGAATCTTGATTCCCCCGGACCCAATGTCTGATATACCTTCGGGGTGGAGGCCATCTTTGGTCCTCCCACTCTCTGCTTTGCTCTCCTTCATAGGCATCTGGTATGCTGCCGAGGCCAGCATCCTTGTTAACACGGGATCCGCTGAGCCTTCGGGAAGGGGGGCCAAACACCTAATTAGTTCTGCTTTCTTTATCCACCCCTGGAAGAAGATAGTTTGCTCAGTAATGTATTACGGCATACTTAAATACAAAGTGTTCGGAAGTCAAGTTCTTACCGAGGTACCTAGATGGTGGGAGTTGATATGTCTCTGTCCTATCTATAATGTTTGATTGTTCCATGCCAATATTATACAACTTTCATATACTTTTGGCAACTTTTTATACCATATTTGGGACTAACATATTGATCAGTGCCCAGTGCCAGTTCCTGTTTGTTGCATGTTTTTTGTTTCACAGAATATCCATATCAAATGGAGTCCAAACGGGATAAAAACTGACAGAGATTTTTTTGGAATATATATGATTTTTGGGAAGAAAAATCCATGTGAGACGAGGTCCGAGGGGGCCATGAGGCAGGGGGCGCCCCAGGGGGCAGGCGTGCCACTGACCCTCGCGGCCACCCCATAAGGCGGTTGATGCCCTTATTTCGCCGCAAGAAAGCTAATATCCGGATAGAGATCGTGTTAAAATTTCATCCCAATTGGAGTTACGGATCTCCGGGAATATAAGAAACGGTGAAAGGATGGAATCTGGAAACGCAAAAACAGAGAGAGACAGAGAGACGGATCCAATCTCGGAGGGGCTCTAGCCCGTCCCATGCGATGGAGGCCATGGACCAGAGGGGAAACCCTTCTCCCATCTAGGGAGGAGTTCAAGTAAGAAGAAGAAGGAGCGGGGCTCTCTCCCCCTTGCTTACGGTGGCACCGGAGTGCCACCGGGGGCCATCATCATCACCGCAATCTTCACCAACAACTTCACCGCCATTATCACCAACTCTTCCCCCCTCTATGCAGCGGTGTAACATCTCTCTTACCCACTGTAATCTCTACTTAAACATGGTGCTCAATGGTATGTATTATTTCCCAATGATGTATGGCTATCCTATGATGTTTGAGTATATCTATTTTGTCCTATGGGCTATTTGGTGATCAAGATTTGTTTGAGTTGCATGTTTTATTATTGGTGCTGCTCTATGGTGCTCTCCGTGTCGCGCAAGCGTGAGGGATCCCTGCTGTAGGGTGTTGCAATACGTTCATGATTCGCTTATAGTGGGTTGCGTGCGTGACTGAAACACAAACCCGGGTAAGGGGGTTGTTGCGTAGGGGATAAAGAGGACTTGATACTTTAATGCTATGGTTGGATTTTACCTTAATGATCTTTAGTAGTTGCGGATGCTTGCTAGAGTTCCAGTCATAAGTGCATATGATCCAAGCAGAGAAAGTATGTTAGCTTATGCCTCTCCCTCAAATAAAATTGCAATAATGATTACCGGTCTTGTTATCTATTGCATAGGGAGAAATAACTTTCTCATAACAACAAGCTCTCTACTAAACCTAACTTAGTTGTGTCTTTATCTAAACAGCCCCTACTTTTTATTTCCGTAATCGTTATCATCTTGCAAACCTATCCAACAACACCTACAAAGTACTTCTAGTTTCATACTTGTTCTAGGTAAGGCGAACGTCAAGCGTGCATAGAGTTGTATCGGTTGTCGACAGAACTTGAGGGAATATTTGTTCTGCCTTTAGCTCCTCGTTGGGTTCGACACTCTTACTTATCGAAAACTATTGCGATCCCCTATACTTGTGGGTTATCAAGACCTTTTTCTTGCGCCGTTGCCAGGGAGCAATAGCGTGGGGTGAATATTCTCGTGTGTGCTTGTTTTCTTTATCACTAAGTAATTTTTATTTGCTGTTCTTAGTTGTCTTCTATCTTTAGTTATGGGTAGGAAACGCAAAATACCAAAAAAATTAGTTGTACCTACTAAACCAATGGTTGAAGAACCACTCAAAATCTATCACACTACTGAAGCTTATTACTTGGATCATCTTCGATCCCTATGTGCTCGTGCTGAAACCCCAACTAGCTTAGTTGAGGGCAAATCTTTAGATGAGCATGCTTCTTATGTGCGACAGCGAATATCTGGAAAAGGGAAAATTTTACTGGGTCAAATTCATCATTTGCAATGCTATGCTTGGAATTTGTGTGAAATATATGATTTTACTAGTTGTTCTGAAAACCCTAAGAAACACCTTCCCTATCAATGTGAGTTTAGTGATAATGGAATCATATCTTCGTATGCTAAGGGTGCTTATAATTACTATGATGTTCAACAAATTGAAGAATTTGTTGCTTTTAAGGGTGCTTACGAAATTGCTTCATTGATTGAAAAGTATGATGCTACTCTTTACAAATCTGAAAAATTTCCCATACTTAAATATTGCTATGATAATTATGCTTCTAATGCCTATGTTGAACCATATATTGAGGACTACTCCTCTGTCCAAGAATAGACTAATATTTTGCAGGAGTCTATGGAAGAAGAAATTGATGAAACTGTGAGCTCATTAGATGAAAAAGATGAGGAGGAGAGTGAAGAACAAAAGGAGGAAGAGTGGATTAGCTACCCGTGCCCACCTTCTAATGAGAGTAACTCTTCAAGCCATACATTGTTTAATTTCCCTTCGTGCTTACCGAAGGATGATTGATATGATGATTGTTATGATCCCTTTGATTCTCTTGAAATATCCCTTTTTGATGATGCTTGCTATGCTTGTGGCCAAGATGCCAATATGAATTATGCTTATGGAGATGAACTTGCTATAGTTCCTTATGTTAAACATGAAATTGTTGCTATTGCACCCACGCATGATAGTCCTATTATCTTTTTGAATTCTCCCGACTACACTATATCAGCGAAGTTTGCTCTTATTAAGGATTATATGGATGGGTTGCGTTTTACCGTTGCACATGATGATTTTTATAGATATAATATGTGTGTGCTTGCTGCTCCTACTTGCAATTATTATGAGAGAGGAACCATATCTCCACCTCTCTATGTTTCCAACATGGTAAAATTGCAAGAAACTGTTTATACTATGCATTGGCCTTTACATGAATTGTTCTTTTATGACATGCCGATGCATAGGAAGAGAGTTAGACTTCGTCATTACATGATATATGTTACCTTGTGCTCACCACTAAATTACAAATCATTGTTAATTAAAATTGGCTTTGATATACCTTGGGATCCGGGGGATCCATTACTTGAGCACTATAGAGACATTTATTTCTTTTGAGTGATTTTATATATTTTAAAAACAACAAAAATAAAGAGGGGAACCCAAAACTTTTTCAAAAAGGAAAGCGAAAGTGATAAAGACAAGCATTGTTGAAGTGGGAGCTAGCCTTGGACTTTGTTCATGCTTATGGAAACTTTTTGAATCTTGATTACCGAAACTTTTCAACAAAAATAAGTATCCCCTTGTACAATTCCATTGTATTATAAAAATAATATGCCAAGGTTTGCCTTTAGGATGTTTACATTTGCTTGATGGTCTGTATGGTGCAGGACAGAAACTTTGGCTGTAGTACGCGATTTTACATTTTTAGCTAGAACGTAAAATGGTTCTGATTATTTTTGAAATGTATATCTATACAAATTTTTTATTTTTTCTAATTTTTGCATAATTTTTCAAGTATCAGAAGTATGGTGAATGTTCAGATTATTACAGACTGTTCTGTTTTAGACAGATTCTGTTTTTGATCCATAGTTTGCTTGTTTTGATGAAACTATCGATTTATATCAGTGGATTAAGGCATGAAAAAGTTATACTAAAGTATACACAATGCCAAAACAAAATATGAATTGGTTTGCAACAGTACATAGAGTAGTGATTTGCTTTATTATACTAACGGATCTTCCCGAGTTTTCTGTTGAAGTTTTGTGTGGATGAAGTGTTCGATGATCGAGAAGGTCTCGATGTGAGAAGAAGGAATTGAGGTAAGAGATCAAGCTTGGGGATGCCCGAGGAACCCCAAGTAAATATTCAAGGAGAATCAAGCGTCTAAGCTTGGGGATGCCCCGGAAGGCATCCCCTCCTTCTTCAACAAGTATCGGTATGTTTTTGGATTCGTTTTGTTCATGCGATATGTGCAATCTTGGAGCGTCTTTTGCATTTAGTTTTCATTTTTATTTTATGCACCATTCTGGTATGAGATAGTCCTTGGTTGATTTATAGAATGCTCTATGCACTTCACTTATATCTTTTGAGTATGGCTTTATAGAATGTTTCATGTGCTTCACTTATATCATTTCAAGTTTGAACTGCCTGTTTCTCTTTACATAGAAAAGCGCCATTAATTTGTAGAATGCTCTTTTGCTTCACTTATATTTGTTAGAGCGTGGGCATATCTTTTGTAGAAAGAATTAAACTCTCTTGCTTCACTTATATATATATTTAGACAGATGACAGGAACTGGTCATTCACATGGTTAGTCATAAAATCCTACATAAAACTTGTAGATCACTGAATATGATATGTTTGATTCCTTGCAATAGTTTTGCGATATAAAGATGGTGATATTAGAGTCATGCTAGTGGGTAGTTGTGGATTAGTAGAAATACTTGTGTTGAGGTTTGTGATTCCCGTGGCATACACGTATGGTGAACCGTTATGTAACGAAGTCGGAGCATGGTTTATTTATTGATTGTCTTCCTTATGAGTGGCGGTCGGGGACGAGCGGTGGTCTTTTCCTACCAATCTAGCCCCCTAGGAGCATGTGCGTAGTACTTTGTTTTGATGACTAATAGATTTTTGCAATAATTATGTGAGTTATTTATGACTAATGTTGAGTACATGGATTGTACAAACTCTCACCCTTCCACCATTGCTAGCCTCTCTAGTACCGCGCAACTTTTGCCGGTACCATAAACCCACCATATACCTTCCTCAAAACAGCCACCATACCTACCTATCATGGCATTTCCATAGCCATTCCGAGATATATTGCCATGCAACTTCCATCATCATCATATACATGACTTGAGCATGCATTGTCATATTGCTTTGCATGATCGTAAGATAGCTAGCATGATGTTTTCATGGCTTTTCCGTTTTTTAGATATCATTGCTACGCTAGATCATTGCACATCCTGGTACACCGCTAGAGGCATTCATATAGAGTCGTATCTTTGTTCTAGTATCGAGTTGTAAGTAAATAAAAGTGTGATGATCATCATTATTAGAGCATTGCCCCAGTGCGGAAAGGATGATGGAGACTATGATTCCCCCACAAGTCGGGATGAGACTCCGGAGGAAAAAAAAGAGAAAGGCCAAAAAAAGAGAAGGCCCAAAAAATGAAAATAAAATGAGAGAAAAAGAGAGAAGGGGCAATGTTACTATCCTTTTACCACACTTGTGCTTCAAAGTAGCACCATATTCTTCATATAGAGAGTCTCTTGAGTTATCACTTTCATATACTAGTGGGAATTTTCATTATAGAACTTTGCTTGTATATTCCGATGATGGGATTCCTCAAACGCCCGAGGTCTTCATAAGCAAGCAAGTTGGATGCACACCCACTTAGTTTTCAGTCTGAGCTTTCATACACTTATAGCTCTTAGTGCATCCGTTGCATGGCAATCCCTACTCACTCGCATTGATATCTATTGATGGGCATCTCCATAGCCCGTTGATACTCCTAGTTGATGTGAGACTATCTTCTCCTTTTTGTTCTTCTCCACAACCACCATTCTATTCCACCTATAGTGCTATGTCCACGGCTCACGCTCATGTATTGCGTGAAAGTTGAAAAGGTTTGAGAACATCAAAAGTATGAAACAATTGCTTGGCTTGTCATCGGGGTTGTGCATGATTTGGATATTTTGTGTGGTAAAGATGGAGCATAGCCAGACTATATGATTTTGTAGGGATAACTTTCTTTGGCCATGTTATTTTGAAAAGACATGATTGCTTTATTAGTAGGCTTGAAGTATTACTGTTTTTATGTCAAATGATAGACTATTGCTTTGAATCACTCGTGTCTTAATATTCATGCCATGATTAGATATGTGATCAAGATTATGCTAGGTAGCATTCCACGTCAAAAATTATCTTTTTTTTATCATTTTCCTACTCGAGGACGAGTAGGAATTAAGCTTGGGGCTGCTGATACGTCTTCGTCGTATCTATAATTTTTGATTGTTCCATGCCAATATTATACAACTTTCAAATACTTTTGGCAACTTTTTATACTATTTTTGGGACTAACATATTGATCTAGTGCCCAGTGCCAGTTCATGTTTGTTGCATGTTTTTTGTTTCGCAGAATATGCATATCAAACGGAGTCCAAATGGGATAAAAACTGACGGAGATATTTTTTGGAATACATATGATTTCTTGGAAGAAAAATCCACGCGAGACGATGCCCGAGGGGGCCACGAGGCAGGGGGCGCGCCCCTGACCCTCGTGGCCACCCAGTAAGGCGGTTGATGCCCTTCTTTCGCCGCAAGAAAACTAATATCCGGATAGAGGTCCTGTTAAAATTCAGCCCAATCGGAGTTACGGATCTCTGGGAATATAAGAAACAGTGAAAGGGTGGAATCTGGAAACGCAGAAACAGAGAGAGACAGAGAGACAGATCCAATGTCGGAGGGGCTCTCACCCCTCCCATGCCATGGAGGCCATGGACCAGAGGGGAAACCCTTCTCCCATCTAGGGAGGAGGTCAAGCAAGAAGAAGAAGGAGGGGCTCTCTCCCCCTCGCTTTCGGTGGCACCGGAGTGCCACCGGGGGCCATCATCATCACCGCAATCTTCACCAACAACTTCACCGCCATCATCACCAACTCTTCCCCCCTCTATGCAGCGGTGTAGCCTCTCTCTTACCCGTTGTAATCTCTACTTAAACATGGTGCTCAACGCTATATATTATTTCCCAATGATGTATGGCTATCCTATGATGTTTGAGTAGATCCATTTTGTCCTATGGGCTATTTGATGATCAAGATTGGTTTGAGTTGCATGTTTTATTATTTGTGTTGTCCTATGGTGCTCTCCGTGTCGCGCAAGCGTGAGAGATACCCGCTGTAGGGTGTTGCAATATGTTCATGATTCGCTTATAGTGGGTTGCGTGAGTGACTGAAACACAAACCCGAGTAAGGGGGTTGTTGTGTATGGGATAAAGAGGACTTGATACTTTAATGCTATGGTTGGATTTTACCTTAATGATCTTTAGTGGTTGCAGATGCTTGCTAGAGTTCCAATCGTAAGTGCATATGGTCCAAGTAGAGAAAGTATGTTAGCTTATGCCTCTCCCTCAAATAAAATTGCAATAATAATTACCGGTCTAGTGATCTATTGCCTAGGGAGAAATAACTTTCTCGTAACAACAAGCTCTCTACTAAACCTAACTTAGTTGTGTCTTTATCTAAACAGCCCCTACTTTTTATTTACGTAATCTTTATCATCTTGCAAACCTATCCAACAACACCTAGAAAGTACTTCTAGTTTCACACTTGTTCTAGGTAAGGCGAACGTCAAGCGTGCGTAGAGTTGTATCGGTGGTCGATAGAACTTGAGGGAATATTTGTTCTGCCTGTAGCTCCTCGTTGGGTTCGACACTCTTACTTATTGAAAACTGTTGCGATCCCCTATACTTGTGGGTTATCAGCAGTCGAGGCCGGCGTCCTCAGTGGTGTCCGGCCAATGTTTTCGTTTCCCGAAAAACAACTTCCACATCCCCTTATGTGTAATACCAAAGAAGTGTTGGTGGGTTCGTGGTCCTTCCTGATTAAACTCCCACAGGCGGAGGGGCCTACGCTGGCATGGCAGAATTCGGCAGACTAGCATTACTTGAATCACATCGACAAGATCGATGTCTTTCTCAAGGAGGGTTCTGATGCGGCTCTGTAGAGTCTGCACTTCATAAACTGATCCCCAGTCCAGCCCCTTATTAATCCATGATGCCAGCTGTAACGGAGGGCCGGCACGGAACGCAGGTGTAGCTACCCACTTGGTACTACGGGGTTTCGTGATGTAAAACCACTCACGCTGCCATTAATTGGAAGTTTTGGTGAAAGAGCCTTTCGGCTAAGGAGTGTTGGTAAGCTTGCTTACTACAGCACTGCCACACTCCGCATGTTCCGCGTCGACTACCTTCGGCTTCACATTAAAATTCTTGAGCCATAGGGGGAAGTGTGGGGGGAATTCGGAGGAAGGCCTCGCACGTGATGATAAACGCCGAGAGGTGGAGGAAGCAATCCAGAGCTAGATCGTGAAAATCTAGTCCGTAATAAAACATTAGCCCTCGAACGAAGGGGTGGAGAGCGAACCCTAGCCCTCGGAGGAAGTGAGAGATAAATACGACCCTCTGGTCGGATCTGGGGGTCGGAATAACCTGTCCTTGAGCAGGAAGCCGGTGGGGGATCTCCACGGTCAGGTATCTAGCCGCCCGAAGCTTTGCAATATCCTCCTCTGTAATGGAGGAAGCCACCCATCTACCTTGAGGGCTAGATCCTGACATGATGGGGAAGTTTGGAGAAGTGAACCCAAACCTTGGGTGCTAGAGCTTGAGGGTGGAAAAGCTGAGGAGAGGTTTGATGTAAAAAAGACGACCCTTGGTTCCTTTATAAAGGCACCGGGTATTGAATGCCTCCTTCTAAGCCTGAAGACTTGCCTATTCCTAAGGAATCTTTCCTTGGGTCACCCGCGCTCGTATTGATGAGAATCCCGCAATAAGGGGAGACGATCTCTGCTTTGACAGGACGTGCCAATAACAACCATGCCTCGAAACATGGAACGACAGGATAGGAAATGGTTCAAAATAAATAACCGGGCGAGCGTGATGTCACGTTATAAAAATTATTACCAGTAGATTGGACTCGTAAAATACTGTACTCTACGACTGTGGTGCTTGTGTTGTAGGTCCGGACGTTGTCATTCGTCCGAAGACCCTGAAGTATTCAGAAAGGGGAACCTGCCTTGCAATGCCGAAGACAATCTCCACGCCGAAAACCTCGTCATTGAAGCCTAGTTCAGGGGCTACTGAGGGAGTCCTGGACTAAGGGGTCCTCGGGCGTCCGGCCTATTAGCCGTGGGCCGGACTGATGGGCCGTAAGGATATGAAGACCGAAGACTCCACCCGTGTCCGGATAGGACTCTCCTTGGCGTGGAAGGCAAGTTTGGTGACCAACTATGAAGATTCCTTTCTTTGTAACCAACCTTGTGTAACCCTAGATCCCTCCTGTGTCTATATAAACCGGAGAGCTAGGTCCGTAGACAGGCCGAATCCTCATAATCATAGCCAGACTAGACCTTTAGGGTTTACTCATTATGATCTAGATCAACTCTTGTAATACTCATATTCATCAAGATCAATCAAGTAGGGCGTAGGGTATTACCTCCATAGAGAGGGCCCGAACCTGGGTAAAACATTGTGTCCCCTGTCTCCTGTTACCATCGACCCTAGACGCACAGTTCGGGACTCCCTACCCGAGATCCGCCGGTTTTGACACCGACACCTAGCATATGCAGATATGGCCTCAGAACACTGAGACCGAAAAGTCGAGCGTGAATCCTATAGTAGATATGATCAACATAGTGATGTTCACCATTGAAAGCTACTCCATCTCACGTGATGATCGGACATGGTTTAGTTGATATGGATCACGTGATCACTTAGATGATTAGAGGGATGTCTATCTAAGTGGGAGTTCTTAAGTAATATGCTTAATTGAACTTAAATTTATCATGAACTTAGTCCTAATAGTATTTGCATATCTATGTTGTAGATCAATTGCTCGCGTATAGCTTCCCCGTTTTATTTATTATATGTTCCTAGATAAAACTATGTTGAAAGATGTTAGTAGCAATGATGCGGACTAGCTCCCTGATCTGAGGATTATCCTCATTGATGCACAAAAGAATTATGTCCTTGATGCACCGCTAGGTGACGGACCTATTGCAGGAGCATATGCAGATGTTATGAAGTTTTGGCAAGCTCGGTATGATGACTACTTGATAGTTTAGTGCGCCATGCTTTATGGCTTAGAACCAGGAATTCAAAAATGATTTGAATGCCACGGAGCATATAAGATGTTCCAAGAGCTGAAATTGGTATTTCAGACTCATGCCCGAGTCGAGAGGTATGAGACCTCTGACAAGTACTTTGCCTACGAGATGGAGGAGAATAGCTCAACCAGTGAGCATGTGCTCAGAATGTATGAGTACTACAATCGCTTGAATCAAGTGGGAGTTAATCTTCCAGATAAGATAATGATTGACAAAATTCTCTAGTCACTATCACCAAGTTACTGGAACTTCGTGATGAACTATAATATGTAAGGGATGATCAAAACAATTCCCGAGCTCTTCGCGATGCTGAAATCAGCGAAGGTAGAAATCAAGAAAAGCATCAAGTGTTGATGGTCAACAAGACCACTAGTTTCAAGTAAAAGGGCAAGGGAAAGAAAGGGAACTTCAAGAAGAATGGCAAGCAAGTTGCCACTCCCATGAAGAAGCCCAAAGCTAGACCCAAGCCTGAAACTAGGTGCTTCTACTGCAAAGGAAATGGTCACTTGAAGTGGAACTGCCCTAGATACTTGGTGGATAAGAAGGATGGCAAAGTGAACAAAGGTATATTTGATATACATGTTATTGATGTGTACTTTACATGTGTTTATAGCAACCCCTCAGTATTTGATACTGGTTCAGTTGCTAAGAGTAGTAACTCGAAACGGGAGTTGCAAAATAAACAGAGACTAGTCAAGGGCGAGGTGATGATGTGAGTTGGAAGTGATTCCAAGGTTGATAAGATCGCCATCACACACTCCCTTTACCTTCGGGATTAGTGTTGAACTTAAAATAAATGTTATTTGGTCTTTGCATTGAGCATAAACATGATTGGATCATGTTTATTACAATACAGTTTATTCATTTAAGTCAAAGAATAATTGTTGTTCTATTTACACGAATAAAACCTTCTATGGTCATACACTCAATATAAATGGTTTATTGAATATTGATCGTAATGATACACATATTCATAATATTGAAACCAAATAATGCAAAGTTCATAATGATAGTGCAACTTATATGTGGCACTATCGTTTAGGTCATATTGGTGTAAACCGCATGAAGAAACTCCATGTTGGTGGACTTTTGGAATCACTTGATTATGAATCACTTGATGCTTGTGAACCATGCCTCATGGGCAAGATGACTAAGACTCCGTTCTTCGGAACAATGGAGCGAGCAACAAACTTGTTGGAAATAATACATACTGATGTGTGCGGTCCAATGAGTGTTGAGGCTCGCGGCGGGTATCATTATTTTCTGACCTTCACAAATGATTTGAGCAGATATGGGTATATCTACTTGATGAAACATAAGTCTGAAACATTTAAAAAGTTCAAAGAATTTCATAGTGAAGTGGAAAATCATCGTAACAAGAAAATAAAGTTTCTATGACCTGATCACAGAAACAAATATTTGAGTTACGAGTTTGGTCTTCATTTGAAACAATGTGGAATAGTTTCGCAACTCACGCCACCTGGAACACCACAATGTAATGGTGTGTCCGAACATCATAACCGCACTTTATTAGATATGGTGCAATATATGATGTCTCTTACCGAATTATCACTATCGTTTTGGGGTTATGCATTAGGGATAGCTGCATTCACGTTAAATAGGGCACCGTTAAAAATTCCGTTGAGACGACACCGTATGAACTGTGGTTTAGCAAGAAACCTAAGCTGTCGTTTCTTAAAGTTTGGGGTTGTGATGCTTATGTGAAAAAGTTTCAACCTGATACCCAACAGAAACTGTTGGGTACACCTTCTATCATGATCCGAAGGCAAGATCTTTGTTGCTAAGAGTGGATCCTTTCTAGAGAAGGAGTTTCTCTCGAAAGAAGTGAGTGGGAGGAAAGTAGAACTTGGTGAGGTAATTGTACCTGCTCCGTCATTGGAAAGTAGTTCATCATAGAAATTAGTTCCAGTGATTCCTACACCAATTAGTGAGGAAGTTAATTATGATGATCATGAAAACTTTTGATCAAGTTACTACCGAACCTTGTAGGTCAACCAGAGTAAGATCCGCACCAGAGTAGTACGGTAATCCTGTTCTGGAGGTCATGTTACTTGATCATGACGAACCTACGAACTATGAGGAAGCGATGATGAGCCTAGATTACGCAAAATGGCTTGAGGCCATGAAATCTGAGATAGAATCCATGTATGGGAAGAAAGTGTGGACTTTGGTGGACTTGCCCGTTGATAGTAGTGTTACTATCTACAAAGCTCGAATTTTCGAAAAAAGTTTTTGACAAGTTCAAGGTGTTGACTACGATGAGATTTTCTCACTCATAGCGTTGCTTAAGTCTGTCCGAATCATGTTAGCAATTGCCACATTTTATTAAATCTGGCAAATGGATGTCAAAACTGCATTCCTTAATGGAATTCTTAAAGAAGAGTTGTATATGATACAACAAGAAAGTTTTGTCAGTCCTAAAGGTGCTGACAAAGTGTGCAAGCTCTGGTGATCCATCTATGTATTGGTGCAAGCTTCTTGGAGTTGGAATATATGCTTTGATGAGTTGATCAAAGCATATAGTTTTATACAGACTTTTAGAGAAGCCTGTATTTACAAGAAAGTGAGTGGGAGCTCTATAGCATTTCTAATATTATATGTGGATGACATATTGTTGATCGGAACTGATACTGAATTTTTGGATAGCATAAAAAGATACTTGAATAAGAATTTTTCAATGAAAGACCTCGGTGAAGCTGCTTACATATTGGGCATCAAGATCTATAGAGATAGATCAAGACGCTTGATAATATTTTTCAATGAGTACATACCTTGACATGTATTTGAAGTAGTTCAAAATGGAATAGTCAAAGAAGGAGTTCATGCCGGTGTTGCAAGGTGTGAAGTTGAGTAAAGACTCAAAACCCGACAACGGCAGAAAATAGAAAGAGAATGGAATTTCATTCCCTATGCCTCAGTCATACGTTCTATGAAATATGCTATGTTGTGTACCAGACCTATTGTATACCCTAGCATGATTTTGGCAAGGGAGTACAATAGTGATCTTGGAGTAGATCACTGGACAACGGTCAAAATTATCCTTAGAGGACTAAGGAAATATTTCTTGATTATGGAGGTGATAAAAGAGTTCGGCGTAAAGAGTTACATCGATGCAAGCTTTTGACACCGATCTAGATGACTCTAAGTCTCGATCTAGATACATATTGAAAGTGGGAGCAATTATCTAGAGTAGCTCCGTGCAGAGTATTGTAGACATAGAAATTTGCAAAATACATATGGATCTGAATGTTGCAGACCCGTAGACTAAACTTCTCTCACAAGCAAAACATGATCACTCTTTGGGTGTTATTCACATAGCGATGTGAACTAGATTATTGACTCTAGTAATCCCTTTGGGTATTAGTCACATGAAGATGTGAACTAATCACATAAAGATGTGAACTATTCACATGACGATGTGAACTAGATTATTGACTAGTGCAAGTGGGAGACTAAAGGAAATATGCCCAAGAGGCAATAATAAAGTTGTTATTTATATTTCTTTATATCATGATAAATGTTTATTATTCATGCTAGAATTGTATTAACCAAAAAGTTAGTACATGTGTTAATACATAGACAAAACAGAGTGTCCCTAGTATGCCTCTACTTGACTAGCTCGTTAATCAAAGATGGTTAAGTTTCCTGACCATAGACATGTGTTGTCATTTGATGAACGGGATCACATCACTAGAGAATGATGTGATGGACAAGACCCATCCGCTAGCTTAGCATAAATGATTATTTAGTTTTATTGATATTGCTTTCATCATGACTTATACATGTTCCTCTGACTATGAGATTATGCAACTCCCGAATACCATAGGAACACCTTGTTTGCTATCAAATGTCACAACATAACTGGGTGATTATAAAGATGCTCTACAGGTGTCTTCGATGGTGTTTGTTAAGTTAGCATAGATCGAGATTAGGATTTGTCACTCCGATTGTTGGAGAGGTATCTCTGGGCCCTCTCGGTAATGCACATCACTATAAGCCTTGCAATCAATGTGACTAATGAGTTAGTTGCGGGATGTTGCATTATGGAACGAGTAAAGAGACATGCCAGTAACGAGATTGAACTAGGTATGATGATACCGACGATCGAATCTCGGGCAAGTAACATACCGATGACAAAGGGAACAACGTATGTTGTTATGCGGTTTGACCGATAAAGATCTTCGTAGAATATGTGGGAGCCAATATGAGCATCCAGGTTCCGCTATTGGTTATTAACCTGATATGTGTCTCAGTCATGTCTACATAGTTCTCGAACCCGTAGGGTCCGTGATAACCCACAAGTATAGGGGATCGCAACAGTTTTCGAGGGTAGAGTATTCAACACAAATTTATTGATTCGACACAAGGGGATCCAAAGAATATTCTCAAGTATTAGCAGCTGAGTTGTCAATTCAACCACACCAGGAAAACTTAATATCTGCAGCAAAGTATTTAGTAGCAAAGTAATATGATAGTAATGGTAACGGTGGCAAAAGTAATGGTAGCAGTTTTGTAGTGATTGTAACAGTGGCAACTGAAAAGTAACTAAGCAAAGAACAATATGTGAAAATCTCGTAGGCAATCGATCAGTGATGGATAATTATGCCGGATGTGATTCCTCATGCAACGGTTATAACATAGGGTGACCCAGAACTAGCTCCAGTTCATCAATGTAATGCAGGCATGTATTCCGAATATAGCTATATGTGCTTATGGAAAAGAACTTGCATGACATCTTTTGTCCTACCCTCCCATGGCAGCGGGGTCCTATTGGAAACTAAGGGATATTAAGGCCTCCTTTTAATAGAGTACCGGAACAAAGCATTAACACTTAGTGAATACATGAACTCCTCAAACTAAGGTCATCACCGGTAAGTATCCCGATTATTGTCACTTCGGGGTTAACGGATCATAACACATAATAGCTGACTATTGACTTGCAAGGGAGGAACAAGAAATCACATATATTCATGAAAACATAATAGGTTCAGATCTGAAATAATGGCACTCGGGCCCTAGTGACAAGCATTAAGCATAGCAAAGTCATAGCAACATCAATCTCAGAACATAATGGATACTAGGGATCAAACCCTACCAAAACTAATTCGATTACATGATAAATCTCATCCAACCCATCACCGTCCAGCAAGCCTACGATGGAATTACTCACGCACGGCGGTGAGCATCATGAAATTGGTGATGAAGGAAGGTGATAACCCACAAGTATAGGGTATCGCAACAGCTTTTGAGGGTAGAGTATTCAACCCAAATTTATTGATTCGACACAAGGGGAGCCAGAGAATATGCTCAAGTATTAGCAGCTGAGTTGTCAATTCAACCACACCTGGAAACTTGGTATCTGCAGCAAAGTGTTCAGTAACAAAGTAATATGTTAGTGATGGTAACGGTAACAAAAGAGTAACGAAAGCAAAGTAATGTTTTTGGTATTTTGTAGTGATTGTAACAATAGCAACGGGAAAGTAAATAAGAGTAAACCAGCATATGGAAAGCTCATAGGCATCGGATCAGTAATGGATAATTATGCCGGATGTGGTTCATCATGTAACAGTCATAACATAGGGTGACACAGAACTAGCTCTAATTCATCAATGTAATGTAGGCATGTATTCCGAATATAGTCATACGTGCTTACGGAAAAGAACTTGCATGATATCTTTTGTCCTACCCTCCCGTGGCAGCGGGGTCCCTACGGAAACTAAGGGATATTATGGCCTCCTTTTAATAGAGAACCGGAACAAAGCATTAGCACATAGTGAATACATGAACTCCTCAAACTACGGTCATCACCGGTAAGTATCACGATTATTGTCACTTCGGGGTTAACGGATCAGAACACATAATAGGTGACTATAGACTTGCAAGATAGGATCAAGAACTCTCATATATTGATGAAAACATAATAGGTTCAGATCTGAAATCATGGCACTCGGGCCCTAGTGACAAGCATTAAGCATAGCAAAGTCATAGCAACATCAATCTCAGAACATAGTGGATACTAGGGATCAAACCCTAACAAAACTAACTCGATTACATGGTAAATCTCATCCAACCCATCACCGTCCAGCAAGCCTACGATGGAATTACTCACGCACGGCGGTGAGCATCATGAAATTGGTGATGGAGGATGGTTGATGATGACGACGGCGACAAATCCCCCTCTCCGGAGCCCCGAACGGACTCCAGATCAGCCCTCCCGAGAGGTTTTAGGGCTTGGCGGCGGCTCCGTATCGTAAAACGCGATGATTTCTTCTCTTCTCTTTTTTTCTCCCCGAATGCAGATATATAGAGTTGGAGTTGGAGTCGGGAGGTCTCCAGGGGGCCCACGAGGTAGGGGCGTGCCCCCCACCCTCGTGAGCAGGGTGTGGGCCCCCTGGTCTTCATCTTTGGCGAGGATTTTTTATTATTTATTGTAAGATATTCCGTGGAGTTTCAGGTCATTTCGAGAACTTTTGTTTTCTGCACATAAAACAACATCATGGCACATAAAACAACGGACTCCAGATCAGTCCTCCCGAGAGGTATTAGGGCTTGGCGGTGGCTCCGTATCGTAAAACGTGATGATTTCTTCTCTCTGATTTTTTTTCTCCTCGAAAGCAAATATATAGATTTGGGGTTGAGGTCGGAGGAGCTCCAGGGGGCCCACGAGGTAGGGGGCGCGCCCTAGGGGGGTAGGCGCATCCCCCACCCTCGTGGGCAGGTGGTGGGCCCTTGGCCTTCATCTATTGTAGGTATTTTTTTATTATTTCCGAAAAGATGTTCCGTGAAGTTTCAGGTCATTCCGAGAACTTTTTTCTGCACATAAATAACACCATGGTAATTCTGCTGAAAACAGCGTCACTCCCGGTTAGTTCCATTCAAATCATACAAGTTAGAGTCCAAAACAAGGGCAAAAGTGTTTGGAAAAGTAGATACGATGGAGACGTACCAACTCCCCCAAGCTTAATCCCTTGCTTGTCCTCAAGCAATTCAGTTGACAAACTGATAGAAATAAAGAAAAACTTTTACAAACTCTGTTTGCTCTTGTTGTTGTAAATATGTCAAGCTAGCATTCAAGTTTTCAGCAAAGATTATAACTACCCACATTTGCAATAATTCTCAGGTCTCATGATTACTCATATCAATAGCATAATCAACTAGAAAGCCATAATAATAAATCTCGGATGACAACACTTTCTCCAAATAATCATAATATGATATAACAAGATGGTATCTCGCTAGCCCTTTCTGAGACCGCAAAACATAAATGCAGAGCACCTTTAAAGATCAAGGACTGACTAGACATTGTAATTCATGGTAAAAGAGATACAATCATAGTCACACCCAATATAAATTAACTGTGATGAATGCAAATGACAGCTGTGCTCTCCAGCTATTGCTTTTAATAAGAGGGTGATGACTCAACATAAAAGTAAATAGATAGGCCCTTCGCAGAGGGAAGCGGGGATTTGTAGAGGTGCCAGATCTCGGTTTTGAAATAGAGATAATTAACATTTTGAGCGGTATACTTTCATTGTCAACATAACAACCAAGAGATGGTGATATCTTCCATGCTACACACACTATAGGCGGTTCCCAAACAGAATGGTAAAGTTTATACTCCCCCTCCACCAACAAACATCAATCCATGGCTTGCTCGAAACAACGAGTGCCTCCAACTATCAACAGTCCTAGGGGGAGTTTTGTTTTGCAATTATTTTGATATAGTTTGCATAAAGCATGGCACTGGGCATCTCGGTGACCAGACACTTTCTCGTGAGTGAGGAGCGGAGTCCACTCCTATTGAGAATAACCCGCCTAGCATGGAAGTTATAGGCAGCCCTAGTTGATACATGAGCTATTCGAGCATACAAAACAGGATATTTATTTGAAGGTTTAGAGTTTGGCACATACAAGTTTACTTCGAACGGCAGGTGGATACCGCATATAGGAAGGTATAGTGGACTCATCTGGAATAACTTTGGGGTTTAAGGGATTGGATGCACAAGCAGTATTCCCGCTTAGTACATGTGAAGGCTAGCAAAAGACTGGGAAGTGACCAACTAGAGAGCGACAACAGCCATGTACGTGCATTAAAATTAATAAACATTGGATGCAAACATGAGTAGGATATAATCCACCATGAACATAAATATCGTGAAGGCTATGTTGATTTGTTTCAACTACATGCGTGAACATGTGCCAAGTCAAGTCACTTAAATCATTCAAAAGAGGATACCACCCTATCATACCACATCATAACCATCTCAATAGCATGTTGGCACACAAGGTAAACCATTATAACTCATAGATAATCAAGCATGGCACAAGCAACTATGATCTCTAATTGTCATTGCAAACATGTTTATTCACAACAAGCTGAATCAAGAATGATGAACTCATCAAGAATGATGAACTCATCATATTTACAAAACAAGATTAGTCGGTACTGGAGAGGTGATTCGTTCCTCTCGACAAAATGGTGGTGAACCATAGCATTAAAATCTAGATAGGAAGGAGGTAATTCAATATCTCTTTGTGTACATCTATACCAAGAAAATTAGCTACGCGGGTTGCATAAATTCCTCCAAAGAAATCTCCATTATATCTATTATGATGCAACCTACGAGCTACTATGGCTCCCAAATGATAAGATTGGTCTCCTAACACATCACTCCTGAGAATGCTAAGGTCAGGGACACACATGTGACATGCTTCATCCTTAGCATTTATGCACCTACCTATGAAGAGAGCAAAATAATGTATAGCAGGAAAGTGAATGCTCCCTATGGTAGTGTCGGGGGTTGCTGATCCCTCGCACACCTATGGGGATCGGCGGACCGAGCCCCTTTCGGTTCGGCGGGGGGGGGGGGGGGGTGGATGCACAAAGAGCAGATCGAGGCGAATGCACGAGCGAGACGATCGATTTACCCAGGTTCGGGCCGCACGGATGCGTAAAACCCTACTCCTGCTTTGGTGGTTGTATTGAGTTCTTGCTCGGGAGCGATGAGTGCTATAGTACACTCAAGCAGCTGGCGAGACCGAGCGTGAGAATGGATGTCCTCCCCCACTGCTGCGCATGGGCCTCCTTTTATATGTCTAAGGGGTCACCGACAGGTGGCAAGAGAGGTGAGGGAAAAAACGTAAAAGGGGTGGTAGTTGGCGCCACCGCCTGCTACAGTTGTACCCTACCTAACCCTGCCGGCAGGGGACAAGGGCATTGAATGCTTGTCTGTGTCACCTAGACGGTATAGAGAGGGACCGCTAGGAACGCCACCATTTGCCACGATGGCTATCTTGTCAGCGGTTGCTTGCCACCGCATGCCCCTGGCTGCACAGCCTCCCGCCACGTACGCCAGGAATGGTCCCAGGGCGACACGTTGGTGGGTGAGCTGGAGCGCGGGCTGCGGAGTAGTAGCTTGCCGCGGCAAGCGCCTTGCCGCGGATGTTGCCTTGTCGCGTCCGGGAGCTTGTCGCTCACCGGGTCTTGTCGGGGCGTGCAGTGCGCCGCAGCGAGCTTCTTGAGATGCTTTGGTTGGTCTTCCCGGCAAGCTCCTCTTGCCAGGGTCTTGTTTTGCTCTTGGATACTTTGTTCTTGAATGGTCCCAAAGGAACCATGGAGGGTCTTGGCGGTCACCCGGCAAGCCTTGCCGCGGGTCGCCGCGACTGCCCGTGCACAAGTTCGCGATACTAAGGTACCCCTACTTTAGTACACCGACAGGAGCCCCTGGGCCTGGGCCACACACGGTGCCGAGCGCTGTTGGGCCAGGCCCAAAACAGTGCACGGGCACGCGCGGCCTAGGGCACGCCATAACTCACTCCGCACCCACCGCGCCCTCCCCGCACGGCACGCGTCAAACGCGACATCGTGGGAGAGATCGTGGGCGGTTTTCGAGGTGCCCACTCCCCACGATCACGGGGTGGGGAGAGGCCGCCCCATCCGTCGCCTCGGTTCAGCACGCCTGCCACGCGGCTCCCATGCACTTGGGGCCGCGGACGGCGGAGGCGGGAAACGGGGCCATCATGGGTCGAGGCAGCGGCAGCCGCAGCGGCAGGCGAATTTGGGTTTACTCTGGAGGAAGCGGCGGTAGAAGAGGCAAAAACCCATGCCGAGCGAGAGGAGTTCCTCGGCAAGAAAGAGCTCGCCCGGCAAGAGGAACTTGCCGGCAAGCAAGTTCTTGCCGGGAGCGGCGCCGAGCCAAGCGAGCCTGTCGGGGATGCGAGCGACTCGCTGGAGATCGACTCTTCCTCCACTTTGTCTTCCGACAGCCCGCTGCCGGCTGCGCCTCCGTCTCCACCAAGAAGGCGTCTCCGCAAAGCCGTGGATGTAGCGAGGCGGCAGGCGGCCCAGCAGTCGCCGTGCCGCACGACGCGCTCCACCGCGGCAAGCACTGTTGCCGCGGGAGCCCCCCATGCCGCTGCTTCAACTGGAGCGGGGTCTTCCCGGACTGCCGCTTCTGCTCCCGCCAAGCGACCAACGGAGCCTACCCCTCCACCTTCCCGCGCCAGACGCGGGCCGGATTTTGACTTCTCCGCGTTTTGCTGTTTTTCGTCTTGTCTTGTTTCTCACTTGCCTTCCTCTGTATCTGTTCCTTTTTAGGACTCTGGCGCAGAGAGCGGCAAAGAGAGCCAAGGTGCCGGTGATCGTCATCGAGGACGAACCCACGGCGTCAACAGGGGACGTGCCTGAGATGAACCCGTCGGACCCGGCGGCTGATCTTCAGAGCAGCCCCCAGCGTAAGCGTCTTGTTTACTTCCCGCTGTTGGGCGTGCACGAAGATCCTTGCTGTGCTGATACTTGTCTGTTGGCTTGTGCAGGAGCAGAGCAGCCTCACCAGGAGAGCCTGGAGACCGCTCCCGAAGAGCCAAGGGAGAGTCCTCCGGCGGGGGAGAGGCCTCCGGCAAGGGAGGAGGCCCCGGCGAGGGAGGAGACTCCGGCAAGGGAGGAGCCCCCAACGAGGGAGGAGACTCCGGCAAGGGAGGAGCCCCCGTCCCGGCAAGGATCCCCGGCAAGGGACCGCGCCAGCGATCCTCCGGCGACGGAGACCTCAGCGGCGGGCCCTGGCACAGGTAACTTCCTTGCTTCCAAACTCCCCTTGGCTTCTTCGGCTTCTTGATCTTCCTCTTGGATTTTGCTCGAATTTTTCTTGAATCTTCTCCCCTCTTCTGGCCATCTGATCCATCTGCTGCAGAGCCAATGGAGATGGAGGTCGCCGCCGAGGAAGCAGCCGCCGCTGGCGAGGAGGCTGCCAGGGCTGCCGCCGCGGAGGCGGGCGGGGAGTCTGGCGGTCGTACTGACGACCCGGAGGCCACAGGAGCTCCAGGCGCTCCTCCGACCACCGACTCCTCCGCCACTACCGCTGCGGCGGGCTCCGAAGAGCCCCAGCCTGGCATCTACCTGATGGCCGGCGAGAACATCTTCATCAGCCTCCCCTGGGCGTCAGGCTCCAGGGCGCCGATCGAGGGGGAGATGCTGGACGGAGAAGTGCTTGCCTCTACCGGGCTGAAGCTAGTTGACGCGCCAAGCAGCAGCAGCGGTGATCCTGAAGAGGAGCGCCTGCTGCGGAAGCTAGTGGCGCTCTACCGCACCCGGCAGGCCAAGCTGGAGTCCCGCGAAGCACTCGTGACGAAGGCTGGTGCTGATATCGAGAAGCGCACAGAAGAGCTCCGAGGCACCAATCAGGAAGCTCTCCACTCCCTGGCAAAGGAGCGGGAGCAACTCGCCGAAGCGCAGCAGGCCTTCCTCCTCAAGAAGGCCGACGTCGAAGAGCGCCAACGGCTTGCCGCGGAGAAGTTGTCTTCGCAGGAGGGTGACTTGACGCAGCGGAAGGTCAACCTCGATAGCCACGAGGAGGAACTTGCCGCGCGTGAGCGGGCAGTTGGTGGAGCCGTCAAGCAGGCCGAAGACGCCGCCGCAGCTGCCGAGGCCGCCAAGGCTGCTGAAGGTGATGCAGCTGGAGGCGGACCTCAAGGCGAGCGGCGACGAGCTTGCCGCACTAAACCTCGAGCGTGAGAGGGACGCCAACAGCTATTCGGAGCTGGAGGCCCTTTTCGCCAAGAAGGGCAAGGAACTGGACGCCGCCAAGAACTCCAACGCCGATCTCAAAGTGAAGCTGGCGGCCCTGACCAGATCTCTGGACGGCGCCAAGGAGCAGGAGACGGCCCTGAAGGAGGAGGTCAGGGCCGGCAAGGTGCTGCTGGCGAAGGCTGCCGCCGCCCGGAAGACTTTGTCGGAGGATGTGGAGCACTGGACGGAGGGTCTGGTGGACGTCGCCGCGGATGTCGACAAGGAGCTGGCGCAGCTGGGGATGGTGGATCTCGCGTACTCCTCCGACGAAAACCTCCAACCCAGTGCCCAGCTTACTCTGTTCTTCAAAGGCGTGGCGACGGCGCTCCAGCGACTCTGGGAGCAGTTCCCAAAACAGCTTGCCGACGAGTCACGCAAGATCTGCGCGGGAGCTCTCCAGAAGGTGCTGATGAAGGTGGCCTTCCGCAACCCAGGCCTCCGCCTCAACAACGTCCTCCGAAGCCTGCCGCCAGATGCTGATCTGGAGGAGCTCAAGGCCCTTGTCGCACCTATCATGGACAAGGTGAGTGGAATCAAGAGGGTCGAAGGCGGTCGTGTAGACTAGGCCATTTATCTTCTTCTTTCCTTGTCGCTGTCAATCATGTTATGAAAAACAGCCTGTTAGAGCCGCGACAAGTTATTCTGTAATATACTCTATCCTTGGTTAGTAATTTCTATGTTATTTCCTTTACTTGCTTCCTCCCTTTGTATGTTTTTACCCTACGCTTTTAGGGAACTTACCGGTGCGGGCACCTTTGCCGCGAGCGCTGAGTGTGGAACATCAGCAGCGGAACTTCAGCAGCCTGCCGGCGGTGCTGCAACCGACAGGAAACCTCGTCGTGGAGCTAGTCGCAGCTTACTTAAGTTGTTGAGCGGACTCGAAACAACAGCAAGGGCGCAACTAGCTACGAGTTGGTTCCCTGCCGGCGGTGCCGCAGCCGACAAGAAACCGTGTCGCAGAGCTAGTCGCAGCTCACTTAAGTTGTTGAGCGGACTCGAAACAACAGTAAGGGCGCAACTAGATACGAGTTGGCTCCTCCGCACACAGGCTTTCCATACAAGGGACGATCGCAAGAAGGAAGATAACTCTATAAATTTAATTGCTATGTTATTTCCTTTACTTGACTCCTTCCTTTGTATGTTTTTACCCTGCGCATATAGGGAACTTGCCGGCGCGGGCACGCTTGCCGCGAGTGCTGAGTGCGGAACGTCAGCGATCTGCGGGCGGTGCTGCGGCCGACAAGAAACCTTGTAGCGGAGCTAGTTGCAGCTTGCTTAAGTTGTTGAGCGGACTCGAAACAACAGTGAGGGCGCAACTTGCTACGAGTCAGTTTCTCCGCGCCCAGGTTTCCCATACAAAGCACGGGCGTTCAAGGAAAGTAACTTAAAAATCTAAAGGAAATTTGATCGCTCAAACTTTGGCACTTATCTTTCTCTGTTGTTTGCTTTCCCGGTAAGGCAGAACCTTCTTGAGCGCCAGCCGGTCCACACATTATCTCCTCCCCCCCCCCCCCCCCCCGGCAAGCTTGTGCGCGAGGGACCCTTGCTTTCCTTAATAGAAAAGAGAGAAGAGAAAACAAAGTTATGGAGCCTCGTGGCTCTTTTTTTTTGCTTACCGGGGGTATGTGATGAGCACATAATCTTTATGCGCGGGGTCTGCGCCCGGCTTTGTACAAAGGATTACATGCAACAACGGCAAGACTTGTACAAATGGGTGGTTGCCGGACAGGGTCCGACAACCGCGCCACACGGGCAAAGCTTGCGAAGATGCGCAATATTCCAGGAGTTGCTCACTGGTACACCATCTTCGGTCCCAAGGCGGACAGCGCCAAGCCTGGTGACTCGCTTCGCCCGGTAACGGCCTTCCCGCTTCGGCGTCAACTTGTTGGAAATCTTGGCGGACTGATCACGCCAAAGAAACAAGGTCGCCTTCCTCGAAACTTCTGGCTATAACTTTGCGGCTATGGTAGCGGCGCAAAGCTTGCTGGTAGCGAGCGGCTCGCACAGCAGCCTGAAGACGATCTTCCTCAAGGAGCAGCGCGTCATCTTGCCGCAGCCGCTCTTGCTCAAGCTCATCATAAGCGAGCACTCGAGGTGACCCGTATGCGAGTTCCGTGGGGATAACTGCCTCCACTCCATAGGCTAGAGTGAAGGGTGTCTGGCCTGTGGCTCGATTTGGCGTCATTCTGATCGACCAAAGAACCACTGGCAGCTCCGCGCCAAAGCTTCTGCCGGAGAGGCGGGCGGCGGCAGTGAACGGTGCGAGGAGTGATATGCTTAGACTTCTATCCGCGTTAGAAGGAGCAACGTCTCGTCCAAGCGACCGCGCCACACTCGCGCCAGCATGTTGGCGTGCATGCTGATCCTGAGCACTCCGGGCTCCGCCATCTTGATCTTGGCCCAGCAGACATATGGTACCGTGGGTGCCATGACATTGCTGGTCCCGCGCCTCCTGGGATGGGCGCGGTGCGTGTACGGACGCCGAGGTCTTGGAGTGCACGCGGTTGTTGTGGGAGGCGACCGCGCCGCTGACGTGCGGCGCAACCTGGTCCTTGGACCTGGCAGCGCCATGGGTCTCCCCGTCGGCGCCTGTTCTTCCGCCGGCGCCTACTCCATCAGCCATTCGCTCCGGCGACGGCGGGCTCGGCGCAGACGGAGCCGCTGCCTCCGAAATCTTCTTCTTCGGTGGCGTGTTGATGAAGACGATGAAGATTCGGCTCGTGCGAACGCCGGATCAGGTTCGCACAACCTCGATGCACCCCCTACCTGGCGCGCCAAAGATGTTGGGGGTTGCTGATCCCTCGCACACCTATGGGGATCGGCGGACCGAGCCCCTTTTGGTTCGGCAGGGGGCGGTGGATGCACAAAGGGCAGATCGAGGTGAACGCATGAGCGAGACGATCGATTTACCCAGGTTCGGGCCGCAGGGATGCGTAAAACCCTACTCCTGCTTTGGTGGTTGTATTGAGTTCTTGCTCGGGAGCGATGAGTGCTACAGTACACTCAAGCAGCTGGCGAGACCGAGCGTGAGAATGGCTGTCCTCCCCCACTGCTACGCATGGGCCTCCTTTTATATGTCTAAGGGGTCACCGACAGGTGGCAACAGAGGTGAGGGTAAAAACGTAAAAGGGGTGGTAGTTGGCGCCACCGCCTGCTACAATTGTACTGCTAAAATTAAATGCCTGTTTGTGTCACCTAGACAGTACAGAGAGGGACCGCTAAGAACGCCATCATTTGCCACGATGGCTATCTTGTCAGCGCTTGCTTGCCACCGCATGCCCCTGGCTGCACAGCCTCCCGCCACATACGCCAGGAATGGTCCCAGGGCGACACGTTGGTGGGTGAGCTGGAGCGCAGGCTGCGGAGTAGTAGCTTGCCGCGGCAAGCGCCTTGCCGCGGATGTTGCCTTGTCACGTCCGGGAGCTTGTCGCTCACCGGGTCTTGTCGGGGCGCGTAGTGCGCCACAGCGAGCTTCTTGAGATGCTTTGGTTGGTCTTCCCGGCAAGCTCCTCTTGCCGGGGTCTCGTCTCCTTGCCGGCAAGCTCCTCTTGCCGGGGCCTTGTCTCCTTCCCGGCAAGCTCCTCTTGCCGGGGTCTTGTTTTGCTCTTGGATACTTTGTTCTTGAATGGTCCCAAAGGAACCATGGAGGGTCTTGGCGGTCACCCGGCAAGCCTTGCCGCGGGTCGACTGCCCGTGCACAAGTTCAGGATACTAAGGTACCCCTACTTTAGTACACCGACAGGTAGCTTGCGTTATATCTCTAGATTCCCCTACAGTTATACTAGGAAGAAAGTTTCTAAATTCAGATTTAGGAGGATCCCTAACACTACCCCATTGTGGAAGTTTGCATGCAGTGGTAAAATCCTCTAAGTCCATGGTATAAGATTTATCATAAAGATCAAACAGGACAGTTGGAGAGTTACGTGAAGTGGAAAATTGAAACCTCCTCACAAAGGAACTAGTGAGGTTATGATATTGACTGCACTTCTCTTCCTCGAAGCTCACAAGATCAGCATTATGCAAATATGCGTTGAATTCTTCTTTTATTCCCGCTCGATCCATAAAATTTTTAGAAGGCCACTCACAGGGACGCACTGGAGCGTCTCTTGGTGGCTCTTCGTCAGCATCACACATTGCAAGCCTGGGTCCTTGCTTCTTTGAAGAACCACCTTGGAACATTTTCCTAAACATTTTCTTCCTCTGAAAAATTCTGAAATTTTTTAGTAACTTCAAAATAAAAGTAAACTAAACTCAATAATATTGATAGCAACTACTCCTACAAGTGCCTAGAGCCTATATCATGCATCAAAACTACTTTTGACCATATAAATTTGACATGCAAGCTCAAGAATAGGGTCACCTAAGCAGCAAAAATTTGCAATGAATGAAGCCCTAGAACAAAAACTAATCGGGCCACTGGAGGAGTCACATACCAAGGGACAATCTCCCCAAGCAGTTTTGTGAGAGGTGCTTTGAGCAAGGAGATCAAAAATTACAACAAAGGGGGCTGGAACTCGTGCTTGAGTTGGTTTTTCGTGTTTGTGGGAGGAAGAAGAAGAGGATGGGTGCAGGAATAAGTGGAGGAGGGCCACCGTGGGCCCACGAGGCAGGGGGGCGCCCAAGGGGTAGGGCGCGCCCTCCACCCTCGTGACCAGGTGGCAGCTCCCCCCACGGTAATTTTTGCACCATAATCCTCAAATATTCCCGAAAAAACATATTAAATTGGCATGTCATTCTGAGGACTTTTATTTTTGGGATATTTCTATATTGTACGGATAAGTCAGGAAATAGACAAAAAAATAATATTTTTACTTTATTTCAACGAAATAACAGAAAGTATAGAGAGGGTACAGAAGGTTGTGCTTCTAGTTTCATCCATCTCATGCTCATCAAAAGGAATCCACTAACAAGGTTGATCAAGTCTTGTTAACAAACTCATTCCAATTAACATGAAATCGAAGAAATTTTGAATAACACTAGGTTACCTAAACGAAGATATGCACATCCCCAATAATAAGTATATCATATTTCTTCTTGACAGTAGGAAGAGGAAATTCAAAACCTCCAAATATAATCGATGGAATTTTTCCGATAGAATTGATACTATGAACATGAGGTTGTTTCCTCGGAAAGTGTATCGTATTCTCATTACCATTAACATGAAAAGTGACATTGCCTTTGTTGCAATCAATAACAGCCCCTGTAGTATTAAGAAAAGGTCTTCCAAGAATAATAGACATACTATCGTCCTTGGGAATATCAGGAATAACAAAGTCCGTTAAAATGGTAATGTTTGCAACCACAACAGGCATATCCTCACAAATACCGACAGTTATAGCAGTTGATTTATCGGCCAGTTGCAAAGATATTTCAGTAGATGTCAACTTATTCAAGTCAAGTCTACGATATAAAGAGAGAGGCATAACACTAACACCGGCTCCAAGATCACATAAAGAAGTTTTAACATATTTTCTTTTAATGGAGCATGGTATAGTAGGTACTCCTGGATCTCCAAGTTTCTTTAGTATTCCACCTTTAAAAGTATAATTAGCAAGCATGGTGGAAATTTTAGCTTCCGGTATCTTTCTTTTATTTGTAACAATATCTTTCATGTACTTAGCATAAGGATTCATTTTGAGCATATCAGTCAATCGCATACGCAAAAAGATAGGTCTAATCATTTCAACAAAGCGCTCAAAATCCTCATCATCCTTTTTCTTCGATGGGTTGGGAGGAAAAGGCATGGGTTTTTGAATCCAAGGCTCTCTTTCTTTACCATGTTTCCTAGCAACAAAGTCTTTCTTATCATAACGTTGATTCTTTGATTGTGGGTTATCAAGATCAAGAACAGGTTCAATTTCTACATCATTATCATTACTAGCTTGAGCATCATCATGAACATTATTATTAACATTATCACTAGGTTCATGTTCATTGCCAGATTGTGTTTCAGCATCAGAAATAGAAATATCATTCGGATTATCAGGTGGTTCAGCAATACGTTCACTAGAAGTTTGCACGGTTCTATCATTTTTCTTTTTCTTCTTTTTAGAAGAACTAGGTGCATCAATTTTATTTCTCTGAGAATCTTGCTCAATTCTCTTAGGGTGGCCTTCAGGATACAAAGGTTCCCGAGTCATTCTACCAGTTCTAGTAGCCACTTTAACAGCATAATTATTTTTCTTATTATTCATCTCATCGAGCAATTCTTTTTGATCTTTAAGTGCTTGTTCTACTTGAGTGGTAACCATAGAAGCATGTTTGCTAACAAGTTTAAGTTGACCTCTAATTTTAGCCATATAATCACCCAAGTATTTCATCATATCAGCATCTTGTTTTAATTGTCTACCAAAATAAGCATTGAGGTCTTCTTGCTTAATCATAAAATTATCAAACTCATCCAAGCATTGACTAGCAATTTTAGTAGGAGGGATTTCAGCTTTATCATATCTGTAGAGAGAATTTACCTTTACTACCTGTGTCGGGTTATCGAGGTCTAGAGGTTCTTCAATAAATAGATGATTAAGATCATATGTTTCTTCAATAGGCGGTAAATTAAGACCATGTATGTCTTCAATAGGAGGTAAATTCTTAACATCTTCAGCTTTAATACCTTTTTCTTTCATAGATTTCTTTGCCTCTTGCATATCTTCAGGACTGAGAAGTAGAATACCCCTCTTCTTCGGAGTTGGTTTAGGAATAGGATCGTTAATTGGAGCAGGAGCTGGCTCAGGAGGTGCACAATTATTTTCATTTGTCAACATATTATTCAATAAGATTTCATCTTCATCCGGTGTTCTTTCCCTGAAAAGAGAACCAGCACAACTATCCAGGTAATCTCTGGAAGAATCGGTTAGTCCGTTATAAACGATATCAAGTATTTCATTTCTCTTGAGAGGATGATCAGGCAAAGCATTAAGTAACTTGAGAAGCCTCCCTCAAGCTTGTGGGAGACTCTCTTCTTTAATTTGCACAAAGTTGTATATTTCCTTTAAAGCAGCTGGTTTCTTATGAGCAGGGAAATATTTAGCAGAGAAGTGGTGAATCATATCCTGGGGACTACGCACACAACCAGGATCAAGAGAATTAAACCATATATTAGCATCACCCTTTAATGAGAACAGAAATATTTTGAGGATATAAAAGTAGCGAGATATCTCATCTAGAGTGAACAAAGTGGCTATATCATTTAATTTAGTAAGATGTGCCACAGCAGTTTCAGATTCATAACCATGAAAAGGATGAGATTCAACCAAAGTAATTATGTCAGGATCAACAGAGAATTCATAATCCTTATCAGTAACACAGATAGGTGAAGTAGCAAAAGCAGGGTCAGGTTTAATCCTAGCATTTAGAGATTGCTTATTCCATTTAGCTAATAACCTTTTGAGTTCATATCTATCTTTGCAAGCTAAAATAGCAAAAGAAGCTTCTTGATCAAATAAATAACCCTTAGGAATAACAAGTGATTCTTCATCATCACTTTCATCATCATAATTAGATTTCATATTTTCAATTTCTCTAGCCCCAGCAAGTTGTTCATCAAGAAAATCACTAAGTGGCATAGTAGTATCAGGTAAAGAGGTAGTTTCATCATAAGTATCATGCATAGCAGAAGTGGCATCATCAATAACATGTGACATATCAGAACGAATAGCAGAAGGAGGTATAGGTGTCGCAAATTTACTAATAACTGAAGGTTAATCAAGTGCGGAGCTAGATGGCAGTTCCTTACCTCCCCTCGTAGTTGTGGGATAGATCTTGGTTTTTGCGTCTCTCAAGTTCTTCATAGTGTCCAGCAGATATAAATCCCAAGTGACTCAAAGAATAGAGCTATGCTCCCCGGCAACGGCGCCAGAAATTAGTCTTGATAACCCACAAGTATAGGGGATCGCAACATCTTTCAAGGGTAGAGTATTCAACCCAAATTTATTGATTCGACACAAGGGGAGCCAGAGAATATTCTCAAGTATTAGAAGCTGAGTTGTCAATTCAACCACACCTGGAAACTTAGTATCTGCAGCAAAGTGTTTAGTAGCAAAGTAATATGATAGTGATGGTAACGGTAACAAAAGAGTAACGAAAGCAAAGTAATGTTTTTGGTATTTTTGTAGTGATTGTAACAATAGCAACGGGAAAGTAAATAAGAGTAAACCAGTATATGGAAAGCTCGTAGGCATCGTATCAGTAATGGATAATTATGCCGGATATGGTTCATCATGTAACAGTCATAACATAGGGTGACACAGAACTAGCTCCAATTCATCAATGTAATGTAGGCATGTATTCTGAATATAATCATATGTGCTTATGGAAAAGAACTTGCATGACATCTTTTGTCCTACCCTCCTGTGGCAGCGGGCTCCTTACGGAAACTAAGGGATATTAAGGCCTCCTTTTAATAGAGAACCAGAACAAAGCATTAGCACATAGTGAGTACATGAACTCCTCAAACTACGGTCATCACCGGTAAGTATCCCGATTATTTTCACTTCGGGGTTAACGGATCATAACACATAATGGGTGACTATAGACTTGCAAGATAGGATCAAGAACTCTCATATATTGATGAAAACATAATAGGTTCAGATCTGAAATCATGGCACTCGGGCCCTAGTGACAAGCATTAAGCATAGCAAAGTCATAGCAACATCAATCTCAGAACATAGTGGATACTAGGGATCAAACCCTAACAAATCTAACTCGATTACATGGTAAATCTCATCCAACCCATCACCGTCTCACCGTCCAGCAAGCCTACGATGGAATTACTCACGCACGGTGGTGAGCATCATGAAATTGGTGATGGAGGATGGTTGATGATGACTGTCGGTGTCAAAACCGGCGGATCTCGGGTAGGGGGTCCCGAACTGTGCGTCTAGGCCGGATGGTAACAGGAGGCAAGGGACACGAAGTTTTACCCAGGTTCGGGCCCTCTCGAGGGAGGTAAAACCCTATGCCCTGCTTGATTAATATTGATTATATGGGTAGTACAAGAGTAGATCTACCACGAGATCGAAGAGGCTAAACCCTAGAAGCTAGCCTATGGTATGATTGTTGTTGTGTATGTTGTCATACGGACTAAAACCCTCCGGTTTATATAGACACTGGAGAGGGTTAGGGTTACACAAAGTCGGTTACAATGGTAGGAGATCTACATATCCGTATCGCCAAGCTTGCCTTCCACGCCAAGGAAAGTCCCTCCCAGACACGGGACGAAGTCTTCAATCTTGTATCTTCATAGTACAGGAGTCCGGCTGAAGGTATATTCTGGCTATCCGAACACCCCCTAATCCAGGACTCCCTCAGTAGCCCCTGAACCAGGCTTCAATGACGACGAGTCCGGCGCGCAGATTGTCTTCGGCATTGCAAGGCGGGTTCCTCCTCCAAGTACTTCATAGAAGATTTTGTACACAAAGATAGTGTCCGGCTCTGCAAAATAAGTTTCCACATATTTCCATAGAGAGAATAATATTTACACAAATCTAATATGCTGACGTATTCCGTAGTGTGACACACCACGGCCAAGCCTTTTCCCGAGTCGTTTCATTATCCCACCTCAGCGCGTCATGCGAGGCGGTTCCCTTGGCACGTCTTGTTAAAGCAGAGATCGTGTCCCCTTATTCCAGGATTCTCATTAATACGGGTGTGGGTAACCCAACTGCGCCATTGATTACGGCGCTTGGAGATAAGCGAGTTTTACCAGGCTGGTGGGGACACGTAGTTGCGTCCACCCATATAAGGGGATAAGGATCCACCTTTTCACCTACGCCTTCTTCCTCCCTTGCTTATCCATTCTCGCACACTTGAGCTCCAGCGCCAAAGTCCGCACTCCCCACCTCAACCTTCTCCAGCCATGTCCGAAGCGGGAGGCAAGTGGATGGTCTCCTCCGTCATGGAGGGACACATCAAAAGACTGAGGAAGGCCGGATACTTGTCTAACAACATTGCGTACCGGCTTCCTGAAAAGGGGCAGCTCATCCCCACCCCTAGGCCCCATGAGAGGGTGGTGTTCCTCCCCCATTTCCTCCATGGACTGGGCTTCGCTCTTCACCCATTTGTCCGGGGGCTCATGTTCTACTATGGCCTGGATTTCCACGATCTGGCCCCGAACTTTGTCCTCAACATCTCGGCGTTTATCGTCGTGTGCGAGGCTTTCCTCCGCATCTGCCCCCATTTCGGCCTATGGCTCAAGACTTTCAATGTCAAGCCGAAGGTGGTGCGTGGCAACCAGGCGGAGTGCGGAGGCGCCATGGTGGGCAAGATGGCCAACGTCTTATGGCTCGAGGGCTCCTTTGTGGAGACCCTGAAGGGGTGGCAATCAGGGTGGTTTTACATCACCGAGCCGCGTGACCCCGAATGGGTCGCAGCCCCCGAGTTTTGGTCCGGAACCCCTACGCGGCTCACCTCTTGGAAGGAGACCGGCCTGTCGTGGGGTAAAAATGGAGAGCTGACCAGACTCCAAACATGCGTCCAAACACTAGTGGACAAGAAGCTCAAACTTGTAAACGTAGTCCAGGTTATGCTCATCCGCCTGATCCTCCCGTGTCAACAACGGGCTTTCAACCTGTGGGAGTTCGACCCGGCGCGGCACCGAACTCTGAGCAGGCTCTTCGACACAACGTATGAAGATCCCTGGAAGGTGCTTTTCAAGGGCGCCGAGTCCCCCGCATCCGCTACCGAGGATCACGGATTCAGTACACAGCGTCACGCTCATGCGGTAAGCCGTTTTTTCCTTTTACAGGGTATCGGTTTTTCATAGTTTGACTCCATGCGGGATCTAAGCTCCCTTACCTTTGACAGGATTGGCAGGAGATGTCCGGACAGATCAATTGTCCGACTCCTTTGCCCGAAGGCCCAGCGGACGCTCACTTGGCGAAGCTGCTGGTTCCGGCACCCTATGTGATGCCGGAGAAGAAGGCCGCAAAAAAGGCCACGAGGACTCGAAAGAGTGCCCGGCGCCAGGAGGTGTCGGATCCATCATCCGACGGTTCCGAGGCACATTCCTCCCGTGAAGACAAGGAGGAAGAAGAAGAGACCTCTCCCCCTCCAGCGGGGGAAGGGAAGAAAAGGAAGGCCGCCCCAACTAGGGAGGCCGAAGGGTCCAAGAAGGGGAGAACCCTTCCTCCGGACTACTCCACCGACGCCGATGACGGCAGAGAGGAGTGGGAGCCCAGGGCCAAGCCCCTGGCCAAATCATAAGTATACGGATACCAGAGTAATTCATAGTATTCGTTTATTGCATAGCTTTCCCTTATGTCGAATATGTTTATGCAGCCCACCCAAAGACCGGCTCGACGCGTCGTCGAGCGGCTCACTGGACTCGTCGGATGAGAACTCGCTTCCGATGGCTTCCTCCCCCCGCCCTACGGACGACACCAAAGTGTTGTCCCAACAGGTTCCAACCCAGGGCTCCAAGTCCGGCCCTAGGCCGGACACCGCTCCGGAACCTTCAAAGGTTCCAGAGTCCGGCGGGGGACCTCCTTCCAAGAGGAGCAAGCCCACCGTGCCGGTGACCTCCGTCCAACCGGAGGCGCCGGGCAATCTGTTGGAGGCGCTCCAAGGCGCCTCCATCGACGAGGAGCACCGCACCATTATGAGTGCGGTGGTCCATAAGGTTCAGTCCGCCAAGAGCGGACTGGCTAAAGCTTGTACTAGCCTTTTAACAGGCTTTGAGGTAAGTAAAGAATGTGTAAATAATATTACCGCATAGACAGTAGCCCCTGATGCTTTGTTTGGCGTTCGGGAAGAAAAGCCGAATAGAGGATCAAATAAAATTCGTAGGAGTCTAACAAAAAGGAGTCAATATGCGTATGTAGGCTTCTCTGCTTGCGTCCGCCGCACTGACTGCGAAAGTGGACATGCTAAAGCAGAACCTCAAGCGGTCCGAGCAAGAGCTCGGGCGTGCCAAGAAGCAGCTCGAGGACAATGAAGGTAAGAAATACCTTGTTTAAGTATATATAAAAAGGTGCAATTGCAAAAAATGATAGGATTATCATGGCTATTGTAGGGGCCATGTCTGAGGTGGCGGCCCTTAAGCAAGCGCTGGTCGAGGCCGAGAAGAGGGCGGCCACGGAGCGCACCGAGCGGGAGAAGTATGAGGCCGAGGTTGCCAAGGTGCAGCAAGAGCTCCAGGTTCTCATGAAAAAACATGAGAGTTTGGAGCTTGACTCAAAGACGCGAGCGTCCGAGCTCGCGGCAGCGATTGAAAATGCCAAGTCTGCCAAGGGCGAATCCTAGAAGACCCTCCAGGAGTTGGATGAGGTGAAGAAGATAGCGGCGGGTAAGGCATTCTTTATGCAAAGCAAACACATAAACATGGGTTACTTGTTACTTACCCGAATCCGGAGCTCTCTAGGAGCGTTCGCAGATCTTGCCCGGAGTGTGTCTGATGCCGCTGCATTCTATCGAGCCGAGGAGGGTAGCTCGACAGAGAAGGTGTTCTGGTCTCAGTACGCTGAGGCCGGACACCCCGTGCCCCTGAGCGACCAGCTGAAGCAACTGGTCGAGGTCCACAAGGTGGCCGAACAGGCCATGAGGGGCCTCATAGTTCGGCTGTGGCCTGGAGAGGCTCTGCCTGGGAGCTATTTCGGGCTGGTGTGGCAGCTGGTGGAGGCCTGTCCAAGGCTCGAAGTCATCAAGCGCTCCGCCTGCATTGAAGGTACCCTAGGGCTCTTGCCCGTGCTAAGGTGCACTGGGGCAAGCTGGATGCTGAGAAGCATGTGAAGGACGGGCCACCGCCGGGGAAAGAGCATCGCAAGCCCGAGAATTATTATAAGGATGTTCTGAATGGTGCGTGCCTTGTGGCGGATGAATGTTCTAGGGATGTAATTTTTGAGTAAAACTCGCTCGTTTTGTCATGTGCGCTGAAAACTTGTTCATATGCACTAAGCAATGCTGTTTGAATTTAAAATATTACCTTCTGTGCGGCTGTTTATCAATACTGAGAGATGGCGAGTCGTCGGCTTCTACCCCCGTGCCGCTAGTGCTGGGGTGTTCGGGGATAAACCTGAGCACTCTGTTTCCCATGTTTGGGTCCTTCGGGGGAGGCGCTCAGCCCGATGAACAAGGCAATCAGACTATAATGCGTGAACACTCTCACTTAGCCATAGAATACGATAATTTGAAACTTCGGCGAAGCCCCTGGTATTCGGAAGACCGAGTTCGGTGCGCTATCCACGCCTTGGCCGGACGGAGCCGACTCCTCGCCCTAAGTGGCATAAGTCTTTAAGGACTCGAAAAAACCTCTCGAACAATGACCAGCTCTCGATTCATCATGACAGTCAGTTTTAGCTTTCTCCACTGAGGTGCTCGACCCAGCTCAACTGAGGCACAATCGCAGTGGTTCTCCTAGTGCTACGTTAGCCGATATAGCGGAACGTAAGGCACCAAAACATAGGAGCCGGGCAAACCCAACTATTGACCCAAGACATGATTCGGAGCCGATGCATATAACGCTATGAGTTCGGGGTGCCGCACTTGTTAAAGTGTTCGGACTTCTCACACCATGCTGAGAGGTACTGAAGCCCCTGGCGTATTTTGACCGTACCAAAGTGTACGGGTGCAACATGTTGTTAAGGAACATATATAAAAAAAGAGTAATGCAAAAATAGACGAAAGCTATGCATTGTTTATTAAAGAGGGCTGCGATCAAAGCAGAACGATACAAATAATGCGATAAGCAAAAGGTTGGACTATTTAACATGTTCGCTCCAGGGGCAAGCTGCGGAATAATATGCGAAACAGGTATGCTGCTCATGATAGAGATCACCTGGGAGTTCCGTAATGCGGCGTGGCTTGTCTGCTTCCCTAGTTCTTGCATCATTTGTGCGGCAATTGAACTGCCGAACAGGCCTTACGAAGAATGGAGTCCTGAAAGTAAGAGAAAATTAAAAAATCGGCAGCCCCTGGTGCGGTTTAAGCCATGTTTCGGGCGTGCCGTGATGGTGCCCCTCCCCCTGTACCCATGGTATTTCTAGAGCGTAGTTATGTACGCGAAGTATTGGTATCGCATTTTTGCGAGGGCTGGGGTTGGGACCGCATTGCTACGCCTGCTCGGGTCGTGCCAGGCGGTCTTGTTGTGGGTTACTCCGGGCGCGCTTGACGGTGTCCGGTCGTTTAATGGCCGGACTAGAGAAGTGCCTGGAGAGGCTGCTTTGTACTTCTGTTGCAAGGTCCGCCGTGTGCTCCTCCGTTCGGAGGGAGCGTTCGGTGTTTCCATTGACCGTAATTACTCCTCGAGGGCATGGCATTTTGAGCTTAAGGTATGTGTAGTGCGGTACCGCATTGAACTTGGCGAATGCGGTTCGCCCGAGCAGTGCGTGATAGCCACTGCGAAATGGGACTATGTCGAAGATTAACTCCTCGCTTTGGAAATTATCCGGAGATCTGAAGACCACTTCAAGTGTGACTGAGCCTGTACAGTTGGCCTCTACACCTGGTATTACGCCTTTAAAGGTCGTTTTGGTGGGCTTAATCCTCGAGGGATCTATGCCCATTTTCCGCACTGTATCCTGGTAAAGCAGGTTCAGGCTGTTGCCGCCGTCCATAAGGACTCTAGTGAGATGAAATCCGTCAATAATTGGGTCTAGAACCAATGCGGCGAATCCGCCATGACGGATGCTAGTGGGATGGTCTCTTCAATCAAAGGTGATCGGGCAGGAGGACCATGGGTTGAACTTTGGGGCGACTGGCTCTACCGCGTATACGCCCCTTAACGCGCGCTTTCGCTCCCTTTTGGGGACGTAGGTTGCGTATATCATGTTCACCGTCCACACTTGTGGGGTAAACCCTTCTGTCCACTATTGTTCGGCGGCCGGGGCTCCTCGTCATCATCGCTATGCAACCCCATGTCTTCATTTTTGGCATTTAACTTGCCTGCCTGCTTGAACACCCAATAATCCCTGTTGGTGTGATTGGCCGGTTTTTCGGGGGTGCCATCTATCTGGCATAAGCGGTCGAGTATTCGATCCAAACTGGACGGGCCCCTAGGATTCCTTTTGAATGGCTTTTTCCGCTGACAGGATTTAGAGCCTCTGAATCTGGCATTAACTACCGTATCCTCAGTATTGTCGCCGTTAATGCGGCGCTTCTGCTTGTTGCGACGCAGCCTGCCACTACTGTCCCTCGTATCCGAATTACCAGGGTTCTGGGTCATATTGTTGCTATGAGAAAACCAGCTGTCTTCTCCCGTGCAAAAGCGGGTCATGAGTGTCGTGAGTGCTGCCATAGACTTCCGCTTTTCCTGTCCAAGGTGCCGGGCAAGCCACTCGTCATGGATATTGTTCTTGAAGGCTGCTAGGGCCTCAGCGTCCGGACAGTCGATTATTTGATTTTTCTTTGTTAGGAATTGTGTCCAGAATTGCCTGGCCGATTCATCTAGCTAGTGAATTACGTGACTTAGGTCATCGGCATCTGGGGTCGCACATAAGTGCCCTGGAAATTGTCGAGGATTGCGGCTTCCAGGTCCTCCCAACAACTGATTGATCCTGTTGGCAAGCTGTTAAGCCAATGCCGAGCTGGTCCTTTAAGCTTGAGTGGGAGGTATTTGATGGCGTGGAAACCATCACCGCGGGCCATGTGGATATGAAGGAGATAATCCTCGATCCATACCGCAGGATCTGTTGTGCCATCATATGATTCGATGTTTACGGGTTTGAAACCCTCGGGGATTTGATGATCCATTACTTCGTCTGTGAAACATAGTGGGTGTGCGGCGCCTCTGTACTGGGCTATGTCATGACGTAGCTCCAATGAGCTTTGTCTATTGTGCTTGGCCCTGCCGAATTTGTGGCCGGCGTGACGGTTACCGTCTCGAGCCATGGGGCGCCCACGCGATCCGTAGATCGATCTTGTTTGCCTTGCCTTGTCCTCCAACATATCTCGTAAGTCTGGCGCATATTCCCATGCCTTGGTACGGGGTGCGGCTTGAGTGGAGGGCTGAGAGGCCTCTCTGTCGCGACCACGAGGTGGCCGGTCGGCCGCATCAAGTGCTTCCTCCTCTAATCGGGGTAGCAACCTGCGCTTTGGGTAGCTCTTGGAGGGGCGTTCGAGTTTATGCTCTTCGGCCGCAAGGACTTCAGTCCATCTGTCGACTAGCAAATCTTGATCAGCTTTAAGTTGTTGCTGTTTTTTCTTGAGGCTTCTTGCCATGGCCATAAGCCTGCGTTGAAAATGCTCTTGCTCGATGGGATCCTCTGGCACGACGAATTCGTCGTCGTCGAGGCTTGCCTCATCTTTGGAGGGAGGCATATAATTATCGTCCTCGACCTCTCTGTCTCCCACTCTCTCATGAGGGCTGGTTTCTCCATCCTCCTATGCTAAATCTTGCTGGAGGGGGTTTTGTTCGGTGCTTTTCAGAGTATTATTATCTCCCGTGCTGGAATCACCGTATTTGTTTTGGCGTGATTTTGAGCGGCGCCGCTGACGCCGGCGCTTAGGCTGTTTCTTGGAGGGGTCATCCTCCGCTGTTCCATCGCCATATCCTTCTTTTGGGGTGTCCACCATGTATATGTCGTATGACGAGGTGGCTTTCCAGGGCCTGATAGGCGCTGGTTCTTCATCGTCTCCTTCATCAGCGTCCATACCATCGATGTCTTCGGAGTCGAAGTCGAGCATGTTGGTTAAGTCATTGACAGTGGCTACAAAGTGGGTGGTGGGTGGGCTTTGAATTTCTTCATCGTCCGAATCCAAACCTTGCTGACCGTAGTCCGGCCAGGGCTCCCCTGATAAAGAGAGAGACTTCAGTGTCTTCAGAATATCGCCGAAAGGCGAGTGCTGGAAGATGTCCGCGGCAGTAAACTCCCTGATCGGCGCACAATCGGATTCGATCGGCAGGGGCGCGGAGGGTTTTGAGTTTGGAGAGGAGTCCGGCTCCTTGGAGTCACGAGTCTCGTAGAGTGCGGGGCTGGTGTTCGGCTCGATCGCCATTGGGATCGCAGCCCCCGAGGCGGCGTCCAACCATCCATCCTCGATCGGCGCAGTTGGCTTCGAATTAAGGGTCGAAGCCGATGCGGGTGCGGCCTACAGGGCGCTGTTCGGCGGCAGAGCTAGATCATGCTCGTCGTGACAGTGCGGCGCGCTCGGCAGTGGCTCGAATCCGTCGAAGATCAAGTCCCCGTGGATGTCAGCCGTGTATTTTAAGCTTCCAAATCTAACCTGACAGCCAGGGGCATAGCTTTCGATCTGCTCCACATGGCCAAGTGAATTGGCCCGCAGTGCGAAGCTGCCGGAGAGGAAGATCTGGGGGGGGAGGAAGGTCTCACCCTGGACTGCATCGCCATTGATGATCGTAGGAGCCATCAAGCCTGACGGCGACGGCACAGAGGAACTCTCAATGAAAGCACCAATGTCGGTGTCAAAACCGAAGGATCTCGGGTAGGGGGCCCCGAACTGTGCGTCTAGGCCGGATGGTAACAGGAGGCGAGGGACACGAAGTTTTACCCAAGTTCGGGCCCTCTCGATGGAGGTAAAACCCTATGTCCTGCTTGATTAATATTGATGATATGGGTAGTACAAGAGTAGATCTACCACGAGATCGAAGAGGCTAAACCCTAGAAGCTAGCCTATGGTATGATTGTTGTTGTGTATGTTGTCCTACGGACTAAAACCCTCCGGTTTATATAGACACCGGAGAGGGTTAGGGTTACACAAAGTCGGTTACAATGGTAGGAGATCTACATATCCGTATCGCCAAGCTTGCCATCGATGCCAAGGAAAGTCCCTCCCGGACACGAGACGAAGTCTTCAATCTTGTATCTTCATAGTCCAGGAGTCCGGCTGAAGGTATAGTCCGGCTATCCGAACACCCCCTAATCCAGGACTCCCTCAATGACAACGGCGACGAATCCCCCTCTCCGGAGCCCCGAACGGCCTCCAGATCAGCCCTCCCGAGACGTTTTAGGGCTTGGTAGCGGCTCCGTATCGTAAAATGCGATGATTTCTTCTCTTCTCTTTTTTCCTCCCCAAAAGCAGTTATATACAGTTGGAGTTGGAGTCGAGAGGTCTCCAGGGGGCCCACAAGGTAGGGGGCGCGCCCCCCACCCTCGTAAGTAGGGTGTGGGCCCCCTGGTCTTCATCTTTGGCGACGATTTTTTATTATTTATTGTAAGATATTCCGTGGAGTTTCAGGTCATTCCGACAACTTTTGTTTTCTGCACATAAAAGAACATCATGGCAATTCTGCTGAAAACAGCGTCAGTCCGGGTTAGTTCCATTCAAATCATACAAGTTAGAGTCCAAAACAAGGGAAAAAGTGTTTGCAAAAGTAGATACGACGGAGACGTATCAGAAGGTTGATGATGGCAATGGCGACGGATTGCCCTCTCCGAAGCCCCGAACGGACTCCGGATCAGCCCTCCCGAGAGAGATTAGGGCTTGGCGGCGACTCTGTATCGTAAAACGTGATGAATCCTTCTCCCTGATTTTTTTCTCCCCGAATGTGAATATATAGAGTTGGAGTTGAGGTCGGTGGAGCACCAGTGGGCCCATGAGGTAGGGGGGCGTGCCCAGGGGGGTAGGTGTGCCCCCACCCTCGTGGACAGGGTGTGGGCCCCTGGCCTTGATTCTTTCGCCAGTATTTTTTATATATTCCAAAAATATTCTCCGTTGATTTTTAGGTCATTCCAAGAACTTTCATTTCTGCACAAAAATAACACCATGGCAATTCTGCTGAAAACAGCGTCAGTCCGGGTTAGTTCCATTCAAATCATGCAAGTTAGAGTCCAAAACAAGGGCAAAAGTATTTGGAAAAGTAGATATGTTGGAGACGTATCAACTCCCCCAAGCTTATACCTTTGCTTGTCCTCAAGCAATTTAGTTGACAAGCTGAAAGTGATAAAAGAAAACTTTTACAAACTCTATTTGCTCTTGTTGTTGTAAACATGTAAAGCCAACATTCAAGTTTTCAGCAAAGATTATGAACTAACCATATTTACAGTAACATTTGCGTCTCATGTTTACTCATATCAATGGCATAATCAACTAGCGAGCAATAATAGTAAATCTCGGATGACAACACTTTCTCAAAACAATCATAATATGATATAACAAGATGATATCTCGCTAGCCCTTTCTGAGACCGCAAAACATAAATGCAGAGCACCCCTGAAGATCAAGGGCCGACTGGAAATTGTAATTCATGGTAAAAGAGATCCATTCAAGTCATACTCAATTTAAACTAACAATAATACATGCAAATGACAGCGGTGCTCTCCAACTGGTGCTTTTTTAATAAGAGTTTGATGACTCAACATAAAAGTAAATAGATAGGCCCTTCGCAGAGGGAAGCAGGGATTTTAGAGGTGCCAGAGCTCGGTTTTGAAATAGAGATGAATAATATTTTGAGCGGTATACTTTCATTGTCAACATAACAACCGAGAGATCTCGATATCTTCCATGCTACACACATTATAGGCGGTTCCCAAACAGAATGGTAAAGTTTATACTCCCCCACCACCAACAAGCATCAATCCATGGCTTTCCCGAAACAATGGGTGCCTCCAACTAACAACAACCCTGGGGGAGTTTTGTTTGCAATTCTTTTGATTTGATTTGAGCATGGGACTGAGCATCCTGGTGACCAGCCATTTTCTCGTGAGTGAGGAGTGGAGTCCACTCCTCTTGAGAACAACCCGCCTAGCATGGAAGATACAGACAACCTAGTTGATACATGAGCTATTCGAGCATACAAAACAGAATTTCATTTGAAGGTTTAGAGTTTGGCACATACAAATTTACTTGGAACGGCGGGTATATACCGCATATAGGAAGGTATGGTGGACTCATATGGAATAACTTTTGGGGTTTATGGAGGTGGATGCACAAGCAGTATTCCCGCTTAGTACAAGTGAAGGCTAGAAAGAGACTAGGAAGCGACCAGCTAGAGAGCGACAACAGTCATGAACATGCATTAAAATTAATCAACACTGAATGCAAGCATGAGTAGGATATAATGCACCATGAACATAAATATCGTGGAGGCTATGTTGATTTTGTTTCAACTACATGCGTGAACATGTGCCAAGTCAAGCCACTCAAATCGTTCAAAGGAGGGTACCACCCTATCATACCACATCACAACCATTTTAATAGCATGTTTGCACGCAAGGTAAACCACTATAAACACCTAGCAAATTAAGCATGGAATGAGCAAGTATAATCTCTAATTGTCACTGCAAACATGTTCATTCATAATAGGCTGAATCAGGAATGGTGAACTAATCATATTTACAAAAAACAAGAGAGGTCAAGTTCATACCAGCTTCTCTCATCTCAATCAGTTCATCATATATCGTCATTATTGCCTTTCACTTGCACAACCGAATAGTGTGGATAATAATAATAGTGCACGTGCATTGGACTAAGCTGGAATCTACAAGCATTCTACTCAAGGGAGAAGACAAGGCAATATGGGCTCTTTGTTAGATCAACAATAATGCAAATGAGAGCCACTCCACATTTTCATTATGGTCTTCTCCTCTCGACCCCCAAAGAAAAGAAAAGAAACAAAACTATTTACACGGGAAAGCTCCCAACAAGCAAAAGAAGAATGAAAAATCTTTTCGGGTTTTCTACTAAGGCATGGAAATTAAACTAGCTAAAAGCTACAACTAAATATTTTTTGTTTTTTATTAAGGGTTTTCAAGCACACAAGAAGAATTCCAGAAAAAGAAATTAGACTAGCGTGGATGATACAATGAAAAACTATGAGCACCGACAACTTGCATGAGTGTGTGAACATGAATGTAATGTTGGTGAGAGCTACGTACTCCCCCAAGCTTAGGTTTTTGGCTTAAGTTGGTCTATCCCATGGATCAAAGCTGCCCTCTCCGGTATACTGAGGAGGATCCTCAAGGTGCCACTGGTTAGCGATCTCCTCTGGAAACCACTGATAAACAACTGACGGTGAGGATCAAGTGGTAGCTCCGGATCTGGAGCTGATGTCAAACTCTGGTATGCCTGAACGGCGTCTGACAAAACAAGGTACGTGCCTAAAAATATGTTGAACAAAGAGGGAGCGGGCAAGGTAATAGTCTCAAAGTAATTCTTATCAAATATCAGTCTATACTTAAGCATCTTCTTCTTATTCTTAACAATGAAATCATGTGCTACCATACTCTTATAATCTAGAAAAACATGAGGCGGCAACTTTTCCTCTTTCTCATAATGCCTAATAGGTATGTTAAAGTGTGTAGCAAGGCGCGAGGCGAAGATGCCTCCCAAGATGGGACCCTTTGTACGGTTCATATTTAACTGTTTAGCAACAATAGCACCTAAACTAAAAGTGGTATCACGAAACAAAGCATGGCGCAAAAGAACAATATCAGGGGCACTAAGATTTCCACAGTTTTCATGACCAGTTAAGCATCTACTAGCAAATATTGCAAAGTAACGTAGGAGAGGAAAATGTATGCTAGTAATTCTTGCATCGGAAACCTTCCTCGTTTCCCCTATAGCAATCATATCAATGAATCCTTCCACATCATTACGATGTGGTTCCTGTATGCTGCCCTCAAAAGGTATCCTAAAACCCGGCAAAAATCATAAAGTGACATCTCCTTATGCTCATCATATAAATAGAATTCCACCGAAGGTGGCGATCTCCTAGCAAGGAAATGAAAATTTTGCACAAAAATATTGGTGAGTAGGAGATACTGTTCACGCTGGTCGTGGAGGAGGTCGGTGAGGCCTGCATTCTCAGCCAAATAATAAAAATCTTCATAAATCCCGGCTTCTCTCAAAAAATCATCACAAGGCCATTCACACGACCGAACCTCCGCAGTACGAGGGAGATTATACTTGGGCATCTTATTCTCTTAACTTTGCTTAACCTTCGAGCTTCGGCTCGATGAGCCCCTCAAAAATCTCTTCATCTTTTTCTGAAAATTTCTAAAAAATTTAGTAACTTAAAATAAAAGTGAACCAAACTCAACAAGATTGATAGCAACTACTCCTACAAGTGCCTAGAGGCCATATCATGCATTAAAACTACTTTGGACCACATAAATTTGACTGAGGCCATATCATGCAAGCTCAAGAACAGGGTCACCTAAGAAGCAACGATTTGCAATAAATAAAGCACTAGAACAAAAACTAATTGGACCATTGGAGGAGTCACATATTGAAGAACAATCCCCCAAAGCAGTTTTGTGATTGGAGCTTTGAGCAAGGAGATGAGGTAGAACTCAGGTTTGAGCTGGTGGATGATTTTTTCTGGAGGAAGACTGTAGGATCTAGAAGAAGGAGTGTCTAGAGGGGGGGTGAATAGACACTTAATGCTAAAGTTGCACTTTTTAAGCTTTTTCAGTTTAAGTGGAGTTCGGGCACAATTTTAGCATACACAATACATATCAAGCAAGCATCCAAAGAGTATATAGGCAGCGGAAAGTAAAGCATGCAACTTGCAAGAATGTAAAGGGAAGGGTTTGGAGGATTCAAACGCAATTGGAGACACGGATGTTTTCCCGTGGTTCGGATAGGTGGTGCTATCCTACATCCACGTTGATGGAGACTTCAACCCACGGAGGGTAACGGTTGCACGAGTCCACGGAGGGCTCCACCCACGAAGGGTCCACGAAGAAGCAACCTTGTCTATTCCACCATGGCCATCGCCCACGAAGGACTTGCCTCACTAGCGGTAGATCTTCATGAAGTAGGCGATCTCCTTGCCCTTACAAACTCCTTGGTTCAACTCCACAATCTTGTCGGAGGCTCCCAAGTGACACCTAGCCAATCTAGGAGACACCACTCTCCAAGAAGTAACAAATGGTGTGTTGATGATGAACTCCTTGCTCTTGTGCTTCAAATGATAGTCTCCCCAACACTCAACTCTCTCTCATAGGATTTGGATCTGGTGGAAAGAAGATTTGAGTGGAAAGCAACTTTGGGGAAGGCTAGAGATCAAGATTCATATGGTAGGAATGGAATGTCTTGGTCTCAACACATGAGTAGGTGGTTCTTTCTCAGAACATATGAGTAGGAATGGAATATGTGTTATGATGGCTCTCTCTTCGAATGAAGAGGTGGTGGAGGGGTATATATAGCCTCCACACCAAATCCAACCGTTACACACAGTTTTCCAATCTCGGTGGGACCGAATCATCAAACTCGGTCTGACCAAAATGGTAAACCTAGTGACCGTTAGGAATTTCGGTGGGACTGAGATGCAACTCGGTAGGACCGATTCGGTTAGGGTTTGGGCATAACGTAATCTCGGTGAGACCGATCGCACAAACTTGGTGAGACCAAGTTTGGCAATTAGCTAACCAGAGAGTTGGTCAGGCAAACTCGATGGGACCGACTTGCTCTTTCGGTGAGACCGAAAAGTTACAAGAAGGAAACATAGAGTTTACCTTGCATTCTCGGTGGGACCGATTCGCTCTTTCGGTGAGACCAAAAAGTTACGAAAGGGAAACAGAGAGTTTGCATGCCCATCTCGGTGAGACCAAGAACCTTATCGGTAGGACCGAATTGCTAGGGTTTGGCAGTGGCAAATGACAAGTGAAACTCGGTGGCGCCGGATTGACAGAATCGGTATGACCGAGTTTGGCTTAGGGTTTAGGTCATTTGTGGAAGTGGGAAAGTAGCTGAGGATTTTGGAGCATATCATTAAGCACTTGAGCAAGAGGCTCATTAAACAACACCTCATCCCTTCTTGATAGTATTGGCTTTTCCTAAGGACTCAATGTGATCTTGGATCACTAAAATATAAAAAGAAGAGTCTTGAGCTTGAAGCTTTAGCCAATCCTTTGTCCTTAGCATCTTGAAGAGGTTCCCACAACCTTTAGTCCATGCCACTCCATTGTTGAACTTATCTGAAATATACTAGGTAAAGGTATTAGTCCAACAAGAGATATGTTGCACATGGTGGGTCCCCCTGGTGTGTTCTCAGTGCCAATGATTCTTAAAAATTCTGGAAAAAATCATATTAAATTTTCAGGGCATTTGGAGAACTTTTATTTTCAGGGTATTTTTTATTGCAAGGATAATTCAGAAAACGGACAGAAAATACTATTTTTACTTTATTTAATATAAATAACAGAAAGTAAAAAGAGAGTACAGAAGGTTGTGCTTTCTAACACATCCATCTCATGCTCATCAAAAGGAATCCACTAACAAGGTTGATCAAGTCTTGTTAACAAACTCATTCCGAATCACATGAAGTCGGAGAAATTTCGAATAACACTAGGTTACCTCAGCGGGGATATGCACGTCCCCAACAATAAGAATATCATATTTCTTCTTGATAGTAGGAAGAGGAAATTCAAAACCTCCAATAATAATTGTTGAAAATTTTCCAATAGAATTGATACTATGGACTTGAGGTTGTTTCCTCGGAAAGTGTACCGTATGCACATTACCATTAACATGAAAAGTGACGTTGCCTTTGTTGCAATCAATAACAGCCCCTGCTGTATTCAAAAAGGGTCTACCAAGGATAATCAACATACTATCGTCCTCGGGAATATCAAGAATAACAAAGTACATTAAAATAGTAACATTTGCAACCACAACAGGCATATCCTCACAAATACCGACAGGTATAGCAGTTGATTTATCAGCCATTTGCAAAGATATTTCAGTAGGTGTCAACTTATTCAAATCAACTCTACGATATAAAGAGAGAGGCATAACACTAACACCGGCTCCAAGATCACATAAAGCAGTTTTAACATAGTTTCTTTCAATGGAGCATGGTATAGTTGGTACTCCTGGATCTCCTAGTTTCTTAGATATTCCACTCTCAAAAGTATAATTAACAACCATGGTGGAAATTTCAGCTTCCGGTATCTTTCTTTTATTAGTAACAATATCTTTCATGTACTTAGCATAAGGATTCATTTTAAGCATATCAGTCAAACGCATACGCAAAAAGATAGGTCTAATCATTTTAGCAGAGCACTCAAAATCCTCATCATCCTTTTTCATGGATGGTTTAGGAGGAAAAGGCATGGGTTTCTGAACCCATGGTTCTCTTTCTTTATCGTGCTTCCTAGCAACAAAGTCTCTCTTATCATAACATTGATTCTTTGTGTCGGTGTACAAAACTAGGGGCACATTTTTGTACACCTTTACCTGTGCACGGGCAATCAGAGCCGCGCCCGTGAACACACCGAGCAGAGCAAGGGAGGAAAGCCAAGGAAAGATCGAAGCCCAAGACGAAGCAAAGCAATGACAAGGACCAAGGCCACAAAGATCAGATGGGCAAAGCAGGTTTCCCCGACAAGGACCCTTGCCGGGGCGGCCTCAGCGGCCCCGGAAAGGCCCTTGCCGGGGAAACTCACCCACGCCAGCCGAGAGAGCCACCCTCGAGCCCACCAACACTCGACAAATGCGTTGGACAGGGCTCGGGAGGCACCTCTATGCTGGCATGCAGATCTTCGTGAAGACAAAGAATAGTTGAGGTCAAATGAGGATAGGAAGGCAGCCATCCTCACCGAAGAAACCCACAAGACCCCTGGCAAGATCTTGCCGAGGACGCCTGCACGCCACGGCAAGACCCTTGCCGGGCCACCCGGCAAGGCCCTCGCCAAGCACACTAGCAGGGCCACCGTCAGGCCCACACCAGCCAAGTCTCCGCCGCCATTTGCATGCAGCTGCCGACCCAACCAGCTGGGCAGGCACCTGCGTGGCGACATGCAGCCCTTCGTGGAGACCCCACCACCGCGCCAACTCAGTTGCCTGCCTGCCTACCTGCATGGCACTGCATACATCGATAGCCATGGCATGTGTCAAAGCTTGGAGGAGCGGCGATGGACGGGACGGGCCTCACCCCCGCCCCCGATAAAGTGGAGGGACACCTAAGCCTCACATTTAATGCGCTTTGTCCTGTAATACCAGGATAACCTCGCAACACTGTTGCCTTTCCACCTCATGTGTGCCACTGTGGCAACCCCTTTTTCTATAAAAGGAGGCCCAAGGCGACGAGAAGGGGGATGCGGCTTTTGGAGCACGTTACACCCCATAGCTAGTTCAAAAACTCAGAATACATCCACCAAAGCAGGACTAGAGTTTTACGCATCCTCACCGCCCGAACCTGGATAAACGAACCGCGTGCTCTCTGTTAGACCCGCTCTTCTCTCAACCCCGCGCCCCGCAACCGCAGTAGGGATTCTTGTGATCCCATAGGTGTCGTTTCCCACCGACATCTTTGGCACGCCAGGCAGGGGGCGCGTTTGTGAGAATTTTGTCTGGCAGTTAGCCTAGCGGTTCTTCGTCGCCATGGCCCCTAAGAAGAAGACGGCCACGGCGATCGGCTCGTTAGGGGCCGAATGGCCCATGCCGGCGCAGACGAGCAGCAGACCGTCCGCGGACAGGACTCGGGCCGCAGCCCGCGAACACCAGCACCACCCAGGCAGTCGGAGCATGGCGAGCGGCGTCGTTCGTGCACTAGACGGTTGGCCCCATGCCGCCGGATCCAAAGACGGAGCTGGACCCCCTGCCGGCGGAGCGGGGCCCTCCAGGGGTGTCGTTGCACCAACTCCGGGCGGCGCGGCGACCTCCAGGACGTATACACCGATGACCACCGTGCGTTCTTCCCATGTTGTGCGTGCCGAACAGCGTCACTACGTTGGTGACCCTGGGCACCGCCGTGCGAAGAGCCCTGTGCGTCGTCAGCAAGGCGAAGGAGTTCAACACGCTCGCCGAAGCACTGGTGAAAATGGCATGCAGCCGCTGGCTCGTGACAGAGCTCCTTCTAACATAGTTAGAAGTCGAAGCGCGCCACGATCCAGTCAGCTGTCGCCGCCACCCACGCCAGTGGAAGCCTTGGCGCGCGCGTAGCTGCTCCTCGACTTCCCTCCTACTGCGGAGAAGCTAGATGAGTGGAGGGCCACCATCCGGAGCCTCGTCGCCGTCGCAAACAAAGATGAGTCACGACCGGCGGGGCCCTCAGATCGGTGCTCCACCAAACCACCACATGCTGGTGTGGGGAGGGCCGGGGGAGCTGCGGCCACAGTGCACTCTCCCCCTCCTCACCAGCCGCCACGGGCGTCGGCCCGTCGCGACTACGTTGGTGATGACATCTCCACAGCATCGTCCGATCCACGGACCGTCTGCGACCAGCGCCAGGTCCTTCGGGAGCGAGCTCACGAAGACGCTCGAACCACTGTCGAACGCCTGCGTGAAGCGCGCCGCCAGTCGGACAAGCGGGCGGGACCCACTACGGACTACCCGGCACCGGGGGGCCCCAGCGGCCTACCTTACGAGGTGGGCTACCCGACTTTTACCCGTGAGCTGAGGCAGTTCCAGTGGCCGTCCCACCGCACGTTTAAGCCCGACGTCGGCGAGAAGTACACCGGCAAGACCCATCCGTCCGAGTTCCTTATCATCTACACCATCGCGATGCAGGCCGCTGGGGCTCGCGACGACAAGGTGCTTGCCAACTACTTCTCGCTGGCGCTCAAGCTCAATGTGATGTCTTGGTTGATGCACTTGCTGGCAGACTCCATCTCTTCCCGGTCAGATATATGCCATGAGTTCATTGGCGCCTTCACGGGAGGCCACCAAGCTCATGGACTAGGCCAGTGATCTGCATATCATTCCCCAGAAGGAATGGGAGACCCTGCGCAAGTACATTCAGAGATTCAGCCGAGTGCAATACAACATCCCTGACGTTCATCCCACCGCTGTGATTAGCGTGTTCCATCAGAATGTGCGCAATCGCAAGATGCGCAAGGAGCTGGCGATGACCAAGGTTAAAGATGTGGCCGAGCTCTATGTTCTAGCCGACAGGTGCGCCCGGGCTGAAGAGGGAAGTACCCCGGCGAAAACGCCGGCGCGGAAACCGACTCTACTAAGGAGGACGCCGCCGCCCCAATGAAGAGGGGCCGGCATCGCAATAGGAAATGCAAAGGCAAGGTCGTGCTTGCCATTGAGGGATCTGATGATACCGGTGCCGGCAAGAAGGTCAAGGCAGACACCCCCGGCAAGGAGATTGCCGGGTGCGCCGCCTACCGGGCCTTGGCGGCTACCGACAAGCCAGGAAGCTCCAGCAAGCAATACTGCAAGATCCACCGTACCAAGGGCCACGATCTCTAGAACTGCCGTCAAGTCGAGCTGCTTGCTGAGAAGCAAAAGGCTGAGTACGAAAGGCGGGACAAGGAGAAGGACCAAGATGGTGCTGAGGGATCTGGCAAGAAGCGCGGTGGCCAAGGAGGCCGCCCTGGCAGGGACAAACAGCAAGAAAGACCCGCCCGGGGCCGTGACAAGAAACAAGAAGACGACGACCGCGACGAGGACGACGAGTCTGGTGAGCAAGGGTTCCAGAAGGCTACGGAGGCCATGTGCGTCGATGGCGGTGCCTCGCTGCACACCTCTCACCGCCAGCTCAAACAATGGGCGCGAGAGGTCACAGCAACAGAATCGTTGTTCGACGCTCAGAAGCCACTAAAGTGGTCCAGCACGCCCCTCATCTTTGACGCCGAGGACCACCCTGATCGCACTACCGCGGTCGGGTGTTTGCTGTTGTTGGTTTCGCCAACAATACGCAACCTCAAGGTGAACAAGATGTTGGTCGACAACGAGGCCGGCCTGAACCTGATCTCGCCTGTCGTGATCAAAAGGATGCAAATCCCTGACGAAGACCTCGAGGAAACGAGCACGTTTCAGGGGTCAATCCGGGGAGAAGCCAGCCAAAGGGAAAGGTCACGCTGTCCGTGACGTTTGGAGGGGAGTTGAACTTCTGGATGGAGAGGATCGTCTTCGACGTGACCGAGATCCCCTTGCCCTACAACGGGATCCTCGGCCGCCCGGCAGTCGCTAAGTTCATGTCGGCATCACACTACGCCTACAACATGCTAAAGATGCCCGGGCCATTGACCATCATCTCCATCCCCTCCGACAAGAAGGACGTGCTGATCTGCGTCGACCAACTCTACTGGGAAGCAGTTGCAGCAGCTGACGTCAAGGCACCTGCTCCTGCCGCCGAAGGCCCGGGAGGAAAAAAGGAGGCCGGCAAGACCTCTCGCACCCACTCCGGCAAGCGCACCCCCTCGGGGTGTTGTGCTACAGCTGAGGACGTGCTAGAGAGCTCTGCCGACAAGAACAAGAGATCTAGAGCCGAGCCGCCGCAGACCAAGAAGGTGCCTGTCGCGGAGGACGGCATGGGAGGGGCCTTCATCATAGGCTCCGCCCTCAGCAGCAAATAGGAAGGCGAGCTCGTCACCTTCCTGCGGGCGAATCTCGACGTGTTTGCATGGCAAGCGTCCGACATCCCCGGTGTTCCCAGGGAGGTGATTGAGCACCACCTAGTTGTCTGCCCCCACGCGCGCCCCGTCAAGAAGAAGGTTAGAAAGCAGGCTCTGGAGAGGCAGGAGTTCATCACAGAGGAGATCAGGAAGTTAGAAGTGGCAGGTTTGGTGAGAGGGGTGCTCCACCCGATGTGGTTGGCCAATCCGGTAGTGGTGCGCAAGGCGAATGGGAAATGGAGGTTGTGTATTAATTACACAGATATCAATAAGGCTTGTCCTAAGGACCCCTTCCCATTGCCGCACATCGACCAGATTGTTGACTCCACGGCCGGGTGTGATCTGCTATCATTCCTCAATGCCTACTCAAGCTACCACCAAATCTTCATGACAAGAGAGGATGAAGAGAAGACAGCATTCATCACCCCATGTGGTACGTATTACTTTTTACGGATGCCTTTCGGGTTGAAGAGTGCTAGCTTAATGTTTGCAAGAGCGGCCCAAATTGGTTTTGAACCTCAGCTCCATAGAAATATGGAGGCCTACATGGATGACATAGTGGTCAAAACCAAGGACGGGCCGACTCTTGTGCAAGATCTAGAAGAGACATTTGCCAACCTGCGCAAGATCAACCTCAAGTTGAACCCTGAGAAGTGTGTCTTCGGTGTCCCGTCCGGCAAGCTTCTCGGGTTCTTCGTGTCACAGCGCGGGATTGAGGCAAACCCAGACAAGATCAAGGCTATTGAGCAGATCAAGGCGCCCAAGCGGATCAAGGATGTGCGTCGGCTCACCGGCTGCGTTGCCGCCATGAGCCGGTTCATCTCCAAGTCCGCCGAGCGCGCCCTTCCCTTTTTCAAGATCTTGAAAAAGGCGGGCCCAATAGAGTGGACCCCAGAAGCCGAGGCCACACTGCAGGACCTGAAGAAATACCTTTCCTCCACGCCAATACTAGTTGCGCCTAAACCACAAGGGTCGTTGCTGCTGTATTTGGCGGCGACGAACCAAGTGGTCAGCGCCGCAGTAGTGGCGCAGAGGGAGGTCGACGAGGAGGAAGCAATGGTGGCAGAACCAACGGATGGCGAGCTGAAGATTCCCCCGGCAGGGCCTGGTGCCGATAAGGTGCGGCCCTCGGCAGAGTCTGGTGCCACCAGGGCGATGCCCTCGCGGCCGAGTGAAGTGGTGCCCAAGAAAAAGATGATGCAGCACCCGGTTTACTTTGTCAGCTCCCTCTTGCAGGGGGCTAGGTCAAGGTATTCTGATGTGCAAAAATTGCTCTTCGGCCTCCTCATGGCCTCGAGGAAGCTGCGTCACTACTTCTGGGCTCAAGAGATCACTGTCGTCACTCGCCTCCCATTGCAACGGATACTGCACAACCCAGACGCAACCGGAAGGATTGTGGAATGGGCCTTGGAGTTGTCAAGCTTCGGCTTAAAGTTTGAAAGTACCCGACAATTCAGAGCAGAGTCCTGGCGGAGTTCATTGCGGAATGGACCTCGACGCCTGATGAAGAAATCCAGGAGACTATTCTTCCCGGCAAGGAAGCAGACCGCAACTGGATCATGTACTTTGATGGAGCCTTCTCGCTGCAAGGCGCCGGTGCCGGCGTGTTGCTCGTCGCACCCACCGGAGAGCACCTCAAGTACGTGATCTAGATGCACTTCCCTAGGGAGATGTCCACAAATAACACCGCCAAGTACGAGGGATTGCTTGCCGGTCTCAGGATCGCGACGGACCTCAGGGTTAAGAAGCTCATTGTCAGGGGTGACTCGCAGCTCGTTGTCAGGCAGGTCAACAAAGATTATCAGAGCCCACTGATAGAAGCATACGTAGATGAGGTGAGGAAGCTGGAGGAACGCTTTGACGGTATCCAGGCGGAGCACGTCCCCCGAGCAGAGAACAACATCGCCGATTACCTGTCAAAGCGTGCTGCATTCAAGCTACCTGTGGAACCAGGTACCTTTTTGCTCTGGTTAACTCAACCATCCGTCGATCCATCGGTGGGGTAGAGCAAGCGGAGGAAATCAGGTCCCGACAAGTACTTTCCGACCGAGCCCCCCGGGGCTGCCGGCAAGGGTGCTGCCGTGGAAGCCGAGTCTGCCCAAGGGCAGCTGGCTCCGGCGGGGCGTCAGGCCCTGGCCGTGGAGACAGCCGCTCCCATGGCGGAAGAGATGCCTTTGGTCCTTGCCATCGAGCCTCAGGTTCCGGCATGGGCGCAGCACACCATCCAATTCCTCCAAACAGGGGAGCTTCCTAAGGAGCAGGAAGAAGCGGAAAGAGTAGCTCGTCGGTCCGCCCTGTACCAGTTCATCGATGACGTCCTGTACCGGAGGTGGCCGAACGGTGTAAAACTCAAGTGCATCCCCCGGGAGGAAGGACTAGAGTTGTTGGCAGAGATACATGGAGGCATATGTGGCTCCCACATAGGGTCAAGGGCCCTTGCCGGAAAGGCGTTCCGGCAAGGTTTCTTCTGGCCCACCGCCCTCCAGGATGCGACGGCACTAGTCACCAAGTGTGAAGCGTGCCAGTTCCATTCAAAGAAGCTTCATCAACTAGCTCAAGCCCTTCAGACAATCCCTCTCTCCTGGCCATTCTCGGTCTGGGGGCTCGATATACTGGGCCCTTTCCCCCGCGCTGTCGGGGGCTTTGAGTACTTGTACTTTGCAATCGACAAGTTCACAAAGTGGCCAGAGGTGGAAGCGGTGAGGAAGGTGATGCCCAGTCAGCCGTCAAATTCTTCAAAGGACTGGTCTGCCGTTTTGGTGTGCCAAATAGAGTCATCACCAACAACGACACGCAGTTCACAAGCCACACCTTCATGCAGTACATCCGAGACCTCGGTAGCAAGGTCTGGTTTGCTTTCGTGGCACATCCACGGAGCAATGGCCAAGCGGAGAGGGCAAATGCTGAAGTGTTGCGAGGCTTGAGAACGAGGACCTTTGATAGGCTGCACAAGAGTGGAAGGTGCTGGATTGATGAGTTGTCGGTGGTTCTTTGGTTGATCAGAACGATGCCAAATCGAGCCATCGGCCAGACACCTTTTGCCCTGGTATACGAGGCGGAAGCAGTTCTCCCCACGGAACTCATACACGGGTCACCTCGAGTGCTCGCTTATGACGAGCTTGAGCAAGAGCCGTTGCGCCAAGATGACGCGACGCTCCTTGAGGAAGATCATCTTCGGGCGGCTGTAAGAGCGGCACGCTACCAGCAAGCCTTGCGCCGCTACCATAGCCGCAAGGTTCATGCCCGAAGCCTTGAGGAAGGCGACCTTGTTCTTCGGCGCGTTCAGTTGGCCAAGAATTTCAACAAGTTGACACCGAAGTGGGAAGGTCCTTATCGGGTAATACGAGTCACCAGGCTGGGTGCAGTCCGCCTAGAGACCCAGGATGACATACCAGTGAGCAACTCCTGGAACATAAATAAATGAAGTTTTACCCATAAGGTGCGGCTTGCCGGGCCTCCCGGCAAGCCACCTTTTTGTACGAGCTTTGCCGACAAGGCACGTGACCCTCTGTACAAAGCCAGGCGCAAACCCTGAGCATAAATAAATGAAGTGCTGGCGCCCTAAGTTATAGCATGCATGCTAGGTCGAGTCTCGTCCTTGGTTAGGGTTGATAGTGCTTAGCGGTGGCTAACCCCTAGCTTAGAGGTCGAGTGCGCGTCTCTCTGTTCTTCTCTGTCTTCTTTGGTTCGCAGGACACATGAGTATCCTTGCCGAGCTGCTTTGGAAGGAAGGGGACGGACCAGCGTCTGGACCCCGGCAAGCCAGTATTGCCGGGGGCTACAAGAGCAAAGATCCACCCGCGGCAAGCCAAGGTTGCCGGGGGCTGCAGATTCAGATAAGTTCTCTATCCCTTATCATGTGTTTCGTTATGGACTGAGGTATGTGAAACCTCGTTTTATCCATAGGCTACCGTGCTCCCCTCATTTCGGGCCCTAGGACTAGTTTCCTGGGACCAAATTTGGTTCTAGTCGCGGCAGCAAGGAAATGAAACGAGGAGCCTAAGCCCACCTCATCCCTGCCTCCGCCAAGGGTGTGAGAAAGGTCGAGCAGAGTGGAGGGACGGCAAGGCCTATTACTGGGTGAGAAAACGTTTATCTTAAAGGTAACAAGGATTTACTCCTTGTCGTGGCTTTTACCTGCTAATGAAAAACCCGGCAAACATCCCTTTTTCATTAAAAAACATCCCGTACAGGTACAGTTCATACGAAATGAAAAACATTAACAAGGGGAATACAAGTTCTAAAGTTAACGAAGGCCCGAAGGCTTACAAGACTAAAAAGAGATAAGATGCCCGTAATCCCTTTGTTGTCCCTCTCCTCAGGAAATGGAACAACAAAGCAAAAAGGCAAAAAGGGCGCCTAGGCGAGCTACGAGTGGCAGAAGACACCAAGAGGACATCTTTGTGGCCGTCCAAGAGCTGGATGGTGATGGCGGCACCGGAAGAAGAGCTCGAAGACCAGGCGATAGGACGTCGGTACACGACGAAGGCATCGGTGCCCGCATACTTCGACTTGACGGCCTTGTCGCTCGCCGTCTTTCTCTTCTGCAGCCTCCCAATGCCAGCCGCCCAAGGAGACGACCCCAAGAAGTTCAAGGAGCCCGCAACGCGGATGATGGGGTCGCCGGTGCCGCTCGGAGCGGCGCCCAACGCCTAATCGGACTCTACATCCTGCCGCCCGCTAGCCTCGCGGTTGCTGCCGTTGTCCTCCTCGCCACTCTCACTCGAGGAGGAGTCTTCGTCGTCAGAAGAGCTCTCCACACAGCACCTTATGTGAGTCCCGAAGTGCCCAAAGATCTTGACAGAGAGGAGGCCACCCTCCATTAGTTTGAAATGGAGATTGAGCCCATCCATCAAGCTGTGGAGGTGAGCGAAGGTCTTCCACCCTCGGTGGAGATATATGACATGAGGGGCGGGGAACTCGACGTCGGCCCATGTGTCGCCGTTCCCGCAGCCCCTCATATGCAACAGCAACACCTGCGGCGGATCCAGCTCCATCTCCCGCGCTAATAGAGTTGGTAGGAGAAGGCGACGGGGCAGTGGCTGGCGTACCCTGACGAAGAATTCGCAGGGGTTATCCTCGGCATGGCCCTCAATCGGAGGTGGAACTACTGGCGGAGGAGAGGCTGATCTGCCGCCCTGTCCTCCTCTTCCCCGAGCGCTAGGCCCTCTGCCACGGCATCACCCACGGCCTTGCCCCCTCCCCCTTCCCCTTGTGGCGAACTCTGCGAACACGGGCTCAGGGGGAGGAGGGACGCGTTGTCGAGCGCCGACCCTCACCACCACCATTGAAGGACCGGGATTCCCTTTCTCCATGGTGAATGAAAGGAAGGAGCGAAAGAAAAGGGAGGTAGAAGATGGAAGAATGCGGAGTGCCATCCCCCCTTCCCCCTCTTTATAAAGGAACGGGGTTGGGGCTCGGCTGCCCCGCTCGGCCAATCAAGACACGGGAGGCGCAGGGAACCAAGACCGACCCGCTGCCCCAAACAGCGACGGCCCGGCTTCCTGCCTCCACCGTTTTCCACCCCGAGTGCATGAAAGACACGTGGAAGACGTGCAGAACCGAGCGGACGGGTGAGGCAACCACTCCCCACCCCGTGGTCGAGGGAGTGGACGCCTTGAAGACTCATCCAGTAAATGAGCCGCACCTCCACGCCTCCCTCCCTTTACAGGGAAGGCGTGAGCCACCTCTTTACTGCGATGTGATGCATGCATGTGTAAACCGCCCCACGCATGCCGCCCACGTCACGCACGCCCCTCCACCCCGCGCCGCGCGCGCGGGTCGTGGAAAGCACAGCGCGCGAAAAATCTTACCGCGGTAAAAACCGCCCCGCCTGCCCACGCACCGTTTTGGGCCTGACCCAACAACGTGTCGGACTTATGTGTGGCCCAGGCCCGGGGGCTCCTGTCGGTGTACAAAACTAGGGGCACATTTTTCTACCCCTTTACCTGTGCACGGGCAGTCAGAGTCGTGCCCGTGACCACACCGAGCAGAGCAAGGGAGGTAAGCCAAGGTAAGATCAAAGCCCAAGACGAAGCAAAGCAACGCACAAGGACCAAGGCCATAAAGATCAGATGGGCAAAGCATGTTTCCCCGGCAAGGACCCTTGCCGGGGCGTCCTCAGCGGCCCCGGCAAGACCCTTGTCGGGGCAACTCGCCCACGCCAGCCGAGCGAGCCACCCTCGAGCCCACCAACACTCGACAAATGCGTTGGACAGGGCTCGGGAGGCACCTCTGTGCTGGCATGCAGATCTTCATGAAGACAAAGAATAGTCGAGGTGAAATGAGGATAGGAAGGCAGCCATCCTCACCGAAGAAACCCACAAGGGCCACCGTCAGGCCCATACCAGCCAAGTCTCCGCCGATGTTCGCATGCAGCTATCGACCCAACCAGCTGGGCAGGCACCTGCGTGGCGACATGCCGCCCTTCATGGAGACCCCACCACCACACCACCTCAGCTGCCTACCTACCTACATGGCACCGCATACATTGCTGGCCATGGCACGTGTCGAAGCTTGGAGGAGCAGCGACGGACGGGATGGGCCTCGCCCCCGCCCCCGATAAAGTGGAGGGACACCTAAGCCTCGCATTTAATGCGCTTTGTCCTGTAATACCAGGATAACCTCGCAACACTGTTGCCTTTCCACCTCATATGTGCCACTGTGTCAACCCCTTTTTCTATAAAAGGAGGCCCAAGGCGACGAGGAGGGGGATTCGGCTTTTTGGAGCTCGTTACACCCCGTAGCTAGTTCAAGAACTCAGAATACATCCACCAAAGCAGGACTAGGGTTTTACGCATCCTCGCGACCCGAACCTGGATAAACGAACCGCGTGCTCTCTATTAGACCCGCTCTTCTCTCAGCCCCGTGCCCCGCAACCGCAGTAGGGATTCTTGTGATCCCATAGGTGTCATTTCCCACCGACAGTTTGATTGTGGGTTATCAAGATCAACAGCAGGTTCAATCTATACATCATTGTCATTGCTAGGTTGAGCATCAACATGTACATCATCATTAACATTATCACTAGGTTCATGTCCAATACCAGATTATGTTTCAGCATCAGAAATAGAAATATCATTGGGATTCTCAGGTGTGTCTACAACAGGTTCACTAGAAGCATGCAAAGTCCTATCATTTTTCTTTTTATTCCTTTTAGAAGAGCTAGGTGCATCAACATTTTTTCTCTGAGAATCTTGCTCAATTCTCTTAGGATGGCCCTCAGTATACAAAGGTTCCTGAGTCATTTTACCCCCTCTAGTCATAACTCTAACAGGATTATCATTTTTCTTATTATTTAATTCATTGAGCAACTCATTCTGAGCTTTGAGTACTTGTTCTACTTGAGTGGTAACCATAGAAGCATGTTTACTAATAAGTTTAAGCTCACCCTTAACTCTAGACATGTAATCACTAAAGTGTTCAATCATATAAGCATTTCATTTCAATTGTCTACCAACATAAGCATTGAAGTTTTCTTGTTTAACAATAAAATTATCAAACTCATCCAAGCATTGGCTAGCAGACTTATTACGAGGAATATCACCTTCATCAAATCTATAGAGAGAATTTACCTTTACTACCTGTGTCGGGTTATCAAGACCATGTATTTCTTCAATAGGTGGTAAATTCTTAACATCATCAACTTTAATACCTTTTTCTTTCATAGATTTCTTTGCCTCTTGCATATCTTCAGGACTGAGAAATAGAATACCCCTTTTCTTTGGAGTTGGCTTAGGAGTTGGTTTAGGAAGTGTCCAATCATTTTCATTATTCAACATATTATTCAATAGCAATTCAGCTTGATCAACAGTTCTTTCCCTGAAAACACAACCAACACAACTATCCAGGTCGTCTCTGGAAGCATCGGTTCGTCCATTATAAAAGATATCAAGAATTTAATTTTTCTTAAGAGGATGATCAGGGAAAGCATTAAGTAATTGGAGAAGCCTCCCCCAACCTTGTGGGAGACTCTCTTCTTCAATTTGCACAAAATTATATATTTCCCTTAAGGCAGCTTGTTTCTTATGAGCGGGGAAATATTTAGCAGAGAAATAATAAATCATATCTTGGGGACTACAGACACAACCAGGATCAAGAGAATTAAAACCATGTTTTAGCATCACCCTTTAAGGAGAACGAGAATAACTCAATGTAGGATCGAAAGTATGTCTAGAGGGGGGTGATTAGACTACTTGATGAAATAAACATCTAGCCTTTTCCCTATTTTAGTTCTAGGCAGATTTTAACAACTTAGCACAAGTTAAGCAATCAACCTACACATGCAATTCTAAGAGTATAGCAGCGGAAAGTAAAACAATTGCATATGAAGGTAAAGGGAGGAGTTTGGAGTGAGCAAACGCAATTTGAGACATGGAGATTTTTGGCGTGGTTCCGATAGGTGGTGCTATCGTACATCCACGTTGATGGAGACTTCAACCCACGAAGGGTAACGGTTGCGCGAGTCCATGGAGGGCTCCACCCACGAAGGGTCCACGAAGAAGCAACCTTGTCTATCCCAACATGGCCGTCGCCCACGAAGGATTTGCCTCACCTAGGTAGATCTTCACAAAGTTGGCGATCTCCTTGCCCTTACAAACTCCTTGGTTCAACTCCATAATCTTGACGGAGGCTCCCAAGTGACACCTAGCTCCAAGAGGTAACAAATGGTGTGTTGATGATGAACTCGTTGCTTTTGTGCTTCAAATGATAGTCTCCCAACACTCAACTCTCTCTCACGGGATTTGGATTTGGTGGAAAGATGATTTGAGTGGAAAGCAACTTGGGGAAGGCTAGAGATCAAGATTTATGTGGTTGGAATGGAATATCTTGACCTCGACACAAGTGTAGGTGGTTCTCTCTCAGAAAATGTATGTTGGAAGTGTAGGCATGTTCTGATGGCTCTCTCCACGAATGAAGAGTGGGTGGAGGGGTATAAATGGCCGCCAAACAAAATCTAACCGTTACACACAAATCACCAAACTCGTTGGGACCAAATCATGAAACTCGGTTAGACCGATTTAGTTCAAAATGTGAATCTTAGGATTTTCGGTGGGACCGACATGTCAACTCGGTGGGACCGATTTTCTTAGGGTTAGGGCATAATGTAATCTCGGTGTGACCGATTACACAAACTTGGTGAGACCGATTTTGGTAATGGACTAACAGAGAGTTGGTCAGGCAAACTCGGTGGGACCGATTCGCTCATCTCGGTTGGACCGAAACGTTACAAAAGGAAACAGAGAGTTTGCATTGCAATGTCGGTGGGACCGATCGCTCATCTCGATTTGACCGAAACGTTACGAAGGGAAACAGAGAGATTACAATCCCATCTCGGTGAGACCGAGATGCCTATCGGTGATACCGAAAAGACTAGGGTTTCTGGCAGTGGCTATGTCAACTGAACTCGGTGCCGCCGGATAGAAATTTTCGGTGGGGCCAAGTTTGACTTTTGGTTTGGGACATATGTGCATATCACTAAGCATTTTGAGCAAGCAAGCCATTAGGCAACACCTCATCCCCTCTTAATAGTATTGGCTTTTCCTATAGACTCAATGTGATCTTGGATCACTTAAAATCAAAAGATGTAGAGTCCTGAGCTTTGAGATTGAGCCAATTCTTTGTCCTTAGAATTTTGAGGGATCCACTTTTCTCATCCATGCCATGCCAATCACTGAGCTTTCCTGAAATGTTTATCTTTAAGTAGCATTAGCTCAGTGAGTTATATGTTGTTAGGAATTACCAAAACCACCCAGAGATAGTTGCACTTTCAATCTGCCCCTTTTTGGTAATTGATGACAACATATAGATCAAAGCTTTGACAGATCATAAGTAAGATTGAAAAGAAACATCGTCGCTTTGAGAAGTATGTGATAAGCAAGAGCTCCCCCTAAATTTGTGCATTATTTAAAATTTGCTTTTGAATGCAAATGCACAATCGATTAGGATCATGGGTTACTCTTCCATGTCACATACATCTTGGTGGAGCGCTCAAAATGATAGAGATTAAAAGCATGCACTCATCACCAAGCAAGTGAATGATCATACAAGGATATAAGAGATGATATCATCCAACAAGCATTAAGGGTAGCATATGATCAAACACATTATCAAGAAGTATCTCACAAGGACATAAAGTATCTCACACTAGCACTCAATAAAGAAGTTCAACCAAAATAGCAAGATAGATAAAAAGAACAGCACTATCTCTCGAAGCCTATGGTCTATACATTTTTCTCCCCCTTTGGCAACAAGTTACCAAAAAGTTCAAAAATGCATAGTGCTAAACGACTCTCAGGCTTGATCTTCGGGAGTTGGTGTAGAGATAACTCCAAGGACGAAGGCTTCCAATGAAGTAGTTGGAGCTGATGGAGTGGCTGCTGGAGGTGCCACTAGAGCTGTGGCTGCTGGAGCTGATGTTGTAGCTCTAGTATCTGTGACTGGCACTACAGCAGACCTCTGGCTTCGGGGCACTCTAGCAAAAGCATCTGTAGTTGACTTTCCCTTCTTCTCCTCCACTTCCTCCTGAAATTGCTCAACTGCTGACTGAATCTCGGTTACTTTGACATCAAGATCATAGAATTTCTGCTCAACGATCCTCTCCAAGCTCTCCTAGTTTTGAGTCAGGGTGGCCAAGCCCTTCTCAATCCTCAAAGTGGTTTGGATCAGATATCCAAGCTGATCTTGCTTGCTCTTCAGGAAAACCTAAGATGCCTCCTCAACACTTGGCATCTTCACAGCTTTCTCTGCCCTTGCTTTTTCTCTCTTCTCATGTGCTTGAGTTGAAGATAGTTCATTTTCATCCATGACAACAGAGTTGTCTTCAAATTCAGGGTAGATGGACAGGTGCTCCTTATCCAAAAGATATTTGCCTGTGCCCATCTTTGAGTTGATGAGCTCCTGAATTTGTGGGGCATACCCACAACTCCTCTTCTGATCAGCTGCTATCCTTTTGATTGTCTCCACAATCATACTCATGACTTTGAATTTTTGAGGCACATCAAACAAATGTAGAAAGTTGATGGCATGTCCTCTGATCATCTTGTGATCACCTGACTTGGGTAGCAATGTGTGTCTGAGGATCCAATTTATAGTAGGCAGACCAGACCACAAGAAGTGGACAGATCCAAACTTGTGAGTATCCAAAGCAGCATCTGGGATCGCTTTGTACATGTTGGCCATTGTGTTGTGGTCTTTCTTCTTCTCAGCATAAACATCCAATTCATCTTCATGGTCTGCGGGGGCATTGATCAGCTTAGCCCATTCATCAACTGTGGACTGGTACATGGTACCCTCAGACATCCAAAATATCCTCCCATCTGGATAGAAGTGGGTAATGGAGTAGAACTGCATGATCAACTCATCATTCCACTTGGTGAGCTTTTGGGCCACAAAGGTATCAACTCCACATGCCTTGAAGTTGTCATATACACCTGGATAGTGATCTTCATTCTCCTTGATGTACTCCCAGTCAATCCATCTCATGTCACACACAGTGGGCTTCTTGTCAAGCAGGATTGTCTCATAAAAGTCTTGTTGTTCCTTGGTGTGAAATTTGTAGTCCACAGCAGTCCTCCTCCTGACAGCATATGGATCAGACTGTCTCCATAACCTCAGTCATGCATACTTCCTGATTTTCATGTTTTTTGCCACGAGGTTTGTATCATTGTTGTCAGGGATCTTGGGCTTCAGCTTCCTCAACACAAATGAGTCATCTTTTTCTTCAGCAGCTTCAGGCACTATGCCTTTGTTTTTCTCCTCAGCAGGAATGTTTCTAGTGATTCTCTTGGGTTTAGGCTTCTGAGCTGGAGTAGTACCCTTGGGAGCAGCTTTGGGCTTAGATGGAGTAGCCCATGATCTGCTTGCATCTCCTATGAGCTTTTGTGCTTTGGGTGCTGGTGTAGCATCCTCTTCCTCTTCATCTAAACCTCTCATTATTGATGATCTACCAAGCACTCTGGCAGTGGTCTTCTTGACCCTTTCCTTCCTTTTCTTCCCTTCTCCAACTGCCTCTTCAGTTGGTTTGGGGGTTTCAACAATGGATGCTCTGGCCTTAGACATAGGAACTCTCTTTGCTGGTGCCTTCTTATGCATCCTTGGCTTAATTGTGGCGGTTGAGCCATATTCCTTTTTTAGCACCTTTTTCCTTGAAGTGGCCTCATCCTCAATGGCCACATAATACTCATCCTTAGATTCTGAGGTTTTCTTTTTCCTGGATCTGGTTGCTGCCTTGGGTAAGTTGCTTGGAGTGCTCCTACTTCCATCATCAGAAGAGCTGGAGGGACTAGTGCCCTCACTCATCTGGACCTGTTCTTCAGATTTGTTTTGGCTGTCACTTTGATCAGACATCTTGCAAGCAAACTGTCAGCAGACCCTGTGAATAGGTTGTAGATGAGGTAGAGAAGATGAGCATCACAAAGTACAGGAGTTTTGCAAAACAATTGAGTCAAAAAGTTTAGTTTTAGTTCTCTACAGAAGTGATCTCGGAGCTACCAAATTGACAAACTCGGTGATACCAAAGCAACACTTGGAACCTAAACTAGTGAACTCGATAGGATTGAGTCACAGTTCCGTGGCACCGAGATTGCTAGGGTTTCACAGAATCCTGAACTCGGTCACACCGATTTTTGCGTTTCGGTTAGACCGAAGAGCGCATGTGCAATGGCCAAGGCCGAATCGGTGAGACCGATTTCTACAGTTCGGTCAGTTCGAGATGAGTTCTGCAGAGAGCCAACCCTAAATTTGTTGAATCAATCTAGACCTAAGGAAGATTTAGCTGGATGGATGAATCTCAATCGTGGCAAGAAACATGGCATTGTCCTTGTGCTAGGAATCAGAGTGAAAAAGACAGCACAAGGGATCGAACACTTACCCTAATGCGGCGAGTGTTCGCTACAGCGGCAACGGCGGAGCAGATTGCCGTTGACGGTGGCGGAGACTAGCGGCGGGAGGTCGCTAGCGGCGAGAAGATGATCCAGAGACCCGAAGAGGCAGAGTAGGTTATGCGCGGGTGAAGGGTTTCGGAAAAATTTCCAAAATTTGGCCCATCAGTATATATAACCTAACCATGTCGGTGTGACCGAGTGGAGAAACTTGGTGGCACCGAGATGCAAAACTGCAGGTAGTTACTGCAACTCGGTGTGACAGAAAGGTTCTAATCGGTTGGACCAAGATTGAAAACCTAGATCAACTAAGTGATCTCGGTAGGACCGAAAAGGATGAACCAGTCAGACCGAAATGCACAAAGAGGTTTTGGAAGTTTAAGTCTATGACGAATCGGGAACTCCGAGTGCTCCTCACACAGAGTGGTTCGAATCTGACTTGATCAAACTTTGTGATGTAGCATGAATAGAGTTTGAGACGAGAAAAGCATAGATAGCTAGAGGGAGTTCTTAGGCATTCTTGTCCATCCATTTGGCAAAAGAGAAAAAACCAAACAATCAAAGCAACAAATGGATGTCCTCGAATGAGAAAAATATGCATTCAACATGCTCACACAATTAAGATGGCAAATGAAATATGTGACGAAGCATGCACAGACACTCTAGCATCTATCAAGCAATTGGCGATGACTAGGTCATCTATATATGAGTATATTGACTTAGGAGTCAAATGAGAACATTTGATCATAGGTCATACTCATCGTTTAAGAACAAGTGGGGTTACCACTTTTACATAGAGCATTGTTGTACTCACACCATTAGAGTTGCTTTAACTCAATTGATTAGCGTAAAGCTCCCCCTAGATGTGATATCCCCCCTAAGAGGGATCAACTAACCTTGGGTTTTGTCGATGATGACTTCATGTAGGTGTTGAAGATGTGGATGATCAATGTTGATGTAGATCATTCGGAGAAATCCTTTGGAGTGATTTTCACTTTCAATACCTACATGGGTTAGTCCCACAAGGAACAAATAAGGATATCCATAGACGTGATGTGTACACAAGATGATGTCCATGGAAGCATTGGGTTACCTTGTCCCTTGTCTTACCAACAAGAGGGTTTGTGACTCCTTGAACTAGAGCAAGATATGAAAGTTGTTTGCACTTGTCCTTGACAAAATGATAAGAGTGAAGTAGGTTGGCGGAGTCACCCTCAAGAACTCTCAAGTTCTTGTTCTTCGGGATCCACACCATCTTGATGGGAATCCTTGGGGTTGTAGTCGTACTTGAAGTAGAACTTGATGTAGTCTTGGGATATTGATCTTCTTCCCACTCAACTCCATTGGCATTGAAACTTTCGTTCAAAACCAACACCTTCATTCTTTCGGTGTCTTCCTTGCTTGCGTACAATTTCCTCAAATTGCTTAATTCCGGCAAGGATCTTGTAAACACCTTTCTCTATAGTTCCCTTCAATAAGCTATTTTCTTGCTCAAGTGTAACTTGGCTAAGAGAATCATTAGTGGAATCAAGAGAGCTACTAGAAGCAACAACATTGGATTTAGCATGATTGTTGTTACTGCTAGATGAAGAATCTTTCTTGTTCTTGTTACTAGATTTAACTTGTGGCATGTAAGTAGACAAGAGTAAACGCATGGCAATGTAAGAAGAAATTTTCTTACGAAGATCATCATTGATTGCCTTGAAAAACTCATGTTCTTCCTCAAGGTTGAGCTTTTCAAAGCATAGCTTATCATGAGTCTTTAAAAGTTCTCGATGATCTTCCAAGGTAGTTTCATGAGCTAACTTAAGAGTGTTTAGTTCTTTAGTTAGACGCTCAATCTCCTTCTTATCATCGTCATTCGTTTTATCTTGATTATTATGATTAACAGCAAGCTCATCATAGTTTTCATAACTAGAGTTGTCAACAAGTAAATCATCATCTCCTAGCAAATCATCTTCATCACTATTGAAATCAACATACTAGGGGTGTGTTACCTTTGGACCTTTAGCCATGAAGCATCTCCCAATTCCTTCATTTGGTGAGTCAAATATGTCGTAGGAGTTGGTTGTCACAAGTGCTAGTCCGGCAACACCTTCATCTTGAGTATATTCGGAGTCGGAGTGATAACTTCTTTCGGAGTGATTGCTGGAGTCAGAACCGGATACCCATTCGCCAACATGAGCTTGATGTCTTCTTTTTGTGTAGCTCCTTGATGACTTGTCCTTCATTTCCGAGTCCTTGCTTCTCCGAGAGGGTCTTCGTTCATAATGATCATCTCTACTCCTTCTCTCTCTTGATGGTGATTCTTCTCTTCTACTCCTTCTTTTGGGAGAATCTTCTCTTTTTTGTAGGGGCGTACATTCATTGGAGTAGTGTCCGGGTCTTCCACAATTGTAGCAATTATGCTCATGACTAGAAGATCTTTGGTCATTGTAGGACCTTGACTTGGAACTTCTTTCCTTGCTTCTACTTTGTAGAACTTGTTGAAGTTCTTCACAATTAGACTACATTCTTCATTGAAGGTTTGCTTCTCACTTCATGATGTGGGAGCATCACACGAGGCTTTGTAAGCACCACTTGACTAGTTGTGAAGCTCTTCCTTATCCTTGAGTGACATCTCATGAGCAACAATTCTTCCAATAACTTCCGTTGGCTTGAGATCTTTGTAATTGGGCATCATTTGGATCAATGTGCACACGGTATCATATTTTCCATCCAAGGCTCTTAGGATCTTCTTGATGATGAATCTATTGGTCATCTCTTCACTTCCAAAGCCGGCAATCTCATTTGTGATGAGAGTAAGCCTAGAGTACATTTCAGCGACGCCTTCACCATCCTTCATTTTGAACTTGTCAAGCTGACTTTGAAGCACATCCAATTTGGATTCCTTGATAGATCCGGTACCTTCGTGCATATCAATCAAAGTATCCCATATTTTCTTTTTATTCTCAAGACGGCTGATTTTGTTGAATTCTTCGGGGCATAATCCGTTGAAGAGAATATCACAAGCTTGAGCATTGTATTGTAGCATCTTCAACTCTTCCGTGGTAGCTTCACGGTTTGGTTCTCTCCCATCAAAGAATTCACCTTGCAAGCCAATACACACAATAGCCCAAACGGCGGGGTTATGCCCAAGAATATGCATTTTCATCTTATGCTTCCAACTAGCAAAAATTGTACTATCAAAGTAAGGACCTCTACGGTGGAAATTTCCCTCGCTAGACGCCATACTCTCCTAGGTTGCGAAACCAAGGCTATGACCACCAAAAGCTATGGAAATCAAAGAAAATGGAGATCAAAGCTCTTATACCACTTGTAGGATCGAAAGTATGTCTAGAGGGGCGTGATTAGACTACTTGACCAAATAAAAATCTAGCCTTTTCCCAATTTTAGTTCTAGGAAGATTTTAGCAACTTAGCACAAGTCAAGCAATCAACCTACACATGCAATTCTAAGAGTATAGCAGCAGAAAGTAAAACAATTGCATATGAAGGTAAAGGGAGGAGTTTGGAGTGTGCAAACGCAATTTGAGACACGAAGATTTTTGGCGTGGTTCCGATAGGTGGTGCTATCATACATCCACATTGATGGAGACTTCAACCCACGAAGGGTAACGGTTGTGCGAGTCCACAGAGGGCTCCACCCACGAAGGGTCCACGAAGAAGCAATCTTGTCTATCCCACCATGGACGTCGCCCACGAAGGACTTGCCTCACTCGGGTAGATCTTCACGAAGTAGGCGATCTCCTTGCCCTTACAAACTTAAACTCCACAATCTTGACGGAGGCTCCCAAGTGACACCTAGCCAATCTAGGAGACACCACTCTCTAAGGGGTAACAAATGGTGTGTTGATGCTGAACTCCTTGCTCTTGTGCTTCAAATGATAGTCTCCCCAACACTCAACTCTCTCTCACAGGATTTGGATTTGGTGGAAATATGATTTGAGTGGAAAGCAACTTGGGGAAGGCTAGAGATCAAGATTTATGTGGTTGGAATGGAATATCTTGACCTCAACACAAGTGTAGGTGGTTCTCTCTCAGAAAATGTATGTTGGAAGTGTAGGAATATTCTGATGGCTCTCTCCACGAATGAAGAGTGGGTGGAGGGGTATAAATAGCCTCCACACAAAATCTAACTGTTACACACAAATCACAAAACTCGGTGGGACCGAATCATGAAACTCGGTCAAACCGATTTAGTTCAAAATGTGAATGTTAGGATTTTCTATGGGACCGACATGTCAACTCGGTGGGACCGATTTTGTTAGGGTTAGGGCATAACGTAATCTCGATGAGACCGATTTTGGTAATGCACTAACAGAGAGTTGGTCAGGCAAACTCGGTGGGACTGATTCGCTCATCTCGGTTGGACCGAAACGTTACAAAAGGGAAACAAAGAGTTTGCATTGCAATCTTGGTGGGACCGATCGCTCATCTCAGTTTGACCAAAACGTTACGAAGGGAAAGAGAGAGATTACAATCCCATGTCGGTGAGACCGAGATCCCTATCGGTGAGACCGAAAAGACTAGGGTTTCTGGCACTGGCTACGTCAACTGAACTCGGTGGTGCAGGATAGAAAGTTTTGGTGGGCCGAGTTTGACTCTTGGTTTGGGACATATGTGGATGTGAGAAAGTAGTTGAGGAATTTGGAGCATATCACATAGCACTTTGGGCAAGCAAGCCATTAGGCTACACCTCATCCCCTCTTAATAGTATTGGCTTTTCCTATGGACTCAATGTGATCTTGGATCACTTAAAATGAAAAGATGTAGAGTCCTGAGCTTTGAGCTTGAGCCAATTCTTTGTCCTTAGAATTTTGAGGGATCCACTTTTCTCATCCATGCCATGCCAACCATTGAGCTTTCCTGAAATGTTTATCTTTAAGTAGCATTAGCTCAATGAGTTATATGTTGTTAGGAATTACCAAAACCACCCAGGGATAGTTGCACTTTCACTTAAGGATAAAGTAATGGCGAGTTTTCTCGTCATTAGTGAACAGGGTGGCTATATCATTTAATTTAGTAAGATGTGCCACAACAGTTTCAGATTCATAGCCATAAAAAGGATCGGATTCAACCAAAGTAATTAACTCAGGGTCGACAGAGAAATCATAATCCTTATCAGAAATATAGATAGGTGAAGTAGCAAAAGCAGGGTCACATTTCATTCTAGCATTCAAAAAATTTTCTTTAAGCTTAGATAATAATTTCTTAAGATCAGATCTACCATTGCAAGCTAAAAAGTCTCTAGCAGTTTCTTCATCCATAACATAACCCTAAGGCACAACAGGCAATTCATATCTAGGGGGAGAATCTTCATCATCACTTTCATCAATATTATTAGTTTCAATAATTTCATTCTCTCTAACCCTAGCAAGTTATTCATCAAGAAATTCACCTAGTGGCACAGTATTATCAAGCATAGAAGTAGTTTCATCATAAGTATCATGCAAAGCAGAAGTGGCATCATCAATAACATGCGACATATCAGAATGAGTAGCAGGAGTAGGTGTAACGCCCCATATGTAACCTTCCCGAATTGTACTCCAACTCTTGCCGTTTCCGGCATTAAGTTATATTAAATTCTCGGGTTCGGGTCTTTGTCTCCGTGTGTTGTTTTTGTTTTCGTGCATCTCATATCATGTCATCACCTGCATTGCATTTGCATACATGTTCATCTCATGCATTCGAGCATCTTCCCCGTTGTCCGTTTTGCATTCCGGCGCTTCGTTCTCCTCCGGTGGCCATTTCTAGCTTTCTTTCATGTGTGGGGATTAAACATTTCCGGATTGGACCGAGACTTGCCATGCGGCCTTGGTTTACTACCGGTAGACCGCCTGTCAAGTTTCGGGTCATTTGGACTTCGTTTGATACTCCAACGATTAACCGAGGGTCCGAAAAGGCCTTGTGTGTGCAGCCCAACACCCCTCCATTTCGGCCCAAAAACCACCAAACTCTGCTCCATCGTCTCGGTCGTTCGATCACGATCGTGGGGGCAAAAACCGCACCTCATTTGGACTCTCCTAGCTCCACTTATGCCTATATATACACCCCCCCCTCGCAAATCCCGGGTCTCTACCACCCCTAACCCTAGATCCATCTCTCCCGCCGCCGCCGGACGAAACCGCGCGAGGCGGACATGTCCGGATAGCCCGCCGCCGCCACGTGTCCCTTCGTGATTCGCCCCGCCGCCCGGTCCACATCGCCGCCGCCTCACACCGACGCGGGCCCGCAGGCCCAGCGCCGGCCCGCTCCCGCGCCCGACCGGGCCACTCGTCGCCCAGCCGCCTGAGGCAGCCGCGCCGCCTCGCGCCTCTCTTACCTGGCTCCGGTCTCCGCGCCGCCGCCCGCCACCTCGCCGGCGAGCTCCACCGCAGCTCCTCGCCGCCTCCACGCCGACGTCCCGCGCCGGGGAGCGCGCCGCCCCGCACCTTCCTCCTCCGGCGACGAGCTCCGGTCACCCCGGCCTCTCCTTCCTCGTCTCCGAGCTCCGGCCGGCGAGCCTCGCGCCAAGTCCGGCGCCGGTCATCCTCGGGAAACGCGCCGGTGAACAGTGTCCGGTCGCTGGATCTGGATCTGGAAATTTCCCTCGGTTGACTTTTGACCTAATTCCCAGTATTTTTGTGCATACTTTGACCGCTCATATCTTTGCATCCGTGGCTCCGATTTGGGCATATGATATGTCAAAATCTTCGTCTCGACGAGTACATCATTTCATTCCATTGCATCATTTGCATTTGAGGTCATCTTGGTGGCCAAAATGCTGTTGGAAGGAGGCATCATGAGTTAAATTGCAGATCCATTAGTTCAACATGCACTTTTGTCATTTTTGCCATGTTTAATCCGTGCATGATATGCCTGTGCCCCTTTGGGATGAATTGTTAAACATGTTGTCTTCTTTCCAGAGGTGCCTCCCATGCATTTTTAGGACGTATGTGTTGTCTTGTGCAAGCTTGCGAAGTAGGCTACCTGAGTTTACTGATTTCAGGGACTTAGTGAAAATCACCAAGTCTGGGATGTTTTAGTTCACGATGCTATATGTCCAGCTTGTTTCCTAGTGATCCGTGCCTCTTTTGAGGATGATCAGTAAGAGTGATTTGTTATGTTTGTTGTGCTTAATCCATCCATGTCTTTACTTGTTATGTTGGAGCACCCTAGGTTGACTCAATCGAGCTCAACTTTTGCATAGTTGCTGTTTTGGGCAGATCGTGAACTATTTTGCGATTTTGCCGGAGTTATTGCTAGTGATCCATGCATGCTATGCTTTTGTTCTTGCCATGTCTAGCTAGCATTTTGTGCCTTCTTAATGGATATATGCTTGCCTTGCCATGAATTGCACCGTAGTGAGTGCATCGAGCTCGTTTACATGCCTCCGTGAGTTATTATTTCAGCATGTCCCAGTTTTCACTAAGTCTGAAAACTGATTGTGTTTCATCGATGTTCGTGTGCTCGGTAGAGTATTTTGTGAACCCTTTTGGCCCCAGGTCATTTTGGGTGTTTTGTTAAGCTTGTTGAGTATCTCCATTCCGTGCTCTTACTTGCCATGTTCAGGTTTTGCTTCATGTTGTTTTGCTGCTCCGAAGAGAGCATCGTGGTCTGAAATTTCAGACTAGCGTTAATTTCGCTGTCTGAAATCTGTTTTGCTTATTCAGTTTTGCCATGCTTGTTTGAAGCCCTTAATGGATGAATTTGCCTATGCCTCAGTCCTGATGATTTGTTAAGCTTCTTGAGTACATCACTGCCATGCAATTTGTTTTCATGTTGGGTGGCTGTAGCATGTTCATATTGTTGCATTTAGGAGCCTTCTTGCTGTAAATCGCAGATCGGTTCGTTTAGTAAATCGCTTGCCATTTCTAAACCGTAGCTCCGATTGCCATGATCTTTATATCGTTTTCAGGGGATTTCTTCCCCTCTATCCAGTGGCACGCTTGGTTTTCCAAGTTGAGTCCAGGTTCATGCATTTCCTGTTACATCTTGCATTTTGCATCCCGCATCGCATCCCGCATAGCATATCATCTTTGCATATTATTGGTTGCCCTTGCACATGGTTGATTGTATCCTTGTTGCTTGTTTGTGTTGTTGGGTAGAGCCGGGAGACGAGTTCACTAACGAGGAGCCCGTTGAGTTTGCTTTTGAGGATCCAGTCAATTCTGACAACTGTGCAGGCAAGATGATCACACCCTTGAAATCACTACTATCTTTGCTATGCTAGTTTGCTCGCTCTTTTGCTTTGCCAATGCTACGATGCCTACCACTTGCTTGTCAGCCTCCCAATTTCCATGATTGAGCCTCTAACCCACCTTTGTCCTAGCAAACCATTGATTGGCTATGTTACCGCTTTGCTCAGCCCTTCTTGTAGCGTTGTTAGTTGCAGGTGAAGATTGGAGCCGTTCCTTGTTGGAACATTTATTTACTTGTTGGGATATCATTATATTGCTATGTTATCTTTACTCATCTATATACTTGGTAAAGGGTGGAAGGCTCGGCCTCTCGCCTAGTGTTTTGTTCCACTCTTGCCGCCCTAGTTTCCGTCATATCGGTGTTATGTTCCCGGATTGTTGCGTCCCTTACGCGGTTGGGCTATAATGGGAACCCCTTGATAGTTCGCCTTGATTAAAGCTTTTCCAGCAATGCCCAACATTGGTTTTACCATTTGCCACCTACCCTTTTCTTTCCCTTGGGTTTCCGAAGCCCGAGGGTCATCTTATTTTAGCCCCCCCAGGCCAGTGCTCCTCTGAGTGTTGGTCCACCCTAGAGCACCGTGCGGGGCCGTCCCTTGGCAACTTGGGTTACGTTGGCTCCCGTACGCTTAGCTTATCCGGTGTGCCCTGAGAACGAGATATGTGCAGCTCCTATCGGGATTTGTCGGCACAGCGGGTGGTGTTGCTGGACTAGTTTTGACCTGTCGAATCATCTTGTTGTACCGGGATACCGAGTCTGGTCGGTGGGTCCTGGGTGGAGGTCTATTCCTTCGTTGACCGTGAGAGCTTGTTATGGGCTAAGTTGGGACCCCCCTGCAGGGATTGATCTTTCGAAAGCCGTGTCCGCGGTTATGGGCAGATGGGAATTTGTTAATGTCCGGTTGTAGACAACTTGAACCTTAAATAATTAAAATGAATCAACTGAGTGTGTTGCCGTGATGGCCTCTTCTTGGCGGAGTCCGGGAAGTGGACACGGCGTTGGAGTTATGTTTGCGTAGGCTGCTCTATATAGTTTTCCGCTCGTGCTTTGCCTCCTCTTCTCGCTCTACTTTGCGAATAAGTTAGCCACCATATATGCTAGTCGCTTGCTGCAGCTCCACTCACATTGCCCCTTTCCTACCGATTAAGCTTAAATAGTCTTGATCGCGAGGGTGCGAGATTGCTGAGTCCTTTGTGGCTCACAGATTACTATTACACCAGATGCAGGGACCGATGATACTTCTCCGGATGGCGCGCTCGAGCTGAAGTAGGAGTACGACGAGGACTCTCAGCGATACTATGTGTCTTTTCCTGATGATCAGTAGTGGTGCCTATTCAGGGTTCGATTCAGGGATTAGTCGCTTGTTGGGGGTCTTTTCTATTTTGGCGCCATAGTCGGGCCATGAGTGATTGTATGATGGATGGTATTTATGTACTTTGATGTGACGTGGCGAGTGTAAGCCAACTATATTATTATTCCCCTTTATATTATAAATGTACATGGGTTGTGTAATGATTCCCGACTTGCGACATTGCTTTCAATGCGCCTATGTCTCTAAGTCGTGCCTCGACACGTGGGAGACATAGCCGCATCGAGGGCGTTACAGTAGGTGTCGTAAGTTGACTCAAAACAGAAGGTGAATCAAGTGCAGAGCTAGATGGAGGTTCCTTACCTCCCCTCGTAGTTGAGGGAAAAATCTCGGTTCTTTTATCTTTTAAGTTCTTCATAGTGATCAGCTGATATAAATCCCAAGTGACTCAAAGAATAGAGCTACACCTTTTCGAAAATAGTCTTGATAACCCACAAGTATAGGGGATTTCAACAGTTTTTGAGGGTAGAGTATTCAACCCAAATTTATTGATTGGACACAAGGGGAGCCAAAGAATATTCTCAAGTATTAGCAGCTGAGTTGTCAATTCAACCACACCTGGAAAACTTAATATCTGCAGCAAAGTATTTATTAGGAAAGTAATATGATAGTAATGGTAACGGTGCCAAAAGTAATAGTGGCAACGGAAAAGTAACTAAACAAAGAACAATATGTGAAAAGCTCGTAGGCAATGGATCAGTGATGGATAATTACGTCGGATGCGATTCTTCATGCAACGGTTATAACATAAGGTGACACAGAACTAGCTCTAGTTCATCAATGTAATGTAGGCATGTATTCCGACTATAGGCATACGTGCTTATGGAAAAGAACTTGCATGACATCTTCTGTCCTACCCTCCCGTGGCAGCGGGGTCCTATTGGAAACTCAGGGATATTAAGGCCTCCTTTTAATAGAGTACCGGACCAAAGAATTAACACTTAGTGAATACATGAACTCCTCAAACTACGGTCATCACCGGTAAGTATCCCGATTATTGTCACTTCGGGGTTAACGGATCATAACACATAATAGGTGACTATAGACTTGCAAGATAGGATCAGGAACTCACATATATTCATGAAAACATAATAGGTTCAGATCTGAAATCATGGCACTCGGGCCCTAGTGACAAGCATTAAGTATAGCAAAGTCATAGAACCATCAATCTCAGAACATAATGGATACTAGGGATCAAACCCTAACAAAACTAACTCGGTTACATGATAAATCTCATCCAACCCATCACCTTCCAGCAAGCCTACAATGGAATTACTCACGCACGGCGGTGAGCATCATGAAATTGGTGATGGAGGAAGGTTGATGATGACGATGGCGACAGATTCCCCTCTCCGGAGCCCCGAACAGACTCCAGATCAGCCCCCCCGAGAGGGATTAGGGCTTGGCAGCGGCTCCGTATCGTAAAATGCGATGAATCCTTCTCCCTGATTTTTCTCTCCCCGAACGTGAATATATAGAGTTGGATTTGAGGTCGGTGGAGCACCAGGGGGCCCACGAGGCAGGGGGCGCGCCCAGGGGGTAGGCGCGCCCCCACCCTCGTGGATAGGGTGTGGGCCCCTGGCCTTGATTCTTTCGCTAGTATCTTTTACATATTCCAAAAATAATCTCCATTGATTTTTAGGTCATTCCAAGAACTTTTATTTCTGCACAAAAATAACACCATGGCAATTCTGCTGAAAACAGCGTCAGTCCGGGTTAGTTCCATTCATATCATACAAGTTAGAGTCCAAAACAAGGGCAAAAGTGTTTGGAAAACTAGATACGTTGGAGACGTATCAGTCTGCATGCCTAACATTCGATGACGATTTGTATTATGAGTTATGTGATTTGATCTACCGAAGGATGTTCAGAGTCCCGGATGAGATCACGGACATGATGAGGAGTCTTCGAAATGGTTGAGACGTAAAGATCGATATATTGGAAGGCTATATTCGGACATCGGAAAGGTTCCGAGTGATTCGGGTATTTTTCAAAGTACCGGAGAGTTACGGGAATTCACGGAGGGAAGTATTGGGCCTTAATGGGCCATACAAGAAAGGAGAGAAGGGCCGCAAGGGTTGCCCCCCCCCCATGGTAAGTTTGAATTGGACTAGGGAGGTGGCGGCGCCCCCCTCTCTTTCCTTCTCCCTCTCCTACTCCTTCCCTCTCTCCCCTCTTGGAAAAGGAAGGGGACTCCAACTAGGATTGGGAATCCTAGTTGGACTCCCCCTATAGGCGCGCCCCTCCTAGGCCGGCCTCCTCCTCCTCCCTCATTTATATACGTGGGCAGGGGGCACCCCAAAGGGACTCCAAGATTTTTCTTAGCCATGTGCGGTGCCCCACTCCACAGTTACACACCTCGGTCATATCGTCGTAGTGCTTAGGCCAAGCCCTACGCTGGTAACTTCATCATCACCGTCGCCACGCCATCGCGCTGATGAAACTCTCCTTCGGCCTCAACTGGATCAAGAGCCCGAGGGATGTCATCGAGCTGAACATGTGTTGAACGCGGAGGTGCCGTACGTTCGGTACTTGGATCGGTTGGATTGCGAAGACGTTCGACTACATCAAAAGCATTACTAAACGCTTCCGCTTTCAGTCTACGAGGGTACATAGACACACTCTCCCCTCTCATTGCTATGCATCTCCTAGATAGATCTTGCGTGATTGTAGGTAGATTTTTTGAAATACTGTGTTCCCCAACACCAAGCACCCATGAGTAATGAGCTACTCAAACTTCACTTCCACGTATCACCGTGGAGAACTCAAAGCAATGCACCAAATGCAATGGCAAGGGCACACAGAGTGCCCAAGTCCTTCTCTCACAAATCCCACCACAACAACTAATGCTATGGAGGAAAATGAGAGCAAGAACAAAAAGAAGAACATAAAGAACTCCATGTGTAGATCCAAAGGGGTTTCCCTCACTTAGAGGGGAAAGTGATTGGTGGAAATGTGGTTCTAGATCACCTCTCTTTTCCCTCAAAAACTAGCAAGAATCGTTGGAGGGATTGAGAGATAGCAAGCTCGAAGAAGGTAAACAATGGGGGAAAACACGAGCTCAAAGGATATTTATTATGCAGTAAGTGTTAGTAGCAGGTACCAGAGTGATCCAGGAGTTGTTACTGGACAACAGTTAAGAACATTCTTAAGTACCTCGGAAGAACAAAGGACATGCTCCTTGTTTATGGAGGAGATGGAGAACTCGTTGTAAATGGTTACAGCGATGATAGCTTCATGACTAATATAGATGACTATAAGTCTCAATAAGGTCATGGTTTCACATTTAATGGTGGTGCAGTTGTTTGGAAGAGTTTGAAACAAAACACTGTTGCAGATTATATGGCAGAAGTAGAGTATATTGCGGCTTCAGAATCTTCAAAGGAGGCATTCTGGATCAAGAAGTTTCTTGAAGAAGTTGATGTGGTCCCAAGTGTGATGAATCCAATGGATCTCCATTGTGATAATAGTGGAATTTTTGCTCAAGCAAAGGAACTAAGATCACATGAAGACCAAACAAATTGAACTCTAGTATCACATTGTCCGACAATATGTTGAGAAGGGCTATGTGAAAATTCTCAAGATTCACACAGATTTGAATGTATCATACCCGATGACGAAGGCTTTACTACGAGCAAAGCATGAGCAATACTGGATAGCCATAGGTGTTAAAGAGACTATGTAAACTAGATTTTTTATTGACTCTAGTGCAAGTGGTAGACTGCTAGAAATATGCCCTAGAGGCAATAATATTTGTATTATTACATTTCCATATTCATAATTGAAGAGTTGATATTCTATGCTATAACTGCTATGATCCCGGAATATGTGATTCAACGGAAAACTCATATGCACGTGTGGAATGATAAACAATTAAATAAAAGGTTCATAGTCTTGCCTCTAGGACTAGCCCAAGTGTTGTTGGTGATAACGTTTTCTGGATCTTATGATATTGTTAAGTGTTATGATAGTCCTAAAACAACATTGAGATTATGATGCTGGAAGAATGATCATATTCAATCGACCCAAACTTGTCTGGTTTGAATTGAGTTTATATCGTCTGTAATCAATTGTAATAACACAGAGTGTTAACATGTTATTTTTCTCCTTGGACCATGAGAGTATTGTAGTCACTTCTTGCCATATGGTGGACTTTGGGGTTGCTCAAACGTCACTTGTAACATAATGATCATAATGACAACTTACAGGCTCATCGGAAAGTTTGACAAGTGACCGAATAGCTCGAGAGTGGGATTTGCTCCTCCGATGATGGAGAGATACTTAGGGTCCTCTCAGTGTGACAACATCCATCAGTCTGGATAGACACAGGTGACTGCGTCATGGGGATGCCAGAACAAGACAACAAGAAAGAAGAACAAAACCGAGAACAAGGATAATGGTATAGTGACCATGTGATGACTCAGGAGGATACTGATGCATCTCGGGTTTTGTGAAGTGTCACGAAGCAAAGGGAACATCACATGATAACCAAATGTTCACTCGAATATCATTCATGTGCTCATAGGGATTGATATGGACGTCCGCGGTTTCGCTATCAGTCAATGAACGAACGGTTTCGTTCATGCCTATGAGTTACAGAACCTACGGGGTCACAAGCTTAAGGCAATCACGATCTGCTGAGTGTTGGTAGGATGGGAGTGATGGGAATATATTTGTGGAATTTTTTCATTAATACTCGAAATAGTTTTGAGAGGAATCGGAAGCGTTTCGGGGTCACCGGAAGGGTTTCAGAGTTTATCGGGCAATGCCGGGTATTATCGATAATTAATATATATGTGAAAAATGTTTCCGGTTATGTTAAATTACATATAATATGATCTAGTAATAGTTACAGGGCTTTTATATTTAATTTAATATCAACGGGCCAAGTGGTGGAGGAAGAATTACGCCACCTAGGCCCAATAGGGGAGGCGCCCCTTTTTCGCTTTGACGGAGGCTAGATCCTAGTGGGGGAAGGACTCCTCCTTCCCTCCTTGGCCAGCGCAAGGGTAGGTGAGTCCTCCCCCCTTGTGGCACCCCTCCTCCCCTGCAACCTATATATACTTGAGGTATTACGCTGTCAGGACCCTGATTCCAAGTCACATCGATCTAGCCGGTAACACCTCATATCACTTTGCGGCCTCACGCACGGTATTCCCACAGTTGTCGCCTTACCATGGCCCGGGACCGTATGCGCCTTTTGGCTCACGTATATGATAGTGTCGCTAGCATCCATATGATAGAGAACTCGGGCCGACATGGCTAGTCGTGAACCCAAAGCGTCACCAACCTATGGGGACAGGCATACATGAATCATATCGAGCATGTCGGTCAGTAGCATGTGAATCCGGGCTGTAGCACTGGGCTAACAGGACTCCGGTAAACCGGGCTATAGCAGGCTAGGCAGGACTCCGGATGTCACCACGTGACATTTCCTCAAAGGGACAAACACAGGAACGAAGTGAAACACATGCCGGCCAATCAAGTGTCCTGAGCAGTAGTGCTGGGCTAGCAGGACTCCGGTGAACCGGGCTGTAGCGGACTACTATGGCTCAAGGAAGCACTAGACTACATTTACCCATAAGAGAGGCTGCCAAGGATAAACAACTAGATTGTCGGATCCCACACATACCAAGCATTTCAATCATACACACAATATGCTCGATATGTGTAAATACAACATGGCATCACAACAAGACTCTACGACTCACGTATTTATTTATTAGGCTCCGAGGAGCGAGATATTACAAACATGGGTCTCATGACCCAACAATCATAGCATACAAATCAAGGCACAAGCAGAAGCTTAACATATCTGAGTACAGACATCTACAAATGAAAAAGGCTAAGAAGCCTGACTATCTACCAGATCCTGCCGAGGGCACAAGATCGTAGTTGAGGTATCAAGCTAAACGTCGAAGTCCACGCGAAACTACTAGCGAGACTGAAGTCTCTCTGCAAAACAGAAATTAAGCAAACGTGAGTACAAAAGTACTCAGCAAGACTTACATCAGAACTAGCTACATATGCATCGGTATCAAGAGGGGGTGGTGGAGTTTAACTGCAGCAAGTCGGCTTTGACTCGGTGGCTATCTTAACTACAACTGCAAGTAACTCTTTTGAGGTGGCGCACACGAGTCCACATATTCACCATTCAATACACCTATGGATCCGCTCCCGTCTCCCTACGAGAAGGCCATCCATAGAACACACACTTATCTTGCGAGTTTTAGAGTATCCACTTTCACTTGTCTATGAACTATTATAGGCAACCCAGAAGTCCTTTACCGCGGACGCGGCTATTCGAATAGTTTTATACCCTGCAGGGGTGTACTTCGTCACACATGTTTCCACCACTTAGCATCTGCACACGACATGTGCTCGGCGACTTCAAGCAAAAGCCGACGTGGGTGTAGAGCACGACCTGACTAACCGCACAAGTCTCTAGTCCAGGTTTATCGCCTATTCAGCTTCCATCCGCAAGGAGATCTGGCCGAGGTGTCCTCAACGGCCCCAAACGATGTGAACAGGGTCCCGAGACGCCAAATGGGAGCCCGGCATACCCGGCCACAGTGTATCTACCGCATCATAGCCCATCCCTAGGGTTAGCGCTACGCACGGCCGCCAACACATATCCTATAAACACCAGAAACTAGTTGCAACTCCTGGACAGAGGACGAGAGGGGTCAGTAAGTCGAGCGGGGTCATATTACAGGGTCATGGATCACAAACACAGAACTCAGTTCCTGAGAACGGTTTCAATGAGACAACCCACCATGTACTCCTACATGGCCTCTCACCGCTACCTTTACCAAATCGTGTTCACACACTTAGCTCACACACCGTAGGACATGTTTACACACCTCTGATTCATCCCCGATCAACCACACCTGACACGACTCTATGCAATAGCAGGCATGACAAACAAGCATGAATGAGTAGGAACATCAGGGCTCAAACAAATCCTACTCATGCTAGTGGGTTTCATCTATTTACTCTGGCAATGACAGGTCATGTAGAGGAAAGGGGTTCAACTACCGCAACATATAACAGTTGAATCGTTGTTATCCTAATGCAGTAAAAGAGAGCAGCAGCGAGAGAGTGGGATTGTATCGGAATGAACAAGGGGGTTTTGCTTGCCTTGCAATTCTGAAGATAACATTGAGTCTTCATTAGTGTCAACGATCACAGCGTCGGAGCAGCGTCTACCGAGAGGGGACATTTACCAGCAAACAACGAAGAACACAATCAATGCGATGCAACAATATGATGCATGATCATGACGTGGCAATATGCTGTTGATTGAGCTAATGCAACTAGCAACATGTTAAATGGAGTTGGTTTGAACACTAGGTTCAAATTCAAATTCAAACTATGAATTCAAATAATGCATTATCATGTTTTGGACTAGACAGTGAGGTTAAGTTGTTCAAACATGCATGAAAATGCCATATTCAGATTCCTTGGATTTTTTGATCATTTTTCATATATAATTTATTTCATTTGGAGTTACGGTTGAATTTCTATGAATTTTAGAAGTTTATACTAATTTCTGGAATTTTCTGAATTATTTATAATCCAGAAAACGATTAACTGTGTCAGCAATGCGTAAGCATGACGTCAGCGGGTCAACAGGGTCGCCCAGAGTCAAACCTGATGGCTGGGACCCACTAGTGAGTCTCACAGTTAACTATTTGGGTTAACTAGACTAACTAAACAGCACTAGGCCCACTGGTCAGTGACTAACTAAACTAACTTAATTAAGTTTAGCTCTAACTAACTGGTTAGCCGGGCGAGGCCCGCATGTTAGTGACTCAAGGTTCAAACAGAGATCAACCTCGGGTCAAACCCGGTGCTAACTAGGCTTTGACCCACTACGGGGCCCGCTGTCAGTGACTAGGTGCGGTCCAGCTGGCGGGGATTAGCACTAATGACCCCGCCACGTCGGCTGTCGTCGGAGTTGGCCGGCGGCGACCAAACCCGCGGCGGCAATGCGTTGGACTTGCGCTAAAGGCGACAAGGGCGGTGGCTAAGGGCATCGGGGCGTAGCCCAGACTCGCCCGCATCCAGGGAGGTAGGTGGTTGGCCATGGGGGCGTCGGAGCTCGCCGGAACGGAGCTCGCGGTGGCGGCCGAAGCTCGGGTGACGATGGATTCGTCGCTATGGTGTGTAAAACGACCGGTTCTCGACGCCTACTATACCTACGCATGCCCACAAGCCCTTTGGCACGCTGGCACGACCAAATGGTCGCCGGAGCAACTCTGGCAACGAGCCCAATGGCGGCGGGATTTGGCCATGGTACGAATCGGAGCTAGAGGGCGACAGGAGCAGCCGGGTTAGGGGGAAAACAGAGAGGAGCTCACGACGGTTGCTACGGTGGCCTCGGCGAGCTCGGGGAGGGGATGATTAGGTCGTGCGGCCGCCGGCGATCTTGGGGTAGAGACGACAAAGATGGAGGGATAGAGGGCGAGGCAGGGCGTCCGGCATCGTGCGAGCTGACGGAGAGACGTGGGAGATGGAGGCGGAGCCCCTGGACTACTCGGAGAGGTGAGGGGAGCTCGGTGGCCACGGGGACAGCGGGCGGCGGCGACGGTGGTGCTCGGGCGTGAGAGGAAGAGAGGACCAGAGGAGGGGAGAGGCACGGGAGAGAGCTCGAGGGGTCGGGGAGGTTGCGTGGCGACGCACGTTGCGCTCGGGGTAGTCTCCAGCAGCGGCAACCAAGCAGGAGGTGGCCGGACGCGTGCTCGCGCGCGCCGCCACGCGCTCGTCCTCCTGGCAAGGGGAAGACGACAGGGAGGAGCCCCTGGTGGGCTGGGCCGGCCTGCTATAGTGCTGGGCCGGTTGGTGGCGCCAGGTAAGTTTTGTTCTTCTCTGTTTTATTCATTGTTTCTGTTTTCTATTTTCTGCAATTGTTTTGTCTTTATTAAAAATGCCAGAGCATTTCCAAAAATCATGAAAATATTTGTGGGCACTATTGAAATTATTCCCAACAGCCCTCAACTAGTTTCAGAATTATTAGAGCATTTAAAATATTTATAGGATTTAAGTGCCCCAATTCAGGTACAATATGAGTTAATCCAAAAATCCAGAAATGACCTGGAAATATGTTTATCATTTTTGGCAGACGTTTTCACCTTTATCAAAAATAATGAACTTTTCTAAAGGGCATTCTGGGTTCATTGAAAAAAAAATATTTTGATCCGAATTGCATTTCATTTAGTGCTAGGGCTTGTCATCCCCATTTCAAATTTCAAACAAATATAGACATGATGCATGGATGCTTATGATAATAATTGCAATCAAATTCTAGGGCTGTGACAACTCGCCCCACTAAACAAGAATCTCGTCCCGAGATTCAAGACGTGAAGTAAGAAGACAGATGGGATATAAAGCTAACATGACCTTCACGATCCAGATGTCTTTCTCGAGGATGTTGATTCATTGCATCACCTTGATCTCGACGTCTTGCTTTGAGAACTACATCCAACATGACAACGAGTAGAAAGGGAGAATTTAAGAAGAATCAACCTCCCTGAGGTTCGAGCAACTTAGGATCATCTTAATGATCACAAGATCAACTCATGGAATGAGACATAGTAACATCTCTTGAGCTGAGACACGAAGCATACACCTAGAGGGATGGAGTGAAACGGATGGCGAAGGTTCACTAGGTAGGCAACAATTCCATACTCGAATAAGATGGAGCATGAATTTCAAAGTAGCAAGAAGATATTTGCCATGATTTCGTAACGTGATACCTCGGGGAAGGTGACTCATAGAATTATTCCCTTCAGTGACAAAAATAATTACTTTTGATTCAGAGATCATTGAAACTCTTTATACCAGCCTAAGGCAATCACAATCGATCATTTGAAGGAGTGCAAAAGAATGACATACTTGGACTAGAAAGGATGATGTGGACTCCCTTGTTGAAGACAACGCAATGGATGATTTTGCTTATCATCGGAAATGGATGGGACCCATGGTAAGTCCACTTTTTGAAGATGATCCTGAACAACAACTACTGAGGTGCAAGCTGGGAACAAAATGCAAATGTTGGGAATGATTCTGGTAATGGGGAAGAACTCAACAGTCGAGAGTGAGTCCACTGTTTGAAAAGGTTATAACATAACCGAGGAAGCTGGAAGCAAATCCCAGTTAACGCCAATGGTAAAACCTAGTGCTTGGGCGTGCTCTCAAGAACTTGAGCATCTCCATATTCATCAAGGTTCTACCAACATCCGAGTCGAGGATCCTGGCAACACATCTTACTACCTTGACGAATAGTGATGGACAATGCAGATGCATAGAAGGACAACCCTTTCTCAGATTTCACCATAGCGAGGCCAAGGGAATGAAATCTGGATGATCGACCGAGAGACATTTAGCACTTCGCTTCTAATGTTCTCCTTGATGTATTGGTTACCACGATCATGCTTTAAAGCATCAACATAGCCATCAAGTAGTGGTCGGACTTCGGAATACAATAGATCCATAAGGAACAACTTCTGGAGTAAATCCTACGAAATCCTTATGGGGAGGTGGCCAACTTCCTCAATCAAGATACTACAATAATAGGTCTTCCGGCTAGGTGTGTTGGCCAGGACATCCACTTTACCGGTTACAGAGAGAGCAATATTATAGTTTTTGGAGTGCGTTCCAACCATCATATCTGCCTGAGATTCAGATCTGGTTGGTGTCAGGATATTCCAGGCTCATCAAGTCTAGAAAGGAGAATAAAAGTTTGCAACACAAATTGACGAGATGACGTTGCGAGACTCTCGGGGGAATGAACTACGGTAGTAAGCTCCAAAACATGAGCCGATTCTGCTACAAGAATGTGAACACGTTGTCCTAGACAAGCATGGTCACCTAGTAGTCTTACAATGAAACACTACTGAGTTCAGTGGGAACCATCAACGAGGATATTGATGTCCTTGCGTAAGTCTAGCTCTTAAGGAGAAACTTCTTCTCCTTGAACAAATCAATCAGTGGCTTGGTGTGCTAGGGACACATATGGACTGGAGGTAGCGAGCCTATCAAACCATAGAATACTTCGCACATGCATGACTAACTTGGGATGACCCCAAAGGAAGCAAAACAAGCTTTATCGAATCCACGGCGGCAACTTGCATCAGATGCACATGACTTAGAGGAAGTCACATATTTCAACCGGACATATGCTTCATGAACGGGACATGAGGGCAATTCTTATAAATTTTCCAACACTAGTATAATGTTCAACATGAGTCATGAGGGAGACAAAATGCTGCTGATGGGCTCAACAGCAACTCATCGGAATCTCCATATCACTGGACTTCCACCATCATGTGAACACGGTGATAGCATTGGTCAGACCAAAAGATGTAATGGTGTATGCTCGAGGGATCAACCATGAGTAAGACAATATTATGAACATTGTTGGTTCTGATTTGATTTGACAATAGCCCACACTCAAATCAAAGGATTGATAAGACAATAGCACCGACAATTGATCACGTGGATCAATCGATGAAGATATTATCTTTCTTCAACACAGATAAAAGATATCCCTTAGGGATGAGCGTGGTAGGACAAGCTTTTATCTTCCAACTCCCCAACTTGTTGTTAAGCTTAACCAACTAGCTCAAGGGTATCCAACACAGATTCTTGGAGAAGAGGGTGGCTACAAGAAACCAATTTGATCACGAACTCAACATAGCGATCAGGTGACAGCCTGGTGATACCTCCGAGAAGATATTCGGAAAATCATGAACCACCGATATGTCACTAAGCTCGAGAACAATCTTGCTTTTCAGGGCAAGACGATATGATCAAATAAGCAAGGAATTCAATCCTAACTCCAAGATCAAATAGTGCACCAGGAATAAGGACAAGGTAGCACGTCAATCCTAGAATAGTGATTCGATAACCAACACGCTAAGAATGATAATAATGTCCATAACTACCAAGCAACACAGTTGCTAGGAGTATTGATTTCACACATCATGGTTCACTTGTCGGCATTCCAGCTATAATAACATGGGAACCGAGGAATGAACAATGATGGCAAGAAGTATCACTGCGTCAAGAATTCATTTGAGGGTGTGTGCAATTCTCACAATACTCTTGTTATGAAAGAGGGTGATACTCCGTGGTAGAACAGAACAAAAGTTGGATTGGCATTTTGATCTGCGGGATACAACTACTTTGACCCAATCCTAGATGTGGACGAGGTACTGGAGTTAGTTTCTCCTAGTCATTCTGAAATAGAATGGCTTAACGGACCACAAGAATGATAACATCGATAACACGGATGCACAATTACTCCTGACCAACAATGGATGGACGAGGTTCAGAATACAACTAAAGAGGAACAACTCAAAGGAACATATAATTTTTCTGAGTTATGGATGCATGGATTAGCATGTTATTTCTTCCGGATAACCCATGCAGAAAGGTAGGACTGGCAGATTCACAATGCAGAATGGAGAACTCTCAAGAGCACTCTGGTTGTGATCTTTTGATCCAACAAACTTCTGCCATAAGTGGTTCATAGTATTTGGAAGGAGGAAATACCACGGACCTCGAGGACTGTCGCAAAGGTTACTAATATCCTAAAGGAACTAGCAACACTATCAACATGAGATAAGTAGGGGGAATCTCGGGTTCAAGAACCCATGAATAAAGTACCTACCACTACATGGCATCACGGGATGCTTTCGAGAATGGTGGCCAGAATTATCACACCGGGAACACAAAACATGGCTAGATTACTAGGTGACTCCCTACAACACCTAGGGTCATAATAATAGCTCCAACATATATGTCGAGGCAATAGAGTACCTCAACTCACCGATTAATGTGGATAAACTGGCCCAAAGGAACGTCGATAATGGAAGAAGGAATTTGCAAATGCATTAGACTAGTTAGAAACCTGGGATGACTCGGACAGCATAATGGCTGTAAATGCTCAAAATGATTTGAGACATCCTGCAAAATGGTGGCATAACCACTCAACATCATAAAATCAAGGTTCCGACAACAATTATGAATACATGGAAGTACTGGAAACTGAACTGCAGCATGAATCCATCAATCCTATAAGTCAACGGGTTAGTAACACATGATCCTGATAGAAAGATGAGAAGCCTAGTTCTTAATCCCCATAGCAGAGAAGAGGATGACTCAGATTAGTAGACCATAGGGTAAAGGAGTAAAAAGGGCCTTACGTTCCCTTCCACAATCAATTCCCTTACATAACTAAAGCATTTCTAGACACGACTTCGACTAGCTTGGCATGGTAATCCTACAGGCAGTCAGGCTCTGATACCAAAGCTATCAGGACCCCGATTCCAAGTCACATCGATCTAGCCGGTAACACCTCATATCACTTTGCGGCCTCACGCACGGTATTCCCACGGGTGTGGCCTTACCATGGCCCGGGACCGTATGCGCCTTTTGGCTCACGTATATGATAGTGTCACTAGCATCCATATGATAGAGAACCCGGGCCGACATGGCTAGTCGTGAACCCAAAGCGGCACCAACCTATGGGGACAGGCATACATGAATCATATCAAGCATGTCGGTCAGCAGCGTGTGAATCCGGGCTGTAGCACTGGGCTAACAGGACTCTGTTAAACCGGGCTGTAGCAGGCTAGGCAGGACTCTGGATGTCACCGCGTGACATTTCCCCGAAGGGACAGACACAGGAACGAAGTGAAACACATGCCGGCCAGTCAAGTGTCCTAAGCAGTAGTGCTGGGCTAGCAGGACTCCGATAAACCGAGCTGTAGCGGACTACTATGGCTCAAGGAAGCACTAGACTACATTTCCCCATAAGAGAGGCTGCCAAGGATAAACAACTAGATTGTCGGATCCCACACATACCAAGCATTTCAATCATACACACAATATGCTCGATATGTGTAAATACAACATGGCATCACAACAAGACTCTACGACTCAAGTATTTATGTATTAGGCTCCGAGGAGCGAGATATTACAAACATGGGTCTCATGAACCAACAATCATAGCATACAAATCAAGGCACAAGCGGAAGCTTAACATATCTGAGTACAGACATCTACAAATGAAAAAGGCTAAAAAGCCTGACTATCTACCAGATCCTGCCGAGGGCACAAGATCGTAGCCGAGGTATCAAGCTAAACATCGAAGTCCACGCGAAACTACTAGCGAGACTGAAGTCTCTCTACAAAACATAAATTAAGCAAACGTGAGTACAAAAGTACTCAGCAAGACTTACATCAGAACTAGCTACATATGCATCGGTATCAACAGGGGGGTGGAGGAGTTTAACTGCAGCAAGTCAGCTTTGACTCGGTGGCTATCTTAACTACGATTGCAAGTAACTCTTTTGAGGTGGCGCATAGGAGTCCACATATTCACCATTCAATACACCACTATGGATCCGCTCATGTCTCCCTACGAGAAGGCCATCCATAGCACTCACACTTATCTTGCGAGTTTTAGAGTATCCACTTTCACTTGTCTATGAACTGTTATAGGCAACCCAGAAGTCCTTTACCGCGGACGCAGCTATTCAAATAGTTTTATACCCTACAGGGGTGTACTTCGTCACACATGTTTCCACCAATTAGCGTCTGCACACGACATGTGCTCGGCAGACTTCAAGCGAAAGCCAACGTGGGTGTAGACCACGACCTGACTAACCGCACAAGTCTCTAGTCCAGGTTTATCGCCTATTCGGGATCCATCTGCAAGGAGATCCGGCCGGGGTGTCCTCAACGGCCCCAAACGATGTGTACAGGGTCCCGAGACGCCAAATGGGCGCCCGGCATACCCGGCCATAGTGTATCTACCGCATCATAGCCCACCCCTAGGGTCAGCGCTACGCACGGCCGCCAACACATATCCTATAAACACCAGAAACTAGTTGCAATTCCTGGACAGAGGACGAGAGGGGTCAGTATGTCGAGCGGGGTCATATTTCAGGGCCCAAAGTGTGGTAGTAGCTGCTTCATGGATCACAAACACAGAACTCAGTTCCTGAGAACGATTTCAATGAGACAACCCACCATGTACTCCTACATGGCCTCTCACCGCTACCTTTACCAAATCGTGTTCACACACTTAGCTCACACACCGTAGGACATGTTTACACACCTCCGATTCATCCCCGATGAACCAGACCTGACACGACTCTATGCAATAGCAGGCATGACAAACAAGCATGAATGAGTAGGCACATCAGGGCTCAAACAACTCCTACTCATGCTAGTGGGTTTCATCTATTTACTGTGGCAATGATAGGTCATGCAGAGGAAAGGGGTTCAACTACCGCAACATATAACAGTTGAATCGTTGTTGTCCTAATGCAGTAAAAGAGAGCAGGAGCGAGATATTGGGATTGTATCGGAATGAACAAGGGGGTTTTGCTTGCCTGTCACTTCTGAAGATAACATTGAGTCTTCATCAGCGTCAACGATCACAACGTCGGAGCAGCGTCTACTGAGAGGGGACATTTACCGGCAAACATGGAAGAACACAATCAATGCGATGCAACAATATGATGCATAATCATGACGTGGCAATATGCTATTGATTGAGCTAATGCAACTAGCAACAAGTTAAATGGAGTTGGTTTGAACACTAGGTTCAAATTCAAATTCAAACTATGAATTCAAATAGTGCATTATCATGTTTTCGACTAGACAGTGAGGTTAAGTTGTTCAAACATGCATGAAAATTCCATATTCATATTCCTTGGATTTTTCTAATCATTTTTCATATATAATTTATTTCATTTGGAGTTACGGTTGAATTTCTATGAATTTTAGAAGTTTATACTAATTTCTGGAATTTTCTAAATTATTTTTAATCCAGAAAACAATTAACTACGTCAGCAATGCGTAAGCATGACGTCAGCAGGTCAATAGGGTCGCCCAGAGTCAAACCTGACGGCTGGGACCCACTAGTCAGTCTCACAGTTAACTATTTGGGTTAACTAGACTAACTAAACAACACTGGGCCCACTGGTCAGTGACTAACTAAACTAACTTCATTAAGTTTAGCTCTAACTAACTGCTTAGCCGGGCGATGCCCACATGTCAGTGACTCAAGGTTCAAACAGAGGCCAACCTCGGGTCAAACCCGGCGCTAACTGGGCTTTGACCCACTGCGGGGCCCGCTGTCAGTGACTAGGTGCGGTCCAGCTGGCAGGGATTAGCACTAATGACCCCGCCACGTCGGCTGTCGCCGGAGTTGGCCGGCAGCGACCAAACCCGCGGCGGCAACGCGCCGGACTTGCGATAAAGGCGACAAGGGCGGTGGCTAAGGGCATCGGGGCGTAGCCCGGACTCGCCCGCATCCAGGAAGGTAGGTGGGTGGCCGTGGGGGTGCCGGAGCTCGCCGGAACGGAGCTCGCGGCGGCGGCCGGAGCTCGGGTGATGATGGATTCGTCGCTACGGTGTGCAAAACGACCGGTTCTCGATGCCTACTATACCTATGCATGCCCACAAGCCCTTTGGGCACGCTGGCACGACCAAATGGTCGCCGGAGCAACTCCGGCAATGAGCCCGAGCGGCGGCGGGATTTGGCCATGGTAGGAATCGGAGCTAGAGGGCGAGAGGAGCAGCGGGGTTAGGGGGAAAACAGAGAGGAGCTCACGGTGGTTGCTACGGTGGCCTCGGCGAGCTCGGGGTGGGGATGATGAGGTCGTGCGGCCGCCGGCGATCTTGGGGTAGAGACGACGAAGATGGTGGGGTAGAGGGCGAGGCAGGGCGTCCGGCGTCGTGCGAGCTGACGGAGAGAGGCGGGAGATGGAGGCGGAGCCCGTGGACTGCTCGGAGAGGCGAGGGGAGCTCGGTGGCCACGGGGACAGCGGGCAGCGGCGACGGTGGTGCTCGGGCGCGAGAGGAAGAGAGGACCAGAGGAGGGGAGAGGCACGGGAGAGAGCTCGAGGGGGTCGAGGAGGTTGCGTGGCGACGCACGTGGCGCTCGGGGTAGTCTCCAGCAGCGGCAAGCAAGCAGGAGGTGGCCGGACGCGTGCTCGCGCGTGCCGGCCACGCGCTCGTCCTCCTGGCAAGGGGAAGACGACAAGGAGGAGCCCCTGGTGGGCTGGGCCGGCCAGCTACAGTGCTGGGCCGATTGGTGGCGCTAGGTAAGTTTTGTTCTTCTCTGTTTTATTCATTGTTTCTGTTTTCTATTTTCTGCAATTGTTTTGTCTTTATTAAAAATGCCAGAGCATTTCCAAAAATCATGAAAATATTTGTGGGCACTGTTGAAATTATTCCCAACAGCCCTCAACTAGTTTCAGAATTATTAGAGCATTTAAAATATTTATAGTATTTAAATGCCCCAATTCAAGTACAATATGAGTTAATCCAAAAATCCAGAAATGACCTAGAAATATGTTTATCATTTTTGGCAAAGGTTTTCACCTTTATCAAAAATAATGAACATTTCTAAAGGGCATTCTGGGTTCATTGAAAATATTTTTATTTTGATCCTAATTGCATTTCATTTAGTGCTAGGGCTTGTCATCCCCATTTCAAATTTCAAACAAATATAGACATGATGGATGGATGCTTATGATACTAATTGCAATCAAATTCTAGGGCTGTGACGTAAACTCTTTTCAACACACAAGTTTTAGAGCCTCCTCTAGTTCTTCTAGCCCTAGTTCTAGTTGGTCCTAGTTGACTAGTTAGAGCTTGGTCTAGTTCCTATAATACTCATAATTAGAAGCCTGGTGTGTTTCTAATTTGCTCCCTCTAATTCTCCGGCGACGATTAGCTCTGGACGGCGAAGCGCTGTCGGATCATGAAGGTTGCAGGCTTGCAACCAAGTAGAGAGGTCGTGCTTTCGGTCTTTAGTTCGAGGGGCTGTTCGTGAGCAGTTCGCGGGGTCGTTCATTGACGGTTCGAGGGACTCCAAGTACGATCTACACTGACACGTTCTTCTTTCGCTGCAACTCTATGACGGTAACGGTCGTGATAACAACCCGTTATGTATCTTCATATTGATCTTGGGTGTGCATAGGTGTGATTTTTTTGTTTTCTACTATGTTTCCCAACACTCAATGTTATCTTTGATCACTTATAAATATAAATAAGAGTCTTGTGGTATGAATCAACACTTGTCCTTAGCATTTCGAGTGATCCATTTTCACTTCCCTTGTTGTACCAAAAATGTATTTTCCTGAAATATTCTTTGAGAGGGCATTAGTTCAAGGATATATGTTGTCATGAGTTACTAAAACCACCCAAGGGATTAGATGAAATTTCAATCTCCCCATTTTTTTGTAATTGATGATAACATATAGAGAAAGCTTCAACAGATGATATAAACAACGAATAATGTGTCGCTTTGGTAAGTATGTGGTATACAAGAACTCCCCCAAAACACGAATATTGTCACTTTGAGAAGTATGGTAGATCATAAATATATTCCTATCTCCACTGGCCAAACTGTACTCCTTTAGTAGATCCTTCCACCCACTGAATTTGGGTGGATCACAAGGATCGTCCATGGCATATATGGGTTTCCACTAGTTGGGCCACTGGCGATGTATAGAGAGAGCTCCTATTTAGCAAATAGGGCGGGGCACACAAACTCTCCCCTGTGCGATCTGTGCCGACCCAAAGCGGGGGTGAGGGCGGCTGTTTTTATATTCACATCATTTTTCCTTTCGATCCTTTTTATTTATTCATTTTATTCTTTTCCCCTTTTCTTTTTATTTCCTTTTTATTTTTACTTGTAGCAAAATAAAAAAAATGCTCAAGAATTTCAAAAAGGCTCCTGGATTTAAAAAATGTTTTGAATATTTAAAGAATTTATAACTTGAAATATGTTCCTAAATTTCAGAAAATGTTCACAATTTTTTAGAAAATGTTCAAAAGTTTGAAAATCATTCCAAATTCAAAAAAAAATGTTCCCAGTTTTCAGAAAATTTCATGAATTCAAATATTGTTCTCGTATTTTGAAAAACTTTCCAAATTTTAAAAAATGTCCACAAACTTGAAAATTGTCATGTATATCAACAAATATTCATGAATTCAAAAGTATGTTCTTGAATTTGGAAAATGTTTAGAAATTCAAAAAATATTTGTGAATTTAAAAATGTTCTAAATTGAAAAACATGTTCAGGCATTCAAAATGTTCACCGATTTTATTTTATTTCATGAATTTCATATTCATGAAACTAAAAAATCTTCACAAATTCAAAAAATAGTCATTCTAAATTTCAAATTTTTTGAAGGAATTTGAAAAGGAGAAAAAACTCAACCCAAAGAGAACTAGAAAAACCAACAAACGGCAAACACGAAACAATGGGTTCTGGAAAGGTTCTAGAAGCTTCCAAAGCTAGTGGAGCTGCACCGGAAATGGATGGGCCCAATAGGATGTGTGCCTTATCTTACTATCCATTGCACTACGCAGTAAATAGGAATAATCATGTGCATACATAGCCTGCTAAAAATAGTTGGGAGAGCGATTGGCTAGGTTCTAACCCCCGCTTGGCCCCCTATGTCTCCGCCCCTATTTGTAGCATCGTCGGTCGCTTAGTTGCAGCAACACTAACATCGTCATAGCAAACCGCCATACAGTCGCATCAGCGTGTGACGACGTCTCGTGCATCACTGGCATGGTGGTTCTTTGTAGTAACACTACCCCTACCCCCGCCACCACCAGTGAGCGGGGCATTGTCTTGCTGCAATGGTAGACAACCAACCTCACGTCTTCATTCGGACGGAGAGTATGAAGTCGTGGTGCCGCCTGAAGAACAGTGGTCCAGAGGGTTGCCCGTGGCAGACTGGCAGTAGTAGTGGATAACAACATTAAAACGCACCAACAGCGGCGTGCAACGCACTGATGAGAAGGCAGGGAAGGGACTTCGGGGATAAGAAAAAGAGATGGTGCATTTATGTGGTCAATTTATGGACTAGCTTACGCGCATAGTTAAAAAATCAAGCAAGTATCCTAAACGGTAACGCTATAGGTTCAAGATTCACCAATTGGACCACCTTTGAACCTATTCATTGCTGACAAAAACCAAAATATGCAAGCTAGTTTTTCTATATAAAAATTGACTTCACACCAAATGAATACACAAATATTCGATGTAATCAAACAATAAAACAAAGCGCATTGTAGTTGGTATTGGGCCATTGGCGTTCCTTGGGCCAAGGTTGTTGTCAAAGTCTAGCTTATTCACCATCTTAAGAATACCTTTTCCCTTTCGCCCAACCTCGTGCCCTCTGCCCCTATGTCTTCTTTGCCCCTTTATCTACTTCACCTCCACCCCTCTCTCTCTCCCAGATCCGATGGCCTTGCCGGTCGGGGAGGCAAGAGGGGGCCCTCATTCCCATTCCTTTAGTTGTAGGTTGTATGCCTTTCTAGTGGCAGTTGGCTCTCTACCCTTACAAAAAAACTAGATCCTCTTGGTCTACCTTCCTCATCCTCCTGGTGGCCATGGACGGAATTGAAGAGAGAAGATCTGGGGCTCTCTGTTGGAATATTGTTGGTGTTGCCCCGTCTCCTCGATTACGACCTCCTCTTTCATTGGATCTTATCACTGTGGTGGTGGAAGGGATTTCAGCGATGGTTGGTCATTCATTCGTGAATTCAGTGTCTTTTCTTTCCCCTTGTTTTTTCTCTTTAGGTACAACAAAAACATGCCTTCTCCACCTATGCTCGATGGTTTTGGTCCTCATCATCCTTCTCTCTATCGTGTTTCTTGATCCGGTGCTTCATCATCTTCTTCCTTTTGGTCTGAGCAGGCTCAGGCATTGCATACATTTATCTACCTTTCTTGGCAGCGTTTACTTCTTCCTTTTGTGAAGTTCTCTCTTATTTTCTGCATCAAAGGGAGACCTTCTTCTATCAAAGTTGAGCTCAGCAGGTTGTTCTTCTCCCTTTTCAATCTCCACCTAGAGGCCTGCTTGTCAGCCTTGGGAAACAACAGCTGCTTGAGTCCAGTGGTGGCGTTGCTCAGCCCGTGCTTTGCAGTGGCGTCTTGCTGCTGTTGGGGCAAGAGCATTGACAAGAATCATGGTTTCTTCAGCTACAACCTCTATATCTCCGATTGTGATATTATCCACCCGGCAGGGGGGATCATGGCTCTCTTCTTTGATAGCTGGTGCTGGTCGGAGTTCATCTCTAATCAGCGTCACTGGAGCATGTTAGACGCGTGTGCAGCCGCGTGGGCTGCGTGAAATCCCCAAAAGGTGCATGCCAACACATGGCAACTTCCTTATGGCAACTTTTAGGGTTAGTTCTTTTGGTTGCTTAAAAAATAAGCCGCCTCCTCCCTGGCTTTTCCCATAAGTCGTCTCTCTTATTTATTGGGACTTTTATATTACTTATAGCATAACAAATTCAAAAGTCTCAATAAATTTAGGGTGCCTTATTTTTTTTAACTAGGAAGAGGCAGCTTTGTTTATAATTGAGAGGCAACTTATTTTCTTAAGCCTCCCAATAGAATTGGTAGTTAATTCTTTAGGGTATAAGACCAACCTAGTGTTGATGAAAGCAAGTTTTAAGTTGTAAGTTCAAATTGCCTAACCCGCAACAGTTCAAGAGCTTCGTGATCTAATGAGGCAATTTGCCCCCTCTGTGTTATGCATCCTTAAAACCCAAATATAGGGCTCTAGAGTAGAGAGTATGGTTGTTTTTGGGGCTATAATAAGAGTTTTGCTGTGAGTAGCTCGGGGAGAAGTGGTGGCTTAGGCATTTTTTGGAATGATGAAATAAAGCTTGAAGTTGTTGGTTACTCTTGCTATCATATTGATGCTATGATTGATGAACTTGTAGATGCCAGAACGAGAGTGACCTTTGTCTATGGAGAAGCTCAAGTAAATGAATGATACAAAACATGGGATATGCTCCGAGGAATAGTAGGTGCAAATGATATACCTTGACTTGTCCTTGGTGATTTCAATGAGGTAATCCATGCACATGAATACGACGGTGTCAGAAACAGAAGCAAGGCTCAGATGGAAGCTTTCAGAGATGCCTTGACACATGCGGCATGTCGGATATAGGCTATACTGGTAATGCATAGACTTTTGAGAAGAAGGTATTGAAGGAAATATGCACTAGAGGCAATACTAAAGTTATTATTTATTTCCTTATTTCATGATAAATGTTTATTATTCATGCTAGAATTGTATTAACCAGAAACATAATACATGTGTGAATACACAGACAAACATAGTGTCACTAGTATGACTCTACTTGACTAGCTCATTGATCAAAGATGGTTAGGTTTCCTAGCCATAGACATGAGTTGTTACTTGATCAACAAGATCACATCATTAGGAGAATGATGTGATTGACTTGACCCATTTCGTTAGCTTAGCACTTGATCGTTTTAGTTTACTCCAATTGCTTTCTTCATGACTTATACATGTTCCTATGACTATGATATTATGCAACTCCCGAATACCGGAGGAACACTTTGTGTGCTACCAAACATCACAACGTAATTGGGTGATTATAAAGGTGCTCTACAGGTGTCTCTGATGGTGTTCATGGAGTTGGAATAGATTAAGAATAGGATTCGTCACTCTGATTATCGGAGAGGTATCTCTGGGCCCTCTCGGTAATGCACATCACTATAAGCCTTGCAAGCAATGTGACTAACGAGTTAGTTGCAGGATGTTGCATTACGAAACGAGTAAAGAGACTTGCCGGTAATGAGATTGAACTAGGTATTGAGATACCGACGATCGAATCTCGGGCAAGTAACATACCGATGACAAAGGGAACAACGTAGCAGTTTGACCGATAAAGATCTTCGTAGAATATGTAGGAACCAATATGAGCATCCAGGTTCCGCTATTGGTTATTGACCGGAGACGTGTCTCAGTCATCTCTACATAGTTCTCGAACCCGTAGGGTCTGCACGCCTAAAGTTATGTGATGATCGGTATTATGAGTTTTTGTGTTTTGATGTACTGAAGGTAGTTTGGAGTCCCGGCTATGATCACGGACATGACAAGGAGTCTCAAAAAGGTCTAGACGTAAAGATCGATATATTGGATGACTATGTTCGGATACCGTAAAGGTTCCGGGAGGTTTTGGACATATACCGGAGTACCGGGGGGTTACCGGAACCCCCCGGGGAGTATATTGGGCCTAATGGGCGCGCGCGCCCTCCCCCTCTAGTCCTAATTGGACAAGGAGGGGCGGCGCCCCCCTTTCCGTCTCTCTTCTCTCCCTTCCTTCTCCTTTCCTACTCCAACTAGGAAAAGAGGGAGTCCTACTCCCAGTGGGAGTAGGACTCCCCCTTGGCGTGCCCTCCTGCTTGGCCGGCGACCTCCCCCAAGCTCCTTTATATATGGGGGCAGGGGGCACCCCATAGAGAAAAGATTTGATGTGTTGATCTCTTAGCCGTGTGCGGTGCCCCCCTCCACCATAATCCATCTCGGTTATATCGTAGTGGTGCTTAGGCAAAGCCCTGCGACGGTAGATTCATCAACATTGTCACCACGCCATCGTGCTGACGAACTTTTCCTCGGGCTCTACTGGATCATGAGTTCGCGGGACGTCACCGAGCTGAACGTGTGTTGAACGCGGAGGTGCCGTATGTTCGGTACTAAGGATCGGTCGATCGTGAAGACGTACGACTACATCAGCTGCGTTGTTATAATGCTTCCACTTAACGGTCTACGAGGGTACATGGACGACACTCTCCCCTCTTGTTGCTATGCATCACCATGATCTCGCCTGTGCGTAGGAATTTTTTTGAAATTACTACGTTCCCCAACAGTGGCATTCGAGCCAGGTTTATGCGTAGATGTTATATGCATGAGTAGAACACAAGTGAGTTGTGGGCGATACAAGTCATACTGCTTACCAGCATGTCATACTTTGGTTCAGCGTATTGTTGGATGAAGCGGCCTGGACTGACATTACGCGTACGTTTACGCGGGAATGGTTCTACCGACGTGCTTTGCACATAGGTGGCTGGAGGGTGTCAGTTTCTCCAACTTTAGTTGAGCCGAGTGTGGCTACGCCCGGTCCTTGAGAAGGTTAAAACAACACTAACTTGACGAACTATCGTTGTGGTTTTGATGCGTAGGTAAGAACGGTTCTTGCTCAGCCCATAGCAGCCAGGTAAAACTTGCAACAACAAAGCAGAGGACGTCTAACTTGTTTTTGCCGGGCATGTTGTGATGTGATATAGTCAAGACATGATGCTATATTTATTGTATGAGATGATCATGTTTTCTAATGGAGTTATCGGCAACTGGTAGGAGCCATATGGTTGTCGCTTTATTGTATGCACATGCAATGGCCCTGTAATTGCTTTACTTTATCACTAAGCGGTAGTGATAGTCGTAGAAGCAATAGATGACGAGACGACAACGATGCTACGATGGGGATCAAGGTGTCGCGTCGGTGATGATGGTGATCATGACGGTGCTTTGGAGATGGAGATCAAAGGCACAAGATGATGATGGCCATATCATATCACTTATAATGATTGCATGTGATGTTTATCCTTTATGCATCTTATTCTACTTTGTTTGACGGTAGCATTATGATACGTCTCCATCGTATCTATGATTTTTGATTGTTCCATGCCAATATTCTACAACTTTCATATACTTTTGGCAATGTTTTATACTATTTTTGGGACTAACATATTGATCCAGTGCCCAATCCCAGTTCCTGTTTGTTGCATGTTTTTTGTTTCGCAGAATATCGATATCAAACGGAGTCCAAACGAGATGAAAACTGACGGAGATTTTTTTGGAATATATGTGATTTTGGGGAAGAAAAATCCACGCGAGACAATGCCCGAGGGGGCCACGAGGCAAGGGGCGCCCCTGACCCTCGTGGCCACCCCGTAAGGCGGTAGATGCCCTTCTTTCACTGCAAGAAAGCTAATATCCGGATAGAGATTGTGTTAAAATTTCAGCCCAATTGGAGTTACGGATCTCCGGGAATATAAGAACGGTGAAAGGGCAGAATCTGGGAACGCAAAAACAGAGAGAGACAAAGAGACAGATCCAATCTCGGAGGGGCTCTTGACCCTCCCACGCCATGGAGGCCAAGGACTAGAGGGGAAACCCTTCTCTCATCTATGGAGGAGGTCAAGGAAGAAGAAGACGAAGGGGCCCCCTCTCCCCTTCTCTTCCGGTGGCACCGGAACACTGCTGTGGCCATCATCATCACCGCAATCTTCACTAGCAACTTCACCGCCATCATCACCAACTCTTCCCCCCTCTATGCAGCGGTGTGAACTCTCTCTTACCCGCTGTAATCTCTAATTAAACATGGTGCTCAACGCTATATATTATTTCCCAATGATGTATGGCTATCCTATGATGTTTGAGTAAATCCGTTTTGTCCTATGGGCTATTTGATGATCAAGATTGGTTTGAGTTGCATGTTTTATTATTGGTGATGTCCTATGGTGCTCTCCGTGTCGCGCAAGCGTGAGGTATTCTAGCTGTAGGGTTTGCAATATGTTCATGATTTGCTTATGGTGGGTGGAGTGAGTGACAAAAGCACAGACCCGAGTAAGTAGGTTGTTTGCGTATGGGATAAAGAGGACTTGATACTTTAATGCTATCGTTGGGTTTTACCTTAATGATCTTTAGTAGTTGCGGATGCTTGCTAGAGTTCCAATCATAAGCACATATGATCCAAGTAGAGAAAGTATGTTAGCTTATGCCTCTCCCTCATATGAAACTGCAATAGTGATTACCGGTCTAGTTATCGATTGCCTAGGGACAAATAACTTTCTCGTAACAAAAAGCTCTTTACTAAAACTAATTTAGTTGTGTCTTTATCTAAACAGCCCCTACTTTTTATTTACGTGCTCTTTATTATCTTGCAAATCTATCCAAAAACACCTACAAAGTACTTCTAGTTTCATACTTGTTCTAGGTAAAGAGAACGTCAAGCGCGCGTAGAGTTGTATCGGTGGTCGATAGAACTTGAGGGAATATTTGTTCTGCCTTTAGCTCCCCGTTGGGTTCGACACTCTTGCTTATCGAAAATTGTTGCGATCCCCTATACTTGTGGGTAATCAAGACCTTTTTCTGGCGCCGTTGCCGGGGAGTCACAGCATGGGGTGAATATTCTCGTGTGTGCTTGTTTGCTTTATCACTAAGTAATTTTTATTTGATGTTCTAAGTTGTTCTCTATCTTTAGTTATGGATATGGAACACGAAATGCCAAAAAAAATTAGGTGTACCTGCTACTCATGGAGATGGGGATCCTAAGAAAACCCTCGATGCTCATTATGTGAAAGATATTATGTACTACTTTGATAATCCCGAGAAAACCCCATTCAATTATATAATGGGAGACACATTGGATCAACGTGAATACTTTAGGGATTATCGCTTGACTCAAAAAGGGAAACTATTATGGGATCAAATTTATATGTTGTATTGGTATGCTAGGCAACTCTGCTTGAGATATGATTATACTTGTTGCTCTAGGATGAAGTCTCCACATCTTCCCTTTTCATGCAAATTTAATGATGATAAAACCTTAGCTTCTTATGATAATGGTATATATGATTACTATGATTTGGAATAAATAGAAGAATTCGTTGCTTTTATGGGTGCTTATGAAATTGAATCTATGTTCAAAGAGTTTGAAAATCTTTATGATGTTGTTTATAGACCTAAAAATTTACCTATCCTTAAATATTGCTATGCCAATTATGAATTCAATTCCGATATTTATGCATTTATTGAGAAAGTCTCTGCTGTCCAAGAAGAGACTAATATTTTGCAGGAGTCTATGGAAGAAGAAATTGATGGAGCTGTGAGCTCATTGGCTGAAAAAGATGATGAGGAGAGCGAAGAACAAAAGGAGGAAGAGCGGATTAGCTACACGTGCCCACCTTCTAATGAGAGTAACTCTTCAATTCATACATTGTTAAATTTCCCTCCGTGCTTACCGAAGGATGATTGTTATGATCCTATTGATTCTCTTGAAATATCCCTTTTTGATGATGCTTGCTATGCTTGTGGCCAAGATGCCAATATAAATTATGCCCATGGAGATGAACTTGCTATAGTTCCTTATTTTAAACATTAAATTGTTGCTATTGCACCCACGCATGATAGTCCTATTATCTTTTTGAATTCTCCCAACTACACTATATCGGAGAAGTTTACCCTTATTAAGGATTATATTGATGGGTTGCGTTTTACTATTACACATGATGATTTTGATGAATATAATATGCATGTGCTTGCTGCTCCTACTTGAAATTATTATGAGAGAGGAACTATATCTCCACCTCTCTATGTTTCCAATACGATAAAATTGCAAGAAACTGTTTATACTATGCATTGGCCTTTACTATGTGTGCATGAATTGTTCTTTTATGACATGCCGATGCATAGGAAGAGAGTTAGACTTCGTTGTTGCATGATATATGTTACTTTGTGCTCACTACTAAATTACAAATCATTGTTAATTAAAATTTTCTTTGATATACCTTGGGATCCGGGTGGATCCATTACTTGAGCACTATATGCCTACCATAATGGCTTTAAAGAAAGCTGTCGGGGGTGCTAATCCCACGGACACCTATGGGACCACGGCGGACCGAGCCCCTTTTGGTTCGGCAGGGGGCGGAGAGGGCACGAAGAGCAGATCGAGGCGAGGCGCACGAGCAACGTGATTAGTTTACCCAGGTTCGGGCCGCACGGATGCGTAAAACCCTACTCCTGCTTTGTGGTTGTATTGATTTCTTGCTCGGGAGCGCTGTGTGCTACAGTACACTCCAGCAGCTAACGAGACCGAGCGTGAGAGTATTCTGTTGGCCGGCCCCCTCCACGTTGCGCATGGGCCTCCTTTTATATGCTTAAGGGGTCACCGACAGGTGGCAACGTAGATGAGGGTAAAAATGGAAAAGGTGTGGCGGTTGGCACCGCCGCCTAGTACAGTGCATCATACCTAACCCTGACGGCAGGGGACAAAGGCATTAAATGCCTGTCTGCGTCGCCTAGACAGTGCAGAAAGGGACCGCCAGGGACGCCACCGCTTGCCACGATGGCAATCTTGTCAGCGCCGCTTGCCACCGTGTACCGCTAGCTACACAGCCTTCCGCCACGTACGCCTGGAAGGGTCCCAAAGCGACACGTTGGTGGATGTGCTGGAGCGCAGGTACAGAGTGGAAGCTTGCCGCGGCAAGTGCTTTGCCGCGGTCGTTGTCTTGTCGCGTCCGGGGGCTTGTCGCTCACCGAGCCTTGGTTGGCCTTCCCGGCAAGCTCCTCTTGCCGGGGTCTTGTCTCCTTCCCGGCAAGCTCCTCTTGCCAGGGCCTTGGATACTTTGTTCTTGAATGGCTCCAAAGGAACCATGGAGGACCTTGGCGGTCACCCGGCAAGCCTTGCCGCGGGATCCTGCGACTGCCCGTGCACAAGTTCGGGATACTAGGGTACCCCTACTCTAGTACACCGACAGGAGCCCCCGGGCCTGGGCCATACACGATGCCGAGCGCTGTTGGGCCAGGCCCAAAACAGGGCACGGGCACGCACGGCCTGAGTTACGTCGTGTCTCACTCCGCATCCACCGCGCCCTCCCCGCACGGCACGCGTCGAACGCGGCGTCGTGGGAGAGATCGTGGGCGGTTTCTTTATTAGGAAAGGCGGAACGTCCGCTCCCTCCTCCTTTATAAGTAGGGAAAGCAGGGGTAATGCGCCCACTCGCCCCCTTTCCACTCCAATCTCAGAAGCCTCCGCTCCGCCTCCATCTTCTCAAAGCAAAGAGAGCAGCGCCCTGCCCCCCACCGCCACCAGCACCACCAACGCCGTCGACCTCCTCCACCACCTCCGCCATGGCTCCGAAAGCCGACAAGGGGAAGGCTGTGAAGTCGAGCAAGGCGCAGCGGCTTGCGGCGCTGCGGAAGGAGCGGGCAATCTTCCCCCCCAAGCTTGCCGCGAAGGAGCTGAGGGAGTACTACTACCTCTTCTGGTCGACGGAGACGCGAGCACATCCAAGCACGAAGGTACTCCCAGCCACTGCTCATGAAATGGCTCCGCACGGATATCCCTTCTTCGCCGTGTTCTTCTACTGCGGGCTCTGCCCGCCTTTCTCTGAATTCTTTTGCGACATCATGAACACCTACGGCCTCTGCCTCCTTGATTTCACCCCAATGCCGTCCTGACCATGGCAGTTTTCGCACACCTTTGCGAAAACTTTGTCGGAGTCCACCCAAACGTAGCCCTTTTCCGCCACTTCTTCATGCCCCGAGTAGAGAGAGGAGAGCCCTTATCTGGCGGAATCGCCTGGATCTCAAGGGCCGGCAAGAAGGATTCTTATCTGGAGGGCGAGTTCCGCGGCAAGTGGGAGGAGCGGACAGCAGATTGGTGCTGGATTGTCGAGGAGAATCCGCAGCCTTTTACCGCCCGGCGCCAAACCGCAGCAGTGCGCGGCAGCGATTGGAGTGACGTGGCCCCGGAAGACGATAGGCTGAGGATTGCCGTCACTAGGATCCAACGCCAAAGGCTTGCCGGACTCACAGTAGGCGCCGTTGGCGCAGATTTCCTTCGCCGCCGCATCGCCCCCCTGCAGGAACGGAGGAGGCCCGCCTGGGAGTTCAAGAACGCGGCAGATATCATGAGGCTGCGCCCGGGCCTCAACTACAACTTCACTGTCCTGGAGCTCAATGCGATGCTCCAGGAGCTCTTCAAGTATGACCCTGATCATCCTGAAGTATTTAGGTTGCCGCAGGGCGTATTTCCGTTGTGCAACAATTCTGCGCTCGACCGCATCAGGGCAATGATGCCGCGGTGCGACCCGCATGGACTTGTGCCAACTTGGCAAGAGCCTGCAGACGAGGTCGTGCAGGAATTCTTCGACAACTTGGTAGAAGTGCCGATCCGCCCCGACGAGAAGAATGGCCTCACTCGCGACACCACCGATGCGGAGTTGAAGCGCATCGCCTCCAGGATGGAAGAGGCGGCGGCAGCCGCAGCGGTGGGCGAGTTTGGATTCACCTTGGAGGAGGCAGAGGCAGCAGAGGTGGCAAACCGTGCCGAGCGAGAGGAGCTTGCCGGCAAGAAAGAGCTTGTCCGGCAAGAGGAGCTTGCCGGCAAGAAAGATCTTGCCGGGCGCGACGCCGAGCCGAGCGAGCCCGCCGAGGATACGAGCGGCTCGTTGGAGATCAACTCCTCTTCCTCCTCGTCCTCAGACAGCTCGCCGCAAGCAGAGCCTCCATCTCCACCAAGAAGGCGTCTTCGCAAGGTCGGGGACGTGGCGAGGCGGCAGGCGAGTCGACAGTCGCCACGCCGCGCAACACGCTCCACCGCGGCAAGCACTGTTGCCGCGGGAGCGCCTCACGCTGCTGCGGCAACCGGAGCAGGGTCTTCCCGGACCACTGCTTCTGCTCCCGCCAAGCGGCCAAGGGAACCTACTACTCCGCCTTCCCGCACCGGACGCGAGCCGGACTTCGACTTCTCCGCGTTTAGCTCCGACGAGGAAGAAGAAGAAGAGTAAGATCCTCTTGTTGTACTTGTAATTCTTCAATCCTTGTTGTTTTGTCTTGTATCTCACTTGCTTCAATCTGAACCCATTCCTTCTTAGGACTCTGGCCCAGAGAGCGGCGAAGAGAGCCAAGGCCCCGGTGATTGTCATCGAGGACGAACCCACCGCGTCAGCAGGGGATGCGCCCGAGACAACCTTGCCGGACCCGGCAACTGTTCTCTAGAGTAGCCCCCAGCGTAAGTATCTTGTTTACTTCCCGCTGTTAGCTACACATGGATATTCTTGCTTTGCTGGCATCTGACTGTTGACTTGTGCAGGAGCAGAGCAGCCCCACCAGGAGCGCCCGGAGGCCGCCCTCGAAACGCCAAGGGAGAGCCCTCCGGCAGGGGAGAGGTCCCCGGCAAGGGAGAGCTCTCCGGCAAGGGAGGCGTCTCCTGCAAGGGAGGGCTCTCCGGCAAGGGACAGCACCAGCGGCCCCCCGGCGGCAGAGACCACGACTGCAGAGCCTGGCATAGGTAATCTTCTCACTTCAAAACTTCCCTTGGGTTCTTCTTCTTTTGATCTTCTCTTTTTTTGGATATTTGCTTGACTCTTCTCCCCTTTTTCCGGCTGTCAGATCCATCTGCTGCGGAGCTGATGGAGACAGAGGTCGCCGCCGACGACGCCGTTGCCGCCGAGGAAGCAGCCGACGCCAATGATCCCGCCGGCGAGGAGGCCGCCAAGGCTGCCACCGCAGAAGCAGGCGGGGGATCTGGCGATCGTACTGACGACCCTGAGGCCGCAGGAGCGCCAGGCGCTGCACCGACCGCCGATCCCTCCGCCGCTGCCGCAGCGCCAGGCTCCGAAGAGCCCCAGCCTGGCGTCTACTTGAAGGCCGGCGACGACATCTTCATCAACCTCCCCTGGGCGTCAAGCTCCAGGGCGCCGGTCAAGGGAGAGAGCTTCGACGGAGGAGTGCTCGCCTCCGCCGGGCTGGCGCTGGTCGACGCGCCAAGAAGAAGCAGCGGCGAGCCTGAGGAGGAGCGACTGCTGCGGAAGCTGGTGTCACTCTACCGCGCCCGGCAAGCCAAGCTGGAATCCCGCGAGGCGCTTGTCGCGAAGGCGGGAGTCGACATCGAGAAGTGCGCGGAGGAGCTCCGGGGTAACAATCAAGAAGCCCTCCGATCCCTGGCAGTGGAGCGGGCGCGGCTTGCCGAGGAGCGGGGGGCCTTCCTCCTCGAGAAGGCTGAAGCCGAAGAGCAACAACGGCTTGCCGCTGAGAAGTTGTCGGTGCAGGAAGGCGAGCTGGTGCAGCGGAAGGTCCACCTCGACAGCCATGAGGAGGAGCTTTCCGCGCGCGAGAGAACGGTTGGCAGAGCCCTCAAACAAGCAGAAGACGCTGGCGCAGCTGCCGAGGCCGCCAAGAAGGAGGTGGAGACGAAGGTGGCGCAGCTGGAGGCCGATCTCAAGGCGAGCGGCGACGGGCTTGCCGCGCTCAAGCTTGAGCGGGAGAAGGACGCCCACAGCCATTCGGAGCTGCAGACCCGCCTCGCCGAGAAGGGCAAAGAGCTTGACGCCGCCAAGGACTCCAACGCCAATCTTGAGTTGAAGCTGACCACTTTGACCAAGACACTGGACAGCGCCAAGGAGCAGGAGACGGCCCTGAAGGAGGAAGTCAAGGCCAGTAAGGCGCTGCTGGCGAGTGCCGCTGCCGCCCAGAGCACTTTCCGGGAGAATGTGGAGCACTGGACGGAGGGTCTTGTGGACGTTGCCGTAGATATTGACAAGGAGCTGGCGCAGCTGGGAATGGAGGATCTCGGGTATCCTTCCGACGAGAGCCTCCAACCCAGCGGCAAGCTCACTTTGTTCTTCAAAGGCGTGGCGACGGCCCTCCGACGACTCCGGGAGAGGATCCCAAAGCAGCTGGCCGACGAGTCGCGCAAGATCTGCGCGGGAGCTCTTCAGAAGGTGCTGGTGAAGGTGGCGTTCCGCAACCCGGGCCTCAACCTCACCAACGTCCTCAGGTCCTTGCCGCCGGATGCTGATCTGGAGGCGCTCAAGACCCTTGTCGCACCCATTGTGGACAAGGTGAGCGGGATCAAGAGGGTTGAGGGCGATCGCGTAGACTAGGCCGCCCGTTTGCTCCTTTTCTTGTCGCTGCTATTCATGTTATGCAAACAATCTGTTAGAGCCGCGACAAGCTATCTTGTAATATAACTTTATTCTGGGTACTAATTGCAATGTTATTTCCTTTACTTGATTCCTTCCTTTGTATGTTTTTGCCCTACGCTTTTAGGGAACTTGCCGGCGCAGGCACCTTAGCCGCGAGCGCTGAGTGCAGGACGTCAGTAGCCTGCTGGCGGTGCCACTGCCAACAAGAAACCTTGTCGCAGCTAGTCGCAGCTCACTTAAGTTGTTGAGCGGACTCGAAACAACAGTAAGGGCGCAACTAGCTACGAGTTGGTTCCTCCGCGCACAGGTTTTCCATACAAAGCACGGTCATTCAAGGAAGATAACTTAAAAATTTTAAAAATCTGATTGCTCAAACTATGGCAACTTATCTTTTCTGTCGTTTGCTTCCCGGCAAGGCGAACTTTCTTGAACGACACCTGGTCCATACCATTATCTTCTCCCTTCCCCCTGGCAAACTTGTGGGCGAGGGAACCTTCCTTTGCTTGAGAAAAAAGAAAGAGGAGAAAAGATATGGAGCCTTATGGCTCGTTGTTGCTTACCGGGAGTAGGTGCTGCACAAAGTGTCAGATAACACATGCAAAATTATAAAAAGCATGAAATCGACAAAGTGTGCGGAGCACATGATCTTTATGCACGGGGTCTGCGCCCGGCTTTGTACAAAGGATTACATGCAACAACGGCAACACTTGTACAAAAGGTGTTTGCCGGAACAGGTTCCGGCAACCGCGCCCTATGGGCAAAACTTACGAAGATGCTCAATATTCCAGGAATTGCTCACTGGTATGCCATCTTCGGTCTCAAGGCGGACAACGCTAGGCCTAGTGACTCGTTTCACCCGGTAAGGGCCTTCCCACTTCGGCATCAACTTGTTGGAATTCTTGGCGGACTGAACGCGCCGAAGAACAAGGTCGCCTTCCTCGAGACTTCTGGCGTTAACTTTGCGGCTATGGTAGGGGCGCAAAGCTTGCTGGTAGCGAGCAGCTCGCACAGCAGCCTGAAGACGGTCTTCCTCAAGGAGCAACGCGTCATCTTGCCGCAGCTGCTCTTGCTCAAGCTCATCATAAGCGAGCACTCGAGGTGACCCGTATACGAGTTCCGTGGGGAGAATTGCCTCTGCTCCATAGACTAGAGCGAAAGGTGTCTGGCCAGTGGCTCGATTTGGCGTCGTCCTGATTGACCAAAGAACCACCGGCAGCTCCTCGGTCCAGTTTCTTCCGCACTTGTGCAGCTTGTCGAAAGTTCTGGTCTTGAGCCCGCACAGCACTTCAGCATTTGCCCTCTCCGCTTGACCGTTGCTTCTCGGGTGAGCAACAGAAGCGAAGCAGACCTTGGCGCCAAGGTCTTGGACGTACTGCATGAAGGTGCGGCTCGTAAATTGTGTACCGTTGTCGGTGATTATCCTGTTAGGGACACCAAAACGGCAAACAATCGACCTAAAGAACTTGACTGCTGACTGTGCTGTCACCTTCCTCACTGCTTCCACTTCCGGCCACTTTGTGAACTTGTCGATTGCAACGTACAAGTACTCAAAGCCCCCGACTGCTCGGGGAAAGGGGCCGAGGATATCGAGCCCCCAGACCGAAAATGGCCAGGATAAAGGGATCGTCTGGAGGGCTTAAGCTGGCTGGTGTATCTGCTTGGAATGGAACTGGCACGCTCCACACTTGGTTACTTGTGCAGTTGCATCCTGGAGGGCTGTCGGCCAAAAGAAGCCTTGCCGGAATGCTTTGCCGGCAAGTGCTCTTGCGCCAATGTGGTGACCACATATGCCTCCATGTATCTCTGCCAACAGCTTTTGTCCATCTTCCCGGGGAATACACTTCAATTTCACACCGTTGAGTCTTCTTCTGTACAGTGTGCTGTCGACAAACTGGTACATACTTGACTGCCGGGCTACTATTTCCGCTTCTTCTTGCTCTTCGGGAAGTTCTCCTATTTGAAGGAAACGGACAATCTATTGTGCCCATGTTGGAGCTTGTGGCTCGACAACAAGGACTAAAGGCATATCTGCTGCTGCGGGAACATCCGCTTCTACGGCAAGAGCTTGCGGCTCTGCCGGAGCTTGACGCTCCCCGGCAAGCTTGCCGGAGCAAAACTTGTCGGGAGCGTCTGCTTCAACGGAACAAACCCTAGGGCTTGCCGGAGTAGACTGCTCCTCAGCACTCTTGGTGTTGACCTTGGGGACCTTCTTGGCGGCGGCTTCAGGAAGCTCTGCCGGAAAATAGTCGCCAGAAATCAACTTCATCTTCTTGCTCTGTCCAGTCGATGGGGTTACGGACGATCGAGTCAGCTTGAGCACAAAGATCCCTGGTTCCACAGGTAACTTAAGTGCGGCGCACTTTGACAGGCCATCGGCAATGTCGTTCTGAGCTCTTGGAACATGCTCCATCTGCAGGCCATCAAAGTGCTCTTCTAGCTTTCTCACTTCATCAACGTAGGCCTCCATCAATGGACTCTGATAACTCTTGTTTACTTGGCGGACGACAAGCTGCAAGTCACCCCTGACAATGAGCTTCTTGATCCCAAGGTCTGCCGCGATCCTGAGACCGGCAAGCAAGCCTTCATACTCTGCAGTATTGTTTGTCGCTTGCTCCTTGGGAAAGTGCATCTGGACCACGTACTTGAGGTGCTCTCCGGTGGGTGCGACAAGCAGCACACCAGCGCCGGCGCCTTGCAGCGAGAAGGCACCGTCAAAGTACATAAGCCACTCTTTGCTTGCCTCCTTGACAGGGATGCTCGTTTCCGGAATTTCTTCATCTGGTGTTGGCGTCCACTCTGCTATGAATTCTGCCAATGCTCTGCTTTGGATAGTTGAAGTACTCTCAAACTTGAGGCCAAAGCTTGACAGTTCCAGTGCCCACTCGACAATCCTGCCTGTCGCTTCTGGATTCTGCAGTATCCTCTTCAGCGGAAAGCGAGTGACAACTGTGATCTCATGTGCTTGGAAGTAATGGCGCAGCTTTCTCGAGGCCATGAGAAGGCTGAAAAGCAATTTCTGCACACCAGAGTACCTTGGCCTAGCCCCCTGCAGAAGGGAACTGACAAAGTAAACTGGGCGCTACACCATTCTCTTCTGTATCTCCTCGTGCACCTGCGCAGATCCATCCTCGTCGGGACCAGAGCTTGTCGGGGAAGCCCCCTGCTTGTCGCTGGATGCGCTTGCCACGGTTGCTGGCTCGTCACCTGCCTCCCTCTCCGCTACTAACGCAGCACTAACCACTTGATTGGTTGCCGCTATATACAGCAGCAACTTCTCTTGTGGCTTAGGTGCGACAAATGTTGGAGTGGAGGACAGGTATCTCTTCAAGTCCTGCAGCGCAGCCTCCGCTTTCGGAGTCCATTTCATTGGACCTGCCTTTTTCAAAATTTTGAAAAATGGCAGGGCGCGCTCAGCAGACCGAGAGATAAACCTGCTGAGAGCAGCCACGCAACCGGCAAGTTTCCGTACATCCTTGATGCGCTTTGGTGCTTCGATTTGCTCAATGGCCTTGATCTTGTCGGGATTGGCTTCGATTCGCCGCTGAGACACGAAGAACCCGAGAAGCTTGCCGGAGGGGACTCCAAACACACACTTCTTGGGGTTGAGCTTGAGGTTGATCTTGCACAGATTTGCAAAGGTCTCGTCTAAATCTTGGATCAGAGTTGCCCTGTCCTTGCTCTTGACCACTATGTCATCCATGTATGCTTCCACATTTCTGTGCATTTGTGGCTCCAGAGCAACATGGACTGTCACGACCGGTTTTCCGGACATAAATTTCCAGAAAATGGCCGTTGTGCTCACCAGCCCCAGGATTACTGTTAGCTGATGAGGCACCAACTTGTTACAGAAATTCCAAGCAAAAGTACAAAATGTGTAGTACAAGACCATTGTGGCCTGTGAGTACATCAAATGGTTTTCTAGTGGTCGATGGCGGAAGCGGTTTGTGAATCATCAGTGTGTGGGACTCCATTTCCCACGGGAACAGCTGACCAGGTTAACTCCTATCTTCGCGAGGCTGCTATCACCGCTGCTTAGTTTCCGGGGCTGTCACCGCAACGTTCCTTTCCATGCAAATATCTGGCCAAGACAATAGCCAGGGACAAGCCAGTGAGTACGTTGAATGTACTCGCAAACATTATGAACACTGGGATAATATAAATGATAATCATGCACTGAAATATCCTATGATCATATCGTCAGTCACAAAAAAATATCTCTTATGCATGCAAGCAGGTTATTAATATGCAACATGAGTAAGTAGTAAAAGAGTGGGAATAAAATGCCACAGTCGGGCGTCTGAGCGACACCACATAAAGGGCTTTAAAAGAAATGCCACAGTCGGGCGTCTGAGCGACACCACATAAAGGGCTTTAAAAGAAATGCCACAGTCGGGCGTCTGAGCGACACCACATAAAGGGCTTTAAAAGAAATGCCACAGTCGGGCGTCTGAGCGACACCACATAAAGGGCTTTAAAAGAAATGCCACAGTCGGGCGTCTGAGCGACACCACATAAAGGGCTTTAAAAGAAATGCCACAGTCGGGCGTCTGAGCGACACCACATAAAGGGCTTTAAAAGAAATGCCACAGTCGGGCGTCTGAGCGACACCACATAAAGGGCTTTAAAAGAAATGCCACAGTCGGGTGTCTGAGCGACACCACATAAAGGGCTTTAAAAGAAATGCCACAGTCGGGCGTCTGAGCGACACCACATAAAGGGCTTACAAGATAAATAATCACAATGAATATCCAGGAGGTAGAACCGTCCAGGGATACTCGATAACATAAATAATGCAATGGGTTAGACCATCACAAGATAATAATCATAATCTTCACAGGTCACAAGTCACGGTCCAAGTTCTGGTTTAACAATTTCTCCTCCGAAGACCGACACTAAGACCAACACTTGACCCATCCCAGACTGTAATCCTTAACCATGGACACGGCTATTCGAATAGGTTTTAATCTTTGCAGAGGGTGTATGCTTTACCCATGAGTAACGGATTCCTTTAGTCCATCGGGACTAATTCCGTCTACGGCCTTTTAGTAGAAAACACGCCTAACTTGCACACACCAGCTTAACTCATCGGTGTCTAGAATCACCCACGACACTTGTTAAGCAAACTCTAAGTGGGGAGGCTACTACCTCGCGTGGCATGGGATCAAATTTATATCGCGCGCTCTAAGGGGTGGCCTCCCCTCTCGGTCTCAACCGGAAAACACCCATGCCCCCGGACCAGGTGGCATGCCTACCGGCTACAACCGATATCTTCCACCATGGCCTCTCTGTACGGTGTGTGCTTGAAAGGGGTTGACGACTTACTGATCCATACCCTACCTGCGGCAGGGACAAGTGGTAGTACATAGCAAGTATGGGGTTACTGGAAACAAGGCTGGGTCTACGGTCGACTCAGGAGGTTTATAAGTTCCCTGCATGACATGTAACAAATATATTTCAATCAATAAAATCACCACTCAATATACCTTACCATGCCATACCGGACATAACCGTCCTGACGGGGACCGGCGACAAGCTCATGCCTACCCAAGGCCGAGGCTTTTCCGGCATGCATGCAAGGCACACGAGGATGATTACCATCGCAATAATATTCATTTCCAACAGCAAGGAAATCACTAATATGCTTCCATGCAAATGATCATGTTACATGAAATAACAAAACCTCTGAAATAAGGTGGTGTTATAAACGTGTCAAATATCACACCAAAAACATTATACCAGGGTTCAGAATGCTTGCCTTTAAATTGTGGAGGGGTGAGGTGCTCTCCAAAACTTTTGAAAGTTTCTTCTCTCTCTCCAAAATCCTATTTTAAAAATATATTTGAATTAACACACATTTCAAAAACAGTACAAAAAGGTTGTTTGGAAAATTTTGAAATAAATCTTAAAATAAACTAGACCAAATTTGAGGAAGGTAGGAAAAAGAATTAATTCATTTGGAGTTATATTTAAAAAGTTATAGCCAGTCAAAGTTCCAGTCAAAACTGTTTTTTTAAGAAAAAGAAGACGTTTCAAACGAGATGACGCTTTCGGTCCAGAGAAAACGTATTTGCGCCCTTTACGCCTCCACTTAACCACGTGGACCGGCGCTGGGTCTCTGATGGTGGGCCCGCCTGGCCCACTGGTCAGGTTTGACCAGTCGCCCGCGTCGTCTCCCTCCTCTGCCCGAGTGGAGCGGGGCTCCGGCGATCATCGCCGGCGAACGGTGGCTCCGTTCGGAAAGCTGAGGCCACCAGCGGACTCAGGGGGCCGAGGTGGTCACTCCGGTAGTCGTAGGGTCGTCGGAAGTGGAGGAAATCGCCGGCGGCGAGCTCCGTGGCGGAGGGAAGCTTCGGGAGCAAGGTGGATTTGGGGCTACGGTGGTTCCCGATCAAGATTGAGTAGGGGGATGGGTTCATGAGAGGATGAGGAAGTTTCTGGCGAAGAGAATGGAGAGGGGGAGGCCCTGGTGGTGCCGGAATGGCCGGGGCGGTGGCGGCGGCTGCGGTTGCCGGAGATGAGGAAGGAGGCCTCCCCTGGTCAATTAGCTGCCAATGGGGGTCCTCGGGACGTGGCTTGGGACTGCCTGCGTGCGGAGATGAGCTTGGGGCTCCTTAAATAGGCGAGTCGAGGCGGTTCAGCGGCGGCCGCGGATGAGCTCGTCGGCGACCGTCTTTCTGTAGCTGCAGGGCATCATGGCGGCGACAAGCACTAGCGGACATGGCTGCGGATGAGCTCGCGCTGCTCCAGGGGCCAGGTGGCGAGCGGGAGGGGCTCGGGCGGCGCTGCCCGTGGCTGGAGCCGCTGCGGACGCCGGTGTGCCGCCAAAATGCCCTGGTGGCGGCACTGTAGCGTGCCAGGGTGGCTTGGCGCGTTGCTGCGAGGCGGGGAGTGCGTGGCGAGGTGGTGCCGAGTGGGCCAAAGCCATGGGGCCAGCGTGTCGGCTCGGGCGTGGCATCATGCAATGCGCGCGTTCTGGGCGCGTCCAGTGCACGCACGGGAGATGTTCGATACAATGCCGCGGCATGCTACAGGTCGCAGGTGAGGTTGGGGTTTACCAGATCGAGGTTAGGAGCAACTGGGAGTCTAGTGGACAGGTTAGTTTGATCCAAGGTGCAAGCTCATAGTGCAATGCCAAAACTCATGTCAAAACTGGTCATGCCTACAGGGTGCTCGATAGAATGCCACATGCACCTAGGCAACTCTTGGGGTGGCCAAAACTTCCAGATTGGGGTCTCTTTAGATGGACAAGAGGGTGGTGAGGTTAGTTGGTCAAATGCAGCAACTTGTTAGTGCAAGTTTTACAAAACTACAATTCTGGACAGGAAATAAATGGCATTATTTCATGAACCAAAAGTGATCCAAAAAGGTGCATGCTCCTGGACTTAAGGGTTTAACATGGAGGACTACAAGTAGGAGAAAGAATCAAGGGTTAAAGAGCAAACAAAAATATGGTTGCTGCACAAACCATCAAGTTGGTCCAGAATGAAAATGAGGTTGATTCACTCAAATTTTTCAAAGAACAGCACTAGGTTTTTGCAAAATGTTGAATCATATGTTACTACTAACATCCAGAAAATTTGGTGGAGGATAGAAGAAAATATTTAAATGAGTTGTAGTGTAAAATTACCCACTGGACCAGAGAAGAAAAAAAAGGTGTAGAGCTCAAAATATTTGATAAAATAAAGATGTTTTTATACAAAGGTGATTTAAAAACATCACATGACATCTCCAAATTTTGGTCGAAAATTTAAGTGAATTTATCAAATGGTTGTAGTTCAAATATGGCCATTTAACCTTGAAAATCCATTTTCAAGAAAGTAAAGATCAAGCAACTTAATTATTTAATTAGTTATATTAAATAAGGAAAAGTTTCTCTTGAGAGATTAAATAAGTCCAATAACATATTTGAAAAGTTTTCTCTTTGGGAAAACTCATCATAACAGGGAAGGAAAAGATTTTAAAAAAACAAAATGGAGCTCAGAAATTCAAAGTTTTAATTCCTGGGAAAAAAAAATTAATTCACTAAAACAAGGCCAAATTCTTGGGGTGTCACAACACTACCCCCCTTAAGAAAAATCTCGTCCTCGAGATTTGATAAAAGCTGTTTTAAGAAAAACTATAAGCAGAAAAATGTCGCTACAGTGAGAGGGCAATAAGTGGTGTAAAACCACCGTGTGGATACTGGTGCTGCGTGAGAAATCTACGGTTCGGGACAAAACGTGAGATTTTTACGCTGGATATAAATTTAGAATAATTTCTAAATTTAAATATAGGCTGGTCGTACCCGAGAGCACAGTGCTCTCCCTGGCCGACAGGTGGACCTGAGGCCCACTGTCAGCCTCTTCTTCTCCCTCTGGTTCTCTCTTCTTCCTCTCTCTCGCACGCTTCCCCGCGCTTTCTCCACCGGCGACATTTAGCGCGTAGGGTATCTAGGCCATACCGCGGTAGTACGCGGCGTGCTAGCTGCCGGTGCAGCGTGCACTCACCTCGCGGGCTAGCATGCTGTCGGCACTGCTTGCGGATTCGTCTCCAAACACCGGCGATCGGCGACGAGCGGCGTTGGTGGACTTCGCCCACCGTACAGCGAGCTCGAGCTATAAAATGGCCGGGGTGTTCTCCTCTCTTCTTCCTCACACCTGGCCTCACTTCTCCTCCTCCTTCTTCTTCCATTACTGCCTACAGAAGCTCGGGTGAGGCTCTGATGGCGGAGGCGATGCCGGACTGGTTTGCGATCCTGATATTCGGAGGGCTGGCGACACTACTGGGGCTCTCCGTGCTCCTGTGCGCGATGATCCTCGACGATCGTCGCGATGCTGCTGCTCGGGTGTTGGCTCTCCACGGTGGTGGTGATCACGAGGAGTAGATGGGGTGTGCTAGGTGCTAACCGTTGTTAGGGGGTGATTAGCTGGATGCAACACCATTGCAAAGTTTTGCAAACAGTGTATGTGCTTGAATGATTATGGTTGTGAGTTGCTGCCGTGGTGCTATGTGAAATTAATAAATCCACGCTGCGAGAAAGTGTAGATGTGGCAACTCAGGAAAAGGAAATCTCACTGCAGGATTTTTGCGAGAAAAGCAGTTAATTTAAAAGAGCATAAACCACAACAAAAACTACATCCATTAGTAGAAGCCAATTAATTAACTTGTCGTATAAACTCAGGGCATTACGCATAAGTCACACACATAAATAAGTGTTGTAATAGTGAACACCGCAGCAACGTCTAAAATGGAAACGGTAATTGGACGGGGTCCCTAGAAAACGTCTCTGGTACTGGGATACACTCCTCTTCTATCGGAGAAAGTGGATTGACCAGTCGATGCACGTGTCTCTCCCGGTCGGGCCTTAGTGCTCTGCCTATGGCGATTTGAGGATTTAAATCTGCGAGGCTCTGGAGATAACCCATCACACGTTGGGTTAAACGCTCTTGAGCGATGACGTACTGGACAAGGTTGGCCAGGACTGGGTCTCTCTCAATTCGTCCACCAGGAAAAGATGTCACTCCTCCGGGTTCTGCACGGCTCGGAAAGTAATAGTATCCTCGTTCGCTGGCATAAGGCACTGCGAATCAAAGGCGAGCAAGCGCTTCGTATGCAGCAGCTTCCACGGCCATCTGTGGGGTTGGCATAGATTTCCCCATGAAGGAGACCTCTGTGGGGTCTTGGTTTGAGTTTATGGGAGGGATGTGCACTGCTGCCCAATATCTTGAGGTGGAAGAGGTGATCCTCGATTTGAACAGCTCGTACTGGGGTGGCTGGGTAGCGCCCATGGTACTGCAGGTAAAATCCCACAATAACTTGACAAAACTACCCGGGGTTGCATCTGGGGTTCTCAGGTAAATGCTGGGGCTCGGCATGGCAAGAAATGGTTGTGAGGATGGTGCACAAGATGAGGGGTGCTTGGCAAGGTCACGCGGTGACCTTTTATAGCACTGGAGCTGGGTCATTTTTACCGTGGTGAATGGTAAAGAAAATTTTCAGCTCTGTTCCAAGGGTCGAGGTCAAGCCACATATTCACACATTTCACTATAGTGATGTGTTACTGTGGGGGTTGACGAGGTGATTTTTGGTAACTGTGTCCGGGATAGAAATCTTATACTGCATACTGGCGTATCCAGACAAGGATACTATTTAAAACAGAGGTACGACAACAGGCGTTATTTAAAAACAAGGCCACATGATTACAAAGCGAGGGTACACTGGGACTCGATACGACTCGGGTGACTTAGTCTACCTCGTTTACATCCAAGCGGGCGTGCCTTGAGGCTCCTCCACGGGTCTCGTCGTCTGAATTAACTGGAGTGGTCTGAGGGGCTGCAGGCTCGGGGTAGCGATAATGACCATCTCGGGGATTGTTGGCCACAACCCCGTTGGAGTGTGCTCCCAATATGCGACGAAGCACTTCTGGGGTTATCGCAGCACCTTGGCCGATGGCTGGGGCAGTCCTCAAGGACTCGATCGGGTGTCCAAACAGCACGACTGGGTTGTCGGCGTTGGGCTCGTCCTCTCCTCTCGCCGGGGCTCGACGAACCAGCTCTCCACGAGCTGCAGTTAGATCAATAGTGATTTGATCGCACAGTTCCTCTAGTGCACTTACATAGCGCACTAGGTGCAACAATGCAGGGTCCGTCTCATGATCTCCGTTGACAACTTGGGGTGGTCTACCATACCCTTCACATCGGGGTAGTAGTGGAACGAGCGACAGTTAACTCTGGGCGACAAGTGTCGGAGATGAACTATAGCTTCTCGAGCAGCTAGTTGGATGGCTTGTGGCTCAAAGGAAGTTATCCTTCCGGTGAACCTGTAGGGGTGCTCAGGCTCTAGTCCCCTACCATAAATGTGCACAGTGGCCCAGAATTGACGGCTCTCGCCGCTCATGGGTCCTTGGTACACAACATATTCTGGGGGCTCTTCTAACACATAGGCACGACGGGTGAGGTTTGCGAGTATGGTCACAAAGCCTCCAAGGTTGGTTGCTGTGGTCTCATTGTGCACGACGGGTCCAGGCATTGTGGCTCGGTTTGGGGTAGCGGCTGCTGTGCTGCGTTGGGGCTAGCGTGCCCTGTTTATAGGAAAAAGGGGATGGAGTCTTCCTCCACACGCTTGCGAAAAAGGACTATTTAGGACTCGGTCACTGGTGCATGATTGACGGGTTAGATGGATAGGTTGGGCACCGACTGCCGATAAGGGTGTCGGGTCACGGTGTGGCTATCTTGCTAGGGAAGCTTGACTGGGGTTTGGTCAAAGTCTGGTGGGCTGGTTTACTTAGGTTTATTGACCTGGCTAAGATAGGATTAGCCAATGGTCAGCCTGGCTCTGATACCAAGTCTGTCAAGACCGATTTTCCGGACATAAATTTCCAGAAAATGGCCGTTGTGCCCACCAGCCCCAGGATTACTATTAGCTGATGAGGCACCAACTTGTTACAGAAATTCCAAGCAAAAGTACAAAATGTGTAGTACAAGACCATTGTGGCATGTGAGTACATCAAATGGTTTTCTAGTGGTCGATGGCGGAAGCGGTTTGTGAATCATCAGTGTGTGGGACTCCATTTCCCACGGGCACAGCTGACCAGGTTAACTCCTATCTTCGCGAGGCTGCTATCACCGCTGCTTAGTTTCCGGGGCTGTCACCGCAACGTTCCTTTCCATGCAAATATCTGGCCAAGACAATAGCCAGGGACAAGCCAGTGAGTACTTTGAATGTACTCGCAAACATTATGAACACTGGGATAATATAAATGATAATCATGCACTGAAATATCCTATGATCATATCGTCAGTAACAAAAAAATATCTCTTATGCATCCAAGCAGGTTATTAATATGCAACATGAGTAAGTAGTAAAAGAGTGGGAATAAAATGCCACAGTCGGGCGTCTGAGCAACACCACATAAAGGGCTTTAAAAGAAATGCCACAGTAGGGCGTCTGAGCGACACCACATAAAGGGCTTTAAAAGAAATGCCACAGTCGGGCGTCTGAGCGACACCACATAAAGGGCTTTAAAAGAAATGCCATAGTCGGGCGTCTGAGCGACACCACATAAAGGGCTTTAAAAGAAATGCCACAGTCGAGCGTCTGAGCGACACCACATAAAGGGCTTTAAAAGAAATGCCACAGTCGGGCGTCTGAGCGACACCACATAAAGGGCTTTAAAAGAAATGCCACAGTCGGGCATCTGAGCGACACCACATAAAGGGCTTTAAAAGAAATGCCACAGTCGGGCGTCTGAGCGACACCACATAAAGGGCTTTAAAAGAAATGCCACAGTCGGGCGTCTGAGCGACACCACATAAAGGGCTTTAAAAGAAATGCCACAGTCGGGCGTCTGAGCGACACCACATAAATGGCTTACAAGATAAATAATCACAATGAATATCCAGGAGGTAGAACCGTCCAGGGATACTCGATAACATAAATAATGCAACGGGTTAGACCATCACAAGATAATAATCTTAATCTTCATAGGTCACAAGTCACGGTCCAAGTTCTGGTTTAACAATTTCTCCTCCGAAGACCGACACTAAGACCAACACTTGACCATCCCCGACTGTAATCCTTAACCATGGACACGGCTATTCGAATAGGTTTTAATCTCTGCAGAGGGTGTACGCTTTACCCACGAGTAACGGATTCCTTTAGTCCATCGGGACTAATTCCGTCTACGGCCTTTTAGTAGAAAACACGCCTAACTTGCACACACCAGCTTAACTCGTCGGTGTCTGGAATCACCCACGACACTTGTTAAGCAAACTCTAAGTGGGGAGGCTACAACCTTGCGTGGCATGGGATCAAATTTATATCGCGCGCTCTAAGGGGTGGCCTCCCCTCTCGGTCTCAACCGGAAAACACCCATGCCCCCGGACCAGGTGGCATGCCTACCGGCTACAACCGATATCTTCCACCATGGCCTCTCTGTACGGTGTGTGCTTGAAAGGGGTTGACGACTTACTAATCCATACCCTACCTGCGGCAGGGACAAGTGGTAGTACATAGCAAGTATGGGGTTACTGGAAACAAGGCTCGGTCTACGGTCGACTCGGGAGGTTTATAAGTTCCCTGCATGACATGTAACAAATATATTTCAATCAATAAAATCACCACTCAATATACCTTACCATGCCATACCGGACATAACCGTCCCGATGGGGACCGGCGACAAGCTCACGCCTACCCAAGGCCGAGGCTTTTCCGGCATGCATGCAAGGCACACGAGGATGATTACCATCGCAATAATATTCATTTCCAACAGCAAGGAAATCACTAATATGCTTCCATGCAAATGATCATGTCACATGAAATAACAAAACCTCTGAAATAAGGTGGTGTTATAAATGTGTCAAATATCACACCAAAAATATTATACCAGGGTTCAGAATGCTTGACTTTAAATTGTGGAGGGGTGAGGTGCTCTCCAAAACTTTTGAAAGTTTCTTCTCTCTCTCCAAAATCCTATTTTAAAAATATATTTGAATTAACACACATTTCAAAAACAGTACAAAAAGGTTGTTTGGAAAATTTTGAAATAAATCTTAAATTAAACTAGACCAAATTTGAGGAAGGTAGGAAAAAGAATCAATTCATTTGGAGTTATATTTAAAAAGTTATAGCCAGTCAAAGTTCCGGTCAAAACTGTTTTTTTTTAAGAAAAAGAAGACGTTTCAAACGAGATGATGCTTTCGATGCAGAGAAAACGTATTTGCGCCCTTTACGCCTCCACTTAACCACGTGGACCGGCGCTGGGTCTCTGACGGTGGGCCCACCTGGCCCACTGGTCAGGTTTGACCAGTCGCCCGCGTCGTCTCCCTCCTCTGCCCGAGTGGAGCGGGGCTCCGGCGATCATCGCCGGCGAACGGTGGCTCTGTTCGGAAAGCTGAGGCCACCAGCGGACTCATGGGGCCGAGGTGGTCACTCCGGTAGTCGTAGGGTTGTCGGAAGTGGAGGAAATCGCCGGCGGAGAGCTCCGCGGCGGAGGGAAGCTTCGGGAGCAAGGTGGATTTGGGGCTACGGTGGTTCCCGATCAAGATTGAGTAGGGGGATGGGTTCACGGGAGGATGAGGAAGTTTCTGGCGAAGAGAATGGAGAGGGGGAGGCCCTGGTGGTGCCGGAATGGCCGGGGCAGTGGCGGCGGCTGCGGTTGCCGGAGATGAGGAAGGAGGCCTCCCCGGGTCGATTGGCTGCCAATGGGGGTCCTCGGGAGGTGGCTTGGGACTGCCTGCGTGCGGAGATGAGCTCGGGGCTCCTTAAATAGGTGAGTCGAGGCAGTTCAGCGGCGGCCGCGGATGAGCTCGTCGGCGACCATCTTTCTGTAGCTGCAGGGCATCGTGGCGGCGACGAGCGCTAGCGGACATGGCTGCGGATGAGCTCGCGCTGCTCCAGGGGCCAGGTGGCGAGCGGGAGGGGCTCGGGCGGCGCTACCCATGGCTGGAGCCGCTGCGGACGCCGGTGTGCCGCCAAAATGCCCTGGTGGCGGCGCTGTAGCATGCCAGGGTGGCTTGGCGCGTTGCTGTGAGGCGGGGAGTGCGTGGCGAGGTACTGTCGAGTGGGCCAAAGCTAGGGGGCCAGCGTGTCGGCTCGGGCGCGGCATCGTGCAATACGCGCGTTCTGGGCGCGTCCAGTGCATGCACGGGAGATGTTGGACACAATGCCGCGGCATGCTACAGGTCGCAGGTGAGGTTGGAGTTTACCAGATCGAGGTTAGGAGCAACTGGGAGTCTAGTGGACAGGTTAGTTTGATCCAAGGTGCAAGCTCACAGTGCAATGCCAAAACTCATGTCAAAACTGGTCATGCCTACAGGGTGCTCGATAGAATGCCACATGCACCTAGGCAACTCTTGGGGTGGCCAAAACTTCCAGATTGGGGTCTCTTTAGATGGACAAGGGGGTGGTGAGGTTAGTTGGTCAAATGCAGCAACTTGTTAGTGCAAGTTTTACAAAACTACAATTCTGGACAGGAAATAAATGGCATTATTTCATGAACCAAAAGTGATCCAAAAAGGTGCATGCTCCTGGACTTAAGGGTTTAACATGGAGGACTACAAGTAGTAGAAAGAATCAAGGGTTAAAGAGCAAACAAAAATATGGTTGCTGCACAAACCATCAAGTTGGTCCAGAATGAAAATGAGGTTGATTCACTCAAATTTTTCAAAGAACAGCACTAGGTTTTTGCAAAATGTTGAATCCTATGTTACTACTAACATCCAAAAAATTGGTGGAGGCTAGAAGAAAATATTTAAATGAGTTGTAGTGTAAAATTACCCATTGGACCAGAGAAGAAAAAAAGGTGTAGAGCTCAAAATATTTCATAAAATAAAGATGTTTTTATACAAAGTTGATTTAAAAACATCACATGACATCTCCAAATTTTGGTTGAAAATTTAAGTGAATTTATCAAATGGTTGTAGTTCAAATATGGCCATTTAACCTTGAAAATCCATTTTCAAGAAAGTAAAGATCAAGCAACTTAATTATTTAATTAGTTATATTAAATAAGGAAAAGTTTCTCTTGAGAGATTAAATAAGTCCAATAACATATTTGAAAAGTTTTCTCTTTGGGAAAACTCATCATAACAGGGAAGGAAAAGATTTAAAAAAAAATGGAGCTCAGAAATTCAAAGTTTTAATTCCTGGCAAAAAAAATTAATTCACTAAAACAAGGCCAAATTCTTGGGGTGTCACATGGACTACCCTTGCAAACGTTGAACCAGCATTCTTTAAACCAAAAGGCATCCGTATGAAACAGTACGTGCCACATGGAGTAATGAATGCGGTTTTCTCCTCATCCTCTTCTGCCATGAAGATTTGATGGTATCCTAAGTATGCGTCAAGAAATGAAAGAAAATCACATCCGGCTGTGGAGTCAACAATCTGGTCAATGCTTGGCAAGGGAAATGGGTCTTTGGGACAAGCTTTATTAACATCAGTAAAGTCGATACAAAGCCTCCATTTCCCGTTTGCCTTGCGCACGACTATAGGATTGGCCAGCCACGTGGGATGGAGCACTCCTCTGACAAGGCCTGCTGCTTCCAATTTCTTGATCTCTTCTGCGATGAACTCTTGGCGCTCCACTGCTTGCTTCCTGACCTTCTGCTTGACGGGCCGCGCATGAGGACAAACGGCAAGATGGTGCTCAATTACTTTCCTGGGAACACCGGGGATGTCAGACGGTTGCCACGCAAACACGTCGACGTTCGCCCACAGGAAAGCAATGAGCGCGCTTTCCTATTTAGCATCAAGAGTGGCACTGATGGTGAAGGTACCACCAGTGCCGTCCTCCTTGGCGGACACTTTCTTGGTCTCTGGAGGAGCTGCCATTGCCTTCTTACACTTGCCGGTGGAGCTCGATGGTGCGTCCTCGACGGTAGCGCAGCACTCCAAAGAGGTGCGCTTGCCAGTGGGCATCAGAACTCTTGTCGGACTTGGTCTTCTTCTTCCCCCCGGGAGCTTTAGCGGCAAGTGACTTGCGATCTGATGCGGCTGCTGCTTCCCGGTAGATCTTGTCAGCGCAGATAAGAGCATCTTTCTTGTCGCCAGGGACAGAGATGACGCTTATCGGGCCTGGCATCTTGAGCATGTTGTATGCGTAGTGAGAGGCTTCCATGAACTTGGCGAGTGTTGGACGGCCGAGTATCCCATTGTAAGGCAATGGAAAATCGGCAACGTCAAAAGTGACCCTCTCGGTCCTGAAGTTCATCTCGCTGCCAAATGTTACCGGCAACGTGACCTTCCCCTTCGGCTTGCTCCTTCCCGGGTTGATTCCTTGGAATGTGCCGGTCTCTTCGAGCTCGCTGTCAGGGATCTGGAGTTTCTGGAGTACAGTGGAGGAGATCAGGTTCAAGCCGGCCCCGCCGTCAACTAGCATCTTAGTGACCTTGAGGTTGCGGATAGTTGGTGAAACCAACAGCGGCAAGCACCCAACCGCAGTTGTGCGATCAGGGTGGTCCTCAATATCAAAGATGATAGGCGTGCTGGACCATTTCAGAAGCTTGCGCGATTCGACAGGTGGTTCTGCCGCATTGACTTCCCGTGCCCACTGCTTGAGTTGGCAGTGGGAAGTATGTAGAGAAGCACCGCCGTCAACGCACAAGACCTCTGTGGCTTTCTGGAACTCCTGCTCACTGGTCTCGACATCATCCATGTCTTCGTCGTCGTCGTCTTCATCCTTGTCGCGGCCGCGGGGAGGTCTGTCTCCTTGCCGCTGCTTGGTCTTGCTGCGGCGTCCTCCCCGGCCGGCGCACTTCTTGCCGGATTCTCCAGTGCCTCCTTGGGCCCTCTCCTTGTCGCGCTGCTCGTACTTAGCTTTCTGTTGCTGGAAAAGCTGCTCGACCTTCTTGCAGCTCTAGAGGTCATGGCCCTTGGTGCGGTGGATCTTGCAGTACTGCTTGTCAGTGTCGTCCTGCTTGTCGGCGACCGCCACAGCCTGGCAGTTGGTGCATGCGGCAACCTCCTTGCCGGAGCTACCAACTTTGGCTTTCTTGGCGCCACCGTCGTTGCCGGACTGCTCAACGACTAGCACATCCTTGCCTTTCTTCTTCCTGCTGTTGCGCCGCCGGTTTTTCTTTGCCGGGGCAGCATCCTCGCTGTCAGATCCTCCTGCTGCAGTATTCTCTCCGGGGAGTTTCCTCCCTTCCTCAGCACGTGCACACTTGTCGGCCAGGGCATACAGCTCGCTGACATCTCTGATTCTGCACATCGCCATCTCCTCCCGCATCCTGCGGTTACGCACATTCTGATGGAACACACTGATGACCGTGGCAGGGTGGATATCTGGGATGTTGCGTTGTACACAGCTGAATCTCTGAATGTACTTGCGCAGGGGTTCTCCTTCCTTCTGGGCGAGCAGATGAAGGTCACTCTCTTGGCCATGAGGTTTGTGGCCGCCTGTAAAGGCGCCGACAAACTGATGGCATAGATCTGCCCAAGAGGATATGGAGTTGTCCGGCAAATGCATGAGCCAGGACCTGACGTCGGGCTGGAGCACTAGCGGGAAGTAGTTGGCAAGGACCTTGTTGTCTCACCCCCCGGCAGCTTGCACCGCGATGGTGTAGATGCTGAGGAACTCCGACGGGTGTGTCTTGCCGTCGTACTTCTCTGGTACGTCTGGCTTGAAATTCTTCTGGCTGGGCCACTGGACTTGCCGCAGCTCACGGGTAAACGCAGGGCAACCTACCGCGTACGGCAAGTCGCCTGGTTCCCCTGGTGCATGCATGTCGACAGAGGGCCCAGCGCACTGGTCTGATTGACGCCGCGCTTCTCTTCGGCGCTCGAAGCGTGTACGAGCGTCTTCTTGCTGTTGTTCGTGAAGAACTTGGCGCTGATCGCGACAAGTTCGTGGATCTGATGACGCGGTGGAGTCGCTGTCGTGGTGGATCCGGCGAGTCGGCGATCTTGGCCTTCGAGGCGGAGAGTGCACAGTGGTTGTACCCCCACCGGTCTTGTCGCCACCGGCTCGTGCCTGGCTGACTTGCCGCGGCAGCGAAGTACTCGGCTGCCGTGGATTGTCGCCGTTGGTGAAGCCGATGAGACTCTGAATGGTGGCCCTCCGGTCGTCGATCTTGTCCGCCGCTGGAGGGTAGTCTAGGAGCAGTTGAGCTCGCGCCAAAGCTTCTGCCGGAGTGGCGGGCGGTGGTGGCGAACGATGCGAGGAGCGAGATATGCTCAGACTTCTAACCATGTTAGAAGGAGCAGTATCTCGTCCAGGCGACCGTGCCCCGCTCGCGCCAGCATGTTGGCGTGCATGCTGGTCTTGAGCACTCCGAGATCCGCCAGCTCGGTCTTGATCCAGCAAGCGTATGGTACCATCAGTATCATGATGCTGCCGGTCTCGCGCCTCCTGGGAAGGGCGCGGTGCATGTACGGACGCCGAGGTCTTGGAGTGCGCCCGGTCATTGTGGGAGCCGACTGCGCCGCCGATGGGCAGCGCAGCCTTGTCCTTGGACCTGGCAGCACCGTGAGCTCCCTCGTCGAGGCCCGTTCTTCCGCTGGCATCTACTCCACCAGCCGTTTGCTCCGGTGATGGTGGGTATGGCGTGGACGGAGCAGCCGCCTCCGAAGCCTTCTTCTTCGGCGGCATGTCGATGAAGGCGATGAAGATTCCGCTCATGCGAACGCCGTATCAGGTTCACACAATCTCGACGCACACCTACCTGGCGCGCCAAAGATATCGGGGGTGCTAATCCCACGGACACCTATGGGACCACGGTGGACCGAGCCCCTTTTGGTTCGGCAGGGGGCGGAGAGAGCACGAAGAGCAGATCGAGGCGAGGCGCACGAGCAACGCGATCAGTTTACCCAGGTTCGGGCCGCACGGATGCGTAAAACCCTACTCCTGCTTTGTGGTTGTATTGATTTCTTGCTCGGGAGCGCTGTGTGCTACAGTACACTCCAGCAGCTAACAAGACCGAGCGTGAGAGTATTCTGTTGGCCGACCCCCTCTACGTTGCGCATGGGCCTCCTTTTATATGCTTAAGGGGTCACCGACAGGTGGCAACATAGATGAGGGTAAAAATGGAAAAGGTGTGGCAGTTGGCACCGCCGCCTACTACAGTGCATCATACCTAACCCTGACGGCAGGGGATAAAGGCATTAAATGCATGTCCGCGTCGCCTAGACGGTGCAGAAAGGGACCGCCAGGGACGCCACCGCTTGCCACGATGGCAATCTTGTCAGCGCCGCTTGCCACCGTGTACCGCTAGCTGCACAGCCTTCCGCCACGTACGCCTGGAAGGGTCCCAAAGCGACACGTTGGTGGATGTGCTGGAGCGCAGGTACAGAGTGGAAGCTTGCCGCGGCAAGTGCTTTGCCGCGGTCGTTGTCTTGTCGCGTCCGGGAGCTTGTCGCTCACCGAGCCTTGGTTGGCCTTCCCGGCAAGCTCCTCTTGCCGGGGTCTTGTCTCCTTCCCGGCAAGCTCCTCTTGCCGGGGCCTTGGATACTTTGTTCTTGAATGGCTCCAAATGAACCATGGAGGACCTTGGCGGTCACCCGGCAAGCCATGCCGCGGGAAGCTGCGACTGCCCGTGCACAAGTTCGGGATACTAGGGTACCCCTACTCTAGTACACCGACAAAAGCGCTGCCAGGGAGACAACCCGGAAGTTTTAGAGAGTCATTTATTTCTGTTGTGTGCTTTTATATAGTTTAAAAACAAAAAAAGAGGGGAAACCAAAACTTTTCAAAAAGAAAAGTGAAAGTGAGATAGACGAGCATTGGGAAAGTGGGGGACATCCTTGAACTTTGTTCATGCCCATGGAAACTTTGTGAATCTTAATTACAGAAACTTTTCAACAAAAATAATTATCCCTGAGGGAGTCCTGGATTAGGGGGTCTCCAGACAGCCAGACTATCTCCATTGGCCGGACTGTTAGACTATGAAGATACAAGATTGAAGACTTCGTCTCGTGTCCGGATGGGACTCTACTTGGTGTGGAAGGCAAGCTAGGCAATACGGATATGAATATCTCCTCCTTTGTAACCAACCCTGTGTAACCCTAACCCTCTCCGGTGTCTATATAAACCGAAGGGTTTTAGTCCGTAGGACAACAATCACAACATACAATCATACCATAGGCTAGCTTCTAGGGTTTAGCCTCTCTGATCTCGTGGTAGATCTACTCTTGTACTACCCATATCATCAATATTAATCAAGCAGGACGTAGGGTTTCACCTCCATCGAGAGGGCCCGAACCTAGGTAAAACATCGTGTCCCCTGCCTCCTGTTACCATCCGGCCTAGACGCACAGTTCGGGACCCCCTACCCGAGATCCGCCGATTTTGACACCGACATAGGTGCTTTCATTGAGAGTTCTGCTGTGTCGTCGCCACCAGGAAGGATGTCTCATCTCGTCTTTAAAGACGGCACTATCGCCGAGGGAGCTTTGGCTATCGGCCAAACTCTCCGGCTAGGTGGTTTTCTTACGACCGCCTGTTCAGCCGCTGCGCCGACGATGACTTCTCGGGTCATCAAAAGCAATCTTCATGTCAACTCGGAACTCGCCGAGCAGTTAGATCCAATGGAGCTCTCTTCCCTGAACGAGCTCTTGGATCGCATCGTCGCCCTGGGAGTCGCTACAGACTACGATCAGATTGGGCCTAAACCCAATCTGAGAGAGATTAACTCTCCCCAGGTCACCCATCACGTTGCAGTGGTGGAGGAACAATGCGGCAACCCTTCATCTACCTTAAGGACTAGCTATGTTCGGATTCCCGATCCCTCCAAGCCGGATACCCGCGGAGTGGAGGACGTCACCCAAGGCCTGAACCTAGAATCAGGCAGCGGGCTAGATTTATCGGAAAACATCCAAGAATCCAAACTTTCGAGTTCGGAAACTCCTTGGCCCCTGATTCTCAGATCGGGTGAGGATTCGGATTCAATTCCACCCACCCACCCAAACATACGCGATCTATCCCAAATTAGGCAAGAGCCCGAAGAAACAGTACACCATTACTGGGCCAGATTCCTCCTAGTCATGAACAGGATAAAGGACTACCGCGAGGAACACGCAATTTCATTCTTCTGCAATAATTGCACGGACAAGGGAATCCTCAATGCCATAAGTCGCCGCGGAATTACACGCTTTGCCGACTTGGTGTCCATAGTACGAAAGTACTGTGCGATGGAAAGCGCCTAGAAAACCGAAATAAAATTTTGGGATAATCCGGCCCTGAATACAACCCAGTCCGAAATAAAAGGGTGCATTATCACAATACACCTGGGTTAACTACCAAAAAGCAAAAGCCCTCTACGGGGCAAGGAACCGTACTGGAGGGATGGCTCAACGGACCCTGCAAAATTCATAGTACAGCAGATGCAATACCAACGCACGGCCTTAGAGCATGTTGGATACTCTGGCAGGTGGCCAAAAGTGGTGAGGATCTACTCCTCCCAAAAACCACATAGCACCATCCCGTGGACAACAATACGGTGTTAACGGTCTTTGAGACCTTCGTGTCAAATAATAGATGCAAGCGAACACTCCGCAGCATGGCCGAAATCTGCCACATAGCAGAAATAAATCCTTGGAGTGACACGGCTATTACCTTCAATGCCAGTGACGAACCCAAATTCCGAACAGCCCGAGCACCAGCCGCACTGGTCCTCAGTCCAATCGTGGACGGCTTTCGACTCACCAAGGTACTCATGGACGGCGGCGGCGGATTAAACCTCATCTATGAGGAAACTCTTCAAAAGATGGAAATAGACTGGAGCCGCATTGAGCAAAGTAGCACAACCTTTAGAGGAATCATCCCCAGTCGGGAAGCACGTTGTGCTGGGAAAATCACACTAGATGTGGTATTCGGCACGCCAGATAATTACAGGTCCGAAGAAATTACATTCCAAGTGGCCCCGTTCAGCAGCGGATACCACACTCTACTAGGGCGGGAGGCGTTTACAATCTTCCAAGCCATACCCCATTACGGGTACATGAAGCTCAAAATGCCCGGGCCCAACGGAATCATCACTCTTGCTAGTGATCCGGACATAGCACTCCGTGCCAAAAATAAGACAGCCACACTGGCCCTCGAGGCACTATCTGAAGCCCTAGCGGCCGAGGAACTAACTACGCTGCGCTCCATGGTGAACAGGGACGATGTGATACTCGATAAAAGATCCAAGTCCACCTCCTTTAAACCGGCGGACGAAATAGTCAAATTCCAAGTCCATCCAACGGACCCTACAAAAACAGCTTCCATCACGGCACAATTAAACCCTGATGTCGACGCCGCACTGCGAGAGTTCCTACGCGAGAACTGGGACATTTTTGCCTGGCACCCTTCAGACATGCCAGGAATCCCACGCAGGCTGGCTGAGCACAGCCTAAATATCCTAAAAGGATTCAAGCCAGTCAAGCAGGCTCTTTGACATTTCTCCGAGCCTAAGAGACAAGCCATGGGAGAGGACCTAGCCAAGCTATTGGAGGCCAGATTCATCAAAGACATAAAACATCCGGACTAGCTAGCAAACCTGGTGATGGTACCAAAGAAGGACAAATCCTGGCGCTTGTGCGTCGATTTTAAGGACCTTAACAAGGCCTGCCCAAAGGATCCCTTCCCCCTCGCCCGCATCGATCAAATCATCGATGCTACCGTAGGACATGATTCATTGTGTTTCCTCAAGGCATACTCCGGCTACCATCAAATTAAAATGGCGGAGCCTGACCAAGCCGCAACGGCATTCATCACACCATATGGCCCATTCTGCTTCAACACAATGCCCTTCAGGCTCAAAAACGCCGGCGCAACATATCAGCGCATGATTCAGACATGTCTGGCAAACCAGATTAGCAAAACAGTGGAGGCATATGTGGACGACGTGGTCGTTAAAACCAAGCATGTCAAAACTCTAGTAGACGACTTGAGGCTCACATTCGACAACCTCCGAAAATATGACATCAAGCTCAGTTCGGAAAAATGCGTTTTCGACGTACCAGCCGGAAAGCTCCTGGGATTCATTGTCTCCAGTAGAAGTATTGAACCTAATCTGGCCAAAATCCGAGCGTTGTCACAGTTGGCTACCCCAACAGACCTCAAACAAATACAAAAATTGACTGGATGCGTGGTAGCTCTAAGCCGCTTTATCTCCCGCTTGGGAGAAAAGGCATTACCCCTTTATCGCCTCCTCCAGCGCACAGAACACTTCGAGCGGACGGATGCTGCCTCGGCCGGACTCAACAAAATAAAAGCCATATTGGCAACAAACCCAGTCCTGGCCGCGCCAAACATTGGCGAACCAATGCTATTATACATTGCGGCAACTCATCAAGTAGTAAGCGCAGTGCTCGTCATCGAGCGGGAAGCGGATGGACACAAATTCCCCCTTCAAAAGCCGGTTTACTATGTGTCCACTGTCCATACTCCATGCAAATCACGGCACCCGCATTATCAAAAGATAGCATATGCGGTATTTATGGCATCCCAGAAGCTACGACACTACTTCCAAGAGTGTTCAATAACGGTAGCCTCGGAAGTACCACTTAACGATGTTATAAACAACCGCGACGCGACGGGCCGGATTGCCAAATGGGCCATTGAGCTCCTCCCATTCGACATAAATTACAAGCCACGGCGAGCTATCAAGTCGCAAGTTTTGGCTGACTTCGTCGCTAAGTGGACGGAAGTCGAACTCCCTAAAGAGTACGGCACATATTCAAACTGGATCATGCACTTCGACGGCTCCAAAATGTTGGATGGTCTAGGGGCTGGCATCATTTTGACATCCCCAACAGGACATACCGTCCAATACATACTACAGATAATGTATACGGACTCCAACAACGTGGCCGAATATGAGGCCCTTCTACATGGTCTCCGGATGGCAGTATCTATGGGCATTCAACGCCTAGAGGTGTGCGGGGATTCGAAGCTCGCGATATCCCAAATAAATGGAGACTTCGATGCCAAGGATCCTAAAATGGCAGCTTATCGCAATGTCGTCCTAAAAATGTCAGCTTGGTTCGAGGGGCTCGAATTTCACCATATGGCTCGGGAAAACAATCAAGCGGCGGATATCCTCGCCCGCATCGGCGCAAAACGCGACGCGGTCCCTCCCAACATATTTTTGGAACGGCTCTTCAAGCCATCTGTAGCATGGGAAGGGGACACCGGTAACAACAGTCCAGACCCGGCCAAAATACCCGATACCAAACTCTCTGACACAATCGGAGGCTCCGCCACCGAAATAACACAATCAGCCCATGAAATAATGGCCATTATTGCCCCGTGGACAGAACCATTCCTGGCCTACCTAACTAGACAGGAACTTCTGGAGGACCAAAATGAGGCACGCTGCATAGTGCGGCGATCCAAGGCCTACAGGGTCCATGAGGGAGAATTGTACAAAAAAGCGCTACCGGAGTCCTTCAAAGGTGCATCTCCGAAGAGGAAGGGCGGAACCTTTTGGCAGAAATTCACGCCGGCCTCAGCGGTCATCACGCTGCAGCCCGGGCTCTTGTAAGCAAGGCCTTCCGTACAGGATTCTATTGGCCAACGGCCCGAGCAGATGCACAGGACTTGGTCCAACGTTGCGCCGGTTGCCAGCTCTTTGCAAATCAAAGCCACATGCCACCCACCGCTCTCCAAACAGTCCCCATTACATGGCCCTTCGTGGTCTAGGGACTTGACATGGTTGGACCCCTTAAAGGGGGAACCCACAAGAAAAAATACTTACTGGTCATGGTGGATAAATTCACCAAATGGATAGAGGCTAAACCTGTTAAAACAGTCGAATCCGGACTGGTGATAGATTTCATATCCGGGGATGTACACCGTTACATTGTCCCCACAGCATCATCACTGATAACGGCATGAACTTCACGGCCGACGAGGTAAAACTCTGGTGTAGCAAAATGGGCATCAAGCTCGATTATGCTTCAGTCTATCACCCACAAACCAACGGTCAACTCGAACAAGCAAATGGTCTTATAATGAGCGGCATTAAACCCAGATTAGTGCACTCCTTAATGGAGTCTGACACACACTGGGTAGAGCAGCTCGACTTCGTACTCTGGGGGCTACGGACCACGCCGAATTGTAGTACCGGATATACACCGTTTTTATGGTGTACGGCCCAGAGGCAGTCCTGCCCTGTGACATAATTCATGACTCACCTCGAGTGCGCATGTACGAAGAAAGAGAAGCCGAGCTCGATCGGCAGGACAGTCTGGACAGCTTGGAGGAAGAGCACGACGTAGCCAAAGCCAGTTCTGCATTTTACCAGCAACAGGCTCGCAGATACCAAAGTAGAGAAGTACGGGCCAAAACTTATAACGTTGGCGAACTAGTTCTACAGCTGCTGGATAAGAAAAAGAACAAGCTCGAGCCCAAATGGGAAGGTCCCTTCATTATCGACCAAGTTCTGACCAGTGGAGCGTACCGACTACGGGATGCATTGACTAGTCGACTCGAGCCAAACCCATGGAACGCGGCAAGGCTCCGAAGATTCTACGCCTAGCACCGGACTTTATGTTAGTCCCCTCCCTTTGTCCATTTTCTGCATATGCATCATCTATCTTGTTTCCCTTTCTTTCTTTTATTTCTCTAGGCCTTCAAGGGTCACCTTGTGCCTCACTCATACATCACAGATGCACTAGCCGCACTCTTCATACCTGGGGGCTTATTTCACAGAAGCTTAAATTATTTACCTGGGCCTCACGCCCAACACATGTGTTATACTTCCGCATGTACCTTTTTTCACCATTATATGCATCGATATGACTTAAGTTTTGGCCAAGCTGGGTTGCCTGGCTCTTGTATTTATGCCCTACGTTCCCGTTAATTCGGCTAGGGCATAAGGGGAGCACCTCTGTGATTGTTACCGCCGGGTCAGCCGGACGTGTACCTCAGACTGAGTGAAGCCGAAAGCTAGCGTTCTTAAGAGAATATTCGGTCGGTGAACAAAAGATGACTTTTATTTATTATCCATATCTACCCCCAGATGTTTTTTTCTGCGCTTCTTATCGCACTCCGGACATGCACTTTAGGGCATGCCTACCCAGGGAAAGGAACCCTTAACGGAACTATTCTCTCTCGAAGATGTTTCTTACTACCCATGTAATATAACATAACTAGTTGGTCACTTGTCTGATAAAGCACTAATGACCCCTACGCCTGGTCTCCATGCATGCCCCAGTTCTTACATAACCGAGAGGGTATTCGGAACCACTCCGGACTGTCGGGTCCCGAGGTTGAAGCGAAAAGGTCCGCCACGACAAACGATCTACAATCCGGCTAGAAGGCATCATATATGTCACTTTAAAATTACATAGTCAATTTGACTGGTTGAATTCCTCTTCAATGCCATCCAATAGGCTGTCTAGTCTATAGTCCTGTTGGGAATACTTTGCGGCCAATTCTACTTGGCCGTACACTAAACTCACAGGGATCTCCTTGCCATCAGGCCCCACAAGTCCGAGTTCGGCCATGTGGTTCAGGTCAGCCTTCGTGTACCGTGTCTTCACCATTGCCCAGGCTTCCCTGGTGCCCTGATGGCAGGCCGATATCGGAAGCGCCGCCGTGCTCCCTTCAGCTTTTCTGCAAGCTCTCCAAGGCCTTTGGGTATGGAGACGGACGGCCACAAGGCCTGGGTGACGCCTTGCATCACCTACCGAACTCGTTCGTGCAACTGTGTGAGCTCGGGAAGAAGATCACCCGTTGAACCAGGCAACTCCTCGGCAGGACGACCTGTTAGCATACCTACAGACATAACTCTATCAGCCAGCTTCCTTGTTGAACTCTTTTTCAAAGTTCGTTCAAGCACTTACTAAATATGCCACATCGAAGCCGTCGATTCTCCTTAACAGAGTCTGATAGTTGGGCACGAACATCTTTTAGTTCCACGCCCAGCTTGGTGTTGGCATCTTGGAGATCATTCTTCTCCTGCCTCACCCTCATAAGCACGCTCTCACCGGCCTTCAGCTGGCATATGAGATGTTGCTTATCCGGATTTACTCCAGCGTGATCTGCAATTTTATCGTCAGATCTGCATATACGCCGCATTCTAATATGATACTTATCATTCGAAGGATATGTTACCAGAGGGGGTCTCTTTGGGCTCCCCTGCTGCGGCCAGTGCGGCCTGAAGTTGGGCTTTGCACTCTTCCAGCTCCTGGGACAGTTGAGTATTCTTTTCTGTAAGAACCTGCATAACAAATGATCCTTAAATCAGTTATCCTAACTGTTTCAAGTATCAGGGGCTACAGATATATATAATCATCAAATTTTCTCACCCGTATGTCTTTTACATACTGCTCCGTGGCTCTGGCTAGACCATTTTGAGCGGCACGGAGGTGCACGTCTCCCGAGTTGAAGGCATCCAATGCCTCTTGGGAGAAACAAGCGTCATGAAGAACAGTCCGGCGACGCCTGTGGTTCATGGCACTTTCCACCTCGGAATGGGTGGCGGACAGTTTATCCACATCCTCTATTGGAGGAGCACCCAGCGCACGCCTTGTATTCGTTCCCGCCTCTGAGTCCGGCCTTGGAGCCTGGCTTGTGGAGACACGATTGGTAGCCTCTCCGGGTATAGTTCGGCGAGCGCTTGTTTTCCTGAAAAGAAGGCATGGGCGTTAATATGCCTCTGAAAATAATGTCTTGCAATAAAGACGGCGCGCCGTACCGCTGCATCGGTGTCTCAATCCGGACTGCGGATCTTTTCAGCCTGCCTGGCCTCGCGGCCCCTTGTTGGCTAGTTGCCACAGGCTCGGCCTTCTGCCTCGAGGACCTCCCCTGCAAAACACGGCTGTTATACGGCAATCAAAAAAGCGCAAGGACGGATCCCTTTTTAAGTGCTGGGACTTTGGTCTCAGTCACCTGTGAGGCTGGAACTAGCCCAGGGTAATCGGCCGTAATGGCCACCAAGGCGTTGTCATTACTCCATTGGTAAAATACTCCGTCGATCAGATCCACAGATATGTCCGGATCCTCATGGGAGGCCGGGTCAAGGGACCGTCCAGGGTCCTCGGGTTGTGGAGGAGGGTTGTTTATCTCCTTTACTGTCTGGCGCAGCTCCTGCGATGAAATCGCTAGAATGAATACTTAACTACGGGAATACAAAATGGATGGGCGATAAAAAGTCTCTACTTACCCAGCTCAGAGGATTGTACATAGAAAATCCACCCTGCGGGTTGACACGAAAGAATTCCTCCTCTTCTCCCTTGTACAAAGTGGATAAGATCTTTATTAGATCGGCAGCCGATCCCGGCCCTTTGCGGCCGTGGCGGGTGGCGTCATCCTCCCCGTTGAAATCCCACATGGGGTGGCCTCTATACTGAAGCGGCTGCACCCCCCGCATGATGCATGTGGCCATGACCTCGATCATGGTCAGTCCGGATCGAGCTAAAAAACTTATCCGGCTCATCAGGTAAAGAATGTCCCTGTCATCTTCCTCCAGGGAGCTCCGTGGACGCCAGCTCCGATGCTTCTTCAAAGGGGTGTTGTCGAACTCAAGAAGGCCGATCCAAATAGGATCCGGGAGGGGGACGTCTTCTATATAAAACCATTCTGAAGGCCAGTCTTCGGACGTGTTCTTCAGGGTCCCGGACAGGTATGCGGTCCCGGCAATACGCCACACTTCGGCTCCGCCCACTTGATATATTGATCCCTTGCGAGAACGGGGCACAAGGCAGAACAGCTTCTTCCATAGAGCGAAATGAGCCTCACAACCCAAAAACAACTCGCAAAGGGCTACTAATCCCGCGATATGCAGCAAGGAGGCAGGCGTAAGGTTGTGCAACTGGAGGCCGTAGAACTCCAGGAGCCCCCGGAGAAACGGATGAATTGGGAATCCGAGCCCTCTTACCAAATAAGGGACAAGGCATACCCGCCCTCCCTTGGAGGGATTGGGAAAGCTCTCCGCTTGCTCTCCGCCATTATAGGTGGCAAGCCCGGCTCGAACCGGGACCAGGTACGCTGGGGGAAGAAATCCCTTGGTCTGAAGCATCACTAATTTGCTGTGCGGGACGGAACATCTCTCCCTAAGGGAGTCCTGGATTAGGGGGTGTCCGGATGGCCGGACTATACCTTCAGCCGGACTCCTGGACTATGAAGACACAAGATTGAAGACTTCGTCCCGTGTCCGGAAGGAACTTTCCTTGGCGTGGAGGGCAAGCTTGGTGATACGGATATGCAGATCTCCTACCATTGTAACCGACTCTATCTAACCCTAACCCTATCCGGTGTCTATATAAACCGGAGGGTTTTAGTCCGTAGGACAACATACACAACAACAATCATACCATAGGCTAGCTTCTAGGGTTTAGCCTCACTGATCTCGTGGTAGATCTACTCTTGTACTACCGATATCATCAATATTAATCAAGCAGGACGTAGGGTTTTACCTCCATCGAGAGGGCTCGAACCTGGGTAAAACTTCGTGTCCCTTGCCTCCTGTTACCATCCTGCCTAGATGCACAGTTCGGGACCCCCTACCCAAGATCCGCCAGTTTTGACACCGACATTGGTGCTTTCATTGAGAGTTCCTCTGTGTCGTCGTCATCAAGAAGGATGCCTCGCCCCATCTTTAAATACGGCACCGTTGCTAAGGGAGCTTTGGCTGTTGGCCAAACCCTCCGGCTAGGTGGTTTTCTTATGGCCGCCTGTTCGGCTTCTGCGCCGACAATGACCTCTCGAGCCATCGAAAATAATGTTCATGTCAGCTCGGAACTCGCCGAGCAGTTAGATCCGATGGAGCTCTCCTCCATAAACGAGCTCTTGGATCGCTTCGCCGCCCTGGGAGTCGCCACGAATTATGACCAGATTGGGCCTAAACCCGATCTGAGAGAGATTAAATCTCCCCAAGTCACCCATCACGTTGCCGTGGTAGAGGGACAGTGTGGCGACCCTTCATCTATCTTAAGGACTCGCTACGTCCGGATTCCCGATCCCTCCAAGCCGGATACCCATGGAGGGGAGGATATCACTCAAGACCTGAACTTAGAGTCAGGCGATGGGCTGGATTCATTGGACAACATCCAGGAATCCAAATTTTCGAGTTCGGAAATTCCTCGGCCTTTGAGCCTCAGATGGGGTGAGGCTTCGGATTTAATTCCACCCACCCACCCCAACATAAGCGATCTATCCAAAATTAGGCAAGAACCCGATGAAACAGTACATCATTACTGGGCCAGATTCCTCCTGGTTAAGAACAGGCTAAGGGACTGCCACGAGGAAGACGGAATCTCAATCTTCTACAATAATTGCACGGACAAGGGAATACTCAACGCCATAAGTCACCATGATATTACACGCTTCGCTGACTTGGCGTCCATTGTACGAAAGTACTGTGCGATGGAAAGCGCCTGGAAAACCAAAATAAAATTTTGGGACAATCCGGCCCTGAATACAAACCCAGTCCGAAATAAAAGGGTGCATCATCACCAGACACCCGGGTCAAACACCAAAAAGCAAAAACCCTCTACAGGGCATGGAACCGTACTGGAAGGATGGCTTAATGGACCCTGTAAAATTCATAGTACAGAGGATGCCACACCAACTCACAGCCTTAGAGCATGTTGGATACTCCGGCAGGTGGCCAAAATTAGCGAAAATCTCCTAATTCCGGAGGCCACAGAAAGCCACCCCAGAGACACCAATACGGTATTAACAGTCTTCGAGACTTTCGCATCAAATAATATGTGAAAAAGGACACTCCGCAGCCTTGCCAAAGTCTACCAAGTAGCAAGAATAAACCCATGGAGTGACACGGCTATTACCTTTAACGCCAGTGATGAACCTAAATTCCGAACAGCCCGAGCACCAGCCGCATTGGTCCTCAGTCCAATAGTGGACGGCTTTCGTCTTACCAAGGTACTCATGGACGGCGGCAGCGGATTGAACCTCATTAATGAGGAAACCCTTCAAAAAATGGAAATAGACTGGAACCGCATTGAGCAAAGCAGCACAACCTTTAGAGGAATAATCCCCAGTCGGGAAGCGCGCTGTACAGGAAAAATCACACTAGATGTGGTGTTCGGCACGCCGGATAATTACAGGTCCGAAGAGATCACGTTCCATGTGGCTCCGTTCAGCAGCGGTTATCACACTCTGCTAGGGCGGGAAGCGTTTACAATCTTCCAAGCAATACCCCATTACGGGTAGATGAAGCTCAAGATGCCCGGGCCTAACAGGATCATCACTCTTGCTAGTGATCTGGACACAGCACTCCACGCCGAAAACAAGACAGCCGCACTGGCCCTTGAGGCACTATCCGAAGCCCTAGCGGCTGAGGAACTGACTGCGCTGTGCTCTATGGTGAATAGGGACGATGTGGTACTAGACAAAAGATCCAAGTCCACCTCCTTTAAACCGGCGGATGAAATAGTTAAATTCCAAGTCCATCCAACGGACCCCAATAAAACAGCTTCCATCGGGGCATAGTTAAACCCTGATGTAGACGCTGCACTGCGAGAGTTCCTACGAGAGAACTAGGACATTTTCGCCTGGCACCCTTCAGACATGCCAGGAATCCCATGCAGGCTGGCCGAGCACAGTTTAAATATCCAAACAGGATTCAAACCTGTCAAACAGGCTCTTCGGTGTTTTTCCGAACCTAAGAGACAGGCCATGGGAGAGGAGCTAGCAAAGCTATTGGAGGCCGGATTCATCAAAGACATAAAACATCCGGACTGGCTAGCAAACCTGGTGATGGTACCAAAGAAGGACAAATCCTGGCGCCTACGTGTTGATTTTAAAGACCTTAACAAGGCTTTCCCAAAGGATCCCTTCCCCCTACCCCGCATCGATCAAATTATCAATGCTACCGCAGGACACGATTCGTTGTGTTTCCTCGACGCATATTCTGGCTACCATCAAATCAAGATGGCAGAGCCAGACCAAGCCGCAACGGCATTTATCACACCATACGGCCCATTCTGCTTCAACACGATGCCCTTCGGGCTCAAAAATGTCGGCGCAACATATCAGCGCATGGTTCAAACATGTCTGGCAAACCAGGTCGGCAAAACAGTGGAGGCATATGTAGATGATGTGGTCGTCAAAACAAGACATGTCGAATCTCTAGTAGATGACTTGAGGCTCACATTTGATAACCTCCGAACATACGACATCAAGCTCAACCCGGAAAAATGCGTTTTCGACGTTCCAGCCGGAAAGCTCTTGGGCTTCATAGTATCCAGTAGAGGAATTGAAACAAATCCAGCCAAGATCCGAGCTCTGTCGCAACTGGATATCCCAAAGGACCTCAAACAAATACAAAAGTTAACCGGATGCGTGGCGGCTCTAAGCCGCTTTATCTCCCGCCTGGGAGAAAAGGCACTACCCCTTTACCGCCTCCTTCGGCGCACCGAACACTTCGAATGGACGGATGCAGCCACGGTCGGACTTGATGAAATAAAATCCATACTGGCAACAAACCCAGTCCTGGCTGCGCCAAACATTGGCGAACCAATGCTATTATACATTGCAGCAACACATCAGGTTGTAAGCGCAGTGCTCGTCGTCGAACGAGAAGCGGACGGACACAAATTCCCCCTTCAAAAGCCGGTCTATTATGTGTCCACTGTCCTCACTCCCTGCAAATCACGGTACCCGCATTATCAAAAGATTGCGTACGCGGTATTCATGGCATCCCGGAAGCTACGACACTACTTTCAAGAGTGTTCAATAACAGTAGCCTCGGAAGTACCACTTAACGATATTATAAACAACCGTGACGCAATGGGCCGGATTGCAAAATGGGCCATTGAGCTCCTCCCATTCGACATAACTTATAAGCCACGGCGAGCCATCAAGTCGCAAGTCTTGGCCGACTTCGTTGCAGAATGGACGGAGGCCGAACTCCCTAAAGAGTACGACACATATTCAAATTGGATCATGCATTTCGACGGCTCCAAGATGTTGGCCGGACTGGGGGCTGGCGCTGTTTTGACGTCCCCCACAGGAGACACAGTTCAATATGTACTCCAGATTATGTACACGGACTCCAACAATGCAGCCGAATTTGAGGCCCTTCTACATGGTCTCCGGATGGTGGTATCCATGGGCATTCAACGCCTAGAGGTGCGCGGGGACTCGAACCTCGCAATATCCCAAATAAATGGAGACTTTGATGCCAAGGATCCAAAAATGGTAGCTTACCGCAACGTCGTCCTAAAAATGTCAGCTCGGTTCGAAGGGCTTGAATTCCACCATGTAGCCCGGGAAAATAATCAGGCGGCAGATGTCCTGGCACGCATCGGCGCGAAACGCGATGTAGTCCCCACCCCCCCCCCCCCCCCAACATCTTCTTGGAAAGGCTGTTCAAGCCATCCGTACTATGGGAAGGGGAGCCGAACAATAATAGCCCGGACCCAACCGCACTGCCCGACACCGAACATTCCCCCGTGGACAGAACCATTCCTCGCCTACCTTATTAGGCAGGAACTCCCCGAGGACCAAAATGAGGCACGCTGCATAGTGCGGCGATCCAAAGCCTACAAAGTCCACGAGGGAGAGCTTTATAAGAAAAGCACTACCGGAGTCCTTCAAAGGTGCATCTCCGAAGTGGAAGGGCGGAACCTCCTGGCTGAAATTCATGCCGGACTCGGCGGTCATCACGCGGCAGCTCGGTCCCTTGTAAGCAAGGCCTTCCGTACAGGCTTTTACTGGCCGACGGCCCGGGCACACGCCCAAGAGTTAATCCAACGATGCACCGGTTGCCAGCTCTTTGCAAACAAAAGCCATATGCCACTCACCTCCCTCCAAACTATCCCCATCACTTGGCCCTTCGCGGTCTGGGGGCTTGACATGGTTGGACCCCTTAAAGGCGGAACCCACAAGCAAAAATACTTACTGGTCATGGTGGATAAGTTCACCAAATGGATAGAAGCAAAGCCTGTTAAGACGGACGAATCCGGACCAGTGATAGACTTTATATCCGGGGTTGTACACTGTTACGGCGTCCCCCATAGCATCATCACGGATAACGGCACGAACTTTACGGCCGGCGAGGTAAAACTCTAGTGCAAAAACATGGGCATTAAGCTCAATTATGCATCCGTCTATCACCCACAAACTAACGGCCAGGTCGAACGTGCAAATGGTCTCATCATGAGCGGCATCAAACCTAGATTAGTGCGGTCCCTCAAGGAATCTAACACGCACTGGGTAGAGGAGCTCGACTCCGTACTCAGGGGGCTGCGGACCACGCCGAATCGCACCATCGGATACACACCATTCTTTACGGTATACGGCGCAGAGGCAGTTTTACCTTGCGACATAATTCATGACTCACCTCGAGTGCGCATGTACGAAGAAAGAGAAGCCGAGCTCGATCGGTAGGACAGCTTGGACGCATTGGAGGAGGAGCGTGACGTGGCAAAAGCCCGTTCCGCATTCTATCAACAGCAGGCTCGAAGATACCAAAGCAGAGAAGTACGGGCCAAAAATTACAACGTTGGCGAATTAGTTCTACAACTACCGGACAAGAAAAAGGACAAACTCAAGCCCAAGTGGGAAGGTCCCTTCATAATTGACCAAGTCCTGACTGGTTGAGCGTACCGCCTGCGGGATGCATCGGATAACCGACTCGAGCCGAACCCACGGAACGCAGCCCGTCTCCGAAGATTCTATGCCTAGCACCGGACTCTGTGTTCGTCTCCTCCCTCTGTCCATTTTTTATATATTTTCTGTCTTACATTTCTCTTCTTCTCTCCCTCTCTTGCTCTTATAGCCTTTAAAGGCTCATAAAGTGACGCGCTATCCGCGCTCATTAAACCTGGGGGCTTCTTTAACCAGAAGCTTATTCATACGGGCTTCATGCCCAACACATGTGTCACACTTCCGCATGTACCTTTTATTCACCATTATATGCATCGATATGACTTAAGTTTTGGACAAGCTGGGTTGCCTGGCTCCTGTGCTTACCCCTACGTTCCCGATTGTTCGGCTAGGTGGTAAAGGGAGCACCTCTGCGATTGTTACTGCCGGGTCAGCCGGACGTGTACCTCGGACTAGGTGAAGCCAAAAGCTAGCGTTCTTAAGGGAATATTCGGTCGGTGAACTAAAGATGATCCTTTTTCATTTTTCTCTATACGCCCCCAGATGTTTTTCCTGTGTTTCTTTTCGCAGCATGGACATGCACCTTAGGGCATGCCTCCCAGGGAAAGGAACCCCTAACGGAACTATTCTCCTTGGAAGATATTTCTTACTAACCATGTAATATAACATAACTAGTCGGGCACTTGTCTGTTCACGCACTAATGACCCCTACGCCTGGTCTCCATGCATTCCCCGGTTCCTATATAACCGCACGGGAGTTTGGACACACTCTGGGCCGTCAGGTCCCGAGGCTGAAGCGAAAAGGTCGGCCATGACAAATGATCTACAATCCGGCTAGAAGGCATTATAAATGTCCATTAAATTATATAGTCATTTTGACTGATTGTATTCCTCTTCAATACCATCTAACAGGCTGTCTAATTTACAGTCCTGTTGGGAATACTTTGCAGCAAACTCTACTTGGCCGTATACTAAGCTTACAGGGATCTCCTTCCCATCGGGACCTACAGGACTGACCTCGGCCATGTGGTTGGGGTCAGCCTTTGCGTACCGCGTCTTCACCATGGCCCAGGCCTCCCTAGCGCCTTGACGGCAGGCCGATATCTTCCACAATCGGAAGCGCCGCCGTGCTCCCTTTAGCTTCTCCGCAAGCTCTCCAAGACCTTCGAGCTTGGAGACGGATGGCCACAGGGCCTAGGCGACGCCTTGCATCGCCTGCCGAACTCGATCGAGCAGTTGCGAGAGCTCGGGAAGAAGGTCACCCGTAGAACCGGGCATCTCCTCTGCAGGATGACCTGTTAGCACACCTACAGACATTGCTCTGTTAGTCGACTTCCCCGCCGAACTTTCTTTCAAAGGTTCGTTCAAGCACTTACTAAATATGTCGCGCCAAAGCCGCTGATTCTCCTTCATGGAGTCTGATAGCTGGGCCCGAACATCTTTCAGCTCGACGCCCGGCTTGGTGTTGGCATCTTGGAGATCGTTCTTCTCCCGCCTCACCTTTGTCAGCACCTTCTCACCAGCCTTTAGCTGGCGTAGGAGGTGTTGCCTTTCCGGATTCAATCCAATGCCATATGCAATCTCATTTGTCAGATTCGCACCCATGACGTGCTTCCCAAAATACTTATCTTTCGAAGTGTATATTACCAGAGGGGGTCTCCTTGGGCTCCCCTGCCGCGGCTAGTGCGGCCTCAAGTTGGGCTTTGCACCCACCCAGCTCCTTGCAAAGTAGGGAATTCTTTCCTGTAAGAACCTGCATAACAAATGATCCTTAAATCAGTTATTCTAACTGTTTCAAGTCTCGGGGGCTACTGGTATATATATATAATTACCAAAAATTTCTTACCCGTATGTCTTTTACATATTGCTTCGTGGCTCTGGCTAGACCATTTTGAGCGGCACGGAGGTACGCATCTCCCGACTTGAAGGCATCTAACGCCTCTTGGGAGAAACAAGCATCGCGAAGAATTGTCCGGCAACGCCTGTGGTTCATGGCACTGTCCACCTCAAAGTTGGTGGAAGACAACCCGTCCACATCCTCCATCGGAGGAGCGTCCAGTGCGCGCCTTGTGTTCGGCTCCGCTTCCGGACTAGGCTTTGGAGCCTGGCTGGTGGAGGCGCGATTGGCAGTCTCTCTGAATATAGTTCGGCGAGGTATCTTTGTCCTGAAGAGAGCACAAGTGTTAATGTGCCTTGAAGGTGTAACACCTGGGATAAGGGAGCGCGCCATACCTTTGCGCTAACGTCTCGGTCCGGACTGCACCTCTTTTCTGCCCACAGGGCCCTGCGGCCCCTCGTTGGCTTGTCGCCACAGGTTCGGCCTTCTGTTTCTGGGAGGCCGGGATTAGCCCTGGGTAATCAGCCGTAATGGCCACCAAGGCGTTGTCCTTGCTCAATTGATGGAACACTCCATCAATCAGCTCCACAGATAAGTCCGGATCCATTTGAGAGGCCGGGTCGAGGCACCGTCCTGGGTCCTCGGGTTGTGGAGGAGGGTTGCTTATTTCTTTAACAGCCTGGCGCAGTTCCTGCGTTGAAATCACTAGATTATAAAACGGATGGGCAAGATGTGACCACTCACCCAGCTTGGAGGATTGTACATGGAAAATCCACCCTTTGGGTCGACGCGGAGAAAATCCTCCTCTTCTCCCTTGTACAAAGCGGACAAGGTCTTTATTAGAGCCGCAGCCGAATCCGGCCCCTTACGGCCGTAGCGGGTGGTGTCATCCTCCCCGTTGAAATCCCACATGGGGTGGCCTCTATACTGTAGCGGCTGCACCCCTCGCATGATGCATGTGGCCATGACCCCGATCATGGTTAGTCCGGAATGAGCTAACAATCTTATCCGGTCCATCAGGTAAATAACATCCCTGTCACTTTCCCTCTGAGGGCTCCGTGGACGCCAGCTTAGGCGTTTCTTTAAGGGAGCACTGTCGAATTCAGGGAGGCCGATCCGGACAGGATCCGGCAGCGGGACGTCTTCTATATAAAACCATTCCGAGGGCTAGTCTTCGGACGCCTTCTTTGGGATTCCGGACAGATATCCGGTCCCGGCGATGCGCCACACTTCGGCTCCGCCCACTTGATACATTGACCCCTTCTTGGAACGGGGCACAAGGCAGAATAGCTCTTTCCACAGCCCGAAATGAGCCTCAACACCCAAGAACAGCTCGCAGAGGGCTACAAAGCCCGCGATATGCAATACGAAGGCAGGCGTGAGATTATGTAGCTGAAGGCCGTAGAACTCCAGCAGCCCCCGGAGAAATGGTTGATTGGAAATCCGAGCCCCCTTATTAAATAAGGGACGAGGCACACCCGCTCTCCTTTGGAGGGATTAGGGGCACTCTCCGCTTGCTCTCCGCCGTTATAGACGGCAGGACCGGCTCGAACCGGGATCATATAGGCCGGGGGGAGAAATCCCTTGGTCTGGAGCGTCACTAGCTCGCTATGCGGGACGGAGCATCCCTCCCAATATCCAGGCTTAGGGCTGGAAGGGCGAAGGGAGGAGTTGCGGCGGATGGCCATGGTGGAATAGACCTTTGTCGGATGCGCTCTGATGAACACTCGCGAAAGGGAGAAGGTGTGTTTGGATCTAAATCCTCGTCCCCTTAAATAGGTCAGCTCATTTACACGGCTAGGGGTGTGAATGTAAAAACACTCAGACTTTTCATATTCGTTTGCCATGTGGGAAGCGGCCATTATTGGGCGTAGAAGCCAAGGAGCGCAACATCTGCAAGAAACCGGACTTTATTCAATAGGTACACGGAATTTGGAGGAGAACCAGCCTTGCAATGCCAAAGAAAATCTGCGCGTCGGACTCATCATCATTGAAGCCTGGTTCAGGGGCTACTGAGGGAGTCCTGGATTAGGGGGTGTCCGGATGGCCGGACTATACCTTCAGTCGGACTCCTGGACTATGAAGACACAAGATTGAAGACTTCGTCCCGTGTCCGGAAGGGACTTTCCTTGGCGTGGAGGGCAAGCTTGGCGATACGGATATGCAGATCTCCTACCATTGTAACCGACTCTATGTAACCCTAACCCTATCCGGTGTCTATATAAACCGGAGGGTTTTAGTCTATAGGACAACGTACACAACAACAATCATACCATAGGCTAGCTTCTAGGGTTTAGCCTCACTGATCTCGTGGTAGATCTACTCTTGTACTACCGATATCATCAATATTAATCAAGCAGGACGTAGGGTTTTACCTCCATCGAGAGGGCCTGAACCTGGGTAAAACTTTGTGTCCCTTGCCTCCTTTTACCATCTGGCCTAAACGCACAGTTCGGGACCCCCTACCCGAGATCCGCCGGTTTTGACACCGACACTCCCAATCTCTAGGCTTGGAGCAAGGGGCGCGAGAGGAGGAGCTGCATCGATCGGCCATGATGGAATGGATCTCTGTCGGGTGCGCTCCGGTGAAGGCTCGCCGAGGGAGGATGGTGTGATTTGGATCTGAATCCTTGTCTTTTTAAATAGGCGGCTCATTTGCACAGCTAGGGGGGTAAATGCGAAAACACCCTGACTCTTCACATTCGCTCGACACATGGAAAGCGACCATTATTGGGCGTGGAAGCGAAGGAGTGCAACATTCACAAGAAACCGGACACTATTTCGACAGGTACACAGAATTTGAAGAGGAACCCACCTTGCAATGCCGAAGACAATACTGCGCGCCGGACTCATCGTCATTGAAGCCTGGTTCGGGGGCTACTGAGGGAGTCCAGGATTAGGGGGTCTCCGGACAGCCGGACTATCTCCATTGGCCGGACTGTTAGACTATGAAGATACAAGATTGAAGACTTTGTCTCGTGTCCGGATGGGACTCTACTTGGCGTGGAAGGCAAGCTAGGCAATATGGATATGAATATCTCCTCCTTTGTAACCGACCCTGTGTAACCCTAACCCTCTCTGGTGTCTATATAAACCGAAGGGTTTTAGTCCGTAGGACAACAATCACAACATACAATCATACCATAGGCTAGCTTCTAGGGTTTAGCCTCTCTGATCTCGTGGTAGATCTACTCTTGTACTACCCATATCATCAATATTAATCAAGTAGGACGTAGGGTTTTACCTCCATCGAGAGGGCCCGAACCTGGGTAAAACATCGTGTCCCCTGCCTCCTGTTACCATCCGGCCTAGACGCACAGTTCGGGACCCCCTACCCGAGATCCACTGGTTTTGACACTGACAATCCCCTTGTACAATTCCATTGTATTATAAAAATAATGTGCCAACTTTAGGATGTTTACTTTGCTTGTTGGTTTGTACGGTGCAGGACAGAAACTTTTGCTGTAGTGCGCGATTTTACATTTTTTACTGGAATATGAAATGGTTCTGATTCTTTTTGCACTGTCTTTGTATATAAATTTTTTATTTTTCCTAATTTTGGCAGAATTTTTCAAGTACCATAAGTATGGTGAATGTTCATATTATTACAGACTGTTCTGTTTTAGACAGATTCTGTTTTTGATGCATAGTTTGCTTGTTTTGATGGAACTATCGAATTATATCAGTCGACTAAGCCACGGAAAAGTTATATTACAGTAGACACAATGCAAAAAAAAATATGAATTGTTTTGCAACAGTACTTAGAGTAGTGGTTTTCTTTATTATACTAACGGATCTTACCGAGTTTTCTGTTGAAGTTTTGTGTGGATGAAGTGTTCGATGATCGAGAAGTTCTCGATGTGAGAAGAAGGAAGAGAGGCAAGAGCTCAATCTTGGGGATTCCCGAGGCACCCCAAGTAAATATTCAAGGAGACTCAAGCGTCTAAGCTTGGGGATGCCCCGAAAGGCATCCCCTCTGTCTTCAACAAGTATCGGTATGTTTTCGGATTCGTTTCGTTCATGCGATATGTGCAATCTTGGAGCGTCTTTTGCATTTAGTTTTCATTTTTCTTTTATGCACCATGATGGTATGAGATAGTCCTTGGTTTATTTATAGAATGCTCTATGCACTTCACTTATATCTTTTGAGTATGGCTTTATAGAATGCTTCATGTGCTTCACTTATATCATTTGAAGTTTGGATTGCCTGTTTCTCTTTACATAGAAAACCGCCATTTGTAGAATGCTCTTTTGCTTCACTTATATTTGTTAGAGCGTGGGCATATATTTTGTAGAAAGAATTAAACTCTCTTGCTTCACTTATATCTATTTAGAGAGATGACAGGAACTAGTCATTCACATAGGTAGTCATAAAATCCAACATAAAACTTCTAGATCACTGAATATGATATGTTTGATTCCTTGCAATAGTTTTGCGATATAAAGATGGTGATATTAGAGTCATGCTGGTGGATAGTTGTGGATTGTAGAAATACTTGTGTTGAAGTTTGTGACTCCCGTAGCATGCACGTATGGTGGACCGTTATGCGATGAAGTTGGAGCATGATTTAATTTTTGATTGTCTTCCTTATGAGTGGTGGTCGGGGATGAGTGATGGTCTTTTCCTACCAATCTATCCCCCCAGACCCTCGTGGCCACCCCGTAAGGCGGTTAATGCCCTTCTTTATCCGCAAGAAAGCTAATATCTGGATAAAGATCGTGTTAAGATTTCAGCCCAACCGGAGTTACGGATCTCCGGGAATATAAGAAATAGTGAAAGGGCAGAATCTGGGAACGCAAAAACAGAGAGAGACAGAGAGACAGATCCAATCTCGGAGGGGCTCTCGCCCCTCCCATGCCATGGAGGCCAAGGACCAGAGGGGAAACCCTTCTCTCATCTAGGGAGGAGGTCAAGGAAGAAGAAGACGAAGGGGCCCCCTCTCCCCTTCTCTTCCGGTGGCGCCAGAACGCTGTCGTGGCCATCATCATCACCGCAATCTTCACCAGCAACTTCACTACCATCATCACCAACTCTTCCCCCCTCTATGCAGCGGTGTGAACTCTCTCTTACCCGCTGTAATCTCTACTTAAACATGGTGCTCAATGCTATATATTATTTCCCAATGATGTATGGCTATCCTATGATGTTTGAGTAGATCCGTTTTGTCCTATGGGCTATTTGATGATCAAGATTGGTTTGAGTTGCATGTTTTATTATCGGTGCTGTCCTATGGTGCTCTCCATGTCGCGCAAGCGTGAGGTATTCCTATTGTAGGGTTTGCAATATGTTCATGATTTGCTTATGGTGGGTGGCGTGAGTGACAGAAGCACAGACCCGAGTAAGTAGGTTGTTTGCGTATGGGATAAAGAGGACTTGATACTTTAATGCTATGGTTGGGTTTTACCTTAATGATCTTTAGTAGTTGCTGATGCTTTCTAGAGTTCCAATCATAAGTGCATATGATACAAGTAGAGAGAGTATGTTAGCTTATGCCTCTCCCTCATATGAAACTGCAATAGTGATTACCGGTCTAGTTACCGATTGCCTAGGGACAAATAACTTTCTCGTAACAAAAAGCTCTTTACTAAAACTAATTTAGTTGTGTCTTTATCTAAGCAGCCCCTACTTTTTATTTACGTGCTCTTTATTATCTTACAAACCTATCCAAAAACACCTACAAAGTACTTCTAGTTTCATACTTGTTCTAGGTAAAGCGAACGTCAAGCGTGCGTAGAGTTGTATCGGTGGTCGATAGAACTTGAGGGAATATTTGTTCTGCCTTTAGCTCCTCGTTGGGTTCGACACTCTTACTTATCGAAAACTGTTGCGGTCCCCTATACTTCTAGGTTATCACATTATAAGATGATCTCTCACTAAATTTCAAGGTAAAAGTGTTCTCCCTGAGTATGCATCGTTGCCAAAGTTCGTCGTGCCGAGACACCATGTGTTGATCGGGTGTGATAAGCTCAATGTTCATCTACAATGGGTGTAAGACAGTTTTACACACGCAGAATACTCGGGTTAAACTTGACGAGCCTAGGATATGCAGATATGGCCTCGGAACACTGAGACCGAAAGGCCGAGCGTGAATCATATAGTAGATATGATCAACATAGTGATGTTCACCATTGAAAACTACTCCACTTCACGTGATGATCGGTTATGGTTTAGTTGATATGGATCACGTGATCACTTAGATGATTAGAGGGATGTCTATCTAAGTGGGAGTTCTTAAGTAATATGATTAATTGAACTTGAATTTATCATGAACTTAGTACCTGATAGTATTTTGCTTGTCTATGTTATTGTAGATAGATGGCCCGTGTTGTTGTTCTGTTGAATTTTAATGTGTTCCTTGAGAAAGAAAAGTTGAAAGATGATGGTAGCAATTACACGGACTGGGTCCGTAACTTGAGGTGTTGCACAGAAGAATTACGTCATGGAAGCACCACTGGGTGCCAAACCCGCTGCAGAAGCAACACCACATGTTATGAACGTCTGGCAGAGCAAAGATGATGACTACTCAATAGTTCAGTGTGCCATGCTTTACGGCTTAGAACCGGGACTTCAACGACGTTTTAAACGTCATGGAGCATATGAGATGTTCCAGGAGTTGAAGTTAATATTTCAAGCAAATGCCCGGATTGAGAGATATGAAGTCTCCAATAAGTTCTACAGCTGCAAGATGGAGGAGAATAGTTCTGTTAGTGAACATATACTCAGAATGCCTGGGTACCATAATCACTTGACTCATCTGGGAGTTAATCTTCCGGATGATAGTGTCATTGACAGAGTTCTTCAATCACTGCCACCAAGCTATAAGAGCTTCGTGACGAACTATAATGTGCAAGGGACGGATAAGACGATTCCCGAGCTCTTCGCAATGCTAAAGGCCGCGGAGGTAGAAATCAAGAAGGAGCATTAAGTGTTGATGGTCAACAAGACCACCAGTTTCAAAAAAGGGTAAAGGGAAGAAGAAAGGGAACTTCAAGAAGAACAGCAAACAAGTTGCTGCTCAAGAGAAGAAACCCAAGTTTGGACCTAAGCCAGAGACTGAGTGCTTCTACTACAAAGGGACTGGTCACTGGAAGCAGAACTGCCACAAGTATTTGGCGGATAAGAAGGATGGCAAGGTGAACAAAGGTATATGTGATATACATATTATTGGTGTGTACCTTACTAGAGCTCGCAGTAGCACTGAGGTATTTGATATTGGTTCTGTTGCTAATATTTGCAACTCAAAACATGGACTATGGATTAAGCAAAGACTGGCTAAGGACGAGGTGACGATGCGCGTGGGAAAAGGTTCCAAAGTCGATGTGATCGTTGTCGGCACGCTACCTCTACATCTACCTTTGGGATTAGTTTTAGACCTAAATAATTGTTTTTTGGTGCCAGCCTTAAGCATGAACATTATATCTGGATCTTGTTTGATGCGAGACAGTTATTCATTTAAATCTGAGAATAATGGTTGTTCTATTTATATGAGTAATAAATTTTATGGTCATGCACCCTTGAAGAGTGGTCTATTTTTGATGAATCTCGATAGTAGTGATACACATATTCATAATGTTGAAGCCAAAAGATGCAGAGTTGATAATTATAGTGCAATTTATTTGTGGCACTGCCGTTTAGGTCATATCGGTGTAAAGCGCATGAAGAAACTCCATACTGATGGACTTTTGGAACCACTTGGTTATGAATCACTTGGTACTTGCGAACCGTGCCTCATGGGCAAGATGACTAAAACGCCCTTCCCCAGTACTATGGAGAGAGCAACAGATTTGTTAGAAATCATACATACAGATGTATGTGGTCCGATGAATGTGGAGGCTCGCGGCAATCATCGTTATTTTCTCACCTTCACAGATGATTTGAGTAGATATGGGATATCTACTTAATGAAACATAAGTTTGAAACATTTGAAAAGTTCAAAGAATTTCAGAGTGAAGTTGAAAATCATCGTAACAAGAAAATAAAGTTTCAACGATCTGATCGTGGAGGAGAATATTTGAGTTACGAGTTTGGTCTACATTTGAAACAATGTGGAATAGTTTCGCAACTCACGCCACCCGGAACACAAGTAGAACACAAGTGAGTTGTGGGCGATATAAGTCATACTGCTTACCAGCATGCCATACTTTGATTCGGCGGTATTGTTGTATGAAGGGCCCGGACCGACATTACATGTACGCTTACGCGAGACTGGTTCTACCGACGTGCTTTGCACACAGGTGGCCGGCGGGTGTCAGTTTCTCCAACTTTAGTTGAACCGAGTGTGGCTACGCCCGGTCCTTGCAAAGGTTAAAACAGCACCAACTTGACAAACTATCGTTGTGGTTTTGATGCGTAGGTAAGAATGGTTCTTGCTCGGCCCGTAGCAGCCACGTAAAACTTGCAACAACAAAGTAGAGGACGTCTAATTTGTTTTTGCAGGGCATGTTGTGATGTGGTATGGTCAAGACATGATGCTAAATTTTATTGTATGAGATGATCATGTTTTGTAACCAAGTTATCGGCAACTGGCAGGAGCCATATGGTTGTCGCTTTATTGTATGCAATGCAATTGCGCTGTAATGCTTTACTTTATCACTAAGCGGTAGCGATAGTCATGGAAGCATAAGATTGGCGAGACAACAACGATGCTACAATGGTGATCAAGGTGTCGCGTCGGTGACGATGGTGACCATGACGGTGCTTTGGAGATGGAGATCACAAGCACAAGATGATGATGACCATATCATATCACTTATATTGATGAGCATGAATATGATTTGATCATGTTTATTGTAATACGGTTATTCATTTAAGTAAGAGAATAAATTGTTGTTCTGTTTACATGAATAAAACCTTATATGGTTACACACCCAATGAAAATGGTTCGTTGGATCTCGATTGTAGTGATACACATATTCATAATATTGAAACCAAAAGATGCAAAATTAATAATGATAGTGCAACTTATTTGTGGCACTGCCGTTTAGGTCATATTGATGTAAAGCGCATGAAGAAACTCCATGCTGATGGACTTTTGGAATCACTTGACTATGAATCACTTGATGCTTGCGAACCATGCCTCATGGGCAAGATGACTAAGACTCCGTTCTCCGAAACAATGGAGTGAGCAACTGACTTATTGGAAATAATGCATACTGGTGTATGCGGTCCGATGAGTGTTAAGGCTCATGGCAAGTATCGTTATTTTCTGACCTTCACAGATGATTTGAGCAGATATGGGTATATCTACTTAATGAAACACAAGTCTGGAACAGTTGAAAAGTTCAAAGAATTTCAGAGTGAAGTGGAGAATCATCGTAACAAAAATAAAAGTTTCTACGATATGATCGCAGAAGTAAAATATATGAGTTACGAGTTTGGCCTTCAGTTAAAACATTGTGAAATAGTTTCACTACTCACGCCACCTGGAACACCCACAGTGTAATGGTGTGTCTGAACGTCGTAAGCGTACTTTATTAGATATGGTGTGATCTATGACGTCTCTTACTGATTAACAGCTATCATTTTGGGGTCATGCATTAGAGACAGCTACATTCACGTTAAATAGGGCACCATCTAAATCCGTTGAGATGACACCGTATGAACTATGGTTTGGCAAGAAATCTAAGATGCCGTTTCTTAAAGTTTGAGGTTGCATTGCTTATGTGAAAAAGTTTCAACCTGATAAGCTCAAACCCAAATCGGAGAAGTGCGTCTTCATAGGATACCCAAAAGAAAATGTTGGGTACACCTTCTATCACAGATCCGAAGGCAAGATATTCATTGCTGAGAATGGATCCTTTCTAGAGAAGGAGTTTCTCTCGAAAGAAGTGAGTGGGAGGAAAGTAGAACTTGATGAGGTAACTGTACATGCTCCCTTATTGGAAAGTAGTTCATCATAGAAATCTGTTCCTGTGACTACTACACCAATTAGTGAGGAAGCTAATGATGATGATCATGTAACTTCAGATCAAGTTACTATCGAAACCTCGTAGGTAAACCAGAGTGAGATTCACACCAGAGTGGTATGGTAATCCTGTTCTAGAGGTCATGTTACTTGACCATGACGAGCCTACGAACTATGAGGAAGCGATGATGAGCCCAGAATCCGCGAAATGTCTTGAGGCCATTAAATCTGAGATGAGATCCATGTATGAGAACAAAGTATGGACTTTGATTGACTAGCCCAATGATCGGCGAGCCATTAAGATTAAATGGATCTTCAAGAGGAAGACGGACACTGATATTAGTGTAACTATCTACAAAGCTAGAATTGTCGCAAAAAGGTTTTCGACAAGTTCAAGGTGTTGACTACGATGAGAGTTTCTCACTCGTATCTATGCTTAAGTCTGTCCGAATCATGTTAGCAATTGCCGCATTTTATGAAATCTGGCAAATGGGTAAACAAAACTGCATTCCTTAATGGATTTATTAAAGAAGAGTTGTATATGATGCAACCAGAAGGTTTTGTCAATCCTAAAGGTACTAACAAAATATGCAAGCTCCAGCGATACATCTATGGACTAGTGCAAGCATCTCGGAGTTGGAATATATGCTTTGATAAGTTGATCAAGGCATATAGTTTTATACAGACTTGCGGTGAAGCCTGCATTTACAAGAAAGTGAGTGGGAGCACTACAACATTTCTGATAAGTATATGTGAATGACATATTGTTGATCAGAGATAATGTAGAATTATTCTGCAAAGCATAAAGGAGTGTTTGAAAGGAGTTTCTCAAAGAAAGACCTCGGTGAAGCTGCTTACATATTGAGCATCAAGATCTATAGAGATAGATCAAGACACTTGATAAGTTTTTCAATGAGTACATACCTTGACAAGATTTTGAAGTAGTTCAAAATGGAACAGTCAAAGAAGGAGTTCTTGCCTGTGTTACAAGGTGTGAAGTTGAGTAAGACTCAAAACCCGACCACAGCAGAAGATAGAGAGAAAATGAAAGTCATTCCCTATGCCTCAGCCATAGTTTCTATAAAGTATGCCATGCTGTGTACCTGACCTATTGTATACCCTGCCCTGAGTTTGGCAAGGGAGTACACTAGTGATCTAGGAGTAGATCACTAGACGGCGGTCAAAATTATCCTTAGTGGAATAAGGATATGTTTCTCGATTATGGAGGTGACAAAAAGGTTCGTCGTAAAGGGTTACGTCGATGCAAATTTTGACACTGATCTAGATGACTGTAAATCTCAATCTGGATACATATTGAAAGTGGGAGCAATTAGCTAGAGTAGCTCCGTGCAGAGCATTGTTGACATAGAAATTTGCAAAATACTTACGGATCTGAATGTGGCAGACCCGTTGACTAAACTTCTCTCACAAGCAAAACATGATCACACCTTAGTACTCTTTGGGTGTTAATCACATAGCGATGTGAACTAGATTATTGACTCTAGTAAACCCTTTGGGTGTTGGTCACATGTCGATGTGATCCATGGGTGTTAATCACATGGTGATGTGAACTATTGGTATTAAATCACATGGCGATGTGAACTAGATTATTGACTCTAGTGCAAGTGGGAGACTGAAGGAAATATGCCCTAGAGGCAATAATAAAGTTATTATTTATTTCCTTATATCATGATAAATGTTTATTATTCATGCTAGAATTGTGATAACCGGAAACATAATACATGTGTGAATACATAGACAAACAGAGTGTCACTAATATGCCACTACTTGACTAGCTCGTTGATCAAAGATGGTTATGTTTCCTAACCATAGACATGAGTTGTCATTTGATTAACGGGATCACATCATTAGGAGAATGATGTGATTGACTTGACCCATTCCGTTAGCATAGCACTTGATCGTTTAGTTTGTTGCTATTGCTTTCTTCATGACTTATACATGTTCCTATGACTATGAGATTATGCAACTCCCGTTTACCGGAGGAACACTTTGTGTGCTACCAAACGTCACAACATAACTGGGTGATTATAAATGTGCTCTACAGGTGTCTCCGAAGGTACTTGTTGGGTTGGCGTATTTCGAGATTAGGATTTGTCACTCCGATTGTCGGAGAGGTATCTCTGGGCCCTCTCGGTAATGCACATCACTTAAGCCTTGCAAGCATTGCAACTAATGAGTTAGTTGCAGGATGATGTATTACAGAACAAGTAAAGAGACTTGCCGGTAACGAGATTGAACTAGGTATTGAGATACTGACGATCGAATCTCGGGCAAGTAACATACCGATGACAAAGGGAACAACGTATGTTTTTATGCGGTCTGACCGATAAAGATCTTCGTAGAATATGTGGGAGCCAATATGATCATCCAGGTTCCGCTATTGGTTATTGACCGGATACGTGTCTCGGTCATGTCTACATTGTTCTCGAACCCGTAGGGTCCGCACGCTTAAGGTTTCGATGACAGTTATATTATGAGTTTATGAGTTTTGATGTAGCGAAGGAGTTTGGAGTCCCGGATGGGATCGGGGACATGATGAGGAGTCTCGAAATGGTCGAGACGTAAAGATCGATATATTGGATGACTATATTCGGACATCGGAAAGGTTCCGAGTGATTCAGGTATTTTTCGTAGTACCGGAGAGTTACGGGAATTCGCCGGGGAGTATATGGGCCTTATTAGGCCATACGGGAATACAGGAGAGAGGCCAAAAGGAAGGAGGCGCGCGCCCCCCCTCTGGTCCGAATTGGACAAAGGGTGCAGCCCACTTTTCCTTGTTCCTCTCCCCCTCTTTCCTTCTCTCCTACTCCAACAAGGGAAGGAGGAGTCCTACTCCCGGTGGGAGTAGGACTCCCCCCTTGGCGCGCCCTCCTCCTAGGCCGGCCGCCTCCCTCCCTTGCTCCTTTATATACGGGGGCAAGGGGCACCCCATAGACACAATAGTTGATCATTGATCTCTTAGCCGTGTGCGGTGTCCCCCTCCACCATAGTCCTCGATAATATTTTACTGGTACTTAGGCGAAGCCCTGCGACAGTAGAACATCAAGATCGTCACCACGCCGTCGTGCTGACGGAACTCTTCCCCGACATTCTGCTGGATCGGAGTCTGGGGATCGTCATCGAGCTGAACGTGTGCTAGAACTTGGAGGTGCCGTAGTTTCGGTGCTTGATCGGTCGGGCCGTGAAGACATACGACTACATCAACCGCGTTATGCTAACGCTTCCGCTTTTGGTCTACGAGGGTACGTGGACAACACTCTCCCCTCTCGTCGCTATGCATCACCATGATCTTGCGTGTGCATAGGAATTTGTTTGAAATTACTACGTTCCCCAACAGTGGCATCCGAGCCTAGGTTTTATGCGTTGATGTTGTGCACGAGTAGAACACAAGTGAGTTGTGGGCGATATAAGTCATACTGCTTACCAGCATGTCACACTTTGGTTCGGCGGTATTGTTGGATGAAGCGGCCCGGACCGACATTACGCGTACGCTTACGCGAGACTGGTTCTACCGACATTCTTTGCACACAGGTGGCTGGCGGGTGTCAGTTTCTCCAACTTTAGTTGAACTGAGTGTGGCTACGCCCGGTCCTTCCGAAGGTTAAAACAGCACCAACTTGACAAACTATCATTGTGGTTTTGATGCGTAGGTAAGAACGGTTCTTGCTCGGCCCGTAGCAGCCACGTAAAACTTGCAACAACAAAGTAGAGGACATCTAATTTGTTTTTGCAGGGCATGTTATGATGTGATATGGTCAAGACATGATGCTAAATTTTATTGTATGAGATGATCATGTTTTGTAACCAAGTTATCGGCAACTGGCAGGAGCCATATGGTTGTCGCTTTATTGTATGCAATGCAATTGCGTTGTAATGCTTTACTTTATCACTAAGCGGTAGCGATAGTTGTGGAAGCGTAAGATTGGCGAGACAACAACGATGCTACAATGGTGATCAAGGTGTCGCGCCGGTGACGATGGTGATCATGACGGTGCTTCGGAGATGGAGATCACAAGCACTAGATGATGATGGTCATAACATATCACTTATATTGATTGCATATGATGTTTTTATTTTATGCATCTTATCTTGCTTTGTTTGACGGTAGCATTATAAGATGATCTCTCACTAAATTTCAAGATAAAAGTGTTCTCCTTGAGTATGTACTGTTGCCAAAGTTCGTCGTGCCCAGACACCACGTGATGATCGGGTGTGATAAGCTCTACGTCCATCTACAACGGGTGCAAGCTAGTTTTGCACACGCAGAATACTCAGGTTAAACTTGACGAGCCTAGCATATGCAGATATGGCCTCGGAACACTGAGACCGAAAGGTCGAGCGTGAATCATATAGTAGATATGATCAACATAATGATGTTCACCATTGAAAGCTATTCCATTTCACGTGATGATCGGTTATGGTTTAGTTGATTTGGATCACGTGATCACTTAGATGATTAGAGGGATGTCTATCTAAGTGGGAGTTCTTAAGTAATATGATTAATTGAACTTTAATTTATCATGAACTAGTCCTGGTAGTATTAGCATATCTATGTTGTAGATCAATAGCTCGCGATGTTGCTCCCCATTTAATTTTTATATGTTCCTAGAGAAAACTAAGTTGAAAAATGTTAGTAGCAATGATGCGGATTGGATCCGTGGTTTGAGGATTATCCTCATTGCTGCGCAGAAGAATTATGTCCTTGATGCACCGCTAGGTGAAAGACCTATTGTAGGAGTAGATGCAGACGTTATGAACGTTTGGCTAGCTCAATATGATGACTACTTGATAGTTTAGTGCACCATGCTTAACGGCTTAGAATCGGGACTTCAAAGACGTTTTGAATGTCATGGACCATATGAGATGTTCCAGGAGTTGAAGTAATATTTCAAGCAAATACCCGAGTTGAGAGATATGAAGTCTCCAACAAGTTATATAGCTAAAAAGATGGAGGAGAATAGCTCAAGCAGTGAGCATGTACTCAGATTGTCTGGGTACTACAATCACTTGAATCAAGTGGGAATTAATCTTCCAGATAAGATAGTGATTGACAGAATTCTCTAGTCACCATCACCAAGTTAGTAGAACTTCGTGATGAACTATGATATGCAAGGGATAACGGAAACGATTCCCAAGCTCTTCGTAATGCTGAAATCAACGAAGGTGGAAATAAAGAAAAATATCAAGTGTTGATGGTAGACAAGACCACTAGTTTCAAGAAAAGGGCAAAGGGAAGAAGGGGAACTTCAAGAAGAATGGCAAGCAAGTTGCTGCTCAAGTGAAGAAGCCCAAGTCTGGTCCTAAGCCTGAGACTAAGTGCTTCTACTGCAAAGGGACTGGTCACTAGAAGCGGAACTGCCCCAAGTATTTCGCGGATAAGAAGGATGGCAAAGTGAAAAAAGGTATATTTGATATACAGATTATTGATGTGCATTTTACTAGTGTTCGTAGCAACCCCTCGGTATTTGATACTGGTTCAGTTGCTAAGAGTAGTAACTCGAAACGGGAGTTGCGGAATGAACAGAGACTAGTTAAGGGTGAAGTGACGATGTGTGTTGGAAGTGGTTCCAAGATTGATATGATCATCATCGCACACTCCCTATACTTTCGGGATTAGTGTTGAACCTAAATAAGTGTTATTTGGTGTTTGCGTTGAGCATGAATATGATTTGATCATGTTTATTGCAATACGGTTATTCATTTAAGTAAGAGAATAAATTGTTGTTCTGTTTACATGAATAAATACTTATATGGTTACACACCCAATGAAAATGGTTCATTGGATCTCGATCGTAGTGATACACATATTCATAATATTGAAACCAAAAGATGCAAAATTAATAATGATAGTGCAACTTATTTGTGGCACCGCCGTTTAGGTCATATTGATGTAAAGCGCATGAAGAAACTCCATGCTGATGGACTTTTGGAATCACTTGATTATGAATCACTTGATGCTTGCGAACCATGCCTCATGGGCAAGATGACTAAGACTCCGTTCTCCGGAACAATGGAGCGAGCAACTGACTTATTGGAAATAATACATACTGATGTATGCGGTCCGATGAGTGTTAAGGCTCACGGCAAGTATCATTATTTTCTGACCTTCACAAATGATTTGAGCAGATATGGGTACATCCACTTAATGAACCACAAGTCTGAAACAGTTGAAAAGTTCAAAGAATTTCAGAGTGAAGTGGAGAATCATCGTAACAAAAATAAAAGTTTCTACGATATGATCGCAGAAGTAAAATATTTGAGTTACGAGTTTGGCCTTCAATTAAAACATTGTGAAATAGTTTCACTACTCATGCCACCTGGAACACCCACAGTGTAATGGTGTGTCTGAACGTCGTAACCATACTTTATTAGATATGGTGCGATCTATGACGTCTCTTACTGATTAACCGCTATCGTTTTGGGGTTATGCATTAGAGACAGCTACATTCATGTTAAATAGGGCACCATCTAAATCCGTTGAGACGGCACCGTATGAACTATGGTTTGGCAAAAAATCTAAGATGTCGTTTCTTAAAGTTTGAGGTTGCATTGCTTATGTGAAAAAGTTTCAACCTGATAAGCTCAAATCCAAATCGAAGAAGTGCGTCTTCATAGGATACCCAAAAGAAAATGTTGGGTACACCTTCTATCATAGATCCGAAGGCAAGATATTCATTGCTGAGAATGGATCCTTTCTAGAGAAGGAGTTTCTCTCGAAAGAAGTGAGTGGGAGGAAAGTAGAACTTGATGAGGTAACTATACGTGCTCCCTTATTGCAAAGTAGTTCATCATAGAAATCTGTTCCTATGACTACTACACCAATTAGTGAGGAAGCTAATGATGATGATCATGTAACTTCAGATCAAGTTACTACCGAAACCTCGTAGGTAAACCACAGTGAGATTCGCACCAGAGCAGTACGGTAATCATGTTCTAGAGGTCGTGTTACTTGACCATGACGAGCCTACGAACTATGAAGAAGCGATGATGAGCCCAGATTCCACGAAATTTCTTGAGGCCATGAAATCTGAGATGAGATCCATGTATGAAAACAAAGTATGGACTTTGATTGACTTGCCCAATGATCGGCGAGCCATTGAGATTAAATGGATCTTCAAGAGGAAGACGGACGCTGATATTAGTGTAACTATCTACAAAGCTAGAATTGTCGCAAAAAGGTTTTCGACAAGTTCAAGGTGTTGACTACGATGAGAGTTTCTCACTCGTATCTATGCTTAAGTCTGTCCGAATCATGTTAGCAATTGCCGCATTTTATGAAATCTGGCAAATGGGTAAACAAAACTGCATTCCTTAATGGATTTATTAAAGAAGAGTTGTATATGATGCAACCAGAAGGTTTTGTCAATCCTAAAGGTACTAACAAAATATGCAAGCTCCAGCGATCCATCTATGGACTGGTGCAAGCATCTCGGAGTTGGAATATACGCTTTGATAAGTTGATCAAAGCATATTGTTTTATACAGACTTGCGGTGAAGCCTGTATTTACAAGAAAGTGAGTGGGAGCACTATAACATTTCTGATAAGTATATGTGAATGACATATTGTTGATCGGAGATAATGTAGAATTATTCTGCAAAGCATAAAGGAATGTTCGAAAGGAGTTTTTCAAAGAAAGACCTCGGTGAAGCTGTTTACATATTGAGCATCAAGATCTACAGAGATAGATCAAGACACTTGATAAGTTTTTCAATGAGTACATACCTTGACAAGATTTTGCAGTAGTTCAAAATGGAACAGTCAAAGAAGGAGTTCTTGCCTGTGTTACAAGGTGTGAAGTTGAGTAAGACTCAAAACCCGACCACAGCAGAAGATAGAGAGAAAATGAAAGTCATTCCCTATGCCTCAGCCATAGGTTCTATAAAGTATGCCATGCTGTGTACCAGACCTATTGTATACCCTGCCCTGAGTTTGGCAAGGGAGTACACTAGTGATCTAGGAGTAGATCACTAGACAGCGGTCAAAATTATCCTTAGTGGAATAAGGATATGTTTCTCGATTATGGAGGTGACAAAAAGGTTCGTCGTAAAGGGTTACGTCGATGCAAATTTTGACACTGATCCAAATGACTCTAAATCTCAATCTGGATACATATTGAAAGTGGGAGCAATTAGCTAGAGTAGCTCCGTGCAGAGCATTGTTGACATAGAAATTTGCAAAATACTTACGGATCTGAATGTGGCAGACCCGTTGACTAAACTTCTCTCACAAGCAAAACATGATCACACCTTAGTACTCTTTGGGTGTTAATCACATAGCGATGTGAACTAGATTATTGACTCTAGTAAACCCTTTGGGTGTTGGTCACATGTCGATGTGATCTATGGGTGTTAATCACATGGTGATGTGAACTATTGGTATTAAATCACATGGCGATGTGAACTAGATTATTGACTCTAGTGCAAGTGGGAGACTGAAGGAAATATGCCCTAGAGGCAATAATAAAGTTATTATTTATTTCCTTATATCATGATAAATGTTTATTATTCATGCTAGAATTATATTAACCGGAAACATAATACATGTGTGAATACATAGACAAACAGAGTGTCACTAATATGCCTCTACTTGACTAGCTCGTTGATCAAAGATGGTTATGGTTATGTTTCCTAACCATAGACATGAGTTGTCATTTGATTAACGGGATCACATCATTAGGAGAATGATGTGATTGACTTGACCCATTCCGTTAACATAGCACTTGATCGTTTAGTTTGTTGCTATTGCTTTCTTCATGACTTATACATGTTCCTATGACTATGAGATTATGCAACTCCCGTTTACCGGAGGAACACTTTGTGTGCTACCAAACGTCACAACGTAACTGGGTGATTATAAATGTGCTCTACAGGTGTCTCCGAAGGTACTTGTTGGGTTGGCGTATTTCGAGATTAGGATTTGTCACTCCGATTGTCGGAGAGGTATCTCTGGGCCCTCTCGGTAATGCACATCACTTAAGCCTTGCAAGCATTGCAACTAATGAGTTAGTTGCAGGATGATGTATTACAGAACAAGTAAAGAGACTTGCCGGTAACGAGATTGAACTAGGTATTGAGATACCGACGATCGAATCTCGGGCAAGTAACATACCGATGACAAAGGGAACAACGTATGTTTTTATGCGGTCTGACCGATAAAGATCTTCGTAGAATATGTGGGAGCCAATATGATCATCCAGGTTCCGCTATTGGTTATTGACCGGATACGTGTCTCGGTCATGTCTACATTGTTCTCGAACCCGTAGGGTCCGCACGCTTAAGGTTTCGATGACAGTTATATTATGAGTTTATGAGTTTTGATGTAGCGAAGGAGTTTGGAGTCCCGGATGGGATCGGGGACATGATGAGGAGTCTCGAAATGGTCGAGACGTAAAGATCGATATATTGGATGACTATATTCGGACATCGGAAAGGTTCCGAGTGATTCAGGTATTTTTCGTAGTACCGGAGAGTTACGGGAATTCGCCGGGGAGTATATGGGCCTTATTAGGCCATACGGGAATACAGGAGAGAGGCCAAAAGGAAGGAGGCGCGCGCCCCCCCTCTGGTCCGAATTGGACAAAGGGTGCAGCCCACTTTTCCTTGTTCCTCTCCCCCTCTTTCCTTCTATCCTACTCCAACAAGGGAAGGAGGAGTCCTACTCCCGGTGGGAGTAGGACTCCCCCCCTTGGCGCGCCCTCCTCCTAGGCCGGCCGCCTCCCTCCCTTGCTCCTTTATATACGGGGGCAGGGGGCACCCCATAGACACAATAGTTGATCATTGATCTCTTAGCCGTGTGCGGTGCCCCCCTCCACCACAGTCCTCGATAATATTGTACTGGTGCTTAGGCGAAGCCCTGCGACAGTAGAACATCAAGATCGTCACCACGCCGTCGTGCTGACGGAACTCTTCCCCGACATTCTGCTGGATCGGAGTCTAGGGATCGTCATCTAGCTGAACGTGTGCTAGAACTCGGAGGTGACGTAGTTTCGGTGCTTGATCGGTCGGGCCGTGAAGACGTACGACTACATCAACCACGTTGTGCTAACGCTTCCGCTTTCGGTCTACGAGGGTACGTGGACAACACTCTCCCCTCTCGTTGCTATGCGTCACCATGATCTTGCGTGTGCGTAGGAATTTTTTTGAAATTACTATGTTCCCCAACATTGTCCAGACGTTGTAATCGTACTTTACTAGATATGGTGCGATCTATGATGTCTCTTACTGATCTACCGCTATCATTTTGGGCTTATGCTTTAGAGACGACTGCATTCACGTTAAATCGGGCACCATCGAAATCCATTGAGGTGACACCTTATGAAATGTGGTTTGGCAAGAAACCAAAGTTGTCGTTTCTTAAAGTTTGGGGCTGCGATGCTTATGTGAAAAAACTTCAACCTGATAAGCTCGAACCCAAATCGAAGAAATGTGTCTTCATAGGATACCCAAAGGAAACTGGTGGGTACACCTTCTATCACAGATCTAAAGGCAAGACATTTGTTGCTAAGAATGGATCCTTTCTAGAGAAGGAGTTTCTCTCGAAAGAAGTGAGTGGGAGGAAAGTAGAACTTGATGAGGTAACTGTACCTGCTCCCTTATTGGAGAGTAGTTCATTACAGAAACCGGTTCCTGTGACACCTACACCAATTAGTGAGGAAGCTAATGATGATGATCATGAAACTTCAGATCAAGTTACTACTGAACCTCGTAGGTCAACCAGAGTAAGATCCGCACCAGAGTGGTACGGTAATCCTGTTCTGGAGGTCATGTTACTTACCCATGATGAGCCTACGAACTATGAGGAAGCGATGATGAGCCCAGATTCCACAAAATGGCTTGAAGCCATGAAATCTGAGATGGGATCCATGTATGAGAACAAAGTGTGGACTTTGGTTGACTTGCCCGATGATCGGCAAGCGATCGAGAATAAATGGATCTTCAAGAAGAAGACTAACGCTGACGGTAATGTTACTGTCTACAAAGCTCGACTTGTTGCAAAAGGTTTTCGACAAGTTCAAGGAGTTGACTACGATGAGACTTTCTCACCTGTAGCGATGCTTAAGTCCGTCCGAATCATGTTAGCCATTGCCGCATTTTATGATTATGAAATTTGGCAAATGTATGTAAACATTGCATTCCTGAATGGATTTCTGGAAGAAGAGTTGTATATGATGCAACCTGAAGGTTTTATCGATCCAAAAGGTACTAACAAAGTGTGCAAGCTCCAGCAATCCATTTATGGACTGGTGCAAGCCTCTCAGAGTTGGAATAAACGTGTTGATAGTGTGATCAAAGCATATGGTTTTATACGGACTTTTGGAGAAGCATGTATTTACAAAAAAGTGAGTGGGAGCTCTATAGCATTTCTAATATTATATGTGGATGACATATTGTTGATTGGAAATGATATAGAGTTTCTGGATAGCATAAAAGGATACTTGAATAAGAGTTTTTCAATGAAAGACCTCGGTGAAGCTACTTATATATTGGGCATCAAGATTTATAGAGATAGATCAAGACGCTTAATTGGACTTTCACAAAGCACATACCTTGATAAAGTATTGAAGAAGTTCAAAATGGATCAAGCTAAGAAAGTGTTCTTGCATGTGTTACAAGGTGTGAAGTTGAGTAAGACTCAATGCCCGACCACTGCAGAAGATAGAGAGAAAATGAAAAGTGTTCCCTATGCTTCAGCCATAGGCTCTATCATGTATGCAATGCTATGTACCAGACCTGATGTGTGCCTTGCTATTAGTTTAGCAGGGAGGTACCAAATAATCCAGGAGTGGATCACGAGACAGCGGTCAAGAACATCCTGAAATACCTGAAAAGGACTAAGGATATGTGCTACCTCTTGAGCACTGCGTTGGATTTCCTTGAAGAGGAAAGGATGATGCAGCAAAGTAGCGTAAGTATTTCCCTCAGTTTTTGAGAACCAACTTCCAACTCAAGTTTTTCTTCATAAGATTGCATCAGGGCATCAACGATATGTTTAGTAAACACTTTATTTTGACTATAAGCATGAGGAGAATTTAGCACGGATTGCAACAAGGAAATACAATCAATCAAAGAGCAATTTTCATAATTAAATTCCATGAAATCCAAGATAGTGGGTTTAGCAACATCTAGGGTTTTAATTTCTTCAATCCTCATCAAATTTAGCATCAAGATCTAAAAACTCTGAATTTTTGGAACGCCTTCTAGGTAAAGGTGGTTCATATTCAGTCCCATCATTATCAAGATTCATCTTGCAAAATAAAGATTTAATAGGGGACACATCAATAACTTTTAGATCTTCATCTTTATTTTCATAAAAATCCGATTTAGCGGCCATCCTATTAACTAAGGTAGCCTGCTTATCCGAAATTTCAGCATTCAATTTCTCAAGACGAGCAATTTGGGATCTTAAACCATCTAATTCTTTAGACATATCATCGAGCTCTTTATTCATAAAAATCATAAAACTTTTCAGTTCCTTAAGCTCGTTTCTGAAGAAATTATTATGCTCAAATTGCAAAATCATAAAACTGCTGACATTGCTTTCGATCTCTTCTAACCTTTTAAGGTAAAGATCACCAAATCTAGGTACAGCCATTGTAACAAACAAGCAATCCAACACACAAGCAATCGGGCAAAAAGAGGCAAATAGAGAAAGAGAGGGAGGATAGAGAGAGAGAGGGCAAATAAAATGGCAAGGGTGAAGTGGGGGAGAGGAAAATGAGAGGCAAATGGCAAATAATGTAATGCGGGAGATAAGGGTTGTGATGGGTACTTGGTATGTTGACTTTTGCGTAGACTCCCCGTCAACGGCGCCAGAAATGGCTCGTTGTCGGGAGTCAAATCTTGACTTGCGCGGACCTCCCCGGCAATGGCGCCAGAAATCTTCTTCCTACCTCTTGAGCACTGCGTTGGATTTCCTTGAAGAGGAAAGGATGATGCAGCAAAGTAGCGTAAGTATTTCCCTCAGTTTTTGAGAACCAAGGTATCAATCCAGTAGGAGGCTTCGCGTGAGTCCCTCGTACCTGCACAAAACAAATAACTCCTCGCAACCAACGCGATAAGGGGTTGTCAATCCCTTCACGGTCACTTATGAGAGTGAGATTTGATAGATATGATAGGGTAATATTTTTGGTATTTTTGTGATAAAGATGCAAAGTAAAATAAAAGCAAAGGAAATAACTAAGTATTGGAAGATGAATATGATGAAGATAGACCCGGGGGGCATAGGTTTGACTAGTGGCTTCTCTCAAGAGCATAAGTATTTTACGGTGGGTGAACGAATTACTGTTGAGCAATTGGCAGAATTGAGCATAGTTATGAGAATATCTAGGTATGCTCATGTATATAGGCATCACGTCCGAGACAAGTAGACCGACTCCTGCCTGCATCTACTACTATTACTCCACTCATCAATCGCTATCCAGCATGCCTCTAGAGTATTAAGTTCATGAAAACAGAGTAACACCTTAAGCAAGATGACATGATGTCGAGGGATAAATTCATGCAATATGATAAAAAAACCGTCTTGTTATCCTCGATGGCAACAATACAATACGTGCCTTGCTGCCCCTATTGTCACTCGGAAAGGACACCGCAAGATTGAACCCAAAGCTAAGCACTTCTCCCATTGCAAGAAAGATCAATCTAGTAGGCCAAACCAAACAACTAATTCAAAGAGACTTGCAAAGATAACCAATCATACATAAAAGAATTCAGAGAAGATTCAAATATTGTTCATAGATAATCTTGATCATAAACCCACAATTCATCGGTCTCAACAAACACACCGCAAAAAGAAGATTACATCGAATAGATCTCCACAAGAGAGGGGGAGAACATTGTATTGAGATCCAAAAAGAGAGAAGAAGCCATGTAGCTAATAACTATGGACCCGAAGGTCTGAGGTAAACTACTCACACTTCATCGGAATGGCTATGGTGTTGATGTAGAAGCCCTCCATGATGGATGCCCCCTCCGGCGGAGCTCCGGAACAGGCCCCAAGATGGGATCTCATGGATACAGAAGCTTGCGACGATGGAATTAGGTTTTTGGCTCCGTATCTGATCATTTGGGGGTACCTAGGTATATATAGGAGGAAGGAGTGTGTCGGTGGAGCAACAGGGGGCCCACGAGGGTGGAGGGCGTGCCTGGGGGGTAGGCGCGCCCCCTACCTCATGGCCTCCCTGTTGGTTGCTTGACATAGGGTCCAAGTCTCTTGGATCATGTTTGGTAAGAAAATCACGTTCCCGAAGGTTCCATTCCGTTTGGACTCCGTTTGATATTCCTTTTCTTCGAAACCCTAAAATAGGCAAAAACAGCAATTCTGGGCTGGGCCTCTGGTTAATAGGTTAGTCCCAAAAATAATATAAAAGTGGATAATAAAGCCCAATAATGTCCAAAATAGTAGATAATGTAGCATGGAGCAATCAAAAATTATAGATACGTTGGAGACGTATCAAGCATCCCCAAGCTTAATTCCTGCTCGTCCTCGAGTAGGTAAACGATAAAAACAAAATTTTTGATGTGGAATGCTACTTGGCATAATTTTAATGTAATTCTTCTTAATTGTGGTATGAATATTCAGATCCGAAAGATTCAAGATAAAAGTTTAATATTGACATAGAAAATATAATACTTCAAGCATACTAACTAAGCAATTATGTCTTCTCAAAATAACATGGCCAAAGAAAGTTATCCCTACAAAATCATATAGTCTGGCTATGCTCTATCTTCACCACACAAAGTATTTAAATCATGCACAACCCCGATGACAAGCTAAGCAATTGTTTCATACTTTTGACATTCTCAAACCTTTTCAATCTTCACGCAATACATGAGCGTGAGCCATGGATATAGCACTATATGTGGAATAGAATGGTGGTTGCGGAGAAGACAAAAAGGGAGAAGATAGTCTCACATCAACTAGGTGTATCAACGGGCTATGGAGATGTCCATCAATAGATATCATTGTGAGTGAGTAGGGATTGCCATGCAACGGATGCACTAGAGCTATAAGTATATGAAAGCTCAACAAAAGAAACTAAGTGGGTGTGCATCCAACTTGCTTGCTCATGAAGACCTAGGGCATTTTGAGGAAGCCCGTCATTGCAATATACAAGCCAAGTTCTATAATGAAAAATTCCCACTAGTATATGAAGGTGATGAAATGAGAGAGTCTCTATCATGAATATCATGGTGCTACTTTGAAGCACAAGTGTGGTAAAGGATAGTAACATTGTCCCTTCTCTCTTTTTCTCTCATTTTTTATTTGGGCCTTATCTCTTTTTTATGGCATCTTTTCTTCCCCCCCCCCTTTTCGTCCGGAGTCTCATCTCGACTTGTGGGGGAATCATAGTCTCCATCATCCTTTCCTCACTGGGACAATGCTCTAATAATGATGATCATCACACTTTTATTTTCTTACAACTCAACAATTACAACTCGATACTTAGAACAAAATATGACTCTATATGAATGCCTCCGGCGGTTACCGGGATATGCAATGAATCAAGAGTGACATGTATGAAAGAATTATGAATGGTGGCTTTGCCACAAATACGATGTCAACTACATGATCATGCTAAGAAATATGACAATGATGGAGTGTGTCATAATAAACGGAACGGTGGAAAGTTGCATGGCAATATATCTCAGAATGGCTATGGAAATGCCATAATAGGTAGGTATGGTGGCTGTTTTGAGGAAGGTATATGGTGGGTGTATGATACCGGCGAAAGGTGCGCGGTATTTAGAAAGGCTAGCAATGGTGGAAGGAAGAAAAGTGTGTATAATCCATGGACTCAACATTAGTCATAAAGAACTCATATACTTATCACAAAATTCTACAAGTTATAAAAGCAAAGTATTACGCGCATGCTCCTAGGGGGATAGATTGGTAGGAAAATACCATCGCTCGTCCCCGACCGCCACTCATAAGGAAGACAATCAAAAAATAAATCATGCTCCGACTTCATCACATAACGGTTCACCATACGTGCATGCTACGGGAATCACAAACTTTAACACAAGTATTTCTCAAATTCACAACTACTCAACTAGCACAACTTTAATATCACCATCTTCATATCTCAAAACAATTATCAAGCATCAAACTTCTCATAGCATTCAACACACTCATAAGAAAGTTTTTACTATTCTTGAATACCAAGCATATTAGGATTATTTAAGCAAATTACCATGCTATTTAAGACTCTCAAAATAATCTAAGTGAGGCATGAGAGATCAATAGTTTCTATAAAACAATTCCACCACTGTGCTCTAAAAATATAAGTGAAGTACTAGAGCAAAACTATACAACTCAAATGATATAAGCGAAGCACATAGAGTATTATAACAAATTCCAAATCATGTATGGCTCTCTCAAAAGGTGTGTACAGCAAGGATGATTGTGGTAAACTAAAAAGCAAAGACTCAAATCATACGAGACGCTCCAAGCAAAACACATATCATATGGTGAATAAAAATATAGCTCCAAGTAAAGTTACCGATAGAAGTAGACGAAAGAGGGGATGCCTTCCGGGGCATCCCCAAGCTTTGGCTTTTAGGTGTCCTTAGGTTATCTTGGGGGTGCCATGGTAATCCCCAATCTTAGGCTCTTTCCACTCCTTGTTCCACAATCCATCAAATCTTTACCCAAAACTTGAAAACTTCACAACACAAAACTTAAAGTAGAAAATCTCGTGAGCTCCGTTAGCGAAAGAAAACAAAAGACCACTTCAAGGTAATGTAATGAACTCATTCTTTATTTATATTGGTGTTAAACCTACTGTATTCCAACTTCTCTATGGTTTATAAACAATTTTACTAGCCATAGATTCATCAAAATAAGCAAACAACACACGAAAAACAGAATCTGTCAAAAACAGAACAGTCTGTAGTAATCTGTAGCTAGCACAAGATCTGAAACCTCACAAATTCTAAAATAAATTGCTGGACGTGAGGAATTTATCTAGTAATGGTCTTCAAAAATATTTAACTAAATAGCACTTTCCAAATAAAAATGGCAGCAGTTCTCGTGAGCGCTAAAGTTTCTGTTTTTTACAGCAAGATAACAAGACTTTCCCCAAGTCTTCCCAACGGTTCTACTTGGCACAAACACTAATTAAACACAAAAACACAACCAAAACAGAGGCTAGGTAAATTATTTATTACTAAACAGGAGCAAAAATCAAGGAATAAAAATAAAAATGGGTTGCGTCCCAACAAGCGCTATCGTTTAACGCCCCTAGCTAGGCATAAAAAGCAAGGATAGATCTAGGTATTGCCATCTTTGGTAGGTAATCCATAAGTGGATCTCATAATAGATTCATAAGGTAATTTAATTTTCTTTCTAGGAAAGTGTTCCATGCCTTTTCTTAACGGAAATTGGAATCTAATATTTCCTTCCTTCATATCAATAATTGCACCAATCGTTCTAAGGAAAGGTCTACCAAGAATAATAGGACATGAAGGATTGCAATCTATGTCAAGAACAATAAAATATACGGGCACATAATTCCTATTTGCGACAATAAGAACATCATTGATTCTTCACATTAGTTTTTTAATAGTGGAATCCGCAAGGTGCAAGTTTAAAGAGCAATCATCAAAATCACGGAAACCTAACAAATCACACAAAGTCTTTGGAATCGTGGAAACACTAGCACCAAAATCACATAAAGCATAGCACTCGTGATCTTTAATCTTAATTTTAATAGTTGGTTCCCACTCATCATAAAGTTTTCTAGGGATAGAAACTTCCAACTCAAGTTTTTCTTCATAAGATTGCATCAAGGCATCAATGATATGTTTAGTAAACGCTTTATTTTGACTATAAGCATGAGGAGAATTTATCACGGATTGCAACAAGGAAATACAATCAATCAAAGAGCAATTTTCATAATTAAATTCCTTGAAATCCAAGATAGTGGGTTTAGCAACATCTAGGGTTTTAATTTCTTCAATCCCACTTTCATCAAATTTAGCATCAAGATCTAAAAACTCCGAATTTTTGGAACGCCTTCTAGGTAAAGGTGGATCATATTCAGTCCCATCATTATCAAGATTCATCTTCCAAAACAAAGATTTAATAGGGGACACATCAATAACTTTTAGATCTTCATCTTTATTTTCATAAAAATCTGGTTTAGCGGCCATCCTATTAACTAAGGTAGCCTGCTTATCCGAAATTTCAGCAGTCAATTTCTCAAGACAAGCAATTTGGGATCTTAAACCATCAAATTCTTTAGACATATCATCGAGCTATTTATTCATAAAACTCATAAAACTTTTCTGTTCCTTAAGCTCGTTTATGAAGAAACTATTATGCTCAAATTGCAAAATCATAAAACTCCTGACATTGCTTTCGATATCTTCTAACCTTTTAAGGTGAAGATTACCAAATCTAGGTAGAGCCATTGTGACAAACAAGCAATCCAACACACAAGAAAACAAAAAAGCAAGCAGGCAAAAAGAGGCAAATAGAGAAAGAGAGGGAGGATAGAGAGAGAGAGAGAGGGTGAATAAAACGGCAAGGGTGAAGTGGGGGAGAGGAAAATGAGAGGCAAATGGCAAATAATGTAATGCGGGAGATAAGGGTTGTGATGGGTACTTGGTATGTTGACTTTTGCATAGACTCCCCGGCAACGGTGCCAGAAATGGCTCGTTGTCGGGAGTCAAATCTTGACTTGCGCAAACCTCCCCGGCAACGGCGCCAGAAATCTTCTTGCTACCTCTTGAGCACTGCGTTGGATTTCCTTGAAGAGGAAAGGATGATGCAGCAAAGTAGCATAAGTATTTCCCTCAGCTTTGAGAACCAAGGTATCAATCCAGTAGGAGGCTTCGCGCGAGTCCCTCGTACCTGCACAAAACAAATAACTCCTCGCAACCAACGCGATATGGGGTTGTCAATCCCTTCACGGTCACTTACGAGAGTGAGATCTGATAGATGATATGATAGGATAATATTTTTGGTATTTTTTTGATAAAGATGCAAAGTAAAATAAAAGCAAAGTAAAAAAGCAAAGGAAATAACTAAGTATTGGAAGATTAATATGATGAAGATAGACCCGGGGGCCATAGGTTTCACTAGTGGCTTCTCTCAAGAGCATAAGTATTTTACGGTGGGTGAACGAATTACTGTTGAGCAATTGACAGAATTGAGCATAGTTATGAGAATATCTAGGTATGATCATGTATATAGGCATCACGTCCGAGACAAGTAGACCGACTCCTGCCTGCATCTACTACTATTACTCCACTCATCGACCGCTATCCAGCATGCATCTAGAGTATCAAGTTCATGAAAACAGAGTAACGCCTTAAGCAAGATGACATGATGTCGAGGGATAAATTCATGCAATATGATAAAAAAAACCCATCTTGTTATCCTCGATGGCAACAATACAATATGTGCCTTGCTGCCCCTACTGTCTCTGGGAAATGACACCGCAAGATTGAACCCAAAGCTAAGCACTTCTCCCATTGCAAGAAAGATCAATCTAGTAGGCCAAACCAAACTGATAATTCAAAGAGACTTGCAAAGATAACCAATCATACATAAAAGAATTCAGAGAAGATTCAAATATTGTTCATAGATAATCTTGATCATAAACCCACAATTCATCGGTCTCAACAAACACACTGCAAAAACAAGATTACATCGAATAGATCTCCACAAGAGAGGGGGGGACATTGTATTGAGATCCAAAAAGAGAGAAGAAGCCATCTAGCTAATAACTATGGACTCGAAGGTCTGAGGTAAACTACTCACACTTCATCGGAGGGGCTATGGTGTTGATGTAGAAGCCCTCCATGATGGATGCCCCCTCCGGCGGAGCTCCGAAACAGGCCCCAAGATGGAATCTCGTGGATACAGAAGGTTGCGGTGGTGGAATTAGGTTTTTGGCTCCGTATCTGATCGTTTGGGGGTACATAGGTACATATAGGAGAAAGGAGTACGTCGGTGGAGCAATAGGGGGCCCACGAGGGCTGAGGGCGCGCCCCCTACCTCATGGCCTCCCTGTTGGTTGCGTGACGTAGGGTCCAAGTCTCCTGGATCATGTTCGGTGAGAAAATCACGTTCCCGAAGGTTTCATTCCGTTTGGACTCCGTTTGATATTCCTTTTCTTCAAAACCCTAAAATAGGCAAAAACAACAATTCTGGGCTGGGCCTCCGGTTAATAGGTTAGTCGCAAAAATAATATAGAAGTGGATAATAAAGCCCAATAATGTCCAAAACAGTAGATAATATAGCATGGAGCAATAAAAAATTATAGATACATTGGAGATGTATCAATATGTTTCTCATTTATGGAGGTGACAAAGAGCTCGTTGTAAATGGTTACGTCGATGCAAGCTTTGACACTGATACGGACAATTCTAAATCGCGAACCGGATACGTGTTTATATTGAATGATGGAGCTGTCAGTTGGAGCAGTTCTAAACAAAGTGTCGTGGTGGGATCTATATGTGAAGCGGAGTACATAGCTGCTTCGGAAGCAGCAAATGAAGGATTCTGGATGAAGGAGTTCATATCCGATCTAGGTGTCATACCTAGTGCATCGGGTCCAATGAAAATCTTTTGTGACAATACTGGTGCAATTGCCTTGGCAAAGGAATCCAGATTTCACAAGAGAACCAAGCACATCAAGAGACGCTTCAATTCCATCCGGATCAAGTCCAGGTGGGAGACATAGAGATATGCAAGATACATACGGATCTGAATGTTGCAGACCCGCTGACTAAGCCTCTTCCACTAGCAAAACATGATCAGCACCAAGACTCCATGGGTGTTAGAATCATTACTGTGTAATCTAGATTATTGACTCTAGTGCAAGTGGGAGACTGAAGGAAATATGCCCTAGAGGCAATAATAAAGTTATTATTTATTTCCTTATTTCATGATAAATGTTTATTATTCATGCTAGAATTGTATTAACCGGAAACATAATACATGTGTGAATACAAAGACAAACATAGTGTCACTAGTATGCCTCTACTTGACTAGCTCATTGATCAAAGATGGTTAAGTTTCCTAGCCATATACATGAGTTGTTATTTGATCAACGGGATCACATCATTGGGAGAATGATGTGATTGACTTGACCCATTTTGCTAGCTTAGCACTTGATCGTTTTAGTTTACTGCTATTGCTTTCTTCATGACTTATACATGTTCCTATGACTATGAGATTATGCAACTCCCGAATACCGGAGGAACACTTTGTGTGCTACCAAACGTCACAACGTAACTGGGTGATTATAAAGGTGCTCTATAGGTGTCTCCGATGGTGTTCGTGGAGTTGGCATAGATCAAGAATAGGATTTGTTACTCCGATTGTCGGAGAGGTATCTCTGGGCCCTCTCGGTAATGCACATCACTATAAGCCTTGCAGGCAATGTGACTAATGAGTTAGTTGCGGGATGTTGAATTACGAAACGAGTAAAGAGACCTGCCGGTAACGAGATTGAACTAGGTATTGAGATACCGACGATCGAATCTCGGGCAAGTAACATACCGATGACAAAGGGAACAACGTATGTTGTTATGCGGTTTGACCGATAAAGATCTTCGTAGAATATGTAGGAACCAATATGAGCATCCAGGTTCTGTTATTGGTTATTGACCGGAGACGTGTCTCGGTCATGTCTACATAGTTCTCGAACCTGTAGGGTCCGCACGCTTAAAGTTCTGTGACGATCGGTACTATGAGTTTTTGTGTTTTGATGTATCGAAGGTAGTTCGGAGTCCCGAATATGATCACGGACATGACGAGGAGTCCCGAAAAGGTTGAGACGTAAATATCGATATATTGGATAACTATATTTGGATACCGGAAAGGTTCCGGGAGGTTTCGGACATATACCGGAGTACCGGGGGGTTACTGAAACCCCCCGGGGAGTATATTGGGCCTAATGGGCCTTAGTGGTAGAAGAGGAGGGGCAGCCAAGGGCAGCCGCGCGCCTCCTCCCCATGTAGTCTGAATTGGACAAGGAGGGGGCGGCGCCCCCCTTTCCTTCTCTCTTCTCTCCCTTCCTTCTCTTCTCCTACTCAAACTAGGAAAAGAGGGAGTCCTACTCCCGGTGGGAGTAGGACCCCCCCCCCCCTTGGCGCGCCCTCCTGCTTGGCCGGCCGCCTCCCCCTAGCTGAAGGAAATATGCCCTAGAGGCAATAATAAAGTTATTACTTATTTCCTTATATCATGATAAATGTTTATTATTCATGCTAGAATTGTATTAACCGGAAACGTAATACATGTGTGAATACATAGACAAACAGAGTGTCACTAGTATGCCTCTACATGACTAGCTCGTTAATCAAAGATGGTTATGTTTCCTAGCCATTGACATGAGTTGTCATTTTATTAACGGGATCACATCATTAGGAGAATGATGTGATTGACTTGACCCATTCCGTTAGCTTAGCACTCGATCGTTTAGTATGTTGCTATTGCTTTCTTCATGACTTATACATGTTCCTATGACTATGAGATTATGCAACTCCCATTTACCAGAGGAACACTTTGTGTGCTACCAAATGTCACAACGTAACTGGGTGATTATAACGGTGATCTACAGGTGTCTCCGAAGGTACTTGTTGGGTTGGCATATTTCGAGATTAGCATTTGTCACTCTGATTGTCAGAAAGGTATCTCTGGGCCCTCTCGGTAATACACATCACTTAAGCCTTGCAAGCATTGCAACTAATGAGTTAGTTGCGGGATGATGTATTACAAAACGAGTAAAGAGACTTGCCGGTAACGAGACTGAACTAGGTATTGAGATACCGACGATCGAATCTCGGGCAAGTAACATACCGATGACAAAGGGAACAATGTATGTTGTTATGCGGTCTGACCGATAAAGATCTTCATAGAATATGTGGGAGCCAATATGAGCATCCAGGTTCTGCTATTGGTTTTTGACCGGAGACGTGTCACGGTCATGTCTACATAGTTCTCGAACCCATAGGGTCCGCACGCTTAACGTTTCGATGACAGTTATATTATGAGTTTTTATGTTTTGATGTACCGAAGGTTGTTCGGAGTCCCGGATATGATCACGGACATGATTAGGAGTCTCGAAATGGTCGAGACATAAAGATTGATATATTGGAAGCCTGTATTTGGATATCGGAAGTGCTCCGGGTGAAATCGGGATTTTACCAGAGTACTGGAGGGGTTACCGGAACCCCCCGGGGGTTAATGGGCCATAGTGGGCCTTAGTGTAGAAGAGGAGAGGCGGCCAGGGCAAGGGCCGCGCGCCCCTCCCCCTAGTACGAATAAGACAAGGAGAGGGGGTGCCCCCCCTTTCCTTCTTCTCCTCCACCTATTTCCCCTCTTCTCCTAATCCAACAAGGAAAAGGGAGGGAGTCCTACTCCCGGTAGGAGTAGGACTCCTCCTGGCGTGCCCCTCCTGGTCGGCCGCACCTCCCCTCTTGCCCCTTTATATACGGGGGTAGGGGCACCCTAGAAAAACAACAATTGATTGTTTGATCTTTTAGCCATGTGCGGTGCCCCCCTCCACCATAATCCACCTCGATAATACTGTAGCGGTGCTTAGGCGAAGCCCTGCGTCGGTAGAACATCATCATCGTCACCACGACGTCGTGCTGATGAAACTCTCCCTCAACACTCGGCTGGATCGAAGTTCGAGGGACGTCATCGGGCTGAACGTGTGCTGAACTCGGAGGTGCCATACGTTCAGTACTTGATCGGTCAGATCGTGAAGAAGTACGACTACATCAACCGCGTTGTGCTAATGCTTCCGCTCTCGGTCTACGAGGGTACGTGGACAATACTCTCCCTCTCGTTGCTATGCATCACCATGATCTTGCGTGTGCGTAGGAAATTTTTTGAAATTAATACGTTCCCCAACAGTGGTATCCGAGCCTGGTTTTATGCGTAGATGTCATAAGCACAAGTAGAACACAAGTGAGTTGTGGGCGATATAAGTCATACTGCTTACCAGCATGTCATACTTTGATTTGGCGGTATTGTTGTATGAAGCGGCCCGGACCGACATTACATACGCTTACGCGAGACTGGTTCTACCGACGTGCTTTGCACACAGGTGGCCGGCGGGTGTCAGTTTCTCCAACTTTAGTTGAACCGAGTGTGGCTACGCCCGGTCCTTGCAAAGGTTAAAACAGCACCAACTTGACAAACTACCGTTGTGGTTTTGATGCGTAGTTAAGAACGGTTCTTGCTTAGCCCAGTAGCAGCCATGTAAAAGTTCCAACAACAAAGTAGAGGACGTCTAACTTGTTTTTGCAGGGCATGTTGTGATGTGATGTGGTCAAGACATGATGCTAAATTTTATTGTATGAGATGATCATGTTTTGTAACCGAGTTATCGGCAACTGGCAGGAGCCATATGGTTGTCGCTTTATTGTATGCAATGCAATCGCCCTGTAATGCTTTACTTTATCACTAAGCGCTAGCAATAGTCGTAGAAGCATAAGATTGGCGAGACGACAATGATGCTACGATGGAGATCAAGGTGTCGCGCCGGTGACGATGGTGATCATAACGGTGCTTCGTAGATGGAGATCACAAGCACAAGATGATGATGGCCATATCATATCACTTATATTGATTGCATGTGATATTTATCTTTTATGCATCTTATCTTGCTTCGATTGACGGTAGCATTATAAGATGATCTCTCACTAAATTTCAAGATAAAAGTGTTCTCCCTGAGTATGCACCGTTGCCAAAGTTCGTAGTGCCCAAACACCACGTGATGATCGGGTGTGATAAGCTCTACGTCCATCTACAACGGGTGCAAGCCAGTTTTGCACAGGCAGAATACTCAGGTTAAACTTGACGAGCCTAGCATATGCAGATATGGCCTCGGAACATTGAGACTGAAAGGTCGAGTGTGAATCATATAGTAGATATGATCAACATAGTGATGTTCACCATTGAAAACTACTCCATTTCACATGATGATCCGTTGTGGTTTAGTTGATTTGGATCACGTGATCACTTAGAGGATTAGAGGGATGTCTATCTAAGTGGGAGTTCTTAAATAATATGATTAATTGAACTTAAATTTATCATCAACTTAGTACCTGATAGTATCTTGCTTGTCTATGTTCACTGTAGATAGATGGCATGTGCTGTTGTTCCGTTGAATTTTAATGCGTTCCTTGAGAAAGCAAAGTTGAAAGATGATGGTAGCAATTACACGGACTGGGTCTGTAACTTGAGGATTATCCTCATTGCTGCAAAGAAGAGTTATGTCCTGGAAGCACCGCTAGGTGTACCACCTGCGCCAGCAACTGCAGACATTGTGAATGCCTGGCAGTCACGTGTTGATGACTACTCAATAGTTCAGTGTGCCATGCTTTACGGCTCAGAACCGGGACTTCAACGATGTTTTGAACGTCATGGAGCATATGAGATGTTCCAGGAATTGAAGTTAATATTTCAAAAGAATGCCCGTATTGAGAGATATGAAGTCTCCAATAAGTTCTACAATTTCAAGATGGAGGAGAATAGTTCTGTCAGTGAGCATATACTCAAAATGTCTGAGTACTGCAATCACTTGATTGAACTGGGAGTTAATCTTCCAGATGATAGCGACATTGACAGAATTCTTCAATCACTGCCACCAAGCTACAAGAGCTTCGTGATGAACTATAACATGCAAGGGATGGATAAGACGAGTCCCGAGCTCTTCGCAATGCTAAAGGCTGCGGAGGTAGAAATCAAGAAGGAGCATCAAGTGTTGATGGTCAATAAGACCACCAGTTTCAAGAAAAAGGGCAAAGGGAAGAAGAAGGGGAACTTCAAGAAGAACAGCAAGCAAGTTGCTGCTCAAGATAAGAAACCCAAGTCTGGACCTAAGCCTGAAACTGAGTGCTTCTACTGCAAGCAGACTGGTCACTAGAAGCGGAACTGCCCCAAGTATTTGGCGGATAAGAAGGATGGCAAGGTGAACAAAGGTATATGCGATATACATGTTATTGATGTGTACCTTACCAGAGCTCGCAGTAGCACCTGGGTATTTGATACTGGTTCTGTTGCTAATATTTGCAACTCAAAACAGGGACTACGGATTAAGCAAACACTGGCCAAGGACGAGGTGACGATGCGCGTGGGAAACGGTTCCAAAGTCGATGTGATCGCCGTCGGCACGCTACCTCTACATCTACCTTCGGGGTTAGTATTAGACCTAAATAATTGTTATTTGGTGCCAGCGTTAACCATGAACATTATATCTGGATCTTGTTTAATGCGAGACAGTTATTCGTTTAACTCAGAGAATAATGGTTGTTCTATTTATATGAGTAATATCTTTTATGGTCATGCACCCTTGAAGAGTGGTCTATTTTTGATGAATCTCTATAGTAGTGATACACATATTCATAATGTTGAAGCCAAAAGATGCAGAGTTGATAATGATAGTGCAATTTATTTGTGGCACTGCCGTTTAGGTCATATCAGTGTAAAGCGCATGAAGAAACTCCATACTGATGGACTTTTGGAACCACTTGGTTATGAATCACTTGGTACTTGCGAACCGTGCCTCATGGGCAAGATGACTAAAACGCCCTTCTCCGGTACTATGGAGAGAGCAACAGATTTGTTAGAAATCATACATACAGATGTATGTGGTCCGATGAATGTGGAGGCTCGCGGCGGACATCGTTATTTTCTCACCTTCATAGATGATTTGAGCAGATATGGGTATATCTACTTAATGAAACATAAGTCTGAAACATTTGAAAAGTTCAAAGAATTTCAGAGTGAAGTTGATGTCGGATTTCGGGTTCTGGCAGACCCTTAAGGTTCGAACGCTGGGGTGCGCGCGGAAATCTCACCTTCAACCTCTCCGTCTCAAGGGGATCTAAACTACTAAAAGAACTGCACGAGAGACACAAGATTTATACTGGTTCGGGCCACCGATGTGGTGTAATACCCTACTCCAGTGTGTGGTGGATGGATTGCCTCCTGGGGCTGGTGTGGATGAACAATACAAGGAAGAACAGCCTCGCGAGGGTCTGTTCTTGGCTGCGGCGATGAACTGCTATGAAGAGTTCAGTCGCCTTTCTCTCTCTCTCTCTCAGATCCCGGACCGAGCGACCAGGAATCGAACCCACCGAACCAAAAACCGACCCAAAAACCGAACCAAAAACCGAACCCCCTGCTATGTGGGTGGCTAGTCCTATTTATAGAGGCCCTGGTCCTCTCCCCAAATATTGAGCGGGAAGGGATCCAACAATGGCGGGCTAATTTGAAGGGGGACAGCGAGTACATCTATCCTGACAAAAGCAGTCTTCACCTGCCAAAGGCTCTGGTGATGACGCCGTGCTGGGCTCCATGGTGACCTCCGTCTCGTAGTCCTCCTGGCCTTGGTCTCGTTGCACTGAAGTGGCAACCTTTTGCCTGATGCCTCGGTACTCCGCTGATACGCTTGCCCCCTTTGCACCAAAGAGGAAAGAAGGACGCTGCGCGCGCTGGCACCCGCCTGGTGCCCCGTGTCGTCATGGCTTGCGTCATGGGCACCTCATGAGGTACCCCGCCTTGGACTCTCCGCCTCCTCGCGAGCCAGCCTGACGAGGTTGTGCCTGAGGAAGCGACGTGTCGTCCGCCTCGCGAGGCTTGGCCCCTCGCGAGGGTCTTGAGCCTCGTGTTGATGAAGATGGGCCGCGCTGGGCCCCCACTTGAGCCATGCCGCAGGCCGCAGGCAGGCAAGTCTAGGGACCCCCGTTCCCAGAACGCCGACAGTAGCCCCCGGGCCCAAGGCGCGCATGGACTTGGCCGTGCCGAGAGGCGAAAGGGCAAGGGCGAAGCGCCGCAGGCCCTAACAGCCTGCGGCCTTGGACGCCGCGTGGCAGTTGATTGGACGTGGCGCCTCCGCTTCCCCACGACGCCTTGGTGATCGTGCGAGTTGGACAAGTCCCTACATGCAGAACGTGTTATGATTACCTATGATCGTGGAGACCGGCGGTTGGCCTTCACCGGCTATAAGTATGGCACCGCTCGTGCCCGTCCAGTCCATCTCCTCTTGCTCTCTCCTTCGCCTCAGCTCTTGCTCTGTCTTGGTAAGATGGCTCCGATTCGCCATTCTCTGTGGCAGAGAAGGGAAAGGCTCCTCGAGAAGGGCCGGACCCTCTCCCGCGGAAGAAACGACTCGCCCATTGCAGCCGGGACGATGAGGACGATCCGTTGGTGGCGAGGCCCCGGGGCGAGCGGGCTCCGCCGGGGTTCCCGCTGCCTTTGTACGCCCACGTTGAGGGCCCCGGAGGTGTTGATGCTGATCCCCGCGGGCAGCGCCGTCGTCGGCGCCATCGGGTTGTGAAGGCGTGGGTGGTTCCTCCTGGAGTCCATGCCGAGGGCTCCTCCCATGAGTTTGTGCTCCACGTCGTCAATCCTCTTCAGTCCTGGATCCGCCTTCCTCCCTTCTTCGCCTCCGTGGTTCTTCCAGGGGGGCCCATGGAGCTCCAGCTGCAGCACGCCGACTGCGGCGCCCCTGCGACCGAGGCCGAGGTCGTCGTTGCTGCCCCGGGCACGGTCTACATGTCCCGCGGCTGGAGGGAGATCGCCCGGGTCTGCAGGGAAAGAGGCGGCTTCACGGTCCACCTGGAGTATGACGGCGCGGCGGTGATGTTCCTCAAGGTCTTCGACGCGATCAGGCGCCAGCTGGAGTGCTGCCGCGGGAGAGGCGACAAGGACCTCGCCCTGGTGAGGGCTAGGCCCGTCGACCGCCCCCTTGGCAGTGGCGCCCGAGGGTCCAGCGGCTCCAGCGGAGGCTACATGACTCCGGAGACGAGCGACGACAGCTACGAGCCCCCGAGTTGCCGTCGCTCCAGGAGCAGGGCGGACGCGTCAGGCCGTCGCCAACCCTGATCTGGATGGAGTTGGCGCCGGTGCTTGACGGCCCACTGTTGATGATGGCATCTTCTGCAGGAGCCCATGTAGTTAGCACTCCCTAGGATCCGTTCCCTACGAGGAATCAGAATGCGCCCCATGGGGGCTCGTAAGGTGTCTGTAGTCCCGTTTGTTAATATATGACCTTTGTTATGGATTCGTGTGAGTTGCTGATTCCGTCATAGCTTAGTGCTCCCTTTCGAACCTCGCGAGGGCCTGGTGCTCTACGCCGATAGGTCCTAGTCCCAAGGCGGCGTCAGCCGTCGCTGGTATGCCAGGTCGTGATGCCGTGGTCAAGGCCAGGAGGTGAGCGACCCGAGGTCCGGTAAGAGCCCCTGAGTCGCGATGCTCAGGAGGTCCCCTTTGGTGCCCAAGAGGCTATCACTTAGTGAGAAAGGGAAGCAACGTCGCTAGTACGGAGTTTCTTTAGGTGCGGGGGTAGTGCTGCAGCAGCCAGTGCCGTGGGTGGTAACTTATCTTGAGGATCAGGGGCCGTTCCAGGTGTGTCATTGGGTCCGTGTGTGGATAGGAGCGGAAACGCTCGGCAAGGTCCTCGCAAGGCCCCTTCTTCCCTGCCTCTGCTCCCCTTTCTGCTCTACCTCCTCGGGTCCCGGCCCTCGAGCTTGTCTCAGCCGTCGCTGGTATGCCAGGTCGCGATGCCGTGGACAAGGCCAGAGGGTGAGGGCTGGAGAGCCAGTAAGAGCCCTGAGTCGCGATGCTCAGGCACCCCCCCTTTAATGTGCAAGTGGTTCACGCAGGCGAGGGCGAAGGATACCTCGTGAGGGCCTCGGCTTACGCGGTTCCCTCCAGAGATCCTGCAGGGTCATCACAGAAAGAAGATGGTGTTGCCACGGCGACCATTAGTCGATCGTTAGTCACTCAAGAGCTTGCTGGTTGGGGTAGGCGAGGCGTATCTGTGCACCCGTGAGCCAGCGCGGGACTACCGAGGCCCTACCTCTGGGTGGGTTGCGCCCGGCACTGGGCCGTATCTTGAGATGTGTCCCTGCAAAATTTGGTTAGATGCCGGTACTCTACGTCCTCGGGTCCCGGCCCTCGAGCTTGTCTCAGCCGTCGCTGGTATGCCAGGTCGCGATGCCATGGACAAGGCCAGAGGGTGATGGCTGGAGAGCCAGTAAGAGCCCTGAGTCGCGATGCTCAGGCACCCCCCCCCCCTTTAACGTGCAAGTGGCCGACATGGGAAGAGAAGATGCCGCGGACGGGCACCATGCAGCTAAGCGTAATAGGCAATGCATAGTTGGAAATAAACACTAGGGGGATACACGCCGCTGGGTCTGGCCCGAACGGCTTGGGGATGATGCAGCCCGAGGGGCGCCCCCAACAAGGCAAACTAACAACGGAAAGGTAAATGCAGATACATGCCGCGGGGACGGACCCACGCGGCCTGGGAGTGATGCAACCCTGGGAGGGTGCTCCCAGCTGAGAGCGGAACTTGAAAGATGTCACCTGAGGATGTCGCCGGTGTAGTGGTGTTGGCGCAGCAGACTTGACGGGCTACAGAAGCCGATCCTCACAAGCCCCCAGGCCCCGGGGCCTCGGGAGGCTCCGGAGGCGCTGGTGACCCCTCGCGAGCTGCCTCCATCTCCTCCAAGGCCGCGGAACGCCTGTCTTCCTGAGCCTCCACGATGCCCCTCACGAGGCGCTGGTACGCCGCAGCCATGCTCGGCAGGCCGTGAGGCATGCGAACATAGCTGTGGGGTGGACCTCCGCAGCGCCCCACTTGCGAGGGCCAAAGGCGCTCCGTTGCGGCGATCTGATTGAGCCCTGGTACATCAACACAGACGTGCAGCCCACCATCCTCGCCTGGATGTGGGGCCACGGCTGGCAAGCGGCGGCAACCTCTCATGATCCTTGTCTCTTGTAGCTCTTGAATGGTCTCGTCAATGAACTCTTGCCGGTCTGATCTTCCTCGCCTGGCTCCCTCTCGAGGGAAACATGCTGCGAAGCACGCCTCCACATGGTGCCCAAGCGCCTCCCTCGTGACTCCAGCTAGGTCGGTGGCCCTCCAGGTGAGAGCCCCCGAGCCCTGCCTGAGGAGGGCGCCGGGCGCGCTTTCCTATGCAATGGATGGAGGGCCCTCCTGAGGAGGCACGGGCCCTGAGGGGCCTACCTCCTGAGGGGCTGAGCCTGATGATGTCTTCTTCTTCTTGGGGATGGTCTCGGGAAGCCCCCTGCTTCCGCGATCTGGGTCTTCTAGCGACGCGGCCTGAAAGGCTCGCTCCAGGGAACACACTGCATCTCTCTCTTCACAGGGCACCGTGATGACGCCGCCGCTTCCTGGCATCTTGAGGTCGTTGTAGCCGTGGTGGGTCATGGCCATGAACTTGGCCAGTGCTGGGTACCCGAGGATGGCGTTGTACGGCAGGCGGATGTGGGCGACGTCGAAGTCCATGAGCTCGGTGCGGTAGTTGCTGCGGGCTCCGAAGGTGACAAGGAGGCGGACCTGCCCGATCGGGACTGTGGAACCGTCGGTGATCCCGGAGAAAGGCCTGGTTGGCTGAAGCTGGTCATAGGGCACTTGGAGGTTGTTGAATGTTTCCATGGACAGGACGTTGAGCCCTGCCCCACCATCGATGAGGGTCTTGGTGACCTGCACGTTGCTGATGACCGGGGAGCAGAGCATCGGGAGGACTCCTGCAGTGGCTGCGCACTTGAGCTGGTCTGCCTAGCTGAACGTGATGGGGCACGCCGACCACCTGAGGGGGCGCGTTGCTTCGAGCTTGGGGAGAGCTGCATTCACTTCGCGGGCAAACTACTTGAAGATACGTTGGGAGGCTGGGGCTTGAGCTCCGCCCAGGATGCAGGTGATTGCGCGCGGCTCCTGGAAGCCCCCAGCCCCCTCGTCTTGATGGCGGTCTTCGTTCCTTCTTGGTGGAGGCGGCAGCGGAGGTAGGCCTGCGTTGCCATGAGGGCAGTCCTCACGAGGCTGGTCTCTCCAGTCCCCCTCGCGAGGCAGGTCCCGCCAGCGGTCCTCGCGAGGCTGGTCGCGCCACCCCTAGCGCGGGCCGCGGTCTTCCCAGCGCCCTGGGTTTCTTCCTCCTCCTCGGCCGTAGCCCCGGTCAGCACGGTCAGGGCGATGGCCGATCCTTCCTTCTCGCACGGCGCGGAGCTCTTGACATTCATTGGTGTTGTGGGTGTGGACGTCATGGTACACACAGTACCGGCTGCTTCTGGAGGGTTCGGGCAGATCCTTGCCCCGCTTGGTGTCTGTTCGGCTGCGAGCATGGCAGCCCCCTTGCGCTTCACGTCCTTGGCCTTGGGCTTCTTCTCTTCTGGGTCCACGGCAGGCAGCTCGAGGAGGGAGAGACGTCCCTCCTCAGCCCTGGCGCACTTGTTCGCCAAGTTGAACAGCTCCAGGGAGGTGCAGAGGTCTTCGTGCATCGCCAGTTCCTCCTTCATCTTGACGTCACGCACGCCGTCAGAGAATGCGGAGATGATGGCCTCCTCTGACACCCTGGAGATCTTGAGGCGCGCGCTGTTGAAGTGCTGGATGTACTTTTGCAGGGTCTCTCCGGGTTGTTGCTTGATGCGGCGCAAGTCGCTCACGGCAGGCGGCCGGTCGCGAGTACCTTGGAAGTTGGCGATGAAGCGGGCGCGCATCTGGTCCCAGGAGGAGATCGTGCCTGGAGCCAGATTCAGGAGCCAGGTTCGAGCTCCTTCCTTGAGCGCCATGGGGAACCAGTTCGCCATGACCTTTTCATCCCCGCCGGCAGCCTCGATGCCCAGCTCATAGAGCTAGAGGAATTCCGCGGGGTCAGTTGTGCCGTCGTAGCGAGGAGGCGGGTCGGGTTTGAACTTGCCGGGCCACGCAACGCTGCGCAGCTCAGTGGTGTAGGCGTGGCAGCCCGCGGTGGCCACGAAAGGCCTCGGTTGGTGGAGAGCTTGGTCTTGAGGGTCCCCACGCGCTGCAGCTAGGAGCAGGGCGGTGTCTTGACGCGCCGGAACTGGAGCAGGGTCGCGGCGTGCCGGAGCAGGGAGCGCCCTGGCAGCCCCCTGCGGGCAAGGGATTTCTTTGCAGCTTTGCTCTTGTTGCGCTGGCGCCTGACGGAGCGGGTTTCGCCCAAGGACCAAGCGCCTTGGAGCCACGGCGTCTTCTTGGAGAGGAGGCGGCTGGTGCGCCTCCGGAGCTTCATCGCCCGCACGGGGCGGAGTGCGGTGCAGAGGGACGGACGGCGCGGAAGAGCCCCCTGCGGCGCGGACAAGCTCGGTGACGCGGTCGAGCCATTCTTCATAGACGTCGTCGATGGGACAGTAGCGCAGGAGCTCGTTTGCCGCGAGGAGCGCAGCTCGAGCCTCCAAGGGTGCGCGGAGCGCGCGGGACGAAGAACCGGCTGGAGCGAGTGATGGAGTGGCTGTGCGGCCGTCTTGCCGCACGGACGGGTGCTGAGACAATGCCTGCTGCTCGCCCCCCGCTGGGCCGGTGGCGGCGTTGACGGCGGGCGACGGGGAACGACGAGGACGCCCACCGACAGGGGCCATCTGGGCGACGCGAGAAGCGATGGCGGCCCGGCGCTCGGCGCGGGCTCGACGAGCGTCTGACATGGATGCGACGGTCGGAGGAGAGCGGAGCGGAGCGGAGCGGAGCGGAGCGGAGCGGAGCGGAGCAGTGGAAGACAAATTCCGGCGCACCCCTACCTGGCGCGCCAAATGTCGGATTTCAGGTTCCGGCAGACCCTTAAGGTTCGAACACTAGGGTGCGCGCGGAAATCTCACCTTCAACCTTTTCGTCTCGAGGGGATCTAAACTACTAAAAGAACTGCACGAGAGACACAAGATTTATACTGGTTCGGGCCACCGATGTGGTGTAATACCCTACTCCAGTGTGTGGTGGATGGATTGCCTCCTGGGGCTGGTGTGGATGAACAATACAAGGAAGAACAGCCTCGCGAGGGTCTGTTCTTGGCTGCGGTGATGAACTGCTATGAAGAGTTCAGTCGCCTTTCTCTCTCTCTCTCTCTCTCTCTCTCTCTCTCTCAGATCCCGGACCGAGCGACCAGGAATCGAACCCACCGAACCAAAAACCGACCCAAAAACCGAACCAAAAACCGAACCCCCTGCTATGTGGGTGGCTAGTCCTATTTATAGAGGCCCTGGTCCTCTCCCTAAATATTGAGTGGGAAGGGATCCAACAATGGCGGGCTAATTTGAAGGGGGACAGCGAGTACATCTATCCTGATAAAAGCAGTCTTCGCCTGCCAAAGGCTCTGGTGATGACGCCGCGCTGGGCTCCATGGTGACCTCCGTCTCGTAGTCCTCCTGGCCTTGGTCTCGTTGCACGGAAGTGGCAACCTTTTGCCTGATGCCTCGGTACTCCGCTGATACGCTTGCCCCCTTTGCACCAAAGAGGAAAGAGGTACGCTGCACGCGCTGGCACCCGCCTGGTGCCCCGTGTCGTCATGGCTTGCGTCATGGGCACCTCATGAGGTACCCCACCTTGGACTCTCCGCCTCCTCGCGAGCCAGCCTGACAAGGTTGTGCCTGAGGGAGCGCCGTGTTGTCCGCCTCGCGAAGCTTGGCCCCTCGCGAGGGTCTTGAGCCTCGTGTTGATGAAGATGGGCCGCGCTGGGCCCCCACTTGAGCCACGCCGCAGGCCGCAGGCAGGCAAGTCTGGGGACCCCCGTTCCCAGAACGCCGATAGTTGAAAATCATCGTAACAAGAAAATAAAGTTTCTGCGATCTGATCATGGAGGAGAATATTTGAGTTACGAGTTTGGTCTACATTTGAAACAATGCGGAATAGTTTCGCAACTCACGCCACCCGGAACACCACAGCGTAATGGTGTGTCCGAACGTCGTAATCGTACTTTACTAGATATGGTGCGATCTATGATGTCTGTTACTGATTTACCGCTATCGTTTTGGGGTTATGCTTTAGAGACGGTTGCATTCACGTTAAATAGGGCACCATCAAAATCCGTTGAGACGACGCCTTATGAACTGTGGTTTGGCAAGAAACCAAAGTTGCCATTTCTTAAAGTTTGGGGCTGCGATGCTTATGTGAAAAAGCTTCAACCTGATAAGCTCGAACCCAAATCGGAGAAATGTGTCTTCATAGGATACCCAAAGGAGACTGTTGGGTACACCTTCTATCACAGATCCGAAGGCAAGACATTCGTTGCTAAGAATGGATCCTTTCTAGAGAAGGTGTTCCTCTCGAAAGAAGTGAATGGGAGGAAAGTAGAACTTGATGAGGTAATTGTACCTGCTCCCTTATTGGAAAGTAGTTCATCACAGAAACCGGTTCCTGTGACGCCTACACCAATTAGTGAGGAAGTTTATGATGATGATCATGAAACTTCAGATCAAGTTGTTACTGAACCTCGTAGGTCAACCAGAGTAAGATCCGCACTAGAGTGGTACGGTAATCCTGTTGTGGAGGTTATGTTACTAGACCATGACGAACCTATGAACTATGAAGAAGCGATGGTGAGCCCGGATTTCGCAAAATGGCTTGAGGCCATGAAATCTGAGATGGGATCCATGTATGAGAACAAAGTGTGGACTTTGGTTGACTTGCCCATTGATCGGCAAGCCACTGAGAATAAATGGATCTTCAAGAAGAAGATTGACGCTAACGGTAATGTTACTGTATATAAAGCTTGACTTGTTGCAAAAGGTTTTTGACAAGTTCAAGGGATTGACTACGATGAGACTTTCTCACCCGTAGCGATGCTTAAGTCTGTTCGAATCATGTTAGCAATTGCCACATTTTATGATTATGAAATTTGGCAAATGGATGTCAAAACTGCATTCCTGAATGGATTTTGGAAGAAGAGTTGTATATGATGCAACCAGATGGTTTTGTTGATCCAAAGGGAGCTAACAAAGTGTGCAAGCTCCAGTGATCCATTTATGGACTGGTGCAAGCCTCTCAGAGTTGGAATAAACGTTTTGATAGTGTGATCAAAGCATTTGGTTTTATACAGACTTTTGGAGAAGCCTGTATTTACAAGAAAGTGAGTGGGAGCTCTGTAGCATTTCTGATATTATATGTGGATGACATATTGTTGATTGGAAATGATATAGAATTTCTAGATAGCATAAAGGGATACTTGAATAAGAGTTTTTCAATGAAAGACCTCGGTGAAGCTGCTTATATATTGGGCATCAAGATCTATATAGATAGATCAAGACGCTTAATTGGACTTTCACAAAGCACATACCTTGACAAAGTTTTGAAGAAGTTCAAAATGGATCAAGCAAAGAAAGGGTTCTTGCTTGTGTTACAAGGTGTGAAGTTGAGTAAGACTCAATGCCCGACCACTGCAAAAGATAGAGAGAAGATGAAAGATGTTCCCTATGCTTCAGCCATAGGTTCTATCATGTATGCAATGTTGTGTACCAGACCTGATGTGTGCCTTGCTATAAGTTTAGCAGGCAGGTACCAAAGTAATCCAGGAGTGCATCACTGGACAGCGGTCAAGAACATCTTGAAATACCTGAAAAGGACTAAGGATATGTTTCTCGTTTATGGAGATGAGAAAGAGCTAGTCGTAAATGGTTACGTCGATGCAAGCTTTGACACTGATCCGGACGATTCTAAATCGCAAACCGGATACGTGTTTACATTGAACGGTGGAGCTGTCAGTTAGTGCAGTTCTAAACAAAGCGTCGTGGTGGGATCTACGCGTGAAGTGTTGGGGAACGTAGTAATTTCAAAAAAATTCCTACGCACACGCAAGATCATGGTGATGCACAGCAACGAGAGGGGAGAGTGTTGTCCACGTACCCTCGTAGACCGAAAGCGGAAGCGTTAGCACAACCTGGTTGATGTAGTCGTACGTCTTCACGATCCGACCGATCAAGTACCGAACGCACGGCACCTCCGAGTTCAGCACATGTTCAGCCCGATGACGTCCCTCGAACTCCGATCTAGCTGAGTGTTGAGGGAGAGTTTCTTCAGCACGACGGCGTGGTGACGATGTTGATGTTCTACCGACGCAGGGCTTCGCCTAAGCACCGCTACAGTATTATCAAGGTGGACTATGGTGGAGGGGGCACCACACACGGCTAAAAGATCAATTTGATCAATTTTTGTGTCTCTAGGGTGCCCCCTTGCCCACGTATATAAAGGAGCAAGGGAGAGGTGCAACCGACCTAGAGGGGGCGTGCCAGGAGGAGTCCTACTCCTACCGGGAGTAGGACTCCCTCCCTTTTTCTTGATGGACTAGGAGAGGAGGAAGGAAATGGAGAGGGGGAGAAGGAAAGAGGGGGCCGGCCCCCCTTGCCCTAAACCAATTTGGTTTGGGCCTTGGGGGGCGCGCCCCACACTCCCCTTGCTGCCCTCTATTTCCACTAAGGCCCATGTAGGCTCATTAAACCCCCGGGGGGTTCCGGTAACCTCCCGGTACTCCGGTAAAATCCCGATTTCACCCGGAACACTTCCGATATCCAAACATAGGCTTCCAATATATCAATCTTCATTTCTCGACCATTCGAGACTCCTCGTCATGTCCGTGATCCCATCCGGGACTCCGAACAACCTTCGGTACATCAAAACATATAAACTCAAAATATAACTGTCATCGTAACGTTAAGCGTGCGGGGCCTACGGGTTCGAGAACTATGTAGACATGACCGAGACACGTCTCCGGCCAATAGCCAATAGCGGAACCTGGATGCTCATCTTGGCTCCTACATATTCTACGAAGATCTTTATCGGTAAAACCGCATAACAATATACATTGTTCCCTTTGTCATCCGTATGTTACTTTCCCGAGATTCGATCGTTGGTATCTCAATACCTAGTTCAATCTCGTTACCGGCAAGTCTCTTTACTCGTTCTGTAATACATCATCCCGCAACTAACTCATTAGTTGCAATGCTTGCAAGGCTTAAGTGATGTGCATTACTGAGAGGGCCCAGAGATACCTCTCTGACAATCAGAGTGACAAATCCTAATCGGAGTGACAATGCTTGCAAGGCTTAAGTCATGTCTACATAGTTCTCGAACCCGTAGGGTCCGCACGCTTAACGCTTCGATGATAGTTATATTATGAGTTTACATGTTTTGATGTACCGAAGGTTGTTCGGAGTCCCGGATATGATCACGGACATGACGAGGAGTCTCAAAATGGTCGAGACATGAAGATTGATATATTGGAAGCCTATATTTGGATATTAGAAGTGTTCCGGGTGAAATCGGGATTTTACCGGAGTACCGGAGGGGTTACCGGAACCCCCCGGGGGTTAATGGGCCATAGTGGGCCTTAGTGGAGAAGAGGAGATGCGGCCAGGGCAAGGGCCACGCGCCCCTCCCCCCGAGTCCGAATAGGTCAAGGAGAGGGGGCGGCGCCCCCCCCCCTTTCCTTCTTCTCCTCCACCTATTTCCCTTCTTCTCCTAATCCAAAAAGGAAAAGGGAGGGAGTCCTACTCCCGGTAGGAGTAGGACTCCTCCTGGTGCGCCCCTCCTGGCCGGCCGCACCTCCCCCCTTTCTCCTTTATATACGGGGGCAGGGGGCACCCTAGAAAAACAACAATTGATCATTTGATCTTTTAGCCATGTGCGGTGCCCCCCTCCACCATAATCCACCTCGATAATACTGTAGCGGTGCTTAGGTGAAGCCCTGCGTCGGTAGAACATCATCATCGTCACCACGCCGTCGTGCTGACGAAACTCTCCCTCAACACTCGGCTGGATCGGAGTTCGAGGGACGTCATCGGGTTGAACATGTGCTGAACTCGAAGGTGCCGTACGTTCGGTACTTGATCGGTCGGATCATGAAGATGTACGACTACATCAACCGCATTGTGCTAACGCTTCCGCTTTCGGTCTACGAGGGTACGTGGACAATACTCTCCCCTCTCGTTGCTATGCATCACCATGATCTTGCGTGTGCGTAGGAATATTTTTGAAATTACTACGTTCCCCAACACTAGCTCCTTTATATACGGGGGCAGGGCACCCCATAGAGACAACAATTGATCTGTTGATCTCTTAGCCGTGTGCGGTGCCCCCCTCCACCGTAATCCACCTCGGTTATATCGTAGCGGTGCTTAGGCGAAGCCCTGCGATGGTAGCTTCATCAACATCGTCACCACGCCGTCATGCTGACGAAACTCTTCCCCGAGCTCTACTGAATCGTGAGTTCGTGGTACGTACCGAGCTGAACCTGTGCTGAACGCGGAGGTGTCGTACGTTCGGTACTGAGGATCGGTCGATCGTGAATACATACGACTACATCAACTGCGTTGTTATAATGCTTCCGCTTAACGGTCTACGAGGGTACGTGGACGACACTCTCCCCTCTCGTTGCTATGCATCACCATGATCTCGCGTGTGCGTAGGATTTTTTTTAAATTACTACGTTCCCCAACATGTATCTGGAGGGACCTACACCAGAGTAAGACTAGACCGGGCTGTAGCAAACCCAGCATGGTCGATTGCATTCGCAGCAGCAATCCTCGAGCACGAATCTGCAGCGACGAGCGATCATGTTCCCATATATGTCCAGTACGTGCATGGGGCTGCATGTAGGAGGGCCTCGTGGTCATTTAAATACGAAATTGCATGGGAGAGGGACTCGAGCCTCATGCCAGTGGTGGAGCATGCATGGGCGTGCACCTCAAGGGAATCTTCCCTAGACCTATGTGACAAACTCAAGTCGCTTTCAACTGATTTGTCTTCATGGGACAGAACGCACTTCGGTAATGTGCGGCAGGAAATTCAGCGCCTCAGCAGAGAGCTACAGGAGTTGTGCAAGATCCCAAATTGATCCGGACCATTGCATGCAGAGCTCAAATTAATAGAGATGTTAACTGAATTATATCACCGGGAGGAGATGTTATGGCGACAGCATGCTCAGCTGGAATGGCTCATTGTCGGTGTCAAAACCGGTGGATCTGGGGTAGGGGGTCCCGAACTGTGCGTCTAAGGCGGATGTAACAGGAGGCAGGGGACACGATGTTTACCCAGGTTCGGGCCCTCTTGATGGAGGTAATACCCTATGTCCTGCTTGATTGTTCTTGATAATATGAGTAGTATAAGAGTTGATCTACCACGAGATCAGAGAGGCTAAACCCTAGAAGCTAGCCTTTGGTATGATTGTTGTTGTTGGACCTACGGACTAAACCCTCCGGTTTATATAGACACCGGAGGGGATTAGGGTTACACAGAGTCGGTTACAAGGAAGGAGATCTACATATCCGTATTGCCAAGCTTGCCTTCCACGCCAAGGGGAGTCCCAGCCGGACACGGGACGAAGTCTTCAATCTTGTATCTTCATAGTCCAACAGTCCGGACAAAGGATATAGTCCGGCTGTCCGGACACCCCCTAATCCAGGACTCCCTCGGTAGCCCCTGAACCAGGCTTAAATGACGATGAGTCCAGCGCGCAGATTGTCTTCCGCATTGCAAGGCAGGTTCCTCCTCCGAATACTTCATAGAAGATTTTGAACACGAGGATTGTCGTCATCTTCGGCACTGTCCAGAATGCTATTATCTCCGGTGCCGGTATCACCGCTTTTGGCTTGGCGAGACTTAGAGCGGCGCCGCTGACGTCGGCGCTTGGGTTGCTTCTTGGAGGGGTCATCCTCCGATGTCCCGTCGCCAGTGCCTTCTTTGGGTGTGTCCACCATATATATATATATATATATATATATATATATATATATATATATATATATCATATGATGAGGTGGTCGTCCAGTGCCCTATGGGCAGCGGTTCTTGTTCGTCTCCTGCATCATCGTCCATACCGTCGATATCTTCGGAGTTGAAGTCGAGCATCTCGGTCAAATTGTCGACAGTGGCTACTAAGTGGGTGGTGGGTGGGCGGCGAATTTCTTCGTCATCCGCATCCCAATCCTGCCGGACATAGTTCGGCCAGGACTCTCCTGACAAGGAGAGAGACCTTAATGAGTTCAGTATGTCGCCGAAGGGCGAATGCTGAAAGATATCTGCGGAGGTGAACTCCATGATCGGCGCCCAGTCAGTTTCGATAGGCACGGGCGCAGGCGGTTCGGAGTCCGTGGCTAGGGAAGGATCCGGCAGTTTGGCATCACGGCTCTCGTGAAGGGTAAGGTCGATATTCGGCTCGATCGCCGCTGAGAATGCGGCCTCCATGGCGGGGTCTATCCACCCGTCCATGGATGGCGCAATTGCCTCCGAATTGAGGGTCGGAGCGGTTGCCTGTGCGGTTTCCTAAACACTGTCCGATGGTAGAGCTAAATCATGCTCATTGTGACCGTGCGGCGCACTCGGCAGGGGCTTGAATCCGTCGAAGATCAAGTCTCCGCGGATGTCGGCCATGTAGTTTAAGCTTCCAAACCTGACCTGATGGCCAGGGGCGTAACTCTCGATCTGCTCCAGATGGCCAAGCGAGTTGGCCCGTAGTTTGAAGCCGCCGAATACAAATATCTGTCCAGGGAGAAAAGTCTCACCCTGGACTGCATCGCTATCGATGATCGAAGGAGCCATCAAGTCTAACGATGACGACACAGAGGAACTCTCAATGAAAGCACCAATGTCGGTGTCAAAACCGACGGATCTCGGGTAGGGGGTCCCGAACTGTGCGTCTAAGGCGGATGGTAACAGGAGGCAGGGGACACGATGTTTACCCAGGTTCGGGCCCTCTTGATGGAGGTAATACCCTACGTCATGCTTGATTGTTCTTGATAATATGAGTAGTACAAGAGTTGATCTACCACAAGATCAGAGAGGCTAAACCCTAGAAGCTAGCCTATGGTATGATTGTTGTTGTTGGTCCTACGGACTAAACCCTCCGGTTTATATAGACATCGGAGGGGACTAGGGTTACACAGAGTCGGTTACAAGGAAGGAGATCTACATATCCGTATTGCCAAGCTTGCCTTCCACGCCAAGGTGAGTCCCATCCGGACACAGGACGAAGTCTTCAATCTTGTATCTTAGTCCAACAGTCCGGCCAAAGGATATAGTCCGGCTATCCGGACACCCCCTAATCCAGGACTCCCTCAGTAGGCCCTGAACCAGGCTTAAATGACGATGAGTCCGGCGCGCAGATTGTCTTCGGCATTGCAAGGCGGGTTCCTCCTCCGAATACTTCATAGAAGATTTTGAACACAAGGATTGTGTCCGGCTCTGCAAAACAAGTTCCACATACAACCCTAGAGAGAATAATATTTTCACAAATCTAATTTGCCGACGCATTCCGCAGTGTGACATCACACCACAGCCAGGTCACCATTCGAATCATTTTTCACAACCAACCTCAGCGTGTTTTGCGAGGCGGTTTCCTTGGCACGTCTTGTCGAAGCAGAGATCGTGTCCCCTTATTACGGGATTCCCATCAATACAGACATGGGTAACCCAACCGCGCCATCAATTACGATGCTTGGGGGATAAGCGAGTTATACCAGGCTGGTGGGGGCGCATAGTTTTGTCCGCCCTTATAAAGGGATAAGGGTTCACCTTTTTCTACCCACGCCTTCTTCCTCCTTGCTCATCCATTCTCGCATACTCGAGCTCCAATGCCCAAGTCCACATCCTTCTCCTCAACCCTCTCCAAACATGTCCGGAGCGGGAGGCAAGTGGATGGTCTCCTTTGTCACAAAGGGAGACATCAAAAAGCTACGCGGGATACTTAGCCGCAGATATCGCGCACCGGCTGCCCGCCGCGGGGCAAATCGTACCTACCCCAGAACCTTACGAAAGGGTGGTTTTCCTCTCCCACTTCGTCCGTGGACTGGGGTTTCCCCTCCATCCATTCGACCGCGGCCTTACGTTCTATTATGGGCTAGACTTCCATGATCTGGCCCCAAACTTCATCCTCAACATCTCGGCGTTCATCATCGTGTGTGAGGCCTTCCTCCACGTCCGGCCCCACTTCTTCCTGTGGCTGAAGACCTTCAATGTCAAACCGAAGGTAGTAGGCGGCCAACAAGCGGAATGCGTCGGAGCCATGGTGGGCAAAATGCCCAATGTTACATGGCTCGAGGGCTCCTACGTGGAGACCATAAAGGGGTGGCAATCGGGGTGGTTCTACATCATCGAGCCGCGTGACACCAACTGGGTGGCGGCCACCGAGTTTCGATCCGGAATCCCCATGCGGCTCACTTCTTGGAAGGAGAAGGGCCTGTCCTGGGGCTCATCGGTGGAGCTGGACGGACTCCAGAAGTGTATCCGGAACATGATAAGCAAGAAACTCAAGCTTGTCAACATAGTCCAGGTCATGCTCTTCCGCTGGATCCTCCCGTGTCAACAACGGGCTTTCAATTTATGGGAGTTCGGCCCGGCCCAGCACCGGACTCTACGCGAGCTCTTCGACATGACTCATAAGGACGTCTGGAAGGTGATGTTCAAGGGCGCCGAGGTCCCCCCCCCCTCCCCTTACCGAGGACCGCGGCCTAAGCGCGACGCGCCCTGCGAATCTGGTAAGTTTTGTACATCTCATAGGGTATTTATTTTCCATAGTCTAATCATGCGCGGAGTCTGAGCTCCCATGCCTTTGACAGGACTAGGTGGAGACATCGGAGCAGATTAACTGTCTGGCCCCTCTGCCCGAATACCCTGCAGACGCTCTCCTGGCGGAGATGCGGACTCCAGCTCCTTATGGGGCGCCGGAAAAGAAGACCAGGAAGAAGGCCACGGGAACCCGAAAGAGTTCCCGGCGCCAGGTGGTATCGGACTCATCGTCCGATAACTCTGAGACGCCTTCCTCCCATGAAAATGAGGAGGAGGAAGATGACAGTTCTCCCCCTCCAGCTGGGGGAGACAGGAAAAGGAAGGCCGCCCCAACCGGGTAGGCCGGAGGGTCCAAGAAGGGAGGACTCTCCTTCCAGACTGTTCCACCACCGCCGCCGACAGCGAAAATGAGTGTTTACTTAGGGCCAAGCCCCTGGCGAAGTCGTAAGTATTCATATACCAGAGTAACTCATGGCATACTTTTATTGCACTGCTTCTCCTAACGTCGAATATGATCATGCAGTCCGCCCCGAGCCAGCATCGACATATCCTCGTCGAACGGTTCCTTGGACTCGTCGGATATGGATAGCGATCCACTTCCATCCGCGTCCTCTCCTCGCCCTACGAACAATATCGAGGTATTGTCTCAAGGGGCACCGAACCGAGGGGAGGTAGTCCTGGAGGCGCCTCAAGGCGACCTTCCGGACTCCAGGCGCAAAGGGAGCAAGACTCCCCAGGGCTCCAAGTTCGGCCCTTAGCCGAACACTGCGCCGGAACCTCCAGTGGTTCCGGACTCTGGTAGGCGGCCCCCTGCCAAGGGGGGCAAGCCGCCCGTGCCGGTGACCTCTGTCCATCCAGAGGCACCGGAGAACCTGCTGGGAGCGCTTTGAGGCGCTTCCATCGACGAAGAGCACCGCACTATTATGAGTGCGGTGATCAAGAAGGTTCAGTCTGCCAAGAGCGGACTGACTGAAGCCTGTGCCAGCCTTCTAACAGGCTTTGAGGTAAGTATTAAAAATATAGGAAAATATTACCACATAGACAGTAGCCCCTGATGCTCTGTTTGGTGTTCACAAAGAAAAGCCGAATAGAGGATCAAATAATATCTGCAGGAGTCTAATATAAGTATGTCTGTATGCGTATGTAGGCTTCGCTGCTGACCTCTGCTGCACTGACTGCGGAGGTCGCCGCACTGAAGCAGAACCTCGAGCGGTCCGAGAGAGAGCTCGGCCTTGCCAAGAGGCAGCTCGAGGAGAACAAAGGTAAGTAATACCTTGTCTATATATATAAAAGATGTGGTTGCAAAATGACAGGATCATCATGGATGTGCCAGGGGCCACGATCGAAGTGGCGACCCTGAAGGAATCGTTGTCCGAGGCCGAAAACAAAGCGGCCGAGGAGCGCACCGAGCGGGAGAAACAAGAGGCATGGGTGGGCGAGGTGCAGTAAGAGCTCCAGGCTCTCGTGAAGAAGCACGAGACTTTGGAGCTTGACTCGAAGACGCGAGAGTCTGAGCTTGCCGCGGCCCTCGAGAGCACAAAGCATGCCAAGGCTGAAGCCCAAAAGGCCCTCCAGGAAATTGAGGCGATGAGGAAGATAGCGGCGGGTAAGGCATTCATTATGCAAAGCAAGCATGTGAAAGTAAATTACTGATTACTTACCCGAGTCCGGAGCTCTCCAGGAGCATTCGCAGATTTTCCCCATAGCGTGTCGAATGCCGCAAAGTACTATCGGGCCGAGGAGGGAAGCTCGACGGAGAAGTTTTTCTGGTCTTAGTATACTGGGACCGAACACCCGATGCCTGTGAGCGACCAGCTGAAGCAACTGGTCAAGCTACACAAGGCGGCCGAACAGGCCATGAGGGGCCTTATAGTCCGGATGTGGCCTGGCGACTCCCTTCCCAATAGCTACTTCGGCCTGGTGAGGCGGCTTGTGGATGCCTGCCCACGGCTGGAAATCATAAAGGGGTCCGTCTGCATCGAAGGTGCACGCCGGGCTTTTGCCCGTGCGAAGGTGCACTGGGCCAAGATGGACGCCGGGAAGCTGGTGAAGGAGGGGGCGCCGCAGGGCAAGGAGCATCGCCGCCCTGAGATGTATTATGAGGGTCCTAAAGGGTGCTCGTCTTGTGGCGGACGAGTGTGCGAAGGATGTAATTTTTGAATGAACTTGCTCGTGTGATCCTGTATTATGAAAACTTGTTCATGTGCGCTATGCAACGCTTGTTTGAATTTAAAATATTACCTTATGTGCGGCTGTTTATCAAATCTGAGAGATGGCTAGTCGTCGGCTTCTGCTCCCATGCCACGAGTGCTGGGGTGTTCGGGATAAATCTGAGCACTCCTTTTCCCATTGTTGGGTCCTTCGAGGGAGGTGCTCAGCACAACGAACAATGCAATCAGACTATACTGCTTTATCACTCTCACTTAGCCATAGAAGTCTACAATTTAAAATTTTGGCAAAGCCCCTAGTATTCGGAAGGCCAAATTCAGGGCTCTATACATGCCTAAGCCGGACAAAGCCGACTCCTCGCCCTAAGCGGCATAAGTCTTTAGGGACTCGAGACCTCTGGAACAGCGACCAGCTCTCACCTTATCATGACAGTCAGTTTTAGCTTTCTCTACTGAGGTGCTTAGCCCAGATGAACCGGGGCACAATCACAGTAGTTCTCCCAGTGCTACCTTAGCCGATATAGCAGAACATAAGGTACCAAAACATGGGAGCCGGGCAAACCCAACTATTGACCCAAGACATGATTCGGAGCCGATGCATATAATGCTATAAGTTCGGGGTGCCGCACTGTCGAAAGTGTTCAAACTTCTCACGCCGTATTATGGGGTACGCTTAAGCCCCTGGAGTATTGGTCGTACCAGAGTGTACGGGTGATGAATATCATGAATGAACGTATATATGAAAAAGAATAGAGAATGTGGTAATAGTCTAGTGCTATGCATTGTTTATTCAAAAAGGTGCATCGAAGCAGAATGATACAATTAGTGCGATAAGCAAAAAAGTAGGACTATTTGACATGTTCCCTCCAAGGGCAAGCTGAGGAATGGTATTTAAAGCATGTATTTCACTCGTTATCAGAGACCACCTGGGAGTCCCGTGGTGCGACGTAGCTTTCTGCCTGCATGGTTGTTGTATCGTGTGTCCGGTAGTCGTACTGCCAGACAGGGTTTCCAGAGAGTTAAGTCCTGAAAGAGAGAAAAAATTACAAAGCAGGAAGCCCCTAGTGCGGTTGAGCCGCGTTTCAGGGCGTGCCATAGTCGTGCCCCCCCACCCCCACCTATGCCCATGGTATTTTCAATGTGTAATTATGTACGCGTGGCATGAATTTCATCATTTGGCTGGGACTGGGGTGGGGGCCGCATTGCTATGCGAGCTCAGAACGTGCCAGCGGTCTTGTTGCAGATTACTCCGGGCGCGCTTGAAGGTGTCCGGGTGTTTAATCGCCGAGCTGGTGGATTGCCTTAAGAGGCTACTTTGTGCTTCTGCTGCGAGGGCCGCAGTGTGCTCCTCCATGCGGAGAGAGCGCTCTGTGTTTCCATTGACTGTGATGACCCCCCGAGGTCCTGGCATCTTGAGCTTGAGGTATGCATAATGCAGTACCGCATTGAATCTCGCAAATGCGGTTCGCCCCAGCAGTGCGTGATAGCCACTGCGGAACGTGACTATATCGAAGATTAACTGCTCGCTTCGAAAGTTATCCGGGGATCCGAAGACCACTTCCAGTGTGACTGAGCCTGTGCAATGGGCCTCTACATCTGGTATGACGCCTTTGAAGGTCGTTTTTGTGGGTTTGATCCTTGAGGGGTCTATACCCATTTTGCGCACTGTGTCTTGATAAAGCAGGTTCAGGCTGCTGCCGCCGTCCATAAGGACTCGAGTGAGGTGAAATCCATCAATGATTGGGTCTAAGACCAGTGCGGCGAATCCGCCATGACGGATACTAGTGGGGTAGTCCCTGTGATCGAAGGTGATCGGACAAGAGGACCATGGGTTGAACTTTGGGGCGACTGGCTCCAACGCATATACGTCCCTGAGCGCACGCTTCCGCTCCCTCTTGGGGATGTGGGTTGCGTATATCATGTTCACCATCCGCACTTGTGGGGGGAACCTCTTCTGTCCTCCGGTGTTCGGCGGCCGGGGCTCCTCCTCGTCATCGCTATTTGATCCCTTATCTTTGTTTTTGGCATTTAACTTGCCGGCCTGCTTGAACACCCAACATTCCCTGTTGGTGTGGTTGGCTGGCTTGTCGGGGCTGCCATGTATTTGACACGAGCGATCGAGTATATAGTCCAAACTGGACGGGCCCGGAGTGTTTCTTTTGAATGGATTTTTCCACTGGCCGGGTTTAGAGCCTCTGAATCTGGCATTGACTGCCTTATCCTCGGTATTGTCGTTGTTGATGTGGCGCTTGTGTTTGCGACGTGACCTGCCATTGCTATCCTTGGTATCCGAAGTACCATGGTTCTTTGATATGTTATTGCTGCGAGCTAGCCAGATGTCCTCACCCGCGCAAAAGCGGGTCATGAGTGTCATGAGGGCTGCCATAGATTTCGGCTTTTCCTGGCCAAGGTGCCGGGCGAGCCACTCGTCGCGGATGTTGTGCTTGAAAGCTGCTAGGGCCTCTGCATCCGGATAGTCGATGATTTGATTTTTCTTTGTTAGGAACCGTGTCCAGAATTGCCTGGCCGATTCCTCTGGCTGCTAAATTATGTGGCTCAAGTCATCGGCATCTGGTGGTCGCACATAAGTGCCCTGGAAGTTGTCGAGGAATGCGGCTTCCAGATATTCCCAACAGCCAATGGATTCTGCTGGCAGGCTATTAAGCCAATGCCGAGCTGGTCCTTTGAGTTTGAGTGGGAGGTATTTGATGGCGTGTAGATCGTCACCGCGGGCCATGTGGATGTGCAGGAGGAAATCCTCGATCCATACCGCAGGATATGTTGTACCGTCGTATGATTCGATATTTACGGGTTTGAAACCCTCTGGGATTTGGTGATCCATTACTTCGTCTATGAAGCATAGGGGGTGTGCGGCGCCTCTGTACTGGGCTATATCGAGACGCAACTCAAATGAGTCTTGTCCGCTGTGCTCGGCCCGGCCGGATTTACTTTTACTGTATCCTGTGTGACGGTTATCATACGTCTCGCATAGTGGCGCGCCCTCGTGATCCGTAGATCGATCTTGCGTGTTTTGCTTTGTCCTCCAATACGTCTCGCAGGTCTAGCGTATTTCCCCGTGCCTTGACATTTTTATTTGAGTGGCGTCGGGGTGCGGGCTGAGCTTTTGGCTGAAATGCCTCTCTGTAGCGGCCACGAGGTGGCCGATCAGCCGCGTCATATGCTGGATATGTAGGTTTTAATGCTTCCTCCTCAGTCGGGGTAGCAACCTGCGCTTTGGGTAATTCTTAGAGGGGCGTTCGAGTTCATATTCCTCGGCCACAAGGACTTCAGTCCATCTGTCAGCTAGCAAATCTTGATCAGCTTGAAGCTGTTTTTGCTTTTTCTTAAGGCTATTTGCCGTGGCTATAAGCCGGCGCTTGAAGCGCTCTTTGCTCGACGGGATCCTCAGGCACGACAAATTCGTCATCGTCGAGGCTTGCCTCGTCTTCGGAGGAAGGCATATAATTATCATCCTCCGCCTCTCCATCTGCCGCTCTCTCGGGAGGGCTGGCTTCTCCATCCTCCTGCTCTAAATCTTGCTGGAGGGGATTGTCGTCATCTTCGGCACTGTCCGGAATGCTATTATCTCCTGTGCCGGTATCACCGCTTTTGGCTTGGCGAGACTTAGAGCGGCGCCGCTGACGTCGGCGCTTGGGTTGCTTCTTGGAGGGGTCATCCTCCAATGTCCCGTCGCCAGTGCCTTCTTTGGGTGTGTCCACCATATATAATATATATATGTATATCATATGATGAGGTGGCCGTCCAGTGCCCTATGGGCAGCGGTTCTTGTTCGTCTCCTGCATCGTCGTCCATACCGTCGATATCTTCGGAGTCGAAGTCAAGCATGTCGGTCAAATTGTCGACAGTGGCTACTAAGTGGGTGGTGGGTGGGCGGCGAATTTCTTCGTCATCCGCATCCCAATCCTGCCGGACATAGTTCGGCTAGGACTCTCCTGACAAGGAGAGAGGTCTTAATGAGTTCAGTATGTCACCGAAGGGCGAATGCTGAAAGATATCCGCGGAGGTGAACTCCATGATCGGCGCCCAGTCGGATTCGATAGGCACGGGCGCAGGCGGTTCGGAGTCCGTGGCCAGGGAAGGATCCGGCAGTTTGGTGTCACGGCTCTCATGAAGGGTAAGGTCGATATTCGGCTCGATCGCCGCTGAGAATGCGGCCTCCGTGGCGGCGTCTATCCACCCGTCCATGGATGGCGCAATTGGCTCCGAATTGAGGGTCGGAGCGGTTGCCGATGCGGTTTCCTGAACACTGTCTGATGGTAGAGCTAAATCATGCTCATTGTGATCGTGTGGCGCACTCGGCAGGGGCTCAAATCCGTCGAAGATCAAGTCTCCGCGGATGTCGGCCGTGTAGTTTAAGCTTCCAAACCTGACCTGATGGCCAGGGGTGTAACTCTCGATTTGCTCCAGATGGCCAAGTGAGTTGGCCCGCAATGCGAAGCCGCCGAATACAAAGATCTGTCCAGGGAGAAAAGTCTTACCCTGGACTGCATCTCTACCGATGATCGAATGAGCCATCAAGCCTAACGATGACGACACAGAGGAACTCTCAATGAAAGCACCAATGTCGGTGTCAAAACCGGCGGATCTCGGGTAGGGGGTCCCGAACTGTGCGTCTAAGGCGGATGGTAACAGGAGGCAGGGGACATGATGTTTACCCAGGTTTGGGCCCTCTTGATGGAGGTAATACCCTACGTCCTGCTTGATTGTTCTTGATAATATGAGTAGTACAAGAGTTGATCTACCACAAGATCAGAGAGGCTAAACCCTAGAAGCTAGCCTATGGTATGATTGTTGTTGTTGGTCCTACGGACTAAACCCTCCGGTTTATATAGACACCGGAGGGGACTAGGGTTACACAGAGTCGGTTACAAGGAAGGAGATCTACATATCCGTATTGCCAAGCTCGCCTTCCACGCCAAGGGGAGTCCCATCTGGACGCGGGACGAAGTCTTCAATCTTGTATCTTCATAGTCCAACAGTCCGGCCAAAGGATATAGTCCGGTTGTCCAGACACCCCCTAATCCAGGACTCCCTCACTCATGCATGGGGATAAAAATACTTATTTCTTCCACCTTCGAGCGAGTCAAAGGAGGAGGAAAAACCAAATTAAAGCATTGCAGAAACCCGACAGAGAGCTCATTGAAAATGTGTAGAGATGAAGAACATGGCCACTTCTTTTTACCAACATCTTTACACATCAGAAGGAGTCGACAATATGGAGCGGGTAATTGATACGGTTCCGGTGAAAGTAACATAGGCGATGAATGATATGCTAAATGCCCCTTACAGCCAGGAGGAAGTGAAAACCGCCCTTTTTCAGATGTTCCCAATTAAGGCCCCCGAGTCCGGATGGCTATCCAGCACATTTCTTCCAACATCATTGGAAGATTTGTGGTGATGATGTCACAAAGGTGGTCCTGAAAATTGTAGAAGGAACCGAATCCGCAGAGTGCATCAATGAGACGATGTTGATTCTCATACCAAAGGTAAAAAAACCCACACTTTTTTCTCAGTTCCGCCCAATCAGTCTGTGTAACGTATTGTACAAGATTGCTTTGAAGGTTATATCTAACAGATTGAAGGTAGTCTTACCTGACATCATATCAGAGGAACGATCTGCTTTTGTCCCAGGCAGGTTGATCATAGATAACATCATCACAGCTTATGAGTGTTTGCATTTTATGAAGAGGAATAAGGCCAAGAAAAATCAATCGTGTGCTCTGAAGTTGGACATGATGAAAGCGTGTGATAGGGTGGAATGGTCTTATTTAAAGGCCATAATGTTGAAGCTGGGTTTCACTGAGAGGTGGGTAAATATTGTTATGGGCATGGTAACAACGACTGAGTTTGCAGTTCTATTTAATGGTAAGAAGCTCAGCAATTTCAAACCTTCAAGAGGAATCAGACAAGGGGACCAAATATCTTCATACTTGTTCTTGCTAGTAGCAGAGGGCCTGTCGTGCCTTTTAAAATCTAAGAGTGAGTCATCCAATCTTCATGGACTATAGGTTGCGCCTTAGGCGCCACTAGTAAACCATCTTCTATTTGCTGATGACAACATGCTGTTCTTCAAGGAAAATAGTGTGGGAGCTAACGAGGTGTACCGTGTTCTTGATACTTACTGTCATGCCACTGAGCAACGCATCAACTACTCAAAATCATCAGTTTATTTCCACAAGGGGGTACCAGATACTGTGAGACAAGAAATAAAGGATATACTGAATGTTCCTAATGAAACCCTTGACGAGAAGTACTTGGGATGCCATCTGACATTGGAAACTCCAAGAATGGAGCTTTTAAATGTTGGGATCTATGGTAGGGTGCGTCGACTGCAAATTAAAATTTCCTACGCGCAGAACAACCAAGAACATGCTACGGGAGATGGATCACAGTTCGTTACCACTAGACGCGCAGTGTCGTGCAGCGGAAGAAGAGTTGGGGCAGCGTGTCCGCGTGGATCGTCTCCTCCTCGTGCGATCTCCCTCGTACAACCGGTGGTCGGTTCCCACGTACAGGTTCGCCGGAGCGGCGCAAGTGCACCGCCTCTAACGGTATCCGCGCATGCAGGAGCAACGTCGTGCGGCGGACTGCTAGGTCCGATCACACAACCGGCGGCGAGTGGAGGTGTCTATTCGCAACACATGCAAACCCTAGTGACAGCGCCGAAGCGGTCAACTCATGAGTGTGCCGCACCTCCACTATATATATAGGCGTCTGTCACGGGCTCAACACTTGGGCCTCGCACGGACCCTAAAGCCCATAAGTCTACTCGGCCACAATCCGAATACAGTTCGGATCACATCCGACCAGTGTCCTCGGATCCGACCTCGTAGGTTCCTTCCCTTAAGCGCGCGACCCCTTAGGTTCAAGTCGGCTTGGTCGCAGTTCGGGACACCTCCGAACTGCACGGTTGGTAGCGGCCTCTAGCAAGGCATGCCGAACACCAAGCAGACTATGAAGCTGGTTGGCGAACCTGTACATCACACTTCCATTCCTTTTGCCACACGATATATGTTGTTGAGCTCAAGGCGAGTCTGTCATCCTTGTGCTAGCCCGACCTCTTTCTCGTTCCAGTGATGCCGACCACAAACCAGATTATCTCATAATCCTTGTCGCATGGCCATGCTTATCCTGGTCGGATCACACGAGGGGCCCAGAGTATATCTCTCCTGATCGGAGGGGCAAATCCCATCTTGCTCGACCACGTCTCGCAACATGGTTCTGGACAAACCCGAAACATACCTTTATAACTACCCAATTACGGAGTAGCGTTTGGTCGGCCCAAAGCAAGTCTGTCACCATCCCGAGTACATGTGTCAGCTCAGGTCTTAGGACATAGAACATATATTGTACTAGAGACTCACAGATGACGTATCGATGTGTCTCATAGTTGGGTCTGTCCGACTTAGACCTTATCTCGACTCGGATCCGACTACGTCGAATCCGACCAGATCCTTCCAAGTCCATATTATCTGGTTAGCATCCAATACTCCATGGCTAGTGAGACCAAGCCATCGACCGTGTCATATGCTAGTCTAGTTAGCTGCGCGTCCACACAGCCCTTTCGACTAGGGACCTTTTAGGACAGTCATCATACAATGCATAGTCTCACAAACAAGTCACGTACTTGCTGATACACATCATTGATAATGTCCAAGGACTATCTTTATTCATAAACACATAGAAAATATCATCATACATGATTGACTCTAGGGCATATCTCCAACATTAAATACCTAAAGGAACAGTTGTGGAGCAAGGTCCAAGGGTGGATCGAGAGCACCTTGTCATATGCAGGCAAGGAAGTGCTAGTGAAATCTATCGCTCAAGCTATGCCAGTATTTTCAATGTCATGCTTCAAGCTGCCAAGGGGTTTATGCAAACACCTAAACATGCTAATAAGGAAGTTCCGGTGGGGAAGTAAAGAGGGAAAATGGATGCCACATTGGGTTTCCTGGAAATATATGACACAGCCAAAGGGATTGGGGGGCTCGGTTTTAAAGATTTTGAATTATTCAACCTGGCAATGTTTGCCAGACAGGCATGGCGCATACCGCAGAACCTTGAGACATTAAGCGCCCGTCTGTTAAAAAGCATCTACTACCCGTCCTCTGATTTCCTTGCGGCTGATCTGGGAAGTCACTCGAGCCAAGTTTGGAGAGCAATTGTTGAAGGCAGAGACATTCTGAAACAAGGGTTGATAAGAAGAAGGTAATGGGAGACGACACATATACGGACACATAACTGGCTACCACAAGACGAAATGCTTCATCCGTATTGGTGTCTATCACCCAACAGACCTAGTTTGGTCTCGGAACTCATTGATCACACAACGGCTTCATGGAATAAGCAACGTGTTCTTGAAACTTTCATGCCAATGGACGTTCAGGTGATAATGGGAATCCCGCTGTGCACACGGAACATGCCAGATTTTTGGGCCTGGCATTTTGATAAACATAGCATTTTCTCAGTCAAATCCGCTTACAATATGCTTGTGGCAACAAGACAGAGGAGAGAGGCTTGGCTCGAGAGTAATGCAGGGACATCTAGTTCGGCAGCGGAGGAGGGAGCATGGAAGTCACTATGGAAAACAAAAGTCCCCGGTAAGATTCACGTGTTTTTGTGGAGATTATCTAAACAATCTTTGCCTACAAATGATGTCCGAGCTCATAGACATATGGCAGACTCCGACCAATGTGGTTTGTGCGGAAACCAAGACTCATGGCGTCATTCATTACTGGAATGCTCGTCATCACGGAGTGTATGGGCACTGTCAGAAGAGGACATCACACATAAAATCATGTCCACTACAGAGCTTCATGCCAAGCAATGGTTATTTACACTGAAGGAGATGCTTCCCCATGATAAATTTGTCAAGATGACCATTACTCTATGGTCGATTTGGTATGTTCAACGAAAGGCAATCCATGAAGGGATTTTCCAGGGCCCTCAAGCAACACATCTTTTTGTTCAGAGGTATGTTGAAGAGTTAGGGATTGTTGGCAACTTAAAACAACGACCCTGCCCATACCCCGAGACTCCAGTAGCACGTCAACTGAAACCAAAGAAACCACTGCCGAGCTTCTGCAAAATCCACGTCGACGCAGGGGTGCGATCGCAAGGAGGATCGGCAGTAGCGGTATGCAGGGACGATGCAGGCAACTACATTGGTAGTTCGGCCTTAGTTATTGAAGGAAGTTTTGATCCAGCTACTTTGGAGGCAGTAGCATGTCGCGAAGCACTATCCCTAGCAGAAGATCTGCATATTATGAAGTTTGTAGTTGATTCAGACTGCAGACAGGTGGTCCTGGACATCAATGCGAGATCACGAGGGCGATATGGAGCAATATTAAGCGAGATAAACCTTAAAGCTTCTTCCTTCCAGTGTAATTTTATTTTTAAGAGTCGTGATGTTAATTATGAAGCATATAGTCTAGCTAAATTTTCTGTTTTTATAAGCCTAGGTCGTTATGTTTGGTTTGGTCAATCCCATGACCAAAGACACATCCCACATCATGTGGAATAGGATGAATAAAGTGGTGTTTTACCCCTAAAAAGTTAAAATTGCCTAAAAAGTTGTAAGTAAAAAAACAATTTTTCAGATCCTAAAAAACTTTTCTCAGTTATCAAAAGAAAATATATTTGTTTCCGTTTTTTTATATATACTAACAAAAGACCTATGCAATTTTAAGAAAAAGTCGTACGCGCACGGCGGCTGACGCGACGCGTCTATCAGCCGGCAGAAACGACTCGGTTTCTTCTCATTAGCGAGGGTGGCAAAAACACAAACTAGCTGTCCACGGAAAAAACCTTACATGTGAAGTTCAGATCTGAAGCGTTTAGCTTCCGAACAAACCCACGCCATCGGCCGAGAGAAGTTCCTCTGAGAGATCCGCCCCGATCCCGCAGAACACCACGCCCTTCTTCATCCTCAGAAAGTTCAACATCTCGCTGCTTGTTTCCGGATCTGAGCGAGGGATCTGCGGCGCCGGGTCTCATTGGGGGAGGATGAACTGGATCGGGCGCAAGATCCACCTGTACAATGTCAACATCGGCCTCTACATGCTCGATTGGTGGGAGCGCTACCTCTTCAGTATCCTTTCACCCTTCTCTTCATGTTTTGATTTACTGAACTGCTAAAGAATTCGCCTTTTGCGTTATCTTAAGTGCTTTTTGGTGGTGCCGAGGTTGTTGCTTTCTGAATCTGATGCAACCCTGCAGCCGGTAGTGAGTTCTGTAGCTTATGGCATTTAGGGGTCTTTCTGGCTTGAATCTCATGCCTTGTGTGTTAAAGGAATTATTATATTTCTCGTTTTGACTAGGATGATTTAGAATTTATATTCTGGTTCTGGTCGCTCAAATCTTTAGTGTTTGGTAATTCGGAGGCTGTGGAATCTAATTAGAGTTTGCAAGGGTTTTTGTTTAGTTGTTAGTTGTGTAGAACCGATTTGATTCGTCCTGGCATATTCTCTAGACTACGATATCAGGCATCTCCAGTGGCCAACCAATTTGTCCATGTAAGCCAAGCTGCCTTCTGCATACCCTCCAACCTGGATAATTGACAACTACCAAGGGGCAGTGCAGGACTAAGCTTGCAGGCACGTGCCTTAGCACTTACTGTAAATCTGTCGATCTGCATCCTCAAACCAATTAGATCTTGCGCCTTGCAGAACTATGAAAAAAAAATCTTATACAATGATGATCATGTGAATATCAATGCATAGATATATCACAAGTGAATCATCACAGAGAATGTGATGATAGAAAATCTGATAATCTTCTCAACTACGACACAGCAAGCCATTGCTAGATCATGCTAAATTTATTTGGCTGCAGCGCAAAATGCACACCATGTGTAAATTGTCATCTCCCATTGTTATTAAAATTACCTCTACTACAGTTTCATTTTCTAGCAAAGGTTACAATACGAAAAACTTAAAATAGCAATGATCAGTATAAGCTCAGCATATTTTTTACACCAAACTAATCAGCTAGGAAAACAAACCTCATACCCCTCTGTTCAAATTTCTATACAAACTATCCTTGTCTCCATGAATCCAGATAACTCCAACCCTAGTTATCTGGCAATGCATAACGTTGTACACCTTTTTTTACTCTCTTCACTCTTCCTGTAACTATCCCCTCTTGCAATAATTCGTTACCCTCCCTTTCAAATTTCCAGTGTCAAGTTTTCCACATGCCAATGTTTTTTTCGTTTCCAGAAAATGCATAAGACTTGGCGTCTCACTGGATTGATAGAAAAGAAGGTTATGTACAGCTGTAGAAGTGTCACACCACAAACAATACCATGCCCTTCCTCCTTCGCCCACAGCTGAGCTAAGGTTCATACTGTATCTTGCAATGCATGCAAAGATATTATGACTTGTCAAGTGTATCCACTCCCTTGCCTGTAGAATATGTGTACTGTGGGTATAGTGGAACTGTGAAATGTTGTTAGTCGCGAGGGACATTTGTTTTTCTTCCTTATGTTCTGTCAGCAACTTTGTGGAAATTGGGAAGGTTTTCAGGCGGGATAAAAAAAGTCTAAAAGATCCGGACTTTTTTCTATTTTATTTGAAGTTTCAACACTTGAATTGTTTCCAAGTACTGTTGGATCTCAACAAGTCATTCAGAAAAGTTCAAAATATGTTATCACTTAACTGTTACAGATACATTGATGCTTTGCCTTCTCTGGTACATTCTACGGTATCTCACTGGGTTCTTTCAAAGGTATATTCCTTCTAGCCTTGATCTGCTTACATCATTTCACTTAAAGTTTTCAACACTTTAATTGTTTCCAATTACGGCATGTGCTGTAGGTTTTTCCTAGTGTCATGTTTTTATTCCCACGCAAAGACATCATCTACCACTTACTACTTACCATCATTCTCCCTCGGATCAGCTGTTGCGAACTCAGTCCATGTACAATGCAAGGAGGTGTTTAGGGAGGTGCTTGTGAAAATGAACCGGTTTTTTCTTAAACATCGGTGCTTATTTGTATAGCACAGACGCTTACTTAGGCACGTCTGCCATGAAAACAAGCACAGGTGTTTAAGCAAAAGCCAGTTTATTTTTACAAGCACATCTCTAAACACCTCGCACTGTACGTGGTCTCAAAGAGCTATTCAAGCATAAGATCCTTTATATTATGTCTTTTGCGGAAATATAAATCCATGAACACGGGAGTAGTTAAGCCAGCGAATTCAAGTATACTCCCTCCGGTCCTTTTTACTCTGCACATTGGTTTTGCCGAAAGTCAAACTTTGCTAAGTTTGACCAAATTTATATTAAAATTTATTAGCATCTATAATATCTAATAAATATAATATGAAAATATATTCTAAGATGAATCTAAAGATATTGGTGTTATTATGTGAATGTTTATAATTTTTTATATAAACTTGGTCAAAGTTGAATGAGATTGACTTCGGACAAAGCTAATATGCAGAGTAAAAAGGACCGGAGGGAGTACAAACTTACAAACTTCTATTATTGGTGTGTCCCCGTTCTGAAAATGCTGCGACACCTCTGAAACTACCGCTTATTCAGTTGTCTATTTGACATATATGTCTCATATCTTGTTCGTTTGAATGTAAGGTGACCTGGCTTCTCTATGTGTTGTAGTAATCTGGAGACCATCCTACAAGGTGCGAACTATCTTCTACAAGGTAGTTGATCATCGAAGGCAAAAGCACATATGTTGATGGCTTTATGGAACTCCCCGTGTTATCTATGTTATGATTAGTCTCCTCTGAGAAACCAGAAAGGAACGACTTGTGTATTGTTGTGTTTGTAGCTGTCTTTTACTGTATGTTTGCATTGTCTATGGTTGCTGTGGTATATTGATGCTGCTGATTCTCAGTTGACTGCCTGGAACTTCCGTAAATCAAGTCACCTCGGTTTGCACATCAGTAAAGCTAAAATTGCGGTTCAACTTTTAGTCTTGTCATTTTTCTTAGTTGGGTTCAACCTCTCCAGTAATTATTGTAAGAGGGTGTCATGAACTTGGCTATACACTGCCCATATGTATAGCCCTCTGTATTTTGGAATTTACCTATTCTTTCACCTTATGTATTGTGTGACTTCCAAGTAATTTTTTGCTGAAGCATTTTCGTTACTAGTTTTGTGTGATTTCATACTGGTATCTTTGCCTTTGCTATCCGTGGACAAACCGACTGATGTATCCATTGCAATTCATGAAAATGCACAAATTTACTGTTAATAATTCGACTGATAGTTTTTCTGAATGAGAAGATGACTGAAGTCGAGCGGTTTTGGTTAGACGTCCAATCGATCAACTTCAGCTGGTGGTTGCAATCTCGTTCTCCGGAGGAATCCTTCCTATCGAAGCAGCAGTAGCCTTTTCTCCACACACACAGAGTAATCCAGAGCGAGCTAGTCCAGGCTTGTACGTCAGTTTGTTCTGGAGCGTCAACCTTAGCCGCTCACGCTGAAGCAAGGCTCGGCCGTCACACGATCCCAGCTGTCGGGGCACCGCTTGAAATGCTGACCTGAGCCTCGTGAGCTGCCCCCCGTCGTCCCCAGGTTCAGCGCCTATCGCTTCCAGCACGCCGTGTGCGTGACCGTGTTAGTGTTCGTTGTGTGGGAGTTTCTGGTATCTCTCGCTGGGTTCAGGTTCAGCCATGTTCTACCTTGTGATATCGATCCCGGCGATCCTCCTGTTGCTCGTCCTGGCGCTGGGGTGCTACATGCTCGGCCGGAACCGCGGCTGGGCTGAGGCGGCCGCGCCGCAGCAGTTCGCGCCACCGGCGCCGCCCAAGTAGCAGCAGCAGCAGCGTGGAAATCTTCCTCAGTAACTCTATATGCCGGTTTCTTCCCCTGCTTTGCTTCCAGCAGTACTGCAGTTTCTTTCATACGTTTGTCTTCTAGATGTTCTACTATGTTCTTAATCCTGCAAGGAGTGTTGATAGTTCAGCCTGGATGTCTCCCTTGCAACCTGTAAGACGGTGAATTGTTCCTCTTTCTTAATGCAAATGAGTTTGCTCTTTCGTCACAATAGCAGGTTGCGCAGGTAGACAGTCTCCGACCGCTTATAGTTACCTCCTCTATAAAGAAATATAAAAGCGTTAAGGCCTTCTTTGGTTCATAGGGTAGGAATATCATAGGAATAGGAAAATCATAAAAAGTGAGGTGACATACATCTCATTTTCTATAAAAAAAGAGATGTCACTTGATTCATATGATAGGATTTTTTTCCATTGAATCTAGCCTAATGTTTTTTTCCTTTTGAATTGTGAAGGATTAATTCCTATCCTATATAGGAATAGGAATTAATTCCTACAAACCAAAGGGCTCTATAGAAATTTTTCTTAAAAAATCTTATTCTCTAGAAATCCTATAAAATTCCTCCAAAGCAAAGGAGGCTAGGGATTACAAGCTAAACTATCTAGCATGATGGCTTTAATTTGCAAGGCGTTAAGTTGTGTTTTGAAGTTCAGATTTACACTTCAAGCTTGCTAGAGTCAATTTTCAAGCTACATTACAATATGGCTCGTGCTAATTGAAATCTCACCATGTGGATCAGCAGTAAAAAAATAGATATTGTATAGTAAAAGAAAAAATTGGGCGAAAGTAATACAGATCTATTACCAAATTTCACCGGAATTACAAAGCACCTCAATCATAATAAAAATTACATCGAGATTCCGAGGCCACCGAACGATCGCTACCGCCGCCAGAACGAGATGCTTGACCTTGTCGACGACAACCGGAAAATCTTTGTACACGTGCCCTTAAGGACCTGACACCAAATCTTGCCACATGCTGAAAACTCTAACCTCACTGTCCCAAGGAGACAACAGAAATCTACACCGAAGGGTTGTCGACTACGTCCAGATGGACGAACTCGAAGAGGATCGTAGCCCGGAAGAAAAACTCAAAGAAAATATGCCGCCATCCGCCCAAGCGTCGCACCTGCGAGAACTAAAAAAATAAACTTAAACTACTAACCGAAGCGAAGACACCATGATTCCCTTCCCCGCCACCGGCAGGCAGGCAGAGGAAAGTCGAATCCACGAGCTCACCGACAAAGCCTGGATGGGAGAGTTTTCCCTAGCTGTCAAGGGATAGGGGAGCGAAAGAGAAACCGTAGAGTATACTGGTGTCGAGGAGCGCCAAGTTTCTTGGTGGATCACCCGCAAAAATGAAAAAAAAAATCTTGGTAGATGACGTGTAGGTTTTCTTAGGAATTATAGTAAAATTAAGAAAAAGTTTTTTTCTTAGAATAAGCATTCAAAGACATTTTAGATTTAATCTTTGATAAGGAACCAATAGTAAGAATGTGAGCAGTAATCGCTGCAGAAAGAAACACAAAAACTATATGTGATCACCCTACCCACCAAACCAACTTAAAGTAGCCTCACAGTACTCGCAAAAAAAAAGTACCCTCACAGTTTTTTTTTGAAACATGGGGCAAAAGATTTACCCCTTTTCATTAATCAGGAGAGGGAAAAGGTCTTTCAAGTTACAGAGGACAAGAAGATAAAAGCCCCAAGCATGGGGTGCACAACACATCCGCACTACTCTCCCGGTAGAATGTGGCCCAAATGTTTCGCCCCCGCGGTCGCCCAAAGAATCGCCGCTTTCTGGATGGTGCGAAGAAGGATGGTTGGAGGAGCAAAGTTGTGTTGAAAAACCATTCCGTTCCTTTCGTCCCAGATCAACTTGCATACTAGCATAGTGAGGGAAGACATCGCCCTTCCATGGAACCTCTGGGTGGCAACCATGTCGAACCACCAGTCCTTGATACTGGAATAGTTCACCCAAACTGCAACGTCCAAGCTAACAAGCTGAAGCCAGTCCTTCACCAAGCCCCAGAGCCTCAGCGTGTAGCGGCAGCCAAAGAAGAGGTGCTCGACAGTTTCTAGGCCCCTGCGGCAAAGAGGACAAGGGCCACAGTTTGGCCACCCCCTCTTGGCCAACCGGTCGGCTGTCCAAATCCTGTTTTGTAGAGCAAGCCACGCGAGGAATTTGACGTTCGGGGGCGCCCAGGTCTTCCAGACAACCTTGCACATGTTTGTGCGAGTGATGGAAAGAAATTACGCATTGTACACAGAGGAAGCAGTGTATTCCCCTGAGACCGGATGCTTCCAAATGATGGAGTCTTCGGCATGGTCATCCATACTAATACCGTGGATGGAAGTCCACAACTCCAGGAATTGTCTCAGGTGGTCAAAAGAGAACGCAGCCGTAGAGTTGATTTTGCTAATCCATGCTTCATTGTGCAAAGCTTCCCTGACCTTCCATTGCTTTCGAGACGATGCCTCAAAGATCAGGGGGGCGATGTCCTTGGGCTTGCACCCGTTTAGCCAAGGGGACTCCCAGAAGGGTGCGCGGGCGCCGTTGCCAATGGTGATGGTCGTGCATGCATAGAAAAAGAGCTTATCCTCCTCATCGCAAATGTTACCCAGGCCAACCCACAATCTCGTTGGCGCGGTCCAATCAAGCCAGAGCCAACGTAAACGAAGCGCTCGACAGAACTTCTCCAGGTGTAGGACCCCAAGGCCCCCAAGGTCCTTGGGTCTACAGACGCGCTCCCAATTGACTTTACACTTGGCCCCAGTCGTCTTGTGCGAGGCCGACCAAAGGAACGCTCGCTCAATCTTGCTGATGTTGTTCAGGGTGCCCCTAGGGATGGGAAGAGCAGTAGCAGTGAAGACAACCTGTGAGGTCAGGACCGATTTGACCAAAACTACTCGGCCCGGAGTTGCAATGTATCTCCCTTCCCAAGGTACAAGCCTTCCTGCGACCTGGTCCTCCAGGTACTGAAAGTCGGCACGTTTGAGCTACCACACCGACAAGGGCAGCCCCAGGTATTTTAGCGGGAAGGAGGCTCTCTTTGCTGGGAGCCCATGAAGAATGGTGTCAAGGTTAAGGTTTTGGCAACGAATGGGGACGACTGAGCTTTTGGAGACATTTGTATAGAGGCCCGTGACCTCCCCAAAACCTTTCAGAATGGAAGCAAGGTTGTCCACATCCTCCTTGATAGGCTTGATGAAAACTGCTGCATCATCGGCGTAGAGCGAGGTCCGAAAGGTAGAACCACGTCCCCTTATCTTGTGAAGCAGCCCGTGCCTGGTGGCCAAGTCGAGAACCTGTTGGAACGGGTCGATGGCAATGACGAACAAAAGGGGTGAGAGCGGGTCGCCTTGACGAAAGCCTTGACCATGCAACACTGGGGGACCCGCCACACCATTCAGAAGGACACGAGACGAGGACGTGCTCAGGAGCGCTGCAATCCAATCCCTGAAGATGCTCGGGAAACCTCTCCGCTGCAGGAGTTGCAGTATGTAGTCCCATCGAACGGAGTCAAAAGCCTTGCGGATATCCAGTTTGAAGAGTAAGGAAGGTGTCTTGCTTTTGTTGAGCCGTCGAGCGAGGTTGCGGACGTACATGTAGTTGTCATGAATACTTCGCTTTTTAATAAACGCGCTCTGGGCATTGGAGACCAAGTTGTCCATGTGGGGCCCCAGACGAAGCGCCAGCATCTTGGCTATAATCTTGGCAATGGCGTGGATGAGGCTAATGGGCCTGTAATCAGCAACTCCTTCCGCGCCATCCTTCTTCGGCAGAAGCACAATGTTTGCTGAGTTTAGCCAATGCATGTTGGAAGTCTGCAGAGTCCCAAAAGAGTGTATAAAACGCATGATATCGTCTTTTACTATATCCCAACAGCTCTTGAAGAACAGCCCAGTGAACCCATCGGGACCAGGGGCCTTATCTTTGGGCATTTGGCACATGGCCGCATACACCTCCTCCTCCGAGAAAGGGTTCCCAAGCTCATGCAAATCCACGTCGGGGAAGTTGAGGTTATCCTAGTTGAAGTCCTTTTCTTGCCTACCATCCCTGCCCAAAGCACTAGAGAAGTGCTCAAATATGATCTCCTCTTTCTCAGAATGCCCAGTGATCCAGCCATTGTTGTGCTTGAGACGGTGGATGTGATTTTTCCTTCTACGTGCATTCACCCTTAGGTGGAAAAACTTTGTATTGGCGTCCCCTTCTTTTAAATTCATTATTCTGAAGCACTGTTTTTTCCTTGCGCGCTCGATCACTGCGAGGCCGATAACCCTCCTCTTGAGCCTAGCCCGAAGCTCAATCTCTCCGGCCGACAACTCTCTTGTCTCCTGGGCCACGTCAAGTCTGAGGATGACCATGAGTGCTGCGCGAAAGAGGATCTTGGCTTGGGAGAAAAGTGTCCGGCTCCATTTGGAGAAGCAAGCCCCAGTCCTCTTAAGCTTATGGAAAAGGTTCTGGCATGGCTCGAAATGCCCAGAATCATGATGCCAGGCCTCCTTCACCACATCTTGGAAACCTGGGATGGACGCCCAGAAATTTTCAAATTTGAACATGCGCGGCCGCCGTGGTCCACTGTCCTCTGCAAGGAGAAGTGGGCAGTGGTCTGAGAGAGACGATGACAAGGCATGTAGGATATGAGTGCCAAAGTGAATGTCCCATTCGTCATTGCAGAAAACGGAGTCAAGCTTGCAAAGGGTCGGATTTTGTCGTTCATTGCTCCAAGTGAAGCGCCTGTTCTGGAGATGGATCTTCCTAAGCTCGCAGAGATTTAGGGCTGTCCGGAAGCGGTTTATGCGGCTCAGGCTTACATTACGCTTGTTTTTATCTCTTGCCTTGTAAATTTGGTTGAAATCGCCCATCACTACCCATTTGACACCAGCAACCGGCTTGTGCGTGAGAAGCTCGGCAAAAAAATCATCCTTTCTCGAAGAGGTCGTAGGGTCGTAAACAGTTGTGAGCTTGAAGGTGGTTCCGCAGGCCTGAATATGGACATCCGCAGAAAGGCAAAATTCTGATATGGAAATGTTGGACAGCCCAACAGTGGCCTCATCCCAAAGAACCAGGATGCCCCCACGCGTGCCCAGCGCCGGGCGCTGAGCAAAATTCCTGAGCCGGTGCCCACCCAGGAAGGATGCGACGAATTGATCAACGTCGTCTAATTTGGTCTCCTGAAGGCACACAATATGGCATGTAGTGGACACGATCGTTTCATGGATAATCGCGCGGCGATCAGGACAGTTCAGACCTCGAACATTCCAGCAAAGAAAATTGAGTGGTTGTGCTAACATGATGGAACTAGAGGGATTCCCAGCTTGGACCAGCCTTCATTCCAAATGATGAACATGACATAAGCTTGACGGCTGCAAGCAGCAAGAGTACACTTGGACTCAAAGTGTACAGGACACACAGCCCACATGGCCATTATAGAGCAGCAAATGGAAAGGCAAAAACTACGATACACCCAGCAACTAAATTGTCCTAACATTTGAGACGAGTTGGACACAAAGGACTCACAAACTGCAAGTCTAGGCATCAGCCACCAGAGACTCCCCATCATGGTCGAGAGCATCAGGGCCTCCATGAGCAATCAGGGCCTCCTCCACCGCCGTGGCCGCGGCATCATCCAGCTTGAAAATCTCCCGCATAGCTTTGATCATCTCATCAGTGAGCTGCTCTTTGAATCTGTTTTGGAATTCAGCAATTGCCGCCTCGCTGACTCCCTCTCCGGTCTTCACAATTCCCATCCCTTGGAAGACCAACTTCTAGGCAGCCGCCTCCACAGGCGGCACACGTGCGCGCCCAGCAGCCCTCAATCGCGCGCTAGAGCGACGCAAGGTGTACCCAATTGAAACACCAGCCAACGTTTTGCGCCTGTTCGCCAGCCTTCTACAAGCCGACGGGGCAGGGGTGCCCAGCAGCCCCCTCTTGCTCTGCTGAAACAGGAGCCCCAGGCCATCGGCTGCCTCATCTTCAGCTGCATCCTGTACTGTTGCATCTGGCGTTGGAGCAGGAGAGATGGGAGATTGCAGCTGGGAGCCCCACGAGTCAGCGGGGGACGCCGCTTCTGGACTCAACAGCGGGCGAACAAGAGCCGCCGGCGAGCAGATGCGAAGAGCCGCCTGAGCCATACCACTTAGTGCCTCCACCTGGGTCGCAAGGCCACCCATAGAGCCTTGCGTCGCGGGCAGCACGGAAACAGGGGACCCTGGAGGAGTCCGGTTGTCCCTGGAGCGCCTCCTAGCAGAGCCCGGAGAAGGGTGGCGATGTGGGCTCCGGCCCCTAGCAGGTGGTGAAGCAGCCTCCGACACCACCTCCGTCAGCGGCCGCTGGATGCGACGCCAGACGAGGGCGTCGGCCTTGTCGCAGCGCAGAACAGCATCAGGAGTGCGGACCGCATCACTGGCCCCTCCCTCCTGGAGAGCTAGCAGATCAGCAGCATGGACGACCTCTCCAGCCCTCCTACGGTCGTGGCGATCATCTCCTTTGCACCCATCTCTGTCTCGGCGCTCGTCTGGAGCACGCGAGCGGCTGCGGAAGAAACGGTCGCCCCAGGAAGTCTGGCGCCCCGAGTCCCGGCCTCGGCGCCATCGTAGGATAAAGACATCGCTGACCGACGGTCGGCAGGCCATTACCAAGCGCGGTTCCTATTTGGCGCTTAGGTTATTGTACAGTGACCTAGCGCATACACCCCTCGCAGGCCTCCAGTGTATGAGCTGGCCAGTCTGATTTTTCTCACTCCGATTTTGGGAAGGTTCTATAACTGTCCTTGAACCGTTTTTTTCCTTTTTGTTCTTTGTTTTTTCATCTAGTTTTTCTTTCTTTTATCTTTTTCAGGCTTTCCTATTTCTTTTCTGCTTTTCTCCTTTTCTATTCAAATTTCCTTTTTCCATTTTTCCATTTTTTTTCTTTTTCTTCTTTTCCATGTTCGCTTTTTTATTTGTTGTTCATTTTATTTTATTTTCATCTTTATTTTTTCTTACCTTTTTTTCTTTTTATTTCTCATTTTGCGAACATCTTTCAAATTCATACACATTTTTGGAAATCATGACATTATTCGAATTCCCTAACGTTTCCTGTGACCACATGATTTTCAAATTTGGGATTTTTTTTGCAAATTCATGAACATTTCGTTTGAAGGCCGTGAACATATTATTGAATAGAACAATAGTTTTTAGAATTTTGGTAACAATTTTTGAAATTACCCAATATTTTCTATTTTTTTAAATGCATAGACATTTTTTTTCATTCATGGACAATTTTAATCAGTGAACGTTTATTTAATTGAAGTACTCCTTTAGAAATTTGGGACCATTTTGTTTTAATTCATGAATATGTTTAGAGTTCGTGAAAAACAATTCAAAATCACAAAGAGTTTTTGAATACTCACAAAGTTTTTTTCCCAAATATTAATTCAAAATAATGAACATTTTTTGAATATATGATTATTTTAAAAACCACAAACATTTTTTGAATACGCCAAGATTTTATGTTTTCCCGATTGTTTTTTAAAATATGAACATGTTTTGAATTCACGAACATTTATGATTTCTCAAACATTTTTCAAATTTTCCTATTTATTTAATTAGAAACTTTTTTGAAATTCCAAATTATTTTAAAGGAAAAAACAGCAAATAAAATAAAATGAATAAACAAGGACGTCCCGCCCCGCACATGGGCCGGCCAAAAATGTGTGTGTGAGGAGCTGGGGTGTGCGTTTCCTCCTATTTGGTGCGCTGGTCGCCAAATAGGAGGTCCCGTTATCAAGTTAGCAGCCACGAGTCTCAAATAGCATGGGCTCAAACCGCGAAGTGCATTAGGTGGACGGGCTCCAGGGGGCCGTTACTTTTCTTTATCAAAGTACACTTTCGACACCACAAAAAAGATATGAAAATAAGTATGCAGATAATCATACATGTACCCCTGAAAAAAAGATACTCATATATGTCTAATATATATGTAGGAAATGTCATTAATATATATGTTACGTTGATATGTGGTGTACACAAAACATACAAATAAATATATTTAAATGGGCTTTGTTGTTGTTGTATTTTGCGTCAGTTTTTACTCTCTTTTTTGTAGCATGCAAATAATCATATTATTACTAAAGTTTTACATATACTTAGAGAACATGTATATTTATTTTTAGGAAAAAAGTTGTTCTTCTTGACACATTTAAATGGTAAAAAAACAGAACATGCTCCCTAGGGCCCATCCTCTAAAACACCACACCCGTGCACAAACACCGAGCCAGCCAATATATACATGAAGCTAAATTGTGGTCCACCCCAATCCTGAACCACATCTAGTGCAACTTCTAGCACTACAAAGTGCCAACTATTTGAAAACGCATCCATGGACTAACAAAATATTGTTGCCTTGATAAATCTATTTGTTATTTGAACTAATGCCGCCAACGCTAATTGGGCAAAAGTGTTGGATGCAACCAAACTCCTTACAAGTTGTCTAACATACATAACCATCTACATCCACATAACCGCACACTCACATGCATGTTGCTCATATGTAGTGAGCTAGTGAACACTCTCGGGCAGGAAGGAGGCCCATTGTCCATGCAAATCTACACTTAGAGCAACAAATTCTCCCCACCCTCTCAAGAAACTGCTAAAATGAATAAAAATACCACTTTACCACATTCCCTAAAGCCCCTTTATCCCTATTTTTTTTTCTTGAAGACCTACAAAAACAGTTGTCTAGCCTTTATATTATGAAGAAGTTGGAGGGAACATACAATGCACTATAATGTGGCAACTTTTGGAGGCATGGGATTTTAAGCTCCCTCCTGCATCGTCGCGTTTGGTTGCCCATGCACTTGTCGCACTTGCCATGGTTGCCGCCCCGAACCCCGGATTGATCTCACTTCCACCCTATAACTCTTGTTGTATGGAGTTCGATCCTTGAGATTTGCAACTAGATGGAGGGTTGTATATTTATGGGGGTCAAGCAAGGGGTCGCCGGCTTGACGAGATGAAGAGGGCGAAGGAGTGGACAAAGAGAAACAGAAATGTCGCAACAATTAGAGAGAAGCTTGATGAGTTGGTCATTGCAAGAAAGGAGATGTTGGCTTAGGCTATACCATCAAAGGTACCCTCGACAGAGAAGATGCAACAATAGAAGTAGTTGATGTGGCGAGAGATAAAAAAGAATGAGGAGAGAAGGTTGTAGACGTAGAAGCACAAAACCAACTTTTGAGGAGTGTAGACTTCATCTAAAGGAGAACCAATCGAGGCAAGAGATGGCGAACAAGGAGAATCGGTTGATGGCCATGGATCCATGTGGGTGGATAAAAATACTAGACGTGTCGGGGGATGAGATGGTCGGAGATCTTGACATATATAGTGGAATGGAGCATCGCACATTTGGGAGGAGGGAGTGGAATCAACCATGGCAGCATGTGATGCTCTTCGTGTTTGAGCTATGTGGATGATATTGCTTTTGGTTGATCTATGGTCTTGGATGATGTTCATCATGCATTTGCACCTCATGTTATGTTTGAATTTCAATTTAAAATTTTAAGATTATGAATTTGCAATGTTTTTCAATTGTGTGATGTTGAAGCATGAATATTTTTGTTTATACTTGTGTGAAATGGGACTTCAAATAAAATTCGTACAAAAGAACATATGAGAAATAAAAGAGAAAATAAATATAAAGGCAGTAGTTTAAGGAAAACTGAAAAAGGCAAATGGTCCCAACACTAAAAAAGTTAAATCGTCATGTAAACCATTTTAAGACTATTTTTCTAGAAAGTTTGCTAGAGTTGCTCTTGGGTGGAAGGATAATGCACTGTGCACACGCGCATTGCAGGGGAATAGAACAGAAAGGAAAAACTAAATGGCAGCCCCGCCGGTGGGCTTCGCCAAGATCCATGTCAACGCTAGTCTAGTGCGGTCAGGAGAAGGAGGAGTTGTGATAGCAATCTGTTGAGATTCAGTTGGTCAGTATCTAGGGTCCTTAGCCCTAGTTATTCGGGGATTTAGAGATGTGGCGACACTTGAAGCGATAGCGTGCAGAAAGGCTCTCTCGCTGGCTAAGGATCTTCTCATCCATGACTTTGTTGTCGCAACAGACTCTAAGCAGGTTGCGGGAGATACTGAGAAGGGATCATACAAAATTATGGTAGATAATTGTAACACCCCGGATGTAACTTGCCATATTTGTAATTCCGACTTTTGCCATTTTTGGCTTTAAGTTATGAGATTCCCTTCATGGTTGGGTTTTGTCTTTCGTTTTGCATTTTGTTCATGTCATGCATTTCATATTATGTCATCATGTGCATCGCATTTGCATACGTGTTCGTCTCATGCGTCCGAACCTTTTCCCCGTTTTCCGTTTCGCAATCCGACACTCCCACATGCATCCGACGCACCCCTCTTGTCCCTTTTCGTTAGCGGGAGTAAAACATTCTCGGAATGGGCCGAGATATGTCAAGTGGCCTTGGTACATGAAAGTGCAACTATCCCTGGGTGGTTTTGGTAATTCCTAACAACATATAGCTCATTGAGCTAACATTATTCCAAGATTAATATTTCAGGAAAAGCTCAATGAATGGCATGGCATGGATGAGGAAAGTGGATCCCTCAAAATTCTAAGGACAAAATTTTTGGCTCAAGCTTGAAGCTCAAGACTCTATATTTTATATTTTAGTGATCCAAGATCACATTGAGTCTATAGGAAAAGCCAATACTATCAAGGAGGGATGAGGTGTTGCTTAATGGCTTGCTTGCTCAAAATGCTTAGTGATATGCTCCAAAATCCTCAACTACCTTCCCACATCCACATATGACCTAAACCAAAAGTCAAACTCGGCCCCACCGATTCTTTCTATCCGGCGCCACTGAGTTTCAAATGTCATAGCCACTGTCACAAACCCTAGGCAAATCGGTCTCACCGATAAGGATCTCGGTCTCACCGAGATGGGATTGTAATCTCTCTGTTTCCCTTCGTAACGTTTAGGTCTTACCGAGATGAGCGATCGGTCCCACCGAGATTGCAATGTAAACTCTCTGTTTCCCTTTTGTAACACTTCGGTCTCACCAAGATGAGCGAATCGGTCCCACCGAGTTTACCTGACCAACTCTCTGGTTAGCTTATTACCAAAATCGGTCCCACCGAGTTTGAGTAATCGGTCACACCGAGATTATGTTATGCCCTAACCCTAACCATATCGGTCCTACCGAGTTGCATCTCAGTCCCATCAAAAATCCTAATGGTCACTAGGTTTGCTGAATCGGTCCGACCGAGTTTGACCATTCGGTCCCAACGAGTTTGGCAAATTGTGTGTAACGGTTAGATTTTGTGTGGAGGCTATATATACCCCTCCACCCACTCTTCATTTGTGGAGAGAGCCATTAGAACATACCTACACTTCCAATACACATTTTCTGAGAGAGAACCACCTACACTTGTGTTGAGGTCAAGATATTCCATTCCAACCATATGAATCTTGATCTCTAGCCTTCCCCAAGTTGCTTTCCACTCAAATCTTCTTTCCACCAAATCCAAATCCTGTGAGAGAGAGTTGAGTGTTGGGGAGACTATCATTTGAAGCACAAGAGCAAGGAGTTCATCATCAACACACCATTTGTTACTTCTTGGAGAGTGGTGTCTCCTAGATTGGCTAGGTGTCACTTGGGAGCCTCCGACAAGATTGTGGAGTTGAACCAAGGAGTTTGTAAGGGCAAGGAGATCGCCTACTTCGTGAAGATCTACCGCTAGTGAGGCAAGTCCTTCGCGGGCGACGGCCGTGATGGAATAGACAAGGTTGCTTCTTCATGGACCCTTCGTGGGTGGAGCCCACCATGGACTCGCGCAACAGTTACCCTCCGTGGGTTGAGGTCTCCATCAATGTGGATGTACGATAGCACCACCTATCGGAACCACGACAAAAACATCCGTGTCTCCAATTGCGTTTGAATCCTCCAAACCCTCCTCTTTACATTCTTGCAAGTTGCATGCTTTACTTTCCGCTGCTCATATACTCTTTTGCATGCTTGCTTGAATTGTGTGGAGATTGCTTGACTTGTGCTAAGATAGCTAAAATCTGCCAAGAACTAAAATTGGGAAAAGGCTAGATCTTTATTTGGTCAAGTAGTCTAATCACCCCCCTCTAGACATACTTTCGATCCTACAAGTGGTATCAGAGCTCCGGTCTCCATTTGCTTTGATTTCCATAGCTTTTGGCGGTCATAGCCTTGGTTTCACAACCTAGGAGATTATGGCGTCTAGCGAGGGAAATTATCACCGTAGAGGTCCTTACTTTGATGGCACTAATTTTGCTAGTTGGAAGCATAAGATGAAAATGCATATTATTGGACATAACCCCGCCATTTGGGCTATTGTGTGTATTGGCTTGCAAGGTGAATTCTTTGACAGGAAAGAACCGAACCGTGAAGCCACCGCGGAAGAGTTGAAGATGCTGCAATACAACGCTCAAGCTTGTGATATCCTCTTCAACGGATTGTGCCCCGAAGAATTCAACAAAATCAGCCGTCTTGAGAATGCAAAGGAAATTTGGGATACTTTGATAGTTATGCACGAAGGTACCGACTCCGTCAAGGAATCCAAATTGGATGTGCTTCAAAGTCAACTTGACAAGTTCAAAATGAAGGATGGTGAAGGTGTTGCTGAAATGTACTCTAGGCTTGCTCTTATCACAAATGAGATTGCCGGCTTAGGGAGTGAAGAGATGACCGATAGATTCATCATCAAGAAGATCCTAAGAGCCTTGGATGGAAATATGATACCGTGTGCACATTGATCCAAATGATGCCAAATTACAAAGATCTCAAGCCAACGGAAGTCATCGGAAGAATTGTTGCTCATGAGATGTGACTCAAGGATAAAGAGGAACTTCACAACAAATCAAGTGGTGCTTACAAAGTCTCATGTGAAGCCCCCACATCATCGAGTGAGAAACAAACCTTCAATGAAGAATTGAGCTTAATGGTGAAGAACTTCAACAAGTTCTACAAGAGTAGAAGCAAAGAGAGAAGCTCCAAGTCAAGGTCCTACAATGACAAAAGATTTTCTAGTCGAGAGCGAAACTGCTACAATTGTGGAAGGCCCGGACACTATTCCAATGAGTGTACAACCCCCTACAAGAGAAGAGAAGATTCTCCCAAGAGAAGAAGTAGAAGAGAAGAATCACCATCTAGAGAAAGAAGGAGTAGAGATGATCGTTATGAACGAAGACCCTCACGGAGAAGCAAGGATTCGGAAAAAAGGACAAGTCATCAAGGAGCTACACAAAACAAAGACATCAAGCTCATGTTGGTGAATGGGTATCCGACTCCGACTCCGACAACCACTCCGAGAGAAGCTATCACTCTGACTCCGAATATACTCAAGATGAAGGTGTTGCCGGTCTAGCACTTGTGACAACCAACTCCTACGACATATTTGACTCACCAAATGAAGGAGTTGGAACATGCTTCATGGCTAAAGGCCCAAAGGTATCACACCCCGAGTATGTTGATTTCAATAGTGATGAAGATGACTTGTTAGGTGATGATGATTTACTTGTTGACAACTCTAGTGATGAATACTGTGATGAAACGTCAATTAATTATGCTAATCAAGATAAAACGAATGACAATGATAAGGAGAATATTGAGTCTCTAACTAAAGAACTAAACACTCTTAAGTTAGCTCATGAAACTATCTTAGGAGATCATCAAGAACTTTTAAGGACTCATGAGAAATTACGCTTTGAAAAGCTCAACCTTGAGCAAGAGCATGAGTTCTTAAAAGCAATCAATGATGATCTTCGTAAGAAAAGTTCTTCTTACATTGCCAAGTGTTTACTCTTATCCACTTACATGCCTCAAGTCAAGTCTAGTAACAAGAACAAGAAAGATTCTTCCTCTAGTAGTAACAATAATCATGCTAAATCCAATATTGTTGCTTCCAGTAGTTCTCTTGATTCCACTAATGATTCTCTTAGCCAAGTTACACTTGAGAAAGAAAATAGCTTATTGAAGGGAATTATAGAGAAAGGTGTTTACAAGAGCCTTGCCGGAAGTAAGAAATTCAAGGAAATTGTACGCAAGCAAGGAAGGCACCGGAAGAATCAAGGTGTTGGTTTTGAACGAAAGTTCAATGCCAATGGAGTTGAGTGGGAAGAAGATCAATACCCCAAGACGAAGTTTGTTCCTCAACAAGAGAAGTATGATCCTACTTCTTTCAAAGGGACACAAGCTCAAGATGATCTTCCACCACAAGACCACAAGCAAAAAGGCAAGGACAAGCTTCAAGAGGAAATTGATGCATTTGAAGAAGCTCCTAAGGCCTTGGTCAAGTGGGTTCCCAAGACTACTTCAAGTTCCACTTCATCAAGTACAACTACAACACCGAGGATTCCCATCAAGATGGTGTGGATCCTGAAGAAGAAGAACTAGAGAGTTCTTGAGGGTGACTCCGCCAACATACTTCACTCTTATCATCTTGGCAAGAACAAGTGCAATCAACTTCCACATTTTGCACTAGTTCAAGGAGTCACAAACCCTCTGGTTGGTAAGCCAAGGGACAAGGTAACCTAAAAGCTTTCATAGACATCATCTTGTGTGTGCATCACTTTATGTCTATGGATATCCTTGTTTGTTCCTTGTGGGACTAACCCGTGTAGGTATTGAAAGTGCAAATCACTCCAATGGATAGCTTCAAATGATCTACATCAACATTGAGCATCCACATCTTCAACATCTACATGAAGTCATCATCGACAAAACCCAAGGTCAGTTCATCCCTCTTAGGGGGGATCTCACATCTAGGGGGAGCTTTACTCTAAGAATTGAGCTAAAGCAACTCTAATGGTGTGAACACAACAATGCTTTATGTAAAAGTGGTAACCCCACTTGTGCTTAAACGATGAGTATGACCTATGATCAAATGTTCTCATTTGACTCCTAAGTCAATATACTCATATATAGATGACCTAGTCATTGCAAATTGTTTGATAGATGCTAGAATTGGTTGTGCATGCTTTGCCACATATTTCAATTGCCATTTTATTGTGTGAGCATGTTGATTGCATATTTTACTCATTCGAGGACATCCACTTGTTGTTTTGATTGATTGGTTTTCTTTTCTTTTGCCAAGTGGATGGACAAGAATGCCTAAGAACCCTCTCTAGCTATCTATGATTTTCTCGTCTCAAACTCTATTCATGCTACATCACAAAATTTGATCAAGTCAGATTCGAACCACTCTGTGTGAGGAGCACTCGGAGTCCCCGATTCGTCATAGACTTAAACTTCCAAAACTTCTTTGTGCATTTTGGTCTGACCGATTCATCCATTTCGGTCATACCGAGATCACTAAGTCGATCTAGGTTTTCAATCTCGGTGCAACCGATTTGAACCTTTCGGTCACACCGAGTTTCAGTAACTGTTTGTAGTTATGAATCTCGGTGCCACCGAGTTGTTCCACTCGGTCACACCGACAGGGTCGGGCTATATATACCCACGGGTCAAATTTTGGAAAACTTTCAGAACCTCCTCGACCCGCGCTTAGCCCGCTCTGCCTCCAGGGTCTCCGGATCTTCTTCCTCGTCGCCAGCCACCTCCTGCCGCTGGTCTCCGCCGCCGTCAACGGGAATCATCCCCGCCGTTGCTGCCGTAGCGAGTTCATCGCCGGACTAGGGTATGAATTCGATCACTGTGCTATCCCTATCTGATTCCTAGGACATTGTGTTCGCCATGTATCTTGCCACGATTTAGATCATTCTTATCCAGTCAAAACACTCCGTAGTTTAGTCGTGAATTGAAAATTTAGGGTTAGGTTTCCGCCGAAACCATCTCGGACCCACCGAGTTGTGGAACTCGGTACCACCGATTCAGCTCAAGCCATTGCACATGTAATTTTCGGTCTGACCGATAATTGCAAATTGGTGTGACCGAGTTCAGGACTTTGTGAAACCCTAGCAGTCTCGGTGCCATCGAACTGTGACTCAGTCTGACCGAGTTCACTAGTTTAGGTTCCAACAGCTGCTTCGATATCACCGAGTTTACAAATCGGTTGATCCGAACTGCTTTTTGTGGAAAACTAAAACTAAGTTTTTGACTCATTCTTTTGCAAAAACCTCTGCATTTTGTGATGCTCATCCACTCTATCTCATCTATATCTATTCACAGGGTCTGATGTCAGTGTTTGCAATATGTCTGATCAGAGGGCATGCAATTAATTTGCTACACATATTTGATGTGCCATAGAAATTCAAGGTCATGAGCCTCAAGGTTGAGACTATCAAGAGGACAGCAGCAGACCAAAAGAGAAGTTGTGGATATGCCCCACAAATTCAGGAGTTGATTAACTCAAAGATGGGCACAGGAAAATATCTGTTGGATAAGGAACACTTTGTTCTCTATCCTGACTTTGAGGACAACCAAGTGGTTATGGATGAAGATGAACCATCCTCAGTACAAGCACAAGCCAAGAGAGAGAAGGCAAAAACAGAAAAAGCTGCAAGGATGCCAACTACGAAAGAAGCATCTCAGTATCTCCTGAAGAGCAAGCAAGATCAGCTTGGCTGCCTGATTGCATCCACTCTGAGGATTGAGAAGGGACTGGCCACCCTGACTCAAAACCAGGAGAGCTTGGAAAGAATCGTGGAGCAAAAATTCTATGACTTGGATGTGAAGGTAACTGAGATTCAGTCTGTTGTGGAGCAACTTCAAGATGATATGCAGGAGAGGAAGGGCAAGACAACCACTGATGCATTTGTCAGAGTGCCTAGAGCTCAGAGGTCTGCTACAGTGCCTGTTCCAGACACCAGAGCCACGTCATCTGCACCAGCTACAGCTTCAGTGCCACCAGCTCCAGCACCTACTCCATCAGCTCTATCTACTTCGACTGAAGCCTTCGTTCTTGGAGTTCTCCGGACACCACCACCTGAAGACCAAGCTTGAGAGACGTTTTAGTGCTATGCATTTTCTATGAACTTTTTGGTAACTTGTTGCCAAAGGGGGAGAAACATGTATAGATCATAGGCTTCGAGAGAGAGCGTTGCTTTTTATTCTCTCTTGCTTTGATGGTTGAACTTTGTTTGTCTTTTGATTGCTTGAGATACTATGCTATTATCTGTGAGACATTGATGATCATGTGGTTGATCATAAGCTACACTTATGCTTGTTAGATGATATTATCTTACTTATCCTTATATGATCATTCACTTTGCTTGGTGATGAGTGCATGTATTCAATCTTTATTATTTTGAGCGCTCCACCAAGATGTATGTGACATGGAAGAGTAACCCATGATCCTAACTCATTGTGCATTTGCAGTCGAAAGCAAATCTTAAGATATGCACAAATTTAGGGGGAGCTCTTGCTTTTCACATACTTCTCAAAGCGACAATATCTTTCACTCTTATTATCATTTGTCGAAGCTTTGATCTATATGTTGTCATCAATTACCAAAAAGGGGGAGATTGAAAGTGCAACTATCCCTGGGTGGTTTTGGTAATTCCTAACAACATATAGCTCATTGAGCTAACATTATTCCAAGATTAATATTTCAGGAGCTCAATGAATGGCATGGCATGGATGAGGAAAGTGGATCCCTCAAAATTCCAAGGACAAAAAGTTTGGCTCAAGCTTGAAGCTCAAGACTCTACATTTTATATTTTAGTGATCCAAGATCACATTGAGTCTATAGGAAAAGCCAATACTATCAAGGAGGGATGAGGTGTTGCTTAATGGCTTGCTTGCTCAAAATGCTTAGTGATATGCTCCAAAATCCTCAACTACCTTCCCACATCCACATATGACCTAAACCAAAAGTCAAACTCGGCCCCGCCGATTCTTTCTATCCGGCGCCACCGAGTTTTAAATGTCATAGCCACTGCCACAAACCCTAGGCAAATCGGTCTCACCGAGATGGGATTGTAATCTCTCTGTTTCCCTTCGTAAAGTTTTGGTCTTACCGAGATGAGCGATCGGTCCCACCGAGATTGCAATGTAAACTCTCTGTTTCCCTTTTGTAACACTTCGGTCTCACCGAGATGAGCGAATCGGTCCCATCGAGTTTACCTGACCAACTCTCTGGTTAGCTTATTACCAAAATCGGTCCCACCGAGTTTGAGTAATCGGTCACACCGAGATTACGTTATGCCCTAACTCTAACCATATCGGTCCTACCGAGTTGCATCTCCGTCCCACCGAAAATCCTAACAGTCACTAGGTTTGCTGAATCGGTCCGACCGAGTTTAACCATTCGGTCCCAACGAGTTTGGCAAATTGTGTGTAACGGTTAGATTTTGTGTGGAGGCTATATATACCCCTCCACCCACTCTTCATTCGTGGAGAGAGCCATCAGAACATACCTACACTTCCAATACACATTTTCTGAGAGAGAACCACCTACACTTGTGTTGAGGTCAAGATATTCCATTCCAACCATATGAATCTTGATCTCTAGCCTTCCCCAAGTTGCTTTCCACTCAAATCTTCTTTCCACCAAATCCAAATCCTGTGAGAGAGAGTTGAGTGTTGGGGAGACTATAATTTGAAGCACAAGAGTAAGGAGTTCATCATCAACACACCATTTGTTACTTCTTGGAGAGTGGTGTCTCCTAGATTGGCTAGGTGTCACTTGGGAGCCTCCAACAAGATTGTGGAGTTGAACCAAGGAGTTTGTAAGGGTAAGGAGATCGCCTACTTCGTGAAGATCTACCGCTAGTGAGGCAAGTCCTTCGTGGGCGACGGCCGTGATGGAATAGACAAGGTTGCTTCTTCGTGGACCCTTCATGGGTGGAGCCCTCCGTGGACTCGCGCAACCGTTACCCTTCGTGGGTTGAAGTCTCCATCAACGTGGATGTACGATAGCACCACCTATCTGAACCATGACAAAAACATCGTGTCTCCAATTGTGTTTGAATCCTCCAAACCCTCCTCTTTACATTCTTGCAAGTTGCATGCTTTACTTTCCGCTGCTCACATACTCTTTTGCATGCTTGCTTGAATTGTGTGGAGATTGCTTGACTTGTGCTAAGATAGCTAAAATCTGCCAAGAACTAAAATTGGGAAAAGGCTAGATTTTTATTTGGTCAAGTAGTCTAATCACCCCCCTCTAGACATACTTTCGATCCTACAGTACACCACTAGTAGACCGCCTGTCAAATTTCGTTCCATTTGGAGGCCGTTTGATGCTCCAACGGTTTATCGGGTGACCGCAAAAGCCCCTTGTGTGTTGCAGCCCAACACCCTTCTAAAACAGCCCAATAACCCATCTAAACCATCTCCATGTCCTCCATCATCGGATCACGATCGTGTGGGCGAAAATCGCACCTCATTTGGACACTCCAAACTCCCTCTACCTATAAATATGTGCCCCACCCCGAAAATCCGGGTCCAAACCCTAGCCCCGCTCCTCTCTCCGTGTCGGACACGTCCGGACGGCGCCGGACGCGTCCGCTGCAGCGCCCCGTCCAACCGGAGCTTGCCACATGGCCCTCCGCTGCCCGCAGCCGCCGCGGCCCGTGGGGCCCGAAGCCGGCCCGCACGGGCCCACGCGCCCGCGCCGCCCGGCCACCTCCTCCCGCCGCGCGTGCGCCGCCGCCTCCTCGCGCCCGCCGCCGCCACCACGCATCACCGCCGCCACCGCCACCACGCATAACCGCCGCCTCCGTCCTCTACCGCTGCCGCACTGGATCCGGCCGGAGTTCGTCGCCCCGACCCCGGCAGTGCGCCGCCCGGCCATCTTCCTCCTCTCCGGCCACCTCCCCGGCCAACTCCGGCGAGGTCCCCTTGGATCGGGATGAGATCCACCACCCCCGTCAACCAAGCGCCGTCCCACGACCTGGATCCCTCCGTCCCACTCCGTCTCGTCCCGCGTTGACTTTTCGCGAGGTGAAATATCACTAAGTCCCGGAGGTCTTTGTAATTTTCATGCCATGTTCATCATGTCGTATCTCGGTGACTGTGGCTCCAAATCATGCATATGATATGTTGAATTGTCCGTCTCGTTGAGCTCTCCATGCTAGAAGTGTTCCCATGCATGTTACTGTCCATTATGATGCCATTTGCATTATTGCAAGAGTGCTATAAAATGTTAACTGTCGGTACTTATCAGATCATGATGTTTTGTCATTTTTGTTGCATTTGATGTGTGCATTATTTGAGTATGAGGTCTAAATGTGTTTTGAACTAAAACATGCCATCTTTACAAAGGTGCAAACCATGTATTTTTGTGATCTATGTGGTGACTAGAACAAGCATGCAAACTAAGCCCCGTGATGTTGTTGTTTTTAGGGACTTAGGATTTTGCTAAGTCTTTTTCCCTGCTGTTATTTTGATGTCATATAAACTTGATGCTACATAGTGATCCGTGATTATTTTGGGATACTTCAGTGAGGATGTTTTCAACATGTGGTTATGCTCTATCCATCCATGCCCATGTTTGAAATTATGGGGTGCTCTAGAATGTCATTTGCTTGGTCTACTTTTGCTACAAAATGTTCCTGGCAGATTGTTAACATGTTAATTAATATTGCCATGGTTGTTGCTAGTGATCCATGCATCCTATGAACATGATCTTGCCATGGTTAGCTTCTTGAACATGTCATCTTTCTATTGGTATGCTTATGTTGTCATTTAATGCTTTGTGGTGAGTAGCATGAGCTCGCAAAGTTGCTATCATAAATCTGTTTATGCCATGCTCTATTTTTCTTCCAAGTCTGAAACTGTTAATAAAACTTGCTATGTTTACATGGGTGACATCATATCTTCTGTGCCTTTTTGGCTCATGTTCACTAAGGGACTTTTTTGGTATGCATTTAGTAGAATCATGTCATGCCTTTGTTTGCTATGATATGTTCCTATAGCATGTTGTTTGATTGCTCTAAACAGTGCTTCCTGATATTGTTTTTGACATGTTAGTATTTTCACTAAGTCTGTGAAGCTGGTATCTTTTGCACTTTTGCCATGCTTTCTTGAACCTGTTCTAGTGTGATTTAGCCGTAGCTCAGTGTTCATGTGTTGTCAAGCATCTCTCGTACATCACTGTCATATGCTTTGTTGTTATGTTGGAGTGCAGTAGCTTAGTTTCTTGTTGCATTCTAAGTGCCAGCATGCTATTAATCGCAGGATAGCATCAATCTTGTTCTTCTTTCCATTTGCAAACCGTGCATCCGTTACCGGTGATCTTTATATCAATTTCAACCGAAATCATCTCATATTTCGAGCGCCATACTTGGTGTGCCAAGTTGATGCCTTGATCATTATTTCCCTTCCGGAGCACTGATGAGGACATGACTACCTTGGATACGACCAAAAATATTGCATACATGCATATTTGTCAGGTGATTTCTAGTGCAAATATTCAATAATCTATTTATGTTATCCAGAACAAAAATACTTCACACACTTTTGTGTTTTGTCTAATTGCAGGTGTATGGGACATTTTTACAATCCACATATGAAGATAAGGGAAAAAGAGAAGTTTAGGTTATGTTCAAAAAGTCCTCTCGCGTCACTTTTGGGCCAAGAGAAGATAGAGTCCAAGTCTCTCACGTTCTGGATTCAGATTCAGACTTCACATACATAGCTGACTCAAAATGCCAACAACTTTTTCATATAGACTCCGAATTGGGTGATTCTTTTTTGTTGGAAAGTAGATTTCGTGCTCTTTCCAACCCAATTGGATTCACCTTCAAATTCGTTCAGAGCATTGAGATATCGACGAAATAATCTGATGCTGCAGCAGTATCCGAGTCAAACAACAAGTCCAAAGTTGTTGCATCACCTCCACTTGGGCCCATGAGCCTTGTACGACCTAGGGTTAGTTTTAGGCTGCCTTGGGACGTCCTTCCACCTCCTTGGCCGCCACCCCTTTGTAGCGACCAGACCTCAAACAGTTTGATCTCTGTGCTCCGGTGTCATCCCTGGATCAGTAATGCTGACACCACACAGTACTCGGAGGATTTATAGCAGAGTAGCAATCACACACTTATTACATCGAGTGTCTCCATAGAGAACTTATTACAAATAAATATGGCTTAAGGCCATCTAATAACGATAACAGCGGAAGGCTTGGAAGATAAGTGAGTCCATCAACTCCAACGGCATCACTGAGTATAGAACCACGACCTAAAACTCCTTAATCGTCGTCTGAAAAGTCTGCAACATTAATGTTGCAGCCCGAAACGGGTCAGCACATGGAATATGCTGGCAAGTTAACACATAGAGAGTAATGGAATGAAACAGCTATACTATATGCATATTTGGCTGGTGGAAAGCTCTATGGTTACAGTTTTGCGTAAAGCCAATTTTTCCCTACTTCAAAGGAATAAATTTTTATTTAACTATCATGGTAGTTGTTAAACATTGAAAATGGTTGACAGCATTCTCAATCCCAATTAAGCATCATCATTAAACATAACCCAACAAAATTAATTTAGAGTAACATGTTGAGATTCACATGATAATCCAAGTACTAGATACTCAAGATGTCCATAACCGGGGACACAGCTAACCATGATTAGTTTATTACACTTTGCAGAGGTTTGCGCACTTTTCCTCACAAGACTCGATCGCCTCCGTTTGGTTTCTCGCACTACATGGTGTTTGAGAAGACGGATGACCGAGACATAGTCTTTCATAAGCGCTAGCACCTTACGATCGGGTAGACCGTACCACCTACATCCCCTACATCTGCTAGTCTACCACTGTAAGAGTTCGCATGACTTAGTCAACTATGCTAGAGCCCATAATAGCTTGTGGCTGCACACGGAAGTTTCTAGTATGAATAGTCTCATGGTCCCTTTGAGCCTGGGTGGCGGTCCAAAAGAAAACAGGCAAGTCCTGGAATACTCAGGTGCCTCAATCCACCCAGATGTGTGTTTAAGTTGCCACCTTAGATAAACCATTAATCAATAAAACTCATATCTGTCATGGATATCACTCACCCAATCCACGTCTACTAGCATAGCATGGCATAATAAGCGAACGTAGAAGTAACTCCCAAAGGTTTGATAATAGACAGGTAATACGTACTACCTCATCTACTTCCCATCCCACAATTTAATTAGATCCTAACCATGCAATGTGTGAGGGTTGATCTAATGCAATAAAACTGGGTAGTAGAAAAGGTATGATCAAAGTGTTACTTGCCTTGCTGATGATCCGGGAAACCTAGCGATTCGAAGTAACAAGCGGCGCACTCCGGGTACTCTATCGCAGACAAACAAACAAGCATACAATAAGTACTCATCTAATGCATAGGTAAAACTCAAATAAGAGATCTAACCAGAAGGTTCAACTTAAGAACTCCGGTTGGCAAAAAGAATCAAATCGAACGAAGCAACGAAAGTCAAACGGCGAAAGAAAACAACTTCGTTCTACTAATCTGGATCTAAAGCAAATTTTACAGTAGCAAAATCTTATTTAAGTTGGTTAAACGGATAGAGGGTTTCGAGACGAAACTCTAGGCGCTTGAATCGCCTGATTTCGATAAACGAGCGAAAAGTTATACTAAAATGAAAATCAGATCAGGAATCGCAATCAGAAAAATCGCGGATTTAATCTGAGAAAAAGAAAAACGATGAACGCTCGCTAGAACGAACGAACGGACGAACGCTCGCTATTTAAATAAACCGGAAAAACCGATCTATTTAAAAAACCGAATCTAAAAAAACCGACGGAAAAACCGACGAAAACCGATCTATTTTTTCAAAAAAAATGGCACGGAAGTCGAGGCGCGGCGAACCTCGGCGGCGGCGGCTTTGGGGCTGGGTGGCTAGGGTTTCCCCCCAGGGGCTGGGCCGGCTTTTAAAGGCCACCTCGGGCCGGAGTCCTATCCGGACACGCCCGTAGGTCGGTTCGTTTTTTGTTTATTTCGCTCGGAAGAAAAATAAAAAGAAATACTAAACGGACTCCAAAAATTCCGAAATAAATTTTTGACAGGCTTCTAAAATCAAGCCGCACAAGGTGACATTTATTTGGGACCTAGATGCAATTTTGAAAAACGCACATTTTTCCTAAATTCAAATAAAACACCGAAAAACTCCGAAATAAAAACTTATTTGATTTTATTATTAAATCCTCAATATTTCCTTATTTTGGGAAAGTCATTTATTCCCTCTCTCATATTTTTGTAATAGAAATAATTGATGATAAAATAAATAAAATCAAATGATCCTATTCTCAAAATTTGAGGAAACTCAAATATGAAAATAACGAAATCCCCAACTCTCTCCGTGGGTCATTGAGTTGCGTAGAATTTCTAGGATCAACCAAAATGCAAAATAAAATATGATATGAATAGATGATCTAATGTATAACATTCCAAATTGAAAATTTGGAATGTTACACCCTTGCTCCTATATAAATATATCCATCTAGTAGTTTTTTCCTTGGGTTTTGTTTAGATTAAAAGTTCGCCATAGCTGCAACTTCGCGTACTTTGTTTGTGTCCAACGACCAAACCAAGACGTCACAGAACCCCACCTTCATCAATAAAGCTTTCCTCTTATATTCGCAATATCTAAATTGCAATTTCAATTTCTTGCTTGTTCTTCGTTGCTTGCAGGAAATAGACCCTCCTGGTCAGGTTGATCGTGCTCTGGCGTGGTCAATAACCTCTCGGAGTTGGTTTAGCGATTGCTAAGGCGCGACGTCCTCACACGTTCATAGTTGGATCGACAAAGTCGACTTCCACCAAAATGATAGTCACCATCTCATCGAAAGATCGGGCCCCTCGCCTCTATCAAGTGGTATCAGTTTTCAAGTTGCTCGGTGAGAATTTCCAGTTTTTCCTAGATTATATTTATTTTCTTACCTATTGTCCAAGAAGAAGCCACAAAAAGTTAGATCTATTCATTCTTTGTCCAAGCCAGTCTGAGCCTTTGCAATTTTCTTCATTGCTTGCATAGTTGAATTATCGATTGCATCGTCGTGTCGAGTTGCTGGTCTTAGTGTCTAGTTCGTTTAGAGTTTCGAGTTCTGTTCACATTAGTCACGCCGCCGCCGCTGCATCATTATCCCTTCCGCTGTCCACCACCCATCCATCAATTTCCACCACATGCTATCCATCGTTCATTGTCACAATCATAGTTGAGGTCATTCACATTTTTGCTAGATCCAATCTGCATCTTATCTAGTTTGTCTTGGAAAGAGGGAGAGAGAGAAAAAGCAGAGAAAAAAAAGAGAGAGAAAAAGGTAAAAAAAAGTCAAAGAAAAAAAGAGAGAAAGAAAAATAAAAAAGTGTGAGGAAAAATAGAGAGAAGAAAAAAATTCAGATCTATCTAGACTCAATCTCGTAGTTGAATTCGGATTGGAATCTGTTTTGTGCACTGTTCAGTAAAACAGGAATAACTTCCTCATACGTAGTCCGTTTTGGCTCCGCGGGTACTCAAATGAAAACTAGCGACGAGCCGCAACTAAATAGCTACAGAAGCATGTTTGATATTTGGCACCTCAAAATCGGCTTTTAAATAGGTCTTTTTGCCCTCTGAAGTTCACGAACACAGTTTATTCCAGTTTTCAGGCCAGTTTTAGAATTTTTTTGACTCCTCATATCAACTTAGAATTGAGTGATTTATTTTGTGTTTGAAAGCTTGAGTCAATGCCATTCTTGAAAAAAATATCAAAAAATTGACACAAACTTTTCCGGAGGAAAGTTGGAGAGAAAGTTGTTGTATATCCTGCTTGGCAGTTGTTTTTAATCATTATCTTTACTGTCGTTGTGATCTTGACTTATATTTTGCTGTCCAAAGCTACTTCATATACTTTATTGATGCTAGTTGTGCTACGGTGTGACCTCACTAGTGTTCTAGGCTCGCGTCTCTAGTCCGGTCTAGTCTAGGACCAGCACAATACCGCCGTTGAACGTTTATTCAACATTGCATCTTTGAATTGATTATTGTTAATATTTTGCTACCATATATAGCCAACCCAGCTCCACATATTTCTATACCGTGTATACGTACGTTCCCCTGGCAATCGCTTTACTCAATCTTCAGAGTTATTTGACACCGCTGGTTGCCGATCACCACCTGCTGCATGGTAAGAACTTGTAAGATATTGAGATTTGCTATACTGTGAGTGTTTACCACCACTTCCAAGTAGTTCATAGGAACATTTTTTTTGGATTCTGTTTCTTGTTTGTACTAATCATGACAGGATCCAGAGTCAATTTATGGGCTTTGACGATCATGGGAGACGTGCCACCACCTTTGCAAATACCACAACCATCACAAGAGGTGCACAAACATCCAAATGCACATGACAAGGTTAATGTATATACACCACTATTTAATGGTCGTTTTAGACTTGCTTTATATATTGAATGAGAGTTCAACATAAAAAATATATTTGCTTCCCATAATTTTGATGAACATAAAAAGGTTAAGATTGCGGTTGGTTCTTTCACTGGTTATGCTTTGGTTTGGTGGAGTGAATATTGTCGGTTACACCCTGATTATATACCTACTACTTGGGATGATTTGAAACTTGCCATGCGACATACTTTCGTCCCCGCTTATTATACTTGCGACATGATTAAGAAGTTGCAACATTTAAAACAAGGTAGTGACATTGTAACAAACTATTATGATGATTTACAAACTACCTTGTTGCATTCCTCTTTAGAAGAAAGTGAAGATGATTCTATGGATAGATTTTGGGGAGGATTAAACCGTGATATTCAAGAGATATTAATTCATGAAGAGTGTTATCCTATGGACCATTTGTTTCGTCTTGCTTGCAAAGCTGAACAGGAAATAAAACGACATGTTGCCCACGAGGAGAACAAGCGCATGGTGCACATTCCAAGAGTTGATATGATTGTTCCTTCAACTACTAGGCATACTATGACAACCACACCCGTTGTTGTGAGGACTACATCACCTCCACCATGTGACACATCACCCCCGAGAGTCGCTACATCATATGAGTTGATCATAAGAGGTAATGACAAAGGTACTGATCTTCCATCTCTACATGAGAATGATGAATGCCTTGTCAATTTGAATGCACCATCTGATGAGCTACCCACTACTTTGATCGTACCACCTATTTTAGAGGACTATGTTGATAATTTGACTTTGCCATGTGATCAAACAACTGAAATACCAACAATTTTGAGTGCACCCATTGAATTAACTGTTGATGCAAAAGAACCAATGTTTAATCATTTTGATATGACCTCTAATCTTGGTGATGATTCTGTGTCCAATGACTTATTGCATGTTTGCTTATTTAAGCATGTTGTCGCATGCAAATTTGATGCAAGTAAGATTTATTCACCAATGTTGGGATGATTTAATGATGAATATTGTCAATCTTTTGATATGAATAAGAGCTTCACTTATATGTGCAAACTAAGTTGCAATATTTCTATGCCTTGTATTTATGATAATATTTTGGCTTTATATTTTATGATCTATGAAAGTTACTCATGTATACATGTGTCATATGTGCAAAAATCAAGGAAGTAAAAATGAATGACATATACATATACAACATGTACACCTTGTCTCTTTTGTTAGCCACATTTCAGATTAAGCAACGCCGATGAGGGCTTTGTTTTCAAGAAGGGGAGGATGATGAGGACATGACTACCTTGGATACGACCAAAAATATTGCATACATGCATATTTGTCAGGTGATTTCTAGTGCAAAGTATTCAATAATCTATTTATGTTATCCAGAACAAAAATACTTCACACACTTTTGTGTTTTGTCTAATTGCAGGTGTATGGGACATTTGTACAGTCCACATATGAAGATAAGGGAAAATAGAAGTTTAGGTTATGTTCAAAAAGTCCTCTCACGTCACTTTTGGGCCAAGAGAAGATAGAGTCCAGGTCTCCCACGTCCTGGATTCAGATTCTGATTGCACAGACATACCTGACTCAAAACGCCAACAACTTTTTCATACGGACTCCGAATTGGGTGATTCTTTTTTTTGTTCGAAAGTAGATTTCGTGCTCTTTCCAACCCAATTGGATTCACCTTAAAATTCATCCGGAGCATTGAGATATCGACGAAACAATCTGACGCTGCAGCAGAATCCGAGTCAAACAACAAGTCCAAAGGTGATGCATCACCTCCACTTGGGCCCATGAGCCTTGTATGACCTAGGGTTAGTTTCAGGCTGCCTTGGGACGTCCTTCCACCTCCTTGGCCACCACCCCTTGCTCCTATATAAGTATATCCATCTAGTAGTTTTTATTGGGTTTTATTTAGATTAAAAGTTCTCCATAACTGCAACTTCGCGTACTTCGTTTGTGTCAAACGACCAGACCAAGACGTCACAAAACCCCACCTTCATCAATAAAGCTTTCCTCTTATATTCGCAATATCCAAATTGCATTGCAGAAAATAAACCCTCGTGGTCAGGTTGATCGTGCTCCGCGCGTGGTCAATAACCTCTCGGAGTTGGTTTAGTGATTTCTAAGGCGCGATGTCCTTGCATGTTCGTAGTCGGATCATCAAAGTCGACTTCCACCAAAACGATAGCCACCATCTCATCGAAAGATCGGGGCCCTCGCCTCTATGAAGCACGCATATGCATTGCATATCATGTCTTGCATATCATGCCATGTATTGCATCATGTTGTTTGTGCATTGCACTGTGATTGATTGTCGTTCCATTGCTTGTGTTCTTGCTTTGGGTAGATCCGGGAGACGAGTACGTGAACGAGGAACCTCTTGAGTACGCTATCGAGGGTCAAGCTTTCGACAACTCTGAGAACTTTGCAGGCAAGATGACCATACGCTCAAAATCACTTCTATCTTTGCTTTGCTAGTTGTTTGTTCTATTGCTATATCGTGCTACCTACCACTTGCTATATCATGCCTCCCATATTGCCATGCCAAGTCTCTAACCCACCTTTCCTAGCAAACCGTTGTTTGGCTATGTTACCGCTTTTGCTCAGCCCCTCTTATAGTGTTGCTAGTTGCAGGTGAAGTTGAAGTTTGTTCCATGTTGGAACATGGATATTGTTGGGATATCATTATTATCTCTTATATACTTTAATGCATCTATATACTTGGTAAAGGGTGGAAGGCTCGGCCTTATGCCTGGTGTTTTGTTCCACTCTTGCCGCCCTAGTTTCCGTCATACCGGTGTTACGTTCCTTGATTTTGCGTTCCTTATGCAGTTGGGTGTTATGGGAACCCCTTGACAGTTCGCCTTGAATAAAACTCCTCCAGGAAGGCCCAACCTTGGTTTTACCATTTGCCTACCTACCACCATATACCTTTCCCTTGGGTTCTGCAAACTCAAGGGTCATCTTTATTTTAACCCCCCCCCCCTGGGGCCAATGCTCCTCTAAGTGTTGGTCCAAAACGGGCAGCCTGCGGGGCCATCTTGGGGCAACTTGAGGGCTGGTTTTACTCGTAGCTTGACCTATCCGGTGTGCCCTGAGAACGAGATATGTGCAGCTCCTATCAGGATTTGTCGGCACATCGGGCGGCTTTGCTGGTCTTGTTTTAGCTGTTGGAAAATATGCCCTAGAGGCAATAATAAATTGGTTATTATTATATTTCCTTGTTCATGATAATCGTTTATTATCCATGCTAGAATTGTATTGATAGGAAACTCAGATACATGTGTGGATACATAGACAACACCATGTCCCTAGTAAGCCTCTAGTTGACTAGCTCGTTGATCAATAGATGGTTATGGTTTCCTGACCATGGACATTGGATGTCGTTGATAACGGGATCACATCATTAGGAGAATGATGTGATGGACAAGACCCAATCCTAAGCCTAGCACAAGATCATGTAGTTGGTATGCTAAAGCTTTTCTAATGTCAAGTATCATTTCCTTAGACCATGAGATTGTGCAACTCCCGGATACCGTAGGAATGCTTTGGGTGTGCCAAACGTCACAATGTAACTGGGTGGCTATAAAGGTACACTACAGGTATCTCCGAAAGTGTCTGTTGGGTTGGCACGAATCGAGACTGGGATTTGTCACTCCATGTAAACGGAGAGGTATCTCTGGGCACACTCGGTAGGACATCATCATAATGTGCACAATGTGATCAAGGAGTTGATCACGTGATGATGTGTTACGGAACGAGTAAAAGAGACTTGCCGGTAACGAGATTGAACAAGGTATCGGGATACCGACGATCGAATCTCGGGCAAGTATCGTACCGCTAGACAAAGGGAATTGTATACGGGATTGATTGAATCCTCGACATCGTGGTTCATCCGATGAGATCATCGTGGAACATGTGGGAGCCAACATGGGTATCCAGATCCCGCTGTTGGTTATTGGCCGGAGAGTTGTCTCGGTCATGTCTGCATGGTTCCCGAACCCGTAGGGTCTACACACTTAAGGTTCGATGACGCTAGGATTATAAAGGAAGTTTGTATGTGGTTACCGAATGTTGTTCGGAGTCCCGGATGAGATCCCGGATGTCACGTGGAGTTCCGGAATGGTCCGGAGGTAAAGATTTATATATAGGAAGTCATCATACGGTCACCGGAATAATTCGGGGGGTTGCCGGTATTGTACCGGGACCACCGGAGGGGTTCCGGGGGTCCACCGGGAGGGTCCACCTGCCACGGAGGGCCCTATGGGCTGTATGTGGAGAGGGACCAGCCCCTTAGTGGGCTGGGCGCCTCCCCCCTAAGGCCCATGCGCCTAGGGTTTTGGGGAACCCTAAAGGGGGGGGCGCCCCCTTTCCTTGGGGGGCAAGGCAACCCCCTCTGGCCGCCGCCCCCTCCTCAGATGGGATCCGAGGGGGCCGGCGCCCCCTCTCCCTTGCCCCTATATATATGTGGGGGGTGGGAGGGGCAGCCGCACCAATGTTCTGGCGCAGCCCTCCCCCTCTCCCAAGTCCTTCTCCTCTCCCGTGGTGCTTGGCGAAGCCCTGCAGGATTGCCATGCTCCTCCACCACCACCACGCCGTCGTGCTGCTGCTGGACGGAGTCCTTCTCAACCTCTCCCTCTCTCCTTGATGGATCAAGGCATGGGAGACGTCACCGGATTGTATGTGTGTTGAACGCGGAGGTGCCGTCCGTTCGGCACGAGGATCTCCGGTGATTTGGATCACGACGAGTATGACTCCTTCAACCTCGTTCTCTTGAACGCTTCCGCTTAGCGATCTACAAGGGTATGTAGATGCACTCTCCTTCCCCTCGTTGCTGGTTTCTCCATAGATAGATCTTGGTGATACGTAGGAAAATTTTGAATTTCTGCTATGTTCCCCAACAGTGGCATCATGAGCTAGGTCTATGCGTAGTTTCTATGCACGAGTAGAACACAAAGTAGTTGTGGGCGTCGATTTTGTCAATTTACTTGCCGTTACTAGTCTTATCTTGATTCGACGGCATTGTGGGATGAAGCAGCCCGGACCAACCTTACACGTACGCTTACGTGAGACCGGTTCCACCGACTGACATGCACTAGTTGCATAAGGTGGCTGGCGGGTGTCTGTCTCTCCCACTTTAGTCGGATCGGATTCAATGAACAGGGTCCTTATGAAGGGTAAATAGAAATTGGCAATTCACGTTATGGTTTTGGCGTAGGTAAGAAACGTTCTTTCTAGCAACCTATAGCAGCCACGTAAAAAAAACTTGCAACAACAATTAGAGGACGTCTAACTTGTTTTTGCAGCATATGCCTTGTGATGTGATATGGCCAAAAGGATGTGATGAATGATATATGTGATGTATGAGATTGATCATGTTCTTGTAATAGGAATCACGACTTGCATGTCGATGAGTATGACAACCGGCAGGAGCCATAGGAGTTGTCTTAATTTATCTATGACCTGCATGTCAACATAAACGTCATGTAATTACTTTACTTTATTGCTAAAGCGTTAGCCATAGTAGTATAAGTAATAGATGACGAGACAACTTCAAGAAGACACGATGATGGAGATCATGGTGTCATGCCGGTGACAACGATGATCATGGAGCCCCGAAGATGGAGATCAAGAGGAGCAAAATGATATTGGCCATATCATGTCACTATTTGATTGCATGTGATGTTTATCATGTTTTACATCTTATTTGCTTAGAACGACGGTAGCTTAAATATATAAGATGATCCCTCACTAAAATTTCAAGAAAGGTATTCCCCCTAACTGTGCACCGTTGCGAAGGTTCGTTGTTTCGAAGCACCACGTGATGATCGGGTGTGATAGATTCTAACGTTCAAATACAACGGGTGTTGACGAGCCTAGCATGTACAGACATGGCCTCGGGGCACATGCAAAACACTTAGGTTGACTTGACGAGCCTAGCATGTACAGACATGGCCTCGGAACACGGAAGACCGAAAGGTCGAACATGAGTCGTATAGAAGATACAATCAACATGAAGATGTTCACCGATGATGACTAGTCCATCTCACGTGATGATCGGACACGGCCTAGGTTACTTGGATCATGTAATCACTTAGATGACTAGAGGGATGTCTATCTGAGTGGGAGTTCATAAGATGAACTTAATTATCCTGAACATAGTCAAAAGGTCTTCGCAAATTATGTCGTAGCTCGCACTTCAGTTCTACTGTTTAAATATGTTCCTAGAGAAAATTTAGTTGAAAGTTGATAGTAGCAATTATGCGAACTAGGTCCGTAAACTGAGGATTGTCCTCATTGCTTCATAGAAGGCTTATGTCCTTAATGCACCGCTCAGTGTGCTGAACCTCGAACGTTGTCTGTGGATGTTGCGAACATCTGACATACACATTTTGATAACTACGTGATAGTTCAGTTAAACGGTTTAGAGTTGAGGCACTGAAGATGTTTTGAAATGTTGCGAAACATATGAGATGTTTAGAGGGCTGAAATTGGGATTTTAGGCTCGTTCCCACGTCAAGAGGTATAAGACCTCCGACGATTTTCTTAGCCTGCAAACTAAGGGAGAAAAGCTCAATTGTTGAGCTTGTGCTCAGATTGTCTGAGTACAACAATCATGTGAATCGAGTGGGAGTTGATCTTCCAGATGAGAAAGTGATGTTTCTCCGAAGTCATTACTACTAAGCTGCTAGAGCTTCGTGATGAACTATAATATATCAGGGACATATATGATGATCCTTGAGATATTCGTGATGTTTGACACCACAAAAGTAGAAATCAAGAAGGAGCATCAATTGTTGATGGTTGGTGAAACCACTAGTTTCAAGAAGGGCAAGGGCAAGAAGGGATACTTCATGAAACGGCAAATCAGCTGCTGCTCTAGTGAAGAAACCCAAGGTTGAACCCAAACCCGAGACTAAGTGCTTCTGTAATAAGAGGAACAGCCACTGGAGCAGAATTACCCTAGATACATGGTAGATGAGAAGGCTGGCAAGGTCGATAGAAGTATATTGGATATACATTGTGTTAATGTGTACTTTACTAGTACTCCTAGTAGCACCATGGTATTAGATACCGGTTCGGTTGCTAAGTGCTAGTAAACTCGAAATAAAAGGCTGCGGAGTAAATGGAGACTAGCTAAAGGTGAGCTGGCGATATGTGTTGGAAGTTTTTCCAAGCTTGATGTGATCAAGCATCGCACGCTCCCTCTACCATCGACATTGGTGTTTGCGTTGAGCATAGACATGATTGGATTATGTCTATTGCAATACGGTTATTCATTTAAGGAGAATAATGGTTACTCTGTTTATTTGAATAATACCTTCAATGGCCTTGCACCTAAAATGAATGGTTTATTGAATCTCGATCGTAGTGATACACATGTTCATGCCAAAAGATATAAGATAGTAATGATAGTACCACCTACTTGTGGCACTGCCACGTAAGTCATATCGGTATAAAATGCATGAAGAAGCTCTGCTGATGGATCTTTGGGCTCACTCGTTTTTGAAAAGTTTGAGACATGCGAACCATGTCTATTGGTGTATATGCATGAAGAAACTCCATGCAAATGAACCGTTTGGACTCACTTGATTTTGAATCACTTGAGACATGCAAATCATACCACATGGGCAAGATGACTGAAAGCCTCGTTTTCAGTAAAATGGAACTAGAAAGCAACTTGTTGGAAGTAATACATTTTGATGTGTGCAGTCCAATGAGTGCTGAGGCGTGTAGTGGATATCGTTATGTTCTTACTTCACAGATGATTTGAGTAGATGTTGAGTATATTTACTTGATGAATCACGAGTCTGAATTATTGAAAGGTTCAAGTAATTTCAGGGTGAAGTTGAAAGATCGTCGTGACAAGAGGATAAAATATCTATGATATGATCATAGAGATGAATATCTGAATTACGAGTTTGGCACAGAATTAAGACATTGTGGAAATTGTTTCACAACTAATACAGCCTGGAACACCATAGTGTGATGGTGTGTCCGAACATCATAACTGCACCCTATTGGATATGATGCATACCATGATGTCTCTTATCAAATTACCACGATAGTTTATGGGTTAGGCATTAGAGACAACCACATTCACTTTAAATAGGGCACCACGTAATTCCGATGAGATGACACTGTATGAACTATGGTTTAGAGAAACCTAAGCTGTCATTCCTTAAAAGTTTGGGGCTGCGACGCTCATGTGAAAAAGTTTCAGGCTGATAAGCTCGAACCCAAAGCGGATAAATGCATCTTCATAGGACACCCAAAACAGTTGGGTATACCTCCTGTCTCAGATCCGAAAGCAATAAGGGATTGTTTCTAGAATCGGGTCCTTTCTCGAGGAAAAGTTTCTCTCGAAAGAATTGAGTGGGAGGATGGTGGAGACTTGATGAGGTTATTAAACCGTCTCTTCAACTAGTGTGTGGCAGGGCACAGGGAGTTGTTCCTGCGGCACCTACACCAATTGAAGTGGAAGCTTATGATGGTGATCATGAAACTTCAGATCAAGTCACTACCAAACCTCGTGGGATGACAAGGATGCGTACTACTTCAGAATGGTACGTAATCCTGTCTTGGAAGTCATGTTGCTAGACAACAATGAACCTACGAGCTATGGAGAAGCGATGGTGGGCCTGGATTCCAAAATGGCTCGAGGCCATATAATCCGAGAGAGGATCCATATATGAAAACAAAGTGTAGACTTTGGAAGAACTACTTGATGGTCGTAATGCTGTTAGGTATATATGGATTTTAAAAGGAAGACGGACAATGATGGTAAGTATCACCATTAAGAAAGCTCGACTTGTTGTTAAGATGTTTTCTGACAAGTTCAAGGAGTTGACTACGATGAGACTTTCTCACTCGTAGCGATGCTAAGAGTCTGTTGGAATTATATTAGCGATTACTGCATTATTTATGAAATCTTGCAGATAGGATGTCAAACATTGTTTCCTCAACGACTTTCTTGAGGAAAGGTTGTATGTGATACAACCGGAAGGTTTTGTCAATCCTGAAAGATGCTAATAAGTATGCGAAGCTCCAGCAATCCTTCTGAGGACTGGAGTAAGCATCTCGGAGTTGGAATGTATGCTTTGATGATGATCAAAAAATTTGGGTTTATACAAAGTTTATGAGAAACTTGTATTTCCAAAGAAGTGAGTGGGAGCACTATAGAATTTCTGATGAGTATATGTTGTTGATCAGAAATGACTTAGAATTTCTGGAAAGCATATAGGGTTATTTGGAAAGTGTTTTTCAATGGAAAGCCTGGATTAAGCTACTTGAACATTGAGCATCAAGATCTATAAGGATAGATCAAAACGCTTAATGGTACTTTCAAATGAGCACATACCTTGACATGATCTTGAAGGTGTTCAAGATGGATCAGTCAAAGAAGGAGTTCTTGCCTGAGTTGTAAGGTATGAAGTTAAGACTTAAAGCTCGACCATGGCAGAAGAAAGAGGAAGGAGGAGGTCGTCCCCTATGCTTTTGTCATAGGCTCCATACGGTATGCCATGCTAAGTACCACACCTGATGTGTGCCTTGCCACATATTTGGCAAGAGGGTACAAAGGTGATCTAGGAGTAGATCACCAGATAGCGGTCTAAATTATCCTTAGAGGAATAAGGATATGTTTCTCGGTTATGGAGGTGATAAAGAGTTCGACGTAAAGAGTTACGTCGATGCAAGCTTAACACCTATCCGGATAGCTCTGAGTAGAGATACCGGATACGTATAATGGAGCAACAATTTAGAATAGCTCCAAGTAGAACAGTTATTTGAAATGGCTCCAAATGTAGCGTAGTAGTTGCATCTACAAGATGACATAGAAATTTGCGAAGTACATACAGATCTGAATGCTGCAGACCCGTTGACTGAAACCTCTCTCACAAGCATAACATGATCAAACCCAGAACTCTTTGGGTGTTAGTCACATGGGGATGTGACCTTGAGTGTTAATCACATATCGATGTGAACTGAATTATTGACTCTAGTGCAACTGGGAGACTGTTGGAAATATGCCCTAGAGGCAATAATAAATTGGTTATTATTATATTTCCTTGTTCATGATAATCGTTTATTATCCATGCTAGAATTGTATTGATATGAAACTCAGATACATGTGTGGATACATAGACAACACCATGTCCCTAGTAAGCCTCTAGTTGACTAGCTCGTTGATCAATAGATGGTTACGGTTTCCTGACCATGGACATTGGATGTCATTGATAACGGGATCACATCATTAGGAGAATGATGTGATGGACAAGACCCAATCCTAAGCCTAGCACAAGATCATGTAGTTCGTATGCTAAAGCTTTTCTAATGTCAAGTATCATTTCCTTAGACCATGAGATTGTGCAACTCCCGGATACCGTAGGAGTGCTTTGGGTGTGCCAAACATCACAACGTAACTAGGTGGCTTTAAAGGTACACTACAGGTATCTCCGAAAGTGTCTGTTGGGTTGGCACGAATTGAGACTGGGATTTGTCACTCCGTGTAAACGGAGAGGTATCTCTGGGCCCACTCGGTAGGACATCATCATAATGTGCACAATGTGATCAAGGAGTTGATCACGGGATGATGTGTTACAGAACGAGTAAAAGAGACTTGCCGGTAACAAGATTGAACAAGGTATCAGGATACCGACGATCGAATCTCGGGCAAGTATCGTACCGCTAGACAAAGGGAATTGTATACGGGATTGATTGAATCCTCGACATCGTGGTTCATCCGATGAGATCATCATGGAACATGTGGGAGCCAACATGGGTATCCAGATCCCGCTGTTGGTTATTGGCCGGAGAGTGGTCTCGGTCATGTCTGCATGGTTCCCGAACCCGTAGGGTCTACGCACTTAAGGTTCGATGACGCTAGGATTATAAAGGAAGTTTGTATGTGGTTACCGAATGTTGTTCGGAGTCCCGGATGAGATCCCGGACGTCACGTGGAGTTCCGGAATGGTCCGGAGGTAAAGATTTATATATAGGAAGTCATCATACGGTCACCAGAATAATTCGGGGGGTTGCCGGTATTGTACCAGGACCACCGGAGGGGTTCCGGGGGTCCACCGGGAGGGTCCACCTGCCACGGAGGGCCCTATGGGCTGTATGTGGAGAGGGACCAACCCCTTAGTGGGTTGGGCACCTCCCCCCTAAGGCCCATGCGTCTAGGGTTTTGGGGAACCCTAAAGGGGGGAGGGGCGCCCCCTTGCCTTGGGGGGCAAGGCAACCCCCTCTGGCCGCCGCCCCCTCCTCAGATGGGATCTGAGGGGGCCAGCCCCCCCTCTCCCTTGCCCCTATATATAAGTGGGGGGTGGGAGGGCAGCCGCACCAATGTTCTGGCGCAGCCCTCCCCCTCTCCCAAGTCCTTCTCCTCTCCCGTGGTGCTTGGCGAAGCCCTGCAGGATTGCCACGCTCCTCCACCACCACCACGCCGCCGTGCTGCTGCTGGACAGATTCTTCCTCAACCTCTCCCTCTCTCCTTGCTGGATCAAGGCATGGGAGACGTCACCGGGCTGTACGTGTGTTGAACGCGGAGGTGCCGTCCGTTCGGCACTAGGATCTCCGGTGATTTGGATCACGACGAGTACGACTCCTTCAACCCCGTTCTCTTGAACGCTTCCGCTTAGCGATCTACAAGGGTATGTAGATGCATTCTCCTTCCCCTCGTTGCTGGCTTCTCCATAGATAGATCTTGGTGATACGTAGGAAAATTTTGAATTTCTGCTACGTTCCCCAACATTAGCATTGTCGAAATGTCTTGTAACCGGGATTCCGAAACTGACCGGGTCTTCCCGGGAGAAGGAATATCCTTCGTTGACCGTGAGAGCTTGCGATGGGCTAAGTTGGGACACCCCTGCAGGGTATAAACTTTCGAGAGTCGTGCCCGCGGTTATGTGGCTGATGGGAATTTGTTAATATTCGGTTGTAGAGAACTTGACACTTAACTTAATTAAAATGAATCAACCGCGTGTGTAGCCATGATGGTCTCTTTTCAGCGGAGTCCGGGAAGTGAACACGGCCTTGTGTTATGCTTGACGTAAGTAGTTTCAGGATCACTTCTTGATCACTTCTAGCTTCTCGACCGTGCGTTGCTTCTCTTCTCACTCTTATTTGCGTATGTTAGCCATCATATATGCTTAGTGCTTGCTGCAGGCTGCAGCTCCACCTCACTACCTTCTCCTACCCATAAGCTTAAATAGTCTTGATCTCGCGGGTGTGAGATTGTTGAGTCCTCGTGACTCACGGATATTTCCAAATAGTTGCAGGTGCCGAGGATACCAGTGCAGGTGATGCTACCAAACTCAAGTGGGAGTTCGATGAGGATCTGGGTCGTTACTACGTTTCGTTTCCTGATGATCAGTAGTGGAGCCCTGTTGGGACGATCAGGGATCTAGCATTTGGGGTTTATCTTCGTTTTATTCGGATTTGGTCGTATTCGGTCTTTGAGTGTATTTGAATGATGTATGATTTATTTATGTATTGCGTGAAATGGCGATTGTAAGCCAACTCTTTATCCCTTTCTTATTTAGTACATAAGATTGTGTGAAGATTACCCCTCTTACGACAAACATACCATGCGGCTATGCCTTTAAGTCGTGCCCCGACACGTGAGAAATATAGTCGCATTGTGAGTGTTACAATAATCAATGGAATCAAGCTGAGAAAGAGGGAGTTCAATTGCACTTTTTATTTTGAAGGACGGGCACCTAATTATGAAGCACACATGTTAGCCAAGTACTAATATTCGTTAGATTTTTTTTTTGAGACAACCTCGCGAAGCTTTTTATTAAACCGCCCGGCAGTCCATCGCTCGCTCAAGTATTCACATAGTCGCTTCGTTCAGGTACTCCCCCCAAAAAGGGAATTCGTACGCTCAGTCAACGTTTGACCGGTCAACAATTGACCAGTTGACCCGTCCACCATAGACTTTTAATAAAATACAAAAATATATTCCAAATCAATTGTTTTTTTAAACTCATGAATTCAAAATTGTTCATGGATTTAAAAAATCACAAATTAAAAAATGTTCAGAAATTTTAAAAAAGTTTGTCATTTTTTTAAAAGTTCATCAATTTGAAAAAGTACATTGGTTTTAAGAAAGAGTTCATCAATTTTGAAAAAAAATCCCAAAGATGAAAAAATATCAAAATTTAAAAAGTTCATTGAATTTTAAAAAATTGATTTGAAGAAATTTCATTGATATTTAAAAAAATCATAAATCTGAAAGCTCATTGATTTTGAAAAGATGTTCACAAATTTGGAAAAAGATTACGAAATTCAAAAAATAATGGATTTAGGAAAAAAGGTCGATCAATTTGAAGAAAAAGTTCATGAATTTGAAAAGAATCCACGCATTTGAGAAAAAAAGGATAAAGAAAGAAAAAAGAGAAAAGGAAAACCGAATAAAAACATCCGAAAAAACTCATGAACTGAAAAAATAAATAAATAAATAATTGTTTTTACAACCGGTGGGATAGCCTAGTGGGTAGAGCTTTTTCTTTCATACACAGACGTTGTGAATTCGAAGCCGGTGCCCTGTACCTTTTTTGGGAGTTTACAGAAATAAAATCGTATATGGGCCGGCCAAGGTAAGAGCAGCGCCTGTTAACAAAATACACGTTAACGGATGCTGAAGGCGCTGAATAGGAAATGCCTGAAGACTTGGCTTACCCAAAAAAAGCAAAAGTATCTGTTTTTTTACATTTTTTTAGACAACCTCACGAGACTTTTTATTTCAAACCGTCACAATGTTTACATGGACGAACGGAAACCCCACGGGCTGGCCAAACCAAACATGGCGGCCCGGTCCCAAAGAAAAAGCATGTCTCGCTAGGTTGTGAGCCTCAACATTTGAGCTCCTAAATTCATGAACAAAAAAAACAGAAACTAAAAGTAGATTATTGTTGCTTGATCTCCTTAATGATCGCCCCATAAGTAGCTCCACTTCCACTCTGAATTTCTTCTATCGCTCCCTTGCAATCGGATGCGACTTGTATTTGCTGAATATGCAAATCTGCCGCCCAATCCAAAAGAGAGCTTGCACACAGAATTTGGACCGTGAGAAGCTTTCAGCTCATGTAGGCCCAGTCGTGGCAATTTGCGGTCATACCAATGGCGGCCCAGTCTGAACGCATTACTGGGCCAGCAGTCACGCGAGCATGCTTTACTCCAAATCATGAACTCTTTCCTCAAAAAATAGAGAAATAATTGACCATTCTTGCTTTTTTGACAGTTCTCTTTTTAGTCATCAGTATAGGAGCTAAAATGTCAAGGCTCATAATTTAACAAAGCATGCACTGTCACTTGGGATTGGCCGCCATGTTTGATTAGGCAATTCGGGTGATCTTACTTTCATCACTATAAACACTGTGACGAGTTAAATACAGGATTCACGAGATTGTCTTAGAAAAAAAATCATTGAAGTGAGGCACGCGACCATTCTTCACTCCAAAAACTCCATTTGAACTTTCTTTTTCATGTCGTCGTCGAGAAACCAACCATTCTAAGACAATATGACAGCTCAGTCTCTCGAAAGTGCTTATAAGGATAGGGTCTATGTACGTGCGTGCGTTTATGAAAATGAGTGTATGCACGTTTATATGAACGGCTTGCGTTGTTAAAAAAAAGCCGGCAACAGCAAGTCCTGGGGTAACGCCAGCGAGATCAACAAACAGAGCGCGCACCGCACCGCACGCACACCAACCAAATCAATCCAATCCGTGGGAAGGTTTGCTCGTCGTCTGGCACTCTGGCCTAGCTTGCGCGGCGTACATGGCAACCATGAACTGCTAGTGGAGCAAGCGTCACGCACGCCACCTCCCACCTACCACCCTACCCGGCCACCGCGCCGGCGCGCCATGCGCCAACCGTTCCCGCTGCGTGTGGTAGGTGGAACCTGTGGATGCTCGCCTCGCCAGGCCACCCCCCACAACCCACCGCCACCAACAACACCAACACCAACCACCCAGCCTCCCGCTCCCGGCCCGGTCCAGCAGAGCGCCGCGGGTCGCTGCCGGGCGCCGGTCTACTTGCCGGTACGGCGGAGGAGCGCGCCCCGTCCGCATTGAAGGGCAGCACATGGATCCACTGGCTGCCGTCGTTATGCATGGGCCACGCACGCCGGCGATAGGCCGAGAGCGATAGGGGTAGCCGGACATATGCATGTACTCCGTAGTAGGTTCCAGTCTTCTTAATGGAGGTGCTGCGACGAGCATGACAGGTCTGGACCAAAGCTGCATACGTACATTTCACGACGAGAATCATATTGTACCATTCGAAACGTCGAGAGTCGTGTGTTTTCGTGTGGCCAGCTTCGTCGTGCGTCGGCAGGAATCCATGGCGTCGATCCTCTGCACGGCGTGGCATCTGTTTCAGCGACATGTACATCCCGGCATACGTTTCTCGGGCGTTTGTTCGTTTCGCGACCACCCGATCGATCGTGTCGACGGCGTATGTGTACCGTTTTGGTCGGGAGCGGGCACGGCTTTATTAATACCGAAATGGACCGGCCGGCAGAGTAAAAATGACACGAGAGGATAATCGCATGCAGCTTGATTGAATAGTAAGTTGGTAACTGGGTTAAGCTTGCAGAGCTGCGGTAGGCGCATACATGCCTTGGTGAAGTCCAAACCTAGCTTTCTGCCTACCACCGCGCACTAGTGAATGACTTGGTGCATGGTAGTGTGCTTCCCACTATTCTCAAAGGCCTGTATTCATCCAGCGGTCTGCACAAGCATGATTCCAAGGTTGATGTTATATCCACGTCATTCTTCTTCTTTTGTGTGCTGATGATGTACCCACGATCCTGACCCTGGAGTCCTGGTTGGTGGCTTGGTTGGAATTGATCATTTCAGATGACATAAAGATAAAGCAAGGACCGAAATGATGATCGAGAATTGGCAATAAAATTTAGAAAGATGCACTAAATATCTAGGATATTTTTAAGATGAAAAAACAAAGAGAAAATAAAAATACTTACAAACAACCATGAAAATCAACGACATCACAAATTATTTATGGACCTTTATGAGTAATCACGAGCTTTATCGAATTCCCTAGTTTTCATATAATATTTAGCCTTTTCCCTCATAAGTTTTCATTTTTTTATCCTAGTACCAAAAGACAATAATATTCTTAGCTTAGAAACCAAGAATAAACTCACATTTCAATAGTAGTAGCTGGGAGAGAAAAATACAACTTCGAAAAAAATGGAGATAGGGGGAGAAGACGGAAGCACTGACGTTAGCAATCCTGCGACCGCCATTAGCTGCTGCCATAGGCCAAGTGCCATGCTTGGTTTGCTGCAGTATGTGTGTATCAGTTGAACTCGTCGAGTGATCTTTCTTCAGGTGTCTCACTCTCACCAACCCACCGAGGGAATGCTGTCTATTGAGTGTTGAGCGCCTAGCTGGGTTGAAGCTTAGGGTTGGTAGCACGTGCATGGCTAATTATTGTTTTAGTACGTAAAATCTGCCAATAATTAACCATGTCTTTGAATCCTAGACATGTGCAAGTAATTCTCAGTCAACATTCAACAAAATGATCGCTGATAATAAGCGGAGTTGTTGGCAATCATTGACAATGTCAAACATCAACGCGATCGTGCTCGTCAAACTAGTCAAATATAAACACAGAGTCGGAAAACTATGCATGCTCGTATGCTGAATATTTCTTGACTTGTGTTTGGCTTTATGCCCTCGGCTGGTGTAAATCGTGCCTCACTTAGCCGGAAAGGTTTCCCTCGTTCGGAAGAAACTGCATGGACAAGTACAGTGTATGTAGCTAGAGACCAAATACCACAGGAATTTTCCACGATATTACTCGGTAAGTAGCTTCGCATCAGCACGGCCGAACGACATGCATTTCGTCCCCCAAAAAATAGGCTATGCTGCCACCAAAGCTCTTCTAAAAGGAAGAGAAATTCTTCCCGGAAAAAAGAAACATGTATGTATGCATCCGACTGACCCACCAACTATTTTTAGAAGCGCATTTTGACTCCGTGTGGCCAACGACTTGACCACTCGAGAAGATCCGGTCGACATTCCGACGCAAACTTTGGCAGCCCCGTCAACCCCAACGGCTCATAATCATTTTCCCTCACACGCATGCCTGCGACGGTGTGCAGTGTGCGCGCGGATGACCCACGAGACCCAGACCGGAGAACGCTGGCCGTTCCTTCCGTTTTCGCTCCTCGTGGGTGCAACTGTCGGAGTCGTCGAAGGCTAAAGAGACGAACGAGCGGCGGGCCAGCGAGCGAGGATGCCCGTCGTTTTTCGTCTGAGGGCTAAAATGACGCGTACGTACGCGCAATTTGGCTCCATCTGGACTCTGATCGAGTGATCCAGCAGCTCCCCCAAAGCAGCGTACAGAAATGGAACGGAAAACTAACCACGCGCTCCTGCAGCTTGGGGCTCACTTGCCCACTCACTACTGCAGTCACAGTCGAGAGGTGTCTCAGGAACGACTGGTCTTCAGTGCAAATTACAGGCAGCAGCAGTGAAAATTCCCTGCAGTAACCGATACAGATTACCCTAAACTGCAATCACTCGTCTTTGAAAAGGAGAACATCAATTCCGTCTGAACAAAAAAGAAGAAGAAGAGAGAACATGAAAAATGTAACCTTCGAAGAAATCATTCCATAGTTTCCAGCCAAGTCTGCCAAGTCAAGTGTGCACTGAGAAAGTGAGAATGCATCAGAATAGAATGGCTTCACACGCAAACTGGAATTTCCCTAGTCATTCACTCACTTGCGGATGAGACAGCATAGATGACCAAGAAGCAAATAAATGCTTCCTAGTTTCCTTTTCTTCAGATGAAGCTTCCAATAGATCGGTGGAGCTTACCAAAGGAAGAAAATACATTAGTGTACTACTACATTATGATATCGATCACTACCCAGCTTGTGCCGCGCGACTCTTGACTGACGGACCGCCTGGCAGGACTGACCGGTGGACTGTCTCATTTCAAACACAACTGTTGTTCCCAACAAATTAATTTCATAATGTCCGGAAAACAGCATGAAAGCGTCAAACTGCATTAGGAAATACTGAAGGAAGGTCACGAGTTCAATCAAAACCACATGACCTTGTGCTACCCTGAATTTAAATAGAATATGTGAGGTTCGTCCCACCCCGAAGAAAATACAAGTGAAAGGCCTATGGATCAACAGCAGACAAATCCTTCCCGGTGGATAGCAGAACCCCCACTCGCATATAACAATCCAAGCTGCTCTGTCAAAGCAAGGACCGTGTAACTGTTTTCTAAGATTTCTTTTCTTGTAGTTTTATACTAGTACCAGTAGATGGTGTAAGCAGCCGCCCCGCTTGTTTTAAATGTTGCAATGTCGACAAAAGGGCATGCTTACATTAGTACAAGTTGCATGTTCGGATCTCCAAGTGCAGCGTTTCTGGCACCAAATTAGGTAGAGCTGCCTTCAGCAACAGGTTGTCGCAAAGCAGCCGACGCCACTCCAATTCGAAGAACACTACTCGAACGCTTTGATGAAGTAGGTTAACACTGAGGCACATGGTGCTGTATGATTAACACTGAACGCTTGAGCATGTGAGTGCACAGTAAATTGGAGGTGAGCGCCGACATGGGCAAACGCTCTGTTGAATAGCTATAATGATACATGAATTCCACTCCTCCGGAAAGGAGAAAGGGAAGCCAAAAAAAAGGAGAAATTGCCATGTGCCTGCACAAACGGTCGAACACCTGACGTGCTCTGCCTCTCTTCCCTGCACCAACCATCTTGCGCACCCCGGCCAAGCGCAGCTGCCACGATGCCGCCACCGAGCGCCTGTACGTAGTCACCACCCGGTCCGTGCGCTCCAGCGGCCACTGGTGCACCCACCAATCCAGCGGTCAACCCGGCCATCCAGCTCCACACTCCACACCAACCCAACCCCCACACCCACCCTAACCCTGCCCAGCTGCGCTCCCTATTTAACCCGTCTTCTCCCTCCGTTCATCTCCAAGAAGAGCCTCACCTTCTTCTGCAGTTTGAGCTCCTCTTCAGCGCCACCCATCAATCCATCACCACTCCCAGAATACATCCAGATACGCATACGCCCGCCCGGCTTTAGCTTACTAGCTTGCTTTAGCACTTCTCTGCATATCTCGATGGAGTGCGAGAACGGGCACGTTGCCGCCAACGGCGATGGCCTGTGCGTGGCGCAGCCGGCGCGGGCCGACCCGCTCAACTGGGGGAAGGCGGCGGAGGAGCTGTCCGGCAGCCACTTGGATGCCGTGAAGCGGATGGTCGAGGAGTACCGTAAGCCGGTGGTGACGATGGAGGGCGCCAGCCTGACCATCGCCATGGTCGCCGCGGTGGCTGCCGGCAGCGAGACCAGGGTGGAGCTGGACGAGTCCGCCCGCGGCCGCGTCAAGGAGAGCAGCGACTGGGTCATGAACAGCATGATGAACGGCACCGACAGCTACGGTGTCACCACCGGCTTCGGCGCCACCTCTCACCGGAGGACCAAGGAGGGCGGCGCTCTCCAGAGGGAGCTCATTAGGTACGAATTAAACCGCGAACAAGTTATATTTCACATGTTGAATTGTTGATCATCTCTGTCTGTGAGTTACGGAAGTCTTATTTTTTCGTGTGTTGCTCGTCTGTTCAGATTTCTTAACGCTGGAGCCTTCGGCAACGGCAACGACGGCCACGTTCTGCCTGCTGCGGCGACGAGGGCAGCCATGCTCGTGCGTGTCAACACCCTGCTTCAGGGATATTCTGGCATCCGCTTTGAGATCCTCGAGACGATCGCCACACTCCTCAACGCCAACGTGACACCATGCCTACCGCTTAGGGGCACCATCACCGCGTCTGGTGACCTCGTCCCGCTTTCCTATATTGCGGGACTGGTAACCGGCCGCCCAAACTCTATGGCCACGGCTCCAGATGGCACCAAGGTTAATGCGGCGGAGGCATTTAAGATTGCCGGCATCCAACATGGCTTCTTCGAGCTGCAGCCCAAGGAAGGCCTTGCCATGGTGAACGGCACGGCAGTGGGCTCGGGGCTTGCATCCATGGTCCTTTTCGAGGCTAACATCCTTAGTCTTCTCGCCGAGGTCCTGTCAGCCGTCTTCTGTGAGGTTATGAACGGCAAGCCGGAGTACACCGATCACTTGACCCATAAGTTGAAGCACCACCCTGGGCAGATCGAGGCTGCTGCCATCATGGAGCACATACTCGAAGGCAGCTCCTACATGATGCTTGCTAAGAAGCTCGGCGAGCTCGACCCATTGATGAAGCCAAAGCAAGATAGGTATGCACTCCGTACGTCACCGCAGTGGCTTGGTCCTCAGATTGAGGTCATCCGTGCTGCCACCAAGTCGATTGAGCGAGAGATCAACTCCGTCAACGACAACCCACTCATCGACGTCTCCCGTGGCAAGGCTATCCATGGTGGAAACTTCCAGGGCACACCAATCGGTGTGTCTATGGACAACACCAGGCTTGCCATTGCTGCGATTGGCAAGCTCATGTTTGCCCAATTCTCAGAGTTGGTGAACGACTTCTACAACAACGGTCTTCCTTCAAACCTCTCCGGTGGTCGCAACCCAAGCTTGGACTATGGCTTCAAGGGTGCCGAAATTGCCATGGCCTCGTATTGCTCCGAGCTTCAGTTCTTGGGCAACCCTGTGACCAACCATGTCCAGAGCGCAGAGCAGCACAACCAAGATGTCAACTCTCTTGGCCTCATCTCCTCAAGGAAGACTGCTGAGGCCATTGACATATTGAAGCTCATGTCCTCGACATTCTTGGTCGCGTTGTGCCAGGCTATTGACCTCCGCCACCTTGAGGAGAATGTCAAGAATGCCGTGAAGAGTTGTGTGAAGACTGTGGCTAGGAAGACACTGAGCACCAACAACAATGGTCATCTCCACAATGCGCGCTTCTGTGAGAAGGACTTGCTGCTCACAATCGACCGTGAGGCGGTGTTTGCTTACGCAGATGACCCCTGCAGCACCAACTACCCACTGATGCAGAAGATGCGTGCAGTTCTTGTGGAGCATGCCTTGGCCAATGGTGAGGCTGAGCGTGATGTGGAGACATCAGTGTTTGCTAAACTTGCCATATTTGAACAGGAGCTCCGTGCAGTGCTTCCAAAGGAGGTCGAGGCTGCCCGAAGTGCCGTGGAGAACGGTACTGCTACACAACAAAACCGTATCGCTGAATGTCGATCATACCCTCTCTACCGGTTCGTGCGCAAGGAGCTTGGAACTGAGTACTTGACCGGAGAGAAGACTAGGTCTCCCGGTGAAGAGGTGGACAAGGTGTTCGTTGCTATGAACCAGGGCAAGCACATTGACGCACTACTTGAGTGTCTCAAGGGGTGGAACGGTGAGCCCCTACCTATCTGCTGAGGATCGAGTACTTGAAGAGAAGATAGTGTGCTTCAAAGTCGAGAAGGCTTCAGATGTTCTTAGCTGATAAGTGATAATACTTTTTTTATTGAATTTCTTTAGAAGTCGGTGTTTTGTAATGTTCTTACAGAGCTGCCAGGTTGTTGCCAAAAATTGCAATTGCATGCTTTGGTAGTGATAGGTAGCCAGTAGAACCACTGTGATGTAAGTTAAAAGGGTACAATGTGTGATAAATATTCATGATAAATTTACTTGTCCTTTTTTAGATCAATGGTTAGTGGTTCTTGAGACAACTTCAAATAATGCAAACAATCTATTGTGCTTTCTTAATTGCAAAGAATCTATTGTTGGCATGTTATATGGTGTGTGGAAACGACGCATCAACATAGACCACGAACAAGAAAGTTAAAATAGTTCCTACATAGTCACTAGTCAGTTGTATGTCTATAGTGGCTAGTTCCATCAACACGATGTGATGGCTTCTCTTCTTAGTCTTGTATCCACGTGTTGCTATTTACCAATTTGAGTCTACGATGTTCTCCGACTTCACTTGGCGATACAAACATATTTTAGATAACAAAGATTTTTATTTCTTGTAATTAGTGGCGGTTGTAGGATTGAACTAGTCGAGAAGCTTGCATGCTTTGCCACTGTATCACTTGAACTAGTCGAGTCATCTTTCTTCACGTGTCGCACTCTCACCAACCCATTGAGGGAATGCATGTCTAGTGAGGGTTGGGCGCCTAGCTGGGTTGAAGCTTAGGGTTGGTGAAATTTTTCAGCCGATTTGAATGACGAACTGATAATAGGCTAGGTGTGTAGGCATCGTAGTCTGCTCTGTATCGTCGAATGTGACATCTTTTTTATGTTTTCTTTCGTTTTGCATTATGATTATGGGCCTTTTGTGACCCTAAGACTTTGCTACTTTATTTTTAATAAGATGGCTACATGCATCGATTAATGCAGAGGCCGGGGGGTTTGCCTCCTTTTCCAAAAAAAACCCCATGTATTTGAACCTTGGACATATGCAAGTAATTCTCAGTCAACAAAATGATCTCTGATAATAAGGGGAGTTGTTGGCAATCATCGACAATGTCAAACATCAACGTGCTGGTCAAACAAGTCAAATATAAATAGAGTTGGAAAGTATGCATGCTCGTATGCTGAATATTTCTTGAGTTGGCTTTGGCTTTATGTCCGCGACTGGTGTAAATAGTACCTCAATTAGCCGGAAAGGTTCCCCTCCTTGAAAAGAAACAACATGGACATGTTGAATGGCTTTCGTAACAGAGATGTGTAACTCTAAAGGCAACAAGCTGTATGTGCGTGAAAAAGGCCACTCGGTAAGGGCAGCTCTAAGGCATGTATAATGTATAGCCTTAGGTTGATGTCTCACATGTCATGTACGATCGGATATCAGATAAAACGGGTTCGGATAGGGAAGCGAGATCCTTTTAAGGAGGCGGGTGCTTGAAGACAAAAAGTACTGTCCGGTGTCAAAAAGTGAAAAGGTTGGAGATGCATGTGTAGTAGAGTCTTTATTTTTTATCTTTTAATGAGGTCCACTAATGATAGCTTGCATTGGGAAAAAATATAGATGCCTCAAACTACTTTTCATGGGGTATCAGTATCCATATGCCACCATTGTATGTGCCCTAACTGATCGCAAAAATAAAAAGGGATCCGGTGAGAGCATCTACAAGCGGATTGGACAAATCCGGCCACCTATACATCTACGGACGCATTCGGGCACGCCCGCAAACGCATTCGGACGGGCCCTCATGTTTCACTCCGGTATCCATATCTCTTAAATCCGGACTCTCAAATCTATACAAATCCATGCACGTCGATCATACAAGCCATTATCGCACGTAAATAACAAATGTTGGTATCAAACATAAATATTGTTGATATAAAATTTATTTTAAGTGCACAACTGTCCACAAGATCATTTAGTAGCTGCGCGTGCACCTGATGATCTCAAAGATTTTGATGCATCTGCAGAAAGTTCATAACCTGAGCTGCATCTTAATCTTCCGGAATTTCAACTTGTTCTCTAGGTGCTTCAAAATCATTGGTTTGGCCTACATCATCACCCTCATCCTCGATAATCATATTGTGCAAAAGTACAGAACATGTCTAAGCTGACACAAAGTTTTCGATTCCCACATCATTGCAGCCCCACGAACAATTCCCCAACGAGCTTGAAGCACACCAAATGCCCTCTCCACATCCTTCCTAGCCGCTTCATGCATTGTTGCAAAGTGAATCTGTTTATTGCCATGCGGTTCGGATATGGTCTTCACAAACGCCGTCCACTAAGGATAGATGCCATCGGTAAGATAGTATCCCATGTTGTAGTCTCGAACTCGATTGTTGATGGTGTAGTTGCACAATGGTGATTCCCCATTGCAAAGCATCCTGAACACCGGAGATCGTTGAAGCACATTGATGTCGTTGTGAGAACCTGACATTCCATAGAAATCATGTCAAATTCATAAGTCATGTGACGCCACCGCTTCTAGTATGATAGTGGCCTCTTTGGTGTGACCTTGATACATTGTCCACAAACCTTTGGGGCAGTTTTTCTATTGCCAATGCATGCAATCAATTGATCTGAGCATTCCTGGAAACCCCCTGGCCTATCCAAGAGGCAACAACTTCTCTGTGTCCTGCGCATTTGGTTCTCTGAGATACTCAGGTCCAAACACCTCCACCACAACGCGGACAAACTTGACAGTAGTCTTCAGGCATATGCTCTCCCCCATCCTGACCATCTCACTAACGGCATCTACAGCGTACCAAGTGCAAGCATCCTCAGAGCAGCCGTGCACTTCTGCTTAGCAGAGAAAGAAAGTTGGCTGCAGCAATCCGTCGTGAGCTTGAAGTAGTCATCATGTGCCTCCACTCCCTCCACAATGCGCAAGAACAATGGTTTCCGCATGCGGCAACGGCGACAAGACCATGGATCATCCGAGAAAGTTGGGTTCAGATCAAAGTAGTCCTTCTACAATAGCCGTGCTCCGGACACCCTATCCCGATTGATCACTCTTCTCCCTTTGATTGAGCCCTTGAAGTTGAGAATATGCTCCACCTGCCAGTCCATTTCCTCTTGCATGCTCATGAGTATGAGAATGCCACTTCTTCATCCGAATCCGAGGAATTGAAGAACTCATCTCGAATCATTTGATCAAGCTCTGTAGGTCCATACTCCTCGTCGAACGAAGCATCAGAATCCATCGTTTTCCCTAATAAAATCATGAAAAAATCCGGTCAGACAATGTGTCGAACACATCAAGTGCAAGGCGAAGCCAGAGAGTTATCAGACGCACCGCGGTGCCATCCGGACCGGCGAGGATGGGAGAGAGGACCGCTCTGCTCTGAGCTGGCGGCGCAGAGGCTAGGAACGGTTGCGGAGCGCGCGGCGCGGCGGACCTGCGAGACAGACGGCGCGGATGAGGAAGAAGAGATGAGAGAGCAATTGGATCTGGTAGTTCTGGGGGTGGATTTGGTGCACTTTGCAGGAGGGTCGGGCTGTCGGGTTTGACGTGGCGGGCGCGCCCGGGCGCCCCCATATTCGCCCCATATTTGAACTGGATATGAGGGATGCCGGTCAGCCCAGGCATTTGAGGCCCATTTGAGGCGCCCGTCTGAGTCGAAATTCCGTGACCGGCTGGGCCGCCCGGGCGTTTGAAAGTATTTTTACTCCAATAAATTTCGATGGACCTAACCGACCTCGTAAACTTAACGGAGTAAAAATTAAATTTGCATAAGATCAACCTAGTTTAAATTTATAGACAACTGAACTTCGACAAATTGCCTTGACAACCGAAACTAAACAACCCATTTAAACAGAAACTTAAGGTCGCTCTTGTAGAGGTCGAGCCAATCTTGCCTCGACATTCCACCATCCATTTGGTCCGGGCCGGTGCCATCATCGTCGAAGTCAGGGAAGGCACACCGCCACTCTTCTACGTAGAACTCCTCGTCCTTGCCGCCACAGTCATCACTGCCTTCCTTCTCGTTGTCGGCGATGTCGATCACCTCCCCGTCGACCGCCCGCTTTGCGAAGATCGCTTGTTCCGCCTCCACGAGCTCGGGGTACTGGTGGCCAAGGTCTGCCATGTACCGCTCATCGGCGCCCTCTACCACGATGCGCTCCCGCACCTCTCGGTGCTCCCGAACCATCGCCGCATCCACCACCCCCGGCGGTGGCGGGACGAGGTCGGCGGGCGCCGTTCCCCACGGGAAGTTGTGCCGCGCCTCTGCGCCGTGGAACCGCACCATCCACCGGGCATATTCCAGGGCGGCGAGCTCCGCCGTGTGGAACGACCTGATCCACTTCCGCTTGTGGGTCTCGCGGTCAGTGATCTCCACCACTCACGTCCCACACGCTCGCTCGCGGACGCCGTGGTATTTCCTCTGCAACTACCGTAGCGGAGGGAGGTCTCGAAAGTCAGAGATGCGGTTGCGGTCGCATCAGCGGAGCGGCAGCTAGAGGATGCGGCAGGCGTGGCGAGGCGGGACGGGGGCTAGAGGATGCGACGGGCGTGGACTAGCGGGGGGGAGGGGGGGAGGGGGACCATCGGGCATGCTGTCCGACCATTGGGAGGAGGGAGGTGTCGAGGAACGGCCGGGAGAGGAGGGGTCGGAGGAGAGGTAGAGGAGGCGGCTAGAGAGATGGGAAATTTTTACTCAACCGTCGAGCGGTTAAGTATAAATAGGAAGATGGGGCGTGATTAAAAACAAATTATCCTCCACTAACACCAATTGGGGATCGGTTAGGTCCCAATTAGAGAAATAAAACCGAATTTTTACTTCTCTATAGGGCACTGATAGAGCTGCCCTAAGTACTTTCGCATGAGCATGGCCAAACGACATGCATTTTCTCCTCGAGAAAGTCTGCCGTGCTGCCACCAAAGTTGTTCAACAAAATTCTTTCTCTTCCCGAAAAAAGAAAATACAGATCATTTCCGAGGACCAGAAACAGAGAATCTGGCATGTATGTATGCATCCGACCGACCCACTAACTATTTTTAGACGCACATGTTGTGTCACCGAGACTTGACTACTGAAAAAGATCTGGTCGACGTTCCGACGCAAACCTTGCCCCGTTGATGCCCAAAATTCTTTGCCTCTCGCATGCCTGCGACGGTGTGCACGTGGATAGCCGACGAGAACGCCCATCGGTTTTCGCTTGCCGGAGTTCGTGGTTAGAATGGCGTGAACTTGCAATTTGGCTCGACCTGGACCTGATCGAGTAATCCAAAAATTCCGAAGCAGCCTACAGGACTGCATTTGAAGTTTGAACGGGAGACCAGCCATATATATGCACTGCAGTCGAGAGAGAGAGAGAGAGAGAGAGAGAGCGACTCTTCAGTGCAGTGCAGTCACAGCACCACTGAAATTCTCTGCACTTACCCATACGCATTGCCCCAGTTTCCAACTTTGAAAATGAGAAGAGAACATAACCCCAATTTCCAGCGTACGGCGTTCTAGGAAATCATTCCAGAGTTTCCACTGAGCACAGTCAAAGTCTGGCAAGTCAAGTGTGCACTAAGAAAGCGAGAATGGATCTTCACACGGCGGCAGTGCGCAGAATGACCCGTACCCATCAGAATAGAATGGCCTCACATTCAGACCGGAATATCCCACGTCATTTACTCACTTGCAAATGGAATACTAGCAGTATCAGGTGCTACCAACAATTAGGTGATACCATGATATGGACTTCTGGGCCGTTGGATCTCAGATCCAACGGCTCCCGGAAGTCTATTATACATACGCGAAATTTTGACTTCCGGATGATTTTTTTTTGCAAAATGCTCAAAAACTTCAAGGAGTCGTCGGGTCTGAGATCCAACGGCTCTTAAAAGCCCGTTTCATGGTATCGCTTAACACATCGTATCACCTGATATCTTCTACTAGCAGGGAAGACCACGAAGCACCACCCAATTTCTTTAGATCAATGGTGCTTGCTAAAGGAACAAAAATACTACATTGCGATTTGGATCACCGCCCAGCTCGTGCCGCGAGACTCTTGACTGACGGACCGCCTGGCAGGACTGACCGGTGGACTGTCTCATTTTAAACACAAGTGTTCTGCCCGAAAAATTAATTTCATAATATCCGGAAAACAGCATGAAAGCGTCAAATTGCATTAGGAAATACTGAAGGTCACGAGTTCAATCAAAACCATATGACCATGCGAATCAACCTGTGGTTGAGTTGGTTAGATGGACAGTGGTATCCCCAACCCAACAGGGTTCAAATCCTGGTGCTCGCATTATTTTTGGATTTATTTCAGGATTTCCGGCGATGCGTTTTCAGTGGGAGGAGACGTTCCCGTCGACGACGAGGCGCCTACGGTGACTTCGTAAATCTCAAGATGATATGCCGGCTCAGTCTCTCGGAGGTGCTCATAGGGGTAGGATATACGTGTGTGCATTCATAGGGGTGAGTGTATGCGCGTGTATATGAGCGCTTGTGTCTGTACTGATGCTTAAAAAAAAACCACATGACCATGTGCGGCCCTGAATTTTAGGATACGTGGGGTTCGTCACACTCGGGGTCAAATACTAGTGAAATGAAAGGCCTATGGATCAATAGAAGATAACAACTCCCAGTGGATAGCAGAACCCCACTCGCATTTTTTGGAGGAACCAACGAGGCTACTTTGTCAAGGCAAGGGCCGTGTCACTGTTTTCTAAGGTTTCTTCTCTGTACTCCAGTTTTATACTACTACTCCAGTATTAGATATTATGGAACTGCCCCGCTTGTTTTAAATGTTCCAATGTCGACAAAAGGACATGCCTACATTAGTACAAGTTGCACGTTCATATCTCGAAGCTACCTTCAGCAACAGGCTGTAGAATGCAGCAGACAGACGCCGCTTGAATGCAGCAATAGGTGAACACTACTCGCTTTGCCTCTCTTCTTCTTCTTCTTCTTCTTGTTGCTTGATTAACAGAAGAGTTCACCTAATTAACACACAGGCACATGATGCATGATTAACCATGAACACTTGAGCACGCGAGAAATTGAAGTAAGGGCCGCCCACATGAATCTTGTTCTGATCATATCGACATGGGCAGATGCTATGTTAAATAGCTACTATAATGATACATCCCAATTAATTATTATTATAGCTACCAACTATCTTGTGCCTGTGGAAATACCACTCCTCCGGAAAGGAGGAAGGAGAAACGACCATGAGGTTGTGGCTGTGCGTTTGCCTGCACAAACGGTCCAGCACCTGGTGAAACTCGAATGGAAGACAGGGGAGTGCCTCTCTTCCCCCGCACCAACCATCTTGCCGCCACTGAGCACATGTGCGTAGTCACCACCCGGTCCAGCGGTCAGGCTGTAGAATGCAATGATAATTTCGTTGTTTACATTGAAGCAAGCACCATGACGGTGTACTTGATGATCGAGGACGAGTTATTATGTGATGACTAGTTGACCAGAAGGGCGAACTTTGTAGGGTTAAGCAAGAGAGGCACTATATTTTGGCTAAATGTGCATTCTTTGTTTCACCAGCAAAAACACTTTGTACCCTACAACATGAACATGATCACAAATGCAATGTGAAGTCGCTAGTCCATCAGTGCTATAGCATCTCAAACTCTGCCATGAAGTATTGCAGTGCAATCCCACGGGTAGAAAGAGGGTGGCCGCAGGGATCGTCAATCATGGACATTGTAAGTTTTTCTTCTTATTGCTCTACATGTTGGTCAATTTATTGATTCACTCGAAACTGCAACGTGACGATCATGTTATTGTGTAGCATGCACATGTTGCGGCACTATACCAAACAACGAAGGGTAGACTATTCATGTTGATGCATTGTTGGATGAAGCTCAAGAGTCACTGTCTGTGGATGAACAATACTTCGCTCTAAGATTATTTTGGATGTAATATTCATATTTTGTACCATTGTTGCACTAGAATATTTGCATGTTATATATGAATGAATTATTTTATTTTCTATAATTATTTCAAGTGCTTCGGACATACAAAAAAACATGAACAGGCATTCGATGCATAAGGTAGGATGGCCGGCTTCCATATCTGTGAACACAACATGTCCATAGATGTTTAGTGTGTCTGATATCTCTCAAAATTGGCTTTTATATATAAAGGCATCTCCAACGCTGATCCGCAAATTTTCCCTGACATTCGTCTGCGGACGAGGGGACCAGTCCGCGAACACTGATGCCAGAGACGGCTATCCAACACTGCCCTCATACATTTCAAACACAGCTCAATAGACCGGACGAAATTGATGCAAATGCGGCGGATTTTCGTATAAACCAGAGCACATTCATTACAATTCGGTCATTTTCATGTAAACCAGACAAAAATCATTTCATTTTGGACAATTTTTTACTAAACCCTATTATAAACCTAAACTAAATGATCACCGACACCCATTCCCCATGTCTGGCCATGAGCCCTGAGAACTGAAGCTTCGCCTTCTCCAGTTTCGCCTTGGCATTCTCAAGCTCCACCTCCGCAACTGCTACCTCTTGAGCACTGCGTTGGTTTTTCCTTAAAGAGGAAAGGGTGATGCAGCAAATTAGCGTAAGTATTTTCCTCAGTTTTTGAGAACCAAGGTATCAATCCAGTAGGAGGCCACACGCAAGTCCCTCGTACCTACACAAACAAATAAGAACCTCGCAGCCAACGCGATAAAGGGGTTGTTAATCCCTTCACGATCACTTACGAGAGTGAGATCTGATAGAGATGGTAAGATAATATTTTTGGTATTTTTATGATAAAGATCAAAAGTAAAGATTGCAAAATAAAAGGTAATAGAAATAACTTGTTAACGGAAGATTAATATAATGGAGAATAGACCCGGGGGCCATAGGTTTCACTAGTGGGCAGATGCTATGTTAAATAGCTACTATAATGATACAGTCCAATTAATTATTATTATAGCTACCAACCATCTTGTGCCTGTGGAAATACCACTCCTCCGGAAAGGAGGAAGCAGAAACGACCATGTGGTTGTGCGTCCGCCTGCACAAACGCTCCAGCACCTGGTGAAACTCGAATGGAAGACGGGGGAGTGCCTCTCTTCCCCCGCACCAACCATCTTGCTGCCAGCGAGCACCTATGCGTAGTCACCACCCGGTCTAGCGGTCAGGCTGTATAATGCAATGGTAATTTTTTGACATTATCGTTGTTTACATTGAAGCAAGCACGATGACAGTGTATCGATGATCAAGGACGAGTTATTATATGATGCCTGGTTGACAAGAAGTACGAACTTTGTAGGCTTGAAGCAAGGGAGGCATTATCTTTTGGCTAAATGTGCATTCTTTGTTTCACCAGCAAAAACACTTTGGATGAGGATCCCCTGACGTGGGCTATCCTACCATTGGGTCACTGACATGTGGGTCCCACCAAGTATCGGTCCCACCTGTTAGTGACGGAAAGACAGGGTAAAGCAGTGATAGCCACGTTAGAGGATCCATGTCCAAACACTTTGCACCCTACAACATGCACGTGATCACAAATGCAATGTAAAGTCACTAGCCCATCGGTGCTATAGCATCTCAAACTCCGCCATGAAGTATTGCAGTGCGATCCCACGGGTGGTAAGAGGGTGGCCGTAGGGATCGTCAATCATGGACATCATAAGTTTTTCTTTTTATTGCTCTACATGTTGGTCAATTTATTGATTCATTCAAAACTGCAACTTGATGATCACGTTATTGTGTAGCACGCACGCGTTGCAGCACGGCACCAAACAACGAAGGGTAGACCATTCATGTTGATGCGTTGTTGGATGAAGCTCAAGAAGCACGGTCTGTGGATGAACAACACTTTGCTCTAAGATTATTTTGGACATAATATTCATATTTTGTACCATTGTTGTACTAGAACATTTGCATGTTATATATGGATGAATTGTGTTATTTTCTATAATTATTTTAAGTGCTTCGGACATACAGAAAAACATGAACGAACATTCCATGCATAAGGTAGGATAGCCGGCTTCCATATATGTGAACACAACATGTCCATAGATGTTTAGTGTGTCTGATATCTCTTGAAATAGGCTTTATATATATAAGGGCATCTCCAACGCTGACCCACAGATTTTCCTCGACATTCATCCGCGAACGAGGGGACCAGTCCACGGACACTGATGCTGGAGACGGCCATCCTACCCGTATATATTTTCAAACACAGCTCAACAAACTGGACGAAATTGATGCAAACACGGCGGATTTTCATATAAACCGAAGCACATTCATTACAATTTTGGCATTTTCATATAAACCGGACAAAATTCATTTCATTTTGGACAATTTTTAACTAAACCCTATTATAAACCTAAAATAAATGATTGCCGGCACCTGTTCCCCACGTCCGGCCATGAGCCCTGAGAACTGAAGCTTCACCTCTCCAGTTCCGCCTCGACGCTCTTCAGCTCCACCTCCGCCTCCGAAGCCCCAGGAGGTGAAGTTTTCCGCCTCAACATCGTCGTCAAGTGGCTCATCGGCCACCGATGATCATCCCACCAAGCTTGGCTTCAACAGAAGGGGAGGAGTGGTGGCCTTCTTGGGACCTGAGCGACGGCGACCTACCATGCACTAATCTTCCTCGTTGTCGACGGTGCTCGCAAACTTGCCGGCTTCCTGGTCATGGCAGCGGGGCACAACCGAGGCGGAGCTGGCGATGTCCTCCTCGTCATCACTCTTGCCCGACACCTCATCTGTGGCCTCGTCGAACTCCATGTAGACGGCTTCTAACTCCGCCTGACGTTGGCGGTACCGCCAAGGATCGTGGTGGATCTCGCGGGCGCAACGGTAGGACTCGAGCAACGCCTCCTGCTCGGGCACGTCCACGTCCCGCATGATGGATGTCCCGGCGGCGAGCAACTCCTTCGCGCGTGGTGCTCCTCAAGGAGGCGGAGGTTGTAGGCCTGGTCGGCTTGCGCTTGTTGGAACTTGGCCTTCTCCTCCTCCCGCAACATGTCCACGTAGTGCGCACGGGCCTCACCGTTGGTGAGGCCCACACACACCGGCGAGGAGGGTTGCGCCTCCTCGTCCTCTATTGGGGATTCGTCGCCCTTCTGCTGGCCGACCTACCTGCCGGCAGCAATGGCAGTCATCTCCTTCTGCTCTGATGATAGGGTGTCCTAGAGACTTTGGAGTGCGAGGAGGCCATGGCAGGCATGGTGCGGAGAGAAGAAAGGGACCGGAGGAGGATGATTGTGGCTATGGCAGAGGCTAGAGTTTATATAGCGGGCCGATGACAATGGGTCGCAACAGTGAGGTTGATGGTGGGCGGCAGATGAACGATTGGGTGATGCTGGAGTAGGTTCCTCGGCAACCGATATCACTAATGCATGGAGGTCGGACCGACGGGGTGTCGTTTAAATGCGGTGCAGTCGCATGCATCGAGAAGCGGTGCGGGAGGCGCTCTCTCGGCCGGCACGCTGCTTCAGTGCTGGCAGTAGTGACAGGTCGTGTCCACTCTGGTCGGGCGTGAATGCGGCACTGACTTTCTGGAGCGGCGCCGACTCTTTCGCACGAGAAGCACACGCGGGCGAGGGAGGGGGTTTTCTGTGGACCAGATTTAGTCAGATGCAGATGTGGCTATTGTCCGAGCGCCCGCAAAACCCCTCTAGTTTTCTTCGGTTTGCGTGAAAAAATGACGGCGGTGGACGGTCTGAGGGTCGACATTGAAGATGTCCTAAAGCAACTTAACGTGTCTTGTAGTATTCTTTTTAGAAAAGGAGGATTACTCCGGCCTCTGCATCTGGGCGATGCATGCAACCATGTTATTAATTATTCACAAAGACCTTATAAAGTAGTACATCAGGTAGTCTAAAGCCATCATTTTAGCAACAACTGTCGCACTCCTATCCACTCGATGAAGGGGTGCCGATAGTCCGAGCCTAATACTAAACAAACATCGCACCAAAAGCCTAACTTCTAAAGCCGAAGGCCACAACCAAGCCACATACTGGGTTTGGGGTGCAAATCGGTCCGACGCACTCTCATGTGTCGTCGTCGCCGCCTTCCACCAATTCATCTTCAGAGCAGAAACTAACGCACCGACCTTGTCAGGCCTCTCTGCCATCAACGCCACCATGACGCCAGACAGCGTCCTCCTCCTGCGCGAGTCCATCTCCGTGCATCGGACACCGAGTCTCACTGCACCACGCCACCGAGATTCACCGCCATCAATGTGTAAAATGAAGCACCGCTCCACCAAAAAAGCCATCCACTAGTCCCTTGGGCCCGTGCACACCTCCAAGAATGACGTCCCAAAGGGGAAAACGACACCAGAGCACCGCCGTCATCCGATCTACTGATTTAGGGTTTCCCCCGAAGGTAGTGGATAGAGGTTTGGAGCTTCTGCACGGCGATGCCTTCAAGAAGGTAATGACACAAAAGAGTGTCGCCATCGCCGGTGTTGGCAACAAGCCGAGAACTAGGTTTTCGCCCGGATCCGCTTGACGAACCCTCCATCAAGCATCGAGTGCACGGGTCGCTATTGATTTGAGCCGCCGCGCAGCGAGCAAGCTGATACGTCTCCAGCGTATCTATAATTTTTGATTGATCCATGCTATATTATCTACTGTTTTGGGCAATATTGGGCTTTATTATCCACTTTTATATTATTTTTGGGACTAACCTATTAACCAGAGAACCAGCCCAGATTTGCTGTTTTATGCCTATTTCAATGTTTTGAAGAAAAGGAATATCAGACGGAGTCGAAACGGAACGAAATCAACTGGAGAAGTTATTTTTGGAAGGAAACACACCCGATGGACTTGAACCCTACGTCAAGGAAGGAACGAGGTGCTCATGAGGGTGGGGCCCTCGTGGCTCCCCTGATGTACCTCCTGCACCCATATATACCTACGTGACCTAAAACTTCCAGAAGACACAATAGATCGGGAGTTCCGCCGCCAGAAGCCTCCGTAGCCATCAAAAACCAATCTAGACCCGTTCCGGCACCCTGCCGGAGGGGGCAATCCCTCTCCGGTGGCCATCTTCATCATCCCGGTGCTCTCCATGATGAGGAGGGAGTAGTTCTCCCTCGGGGCTGAGGGTATGTACCAGTAGCTATGTGTTTGATCTCTCTCTCTCTCTCGTGTTCTTGAGATGATACGATCTTGATGTATCGCGAGCTTTGCTATTATAGTTGGATCCTATGTTTCTCCTCCCCCTCTTCTCTCTTGTAATGAATTGAGTTTCCCCTTTGGAGTTATCTTATCGGATTGAGTCTTTAAAGATTTGAGAACACTTGATGTATGTCTTGCAGTGGATATCTATGGTGACAATGGGATACCATGTGCCACTTGGTGTATGTCTTGGTGACCAACTTGCGGGTTTCGTGACATTGGGAACCTATGCATAGGGGTTGGCACACATTTTCGTCGTGATTCTCCGGTAGAAACTTTGGGGTACTCTTTCAGATTCTATGTGTTGGTTGAATAGATGAATTGAGATTGCGTGATGCATATCGTATAATCATACCCACGGATACTTGAGAAGACATTGGAGTATCTAGGTGATATTAGGGTTTTGGTTGATTTGTATCTTAAGGTGTTATTCTAGTACGAACTCTAGGGTTGTTTGTGACACTTATAGGAATAGCCCAACAGATTGATTGGAAAGAATAACTTTGAGGTGGTTTCGCACCCTACCATAATCTCTTCGTTCGTTCTCCGCTATTAGTGACTTTGGAGTGACTCTTTGTTGCATGTTGAGGGATAGTTATGTGATTCAATTATGTTAGTATTGTTGAGGGAACTTACACTAGCGAAAGTATGAACCCTAGGCCTTGTTTCAACGCATTGCAATACCGTTTACGCTCACTTTTATCACTTGCTACCTTGCTTTTTTTATTATTTCATATTACAAAAACTATTATCTACCATCCATATACCACTTGTTTCACCATCTCTTCGCCGAACTAGTGCACCTATACAATTTACCATTGTATTGGGTGTGTTGGGGACACAAGAGACTCTTTGTTATTTGGTTGCAGGGTTGTTTGAGAGAGACACTCTCCATCCTACGCCTCCTACGGATTGATAAACCTTAGGTCATCCACTTGAGGGAAATTTGCTACTGTCCTACAAACCTCTGCACTTGGAGGCCCAACAACGTCTACAAGAAGAAGGTTGTGTAGTAGACATCAAGCTCTTTTCTGGCGCCGTTGCCGGGGAGGTGAGTGCTTGAAGGTATATCTTTAGATCTTGCAATCGAGTCTTTTAGTTTCTTGTTTTATCACTAGTTTAGTTTATAAAAGAAAACTATAAAAAATGGAATTGAGTTTGTCTCATACGCTTCACCTTTTTAATATCTTTCGTGAGTATGATGGAAAGGATAATTGTGCTCAAGTGCTAGAAGAAGAAATCTATAAAATGTTTGGCACTAAATATTTGAATGATGAGCATGATTGCAATGTTGTTAGTATGAATTCCTTGAATATCCATGATGGTAATGATATGCAAAGCCACAAGCTTGGGGAAGCTATGTTTGATGAAGATGATATTTTTTGTCCCCCAATTTTTGATGAGCAAATGTATTATGATGAAAGCATGCCTCCTATCTATGATGATTATTGTGATGACACGTATGCTTTAAAGAATAATGATAACAATGAACCTTGTCATCTTGATCTTAATTTTCAATCACATGATAGTTATTTTGTTGAGTTTGCTCCCACTATTATTCATGAGAAGAATTTTGCTTGTGTGGAGAGTAATAAAAATTATATGCTTGTAGATCATGAAAAGAATGCTTTATGTGATAGTTATATTATTGAATTCATTCATGATGCTATTGGAAATTATTATGAGGGAGGAATATATACTTGTAGGAATTGCAATAATATCAAATTTCCTCTCTATGTGCTTAAAGTTTTGAAGTTATGCTTACTTTACCTTCCTATGCAAGTTGATTGTTGTTCCCATAAGTTGTTTGCTCACAAAATCCCTATGCATAGGAAGTATGTTAGACTTAAATGTGCTAGTCATATTCTTCATGATGCTCTCTTTATGTTACAATTCTTATTCTTTATGTGAGCATCATTGAAATCATCATGCATAGTTAGGGGCGTTAAACGATAGCAATTGTTGGGAGGCAACCCAACTTTGTTTTTGCTCCTCACTTTTTGTTCCTGTTTAGTAATAAATAATTCATCTAGGCTCTGTTTAGATGTGGTTTTATGTTTTTAATTAGTGTTTGTGCCAAGTAGAACCTTTGGGAAGACTTGGGGAGAGTCTTGTTGATCATGCTGTAAAAAACAGAAACTTTAGCGCTCACGAGAATTGCTGCCATTTTTATTTGAAGAGTGATATTTAGTTAATTATTTTTTCAGATGATTAATAGATAAATTACTCAGGTCCAGAAATTTATTCGAGAATTTTATGAGTTCCAGAAGTATACGTTTGATCCAGATTACTACAGACTGTTCTGTTTTTGACAGATTCTGCTTTTCGTGTGTTGTTTGCTTATTCTAATGAATCTATGGCTAGTAAAAGAGTTTATAAACCATAGAGAAGTTGAAATACAGTAGGTTTAACACCAATATAAATAAAGAATGAGTTCATTACAGTACCTTGAAGTGGTGATTTATTTTCTTATACTAACGGAGCTTATGAGTTTTCTGTTAAGTTTTGTGTTGTGAAGTTTTCAAGTTTTGGGTAAGGATTCGATGGACTATTGAATAAGGAGTGGCAAGAGCCTAAGATTGGGGATTCCCATGATACCCCAAGGTAATATTCAAGGATATCCAAGAGCCTAAGCTTGGGGATGCCCCGGAAGGCATCCTCTCTTTCGTCTTCGTTCATCGGTAACTTTACTTGGAGCTATATTTTTATTCGCCACATGATATGTATTTTGCTTGGAGCGTCAATTTATTTTGTTAGGATTTGCTTGCTGTTATTTATAACAATGTTTCGCATCTTTTATTTCAATAAAAGTGGCATTAATAGTCTTTACTATGCCTATGTTACAAGTCTTCATGTTGCTGTTTGAAAACAGAAAGTTTACCGCTGTTGCAATAATTCCCTAGAAAAATAAGAATGTGATAAAATATTGAAACCTTTTGCATATTAAGCTATGATAAATTTACTACAGTGGGAATTTTCTTTCATAATTTTTAGAGCTAGGGAAGTATGGATGTTGCAGCATTCTTTACAGACTATCCTGTTTAGGCAGATTGCTATTATGTTTGCATTGTTTGCATATGTTTGCTTCTTTAATGATTCTATTTGAGGATAGGACTATTAAATATGCAGAGGCATTTAGTATGCAAAGTTGAATAATAATTTTAGAGATTTTCTACAGTAGAGTATGATAAGGTTTTTGCAATGGTTTATACTAACCTATCTCACGAGTCCTTGTTGAGTTTTGTGTGGATGAAGCTTTTGAGATTCAGGGAGACCGTGATATGAGAGGAATTAAGGAGACAAAAAAGCTCAAGCTTGGGGATTCCCAAGGCACCCCAAGATAATATTTCAAGAAGTCTCAAGCGTCTAAGCTTGGGGATGCCCCGGTTGGCATCCCACTTTTCTTCTTCAACAACTATCGGTTAGTATCGGTTGATTCTAAGTTTTTGCTTCTTCACATGATGTTTGCCATTCTTAAAATGTCATTTTATTTATTTTTGCTTGCTGTTTAAATAAAGTATCAAGGTATGAAATTATTGAATGAGAGAGTCTTCACATAGTTGCGTAATTATTCAACTACTCATTGATCTACACTTATATCTTTCGGAGTAGTTTGTTGTTGCTCTAGTGCTTCACTTATATCTTTTAGAGCGTGGTGGTAGTTTTATTTTGAAGAAATAGATGAACTCTCATGCTTCACTTATATTATTTTGAGAGTCTTAAATAGCATGGTAATTTGCTTAAAATCCTAATATGCTAGGTATAGAAGATTAATAATAAAATTCTCTTATGAGTGTGTTGAATACTAAGAGAAGTTTGATACTTGATGATTGTTTTGAGATATGAGGATGGTAATATTAGAGTCATGCTAGTTGAGTAGTTGTGAATTTGAGAAATACTTGTGTTGAAGTTTGTGATTCCCGTAGCATGCACGTATGGTGAACCGTTATATGATGAAGTCGGAGCATGATTTATTTATTGATTACCTTCCTTATGAGTGGCGGTCGGGGACAAGCGGTGGTCTTTTCCTACCAATCTGTCCCCCTAGGAGCATGCACGTAATACTTTGCTTTGATAACTTGTAGATTTTTGCAATAATTATATGAGTTATTTATGATTAATGTTGAGTCCATGGATTATACGCACTCTCACCCTTCCACCCTTGCTAGCCTCTCTAGTACCGTGCACCTTTCGCTGGTACCATAAACCCACCATATACCTTCCTCAAAACAGCCACCATACCTACCTATTATAGCATCTCCATAGCCATTCCGAGATATATTGCCATGCAACTTTCCATCATTCCGTTCATTATGACACATTCATCATTGTCATATTGCTAGCATGATCATGTAGTTGACATAGTATTTGTGGCAAAGCCACCGTTCATAATTCTTTCATACTTGTCACTCTTGATTCATTGCATATCCCAGTACACCGCCGGAGGCATTCATATAGAGCCATACTTTGTTCTAGTATCGAGTTGTAAATAAATAGAAGTGTGATGATCATCATTCAATAGAGCATTGTCCCAAAAAAGAGAAAGGCCAAATAAAAAATAAAGGCCAAATAAAAAAAAGAAAGGCCAAATAAAAAAAGGGACAATGCTACTATCCTTTTACCACACTTGTGCTTCAAAGTAGCACCATGATCTTCATGATAGAGAGTCTCCTATGTTGTCACTTTCATATACTAGTGGGAATTTTACATTATAGAACTTGGCTTGTATATTCTAATGATGGGCTTCCTCAAAATGCTCTAGGTCTTCGTGAGCAAGCGAGTTGGATGCACACCCACTAGTTTCTTTTGTTGAGCTTTCATACATTTATAGCTCTAGTGCATCCGTTGCATGGCAACCCCTACTCACTCAAATTGATATCTATTGATGGGCATCTCCATAGCCCGTTGATACGCCTAGTTGATGTGAGACTATCTTCCCCCTTTTTTGTCTTCTCCACAACCATCATTCTATTCCACCTATAGTGCTATGTCCATGACTCACGCTCATGTATTGCGTGAAGATTGAAAAAGTTTGAGAACATCAAAAGTATGAAACAATTGCTTGGCTTGTCATCGGGGTTGTGCATGATTTAAATATATTGTGTGGTGAAGATGGAGCATAGCCAGCCTATATGATTTTGTTGGGATAACTTTCTTTGGCCATGTTATTTTGAGAAGACATGATTGCTTAGTTAGTATGCTTGAAGTATTATTATTTTTATGTCAATATGAACTGTTGTCTTGAATCTTTCGGATCTGAATATTCATACCACAATTAAGAAGAATTACATTGAAATTATGCCAACTAGCATTCCACATCAAAAACTATCTTTTTTATCATTTACCTACTCGAGGACGAGCAGGAATTAAGCTTGGGGATGCTTGATATGTCTCCAACGTATCTATAATTTTTGATTACTCCATGCTATATTATGTACTGTTTTGGGCAATACTGGGCTTTATTATCCACTTTTATATTATTTTTGGGACTAACCTATTAACCGGAGGCCCAGCCCAGATTTGCTGTTTTATGCCTATTTTAGTGTTTTGAAGAAAAGGAATATCAGACGGAGTCAAAACGGAACGAAATCAACTGGAGAAGTTATTTTTGGAAGGAAACACACCCGATGGACTTGGACCCTACGTTAAGGGAGGAACGAGGTGATCACGAGGGTGGGGGGCGCCCCCCTAGGGCGCGCCCCCCTGTCTCGTGGGGCCCTCGTGGCTCCCTTGACGTACCTCCTGCACCCATATATACCTACGTGACCTAAAACTTCCAGAATACACAATAGATCGGGAGTTCCGCCGCCAGAAGCCTCCGTAGCCATCAAAAACCAATCTATACCCGTTCCGGCACCCTGCCGGAGGGGGCAATACCTCTCCAGTGGCCATCTTCATCATCCCAGTGCTCTCCATGACGAGGAGGGAGTAGTTCTCCCTCGGGGCTGAGGGTATGTACCAATAGCTATGTGTTTGATCTCTCTCTATCGTGTTCTTGAGATGATATGATCTTGATGTATCGCGAGCTTTGCTATTATAGTTGGTTCCTATGTTTCTCCTCCCCCTCTTCTCTCTTGTAATGAATTGAGTTTTCCCTTTGGAGTTATCTTATCGGATTGAGTCTTTAAAGATTTGAGAACACTTGATGTATGTCTTGTCGTGGATATCTGTGGTGACAATGGGATACCATGTGCCACGTGATGTATGTCTTGGTGACCAACTTGCGGGTTTCGTGACATTGGAAACCTATGCATAAGGGTTGGCACACGTTTTCGTCGTGATTCTCCGGTAGAAACTTTGGGGCACTTTTTGAGGTTCTATGTGTTGGTTGAATAGATGAATTGAGATTGTGTGATGCATATCGTATAATCATACCCACGGATACTTGAGGTGACATTGGAGTATCTAGGTGACATTAGGGTTTTGGTTGATTTGTATCTTAAGGTGTTATTATAGTACGAACTCTAGGGCTGTTTGTGACACTTATAGGAATAGCCCAACGGATTGATTGGAAAGAATAACTTTGAGGTGGTTTCGTACCCTACCATAATCTCTTCGTTCGTTCTCCGCTATTAGTGACTTTGGAGTGACTCTTTGTTGCATGTTGAGGAATAGTTATGTGATCCAATTATGTTAGTATTATTGAGGGAACTTACACTAGCGAAAGTATGAATCCTAGGCCTTGTTTCAACGCATTGCAATACCGTTTACGCTCACTTTTATCACTTGCTACCTTGCTTTTTTTATTATTTCAGATTACAAAAACTATTATCTACCATCCATATACCACTTGTTTCACCATCTCTTTACCGAACTAGTGCACCTATACAATTTACCATCGTATTGGGTGTGTTGGGGACACAAGAGACTCTTTGTTATTTGGTTGCAGGGTTGCTTGAGAGAGACCATCTTCATCCTACGCCTCCTACGGATTGATAAACCTTAGGTCATCCACTTGAGGGAAATTTGCTACTGTCCTACAAACCTCTGCACTTGGAGGCCCAACTAGGACTGGGCGTTCGGTTAAACCAAACCGATCGATCCGGTTCTTCGGGTTTTGAAGAAGTTCGGTTTTGGAAAAAGAATGACCGATCGGTGATCTGGAAAACTGCTAACCGAGCATTCGGGGGACCGAGATTTCGGGTCGGTCCTCGGTTAAGGCCGAATTGACCGATATATCAGAGAATGAAAACAAAAACAGTCAAACTTCTGAACTTAATCATCAAATTAACCTTGTGTACACACAAGAAGTAGATCCCGTGAGTAGAAAAATCAGATCCTACTAGGAAGAACCATCACGTGAACTCATCAGGATCTCATGAGCTTATCAAGAAGCTCCAAATCATATAGAAATAGAAAAAGATGCTAGCATCAAGCAATCGAAGAGGAGGCGGGAGATCATAGGGAAGAGATATGCGTAGGCCGGAGGCCACCACCGTCGCCCGTTGGAGTTCAGAGCAAGGAGAAGGAGAGGCGGCGCGCTGGCAGCTAGGGTAAGGAGTGGGGAATCGATCGGGAGTAAGGCTGAGATTAGAAGGATGGGCCGCTGGAGGAGGCACGTACGTCATATGTACAGGAGGAGCAAAGGCTTGAGATGTTGGGCTGTGTGTGGGCCGTCTTTTAGGTAGAAATTTGTCCATGTGCACATCTAATCGGTCTCATCGGTTACTTCGGTTAACTAAAGTACAAGACCGAAATTCCTAAATTAATTTCGGTTTTTACAAAGTGCAGACTGAACTAAGGATCAGAATTCTCGGTTTCGGTCTTTTCGGCTTTGCTCCCGGTTTTTTCGGTTCGGTAGTTCGGTGCTCGGTTAATATGCCCACCCCTAGGCCCAACAACGTCTATAAGAAGAAGGTTGTGTAGTAGACATCACAAGCCGCACCAGCCAGATCAGACCCGTCCGGAGGCCAGACCACTCATGGTGCCGACCCGTCCAACAGGCCCTCCATGCCGCCACCGCCGATCCGAGTTCAGATGGCCCGTCGACGCATATCCGGTTGCCGCTGCCAAACACAGCCAATGCCACAAGGCCAGCCACCGCGCCCGTAGTCATCGCCACCCGAGGCAGAGCCGGCCGACGCGCCGCCGCCGGTCAAGGCGGGGACACCCGCCGCACCGCCAAGGCCAGACCGGCCACACCTCCTCACGCCGCGGGACTCTGCACCATCCCCATGGCGCAGGAGAGAGGCAGGCCCCCGCCACCACTGTCGGCGTCCTTCAGCGGCGGCGGAGGGAGGGAGGGAATGAAGGAGAGCCTCCGACGGATAGGGTTTCATCCCTGTCCGAGCCGCCCGGTCATGGTTGACGCGGGAGAAGGGGGCACGTGTCTTATAGTATGAAGTATGTGGCTGGAGATGTCCTAAACTGCTCAAGGAAGCAATTTGTCTCGAGGTACATGCGTGGTCACGGTGTGCACGCAGGTGACCGACATGCCATCGGAATCAAGGACGCAGGAGCTAGGGATGTCAATCCGGTCCTGTTTAAAGTCCACTTATGATATGATATGATATGATAGTTCAAAAAGATTTTTTGTTTGTTTGAGAAAGATGAACTATCAAGCCAGCAAAAATTAACTAAACAGAATTGTAGACGTCATTTATTTGTCACTTACATCCCTAGCAGCTAGCAGGAGAAATCGAGGTTCAAGAGAAAAACGAAACGCCACTTGCCGTGGAACTCGTGACCCGTGACCGTGTTCCACGCGGCCTTGTCCTCGTGGCCACAGACGCGCGCGATGAAGCCCGATCTCCGTACCTGACCGATCACTGATCAGATCACACCCTTTGCAGCGTACTACTCAAGTCTGTCCAACACAAGTCAAGTCTGTCCAGTCAAGTGTGCACCGAGGAACGAAACTTCACACCGGAGGACCGGAAGTTTGCACCAGAATGGCTTTACATTCAGACAAGAATATCCTTCGCCATTTACTCATTTGGATACGAAATTGCACGGACGACCAAGACGGGAGCAAATCGGGTTTCCAGCTCTTGAGACTTGAGAGGGAGCATCAATAGACCAGTGGAGCTCACCATGGGAACAGTTGATCACCGGCGTGTTTCTGTCGCGGGACTAGTGACTGACCGACCGTAGCAGGACTGATCGCTGGACCGTCGCACTTTAAGCAAATTCACGGGATGTTCTTTGCAGCAAATTAGTTCATTCATAGGAAACCAGCAGGAAAAGAATAGGAAAAACAAGCACTCGATTGAGATCGTGATAGATGAGTTCAGGCCCCATATGAGCACTTGCTTTGAAATAGAGTACGTGGGGTTCTTCACACCTCAAAAAGGGAGTACTAGTGGAACCTCATGGGGCATTAGCAGATAACGACACCGGTTCTCCATGGCATAACCCCACCTTCATTAGCTAAGCAAATCTAACCCCTTTTCCTTCTAAGATTTATTTTCCGGTAGTCTATTTATACTACACGGTGTAGGTAGCCGCCCCGCACGTTTTAGATGTTCCAGTATCGACAAAGAACATGCTTACCGAAGTAAAGTTTTTTTTAAAAAGTTTGCACGTTCATGACTTGTAACGCAGCGGTTGTCGCATCATCGTACCAACTAGAATGGGCGCGCTTCGCTGCACCGTTGATGTTATTAGCATTTCATAAAGACAAAATTTGGTTTGGGCCGAGGGGAAGATGATGAAGTGTGTCTTTATATGTAACTAGTAATAATGTACGTGTAATGCACGTTTATATTAGGTAAGATATTAGTTGCACATTATATTAGGTAAGATATATCTGGTGCACGTAGATATTTGGTAACATATCAATTACTTTTTCACGGGAATGGTAGGATATTAATTATGGCAGATTTCAAAGGATAGCATTGATTTAAAACGTGTTTATAACCAATGAAAGTGGTGGATAATTAGAGCGTTAAATGTGTTTGGTGCTCAACATTTGAGCGATTTGAACCGCTAGATAACATGATTTGACAGTTAAGATAGTTTGGATCTGCCCATTTGGGTCTTTTTATATTGGTATAGATGCTGTGGTGTTTTAGTGCGCTCTTTTGGTGGTGTGATTCTGTGCTGTCTATCAATCAACGAATAATTATATGGGGAAATTTCTTGCGCTGGTGGTCGCATGTACTATATTTGTGCTACATTATCATATTTGTGCTACATTATCATATGTTGGCCCTTCTTTTTTAGATGGTGAGAGGATGCATAGAACTGATGTGTTTTTACGCGTTGGCTGTTGATTAATTTGAGAAATCAATGACCCAATTACAATGGTGAATCGAATCTAAAAATGAATAATTTACATGTTGGTTGTTGATTAATTTGAGAAATCAATGACCCAGTCACAATGATGAATAAAATCTAAAAATGCATAATTTACACGTTGGTTGTTGATTAATTTGAGAAATCATTGACTCAGTCACAATCTTCAATCAAATCTAATTGAATACCCTAGTTGAATGACAGAGCTAGTCAAGAAATAGTTGACTGTTCCTCGCAAAAAAGAAAATGAAATAGTTGATCGGTAAAAATTATGAACCAAATTCAAAATTGAACACCTCAAGTGAAGGGAAGGACTCCAACATTAAGGAGCATACTTAATTAGATGATTAGGTAACGCCGGCCTTCAGCAATCAACACCAGGTGGTAGTGCATCTCATACGATTGCTGTGCTGAACAACTGATCATGCGTTAATATTAAATTGTTTTCTGATAACAAAAATAACAATAATAATCATCAATTGTTACTTCAGCATGTGTGCACGTATGAAAAAGAACTAAAGGCTGTTGCGTGCTTAGTCGCTCCGCTCCTCACTCGTGGGATTTTTTTAAATACCTGGTAGATCATTGCGATTATTTGTTTTCTTTGAACTTTATTTGTATCGACTTGTATTTTAGTTATGTTTTGGTGGTGATTTTTTCCGTTCGTGTACCGAGTCGGGTTGTTGTTGGAGAGTGGAGACTATTTGGTCCGAGAGAAGAATGTAATTCTTTAGAGCGTGATTTTGGTGTTTTTACATGTTTCGGTCTTGGTGTCAACTGATGGTGGTTGTTTGATCCTCTTAGGAGATCCTGTTCCATGCTGAAACCGTGGAATTCTTGTTATAACACTCAATTGATTGGCCATGAAGTTTTCACTCGCCCCATGGCTAGCTTGAAAAAAAAATCGGCTATAATATTTTATTTAAAAATCTTAATTTAATTAAAAGATGCTCAAGGATTCTAATAAGTGCTAATGAATTAAAATGTTTAAAAAATAAAAAAAGATAAGGAGAAATAAAATTAAACAGCTAACGACCTTACAGACGGCCCCACAAACCTCAAAGCACCGGAACGCTTGAAATCATGGAAGCTTATAGTATCTTTATATATAGATTAAGATGAAACTGCATGGAAAAAAATGTTACTACTATGTTCATCAGTGCATACCAATACCAACGTTCGCGTTTTTTTGAAGGTTTTTTTTTACCCACAAAAAAAAGAAGGTTTTTCTTTTTTGAAATGCTGAAACTGCATCTGGAACCAACGTTCGCGATAGCAAGCTAGATGACTCTCGGGATGGAAGATTGAAGAAACACACAGCAGTGCATCTTTTTGTGCGTGAGCCGACGAGAAATGCAGGACGAGGAGGTCAGCCCCAACGAAACGAGAAGGCCCAGCGCCACCAACCGCCGTCCCCCTCTCGCGACGCGCACCAACCAGTTCCTGCTTTGCCCACGTCGACTGAGTCCGGCTGCCACGAAGCCACCACCGCGCGTAGCCACCACCCGCTCCGTGCGATCCCGTGGCGACAGGAACTCCGCAGCCACCAATCCAGTGGTCAACCCCGCCGTCCAGTTCTGCACCAACCCATTCTCATACCTACCTCCTCAGCTGCCTATTTAACCCGTCTTCTCCCTCCATTCCCCTCCAAGAAGAGCCTCAGTTTCATCTGCAGCTACAGCTCCTCTTCAGCATATACATCTGCCGGCGTCTAGCTAGCTTACTTTCAGAATCCAGATACACATACACCTGCCGGTGTCCAGCTAGCTCGCTTGCTTTAGTACTTCTCTGCATCTTTCGATGGAGTGCGAGAATGCACACGTTGCCGCCAACGGCGATGGCTTGTGCGTGGCGCAGCCGGCGCGGGCCGACCCACTCAACTGGGGGAAGGCGGCGGAGGAGCTCTCGGGTAGCCATTTGGATGCCGTGAAGCGGATGGTGGAGGAGTACCGACGGCCCGTGGTGACCATGGAGGGCGCCAGCCTGACCATCGCCATGGTCGCCGCGGTGGCTGCCGGCAGCGACACTAGGGTCGAGCTCGACGAGTCCGCTCGCGGCCGCGTCAAGGAGAGCAGCGACTGGGTCATGAACAGCATGATGAACGGCACCGATAGCTACGGTGTCACCACCGGCTTCGGCGCCACCTCTCACCGGAGGACCAAGGAGGGCGGCGCTCTGCAGAGAGAGCTCATCCGGTACGAATTAAACCGCACAACCAGTTCTACCTCTTGTTAATCATTTCTGTTAGTAATAAGTGTACCAGACTATGAATTGAGTTATGGAAGCCTTATTTGTTTTCGTGATTGCTTGTGTGTTCAGATTCCTTAACGCGGGAGCCTTCAGCACCGGCACCGACGGCCACGTCCTGCCTGCCGCGGCGACGAGGGCGGCGATGCTTGTCCGAGTCAATACCTTGCTCCAGGGATATTCAGGCATCCGCTTCAAGATCCTAGAGACGGTCGCCACGCTTCTCAATGCCAATGTGACACCATGCCTGCCGCTTCGGGGCACGATCACCGCATCCGGTGACCTCGTCCCGCTTTCGTACATCGCGGGCCTTGTCACCGGCCGTCCAAACTCCATGGCAACCGCTCCAGATGGCACGAAGGTCAATGCTGCTGAGGCATTTAAGATCGCCGACATCCAGCATGGCTTCTTCGAGCTGCAGCCAAAGGAAGGCCTAGCCATGGTGAATGGCACGGCAGTGGGCTCAGGGCTTGCATCCATGGTGCTTTTCGAGGCTAACATCCTTAGCCTCCTTGCCGAGGTCTTGTCAGCCGTCTTCTGCGAGGTGATGAACGGCAAGCCGGAGTACACCGACCACTTGACCCACAAGTTGAAGCACCACCCCGGGCAGATCGAGGCTGCCGCCATCATGGAACATATCCTTGAAGGCAGCTCCTACATGATGCTCGCGAAGAAGCTCGGTGAGCTTGACCCATTGATGAAGCCAAAGCAAGACAGGTATGCCCTCCGCACATCGCCGCAGTGGCTTGGCCCTCAGATTGAGGTTATCCGTGCTGCCACCAAGTCGATTGAGCGGGAAATCAACTCCGTCAACGACAACCCACTCATCGACGTCTCCCGTGGCAAAGCTATCCACGGTGGCAACTTCCAGGGCACACCCATCGGTGTGTCCATGGACAACACCAGGCTTGCCATTGCTGCGATTGGCAAGCTCATGTTTGCTCAATTCTCAGAGCTGGTGAACGACTTCTACAACAACGGTCTTCCTTCCAACCTCTCTGGTGGGCGCAACCCAAGCTTGGACTATGGCTTCAAGGGTGCCGAGATTGCAATGGCCTCCTACTGCTCCGAGCTTCAGTTCTTGGGCAACCCTGTGACCAACCATGTCCAAAGTGCGGAGCAGCACAACCAAGATGTCAACTCTCTTGGTCTCATCTCCTCGAGGAAGACCGCCGAGGCCATTGACATACTCAAGCTCATGTCCTCGACGTTCTTGGTTGCGTTGTGCCAGGCTATCGACCTCCGCCACCTTGAGGAGAATGTCAAGAATGCTGTCAAGATATGTGTGAAGACTGTGGCTAGGAAGACACTGAGCACCGATACCAATGGCCATCTCCATAACGCGCGCTTCTGCGAGAAGGACCTTCTGCTCACAATCGACCGTGAGGCGGTGTTTGCGTACGCAGACGATCCTTGTAGCGCCAACTACCCACTCATGCAGAAGATGCGTGCAGTTCTTGTGGAGCATGCCTTGGCAAATGGTCAGGCCGAGCGCGACGTGGAAACGTCAGTGTTTGCCAAGCTTGCCACGTTTGAGCAGGAGCTTCGGGCGGTGCTGCCAAAGGAGGTTGAAGCTGCCAGGAGCGCCGTGGAGAATGGCACTGCCGCACAGCAAAACCGTATTGCCGAATGCCGGTCATACCCACTCTACCGATTCGTGCGCAAGGAGCTTGGAACGGAGTACTTGACCGGAGAGAAGACGCGGTCTCCTGGTGAAGAGGTGGACAAGGTGTTCATTGCCATGAACCAGGGCAAGCACATCGATGCGCTGCTTGAGTGCCTCAAGGAGTGGAACGGTGAGCCCTTGCCTCTTTGCTAAATAGAGGATCAAGAAAGTGAAGAGTAGTGTGCTTCAGATTTCTGAAGGCTCTGATGATAATACTGTTTTTTCATTTATATTCTGAAAGTTGATATTTACAATGTTCTTCTAGAGCTGCCAATGTATTGCCAAAGATTGCAATTGCATGACTTGGTAGTGTTGAGTAGCCAGTAGAACTTTTCTAATGTACGTAAGTTAAAAAGGCAGTGTGTGTTAAATTTTCAAGATCAATGTACTGGCTCCATTTTTTGAGATCAACCGCTCCTCGTGACAATAGTCCAAGAACCAACCATGGAATTTCTTATGGTGTGTGTACGGTGATCCAGAAAGTAAAACTTGTGCCTAGGTGGTCATCGGTCAGTAATAGCTTCTCTGAATTCTTTGAACGGGACGAGGGCTTCTCTGAATTCACAATCTCCCATCTAGTTTTTGCAGTTTCGATATTCTGCTTACTAGTTTCAGTCTGGATTTCTATGGAGGCACACAATGATGTTTAACTTGGTGTTATTCAAATACGGTACCACCGCATACCTGTGAATCCAATTCTTTTATTATTAATTCACTAATGATCGCAGCCCATAACACAGGGTACATACACATGAAGTTTCTCTGTGCTTCTGAACATTGAACTATTTTTCTAGTTCTAGTCATACGTAGACAGGAAACTAGCTATGCCCGTGCGGCGGCACGCCGCACCTCATCGATACTTTGTGTTGAGATTTCAGAAGTGGTAAAGTGGATACTCATGTGTTGTTAATGTTTTGATTGTTTGATTGAATGCTAGATTGGCTATCATTTCTTTGCTCGGGCGTTCAAGAATCATTGGTGTATAACTAGAATGATCTATTCTATGAGACCATAGCTTTGTTTTTTTTCCTTTAAGTCCGCTGTGTTAGTAATTCTTTTCTTTATTATTTTTATTACACACAGGTGGTTGCGTATGTAAATGATGGAAAACTTGGATGGATATCTTATAGTGGAGTTAAGCTAGGATAGACGATAAGGCATCCTGAAAAGCAAGATTTTATTACATAAAAACAATAGGTATATTCCAAGCAAGTAACTAAATTTCAATACCAAGCGCCAAAATTGTTGATTCGGTGATCTTTGCTGATTCAGATTAATTTGTATGGCCACTTGCCAGATTGGTGCCAGCGGAGAAGTTGTTTTTTTTTTACAGAAAATATGATTAGTTAGTTCATCAGAAGTTAAGATTGAAGCCGTAATCAAATTAAATAAGTGTCATTGGACCGCGACACTAACTCACGACATGTCGATATTACTACTTATGTTTTTGTGTAAAATGGATGAAGGGAAAAATCTTTAGCATCATGTGCATAAAAAAATGTGCAAGCTAATCAACCAAAAAACAAAGCTTGTAAAATCTCCGTGCTGCCACATGAAAGTTTCATGCACGTAGTCACACCGTTTATTAATCCCATGCATACAGTTGCACGTACGTGGGGGTCTGGGAGCAATCAGTGATCTGCCTATCCGCATTCAATACGTGTACACGTAGTTTTTAAGAGGGCTAAATTTTGAAAGTAAATGTGATTTAGGTGGTTTTTTCCATGAGAATACTTAATTCTTTCCTCAGTAAACGACGATGACAAATGTGAGCGGGTTAATTTGCACACATAGAGGTGGAGGTCAATGATTGATCTCATTTTTTAAAAGGTTAGGTGCGAGTTCTCATCTAGTTGCAGGCATGTTCTTGAGGTTGCAGTGGTTGTCTTGGTCAGGTATGTTGTGTTGACGATGGTCTTGGACCTCGGCACCCTTGTATCTGGCTCGGACGACGTCCCTTAAGTGCTATTTCGGTGTGTGTGGTCTTCGTCGGTTTTCCTTAATTAACCGATTCCATGTATGGTTTTGTACATGCTTGAAATATATAGTCTAGATTCTCATTTTGATAGACAAGGGCCAAAACTTGATCCTTCGTCTTGTTATTCACGGAAACATCTTTTTACCTTACCTTTCCTTGACCTTGGATTTCCCTTCCTGGGCAGAAGTTTGTCTTTGTTTGTTGCTTCCATCAGCAGGATATTTTGTAAGAAATCATGTTAACTTTTATCTCTGAAAAAATGTATTATATTTCTAGGTGCCCACTTATGTGAATAGATCTTCTATTGACATATAGGAGTGCAAAGCTCTAGAATCATCGCCTTTCTCTCTGGAAACGGACAGCTTAGTCGCTGCTGATATGATCAAAGAAACTGAACAAAACAGGTCTCCAGTTGCTGCCATCGTTGGAGAGATCAAGCGGATCCTTGCACTTGGTCATCAACATGTGGTAACGCATGTTTGTAGGAGTAAAAATAAAGTTGCTCATGCTTTAGCCCAAATGGGGCGTTCTGAACCACGTACTGCAGTTTGGATACGCCATGGACCTGATGCAATTGGCGCACTGTGCCAACAGGATTGTAATGATCTCCTTTGATTAATACAATCCTCTTTATTCGCAAAAAAAGCTCTGGAATCATCGCCTTGTTGATGGTAGCAGTTGTGTGTTGCAACGTTCGGCAAGTTCCTTACATTGCCGCTTGTTTGAGGAGGGAGGGAGGAATTATGGGGTCCATGAACCACTGCGCCAGGATCAATGAGTCTACTATTTTGGAACTGCCGGGGGGCGGGGAACCGCCGGACAGTTCGTGAAGTTGTGGCTCTTACAAAAGCCAATTCCCCAAAGTTTGTCTTCCTGTCAGAAACAAGACAAACTTCTGTTAATATGGAGAGATTGAAGTGGAGATTAGGCCTAAAAGGCTTTTGTGGTGTAGACTGTGATGGCCGAGGAGGGGGTCTAGCCTTGTTCTGGGATGATACTCTCCAGGTCACAGTTATGGATGTGTGCAAGCGATATATTGATGTCAGTGTGTATGATCATGATGCAGATAAGTCTTGGAGAAGTACCTTTGTTTATGGAGAACCACGTGTTGAGAACCGTTATCGAATGTGGGAGCACCTGTCAAGACTCAAAGGTTGTTCTGATCTTCCTTGGGTGGTGTGTGGTGATTTCAATGAAGCAATGTGGCAACACGAGCATTTTTCTCGGTCCTTGAGGGGAGAATGTCAGATGGAGGCGTTTAGAGATGTTCTTATTGACTGCGAGTTGGTTGATCTAGGCTTCCCCGGTGCTCCCTATACATATGATAATGGCCATCGAGGCCAAAGTAATGTACGTGTCCGGCTAGATCGAGCCTGTGGGGATGAATCATGGAAAGAATTGTTTCCGTTTGCATGGGTGAAACATCTAGTGTCGCCAAGGTCAGATCACTGTCATATACTATTACATGTCGAGGAATCTGAAGATCGGCGACGAAAGAGTAGCCCACGTTACGAGATCATGTGGGAACGGGATCCGCGACTTCCAACAATTATCAGTAAGGCTTGGGACTGTTCTCGACCGACGGGTGACCTAGGTAACGTGGCAAAGTCTTTGAACTCTGTTATGTCAGAACTTCGGAAGTGGAGCAAAGAGCATTTTGGTCATGTTGAACGAGAGATTTCTTCCCTTCGGCAAGAGCTTGAGGACCTTCATCAAAGTAATAGTGATCGTCTTCTTATTCGCCAGAAGATGGAGAGACTTGATGAGCTTTTGTATAGGGAAGAGATGATGTGGTTGCAGCGGAGTAGAATTATGTGGTTGAAAGAGGGGGACCGCAACACACAATATTTCCATAAGCAGGCTGTATGGCGTGCCCGGAGAAATAATATAAGAAGGCTGCAAAAGGTTGATGGGTCTTGGTGCAATGTACCGTCTGAGATGGAGAGGATGACCCAGTCTTATTTCCAGGAAGTGTATACTAAAGACCCAACCTTGTTAGCTAATGATGTGCTGGAACTAATTGTTCCGAAGGTTACAGATGCTATGAATGAAAGGCTGAATGCACCCTTCTCCGCGGAGGAAATTTCAGATGCATTATTTCAAATAGGACCTCTAAAAGCTCCAGGCCCGGATGGTTTTCCATCGAGATTTTATCAGAGGAATTGGTCCTGTTTAAAAGTCGAGATTGTTGACGCTGTCAAGTTATTTTTTGCGACAGGATTTATGCCAAGTGGGGTGAATGATACAGCTATTGTTTTGATCCCAAAAATAGCTCATCCAATATCTTTGAAGGATTTCAGGCCTATATCTTTGTGTAATGTAATTTATAAAATAGTCTCGAAGTGTATGGTGAATCGTTTGCGGCCGCTACTTACGGATTTAATTTCAGAAAATCAAAGTGCATTCATTCCCGGACGGCTTATTTCTGATAATTCTATCATCGCCTTCGAATGTATTCATCATATCCAGCAAGGGAATAGTGGAGGTAATTCCTTTTGTGCATATAAGTTGGATTTATCTAAAGCTTATGATCGTGTTGACTGGGATTTCTTGGAGGGAGCTCTTATTAAGTGGGGTTTCTCTAATCTTTGGATCTCGCGGGTAATGGAGTGTGTTCGCTCTGTCAAGTATTCAGTAAAGTTTAATGGAAGATTACTTCAACAGTTTTCTCCTACCCGGGGTCTCCGTCAAGGTGATCCTTTATCACCGTTCTTATTTCTCTTTGTTGCTGATGCTTTATCTTCTTTATTACATGATGCTGTACAAGAAAGGGTTTACAAGCTATTAAGATTTGTCGAAGAGCTCCTCCAATTTCTCATCTTTTGTTTGCGGATGATTCACTATTATTTTTCCGTGCGGAGCCAGATCAAGCGGCAATTGTCAAAGATGTTTTGAGCACTTATGCTACAGCTACGGGTCAACTTATTAACCCATCCAAGTGTTCCATCTTATTTAATGATGATTGTCCTGATACGGTTTCTGTGGAGATCAAAAGGTTTCTTGGTGTGACTCAGGAAGTTTTTGATGCAAAATATTTGGGTCTCCCTATACCAGACGGGCGAATGCATAAAGGGAGGTTTGAATTCTTACAATCACGTATGAGCAAGAGACTTGTGGATTGGAGTGAAAGATACTCATCTTCGGCGAGTAAAGAAGTTTTGATCAAATCTGTAGCCCAGGCCATCCCCACCTATGTAATGAGTGTTTTCAAACTTCCTTTCTCGGTATGTGATGATTTGTCCAAGTTGATGAGACATTACTGGTGGGGCGTGCAAAATGGTAAGAAAAAGATGGCTTGGATGGCATGGGATAAATTGGTTCTACCTAAATCCAAAGGAGGGATGGGGTTCCGGGATATGAGGGCGTTTAATCAAGCTTTGCTTGCTAAACAAGCCTGGCGACTCCTTGTTGCACCTGAATCGCTTTGTGCAAGACTACTACGGGCTAAATATTATCCAAATGGGAATCTACTGGATACAGTTTTTTCGAGTAACTCGTCAGCAGTTTGGAAGGTTATCGAACATGGATTGAACTTGGTGAAAAAAGGTATGATCTGGCGAGTCGGCAATGGTAATCTTATTCGAACTTGGCGAGATCCTTGGATTCCTAGGGGTATGCCTTTTATGCCTATTTCCCCTAAAAGAAATTGTCGTCTAAATAAAGTTGCTGATTTTCTGGATGCTAATGGTGCATGGAAGGTAAATTTATTGGAACAATTTTTCTGTCATGTTGATGTTGAAGCTATTTTGAAAATTCGTACGTCGCCAAGACAGCGGAAAGATTTTATTGCTTGGCCTTTTGAGAAGTCGGGATCTTTCACAGTTAGGAGCGCCTATCATTTAGCTATGGATGAGCACATGGACCGTTTCTCGCAAGGAGCAAGCAGCACATGTCCTGGTGGTGAACGTGGTATGTGGAATATTGTATGGCGTGCCTTGGTTCCTCCTAAGATGAAAGTTTTTGCATGGAAGGTAATTACTGGTACACTAGCAACTAACTTAGAGAGGAATCGGCGTCATATTGGTACAAGGGCAACATGCGGAATGTGTGGGCGAGAAGATGAATCGTCATTTCATGCTTTACTAGTCTGTCCCAACGCGGCAAGCTTATGGGACGCAATGAAGGACCGTTGGCCATTGCCAAACATGTATGATATTGCATGTACGAGTGATGAATGGTTTCTTCACTTGCTTGCTGGTCAGCAGAGCAATGTCCGGGACATGATCATTATGGTGCTCTGGAGGGTTTGGCATTTACGTAATGAAGTCATGCATGCCAAACCTATTCCACCGACGGAGGTGTCTTGTGATTATCTATGCAGCTATCTTAACTCTTTGCTACAATTAGGCTGTATGGGTGTGGAAGAGGTGATCAAAGGTAAAGCTCCAATCTTGATGGAACCAGTGATTGAAAAAATTCGGTCATCATTGCCATGCCTTCCTTGGCCGGCTCCTCCGCCGGGCTGGGTAGCTCTCTCTGTTGATGGTTCTTATTGTGCGGAAGACGGAGCTGCAGGATCAGGTATGGTTTTATGTGATGACAAGGGTGGTGTTATTTTTGCGGCTTACCGACGCATTTATCACTGTAATGAGGCGCTGGAAGCGGAGTTACATGCGATTATGGAAGGAGTAAGTCTCGCAATTCAACGGTCGAATCGACCAGTTCAGCTACAATCTGATTGTTTGGTAGCTTTGTCAGCACTATCTAATGATTCACTGGACAGATCAGCATATGGTCATCTCTTGGCAGAAATCAAAGGTTTACTGGAGAATAGGGTGTTTGTTCGTGTTAAAGTTTCTCGTGATCCAAACAAAGTTGCACATTGCTTAGCAAATTATGGTAGATCTGGGGATAGCACTGCGTGCTAGCTTAACCAACCCCCTCCTTTTATTTCTGAACTTGTTGCTAAGGATTGTAATTCTGTGAGTTTGAAATAAAACACCCTATTTCCATCGCAAAAAAAGAACCACTGTGCACAGATCGCGTGCCATGATCACACATACATCAGTTGACCATATACATGCGCTGTATGGTATATACACAGTGTAACACCGCTGCCGCGCGACCACACAGCCGCATGCGATTGGTTCCCTACACTCGCCGATGCGTACGACTCGTCCGAGCAGAGCGTCGCGGAGCTGCGGGCCGGCGTCCAGCTTGGGGAAAGACCATGCTCCTCGGCTCCCTGCGTTGCTACTGGCACACAGGCACGCCTCGAGACACGCCATGCTGGCGCCGACAGAACCACTGGACGATGGTGGGGTCATTGGCGCCGGCAGATGCAACGGAGGGCGAAGGCTCACCGCCTAAAAAAATTTAAAAGGCGCCCGCCGGCACCACAGGGCCTCCCACTTCGGCCACCGCTGGCTGTCCACCGCACCATCTACCGCCTGGATGCGTCCACCTCTGACGTTGGTCGGCACCGCACACACCAGCTGCTCGAGCCCGCTGCCATTGCGTCGACCTCGCGCCGCCTCGGCCTGAGTTCCGCCTTCCTCATGGTCCGCGATCCTGCATTCCTGCTTCACCTTGGCTGCTTACAGCGAAGATGAAGGCTAGCGCTGCGCTGAAAGGGGCACGGGGAGCCGGCGGCATGGTCAGAAGGACAGGTGAGGCCTTGCACCACCAGAATAGCGTCAGCAGCAAAGCCCTACCACGGCCAGCAACCAGCTGCTGCTCCACTCGCTCCTGCGCCCGGGCATGTCGCAAGAAAGATGGATCGGTTGATATTCACAACCGTGATCATGGCGGCGACAGATGAAGTCGTCTACCATGACGACGACGGAGATGACGACTACTACGACGACCTGGGCCCGGAGGAGCACCGCCTGCTGCGGCGTCGACAGCAGCGGGAGCTGCGCGCACGGCGGCTGCTGGCATTGGGGCTGGAGCCGTGGCACGTGCGGGAGCTGGAGGAGGATGTCGGTAGGTCGGAAAGGGTCCTGCAACGGCGCCCGCCGCTGCTACCAACCTTCACCATGGCCGGCATGCAGCTATCCTCGGAGTCACGTCCGGCGCCTTCGTCACCGGATGGGTCGGTTGGGCCGTGTTGCGCTATCACTCTGGCGAGAAGCAACCGCCGCCTCCTCCTCGTGCTCTTCTTGCTCACTTCCCGTATGGCTTATAGACAACAGCGGTGGCCGACGGCAGCAGACGACGGAGATGGAGGCGACGAGAGCACTAAACACAAAAGAGAGCGCGTAACTGCTGGAGCCAGAATGGAAGGATGACGGATAGAAGGGCCCGTATTTATAGCATGCAGCCACAAAATGGAAAACAACTTGAAGACAGCCACTGTACTTAAGGAAGAAACGACCAGAAAAGTGGAGAAAAGCGGCAACCTGTATAACTAAATGGAAGCGTTGAACCCTTTGCTCGGGCCGCGGTTGTATATATATGATGGGTGCTGTGGCTTACAAGAATAGATCGAGAGGAGATCGATCACGTTCGGTACAGGAGGTTTGAGGAGATAGAGCAGAAGAAGGGATAAGAAGAGATACAAGTTAAACACCTTTCCTATCCCTATACAACATCTTCTAACACTCCCCCTCAATCTAAACCTTAAGGAATTTTTGCAAGGTTAAGATTGTACTTGAACTCGTCCAATCTCCTCATGGTGAGAGGTTTTGTGAAGCCATCAGCAAGTTGATCTCCAGTAGGTACAAACCGAATATCAAGGAGCTTTCGAGCTACCCTTTCTCTGACAAAGTGGAAATCAACTTCAATATGTTTAGTGCGTGCATGAAAAACAGGATTGGCTGAAAGATAGGTTGCACCAATATTATCACACCATAATCTTGCAGCTTGTGGAGCCTTGATTCCAAGTTCATAAAGCAAAGTCTGTATCCACATTACTTCAGCTGTAGCATTTGCCAAAGCTTTATATTCAGCCTCTGTACTTGATCGTGAGACAGTAGCCTGTTTTCTTGCACTCCAGGATATAAGATTAGTTCCCAGAAACACAGCAAAACCACCTATGGATCTTCTATCATCAGCACACCCAGCCAATCTGCATCAGAGTAAGCAGTAACAAGCAGAGATGGAGACTTGGTAATTTGAAGTCCAAGTCCTTTAGAAAACTTAAGATACCTTAAAATCCTTTTGACTGCAGTCCAGTGAGTTGTTCTAGGTGCATGTAAATACTGACATACCTTATTCACAGAATAAGAAATATCAGGACGTGTAAGAGTCAAATATTGCAAAGCACCCACAACACTTCTGTAATTAGTTGCATCCTCTGGTCCAAGAGCTTCTCCACTTTCAAGAGTAAGTTTCTCAGAAGTTGAAATTGGTGTGCTTACAGGCTTACAATGTTGCAGTCCTACTCTTCTAAGTATGTCAGTAGTATATTTTTCTTGAGTAAGAAGAATGCCATCCTTAACCTGCTTGACCTCTATGCCAAGGAAATAGTGAAGATCTCCCAAATCCTTGAGAGCAAACTCCAATTTAAGATCTTTAAGCAAACAAGTGGTAGCATCTGAACTTGAACTTGCAACAATTATATCATCAACATAAACAAGTACAAATATAGTGATATTACCCTTATGATAAAAGAACAATGAAGTATCTGCTTTTGATGGTGTAAACCCAAGTTGTTGTAAGTGCATGATTAACCTTGAGTACCAAGCTCTTGGGGCCTGTTTCAAACCACCCAGAGCTTTATCCAACTTACAGACATGATTTGGCATGCTTTGACTCTCATATCCAGGTGGCTGCCGCATGAACACTTCTTCCTCAAGAACACCATGAAGAAACGCGTTCTGAACATCTAGCTGTCGTAAACTCCAACCTCTAAAAATAGCAATAGACAATACAAGTCGAATGGTAGCTTCCTTAACAGCAGGACTAAATGTATCTTCATAATCAATACCAAATCTCTGTTTAAACCCTTTGGCAACTAACCTAGCCTTGTATCTGTCTATGCTTCCATCAGATTTTCTTTTTATCTTATAGACCCATTTGCAATCTATGACATTGATGCCCTTCCTTGAGGGTACTAAGTGCCAAGTTCTATTTTTCATGAGCGCATCATATTCATTATCCATGGCTACTTTCCATTCTTTATGATCTAGAGCATCATGCAAATTAATTGGTTCTCCAACACTAGTAAGAAAAGTATGTTTGACACGATCATAACGTACCGTACCATCATTGTACTCTTTATTTTTGACGATACCTGACTGTGATCGAGTGTGTCGACGAGGAGCCTGAGAACAAACTGCTGATGTAGGCACAGAAGATCCAGGAGCATTTGGAGCAGAATTATCCACAGAAGATCCCGGCACCAGATCCAAGGAGGATTCTGCACCTGCTTCTAATCCTGTCGGCACAGGCGCAGGCGATCTCCTATCGCCAGCCGAATCAGCCATCGCATCCCGTGCCTCGTCGTCCTGCGGAAAAATGGCACGCGGTCCGCCCGCTCCTGGGTTGGCGGGGTCCACCTGGTGGGGGCTGTCGGCCACGCGCGCGCGTGCACCCGCGCCTGGGCTGGCGACCTCAGCCAATCGCGCATCGGGACAGACGGGGTCCACCCGATGGGCCACTGGCGTGCGAGGAGATGCATGCAGGGGAGAGCTATCCTCCTGGGATCGCGCGTCGTCAGGTGCAGCAGCTCTGACATGCGAACCTGCATGGGATCCGGCGCCGCTGCCAGCCGAATCTGCATGGGATCTGGCGCCGCTGCCAGCCGAATCTGCAGAAAAACAATTTTCTGTGGAATTTTTCACATGACCAGCTTTAGTTAATTCACCCCCCGTGATCAGGAAGAAGGGCTATTTCAGCACGAAGGAGAGCGCCTGCATTTGGATGAAGCTTGGCGAATGGAAAGAGATTTTCATCAAAAACAACATCTCTAGAAATATAAATACGTCCAGTAGCAATTTCTAGGCACTTGTAGCCTTTATGGAGATTGCTATAGCCAAGAAAGACGCATTGAGTAGAACGAAACTCAAGCTTATGATGATTGTATGGACGAAGATTGGGATAGCATGCACACCCAAAAGTTTTGAGGGAATTATAGTCTAGTTTTTGATGATAAAGATGTTCCAACGGAGTAGAGTTTCCAATAACTTTGCTAGGCAAACGATTAATAAGATATGTGGCAGTGATGAAAGCTTCATCCCAATACTTAAGAGGCATAGAGGCATGAGCAAGTAGAGAGAGGCCAACTTCAACAACGTGGCGATGTTTACGCTCGGCAGAGCCATTCTGTTGATGAGCATGGGGACAAGACACATGGTGTGCAATGCCTATACTACAAAAGAAGGAGTTGAGCTTCTCATACTCCCCTCCCCAGTCACTTTGGACCGTTAAGATTTTTCTGTCAAAGTGTCTTTCAACAAGTTTTTGAAACTCTTGGAATATAGAAAAGACTTCAGATTTATACTTAAGTAAATAAATCCAAGTAAACTTGCTGTAATCATCGATAAAACTGACATAATGTTTTTTTCTGCCAAAAGAATCTCGGGCATGTCCCCATACATCACTGAAAATAAGCTCTAAAGGAGCATGAGAAACACTACTAGACTTAGGATAGGGAAGTTGGTGACTCTTGGCACATTGACAAGCTTCACAAACCGAATCACTAATAGGACTATGTGACAAAGAAAGTTTGCCTTTATTGACTACTTGCTTAACTATGACCGAGGAAGGATGTCCTAAACGTTGATGCCACCTTGCCAAGGAGGGCTTGATGACGGAGTAGACCTGACGATGCTTGCGACTAAGTGCTCCGGATGTGATGGGGTAGAGGCCGCCAATGCATCTACCGTGGTGTAGAAGTTCCCTCGTTGCCCGATCATTGATAAAGAAGTAACGAGGGTGAGTTTCAAAGAAGATATTATTATCAGTGGCTAAACGAGACATAGAGGCAAGGTTTTTATCGGCTTGAGGAACATGAAGAACATCTTTTAAGACTAGATCATGTTTAAGCATAGGGGAATTAATAAAAGCTTGACCAATGTGTCTAATATCCATACCTCCACCGCTTGCGGTGTGAATCTGATCATTGCCGTGATATTTTTCACGGAGAGCAAGTTGCTCTAGCTCACTTGTGACATGATCCGTAGCGCCGGAGTCAACATACCACACTCCTTCTCCTCCTTGTTCACGCATAGCTGCAGCAACCTGACGAGAATCTGGAACGAAGTCTTCATCATAGCGGTGCCAGCAGTCCATGACCTCATGGCCAGCCTTCTTGCAGAGTTGGCAGCGAGGGCGACCGCGAGAGGAGGAGGAGGGGCGGCGGCTAGTGTTGTTGTTGAAGCCACCACCCCCTGTTCTGTTGGAGGAGTTGTTGTAGCTGCCGCCTCCTGTGTTGCCGTAGTTGTTGGTGTAGCCGCTGTCGCCCTGGGGGTTGCCGCGCCCGCGCCCACCGCCGCGTTGCGCGTGGTGACCGCGCCCACGGCCGCGTCCGCGCGAGGCGGCGTTGGCAGAAGATTGGCGAAAAGCGGCGCCATGAAGGAGACTGAGGCGGGCGTCGAAGCTCAGGAGCTGGCTATATAGCTCCTGGACGGTGATCGGCTCCACCCGAGCAGTAAGGGCCGAGACGACTGGATTAGAATCCATGTCCAGTCCGGCCAAGATCTTGGATACGATCTCCGGATCGGAGAGCGCGGCGGCAGTGCATGCAACTTCGTCGGTGAGGCTCTTAATCTTGCCAAGATACTCTGCCATAGTCATGTTACCTTTTTGCAGGTTCGAAAGCTCGATACAAGTGTTGATGGCTTGCGCTTGGCTCTGGGCGGCGAACATGTCGTGGATGGCGCGCCAGACTTCTGCCGGCGTCTGGAGCGTGGCCACCTGTGCAAGGATGTCGCGGGAGAGGGAGCCCATCAAGTAACCTTGGAGTTGTTGCTGCTGTGCATACCAGAGAGATCTGGCAGAGTTCACCACCTGTTCTTCTTTGCCGTCCTTGGTGATGGTAAGGGTGGGCGGCGGCGCTGGGGTCTTCGCGTTAAGATGGTGCTCCATCTGCGCGCCCTTGATCTGGGGTAGGACGACGGCCTTCCAGAGGAGGAAGTTGCCTCTCGTCAGCTTCTCTTGCGGCGGCGATCCAAGGAAGGAGTTGGTGGGGTTGGAGGTGGACGAAGATGCAAAGATGGAGGAGGAGGCGTCGGTGGTGAGGGCACCCATGGTGCTCGGCGTCATGGCGGCGGAGGTGGTGGACATAGTTGCGGTCGCCTGGGGTAGCTAGATGCGATCTCTATTCGATCTATCGAGTAAGAGGCTCTGTTACCATGTAAAACTAGATGGAAGCGTTGAACCCTTTGCTCGGGCCGCGGTTGTATATATATGATGGGTGCCGTGGCTTACAAGAATAGACCGAGAGGAGATCGATCACGTTAGGTACAAGAGGTTTGAGGAGATAGAGCAGAAAAAGGGATAAAAAGAGATACAAGTTAAACACCTTTTTTATCCCTATACAACATCTTCTAACACAACCGACGTGCAAAGCCTGGAAAGCACGGCAAAAACGGCGGCCGACTTAACAAATGCGACGTGCCGCAAGGAAAGCAGAAAAGGAAGATGTAAGAAAATCAATCTCTGGTACGTACCATGCATGCAATCCAATAGCAACGGCTGATCGTGCGCGCACATACAGCCAATACCAAACTGAAGTAGAACTTCCTGCGTCAATCGCTAGCTGCACACAGGTGCGTATCCCGTCAGGTCCCAGTAAAGCACGTGTCATGTCTCGATTGGCTAAATTTTTACTGATACGAAAAAGTCAAAAACACAGGGTAAAAGAAACCTGGTCAGATTTAGTATATGTATAATATATATGAAGATTGTAAGGTTGCTCAGGTATGTGACGCGTATTTATATTCTACTCCCTTTGGTGTTCTTTAATCTACACGCATCAACAACTCTGCGCGTACATTGACCATACAGGAGACGTGTATGTATGTCCCTCTGCACCGGCCATCATACCCTGCCAACTAACGCATCCGTGTTAGATGAAATGAAGATGTCAACCAGTTGTGTCCTAATCTCAAACTCAGTAAGAGAAACAGAAAGCAGACAAGTAGTCATCTTCAAACAGTATTTTTTTTCATTGTATTTTCTTATTCAATCTTGAAAAAAAATGTATTTTCTTAAAAGTCGGTGTTTTGTAATCTTCCTATAAAGATGCTAGTTTGTTGCCAAAAATGCAATTGCATGCTTTGGTAGTGGTAGGTAGCCAGTATAACTTAAAATGGTACAATGCCTGATAAATATTCGTGATAAATATACGTGTCCCTTTTTCTAGATCAACGATGTTGAGGCATATCTCTCTTGATGTGGTTTTGGTGATTGATGACAACATGTTTGCGGACTAATTGTGTGGTTTGAGTATTTCAGAGATTCATCCTTGGGACGAGACGATTTCTTCCCCTCGGAGTGTCATTCAAAACGGTGTAGCTCTTTCGTTTCTCTTTCGTAAACTAGTTGCGTAGAGGACACCGTTGTAACGCCCCGAGACCGATGTGCCAGGTGTCCGCCAGTTATTCGCTATTGTTGCCTTGTCATTTGCTTGCGTGTGCATCTTATCATGTCATCATGTGCATTGCATCATCATGTTTTTCAAAACTTGCATCCGTCCCGGCCTCCTCGTTCTTTCCGTTGTCCGTTCTGAGTCCAAGCACACTCGCACGCGTCCGCGGCATGTCCGAAATATTATTTTATAAGTGGCTGGAAAATGTTCTCGGAATGGGTTGAAAGTTGGCATGCGGTGTTGTTTTGTTGTCAGTAGACCGCCTGCCAAGTTTCATTGCATTCGGAGTCCGTTTGATGCCCCAACGCATAAATATAGCGGCAATATAGTCGGTCTATCGTCGGACGTTTCCGGTCTCCGGAAACAGTTGCCGGGTTGCTTTCCCCCTCTCTCTTCTCAGCCCACCACCACTCACCGCCAGGCCCTACCTAACCTCCCTCGTCAGCCCACGGCCCTCCTCGCGCGCGCGTCCGAAAAGTTGTCCCGGACCCGACCCGGACAGTCGTTACCACTGTGTCCGGATCATCTCCGAACGTCTACAAAACGTCACCGTTTTCTTATTTGGACTCCCTAGCTATTTTATTCGCGACCTTTCGATTACGATCGGAGGGGTCCGATAGCCCCTAACTATTTCCACCTGCTATATATATACGGACCCAACCCTAAAAACTAGGGGTTTGTCCCTGCCGCCGCCGCCGCACTTATCTCCCAAATCCTCATCGGGATCTCCCCGATCCACCTGCCCAACCAGCGCCGTCTCCTTCCTCCCTCGTATTCAGCACCAACCAACCAACCAGCCTCCATCTTGCCCGATCCAAACCCAATCCCTATCGATCCAATCCCCTACGCCACAACCCCACTCCAGATCGAGAGGAGCTCGATCTCGACCTCTCTCCCGACCAGTGCCTCCCCTCGCGTCCAGCTCTTGTTGAAGCTCATCGTTGTCGGCCACCCAATCAATTACAGGAACCCCGTCGCCGGCTGGCCGAACCAGCAGATGAGCGCTTTGCCCCGCCTTCTTCCTTTTCCTTCCGCCTCGTGCTTCTCTCTCATTCCCTGATCTCTCTCGCAGGAACACCGCGCCCCGCTGCATCATTGCCCGCGCCAACCCTCCTCTGTTTCGCCATCGCCGTTGGCCGTTCCTCTGCTTCGTCGCCGTCCAGGACCACCGCGAGCCGCCGCTGGATCCCTTCCTCCTCGACTCCAGCAAGCCTCGTCGGAGTCCAAGCCCTCGCCGTCCCGAGCCTGGAGCGGCGCTCCTCCGCCCCTGCACCTGCATCGCGCCACCGCCTGGAGCTCCAAGTCCCTCGGCCTGCCTCCGTTTCGATCCGGCACAAAACGGGACCCCGGCGACCTCCCATGTCCGGATCCGGCCTCCCATCCCCTGTGCCCGAGCTCCCCTTTACTGAAGCCGTCGCCCCGCGCCAAGTTCCTCGTCGCGCCGCCTCGCCAAGTGCCGATGCTGCTCTGCTTCGGGTCGAGCGCCCCTCGCCTCCGCCCGGTTCCTTCACCGCCAAGTCCCGCGCCACGCCATGCTGTTCAGCACCCGGCCGCCTCGAGCCCCGACGCCGGCGAGTCATCACCGTCCTCCGCCCAAGTCCCGCCGCTGCTCTGTTTTTCCTGACGAGCACCGGTGTCGCGACCCTATTCTTCCTGGAGACGCACGCAACGCCAAGCCTCCCGCTTGCCCGTTTTGACCCCGTCCTAGCGCCAGGCGACCGGTCAACTCCATAACCCTGGGCCGGCCTTTCTCTTCCTTGTTCGGCCCAGCCCGAGCTGGCCGCTGGGTGAGAAGCCCCTCTTGCCCCTCTGTTCATTGGGCCAGCCTTCAGTTTCGGCCCATATCATGTTTTTTCCAGCATCTGCGAATTTGTGTATTATCCAGAGATTTACTATTTTACAGATTGAACCCTATACTTCATGCATATAATAACTCTCAGACCATGCATCATATGTAAAACCTTTATATATGAAAAAATGCTTAAAATTATGTCTAGATTAATAATATGCAACTTTCTTCTATGTTTAAAATGTTTAAAATGCTGTTTGTTTAAATTTGCTTAAATAACTTGCTAAAATGATTTATTTCATAACTAAATAACCGTAGCTCGGTCCCTAACCTACTTTATATGTAAATGGGGTAGAATTTTGCCTAGTTTAACATGGTGGCATTACTTTGGATGTTTAACAACTCAAAAATATGGTTTAGGGCAGAACAGGACCTAACCTAATATATGCACATGAGGAGTTACCGGAATTTGCTATTCGTTGTTTCCGGCCTCATTTAACCTTGACTAGATAGGTAGTTTTCTTTGCTTCACCCTCTTGCCATGTTTAACAACATTTAACATTGTTGGGTACATAAACGAGATCGAACTAAATATGTTATGTGGTGTTTTGGCAATATGCAACCCGTTGCATATTGTGCTCCACTTAATTTGTAGGGTTGCTTGTGCACTTTGCCATGCCATGTATCATTAAACCGGACATGCATCATACTTGATTGTGCATCATGCCATGTTTATGTGATGGTTGTTTACTATGGTGTTTGCTTCTTTCCGGTGTTACTTCTTCGGGTTGGTTCCGATAACGTCGTGTTGTGAGGATTCGTTCGACTACATCCGTTTGTCTTCTTCATGGACTCGTTCTTCTTCCTTGCGGGATTTCAGGCAAGATGATCATACCCTCGAAATCACTACTATCTTTGCTTTGCTAGATGCTCGCTCTTTTGCTATGCCTATGCTGCGATACCTACCACATGCTTATCATGCCTCCCATATTGTTGAACCAAGCCTCTAACCCACCTTGTCCTAGCAAACCGTTGTTTGGCTATGTTGCCGCTTTGCTCAGCCCCTCTTATAGAGTTGTTAGTTGCAGGTGAAGATTGAAGTTTGTTCCTTGTTGGAACATGGAGATGTTGTTCCTTGTTGGAACATGTTTACTTGTTGGGATATCACAATATATCTTATTTAATTAATGCATCTATATACTTGGTAAAGGGTGGAAGGCTCGGCCTTATGCCTGGTGTTTTGTTCCACTCTTGCCGCCCTAGTTTCCGTCATATCGGTGTTATGTTCCTGGATTTTGCGTTCCTTACGTGGTTGGGCTATTGTGGGAACCCCTTGACAGTTCGCCTTGAGTAAAGCTCTTCCAGCAATGCCCAACATTGGTTTTACCATTCGCCACCTAGCCTTTTCTTTCCCTTGGGTTCTGCAGACTCAAGGGTCATCTTTGTTTTACCCCCTCGGGCCAGTGCTCCTCTGAGTGTTGGTCCGAACTAGAGTCCTGTGCAGCGCCCCCTCGGGGAAACTCGAGGTTTGGTTTTAGTTGTATGGAGCGCTCATCTGAGTGTGCCCTGAGAAAGAGATATGTGCAGCTCCTATCGGGATTTGTCGGCACATTCGGGCGGTGTTGCTGGTTTAGTTTTACCCTGTCGAAATGTCTTGTTGTACCAGGATACCGAGTCTGATCGGAATGTCTCGGGAGGAGGTCTATTCCTTCGTTGACCGTGAGAGCTTGTGATGGGCTAAGTTCGGACACCCCTACAGGGATTTGAACTTTCGAAAGCCGTGCCCGCGGTTGTGGGCAGATAGGAATTTGTTAATGCCCGGTTGTAGAAAACCTGAAGTTGACCTTAATTAAAACACATCAACCGCGTGTGTAACCGTGATGGTCTCTTTCCGGCGGAGTCCGGGAAGTGAACACGGTGTTGGAGTTATGTTTGACGTAGGTTGTTCTAGGATCACTTCTTGATCATAGTTTCTCGATCGTGATTTGCCTTCTCTTCTCACTCTCATTTGCGTATGTTAGCCACCATATATACTAGTCGCTTGCTGCAGCTCCACCTCATACCTTTTACCTTACCCATAAGCTTAAATAGTCTTGATCGCGAGGGTGCAAGATTGCTGAGTCCCCGTGGCTCATAGATACTTCCCAAACCAGCTTGCAGGTGCCGATGAGTCCGTGCAGATGATGCAACCAAGCTCAGGAGGAGCTCGATGAAGATCTTGTCCTTTGTGTTGTTTCGTTCTAGTTGATCAGTAGTGGAGCCCAGTTGGGGTCGATCGGGGATCTGTGTCGCATTTGGGGTTCTTCTTTTATTTTGGTTCCGTAGTCAGACCTTGATTGTATTTGGATGATGTAATGCTTTATTCATGTAATTGTGTGAAGTGGCGATTGTAAGCCAACTATGTATCTCTTTCCCTTATGTATTACATGGGTTGTGTGAAGATTACCTCACTTGCGACATTGCTTTCAATGCGGTTATGCCTCTAAGTCGCGCTTCAACACGTGGGAGATATAGCCGCATCGAGGGCGTTACAAGTTGGTAATCAGAGCCTTCCCCCGACCTTAGGAGCCCCCACTGCTTGATCGAATTAGCGGACGAGTTGAGTCTAGAAAAAATGTTTTGAGTCCTTTAGGATTATATATATATATATATATATATATATATCGGAGAGTTTAGGAATTCTTTTTACTCCCCAGTCTCTTCATCGCTCTGGTAAGGCATCCTGGCGTAGAGTTTTGACTCTTCTCTTCTCAAATTTCACTAAATTTTTTTTAGGATCACGCGGGTATCTTGGAATCGTTCCGATGGTTTTGTGACGAGAACATTATCTTGGTGCCTCCTGTCAGGGGTTTTGTGGAAGTGTCCCGGGGAGTTGAGCTCTGAGGTGTTGTCATCATAATTTTATCGTTGCAGTTCTGCAATACCTGAGTTTAGTACGCCGACATCGAAAATCTCTTTTATGCAGTTCGTTGGTGAGATAACCTCGACGCCACCCAGTACTGGGGCGGGAGTTCGGGAGTATTGCCATAACTTGTATAACGGATGCTTTTCGAAGGTTGAGGTAGACGATTTCCGAAGGTTTCTTGGTTATGTGTTGAAGGATGGATACAACTGGATGTAGGATTTGTTAGTTTTGGGTGAGATATTATGCTTCCCCTGTATCCCCAACACCTGATTGCATAACCGGAAAGTTTCGGGAGTTTATAAGTGGGAATTCAAGTAGCTCTTAGGATATCTTTCCGACAGATGTATGATATGAAATTGGGGTTCGACGTCTAGTGGTCCGCCTATTCACGGTTGATTTTACAGTGGTCTCGTTGTGTCTTAAAGAGTCCTTGGCTATGCCGACTCGGGGACGCTTCGTATGTCATGTGCACTGCCTTGTACATGATGATGCTGTACGATCGAGCCCGTGTAGGCCCCACCACGAAAACTTCGGACGAAATCTCTATCATATGTTTGTTCCGGCTTATTTTGCAAGCCAATCCTTTGTTTTGTTTTGAGTTGTGGTATTCGAGTTGCTTCGAAGTCAAATGTTGATTCCATGCCTTTTCCTAAGGGGTGTTCTCATACTCCGATGTGAATACTAATCCTTCTTGATCATCAAGATTGTTTTTGTCAATCCTTTTTTTAACCAGTGTGCTTCTCTTCAAGTGGGTCTGATCATTTCAACATCCGCAAGATCAAGTATCAGTTTCTTCTCAACGTTGTTTGTGTCATCCATCTCCAAGTTGCCTTTGTTTTCCCCGCCCACCCACCCTTTGCCTTCAAGGATTCAGATTTCTTAATGAAGTATCCATCTTATTGATGTGAAGTCTTCCCATTCTTTTCCATCAATGTTCTTATCCGGTGATTCTCACGAAGAGGCTAAGGGAGCTTCAAGTTCATCTTTCTTCATTCTTGTCTTCGCTGATGGTTTCAAATCAAGCTTTTGGTGTGGATCGTATCCGTTTTCCTCGTTTCAAATGCTTTTCTCGTGCCGGTGCACCTCATAGCCATTCATTTCTCCCTATTCATTTGTTCCGGAGTGCTAAAGATATCTCAGAAGATTCGTGTTTCCACTCTTAATCCATCCAAGCTATTTTGAGGATGTTATCTCATTCAAGCCTTTTAATTCAACCGGTGCAATCTCTCCTTTAATCATTTCAACGGTGTTTCTTTTGAGTGGGCCCTAACCCACAGGTCGTTTCCCAAGATCTTACCTGACTCTTTTATTTTCCCGGAGCTACCATCAAATTCTTTTCGAAGTGTGACATAAGAATGAATTGTCATCAGTCATATGTTTTTTCTCCAAGATCTTTCGAAATTCTTTTCATCGTTGGCTCAACCTTCCCATTCTTCATTCCGGAGTGCCTAAATAATTCATGGTGGTGTTTCTCATCGTAATTCTCAGATTTTGAAGACTGAAGAAGATTTTTCTCTCAATCTTGCTCCATTCTGTTGAAGATTCGTGGCTCTAGTTTGTTGCCATCCTCTCATACTTATTTTCGGTTGTGAGAATTATTTTCACCTATCCGGAGCAATTCAAGATTCTATTCAGTTTGATTATCCGGAGCCCATCATCGAAGATTTATTCATTCCAGCTTTCAGCTATCATTCTCCAAATTTTACCGGTGCATCGATCAAATATCCTCTAATCAGTGCATGATCTCTTCATTCTCTCATATATAATTTCTCTCAAGCATCTTCATTCATTTGTTAATTTTTCCCGGTGTTTATTTATCTTCTCTTCTTTCATTTTCAATTCTACTGGTGGTTCATTGAAGACCTTCTCAAGTTTGTGCTATATCTCTCTTAATCTTTCTACGAGGATAAGTAGTATGCCAAATCCGTTGCTTGTCAGCAATTAAATTGTTCAAGGATACGCATAACATAATTCTTATTCTTGTCCCATCCAAGTGATTAATTCCTTTTTCCGGAGTGGTTCATCATATCATATTCTCAGTTTGAGATGCCTTGTCTTTTCTTTCCCGGAGTTCCAAGCTCTAATTATCACGGAGATCAATCTAAATCATTGGAAGGCTTCAACCTTATTCTTTTCATCCTTCATTTCGTTTGATCATTCTTTTGCTATCGGAGTTCCTAATGAAGGTTCTACATGTTGGTTCATCAAGGATTTAATTCCTTCTCGAAGTGATCATCAAGATTCTTTTTAGAGGAGCTCAAGTTTTCTTCATCTTGCAATCCGGAGTGCAATTCTTTCTTCTGTATCACTGGAGGTGGTATAAAGTCATTCTTGATAATTTGAGTTCATGCTTCATGATTCACATGTTGTCAAGAATGAGGTATTTTAAATCCATCAACCTATTCGTTGGAATTATCTTGGGTTATATTTCACCTAAAGCCTACCCTAAGGATTGTTGCTATTATGGTGCTCATAAATGACCCAAGTTCTTCTTTCATCCTTCCAGTGAAATAAGTTTCTCGTCTCCTTGTTCATATCAATCCAATTCTGCTTCCCATGAGTGGCAGGTTGTCACCTCATAATTTGAGATGTATCCCATAAGACCATATCAAGCTTATTCTTTTCGTTGTTGGTTTTCCAACAACTCCGTTCTAGCTGTTGTTGTAAGCGTGCTCCCTCGAGATCGTGTTTCCCTTCGTTCACTCCATTCCAATCTTACTTTTGTTCCGGAGACATTGTGATGTTGCTCTCTGCAACCCATCTTCTTGTTTTGTCAGGATCATGTTCTTTTCGTCCTTATCCTTTTAACCGGAGTGTCGTGACATCTTTTCAAGTTCTATCTCCTTATCAAGTTCTTATTCAATTATTTTCATTTCAACCAGAGTGCTGCCCAAATTTGGTCTTCCTTGATCCCCTTCTTTAATCGGAGTGTTTTCAATATATATCTTGCCCTTCAACCTCAAGGTTTTTCGCAATGCTCTTTGTCCCTCTTTTCTAACGGAGTGTTTTCAACCTAGTTCCCCTTCATTGTATTCTTTTCTCGAATTTGTTCAACCTCGCAAGGTTCTTTGGTTTCACTCGTTGGTCAAAGGAGCAACTTAGTTTTACCTCTTCTCTTTCTCTTCCGTTTTCCCTCCGGTGCCATTCTAGATCTCGGGACGAGATCCTCTCGTAGTGATGGAGTGTTGTAACGCCCCGAGACCGATGTGCCAGGTGTCCGCCAGTTATTCGCTATTGTTGCCTTGTCATTTGCTTGCATGTGCATCTTATCATGTCATCATGTGCATTGCATCATCATGTTTTTCAAAACTTGCATCCGTCCCGGCCTCCCCGTTCTTTCTGTTGTCCGTTCTGAGTCCAAGCACACTAGCACGCGTCCGCGGCATGTCTGAAATATTATTTTATAAGTGGCTGGAAAATGTTCTCGGAATGGGTTGAAAGTTGGCATGCGGTGTTGTTTTGTTGTCAGTAGACCGCCTGCCAAGTTTCATCGCATTCGGAGTCCGTTTGATGCCCCAACGCATAAATATAGCGGCAATATAGTCGGTCTATCGTCGGACGTTTCCGGTCTCCGGAAACAGTTGCCGGGTTGCTTTCCCCTCTCTCTTCTCAGCCCACCACCACTCACCGCCAGGCCCTACTTAACCTCCCTCGTCAGCCCGCGGCCCTCCTCGCGCGCGCGTCCGAAAAGTTGTCCCGGACCCGACCCGGACATTCGTTACCGCTGTGTCCGGAACATCTCCGAACGTCTACAAAACATCGCCATTTTCTTATTTGGACTCCCTAGCTATTTTATTCGCGACCGTCCGATTACGATCGGAGGGGTCCGATAGCCCCTAACTATTTCCACCTGCTATATATATATGGACCCAACCCTAAAAACTAGGGGCTTGTCCCTGCCGCCGCCGCCGCACTTATATCCCAAATCCTCATCGGGATCTCCCCGATCCACCTGCCCAACCAGCGTCGTCTCCTTCCTCCCTCGTATTCAGCACCAACCAACCAACCAGCCTCCATCTTGCCTGATCCAAACCCAATCCCCATCGATCCAATCCCCCACGCCACAACCCCACTCCAGATCGAGAGGAGCTCGATCTCGACCTCTCTCCCGACCAGTGCCTCCCCTCGCGTCCGGCTCTTGTTGAAGCTCGTCGTCGCCGGCCACCCAATCAACTACAGGAACCCGTCGCCGGCTGGCCGAACCAGCAGATGAGCGCTTTGCCCCGCCTTCTTCCTTTTCCTTCCGCCTCGTGCTCCTCTCTCATTCCCTGATCTCTCTCGCAGGAACACCGCGCCCCGCTGCATCATTGCCCGCGCCAGCCCTCCTCTGTTTCGCCATCGCCGTGGGCCGTTCCTTTGCTTCGTCGCTGTCCAGGACCACTGTGAGCCACCGCTGGATCCCTCCCTCCTCGACTCCAGCAAGCCTCGTCGGAGTCCCAGCCCTCGCCGTCCCGAGCCTGGAGCGGCGCTCCTCCGCCCCTGCACCTGCATCGCGCCACCGCCTGGAGCTCCAAGTCCCTCGGCCTGCCTCCGTTTCGATCCGGCACAGAACGGGACCCCAGCGACCTCCCGTGTCCGGATCCGGCCTCCCATCCCCTGCGCCCGAGCTCCCCTTTACTGAAGCCGTCGCCCCGCGCCAAGTTCCTCGTCGCGCCGCCTCGCCAAGTGCCGATGCTGCTCTGCTTCGGGTCGAGTGCCCCTCGCCTCCGCCCGGTTACTTCACCGCCAAGTCTCGCGCCACGCCATGCTGTTCAGCACCCGGCCGCCTCGAGCCCCGACGCCGGCGAGTCATCACCGTCTTCCGCCCAAGTCCCGCCGCTGCTCTATTTTTCCTGACGAGCACCGGTGTCACGACCCTGTTCTTCCTAGAGACGCACGCAACACCAAGCCTCCCGCTTGCCCATTTTGACCCTGTCCTAGCGCCAGGCGACCGGTCAACTCCATAACCCTGGGCCAGCCTTTCTCTTCCTTGTTCGGCCCAGCCCGAGCTGGCCGCTGGGTGAGAAGCCCTTCTTGCCCCTCTATTCGTTGGGCCAGCCTTCAGTTACGGCCCATATCATGTTTTTTTCCAGCGTCTGCGAATTTGTGTATTATCCAGTGATTTACTGTTTTACAGATTGGACCCTATACTTCATGCATATAATAACTCTCAGACCATGCATCATATGTAAAACCTTTATATATGAAAAATGCTTAAAATTATGTCTAGTTTAATAATATGCAACTTTCTTCTATGTTTAAAATGTTTAAAATGCTGTTTGTTTAAATTTGCTTAAATAACTTGCTAAAATGATTTATTTCATAACTAAATAACTGTAGCTCGGTCCATAACAAACTTTATATGTAAATGGGGTAGAATTTTGCCTAGTTTAACATGGTGGCATTACTTTGGATGTTTAACAACTCAAAAATATGGTTTAGGGCAGAACAGGACCTAACCTAATATATGCACATGAGGAGTTACCGGAATCTGCTATTCGTTGTTTCCGGCCTCATTTAACCTTGACTAGATAGGTAGTTTTCTTTGCTTCACCCTCTTGCCATGTTTAACAACATTTAACATTGTTGGGTACATAAACGAGATCGAACTAAATACGTTATGTGGTGTTTTGGCAATATGCAACCCGTTGCATGTTGTGCTCCACTTAATTTGTAGGGTTGCTTGTGCACTTTGCCATGCCATGTATCATTAAACCGGACATGCATCATACTTGATTCTGCATCATGCCATGTTTATGTGATGGTTGTTTACTATGTTGTTTGCTTCTTTCCGATGTTGCTTCTTCGGGTTGGTTCCGATAACGTCATGTTGTGAGGATTCGTTCGACTACATCCATTTGTCTTCTTCATGGACTCGTTCTTCTTCCTTGCGGGATTTCAGGCAAGATGATCATACCCTCGAAATCACTACTATCTTTGCTTTGCTAGATGCTCGCTCTTTTGCTATGCCTATGCTGCGATACCTACCACTTGCTTATCATGCCTCCCGTATTGTTGAACCAAGCCTCTAACCCACCTTGTCCTAGCAAACCGTTGTGTCACACCCTAGCTATATTATGCATTAGAGTGTGTATCATGTTTACCTTCATCAGAAAATTGAAATGGGGAAAGAAGAACCCCCAGCACCCCCCCTGAAATCAACTAGGGTTTACTAAAAATAAATTCAATGAACCTGAAATGCCCTTCAAAAATGTTCACCCTCTTTGCCTTGGGTTAGAACCCTTGGGAATAATGGTGCATATAATTTTAGGTCAACAAAAGGGGCATTGATTTAATTCATAAATATTTGAATTTGGGCATTTAAATACTATTAAATAATTCAAATGCTCAAATAATGTTGGAACTATTTTTTGGGCCACTGAAATATTTCAGTAAGTGTCCATAAATATTTTCAGGATTTTATAAAATGGTTTAGTATTTAAACTAAATCAAAACAGAATAACAGAAATAGAAAAACACAAAAAAAATAAAGAGGGAAAGGCCATGGGCCACTTACCTGGCCCATCTCCAGCTGGCGGCCCAGCCCACCCCGCTGCCTCCTGTCGTCCCCCTCCTCGGACAGAAGGACGCGGGCGTGTGCCCGGCGCTCGCCGGCACGCGCGCGCGCCACCTCCCCCCCTGCGCGCCACCTCCTGCTTCCGGGCTCCCTCCCAATGCCACGGAGACGGCCACGCACCCCCTGGCCCTCTCATTCCCCTCCCCCGTGCTCATCCCCTCCTCTGGCTCTCCCTCTCTCTTCCTCGAGCGAAGCTCGTCGCCGCCGTATGCCGTAGACGCAGCCCCCGTGCTCCCCTCGCCCTGCCGCTGAGCCCAGAAGCACCGCCGTGTCTTCCTCGTCCTCCCCACCGAGCTACGCGAGCCGGGAGAGCCTGGAACGTCACCACCACCGTCATCTTCAACCTCGGCCGCCCGAGCTCCTCGCCGTCGATTCGCGCCGTCAAGGTCGCCCCCGAGCCCGCTAGCCACCCCTACGGCACCGCTGTGAGCTCCCGGTCCCTTTCCCCTTAGCCACGCCGTTGATTTCGCCCCGTAGCTGTTGCCCCGCGAGCACCCGAAGCTCGCCGCCGTTGAGCCTCGACGCCGTCGTGGCTACGGCCGTGCAAGCACGCGTCCGAGCGCACCACCGCCTTCAACGCGTCCCCAGGAGCCTAACGCACCCACCTGTTCGACCTGCCGTGCCCCCTAGTGCCAACCCCAACTATACCCGAATTCCGGCGGCCGCAAAAGAGCTCGCCGCCGTCAGCTCCGGCCACCCCCGCACCTCCCGTTGGTCTCCCTAGATGCGCACGAGCACAAGCTCCTCCCTGGTGCCCCCAGCGCGCCAAACCATCGCCTGTAGCGAAATCCCGACGCGGACGCCGCCGCGATCTGAGGTCGCCGGCGGCTAAACGCCGGTAGCCGACGTGGCCGTCATTAGCGGTTAACTAACCCACTAACCACCCCTCTAGAGTCACTGCCATGTGGGCCCTAGTGCTTAATTAGTTAGTTAACTATTCTGTTAGATTAGCACCGGTCTCAGGAGGGCCCCATCTGTCAGTTTGACTTTGCCACGTCACAGTTGACCTGGTCCCACACGTCAGCCACAGAAACCAACTAGAGTCACTGACCAGTGGACCCCACTGGTCGGGTTTGACCTGGACACCGCCTTTGACTTGCTGACGTCATGCTGACGCAAGGCTGACGCAGTAACTCTTTTCTGGATTTAATTTTATATAGAAAATTCCAGAAAATTGCCTAAACTTCAAAAATTCATAGAAATTCAACCATAAATCCAAATGAGACAAATTATATATGAAAAATTATCAGAAAAATTCAAGGAATCCATCTGTACCATTTTCATGCATGTTTGAACAATGTTTGTCCTCTGTTTTGGACAAAACAAATAAAGGGCATTTAAATAATCATATATGGGGTTGGAATTTGAATCTTGTACTCAAACCAACTTCATTTAAATCATAGATAGTTGCATAAGCTCAAGACACATCCATATTGCCATGTCATAGCATGCATCATATTGTTGCATATCGTCATGTGTTGATTGTGCTCGGTTGTGTTATTCGTGGTAGGTTCTGCCTCCGAGGATATTCACGAGTATCCAACTGAAGGGCAGTATCCCGTTACCACTCCATCAGGCAAGCAACCATTGATCATTCCGATACAACCCATGTTCTCGCTCCTGCTCTTGTTTACTGCATTAAGACAACACGATTCAAACTGCTGTGTGCTACGGTAGTTGAACCCTTATCCTCTGCATGACCTGTCATTGCCACAGTAACTAGATGAAACCCACTAGCATGTGTAGGAGTTGATTGAGCCATGTTTTGTGATTCCTACCTTGCTATGCCTGCTATGCTTAGAGTTGTGTCAGGTCTGGTTCATCTGGGTGATGGGCTAGAGTGAAATGCTTGTGTCAGTAATATGTGGGATGTGTTGAACATGTTTTGGTAAAGGTATCGATGAGAGGCCATGTAGGAGTACATGGTGGGTTGTTTCATTGAGGCCGTCCATAAGAACTGAGATCTGTATGTGTGATCTAAGATGCAGTTACTACCGTACATTGGGCCCGAAACAAATGGACCCTCTCGGCTTCTTAGCCACCCTAGTACTCTGTCCAGGAGTTGCAAATAGTTTCTGGTGTTTGTAGGATATGTGTTGGCGGCCGTGCGTAGCGCTGACCCTAGGGGTGGGCTATGTTGCGGTAGATACACCATGGCACGGTGTACCGAGTCACCCGTTTGGTGTCTCGGGAACCCTGTTCACATCGTCCGGGGCCGTATGTGGAAACCTCGGCCGGACTCCCTGCGGATGGAACTTGGATAGGTGATAACCTGGACTAGGGGCTTAGGTGTTTAGGTAGGCCGTGGCCGACACCCTCGCTGGGCTTCCGCTTGAAGGTTGCCGAGTACATGTCGTGTAGACGGCGGTAAGCGGTGAAAGCGTGTATGACGAAGTACACCCCTGCAGGGTATAAAACTATTCGAATAGCCGCGTCCGCGGTAAAGGACTACTTGGTTGCCTATACAGTTCATAGACAAGTTAATGGATACTACTAAAAGACTCAAGATAAGTGTGAGTACCGAGGATGGCCCCCTCGCAGGATACGAGGGAGGATCCACGGTGGAGTATTGTGATGGTGAGTAGTGGACTCGTGTGCGAAAACTATTTTGCTAAAAGATTCCGTAGGATAGCTTAGACAAGAGTCAAAGCTGGCTTGCTACATAAACCCCACAACCTTCTTGAGAATGAGCATGTACAGTAGGTTCTGATGTAAGACTTGCTGAGTACCTTTGTACTCATGTTTGCTTATTTATTGTTTTCAGACGACAACACTGCCTCCTCCGATGGGTTTTACGTAGACCTTGACGTCGACGAGTGACTAGCCACCCAGGTGGTGATCCAGGCCATGGAGGGCCTATGTAGATAGACAGGCTTCGAGGAGCCTTCTTTCTTTCTAGAGTCTGTACTCAGACTAGTTGCTTCCGCATGTGCTTGTATGACTGTATGACTTGAGTGTCGGGTCATGTGACCCCTATATGTATGAATATGTTATGTATGGCTCCCTGGAGCCTTTAAATAAAGTACTTGAGTTGTAGAGTTTTGTTGTGATGCCATGTTGTATGTACTCATATCGGGCATACTGTGTGTATGATTGAAATGCTTGGTATGAGTGGGATCCGACAATCTAGTTGTTTGTCCTTCGCAGCCTTTCTTATGGGGAAATGTAGTCTAGTGATCCTCGAGCCATAGTAGTCCGCTACAGCCCGGTTCACCGGAGTCCTGCTAGCCCAGCACTACTGTTCAGGACACTTGACTGGCCGGCATGTGTTTCACTTCGTCCCTATGTCTGTCCCTTCGGGGAAATGTCACGCGGTGATCTCCGGAGTCCTGTCTAGCCTGCTACAGCCCGGGATCCTCGGAGTCCTGTTAGCCCAGTGCTACAGCCCGGAATCACTCGTTGATGACCGACATGTTCGATGTGATTCATGTATGCCTGTCTCCATAGGTATGTGCCGCGTTGGGTTCACGACTAGCCATGTCGGCCCGGGTTCTCGGTCATATGGATGCTAGCGACATTGTCATATACGCGAGCCAAAAGGCGCAAATGGTCCCGGGCCATGGTAAGGCGACACCCGTGGGATACCGTACGTGAGGCCGCAAAGTGATATGAGGTGTTACTGGCTAGATCGATGTGGCCTGGAATCGGGGTCCTGACAGCGTTGGCATCAGAGCCGGACTGCCTGTAGGTTCGTTCAGCCAAACTGGTCGATGTCGAGTCTAGAAATGCTTTAGTTATATGTAAGGGAATTGATTGTGGGAGGGAACATAAGGTTCTTTTACTCCTTTACCCTATGCTTCTGATCTGAGTCATTCTCTTCTCATTCAACGTGGGTTAAGGACTAGGCTCTCTTCTTCTATCAGGTTCACGTGTTACTAATCCGTAGTAGTTCATAGGATTATTGCTACGAGTTCCAGTCCAGTTTCTACTATTTTAGTACGTGGCTATTTGAATCAGAACCTTGATATGATGCTGTTGAGCGGTATTGTGAACTGTTGTGGATGTCTCAAATCTTTTCTGAGCATTTACAGCCGTTATGCTACCCAATTTTCCCTAGGAATTCTGATGTCTTTGTCTTGTGGTTGTGCTTTCAGATGGCCAGCCATTCTCAAAATCAGGTGGTTCGCCTGACCAGGTGCCTCGACGTGCCCGGTCATACTGCTATGTTGGTCCGGGTCATGATCGAGACAGGATACCGTTGGTATCCCGAATACACTGTTGAAGAGCAGTTCCGCGACTTTAATCAAAGCCAGTATTTCTGCACCGTCAGGATATTTCCTTCCTATCTTGGATCTACCGAGCCCCTTCACTGTTCCTATGGACTCGGAGTTACCATTGAGATGGCTGTGCAGGATGCTGCCTATTCCATGATGACCATCTTGCGAGTCCGGACTGGCCTGCTTCGGAACACTGACTTCCGTTACATGCCAGCTTCACTTCCGGGAGCGAAGGGGTATCTTCAGGCTATCTATGCTGACTCCACTCAGGAGGACTCATTAACTCGTACCACCGCTGAGATGCTCGAAGATAAGGACCGAGAGAATCGGGCCTTGAGGCTGGAGCTCTTTAATACCCGTGCTGATCATTGGGCCACATTGACTCGGTTTGCACCCGCGGTGCAAGCTGGATGTATGGATACCAGGGATCTGTATCCTGTGAGAGCAGCTCTGCCAGACATGGTGGATTGGCGTGATGTGGGAGGCATCACCCCACCCCTTGGTCCCCGCAGGCCACCGTTTGTTGGTCCAAGACCTCATCCTAGCCCCTATTGTCCACAGGCTCCTCAGGACCGCCTGTTTCCGGATGATCACGTTGAACTTCCAGGCTATGGAGGTGACTTCTATGAGGACTACTACGGAGCTATCTGAGTTAGTAGTAGTACCACTAGTATTGTAGTAGTTGTATCTCCACTGTCCTGTGTGACTTGTGGAATACGACTTGGTGTGTAATCGATTCCGGAGGTGTAGACAAATAATGTATAGGGACTCGGAATGCCTCCGATGAGATGTAACGTCTACCTTCATAGTTGTACTGTAGCATGGGCTTGTACTAAACTATGTATGACGAGTATGACCGTTGGTGTATATATGGCAGTTTTATATTACCATGGCATACGAATGAGCATCTCTGCATTCCGCGTTATCTTTACATTCTGCACTTCCTTGTTAAGTTTGAGCCATCCTTGTCTAAACCGTTGTCTTGTTTCCTCCTAGGATGGTCAACACCCGCGGCAACCCTGCTGCCCCGGAGCAGGGGGAAGCCAATGCAGCTAGAGGTGAAAATTTGCCTCACCCGCCTTCCCTGGCCGAAGTGATGCTGGAGGCGGAAAGGAACAAGCGTGAGACCAACCGCCTGTTGGAGCGGATTGAGCAGAACACTGCACGCCACCCACGAAATGACCTGGTGTCAATCAACGACTTTATCAAGCTGTACCCACCAAAGTTTAACCATTCCGTCGAGCCCCTCGATGCGGATGATTGGCTTCGCAGCATCACCCACAAGCTACGTTCTGCCAACGTAGCTGAAGCCGACAAGGTTACCTATGCTGCTTATCATCTCGAGGGCCCCGCTAGCCATTGGTGGGAAAACTACGAAGCTATGCGCCCGGTCGGCCAAATCACTACCTGGGCTGAGTTCAGCGAGGCTTTCCGTGAGCATCACATTCCGGAAGGTCTCATGGATCGCAAGAGGGAGGAGTTCTGCAACTTCACCCAAGGAAGGCTGACCGTGGATGCGTATAGCCGAGAATTTGGGAACCTGGCACGCTATGCTCCTGAAGAGGTTTCTACTGACGCCAAGAAGCAGGCAAGGTTCCGCAAGGGACTTAGCCCTGAGCTTCGCCGCGATCTCCGTCTGCACGAGTGCACATCCTTCCAGAAGCTGGTCAATAAAGCTATCAGTGCTGAGACAGGCCAGACTGATTATGACGCTTCACGCAAGCACTCTCGTGATTTTGGGTCTTCATCCGGCTCTGGAGCTCAGAAGCGCCGGGTGTGGATTCCAAGCACCGCACTGCCACCCAGATTCACCCCGAGGCCATCCTTTGAGGCGCCTCGTCCCAACCAGCAATTTGCACCGCCCAAGCCCTATGGTGGCCCCGCTGCTAATGTTGCTCCACACCCCACTGTGGTAACATGCTTCAAGTGTGGAGAACCGGGTCACTATAGTCGAGAGTGTCCCCAGAACAACCCCAATCAAGATGGAAAGTCCGTTGGCCGTGGTAAGCCCGCGGGAAAGACTTTCTACGCCAAGCCGGCCACTACTGCACGTGGCCATGTCAACTATGTTTCAGCCGAAGAGGCTCATGAGGATCCCAACGTCGTCCTTGGTACGCTCCTTGTTAACTGCCATCCGGCATCTGTTCTTTTCGATACTGGAGCATCTCATTCATTCATATCCGAGAATTATGCTCGGTTGCATAACACGACATTCTGTGACATGCCCACTTCCATGGTAATTCAAACTCCGGGTTCCAAATGGCAAACTTCTAGGGTAAGCCATGGGAACGAAATTCTTGTCGATAGGCTTGTTTTCCTTGCATCTTTAATAGCTCTCAAGTCCTCCGACATAAACATCATCTTGGGTATGGACTGGATGTCGGCTCATTATGCCAAGATCGATTGTGCCACTAGAACCGTTCAACTTACTCATCCCTCGGGCAAGACAGTTAATGTCTTAACTCGAGTGGCCAAGCGCCAACTTTACTCTCTCAATGCCAACCCTCTTCCAGACCTTGAGGACGTTCCGGTAGTCCGAGACTTCCCGGATGTGTTTCCGGAAGAACTGCCAGGTGTTCCACCTGACCGGGATGTCGAGTTTGTGATAGACCTTGTTCCAGGAACCGTTCCAATTGCTAGAAGACCCTACAAGATGGCACCCTTAGAACTAGCCGAGCTTAAGAACCAACTCGATGAGTCCTTGAACAAAGGGTTCATCCGTCCTAGCTCCTCCCCTTGGGCTTGCCCCGTCCTCTTCGTCAAAAAGAAGGATGGAACGGATCGAATGGTTGTGGATTACCGACCTGTCAATCTGGTCACCATCAAGAACAAATACCCGCTTCCCAGGATCAACGACCTGTATGATCAGCTCGCTAGATCCTCAGTCTTCTCCAAGATGGATTTGAGGCTGGGCTACCATCAAATCAAAATCAGAAACGGGGACATTCCCAAAACGGCCTTTGTTACTCGTTATGGCCAATACGACTACACCGTCATGTCCTTCGGTTTAACCAATGCCCCGGCCACTTTCTCCCGGTTAATGAACTCGGTTTTCATGGAGTACTTGGACAAATTCGTCGTAGTATACCTCGATGACATACTCATCTACTCCAAGAATGAAGAGGAACATGCCGAACATCTAAGGCTGGTATTGATGAAACTTCGAGAGCATCGCCTTTATGCCAAATTCTCCAAGTGTGAATTTTGGTTGTCAGAAGTGACCTATCTAGGCCATGTAATATCTGGTAAGGGTATTGCTATCAATCCCGAGCGAGTTCAAGCCGTCCTTGATTGGACTCCACCTGAAACGGTCAAGCAAGTTCGGAGTTTCCTTGGCCTAGCGAGTTATTGCCGCCGCTTCGTCGAGAATTTCTCCAAGGTTGCTAAACCTCTAACTGAACTCCTCAAGAAAGATAAAAAGTTCGAGTGGACTCCACAGTGCAAGTTCAGTTTTCAGGAACTGAAAAGACGCCTGACAACTGCTCCCGTACTGGTACCACCAGACTTCTCCAAGGACTTTATTATCTATTGCGACGCCTCGCGACAAGGACTAGGTTGCATACTCATGCAAGATCGTCAGGTAATTGCCTATGCTTCACGGTAATTACACCCACATGAAGAAAATTATCCTATTGCAGGTGAAGATTGAAGTTTGTTCCTTGTTGGAACATGGAGATGTTGTTCCTTGTTGGAACATGTTTACTTGTTGGGATATCACAATATATCTTATTTAATTAATGCATCTATATACTTGGTAAAGGGTGGAAGGCTCGGCCTTATGCCTGGTGTTTTGTTCCACTCTTGCCGCCCTAGTTTCCGTCATATCGGTGTTATGTTCCTGGATTTTGCGTTCCTTACGCGGTTGGGCTATTGTGGGAACCCCTTGACAGTTTGCCTTGAGTAAAGCTCTTCCAGCAATGCCCAACATTGGTTTTACCATTCGCCACCTAGCCTTTTCTTTCCCTTGGGTTCTGCAGTCTTAAGGGTCATCTTTATTTTACCCCCCGGGCCAGTGCTCCTCTGAGTGTTGGTCCGAACTAGAGTCCTATGCAGCGCCCCCTCGGGGAAACTTGAGGTTTGGTTTTAGTTGTATGGAGCGCTCATCTGAGTGTGCCTTGAGAAAGAGATATGTGCAGCTCCTATCGGGATTTGTCGGCACATTCGGGCGGTGTTGCTGGTTTAGTTTTACCCTGTCGAAATGTCTTGTTGTATCGGGATACCGAGTCTGATCGGAATGTCTCGGGAGGAGGTCTATTCCTTCGTTGACCGTGAGAGCTTGTGATGGGCTAAGTTCGGACACCCCTGCAGGGATTTGAACTTTCGAAAGCCGTGCCCGCGGTTGTGGGCAGATAGGAATTTGTTAATGTCCGGTTGTAGAAAACCTAAAGTTGACCTTAATTAAAACACATCAACCACGTGTGTAACCGTGATGGTCTCTTTCCGGCGGAGTCCGGGAAGTGAAGACGGTGTTGGAGTTATGTTTGACGTAGGTTGTTCTAGGATCACTTCTTGATCATAGTTTCTCGATCGTGCTTTGCCTTCTCTTCTCGCTCTCATTTGCGTATGTTAGCCACCATATATGCTAGTCGCTTGCTGCAGCTCCACCTCATACCTTTTACCTTACACATAAGCTTAAATAGTCTTGATCGCGAGGGTGCGAGATTGCTGAGTCCCCGTGGCTCACAGATACTTCCCAAACCAGCTTGCAGGTGCCGATGAGTCCGTGCAGATGACGCAACCAAGCTCAGGAGGAGCTCGATGAAGATCTTGTCCTTTGTGTTGTTTCGTTCTAGTTGATCAGTAGTGGAGCCCAGTTGGGGTCGATCAGGGATCTGTGTTGCATTTGGGGTTCTTCTTTTATTTTGGTTCCGTAGTCGGACCTTGATTGTATTTGGATGATGTAATGCTTTATTCATGTAATTGTGTGAAGTGGCGATTGTAAGCCAACTCTGTATCTCTTTCCCTTATGTATTACATGGGTTGTGTGAAGATTACCTCACTTGCGACATTGCTTTCAATGCGGTTATGCCTCTAAGTCGTGCTTCGACACGTGGGAGATATAGCCGCATCGAGGGCGTTACACCATACTATCAAGAGGGGGTCCGGTGGGGTATTGCTTGGGTGGAATCAACACGTACACATCCGCTTCTCACCCTCAGAGCTCTTCCGCTTCGATGGAGATCTTTCTTCTCTCTTGTGTCTTGTCTGGGTCCCAGCAGTAGTACCGTGCAACCCAACGGTAGTACCGCCGAGAGGTCACAAGCGGCAGTACCGCTCCGCAGCGGTAGTACCGTCGGTGACTCCGCAACTGTACTACCGCTGGCCTGCCTGGCACTACCGCCTCGACCTCAGCTTCGACGGAGAGATCTTCTCTCTCTTGTCTGGGTCCCAGCGGTAGTACCGTGCTACCCAGCAGTAGTACCGCTGAGGGGTCACAAGCGGCAGTACCGCTCCGAAGCGGTAGTACCGCCGGTGGCTCTACAGCTGTACTACCGCTGGCCTGTCTGGCTCCTACCGCCTCGACTCGAGAGCTCTTTTTCTCGTGTCGGGTTTTGCGGCACTAGTTGCGGCAGTAGAGGCGGTAGTAGGATTCCCCCTTTCCTAGTCAAACTAGGAGTCCTTCCATGTAGTAGGAGTAGGAGACAAGGAAGGGGAGGAGGGAAGAGAAGGAAGGAGGGGGCGCAACCCCTCCCCCTAGTCCAATTCGGACTAGGCCTTGGGGGGGGGGGGCGGCCTGCCTCTCCCTCTCCCCTAAAGCCCAATAAGGCCCATATACTTCCTCTCCCGTATTCCTGTAACTCCCCGGTACTCCAAAAAAATACCCGAACCACTCGGAACCTTTCCGAAGTCTGACTATAGTCATCCAATATATCGATCTTTACGTCTCGACCATTTCGAGACTCCTCGTCATGTCCCCGATCTCATCTGGGACTCCGAACTCCTTCGGTACATCAAAACTCATAAACTCATAATATAACTGTCATAGAAACCTTAAGCGTGCGGACCCTACGGGTTCGAGAACAATGTAGACATGACCGAGACACGTCTCCGGTCAATAACCAATAGCGGGACCTGGATGCCCATATTGGCTCCTACATATTCTACGAAGATCTTTATCGTTCAGACCGCATAACAACATATGTTGTTCCTTTTGTCATCGGTATGTTACTTGCCCGAGATTTGATCGTCCGTATCCAATACCTAGTTCCATCTCATTACCGGCAAGTCTCTTTACTCATTCCGTAATACATCATCTCGCAACTAACTCATTAGTTGTAATGCTTGCAAGGCTTAAGTGATGTGCATTACCGAGAGGGCCCAGAGATACCTCTCCGACAATCGGAGTGACAAATCCTAATCTCGAAATACGCCAACCCAACATGTACCTTTGGAGACACCTGTAGAGCACCTTTATAATCACCCAGTTACGTTGTGACGTTTGGTAGCACACAAAGTGTTCTTCCGGCAAACGGGAGTTGCATAATCTCATAGTCATAGGAACATGTATAAGTCATGAAGAAAGCAATAGCAACATACTAAACGATCGGGTGCTAAGCTAATGGAATGGGTCATGTCAATCAGATCATTCACCTAATGATGTGATCCCGTTAATCAAATAACAACTCTTTGTCCATGGTTAGGAAACATAACCATCTTTAATTAACGAGCTAGTCAAGTAGAGGCATACTAGTGACATTTTGTTTGTCTATGTATTCACACATGTATTATGTTTTCGGTTAATACAATTCTAGCATGAATAATAAACATTTATCATGATATAAGGAAATAAATAATAACTTTATTATTGCCTCTAGGGCATATTTCCTTCAGTCTCCCACTTGCACTAGAGTCAATAATCTAGATCACATCGCCATGTGATTTAACATCAATAGTTCACATCTTTATGTGATTGGTTCACATCTCCATGTGACTAACACCCAAAGGGTTTACTAGATTCAATAATCTAGTTCACATCGCTATGTGATTAAGACCCAAAAAGTGATCATGTTTTGCTTGTGAGAGAAGTTTAGTCAACGGGTCTGTCACATTCAGATCCGCATGTATTTTGCAAATTTCTATGTCAACAATGCTTTGCATGGAGCTACTCTAGCTAATTGCTCCCACTTTCAATATGTATCCAGATTGAGACTTAGAATCATCTGGATTAGTGTCAAAACTTGCATCGACGTAACCCTTTACGATGAACCTTTTGTCACTTCCGTAATCGAGAAACATATCCTTATTCCAGTAAGGATAATTCTGACCGCTGTCCATTGATCTACTCCTAGATCACTATTGTACTCCCTCTCTTAACACAGTGTATGGTATACAATAGATCTGGTACACAGCATGGCATACTTTATAGAACCTATGACTGAGGCATAGGGAATGACTTTCATTCTCTTTCTATCTTCTGCCATGGTCGGGCTTTGAGTCTTACTCAACTTCACACCTTGTAACACAGGCAAGAAACTTTTTTTGACTATTCCATTTTGAACTACTTCAAAATCTTGTCAAGGTATGTACTCATTGAAAAAACTTATCAAGTGTCTTGATCTATCTCTATAGATCTTGATACTCAATATGTAAGCAGCTTCACCAAGGTCTTTCTTTGAAAACTCCTTTCAAACACTCCTTTATGCTTACGGAATAATTCTACATTATTTCTGATCAATAATATGTCACTCACATATACTTATCAGAAATGCTGTAGTGCTCCCACTCACTTTCTTGTAAATACAGTCTTCACCGCAAGTCTGTATAAAACTATATGCTTTGATCAACTTATCAAAGCGTATATTCCAACTCCGAGATGCTTGCACCAGTCCATAGATGGATCGCTGGAGCTTGCATATTTTGTTAGCTCCCTTTGGATCGACAAAACCTTCCGGTTGCATCATATACAACTCTTCTTCCAGAAATCCATTCAGGAATGCAGTTTTGACATCCATCTACCAAATTTCATAATCATAAAATGCGGCAATTGCTAACATGATTCGGACAGACTTAAGCATAGATACGAGTGAGAAACTCTCATCGTAGTCAACACCTTGAACTTGTCGAAAACCTTTTGCGACAATTCTAGCTTTGTAGATAGTAACACTACTATCAATGTCCGTCTTCCTCTTGAAGATCCATTTATTTTCTATGGCTTGCCGATCATCAGGCAAGTCAACTAAAGTCCACACTTTGTTCTCATATATGGATCCCATCTCAGATTTCATGGCGTCAAGCCATTTCGCGGAATCTGGGCTCATCATCGCTTCCTCATAGTTTGTAGGCTCATCATGGTCAAGTAATATGACCTCTAGAACTGGTTACCGTACCACTCTGGTGCGGATCTCACTCTGGTTGATCTATGAGGCTCAGTAGTAATTCCATCTGAAGTTTCATGATCATCATCATCAACTTCCTCACTAATTGGTGTAGGTGTCACAGAAACCGGTTTTTGTGATGAACTACTTTCCAATAAGGGAGAAGGTACAATTACCTTATCAAGTTTCCTTCTTTCCTCCCACTCATTTGTTTCGAGAGAAACTCCTTCTCTAGAAAGTATCCATTCTCAGCAACGAATGTCTTGCCTTTGGATCTGTGATAGAAGGTGTACCCAACTGTCTCCTTTGGGTATCCTATGAAGACATATTTTTCCGATTTGGGTTTGAGCTTATCATGACGAAACTTTTTCTTATAAGCATCGCAACCCCAAACTTTAAGAAACGACAACTTTGGTTTCTTGCCAAACCATAGTTCATATTGTGTCGTCTCAACGGACTTAGATGGTGCCCCTTTTTTAACGTGAATGCAGCTGTCTCTAATGCATGATCCCAAAACGATATTGGTAAATCGGTAAGAGACATCATAGATCGCACTATATCTAATAAAGTACGGTTATGACGTTCGGACACACCATTACACTATGGTGTTCCAGGTGGCGTGAGTAGTGAAACTATTTCACATTGTTTTAATTGAAGGCCAAACTTGTAACTCAAATATTTTACCTCTATGATCATATCGCAGAAACTTTTATTTTCTTGTCACGATGATTTTCCACTTTACTCTGAAATTCTTTGAACTTTTCAAATGTTTCAGACTTATGTTTCATCAAGTAGATATCCCCATATATGCTCAAATCATTTGTGAAGGTCAGAAAATAATGATACCTGCTGCAAGCCTTAATATTCATCGGACCACATACATCAGTATGTATGATTTCCAACAAATCTGTTGCTTGCTTCATTGTTCCGGAGAACGGCGTTTTAGTCATCTTGCCCATAAGGCATGGTTCACAAGCATCAAGTGATTCATAATCAAGTGATTCCAAAAGCCCATCAGCATGGAGTTTCTTCATGCGCTTTACACCAATATGACTTAAACGGCAGTGCCACAAATAAGTTGCACTATCATTATTAACTTTGCATCTTTTGGTTTCAATATTATGAATGTGTGTATCACTACGATCGAGATCCAACGAACTTGTTTCATTGGGTGTATGACCATCGAAGGTTTTATTCAAGTAAACAGAACAACAATTATTCTCTGACTTTAATGAATAACCGTATTGCAATAAACATGATCAAATCATATTCATGCTCAACGCAAAAACCAAATAACACTTATTTAGGTTCAATACTAATCCCGGAAGTATAGGGGAGTGTGCAATGATGATCATATCAATCTTGGAACTACTTCCAACATACATCGTCACTTCACCCTTAACTAGTCTCTGTTCATTCTGCAACTCCCGTTTTGAGTTACTACTCTTAGCAACTGATCCAGTATCAAATACTGAGGGGTTGCTATAAACATTAGTAAAGTACACATCAATAACATGTATATCAAATATACTTTTGTTCACTTTGCCATCCTTCTTATCCGCCAAATACTTGGGGCAGTTCTGCTTCCAGTGACCAGTCCCTTTGCAGTAGAAGCACTTAGTCTCAGGTTTAGGACCAGACTTGGGCTTCTTCACATGAGCAGCAACTTGCTTGCTGTTTTTCTTGAAGTTCCCCTTTTTCCCTTTGCCCTTTTCTTGAAACTAGTGATCTTGTCAACCATCAACACTTGATGCTCTTTCTTGATTTCTACCTTCATCAATTTCATCATCATGAAAAGCTCGGGATTCGTTCTCGTCATCCCTTGCATACTATAGTTCATCACGAAGTTCTACTAACTTGGTGACGGTGACTAGAGAATTCTGTCAATCACTATCTTATTTGGAAGATTAACTCCCACTTGATTCAAGCGATTGTAATACCCAGACAATCTGAGCACATGCTCACTAGTTGAGCGATTCTCTTCCATCTTTTAGCTATAGAACTTGTTGAAGACTTCATATCTCTCAACTCGGGTATTTGCTTGAAATATTAACTTCAACTCCTGGAACATATCATATGGTCCATGACGTTCAAAATGTCTTTGAAGTCCCGATTCTAAGCCGTTAAGCATGGTGCACTAAACTATCAAGTAGTCATCATATTGAGCTAGCCAAACGTTCATAACGTCTGCATCTGCTCCTGCAATAGGTCTGTCACCTAGCAGTGCATCAAGGACAAAAATTTTCTGTGCAGCAATGAGGATAAACCTCATATCACGGATCCAATCCGCATCATTGCTACTAACATCTTTCAACATAGTTTTTCTCTAGGAACATATCAAAACAAACATAGGGAAGCAACAACGCGAGCTATTGATCTACAACATAGATATGCTAATACTACCAGGACTAAGTTCATGATAAATTTAAGTTCAATTAATCATATTACTTAAGAACTCCCACTTAGATAGACATCCCTATAATCATCTAAGTGATCACGTGATCCAAATCAACTAAACCATGTCCGATCATCACGTGAGATGGAGTAGTTTTCAATGGTGAACATCACTATGTTGATCATATCTACTATATGATTCACGCTCGACCTTTCGGTCTCCGTGTTTCGAGGTCATATCTGTATATGTTTGGCTCATCAAGTATAACCTGAGTATTCCGCGTGTGCAACTGTTTTGCACCCGTTGTATTTGAACGTAGAGCCTATCACACCCGATCATCACGTGGTGTCTCAGCACGAAGAACTTTCGCAACGGTGCATACTCAGGGAGAACACTTCTTGATAATTAGTGAGAGATCATCTTAAAATGCTACCGTCAATCAAAGCAAGATAAGATGCATAAAAGATAAACATCACATGCAATCAATATAAGTGATATGATATGGCCATCATCATCTTGTGCTTGTGATCTCCATCTCCGAAGCACCGTCATGATCACCATCGTCACCGGCGCAACACCTTGATCTCCATCATAGCATCGTTGTCGTCTCGCCAATCTTATGCTTCTACGACTATCGCTACCGCTTAGTGATAAAGTAAAGCATTATAGGGCGATTGCATTGCATACAATAAAGCGACAACCATATGGCTCCTGCCAGTTGCCGACAACTCAGTTACAAAACATGATCATCTCATACAATAAAATTTAGCATCATGTCTTGACCATATCACATCACAACATGCCCTGCAAAAACAAGTTAGACGTCCTCTACTTTGTTTGTTGCAAGTTTTACGTGGCTGCTACGGGCTTAAGCAAGAACCAATCTTACCTACGCATCAAAACCACAACGATAGTTTGTCAAGTTGATGCTGTTTTAACCTTCGCAAGGACCGGGCGTAGCCACACTCGGTTCAACTAAAGTTGGAGAAACTGACACCCGCCAGCCACCTGTGTGCAAAGCACAGCGGTAGAACCAGTCTCGCGTAAGCGTACGTGTAATGTCGGTCCGGGCCGCTTCATCCAACAATACCGCCGAACCAAAGTATGACATGCTGGTAGGCAGTATGACTTATATCGCCCACAACTCACTTGTGTTCTACTCATGCATATAACATTAAACCATAAAACCTAGGCTCGGATGCCATTGTTGGGGAACGTAGTAATTTCAAAAAATTTCGTACGCACACGCAAGATCATGGTGATGCATAGCAACAAGAGGGGAGAGTGCGATCTACGTACCCTTGTAGACCGACAACGGAAGCGTTATATCAACGCGGTTGATGTAGTCGTACGTCTTCACGATCCGACCGATCCAAGCACCGAAACTACGACACCTCCGAGTTCTAGCACACGTTCAGCTCGATGACGATCCCCGGACTCCGATCCAGCAAAGTGTCGGGGAAGAGTTCCGTCAGCACGACGGCGTGGTGACGATCTTGATGTACTACTGTCGCAGGGCTTCGTCTAAGCACCGCTACAATATTATCGAGGATTATGGTGGAAGGGGGCACCGCACACGGCTAAGAATATGATCACGTGGATCAACTTGTGTGTCTATGGGGTGCCCCTGCCCCCGTATATAAAGGGGTGGAGGAGGGGAGGGCCGGCCCTCTCTATGGCGCGCCCTAGGGGAGTCCTACTCCCATCGGGAGTAGGATTCCCCCTTTCCTAGTCCAACTAGGAGTCCTTCCATGTAGTAAGAGTAGGAGACAAGGAAGGGGAAGAGGGAAGAGAAGGAAGGAGGGGGCACAGCCCCTCCCCCTAGTCCAATTCGGACTAGGCCTTGGGGGGGCGCGTGGCCTGCCTCTCCCTCTCCCCTAAAGCCCAATAAGGCCGATATACTTCTTCTCCCGTATTCCCGTAACTCCCCGGTACTCCGAAAAATACCCGAACCACTCGGAACCTTTCTGAAGTCCGAATATAGTCGTCCAATATATCGATCTTTACGTCTCGACCATTTCGAGACTCCTCGTCATGTCTCCGATCTCATCCGGGACTCCGAACTCTTTCGGTACATCAAAACTCATAAACTCATAATATAACTGTCATCGAAACCTTAAGCGTGCGGACCCTACGGGTTCGAGAACAATGTAGACATGACCGAGACACGTCTCCGGTCAATAACCAATAGCGGGACTTGGATGCCCATATTGGCTCCTACATATTCTAGGAAGATCTTTATCGGTCAGACCGCATAACAACATACGTTGTTGCTTTTGTCATCGGTATATTACTTGTCCGAGATTCGATCGTCGGTATCCAATACCTAGTTCAATCTCGTTACCGGCAAGTCTCTTTACTCGTTCCGTAATACATCATCTCGCAACTAACTCATTAGCTGTAATGCTTGCAAGGCTTAAGTGATGTGCATTACCGAGAGGGCCCAGAGATACCTCTCCGACAATCGGAGTGACAAATCCTAATCTCGAAATACGCCAACCCAACATGTACCTTTGGAGACACCTGTAGAGCACCTTTATAATCACCCAATTACGTTGTGGCGTTTGGTAGCACACAAAGTGTTCTTCCGGCAAACGGGAGTTGCATAATCTCATAGTCAGAGGAACATGTATAAGTCATGAAGAAAGCAATAGCAACATACTAAACGATCGGGTGCTAAGCTAATGGAATGGGTCATGTCAATCAGATCATTCACCTAATGATGTGATCTCGTTAATCAAATAACAACTCTTTGTCCATGGTTAGGAAACATAACCATCTTTGATTAACGAGCTAGTCAAGTAGAGGCATACTAGTGACACTCTGTTTGTCTATGTATTCACACATGTATTATGTTTCCGGTTAATACAATTCTAGCATGAATAATAAACATTTATCATGATATAAGGAAATAAATAATAACTTTATTATTGCCTCTAGGGCATATTTCCTTCAAATCAAACTTGTTGATTTGATCGGGAGTGGTTGAGAAGGCCCCGATCTACACTTCCACCAAGAGATTTTCGATTCCCCCACCTATCCCTAGCGGATCTTGTTACTCTTGGGTATTTGAGCACCCTAGACGGTTGAGGTCACCACGGAGCCATAGTCCATTATGGTGAAGCTTCGTGGTATTGTTGGGAGCCTCCGATTAAGTTGTGGAGATTGCCCCAACCTTGTTTGTAAAGGTCCGGTCGCCGCCTTCAAGGGCACCAATAGTGGAATCACGGCATCTCGCATTGTGTGAGGGCGTGAGGAGAATACGGTGGCCCTAGTGGCTTCTTGGGGAGCATTGTGCCTCCACACCGCTCTAACGGAGACGTACTTCCCCTCAAAACGAAGGAACTTCGGTAACACATCATCGTCTTCACCGGACCCACTCTTGGTTATTTCTTACCTTTGCTTGTGCAAGCTCTTTAGTGTTACTTCTCTTGCTTGCTTGTTTGTTTGTTGTTATTGCATCATATAGGTTGCTCACCTAGTTGCACATCTAGACAACCTAGTTTGATGCAAAGTTTAATTTGGTAAAGAAAAGTTAAAAATTGTCAGTTGCCTATTCACCTCCCTCTAGTCAACCATATCGATCCTTTCAAACGGTCTGGTGGTTTTTGAGGCAGCTTCGAACAGTGCAAAGAATCTATTGTGTTTTCGTGACCGTAAAGAATCTATTGTTGTCATGTCATATAGTGTGTGGACATGATAAACCAACATAGACCACGGTCAGAAAGTTAAAGTGGTTGGAGTTCTGGAGCAGGAAAATTGTATAAGGACCTAGTGGTGGTGGAAACTGATGGCATGACAATGGGGAATGAGCTCCAGGCAGGCTGGCTGGACGAACCGATCCAATTGTTTTTCCCTGCTGGTTGACATAAAAACGAAGCTTCTGCACTTCCTCATGTGAGATCAACATCGCGAGGAGGAATTGTAATAGTTTGGCTCACGAACTGGCAGCTGAAGCAAGGAGAAATGGCAATCTAACGCTGATAGGCAGGGTTCCGGATACTCTTCAACATGTTTGTTTGTTCGATTGTAACCCAACCTCTTGGTAGACTACTCATTGGTTGTAAAAAAAGAAGTTAAAATGGTTCCTGCGTAGTAACATAGTCACTCGTCATCTCCGTAGTGGCTAGTTCCGCTTTCGTCGGCAAAATGTGATGGCTTCTCTCAATTCTCAGTCTTGTACCCACTTGTTCCTATTAGGTGTTCTATTTACCAACTTCAGTCTGAAATGTAACAAAAACACATAATATGATGTTCTCCTAACTTGGTGCTGTGAACATATTTTAGATAGAAGATTCTCATTTCTTTGTTGGCGGCCGAACACAAATAGTTTCTTTCGTCAATGAAAATGTTCACTAAACCAAATATTAGGTTCCCATGCAATTTAAAGGGCACTCAAAAGAAACTGACGAGATGAAGTGCCATACATGGCTTGCTGAAACCCCGCCCTCATGTGGCAAAGAGCCCTCTCATATAGTATGATTAAGATTTGAGGAGAAACCGAGGGAGTAATATTTTCGGGTTATGTTAGGGGTGCCATTATAGTTGGTAGGATTCTTAAGCACACTCAACTCATGCAGTTGTTCGTTCAAGGGAAAAAATGCAGTTGTTCTTGAAATCTGAATTTTGACCAATGTTAGAAAGTCAATGGTCGACAACTTGAACATTGAAGATTTGGTGGTGGAGTTGTTGGCAACTATTGGTCAAGTCGAATATTAACATCCTCGCAGAACAAGTCTAGAGTCAACAAAGATGAGGTCAAAATTAGGCAATTGCCGGTCTAGCACCCATGATGCCAGAGTGTTTCAGGAAGAAAATTGTAAATATACCCTGATTAGTATGGGCGTTGATGTTCAACTTAATTTAAGACAACAACCAAATGGTTTCAAAAAAATATACTAGTTTATAACTAAAGATCACTTAAAACATCTAGCTTACTAATTTTGAGAAATTTGCATGTTTTTTTGCTTTAGAGGGAACATCGGGCAAACAGCCAGTCTAACTAACTTCACTAAAAGCGCGAAATTACGGAGTGAACTTTATACAGCCTGAATACTGTTTCCATGCATGTTCCACCGGAAAACATCGTTTCGTTTTTGTTTTCGTTTCCGCATAAAAAAATTTAGTTTCACTTTTGTTTTGCAAATTTCCATTTCCGTTTTCATTTTTCCTCCGGAAAAACGGAACGTTTTCACTTCATTTTTATCCCTACCTTGCGAGTTGTCGGGTCAGGTCCTCAACCATCACTTTCTATAGACTGAAGCTCAAACAAGAATGTGCACATGTATGCACGCATCCGACCGACCCGTGTTTGTAAGAGCTGACCGATAGGCTGTGGAAAATACGCTCCCTGAGTTCGCACGACCAAACATCCGAACGATTCTTGTGGATACGGAACTTCACCCTCAGCGTCAGTGGTTTCAAGGAAGCAATTTCTGCGGCATGCGTGGTCACAGTGTGCACGCGGTGACCGACTGTGACCAGGCCGGACGCAGGACCACTGTACACCGGCCCCGGCCTGGTTCCCCTCGGTGGAACAGCCGGAATCGAGGCTCAGGAGAAAAACCAAACGCCGCTTGCCGTGGAACGCGCGAATCCGTGGGTAGAAATCACTGATTAGGACGGCACATGATGCAGTCGGAGCCTCTCCACAGTTGAACTCTTTGCAGTGTACGTATAAGTTTCCAGAATATCTGGTCAACACAAGTCAAGCCTGCAAGTCAAGTGTGCACTGAGGAGCGAAACTTCACACCGGAGAGCCGGAAGTATGCATCAGAATGGATTTACATTCAGACCGGAATATCCTTCGTCATTTGCTCATTTGGAGATGGAATTGCACGGATGACCAAGACGGGAACAAAAGCGGGTTTCCGGATCTTGAGACGAAGCTTCAGTAGATCAAGTGGAGCTCATAATAAAGGAATCAACAAATCCACGTGATTCTCATCACCGGCGTGTTTCCGTCACGGGACTCAGTGACTGACTGATCAGTGGACTAATATAATTAATCCATAGGAAAGCAGCAGGGAAATGATAGGAAAATACTCGAGATCATGATCGAGTTTAAGCCCCTTTAACCATGTGTGCTTGGCTACTTTAAAATAGCATAGTACGTGGGGTTCTTCAAACCCCCAAACACAGAGTACTAGTGGGAGCATTAGCAGAACTTTACTTTCTTTAGCTAAACAAAACCTAGTAGTAGATCCTTTCCGTTTTAAGATCTCTTTTCCGCTAGTTTATACAATGGTGCATGCAGCCGCCTTTGCTTCTTTTAAATGTTTCAGTACCGACGACAAAGAACATGATTTACATGAGTTACCTCAAAAAAAAAAGAAAAAAAAACCCGTAATGCACGGTTACTCAAATCAGACTATCAGTCAGGAAGTGATATTGGCTTTATTTGTAAAGTCAGACGTATGCCTTTTATCTGAAAAAAGTCAGGAAGTGATAGCACACAGCATGTGTATTTCATACCGTTGGTGTGATGAGTAACTAATTAACAAACAACGAATCAATCCATGATTGGATGGTTAGAGAGATAGTGGTATCCCCAGCCCATCAGAGTTTAAGTCCCGATGCTCGCATTATTTTTGGATTTATTTCAGGATTTTCGACGATGCGCTTTCAGTGGGAGGAGACGTCCGCATCGACGACGAGACGCTGTAGGACCTTGAAGTAGATGTGTCTAGAGGGGGGTGATTAGACACTTCATGCCAAAGTTGCAATTTTTAAGCTTTTTCGGTTTGAGTGGAGGTTAAGCATAATTTTAACACTCACAATACATATCAAGCAAGTATGCAAAGCGTATATAGGCAGCGGAAAGTAAAGCATGCAATTTGCAATAATGTAAAGGGATGAGTTTGGAGAATTCAAACGCAATCGGAGACACGGATGTTTTTCCCGTGGTTCGGATAGGTGGTGCTATCCTACATCCACGTTGATGGAGACTTCAACCCACGAAGGATAACGGTTGCGCGAGTCCATGGAGGGCTCCACCCACGAAGGGTCCACGAAGAAGCAACCTTGTCTATCCCACCATGGCCATCGCCCACGAAGGACTTGCCTCACTAGCGGTAGATCTTCACGAAGTAGGCGATCTCCTTGCCCTTACAAACTCCTTGGTTCAACTCCACAATCTTGTCGGAGGCTCTCAAGTGACACCTAGCCAATCTAGGAGACACCACTCTCCAAGAAGTAACAAATGGTGTGTTGACGATGAACTCCTTGCTCTTGTGCTTCAAATGATAGTCTCCCCAACACTCAACTCTCTCTCATAGGATTTGGATCTGGTGGAAAGAAGATTTGAGTGGAAAGCAACTTGGGGAAGGCTAGAGATCAAGATTCATATGATAGGAATGGAATATCTTGGCCTCAACACATGAGTAGGTAGTTCTCTCTCAGAAATAGGATTCTGGAAGTGTAGGCTTAGTCTGATAGCTCTCTCCACAAGTGAAGAGGAGGTGGAGGGGTATTTATAGCCTCCACACAAAATCCAACCGTTACACACAATTTACCAATCTCGTTGGGACCGAATAAACAAACTCGGTCGGACCGAAATAGTAAACTTAGTGACCGTTAGGAATTTCAGTGGGACCGATTGGAACAACTCGGTGGGACCGATGTGCTAGGGTTAGGGAAAATCCAAAACTCGGTTTGACCGATTACTCAAACTCAATGGGACCGATTTGGGTAATAAGCGAAACAGAGAGTTGGCCAAGCAAACTCGGTGGGACTGATTGCATATCTCGGTTGGACCGAAGATATTGCAACAGGTAACAGAGAGTTTGCAAGCCCATCTCGGTGAGACCGAGATCCCATCGGTGAGAACGAATTGCTAGGGTTTGGCAATGGCAAATGACAAGTGAAACTCGGTGGCTCCGGATAGATAGAATCGGTATGACCGAGTTTGGCTTAGGGTTTAGGTCATTTGTGGATATGGGAAAGTAGCTGAGTATTTTGGAGCATTTCATTAAGCACTTGAGCAAGAGGCTCATTAAGCAACACCTCATCCCTCCTTGATAGTATTGGCTTTTCCTATGGACTCAATGTGATCTTGGATCACTAAAATGTAAAATGAAGAGTCTTGAACTTCAAGCTTTAGCCAATCCTTTGTCCTTAGTATCTTGGAGACCTTCCCACACCCTTTAGTCCATGCCACTCCATTGTTGAACTTATCTGAAACATACTAGATGAAAACGTTAGTCCAACAAGACATATGTTGTCATCAATTATCAAAACCACCCAGGGAGCACTTGTGCTTTCAATCTCCCCCTTTTTGGTAATTGATGGCAACATACATCAAAGCTTTAGATAAAGATACAAAGAATAGTAAGTAAAGCTTTGGAAGGACATGTAACAAACATAGGCTCCCCCTACATGTATGCACTCATGTGAATATGAAATATAGAGACATGTGAGAGCATAACCATGACAGAGTGGGCAATGTGTTACATGTATCTTGGTCATATGCATTAGAGCAAAAGATTTGTTAAGGAAAATACCTTCATGCTCATGAGTCCTTCTTACAAACAGTATGTACATAAGCAAGAATTCCTCATACTCATGATTTTGATGCATACACTTACCTTGTAGTCTTAAGTTGGCTTAGGATGGAATGAACCTGCACAAACAAGGTTAGATAACACAGGTACATCCACTAGCCAGAGCAAACAAAAGAAACCACAAGAATACCAAGACTGGGATGACATGTAGAGAGTGAGTACAAGGTACCACATTGGATTCAACATGTCCCCAAAAGTAAAGATATGCAATGAATTTGACTGATTTCTTTCCCATGGGTGTCTTGCCCCCCCTGAATCTTTCATGGGATATTGGGAGAAGATAGGGAACAGAAAATCAGAGCTGAAAGATACAAATGAATATGTCTTTCCCCCTAAAAAGACATGTGACATCTCTCCTCTTGAACATCAAGCATCTGGGATCCTTGAGTATTGTCTCTCCCCCTAGAGATCTCTTTCTCCCCCTTAATACATTATCTGGGACGTCTGAGATCCTTGAGACTTTCTCTCCCCCCTTAGTGCTTTGATGTGATCTCTCTCTCCCTGAAGATAGGCTTTGATGTGATCTCTCTCCCCCCCTTTGACATCAATTTCCAAGAAGGTTTTTCTGGAATCCGTCGAATAGGGTTGATCCTTGAGACTCAGCATAAAGCAAAGAATAAAATTGTGATGCTTGTAGAGGACAAGATTCATTGCGTGGAGCTGGATGAGAAGAAATGTAGAACAAGTGGCAAACTGTTTTTCTGACTGCAAAGTCGGTGGCACCGAGTGGCATATTTCGGTGGTACCGAAAAGATTCGGTTGGACCGAAAATTGCAAGTCGGTGAAACCGAGTTTACACAGAGAAAAACACTTGTCACCTCAGCTCACTAGACATGTAGGAGCTCACAAAGATTTGCAATGAATTAAATGCAGAAAATGCAGAACAAAAACAAAAGGAAAAGAGAAGAGACTTAAAGATCTAGATGATTTTTTTGAAAACAAAGAAGGGAACAAATAAACAAGCATGAGACAAATGCAATAACACAAAGAAGGAACACAAGAGAACTTCATCTAGAGTTGGGCGGTGACATAGTCACCTATGTTAGAGTATATTGACTTAGGAGTCAAATGAGAACACTTGATCATAGGTCATACTCATCATTTAAGCTCAAAATGGGGTTACCATTTTTCGTTTAAGCATCTTGATGTATTCACATCTTGTTGAGTTTCTTTGACTCATGTCTCGGAGTAAAGCTTCTCTAAGATGGAATAACATACCTTGGGTGGTGGTGTGGTTCTTCCTTATGTAGTTGAACTTGTGTGGGTGCTCATGGTTGATGTAGCCCATCAAGAGTTTGGAGCACCACTTGGAGTTCGAGTTCATCTACCTACATGGATTAGTTCTTGCAAGGAAAAGCACTTGTGTATCCAAAAATGACATTCATGAAGCTCAACATAGGATTTGTCAAAGGATATGTTTGAATGATTTTGTGCGTCCTTGTCTTCAACCACCATCTTGTAAAGACTTGGTGATGTAGAGATTGCTCAAGATGTGAGTGAGTCGCAATCTCATGGAATTAGATTCAACCAAGCACCTACATGGGTTAGACAACATGCAAGGTACAAATATATCCAAGACATAAGATAGTCATCATAAGAGATATATCATGGATTAGTCATAAGCTCATGTCTTGCATGTATCCAATGGAGTTCCTACTCCAAGTTCGAAGCATCAATGATGTTCAATTCTCCTCTCAACCTGCAAAACACTTTCTCATCAAGTGGTTTAGTGAATATATCTGCTAATTGCTTATCAGTGCAAACATGCTTAAGATTTATGTCACCCTTAGCAACATGATCTCGAATGAAATGATGACGAACTTCAATATGCTTAGTTCGAGAATGTTGTACAGGATTATGACCAATTTTAATAGCACTTTCATTGTCACAAAGCAGTGGAACATGTTTAACATAGATTCCATAATCTTTAAGAGTTTGGGTCATCCAAAGTAATTGAGCACAACATGAACCAGCTGCAATGTATTCCGCTTCGGCGGTGGATAAGGATACGGAGTTTTGTTTCTTGGAAGACCAAGACACAAGAGATCTACCAAGAAATTGACAAGTACCCAAAGTTGACTTTCTATCAACCTTGTCTCCGGCATAATCCGAGTCGGAATAGCCAACAAGATCAGAAGAAGACCTGTTAGGATACCAAATGCCAAAATTTGGTGTATGAATTAAGTATCTAACTATCCTTTTCACGGCCTTAAGATGACATTCTTTAGGGGCAGCTTGATATCTTGCACACATGCACACACTTAGCATAATATCGGGACGAGAAGCACATAGGTATAACAATGAACCAATCATAGAGCGATAAACCTTTTGATCAACCGGTTCACCATCTTTGGTCAAATCATTATGTCCACTAGTAGGCATGGGTGTAGACATACCTTTGCATTCTTGCATATTGAACTTCTTGAATAGGTCCTTGGTGTACTTCGTTTGAGAGACAAATGTACCTTCCTTAGTTTGCAAGATTTGCAAACCGAGAAAGAATTTGAGTTCACTCATCATAGACATCTCAAACTTCTCTGACATTAGCTTTCCAAACTTTTCACTAAAGAGAGGGTTAGTTGAACCAAATATGATATCATCAACATAAATTTGGCATACAAATAGTTCTCCATTAAGCCTTTTAGTAAAAAGAGTAGAATCAATTTTACCAATTTCGAAACCACTTGCAATAAGGAACTTGGTCAAGCATTTATACCATGCTCTAGGAGCTTGTTTAAGACCATAAAGAGCTTTGTGAAGTTTGTAAACATGATTAGGTTTCTTAGGATTGACAAAGCCGGGAGGTTGTTTGACATAAACTTCCTCCTCTATTTCACCATTTAGAAAAGCACTTTTAATGTCCATTTGGTACAAGGTGATGTTATGGTGATTGGCATAGGCAAGTAAGATGCGAATGGATTCAAGTCTAGCAACGGGAGCATATGTCTCACCATAGTCCATACCTTCGACTTGTGTGTATCCTTGGGCGACGAGACGTGCTTTGTTGCGAACCACTTGTCCATCTTCATCTTGCTTGTCGTCGGGCTTCTCAACCAATGTCCAAACTTGGTTTCTCTCAAAGTTGTGTAGCTCTTCATGCATGGCGTTTATCCAATCCGGATCTTCCAATGCTTCTTAAACCTTCATAGGTTCAATGCTAGAGATGAATGAATAGTTTTCACAAAAGTTAGCTAAACGAGTTTTTGAGCGAGTGATTCTCCCGGTTTGTATATCATTGAAGATTTGCTCGACGGGATGATCTTTGGCAATTCCTGCTCGAACTCGTGAGAGCTTTTGCTTGGGTCTTCGTTGAACATTTTCTTCATCTTGTTCTTCTTCTTGGCCTTCTTCATTGTTGACGTTGTCATTGTCTTGTCGTGGTGGAGAAGGAGGTTGTTGATGTTCGTCTTGATGCATTTCCTTGTCTTCTTCATCTTGGTGTGTCCCACTTGTGGATGCTGTTGGGGAACGTAGTAATTTCAAAAAATTTCCTATGCACACGCAAGATCATGGTGATGCATAGCAACGAGGGGGAGAGTCTGATCTACGTACCCTTGTAGATCGCAACGGAAGCGTTGACACAACATAGAGGAAGTAGTCGTACGTCTTCTTCCCGATCCGACCGATACAAGTACCGTGACTCTGGCACCTCCGAGTTCTTAGCACACGTTCAGCTCGATGACGATCCTCGGGCTGCGATCCAGCAAAGCGTCGAGGAAGAGTTCCGTCAACACGACGGCGTGGTGACGATCTTGATGTACTACCGACGCAGGGCTTCGCCTAAGCACTACAACGGTATGATCGAGATGGAATTTGGTGGTAGGGGGCACCGCACACGGCTAAGGAACGATCTCAATGATCAACTTGTGTGTCATGGGGTGTCCCCCTGCCTCCGTATATAAAGGAGCAAGGGGGAGGGGCCGGCCGGCCTAGGAGGAGGCGCGCCAAGGGGAGTCCTACTCCCACCGGGAGTAGGACTCCCTCCTTCCTTGTTGGAGTAGGAGAAGGGGAAAGAGAGAGGAATAAGGAAAAGGGGGCTGCGCCCCTTGTCCAATTCGGACCAGAAAGGGGGCGCAGGCCTCCTTCATTTTGGCCTCTCTCCTCTATTCCCGTATGGCCCAATAAGGCCCATATACTCCCTGGCGAATTCCCGTAACTCTCCGGTACTCCGAAAAATACCCGAATCACTCGGAACCTTTCCGAAGTCCGAATATAGTCGTCCAATATATCGATCTTTACGTCTCGACCATTTCGAGACTCCTCGTCATGTCCCCGATCTCATCCAGGACTCCGAACTCCTTCGGTACATCAAAACTCATAAACTCATAATATAACTGTCATCGAAACCTTAAGCGTGCGGACCCTACGGTTCGAGAACAATGTAGACATGACCGAGACACGTCTCCGGTCAATAACCAATAGCGGAACCTGGATGCCCATATTGGCTCCTATATATTCTACGAAGATCTTTATCGGTCAGACCGCATAACATACGTTGTTCCCTTTGTCATCGGTATGTTACTTGCCCGAGATTCGATCATCGGTATCCAATACCTAGTTCAATCTCGTTACCGGCAAGTATCTTTACTCGTTCCGTAATACATCATCTCACAACTAACTCATTAGTCACAATGCTTGCAAGGCTTATGTGATGTGTATTACCGAGAGGCCCCAGAGATACCTCTCCGACAATCGGAGTGACAAATCCTAATCTCGAAATACGCCAACCCAACATCTACCTTTGGAGACACCTGTAATACTCCTTTATAATCACCCAGTTACTTGTGACGTTTGGTAGTACCCAAAGTGTTCCTCCGGTAAACGGGAGTTGCATAATCTCATAGTCATAGGAACATGTATAAGTCATGAAGAAAGCAATAGCAACATACTAAACGATTGGGTGCTAAGCTAATGGAATGGGTCATGTCAATCAGATCATTCATCTAATGATGTGATCCCATTAATCAAATAACAACTCTTTGTCCATGGTTAGGAAACATAACCATCTTTGATTAACGAGCTAGTCAAGTAGAGGCATACTAGTGACACTCTGTTTGTCTATGTATTCACACATGTATTATGTTTCCGGTTAATACAATTCTAGCATGAATAATAAACATTTATCATGATATAAGGAAATAAATAATAACTATATTATTGCCTCTAGGGCATATTTCCTTCAGTCTCCCACTTGCACTAGAGTCAATAATCTAGATCACATCACCATGTGATTTACATCGATAGTTCACATCACCATGTGATTAACACCCATAGTTCACATCGTCATGTGACCAACACTCAAAGGGTTTACTAGAGTCAGTAATCTAGTTCACATATCTATGTGATTAACACCCAAAGAATACTAAGGTGTGATCATGTTTTGCTTGTGAGATAATTTTAGTCAACGGGTCTGTCACATTCAGATCCGTAAGTATTTTGCAAGTTCTATGTCTACAATGCTCTACACGGATCTACTCTAGCTAATTGCTCCCACTTTCAATATGTATCTAGACCGAGACTTAGAGTCATCTAGATTAGTGTCAAAACTTGCATCGGCGTAACCCTTTACGACGAACCTTTTTATCACGTCCATAATCGAGAAACATATCCTTATTTCACTAAGGATAATTCTGACCGCTATCCAGTGATCTACTCCTAGATCACTATTGTACTCCCTTGCCAAATCAGTGCAGGGTATACAATAGATCTGGTATATAGCATGACATACTTTATAGAACCTATGGCCAAGGCATAGGGAATGACTTTCATTCTCTTTCTATCTTCTGCCGTGGTCGGGCTTTGAGTCTTACTCAACTTCACACCTTATAATACAGGCAAGAACTCTTTCTTTGACTGCTCCATTTTGAACTACTTCAAAATCTTGTCAAGGTATGTACTCATTGAAAAAACTTATCAAGCGTCTTGATCTATCTCTATAGATCTTGAAGCTCAATATGTAAGCAGCTTCACCGAAGTCTTTCTTTGAAAAACTCTTTTCAAACACTCCTTTACGCTTTACAGAATAATTCTACATTATTTCCGATCAACAATATGTCATTCACATATACTTATCAGAAATGTTGTAGTGCTCCCACTCACTTTCTTGTAAATACAGGCTTCACCGCAAGTCTGTATAAAACTATATGCTTTGATCAACTCATCAAAGCGTATATTCCAACTCCGAGATGCTTGCACCAGTCCACAGATGGATCGCTGGAGCTTGCACATTTTGTTAGCACCTTTCGGATTGACAAAACCTTCTGTTGCATCATATACAACTCTTCTTTAATAAATCCATTAAGGAATGCAGTTTTGTTTATCCATTTGCCAGATTTCATAAAATGCGGCAATTACTAACATGATTCAGACAGACTCAAGCATAGATACGAGTGAGAAGCTCTCATCGTAGTCAACACCTTGAACTTGTCGAAAACCTTTTGCGACAATTCTAGCTTTGTAGGTAGTAACACTACTATCAGCGTCCGTCTTCCTCTTGAAGATCCATTTATTCTCAATTGCTTGCCGATCATCGGGCAAGTCAACCAAAGTCCAAACTTTGTTCTCATACATGGATCATATCTTAGATTTCATGGCCTCAAACCATTTCACGGAATCTGGGCTCATCATCGCTTCCTCATAGTTCGTAGGTTCGTCATGGTCAAGTAACATGACCTCCAGAACAGGATTACCGTACCACTCTGGTGCGGATCTCACTCTGGTTTACCTACGAGATTCGGTAGTAACTTGATCTGAAGTTACATGATCATCATCATTAGCTTCCTCACTAATTGGTGTAGTAGTCACAAGAACAGATTTTTGTGATGAACTACTTTCCAATAAGGTAGAAGGTACAATTACCTTATAAAGTTTTCTACTTTCCTCCCACTTACTTCTTTCAAGAGAAACTCCTTCTCTAGAAAGGATCCATTATAAGCAACGAATGTCTTGCCTTAGGATCTGTGATAGAAGGTGTACCCAACAGTCTCCCTTGGGTATCCTATGAAGACATATTTCTCCGATTTGGGTTTGAGCTTATCAGGATGAAACTTTTTCTCATAAGCATCGCAACCCCAAACTTCAAGAAACGACAACTTTGGTTTCTTGCCTGTCGGGGTAAATAGCCACGGGTAGCCCAGCCGGCCTCCCCTGGCCCCTCAGAAAAAATTGTGAGCCCGTCCGGCTCATAAGAAAACTCAAGACTTGGGCCGGCTCCCCCCTAGCCGGCTAACTTCCTGGCCGGCTTGGGGGGCGGCCCGCTCCTTTTACCCCCGCAAAGAAAACTATGGAGGGCCGGCTACGGCAGGGCCGGCTATGGCAAGGCCGGCTATGGCGCGGCCGGCTACCGCCGGGCCGGCTCCGATAAAGCAGTCAACGCCGTACCCGCGATGTACGCGTCCACTCTGTGATGATGAAGCGGGGCGTGGCTACAGTGGAGCCTGCCACCCCCAAAACCCGGAGCTCGCCTGGTACAGCGCGTCGTGCGGGCAGCCGCGGCCCGTCCGGCGCGGCACTGTAGCCACGGCGGCTCTGACGCCGTCCACGACGGGCCACCAGCGTGGCCCCCGAGGCGGTGGGCCCCTTCGGGCAGAGAGATGCCGAAGGCGGCCACACCCCCTCTCTAGCCGGCAAGACCGAGGGCCGGCTTGGCGTAGCCGGCCTGCCGCCTTCCTCGACGGAGACGCCCATCAAGGAGACAAGGTGCGGCGGGGCTACAGTAATCGCCCGCCAAGGCGGCATTACTATAGCCACGCTTACCCCGACCAAACCTGCGCCAACAAACACGGAGCAACAGTAACCGGCCGCCGACAAGGCCCTGGCCGGTGGGGCCGGCCTGTCGCCCCAGGAGCCGGCAGTCGGCGGGACCCACCAGCCGGCGGGCCCCAGAAGCAGGCGGAGAAGCCGGCGAACATAGTCACCGACAGCTGGGCCTCGCGCCCAGTCGGATTACCATTGTACCCCCGGGGGGTAGGCCTATGTAAACCCCCCGGTGCACCCATGCAAAGGGTTGAACTCTTCCTCTAGACATAGACACGTACAAGGAGAGGAGACGGGCTGTGCTAAACCCTTCTTCCTCCTTCCTCCCCAAACAGCTCAAGGAGCATTGTAGCCACCTGTGAACTTAGTAACCATGCGGAGACCCCGCAGAGCAGCAGTAGGGGTGTTATCTCCCCGGAGAGCCCTGAAGCTGGGTAAGATCCACCGGCGTGCATGCCTACGCCTCATCCCGTTTCCAGGCATCGGCGACGTTCTTTTGGCCCCCGCAATGATAAGCCACCCGTTGGCATATGTCGATCCTACCACCCAACATTTGGCGCCCACCGTGGGGCCAGGTGCACCGTCGTCCGGAGACCTGTTCTGGACGGGAACCCTTTTCCTCCCTCGCGGGCGCAGCCAGCCTGGCTCACCCGATGGCGCATGCCGCGACGCGCTGCATGGCGTCGCCGACATCTGCGCGACTAGCGGCCTCGCCAGCCTCTTCGACAATGCCCGCATCTCCGACGAGCTCGCCTCCGATGCGGGCACATATCACCTCGCCAACCTCCTCGGCCAGCTCCACGTCTCCAGCGAGCCCGCTACGGACTTGGAGTCGGTTGGCTCCACCGACCCGATGCCCGTCGATTCCGACGCGGCATCCTACGACACCTTCCCCACCAACGTCACGGTCTACAACGACCCGCTCCCTCCGGCTGGCGATCGCGATTCTGACGCCCTCGAGGTGATGGTTATCGGCCTCGACGGCCCGACTGACGAGGGCGCCCGCGACTCCCCGCGCGCGGCAGCCCAAGACTTGTCCGTCCCCCTTCCGGCTGACGCCAGCGACGAAGTTCTGGAGGCACGGCGCCTCGCTCTCCTCGCGGAGGGCCGGCGGCTGGCCTCCGTAAGACGCCTCACCGAGGCCTACCAGCGCGAAGCTGATCGCGCCGCCTTCGGCACGCCGGCTCTGGCTGGCCCTAGCCGGGCCGGCGCCGTCATCGCCGACACGCTCGGCGTGGATCGCCCGGTCTACGCCACCCCGCTCGAGAACCTGCGCACTGCCCAGGCGGCCGTCGACGAGCTAGACGGCTTGGAAGCCGAAGATCTCCCCCATATGACGCGGCGCATCCAGCAGCTAATCGATGCGGCCGCACGACGGCACGAGGCCGGCGCCTGCGCGGGAAGCCCGCCCCCGCGCCGCGAGCACGGCGCGACCTCCCGGTCGCCGACTACCAGCTACACCCGCGCGCGGCGCGAGAAAGAGCCGGCTCCCAGCCGAAGCCGGACCCAAGTCTCCATCGAGCGAGACGCGGACGGCCGCCCCCGAGCCATGGAATGGCGGGGCACCCCGCCTCCACCTCGAACTCGAGGAGAAAGATATCCTACCCCGCCTCCCGTGGCTCACCCGACTCTCAGCGGCCGGCTTGGTCGCCGGGAGGGAATCAGCGAAAACGACGCCCGCCACCGGATCGACCGCCTGGCCCGATCTCTGGCGCTGGAAGAAGAAGACGATGTCGGCCCGCCTTGCTTCGGCCCCCGCATCCGCGACGAGCCCTTCCCCAAAGGGTTCTCGCTCCCAAGAGACACGCCTAAGTACAACGGCTCGGTGAAGCCGGAAGACTGGCTGACCGACTACTCCACAGCCGTCAGCATCGCCAATGGCAACCGGCGCGTTGCCGTAAAATACGTGCCCCTCATGCTGCAGGGCACGGCGCGGACTTGGCTTAACAGCCTTAAGCCGCTCAGCATCAACAGCTGGGTGGACTTCACTGAAGCCTTCGTTCGCAACTTCACCAGCACCTACAAGCGGGCTCCCAAGCCCAGACAGCTCTCCCTGTGTGTACAGGGCCCAGCCGAGTCCACTCGCGACTACCTAACGCGTTGGGCCGAGCTCCGCAACTCCTGTGAGGGGGTGCACGAGGTGCAAGCCATCGAATACTTCACCGCCGGGTGCCGAGAGGGCACCCTCCTCAAGCACAAGCTTCTCTGCGATGAGCCGACTACCCTCGACGTGCTCCTAAACATCGCCGACAAGTACGCGACCGCCGACTCCTCGATGAAGACCGAGCTCCGGGTGGACGCATCCGGAAAGGTACTCAATCCGGCGCCCAAAGCACCGGCTGGAGACGGCGGCCGATGCCAACACCAGAATGATCAAAAACGCAAGGGCCCTGCGCCGCCTCCCGCCAGTCGGCAGGTGGCCACGGTCGAAGATGCATCGCCTGAAGGGCGGCTCGCGCCCAAGAAGCCTAAGGGCGGCCGGCCGGCTTGGCAGCCGGCCTTCTCCTATGAGCAAACCCTTGATGCCCCGTGCAAATTCCATAGCGGCGCGAAGCCGTCCAACCACATGACCCGCAAATGCAACTGGCTCGCCCGAATCTCGAAGGGCGAAGGACTCACGCCGACTCCACCTGCCGGCCCGCCGCCGCCGGCTCCGCCGCCCAAAGCCGCCCGGCCCGCGGTCGACGCCCTGCAGGACGAGTTCCCCGACGAGCAAGCGTCTTATGTCATCTTCACGAGCCAGCCCGAAGACCGGCGCAGCAGGCGCCGAGAGCAACAGGAGGTCAACATGGCCGCTACCAGCCCAGCCGGCCACATGCACTGGTCGGAGAAACCCATCAGCTGGAGCCGGGCCGACCACCCAGAGGTGATGCCCTCCCCCGGATCCTACGCATTGGTCCTGGAGGCCACCCTCGCTATGGATACGCGCGCCGCACGCTTCTCCCGCGTGCTGATCGACGGCGGAAGCAGCATCAACATCCTGTACCGCGACACCATGGAGAAGCTGGGCGTCAAGGCCAAGCAACTTGCGCCGACTCAAACGGTGTTCCACGGCATCGTACCCGGACTGTCCTGCGCCCCCATCGGCAAGCTCAAGATCGATGTACTCTTTGGGGGCAAGGATCATTTCCGCCGAGAAGCAATCTGGTTCGAGGTAGTGGACCTGGATAGCCCTTATCATGCCTTGCTTGGCCAACCCGCCTTGGCCAAGTTCATGGCGGTCCCCCACTATGCTTACCTCAAGATGAAGATACCGAGCTCTAAGGGCGTCATCACCATCGCCGGCGACTACAAGAAGTCCGCCGACTGCGCCGCGGCCAGCAGCCGGCTGGCCGAATCCCTTGTGATCGCGGCCGAGAGGAAGACGCTGGACCGGGTCGTGGCCCTGGCCAGCAAGCAGCTAAACCAACCCGCCGACTCCAAGGAGTATGATGCCCAAGGATCTTTCCAGCCGGCCAAGGAGACCAAGAAGATACAGCTCGACCCCGAGCACCCCGAGAGGTTCGCCGTCATTGGGGCGAGCCTAGATAGCAAATAGGAAGGCGAGCTCGCCGATTTCCTCCGTGAGAATCGGGATATCTTTGCATGGTCCCCCAAGGACATGCCGGGTGTTCCGAAGGATTTCGCCGAGCACAAATTGCACGTGCGGGAGGATGCCAAACCAGTCAAGCAGCCCCTCCGCCGACTGTCAGAAGAGAAGAGAAGGATCGTAGGGGAGGAGATAGCCCGGCTCCTTGCAGCCGGCTTCATCATGGAAGTTTTCTTCCCCGAATGGCTCGTGAACCCAGTTCTCGTGCTGAAGAAGAATAACAAGTGGCGCATGTGTATAGATTACACGAGCCTCAACAAAGCCTGCCCAAAGGATCCCTTTGCTCTGCCCAGGATCGATTAGGTAATAGACTCCACAGCCGGATGCGAGCTGTTGAGCTTTTTGGATGCCTACTCGGGATACCACCAGATCAAGCTGAACCCGGATGACCAACTGAAAACCGCCTTCATCACGCCGTTTGGGGCCTTCTGCTACCTGACCATGACGTTCGGCCTGAGGAATGCCGGCGCCACGTTTCAGCGTTGCATGCAGAAGTGCCTCCTCACGCAGCTCGGCAAGAATGCCCACGTTTACGTGGATGATGTTGTGGTGAAGACGGAGAAGCGTGGCACCCTGCTGGAAGACTTGAAGGAGACATTCGAGAACCTGCGCCGGTTCCGAATCAAGCTCAACCCAGAGAAATGCGTGTTCGGAGTGCCAGCCGGCCAGCTCCTAGGCTTCCTGGTCTCTGAACGTGGCATAGAGTGCAACCCTGTGAAGATCAAAGCCATCGAGAGGATGGCGGTCCCAACCAAGCTCAGAGAGATTCAGAAGTTCACCGGGTGCCTGGCCTCTCTTAACCGCTTCATCAGCCGGCTCGGAGAAAAGGCTCTCCCCCTCTACCGCCTCATGAAGAAGAGCACTCACTTCGAGTGGAACGACCAGGCCGACCAAGCTTTCCATGAGCTGAAGAAAATGCTGTCCACGCCGCCTGTCTTGGCGGCACCGACTGAGAAGGAGCCCATGCTCCTATATATTGCCGCCACCAGCCGGGTGGTCAGCACCGTCATTGTGGTCGAACGCCCCGAAGAAGGCCGTGCCCAGCCGGTGCAGAGACCAGTCTATTACCTGAGCGAGGTGCTGTCCACCTCGAAACAAAATTACCCGCACTATCAGAAGATGTGCTATGGCGTGTACTTCGCCGCCAAGAAGCTGAAGCCGTACTTTCAAGAGCATCCCATCACGGTCGTATGCACTGCCCCGCTTGCCGACATCATAGGCAGCCGGGATGCATCCGGCCGGGTGGCCAAATGGGCCATCGAGCTGGCCCCCTACGCCATCTTCTACCAACCCCGCACCGCCATCAAGACGCAAGCGTTGGCCGACTTCCTCGTCGACTGGGCCAAGACCCAGTACTTACCGCCGACGCCCGACTCCACCCATTGGCGCATGCACTTTGACGGATCAAAGATGCGCACCGGCTTGGGAGCCGGCGTCGTCCTAACTTCTCCAAAGGGCGACAAGCTCAAATACACGCTGCAGATCCACTTCGCCGCCTCCAACAACGTCGCCGAGTACGAGGCACTCATACACGGGCTCCGGCTGGCCAAGGAGCTTGGTATTCGCCGGATCCTGTGCTACGGCGACTCGGATTTGGTGGTGCAGCAGTCTTCTGGCGATTGGGATGCCAAGGACGCAAACATGGCGAGCTACCGTTTCCTGGTACAGCAAATCAGCGGATACTTCGACGGATGTGAGTTCCTTCACGTGCCGCGGGCCGACAACGAGCCGGCTGACGCCCTGGCTCGAATAGGTTCCACGCGGCAAGCAATACCAGCCGGCGTCGCCCTGCAGCGCCTCCTCAAGCCTTCAATCAGGCCGTCTCCGGAGCCCGATTCCATTTTCGTGCCGCCTAACCCCGAGGGGGCCGGGTCCGGCTCGAAGAATCAAGCAGCCGGCCCGGGGACTTCAATATTCGGCTCAGGAACTGCCGCACCCGGCCCGGGGACTGCAGCAGCCGGCTCGGGGGCTGCAGTAGCCAGCCCGGGGACTTCTTCAGCACAGGAAGCGGCGGCCGACTCCAGCGCTGCACTACCCAACCCACCCACCCTGGTGGCTCTGGCCACATTGGTGGCTGAGGAGGTCGCCGCCCCATCATGGGCCCAAACCATCCGCAACTTTTTGGTGAACCATGACCTGCCAGCTGACAAAAACGAAGCAAGACAAGTCCAGCGCCGGGCCGGAGCATACACCATCGTCAACAGAGAGCTTGTCAAGCGCAGTGCCACCGGAGTCTTGCAGCGATGCGTCGAGCGGGAGAAGGGCATCGCGATCCTCAGGGATATACACCAAGGAGAATGCGGCCATCATGCCGCATCAAGGTCACTGGTCGCCAAAGCTTTCCGCCACGGCTTCTTCTGGCCGACTGCTTTGGACGACGCCAAAGAGCTAGTCAAACACTGCAAAGGCTGCCAGCTTTTCAGCTCGCAGCAACACATGTCGGCTTCGGCACTCAAGACCATTCCCATCACCTGGCCCTTTGCCGTCTGGGGGTTGGATATGGTGGGCCCATTTAAGACGGCGCGCGGCGGCATGACTCATTTGCTCGTCGCCGTTGACAAATTCACCAAGTGGATCGAGGCGAAGCCGATCAAAAAGCTGAATGGGCCGACTGCAGTGACGTTCATTGCAGATATAACAACCCGGTACGGCGTACCGCACAGCATCATCACCGACAACGGCACGAATTTTGCCAAAGGTGCCCTGGCACGGTTCTGCGCTGCGCAAGGTATCCGGCTGGACCTTGCGTCAGTCGCCCACCCACAGTCAAACGGCCAGGTGGAGCGGGCAAATGGCCTCATTCTGTCCGGCATCAAGCCTCGACTGGTCGTACCCCTGGAGAGTTCAGCCGGCTATTGGCTCGATGAGCTGCCGGCTGTCCTATGGAGTCTGCGCACTACTCCCAACAGATCAACCAGCTTCACTCCTTTCTTCCTTGTATATGGTGCCGAGGCGGTCATCCCAACAGACATCGAGTTCGACTCGCCTCGGGTAACCATGTACACGGAAGCGGAAGCCAAAGAAGCACAAGAAGACGGCGTCGACCTGCTGGAAGAGGCCCGGCTGTTAGCCCTCAGCCGGTCCGCTATCTACCAGCAGGGTCTGCGCCGTTACCATAGCCGGAGGGTCCGCCCAAGATCCTTCCAGGAGGGCGACCTTGTGCTCCGGCTGATCCAGCGGACAGCCGGCCAGCACAAGCTCGCAGCCCCCTGGGAAGGCCCCTTCATCATCAGCAGAGCCTTGGGCAACGACGCCTACTACCTCATCGACGCGTAGAAGCCAAAGGCACGCAAGAGAGACGACTCCGGCAAGGAGTCGGAGCGACCGTGGAACGCAAATCTCCTCCGAAAGTTTTACAGTTAAAGCGCAGTATGTGTCATGCCCACTTTTGTATTTAGTATGATACAGTAGGCTCCCCGAGAAAGACTCGGGGACTGCCAACCGTTGTTTTATGAATGAAAGTTATCATGCGTATGGTATTATCTTCTCATTTATTTTGTCCGGTACCGGGTCCGACGAGTCGGCCCGGGGACTGGCCGACTAGAGTTATATCAAGAACCTTACCCGCAGTCAGACAAGTAATGTGTCGACACCCAGGCTTGGCTCTTGCCGAAATCGCAGCTCAAAGAACCGACTGCCCGACTGGCAAGAGCCACCAGCCGGAAAGGGTGCGCACATGAAAAATGGCTAGGGACCAAACAGGCTCGCATATATAACAAAAGCCGGCTTGCTGCCTCCCGCCGACCGACTACCAGAGTAGCCGGCCGACCGGCTTACATTCAGTCTACTTCAAATCCAAGAAAACTCAAGTACTTGCGTTCCCAAAGAGGGAAGGCGGCAAAGGAAAGAGCCTAAGGACAAAAAGTACACTCGGATGAACGCCAACACATGCACATATTAATATATTACACAAAAAGCCTCCAGAGAGGTCGACATTCAGCATTGTTCGATATACACCCAGTGGGTGGAATTGCAGAAACTTAAACTTGTCCAAAAAGAAAGACAGGGACGAAACGAAAGGCAGCTCAAGCCGGCGGGGCCGCAGACGAGCTGGATTAGGCGGCGGAGGTAGTCGCGCCGGCTGAAGGAGCGGCCGACTGACGAACCTCGGCTTGATCGTCGCCTCCGGCAGAGGGCGCGCTCCTGCGTGGCTCGTTGCTAGAGGCACGGTCGGCTGGGGGACGGTCGGCCGGCCCACCAGTCGGCTCGGCGTCTTCGCTGTCCTCTTCCTCGTCGTCTTCGCCCTCGTCGCTAGAGGCGATCTCTTCCGCCGAGTCTTCGCCGTCCGCCGGGTTAAGCCCGAACCATTCCTCCGGCTGGGCGGCGCCATCGTCGTTAAGCTCCGGCGGGAAGACGCTGGTGTCGGTGCACTCGGCGATCGTCGAGGCGCGCTGCGCGATCGCCGGCCGCACCTCCTCCAGTTCGGCGTCGGCTTCCGACCGCCACGTCCGCAGCTGGTCCAGGCTTAGCCCTGGGTACCACGCGCGAACAAACTCCAGCGCGCGCCCGGCTCCAAGACGGGCCGCGGACGCCTTCCAGGCCTCGAAGCGGCCGACTGCGACCTCGAGCCAGTCGGCCGTTCGGCTTGGGGTTCGGGGAATTGCCTGGCCGGGCCAGAGCGCGGCCAGCATCGTCGCCCCGGCGCGCTGGAGTCGGCGGAGCAACCGGTGGGCCGGCTGCAGCCGCGCCTGGACGGCGATAAGCTGCTCCGACAATGTCCGGTTCGCATCCGGCGGAATCACGACCCCGGCTTGACGGTGCTCCTCGCGGTAGGCTTCGATGGCTTGGGCGGCTAGGACAGACTGGCCGGGGAAGTACTCTGCGCAAGACAGCAAACACAAGTCAAAACAAAACCATAGGCGGCCGGCGATTGGAAGAAGAGCAAGGAAGACAGCCTATCGTCAATAAGATCCTCGACCCGGCCGAAGCCTTCTTCCAGTGCCCGGCGCGTCTCGGCCCAGCTCGCCTCCCTGGCCCCGAACTCCGCCCTCAGGGTAGCCTCGTTGTCCTGCGCTTTTTGCAGGGCCGCCTTGTGGCTCCTCTCCTGGTCGGCCAGTTTCGTTGCCAGGCGGTCGCGCTCTTGAACCAGATCAGCGTACTCGGCGTCCTTGGCACGAAGAGCGGCCTGCACCACGCCGAGTTCCCTCCGCAAGTCGGTGTTGGCCTCTGCACGAGCAAGAAATAAAGAGAAAAATCAGCAAAGGGAAAGTCGTCAAGAAAGATCCGACCCGACTGCGCTGCAGTCGGCCCGAATCTCGGGGACTACACCCAGTGGGTGCGCTGTCGCGCCCCCACGAGAAGTTAACCATCACAAGACACTTACGCCGGCTGCTGGCGAGGTCTTTGGTCCTCCGGCTTAGCTCCCGAGCCTGGGAGTTGAAGGCGGCCGCGCGAGAGTTGTGATAATCCTGAAGATCAGAAAAAATAGTCAACATAGTCGTCTAGTAAGATCCGACCCGACTGAGCTGCAGTCGGCCCGGATCTCGGGGACTACACCCAGTGGGTGCGCTAGCGCGCCCCCACGGAAAAAATTCAAAGGACCAGAGCAGTCAAGGAGTGAAGACCTACCCGGATTGCAGACCGCGTCGACAGAAACTCCTGAGTGAATTGCCTCAGGAGGCCGGCCTGCGCCTGCAACCGGCTCCGAACCTCTTGGGCCGCGACGTTCAGCTCGCCGCTCCCTCCGCTGGGAGTCCACCTGGACGTGGCGGAGCTGGCCGCCTCCAGGGCGTCTGCCGTCCGCTCGGCTCCCGCGGCTCGGCGCGTGTCCGGCGGGGCCGTGCCCCCTCCGGCGGGCCGGTCCGTCGCCGGCTCGATCTCAAGGCCGGCTCCGGCCTCAGGTGTAGCCCGGGCCGGCTCCTCCGGCACCGCCGACGATCGGTCGCCTTCGCCTGCTCCGGCTGGCGCTGCCGGCGATGTCCTCGCGGCGGATCCCTCGACGGCCTCGCCCCTCTGCACCGGCGGCTGCTCGGGGATAATCTCCTCCGCCGTGGGCAGAGGGACGTCCGGATCCAAGGTCTGGAGGGGGATGGCGAGCAGCGGAGTCTGGCTGCGCGCGCTTTCCACCTCCGCCTCCACGGCCGCCCGCTCCGATGGAGCCTCGGCCGCCGCGCTCGCTCGCCCTGGCGCCGTTTGGGTGGCCTCTCGCTCCGCCGTCGCCCGCTCGGCCGCCTCCCTCTCTCGGCGCGCCTCGCGTGCGTTGCGCTGCGTGGCTGCGTCAAGTTCGGCGCGGGGGTCCACTCGGCGGGACCCTGAAGAACCGGCGCCCGGCCCGACCACGGAGCCGGCTGGGCCTCTTTCGAGGGAGAGCGGCGCCCTGCTCAGGAAATCAGAAAACATTCAAGGAAAGAAAACTTCAGAATAACAAGCACGCAGGCGGCTGCCAGACTTACGCGGAAACTGACGGGGGCTTCTTCACCGCCTTCCGAAAGCGGGCCGCCTTCGCCGCTGCTTCCTCGCGCTTCGTGGCTGCGGCGGAGGCCTTCGGTTTCTTCGGCCGGCTCCCGAAGAGCGGGAGCGCGGCCCGGCGTTTTCCCTTCCCGCCGCCGGCGGTCGGCGCGGCGGACGAGCTCGCGCCGCGGCAGTCGGTTGCCGACTGGCGGCGAGGGAGTTCTCCGGCTTCGAAGTCGTCCGGCCAGTCGTCGAAGCTGGCCGAGAGCCCGGTGCCGCCGAGCTCGGCGGCACCCCCCGTGGCGGCGTCCTCCATGGCGACGGCAGAGAGATCCGGGTCGTCGGGGTCATCCTCCGTGCGGTCCGGGGCGTACTCACGGTCGACTCCGGCTGCCCCGGCTGGCAGCGGAAGGAGAGGATTCTGATAAAGGAAAAGAGAAAAATGGTTGCCTGGTCAGAAGCCGGCTATCCCAAGCCGGCAGGCGACAAGAGGAAAAGCTTACCACAGGCGGAGGCTGGGCGCGGGAGTACGGCGCCTTGCCGAATTGCCACTCGTTGGTGGGCTTCAAGTTGGCGACGTAGTTCGCCATCAGAGCCACCTCGGCATGCGGCATCTCCCAGGTACTCAGCCGGCAGGGATCGAACCGGCCGCTCATCTGGCACATCATGTGCGGCCGGCTTTGGAGAGGCAAGATTCGGCGCTCGACGAAGGCGGTTACCAAGTCGGACGCAAGCAGACCCTCCAATTGGATCATCACCCGAAGCCGGGAGATGGAAGCGTTCCCCGCTGGAGAAAGGGACTTCGACCGGTAGCCCCAGGTCCGCCGCTTCCCAGTCGGCGGGCCGGCTACGTAAGCCGGCAGGTTGACGTAGTCGCCGTGCCGGGCGACGTTCTTGACGTAGAAGTAGGACTTTTGCCACAGCTTGACCGACTGGATCAGAGGAATGTGGGGGAAGGGGTTGTCGTCGCAGGCCCTCTTCATCGCGATGAAGGCGCCGCAGGGAGCCGGCACGCCGGCGGAGACGGTGCCGAGCTTGTTCTGGAACAGTTCGGCCCAGAGCTCCAGCGTCAGCAGCACCCCCAAGTACCCTTCACAGAGCGTGACGAAGGCCGAGAGTTGGAGCACCGCGTTGGGCGTGACGTGGTGCGGTTGAAGATTGTAGAACTCGAGAAACGATCGCATGAAACTGCTCGCCGGAAAGCCGAAGCCCCGGAGGAAGTGCTTGCGGAAGACGACGCGCTCGCCTTCCTCCGGCGCTGGCGAGACCTCCTTCGCGGGCGCTAGGCGCACCTGCACGAGGTCGGCGGAGGGCAGACGCCGGGTCTGGCGGAGGAACTCGATGTGCTCGTCGTGGACGTTGGACCCGTCCCACGAGCTCGACAAGGCCGGCGACATGGCGACGTGGGAGGGCTACGGCGCGGAGCTGCGTCGAGCAAGAAGAAGAGCAGGAAGAAGAAGAGCAAGGGGGATGGGGAGCGGGGGAGTGAGCAGGCCCGTGCCTTTCCCCCTCCCCTCCTACTTGTAGGCGCGTGCGCCGGAGACGAGGAGGCGCGGCGTGGGGGATCGTGGGGATCAATCGCGCCCATCTCCCCCACGCTCGCGTTATTTACGCGCCTTGATGGCGCAGGGTAACGGCCGCGGGGAGGCGAGCAGCCCCCTCGGGCCACAGAAGATCTGCACCCGGGCCGAGGCCGGGGAGTGGCGGGCCCGGACCTGCGGCAGCGTCCCGTCGCGCGCGTGCGACGGCAGGATTTCCCCGCCACATGGCTCGCCGTGGGGCCTGCGGCCGGCCCGCGGGTCAACCACGGTCGCCCTAATAAAGAAAAGCGTTCTGAAGCCGGCGGCAACAACGCAGTCGGCCCCGCACGGTATGAAGCCGGCCTAGCTTCCCGTCCGTTCATCTGCCGTGAAGCTCGCCCGCCTTCGGGGACTACTGTCGGGGTAAATAGCCACGGGTAGCCCAGCCGGCCTCCCCTGGCCCCTCAGAAAAAATTGTGAGCCCGTCCGGCTCATAAGAAAACTCAAGACTTGGGCCGGCTCCCCCCTAGCCGGCTAACTTCCTGGCCGGCTTGGGGGGCGGCCCGCTCCTTTTACCCCCGCAAAGAAAACTATGGAGGGCCGGCTACGGCAGGGCCGGCTATGGCAAGGCCGGCTATGGCGCGGCCGGCTACCGCCGGGCCGGCTCCGATAAAGCAGTCAACGCCGTACCCGCGATGTACGCGTCCACTCTGTGATGATGAAGCGGGGCGTGGCTACAGTGGAGCCTGCCACCCCCAAAACCCGGAGCTCGCCTGGTACAGCGCGTCGTGCGGGCAGCCGCGGCCCGTCCGGCGCGGCACTGTAGCCACGGCGGCTCTGACGCCGTCCACGACGGGCCACCAGCATGGCCCCCGAGGCGGTGGGCCCCTTCGGGCAGAGAGATGCCGAAGGCGGCCACACCCCCTCTCTAGCCGGCAAGACCAAGGGCCGGCTTGGCATAGCCTGCCTGCCGCCTTCCTCGACGGAGACGCCCATCAAGGAGACAAGGTGCGGCGGGGCTACAGTAATCGCCCGCCAAGGCGGCGTTACTGTAGCCATGCTTACCCCGACCAAACCTGCGCCAACAAACACGGAGCAACAGTAACCGGCCGCCGACAAGGCCCTGGCCGGTGGGGCCGGCCTGTCGCCCCAGGAGCCGGCAGTCGGCGGGACCCACCAGCCGGCGGGCCCCAGAAGCAGGCGGAGAAGCCGGCGAACATAGTCACCGACAGCTGGGCCTCGCGCCCAGTCGGATTACCATTGTACCCCCAGGGGGTAGGCCTATATAAACCCCCCGGTGCACCCATGCAAAGGGTTGAACTCTTCCTCTAGACATAGACACGTACAAGGAGAGGAGACGGGCTGTGCTAAACCCTTCTTCCTCCTTCCTCCCCAAACAGCTCAAGGAGCATTGTAGCCACCTGTGAACTTAGTAACCATGCGGAGACCCCACAGAGCAGCAGTAGGGGTGTTATCTCCCCGGAGAGCCCTGAAGCTGGGTAAGATCCGCCGGCGTGCATGCCTACGCCTCATCCCGTTTCCAGGCACCGGCGACGTTCTTTTGGCACCCGCAATGATAAGCCACCCGTTGGCATATGTCGATCCTACCACCCGACATTGCCAAACCATAGTTCATAAGGCGTCGTCTCGATGGATATAGATGGTGCCCCTTTTTTTTAACGTGAATGCAGCTGTCTCTAATGCATGACCCCAAAAACGATAGTGGTAAATCGGTAAGAAACATCATAGATTGCACTATATCCAATAAAGTACGGTTATGACGTTCGGACACACCATTATGCTGTGGTGTTCCAGGTGGCGTGCGTAGTGAAACTATTTCACATTGTTTTAACTCAAGACCAAACTCGTAACTCAAATATTTCACCTCTGCGATCATATCGTAGAAACTTTTATTTTCTTGTCACAATGATTTTCCACTTCACTCTGAAATTCTTTGAACTGTTCAAATGTTTCAGACTTATGTTTCATCAAGTAGATATCCCCATATCTGCTCAAATCATCTTGTGAAGGTCAGAAAATAATGATACCTGCTGTAAGCCTTTAATATTCATCGGACCACATACATCAGTATGTATGATTTCCAACAAATCTGTTGCTTGCTTCATTGTTCCGGAGAACGACGTTTTAGTCATCTTGCCCATAAGGCATGGTTCGCAAGCATCAAGTGATTCATAATCAAGTGATTCCAAAATCCCATCAGCATGGAGTTTCTTCATGCGCTTTACACCAATATGACCTAAACGGCAGTGCCACAAATAAGTTGCACTATCATTATTAACTTCACATCTTTTGGTTTCAATATTATGAATATGTGTATCACTAAGATCGAGATCCAATGAACTATTTTCATTGGGTGTGTAACCATATAAGGTTTTATTCATGTAAATAGAACAACAATTTATTCTTTTACTTAAATGAATAACCGTATTACAATAAACATGATCAAATCATATTCATGCTTAACGCAAACACCAAATAACACTTATTTAGGTTCAACACTAATCCCGAAAGTATAGGGAGTGTGCGATGATGATCATATCAATCTTGGAACCACTTCCAACACACATTGTCACTTCACCCTTAACTAGTCTCTGTTCATTCTGCAACTCCCGTTTCGAGTTACTACTCTTAGCAACTGAACTAGCATCAAATACTAAGGGGTTGCTATAAACACTAGTAAAGTACACATCAATAACATGTATATCAAATATACTTATGTTCACTTTGCCATCCTTCTTATCCGCCAATCACTTGGGGTAGTTCCGCTTCCAGTGACCAGTCCCTTTGCAGTAGAAGCACTTAGTCTCAGGCTTAGGATCAGACTTGGGCTTCTTCACTTGAGCAGCAACTTGCTTGCCGTTCTTCTTGAAGTTCCCCTTCTTCCCTTTGCCCTTTTCTTGAAACTAGTGGTCTTGTCAACCATCAACACTTGATGTTTTTCTTGATTTCTACCTTCATTGATTTCAGCATCAAGAAGAGCTTGGGAGTTGTTTCCGTTATCCCTTGCATATTATAGTTCATCACGAAGTTCTACTAACTTAGTGATGGTGACTAGAGAATTCTGTCAATCACTATCTTATCTGGAAGATTAACTCCCACTTGATTCAAGTGATTATAGTACCCAGACAATCTGAGCACATGCTCACTAGTTGAGCGATTCTCCTCCATCTTTTAGCTATAGAACTTGTTGGAGACTTCATATCTCTCAACTCGGGTATTTGCTTGAAATATTAACTTCAACTCCTGGAACATCTCATATGGTCCATGACGTTCAAAACGTCTTTGAAGTCCCGATTCTAAGCTATTAAGCATGGTGCACTTAAACTATCAAGTAGTCATCATATTGAGCTAGCCAAATGTTCATAACGTCTGCATCTGCTCCTGCAATAGGTCTGTCACCTAGCGGTGCATCAAGGACATAATTCTTCTGTGCAGCAATGAGGATAAACCTCAGATCACGGATCCAATCCGCATCATTGCTACTAACATCTTTCAACATAACGTTCTCTAGGAACATATCAAAAATAAACACAGGGAAGCAACAACGCGAGCTATTGATCTACAACATAATTTGCAAAATACTACCAGGACTAAGTTCATGATAAATTTAAGTTCAATTTAATCATATTACTTAAGAACTCCCACTTAGATAGACATCCCTCTAATCCTCTAAGTGATCACGTGATCCAAATCAACTAAACCATAACCGATCATCTCGTGAGATGGAGTAGTTTTCAATGGTGAACATCGTTATGTTGATCATATCTACTATATGATTCACGCTCGACCTTTCGGTCTCCGTGTTCCGAGGCCATATCTGCATATGCTAGGCTCGTCAAGTTTAACCTGAGTATTCTGCGTGTGCAAAACTGGCTTGCACCCGTTGTAGATGGACGTAGAGCTTATCACACCCGATCATCACGTGGTGTCTAGGCACGACGAACTTTGGCAATGGTGCATACTCAGGGAGAACACTTCTTGATAATTTAGTGAGAGATCATCTTATAATGCTACCGTCAATCAAAGCAAGATAAGATGCATAAAAAGATAAACATCACATGCAATCAAAATATGTGATATGATATGGCCATCATCATCTTGTGCTTGTGATCTCCATCTCCGAAGCACCGTCATGATCACCATCGTCACCGGCGCGACACCTTGATCTCCATCGTAGCATCGTTGTCGTCTCGCCAATCTTATGCTTCCACGACTATCACTACCGCTTAGTAATAAAGTAAAGCATTACATCGCGATTGCATTGCATACAATAAAGCGACAACCATATGGCTCCTGCCAGTTGCCGATAACTTGGTTACAAAACATGATCATCTCATACAATAAAATTTAGCACCATGCCTTGACCATATCACATCACAACATGCCCTGAAAAAACAAGTTAGACGTCCTCTACTTTGTTGTTGCAAGTTTTACGTGGCTGCTACGGGCTTAAGCAAGAACTCATCTCACCTATGCATCAAAACCACAACGATAGTTTGTCAAATAGACTCCGTTTTAACCTTCTCAAGGACCGGGCGTAGCCACACTTGGTTCAACAAAAGTTGGAGAGACAGTCGCCCGCAAGCCATCTATGTGCAAAGCACGTCGAGGGAACCGGTCTCGCGTAAGCGTACGCGTAAGGTTGGTCCGGGTCGTCTCGTCCAACAATACTGCCGAACCAAAGTATGACATGCTGGTAGGCAGTATGACTTGTATCGCCCACAACTCACTTGTGTTCTACTCGTGCAAATAACATCAAACCATAAAACCTAGGCTCGGATGCCAGTGTTGGGGAACGTAGTAATTTTAAAAAATTTCCTACGCACACACAAGATCATGGTGATGCATAGCAACGAGGGGGAGAGTCTGATCTACGTACCCTTGTAGATCGCAACGGAAGCGTTGACACAACGTAGAGGAAGTAGTCGTACGTCTTCTTCCCGATCCGACCGATCCAAGTACCGTTACTCCGGCACCTCCGAGTTCTTAGCACACGTTTAGCTCGATGACGATCCTCGGGCTCCGATCCAGCAAAGCGTCGAGGAAGAGTTCCGTCAACATGACGGCGTGGTGACGATCTTGATGTACTACCGACGCAGGGCTTCGCCTAAGCACTACAACGGTATGATCGAGGTGGAATTTGGTGGCAGGGGGCACCGCACACGACTAAGGAACGATCTCAATGATCAACTTGTGTGTCATGGGGTGCCCCCCTGCCTCCGTATATAAAGGAGCAAGGGGGAGGGGCCGGCTGGCCTAGGAGGAGGCGCGCCAAGGGGAGTCCTACTCCCACCGGGAGTAGGACTCCCTCCTTCCTTGTTGGAGTAGGAGAAGGGGAAAGAGGTGGAGAGGAATAAGGAAAATGGGGCTGCGCCCCTTGTCCAATTCGGACCAGAGGGGGGGCGCAGGCCTCCTTCCTTTTGGCCTCTCTCCTCTATTCCCGTATGGCCCAATAAGGCCCATATACTCCCCGGCGAATTCCCGTAACTCTCCGGTACTCCGAAAAATACCCGAATCACTCGGAACCTTTCCGAAGTCCGAATATAGTCGTCCAATATATCGATCTTTACGTCTCGACCATTTCGAGACTCCTCGTCATGTCCCCGATCTCATCCGGGACTCCGAACTCCTTCGGTACATCAAAACTCATAAACTCATAATATAACTGTCATCGAAACCTTAAGCGTGCGGACCCTACGGTTCGAGAACAATGTAGACATGACCGAGACACGTCTCCGGTCAATAACCGATAGCGGGACCTGGATGCCCATATTGGCTCCTACATATTCTACGAAGATCTTTATCGGTCAGACCGCATAACATACGTTGTTCCCTTTGTCATCGGTATGTTACTTGCCCGAGATTCGATCGTCGGTATCCAATACCTAGTTCAATCTCGTTACCGGCAAGTCTCTTTACTCGTTCCGTAATACATCATCTCGCAACTAACTCATTAGTCACAATGCTTGCAAGGCTTATGTGATGTGTATTACCTAGAGGGCCCAGAGATACCTCTCCGACAATCGGAGTGACAAATCCTAATCTCAAAATACGCCAACCCAACATCTACCTTTGGAGACACCTATAATAGTCCTTTATAATCACCCAGTTACGTTGTGACGTTTGGTAGTACCCAAAGTGTTCCTCCGGTAAACGGGAGTTGCATAATCTCATAGTCATAGGAACATGTATAAGTCATGAAGAAAGCAATAGCAACATACTAAACGATCGGGTGCTAAGCTAATGGAATGGGTCATGTCAATCAGATCATTCATCTAATGATGTGATCCCATTAATCAAATAACAACTCTTTGTCCATGGTTAGGAAACATAACCATCTTTGATTAATGAGCTAGTCAAGTAGAGGCATACTAGTGACACTCTGTTTGTCTATGTATTCACACATGTATTATGTTTCTGGTTAATACAATTCTAGCATGAATAATAAACATTTATCATGATATAAGGAAATAAATAATAACTTTATTATTGCCTCTAGGGCATATTTCCTTCAGATGCTTCCGTATCAATTCTTGGTTCACCTTGTTGTGAAGTAGAAGCCTCCACTTGGACGGATGAAGTATTCTCCTTCACCTCCGTTGGACGAACTTTGCCTATGGACAAGTCTTGGATTGCTTCTGAAGGGTCTTTGTCTCCTACATCAATTGGCAATTGCTCTACTTGCGAGCCATTAGATTCATCAAACTTCACATCTACCGTCTCTTCAACCTTTCGGGTGAAATTGTTGTAGACACGGTAAGTGTGAGAGTTTGAGCCATAACCAAGTAGAAAACCTTCATAAGATTTAGGAGCAAACTTTGAACGACGATGCTTATCAAGAATGTAGCACTTTGAGCCAAATACTCGAAAGTATCCAACTTGGGGTTTGTTACCGGTGAGGAGCTCGTATGCTGTCTTGCCGAGTAGCTTGTGAAGATACAAGCGATTTGTTGCGTGATAAGCTGTCTCAACCGCTTCTACCCAAAAGTGCTTCGGCGTCTTGTATTCATCAAGCATTGTTCTTGCCATTTCGATGAGCGTCCGGTTCTTCCTCTCAACAACTCCATTTTGTTGAGGTGTGTACGTAGCCGAGAACTCGTGTGAAATCCCTTCCTCGTCAAGAAAGGTATCCACATTTGCGTTCTTGAACTCCGTTCCGTTGTCACTTCGAACCTTCTTGATCTTCACATCAAACTGATTTTGGGCCTTCCTAGCGAAGTTTTTGAAGATCTTCTGGACCTGCGACTTGTCATTAAGAAAGAACACCCACGTAAATCTCGAAAAATCATCAACTATAACTAGACCAAAAGAATTTCCATCGAGACTCTTGTAGGCGTTGGGACCAAAAAGATCCATATGAAGTAGCTCGAGTGGCCTCCTTGTGGTCATGATGTTCTTCACAGGATGCCTTCCTCCAACCTGTTTACCTGCTTGACAAGCACTGCAAAGTCTATCCTTATCAAATATGACATCATTAACTCCAAGGATATGATTTCCCTTAATAAGCTTGTCAAGGTTTCTCATGCCAACGTGACGTAGTCGTCTATGCCACAACCAACCTTTTGAGGATTTAGCAATAAAGCAAGTTTTAGGTTGTGCCTTTTTAGAGAAATCGACAATGTACAGATCACCTCTACGCATACCGGTAAAGACCATTTTATGATTATCTCGACGAAACACTTGGCAATCTACCTCAGTAAATAGGACATTTAAACCGAAATCAGCAAGTCTAGATATTGAGAGTAAGTTGTAGCCGAGAGATTCAACGAGCATGACATTTTGAATGGAACTATCATGTGAGATGGCCACCTTACCAAGGCCAACCACTTTACCCTTTGAATTATCACCAAAGGTGACATATTTCCAAGGGCCATCGTTTTCAGCAAGCTCACGGAACATCTCTTCATCTCCAGTCATATGATCAGTACATCCACTATCAAGAACCCATTCCTTTCCTCCTGATTCATATCCCCGAAGATTTGCCGTAAGACCAAAGTGTCTCATTGCATCATCAAGATTGAAGTCACTATCATCATCATCATCATCATAGTATCCATGTTCACCATGATCTTGTGACTCATCATTTCCTAGAGAGGGTAATTCATTAGATAAATGATCATCAAAATGGTCACTTTTATTAATTCTTATAGCTTCGAATATAATATCACTAATGATTCCAACATCTCCCTTAGCTCGCTTGAGATTGGCAAGCTCAAGTAGACAAACACCAAAGTTAGGATCACTATAGTTCATCTTACTCAAGGAAATAGATTTATGGAGAATTTTATCCAAATTTTTTAAGGAATGGTCGGGAAATCGTTCCTCAAGAAATTTCCATATAGTATAAGCACAATTAAGAGTAGGCAAACTAGCAATCAAGTTTTTGGGCAATCCTCTAATGATGAGCTCAATAGTTCTAAGATTGCGAATCATGTCAATATCTTCATCTAGGGTAGGATGCAAGGGATCAATGTGAGGTGCACAAGGGCTAGCAATATACTTGTTTAAGTGATATTGATTGAAAATTGCAAGCATCTCATTTTTCCACTCATGAAAATACTCCCCATCAAGAATAGGCACTCTATGTCTAAGACTCCCTAAAGTAGACACATCCATCTTCCTCCAATGGTGATTAAACCAAGGCAATGGAGACCAAAGCTCTCATACCACTTGTAGGACCTTGAAGTAGATGTGTCTAGAGGGGGGTGATTAGACACTTCATGCCAAAGTTGCAATATTTAAGCTTTTTCGGTTTGAGTGGAGGTTAAGCATAATTTCAACACTCACAATACATATCAAGCAAGTATGCAAAGTGTATATAGGCAGCGGAAAGTAAAGCATGCAACTTGCAAGAATGTAAAGGGAAGGGTTTGGAGAATTCAAACACAATCGGAGACAAGGATGTTTTTCCCGTGGCTCGAATAGGTGGTGCTATCCTACATCCACGTTGATGGAGACTTCAACCCACGAAGGGTAATGGTTGCATGAGTCCACGGAGGGCTCCACCCACGAAGGGTCCATGAAGAAGCAACCTTGTCTATCCCACCATGGCCATCGCCCACAAAGGACTTGCCTCACTAGCGGTAGATCTTCACGAAGTAGGCGATCTCTTTGCCCTTACAAACTCCTTGGTTCAACTCCACAATCTTGTCGGAGGCTCCCAAGTGACACCTAGCCAATCTAGGAGACACCACTCTCCAAGAAGTAACAAATGGTGTGTTGATGATGAACTCCTTGCTCTTGTGCTTCAAATGATAGTCTCCCCAACACTCAACTCTCTCTCATAGGATTTGGATCTGGTGGAAAGAAGATTTGAGTGGAAAGCAACTTGGGGAAGGCTAGAGATCAAGATTCATATGATAGGAATGGAATATCTTGGCCTCAACACATGAGTAGGTAGTTCTCTCTCAGAAATAGGATTCTGGAAGTGTAGGCTTAGTCTGATAGCTCTCTCCACAAGTGAAGAGGAGGTGGAGGGGTATTTATAGCCTCCACACAAAATCCAACCGTTACACACAATTTACCAATCTCGGTGGGACCGAATAAACAAACTCGGTCGGACCGAAATAGTAAACCTAGTGACCGTTAGGAATTTCGGTGGGACCGATTGGAACAACTCGGTGGGACCGATGTGCTAGGGTTAGGGAAAATCCAAAACTCGGTTTGACCGATTACTCAAACTCGGTGGGACCGATTTGGGTAATAAGCGAAACAGAGAGTTGGCCAAGCAAACTCGGTGGGACCGATTGCATATCTCGGTTGGACCGAAGATATTGCAACAGGTAACAGAGAGTTTGCAAGCCCATCTCGGTGAGACCGAGATCCCATCGGTGAGACCGAATTGCTAGGGTTTGGCAATGGCAAATGACAAGTGAAACTTGGTGGCGCCGGATAGATAGAATTGGTATGACCGAGTTTGGCTTAGGGTTTAGGTCATTTGTGGATATGGGAAAGTAGCTGAGGATTTTGGAGCATATCATTAAGCACTTGAGCAAGAGGCTCATTAAGAAACACCTCATCCCTCCTTGATAGTATTGGCTTTTCCTATGGACTCAATGTGATCTTGGATCACTAAAATGTAAAATGAAGAGTCTTGAACTTCAAGCTTTAGCCAATCCTTTGTCCTTAGTATCTTGGAGACCTTCCCACACCCTTTAGTCCATGCCACTCCATTGTTGAACTTATCTGAAACATACTAGATGAAAACGTTAGTCCAACAAGAGATATGTTTTCATCAATTATCAAAACCACCTAGGGAGCACTTGTGCTTTCAGACGCCTACGATGACTTCGTAAATCTCAAAATGATATGCCGACTCAATCTCTCGAAGATGCTCATCACTAGTAGAAAAAGTCTCATTTGTCTCGGTTCTAAAGGGTCGGTACTAAAGCCCATTACCTTTAGTCCCGGTTCGCCTACGAACTGGGACAGATGGGGCTCCACGTGGCCGCTGCGGCTTGCTCAGCTAGGAGGTCCTTTTTTCTCGGTTGGTAGCACCAACCGGGACAAAAAAGTATCCACGCGTCAGTAGTTCAGGGCTGGGGTTTTTTTTGTAGGGGGGGGGGTGTTTGGGGGTTTTGGGGTTTTGTAGGGTTAATTTAGGGGTTTCATATATTGTGTTAGCTAGCTAATAGAGAGAAGTGTCCTCTCTTATCTCTGTGCTTGGTCGATGCTACGTACTATATGTATAGAGATGACTCGACACGCTAGCTAGTAAGCAAATGAAGGAAACCATTAAGTATAGAAGATCGTAATGAACATTACAGAGAGAAGTGATCGACCTCTCCTTCTCCGAGAGATTGGTCGAACAACAAGTTTTCGTATATATATCCGACGCTACTGGCTACATATATACAATATAAGATCTCTTACAATCCCCTAACATCTGAACTCAAGTTCGAGATGGTATTCTCCGGCTTTATTAATGACGTGGTCAAAAAAGAATCTCGCCAATTTCTCTTGAATTGCTCATATGCGATCTTGTGGTAGGAGTTCATTCCGCATCTGCCACATCTAATTTGAAGAAGGGGGTCAATACATATATATAAATGAAACTCAACACACATGATGGTAATAAAATGAAATTGTGAATATTATTGCTTACACACTTCAAATTGTCTTTTAGAATAGCCCGGCTTATTCTTGGCCGTCGCGTTGTAGACGAACTCGCAAACATAGTATCCATAGTAATCATTCCCGGGTTCCTACCACAAGCACTTTACGAGAAATAGAGGTCAATCAAACTGATAATGAAGCATTATAAATGGTATTGATGAAAGTAGCTAGAATCATCGGGACATGTGCGGAACTAGCTAGCTAGTAGTACTTACTTTTGGGTGTGTAAATCGCAGCTCCCCTGGCAGTCCTGGAGCTTGTGCGGTGAATTTTTTCTAAACTCTGCCAGACAAAGAAAACAATTACTTGATATCAGGAAATGAACAAATTTGACGATATGGTGCGATAATGATTGATTGAACTTACTTCTCGAGCATTTTAGTCATGGTTGCATACTCATCGGGATCTTTTCGTCTCGAGTCTAAGACGGTTACTAGTCCCTGCTCAAGCTTAATCCCTAGGAGAATAAAGTGGAAGCTGCGCACACATGCATAACTCATCAATTACATTACTATAACCTCGAGTAATAAGGGAAACCAAATATGCACAAGACAGTAACACTCACTTGAAGTTGTAAGGAAAGAGTATTTTATCTTTGTTTTGATTTGGAAGCAACGATCGTACCAAGTTGGCCTCGGTTTGTGTGGCACCATATTTAACCGTCCATTCATCTATGAGATTTGTGTTAATGAGCCCAATATCATAGATTTCTGCTTTTCTGCATTCAACGATCTTCAATTTGTAGAATATAGTGAGAATAATTATATATACATGCAATGAAAGAGCTGAGCTATATATGAAGACTTAATTACAGAAGTAGTACTTACAGACAGTAGCAAGTGACGATTGTTTTATCGAGGGCCTTTTGATTGAAAATCTGGAAGAACTCCTCAAATGGAACAGACAACAGATCAATTCCAACGAGGTCGTGCTCCTCTTTAACTCTCAGTGTCAAAGTATCCTTCCCAGACTCTCTACAGATGTTCATGTACCACTCATGGAATCTTCGCATAATCGTTGTTAGAGGAGGATGACCAGGTTTGACGAGAGGCTTCCCGTGCCGGTATTTGAAATCGTCCACCTCCATTGTATCAAAATGTGCATCGTTGGGCAGGTAATCTCTAGGATTGGTACTAGGCACCATCCTCGGATGATTAGCAACGATATGCTAGACACCTTGAGCGGGGGGCATGATTGGTTCGCTTGTTCGCCGAGCTGGGGATTTTTTCCCACTTCTTCATTCTGCTAACCTTCGATCGCTGCAAGTACTTCCCGACCGCTCCTCTTCGATATATGACCTTTCAATAATGCACTCATAGTTGGTTTGCGGCAGAGGCGGTGGTGGTCGCTTCAGGGCATCGACAGTGCGCTGAACTTTCACGGGATCTATCTTCTCCTCCGGAGGTGGATGCCTCATAGATCTTCGCATTTAAAAGAAGTCCCTCACTTGGGCTTGACAGATCTCCACATTTTCCTCCTCGGTCATCTCGTATGGTAACTTCTCTAGAGGCTTGAGAGATGGACCGAATCTGTATTTGCTCCCACCTTTGGCTGTACTGCTAGACGCCGGAGCAGCCGGAGCAGCGGTGGCTATCTTTCTTCGTTGCTTACGAGGTAGAGAAGGAGGCGGAGTGCTACGACGCGACGGAGCAGCCGGAGCGGCGCCGGCTGTCTTCCGACGTTGCTGACGAGGCGAAGGAGGAGGCGGGCTGCTCGGATGCGCTGGCGTAGGCGGAGAAGGAGGCGGAGTGCCGCCACGGGCCGGAGCAGCCGGAGAAGGAGGCTGAGTGCCCTGATCACTCGCCGGAGGAGGAAGAGGAGGAGGAGGCGGAGTGCCCTGACTCTCCGGAGGAGGAGGATAAGGTGGAGGCGTCCAGTTCAGAAGCTTGATGGTCTCCTTCCGCCATAGACATGGAGTCTTCAAAAAAAGACCCAGCTGAGTCTCCCCTTCACCGGTAGGGTGGTCAAGCTCGAGCTCCTCAAATCCCTCCGTTATTTCATCCACCATCACAACAGCATATCCTTGTGGAATTGGAAGGCAGTGAAAAGTTGCGCCGGGTTCAGGAGGTGCAACAGACCGACAATGTCACACCCTAGCTAGATCATGCATTAGAGTGTGCATCATGTTTACCTTCATCAGAAAATTGAAATGGGGAAAGCAGAACCCCCAGCACCCCCCCTGAAATCAACTAGGGTTTACTAAAAATGAACTCAATGAACCTGAAATGCCCTTCAAAAATGTTCACCCTCTTTGCCTAGGGCTAGAACCCTTGGGAAAAATGGTGCACATAATTTTAGGTCAACAAAAGGGGCATTGATTTAAATCATAAGTATTTGAATTTGGGCATTTAAATGCTATTAAATAATTCAAATGCTCAAATAATGTTGGAACTATTTTTTGGGCCACTGAAATATTTCAGTAAGTGCCCATAAATATTTTCAGGATTTTATAAAATGATTTAGTATTTAAACTAAATCAAAACAAAATAACAGAAATAGAAAAACACAAATAAATAAAAAGGGACAGGCCACTGGGCCACTTACCTGGCCCATCTCCAGCTGGCGGCCCAGCCCACCCCCGCTGCCTCCTGTCATCCCCCTCCTCGGACAGAAGGACGCGGGCGTGTGCCCGACGCTCGCCGGCACGCGCGCGCGCCACCTCCCCCCCTGCGCCACCTCCTGCTTCCTGGACTCCCTCCCAATGCCACGGAGACGGCCACGCACCCCCTGGCCCTCTCATTCCTCCTCCCCCGTGCTCATCCCCTCCTCTGGCTCTCCCCCTCACTTCCACAGAACGCGGCCGTCGCCACCGACGAGAATCACCACGGCCACAGCCACCCCCTCGCCCCTCGGTTGTGCCCACGAGCTCCGCAACATCGTCCTCGACCCCCTCACCGAACCACGCCCCGCTGGAAGCACTGCAGCGTCGACTTCGAGCTCTTCTTCAACCTCCGGCCGCCGGCGACCTCGTCTTCGATTCGTGCCGTCTAGGTCGTCCCCAGGCCCACTGAGCTGCGCTTCGACCTCCCAGTGAGCTCCTCCGTCATTTCCCCCTAACCCCACGGCACGCGCGCCGCACGAGCTCGTCGCCGACGAGGCTCCGGTGGCCAATCGGCCCCGTGCATATGCCTGTTAGCTTTGCGGGAGCCTGCAGAACGCGTAGGTGCTACCCGTTGCTCCTCCCGTGCACGGTGGCGCCGTTTCCATCGGTGCCCGAACTCCGGCGACCGCCAAAGTCATCGCCGGCGACGTCTCCGGCCACCCCGAGCTCAACCCTCACCACCAAGAGCTGCGGCTCGTTCCCAGGAGCCCGTAGATGCTCTCTGCCTTCCGTTTGGTGGCCGGAACGTGCAAATGCACTTCCTCCGCCGCGTCTGGCCTCGCCGGCGGCTAGACGCCGGCGAGTGTTGACCCTGACCATTGACTGGGTGGGCCCAGTTGACTCCCCTGAGTCAATGACAAGCGGCCCCCCTGCTAATTAAACCTGTTTAGTGCTAATCTAAATTAATTAGTTAATTAACTAAATGAGCCACTAACACACGGGTCCCACAGGTCAGGTTTGACCTGTACCGGGCCTGTTGACTTGCTGACGCAAGGCTGACGCAATAACTCTTTTCTGGATTTAATTTTATATAGAAAATTCCAGAAAATTGCCTAAACTTCAAAAATTCATAGAAATTCAACCATAACTCCAAATGAGACAAATTATATATGAAATATTGTCAGAAAAATCCAAGCTATCCATTGGTACTGGTTTCATGCATGTCAGAACAAGTTAAACCTGCTGTTTATGCAATATAAGGTGATGCACTAATATGATCAAGTTAAATGAGCTAACACTTGAACCTTTGGTTCAAATAAGCAACTACCCTTCTGTTTTAGCTTGCATTAGGCCAAGACACATCCATATTGCCATGTCATAGCATGCATCACATTGTTGCATATCGTCATGTGTTGATTGTGCTCAGTTGTGTTCTTCGTGGTAGGTTCTGCCTCCGAGGATATTCACGAGTATCCAACTGAAGGGCAGTATCCCGTTACCACTCCATCAGGCAAGCAACCATTGATCATTCCGATACAACCCATGTTCTCGCTCCTGCTCTTGTTTACTGCATTAAGACAACACGATTCAAACTGCTGTGTGCTATGGTAGTTGAACCCTTAACCTCTGCATGACCTGTCATTGCCACAGTAACTAGATGAAACCCACTAGCATGTGTAGGAGTTGATTGAGCCATGTTTTGTGATTCCTACCTTGCTATGCCTGCTATGCTTAGAGTTGTGTCAGGTCTGGTTCATCTGGGTGATGGGCTAGAGTGAAATGCTTGTGCCAGTAATATATGGGATGTATTGAACATGTTTTGGTAAAGGTATCGATGAGAGGCCATGTAGGAGTACATGGTGGGTTGTTTCATTGAGGCCGTCCATAAGAACTGAGATCTGTATGCGTGATTTAAGATGCAGTTACTACCGTACATTGGGCCCGAAACAAATGGACCCTCTCGGCTTCTTAGCCACCCTAGTACTCTGTCCAGGAGTTGCAAATAGTTTCTGGTGTTTGTAGGATATGTGTTGGCGGCCGTGCATAGCGCTGACCCTAGGGGTGGGCTATGTTGCGGTAGATACACCGTGGCACGGTGTACCGAGTCACCCGTTTGGTGTCTCGGGAACCCTGTTCACATCGTTCGGGGCCGTATGTGGAAACCTCGGCCGGACTCCCTGCGGATGGAACCTGGATAGGCGATAACCTGGACTAGGGGCTTAGGTGTTTAGGTAGGCCGTGGCCGACACCCTCGCTGGGCTTCCGCTTGAAGGTTGCCGAGTACATGTCGTGTAGACGGCGGTAAGCGGTGAAAGCGTGTATGACGAAGTACACCCCTGCAGGGTATAAAACTATTCGAATAGCCGCGTCCGCGGTAAAGGACTACTTGATTGCATATACAGTTCATAGACAAGTTAATGGATACTACTAAAAGACTCAAGATAAGTGTGAGTACCGAGGATGGCCCTCTCGCAGGATACGAGGGAGGATCCACGGTGGAGTATTGTGATGGTGAGTAGTGGACTCGTGTGCGAAAACTATTTTGCTAAAAGGTTCCGTAGGATAGCTTAGCCAAGAGTCAAAGCTGGCTTGCTGCATAAACCCCACCACCTTCTTGAGAATGAGCATGTATAGTAGGTTCTGATGTAAGACTTGCTGAGTACCTTTGTACTCATGTTTGCTTATTTATTGTTTTCAGACGACAACACTGCCCCCTCCGATGGGTTTTACGTAGACCTTGACGTCGACGAGTGACTAGCCACCCAGGTGGTGATCCAGGCCATGGAGGGCCCTATGTAGATAGACAGGCTTCGAGAAGCCTTCTTTCTTTCTAGAGTCTGTACTCAGACTAGTTGCTTCCTCATGTGCTTGTATGACTGTATGACTTGAGTGTCGGGTCATGTGACCCCTACCTGTATGAATATGTTATGTATGGCTCCCTGGAGCCTTTAAATAAAGTACTTGAGTTGTAGAGTTTTGTTGTGATGCCATGTTGTATGTACTCATATCGGGCATATTGTGTGTATGATTGAAATGCTTGGTATGAGTGGGATCCGACAATCTAGTTGTTTGTCCTTCGCAGCCTTTCTTATGGGGAAATGTAGTCTAGTGCTCCTCGAGCCATAGTAGTCCGCTACAGCCCGGTTCACCGGAGTCCTGCTAGCCCAGCACTACTGTTCAGGACACTTGACTGGCCGGCATGTGTTTCACTTCGTCCCTATGTCTGTCCCTTCGGGGAAATGTCACGCGGTGATCTCCGGAGTCCTGTCTAGCCTGCTACTGCCCGGGATCCCCGGAGTCCTGTTAGCCCAGTGCTACAGCCCGGAATCACTCGTTGATGACCGACATGTTCGATGTGATTCATGTATGCCTGTCTCCATAGGTCTGTGCCGCTTTGGGTTCACGACTAGCCATGTCGGCCCGGGTTCTCGGTCATATGGATGCTAGCGACATTGTCACATACGCGAGCCAAAAGGCGCAAACGGTCTCGGACCATGGTAAGGCGACACCCGTGGGATACCGTGCGTGAGGCCGCAAAGTGATATGAGGTGTTACCGGCTAGATCGATGTGGCTTAGAATCGGGGTCCTGACAGACAACCGCCTTGACTTTGAGGTTATGCCTTGCGCCATAAGGTGGCAATCTTGAGCCTGCGTGATAGCATCCACGGGGTAGCTAGGAGCCGTGAAGTCAGGCTGCTGAAGGAGCTCGGTGGAAGCCACGCTACTTCTCCACTGAGATGGCGGGGTAGCTTCTGGTGTAGCTTCGGCAGGTCGCTGGCTGTGAACTGCTTGTTCCTCTAGCGCTCGTACCCTTGCATTCAGCTTCTACAGTTCGGTCTGCTCCACTTTCCTCTTCCTATCTTGGGTTTTGTAACCGCCTGCGCCGGGAAACCCAACCTTCCATGCAATGGAGCCTGTCGTGCCTTGTGTTCGCCTAGGGTCCTTAGGATTGCTGAGGGCCTGTGTGAGCTTGTCGTTCTCTCTACCGGGAACGAATGTCTCTTGCTATGCTGCGGCGATATACTGCTGAAGCTTCTTGATGGGTATTTCCAGTTGCTTGTTCATCCAAACGCACTTCCCTGCATTGCCACGAGAAGCGAGAACTTGCTAGTTTGAATGGTTCCATTTCTGCGGGAAATGCAGTACCTTGCTATCACTTTGGCGTTATTAGCAGGCACAAGTGTAATTCGACCATGCCGGGAAATCGATCCAGGAACTGCTATAGGGGCAATTTCTGTTGACATGTAGAATAAAGAACAATTGTAACACATCGTTGAAGATATAAATAATTTATGAGCATCAACATTAAAATAAGACTTTTTGCCAGCGTTTTGTGCACATAATTGGCCTTGTTCAGTGTGTGCACCATAGGTCTAATTAATCCCATCCAAAATCCGGCGTTCATACGCTATGCTATCTCTGTCAGATTATCAACAAAGTTTATGACATGCTTCAAGTCTTTACAGTGAAATTTGGTACGCTTTGTAACATAAAGATCGTTCATTATGCATACAACATATCCTGCTTAAAAGATGGAAATGTATTATTTATTCAGAACATGGCAGAAAAATATATAGTGCGCATAAATTGATAAATAGTATTTGTTACTGCCTAGGATCGGAGTCAGAATATGATATCACAATTGGTTGCTTAAATAGTGATCAATTGGTTGCTTAAATAGTAATATGACAGCAAGGAGAAAGTTGAAAGGACACTAACCTCGATCAGACTTTGATCGGCTGATGATGTTGGGGAAGTAAACATCCATGTTAATTAGACCAGACTATGGAGCACGCACTAGAATTTTATTGCCAGCTTTTAGTTCATAACACTTAGACATTTTTCTCCAAAGGTCCGCATTAAAATAGAAGTGACTATCTTTATCAAGTTTTATGCTAACCATCATTGTAAATCTATGCTGCATTGTCAATATGACATCCTGGGAGTCATCAGCAAAGTAAAGCCCAAGATTTCTTTCTACTCCTGTTCTTGCAATGCAAGGGATGTACCGTTTGAAATGAAAATTAAGATCGTAAATTAGCTATATTGAAATAACAGAGTAAGATGTAAATATGGGAGTAACTAATATAACAAATCCACACACACATATATATATATATATATAGAGATGAAAGCAAAATACAAAAATATAGAATTAAAAATGAGAAAAGTATACTTTTCGTCCCTCAACTCTTCGCCGAGTTTAGTTTTCATCCCTCAACTCTAAAACCGGACAGATTGCATCCTTAACTTACGAAACCGGACAAAATTCGTCCCTTCTCTCGGCGGACCCGGTTTGGGTGCTGACTAGGCGCGGGTTTGACCAGTCCACGCCAACGTGGCAAGACATCCCCACAAAACAGATGGCCTGCTCCCTCACTCTGCATCTCTCTCACGTTCTCCCCACCCTCCCTCTGGAACCCTAGTTCTTGCGGCGGCTGTGCGGCGATTCATCAAAGGCGCCGGGGGTTGAGCGGCGGCCGGTCCGCGGAGGCGCGGCGGCGGTTCCCCAAACTTGTCCCTGTACGTACGGGCTCGGAGAAGCCACATAGATGCACTCAGCGGCGGGCGCACTGACCTGGTAAGTTCATGATTTCCCCAACTCCAGTAGTGGTCCTTGATGTAGATTAAATGTCAATTAGGCTATCAGAGTCATTGTAGCAGATGTTAATTTGTCGATCTGTGATCTGTAGGATGAAATGGATTCTCTAGATGTTTTGGCCATTCGGTTTCATTATGGAGGGGAGTTTGTGAAGAACAACGATTTGCTGTAGTACATTGGTGGTCATGTGGCTTTGTTTGAAGTTAATCTGGTTCTGTTGTCTCGGCCAGAGATTGTTGGTCATTTGGAAGATCATTGGAAAGGTTTTGACAAAGATAATGTGCAGCTGCACTTGCTTATCCCTGGAAAAGAACTATACAATGGACTTGGACTACTGCATGATGATGTAGCTGTTCAAAGGATGGCAAGCAACATATGTGAGGGAGGGGTAGCTGACTTATATGTGGAGTCGATTTCTGGACAAACTGTAACACATCAGGATCATATGCAGGTGGACAACAGTTTTGAAGAGGATTTGTACATGCTAACAAGTGCATCAGAGGAAGGATGTAGAGGTGTTTTTACTACAAGAAGTCCAGTGAAGTGCAAGCCAAGAAGAGCAGCAAGTACTAGTGGGGATCTAGAAATTGTTCCTATAGGAGAACAAATGCCTGTAGCTGTGAGTGAAGAACCAGAATTTCAAGCATTAGCGGCTGTAGCAGATACACATATGTTTGACTCTGGTTTAGACGAAGAAGATAGTGATTACTGTCCTGATGAGGAAGATGCATCTGAAGAAGATAAAGAAGCAGAACAGATAAAGAAGACGTACGCAGAGTACAAGAAAAAAAATCAGAAAAGGGGAGATACAGATTCTAGATCATCTATTTTTTGAGCAGCCTAGAGTAGGATCATCAAAGACAGGAAGATGACAATTTAGAGAAAGATGACAATGACACTGACTATGATGACTCTTCTCAGTTTGATGATTCTTATGTTGAAGAAGGTGAAACCAGGGAAGACAGACGCTTCAAAAGATTTAGAGAAGTGAAGAAACCCCACAATTTGTTTTAGGGATGAAGTTTGGTTCAAGGGAAGAGTTTAGGCGTGCAGTTATAAGTTATGGCATTAAGCAGAAAAAACTCATAAGATTTAGGAAGAATGATAATAATAGGTGTAGGGCCACTTGTGATTGGCAAACATGCAAATGGTATTGCCTTGCTAGTCTGACAAGTAAGTCAAACAGCTGGCAGACAACAAGTTTCAATGATGCACACTGTTGTCCACCTAGGAAAGACAACAAGTTGGTAACTTCAACAAGGATTGCAGCCAAATATGAGAAGGTCGTTAGTCCTAACCCAATGTGGCAGATTGCACATCTGAGAAAACAGATCCAGGAAGATATGTGTGTGAATGTCAGTACATCCCAGGTTAAGAGAGCAAAGAGAATGGTTATCAAGAAAATATATGATGCCATTAAAGAGCAATATACCGGGATTTTTGACTACTAGCTGGAGTTACTAAGGAGCAATCCTGGAAGTACTGTAGTGGTCAAGTTAGATCCAAAAAGTAGCATTCCAACCTTTCAAAGGATTTACATCTGTTTGTCTGCTCTGAAGGAGGGTTTCAAGGCTGGATGCAAAAAAGTAATTGGACTAGATGGGTGTTTCTTCAAAGGTGCAACTAATGGAGAGCTATTATGTGCATTGGGAAGAGATGCCAATAGCCAGATGTACCCCATCGCCTGGGCGGTGGTTGAGAAAGAGACCAATGAGTCTTGGGATTGATTTTGCTCTTTGCTTTTCAAAGATGTTGATGTGTATGATGGTAATGGTTGGGTCATTATATCCGACCAACGAAAGGGCATCATCAACGCTGTCTAGAATTGGGCTCCCCTTGCTGAACATAGGAATTGTGCAAGACATGTTTATGCTAACTGGAGGAAAGAGTATAGAATTAAAGATTGGCAGAAACTATTCTGGAATTGTGCAAAGGCTCCATGTGTGAGTTTGTTCAACTATGTAAGGGCAAAGCTTGTATGAGAAACTGTTGAAGGTGCAAGGGCAATAACAAGGCTAGATCCCAAGCATTGGTCTAGAGCATGGTTCAGGTTAGGATCTAACTGTGACTCTGTCGACAATAACATCTGTGAAAGTTTCAACAAATGGATAATAGATGCTAGATTCTTGCTGATCATCTCAATGCTAGAGGCTATCAGACAAAAGGTGATGGTTAGAATCCAGGAAATGATTGCAAAATGCCTTAAATGGACAGGAGATATAGTTTGCCTTACAATCAACAAAAAACTGAACAAATACATTGAATATTCTTCCCAATGTGAACCTATATGCAATGGTCAAGATATATTTGAAGTTACATAGAACAAAAATCACAGGTTTACTGTGGATTTGAATAGACTGAATTGCACATGTGGGTACAGGCAGCTTGCTGGGTTACCTTTTGTACATGCCATTTCAGCAATCCACACAAAAACAAGTGATTTGTCTCCTTACATAGCTAGTTGCTTCTATGTGGCTGCTTTCAAGAAAACATATGCCTACTGCCTGCAACCTGTCGATGGATGGCTAGCTGGCCCATATCTCCAAGGCGAAGACCTGTAGCTCCAGGATATGTGAAAATGCCTGGTAGGCCTAAGACTCAGAGGAACAAAGAGAAGGGTGAGAAGAAAGTTTCCAAAACAAAGTTACCAAAGACAGGCACAGTGATCAGATGTTCGAAGTGCAAAGGGACGAGGCACAATAAAACAACTTGTCATATAAAAGAAAGCAACCAACCAGCTCAAACTGTGAGGTAGGTTAGTAAAAAATCTCTTCACTTTATATATATGTACTTATTTTTCTTCAGTTTCTATCTGTACATATTTTTAACTTGTGATCTCTTCTAATTTCTGTACATATTTTATTTCAGCCCATGGCTTCACAACAAAGCAACAGTGCACCCAAGACTTCAAAAGGGACACAGAGGTCTGCTTCTAACATGTTGGCGTCTACTGTAGACAAGGGAAAAGGAGTGCAGAAACAGAAAGGGCCATCTAAAGCTTCTATCAAAGGGGTATATGTTAATGTCAGTTCAAGCTCAGCTGTGACAGTAAATATGAGCTCTGGTGCTGCTAATTCTCAGTGCAATTCAAAAAGGCCAAAAAAAACTACCAAAGAAGCTACTTGATTAGTTCCAGAATGTGTTTGCTAGCATTGCAAACTGTTTGATTGTCTTATTATCTAGACTATGTGTTTGTTTCTATTTGTAGAACGTGTTTGTTTGAATTTCCAGTATGTATGAATCATAATGTCATTTGTGGAACATAATGCCCAATATGTATGGATCTTAATGTCATTTCTAGTGTGCATGGATCAGAATGTGTTTCTTTCAATTTCCAGTGTGTATGTATCATTAAATCTCCAGTTTGTTTGTTCATGTTTGTGCAACAGAAACAGTGATCATACATGAATGTTTGTGCAACAAAAACTGTGATCATATATGTTCAAAATTCTGACAAAAATACTGCTGAAATTCAAACAAAATACTGCTGAAATCCATAGCATACAGTGATACAAATTCAGCACATAATTACTGTTACATTACAAACTGCAAACTACTTTAAGATAGAAGCTTCATTGCAAACAGACAAATTACTACAGCTACAACAGTTACATTGCAGCTAACTGACATCAGTAGCCACTTCTCTTTGCACTAAAGCTCTCTTTTCATTCTTTTCATCTTCCTCTGGTACTTCTCCTTCATATCAGCCACATCTAATTCTAGTTGCATCTTCTTCTGTACAACCTCATTCTTCTCCTGAGTGACAGAAGCATTTGCAGCTGCAAATGTCATTTTCTCCAACATCATCTGGTTGACAAGGGCCTCGGACTCCTCCTTTTTCTTCTGGTTTGTCTGAACCATGCCCCACAACTATTGTAGAGCTCGTTGCAAAGTTGCAGGCCACTCTGGCTCATACCAAATTCAAAATTTACAAGGTTTTGCATTCTTACAAGCGATGAATCTTCTTCCTGTGTCCACACCCTCAAATGCAACCTTTTTAATTGGATCATCCCCATGGAAACATTTTATCTTGCTATCGACCTCAATTCCACAATGCTCAATGTCTTGAATCTCCATTGGAACATCCCCAGACACAAGATCTAGGTACTCAGCATCCTGCAAATTACAGAAAATTCTCAATATTCATCTATCATCCTCAAACCCTTGTTCCTAAATTAGGCATGCTAAAAATCAAGATGCACATGGACAAGCTTACCATGTATGCATCTGCATGGCTGTCGTCGGTCGGGGGGCCCCAAAACATGCTGGCCTCATCACCAAAAGCCATAGGTTGCGTGTGCATCGCCGCCACCGCCGACGGCGCGCCGCCGCGTTGGATGGCTGCAGGTCCGAGAGAAAATGAGGGGGATTCGAGAGAGGACCGCAGTACGTGCACCTTCGCGTCAGATCCCTAACCTCAGCCACCGCCGGCGAGCCTCCGATGTGTCCGCCGCCTGCTGTCTTTGCCTATTGTCGCTGCTTCAGAGAGGGAGGGTGGGGAGAACGCGAGAGAGATGTAGAGTGAGGGAGCAGGCCATCTGTTTTCTGGGGACGTCTTGCCACGTTGGCGTGGACTGGTCAAAACCGCGCCTAGTCAGCACCCAAACCGGGTCCGCCGAGAGAAGGGACGAATTTTGTCCGGTTTTGTAAGTTAAGGATGCAATCTGTCCGGTTTTAGAGTTGAGGGACGAAAACTAAACTCAGCCAAGAGTTGAGGGACGAAAAGTATAATTTTCTCATTAAAAATAGATAATGTAACAAAGATTTGATGCAAATGTATAGATAATGTAGCAACAGACGATATATGTTCACAAATTTAGGCCATGCCGACCGTGGTAGGTTGAGATTGAACATACCGAGCGCTCTCTAAAGTCATCCAGAATGGTGAGATAGAACTTCGTTTCCGATTGGCCATGACCACAGTTGCCCGATTTGTGCTCGCACTGTGGACACATGAATGGACACCCACGAATAAGATAGAGAAAAAATGATTCCACGACAATTTCCGCCTGTTGATTAACAGCGAAGGACATACTTCGATAAGAGATGACTCAATATTTCGCTAATTAAGTTGATTACCTTCTTCATGAGAAAAATCCTCGGTCCAATCCCGCAGAAAACCCCAGTCGACCAGAGTCTAGAATGTCGGTGCAGATAGGCGGCGGAAAGCGGTGGAGGCGAAATCCGATGCCGTTTGGAGCGCGACCTACGCGCGCCGCCAACAGCCATCGAGCTTAGGGTGCAGAGTTGCGGAAGAGTCCGTGGAGAGTGAGTGGGGATGAAGTGGGCGAGGTTTTTTTTCCTTTTGCATGTGTGAGTGAACACATTGATACAGGCGTGATACCGTTGATTGTTGATGCTACTAAAGCTGAGCCAGTTAAGGAGTCAAATCATGAAAAGGTTGTGAAAAATAATGCCACGCATGCGGCTCGATTTCATCGAGGAAACGATGGTCAGGTGCGTCAATTATGCGGACTAAGAATCAGTTCTTTAATGGGGCGATCAAAGACCAGTTGTACGACACACCTTTTGAATTCAAGAGGTATGTTTGGAAGGCCAGTGTATGGTCGTGTACACATGGAGTCTAAAAGTGTACGAGCATGTTTGATAATAGAAAGGGGCAAAGGAAAGTCACGTACAGAGAAGATGGCAAGAGACTTTGTTCGGCCACATTACAAGAGAATACAGGAGACTAAGATGGAACCGGTGCTAGCTTCCGTGGAGCCTAATTTTCGTACACCTCCACGTCCAGTTGTTGTTTTTTTGAGCATCAGTACAGACACAAGCGCTCATATACACGCACATACACTCACCCCTATGAACGCACACACGCATACCGTACCCCTATGAGCACCCCCGAGAGACTGAGCCGGCATATCATCTTGAGATTTACAAAGCAACTGTAGGCACCTCGTCGTCGACGGGAATGTCTCCTCCCACTGAAAGCACATCGCCGGAAATCCTGAAATAAATCCAGGAATAATGCGAGCACCAGGATTTGAACCCTGGTGGGTTGGGGATACCACTGTCCACCTAACCATCTCAACCACAGGTTGGTTCGCACGTACAGTTGTTGTGATAGGTAGAAAATCCTAATACAAATTGGTTAGGATTCTTATTTTTTTGTCAGCCGGCTAGCTGGCTAGCATTGTACGTGCGTTAATTTTCTTGTTAGACTTTGTTTTCTCTACTTATTAGTTGGAGACCTGAGAGTCTTGGAGTCCAAGTTGGTAGAAATGAAAAAATGCCTATAATATTTGTTATGACTAACTAAAATTACCAAATTGAGTACAATGATAAAACACAGTAATTTTAAATAGCAGGAAAAAGAATGACTCAAAAATCAATTTTTATAATAAAGTTATTCATAAACTAGTGATTCACACAAATTTTAAAAAATTCAAATTTTAAAACTAATGACACTAACTGAAAGTTTATAATTTTTGTGACCTAAAAGAAAAAAGAAATCACTAAAAAACTATAAGTATTTAGTTCTAAGTAGAAATGAAAAAATAAATAGCAAAAAAGAAAAAAATGCCTATAATATTTGTTATGACTAACTAAAATTACCAAATTGAGTATAATGATAAAACACAGTAATTTTAAATAGCAGGAAAAAGAATGACTCAAAAATCAATTTTTATAGTAAAGTTATTCATAAACTAGTGATTCACACAAATTTTAAAACTAATGACACTAACAGAAAGTTTATAATTTTTGTGACCTAAAAGAAAAAAGAAATCACTAAAAAACTATAAGTATTTAGTTCTAAGTAGAAATGAAAAAATAAATAGCAAAAAAAAAAAATTCCTATAATATTTTTTATGACTAACAAAAATTACAAAATTGAGTAGAATGATAAGACAGAGTAATATTAAATAGCAGGAAAAAGAATGACTCAAAAATCGATTTTTATAGTAAAGTTATTCATAAACTAGTGATTCACACAAATATTTAAAAATTCAAATTTAAACTATTCAAATTTTAAAACTAATGACACTAACAGAAAGTTTATAATTTTTGTGACCTAAAAGAAAAAAGAAATCACTAAAAAACTATAAGTATTTAGTTCTAAGTAGAAATGAAAAAATAAATAGCAAAAAAATGCCACCTACTGGGCCAGCACGGCGTGAATACGACTAGAAACCCAACCATGGGCCCGCAGTAGACCCAGTAGGCCCACAGGCATTGTAGTGTCTCATTAGGCCTGTAAGCCTGCAGTTCAGAGGAGTTCGAAAGGAAACACAGAGCAGGGCTTATAAACAGGTGCGGGAGCTCTTCAGCTAGCGAGGTGGGACTAAACTCCCACCATAGCGCCAGCGCAAGGCCATTGGTCCCGGTTCATGGCAGAAATCAGGACCAATGCCCCCTTTAGTCCCGGTTGGTGCCACCAACCGGGATCAAAGGCCGCCGGTCCCGGTTGGTGACACCAACCGGGACTAAAGGGGGCATTGGTCCCGGTTTGTGCCACGAACCGGGACCAAAGCCTTTGCTATATAAACAACACTTGGGAAATTTTTAGATTTCCCTCGCCAGTTGCCCCCGACGACGCCGACCTCCTCGACGCTGCCAGGCTGCCCGTGTTCGCCGTCGCCGTCGCCCCGCGCTCCTGCCCCGTGCTTGCCGTCGCCGCCCGCTCCTCGTCGTCGTCGCGCTGCCCTTGCCCCGTCCCGCCCCCGCGCGCCGGCGCCCTCGCTGCCCCCGCCGTCGCCTCGAGCTCCCCTGCTCGCGCGCGCCGCCCCGCGCCCCTGCCCCGTGCTCGCCGTCGCCGCCCGCTCCTCGTCGCCGTCAACCTGCCCCTGCCCCGTCCCGCCCCCGCGCGACGGCGCCCTCACTGCCCCCGGCATCGCCTCGAGCTCCCCTGCTCGCGCGCGCCACCCCGGCGCCCCGAGCCCCTGCCACGGGCTCGCCGTCGCCGCCCGCTCCTCGTCGCCGTCGCCCTGCCCCTGCGCTGGCGCCCTCGCCTTCCCCCGCGCTGTGAGCCGCCGCCCGGCTCTGTTTTTTATCAGTTTAATTTTTTTCATATATATATAATGTATGTGTGTATGTATGTGGATATATGTTTTTGTTCATATGTTGCTATACGTTTTTTTATTTTTATTAGTTTAATTTTTGTTCATTCGAGGGGGTCGACAGTCGCCGAGGGGTCGAGGGTCGAGAGGGAGTCTAGGGTCGCCGAGGGGTCGAGGGTCGAGAGGTGGTCGACGGTCGCCAAGGGGTCGAGGGTTGAGAGGGGGTCTAGGGTCGCCGAGGGGTCGAGGGTCGTCGAACATGAGATGAAGAAGATGATAAAAAAGAAGAGGAAGAAAAAAAAGCTGAGAAGTCTCCTCTATTCTTTCTTCTCCTCTTTTTTTCTTCTTCTTCTTCCTCTTTTTTTATCGGGAACGAGGGTCGTCGAGGGTCGCCGAACATGAGAGGAAGAAGAGGATAAAAAAAGAAGAGGAAGAAAAAAAAGAGGAGTTCCTCTATTCTTTCTTCTCCTCTTTTTTTCTTCTTCTTCCTCTTTTTTTATCGGGAACGAGGGTCGTCGAGGGTCGCCGAGGGGTCGAGGGTCGAGAGGTGGTCGACGGTCACCAAGGGGTCGAGGGTCGAGAGGGGGTCTAGGGTCGCCGAGGGGTCGAGGGTCGTCGAACATGAGAGGAAGAAGAGGATAAAAAAAGAAGAGGAAGAAGAAAAAAAGAGCTCCTCTATTCTTCCTTCTCCTCTTTTTATCTTCTTCTTCCTCTTTTTTTATCGGGAACGAAGGTCGTCGAGGGTCGCCGAACATGAGAGGAAGAAGAGGATAAAAAAGAAGAGGAACAAGAAAAAAAGGAGACGAAAGAATAGAGAGGGGGTCGTCAAGGGTCGCCGAAGGGTTGAGGGTCGAGAGGGGGTCGACGGTTGCCGAGGGGTCGAGGGTCGAGAGGGGGTCTAGGGTCACCAAGGGGTCGAGGATCGTCGAACATGAGAGGAAGAAGAGGATAAAAAAGAAGAGTAAGAAGAAGAAAAAAGAGGAGAAGAAAGAATAGAGGAGTTCTTCTCCTCTATTCTTTCTTCTCCCCTTTTTTTCTTCTTCTTCCTCTTTTTTTTTATCGAGAACGAGGGTTGTCGAGGGTCGCCGAGCGGTAGAGGAAACCCTAAATAGCAAGTATCGTCGGTGTGAGACACATGTGGCCATCGGTGTCGGACACTACATCCACATCCACTATCGTCGGTGTGAGATACATGTGGCCGTCGGTGTCGGACACTACATCCACGCTTGTGGGACGTGGATGTAGTGTCCGACACCGACGGCCACATGTATCTCACACCAACGATACTTGCTATTTAGGGTTTCCTATACCGCTCGACGACCCTCGTTCCTGATAAAAAAAGAGGAAGAATAAGAAAAAAGAGAGGAGAAGAAAGAATAGAGGAGAAGAACTCCTCTATTCTTTCTTCTCCTCTTTTTTTTCTTCTTCCTGTTCTTTTTTTATCCTTGAAGCATTGTCGAGGCCACCCCAAACCCTAGGGAAGCAGCGTCGAGGCCACTAATTAATATTAGTTCTACGTTTTCCACTAATATATCCATCCGTCATGTTTGAATAATAATTGCCATGCTGTAAATATTTGTAGAAACTATGGACACCGCCCGAGACGAAGTACAAGAAGAGTTGTCGGGGGACATAATCGCACGAGGAAGTGATGCCGTCTGCTCGTTGTTTCTCAATGACACCGATGGTCTGTAAGAAGCTGGCTGTGATTATGATGGCTCCGGTGACCCAATGCCGGTGCAAGAAGGAGACCGTGAGGACGGCTCCGGTGACCCAATGCCGGTGCAAGAAGGAGACCATGATGACGGCTCCGGTGACTGAACCGAGTCCGGCCAGGTATATATATTAGTTAAGCATGTGCTGACTAGCTAATTGATGCATTCATTGTTTTGGTATGTACACATATTAATTAAGTCTTTGTTCTTTTTTCTAGCCCTTCGGATCAAGCACAACTTCGGTAAAGAGACAAGGCCCGAAGAAAAAGTTGAGCTCGGATGAAAGGTTTGAGATCACAGCAATCGCGCCCGACGGCCAACCGATTGAACCCATCCGGACAAAGAGCGCATTTGTTGCTCAGTGCGGGGTTCTGGTTAGGGACAAGATCCCGATCAGCATTCAGCAATGGTTAAAGCCGGCTACAGAAGACCCTGAGGTGTCTTATGTCAATGATATGCAGAAAAATGATCTTTGGACTGAGCTGAAATCAAATTTCACCCTACCGCGAGAGGATGATCCGGAGAAGCCAGTTAAAGAGCAATTAATAAAGTCTTTTGCTTCGAAGAGGATGGCAGACCTATTCAGGAGGTGGAAGAAAGAGCTGAATAAGTTTGTCAAGAAAAAAGAGACACCAGAATTCAAGGGCAGATATGAGAAGATCAGATATCACTGGCCCGCATTTGTGGCCCACAAGACATCGGAAAAGAGTAAGAAGATGTCGGCGACAAACAAGCAAAATTCTGTGAAGAAGAAGCATCACCATCGCACGGGGTCAGGTGGCTACCTCGTAGCCTGGCCTAAGTGGGCCAAGACTGAGAATGATCTGGTTGATAAAGGGATTGAACCAGAGACAATTAACTGGCCAGACCGTTGCCGGACTTGGTTCTTCGGGGCTGGCGGAAACTTGGACCCTGTATTAGGGAAGTGCATTTGGACGGACGAGCAAATGGAAATACCAGTCAAGAGGCTTAAGCACTATATCAAAGCAGCGCAGCAGGGGACGTTCGTTCTAGATAGAGAGAACGACGAGCTCACAATGGCCCTCGGGAATCCTGAGCACCCTGGACGGACATGAGGCACGCCAGCCTCCATTCCGTGGAAGGCTGGGTTTCCGGACGCAGGCGGTTACAAATGCCACGAGAGGAGGAAGAAAGTGGAGCAGACCCAACTACAGGCGCTGCACGCTAGGGTACAAGAGGTAGAGGAACGAGAAGCAAATCACAACAAACGAACTGCTGAAGCTTCCCCCAAAGCTATCCCGCCATCTCAGCGGAGAAGCAGCGTGGCTTCCACCGAGCTGCTTCAGCCGGAGCATGTCTTGACGGCTCCTGCCAGCTATCCCGTGGATGCTATCACGGAGTCTCAAAATTGCCACCTTATGACGCAATGGATTAATATGAAGGTCAAGGCGGCTGTTGGCTCAGTTTTTCCTACTGAACCCGGCACAACTTTTCACTGCCGGCCGATTCCAGAAGGATATGCTAGGGTGATGGTGGATGAAATAACGGAGGGATTTGAGGACCTCCAGCTTGACCACCCTATCGGTGAAGGGGAGACTCGGCTGGGTTCTGCTCTGAAGACCCCATGCCTATGGCAGAAGGAGCTCATCAACCTTCCGAACTGGATGCCTCCGCCTCCTCCACCGCCTACTCCTCCGGCGAGTGACGATCAGGGCACTCAGCCAGCTCCTTCTCCGGCGCGTGGCGGCACTCCGCCTCCTTCTCCGCCTGCGCCCGAGCAGCCAGCCTCCTCCTTCTTCGCCTCGTCAGCAAGGGCGGAAGAGACCCGCCGCCGCTCCGGCTGCTCTAGCGCATCGTAGTCCTTCTCCTCCGCCTCGTAAGCAAGTAAAGAAGATAGCCACTCCGTCTGCTCTGCCGGCGCCTAGCAGTACAGCCAGAGGTGGGAGGACATACAGATTTGGTCCTTCTCTGAAGACTCCAGAGAAGTTACCATATGAGAGGACCCCGGAGGAGAATGCCGAGATTGCGCGAGAAGAAGTGAGGAACTTCTTTGAAGGGGTGAAAGCAAAGAAACATCCACCTCTAGAGGAGAAGGTAGATCCGGTGAAAGCGAAGCGCACTATGGCTGCCCTGACAAAACCACCCAAGTCTCTGCCGAAAGGCAACTATGAGCGCATTATTGGAAAGGCATTTGCCAAAGCGGAGAGGTCGGGAAGTACTGTCAGTGATCAAAGGCTGAAAGAACGACGAGCTGGGAAACAAATTGCCCAGCTCGGCGAACAAGCGAAGCAATCGTGCCCCCCGCTCAAGGTGCCTAGCGACATCATCGCTAATGATCCGAGGATGGTGCCCGGTTATAGCAATCTTGGAGATTACCTGCCCGACGATGTACATTATGATTTCATGGAGGTGCAGATACAAAGATACGAGTATGGGAAGCCTCTCGTCAAAGATGAAAGATCTCTATCAACGATGATGCGAAGATTGCATGATTGGTACTTGAAAATCTGTAGAGAGTCTGGGGGAGGAATACTTTGTATGTGAGAGTTAAAAAGGAGCATGACCTAGTTGGAATTGAACTATTGCCTATTCCATTTGAGGAGTTCTTTCAGTTTTTCAATCAATTGGCCCTCGACAAAGCAACGGTCACCTGCTACTATCTGTATGTAGTACTACTTCTGTCATTAAGTCTCTTTATATAGCTCATCTCTTTCATTGCATGTATTTATAATTATCCTCACTATATTATGCAGATTGAAGATCGTCGAATTGAAGAAAAGACAAATCGGTGATATTGGGTTCATTAACACAAATCTCATAGATGCAACTAAGGTTAAATATCATGTCGCAGATACCGAGGCCATCTTGCTACGATCGTTGGTAATAAATGAAAACAAAGATATAATACTCTTTCCTTACAACTTCAAGTGAGTGTTACTGTCTTGTGCATATTCGGTTTCCCATATATATTAGTCAAGGTTATAGTAATGTAATTGATGAGTTATGCATGCGTGTGCAGGTTCCACTATATTCTCCTAGAGATTAAGCTTGAGCAGGGAGTAGTAACTATCTTGGACTCGAGACGAAAAGATCCCCAGGAGTATGCGGACATGACTGAAATGCTCGAGAAGTAAGTTAAATCGATCATTATCCACCATATCAGCAACTTTGTTCATTTCTGATATCAAGTAATTGTTTTCTTTGTCCGGCAGGGTTTGGAGAAATTCACCAAAAAAGCTCCGGGACTGCTGAAGAAGCTGGAATTTAGACACCCGAAAGTAAGTACTATAGTAGCATGTTTCGCGCATCTCCTAGTGATTCAAGCACTAGTTTCATCAATACCATTTGGCATTCTTGCTTATCAGTTTGATTGGCCTCTATTTCTTGTAAAGTGGTTGTGGCAGGAACAAGGGGAATGATTTCTGTGGATACTACGTTTGTGAGTCCATCCGCCACACGACCTGTGAGCGGGGCTACTCTGACGAACAATATGAAGTGCGTAAATAACAATATTTGCAATTTTATTCTATTCCCATCATTTCCGTTGAGTTTCATTCATATATATATATATATGTATTGACCCCCTTCAAATTAGATGTTTTGGAAGCGGGATGAACTCCTAGCACCAGCTCGCATGCGAGCAATTCAAGAGGAATTGGCGGCATTCTTTCTTGACCACGTGATCCTGAAGACAGAGAATACTATGTGGACCATGCGTCCATATGTTAGGAGATTATATTTGTAAGAGATAATTATTGTATATATGTAGCTGGTAGTGTCGGATAGATATACGAGAACTTGTTGTTCGACCAATCTCTCGGAGAAGGAGAGGTGGTCGATATCACTTCTCTCTGTATGCATATATGTTCATGATGATCTTCTGTTTCCTTCGCTTGCTTACTAGCTAGCTAGCGTGTCTAGTCCTCTCTATACGTATGTATAGTATGTAGCGTCGACCAAGCACGGACATAAGAGAGGACACTTCTCTCTATTAATTATAGCTAGCTAACACAATATATGAAACACCTAAATTAACCCCCCAAAACCCCCAAACCCCCCTTTAAAAAAACAAAAACCCCAGTCATAGAAATGCTGACGCGTGGATGCCTATTGGTCCTGGTTGGTGCCACCAACCGGGACCAAAGGCCCTCCTGCCTGGGCTCCGCGCACAGGCCACGTGGAGGCCCATCTGTCCCGGTTCTGGACTGAACTGGGACTAAATGGACAGGGCATTAGTACTGACCCTTTAGTCCCGGTTCAGGAACCGGGACAAAAGGCCCTTACGAACCGGGACAATAGGCCTGTTTTCTACTAGTGTCATTTGCCATATTTAGGGGAGTATGTGCATTTCCTAGGCATTAATGCACATAATTCAAGTTCAAACAATCGGTGCATGAAAGTAGGGGTGGACTAACGAGTAGCTCGGCTCGTTAAGCTCGTACTCATTAAGCTCGCGCTCGTTAAGGCTGGGCTCGTTAAGCTCGTTAAGATTAACGAGCAGAAAACCCTGCTCGGCTCGGCTCGTTTGAAGCTCGTTAAGCTCGTGAGCACTCGCGAGCGCTCGTTAACAGACTATAATGTGTTATGATATACATGATGAATGTGTAGGTATGGTTTTCAAGATGAAATATAGTGACTACAAAAAGAAATGAAGTAGTTTGTTGCCTCATATGTCGATTAAATTAAATAAATGGGCTGAGGTGCTATAAAAAGTTTATCACATAATATGAAAATATGTATTGTGTTGTTACTAAAGAGCTTAACGAGCTACTCGTGAAACTCGTTAGCTTGCTCGTTAAGCTCGTTAAGCTTAACGAGCTAAAATCAATGATTGGCTCTGTTCATTAAGAAGCGAGCTACGAGCTTAACGAGCCGAACTTCCGAGCGCTCATTAAGCTCGCGAGCTACGAGCTTTTGGTCCATCCCTACATGAAAGCATCCACAAGAACGGCCTGAAAAACCATGCTCGTGCCATTTAGTAAATTCGCAGGCCTTTTACAAGGAATAATGGGTAGATATTTCGTTGAAATGTGTGGCAATAGTCAACCATAAATGTTTGTTTGTTGGGTTTTCAACTATAGAAAAAATGAAATAAATGCTTAAAAAATATGACACCTGGCATGGTGCCATGGTATGACCTCACCATGCCCTGGTAAAAATTTGAGAAGGTTTGGCTTATGTCGTCATGCACGCCCTTCATAAATCGAACCATCACCGAGGAAGTTCCATGCTTTCGAGAGGGAAAATCCCCAAGATTGAAGGGGAATCCAACTTTTCGTCCTAGTTTGTCATTCAGTTCTTTTCCAAGATTGAAGGGACATAATTCAAATTCGAACAATTGGTGCATGAAAAGGTGCACAAGAACGGTCTAGAAAACCATGCTCATGTTATTTCATACATTCTCATGCCTTTTACAAGGAATGGACAGATATTTCAAGGAAATGTGTGGCAATAGTCAACCATAAATGCGTTGTTTACTCGGTTAACAACTATACAAAAAGTGAAACACATGGATGGAAAACATGACCTGGCGTGGTGCCATGGTGTGGCCTCACCATGCCCTAGTAAAAACTGGAGAATGTTTTCCTTATGTCGTGATGCACGCCTTTCATAAATCGAACCATCACCGAGGAAGTTTCATGGTTTCAAGGGGGAAATCACCAAGATTGAAGGGGGGGGGGTCCAAATTTCCTTTGTCCTTTGTCCACGAGTTTTTTTCTACGATGAACATACAACCTGCAAATCACCGTGTTCAAATTTGGCACTTTTCCGGGTTCATTTGCCATATTTAGGGGATTATGTGCATTTCCTAGGCATTAATGCACATAATTCAACTTCAAACAATCGATGCATGAAAGGGTCCACAAGAATGGCCTAGAAAACCACTTGTGCCCTTTATTAAATTCTCATGCTTTTTACAAGGAATGGATAGATTTTTCGATGAAATGTGTGGCAATAGTCAACCACAAATGTTTGTTTGTTGGGTTTTCAACTATAGAAAAAATGAAATAAATACTTAAAAAACATGATGCCTGGCATGGTGCCATGGTATGACCTCACCATGCCCTGGTAAAAATTTGAGAAGGTTTGGCTTATGTCGTCATGCATGCCCTTCATAAATCAAACCATCACCAAGGAAGTTTCATGCTTTCGAGAAGGAAATCCTCAAGATTGAAAGGGAATCCAAATTTTCTTCGTTCTTTGCCCTGGAGTTTTTTTCTACGATGAACATACACCCAGCAAATCACCGTGTTCAAATTTGGCATTTTTTCAGGCTCATTTACCATATTTAGAAGATTATGTGCATTTTCTAGGAATTTAGCGCATATAAATCCAATCCAGCTACAGGTGCATGGGTGTGATATGAGGGACGTGGATTACAGTTCGATCACGGCGTATCCAACGGTGCACACGCGCGATCCGCATGGCTGGGGTTCCGGCCAATCATAACGCAACACACAATAGGCTCAGCACACAATGTTTCTGGAAGTGACGCAGATGAACCGTGTGCGATAATGAACAAGAAAAATTGTAAGGGAAGACAAATTTCTGTTGTTGTTTGTCGTTGAGCTCTTGAATACCAACGCACTATACGGCTACCCGGCCCCTCCGTCCCAGAGCTCTCTCCAAGTGTCGTCCATGGCACCGCTGCGCATAATAACTGGTAAGGAAGCGACGACATCCCACCACGCCGCGTTCCTCGCCACCCGCGACCGCAGACATGGTAAGGAAGCAATGGCATCTCGCCGCGCCGAGTTCATCACCGCCGGAGGCTAGACAGTTACATGGGAGGACTTTGACGCTGCCATGGCCGAATGAGCGGTGGATCTAGAGGCGGGCAAAGCCACACAGAAGGAACGGAAAAGGCAGAAAGCAGTCAAGAAAGGAGAGTCCCGCCACCGCAAGAAAAAAGAGGTCACACGCCGTGGTGAGGAGAGCTTGGCAGAGATCGGAGCACGGTGGGCTGCCGCCTACAAGGCCGGGAAGGAGAACGCCGGCGTCTGGCCAGCATGCCCTGATGGCAGCATGTGAGAAGTAGTTTATGTTTGTAGTATTAGAGCAAATTACCAGTAGTACTTTAAGTTTGTAGTATTAACGCACAATGTCGGTAAGAACATCCTTTGAGGGCTTTGAGCATTGATTAGCATGTGTGCCCGTGTGCATTTTTTGCATTAATCATTATAAGATCACAAAACACACGGTTTCTATGCCATACCCGTCTGTGTTTTTTGTGTTAATGACCCATAAGTCGGTTACCTGTGCGATATTTCCTAATAAACAAGTGTACCATTGACCGAAAAAATTAAGTACATGTGCACATTTTTTGGAGATGGGATCTGCAAACTTTCTTTTTTCTCGAACACGAGCATTCTACGTGCTTCATCTGTGTTGTGTGTTTCCCCCGCCCAAGTTTCAAGTTTCGCACCAAAATTTTCATTAGGCGCGTGATTTCAGAATTTATTCCTCCAACCACACTCCCTTCCCCTCTGTATCCGCCTCCATCGCCCCTCCCCCTATCGGCATCTCAAACCGCCGCCACCGCAACCACAACTTCAACCACATCTACGTTCTGCTCGGATCCAGTCGGGTAACCCACCGATCTCTATCACGTCCCCGGCCTGATTGCTTAAATGGTGCCTGCGAAACATCCTCATGCCTCCAAATCCCCCCCGCCAGGAGCTGATGGCGGTCCATGGCGCGATGGCCGTTGTGCGTGTTGACCCGGAGGAACACCTCGCCTCCACCGCCGCTGCCGACATGGTGTAGGCTCTGGCCCAGATGAAGTCCCCCAGCGACTACCCCTGAGGACTTAACAAGTTTGACCAGCTAAATCTTACCAATTCCACTTACAACGGCTATGATTTGTACGGTTGATGTATTAAGCATGTTCGTGCCTTGTTTATTTCAGTACTGCACACTGTGTGATGTTCAAATATTACCGTGTCCAGCTCAATTTCACCAATACTAGCAACAAACTTATAATAAATGACTCAGGATATCACTAGAGATCCTGCCCATTTGCTATTTTTAGTGGATGCTAACCCTGTTGTACTTAACATGCCTGTCCATGTACTCATTCAGGGTCATAACGGCTGATGCTTTTGTTTGCCGTCGAGGTGAGCTGCATCCCATGTCTTACAGTATTTCACATAATTTGTGCAATTGCAGTTTAACTTCTACCATTTACTGGTTGCTTGTAGGTACACATGTCAGTGGCACTGATCCATGCTTCGACCTGGAGGAACAGGTCGCCTGTGCCATCGCTGACTTTGGGCGAGCTCTGGCCAAGATGAAGTCCCCCAGCAACTACCTCTCAGGACTTACCAAGTATGTACTCACCAGTTCAATCTTACCTATACCAGTTGCAATTAATGGCTATGTTCTAGTAAACATGCCTAACACGTTTTTGCTACTTTCCCTACCTTTTTATAGACATCTGGGCCATTCTCTACTCTGGCAGCACCTGCCTTGTGATGTTTAACTATGTCCATTGCATTTTTATTAGTACCGGTTTCAATGTCTATTAAGCCTGTTGCAATTAACAGTTGAGCCCATTTTTAAACAGTTGTATTTCAATGGCTACAAACTGACAAAACATGACTTAGGATGCTGTTAAGCCTGTTGGAATTAACAGTTGTATCCATTTTTTAATCTGTCCATTTGCTACCATGCTACTCTCCGCAATGAAGATATACTAGAGATGCTGCCCCATTGCTATTTTTGGTGGATGCTAACCCTGTTTTACTTAACGTGCTTGTCCATGTAGTTACGCAGGGCCATAACGGCCGATGCTGTTGTTTGCCATCAAGGTTAGTTGCATCCTCTCAGGACTTCTACCATTTACTGGTTGCCTGTAGGTACACATGTCAGTGGCACTGATCCACGCTTCGACCTGGAGGAACAGCTCGCCTCCGCTGACTTTGGGCGGGCTGTGGCCAAGATGAAGTGCCCTAGCAACTACCTCTCAGGACTTACCAAGTATGTACCCACCAGTTCAATCTTACCAATACCAGTTGCAATTAATGGCTATGTTTTGTAATGTCGATGTATTAATCATGTTGTAGTAAACATGCCTAACACGTTTGACCTATTTTCCCTACCTTTTTATAGACAACTGGGCCATTATCTGCTCTGGCAGCACCTGCCTTGTGATGTTTAACTCTGCCAATTGCATTTTTATCAGTACCGGTTTCAATGGCCATTAAGTTTGTTGCAATTAACATTTGTATCCATTTTTAAAGAGTTGTATTTCAATGGCTACAAACTTACAAAACATGAATTAGGATGTTTTTTGACTATATACTGCAAGGCAACAGCCTCATAGTCTTTTATTAATTTAAAAGGAAAGTTACAAGTTTACAAGAAAAGAGAATAGATACTTACAAAAAAAGGTCTATGAAAGGTTAGCTATCCAAGACAGTAAGCTATCTTTGTATTTACATCTAATTCTATGAGAAATAATAGAGATATCATGGATAAAGTTCCTCCTCCAAGCTCTAAAAGAAGGCTGCTCATTTATGAAAATCTTCCCATTCCTTTGTGTCCAAATATTCCAAGTAGCAGTGAATACAACCTCAGTGAAGAAAGGATGACCGAAATCCCTCCTAACTGATTGAGCCATCTCATATGTCTTTTGATTCGGTGGAGTGGACCAAGATATCCCCAATATGTGGTTGGGATTGGCATATTGTACAATGTTGCTTCCAGTATACAAATTGCCAATGTAAGATATCCTCCAGATGCAATTTAACAATTCGCTGGAAATTAAACTCCGGCCTAGTCAAAGACCTAATCTCCTCCATACCATCAAAGTATAGGATAACTTTGTTGCAGGCTGAAATGAGCGCCTTAACTGTGGAGAGATTGAGATGCCATTTCTTGAGGGCATATCGAAGTGCCTTGAATTTATAGGAAATAGTTAAGGCAGCAGAGGATCTGGCCACAGAGCCGTTCCAAACTTGAGCAACACAATCGTAAAAACTAGGCAAATCAATCCAATAATTTTCAAAGCGAAAGACCTTAGCCTTGGGAATAGCAGTAGCAATTGAGACCACGCACGGAACATGATCGGAGGCCATGCGTGCAAGCGGCAAGACTAGCGTGTTGGGATGATCCGAGGTCCATGCAACAGAAGTAAAAAACCAGTCAATCTGTTCAAGTAAAGGCTTAGTTTGCATATTTGACCAAGTGAATTGCCATCCTTTAATTGGTAGCTCAACCAGACCCAAGTGACCAATCACCTCATTAAACAGAAAGACGTCACCGACATTACCCCCAGGCAAGTTACGATTTTCCAACGACTGCATAAAATTGAAATCGCCCAAAAGCAGCCAATTATCATCACAGTTAATGTCAAGGTTGTATAACCATTGCACGAAATCATTGCGGGCCGGACCCTGGCAAGGGCCATAAACTGACACTAGGGTCCAAACTTCAGAAGTGTGCTTAGATCAGAATTCCACAATAATACCATAGGGCCTTGCCTCAATTAATTTACCCTCAAAGAGAGAGAGAGAGAAGTTCCAAATGATGACCATACCAGCCAAGGCACCCACCGAAGGAACATACGAAAAATTATCAAACCGTCGTGGACAAAACTTCCTAATAAACCTATGATCGATATGCATACACTTTGTTTCTTGGAGACAGATCACAGAGCAGCCACTTTCATCAATCTTTTGTTTAACCGCTAATTGCCGTGCTTCAGAATTAAGACCACGCATGTTCCAACATAAAACCTTCCAGTCTTTAAACCCTGACGGACTCATTATAAACCATAATAGAATGCAACAAAAGTAGATCATGCAATGACCTACACTGACCAGCTAAGCATAGTAATGGGAGAGATAACCAAATATGAAAACTTAAGTAAAGATAGATGGCGTTTAAAGCGGTACGCCATGGACCATAAAGCTGCCCGATGCAACTAGTCATCAGAACTCTTGCTGTTGGAGGAGGTAGCAGGATCAGCGACAAGCTTATCCTTGGAGATCTTTCCAGGAGCAATGTGCAGGTGGGCCCCGATCCGCTGAAGATCTGCAATAGGTGTTGGTGGAGGCACTGACAAGTTCCCTTCAGACTGTGCAGAATTGGTCTTCCGCTTCTTGAATGCATGATGGGTCTTGATCTGTTGAGAGCCTCTGCTAGGGGTTCGATGAAAGCCTTCGCGTAACGCACTTAGACGTGCACTGCAGCGAACCTCCGTGTCCACCAAGATTTTAGTAGTCTTCGGCTTCCGGCCATGCTTGATGGTCACCTCAGGGACAACAGTAAACTCAAAGGACTCGGTGACAGGCTCAGAGATATCATCGAAGCAAAGAGCCCTTGCAACTGGTCTCCTAACTGGAGAAGCATGGCTGGGGAGGCTGTAAGAGGAGCCTGACTGAGGCTGTAGAGAGAAACTGACATCTGCTCCATTGTAACAAATATCCCAAGAGCCCTTAGGCAGCAGTAGAGACCCAAATTCAGTCTTGAACACAAACTTTGGTATTTCAGCAACGAAAAGAGCCGACAAGAACTTCTAGAATGTGCGCTGCCATTGCATAACAGGGGGCATAACAGGGCCAAATACAATGAGAACTTGCCCAATATGAAGAGGAGGCTGCATTGGGGCTGCTGGTTGCTGAAAGATCACCATATCTTCCACTGTTTCAGCATTAACAGAATCATCCGAAACTTGCAGAATGATTGATTCTTGCGACTGATTCGCATCAACATGATTTTCCTCCACAATCTCCTGCTGCACAACATGCAGATCATCATGTGGAGCATCCTGGTGGGGTGGTGCATGATTGTGAGCCGGTGGTGGTAGTTCATCCCAACCAATCTCTGGAAATTCAGGCATAACCCAGTTGTGATTATGAAATTGCAGATGCCCAGGGAGTGGATGAGGGTTGCCATCGAAGGGCATATGATCCTCATCAGCTGGCAAAATATCAGCAAAGTCCGCGGAGAAGATGTATATCGGAGTAGACCAAGATATGCGTGAACCAACAAAGTCACCAAACTCTCGATAGACTACATCACGCGACACTAATGTAGTCGCTGGAAAAGAAATGTACGCCAGAGTATGAACAAGCAGAGGATCATCCTGGTGCCAGTGATGAAAACGACCAAAAGTGCTGATTGCATTTGCAATATACTGCGTGCGCCTATAATCCAGAGGTATTCCGACAATCATAACCCAGCCCCGACGATAACCTTGAATAGCTCTGTAATTAATACCCTCATCATGTGGCACAAATCGGCCAAACATATCATTGTCAAGTTCGAACGAAGGATGATCTACAAGAGCTTGTCTAGCAACTGGGCTACGGAAACAAAAGAGCCCAACTCCTTGAATCCAAGGCTGAGGATCAAGAACGACATGACCAATATTGTTGACGACAAAATCACTGACCATATTTCTGAAGATGGGAACTTCTTTAGGCAGAGGAGCGGGCTCGACGATGGCAATGGCGTAGTCTTCATGCTGACGATCAGGAGCCACATCTGGAGAGTAGAAGGTGCGCGGAAGTCTCCGCGGACCGTCGCAAATGATCTCAAAACCCGGTGGGACGAACGGCATTGGATCGAGGGCGAAGGTGGCCATTTCTGGGAGCGATGAGTGGGTAGATGGTGAGGTAGGAGCCATGGGGGATAATGGTGGAGACAAGCTGGGCGGCGGTGTCAAGGTAGGTGGTGGAGGCGTGGTAGGTGGTGGCTCTACGGGCAATGGCGGAAGCGATGTGTTGGCAGGCATGATGGGACTGGGCAAAGATCCCAAAGGGATATGTGAGGGGAAAACCGACGCACCGAGCGAGTATATCTCCGTTGACCGGCCCGGAGAATCCGTATTGACTCATGGGACCCACTTCTAAGCTGGGGATGGCGCAGAGTCGGAGCATCCCTTGGCCCTATGGCCCAATCTAAAACATCGACATCAACGGACCTGCTTGGTGCACGAGTTGGTATGATGAAACATAGATAAATAGTTCTGGCACTTCCAAACGTTGAACACGATATCATCAATAATATCATTAACCCTAGCAGAATCCCCAGGAGAGACCGGCTGGTTGGCGTCCATGATCAGTTGAGAATAATTTCCAATCACAGAAACATAATTATCCAAGATAGCCACTGATGGTTGGGGCATAGATTGGGCCCGAGAAGCCGTACAAGGGGCCAGAGAGCCATGTTGGGCCAGAGATTCCGGTGCAATGCAACCAGAGGGCACAAAATATCGTGCGTAACCTGCAACTCATTGCCGAAACATATGGGTGCAGTTTCGGATATCACGGTAGTATTCTTGGCAGGGACATTGACCGTTCTGAATGAGATGGGTGGCGTCGCCACCGTCCACTAGAGATTGTTCGCCTTCTCACTAGGATTAAGCTCATAGCCGGCCTCAGAAACCGTATCAACACAAAGCTGAGTAGCTGGGTATCTATAACCCTTACAAGATGTATACTGTTGGAACGTGGCAAAGGAGATGTTCTTCCTTGTCGATGAACCCGATCTAAGAGAAGACTTTGATGGTGGTTTATGCATAGCAATCAAGCCCAAAGTAGCACGCTTTTTGGAGGGACTAACCAGAATCCACTCAGCATCGCATTCCTTTCTCCAGATCTCAAACTCACGTTTCCAATTTGGGCCACCATTCCCCCAAAGAAGAAAATAACATTTGAAATGCGGGCATACAAACGATCTCAACCGGAGAACGCATAGGCCAACTTGCTTGCAGGAAACAATCAAAGAAAATACCTTGCCCGTGATGAGTTGAACCGACAAATCAATGGCCGATCCCCCAATCACTGACATAAATGTAGCCGCCACAAAATCCTTATTAAGACATAAATCATGTTGTCTAAAGGACACAACCATAATGAAATGGCTCGTGTCATCCGACGGGTGAACAGGTCTCCCACAAGAAGTGAAGACCTTATTTGGAAAGGTGTAGCCCGTCGAGAAATCCCAATCCAACGTTGATCCACCAGAGGTACCCATAGGAGATGGGTGTAGATGTGTAGATCAGAGCACGCCGGACAAGATGAGCGGGGAAGATCCACAAATCACACTCTAGAAGTGTAGATCGCCGGAAAACCTAGGCCGTGGGTGGGGAGGGTGGGTGGGTGGGTGGGAGGAGAGCCATCCCTATGCACTTCATGAAATAGGATGTTGTTCAGCTTGTTGCAATTAACATTTGTATCCATTTTTTAATCCGTCCCTTTTCTACCGTGCTACTCTTTCAAAATGAAGATATCACTACAGATGCTCCCGTTTTATTAACATTTGCTATTTATGGTGGATGTTAACCCTATTGTAGCTAACATTGGCATTCCATGTAGTTACACAGGGCGACAATGGGCGATGTTGTTGTTTTCCGTCGAGGTTAGCTGCATCCCATGTCTTATACACCATCTATTCCTAAATAAAAGTATTTTTAGAGATTCCAATATAGATTACATAAGGAGAAAAATGAGTGAATCTAGATTCTAATCTAAACTATATCTATAATTCTTTATACATCCGTATGTAGTTCATATTGAAATCTCAAAAAAAATACTTGTACTTAAGAACATAGGTAGTTGTATTTTACATCATTTGTGCAATCTCAGTTTAGCTTCTAACATTTACTGGTTGCTTGTAGGTACATATATGAGCGGTACCGATCCATCCTTCGATCCCTTTTGCATATGGGGCAATGAGATATTCATGAACAAGCGTCAAGTGAGGAAACTAAGAAAGATTGTTAGGCGAAAGAAACGAGTGATCGGAATTAAGCTCTTTATTTACACTGTGTCGAAGACAACAGTGAACTTTAGGATGGTAAGTAATGTGTTTCCTTTTCTCCCTGCCCGCAGTAAGTTACTCTATTAGACCTCGGTATCTGATATTTTTCTCTTTTCAGTGGTTTTCGAAGCTATTTTCTGATGATTACCTTGCAAACTACATGACCAGAGTGGAGGCAACTAAGGTTAAAGTATATAATTCATGCTACCATGATAATGCTCTAGAAGTCTTCCTTAAGGCGATGAAGGATGGGCGGGCAATCGTCACAAGGGGTTGGACAAAAGTGGTTCGTGCCTATGGCATGCAGGAAGGCACATTATGGGCATTCTGCTTCTTCAACACCGTCGGCAGTCAAAATAATTTACACTTGTATCTTCACCTTTACCGCCTGTAAATATTGTGGTTCATCATAGTTAATTGCTGCCTAATCCTGTAATTACTGAACATATTGTACTGGAAACTTTATTTATGGATTCTTTGTTGAACCATTGTGCTAAGAATTTGAATTGCACGTTTCGTATTTCAAAATTTCCAATTAGAATAATAAATTACAGGCAAAAATAAAAAGAGAACAGACGGTCATGGAACTTTGCAAACGGTTCTAGCCGTAAAAGCGCTTGTGATGGATAGCCCAATGCCACACAGTTTTCTACATCAAATCGTGTGTGATGTAGTTAATGAAAGCAAATAGTTAACCAAGGTAGACCGTGTGTGATAGTTACACCTTTCACACACGAGCGTATACATAAAACCGTGTGGGATGTACATCCGAACGGAAACGTTTTCGCTGGATTGACTGTGTGGGATGTACATAAGAATGCAAACGTATTCCTTAGATTGACTGTGTGTGATATACATACAAACGGAAATGATTTTCTAGGATTCACCGTGTGGGATGTACATACCTATGGAAATGATTTTCTCGGATTACCGTGTGGGATGTACATACCTACGAAAATGATTGGGTTTCGATGCCTCACACGATCACACACGGCCCCAGCCTGGGTCCCAATAGGGCCTATCCCCAATGATTTCTGGGTCTTGTGGGAAGGACACCCTATCGCCCACACTCACTTGGTGATGGTTCCAAATGTCATCACGGAAAGGTGTTAAAAACCGTTTGTTTACGACCGACGCACACCAGTGCATCCTTGTAGTTTTTGCTAGCTGCATGACATGTAACAACGACCTATTAGTATATTTGAAGTACATTGGGCAGGTGATCCTAGACGGGTTTAAAGGTGACAAGTACCTAGGCCATGGTGGGTGCTTGGCATCTTGCCAGGTGGTGGGAATCAGGTTTGAAATGTCAAGAGTGATGATGCTGCGCTGGTTGTTGGGGTCCGGTAAGGAGATCTAGAACCGTCGAGTAGGGTGTTTGTGGAGAGGATCCGGTAAGGTGGACTACGTTGTGGGCAAAGTGGATCTAAGACTATGGACGAGGGCATCGGTGAAGCTGCTCCGGTGGTTGGGTTCAGGATGGTGTCAACGATGCGGATCTAGGGCCGCGGACGGGGCGTCAGAAGCTGGTCCGGTAGGTTGGACGAGGGTGCAATAAAGCGGATCTGAGGCGATGGACTTGTGAGTTGGCAAAGCAGCCCCTGTAGTGTTGAGAATGGTATAGGTGAAGGTACTCCAGTAGGGTCGATGATGGTGTCGGTGAAGCGGCTCCGGTAGGGTTGAGGAAGGTGTTGGCGAAGAGGATCAGAGGTCGTCAACGAGGGCGCCGGTGGGGCGGCTTCGGGGGGGGGGGGGGTGTGGACGAAGCGTATCCGGTGGGGAGTACCAAGGAGCCACTGCAGATGCGCTGCAATTGATGAGAGTACCGGCGAAGCAGATCCGGCACCATGGACAAGGTCGACACTGAATGGGATGTGGTACAGTGGTGGATGAGTAGTCTACTTGTTTCTAGGGGAGGTGGGAGGGGTCGATGCGGCCGCAGAAGCAGATCCTGTGAGGTGGATGCCGCTAGCAATGAATGGGCTCTGGTACGCCGGTGGATGAGCAGTCTAGGTTTTTGAGAGGGGAGGGGTAGAAAGGCCGATGAAGTACAGAAAAAGTGATGTAAGATGCTCTGGTGCTGTGGAGTTTGTCGTTTTTGCGGGGAGGGAAGAGGAAATGGGGATGCCGTGTGGTGGGGGAACCGGAAGTTACCAAAGCAGCCCCGATTATGGAAATGAGGGCGGTATTGTAACTGTTGTTCTCCGTGCACCAAGGACAAAAGGGGAATTTCGCATGCTAAAGACTAGGTGGCGAAAATTTTAGGGGGCGGAGATTTTGCCGCATGTGGGATCGTTCGTATCCAGTTTCAACTAATTTTGGACAGTGCTAGCAGGAAGGTCATGCGAGACTGTGTACACAGGGCACGCGTCAGCAGTTAATAACTGGTGTGAAGTCCACCCCAGAAAAAGGACAATAACTTGGGATGATGCACCGATAACTTGGATGTTCACACGGGCGCAACCAATCGTATTGGTGTAGAGGCACGTTCACAAAAAAGGATCAATGCTCAGCCTATGTTGACGTGTTATTGTAGAGGCGCACAAAAAGAAATGGATATTGTAGTCCCACAAAAGAAATGAATATTGTAGTCCACTGCTTAAAAGTGTTACCTCATATGATTACATAGCCCACATTTTGTAAATTGCGTACCCGCTGAATTCATATATGAATATTACACATATTACTTCATAATAGAACCTTGAATCATCCAAGACTAATGAATTTGAATGCAAGACTAACAACGGTGCATGTACATGATAGCTACATTGGTTGTTTGAAGAAACATCACTGTAACTTTGGCATGCACACTTGAAAAGAATTATTTAGAAAAAAAGTGATATGTGAGTGTCCAATCTTTATGGAGTTGAATCGATATTGTAACTTTGGCTACGATACGAAGTAGATATTGATTTATGTTGAAGCGATGCACGTCCAGGATCGCTAGATAGTGATACGTAAATGAACTGTGCAATATCTCTCACACGCATACATATCTCATTTCTCCATGGGCATCGGAATCACACACGCGCACTTCATGTATTTCTCTCCCTCCGTCGAGGTTAGCATTCATCTTTCTACCCCATCCTACAAGTCTCTCACACAGAAACACACATGCTCTCTCTGTCGAACACGCCCACCCCTTTAATTCCGCCCACCCACCGCCACTAATGTCTCAAAGTATAATTATGTCTCTCACACATATGCCTAAGGTTAACACAAGTTCCGAAGCCATACATACTAATGGGATTCCAGCAGAGCACCTTTTGTTTTGTGATTTCACTCTCTCTCTCTCTCTCACACACACACACACACACACACACACGTGCATAGACATTGTTTCTCGCTTCACTTTTTTCTGGCACTTGCATGCACACCGTTTGTTTATCTCTGTGAAGCTTTAAGTATGCCTCACACATGCTATCTACCTATCCCTTAATATATATATATATGTCACACAAACTCCTTCTCTCTATATCTAAGTGTCACTCCCCCCCCACACCCACACACACACTTCCCGAGAGTAGGGTGACACCTCGATCTTGATACTAATCTATCTACTGGCTTCTCTCTCAAACACACACACACACACACTACCTGACACCGAAGGAGTAGGGTGGCACCTCAATCTTGATAGTAATCTATCTACTGGCTTCTCTCACAAACACACACACATACACACACACTCGCTAGTTCTGCCTTTGTGCCTACCACGCACACACTCTCGATACGTCTTTCTCTCCCTCCCCCCTCCCCCCAACAATGACAATAGAAGGGTGACAACTCGATCTTGATCTTAATCTATCAATTGGTTTCTCTCTCAAACACACACATGCGCTAGTTGTGTCTCTATGCCTTTCTCAGACACACTCGATACGCCTTTCTCTCCGTAGCCCCCTCGATATGTAGACTTCTCGCGGGTGCACAGCTGTAGTGACGATGACGCTGAACCCAGTGTGCCTTGTTTTTACCGGCCTCGGGTGATAGTTTTCACCCTGTTGTCTGTTAATTAACAAGGCAACCTTTTCTTTGTTACTACTAGTGAATCTAAAATCATTCGGGGTAGACATAAAATATATCACTTCAACCCAATTATCACATTAACTATTTTGAAAGAAACTAGCTAGATTCCCATGCATTGCATGGAACATCAAGATGCATTTGTATGAGTAGTTTATCTTGTGAGAGAAAAGGATGAACGAGGGAAGGCCTTATTTGCAAATGTGGAGAGGGGTGTGGGTATCTTTTTGCAAAATTTCCATAGTTTCCTTCCTACCAGTTAGATATAAATCTGACGGCCTATATTGCAGGATGGCACACACACCATATCATCACTAACTCTGTTTTCTACTCCCTCCGTTCCTAAATATTTGTATTTTTAGAGATTTCAACAAGTGACTACATACGGAGCAAAATGAGTGAATATACACTCTAAAATATGTCTACATACACATCCGTATGTGGTATTCCATTTGAAATCTGAAAAACACAAATATTTAGGAATAGAGGGAGTATAAGAGTAGACATAGAGATATATCTCCAGCATGGTCCACAACGAAAATGTGCTAGACTGGTTAGCGCCGGATGCTCGCAACGCGATGACCTGAGTTTGAATTTTGTCTTTAAATTTAGATTTTTGTATTATATATTATTTAACATATTCGTCTTTCACTATCGTACTGACAGTGGAACCCATAGAGTACTTAGAATACAAGATTAAGGATGGATTTGTTTATTTTTAACTTTCTGTACGAAGCTGTAGCCACCCCGCAAGTCACGTGTACACTGTACATGCAATTAACTTTTTATAGAGGGAGAAGCATAGAAGCAATTAACTCAAATGGATTGGATGTGATTCTATTATTTCCAGCATAAGAAGATCTCCAACGGCAGCCAACAAATTTCTTCCCGCTTCCTTCCGCGGAGGACGACATCAAACGTCAGCGGTGTCGAATTTCGGGTTCCGGCAAAACCCTTGAGGTTCGAACACTGGGGTGCGCATGAAGATCTCTCCCCCCTCTAGCTCGCACACATCATGATCTCACGGCCTAGCTCGACGAACCCAAAGAACAAGAGACACAAGAGTTTATACTGGTTCGGGCCACCGATATGGTGTAACACCCTACTCCAGTGTGGTGTGGTGGATTGCCTCTTGGGCTGAGGATGAACAGTTACAAGGGAAGAACAACCTCATGAGGGTAGCTGTTCTTTTGCTTGGCAAACTTGAGTGGTTGGGGATGATCTGGATCCGTTCTCTCTCTCTCTCCGATGTTCCTCTCTCTTGTTCTGTTGTTCTCCTACTATGGTGGCTAGTCCTATTTATAGTGGCCTTAGTCCACTTCCCAAATATTGAGCGGGAAGGGATCCCACAACGGCCAAATTCGAAGGGAGACAACTAGTACAAGTTATACTAACTAAAGGTGGTCTTATCCTGCCAAAGGCTCTGGTGGTGACGCCGTCTTGGGCTCCATGGTGACCTCCGTCCTGCCGTCCCGCTGGTCTTGGTTGTGTTGCACCGATATGCAAACCTTTGCCTGATGCCTCGGGACTCCTCACCTGCGCTTGCCTCTTTAGAACCAAAGAGGAAATGAGGACACTACGCGCCGGCGCCCGCCTAGCTCCAGTTGTCATGGCGTGCGTCACACAAACCTCGCGAGGTGTCCCTTGCCTTGATCTCTCTGCCCCTCACGAGCCTGCCTGGTGAAGCTGCCCCCGAGGAGGTCTTGTGTCATCTGCCTCGTGAGGCTTGGCCCCTCGCGAGGGTCTTGAGTGTTTGCTGGTGAAGATGGACCGTACAGGGCTGCTGGTGGAGCCACGCCGCGGGCCGCAGGCAGGCAAGTCTGGGGGCCCCCGTTCCTAGGACGCCGACAGTAGCCCCTGGCCCCAAGGCGCGCTCGGACTTGATTTCAAGGGGAAGCCAAAGGGAAAGTGCGGAGTGCCACGGGCCCCAACAGTTTGCGGCCCCGCTCGATGCGTGGCGATCGATTGGACGTGGGCAGCCCCGCTTCCCCACACAGCCTTGACATCCGCCTGGCTAGCCGGCCACGGCTTCCTACACAGTTATTTCCCCTTTGCTGGCAACGCACTCCCCAACTCCTCTGCTTCTTTGAACCTAAGCTTCCTCTCCCAATCCGACCCGAGCTCAGTCCTCTCCATCGCCATGGCGCCGAACCGAACGGAGAAAGGGAAGAAGCCCATGTCCTCAGCCAGCCCGCCTCTAGCCGTCGAGCCCGCCGTCGGCCGATCGCAGGTGCTCAATCGGGAGGCCATGGACAAGGTCCGCCCTGCGCTCACCACCAGCTTCAACGAATGGGGAGGGACGGTAGCCTGGCCCGAGCTTCTGTCGATAGAACAATCACTGAGGTCCAATTCTTCATCAACGCCCTATGGGCCGGCCTGGTCCCTCCCTTCTCCGCCTTATTCAACGCTGTGCTTTCCCATTACCAGATTCATATGCTGCACCTAGATCCCCAATCCATCGCTCTTCTTGCTGTCTTTGCCTTTGTCTGCAAGGCTGATACGTCTCTGTCGTATCTACTTTTCCAAACACTTTTGCCCTTGTTTTGGACTCTAACTTGCATGATTTGAATGGAACTAACCCAGACTGACGCTGTTTTTAGCAGAATTGCCATGGTGTTATTTATGTGCAGAAACAAAAGTTCTCAGAATGACCTGAAACTTTACGGAGACTATTTTGGAAATAATAAAAAATCCTGGCAATAGATCAAGACCAGGGGGCCCACACCCTAGCCACGAGGGTGGGGGGCGCGCCCCCTACCTCATGGGCCCCCTGGAGCTCCTCCGACCTCAACTCCAACTCTATATATTCACTTTTGGGGAGAAAAAAAAATCAGGGAGAAGGATTCATCGCGTTTTACGATATGGAGCCGCCGCCAAGCCCTAAAACCTCTCAGGGGAGGGGGGGGGGTGATCTGGAGTCCGTTTGGGGCTCCGGAGAGGGGAATCTGTCACCATTGCCATTATCAACCATCCTCCATCACCAATTTCATGATGCTCACCGCCGTGCGTGAGTAATTCCATCGTAGGCTTGCTAGACAGTGATGGGTTGGATGAGATTTATCATGTAATCAGGTTAGTTTTGTTAGTGTTTGATCCTTAGTATCCACTATGTTCTGAGATTGATGTTGCTATGACTTATGCTTAATGCTTGTCACTAGGGCCCGAGTGCCATGATTTCAAATCTGAACCTATTATGTTTTCATGAATATATGTGAGTTCTTGATCCTATCTTGCAAGTCTATAGTCACCTACTATGTGTTATGATCCGGCAATCCCGAAGTGACAATAATCGGGACCACTCCCGGTGATGACCGTAGTTTGAGGAGTTCATGTATTCACTATGTGTTAATGCTTTGGTTCGGTACCCTATTAAAAGGAGGCCTTAATATCCCTTAGTTTCCGCTAGGACCGGGCTGCACGGGAGGGTAGGACAAAAGATGCCATGCAAGTTCTTTTCCATAAGCACGTATGACTATATTCGGAATACATGCCTACATTACATTGATGAATTGGAGCTAGTTCTGTGTCACCCTATGTTATGACTGTTACATGATGAACCACATCCGGCATAATTCTCTATCACCGATCCATTGCCTACGAGCTTTCCATATATTGTTCTTCGCTTATTTACTTTTCTGTTGCTATTGTTACAATCATTATAAAACACCAAAAATATTACTTTTGCTACCATTACCTTTTACCACCGTTACCACTACTATCATATTACCTTGGTACTAAATACTTTGCTGCAGATATTAAGTTATCCAGGTGTGCTTGAATTGACAACTCAGCTGCTAATACTTGAGAATATTCTTTGTCTCCCTTGTGTCGAATGAATAAATTTGGGTTGAATACTCTACCCTCGAAAACTATTGCGATCCCCTATACTTGTGGGTTATCAAGACTAATTTCTAGCGCCGTTGCCGGGGAGCATAGCTCTATTCTTTGAGTCACTTGGGATTTATATCTGCTTATCATTATGAAGAACTTGAAAGATCCAAGAACCAAGATTTATCCCTCAACTATGAGGGGAGGTAAGGAACTGCCATCTAGCTCTGCACTTGATTCACCTTCTGTTTTGAGTAAGCTTGCGACACCTAAACCTGCTTCTGCTATTGATTCTGATATGTCGCATGTTATTGATGATGCCACTTCTGCTATGCATGATACTTATGATGAAACTATTTCTATGCTTGATACTACTATGCCACTCGATGAATTTATTGATGAACAACTTGCTAGGGCTATGGAGAATGAAATTATTGAAACTGATAATATTGATGGAAGTGATGATGAAGACTCTCCCACTAATAAATATGAATTGCCTGTTGTTCCTGAGGGTTATGTTATGGATGAAGAAGCTACTAGAGCTATTTTAGCTTGCAATGATAGATATGATCTAAAGAGCTTATTAGCTAAATGGAAGCAACAATCCCTTAATGCTAGAATGAAACCTGACCCTGCTTTTGCTAGTGCACCTATCTGTGTTACTGATAAGGATTATGAATTCTCTATTGATCCTGATATAATTACTTTTGTTGAATCTGATCCTTTTTATGGCTATGAACCTGAAACTGTTGTGGCACATCTTACTAAATTAAATGATATAGCCACCTTGTTCACTAATGATGAGAGAACTCGCTACTTTTATATCCTTAAAATATTTCCATTCTCATTAAAGGGTGATGCTAAGATATGGTTTAATTCTCTTGATCCTGGTTGTGTGCATAGTCCCCAGGATATGATTTATTACTTCTCTGCTAAATATTTCCCTGCTAATAAGAAACCAGCTGCCTTAAGGGATATATATAATTTTGTGCAAATTGAAGAAGAGAGTCTCCCACAAGCTTGGGAGAGGCTTCTCCAATCACTTAATGCTTTGCCTGATCATCCTCTTAAGAAAAATGAAATACTTGATATCTTTTATAATGGACTAATCGATGCTTCCAGAGACTACCTGGATAGTTGTGCTGGTTCTGTTTTCAGGGAAAGAACACCGGATGAAGCTGAAATTCTATTAAATAATATGTTGACTAATGAAAATAATTGGACACTTCCTGAGCCTATTCCTAAACCAACTCCGGAGAAGAGAGGTGTTCTATTTCTCAGTCCTGAAGATATGCAAGAGGCAAAGAAATCCACGAAAGAAAAGGGTATTAAAGTTGAAGATGTTAAGAATTTACCTCCTATTGAAGAAATACATGGTCTTAATTTACCGCCTGCCGAAGAAATGCATAATTTTAATCCATCTCCTATTGAAGAAATACATGGTCTTGATAATCCGACACAGGTAGTAAAGGTAAATTCTCTCGATAGATATGATAAAGCTGAAATCCCATTTACTAAGTTTGCTAGCCCATGCTTAGATGAGTTTGATAAATTTATGGTTAAGCAAGAAGACTTCAATGCTTATTTTGGTAGAGAATTAAAACACAGTGCTGATATGCTTGAACACTTGGGTGATTATATGTCTAATGTCAAAGGTGAACTTAAACTTATTAGTAAACATGCTTCTATGGTTACCACAAAAGTATATATATCCCTTAAAGCAGCTTGTTTCTTATGAGCAGGGAAATATTTAGCAGAGAAGTAATAAATCATATCCTGGGGACTGCGCACACAACCAGGATCAAGAGAATGAAACCATATCTTAGCATCACCCTTTAATGAGAACGGAAATATTTTAAGGATATAAAACTAGCGAGTTCTCTCATCATTAGTGAACAGGGTAGCTATATCATTTAATTTAGTAAGATGTGGCACAACAATTTCAGATTCATAGCCATGAAAAGATCATATTCAACCAAAGTAATTATATTAGGATCAACAGAGAATTCATAATCCTTATCAGTAACATAGATATGTGAAGTAGCAAAAGTTGGGCAAGGTTTCATTCTAGCATTTGGAGATTGCTTATTCCATTTAGCTAATAACCTCTTAAGTTCCTATCTATCTTTTCAAGCTAAAATAGCTAAAGAAGCTTCTTTATCGAAAACATAACCCTCAGGAATAACAGGCAAGTCTTCATTATCAATTTCATCACTATTATCAGATTCAATATTTTCATTCTCTCTAGCCCTAGCAAGTTGTTCATCAAGAAATTCACCAAGTGGCACAGTAGTATCAAGCATAGAAGTAGTTTCATCATAAGTATCATGCATAGCAGAAGTAGCATCATCAATCACATGCAACATATCAGAACGAATAGCAGAAGCAAGTTTAGGTGTCGCAAGCTTACTCATAACAGAAGGTGAATCAAGTGCAGAGCTAGATGGCAGTTCCTTACCTCTCCTCGTAGTTGAGGGATAAATCTTGGTTTTTGGATCTCTCAAGTTCTTCATAATGATAAGCAGATATAAATACCAAGTGACTCAAAGAATAGAGCTATGTTTCCCAGCAATGGCGCCAGAAAATAGTCTTGATAACTCACAAGAATAGGGGATCGCAACAATTTTCAAGGGTAAAGTATTCAACCCAAATTTATTGATTCGACACAAGGGGAGCCAAAGAGTACTCTCAAGTATTAGCAGTTGAGTTGCCAATTCAACCACACCTGGAAACTTAGTATCTGCAGCAAAGTGTTTAGAAGCAAGTAATATGATAGTAGTGATAACGGTAGCAAAAGGTAAAAGTGGCAAAAGTAATGTTTTCTGTATTTTGGAGTGATATTAGCAATAGCAACGGAAAAGTAAATAAGCGAAGAAACAATATGTGGAAAGCTCGTAGGTAATGGATCAATGATGGAGAATTATGCCGGATGATGTTCATCATGTAACAGTCATAACCTAGGGTGACACAGAAATAGCTCCAGTTCATTGATATAATGTAGGCATGTATTCTGAATATAGTCATACGTGCTTATGGAAAAGAACTTGCATGACATCTTTTGTCGTACCCTCCCGTGGCAGCGGGGTCCTTACAGAAACTAAGGGATATTAAGGCCTCCTTTTAATAGAGTACTGTAACAAAGCATTAACATATAGTGAATACATGAACTCCCTCAAACTACGGTCATCACCGGTAAGTATCCCGATTATTGTCACTTCGGGGTTAACGGATCATAACACATAATAGGTGACTATAGACTTGCAATATAGGATCAAGAACTCTCATATGTTGATGAAAACATAATAGGTTCAGATCTGAAATCATGGCACTCGGGCCCTAGTGACAAGCATTAAGCATAGCAAAGTCATAGCAACATCAATCTCAGAACATAGTGGATACTAGGGATCAAACCCTAACAAAATTAACTCGATTACATGATAGATCCCATCCAACCCATCACCGTCCAGCAAGCCTACGATGGAATTACTCACGCACGGCGGTGAGCATCATGAAATTGGTGATGGAGGATGGTTGATGATGAAAATGGCGACGGATTCCCCTCTCCGGAGCCCCGAACGGACTCCAGATCAGCCCTCCCGAGAGGTTTTAGGGCTTGGCGGTGGCTCTATATTGTAAAACGCGATGAATCCTTCTCTCTGATTTTTCTCTCCCCGAAACACAATATATAGAGTTGGAGTTGGATTCGGAGGAGCTCCAAGGGGCCCATGAGGTAGGGGGGCGTGCCCTAGGGGGCAGGCGCGCCCCCACCCTCGTGGACAGGTGGTGGCCCCCCTGGCCTTCATCTTTTGCAGGTATTTTTTATATTTTCCAAAAAGTTGCTCCTTGAAGTTTCAGGTCATTCCGAGAACTTTTGTTTCTGCACATAAATAACATCATGGTAATTCTGCTGAATACAACGTCAGTCCGGGTTAGTTCCATTCAAATCATGCAAGTTAGAGTCAGAAACAAGGGCAAAAGTGTTTGGAAAAGTAGATCGACGGAGACGTATCAGAGGGTAGGACAAAAGATGTCATGCAAGTTCTTTTCCATAAGCACGCATGACTATATTCGGAATACATGCCTACATTACATTGATGAATTGGAGCTAGTTCTGTGTCACCCTATGTTATGACTGTTACATGATGAACCACATCCGGCATAATTCTCTATCACTGATCCATTGCCTACGTGCTTTCCATATATTGTTCTTCACTTATTTACTTTTCTGTTGCTATTGTTACAATCATTATAAAACACCAAAGATATTACTTTTGCTACCATTACCTTTTACCACCGTTACCACTACTATCATATTACTTTGCTACTAAATACTTTGCTGTAGATATTAAGTTATCCAGGTATGGTTGAATTGAAAACTCAGCTGCTAATACTTGAGAATATTCTTTGGCTCCCCTTGTGTCGAATCAATAAATTTGGGATGAATACTCTACCCTCGAAAACTGTTCCGATCCCCTATACTTGTGGGTTCTGAGAGGCCATGGTGGGCATCGCCCCCTCGGTGGCCCTTCTGTGCCATTTCTTCTCGCTGCACCTGACCAACCCCTGGCAATGCTCGGGGTGCCTGAGCTTTCAGGCCTTGGCGGCGACGGCCGGCTCGGGGATTGACTTTGAACTCCCGCCGTCTGCGAGCGGGTTCCGGACGCGGTGGGTGTATGTGGATGTGGGAGTGCTCCACCCTTTGCTCTTGCCTCCGTCGACGCCCGCTGTCCCCAGCTCTGGCTGGGCTCACAAGAAGCTTGCGAGCCCCCGCCTCGCCTTCGTCTGGCTCTTTTTGAAGAGCTTAAAAGTTCTTGGCTTGACCGCACCCATGGTGATGAAGAAGTTCCTCCGATGCCGCGTTGCCCCACTCCAGCGCCATTCCCAGCCGATGTGGGCCCTGTCTGTCGGCCAGGATCACATGAAGCTTCAGGAGTCAGGGATTCTGGTCGAGGCACGAAGAACGGTGCTCGAGGTCCTGGCGAGCGACCCCTCGCCAGCCGATATGCCACTGGAGGGTTTTCTCTTATACTGCTGCTCAAACAGGGTGGAGTTCGCGGGGCAGATGCCCCCCTTTGATGAATGGGGCTGCGTCTGGTCGGCCTTGAGGGGTCCCATGAGAATCCCATCACCGTGGTTCCCCTCCTTGTCGCTGGCGCCGAACTTGCCCCAAGAGTGGACGCAGGGGGGCAAGCACCTTTGGAGGCCGGAGGCGCGGGTGCCAAGGTGTCGACGCCGCCCGTGGCTCCTGAGGCGCCATTTCCGGGAGCCCATGGCTCTTGCTCTGCGGTGGCAGTTGAGGGGGCGATGCAATCCGCTGCTCCTGAGGCCGAAGCTCCTGAGGCCTCAGTAGGTCATCGCGAGGCGGAACCCGATGGCTCTCCCCAGCTTGGCGCTCCTAAGGTCGCCATGTCCAATGCTATGGCCGGCTCCGTGTAGACTTCGATGCACTCCGCAAAAGTAAGGGGTCCCCAAGCTACAGCAGCGGCGCCTTCCGGCCGTTGAAACAGAGGAAGTACATCGCCATAGATGAGTAAGTACCATATCTTTGTTATTCCTCGAGTGGTGCTTCCCTTCATGGTGGTGGCTCTTTAGGATCCCATCTGCTAAGGCCGTGAAGCCTCCCGGGAAGCAACCTCCTCCTGCTTCGAATCTCCCACTGGCCTTGAGCGTCCCAAGCCAGCATTCTGCCTCTGACAGGAGGTCAGCCAGAGAGGCAGACACGCTAGCTTGGCGCCTCGAGCCCGCGCTCCTACCGTCTCTTCTTCGTGGCCTTGCTGAGGGTGCGACGAGCGTGCCAACGGCTCCTCCTCTGGTTGTAGACAGCGGTTGGATGGCTTCGGTCTTGGTTTCTTCTTCGAGTAGCGAGCCTGAACTCAACCGGGCTCCCGTCGAAGCCCAGTCGGCGTCCGGGAGGGCGCTAGCCCCTAGTGTCGGCGTTTTGGGAACAGGGGTCCCCAGACTTGCCTGCCTGCGGCCTACGGTGTCGGTGTACAAAAAGAGGGTTACGGTTTTTGTACCCCTATAACTGTGCACGGGCAGTCTGAGCCACGGGCACCACCACACTGAATAAGGCAAGGGAGGTGAACCAAGGTAAGGCCGAAGCTCAGGAGAAGCAGAACGACGCCAAGAACAAGACTACAAAGAGCAAAGGGGACAAAACGGACCCCCGGCAAGATCCTTGCCGGGAGGCGGTTTTAGCAAACCCGACAAGACCCTTGCCGTGACAGCTCGCCCCACACCTACGGAGTGAGTCACCCTTGAGTCCACTTCCCCCATGGGGCAAGGATTCGGGAGACATCCCCGTGGTGGCATGCAGATCTTTGTGAAGACATTTAAGATCAGATACACCCTTTAGAAGATGATGATACTTGGCGGGATCCCAGCCAAGGAGGACCACAAGGCCCCCGGCAATAGCCTTGCCGGGGATGACAGCAGACGCCACAGTAAGACCCTTGCCGGGGTCCCGGCAAGGTCCTTGCCAAGAACACCTGTGGGGCCACCATCAGACCCATGCCAGTCAAACCTCCACCACCGTTTGCATGCAGCTGCCGACCCAACCAGGTGGGCAGGCACCTGCGTGGCGGCATGCAGATCTTCGTGGAGACCCACCGCTGCACCACCTCAGCTGCCTGCCTGCCTACATGGCACCGCGGGCGCCGCTGGCCAGGGCGTGTGTCGCCACGAGAGGGAGCGGCGACGGACGAGACAGGTCTCTCTCCCGTCCCTGATAAAGCAAGGACACCTGGGCAAGACGCATTAAATGCGCCTTGTCATGTAATGCGAGGGATAACCTCACATCACTGCTCCTTTTCCACCTCCTGGTGCTACTGTGGCAACCCCCTTTCCTATAAAAGGAGGCCCGAGGCGACCAGGAGGAGGATTCGGCTTTTTGGAGCTCCTCACGCCCCATAGCTAGCTCAAGAACACAGATATACAATCCACCAAAGCAGGAGTAGGGTTTTACGCATCCCCGTGGCCCGAACCTGGATAAACAAACCGTGTGCTACCTGTTTGATCCGCTCTTCTCACGACCCCGCGCCCCGCAACCGTAGTAGGGATTCTTATGATCCCATAGGTGTCGTTCCCACTAACATCTTTGGCGCGCCAGGTAGGGGGCGCAATTGTGAGAATCGGCTCTAGCAGTTAGCCCGGCACTCCTTCATCTTCGTGACCCTTGAAGAAGAAAGGAGGCCAGAACATCGACACTCGAGCGATTGCAAACAGAAGCTAAGTTGCACTGAACCCTTATTTGTGCTACCCTTCTTATTTGAGGTTATTCCCCCCGGAGATATTTGCTTTGTATGAGAAACCTGCACGCCTGGGGGCTCTACCACGATCGGTAACGCCCTTGCCCTGTTTCGAGTCCGCTCAACAGCTCAAGCGGTTGCGTCGAGAATGGCAGAGTAGCCTTCCGCGATCTGCAACGCCCCCGATTCTGACTCGAGTCAAGCTCGACAGTTCGAGCGGCCGCGTTCAGAATGTAAAGGTGGCTCGTCTGGCAGCACGCGTACCCGGCTGGCCATGGGGATCCGTCCCCAAAACGCCGCTAGGGGCTTCTGCGCCGGCAAGCCTTCCCGATCGATGTAGGGCACGCATACAAAGAGGAATCGAACGGGGGAATAACATGCATGAAAATTAAGAGTACTTCAAAGTTATATTACATCACATCATAGTTGCGGTTCTAAATAAAGATAAAATTTGTCTTGTTTGGGAACCCACAGCGGAGAAGAAGAACGGGATGCCTAATCCCGGCGCTGGCCTTCCACCCTCTTGATTTCGTCGATGCAGTCGGTGATGGGCTTGATGCGCTCCTTGAGCACCGTGAGGTCAGCACCGTCCGACAAGCTCTTCATAGCGGCCGCGAAGTCAAGATCGGGATTCCAGTATGCCGTCTTGGTGAGGACCTTGGTCACGACCCTCTGGCAAAGTCGCTGGGCCTCCTCGGCCAGCGTGGCCGTCCTGTTGGAGTGAAGATATGCCAAGGCTCCGAGGACGCCCTCAAAGAAGAGGGTCAACTTGGTGTTGACGGTCCCGCTGCGCTCAGGGGCGTACCTCATGTGTGGCATCCCCATGGCGGCCAACTGCGAGGTGACCCTGGCGGTGACCTCCTCCAGGCGGCTGATCCATCTGTTCTCGCTCGCCACATAATCCTGGTGGGAGGCGGCCTCGTTCGCCCGCAGCTGCTTCTCCTCCTCCAGGCTCCTGGTCAAGGTCTCCTCCCGAGCCCTGCTCTCCGACATCATCTTCTCGAGATCCTCCAGCTTCAGCTTGAGGTCTCTGACGGAGTTTTGCGCTTCGGAGAGCTCCCCAGCCCTGCTGATGACCGCTCCTTGCGCCTCCACCAAGGCGCTGTTGAGCGTGCTCTTCTCATTGGATAGCTTGAGGGCCTGCTCCTTCAGCTCATCCTGCGCCACCTCCAACTCCCTTACCTTGCCGGCATGGGCCAGAGCCTGGGCATCGAGTGCCTCCTTGTGCCTCTGCTCTAGCTCGCGAGTCCGCCGCGCGACAAGGGCCTCGAGCTCCTCATCCTTGCCACGGAGCGCTGCGGCAAGCTTCGCCTCATGCGCGGTGAGGCCCTCTTCCTGGGAATTCAAGGCGGCTTGATGCTGGTTCCGGGCGGCCTCGGCCGCGGCAACCAAGTTCGCCGCCTTTTCCTCGGCCTTCTCGATGTCGGCCATCTTCATGGTGAGCTCCACATCGCGCTCGGCCAATTTCTCCTGAAAGGCCCTCTGCTCCTCGCGATCTTGGTGGAACCAGGATTTGTGTCTCGGCAATGCGCGCCTTGAAGTCCACCTCCGTGTTTTCCACCGTTGCCGTCCTGGACCTGACCTTGTCCAGGCGAGCACGCTAGAGCACTTGGAGCTTCCAGAAATTGGCCCCCATGGCATGGAAAAGTTGCTCTTCTAGAGAACCGTCGCCACCAACGCCCGGATCATCAACCACCTCGAGCCCGGTGGCGGCAAGCACCTCGCCGTCGAAAACTTCCCCTTCGGCGGGCGCCCGGCTTGACGCCCCTGGGAGGTGGACGAAGAGATCGTCGCCCACCTTCAGATACCTGCCGGGGCCCGAGGTTGAGGAGGAGGGAGGCTGGTCACCCACCACCTCTTCCTCGGCGGAGGCCTTGCCGGCCCCGCCGGTAGGTCCACCGCTGGTGCCCTCGGCAGAAGCCTCGCCGGTCGCCTTGGCGGCCCCCGCCGCAGTATCCTCGGCAGCATCCTTGGCGGCCTCCTCAGCAATGGTATCCACGTCCTCCATACCTGTTGAAGGAGGGCTTGGGCAGCAACGGGAGCAATGAAGCCAAGAAAAGAATAAAGGAAAAAACAGAGACGAAGGACAGGCAACTCACCAGTGCCAGGCTATTAAGCAGAAGTCCCCTCTCCGCCAGCATTTGGCGCCGTGGCAGAGCCACCAGCGCCCAAGTTCCCCTCTTCCTCCATGGGTGTGGGCTCCGTGCCTGATGCCCTTGCCGGGGACGCCCCCCGCGGCTGCGTAGTCGATGGGGGTGGTGTGTTAGGAGTAGCCCTCTGTGGCTCCTCCTGCTGCCGCTCCCCTCCTGCAAACCCGGCAAGGTCAGCGTCATGGCATCGAGCACCTACCACATGTCGAGTAAGAAGAGGGTGACGAACTTATGCTGGGGGCTGCGCCGGGGCTGCTGTCCGGGCTGCTCAGCACCACCAGTGGTGTCTTTGAAGCCCCAGTCGGGGGCTGGCTGCTCGCCGAGGTCCTCGCCCTCTTCGCCCTCTAGGCCAACGTCTCTGTCTCCCTACGGAAGCAAAAGTGGATCAAGACAAGCGACCCAATTCAAGGAAATGGAAATGACAATAAGGAATGGAGAACTTACTCGTCATCCGTCTCCTCGTCTTCCACCAATTTCCTTTTCCTCTCTGGGCTGAGAGGCCCGAGATCAAAAGGGAGCTCCGCATCATCATCCGAGTCGATGCCTACTGGAGGAGGCGAAGGAGGCGGCGGGGTTTGTGCGCGCCCGGATGAGGAAGGGGCTGTTGTCTTCTTCTTCTCAGCGGCCTTCGTCAGCCTCTTGGCTGCCGTGGCCATCGTGTGGCGCGCAGACCCCTCCAGGGTCAATTGAGGCCGCGCAGCCCTGCCGGGCCGGACCGGCTCACCGGAGCCAGCCCGCCGCGGGACTCGCCCTCTTCCCCTGGTTGGCGTCGAGCCCGCCGCCGTGTCCTCCTCCTCCCCCGACGACTCGTCGGCCGCGTCTTCGACGAGCGGAGATCCAGTGTTGGCGCTGCTGACCTCCCCGGAGGCCGCCGCCCATCGGGAGAGGTCCTCTTCCTCCGCCGCCGTTGCGGCCATGTCCTCCACGCCCCCGGCGCTGCCAGCCTCCATGGAAAGCTGTGCCTCCCTCGCCCTAGTGGCGATGTAGTCCAGCTCTGCCTGGGTGGTGTCCATGATAAGCCACCGCTCGGCATCGGCATTGACGTACACCTCGATCAGGGTGTCGAAGAATTGCTGCACATCCTCGACCTTCGGCTCCTTCCAGCTCGGGACAGGGCCGTGCGCATTACAGTCCGGCATCATGGCGATGATCTTGGACCGATGCGAATTATTGCACAACGGGACCACCCCTGCTGATAGCTTGAAAAATGGCCCCTTGAGGGCCTTGCCAACCTTTGAGGCAGTCCTCGCGGCCTTGCTGGTCCGCTCGACCTCGCCATCGCGACACACAGAAAAGCCGCTGGCAGAAGTGGGCATGTGCCAGCACTATGAAGTTGTGATCGAGGCCGGGGCGGAGTCGCATAATGTCAGCCGGGTTCGTGAAGAGCCAAGCTGGCCTCCCCTTGCTGTGCAACAGGGCGATCCGGCGGCGAATGAAGTCTGCCCCGATCATCTCAAGGGTGAGTCCGGCCTGGGTGAGCCGGAGAATCCTGGTGGTGGCGACGGTGAGCCTCCCATCGCGGCGTCGACGTCACTCCAATCGCTGCCGCGGACCGGCGGCACTCGGCGGACCTTGCAGAATTCCGGCGGGTTCTCATCTTCAATCGAGCACCACCGGCCACGCCATTCTTCCCACCTCTCCTTCACGGCACCGTCCGGGTACGCCCCCTTGGATCTTGGGATCCAGGTGACGCAACCAGAGACGGCTCCTCCCGGCTAGATTCGAGGGAAGAAGTAATGGCAGAAGAGCGCCGTGTTGGGCTGCACCCCGGCAAAGCCTTCGCAAAGATGCGCGAAGAAAGCCATGCACGCCACCGCATTCGGAGTAAAATCCAAGAGGCGAAAGCCGAAGGTGCGCATAACGTCGCAGAAGAAATCGGAGAAAGGAGGGCATAACCCGCAAGAAAAGTAATCAACGAAGAAGGGGTGTCGATTTGAGGCAGGATCAGCGCAAGCGGCAGGAATGATGCGCGTCGCCGGGTGTCCCGAACCCTCTCCCCCCGTCTTCACTCCCCATAGGGGCTTGAAGGAGGTCCGGAGCTCTTGAACATCAACCGTCGAGGGGAAGAAGAAGGCGGACTTCGTCCGGTCCCCCAACAACGCGCTCTCCGGCGGCTCCACCGTCCCGGTGCCCTTAGCCACCCCCTTGCCCTTGGCGAATTTGGGAGCCATGGCGACCAAGAAGTTTAGAGGGCTGAGGAAGGGGGATGGCAAAGTAGCGGCGGCGGGCCACAGCGAAAGCTTAGGAAGGAAGGAAGAAAGGGAACGGCGGCTCTGAGATCGGAAAAGGCACGAGGGAAGAGGAGAAAGTGAGAAGCGCGCCCACGGTTATTCCTTCTTATGGGGGAAAAACGCGGGCCGCCTCCTTTCACATTAACTGTGATGTGACGCATGCCCGCGGGAAGCAACCCCACGCATGCCGCCCATGTCACACACGCCTCCCCACGCCGCGCCACGCGCGGGAAGCATGGGAAGCGCAGCGCGCGAAGAGACTTACCACGGTAAAAACCGCCCTGCCTGCCTGCGCACCATTTTTGGGCGTAGCCCAACGACGCGATTGCGCTTACGTGTGGCCCAGGCCTGGGGGCTCCTGTCGGTGTACAAAAAGAGGGGTACACTTTTTGTACCCCTATAACTGTGCACGGGATGTCTGAGCCACGGGCACCACCACACTGAGCAAGGCAAGGAAGGTGAGCCAAGGTAAGGCCGAAGCTCAGGAGAAGCAGAACGACGCTAAGACCACGACCACAAAGAGCAAAGGGGACGAAACGGACCCCCCCCGGCGAGATCCTTGTCGGGAGGCGGTGTTAGCAAACCCGGCAAGACCCTTGCCGTGACAGCTCGCCCCACACCTACGGAGTGAGTCACCCTTGAGTCCACAGCCCCCATGGGGCAAGGATTCGGGAGACATCCCCGTGATGCCATGCAGATCTTTGTGAAGACATTCAAGATCAGATACATCCTTTAGAAGATGATGATCCTTGGCGGGATCCCAGCCTAGGAGGACCACAAGGCCCCCGGCAAGAGCCTTGCCGGGGATGACAGCAGACACCACGGCAAGACCCTTGCCGGGGCCCCAGGAAGGCCCTTGCCAAGAACACCCATGGGGCCACCATTAGACCCACGCCAGTCAAACCTCCACCGCCGTTCACATGCAGCTGCCGACCCAACCAGCTGGGCAGGCACCTGCGTGGCGGCATGCAGATCTTCGTGCAGACCCATCGCTGCGCCACCTCAGCTGCTTGCCTGCCTACATGGCACCGCGGGCGCCGCTGGCCAGGGCGCGTGTCGACACGAGAGGGAGCGGCGACGGACGAGACAGGTCTCTCTCCCATCCCCGATAAAGCAAGGACACCTGGGCAAGATGCATTAAATGCGCCTTGTCATGTAATGCGAGGGATAACCTCACATCACTGTTCCTTTTTCCACCTCCTGGTGGTACTGTGGCAACCCCCTTTCCTATAAGAGGAGGCCCGAGGCGACCAGGAGGAGGATTCGGCTTTTTGGAGCTCCTCACGCCCCATAGCTAGCTCAAGAACACAGATATACAATCCACCAAAGCAGGAGTAGGGTTTTACGCATCCCCGCGCCTCGAACCTGGATAAACGAACCGTGTGCTACCTGTTTGACCCGCTCTTCTCACGACCCCGCGCCCCGCAACCGTAGTAGGGATTCTTGTGATCCCATAGGTGTTGTTCCCACCGACATGCGGCGTGGCTCAAGTGGGGGCCCAGCGCGGCCCATCTTTAGTAGCTCAAGATCAAGACCCTCATGAGGGGCCAAGCCTCCCTGGGTGGACGACAGAAAGCTTCCTTAGAGGCAGCCTCATCAGGAAGGCTCGCGAGAAGGCGGAGAGATCAAGGCAGGGGTACCTCGCGAGGAGCCCGTGACGCAAGCCATGACGATCGAGACTAGGTGGGCGCCAGGCGGGCGCCGGACTACGTAGTGTCCTTGTTTCCCCTTTGGTGCAAAGGGGGCAAGCACAGGCCAAGGCATCGGGCAAAGGTTACCATTCCGGTGCAACGAGACCAAGACCAACAGAGCGGCAGGACGGAGGTCACCGTGGAGCCCAGGACAGCGTCATCACCAGTGCTTTTGGCAGCCGAAGACCACCTTTGGTCGGGATAACTTGTACTAGATGTTCCCCTTCAAAATGGCCAATTTTTGGCGCCCTTCCCGCTCATTATTTGGGGAGAGGCCTAGGGCCTCTATAAATAGAGCCAGCCACCACAGAGTAGAGGGACATCTAGAGAACGGATAGAGCCCGAGCGGAGAGAGAGGTGACTGAACTCACCCAAGCAGTTCATCGCACCAGCTCAAGAACACCTCTCGCGAGGCTGTTCTTCCCTTGTACTGTTCATCATCAGCCCCTGAGGCAATCCACCACACCACACACTGGAGTAGGGTATTACACCACAACGGTGGCCCAAACCAGTATAAACCTCGTGTCCCTTGTGTTGTTCATTGTTTCCAGCTTAGATCACGCGAGGAGATTGGACGTAGATCGGTAGGGGACAAATCTCCGCGCGCACCCCAGTGTTCGAACCTCAAGGGGCTGCCGGAACCCGAAATCCGACATTTGGCGCGCTAGGTAGGGGTGCGCCCGAATCCTTCTTCCTCCGCATCGTGTTCCGTCGCCTCGCCGTTCAGATGTCAAGCGACCTGGCTGCCAACACCGACCGCTGGGTAGCGTGGCCCGCCCACGCCATGTCACCGGCCCAGGGCGACCTCAACCTTGTGCCTCAGCCAGCCTGCGCTCCACAGGTGTAACGCCCCGAGACCGATGTGCCTGGTGTCTTCGAGTTATTCGTTGTTGTTACCTTGTCATTGCTTGCGTGTCATGAATTGCATATCATGTCATCATGTGCATTTCATTTGCATACATGTTCGTCTCATGCATTCGAGCATTTTCCCCGTTGTCCGTTTTGCATTCCGGCGCTCCGTTCTCCTCCGGTGGTCATTTCTACCTTTCTTTCGTGTGTGGGGATTAAAAATTTCCGGATTGGACCGAGGCTTGCCAAGCGGCCTTGGTTTACTACCGGTAGACCGCCTGTCAAGTTTCGTACCATTTGGACTTCGTTTGATACTCCATCGGTTAACCAAGGGACTGATAAGGCCTCGTGTGTGTTGCAGCCCAACACCTCTCCAAAGTGGCCCAAAACCCACCTAAACCTCCTCCATCATCTTGGTCGTTCGATCATGATCGCGTGGCCGAAAACCGCACCTCATTTGGACTCTCCTAGCTCCCTCTACCTATAAATATGTGATCCCCTCCGAAATTTTCGTGGATGAAACCCTAGCCATCTTCCTCCTCGCGCCCGGACAAAACTCATCCACCGCCGGACATGTCCGCGCCGCCCTCCCCGACGAATCACAGCGCGACACCTCGCTCCAACCAGATATCCTCTCTCCTCCCCGCTGCCGAAGCCCGCCGGCCCAGATCCGGCCCGCGCAGGGCCGAACCGGGCCAGATCCTGCCGCCGCCAACCGCGGGCGCTGCCCCGCCCACGACCACTCGTCGCTGCCACGGCACGCCTCGCCGCCGCCTCCACCGCCCGGCCTTCGACGCCGACCGCCGCTCCGCCAACTCTGGCCGCCACCCTGCCACCGTCTCCACCGCGCGGCCTCGCCGGCGTCCGCTGAGCGCCGCGCCACCGCCCTCCGCCGCCCTCCTCTCCGGCCGGCGACCCTCCCCGGGAAGCCCCTCTCCTCCGGCGAGCTCATGTGCCGGCGACCACCACTCCGACGCAGGCCCGGCCCTGCCTCGATCTGCATGCACCCGGGTCAAAACCCTAGATCTGTCCCGGACGCGGTGGGTGTATGTGGATGTGGGAGTGCTCCATCCTTTGCTCTTGCCTCCGTCGATGCCCGCCGTCCCCAGCTCTGGCTGGGCTCACGGGAAGCTTGCGAGCCCCCGCCTCGCCTTCGTATGGCTCTTGTTGAAGAGCTTAAAAGTTCTTGGCTTGACCGCACCCATGGTGATGAAGAAGTTCCTCCGATGCCGCGTTGCCCCACTCCAGCGCCATTCCCAGCTGATGTGGGCCATGTCTGTCGGCCAGGATCACATGAAGCTTTAGGAGTCAGGGATTCTGCTCGAGGCACGAAGAACGGTGCTCGAGGTCCTTGCGAGCGATCCCTCGCCAGCCAATATGCCACTGGAGGGTTGTCTCTTGTACTGCTGCTCAAACAGGGTGGAGTTCGCGGGGCAGATGCCCCCCTTTGATTAATGGGGCTGCGTCTGGTCGGCCTTGAGGGGTCCCATGAGAATCCCATCACCGTGGTTCCCCTCCTTGTCGCTGGCGCCGAACTTGCCCCAAGAGTGGACGCAGGGGGGCAAGCACCTTTGGAGGCCGGAGGCGCGGGTGCCAAGGTGTCGACGCCACCCGTGGCTCCTGAGGCGCCATCTCCGGGAGCCCATGGCTCTCGCTCTGCGGTGGCAGTTGAGGGGGCGACGCAATCCGCTGCTCCTGAGGCCGAAGCTCCCGAGGCCTCAGTAGGTCATCGCGAGGCGGAACCCGATGGCTCTCCCCAGCTTGGCGCTCCTAAGGTCGCCATGTCCAATGCTATGGCCGGCTCCGTGTAGACTTCAATGCACTCCGCAAAAGTAAGGGGTCCCCAAGCTACAGCAGCAGCGCCTTCCGGCCGTTGAAACAGAGGAAGTACATCCCCATAGATGAGTAAGTACCATATCTTTGTTATTCCTCGAGTGGTGCTTCCCTTCATGGTGGTGGCTCTTTAGGATCCCATCTGCTAAGGCCGTGAAGCCTCCCAGGAAGCAACCTCCTCCTGCTTCGAATCTCCCACTGGCCTTGAGCGTCCCAAGCTAGCATTCTGCCCCTGACAGGAGGTCAGCCAGAGAGGCAGACACGCTAGCTTGGTGCCTCGAGGCCGCGCTCCTACCGTCTCTTCTTCGTGGCCTCGCCGAGGGTGCGACGAGCGTGCCAACGGCTCCTCTCTGGTTGTAGACAGCGGTTGGATGGCTTCGGTCTTGGTTTCTTCTTCGAGTAGCGAGCCTAAACTCAACCGGGCTCCCGTCGAAGCCCAGTCGGCGTCCGGGAGGGTCACCGTGGCCCATCTTCATCAGCTCAAGCTCAATACCCTCGCGAGGGGCCAAGCCTCGCGGGGCGGACAACAGAAAGCTTCCTCAGAGGCAGCCTCATTAGGCAGGCTCGCGAGGAGGCGAAGAGATGAAGGCAGGGGTACCTCGCGAGGAGCTCGTGACACAAGCCATGATGATCGAGACCAGGCAGGCGCCGGCCTGCGCAGTGTCCTTGTTTCCCCTTTGGTGCAAAGGGGGCAAGCACAGGCCAAGGCATCGGACAAAGGTTATCATTCCGGTGCAACGAGACCAAGACCAACAGAGCGGCAGGACGGAGGTCACCGTGGAGCCCAACACGGCGTCATCACCAGTGCTTTTGGCAGCCGAAGACCACCTTTGGTCAGGATAACTTGTACTAGATGTTCCCCTTCAAAATGGCCAATTGTTGGCGCCCTTCCCGCTCATTATTTGAAGAGAGGCCCAGGGCCTCTATAAATAGAGACAACCACCACAGAGTAGAGGGACATCTAGAGATCGGATAGAGCCCCAGCGGAGAGAGAGAGAGGCGACTGAACTCACCCAAGCAGTTCATCGCACCAGCTCAAGAACATCTCGCGAGGCTGTTCTTCCCTTGTACTGTTCATCATCAGCCCCTGAGGCAATCCACCACACCACACACTTGAGTAGGGTATTACACCACAACGGTGGCCCGAACAAGTATAAACCTCGTGTCCCTTGTGTTGTTCGTTGTTTCCAGCTTAGATCACGCGAGGAGATTGGACGTAGATCGGTAGGGGAGAGATCTCCGTGCGCACCCCAGTGTTCGAACCTCAAGGGTCTGCCGTAACCCGAAATCTGACACCCAGCCCGCCGCGAAAAGGGAGCGAGCCACTTCGGATCCCGTCGGAGACCCCTGCTGTGGAGGACGGAATGAGCCACGCGCTCAAGTTTGCCCATCAACGGAGTGTCGTCCGCCATGAGCTCTTTCAGTGGCGATGGGCGCGATGAGCCGGCTTGGCGAAGAGCTCGTGGATGTAGACGCATGCCTTGAGGCCAAGGGTCCTCGGCTGATGGAGGAGCGGCATAAACTGAAGGTGGCTATCAACCTCGGGCGCCACCAGCGCGAGCTTGATAATGCAAAGGTCGAGGCGTCTCTTGCCACATCGCGTGAGGCCTGCGCTCGAGCCATGGAAGAAGCCCGGGAAGCTGATCGTTGCCGCGAGATCACAGAGAAACACGCGTGGGAGCTCCAAGCCTGGAGCGCCTCCTTGGAGAAGCAAGTGGAGGCGCGCAAGGCCGCCCTAGCATCGATGAAGGGGACACCTGCCGAGGAGGAAGAGATCTTGAAGCGCGAGGAAGTGCTGGTGCTGGAAGCCACGGAGCGCAGCCTTGAGCTTGACTGGTTGGAGACAAGGGAGCGCCAAGTCTCCCAAGCGGGGGATGTTGTCGGCGCGCGCGAGGCCAAGGCCCAGGTGGGGATCGATCGTCGGGTGGCCGAGGCTCGCGCGGATCTTGTGGGTAGGTACGACCTGAAGCTGAAGCTCGTGGAAGCCAAAGCTGTTGGCAGGGCTACTGCCCTGAAGTCAGGGTTGGCTGAGGTGGGACAGCACGAGGAAGCTGCCACAGCCGCCCTGATCTCAGTGCAAGCTAAGCTGGTTTCCGCCCGTGTCGAGCTGCTTTCTCTTCAGCAGCAGGTTGCCAACGCCGAGTCCTCCGCGCAGCAGAGCAAGGAGGAAGTGCTCCGGCGGCGGACGCTGGAGCGCATGCACGCCCCCATGCTCCAAAGCCTCAGGATCAGAGCCAACGCGGCGCTGGGCACCATCTGCGATGAAGATGCCCCTCATCCCCACTCGAATGATTACGCCAGTCACCTCCTCTTCTTCGTCGATGTGGTGACACGCCTGGAGAATCGATCCGAGAGGGCTCGCGGGCTTGTTGCTGAGAGGAGCCGCGGCCTGGTCAGGCGCGCGTTGTCCCGTGTCTTTAGCCACCTCTAAAACACGTACCCCAACTTCAATTTTGACGCCGCCATTGCCCCTGTGCCTGAGGCCATCCGGGGCGACCTGGCGCGCTGGGTAGAAGACAATGTGGATGTTCTAGTCTGGGCCTTCACCCCCAAGGATGACGCGGTGGTGGTCGCGGCAGATGAAGGTGACGTGGTCAACGATGGTGTGGGCGACGTCGGCAATGGTGACGGAGATGCCGGTGATGGTGACGGTGATGCCGGCGATGGTGACGGTGACGCCAACGACGCGTCTGAGGGCGACCCAGAGGACGCAGTGACCGATATGTTTGATTGAGCCTGTGCTTCCTTATCGTTGACCCTTCATTGTGAAAGCTCAGGCACGGCCCTGAAAGTTGTAAGAGCATTTTGGGAGGGGGAGCCCCTCATGTAAACAGATTACTGCCTTTATTCCTTAGGCCAAGCTAGAGATATGTTTCTATAAGCCCACGAGTCCCGCCGCGAGCTTACTGCTGTAGTTTACCTTAGTCAGGGCCAGTTCCAAACTGGCTCGTGAGGTCCTGAGCTTCTGAGGGGTGTGCCGATGCGTTCGAGAGGGCCTCGCGAGGAGCAAGTGCCAGCCATGGAAGGACGTGCGTGCAACGCGAGTGCGCCGTGCCCAGCCCCAGCTCGCCAGGAGCTCGCGAGGGGGGAGGCAGCAGGTGCGAACTGCAAATCAAGGCAAGGAACCAAATTGCAAGAAATCGTATGAACAAGAAAAGGCACCCCTGCGCACCCCAATGAAAATTCAACTTCAAATTTAAATCCAAATCTAGAAAACAGGGCTACGGAAAAGAGATTAAAAGCAAATGGCCACGTCCGGCGCCTAGTCTAGTCTTCTTGTCTTCTCACCAGCGCGGAGCTAAGTGCTGCCACTTGGACATGGGAGGGAGCCCCCGAGGCTTGAGGGCGGCACTCTTCAGACTCTGGGGCGTGTACAACCCCACTCATTATTACGTGAGAGTCTCACGAGCGGAGATCTTCACAGGCGCGAGCCTTACTTCATATCGCCGGACGAGGGCCCCGCCTTGCGCCACCCTCGACCACCATTAGGGGCATCCGGAAATTAGGACGAAGCCAAGGGGCAAAGGGGACGCCAGCGTTGCCCTCCGCGACCACGGCTCCTCTGCAGGGGGAAGGCTCACAAACACCGCCCCTGCAGAGGGCCTACCTCCGGGGGAAACCCTGCTTCGCGCGATGCGGGGAGGGGGCTTGCTCCCGGCTCCTTCCCTGCAGCCCCCAGTGCACTTCTCCTGGCCGAAGGGAGGCCGTCGAGCTGCGGCCGCCATCCGCCGCTGCAACCTGATCCTCCTGTGACCCATGGTTAGCATAAGCTTGCTCCTGAGAGATTAGTGGTACTTTGTAGCTGTTGTCGCCGGCATGGTTCATGAAGCTCCCGGTAGGCTCCTGGAAGGCCTCAGCTTCTAGAGCCTCCTCCTCCCAGCCTGGCTCGAGGAACTAGCCAGGGTCGTCTTCCAGCGCGTACTCCTGGTCCATCATGCGGGGCACGTAGGCCTCCGAGGCGGTCGCTTCGAAGACCTCGCCGAAGTGCCCCACGCTCCACGTTGCCCGGCAGAGCGTGCCACCCTGAGGATGGTAGGGCGGCATCCCGCTAGGGCCGCGTTGGCAACGCTCGTGCCCGCACTCATCGGAGGTGGCGCGGGTGTGATTGGGTGTCTGACACTGCTGGTCGCGCTGGTGTCGATGAAACCTCCTGGCGCGCCAGGGGGCACGCAGGCGTGGTGAGGCCCGCCATGCGATCCGGCCGTGACCTGAGGTGTAAGCAGGGAGCAAAAGGGCGGTGCTCTCGAGGCCGATGCATCCAGTAGCTCGGCGACGCACTCTAGCAACGCATCCCGGCCGCTCTCCATCAGCTAGCATCGCAGAAAGTCGCGAGCCACCGTGAGCGTGGCCCTCATGTATGCTTGTTCCCGTCGGGTGTGCGGCGCCGTGGCCGCAGCGTCGCTTGGGGCCCTTGTGACTGCCCATGCTTGTCATGGAGTAAGGGTGGACGGCGTTTGACCGCGCCGTCCGCGCCCCGCGGCATTCGGCGGTGCGCGTGCCGCCTAGGGTGCAGGGGTGCGCACGAAGATCTCTCCCCCTCTAGCTCGCGCACATCATGATCTCACAGCCTAGGTCGACGAACCCAAAGAACAAGAGACACAAGAGTTTATATTGGTTCGGGCCACCGATGTGGTGTAATACCCTACTCTAGTGTGGTGTGGTGGATTGCCTCTTGGGCTGAGGATGAACAGTTACAAGGGAAGAACGGCCTCCTGAGGGGAGGTGTTCTTGTGCTTGGCGAACTTGAGTGGTTGGAGATGATCTGGATGGTCTGGATCCGTTCTTTGTCTCCGATGTTCCTCTCTCTTCTTCTGTTGTTCTCCTACTATGGTGGCTAGTCCTATTTATAGTGGCCTTGGTATTCTTCCCAAATATTGAGCGGGAAGGGATCCCACAATGGCCAAATTCGAAGGGAGACAACCATTACAAGTTATCCTGACTAAAGGTGGTCTTCGCCTGCCAAAGGCTCTCGTGGTGATGCCGTCTTTGGCTCCATGATGACCTCCGTCCTACCGTCCTGCTGGTCTTGGTCTTGTTGCACTGATATTGAAACCTTTGCCTGATGCCTCAGGAGTCCTCGCCTGTGCTTGCCTCTTTAGCACCAAAGAGGAAACGAGGACATTGCGCACGCTGGCGCCTGTCTGGCTCTAGTCGTCAGGGCTTGCGTCACAAAAACCTCACGAGGTGTCCCTTGCCTTGATCTCTCCGCCCCTCGCGAGCCTGCCTGGTGAAGCTGCCCCTGAGGAGGTCTTTTGTCGTTCGCCTCGTGAGGCTTGGCCCCTTGTGAGGGTCCTGAGTGTTTGCTGCTGAAGATGGGTCGTACAGGGCCGCTGGTGGAGCCATGCTGCGGGCCACTGGAAAGCAAGTCTCGGCCCCCTCCGTTCAATGGACACCGACAGTAGCCCCGGGGCCCAAGGAGCATTTGTACTTGGTTTCGAGGCGAAGCCAAAGGGCATGTGCAGATCCCCACGGGCCCCAACAGCCTGTGGCCCCGTTCCACGCGTGGCGATCGATAGGATGTGGGCGGCCCCGCTTCCCCACACAGCGTTGATATCCGCCTGGCTAGGCGGCCATGGCGTCCTACACAGTTATTTCCCCATTGCTGGCAATGCACTCCTCAACTCATCCGCATCTTCGAACCTCCGGTTCCTCTCCCAATCTGACCTGAGCTCAGTCCTCTCCATCGCCATGGTGCCAAACCAAATGGAGAAAGGGAAGAAGCCCCTGTCCTCAGCCAGCTCGCCTCTGGCCGTCGAGGCCGTCGTCGACCGATCGCGGGTGCTCAATCGGGAGGCCATGGACAAGGTCCACCCTGCGCTCGCCACCAGCTTCAACGAATGGGGAGGGACGGTGGCCTGGCCTGCGTCCTGAGATTCTGTCAATAGAATAGCCACCGAGGTCCAATTCTTCATCGATACCCTGTGGGCCGGTCTGGTCCCTTACTTCTCCGCCTTCTGCAACGCCGTGCTTTCCCATTACCAGATTCATATGATGCACCTAGATCCCTTTGTCTGGCTCCGTCGACGCCCGCCGTCCCCAGCTCCGGCTGGGCTCACGAGAAGCTTGCGAGCCCCTGCCTCGCCTTCGTCTGGCTCCGGTTGAAGAGGTTGAAAGATCTTGGCTTGACTGCGCCCATGGTGATGAAGGAGTTCCCCCGACGCCGCATCGCCCCACTCCAGCGCCATTCCCAGCCGATGTGGGCCATGTCTGTCGGCCAGGATCGCATGAGGCTTCAGGACTCAGGGCTTCCTCTCGAGGCACGAAGAACAGTGCTCGAGGTCCTGGCGGGAGACCCCTCGCCAGCCGATATGCCACTTGAGGGTTGTCTCTTGTACTGCTACTCAAACAGGGTGGAGTTCGCGGGGTAGATGCCCCCCTTTGACGAATGGGGGTGCGTCCGGTCGGCCTTGAGGGGTCCCGCGAGAACCCCGTCACCGTGGTTCCCCTCCTTGTCGCTGGGGCCGAACTTGCCCCAAGATTGGATGTAGGGGGGAAAGTACCAGTGGAGGCCGGAGGCGCGGGTACGGAGGTGTCGACGCCACTCATGGCTCCTGAGGTGCCCTCTTCGGGAGCCTGTGACTCTCGCTCAGGGGTGGCAGTTGAGGGGGTGACGCAATCCGCGTCTCCTGAGGCCGAAGCTCCCGAGGCCTTAGTAGGTTATCGCGAGGCGGAACCCGATGGCTCTCCCCAGCTTGGCGCTCCTGAGGTCGCCTCCTCGGGGGCTTCACCAGCCGCGCCTGCGCTGGTCGCCACGTCCAACGCTTCGTCCGGCTCCGTGTAGACTTCGATGTGCTCTGCAAAAGGAAGGGGTCCCCAAGCTGCAGCAGCGGCGCCTTCCGACCGTTGAAACGGAGGAAGTACATCGCCATAGATGAGTAAGTACCTTATCTTTGTAACTCCTCGAGTGCTGGTTCCCTTCCCGACGGTGGCTCTTCAGGATCCCATCTTCTAAGGCCGTGAAACCTCCCGGGAAGCAACCTCCTCCTGCTTCGTATCTCCCGCTGGCCTTGAGCGTCCCAAGCCAGCATGCTGCCCCCGGCGCGAGGTCGGCCGGAGAGGCAGACACGCTAGCTTGGCGCCTCGAGCCCACGCTCCTGCCATCTCTTCTTTGTGGCCTCGCCGGGGGTGCGACGAGCGTGCCAAGGGCACCTCCTCTGGTTGTAGACGGCGGCTGGATGGCTTCGGTCTTGGTTTCTTCTTCGAGTAGCGAGCCTCAACTCATCCGGGCTCCTGCCGAAGCCTAGTCGGTGACCGGGAGGCCATCCCCCTGCGGAAAGGGGGCGAGCCACTTTGGATCCCATCGGCGACACCCACTGTGGAGGACAAAATTGGCCGCGCGCTCAAGTTTGCACATGAACGGAGTGTCGTACGCCACGAGCTCTTTCGGGAGGCAATGGGCACAATGAGACGAAGCAGCGAAGAAATCGCCTGAATACGCATTCGTCGCCTCAGCGGTGGCCTTGATGGGACCTAAGTGGCGGCGGCCTCCCATGTTCTAGTTCTTCTTGATGATGGCGGCAGACACGGAGAATCTGGCTACCAACTCGTCGGTCCCCGCGCACCCGGCTTCTGTCTCTGCCTGCATGGGGATGCCACAAGCATGGGAGGCGTGCCCACATACACGGGAGGCGTGGCCACTGCAGACACTGGTGGCATGGTACGATGCGGCAGCGACGATGCCCGTGCCGCCGTGCTCACCATCGTACCCGCGTGGAGCAACTCGCCACTCCTCATCGAGCTGAACTAGAGCGGCGAGTTGTTGAACCACGCGCTAGCTTGGGGCGGAAACTGGCTTCGTCAGGCCAAGTGAGGTTGGTGAAGCACTGAGCGGGCTCGCTCATATCTGGAGGGCTCAGCGGGCCACCCATCCGGGTAGTATGCCGGAGAATGGATCCTCGAAAGCCGTTTGAAGAGTGGAGAAAATGGTGAAGGAGGAGATGGAGGAGCGGCATAGGGGTGCAATTCTTGCCCGATGTCTACCTGGACTCGTTTAAATAGAGGGCGGACGGTAGGAGCTTGGCCGGCGTCTGGCCTCATTTAAACTGAGGGCGGACAAGAGGAGCTCGGCCGGCGTTGCCTTTAATTCCAGCCCGCTCATAAATGAATGTGTGGCCGGAATTGGTTTCTCAGTTTGCATGCTGGTTTAATGGAGGCGTTTGATGGAGGCGAGCAGGCGTGTTCAGCCGGGCGTGCAGTGGGCGGCGCAGTACTATTTGATTTGTCATGTACTTGTAAACTAGGACAGTTCCCGATACAACTTTAATGTAGACAAGGGAGAGGGTAGTGGTTCCCGAAATGTTGAACGGCCAATGATGCATCCTCCTTCAGTTAGGATCCTGAATGCATGAGGGAAGTAATGGGAGAAGGACGGGGAAAAGAGGCAGCACGATGTGAATGCAATGCAGTTTGCACTCATATAAAGGTGCCCCACCATTCCAATGCATCTACCACATCGTACGCACCTAAGCACCTACACTAAGCGCAAAATTGCTCACTCTAGACCCATGGCGCCGATGCGCGCGAGCAGCCAGCTGCTGTGCCAGATGGTCCACGACGCCATCCTGTGGCATGGCACCAAGGATCGTCTCCAGATGGTGTTGGCGACCGGCTGGTTGATGGCCATCGTCGACGCCAGCTACAACTCTTAGTTGGACCAGATGACCGTTATCACCATCAACAAGTTCACCGTTGTCAAGAAGCTCGCGGACGACATCGCCATACTCCTCCAGCTCGAGCGCCCGGGCTCCTCATTGCCTGCCACCCTAATCGTCCTCCATGGCGAGAACCTCTTTCAAGCACTGGTGGCCCTGCGAATGCCCGCCGGTGCAACGAAGAATGTCCACCTAGAGGTCGCGCTCGCCGCGAGGTGCCTCGCCCTGCAAGAATTCGTCGACCCACACATCCACGTGTATGAGCAAGTCGTGTACATAGGTATCTACAAGGCCGGTAAGGACGTTGGTGAAGGAAATATGCCCTAGAGGCAATAATAAAGTTATTATTTATTTCCTTATATCATGATAAAGGTTTATTATTCATGCTAGAATTGTATTAACCGGAAACATAATACATGTGTGAATACATAGACAAACAGAGTGTCACTAGTATGCCGCTACTTGACTAGCTCGTTAATCAAAGATGGTTATGTTTCCTAACCATGGATAAAGAGTTGTCATTTGATTAACGAGATCACATCATTAGTTGAATGATCAGATTGACATGACCCATTCCATTAGCTTAGCACCCGATCGTTTAGTATGTTGCTATTGCTTTCTTCATGACTTATACATGTTCCTATAACTATGAGATTATGTAACTCCCGTGTGCCGGCGGAACACTTTGTGTGCTACCAAATGTCACAACGTAACTGGGTGATTATAAAGGTGCTCTACAGGTGTCTCCAAAGGTACATGTTGGGTTGACGTATTTCGAGATTAGGACTTGTCACCCCGATCGTCGAAGAGGTATCTCTGGGCCCTCTCGGTAATGCACATCACTTAAGCCTTGCAAGCATTGCAACTAATGAGTTAGTTGCGGGATGATGTATTACGGAACGAGTAAAGAGACTTGCCAGTAACGAGATTGAACTAGGTATTGGATACCGACGATCGAATCTCGGGCAAGTAACATACCGATGACAAAGGGAACAACATATGTTGTTATGCGGTCTGACTGATAAAGATCTTCGTAGAATATGTAGGAGCCAATATGGGCATCTAGGTCCCGCTATTGGTTATTGACCGGAGACGTGTCTCGGTCATGCCTACATTGTTCTCGAACCCGTAGGGTCCGCACGCTTAAGGTTTCGATGACAGTTATATTATGAGTTTATACGTTTTGATGTACCGAAGGTTGTTCAGAGTCCCGGATGTGATCACGGACATGACGTGGAGTCTCGAAATGGTCGAGACATAAAGATTGATATATTGGAAGCCTATGTTTGGATATCGGAAGTGTTCCGGGTGAAATCGGGATTTTACCGAAGTACCGGGAGGTTACCGGAACCCCCCGGGAGATATATGGGCTTTAGTGGGCCTTAGTGGAAAAGAGAAGAGGCAGCCAGAGATGGGCCACGCGCCCCTCCCCTCCCTTGGTCCGAATAGGACAAGGAGAGGGGGCTGGCCCCCTTTCCTCTTTTCCCCCCTCCGCGAATCCTATTCCAACTAGGATGGGGGGGGGATCCTACTCCCGGAGGGAGTAGGACTCATCCTGGCGCGCCTCTCCTAGGCCGGCCGCACCCCCCCCTTGAGCCTTTATATACAGAGGCAGGGGCACCCCAGAGGAACACAAGTTGATCCACGTGATCATATTCTTAGCCGTGTGCGGCGCCCCCTGCCACCATAGTCCTCGATAATATTGTAGCGGTGCTTAGGCGAAGCCCTGCGACAGTAGTACATCAAGATCGTCACCACGCCGTCGTGCTGATGGAACTCTTCCCCGACACTTTGTTGGATCGGAGTCTGGGGATCATCATCGAGCTGAACGTGTGCTAAAACTTGGAGGTGCCGTAGTTTCGGTGCTTGATCGGTCGGGCCGTAGAGACGTACGACTACATCAACTAAACGCTTCCGTTGTTGATCTACAAGGGTACGTAGATCATACACTCCCCTCTCGTTGCTATGCATCACCATGATCTTGCGTGTGCATAGGAATTCTTTTGAAATTACTACGTTCCCCAACAATTGCCATGTTGGCCTTCGTCAAACGGCTGGAAGCATTGGACGCCTTTGCTGAGAAGCACCTTGATCTCGCCACAAAAGCCTCCGCTCCTAAGCCACCGGTCGGTGGCCCCAAGCACTTAGTTGAGGAGGAGGAGGTCATACATTAATGGATGCATCTTTCTTCTTGCCTCCTGTAACCACCACTGCATTCGCATCATCGTGGCCTTAATTCTTATTATGCTATTGCATTCTTGTTCCAGTCAATAAAGACATGTGTGATCCCTTTGCTCACATTTGGAGCCAATTATATGCGTCGATGTAACTAGTACTCCATCCGTCAATTTATAAGTTTTGCTTACCTTTTTCATCAACTTTGTGCAACGCACGGGCATCTTGCTAGAAACATGACAACATGTCGAACCGCATGTGACCAAACCGACGATGCGCCAACCTAGCTACTACCCTGCTTATCTGACGGAAAAAGCCCTGCCCTCACCTCATCAAAATAGCCTGAGAAATATATTTTGAGTCAAAAGTAATATATTTCTAGTGGTATATATGTATATAAAAACAAGAGTGTATTCTTTCAAGTTTGTGAACAAGTACTATTCTACTTTGGATCCGTCGCAACGCACGGGCACATTGCTAGTAAAAGAAAAAGGCATGCCGCGTTCGCGTCGCACCCCCGCACGCCCGGGAATTGGGAGTACTCCACGGCCCCTCCGGCATGCCACATAGCTAGGGAAGGCGTGTTGCCTAGCACTTTCACTTTCATGTGGGACTGTAGTTGAGCAAACCGACTATCGGCAAACCGCACCCTGCCCGCCGCATTGGAAAACAGAAATGAGGAGGGGAAGATCTTAGCTGTAGCACGGAAGCCAAAAAAATTGGTGTCAGATGGGGCTCGTTGATAGAGTAGGATCACTCCGTACTACTACTCCTACTAGTACGATGTTTGTACAACTAGTACTACCACTATACAACTAGGTACGTGCACGGCACAACATCGTAGGAACAAAAAAGGGGAAGATCTTGTTTTGGGTGATTATTCTTTTTTCCAGTCAACGTAGTATGAATAATGTGATGTGGGGGGCAACCATGAAGCTTATGTAGCTTGGTTGCATTGCTAGGAAAGGCTAGAGAAAAATAAATATATAATGTGTTTAGAGTGCACTCCACTAAATAGATAATACTTTGGATCCATTGCAACCCACGGGCCGACACATTGGTAGTAGTAAGAAAGAAATTCCGGGTTTGACACGAGTTCATACTACAGGAGCACGACAAAGCCTGGCGCAGGAGTTACATTTCCCTCTCGGAGCCCACGGGACTGAGCTTCTGTGGCTTAGTGCACCAGCCTATGAGTCAATGACATGTGGACCCTAAATGCGGTCAGCCCACATGTCATTCTCATGAAAGCAGAGCGGCGGTGGGACCGAGAAGGGTGACTGATAACCCACAAATATATGGGATCAATTGTAGCCTCTTTCGATAAGTAAGAGTGTCGAACCCAACGAGGAGCTAAAGGTAGAAAAAATATTCCCTCAAGTTCTATCGACCACCGATACAACTCTACGCACGCTTAATGTTCACTTTTACCCAGAACAAGTATGAAACTAGAAGTACTTTATAGGTGTTTTTGCATAGGTTTGCAAGATAATAAAGAGCGCGTAAATAAAACTAGGAGCTGTTTTAGGTAAAGAAGCAATAAAGTTAGTATAGCGAGTGTGGAAAAGTGGTGGTAGGAGTTGCGAAATTGTCCCTAAGCAATTAACTACTTTACTAGAACGATAGCAAGTTTTATGTGGGAGAGGCCACTTCTAGCATGTCATCCCTGACTTGGAATTCTATGCACTTATGATTGGAAGTATTATCAAGAATCCGCAACTACTAACATTCATTAAGGTAAAACCCAACCATAGCATTAAGATATATTGTTCCCCCTTCAATCCCGTATGCATCAATTTCTATGCTAGGTTCTAGCTTCTGTCACTCTTGCCCTCCAATACATAGTCCTATCAACATACAACTAACCCTATGGTGTGATCCACGCGCGCGCTCATATGATGGGCACCAAAGTACAACCACATAACCACAAGCATATTAAACCAATCATAACAATTCACCAATTACCAATAGGACAATGAAAATCTACTGAGACATCATAGGATGGCAACACATCATTGGATAATAATATGAAGCATAAAGCACCATGTTCAAGTAGAGGGTACAGCGGGTTGCGGGAGAGTGGACCGATGTAGATAGATGGGGGAAGGTGATGGAGATGTTGGTGAAGATGACAGAGGTGTTGGTATAGATTGAGGTGACGATGATGGCCCCGGCGGCGTTCCGACGCCACCGGAAGAGAGGGGGAGAGCCCCCCCTTCTTCTTCTTCTTCCTTGACCTTCTACCTAGATGGGAGAAGGGTTTTCCCCTCTAGTCCATGGCCTCCATGGCATCGGAGGGGCGAGAGCCCCTCCGAGATTGGATCCGTCTCTCCGTCTCTCTCTGTTTCTGCGTTTCAGATTCTGCCCTTTCACCGTTTCTTATATTCCCGGAGATCCGTAACTCCGATTGGATTGAAATTTGAACACGATTTTTATCCGGATGTTAGCTTTCTTGCTGCGAAGGAAGGGCACCAACCGCCTAACAGGGTGTCCACGAGGGTCAGGGGCACGCCCCTTGCCACGTGGCCTCCTCGGGCATCGTCTCGCGTTGATTTCACTTCCCAAAATTCACATATATTCCAAAAAATCTCCGTCAGTTTTTATTCCATTTGAACTCCGTTTGATATGGATTTTCTGTGAAACAGAAAACATGCAACAAACAAGAACTGGCATTGGATCAATATGTTAGTCCCAAAAATAGTATAAAAAGTTGCCAAAAGTATATGAAAGTTGTATAATATTGGCATGGAACAATCAAAAATTATAGATACGATGGAGACCTATCAGCATCCCCAAGCTTGATTCCTGCTCGTCTTCGAGTAGGTAAATGATAAAAAAGATAATTTTTGATGTGGAATTCTACCTAGCATAATCTTGATCATGTAATCTAATCATGGCATGGATATTAAGACACAAGTGATTCAAAGCAATAGTCTGTCATTTGACATTAAGACAATACTACTTCAAGCATACTAATAAAGCAATCATATCTTTTCAAAATAACATGGCCAAAGAAAGTTATCCCTACAAAATCATATGGTCTGGCTATGCTCCATGTTCATCACACAAAATACTCAAATCATGCACAACCCCGATGACAAGCCAAGCAATTATTTCATACTTTTGACGTTCTCAAACCTTTTCAAATTTCACGCAATACATGAGCGTGAGCCATGGACATAGCACTATTGGTGGAATTGAATATTATGATGGAGGTTGTGTGGAGAAGATAAAAAGGAGAAAGTCCCACATCAACGCGGCTAATCAATGGGCTATGGAGATGCCCATCAATTGTTGTCAATGCGGGGAGTAGGGATTGCCATGCAACGGATGCACTAAGAGCTATAAGTGTATGAAAGCTCAAACTTAAACTAAGTGGGTGTGCATCCAACTTGCTTGCTCATGAAGACCTAGGGCATTTGAGGAAGCCCATCATTGGAATATACAAGCCAAGTTCTATAATGAAAATTCCCACTAGTATATGGAAGTGATAACTCAAGAGACTCTCTATATGAAGAACATGGTGCCGCTCTAAAGCACAAGTGTGGTAAAAGGATAGTAACATTGTCCCTTCTCTTTTCTCTTTTTTTGTTTTTTTGGCGGGATTCTTTGGCCTCTTTTATTTTTTTAAAGTCCGGAGACTCATCCCACTTTGTGAGGGAATCATAGCTTCCATCATCCTTTCCTCACATGGGATAATGCTCTAATAATGATGATCATCACACTTTTATTTACTTACCAGTCAATATTACAACTCGATACTAGAACAAAAATATGACTCTATATGAATGCCTCCGGCGGTGTACCGGGATGTGCAATGATCTACCGTAGCAATGACATCAAAAAACGGACAAGCCATGAAAACATAAAGCTAGCTATCTTACGATCATGCAAAGCAATATGAGAATAAATGCTCAAGTCATGTAGGTATGGTGGCTATTTTGAGGAAGATATAAGGAGGCTTATGTGTGATAGAGCGTATCGTATCACGGGGTTTGGATGCACCGGCGAAGTTTGCACCAACTCTCGAGGTGATAAAGGGCAATGCACGGTACCGAAGAGGCTAGCAATGATGGAAGGGTGAGTGTGCGTATAATCCATGGACTCAACATTAGTCATAAAGAACTCACATACTTATTGCAAAAATCTATTAGTCATTGAAACAAAGTACTACGAGCATGCTCCTAGGGGTATAGATTGGTAGGAAAACACCATCGCTCATCCCCGACCTCCACTCATAAGGAAGACAATCAATAAATACCTCATGCTCCAACTTCGTTACATAACGGTTCACCATACGTGCACGCTACAGGAATCACAAACTTCAACACAAGTATTTCTACAATCCACAACTACCCAGTAGCATGACTCTAATATCACCATCTTTATATCGCAAAACTATTGCAAGGAATCAAACATATCATATTTAGTGATCTACAAGTTTTATGTAGGAATTTATGACTAACCATGTGAATGACCAATTCCTGTCATCTCTCTAAATAGATATAAGTGAAGCAAGAGAGTTTAATTCTTTCTACAAAAGATATGCCCATGCTCTAACAAATATAAGATATATTGGTCCCCCTTCAACCTCGTATGCATCAATTTCTATGGTAGGTTGAAGCTTCTGTCACTCTTGCCCTCCAATACATAGTCCTATCAACATACAACTAACCCTACGGTGTGATCCACACGTGCGCTCATATGATGGGCACCAAAGGACAACAACATAACCACAAGCAAATTAAACCAATCATAGCAATTCACCAATTACCGATAGGACAATGAAAATCTACTCAGACATCATAGGATGGCAACACATCATTGGATAATAATATGAAGCATAAAGCACCATGTTCAAGTAGAGGGTACAACGGGTTGTAGGAGAGTGGACCGATATAGATAGATGGGGGAAGGTGATGGAGATGTTGGTGAAGATGACAGAGGTGTTGGTGTAGATTACGGTTACGATGATGGCCCTGGCAGCGTTCCCGCCCCCCGGAAGAGAAGGGGAGAGGGGCTGACGATGTCCTGGACTAGGGGGCCAGTAGCCCTCAAGACGTGGTGAGTACCCCCTAGTCCAGGACACTGTTACCCACGCCTTTACTACATCACGCCGACGCCCTGCATCGACATTGACTTCGGCACCAGGCCATATTTCTTCGATTCCTCACTTTGCATAAATTATTTATTATGCAACATTTTTTTAATTATCACTATTACTATTATCTCCGGTTTGCACTATTTTTTGTGCACAGGAAAATGATCCGGGACTTTGGCGTCACTATGCCGGTCTGCATTGACCGTGCTATGTCACCACTTCGGCGTCACTCTGCCGGTCTGCATTGACAGTGCTATGTCATCACTTCGGCATGTCGAGCTCTCCGCTCCGCCACCTCGGGACTAGCTTGGGGGATGGAACCTTGCCCCGCATCAAGCTCGGACCACGTCATCAGTACCGAACACATTAACCAGCTAAGTCGCTTTCATGCTCAAAGCTTTAATTTCTAACTTGTGTTCGGTTTGACCAAGCAATATACTTTTTTGGAAAAAAGTTGCTTGTAAAAAATTTCCTTGTCCAAACTTTGTTTGTGACACATAAATTCAAATACCCAATTCATTTGGGGGCTTCCTTCATGAAGCTTTTCCACTTGCATATGATTATACTTGTACGGCTTCGTTCCTTGTTCGTGTATTACGCCACAATATGCACCATATTGACTTAAGTGATTTGCAAGTTGGGTTTCCTCTCTCCTGTGTTTACCCCTGCATTCCCGATAGTTCGGCTAGGGAGTAAAGGGAGCACCTCTCGATTGTCATGATCGGTCGCCCGAGCCGGACCTCAGACTGGGTGAAGCCGAAAGCTAGCGCTCTTATAGTTTTCACTAATGGTCGGCACACAACGGAACTCATGAGTACAAAAAATCTATTGCACAAGTCTCATAATAACAATGAGCACCGAAGAAAGGTATCGGTGGGGTTACTATTTTCTTCGAAGATGCTTCTTACACTTCACGGTAATATAGCACAAGTTCCCTCAGCGCGCTTTGTCTGTTACAGCCTTATGGCCTGATTGCCTGGTTATTGGAAACACCGTCGATATTCTCGACCGATGGAGTGCATAACACTTTTCGGTCCTTGACCGAAGAGGGAGAAGCTGACGGTCGGTTAAGACGCGTTTAAAGTTCGGTTGAACATAGATATGATATAAGTACTTCGGTACATGCAATCATTCTTCTACCCAAGTCACTTGGGGCTCTTAAGTTTATTTGAGCCGTTTTATAATAAGTGTTCTTCTTCTTAGTCGTTGCAAAGTTTTATTATTATTATTATTATTATTATTATTATTATTATTATTATTATTATTATTATTATTATTTATCACTCCTTTTTTCGACATGAGTGTGCGGTCACTAGCCGGGGAGCCTAATTTCTCTCTCAAAGCCGCTAGAGTTTAGTTTGCTAAACTGGCCTGATGAGAAGTACTCCGCCCTCGGGATAGGAGGTTGAAGCCGTAGGCTGACCCGCTCGAAGTCTTGAGATAGGATGTGTCATGTTAAAGCACGACAGAAGCACTTCTTTTTTTCTAAGACCAACTTTCGGATTGGCACCGAACACTTGATATTGTTCGGACGTCATGTTTTTACTGACATTTCTTGGTTTTCCAAGATTTTTGGAACTTTTAAACTATTTGTGCTTTTCCAGCATTAGTCTCACAGTGCAACGTCGGACACCTTTAGGGATTCGGCAAAAACATTCTCAGATATTGCTATATATGCATCGGTTTCGAATTGTGTCTTCGGTCAATAGTTGGGTTGCCCGGCTCCTACACTTGCTTCCTACGTTCCATTTTGTTCGGCTAGGCATGCAAAGGGAGAACCACTGCGATTGTGCTTCTAGCTCACATGGTTAAGCACCTCAGTGGAGAAAGCCGAAAACTGACTTTCACAATAAGCGTAAACTGGTCAGCGATCCGATGACTATGCTAAATGATGGGCCGTTCATAACATTGGCTGGAGTGTTTACGGCTTGACCCCGACTGTCGTCGAACACTACCGGGGGCTATTAACTGGCCTCCCAAACTAAATCCTCAATATTTTGCTCTTACATTAGAGCTGAGGTTTAATGATCATGCTTAGCATGACAACCCAAAGAAAGGAACCGATACTGGGACTATTTTCTTTGGAAGACATTTCTTCTGTTAAACAGTAATATAACTCTCTGCGTACCTTTGTTTATAAAACCGCATGGCCAGATTGCCTTGTTTGTTGTAAAGCTTTGCCCTCATAAAGGCTTTATAAAGTAGGACAAACACGCCTCGGCTACTGGCCGAGGAGGTGGAAGCCGATGGTCGGTCAACAAAGTTTTGTATAATGCGGATCCGAGCATTAATGACGTAAAGTACTTGGATACATAGAGTCATTACACATAATTTGTGATTTTACTATGGATATTGATCCTTAATTCGGCCACCCGTGCCCGCATTAAGGCTCGGGGGCTACTGGGCTTCGGGCTTATTATTTACAAATATTAAAGGGGCACATTGATCCCCTGATCTGGTGTTACCACCCGACCAGTGTCTTGGGGGCTACTGCATTGCTTGTCCAATATAGAAAATTTTATGTGCAATATAGTTTCCGAGGAGATTTTGATCCTCAGGTTGGTCGGCCGCACCCAACCTGAGTCTCGAGGACTGAGCACGCCGCTTTTAGTGTCCCGAAGTATTCTACCGAGCTTGGACTTGATCCTTAGGCCGATTTTGCAAATCAAGCTGAGTCTCAGCGGCTACTGGGATCAGCGGTCTTACATCATCCTTCAGGTGCATCTCGGGTTTTAGACCGATACACACCTTGAGGGCTACTGGCTATATATCTCGGCAGAGAATAAATTGCACCAATAAAAAATATTCACAAAAATTGGCCCACATTAGGTGTGGTGCACCACCTCGGAAACAACCTGGCATAAAGCTCGAGCGCTAGTGGCTGGCTCCATAGAGGGCATTTCCGGCATTAAGCTCAGCTAAACTCCTTCAAACTTCTTTGAACCAAGGTGATTTACGACACCTCGGATATAGTCCGGCTTTGGAGCTCAGATACAGTCCGGCGTTGGAGCTCGGATATACAGTCCGATGTTGGAGCTCGGATACATAGTCCGGCCTTGGAGCTCGGATACATTCCGGCGTTAGAGCTAGGAAGCGGTCTGGCGTTGGTGCTCGCTTGCAAAAGATACCTCGAATACAGTCCGTCGTTGGAGCTCGGACGCAAGAGGACGCTGCCGCCCGGGAACAACTTCAAACCAGAGGTGTGGCATAAAAATAACAAGGCATTGGTAAAGGCCGGAAACTTAAAGGGGCTCCTCGGATACCCGACGTGTAAACTCGTTGAATGCATTTCGGTGATCCTCAAGATCGAAGATAAGGAAGATTTGTTGAACCAGTTTTCAAGACCGATGACCAAAGATGAAGAATGGTTTGGAAGAATCGAGGAGCGTCCCTAACTTGAAGACCGGTTCAGGGGGCTACTGACGGTGTCCTGGACTAGGGGGTACTCACCACATCGTCTCCCGATCTATTAGATTGGGCCGAGGCCCCCCATGGCCGTATAGTCATGGGCCAGTTCGGATAGCTTCCGCATACAAGGAAGATTCCACAAAGACTTAGCGATCAAGACAAGGACTTCTCCCCACCGGCATATTCGGCTAGGACTCTTGTTAACCTAGGCCTCTGGTGCATTATATAAACCAGGGCCAGGCTAGTCAATAGAATACACAACATACAGAACAACAATCATACCATAGGCTAGCTTCTAGGGTTTAGCCTCTCCGATCTCGTGGTAGATCTACTCTTGTACTACCCATATCATCAATATTAATCAAGAAGGACGTAGGGTTTTACCTCCATCAAGAGGGCCCGAACCTGGGTAAAACTTCGTGTCCCTTGCCTCTTGTTACCATCCGGCCTAGACGCACAGTTCGAGACCCCCTACCCGAGATCCGCCGGTTTTGACACTGACAGGGGCCCCCTTCACTACAAAAAAATACACTTCCGTGATGATACATGTTTGTCACAGTAGGTCGCGTTTTTTGTCATGCATGTACATCCATGACGATTTTATGACAGAATCAAGATAGTCATACATGTGCTGTCGTAGAAGTGTTCCATGACATTACCAAAATTATCATCACGGAAGTGTCCACTTCCATGATGATAAATCGTGCATCATCATGGAAGCATGCATCGTAATGGAACGCCTTTAAGCTATCGTGTCTGATTTTGGATCCGATAACCCGTTAACAGCCCCGACCAATGGGAAATTTCGAAATGTAAAATTCTGATTGGCCGAAGGAAACACTTGTTGCCTCACCGTTGGGATAGATGTCATCCACTCATTGGACAGGAGGCGCCTATGATAGGTCGACACATGGCACGACCCAACAGTGGCCCATTCCAGTGAAAAAGGTCGGCCCAATAAAAATTAGCAGGCCGGCCCATATAAGGCCTACTTGTGTCAGGTCCATTTAAGCCCATGGCCCATACGAGATGTGCCAATTCGGTCCGTTAACGGCCCGTTAAAGATTTGACACCATTGCAACCCATCGTCAGTTTGAGCCCATTAACAGCCCGCTATATGTTTGGGCTCAATATCGGCCCGATGAGAATTCGGCCTGTTAACGGCCCATTTGATGGATGGGCCAATTTTCAGGATCTACATCTTTCGGCCTTTAGCGACCCATTTAAATGTTGGGCTAATTTCTGGCCCGATGTGTCTTTCAGCCTGTTGACGGCCCATAAATCTGATGGGCCATTGGTAGTCGGACCTGTGTTTCGGCCTTTTAGCGGCCCATTTAAGTGTTGGGCCAATTTCTGGCCCAGTGTCACTTTCAGCCTGTTGACGGCCCATAAATCTGTTGGGCCATTTGTAGTCGGACCTGACTTTTGGCCTTTTAGCGACCCATTTAAGTGTTGGGCCAATTCCCGGCCTTGTGTGTCTTTCGGCCTGTTAACAGGCCATAAATGAGTTGGGCCATTTGTAGTCGAACCTTAGTTTTGGCCTTTTAATGGCCCATTCCCTTCATGGGCCAATACCAGCCCGGTTTCTCCTTCAGCGTGCTAAAGGCCCACAACATAGTTGGGCCGTTTATAATATGACCTGACTTTCGGCCTCTTAGCGGCCCATGCTCTTCCTGGTCCAGTATAAGCCCGATGTCTCTTTCGGCCTGTTAAAGGCCTATAGTATAGTTGGGCCATATGTAGCCCAAACTCAGTAACGGCCTATTAACGGCCCGTGAAATAAATTGGGGCCACCTGTTGCCCGCTTCGATGTTGGCCTGTTAACGACCCGGGAGGTAAGAGGGCCGACCATTAACTTTTGGCCTAGTAACGACCCATTAACTTAATGGGCCCCCTAAAGTTCATTCATGTCTTTAGGCCAAATTAGATAATTTGAGCCCATTACGACGAGCAATTATGCACAGGACCAAAACCGATCAAGCGAAGGTACGGCATACAGGGAATAACGTTCACATCCAGCATATATTACAGGAAATTACATCCACTGGGCAATCAAAGATTGATGCCAGTGCAAATAAATGAGCAGAACCTAACCATCTACAACATCACAATCTGCAACCCCAGCACAGATGACGCCCATAAGCATGTGGGCAAGTTCTTGCTGCTTTGCTACACTGCCTCTGAAAACATTGATCAGTTGTTGTGTCGCACGACTCTACACCTCTGATTCATCCACCATTTCCATGATTGCTTCAGCCATTAATTGGTTCACAAACATACATTTATTTCGTTCCATTCGAGACAGAGGATACTGAACATATTCAGATGGCGATTTTGGCAGGCTTGTATTATTGATAGTGGAGAGTGTCTCGACCACTGCATCATAACATAAATTAGGAAGGAAACCAAACAGATTAATCATCAGTTATTTCCATATTAACTGGCCTAGATTAACTAGAAAGAAACAATGGGGTTGCGTTGCTATTTTCAGAGTTTGTCTTCTTATCTTCAGTAGCCTGCACAAAATTAACACACTAGCATTGCTATCATTGGCAAAGTCAAATAATAGGAAAGCAACATTGACACAACGAACGTTTGGGCAACTAGCCTACACCAAATTAACACAATATGGCACAACTATCATCAGCCAGGTAAGGTAATACGAAAGCAACATTGACACAATGAATGAATGGGCAACCAGAGAAGCACTACAATTCAGTAATGTGCGTGATATGAGATAGGCATTCATTTAGCTCAATATGCAAAACTACCAGGCAGTTTTCCTTACAAAAATCAACATTGGCGCCTTTAACATTTTGCTACAACTAATTTTTGATCAGATAAAGGTTAGATTCACGCTGATTAACAAAATACATGCTGATGTAAAAATATAGTGATATACAACAGGTACTTACATCAACATTGGAGCACAGAGAATTCCCGCAAGATATTTTCCTCGAATACGATCCCAATGGAGGAAGTCTTGTATCGTTTAACCTTATTTTCTAAAAGAGAGATGGGTAAGAAACATGTAGAAAATATGATCAGAATGCTATAAAATTTCATGATGCGAGGATATGCACACGCTTCTTAGAATGGAGTTGACATTCTTTTGCTGGACTGGAGCGGACTAGTTCTTTGGCCACTGGAATCTGCTTATTATCAGTGGGAGTTGGGTTTCTCTGTGCTGGAGCAGTATCTATGAAAAATGGAGTTGGTTTATTATCTCCTGGCGTTTGGATCTTTTGCAAAGAACTGGTTTGTAACCCTTCAGATTCTAACATAGCCGTCTTCCCCTTGCATGCCTTATATAGAAGAATGCTGATTCAGTTATAAAACATGCTACAACAAAGATGGAATAGGTATTGAAGAATAGAAAGGCATGACATATTGACATGTATTCCCTCCATCCGGAAATAAATGGATGGGTCTAGGCGTATTTCAGTTCTAGATACATCCAGTTTTATCCATTTCTGCGACATTTAATTCAGACGGAGGGTGTCGGTGTCAAAACCGGCGGATCTCGGGTAGGGGGTCCCGAACTGTGCGTCTAAGGCGGATGGTAACAGGAGGCCGACGACACAATGTTTACCCAGGTTCGGGCCCTCTTGATGGAGGTAATACCCTACGTCCTGCTTGATTGTTCTTGATAATATGAGTAGTACAAGAGTTGATCTACCATGAGATCGAAGAGGCCAAACCCTAGAAGCTAGCCTATGGTATGATTGTTGTTCTTGGTCCTACAGACTAAACCTTCCGGTTTATAAAGACACCGGAGGGGGCTACGGTTACACAGAGTCGGTTACAAGGAAGGAGATCTACATATCCGTATTGCCAAGCTTGCCTTCCACGCCAAGGAGAGTCCCATCCGGACACGGGACAAACTCTTCAATCTTGTATCTTCATAGTCCAACAGTGCGGCCAAAGGATATAATCCGGCTGTCCGGATACCCCCTAATCCAGGACTCCCTCAGTAGCCCCTGAATCAGGCTTCAATGATGATGAGTCTGGCGCGCAGATTGTCTTCGGCATTGCAAGGCGGGTTCCTCCTCCGAATACTTCATAGAAGATTTTGAGGACCTTCAATGTCAAACAGATGGTAGTAGGCGGCCAACAAGCGGAATGCGGCGGAGCCATGGTGGGCGAAATGCCCAACGTTACATGGCTCGAGGGATCCTATGTGGAGACCATAAAGGGGTGGCAATCGGGGTGGTTCTACATCACCGAGCCACGCGACACCAACTGGGTGGCGGCCCTCGAGTTTCGACCTGGAATCCCCGCTCGGCTTACTTCCTGGAAGGAGAAGGGCATGTCCTGGGGCTCATCAGTGGAGCTGGACGGACTCCAGAAGTGTATCCGGAACATGATAGGCAAGAAACTCAAGCTTGTCAACATAGTCCAGGTCATGCTCTTCCGCCGGATCCTCCCATGTCAACAACGGGCTTTCAACTTATGGGAGTTCGACCCAGCCCAGCACCAGACTCTACGTGAGTTCTTCGACATGACGCATAAGGACGTTCGGAAGGTGCTGTTCAACGGCGCCGAGGTCCCCCTCCCCTTATCGACGATTGCGGGCTAAGCGCGATGCACCCTGCGAATCCGGTAAGTTCTGTACATCTCGTAGGGTATTTATTTTCCATAGTTTAACCATGTGCGGGATCTGAGCTCCCATGCCTTTGACAGGACTGGGTGGAGACATGAGAGCAGATTGACTGCCCGGCCCCTCTGCCCGAAGACCCTGCAGACGCTCTCCTGACGGAGATGCGGACCCCGGCTCCTTATGAGGTGCCGGAGAAGAAGATCAAGAAGAAGGCCACGGGAACCCAAAAGAGTTCCCGGCGCCAGGTGGTATCAGACTCATTGTCCGATAACTCTGAGACGCAGATTCTTCCCCTCCAGCCGGGGGAGACAAGAAAAGGAAGGCCGCCCCAACCGGGGAGGACGAAGGGTCGAAGAAGGGAAGGACTCTCCTTCCAGACTGTTCCACCACTGCCGCCGACAGTGAAGACGAGTGGTTACTCAGGGCCAAGCCCCTGGAGAAGTCGTAAGTATTCGGATAGCAGAGTAACTCATAGCATACTTTTATTCCACTGCTATTCCTAACGCCGAATATGATCATGCAGTCCGCCCCGAGCCCGTATCGACGTATCCTCGTCGGGCGGTTCCTTGGACTCGTCGGATATGAATAGTGAGTCACTTCCAACTACCTCCTCTCCTCGCCCTACGGACAATGTCGAGGTATTGTCTCAAGGGGCACCGAGCTGGGGGGAGATAGTCCTGGAGGCGCCTCAAGGCGACCTTCCGGACTCCAGGCGCAAAGGGAGCAAGACTCCCAAGGGCTCCAAGTTCGGCCCTCGGCCGAACACCGCGCCGGAACCTCCAGTGGTTCCGGACTCCGGTAGGTGACCCCCTTCCAAGAGGGGCAAGCCGCCCACGCTGGTGACCTCTGTCCATCCAGAGGCACCGGACAACCTACTGGGAGTGCTTCGCGGCGCTTCAATCGATGAAGAGCACCGCACTAATATGAGTGCGCTGATCAAGAAGGTTCAGTCCGCCAAGAGCGGACTGACTGAAGCTGGTGCCAGCCTTCTAACAGGCTTTGAGGTAAGTATTTAAAATATAGGAAAATATTACCGCATAGACAGTAGCCCCTGATGCTCTGTTTGGTGTTCACAAAGAGAAGCCAAATATAGGATCAAATAATATCTGCAGGAGTCTAATATAAGTATGTCTGTATGCATATGCAGGCTTCGCTGCTGACCTTTGCCGCACTGACTGCGGAGGTCGCTGCACTGAAGCAGAACCTCGAGCGGTCCGAGAAAGAGCTCGGCCTTACCAAGAGGCATCTCGAGGAGAACAAAGGTAAGTAATACCTTGTCTATATATATATATATATATATATATATATATATATATATATATATATAGAGAGAGAGAGAGAGAGAGAGTGGCACTATTCTAATCTCGGGATTAGAATAGCTATTTGGATCACGACGCGCCCTATATAGGAGCCGAGCAGGTCCTCCCGAACCGCTGCGGCAGCCCACGCCCCCGCACCCCTCCCCGGATCCCCACGTCGCAGCGCCCCTCCACGGAGACCCGCGCCGCTGCGCCTCTTCCCGGAGACCGGCGCCGCCACGCCCCATCCCTGGAAAACCCCGCCATCGCGCCCCATCCCTGGAGACCCCCGTCGGCGCGCACCCTAACCGGATCCACCCGATGCCGTGCGCCCTCCCCGGAACCCCCACGTGCACCGCCGGATCTTGCGGCCGCCTCACGCCTCCACCACCGGCCACTGCCGCTCTTCCCGTCCCCCACTCCGGTCAATCCTGCACTTCTCCCTCCGGTGAGTCTCCTCCCGCTCCCGACCTTCCTCTTCTACTTCTCCACCTCCGGCGAACTCCCCTGGTTCCTCCTGCTCATCGTCACTCCAGTTCCTCTTATTCATCCGTGCGTGACCCTCGGACCACCATCGCGGCGCTGTTCTTGTTCTTCAAGCTCTCGTGTCTTGCCGATGTCTTTGTCCCCAACCCCCTGCATAGTGCAAACGCTATTCTTGAGGATGATTCTGATGCCTGATGGTGCAGTTGCCATCCGCAAGATCTCCCTGACATGTGGATCCATTGGTTCGATTAACCAAGTTCTTGTTCTGAAAATTTAAGTTCACAAAGAACAAGGGGTGAAAAATACAGAGTGTTTTTGCATAAAAAGTTCAGAAAATATGCCCTGTCACAATTTTTGTTCATGCTAGTTCATATATCTATTTCTCTTGTATATGTATTCAGATTTTGAATTTGCAGAAGAAGGCACAAAGTTCACTTACTGTCATCGAGGAAATTCAGCTATACCCTCTCCAACGTCCTCGGCCACGACCGTGCTCCAGCCATCGAGTGCTTGCCTCTGCCGTCTCTAAGTGATTTTTGATGTCTGAAGTTCAGCTATACCCGCGGGTGCAAAAAATAGGTGTTTTGGTCCATTTTTTCAGTTTGACAAGTCGGTTTTCTTCCAAGATTATCTCCAAAATGCAACAACGTCTGGAGTTTTAATCCTCCAATTTCTGTAAGAAGAAGAACGACAATGGAATATTCGTCTGAACTTCCCATTTGGCCACAACTAGACCCCAAGAAAAGTGCACGTACAGGATCCTATTACAACCAAATATGATGTAAAATGCAGGTACAAAAAGTGAATATATTCAGTAGTTTTTTTGTTTTCTTTCATGTTTTCTCTGACTATACATGGTAGTCTATCATTTGTATTCAAATCAGATCCTTGTTGATGAGCTCATACATTTCTAAATAGTATGTGTTGACATTGTATTGCCCAGAAAGTTCAACACCGCCATCTCGGGCCGTTCAACGATGCGACTCCAAGAAGTTTGTTTTCCATATTGGTTTTATAGTGTCAATTTTTCTATGTTCATGTAGTAAAACATTAGGAAGTTCGATTTTAAGGAAGCAACAAGTTCAACCAATACGAAAACACTAAAAAATACATTGAATAGAACCTTTTTTAGTGGGGTTCAAATTGGAAATACATGGAAAAAAATTGTTCTCTGCTCTTTACAGTAAAAAATGTATCACATATTGGTTGGTTTCCTCAAGTAGTTGTCTCTCTGACACACATTATGTTGCTGCTTTCCTTCTCCTTCATAAAACTGTTACAAAATAATAGAGCATAGAAGTTCGATATTAGAAGCAAAAAAAACAAGCGAGCATTTCATGAAGACAAAAAAAGATTGATGCGAAGTTCATATTCTCTGCCGCGGATAATTCAATATGTTCGCTTAGGGAAAAACACACACATTAGGTATAAAAAAAGAGGTGAACATACAAAAAATTCACGAAGTTCAAATTTTGAAAATAGAGAAGTCTGAAGTTTATTAAAAAAAGAAAAATATTCGTTTCCAAAAAGTAAAATAAAAACATTTGGGAGAACTTTGATATTTAATTTAAAAACTCGATGTTTTTCGGTTACCAAAGAATAAATAACAAGAATATTTAATTTTGAAAATATCCGTTTCCAAAAAAATAAAACCAAGAAGTTCAATTTAAAAACGTGGAGAAGTTTGATATTTAATTAAAAACTCAAATTTTTTCGATTAATAAAGAATAAAACAAATAAGTTCAATTCAAAATAACGAAGAAGTTTCATATTTCTAACGAAACTACAATTTTCATATTTCTAAAAATACATAAAATAAATTCAAATAAAAAAGTTAGAGCGGTTCGATATAGAAGTTCGATGATTATAGAAAACTCAGATTTCCCTCGTTATTAAAGAATGAGAACAAGAAGTTCAAAAATTAAATAACATGAAGTTCAACTTTTAATAATAGAGAGCCTCAAAATTCCGTGAAAGAAGATTAAGAAATAAAACCAGGAAGTCCATATTAAAAAGATGGAGAAGTTTGATGATTATAGAAAACTCAGATTTTTCTCGTTATTAAAGAATGGAAACAAGAAGTTCAGAAATTAAATAACAAGAAGTTCAACTTTTAATAATAGAGCGCTTCAAAATTTCATAAAAAAGGATTAAGAAAATCAGATTAAAAATCATAAAAAAACTCAGGTATAGTCACGTAACCTAGAGAAGTTCAGATTGATAACAGCCAGAAGTTCACGTACTACACGGTGTGCATTTTGTATTAAAAAGGAATAAAAAACAAAGGCTAAAAGTTTGTTGTCATAAGTTCAAGTACTCGGTTGAAGAAAGTTAAAAAAATTATTGTGAGAGAGGTTTGTACAAAAGGAATATCATTTGTGTAATACTGACGAAAATGCATGAGAAAATTACAAAGGAAAAATACGGCATAGAAGTTCAACGTGAAAACAGCAGGAAGTTCAACTACTACACTGAATGAATTTCAGATGAAAAACTTTTAAAACCATCGCGAGTATGAGAAAATAATCAACACGGCAAAGTTGCGTGTTTACACCAGTTTTCCATCGTTATATCACTCGTTGAATTTCGGGGAGTGGATGGAGAACTACGAGTAGTGGATGGGGATCTGCAAGCAAAAAAAGCAAGTCCAAAACAGAGTGAAGTTCAGGTAGACATGCTGAGAAGTTCACGTTCTTCACGCGGTGCATTTTCAAAGAATCTGTTTCGCGATAGAAGCAGAACAGAAGATCCCGCCGTTTTCGAAATTACTTGAAAATGGCTAAGAATCACAGAAATCAATCAACAGGAAAAAGTTTCGCATTTTCCGTAGCTTTTCAACGGTATATTATTTGCCCAATTCCAATAAAGTTTGTAGAAATTATGGCGAAAATACGTTTTTCGCCATTTTCGAAACTGACTTAAAACCGTAAAGAATTGGGACAAACAATACATACCAAAACGTTTCGCATTTGTTCAACCTTTTCAACGCCATATCATTTGCTGCACTCGGACACACGGTTAAAAAATTAGCTCGAAAATAGGAACTCGGTAGGACTTGGACCATTTTCTAAATTACTCTTAAGCCATTCAAAATTAGGAAAAAAAACGTTCAAGATGAAAAGTAGCGCATTTTCATAAGCTTTCCAAAGCCATATCATATGCCTCCATTGGATTAGCCGTTTAGAAATGACATCGAAAAAAACGAACTCAGCTGTTCGGTTTACGAAATTTTACGTTTTTTCAAATTACTATTTAACCATAGGGAATTATAGAAAACTTTCAACATGTGGAAGGAGCGGTTTTGTAGCAGCTTTCCAACACCGTATTATATGCCTCATTCCGATAAACGGTTTAGAAATGCGATTGAAAATACGATTCACGTTTTTTGTGCGAAGAAAAAACGGTTTTCAAAACTGCTCTTAAACCGCTTATATTTTGCCAAAAATTTAAGTTGGGTCATGATATTGGGGTCCATAGCTTTGCAACGGTATATCGCAAGCCCCATTTGGGCAATGTTGGCGGAAGTTCGACCTAGTTCACACGACAGTTCAACGTACTACTAGCGGGGCAGGTCAGGTTGTGATCAGAATATTATTCTGATCCCGTGATCGGAATAGTTTTTATATATATATATATATATAAATATGTGGTTGCAAAATGATAGGATCATTGATGGTGTCCTGGACTAGGGGGTACTCACCACGTCGTCTCCCGATCTGTTAGATTGGGCCGAGGACCCCCATGGCCGTATACTCATGGGCCAGTTCAGACAACTGCTGCATACATGGAAGATTCCACAAGACTTGGTGATCAAGACAAGGACTCCTCCCCACCGGCGTATTCGGCTAGGACTCTTGTTATCCTAGGCCTCTGGTGCATTATATAAACCGAGGCCAGGCTAGTCGATAGATATATACAACAATCATACCATAGCCTAGCTCGTGGTAGATCAACTCTTGTAATACTCATTGTCGGCGTTCTGGGAACGGGGGTCCCCAGACTTGCCTGCCTGCGGCCTGCGGCGTGGCTCAAGTGGGGGCCCAGCGTGGCCCATCTTCATCAACACGAGGCTCAAGACCCTCGCGAGGGGCCAAGCCTCGCGAGGCAGACGACGCGACGCATCCTCAGGCGAAGCCTCGTCAGGCTGGCTCGCGAGGAGGCGGAGAGTTCAAGGCGGGGTACCTCGCGAGGTGCCCATGACGCAAGCCATGACGGCACGGGGCACCAGCCGGGTGCCAGCGCGCGCAGCGTCCCTCTTTCCTATTTGGTGCAAAGGGGGCAAGCATATCCGCGGAGTACCGAGGCATCAGGAAAAGGTTGACACTTCGGTGCAACGAGACCAAGACCAGGAGGACTACGAGACGGAGGTCACCATGGCGCCCAGCGCGGCGTCATCACCAGAGCCTTTGGCAGGAGAAGACTGCTTTTGTCAGGATAGATGTACTCGCTGTCCCCCTTCAAATTAGCCCGCCATTGTTGGATCCCTTCCCGCTCAATATTTGGGGAGAGGACCAGGGCCTCTATAAATAGTACTAGCCACCCACATAGCAAGGGGTTCGATTCCTGGTTGTTCGGTCCGGGATCTGAGAGAGAAAGAGAGAGAAAGGTGACTGAGCTCTTCATAGCAGTTCATCACCACAGCCAAGAACAGACCCTCACGAGGCTGTTCTTCCTTGTATTGTTCATCCACACCAACTCCAGGAGGCAATCCATCCACCACACACTGGAGTAGGGTATTACACCACATCGGTGGCCCGAACCAGTATAAATCTTGTGTCTTTCGTGCAGCTCTTTTAGTAGTTTAGATCCCATCAAGACGGAGAGGTTGAAGGCGAGATTTCCGCGCGCACCCCAGTGTTCGAACCTTAAGTGTCTGCCGGAACCCGAAATCCGACACCCATATCATCAAGAATAAATCAAGCAGGACGTAGGGTTTTACCTCCATCAAGAGGGCCCGAACCTGGGTAAAACATCGTGTCCCCTGCATCCTGTTACCATCGATCCTAGACACACAGTTCGGGACCCCCTACCCGAGATCCGCCGGTTTTGACACCGACATTGGTGCTTTCATTGAGAGTTCCGCTGGGTGATCAGCAAAAGAATCAATGGCTCGCCCGCAGGTGAACTGCGACACCGGCATCTTCGTCGCCGGCTCGGCTGGTCAACTTGGCTCGACCGAGGACCATGCTCCATCTCCGATCGTCATGTTCGGACGGGGGCCTTCTTCAACATCAACTCTGATCTCTATCATGATCATAGAGGAGTCATCCATGGAGCTCGAGGGCTCAATGTCAACATTGCCCTCGGGCGGCCGTGCTGTTTTTATGGAGAGCGAACTTGTATTCGCCGTCACCACCTCCTCAAGCGTCAGTTTGACGATTGCTTTGGTGGCATAGTGCGGAATTACGTCTACAACAGCCGTGCAAAATTTCGTCGAGTTCCTATGGAGGAATATCCGACAATATACGATATACCGGAGCCCTGTCAAATCTGGACGGGAATCTGGACGAGTTTAGGGCGTGGTATCCAGGGCCCAGCTCGGAGGTCCTTTGGAAGATCCAACCGTTCATCTACTACGGAATTCCCATACCTACCACCCCTCCAAATTTCAGCTCGATCCGTTGGTTAAACCTCCGGGAACCTTTCGATGAGTGGACCAATTTTCGGATCCGTTTTCTATGCGAATATGGATCCGACCCGAATCCATGTTTCTTTATGAACGTGATATTGGACAACCTTTTTAGAGGAATTCTCTTCTAGGGTATTGTGCGTTGTTTTTAAACACGTGTCCGTTAATTTTTAAGCCTCCCCTAAGGTCATCTTCATCTTCATGCTGGTGTCAAACCAGTCCGACAATATTGCTCCAAGGCTGCCGACCTGCGCTAGACACGTCGTCACTTTGTTGACCCGAGCTCAACTTCTTCGGATCATCATCTTGGCAAGCCAAACAAGAGTTCGGCATCGTGAAGGATAAATCATCACCAACATCACCGCCCCACGGATTACGCGGAGCGGGCATACCGGCATCGCCGCACGGTCACTTCATCAAGCCGGCATCGACCGTGTCACGACCTGCATCGGCAGGGCCGCACTGTTGCTTCTTCAAGCTTGTGTCCATCAGGCCGACCTACTTCGACTCATCGGCTGACATCAAGGCTTCGACATCTCGGCTGGACCAGGCGCTTCGCCATCTCTTCATCAACCTACTCCGGAGACTTCGGCGTCACTAGCCGACCAGCTCCGTCACATTAGCTGGACCGAGGGCTTTGCCTCGGTGAGCCAACCTTTGCCAGCATCGCCATACCATCGCTTTATCACCCATCAGGCAATGGGTGTGCGGATCGATTCCCAATTTTGGGAGACACCTTTCTTCGGATTGCTACAACAAATAAACCAGGTGCTATTAATCCTAGTAATTTTTGCTTGTTAGGGTGTATTTTTCCCAAGAAATTATTACTCTGGTTTGTTCCATAATCTGTACACAGGTCTATCAAATGATGGCCGCACTAACGACGGTCGCATGGTGGTCCGGTCAGTTTCCGTACATAGTTCGGTGAACGCCGCATTCGGAAGTCGGACCGACCTGTGAATTCTTGCTTTACCACACCTTTACCGCATCACACCGATGCCCTGCATCGACATTGACTTCGGCTCTAGGCCATATTTATTTTATTACTCACTTTGCATAAATTATTTATTATGCAACATTTTTTTAATTATAGTTATTACTATTGTCTCCGGTTTGCACTATTTTTTGTGCACAGGAAAATGATCCGGGTTGGGCAGTATCGTCAGGCGTACTGACATACCACGCCACCTCGGCTGGACGGGGGGCTTCGTCAACACTTCATTACCCCATGCCAGGGACTTCGGCATCACTCTGCCGACCTACATTGACCATGCTATGTCACCACTTCGGAGTGCCGAGCTCTTTGCTCCGCCACCTTGGGACCGGCTTGGGGGATGGAACCTTGTCCCGCATCAAGCTTGGGCCGCGTCATCAATACTGAACACATTAACCGGCTAAGTTGCCTTCATGCTCAAAGTTTTAAATTTTTAACTTGTGTTCGGTTCGACCAAGCATTATTCCTTTTTGAAAAAAAAGTTGCTTGTAGAGAATCTTCTTGTCAAAACTTTGTTTGTGACACACAAATTCAAATACCCCGTTTACTTGGGGGCTCCCTTGATGGAGCTTTGTTCCTTGTTCGTGTATTACGCCACAATATGCACCATATTGACCTAAGCAATTTGCAAGCTGGGTTGCCTGGCTCCTGTGCTTACCCCTATGTTCCCGATTGTTCGGCTAGGGAGTAAAGGGAGCACCTCTGCGATTGTCATGACCGGGTCATCCGAGCTCTGACCTCAGACTAGCTGAAGCCGAAAGCTAGCGCTCTTATTGTTTTCAATCATGGTCGACACATAACGTAACTCATGAGTACAAAAAATCTATTGCACAAGTCTCATAGTAACAATGAGCACCGAAGAAAGGTATCGGTGGGGGTACTATTTTCTTCGAAGATGCTTCTTGCACTTCATCAGTAATATAGCATAAGTTCCTTGAGCGCGCTTTGTCTGTTACAGCCTTATGGTCTGATTGCCTGGTCATCGGAAACACCGTTGATACTCTCGATAGGTGGAGTACATGACACTTTTCGGCCCTTGGCTGAAGAGGGAGAAGCCGACGGCCGGTTAAGACGCGTTTAAAGTTCGGGTGAACACAAATATGATATAAGTACTTCGGTACATACAATCATTATACATAAAATTCTTTTACCCAAGTCACATGGGGGCTCTTAAAATCTATAGGAGTTAATTTATAGTAAATGTGTTTTCTTCCTAGTCGCTGCAATTTTTTTTCTATCACTCCTTTTTCGACGCGAGTGTGTGGTCAATAGCCAGATAACCCATTTTCTCTCTAGTGACCGCTTGAGTTTAGTTCGCTAAACTTGTCTAATGAGAAGTACTCCACCTTTGGGATAGGAGGTTGAAGCCGTAGGCTGACCCGCTTGAAGTCTTGAGATAGGATGTGTCATGTTAAAGCACGACAGAAGCACTTTTTTTCTAAGACTAATTTTCGGATTGGCACCGAACACTTGATCTTGTTCGGACGTCTAGTTTTTACTAGCGTTTTTTGGTTTTCCAAGCTTACGGCACTTTCGAACTATTTGTGTGTTTTCAGCACAAGTCTCGTAGTGCAACGCTGGACCCCTTTAGAGATTCGGCAAAAACATTCTCGAATATTGCTATATATGCATCGGTTTCGAATTGTGTCCTCGGTCAATAGTTGGGTTGCCCGGCTCCTGCGCTTGCCTCGTACGTTCCGCTTTGTTCGGCTAGGTTTGCAAAGGGAGAACCACTGTGATTGTGCTTCCATCTCACATGGTTAAGCACCTTAGTGGAGAAAGCCGAAAACTGGCTGTCACAATAAGCGTAAACTGGTCAGCGATCCGATGACTGTGTTAAATGACGGGCCTTTCATAACATTGGCCGAAGTATTTATAGCTTGACCTCGACTGTCGCCAAACACTACCGGGGGCTAGTAACTAGCCTCCCAAGCTAAATCCTCAATATTTTGCTCTTACATTAGAGCTGAGGTTTCATGATCATGCTTAGCATGACAACCCAAAGAAAGGAACCGATAGTGGGACTATTTTCTTTGGAAGACATTTCTTATGTTAAACAGTAATATAACATATCTCTCTGCGTACCTTTGTTTATAAAACTGTATGGCCAGATTGCCTTGTTTGCCGTAAATCTTTGCCCTCAAAAAGGCTTTATAAAGTAGGACAAACACTCCTCGGCTACTGGCCGAGCAGGTGGAAGCTGATGGTCGGTCAACAAAGTTTTGTACAATGCGGATCCTAGCATTAATGACGTAAAGTACTTGGATACATAGAGTCATTACACATAATTTGTGATTTTACTACGGATATTGATCCTTAATTCGGCCACCCGTGTCCGCATTAAGGCTCGGGGGCTACTGGGCTTCGGGCATATTATTTACAAATATTTAAAGGGGCACATTGATCCCCTGATCTGGTGTTACCACCCGACCAGTGTCTCGGGGGCTACTGCATTGCCTGTCCAATGTAGAAAATTTTAAGTGTAATATAGTTTCCGAGGAGATTTTGATCCTCTGGTTGGTCGGCCGCACCCAACCTGAGTCTCGAGGACTGAGCACGCCGCTTTTAGTGTCCCGAAGTATTCTGCCGAGCTAGGACTTGATCCTCAGACCGATTTTGCAAATCAACCTGAGTCTTAGCGGCTACTGGGATCAGCGGTCTTACGTCATCTTTTAGGTGCATCTCGGGTTTTAGACCGATACACACCTTGAGGGCTACTGGCTATATATCTCGGCAGAGAATAAATTGCACCAATAAAAAATATTGACAAAAAATCGGCCCACGGTCGGGGTGGTGCACCACCTCGGAACCAGTCCGGCATAAAGCTTGGGCGCTAGTGGCTGGCTCCATAGAGGGCATTTCCGGCATTAAGCTCGGCTAAACTCCTTCAACTTTTTTGGACCAAGATGATCAATGACATCTTGGATATAGTCCGGCATTGGAGCTTCGACACAGTCCGACATTGGAGCTCGAATACATTTCGGCGTTGGAGCTCGGAAGCAGTCCGGCATTGGTGCTCGACTGCAAAAGATACCTCGAATGCAGTCCGGCGTTAGAGCTCGGACGCAAGAGGACACTACCTCCCGGGAACAACTTCAAACCCGAGGTGTGGCATAAAAATAACAAGGCATTGATAAAGGCCGGAAACTTAAAGGAGCTCCTCAGATACCCGACGTGTAAACTCGCCGAATGCATTTCGGCGATCCTTAAAATCGAAGATGAGAAGATTTGTTGAACCAGTTTTCAAGACCGACAACCGAATATGAAGAACAGTTCGGAAGAATCGAGGAACGTCCCTAATTTGAAGGCCGGTTCAGGGGGCTACTGACGGTGTCCTGGACTAGGGGGTACTCACCACGTCGTCTCCCGATCTGTTAGATTGGGCCGAGGACCCCCAGGGCCGTAAGCTCATGGGCCAGTTCGGACAGCTGTAGCATACATGGAAGATTCCACAAGACTTGATGATCAAGACAAGGACTCCTCCCCACCAGCGTATTTGGCTAGGACTCTTGTTATCCTAGGCCTCTGGTGCATTATATAAACCGAGGCCATGCTAGTCGATAGATATGTACAACAATCATACCATAGGCTAGCTTCTAGGGTTTAGCCTCTGCGATCTCGTGGTAGATCAACTCTTGTAATACTCATATCATCAATAATAAATCAAGCAGGATGTAGGGTTTTACCTCCATCAAGAGGGCCCGAACCTGGGTAAAACATCGTGTCCCCTGCATCCTGTTACCATCGATCCTAGATGCACAGTTCGGGACCCCCTACCCGAGATCCGCCGGTTTTGACACCGACAATCATCATGGATGTGCCAGGGGCCACGACAGAAGTGGCGACCCCGAAGCAAGCGCTATCCGAGGCCGAAAACTAACCAGCCAAGGAGCGCACCGACCGGGAGAAATAGGAGGCACGGGTGGGCGAGGTGCAGCAAGAGCTCCAGGCTCTCGTTAAGAAGCACGAGACCTTGGAGATTGACTCGAAGACGCAAGAGTCCGAGCTTGCCACGACCCTCGAGAGCACAAAGTGTGCCAAGGCTGAAGCCCAAAAGGCCCTCCAGGAAATTGAGGCGGTGAGGAAGATAGCGGCTGGTAAGGCATTCATTATGCAAAGCAAGCATGTGAAAGTAAATTACTTGTTACTTACCCGAGTTCGGAGCTCTGCAGGAGCATTCGCAGATTTGCCCCGCAGTGTGTCAGATGCTGTAAAGTACTACCAGGCCAAGGAGGGAAGCTCGATGGAGAAGTTGTTCTGGTCTCAGTATACTGGGACCGAACACCCGATGCCTGTGAGCGACCAGCTGAAGCAACTGGTCGAGCTGCACAAGGCGGCCGAACAGGCCATGAAGGGCCTTATAGTCTGGATGTGGCCTGGCGACTCCCTTCCCAACAGCTACTTCGTCCTGGTGAGGCGGCTTGTGGATGCCTGCCCACGGCTGGAAGTCATAAAGCGGTCCGTTTGCATCGCAGGTGCATGCTGGGCTTTTGCCCGTGCGAAGGTGCACTGGGCCAAGATGGACGCCGAGAAGCTGGTGAAGGAGGGGCCACGGCAGGGCAAGGAGCATCGCCACCCTGAAATGTATTATGAGGGTGTCCAGAAGGGTGCCTGTCTTGTGGCGGACGAGTGTGCGAAGGATGTAATTTTTGAATGAACTTGGTCGTGTGATCCTATATTATATGAACTTGTTCATGTGCGCTATGCAACGCTTGTTTGAATTTAAAATATTACCTTCTGTGTGGCTGTTGATCAAATCTAAGAGATGGCCAGTCGTCGGCTTCTGCCCCCATGCCACGTGTGCTGCGGTGTTCGGGATAAATCTGTGCACTCTTTTTCCCATTGTTGGGTCCTTCGAGGGAGGTGCCCAGCGCAACGAACAAGGCAACCAGACTATAATGCTTTATCACTCTCACTTAGCCATAGAAGTCTACAATTTTAAATTTTGGCGAAGCCCCTAGTATTTGGAAGGCCGAATTCGGGGCGCTATACACGCCTAAGCCGGACAAAGCCGACTCCTCGCCCTAAGTGGCATAAGTCTTTAGGGACTCGAGACCTCTCGAACAGCGACCAGCTCTCGCCTTATCATGACAGTCAGTTTTATCTTTCTCTTCTGAGGTGCTTGCCCAGATAAACCAGGACACAATCGCAGTAGTTCTCCCAGTGCTACCTTAGCCAATATAGCGGAACATAAGGTACCAAAACATGGGACTCGGGCAAACCCAACTATTTACCCAAGACATGATTCGGAGCTGATGCATATAATGCTATAAGTTCGGGGTGCCACACTGTCGAAAGTGTTCGGACTTCTCATGCTGTATTATGGGGTACGCTTAAGCCCCTGGCATATTGGCCGTACCGGAGTGTACGGGTGCTGAATGTCATGAATGAACATATATATATATAAAAGAATAGAGAATGTGGTAATAGTCTAGTGCTATGCATTTTCTATTCAAAAAGGTGCGTCGAAGCAGAATGATACAAGTAGTGCGATAAGCAAAAAGTAGGACTATTTGACATGTCCCGTCCAAGGGCAAGCTGAGGAATGGTATTTAAAGCAGGTATTTCACTCGTTATCAGAGACCACCTGGGAATTCCATGGTGCGACGTAGCTTTCTGCCTCCTTGGTTGTTGTATCGTGTGTCCGGCAATCGTACTGCTGGACGGGGTTTCCAGAGAGTAAAGTCCAGAAAGAGAGAAAAAAATAACAAAGCGGGAAGCCCCTAGTGTGGTTGAGCCGTGTTTTGGGGTGTGCCGTAGTCGTGCCCCCACCTATGCCCATGGTATTTTCAATGCATAATTATGTACGCGTGGCGCGGATTTCGCCGTTTGGCTTGGACTGGGGTGGGGGCCGCATTGCTATGCGAGCTCGGAACGTGCCAGGCGGTCTTGTTGCAGATTACTTCGGGCGCGCTTAACGGTGTCCGGGTGTTTAATCGCCGAACTGGTGGATTGCCTGAAGAGGCTGCTTTGTGCTTCTGCTGCGAGGGCCGCAGTGTGCTCCTCCATGCGGAGAGAGTGCTCTGTGTTTCCATTGATTGTGATGACCCCCCGAGGTCCTGGCATCTTGAGCTTGAGGTATGCATAATGCGGTAACGCATTGAATCTCGCAAATGTGGTTCGCCCGAGCAGTGCGTGATAGCCACTGCAGAACGGGACTATATCGAAGATTAACTCCTCGCTTCGGAAGTTATGCATGGATCCGAAGACCACTTCCAGTGTGACTGAGCCTGTGCAATGGGCCTCTACACTTGGTATGACGCCTTTGAAGGTCGTTTTTGTGGGTTTGATCCTTGAGGGGTCTATACCCATTTTGCGCATTGTGTCCTGATAAAGCAGGTTCAGGCTGCTGCCGCCGTCCATAAGGACTCAAGTGAGGTGAAATTCGTCGATGATTGGGTCTTGGACCAGTGCGGCGAATCCGCCATGACGGATACTAGTGGGGTGGTCCCTGTGATCGAAGGTGATCGGACAGGAGGACCATGGGTTGAACTTTGGGGCGACTGGCTCCAACGCATATACGTCCCTTAGCGCACGCTTCCGCTCCCTCTTGGGAATGTGGGTTGCGTATATCATGTTCACCATCTGCACTTGTGGGGGGAACCTCTTCTGTCCTCCAGTGTTCGGCGGCTGGGGCTCCTCCTCGTCATCGCTATGTAACCCCATTTCTTTGTTTTCGGCATTTAACTTGCCGGCCTGCTTGAACACCAAACATTCCCTGTTGGTGTGGTTGGCTGGCTTGTCGGGGATGCCGTGTATTTGACACGAGCGATCGAGTATACGGTCCAAACTGGACGGGCCGGGAGTGCTTCTTTTGAATGCCTTTTTCCGCTGACCGGGTTTAGAGCTTCTGAATCCGGCATTAACTGCCGGATCCTCGGTATTGTCGCTGTTGATGCGGCGCTTGTGTTTGTTGCGACGTGACCTGCCATTGCTATCCTTGGTATCCGAAGTACCATGGTTCTTTGATATATTATTGCTGCGAGCCATCCAGCTGTCCTCTCCTACGCAAAAGCGGGTCATGAGTGTCGTGAGGGCTGCCATAGATTTCGGCTTTTCCTGGCCAAGGTGCCGGGCGAGCCACTCATCATGGATGTTGTGCTTAAAAGCTGTTGGGGCCTCTGCATCCGGACAGTCGACGATTTGATTTTTCTTTCTCAGGAACCGTGTCGAGAATTGCCTAGCCGATTCCTCTGGCTGCTGAATTATGTGGCTCAAGTCATCGGCATCTGGTGGTCGCAGATAAGTGCCCTGGAAGTTGTCGAGGAATGCGGCTTCCAGATCTTCCCAACAGCCAATGGACTCTGCTGGCAGGCTATTGAGCCAATGCCGAGCTGGTCCTTTGAGCTTGAGTGGGAGGTATTTGATGGCGTGTAGATCGTCACCGCGGGCCATGTGGATGTGCAGGAGGAAGTCCTCGATCCATACCGCAGGATCTGTTGTACCATCGTATGATTCGATATTTACGGGTTTGAAACCCTCTGGGATTTGGTGATCCATTACTTCGTCTGTGAAGCATAGGAGGTGTGCGGCGCCTCTGTACTGGGCTATGTCACGACGCAGCTCAAATGAGCCTTGTCCGCTGTGTTCGGCCCGGCCGGATTTACTTTTACTTTTACTGTATCTAGCGTGACGGTTATCGTCTCGCGTAGTGGCGCGCCCTCGTGATCCGTAGACCGATCTTGCGGGTTTTGTTTTGTCCTCCAATACGTCTCGCAGGTCTAGCATGTTTCCCTGTGCCTTGACATTTTTATTTGAGTGGCGTCGGGGTGCGGGCTGAGCTTTTGGCCGAAATGTCTCTCTGTCGCGGCCTCGAGGTGGCCGATCAGCTGCGTCATACGCTGGAGATGTAGGTTTTAATGCTTCCTCCTCCAGTCGGGGTAGCAACCTGCGCTTTGGGTAACTCTTGGAGGGGCGTTCGAGTTCATATTCCTCGGCCGCAAGGACTTCAGTCCATCTGTCAGCTAGCAAATCTTGATTAGCTTGAAGCTGCTTTTGCTTTTTCTTAAGGCTATTTGCCGTGGCTATAAGCCGGCGCTTGAAGCCCTCTTGCTCGACGGGATCCTCAGGCACGACAAATTCGTCATCGTCGAGGCTTGCCTCGTCTTCGGAGGGAGGCATGTAATTATCATCCTCCGCCTCTCCATCTGCCGCTCTCTCGGGAGGGCTGGCTTCTGCATCCTCCTGCTCTAAATCTTGCTGGAGGGGATTGTCATCATCTTTGGCACTATCCGGAGTGCTATTATCTCCTGTGCCGGTATCACCGCTTTTGCTTTGGCGAGACTTAGAGCGGCGCCGCTGTCGTCGGCGCTTGGGTTGCTTCTTGGAGGGGTCATCCTCCGTTGTCCTGTCGCCATTGCCTTCTTTGGGTGTGTCCACCATGTATATATCATATGATGAGGTGGCTGTCCAGTGCCCTGTGAGCAGTGATTCCTATTCATCTCCTTCATCGTCTTCCATACCGTCGATGCCTTCGGAGTCGAAGTCGAGCATGTCGGTCAAATCGTCGATAGTGGCTACTAAGTGGGTGGTGGGTGGGCGGCGAATTTCTTCATCATCCGTATCCCAATCCTGCCGGTCATAGTTCGGCCAGGACTCTCCTGACAAGGAGAGAGACCTTAATGAGTTCACTATGTCGCCGAAGGTCGAGTGCTGAAAGATATCCGCGGATGTGAACTCCATGATCGGCGCCCAGTCGGATTCGATAGGCACGGGCATAGGCGGTTTGAAGTCCGTCGCCAGGGAAGAATCCGGCAGTTTGGCGTCACGGCTCTCGTGAAGGGTAAGGTCGATACTTGGCTCGATCGCCACTGAGAATGCGGCCTCCGTGGCGGGGTCTATCCACCCATCCATGGATGGTGCAATTGGCTCCGAACTGAGGGTCGGAGTGGTTGCCGGTGCGGTCTCCTGAACACTGTCCGGTGGTAGGGCTAAATCATGCTCATCGTGACCGTGCGGCGCACTCGGCAGGGGCTCGAATCCGTCGAAGATCAAGTCTCCGCGGACGTTGGCCGTGTAGTTTAAGATTCCAAACCTGACCTGGTGGCTAGGGGCATAACTCTCGATCTGCTCCAGATGGCCAAGCGAGTTGGCCCGCAGTGCGAAGCCACCGAATACAAAGATCTGTCCGGGGAGAGAAGTCTCACCCTGGACTGCATCGCTATCGATGATCGAAGGAGCCATCAATCCTAACGATGACGACAAGAGGAACTCTCAACGAAAGCACCAATGTCGGTGTCAAAACCGGCGGATCTCGGGTAGGGGGTCCCGAACTGTGCGTCTAAGGCGGATGGTAACAGGAGGCCGGGGACACGATGTTTACCCAGGTTCGGGCCCTCTTGATGGAGGTAATACCCTATGTCCTGCTTGATTGTTCTTGATAATATGAGTAGTACAAGAGTTGATCTACCACGAGATCGAAGAGGCTAAACCCTAGAAGCTAGCCTATGGTATGATTGTTGTTCTTGGTCCTACGGACTAAACCCTCCGGTTTATATAGACACCAGAGGGGGTTAGGGTTACACAGAGTCGGTTACAAGGAAGGAGATCTACATATCCGTATTGCCAAGCTTGCCTTCCACACCAAGGAGAGTCCCATCCGGACACGGGACGGAGTCTTCAATCTTGTATCTTCATAGTCCAACAGTCCGGTCAAAGGATATAATCCGGCTGTCCGGATACCCCCTAATCCAGGACTCCCTCAGAGGGAGTATTATGTAAGAGCTAGGGATACGACAGGACAACACAGTAAAAACACACACTGAAAAACCCACTGCAGAACCAAAGTATTCAAACCCACTGATATGAAATAGTACACTCATGCAGCTCGGGATGCAAAACTACCAGGCAGTTGTCCTTGCAAAAATCAACATTGTGGCCTTTAATCATACATTTTGCTACAACTAAATTTAGATCAGATAATCGTTGGATTCATGCCGATTAACAAAATACATGCTAATGTAAAAATATAGTGATATACACCAGGTACTTACATCTACATTGGAGCACAGAGAATTCCTGCAAGAATCTTTTCTCATAAACGATACCATTGCAGAAATTCTTCTATCTGTTAAGCTTATTTTCTAAAAGAGAGATGGGTAAGAAACATGTAGAAAATATGAGTAGCATGCTATAAAATTTTGTGATGCAAGGATACTCACACGCTTCTTAGAATTGAGTTGACATATTTTTGCTGGACTGGAGCGGACTAGTTCTTTGGCCACTGGAATCTGCTTATTATCAGTAGGAGTTGGGTTTCTCTATGCTGGAGCAGTATCTATAAAAACTGGAGTTGGTTTATTATCTCCTAGCGTTTGGATCTTTTGCAAAGGCCTTGTTTGTAACCCTTCAGATTCTAACATAGTCGTCTTCCCTTGCATGCCTTGTATAGAAGAATGGTGCTTTAATTATAAAACATGTGACAGCAGAGAGATGGAATAGGTACTGAAGAATACAAAGGCATGACATATTGACATGTATTCCCTCCATCCGGTAAAAAATCGATGGGTCTAGGCGTATTTCAGTTCTAGATACATCCTTTTTTATCCATTTCGGCAACATGTAATCCGGAGGGAGGGAGTATGGTGTAAGAGCTAGGGATACGATAGACAACACAGCAAAAAAACACTAGTTGAATGTAAAACTGTATGTTAGCGGAATACATACAAAAATAACTAAGGAAACATACACGTGTATGATTGGGAAAATAAGATGGCATTGCAACAGAGCACTAGAACATCACTTCAATGTAAAAAACATGGTATGGTAGACAGATGAAGTACATACTGATGAATAACAATGCATAAGATATTCAGAAGCATGATGTCCAAATTAAGCAGATGGCATTGCGATAGAGTAGAATGATAGTACTTGAATTTGAAAACATGTTATCATGAATGGAATAGGTACTGAAAAACAGGAAGGCATGACATATTTACATGCATGATCAGCATGCTAAGCACATGGCATTGCAACAGAGTAGATACACTCCAGGACATTATATGCATGTTGTACCCATATCACAGGCCAAGTTAGAGCAAGGACCTTGTGGGGTGAAGAGGATTCATCATTTTTCTGCAAGTCTTCTGAAGAACTGCCTTTACATGTTCCATCATATTGGGTATCATTGACATCAAGTTTATTGGCCTTTACATTGCTCCGTGAGGTTCTTGTGGATACATCAGTGTGTGCAATTATATCTGACATGCATGGAAGACAACTAGTAGTTAGATTTATGTAATGAGTGCCTGTAGGAGACGACATAAATAGTAGGATTGGGGTTAACTAGCAGCAACAGGTCTCATAAACTAAAGGGAGAACACAGATGAAAGCTACAGAACATGTATCGTTTGTACTCAAGATTAACTAGATGGCACACAAAAGTATTAAAGAACAACATAGGTAATACTAGAAGTGGTATAATACTATAATCAGCAGCCTGTGGGATAGCATTGGCTGATGGATGATAACTATGGAACAACGTTACCTAAAGAACACGTATCTTAGCTGAACTATGGAACATCGTTAACTCCTGAACAAGACCCGTAAGAGATCAGCATGAATATACAGTGAAATGTGATGATCTATTTTCCATGCTTAGATGAATAACAAAGCCATAAATGTTGCACACAAGTAAGATGAGGGTACAACCTATCTGGCTGCCATCCATAGGAGTGAGCATCATGTGCTGACTTGTCGATGGCCCTGCAGTTGTTGTGGCTGTGCATGTCGGGCACGCGCATTCGATGCAGGGAACTCTTGAGTGGGGACTATAGCTCCCTTCTGGTGTATGCTTCCCTTGTTGGAGCAGCTGCGGTGAGTCGGAAAACAATGTGTCTGAAGATGCAGATAACGCATAATGTTAAGAACGACATATCTCTTTGATCTGGAGAAATACACTAAGAGATCAACAGCAAGGTACGAGAGTGGTCACACGTCTGTTGATTGAAGACTAAATTGGGGTCACACGATTTTATTTTATTTTGGTACTGTACGATCTACACTGGATGGTTGGCCGTCTTGTGCCTGCCGGCTGACACTATTTGGAATCTTCCCCGAAGAGCCAACGACCAACGGCAGAGCAGCCTGCCTCCGCCGTCCGTGGCCCCGGCCAAAACCCTGCTCCCCGCCCCACCGCACTGCCGTGGTTGCGCCGCCCCCGGGCCAAATCCACAAAGACTCCCCGTCATCCAGATCCGGCGGTGGCAGTACCTTCAACCCACGCAACTCTAAAAGATAGCCATCTAAGCACTACTTCCGTGGCAAACTTGCGGCCCCACACCCTTACGTTAGACACCAGCCAACCGGCAGCCTAGGAGCTCCGCCGCCTCGAGGGGTGCTGCTTCCCATTGGGAATCGATTGGCCCTGAAAAAAATTCAGAAAACTGACGCCTAAATAAAGTGATTTGAGATGAGGGTGCGACCTATCTAGCAGCATGGTGAAGTAGGCAGGTCCAGCTGTCGAGTCGGTGAGGCCGGCGCGGTTGCGATGATGACTGGCGGCAGGGAAAGAGCGATGTCGCGACGGCTACGCAGAAGCAGCGCCAAGACTCTGGACGGATCCAAAGTTGGAACCGCTCCAGCGCCATGAACAAGGGCGGGGGTTAATCGGCTCCGGTACGGTTCACGCGGCCGTCGTCGAGGCAGCACTAGCTGCACGGAGTAAGAGGCACACGGCCCAGTGCACGACGACAAATGGACAGCGTCTCCGGCATTAGGGAGGAGGGCGGCTGTGAAATTGGTGCGGTGGGGACGCCATGGAGGTGGGGCTGAGGTTTCGTGGCTCGGGAGAAGAGATCTTCCTAGGGAGAAGGTGATTTGGAGCCCACGATGTATGAATGGGGGCGGGCAGGCGGGGGGGGGGGGGATTGGGAGGGGAGTGGAACCATGTCTTACGGACGCATTTGTCTGAAATGTGAGGGGGAGTTACAGTTCTACCCTTGCCTATAGGCTTCTCGGCTTGGGTCTGTGTAACGAGGGTCGGGGATAGTAGAGTAACTTTGCTTCTCCCCAAATAGTGGGCGGGAGCGATTTCGGGCGAGGAGGGCGTGTTTTGAACTATAGTGGGCGCGAGCGATTTCGGGTGAGGAGAGCGTGTTTTGAAATAGTGGGCGCGAGCTATTTCGGGCGAGGAGAGCGTGTTTTGCCAAGGAGAAGGCGCGCTTGGATGAAGTTATGAACCTACCCTCGATGTACAACGGGCCAATTGATGTGTGCCCCACATAGGATGGTAATTTTGCGTCTCCCATTTATTTGCTCGTGCGAGTTCCACCGAGCAGAGAGGATGTTTAATGGTTCGTTCAAATTTTGGGAGAACGAGCATCCACGTCTACCTTACCAAGTTGATTTGGATCAAATTTTGAAATATTAGCTTGCCACTTCTTTTTTAGATCGAGAGATGATGCTCGGGTGTAATGTGTTTTTACATGGTCGTTGCTAGCGATTTACTATATGAAAAATAGTTGACCCACTCAAAAACGCGAATCAAACCCAAAATGAAATATCTCGATTCAATGAAATAGCTCGTTCAGTAGGTCAAAATAGTGAACTAAATCCAAAGTTGAACACCTCAATCAAGTAGCATGTTGTACAGTATTATAGTACTCCATGAACATGTTGAAAGTCAAATTAATGAACTTGTTTGACATAAGCATATATCCGTGCATGTGTGCATTGCAGACAATATGTTCTCCAATTTAAATATTTGAATGCAAGTTTATATCGAAACATGGTTTATATCAGTCTAATGGATAAAACGCGACCTCCCCCTCTCCCGGACTCCTGTTTTCTCTCTCTCTCTCTCTCTCTCTTGCCGACAATCTTCAATTCTATCGCACGCATCCCACACAAAAACCTTGTTGGTTCCTCTCCCTTTCTCTCCATCTCTCTCTCTCTCTCTCTCTCTCTCTCTCTTTGTGTGTGTGTGTGTGGGGGGGTCTTTCTAGTTCGCATGCATATATACACCATCTATAGGTCTCTCTCGCACACTATGTATGATACTCTAGCTAGTACAAGCTAGATATCTTGGGTGCACTCATCGTACACATACAAATTCCTTGGCTCTTTGCCCGTAACTCTCACATGCACCACTATGTCGTCTCGGAGCTCTTCCCCCCTCTCTCAAACTCTCCATCCACCTGGGTCACACATACACATGCATATCTCACTCGCACTCGATAGGCCCATCTAAAACTCTATCTCTCCCCCTCGTTCTCTCTCCATCTCACACGCGCACACACACAATCTCATACCCAGCTAGCCAAGTATGATGGTCTCTCACTCAATTGTAGGCACACGCAGTCCCCCATATATGTATATGACTAGCTAATCTTAGTCTCCATCACAAACATGTGCATAGTCTATCTCGATTTCTCTCGGGGTATCTTTCTATCGCGCACGCACTCCCTCGATCTCCCACCCATGTAGTTCCCTCACGATCTTGATGGGATCTCTCTATCACAAACACACCCTCTCTCCCTCCCCATGCGTCCATGCCATCCATGTGTCCCTCTCAACCTTTGTTCCTTGTTGGCCAGACGTCTATTGGACATGTGCTACAAGGGTGTCTCTCTCCGTTGCAAACAATCACACACTAGCTATCTTCGTGTATCTCCTCGCCTCGCTTTTCCATCTTGGAGATGCATGCGTGATATGTTCGCATAAGAAACAAAAAACACACACTCTCTCTAATTTATCGTTTGTCGTCACTTTATCTTTCACACACATACTCTTTTTGCACACTTACTCATTCTCCTTCACACGCACTTGATCTGTCTCGACTGAGGCACTCTCGTCAGTCCATAGCATATAGATTTATTGGAAAGTCAAACATCACAAAGTTTGACCATGTACGTGGAGAAAAAGAATTACATCTAGTACGGCAAACATATACCATTAGATTCACCATGAGATGTAGTTTTGTATGATGTATCTTTGGTATTGTAGATATAAATAACATTTGCGTAAACCTGATCAAAGTTTCCAAAGTTTGACTTCTAAAAAATTTACATGCACTGCATTATCGAGCGGATGGAATATCTCTTTCCCCCTCTCAGCTATCTGACGCACCACTCAACCTTATCGGGGCTCCTCAATCTCTCTCAAACTTTATTGGTCAGTTTGGTTCGTGACCTGACCCTCATGCCTTGATGGCCGGTACTGCCTGGTGTGGACGTGAGATGTAAAATATTTCTGCCTAGCTAGGCTTGTGTGGTGCTGAAGCGTTTGGTTCATGCCTGGTCCAGGCAAAGCATCAACGTCCCATCAATCAATCCATGCATCAATTATTTAATGCTAATATCCATCCATGTTGCTGTTAGCCTCGTGGCCACACGACCAGGCACGGCCAGGCATTCGAAATCGGTCACCTGGGCCAGGCTACTTGCAGTATCTGGAGTTCATCCAGGCTAATTAAAGTGCAAGGGAACCCAGGTCGGGCGGGCTTTCTTTTTCATAGGTAGCAACCAAACAAGCGTGCATGAAATCTAGCCACAACCCCAGGCCAAGCAAAAGATGCTCAGGACGCAAGCCAAACTGACCTTATATCTCCCTGGTTCACACATACACATGTCTCGCTCGCACTACACATATAGACCCATCCAACACTCTCCGCCCTTGTTCTCTCTCCATGTGACATGCACCCCCCTAAGTACCATAATCCCTCACTCCATCATAGGTGCAAGCACTCCCCCCTCCTAAATATGATTATCTCTTACTAGCCATCAGGAACACATGTATTGTCTCCTTCCATCCATACGTCTCTCTCGATATCTCTTGGGGCATCTTCTATCATGCACACACCTTGTCACTCGATCTCCCACCCATGTAGTGCCATCACGATCTCCAGGGGATCTCTCTATGACAAACATACACTCTCTCCTCCCCATGTCTGCATTTTCTCCGTACATCTCTCTTGACCTCTCTCCCTTGTTTGTCAGACCCCTCTTGGCCACGTGCTAGGGGTCTTGCTCTCTCGGTTCCAAACAACCACACACTATCTCCTCACCTTGCCTCCGTTGTCGAAGATGCATGTGGGATATGTTTGCATAAGACATGCACGCTTTTTCTCTACTTTTATCGTGTGTTGTCCATGTCTCTTTCACACACGCACACACACTTTTTTCACACACACACACACTCTCTCTCTCTAGTTAGGGACTCTGTCACGTCCATAAGCATATGGATGTTTTGAAAAGTCAAACCGGAGAAAAGTTTGACCAGGTATATGTGGAGAAAAACATCTACATCTGGAACGATCATTAGATTCATCACAACATGTACTTAGTTCATACTATCATTTATCTTTGGTATTGTAGATATAAGTAATTTCTTTATAATCTTGGTCAAAGTTTCAAAAGTTCGACTTAAAAAAATGTTGGAACTACATTATCGAACGGAGGGAGTAGCTCTTTCTCTCTCTCTCTCTCTCTCTCTCTCTTTCTCTGCTATCTCTCACGGGCCTCCCCTCTCACTCGAACTCTCTATACCGACGGATTATACACTCACTGTCTCAGCATATAGCTCCGTATATTGTTTAGTTGTCCAGTCAACCAATCCACAAGCTGCCTTGTCAGCTCGTGTTCTGTATCTTCGTGTGCTGGCCCATGTGGCAGTGGGTGAAAATAAGTAAACTAGAGGCCCATCTGACACGCGGTGAAGTAAACAAAGTTGAAACCACTCGGGGTAGCACGCCGCACGCTAGTAAATTGAGGGTGCATTGAGGACAAACTTCTTGCACGCGAAGGGCCCACTCGCGCACAATTCACCACTGCACGGCGGCATGCACAGAAGGACGCACTCGTGCACACCCAGCACACAACACACACCAGCACATGTGTACACCGGCGTCGCCGCTGGTTGAGATGGACAGCGAGGCAGCCAACAAGCGGAGGCGGCTCGAGCCAAAACCACATCCGGTGAGCCTGGACTTCATCAGCAGCCTCCCCGACGACATGCTTCTCGTCATCATCAGCCTCCTCCCCACAAAATCTGCCGTGCAGACCGCCCTACTCTCCGGGCGGTGGCGCCCCCTCTAGCGCTGCGTCCCCCTCAACCTCACCATCGACAGCTCCCTCTGCGACGGGGATTGCAAACGCATGGCCGTAGTCTCCAGATCCTTTCATCGCACCCTGGGCCAGCCAGACGCCTTGACATCCGCATGTTCAGTACCAACTGCAAGGTCCAACCCAAGTTCGACGAGTGGTTCTTATCCCCCGCCCTAGATTAGCCCGAGGAGCTCAGCTTTGAAGCTGGATGATGTCGCTCTCTGCCGCCGTCCGCGCTCTGCCTCACGCCAATGCTGCGCCGCGCCAGCTTCAGCTCCTGCTATCTTCCCCAGATTAATGTCGCGCCCACCCTTCTTCTCCCTCAACTCAAGCAGCTCGACCTCTTCGACGTTGTCATCTCGAAGAAGGCTATGGAGCACCTGCTCCACAGCTGTACTGCGCTCGATTACCTTCGTCTTGAGCAGATCCACAGGTTCATTAGCCTCCACATCGCCTCGACGAATCTCCGATGGATTTATGTGTCTTGCTGGCCCCGCAACAAGACATCAATTGGGAAGAGATCACTCCAGCTGTTCCATGTTATGGTCATTGAGAATGCGCCTTTCCTTGAGAGATTGCTTGTATCGGATCTAGAAGGTCCAACAAAAATCAGGGTCATTGACGCGCCGAAATTAACAGTGTTGGTGTACTCGTCTGCCAAATTTTCCGAACTCTTTATTGGATTCGTAATTGTTCAGGTACAACACTCGTCTTCTTCTCCGTCTTCTTGAAATTCACATTTTTAAATTTCTTCTTGATGTATTTACGACCGTCTTTCAGAAAATGATTCCCACAAGCTTGACCCAGTCCATGCGCACAGTGAAGATCTTAGCACCAAAATCTATCGGCCCCAATCTGGATCAAGTTGTTGGATTCCTTACATGCTTTCCATGCACGGAGAAGCTACTCATCGAGGTGAAACTTCTTTCCTATAAGTAAACGGTAATCACAACGTAGCTCATTTTTTCGTAATTTTCGCAAATTACGATGACAAGTGTAGTGTTCAAAACTGCATCTACGCACTGCACCGAAAGAAATGTTTTTAGTATTTTTTCTCACGTGAGCACCTGCATCGTTTTTATGCTGTACTACTATAGTAGCCTAGGCTAGTCATAGTGGAAAGTAACTTAGACTACTCCAGTAATGCTATGGTTACCCTAAGAGCAAGTACTACGTCCGTCCTGGTTTACTCTTCCAATTTTGTAGTATCAAAATTTGACCATAGATTTGACTGACAAAATGTTAATGCATGTCACTAAGAACTATATCGTTGGATTCGTATTTGAACATAATTTAAAATGGTGTAATTTTTAGTGACATGCATTGGCATTTTCTTAGGTAAATCTATGGTCAAAATTTTATACTAAATACGAGGTAGTATTCCCTCTGTCCCAAAATTCTTGTCTTACATTTGTTTAGATACGGATGTATCTAACACTAAAATGTAACTAGATACATCCGTATTTAGACAAATTTAAGACAAGAATTTTGGACGGAGGGAGTACAAAAGTGGGCTATGTAGGCAAAAACATGTGCCAAATTCACTTGTCATGCATTTGGTATCGATGCCCCTCCATTGCTCACCTGGTGCCCCAATCTGGATCAGCTACTTTGCTCCGGTGCCAAATTAACTCACGCAATGAAAAAACACTGTGTGGGAGAGAGAGAGAGAGGACTGAGGCAATAAAAAAATACTTGTTTGGGAGAGTGAGAGGCTGGTGTAGTTGGTTTGGTTGATTTGTTTATACATGTGGGTATGTGTGCACAGCGGTGCCAACTCTCTCACATCGCGAGAGCGATGCCAAAATCTTTTGATTTGACATCGATGCGTATTATGTGGTATACTTTTGCGAAATATGGCATCGGCCACATAGTGGAAGGCAACAAATGCCCAAGCTCTTCATGTGCTCGTAGTTAAATGAGAGGAAACACACACACAGAGAGAGAGAGAGAGAGTGAAAAAATATCACTAGCCAGCCAACCCTATCGTATGAGCGAATGATATTGGTACCTCTTGATGACACGACAATCTTATGCAGCCAGCTGTTCTAATATGTTCTCTTCTTTTGCAGATAAAAAAAGACCCGAAAGTGAAAAATGTCTTGCACTATAACAATCTCATCAAATGCCTTGATCTCCATCTTACAGAAATTGATTTGATCGACTATCGAGGCAGCACATCTGAGATTAAATTGGCCAGTTTCTTTGTTCTGGAGGCAAGTGTGCTCAAGGTATTGAGGTTTGGCGTTCTCTGGCGCAACAATGAATGGTGTGCTAATCACCGCAAGCGTCTAAGCCTAAATGAGAAAGTCTCCACAGAAGCTGAATTCGTTTTTGAAACATCAAGTGGCCAGAGACTCGAAAACTTATTTGCCCATTAGTGACTTGTCAAGGCGGTGGATTTTAGTTTGTAAGCTAATTCTGCATCCACCTAAAGTAACGGAAGTTCTTACGTAAACTTCCAAGTAATTCCCTCTTCGTAGGTGCACCATTACTCCTAACATTTGTAATATCAGTTTGAAACTTGTAATCTTGCCATGTCCTATTCCTGCGTTTTCAAAATCCTGCGAATCAAACAGGTCCTGAGTTGGTGATGATGTTGTGCCTCCCATCTTTCACCAATAGCCGTTGAATCTAGATCTGACGCACACAAACCAAGCTTCTCCATTTTTGCAAAAAGATGCCCGCACTTGTTCCCTATTTACAAACAACTCCTTGTCTCTCACAATCATCCTTATCTCCTCCCCACCACATATAGAAGGCCGTGGAAAAATCTAGTGCGATGGCCGCTGCCGGAGCCGTCCACCCCCAATCTTGGTGTTCTGTGCAATGCACGAGCCTCTACGCACAGGAAATTATGTCGAACAGGGCTAGTTGTAAGCAGGCTAGCTCTACATGCATGATGATAGTGACCGCAGATGGTGAGGCTGACTATGGTATGCCGAACACGGCGCCTATACTTAGGTGTCATCTCCGACGCAAGGTCCTGTCACTTCACTGTGAGGAGCAGCATGTAATAATGTGACCAGCAGGTAGTACAGTGCTAGTACTCCTACTACTACATTGGTAGTACTACTACTAGTACTAGTAGCACCACCGTCTGGATTTAGGAGTACTACCACGTCCATCTGGATTTTAGTATTTGACTAGCAATATCTAGTAATGCATGTCACAAAAAATGTACTACTCCCTCTGTAAATAAATACATGGTGTTTTATTCCTATCGGCAAGAGAACTTAATGTTTTTTTGCTAACTAGAGTACTAATAGGATTACATGCAATGAACTAAACACTGCATGTCATGTTTGGTAGTCTCAAGTCATTGAAAGCATGCACGACCCACATCTCTCATTGGTTGATATGTCACGAAATAAGAAACAAGGAGGGAGTTAATGCACCGTGCCTAAGTATTTTGGGATTATTTGGTTTTCGTAAGGTGACTTACACAACTTTTTTGTTTACATGCATTAACATTTTATTAGTTAAATCAAAGGTCAAAACTAGGCGCAAAATGCAAAGGGGACCAATAAACCAGTAAGCATCAAACTTCTCTCGTTTGGCCCCAACTAGAGGTCCGGTGAGATGACTATATTGCACCGGCATGGAGGGGGACGCAGCTTCATTGACTTACGGCAACTGCCTTTGGGTGAATGACACGTGGGCCCAGGGGGTGGCTGGCCCACCTATCATACAGCCAAAGGCAGGTGCAGTAGAGGGCCGAGGAGTAGTACGAAATCCTAGCACCTACGCACGCTAACCAAGGGCAAGAGTGATCACTCGAATTGCCATATCAGTTGCCTAGAAGCTAAGCTAAACCCATGGAGGCGATGAGCGCGAGCATCAGCCGGCTGTGCCAGATGGTCCACGACGCCGGCCTGCGTCCCGACACCGAGGAACTTCTCCAGGTAGTATTGCTTGAGGCTGCCAGGGTGAGGGGCCGCTTGGATGACAACTTCGTCTCCTTGTTCGACGAGGTCCTCGTCGGTTTCCTCGACAAGTTCACCGTCGTCAAGAAGCTTGCGGATGACTTTGACGTAAGCCTCCAGCCGACGCACCCAGGCTCTGCGATGCCCGCCACCCTCAACGGCCACTATGGTGACAACCTCTACGACGCACTGGTGGCCCTGCGACTGCCCGCCGTCGCGCCGGAGAATGTCGACCTCGAGGTCGCGCTCGCCGCACAGCACCTGGCGAAGCAAGACACCATCGACATAATCACCCACATCTACGCGCAAATCGTCCACAAGGACTACAACATGCAAGAGGAGGACGATAGGACGCTGGCCTTCTTGGACCGCAGGGCAACCTTGGACGGCACTGTTCAGAAGCACGTTGAGCTCGCCGCCAACCCTGCTGCTCCTCACACGTCGGTTGGTGACCCGGCGCACTAGGGTGTGAGAGATGTCGTTGATGGATCCGTATGTATTTTTATCTTTCTGTCAAATCCATGTAGTAGTATATGATACAACAGTAATTATCTTACCTTTCACATCAACTCCATAATTTTCATACGTACTCCATGCATGAGCGGCGCCAGAACCAAACTTCTCATTACTCTAGGCAAAATCGTTATTTTCTATCAATCGATCGCGCCATGGAGCAGAACCAAATTTTACAAGTTATGAGTTCAAAAGGAAAATCCTGCTGTGTTCGCGTCGCACCCCCACACAGTTGGTCCGGCACGCCGCTCAAGCGGGAATGCATGCAGTGTTGCATTTTCACTTACAAGTGGGACCGCAGTTGAGCAAACCGACTATCGGCAAACCCCCACCCCACCCACCGCGCGATGGCTGAGAAAACAGGAGGGAGAAGAGATGGCTGTAGCATGGACTCCAAGAAAATTGGTGTCGGATGGGACTCGTGTGGGTGGCGTGTGCCATACTGCTAGACGTGAATGCTAGTTATGGCCCATGCCATCCCACTATATCGAGCCTATATCGAGGTACGTAGAACAAATTTCCTGCAGCCCGTGCTCAGCCCTCCTCTATCTCTCTTCTCAGCCAGCCAGCGGACGCCCGGAGCCCATCGTCTGTTTGCTCACATGCGACCCCACATGTCAGTGAAAACGGAAGAGGACCCACTGAACCTGCACATCTTTCACCTCGACGTGCTGGTGATGAAAAAATATCCAATAAAGATCTTCGGTGGCCGCTTTTGGAGTTACTCAAGAGTGGTAAGATTCTATTTATAGTTTAACCCAAGATGCACATCTCGAGGCTTCAACTACCACTCTATTTTATTTCATGACATGACCTGGATGCTGGATGTCCCATGTGTCGGCAAAAGGAGGAAGAACCAGACCAAATCTTCGGTTGTGCTCTGAGATTAGACTAGTTGTGCTAACTTAAAAAATTTATTGTGTACTCCCTCCGTTTCAAAATACTTGACTTCCATTTGGCCCAAAATGGATGTACCTATATACTAAAACATGTCTAGATACATATATATTTTGACAAATAGAAGGCATGTATTGTGCAACAGAGGGAGTAGAAATGGATGCAAGTTTTTGTATTGGGAAGAAGAGTACATCCATAAATTGATAGAGTGCAATTTAGTAGATGTTATATCACTTTTAGCTAGCACAAAGGCTAGAGATGAGATTAGTGCACTTGTTGATACTCCTAATAGAATAGAGGCTAGACATGAGACTAGATGCAAGGAAGCAACGTCTACTTCTTTACACTCGAAGAAGAAAGAAGCACGCAAGATCAAACCTCCGCAGATCAACAATGAATGCATCAAGAAGGCACTAATCCAACTTACAGGAGTGGTAAAATGTATTCTTGTGGTTCTTGTTTTCTTTGGTCTTTCTTTTCTAGTCAAAATTATCGTTGGAGTTCGTGCAAAATGGAGGTCCATTTGGGGTCATGCGTTGGAGTTGGCCTTACAAGGGGGACAGCAGTTAAGGAAACTGACTACCAGCAAACCCCCACCTCGCCCGCCGCATGATGGCTGAAGTTAAAGAAACAATGAGGTTGAAGAGATTGCTCTAGCACGGACTCCAAGAAATAATATGGTATCAGATGGATGTCGTGGTGGTGGCGTGTGCCGTACTCCTGGACGTGAATGCTTGTTCTGGCCCATGCCACCCTACTACTCCTACTACTTACTCCTACTATATAGTACTAGTATCGAGGATTCGAGGTGCTGGTTACGTACAATGAACACATTAACATATGGCTACAGTAAAAACACCCGCCCGAAGCATGTGAAGCTAGTACAAATAGTGTACTACTATTGTTGATTGGCCTCATCTGATAACCTGTTGCAATGCACGTACAATTATGTATTCAGAAAATATTTTTTTGGCTCGTCGCACCACTCACTTAGAGAAGCGACTCGAAAGCCATTCATAAATTTAGTAAGTTTATCACAGGCATATCATTTTATTACATACAACAGGTCATCAACCCACATCGACAATGAGGATACATTATAAATACTAAAGTTTTCACCACACAACAAATAACAAGCAATGAAATGAACTTCAACTCAACCGTTCCTCGGTGTTGGAAACGCTTGCTTTGAACCACAAGTGATTCTTTGGGACGGGCCATCGATTGTCGATCTGGAAACCAATGCAGGGCTGATCATCCAGGCTAAAGTGGCCTACTATATCAGTACTAGGGTAGGGAACAACCCAGATGTCCGAGGTATAGACACAGTTGCTTCTCATAAATGGTACTAGTAACGTTGTGTCAACATCAGTTGGATCGCCTTTCACCATCATCGGATAGTTTTGTCCAAGGAAGAGCGAGTTTTCTCCAAGACTATCAATTCTGTACCAGGGAGAAGGAGTTGGCGCTAGCACACTAGTATCCACCCCGAATACCATGCAACGGGTGTTGGAATAGGTCCGGAGAGTGCGACCATGGGAGACTACACCTGCTTCCTTAGCAGTAACATCATCAGTGGGTTGTATACACACAAGAAGAGGTGGTCCATCAGAATTAGTTGCCAGGCGCCACCGAGTATATAGGCGTTGCTCGTCCTCATGCTCATGATCATCACCATCGTCATCTCCCCCTTGGTTATAAATATTTTCAAGTATAGGTGGTGGGATGTTCACAGGACCTTGGAAACACAAGAAGAAGGTTAATTAGTAAAGGGAAACTTGCTAACCCGCATGCATGTGGATGAAAGAATTATAATGACGGTGGAAGACAAACGTACCGAAACTACGAGGATCCCATGCAAAAACAGTGTCACGAGTGGAGGCAGCAAACACAAGGCCCTCGTATTGAATTGCATCACAGTACTCATCCGTGTACATAAACTAATTTTTGAGCAATATCCATCGAGTCAAACCACCAAGGACAGCAACAAGCTTGTCGAAGATAACAACAACTTGATAGTTGTTGTAATTCCAAGAGCGGTTGGGAACTCGACAAATTGCTATCTTCTGTAGAAGACAGTCACCATGATCATATTTGAACGTGCGTACAATTCCGGTGTGCTCAACCTGTGGGCAGTCTGCTGAGATTTTTGGAAGTGGAACCCGGTCACGAGTGTACACATTCACAAGTTCCCACTCGCAGTTGGACCCAATGTAAACAACCCAATCTCCATTTTCGCCCGCCCAAGCCTTGCCCTCAAGCGATGGCATCTTAACATCATACATATCATTATCAAGTGGCATCAACTTGCACAGGGCGAGGCCTCCGTCGTGCCGGCGCCAGTCATCAGGGTCACGGCAAACAAAATAGGGGAGATCAAACTGCTCCTTGACTCTTGGGTTCTTTGTAATGATGTTATTAGTTGAGTCGAGAATGGGCTTGAATGAACCTGCCATGCTAACCGAGGTGATGACGTCGCACCGATCAATGAGTTCCACCACCATGTTATCTTTTAGATCGGGGCAAGAATAACGGGGTCATTTCCGGCCTGTTCCCTCCATGCAGAAGACGGTCGAACAATGGCAGAAGAAAGGGTGAAGGGCTGAAGGAAAATGGAGGAGGGAGAGGAAGAGCATGCGACAGCAGTTCCAAATCGAGAGGGAAAGGCAAAGAGTCGGTGGACGGTTGCGAGTTTGCCACGGTTCACGAAGAGGCGCCCCGGCCTACACGTCCGTTGGGAAATACTCCTACTACTCGCCGTCATCTCACTGATATGTTGGAACGGGACCACATGTCAATGAAACATGGTGTGTAATTTCTCATGCAAAATGCGATCTGGCCACGTTGGCCCGAGGTGCCACATTAGTTATTGAACTTTATTTTTTTAACGGCGTGCTGATCAGTTTTGAAGCACAACTAACTGGTACTGTACGCAGAGAAAATATAAACTACTCTACCACTACTCCACCTCCAGTACTAGTAGTATAAAAAAGATATATAGGCTGGAGCTTGAGCGCTTTCTTGCTAAGGGCTACCCACTACCACCCTCTCTCCAGATCTAAAAAAGACGGCCCCTCTCTCCCTCCTCACCGGTGGTCACAGATCCGGCGGGGAAGAAAAGGACGTGCAGCGTTGACGCACTCGTCATCGGCGAGCGAGGTCACGCACTGACGACAAGGCCGTCCTCTCAGACCTAGCGCCCACGCGGGATGGCCTCCGTCCCCAAGCTCGCTGTTGTAGTGTGTGCGGAGGACGACGACCACGAGCGAAGGCACTTCCCGCCGACCCTCAGGTATGCTACCTCTTTTGGAACCATAACATTGTTCTATTGCCCCATCTGCCACGTCGTTGCATGTGGATCTTTTTCCACTCCACCATCTTCCCAATTTGCTATCCTCTGCTCTGCTGGCCACGCAAAAAAAACCATAATTTGTACTATTAAATGAAACCCTACTTCATGCAGACTAATCCATGTCTGGGTTGAATAAGGAAAGGAAGGGAGACTATACTGTCCAAGAGAGTAGGCATCAAACCCGCATCTAGGTGGAAAAGGGGAAAATCAGTAGCTAAGGAACGAGTCTTGCGTCTCTTGGTTGAAGAAGGGTAGAAAGGCATGACAACACAATAGAGAATGACCAGGTCGATTGGTTTGTTGTCCTCGCATAGGAAAAAGGTGGCTAAAGAGAACAAAAATGGGACGTAATCCACATATGCTGCCTGGATATTTGTTGCTTTGGGAAACCATACCTCCCTCACCACTCTGCGTCCGTAGAGGTACATCGTACTGGTGCGCCCACTGGCCGAATGGTCCTCCCATGCTCTTATTGCCACTTTTTTTGTTGTTAGTATAACGCCAGCAGTCAAGTCAAGCAATGCTACTACTAAAGTGATGCCACATTTAACTAATGCCGCTCTCAGTCTAATGCCACCGATAAATTTAAGCAATGCCATTTAATGTCACTGGATTATTTCAGGGTTAGTTGTTGATTGTGGATGTATTAAAGATTTTTCAGCTAAGGCATTCTAATGTTGTTGCACAGCTAGTATACCAACGATGAAACTTGTTACTACCTTCACATTTTTGCACTGTTAATGCTTATAGATTACATACCTCAGTTTCATGAGATAAGTTAATTTTTTTGTACAGTGTCACCAAAATGCCAAGGCGCTGATGTCATTTTATTTTGGTTAAACTGCACACACAATTATGAAGACAAGAGGAAAGGTCAAGAGTGGGCACCTCCTCCTCCGGCTATTCTGTTGATTTGTTCGATCAAGTTTTTATGTTTGATCGATTATCAAGATTGGGATAGCAATTGTTAAGCCCCCCCCCCCCGAGTTCGAAATGATATTTACCTTGGAGGTACATGATTTGCAATTTTTTTATACTGTCATTAGTTAATAATGCTAGTTACCTTCAGACTTTTGTATTTGGTTTAATGCTCATGCATAGCTAGTATACCAATGCTGAAACCTGTTACTTTTACATTTTGTATTGTTAATTCTTATATAAACCTTCCATTGCTAGAGTTTATTGAAATCTGTTCAGTAAAACCATTGTACTGTACCCTGTAATAAACTAACTACTCTACTGTAGCCACTGGATTAGTGTATATTTGTAGTATTCGAATGGTGTTGCATTAGCGTATGGACATAAATAAAGTGTGGAAAGCTTTCCCGGATATGTGCTCAAGAAAACTACTACCTGTTTTTCTAAATACTAAATGTTTGGGTACTTTAAATTGAATAGCGAAAACGTCTTATATTAAGGAACAAAGGGTGTAGAGTTCACTCAAATTATCCATGTAAAGCTAGTCACACCTTTATTAAAATTAATGTTCATTATATAATCGGAGGAGGTCTGTATGTTTGTCTCTAATGCCTGTCGACTACATACCTGACATCATGATGTAATGTTAAGTCATTTCCTTTTGTATAGTGTCACTGAATTTTCAAGGCGGTGATGGCATTTTATTTTGGTAGAACTACACAAAATTTGCTTAAAAGAAGAGGAAAGGTCAGGAATGGCTCAGTTTTTCAGAAAAAACTATGTATGCCATCCTGACATCAGCCGCTATTGCTTTATTTATTCCTTCAAACAGGTGGTTAGAAACAGTCTTGCTACCTTTTCCCATTAAGAAATTAGAATGCTTATATTTGAGTCTATGCTTCAACTAGTGCCACTTTTAGAGTAATCACACTTTCAATATCTATGCAAACAAGGATGCTCGATTTTAGTGGAACTGCACAAAAAGTCCAACTGGTTCAACATTAGGAGCATGTTTTTTCAAAACCTTTATATCCAATTGGTGGCACTATGAGCTGTTCATTACGAAGGTACATGGTTTGCTACTATCTTTCTACTCTTTTTGTACTATCATTAGATAGTAATAGTAGTGGTTTGCATGTGAATTTATTGGCAGGGTGGACCTACATTGGAGGTGCAGTACAGGATTCAATGGTTGGATGCTGAATATCGGTTGTATCGATTTCACCTCTTCCATCACTGCGAACATGGATATCCTTGGTCTGATGAAGAATAGGCACTATATTTCTGCTCTGAACCAGCAAATCAATTTAGTATGAAATTGTCTAGGGCAAAACATAACTGTATCAGATTGTCCAGTGCAGAACATGACAGATGCTAAGCGGAAGAGACATGTTTAAACCAAAAATACAAGGTGTGGTATATGTTTACTAGCTGCTTGATATTTGTGCAGACAGAGATATCTGCATGTTGCTATTTGGCAAACAAACAAAGTTTCCGCAATTTTGGTTGAACTACACAAGAGAATAGTATAGTCACTTCATGTAGTGCCATTTGAAAATAGACACAGAAAGATTGGATAGTCACTTCATGGACTGCAGAAAAGTAGTACAGTACTATTTATTGGCCAACACTAGGCGCTTCATTGCATTGGTCTGATTATACAGTGGGCATCATTTTTCCTAAGTTAAAGTTTGTATTCCGAAAATAGTCTCGCGGTGTGATCGAGAGAAGACCAAATCATATTGCAGTGGATGTTCCTCCATCATGTGTGGTTCATTCTCATGGTTCCGGCTATTGGTGAAATCACTTACGTTTGCAAGAGGAATTGTAGACTTCACAAACAATTTTGTCTTTCAGTTTGTATTGAATGTTGGCCAAGAGAAGCATCCATGTTAGTAGGAAGAACATATGTTTTTTCTAGATCTTTGCTTTTGGAGCTACATATTTGCATATGATCTGTGAATCATTGAGATACATTAACATGTTGATCTTATGTATGGGAATCATACTAGTTAGTTTTAGTTGCGATGCAAGATCCGAAGTGGCCAATCTTTGCTTTTGGAGCTACATATTTGTATATGATCTGTGAATCATTGAGATGCATTAACAGTTATTTATTTATGTTCGCTCAGTGTTTACAAGTTATTGATCGATCATTAGCTAGCCTACAAATGCGCTCCTGGCAGTTTCATTTGCGACGCAAGATGCGAAGTGGTAGTTTTTTGAATAAAAATGCCTACCTCTGAAGAAACTGACAAGCTACACTATCGATGCTACATGGATAAAAATGCCTACCTTTGAAGAAACTGACAAGCTACACTATCGATCCTAGACGGATAAATAACGGATCACGCACGTACTACCTCCTTTCTGGTTTGCAGGGCTCAATTCAAGAAACAACCTACTCGATCCTACACGAATAAATAGCGGATCACGCACGTACTAGTACCTCCTTTCCAGTTTGCAGGGCTTAATTCAAACCACTCACCAACCAAGGTACTCCCTCTATCCGGGTTTATTAGTCCCATCAACAAAGCAGCAAGACCAAGGCATGGCAATAATTAATGGCATGCAGAAGTTTAAGCCTAATGAATTACAACAATTTAAGTGGTTGCATGCGTGCCCTCGGCTGCGACTCGTTGCATGCTGCTTCGCGTACTGCCTGCGAGCGATTCTGAGTGCATTCATGCAGCCGACCGTAATTAAGGCAGCTAATTGATGCGAAAAAGATACGCTTTAATTGTTGCAGGCTTTTTAAATCCGTGGAATCATTATTGACAAGGAGGGAGATGATTTGAGTGCACTCATTTGACCGCCATGCCGGTGTGCGACCCAGACCGTCGCACTAAGCTGGCGTGCTAAGACATTATGCATTGAATTCCGATGACCGTCACGCTACCTTCCGCCTATAAGTACTGTTTCCCGGCCTTCTCTGGTGCCACCGTGACCCAACTCGCCATATCCTCATAAGCCCCCATCGGCCCGACGTTGCTGGCCACGTCCGCCATGCCCCCGCCCGTCCGCGGTAGGCGATGCCGGAGGCGGTCACCGCCGGAACTAGTGTTCGGGTTTTCACCGGAAGGCAGACGGAGGGAGGAGGCATTCTATCTGTCTTTAGATGGCAATGCGGAGATCGAGGAGTTGTTGGAGCGCGACCGCATGGCGGAGGAGCAGGAGTTGTTGGAGCGCGACCGCCTGGCGGAGGAGCAGCGTATCGCCGATTTGCGCCACTAACGGGACATGGAGTAGCAGTGCACCGACGCTCTGAGTCGCGAGCAGAGCGCCCGCAACTGGGCCGACTACGTGGAGGTCGGTGCCCGGCAAATAACCCTGGAGGCTGTCAGGCACGCACGCGTTCGTGATGCCGATTTTTACTACCAGCTCGTCAAGTGGGTTTCCCGCTTGGAAGCCGAAGCTTCGGTGGACCATGCCGGCATGGAAAGGGCCAACGCGCACGAGCAACGCGCCCTATCGCACCTCTTGCAAGTCCGAGGCGAGGCACACGACGCCGATGCCGGCATTTAGCGTGTACCACAGATGGCGGCCGGCATCGTCTAGTTAGCTAAGAGTAAGTTAGTACTTGTACGCTACTAGAGTATTAGTGGGAGTAGATAGTTAACTTGGCTATGATGGTTGTCAACGTGGAAGTTCAGTACTCTATATGTGGATCAGACCTGTTACTTTGCTCTGAATGTTGAACTTTCCATTTGAACATATGGGATGGGCTATTATTTTTTTAAATGGGTTGTATTTGTCCTCCACGGGTTTAGAGGCTGACTTGTGGGCCTAGCAAGTTGACGCGTACACAATCAGGAGATGATTGTACGTGGAGAGGATGACAGTAGTGACCCGCCAAGGTCATGGCAGTACGCAAGCAAGTGCCTCCTTATTTCAAGCCAATAAAAAATGGCTCCACCTACTGGATTTCTGACATCTGGGTCCCATGCCATTGTCAACGTAGTCAATAAACGTGAGAATTGCACAACGAGCGGCTGACACCAAGGACCAAGCAGCTCGCCCAGTTATTTTTGTTTTGGGTTAATTTGATAAATGCCACTCCAAATCTGGTGTATCCGAGAAATGCCACTGCAATTTCCAAACTTTGAAAAATGCCATTTCATGCCCTTTCTAGTGGCATTTTTCGAAGTCTGGAGTGGCGTTTTTCAAAATTTGCAAACTGCAGTGGCGTTTTTCGAAGTTTGCAAAAATTGCAGTGGCATGTTTCAAAGTTTGGAAATTGCAGTGGCATTTTTATGAATCACCATAATTGGAGTGGCATTTATCTAATTTGTTTTTGAGACGGAAGCAGGGTGTCACCTGGGCTGTGCGGGACACTCTGGCCTGTCTAGGCAGCCTTTTCTTTTATGTTTACCACAGACCAGCCCAGTAATTCTTTTTCCTTTCCGAAAATGGCTAGTCCAGTTTTTTGTGATTTGTCAAGTAAGTCGCTTTATCAGGCCTGTTGGGCTACAAATCTTTCAAGACGAGGAGAGCTTCCTTCGGCTGGCCGAGAAAATGGCCTATCAATAATGAGAAATGGGTTGTACATTTTTAAAACACATCAAACCGTTAATTAGTTTCAAATATATTTTTTCATTTCGAGAATTTAAATTGCATTGATTTTTATGCGTGGACAATTTATTGGATTTTATATTGACATACATTTATTTTTAAAATCAGTCTGAATGTGACTCGAAATTTTGGGATTAAAAATAGTTCAGACCGCACCAACATATGCAAAAATTCGTATAATTTTTTAACCGTGGCCACAATATGGGCAGTAATGCTAACAAAAAGAATATGGGCTCCAAAAACCTGTAAGAATTAGCAAATGGGCTGTAAATTATTTGAAATAATGGCAGATGGGCTGTATGCTGTTTTGCACAGATTTGAGGCTTTCTACAGATGGCTTGTATACTGTTGGATGTCCATCCAACGGCCGTCGTGCTTCTTCAATCTCTGCTCTTCCTGCTCCAGCCGCTCAAACAAGCGCCGGCGGGACTACCTGCTCCCTCCTCCCCGCGACCGGCTATGCTGCCGCGCAGGCCTCACCGCCCCACTGTACTCCCATCGCTGGCCTAGCCATCCCTCTACTCACCTACACCTGCTGAGGGAGTCCTGGATTAGGGGGTCTCCGGACAGCCGGACTACTCTACTTGGCGTGGAAGGCAAGCTAGGAAATACGAATATGGATATCTCCTTCTTTGTAACCGACCTTGTGTAACCCTAACCCTCTTCGGTGTCTATATAAACCGAAGGGTTTTAGTCCGTAGGACAACAATCACAACATACAATCATACCATAGGCTAGCTTCTAGGGTTTAGCCTCTCTGATCTCGTGGTAGATCTACTCTTGTACTACCCATATCATCAATATTAGTCAAGCAGGACCTAGGGTTTTACCTCCATCAAGAGGGCCCAAACCTGGGTAAAACTTCGTGTCCCATGCCTCCTGTTACCATCCGTCCTAGACGCACAGTTCGGGACCCCCTACCCGAGATCCGCCGGTTTTGACACCGACATTGGTGCTTTCATTAAGAGTTCCTCTGTGTCGTCGCCGTTAGGCTTGATGGCTCCTACTATCATCGATAGCGATGTGGTCCAGGATGAGACTTTTCTCCCCGGACAGATCTTCGTATCCGGTGGCTTTGCACTGCGGGCTAATTCGCTTGGCCATCTAGAGCAGATTGAAAGCTACGCCCCTGGCCATCAGTTCAGATTTGGAAGTTTGAAGTACACGGCCAACATCCACGGGGACTTGATCTTCGACGGATTCGAGCCGCAGCCGAGCGCGCCGCACTGTTGCGGTGTGTATGACCTAGCTCTGCCGCCGATCAGTACCCCAGAGGCCGCGCCCGCATCAGCTCCGACCCTTAGTTCGGAGCCAACTGCGCCAATCGAGGACGGGTGGTTAGACGGCGCCTCAGGGGCTGCAGTCTCAATGGTGATCGAGCCGAACACCATCATAATCCTCTGCGCAGCCCGTGACTCCAAGGTGCCGAACTCTTTCCCGAACTCCGAACCATCCGCACCCCTGCCAATCGAATCCGATTGGGCGCCGATCATGGAATTCACCGCCGCGGATATCTTTCAGCACTCACCCTTTGGTGACATTCTGAATTCACTAAGGTCTCTTTCTTTGTTAGGAGAGCCCTGGCCGGATTATGGCCAACAGGATTGGGATGCGGACGATGGAGAAATTCGACGCCCACCCACCACCCACTTTGTAGCCACTGTCGATGATTTAACCGACATGCTCGACTTCGACTCCAAAGACATCGACGGTATGGACGACGATGTAGGAGATGAACATGAACCAGCACCTATAGGGCACTGGAAAGCCACCTCGTCATATGACATATACATGGTGGATACACCCAACGAAGGCAATGGCAACGAGATAGCGGAGGATGACCCCTCCAAGAAGCAACCCAAGCGCTGACGTCAGCGGCCCCGCTCTAAGTCCCACCAAGCAAAAGTGGTGATACCAGCACAGGAGATAATAATACTCCGGATAGTGCCGAAGACAACAACAATCCCCTCCAGCAAGATTTAGAGCAGGAGGATGAAGGAGCCAGCTCTCCTAAGAGAGCGGCAGATGGAGAGGAGGAGGATGACAATTACATCCCCCCTCCGAAGACGAGGCAAGCCTCGGCGACGATGAATTCGCCATCCCAAACGATCCCGTCGAACAAGAGCGCTTCAAGCGCCGACTTATGGCCACGGCAAATAGCCTAAAGAAAAAGTAGCAGCAGCTTCAAGCCGATCAAGATCTGCTAGCTGACAAATGGACTGAAGTCCTTGCGGCCGAGGAATATAAACTCGAGCGCCCCTCCAAGAGCTACCCAAGGCGCAGGTTACTACCCCGAATGGAGGAAGGAGCGTATGGTACGGCTGATCGGCCACCTCGTGGCCGCGATAGAGAGGCATTCCAGCCAAAAGCTCAGCCTCCGCCCCAACGCCATTCAAATAAAAAGGCATGGGGAGATACGCCAAACCTCCGAGACATATTGGATGACAGGGCAAAGCATTCAAGATCGATCTACGGATCACGAGGGCGCACCACTCAGCGAGACGACAAACGTCACACCGGATACAGAAGCAAATCTGGCCGGGCCAAACACAGCGGGCAAGACCCATTCGAGCTGCGTCGCGATATAGCCCAATACAGAGGCACCGCACACCCCTTATGCTTCACAGACGAAGTAATGGAACATCAATTCCCAGAAGGTTTCAAACCTGTAAATATTGAATCATACGACGTCACAACATATCCCGCGGTATGGATTGAGGATTTCATCCTCCACATCCACATGGCCCGTGGCGATGACTTACACGCCGTCAAATACCTCCCACTAAAGCTCAAAGGACCAGCGCGGCATTGGCTTAACAGCTTGCCAGCGCACTCCATTAGCTGTTGGGAAGATCTGGAAGCCGCATTCCTCGACAACTTTCAGGGCACTTATGTGCGACCACCAGACGCTGATGATTTGAGCCACATAATTCAGCAGCCAGAAGAATTGGCCATGCAATTCTGGACTCGGTTCCTTACAAAGAAAAATCAAATCGTCGACTGTCCGGATGCGGAGGCCTTAGCGGCGTTCAAGCACAACATCCGAGACGAGTGGCTAGCCCGGCACCTTGGTCAGGAAAAGCCGAAATCTATGGCAGCTCTCACGACGCTCATGACCCGCTTTTGCGTGGGAGAAGATAGCTTGCTGGCTCGCAGTAATAACATATCAAAGAACCATGGTACCTTAGATACCAAGGACGGCAATAGCAGGTCACGTCACAACAAGCATAAGAGCCGCATTAACAGCGACAATACTGAGGATACGGCAGTCAATGCCAGATTCAAAGGCTCTAAACCTGGTCAGCGGAAAAAGCCATTCAAACAAAGTACGTCGGATCTGTCCAGCTTGGACCGTATACTCGATCGCTCGTGTCAAATACACGGCACCCCAGACAAGCCAGCCAATCACACCAACAGGGATTGTTGGGTGTTCAAGCAAGCCGGCAAGTTAATTGCCGAAAACAAGGACAAGGGGCCGCATAGCGATGACGAGGAGGAGCCCCGGCAGCCGCACACTGGAGGACAGAAGAGGTTTCCCCCACAAGTGCGGATGCTGAACATGATATACGCAACCCACATCCGCAAGAGGGAGCGGAAGCGTGCGCTCAGGGACGTATATGTGTTGGAGCCAGTCGCCCCAAAGTTCAACCCTTGGTCCTCCTGTCCGATCACCTTAGATCGCAGGGACCACCCCACTAGTATCCGTCATGGCGGATTTGCCGCACTAGTCCTAGACCCAATCATCGACGGATTCCACCTCACTTGAGTCCTTATGGACGGCGGCAGCAGCCTGAACCTGCTTTATCAGGACACAGTGCGCAAAATGGGTATAGACCCCTCAAGGATCAAACCCACAAAACGACCTTTAAGGGCGTCATTCCAGGTGTAGAGGCCCATTGCACAGGCTCAGTTACAATGGAAGTGGTCTTCGGATCCCCGGATAATTTTTGAAGCGAAGAGTTAATCTTCGATATAGTCCCGTTCCGCAGTGGTTATCACGCGCTTCTCGGGCGAACCGCATTCGCTAGATTCAACATGGTACCGCATTATGCATACCTCAAGCTCAAGATGCTAGGACCTCGCGGAGTTATTCCAGTCAATGGAAACACAGAGCGCTCTCTCCAAACAGAGGAGCACACCGCGGCCCTCGCAGCAAAAGCGCAAAGAAGCCTCTGAAGGCAATCAACCAGTTCGGTGCTTCAAAGCCCGGACACCTTCAAGCGCGCTCGGGGCAATCGGCAAATAGACCGCCTGTCGCGATCTGAGCTCGCGTAGCAATACGGCGGCCACCCCAATCCCAGCCCAACGGCGATATTCGTGTCGTGCGTACATAATTACGCATTAAAAATACCATGGGCACAGGTGGGGAGGGGGTCACAACTGCGGCACGCCCCAAAACGCGGCCTAAACCGCACTAGGGGCTTCCCATTTGGTTATTATTCTTTTTCTTTCAGGACCTTAATCTCTGGAAACACTATCCGGCAGCACTGTTGCCGAACACATGATGCAGCAACCAAGCAGGCAGACAACTATGTTATACCACGGAATTCCCAGGTTGATTACAGTAACGAGTGAAATATTCAATTTAATATCATTCCTCAGCTTGCCCTTGGAAGGGACATAGTCCTACTCTTTGCTTATCGCACTATCTGTATCACTCTGCTTTAACGCAATTTTTTAATAAACAATGCATGACATTACGACTATTATTGCATTCTTGTTATATATATATATATATATATATATATATATATGTGTGTGTATGTGTGTGTTCATTATTGACGCCTTGCAACCGTACACTCTGGTACGGCCAATACACCAGGGGCTTACGTACCCCACAATGCGGTGTGAAAAGTCTGAACACTTTCACAAGTGCGGCACCCCGAACTTATAGCATTATATGCATCAGCTACGAATCATGTCTTTGGTCAAATGTTGGGTTTGCCCGGCTCCTATGTATTGGTACCTTACGTTTCGCTCTATCGGCTAAGGTAGCGCTAGGAGAACTACTGCGATTGTGCCCCGGTTCTTCTGGGCTGAGCACCTCAGTAGAGAAAGCTAAAACTGACTGTCATGATAAGGCGAGAGACTGGTCGCTGTTTAGCGAGGTTTTTCGAGTCCTTAAAGACTTATGCCGCTTAGGGCGAGGGTCCGGCCCTGTCCGGCTTATAGGCGTGTATCGCGCTCCGAATTCGGCCCTCCGAATACCAGGGGCTTCGCCGAAATTTAAAATTATAGAATTCTATGGCTAGGTCATAGTGATAAAGCATTATTGGTCCGGTTGCCCTGTTCGTTGTGCTGAGCACCTCCCTCGAAGGACCCAAATATGGGAACAAGAGTGCTCAGGTTTATCCCGAACACCCTAGCATTCGTGGCATGGGGGCAGAAGCCAAGGACTAGCCATCTCTCAGATTGGATAAACAGCCAAACAGAAGGTAATATTTTAAATTCAAACAAGCGTTGCATAGCGCATACGAAACATGTTTTCATAAATACAGGATAAAACGAGCGAGTTTACTCAAATATTACATCTTTTGAACACTCATCCGCGATAAGACGGGCACCCGGCAGAACACCCTTGTAGTACATCTCAGGATGGCGGTGCTCCTTGCCCTCCGGCGCCCCCTCCTTGATCAGCTTCACGGTGTCTAGCTTGACCCACTGCAATTTCACACGGGCGAAAGCCCGACGTGCACCTTCAATGCAGATGGATCGCTTGACGACCTCCAGCCGTGGGCAGGCATCCACAAGCCGCCTCACCAGGCCGAAGAAGCTGTTCGGAAGGGCATCGCCAGGCCACAGCCTGACTATAAAGCCCTTCATGGCCTGATCGGCCGCCTTATGTAGCTCGACCATCTGCTTCAGCTGGTCGCTCATCTGCACCAGATGTTCGGCCTCAGCATACTGAGACCAGAACAGCCTCTCCGTCGAGCTTCCGTCCTCGGCCTAGTAAAATTGCGTGGCATCGGACACACTGCGGGGCAAATATGCGAATGCTCCAGAAGAGCTCCAGATCCGGGTAAGTAATCGGTAATTTACTTTTACATGCTTGCTTTGCATATAGAAATCCTTACCCGCCGTTATCTTCTTCATTGCGTCGATCTCTTGGAGGGCCTTTTGGGCCTCGGCCTTGGCACTCTTTGCGCTCTCAAGGGCCGCGGCAAGCTCAGACACTCGCGTCTTTGAGTCAAGCTCTAACGCCTCATGCTTTGTCATGAGAGCCTGGAGCTCTTGCTGCACCTCGCCCACCCGAGCCTCATGCTTCTCTCGCTCGGTGCGCTCCTTGGCCGCTGTATCTTCGGCCTCGGTTAGCGCTTGCTTCAGGGTCGCCACCTCGGTCGTGGCCCCTGACAAACATACGATGATCCTATCATTTTGCAATCGCGTCCTTTTTTACATATCTACAGACGGGGTATTACTTACCCTTGTTCTCCTCGACCTACCTCTTGGCAAGGCCGAGCTCTTTCCTGGACCCCTCGAGGTCCTGCTTCAGTGCGGCGACCTCCGCCGTCAGTGCGGCGGACGCTAGCAGCGAAGCCTGCATATGCATATTGACACACCTATATTAGACTCATGCGATATTATTTGATCCTTTGTTCGGCTTTTCTTTGTGAACACCGAACAAAGCATCAGGGGCTACTGTCTATGCGGTAATATTTCTACTACATTTTAAAAACACTTACCTCGAAGCCTGTTAGAAGGCTGGCACAGGCTTCAGTCAATCCGCTCTTGGCGGACTGAACCTTCTGGATCACTGCACTCATGATAGTGTGGTGCGCCTCATCGATGGAAGCGCTGCGAAGCGCTTCCAGTAGATTGTCTGGCGCCTCTGGATGGACAGAGTTCACCGGCACAGGCGTCTTGCCCCTCTTAGAAGGAGGCCGCCTGCCCGAGCCCGGAACCGTTGGAGGGTCCGACGCAGTGTTCGGCTGAGGGCCGAACTTGGAGCTCTCAGGGGCCCCGTCCCCTCGGCTCCCAGAGTCTGGAAGGTCGCCTTGAGGCGCCTCCGGGACTGTCTCCCCTCGATCCGGTGCCTCTCGAGACAACACCTCGACGTCGTCGGCAGGATGAGGGGAGGTGGCGGTTGTGACTGGATCGCTATCCATGTCCTACAAGCCCAAGGAGCCGTCCAACGATACATCGATACTGGCTCGGGGTGGCCTGCATAATTGTGTTCGGCGTTAGGGAAAATAGTGCGACAAAGGAATCCTATGGGTTACTTTGGTATCCGAATACTTACGATCTCCCCGGGGGCTTGGCCCTGGGCAACCACTCGTCTTCGCCTTCGTCGGCGGCGGTGGAGCTGTCCGGAAGGAGAGTCCTTCCCTTCTTGGACCCTCCGGCCTCCCCAGTTGGGGCGGCCTTCCTTTTCTTGTCTCCCCTAGTCGGTGGGGGAGCATCTTCTTCTTCTTCCTCGTCTTCGGCGGAAGAGTGCGCCATAGAGTCATCGGACGGTGAGCCCGATGATGCCTGGCGTCGGGAACTCTTTCGAGTTCCCTTGGCCTTCTTGGTCTTATCCGGCACCTTATAAGGGGCCGGAGTCAACATCTTCGCCAGAATAGCGTCTGCGGGGCCTTCAGGCAAAGGAGCCGGACAGTCGATCTGTCCGGCCATCTTCTGCCAGTCCTGTCAAAGGTTCGGGAGTTTAGATCCCGCATAGAGTCAATCTATATGAAAAAAATAAAGTATCCTGTGAAAGGTAGAGCAGCTTACTGCACTGGCTTGGCGCTTCGCGCTGAATCCGTGATCCTCCGTAATAGGGGGGACCTCGGCACTTTTGAACAGCACCCTCCAGGCATCTTCATGAGTCGTGTCGAAGAGCCTGTTCAGAGTTCGGTGCTGCGCCGGATTGAACTCCCACAAGTTGAACTCCCGTTGTTGGCACGGGAGTATCCGGCGGATGAGCATGACTTGGACTATGTTGATAAGCTTGAGCTTCTTGTCCACCATGTTTTGAATACATGTTTGGAGTCCGGTCAGCTCTTTCGAATTACCCCAGGACAGGCCCTTCTCTTTCCAGGAGGTGAGCCGTGTGGGGATGCCAGATCGGAACTCGGGGGCCGCTGCCCATGCAGGGTCGCGCGGCTTGGTCACATAGAACCACCCTGATTGCCACCCCTTTATGCTTTCCACAAAGGAGCCCTCGAGCCATGTTATGTTGGGCATCTTGCCCACCATGGAGCCTCCGCACTCCGCTTGGCAGCCGCCCACCACCTTCGTCTTGACATTGAAGGTATTCAGCCATAAGCCGAAGTGGGGCTTGATGCGGAGGAAGGCCTCGCACACGACGATAAATGCCGAGATGTTGAGGATGAAGTTCAGGGCCAAATCGTGGAAATCCAGGCCGTAATAAAAACATGAGCCCCCGGACGAAGGGATGGAGAGGGAATCCCAGTCTGCGGAGGAAATGGGTGAGGAATACTACCCTCTCATGGGGCCTGGGGCTGGGGATGAGCTGCCCCTCATCGGGGAGCCGGTGCACGATGTCATCGGGCGGGTATCCGGATCTCCTCAGTTTCTTGATGTCTCCCTCCGTGACGGAGGAGACCATCCACTTGCCTCCCGCTCCGGACATGGTTGGAGAGGGTTGAGGCGGAAGTGTGGGCTTGGGCGCTAGAGCTCGAGTGTGGGAAAACGGATGAGCAAAGGAGGAAGAAGGCGTGGATAGAAAGGTGAATCCTTATCCTTTTATATGGGCGGACGAAGCTAAGCGTCCCCACTTGCCTGGTAAAACTCGCTTATCCCCCAACCACCGCAATTGATGGTGCGGTTGAGTTACCCACGCCCGTATTGATGAGAATCCCGTAATAAGGGGACACGATCTCTGCTTTAACAAGACGTGTCGAAAAAACTGCCTTGTGTTATGTGCGGGGCTGGTTAAAAGAAACGGTTCGAATAAGCACCAGGCCATGACATAACGTCATGCTGCCAAAACAAGCTGGCAAATTAGATCTGCGAAAATATTATTCTCTCTACGGTGGAATGTGGAACTTATTTTGCAGGGTCGGACACTATCCTTGTATTCAAGTTCTTCTGTGAAGGAACCCGCCTTGCAATGCCGAAGACAATACTCCGTGCTGGACTCATCGTCATTGAAGCCTGGTTCAGGGGCTACTGAGGGAGTCCTGGATTAGGGGGTCTCTGGACAGCCAGACTATCTCCATTGGCCGGACTGTTAGACTATGAAGATACAAGATTGAAGACTTTGTCTCGTGTCCGGATGGGACTCTACTTGGCGTGGAAGGCAAGCTAGGCAATACGAATATGGATATCTCCTCCTTTGTAACCGACCTTGTGTAACCCTAACCCTCTTTGGTGTCTATATAAACCGAAGGGTTTTAGTCCATAGGACAACAATCACAACATACAATCATACCATAGGCTAGCTTCTAGGGTTTAGCCTCTCTGATCCCGTGGTAGATCTACTCTTGTACTACCCATATCATCAATATTAATCAAGCAGGACATAGGGTTTTACCTCCATCAAGAGGGGCCGAACCTGGGTAAAACGTCGTGTCCCATGCCTCCTGTTACCATCCGGCCTAGACGCACAGTTCGGGACCCCCTACCCGAGATCCGCCGGTTTTGACACCGACACCTGCTGTTATTCTCCGGCGACAGCAGACGAACCAGTAAATCCTCGTACAGTCATACTCCCCTCCGTGTGGGAAACAAAAACAAGTGCCGAGTATTCCCTGCCTCCGTGTCGTTCCCTTCCTAGGCCTCGCCGTCGTCCACCGCCCTGGTGCTCTCTGCATGGCGTGGTCAATGTGGTCAACGACTGACATACATCTGAAGTGGACTGTACGTGGAGAGGCTGACAGTTGGGTCCACGGACGCACGCAAGGAAATGCCTCCTTATTACGCGCAAAATAATGATTCCTCCACCTGACATCTAGGACCCACCGAAAGAGCCTCTGTATTTCGCAAAAAAAATTGTTATCGCCGCTGACAGCTCGGACCCACCAGCTATATCTTCGCACGCAAGGAAGTGCCTCCTTATTAAGCACAAAAAAATGGATACTCCCCCTGCTAGTTGGGACCCAGTATAGTGGGCCTACTAAGTTGACGGGGACGAAGGGCTTTGTCAACTTAGTCAATATGCACGATTCTAGCTTGACTGACCGTACGTTGTCCATCCAACGGCCGTAGTGCTTCTTCAACCTCTGGTCTTCTTGCTCCAGCCGCCCAAAGCAGCGTCGGTCGTGCCGCCTGCTCCTGCCTCCCGTGGCCAGCTGTGCTGCCGTGGAGGCCTCATCGCCCCCATACAACTCCCACCGCTGGCCAGGCCATCCTCCACTCCACTCACCCACACCCCCTGTTATTATGCGGTGACGGCAGCGCAGCCGAACCAGTGAACCCTCGTACTCCTCTCCGCATGGGCATCCACTGGTGCGTGTTCCCCAGCTCCGCGTCCTCCCCTTCCTAGGCCTCGCCGTCGTCCACCGCCGTGGTGCTCTCAGCGCGGCGTGGTCAATGTGATCAACGACCGAATTCCATCGGAAGAATATTGTACGTGGAGAGGCTGACAGCTGGGTCCACGGTAGTCACAAGGAAGTGCATCCATATTACACGGAAAATAATTATTCCTCCACCTGACAGCAGGGACCCACCAGACGCCTACTAGTATTTCGCGAAAAAGTTTTGCTCCTGACTGCTGGGACCCACCCGATGGGCCACCGTATTTCGCGAAAAAAACGTTCCCCCTGCTGTCAGCTCGGACCCACTGGAAGTGCCTCCTTATTACGCACAAAAAATGAATACCCCCTGCTAGCTGGGACCCACCTTGGTGGGAGGCTAACTTGTGGGCCTAGTAAGTTGACGGGGATGGAGGGCTTTGTCAACTTAGTCAATATAAACAATTCTAGCTCTAGTGACCGTACGATGTCCATCGAATGGTCGTAGTGCTTCTTCAACCTCTGGTCTTCTTGCTCCAGCCGCCCAAAGCAGCGCCTGTCGTGCCGCATGCTCCTGCCTCCCGTGGCCGGATGTGCTGCCGCGGAGGCCTCACCGCCCCCTACTATTCCCACCGCTGGCCAGGCCCTGCGACGACGGCAGCCTCTCACCGCAACCGAACCAGTGAACCCTCGTACTCCTCTCCGCAGGGGCTTCCACTGCCGCGTCTTCCCCGGCTCCGCATCATCCCCTCCCTAGGCATCGCCGTCGTCCACCGCCTTGGTGCTCTTGGCCCGGCGTGGTCAACGTGGTCAAGGAACGACTTCCATCAGACGTGGAATGTACGTGGAGAGGCTGACAGCTGGGTCCACGACTGCAGCAAGGAAGTGCCTCCTTATTACGGGGAAAATAATGATTCCTCCACCTGACAGCTGGGACCCACCGGACGGGCCACTGTATTTCGCGAAAAAATGTTTCCCCCTGACTACTGGGACCCACCAGCTACATCTTCGCACGCAAGGATGTTCGTCCGGGCAAAAAAAACGATTCACCCCCTTTGATTGCTGGGACCCACCAGCTACATCTTCGCACGCAAGGAAGTGCGTTCGGGCAAAAAAAGATTCGCCCACCTGACTGCTGGGACCCACCAGCTACATCTTCGCACGCAAGGAAGTGCGTGACAGTCGGGACCCACCTGGTTGAAGTGTACATAGCGTTGTCATTCTGGTCACGAATGTGTATGTACATATATACTGGTGGATGTAGAGGCGTGCACGTGTCGTTGTAGAGGCGCACACATAGCATGTACACGTACGTACAGCGGCCAGGGTGCAAGAAAGAAAATACAACCACATATGTATACATACGGGCGGGGTCTCGAATGCCTACTCGCGCATACGTACGGCGAGGGCTCGTGTACATGGCTGGGTCGGAATGGAGAAACAGCGTCGTTGTCGTGTTCATGGGGAGGCAACGGAATGCGTCGTGTTCATGGGGAGGCAACGGAATGCGTCGTGTTCATCTGGAGGCAACGGAATGCATCGTGTTCATCAGGAGGCAACGGAACGCATGGGAGCCAACCGGCTGGGTCGGAACGGAATGCCTGGTCGTGTTCATCGGGAGGGCTTGGACGGAACAGGCCATGGAAACGAGGCATGGCGTACCGCAGAACGGAGGAAACGAACCTCCTATGGTCGAAATGGGGGTCCTGTTGATCGGGAGGGGTGTGGCGTACCACAAAACGGAGGAAACGGACCTCCTACGGTCGAAACGGGGTCCTATTGATCGGGAGGGGTGTGGCGTACCGCAAAATGGACGAAACGGACCTCCTACGGTCGAAACAGGGGGTCCTGTTCATCGGGAGGGGTGTGGCGTACCGCAAAACGGGACTCCACGGGATACTGTTCATCTCCACCATCGACCTCCTCCAGCCTCCACGGGCTCCTGTTCATCCAGCCTCCACCGCGCTACTCCACCGGCTACTGTTCAACCACCCCTCCACCGTCTACTGTTCATCCAGCCCTCCACACCACAGGGTCCTATTCAACCACCCCTCCATGGGCACCCCTCCACCGTCTACTGTTCATCCAGCCCTCAACCACACCACGGGGTCCTGTTCATCCAGAGGCAACGCCACCACTCACTGTTCATCCAACCCCCCCCCCCCCCTCCCCCCACAACACTCACTCTTCATCCAATTGATCGGCTTCAGTTAGCAGCAGTAACGAAGGAATCGCTCGATCAGGTTCAGTTAATAGCCATCGATCGATCGCTCGGGTTCAGTAACGCGTAGCCTGCAGTGCAATCGCTCGGGTTCAGTTAGAGCCCAACGCCTCGCTCGGGTTCAGTTAGAGCCAACGCCTCGCACACACGCGCGTACATGTACGAGAGAAACGCGCATCGCTCGGCCCCCGACCTCCCACCGTAACTGGGAACTCCCCGAATTTTTCCTCTCCCTCGCTTCTACCATGGTTTTTTCCGTCATGGACGGCCCAAAGAATGTCATGCAGCTGCGTCTCCGGCCCGCCCAGGACGAAAAGCCCATTTTCTGTCATGATTTTTTGTCATAGAAGTAGGAGCCCACCACATCTATGATGATACCGGGTTTTGTCACAATTATCGTCATAGAAGTGTCATCTGTATGACAGGAAAAAAATTCGTTCGTCCCAAAATGTCACGGATGTGTCTTTTTTTTGTAGCACTTCTTCTTCTTCTTCCTTGACCTTCTCCCTAGATGGGAGAAGGGTTTCCCCTCTCCATGGCCTCCATGGCATGGGAGGGGTGAGAGCCCCTCCAAGATTGGATCTGTCTCTCTATCTCTCTCTGTTTCTGCGTTTCAGATTCTGCCCTTTCACCGTTTATTATATTCCCGGAGATCCGTAACCCCGATTGGATTGAAATTTGAAAACGATTTTTATCCGGATATTAGCTTTCTTGCGGCGAAAGAAGGGCACCAACCTCTATACGGGGTGTCCATGAGGGTCAGGGGCGCTCCCCTACCTTATGGCCCCCTCGGGCGTCGTACCGCATTGATCTCACTTCCCAAAATTCACATATATTCCAAAAAAATCTTCGTCAGTTTTTATCTCGTTTGGACTCCGTTTGATATGGATTTTCTGTGAAACAAAAAACATGCAACAAACAGGAACTAGCACTGGGCACTGGATCAATATGTTAGTCCCAAAATAGTATAAAAAGTTGCCAAAAGTATATGAAAGTTGTATAATATTGTCATGGAACAATCAAAAATTATAGATACGACGGAGACGTATCAGTGAGGCGCAGGTCGGCGGACGAGGCTTGCCTGCTCCCCTCCCATGCTCTGATTCGTACTCCCGCACCACTAATTTTCATCGAATGGTTATAATAGATTTCCTCGTGTGGGCAATCAATATCCTCAAAGAAAGGTAAACAAAGGTCGTATTTCCATGACATAATTTCCTGCATGAATCTGTACATGCATGCAAGACCCTTTCCATTCCTGCTCGTCCTCCTCTGGATCATCGGCTGCGTTGACAATATCGGTGCCAACGCCAGAGCGTCGCAATAGGTGCCTGCCTAAGCCATGTAGCACGCTGTGGCACTAGTGCGTACCACCTCGTCCACGCCAACATCGGCGTCCGGGCCATGCACATGCAGCTGCTCCCGTAGTATTTTACCCGCATGTTTGACTGCAGTACCACACCGATCTTGGACGAGACCATGGACCTTGTGGCCAAGAAAAGCTTCTGCCCGGCTGACGCATGTCGAGGTGCTTGACTGTTGTGATGTGCCACATGATGTTTACTACCTAGCGCTCCAGATGAGCGGCAGTGTGCTGCTCCCGATCGTTAGTGGTGCGACGGCAACGACAGCCGGGTGGGAGCTCAGGCGAGAGCCAGTGATCTACCCGAGGCACATAGCTCGACTTGGGCTCAAGATTCTGACCGCTTGAACCATCCCGAGGATGTACCACTCGGCGACGAGGCTGGTGAGGGAGTCCTGGATTAGGGGGTGTCCAGATAGCCGGACTATACCTTCGGCCGGACTCCTGGACTATGAAGATACAAGATTGAAGACTTCGTCCCGTGTCCGGAAGGGACTTTCCTTGGCATGGAAGGCAAGCTTGGCGATACGGATATGCGGACCTCCTACCATTGTAACCGACTCTGTGTAACTCTAGCCCTCTCCGGTGTCTATATAAACCGGAGGGTTTTAGTCCATAGGACGAACAACAATCATACCATAGGCTAGCTTCTAGGGTTTAGCCTCCTTGATCTCGTGATAGATCTACTCTTGTACTACCCATATCACCAATATTAATCAAGCAGGAGTAGGGTTTTACCTCCATCATGTCCCTTGTCTCCTATTACCATCCGCCTAGACGCATAGTTTGGAAACCCCAACCCGAGATTCGCCGGTTTTGACACCGACATTGGTACTTTCACTGAGAGTTCCTCTGTGTCATCACTTTTAGGCCCGATGGCTTCTCCGATCATCAACAGCGATGCGATCCAGGGTGAGACCTTTCTCCCCGGACAGATCTTCGTATTCGGCAGCTTTGCACTGCAGGCTAATTCGCTTGGTCATCTGGAGCAGATCGAAAGCTACGCCCCTGGCCATCAGGTCAGATTTGGAAGTTTGAAATAAACGACCGACCTCCGCGGAGACTTGATCTTCGACGAATTCAAGCCGCAGCCAAGCGCGCCGCACTATCACGATGGGCATGATCTAGCTCTGCCGCCGAACAGTGCCCTGGAGGCCGCACCTGCATTAGCTCCGACCCCTAATTCGGAGCCAACTGCGCCAATCGAGGATGGGTGGTTGGACACTGCCTCGGGGGCTGCAATCTCTTCGGCGATCGAGCCGAATACCAGCCCTATTCTCTGTGAAGCCCGTGACTCCAAGGAGCCGGACTCCTCTCCAGACTCCGAGCCCTCTGCTCCCCTACCGATCGAATCCGATTGGGCGCCAATCATGGAGTTCACCGCCGCGGACATCTTTCACCACTTGCCCTTCGGCGACATTCTGAATTCACTCAGGTCCCTCTCTTTGTCAGGAGAGTCCTGGCCGGACTATGACCGGCAGGATTGGGATGTGGACGACGAAGAAATTCGATGCCCACCCACCACCCACTTCGTAGCCACTGTCGATAATTTAAACGACGTGCTCGACTTCGACTCCAAAGACATCGATGTTACGGACGATGATGTAGGAGATGAACATGAACCAATGCCTATAAGGCACCGGACAGCCACCTCATCTCATGATATATACATGGTGGACACACCCAAAGGAAGCGACGACGAGGAACACAGGGATGCAACGAGGGATCGTTCACTCGAAAAGCAATCAAAGCGGCGACGTAAGCGCCGCTCCAAGCCCCGCCTTGATAGAGATAGCAGCCATACAGACCCAGCCATAGAGCAGGACGAGCCGGCGGACGACGAACATGCCTTCGAGCAACCGTCCGAACAGGGCAACTTGGATAAACAAACCGAACACCCCGTCCCCAGCGAAAACAACAGTCCGACGACCTTACACTGGATAGGCTCATGGAGCAGAAGAACCTCCACAAAACGCTCATCGCCACTGCGCGTAGCTTGAAAAAGCAGAAGCGGAAGCTCAAAACTACGGAAGATGCACTCAGAATCAGATGGAGCAAAGTACGCAACACCGCAGACAAATATGGCAGCAGTCGCCGCACAAAAAGCTATCCAAAGCGAAAGCTACTGCCTGAATTTGACGAGGAGGCTTAGAGCCCCCGTAGTCAAAAAATAGGAAAGCCACCCGGTCGGATAGACGACCGCATGGCCAGCATGGAGCGGCAAGCGGCGCCGCACACAAGCCGACACTCGATCCACCAAAGGATCCATATCAAAAAGATGGCCCAGCCAGATCTATCTACGGGCCAAGAAAGCAAGCTCTAGTAAGCAATGGAACACAACAAATATCCGAACATCACGGCACACCTAAATACAGGGATGCCGCACACCCCCTATGTTTCACCGATGAGGTGCTGGACCATGAATTTCCAGCGGGATTCAAGCCCGTAAACATAGAGGCGTATGACAGAACAACAGACCCTGGGGTCTGGATCGAGGATTATATCCTCCACATACACATGGCCAGAGGAGATGACCTCTGTCTGGTGGTAGGTGCGACATATGCCAATGGGTGGCTTATCATTGTGGGAGCCAGTAAAACTCGCCGGTGCCTGGAAACGGGATGAGGCGAAGACATGCACGCCGGCGAATCTTACCCAGCTTCGGGGCTCTCCGTGGAGATAACACCCCTACTGCTGCTCTGCGGGGTCTCCGCATGATTACTAGATGAACAAGTAGCTACACGATGCTCCTAGAGCTGTTTGGTGAGAGGAGGAAGAAGGGCACGGCTCGCTCGCTTCTTCTCCTTGTGTGGTGTCTAGAACTAGCAGGGATCAACCCTTTGCATGGGTGTCCCGGGGGGTTTATATAGGCCTACCCCCCGGGGGTACAATGGTAATCCGACTAGGCGCGGGGCCCAGCCGTCTGTGACTACGCTCGCCAGCTTCTGCGCCAACTGCTGGGGCCCGCCGGCTGGTGGGTCCCGCCGGCTGCCAGCTCCTCGGCCGACAGGCAGGTCCCACTATTCAGGGCCTTGTCGGGGGCTGGTTACTATTGCTCAATCCTGGCTACAGTGCCGCCGTCCGGCAGGTGATCACTGTAGCCTCACCGCGTCTTGTCTCCTTAAGGGGGCGTCTCCTTCAAGGGAGGTGGCTGGCCGGCTATGGAGAGCCGGCTTTGTCTTGGGCCGACTGGGGGATGCACGGCCGCCTTCGGGTGTCTCTCTGCCCGAAGGGGCTCATCGCCCGTGGGCCGTACTGGTGGTCCATCGTGGATGACATCAGGGTCAACGTGGCAACAGTGCCGCACCGGACGGGTCATGGCCACCCGTACGGCGCACTGTGCCAGTCGTGCTTCGGGATTCGGGGGTGGCAGGCTTCACTGTAGCCACACCCAGTCACATCGCCGTTAAGGGGATGCAAACATTGAGGGTACGGTCTTGACCACTTTGTGGGAGCCGGCTTCTTGGAGTCGGCCTTCTTGCGGTTGGCTTCTCGAAGCCGACCCTCCCGTGACTTTCTTCACGAGGGCTAAAGTCGGGCCGCCTTCCGATAGCCGACCTGGGAGACAGCCGGCAAGGGGAAGGCGGCCCACGTCTTGGATCCTTGAGAGCCGGATGGGCTCGTAAATTTTTTAGAAGGGCCAGGGGAAGCCGGCTAGGCTACCCATGGCTATTTACTCCGACAACCTCCACGCCATAAAATACTTACCCCTCAAGCTTCAAGGGCCAGCCCGGCATTGGCTCAAAAGCCTTCCCGAAAACACCATTGGAAGTTGGGAAGAGCTTGAGGATGCTTTCCAGGCAAATTTTCAAGGGACCTATATCCACCCTCCGGATGCAGACGATCTCAGTCACATAACTCAACAGCCCAGAGAGTCAGCCCAGAAATTCTAGAACATATTTCTTACAAAAAAGAATCAGATAGTCGACTGTCCGAACACCGAAGCCCTAGCAGCTTTTAAGCATAACGTTCGAGACGAATGGCTCGCCAGACACCTCGGCCAAGAAAAGCCAAGAACAATGGCCGCAGTAACAAGCCTCATGACCCGCTTTTGCGCAGGAGAGGACAGCTGGTTGGCAAGATGTAGTACCAGCGACCCAAGTACATCCGTAGTTGGGGATGGAACCGGAAAACCCCGACGCAGCAAGGACCAGCGCCGGAATAAGAGAAACAGCCCAAAGAGCACGGCGGTCAACGCCGGATTCAAAAGCTCGCGGTAGAATCAGAGAAAGCCGCCCCTCAAGGATAATAGGGACAAGCTATCCAACTTAAACAAAATCTTGGACAAGATATGTCAAATACACAGTACTCCCGGGAAGCCTGCGAACCATACCCATAGAGATTGTTGGGTTTTCAAGCAATCCGGCAAACTCAACGCCGAACACAAGGAGCTCGACACACCAAGTGAGGACGATGACGAACCCCACAAGCAGGGCACCGGGAAACAAAAGGATTTCCCACAAGAAGTCAAAACAGTAAACTTCACGTGACGAACAGAATTACGCCAACAGAGATATGCGCCATACGGCCTATCCCAATGGAGTCTTGCCAATGGTTGTTAAAACCGATCACCTTCGACCATCAGGATTACTCTAGAAGTATCCGGAATGCAGGCTGGACTGCCTTGGTATTAGATCCAATAATCGGCGGACTCCACTTTACAAATGTCCTGATGGACGGCGGCAGTGGTCTAAACCTGTTATACCAGGACACAATCCTCAACATGGGGATAGACCCAACAAAAATTCGGCATAGCAAAACCTCCTTTCAAGGGGTAACGCCAGGCCCGGATGCCCGTTGCATGGGTTCTCTCCGGCTAGAAGTTATGTTCGGCTCCCCCGATAACTTCCGTCGCGAACAGCTAACTTTCCACATAGCCCCATTCTCAAGTGGCTATCAAGCACTACTGGGATGCGAAGCTTTCGCCCGCTTTAATGCTATACCGCATTATCCATCTCTTACGCTTAAGATGCCCAGTCCACGAGGCATTATCTCATTAAAGGGAAAACATTGAGTGTTCCTCCCACGCGGAAGACAGTGCGGCTGCCTTGACAGCCCCACAATAAAGCGGCTTCACCAGCCAAAGCACCTAAACAGGTCGTCAAGACCACGGACACGGCTAGACAAGTCCGGCATAAACATACAATTGATAAAGGCTTAATAGCCGTATACCCCTATACTAGGGGCTCCGCGCATATAAAACAAGAGATAATAAAGCTCAATTTTACCCATTTCAATTTATACTTTGTTTATTTAGTATAACTCATGTTAGGCACGATCTTTCTTCAACTAAGTTACTCTCTTTTGCAAATGAACACCATGCTACGCCCGTCCAAGATATGGCACAACGGAGACACAGGCGCAGACGTGCAGCAGGGACCCGTTCCAAGGATTCTTTTCAGATTAAGACCATGCGTAAACCTTTTTTACTGTCTCTTGTTGATACACATCCCCTGGTTTCTTGGTATAACCAAGGAGGAGGCTGGCATTTTGGCATGTGGCCACGTCAGAGTTTTGCGCGTACCTGGACACTAGGGGCTTATTACTAAGGGCGTTATCCCGCCCGCGAGTTTGGCCTCATATGCATCAGCTCCGGATCATGTCTTTGGTCAAATGTTGGGTTTGCCCGGCTCCTGTGTTTTGCTACCTTACGTTCCGCTCTATCAGCTAAGGCGGCACCAGGAGAACTACTGCGATTGTGCCCCGGTTCAGCCAGGCGAGCACCTCAGTAGAGAAAGCCGAAAACTGACTGTCATGATATAGCATGAGACTGGTCAACCACTTGATGACTTATCGGAATCTTTAGGATTCGTCCGCATTAACAAAGGGCAGCTTCCCGGCCAGGCACATACGCACCCCGAGTTCGGGCGAGCGCAGGTGCCACCAGGGGCTATATAAGTACCCTCACTGTCAAACTCCTATGGCTAAGTCAAAGTGATAAAGCATCATAGTCCGATTGCCTAGTTCGCTGCGCTATCACCTGCTTTGTAGGACCAAGACGTTGTATCAAGTGTGAAAATGTGCCTTCTGCGAACACCCCCGCATTATGTGCGTGGGGGCTGAAGCCGACGACTGCCATCTTTCAGATTATATATACATATATGTTAAACGGCCGCACAGGAGGTATTATAATACTTGCAGGCACAAGCATAAAAAGCTTCTGCAATTTATCAAAATATTGTTTTACAATAATATATGCTATTCCAATATAGTATCCTTCGAGCACTGCATCTCTATTAAACGAGCGCCTTGCAGAACTTCCGGAAAGTAGTGCTCGACAGGTACTCGGCTTCCATCCGAGTCTGGGGATGCAACAGTGGTGGCCTCCATTTCCGCCCAGTATGTCTTGACACGGGCAAGAGCCATCCGCGCACCCTCTATGCACGCTGACCTCTTCATCGCATTGATATGCGGTGCCGCAACAAGGAACTGCTGCACCAAGTTGAAATAACTTTTTGGCTCTGGCCTCTCTGGCCGCAGATGACTCATGACATACTTCATGGCGAGTCCGGACAACCTATTTAGCTTGGCCCATTCGGCCAAACGATCGGCTAATGACAGTGGACGCTCCGGATTGTGGAACTGCAACCAAAAGAGCTTTTCCTCTTCGCGATCTTCTTGATCTCGGAAGTGTTCGGCCGCATCTGCAGCACTCGCTGCCAAATCCAGATAGGTGTCCGCCGTACTCCACATCCGGTCTAACGGAGCATGTGTAGGATCACAGAACTTCCTCCGCAGCATAAAGGGCTTTCCAGCCGTGATCTCTCCGGCCTGATGCAGCTCCTCCTTCATAGCTCTCATCGCAGAGCGAGCATCCTTGGCATCGGCAACGGCCTTCTCCAGGTCCGTCTGTTCCGCCTGATCTTCTTTTTCAAGAAGCTTGCAACGGTCAGCAGCGCTCTTCAGCTTCACAGCCATCTCGGCCATTTCCTTCTTGCTTCAGCAGTGAGCAGCCTGTTCGGCTTTCAGCTCTTCAATTGCCTTTCCGGTAGACGCATCACTTTTCATGGCTTGCTCCTTGGCTCGGGCAAGTTTCGCCCAAAGATTCTCCATGGCAGCAACACCATCTGCATCAAGTGCACACATTGTAAGATACTGGCATAAAGCTCCTCTTACCAGGTGCCGCCGGAGTAATTACATACCTTGTGCCTCATCAAGCCGCTTGTTGACAAGCGCGATGTCGGCATCTGCCACGTCAAGTTGCCGCTTTAGCTCGGCAAATTCATCAGTCCGGCTGGCCACCCGACACTTCGCCACCTACGTATGAAGGCGGCATATTAGACCTGGGATTATGATCCTCTCTGCGCCGTCACTTTTGACAACGCACAGAGTCTTAGGGGCTACTATCTACACGGGGCGCATCTTATTTATGTGCAACTGTCCAAAAAGGGTACATTACTTCACATACCTCAGAACCTGTCAGTAAACTCCTGACGGCCTCGTGCAATGCACTCTCCGCGGATGAAATCCTCTCAATCACCGTACCCATCAATGCACGGTGCTCCTCTGAGATAGATGCTCGCCCTAGCAGATCCTTCAGCTCCTCTGATTGCGCACCAGACGGTGCCGGACTCGTCCGATGGCCCTTTTCGAAGGCCGGACGCGGAGGGCTTGGGGGGGCCATATGACTACATTCCGGCCCTCCCGGATTCGGAGAAACCCTCCGCGACGATACCTCAGGGTCGCCCGCCTCGCAAGGCGGTATGGCAGGGGGAGGCGTTCCGCTCTCCATCATCTCCGGAAGAAGATCCCCCGAAGACGAGCTCTGCTGAGAAGGGCTAAGGTCCGAGCTACAAGGTAAATTTTCAATTACTCTTCTCAGATATAACGCAAGGATTTCTCTCATTTCTTAAAAACAAAAACTCCTCTCTACTTACGGCTCGGTGGAGGGCTGATCCCCTTGAGGGCATAATTCGGCCGAAGTATCCCCGGTGCAGGACCCTCTAACGAAGATTTCTTCCCCCGCTTTGAGGCCATGGTCTCCAGGTCATTAGAGGCGGTCCTCTTCTTCCCCTGAGGAGAAGAATTTTCGATTCCTCCCTTCCGGACAACCTCCTTCGAGGAGGCTGTAGCTTCCTTGCCCCCTCCCTCGCTTTCCTCCGAAGGCACAACCTCCAACATCCAGACTAGCACGGGATCCGGTGCGGTCTCGGGGAGGGGGGCCGGACACCTGATTAGCTTTGCTTTCGCTATCCACTCCTGTTTAAAGGACAGCTCTTTTAGGGGCAATTTTATGATAAATATACGGATAGCGAGTCCAGGCACAAGGCTACTTACTTGAGTATCCGGGCGATTGCAGCTCAGGCCTGCGTCCTCGGTCAAGTTCGGACACATTGCTTGTGATCCAAAGAACAATTTGTACATCTCCACGGGCGTTGCGCTCATGAAATGCTGGAGAGCTCGTGGTCCCTCCGGATTGAACTCCCACAGGCAAAGGGGGCGACATTTTCCGGGCAAGGCTCGGCGGATCAACATGACCTGCGTCACCACGACCAGGCTAATGTCTCTTTCTGAGAGATCTCGAATGCGGCCCTGCAACAAGGGCACATCCTTGGATGGCCCCCAGTCTAGGGCTTTATTGACCCATGACACTAGCTGTGGTGGGGGACACAAGCGAAAGGCAGGTGGCGCCACCCACTTGGTGCCCCTGGGAACGGTGATGTAAAACCACTCTCGTTGCCATAAGCTGGACTCCTCTTGAAAAGAGCCCTCGGGCCATGGAGCACCAGCATTCTTGCTTATAAAAGCGCCTCCGCATCTCCGCGTGCCGTCCCTCGATCATCTTCGACTCTACTTTGAAGGTCTTGAGCCATAGTCCGAAGTGAGGAGTAATATGGAGGAAGGCTTCACACACGACGATGAATGAGGAAATATGGAGGATGGACTCCGGAGCTAAGTCGTGAAATTCCAGCCCATAATAAAACATGAGCCCCCTCATGAAGGGATCCATCGGGAAGCCTAACCCCCGAAGGAAGTGAGACATGAACACCACACTCTCACGAGGCTTGGGATTGGGAATGACCTGCCCTTGAGCAGGCAGCCTATGCCAGATTTTGCTGGTCAAGAACCTGACCTCTCTCAACTTCGGCACGTCCTCCTCCGTGACGAAGGAGGGCATCCATCGGCCACGAAGGTCGGAACCGGACATTGTCGAAGGTCCGAAGCGCCTGAAATCTGGAGCCTTGCGTGTTGGAACTCGAGGCGAAGGGCGAACTCATTTGAGATTGAAAGAAAGGAGTGAAGCCTTGGTCTCTTTATAAGAGGTTGAATACCAAGGGCCCTCCCCGTGACCGTTTGGGACTCGCCTTTGATCGAGAAAACATACCAACGGGTACGACTGGGTTACCCACGCCCGTATTGATGAGAATCCCGAAATAAGGGGACACGATCTCTGCTTTGACAAGACGTGTGTCGGGGTAAATAGCCACGGGTAGCCCAGCCGGCTTCCCCTGGCCCCTCAGAGAAAATTGTGAGCCCGTCCGGCTCATAAGAAGACTCAAGACTTAGGCCGGCTCCCCCCTAGCTGGCTACCTTCCTAGCCGGCTTGGGGGGCGGCCCGCTCTTTCTATCCCCACGAAGAAAACTATGGAGGGCCGGCTACGACATGGCCGGCTGCGGCAGGGCCGGCTATGACAAGGCCGGCTATGGCACGGCCGGCTATCGCAGGGCCGGCTCCGATAAAGCAGTCAACGTCGTACCCGCGATGTACGCGTCCACTCTGCGATGATGAAGCGGGGCGTGGCTACAGTGGAGCCTGCCACCCCCAAAACCCGGAGCACGCCTGGTACAGCGCGTCGTGCGGGAAACTGCGGCCCGCCCGGCGCGGCACTGTAGCCTCGGCGGCTCTGACGCCGTCCACGACGGGCCGCCAGCGTGGCCCCCGAGGCGGTGGGCCCCTTCGGGCAGAGAGATGCCGAAGGCGGCCACACCTCCTCTCAAGCCGGCAAGATAGAGGGCCGGCTTCGCGTAGCCGGCCTGCCGCCTTCCCCGAAGGAGACGCCCATTAAGGAGACAAGGTGCGGCGGGGCTACAGCCCGCTAGGGCGGCGTTACTGTAGCCACGCTTACCCCGACCAAGCCTGCGCCAACAAACACGGAGCAACAGTAACCGGCCGCCGACAAGGTCCTGGCCGGTGGGGCCGGCCTGTCGTCCCAGGAGCCGGCAGTCGGCGGGACCCACCAGCCGGCGGGCCCCCAGAAGCCGGCGGGGAAGCCGGCGAGCATAGTCACAGACGGCTGGGCCCCGCGCCCAGTCGGATTACCATTGTACCCCCGGGGGGTAGGCCTATATAAACCCCCCGGTGCACCCATGCAAAGGGTTGAACTCTTTTTCTAGACATAGACACTTACAAGGAGAAGAGGCAGGTGGTGCTAAGCCCTTCTTCCTCCTTCCATCCCAAATAGCTCAAGGAGCATTGTAGCCACCTGTGAACTTAGTAACCATGCGGAGACCCCGCAGAGCAGCAGTAGGGGTGTTATCTCCCCGGAGAGCCCTGAAGCTGGGTAAGATTCGCCGGCGTGCATGTCTACGCCTCATCCCGTTTCCAGGCACCGGCGACGTTCTTTTGGCCCCCGCAATGATAAGCCACCCGTTGGCATATGTTGATCCTACCACCCGACATTTGGCGCCCACCGTGGGGCCAGGTGCACCGTCGTCCGGAGACCTGTTCTGGACGGGAACCCTTTTCCTTCCTCGCGGGCGCAGCCAGCCTGGCTCGCCCGATGGCGCCTGCCGCGATGCGCTGCATGGCGTCGCTGACGCCTGCGCGGCTAGCGGCCTCGCCAGCCTCTTCGGCAAGGCCCGCATCTCCGACGAGCTCGCCTCCAATGCGGGCACAGATCACCTCGCCAACCTCCTCAGCCAGCTCCACGTCTCCAGCGAGCCCGCTGCGGACTTGGAGTCGGTTGGCTCCACCGACCCGATCCCCGTCGACTCCGATGCGGCATGCTACGACACGTTCCCCACCAACGTCACGGTCTACAACGATCCGCTCCCTCCGGCTGGCGATTGCGATTCCGACGCCCCGAGGTGATGGTTATCGGCCTTGACGGCCCGACCGACGAGGGCACCCGCGACTCCCCGCGCGCGGCAGCCCAAGACTTGTCCGTCCCCCTTCCGGCTGACGCCAGCGACGAAGTTTTGGAGGCACGCCGCCTCGCCCTCCTCGCGGAGGGCCGGCGGCTGGCCTCCGTAAGACGCCTCACTGAGGCCTACCAGCGCGAAGCTGATCGCGCCGCCTTCGGCACGCCGGCTCCGGCTGGCCCTAGCCGGGCCGGCGCTGTCAGGCAACGCAGCGCCGTCATCGCCGACACGCTCGGCGTGGATCGCCCGGTCTACGCCACCCCGCTCGAGAATCTGCGCGCCGCCCAGGCGGCCGTAGACGAGCTAGACGGCTTGGAAGCCGAAGATCTCCCCCATATGACGCGGTGCATCCAGCAGCTAATCGATGCGGCAGCACGACGGCACGAGGCCGACGCCTGCGCGGGAAGCCCTCCCCCGCGCCGCGAGCACGGCGCGACCTCCCGGTCGCCGACTACCAGCTACACCCGCGCGCGGCGCGAGAAAGAGCCGGCTTCCAGCCGAAGCCGGACCCAAGTCTCCATCAAGCGAGACGCGGACGGCCGCCCCCGAGCCATGGAATGGCGGGGCACCCCGCCTCCGCCTCGAGCTCGCGGAGAAAGATATCCTACCCCGCCTCCCGTGGCTCACCCGACTCTCAGCGGCCGGCTTGGTCGCCGGGAGGGAATCGGCGAAAACGACGCCCGCCACCGGATCGACCGCCCGGCCTGATCTCTGGCGCTAGAAGAAGAAGACAATGTCGGCCCGCCTTGCTTCGGCCCCCGCATCCGCGACGAGCCCTTCCCCAAAGGGTTCTCGCTCCCAAGAGACACGCCTAAGTACAACGGCTCGGTGAAGCCGGAAGACTGGCTGACCGACTACTCCACAGCCGTCAGCATCGCCAATGGCAACCGGCGCGTTGCCATAAAGTACGTGCCCCTCATGCTGCAGGGCATGGCGCGGACTTGGCTTAACAGCCTTAAGCCGCTCAGCATCAACAGCTGGGTGGACTTCACTGAAGCCTTCGTTCGCAACTTCACCAGCACCTACAAGCGGGCTCCCAAGCGCAGACAGCTCTCCCTGTGTGTACAGGGCCCAGCCGAGTCCACTCGCGACTACCTGGCGCGTTGGGCCGAGCTCCGCAACTCCTGTGAGGGGGTGCACGAGGTGCAAGCCATCGAATACTTCACAGCCGGGTGCCGAGAGGGCACCCTCCTCAAGCACAAGCTCCTCTGCGATGAGCCGACTACCCTCGAGGAGCTCCTAAACATCGCCGACAAGTATGCCACCGTCGACTCCTCGATGAAGACCGAGCTCCGGGTGGACGCATCCGGAAAGGTACTCAATCCGGCGCCCAAAGCGCCGGCTGGAGACGGCGGCCGACGCCAACACAAGAACGATCAAAAACGCAAGGGCCCTGCGCCGCCTCCCGCCAGTCGGCAGGTGGCCACGGTCGAAGACGCGCCGCCTGAAGGGCGGCCCGCACCTAAGAAGCCTAAGGGCGGTCGGCCGGCTTGGCAGCCGGCCTTCTCCTACGAGCAAACCCTTGATGCCCCGTGCAAATTCCACAGCGGCGTGAAGCCGTCCAACCACACGACCCGCAAATGCAACTGGCTCGCCCGAATCTCGAAGGGCGAAGGGCTCACGCCGACTCCGCCTGCCGGCCCGCCGCCGCCGGCTCCGCCGCCCAAAGCCGCCCGGCCCGCGGTCGACGCCGCGCAGGACGAGTTCCCCGACGAGCAAGCGTCTTATGTCATCTTCACGAGCCAGCCCGAAGGCCGGCGCAGCAAGCGCCGAGAGCAATAGGAGGTCAACATGGCCGCCACCAGCCCAGCCGGCCACATGCACTGGTCGGAGAAACCCATCAGCTGGAGCCGGGCCGACCACCCAGAGGTGATGCCCTCCCCCGGCTCCTACGCATTGGTCCTGGAGGCCACCCTCGCGACGGATACGCGCGCCGCGCGCTTCTCCCGCGTGCTGATCGACGGCGGAAGCAGCATCAACATCCTGTACCGCGACACCATGGAGAAGCTGGGCGTCAAGGCCAAGCAACTTGCGCCGACTCGAACGGTGTTCCACGGCATCGTACCCGGACTGTCCTGCGCCCCCATCGGCAAGCTCAAGATCGATGTACTCTTTGGGGGCAAGGATCATTTCCGCCGGGAAACAATCTGGTTCGAGGTGGTGGACCTAGATAGCCCTTATCATGCCTTGCTTGGCCGACCCGCCTTGGCCAAGTTCATGGCGGTCCCCCACTATGCTTACCTCAAGATGAAGATACCAAGCTCCAAGGGTGTCATCACCATCGCCGGCGACTACAAGAAGTCCGCCGACTGCGCCGCGGCCAACAGCCGGCTGGCCGAGTCCCTCGTGATCGCGGCCGAGAGGAAGACGCTGGACCGGGTCGTAGCCCTGGCCAGCAAGCAGCTAAACCAACCCGCCGACTCCAAGGAGTATGATGCCCAAGGATCTTTTCAGCCGGCCAAGGAGACCAAGAAGATACAGCTCGACCCCGAGCACCCCGAGAGGTTCACCGTCATTGGGGCGAGCCTGGATAGCAAATAGGAAGGCAAGCTCGCCGATTTCCTCCATGAGAATCGGGATATCTTTGCATGGTCCCCCAAGGACATGCTGGGTGTTCCGAAGGATTTCGCCGAGCACAAATTGCACGTGTGGGAGGATGCTAAACCAGTCAAGCAGCCCCTCCGCCGACTGTCAGAAGAGAAGCAAAGGATCGTAGGGGAGGAGATAGCCCGGCTCCTTGCAGCCGGCTTCATCATGGAAGTTTTCTTCCCTGAATGGCTCGCGAACCCGGTTCTCGTGCTGAAGAAGAATAACAAGTGGCACATGTGTATAGATTACACGAGCCTCAACAAAGCCTGCCCAAAAGATCCCTTCGCTCTGCCCAGGATCGATCAAGTAATAGACTCCATAGCCGGATGCGAGCTGTTGAGCTTTTTGGATGCCTACTCGGGATACCACCAGATCAAGCTGAACCCGGATGACCAACTGAAGACCGCCTTCATCACGCTGTTTGGGGCCTTCTGCTACCTGACCATGACGTTCGGCTTGAGGAATGCCGGCGCCACGTTTCAGCGTTGCATGCAGAAGTGCCTCCTCACACAGCTCGGCAAGAATGCCCACGTTTACGTGGATGATGTTGTGGTGAAGACGGAGAAGCGTGGCACTCTGCTGGAAGACTTGAAGGAGACATTCGAGAACCTGCGCCGGTTCCGGATCAAGCTCAACCCACAGAAATGCATGTTCGGAGTGCCAGCCGGCCAGCTTCCTAGGCTTCCTGGTCTCTGAACACGACATAGAGTGCAACCCTGTGAAGATCAAAGCCATCAAGAGGATGGCGGTCCCAACCAAGCTCAGAGAGATTCAGAAGTTCACCGGGTGCCTGGCCTCTCTTAACCGCTTCATCAGCCGGCTTGGAGAAAAGGCTCTCCCCCTCTACCGCCTCATGAAGAAGAGCACTCACTTTGAGTGGAACGACCAGGCCGACCAAGCTTTCCACGAGCTGAAGAAAATGTTGTCCACGCCGCCTGTCTTGGCGGCACCGACTGAGAAGGAGCCCATGCTCCTATATATTGCCGCCACTAGCCGGGTGGTCAGCACCGTCATTGTGGTCGAACGCCCCGAAGAAGGCCGAGCCCAGCCGGTCCAGAGACCGGTTTATTACCTGAGCGAGGTGCTGTCCACTTCGAAACAAAATTACCCGCACTATCAGAAGATGTGCTATGGCGTGTACTTCGCCGCCAAGAAGCTGAAGCCATACTTTCAAGAGCATCCCATCATGGTCGTATGCACTGCCCCGCTTGCCGACATCATAGGCAGCCGGGATGCGTCCGGCTGGGTGGCCAAATGGGCCATCGAGCTGGCCCCCTACACCATCTTCTACCAACCCCGCACCGCCATCAAGACGCAAGCGCTGGCCGACTTCCTCGTCGACTGGGCCGAGACCCAGTACTTACCGCCAGCGCCCAACTCCACCCATAGGCGCATGCACTTTGACGGATCAAAGATGCGCACCGGCTTGGGAGCCGGCGTCGTCCTTACTTCTCCAAAGGGCGACAAGCTCAAATACACGCTGCAGATCCACTTCGCCACCTCCAACAACGTAGCCGAGTACGAGGCGCTCATACACGGGCTCCGGCTGGCCAAGGAGCTTGGTATTCACCGGATCCTGTGCTATGGCGACTCGGATTTGGTGGTGTAGCAGTCTTCTGGCGATTGGGACGCCAAGGACGCGAACATGGCGAGCTACCGTTTCCTAGTATAGAAAATCAGCGGATACTTCGATGGATGTGAGTTCCTTCACGTGCCGCGGGCCGACAACGAGCTAGCTGACGCCCTGGCCCGAATAGGTTCCACGCGGCAAGCAATATCAGCCGGCGTCGCCCTACAGCGCCTCCTCAAGCCGTCTCCGGAGTCCGACTCCATTTTTGTGCCGCCTAACCCCGAGGGGGCCGGCTCCGGCTCGAAGAATCAAGCAGCTGGCCCGGGGACTTCAATACTCGGCTCGGGAACTGCCGCACCCGGCCCGGGGACTGCTGCACCTGGCCCGGGGGCTGCAGTAGCCGGACCGGGGACTTCTTCAGCACAGGAAGCGACGGCCGACTCCAGCGCTGCACTGCCCAACCCACCCACCCTGGTGGCTCTGGCCACATTGGTGGCTGAGGAGGTCGCCGCCCCATCATGGGCCCAAGCCATCCGCAACTTTCTGGTGAACCATGACCTGCCGGCTGACAAAAATGAAGCAAGACAAGTTCAGCGCCAGGCTGGAGCATACACAATCGTCAACAGAGAGCTTGTCAAGCGCAGCGCCACCGGAGTCTTGCAGCGATGCGTCGAGCAGGAGAAAGGCATCGCGATCCTCAGGGATATACACCAAGGAGAATGCGGCCATCACGCCGCATCAAGATCACTGGTCGCCAAAGCCTTCCGCCACGGTTTCTTCTGGCCGACTGCTTTGGACGACGCCAAAGAGCTAGTCAAACACTGCAAAGGCTGCCAGCTTTTCAGCTCGCAGCAACACATGCCGGCTTCGGCACTCAAGACCATTCCCATCACCTGGCCCTTTGCCGTCTGGGGGTTGGATATGGTGGGCCCATTCAAGACGGCGCGCGGCGGCATGACACATTTGCTCGTCGCCGTTGACAAATTCACCAAGTGGATCGAGGCGAAGCCGATCAAGAAGCTGAATGGGCCGACTGCAGTGACATTCATTGCAGATATAACAACCCGGTACGGCGTACCGCACAGCATCATCACCGACAACGGCACGAACTTTGCCAAAGGTGCCCTGGCACGGTTCTGCGCTGCGCAAGGTATCCGGCTGGACCTTGCGTCAGTCGCCCACCCGCAGTCAAACGGCCAAGTGGAGCGGGCAAATGGCCTCATTCTGTCCGGCATCAAGCCTCGACTGGTCGTACCCCTGGAGCATTCAGCCGGCTGCTGGCTCGATGAGCTGCCGGCTGTCCTATGGAGTCTGCGAACTACTCCCAACAGATCAACCGGCTTCACTCCCTTCTTCCTTGTATATGGTGCCGAGGCGGTCACCCCAACGGACATCAAGTTCGACTCGCCTCGGGTAACCATGTACACGGAAGCGGAAGCCAAAGAAGCACAAGAAGACGGCGTCGACCTGCTGGAAGAGGCCCGGCTGTTAGCCCTCAGCCGGTCCGCTATCTACCAGCAGGGTCTGCACCGCTACCATAGCCGGAGGGTCCGCCCAAGATCCTTCCAGGAGGGCGACCTTGTACTCCGGCTGATCCAGCGGACAGCCGGCCAGCACAAGCTCGCAGCCCCCTGGGAAGGCCCCTTCATCATCAGCAGAGCCTTGGGCAACGACGCCTACTACCTCATCGACGCGCAGAAGCCGAAGGCACGCAAGAGAGATGACTCCGGCAAGGAGTCGGAGCGACCGTGGAACGCAAATCTCCTTCGAAAGTTTTACAGTTAAAGCGCAGTATGTGTCACGCCCACTTTTGTATTTAGTATGATACAGTAGGCTCCCCGAGAGAGACTCGGGGACTGCCACCCGTTGTTTTATGAATGAAAGTTATCATGCGTATGATATTATCTTCTCATTTATTTTGTCCGGTACCGGGTCCGACGAGTCGGCCCGGGGACTGGCCGACTAGAGTTATATTAAGAGCCCTACCCACAGTCAGACAAGTAATGTGTCGGCACCCAGGCCTGGCTCTTGCCGAAATCACAGCTCGAAGAACCGATTGCCCGGCTGGCAAGAGCCACCAGCCGGAAGGGGTGCGCACATGAAAAACGGCTAGGGACCAAACAGGCTCGCATATATAACAAAAGCCGGCTTGCTGCCTCCCGCCGACCGACTACCAGAGTAGCCGGCCGGCCGGCTTACATTCAGTCTACTTCAAATCCAAGAAAACTCAAGTACTTGCCTTCCCAAAGAGGGAAGGCGGCAAAGGAAAGAGCCTAAGGACAAAAAGTACACTCGGATGAACGCCAACACATGCATATATTAATATATTACACAAAAAGCCTCCAGAGAGGTCGACACTCAGCATTGTTCGATACACCCCCAGTGGGTGGAATTGCAGAAACTTAAATTTGTCCAAAAAGAAAGACAGGGACGAAACGAAAGGCAGTTCAAGCCGGCGGGGCCGCAGACGAGCTGGACTAGGCGACGGAGGTGGTCGCGCCGGCTGAAGGAGCGGCCGACTGGCGAACCTCGGCTTGATCATCGTCTCCGGCAGAGGGCGCGCTCCTGCGTGGCTTGTTGCTAGAGGCACGATCAACTGGGGGGCGGTCGGCCGCCCCACCAGTCGGCTCGGCATCTTCGCTGTCCTCTTCCTCGTCGTCCTCGCCCTCGTCGCTGGAGGCGATCTCTTCCGCCGAGTCCTCGCTGTCCGCCGGGTTCAGCCCGAACCATTCCTCCGGCTGGGCGGCGCCATCGTCGTTGAGCTCTGGCGCGAAGACGCTGGTGTCGGTGCACTCGGCGATCGTCGAGGCGCGCTGCGCGATCGCCGGCCGCACCTCCTCCAGCTCGGCGTCGGCTTCCGACCGCCACGTCCGCAGCTGGTCCACGCTTAGCCCTGGGTACCACGCGCGGACGAACTCCAGCGCGCGCCCGGCTCCAAGACGGGCCGCGGACGCCTTCCAGGCCTCGAAGCGGCCGACTGCGACCTCGAGCCAGTCGGCCGTCCGGCTTGGGGTCCGGGGAATTGCCTGGCCGGGCCAGAGCGCGGCCAGCATCGTCGCCCCGGCGCGTTGGAGCCGGCGGAGCAACCGGTGGGCCGGCTGCAGCCCCGCCTGGACGGCGATAAGCTGCTCCAACAATGTCCGGTTCGCATCCGGCGGAATCACGACCCCGGCTTGACGGCGCTCCTCGCGGTAGGCTTCGATGGCTTGGGCGGCAAGGACGGACTGGCCGGGGAAGTACTCTGCGCAAGACAACAAACACAAGTCAAAACAAAACCATAGTTGGCCGGCGATTGGAAGAAGAGCAAGAAAGACAGCCTACCGTCAATAAGATCCTCGACCCGGCCGAAGCCTTCTTCCAGCGCCCGGCGCGTCTCGGCCCAGCTCGCCTCCCTGGCCCCGAACTCCGCCCTCAGGGTAGCCTCGTCGTCCCGCGCCTTTTGCAGGGCCGCCTTGTGGCTCTCCTCCTGGTCGGCTAGTTTCGTCGCCAGGCGGTCGCGCTCTTGAGCCAGTTCAGCGTACTCGGCGTCCTTGGCACGAAGAGCGGCCTGCACCACGCCGAGTTCCCTCCGCAAGTCGGCGTTGGCCTCTGCACGAGCAAGAAATAAAGAGAAAAATCAGCAAAGGGAAAGTCGTCAAGTAGGATCCAACCCGACTGCGCTGCAGTCGGCCCGGATCTCGGGGACTACACCCAGTGGGTGCGCTATCGCGCCCCCACGAGAAGTTAACAATTACAAAACACTTACGACGGCTGCTGGCGAGGTCTTCGGTCCTCCGGCTTAGCTCCCGAGCCTGGGAGTTGAAGGCGGCCGCGCGAGAGTTGTGATAATCCTGAAGATCAGAAAAAACAGTCAACATAGTCGTCTAGTAAGATCCGACCCGACTGCGCCGCAGTCGGCCCGGATCTCGGGGACTACACCCAGTGGGTGCGCTAGCGCGCCCCCACGGAAAAAATTCAAAGGACCAGAGCGGTCAAGGAGTGAAGACTTACCCGGATTGCAGACCGCGTCGACAGAAACTCCTGAGTGAATTGCCTCAGGAGGCCGGCCTGTGCCTGCAGCCGGCTCCGAACCTCTTGGGCCGCGACGTTTAGCTCGCCGCTCCCTCCGCTGGGAGTCCACCCGGACATGGCGGAGCTGGCCGCCTCCAGGGCGTCTGTCGTCCGCTCGGCTCCCGTGGCTCGGCGCGTGTCCGGCGGGGCCATGCCCCCTCCGGCGGGCCGGCCCGCCGCCGGCTCGATCTCAAGGCCGGCTCCGGCCTCGGGTGCAGCCCGGGCCGGCTCCTCCGGCACCGCCGACGATCGGCCGCCTTCGCCTGCTCCGGTTGGCGCTGCTGGCGACGTCCTCTCAGCGGATCCCTCGACGACCTCGCCCCTCTGCACCGGCGGCTGCTCGGGGATAATCTCCTCCGCCGTGGGCAGAGGGACGTCCGGATCCAAGGTCTGGAGGGGATGGCGAGCAGCGGAGTCTGGCTGCGCGCGCCTTCCACCTCCGCCTCCACGGCCACCCGCTCCGATGGAGCCTCGGCCGCCGCGCTCGCTCGCCCTGGCACCGTTTGGGCGGCCTCTCGCTCCGCCGTCGCCGCTCGGCCGCCTCCCTCTCTCGGCGTGCCTCGCGTGCGTTGCGCTGCGTGGCTGCGTCAAGTTCGGCGCGGGGGTCTACTCGGCGGGACCCTGAAGAGCCGGCGCTCGGCCCGACCACGGAGCCGGCTGGGCCTCTTTCGAGGGAGAGCGGCGCCCTGCTCAGGAAATCAGAAAACATTCAAGGAAAGAAAACTTTAGAATAACAAGCATGCAGGCGGCTACTAGACTTACGCAGAAACTGACGGGGGATTCTTCACCGCCTTCCGAAAGCGGGCCGCCTTCGCCGCCGCCTCCTCGCGCTTCGTGGCCGCGGCGGAGGCCTTCGGTTTCTTCGGCCGGCTTCCGAAGAGCGGGAGCGAGGCCCGGCGTTTTCCCTTCCCGCCACCGGCAGTCGGTGCGGCGGACGAGCTCGCGCCGCGGCAGTCGGTTGCCGGCTGGCGGCGCGGGAGTTCTCCGGCTTCAAAGTCGTCCGGCCAGTCGTCGAAGCTGGCCGAGAGCCCGGTGCCGCCGAGCTCGGCGGCACCCCCTGTGGCGGCGTCCTCCATGGCGACGGCGGAGAGATCCGGGTCGTCGGGGTCATCCACCGTGCGGTCCGGGGCGTACTCCCGGTCGACTCCGGCTGCCCCGGCTGGCAGCGGGAGGAGAGGATTCTGATAAAGGAAAAAGAGAAAAATGGTCGCCTGGTTAGAGGCCGGCTAACCCAAGCCGGCAGACGACGAGAGGAAAAGCTTACCACAGGCGGAGGGTGGGCGCGGGAGTACGGCGCCTTGCCAAATTGCCACTCGTCGGTGAGCTTCAAGTTGGCGACGTAGTTCACCATCAGAGCCACCTCGGCGTGCGGCATCTCCCAGGTACTCAGCTGGCAGGGATCGAACCGGCCGCTCATCTGGCACATCATGTGCGGCCGGCTTTGGAGAGGCAAGATCCGGCGCTCGACGAAGGCGGTTACCAAGTCGGACGCAAGCAGACCCTCCGACTGGATCATCACCCGAAGCCGGGAGATGGAAGCGTTCCCCGCTGGGGACAGGGACTTCGACCGGTAGCCCCAGGTCCGCCGCTTCCCAGTCGGCGGGCCGGCTACGTAAGCCGGCAGATTGACGTAGTCGCCGTGCCGGGCGACGTTCTTGACATAGAAGTAAGACTTCTGCCACAGCTTGACCGACCGGATCAGAGGAATGTGGGGGAAGGGGTTGTCATCGCAGGCCCTCTTCATCGCGATGAAGGCGCCGCAGGGAGCCGGCACGCCGGCGGAGACGGTGCCGAGCTTGTTCTGGAACAGTTCCGCCCAGAGCTCCAGCGTCGGCAGCACCCCCAAGTACCCTTCGCAGAGCGTGACGAAGGCCGAGAGTTGGAGCACCGCGTTGGGCGTGACGTGGTGCGGTTGAAGATTGTAGAACTCGAGAAATGATCACATGAAACTGCTCGCCGGGAAGCCGAAGCCCCGGAGGAAGTGCGTGCGGAAGACGACGCGCTCGCCTTCCTCCGGCGCCGGCGAGACCTCCTTCGCGGGCGCCAGGCGCACCTGCACGAGGTCAGCGGCGGCAGACGCCGGGTCTGGCGGAGGAACTCGATGTGCTCGTCGTGGACGTTGGACCCGTCCGACGAGCTCGACAAGGCCAGCGACATGGCGGCGTGGGAGGGCTACGGCGTGAAGCTGCGTCGAGCGAGAAGAAGAGCAGGAAGAAGAAGAGTAGGGGGGATGGGGAGCGGGGGAGCGAACAGGCCCGTGCCTCTCCCCCCTCCCCTCCTACTTGTAGGTGCGTGCGCCGGAGACGAGGAGGCGCGGCGTGGGGGATCGTGGGGATCGATCATGCCCATCTCCCCCACGCTCGCGTTAATTACGCGCCTTGATGATGCGGGGTAACGGCCGCGGGGAGGCGAGCAGCCCCCTCGGGCCACAGAAGATCTGCGCCCGGGCCGAGGCCAGGGAGTGGCGGGCCCGGGCCTGCGGCGGCGTCCCGTCGCGCGCGTGCGACGGCAGGACTTCCCCGCCACGTGGCTCGTCGTGGGGCCCGCGGCCGGCCCGCGGGTCAACCACGGTCGCCCTAATAAAGAAAAGCGTTCTGAAGTCGGCTGCAACGACGCAGTCGGCTCCTCACGGTATGAAGCCGGCCTAGCTTCCCGTCCTTCCGTCTGCCGTGAAGCTCGCCCGCCTTCGGGGACAACTGTCGGGGTAAATAGCCATGGGTAGCCTAGCCGGCTTCCCCTGGCCCCTCAGAGAAAATTGTGAGCACATCCGGCTCATAAGAAGACTCAAGACTTAGGCCGGCTCCCCCCTAGCCGGCTACCTTCCTAGCCGGCTTGGGGGGCGGCCCGCTCTTTCTATCCCCACGAAGAAAACTATGGAGGGCCGGCTACGACATGGCCGGCTGCGGCAGGGCCGGCTATGACAAGGCCGGCTATGGCACGGCCGGCTATCGCAGGGCCGGCTCCGATAAAGCAGTCAACGCCGTACCCGCGATGTACGTGTCCACTCTGCGATGATGAAGCGGGGCGTGGCTACAATGGAGCCTGCCACCCCCAAAACCCGGAGCACGCCTGGTACAGCGCGTCGTGCGGGCAACTGCGGCCCGCCCGGCGCGGCACTGTAGCCTCGGCGGCTCTGACGCCGTCCATGACGGGCCGCCAGCGTGGCCCCCGAGGCGGTGGGCCCCTTCGGGCAGAGAGATGCCGAAGGCGGCCACACCTCCTCTCAAGCCGGCAAGATAGAGGGCCGGCTTCGCGTAGCCGGCCTGCCGCCTTCCCCGAAGGAGACGCCCATTAAGGAGACAAGGTGCGGCGGGGCTACAGTAATCGCCCGCCAGGGCGGCGTTACTGTAGCCACGCTTACCCCGACCAAGCCTGCGCCAACAAACACGGAGCAACAGTAACCGGCCGCCGACAAGGTCCTGGCCGGTGGGGCCGGCCTGTCGTCCCAGGAGCCGGCAGTCGGCGGGACCCACCAGCCGGCGGGCCCCCAGAAGCCGGCGGGGAAGCCGGCGAGCATAGTCACAGACGGCTGGGCCCCGCGCCCAGTTGGATTACCATTGTACCCCCGGGGGGTAGGCCTATATAAACCCCCCGGTGCACCCATGCAAAGGGTTGAACTCTTTTTCTAGACATAGACACTTACGAGGAGAAGAGGCAGGTGGTGCTAAGCCCTTCTTCCTCCTTCCATCCCAAACAGCTCAAGGAGCATTGTAGCCACCTGTGAACTTAGTAACCATGCGAAGACCCCGCAGAGCAGCAGTAGGGGTGTTATCTCCCCGGAGAGCCCTGAAGCTGGGTAAGATTCGCCGGCGTGCATGTCTACGCCTCATCCCGTTTCCAGGCACCGGCGACGTTCTTTTGGCCCCCGCAATGATAAGCCACCCGTTGGCATATGTCGATCCTACCACCCGACAACGTGCCAAGGAAACCGCCTCGCTAAACGCACTGAGGTGGGACAGTAAAACGATTCGAATAAAGACTTGGCTGTGGTGTGATGTCATGCTACAGAATACGTCAGGAGATTAGATTTGTGTAAATATTATTCTCTCTATGGAAATATGTGGAAACTTATGTTGCAGAGCCGGACACTACCTTTGTGTTCAAAATCTTCTATGAAGTACTTGGAGGAGGAACCCGCCTTGCAATGCCGAAGACAATCTGCGCGCCGGACTCGTCGTCATTGAAGCCTGGTTCAGGGGCTACTGAGGGAGTCCTGGATTAGGGGGTGTCCGGATAGCCGGACTATACCTTCGGCCGGACTCCTGGACTATGAAGATACAAGATTGAAGACTTCGTCCCGTGTCCGGAAGGGACTTTCCTTGGCGTGGAAGGCAAGCTTGGCGATACGGATATGTAGATCTCCTACCATTGTAACCGACTCTGTGTAACCCTAGCCCTCTCCGGTGTCTATATAAACCGGAGGGTTTTAGTCCGTAGGACGAACAACAATCATACCATAGGCTAGCTTCTAGGGTTTAGCCTCCTTGATCTCGTGGTAGATCTACTCTTGTACTACCCATATCATCAATATTAAACAAGCAGGAGTAGGGTTTTACCTCCATCGAGAGGGCCCGAGCCTGGGTAAAACCATCGTGTCCCTTGTCTCATGTTACCATCCGCCTAGACGCACAGTTCGGGACCCCCTACCCGAGATCCGTCGGTTTTGACACCGACAGCTGGAATGCTGGATACGTATAGGCATGTGCTCGTGGGCGGGAGCAACATGCTTAATAGATACCAGTTTGCGAACGTGATGTACTCCACGTAGTTGAGCCAGTGAGCCTGGAGGCGTTCGTGCCGTTGTACGTTGACGCGCAGCTCAACGACGTGCAGCCACGTGCCAGCATAGATCGGCTACGGGAAGCAGCATCGATGTGGTTCAAGATGCCCAGCTGGCCGTTGTCGCGGCTGCATTCGTGACTCACTCGTTCGAGTTGAACCGACCGGTGGTGGCTTGGCCATGGCGAGGGTGCCACAGCTGAACGTCGGGGCGTTATGAGGTGTAGGATGTCATGGAAGGAAACTATGGCAATTTTGCAAAAAGATACCCACACCCCTCTCCACATTTGCAAATAAGGCCTTCCCTCATTCATCCTTTTCTCCCACAAGATAAACTACTCATACAAATGCATCTTGATGTTCCGTGCAACGCACGGGCATCTTCCTAGTAAGAAACAAATCTCGAGTTTGGCACGAGTTCATGTAGTGTAGCACCACAAGGCCTGGCACGGGAGTTAAATTTCCCTCTCAGGGCCCACAGGAGTCAGCTTCAGTGGACCCGATAGGTGGCTAGTCCACATGTCATACTCTCGAAGGCAGAGGGGCGGTGGGACCGAGAGGGGTGAGCTGCAGGTCAGGGAACGTGTGGAGTCATGGGTTCAAGCGGCATCGTGGGGACCGCGTGTGGCTGTGGTAGAAACCTGATGATCGCCGCATTTCAGCTGGCCCACATGTCATGCACACAAAGGCATAGGGGCGGTGCGTCCGAGAGGGGTGACGCGCACGTCGGGGGACGTGGTGCCGTGGGTTGGAGCGGCGTCGTGGGAATCACAAGTGGCAGTGTATGAAACGTGATGGTCGTCATAGTTCAACTTCCATGGACAAGCTGTCATGCTACTAACACGTGCATTGCATAGCGATCACTAGAAGGAGTAGTAGAGAAAGCTAGGCGGATAAATAGTTCCTTATAGTCAAGCGGACCTATGCTGCTACTTGTTCCAAAGACATGCACACCATCGAAATAGTTCATCTATATCAGTATACACAGAGAGGAAATATTTTTTTACAAGAGAGGAAATAGTTCATCCATCCATAATGCCCTACTGCTGGTGCAGCTTCTTCTTCTAATTCTTCTTCTTCTCATTTTCTGTGGGAGACTAATTCGCCGCATGCTCTTTGGACCTTGCAGCTATTTCAAAACTCACACGGGCATCGAGGACAACATATTTTATCCGCTCGCACGTCAAGGGATAATTCTCCCATCCAGACGACCTTAATGCCAGCGTCTCATCACCGTTCTAAAGATTTGTACCGAGCACAAAATTTGCTATGTCGAATAGGGATGGTGTCTTTTTATCACAATCTTCTACAGGAATTTTGATTCTAGTGTGTAGGTCAGCGATGCTTTTCAAATCAAGGTTGTACGGTGCCAGCTTCTGTTTGTCCCCTTCGATGGCTGCCCCACAGAAGTATATATCCTACCGAGACAAGAAATCATGGACTTGGTATGGAGAGCGCGTGTATGATGTGGTACACCAAAACATCATCTTCGAGGCATAGCTAAAGGATGGTGGCGCGTTGGATCTTCCCAGTGGCACGCTCCATGTACTCTGCGTCGAGACCGATGACCTTCATCTCTACCTTTTGGAGGGAGTTGGATACATTTTTGAACCACTTCCGAACAACCCTTAGGTGGTCGGCGACGGTGGCGACTATGCTCAATGAGCCTTCGACAAGGACATGTTGCACGCTAAAAACCTGCATCTGGATCTCTTTCGCCATTTGGAACTGCTGGACCGGAGGGCTATGGTTTGGAGAATTAGGATTAGATGGTTAGTCTAACTGAAGAAGATGATTATTTAAAGGGGCTTCGGAATTACTCCAAGAGTATGTGAAGAGGTTCAAACAATGTGAATGCAGTGGGGCTTGGATGCAAATGAAGATGAAGGAGAGGTGAAGCAGCCGAGGAAAATCGGTTCCCGATGGAGAAGTAAATGGGAGAAGTGGCTTGCAGGCAGTTGATTAGACGGCTAGGTAGACTAAAAGAAAAGGCTATGCGGGTAGACTGAGGAGTGGTACCATTCCGTGTACGTGCACATCCTTCTAGAGCTACATGTGCCACTAACTAGTTGAGGTCACTCTTTTGAATCACCGTGGCGAGAGATTTTATGATTCCTTTTTATTTCTGCACCCCTCCTGACAGGTGGGACCTATGCAGACAGATATAAAAAATGTGTTGTAGCTGGTTCGGATGGATATTGGCGCGTGTGTGGGAGAGACAACATTGTCTGGTTAAGGAATATGCGGTTATCCTCAAAAAAGAAAAAGAAAAACCTTCTTCGCGCTTCCGCATGCATGAGAATTTGGTTCTACTCGCAATATGGATGATAACTAGAGGATGAAGTGAACCCAGAGGCATGCTAGCACGGGAGACCTATTTCCGCTATACATTACTACTCTGTATGTTCCTACTAGTTGTAGTACAACTGTGGTACACTTGATGGTCAAAATATTATTCATCCAGTCCTCATAGTGAAGTGACAAGACCCTGTGCCCGAGGTGACACCAGTCCAGATGGCGTGTTCGGGTTACCAAAGTCAGCCTCACCTTGTGCACTGTGCAGTCACTGTCACCGCCGTTGTATAGCATGCCTCGCCGTGTCTCCCTATCCCCTAGCACCAATCCATCTCCATCTCCGTATTGCCGGAGATCCAGAGGTCACTCTTCATCATCTCAATGTGCCCCTGCATACCCTCGCAACGCTGGCCTCCTCCAGTACCACTATTCCCTCGCTAGTTGCTCCAGCACTGAGAGCCTTCTCCCCCGTAAATCAAGCCCCCAAAAACCCCACCTTCCAAACTCCACCATGGCCGAACGTGAACCGCGCAACATCCATATGAGTCGCGATTGGAGAAATGTCCCCAGTGACATCCACAACCTCTGTTGTTTCTGTATGGATATGTTGAGCGCCCTGCGGCTGGCTGCATGCTCGAGGGACATGCACATGGCCATCATCAAAGCGAGGCCTAAGCTTTTCAAGACACCCTGCTTGTTGCTATCTGGTCTTGTGAGTATTGCTCACCATGATACAGAGGCGTACATGATGCCCCTCGACTTCAATCTGACCTCCATTAGCCAAAAATTGTTTGCAGGTATGTAGTGGGTCGCCATACATCATTCCCCTCGACTTTGATCCGATCACCATCGCCCGAAACTTCTTGGCAGGTATGTACTGGGTAGGCATGAACTCCCATGGGATGACTTCCATCAGAAAAGACTGGAAAAAGTTAGTGCTCGTGAAGTTCCACACCTCCCATGAGATTATCCTTCCTATGTTGGATTATATAGGGTTTTATGGTCGCTGTCCAAGTCATCTAGATTACGAAGTTAGTTGGACGCACCTTGTTTTGCAGAAGATTGTAATCTGCCAAGTGCCCACATGAGATGCAAATTACACAGACTTCAAGTTAATTTCCTTGTTTGACCGCGGACTCACCTATCTTTCCGCTAGTGCTTTCTTTAGCTGGAGACAACTCACCTCATAGTGGATCGTCAAAGCTGATACACACTTCTGTGATGCTATTGAAGACAATGGCATCATCTACACGATCGACAAAGCAGATGTCACCATGTATTGCTGGGATGGCGCGTGTAAGCCTTTCCGTCTGATGTTAATGATAACACCATGATACTATTTGAACTTTTTGTGATGATTGGCATATCCCTGTATGGGCAGAACTATGGCAATGTATTAGGGACGCCGTAAATCGGCTATATTGGAATGAGTTAATTCATGCGATTTTGACCATGTCATTACAGCCAATTTGTACCCCTGAATAATCAAACGGTTAGGAAGATATGGATATTCTCCTTATTTTATAGTAATCTATATACTACTAAATGTGAGTGTGTATCAATGGCCATGTTAGTTTCCTCATTTTCATGATGTAGAAACATGCATCACACTGTTTGTTTCATCAAACCATACATTACGGAAGTAAATGTGCATATGGAGAACTCTATATTTGGAAGTAGTGAAATCATGTAATGCTTACCATGTGTACATACCTATATTCACCCTTCAGCAATCAATGGCTAGAATAATATCCTCACAAAAAATTTGCCCACAAAACGTGAGTATATAACAATGCCTGGTTTATTAGTTTCCTTGAAGAATTTGTTTGTGAGGACAGAACATGATTACATAACATGCATGACATGGTAGTTTCTTGTGAAGAATTGATTGCGAGATAACATGAGTATAACCATGCATGGCACTTCTATATTTTCGAACCCAGTATACATTTCCCTATATTTTCCTCCCCAGTTCCAATAGGGACATATCAATGTTGTTTCTTGCATTTCCTACTCATACTCTAAACAATGCTGATCTTACATTAAAAATGCATGTCCTTTTTGATATGATGCAGTGTCCCTATAGTTACTGCCCTTTGCAATCACACCACCTTTGCCAAAAACAAGGAAGCACAAATGGTTCCTCGCTCGATTAGACGAAGACAAAAGACCGATGATCATTCGCACACATGAGCCGGAAAAGTTATATTGCAAAAACCCCACTGTGTACGAGCACCGTGAAATACGTGAGTATCCGGACATTGGTTGTTACGTCTATGAGAAGGATACCAGCTTTTTGGGGCCTTCAGGATTTTTGAGTTGGAGGCGGGTAAACAGCCTTGTTCACACTCTCTGTTTCTCAGACTCAGTTATTCGATTAAGCAGGAGATCACCGTTGGCAATGACCTTGATGGCAGAGAGGCTCTGTTTGCTATGGAAAACTGTGTCTACACGGCGAGCCCAAGGACTTCGGGAGCAAACTCCCCTGATTGTCAATGATACAGCCTGCAGCCAAAAGGAGGTGAGAATGACAAAGGCATCTGGAATAACTTTGATCCTTGGATGTCTCAAGTCTGACAGACAGTGATGTGGTTCAAGCCTTCAGGTTGATGGGTAATTGGGCTATTGCGTCAAAAGGGTGGAGTACTAGTGTCTCCGGATCACTGGTCGCTGAAGTGCGGCCGCAAATTATGATGGTGTTCGATCATCCCTCTTCGAATGACTTGTTTTCTTTGCTGGTTGTTCTGGATGGTAGTTCTCTCTTTTGTTCTGAATATTCGTTGTCATTTGGTCATCCTCGTCTATGTCACTCTTACTATGTAATAGTTGCCTCTATTTAGAATGTCATTCTCTTCTGGTCACGAGAGTCTGAGCGCTGCAGATGGGTGCATTTTGGTGGTGTAGCAAGACTTCTTATGAACTATCATGTCTTGTTGTTTATCTCAGTAGTAGTCACTAGTCAGTGTTTGAATGTTGTATATATCGTTGTTTTGAACTGTTTATTGTCTCGAACTGCTAGTGGGCTAAATGAGGGTATCACTATTCTCCAGTGTTCAGAGTTTATTTCCTTTTTTCAAGTTATAATTTGAGCTCGGTGTCTTTTTGATGATGTACACTTGTTTGGGCCAGTGAGGTGTCGTTGAATATGGGCCGAGTAGTAACGCAATGCCAAACAGGTCAATTATAACTCTCAGGCCGGGCTCTCAAAAGATCCTAAAAAAGGCTAGGCTCTAAAAAAGAAAGAATAAGGACTCTTAGGCCGACATGTAGGTGCCACCAGTGTTTTCGAGCGCTTGCACGCCGAGAGCATATTGGCGTGTGTTCGAAATTCATGCTACCTTTTCATCCCCAATCTCCCGCTGCTCCGCCACCTCTGGAATCTTGATTCCTACTCCAGTTCCCTCAAATCCCCCTCATGTACTCCCTATACTCAAGCGCACTATCATGTCGCCGGTCAACGTGGATCTCCGAGCCAGAGATCCTGAGGTCCATCCTGCCTTTGGGCGCTGTGTGCTGTTGCTCAACAGTGGCATGGCGGCGCTTGATGACCAGTTTGCCGGCAAAGTGTTGATGGTAATCATCAAGAGCGACCGGCCTCCTGTCTCACCGGACGACCTTGTCAAAGCTCTTGGCATTGCGCACGGCATCCAAATACGTGACTTACTCGTCGATATCTGTCCGCCACCAGCTGATTTGTTCATCAGGTTCTGGAAAACTTTCAACTGCAGTCATGTGTTCGAATCTTCCCGGTGTTTGTTCTGTGAAGGCGCGCTGGTGAGCTTTGATCGGTGGCACCTAGGATGGGGCTCGGTGCCCTCTGAGCTTGAGTTTTTAACAAAGTTTACCTTCCACGGCATGCCTCGACATGCGTGGAACATCGAGTCCATGAATGAGCTCATCAATGACCTTGGAGGTGAGCTCGTAAGTATGTTTGTTCCTCCAGACAGCTTGGCTCGAACGGTTATGGCCTGGATGAAGAAGCCGTCCACCATACCGAAGGTGATTGGTGTTGAGATACCGGTGCAGGAACTGGGGTTGTACTATTCATCGCCACCAAGGCCGCCGTGGACCATGTTAGGGACGTACCTGTATCGAGTGTTCGTGTATGTCGAAGAAGTGGTCAATCCATCAATCAAAGTCATGTTGCCGCCGCTGGTGCCAGGGTCCATCGACAACGTCCATTACAGGAGTCAACGTCAGACTTTCCCCATGTTGCTCGAAACGATGGATGGCACAAGGCCTACTCCATCGCGCAGCGGAGGCCACTGCTTCTTTGGGAGAAGAGGCAGGGCTGGTTGCCTGGATGTGCTCTAATTTGAGGTAACAACTGAATCATGTCAGATACTAGTTATATCCGAGCTATGGGTGTGAAGCACTGATGTGCCAGTACATTTGATTGTGACATGTTCTATTTTTGTACCTAAACTTTTTTAGAAAGGGTTGTACGTCAACTTAATGTGCTAGCAGAACTTATTGTGTTGTCTATCTATTTTCTTTGCACAACATTCAAGATATTCCCCCGTCATTGATAAAGACGATGAACTGTTACGTACGAGTTCGTTGGTTTCAACATAGCCCTACCCGTAGCGATCCACTGCTTCCACCCAGATTGTGTCGCCTGCGTGAAATTTTTGTATGCAAGTTCAGTGTGTTATGATGTTCTATATGATTGTTTCAACTATATGAGTTTTTAATAAGTATCGGCAAAGCATATGGCTGAAATATGTATTTACGAGCATCGACAGATGGGTCTCTCTCTCCCTCTCTCTCTCACACACACACATGCACAAGTGGGACCCATTGAATTATTTCTTCACTCATGACAGCTTTTAATTAGGTTTCACTGTACTCTGACTTATTTCTTAAGACATTAATTGAGCTGAGTGACTTCAAAAAGGTTTACAAAAGCCTTGTTTGGGCCTTTCTAGCATCGTTGAATGTGGGCTTAGTAGCCATGTAAAGTTGTCCTGTACTACACATGCCTTTTTTAACATTAGCAATGCAACTGGCCGACAGTTGTACACAATATCCTGCTCAACTTGTTATTCTCCGCCCCGCTGGGATACAAATATTTTCCAGGAGGGATGCATTAGGCTTAACAAGAAAATGGGTTTTAAGAAATAATAAATGGGATGTAATTATAAAATCTAGGCAGTAAATATAAAAAAATGCACCAAACGCGTAATTAGTTTAAAAAATATTATTTTTGTATTTTGAAAATTTTAATTCATTATTTGTTGCACGCGCAATATTTCATTGGATTTTTACGTAATAGAAATTTATTTTGAAATTATATTTGATCTGACTAGAAATTTCGGGATAAAAATATTTCGGATCCCATCAAAATGTGGGAAATTTTATTGAATTCTGTTTTGAGCGGTTGGTTGAAATTATTAATCGTTGTCCTAGCTAGAAAATGGGTTATACTTTTAACAAACTATAAATGGGTTGTAGTAAATTCCATAAGAATTCAAAAATGGGTTGTACATTCTTAGAAATCGCAAATGGGCTATATGTTCTCTGCCACACACTTTTGGGCCTACTAAGTTGACGCGTACGCAAGGCTTTGTCAACTTATAATCAACACACGGTTCTAGCAGCAGTGGCCATTGGATGTCCATCCAACGAATGTCGTGCTTCTTCTTCAATCTCGGATATTCTTGCTTCAGCCGCCCAAAAAATTATTCCTTCCCCTGACATCTGGGGTGCACCGTTTCAGAGGCTGACCTGTGGGCCTACTAAGTTGACGTGTACCAAGGGCTTTGTCAAGTTAGTCAATATAAACGATTCTAACTGCAGCAACAGTATGATGTCCATCCAAAAGCCGTCGTGCTTCTTCAACCTCTCGTCTTCTTGCTCCAGCCACCCAAACTAGCGTCGGCCGTGCCACCTACTCCTGCCTCCCGTGTCCGGCTATGTTGCCACCGCTGGTTATGCCATCTCTCTATACTCAACCACACCTCCTGTCATTCTCCGGCGACGGCAACCTCACAACACAGCCAAAGGAGTCAACCCACGTTCTCCCCTCCGCATGGGCATCCACTGCCGTGTCTTCCCCGGCTCCACGTCATTCCCTTCCTAGGCCTCGTCGTCGTCCACCGTATTGGTGCTCTCGGCAAGGCGTGGTCAACGTGGTCAACGAAGGACATGCATCGGAAGAGGACTTTAGGCGATGAGGCTGACAGTTGGACCCACCAGCTACATCTTCGAACACAAGGAAGTGCCTCCTTATTGAAGGAAATATGCCCTAGAGGCAATAATTAAGTTGTTATTTATATTTCCTTATATCATGATAAATGTTTATTATTCATGCTAGAATTGTATTAACCGGAAACTTAGTAATGTGTGAGTACATAGACAAACAGAGTGTCACTAGTATGCCTCTACTTGACTAGCTCGTTAATCAAAGATGGTTAACTTTCCTAACCATAGACATGAGTTGTCATTTGATGAACGGGATCACATAATTAGATAATGATGTGATTGACTTGACCCATCCGTTAGCTTAGCACTATGATCGTTTAGTTTATTGCTATTGCTTTCTCCATAACTTATACATGTTCTTATGACTATGAGATTATGCAACTCCCGAATACCGGAGGAACACTTAGTATGCTATCAAACATCACAATGTAACTGGGTGACTATAAAGATGCTCTACAGGTGTCTCCGATGGTGTTTTTTGAGTTGGCATAGATAGAGATTAGGATTTGTCACTCCGATTGTCGGAGAGGTATCTCTGGGCCCTCTCGGTAATGCACATCACTTTAAGCCTTGCAAGCAATGTGACTAATGAGTTCGTTGTGGGATGTTGCATTACAAAACGAGTAAAGAGAATTGCCGGTAATGAGATTAAACTAGGTATTGAGATACCGACGATTGAATCTCGGGCAAGTAACATACCGATGACAAAGGGAACAACATGTATGTTGTTATGCGGTTTGACCGATAAAGATCTTCGTAGAATATGTAGGAACCAATATGAGCATCCAGGTTCCGCTATTGGTTATTGACCGGAGATGAGTCTCAGTCATATCTAGATAGTTCTCGAACCTGTAGGGTCCGCACGCTTAACGTTCGATGACGATCGGTATTATGAGTTTATGTGTTTTGATGTACCGAAGGTAGTTCAGAGTCCCAGATTTGATCATGGACATGACGAGGAGTCTCGAAATGGTCAAGACATAAAGATCGATATATTGGACGGCTATGTTTGGACATCGGAATGGTTTCGGATAAGTTCGGGCATTTACCGGAGTGACGGGAGGTTACCGGACCCCCCGGGGGCTTAATGAGCCTACATGGGCTTTAGTGGAAGAGAGAGGAGAAGGCTAAGAGGAGGGGTGCCCCCCGCCCCCCAAGCCCAATCCGAATTGGGAGGGGGGGTGGCCCCCCTTTCCTTCCTCCCCTCTCTCCCTTCCTTCCCCCTCCTAGTAGGACTAGGAAAGGGGGAACCTACTCCTAGTCGGAGTAGGATTCCCCCTTGGGGGCACGCCCAAGGTGGCTGGCCGGCCCCTCCTCCACCCCTTTATATACGGGGGAGGGGCACCCCATAGACACACAAGTTGATTGTTTAGCCGTGTGAGGTGCCCCCTCCACATAATTCCACCTCAGTCATATCGTTGTAGTGCTTAGGAGAAGCCCTGCGTCGGTAACTTCATCATCACCATCATCACGTCATCGTGCTGAAGAAACTCTCCCTTGGCCTCAGCTGGATCAAGAGTATGAGGGACATCACCGAGCTGAACGTGTGCAGATCACGGAGGTGTCGTGTGTTCGGTACTTGATTGTTTGGATCGCGAAGATGTTCGACTACATCAACCGCATTTCATAATGTTTCCACTTTCGGTCTACGAGGGTACGTAGACATACTCTTCCCCGCTCGTTGATATGCATCACCTAGATGGATCTTGCGTGTGTGTGGGAATTTTTTTGAAATTTCTGCGTTCCCCAACAGTGGCATCCGAACCAGGTCTATGTGTAGATCTTATATGCATGAGTAGAACACAAAGGAGTTGTGGACGCGGGTATATACATATTGTTTGCTGTCACTAGTTGATTCTTGATTCAGCGATATTGTTGGATGAAGCGGCTCAGACCGATATTACGCGTACACTTATGCGAGACTGTTTCTACCGACGTGCTTCGCACATAGGTGGCTAGTTGGTGTCTGTTTCTCCAACTTTCGTTGAATCGGTTTCAATGAACAGGCTTCTTTCTGAAGATCAAAAAGCAATCACTATACTACGTTGTGGTTTGGTTGCGTAGGTAAGAACGGTTCTTGCTAGAAGCCCGTAGCAGCCACGTAAAACTTGCAACAACAAAGTAGAGGACATCTAACTTGTTTTTGCAGGGCATGTTGTGATGTGATATGGTCAAGACATGATTATATAATTTGTTGTATGAGATGATCATGTTTTGTAACACAGTTATCGGCAACTGGCAGGCGCCATATGGTTGTCGCTTTATTGCATGAAATGCAATAACCATGTAATTGCTTTACTTTATCACTAAGCGGTAGCGATAGTCGTGGAAGCAATAGTTGGGGAGACGACAACGATGCTTCGATGGAGATCAACGTGTCAAGCCGGTGACGATGGTGATCATAACGGTGCTTTGGAGATGGAGATCAAAGGCACAAGATGATGATGGCCATATCATATCACTTATATTGATTGCATGTGATGTTTATTCTTTATGCATCTTATTTTGCTTAGAACGGCGGTAGCATTATAAGATGATCTTTCACTAAATTTCAAGGTACAAGTGTTCTCCCTGAGTATGCACCATTGCTACAGTTCGTCGTGCCGAGACACCACGTGACGACCGGGTGTGATAAGCTCTATGTTCACATACAATGGGTGCAAGCCAGTTTTGCACAAGCAGAATACTCGGGTTAAACTTGACGAGCCTAGCATATGCAGATATGGCCTCGGAACACTAAGACCGAAAGGTCGAGCCTGAATCATATAGTAGATATGATCAACATAGTGATGTTCACCATTGAAAACTACTCCATCTCACGTGATGATCGGACATGGTTTAGTTGATATGGATCACGTGATCACTTAGATGATTAGAGGGATTTCTATCTAAGTGGGAGTTCTTAAGTAATAAGATTAATTGAACTTTAATTTATCATGAACTTAGTACCTGATAGTATTTTGCGTGTCTGTGTTCTTGTAGATATATGGCCCGTGTTGTTGTTCCGTTGAATTTTAATATGTTCCTAGAGAAAGCTAAGTTGAAAGATGATGGTAGCAATTACACGGATTAGGTCCGTAACTTGAGGATTATCCTCATTGCTGCACAGAAGAATTACGTCCGGGAAGCACCGCTGGGTGACAAGCCTGTTGCAGATGCTGCTGACAATGTTAAGAAGGTCTGGCAGAGCAAAGCTGATGACTACTCGATAGTTCAGTGTGCCATGCTTTACGGCTTAGAACCATGACTTCAGCGACGTTTTAAATGTCATGGAGCATATGATATGTTCCAGGAGTTGAAGTGAATATTTCAAGCAAATGCCCAGATTGAGAGAAATGAAGTCTCCAATAAGTTCTACAGCTGCAAAATGGAGGAGAATAGTTCTGTCAGTGAACATATACTTAGAATGTCTGGGTACCACAACCACTTGACTCAGCTGGGAGTTAATCTTCCTAATAATAGTGTCATTGACAGAGTTCTTCAATCACTGCCACCAAGCTACAAGAGCTTCGTGATGAACTATAATTTGCAAGGGATGGATAAGACTATTCCCAAGCTCTTCGCAATGCTAAAGGCTACGGAGGTAGAAATCAAGAAGGAGCATCAAGTGTTGATGGTCAACAAGACCACTAGTTTCAACAAGAAGGGTAAAGGGAAGAAGGGGAACTTCAAGAAGAACAGCAAGCAAGTTGCTGCTCAAGTGAAGAAGCCTAAGTCTGGAGCTAAGCCTGAGACTAAGTGCTTCTACTGCAAAGGGACTGGTCACTGGATGCGGAACCGCCCCAAGTATTTGGCGGATAAGAAGGATGGAAAAGTGAAAGGTATATTTGATATACATGTTATTGATGTGTACCTTACTAATGCTTGCAGTAGCGCCTGGGTATTCTATACTGGTTTTGTTGCTAATATTTGCAAATCAAAACATGGGCTATGGATTAAGCGGAGATTGACTAAGGACGAGGTGATGATGCGCGTGGGAAATGGTTCCAAAGTTGATATGATCGCCGTCGGCACGCTACCTCTACATCTACCTTCGTGATTAGTTTTAGACCTGAATAATTCTTATTTGGTGCCAGCGTTCAGCATGAACATTATGTCTAGATCTTGTTTGATGCGAGACGGTTATTCATTTAAATCAGAGAGTAATGGTTGTTCTATTTATATGAGTAATATCTTTTATGGTCATGCACCCTTGATGAGTGATCTATTTTTACTAAATCTTGATAGTAGTGATACATAGGTCCACAGTATTGAAACCAAAATATATGAGTTTAATAATGATAGTGCAACTTCTTTGTGGCACTGTTGTTTAGGTCATATTGGTATAAAGCGCATGAAGAAACTCCATGCTTATTGGCTTTTGGAATCACTTGATTATGAATCACTTGATGCTTACGAACCATGCCTCATGGGCAAGATGACTAAAACTCCGTTCTCCGGAACAAAGGAGCGAGCAACAGACTTATTGGAAATAATACATACTGATGTATGCGTTCCGATGAGTGTTGATGCTTGTGGCGGGTATCGTTATTTTCTGACCTTCATAGATGATTTGAGCATATATGGGTATGTCTACTTCATGAAACATAAGTCTGAAACATTTGAAAAGTTCAAAGAATTTTAGAGTGAAGTGGAAAATCATCGTAACAAGAAAATAAAGTTTCTACGATCTGATCGTGGAGGAGAATATTTGAGTTACGAGTTTGGTCTTCATTTGAAACAATGCGGAATAGTTTCGCAACTCACGCCACCTAGAACACCACAGCGTAATGGTGTGTCCGAACGTCGTAACCACACTTTACTAGATATGGTGCGATCTATGATGTCTCTTACTGATTTACCGCTATCATTTTGGGGTTATGCTTTAGAGATAACTGCATTCACGTTAAATAGGGCACCATCGAAATCCGTTGAGACGACACCTTATGAACTGTGGTTTGGCAAGAAACCCAAGTTGTCGTTTCTTAAAGTTTGGGGCTGCGATGCTTATGTGAAAAAGCTTCAACCTGATAAGCTCGAACCCAAATCAGAGAAATGTGTCTTCATAGGATACCCAAAAGAAACTGTTGGGTACACCTTTTATCACAGATCCGATGGCAAGATATTCGTTGCTAAGAATGGATCCTTCCTAGAGAAGGAGTTTCTCTCAAAAGAAGTGAGTGGGAGGAAAGTAGAACTTGATGAGGTAATTGTACTTGCTCCCTTATTGGAAAGTAGTTTATCACAGAAATCAGTTCCAATGATTCCTACACCAGTAAGTGAGGAAGCTAATGATGATGATCATGAAACTTCTGATCAAGTTACCACCGAACCTCGTAGGTCAACTAGAGTAAGATCCGCACCAGAGTGGTATGGTAATCCTATTCTGGAAGTCATGTTACTTGACCATGACGAACCTACGAACTATGAGGAAGCGATGATGAGCCCATATTCCGCAAAATGGCTTGAGGCCATGAAATATGAGATGGGATCCATGTATGAGAACAAAGTGTGGACTTTGGTTGACTTGCCCAATGATCGTCAAGCCATAGAGAATAAATGGATCTTCAAGAAGAAGAGTGGCGCTGACGATAATGTTACTGTCTACAAAGCACGACTTGTTGTCAAAGGTTTTTGACAAGTTCAAGGAGTTGACTACGATGAAACCTTCTAACCCATAGCGATGCTTAAGTCCATCCAAATCATGTTAACAATTGTCGCATTTTATGAATATGAAATTTGGCAAATGGATGTCAAAACTGCATTCCTTAATGGATAACTTAAAGAAGAGTTGTATATGATGCAACCGGAAGGTTTTGTCGATCCAAAAAGTGCTAACAAAGTGTGCAAGCTCCAGCGATCCATTTATGGACTGGTGCAAGCCTCTCGGAGTTGGAATATACGCTTTAATAGCGTGATCAAAGCATATGGTTTTATACAGACTTTTGGAGAAGCCTGTATTTACAAGAAAGTGAGTGGGAGTTCTGTAGCATTTCTGATATTATATGTGGATGACATATTGCTGATCAGAAATGATACTGAATTTCTGAATAGCATAAAAGGATACTTGAATAAGAATCGTTCAATGAAAGACCTCGGTGAAGTTGCTTATATATTGGGCATCAAGATCTATAGAGATAGATCATGACATTTAATTGGACTTTCACAAAGCACATACCTTGATAAAGTTTTGAATAAGTTCAAAATGGATCAAGCAAAGAAAGGGTTCTTGCCTGTGTTACAAGGTGTGAAGTTGAGTCAGACTCAATGCCCAACCACTGCAGAAGATAGAGAGAAAATGAAAGTCATTCCCTATGCTTCAGCCATAGGTTCTATCATGTATGCAATGTTGTGTACCAGACCTGATGTGTGCCTTGCTATTAGTTTAGCAGGGAGGTACCAAAGTAATCCAGGAGTGGATCACTGGACAGTGGTCCAGAACATCCTGCAATACCTGAAAATGACTAAGGATATGTTTCTCAGTTATGGAGGTGACAAGGAGCTCGTCGTAAACGGTTACGTCGATGCAAGCTTTGACACTGATTCGGATGACTCTAAGTCACAAACCGGATATGTGTTTTTATTGAATGGTGGAGCTGTCAGTTGGTCCAGTTCCAAGCAGAGCTTCGTGGCGGGATCTATGTGTGAAGCAGAGTACATAGCTGCTTCAGAAGCGGCAAATGAAGGAGTTTGGATGAAGGAGTTCATATCCAATCTAGGTGTCATACCTAGTGCATCAGGTCCAATGAAAATCTTTTGTGACAATACTGGTGCAATTGCCTTGGCTAAGGAATCCAGATTTCACAAGAGAACCAAGCACATCAAGAGACGTTTCAATTCCATCCACGATCAAGTCAAGGAGGGAGACATAGAAATTTGCAAGATACATACGGATCTGAATGTTGCAGACCCATTGAATAAGCCTCTCTCACGAGCAAAACATGATCAGCACCAAGACTCCATGGGTGTTAGAATCATTACTGTGTAATCTAGATTATTGACTCTAGTGCAAGTGGGAGACTGAAGGAAATATTCCCTAGAGGCAATAATAAAGTTGTTATTTATATTTCATTATATCATGATAAATGTTTATTATTCATGCTAGATTTGTATTAACCGGAAACATAGTACATGTGTGAGTACATAGACAAACAGAGTATCACTAGTATGCCTCTACTTGACTTGCTCATTAACCAAAGATGGTTAAGTTTCCTATATATAGACATGAGTTGTCATTTGGTGAACGGGATCACATCATTACAGAATGATGTGATTGACTTGAACCACCCATTAGCTTAGCAGTATGATCGTTTAGTTTATTGCTATCGTTTTCTCCATAACTTATACATGTTCCTATGACTATGAGATTGTGCAACTCCTGAATACCGGAGGAACACTTAGTGTGCTATCAAACGTCATAACGTAACTAGGTGACTATAAAGATGCTCTACAGGTGTCTCCGATGGTGTTTGTTGAGTTGGCATAGCTCGAGATTAGGATTTGTCACTCCGATTGTCGCAGAGGTATCTCTGGGCCCTCTTGTTAATGCACATCACTATAAGACTTGCAAGAAATATGATTAATTATTTAGTTGTGGGATGTTGCATTACGGAACAAGTAAAGAGACTTGCCAGTAACGAGATTGAACTAGGTATTGAGATACCGACGATTGAATCTCCGGCAAGTAGCATACCGATGACAAAGGGAACAATGTATGTTCTTATACGGTTTGACCCATAAAGATCGATATATTGGAAGGCTATGTTTGGACACCGGAATGGTTTCAGATGAGTTCGGGCATTTAACCCCCCCCCCCCCCCCCCCGGGGGGGGGGGGGGGGGCTTAATGAGCCTACATGGGCTTTAGTGGAAGAGAGAGTTGAAGGCTAAGAGGAGGGGCGCCCCCCCCCCTCCCCAAGCCCAATCCGAATTGGGAGGGGAGCCGGCCCCCCTTTTCTTCCTCCCCTCTCTCCCTTCCTTCCCCCTCCTAGTAGGACTAGGAAAGGGGGAACCTACTCCTAGTAGGAGTAGGATTCCCCCTTGGGGGCGCGCCCAAGGAGTTCGGTCGCCCCCCTCCTCCACCCCTTTACATACGGGGGAGGGGGCACCCCATAGACACACAAGTTGATTGTTTAGTCGTGTGTGGTGCCCCCTCCATGGAATTCCAGGTTATATCGTTGTGGCGCTTAGGTGAAGCCCTGCGTCGGTAACTTCATCATCACCATCATCACATCGTCGTGCTGACGAAACTCTCCCTCGGCCTCAGCTGGATCAAGACTACGAGGGACATCATCGAGCTGAACGTGTGCAGATCACGGAGGTGTCGTGCGTTCGGTACTTGGTTGGTTGGTTCACGAAGACATTCGACTACATCAACCACGTTTCATAATGCGTCCTCTTTCGGTCTACGAGGGTACGCAGACATACTATTCCCCTCTGTCGGCGTTCTGGGAACGGGGGTCCCCAGACTTGCCTACCTGCGGCCTGCGGCATGGCTCAAAGGAGGCCCAGTGCGGCCCATCTTCATCAACACAGGACTGAAGACCCTCACGAGGGGCCAAGCCTCGCGGGGCGGACGACACGGCGCATCCAAGGCGGAGCAAGAATTGAGGCAAAGGAGAAAACAAGAAGAGATGGACTGGAAGGGCACGCGCCGTGCCGTACTTATAACCGGCGAAGGCCAACCGTCGGCCTCCACGATCACAGGTAATCATGACACGATTTGCATGCAGGGACTTGTCCAACTCGCGCGATCACCGAGGCATCGTGGGGAAGTGGAGACGCCCACGTCCAATCAACTGCCACACGGCGCCCAAGGCCGCAGGCTGCTAGGGCCCGCGGCGCTTCGCCCTTGCCCTTTCGCCTCTCGGCACGGCCAAGTCCATGCGCGCCTTGGGCCCGGGGGCTACTGTCGGCGTTCTGGGAACGGGGGTCCCCAGACTTGCCTGCCTGCGGCCTGCGGCGTGGCTCAAAGGAGGCCCAGTGCGGCCCATCTTCATCAACACAAGACTCAAGACCCTCGCGAGGGGCCAAGCCTCGCGGGGCGGACGACACGGCGCATCCTCAGGCGCAGCCTCCTCAGGCTGGCTCGCGAGGAGGCGGAGAGATCAAGGCAGGGTACCTCGTGAGGTGCCCATGATGCAAGCCATGACGATCGAGGGTGCCAGGCGGGCACCAGCGCGCGCAGCGTCCTTCTTTCCTCTTTGGTGCAAAGGGGGCAAGCGCAGCCGCGGAGTACCGAGGCATCAGGCAAAGGTTGCCATTTCGCTGCAACGAGACCAAGACCAGGAGGACTACGAGACGGAGGTCACCATGGAGCCCAGCACAGCGTCACCACAGAGCCTTTAGCAGGCGAAGACCAACTTTAGTCAGGATAAGTGTACTAGATGTTCCCCTTCGAATTTGCCAATTGTTGGCGCCCTTCCCGCTCAATATTTGGGAAGAGGCCCAGGGCCTTTGCCTATAAATAGGACCAGCCACCCGCATAGCAAGGGGGGTTGGTTCGTTCGGTTGGCAAGCAGAGAGAGTGAGTGAGAGAGAGAGAAGGGTGACTGAACTCCTCCTAGCAGTTCATCGCCCCAGCCAAGAACAGACCCTCGTGAGGCCATTCTTCCTTGTATTGTTCATCATCACCAGCCCCAGGAGGCAATCCACCAACCACACACTGGAGTAGGGTATTGCACCACAACGGTGGCCCGAACCAGTATAAATCTTGAGTCTCTTGTGCAGTTCTTTTAATAGTTTAGATCTTTGCGAGACAGGGAGGTAGAAGGCGTGATCTCCGCGTGTACCCCAGTGTTCGAACCTTAAGGGTCTGCCGGAACCCGTGATCCGACATTTGGCGCGCAAGGTAGGGGTGCGCCGGAATCTGTCTTCCACCGCTCCGTCCTCCTCCGGCCGCCGCATCCATGTACGGCGCCAGTCGAGCTTGCGTCACCCCGGCGGCCCTCGCCGGTGGGCGCTCTCGTTGTCCCCGTCGCCCGCTGTCAACACCGCCACCGGCCCGGCGGGGAACGAGCGGCAAGCACCCCCCCCCCCCCAGCATCTGCCTACACGGCAGAGTAGCTGCACCACAACCTCGACGCCTCCGGTCGTTGCGGCCCTCCTGGGCGGCTCGCAGGCGCCGCCCACGAGTCGCCACGTCAAGCCTTTTGCCCGCCGGGTTAGCGCCGTTTCCGCACAGCAGGGGGCTCCCCCGGACCGGGCGGCGCGTGAGGTCGGTCTGACCTTCAGCTCGGAGGACCACCCCACCAACCTGGTCGGCCTGGGCGCGCTCCCCCTGTTGTGCACCCCCACCATCTGCCAGGTGGCCGTCACCAGAACCCTCGTTGACGGCGGCGCGGGCCTCAGCGTGCTTTCGGTCGAGACTTTCAACCTCCTCTGCATACACCGGGAGCGGCTGCGACCCAGCCGATCTTTCTCGGGCGTCGGGGGCGGATCATCCGACTCCCTGGGACAGATCTGGCTCCCGGTAACCTTCGGCACCTATGACAACTTCCGCACGGAGATGGTCGACTTCGACATCGCCCCCATCGGCCTCCCTTACAATGCCATCCTCGGCTACCCGGCACTAGCTCAGTTCATGGCCGCCACGCACCCGGCGTACAACCTCATGAAGATGCCCGGGAGCAGCGGTACCCTCGCCGTGCACGGGGACACCGGGGACGCCCTGCGAGTACTCAAGCTCGCCTTCAAGACGGCGGCATCGGCACGGCCCGTCAACGCGGAGACCCCTGAGCCCAAGGGGGCTGCGCCCGCCAAGAAGAAGCAATTGTTCACCCAGGACAAGGCAGAAACCAAGCAGATACCCGTCGACGAGGACGGGTCCTCCAGTGCCACTTTCGCCATAGGTGCCAACCTTGAGCCTGAGCAGGAGGAGGCCTTGGTCAAGTTCCTGCGCGCGAATAAGAAGGTATTTGCTTGGGAGCCTGATCAGCTGGCGGGGATCCCCAGGAGTGTCATCGAGCATCACCTCAACGTGTGCCCAAATGTGCGCCCCATGAAGCAGAAGGCCAGGCGGCAGTCCGTGGAGAAGCAGGCCTTCATTGTCCAAGAGACCCGCAAGCTAGAAGCCGCTGGGGTCATTTGCGAGGTCCGATACCCGGACTGGTTGGCCAACCCTGTCGTTGTGCCCAAGAAAGGGGGGAAGGAACGCATGTGTGTCGACTTCACCAACCTCAACAAGGCATGCCCACAAGATCCGTTTCCACTCCCCCGCATCGACCAGATCGTTGATTCCACTGCGGAGTGCGACCTGCTATGCTTCCTGGACGCCTTCTCCGGGTATCACCAGATCAAGATGGCGGTAGAATACGTTGAGAAGACCGCCTTCTTAACCCTGTGCGGGGTATACTGCTATACATGCATGCCGTTCGGACTGCGGAACGCAGGGGCAACCTTTCAGCGGCTGATGCACATCACCTTGGGCCCGCAACTCGGAAAGAATGTCGAAGCCTATGTTGATGACATTGTAGTAAAATCTCGGGAGGCCAAGACCCTGATACAAGACCTGGAGGAGACCTTCACGAGCCTCGACGCAGTAAACCTGCGGCTCAACCCGGAGAAATGTGTGTTTGGCGTCCCCTCGGGCAAGCTTTTGGGATTCCTCGTGTCCCATCGTGGCATCGAGGCCAACCCCGAGAAGGTCAAGGCGGTCAAGGACATGAGTCCGCCAAAGACCCTCAAAGAAATGCAGAAGCTCACTGGGCGCGTGACCGCGCTAGGGCACTTCATCTCCAAATTAGGGGAGTGAGCGCTGCCTTTCTTTCAGCTGATGAAGAAAAAGGGGCCCTTTGAATGGACTGAAGAGGCAGATAAGGCGTTTCAAGATCTCAAGAGGTACCTGACCAATCCCCCAGTCATGGTGGCTCCGCGCCCTCAAGAGCCCCTATTGCTTTACCTCGCTGCCACTCCCTACTCCGCCAGCGCAGCCCTGGTGGCGGTTAGGGAGGAGCGCCAAGTCAAGACCGCAGCGGCAGCCCGAGGCAAGACAAAACGGGAACAAGGAAAGCCTGTAGAAGCCACAACCGCAGTTGAGGAGGGTCAGCTGCCGAAGAATGCACCGGAGGCAGGAGAGGCCGCACGCCCGGATGGTCCACCTCCCGAGGCCACGTCATCTCGTGAGGCGCCCTTACCTCCCGAGGGCGCCGCGACCCCAGATGCTTTCAGCCTTATTGAGCATCCCGTCTACTTTGTTAGCACGGTGTTACGGGACGCGAGGGCATGGTACCCAATGCCTCAGAAGCTCCTCCTCACGCTACTGGTAGCCTCGCGCAAGCTGCGTCACTACTTCCAGGCTCATCCCATCAAAGTCGTCTCATCGTACCCCCTGGAGAGAGTGCTCAGGAGCCCTAACTCAGCCGGAAGGGTCGCCGAGTGGAACATGGAGCTGCAGGCGTTTCAGCTCGAGTTCAGCACAACCAGGGTCATCAAAGGAGCAGCGTTGGCGGATTTCATAGCGGAATGGGCGGAGGCACCAGGCCTGAGGGACAACGAGGATCGGTCCCTCTCTCCGGGGAGTGAGGCGCTGGAAGGCTTGGTCATGTACTTCGATGGGGCGTTCTCCAGACACGGCGCGGGCGCTGGTGCGGTGCTGATATCACCCACTCAGGATAAGCTCTACTATGCAGTACAGCTCTGTTTCCAGCAAGGTGAAAAGGTCTCCAACAACATAGCAGAATATGAGGGACTGATAGCCGGGTTGAAGGCCGCAGTAGCCCTGGGAGTGAAATGCCTCACCGTCAAGGGCGACTCGCAGCTCCTAGTCAACTTCTCCAACAAGGTGTACAAGCCGAAGGACGAGCATATGGAGGCCTACCTAGCGGAGGTCCGCAGGATGGAAAAGCAGTTCTGGGGGCTGGAGCTGAAGCACGTGCCCCGTGGCACCAATCAGGAAGCTGACGACATAGCCTGGCGGGCGTCCAGGCGGTTGCCGCAGGAACCCGGCGTCTTCGAAGAGCGGCTCTTCAAACCTTCAGCATAGCCGACGTTATCAAACACCGCTCAGTCTCGAGAGGAGCTCCCCCAGCCGCCAGCCTCGGGAGCCCCGGTCTGCGGACCGACCTCAGGAACACGCCTGCTCCTGACGATGGAACCTTAGGAGGAGTGCTGGATCGCAGAACTCCAGAGTTATTTAACGCAAGGGGCCCTACCGGAAAAGGAAGAGGAAGCGGAGCGTGTGGCGCGGCAGGCCACGGCATACTACATCAGAGATGGAGAACTTTACGGAAGCGACCAAACGATGTATCTCTGCGCTGCATCTCCAGGGAGCAAGGAAAGGAACTACTGAAGGACATACACGGCGGAGACTGCGGACACCACTCATCATCACGGACCCTCGTCGGCAAGGCAATCCGTAGTGGGTTCTATTGGCCCACCGCGCTCAACGACGCAATCGAATTGGTAAAGGCTTGTGAGGCATGCCAGTTTCAGTCCAAGCAGATCCATCAACCGGCGGGGGGCCTGCAGACTATACCCATCTCGTGGCCCTTCGTAGTTTGGGGGTTGGATATTCTGGGCCTGTTCCCTCGGGCGCCAGGGGGCTACCATTACCTCTACGTCGCCATTGACAAGTTCACCAAGTGGGCTGAAGTGGAGGCTGTCCGTACCATCCCCGCTGGCTCCGCGGTCAAGTTCATCAGGGGTATCGTGAGCCGGTTCAGGGTACCGAATCGCATCATCACAGACAATGGTTCGCAGTTCACCAGCAATCTCTTCAAAACATACTGTGCTAACCTTGGGACGCAGATATGCTACGCTTCGGTGGCACACCCGCGAAGCAATGGGCAGGCCGAACGAGCCAACGTGGAGGTCCTGAGAGGCCTCAAGACCAGGACATTCAAGAAGAAGCTGGAGGCCTGCAGCAGAGGTTGGTACGACGAGCTTCAGTCCGTGTTCTGGTCCATCCGCACAACCGCGACCAAACCGACTGGGGAGACCCCGTTCTTCCTGGTCTATGGAGCCGAGGCAGTCCTTCCTCACGAGGTCAGGCATCGCTCCGCACGGGTCCTGGCGTTCGACGAGGCGCAGCAGGACGCCATGTGGGGAATGGACCTCGTGCTGGGGGAGGAACGCCGCCGGGAAGCCGCGCTACGAGCGGCAAGGTACCAACAGGCGCTACGACGATATCACTGCCGCAACATCCGCCCCAGGACCCTTGAGGTAGGAGACCTCGTACTCAGGCGGGTTCTCTCCAGGGAGGGGCTGCACAAGCTCTCTCCCATGTGGGAGGGCCCGTTCAAGGTTGTTCATGTTTCCAGGCTAGGCTCCGTGTGCTTGGAGACTCAAGAGGGGAGCCGGTCCAGAACGCGTGGAAATCTAGCACCTCCGGAGGTTCTACCCCTAAAAGGCCCAGAGCCTATGAAGAAGGCGAACGCCTATGAAGACTTTCCCTTTTTGGAAAAGGCCCAGAGCCTGTGAAGAAGGCGAACGCCTGTGAAGACTTTCCCTTTTTGGAAAAGGCCCAGAGCCTGTGATGAAGGCGAATGCCTGTGAAGACCTTCCCTTTTTGGAAAAGGCCCAGAGCCTGTGAAGAAGGCGAACGCCTGTGAAGACCTTCCCTTTTTGGAAAAGGCCCGGAGCCTGTGAAGAAGGCAAGTGCCTGTGAAGTTGATTAACTCTAAGAAGAAAGGCCCGGAGCCTGTGAAGCAAGGCGGGTGCCTGTGAAGCTATCGCGTCCCAAGAAAGGCCCGGAGCCTGTGAAGCAATGCGAGTGCCTGTGAAGCTATCGCGTTTTGGAAAAGGCCCGGAGCCTGTGAAGCAAGGCCAATGCCTGTGAAGCTCGCCGCCCCGTGACACTCTCACGTAATAATGAGTGGGGATGTACACGCCCCGGAGTCTCAGGAGCACCGGCCTCAGGCCCTGGGGCTCCCTCCCATGCCCAGTGGCAGCACTTAGCTCCGCACTGGTGAGAAGACGTCGAAGACTAGATTAGGTGCCGGATGCGGCTTTTTCATTTTCTTTCCGCAGTTGACGTGTTTACTTGCATTTGAAGTCTTATCGAAGTTATCGCTGTTGCTGATATGTGGTTCGTCGATTTTTGCTCCTCGCTTTGGTTTCTCTCATAAACGACCTCGCGAGGGATGGTACTCAAACGTCCTCACGAGCGTTTCTGCTCTAGCCGCTGGAAGGTTTCATGGCCCGGGCACGTTACAGGAGCACCCCTCTAGTCCGTGCCCCTTGGGCACCGTGACGCGCACACAGGGCCTGGGTCGGTCGCCCCCCCTCCCCCCTGGTAGGGGTCAAAAACTATCTACGCACAGGCGTGTAGTTAAGAGGCGCAAAAATAAGATCAAGGTAATGGCTAAAACGGCAATAATTCCCAACACGCCCCAGCGGGGCTCCATGTAGCTGTTTTGTCTTACACAGGAAACAAAAGGAAAAGAAAAGGACGAGCCCGGCGCAGCCCTCCTCACATCGGCCCGCGGAGGCGACCCGGGCTGCCTCCGGGCCTCAAGAAGACTCCCTCTCGCGCTTCACTGGGGTACGACGGCGGGCGGACGAGCCACCACCTCCCAAGCAAGCTTGACAGCGCGGTGGTTGACTGCGGCCACCGCTGGAGGAGTCGCTTGAGGAAGAGTTGACGAAGCTTGGGGAGTCTCGGGTGCCGCCATCCGCGCGGGCGCTGTCTCCTCCATCACTGTCGGAGAGGGGCCCCCGGCCGCAGTCATCGTCCTCAGGGCAACACCCCGCGCGGCGACCATCTTCCCCAAACACCCTCACATAGAGGGTGGCGTCGCCGTCAAACCTGAAGTGCAGGGTGCACCGGCGCCCCAGGCCGCGAGCGCGGGCGAACGCCTGCCAGCAACGAGTTAAGGCCAAGCCCCCGTTGGCGGAGACCTCCAGCGTGGCCCATGAGGACCTGCTGCAGCCTGCAGCAGCCCTCCGCCTGGAGCCAGAGGCCACCAGGAGCACCGGCCGGGAGTTCACCAAGGAGGAAGCGAGGGAGTTGGAGTCGGGCGCTAGTCGGCTCCGCTGACCAGACGACGAACTCCGGCAGCACCTGCACAGCGCAAAAGCGCGGCCTGGGGGAGCGCGCAACCCAGGCGCGTCCCTCGGCAATAGCGGCTCGCCCGCTGCCGCGCTGGGGGCCGCCCCCATGAACACCAAACGCTACCGGGGCGGCCACCGGATGCTTCCAAGGGCGCCCACGACCGCGCTTGGGCGGGGGAGAGGCAGGATCGACCTGGAGGGCCTTCCCCTTCTCCGCAGCCGAGTACCTCCTCGATGGAGCCATCACACCAAGGCGGAGCAAGAATTGAGGCAAAGGAGAAAACAAGAAGAGATGGACTGGAAGGGCACGCGCCGTGCCGTACTTATAGCCGGCGAAGGCCAACCGTCGGCCTCCACAATCACAGGTAATCATGACACGATTTGCATGCAGGGACTTGTCCAACTCGCGCGATCACCGAGGCATCGTGGGGAAGTGGAGACGCCCACGTCCAATCAACTGCCACACGGCGCCCAAGGCCGCAGGCTTCTAGGGCCCGCGGCGCTTCGCCCTTGCCCTTTCGCTTCTCGGCACGGCCAAGTCCATGCGCGCCTTGGGCCCGGGGGCTACTGTCGGCGTTCTGGGAACGGGGGTCCCCAGACTTGCCTGCCTGCGGCCTGCGGCGTGGCTCAAAGGAGGCCCAGTGCGGCCCATCTTGATCAACACAAGACTCAAGACCCTCGCGAGGGGCCAAGCCTCGCGGGGCGGATGACACGGCGCATCCTCAGGCGCAGCCTCCTCAGGCTGGCTCACGAGGAGGCGGAGAGATCAAGGCAGGGTACCTCGCGAGGTGCCCATGACGCAAGCCATGACGATCGAGGGTGCCAGACGGGCACCAGCGCGCGGAGCGTCCTTCTTTCCTCTTTGGTACAAAGGGGGCAAGCGCAGCCGCGGAGTACCGAGGCATCAGGCAAAGGTTGCCATTTCGCTGCAACAAGACCAAGACCAGGAGGACTACGAGACGGAGGTCACCATGGAGCCCAGCACGGCGTCACCACAGAGCCTTTGGCAGGCGAAGACCAACTTTAGTCAGGATAAGTCTACAAGATGTTCCCCTTCGAATTGGCCAATTGTTGGCGCCCTTCCCGCTCAATATTTGGGAAGAGGCCCAGGGCCTTTGCCTATAAATAGGACCAGCCACCCGCATAGCAAGGGGGGGTTGGTTCGTTCGGTTGGCAAGCAGAGAGAGTGAGTGAGAGAGAGAGAAGGGTGACTGAACTCCTCCTAGCAGTTCATCGCCCCAGCCAAGAATAGACCCTCGCGAGGCCGTTCTTCCTTGTATTGTTCATCATCACTAGCCCCAGGAGGCAATCCACCAACCACACACTGGAGTAGGGTATTGCACCACAACGGTGGCCCGAACCAGTATAAATCTTGAGTCTCTTGTGCAGTTCTTTTAATAGTTTAGATCTTTGCGAGACGAGGAGGTAGAAGGCGTGATCTCCATGCGCACCCCAGTGTTCAAACCTTAAGGGTCTGCTGGAACCCGTGATCCGACACCCTCTCGTTGCTATGCATCACCTAGATAGATCTTGCGTGTGTGTAGGATTTTTTTTTGAAATTACTGCGTTCCCCAACACTTATTACTCTCAAAATAAAAATGATTCCTCTCCCTGATAGCTGGGACCCACCCGGTCAAAGCGTACATAGCGTTGTCTGTCTGGTCGCGAACATGTACGTAAATACTCGTTGATCGGTCTCTCTGCAAGTATGAACCATAGTCGAGTAAGTAGCGACATGTGTCGTTGTAGAGCGCCTGACATAGCAGTTCACGCAGTCTCGTCTAAGTCCTGTACACATACGTACAACCATAGGGCAAAAAATGCGGCCACGTACATACATACGGGCGGGGTCTCGAGCGCATACTCGCGCATATATACGGACGGCCAGGGCTTGAGTACATGGAGAGGCAACGCACGGTAGCAACGACGTCCTGTTCATCGGGCAGTGAACCAGTTGGGTCGGAATGGAGAAAGAACATCCTGTTCATCAGGAGGCAACTGACTAGGGCGGAATGCGTCCTATTCAATGAAAGCCAACCGACTTGGACGAAACAGTTGAAACGGGGTCTAGCGTACCGCAGAACGGAGGAAACGGCCTTTTGTTCAACCAGCCACGATCGAAACAGGATCCTGTTCATTGGTAGGGGTCGGCGTACCGCAAAATGGAGGAAATGGACTTGTGTTCGAGTGCCTACGGTCGAAACAGGGTCCTGTTGATCGGGAGGGGTGTGGCGTACCGTAAAACAGAGGAAACGGACTTGTGTTGGAGCGCCTACGGTTGAAACGGGGTCATGTTCATCCACTGTCTACTGCCTCGCTCCAGCCTCCACGGGCTACTGTTCATCCACCGTCAACCTCCTCCGGCCTCCACGGGCTATTGTTCATCCACGGCTACTATTCATCTAGCCTCCACTGGCTACTCCTCATAGAGCCTCCATGGGGTCCTGTTCATCCACCCCCAATCGGCTGGGGTGCCGCGGCCTCCTCGGGGTCCTGTTCATCCAGCGGCAATGACCTACTACCACGGGGTCCAGTTCATCCAACCCCCACCGAGAACTGTTCATCCACAGCCAACCAACCGGCACGACTCACCACGTCTCGACTCGTTCTACGTACCGCACACACGGTAGCAACAGTCATTGTTCATCAAGAGGCAACCCAACACCGGCTGGCTACATCTCGCACGAGGGCTCGATCGGCTTCACTAAGTAGCAGCAGTGATCGATCACTCGGGTTTAGTTAGTAGCAGCAGCGAAGGAATTGCTCGGGTTCAGTCAACAGCGAATGAATTGCTCGGGTTCAGTCAACAGCCAAGGGATCGATCGCTCCGGGTTCAGTTAGCCAACGCCTCGCACACACGCGCGTGTACGAGAGAAACACGCAAACCACAGTGCATCGCTCGGCCCCGACCACCCACCCACCGTAACCGGGAACTCCGCAATATTTTCCTCGCCCTCGCTTCTACCATGATTTTTTTCCATCATGGACGGCCCAAAGAATGTCATGCAACTGCGTCTCCGGCACACCCAGGATGAAAATCCCATTTTCTGCCATGACTTTTTGTCATAGAAGTAGGATCCCACCACATCTATGATGATACCAGGTTTTGTCATAATTATCGTCATAGAAGTGTCATAAGCATGACAGAAAAAAATTGTTTGGCCCAAAATGTCATGGATGTGTCTTTTTTTACATAGTGAAGGCTAAATTCTTCTCTTGGTTGGCTATCCAAGATAGAATTTGGACAGCGGATAGACTACAAAAATGTGGATGGCCAAATTGTGGACTTTGCACCCTTTGCATGCGAGATCAAGAAACTAGACCACATCTCTTCTTCAAATGCTGCTACACTATTAGGCTATGGAACTTGGTCATTGCAAAATTCGGGCTTCATCATATGGACACCTATATGTGGCATCTTGAGGGTTCATTCAAGTACTGGTGGAAAAATAGGACCGGCGCCGGAGTCCCCAACAAGAAGGCACGGCCTCTCTAACCATGCTCGTGTCATCGACCATTTGGAATGAGCGGAATGCCCGTGTTTTCCAGCACAAGAGCGCTCCACCACCAATCTTGCTCAAAAACATCAGCTACGAGGCAAACCTTTGGATCACCGCCGGAGCTAAGAAATTAGGGGATATTATTTTGTGTGAGTAAGACTCCATGTCATGTAAAAGTGTACCCTTGTAACAAACAGTCTTCTCATCTTATTTAATATATGAGGCAAATCTTTTGCCTCCGTTTCAAAAAACCCCTTCATCAACAGGCTATAGAATGCAGCAGATAGATGCCACTCCAGTGCACCATAGGAGAACAGTACTCGCTTTGCCTCTCTTCTTCTTCTTCTTCTTCTTCTTCTTCTTATTCTTCTCCTTCTTCTTGTTATTGTTGCTTGATTAACAGAAGAGTTCACCTAATAAACACATAGGCACATGATACATGATTAACCATGAACACTTCAGCACGCAAGAAAATGAAGGTAAGGCCGCCCACATGAATCTTGTTCTGATCATATCGACATGGGAAAATACTATGTTAAATAGCTACTATAATGATACATTCCAATTAATTATTATTATAGCTACCAACCATCTTTAGCCTATGGAAATACCACTCCTCCAGAAAGGAGGAAGGCGAAACGACCATGTGGCTGTGCATTTGTGTCGGATTTCGGGTTCCGGCAGACCCTTGAGGTTCAAACACTGGGGTGCGCGCGGAGATTTCGCCTCCTACCTACCTGCACCCCTCCGCCACACTAGGATCAAAACTATGGGAAGAACAGCACAAGAGACATAGTGTTTATACTGGTTTGGGCCACCGTTGTGGTGTAATACCCTACTCCATTATGTGGTGTTGTGGATTGCCTCTTGGGTTGATGATGGTGAACAATACAAGGAAGAACAGCCTCGCGAGGGTCTATTCTTGGCTGGGGCGATGAGCTGCTGGGAGGAGTTCAGCCACCTTTCTCTCTCTCTCTCTCTCTCTCTCTGCTTCTAACCTCTCTAACGAGCCTCTTCCTTCCTACCTCCCAACCCCCTTGCTCTGTGGGTGGCTGGTCCTATTTATAGAGGCCCTGGTCCTCTTCCCAAATATTGAGCGGGAAGGGAGCCAACAATGGCGGGCTAATTTGAAGGGGGACAGCAAGCATCAGCTATCCTGACAAAGTAGTCTTTGCCTGCACAAAGCTCTGGTGATGACGCCGTCTTGGGCTCCACGGTGACCTCCGTCTCGTAGTCCTCCTGGTCTTGGTCTCGTTGCACCGAAATGGCAACCTTTGCCTGATGCCTCGGTACTCCGCGGCTGCGCTTGCCTCCTTTGCACCAAAGAGGAAAGGAGGACGCTGCGCGGGCTGGCGCCCGCCTGGCGCCCTGAGTCGTCATGTCTTGCGTCACGGGCACCTCGCGAGGTACCCCGCCTTGATCTCTCCGCCTCCTCGTGAGCCAGCCTGATGAGGCCGTGCCTGAGGAGGCTCCGCATCGTTCGCCCCACGAGGCTTGGCCCCTCGCGAGGGTCTTGAGTTTGTGTTGGTGAAGATGGGTCGTGCTGGGCCCCCCTTTGAGCCACGCCACAGGCCGCAGGCAGGCAAGTCTGGGGACCCCCGTTCCCAGAACGCCGACAGTAGCCCCCGGGCCCAAGGCGCGCCCGGACTTGGCCGTGCAGGGAGGCGGAAGGGCAAGAGCAAAGCGCCGCGGGCCCTAACAGCCTGCGGCCTTGGGCGCCACGTGGCGGTTGACTGGACGTGGGCGCCTTAGCAACCGCGCGAGTTGATTAAGGAGTGGCATCCGCCTAGGCCCTTCTTCTTGCTTTCCCCGGTTGCTGCTCGAATCCCCTTTCTTGTGCCTCTTCTCCCTTCCTCCGAAATCTCCAGATCTGCTCTGGCCGTGCGACCTAGGACGCCATGGCGCCTCACCAGCCCCCGGCCGCAGCTTGGTACTCGTCTGCCCTGGACCCGCCGAACGTGTCGGAGGCGAGCCTTGCCCGGTTGCGCCGGATAGCGACGACGCGAGGTATTGACGGGGCGAAGGCGTTCAAGGCTGGCTCCGCCACCCCTAAGGGTCAGAGGAGCACCTTCTATGCGCTCTTCGTAAGTGCCATTGTTGCTGGCCCGGTGCCTCCCTTCTCCGAGTTCTTCTTCTCTGTCCTCCGCCATTACAAGCTGCAGGCTCTGCATCTCCATCCCAACTCCGTCCTTCTCCTCGCGATCTTTGCTTATTATTGAGAGGCCCGCGTTGGGGTGCAGCCCTCAGCGGCCTTGCTGCGCCACTACTTCTACCTCCGGACCTCTCGCGGTCCTGCTTCTGCGTGCACGAGCTTCGTCGCGTACGGTGGCGCCATTGCCATCTCGAAACCTGGGAAGAGGACTGAGGGCTTCACGAGCAAGTGGGTCTTGGTGGATGCTGAGCGCGTCCACCCTCGGCTGATCTTGCCCACGGAGCAGCCCACGAGCTCCAGCAACTGGGGTCGGGCGGAGCTCACGGATCCCCGCACGAAGATGGTGTTGGAGAAGATGGACGCGGATCTGAGGCCGACTGACATGGCGGCGGCGAAGCTGACCGGCGCGTCGTTGCTGAGGGAGTTTCTGGAGCGCCAGCTGGCTCCGCTTCGGCCGTACTCGCTTCCAATGTGGAGGCCCCGTCCGAGCCCCGCGGCCTGGGCCGACGGAGACCTGGCTGCGGTTCTCCAATCTCTTGTCGGGGGAAATGTGGCGAGGTTGGAGGGCGCTCCTACGCCCTTGTTCCTCCGCGACGACTGGGAGCGGGTGGTGAAGTCCATGCCCGTCTTCAACGGGGATGGGCCTGTGCCCGTGGAGACTCCCGAGGAACCGGAGGACGTGCCCTCCGACGACTCCAGCAAAGAGGAGGAGGAAGGAGCTATGCGGGGAAAAGGGCCTGACTCCGAGGCGACTGACGGAGAGTCGAGGGTTCCCCTTCCCTGGCGCAAGTCCCGCGCTCTCCGCCTCCCTCCGAGCGATGACGACGAGGACGACGACGAGCAGGACGGCGGGAGCTCACCCCTGATCCTGAAGAAGGACAGGACCGGGCTAATCTCCCGCGGGTCTGTCCCGGCCCCGGGGCGGGCCGCAGACGCACCTTCCGCCTCCAAGCTCCCCGAGGTTGACCCTTCCAGCCGGCTTTCGGGCTTCAAATTTGGCCGAAGGCCGCTTGAGCTCACTGGCAACAACCCGTAAGTGTTCGATTCTTGTCTTTATTTATTGCTCTGCTTCTGAGGCTTGACGTTCGCATCCCTTGGATAGGCTGGTGCCCGCAGCAAAGAAGTCAAAGGAGGCTCCTGAGGTTCCGTCCGTGACAGCGCCCCTGAAGGAGGGTGACCGCGACGCCCAGGCTTCTCCTGCCCGGTCGTCCTCGCGAGGCCTGGCTGAGCCGGCTGGGGCGAGCTCAGCCCCCACGGCCCAAGTGGCTCCCGAGGTGCTCTCGCCTGCCGCCGCCACTATAGCTGTCGGGGCGCGGCAGACTCCGCCTCAGGATGCTGCGGCCGCGCTGCCACCTTCTCCTCCTACTCCACCGGCTGCTGTCTCTCCGACTCCTTCTGCCGTTCTGGATCGTGCTGTTGCTGAGCTGGACCGACTGCGGCATGATCTTCTTGGCGCCAACCCCCGCTTGGTGGCCGGGCGTTTGGAGTTGGCTTCAGGATGGGTCCGCTCCGACGCTTCGATTCGGGCAGCGCGGGTCCAGGCCTCGACGGCATGCGACAAGGAGAAGCAGGCCGTCCTTGAGGCGAAGGCTGCTCGCGATGCAGCCCTGGGAGAGGTGGTCGACGTCCGTGGTCGCTGCAAGGCGCTGGAGGATGAGCTGCAAGTCCTGCGGGACCAGCTCGCGAAAGTGGTCCGCCTTCGCCAAGAGCAGGAAGAAGGCGTGAAGGCTCGCGAGGCGGCCGTCGAGGGTCTGGAGGCCAAGCTCAAGAAGCGCCGTGACTGCCTAGGCGCGCTGGAGCAGGAGTTGGGGGCGAGGAAGGCCGAGCTGGATGGCAAGGCCCTGGTCCTTGCCGAAGACCGCGCGGCCTTCATGGAGCTGGAGGCGAAGGCTCGCTCCTCGCTGAGGACACTTTACGATAGCGGTCTGGAGAGCCCACTGGCCGGCGCCGAGGACTGCCCCGCCAAGCTGCTTCCTTTCCTGGTTCATGCTCTTGAATATGTCGCCCTTGGCCTTGGCCCCACGGCCGAGGCCGAGGCGCGTGTTCTGTCTTCTGTAGCACTGACGCAGGTCCTCGCCGACATCCACCTTCGCGATCCCGGTTTCGACCTCGACAGCCTGCTGGAGCCCGTGAGCGGCAAGTGTGCCGCGGCTGCTGCCGAGGCCGTGAAGGGTCGCGTAGAGGCTCTGCTGGGGAAGTTCCGGGCCTTCAGCACCAAGCCGGAGCAAGGCGCTGCCAACCCCGCTGCTCCGTGAGGCGAACCCACTCCGCGCTGCTCCCCCGCCGCCAAGTGACTCCATCGTGGCTCCTGTCCTGCTTTTAATTCCTGCACATGTATCATGCCTCGGGGAGGCGTTTAAACTTGCATTTGATATTGGGATAACAGTGTGGACTGTAATATTTGCTTTCGAATTCCTTTGAAATTTGCGCTTTTCCTTCCTACTTGCTTATGTTCTACGCCGGGAGGGCCTGGCCCCGCGCGTACCTCACCCAGCAATAGCCCCGACCGGAAACCAGGACGGGACCAAGGAGTGAGGGGCTACGTGACAAGTTAGGCTCCTGAGTCGCGATGCTCAAGAGTCCCCCTTGGCGCACGAACAGCAAGTAGGGAGGTATGATGTGGGTGGATCCACCGTTCTACGTCTGCAGAGCCCGGCCCCGCGCTTACCTCACCCAGCAATAGCCCCGACCGGAAACCAGGACGGGACCAAGGAGTGAGGGGCTACGTGACCAGTTAGGCTCCTGAGTCGCGATGCTCAGGAGTCCCCCTTTGCCGCTCAAATGGCCTTCATACCTTGGCTCCGCTCGGGGAGAGGCGCGCGACGAACCAGGCTCGGGGGGCCTGGCTGGGCGGCGTGCATCTGGGCATGACACGGGCGCAGCCCCCGTGCCTAGCCCCCTCGTGCGGCACTCCCGAGGGGAGGCGTTACGATGAGGCTAGACACTGAGCTCTGGGCTCCCTGAGGTTGATGCGGCCCGGGGGGCACCCTTAGTTGTTTATCACCAACGCGGAGCATAGCGCTTCCGTATGTGTACGGGCATAGCCGCTCCTCGGCAGTGTCGTCAGCCAGCACGGAGCATGGTGCTTCCACTGGTACGTGGTAGGGCCCCCCCTCCGGGAGGAGCCCCCGGGGCGTGTACAGCCCCGCCCTGACATGTGGCTGGCATGGTAGGGCCTGGCGAGGTGTATCTGGGTACCCGTGAGCCAGCGCGGGACTCATGGGGCCCTACCTCTAGGCGGGTTGCGCCTGGCACTGGGCCTTATCTTGTGTTGTGTCCCTGCAAGTCTGGTTAGATGCATGCACTCTACGTCCTCGGGTCCCGGCCCTCGAGCTGGTCTCAGTCGTCGCTGGTATGCCAGGTCGTGATGCCATGGTCAAGGCTAGAGGGTGAGGGCTGGAGAGCCAGTAAGAGCCCTGAGTCGCGATGCTCAAGTACCCCCCTTTAACGTGCAAGTGGTCAGCATGGAGAAGAAGAGGTGCCGTGGACCGGCATCAAATAATCAAGCATGGTGGTTCTAACGCATAACCGGAAAATGAACGCAAATGGGGTACATGCCGCTGGGCCTGGCCCGAGCGGCTTGGGGATCATGCAGCCCGAGGGGCGCCCCCAACAAGGTAAGCTAATCAACGCGAAATAAAAAGGGATACACGCCGCAGGGACGGACCCACGCGGCCTAGGAATAATGCAGCCCTGGGGGCGCTCCCAGCTGGAAGTGAAACTCGAAAGATGTCACCTGATGATGTTGAAGATGAAGGGGTGTTGGTGTAGCAGAATTGGTGGGCTGCGGAAGCCGATCCTCATGAGCCCCCAGGCCCGGGGGCCTCGGGAGGCTCCGGAGGCGCTGGCGGTTCCTCGCGGGCCATCTCCATCTCCGCCAGGGCTGCGGAGCGCCTGGCCTCTTGGGCCTCCGTGGTGCTCCTCGTGAGGCGCTGGTGCGTGTCAGCCACGCTCGGCAAGCCGTAAGGCATGCGAACGTAGCTGTAGGGTGGACCTCCGCAGCGCCCCACTTGCGAGGGCCAGAGGCGCTCCAGGGAGGTGACTCGGTTGAGCCCTGGTACGTCGATGCAGACGCACAGCCCGCCATCCTCACCTGGATGGGGAGCCACTGCTGGTAGGCGGCGGCCACCTCTCATGACTCTTGACTCCTGTAGCTCCTGAATGGCATTGCTGACGAACTCATGTGGGTCTGGATCTCCTTGCCTCGCTCCTTCTTGAGGGAAACGTGCTTCGAAACACGCCTCCATGTGGTGCCCAAGCGCCTCCCTCGTGGCCCTAGCTAGGTCGGTGGCCCTCCAGAGGAGAGCCCTCGAGCCCTGCCTGAGAAGGACGCTGGGCGCGCTTCCCTATGTGATGGAAGGAGGTTCCCCCTGGGCAGGCACGGGCCCAGAGGGGCCAGCCTCTGGAGGGGCCAGGCCGGACGGCGTCTTCTTCTTCTTGGGGCGGCCTCGGGAAGCCTCTTGCTTCAGTGATCCGGGTCTTCCAGTGATGCGGCCTGGAAGGCTCGCTCCAGGGAACACACCGCATCCTTCTCCTCGCAGGGTACCGTGATGACTCCGCCGCTTCCCGGCATCTTGAGGACGTTGTAGTCGTGGTGAGTTACGGACATGAACTTGGCCAGCGCTGGGTACCCAAGGATGGCATTGTACAGCAGGCAGATGTGAGCGACGTCAAAGTCGATGAGCTCGGTGTGGTAGTTGTCCCGTGCCCCGAAGGTGACAGGGAGGCGGACCTGCCCGATCGGGACCGTGGAGCCGTCGGTGATACCAGAGAAGGGCTTGGTTGGCTGAAGCTGGCTGTAGGGCACTTGGAGGTTGTTGAATGTCTCTACGGACAGGACGTTGAGCACTGCCCCGCCATCGATGAGGGTCTTGGTGACCACCACGTTGCTGATGATTGGGGAACAAAGCATCGGGAGGACTCTGGCTGTAGCTGCGCACTTGAGCTGATCTGCTGAGCTGAACGTGATGGCGCACGCCGACCACCTGAGAGGGCGCGTGGCTTCAAGCCTGGGGAGGGCTGCATTCACTTCACGGGCGAACTGCTTGAAGATGCGTTGAGAGGCTGGGGCTTGTGCTCCGCCCAGGATGCAGGCGATCGTGCATGGCTCCTGGAAGCCCCCAGCCTCCTCGTCCTGATGGCGGTCCTCATTTCTCCTTGGCTGCGGCGGCAGCGGTGGGAGGCCTGCGTTGCCTTGTGGGCGATCCTCACGAGGCTGATCCCTCCAGCCTCCCTCGCGAGGTGGGTCTTGCCAGCGATCCTCGCGAGGTTGGTCGCGCCACCCCTGGCGCGGGCCGCGGTCTTCCCAGCGTCCTGCGTTCCTTCCTCCTCCTCGGCCGTAGCCCCGGTCACCGCGGTCGGGGTGACGGCCGATCCTTCCTTCTCGCACGGCTCGGAGTTCTTGGCATTCGTTGGTGTTGTGGGTGTGGAGGTCGTGGTACACGTAGTACCAGCTGCCCTTGGGAGGTTCAGGCTGATCTCTGCCCCGCTTGGTGTCTGGTTCTGCCGCGAGCACTGCAGCCCCCTTGCGCTTCACTTCCTTGGCCTTGAGCTTCTTCTCTTCAGGGTCTGCGGTAGGCAGCTCGAGGAGGGAGAGACACCCTTCCTCAGCCCTGGCGCACTTGTTCGCCAAGTTGAACAGCTCCAAGGAAGTGCACAGGTCTTCATGCATCGCCAGCTCCTCCTTCATCTTGACGTCGCGCACGCCATCGGAGAAAGCTGAGATGATGGCCTCCTCAGTCACCTTGGGGATCTTGAGGCGTGCGTTGTTGAAGCGTTGGATGTACTTCTACAGGGTCTCCCCGGGCTGTTGCTTGATGCGGCGCTTGTCGCTCACGGTGGGTGGCCGGTCGCGAGTACCTTGGAAGTTGGCGATGAAGCGGGTACACACCTCTTCCCAGGAGGAGATTGTGCCTGGAGCCAGGTTCAGGAGCCAGGTGCGGGCCCCATCCTTGAGCGCCATGGGAAACCAGTTCGCCATGACCTTCTCGTCTCCGTTGGCAGCTTCGATGCCCAACTCGTAGAGCTGGAGGAACTCCGCAAGGTCGGCCGTGCCGTCGTAGCGAGGAGGCAGGTCTGGCTTGAACTTGCCGGGCCACGCGACGTTGCGTAGTTCAGTGGTGTAGGCGCGGCAGCCTGCTGTGGCCACGGAAGGCCTTGGGTGATGGAGAGCCTGGTCCTGCATGTCACCACATGTCGGAGCAGGAGGATGGTCGCGACGTGCTGGAGCAGGGAGCACCCGAGCAGCTTCTGGCGGGCGAGGGACTTCTTGGCAGCTCTGTTCTTGCTACGCTGGCACCTAACGGAGCGGGTTCCGTCCAGGGGCCACGCGCCTTGGAGCCATGGCGTCTTCTTGAGGAGGAGGCGGCCGGGGCGCCGCCGGAGCCTCGTCGCCCGCGCGGGGCAGGGTGCGGTGCAGCGGGATGGACGGCGCGGAAGAGCCCCCTGCGGCGCGGACGAGCTCGGTGACGCGGTCGAGCCATTCTTCGTAGACGTCGTCGATGGGATGGTAGCACAGGAGCTCGTTAGCCGCGATGAGCACGGCTCGAGCCTCCATGGGCGCGTGGAGCGCGCAGGACGAAGATCCAGCTGGGGCAAGCGAGGGAGTTGCGGTGCGGCCGTCTTGGCGCACGGATGGATGCTGAGACGATGCTTGCTGCTCGTCCCCCGTCGGGCCAGTGGCGGCGTTGACGGCAGGTGACGGGGAACGGCGAGGACGCCCGCCGACAGGGGCTGTCTGGGTGACGCGGGAAGCGAGGGCGGCCCGGCGCTCCGCGCGGACCCGGCGAGCGTCAGACATGAGCGTGATGGTCGGAAGAGAACAGGGTGGTGAAAGACGAATTCCGGCGCACCCCTACCTGGCGCGCCAAATGTCGGATTTCGGGTTCCGGCAGACCCTTGAGGTTTGAACACTAGGGTGCGCGCGGAGATTCACCTCCTACCTACCTGCACCCCTCCGCCATGCTAGGATCAAAACTATGGGAAGAACAGCACAAGAGACACAGGGTTTATACTGGTTCGGGCCACCGTTGTGGTGTAATACCCTACTCCAGTGTGTGGTGTGGTGGATTTCCTCTTGGGATGATGATGGTGAACAATACAAGGAAGAACAGCCTCGCGGGGGTCTGTTCTTGGCTGGGGCGATGAGCTGCTGGGAGGAGTTTAGCCACCTTTCTCTCTCTCTCTCTCTCTCTCTCTCTCTCTCTCTCTCTCTCTCTCTCTCTGCTTCTAACCACTCTAACGAGCCTCTTCCTTCCTACCTCCCAACCCCCTTGCTCTGTGGGTGGCTGGTCCTATTTATAGAGGCCCTGGTCCTCTTCCCAAATATTGAGCGGGAAGGGAGCCAACAATGGCGGGCTAATTTGAAGGGGGACAGCAAGCATCAGCTATCCTGACAAAGGTAGTCTTCGCCTGCGCAAAGCTCTGGTGATGACGTCGTCTTGGGCTCCACGGTGACCTCCGTCTCGTAGTCCTCCTGGTCTTGGTCTCATTGCACCGAAATGGAAACCTTTGCCTGATGCCTCGGTACTCCGTGGCTGCGCTTGCCTCCTTTGCACCAAAGAGGAAAGGAGGATGCTGCGCGGGCTGGCGCCCGCCTGGCGCCCTAAGTCGTCATGGCTTGCATCACGGGCACCTCGCGAGGTACCCTGCCTTGATCTCTCCGCCTCCTCGTGAGCCAGCCTGATGAGGCCGTGCCTGAGGAGGCTCCGCATCGTCTGCCCCGCGAGGCTTGGCCCCTCGCGAGGGTCTTGAGTACGTGTTGGTGAAGATGGGCCGTGCTGGGCCCCCCTTTGAGCCACGCCGCAGGCCGCAGGCAGGCAAGTCTGGGGACCCCCGTTCCCAGAACGCTGACAATTTGCCTGCACAAACGGTCCAGCACCTAGTGAAACTCTCTTCCCCCACACCAACCATCTTGCCGCCACCGAGCACCTGTGCGTAGTCACCACCCGGTCTAGCGGTAAGGCTATAGAATGCAATGGTAATTTTTTGACATTATCGTTGTTTACAATGAAGCAAGCACGATGACTGTATCGATGATCAAGGACGAGTTATTATGTGATGCCTGGTTGACCAGAAGTGCGAACTTTGTAGGCTTGAAGCAAGGGAGGCACTATATTTTGGCTAAATGTGCGTTCTTTGTTTCACGAGCAAAAACACTTTGGATGAGGATCCCCTGACGTGGGCTATCCTACCATTGGGTCACTGACATGTGGGTCCCACCAAGTATTGGTCCCACCTATCAGTGACGAAAAGGCAGGGTAAGGTAGTGATAGCCACATTAGAGGATCCATGTCCAAACACTTTGCACCCTACAACATGCACGTTATCACAAATGCAATGTAAAGACGCTAGCCCATCGGTGCTATGTGAAAGTGCAACTATCCCTGGGTGGTTTTGGTAATTCCTAACAACATATAGCTCATTGAGCTAATACTATTTCAAGATAAATATTTCAAGAAAGCTCAATGATTGGCATGGCTTGGATTAGAAATGTGGACCCCTCAAAATGTTAAGGACAAAAGATTGGCTCAAGCTCTAAAGCTCAACACTCTACATTTTACCTTTTAGTGATCCAAGATCACATTGAGTCCATAGGAAAAGCCAATACTATTAAAAGGGGATGAGGAATTGCTTAATGGGTTACTTGCTCAAAATGCTTAGTGACATGCTCCAAAACCCTCAACCACCTTATCATATCCACATTTGTCCCAAACCAAAAGTCAAACTCGGCCCCACTGAAACTTTCCATCCGGCGCCACCGAGTTCAGTTGACATAGCCACTGCCACAAACCCTAGACTTTTCAGTCTCACCGATAGGGATCTCGGTCTCACCGAGATGGGATTGCAAACTCTTTGTTTCCCTTCGTAATGTTTCGGTCTAACCGAGATGAGCGTTCGGTCCCACCGAGTTCGCAATGCAAACTCTCTATTTCCCCTTCGTAACGTTTCGGTCCAACCGAGATGAGTGAATCGGTCCCACAAAGTTTGCCTGACCAACTCTGTGGTTAGCTTATTACCAAAATCGGTCCAACTGAGTTTGCGTAATCAGCCTCATCGAATTACATTATGCCCTAACCCTAATGGAATCGGTCCCACCAAATTGACATGTCGGTCCCACCAAAAATCCTAACGTTCACATTTTGAACTGAATCGGTCCGATGGAGTTTCACGATTCGGTCTCACCGAGTTTGGTCAATTGTGTGTAACGGTTAGATTTTGTGTGGAGGCTATATATACCCCTCCACCCACTCTTCATTAATAGAGAGAACCACCTACACTTGTGTTGAGGTCAAGATATTCCCCTCCAACCACATAAATCTTGATCTCTAGCCATCTCCAAGTTGCTTTCCACTCAAATCATCTTTCCACCAAATCCAAATTAGTGAGAGAGAGTTGAGTGTTGGGAAGACTATCATTTGAAGCACAAGAGCAAGGAGTTCGTCATCAACACACCATCTATTACCTTTTGGAGAGTGGTGTCTCCTAGATTGGTTAGGTGTCACTTGGGAGCCTCCATCAAGATTGTGGAGTTGAACCAAGGAGTTTGTACAGACAAGGAGGTCACCTACTTCGTGAAGATCTACCCTAGTGAGGCAAGTCCTTCGTGGGCGATGGCCATGGTGGGATACACAAGGTTGCTTCTTCGTGGACCCTTCATGGGTGGAGCCCTCCGTGGACTCGCGCAATCATTACCCTTCGTGCGTTGAAGTCTCCATCAACGTGGATGTACGATAGCACCACCTATCGGAACCACGACAAAAATCTCCATATCTACATTGTGTTTGCTCCCTCCAAACTCCTCCCTTTACCTTCATGTGCAATGTTTTACATTCCGCTGCTATACTCTTAGACTTGCATGTGTAGGTTGCTTACTTGACTAGTGCTAAGCTGCTAAAATCTTCAAAGACTTAGAACTGGGAAAAGGCTAGATTTTTATTTGGTCAAGTAGTCTAATCACCCCCCCTCTAGACATACTTTCGATCCTACAAGTGGTATCAGAGCTTTGGTCTCCATTTGCCTTGATTTCCATACCTTTTGGTGATCATAACGTTGGTTTCACAACCTAGGAGAGTATGGCGTCTAGCGAGGGAAATTATCACCGTAGAGGTCCTTACTTTGATGGTGCAAATTTTGCTAGTTGGAAGCATAAGATGAAAATGCATATTATTGGACATAACCCTGCCATTTGGGCTACTATGTGTATTGGCTTGCAAGGTGAATTCTTTGATGGGAGAGAACCGAACCATGAAGCTAGCGCAGAAGAGTTGAAGATGCTGCAATACAATGCTCAAGCTTGTGATATTCGCTTCAACGGTTTGTGCCCCGAAGAATTCAACAAAATCAGCCGTCTTGAGAATGGAATGGAAATTTGGGATACTTTGATTGATATGCATGAAGGTACCGACTCCGTCAAGGAATCCAAATTGGATGTGCTTCAAAGTCAACTTGACAAGTTCAAAATGAAGGATGATGAAGGTGTCACTGAAATGTACTCTAGGCTTGATCTCATCACAAATGAGGTTGCCGGCTTAGGAAGTGAAGAGATTACCGATAGATTCTTCATCAATAAGATCCTAAGAGCCTTGGATGGAAGATATGATATCGTGTGCACATTGATCCAAATGATGCCCAATTACAAAGATCTCAAACCAACGGAAGTCATTGGAAGAATTGTTGCTCATGAGATGTCACTCAAGGATAAGGAAGAGCTTCACAACAAGTCAAGTGGTGCTTACAAAGCCTCATGTGATGCTCCCACATCATCAAGTGAGAAACAATCCTTCAATAAAGAATTGAGCCTAATGGTGAAGAATTTCAACAAGTTCTACAAGAGTAGAAGCAAGGAAAGAAGTTCCAAGTCAAGGTCCTACAATGACAAAAGATCTTCAAGTCGTGAACATAATTACTACAATTGTGGAAGACCCGGACACTACTCCAATGAGTGTACGGATCCCTACAAAAGAAGAGAATATTCTCCCAAAAGAAGAAGTAGAAGAGAAGAATCACCACCAAGAGAGAGAAGGAGTAGAGATGACCGTTATGAATGAAGAACATCACGGAGAAGCAAGGATTCAGAAAGGGAGGACAAATCATCAAGGAGATACACAAAACAAAGACATCAAGCTCATGTTGGTGAATGGGTATCCGGCTCCGACTCCGACAATCACTCCGAGAGAAGTTATCACTCCGACTCCGAATATACTCAAGATGAAGATGTTGCCGGTCTAGCACTTGTGTCAACCAACTCCTATGACATATTTGAGTCACCAAATGAAGGAATTGGAAGATGCTTCATGGCTAAAGGACCAAAGGTATCACACCCCGAGTATGTTGATTTCAATAGTGATGAAGATGATTTGCTAGGTGTTGATGATTTACTTGTTGACAATTCTGGTGATGAAAACTATGATGAACTTGCTATTAATCATGCTAATCAAGATAAAACGAATGAAGATGATAAGAAGGAGATTGAGTGTCTAACAAAAGAACTAAACACTCTTAAGTTAGCTCATGAAACTACATTGGGAAATCATCAAGAGCTTTTAAAGACTCATGAGAAGTTACGCTTCGAAAAGCTTAACCTTGAGCAAGAGCATGGGTTCTTAAAAGCGATCAATGATGATCTTTTCAAGAAAAGTTCTTCTTACATTGCCAAGCCTTTACTCTTGTCTACTTACATGCCACAAGTTAAATCTAGCAACAACAATAATCATACTAAACCCAATGTTGTTGCTTCTAGTAGTTCTCTTGATTCCACTAATGATTCTCTTAGCAAAGTTACACTTGAGCAAGAAAATAGCTTATTGAAGGGAATTATAGAGAAAGGTGTGTACAAGAGCCTTGCCAAAAGTAAGCAATTTGAAGAAATTGCATGCAAGCAAGGAAGACACCAGAAGAATCAAGGAATTGGTTTTGAACGAAGATTCAATGCCAATGGAGTTGAGTGGGAAGAAGATCAATACCCCAAGATGAAGTTTGTTCCTCAACAAGATAAGTATGATCCCACTTCTTTCCAAGGAACACAAGCTCAAGATGATCTTCCACCACAACACCACAAGAAAAAAGGCAAGGACAAGCTTCAAGAGGAGATTGATGTATTTGAAGAAGCTCCCAAAGCCTTGGTTAAGTGGGTTCCCAAGACTACATCAAGTTCAAATTCATCAAGTACGACTACAACTCCAAGAATTCCCATCAAGATGATGTGGATCCCAAATATAAGAACTAGAGAGTTCTTGAGGGTGACTCCGCCAACACACCTCACTCATATCTTTTGGCAAGGACACGTGCAAACAACTTCCATATCTTGCACTAGTTCAAGGAGTCACAAACCCTCTTGTTGATAAGACAAGGTACAAGGTAACCTAATGCTTTCATGGACATCATCTTATGTGAACATCACTCTATGTCTATGGATACCCTTGTTTGCTCCTTGTGGGACTAACCCGTGTAGGTATTGAAAGTGCAACTCACTCTAATGGATTGCTCCAAATGATCTACATCAACATTGAGCATCTACATCTTCAACACCTACATGAAGTCGTCATCGACAAAACCCAAGGTTAGTTCATCCCTCTTAGGGGGGATATCACATCTAGGGGGAGCTTTACTCTAATCAATTGAGCTAAAGCAACTCTAATGGTGTGAACACACCAATGCTTTATGTAAAAGTGGCAACCCCACTTATGCGTAAACGATGAGTATGACCTACGATCAAATGTTCTCATTTGACTCCTCAATCAATATACTCATATATAGATGACCTAGTCATCGCAAATTGCTTGATAGATGCTAGAGTGTTTGTGCATGCTCTGCCACATATTTCATTTGTCAATTTATTGTGTGAGCATGTTGGTTGCATATTTTACTCATTCAAGGACATCCACTTGTTGTTTTGATTGTTTGGTGTTTTTCTCTTTTGCCAAGTGGATGAACAAGAATGCCTAAGAACCTCCTCTGGCTATCTATGCGTTTCTCGTCTCAAACTCTATTCATGCTACATCACAAAGTTTAATCAAGTCAGATTCGAACCACTCTGTGTGAGGAGCACTCGGAGTCCCCGATTCGTCATAGACTTAAACTTCCAAATCCTCTTTGTGCATTTCGGTATGACCGAGTCATCCACTTCGGTCACACCGAGTTCACTAAGTTGATCTAGGTTTTTCCATCTCGGTGCAACTGATTTGAACTTTTCGGTCACATTGAGTTGCAGTAACCGCTCGCGATTCTGCATCTCAGTGCCACCGAGTTGTTCCACTCGGTCACACCGACAGGGTCGGGATATATATACCGACGGGTTGAATTTTGGAAATTTCTCCAAAACCCTTCACCCCGCGCGTGTCCTGCTCTGCCTCCTCAGGTCTCCGGATCGTCTCCTCGTCGCCAGCGACCTCCCGCTGCTAGTCTCCGTCGCCGCCAGCGGAATTCTGCTCCGCCGTTGTCATCGTAGAGAACTCCCTCCGAACTAGAGTATGAGTTTGACTCTTTGTGCTATTTCCCAACTCTGATTGGTAGCACATTAGTTTGCCATGATCATGACCACATATGCAAATAATCCATCCACTGAAAACTTCCTTTAGATTAGATTGGATTTGAAAATTTAGGGTTAGGTCTCCGCCAGACTCATCTCGGACCGATCGAATTGTAGAAATCGGTCTCACCAATTTGGCTTAGGCCATAGCACATGCATTTTCGGTCTGACCGAAAATTGCAAATCGGTGTGACCGAGCTCGATTCTCTATGAAACCCTAGCAGTCTCGGTGCCACCGAACTATGACTCGGTCTGGCCGAGTTCACTAGTTTAGGTTCCAAAAGTTGCTTCGGTATCACCGAGTTTATCAAATCGGTAGCTCCGAAATGCTTTCTGTGGAGAACTAAAACTAAGTTTTTAAGTCATCTATTTTGCAAAAACTCTGCACTTTCTATTCACAGGGTTTGCTGTCAGTGATTGCCAAGATGTCTGGCCAGAGTGACAGTCAGAACGAATCTAAGGAACATGTGCAATTGAGTGAGGGTTCAGATCCATCAAGCACCTCAGATGATGGCACCAGGAGCACTCCTGGTAACTTGCCAAAGGCAGCCACTAGAGCAAGGAAGAAGAAAACCTCATACTCTGAGGATGAAGACTATGTGGCTGTTGAGGATGAGGCCACCTCAAAGAAGAAAGTGTTGAAGGAGTATGGCTCAGCTTCTACAACAAAGCCAGGGATGCACAAGAAGGCACCTGCCAAGAGAATGCCAACATCCAAGCCTACGAAAGCAGCCTTGGAAGAAACTATGGAGTTCACTCTTGAACCCAAAGAGGTTGTAGAAGGCAAGAAGAGAAAGGAGAGGGTCAAGAAGACCACTGTTGGGGAACATTGCAGAAAACAAAAAATTTCCTACGGTTTCACCAAGATCCATCTATGAGTTCATCTAGCAACGAGTGATCGGATGCATCTACATACCTTTGTAGATCGCGAGCGGAAGCGTTCAAAGAACGGGGATGAGGTAGACGTACACGACGTGATCCAAATCACCGATGACCAAGCACCGAACGGACGGCACCTCCGCGTTCAACACACGTACGGAGCGGATGACGTCTCCTCCCTCTTGATCCAGCAAGGGGAGAGGAGAGGTTGAGGAAGATGGCTCCAGCAACAGCACGACGGCGTGGTGGTGATGGAGCTGCAGCACTCCGTCAGGGCTTCGCCAAGCACTATGGAGGAGGAGGAGGTGTTGGAGAGGGAGAAGGAGGCAACCAAAGGCGTGGTCCAAGAGGCCCTCCTTCCCTCACTATATATAGGGGGCCTAGGGGGCGCCGGCCCTAGGAGATCCAATCTCCTAGGGGGCGGCGGCCAAGGGAGGATTCCCTCCCCCCCCCCCCCAAGGCACCTAGGGGGTGCCTTCCCCTTGTGGGACTCTTCCCCTTTGAAACCCTAGGCGCATGGGCCTATTGGGGCTGGTGCCCTTGGCCCATGTAGGCCAAGGCGCACCCCCTACAGCCCATGTGGCCCCACCCGATGGACCCCCGGGACCCTTCCGGTGGTCCCGGTACAATACCGGTGACCCCGAAACTTGTCCCGATGGCCGAAACAGCACTTCCTATATATAATTCTTTACCTCCGGACCATTCCGGAATTCCTCGTGACGTCCGGGATCTCATCCGGTACTCCGAACAACATTCGGGTTACTGCATATACATATCCCTACCACCCTAGCGTCACCGAACCTTAAGTGTGTAGACCCTACGGGTTCGGGAGACATGTAGACATGACCGAGACGACTCTCCGGTCAATAACCAACAGCGGGATCTGGATACCCGTGTTGGCTCCCACATGCTCCACGATGATCTCATCGGATGAACCACGATGTCGAGGATTCAAGCAACCCCGTATACAATTCCCTTTGTCAATCGGTATGTTACTTGCCCGAGATTCGATCGTCGGTATCCCAATACCTCGTTCAATCTCGTTACCGGCAAGTCACTTTACTCGTACCGTAATGCATGATCCCGTGCCCAGACACTTGGTCACCTTTGAGCTCATAATTATGATGCATTACCGAGTGGGCCCAGTGATACCTCTCCATCATACGGAGTGACAAATCCCAGTCTTGATCCGTGTCAACCCAACAGACACTTTCGGAGATACCCGTAGTATACCTTTAAAGTCACCCAGTTACGTTGTGACATTTGGTATACCCAAAGCACTCCTACGGTATCCGGGAGTTACACGATCTCATGGTCTAAGGAAAAGATACTTGACATTGGAAAAACTCTAGCAAACAAACTATACGATCTTTATGCTATGTTTAGGATTGGGTCTTGTCCATCACATCATTCTCCTAATGATGTGATCTCGTTATCAATGACATCCAATGTCCATAGTCAGGAAACCATGACTATCTGTCGATCAATGAGCTAGTCAACTAGAGGCTTACTAGGGACATGTTGGTGTCTGTTATTCACACATATATTACGATTTCCGGATAATACAATTATAGCATGAATAAAGACAATTATCATGAACAAGGAAATATAATAATAATGCTTTTATTATTGCCTCTAGGGCATATTTCCAACAGTCTCCCACTTGCACTAGAGTCAATAATCTAGTTACATTGTGATGAATCGAACACCCATGGAATTCTGGTGTTGATCATGTTTTGCTCTAGGGAGAGGTTTAGTCAACGGATCTGCTACATTCAGGTCCGTATGTACTTTACAAATATCTATGTCTCCATCTTGAACATTTTCACGAATGGAGTTGAAGCAACGCTTGATGTGCCTGGTCTTCTTGTGAAACCTGGGCTCCTTGGCAAGTGCAATAGCTCCAGTGTTGTCACAGAAGAGTTTGATTGGCCCCGACGCATTGGGTATGACTCCGAGGTCGGTGATGAACTCCTTCACCCAAATTGCTTCATGTGCTGCCTTCGAGGCTGCCATGTACTCCGCTTCACATGTAGATCCCGCCACGACGCTCTGCTTGCAACTGCACCAGCTTACTACCCCACCATTCAAAATATACACGTATCCGGTTTGTGACTTAGAGTCATCCAGATCTGTGTCGAAGCTAGCGTCGACCTAACCCTTTACGACGAGCTCTTTGTCACCTCCATAAACGAGAAACATTTCCTTAGTCCTTTTCAAGTACTTCATGATATTCTTGACCGCTGTCCAGTGTTCCTTGCCGGGATTGCTTTGGCACCTTCCTACCAAACTTACGGCAAGGTTTACATTAGGTCTGGTACACAGCATGGCATACATAATAGAACCTATGGCTGAGGCATAGGGGATGACACTCATCTATTCTATATCTTCTGCCGTGGTCGGACATTGAGCTGAGCTCAATTTCATACCTTGTAACACAGGCAAGAACCCCTTCTTAGATTGATCCATATTGAACTTCTTCAATATCTTATCAAGGTATGTGCTTTGTGAAAGACCTATGAGGCGTCTTGATCTATCTCTATAGGTCTTGACGCCTAATATATAAGCAGCTTCTCCAAGGTCCTTCATTGAAAAACTCTTATTCAAGTAGGCCTTAATGCTGTCCAAGAGTTCTATATCATTTCCCATCAAAAGTATGTCATCTACATATAATATGAGAAATGCTATAGAGCTCCCACTCACTTTCTTGTAAACGCGGGCTTCTCCATAAGTCTGCGTAAACCCAAACGCTTTGATCATCTCATCAAAGCGAATGTTCCAACTCCGAGATGCTTGCACCAGCCCATAAATCGAGCGTTGGAGCTTGCACACCTTGTCAGCATTCTTAGGATCGACAAAACCTTCTGGCTGCATCATATACAATTCTTCCTTAAGGAAACCATTAAGGAATGCCGTTTTGACGTCCATTTGCCATATCTCATAATCATAGAATGCAGCAATTGCTAACATGATTCGGACGGACTTTAGCTTCGCTACCGGTGAGAAAGTCTCATCGTAGTCAACCCCTTGAACTTGTCGATAACCCTTAGCGACAAGCCGAGCTTTATGGATGGTCACATTACCATCCGCGTTTGTCTTCTTCTTAAAGATCCATTTATTTTCTATGGCTCGCCGATCATCGGGCAAGTCAGTCAAAGTCCATACTTCGTTTTCATACATGGATCCTATCTCGGATTTCATGGCTTCTAGCCATTTGTCGGAATCCGGGCCCGCCATTGCTTCTTCATAGTTCGAAGGTTCACCGTTGTCTAACAACATGATTTCCAAGACAGGGTTGCCGTACCACTTTGGTGCGGAACATGTCCTTGTGGACCTTCGAGGTTCAGTAGCAACTTGATCTGAAGTTTCATGATCATCATTATTAACTTCCTCTCTAGTCCGTGCAGGCACCTCAGGAACATTTTCTTGAGTTGCGCCATTTTCCGGTTCAAGAGGTAATACTTCATCAAGTTCTACTTTCCTCCCACTTACTTCTTTCGAGAGAAACTCCTTCTCTAGAAAGGATCCATTCTTGGCAACAAAGACCTTGCCTTCGGATCTGAGGTAGAAGGTATACCCAATAGTTTCTTTAGGGTATCCTATGAAGACGCATTTTTCCGACTTGGGTTCGAGCTTTTCAGGTTGAAGTTTCTTGACATAAGCATCGCATCCCCAAACTTTTAGAAACGACAGCTTAGGTTTCTTCCCAAACCATAATTCATACGATGTCGTCTCAACGGATTTCGACGGAGCCCTATTTAAAGTGA